>CM060362.1:1977500-11977500 GCA_030545235.1 Helianthus tuberosus
TTAATAGGATGAAGTCAATAAAAAAATCGAAGAATTCAAAGAACGATTCAGGACAAAGAAACGGAAAAACTAAAGTTGTATAGATTCACAAATACTTTATCAAGAAAAAAAAGAGATATCAAAGTCATTTTGATAATTCAAGAATGTTATTACTTCAATTCGAGTGGCCATCCGATCCGAGTGCACACCGCCTTAACTCTCCTTTCACACTATAAATAGGTCTGTCACATCAGTCCTTCACTGATGTGACAGCCTTATCCGATCAGCACGCACTCTTCCTCACTTTCAACACTTTTTCTCCCATTTCTCTGCGATTCCGGTACGTTTTACACTGGATTCTTGTACATCTTTGATCTATGCACCATTCTCCACGTGATTCTCCTTTGAAATCTCACTTTTCACCATGAAACCTCTAAGATTCGAGCTCTTGAGGGTGATGTCATCATGGTGGTTTGTACAAACCACGGTGTGATGTCATTTCTGCCAAGATCTAGCTCAGATCTAAGAAATCTCATGTGTATTTACACTAAATCCTTACTAAATCTAAACTTTAGCTAAAAACTTATGTTCATCTTCATCTTTTCTTAAGACTTTTATAAAAAACGGTGAGGTCTGGATTCAAACGGACTATAGACTTAAAGATTAGTCTGAAGTTGGTTTGGAGAAGGGTTGTTGCCGGAAAAGATGACCGAAGTATGAATTCTGACATGAACACCGTCACGATCGAGTGGTCATCCGATCGATTGGTCATCCGATCGATTGGTCATCCGATCGGATTGCCACTCGGCCAATTGCCACTCGGCCAATCCATCCTTTCCGCGTTTCTGTCTTTGATTCGTTTCGCGCGTTAGATCAAGCGTTGCGTTGCGTATTTATTAGGTAATAGTATCACGTGACTAGATTACATTATTAAAACAAGTTTCCATAGTTTTCATAGTTTCCGCCAGTGACAAGACTCCAGTCCCTCGTTCAACCAAGTCTCAAGTTTCACAAGCCTCAAGAGTCAAGCATCAAAGTATCAAGTATTCTAGAATCATAGTATCATAGCATCATAGGATCATAGTCTCATAGTATCATAGTATCATAGAATCATAGTCTCATAGTTTCATAGTTTCCAAGCATCAAGTATCAAAATCATAGCATAATTTTGACCTAGTATCAAAAGTATCAAGTATTACATAGTTTAGGGACTAAAAGTGTCAAATAGGTAAAAGTCTAGGGACGCAGACGTTACACACCCCCTTTTGAGCTGGGGGTAAAGTTGTCTACATCTTACCTTTCTTAGACCCTACCTTAGTTTTACTATTAATAAGATTTAGTGAGTATGATCATGACCGTGTGGTGATTGTAAACACAAACAAGCTATAAGAATACTGGCAAGGCAATAGAAAGAAATAATGAAAAATTAAAAGGGGTGAAAGTGAAAAGAGTAGTAATGTCCAGAAATGTGACATCCTTTCCTTGCCATTCATCCGTATATCTCTGTCTTTACAACCAACAAACAATGTTGATAATTTAACCCTCATACCAACATTCAACATACATACTTACATACATACACGCCTCCCCCTCCCCCTCTTCAACCCAAACAAACCCTCAATCAAACATGGCTTCCAACCTTGATTCTTGTCTCATTCTTCCCGATGATGACCTCCTTAACTTCACCTTAGACGACGCTGCTACTGACCACAAACCCCTTTCTCCTTATTCAAACCCTAACACCCTTGACTCCGATGACTCTTCTTTTCCGGTATGTTTTTTCACTTCTTTTTACTCTTTATCGCTCCTTATTTCCGGTATGTATGTACTATAATCTCATATCATCTAATTTAAAAAAAAAACAACACATGCGTACATCATCAGCATCATGTCGATAAACTTCCTCAATGTTGCCGCTTGCAATGGCACCCCAAACCTTGATTGTTTTATCCAACGAATCAGAAAACAAATACTGATCCCAACATAATAACATTTGTCTTCCCATGCAGACGGATCGACCTTTGTTCCACCAAGAAATATTTGTTTCCCGTCGTGTTTGACATTCTTCATATGTAAATAAACGACCCCGACATAATCAAATTTATTGAAATCGATCATAATTAATTTCAAAATAGAAACCAATTTCAAGATTTTCTTGAAAAGAAATAACATACTCATTTTTAGATCACAGCCTTCTAATGCATAGCAAGTCAAAGAATAAATTTGGTTTGACAATCAAACATAAAAGAAGCTGCATTAGAAAAAGTAAAGCACATTATTAATATATCATCGTTGGCACTATAGTCAGCAATATGCTCAAGCAATGTTTCCACACTTGAGTTTTCTTCAGCTCACGAGTGCCAAATAGAAAAGTGAAATGGAGTCACTCCATTATGCATATAAAACATGCAATGGAGTCACTCCATTATGCATGTAAAACATTAAAGATTAAATCTTTATAATGTTCACCATGTAATAACTAATTATTTAAAAATAAGGAAAAAAGATGGAACACATACATTTGCTTTGGCTTCGGTGGAAACCCCATGAGAGAGAAGAAGCCCTGCAGCTTCATTAACACCATTTTAGCTGCCATATGCAATGCGGTTCCTCCATACTACACCACTGCCCATTATGTCACCGTCTGTTCTCTGGTTCCACCCTGACAAATTACCCTAATCCGTTTCCACACTCACATAATGCATAATTTCCAACTTGGCATAAAAGTACACCATAATCCCAATCTGCAATCGCCATAACATGACCAACGCTCGCAGTTCTGTATCATTTATTCCTTCATTTAGCCCTATAAGGTACTGTAAAACGTAAGCAAACACCTTGTCACACCCCCAAAATCCACACGCGGAGTATCACCGCTTGGAGGCGTGACTGACCAGGATCAAGCCACCAATCATATTGAACAAGCATGTAAATAAACATAATTCAACCAAACAATATGAAAGGTGTTCAAAACCCAAAGCATAGTTAAGTGTTTAGCGGAAGCATAATTGTAAAAACCCATTGGAAGTATTAAATACGAGATAAGGTAATGTTCATAGCATGGCACACGCTGCCATGTCCCACAACGACCGTTCCTCCCTGTGCAAGCTCCATGAGTACCTAATGACCTGCAAGGCATGTAGCAACGAATCAACAACAAAGTTGAGCGAGTTCACAATTGGTTGTTTGGTTAATGTGTTCGTTTCGTAAGTCGTATGTTCGTTTTGTAAACCATGTATCGTATTAATTCGTATCGCGGCCATCCAGGCATGTTTGCGATGATTAGTGGGGGCTTCCCATGTGTTACTAGACCACGCGTATCGACTGCTACGAAAATGTAAGAGGTGCCCTAAGTCAATGTCTATCAGCATTGACCCTTTGCCCATAGTCCATTAGTACACGCCCGTCCGACTGGCACGGTGTGAGGTTTGTTAAACCTAATAGCGCTATTAACTAATGACCCGCTCGCCATAGGCCTCGGCGATTAAGTCGATAAATGAGGGACTTCAATTGATAGAGTTGATGGTCTTATGATCGTGTACGTAGGTTTTACGTACGTGCCCTTCAATCAGAGGACAGTAGTCAGTATAAGTGTACGTAGGTTTTACGTACGTGCCCTTCAATCCGAGGACAGTAGTAAGTAGTTTAATAGTAATGGTTGTACGAGTAGTTATTCAATCCCATTCCCAACCCACCGGGAATCCCATGCCTTGGCTAGTGTGAACTCACCTTGGTTTGCTCGGCAGATACACAGAAAGGTCAAGTCTAGCTGCCAGTGGTCAACCACGTCCTAACATGGTTACCACACAAGTCAGGTTTTGGTTTCGAGTAGTGCACATAAGTATCACATAAGCTAGCAGATGATTAACACATACAGATCATGGCAAACACACAATGCACGTTAACACATTAGCAGTCAATTACATAACATCTGATACTTGTACGATCCAAAGGTAAAGCCCAATAACAGGCGGCCCAACATACATACGGCCCAACAAGTAAACTAGTAAACAGCTTGTGCGATCCAATATATCTTGTGCGACTGGGGACGTCTTGTGCGACTGAAGACGTCTTGTGCGACTGGACTTGTTCGATCGGACCACCTCTTGTGCGATCGATCTTGTGCGACCGACAAAGCTTGTGCGATTAGTTTTTACTATCCGGATATTATGCCTTTCGGTTACAATCATTCAATAGTTTCCAATTTTACAATTATCAGTCAACAATTTCTATCCTAGCTAATATTTGTAGCACCTCGTAAAATCGTGTCCAATAATGTGGTGACACGTGTAATGAACCCTAATAAAGTCAAACGTTGACTATGAGGGATTAATTTCGTAAAAATCGAAAATTTATGAATATAGAAGGACTGAAAGTGTCAACATGCCTAATCTAGGCCTCTGAGTGACCTTATACGATGTCCGTATTCTCAGGCGAGCCACTTGTTGGACAAAAGGAGCCGATTGCGTAATTATTTGAAAGTTGCGCAATGAAGGGTTAAAAGCGTCAACATGTTAATTCATACCTCTGAGTGACCTTTTAACAAACCGAGAGCTTTATTATGTTCCATCATATTCTCAGGAATGCCTAATATTGGCTAGATAAGGCTTCGATGCTATTAAACGATGTTATGCGCAAGTTTGCGCATTAAAGGGACCAAAAGCGTCAACTTTTGAATCTACGCCTCTCGGGGACCTTTTTAGAGAACCGGAGCATTTTAATAATTGGACATACATTCGGCGATGCCCATTATGGGCTATCGAAGGCTTGGATATCATTAAACATCATTTCGCGCCACTTAGCGCAATTAAAGGTCTAATTGCGTCAAACTGCAAATGTAGGTTGAATTGTTTGATAACGGACCTTCCGGAATATGTCCATGAGTTAAACATACCCTATTTATCCTTTATATAGCCTAGATATAGGCTTAGAGGTGTTTGGTGCGCAGAAATAAACTTTTATGTCACACAGGGACTAAAAGTGTTAAAAAGTGCACAAGTTTGCACTTTCGCGCATATCTCGCGTTCTGAATATCCCCGGACACCCAAAAATTTATGTAAGCACTAAAATATTTTATTTTAGTGTGTGACATGATAAAATTCCATTCGTCGCGTAATTTGGATCGTTTTTCGCGTCTGTTTGTGTTTCGTCGTAATTAGCCGAACAACGCGACCGTACGACCAAACGAACCGACATCCGACATGTTTTTGAGCATGTTTTGAGTTCCCTATACTTTAACTTCATTTTAGAGCCTTGAAATGAGGTTAACGGGGTTTAAACGCATCGAAAAAGGCCTTAAACATGTGCAGGGACCAAAACTGTCATTGTTTGAAACTTTTTTGGACCTGGCCACATGGTGGCGTAGCGCCACCACTGGGTGGGTTGGCAGTCGCGCTACGCGACCCCCACATCTGGGCAGAAACGTGTTTTTCAGCAACAGATTGATATTTCAGGGGCTGTTTTGTAAGTTTCTTTGTGTGGTAGCCAAGTTATCTCTTCCCCAAGGCTTTGTACCTGCTTGTGACAATTGTAGGGCCTTGATTCTTGCTTGGAGGTTACACAAACATGTGTAATGATCTTGTAAGTTCATGGTAACTATAAATAGCCAAGCACCTTCATTGTTTCTTTGTTCATTTTTCATTCATTCCTTCTCTAACTCTCAATTCTGGAACTCATGAGCTGAAGTGGGAACTTATCTTAGTAGAAAAGATAGCATGGGCCCATTGTGAGTGTCCTAGCCCACCTTATAGTTCAGATTTATGTTTTAATAACCGAAAAGTCAAGTTATCGGATATTAACTTTGACTTTCGGATTAAACTCTCATGGTCCAGCCACTAACCAAATTAAAAGTGGGTATAAGACCATAGTTAGGTAGGTGATTAACCCCTGAAAGGGCACCTCCTAATTCCTTGATTTGCTTAGTTAATTGTCGGGTCAAACTAGTTTGACAAAAAGTCAAACTTGGCAGATTTGTATATATTAATTAAACCATAGATTCAGAGGTTGTAAATTATATTTTAACACTCTAATAACTTGCTAATGATTATTAGATCATGTCTAAGCTGGTCCAACCCGACAATTCTAAGTTTAGGGTCGGTTCACAACCGAAAGTCGCAAAAGCTTGACTTTGCTTTGACTTTTCAGTTCTGACCCGATTAAGCTTGATTCTTCCATGTTTTAAGCTTCCATTAGGACCATATTATTCAGTAGTATAACCCTCTGAAGTTATATTGCATGGTTCCTTGTGGTTTGAATTATACGCTTGTTTCCGTTATTATGCTTATAAACGCCCGTTTTGCCCTTTTGACATAAGAATGAGATTTTTAGAAATGTGAGAGGACAAAAACCTTTGTTACTGATATATAAGCTTGTCCCGAAAATTTGACATCAGTTCTTGGTCCCAAATAGGAGTTATGCTCGATATCGTAATTAGAAGCTTTTAACTAAGTAAATTGCGATATCGTGTATAAAGCATGTTTAAACTTGGATTTTGACCCAAAACTCATTACCTACTGTTAAGATATTATTTTTAGGGATTGTTGGAGTTATTGATCAGATTATAAACTGATCATGTCATAGAGTTCTTGTATTATTCGGTAAATGACGATAATACCATTTTCATGCATAAGATGAGATTTACAAATGATTTGAATGCCAAACCTTTTCCTACTGATTTTATATATTAAATAAATTATTTTGAGCATTCAAAACTGATCAAAATCTCAGATTTCCATAAAACCCCTTAATTATTGTCAATTAGCGATTTTTACGCTATTTAGGTGCATAGTATGGTTTTAAACCATAATTAACACCTAAGACTTGTTACCTACTGAATTATTAAACAAATTTTAATATTATTTCAGTAGGCATAAAGTCGTGAACTCAGACTTCCAAAAATGCCCGTAAAAGCATATGTGAAATGACCAAAATACCCTTTCGGGGCATAGTTTGGCCATAAATGGTAAACCTCACATATGTATGATATCTTACTGATGTAATGAGATAAATTAAATATTTTTACTGATTAGAAAGGACCAGAACTACATTTTGTCATAAAATCTCTTTTATAAGTATTAAAATTACCAAAATGCCCCTACGGGACTTAAAATGGTTTTAAATACTTTTTGGGCATATATGTTGACATCCTACTGATGTATTGACATATTCTAAGCATAATAACATATGGAACTTGTATATGATTCATTTGGTTACCCGTTACGCATTCTACGCGTTCGGATCGGTTTATGTAACTAGTTTACGTATGTTTGCCGAAACGGGTTTAACCTTATCGTTTTTATCTCAAAATCCGGAATGTGTTTAGTTTACCCATAATATACAAGTATCCAAACTTGTTGGGTCTAAATAACATTCTATTCCGGTCATCGCTTAATCTAGCGTATCGTACAACTTTAGATACTTTAAGCTATGCCGGTCTAAGTCTACGACTTAAATGAAGACCGTTAGCATTCTGAATTGGTTATATATTACCATCACTCCAGACTAGAGCCACCCGGTAAAAGCTACCTGCATTTAGATAGATTGGATACGACTGAGTTATTTTGCTGTGAATCAAGTATTAGCTCAGGTAAATACTTTTAACTTATTTTCCCTTATACGGGCTTGGGATACGGTAGATTAATACCGCTTGGTCGGGTGTGGATCAATCAGATGCCGGATTTTGGCTAGTAAATCCACAAAACCTGTTTTGATACTGTTCTGTTAATGACTTAAACATTGGGGGTTAACGACCATGTCCTGGATATATCCTTGGCTCATTCATTTATAAATGGCCACGACTTATGCGCAGGGTGTAGGCATACACCGAAAAGATGCCAATAATAAATTATTAATAACCCACAAGTTGGGGATAACTCCTTTATGGGTTTTAAAAGTGGTGTGTCGTTTAATCATGTCTCAGTCTCTGTACTGGGCCCCAGATGTACGGTAAACATGTAATTCAGTATACAAGATTTTATTAAGAATTGTCCCAAGTTATAAAAGGTTTTGCGCCTGGTGCACTTAAATCAATTTTCATAAACTCTTTTCAAATGAGTCGGTTAAATTGTATTTACCAGTGAAAACTGACGTATTTTCAAAAGGCTAAGTGGCAGGTACTACTCGTAATAGGCTGGGAGTTGCTCGGTGTCGAAAAAGAGGATCTTGCAAGTCCTTAAAGATGCCATAAAGTCTGCTAAGCTTCAATTTAAATATTCTGTAATGATCCTCCTGTGGATTTGATATTACAGACTCGTCTTTAATAAATACTTTGATATTTTCAGACATTTGAGTTTGTAATAATATTTTATATTCCAAGACTTCCGCTGTGCTATTCTGTGTATGTTTGACCATGATGATATCAATTACGTCACGATACTCCCCACCGGGCCCACCGGTGATATGTGGAAATATCGGGGTGTGACAGGTTGGTATCAGAGCCAACATTAAGTGAATTAAACACTAGTCTTTTGTATTTAATCTCAATGACATAGTAGCATATTCCTTAGACCTTTTGAGTCTAGACTTAACATAGGAATGTTCTCATCCCTATTAAGTAAACATTGTTTTCGATTTTGTGTATTTTAAATAAGTCGCCAAACAAGGAAGCCGTGGATAGAGATCTTCCTCGTCCGAAGCCAAAGGAATACCAAGCTTCACCATATGGCTAGAATAAGCGTGCGACCGGTTTGGAGGAAGACCTTTATTGATTCAATCCCAAACCAAACCCATTTGATTTGGAATCAGACTTCAGTGTCCATACCGGAGGTCCCTGAGGCTCAAATTTTAAAGTCTGTACCAGTGGAGTCCATACCAGGTGGTCCCTGAGACTCCCGTTTTTTTTTGCCAATGACCCTTGTTTCTTACCTTCAAGTTTGGAATCCCAGACTTGGATTATATCAGTCAAAACCCAATCCGTGATCCATATCATTCTTTAACCATTGAATCCTTGAATTCTACTCCTGTAACGGATCCTGATTGGAATACCTACATTATTCACTGAGGTCTTTTGTACCTTCACCGTGTATAGTAAACCCAGAAGAGAAACAATCGAATGGAGCAAGGAAAGCGTTAGAGAATCCTTCTTTCATAAATTCTTTTAAGTCCTTATAAGGACCTATCTCTTCTATTTAGTCCCTGTGTGGACATACCTTCGACTTAAGACCCTATATGGGCATTTGCTATTTAGTCCTTTTATGGACATTATCTTTAAATATAGTCCCTTGTGGATGTTATATTTCAATAAAGTCCCTCGATGGGCATGCTGTTTCAATATAGTCCTTTCATGGACATATGATTTTATTAAAATCCCTTTTTGTGGATACACTATTTTAAAAATAGTCCTCCCGTGGGCTTGATATTTCAATATAGTCCTTTCATGGGCTTGATATTTCGATATAGTCCTCTCATGGACATTATATTCCTTCATAGTCCTTCCATGGACATAGTATTTTATTAAAAGTTCTTTCGTAAACATATTATTTTATCAAAGTCCCCTGGCGGACATAATAAATCATGATAGTCCTTTCGAGGGCATATTATTTCGTCATAGTCCCTTCATGGACATGCTGATTCGTCGAAGTCCCTTTTATGGACAAATTATTACATTAAGATCCCTTGTGGATATGATATTTTATTATAATCCTTTCAAGGATATGATATTTCATTAAAAAGTCCCATTGAGGACGTATCTTTCAATATAAAGTCCCAGTGAGGACATCTGTACAGCAAAGCCCTTTTGTGTGCGCCCTGTACCAATATAGTCCTTTTATGGACATGTTATTTTATTAAAATCCCCCTGGGGATATGTTATTTGAAATAGTCCCTTTGAGGACATTGATATTTCATTATAACCCTTATATAAATTTGTAATATTTGATAGTCCTTATACGGACTTATAATTTTTCATCTTAGTCCTCTATGGACAAATATATTACTACAAGTCCTGATCAAGGCACTATTGTAAATTCATAATGATCTAGAAAAGTTTTGAAAATTTCATATAGGTATTCATTTCGTCCTTTATTCCGCGATAGTTCCAAATTTTACTCGAACTTTATCGATCAGCTGAAAATTTCAAAAGATCCTCTTAATGGTATAACCTAGCCTATATGTCTATGAACATGGCTGTGATGGTAAAACCCTCTTAAGATAATTAATCCTTGTTAACATCTAAGAACATGTTAACATTCCTGGCGGTGTGACTTGAGAGACCACACTAGCTTCCAAAAAGTACTTGGACTTTTCCAAGTCACCTTCATAGCCTATATGATCAATACGAATCATGGCTATTAAACAACAATATGATGTATACATCCAAACATCCAGTTAAGATGTATGCCTGTGGGCGAAGGTGTATACATGACAATGATAGTTTTATTTTATAAACTTCTTGTCAAAAGGCGATGAACTATGTTCGACCCTTAAAGATCACTGATCCAAGAGATCGTTGATTTTGTTTTAAATCGTCCTTGTGACAAGGCCTTTTGTGCCATCTAACTACCCTTAGAGACAAGCCTTGTGCTATATGAGGACGTCTCTATGACATTGACATTGTGATCTTTATGATCCCCTGTCCAAGGTAAGGAGCTGTGCTCAAGCCTAATAGTCTACATGGTCAATGCGATCATGACTAAAACCATCAAATTGATGATTAAATCTAACATCCTTAATGATGTTTAGCCTAAGGGCTACATTATATTGTCCATTTGAGACCAGGCAAATGTAATCTTTTGTGATTCTTTGCCCAAGGGGGTGAGCTATGCTCAAATCCCATAGTCTGTATGATCATTGTGATCCTGACTAGTATCATTAATATGATAATCATAATATTAACATCCCTTGTGATGAAATGCCTACGGGCTACACTTTACTCTATTGTCAATAAGACAAAGATAGTGGTAATCCTCAAAATCCCCTATCCAAAGGGTGGGTTATACCCAACCCTAACAGTCTATATGATCAGAGTGATCATGACTGATATCATCAAATGCAATGATGGTATATGAACATCCATTAGAGATGTCAAATAGTTTACCTTTGTGCTAATTAAGTCATCTTTAGAGACAATGACAGTTGTAGTTTATGACTCCTCGTCCAAAGGTGAAGAACTATGTTCAAACCAGGAAGTCCCTAATCCGACAAGATTGCAGCTTATAAACTAATGTCCTTGGTGACAAAACAATAAGATATGTTTTAAAGTCATCTATGACAAGTCAATGTACTATAGTATGACATTCGTGACAAGTTAACATATTAAATGTTAACATTCCTAGTCACGGGCCTTTTGTGCCAACATTTGTAATTGTCCTCCGTATCAGGCCTTGGTGCCATATCTTATAACGTCATTATGAAGAGGCCACTTTGAGCCATACCTAATTGTCCTTTGTGACAAGGCCTTTGTGCCATAATCATTTATGTTCTTCATGACTAAGCTCTATGCCATATATTCTTACGTCCTTCGCGACGGGCATCTATGTCATATAAGTATATAATTATAATAAAAAGTCATGTAAGGCTAGCCTTCGAGCTATTCATAATCGTCCTTGTGACAAAGACAGTAGTGACGTTATGATCCTCTGTCGAACAGGTAATGGAGTCGCTCTAAACCTTAAGTGCCATTAATGGTCCTTTGGTGACCCAGGCCAAATGTAATGGATATACATTCAAATAACATTCACTAGGAATGTTTGGAAAACAATAGCCCATACGGTTTATGGATGCCGTGGCTGATCTATGTCAGGTCATCAGGATGATGACTAACAAATTCACTAGTACCAAATTTCGAGTATGGCAAACTCGAATGATGTGGATAGTAGTCGCGATACTATTAAGGCGACAAAAGCTAATAATGCTACAAACGTAAGCCTCAATATTATTGGAGTTAATCTCCAAACTGCGATTGACGCAGCAGTTTGAAAGGCCATGGAAAAGGTCATGCAACAGTTCAATGAGCCGAATGCTTTTCGCTCTAAATTTCATTCAAAACCTCAATCAATTACTCATGAAAAGAGTTTGTTCACACTTTGAATGAGAAGGATGAACAAAGGAGAAGGATAACTCCCAGAAATCGAAGAAAAAGAGCAAATTACGGGCTTAATAAGAACTATCATAAGTTCAGCAAGAAGCCTGTATGTAAGAATTGCTATAAAAGACACTAAGGACAGTGTCAAATAGATCAAAGACCAAAGCAGTGTGCGGTTGCAAAGAATCTGGTCATCAGCCCCATGAATGTAGGGAGAAAAAGAATACAGTCTGTTACGACTGTGGTGAGAAAGGCCATATTAGAACTAAATGCCATAAAGCTGCCAAAGAGGCGCAGCTAAGTCTGGGAAGGCTAAGAAAGGAAATGCCTAAACTCACCTGATGAATGTCAAGAGAGAGTACATGATGTTATCCAGTACTTTTCTTATCATTTGGACAATGATAATTTCTGCCAAGTATCCTGTTTTTAAATACAGGCAATAACAAGTCTTTCATAGACCAAAAGCTTGGTAAACTTGTGATAGTATTCATAAGAACTCCAGATTCTTAGTCAGGTAGAACTTACCAATGAAGCCTGAGAGACCGATCCTCCTATTGTCGGCAATAATCTTTTTGTATAATCTAAGAGTACTCTTTCTTTGAATAGAGTACGACAATATATGTTATTTTAATTATTTTCTTTTTTCGTTGATTTATATCAACTGCGAGTCCCAACTATGCTTGACAAAAGCGCCATATGAGGATTGGCGTATCTCGGTACGTCCCATAG
Source organism: Helianthus tuberosus (assembly GCA_030545235.1). NCBI lineage: Eukaryota > Viridiplantae > Streptophyta > Magnoliopsida > Asterales > Asteraceae > Helianthus > Helianthus tuberosus. The sequence continues at coordinate 1,990,228 of CM060362.1, forward strand.
ATTATGTCCATGCCTGATCAGTATGGAAGTTTAATGCATGGGGCCACTAAGATATACCAATAGTCATATAGTACTAAAGTCAGCTAGTGGTATTCAAAGAAGATATCCATAATAGAAATGTCTGAGTAGGCGTCTCTACTTAAGGCATCCGTGCACTCGTAAAACAGATATGTCATTTGCACGGCACAAGCGACGGTAAATGGGCCAAGTCAAAGATTGAGCTACCTCTATCAGATTTGGATAACTTGAATTCTTCTCAGTAGAACTACCTTGTTATACCCCTGAGGAGCAAAGTGAAGTTAGGATTGACATCCTATTAGGAACTGTATCTGTTACAGAAGCTCCATATCGGTTAGCATCAACAGAAATGGAAGAACTGAGGCTAACCAGATGAGTTATAAAGAAAGGCTTGTACAGCCTAGCTTGTTGTCTAGGGGCCCTGACTATGATTGTTGATAAAGGAAAGCACAATGCTATACGCTTGTGCATGGGTTATTGCAACCTAACTAGGAAACGATTGAGAATCGTTATTAGCTGCCCAGGATCGTCGATTTGTTCGACTAACTATAAGGTAGTCAATTCCTTAAGATTGATTCAGATAATAGTTGGAATAACTATCTTACCCTAAGTAAGTTCTCCTATAACCAAAAGCGTTATATAAGCATCAAGGCTGCTCCTTTGGAGACCTTGTTTGGGAGAAATAGCCAACACCCATTTGCTGGGTAGGAAATTGGAAAAAGCCCAATTATCAGGATCTGAGATTTGTCATAAAGATGATCGATAGGATATTATGAATCCGTAATCATCTGAAAACTACCAGTATTCGGCAATAGAGCAATGCGAACAAGAGGCGCAAAACTCTTAAAGTTCCAAATGGGGAACAAAGCTCTATCGAAATATCAGACGTGAAAGAATACAATACGTTTTAGTGTAAGGGCAAGTTAAGCCTTGGATATCTAAAATCATTCGAGATCATCGAACGTGATGGCAGTATAGCTCATAAGCTAAATTTGCCTAAAGAGCTCAGTGGAATTCACGATGTGTTCCACATTTTTAACTTAAAGAAATGCCTAGCTGATAAATCGCTGGAAATGTCTCATGAAGACGTATAGATTGATGAAAGCCTGAGGTTTATGGAAAGACCTATATCGATCAAAGATCGACAGGTTAAGAAACTCCGAAAAGGAGCATGTACCTATGGAATAGATCAATTGGGATACCCGTAAAAGTCCCTAAATTACTGTGGAAGTTAAGTTCATTATATGACAGAAAGTACTTCCATCTTTTTGAGCAAATCTCGGGGTCGAGATTTCTTTTAAGGGGGTGAGGATGTAACACCTCGTAAAATCGTGTCCAATAATGTGGTGACACGTGTAATGAACCCTAATAAAGTCAAACGTTGACTATGAGGGATTAATTTCGTAAAAATCGAAAATTTATGAATATAGAAGGACTGAAAGTGTCAACATGCCTAATCTAGGCCTCTGAGTGACCTTATACGATGTCCGTATTCTCAGGCGAGCCACTTGTTGGACAAAAGGAGCCGATTGCGTAATTATTTGAAAGTTGCGCAATGAAGGGTTAAAAGCGTCAACATGTTAATTCATACCTCTGAGTGACCTTTTAACAAACCGAGAGCTTTATTATGTTCCATCATATTCTCAGGAATGCCTAATATTGGCTAGATAAGGCTTCGATGCTATTAAACGATGTTATGCGCAAGTTTGCGCATTAAAGGGACCAAAAGCGTCAACTTTTGAATCTACGCCTCTCGGGGACCTTTTTAGCGAACCGGAGCATTTTAATAATTGGACATACATTCGGCGATGCCCATTATGGGCTATCGAAGGCTTGGATATCATTAAACATCATTTCGCGCCACTTAGCGCAATTAAAGGTCTAATTGCGTCAAACTGCAAATGTAGGTTGAATTGTTTGATAACGGACCTTCCGGAATATGTCCATGAGTTAAACATACCCTATTTATCCTTTATATAGCCTAGATATAGGCTTAGAGGTGTTTGGTGCGCAGAAATAAACTTTTATGTCACACAGGGACTAAAAGTGTTAAAAAGTGCACAAGTTTGCACTTTCGCGCATATCTCGCGTTCTGAATATCCCCGGACACCCAAAAATTTATGTAAGCACTAAAATATTTTATTTTAGTGTGTGACATGATAAAATTCCATTCGTCGCGTAATTTGGATCGTTTTTCGCGTCTGTTTGTGTTTCGTCGTAATTAGCCGAACAACGCGACCGTACGACCAAACGAACCGACATCCGACATGTTTTTGAGCATGTTTTGAGTTCCCTATACTTTAACTTCATTTTAGAGCCTTGAAATGAGGTTAACGGGGTTTAAACGCATCGAAAAAGGCCTTAAACATGTGCAGGGACCAAAACTGTCATTGTTTGAAACTTTTTTGGACCTGGCCACATGGTGGCGTAGCGCCACCACTGGGTGGGTTGGCAGTCGCGCTACGCGACCCCCACATCTGGGCAGAAACGTGTTTTTCAGCAACAGATTGATATTTCAGGGGCTGTTTTGTAAGTTTCTTTGTGTGGTAGCCAAGTTATCTCTTCCCCAAGGCTTTGTACCTGCTTGTGACAATTGTAGGGCCTTGATTCTTGCTTGGAGGTTACACAAACATGTGTAATGATCTTGTAAGTTCATGGTAACTATAAATAGCCAAGCACCTTCATTGTTTCTTTGTTCATTTTTCATTCATTCCTTCTCTAACTCTCAATTCTGGAACTCATGAGCTGAAGTGGGAACTTATCTTAGTAGAAAAGATAGCATGGGCCCATTGTGAGTGTCCTAGCCCACCTTATAGTTCAGATTTATGTTTTAATAACCGAAAAGTCAAGTTATCGGATATTAACTTTGACTTTCGGATTAAACTCTCATGGTCCAGCCACTAACCAAATTAAAAGTGGGTATAAGACCATAGTTAGGTAGGTGATTAACCCCTGAAAGGGCACCTCCTAATTCCTTGATTTGCTTAGTTAATTGTCGGGTCAAACTAGTTTGACAAAAAGTCAAACTTGGCAGATTTGTATATATTAATTAAACCATAGATTCAGAGGTTGTAAATTATATTTTAACACTCTAATAACTTGCTAATGATTATTAGATCATGTCTAAGCTGGTCCAACCCGACAATTCTAAGTTTAGGGTCGGTTCACAACCGAAAGTCGCAAAAGCTTGACTTTGCTTTGACTTTTCAGTTCTGACCCGATTAAGCTTGATTCTTCCATGTTTTAAGCTTCCATTAGGACCATATTATTCAGTAGTATAACCCTCTGAAGTTATATTGCATGGTTCCTTGTGGTTTGAATTATACGCTTGTTTCCGTTATTATGCTTATAAACGCCCGTTTTGCCCTTTTGACATAAGAATGAGATTTTTAGAAATGTGAGAGGACAAAAACCTTTGTTACTGATATATAAGCTTGTCCCGAAAATTTGACATCAGTTCTTGGTCCCAAATAGGAGTTATGCTCGATATCGTAATTAGAAGCTTTTAACTAAGTAAATTGCGATATCGTGTATAAAGCATGTTTAAACTTGGATTTTGACCCAAAACTCATTACCTACTGTTAAGATATTATTTTTAGGGATTGTTGGAGTTATTGATCAGATTATAAACTGATCATGTCATAGAGTTCTTGTATTATTCGGTAAATGACGATAATACCCTTTTCATGCATAAGATGAGATTTACAAATGATTTGAATGCCAAAACTTTTCCTACTGATTTTATATATTAAATAAATTATTTTGAGCATTCAAAACTGATCAAAATCTCAGATTTCCATAAAACCCCTTAATTATTGTCAATTAGCGATTTTTACGCTATTTAGGTGCATAGTATGGTTTTAAACCATAATTAACACCTAAGACTTGTTACCTACTGAATTATTAAAAAAATTTTAATATTATTTCAGTAGGCATAAAGTCGTGAACTCAGACTTCCAAAAATGCCCGTAAAAGCATATGTGAAATGACCAAAATACCCTTTCGGGGCATAGTTTGGCCATAAATGGTAAACCTCACATATGTATGATATCTTACTGATGTAATGAGATAAATTAAATATTTTTACTGATTAGAAAGGACCAGAACTACATTTTGTCATAAAATCTCTTTTATAAGTATTAAAATTACCAAAATGCCCCTACGGGACTTAAAATGGTTTTAAATACTTTTTGGGCATATATGTTGACATCCTACTGATGTATTGACATATTCTAAGCATAATAACATATGGAACTTGTATATGATTCATTTGGTTACCCGTTACGCATTCTACGCGTTCGGATCGGTTTATGTAACTAGTTTACGTATGTTTGCCGAAACGGGTTTAACCTTATCGTTTTTATCTCAAAATCCGGAATGTGTTTAGTTTACCCATAATATACAAGTATCCAAACTTGTTGGGTCTAAATAACATTCTATTCCGGTCATCGCTTAATCTAGCGTATCGTACAACTTTAGATACTTTAAGCTATGCCGGTCTAAGTCTACGACTTAAATGAAGACCGTTAGCATTCTGAATTGGTTATATATTACCATCACTCCAGACTAGAGCCACCCGGTAAAAGCTACCTGCATTTAGATAGATTGGATACGACTGAGTTATTTTGCTGTGAATCAAGTATTAGCTCAGGTAAATACTTTTAACTTATTTTCCCTTATACGGGCTTGGGATACGGTAGATTAATACCGCTTGGTCGGGTGTGGATCAATCAGATGCCGGATTTTGGCTAGTAAATCCACAAAACCTGTTTTGATACTGTTCTGTTAATGACTTAAACATTGGGGGTTAACGACCATGTCCTGGATATATCCTTGGCTCATTCATTTATAAATGGCCACGACTTATGCGCAGGGTGTAGGCATACACCGAAAAGATGCCAATAATAAATTATTAATAACCCACAAGTTGGGGATAACTCCTTTATGGGTTTTAAAAGTGGTGTGTCGTTTAATCATGTCTCAGTCTCTGTACTGGGCCCCAGATGTACGGTAAACATGTAATTCAGTATACAAGATTTTATTAAGAATTGTCCCAAGTTATAAAAGGTTTTGCGCCTGGTGCACTTAAATCAATTTTCATAAACTCTTTTCAAATGAGTCGGTTAAATTGTATTTACCAGTGAAAACTGACGTATTTTCAAAAGGCTAAGTGGCAGGTACTACTCGTAATAGGCTGGGAGTTGCTCGGTGTCGAAAAAGAGGATCTTGCAAGTCCTTAAAGATGCCATAAAGTCTGCTAAGCTTCAATTTAAATATTCTGTAATGATCCTCCTGTGGATTTGATATTACAGACTCGTCTTTAATAAATACTTTGATATTTTCAGACATTTGAGTTTGTAATAATATTTTATATTCCAAGACTTCCGCTGTGCTATTCTGTGTATGTTTGACCATGATGATATCAATTACGTCACGATACTCCCCACCGGGCCCACCGGTGATATGTGGAAATATCGGGGTGTGACAATATTCGATCAAACCAAGCAATCATCACTAACAGTTATGAGTTTCCCCAAAACCCTAAAATAATTCTAACAGTTACATCGATTACATCATATAATCATTCAATCGTCAATCAGTTATCAGCAATCGTTATGCAATCATGATTATAATTCGAATATCATTAAACCTCATTAATGTTTGTTATAATCATCATGCCCATCATGCAAACCGAATCATCATTCTATCCACAACAACATCACATGACACTGACACCCACATGCAAGTAATAACCTAGTTGCCGATCATGATTCCTATTTGTTTGGCTGCACATGCGTAACATCACTATGGTCAAAAAGGGTTTATATAAAGTGGCCGACAACCATGCCCCTAGTCCTAATACTATTGGACCGAATCATCAGAATCATCACTCATCAATTAGCATGACATATCACATAATCAGTTTCCTGATCACCTTAATATCATTCAGATCTAATCATTTACTCGCGAATTCATATGATCACCATTGACACACACTAACAGTTAATACATGGTAATAAGCAAATAGTTCACGATTCATTCAAGCAAATAATAAACAGTAGTTACACACTAACCCCAAACAGGAGAAACAACCAATCAATCGATGGAAGGGGCTTCGAGATCTCTAGATTGCCGTCGGGTGCAAGAAAAAGCAAGAGAGATGAGGGAGGTGATTAGGGTTTTGTGCGTTTTGTGCAATGAAGTAATATGAGGGTATACACAAGGTTCTGAGCGTATATGCATCTGATGAGTGAGTCGAGCCCAGCTGGTGGTTTCGTTTGGGCCGAGGGCTAGCCCAAGATAGTTGAAAGAGTGTTGTGCGACTCGAGGGTGTATGGTGCAAATCGGTTATATATTGTGCGATCCACATATGTTACACGTATATACATAACACACTACAACTTCATAACATTTATCACATAATTAAAACATAACATTTTATTGCAAACTATCACAATAGCTAATCACATAGCACTCACACTGGTTACTTCAGAATGCATGTAAGGGTTGAAAGTACGAGTTGTCACATACCTCGCTAGACTTATCTTTGTTTTCATGAAGCTCAGTCTAAATCCTAACCGCCGCTAGATCTTGTTGTATTAGCCGCCGCCACGCGTAGTCTGCCGTCTTCGGGAAGTCAATTCTGGTAATCGTCGGTAGATCACCTAAAAAGAAACACTTGTAACCCTTTGATCCATCGGATATGTGACATGCAGAAGGAGATAGGTCTGCCGGAGCGTCGTTGGAAGTCGTCTTGGGTCTCCGGAGTAAACAATTGCGGTCGCAAATGCGGCCCTCGCCGGTCATCAACACCAGAGATTAACAATCGCGGCCGGATTACACAAACGCAACAAACTTAAATTGCAATATGTAAAAGCTTAGGGGTGCTTATACAAAAAATCATTACAGAAATCATTCCAGATCAAAACTGAAATTTACAAACAAATCATCATCTAAACTGCAGAAATCTCCGACGAATCCTCCGGCGGCCGGAAGCGGCATACGACGGATCTGCAGCATCATCCGGGTCTCTCATCCTCACACACCTAAGCCTCTTCTTATTCCTCCATTTTAGAAACAAATCTGTTGTTATTTCCGGTTGTTTAAACCCTACAACTCCATTCTTCTCTAATCTATCCATAAGTTCTCAAAATACAAGCCCTAGGCTAACAGATTCATCACTGTGAGAGCTTTATTGGAGTGTTCTTGATCTGGTTGAGGAGAGAAGGAGGTTGTTTATGTTTTTTTTAGTTTTGTTCGAAGGTGGATTGTGGAGTTTGGTTTTGTTTTTTAGAGATTGTTGTGGAATTGTAAGCATATTTGAAGATGATGAGGGTTTGGTTTGTTATATTCGTGCAGGAGGAAGAAGAAGGTGGAGACAAAGCCGGTGGGAAACCACAGACTTTGTCTTTTAAGAGAGTATATAATATATGGTAATGAATAGCAACAAATTTTTCTTGTCTTTTGTTAGTTTTGTCTTTGGTGGTTTGTTTTGGGTTTATTGGATTTTATCACACCAAACTATTGTCAATTGGCCGTTGTCACCCCCAACTATCACTTTGACATTCGTCACCTCCAACTTAACACTTAGTGTGTTCTGTCACCATTTCGTTAACTGATCACTAACTTTCGATCATGTTACTATACTTTTGGGGGTGTCCTAAGATCCTTAAAACATTCCTAAGATCTCTATGACACCCACAAAAGTATAGTAACAAGATCAAAAGTTAGTGATCAGTTAACGACGTGGTGACAGAATATACTAAGTGTTAAGTTGGGGGTGACGGACATCAAAGTTATAGTTGGGGGTAGCAACGGCCAATAGCTAATAGTTGAGGGTGATAAAATCCAATAAACCCTTTTTTTGGGTAGTAAACTTTAGGGTTTTTTTTTATTTTGTAGCAAACTTAGTTTATTATAATTTTGTCACAAAAGTTAAACGAGTTTAGTTTCTTATTAGTTTTTGTGTTATTTTTTTTCCTGAATTTGTCGTCGTTCGGTTGCTACTTAGCATGATATTTGGTGTTCACACTTGGTCCCTTAGGTTTTTTTTACTCTCTCGACTTTCTAATACATGTTTCGTCTATATTTTATGTCACGTCGATCACTTAGTGTTTAAAAAACTGTGTTTTTAGTTCGTCCTTCAGTTGCTATTTAACACGGTTATACACCCCGTCCCGTAGTACGAGGAACTTAAGACTAGTTATAATTGCCAAATGTCAATTGAAAAGTTTTCATGGTTTCTCAAGTACATAAAAGAGTCTTTGATCTAATCCTAGTCGATATTGTTTTCATTGCATACTCATCCTTATGTGTTGTCTTTGAATTATCCAGTTATAAACACTTTAGAAGGGAACGTCTTTGGTTCAAGTCCCGCAAACGACAAGGAGTTAAAAAATTTGTTGTCCATGAAATTGATTTCAACACGATTCAAAGAAATGTCCAAACCTTACACGTTATAAAACCTAAACCCACACCCGTTATGTGTATGAAAATAATATATTATCTTGTACGAGTTTAAGATAATGTTTTGAACAATAGATATGACAATGTAATGGATAATACATATCCACTAAACCTTTTCTATTTCGATACAAAATTGAGTTTAGAGGTAAGAAGTGAAAATTAGCGGATGTAACGGGGGTCAAAGATTTACGACCATTGAAAAGAATAAAATCCAACGTGTCAACATCCAATTGGCCAACTGACAAGCGAGTCGCATCAGACAAACACGGTTTGGAAGTAGGCGGCCCAACACTTCACTCCATCTTCAATTCCCTTATTATACAATTACCCCCTCATTAATATTACCTCTTTACATTTTCACCCTATTACTTCCACAACATTCCTTGAGGGTAAAACATCACTCAAGTTAGGTATTTTTAATCATTTGTGTTTGTTACAACTTTCTTAATTATATAACACTACCCAAAACCTATAAAATGTACATACCTATACATTAGGTTGTATATTTTATTAATTTTTACATAACAAAGTTTGATTTACGCTAGGATGAGTTTGGTATCGGTATTTGAAGGTAAAAATCGGTAAAATATTGGTGTTGAACCGAAAATGCAGGAATCAAAACTCTAAAAATAGGTAACGAATCGATATGGAAAATGATTCGTTATGGGAAATTTGATACCGCTACCGGATACCAAATACTCATCCCTGTTCTATGGTGTGAAATCACTAGAATCATAATTTTTTTTATACCAAATACTCATCCCTATCGTATGGTGTGAAATCACTAGAATCATAAACTTTATTAGAAATAAAAACCGTTCAAGTGGTAAGGCAAATGCAAAATTTATGATTTGTGTTACTAAGGGTATTAGGGGCACTTCTAATTGGACCTTATGAACTCAAATGAACACACCAATGAGCGAGTGTCACTTCAATTTTACCTAATTAAACCAGATGAACCCAAATTGTAAAGGGCGCTTTAAAAAAAACTTAATGAACCCAAATTGTAACGGTCATCTATTCGACCTCCACATCATGTTCACATAGGGATGAACTTTTTTTTTCCCAAATACCCATACTCGTACCCGTACCATACCGAATTTTATGTAGACCTTTAAAAGTTTTTTTTTTTTTTTTGTATTATGTTTTATTTCGTATTATGGTATTTATAGTACTCGATTTTACCTGTATGGTAGCCGTATCGTATTGGGACTCATACTAATTTTACCTATTTGGTACTCGTACTATATTGGTACTCATGTCAATTTTATCTATTTAGTACTCGTACAAGTGCTCAAAAACTAAATAAAACAAAATGGTACCAAAGCGGATACCGTACCGAAAATACCCGTATCACACCTATATATTTGGTACTGTATTTGGTACCCAATTTTGTTCAAATTCGGTACCGGTATTTCAGTACGGGTATGGATATGGGTACGAGTACTGTACCAATCTCATCCCTATGTTCACCAACAAGAATTCCCATCATGATTGAGCCATTTAACATAGTGAACCCGAACCCCCCTCCTGAAGGCACCCCATTCACCCTAGCTTTAATTATTAAAGCACACACCCTTTCGAGCCGGGGGTCTCACTGGAAGTAACATCTCTATTCCTACGGAGTAAAGGTAAGATTGTCTACATCTTACCTTCCTCAGATCCTACCTTAGTTTTGTTACAAGAATAGTGGCAAGGCAGTAGAAGGAAAGAATGAAAAGTAAAAGGGGTGAAAGTGAAATAGAAGAGTAATGTCCAGAAATGAGACATCCTTTCCTTGCCATTCATCCGTATATCTGTCTCTACAACCAACAAACAATGTTGATAATTTAACCCTCATACCAACATTCAACATACATACATACAAACATACACGCCTCCCCCTCTTCAACCCAAACAAACCCTCAATCAAACATGGCTTCCGACCTTGATTCTTGTCTCATTCTTCCCGATGATGACCTCCTTAACTTCACCTTAGACGACGCTGCTGCTGACCACAAACCCCTTTCTCCTTATTCAAACCCTAACGCCCTTGACTCCGATGACTCTTCTTTTCCGGTATGTTTTTTCACTTCTTTTTACTCTTTATGGCTCCTTATTTTACTCACTGAGTCATTAACTCGGACTCAACTCAGTTTGTTCTTTAGAGGGTAATCTTTGAATGTTGAAATGGTTTGAATTAGTAGTTTCATATCTGTTTTTACTGCACTTGTTGCCTATGAATGAGTTTAATTTGGGTAAATATTGGGGAAATATGTGGAAAGTTGGAAGCTTTTTGAGTAAAAGATTGCTTAATGTTATGTGTTGTTGTTCCTGTTTAGGAATATGTAGAGGAAGAACTGGAATGGTTATCGAACAAAGACGCATTCCCCGCACTCGACGACATCTTCACTGACCCGAACAAGTCGGTTACCGTCTCGGTCTCAGTTCTTGACAACAACAGTAGCAGCAGTGGAAATAGCAATAGCCATAGCCACAACAGCATTACAAGTTGTTGCGGCAGCCTTCGGGTTCCACATAACTATCCGGTGCGTAAGCGGTCTAACCGTAGACGCAAACAGCAGCAATGCTGGTGGTGGAATCAAGTGATAGAGGTGCCAAAGCAAGCAACAAGCGGTGGGGGCGGGTTAGGGAGGAGGTGCCAGCATTGCTTGGCTGAGAAAACACCACAATGGCGGGCGGGTCCAATGGGGCCGAAGACTTTGTGTAACGCGTGTGGCGTTCGGTATAAGTCGGGGAGGTTGGTGGCGGAGTACAGGCCGGCGAACAGTCCAACGTTTTCGGTGGCGTTGCATTCGAATTCTCATAGGAAGATTATGGAAATGAGAAAGAAGATGCAGGCTGGATAGTTAGGGTCTTTTTGGTTTTCTGGTTATCAGAAATAGTTTAGGTGTCAGTCAGGGTCAGCATTACTTTGAGTTACTACTACTACTTCAATTTCATTTACTTGTATTGGTTGATTTAAACAAAATGGTGAATTGAATCATTTGAATGAGTTAAACCACCATTTAGGTTTGTAGTCAGCCCGCTTTTGAAACAATTTTCAAAAACACGATGAAACCGGGTTCGTTGGTTTGGGACCGCTGACCGGACCTGTATGGGTCTATTGGAGTTATGGTGTGAGGTCTGATGAGTTTGTAGTTTGTAGCAAACATGTGAGTTGTGAAGTGTTGACCAACTGCAAAGGGGGTGTGTCTTGTGATTTATTTGATTGCTGCTGGTTTGGTTAGGTTTGTGGGTTTTGGTCAGGTAACATGTGGTCCGTGACTTGATCAATCTAAAGTTTAGGTGGTTAAAGGGTTGTAGGTTCTTTGAATGTTTTGATCACCCAAAAGGCCAACATTAATTTGACATACTTCTGAAGACATGACTAAATTATTTGTGATATATATTTATTTTTGAGTAAATTACGTTTTTGGCCCCTGTGGTTATATCACTTTTACTATATTAGCCCAAAATAAGAATTTTTAACATATCTGCCCTCATAGTCTCTATAACTAACCATTTTGGCCCCTAAGTCTAGAGATCATGGGGCCAAAATGGTTAGACTTAGGGGTCAAAATGGTTAGTTATAGAGACTATGGGGGCAGATATGTTAAAAATTCTTATTTTGTGCTAATATAGTAAAAGTGATATAACCACAGGGGCTAAAAACGTAATTTACTCTTTATTTTTTTACTGTAAAATACATCATTTGACTTGTGTATTTTTTTGTTTGCAATAACTATGTTATAAAATTCGTATTTTATGAATTTTATTTACTATAACCAAGTTTCGAGCTCTGATGTTTTAACAAGTTTTAACTACGCAAGAACCCTTGCGTGCGTCTAACCCATTACATTTGTGTGTCCAACCCATTACTCGTTGTGTCAAACTTTATGTATTGCTTGAAAAGCCGCGCATCTAGTTAACTATCACACTCATATAATCCAGTCATGTATATGTATAATGTATCTTACTCTGAAGTCTTTCGACGCTTTTTATTTATAAAAAAAAGTAAAAAACTATATTGGTTTTACAATAATGCCCTTTATATAAAGAAAATTCGAATGTGGATTGTTAATATTTTTGCCTTAGTAACTTAATCAAGATGATGGAGTGAAAAGTTTAAAGGGAAAAAAAAAGTAAAGATAAAAAAAATGAAGAAAGAGATATGGGCTTAGAAACTTTAGAACCCAGGCCCATCTAAACAAGGAACTTCTAGAAATAAAATGTGTTTGTGGGTTGAAGCTTGAAACAGGTTCAGGCCCAGCTAAACGAGAAGACACTTCTAAGAATAAAATGTATTCTGGGTTGAAAGCGGTTCAGGCCCAGCTAAACGAGGAACTTTTAATTCTAGGAAATAGGAATAAAATATGTTTGTGGGTTGAAACCGGTTCAGCCCCAAGCAAGTTAGACTAGATGAAACAAGTTCGAAGTTTGAAAACAGGTTGGTTCTACGAACTAAATTTAAAATAATTCTTAAGCCAAATATCAAACTAATATTAAAGTTTTTAAAGCTCCAGAACCAGGGCTACAGACAAACTGAACGAACATGAATAAGGCCTGGTTCATGTTCATTAAGGAATTAAACTAGAATTAGTACCCGCCGCAATGCGGCAGGGTCGGTTCGGATAATGACAATTTTTATACACAAACACGTTCAAAGTCTATTTACTATTACAAAAGCTACAATAAAAGACAACACATTTAAAGACACACTACTATTATAAACACTTTTAAAAAGATACAACGTCAACAATTTTCCAATCTAGACTACACGACTAAACCTGATGCGCCTAACCAATGCTAATGCATCATCGTGACAAAATTGGTTATCTCATCTTCGTTAAGCGGTCGGGCTTCTAACTAGTCTAGCCGAACGATCTCGTTTTGGAACCCCGTCTTCCGTCGCCAGTCGTTCCATTATGGACCCTAACCTTCCTTCTTCCTAAAACACCGTAGGTTGATTTTTGTTCAGCCTTATGGTTACAACCTTTTGACCCCACGAACATAAATTGAACGCATGTGCAGGTTCGCAGGCCCACATTAAACTCCATAAACGGGCATAGAGAAAACATGGTTGAAAGCCTACCAATGTGACAGAATAATAGCTTCCAAATGAAGTCATGAACCAAAAACTGCAACATAATATAATGAAAACAATAAAACATCACACACACTTAAACGTAGGCTACCAAATGAAGTCATGAACCAAATGCTGCAAACTTAAATAAACAAATATAGAAACATTAAACTGTTCGAACAAAGAGTCAAGAACACTACGACATATGAAGAACACAACAGTTTAAGGTCGTATGCATAAACACCCATATCAAAGTGTTCCAAGAGGCCAAACTATTGAGAATCAAGACGACTATCATAGTTAACGACGGTAATGTAAAAGGCAAATAAAACATATGACCATGGTCAACAATGCACCGAAGATGCACAAACAGCCATGACCCTCAATCTACTTGTAAACATCACGGAGGCCAACGATCGAAGCGATCTAGCCATCGCAGGCTGACGTCGCCAAAGAGGCGGTGGGGTTCGTTGGTCGCAGAGAGAGAGAGAGAGAGAGAGAGAGAGAGAATGGAAAGTTTCGAGTGAAGTCAATACCCACTAAAACCACCACTTAAATACCAACTAAAGAAAACAACTGACAAAGCCAAAGTTACAAACTTGAGATGCACACTAAAGCCCTAATGCGTGAAGTGCAACTAGTAGAAGCACAAGCATGTTGCAAATTGATAATACACATGTGTTCATGAACGGTTTACGAACACTTACCAAACGAGATTTTATGTTCGTGTTCGTTCAATAAGGAAATAAACGTGTTCACGAACATAAATGAACACAAACTAAATCGACGAAAGCAGCGGAGGGAGGAGCGTTGGAACTTGAGGCGATAATCATGGAATGGAGGTCGATAGTGCTCGTCGATGTTAATATAGAGGAAGGAAATGGGAAAGATGCATAAATTTATTTGGTGTTGTGGGTTCTAAGACTTATGAGGCTACTATTTTTTGGAAGCATATTGACTAGCTCTGATTTTTGCTCAGCTTGGCATTTCAATCCTTTTGTCTACATTTGAAATTAGATATGATTAATGATATATTGTTCTAGCATGCTAAGCTTCTATATTTATGTTGATTTTAGGTATAAGTAATGGATTTGATAATGTAAAACATAACATCATGAGTAATTCCAGTAGTTGCTTTTAAACTAGTTTACTGTTTTGCATTTTAAGCTTATGTCAACTAAGTGGGCAAAATGTTGGTTTTCAAATCTTCATGATTTACATCTTATTCTTTGCTTACATCAACTATTTTGGGTGAAAAGGGTTGTACTAGCTTATGGGTGATAGTCATTTTGTGTTGTGATCACATGTCTAACACTTTTGATTTGCTCTTATTCATAAACAAAATGTGTTGTCAAAAGTACCAACCGAAAAGGGCTGTAATAACAATGGGTGACAATAAATTTGAACGTGTTTTATCTTGCAAATACGTATGTTAAAATTGTAACTAGTTAAAAAAAAATAATAAGACAAAATAGTTGGTACTTAAAACTGTAAAGAGAAGAAAGAGAATATAAAGATCGAGATGGAGAATGTGATGTAAACAAAATTTAGAGATAAGTTTAAAAAGTTATGATTAGTAGTTAAATTATAGAGACGAGGATAATGATTAGCTCCTCCTCTTGTTATATATTCTTTATACCTTTATATTTCTCTGTCACATACACATGTATAGCACCGGCCTTGGTAAGGGGTAAGGTGGGGCGGGGCCACTCTCCTAGGGGCCTATTTTTTGTAAAAAAATAATATATTTTATATATATCGACAGAACCAAGTGAGGTTTTTGGGGTCCTTCAACCATCCGTTCAGCTAAAACTAAAGGTTAACTGGAATGCTCAACCGAAAATCTCAAGAATTTCTTATCTTTAAGCATACAAGCGCAATGAGAACATTGATTAGTAAAGAAACACCATCTAAAGCTTTTTCGATCAGCGGTTGGTGACTCGCCTGCAAACTATGAGGACGTAAGACTTTACGAGGACCCCTTCCGAGGAAGTTTATCTATGTTGGAACTTCATCTCAAGCTCGGAAATGGCTGGCACAAGTTCAAGACCCGACCACGACAATTGATGTAGCAATAATTTCAGAAATACCCTTATGTAAAAAAAAATATATATATATTCATGTATTCATACATCAAAATTCAAAAATAATGATTTGATGCAAAAACTACTAATGTTTTTCTCATTTGACGAAGTTCATACATGTTTTGACCAAGATATACACAACCTTCATATAAACTATTGATTTAAAAATAACTTCATATAATATAAACTGTTGACTTAAAAATATAAAAAATGTAATTGTTTAATCTGTATATAATATCAGAAGATTAAGAAGAAAAAAAATGGTAGGAGGGGCTAACATGGAATAGGCCTTCACATTAAGTTGATTAGAATATAATAATGAAGCCTCAAAGACTGGTTTAATCTATTTCTTTTGCATCGTATTGCCACAGTCGTAGATGCTTCATTGGTCACCAATGACGTCATTACAACCCATTTTATATTCCGTCAATAATTGTTTTTTTTTTTAATATAGCCATTTTTTAACGGCAAAAGTTACTCTCACTATATTACACTAATAATCCTAAATTATTAACCAATGACTAGGTTTGAACCTGTCACATCCCCTTTATGTATATCACCTTTAATATTACGTTTTTTTTTTCTGATCGGCAGACTGGTACAAACCGACATCTGGTGGCGCCACCGCAACAGACGAGTTGAATAACTAGTTATTAAGAAATGAAAACTAGCTAGGAGCTAAGGTTACAAAGAGAAATAAATAAAAAAATTAAAAGAACACCATGAAGACAGGATTTTATTAATAACTCCACTCTAAAGACAGACGGGTTCTCGCTCTACTATTGACCTATAGAGATGAGTTTGTTTTATTCCCCTCAAACAACTTAGAATCATAAATCGTTAGTTGTTGAACAACTTGTTGTTCTTAGCCTTCCAAGGGAACGATATTATTGCTAGGAAAATACCATGTGTCGGTATTTTGTTTGCCTTCTGGGTGAAAAGAGCTGTCGGGGATTTAAGAATTTTGTCCAATGAGCTAACTATTGACATCGGAGCCTTGAACCATTTAAGGATTTGCAGCAAAACACTTGAACAACCGGGCATGGAATCAGCAAGTGAGAAGCTGATTGAGCTGGACCATCGTAGAGCACACATATATTAGACCCCACACGTTATTTTGGTGGCAAAAATTGTTGTTAGAAAGAATTAATAAACGTTTCCAATAAGACATCTTGTGGTTAATTAAGTGATGTGCTCTATAGAGTTCAAATACTTGATAATAGCGTAAGTTGTGATATATTTATTCTAAAAAAAATCTAATCCAAGAACTCTTATTAGAGAAAACCTAACAAGCCATGTAATAACAACACGAAATTGCATTGAAGGAGGCATTGCGATGAAAACAAGAAGAATCACAAAATTGTTTATCACTAAAAGTAAAAGATGGTGTTCACACTTGTACACAAGCTCCATGTGGTTGTACATTGATAGTAGTAAATTAGAGTTTTCCTATTTGTATGACCGTACGCTTTGTCTATTTATCATTAGATTATTCTATTATTAAATGAAATAGAGTAAATTTCTGTTTTCGTCCTGGAGGTTTGTCCATTTTAACTAGTTTCGTCCAAAAATCTAATTTATAACAATTCTAGCCCTGAAGTTTGCATTTCTTAACGCTTTTCATCCCTAAGAATTAAATGAAAGCGTTAAGAAATGCAAACCTTAGGAATTAAAAACGTTAAGAAATGCAAACCCTAGGGCTGGATTTGTTATAAATTAGATTTTTGGACGAAACTAGTTAAAATGGACAAACCTCAGGGACGAAAACAGAAATTTACTCAATGAAATATAATATTAAATCAGGATACAAACATTGTAACAAACTAGTGGGATTCCATGTAAGATGAGTAGAGAATTCGATTTCGGATCTCATATTGGTACTCAGTATACTTTATTTTCAATAAAATTTTATATTAGAAACAAAATTATAAGAAACTCAATATGTTTTTGAACTCATTAAACAAAATTATAAGAAACTCAATATGTTTTTGAACTCATTAACTTATCATATATTCAGATTTAGTTTAGGATGCAAAATTTAATAAATGAACTAAAACATTGTAACAAAATAGTGGGATTCCATGTATGATAAGTAGGGAATTCGATTTCTGATCTATTCAATACAGTATTGATACTCAATATAATTAAAATACTAAATTTAAATACAACTCTAGTTTCAATAAAATTTATATCAAAAACAAAATTAAAAGAAACTCAATATGTTTTTGAACTCATTAACTTATCCTATATTCCTATTTAGTTTAAGCCCATATAAACAAATAAATCAAATTCTCATTTAACCCAACTAAACCTAATAACGCTTTAAATTTTGTACTCATTTAAAAAAACACAAAGACTGAAGTTTGAACATTTAAGAGGTGGCAAATTGACGAAGGGGCAAAATTCGTCTAAGGCATTTTTAGAGGTTTGTTTTTTCTTTAACTCGACCATGACTCTCGAATTCTTAGAGATTATTAGCAACGACCATGAAAACGTGTGATGAGGTGTAACCATAAAAATAAATTGGAATGCAAACATACTTGGTTAGGGTGTAAGGGGCACTCCTGTAAGTGGGGAGTGACCTCTCTTACCCACAACCAATCAGCATGCGCCACGTCAACTCCCCACTTAACTCCCCCCACACCCTCAATTTGATGGCGCCACGTCAACTCCTCACTTAACGCCCCGGACACCCTTAGCTATTATACGAAATTAGTATCTTTAGGGTTCTAATTATTGAAAGCAAGTTGCAAATAGAAATTGTGAAGGTACGGATTGAGAGACCCCACCAATACACATATATAATGTTTAACATCAATATCAATATTATTAGTGCTCTGACTATCACATTATCTTTGATTCTTTTACAGGCATGATCTTGACAACAGGCAATTGCCCATTTCATTTTTTTTAAAGTGTGCACGATGATCTTAAAAAATCACATATTGCAAAAAAAAAAAAAAAAAAAAAAAAAAAAAAACGGGACTTTTGATCTAGCAAAAGGCCTGAAAAAAGTCATGTATCGTTAAGATTCTCATAAACAGGTTGCCTGTATGTCAAAACGGTCCTAGAAACTGAATAACGTAATAATCATCTAAACTTTGAATCTATATAACTAATTTAAATTTTAAAACAAAGCAAAGAAGTACTTTCAAGTATTTGAGACTTGTAATAAGCAAATTTTGGCGATTGAATCACTAAGAAATTTAGTTAATGGTATTATGAGAGAAGATAAAATGAAATTAAAATACAATCCATCCGTCTGTTTCCCCGGTCCAACTTGTAATCAGCCGGTTTAGATGGATTCAAGATGTTAGTTATATTGGCGCTTCTCAATAGAAAGGGGCGATTCAATTTTATAAACAATGTTTTTTGAACGATCAACAAAAACTTCATTATAGCAACCCGAAAGCCAGCAGGAAACTAGTAGAAAGATACAAGTACACACAGAAAACTGAAAATAAACCCGAAAGAAACAAAACAACGAGAGTTTAGTTTAGACTGTCTACATTGAATCTTGTCCACTCCTCTGAAGAGAAAGCTACTCTTATGGCTCGATTTTTAATCCATAAAAATGCCCAGCGTATTCACCTCATCCACGACCTTTGAAACCGAAGGGGTTTTTGCACCGGAGCCTGCCTCGTTTCTGCTCTACCAAAGGCTCCACGTGACAATGTATATCAGCGCTTGAACTGTTTTTCTCCTCGCCTTAAACAATGTATATTGTAATTTAGAATATATTTATAAAATGTCATGAAAAAGTGCATCACAAACTTTTTTCTTTGATGATTTTCATTACATTAGAGGTGTATTTGTTTCCTTTGATGTTATAATTATTTATGACTTTCTCATTGTTGTACTTATATTATAACCAGAAAAAAAGATTTTATATGAAAAGAAATGCATAACTTACTGCATAACATATGCAAATAGTACAATAGAAGTCAAGAATACATAATATCTCATAGTTTATAATTTAGAGTATCTTGGTTCTCATATTGTTTTCTTTGAAAAAGAATTAAAGTATTGAATAACCGTGTGAGTTAAAGTGCTAGTAAAAATAAAATAAAATAATATGTATCTTTTTTTTTAATGGAAATAATATGTATCTAAAACACAATCCTTATCATAAAGAAATGAGAAACTGGATCTAGCCATGATGCATTTACTGACATAATTTAATTAAGACTTAGATTAGATCCGGTGGATGATATTATTGTTATTTTTTGAACGGCAAAGAATTTCACATGTAAACTCACCCTACTCGTGGCTATGTTCAAGGTTGATTTCTCGACCGTCATGAAACCGTGCCCATGATGCGCGGAAACCGGATGGAACATTAATCTGATAAACGATGCCGTTACGACAAATATCATCTTTCACTTTCAACTGGTATATGGATCTCTCACTACCCACCCCACCCAAAAAACCAACCTGTCACAATCCCAGTTATTCTACATCTTTAAACAAAGACAAAAGTTATATTGATAAGCCAATTAAGCCTCCACCAAATGTTGCATTTATATTTTAGAATATTTTAAAACCTTGTTTTTTTTAAAGTTAAGATACCTTTTTTTTTAAAATAAGTTGTTTTAACGCACCTTACCTCTACCCCGTAGAAATGGAGAAACTGCTTCCAGTGAGACCCCCGACTCAATAGTAGTTTTGTATCAAGTCTTGGACCTAAGGCACATAACACTTAACAAGTGCATGTACGCCTTGTCTTTCGGCTATCAACGCCACCACATGATGCATGATTAACCGTCTCCCGTTTTTAACGTTATTTTCACGAAATTAGTAAGATAACGTTAAAATACGTTATATACGCATACCACAAACAGGGGGTTAAAATTAAAAAAAAAAATTCATATTTACCTATTTTATAACTAAGCTTTTACTGTGTACTATTTTTCATTTTTTATTATAGAGACTTGTTACGATATTCAACAGTTTTTACTATAACTTTCAACAATCTTTGCCATGATTTCAACAAACTTTTACTATGATTTCCGGTATCTAGCCTTACCAAAAAAAGATTTCCGTCGGAAATCCTTTTCTTAGTACTTAAACTTTGTTAAGATACATTTCCGGTATCTTAACAAAGTTTAATCACTAAGAAATCAGAATTGTTGATTGTGGTTTTGTTTTGACAAAAGAAGAGAGAAACTAATGCTTGATTTGCCAAGCATTTTCCTTCATGCAAGTTGGTTATATTTTTATCTCTTTTTTATTTCTATAAACCAATCTCTTTGACTTGTTTTATTCAAAAATACTCCTTGTATGAAAAATTCCTACAAATTTTTATTTGACTTAGATAAAAATTTTTTTTGGATTATAAGTTAATTGAGTGAGTATTTGACAAACCCTAGTCAATATGCTTATGATAAATTTTCCTTTTAACTTAACTATTACAACCGTTTTTACATCTAACCAGTGACGAATTCATGATTTGTTTCTGATGAAGATAGAAGAGGGGGGGGGGGGGGGGGGGGGGGTTAAAAGTGAGGCAGTCCCCCGCCTACAATATACACTGGTTTTTCTAAAAGGGGCACTTGCCTCCACCCTTACAGGTGGCTCCGCCAATGCTAACATAAATATTAAACTTGATATGACATAACTTAAAGGTGTCACTTAAGTTATAATGTTATATAACAAGACGCAATTATATTATATAACATAAAACTTATACCTAAAAAGAAAAAAAAAACAACACAAAATTTATCATACCTACCAAAGTGGCCTTGTTTTGTATGTTAATATTTCACAAAAAAACAATTAAATGTACATACATATGCTTAGTCGAAAAGAGCATTTGCAACCTTTTTCTGCCCACCTTTCTCAAGCACTTGAAAGAGGAGCTTTTCCCTTTTAGAAAGAGTTGATTCATTGCATGCTTGGTCGGCCATTGTAGCTTCAAATTTAAAAAAAAAAAAAAAAAAAAACTCAAAATTTTACAACTTCACAAATCATCATTCCAATTCCTAGCAGACGTGGTTGTGTGTAGTTTTGCTTCCTTGTTAATCTTTCAGTGCCCCCAAATTTACTAATATTTAATCCCCTTCTCACTCTAATCAATAAACCTTTTGATTCATTGCATTTGATTTCATTTCTTTTCGGCTTCAAAAGGGCTGCTTCTTTTACCAACAAGAAAAAAGCTTAAAGCTTCATGGATCTTTCTCCTTTTTTCTCATATGGGCTTTCTAGATTTCAGCATCCCTCCATTCTTGGATAAAGATTGCAACTTTTTTCTTGAATCATCTCAAGGAATCACCTGAATTTTTCAAGATTGCTTAAAGGTATGTAGATCTTCATACCCTTTTCTTGTTTTAATGTTTTGTTACCAAAGATGATTACTTTCTTCTTGATTGTCAAATCTTTGTATTTTTTGTATTTTTTTATTATAAAAATCTTGTTTTGGACTGTTTTCTTGATTGCTAAATCTTTGAACTTTTTTTTTTTTAATAAAAATCTTGTTTTTTGGACTATTTACTTGTTTCAATCAATGAAAAATGACAAATTTATCCACTTTTTGTGGGCTTTGTGAATCTTTATATTCTGTCTTTCTTGATTTATTTGTTTGATTAAAAAGGACAAAACTTTGGCAAATTTTCTTGATTATGGTTTTGGATTCTTATACCCTTTTAAATAATCTGCAGATTCAATATCAGTTCTTGAAGATGTTCATGAGGGTGTTTGACTAATTGAGTAATTGACTTATTGTCTCAGATTGAAAGTTATTGACTTTTTGACTTACCCACAATGTCAAATGTTTCTGGGCTATTGGTGTGGATCATAAGGGTTGTAGTTTCTGGTTTGTTGGTTTTTAATTGCAAAGGGTTGAATTCAGATGGGTTGTTTCTTCTGGAGTTAAAGAAAAACATTACAGATGAGTTAAACTATTTGAAAAACTGGAATCCATCTGATGACACACCTTGTGGATGGACTGGTGTTAACTGCACATATGATTACACTCCACTTGTTTATTCTCTCAATTTGAACTCAATGAATCTTTCAGGAACTTTAAACCCAAGTATAGGTGGTTTAACCTCTTTAACTTATATCAATCTTTCATTCAACAAGTTTACCGGTAACATCCCGAAAGAAATCGGGAATTGCTCGAGTTTAGAGAAGCTTTTCTTGAACAGTAATCAGTTCGACGGAAGCATACCGGACGAGATAGGAAAACTCGCGCGTTTGAGTCAGTTAAACATATGTAACAACAAGCTTTCCGGGTCGATTCCAGAGTCTTTCGGTCAGCTCTCTTCGTTGGTTGAGTTTGTCGCGTACACGAATAATCTCAAAGGGCCACTCCCGCATTCGATTGGGAAGCTTAAGAATTTGACTACGTTTCGGGCTGGGCAAAATGATATGACAGGAAGTATACCTGTAGAGATCGGCGGGTGCGAAAATCTGGTGTATTTCGGTGTTGCGCAAAATAGTTTTGATGGGGAGATACCGAAGGAATTCGGGTTGTTAACGAAGCTGACGGATTTGATTCTTTGGAGTAATCAGTTCTCCGGGATGATTCCGAAAGAGATTTCGAACTGTACGCGTCTCGAAACGCTTGCTCTGTATCAAAACAATCTTGTTGGCGAAATCCCGAAAGAGATTGGGAAACTTAAGTTCTTGCAGAAGCTGTACTTGTATCGAAACGGGCTAAACGGAACAATCCCGAGAGAAATCGGTAATCTTTCGTTGGCAACCGAGATCGACTTCTCGGAAAATTTCTTGACAGGTGAAATCCCGACTGAAATCACTCGTATACGCGGGCTTACATTGCTCTATCTGTTTGAAAATCAGCTTCATGGTGTGATACCAAGTGAACTTAGTAACTTGAAGAACTTATCCAAGGTTGATCTGTCGATAAACTCACTCACGGGCCCGATTCCATCGGGCTTTCAGTATCTACCGAAAATGTATCAGTTGCAGCTGTTTAGCAATTCGTTAAACGGCACCATTCCTCAATTGCTTGGGCTGTACAATCGGTTATGGGTCGTTGACTTTTCAGACAATGATTTGACCGGAAAGATCCCGCCTTACGCTTGTTGGGGTGGTAATCTGATGCTGCTGAATCTCGAATCGAATGATCTGTACGGGAACATCCCAAATGGGATTGTGAAATGTAAATCAATGGTGCAGCTTCGGTTAAATGGTAACAAGATAACCGGCAACTTTCCTTCATCGCTCTGCAAATTGGTGAATCTGTCCGCGATAGAGTTGGGTGGAAACCGGTTTAGTGGCCCGATTCCACCCGAGATCGGGAACTGTAAGAAGTTACAACGACTTGATCTCTCCGGAAACTACTTCTCGTCTGAATTACCTAACGAGATCAAGAGACTCACACATTTGGTAACATTTAACATTTCTTCGAATTTGATCACTGGAAGGATTCCACCGGAGATTCTCCATTGCAAGATGCTTCAACGACTTGATTTCAGCCGAAACGCATTCTCATACGACATACCTCATCAGCTCGGTTCATTATCTCAACTCGAACTTTTATTAATTTCGGATAACAAGCTCTCGGGCAGCATCCCGGCTGCCCTCGGTAACCTCTCGCGGCTGACCGAGTTACAGATGGGCGGAAACTTTATCTCTGGCGAGATCCCACCAGAGCTCGGGTCGCTAACAAGCTTGCAGATAGCTTTAAACCTCAGCCACAATAATCTAACCGGCAGCATACCGTCTCAACTCGGTAATCTGATATTACTCGAGAATCTATACCTTAACAACAATGAGTTAACCGGGCTAATCCCCTCGGCGTTTGCAAACCTTTCCAGTTTGATGACGTGTAACTTTTCGTACAACAACCTCACAGGCCCGATACCTTCAGTACCATTATTTCAAAACATGGCTCTCACCAGCTTTACCGGTAACAATGGGCTATGTGGCGGCCCGTTACCTCCTTGTGACGGATCTTCGGACTCTAACCCGACACCACCTTCTTCGAATAATGTATCAGCTTCCAGAGGCAAACTCGTCACCATAATCGCTGCGGTTGTTGGCGGCGTTTCGCTTGTTCTGATCGTGATCATCTTATACTTTATGAAAAAAGGGTCTGCACGAAACCAGACTACTGTGGAGGACGATACAGACGGATCATCACCCGTGTCATCAGACATTTACTTCCCACCGAAAGACGCTTTTAAGTTTCAGGAGTTGGTAGACGCCACGAGAAACTTTCACGACAGTTATGTCATCGGAAGAGGGGCTGCTGGGACGGTCTACAAGGCGGTGATGCAGTCGGGACAGACGATTGCTGTCAAAAAGTTTGCGTCAAATCGAGAAGGAAACACCATTGAGAACAGTTTTCAAGCGGAAATCCTGACGTTAGGAAAGATCAGACATCGAAACATTGTGAAGCTTTATGGGTATTGCTACTATCAGGATTCGAATCTGCTTCTGTATGAATATATGGCAAGAGGTAGTTTGGGGGAGTTGCTGCATAACGGCTCGTCGTGCAGCTTGAACTGGCCAACACGGTTTACAATCGCCCTTGGGGCTGCTCAAGGTCTTATGTATCTACACCATGACTGTAAACCGAGAATCATTCATCGCGATATCAAGTCAAACAATATCTTGCTTGACGAGAACGATGAGGCTCATGTGGGTGATTTCGGTTTGGCTAAAGTCATCGACATGCCTCAGTCGAAATCCATGTCAGCCGTTGCAGGATCTTACGGCTACATTGCTCCCGGTAAGTAACCTCACACGTCACATTTTTATTCATTGTATCGAGAATTTAGCGTAGATTTATGACTTTTGTTCATTGTTTCAGAATATGCTTATACGATGAAGGTGACCGAAAAGTGTGACATATACAGTTACGGGGTGGTTCTTTTAGAACTCGTAACAGGAAGAGCCCCGGTGCAACCACTAGAACAAGGGGGTGATCTTGTTACATGGGTAAGAAGTTATATACGAAAGCATTCGTTGGATCATGGGATACTTGACGCTCGTTTGGATCTTGAGGACGACGAACGTGTGGTGAACCACATGATTTCGATACTTAAAGTTGCTATACTTTGCACAAGTATGTCGCCTTATGATCGGCCATCGATGAGAGAAGTTGTGTCGATGTTGATCGAATCGAATGAACGAGCTGGCAACATTGTTTCTTCGCTATATGACGATCGTTCTCAATGAGAGTGTATGTATTAGTTTACATGTGTTAACCAATATAATTATGATTCTAATTTTGTTTGTATTGGTTTTGCAACAATATTTGATGAGATTGTACATACATTTCTTCCTCTAGTATTCAAGGGGGAGTTTGTGTTGCTCATTGTCTATATAATTTGATGAGAAGATTTCCTCAACTTGTATTATTGGTAACCATCACTAGGCTGCAAACGAACCAAACGTCAGGAAGTTCGTTTGTGTTTGTTCGTTTATTAGACAAACGGACACGAACAAGAAATTTTGTTCATTGAGTTAAATGAACGAACATGAACAGTGGTTGTGTTCGTTCATTTATGTTCGTGAACATTCGGTAACGTGTTCATTTGTGTTTGATAGCTCCATTATTGTTTTTAGTTTTTATATTTTATTTAGAAACTTCAAAATTCCGACAAATAAAATATTTAGGGTGTCAGTGTATTATATATTTTGTGCATTAACGCTTGTTTATGTTCGTTTGTTTCCATTTGTATTCATAAACATTAGTATTGTGTTCATCACCTCCGTTTTCATTTATTGCCCAAAATTAACAAACACAAACGATCATGAACAAGTTCATTTCCTTAACAAACGAACAAGAACATAAAATCTCGTTCGGTAAGTGTTCGTGAACACATATATTTCTTAACAAACGAACACGAACAAGGTCTTATTCATGTTTGTTCGATTCGTTTGCAGTAGACCTGGCAAAACAAGCCCATTCATTCTATTTTTGGGTTGATATGCGTATTTTAAATTTTAAAATGGTTTAAGATGGGCTAAACAAAATTAGTCACTAGGTTAGGATGGGTTATGATATGAGTAGGTCAGAATGGGTATGAGTAGGGGTGTAAACAAGCCTAGAGGCTCGAGAGCTACTCGTGATCGGCTCGGTTAAAAGCTCGAACGAGCCCGAGCCCGAGCTCGAGCCTGAAGTAGAGCTCGTTTTGTTATCGAGCCCGGGCTCGAGCCTGAAATACAAAGCTTGTTTAGGCTCGCGAGCCTAAACGAGCCCAAACAAAATTTTAATTTTTTTATATATAATATATGAATAATGATGATAACATTGATGAGCCGAGCTCGAGCCGAGCTTTTAGCTCGTTTAAGGTTGTTCTCAAAATAGTTCGAGCCGAGCTCGAGCTCGAGCTCTGGGTTTTACTCGCGAGACGAGCTTCATAAAAACCTAACGAGCCGCGCTCGAGCTTGGTCGAGCTCGGCCCGGCTCGTTTACAGCCCTAGGTATGAGATAAAACCCAAACGGGTTAGGATGGGTATGAGATAAAATCACTAAACTAATTACTACTTGTAGATACTCTCCCCTCGTTCTTCGTTTAAAAATAATAAAAATCTTAAAAATAATTAAAAATAAAAAACTAATTTAAAAAAAAATTCTAAAAAATATAAAATATTGTGAAAAATAAAAAAATTCTAAAAAATCATAAAAAATCTAAAAAATCAAAATATTCTAAAAAAATAAAAAAAATTCGTAAACATCCAAAAATCCTAAAAAATCAAAAAATTCTAAAAATTCCAAATAATTCTAAAAATTCAAAAAAAAAATCTAAAAAATAATTAAAAAACTCTAAAAAATCCAAGACATTCTAAAAATAAAAAAATTTAAAAAATCTAAAAAATTTCAAAAAGAACATAAAATTTAAAAAAATCTTACACAATCCTCCTGTAAACCCTAACACTGTGTTCCCGAGTTTCATTAGATGAGAGAAAAGAAAAGATTTGGAAAGAAATAATTTTTAGTTGTGTTCTAGAGTTTCATTAAAAGAGAGAAAAGAAGAGAAAATTAGAGATTTTTTTGCCTAAAATTAATCTTTCCAATTTGGAAAGAAACGGAGAGAAAGAAAAGAAAAGGAGAGAATCTTTTCTTTTCTCTCCTTAACTTAACTCGGGAACACAGTGTAAACATCAAAATCCAATTCCAAAAATGTCGGACAACATTCCGTTCGAACTCCAAGCGGAAATCATCAAACGGGTTCTTCCTGTCAAATCCTTGCTTCGGTTCAGATCAGTTTCAAAGCAATGGAAGTCACTGATCGATAGCTCTGAATTCATCACTCATCACACCCTCAACAACAACAAGACTCAACCGCAACATCTACTGGTAAGCTACGTATCACGTACACACGGGCATACATATGTTTCCATTGTTGATGATGATAACTTCCCCCTCCACCAATTTTCCCCTGTTGTTCCTCCAACTGTTGAACTTCCTGAGCTTCCGCTTATGTTTGATTGCTCTCACGGATTGGTGTGGTTGCACGGATGGACTGATCTGGATGATCAAGTAAACAAAAAGAAACTGGTTGTTGTTTGGAATCCACTAATTGGGAAATCTGTTGGTATAGAGTTTCCGGATCGAGAGTATATTGTTATTGGTTATGGGGTGTGTCCAAAAACTAGCGACCCTAAGATCCTCAAGATTTACGGTCGCGTGGCTGAGGCTAAGGTCGAGGTTTTCACATTAAGCTCTGGGGCTTGGAGAAGCGTACCGACGAATATTTCGTTTAAATCATTGCACTTCTCGGATCCACAGGTGGTTATAGCTGGGGTTATTCATTGGCTTGCTTATGATAGTATTACAAAAAAAAATGGGTTTTATTCATTTGATTTGGC
This sequence comes from Helianthus tuberosus, assembly GCA_030545235.1. NCBI lineage: Eukaryota > Viridiplantae > Streptophyta > Magnoliopsida > Asterales > Asteraceae > Helianthus > Helianthus tuberosus. Next base: position 2,018,647 of record CM060362.1, read on the forward strand.
AAGTGAAACATTTGGAGAAGCTGTAGACTTTCCTTATGACTTAGCAGAAGGACGCTCTGCAAGGGTGTACGGTATATCTAAGATCAACGATTCTCTTGTTGTGCTTAGTCATAACTGTGCTGCTACTAATTTAACACCGGAACCATTTTGTGACGTATGGATGATGTTGAAAAATGGTGTTTCAAAACCCTCCTTTACAAAACTATTCACTGTTAACGACGTTAAGGTTAATCGTGTGATTGGATTTAGGAAGAATGGCCAACCGATAGTGGATCGGTCGAAGAGGGGTGGATATGATGGTGAACTAGAAGTTTATGAACTCTGCTCGGAACGCATCAACGGTATTGGGATTTATGGGTCGGCCTTTAAGATGACCTCCTACAAAGAGTCACTACTTTTGCTTAATGATTCTGATTATTTCATTCACTCATAGATGATGAATCTACTTTTTAAATCCTAGTTTTCTTATTTTTGTACTGTTCTATTTTGGTTTTTATAGCTTTTAGTTTAGCTTCCATCAGACTTAATGGTAACTTTTTTTTATTGACATCTAATTGAAAACATGATCCTAGTATATGTTTAAATCTTTCTTGTTTAAATCTCCAATCCTTTGTGTTGCGAATCCTTAGTCTTTGGCTGAAAGTCGATATTGGGTGTTTTCATGCATTAAAGATATGTATATATATGTGCTAATATTTGAGTGTTTTTATTAGAATATCTTTTTTTCTCTTGCAAGTATACATTCCTGCAAGCATACATGTGAAGATGACAAACATCCTCATTATACATATGGTGTTTTCTATTTAATCATTTTTTAGCCTGGATCATTGTAGTTGGGTTAGATTGGTTCTATTCTTTTCATATACCCTTGTATATCATGATAAGTCTCATGTGTTGGTGTGTCTTCTATATATCTATATATATACTATATATAAAAGCATATTAGAAGGGCAAGGAATGGTAATTTGCCAATGTGTTGAAAACACCTTTCAAGCATGAGGTACAACTCTTTTAAGCCCAACGAACACAATTGTAACCTCACTTTCCAATAATACCCTTGGGCGGCCAATGTTTCATTATCCCGCTCATCCTAACCGACACTTTTCAAAACCCATCCTTTTCTCTCTCCATTTCTCTCCATTTCATTTAGATCTCAAACCTCTGCTGCCCCTTTCTCTCTTGGCGATTCAAGAACATGAAGGTGATTTCACCAGATCGATGAAGAATCCGACCTCTTGGTTTTGATTTAGGGCCCTTTTTAATACATATCTGAGTAGGGTTTAAGAAGAGTTCAAGATTGAACTGCTGTTTTGAAGTTTGAAGGTATACTCTTTCATTTTCTGTTCTCGCTTTCATATGTTGTAGTTGTTGCAACAAGGGTTTATAAGAATTCAAGATAGATTTGTTGTTTTGTAGTCTAGGGTTCCGGTGGTAGAACTAAAGCAGATCGGTGGAAATAAAGACGAGTTCCCAGGTGTAGATGGTGGTTGAGGTAGGTCCCGACTCCCGACAAACAGAGGTATGTTCGATGACCTTCTTTTGATTTTATTAGGTCACGCGCTTCAGTTCTTGAATCCGATTTTTGTTGCTCTAAAGTTGCAGCTCTAGGGTTTAACTTTCATGTGTGGATTTTTTTAACTCTAAAGTTGCTTCTGAGGTTTGTTTCTAACTTTTTTTCATTTGAGAAATTTATTTGGGTTTGTTGTTGTTAGCTAGCTGGATTATGTATTTCTGTTGTTCTAGATTCTGACATCATGATGATTGTTTGTTTGTTTATTTATTAAAAAAGTTGTTCTAATGAATTTAATTGATGGATGATGGAGAAATGTGGTGATAATATATTGTGTTCCTAAAAGAATATTGGGCTTTGATTTGTATGATTGTTGTTGTAGACTCTTGTAAGCAGAATTGGTCTTGCTGATAAACTGTTGGGGCATGAAAGGTGCACAAACACAGTTGCTTTTGTAAGAAAAATAGTTTTTTTTGTATAAAACCTCAAAACCGAACTGTCAAACCATGAAACTGGCCGGTTCGGTTTGTATTTTCACAAAACCATTGTTACCAGTTTGGCCGAACAAACATAGGGTATGTGATGCGTTAGGTGTGAATAATGTACGGAATAGTATGATTTGTGAAATCGAAAACCGGTCATCGCATTTGCTTGCGGTAAGTTTTTTGATGAATTGTCTTGATTTTTCAACTTTTAGTTTAGTAGATGAGAAATCATGTCTGAATATTGACATCAAAACCTATATAAATTAGCAAACTTTTTGTGCATAAGTACTTGTAAGTTGTGCTTTGGGTGGTTTCCAAAAAAAAACTTGATTTTTTAGTTTTAACCCAAATGTTTGTACCTTTTTCAATTTTAACCCTACATAATTTGTTTTTTTAACTTTAACCCAAAACTTTTCATTATTTGCAATTTAACTTCACAACTTTTGTCGCTTATACTTTTCATCTTTCGCAAATTTTCGTTTTACGTATAGTTCTAAATTTTTCGAGTTAATACGACGCAACGTGCATGTGTGGTTCAACGTTTTTACCTCTATTTTTCCATGTTTGACAGGTTCGTCGCAATACGCATATTATAGGTCGAGTCAGTGTTGGTTGTCAATGAAGGTTGTGTGACATTAGTACTATTTGACACCATTTTACTCCCCGCCGCAACACGGGGTGTGCTTTGGGGATTTTTCAAAGAAAAAATTGTTATGCATATGGTTGTCGTAACGTTGGCTTTGGGGGTTTTCCAAAAAAAAATTGATTTTTTTTACTTTTCACCCAAAAGTATTTCATAAATTACTTTTAACCCAAAACTATTTGTTTTTTACTTTTAACCCAAAACTTTTTATCTTTTACAATCTATCCTCATAACTTTTTTTACTTTCAACTTTGGTCCTTTATAGTTTTCATTTTCCGCAAATTTTGCGCTCTATGCTTGGTTCTAAATTTTGTGACTTAACACATCGCAGCGTGCGTCTTTGGCTTAACGTTTTTACGTTTCGTTCTAAATTTTGTGAGTTAACACGACGCAACGTGCGTGTGTGGGTGAACGTTTTTACATTGTCTATTTTTACCCCGTTTGACAGGTTTAACATAACGTGTGGGTCGTAGATCGACTTAGTTATAAATAAAGAATCCCCGCCGCATTGCGGCGGGTCGTAATCCTAGTTTTATGTAATTTTTAGATAAAGGAGGATGTTGAGACTCAAGGGGAATTCGTGAATTCGTTAATACGAGAGGTCAACAATGCGATTTATTCGGAAATAGAAGATGTGGGGGCTTTTGTGAACTGGCTGGATGATGAACTTGGCTTTCTTGTAAGTTTATCATATGAGCTAAAGCAGGAAATTTTGACCCGTTTATGAATAAATGGATCCATTCGGGTTATGTTTTTCCTCAAACGGGTCAGTTGAGTAAAATAGTTGGCTTAAAACAGGTTGGATGGATCAAGATTGCCATCATAAAAATACATACATTTTAATCAAATTAAAACATTATTTTTGTCTATTAATCATGGTTCTACTTTACTATATAAAGACCTATTGACCATTGTTGTATGTAATGCTTATTGGATATTCCAGTCAGTGGCTGAGGTGGCAGAGGACGTGTGGGGACGTTACGACCACGAATTTGGGACCGATTATTCTGGACTCTTCAGGGCTATGTCACATGTTAATTATAATGTTCGAATGGCTGCTGCTGACGCACTAGCTGCCGTATTAGATGAGTACCCAGATACTTTAGAGGTGATTACAATATTTTTAAAGGTGGCACTTGTAAATGGGTTGATTTGGGTTTTGTTTTCATCTCTAATGGGTCAAATAAAAGCATATGCTCACTTTGAAACTGGTCAAATGGGTTTATTACTGAGTCAGCCCATTTTGCTACCTTAAATATTCATATCAGAGGATTTGGTGACTTTTAAACATCTTAAAATTGTTATCTTACTTACAGATTAATGTTTTTTTTAGGAATCTTTAGCAACTTTATTCTCTCTTTATTGTGATGGTGGTATTGGTGAGGGAAACATAGATTCTGGTTGGATGGATAGGCAGACAAGGGACTGCATTGGCTTTACATGCTGCCGCTGATGTACTTAGAACCAAAGACCTTCAGCTGTCATGACATTCTTAATATCCCGAGCGCTGGTAAAATTTTTGTTTTTGAAGGATTAGGGACTGTTTGGTTTGTGGGTATGGGCTTAATAGTACAGAAGGTTAGATTACTATTGAAATAGTACAACTTTTGTAATCTAAGCAGTTAATGCGGTAAAATATCGGATATCGGTCAACTGGTCAAGGACCAATATTTGAGATATAGGTTATCGTGGTGGGAACTGATTAAGGCTTAAATCACTAATATTTAACAACTAAGACTTAAAACAATAATAACAGTAATAAGAAGAAAGATGAATGGTAGAACTTAGAAGAAAGATACTAATATTGGAAATATCGGTGATATATTGGTCAAATATCGGAAGTATGGAAATATCGGTCAAATATCGATCAATATCACCGATAATCTTGGTACCGATATTTGACCCCGGTATTCTACATCGAGACCGATAACCCATATATCACCGATATTAACTGCATAGTTTGCAATCATATTTGACATACTAATTTTTGTAAATTACTTTTTCGCAAAAAAGGCAAGTAGAGTTGTGCCAGTTTTTCAGTTTTCATTGCTACCCAACCCGCCAAATCCACCCTTTTTGGTAATTTTATTATTAAATCAAGCAAATTTATGGGCTATGGCCACTTGTAGGTCGTAGTTTTCATATAGCTTGATCAAATATCATTAAGTAGCTTTGACTAGATGCTTATTTATATTCAACTGACATGATTTTACTTTTGTGATTTATATTAAGTTGCTTTTTTATACATAACTAAAAGCTCTACTTTTTATTTACGGTTTTTTTGACGTAAACGACACCATTCTCCAAGTGAATATATTTACTTGTAAATGAAAACAGACTTTCAATTTTTTTTTTTTTGGTAATGTTTGGTTGGTAGTATAACAAGCAAAAACTAGAATTTACTTAATATAGTGCATACCCTGATTTGAATTTGTTTTTATGATGTCAACTACAGACTGATACCAACGCTGATGTTCGAGGAAGAATGATCAATGCCGGTATCATGATCATTGACAGACATGGAAAGGATAATGTCTCATTGCTATTTCCTATATTCGAAAACTACTTAAACAGAAAGGTCTGTGTACATTTTAAATTTCATAATTAATCAAAGTAATTAAATGTACTCACAGATAGATTATTGACTAAACTTTTAGGCATCAGAGGAAGAAAAATATGATTTGGTACGTGAAGGCGTGGTCATATTTACTGGAGCTTTAGCGAAACATCTATCACAGGCGTGGTCATGGCCTCAACATTGACGGTGAATGGTGTTCTAAACCGGTTAAGATCAAAAAAGAGATTTTTTCGTTCTTCCGCGATAAATTCAAAGAGAGTATCAAGGAAAGGCCGGTTCTGCATTGCAACAATCTAAAAAGTCTTTCCGAAGAAGGTAATTTGTTAATAGAGCCATTTTCCGAGGTTGAAATAAAAAACGCGGTGTTTGAATGCGGTGAGGACCGGGCCCCCGTCCCAGATGGCTTCAATTTCAAATTTATCAAGCACTTTTGGGATATTTTTAAAGAGGATTTTTTTAGAGTCTTTTCTTGGTTCCACGAACATGGTGTAATTAATGATGGTTGTGGTGCGTCCTTTATAGCGCTTATAGCGAAAATCCCGGACCCGGTCTCGCTTAATAACTATAGGCCTATTAATTTGGTTGGCGTTACTAGTAAGGTGATCTCTAAAGTTATGGCGAATAGGATGAGAAGGGTGCTAAATGGGGTTATCTCTGAATCCCAATCGGCCTTTCTTAAAGGGAGATTCATTTTAGACGGGCCTCTTATCGTCAACGAGCTCATCTCCTGGCTCAAAAAGATTAAAAAGAAAGCGTTTTTTCTAAAGATTGACTTCGAAAAGGCCTACGACAATGTTAATTAGCACTTCGTTATCAGTATTCTTTCTCAAATGGGATTTCCTGCGCGGTGGTGTAAATGGACTATGGGCATTCTCAAATCGGCCTCCTCGTTGGTGCTAGTAAATGGGGCCCCTACCTTCATTTTCAGGTGTGAGAAAGGAATGAGACAGGGAGATCCGCTCTCGCCTTTCCTTTTCCTTGTGGTTATGGAGGCCTTGTCGAGCATGATTACCAGAGCCAAAAATGCAGATCTTATTAAAGGAATTATTACTCCCAACGAAGGGCCAAACATCTCGCATCTCCTCTACGCTGACGACTCTATTGTTATGGGGGAGTGGGATAAGAAGGAAGTGCTGAATATCGTGAGAGTTCTCCGGGTTTTCTATATATGCTCCGGCCTTAAAATTAATATAGATAAATCAAACTTGTTCGGTATTGGGGTGGGTTCGGATGAAATCATTGGTATGGCAAGTGTCGTGGGATGTAAACCGGAATATTTTCCTTTTAAAGATCTTGGTCTCTCGGTCGGGGCGAATACAGGATTATCAATTGGCAGCCTGTTTATGATATCTTCCGCTCCCGGTTAGCTAGGTGGAAATCTCAATTGCTCTCGATTGGCGGAAGGGTCACTATCATAAAGTCGGTGTTGGAAAGCCTTCCATGTTATTACTTCTCGCTTTACAAAGCCCCCAAGAAGGTAATTTCGGATCTTGAAGCTATGATTAAGAAATTCCTTTGGGGAAGTTCCTTAGAAGATAAAAAGATGGATTGGGTTAATTGGGATCGTGTTTCGAGTCCGAAAAAAGAGGGAGGGTTGGGTCTTATTAAACTTGCTGATGTTAATAATGCTCTCCTTATTAAATGGGGTTGGCGTTTTAAAACGGAGAAAAATTGTCTCTGGCACAAAGTAATTGTTGCGCTTCACTCTAGCCGGGTTGGATGGGAAGGATATCCGTTAAAAAAATCTCTGTTCGGAGCGTGGAATAATATTGTTAAGGTCCTCATTAACGTCAAAGTGGGTGGAGTTCATATTAAAAACTTTATTAAAGGGGTTATCGGGAATGGAAACAACATAGCATTTTGGTTGGACTCCTGGATCTCGGACGAACCTCTCAAGAATAAATTTCCTGAGTTGTTTCGAGTTGAGGCGGAGAAAAATTGTTCAGTTGCTGATCGTGTGTCTTGTTCAAGTTCGGGGGTTGAATTTTTGTGGAATTGGAAAGAAGACTTGGCGGCTTCGGGGCTGTTATTGTTTTTTTCGCAGCTGTGTGACATTCTGGCCTCGGTCCAGCTTTCTGACAGAAGTGACAAATGGATCTGGTTGCCTCAAAACGATGGCTTGTTCTCTGTTAAAGCTGTTAAGCTTTTGCTCAGTTCGGACAGGGACCTGGGATCTAATTTTGTGCTGGATTGGTGCGGATGGATTCCAGACAAGTGCAATATCCACATTTGGAGAGCGGAAATGGAAAAAATTCCCACTAAGGTTGCGCTGAGGAGAAGGAACGTGCATATCGAAGACCAGGGCTGTTCTCTTTGCAGTTTTGCCGACGAGTCTGCTGAGCATATCTTCACTGGCTGTCCGGTGTCTGCGGAAGTCTGGAACGGAATCAGCCTTTGGTGCAAGATACCTTTTATTTACGCGTTCTCGATCAAGGACCTGCTCGGCGTCCATTCTTCTCTTCCCGTCTCGGTAAAGAAGAAAGAGGCGATACATGGCATAGTGATCATTGTGTGTTGGAGCCTTTGGCGTGCTAGAAACAAGTTAGTTTTTTCCAATTGCCCGGTTAGGATTGACAGGATTTTGAGCGAAGTTAAAGCCTTTAGTTTCCTATGGTTTTCTAATAGATCTAAGCACAAAGGGGTTAGTTGGGAAGATTGGGTTTCATTTGTAAATATGTAATCTGTCTGTGTTGTTGTGGTCGGCCCGGTTTGGGTTGGCTTTTGTGAATGAAGTTTACGTTTCAAAAAAAAATATCATTTCATCAGCCATCTCTTAAAAGGAATTTTTTTAATGTTTTTTTTTTCTGTCATTATTTTTTTTTAGTTCTATTATAACGGTTCTTGGAAAATAAGATGATCCTAAAGTCCATGCTGTTATAGAGAAATTGCTGGAGGTGCTAAGCACTCCGTCCGTCCGTCAGAAGCTGTTCAGATGAGTACCCAGATATTACAATATTTTTAAAGGTAGCACATGTAAATGGATTGATCTGGGTTTTGTTTTCATCTCTAATGGGTCAAATAAAAGCATGTGCTCACTTTGAAACTGGTCAAATGGGTTTATTACTGAGTCAGCCCATTTTGCTACCTTAAATATTCATATCAGAGGATTTGGGAACCGAGGGGGTGGGTATGGAAGCTATCAAGGCGGAGATGGGTACAAAAACTATCAAGGGGGTGGTGGATATGGTAGCTACCAAGGAGGCAGGGAATATGTCAACTATCAAGGTGATGGTAGTATTGAATACGAAAACTACTAAGGCGGCGGTGAAAATGGAAACGATCAGGGTAGTTTAGCTTCTTCCTTCTTTTTAAACAATTAATTTGACATTGTATTACCTTAATTTTTTCTATCGTTTTGTTTTCAGTAATGAATGGTTATTGAAACAACAGTCGAGGTGGTCGTGGGGAAATGCAGGCTACCGTGGTTAGTTTATTTTTTTATATATTTTGATTTTGATATTTCTATGCTCAGCTTTATTTAGCCATCTCAGATATTTAACCGTCTCACATGCTCAATCCATTACACTGTTTTAAAGTTCCGTTGTTAATTACCAAAACTACGAATATTGTTTTATAAGAAAGTGGATAATACTGAAGAAAGTTGATAAATATTTTGGAAGGTTTGATGTAAGAGTAATTTTATGCAAACTCTTGATCATGAATGAAGTTAGTTTAATATTAGGTTTTTTTTTTTTTTAATACTGTTTTTTTAGGAAACTGATATGTTACCCCACAATAGTAATTTAGATTTTCCATGTTTATGCTTGTGTGTTATCTCATATGAATCTTATTAATGTTTATGTTTAAAAAATAGAAAAATCTAAAATTGAGAAATTGGTGAAAGAGTGCAGACTGCATAGATTAGAAAACCTTACTTTTCTTATTTGAAATAAAGATATTGGAAAGAACTCAAATGAAAAATCAAATTCAAAAATTGTATCACACTTATTTTGTTTTCTGTTTAATGGCTATGATGCAAACTGATAGGTTAATGGTGTTTTTAGATTGATCCTGATCTTGCAGTCCGGTCCATTCTTTCTTGACCACAATAATTGAATTTATAAACTAAAATGGGTCATGTTTGTTTAAATAAAATAAAGCAAAGTATCATGTAGGACCCATAAGTATCATGTCTGCGTTACCGGTAGCTGAAAAGTTACCAGGAAAAGACCGTTTGATTGGTCGAAAATGGTCATACGGGCGTTAGTGGTGTCTCGATAGTGTGTCAGTAGTGGTGTTTGTATAGCTTTGTTCCTCATTTTAAGATAGTTTTCTGAATCGTCATGTTTGACTTGTATCCCGGATCGACCCACTTGTATGTTGTTCCAGATGGGAGTGCTTTCAGAGGCAGTTGCAGGAAATGCTTCATCATAGTGATGTAAAGGGAAGTGAAATAAGGAAGCCAAGTGCCTTGCTTTTACGCTATCCAATGCCAGATTGCATGTGTAAGCAAGCAGCAGCTAAAAACTCAACAAGATAAGACTTGCACGGGTATATGGCCTTGAGGCTTGACTATATAAACTAGAATTCTTTTTACACATGTAGTTAGTCATATTTTTATCATTATTGATCTGTAAACTATTTAGATGAGGTTTATATGCCTACCGAGTTGTATATACTTGAAGGCAGTTGGAGATATTCGTATTCAAATTGTTTTTTCTTGATATCAAATTTCATGTCATGTTACAACCGTTCTTCAAATAACGGGTCAAAACATATATATGTTTTTTAGTGCGGGTTGAAATGGGTCAGGCTGTATACACTTTTTGAATAAGTTTTAATCGTTAAAAATACACTTTTGACCCAAAACTCTATTATTCAAAAAGTTTTAACTTTTTTTTTATAAAGAGTAAATTACGATTTTGGCCCCTGTGGTTATATTACTTTTACTCTTTTAGCCCAAAAAAGATTTTTTAACATCTAAGCCCCCAACGTCTTTTTTGGGAACCCTTTTGGCCCCTAACACTCACTAACCCCATCCATAAAATATTAGGGGCCAAAAGGGTTAGAAAAAAAGACGCTAGGGGCCAAAAGGGTTAGAAAAAAAAGACGTTGAGGGCTCAAATGTTAAAAAAAAATTTTTGGGCTAAAAGGATAAAAGTGATATAACCACAGGGGCCAAAATCGTAATTTACTCTTTTATGAATAATAAGTGTGCCAAATATGATTACAAACTTTTTGTTATTTCATAATAATTTATATAATTAAATAAGAATGATTTAGGACGTTATATGCATAAAACACACACTTTGTGTGACTTTTGACCCGTTTCCTTTTAAACATAACTAGGATTGACCTGCCATAAATAAATGGATCGAATTTTCGATTCATATGTTAATTATTTTTGCTTCATATTAAGTTATTAACCAACTTTTTTTGTAATTCCAGCTCTCAATGTTTGAAAATCCAGTTTCAAAGATGAGATTGAGTGATCTGATGAAAGCCACCAACAGTTTTAGCAAAGACAACATAATTGGGTCGGGAAGAACGAGTTCTTCATACAAAGCAACACTTGAAGACACTTGGCATTCCGAGAAAGAATTCGCATCAGAAATGGCAACACTTGGGAACGTGAAACACTGGAACCTGGTCCCACTTTTAGGCTTTTGTGTCACAAAACACGAACGGCTTTTAGTCTACAAATACATGCCAAACGGTACCCTGCACGATAATCTACACCCCGTTGGCAAAAATGTGTCAAATATGGAATGGTGGGTCCGGTTAAAAGTGGCTATTGGTTCAGGCTATTGCCGAAGCAGTCTGTGACTGGTTTTACGAAAGAAACACAACTCAATGGATCGATCACCAGCATATATTGCCTCGACACTGCTAATCATGTCTTAACATACGGTTCATGGATGAAAATGTGTTCCCTAAAACTATGTTATTTGATAAACGGTATTGGTCTTATATATGTCACCAAAAACTGTCATTCTGTAAAAACTATGCATACATGAACTATGTAATTTCTCTCAATATCTATAAATATAATGCATTTTAAAACGACATTTTAAGATACTTATAAAATAATTTTTTTTTTGTTTTAATGCAAAAGGTCCATTTGGGTAAATTGGTTTTTTAAACACTAATTACACTTTAATTTTCTCATCTTTAACCAAATTATAGATAACTAATTTTTTTGTGTGGGACGTAACGAGTTTAACAAACCGAATTAACACTTTTATGCGTCTTTGCTAACTCCTTCAATTCATAAGGAGCTTCAATTCATAAGGAGCTTAACAAACCTTATTCTTTTGGCAAAAGGAGCTTAATAAACCGAACTAACCCGTATTCTTTTGGTTCTGGGTTTGGTGATGAACTTTTTAAGGGCATCTACAATGATAGAAGCATGAATCGAATAAGTACATTGTTGGATGTTCTTAGTCACCCAACAAACCTCTAAAATTTTCAAGCTTTAGAGTGTGTGACGTTGTAATATGTTGCCTTCGCCGCATCGGGCATATGTCAGTTTTTTTCATTTTTTAAATGTTATTTACATAGTTACCCCCTCCCTCGGTCGAAAACGTCAAGCTTCGCCACTGCCGAAGGCCTCGTTGTAACTGATGATCGATTCATCATTCAAAACGGTTGATTTACCCATATATTTAAAACCCCTCATAACATAACTATAATCACACAATTTTCTTTGTTTTCCGCCGGTAACCGGCCGTCACACAATAACCACCAAACACCATCACGAAACCACCAATCGCCGCACACCGCTGATTCTCAGCAGCTAAAGAAGGCCGCAACCGACCCTCACGTTCTGCTACACTGCCACCATCGTCGTCGCACGCCACATCGGAAACTATATCCCCGTACATAGCCCTAAACTCACCAAACTAAGTGATATGTTTCCCGCCGCATCGCGCCGGTAAACGACTAGTATAATAAAATATATGTGCCACTACTAGGGTAGCGAAGATTGACATGCCGTTGTACTTGGTTATGTCTATCCGTGTGTGTGTATATCAAGCTTAGGGCTGGCATATCGGGTCAACCCGATCTGTTTAGACACAGACACGATAAGATACGTACACGAACACGACACGAAATCTTATCGTGTCAGATTTTCCAAACACGAACACGAACACGAACCTGTTAATAAACAGGTTACACGAAGTGACATGTTAAGACACGAAAATGTTACCAACATATCATATGACCTGTTTAAGACACGAACACGACCTGTTAAGACACGAACATGACCTGTTACTCCATATTTGAAATTAGCGATTAAAGAATGCGTTTAGTGAAAATTTAGTCGCCAAAGGTTCACAAAAGTCATAAAACCACTATCATTTTTATCCTCTACCTCCACAGAGCCAACTTCATCATCTTCCAAATCCAAATTCATAGAGCTGTCATTTTCTAGGTCGACTTTGATAGAATTAGAATCTATATCCATCTACAATAGAGAAAAAAATACATCAAGTTGCTCAAAAGGTTAATAAGGAAATTGAATGAAAAGCTAAAGTTAAACCAACTACATACCGGTGTTTTGCCATTTTTCTTTCTGACTCTATTTTGTGAATCACTCATGACTTTAATACAAACAGATAAATAATGTTGAAGACTTGAATCAACAACTATATCCATAAAAACACAATTTAAGAAACAAATCTAAATAAATAACGTTGAATCAACAACTATATCCAAAGAAACACAATCTAAGAAACAAAGTTAAAAACCAACCCAAATTAAATATATTACACCAATAAAAAAACATATATATTACACCAATAAATAATGATATATGAATAAACAATTGTGTAAAAGTAAGTACCGGTCGTTTCGAGACTGAAAAATGTGACTGAAGATGCAGCTGGTGAGTACCAACCAACTTTTGTGAACCAATTCTTTGTTCCTCCTTTTTTTTTTTTTCTAAGACTCAACCCAAAATAAAATATATATTTTGTGTATTTGAAAATATTCCCAACATTCTTATCCTGTAATTTATATGAAACTCAAATATGCAAATGAATTTTGTGGTTGACTAGCCCATTAAAATGGCATTGATCAAGCAACTTGTATAGATTGAAACACAAAAGTCAACGCAATTAAGTCAATATTCTTCAACCATGAGGAGTTGGTGCACCAGCAGGAAAGAGATTACTTTAAACAATGAAGCAGACAATGGCTTTCAGCCCCTCAAAGGGACACATTTTATTTAAGAAATAATGCAATCTTTTTGTACACACAAGAGACTTGATAACATGTTTGGCAAATCTCATGATACATTGTAAAGTTGCACATATGTAGAGAGACATCCAACACTAACAAATTTTACGTAGAGAACTCCAAAAACCACAAATTGATGACTGGTCTTACTTTCTTTTAATAAATGTGTTGCTAGTATTATGTCTCGCTTGCAGTGTGCACATATAATGTATATATGTGTGGGCCCTCGGAGGGCAAAATTGAAATTGCACTAATTTTAACGTTGTTTTACTAATTTTGTGAAAATAACGTTAAAAGTGGCGGATGGTTAATTATGCATCATGTGGTGACGTTGATAGTCGAAACACAAAAGGGTACATGCGCTAATCGGCCTTTGTTCCGATTGTTGGGTGTTATGTGCCTTTTGTCCAAAGCTTGATGCAAAAGGACTATCGAGCCGAGGGTTTCACTGGAAGTAGTTTCTCTATTCCTACGGGGTAGACAGTGGCGGCTATGATAGTGTGTGGTGAGGACCTCTGCACAAGGCCCATGATTTCGAGTGGTACATGATTTTTTTTAAAAAAAATCCGATATATATATATGGGTGGGAGTTGGCTACAAAGTCCATTTTTCCTACAAAGTGTAAAAAGTCATAAAACACCATAATGTTAACCATAAAACACACTCAAAACCCGTAAATAACAAAGTAGAGATTACTTAGTAAAACACACTCAAAACCCGTAAAACACACTCAAAACCATAATATACGTATATGTATATATTAATTTTGTTAAATAGTAAAAACATACAAATTCCAATATAGGCACATTTACAAATCACTTTTTATGGTTTGGAATTTAGCTCACTTAGTAAAAACATACAAATTCCAATATAGGCACATTTACAAATCACTTTTTATCGTTTGGAATTTAGCCCACTTGACGTTAGGTTTATTGGGCCCAATACTAATTTCATTTTAAGAAATAAAGGGTGGAGATACAATAGGAAGTTTATTTTGCTAGGAAGGCTAGGAAGTAATCTTGACCATCAATTTGATTAATCAATGGCTGAGATTAAATGGGTGAAATTGAACAAGAAAAAAGAGGCGCGTGAGTTAGTTTGAGGGTATTCTAGTCCATTCAAGTCAATAGTTTCTCTCTCCCCCAATTCCCCATCGTTTTTAAATCGTTAATAACTTTTTCATACGACAATATTTTTTTTATAAAAATTACACCATAAAAACGAGCGTTTTTTTATCTTTAAAACGAGCACACTATTGCTATACTTTTGAAAAAAAAAATCGAAAAGCCAGATTCGTAAAACGCAATGGATAGAACAACACACTATAACCCAGGTTCTAAAACGCAATAGGTTTTAACATGGTCATGTTTATGTTTTAACATGGTCATGTCTTTGTTCCAACATGATCATGCTTCCCTTTTAACATGATCATGTTCTTTGATGTTATTTTACACTCCAGTTCTAAAACGCAATGAAACCCAAAATCAATATTTTGCACTACATATTCTAAAAAGCAATGAAGTTTTAACATGGTCATGTTCATGTTTTAACATGGTCATGCTTTTTGTTCCAACATGACCATGCTTTTATTTTGGCATGATCATGTTCTTTGCACCCCAAATTGTAAAACGCAATGAAACCAAAAATCAATATTTTGCACAATGAACTTTTAACATGACCATGTTTAAGTTTTAACATGGTCACGCTTTTGTTACAACATGACCATGCTTCTATTTTAGCATGATCATGTTCTTTGCTTGTAAAACGCAATGAAACCAAAAATCAATATTTTGCACTGTAGTTCTAAAAAGCAATGAAGTTTTAACATGGCCATGTTTATGTTTTAACATGGTCATGCTTTTGTTCCAGCATGACCATGCTTCTGTTTTGGCATGATCATGTTCTTTGCACCTCAGGTTGTAAAACGCAATGAAAACAAAAATCAATATTTTGCACTGTAGGTTCTAAAAAGCAATGGAGTTTTAACATGGCCATGTTTATGCTTTAACATGGCCATGCTTTTGTTCCAACATGACCATGCTTCTATTTTAGCATGATCATGTTATTTGCTTATAAAACGCAATAAAACTAAAAATCAATATCAATGAAGTTTTAACATGGCCATGTTTATGTTTTAACATGGCCATGCTTTTGTTCCAACATGACCATGTTTCTACATGTTCTTTACACTCCAAGTTGTAAGACGCAATGAAACCAAAATTAATATTTTGTACTACAGGTTCTAAAAAGCAATGGAGTTTTAACATAGGTTCTAAAAAGCAATGTAGTTTTAACATGGGTATGCCTTAGTTCCAACATGATCATGCCTCTGTCCAAGCATCATCATGTTCTTTGCACTGGAGGTTGTAAAACGCAATGAGTTTTAACGTGGTCATACCTTTGTTCCAACATGATCATGCTTCTATTTTAGCATGGTCATGTCTCTATTTTAACATCCAGAAGAACAAAATGAAAAGAACTCTAACTAAAACATAATGATGTGAAAAACGCAATTGAGGTTTGATAACTAAAACGCAATGAAAATAAAATATAACATAACTTACAAAAGAACTCTGATTAACGACGGTGGACGGAAAAAGAACTCTGATACACCGTGGGGAAACTGGTGGCGGTGGAGTGGTGGCGGTGGATGGTGGAATGATGGTGTCAGATCTGAAAAACCCAACAGGTGGTTGAAGGTGGTGGTTTCAGATCTAGTTTCCGGCAAGATGGTGGCGATCGTAGGTCGTAGTGGTGGTGGTGGTGGTGGTGGAGGTGGTGGTGGTGGTGGTGGAGGTGGTGGTGGTGGTTGTGATGTGGTAGTTTATAGTTTTGAAAATGGTGGATTTGAGTATACGGGTAAGAGAAATGAATTGCAGATGCTGGGTTTTTTTTGAAGATGGTGAGTTTTGACCAAAATGCCCCTCCTTATGTTTTTCATATTTGCCACATGTCATCCTCTTATTGCTTCCCATCCTTCCTAGCGAAATTAATCTTCCTATTTGATCTTTACCCAAGAAATAAAAATAATAAAACATAATTGTAAAGGGCATAAGGTCACATTTTTTCGAGCTCGAAAAAGGTACATGAATTCTAAGAGACGCCACTGGGGGTAGAGGTAAAGCTGTCTACATCTTACCCTCCTTAGACCCTACCTTATCTTTACTATTGATGTGATTTACTAAGTATGATGACGATGATGTTGCTAGTACGTGCTAGATTGTGATAAGTTAAAAAGTATATGGGTGCACTAGCCTTCACAATCTAGAAACAAACTTTCAGCACTAAACTTATATAAGTTAAATCCATGTCTAAATGTATTACATTCGGTTATGCAAAAGATCGTTGACACATCAATTTTGAAATGTTAGGACTTGGGTCGAGGTTGGTTTATATGATGGACATGATATTGATATGATCCTAGAAATCTAGAAAAGAAGCATTAAATTTTTTTGCTTTGTCTAGTGAAAATGGTTATCTTCCATTGGTGGCTTGGTGCAATGAATCCTTGTAAAGAAAACTAAACTAAACTAAAATCTTGGACAAATGTGTGACGCATACAAGCTCACTTGAGAAAATAGATATCCATATTTCTAGATGTTTAACAAATTATGGAGTCAATTTTCAATAACCTAAGGTTGAACAAGCGATCCACGGTCTGTCCCCGATTAATTTATTTATAATCCATGTATATACCTGTTGGGTTTCCGTGGTATCGGTCAAAATTTTATTTATCAAAAACCCGGTTCAATAAATAATAGTTAATTAATTAGGCGAGTTAATTAATAAAACGCAGCGGAAAAATAAACTAATGATCAACAAGACGAAACCCGACAGGATCCGGTTACATGCAAATACGAGCACAGTGAAAATATATTTAGCTACCGATGAGAAAGATATACCTCGGTTAATGACTAACCGGTCGAGACACCGAGGTTCAACGAAGAAGTGCTAGTGATACGAACCAACGAATGCTAGTGCGAACCCATATAGAGGCGGCGGTGACCGGCGAGCGACGGTGAGGTAGCGGCGGCCGGCGGTGAGCGGCGGCAGCAGGGTGGGTCGGCGGCGGCGGCCTAGCCGACGGTGGCGGCGGTTGTGGCCGGTTGTGGGTGTTAGAGAGTTTTTTAAGTTCTTGCATCCTTTTTATTTATCATCACACGTTCAACAATGCAAGACCCAAACTCTTAAAGCCATGGAACCTTATGCATGCTTGCCAAGTGCCACACATGCATAGTGCATGTGTTGCCACTGGCCAAGATCTAGGTGCGCGACAAGTGGCGATGCAAGAGTGCATGCGCGACAAGTGGCATAGAAGAGTGCTCTTGTCTCACCCGATCCATGTAACCGCCTCTCAGTTTAATACCCGCGTATCGTTCGTGATTACCAGTTAAATTAGTTAAGTGGATTTTAGTTCGTTGCCCACGGTGTAACTCTTACGGGTCAAGACCCGGTCGGCAGCGTTGACTTATCGAACCGGACATAATATCCAACAGCTCCCACTTGTACGGTCTCTGATAAGATCTCAACGCAGACAGCCAGCGGTGCTCTAGCTACACATAGCTGCCCTAACAGGTCATGACACTTTAAAGTTATTAACCAATGTATCTTCTTTTAGCAACGGCTTGCTACATGATGACAGTAGACTTATGGCAATTCTCGTCATCTATCCTTTCTGTAAACACAAGCCTCATCTTCATTCTTGACAAAACCAGACTCTTTGATCTTCTGGTCAAAATGAAGATTCCAGCTACGAAATGCTTGCTTGAGTCCATAAATGGACTTATTGGGTTTGCACACCTTAGTTGGATATTTAGGATCGACGAAACCTTCAGGCCGAACCTTATAGACATCTTCAGAGAGATATCTATTAAGAAAGGCGGTTTTGACATCCATTTGCCATATTTCGTAATCACAGTACGCAATTATGGCAAGCAATATCCTGATTGATTTAATCATAACAACGGGCGAGAAGGTCTCATCATAGTCAATACTTTGAGTTCGAATGAAACCCTTCGCAACCAGCCGTGCTTTATAGGTGTTAACATTTATCGGTTTTTCTCTTGAAAATCCATTTTCTCCCTACTGCCCGAGATTCGGGGTTAGCTCAACCAAGTCCCATACTTGATTATCATGCATAGACTGCATCTCGACGTTCATGGCTTCTTGCCATTTCTCAGATTCTAAATCTAAGATTGCATATTTGTAGTTAGCAGGTTCGTCATTAGACTCACCAACTAATAAGACTTCGGGACCTTTTAGATGCCATAGACATCTATCAGATTCTTGTGAATTCTACTACTTCTGCAAACGCTTGTGTTTTATGTCTGATTCATTGGCAACAACTACTTGTTGATCAGACAGTCCGACTACATTAGCGGTTGTTTGTGGTTCTTGAATTTCTTCAAGATCAACCACATTATTTCCAGTTTCTCGATTAAGAAGTTCTTACTCAAGAAAGTGTCCCTTCCGTTTGATGGAGATCATATTTGCATCGGGATGATAGAAATAATATCCGCTTCTTTTAAAGTATCTGACGAAAAAAAACTTTTCGCCTTGAGGATCGAGCTTATCATTAGAATCACTTGTGATGTATGCATCACATCCACATACTCAAAGGTATTCCAAAACGGGTTTACGCCCATGCCATATCTCATATGGCGGTTTTGTTTACCTTTTAGTCAGAGTCAAATTGACAATGCGGGTAGCGGTCATAAGAGCATGATCCAAAAGGAGTGAGGCAAGTTAGTTCTATACATCATCGATCGAACCATATCATAGAGTTCGATTTCACCTTTCACTCACGCCATTAAGTTGGGATGTGCTAGGTGGAGAGGGTTGTGAAACTATTCCACACTCTTTTAGATGATTGAGAAATTCAAAGCTGAGATATTCACCACCTCGATCTGATCGAAGTACTTTTATCTTTCTATCAAGCTGGTATTAGTCATGGTTTCTAGTCATGGTTCTGAAAGGGCCATGAGTTCTAGAAGAACATTGATCCGTTTACCAACATCGGTGAAGGGGTGCTTTGTGAGTTTGCCAGCTAAGCAAGATTCGCAATCATCAAAGGAGTCCTGTCTAGTGGATTCAAGAATCCCCTTGGACTGGAGCCATTTTATGCGTGCCTTACTTTTGTGGCCAAGTCTACAATGCCATAAATATATTTCATTTATGCCAGCTTTGTTACGTTTAGAAAGATGATATATGTTATTACTTGTTTGAACATCAATCTCATAAATACCATTTCGAGGTTCAGCCTCAAAATAAAAGACATCATTCAAGTAGGCTATAATAGAAGAACCATTTAAAACGTACTTGGATTGAATCCTTGTTCAAACAGTGAAGAAACTGAAATAGTGTTTCTGGTCAAACCAGGTGTATATAAACAGTTATTTAAAGTAACTACAAGGCCAGGGGAACATGAAAAACAAAATGTTCCAGTTGCAAGAACTGGAACTCTCTGTCCATTACCAACTATGAGTTCCAGGTGGCCTTGTTTCAGTTTCTTCCACTTTTCAGGCTCTTGCAAGACATTAACGATGCGGTAACCACATCCGGTATCAAATACCCATGTGTTGCTAGAAACAGTGAAAAGTTCGATAACATAAATAAGAATATTGGAAGAAGTGCCCATGTTATTGGCCTTGTTCATATTCAGCTTGGCTAGATACTGTGGGCAGTTTCCCTTCCAGTGCCCATTTGGTTGCATTCATAGCACTGTCGTTCCTAGGAGGGTGTGGTTTTGCAACATGCTTGTTGTTGGTGCCATTTCTGGCAACAACAACTTTTCTCTTGCCTTTGCTCTTATGTTTCCTTTTCTTGTTATTGGGCTTCTTAACACCACCAGACTCGACCATTAGAACTTGGTTGGTTTTGTGGAATAACCAAGTTTGTTCATCTGGTCAATGTATCCTTTCATCTTTAGCACATGAGTACTGATACATGATCCTTCCAGCATTTTACAGCTTATGAGCTGTTTCATGGTCTCATATCGCTCCTGTCGGGCTTCTTTCTGGAACATGCCTTTCAGTAGCTGGATCATGTCATAAGCATCCTTATCTTCCATGTTCTTCTGAAGTTCAGGAGACATGGTGGCTTTCATAAGGCAGGTTACCTCAACGGCATCCTCGATATGTTACTCCAGTGCCTTGCGAGCAGTAGTAGAATTACTTTCAGGCTCGGTAGGGACTGGGCCATCTAAGATATACTACTTTTCCTCCATCTTGAGAACTATTCTCAGATTGCGGTGCCATTCGAGAAGGTTGGTGTTATTCAAATTTTTTATTTCTTTTCCTTTTCAAGTATAGACTTGAAAATGAAGGAGTTGTTTTCATTAGACATCTGTTATATATAAGCAAGGTGATATTAATCAGTATTTTCAATGTATATCTCCTTAATTCGTGAGGTGAGATGATATGGAACGAGAATCCGGTTAGAAGCTCTTTCTAAAGGTGGTTGGGGCACGCAACATTAGCAAGAGGTTCAAGCGGACTGACAACGATTGTCAATTGTAAGAAAGGCACAACTCCCGAGGTTTATGAGGCTGCGAGGTTGTGACAACTGTCAAATTTGCATGCATCCGTACAATTATTAAATGATGATTAGAGCTTAATGACTGTGCTGATTCACAATTTATGACTTGAATTGCTTCCTGATTGCTGCATTATACTTACATGTGCATCACATATTGCAAATGACACATCATTGACTGCATGCAAACATATTGACATAAATGATGCACAAAGCACAGTTAGCACAATTAACAGACAAACCGGGAAAATGCTAACGGAGTTCAGTACATAGACAGACGTTGTTTTGAGACACAATATGAGCCAGAAACTAAGTACTACACTAGTATAGAGTGTAGGGAAGTAAGGACCACAAAACTACTTTTCTAGGTAATAGTTTGAGTGCCGGAAAATGCCTAAAACTCACCCGAAGTGCTGAATTCAGCATAATTCAGCAAAATTCAGCTATTTAACACTCATGTATCATGCAAAAATATGACTAAATGGTCCTGAATGCTTTCCTAAGTGTCGGGAATCAAAAGTGTCACAAAGGGGTACATAAAGAACACTAAACGGTATAATTTAGCACTTTAACGAACCGGTATCTAACCGAACAACTGGACACTACCCGAAACACCAAAATTATACTAGAAGCATTGTTTTAATGTTTCTGAGCTAGTTATGATCCCCGAACAGCCTAACACACTATATAACACATGATACACATAACACCTAACTAATACACTTGGTTTTGAACTAGATCTCAACTATATGGTTTAAGACTATGCTAATACCCCCCCCCCCCACACCTATTTACGGCTCAACCATGGCCCCACCACTAAGATTTCATTTGATTTTATTTGATTTTATTTGATTGTATAATAGATCTTGTATGGTACTTAGAGGACACATTACACAATGGTTAATCTCTAAACTTGAATATAAGTAGGACATGGAAGATTAAAACTTCATTATCTCTCACACACCAACACACACTAACCCTTCTTCTTCCTTCCTTAAGCTCACGGCCCATCCACCATCATCACACACCTTCTTTTTTAGCTTGCATCCATATAATCTAAGGTGATTTAGTGGTATAAGGAGCATGTCTAAGATGCTTGCAAGCAGCGGAACTTGAAGGACCTTCATCATTTGCTTTTATCCACTTGTTTTCTACACTTGATCATCCCTAGCCTTGAGCTAGTAGTAAGATCTTCTACTCTTCATTTTACATCTATATTGAGTGGTTAAAAGATGTTACATGATGAATACTTGAAGAACACTAAAGAACATAATCATGAAACATGAACATAAGCTTGATAAATGAAGTAATCTTGATGAACTATGTTGTTTAAGTATTGTTTTGCTTCTTGATGGTTGATTCTTGTGTTTATGATGTTAGACATCATGTGGAACTTACTAGATTGTGATTAAACACATAATCTAGCAAGTAGAGGTGGTGATCTTGTGAAAGACCAAGATCATCATACTTTATGTTTCTCATGAACTTGAAGAATGAAAATGATTTTATGTTACTAGTCATAAACTTGGATGATTTCAAAACTAGTTTTCTCAAGAAACTAAAGTTATACACAAGAATTACTAAAATGTTGTTTTTAAAGAAACTAATCATGTTTCTAGTGGTGAAACAAGTATAAAAGTACATGGTTAACAAGAAAAAATACAAGAAGATTAATTTTTGAAAAATCATCATACAAGTTGTAAAGATCTAAAATCTTCAAGAATGATGTTATTAAATAAATAACCATATTTTTAGAGGTAACTAGGCTTACTAAAAACACTAGTAAGTTACTACAAGTTTTTACAAAAGTTCAAGTTCATGTTGTTATGTAAAAAGCATTGTTATGGCACTTGGTAAGTGTAGGTTAAGTTGTTGATTGTTGTGATGATTTTAAAAAGAAAATGATATGCTTTAAAAGCATGGACACCTCCATTTTTAGGGGAAACTATGGCAAAATTTTCTAAAAATATAAACACTTAGAAAAATATTTTCAAACAAGTATTTATAAGTGTATTTTAACCATGGATTTTCTACATAAACTTTGCCATAATTTTTGTTACAAAAATACAAGTATTGGAGGTTGGTTTTTATAAATAAAGATGGATAAATATATATTTAGAGTATATATTTACATTAAAGACATGATGTGTGAATATTTGTATACTCTGTGTAATAGTTATATTATTTTAGGATTTGAAATAATATAACTTAACAAAATGCCATGGAACTACAATCCAAAATATAATCAAAATCTCAAGGAATAAATATATAAGTTACACACATAATATTGTGAAACCGAACGAAAGAACATAACTTACAAAATATTCCGGAAATTACCTTTATGAATGAATTTTTGGTAAATAATATTTTGGATACAAGAAATGAAAATATGATTTTAATATTATTACAAAGTATATCATATTTTCGACAAGAAGAAAATATATTATTTTTGGGAAGTAAAAATATATTTGTTAAGTGTTCAGGGCGGACCCACAATAGTGAGATCCACGGCGGACAGTACGTGACTGAGATCGCGTACAATGAGCGACTAATGACGCCGGGGGTGCTTAGTGGTCTCACTTTGGTCACTGAGGGGGTGCATGTTGACATCCGGTCTTTGAAGTTTATGGGGGTTATTGCTGAGTTACCTGGGAGAGATAGGTTGAGGGGTCTGAATGGAGAGATATGGGACCCGTTACCTCCAGCTGAGGAGGTACATGAGGATGAAGACGAAGAGATGGGAGAGCAGCACGAGCCACAGCCACCTACACCACCACACTCGCCGCAGCATCATGCATTTCAGCAGCATGAGGATTGGCCTACTTTTTACCAGCAGTTCCAGGACATGCGTGTCACACAGGAGCAGCATGGTACATACTTTGACCAGATCAGATCCAGCCAGGACGAGATTAGGGCCAGTCAGGCAGAGCTTCGGGCCGCACATGACCGACTAGAGCAGCGCCAGGATACTCTATACCAGGGGGTGTCCGCGGGTTTTTCTTATTTGTTCGGGGAGATGCATCACGCGTACCCCAACTATTTTCAGCACCCGCCGGAGTTCCCACCGTGGAACCCCCTGGATATGGCGATCAGGGCCCATCTGGCACGAGGCATGATGACGATGCTGATGAGTAGTTTGTGGTAGTAGTAGCACTTGGTGGTGTTTATGTTTCAGTACTTTGTTTTTTTTTTTTTATTATTATTTGGGTGTTTATTTTGACTTAGTATTTAAAACACCCCGGATATGTATTTTGAAACATTTTCCTTTCTGTTTTGTTTGGATATTATCATCTATGTACATTATGGTTGTTTGGTTTTTCCTTTTCTGTTATATTTTGGGTGTACACAACATACTTGCAGATTTTGTCTATCGGATCTTGGACCGGAGCACGTACCAGTTAGAGCTTCGGAAGTCTCGTGGCACCAACATCATCTTGAGGGGAGTATTTTTATCCCTTTCTCTATATTTCGGGTCTCGCATTGGGGACAATGCGAAGTTCAAGTGTGGGGAGGGGGTTAACTTTGTTAACAATAGCTTTGTTTGTCCTCATTTAAAAAAAAAAAAAAAAAAAAAAAAAAAAAAAAAAAAACAGAAAATCAGAAAAATCATTTAAAAATACTTGTGTTTTGTATATATGTTGGTAAATAAACCGGTTGGTTATGTTTTAGAAAGCATCGGACTTGATAAAAAACTCGACAAGCAAAATATTTTTGAAAAAAGGAAACCGGAAAGCGTGACAAACAAAGAAAGACTTGCATGATAGTTTTCACACTTTTACCCATTCCTTCCGTTACGTGAGCATATTTGAGCCTTATATTGTTATATATTTGTTCATTTCGGATATAGGAGTGAGCCGGATGTTTTGTGCAATTTAGAACTTGTCACTAGTATGCTTGTTAAGACCATGAACGTGCGGATTTGTGTAAACGTGATAGAGGCACTTAGATTACCCCTTTGTTGTGTACCTTGTTCTTTGTGTTGTGCTTCCCGTTCACCTTATATTACCCTTTAGGATTAACCATGTCGAGCCTTCCCGTTCACCTTTGTTTACCCACATTATCGCCTACTTAACCAAATTTAGCCTTTTTATGTTTTTAACCCTTTTTAGTGTTGAAACTCGGTTAAAATAATAGTTTAACTAGCTTGTTAGTATTTTTATTTCATTGTATTAGTTTGCAAAAAAAAAAAAAAAAAAAAAAAAAAACAGAAAATAAAACACCCTAAAATAGGGTGAAGTTGATAGAAATCGAGCAATTTTGAATGCTTAAATGTTAAAAATCTTGTTGATAAGCTCGATTGTGCTTTAGTCGCCTTTTTAAGGCATTTGTATGTAAAGTTGTATTGTTTCGTTGCTAGTTAAACGCTACTACCGAGTTTTAACCATTTTCGCCATTTTAAATGTCCACTTCCATACCCTTCGCCCAAGCCTAACGTTACAACCCGTAAAGACCTCTTGATTTACACTTATTTGCATGTTAGTTGGTGGAGACGAGATCTTATGACAAGCTTATGATATTGCACATTTCATTGACTAGGCGTTGAGTGTTTACGCATACACATTTTATGTATGATTCATAAATAAAACCGAGTGTGTGTGAACATTGTGAGTTGGGTGAAGATTAACATGTGAGTCAATTAAATGTTTAGTCTCGGCTTTTTGGTTGTCGCTTTATAATTGCATATGCTTGTTTGGGTTTGAATCTTTTGATGTTGTCTTTCGACAAACCGGCTAACCGTTTATATATTAGTTTTCAATAAAATAGTGTGTAAATTATCGTTCTTGTTTGTTTTTGTCTTTTATTACTTTTTAGTTTAGCTTGCTTGAGGACAAGCAAGGTTTAAGTGTGGGGAGATTTGATACACTCTAATTTACACATATTTTAGTCCCCCATTTTACCCCTATTTTATGCGTTTTTGGCCGTAAAACCGTCGTTCGGATACTTAATTATCTACATTTGTGTTTACAGGCCTAAAACTGCATTTCAGACAAGATGATAGCAAAAACGAGGACTTTCCGGACAAAACGACAAATCTGCGGACTTTCTGTTAAGGATTCTGATCTGGGCCTGTGGAACGACCGTTCCACCTGATGCACGGTCGTGCATCTCCGACAACACTGATCATCTCGGCAATGAACGGTCGGTGCGGATGGGCGTTCCAGGGAAACAAGCGATCTGGTGAAGAACGGTCGTTCCATATCGAGGAACGACCGTGCGTCTCCGGTGAATCAACAGAAGCTCGGAACTGAACGGTAGGTGCGACTTGGCGTGCAACATGAAGCCCGGAACTGAACGACCGTTCTATTCAGGAGAACGGTCGTTCCATTTCAGATCTGGTCAACGATTCGATGACGTATGCGGTATGGTGGCCCATGTCCAATAATTCAATAAAGTGAACGGTCGTTCCATATGGGGAACGACCGTGCAACAGCAAAAAAGTATAAAAACTCAGTAGAAACTTTCTGTTCGTTATTCTGGAATTTTGGAGAGCTTTCAGGCGATTTTCAGGCTCCGGAGGCATTAGCTTTCACCCGGATTCAAGCCACATTATCCCGATTAGCTCGATTACTACCCGGATCCTTAGTCTAGTACTTGTTTATGGTTTGATTTTCTAATCTTTCCAAGTTTTTGTTAATCTTTCAAGTACTTAGATTATGATTTATGTATTATTGTAGCCTTTGGGCAAAAACACAACAATCCCTTGCTTGATTATAACCATTTGTGTGTTAATCTTTGTTTGTAATGACATTTGGAAGTATTTTCTATGTTTATCTTTGATGATTAGTTTGCAACCTTGTTATTGATATTGATTTCTTGATTATAAGTAATTGTGTTGGATGATTGGTGCTTGGTTAGTTAGGATAGTTGAAAAATGAAGCTTAACTAATCTTGTATTAGTAAACTTTGAACTTGGTTAACTAGTTTAGCTTGGTTTAAATGTGTGCATCATGATACTAGAAATGGTTAGTGATTTAATAAAATGTAATTATTGTTAATCAAGAGAGCTTGCCGTCACGGAAGGACCTAAACGGGTTAGATGGTGTCGTTATGAATTCTTGCCATGATTTGTTAGCTTAGTTAGTAGTTTAGGCCAAAATTGCTATCTTAGTGAATTATTGTGCAAGATTTGTAAAATGAACTCGGTTGTGATTTAATCTAGTTTATGCTTATCTCGGTGGTTGCATTGTGTTTATCGGTGTCGCTTTCCTTGTTTAAGTGAGGTTAGAATAATCCTAACGGCTGCCTAACTTATTTTTAAGAGATTTTCATAGACATTTATCAATTGCACGTTAAAGAAAAATTTTAGGTGGTTAAAGTGTGTTTATCGTTTTAACTTTCCGAATGATTGTCATGTTAGGATTCCCGAAAGGGATACTAATTGTCTTAAATTGGAGAATTGACCGAATGCTTCTAGTGCCAAAACCGACTTAGTTGACATGCTTTGGTTGTGTATTAAGCAAGGCTATTTATCTATTTTCTACTATGTTTTATAAGTATTTGTTTATGCTTACTTTAGTTTATTTAAAAATCACAAAACTTATGTTTTTACCGGTAGTTTAGTGACAAAGGTCTAGTACAAATTCTCCGCCCATTTCCTTGGATCGATACTTGGTTCTTACCAATACTTTATTACATATATGACGGGGTACACTTGCCTCTTTCGTGTGTGTTTTGATGTAAAAGTAATAATCACTTTTATAAATTTAAAACCCAAACGTGTGTAATTCATTGCAAAATATTATGTATATATACGCACACGTCAAGTTTTTGGCGCCGTTGCCGGGGAAATGGCGAGTTTTAGGAACGATCCGAGTCATTTGGTTATCGGTGTATATACTTGTTAATATTTGTGTATAATTTCTTGATTATTTATTTGTTTATTTATTTGTTAATATTTCTTGTTTTATTCGATTTATTCATTTTTGCGTTATTTTTTTTTTTTTTTTTTGTTTCATTTGTTTATTTGATCCGGGTTCATTTATTCGCTTATTCTTTGGGTTTTCGGCACCCTAAAGCCATTTTTGTATTAGTCGATTCGTTTATTTATTTTGTTGAATTTTTATAAAATTTCGGGCTATTTTTCGGATTTTTATAAAATTTTCAGCCTTTTTATAATAATTTTCTGCTTCTATTCAGCTGAAAAAAAAAAAACAGCATTATTTAATTAATAAAATATTCATTGTGTGAAATTTTCGTTTGCAGGTTAATGTCCTCAACTCCCGCACCTAATATTGCTGAGCCGGTTGACGAACCAGCACATAATCTTAGGAGAAGTAGGAGGCTACGAGAAAGAGCACGTGTCATTGCACAACGGATTGCAAACGCGATTGACGACCCGGTGATACTTTCTGAAGGCGAAAACTCGGGGGACGAAATCATGGCAGACGATAATCAACCTTTGAATGAGACTAATCAGCCCGGACGAGAAGGCTTGGAGCCCAGTATTATTAGACCCACTATTGATGCACCTTCATTTGAAATTAAAACTAGTATTATTAACATGGTGCAGAATTCAGTGCAGTTCGACGGGCGTGAACACGAGGATCCCGGGAGACACATTGCGGCATTTCTCCATGTTTGCTCCACATTCAAGATTAGGGATGTTTCGGAGGATGCGATTCGGTTGAGGTTGTTTCCGTTTTCATTACGTGATAAAGCCAGAGCTTGGCTTATGTCACTTCCTGCCGGGTCCATCAGGACCTGGAATCAGTTGGCAGAGCAGTTTATGCATAAATACTTTCCACCTGAGAAAACGAACAAGCTACGAAACCGGATTACTTCATTTCGCCAGGACGAGGGAGAATCGTTGCATGCAGCTTGGGAGAGGTTCAAGGATTTGTTGATTGATGTGCCACATCACGGCTATTCCAAGAGACAGCTGGTTTTGACATTCTATCAGGGGCTCAGCTACAACACGCAGGAGCGATTAGATGTTAACGCAGGAGGCGATCTGGGAACGAAAACGCCGGCGGAAGCATATGATATTATTGAGAAAGCTGCGTTGAAATCCAGCTCGCGCCGGGAAGGCGATAGAGGTCGGGCTACATCATCATCATCTCGCTCAGGAGCTCACGCTGTGGACGATTACACAGCCATTACTGAGCAAATCTCAGCTCTGGCGACGAAATTCGATAAATCCCAATCAGCCGCGCA
Source organism: Helianthus tuberosus (assembly GCA_030545235.1). Taxonomy (NCBI): domain Eukaryota; kingdom Viridiplantae; phylum Streptophyta; class Magnoliopsida; order Asterales; family Asteraceae; genus Helianthus; species Helianthus tuberosus. Next base: position 2,047,731 of record CM060362.1, read on the forward strand.
AGTTGGCCCTGGATGTGACCAGTGTGGAGTGTCACATGTGCAAGGTGCGTGTGAGCAGGGTGTTATGTTTACCGGTCACGAAGAGGTGAACTACATGGGCAATCAAAACAGGCCCCAAAATAACCCCTACAGCAACACGTACAATCCAGGGTGGAGAAATCACCCAAACTTTGGGTGGAAATCTGGTTCTGGGAACCAGAACGCGCCCGGTTTTGCTCAACATGCTCCCGCGCCACAACATTCTCATGGTCAATCCTTTCAGCCTCAATATTATAATCAAGGCTCAGGAAGCAGTTCACAGCCGCACGCCTCTCATAGCAATGTAAAATTAGAGGAAATGATGGCACAACTGCTGAACAACACCAATAGTGCTAATCAAATGGCTGAAAAGCGATATCAGCAGCATGAGGAGCGGTTCTTGGTCAATGAAGGAGAAATGCGAAGTCAAAAGGCTTCCATTCAGAATGTCGAGAATCAAGTGGGCCAGTTGGCAAAAATGTTGTCGGAGAGACCCCCGGGTGGTCTTCCGGGCAACACGGAGCAGAACCCGAAGGGGCGTGGTAATGGCCCGCACACGTAAAGTGTGGGGACATGAGTCTTGCTATCGACTCGCCGACAAAAATTTAGCATGAGTCTTGCTATCGACTCGCCGACAAAAATTTAGCATGAGTCTTGCTATCGACTCGCCGACAAAAATTTAGCATGAGTCTACGCTGCTGACTCGCCGACAAAAATGCAGCAGGAGCGTCTTTGGCGCTATGAGGGCAAAATTGTCCTTTTATTTGTTTTTGTAGTTTTAACGTAATTTAGGTTAGTTAGGTAGTTTTCGTTTGTTTGTTTAGTTTCCATACGTGCCGGGCGAAGGTTCTGTATTGTAATATTGTTAGAACAGTTGGTGTGTCGAAAAAACGGCGAAAAACGGCCGAAACGGGTGCTGGAAATAGCTTCTGCAGAAAATCTGCATCTGCACCTGATGCACGGTCGTTCCACCTATGGAACGATCGTGCAATGCCGAGCAAGCCGGAACGGCAGATCGCACCCACCGTGCATCTCCGAGAACACGCTGCTGGGTTTGAATGACCTCGGTGACGCACGACCGTTCCACCGGACGAACGACCGTGCGACAGCCTGAGGGCAGTTTGGTCATTTTGCACACTATATATACCATTTTCTGTTGCAAAACCCACCATTCGCGAACCCTAGCAGCTGCAGACCGTTCCTGGGCGATTTTTCACCGTTTCCCACGATTTTTCGCACGATCAAACACCCAACTTCGCACGGTATGTCTCTAGTGTTAGATTTCTTGTTTTCCTTCTTTCTAGTGTAATTCTCTTCCGATTTTTCAAGGAATTTTTAGGGTTCTCTTCATAAACAAATCGAAACCCTAACCCTTGTTAAATCGAAGTATCGTGAACACCCGGTTGATTTGCAGACCCCTGTTGACCCAATACTTGTTGAAATTTTGAAAAATCTGATTGTTCTAAGATCAGGGGTCGATGTCTGCAGACTCGGAAGTGCACGGTCGTTCCTCGGGTGGAACGACCGTGCGTCGCCGGCTATTCACGATATCGTCTGGTCTGGCCTGTTAGTTCTCGGTGACGCACGACCGTGCGACCCGGAGAACGACCGTGCCATATGCCCAGCACAGTTTGGACAGTACCTTCATAAGTGGCTGCTCGCTTGTTTTCAACTCATTTTTCTCCTGTTTCTGTCTTCCTAACAACATTCCCCATTGCAGATGGATCACCCTTTCCTACAGTTTAACCCCAACATCGAGAAGGAAGCGTTATGTATCCCGAAGCGGGATGCCTTGTGGTCGAGGCGAAATCAGTTTGGAGAGCCCCGTTGGTTGGACTGGGAGGTTATGCGTGACCTCAACCAGTATGATCGCCTTGATGAAATGATGACTCCCGCGCTAGCAAACCTGGTCGGTTGCAACCGACCCGTGTACCAAGAGTTGACTATTGAATTCTTCGCCTCGTATAAGTATGAAAAGCCGGTTTTACATACAGAACCTGATTTCCGCTACAGGAATCGGGTCACCTTTAGGTTGTGTGGGCGATGGCACACATGGTCAGTGGGTCGCTTGGGACGGAGGCTTGGGATTTATACGCGGGAGGACATGGATGATCCCGACGTCTTCAATGATCGGTACAATTTCCCCAATGATGCAGAGAGAGACGCATTCTGGGCACGTAACGCTATTGGGGGACCATACAACCCACGGATGTCAAAGGCTTCGCGCCTTCGAGACCCTCTGGTGCGGGTGATGCACCATGTTTTCAGTCATTCTATTTGCGGACGCATGGACAGTCAAGGTAACTGTCCAACACCTGATTTGCTCTTTCTCTATGCGTTGGTTGACAAAGCACCGATCAACCTCGCCGCTCGAATGGCTGAATACTTTGTTAAGTGTTCAGGGCGGACCCACAATAGTGAGATCCACGGCGGACAGTACGTGACTGAGATCGCGTACAATGAGCGACTAATGACGCCGGGGGTGCTTAGTGGTCTCACTTTGGTCACTGAGGGGGTGCATGTTGACATCCGGTCTTTGAAGTTTATGGGGGTTATTGCTGAGTTACCTGGGAGAGATAGGTTGAGGGGTCTGAATGGAGAGATATGGGACCCGTTACCTCCAGCTGAGGAGGTACATGAGGATGAAGACGAAGAGATGGGAGAGCAGCACGAGCCACAGCCACCTACACCACCACACTCGCCGCAGCATCATGCATTTCAGCAGCATGAGGATTGGCCTACTTTTTACCAGCAGTTCCAGGACATGCGTGTCACACAGGAGCAGCATGGTACATACTTTGACCAGATCAGATCCAGCCAGGACGAGATTAGGGCCAGTCAGGCAGAGCTTCGGGCCGCACATGACCGACTAGAGCAGCGCCAGGATACTCTATACCAGGGGGTGTCCGCGGGTTTTTCTTATTTGTTCGGGGAGATGCATCACGCGTACCCCAACTATTTTCAGCACCCGCCGGAGTTCCCACCGTGGAACCCCCCTGGATATGGCGATCAGGGCCCATCTGGCACGAGGCATGATGACGATGCTGATGAGTAGTTTGTGGTAGTAGTAGCACTTGGTGGTGTTTATGTTTCAGTACTTTGTTTTTTTTTTTTTTTTTATTATTTGGGTGTTTATTTTGACTTAGTATTTAAAACACCCCGGATATGTATTTTGAAACATTTTCCTTTCTGTTTTGTTTGGATATTATCATCTATGTACATTATGGTTGTTTGGTTTTTCCTTTTCTGTTATATTTTGGGTGTACACAACATACTTGCAGATTTTGTCTATCGGATCTTGGACCGGAGCACGTACCAGTTAGAGCTTCGGAAGTCTCGTGGCACCAACATCATCTTGAGGGGAGTATTTTTATCCCTTTCTCTATATTTCGGGTCTCGCATTGGGGACAATGCGAAGTTCAAGTGTGGGGAGGGGGTTAACTTTGTTAACAATAGCTTTGTTTGTCCTCATTTAAAAAAAAAAAAAAAAAAAAAAAAAAAAAAAACAGAAAATCAGAAAAATCATTTAAAAATACTTGTGTTTTGTATATATGTTGGTAAATAAACCGGTTGGTTATGTTTTAGAAAGCATCGGACTTGATAAAAAACTCGACAAGCAAAATATTTTTGAAAAAAGGAAACCGGAAAGCGTGACAAACAAAGAAAGACTTGCATGATAGTTTTCACACTTTTACCCATTCCTTCCGTTACGTGAGCATATTTGAGCCTTATATTGTTATATATTTGTTCATTTCGGATATAGGAGTGAGCCGGATGTTTTGTGCAATTTAGAACTTGTCACTAGTATGCTTGTTAAGACCATGAACGTGCGGATTTGTGTAAACGTGATAGAGGCACTTAGATTACCCCTTTGTTGTGTACCTTGTTCTTTGTGTTGTGCTTCCCGTTCACCTTATATTACCCTTTAGGATTAACCATGTCGAGCCTTCCCGTTCACCTTTGTTTACCCACATTATCGCCTACTTAACCAAATTTAGCCTTTTTATGTTTTTAACCCTTTTTAGTGTTGAAACTCGGTTAAAATAATAGTTTAACTAGCTTGTTAGTATTTTTATTTCATTGTATTAGTTTGCAAAAAAAAAAAAAAAAAAAAAAAAAAACAGAAAATAAAACACCCTAAAATAGGGTGAAGTTGATAGAAATCGAGCAATTTTGAATGCTTAAATGTTAAAAATCTTGTTGATAAGCTCGATTGTGCTTTAGTCGCCTTTTTAAGGCATTTGTATGTAAAGTTGTATTGTTTCGTTGCTAGTTAAACGCTACTACCGAGTTTTAACCATTTTCGCCATTTTAAATGTCCACTTCCATACCCTTCGCCCAAGCCTAACGTTACAACCCGTAAAGACCTCTTGATTTACACTTATTTGCATGTTAGTTGGTGGAGACGAGATCTTATGACAAGCTTATGATATTGCACATTTCATTGACTAGGCGTTGAGTGTTTACGCATACACATTTTATGTATGATTCATAAATAAAACCGAGTGTGTGTGAACATTGTGAGTTGGGTGAAGATTAACATGTGAGTCAATTAAATGTTTAGTCTCGGCTTTTTGGTTGTCGCTTTATAATTGCATATGCTTGTTTGGGTTTGAATCTTTTGATGTTGTCTTTCGACAAACCGGCTAACCGTTTATATATTAGTTTTCAATAAAATAGTGTGTAAATTATCGTTCTTGTTTGTTTTTGTCTTTTATTACTTTTTAGTTTAGCTTGCTTGAGGACAAGCAAGGTTTAAGTGTGGGGAGATTTGATACACTCTAATTTACACATATTTTAGTCCCCCATTTTACCCCTATTTTATGCGTTTTTGGCCGTAAAACCGTCGTTCGGATACTTAATTATCTACATTTGTGTTTACAGGCCTAAAACTGCATTTCAGACAAGATGATAGCAAAAACGAGGACTTTCCGGACAAAACGACAAATCTGCGGACTTTCTGTTAAGGATTCTGATCTGGGCCTGTGGAACGACCGTTCCACCTGATGCACGGTCGTGCATCTCCGACAACACTGATCATCTCGGCAATGAACGGTCGGTGCGGATGGGCGTTCCAGGGAAACAAGCGATCTGGTGAAGAACGGTCGTTCCATATCGAGGAACGACCGTGCGTCTCCGGTGAATCAACAGAAGCTCGGAACTGAACGGTAGGTGCGACTTGGCGTGCAACATGAAGCCCGGAACTGAACGACCGTTCTATTCAGGAGAACGGTCGTTCCATTTCAGATCTGGTCAACGATTCGATGACGTATGCGGTATGGTGGCCCATGTCCAATAATTCAATAAAGTGAACGGTCGTTCCATATGGGGAACGACCGTGCAACAGCAAAAAAGTATAAAAACTCAGTAGAAACTTTCTGTTCGTTATTCTGGAATTTTGGAGAGCTTTCAGGCGATTTTCAGGCTCCGGAGGCATTAGCTTTCACCCGGATTCAAGCCACATTATCCCGATTAGCTCGATTACTACCCGGATCCTTAGTCTAGTACTTGTTTATGGTTTGATTTTCTAATCTTTCCAAGTTTTTGTTAATCTTTCAAGTACTTAGATTATGATTTATGTATTATTGTAGCCTTTGGGCAAAAACACAACAATCCCTTGCTTGATTATAACCATTTGTGTGTTAATCTTTGTTTGTAATGACATTTGGAAGTATTTTCTATGTTTATCTTTGATGATTAGTTTGCAACCTTGTTATTGATATTGATTTCTTGATTATAAGTAATTGTGTTGGATGATTGGTGCTTGGTTAGTTAGGATAGTTGAAAAATGAAGCTTAATTAATCTTGTATTAGTAAACTTTGAACTTGGTTAACTAGTTTAGCTTGGTTTAAATGTGTGCATCATGATACTAGAAATGGTTAGTGATTTAATAAAATGTAATTATTGTTAATCAAGAGAGCTTGCCGTCACGGAAGGACCTAAACGGGTTAGATGGTGTCGTTATGAATTCTTGCCATGATTTGTTAGCTTAGTTAGTAGTTTAGGCCAAAATTGCTATCTTAGTGAATTATTGTGCAAGATTTGTAAAATGAACTCGGTTGTGATTTAATCTAGTTTATGCTTATCTCGGTGGTTGCATTGTGTTTATCGGTGTCGCTTTCCTTGTTTAAGTGAGGTTAGAATAATCCTAACGGCTGCCTAACTTATTTTTAAGAGATTTTCATAGACATTTATCAATTGCACGTTAAAGAACAATTTTAGGTGGTTAAAGTGTGTTTATCGTTTTAACTTTCCGAATGATTGTCATGTTAGGATTCCCGAAAGGGATACTAATTGTCTTAAATTGGAGAATTGACCGAATGCTTCTAGTGCCAAAACCGACTTAGTTGACATGCTTTGGTTGTGTATTAAGCAAGGCTATTTATCTATTTTCTACTATGTTTTATAAGTATTTGTTTATGCTTACTTTAGTTTATTTAAAAATCACAAAACTTATGTTTTTACCGGTAGTTTAGTGACAAAGGTCTAGTACAAATTCTCCGCCCATTTCCTTGGATCGATACTTGGTTCTTACCAATACTTTATTACATATATGACGGGGTACACTTGCCTCTTTCGTGTGTGTTTTGATGTAAAAGTAATAATCACTTTTATAAATTTAAAACCCAATCGTGTGTAATTCATTGCAAAATATTATGTATATATACGCACACGTCAGTTGTTGTTATGATTGAATGCAATGGTATTAAGAAGGTCACACCATAATCACGCTTCCGCAAAAGTCAGGGTGTGACAACTTGGTATCAGAGCTTCGATCGTAGAGAACTAGGATTCTTTCTCGAGTCTAGACTACGATCATTCGGGCTCTCACGAAAACGTTTTTACAAACATGTTTTCATTGCATACACGAAACGCCCAGATCCAGGAAATAGACATTTTTACAAACAAAAGACACGAAACACATTTCAAAGTTTATGTTCATGATTCAGTCTAAGAGACTGGGAAGTGTAGTCTGGGAGACTAGTGAGTTCAGTCTAAGAGACTGGGAAGTGTAGTCTGAGAGACTAGGGAGTTCAGTCTAAGAGACTGGGAAGTTTAGTCTGAGAGACTAGGAAGGATGGAAAGTTTCATGAAGAATAATGTGAATACACGATTACATGATGAATTGTTCTTGTTTGCAATACACTAAGTGTTAGTGATTACTATGGATACACATGCTATGACTATTATGTACTGGCACACATGACACCTTCCTCAGAAAGCGAGTCGCCAGATGATGATGACCCTACGGCCACCGCCACAGATAATGAGATTGTACCTGCGCTGGAGGTATTTGCGTCAGACACTGAGAGTGATCCTGATATGATGACCGAGGACGAGGACGACTTCCAACCGTCCGTGCTGCCAGATTTTGGTGATGATTTACCCTTGCTGATGGTTTCCCTGACGAGAATCCTTCTGACATTCTTGTTTCGGTCCATGACCACCTTATCATTGGTTACCCCGATGGCGAGCACATCGTGGCTCCGATCCTCAATGCCGTACCTCTTGTGGTCATACTTTCCGAGGCTTGGCCATTCGATGATCTGTATGATGATGACGATGATTTGTTTATTGATGGTCCTCCTGATGACGCCCATGATGATGGAAGGTTAGACGAGAACGTTGTTGCTAATTTCACTTCATGAGATCCCTGTTATCAAGCTATCCTCTGATTCTAGTATACACTCAATTTTAGACCCCTTTGAGTCTGTGACATCTACAGCCTTACAGACGGCCGGATTGCAGCCTTCTACTACTGACTCAGACTCAGACATCGTTATGACTACTGCACTATCACCTGCTCGAAATCCCACACCTTCACACGACCCAGAGCCTGTTCCTGAGACAGCTCCTGTTCCTCTTAGGTCAGCTTGATGTTGCACCTGCTGATCCTAAGCCTTTGCTTAATCATGACCCTATTTCTCTCGGTTTACCAGACATTGCACCCCTTATACCGGACCCAATACCTGCACCTGATGGTCTTCTCTTTTGCTGAGACATTTGTTCCTGCACCCGCACCCGCTGATGTTGCTCCTTTCCTCCTGTGGAGTCTGACGTCCATCACACCGGTTTGCTTATTGCTTTCTTTCAAGACCCGCACCCCATCCAGGGGAAGGTACCTTTGGCCAGCACCTGCGTGACGGTCTTTTTGTACCAACAGCTTTTCCACAGATCCTTTAGGCTGTACTGTTCTTTTCTTCACCGCGAGACGAGCCATTCCGATGGCCCCTACCATACACTATGCCGATTTCGGACCTCCTATCATTTTTCACATTATGGAAGCTACACACGGGATGAGTTGCTCCTGTTACTTCTGCTACAGTTTGAGGTTTTGAGTTATAGAGTTTTGGAGCTTGAGCTGACCTTACGACCTCCACCCTATCAATGTCAATATACTTTGATCCTCCACATTCGTCACTGTCTCCTTTTGCACTCTCACCTGTTGCTATTACACCTTTCCCAGGTTTTGATGTTCGCCTCTTTACTATCGAGCAGCAAATCAGTTAATTACTTCGACATAAATACAAGCTCGAGGAGGAGTTCGTGCATGTTAACAGTTTGCTTTTCTTCACTCCTCCACCTTAGTCATCAGTATAGTTGGCTTTTGGTTTTATGCAAATTGCATTACTTATGGGTAAAAACACTACTAATGAGTCGAGATTGTGGAGACTTTTGAAGACCACTTCTGACTACATGACCTTGATACACTGATATACTTATTGGACAAGGGTAGGGTGACCCTGTATCCCTTTTGATGTAATACAGTTTGTAAGACAATGTAATTGTCGAAAGCCCAATCATCATTAAACATGCGACAATACTTTGTGGCCAATAACCAATGAAAGCTCAGTCGCTATGTCTTCGTTAAGCACATTGTTGATATGCATGTATGTGCTATAATTATAATGCTACGTGCCTACTTGCTATAATCCCCAAATTACTTGGTTATGCTATGATTATGCTATTGCTTGATTGGTTGATATAAAAATCTAATATGTGTATGTACATATAACCTCTAAACAACTATATGCACTCCCTAAACAAATAAGACCTGACCTAACCGATCTTCTTCTTAAAAGATGTCGATACAAGGGAACGTCGATACCAACAACCCGCTGCCAACGACATCGGCAGAACTACAAGAGCGCATCTCACAGGCCATTGCACGGCACGAGGCCCTTCGCTCCAAACGCGGCGGAGGTACCCCAGGAAATAACCCACCCAACGGCTACACCTACAAGCAGTTCTTGAGCTACAAACCTCGAGACTTCGACGGCACTGGGGGTGCCATAGCTTTTGTGCGTTGGGTTGATAAGATGGATTATGTTTTGCGATTAAGTAAATGCGCCCCAGAACATCGGGTCACGTACATAGCTGGACTATTTCTAGATGGGGCTCTGTCATGGTGGAACTTTCATGTGCAGACAATGGGCGAGACCGTTGCGTATGCTTTGACGTGGGACGAACTGAAAGAACTGATGCGTAAAAGATATTGCTCTAGGGCAGAAGTCCAGAAGTTGGAGACTGGACTGTGGAACTTGAAAATGGAAGGTCCAAAGATAACTGAGTATGTGCAGAGATTTCACGATTTATCACAAGTTGCTTCGCCTTTGGTGGAACCAGAATCTTGGAAGATCGAACGCTTCATCGGGGGACTGGCACCTCAGATTCTAAGTCTGGTGACAACATCTAAGCCTCCAACGATCACCGAGGCTATCGACTTAAGTGTGGCACTCACTGAAGAAGCGGTTAGACTAGGAAAATTTTCCACTACGGAAGAGAAAAAGGAGACTCCTGTAGAGCTATCTGGAGATAACAAGAGAAAGTTTGCAAACTTCAAGAAGGGTACCCGGGTGAATAGCAAGAACAGGGCCAAGAAGGGAAAAGAGTACATGGGTATCCTACCTAAGTACGACAATGGTCTACGTTATCATGTCGGATGATGTAAATATGGAAAATGTGATAACTGTGGCAAGAGGGGGCTTCCCAAGGAGACTTGTAGGCAAGGTACTGAACGAGAAAATGAAGGCCAAGTTAGTAGCAAGAATCACGGAGGAAACAACGACAACGGCAATTATCGAGGCAGGACGAGTGACAAACAAAAACGTGCTCAAGGATGTCTTAACTGTGGAAGCAAAAAGCATTTCAGAAAATACTGCCCTAAGAAGAATCAGGCACAAGGATGAAAGCGTAACAGCGAAGCTAGGGAAACACGCCAGAATCCAAGCAAGGTTATCCATACGTTCCACATTAGTCAACATTATGCATCTGTGCTACTTGATATTATTACAAATTTTAGCTTCGCATCTTCAGAGTTTAAGAGTATACTTGGTTTAGTAGAAAGTAAGTTAGATAACCCGTACTAGCTAAAGGGAAACTTCGATGACGTATTTGGAATGGATTAGTTGTCAAGCAATCGAGCGGAGATTGTTATCCGCATCCCGATGGCGAACGAAGAAACGATCGTGACTCATGAAGCAGGATACGCCTCTACAAATTATTAATTGATTGAAGGCATGAAAGTTGTTACGTAAAGGATGTGTAGTTTTTCTTGGCTCATGTCGTGGACAAGGGAGCCGAAGAACCAAAACTCGAAGATATCCCTGCGATAAGGGAATACCTTGAAGTCTTCCTCGAAGACTTACCAAGACTACCGCCCCAACGACAAGTCGAATTCCATAATTGACTCTGTTCCAGGCACCGCGCCTGTAGTCAATGCACTTTAGCGACTTACACCTTCGGAGATGCAAGGATTGTCAGTGTAGTTTCAGTAGTGGCTAGAAAAGGAAGATAACAGACCAAGTTTCCCGTTTTGGGTAACCCCAGTTCTGCTCGTCAAGAGGAAGGACGCTAGATTCCATATGAACATCAACTACCAGGAGCCGAACGAGCTAACCTACAAGAGTCGGTAACTCTTTCTGAGGATTAACGAATTATTTATAAAACTAACTGTGAGGATCCAACTACTATTTCACAACGGATCGATGATCGAGTGGCATTAGCTGCGAATTCAGGAAGAAAGTATACCGGGGAAATTGTGGGACAATAACTTGTTTTAAACATACACAAAAATTGTGTTTCCCACACAATGCACAAAACAGTTTTACACGGAATACGAAACTTTGAGAATTCAGAAAACATGTACTTAGGACCTTTGGGAACCCAGGTCCAAACTCGTAAAGGTTGTTGCTTAGGAACCACACCTGTTAACTCAAGCAAACCCCACTATCCTGACATATATGCTATTTCAGTTAACCAAACAGAAAGTACTCAAATTTCTTTTATTTGAAATTTCCACTTTTGCTTCTAGCAAGTAGATGTTTGCATCTCTACTCCCCTTAATGGTAGTTGCATCGCGTTAATTTTCTTCGCTGAGAGCGAACACACATTTGCTTCGATACTTGGTCATTTCTTCATTTTAGCAAATACTCATTGTTTCATTACTTGAAAACTTATATGTTACGCATGCACTATTTACTACGCATGCGGTTTCATTTCGAATAAACGCTTCATTGAAGTTCAAATATTATGTTGTTAAATCTAATTACTGATGTGTGATTCGAATGACCTACATTATGGTAATTGTTGGCTTCCTTGTTATCAAGTCAACACACTTTCTTGAGACTTCATTTCTTTCAAGTTACAATCATGATTTATCTTCGTAACCATGCTGAGATTCCCTTGTTGGTACATACGTTTATTGTCAGATTACACTGAAACCAAGTTCAATTGCTTGAACTTATCCATTTCGCATATTCAATTTGAGACATCATATGATGTATTGAGAGCATCATATTCCAATATTTTCGCAAAGGTTCTTTTGTTTCGAGCCGTAGTAGACTTGATTGGTCTATGAAACCACTAAATCGTTTGTTAGTTTCGACACCTTGTGGTGATGCCTTCACAAAATTGAAGCTTGTGCTAATTTCGTTACGCACCTCATACACGGATTTAATTGTTTATTGACTTGCTCTAAATCCGTTTTGTTTATCACGATTAAAGCGATCTCAATACAGTTGTGTGTTAAGACAATGGTACATAAACTCATTTTATGTATTCCAGTGTACCCCCTGTGACACCCCAGGAAAATCAGGAAAACAACGCAACTTAACACCCCAGGGGGAGAATGTGACAACCCTCAAATTTGCATGTAACCATACAATTTATTAATGATAATAAAAGTACTTGATGACTGTGATGAATCATTTAACTGCTCTCTGATTACTGTGTTATACTTACATGTGCGTGTTAGCATACTAGTAGTATACAGAAAAGTTACTAAATAGTCCGGTATATTTTCCTGTGTGTTAGGAATAAATTTCGTTACAAAAATATATATATAAGACGCCTTACGGAACAATTAAACGCTTTAACGGAACGATACGTAACCGAACAACCAGACATTACCCGGGACACCAAAATATTGTCAGGAATATTATGTTATCATTTTTAATTAATTACGGTCACAAAAATTCCCATACGCCATGTAAACATGACATACACCCACTACACTTGGAAATACCCTTAACCTTCTAAGTTAATACCTATTAGTTACCAAAAATTTACATTTTACCCCCCCCCAACCAAAAATCTGCCATGATCACCTAAAATATTTTGTTTAGATTGTGTGTAAAGGTGATCTTGGTTCTATTGGCCAAAAAATCTTACAAATTATGACCCTAGATTCTAGAATGCATGTTTCCAAGATATGCTCATCATTTCCTCTAAACCCACACTCAACCTCTCTCCTCCTCCTCTTATTTTCGGCTCACACCCCCCCCCCCTCTCTCCATAACCGAAAATCACCACCACCATTACTTACACACCTTAATCTTCTTCATACAAGTCCCTCTCCAAGCTTGAAGAACATTCAAAGTAGTTACAAGTTGAAGGATTCACAAGGAAGCTTTGTTCAAGTCTCTAGCATCACCATCTCCATCATCTTTGCCCTAAGATTGTTACCCTAGCCTTGTGCTAGTAGTGAGTCCCTTCACACCTTTGTTCCATCTTGTTCTTGTTATGATTTGTTTAAATGTTCATGGCACACTAATGCTAAAACACTAAAAAGATGAACTTGGAATTCTGCATAGAAACCATAGATAAAAAGTTTGTTTGAAGTTGAAATCTGGTTGGTTTGAGTTTGGTAAATGCATGCATGGTGTTTGAACATTAAATCATCGATAAACCATGGTTAGGACCTTTGTTGATGCATTTTTAGTAACTTCTACAATAAAAACAGCTTGCTGATTGAGATTTTCCAGCCCCTTCAACAGGCTGTAACTGGTTTGTTTTTAATCGAAAAACTGAATTTCTGGAGTCTAAATTGTGTAATTTTGAATATCTGAACAAATGGCACTGGAATCGTGATTTTTCGAGGTCGTTTAATATTTTTAAGTAATTATTTTAAGACAGCAGCTTAAGCTGAAATTTTCCTGCTGAAAAAGTGTGTCGTAGTCGGAGTCAAAACTTGAAACCTGGGCAGAATCGGCTCATGGGATTTTTACTGAAGATAATCACTGTTGTTCCCGTGACCCTCCAACTAGAATTTCGTCGATCCGACTTACGATTGATTTTTAATGATTTTTTCCGTAAAACTGCAATCAGAAAGTATCAGATCTGATTGCAGTCGGGTAAAAGAATTTTTATATAATATTGGTAACGAACTGGGCCCCGATATTTTTACACAATAAAAATTGGAATGTTTATGACATCCTGTAAAAAATTGAGAATTTTTGGAAAAGGTTAACTATTTTATTAAAATGCTCGAAAACAGTCCAGTTCTGATTAATAAAGCTGAAACGACATAAGTAGTGATTTGCGTGTCTAAATGTCGAGTATGCTATCTGTGAATGATCTAACATGTTATATATGTTATGTGCGTTATCGTATATTTGATTTTGAGTGGGGAATGGATGGGAAACTTAGATGGGCATAAACAGTTAAAGTGATGCATGTTGTGCGATAGATACGTGTAGGAACTTGGTGTTCTATTTGAAAGCCACTAAATGACTAACTGGTAAATCATACTAGGACGTGATTGACCGACCTTGACTGTTAGCTATATTGAGAATCTAACCGAGCAAACCGAGGTGAGTTCACACTCTTTCTAAGGCATGGGATTCCCAGGGGTTGGGAATGGGATTGAATAACTACTTGTACTATCATTACTATTAAACTACTTTTTACTGTCCTCGGATTGAAGGGCACGTACGTAAAACCTACGTACACTCATACTTACTACTGTCCTCGGATTGAAGGGCACGTACGTAAAACCTACGTACACGATCATAAGACCATCAACTCTATCACTTTAAGTCCCTCATTTATCGACTTAATCGCCGAGGCCTATGGCGAGCGGGTCATTAGTTAATAGCGCTATTAGGTTTAACAAACCTCACACCGTGCCAGTCGGACGGGCGTGTACTAATGGACTATGGGCAAAGGGTCAATGCTGATAGACATTGACTTACGGCACCTCTTATATTTTCGTAGCAGTCGATACGCGTGGTCTAATAACTCATGGGAAACCCCCACTAATCTTCGCAAACATGTCAGAAAGACCGCGATGCAAACTTATACGATACATGTTTTTTTTCAAAACGAACAGATGATTTACGAAACGAATGCTATAACTAAACAACCAACTGTGAATTCACTCAACTTTGTTGTTGACTCGTTGTTACATGCCTTACAGGTCGCTAGATGCTTATGGAGCTTGCACGAGGAGGAGGTTGTTGTGGGATGCGGACTGTTATGTCCCGTACTTAATAATTGAATTTTATAAACTATGTTTTGGACATTAAACTTATGAACTATAAACTTATGTTTTGAACTTCCGTTTTATGCTTCCGCTGTTAACTTAAAAACTGGTCACTGACTTATGGTCACCAATCGTATTGTGATTGGTTTTACTTACTAAGATTTCGTTGTTCAATATGATTGGTGGCTCGATCCTGGTCACGTCACGCCTCCAAGCGATGATACCCCGCATGGTGGATTTTGGGGGTGTGACAGATTTTGGGTCCCACTCTATGGCAATTTACGCGAGCTTGTGATGGATGAAGCACACAAGTCTCGTTATTCGGTACATCCTGGTTCGGATAAAATGTACCACGACCTCAAGACTACGTATTGGTGGCCTGGCATGAAAGCCCACATAGCAACCTACGTCAGTAAGTGCTTGACTTGTGCGAGAGTCAAGACTGAATATCAGAAACCATCAGGCCTACTTCAACAACCAGAGATCCCGAAATGGAAATGGGAGCAAATTTCCATGGATTTCGTTACCGGCCTGCCCAGATCTCAACGCGGGAACGATACCGTTTGGGTGATCATAGATCGACTGACCAAGTCCGCACATTTTCTGGCTATCAAAGAAACGGATAAGTTTTCTACTCTTGCAGACATTTACCTAAAGGAAGTGGTATCAAGGCACGGAGTGCCAACCTCTATTATATCTGATCGTGACGCACGTTTTACTTCTGAACTGTGGCAAGCAATGCACAAGTCCTTTGGCTCACGTTTAGATATGAGCACCGCTTATCACCCACAGACGGATGGGAAATCTAAACGCACCATCCAAACCCTTGAAGACATGCTTAGGGCATGTGTAATCGATTTTGGTAATGGCTGGGAAAAGCACCTCCCGCTAGTGGAGTTTTCGTACAACAACAGCTACCACACCAGCATCCAAGCCGCTCCGTTTGAGGCATTATACGGACGCAAATGCCGATCACCTCTCTGTTGGGCAGAAGTTGGTGACAGCCAAATCACTGGCCCAGAACATGTGGTAGACACCACCGAGAGAATTGCTCAGATACGACAGCGAATGGCGGCAGCTCGTGGCCGTCAGAAAAGTTATGCTGATAAGGGAAGAAAACCACTCGAGCTCCAGGTTGGGGATCGAGTGCTACTCAAAGTCTCACCTTGGAAAGGTGTAGTCCGCTTTGGCAAACGAGGCAAACTCAATCCGCGTTATGTCGGACCCTTCGAAGTCATTGAGAAAATTGGCAAAGTCGCCTACAGGTTGAATCTACCTGAAGAACTCAGATGAGTTCACAATGTTTTCCATGTGTCGAATCTAAAGAAGTGTCTGTTAGATGAGACCCTCATAGTTTCTCTGAAGGAACTCACTATCGACGACCAGCTGCGATTCGTCGAGGAACCTGTAGAGATTACTGATCGAGATGTTAAGATCCTCAAGCATACCAGGATACCTCTGGTCCGAGTTCGTTGGAATGCTCGTCGTGGCCCAGAGTATACCTGGGAACGAGAAGACCAAATGAAACTCAAGTATCCCCAACTGTTTAAGGAAAACGCAACCACTACTGAGGCTGAAGCTACTACAGAATTTCGGGACGAAATTCCAAATCAACGGGGGGATGATGTGACACCCCAGGAAAATCAGGAAAACAACGCAACTTAACACCCCAGGGGGAGAATGTGACAACCCTCAAATTTGCATGTAACCATACAATTTATTAATGATAATAAAAGTACTTGATGACTGTGATGAATCATTTAACTGCTCTCTGATTACTGTGTTATACTTACATGTGCGTGTTAGCATACTAGTAGTATACAGAAAAGTTACTAAATAGTCCGGTATATTTTCCTGTGTGTTAGGAATAAATTTCGTTACAAAAATATATATATAAGACGCCTTACGGAACAATTAAACGCTTTAACGGAACGATACGTAACCGAACAACCAGACATTACCCGGGACACCAAAATATTGTCAGGAATATTATGTTATCATTTTTAATTAATTACGGTCACAAAAATTCCCATACGCCATGTAAACATGACATACACCCACTACACTTGGAAATACCCTTAACCTTCTAAGTTAATACCTATTAGTTACCAAAAATTTACATTTTACCCCCCCCCCCCAACCAAAAATCTGCCATGATCACCTAAAATATTTTGTTTAGATTGTGTGTAAAGGTGATCTTGGTTCTATTGGCCAAAAAATCTTACAAATTATGACCCTAGATTCTAGAATGCATGTTTCCAAGATATGCTCATCATTTCCTCTAAACCCACACTCAACCTCTCTCCTCCTCCTCTTATTTTCGGCTCACACCCCCCCCCCCCCTCTCTCCATAACCGAAAATCACCACCACCATTACTTACACACCTTAATCTTCTTCATACAAGTCCCTCTCCAAGCTTGAAGAACATTCAAAGTAGTTACAAGTTGAAGGATTCACAAGGAAGCTTTGTTCAAGTCTCTAGCATCACCATCTCCATCATCTTTGCCCTAAGATTGTTACCCTAGCCTTGTGCTAGTAGTGAGTCCCTTCACACCTTTGTTCCATCTTGTTCTTGTTATGATTTGTTTAAATGTTCATGGCACACTAATGCTAAAACACTAAAAAGATGAACTTGGAATTCTGCATAGAAACCATAGATAAAAAGTTTGTTTGAAGTTGAAATCTGGTTGGTTTGAGTTTGGTAAATGCATGCATGGTGTTTGAACATTAAATCATCGATAAACCATGGTTAGGACCTTTGTTGATGCATTTTTAGTAACTTCTACAATAAAAACAGCTTGCTGATTGAGATTTTCCAGCCCCTTCAACAGGCTGTAACTGGTTTGTTTTTAATCGAAAAACTGAATTTCTGGAGTCTAAATTGTGTAATTTTGAATATCTGAACAAATGGCACTGGAATCGTGATTTTTCGAGGTCGTTTAATATTTTTAAGGAATTATTTTAAGACAGCAGCTTAAGCTGAAATTTTCCTGCTGAAAAAGTGTGTCGTAGTCGGAGTCAAAACTTGAAACCTGGGCAGAATCGGCTCATGGGATTTTTACTGAAGATAATCACTGTTGTTCCCGTGACCCTCCAACTAGAATTTCGTCGATCCGACTTACGATTGATTTTTAATGATTTTTTCCGTAAAACTGCAATCAGAAAGTATCAGATCTGATTGCAGTCGGGTAAAAGAATTTTTATATAATATTGGTAACGAACTGGGCCCCGATATTTTTACACAATAAAAATTGGAATGTTTATGACATCCTGTAAAAAATTGAGAATTTTTGGAAAAGGTTAACTATTTTATTAAAATGCTCGAAAACAGTCCAGTTCTGATTAATAAAGCTGAAACGACATAAGTAGTGATTTGCGTGTCTAAATGTCGAGTATGCTATCTGTGAATGATCTAACATGTTATATATGTTATGTGCGTTATCGTATATTTGATTTTGAGTGGGGAATGGATGGGAAACTTAGATGGGCATAAACAGTTAAAGTGATGCATGTTGTGCGATAGATACGTGTAGGAACTTGGTGTTCTATTTGAAAGCCACTAAATGACTAACTGGTAAATCATACTAGGACGTGATTGACCGACCTTGACTGTTAGCTATATTGAGAATCTAACCGAGCAAACCGAGGTGAGTTCACACTCTTTCTAAGGCATGGGATTCCCAGGGGTTGGGAATGGGATTGAATAACTACTTGTACTATCATTACTATTAAACTACTTTTTACTGTCCTCGGATTGAAGGGCACGTACGTAAAACCTACGTACACTCATACTTACTACTGTCCTCGGATTGAAGGGCACGTACGTAAAACCTACGTACACGATCATAAGACCATCAACTCTATCACTTTAAGTCCCTCATTTATCGACTTAATCGCCGAGGCCTATGGCGAGCGGGTCATTAGTTAATAGCGCTATTAGGTTTAACAAACCTCACACCGTGCCAGTCGGACGGGCGTGTACTAATGGACTATGGGCAAAGGGTCAATGCTGATAGACATTGACTTACGGCACCTCTTATATTTTCGTAGCAGTCGATACGCGTGGTCTAATAACTCATGGGAAACCCCCACTAATCTTCGCAAACATGTCAGAAAGACCGCGATGCAAACTTATACGATACATGTTTTTTTTCAAAACGAACAGATGATTTACGAAACGAATGCTATAACTAAACAACCAACTGTGAATTCACTCAACTTTGTTGTTGACTCGTTGTTACATGCCTTACAGGTCGCTAGATGCTTATGGAGCTTGCACGAGGAGGAGGTTGTTGTGGGATGCGGACTGTTATGTCCCGTACTTAATAATTGAATTTTATAAACTATGTTTTGGACATTAAACTTATGAACTATAAACTTATGTTTTGAACTTCCGTTTTATGCTTCCGCTGTTAACTTAAAAACTGGTCACTGACTTATGGTCACCAATCGTATTGTGATTGGTTTTACTTACTAAGATTTCGTTGTTCAATATGATTGGTGGCTCGATCCTGGTCACGTCACGCCTCCAAGCGATGATACCCCGCATGGTGGATTTTGGGGGTGTGACAGATTTTGGGTCCCACTCTATGGCAATTTACGCGAGCTTGTGATGGATGAAGCACACAAGTCTCGTTATTCGGTACATCCTGGTTCGGATAAAATGTACCACGACCTCAAGACTACGTATTGGTGGCCTGGCATGAAAGCCCACATAGCAACCTACGTCAGTAAGTGCTTGACTTGTGCGAGAGTCAAGACTGAATATCAGAAACCATCAGGCCTACTTCAACAACCAGAGATCCCGAAATGGAAATGGGAGCAAATTTCCATGGATTTCGTTACCGGCCTGCCCAGATCTCAACGCGGGAACGATACCGTTTGGGTGATCATAGATCGACTGACCAAGTCCGCACATTTTCTGGCTATCAAAGAAATGGATAAGTTTTCTACTCTTGCAGACATTTACCTAAAGGAAGTGGTATCAAGGCACGGAGTGCCAACCTCTATTATATCTGATCGTGACGCACGTTTTACTTCTGAACTGTGGCAAGCAATGCACAAGTCCTTTGGCTCACGTTTAGATATGAGCACCGCTTATCACCCACAGACGGATGGGAAATCTAAACGCACCATCCAAACCCTTGAAGACATGCTTAGGGCATGTGTAATCGATTTTGGTAATGGCTGGGAAAAGCACCTCCCGCTAGTGGAGTTTTCGTACAACAACAGCTACCACACCAGCATCCAAGCCGCTCCGTTTGAGGCATTATACGGACGCAAATGCCGATCACCTCTCTGTTGGGCAGAAGTTGGTGACAGCCAAATCACTGGCCCAGAACATGTGGTAGACACCACCGAGAGAATTGCTCAGATACGACAGCGAATGGCGGCAGCTCGTGGCCGTCAGAAAAGTTATGCTGATAAGGGAAGAAAACCACTCGAGCTCCAGGTTGGGGATCGAGTGCTACTCAAAGTCTCACCTTGGAAAGGTGTAGTCCGCTTTGGCAAACGAGGCAAACTCAATCCGCGTTATGTCGGACCCTTCGAAGTCATTGAGAAAATTGGCAAAGTCGCCTACAGGTTGAATCTACCTGAAGAACTCAGATGAGTTCACAATGTTTTCCATGTGTCGAATCTAAAGAAGTGTCTGTTAGATGAGACCCTCATAGTTTCTCTGAAGGAACTCACTATCGACGACCAGCTGCGATTCGTCGAGGAACCTGTAGAGATTACTGATCGAGATGTTAAGATCCTCAAGCATACCAGGATACCTCTGGTCCGAGTTCGTTGGAATGCTCGTCGTGGCCCAGAGTATACCTGGGAACGAGAAGACCAAATGAAACTCAAGTATCCCCAACTGTTTAAGGAAAACGCAACCACTACTGAGGCTGAAGCTACTACAGAATTTCGGGACGAAATTCCAAATCAACGGGGGGATGATGTGACACCCCAGGAAAATCAGGAAAACAACGCAACTTAACACCCCAGGGGGAGAATGTGACAACCCTCAAATTTGCATGTAACCATACAATTTATTAATGATAATAAAAGTACTTGATGACTGTGATGAATCATTTAACTGCTCTCTGATTACTGTGTTATACTTACATGTGCGTGTTAGCATACTAGTAGTATACAGAAAAGTTACTAAATAGTCCGGTATATTTTCCTGTGTGTTAGGAATAAATTTCGTTACAAAAATATATATATAAGACGCCTTACGGAACAATTAAACGCTTTAACGGAACGATACGTAACCGAACAACCAGACATTACCCGGGACACCAAAATATTGTCAGGAATATTATGTTATCATTTTTAATTAATTACGGTCACAAAAATTCCCATACGCCATGTAAACATGACATACACCCACTACACTTGGAAATACCCTTAACCTTCTAAGTTAATACCTATTAGTTACCAAAAATTTACATTTTACCCCCCCCCCCCAACCAAAAATCTGCCATGATCACCTAAAATATTTTGTTTAGATTGTGTGTAAAGGTGATCTTGGTTCTATTGGCCAAAAAATCTTACAAATTATGACCCTAGATTCTAGAATGCATGTTTCCAAGATATGCTCATCATTTCCTCTAAACCCACACTCAACCTCTCTCCTCCTCCTCTTATTTTCGGCTCACACCCCCCCCCCCCCTCTCTCCATAACCGAAAATCACCACCACCATTACTTACACACCTTAATCTTCTTCATACAAGTCCCTCTCCAAGCTTGAAGAACATTCAAAGTAGTTACAAGTTGAAGGATTCACAAGGAAGCTTTGTTCAAGTCTCTAGCATCACCATCTCCATCATCTTTGCCCTAAGATTGTTACCCTAGCCTTGTGCTAGTAGTGAGTCCCTTCACACCTTTGTTCCATCTTGTTCTTGTTATGATTTGTTTAAATGTTCATGGCACACTAATGCTAAAACACTAAAAAGATGAACTTGGAATTCTGCATAGAAACCATAGATAAAAAGTTTGTTTGAAGTTGAAATCTGGTTGGTTTGAGTTTGGTAAATGCATGCATGGTGTTTGAACATTAAATCATCGATAAACCATGGTTAGGACCTTTGTTGATGCATTTTTAGTAACTTCTACAATAAAAACAGCTTGCTGATTGAGATTTTCCAGCCCCTTCAACAGGCTGTAACTGGTTTGTTTTTAATCGAAAAACTGAATTTCTGGAGTCTAAATTGTGTAATTTTGAATATCTGAACAAATGGCACTGGAATCGTGATTTTTCGAGGTCGTTTAATATTTTTAAGGAATTATTTTAAGACAGCAGCTTAAGCTGAAATTTTCCTGCTGAAAAAGTGTGTCGTAGTCGGAGTCAAAACTTGAAACCTGGGCAGAATCGGCTCATGGGATTTTTACTGAAGATAATCACTGTTGTTCCCGTGACCCTCCAACTAGAATTTCGTCGATCCGACTTACGATTGATTTTTAATGATTTTTTCCGTAAAACTGCAATCAGAAAGTATCAGATCTGATTGCAGTCGGGTAAAAGAATTTTTATATAATATTGGTAACGAACTGGGCCCCGATATTTTTACACAATAAAAATTGGAATGTTTATGACATCCTGTAAAAAATTGAGAATTTTTGGAAAAGGTTAACTATTTTATTAAAATGCTCGAAAACAGTCCAGTTCTGATTAATAAAGCTGAAACGACATAAGTTGTGATTTGCGTGTCTAAATGTCGAGTATGCTATCTGTGAATGATCTAACATGTTATATATGTTATGTGCGTTATCGTATATTTGATTTTGAGTGGGGAATGGATGGGAAACTTAGATGGGCATAAACAGTTAAAGTGATGCATGTTGTGCGATAGATACGTGTAGGAACTTGGTGTTCTATTTGAAAGCCACTAAATGACTAACTGGTAAATCATACTAGGACGTGATTGACCGACCTTGACTGTTAGCTATATTGAGAATCTAACCGAGCAAACCGAGGTGAGTTCACACTCTTTCTAAGGCATGGGATTCCCAGGGGTTGGGAATGGGATTGAATAACTACTTGTACTATCATTACTATTAAACTACTTTTTACTGTCCTCGGATTGAAGGGCACGTACGTAAAACCTACGTACACTCATACTTACTACTGTCCTCGGATTGAAGGGCACGTACGTAAAACCTACGTACACGATCATAAGACCATCAACTCTATCACTTTAAGTCCCTCATTTATCGACTTAATCGCCGAGGCCTATGGCGAGCGGGTCATTAGTTAATAGCGCTATTAGGTTTAACAAACCTCACACCGTGCCAGTCGGACGGGCGTGTACTAATGGACTATGGGCAAAGGGTCAATGCTGATAGACATTGACTTAGGGCACCTCTTATATTTTCGTAGCAGTCGATACGCGTGGTCTAATAACTCATGGGAAACCCCCACTAATCTTCGCAAACATGTCAGAAAGACCGCGATGCAAACTTATACGATACATGTTTTTTTTCAAAACGAACAGATGATTTACGAAACGAATGCTATAACTAAACAACCAACTGTGAATTCACTCAACTTTGTTGTTGACTCGTTGTTACATGCCTTACAGGTCGCTAGATGCTTATGGAGCTTGCACGAGGAGGAGGTTGTTGTGGGATGCGGACTGTTATGTCCCGTACTTAATAATTGAATTTTATAAACTATGTTTTGGACATTAAACTTATGAACTATAAACTTATGTTTTGAACTTCCGTTTTATGCTTCCGCTGTTAACTTAAAAACTGGTCACTGACTTATGGTCACCAATCGTATTGTGATTGGTTTTACTTACTAAGATTTCGTTGTTCAATATGATTGGTGGCTCGATCCTGGTCACGTCACGCCTCCAAGCGATGATACCCCGCATGGTGGATTTTGGGGGTGTGACAGATTTTGGGTCCCACTCTATGGCAATTTACGCGAGCTTGTGATGGATGAAGCACACAAGTCTCG
This sequence comes from Helianthus tuberosus, assembly GCA_030545235.1. Lineage (NCBI taxonomy): Eukaryota > Viridiplantae > Streptophyta > Magnoliopsida > Asterales > Asteraceae > Helianthus > Helianthus tuberosus. The sequence goes on from CM060362.1 coordinate 2,071,469, forward strand.
TTATTCGGTACATCCTGGTTCGGATAAAATGTACCACGACCTCAAGACTACGTATTGGTGGCCTGGCATGAAAGCCCACATAGCAACCTACGTCAGTAAGTGCTTGACTTGTGCGAGAGTCAAGACTGAATATCAGAAACCATCAGGCCTACTTCAACAACCAGAGATCCCGAAATGGAAATGGGAGCAAATTTCCATGGATTTCGTTACCCGGCCTGCCCAGATCTCAACGCGGGAACGATACCGTTTGGGTGATCATAGATCGACTGACCAAGTCCGCACATTTTCTGGCTATCAAAGAAACGGATAAGTTTTCTACTCTTGCAGACATTTACCTAAAGGAAGTGGTATCAAGGCACGGAGTGCCAACCTCTATTATATCTGATCGTGACGCACGTTTTACTTCTGAACTGTGGCAAGCAATGCACAAGTCCTTTGGCTCACGTTTAGATATGAGCACCGCTTATCACCCACAGACGGATGGGAAATCTAAACGCACCATCCAAACCCTTGAAGACATGCTTAGGGCATGTGTAATCGATTTTGGTAATGGCTGGGAAAAGCACCTCCCGCTAGTGGAGTTTTCGTACAACAACAGCTACCACACCAGCATCCAAGCCGCTCCGTTTGAGGCATTATACGGACGCAAATGCCGATCACCTCTCTGTTGGGCAGAAGTTGGTGACAGCCAAATCACTGGCCCAGAACATGTGGTAGACACCACCGAGAGAATTGCTCAGATACGACAGCGAATGGCGGCAGCTCGTGGCCGTCAGAAAAGTTATGCTGATAAGGGAAGAAAACCACTCGAGCTCCAGGTTGGGGATCGAGTGCTACTCAAAGTCTCACCTTGGAAAGGTGTAGTCCGCTTTGGCAAACGAGGCAAACTCAATCCGCGTTATGTCGGACCCTTCGAAGTCATTGAGAAAATTGGCAAAGTCGCCTACAGGTTGAATCTACCTGAAGAACTCAGATGAGTTCACAATGTTTTCCATGTGTCGAATCTAAAGAAGTGTCTGTTAGATGAGACCCTCATAGTTTCTCTGAAGGAACTCACTATCGACGACCAGCTGCGATTCGTCGAGGAACCTGTAGAGATTACTGATCGAGATGTTAAGATCCTCAAGCATACCAGGATACCTCTGGTCCGAGTTCGTTGGAATGCTCGTCGTGGCCCAGAGTATACCTGGGAACGAGAAGACCAAATGAAACTCAAGTATCCCCAACTGTTTAAGGAAAACGCAACCACTACTGAGGCTGAAGCTACTACAGAATTTCGGGACGAAATTCCAAATCAACGGGGGGATGATGTGACACCCCAGGAAAATCAGGAAAACAACGCAACTTAACACCCCAGGGGGAGAATGTGACAACCCTCAAATTTGCATGTAACCATACAATTTATTAATGATAATAAAAGTACTTGATGACTGTGATGAATCATTTAACTGCTCTCTGATTACTGTGTTATACTTACATGTGCGTGTTAGCATACTAGTAGTATACAGAAAAGTTACTAAATAGTCCGGTATATTTTCCTGTGTGTTAGGAATAAATTTCGTTACAAAAATATATATATAAGACGCCTTACGGAACAATTAAACGCTTTAACGGAACGATACGTAACCGAACAACCAGACATTACCCGGGACACCAAAATATTGTCAGGAATATTATGTTATCATTTTTAATTAATTACGGTCACAAAAATTCCCATACGCCATGTAAACATGACATACACCCACTACACTTGGAAATACCCTTAACCTTCTAAGTTAATACCTATTAGTTACCAAAAATTTACATTTTACCCCCCCCCCCCCCAACCGAAAATCTGCCATGATCACCTAAAATATTTTGTTTAGATTGTGTGTAAAGGTGATCTTGGTTCTATTGGCCAAAAAGTCTTACAAATTATGACCCTAGATTCTAGAATGCATGTTTCCAAGATATGCTCATCATTTCCTCTAAACCCACACTCAACCTCTCTCCTCCTCCTCTTATTTTCGGCTCACACCCCCCCCCCCCCCCTCTCTCCATAACCGAAAATCACCACCACCATTACTTACACACCTTAATCTTCTTCATACAAGTCCCTCTCCAAGCTTGAAGAACATTCAAAGTAGTTACAAGTTGAAGGATTCACAAGGAAGCTTTGTTCAAGTCTCTAGCATCACCATCTCCATCATCTTTGCCCTAAGATTGTTACCCTAGCCTTGTGCTAGTAGTGAGTCCCTTCACACCTTTGTTCCATCTTGTTCTTGTTATGATTTGTTTAAATGTTCATGGCACACTAATGCTAAAACACTAAAAAGATGAACTTGGAATTCTGCATAGAAACCATAGATAAAAAGTTTGTTTAAAGTTGAAATCTGGTTGGTTTGAGTTTGGTAAATGCATGCATGGTGTTTGAACATTAAATCATCAATAAACCATGGTTAGGACCTTTGTTGATGCATTTTTAGTAACTTCTACAATAAAAACAGCTTGCTGATTGAGATTTTCCAGCCCCTTCAACAGGCTGTAACTGGTTTGTTTTTAATCGAAAAACTGAATTTCTGGAGTCTAAATTGTGTAATTTTGAATATCTGAACAAATGGCACTGGAATCGTGATTTTTCGAGGTCGTTTAATATTTTTAAGGAATTATTTTAAGACAGCAGCTTAAGCTGAAATTTTCCTGCTGAAAAAGTGTGTCGTAGTCGGAGTCAAAACTTGAAACCTGGGCAGAATCGGCTCATGGGATTTTTACTGAAGATAATCACTGTTGTTCCCGTGACCCTCCAACTAGAATTTCGTCGATCCGACTTACGATTGATTTTTAATGATTTTTTCCGTAAAACTGCAATCAGAAAGTATCAGATCTGATTGCAGTCGGGTAAAAGAATTTTTATATAATATTGGTAACGAACTGGGCCCCGATATTTTTACACAATAAAAATTGGAATGTTTATGACATCCTGTAAAAAATTGAGAATTTTTGGAAAAGGTTAACTATTTTATTAAAATGCTCGAAAACAGTCCAGTTCTGATTAATAAAGCTGAAACGACATAAGTAGTGATTTGCGTGTCTAAATGTCAAGTATGCTATCTGTGAATGATCTAACATGTTATATATGTTATGTGCGTTATCGTATATTTGATTTTGAGTGGGGAATGGATGGGAAACTTAGATGGGCATAAACAGTTAAAGTGATGCATGTTGTGCGATAGATACGTGTAGGAACTTGGTGTTCTATTTGAAAGCCACTAAATGACTAACTGGTAAATCATACTAGGACGTGATTGACCGACCTTGACTGTTAGCTATATTGAGAATCTAACCGAGCAAACCGAGGTGAGTTCACACTCTTTCTAAGGCATGGGATTCCCAGGGGTTGGGAATGGGATTGAATAACTACTTGTACTATCATTACTATTAAACTACTTTTTACTGTCCTCGGATTGAAGGGAACGTACGTAAAACCTACGTACACTCATACTTACTACTGTCCTCGGATTGAAGGGCACGTACGTAAAACCTACGTACACGATCATAAGACCATCAACTCTATCACTTTAAGTCCCTCATTTATCGACTTAATCGCCGAGGCCTATGGCGAGCGGGTCATTAGTTAATAGCGCTATTAGGTTTAACAAACCTCACACCGTGCCAGTCGGACGGGCGTGTACTAATGGACTATGGGCAAAGGGTCAATGCTGATAGACATTGACTTAGGGCACCTCTTATATTTTCGTAGCAGTCGATACGCGTGGTCTAATAACTCATGGGAAACCCCCACTAATCTTCGCAAACATGTCAGAAAGACCGCGATGCAAACTTATACGATACATGTTTTTTTCAAAACGAACAGATGATTTACGAAACGAATGCTATAACTAAACAACCAACTGTGAATTCACTCAACTTTGTTGTTGACTCGTTGTTACATGCCTTACAGGTCGCTAGATGCTTATGGAGCTTGCACGAGGAGGAGGTTGTTGTGGGATGCGGACTGTTATGTCCCGTACTTAATAATTGAATTTTATAAACTATGTTTTGGACATTAAACTTATGAACTATAAACTTATGTTTTGAACTTCCGTTTTATGCTTCCGCTGTTAACTTAAAAACTGGTCACTGACTTATGGTCACCAATCGTATTGTGATTGGTTTTACTTACTAAGATTTCGTTGTTCAATATGATTGGTGGCTCGATCCTGGTCACGTCACGCCTCCAAGCGATGATACCCCGCATGGTGGATTTTGGGGGTGTGACACCCCCTAACGGTCCTTTCTTCATCGACAGAATGTCTTACTGTACTTATTACTTTTTCATCTTCAATCGGAAACAATGGTTCTTTGATGTTCCGTATTCAGTTGAAAACCCTGTGACATTGTGTAAATTAAATCTTCGGATTGTTTCAGTACACTTTCATTTGATTTCGAACACGGTGAACTTGTTCGGTCACCGCTATTATTGAAATATGTCATTACAACACCTAGTGGTGTCATTACAAATTTGTAGCTTGTGCTAGTCATGGTCAACCATTTCACACAAAACTACATATACTTTTGTTTGATTTGTCATTTAAACATTCCGAATGCAACTACGAACAAAGACAATAATACACCAGATTCGCTTGTGTTCCATTCGGTGTATTTTCGCAATTCAAGAATGTCAACACACTATTTTATCCATGTATTTGTTCGGAAGTTGACAGATCATTTTCATGTTACTATCACATTCGAGTTGTTGAATTTGAGTTCATATAGCAGATGCTATGTTTTTCTTGAAAACTCATTTGCATATTGTGACCGATTGTTTGAAAAAAAATCCAATAGTCAAAACTCCTTTGTTACACCTCTGTTAATTAAGTAACGCTAGACTATATATCTATACATCTCGTGTCCTTTGACATCAAATGCTAGAACACACACCTTTTAACCATTGGGTTCTTATTGTTAAAATATATCCCTGGACTCACCTGATATGAATAAGATTTGATTCGGTTTTGTGGTTATCTACCTCAGTATTATTCATATACATACATGCATAATGTAACCCTAAGGAGTTAAGGTAGTACAAAATTCGAGGACGGAATTTTCTTAACAGGGGGAGAATGTGACAACTGACAAATTTGCATACATTCGTACAATTATTAAATGATGATTAGTGCTTAATGACTATGCTGATTCACAATTTATGACTTGAATTGGTTCCTGATTGCTGCATTATACTTACATGTACATCACATATTGCAAATGACACATCATTGACTGCATGCAAACATATTGACATAAATGATGCACAAAGCACAGTTAGCACAGTTAACAGACAAACCGGGAAAATGCTGACGGAGTTCAGTACATAGACAGACGTTGTTTTGAGACACAATATGAGCCAGAAACTAAGTACTACACTAGTATAGAGTGTAGGGAAGTAAGGACCACAAAACTGCTTTTCTAGGTAATAGTTTGAGTGCCGGAAAGTGCCTAAAACTCACCCGAAGTGCTGAATTCAGCATAATTCAGCAAAATTCAGCTATTTAACACTCATGTATCATGCAAAAATATGACTAAATGGTCATGAATGCTTTCCGAAGTGTCGGGAATCAAAAGTGTCACAAAGGGGTACATAAAGAACACTAAACGGTATAATTTAGCACTTTAACGAACCGGTATCTAACCGAACAACCGGACACTACCCGGAACACCAAAATTATACTAGAAGCATTGTTTTAATGTTTCTGAGCTAGTTATGATCCCCGAACAGCCTAACACACTATATAACACATGATACACATAACACCTAACTAATACACTTGGTTTTGAACTAGATCTCAACTATATGGTTTAAGCCTATGCTAATACCCCCCCCCCCCCCACCTATTTACGGCCCAACCATGGCCCCACCACTAAGATTTCATTTGATTTTATTTGATTGTATAATAGATCTTGTATGGTACTTAGAGGACACATTACACAATGGTTAATCTCTAAACTTGAATATAACTAGGACATGGAAGATTAAAACTTCATTATCTCTCACACACCAACACACACTAACCCTTCTTCTTCCTCCCTTAAGCTCACGACCCATCCACCATCATCACATACCTTCTTTTCTAGCTTCCATCCATATAATCTAAGGTGATTTAGTGGTATAAGGATCATGTCTAAGATGCTTGCAAGCAACGGAACTTGAAGGACCTTCATCATTTGCTTTTATCCACTTGTTTTCTACACTTGATCATCCCTAGCCTTGAACTAGTAGTAAGATCTTCTACTCTTCATTTTACATCTATATTGAGTGGTTAAAAGATGTTACATGATGAATACTTGAAGAACACTAAAGAACATAATCATGAAACATGAACATAAGCTTGATAAATGAAGTAATCTTGATGAACTATGTTGTTTAAGTATTGTTTTGCTTCTTGATGGTTGATTCTTGTGTTTATGATGTTAGACATCATGTTGAACTTACTAGATTGTGATTAAACACATAATCTAGCAAGTAGAGGTGGTGATCTTGTGAAAGACCAAGATCATCATACTTTATGTTTCTCATGAACTTGAAGAATGAAAATGATTTTATGTTACTAGTCATAAACTTGGATGATTTCAAAACTAGTTTTCTCAAGAAACTAAAGTTATACACAAGAATTACTAAAACGTTGTTTTTAAAGAAACTAATCATGTTTCTAGTGGTGAAACAAGTATAAAAGTACATGGTTAACAAGAAAAAATACAAGAAGATTAATTTTTGAAAAATCTTCAAGAATGATGTTATTAAATAAATAACCATATTTTTAGAGGTAACTAGGCTTACTAAAAACACTAGTAAGTTACTACAAATTTTTACAAAAGTTCAAGTTCATGTTGTTATGTAAAAAGCATTGTTATGGCACTTGGTAAGTGTAGGTTAAGATGTTGATTGTTGTGATGATTTTAAAAAGAAAATGATATGCTTTAAAAGCATGGACACCTCCATTTTTAGGGGAAACTATGGCAAAATTTTCTAAAAATATAAACACTTAGAAAAATATTTTCAAACAAGTATTTATAAGTGTATTTTAACCATGGATTTTCTACATAAACTTTGCCATAATTTTTGTTACAAAAATACAAGTATTGGAGGTTGGTTTTTATAAATAAAGATGGATAAATATATATTTTGAGTATATATTTACATTAAAGACATGATGTGTGAATATTTGTATACTCTGTGTAATAGTTATATTATTTTAGGATTTGAAATAATATAACTTAGGATAAATTACACTTTTCGTCCTTTATGTTTGTAGCGGGTTGCAGTGGATAGCCTTTAACTTCAATAATTACAATCATAGTCCTTTATTTGGAAAACCCATTACACTCTACGTCCTTTAGCCCTAACCTGGTTAAAATTTTCAGTTAAGTATGACATGTGCCTAGCACATGAGGGTATATTGGTAATTTTACTCATTTATTTATCTTTAATAAATTTGAACAATAAAACTTTTAACATATAACTCAATCTCTCTCTCAAGAACTACCTTCTTCTTCAGGGAACACCACCTGACCACCATAAAAGCACCAGCTACCACCACCTTTACCACCATAATCACCAGCTACCCCTACCTCCACCACCATAACCACCAAATTACCTTTTACATCAGTTTCATACAGAAACCCAATGAGAAAGTTATCTGCGATACATACCTCCATCGGTTCCCTCAATGATGTCGTACCCACAAACCCGTCCCGTCACCAAATATATTTCTGTTGAGAGACGCAAGGACGTTGTTGACGCATCTACAATGATGTCGGTGCCGGAGTTTCACCGGAGTAAATCTGTTGATGTTGAGAGACGCAAGATTAGGGCTGCTAATATTCTCATCATCAATCCTCTTCGCCTGACACAATCTTGAAAGAACTGTTAAAACTCATAAAAAAGAACCAATTTTTATAAATATTTGTTCAAATTGTTTGTAGGTTTTGTTAAATTGGGTGACATATTTGCGGGTTTTGTTGAATACTCATAAAAAAGATCCAATTTTTGCAAAATCTTGTTGAAACTTTTGTGGGTATCGTTGAATTGCAAAATATTATTATAAGCAGAACAAGAACAAGATCTTCATTGGCCTAGAGAGATTCAGATGTGTAGATATAGATACATATCTAGAAGAGAGAGGGAAAGAGTGTAACATATGAGAGCATTCACATCCCATCATCGGCTCAACAAGATCCGAAAGCAGATGATATTGCGGCAAGAGAGGTGACAGGTCTCCTTCAACCTGCATCAGATCTAAACCTCAGATCTGCGCAGAGAAATATGTTTCAGGCCTCCTTCAACCTGCCTCAGATCTAAACCTCATAGCTGCGCAACAATCTCTCCGACACTCCCACCACCTCATCGCTACCGTAATCCGCAACAACCTCTCCACTATCATCTCCGGTATCATATTCGAGCCCTAAAATCGGTTTGTATTGAAGCTCCAGTGAGATGCTTGGTGTGAGGGTTGAGAAGATGCAGTCGGTGGTGGTGTTGTGGCTCGATTTGATGGCGGCGGCTAGGATATGGTGGTGGTGGTGATAGAGGTTGGTTGAGGAGGGAGAGGTGGGGTTGAAGACAGGAAGAAGACGACCACATATGGATTTATGTGCATACATTTATATTTTTTAATCTTTTTTTTAATATATGGGTAAAATTACCAATCTGCCCTCATGTGCAAGGCACATGATTAGACTTAACTGAAAATTTTAACCTTGTTACTACTAAAGGACGAAAAGTGTACTGAGTTTTTTAAATAAAGGACCGTGGCTGTAATTATTGAAGTTAAAGGTCATCCATTGTAATTCAGTACAAACATAAAGGACGAAAAGTGTAATTTATCCTATAACTTAACAAAATGCCAATGAACTACAATCCAAAATATTACCAAAATCTCAAGAAATAAATTTATAAGTTACACACATAATATTGTGAAACCGAACGAAAGAACGTAACTTACAAAATATTCCGGAAATTACCTTTATGAATGAATGTTTGGTAAATAATATTTTGGATACAAGAAATGAAAATATGATTTTAGTATTATTACAAAATATATCATATTTTCGACAAGAAGAAAATATATTATTTTTGGGAAGTAAAAATATATTTTCCTGGAATTTTTAGAAGATATATGATTTTTGGGAAAAATATACATAAACTTGAAATACATTATTTTTGGACAAAATAAGTTTATAAATATTTTATAAGTGAGACTTGAAAATATATTGAAACTACAAATATTTTTGCCGAAAGGAAAAATTATAAGTAATTTTTCTAAGTAATAGCTCTTAAATATATATTTTGGGAAATATATATTAGTGGACTTTTGTTAGAAATAATATTCCGGAAAGTTTAACACAAAATTAAGTATAAGAGTACTTAACTATTAGAAGATACGCATCCTTGTACGTATAAATCCACACCGGAATACGACGCCAATACATGACAAGTTATACAAATACAAATATACTTATCCTTGGGAAGGAAATACGAGTACAAATACTTGAGAAGTATCATTACAAAAATACTGTTTTAACAATTATTCCCAAAATTCAATAAATATAATTTAAGTTAAAATATTTATTATTTTAACAAATAATTATATAACTTGAAATAACGATGAAGACACTTGGAAACATAACTCAAAGACACTAATTAATACTAAGTCAAGGCACGACCCGCTCTCCTAATAAGACCATAGTGTATTGTAGGTAGTCGTGTACACCAGAGGACACTTTGAGTTACAGGCGGATTCGAAGAACGCAAAACTGTGAGTTCATGTCCCCCTTTTCTTTAAACTGTTTTGTTTATTAACTTCAGGGGTGAAATACATGTTACAAAAGGATTACATACAGATACAATTGGTATGGTTAGCCTAGAAAAGTACCATAGATCATGTGAATGGGTAGGCGGATACTTGAGACCATTAATCCTCGTATAAGGACCGAGGGGCATGGGAGATAGATCTATCTGGGTGTAGCGAGCCCCATCCATGAGTCCGCCGAATGGTCCATGTGGTGACTATGTCTTACAGCCGGAAGCCCGGTACAAAGTCTGCTAGGTTTGAGTCTTCCTGCACCATGTCACGTATATTAATGTATTAGCTACACATTAATTGATCTGTTTCCTTGATGCTTTCATACCGGGACTTATAAACTTATATACATACTTACAACGATTTCAAAGGTTTATACATACATACAAACCAACACATGAACTCACTCAACTTTTGTTGATGTTTTCAAACTACATGTATTTCAGGGAATTAGTAAGTGGATCTGGCGGGCGTTGGAAGTTTTTATGTTGCGTTAGGAATAAAGATGTCATCCATGGTCTTTGAGTTTGGTTAGTGTGTCTTATTCCTGGACGAGACACGTCTTCCAAGCCTTGGTGTTTTCAATACCTTTTGATGAGTCCTTAATGAACTCATAAACAATTTGCATGGTTTGTAAAACTGGAAATTGAAGTCTACGTTTTCAACAATGTTGTTTGTTTTAAACTCATTTAATGGATGACAAATCTATGGTTTTATCATATAGTTGTTGTTATGATTGAATGCAATGGTATTAAGAAGGTCACACCATAATCACGCTTCCGCAAAAGTCAGGGTGTGACAGAGGTTAACCTATTGTCCTTGCATTGATACGTTTGGCCTCATCTATGCCACTTTTGTTCTCAAGACAGTTGGGGCATGTAAACACGAGAAGAAAAGTAATAGTCGTCCTAAAACGGTCACATGTGGAAGGGTCGGATGTGTCGACGAAGCCCTTGCACCTTGGAAGGATAAACTAGACACCAAGTTTCGTGCTGTGGCTCCAACACTGATGGTTCGCATTATGCCCCAAGTGTTACTAGTAGTAGGATGGCATAGACTATTAATTATAATTTTTACCAAATAGGGTCGTTATAGTCGGTTTTAATTTAGATATTAAATTTGCGACATAACCAAAAAACCCTTTCACCTCTCGGGACAATTAGTTTTAGATAACCTATAAAACTAAGTTTGTCGCGACTTGGAATAACCAATTTTAAGTTAATAGAAAACTATTAAGTTAATAGTTTTGGAAAATAAAAACTAGATTAATTTGCAAAACTTAATTGGTTATTATTTGTTTCAAGAACAACCTTTGTTTTATAACAAAAACTTTAACAAGTTATAAAAACAATTTAGAACTTGTTTTAATATGATTGTTTTTAATATTTTAAAACTCCTTTTAAAATCATGTTGGTATTTAGGTTGGTTACGTTATAACAATTTATAAGATAAAAGCAACCACAATAGAAAGATAAATATGTAAATCCATATGGCCAAAATTGTTCGATCTTGCTAGAGCCTAATAGCAAGACCAAACGGGTCACGGGGTCACAACACACAAACAACCACAAGGATGGACTTGAGTGCATCTTGTTGTCTTGAGCAACTCCCACTAACTCCAAGACTCCTCTTGGCATTCGGTTTTGCTTCGGGTCTTCGTATCAACAATATTTAACAAGTAAATACAACAAAAACAACAAGGCCTATCTATTACAACTTTGAACCACAAGACGGGCCAAAACCATAAACTAATCTATTACAACTTTGAACCATCTCGGTGGCCAAAAATAATAATTACAAAACCGAATAAAATATACAACAACAAAAAATAAGGTCGGGCCAGATTTACACATCGCACAACAATCACAAAATAAACCGGGCAATGTTTTGGTCAAGCAAAACAAAACAAAATAAAATATTGACCAAAATAAAAGTGCCCTTAAAAATAATTAGATCATAAACTTTAAATAAATAAAGTTTGTGTTCTAATTCCGGTTAAAAGGACCGGTACCGACTCGTATGTTTTAACCAAGGCTCTGATACCACTGTTGGGTTCCCGTGGTGATCGGTCAAAAATTTATTTATCAAAAACCCGGTTCAATAAATAATAGTTAATTAATTAAGCGAGTTAATTAATAAAACGCAGCGGAAAATAAACTAATGATCAACAAGACGAAACCCGACAGGATCCGGTCACATGCAAATACGAGCACAGTGAAAATATATTTAACTACCGATGAGAAAGATATACCTCGGTTAATGACTAACCGGTCCAGACACCAAGGTTCAATGAACAAGTGCTAGTGATACGAACCAACGAATGCGAGTGCGAACCCGTATAGCGGCGGCGGTGACTGGCGACGAGCGACGGTGAGGTAGCGGCGGCAGCGGGGTGGGTCGGCGGCGGCGGCGGCCTAGCCGACGGTGGCGGCAGTTGTGGGTGTTAGAGAGTTTTTTAAGTTCTTGCATCCTTTTTATTTATCATCACACGTTCAACAATGCAAGACCCAAACTCTTAAAGCCATGGAACCTTATGCATGCTTGCCAAGTGCCACACATGCATAGTGCATGTGTTGCCATTGGCCAAGATCTAGGTGCGCGACAAGTGGCGATGCAAGAGTGCATGCGCGACAAGTGGCGTAGAAGAGTGCTCTTGTCTCACCCGGTCCATGTACCCGCCTCTCAGTTTAATACTCGCGTATCGTTCGTGATTACCAGTTAAATTAGTTAAGTGGATTTTAGTTCGTTGCCCACGGTGTAACTCTTACGGGTCAAGAGCCGGTCGGCAGCGTTGACTTATCGAACCGGACATAATATCCAACAATACCAACCTTTATCGGTTACTTCATTCGAATTCGAATTCAAGCTAAGAGCAAAATGCCAAAATCGTCCCCGAGGTTTCATATTTGCTTGTTCCATCCAAAAGGACAAAAATGTCCTTCACCTTAACAGAAAAATAAATTGAGTTTGTGATTTGTCTGGAAATGGCAATAGAATGCAAACCGAATGGACTCAAAGGTGCAAAAAAAGTCCTTTTAGATGGGCACAAGCAAATATAACCAAACCTTAGTGACGATTTTGACATTTTACTCTTTTTAAAATTAAAGGTTATTTTCATCATCTCAACCTCTATTGTCAAGGCTCACCTAGGCGCACGCCTAGGCCCAATTTTCAGGCCCAACCCAGCCTTCTTGATTCGCTTCAAAGGCCCCACTTTCAGGCCCGCAGACGCATTTTCAGGCCAAGTTCCAACAAAATTCATGTCAAAAATCGTTTGAACATGTTTAAATAAGTTTGAAATAACTATCAGAACCCTAAACAAGCATGGAACAACCTTAAACTAGTCTTAAAGAAGCCTAAAACATGTCTTAAATCCCTAAAAACTACATCTGTATACTAAACGACTTGCCTAAACAAGCCTCGCTTTTTAAGCGCCTTGCATTAAGGCCCAAGGCTCACCCTTTGCGCCATGTGCCATTGACAACTATAATCTCTAACACACTTTATATAAAAATAACTAAGACCATTAATGGACCCCACACCGATAACATTAATGTACAAAATTATTGAAATAAAAATCTAACTAATAAAGGTTATAAACCAAATCTATATTAACTATAATATAGTATATCATATTACTATCAACGGGGTTAGTGGCTTATTTGTAAAGGCAAAATCCTTAAAAAAATATTTAAAATTGGAGATCTTGATTCAAGTCTCACGACAAAATTGTAGAAAATTACCTTTAGAAAAAAACTATATCATATTACCATCATAAAATATTAAAGGGTTATGGTCATTTCAAAAAAGTGGGGGCTGAGATGGTAAAGTGGAGGTTGAAGATGGTGATAAAGATAAGGGTATTATGGTTATTTCAAAAAACTTAACTGAGAAAATCTAACAGAGTTAGTAATTTGGACTCAAAGGGTTAGAAAATAGGCATTTAGAGACTTATGGTGTTAAACTTTTTGATTTTAAACTCAAGTTGTTAAAACCACTAAAACACAAGAACTAAAAAAGTAATTTACTCTCTTAAGGTTTTTTAGAAAGTGGTTTTTTTTTAATAATAGTTGAAGAGTTTTTAGCACTTATTTGAAACATTTTTCGTATCTTTTAGTCAAGAGTTAATTACTGTTTTCGTCCCTGAGGTTTGTCAAAAATAACGGTTTCAGTCCATTAGTTTAAAAATTGCGATTTCAGTCCATTAGTTTCATTTTCGTAACCATTTCAGTCCACTTTTCAAACGGCGTTTGTTTTATGCACGTTTGAAAAGTGGACTGAAATGGTTACGAAAATGAAACTAATGGACTGAATAAAACAAACGCCGTTTGAAAAGTGGACTGAAATGGTTACGAAAATGAAACTAATGGACGGAAATCGCAATTTTTAAACTAATGGACTGAAACCGTTATTTTTGACAAACCTCAGGGACGAAAACAGTAATTAACTCTTTAGTCAATAAACAAAAATGGTTAAGTAATGTATTTATGATCATTCATTTAGAAAATGAATATGTTCGTTCATTAACATTTTAAACGAACTATTTACATGCACAAACGAACAAACCTAAATGAATATTAACAAATATAAATGGACATACATAAACGAACGTTCATAAACATAATTGAAGGAACAAAATACGTGCTCAAGTTCGTTCGTTAAGCTACATGATCAAAAGATGTGCTCATGTTCGTTAGTTAATGAAATAAATGGTTCGGTTTAAAACCATGAAACCGACCCAAACTCGTTATTTGTTTGGTTTCCCACTCATTTTTTCTTTTAATCTTTTGATAGTTGGCTTCAAAATTTTCAAACCGTAACAAATGATTTGGTTTACAATTTATACTCAAAGCTGATCAAATAACCCCGAACCAAACAGTAAAATTGAGGCATAGTTATTTTTTATATATATAAGGTTAATGATGATTTTAGTTTATTTGATTGCGTTCAAATTATGCCATTTATTTTCTTTTTATTTAAAGTGGACATTAACATTGTGTTAGAGTGACATTTTAGGGGGAAAGTTTTTTTTGTGATTAATAGGTTCTGGGTTTGATTCTTATAAGAGGGGGTTTTCCCATATTTATTGAGTTTCCTCCTGAATTGGTGTATAGACATTATGTCTAGTGCCAGTGGAGATGGATTTGATCGGGTGGTTCCGCTCGTGACACGATGATACTCCAGTGATCCGTCAGTGGTCTAAATTTGCCGTTAAAAAAAGATTATTTTTCGATAATTTAGTTTTTTTTTTAAGTTTCTGCAATCAAATTTGAATATTGCACTCAGGTAATCTGTTTTATGTATTTTCATTTTTTTATTATACGTACTTTATACAATTTTTAAGCTTTTATAAAAATGTATTTTTTTTAGAAAAGTTTATTTCTTAGTTTTTGGAAAATATTTTTATTTACTTTATTTTAAAACGTTTTTAATTTTCCTTACCTAAAGTAATTTCGATCTTTAAAAAAAATCTTTATTTCTTAGTTTTCTGAAAATATTTGTATTTATTTTATTTTAAAACGTTTTTAATTTTCTTTACCTAAAGTAATTTTTATCTTTAAAAAATTATAGAAAGGAAATATGACAACTTTTAAAATGACTTTTTAGGAGGGATATAAAAAATAATAAGAGTAGGTACATTTAACCCACATTTTTTTTTTTCTAAAATCACTAAATTTTTTTTATAGCAAAGGTATTAATTAGAGGAAGTAAATATATAATTTCTACTATTTAAAGCAAATCTCTAAATGAATAAGGGGCTGTTTGACAACATCTAAATGGTTAAGTGCTGAACCAGTAAGAGGTCTGAACCATTAAGTTGGCTTCAAACACTAGTACAGAAGTGAGCATTAGACGCGGTTAAAATAGTTTTTAGTCGCGGTTTCAAACCCCGACTTAAAATGCCGTGGCTAAAAATAGGTTGTTTATAAGACGCGGTTTGCTGAACCCTGTCTTAAAATAAACCACCGCGACTAAAAAGATGTTCATCCTTTTACAGAAATATTTTTAGTCAGCATTATGAACCGCGACTTAAAATCATTTTACAATTTTAGGAAAACTTTTTAGTCAGTGTTGGATGAACCGCGACTTAAAATCGTTTTACAATTTTAAGAAAGGTTTTAGTCGGTGTTGGATGAACCGCGACTTATGACCAATGTTGTAAGCACAACAAATTATGCTGTCAAATTTCAAATAAAAATCTGTAGTAAAAAAGAGATACGTAAAAATGACATAATATGCAGTAAAAAAAATAATCTGCACTCCAACATAGACGTCAAATCCAATCAATCCTTTTATATATTCAACGTAGTCAAATACGGACAAGTAAAAAGTGACCCAATACACATTCAACCCGAAAGTCTACAATATTAATTGGCAAAATAACAATTCACTACTTAATCTATTCAAAACCATAAACAAACTATATTTAAACTAAGGAATACCCAACCCGTCAAATAAAATTGGCATCAATTCCTTCAACGTCTTTTCTATATCTTCATCTTCATCTGTAGCCACTTTCGTGTCGTTCCACATCTAAAAAATAGAAAATATTATAATTATTAGAAATTAGTTAACATCTACGAACAAATTGTTACAAACACATAACTACTTGTATGTGTGTGTGAGCATTTTTGCGCATGTTATCTTGTACATACTTATGCACATCTAAAATATAATTAAGAAATAGACTTACTTGGGAAATTGCTTTTGATACACATTGACAAAGTCGAACATAGATTGAAGAGGTATATAGCCGCATTCCCATGTCTCAGCTTGTTGATTGCACTACAATAAATTAACAATTATTATTTATTAAAATTTTTGAAAATCAAACTAGAAAATAGAAAACAAACTTACATTAACCATATCAATTTCGCCACCATTTGCATCTGTTCACTAAATCAAAAGAATTCACCACCATTTGCATCTGTTCACAGTAGTGATTGTATCTTCGAACCACCTACATTTGCTTATAATATCAATTTCGGCTATCCAATTACAATTACAAGACACAATAACAAATTGACTGACTCAAATTCTACTTTATGAATGTGATTTTACTAAATACCTTTCTTTGTTTATTAAGAAGCTAACTGATAACTAGATTAACTAGAACACACAAAACCAAAAAGATTGTTAATATATTGTAAAGAAATCCCTGTTGATGACAATTGACACCAACAAGATTGTTGTTAATATATTGTAAAGAAATCCCTGTTGATCTCGTGACCTTTCTGTGTTTCCAAACAAGTATCAACTATTGTTGTTAATATATTCTCATATCTCTCTCATCTCGAAGGTGAAGAGAAAAGAGAAACAAAAAAATAAAATATCGGAACACTCACCGGAGCTCTGGCGGACCCTGTCGTTGCCGTCGAAACTTCATTATCATCATCACACCGTCGTCCATCACTACCATCATCATCAACAGAAGCACGGCCGGAGCCGGTCCGACCAACAAAGAAATTTAGGGTTTTAATGAAGATAAGGGGATAACTACCCTTTTATACCTAGGGTTATATTAAGTGGGTTGGGCCAGGGCCCGTTAGCATGTCTTGAGCGGCCCAGTCATTCCCGAAGCCCGTTTTCCACACCCAAGTGTCAAAAATAAAGTTTTTGGAACCGAAGTGCTAAAAATTGTGTAGTATATCGTATTTAGACGCGTATGATCGTCGTCGCGTTAAAACACGTAAAATGTTCCGTCTGTCGTTTCTAACCCGTTTTTCGATCCGTTTTGAAGTGCTTTGATTCATAGCCACCCTACATCAAATCTGATTTAGTGCTCCAATTAAGATCTAAGGCATCTACTAAAATCGGTCAACTATTAGTTATTAATCAGAAGATGAGGCCTTAACTGAAACCATTTACCGATCGAAAAAAATCAAGGAAGATATATGTTCAAAGCTTACCCAGAGGTTATCGTTTCCGTTGTTACTCGTCAGGCTGACGGCTCCGCCATCAGTCGACGCCGCCCTTCTCTCTCTCGCTCCGTCACTTCTCTCTTTCTAACTCTTTCTCTCTCCTCCACGTTATCGCCGCCGTAAACCCAAACCGTCGCCGGACGGAGCTTCTCCGGTGGCCGGAGCTTCTCCAGTTGCCGGAGCGGAATCAGAGAGAGACGAGGGGTGTGAGTCTTGAGTGATAACGAACGTTGTATAAAATTCGATGTTGAAGGATTACATCAAGCTGTATTGAGTGCTATCATATTGTAACAAAATATTACAAGTCATATATGCCCTAATAGAGCGTGTTGGGCCTTGATAAATCTTAATGGTCCGTTAAGGTCTTTATTATGTAACATTCGATGTTGGAGGGTTATATCATGTAATGTTGAATAATCGTGTATCGTAATGGACACTAACAAGTCATACAATCCCTAATAGACCATGTGGGCCTTGATATATCTTAATGGCCCAATTAAGGCCTTTATAATGTAACATCTGACGTTGAAGGGTTATGCCACGTTGTATTGAGTGATATTATATCGTCACGAACAATTACAAGGCATACATGCCCTAATAGACTATGTTAAGCCTCAATATATCTTAATGGACCGTTCAGGCCTTTATTATGAAACATTCGATGTTGAAGGGTTACAGCACATTGTATTGAGTGCTATTATATCGTAATGAAGATTTACAAGTCATACATGCCCTAATAGACCGTGTTGGACCTTAATATATCTTAAAGGTCCGCTGAGACCTTTATTATGTAACATTCGATATTGAAGGGTTACATCACATTGTATTGAGTGCTATTATATGGTTCCCAAGAATACGAGTCATACATGCTCTAATAGACCGTATTAAGGCCGACATGGATTCCTACGATTTTTCTACGAAACTATTACATTCATTATTTTCCTACGGATTTTTGACGAATTGTTAAAATGAAACATATTTCGTAGGAATTGTGTCAGTATTTTCCTACACATTTCCTACAGATATATACAAATTTGATTTAAAAATAACATATATGTGTATGACAAAAAAATTATCCATTCCGTGAGTAATCTGTCGGAATTTCCAACACACTTGCTACGGAATTAATTTAGAAATGACATATATTTTTATTAAATAATAAAACTTTATATTTTAATATCGTTAATTTTATTTATTATAAATACTTTTTATGATAAATTGGATTCCGACGCATTTCCTACTAATGATTAAAATGAAAACGAATTTCGTAGGAATTGTGTCAGTATTTTCCTACACATTTCCTACGGATATATATAAATGTTTTTTAAAAATAACATATATGTGTATTACAAAAGGTATAGGAAGGAAAATGTATAAGGGGATGTGTGTTTGTTTGAGCAGGAGGTTGATGGTGGCCATTGGATCTATTTTTAATCAATGATCAACAACAAATCTTGAAGAAGCACACGGATTGAGCCCTTTAGTTATATTTTAAGTCAGGGGTTTGTAAACACCGTCTAAAGCTATGTAAGCATATTTTAAGTCGGGGTTTATATCAAAATACTTGAATTTTATTAGTGTTAAATTATATTTTAAGTCAGGGTTTGTAAAACACCGTCTAAAGCTATGTAAGCATATTTTAAGTCAGGGTTCGTAAGGATATTTCGTTAAGATCCTGATGTCATGAGATTGTGTGTGTATATTTAGACGGGGTTATGTGCATTACCGCGTCTAAAAACAAAATTGAACCCCGTCTAATGGTTACTTGTGTACTAGTGAAAATTTTCAAACCGTAACAAATGATTTGGTTTGAAATTTATCCTCAAAGCTGATCAAATAACCCCGAACCAAACAGTAAAATTGAGGCATAGTTATTTTTTATATATATAAGGTTAATGATGATTTTAGTTTATTTGATTGCGTTCAAATTATGCCACTTATTTTCTTTTTATTTAAAGTGGACATTAACATTGTGTTAGAGTGACATCTTATGGGTGAAAAAAGATTTTGTGATTAATAGGCTCTGGGTTTGATTCTCATAAGAGGGTTTTTTTTTTTCATATTTATTGGGTTTCCTCCTGAATTGGTATATAGGCATTATGTCTAGTGCCAGTGGAGATGGATTTGATCAGGTGGTTCCGCTCGTGACACGATGATACTCCAGTGATCCGTCAGTGATCCAAATTTACCGTTAAAAAAGATTATTTTTCGATAATTTAGTTTTTTTTAAGTTTCTGCAATCAAATTTGAATATTGCATTCAAGTAATCTGTTTTATGTATTTTCATTTTTTTATTATACGTACTTTATACAATTTTTAAGCTTTTATAAAAATGTATTTTTTTAGAAAGGTTTATTTCTTAGTTTTTGGAAAATATTTTTATTTACTTTATTTTAAAACGTTTTTAATTTTCTTTACCTAAAGTAATTTCGATCTTTAAAAAAAATCTTTATTTCTTAGTTTTCTGGAAAATATTTGTATTTATTTTATTTTAAAACGTTTTTAATTTTCTTTACCTAAAGTAATTTTTATCTTTAAAAAAATCTAGAAAGGAAATATGACAACTTTTAAAGTGACTTTTTAGGAGGGATATAAAAAATAATAAGAGTAGGTACATTTAACCCACGTTTTTTTTTTTTTTCTAAAATCACTAAATTTTTTTTTATAGCAAAGGTATTAATTAGAGGAAGTAAATATATAATTTCTACTATTTAAAGCAAATCTCTAAATGAATAAGGGGCTGTTTGACAAAATCTAAATGGTTAAGTGCTGAACTAGTAAGAGGTCTGAAGCATTAAGTTGGCTTCAAAATTTTCAAACCGTAACAAATGATTTGGTTTGAAATTTATACTCAAAGCTGATCAAATAACCCCTAACCAAACAGTAAAATTGAGGCATAGTTATTTTTTTTATATATATAAGGTTAATAATGATTTTAGTTTATTTGATTGCGTTCAAATTAAGCTACTTATTTTCTTTTTATTTAAAGTGGACATTAACATTGTGTTAGAGTGACATCTTAGGGGTGAAAAAAGATTTTGTGATTAATAGGTTCTGGGTTTGATTCTCATAAGAGGGTTTTTTCCCATATTTATTGGGTTTCCTCCTGAATTGGTATATAGGCATTATGTCTAGTGCCAGTGGAGATGGATTTGATTGGGTGGTTCCGCTCGTGACACGATGATACTCCAGTGATCCGTCAGTGATCCAAATTTGCCGTTAAAAAAGATTATTTTTCGATAATTTAGTTTTTTTTAAGTTTCTGCAATCAAATTTGAATATTGCATTCAGGTAATCTGTTTTATGTATTTTCATTTTTTTATTATACGTACTTTATACAATTTTTAAGCTTTTATAAAAATGTATTTTTTAGAAAAGTTTATTTCTTAGTTTTTGGAAAATATTTTTATTTACTTTATTTTAAAACGTTTTTAATTTTCTTTACCTAAAGTAACTAGGTTATAACCCCGTGTATTACACGGGTTGAATAAATTACTTTTATATACTAAATAATAATACAATATATCTTTAAAAACCTCTTTTATTGCACGGGTTGAATAAATAAAATTTTATATATTAAATAATAAAAAGTTATATCTATAAGAACCATATTGTACGGGTTGAATAAATATAATTTTATATACCAAACAGAAAAGTTATATCTTTAAAACCGCTTGTTTTACACGAGTTGAATAAATGTAATATTGTTTACCAAATAATAAAATAATACATCTTTAAGAAAAGTTCTTTTATTACACGGGTTAAATAAATGTAATTTTATATACCAAATAATAAAAAAGTTACATCTTTAAAAATATGTGTATTACACAGGATGAATAAATGTAATTTCCATTACTAAATAATAAAAAAATTATATCCTTAAAAAAACCCTGTGTATTGTACGAATTGAATAAATCTAATTTTATATATCAAATAATAAAAAGTTATATCTTAAAAAACTTCATCTATTACACGGGTCGAATAAATGTAATTTTGTATAGTAAATAATTAAAAATGTATATCTATAAAAAACCACGTGTATTACACGGGTTTAATAAATCTAATTTTATATACCAATAATAAAAAAGTCATATCTTTCAATATACTAATGGATAATACTCGATACGCGATGGATATGGTGATTGTGAAGATGGTTCTTGAAAAGAAGATATGTTATTCAAGAAGCAAATCAACATCTATTTGAGTGATAAAATGTTGGTACCAATTCCGAGAAATATGATTTATAAATTATGTAATAAAATTGATATAATAATTTTTAGTAATGAAAATAAAAATATTTCATATATTAATACAAAGTTTGGTTTTCGTGATAAATAATTTGTTTATTTAAAAATATCTTAAATTAACAATTTAAATTTTAGAACATCTGAACCCACAACGTCTTTTTTTCTAACCCTTTTGGCCCCTAACCCTTTTGGCCCCTATCAAAAGGGTTAGGAAAAAAAGATGTTAGGGTCCAAAAGGGTTAGAAAAAAAGACGTTGAGGGATCAGATGTTAAAAAATTCTTTTTTGGGCTAAAAGGGTAAAAGTGATATAACCATATGGGCCTAAAGGGTTAGAAAAAAAGACGTTGGGGGTTCAGAATGGTTAGAAAAAAAGACGTTGAGGGCTCAGATGTTAAAAAATCCCTTTTTGGGCTAAAAGGGTAAAGTGATATAACCACATGGGCCAAAATCGTAATTTACTCTAATATCACATAACTAAGTTTGAATTTGAAGTAAATAAATAAATATAAAAGTAATAATTAAACTAAATAATATTTAGTAGGAGGATTATCTATAATTAATTAGAAAAGATTAAATTAAAATTATAACTAGGTTAGAACCCCGTATATTACACGGGTTGATTAAATATATTTTTATATAATAAAAAGTTACATATTTAATTACCCGTGTATAATATGAGTTGAATAACCACGTTTACTACACGACTTGAATAAATATAGTGTAATCAGTTAAGACACATAGTCGTCAAAATACGTTTTTGGTAAAAAGAAACTTTGATATACTATTTACATATTAGAACATTTTACTCTGTTTTTTTATTTTTCTATTATTAGGTTATAAACTTATGTATTACAAAAGTCCATTAAATTCACTTATTTCTTCTTTCCCCATTCATCATGACCCATTGTTTTGTACCTAAATATTAGTTTTTATTTTTCTCTACTTAATACATGTTATCTCAATCAAGTATCAAAACTAAAGAGGAAAACAATTACAAAAAATGATATGTACTTTTCAATTTGAATTCACAAACAGAACTAACATGAGGCTATCAACCTGCAAATATGGCTTGTTTGGCATTTAGTCAGCGAAACGCGGGCTGGATCTCTCCTTTGAGTGGATTTGATAGCTCGAAATGAAAAGGGGCTTGCTCCATGTGAATAGCCCCATTAATTTAAGAGATCCAATTGTGTTTGGACTACATCTCTGGTGAAAACAGAGGCAATTTTGCTTGGGTTTCAGGCAGTTTTGCGTTTGCACCACATTCCCATTCCATTTTGCGAGTCTGTTGATGTCGGTCATCAAACGATAGTGGGATCCTCACATGTTAGGCATGTGAGGGAAATAAACTGAGATAATTAACTTGGTTAGTCATAAAGGATTAAACCAGCAACAAAAAAAACTTAAAGGATGTTTTTAGCAAGTTTTAAATATGAAGGCTGGAACCCGCAAGTTTGAGTAAACATAAAGGAAGTTTTGTGCAATTTACTCTCAAAATTATATTAGAAGATAAATATAAACATAGAGATATGGTTATAGATAAACGTCGACTTAAAATATGAGATAACTTGATAAATTATCTTAAAACTTGTAACTTTAAGATAAAAATAAATATAAATATATGGCAAAAAAACTAAAAAATAGATGTCTCTCGTATCGACACGTGTCCATTAATTGGTTTCTTTTATTATATGTATAGATTATCCATAAGAAATGGCCTAATATGATGACAAGTGTTCTCAAAGTGGTTTCTTTTATTATATGTATAGATTTTGATCTTCAAAAAAAATCTTTATTTCTTAGTTTCTGGAAAATATTTGTATTTATTTTATTTTAAAACGTTTTTAATTTTCTTTACCTAAAGTAATTTTGATCTTTAAAAAAATCTAGAAAGGAAATATGACAACTTTTAAAGTGACTTTTTTTAGGAGGGATATAAAAAATAATAAGAGTATGTACATTTAACCCACCTTTTTTTTTTTTTTTCTAAAATCACTAATTTTTTTTATTGCAAAGGTATTAATTAGAGGAAGTAAATATATAATTTCTACTATTTAAAGCAAATCTCTAAATGAATAAGGGGTTGTTTGGCAACATCTAAATAGTTAAGTGCTGAATCAGTAAGATGTCTGAACCATTAAGTGCTGAACGAGTAAGAGGTCTGGACCATTAAGAGTATGTATAATGCTTAACTGTTCACAAGCAAATGTCTGACTAATTCAGATTAGAGGTCTTAACCATTCAGAGTCTTCATATATATCTTAACCATTCAGAGGCAAATGTCTGAACCATCCAGACATCTGTTCGTGAAACAAACAGTCTGAACCATTATGTGCTGAACCAGTAAGAGGTCTGAACCATTAAGAGCCTCATTAAGAGGTAAACAAACAACCCCTAAGAGGAAGTAAATATATAATTTCTCATATTTAAAGCAAATCTTTAAATGAATAAATCTATATATTTATTAATGTTTAATGTATACAACCAAAAAGGTAATCAAATAATGAAAACACTCTATGCAATTTTAAAATATCATAAAGTCGATTTACTAATAAATGCACATTAGCCTCTCTATTCTACGGGTAGAGGTAAGACTGTCTACATTTACCCCCCTCAGACCCTAACTTAGCTTTGTTATTAATGAGATTTACTGAGTATGATGATCTACTATAGTCTACTAATCATTGATTAAATTATAAAACTAAAAGAAGAACAAACGATTTTACAAAAACACATTAGTGGTTGTAAGGAAAATAAAACGTTGTGACCAACTACGAAATCTTTAGGTTCAAGTCACACAGACGACAGAGATTAAAAAATATAGTCGTTCAAAAAACAAAAGCTTCAAAATCTTTTTTTTTTCTTCCTTAAAATGGTCAGCAAACACATACTATATTTTTCTCCATGAAAAATCTTTAACCCAATTAGACTCATCATTGCCGAAATAGATCCCATCTTCCTTGACCAGCCACAAACATTTCCTATGAGTTCCACACCTATGTCTGCCTTGGTGCCCCTGAAAAGGTTCAAAGGTCTTTCGGGTTTGGTCCCACTTTACGGTGCAAGAGTAACCCGGGGCGGAGGTCCAGAAAGTGAGCCGAGCGTACCAAGTGTAGTCGTCGCCTTCTTGAAGGGCTCGGCCACCCATATCGACACCATCTTGTGAGGTGCACCAGATGACTAGAGGGACAGAAGAGTTGTTGGTGAAACCGTTAACGACACGGATTTGGTATGTAACACCTTGTATGGAGAAATAATGTTCGGTCTTGTGGTACATAATGTACATGAAAACCATTTGTAAAGATATAAGAAAAATGAGCAAGATTTGCCATTTTTTCATGATGTATATTGTTGGGATTTTGATGGGATGAGAGTTGTATTTATAGGAGACGGAAATTAATTGGCATGAATTCAATATTTTCTATTTTTATCTCTAAAGCATTATTTGCACAAGACTCAAAACTGAATAAAAAAGTAATAAATACAAATCTTTTTGCTTTTTTTAATGGAAATTATATTACAAAGCCAAGGGCGAAGCGAGAAGGAATCACAGATCTACTCGAGATTGGCTCGAGCTCGCTAAAATTCGACACGAGCCGAGCTTAAACGAGCCTGAACCTGAGCTCGAGCTTTTATTGATAATCATATGATAAATGTGTTCAAGTCCGAGCTTCACATATCAAGCTTGAGCTGACTTGTGATCCTTAATGAGCTTTTTTATTTATATAATTTTTATTTAATATAATAAATATACATTCACATAATAATCATTATTATTTATTGTAACACACCTAACCCGGAACAGGCTCACGTATTACATATATCAAACCCAAAAATCAATCCAAACAATTTAATCAATAAGATCCCAATTACTTTTTATTACAGGCCAGAAAGAAAGAAAATCTTGATTTTTAAAGCACTCTCTACTAATTCTCCGAATTTTCCAGATTATTTGTCAAACAAATAATACAAACACAACACGAAAACTACGGTTTAGCCAAAAATTGCTCTGTAATGGAGGAATCTATAACACACGTAAAAGCCAAACGGAAGCAAAACATAACAGAACTGAGTCTGAATTGACTATGAAACTTACACTAATAATAGATGCTGACATATACAAACTAAACATATAACATGGAATCTGAATCTAAATCGAAACTGATACTGACATTGAGACGAATATTGTTACAAATCGGTACATATACTGAGTCAACAAAGATATAACTAATGCAAAACAGAATCAGACAATGAACATAATCAGAAACATAAACATAAACATAAAAGATAACATATGTAGACACAAATACCACATGACAGATTACGCATGATAATGCATTAGTCATGTGAGACGGAAGCACCCACGAGCCTAAATAAATGGGTACCCAACTCGCCAGTCCATGCTCCTATGAGACGGTGAGTGTGGTGTCCACCCATTATCCCATGTCCACACAAAAAACTCAAATTCAACCTCAAACCAAAGTTGTCGATCTATACGCCTTTAGGGGCTAAGGTGCTACACAAGCACGAGCAAGAGACGTCGTGAACTTTTATTACGCACTGTCACAAATAGTGTCACGTCGTTGACGCCCTAATGACAATTCAAACATGCTCGGGTGACATAATATAAAATCTGAAGCCATGTTATTAACCTACAGGCAACCGAACATAAGTCTAACCAGAACATGCAATAATCAGTACAAGATATATGGTCTACTCCATGCTACAATGTGCTAGCAAACAAACAATATAGAACCAAATGAAATTACGTATCAAATAAGAACTGACTATACGTACCAAACCATGGCAAATCAGACTCTAAAACATAGACAAAATATGTAATTACAAGTCCCAAATACAAATTTATACTATGATTGTAAGACCAAAGAATCCATACCACAGGTAACGAATAAACGAATATGCTACGATGTAAGGAACCAAGAATCCGTACCTATAAAAAGAAACGGAAACTATACCACGATGAAAAGAAACAAAATCTGCATCTTAATCGCGAATAACAATAATAGATAAATTCTATGGCTTGATATAAAATATCATAAAACCTTAGGATGAAAGTGAAATGACTCTAGATAGGGTAATACAAATACAAAATACCAAAGACGATAACCATATGCAGAAGTTTTTGGAGATTATGATAAGAGACTAAATAATACAATTCATTAATTTGGATAGCTAATAATAATTAAATACAATTTAAACCCGCAATTCCTTTTAACCGATCACCATTAACTTTTGAAATTATATTTTAACTAAATATCCTTTTTGATTGAAAATTAAATCAACTTCATAACTAGAAAACTCTTAGCTCATGGATGAAATATTTTTTTAGACTAAGGGGGTGGGGGTGGTCACCAGTAATAGAATTCTATCACTCACAAGTACCCAATCAAGTTCTGTCATGTCATCAACCATTTTTCCATCACTCACAACCTTTTTTGGTGGCAATGGTCATCACTCACCACCACACCCAACAATTTCCCCCCAACCAACAATTACCCTCACAAAAAAACCATCACGGGTCGTGAAGAAAATAACGAAATCAGAATTCGTGGTGCCATCACGCGTTAAATTGAGAGGTGGCGGTGGTCTTCACGTTTGTTCCACGCGTTGAAATATTCTATCACGCATTGAAAAGTGACCGCCCCCAGTGGCCTAACTGATATTTGCAAACCCTGAATATTTTTTTATAAGGTTTTCTTTGCACAAATCTCGTTTTCAATTTATAAAAATAGTTTTTAACTTATACACAACTACACACAAATAGGCAAACGCACCTATAGCGTAGTTGGGGGTGCAAACAAGCCGAACAGCTCGTGAGCTCCTCGAGATCGGCTCGAGAAAAAGCTCGAAACGACCCGAGCCTTATCGAGTCCGAGCCGAGCTTGAGCCTAAAATAAAGCTCGTTCGTTTATCGAGCCCTAAGTCGAGTCTCGCATGTGAAGCTCATTAGGCTTATCGAACCTTATCAAGCCTTAGTGTAAACGAGCCGAGTCGAGCATAGCTTATTTAAACTTGTTTACAAGCAGACCTTGAACCTAAAAATTAGCTTATTTAGTAAACGAGCCCGAGCTTCACTTATCAAGTTCGCGAGCCTAAAAAGTCTATTATTTGTATTATTTTTATTTAATATATTAATCAATAGATAATAAACGAGCCGAGCCCGAGCCAAGCTCGAGCTTGAGAAAATACCAACGAGCCGAGCTCTTATAAGTTAATCGAGCTCGAGCTCAAATAGTCGAGCTTGAGCTTAACTCGGCTCGTTTGCACCCCTAGGTGTAGTATATAGCTTGGTTTAAAACCAAGTGTCAACCCAGGGATTTAGTATCTCCCACTACTCTGTTCTCATTATTTTTAGTCAATCACAAAGTAAATATACAAGAAATAAAATAAAGCATAAAAATATAATAAAGACTAGGGTAAATTACTTTTTGAGTCCCTGTGTTTTAATGGTTTTAACTAGTTGAGTCCAAAAGCAAAAAGTTTAACGACCTAAGTCCCTATAAGCATTTTCATTAACCATTTGAGTCATTTTGAGTCCAAATTTTAACATTTTGAGTCCAATTTTTTGGACTCAAATCGTTATAAAATGAACAAAATTGGACTCAAAACGTTATAAAATAAATGGCTAGGGACTCAGGGCGTTAAACTTTTTGATTTTAGACTCAAGTGGTTAAAACCACTAAAACATAGGGATTCAAAAAGTAATTTACTCTAAAGACTATAATGATATCCCTTTGTTTTTAAATCCCTTTGATGCAGCAACATTTGAAGTAATTCAAGTAGTGAGATAAATAACTCATCCCACCGTGAAATGAGAAAGATCACATCGGGCGAACTCTTCATACACACACATAAAATAGAGAGACCACATCAGGCGCACGACGCGTCTACTACGAATTTATTTGCAAGGCCGGAATGCACGGACCCCGCATAAACCGGAATTAAAACTATCTTAAACAAATTCCGACCATTTTCCGACACCAATTTTCGTTTTTTTTTTATTTTTTCAACCTTTAAACATCGTTTTTCCATTCTATCTTTTGTACACATTAATTATACATGAAATACTTTTACTTTACCAACTTATACGCATTATACACGTTTATACGTGTATGTACACTATCGGGACCCATTAATTAAAACGGGTTAAGTATGTGTATATATATGCGTGTGTGTACACTTGGACAAACACATACTCATACATATATACATACATACATACATACATATAGACACAAGCATATACATTTACGTACACACATATACCCCCACATGATTATATAACAAAAGAATAAATGTTTTAGTCGGAAAATGGTCGGAAATTTCCGACCACTTTCCGACCAAATGTTATGTTTCGTCGGTAAGTCGTCGGAAATTTCCGACCATTTTCCGACCAATTTTTTCTTCTTTTATTCTTTTTTTTTTGTCGGAATATAGTTGGAAGTTTCCTTCAAATTTCCGACCATTTTTTTTTTGTCGGTAAATTGTAGGAAAATAGTCGGTAAAACCAGATTATTTTTTTAGTTGTTATTTTGTCGGAAAATGGTCGGAATTTTCCGACCAAATTAGTTTTGTCAGAAATTTTGGTAGGAAATCCCCTATTTTCTAGTAGTGCGTCTACTACGAATTTATTTGCAAGGCCGGAATGCACGGACCCCGCATAAACCGGAATTAAAGGTATCTTAAACAAAGTCTATACTTCAAGTGTAAAATCCCCTTGCTAGGTTAAACATACCCCAGGACTTATGATTGAAATATAAGCTCGGTAGCACCGCCCATCAAAGTTACCAAAGCCAATTCCACGATATCTATAGCTTTCCTGACTTTGAAATAGAAATTTAAGAATTAAAACTCTACCAACCATATCTAGTGTAATAACTATGTTTGTATAAAGATGTACAAACCCATAATGTGTGCAAAGACCACATCAAGCGAACATATACACACATAAGTTCAAATCCCAAGTTTTAACTCATATTCAATAAAACATAAAAGTGTCTAAAAATTCAAATGTATGAACACGCTACTAAAATAAACTTCAAACATTAACAAGTATATCAAGGTTCATTTAGACCAAAGAGATATAAGAAGTTTAAACCCTAATAGGCATTACATAGTTACCAACAATTGATGAATTAACGATGCGGTTGTTCCAATGAACCAACCTAAACCAAGTGTGGTTTTGATTACAACTTCTCTAATCTAAGAGTAGACAACATAAGGATGATAGGAATGAAGTAGAGGAGGGTAAGGCTATGCGGTATGGTGATGGTCCTCCCTTGGAGGATGATCCGCCAAGTAGGCGTCATGTGGGCTGGGTGTGAGGATGGGGCAAAGAGGATGGAGATAGGGGTGTGCATGGGTCTGTTTGGGTCGGTTTTGACAAAAAAACCATAACCATAACCGTGATGTCAGTTATTGGATAACCATAACCATAACCGATCGGTTATGGTTATTTGGTTTTGATGGTTATAGCGGGTCGGTTATGGGTGGTTACACTACAAGAACGGGCCACCTTTAGCGGCGACAGGTGTCGCCGGTATTGGTCGAATTTAATGCCGCTATTGACCTTTAGCGGCGATCTGTCGCCGGCAAAGGGTCGCCGGTATTGATCGGCCGCTATTGGCCTCCTGTCGTTGCTAAAGGTAGCTGTCGCCGGTATTGCTCTTGAACCTTTAGCGACGACAGTTGTCGTCGCTAAAAGGTCGCCGGTATTGATCTTGGTCGCTAAAGGGTGTAAGTCAATAGCGGCGACACATGTCGCCGCTAAAAGTCTTTTTTTTTAATACAGCTGCTGTATTTACAACACCCAGCCATTTTTTCGGCCAAAAAAACAGAACCTGCCTATTTCAAACAACGCAAACATACGCCACGAACATATACTAAAGGTAATATAATTAAAAACTACGTTTAAGTCGTACATTATAATCCTACAACGTTTAATTAAATCTAAATCATACATTAAAAACAAGTCACTCGTCGTCGGATTCATTATCGAATAAGTTGTCAGAATCGTAGTCTTTTGACTTTCCTTTTCCTTTCCCTTGTGAAGCAAGATAGTTGTTAAGTTGGTTCAAAAATGACAGGGTTTGGAACAAGCTGTTAATAAAATCCTACAATAATAGATATCAAAATGTATATTAGCATATTAATTAACGCTACCAACATATATTTAACAAGGAAACATGCGTTCGTTTGTCATTTTATAAATTGCGTAGTTTACCTCGGAAAAGGGTTCTTGCGTCCGAGCTTGCGAAGACGACATGTTCGAGGACGTGTTGGAAGAAGGTTTAGGCCCCATCCCGCGGTACCATCCTCGCCGCTCTGCCAACGCTTCTTGATACGGGGCAATTGGAGGACCATCGCCGCTTCATTCATCTGTGGCCTGTTGTATGTTCCGCTATATTTTACGAAGATGATTAAATATATATGTGTGTATATATATATATATATATACATATAGGGAGAAGATCATGCGAGAACCACCTCTTATTGCGAGAACCGCGAGAACCAATGTGAACACAACCAAAAATGCCTAAAAATAGCTAAAAATCACACAAAAATTTTTTTTAATATTTTTTATATAAAAATCGCTACTTTTCGAAGCAAAAAAAAATTAAATTTAAAAAAAAAAGTTTAAAATTTTTTTTTTACCACTAAAAGTAGCGATTTGAGCATAAAAAATATTAAAAAAAAAAATTTTAGATTATTTTTAGGTTTTTTGGGGGTTTAGTTTTTAGCATTTTAGCTTGGGGGGGGGGGGGGTTAGGTTTTTTTTAAGGTTTTTTGGGGGTTTTAGCATTTAGCTTGGGGGGGGGGGGGGGTGTTTAGGTTTTTTTTTTGGGGGGGGGGGGGGGTGGGGGTTAGGTTTTTTTTATGTTTTTTTAGCTATTTTAGGTTGTGTTCACATTGGTTCTCGCGGTTCTCGCAATAAATGGAGTTCTCGCATGAGCCCCTCCATATATATATATATATATATAGGGGAAGGTTCTATGCAGAACACTAAATATTGCGAGAACACGCAGAACAAAATGAATATCTCATTTTTTCAATCCTAAAAACCTAAAAAGTAAATGAAAATGTTATAAATGTAAGATTTATTGTTTCTCACACTAGAATTTAAAACAAAATATGAAAATTTTTCAATTTTTAAATAACCTACACACATGTAGGTTATGTGTAGGCTAAATTACCTACATGTATATAAACTATGTGTAGGGGAAAATATATGATTTTTTATGTATATATAATACATATATGAATGTAAGAAACATAATATTTAAGAAAGATGAACCTTAAATCCCAAAATTTAGTGATTTAGAGTTGTTCTTTTTGTTCTCGCAATAATTAGTGTTCTGTAATGATCCTTATCCTATATATATATATATATATATATATATATATGTATATATATTTGTTATAGAAAATAATACTTAAAAGAAATACTTACGTAATTTTGTTCAGCAACCGGATCAACCCAATTCCCTTGATTGTCCGTGTGGGTTTTAGCATACGTAGGTACCCAATCCATATCCTGTTTAACATTAAACTTAGATTAGACATTAAATAAACAAAAGCTTACACACACGCACACATACATAAAACATTACATTTTTATAGGCGGTGCTACCGTACGACGATGTCCCCCCACGGTATGGGAATTGTTGTTTCTCGCGTACTAGTTTGTTGGCCTTGCTTCTTTTAATATATTTTTCTTGCCGGAAACCTTCGATGGTTCTCAACCAGTTTTCATAGGGCATATCCGCGGGATGGTATGCCCTTGCCCTCTCAAGATCATCGTAACCTCCCTCGTTCTCAAATAATTTTCTAGCATCGTACTTGCGTTCAGTGTACCGCTTCATAAGCACAGTCCTAATACCACCCTTCAAGTTTCTCGCCTCATAATCACGTTCCACTTCATCAAAATTGAAATTTTCCTACAAATTAAATAAAAAGGTTAAAATATCATATATAAATTAGATTTGCATGTGCTTAAATATTTGATAAAATTTTATGCATATAACTTATTTACCCGTAAGTGGTTCATGACGGCATCCTTGTAATGTTGTTCAACGTTATCCCATCCAATTTTATCAAACGGGATGGTCCGCCACATATACAGGCGGGCCTCCCTTGAAAACATATCTCTTGATTTACCAACAGGGGTAAACGTGACCTGTCTGTCAAACGTAAGCGATACAGGCCCCCCGCTTTTACTAGACGCCGTAGTTTCTCGTTTTTGGCTTTCCCCCTAACCTTCTTTGGGGGAACCGCTGCAATTAAAACAAAAATAATTAGTAACAACATTTATAATATATAAAATATAAGGACTACAAAATAATTTAGTAAAAGACTTACCGTCAGTCTCGTGCGTGCCACGAAATCCACCAGGAGGCGGTGGATCACCAGCGCCGTCACCCCCATGTCCCTAGGGGGCCACATCCGCCATCAGATAAGCGAATATCAGCAATACCGAAAACATAATCCCTATAAAGTTACAAATGTTACAGCATGTGTATCTAATAGAAATTAAGGGAAAGTACAACAATCAGCCTCAAATAAATATTTCAAACAAGTGTTTATCAAATACAAATCAATATAAATTACAATAACTTTTCTTTTGGTCAGACTCCACATAATCGGGATCATCCTCATCACAATCAGCCTCGACCTCATAGTTTTTAAGCCGGAATTTTTAAGCCGAAATTTTTACATTGGGTACACGGACATCTAACTTCATCGTGGTTTTTTTATCACTCTTTCACACATCTCGATAAATGACTTGAGTCCTTGCTTGTAGTGAGGTGAATGACGTGGGGAATCAATCCAACTTTTATCGATAGGCATTATGCAACTAAAAGAAAATCTAATTTAGGATTAACAAGACAAGGGTAGGCTGCTAAACCCACTTTTTGAACACTTTATCTCATATGTGAATGTGTATTACATGATTGTTTGTTTAAGAAAAATTCGGCAGCATTTCCTCTTAGCTCCCAAGTATATATGTAATGATATATATACCCGAGGAGCAAAGAGAAAATGATAACCGAATCCTTCTTAAACAAACAACCATGTAATACACATTCACATCCTAAATGAGATAAAGTATTCAAAAAGCAGTCCCAAGATAAACGGGGACAACCCGAAATTAATTTCTAAATCAATTTCGGGCGGGTATTTCTAAGCTCGTTATGTTTAAAATGATTAATTCAAACACGGGCACAGTTTTTTAAGCTTGTTATGTTCTTAATGATTGTTTTAAATTTTGGGCGGAACGTTATGTTTTAAATCATGATTTCAATTTCGATTGGGTATTTTCTTAGCTCGTTATGTTTGAAATGATGAATTCAATATCAGGCACGATTTTTTAAATATGTAATGTTCTTCATGATGGTTTAAATTTTGGCGGGTATTTTCTTAGCTCCTTTTGTTTTAAATGGTGATTTCAATTTTGGCGGGTATTTTCTATGTTCGTTATTTTTTAAATGATAATTTTAATTCAAGGAGGGTATTTCCTAACTAATATATATATTTCAAAGGTAAATATAAATGTTTTCAAACCTAAACACAAACATACTAATTATCAAACTTAAACTTTTTTTTTTTCAAACCTACACATAAACAACATTCAAATTATCATCTCAAATATTTTTTTTTCTCAAACCTAAACACAAACATAGAAATTATCAACTTAAACATA
Source organism: Helianthus tuberosus (assembly GCA_030545235.1). Taxonomy (NCBI): domain Eukaryota; kingdom Viridiplantae; phylum Streptophyta; class Magnoliopsida; order Asterales; family Asteraceae; genus Helianthus; species Helianthus tuberosus. Next base: position 2,106,196 of record CM060362.1, read on the forward strand.
TATTTTTTTTCAAACATGACCATAAACATAGAAATCATCAACTTACACATACATACTTACAAACATACATTCATAGATTTACATACACATATACATGCTTACATACACAAATACATACTAACATACATACATTCATACATTCATAGACTTACATACACATATACATGCTTACATACACAAATACATAGATTTTCATATACACATTTTCCCCAAATACACCTACATTATACATTTGACATACTAACATACATCTACATACATACATTCATAGACATGCATACACACATACATGCTTACATACACCTACATACACAAATACATAGATTTTCATATACACATTTTCCCCAAATACACCTACATTATACATTTGACATACTAACATACACCTACATATTTACATTCATAGACATGCATACACACATACATGTTTACATACACCTACATACACAAATACATAGATTTCCTTATAAACATTTTCACCAAATACACCTACATTATACATTTGACATACAAACATACATCCTTACATACACATTTACATACCTAAACAAAAAATTATACAATCTCTAAACTTTGAAAAAAATATACATATAAAACTAACCGTATTTTCAAGTTTCAAAGAGAAGTAGACCACGGAGACGAGTTGGTGACCGGATTCGTGATGGTGGTGACCGGATTCGTGATGGTGGTGATCGGAGAAGTAGACCACGGATCCGATTTCTCTTCCATAAACACAAAAATACACAAAAATTAAACCCTATAACATGTATATAACAAAATAAAGAAGTAATTTAACAAAAACAAAGTTTAACTAACCAATTTGGGGGGAAAATCGCGTCTGCCGGCAAGTGATGTTTTTTTTGGGGGAAAAGTGAAGAGGAGGGAGAAATTCGCGCTGATATGGACTGATAGGAGGATAGATCATTAGCGGCGACAATGTGTCGCCGGTATTGCCTTTGACGCCGCTAACGTGTGAAAAAGAGATAAGGTTTGTGTGGCTAGGGTTTAAAGTTCTGACATAAACTTTTAGCGGAGACCACGTGTCGCCGCTATTGCTCATGAGCTGTCGCCGCTAATACTTCTTAAATCCCGAACCGTTAGATCAGGATTTTGATCAACGGCTGGGGTTTGGTCTCAGGGTCTGTGACGCGGATCGACCAATAGCGGCGACATTAGGCCTGTCGCCGCTAATGGTGTCACCGCTAATGGCCTCCCATTCTTGTAGTGTTAACCGTGTATTTAGTTTAACTAAAAATAACTTATTTTTTAACATGTAATAAATTGTTATTGGATATTTGTATATATTAGTATATTACATAGTATTAAAGAATACATATAATCTATAATATTAATACCAATTTTTATCGAATATTCAAATAAAGTGATATGATACATTCCATAAATTCAAATAAACATTTAAACAAAACCACAAAATTATATGAAAAACCCATAAGTACTAAAAATGTTCAGTAAAAAAATCAAATATTAAAAATATGGTGAAAAGTCCTAAATTTTACAAAGATTTATTACGTGCCGGTTCGGTTCGGTTATGGTGGGTATGGAAAAAATGATAACCATAACCGACCCGCTATTTTCGGTTTTCAAAAAAATCATTACCCGAGGTTTTTTATTTGGTTCGATTTTTTCGGTTCGGTTTTGTCGGTTAATTCGGTTGTTTGCACACCCCTAGATGGAGGTATGGAAATGGGGGGATGGACCTAAAATGTATATGTATATGTTGTATGTATAGGTGTGTGAGAGAGGGGAGGCACTACTACAAAACAGAGCTTTAGACGGGGTGATATGGGTTTTAAGACGGTGTTTTCAACACCGTCTTAAACTACACTGGTTTAAAATCATGTCTTATTAGACGGTGTTCAATTTGAACACTGGCTTAAACTTGGTGAACCCCGTCTTTTAATATCAAAACATTTATTAAAACAAATATTTTTAACACCGTCTTATAAACTTGGTGAACCTCGTCTTTTAATATCAAAACATTTATTAAAACAAATATTTTTAACACCGTCTTATAAACTGCTGGGGGAAAAAACATTTACAATGGAGTACAAGTTGGCGTTCAATGTTACAAGCAAAAATAAATAAATAAAGAAAGAAAACATACTACAATCTATGAATGAAGTATCACCTACAGCTAACGCATCAAAAACACTCTAATTGTTTTGAAACCATCGATACAGCATTTGCCATATTGCTCTTAGTTACGAACATAACATCAGAAAGAGATAAACCCTGAAGAAAAATTGAAAAATAAAATTAACTGCGACAGAACATGGATTAAATGGGAATACACCCAGTCAATTACCTTTCCTGTTCTTGTAAGCTCTTTGATTCCAAACTTAGCTAAATTCCTCTGAACAGCAGCTATCTTCCCGGGATCGCCAGTAGCCTAAATTTACCAGATGAGAATTATTACCGGCATAAATACCAAAATCACTTAGTCCGTATAAACATGCATATATTATGACTCGGTGAGTCAGTGGTAATATGCAATAGCAGACTTGATGAATAGGAACTCACCTCTATAGTCAACGAGTAATCCGATGCATCTATCACATTGCCTCTAAAGATGTCTACTAGCCACATAATCTGCAAGTAAAAGTAAGTGTGTATCAATTTAAATAAATTACTCTTTTTAAGATACCACGCGGTACTTATTTAAGTAATGTCCAAATGGAGTCTATTGACGAGCAATGCATCAACAATGAAAGATGTAATTGTTTCTATCATATTTAGTCAAGTATGTTTTGAAGTTATATCAGATCGCTTTGTGTTATTGATAATTGGATAATAAATTACAACGGTAGAGAGTACCCACGTAGATACGTAGAATCGACTCCCGACTCTCTCACCAATGCCACTCGACCAGTCCTCGCCACCTACAAATAATAACGCAAACAGACACTGTTAGTGGCAGAACCAACAAACAATTTATGCCGTAATTAGTCTGTCACAAATTCCATAGGACTCCAATAACGTTTGCAGCGCGAATAGCTTATTAAAGTCTCCGGTAAGCTGGAACACAGAACATGGAAGATATCAGAAACAAGGAAAAAAGTAAAAGAAACGAAGATCGAGAAAAACTTACCTCAAGTGTAATAGTATGATCGGAAACATCAACAGGCTTGGCGCGTAAGATGGTGACGATGTCCGACTTGCCGATAGACTCATCTGCATGAACTTTTTTTTATCTTCGTAGTATGGAATTATGTAAACGTATTATAACCAATAACCATTTTCAAAATCATAACGCAAACTAAAGGTACTGGAATAAACATTTAAACTTCAAAAAAAAAAAACATTTAAACTTCTAAAAAATAGCCAATACGTCAAAAATGAACATTACTAAACATGTGACAATGCCAAAGCATGAAATACTGACCGCTGAAGAGAAAGAGCAGCTGCTGGCAAAACTCAAACTTGCTGACAATCAGGTAAGAGTATCAATTTCAGATTCAAACTATCAGATTTATAATTTTTGGTGTGAACGATTCACATAAACGCACTTTGTTCTAACGAAAGACTATAACTTTCAGATGCCGTATATGATGGAGACTAATGCCATAGCTAGGTACTACGGACCAGAGAAGAAGCAGGTGGTCAAGATCACATATAACAGCAAGATAACCAGGTCGTTTGTCACATATCGCTGCGTGAAATAAAGTAATTGAAATCAGTTAGTAATTTATATAAAATCTCACATTTTATTTCATGACTTTATGTATATCTTTAATAACAAAGATATCATGTTATAATATATTAGAAAAGACATATAGAAAATGTAAAAAAAAAAGATAAAGCCAGAAGGATCAAAATTTGTCAAGTCGGAATGTAAAATAGGATATAACTATCAACTATGAATTATCATATACAAATAACCAAATATTAGCACTGTTTCTCAACAAAATATACTAATTAACAAGCTACTCATGAGTTTTTAGGCATCTTAAACTGAAATTAACACTTCAAACAAGTTCACTGCATAACTTTCTCTGCATCGTTGTATATGAAATTTGCATCCATTTTCAAAACAATTAATCAATAAAAAACTCGTCTCACTTACATGTTCAAGTTTCCAGCAATCCGTCTCTCAGCTTCTCTAACACAATCAAGAACAACCGGCTTTCCGTTATTATCACGATAAGCTCCCTACCAAATTAAAAAAAAAACCATCTAAATTGACCTCAACCGAACAAAAAAAATAGGGTTTTAACTTTAATCAGAGGAACAAAACCTTAATTGAGACACAAAAAGGGACTTACAACGCCAACATTAACTTTATTAGGATGAGGATCCGCAACTTTATTGTGGTTGTTGCGAGCGGTCGTGGTAGTTGTGAGCGGTCGTGCTGGCTGTGAACGGTGGTGGTTGCTGCAATTGGGGTCTCCGGTGATGGATTCTTGGAACTTTGAAATGTTGTTAATGGTGAAATTGAATGAAGAAGATGAAAAAGTTGAATGAGGAAGATTGGGGAATTGAATGAGAAAGATGAAAGGAATTGAAAGAGATAAGGTTTTGGTGGTTGTTGTTTGCAGCGATCTTGAATGTTTATAAGACGGTGTTCACAGACAACACCGTCTAAAGGATGCAGAAATTAGTATAAGACGATGTTTAAGCATTAGATAGTGTTCTTTTGAATTTTATTGAATATTTATAAGACCATGTTCATAGACAACACCGTCTAAAGATTGAAGAAATTACTATAAGACGGTGTTTATGTTGGCAGCGGAAGTTTGTCATGAACATCATCTTCATAGACAGAACTTGATTCATCACAAACATATTTGGATTTCATGTTGAATCAGTTTATCAATGAGAATCACACACACTCGAGTTAGAATTAGAGAGAATTTGAAAGAGGATATTAAGTAATAATATCTTGGTACCGAACAAAACTGTCGGTAAAATGTATATATACAGACATGAAGATGGCGGTTGACGGTTGTTTACGGCAGTTAAGATTTGGCGCCAATAACTGCCATTCGAACCGATGTCACATATGACACATGCCTCTTCGCTTATTTACATAATACACACACATAATAGTAATAAGTTTACAGTTACATAATATAATAATGATCTAAGATATAATCGAGTTTACTGTTTCTAATACTCCCCCTTAAACTGGATTATATCCATGGGAGTTCGATAATACACTTCGATTGGCCTCGTTAACTGCCTTCTCAGCTTGCCGGAAATCAAATCTTCGCCGTTTCTGCATTTTGTTCATTCCTCTCCAATCATTTCCTGCGAAGAGAGCATAGTGTTCCCTTTCATCATCCGGTATGCATCCTGTGCTAATGGTTCTTCTTCCTCCTTCAGCAGCCATTTCCTCATTCCTTGCCGCTCCATGTGAACTATCATCTCTGACATTTTCTTGAACAGATTTAAACTTATAATAATATATAAGAACATCTAAAAACATGGCATATACTATCCTCATGTATTCTCCATCTTCATAATCATGCCCCATGTCTTTAGAAACCATTGCCCATAGATTGTTGAAAGTTACAGTACGGTGACCTCCTTCCCTTTTGACTATCATGTAAAGATCGAACAGATTTACCCTTTTATTATTTCCCATGAACACCGGTATTGGTCTTGAACTTATCCCCATTTGTACACGCAGAAACCAGTTAATCATGTCTTCAAATTTTCCTTCTATGTAATACTTATATTTCGCTACATATTCACCATCGTCTAGCATGTCTAACAGGGCTTTACAATCTAGAAATTCGTTGAACTTCATGGATTGCAGGATCATTACATTCCAATCGGGTTCATTGGAAGACAAGTTTAATTTTTTGAAATACTCATTCAAATAATTGGATTTGAATGTTTCATGTTCGAATTGTTTCTCTATTATGCACTGTTTTTCTTTCTCACCCATTTCATCCTCCCTTGTTGTTCCAGTAAAATAATTTTTCTTATTCTGAAGTGGTGTGCAAAACACAGGAAACAATTTACATCTCTCACCGTTAAACTTCACTGTGATGCCTTGTATAATCAGTTGATCAAGGCTGAGGACATTTCTGTCCAAGTCTGGTGTATAATACACACTTTGAATTTGAAAATTTTCACTTCCGGATATAACATCCACAATCCCTATGCCCCGTATAAAGTAAAATTGATTTTCCCCGGTGTTTGTCTCAACACCATATACATTTTTGATTCTTTTGAAAGACTCTAAGTTTCCGGAAAAATGACGCTTGAGTTTTGTACTGATATACCATATTTCTGACCAACGTCCACCGTCTGTTCCACTGATGATGAATTCTGAGTCTCTAACGTTGTCTTCATCCTGAATTTGTGTACTGACGTCTATGACTTGCCTGATCAACAACGCCGCTTCATCGCTTTCCTTTTCTTTGCAGAATGCTATTTGGTGTCCCGTCTTTTTGCAGTAATAGCACCGTTTCTGCATAACTTTACCCTTTGATCTTTCTCGTTGTTCATCGGAACAGTGCTTACATGGAAGCACTGATGCAGACTCATGAGTCATGTCTTCAGTATGATCCGGTGTGGCTCTGATACCACTTGTTGGCAGCGGAAGTTTGTCATGAACATCATCTTCATAGACAGAACTTGATTCATCACAAACATATTTGGATTTCATGTTGAATCAGTTTATCAATGAGAATCACACACACTCGAGTTAGAATTAGAGAGAATTTGAAAGAGGATATTAAGTAATAATATCTTGGTACCGAACAAAACTGTCGTTAAAATGTATATATACAGACATGAAGATGGCGGTTGACGGTTGTTTATGGCAGTTAAGATTTGGCGCCAATAACTGCCATTCGAACCGGTGTCACATATGACACATGCCTCTTCGCTTATTTACATAATACACACACATAATAGTAATAAGTTTATAGTTACGTAATATAATAATGATCTAAGATATAATCGAGTTTACTGTTTCTAATAGTTTAAGCATTAGACGGTGTTCTTCTGAATTTTATTGAATATTTTATTTAAAAGAGCATGACGTTCATATTGGTATTGGTTTTAAGACGGTGTTATTACTTTAACACCGTCTAAAACAAATCTTTGACACCGTCTAATGCTACATTTTTGTAGTAGTGAGGGCTGTTTTTTTGTCATTTTGTGAACGTCGCCAACGTCCGGGAGAGGACGACTAGGACGCCAAACCGGGGGGGGGGGGGATGGTGTTCCAGCGACGCTGGACCGGGACGGAGGGAGGACGACCCCTTTACCTTGTAGTCTAAGAACATTAAAAGGTCTTCCATAAAGAGTGAAAAATTAGTAAATGAATGCCTAAAATCTAATTAAATATATAAGAAGACTAGGTTAATGCCCGCGTAATACGCGGGCTTCAACCAAAACTATATTATTTACTTTGAAATGAAATGTTCTGTACAAACACATACATCGGAAGAAAAAAACAGAAAGCCTTCAAATGCTTGAAGGCTGATAACATGCTTAGGTGAGCACTACAGCATAATTAGCATTAGCTCTCCTTAGTTCACCAGCAAGCTTGCCTCCATCCTCCAAACCGAAAAAAAAAACTAAAAACAAAAAACAAAAGAAAAAAAACCTAGGGTCTTATAAGTTATCAACCATTTACAACAATACAAAGACTTCTATTTTGTATGTCCAGTATGAGCCCTAACAATCTACTTCTATTTTATGATGACAAAACATAAATTTAACGAAAACGGTAACACAAAGACCACACACTCCCTTGCCAATATCACTAACTTTGAAAACTTCATTTTTTTTTCTTTTATATTAAATCAAACATAGATTTGGGAGTCTTAAAGGTAATCAGACAACATTACCAGTGTTGCAAAAAAGTATTAGATACTAAATGTCTTGCCTATAGAAGACTTAGACTTTTCACAAACTTAGTCATAGGTTGTAAACGCGTAATAAAAGTTATAAACATTATTGATTGTTTATGATTTATGATTTGTGTTTTTAAATAATTTAAAAAAAATAATTTTATTTATATAATAATTAGCGTATTGCACACAAGTGCATAAAAATAAGACAATCTTAGACCAGTACTACGTGTTCCACTTGAACCAGCCCGTTAAATGACTCTGAAAGTCATGCTTAACAACTTTTTTAACCTATGTTCAGTTACTTAAATAACATATACTGCTTAATTGGACCACTAAATAATGTGAAAAATTAAAAGGAAAAAACTCATGATTATCAATTACATCACTTATGACTACCTTGTCCTTTACATGTAGTCTAGTAAATATTATGAGCAAAACACCATCACTGAACAATACAAGAGCAAATCGAAATAACAATTATAATGCGTATAAATTTAAAATAATCAAAAATCTCTAAATATTCCCTTATAACCAAAATTTAATGTATTACATGTGATAATGAAATATAAAAAGTTATTGAAACAATCTGCTCATAAGATTATTATCCAAATTATTAAAAGAACGAATAAAAAAATACCTAGATTATCACCCTTCAAAAACCATTTTGTTACATTTTCTCCGAATGATAGACCTACACCAAAATCAATTGTTTATGCCCATTAGTCAAACAATAATACTCATATACACATGCTTCCCGTGACGGAAGAGTTTGATGTACTATTGGCTGTGCATCTATGACTCCTATGTTCTCATGAGCAGGTTGTATCAAAATTCAAGAAATGTGACAGGTTGCATTTATAAAGGGGTCAAAATTTTGTAATATGTCAAAACAGGTTGCATTGACCTAATCACATTTGTCCAAAAAGTAACTTTTAAAATACCAAGTGTGAAATATGAATACTCTATTTACATTTTTTCATTACTAATCTGTTATTTCTAGTATTCAACACTTTTGGCAATTTTTGACCCATTTCACATACTCTGCTCATTAACATGTTTATTAATATATCCATTTGACCTTTTAGATATAAAACATAACCTAGACCAATCATGTACAAGTAAACCGGTCAAATTTGCTAAAGTCGAAGGCCAAATCATGATGGATCATGTAAAATGTCAAAAGTAAAAACTTGATATTGAGAATCAAGCACTTTCTGTTATGCACTCGTGCATAGAAAAGCCTTTCACCCTTCCAATATTCCAGGGGTTTTGTTTTAATTCTATTACTTCTTCATACACCAGTTATCCAAGCATACCCGCCTCCTACAAATAAAATAAATAAACATTCCATAGTAACAGGAAAATTATAAAACTTATGTTAAATACAACAAACCAACTTTTACCAAAAGATAAATCAACTATTTAGTTCCTCAAAGTTTGTAACATACAGTTGCTCCCCCTTTTTAAATAAAAACAACAAACTTTAAAGACTTATTCAGTAAGTTAAAAATAGTTCAAGAGCGTAACTACTTGTTAAAAAGTTGTATATATTTTTTAATAAAGACTCCAAACAATCATAATAATAAGTTAATTTTAAAAATAAACCATGTATTTAGCTAACGGCAGTTCATGGGCTTAACCACCCATTGACGTCTTCAGGTGTTCTTGTATTTTTGGGAAAGTTAATTTCTTGATAAAATAGGGTTGTAATATGAAAAAGGTTATATTATATTTGTATCATATATCATACCAGCAACATCTCGACCCAACACATGCCCAGGCTGACTTAAAAGCCTATAGGATATATATAAAAAAATATATATGCACCTTGCGCCTCACGTACGAAAAGCCCACCGCTTTTGCGATTTGCGCTTCACTCTTGGATTTTAGACCTTGTTGCTTTTGTGCGCTTCAGGCTTTTTTAAACCAAGATTATGATATACAATCTTCTTATATATTTGGTAGCAGATCTATTAAGCATTTCAAATAGGTATAAGCTTATGACTTCCAAAAAAAACTTGTTTTGATATAAGGGTTCACATATGCGTACAAACTCACAGAACACCTTCCACAATACCAATACAAATACAAGATTCCACATATATGGGCTACCACTAAATTTAACTCTTAGATGATTGGTTCAAACTTCAAACACACCTCAACATGTATAATGTTTCTACAATAAACAGGTTAGGCCACACATCAAGGAAACCGTCATATGTTATAAACCACACGATTCTGAGAACTCGAATACCCTATATGTCAACTGAAGAATGCTTCCTACAAATTCCCATAGCATATTAGATTACAATCCCATTCTTACATGTTGTGTGTCAATATTCAATATATCGGAACATTTAATTTCAAAAGATCAAATCTCACCCAAATATACATATACAACCTACACAGCAAGCAAGTGCATACAGAAACTGACATGACTTACTATTAGCCTGTTTTTCCACCACTACCAATTATAGATACAAGATAGAGAGAAAATATACCTGAAAACGTATATTAAACAATTCAAAACTTGTTTAACATAATGGAACTTGTTGTTTTTTTTTGCTTTTGTAGTGACTGTGAATTCACCATAACCTTCTGTTAGTGCAAAAACACGTCTGCCAAAGGTCGGCCCAGTGCAGAAACAACTTCTTTAATAACCTGATTCACACAAAAAAAATATTGTTAGCTCAAATCCAATGAAAATGCTTATAACACTCGACTCCAAGAGATGTTAAAACTTACATCCAACTGACACCAAGTTAAAAAGTGGATCAAAATAATTGCTTTATTCTCAAATCTGCTTGCTTTAATCTTTAATCTGGTTGATGATACCCATGTCTTACAAAATTCAGCGGGTATATACTGTACAATAAACATACACATAATTATACCTAGAAGTTGAGAATAAACATTCATGTTAGGATACCGACAACATATAAAGATTTAAAACATAAAAGGATATATACCATCAAAAACATAGGCCTGGATTTGGGCCCTTGTGTTACTGAATTTGTAGAACGCATCCATGTCCAATTTATCTTCCTCTATTCATCCTAAACACATCACAACAAACCAATCCACTCAACAACCATCAAACATAATGAGATAAAAAAAAATGTTTTGGGTCAAACCAACCCGTTTTAGCATAACCCGTTGCTAATCGCTAGACGTGAGCTTCTCACCGGACACAAACATACCTGCAATAAAGAAAAATGTTGCCCAGCCTTCACGACCATAAAATTGTGTAGAGTCATTGGCATCTTCCATGAATTGAGTATGATCAACAAAAGACATCTAATTTGTCAAAAAACATTCTAGGAAAAAAAAACAATTTTATTCATAGATAGGAGAGTTTTGAAACACTATAGGTTTATTTTAAGAAATCATAAAAAAAATTTGTATGATAACGATAATTCCTCATATTTACCAAAAATAAGAATTCAATTATGTAAACATTTTCACTTAATTTAAAATAAATACGTAAAAATGTATTACAAAATTGGTTTGACAAAAAATAATTGACAATTATAGGAGATAATAAAACCTAAGTTTACCATAAATAGTCGTTAGAATATGTTAACGATTTGAATTTAAATTTTTACCTTAAATAAACAATTTTAAAATGTATGACATTAATTTTAATTTTAATAACAATATATACATTTTAACATTTGAATATCCATCTAATGTAAGATAATTCGATTGATAGTATACACACCTTCCAAATTCTGCACTATCATCTTCATGCACATGACAATTAGACAAACCACCACAACAGGAGCAGGAAGAAGCTTCAGAAAAACAAATACCACATGGTTAAAACGAATAATAAATGTTGGACAAAATAACTAAAAATTCAGGACGAAACATGACTTACATTGAAGCCATGTCATTTCCTCTAAGAACATTAAGCTTTTCAATCACATCTGCAATAACAGTTTCCAAAATCAAAATTAGTGGTTAACTATCTCATCAAAACTCACAATGCTGGATTCATTTGCAAAATAATGTGTATTATGTATACCTCTTAAAAAAGACATTATGGTGATGCGAGAGCAACCTCGATGAAGTGTGGATGTTCAAACTGTCAATTCTTACAGACCTTTCGCCTCTTCTGCTGCCACTCCGGCTCCATTTCCTACTCCGGCTATGACTGCCGCTGCTGTTATTCAGGAGACCTTTCACACAGACATTTCATCGAGCACCTTGTACGCAAACTTTTAAAGACAATGAATTTGTAATGAAAATACGGTTTTATTACTTACCCGGTTAGGAACATCTTCGATTCAGTTTAACCGATGGATGACAAACCATCGGAATCAGGCCTTCTTGGAGATGATTCATACCATCGGAATCATACCATCTCAGATGTAAGAAATCATAATACAGCAAAGGATTAACACATAATCAAATTATAAGAAGATCAATGAAATCAAACATTACCGTCAATTGTAGAGGATTGCGATTTGAAGATCGAATGAAGATTGTCGCAGACGATTCAGAGACCTAAAGAGGCAGACGAATTTTGATCTAGGGTTTAGGTTTAGAATCTGGATGAAGAATGAGAGAGAAGGTCAACATAATGAGAGAGAGAGAGTTGAGACAAAGCGTATGATAGAAGCCAAATTCAATCCTCTCATTTGAGATATGCCACTTGTCTAATCATTAGAGTGTTGCCACCTCATTGCCTAGGTGGATGCTTACTTGGCTTGCACCATTGGGTGACATGTGTCCCCCAATGGTTTGCTTTATCAGAGATATAGATAATAGAACCCTAAAATCTAATTTATCACTTATTTGAAAAGCAACTTTTAAATCAAAACAATAATATTATCTTAAAATAGATTTAATCATCAACTCCTACTTTTCAGTAACAAATTCTTTCACTAGTTTCTTTCTAGTGATTGTAATTAACCAGGACTTCGGTTTGAATGTTCTAGCGATTGTAATTAACCAGGACTTCGGTTTGAATATTTGTTTAACTTTGATTATCGTATATTCGTATGTGTATTCAACACTTGAATTTTTATCAAATCGTGAGTTGAGTTAGTATTTATTCTTGCTATATTTTTTGTTGTACTAAATATTAGACGAATTATTGCTAAATTTCCCAATGGCGTCATTTCACCATAGAGACTCTAGATGTGTAGTACATGTCTCGTTGGTGCCATTTGATTGACTCGTGTCTAAAATTACTTGAATGTTAATCGTGTATAAGCATTGGAATGTGTGCGAACCAAATACATGCGATTATTGTTTATTTTGGTGTGATTGATTAGCTTTGATTCAACATACGGTTTATAGTACGTCACCTACTCATGCCCACTTCACCTTGGTTAGTTTAGTTGATGATTGAACAATTGGTGTATAAGTACATGGATCGTGGTATATGTGAGTGGTAGGATCAATATAAGGGGTGGGGGTGGTCCCTAGTGATAGAATTCTATCACTCACAATATTCAATCATGTTTGTTCATGTCAGTAACCATTTTTCCATCACTCACAACCTTTTTTGGTGGCAATGGTCATCACTCACCACCACACCCAACAATTACCCTCACAAAAAAAAACCATCACGGCGTGAAGAAAATAATGAAATCGGGAAACCGTTGAACTATCACGCGTTATACTTGGAGGTGGCGGTGGGAATTTGTGATTTTCCACGCGTTATATATGGCCATCACGGAAAAATCACGGTCCGCCCCCTCTGGCCTAAGCTATGTTAATGTAGTTGCTTAACCATTATTATATGTTAAGTCTTGCAATTAAATAACCAAACCAGAAACCGAAAGTGATTCCTCATTTCTTATTTTCATAACTCATTTCAACTCTTTCGCGTTTTCAGTGATTCTTGCTTTCTTTATTTTAGTAGTTCATCTTTGCTTTAATTCAAAACTTCAATAAAAGCTTTCGCATTTAGTTCTTTTAATTTATTTCTTTAATCAAACAATACATGTAATACTAACCACATGATCATTGTCGATATATACGATACTTTACTACCCTAACTATCTAGGTCATTTAGGTTTGTGCATGACTTAACGATCATCATCATGAAGAAGCACTTTGTTTAGGGTCGTTTACTTATATCCATGAGTTTCACTCAGATATGGCATATTCACTATATACAACTATCATTAAATTTAGAGTAAATTACTTTTTGAGTCCATGTGTTTTAGTGATTTTAACCACTTGAGTCCAAAATAAAAAAGTTTAACGCCCTGAGTCCCTGACCATTTATTTTATAAAGTTTTGAGTCCAATTTTGTTCATTTTATAACGATTTGAGTCCAAAAAATTGGACTCAAAAGGTTAAAATTTGGACTCAAAAGGACTCAAATGGTTAATGAAAATGCTTACAGGGACTCAGATCGTTAAACTTTTTGCTTTTGGACTCAACTAGTTAAAACCACTAAAACACAAGAACTCAAAAAAGTAATTTACCCTTAAATTTATATGGAAAATATATTACTTTTATTACTTGTAAAAGGACAAACAATGAGGGTTCATTGATAGAGAACCATTTGTAGAAAAGGCAAACCAAATTTAGTTGAGATAGAAGTAATAACTGATATTATGATTAATAGCATAAAATCTTGAAATTGCATAGAGAGGTACAACAAGACCATAACATGTGAAGACTCACCAACTTAACCTAACCTCTAGACCATATCAAAAATACAAAACGAAGACATCATACAACTAGGAAATCAAAAGTACAAAAACAAACATGCAAGCAATACTTGGTACCAAAATAACCCTAAATTCTTAACCATTCAAGGAACTATGATACCACCACCAATTCCACCACCTTTCACTGCACCAACTCCGCCACCAAGACCACCAAGACCGCTTGCACCACCAATCCCACCTGCCCCACCTAGCCCACTTGCACCACCGATGCCACCTAGCCCACCAAGACCACCAGCACCACCGACACCACCAACACCACCTGCGCCACCAGCACCACCAAGACCACCAACACCACCAAGTGTAGGAAGAACACCTGTGTATCCACCTACACCAGCAAAACCACCAACACCACCGTATGCAATGAAGTTCTTCTCATCTTTAACACCTGCAGCTCCTCCACCGGGTGCAGTGGCAGCCGCCATGTCTACGGTGGTGGGAGTTTTGTCACTTATGGTGATACTAGGTACGTCTCTTGCATTACTTTGCACAAAAAGTACAAGTGCACAAACACATATTGCTACAAAGGACAACTTTGCCATCTTTTCTCTCTCTAACTCACTAACTCTCTCTCTCACTCACACACACAAGTACACTGACTGAAAGAATGTTGTGAGTTGATGGTGGTAATGGTGGTGGGTATTTATGGAGGAAGTGAAGGTGGTGGACAGGTGAAATGGAAATGAATGAGGTGCATGGGATTAATGTTGGTGTGAAGGATTAAATGGAGTTGCATGGTTTCAGAGTTAGGTGAGGGCAAGTGTATGGAAAGAAGAGAAAAGTTAAGGTGGTGTAAATTGTAACTTGTAAGTCAACCCTTCCCCTTGTTCTTTACGAAACATATATCATATAGAGAAAATTACTATTCTAGCTAAGAATAAATTCTAATTACCAATTTAGCCAAGTGATGCGTCTTTGGAAGGCCCCTTAAGGTTTGGGATGCGTCCGCCAGTAAAATGCTGACACGTGTTTTTAAATAATGCAGAAATCTATCTAATGAGTTTGGCACATGTTTTGATGAGTTTGGAACCTATCTAATGAGTTTGGCACAATTTTTTAGGGAATATAGACGCATCTTATGCGTCGTTACAGTAAAAGTACGATTTTTTTTTGTAAACAAATAATTTGGATTAAAATATACAAATCTTAAGGGGCCTTCCAAAGACGCATCCCAAACCTTAAGGGGCCTTCCAAAGACGCATCACTTGGCTAAATTGGTAATTTGACTTAATTCTTGGCTAGAATAGTAATTTTCTCTATCATACATATATACCACCACGTGTCATGAATATGATCTTGTTCGATAATACTACAATATTTGTATGTTGTTTACTTCAAAAGCTAGCCTTATGTTGATAACAATTAACAAATGCAATAGGTTTTAAATAATAACTTGTGGAAAACAAGATGTTTCAAGAAGAAGGTTTTAAAATGGATTGGGCTAATTGGTCCTCAAGGTGAACTTCTTTGTATGGAGAGCGGCGATTAACACACACTCATCGAAAATCAGAGAGGGAAATAAGGAGCTCAAGTGGGTTCTTCGTGTGTCACTTTTGAAAGTCATTGTGAGATTAAATATATTATTATTATAATATTTAATTTTGTAACCATTATAATCATTTATATTATATAGATCAAAATATATTAATAACCTATTAGTAATTAGTTGGAAATTGTTGATGGACCATATTACCCTTATTAATTACTCCCTCCGTCCCAATAAAAGTGTCATATTTTGAATTTTCAAAGTCTTTATTTATAAACTTTGACTTTAATTATATATTTTTTGTGTTATATAAAACTTGATGAAAATTAACCCGATAAAAACACTTGTAAAACACACTCAAATCATATAACTTTCATCAAGTATTATCTAACACAAACAAAATTATTTAAGGTCAAAGGTTATAAATAAAGACTTTGAAAATTCAAAATAGGACACTTTTAGTGGGACGGAGGTAGTAATTAGGTTTCCTCTTGAGTGTATAGATAAGGAGATTATTAGAGAGATAAAGGGTTAGACACACAACCTAATAATCATAACATCAAATTCGGCTCTCTCTCTCCCTAATTGAAACCTCCCTAGTTTCGGTTCATCACCATCATCATCTTACACCCTAAAGAGGAACCAGATCATCCTGACAAGTATGTCAAACTCAATGGCTGCATCTCTGACTGGATTCTATGTTGGCCTGTCTGCTGTAACAGGTATGTTATTCATGTTTTCCATTATGTTTAAAGAGAACTGATCAACATGTGGTATCAGAGCATATGTTGATAAATCAGTTCTGTTTTCGTATCCATTATTCTGGGATTAAAATCTGGAAAACAGAAAATTTTTAAAGCCATATAAATCACGGCTGGTTTCGAGTACCAATGAGCCGAAATCACTGTTTTCGGAAAAGTATGTTTAATAAATTGACTCGAAATCGTAATGGGTAAATTAATGTCTGAAATCTATTAATAAAAGCCTTAGAATTCAGGTTTCGGATCCCAGAATTATGTTTTAATTTTCTAGGGTTCATCATATGTTCTAAGGAAAATTCGAAAATTCCTTAAGTTTTGGAATATAATTTGGATTAGTGGATGTTTTTTACTGTTTTGATCCGAATTTTATCTATTAAAAATTTCAAAAACTGTTAATAGATAACCAGTTATAATTTTCGAAATCTTTGATAAGTTTAGATCAGCAATAAAACAGGAAACATTATCTCATAATAAAATTTCGAGCTTTCAGTAATTATCACAAAACAGCTGTTAATAGTGGACTCGAGACCACCAGGTCTCGACTCGAGACCACCAGGTCTCGACTCGAGACCATCAGGTCTCGACTCGAGAACATCAGGTTCTCAAAACTTTACAACTGACTAAGGGCTTCAATCTTCACAACTCGAGACCGTGGTTGCGACTCGAGACCTAATTATGAGTCGAGATCTCATAAAATACAGTAGTCGAGACCATGGTTCCGACTCGAAACAACAAGGTTGCGACTCGAGACCTCATAACTGACTCGAGATCTCATAACTCAGTCGAAACCTGACTCGAAACCTCATTATTTTAGGCTGTTTCATGTGAACTAAAATTTACCTCGGGGCTCCGCCCCGAACCCTGTGCGGGAGCACGCTGTCAGGTGGGTTGCTATTAAAAAACTTGGTTTTGTAAACACTTAATTTAACTAATCAGAATCAGATAATTTTCACAAAACCAAAATAGCTTAACTTGAATGAGCTTCTGATGTATCATTTCTGCCCAAAGCTGATTTAATACATCTATTTCTTGTTCAAGTATTATAAAAGCTATGTTGAGTATGCATTACAAACGTGAAATGTCTTAATTTCTGGCCAAAGCTGATTTTAATTCATTTATGTCTAGCATACTAGACAAGTGCATAACTAAAGTGATTGTCTCATTTCTGGCCAAAGCTGATTTGTCACGATTACTTTGCACACATACTTAAATGATTACACTTCTGGCCAAAGCTGATTTGTCTTCGTTTAAGTAGAATCTTTTTAACTAAGTCTATTATTTTGATGTTAGTAATAGACAATATCACAGCTTCATAATTAAAATGGTCATTATTTATGCCTGCCTTAGTATATCATGCCCTTAGATCACATTAGGACTTCTTTCTTAGTATCATAAATTGCTTATCTTATTTCCACTATCAGCACCAAATTGCGGGATTCCACCTTTGACTGGTGATAACTTTGCTGAATGGAAGGATGCCCTCATGCTTACACTTGGATTGCTAGACTTCGATTATGCTCTTAGAGTGAATAAGCCAGCGGACCTTACTACTCAAAGTACTGCTGCTGAGCAGATAGTTCATGAAAAATGGACTAGGTGTAACCGCATGTCTCTCATGTTCATGAAGCAGTCCATTCATAATGCAATTAGAGGAGCTATTCCTGATTCTGATGATGCTAAAACCTACCTGGCTTCTGTGGAGGCTCAATTCAAAGGAACATCAAAAGCACACGCTAGCACTCTTATCCTCAAGTTGGTGACGACTAAGTATGATGGGAGGAGCGGCATTCGAGAACACATCATGATGATGCATGACATGGCCAATAACCTGAAAGGGCTAGAGATGGAAATCAGTGATGGTTTTCTCGTTCACTTCATCATCACTTCGCTTCCTTCGTCCTATGAAGCATTCAAAATCAATTACAACACCCAGAAGGACAAATGGACGATGAGTGAGCTGGTCGCTATGTGCGTACAGGAGGAAGAGCGTATGAAGATGGATCACACTACTGATGTTGCTAACTTCACCACCTCCAGCTCTAAGAAGAGGAAGAACAATCATCACAGAAAGGATGCTTCCAAAGTCCAAAAGCCAAATCCTAATACAAGTGCACCTTTCAGCTCTAAGAGCTCCTTAGGCAAACCCTATTGCAAGTTCTGTAAGAAAACAGGACATAAGCAAAAGAAATGCCCTGACTTCAAGGAGTGGCTGGCTAAGAAAGGTAACGATTTTTCATGATACTTGAGTTCTTTAATTTAATGTTCCTGCTAATTCTTGGTGGTTTGATTCTGGTTCTATGGTTCATGTAACCAACTCTACTCAGGGATTCCTTTCAATCCGGAAGCTGGGAAGAAACCAAAGAACACTTAAAGTTGGGGATGATCGGGAATTAGAAGTGAAGGCCATAGGAACATTACAATTATTTTTGAAAACTGGTTTATGTATTAAACTTTATGATACCTTATATGTTCCTGAGGTAACTCGGAACCTTGTATCAGGACCAAAGTTAGACATGGACGGTTTTGTCGTTTCCTATGGTCATCGCAAACTCTTTATTCTCTATGATTCCGTTGTTTATGGTACTGGCATTCTGGATGGTGGTCTCTATAGATTAGAACTAGATGATAATTTTTCCAAATCTTTGTTGTCATATAATATTAATGAATCACTCACAAAGATGAAACAGATTCGAGACTTAGAGACTTCATCTATGTTGTGGCATCAACATTTAGGCCATATCTCAAGAGAACGATTAAATCGTATCGTAAAGGATGAAGTCTTACCTCCTCTCGATTTCACTGATTTTGGAACATGTGTCAAATGTCTTAAAGGCAAAATAACATTAGTGAATAAGAAAGGTGGCACTAGGAGCTCTAATCTATTAGAACTCATTCATACTGACATTAGTGGTCCCTACCAAATCGCTGGTATAACAGGACATACTTCATTTATCACTTTCATTGATGATTATTCTCGTTACATGTACTTGTATATCATTAAGGAAAAGTTTGAATCTCTTACAACTTTTAAAGATTATAAAGGTGAAGTTGAAAAGCAATTAGATCGTCAGATTAAAGGGTCTGCACAACCCTAGAGTTAGGGTTTTACTATTTTGCACTGGCACACTTCTCGAGAACACAATCTGAAATCGGCAGATGTGCCTGACCAACCAAGACTCCACAACAGTGGATACTAGAAAGATAGCACAAGTCAAGAACTACAGTACATATCTGTAGAAGAACACCCAAGCCAAGTCAGCGGGCGAACAATCGGAACCCTAACACTCCAATTCACCCAATAACTCTAGAAGAGCTCCGATCCACCAATACTTCAAGAACCCCTAAATCTTCACTCGAACGACCAAGACTGACTCTGATTAATCTTCTTCAACCTACAAGAACAACACGGATCTTGTAAGACCTGTGCAACCTTCCAAGAAGACACCAAATCTCCAAAATATGAAACCCTAGAACGAAGAATCACAACCGGTGAAAAGAAAAAACGAAAGCAAAGAACTAATTAACCCACAGAGCACACTGATGGCTCTGATACCATGTCAATTTTTGGTAATCCGAGATTCAAACTTTACTAAACTTTCAAAATTGTACAAAATCAAACTGGAATAGATAAAAACTCTCAACCTTACCAACAGAACATCAACACGATGATCTGTTACTCTCTGAAACGATTTAATGGACTGATAAAAAAAACAAGATCACAAAGCCCTAAATCCAGTTTACAACAAGAAACCCTAAGAGAGAAAACTAATGAACTGAGAGATATTTTGTACGCATGTCCATTTGTTCTGATCTCATAAGCTGCTATTATAAACTCCACAGATGCGCCGATGCTGTTAAGCCCATCTACAGAAACCCAGCTAGTCCAGCTAATGTCCACAGAAGCCCAATAGTCCAGCCCAATAATCCAGCTAACAGACTCAGCACTCAACAACATATACACAAAATAAAACAAATATGATTAGTATAATAAAAGTGAAAAATAGAAAGGGACAAGATAATATTAATATGCTGTAATATCAGTTATGTAATGCATGTTGATCAGTTCTGTTTAAACATAATCGAAAACATGAATAACATACCTGTTACAGCAGACAGACAAGCAGAGAATCCAGTCAGAGATGCAGCCATTGAGTTTGACATACTTGTCAGGATGATCTGGTTCCTCCTTAGGGTGTAAGATGATGATGGTGATGAACCGAAACTAGGGAGGTTTCGATTAAGGACAGAGAGAGCCGAATTTGATGTTATGATTATTAGGTTGTGTGTCTAACCCTTTATCTCTCTAATAATCTCCTTATATATACACCCAAGAGGAAACCTAATTAGTTAATAAGGGTAATATGGTCCATCAACAATTACCAACTAATTACTAATAGGTTATTAATATATTTTGATCTATATAATATAAATGATTATAATGGCTACAAGATTAAATATTATAATAATAATAATATATTTAATCTCACATTCTCACACTTAGCTGAGTAATCATTTATCATGAGTATTAGATGAGCCTGGCCAGGAGTTAACATTCATTTTAGCCTTAAACCAAGAACTATAGCAGAGAAATACAGCTGTTGAATCATCATTCGACTCAGGACCCCTATTAGTCATACTATAGCCTCAATTTAAAACCTAATAGTTATGATCAAAATACGCATAAGCCCTTTAGCATCTGATTTGTTTTTTATATTTGTCTATATGTCATTACACCGGCAGAACATATGTTAGAGACATACAAAATCAAACTGAGGAAATTTCATTAATTAAAACATAAGCTAGTACAATGTGCCATTAAATAAGGTCTTTAGTAAGTCCCATATTCGATACATGTTCTTCGAAAACTTTAGGTGGGAGACCTTTAGTCATCGGATCCGCAAGCATATCTTTAGTACTAATATACTCAATACAAAGATTATTTTCCTCAACTCGTTCACGTACGAACAAATATTTTGTATCGAGATATAAACCAGCTCCAGTCGAACTGTTACTGTTCGAGAAACTAACGGCAACTGAGTTATCACAGTAAAGCTTCAATGGTCTAGAAATGGAATTAACGATTTTGAGTCCAGTGATCAGATTTCTAAGCAACATTCCATGACAGGTTGCGTTGTAAACAGCAATGTATTCTGCCATCATTGTGGAAGTTGTGGTTAACTGTTGTTTATGACTCTTCCATGAGATATGTCCGCCTGCTAACATAAAGATGTAGCCCGAAGTGGATTTCTTGTCATCTTTGCATTTAGCAAAGTCAAAATCAGAATAACCTACCACTTCTAAGTGATCACTTCTTCTATAAGTCAGTTTATAGTCTTTCGTCACTTGCAGATATCTAAGGACCTTCTTAGCTGCTTTCCAGTGATCCAGGCCAGGATTAGTCTGATAACGGCCTAGCATTCCAGCAATATAAGAGATATCTGGGCGAGTACAGACTTGAGCATACATCAGGCTCCCGACTACTGACGCATAAGGTATCTGGCTCATTTACTCCTTTTCAACCTCTGTTGTCGGACACTGGAATGAACCGAAAACATCTCCCTTAACTACTGGAGCGACGGAGGGTTTGCACTGTTGCATGTTGTAACGTGTAAGGACACGATCTATGTAAGTCTTTTGAGATCCCTTTGTGCCTATCTCGGTGAATTTCGATGCCAATGACATAAGAAGCATCTCCGAGATCCTTCATGTTGAAGTTATGCGAGAGTAACCATTTCGACTCATGCAACATGTCTAAACTATTACTTGCCAATAGAATATCATCTACGTAAAGGACAAGTATAGTAAAGTTACTCCCACTCATCTTGAGGTAGGTGCATTGATCCACTTGATTCTTCATAAAACCTTGTCTC
Source organism: Helianthus tuberosus (assembly GCA_030545235.1). Classification (NCBI taxonomy): domain Eukaryota; kingdom Viridiplantae; phylum Streptophyta; class Magnoliopsida; order Asterales; family Asteraceae; genus Helianthus; species Helianthus tuberosus. The sequence continues at coordinate 2,128,840 of CM060362.1, forward strand.
TTCATGACTTCATCAAACTTGAGGTACCGTTGACGTGATGCTTGTTTTAACCCGTAAATGGATTTCTTCAACTTACAGACTAGATGCTCCTGACCTTCATGTTTAAAGCCTTCCAGTTGTTTCATGTAAACATCTTCGTCTAAGTCTCTATTGAGGAAAGCAGTTTTGACATCCATCTGATGCAGCTCCAAATCAAAATGAGCTACTAGGGCCATAACGATCCTTAATGAATCTTTACGAGAGACAGGTGAAAATGTCTCTTGATAATCAATTCCCTCTTTCTGAGTGTAGCCCTTTGCAACCAATCTCGCTTTATAGCGTTCAACGTTCCCATTCGGATCCAGTTTTGTTTTGAACACCCATTTACAACCTACAGGTTTAACACCGTTGGGTAATTCGACTAAATCCCAAACGTCATTTTTCTTCATGGATTCAAGCTCATCAATCATTGCTTTATTCAATTCAGAAGACTGATTACTGCTAATGGCTTCATTATAAGAGATAGGATCATTGAGCTTTCCAGTATCCATTTCAGTCAGGTCGATAACGTAATCATCCCAATTAGTAGGCCGTCTTTTCCTAGATGGCCTCCTGAGTTGATTATCGGGTTCAGCGTTGTCTTGGTTTTGAGCGTTTGATGTGCCTTCATTATGAGGTATAATGGGTTCTGATTGTGGAGATGGAATTTGTGCAGTAACTTCAGGTGTAGTTGTTGCATTGGGTACAAGAGGAGTAAACAGAGTAATGGTAAGCGACGAGTCTCTCCCCCCTGCGTCTTGTACTTCTTGCAATTCGTCGTAAGGGTTGGTACTGCTCCCACTGACCTTGAAATCCTCCAGGAACGCAGCACGCTTGGTTTCACAATACGGGTGACATGGGAAGGACAATAGAAACGATAACCCTTTGAATGATTAGGATACCCGATAAAGAAACAGGTAACTGTTTTAGGGTCAAGTTTCCTTAGGAAAGGATTATAGAGTTTTGCTTCAGCATTGCAGCCCCATACTTTCATATATTTAAGACTCGGTTTCCTTCCTATCCAAAGTTCATAAGGAGTTTTAGGGACAGACTTAGAAGGAACTCTATTGAGTATATGAACAGTTACTTTTAACGCTTCAGTCCAGAGGAATAATGGTAAATTAGTGTTGGCTAACATATTGCGCGCCATGTTCATAAGAGTACGATTTCTTCGTTCAGCGACACCGTTCTGCTGAGGTGTAGCAGGCATGGTGTATTGGTTTACAATCCCCTGGCCCTTACAAAACTCATAAAATGGACCAGGAGCTTGACCCACATCAGTATGACTTCCATAATATTCACCGCCTCTATCTCCGTTTCAGGTTGTTTCTTTCCTTTCTTGTCTTTAATTTTCTGCATCTAGGCATTGTTGTTTCCGGAGTAGTTGGGCCGGTTTGTTGATTGGGACACAGAGAGGGTACACTCTGTTGCATTATTGTGTGTGTGTTTTTGTGTATACTTGTTGCTTAGTATATTCTGTGTATTCTGTTCTGTGATTTGTTCTTGACTGTAATTAGATTTGCCTGATCAGTTGGTTGAAGTCGTTTTTTTTGCCAATGTTAACTGGTTGAATTCTAAAAAAAAAACATATGGCTATCTCTGTTTTTTATTATTGTTTTTAGTTATGCTATAATTTCCCTTGGTTTTTTAGCCTGGTATTGGGATTGTTGTTTTGGTGTGAATGTTTTTTTTTTGTATTAAGAATCAAGATTACAAAATAAAGTGACATTTTTAAAAATTATCAAGTAGACTTTCTTATTGGACACTTTATACTTGAATACCAAACTTGTTTTTTTTATAATCACAAACTGAAAGAATTATTTAAAAACTAGCCATGATTGATTCTAGCTCCATATTTTGATGTCACTTGCTCTATGTTTCTTCATATGTGTTACAGTATTATTTTAACATTAGCATGGTTTTAAGCTTCTTCATGATGTTAGTAAAAAAGAAGCTAGTCTGTTCTGTCAGATTCACACATACACATCCGTCTCATTCTCTCTTTTACGGTTTCATAAGAAATCTGATTTAGGGATCTTTTTTAGTGATTGATAATTTTGATCATCATGTTCTAAATCAGTTTGAGAGCTGTAGTGAGTGTTTTAAGAGATAGATTTTCCTGTCTGTTGTGTGTACTTTTGTTTCTGAGTGTTTATGTTGAATAATTCTTGTATTCTTGCATTCGTGCATCTGAGTGTGTTCTGATCTAAGAGTGTCACTAGATTAAATGATATCAGGTTTGGATCATTGGCACATTGTTGTTTCTTTGCTAGTAGAGAATTTGTCTTATGATTGAGTAACTGTTTAGTCTAAAGTTCTCTTGTGGTTATCATATTCAACGTGGTTTGTTCAAGGTTATACTTGATCTTATGAGCTTAGTTATGTGTTCTATGTACATTGAACTTTGTTCTTGATTAAAGTTGCTAGTAGTAATAATCTCAAAGTTTTAATATTGTTCTCTAATCTCTGTCTTGAATTGTGTAATTCAATCTTGTCTCGAACAATGGTAAAATGTTTTTCGACTATAACTGTATCTAGATAGTTTTTTGTTCTTTAAAACCCTATCATGATGGTTTGTTAGACCGTGTCTTCATGGTCTTGTATGTTTTACAGCCTTGTATGTTTTCTCGTGTGTGAGATTTTTTTTATTATAGAGTCAAGTGACATTATTTCAAAAGAGTTGGTTTTGTCTGTAATGTTTATGTATCTGATTTAGATCATGTGATCCTCAGTTAAATCAGATTTGTTGTTGAGTCTTGTGATTCAGTTGTTATGGTCTAGATGTTGTCCGTTGTAGAGTCATGTGATTCTCAGTTTTATCGGACTTATTTGCAGGTTAACGAACCATGTGGTTCGCGTAGTTAAACCTATAGTATTGTCAAGGTTAAACTTGTATATGTTTGATAACCTTGTATGCTTTATTGTGTGTGATGGTTTTTTTTTTTTTTGTAAAGATTATGCTATCTTGAAGATGTATTCTTCGATAATGTTTGTCTTTATCTCACTGGTCTAGGACTCTTCATGTTTTGAGTTCGACCGTAGTGAGGTTGGTGTAGGATCATCGTGTTGGTGATCTTATTTGTCTCTATGAGACTTCATCGCCGATCGTAGTGATGTTAGTTCATTGGTCTAGGTGATGCTTGTTTTTCATCCTCACTGGTCTAGGGTCGTTTGTAGGTTCTTCGTGTTGTTGAGTCTAGTCCCGTTAGATCATAATTGTAACATCCCGAAAAATATAAAACTTTATATTAGAATTATAAAGTATAAATAAACAAGAATTTACTAACTAGGAATTTTAACCTAGTTAGCAACAAGTCTAGAAGTAACTTATAATAGGGTTAAAAACAACCAAACTTTAAGTTAAACAAAAGTGGAGGGGCTTATCTTGTAAAATCTGAAACTTAATTTGATAAAAAAAATATAAGGACCAGACACACAAAAAGTGTGTCTGGTCGTATATGGAACGCAGGGGGCGACCAGGATTCCTCACCAAGGCCTAGTTCATCACATAATTCACAAAATTGGGGACTCAAATCAAGTTAGAATCGAAAATCGAGCATAGATTACTGATCCTCATCACTAGAGGATTACAAGGTATGCAAAATTTGATGAAAACTCTCAACTCGAAATTCTCATGAAATTGGGAAAATCTGAAATTTATGGTTGCATGTTTGTTTTATGATGAATTAGGAACAATATAGTGTCTAGGGACAAACCCTAGACAAATACAAGTTGAAATCATGTGAAATATTAGTAAAATCCATGAACACCATTGTAGGTGATTAGTGGGTTATGTAGAACTTGATAAACACTAGGAAATTGGGTGTTGTTCTAGTGTAATTTGACAATTTTGAAGTGACTTCAGAATTTTAGAAGCTAACAATTGTGTAAAATGGGTTGATTGATGTGAAATTCGGGCTAGATGGTAAGCTAGGGATTTGCTATATAATCATGTAAAATTCTGCCCTTAAAGTGTTTGTTGAAATGCCTCAAAGAAGGCTTGAAATTGAAATTTAAAGTTAGACACATGATTGTGAAGATTTGACAAAATTATGCGATATATGGTTGAAAAGGAGTTCTAAACAAGTCGTGATTGAACTCTATAGGAAAGGATACCGGAACGTCGAGTGGACAAGCCGGTGGTGAATTGCGGTTGAAGGGCGTGCACTAAAGGTATGTAACTTGACCCGTTACATTAAGTGAATTGTGGTTATATTATGTATAGTCGCATTTAGAATAGAAATTGTGATGATTTTTGCAACTATGATCGCTATCTGAATTAATAGAGTTAAAACCTATAAGGAACCGTTTGGTAGTCATCACATTGGAGGAATTCCACAAGATGAGCCAACGGGTCAAACAATAGTGTAAATTGTAGAATTTGTGTTTTAATTAGTTAGTAATGGCGTTAAAAATCACAAAAGCGTTAAACCATGGAATTGGTAAGGAAGCGCAAGTAATACCAAGCCCCGGATGATGGGTATAAGGCGCCATAGGCTTACTAGTGAGAAGTAGTAAAATAAAATAAGTTAGAATGGGTCGAATAATTGTATAAGTGGCTTTTAGCCGTAATGATCGGAGAGTAAAAGTTGGGTATGATAGTCGTAAGAAACATGTCCGTAATGAATTTACAAATATACAGGAAAAGAATCACCTAAAACGACGTGTGGAACAGGGTGAAATCAGCAAAATAGTCAAATGGCAAAATCACAGAGTCCACCGTAAATTACGGTTTCCACCGTAATTTACGGTGGAAAACAAAAACGTTACGGTGGTTCACTCCTGTATTACGGCAGACCAGAATCACTCAGTGTCTACCGTAACTTATGGTAGACACCGTAAGTTACGGTGGAGCCCAGAAAACTTGTATTTTATTTATCACATTTCGATGTCGGAACTTGTGTTTATGTAATATATATATCAATGTCAAAACTAATGTTTTAGTGGTTTTGACCCTAGGTGGCGATGTGGATCTTACGGATGGTGGTCAAGCAAATGTCGAAGAACCGAACACGAACTTTTGAAGCTTCCGCGTAAAATAATTTTGTAGATGATGTTATGATGTAACCAGTTTACTAAACAACTTATCAATGTTTAAATTAGTCGGTAGTTGACTAATGTTTGTTACCTCAGAACTTTATTTTTTTTAGACATCTTTTTATATAAAACGGTAAGAATTATTATTAAATTCAAGTAGTAATTTAGATGGGTGTTACAAGTTGGTAATCAGAGCTCAAGGTTGTTAACAAAGTGTTCGGTTCAAGCTTGATCGATCGTCCGGTAAGAATTAATTGCTTTAGTAGACTTACTAGAATACTAGAAAAAGGAAATTTGAATTGGTATGCACGGGAAGTGCGTGTTTATACACTCGAACCCGAGAACGTATCGAAAGATAAGCGTCATAATAGGGAGGAGTGTAATAACACCCGAACCCTGGGAGTTTACAATAGTAATAGATGACAAGGACATGGTTATAGACTAAGCCAAACTAAATGAAACAGATAGAAACATCGTTTATGTCAACAAACGATGTGGATAAATTACATACAACGATATGAAACAATAACTTGAAATGAATTGATTTTGTTATTGTAACAATGGGTTAAAGTCAGAAATCAAGAGATTAAGATTTGGATAGGAATATCCTCGAAAAAGAAACTAAATGGACAATATGTATTATTTGTTGCTGTAAATAATGAAATACCAATAAATTTGGATTTAAAAGCTCGGGTATGGGTAGATACCCAAGTAGCATGTTATTAATAAATTCCTCCTGAGGAAGAATGATAATCACCTTGATGAGGGTGAATATGTAAAAGAATTAGTAAGACAAACATTATGAAAGCGTTAGAATAAGAACGAGTAAACCCCAAAGGCCGAATAACAATAACAGAATAAGACTTGAGACATGGGCCTTCAGGACATTTGTAAAGGAAACAGACCTAAGGGTCGCTGACAAAAGAAAGGTGGTGTACGGATTAATTAAGTAAAGTGCTTGATAATAAAAGTAAATGGAAGCCGGATAATGGGAGCATATTACATTAAGATAATGAGCCCAAGGGAAGAGATAAGAATCAAGTAAACGAAAATATGAATCGACAATTTAGAATGTCAAGGCATAAGGATAAAGTTGACTGTCATAGGAGATGGAACTCACACGAACAAGTCAAACCAGACGAGTGAAAGAATAAAAGACTTGGTTGAGTAAAAGCAGTGGGTTTTGCTGATACGACCAAATAAATCGAAAAACAAAGTCTTAAGGAATGACGGAAGGGTTGCTATGAAAATAATATCGATAAAATACTCAATTAATAGGTATGTATTCAGATAAATGCGGAACCAACAGTCAAGAACGCGAATTAAAAGTCAAGAGACTCGGATTAAGAGTTATGACTGAGAAAACGATAAAATTTTGCAAAAACAGAAATTTCGATAGTCGTGTTCAACTACTTTAGTGTTGGGCGGGTTGAATAAAGTATAGTAGTTGATATCCCAAGTAAGCGCAACCTGGATAATGAAAGCGTGAAATATTATTGAATCTAGGGGATAGGTCATAAAAGAGTATGAAAGGGAAAATGCAAACCAATGAAACCGGAGTGTTAAAAAAAATAAAAAAAAAATATCAATATCAAGATCAAGAACCCGGGTAACGGGTTGAAAGGAAATTGAGGCATAAACCAAATAACGGTATGAGTAAAATAAACCGACGCAAAGGACACATAAGAAGTCATAGAGTCGAAAGATAATTCGAAAGAAAGTGAGGGTAGCCTTAGATTACGGTCAAGGTCAAACGAATAGAAGATGATCCATGGGATCACTATAACCTCCAAATTATAAACAATGTAAAAGCCTACGGGAACAAAATGACCATTGGGTCACAAATACAAATGGAACATACTAGGGGGGGTCTCACCCTAAAAAGGTGAAGACCTAATAGAATAGTCTACAAGGCTAAGTAAAGGAACCTACGGGTCGATAATATAAAGCGTGGAGAACCAATTATGATTTCTCGCGTAAAATGATAATCCCGAAGAATAATCCTTGTCGTCAACTCCTTGATATGATTAATCGACATGGTTAAAGAGAAAAAACATCAAACAAAAATTCAGTTTTAGTAAAGAAACGGTGTTCTAACACCTATGAATACTGAGAGAGAAATTAGAAAATAGTTAGTACTAAAGAATATAGGTCTAACGCCGAAAGCTGTAAGATGATGCATTCGGAGGAAAGATTCTTAAGAATGAAAAGTCGATGTAAAACTAAACATGGCGTGATGTGATCACGGACACAAAAGTAATAGAGAATGTAATCACGTTATAGTATGAATGACTAGATACGAAATTATAAGCACGCAAAGGGCCGATGACGGCAATATTGCATACCCGAATGACGAGGTATGAGGTAAAATGGTGACCAATTAGTTTAGGCAATAAAAAAAGTTGTAGCCTAAATAACACTGAGACCTATGTAGAGCGCTTGTTAATATAAAACTAGCGTCAAGTAAGTATGCTGACGGACTTAGTGACTGAATGGTCAAAAGACAACCCGATCAAAAGGGCGACAAAGGATAGGAAATAGGTGATATAGTTACGCTAAAAGTTTTCCCCAAGGAAGGGTGTTATCCGATTCAGGAAGAGAGAGAAACTAAGCCCGAGGTTTATAGGGCCATTTAAAATTATCAAACGGGGTTGGCAAGGTGGCTTATCGCCTCGAGCTACCGGAAGAGTTGAGTGAAATACATGGCACGTTTCACGTGTCGCAATTACGGAAATGTCTAACGGAGGAAACAACTTATATCCATTACGATGATATTGAGGTGGATAATAACCTGAATTATGCGGTGAGACCATTGGAGATTTTGGATAGAAAGGTCAAGCAATTGCGAAACAAACAAATTGATCAAGTCAAGATCAAGTGGGAGCATAGGAAAGGCTCGGACATTACGTGGGAGTCCGAAGAGGAGATGCGACGTCTCTACCCTACTTTATTTGGTACGTAATTCAGTTTCGGGGACGAAACCCTTTTAAGGGGGGTGGACTTGTAACATCCCAAAAATTATAAAACTTTATATTAGAATTCTAAAGTATAAATAAACAAGAATTTACTAACTAGGAATTTTAACCTAGTTAGCTACAAGTCTAGAAGTAACTTATAATAGGGTTAAAAACAACCAAACTTTAAGTTAAACAAAAGTAGAGGGGATTATCTTGTAAAATCTGAAACTTAATTTGATAAAAAAAATATAAGGACCAAACACACAAAAAGTGTGTCTGGTCGTATATGGAACGCAGGGGGCGACCAGGATTCCTCACCAAGCCCTAGTTCATCACATAATTCACAAAATTGGGGACTCAAATCAAGTTAGAATCAAAAATTGAGCATAGATTACTGATCCTCATCACTAGAGGATTACAAGGTATGCAAAATTTGATGAAAACTCTCAACTCGAAATTCTCATGAAATTGGGAAAATCTGAAATTTATGGTTGCATGTTTGTTTTATGATGAATTAGGAACAATATAGTGTCTAGGGACAAACCCTAGACAAATACAAGTTGAAATCATGTGAAATATTAGTAAAATCCATGAACACCATTGTAGGTGATTAGTGGGTTATGTAGAACTTGATAAACACTAGGAAATTGGGTGTTGTTCTAGTGTAATTTGACAATTTTGAAGTGACTTCAGAATTTTAGAAGCTAACAATTGTGTAAAATGGGTTGATTGATGTGAAATTCGGGCTAGATGGTAAGGAGTTCTAAACAAGTCGTGATTAACTCTATAGGAAAGGATACCGGAACGTCGAGTGGACAAGCCGGTGGTGAATTGTGGTTGAAGGGCGTGCACTAAAGGTGTAACACCCGTTCTTATAAATTAAGGTTTAACGTATCATTTACGAAAAACAATCATGTAATTAAGATTACATATGCATTGGAAATTACGGGTTTATTAAAACTTTTTACAATTTAAAAGTATACAACATATCATGTGTACGTTCGTCGTTTAACATAATAACGATACATAGTGCGGAAGCTTATTTCGTGATCATGTTCGGTTCTTGCTCGTCACTTGATCTTCATCCGGGTACTCTTGACGATCACCTATGATCGAAACCAACTTAAAAGTTAGTTTTGATAGTCAAATATTAAGTTCAAACAAGTACAGGGGTTAAAATAGCAAAAAAATAAAATTTTTCCCGGGTCAGGGGCTTCGCGTGACGCCAAGGGCCTAGGCGTCACGCCTAGCCCTGTTTTTCACAGCCTGTATCTTGAGCTGATGCTGTACATTCTCAGCATGACCCGTTTTCACGGAAACGAGCATAACTTCTTCGTTATTGATCCGTTTTACCCGATTCTTTTTCCTACGCGTCCGTAATTTAATTCTCCATCATATGGAGTTAAAATCCAACATCCAACTTAATATATTTTTAGACTTCTAAGTCTTTGACTCGTTACCTTTTTACCGAATTTTAGTCCGTATATGCATTTTATAAAACAAACATATTCATTTGATTCCTATATCTCATACACTTCTTCAAATTAATGTTACCTACTATATTAGGTTCTAGTCATAGGTTTATTACACAATTTAAACCCGTTTTCGCTCGTATACTTATTTTGACTCGTTAAGGGTATTTAAGTACTTTAAAGCTTGCAATCCCTTTCATTCATTTCTAGCATCTTATTCCTACATTTCTTATGAAGTAATATTCCACCACAACTATATGTGCGTTAGATTTAATGTGGATATCTATATGTTCCGAGTTTTACCCCTCGGATTATTATTTTACGGCAAAACTCAAATAGAGCCATTTGACTAACATATTACATCTTTCAACTTCTATACTTATTCTAAGTATTTATCTAATCATGAAATTCGTTTCCAAACAACCTTTAAGGGTTGTTTGTTCAATTTAGCCTACAAGGGCGTTTTGGTCGATTTTGGTCCTTCTTTTACGATGAAGGACTCTCACCTATTATTCGACCAAAATAGCACTTTTAACTACAACATAATTATGCGTACCTGGCTCGGATCAACATATTGACCCGTTTTAATAACTTTCGCTATTAATATCTAGATAATAGCAATGCTAACCATGTGTTAATTCCTGTGATCACAAAACTCAACGAGCAATCATCAAATATAATTAACAAATGGTGTTAACAACACCATTTGACCCGTTTAGTCGAAATGACCAATTGTCATTATAAGATGGCACTTAATGACCACTTCACCCCTTTAACCTATCCCGGTTTACTTTTTGAAATCATCCAACTTGAAAGTCGTTTTCCGTTTTATTTGACCCATTATGACTTATGCCAAATAGTGTCGTTTTAAATCCCTTTATCTATTCGTAACCTTTGTCCGGATTACCATTTCACCATTTTTACCCCTTTCTACCATAATTTATGGTTTCTACCATTTTCACTTGTTCCGACTAGCATTATATCACGCCGGAACATCATGTTTCATTTACTTAATATAAATCGTATTCCATGCTCACAAATAAGCATTTTGTAATAAAAGTAAAAAGGGCGTAAGCTTAACTTACCTCGCATCCGAACTACGCTTTTCTTTTCCTTCTTGATTCGTTTGACCCGCTCCCTTATCAAGCGTCCACCTAGCTTGTTACGCGTCAAACTATCATCATCGTTTTCAAGGTGGTTAGTTTAATCATAATTTAATACGATTATTCCACCTTACGCATTTCATATCAAAAATTACCATTTATCGTATTATAGATCAGTTTGACTTTTTGAAAGTCAAACATCCATTAATATATAAAATGCACATTCATGTTCATTAGCTAGTTTAGGCATTTTCCAAATACTTATCCAAACCAAGTTCTATCTACAAACTAGTAGATACCCAATTTCACTTACGCATTACATCGAACACCTTATGGGCATATTCTATAAATAATTCATTGACAAGCTCATGACTTGTCATATAACCCGAATTTTCATCATTCAAACTATTTAATACAAATATTTGCCTTTAAAGTTCTGAAATAACTTCGCATATGTCAAATTACACAAGAACAACCCCAAATTTCCTAGTGTTTATCAAGTTCTACATAACCCACTTGTCACCTACAATGGTGACCATGGATTTCACTAGAATTTAGCATAATTTCAACATGTACTTGTCTAGGGTTTACTCCTAGACATTTTAATGTTCTTAATTCATCTACAATTCATACATGCATCATCAGATTTCAAGTTCTCTAAATTCATGAGAATTTCAAGTAGAGAATTTTTGTCAAATTTTACATACCTTATGATCTCCTTGCAATGGGGATCATTAATCTATGCTCGATTTTCGGTTTGGACTTGGTTTGATCCTTCAATTTGTGAGATTAGTGAATGTTAGGGTTTGAGCTCCCTGGCTCCTGTGAATATTTCGACCAGAACACACACTCTAAGTGTGTGTTTTGGTGTTTAACTCTTGTTTTAATAAAACAAGTTTCCCACTTGGCAATATTAGTCCCTCATGGTTTATTTTGATCAAATGAAGCTACAACTCACCGTTAGTCACATAATTATAGGCTACTAACTAGGTTAATTATTCCTAGTTACTTTAACGGGTTCGGGAAATTATAACCCGTTATGTTTTATGTCCCGTTAATTTGGGCTTTTTATATACTTTGCTTTCTCAAAGTATTTCTCATCCTTTTAATAAATATTATATTTATTTATTCATATCCTAAAATTTACCGGGTAAGTTTTACCACTAACTGTATTTTACCCGTCCTGTAGTATTAACGTGGTTTGATTACCAAACCCGTTTTCGGGGTGTTACAAGTCTACCCCCCCTTAGAGAGGTTTCGTCCTTGAAACCTTTTCTTATATAATTCATTGAGTTTAACTCAATATATTCGATCCGAGAAATCCTTTAAACATTAATTATACATTTATCCAATAGTTAATATTACCAGAAAAGTATGGTAACATATTTTTGGTTACTAATTGTCTACATAACTCATACGACACAGTGCAACTTGAAATAACGTAATCTCGTTATTTCCACTAGTTTAGTTAACTTAGCGATATCCATCGCTTTCATATACAATTGAATTCTTTATGAATCCTTTACTTTGACCCGTTTAAAGGTCTTTAGTGAAATCTTTCACTTTTAGCAACAATTTCTTTTGTTTTCAAATTTATTTATTCGGTTCAGTTATACCGAATCCACCGCTTACAAGCAAACCTAATTTTCTTGATTTGAATTGCTGACCTTAACCGGTCTCACTAACTAGACTTATTAGCCCAGTTACTTTTTACCGCTCGCTTGGTTATAATGTGATTTTACTTCACATTACATTTCCTAACCGTGATCGTGTCACATTATGTTTAATTTATATCAACCTTTCATTTTCGAAAACATCACTTTTCGAATATATCGTCTTGCGCCTATCAGTGTCAAAACTTGAATCTTTCATGCTTACTATTCAAATTCCTATCAGAATTTATATTTGTAAAAATGTTATTTCTTACTAAAACTGAATTTTAGTCTAACGTTTTTCTCTTTAACTATGTCAATTACTCATATTAAGGAAATTGACAACTCATAATTTATTGTTTTCTGTTCTCGTTTTACGCGGGGAATCGTAACAAGTTCCCTCACCTTACACCATCGACCCGTAGGTTCCTTCACTTAACCTCGTAGGCTATTTCCTTAAGCTTTCATCTCTTTAAGACGAGGCCCTTATGATCCCTTTGCTTCAATTCATGACCCGTGGGTCATTTTGGCCCCGTAGACCTTTACACTTATTAATATCCCGTAGGTTATGATGATCTTGTAGATCATCTTTTATTCTAGTCTTTATTCAATTGTCTATTTATACATATATAGCTTTAAAGCATCCTTTGTTATGTTTGGAATCATTTAATTTTGCTTTTGAACTTTAGTTGACCTTGACCGTAGTCTAAGGTTTCATTTGTTTACTTTCGGACTATCTTTTCCGACTTTACGACTTCTAACGTCATTTACACGTCGGTTTGTTCTATGCTTACCGTTACCCGGTTCATACTTATACTCCTTTACAACCCATTACCCGGGTCCTTCTATCTTATTGTTTTAAGCCTTCCAGTTTCACTGGTTTGCGTTTTCCTATTATATTAAGCGTTATTCCTTAATTGACTCGTTTGACTCATTTTGGGTGAATTTTCATCACTTATGAATGTCAAACTTCATTCTTTATTTGACACGTCCAACTTTGAAATGGTTGAACGTAATTATCAAAATTTATGTTTGCGAAAATTCTTGTCATCTTTTAGTCATGACTCATATTCCGAGTCTTTTGACTTTCTATTTCGCGTTCCTGTTTCTCAGTCTACGCATGCGTTTAAATCCTTACCCACCAACCGGGTGTTTTACCGAAGTCGTTATTATTGCAACCCTTACGGTATGCATTATGACTTCGTTTCGCTTTTATATTCCTACTTTGTTCTCAAATTTGGTGTTTTACAAAATCGGCCCGTTAAGAGTCATATTTGCATTCTTAGGGTTCGAGTGTAAACACACCCCTCCCAATTGCATACCTTAATCGTTTTACATTAATCTTTGTCCCTTCACTCGGGCTCATCATCCTAATGTAATACGCTTCCGTCACCCGGCTGTGCGTTTACATTATTATCAAACTTTTTGCTCATTTGATTCATTTGGGTACTTTTAAGTTAGTCCCATTCACCCCTACCCTTACTACATCGGACATAAATGTGTCCATCATAAGAAGTTCATGGTACCACGTGTTCACTACTTACTTGGCCAGAGTAGGCGATCAACACCTGGTATACATGACCTTTTTATAATTTTCACATTACACCCCATGTAAGTAATGCCTCTATTTGTTTTTCTTGGAAACAATATCCCGGATAGGTTTTCTATTCAGGTTTTTCCAAGTTTTCAATCCACATATGCAACTTCCAATCTCTACGTATTTGTTGCATATTACTTATTTATACGATAATTTAAAACGTGCACCTGATAATGCTTGCTCTACCAGGCTCTCCTTTTTCCGTTAACCTTGTTCGCGATCACTACGCGATTTGGATCCTTGATGAGTATGCTTTGCTTGTCATACATCGGACCGTTTCATCCTCATATCCGTAATTTATTCAACTCACGCTATCCTCATATGCGAGTGTCCTTCAACTAAAACATATACAACAGTTAGTAATTTCAACATTAAAGGATGCCCGTATTATAATACAAGGCTTTTCTACTATACGCATCAACGCGTGTAATTTCGTTGACTATATCTATTCTATATCGTTTTTATTGGTGTAACGTGTATTACACGATAACCATATGTGTTGTTCTCAACACTTTAATCATACTAAACCTTTGATATACATGTACTTACCGGATTTGCGATCAAGCATCGAACCGAACACCAATCTTTATTAAGAGCATAAGGTTTAAGTCCAAGCATAGTTTTCCCACCATACTTGAATCTCTTAAACCAAGGCTCTGATACCAACTTGTAACACCCGTTCTTATAAATTAAGGTTTAACGTATCATTTATGAAAAACAATCATGTAATTAAGATTACATATGCATTGGAAATTACGGGTTTATTAAAACTTTTTACAATTTAAAAGTATACAACATATCATGTGTACGTTCGTCGTTTAACATAATAATGATACATAGTGCGGAAGCTTATTTCATGATCGTGTTCGGTTCTTGCTCGTCACTTGATCTTCATCTGGGTACTCTTGACGATCACCTATGACCAAAACCAACTTAAAAGTTAGTTTTGATAGTCAAATATTAAGTTCAAACAAGTACAGGGGTTAAAATAGCAAAAAATAAAGTTTTTCCCGGGTCAGGAGCTTCGCCTGACGCCAAGGGCCTAGGCATCACGCCTAGCCCTGTTTTTCACAGCCTGTATCTTGAGCTGATGCTGTACATTCTCAGCATGACCCGTTTTCACGGAAACGAGCATAACTTCTTCGTTATTGATCCGTTTTACCCGATTCTTTTTCCTACGCGCCCGTAATTTAATTCTTCATCATATGGAGTTAAAATCCAACATCCAACTTAATATATTTTTAGACTTCTAAGTCTTCGACTCGTTACCTTTTTACCGAATTTTAGCCCGTATATGCATTTTATCAAACAAACATATTCATTTGATTCCTATATCTCATACACTTCTTCAAATCAATGTTACCTACTATATTAGGTTCTAGTCATAGGTTTATTACACAATTTAAACCCGTTTTCGCTCGTATGCTTATTTTGACCCGTTAAGGGTATTTAAGCACTTTAAAGCTTGCAATCCCTTTCATTCATTTCTAGCATCTTATTCCTACATTTCTTATGAAGTAATCTTCCACCACAACTATATGTGCGTTAGATTTAATGTGGATATCTATATGTTCCGAGTTTTACCCCTCAGATTATTATTTTACGGCAAAACTCAAATAGAGCCATTTGACTAACATATTACATCTTTCAACTTCTATACTTATTCTAAGTATTTATCTAATCATGAAATTCGTTTCCAAACAACCTTTAAGGGTTGTTTGTTCAATTTAGCCTACAAGGGCGTTTTGGTCGATTTTGGTCCTTCTTTTACGATGAAGGACTCTCACCTATTATTCGACCAAAATAGCACTTTTAACTACAACATAATAATGCGTACCTGGCTCGGATCAACATATTGACCCGTTTTAATACCTTTCGCTATTAATATCTAGATAATAGCAATGCTAACCATGTATTAATTCCTGTGATCACAAAACTCAACGAGCAATCATCAAATATAATTAACAAATGGTGTTAACAACACCATTTGACCCGTTTAGTCGAAATGACCAATTGTCATTATAAGATGGCACTTAATGACCACTTCACCCCTTTAACCTATCCTGGTTTACTTTTTGAAATCATCCAACTTGAAAGTCGTTTTCCGTTTTATTTGACCCATTATGACTTATGCCAAATAGTGTCGTTTTAAATCCCTTTATCTATTCGTAACCCTTGTCCGGATTACCATTTCACCATTTTTACCCCTTTCTACCATAATTTATGGTTTCTACCATTTTCACTTGTTCCGACTAGCATTATATCGCGCCGGAACATCATGTTTCATTTACTTAATATAAATCGTATTCCATGCTCACAAATAAGAATTTTGTAATAAAAGTAAAAAGGGCGTAAGCTTAACTTACCTCGCATCCGAACTACGCTTTTCCTTTCCTTCTTGATTCGTTTGACCCGCTCCCTCATCAAGCGTCCACCTAGCTTGTTACGCGTCAAACTATCATCATCGTTTTCAAGGTGGTTAGTTTAATCATAATTTAATACGATTATTCCACCTTACGCATTTCATATCAAAAATTACCATTTATCGTATTATAGGTCAGTTTGACTTTTTGAAAGTCAAACATCCCTTAATATATAAAATGCACATTCATGTTCATTAGCTAGTTTAGGCATTTTCCAAATACTTATCCAAACCAAGTTCTATCTACAAACTAGTAGATACCCAATTTTACTTACGCATTACATCGAACACCTTATGGGCATATTCTATAAATAATTCATTGACAAGCTCATGACTTGTCATATAACCCGAATTTTCATCATTCAAACTATTTAATACAAATATTTGCCTTTAAAGTTCTGAAATAACTTCGCATATGTCAAATTACACTAGAACAACCCCAAATTTCCTAGTGTTTATCAAGTTCTACATAACCCACTTGTCACCTACAATGGTGACCATGGATTTCACTAGAATTTAGCATAATTTCAACATGTACTTGTCTAGGGTTTACTCCTAGACATTTTAATGTTCTTAATTCATCTACAATTCATACATGCATCATCAGATTTCAAGTTCTCTAAATTAATGAGAATTTCAAGTAGAGAATTTTTGTCAAATTTTACATACCTTATGATCACCTTGCAATGGGGATCATTAATCTATGCTCGATTTTCGGTTTGGACTTGGTTTGATCCTTCAATTTGTGAGATTAGTGAATGTTAGGGTTTGAGCTCCCTGGCTCCTGTGAATATTTCGACCAGAACACACACTCTAAGTGTGTGTTATGGTGTTTACCTCTTGTTTTAATAAAACAAGTTTCCCACTTGGCAATATTAGTCCCTCATGTTTTATTTTGATCAAATGAAGCTACAACTCACCGTTAGTCACATAATTATAGGCTACTAACTAGGTTAATTATTCCTAGTTACTTTAACGGGTTCGGGAAATTATAACCCGTTATGTTTTATGTCCCGTTAATTTGGGCTTTTTATATACTTTGCTTTCTCAAAGTATTTCTCATCCTTTTAATAAATATTATATTTAGTTATTCATATCCTAAAATTTACCGGGTAAGTTTTACCACTAACTGTATTTTACCCGTCCTGTAGTATTAACGTGGTTTGATTACCAAACCCGTTTTTGGGGTGTTACAAAAGGTATGTAACTTGACCCGTTACATTAAGTGATTTGTGGTTATATTATGTATAGTCGCATTTAGAATAGAAATTGTGATGATTTTTGCAACTATGATCGCTATCTGAATTAATAGAGTTAAAACCTATAAGGAACCGTTTGGTAGTCATCACATTGGAGGAATTCCACAAGATGAGCCAACGGGTCAAACAATAGTGTAAATTGTAGAATTTGTGTTTTAATTAGTTAGCAATGGTGTTAAAAATCGCAAAAGCGTTAAACCATGAAATTGGTAAGGAAGCGCAAGTAATACCAAGCCCCGGATGATGGGTATAAGGCGCCATAGGCTTACTAGTGAGAAGTAGTAAAATAAAATAAGTTAGAATGGGTCGAATAATAGTATAAGTGGCTTTTAGCCGTAATGATCGGAGAGTCAAAGTTGGGTATGACAGTCGTAAGAAACATGTCCGTAATGAATTTACAAATATACAGGAAAAGAATCACCTAAAACGACGTGTGGAACAGGGTGAAATCAGCAAAATAGTTAAGTGGCAAAATCACAGAGTCCACCGTAAATTACGGTCTCCACCGTAATTTACGGTGGAAAACAAAAACGTTACGGTGGTTCACTCCTGTATTACGGCAGACCAGAATCACTCAGTGTCTACCGTAATTTACGGTAGACACCGTAAGTTACGGTGGAGCCCAGAAAACTTGTATTTTATTTATTAGTCGGTAGTTGACTAATGTTTGTTACCTCAGAACTTTATTTTTTTTATACATCTTTTTATATAAAACGGTAAGAATTATTATTAAATTCAAGTAGTAATTTAGATGGGTGTTACAGTAATGTTAGTTTTCTATCAGTTATTCGTGTTGCTAATATGATTTTATACATACCTATGCCTGGATAAAACTGTAAAGTGAAACTTGGCGTTTTCTTGTTGTTTGATCCTCATGCTTGTATGTTACGATTATGTTCCTCGTTCAAAGAGTGTTTGACTGATAGGTTGTTTTGATTGTTGAACCAAGTGGTTTGATGTATTTGTTCAAGGTTGTTTCTTGAATGTTGTTATAGCCTTGTGTTGTTTCTTGTATAAGAGATAGTTTCTGGTCATAAAATCATGTGATTTTTGGATTATCAGAATCTGTATAGGCTGTAATTGTTGTCTGATGAAGAGTTGTGTAATTCTTGATTTTCAGACTTGGTTTTAAATCATGTGACTCAAAATTTTTAGATATGTCTATGATGATATTAGATAATCTTGTGATTCCTTGAGATCAGATTTGAGAGTTCCATACCATTCATTTAGGGTTTCAAGTTTCGTTCTCTTTTACACTTTGTATCTCTTGTGTGCTAGATCTAGGGTTGATCTTGGTTCTATGTGTTGTAGAATTTGTTGTCATTCAGATTTAGTGAGAGGTTTGTTATAAATTGTCTCGTTAATGGTTTATGAGTGTTGGTGAGACTTTGTTATCCTTAAAGATTTAGGACTTGATCGTAGTTCTTCGTGTTTTGAAGAGTTGGTCGTCTAGTATATCTAGTGTGGTGTATGTTTGTTTCAAATCATCTTGTGATTGATCTATGGGGGGTTTCTTGATTAATTCTTGCTTTATTTGAGTTTATGTTGAATTAAGTTTTGATTACCATGTTTCACATATTAATGTTTCACATATTAATCTGATGTTGTTTATGAGTCTGTTGGTTCTCTATAAAAAAATATGGTTTTCCATTGTTGTTGGATGTTGTAGAAAGCGTTGTCGTATGTCTCAAGACATATTGTCTTTATCTTTTCCAGTGATTGGTTTAAAGTTTTTTGTATGATAAAGATGTTTAATAGAAAAGTTTGTTTGATAAAGGCTTGCTAGTTGTTTGATTTGTGCACGCTTGTGCCAATTATGCTCACTTTTTATAATCTTGTTTGATTATAATATAATGTCTTTGTTTTTTTCGTGACTATGTTTCTGTATGGACTGGGATTGGTAGATGTAGATCAGGTGACTTTAAAAGCGTGTACCGACATATATCAAGATCATGGATGGCAAGTTTCAGACTGTACTGCTGAAGGATTAATGTGTTGCCTCCTATTGTCAACTATGCCACCAGAAATCATCGCTGCGTGGGAACCAGCAGGAGCATCAGACTAGCTGGAGATTCTCAATCCTCTTCATAAATTACATATTGTTTGGGTAGCGAACGTGCATTTGGAAGAATAAGGGATTGTTTGTCGAGGACTTATAAAGAGGCTGGGATGAGAGCTTTACCATGGTGTAGCTCCGTCACTCTATGGAATATTTCCTTATGCTGGTTTAAAGTTTTACTTCTATGAGGAAATGAAAAGCAATGTTCCGGATAATTACAGAAAGCACATAATAGTCAAACTTGCTTGTGGATCTGTTGCTGGTTTACTTGGTCAAACTTTCACATTTCCTTTGGATGTCGTGCGAAGGCAAATGCAGGTTCAGCGGTTACACGCTTCAAACAGTCCAGAGTTTAAAGGAACAATCGGAACTCTTGTTATGATTGTCCAAAACGAAGGATGGAAGCAACTATTTTCAGGACTGAGCATCAACTATCTGAAGGTTGTGCCGTCAGTTGCAATTGGTTTCACCATCTATGACGTCATTTGCAATTGGTTTCACCGTCTATGACATTATGAAAGCATACTTGAGAGTCCCGCCACGAGATAAAGCCATTGTTGAAGAGGCCACAAACAAAAATTCTAGAGAGAGAAAGGTGTCCGCAATGGATAGGGAAGGAGTTGTGGACGCTATTCCTCTCTTCGCTAAAGAATTGATCGCCGGTGGTGTTGCCGGAGGAGTTGCAAAAATGATTGTTGCTCCTCTTGAATGTCTCAAGATCTTGTTTCAGACTAGAAGTGCTTTACAGAGTCTTTTAGAAGGATTGCAAAGACAGAAGGGCCTCTAGGATTTTACAGAGGAAACGGAGCTAGTGTTGCGAGGATTGTTCCTTACGCAGCATTGCATTATATGGCATATGAACAATATAGAAGACAAATTAGCTACAACTTTCCTCGCATGGGAAACGGTTCAGTTGTTGATCTGTTAGCAGGATCGTTATCTGGAGGAACTGTTGTTCTTTTTACATATCCACTTGATTTGGTTAGAACTAAACTGGCGTATCAGGTTGTGGATGCTCCCAAATTGAACGTTAAAGGAGCCATGGGTATTAAAACTGATAAACAGGTGGCTGATATATTTACTAAGGGATTGTTAATCACACAACAAAACTTGGTATGTAATTGGTTAAATTTGTTTGAGGTTTTTAGTAATAAAAGTGAGAGGGGGGGGGGGTGTTGAAAGTATATGCATTACATAACTGATATTACAGTATTAATAATATCCTGTCCCTTTCTATTTTTCACTTTTATTATACTAATCATATTTGTTTTATTTTGTGTATGTGCTGTTGAGTGCTGAGTCTGTTAGCTGGATTATTGGGCTGGACTATTAGGCTTCTGTGGACATTAGCTGGACTAGCTAGGTTTCTGTAGATGGGCTTAATAGCATCAGCGCATCTGTGGAGTTTATAATAGCAGCTTATGAGATCAGAACAAATGGACATGCGTACAAAATATCTCTCAGTTCATTAGTTTTCTCTCTTAGGGTTTGTAAACTGGATTTAGGGCTTTGTGATCTTGTTTTTTTTTTTTTTTTTTTTTGTCAGTCCATTAAATCGTTTCAGAGAGTAACAGATCATCGTGTTGATGTTCTGTTGGTAAGGTTGAGAGTTTTTATCTATTCCAGTTTGATTTTGTACAATTTGAAAGTTTTAGTAAAGTTTGAATCCCGGATTACCAAAAATTGACAGTCACTAAATTATGTTAACGATGTAGATTGGATCATTTATTGTGACCTGCGGTCGATTGAAAAACGTATGGTGGAAGGTTAACATATGATGCAAATGGACAAATGCCCATGCCACAATGGTATTGGAAGCCATTAAGGTTCCAAATCCCGCATTAGTAATACATTTTATCGCTTTATGGTTTACGGTTGGTAATTTAAAGAGTTTTGCTCTTATTTAACACTTTGTCTGATTTTGTTTATAATTCAAAGAAGAGAAAAATGCAATTTGTGTCCCTGTGGTATGTGCCAAACATCAACCTGAGCCCCTAAATTCATTTTTTGGTTTTTTGAGCCCCTGGCCTTATGAATTCATAACAGTTTGAGTCCTTCTGTCACACTGCCGTTTGTTTGACTGTTTGAGCCAGGGGTAAGACTGTCTTTTGTTATCTCTTCCCTTCTAAAAACCCCAAATAACTTTATTAAGCCCTAATTTAATACATATAAACAAAAACAATCCTTTCTCTCTCTCTCTCTCTCTAAACAAATCCTTCTCTCGTATGTGCAAGAAGCAAATGTGAACACTGCAATTTACATCTTCCACTAGTATTAAGCCCTGTGGTATGTGCCAAACATCAACAGTGGAAGATGCTCATGCTAAACTCAAAATACATTTACATCACAACTTGGAGATGAGAAAGAAATTAAATATGGGGGATGGCTCAATGATGTGAAGCAATTCGTCAAGAAGAACAGGTAACATAGAGTTGAATTGGTTTAAATGGTCAAAGTAAGTGCTCCTTATGCCAAATATTATTCAAATGAGACTTGCTATTTAAAATTCATCTGGATGAATATGAGATACTGGATTCAAATGTTCAAATTAAAGCCCTAGCTACACTTTCTTGCTGATCTTTGTAAGTGAAGATAAGATTTCGTTCATGTCTGGTCGATCATCTGGATCCGGTCGAGTGCAGCATAAAGCCAACTGAAGAATCTGTTCTACAACACCCTGTTTTGTGTTGAAATCGGAAGCCAAATCAGGATCTACAACTTCAATCAGCTCATTCGTTCCTTTTGAAAGTGCTTGTTCTATCAGCTGTGGTAAAGTGATTTGGATTCCGTTCTCTTCGGTGAATCGGGGTGGTAAATGGGATCCAAGTCTGAACCACAGACCTTATTTTCAAATACAATAAAGTAAGTATGCGTGTATATTAGTGAAAAGTAATTATCATGGAATATAAAATTGCCATAAATAACACCATCAAAATCTTCTAAATGTTTAGTCATCATCATTTTTTTCACAGATCGTTCAACAATTTGTTTCCCAGATCGTTCAACAATTATCTTTCTAAATGATAAAGAGAGGGATGAGATATGGTGGTGTTGATTATTAAATCAATGATTTCTTAAAAAAAAGCAAGAAAAGAATTTAGGGGCTCAGGTTGATATTTCACTCATACCATAGGGACGCAAAGTGTTATTAATATATGCCAAAAGATGGTCTTACCCCTGGCTCAAACAGTCAAACTGACGGCACACTGACAGAAGAACTCAAAGTGTTATGAATTCATAAGGTCAGGGGCTCAAAAAACCAAAAAATGAATTTAGGTGCTCAGGTTGATGTTTGGCACATACCACAGGGACGCAAATTGCATTTTTCTCTTCAAAGAAAGTTAGTTTTCCCATATTGTTATGTTAAAATACTCGTCCACCGGACGGGTATTAAGCTAGTTTTTTTTTTTTTTTTTTTGAACGGCTAACTGTTTTCCACGTGTAAACCCACCCTTTCGGAGCTATGTCCAAAGGCCGACTACTCGAACGGGTCCGCTCTCGTCGTTCCTTCATAAGTCGAATATCCACTGTTGAAATCAAACAGACTGTTTGGAGTATATCCATATTATACATCACATTTGTTCCTAAGGTGAAAGACACATTAAACAGGACCAATTGTAGAGCAATTAATTTAATTGGTTGTACATACAAAGTCACCTCTAAAATATTTGCCAACGAGATCAATATCGATAGCATGGCAAACGTGTTCAATGCGGATGGATGATGCCATTTTTTTTTTATATTGGATGACTTCAAATGTCAACACTACTAGGATGTGGAATGAAAAGTTGGTAAGAGTGTTACTTGATTTTGGCTTTGTGCAAAGCTAATGTGATACTTCTATGTTCATTAGAAATAATAATGATGTGTTTGTTTTCTTACTTTTTATTTAATTTTTCTTACTTGCTTATGTAGATGATATTGTTGTCACTCGTAATTCAGAATATGAAAAAGGAAAAATAAAGCAAAGTTTAAAAACTAGGTTTTTTATTAAAGATCTTGGTGAATTTCATTTTTTTTTTTTTTTAAAAAAAAAAACTTATGTTCTAAAAATTCGTAAAGGTCTTTGTTTATCACAAAGAAAATACCCTAATGGTTTATTAACAGAGTATGGCATGTTAGCTTGCAAACCTGTTAATAGTCCAATAGATCAAAATCATGTTTTGAAAGTATAACTGGTTAGCTTGAGAATAATAATGGTCCTCTTGAAAGTATAACTGGTTATCAACAGTTAGTAAGGAAGTTGATATATTTAGCACATACTAGGCCAGAAATTTCATATTTTGTCCATTATTTGAGCCAGATATATTTAGCCAATATTTTTGTTATAAAACTTATACTTATTTCTTTTATTTTTGTCTACATGGGCTAATGGGATTATATTATGTGGGCTTGGAGTTAAAGTTATTCGTGGGCTGCTGATAATGGGCTTAAGAATTAAAGGCTGGAGTTTTTTCTGGGTCTAGCGTGGGTCTTGGATATAAGCTATAGACCGTTGACGAGGAGAAGGAAGTAATTTAGAGTACTACTTACTTAAAAGTTCTCAGGTAGATATAGATTTTGATTTTTATCATTTTTATTTTAACCATTTAGTAGATATATATATATAGATTTCGCCATTAAAGAAATGGTTCGCCATCGTTTTATAATGGTCACATAATTAGTAAATGTTCTAATAAAAAAAAAAAGTTAAAATCAATTTGATAGAAAATGTCCATCCGACGGGAGACCAAGAATATTAATGGAAACGGTGACTATAATCCATTGGGAACAGATGCTAATTACTGCATTCAACAAGACTTCTGTTCTGTTTGTTTGTTATCTTTTAATTAGCACAACAAATGCGTATATAAGTAAGCTAACAACATAGTATCTAAAAGCTCCATGAACTTAGTAGAAAATTTGTTTGCATATGTATATGTATAAAAAATGGTGGAAAATAATCGTGACTGCCACTTGATACCCACTCATTAATTTGGTATATTTTAGTATCATGACACTAATATAGAATATTATTTTAATATAGAGTATAATTGATGAGGCTAAAAGAATTTTTTTTTTTAATTTGGAGTATAATTCATCATCATCATCATCATCATCATACTAACTAAATCCCATCAATATAGGAAAGTAAAGGTAGGGTTTGAGGAGGGTAAGATGTAGACAGCCTTATCTCTACCCCGTAGAAATAGAGAGGCTGCTTCCAGTGAGACCCCCGGCTCGATAGTAGTTTTTCATCAAGCCTTGGACATAAGGCACATAACACTCAGCAATCGGGGCAAAGACCGATTAGTGCATTTACCCTTTTGTCTTTCAGCTATCAACGCCACCACATGATGCATGATTAACCGTCCTCAGCTTTTAACGTTATTTTCACGAAATTAGTAAAATAACGTTAAAATTAGTGCACTTTCACTTTTGCCCCCCAATGGCCCACACATATATACATTATATGCGCATACCGCAAGCGGGGCGTAAAATTAACAACGATGCTATGTGATGCATGCAAGTATGCAACATTAATAACGATGCTAGCTAGCTACTTTAGTTGTGAACTGCTGAACTGTAAGCCAGTTTCTACTCTCCTCTATTAACACTACGTCTTTAAGGTCAGTCACATGTGGCCACACCACTCCGATCCAAACACAAAACTGATTTGTTTAATTACCATTCAAGATTAAACATTCATGCATTTAGTTGGTATATGTTTCACGTATTGGGTATTTGGGTAAATTGGGTTTTAATTAAAGGTTGTAATCTCTGTTGGGCCTTGTATAAGCCCAATATGAGAAATAGGTATGTGTTTGACATAAGTTGGGCCAGGTATTATACCCAATCGTTTATGTAATGGGCCTAACAGAGTGATATTATCTGTACCCACAACAACAAAACAAAAGATTCATCAAACCATATACATATACCAAACCAATGTTGAATACTGAATAGTTTTCCATTCAATTTCAAGGTTTTTAAATTCACATAACACCTTACAAGACATAAAAGTAACTAAAACGACAAGCGCGACATATATAGATACTCCCGTCTTGTCTTGTCATGTAATCCAAATAACACGTACGTACAACGTAAGCAACACTTGACAGTGTGATCAAGGTTGCACAATAATGAAATGATGGAAAGCAATTTGTAAAATGTTTACTTACCAAGATCGCGTAATTTGTAGGTATGAAAATCTATAAATATATATATCTTGACTTGTAGGATAGAAAGAAAATAACCGTTTTTCTTTTTTTTTTCTTTTTTTTTTTTTTTTTACTTTTTTTCTTTTTACCAAATGGGTAATTAACAGCGTCTGCCTATGCGGCAGTTAAGAACTCCGGCAGTGGAGGTGATGACACCAACCAACGATGATGACTTTGCACCTAAACTTGAGGCCCGAGCATAACTGGCAGCAGCCCCAGCACCAGACGGGATGAAATAAGCCCCATTAAGAAGTAGGTCACCCTCCGACCGCCAGTTCCATCCATGCCAGTGTCTTGGATCGGCATCCACTCGCTTCGTAACCTAAAACCATTGCATCCAAATTAAAAGATAGTACAATAACCAAACAAAAAAAACAAAGAAATTAATTAAGTTTGTACCTCTTTTGCAAATGGGTTTGCAGGGGCCAGATATCTGTTGCCTTGACTATTAATTGTAGGGCCTGCACTTCCACCAATTGCATACATTTCCCAATGTGTGTAGTCATTGTTTACCACATGGAAATAACCATGCCTACATCTGTAACAAAAAATCAAATCAAATCAAATGAAAAACAAAAATAAATGAGTTGTTGTTATTCAATTTATGCTACCTTGGCATTCTTTGAATTAGACCTTCTCCAAAATGATTGTAGGCAATGGTAACTTGCATTAGCTTGTCTCTAAAATAAGTGTCACTATGGCCCAGTAATATCACCTGTATTATATTATATTATATTATATTATATTCAGTGTTATAAGAATCGCTAGACGCTAGTCAGCCGGTGAGGTACCGGCTAGTGATTAAATGAGATTAATAGAAATTAATCGGATTGAGATTTTATATGTAAGTTTCAGTTTTATATGTATATACACACATTTTTATATGTATTCTTTTAATAGACATGTTTTAACATCTTATTCGACTCATATTTTCAAGTTGATATGATTAATTGCAGGAATTTACAGGTTTTGGTAAAAAATCTGACTGGAATTTGGTAGGAATCCCTAGTCTCCCACCGATTTTTAGCTAGTTAGGACTCGATTTGACCCATGTTAACCGCCTACTGAACTGTACTGTAGTGTACTATATTGTCACAAAATCTTTCTAATAGCCATATCAAGATATATAGTTATATACTCACCTCGTTGTGATGGGTGAAATAATTGTTAGAAATAGTGATGGCAGTTGAGCCCATAACAGCATCCACAAGCCCATCAGCACAATTAGATAGTGAATTATGATCAACCCATATATGACTCGACCCGAAAATGGATATAGCATCACCATCAGCCATAGTCCGCCACCCGTAATGCGACGGGGAGCTTCTCACCAACGCGTTCCCCGTCGGTTTACAGTCATGAATATGCAACCCATGAACGATAATATTAGTAACAAACTGGATTGTAATGCAGGCACCATTAGCAATATGTACATTGACCCCGCGCGCGTCGATTGTTTTAAAACTGTTCATAATAAGCTCTTGTTTTAATTGTATCACCATGTCGCGTTTGAACACGATCCACAACGGCTCCTCTTGGATCACGGCGTGGCGTAAGGTACCGGGCCGAGGGTTGACCGGGTCATCGTCACGGGAATCGGTTACCACGTAGAACCGCCCGTCACGCCCACCAATTGCATTCCGCCCAAAACCAATGCCGCAATCCGCCAACCGCCTACGGTTCCGCTGCCAATTCGGTTCACACCGCCAGCAGTCGTCGATTGGATTTCCCGTTCCGCATGAAAAATACCCTAATTTTCTCCTCTCTGTGCTGTTTCTCATGCTCCTACAGATAGTTTAAAAAAAAAAACTAAGGTAGCGTTCGTTTCATAGAATATTAATATTAATATGTAATAATGTTGATTTTTTGTGATTTGAGTAGGGCTGCAAACGAACCAAACGTTCAGCGAACAGTTCGTGAACCGTTCGGCGGGAAGTTCGTTTGTGTTCGTTTGTTTATTAAACAAACAAACACGAACAAGGAATTTCGTTGGTTTAGTTAAATGAACAAACATGAACAGAGGTCGTGTTCGTTCGTTTATGTTCATGAACGTTCCGTAACGTGTTTGATTGTGTTCAATATTTCATTAGTATTTTTAGTTTTTATATCTATTTAAATACTTCAAAATTCTGACAAATTAAATATCTAATAAGTGTCAGTGTATTATATATTCTATTCATGAACGATTGTTTGTGTTCATTTGTTTCCATTTGTGTTCATGGACATTATTTTGTGCTCATTTGTGTTCATCAACGTTCTTTTTCTTTGTTTCCTAAAATTAACAAACAAACATGAACAAGTTCATTTCCTTAACAAACGAACACAAACATAAAATCTCGTTCGATAAGTGTTCGTGAACGGTTTGCGAACACATATATTTCTTAACAAAAGAACACGAACAAGGTCTTGTTCGTGTTCGTTCGGTTCGTTTGCAGCCCTAGATTTGAGTTACATGGAGGACCAGATAAACAGTGCAATAATTTAAGGGAATGTGCACCACACAACTAGAAAGATATGAACACTATTATTGTATTGAATTCTGTCGGTGACCATAAACTGGGACCTTAATATAATGGGCAACAGCCAAACATGTACCTTAACTAAGGTTGAGAAAGATTTTGGTGTTTAATTATTCTTATTTATCTTATTGGGATTAATGGTATCACATACTCACATGTCAAGATAGGGTTCTTTTTATACTTTGATTTCACATGGATGTGCACATTCAAGATATGTAACCTAACAAACATGGTCACATTACCAATAAGCCTGGCCAACACGGGTGTGGCGGGTCTAGTAACTGGTTAAAATGTGCACATTCTAGAATATTCTTACGACCAGTCCCAACTTTCTAACTCATTTTTTTCAATTGACACCAGTTAAAAAACTTAACTCGGTAGTTTTTTTGCTAACGTGGACATATGAGGTGAAATTTTTTTTGCTGATGTGGACACATAATAGATATATTTTTTTCCACCTCATATGTCCACGTCAGCAAAAATATTAACTAGGTTAAGTTTATTAACAGATGCCCATTGAAAAAAAAATAGTTAGAAAGTTGGGACTGATAGGAATATTCTTAGTTGTGATTATTTTTTGTTAACTAAGAAAATGGCGGATTTTTAAATGGCTCACCTTGAGAGTTGAAATAAGTAGTTTTATATGGCGGCCAGTGACGACGGATGGTGGTGGTTGTGGGAGAGGGAGTGGCACTTATTGTAATAAAAGCAACTTTGACTGACCACGTTGACTGAAAGTACTAATTTGACTCAAAGTCAAAACTTAAAATTTGAAAAGCCTGTTTTTATTCTATATACAAACTCTGCAACTTGAAAACACTATACACAAATATGTGAATGCAAAAAGTGGACAAGATATGAATGCAAGACCCATGTGGAGGACATAGTGTATGATTTATTAGGGACCTGTTACTTTAGCCAGCAAGAGCACATGGTGTTAGCTTCTTGTTATATAGTGAATTAATTCAACAAAACAATAAAGGAAATACAAAACAAAAAACATGTCTTTGTGAAAGCTAAATGCCTCAAAGGCCATTAAATGTTAAGAACCACAAGTGAACATAAGGGCTTTTCTAGTTAGATCTGTCATTCCTACAGCAACTATTTTAAACAAACATGTACATTTAATGTTATTACCAACACCTTTCTATTCCAACCCAACATTTATATCAATGACTTTGAGCTTGAGCTTGTTCATTAGTACAAGTTCTCTAACAAATCGGGCCGCATAAATCAATTAACGAAGCATGTTCGCATTTATGTACCAATTTTAATTTAAGAGCTTTACGTGGTGTATGGAAGATAATTACATATAGTAATGTAGTGACTAGTGAGAGAGATATAAAGTTAAGTTATTTAATATGACAGTTAAAAGCAACACGTATAAGTGTATATAGATTCGTGGAAGAGAGAGGGATAAATTTGTACATTTCGACCATAGCGACAACCTCCTCGGGATCTTGGACTGCCTTTTCATTCAGCATTTCAATCTCCGTTATTCTGCGCGACCAGATAAATAAAAACCGAACTTATTAAAATTATATTATAACTGGTAAAAATTGAATAAATAATAATGTACAATGAAAACAACAAAATACAAAATTATTATTATTATTATTATTATTATTATTATTATTATTATTATTATTATTATTCCGAAATTCAGGGAAAGTGACTGGCACCAAGAAACAGAGCAAAAAAGTAATTCAATTAAAGTGATATTGAGCTGGGGCAATTTAGTAAATGAAACGCACAACGAACATGCATCGTTTCATTGCAAACGGTTTCTGTTTGTTTGTTACGTTTATAACCGTCAATGCAAACGGTTTCTCGTTACAGAATATATTCTACGAATATGTGTAAAATGACCAAAATACCCAACAACAAGATGACAATAGGAATCCGGAGATGAACAACATTTGAGAAACCAATGGCTGAGATTTTGTTTTGTTTGAAATGAATATATATATAAACGGATCTAACGGTGTGAATCTAGCTTAATAAACGAAAATCAACGGTTCTAAATAATATTAAAGAAGATGAAAAGTGAGTTATTTACCTAGCAGCCATTGATGAGTGGTTGAACCTTTGCAACTCTTCCATGTCGCTTGTCCTGTAACAAATATAAAAAAAATACTTTATAAAATGCCAAAACAACAGATTACAAACAAACGCCAGGTAAACGGACAAAAAGCTGCGCTGCAACCCTTTTGGATTGTGAAGCTGCGTTACGTTTAATATAATAAATAAACATCCTACAGCATAGCAATATGCCAATATCAGGAATGAGTAATGCACATGAATGAGGAACCTTGAATTTGAGGAAGAAGCGGAAGCAAGTGCGACGAACAACGTGGTGATAAAGAGAGGTAGCAGGTGGTTGTTCATTGTATGTAGTTAGGTTTGTTGATTCACAGAGTTGATATGGGATATGAAGTAGAGGAACAAGGTAGAATGAATGTGTATGGAAGTGGGAGTATCGAAGGTGCACCCACAACGTAAGGGCCACTTTTATAGCCCATAAAAGCCTAAATTAAAAAAGAATTTCAAACTTACTTTTTTTATTCGTCTATATATACTAAGTTATAACCCCGTGTATTACACGGGTTAAATAAATAAATTTTATATACTAAATAATAAAATAATATATCTTTAAAAAACCCCATTTATTACACGGGTTGAATAAATGTGATTTTATATACCAAATAATAAAAAATTACATCTTTAAAAATATGCGTATTACACGGTTTGAATAAATGTAATTTTCTGTACTAAATAATAAAAAGATAGAGTAAAATGCACGGATAGTCCCTGTGGTTTGGTGAAATTTCACCTTTAGTCCCCAACTTTTCAAAATTACACTCTTAGTCCCTGTGGTTTGACAAGTTGTTACTCGGATAGTCCCCAAAGCGGATGAAGGTTACTAGGTTAGTTTTTCTGGTTAAGTGGGTGTGACATGACCAGGACTATCTGAGTAACAACTTGTCAAACCACAGGGACTATCCGAGTAACAACTTGTTAAACCACAGGGACTATCTGAGTAACCTTCATCCGCTTTGGGGACTATCCGAGTAACAACTTGTCAAACCACAGGGACTAAGAGTGTAATTTTGAAAAGTTAGGGACTAAAGGTGAAATTTCACCAAACCACAGGGACTATCCGTGCATTTTACTCAAAAAGATATATATCCTTAAAAAACCTCGTGTATTGTACGAATTGAATAAATCTAATTTTATATATCAAATAATAAAAAGTTATATCTTAAAAAACCTCATGTATTATATGGGTCGAGTAAATGTAATTTTGTATAGTGAAAATAAAAATATTTAGTATATTAATACAAAGTTTGGTTTTCGTGATAAAAATAGATTACTCTGTTGTTGCAAAATTTGTTAACGAAGTCTCAATAAATGTAACCCTTTATTTAAAACTGCATAAATATATAAATGATAAATAATATTAGTTAATTTTATTTCAAGTTTCGTAAAATCTATTTGATACCAAACTAAACAAAACGTTCAAATATATAGTTAAGATCAAATTAGATGACTAAGTTTGAATTCATTTTTCAGTCCATTAGTTTAAAAATTGCGATTTCAGTCCCTGTAAAGTGGTTTTTTTTTATTATATAGTATAGATATAGATTGTATTAACTTAATTGGTAAATATCTGTAATATACAATTTTTTTTATATCTGTAGCTATGTAACGTACAACCAAACCCACCTTTGAAGGATGTTATATGCAATCCAACATTTTTCAAGCATCTTACATTGTAAATTACATAGCTATAAATATTATTTAATACAAATATAAAAACAAATACGTATTTGTAGATATCTAAATTTTAATAAAGGATTTCAATGATTATCTATAAGAGATGGCCTAATATAATGACAAGTGTCCCAAAGTGGTTTCTTTTATTATATAGTATAGATTTTTTAATAGACATCAATGAATGGAATTAGAAATTTTCAAGTGAGGTAATATTGATAATATATATATTTTTTGCTTCTTGTTAAATTTTCAAGTGAGGTAATAATATATATATTTTTTGCTTGTTGTTATTAATATATGTCAAGAAAAATAAAACAAAATTGCGATGATGTTATATATACATATTATAAAAAAAACAGAAAATAAAAAAAAAACTAAACTGGTCCCTCTGTTTCCTTCCATGATATCAAACATTATATGTAGGGATGAGCTTTTCTTCTCAAATACTCGTACTTGTACACGTATCTGTATCGATTTTAGGTATTTGGTACATGTATTGGTACCCAGTTTTATTGATTTTAGTATCGGTACGGGTATGGGAAAAAATGGGTACTAGTATCGATTTTTTATAGACATTTAAAAGTTTTTTATATCTTGTTTTATTTCGTATTATGGTATTTATTGTACTTGTATTGATTTTCCTATTTGATACCCGTATCGTATTGGTACTCATACCAATTTTACCTATTTGGTACTCGTACTATATTAGTACTCGTCTCGATTTTACCTATTTAGTACTCATACGAATGCCAAAAACTAACATAAAAACAAAGTGGTATCAAAACGGGTACCTTACCGAAATACCCATACCGTATCAATATATTCGGTACGGTATTTGGTACTCAGTTTTGTTCAAATTCAGAACTGGTATTTTCGGTACCGATACAGGTATAGGTACTATATCAATCTCATCCCTAATTATATGTGATACTTGATACAGGTTGGTATGAGTATTGTAACACCTCGAAAATTCACGTCCTATAATGTATTGACACGTGTCATAAGCTTGAACGTGTGAAATTTTATTTAGAGGGACTAAAGTTGACAAACATGGAAAATATGTGAAAATAAGGGTTCAAAATGTCAACAAGGGATAAATATACTTTACAGTGACCCTACATGATGTTCATAACCTCAACCGAATAAATCATGGATCGTACGAAGCCAATTGTGAAAGAAAGTGAGGAATTACAAACTACAGGGGTTAAATGTGTCAACATGTTTTAAAGGTATACCTCTGAGTGACCTTTTAGCGAACCCGAAGCTTTGTAATGCTTAATTATACTCACAAGAATGTGTGATAAAAATTTCATAAGGTTTCGTTAAGGTATGAGAAAGTTATGGCAATATTCGTATACGAGGGGTTAAAAACGTCAACGATTTAATTTCTCGCGATTTTTACGCAACCGACGAACGAACACGCAAACATCAACTACCGATCCTAATTTGCGTATTTTAGTATTAATATTATGCTCTACGATGCTTCCATGATGTTCGGGTGCGAAGATGAGCTTGTGGGCCTTGGGCCCAAGCCCACAAAACCTCCACTATATAAATGAAAAATAAATAAAATAAAAATCATTTTTCACCATCTCTTTCTCTCTCTAAAACTCTCTCTACTCTCTCTCTCTCTAGAAACTTTTCCGGCGACTTTTCCGGCGACCGGCGACTTTTCCGGCGGCCGTTTTCCGGCCAAGAGTACACTTTTTCAACTATATCCGACGTTCCGGATCGCGTGGTGTGGTTAGTTTTAGCTAATTCTTAGCGGTTTGAGCTCTATGGCAACTCCGGCGACATTCCGGTCAAATTCCGGCGAGTCCGTTTTGAACTTTTGACTTTGCAGATGCTTTGATCGGGACTTTAGGAGCATTCCTGCACAGTTTCAAGAAATTCTATTCTCCGGCGAAATCTCGACTTCTGACATGGTTCTGGCGAGTTCCAGCCGTCAGTTTTAGACGAAAAATATATTTTTGGGCTCCTAGTGACCTGTAGAGTCCATCGAACCACTTTCGACTCGGGTGAAAAATTTAAGTTCGGGACGCTCTCGGGCTCGACTTCTGACATGGTTCTAGCGAGTTCCAGCCGTCAGTTTTCGATGAAAAATATATTTTTGGGCTCCTAGTGACCTGTAGAGTCCATCGAACCACTTTCGACTCGGGTGAAAAATTTAAGTTCGGGACGCTCTCGGGCTCGACTTCTGACATGGTTCTAGCGAGTTCCAGCCGTCAGTTTTCGATGAAAAATATATTTTTGGGCTCCTAGTGACCTGTAGAGTCCATCGAACCACTTTCGACTCGGGTGAAAAATTTAAGTTCGGAACGCTCTCGGGCTCGACTTCTGACATGGTTCTGGCGAGTTCCAGCCGTCAGTTTTCGATGAAAAATATATTTTTGGGCTCCTAGTGACCCGTAGAGTCCATCGAACCACTTTCGACTCGGGTGAAAAATTTAAGTTCGGGACGCTCTCGGGCTCGGTTCAACATGGTCAACAGGTCAAACGTGGTCAAAACTGGGCAAGGGGAAGTTTTGGGTCATGTTAGTGCCTCGGTTCAGTTTTGGGTTCGGTCAAACCTGGTCAACATCGGTCAAACGTGGTCAACTGCTGGTCAACGGTCAACACGAGGCTCGGTAAAATTTTATCGATGCAAATTTTGTTATATTATGTGGGCATTAAAACTTTAAAAGGGCACCCTCTGATTCCCACTCTAACTAGGTCAAATGTCGGGTCAATCTTGTTATTAAAAAGTCAACAGGATAATTAATTTCTAATTTATGCATAATTAGCAATGTAGAACACATACAACCTGTTTGATCATTAATATAACTTGGTAATTAGTTTAAGAACATGTCTAAACATGTTCAACCCGACAATTTCCTGTTTAGACCCGGTTCGGAACCGAAAGTCGCAAAGCTTTGACTTTTGCTTTGACTTCAGTTCTGACCCGTTTTGGTATGATTTAGAAATACCTTAGAGCTCTAGTTGGACCAGATTGCATGCTAGTATAACCCTCTGTGATTATACACCATGGTTCATTAGTTAACCGATTAATACGCATGATTTCCGTTAATTGCCCATATGTTGACCATTATGTCCTTTTCACCATAAAACGTGATTTTTGGAAATGTAAAAGAGTAAAAACCTTAGTCACTGATATATAAACTTGTACCCAAAGTTTGACATCAGTTTGAGGTGTAGTTTGAGAGTTATGCTCATTAGCGTAAATTGAAAGCTTTATGTTAATTAAACGGCGTATTTAGCGTATAGCCTATTTAAACATACTTTTTGATACTAAACTCTTTACCCACTGATGTAATATATTATTTTGGGATTTTTGAATATTTTTAATTAATTTTAGGCTGAGCATAACTCATAGTCGTAGGCTTAACCCGGTACTTGTCGGTTTTGCCCTTACGGGCCATAAAATGGGTTTTACATATCTAAACGACTCCAAACCTTTTGCTACTGATCTTAAATGATAAATAATTTATTTTAAGCCTTCTGGAATGGTAAAAATATCAGCTTTATGTATCGAACCCGTAAACGGCTTTTAATCGCCTAATTAAGCGTTTTTAACGCATAGTATGTACTAAGAGTATTTTAAACATATCAAGGGTAATACCTACTGATATTTGAGGAAAATTATAATATTTTAACAGTAAGAAAAGGTTGTTAAACTCAGACTTCAGTTTTGAGCTTTTCGGCTTATGTGAAATTACCAAAATGCCCCTACGGTGCATAGTTTGGTTATAATTGATAAATTTCACATATATACTTGACCCTACTGTTATAATTTATTAAATGGAGTATTTTTGCTGATTACATCAGACCTGTAACTCAGGTTAATACTTAAACTCTTTTTTAAACTTGAAAATGACCAAACTACCCCTACGGGGCATAGTTTGTGTTTAAATTCGTTTCGGGCATAATAAAAGACATCTTACTAATGTCACAACATATTTGAGGCATATTAACTTGGGAAACCTGGTTAGGACTCTTATGATTACCCGTCACGCCTTTTGCGCGTTCGGTTCGGTTTATGTAACTAGTTTACATAAATTAGCCGAAACGGGTCAAACCTTATCGGTTTTATCTCAAAATCCAGAGTGTGCATGAAATACCCATATTAAACAAGTCTCTGAACTTGTAGGGTCTAAATCACATTCTATCCGGTCATCACTTAATCGTGCGTACGAACCGTATCTTTGAAACTAGCCGGTCTAAGCTTAAGCTTAACTAAAGACCCGTTAGGATTCTAATAGGTTATTATAAACCTTCGTTCCAGATTTAGGAGCCCAGTAAAAGCTATCTGTACTTGCTGATTTGATACGGCTGGGATTGAATTTATATTTAGCTCAGGTAAATACTTTTAACTTATTTTCCCTATACGGGCTTGGGGTACGGTATATAGAATACCGCTTGGTCCAGCATTGAATCTTTAATCGAATAGAGGTTAAATCATTGATATGCTCTGTTTTGAAATGTTTTGTTTGCTTAAAGCCTTTGGGGGTTAATGACCATGTCCCGGATATCCCTGGCATCATCTTACGAGATGGCCACGACCTGAGCACGGGGTGTAGGCGTACACCTTTCAGTGCATAACTCAATATTGTGGTGTGTCTATTGATCTTTAACCCGGTCTACGGATCGGGCTACTGAACGCATAAGAAACATGTAATTCGTTTACAAGTATTATACTCAAATAATTATCCCAAGTTATAAAAGGTTAATTTTGCCTCTGTGCATTTTAATCAAATTATAAAACATTTATGCCATGTGCATTCAAACCAATTTTAAATCATTTTCAAAATGAGTCGGTTGATTGTATTTACCAGTGTAAACTGACGTATTTTCCAAAAAGGCTAAGTGCAGGTACTAATCGGAATCGGCTGGCTACTCCTAGCATCATTAAAGAGTCTCGCAAGCTTAGATGCCTAAAGTCTGTTGAACTATTGTTTCCATTTTATTTTCGATCCGTCTGTGGATAAACAATCGTCAGTTGTGAGATATGATATTACAATATCATATTCGGTTGAATTATATCTTTTAAATTGCTTCCGCTGTGCATATTAAATATTGTGTTGTTTGACTATTATGTTGACAACCACGTCACGATACTCCCCACCGGGCCCACCGGTGACATGTGGAAAGTCGGGGTGTGACAGGTTGGTATCAGAGCCAACATTGAGTGAATTAAACACTAGCTTTTTGGTGTTTAATCTCAATGACACAGTAGCACATTCCTTGACCTTCTGAGTCTAGACTTAACTTAGGAATGTTCTCAATCCTAATCTATAAATTTTTACTTCCAAATTTTTATTGGATACATCGCCAAGCGAAGAAGCCGTAATAGGAGTTCTCCACACCCGGAGCCTTGAAATGCTGATCTTCGTAACGCGGCTAGAATGAAACGAGCATCTAAGGAGAGGACACTCAGAAATAAATAAAGAAGAAACTCCTCTTGCTGAAGATCGTTTCCTTAATAAGTCCTTATAAGGACACAATTATCTTTCAGTCCCTACGAGGACAACATCATTCCTTTCAAGTCCCGCTTAGGGCAACTTTATAATTTTATTTTTATATAGTGGAATGATTAAGTTTAAACTTTCATTCTAAACAAGAAATATTAAATAAATGGAAAATAACATTTTCTTTTGCAAGATCTACCATTATAATAAAATGGAAAAATCTAAAAAGGACAAGACCTAGCTTCGGGTCATATTAAGACCGGCCAAGTTGGCAGTTCCTCAATTTAGATTCAGATCCTTATTAACATTTCAATTTAGGACTGCTCTGCGTTAAATGTTAAAAGAATCTTAAGAGTGAAACCTAGCCTGAGTGTCATTATAAAGACCTGGCCAAGATGGTAAGACCTGTTTAAAAGATTCGAATCACTGTTAACATCTGAAAACTTGTTAACACTCCTGGCAGACGTGATTGATTAAAAATCACACACGTCATTTTTATATAGGATTCTTCAAAAGATTCTTAACCCAGTTTAATGATCTCTGAATCCTGGGTTTACATCATTAATTAAGATGATCATATTTTAAACCATACGTGGTAACATAATGCCTACGGGCCCTGCTCATTTCCATATGAGCCAAAAGACAGTGGTAGCAATGACTCCCTGTCAGATAAAGGTAATGAACTAGGTTCAAACCTCGAATGCTTTGATTCTCTGAAATCCTAGCATATAATTTATAATTGTCCTTGTGACTAGGCCTATTGTGCCAACATACTTTCATGCTTTGATTCTCTGAAATCCTAGCATATAATTTATAAATGTCCTTGTGACTAGGCCTATTGTGCCAGTATACCTTTATGCCTCGATTCTCTGAAATCATGGCTTATAAATTAACTCGTCTACGCGACTATGCCATTGGTGCTATTATTAACTTATAAATTAGGATTTATGACAAAAATCCTGAATAAAATAAATATCCTTCCTCCCTGTCAGTATGCATTTTAAAAAGAGTCTTAAAGGTGAAACCTAGCCTACGCGGCCAAGATGGTGAAACCTACTCAAGGGATTCAAATCCTTGTTAACACCTGAGAACGTTTTAACACTGTAGGATCGTGAAACGACCTAACGAGTCGATCAGAAGAGTGCTCAGACCGAATCAGAGGCGGAATTCATTGATTCGGTCTTCGTTTAGCTTGTATTCACTATTAATTGTCTCGTTTATTAATCTCTGAACGTTTACAAGACTGGAGACACCTCGACAGCACCTCGGCGTCGGAAACTAGAACCTTACAACTGAACTCGTTTGAAGGGTATATATAGGCTAGACCCTTCCGTTTGAAAGTGACCCTTCCGTTTGAAAATGACATGACCATTTCAAACGGAACCCTTTCAAACGGAACCCTTTGAAACAATTACATTCAAACGATACATCTCAAACTCAAACGGACAACTTCTAAATTCTTGTTTCATATGTAATCTAACTTCTATTTTGTCTTTTTGCAAGCATGATGTATATGATGATGTCACATATATGATGTCATCATCATATATGATGACATCACTCTTGTTCAGCAACGCAACGAACCCGAGACTCGACCTAAGACGAAGACGACAGATGAATGCACCAACAGACTCCCCCTCAGATGTTGACGAGTCTTAAGTGTCGAGTCTTTGCATCTTCAGTCTTTATCAGTCTCTTTTCTTTCTTAGCATATACCAGGACCTTCTCTTTGGCTCTAACCTCGTCAGACTCCCCCTCTCATCATGATGGGATCGCTGTCTGGAATTAGCTATCACCTTGAGATCAATCCCTGGCTTTATCTCTGTTTAAGTTCATCTTCTGCACACATTTTCTCACAAACACATAAGTTTTTACTTAAATCAATAAGAAAAACTTACTGGAAATAGTTACATCAAATTCAAATTAATGACTCTGATTAACTAATCTCAACTTCTTTCTCAAAATCAGTTTCTTCTTTTAAACGCACACTACCAAACCAGTTCATCATATTCAGCACTTGAAATTTCGAAAATCAGCTCTTCAACATCAGTTGTCGAAAATCTTTTTGAACTTTTCAAAATAATGAAACATGAATGCAATAACAGAAATTAACTGCAGAAATGAAATATTTACAAACAATATTTTTGTGAGTTCGTGCAAGAAGATCATATCAGTTTATGTGACCAATCACTAGCACCGTTAAGCTTTAAACATTTTCAGTTCTAAACGATTCACGTTGATTGACGATATTGTTGTCCTCTTAAACTCAATCTAAAAACTTTTGAAATGCTTACCGATACGTTAAGGTATATTAAGATAGCACTAAGTTCTTATGGACCCCACGATCTCAGCATATCCCCTCATCATGCAATACACTGACTCAAGTAATGCCTTTAAACTTTATCAACTGTGATTTGTGCGAAAACAAAGCAGAATGTTTAAACATTAACAATCAGGTCGATACTTCCGTATACGCAGAGAAAGTCCAATGTTTAAACAAAATAAGAAAAATAAAACAAGTTGAAGTTGTTTAGGCTTTAACCACCAGGTCGATACTCCCGTATACGCAGAGGTGATCCAAAGCTTAAACGAAACACCAAAGAAAATAAAGCAGAACGTTTAGGCAACAACATCCAGGTCGATACTCACGTATACGCAGAGGATGTCCGATGCTTAAACAAAATAAAGAAATAAAACAAGTTTAAATCTTTGCAAAATAAAATGCACAATCACAGCGACTTTTTAGCAAAGTTGTGAAAGTTCACAAACTTAACCAGTTTTATGTCTTTCGACAATCAGCGATTACTGAGTAGGCACACAATCAAGAAGGACAAAACTAAGTACTATGCTTTCAATCATGTTTCCCACTAGAACTAGGCTTTTTGCTTTAGATTTGTATCGTTTTCGCAAATCTACTAGTCTAGCTGAGCCTATCGTCACATCTTTAGTGAGATCGTTTATCACATTTTGTCTTTACATTTCTTTAGCATGCTGTGACAGTCCAACTGATCTACTATCATTTCCTCTTTTATGCAACAAAACTCATTTTTGATTTTATCATGTTTTTGGCTTTTTCAAATTTTCAAATGTTTTTGGATTTTCTAAAATTTCTTACTCCCCCTAAAATGCAAACACATTTTAGGAAATTTGAAAACAAACTGTACACAAACATGACAACTAATATCGAATTGCCTCAATTCGCCATCCACTTGGAATAAACAATCAGAACTCCCCCTCACAACAAACTATTTTCCCATTATGATTTCAAAACACTTAAGTTTGTTTTAATCAAACGGTTTTTCCGGAAAATAAGTTTTGTTGATTTTATCACCTGTAAAATTGGGGATCAAATCATCACATTGTTTTTCAACCACTTGTAGAAAATCAGATACAACTTAATGTCCCTGATTTACCACTTTTAAGATCAATTCAATTCAACTTCTTAACCACTTGTAAAAATCACAACCATACAACTTAAACCTGCTTTTCAACCAATTTACCATCTTTTGGTTGAATTCTCAAGGTGCCGATTCCTACTCCTCGCTTACAAACCTGGGAGTTCCGGCAAGTCCTGCAAAAACTTCTCAAACATTTTATACAAACATGATAAAGAATGATGCCGATTCATGATCCACGATTACCAACTTGGGATCTCCGGCAAGTCAGGTTTTTCATTTAAACAGATTCACCCAAGCCTGACTGTCCTTGGGTGATTTTGAATTCTTGTTCAACAATGGTGGAAAGTTTGCCTCATCCATTGTTAGACTAGAACTCTCAGTTTTTACCTCAACAACTGGCTCTTCTGGCTTTACCACACCAGATTCATTGCCTGAATGTGGCTTGTCTGACTTTGATGAGCCAGATTCATCGCCGACAACTTTCTTCTTCTTCTTTCCTACTTTCGTCCTCAGATTTGTATCTGATGAATGCGTTTTGCTTGATTTTTCATTCTTTGGAGAGCAAGACGATTTATCAGAACTTTTATTCGATCTATCCGGTGAACCCGAGGACAAAATCTTCTCCAGATACTCTCTGGCCTTCTTCCTCTTCTTCCTCAGTCTGTCTTTTTGCCCCTGTGAAAGCTTCACTTTCGTTTCTTGAACTTTAGGTTCTTGAACCTTCTGTTCTTTGGGCTTGACATTGACTGATTTCTTTGCCATCTTCTGAGAATTAACCCTCAATCTTTCATTTG
Organism: Helianthus tuberosus; assembly: GCA_030545235.1. Classification (NCBI taxonomy): domain Eukaryota; kingdom Viridiplantae; phylum Streptophyta; class Magnoliopsida; order Asterales; family Asteraceae; genus Helianthus; species Helianthus tuberosus. The sequence goes on from CM060362.1 coordinate 2,170,569, forward strand.
ATTTCCTTGGGCAATCTCTGGCAATGTGACCTTTGATATTGCAATTAAAGCATCTTCTCGTCTCATAATTCCAACTTTGGCAGTTAACAGCAATGTGTCCTTGATAACCACATCGGTAACACACTCTGTTATCGTACCAATCACCATTTTCAGCCCAAATGCTCAAATCAAAGCACTGTTTGGCTTGGTGATATCCATCTCTCCTCTTGTATGCTGGATTTGACTTTTGAGCACTGTGGTCCAACCTGCACCACTTATTACCAACAATTTTTGAATTTTCATTTTTTACTTTTTGTAATTTTTGATTGCGATTGGATGATCGATCTGATGAGCTTTTATTATCTTTTTGAATATTTTTGAAAATTTTCTCTTTTTGTTTTTGTTCCACTTTCTTCTTCAAAGGTTTTTGCTCAGAGCATTCTCCCTTTTCAGTTGATTGTGGAACAGTTTCTTGAAACTTTTCTTTTAATTTCAAAAACAATTTTTGTTTTTCTAATTTTTTATTTTCATCATCAGATTTCTCATCACAATCTTCAACTTTGACTTTGTCAAAGTTTGTGACATCGTCACTTATTGGATCTGAATTAACTGGTTTTGGACAAGGAATAGTTGAAGTATTCACAAACACCTTCAACTTTTGTTCCCATTCCTTGATTTTCTTTTGAGCACATTCTGCCTCTTTTTCAAGTCGAATAATCTTTTCAAGATGAGAATTGATTGCAATTTGTTTTTCAAGATTGTTTTTACCAAACAAATCTCTCTCATCTTCTAAAATTTTTACTTGACTTTGAAAATCTTTTTCAATCTTTGATTTTTCATTTTCAAAACTTTTCATTTTCTCTTCAAAAACTTTGATTTCTAATGACAAACTGTTCAAATTACTTAACAGTTTGTCATTTTTAACTTTCAGCTCTTCACAATTTCCCTGTAAATTCAGAATCTGTTTTACATTAGTTTGCTTCTCATCTTTCAACTTCTCGACTTCCGATTTCAAACTTTCCACATTCTTCAAAAGTTTGTCATTGTCAGTCTTTAAGTTGTCACACTTGAAGCATACTGATTCAACATTTTCACAGTTTAAGCATTTTCCAGGAATCTTTTCATCATCAGCTTTCTTCTCGACCTTCAAAGCTGGAATTTTTTCAACCTGTTTCTTCTCAACTTGAACATTTTTATCATTACTTCCAACAAATTTTGCTTCCAATTCTGTCCAAATTGAATAAGCAGTTCCATCATGTTGAAGCAGTATCAAGATATCTTCTTTTATCGCTTGCTGAAGCAGATTCACCATCAATTTTTCATCTCGATATTTCTTTTTATCTTTCGTACTCATTTCTCGAATTGTTTGCTGCACACCATTTGTTGTAGGTTTAACATATGGTTCTTCAGTGTGTTCCCAAGCATCCAAATGATACGCCTCAACCCAATTTCCAAACCGTTCGGACCATCCATTGTAATCATCAATATCCATGAGTTTAGGCGGTTTCTGAGATGTTCCGGTTTCGTTCTCATGCAAAGCATTTTGTGTGATTGTAATAGGACTAGTGGAAGCATTGTAGAACTCGTTCTCCATGTTTCAAATTTTCAAACAAACTGAATCAAATTCAAACGACCTTGTGCGAATGAGATTGATGTAACTTGAATTTGGTGCAAACTGACCCAAAACTCACAACACAAACTGAACTGATGCGAGTTGAATTTGCTGTGGACTATCCCAAACCTTGGGTCGAAGTAATATATTGTATGCCTTGGGCCTATTTAACACTTGGGCCGACCAAAACACTTAATATTCAAACTTGATGATGCCGACAACACCCACTAACAATTTTGATGATGTTTAACTGACACGCTATTTCTTGAACTCCACACTCACATGTGACTGACACCTTTATCTATGACCAACACAAATCTATTTGACTTTAACCTAGTGATATAATCCGACAAACAAAAACAAATCACATGAATTCTGATTAAACAAGTCAGCCGAAAACTGGATATATCAAACTTTGATAAGACCGATCACATGCAAAATGATTTTCAATTTTGTGATTTGACCTATATCTATTTAAAGGCTGACACAAATAGAACTACCAGCTATAACATGTGACCCTCAAATGTATCAAATATTATCACATGTATAAGATACCAATTAGCCGACAAAATCAATTGATTCTCGTGAAAAATTCAAATGCTCATATGTCAAAGCATTTCCAAATTTCAAAGTTTAATCATATCACATGCAATACTCTTTAATCAAGAACTGACAGAAATTTAATATCAATCAGAATTTCACGTGACCTAAAACTTATCAATTCATTTATATCCCATGCAAACCAACAATCTCGATTTATGTATCACACAACACAATGCATTTTCAATCGGTTCACACTAATCAAAGTACAATCACATGAAGACTGAACCACTTTCAAACTGGAACCAAATTTTCAAACAGTCACGATGACAACTTTCAAACGGTGATCATGTTTCAAACTGTCATGTTGTCAACTTTCAAACGGTGATAATGTTTCAAACGATAAGTTCAAACGTAACACACCTGTCACGTTTGAAATTACATCATTTTCAAACGATGGACCTGTATTTTCAAACGACAGACCAGATTTCAAACGGGAGGGTCTGATTTCAAACGATAGAACAGGTGACGTCAGCAATTCGCGAAATGTTTCAAACGGTACGAACGATTTAGATCTGTTTTAGGTCGAATTTTAACTTCAAACTTTCAAGGATATGTTAATTGTCAATTCCGAACATAGTGTGAAGATTTGAGCCGATTTTATCCGTAAAAAGTATCAATTTTATGAAAGAAAGTGTAGAAAATCAGAATTTGCTAGCGAAAACGAGCTAAACGGTAAGAACTCTTCCTCCTGAGCTCTGATACCACTTGTAGGATCGTGAAACGACCTAACGAGTCGATCAGAAGAGTGCTCAGACCGAATCAGAGGCGGAATTCATTGATTCGGTCTTCGTTTAGCTTGTATTCACTATTAATTGTCTCGTTTATTAATCTCTGAACGTTTACAAGACTGGAGACACCTCGACAGCACCTCGGCGTCGGAAACTAGAACCTTACAACTGAACTCGTTTGAAGGGTATATATAGGCTAGACCCTTCCGTTTGAAAGTGACCCTTCCGTTTGAAAATGACATGACCATTTCAAACGGAACCCTTTCAAACGGAACCCTTTGAAACAATTACATTCAAACGATACATCTCAAACTCAAACGGACAACTTCTAAATTCTTGTTTCATATGTAATCTAACTTCTATTTTGTCTTTTTGCAAGCATGATGTATATGATGATGTCACATATATGATGTCATCATCATATATGATGACATCACTCTTATTCAGCAACGCAACGAACCCGAGACTCGACCTAAGACGAAGACGACAGATGAATGCACCAACAAACACTCCTGACAAATGTGATTCGATAAAATCACAACAGTCATCCCTATATTGGAAAAAAAAAATTTAATTCCTAATTTGCCTTATGATCTAGAAATAATGGCTTATATCATCTTAATAAGATAATCATATTATAAACATCCGTGAGTGATGAAGTGCCTACGGGCTAAATTGGTTGTCCTATAAGACAACGACAGTGGTGGTTTTTGACCCTGTCTAAAGATGTTGGAATACGTCCAAGCATAATAGTCGGTAGGATCCATACGATCTCGACTAATATCATCTGAAAGGATGATCATACCATAAATATCCCTTAGGAGGGAAATGCCTACGGGTTATAATTAACGTCCTCCGAGACTAAAGACAATGGTAGCCTTCAACTCCCTGTCAAGAAAAGATGTTTTGCCTACGGGCTATAATAAATGGTCCATTTGAGACATTGACATTTTGATCTTTATGATTCCTTGTTTAAGGTGGTGAGCTATTCTCAAGCCAAATAGTCAATATGATTAATAAAATAATGACTTATATCATCTAATACGATGAACCTATTATAAAGATCCATTAGTGATGTTTCGCCTACGGGCCATATTATATTGTCCATTGTGACACAAACATTGTGATCTCTACGATCCCCTATTTAAGGTAGCGAGCTGTGCTCAAGCCTAATAGTCTATATGATCAATGCGATCATGACTAAAATCATCAGTACGATGATTAAAATTTAAACATCCCCAATGATGTTTTGCCTAAGGGCTATATTATATTGTTAAATTAAGACAAGGCAATTGTAATCTTTTGTGATTCTTTGCCCAAGGGGGTGAGCTACGCTCAAATCCAATAGTCCATGTGATCATTGCGATCCTGACTAGTATCATCAGTATGATGATCATAAATTCATAATATTGACATCCCTAGTGATGAAATGCCTACGGGCTATACTATACTCTATTGCCGATAAGACAAAACAGTGGTGATCTTTATGATCCCCTATTCAAAATGGTGGGATTATACCCAAACCTAATAGTCAATATGATCGAGGTGATCATGACTAATATCATTAGATACTATAATTATATATAGACATCCATTAGTGATGTTAATTGGTTTACCTTTCTGTTAAGTGAATCGCCTTTCAAGACGATGACAGTTGTAGTTTATGACTCCCTGTCCAAAGGTGAAGAACTATGTTCAAGCCTTAAAACTCCTGATCTAATAGGATTGCAGCCTATGAATTGATGTCATTGTGACAAATCCACAAGTTATATTTCAAGTCACCCATAACAAGCCTCCGAGCTATAATTCGTCGTTCGTGTCAAGTTAACATACTAAATGTTAACATCCCTGGTGACAGGCCTTAGTGCCATGTCCTATAACGTCCTAGGACAAGGCCATTTGTGCCGTATCTGAATGTCATTACGACAAGGCCTACGCGCCATATGATTACTTATGTCCTTCATGACTAGACTTTATGCCATATCTTTCTACGTCCCTCGCGACAGGCTTCTACGCCATATATGTATATATATAACCAAAGTCATGTAAGGCTGGCCTTTGAGCTATTTATAATCCTCCTTGTGACAAAGACAATTGTGACATTATGGTCCCCTGTCAAGCAGGTATTGGACTCACTCCAAACCTTGAATGCCATTGATGGTCCTTTTGTGACCTAGGCTAAATATAATGGATATACATTCAAATAACATTCACTAGGAATGTTCGGAACAGAATAGCCCATACGGTTTATGAATGCCGTGGCTAATCTAAGTCGGGTCATCAGGATGATGACTAATAATTGTTAAATTTTGGTGATTGGTACCAAGTTTCAAGTATGGAAAACTCGGATGAGGTAGACGACAGTCGCAATACTATTAAGGCGACGAAAGTTAATAAAGCTACAAACGTAAACCTCAATAACAATGGAGTTAATCTCCAAGCTGTGGTTGACGCAGCAGTTGGAAGGACCAAAGCAGTGTGACATCTGCAAAGGAACGGGTCATCATTTTCCCATGAATGTAGGGACATAAAGAATGTAGTCTGTCACGACTGTGGTGAGTAAGGCCGCATCAGAACTAGATACCATAAAGCTGCCAAAGAAGGTGCAGCTAAGTCTGGAAAGGCTAAGAAAGGAAACGCCTGAACTCACCTGATGAATGCCAAGAGGCAGTTCACGATGTCATCAAGTACATTCCTTATCATTTACCAATGATAATTTCTGCTAAGTGTCCTGATTTAATACAGGCAATAATAAATCTTCATAAACCATAAGCTTAGCAAACTTTTATATTATCCACAAGGTATAACTTACCAAGGAAACCATAGTAACCGATTCTTCGAAGTATCGGCAAGGGATCCTTCTGAAAAATCTAAGAGTACTCTTTCTTCGAATAGAGTACGACAATATATATTACTTTATTTTATTATTTTCTCATTGTTTTCTATCGACTGCGAATGCCAAATTATGTTTGATAAAAGTGCCATATGAGAATTGGCGTATCCTAGTGTGTCCCATAGATTGCTTCCATGCCTGATCAGTATGGAGGTTTAATGCATGGAACCCCTGAGATATCCCAATGATCATATTGTACCAAAGTCGACTAGTAGTATTCAAGGAAGATATCCAAAATGGAATTATCCAAGAAAATGTTTCCGATTAAGGAATTCGTGGACTAGTAACATAAGTGTGTCACTTAATTGACACAAGCAATGATGGATAAATTGGAGCCTGAGATTTGTAAATCTCTGTAACCTCCTTGTACCTTAATTATCTTCTCCTAAGATTACCCTGTTTACCCCTGAGGGGCAGGTAGAGTTAAGGTTTATATCCCATTTAAGGCTGTATTATTATGAAATCTCCAAGATGGCTAGCACCATCATTGGAAGAATCGAAACCCTGATTTACTAAGTTTTAAAATAGAGGGTTCATATAGCCTAACTTGATATTCCGAAAGTTTGATATTGTTAAATAAGAAAGACGGTTCTTTTTTTTGCTTATGCATTTTTACCGCAACCCTAATTAGGCAACAATTAAGAAATTGCCATCAGCTGCCTAGGATCGTCGACTTGTTCGACTAGCTATAAGGATTAGCTATTCCTTAAAATTTGTTAAGCAGTGGTTGGAATAACCATCTCACCTTAAGATAAGCTTTCCGATAATAGTTGATATATAAGTATCAAGGATACTCCTTTGGAGACCTTGTATAAATGGAATGTTAAACATCTATTGTTAGGACAATAGATTGGTAAGTCCAATTATCAAGATCTGAAAGTTGCATTGGAAACAACAAATAAGATCACGCAAATTCATAATCATCTGTAAGGTGCCAGTATTCGGCAGAAAATCAAGGATTTATGAAAATAGCAAACCTCCTAAATTCTCGATTAAGGAATAAGGTTCAACAATAGATATCACCCAGGAAGGGTGTGCCAAATCTGTTAAATTACCAGGCTAGTTAAGCTCTGAATATATAGAATCATTCGAAGGAAATCGAGTATATCAAGATCAGGTAGCTTATAAGCTAAAACCTATTTAAGGAGCTTGGCGGAGCTCGAAATACATTACACACTAGTGACTGAAAGGTGTGTTTCGCCAATAAGTCAAGAAGCACTATCACATAATGTTATGCAAATTTATGATGTGATGAGCATCCTGTATCGATTAAGGATCGACAGGTTAAGAAGCTTCAAAAAGGATATATGTACCTAATATAGGAGTCACTTTAGGAGCTTGGAAAGACTCTAGATATGTTGTGGAAGTTAAGTCCATTAAGCGACAAAAAGTACTTCCATCATTTTAGAAAATCTCGAGGTCGAGATTTCTTTTAAGGGGGTGAGGATGTAACACCTCGAAAATTCACGTCCTATAATGTATTGACACGTGTCATAAGCTTGAACGTGTGAAATTTTATTTAGAGGGACTAAAGTTGACAAACATGGAAAGTATGTGAAAATAAGGGTTCAAAATGTCAACAAGGGATAAATATACTTTACAGTGACCCTACATGATGTTCATAACCTCAACCGAATAAATCATGGATCGTACGAAGCCAATTGTGAAAGAAAGTGAGGAATTACAAACTACAGGGGTTAAATGTGTCAACATGTTTTAAAGGTATACATCTGAGTGACCTTTTAGCGAACCCGAAGCTTTGTAATGCTTAATTATACTCACAAGAATGTGTGATAAAAATTTCATAAGGTTTCGTTAAGGTATGAGAAAGTTATGGCAATATTCGTATACGAGGGGTTAAAAACGTCAACGATTTAATTTCTCGCGATTTTTACGCAACCGACGAACGAACACGCAAACATCAACTACCGATCCTAATTTGCGTATTTTAGTATTAATATTATGCTCTACGATGCTTCCATGATGTTCGGGTGCGAAGACGGGCTTGTGGGCCTTGGGCCCAAGCCCACAAAACCTCCACTATATAAATGAAAAATAAATAAAATATAAATCATTTTTCACCATCTCTTTCTCTCTCTAAAACTCTCTCTACTCTCTCTCTCTCTAGAAACTTTTCCGGCGACTTTTCCGGCGACCGGCGACTTTTCCGGCGGCCGTTTTCCGGCCAAGAGTACACTTTTTCAACTATATCCGACGTTCCGGATCGCGTGGTGTGGTTAGTTTTAGCTAATTCTTAGCGGTTTGAGCTCTATGGCAACTCCGGCGACATTCCGGTCAAATTCCGGCGAGTCCGTTTTGAACTTTTGACTTTGCAGATGCTTTGATCGGGACTTTAGGAGCATTCCTGCACAGTTTCAAGAAATTCTATTCTCCGGCGAAATCTCGACTTCTGACATGGTTCTGGCGAGTTCCAGCCGTCAGTTTTAGACGAAAAATATATTTTTGGGCTCCTAGTGACCTGTAGAGTCCATCGAACCACTTTCGACTCGGGTGAAAAATTTAAGTTCGGGACGCTCTCGGGCTCGACTTCTGACATGGTTCTAGCGAGTTCCAGCCGTCAGTTTTCGATGAAAAATATATTTTTGGGCTCCTAGTGACCTGTAGAGTCCATCGAACCACTTTCGACTCGGGTGAAAAATTTAAGTTCGGGACGCTCTCGGGCTCGACTTCTGACATGGTTCTGGCGAGTTCCGGCCGTCAGTTTTCGATGAAAAATATATTTTTGGGCTCCTAGTGACCCGTAGAGTCCATCGAACCACTTTCGACTCGGGTGAAAAATTTAAGTTCGGGACGCTCTCGGGCTCGGTTCAACATGGTCAACAGGTCAAACGTGGTCAAAACTGGGCAAGGGGAAGTTTTGGGTCATGTTAGTGCCTCGGTTCAGTTTTGGGTTCGGTCAAACCTGGTCAACATCGGTCAAACGTGGTCAACTGCTGGTCAACGGTCAACACGAGGCTCGGTAAAATTTTATCGATGCAAATTTTGTTATATTATGTGGGCATTAAAACTTTAAAAGGGCACCCTCTGATTCCCACTCTAACTAGGTCAAATGTCGGGTCAATCTTGTTATTAAAAAGTCAACAGGATAATTAATTTCTAATTTATGCATAATTAGCAATGTAGAACACATACAACCTGTTTGATCATTAATATAACTTGGTAATTAGTTTAAGAACATGTCTAAACATGTTCAACCCGACAATTTCCTGTTTAGACCCGGTTCGGAACCGAAAGTCGCAAAGCTTTGACTTTTGCTTTGACTTCAGTTCTGACCCGTTTTGGTATGATTTAGAAATACCTTAGAGCTCTAGTTGGACCAGATTGCATGCTAGTATAACCCTCTGTGATTATACACCATGGTTCATTAGTTAACCGATTAATACGCATGATTTCCGTTAATTGCCCATATGTTGACCATTATGTCCTTTTCACCATAAAACGTGATTTTTGGAAATGTAAAAGAGTAAAAACCTTAGTCACTGATATATAAACTTGTACCCAAAGTTTGACATCAGTTTGAGGTGTAGTTTGAGAGTTATGCTCATTAGCGTAAATTGAAAGCTTTATGTTAATTAAACGGCGTATTTAGCGTATAGCCTATTTAAACATACTTTTTGATACTAAACTCTTTACCCACTGATGTAATATATTATTTTGGGATTTTTTAATATTTTTAATTAATTTTAGGCTGAGCATAACTCATAGTCGTAGGCTTAACCCGGTACTTGTCGGTTTTGCCCTTACGGGCCATAAAATGGGTTTTACATATCTAAACGACTCCAAACCTTTTGCTACTGATCTTAAATGATAAATAATTTATTTTAAGCCTTCTGGAATGGTAAAAATATCAGCTTTATGTATCGAACCCGTAAACGGCTTTTAATCGCCTAATTAAGCGTTTTTAACGCATAGTATGTACTAAGAGTATTTTAAACATATCAAGGGTAATACCTACTGATATTTGAGGCAAATTATAATATTTTAACAGTAAGCAAAGGTTGTTAAACTCAGACTTCAGTTTTGAGCTTTTCGGCTTATGTGAAATTACCAAAATGCCCCTACGGTGCATAGTTTGGTTATAATTGATAAATTTCACATATATACTTGACCCTACTGTTATAATTTATTAAATGGAGTATTTTTGCTGATTACATCAGACCTGTAACTCAGGTTAATACTTAAACTCTTTTATAAACTTGAAAATGACCAAACTACCCCTACGGGGCATAGTTTGTGTTTAAATTCGTTTCGGGCATAATAAAAGACATCTTATTGATGTCACAACATATTTGAGGCATATTAACTTAGGAAACCTGGTTAGGACTCTTATGATTACCCGTCACGCCTTTTGCGCGTTCGGTTCGGTTTATGTAACTAGTTTACATAAATTAGCCGAAACGGGTCAAACCTTATCGGTTTTATCTCAAAATCCAGAGTGTGCATGAAATACCCATATTAAACAAGTCTCTAAACTTGTAGGGTCTAAATCACATTCTATCCGGTCATCACTTAATCGTGCGTACGAACCGTATCTTTGAAATTAGCCGGTCTAAGCTTAAGCTTAACTAAAGACCCGTTAGGATTCTAATAGGTTATTATAAACCTTCGTTCCAGATTTAGGAGCCCAGTAAAAGCTATCTGTACTTGCTGATTTGATACGGCTGGGATTGAATTTATATTTAGCTCAGGTAAATACTTTTAACTTATTTTCCCTATACGGGCTTGGGGTACGGTATATAGAATACCGCTTGGTCCAGCATTGAATCTTTAATCGAATAGAGGTTAAATCATTGATATGCTCTGTTTTGAAATGTTTTGTTTGCTTAAAGCCTTTGGGGGGTTAATGACCATGTCCCGGATATCCCTGGCATCATCTTACGAGATGGCCACGACCTGAGCACGGGGTGTAGGCGTACACCTTTCAGTGCATAACTCAATATTGTGGTGTGTCTATTGATCTTTAACCCGGTCTACGGATTGGGCTACTGAACGCATAAGAAACATGTAATTCGTTTACAAGTATTATACTCAAATAATTATCGCAAGTTATAAAAGGTTAATTTTGCCTCTGTGCATTTTAATCAAATTATAAAACATTTATGCCATGTGCATTCAAACCAATTTTAAATCATTTTCAAAATGAGTCGGTTGATTGTATTTACCAAGGTAAACTGACGTATTTTCCAAAAAGGCTAAGTGCAGGTACTAATCGGAATCAGCTGGCTACTCCTAGCATCATTAAAGAGTCTCGCAAGCTTAGATGCCTAAAGTCTGTTGAACTATTGTTTCCATTTTATTTTCGATCCGTCTGTGGATAAACAATCGTCAGTTGTGAGATATGATATTACAATATCATATTCGGTTGAATTATATCTTTTAAATTGCTTCCGCTGTGCATATTAAATATTGTGTTGTTTGACTATTATGTTGCCAACCACGTCACGATACTCCCCACCGGGCCCACCGGTGACATGTGGAAAGTCGGGGTGTGACAAGTATGAAAAAAAATCTTGTTAAAATTGATACTAGATTAGAACAAATCAGTTTTTAACTTGGTTGTCGTTTCACGGTTTAGATCGGGTTTGACACAATATAATTGGTTTTGGAATAAAAAATTATCATCCAAGAACTTATATTGTAAGGTTTTGATTTAAAATTGATCACTTGGATGAGATGTAAACAAGCCAAGAGCACCATTTTGTTAACTCTCATATTTCACCTATATATTGAATTCAATGGGTTCTAACAAGTTTTAATTATCATGGATCATAACTCTGACCAACGAGATACCGTAAAAACAAATTTTTTTTCAAAACAAGATACTTTCGTTTATTTCACTAAAAAACTTGTCAACTTACATCAAAACAGAAGGTAGACAGGCAACAAGCTGCGCCACCACCCATTTCTGAATTACAAACACTAACCTTCCAAAGACAAACCCCTGCCACCTGGGGATGAACAATTGTTGTGGATGACTCGGTGGACCCTTGTCAAAAAGTGGATAGCTTCTGGCGCTAGGGATCCAAATGTATCAAAGGCAAAAAGGACAAAGACATACTGGTTCTCTGCGCAAGCTTTAGCATACTTATCCACTTTCTTTGATTCTGCCTTTCTTGCTACTTGTCCAGCTACAACCTCGTTTTTCCTTAAACCAACCAAAGGGGAAACCCCCGTGAGGTCCACACAAGCATGTTTCTCCAGCCAAAGACGAGCAAATCCGCTGGTCGCAGAGTAGATCTCTCTTCCATAGGGTCCATGAAGAAATTCACAGGGGACTTTTTCCTAGCAGAAATCACAGCTCTTCTCAGGATGTCCCACAAAACATCCTGCACCCAGTCATGCCGATATTCGAACCTAGAGAGCTCTTTACAATGAACTGCGTGCTCCCAGTATTTGTCCATACAAGCTTTAGGCATATTGGGTAGGTTTCATCTTCCAGGTACATAGGGATCATTAACCGATATTTGAGAATGGCTTTGTATTCTACCGCAGACATGTATTGTCCCAACCCCTCAATCGGGATAACGGTCAAAAAATCCTAAGCATGTGGACCCTTTAGACACTCAAACATCAATTGCCAATATCAAAGTCTGGGAGAGAAACATTGAAGCGTTCGAGCGCCTGCTGATAGTCCGGGTCAAGCCCGACGACCCCACTGTTTCGAAGGATATGATCCCCTAGTTCTCAAAAATGAGCTTTAAACGCCCAAAGGCATAAGCCCCAATATCTCGAGCTGAGAGGAGGCCCAAACCACCTAGATGCCAGACGCCAGTGGAGGTCACTAAAGAAGGGGCCGCCACCCACGACTATGTCTTCTATAGCCTCCTGGAGGCCATCATCGAAACGAGATACCGCATCCACCATCAAATGGGGTTGACAAGTCCGCAGCCCAAAAAGTAACTTAGCAACCCCCATGCACAACCTTAACAGAATGAGTTCACATTAGGAATCCCTAAGGCAGGGCAAGAGTTTAATGAGGTTAACCGGCCCCGAGGCCCGCCGCCCTGCTAACTTCCCAATAAAGCTAGGATCACGGCTAACAGATCCACCAAGGAGCTTAACACCCCTCTCTGTTCTACCAATCCCTCTCGGAAAAAGCCCGTCCTGAACTTTCCGCCCGTCGCATGTCGGCCAAAAAACCTCTGTTTTCTTAATGTTGAGATAAAGCCCCAGAGATGGCCCCTCCTCCTTGATGATGTCTAAGGCCTTAGTAACCTCAGACGCGTCGCCGGTAATCGTCTCATCATCCAAATACCAAGCATGAAACGGGAGGTTATAGCGGTCCGAATGTCCGATAGATTGATTTAAAAAAGTCAAGTTGGGTTTGTATATACTATTGAATGATTTGAGAGACTAGGAGCTTAACAAACTGATTCTACTTAATACCAAATTCAGTTATAAAGGTTAGAAAATGTCTATAGTTGTAATCGATTATGAATGTATATCAATTAAGAAACAATTTTATACAAAAAACATTATGTTGAACAAAAAGATTATTAAATTCTAAAAATATATGAATTATACACGAGAGTTATGGTCGCGTGTTACAAAGGTTTGTCATAAAACAAAGAAGTCTTTGATCACGATACACACATAGTTAATACGAGAATTGTGATCCCATATCAAATGCGTTTAAGTCGTATCTATATCAAGAGATTATAATGCAAGAGCAAAATGAATGCATGACCCAAGTTTCACGTATCAATAACTAGAAAATACATGTGTGAAATTGTTCTAATATTATAATCAATTATTTAAATGACTTGATATCATATAATCATTTACACGTATAGCATCTTATCATTTTAACAATAAAATCTTTAAGTTATGCACCTTTACATAACTTATTATTTAATTACTTAATATAATGATATACTAATCATTACACATGTTAAAAAAATCCCACTCCTTGGCATGTTCTTGATTGTTCCTCCCACATGTTGAACGAAAATGGAGACTTACTCTTGTCCAATGATATGCCAATATACAATATTCCTTGTGAAACAAATTACGTGATTGCAATGTACACTCCACGCCATAAAAGTCAACATATATAGGAGAAGAAGAATAAAAAAAGTAATCCAATGATTGTAACATAAATAGAGTTAAGTATAAAACAGAAACAATAAGATCATGCATAATGGTTAATGCCCCTTAAGGGATATTTTTCGTCACATCAGCATTATAATGCTCCTGTAAAAAATGTGTAATGGTTAATGCCCCTTAATGTCCATTTTATTCAATACTTACCATTTTTTCCTCATCTTTGGGCATTATTCTAAAAATGTTTCTCCCTCTTTATGCCCCTATAATGCCCATTACGCATGGCCAAATAAAAGAAATGCATTTCTACTTTACATAAATAAAAATATCCATACAAATTATAGTATATTAAAATATCTTAATCTTAATTTGGAAATATACACATGAAATTACCGTATACATCGGTATTAACACACTCATCACTTATGTAGATGCTATTTAAGCGTAATAATTAACACAATAATCACTTATGAGGATGCTATGTAAAAGTGTATTCGAAGAAATCCCCTTCTTCTCGTCCCACGTATTATGTTGTTTATTGGGTATGATTGGTTGTAAGTCATTACAAAGCACAATGTTAATGCATTTAGGGGGAGGGGGTGGTTATCACTTGCAAAAATTCCATCACTCATAACATCCAATCAAGTTCTCCCATGTCATCAACCATTATTCCATCACTCACAACATTTTTTCGTGGAAATGTCCATCACTCACAACACCCAACAATAAACCCTCACACCCCTCTCACTTCCAATTATCACGGAATGCCCATCACGCGTGAATTTTATCACGCAATCCAATTATCACGGGTTAATTTGTTTGAGTGGCGGTGGTTTGTTTGTTTCACGCGTGAAAGAAGTATATTACGTGCAAAAAAGGAACCACCCCGGGTCCCCTTATAGTGTTTTATCCATTTGTGGTTACTAAGTTTCTGGTATTTGTTCATAACATAATGAAGGGGAAAAGAGAGAATGTTTTAGTAATATTTAAGCCTTTCATTGTAATGTTTAGGATTCCTTGACTACTCTAAAGGAATGTTGAAATCTTTTGGTTGATGGAAAAAAAATAATCCAAAACTATCCAACCAAACACATTACCTGTATATTAAAATTTGAATTGAATGAACAGTAACAAAAATAGAATTAAAATAGAATTGAATGAATATAGTAATAAAAATAGGTAAGGAATGAGCAAATTGTATCGGGTACCGGTACCAGTATCAAATATATCAAACTGGATGTATTTTCGGTACCGGTTCGGTACGACATTCACCGGTTTTTACCCTAATAAAAATAGAATTGAATGAATAGTGATAAAAATAGAATTGAATGAACAGTAACAAAAATAGAATTAAAATTGAATTGAATGAATATAGTAATAAAAATAGGTAAGGAATGAGCAAATTGTATCGGGTACCGGTACCAGTATCAAATTTATCAAACTGGATGTATTTTCGGTACCGGTTCGGTACGGCATTCACCGGTTTTTACCCTAATAAAAATAGAATTGAATGAATAGTGATAAAAATAGAATTGAATGAATAGTAACTTCACTAAGGGATGAGCAAATGATATCGAGTACCGGTACCAGTATCAAATTTACCAAACCGGATGTATTTTCGGTACCAGTTCGGCACAGTATTCACCGGTTTTTACCCTCAAATACTGGTGTCGTATCAGTACCGACCGGTACCGAACCGTACCGTACCGTACCAGGTATATTCGGTACCGGTACCCACTTTTGGGGATTTCGGTAACGGTATTTTCGGTACCGAGTTCATCGAATCCTGTAGCAACGTAGCAATGCAAATAATTGCACCGTTTAGATTACTTTTCATACACACAGTAAGTAAACTGTATTTCGTTTGAATGAGGTTTTATATACACAGCTTATTTTGCTTTATTTTTTGTCTTTTTCTGTAATGAATGAATTGTAGCATATAAAATTAACTTAGATATTTAGATTATTGATAAGCAAATCGTATCAAATCCTGTAATCAAACCGGTATCGTATCAGTACCAAATTTACTTTACCAAATCATTTTCGGTACCAATTTGGTACCCACCTTTTGACGTTTTCAGAATCGTTACTTTCGGTTCGACATCGGTTTAGCACCATACCTGTATTTATTAATTTTTACCTTCAAATACCATATCGTATTGTACCGAGCATTTTCGGTGCTGGTACCTAATTTCGATGATTTTCCGGATCGGTACTTTCAGTGTCGTTACCGGTACCGAGCTCATCCATATTTTAACGTGTTAGCACCGTAATAACTGAACTGAAAACAACCGAATTTCCAACGTGTAGGACATGTGGGTCCTATTATTTTGATATTCGGTATCTGCTTGCCGTTACTGACACGCGTTTTGCAGTTATTGGGTCCCCGGCGCAACGCGCGGACGGAAATTCAACTAGCTTATAGTAAAATTTGTTCTGGTTTCATCCAATTTGGTGAACCAAATGGACCCTAGCATTTATGTAGAATTCAAACATTAGCTTATCAAAGGTTGACCAAACTTAAGAAGGTAATAAAATCATTTTACTAGAGAGATATATCCCTAGGGATGTTCAAAAAACTCGTGGCTCGCAGCTCGCTCAAAAAGAGTTCGAAAAAAGCTCGTCCCGAAATTGGCTCGGTTGTAAACGAGTCAGCTCGGCTCGGTTTGTAAACGAGCCGAGCTTGAGCTTGGCCTGGCTCGGCTCGTGAGCCGGCTTGATAAGGTTTACATCCGTCATTTTTTGTCCCACATCGCTCAAAAGATAAAAACTAAGGGAGTATTTCCCCTATAAAAGAAGTTAAAGGAAATGTACAAAGTGAGTTAACTATTTATACTTGCATATTTAGCCATTTGGTTAAATTAAATTGCAATTATTGCCCTTAGTCTATGAAAAGATTCATTTTTAGGGTTTTTTAATTAGTAAATTTTGCGATTCTTTGTTAGTTCGAGCTAGATCGAGCCGAGCCGAGCTAGCTCGAATTTTAATCGAGTCGAGCTCGAGCATCAAATCTCAGCTCGATTTGAAATTCGAGCTCGAGCCGAGCTAGCTTGAATTCAGTTCAAGCCGAGCTCGTGCTGGGTCGAGCTTGGCTCGACTCGGCTCGTTTACGACCCTTGATTTCTATGTGAGTGTTTCTTTTGTGATAAGAGTGAAGGTATACATTTGGATTCATCTAAATAAGCATGCGGTGTTAGTGAGGTTATTTCCCTTCTTAGGTTATAGGGTGTGGTCATGACCTTCATGACCTCCATGACCCTCCACGTCAGCGTCATGTCACCCACCTCTAATCCGTCATCCAAAACCACTACCCTAAGGGTGTGGTCATGACCCAAACCACTAGCCCCTTATTTATTTTAATTTATCTTTGTCTAAAGAAAAATGAAATGATTTCTTGAAAAATAGAAAGGATGACCATGGTTGTCATGGTTTAATCCATGCAAACCATGGTAGATCAAGCAAGGTGATGGTGTATCATTCCATTCATATTACTATGTGACGAATCATGTACCAAATTTTATAATTTGAGATTATTTCCCTTGTTACAAACGTTTCTTACAAGCTTTTATAATTTGAGATTATTTCCCTTGTTACAAACGTTTATAATTTTAAAACATCATAAAGATGACGAACCTGCATCCTAAATACATCGTGATTTAAACTTATGCCTTTATTCACCTTTTAGTTTAGGCTTATATATGGATGCTGAATCATTGATCAATATCATAGATTGACTGTAACGATATAGAGAATATTAACATGGCTTATTGTAACACTTTAGGTAAATCCCATATTGGTCGTGGCTAGTAGAGATTCATTGGTTCAAAAGGAAAGCGTTCTCTTAAATTACCAACACTTTTTGGGCTAAATGGTAGTGGATGAAGAGAGAGAACTTCACAATTAAATGTGTTCATGTATGAGGCGTACTAGAATGCGTGACCTCATGTGGAGTTTTCACTAGGGCAACCAAAAACATATATGTGAGCTCACCGTGGGTAAAACGGACAATATTGGTGGCATGAGAGGCCGAATGCTACAAATGGTATCAGAGTTACCCCGGAGTCGTTCTTGATGGTAGGGAGAACCACATCATGAATGGCGAGTCCCCGAGGGTATCCATGAGAACACCTTAAGAAAAGCTCATATCCCTAATTGGGATGGTGGGGCAAACCTCATCAAAGAGGGTGATTATAATGATACAGAGAAGATTAATATAAATCCCTACGTAAATCCCGCATTGGACGTGACCATGAGATACTCTTGGTTCAAAAGAAATGTCCGGCCTCTTAAATCACCATCGTGTTTTAGGCTTAATGGTAGTGGATTAGAGGAGAACTCAATAGTTAAGTGTGCTCAAGTGGAAACAATATTAGGATGGGTGGCCTCATGGGAGGTCTTCACTTGGACAAAAAAAAACAAATTTGTAAGATTCTTGTGGACATAGTAGACAATATTGATGGTATAAGAGGTCGGGTGTTATATTGATGAATGTGACTTGTTTTTTTAATCATCTCATGTAATTTTGACTTTAAATAGAATGTTGATAATTTTATGTTTGTAACACCCCAACCTAGTTAAGGCTGATGTGTAACCAGAATTTAGATTTCTGACTATGGGGTAGCGGAAACCCAAATCTATGCATATGAGTTCTTCAGTAGTCCACACCTTAATCACGTAGGTTTGATTTTTATCATGTATTAAAACTATTGTCGAATAATAGCAATAATAACAAGCACAACCGGAAATTTTGTAAGAGAAACGTGAGTAGAGTACGAGGGAGATAGGTAATTAACATATGGATGGAATCAAGGTAGAGGATTTGAATCCTTTGAGGCTGGGTAATATTGGGTGATAAAGAAAATAATATTTAAATAATAATTTGACCAAAACCACATTATGCTATGTGTTTATAGGACGTGTGAAATGTGAAAAAAGTGTGCCACATAGGCTCTACTAGACGTTGAGACTTTCATCAAGTTGCATGTTTATTCCATCTAAAATATGTACTTTAAACTTATTTTCTTAATCTAATAATTGGAAATTCTGAATCTATCTATCAAAATTACAAATTACTTTGCACCTTAAAATTATCTAGTTTTCTGAAGAAGAAAAAAATGGAACTTCTAACAGTTTTGATAATTAATAATTAACTCATTACGATTATTATTAAATAAAATTAGGGACTAGTACATAGTTGTTGTGCATTTGTGCTCGTTTATGTTCAATTGAGATCATTTAGAATATTAGCGAACAAACATAAACGAATATGTTTATTTTGTTAACGGACAAGATAACCATTCTATTCAAGTGTTGTGTCCGTTTGTTTGTTCCTTTATGATTAGAAGAACACAAACACGTCCTTGTTTATGTTCGATTACAGGCATATCACCATGACACGTATGATCATCGAAATGCACCACCGTCGGCTCAATCCTCTAACCACAATGTCCCTTGATGACCACCTTGTCACACCCTATCAGGCCCGGCTATACCCAAGTGCTGGGTGGGCTTGAGAACAGGGCCCAAATAATTAAGGGGCCCAAAAAATTTTAAGTTTTCTTTATATATAGCCCAAAATTTTTTAAAGCCCCAAAGCTTTGTACAAACCCAAACCCTTAACAGATTACAGGCCCCATCCTTTGTCAAAAATACAATTTTCGCTGCAAATCAAACGACACGGTTCTTCTCTGCGCTAGGGATTTCTGAAATCTGAATTCTGATCGAACACTGTGTAACACAACAATAGTCATCATCATCGCGATTCAACACAACAATAGTCATCATCATCGCGATTCAGGACATCATAATCATTCTCGCAGATAATAGTCATCATCATTACGGAATCACCGCTGCACGGTTCCGAGGTATTTGTTTGTTGTCTGTTGATTTTTGCTTGTTGTTATCTGTTACGAGTCGCAACCACGGTTCCGAGTTACGGTTCCGAGTTACATCTTGATTTCAACAAAGATGAATGATGTTTGTTTTTTCCGATTTACGGTTCCGAGTTACTGAGTTACATCTTGATTGCAACCACGATATTTGTTTGTTGTCTATTGATTTTTTTGTTTTTTCATAGCCGGTTATCTTTTTCTAGACTTTTGCCACTTTCAAGCCCACCCAAGTGTTGTCATCTGTTATGAAATATCAAATATGAATGATGTGAATTGCTTTTTTTTCTTTTTTTTTTTTTTTGCAGTTGATATCCGACATTCCGACTATCCGTCTTCTTAAGCCCACTGCCGAAGCCTAAAGTGACTTCATCTTGAGGTAAATTGGTAAAATCTTGATAATAATAATTATTTATGTTTTATTAATTATACTTCAAATGTATTAGACTTCGTGTGAATTGTTATTGAATGGATTTTATTCGTTAATATGTAGAAATAATGCCTCCCGTTCCTAAATACAAACACCTATCCGGGTTGGCGACAATATCTATTGAAAGTGAAATATTAGATACTATGGATTACAAGGAGTTGATCGAGAGCTTTGCTTCAAAAAACGCTTGGAGAACCACACTGTTTGCTTAGCAAGTAAGTTTGATACTTTGATCATTTTTGCTACACTATTTTTGTTAATTTGTTTTATCTATTTCATAACAATTATCGTAGTATTATCAATTTTTAGTATTTATATATATATGATTAAATGATTGATGAGTTTCTGTTATATGAAGATTTGCGAATAGGGCCCAAATTTTTTATCTCGAACAGGGCCAAAAAAAAATTTGTGATTTTCGGAGACGGCCCTGCACCCTATATCATATCACAACATACGTCTAATTAGGCTATATACTTGAGCTTGAGATCAAATATGGTCACACCTATTAGGCCTAACCAAACACACTTTCCCTCATGTATAAGGAGGCTCGGTCCTCCACTCTAGAGACTTCTTACCCCAACTCTCTCCTCGATATACTTCCTTTTGGCTCTTCTCTCCTTGACACTTCACCCCAACCCCCCCCCCCCCCCCCCCTCCTCTCTCTCTCTCTCTATATATATATATATATATATAATATATATATATATATATAGATATATAGATTATGAGAGAGAGAGAGAGAGACACACACACATATACACATATTATACGTTATGAGCTTACATGTTGATTATACATACACATATATGTATCTCGTATGGTTTGAGCGTCGGACGACGTCCCCTTATTACAGTCTTACATCCTTTCTAACAAGTTTCTTAATTATATTGTTAATCCATCATAAGCTCGACAAAAGACTAGGTCGGATCTATACGATTCCAAGGTTTGGCCCGGAAAATTGACCTTTCAACATCATACGGATACCGATTACCGAGAAGATTAACATGGACCATTGTAACACCCTAGGCAAATCCCACATCGGTTGTAGCTAGAAGAGATTCTTGGTTCATAAGGAATGTCTTGTCTCTTAAATCACTAAAGCGTTTTAAGCTTAGTTGGTTGTGGAGCATATGAAAACCCCACATTTAAGCTTGCTCATGTGGGAGTATATTAGGATGGGTGACCTCCTGAGAAATCTCCATGGGGGCAAAAAAAATCCATGAGCATCTGGATGACCAACCCATCAAGAACAAAGTATACAATATTGGTGGTGTGAGAGGCAGAATATTACACAAAAGGCCTAAAACCAAATCTTCACAATGATTAATGGAAAATAAAGCATTCACTTTGATTCAACCCAACCCAATCTGGTTAAGAAAATTAAATCTATTCTCACAAGCACATAGATAACTAACTAAAAATGCGTTTGTTAATTTTTTGATCTTTTTTTTCGAAGTTATAGTGTAAATATGAATCAATATATGTTGTTTTTCTTATTAAATGAACTCCTAATAACTTATCCTTTCAAGTCCATTATTGTCGTTTAAACTTTGAATTTTCCTTCACCCAGATGTCCATCGAAAATGGCTCAAACAGGAATCGAACCTGCATCTCCACTAGGGAGACACGCCAATTAACCACTGGACAAGTTCTGAGGACTAAATAAGAATAGTGAAACCTAAAATCAAAGAAACAAAAGCTAACAAAATATCTGTGACCACTGACCACTCATGTTTTTTATATGATAAAAAAAAGGTTAACGAAAGAATTGAAGACGCAAACCAGCCTAGCTTGAGATGTGGCGGAATTGGATGAGCAATATATGCATGACATTAAGACCAATAAATTGATATAGACCCACCATCTCTCCATCCAGCCAAATATCTCTATATCGATCATGTCACCAAGTAAATACACAACTACAATTAATAAAATAGATCAAACACAACTAGTCAAATCGAAAACCAGCTAAGTCACATATGTCAAACTAGGTTTAAACAACAAACACGTTGGGTCTCATTTAAACTTAAATAAATCATGGTAGAAAGAGGGAGAAGCCCTTTGAAAACATGGCATTCGACTATACGGAGTGGGAGGGCTTGAAAAGGGGACGCGAAGCGCCATTTGGTAGTCACGTCATCACCTATTAGAAAAGTGGCGTGGTGCCAAAAAGGGCGTGGTAGGATAGGGCGTAAAATGGTGGCGTGTTGTGACACGTGGCATACACTTTTTTTATTTATTTTATATTAAAAAAAGAAAATCAAATATAAAACCCACCACCCAATCAAAACAACACACCTCATCACCATTTTCTTCACCGCGGGTGAAGAATCCAACGCCCAAACCTCCACACCACCGATGGGCCAGTGTGCCCAGCGTGGAGAGGCTTTCACACCTCCAAAACACACCCACTCCATGTAGTCGATGTGTGATGCACCATTTAAGTACAAAAGAAATGAAAAATGATTTGTCCTAAGTTAACTTAAAACCTCCTTAATAATTAGTAACTAGCGAGATTCTTATGCTTCATCGCAGGCTTTCAGTCGGTACCATTTCGTTATAGTACTG
Organism: Helianthus tuberosus; assembly: GCA_030545235.1. NCBI lineage: Eukaryota > Viridiplantae > Streptophyta > Magnoliopsida > Asterales > Asteraceae > Helianthus > Helianthus tuberosus. The sequence goes on from CM060362.1 coordinate 2,193,337, forward strand.
GTACAATACCGGCACTCGGTATAGCAACCGAGAGATATATGTCCTAAAGTATATCGACACGTGTTTTAAACCGAAAACTATAAATACGAATACCGATATCATGACGGATGTTGCTTGGCTGGTAACAGTTTGGTTCGTCATGATACCGTTACCGTACCGACACTCGCTATAACATACGATACCAAAAAAATATTCGTTTATGAATAGAACTCCGCTTTACACCGGCATGTCGAGGAAACCATAAAATCGAATGTTGTACCAGTACCGATGTTCAGATGATATATGTTTGGTTCGTCATGATAAAGAACAAAAAAATAAACTACACTTGACCCGTTTGAAAAAAAAAAAAAAAAAAAAACTTTATCTTATGGTAGATTAAAATAAGAAAATCTCAACTATATACTCAAAATTTTATAAAAAATGACATATTAAAAATGTCCAAAACTAATTACAATAATAAACAATACTAATGAGAATACTAATGGCCATTGAGATGTAATCAGAAGCTAATATATGTTTACACAAAGCGGTCGAATTAATTAACATATATTTTGATTCAGTTTTGAAACATCTTGTTAATGTAATAAAAGAAATAAAAAATAAGAGTAGCGACCAATCATGTGTATAACATGTGAGCAATGGGGTACAAGTCGGTTTATGCGTCCTTATCATCTCTTATTTCTTATCCTATTTTCATGTCATCACCATTTCAGACCAAACATACATAATTATGCAATTGTCTTTTTTCCTTCTCAAGTTTTCTGGAAAAAATAAATAAATAAATAATAATAATAATAATACTCACTTTACAGTAATGCAATATCGATTATTTTCATATTTTATGCCAAGTTAAATGATAATATAGGTTCTAAGATTTATAAGCAATGCATATGATTTTTAGTTAAATAGTAATTTTAAATATTATTGTATATATCTATATTAATTAAATAAAAGTAGTTAAAAGAGTAGTTGTCTCTCATTGGTCCACGTGACAGACATAAAACAAAAGATTGCATGTGGTCTCGTGGTTCGCCTATTACTATCATGCTTGAGAGACGCGGGTTTGAGTGCCGGTCGCCCCTATAGGCTTTAACTTTTTTTGAACGGCTCACGAATTCTCCAAATGAACTACTGACTTTCGAACTAAGGAAAACCTCTACTTAGGGCCGAAGCCCGTGAACACTTCCCCAAAGGCACGGCAGTACGGTGAGGTAAAACTCGCTCAGTTCAAAGATCAAACTAGCAATCACCACCTACTAACCTAGTCTCTCATCGTCACTAGGTGTCACCGAAACTAAATGATGGTGCTGGAATCGAACATGGATCACTTGAAACACTAGATCTCCCCCTTACCACTCCACCACCAGCTTCTTGCCCTTATCTGCTTTAATTATTCTATAATCTCCTTTATCGGTTAATTTTCTTAGTCTTTTTTCGTTTTTTATTCTTTCCCTTTTTTCCTTGCTTATGTGTTAGTATTTACTTCTTTTATTTTCTTATTTCCTTCTTGTTATACTTCATAAGATTAATGCTAATGTAATAGTCGTAAATTCCGAGCGTTACACATTTTAACACACTCTACGGTATCTAGGTTTCAAACCCGCCACGGAGCACTATTTGCACTAGTTGTTCAATAAATCTAAGTCAACTTTTAGTTTTTGTAAATATTAGTTATTGTTACGTATTTAATATATAAACCCAAAATCTATATGTTATTTAATAATAGATGTTGACCCACCAAACTCTCATATAACAACAATCATATATTTTTCCAAGTGCTTGTGTTCACGTATGTAAACCTTGTTATTGAATCTCCCCATGTGGATGTGGGGTTGTACGGTCACGTCGCTAGTTGTTTATTATTATGCTATTAACTTTTTCACACACACGTAGTATGGGAAAGTAAAAGTTATAAGGTTAAAGTTGTTTTACGAAGGGGTCTTAAGATAAAAAATATCCTTAACGTATTTAGTTTCAGAATTCAAAAAAAAAAAAAAATCGTGATTTTACACTGGTAGAGTAATTATGTAAACAAATAAATCGTTATTTTACACTTCTAGAGTAATTATTATGTAATTTTGTACAAAATTATATAATTAATCTACTAGTTTAAAATCACAATTTTTTTTTACATTTTGCAATTAAACATCATTCTTAAGGCTTTTTTTGTATATTAAGACTCATTTGAATGTGATTTTTACACAAAAGTTATATTGTTACAAATCTAATTTTATACGTGAAACACTATATAACGACACCATTATGTTTAAACTACTATTGTCATACTCATTGGAGTACATATAATAAATCTTTAGATGAAATATCTGTTGGTTGACATTTAGAAATTACACCTTATCAGCCAAAATTGTTTCATATATAGTCGGCTTCTTCAAATTTGTCTAGCTGTAATGTTCATAAATTTCATCAATACCCATTCATACAAATAGCAAGAAAGCAAACAAAAGTATAAATATTACCTCACAAAAATTGTTATTTGGTATTGTTGAAAAGAGTTGTTACTCGTTACTTGTATTAGTGGTGCACAAAAAACCCGAACCCGGACCCGAAAATAAAACCCGGAACCGGGTATTATAAAACCCGGGTTTTTTATACCCGAACCCGACCCTACCCATAGGGTAGGGGTTGGGTATGCATTTCTGTTATAAAACCCGGAACCCGGAACCGGGTTTTTTTATACCCGTTTTCAACCCGGGTTTTATGAGTACCCAGTTTCAACCCAAACCCGGAACCGGGTTTTTTCAATACCCGGTCCGGGTTTCCCAATACCCTGTTCAGGTTTTTTCGTTTTTTTTGTGTTTTTTCGAGTTTTGTACCTTGGTAACGGCTATATAGCCGTTAGAAAGTGTATTATGATCATTTGTTTGGTTTACATTGTATCTCTATACCCTATAAAGGGGGTCTTTGATGACGAACAATAAACGAAGACGATCTAGTTATTCGAAGCTATCTATGTTCATAATCTTATTCGATCCGGTTCAATGATTATTTAGGTGTCATGTATTTCTGTGTTTTATGAAATAAAAAGGTTTTGCATTTTATATTTCTATGATTTATCCAAAAAAATGAACACCCGAGGCATACCCGAACCAAATCCGAAACCAAGCCGATCCATACCCGAACCCGAAAATAGGGTATTATAATACCCGGGTATTAGAAAACCCAACCCAAACCCTACCCGAACCCGGGTATATGGGGTATACATTTTTTATATAAAACCCGGACCCGACCCGACCCGGGTATTGTCAATACCCGATTTTGTAGAACCCGATCGTACCCGAACCCGGTTCCATACCCGGAACCGGGTATTCAGAAAACCCGATTTGTGCACCACTAACTTGTATTAATTCATATTACATCATATGTTATATTGGGCTTGTTGATATTTGTTTATGTCTGATGGGCTGTTGGGCCGGTTTGTTACGGTTGTTATGTAAGTTGTTATGGTCCAAGGTTTATAAGTGTGCATGATATATAGTTGAAGCGCTTTCTGGTTACTTATGAAGTTTACAAGGTGCAAACTGAAGTATGGCAGGGGCTGAAGTGTAACTATGTTGGATTCTGGTATAAAAAGAAGAGAGAGTTGAGCTGGTCATTATCACTGATATTTTCTATGGTTTCTCTCTGTATTCTTTTATCTTATTTGATCTCATTCGTTGTAGAAATCATAGTTGAGATCTTGTGACCTGAGTGTTTGTTTCGTTGTATTGTTGGTTGATCATTCAATAGATTAGCTGATCATTGTATATCACATATCTCATTATTTTGAGATCTAGAGTTTGGTTGTGTCTTTTGTGGCAACCCCCGACCCCTGCCTCGTGAGGCTGGCGGCCGCGGCCTACTCAGAGATGGTGGTATCGGGGTTTATCATTATTTGGCAGCGAAAATTTCATCAGGACCGTAGTTAGGAAATATTTTATCAGAGTAAAACACCACATTTTATAATAATAAACATATTGGGATAAAACCCAAGTTTTCGTTACAAACAGGTTTATAAGGATAAACCCTATTTTATTGAAATAAAACATCTTCTTTATTTAGGTAACTTTTATAGCCACTTTTCCAAGCCTTCAGTGCTGTCTAGCTGGCTTCTATATGGTTTTCACATTTTGTTACCTGAAATACGTTTAAAAACATTTTGTCAGTGGGAAATACTGGTGAGTAAATCCCAATTTAATCAAGACAGGTTTTATCAGTTTACAGCATTGAGGGCGATCTCGCAATTACATTTGTTTAAATTTCTACTTTAATTACCACCCACGGTACTGTCAACCCGACTTGTGGTCATGTTACTACTCACAGTGTAGTAACAAATTTTGTATACAAAACCCCAACATACCGACGATAATTATAGAATACAAATACTCAATCACTGTTAAATTAAGAGAGATTTGTGGGAAATGAGCGACGAAAACTGAAGGCTGATGGCCTCCTTTTATAGGGCTGGTCAACCACTTCCTCGCGGCCCGCGTAAACCACACAAGGGGCCTTCGCGCCCCGTGACATAGTAGGGCCTAGCTGCGCTGATTCGGACAACTAGCCTCGACACGCATTGCACCACGTGGCGTCACCCGGTGAGCTCTGATGGCTAGCTGTCACGACCCGCGTAAGCCTAAGGCTATGCCTTCACGGCCCGCGAGCGACACCAGGATTTTGTTTTTATTTAAATTAAATAAAATTAAAGGTATTCGAGACCGGTTTTTCGTATACGAGGTGTATTTGAGGACATATAGGGATATTATAAATATCTTAGGGATGTCGGAAACATTTTAGGAGGGTTGTTATATCCTCCCCACCTTGTTTTAGAACTCGTCATCGAGGTCTACTGGAACAGGTGTGGATATTTCCTCTGCATTTCAGATTCAAGCTCCCAAGTGTACTCTGGTCCTCTCTTGGTAACCCATTTTACTTTGACTAGGACTAGTCTCTTGTGTTTAAGATTTTATACCTTCCTGTTTTCAATTTGTAGAGGCTTCTCTACAAACTTAAGCTTTTCATTTACCTCTATGTCTTTAAGAGGTACTACTAATGATTCATCGGTTAAGCACTTTTTGAGATTACTTACATGAAATACATCATGTATTCCTGCCATTTCCTCTAGCAGTTGTAGCTGATAGGCTACAAGTTCTATTCTTCTAATAATCTCAAAAGGTCCAACATACCTGGGGCTTAGCTTTCCCCTTTTTTATGAATCTGACTACTCCTTTCCAAGGAGAGACTTTTAACAACACCTTGTTACCTACCTGAAATTCCAACGGCTTTCGCCTGTTATCAGCATAACTCTTTTGTCGATCACGTGCTGCTTTTAGGCATTCCTTGACTTGAATAATCTTGTCTGTTGTTTCTTGTATTATCTCGGGTCCAGATAGTTGCTTTTCTCCAAATTCTGCCCAACAGACTGAGTTCGCCACTTCCGTCCATAAAGTGCTTCAAATGGTGCAGCATTGATACTGGTATGATAGCTATTATTGTAAGAAAATTCTATCAATGGTAGATGATCATCCCAATTACTTCCGAAATCAATTACACAAGCTCTAAGCATATCTTCCATTGTCTGAATTGTCCTTTCGCTTTGTCCGTCTGTTTGATGATGATAAGCGATGCTTAGGTTTAGCTTGGTTCCCATTGCTTTTTGGAAAGTTGTCAAAAAATGAGAGGTAAAATGGCTATCTCTATCAGAAACAATTGATAAAGGAATTCCATGTAATGAAACTATTTCATTTACATATAACTTGGCTAACTGTTCCATACTGACCGTTTCCTTCATTGGTAAGAAATGAGCAGATTTAGTTAGCCTATCTACAATCACCCAGATTGTATCATTACCTTTTCGTGTCTTGGGTAATTTGGTAACAAAGTCCACTGTTATCAATTCCCATTTCCATACAGGCATTTCCAATTGCTGCAACAAACCTGAGGGTTTCTTGTGTTCAGCTTTAACTTGTGAACAAGTTAGACATTTAGAAACATAAGCTGCTATATCCTTTTTCATTCCTATCCACCAGAAATTCTTTCTTGAGTCTTAATACATTTTATCATTTCCAGGGTGTATCGTATACTTAGACTTATGGGCTTCTTCTAATATTCGATGACGTAGGTTTCCTAGTTTAGGTATCCATATCCTTTTCTTATGGAATCTCCAAATTCCATCTGTTCCTTGTTCTAATTCCTTAATCATTCCTTTTAATTTTTTAGTATCATCCTTGATTACTGATTCCTGTGCTTCTCTAATCTGTTCATTTAAATCTATCTGCAAATTTAATTTAAGAGAAGGTACCCTTTTTGGCTTTTCGTGATATTTTCGACTTAAAGCATCAGCTACTACGTTAGTCTTTCCTGCATGACACTGGATATTACAATCATAATCACTAAGAATTTTCATCCAGCGTCTTTGTCTCATATTTAATTCCTTTTGCCCAAAAATATATCTTAAACTCTTATGATCGGTGAAAATGGTAAACTTACTACCGTAAAGGTAATGTCTCCAAATCTTAAGGGCAAAAATTATGGCTCCTAATTCTAAATCATGGGTTGAATAATTTTCTTCGTGATTCTTAAGTTGTCTAGATGCATATGCTATAACCTTTTGACGTTGCCTCAACACACATCCATACCCTAACTTAGAAGCGTCACAATAAACTACAAAGGCTTCTAAAGGCTTCTTCTTGTTTTGGTCCCCATTCAAACTTAACATATTTACAGGTTAGCTTAGTTAAGGGAATGACTATTCTAGAAAAATCTCGAATAAACCGTCTATAATAACCGGCCAGTCCTAGAAAACTTCTGACCTAGGTTGGTGACTCAGGGGTTTTCCATTTAGTAATTGCCTCAATCTTTGTGGGATTTACATGAATTCCTTTATGATTGACTAAATGTCCAAGAAATTGCACTTCTTCTAACCAAAACTCACACTTTGAAAATTTTAGCATAAAGCTTTTCTTTTCTCAGCGAATTCAGAAATGCATGCAGATGCGCTGCATGTTCCTCTTTATTTTTAGAGTAAATGAGAATACCATCTATAAAGAAAATTATGAATTTATCCAAATGTGGCTTACATATTCGGTTCATCATGTCCATAAATACGGCTGGGGCATTGGTTAAACCAAATGGCATGACAGTAAATTCATAATGGCCATACCTTGTTCTGAAGGCTGTCTTAGGAATGTCCTCTTCCTGTACCTTTAATTGATGATATCCTGAGCGCAAATCGATCTTAGAAAAGAATCGAGCTCCTTGCAATTGATCAAACAAATCATCGATTCTCGGTAATGGGTACCGATTTTTAATTGTGACTTTGTTCAATTCACGGTAATCAATGCACATACGCATTGACCCGTCTTTCTTTTTGACGAATAAGATCGGTGCTCCCCATGGTGATGAACTTGGCTGTATGAATCCTTTCTCCAATAGTTCGTCCAACTATTTCTTTAACTCTTGCATCTCTGCGGGTGCCAAACGGTAAGGTGACTTGGCAATTGGTGCTGTTCTGGGTAGCAGATGAATTCTGAATTCGACTTCTCGGTCTGGTGGTAGTCCTGGTAGTTCTTCTGGGAACACATCTGAGAATTGAGATACTACGGGAATTTCTTTCAATTCCTTTCCTTTAGTGTTAAAGATTATAGAAACCATATACACTAGTGACCCTTTTCTTGCACAGCTTGCAGTTTTCATCACAGAGATGAATTTCGTGGGTCTAGATGGTTTATCTCCTTTAATTGTGATCTTTTCACCCTTTGGTGAATTTACTTGGATTGACTTTTGATCACATAGAATATTGGCTTTGTTAGCTACTAACCAATCCATTCCTAATATAACATCAAATCCTGCCAGATTCATTGGGTAAAGATTTGCAATAAACTTTTGATTTAAAAATTCTATTCTTGCTCCCTGCAAAATTTCAGAAATCTTAATGGACTCTCCATTTGCTGTTTCTACTAGACATCCTTGTTGAAGTTTAGTTAATGGTTGATTGAGAAGTTTGCAAAATGAAGTATTAATTAAACTTTCGTTTGCACCAGAGTCAAATAATACTTTGGTAAAAACATCATTAACTAAAAACGTACCGGCAATCATGTCCGAAATCATTTTGGCTTCTTCTGCAGTAAGAACAAATGCTCTAGCATTTTTAGTAGTCTTGTTGTTCACGGCTGGAGCTAGTTTCGGACAGTTTGGCTTGATATGCCCTTTTTCTGCACAGTTGAAGCACACTCCATTGCTGGGTTTCTTCCTACAGTCTTCTTCCTTATGTCCTGGTATTTTACAGAAATTGTAGTAGGTGGAGCATCTTCCTGAATGCTTCCTTTTGCAGGCCTTACAGTAAGGTGCGGAGGTAGAACCTATATTTTTTTCCCACGGTTGGAATTACCGTAGCGAAATTCTTGGGTAAGCCTTTGAGCTAGGTTCTTCCTTTGGTTTTCTTCTTGCGTACACACTAATTCATCAGTCAAGGTATTTGCTAGTTCTATAGCTTCTTCTATGGTTTGTAGTCTAGCTGCCTTGACTACATGCCTAATTTCACTGATTAATCCCCAAATGTAACGGGAGATTAATACTGGTTATGGTGAAGCTAGGGTTGGCACTATTCTAGCATATTCAAAGAATGTAGTAGTGTAACCCTTGCTATCTACTCCAGTCATTCTAAGGTTTAAGAACTTATTTGCTATCTGTTCCTTTTCATTGGGAGGACAGAATTTCCTTTCCACCATATTCTTAAATTCATTCCAATCCATATTATAGACTCTATCACTTCCCCTGGACTCGAGGATAGTGTTCCACCATTCTAGAGTTGCATGCTTAAACAGATTGGAAGCAAACATTATCTTATCATCTTCTACACACTTGCTTATTTTTAAGACTGCCTCAGTCATTTCTATCCAGCGTAGGGCTGCAATGGCACCCTCATTGCCAGAGAATTCTATTGGCTTGCAGGACCAGAATTCTTTGTAAGAACAACCATAAGACATGGTTCTTCTTCTTTTTGGAATTGGCAATTGAAGTAAGGGTCCATTGTTTACGCTGTGTTCAGGTTCAGTAGGTGGTCGTTTACTTCCACTATTACTTTTATTATTTTCGGCTTCCTTAACCGTTTTGATAATATATGGCATTGCATCTATAATTCCTTGTGCCACTATGTGTTGGACGGCACTGTTATCTAGTTGATTTCCATTATTATCGTTATTCTGGTTTTCTTGATTCACTTCGTTGTTCATCTGAATTTTAAACATTTACCACATATTAATATCACAAGATAATATTTAATGCTAATAATCACACAACAATACATTGATCCAAAATCGTCGTCATTGCGACCTTTACTCTATTTTATATTATGTATCTATATCTATTACAAATACAACTGGAATTAAAAATACAATACTAGTATGCATCAAGAACTATAGGATTATCTATTTTAATTGATTATATATATTATAAAATTATTATTATTTTTTTTCCAAACATACACACACATATATATATATATATATATATTGTTATTATTATTATTATTACTATTACTGGTATGGGTTCATCCAGAATTGCATATTACGGTCATCATATTTCCAGACGAGCCTTTAACCTATTTGTCTCATCCTCTCACTTCCTTCTAATATCTCCTCACCAAAGGTTCAGAGTTCTTGCACATTCTCAGTGCTCATGGGTGGGGCTGGTGCTGGTATTGGGTCAGGAAACTGGGGCATGGGATCTTCGTAAGGATACGGGTTCTCTAGAATTTCCCTGATGTATTGGTCATTATCAAAATACGGGTCTAGAGGGTCAAGGTTTGGGTAGGGTGCTTGATGGGTGTCAAGTGTTATATATATTAGGTGTATATTTAAGCCCCTTTAACACTTTTTTAGTCAAGTTTTAAATTTATAAAACACGATATTTACTAACACTAGACACACATATGGGCAAGTGCACCCATCGTGAGCGTAGTATAGTGTTGGTAAGATACCGAGGTCGTCCAAGGACACAAGAGCTTTTAGTACCGGTTTATCCTCAACGTCTAATCAAATCAAAAAGTTTAGAAAAATGTTTTAAACTAAGAAAAATAAAAACTAACTAAAAATGCTGAAAATAAAAATAAAAGAAAAACAGATAGACAAGATGAATCACTTGGTTCCGACTCGTATCTAGTGTAACCTTTGATTATTTCCGCACTTTTGCACTATTTTAAGAGATTATCTTAGTTATTGTAGTAGGCCCCTCTTTTGAAGGTGACGTTACCCTCACCCTAGTAGTTTGAGTCAGCAAGGATACAATCCTAAAAGGGTGGATTATTGAAAGATAATTAATTAAGTTATTAATGCAAATTATGGTAGGCCCCTTTTTTGGAGGTGACGTTACCCTCGACTAAGTAGTCTGAGTCAGCAGGGATACAGTCCTAAATAGCCGGGTTATAGTATTAATAGTAGTTAACTTATGAGGGGATCAAAGAGTTTGGACCCCCGCCATCCAATACCGTTAAGTATTGAAGGAGGTCCTACTAAATTTGACCCAGGTCCATTGCAGGACCTCTAAACGCTGAACAATGGCAAGACCTTTACCAAACCGTTCCCTTAACCCCCGACCAGGTAGCCAACATACCTCCATATAGACCGTGGAGATATGAATGGTGAAAATCTTTTATTTTATATAGACAGTAAAATAATGCCAAGACACCACGGACAAACGATAAGGAAAGATCACCTTCAACATAAGCAACTAGTTATTAAAGTCATTAATACAAAACCAAATAAAAAGTGCGAAAAGATTGAAAATAAAAAGTATTACACTAGACACTTTGTCTTCACCAAGTGATGTAAGAGACTTAGGCAAACATGGCCTTGATTGTCAAGAACTCTTACGATCAATCTTGGATCCCGAGACGACTCACACACTCTACGATGGACAATGGATGATGGTGGTGGATGATGGTGTTATGGTGGTGGTGGGTGGTGGGTGAAGTGTGAGAGAGGTGGTGTGCCAAGGGATGGTTTGAGCTTGAGCCAAGCACTCCTATTTATAGGCTGAACAGAAGCTCGGGCACGGCCCCGTGTTCACATCCTTCTCTTTCTTCATTTAATGCAGCTTTGTCTTATTAGTTGACCACGCCCCCGTGTCCGCTGAGCACGACCCCGTGTGCAGAAGAATCTTTGTACTATGAAGATTTGCCTGGATTGTGCGAATCTTATAGTTGACCACGGCCCCGTGTCCGCTGAGCACGGCCCCGTGGTGGGCAATAGAAGCTTCTACAACTTTGTCTTTTCTGCTGACACTTGGGCACGTCCCCGTGCTGGCTGAGCACGGGGCGTGTTCAGTCTCCTGTCTTCTTGTTTTGCTTGAGAAGATGCTGTCGTGGGGTCGGGCATGTCACGTCTTGTTCCTTTTCTTGTATTTATGTTAGATTTTGATGTCTTTTTGCTTCTTTTGTTAATTTGAGCTCATTTAATCCTGAAAATACAAAAGGAAGACAAAAGCACACTTTTTCCAACATTAGTACTAAAAAAAGGGTTAGTTTTATGCCACAATTGATGAAATTTATATGTTGCATTTTGCACACATCAAATACCCCCATACTTGAATCTTTGCTTGTCCTCAAGCAAAACTCTTTAATAAGTGGCTATTACACTCCCAAATGGAATGGGTAGAGAAGAAGGTTTTTGGGCTTGTCGTAGAGTGTCGGGATGTCCAAGATTCTTTATTAAGTTTTATTTTTATTTATTTACAATCCTATTCGTCATGATTTATTTAAAACTTTTCATAAGATAAATTACTTATTAGGGCATAACATGCCTCTTTAAAATTCTATTTATATACAAGTTCACATACCTCACGGGGATCACTCAACACTCGGCCGAAAATGTATTTTTGTGGATCACTCGAGAGCGGCATGGAACTTACTCCTACCATAGGCTTGCCAAGCAATCAATCCTCCTCCTTTTTAACTTATATACCTTTGTAAACATCAAGAGGACTTTGTGGGTGAAGGGTTAGGCTTGGGTTAAAGGCAGTGTTGTAGAGATCGCTAGGCGCCAGTCGGGCGGTGGAGTACCGACTAGGGATTAATCGGGATTAATCAGGATTAATCGGGATTAATCGGATCGGAATTTATATATATAATTTTTAAATTTATATATATACACATACATTAATATCAATATAATACTTAAAAATAGTTCAGAATTCAAACAACTAAGTTTAAAACATAGCTAATCAAGTATTTAAACATTCAATACACACGTTAATATCAATATAATACTTAATACTAGTTCAAAATTTAAACAATGAAGTTTAAAACATAGCAATTTAAGTATTTAAACATTAACATATCATTCATTGTCTCATGGAATATGTTTTAATGGGTTAAAAACATGTTTTTTTTTGGGCCAGGTTGGAACTAAACAAGTTGGTCCATGTATTTAATGGTTAAAAACATTTGTTTGGGCCAGATTTAAACTAAAAAAGAGTGGGCCGACTTGGGCCGATTTGGTCCGCCTTGGACCGACTAGGTCCGCCTTGGACCGACTTGACCAACTACCGACTAATGGTCCGACTAGCTCAAAATTAATCAGTTAACGGCCGACTAGCGCCTAGGCGCCGATTAATTCCGATTTTTACAACACTGGTTAAAAGTAGGTGGTTGGGTTAGTGGTTAGTAGAAAAAGGGCGAAAAGCGTAACAAGCGTCGGTTTTCGTAAGACTTTTTATTTTTTCACTTTTATTTTTATGAAGCTATTTTTCAAACAAAGTTATTTTTTATAAACTTGTTTGTTTATTTGCTTTTGCTTCATAATTAACTTTTTTTTTTAAGGAAAGTCATACGAAAAACCGAACTCGTTACTAAAACAAGGGGTTAAAAATGAAAAAGGTTTTGGTGGGTAAAAGGGTGTTTGTTTTGGGTTATGAAATGAAAATGTTTAGGCTCAAAGGGGCTAACTAGGGGGATTTTGGGTAGGTGGTAAAAAAAAAAAATAATGGTGTAGAAATAAAAAGGGTTAGTCCTAATGCCTCCGTCATTTACTTACTCGGGTTTAAGTTGGTAAGGACTGGGAATGTATCGTCACGGCAAGTTCTAGAGTCGTAAGAACCAAGCGGCTATTCACACAAGAAACGAAAAATGAGTATTTAGTCTAATGATATGTAATTTTATGCTCAATAAAGGCTCAAAACTCACTTTTGTGGGAATGGGTTTTTATGTGATCAAGTATATATAATCAAATTTTAACTAAGTTTGCCATGCCTTTTCATAATTTTCTTATGTTGGTTCTTTTTATCACGACGCTATCGGTTGTAAATTCGTTAAAATATAACCTTTTTAAGAACTTGAATTTCCCGAGTTAAACATAGACAAGTAAAAAAAATGAAAATTTTTTGAAAAAATTTGGGGTGATTAGCGGTTCCAATAGAGTTTTGTGTATGGCTTGTATTTTAGGACTTGCAAGATTCAAGGTTTTAGCATCCCCCCACACTTAAATTACACATTGTCCTCAATGTGTCCCAAAAATAAGTTTTTAGGTTGATTGAATGTGTAAAAAGGTGTAAAAAGCAAAAATTTTATGTTACTGGTTACCTGGGCACGACCCCGTGTTGAGTGGACACGACCCCGTGCTCAGGTGCCAGTAACGAATACTTACAGAAGGTGAACACGGGGGAGTGTTGGTTGAACACGACCCCATGTTTGTCAAGGTCTGCAGAATTAAAACAAACAGCAGGTTCAGGGGAATGGGCACGGGGGCATGTCGGCTGGACACGGCCCCGTGTGGACAGTCTGCAAAGTTGAAAAAACAGGTTTCTTTCTTCGATTTTCCTGTCCCGGCTTTAGTAGTACTAATGCTTAGTACTCTAAGCCTTGTATGTACCTGGGGAACCATCAATTAACCGCCTCTTCCTCCGCTCCTCCCGCCTACTCCATGGCATCGTCATCATCATCATCATCATCCCCTCCATGGCCCGTAATGTGGTCCCGAATATATCCAATATCATCTTGGATATCGGATATGTTTCTTTCGATAGCTCCAACCCGGTGGTACGTGTTGCTCGCCATGTTGTAGGTGTTCCTGGTGCACATAAGGTTTTCCTGCAACAAATCATGCCAACTTTGAAAGTTAGGAAAACCGCCTCCCGAGGAGGATGATTGGCCCGGATCACCATGGGGTTGGTATTGGTATTGATGATGTTGCGGAGCGTGGAGGACAAGTGCTTCTTGCGGGTTCCATGCATGACCTTGCATCCTTTGAAAGCTTACCGTCCCGTCTTCCGCCTCATAAATCAGGTTCATTGAGCGGCATATGTGTATATCCACCATACCCGACCATGGGCTCCTCTCAAATGACCTAGGTATGTGGGCGAAGTGCCTGAAGAGACGGTACACCCATCCCCCAAAGAAGATAGGGGTCGGTGCACTTGCAAGGCGGTTATGATGCATGTTTCGGAGCATGAGGAACGGAACATCAAGCGGCCTGCGGGTGTGGATACAGTGGAGGACAACCAAATCTCTTAACCCAACGACGCCACTACTATCATGCCTTTTGCTAAGAGAGTAGCCGAGGAGCCTATAGATGTATCTGTAGAGCGGATCCCTCAGCTTCGTACTCTTAGTGCTGCTCGGATTGTAGTACCCTTCACCAATCTGAGCCCAAATGGCTTGGCGTTCGTTCTCACCTATCTCTCGCATCCCTCCGGTATTTTCCTCGTTTCCCGCATCCTCTTCCGCATACAACCCGATAATCGACCCAAATTGTGCCATAGAGATCGAATACCTCGTTCCACCACATCGGAATGCTACCCCATCATTGTCGAACGGGTCGCACCTTGAGTTGAATGTGAAGGTGCTATAGAATTCCAGAGTGCATTCGTGGACGGAACGGAGTCGAGTTGTTAAAGCGACTCTGAGTGGTCCCGTGACAATGTTGTTGAAACGGTCGATTTGATTCACCATGGTTAGCAGTTCCGTGCATGCTTGCCTCGGATATTCCTCCGGCCTTGTTTGAAGTATCTCGTATCTAGCCCTAGCATCGAGCTCATTGGCGTTAAATCTTGTGAACTTCCTAGCCATCTGAAAGAATACACCAAAAGTTAGCACGAAACAGAAGTATTTCCGGACAAAACTGCAAACAGTGAGCTGGACACGACCCCGTGTTCAGCGGACACGGCCCCATGTCCAGGCGTCTGTTACACAAAAATTCCATTTTTCGTCCCGGTTTCGAAAACTTGAAAATTTTTGGTCCTTTAGATGCGGTTTCCCCCGAAAATGAAACCCTAAGTGCCGTTTTTCCCAAAATATCCCGTTTACCCATTCAATTTTATCTTTTTCGGTTCAAGAACAAGGGTTTGGGGTTTTTGTGAGAAATCGGGTGAATCTAAGAACAATACAAGTGTATTTACTTTCCTTAACACTAATCTAACTAAATGCAAACAGATCTAAACAAAAATTTGAGGTTCGATCCGGATGAACTTCAAGAACCCTAGATTTTCCCCCAAATTTTTGGTGTTTTAACTACATGCAAGTAACTAATCTAACTACTAAAAGTGATAGAATCATACCTTGATGTTGTTAGAGTGATAGGAGACGTCGAAAATCTGCGAAAAATCGCCTGTAACCAGAGCTTTTTCGGGGAAACGGGGCGTGTGGAATGAAGTAACTGTTTTGAAAAAGGGATATATCCCGTCTGCAGCGCGAACACGGCCCCGTGTCCAGCGGACACGGCCTCGTGCCGAGCAAGGTTTTTTTTTTAGTGCTCGTGTGAGTGCCCTTGTTTCCCATAAGCTTTGGTTAGAAAACTTACCGCTTTAGTTGTCGTTCCAATCGCTCGTAACTTACCAGGTATGATGTTGGTTTCATTCTTCCATCGTTTGAAGCGAGATCTCTTCCTCTTCATCCTCAATGAATCCTTGATAGAGTTTCAGCCGTTGGCCATTGACTTTAAATGGAGGCCCATTTCGAGATTTAATTTCTACTGCACCGTGTGGGAAAATATGGGTGATGGAAAAAGGTCCTGACCACCTAGACTTTAATTTTTCAGGAAACAATCGAAGCCGTGAATTAAACAAAAGAACTAGATCTCCTACTTGAAATTCATTAGGTTTAATATGCTTGTCATGCAAATTTTTCATTCTTTCCTTATAAATTTCGGAGTTTGAGTATGCATAATTCCTAAGTTCGTCTAATTCATTTAATTGACAAAATCGATTTTTACCAGCAATTTCTAAATCTAAGTTTACATTTTTGATTGCCCAGTAGGCCTTGTGTGCAATTTCTACTGGCAAGTGACAACTTTTTCCGTAGACTAGCTTATATGGGGTTGTACCTATTGTTGTTTTATAAGCAGTTCGAAAAGCCCATAAAGCATCATCTAATTTATCTGCCCATTCCTTTTTATTTAACCCTACGGTTTTTTTCAAGTATTCGTTTTAAATCTCTATTAGTCACTTCGGCTTGTCCGTTTGTTTGAGGGTGATATGCTGTTGAGACCCGATGATAGACCCCATATCTTGTTAAAAAAATTTCAAGTTGATGGTTGCAAAAATGGGTACCTCTATCACTTATTAATGCTTTAGGTGTGCCAAAACGAGAGAATAATTTTTTCAAAAATCTTACCACGACTCTTCCATCATTTGTTGGAAGTGCCTCGGCCTCGGCCCATTTAGACAAGTAGTCTACTGCCACAAGTATATATTTGTTTCCTTTCGATGGTGGGAAAGGTCCCATAAAGTCGAGTCCCCACACATCAAAAATTTCACAAACAAGAATGCCATTTTGTGGCATTTCGTTTTTGGAAGAAATATTACCTGTTCTTTGGCAAGCATCACATGTCTTAACAAGACTTTGGGCGTCTTTGTAAATGGTTGGCCAATAAAATCCTGAATCAAATACCTTTCGTGCGGTACTAGCGGCACCATGATGCCCTCCGTATGGACCTTCATGACAATGGCGGAGAATTCTTCGTGCTTCGCTACCATGTACGCATCGTCGGACGAGTTGGTCAGCACACATTTTGAAAAGATATGGATCTTCCCAAAAATAGTGTTTCACATTGGCAAAAAAAAAATTTCTTTGATGATGTGGCCAACCTTTTGCGACTATACCGCTAGCTAAGTAGTTAGCATAGTCGGTGTACCATGGTTCTTCCTTGTATTCCACCATTTCCAGGGACTCAGTTGGAAATTTTTCATTGATTTGCTCGTCCCTGGTTGCCTCCAAAGCTGGGTCTTCTAATCGCGAAAGATGATCTGCTGCAGTGTTTTCTGCTCCTCTTTTGTCTTTGATTTCAATGTCAAATTCTTGGAGGAGTAGAATCCACCGAATCAAACGTGGTTTTGCATCCTGCTTTTTGAAGAGATATCGAATGGCTGCATGATCTGTATAGACTATAGTTTTAGAAAGAACAAGATAAGAACGGAATTTATCAAAAGCAAATACCACAGCTAGTAATTCTTTTTCAGTTGTTGTGTAATTCTCTTGTGCATCATTTAGTGTTTTACTAGCATAATAAATTGGGTGGAAATGCTTTTCTTTTCTTTGTCCCAAGACAGCTCCAACTGCAAAGTCACTAGCATCACACATGATTTCGAAAGGAAATTTTCAATCAGGCGCTATCATGATAGGTGCATTGACTAACATTTCTTTTAAGGTTAGAAATGCTTGATTGCAATCCTTGTCAAAGATGAAAGGGGCATCTTTTTCAAGAAATTTTGTTAGAGGCCTAGAAATTTTAGAAAAGTCTTTGATAAACCGCCTATAAAATCCGGCATGCCCTAGGAAACTTCTGATAGCTCTTACGGAGGATGGAGGTGGTAATCTAGAAATGGTATCTATTTTGGCTCGATCCACCTCCATTCCTTCGCTTGAGATTTTGTGACCGAGTACTATTCCCTCCGTTACCATGAAATGGCATTTTTCCCAATTAAGGGCGAGGTTAGTTTCCTCACATCGGGATAGCATTCGTTCAAGGTTATCGAGGCATTGGTCGTATGAATCCCTAAAGATAGAAAAGTCGTCCATGAAGACTTCCATTGTCTTTTCCATCATGTCATGGAAGATGGCTACCATGCAACGTTGGAATGTTGCGGGGGCATTACGTAGACCAAATGGCATGCGTCGATAAGCAAAAGTTCCATAGGGACATGTGAAAGTTGTCTTTTCTTGGTCTTCGGGTGCTATCGGGATTTGAAAGTAACCTGAAAAACCATCCAAGAAATAGTAAAATTTATGACCGGATAATCTTTCTAACATTTGATCAATGAAGGGTAAAGGAAAGTGATCTTTTCTTGTAGCTTCATTTAATCGTCTATAATCTATACATACTCTCCATCCTGTGACGGTTCTCGTAGGTATTAATTCATTTTTTTCGTTAGTTATCACCGTCATACCTCCTTTCTTTGGAACTATTTGAACGGGACTTACCCAAGGACTATCGGAGATAGGATAGATATGTCCGGCGTCAAGTAATTTGATGACTTCGTTTTTAACCACTTCTTGAACATTTGGATTGACTGGACGTTGTGGTTGTATTACCGATTTGTAGTCATCATTCATTAAAATTTTGTGTGTGCACATGGAAGGACTAATTCCTTTTATGTCTACAAGTTTCCAAGCTATTGCGTTTTTGTGTTTTTTCAAACGACTAATTAATTTTTCTTTTTCTAAGCTATCTAATTTAGACGAAATAATTACAGGTAAGTTACCATCTTTGTCTAGAAAAGCATATTCCAAACCTTTTGGAAGTTCTTTGAGCTCAAGAGGTGGGTCTTTAGGAGACTCCTTATTAGGTTGCTCATTTCGATCAAGAACTTTAAAAGTTTGTTCTATGGCGACCTCTTCTTCAACAAAGTGGTCAATCTATTCACTTGTATCAGGTGGTTCATCTTCATATTCAATTAGGGGGTCATTATTGCCGAAAGGATATTTCATTGATCGCTCAAGATCGACACTTCTTTTAAATGCCCCTAATTGAAAAGGTAGATTGTTGAACTTCCGGTTTTTCAAAGCTTCGTGAGTTTTTACAAATGGTCGTCCCAACACTAGAGGAGCGTCATCGAGGATGACAAAGTCGGTCGGGATTACCATTTGATTTGTTTGAACCAATACATCCTCAACAATACCGATTGATTTTATTACTTTCCGATTGGATAGAAAAATGGGTATTTGAAGTGGAGAAAAATCACTAATACTTAATTTTTCGAAAATATAGTTAGGCATTATGTTAACACAAAGATCTTTATCGATTGTGACATTACTAATAAATGAATTTTGAAAGAAACATGGAACCGGTGTAATGTTAATTTCAAATGGGTCTTCTTTTATTAGTGAGGTTTGATCATCAGTTAACTTAACACTTACCGTTTCGTCAATTTTAGTGTTAGTGTTTAACTCTTTTAAAAACTTAGCATGAGTGGGTACTAAATAATGATTTTCAAAAGAAGGTGACAAGAGATTAATTTCTTCAAAATTAGACTCTTCTTGAATTTTAACGTTGTCGGACTCACCTTTTTCGTTGTTTAACTCATGTGTCGGTTTTTCACTTATTTTTTCTTCCATTTTTACACTTTCGGTTATCTCTTCCTTTTTTAATTCTTCTCTTGCGCGGGACTCCTCTTCCCTTGCGCGAGATTCTTTTATACAGCGATCGATAACTCTAATGTGTTCTAATATCCTATCGGTCACTTCGGTTATAGAAAAAGAATCGGGATTTTCAAAGCTTGAATCCGGTTGTTCGATCCTTTGTTCCTCATAATACCCATATGAAGTAGATGGTTCACACCATTGTTCTTCATTATAAGCATATGATGGATAAGGGTCGTAATTTTGTTCTTCATAATACTCATATGAGGTGGGTTGTTCACGCCATGGTTCCTCATAATAAGCATACGAAGGTGGTGGCTCATATCTTGGTTCCTCAAAGTATGAGTATGAAGGCTCATACATTGGTTCATCAAAATATGAGTATGAGGTTCATACCTTTGGTCTTCATAGGATGTGTATGAAGTTGATGGCTCGTACCTGGGTTCCTTATAGTAGGTGTATGAATTGGATGGTTGATATGAGTGACTATTTTGAACCGAGTGTGTGTTACGACAATTAGTGCAATAATTACCCCTATAATCATCCTCCTCCTCATAGGTGTAGTTGTAACCTCCTGAGTATTGATCCACGAGGATCACTCAGCAGATCACAACCAAGTCTCGAGATCAGAAAACAAAAATAAAAAACGGAAACAGAGGCTGGACACGGCCCCGTGTTCAGTGAGCACGGCCCCGTGTTCAGGATCTGTATCTGGGCGTTTTAATTAAATTTACTGATCTAGTTGAGCACGGGGCGTGTTCAGTGAGCACGGCCCGTGTTCAAGCTACTGTTACTGGGTGTTTATATGAAAATGTGCAGCACGGCCCCGTGTACAGGTTACTGTAAATGCAAAACTAAACTAAAATGCCGAAAAATGTGCGCGCGTTTTAAAAAGGTTTTGAAAAACTGATTAGGCCGTCGATTTTAAGCTTTCTTAAAATCCTTGTGTCCCCGGCAGCGGTGCCAAAAACTTGATGGGTGTCAAGTGTTATATATATTAGGTGTATATTTTAAGCCCCTTTAACACTTTTTTAGTCAAGTTTTAAATTTATAAAACACGATATTTACTCTAGACACACATATGAGCAAGTGCACCCATCGTGAGCGTATTATAGTGTTGGTAAGATACTGAGGTCGTCCAAGGACACAAGAGCTTTTAGTACCGGTTTATCCTCAACGTCTAATCAAATCAAAAAGTTTAGAAAAATGTTTTAAACTAAGAAAAATAAAAACTAACTAAAAATGCTGAAAATAAAAATAATAGAAAAACAGATAGACAAGATGAATCACTTGGTTCCGACTCGTATCTAGTGTAACCTTTGATTATTTCCGCACTTTTGCACTATTTTAAGAGATTATCTTAGTTATTGTAGTAGGCCCCTCTTTTGAAGGTGACGTTACCCTCACCCCAGTAGTTTGAGTCAGCAAGGATACAATCCTAAAAGGGTGGATTATTGAAAGATAATTAATTAAGTTATTAATGCAAATTATGGTAGGCCCCTCTTTTGGAGGTGACGTTACCCTCGACTAAGTAGTCTGAGTCAGCAGGGATACAGTCCTAAATAGCCGGGTTATAGTATTAATAGTAGTTAACTTATGAGGGGATCAAAGAGTTTGGACCCCCGCCATCCAATACCGTTAAGTATTGAAGGAGGTCCTACTAAATTTGACCCAGGTCCATTGCAGGACCTCTAAACGCTGAACAATGGCAAGACCTTTACCAAACCGTTCCTTTAACCCCCGACCAGGTAGCCAACATACCTCCATATAGACCGTGGAGATATGAATGGTGAAAATCTTTTATTTTATATAGACAGTAAAATAATGCCAAGACACCACGGACAAACGATAAGGAAAGATCACCTTCAACATAAACAACTAGTTATTAAAGTCATTAATACAAAACCAAATAAAAAGTGCGAAAAGATTGAAAATAAAAAGTATTACACTAGACACTTTGTCTTCACCAAGTGATGTAAGAGACTTAGGCAAACATGGCCTTGATTGTCAAGAACTCTTACGATCAATCTTGGATCCCGAGACGACTCACACACTCTACGATGGACAATGGATGATGGTGGTGGATGATGGTGTTATGGTGGTGGTGGGTGGTGGGTGAAGTGTGAGAGAGGTGGTGTGCCAAGGGATGGTTTGAGCTTGAGCCAAGCACTCCTATTTATAGGCTGAACAGAAGCTCGGGCACGGCCCCGTGTTCACATCCTTCTCTTTCTTCATTTAATGCAGCTTTGTCTTATTAGTTGACCACGCCCCCGTGTCCGCTGAGAACGACCCCGTGTGCAGAAGAATCTTTGTACTATGAAGATTTGCCTGGATTGTGCGAATCTTATAGTTGACCACGGCCCCGTGTCCGCTGAGCACGACCCCGTGGTGGGCAATAGAAGCTTCTACAACTTTGTCTTTTCTGCTGACACTTGGGCACGCCCCCCGTGCTGGCTGAGCACGGGGTGTGTTCAGTCTCCTGTCTTCTTGTTTTGCTTGAGAAGATGCTGTCGTGGGGTCGGGCATGTCACGTCTTGTTCCTTTTCTTGTATTTATGTTAGATTTTGATGTCTTTTTGCTTCTTTTGTTAATTTGAGCTCATTTAATCCTGAAAATACAAAAGAAAGACAAAAGCACACTTTTTCCAACATTAGTACTAAAAAAATGGTTAGTTTTATGCCACAATTGATGATATTTAAATGTTGCATTTTGCACACATCAGTGCTACTGGGTTTTACATGGGTTCATCTTCCAGTGGGTAGCATTGTTGGTAATTCCCATGGTCGTCAAACCATGGGTCATAGTCTGGGGGATGGGGTGCTGGTACTCTAGGAATCTCAGCTGGGTCAAACTCAGGCACTGGAATTTGGTCTACAGGGTTTGGCTCAATTTCCATAGGTTGTATGGGAAATAGTGGTAACGGATGGGGTGCTATGAGTTGTTCTAGATTCGGGTCTGCAGCTGTAGTGGCTAGTATGTGGAAATTGGCTAGTCTCCTATTGATTATATCATGTGTTTGAGCATTCATTTCTCTATTAGCGGCTGCTAAAGCTCGCTGCTGCTGAAGTTTTCTCATCCTTTTTCTACGCTCATGAGCTCCTCTGCTGAACCATCCTCTCTTATTGGGAGGGAATGGCTCTTCAGATTGTGCTTTGAACATAAAAATCCCTTCTTCGGTATCAGCCGAATACCCCGAGGGGGTAGGCTGTGAAGACGTTCCTTCATCCCTAGGAGAGCTGGACAACTGACGGTAAGCGTCTGAAGGTCCTTGGTTGCTCATACTGTAAACTAACAAATTGTCAAATAACACAAAACAATAAAATATGCACATAGTCCCGTAGATAATTTCCTAACATAACATATAAAATTTTGATGTCAGCAGAACACTTCTATGGCTGAAATAAGTGGCTGTAGCTCTGATACCACCTCTGTCGCAACCCCGACCCCTGCCTCGGGAGGCGGGCGGCCGCGGCCTACTCAGAGATGGTGGTAACCGTGTTTATCATTATTTGGCAGCGGAAATTTCATCAGGACCGTAGTTAGGAAATATTTTATCAGAGTAAAACACCACATTTTATAATAATAAACATATTGGGATAAAACCCAAGTTTTCGTTACAAACAGGTTTATAGGGATAAACCCTATTTTATTGAAATGAAACATCTTCTTTATTTATGTAACTTTTATAGCCACTTTTCCAAGCCTTCAGTGCTGTCCAGCTAGCTTCTATTTGGCTTTCACATTTTGTTACCTAAAACGCGTTTAAAAACATTTTGTCAGTGGGAAATACTGGTGAGTGAATCCCAATTTAATCAAGACAGGTTTTATTAGTTTACAACATTGAGGGCGATCTCGCAATTACCTTTGTTTATATTTCTACTTTAATTATCACCCACGGTACTGTCAACCCGACATGTGGTCATGTTACTACTCACAGTGTAGTAACAAATTTTGTATACAAAACCCCAACATACAGACAATAATTGTAGAATGCAAATACTCAATCACTGTTAAATATAAATTAAAACAATTGAGGTTTTGTAAAACAATTTGCAAAAATTAGGATTACTCACATTGCAACTTTAGGGTTTTCCTTTGTGATTTCCTGGTTATTATCTATTAATTTAACAATGCACACGCGTTAGTATAATAACCCAATATTTACATTAGTTATACTCTCCCCGAGACAGAACTCCAACGACTACGTCGGGCAGAGCCTTGACAGCCTTTACAGAGCACTAGATCGATCGGGCAACGTATCTAATACGTAGTCGGGGGTTAAAATATTTACAACAAGGCAGAACTTCGTTATATTAGTGGGTATAATGCCCGGGAATTACTTCTACACTATAGAAATTGAGAGAGATTTGTGGGAAATGAGCGACGAAAACTGAAGGCTGATGGCCTCCTTTTAGAGGGCTGGTCGACCACTTCCTCGCGGCCCGCGTAAACCACACAAGGGGCCTTTGCGCCCCGCGACATAGGCATAGTAGGGTCGAGCTACGCTGATTCGGACAACTAGCCTCGACACGCATCGCGCCACGTGGCGTCACCCGATGAGCTCTGATGGCTAGCTGTCGCGGCCCGCGTAAGCCGAAGGCTATGCCTTCGCGGCCCACGAGCGACACCAGGATTTTGTTTTTATTTAAATTAAATAAAATTAAAGGTATTCGAGACCGTTTTTTCATATACGGGGTGTATTTTAGGACATATAGGGATATTATAAATATCTTAGGGATGTCGGAAACATTTTAGGAGGGTTGTTATATCTTTTCTGGGCTGGTTAACTAATAAAAGTTTGTCACCTTTTCTTGTCGCTATATCTGTTGTTTATCTTGTTTAGTTTTGATTCATACCTTTTTACATGGTATCAGAATTGGCTATGGTGTCTAGATCTGGTTTTTTTTTCCATTGTGCGATTTAGTTTCTTAGATCTGTTTATTTGTTGATTGGGGTTCTTTTCTGTTGAAGAATCCTCTGACTATTGATCTTGGGAAGTGTGCCGGAGCAGATCTGGTTTGATCGAAACCCTAGCTAGGGTTTGGTGTTCTTGTGGAAAAATATCTTCGCTTCAGGAGTTATAACCTGTGTTGGTCTTTGAACCCAAGAAGGTTCTGGGCGAACTGACCAGGTGTTGTTGGTTTTCTGATATGCTTTGTAACCCTAGAAAGTTACATGTTAGATCTGCTTGGAGGGAGTTAAACGCTATTGTGAGACTTCCCTACTCTTTATCTATTTACTGTTTTTTGTTCATTGCATTGGTTGAGTCTAGGCATTACTGTTAATGGGCTAGTCAGACTGGCACTTGATCGAGTCTTTGTGTTACTTTTTGCATTTGTCTGTGTTGTTTTTTATTGTTGATAGTTATCTATTGTTGTTGATTGAGATTAGTTGTCTTGTTCTGTTTTGATTGCAACTGTGTAAAGGCTTGTCTTGGCATCTATAGAGTGATGAACCTAGAATCCGGTCCCTGACACAATGTTACTTTTAGGGTTTCTTTCTTGTGGTCAAGTTGTTTTGATCTATTGTATATCTGTGATTGTTGTTTGTTGATTGATTGTGTTGTTATATCTTTTGTTTGATTAAAATTGGTGATACTGGTTGTACTTCACGGACCCTGCTTAGTAAATTAGATATTGGTGACCCTTTATATTTGCACCCTAGTGACTCTAGTGCATTGACTACTGTTAGTATTAAACTGAAAGGGAATGAGAATGAGAATTATGTTGTTTGGTCCAGTGCTATGAAACTTGCATTAGAAGCTAAGAATAAGTATGGGTTCATAGATGGTAAATGTGAGAAGTCAAAAGATGATGAGGTTTTGGCTAATCAGCGACTCAGTTGTGCTAACATGGTTGTTAAATTATATTTCTGAAGAGTTGTTTCTTTGTCAAGTGTTTTCCAAACTTGCATCTGAGGTTTGGACTGATTTAAAGAAGTTTTTTTATAAGGTAGATGGTTCTGTTTTATATGATTTGTATAAAAAAGATTAACAGTATTTCTCAAAATGGCAGCACTGTTGCTGAACATTATAATAAGTTGACAACTATGTAGAAGCAGTTTGATGCTATGCTTCATTTGCCTTCATGTTCTTGTCAAGCCGCTAAAGTTTACAATGATTTTTCTACACTCATAAAACTAATGCAGTTTCTCATGGGCATTGATGATGTTTATCAATGTCACACCCCAACCGATAGCGAAATCATCGGGGCGCGACACTAAGTGAATCAGATTGCTCAAGAGAATCCATAACAACTAATTTAGTGACAATATTTAACAAGTTCATTATCCAATACTAATAAACAGATACTTCACAAAAAGTCATAACAAATTACATATCTCTCAAACAATACAAATCCGACAACTTAGATTTTTAAGTGGGTTTCTAAAGTAGCCTAATCTTGATTCACGATAACCTGCGATTTACCTGCAACATAGGTTAAAATAATGTCAATACAAAAATGTATTGGCAAGTATACAGGTTTGATACAATAGTAAAGTATATGAAAGCGTTGCGAATTTCCACATACATAAACAAGATACAAGCACAACATAGTTACTAACAAGACAAACACTCAAGCTAAGTCCTGAGATGACTGCGAATGAGAGGTGTGAAGTTCCTTAACTAGACCCCATCGGGTGTGAGTCGAACTATAGTACCATTCTAGGTAACGTGGAACATCAACGAGTAAAAGCCCTAGCACATATGTATCAAGCATCACGTGTAAATATGTATATTGGTCATTCGCGTGTGTTAAATAGTATAAGCATGTAATGTGTTTGATAAGTGTGTTTATGTATGAACGTATATTACCCCCCAAAAAGTGCGTTATAAAGCAAAAAGGGGTCAAGTATACTCACAATGCTTGCTTAGCAAGTAACCACGGTCTGGACTGAAGTGGAAAGAGCGTCGGATGAGCCTGCGTACGGGGACAGAAGTGCGTAAGTCCTCCAAAGTGCTGAAATGATCGAATCGGAGTATCGAGTGGTGAACAGGGTCCTTGTACGAAGCTGTGCCTTCGTACTAAGGCACGCCTTGGTACGAAGGTGGTGGCTTCGTACAGTTGGCTTGTTCCGTGTTCCAAAATCGAGTGTTCTTCGCGTCGTGCTTCGAGAAATCGAGTGTTCATCCCTCCAACCTTAAGCTACTGATTTAAACTTAGGCCGGAGAGGTCTTGTTCAAGTCACGAGTGGGAAATGGACTGTGATGTGCGAAGTCAGTGCCTTCGTACGAAGCCATGTGTGCCTTCGTACGAAGGCGGGCTTCGCACAGAACAGTCCCGCTCGCATTCGTGGCTGTTCTTGGCGTTCGGAGTTGTGTTTTCGTCTGAAACGGATGTGTTTTCGAGTCCTATTCAAGACGGTTTCGACACCACCACGTCCCACTATCCAGTGAACGAAATACATGCCGTTTTCGGTCCGTTTTAGTGGGAAAATGTAACACCTCGTAAATTCATACCTAATGAAATAAAGACACGTGTCATGTAAGATGAACGTGTCAGGAACCCGGATCAAGTAAAAGATGTGTGGTAGGATTTAAAAAGGGCGACATGTTATTAAACACCTCTGAGCGACCAAAATTATAAATCCCAAGACCTTAAATCATTATGATAAACATCTAATGTAATTAGCAATTATTCCTAAAACAAATAAATTCAGTTTATAAAGAATTGGGTTATTAAAATGATGTTACGACAAGGTGTATAATCAATTCTTTTCAAAAGAATTCAAACCCATCCAAATGCAAGGCAAGACCTTCCACAAGAATACAAGACAACATAAGTGCATGGCTCATGCATGCCCTTTTCAGGACTGATCAAGTGGCCCCATACTGATTAAAAAGACCCAAGATTCGGACTAGGAAAATTGCATGGTCAAAACCTTAGAGTTAACAAGTTT
Source organism: Helianthus tuberosus (assembly GCA_030545235.1). Lineage (NCBI taxonomy): Eukaryota > Viridiplantae > Streptophyta > Magnoliopsida > Asterales > Asteraceae > Helianthus > Helianthus tuberosus. The sequence continues at coordinate 2,220,797 of CM060362.1, forward strand.
TTGTCTTCTGATGAAGGCTTACGGACCGCAAAGATGAGCCCTTACGGTCCGTAAGGTGGCGGAGCTGGACGGAGATAATAAATAAAAAGCGGATACGGACCGCAAGGACAAAGGTTTACGGTCCGCAAGATTGTAACTGGGCATCTTTGATCAAGGTCGGTTACGGACCGCAAGACCAAGAGATTACGGTCCGCAAGAGATGCTTACGGACCGCAAGGCTTCTTTCTTATGGTCCGTAAGACCGTCGCTGGCAGCAGATTTTGGACAGCTGCCTGTTCAGCCTTTTACACCGCCTCATTAGCATGGTATTCGAATACTGGAGTGTGGCCAACAGATTTTCATGCATAGGGACACATGGGGATCATCAGGGAACACTTGTAGACTATGTTGGCATGATCTTGGACACTTAGGGTTACTATATAAGGGGGATGAGTTGCAACCATTTTGTTTGCTCACTTCAAGTTCACTCAAGACTCATTCCTGGAGCTCCTCTGATCAGCAACAAGCTTTCTTAGGATCCCTAATCATACTTAGGAGTTAGGACATTTGTAAGTGTCCTTAACTTCCTGGTTTCAGTTTTAATTAGCTTAATGACCATAAGTCAAACTTATCGTAATTAAAGTTTGACTTTGTGATTAATCACTAATGGTCCAGTCATAGTTAAATTAAAAATAGTTATAAGTTGGTAATTATGTAGGTAATAAACCCCTGAGAAGGCACCTACTAATTATCACTCTAAGTAGGTCAAATGTCGGGTCAAAGTTAACTTTAAAAAGTCAACAGGAAGCTTATTTTCAAATTAATACATAATTAGCAATGTAGAAGCTATGCAACATGTTTTATCATTAATATAACTTGGTAATTAATGTAAGAACATGTCTAGACATGTTCAACCCGACAATTTTCAGTTTAGGCTCGGTTCGGGACCAAAAGTCGCATAGTTTGACTTCTGCTATGACTTTCAGTTCTGACCCGTTTGAGCATAATTTGGAAATGCCTTAGAGCTTTATTTGGACCAGGTTACATGTTAGTATAACCCTCTGTGATTATACAACTTGGTTCATTAGTTATTCGATTCATATGCGTATTTCCGTTAAATGCCTAAATGTTGACTATTATGCCTATATGACCTTAAAACTAGAATTTTGAAAATGTAAAAGAGTAGAAACCTTAGTTACTAATTTATAAACTTGTCCCTAAAATTTGACATCAGTTTGAGGTCTAGATTAGGATTTACGCTCATTAGCGTAAATGAGAAGCTTTTTATGAATTAAACGACATAATTAGCATATAACCTATCTGAACCCAACTTTTGATATCAAACTTTTTACCCACTGATATAAAATAATATTTTGGGATTTTTTGAAGATTTTTATTTATTTTTAGGCTGAGCATAACATAGAGTTCTAAGCTCGATTCGGTTATTGTCGGTTTTGCCCTTTTGGGCTATAAAATGAGTTTTACAAAACCTTTTGACCTATAAATTGAGTTTTACAAAACCTTTTGACCCCAAACCTTTTGCTACTTATTTTAAATAATAAATAGAGTATTTTGAGCCTTCTGGAATAATAAGAATGTCAGCTTTCCTTTAAAAACCCGGAAATAGCTCAAAATCGTCTTTTTAAGCATTTTTAACGCATAGTATGTATTAAAACTATTTTAAACATATAAGGTTGATCGTCTACTGATATGTTCAGAAAATTTATATGTTTTAACAGTAAGCAAAAGTTTAAACTCAGGTTTCCATTTTTGACCTTTTTAGGCTTATGTGAAATTACCAAAATGCCCCTACGGTGCATAGTTTGGTTATAAATAGTAAATTTCACATATATGTAATACCCTACTGATATAACCTATAAAAATAAGTATCCTTACTGATTATATCAGACCTGAAACTCAGTTTCATATTTAAACTCTTTTAAAGCTTTAAAAAGACTAAAATACCCCTGCGGGGCATAGTTTGAGTTTAAAATCATTTTGGGAATAATAGAAGATATCTTACTAATGTCACAACATATTTAAGGCATATTAACTTAAGAAACTTGTATATGACTCATTTGGTTACCCGTTACGCACTTTTCGCGTTCGGATCGGCTTATGTAACTAGTTTGCATATAATAGCCGAAACGGGTCAAACCATATCATTTTTGTCTCAAAATCCAGAATGTGTTTAGTTTACCCATATTATACAAGTCTTCAAACTTGTTGGGTCTAAATCACATTCTATTCCGGTCTTCGCTTATTCATGCGTTTGTACCGTATCTTCCTTTTTTAAAACTAACCGGTCTAAGCTTAGGCTTAATTAAAGACCCGTTAGAAATCTAATAGGTTATTATAAACCTTCGTTCCAGAATAGGAGACCCGGTAAAAGCTACGTGCACTTGCTAATTGTGATTATTACTTGCAAAGGTAAATACTTTTAACTTATTTTCCCTATACGGGCTTGGGGTACGGTATATAAAATACCGCTTGGTCGGGCATTGAATCTTTAATTGTATGAAGGTTAAATCATTGATATGTCCCGTTTAAAAATGTTTTGTTTGCTTAAAGCCTTTGGGGGGTTAATGACCATGTCCCGGATATCCTTGGCATCATTTTACGAAATGGCCACGACCTAAGCACGGGGTGTAGGCGTACACCCAACAGTGCATAAATAAATAATGTGGTGTGTCAATTAATCTTTAACCCGGTGTCAAATCCGGGCTACTGAACGCATAAGAAACATGTAATTCTTTTACAAGTTTATATATAAATAATTATCCCAAGTTATAAAATGTTTTGTGCCACGTGCATTCAAATAAATTTTCAAACCTTTTCAAAATGAGTCAGTTAATTGTATTTACCAGTGTAAACTGATGTATTTCCCCAAAAAAGGTTAAGTGTAGGTACTAAGCGTAATAGGCTGGCCTCTCCTTAGCATCATTAAGAGTCTCGCAAGCTTGGATGCATTAAGTCTGATGAACTATGTTTCCTTTTTTTATTTAATTCGCCTGTGGATCTGTTTCAACTATTTTGTGATACTCAATATTACAATTTATTTGGTTGAAATAAATCTATCTTTTGCTTCCGCTGTGCATTTTAATTTGTGTTGTTTGACTATGATGATATCAACTACGTCACGATACTCCCCACCGGGCCCACCGGTAATACGTGGAAATATCGGGGTGTGACAGGTTGGTATCAGAGCCAACGCTGAGTGAATTAAACTCTAGCCTTTTGTGTTTAATCTCAGTTACACAAATTGCACTTTCCTCGATCCTCGAGTCTAGACAAATAACATAGGACAAATTCTGTTTTGTTTTACTTTTGTCTTTCATCTTATATATATATTCTTGTTGTTATCTTTGTTAATTATTGACAGGTTCAAGATGCCGCCCAGAATCAGAGGTAGAGGAAGAGGTAAGGGGACATTCCATGCCCCCAACGATCATGAAGCCGGACCTTCCCACCGGCGCACACCATCCATCACCATGAGCACGAGTCCCCAAGAACCCTGGAGGACATACATTGAACCCGGGAGACGATCCGTCTCTCTAAGCTCATCACCATCCTTCCTTCATTCATTTGGACCTCATTAAGAAAACGAGCCCAACGAACCACAACCTTCATTTATACCTCTTCAACGATCCAACTCCCGCCATTCTTTCGGTGACCCCACCCCTGCCTTTCAGAGTCGGTTCAATCCGGCAATCTACATTCAAGAGCCAGTGGGTTTTAACCCATTGGGCCCCGAAGACCATTTCCCTGATGTTTAGGGAATGGATATGGACGAGGATCCGGACCCCGCCGAACCACAAACCGGAACCCCCAACCATCCCATTGAGATTTCCGATGGGTCCTCTTTCCACGGATCACCTTATCGTGGTCCGGATAGTTACCAGGCGAGGTTCACCCAGTACGATTGGGTGTTTACGCCTTCATACCACTCCTCGCCCCACCAGCAGCAGCAGCAGGATCCTTCTGAGGATTCTCGCTTTGTGGCAGTTACTCCGCCACCACCACCACCAGTTCAACAGCCGCCTCCGGAGCCATCGAGGCGGAGGAAATCGAACGCACGGATGTCCGTGCGAGGAGGAGTGCATATCAGCACCCCTCAACCTTCGAGTGGTAGCCACTATCCGCCACTTTATGAAGACCCGCAGACGGGAGGACCTTCAAACCCCGTCTCCGAGGTAGACTCTGCGCCTGTAGTGCCACCAACATTGGGTTTTGGTAACCCAATTCCGACATACGCCGGTTCGGCGGCGTATAATCCCTTTGAGCAGCCGGCCCACACCAACTACAACTATGCAGAGGCCGGCCCATATCTTGTAGCGGCGAACTACAATGCCTTCCATCCTGAAGGGCCATATGGAACTCCCTGGGGAACTGGGTACCCACCTTATGGGTATCATCAACAGCCGCCTCCTCAACCTCCGCTATATCAGCAACCCCCGCAGATGTCACCACCGCAGCATCAGGAGATTCTGCAAAAGATTAATGAGGTGCGGCATGAAGTGCGGGAAGACCGAAGGCAAAACCGAGGGATGTTCAAGAGTTTGGCAAACTTAATTAAAGGGAAAAGCAAAAAGGATCGCTAAACCCTTTATTTGTTTGTTTGTTCTTAATGTTGTAATCATGTCCCTGTGTGGACATTTGTTTCTGTATTCTGCCCCTGCGTGGGCATGTCTTTTTGTATTCTGCCCCTGCGTGGGCATGTCTTTCTGTTGACCCCTGCGTGGGTATGTTTATTTGTTTCGCCCCTGCGTGGGCATGTTATTTTGTAGAAGTCCCGTTTAGGGCAAAATTTGTACTGTTTAAAATTGTGATGGAATGGTTTAATTTTAATTTTCATATTTATTGCTACTTATATGCATAAACATAAAACATAAAATAAATGAAAATAACATTCCTATTATAAGATCTACCATTATAATAAAATGGCAAAATCTAAAAAGGACAAGACCTAGCCATGTGTCATCTTAAGACCGGGCCAAGATGGTAGTTCCATAATTAGATTCAGATCCATATTAACATCTCAATTTAGGATTGTTCTGCGTTAATTATTAAAAAGAATCTTAAAGGTAAAACCTAGCCTACATGTCATTCAGACATGGCCAAGATGGTAAAACCTATTTAAAAGATTCAAATCCTTGTTAACATCTGAAAACATGTTAACACTCGTGACAAAAATGTGATACGATAAAATCACATAAGTCATTCTTAAATTGGTTATTTAAATAATCATTCATTATTGATGAAGTGCCTACGGGCCATACTCATTGTCATATAAGACAAAAGACAGTCGTGGTCTTCGACCCCCTGTTATGAAGAGGTAATGAATTATGATTAAACCTCAAAACCTTGATCCTATAAGGTCATAAATAAAAAATTTTAAACTGTTCACGTGACTAGGCCTCTTGAGCCACTAATAATATTTTTATTATTTTATAAGTAGGATAAATTGTAATAAAATCCTAAATAAATATGTCTAAATAAATTAACCATATATGGTTTATAGTACCCATGGTTAATGAATTGCCAATTTGCCATAAAAGACAATTCAATATTAGGCTCATGAATAAATCCTTGTTAATATTTTATGTAGCAGTACAAGCTACATGGCGGACTCTGATGAAGTCAATAGTCGCCCAAAGGAGAATCATGATAATGCCAGAATAAATATAACGGGTGCAGAGCTGCAGGCATTGGTAGATAATGCCGTTACACGAGCTCTAGAAAGACAAGATGATGAATCTGGTAGTACCCGCAGCATAACCTTATCGATACAACGTGTGAAGTCACATTCTAAAGCTCACTCTGAGGCTCATAGTAAGCCTCCTCCTAAGAATGATGAGCTAAAGAAAGAAGATGATCGGAACTCATCCAATCAGCACAGTGTTCCATCGAAGAAGATAGTGTTTGATGATAAACCACGTGCTAAGTCCTGTACTTATAAATATTTTGTTTCTTGCAAACCCCGAGACTTTACTGGGGAAAAAGGGGCAGTAGATTGCATGACGTGGTTGGATGAGATGGACACTGTGGTAGATATCAGTGGTTGTGCTGATAAGGATGTTGTAAAGTTCGTATCTCAGTCATTCAAGGGTGAGGCCCTAGCCTGGTGGAGATCGTTGATTCAAGCTACCGGGAAGATTCCATTGTACAATATGACATGGGATCAATTTGTTACCCTCATCAAGGAGAACTACTGCCCTCAGCATGAGGTCGAAAAGATTGAGTCTGATTTCCTATCGTTGGTTATGAAGAACCTAGATTGCCAAGCCTACCTTACGAGCTTTAATACAATGTCAAGACTAGTTCCGTATCTGGTGACCCCGGAACCTAAAAGAATAGCTCGATTCATTGGGGGTTTAGCCCCAGAAATTAAGGCAAGTGTGAAGGCCTCTCGGCCAGCTACATTCAGATCTGCAGCTGATATATCCTTGTCCCTCACACTGGACGCGGTCAGGCAGAGATCGCTGAGGAACACGGATGCTGAGAAGAGAAAACGTGAGGATAACAACTCACGCCGTTTGGATAAGAAGCATAAGGGAAACAATGACCACAAAAAGAGTTCTGGAACTAAAAAGGATGGTCATCAGTCGGGCGATAAGCCCAAGTGTAAAATCTGTAAGAAGCACCATTTCGGGAGGTGCAGACTCGAGTCGAAATCCCAATCGCAGCCAAGGCCTTGTGGGATTTGTAAATCCTCTGAGCACAAGACATTAGACTGTAAGAAAATCAAGGATGCGACATGCTATAACTGCAATGAAAAAGGGCACATTAGGTCCAATTGCCCAAAGTTTGCGAAGAAAGCTGAGAATGGGAAAAAGACCAATGCTAGGGTCTTCCAGATGAATGCGCAGGAGGCGATCCAGAATGATAATGTCATAACAGGTACCTTCCTTATAAATGACGTTTATGCTAGAGTACTATTTGATTCTGGAGCAGATAAGTCATTTATTGATAATAAGTTTTGTAAGTTGTTAAACCTACCTGTTAGAACCCTAAGCATAAAATATGAGATTGTATTAGCCGATGGCACCATAGAAACCGCATCAACCGTGTTAGATGGATGCTTTATATCCATTAGGAACCACTGTTTTCCTTTGTCCTTACTTCCGTTGAAGTTAGCTGGTTTCGACATAGTTATAGGCATGGACTGGTTATCTCATAACCAAGCCCAGATCGTTTGCAACAAGAAGCAAGTGGTGATCAAGACTCCGTCTGGTGAACCACTTATCATTTAAGGAGATACCTAGTATGGACTGCCTGAGCAAGTGTCTATGCTCAAGGCATCAAGGTGTATGAAGAAGGGTTGTGTCATTTACATGGCACAAGTGACTATTGATGAGCCCAAGCCTAAGATTGAAGATATCCCCGTCATTTCTGAATATCCCGAAGTATTCCCTGAAGAACTACCTGGTTTGCCACCAGATAGGCAAGTAGAATTCAGAATTGACATTATTCCAGGAACAGCACCTATTGCGGGAGCGCCTTATAGGTTGGCACCAACATAGATGAAGGAATTAAGGACACAACTAGATGATTTGCTAGCTAAAGGTTTTATTAGACCTAGTTCGTCTCCTTGGGGAGCGCCAATCTTATTTGTGAAAAAGAAGGATGGATCGATGCGTCTGTGCATCGATTACCGTGAGCTTAACAAGGTCACTATCAAGAATAGGTATCCATTGATCAATTACAAGGGGCAAGCTACTTTTCTAAGATTGATTTGAGGTCAGGCTATCATCAATTGAATGTTAAAGATGAAGATGTGCACAAGACTGCATTTAGGACTCGTTATGGTCATTACGAGTTCCTAGTGATGCCTTTTGGGCTCACTAATGCACCAGCCGCGTTCATGGATCTCATGAACCGTGTCTGCAAGCCCTACTTGGATAAATTCGTCATCGTCTTCATTGATGACATTCTCATCTACTCGAAGAGCCAAGCTGACCACGAGAAGCATCTCCGTTGCATTCTGAAACTGCTTCATCAAGAAAAGCTTTATGCCAAGTTTTCAAAGTGTGAATTTTGGCTTCGTGAAGTCCAATTCCTTGGACATGTTGTTAGTGAGCGTGGTATCCAAGTAGATCCCGCTAAAATTGAAGCTATTATGAACTGGCAAGAGCCAAAGATGCCTACGGAGATTCGCAGCTTTCTAGGATTGGCAGGATACTATAGGCGATTTATTGAAAATTTCTCAAGAATTGCAGCACCCCTGACTCTGCTCACTCGAAAGAATAGCAAGTTTGACTGGGGGCCTAAGCAGCAAGAATCTTTTGATATTCTGAAGCAGAAGTTGAGCAACGCTCCAGTATTGACGTTGCCTGATGGAATTGATGAATTTGTGGTATATTGCGATGCATCGCACACAGGTATGGGATGTGTGCTTATGCAAAAAGGCAAGGTTATTGCCTATGCTTCACGTCAGTTGAAGGAGCATGAGAAGAATTACACCACCCATGACTTGGAGTTGGGTGCTGTTGTATTTGCACTAAAACTGTGGAGGCATTATTTGTATGGTACCAAGTGCGTAATCTATTCTGATCACAAAAGCCTTCAGCATTTGTTTAATCAGAAGGACTTAAACATGAGGCAGCGACGGTGGATGGAAACTTTGAATGATTATGACTGTGAGATAATATACCATCCTGGCAAGGCAAATGTAGTCGCTGATGCCTTAAATAGAAAGGAGAGTGTGAAGCCTATAAGAATCAATGTCAAGAGCATTGAGATAAAGAATAGTTTGAATGAAAGATTGTTAGCTACACAGAAGGAAGCTGTATTAGATGCTAACTACCCTAATGAAAAGTTGGGAGTAACTGAAGAACAGTTATCCTATGGTAAGGACGGAATTCTGAGGTTAAATGGACGAATATGGGTTCCAGTGTATGGAGGACTACGGGATGTTATCCTCCAGGAAGCCCATAGTTCTAAATATTCCATTCATCCTGGGGCTGATAAAATGTACCAGGATCTGAAGGCAAACTATTGGTGGATAGGCTTGAAGAAGTCTATAGCTGCCTATGTAGCTAAATGTTTGACGTGCGCCCAAGTCAAAGCTGAACATCAGAAGCCGTCAGGTTTGCTACAACAGCCTGAACTTCCCACATGGAAGTGGGAGATGGTGACAATGGATTTCATCACCAAGTTGCCAAAGACAAAGAAAGGAAATGATACTATATGGGTGATAGTAGATAGACTAACTAAGTCAGCACATTTCCTACCCATTAAGGAGACTTATAGCTCCGACTTATTAGCCCAATTGTACGTAGATAAGATTGTATCTCTGCATGGCGTACCAATGTCTATTATCTCTGACAGAGATACCAGATACACATCACATTTTTGGAAAAGTTTCCAACAGTCTTTGGGCACGCGCTTAAATTTCAGTATGGCTTACCATCCTCAGACGGACAGGCAGAGTGAGCGTACCATCCAAACTTTGGAAGACATGCTTCGTGCGTGTGTAATTGACTTAGGTGGTAGTTGGGATAACCACCTGCCATTGATTGAGTTCTCCTATAACAATAGCTACCATACGAGCATTCAGGCTGCGCCTTTTGAGGCATTATATGGTAGGAAATGTAGAATGCCTATTTGTTGGGCAGAAGTAGGGGAATCTCAATTATCAGGACCTGACATAGTCTTTGAAACAACGGACAAGATTGTCCAGATTCGTGACCGCCTGAAAGCTGCCAGAGATAGGCAGAAAAGCTACGCAGACTTAAGGCGTATACCTCTAAAGTTCGAGGTTGGTGATAAAGTTTTGCTTAAAGTATCACCCTGGAAGGGAGTGATGCGATTTGGTAAGAAAGGTAAGTTAAGCCCAAGGTACATAGGACCATTCGAGATCATCGAATGTGTAGGATCAGTGGCTTACAAGTTAAACTTACCTGAAGAACTCAGTGGTATTCACAATGTATTCCACGTCTGCAATCTGAAGAAATGTCTAGCTGATGAATCACTAGTCATACCACATACAGATGTGCACATAGATGAGAGCTTGAAATTTGTGGAGAAACCTTTGTCGATCGAGGATCGACAGGTTAAGAAGCTTCGAAGGAAGCATGTGCCAATTGTAAAGATCAAATGGGATGCCCGTAGAGGTCCCGAATATACGTGGGAGGTAGAGTCCACAATAAAAAAAATACCCTCAATTGTTTCAGTAAATCTCGAGGTCGAGATTTCTTTTAAGGGGGTGAGGATGTAACACCTCGTAAATTCATACCTAATGAAATAAAGACACGTGTCATGTAAGATGAACGTGTCAGGAACCCGGATCAAGTAAAAGATGTGTGGTAGGATTTAAAAAGGGTGACATGTTATTAAACACCTCTGAGCGACCAAAATTATAAATCCCAAGACCTTAAATCATTATGATAAACATCTAATGTAATTAGCCGGTTATTCCTAAAATAAATAAATTCAGTCTATAAAGAATTGGGTTATTAAAATGATGTTACGACAAGGTGTATAATCAATTCTTTTCAAAAGAATTCAAACCCATCCAAATGCATGGCAAGACCTTCCACAAGAATACAAGACAACATAAGTGCATGGCTAGGCACGCATGCCCTTTTCAGGACTGATCAAGTGGCCCCATACTGATTAAAAAGACCCAATATCCGGACTAGGAAAATTCCATGGTCAAAACCTTAAAGTTAACAAGTTTTTGTCTTCTGATGAAGGCTTACGGACCGCAAAGCTGAGCCCTTACGGTCTGTAAGGTGGCGGAGCTGGACGGAGATAATAAATAAAAAGCGGATACGAACCGCAAGGACAAAGGCTTACGGTCCGCAAGATTGTAACTGGGCATCTTTGATCAAGGTCGGTTACGGACCGCAAGACCAAGAGATTACGGTCTGCAAGAGGTGCTTACGGACCGCAAGGCTTCTTTCTTATGGTCCGTAAGACCGTCGCTGGCAGCAGATTTTGGACAGCTGCCTGTTCAGCCTGTTACACCGCCTCATTAGCATGGTATTCGAATACTGGAGTGTGGCCAACAGATTTTCATGCATAGGGACACATGGGGATCATCAGGGAACACTTGTAGACTATGTTTGCATGATCTTGGACACTTAGGGTCACTATATAAGGGGGATGAGTTGCAACCATTTTGTTTGCTCACTTCAAGTTCACTCAAGACTCATTCCTGGAGCTCCTCTGATCAGCAACAAGCTTTCTTAGGATCCCTAATCATACTTAGGAGTTAGGACATTTGTAAGTGTCCTTAACTTCCTGGTTTCAGTTTTAATTAGCTTAATGACCATAAGTCAAACTTATCGTAATTAAAGTTTGACTTTGTGATTAATCACTAATGGTCCAGTCATAGTTAAATTAAAAATAGTTATAAGTTGGTAATTATGTAGGTAATAAACCCCTGAGAAGGCACCTACTAATTATCACTCTAAGTAGGTCAAATGTCGGGTCAAAGTTAACTTTAAAAAGTCAACAGGAAGCTTATTTTCAAATTAATACATAATTAGCAATGTAGAAGCTATGAAACCTGTTTTATCATTAATATAACTTGGTAATTAATGTAAGAACATGTCTAGACATGTTCAACCCGACAATTTTCCGTTTAGGCTCGGCTCGGGACCGAAAGTCGCATAGTTTGACTTCTGCTTTGACTTTCAGTTCTGACCCGTTTGAGCATAATTTGGAAATGCCTTAGAGCTTTATTTGGACCAGGTTACATGTTAGTATAACCCTCTTTGATTATACAACTTGGTTCATTAGTTATTCGATTCATATGCGTATTTCCGTTAAATGCCTAAATGTTGACTATTATGCCTATATGACCTTAAAACTTGAATTTTGAAAATGTCAAAGAGTAGAAACCTTAGTTACTAATTTATAAACTTGTCCCTAAAATTTGACATCAGTTTGAGGTCTAGATTAGGAGTTACGCTCATTAGCGTAAATGAGAAGCTTTTTATGAATTAAACGACATAATTAATATATAACCTATCTGAACCCAACTTTTGATATCAAACTTTTTACCCACTGATATAAAATAATATTTTGGGATTTTTTGAAGATTTTTATTTATTTTTAGGCTGAGCATAACATAGAGTTCTAAGCTCGATTCGGTTATTGTCGGTTTGCCCTTTTGGGCTATAAAATGAGTTATACAAAACCTTTTGACCTATAAATTGAGTTTTACAAAACCTTTTGACCCCAAACCTTTTGCTACTGATTTTAAATAATAAATAGAGTATTTTGAGCCTTCTGGAATAATAAGAATGTCAGCTTTCCTTTAAAAACCCGGAAATAGCTCAAAATCGCCTTTTTAAGCATTTTTAACGCATAGTATGTATTAAAACTATTTTAAACATATAAGGTTGATCGTCTACTGATATGTTCAGTAAATTTATATGTTTTAACAGTAAGCAAAAGTTTTAAACTCAGGTTTCCAGTTTTGACCTTTTTAGGCTTATGTGAAATTACCAAAATGGCCCTACGGTGCATAGTTTGGTTATAAATAGTAAATTTCACATATATGTAATACCCTACTGATATAACCTATAAAAATAAGTATCCTTACTGATTATATCAGACCTGAAACTCAGTTTCATATTTAAACTCTTTTAAAGCTTTAAAAAGACTAAAATACCCCTGCGGGGCATAGTTTGAGTTTAAAATCATTTTGGGCATAATAGAAGATATCTTACTAATGTCACAACATATTTAAGGCATATTAACTTAGGAAACTTGTATATGACTCATTTGGTTACCCGTTACGCACTTTTCGCGTTCGGATCGGCTTATGTAACTAGTTTGCATATAATAGCCGAAACGGGTCAAACCATATCATTTTTGTCTCAAAATCCAGAATGTGTTTAGTTTACCCATATTATACAAGTCTTCAAACTTGTTGGGTCTAAATCACATTCTATTCCGGTCTTCGCTTATTCATGCGTTTGTACCGTATCTTCCTTTTTAAAACTAACCGGTCTAAGCTTAGGCTTAATTAAAGACCCGTTAGAAATCTAATAGGTTATTATAAACCTTCGTTCCAGAATAGGAGACCCGGTAAAAGCTACGTGCACTTGCTAATTGTGATTATTACTTGCAAAGGTAAATACTTTTAACTTATTTTCCCTATACGGGCTTGGGGTACGGTATATAAAATACCGCTTGGTCGGGCATTGAATCTTTAATTGTATGAAGGTTAAATCATTGATATGTCCTGTTTAAAAATGTTTTGTTTGCTTAAAGCCTTTGGGGGGTTAATGACCATGTCCCGGATATCCTTGGCATCATTTTACGAAATGGCCACGACCTAAGCACGGGGTGTAGGCGTACACCCGACAGTGCATAAATAAATAATGTGGTGTGTCAATTAATCTTTAACCCGGTGTCAAATCCGGGCTACTGAACGCATAAGAAACATGTAATTCTTTTACAAGTTTATATATAAATAATTATCCCAAGTTATAAAATGTTTTGTGCCACGTGCATTCAAATAAATTTTCAAACCTTTTCCAAATGAGTCAGTTAATTGTATTTACCAGTGTAAACTGACGTATTTTCCTAAAAAAAGGTTAAGTGCAGGTACTAAGCGTAATAGGTTGGCCTCTCCTTAGCATCATTAAGAGTCTCGCAAGCTTGGATGCATTAACTCTGATGAACTATGTTTCCTTTTTTTATTTAATCCGCCTGTGGATCTGTTTCAACTATTTTGTGATACTCAATATTACAATTTATTTGGTTGAAATAAATCTATCTTTTGCTTCAGCTGTGCATTTTAATTTGTGTTGTTTGACTATGATGATATCAACTACGTCACGATACTCCCCACCGGGCCCACCGGTAATACGTGAAAATATCGAGGTGTGACAGAAAATCAAGTTTAAAAGGGTTTCAAAGAGTTTTTACCTAGATCTAACACTTGGCGAATGTGTGAAATCTCTAGATTTCTAACTTGGGAAGTCGAGGCTAGGCCCAATACACTCGGTTCAGTGTTGATCCATTATAAAATAAGAAGATTTGATGAAAAAGATGAAGGTTTTAATGAAAAAGATGAAATTTAGATGAAAAAGATGTAGATCTTCATAAAAGATGAAAGTTTTTGTAATAATAAAAAAGTTTGGATGAAAACGGAGTGAATCTAGTGGAAAATCGTAGTGGAAAACGTTGTGTAATCATGGAAAAATGATAAATCTTACTTGAAAACAATCGGACAACAATTCGACAGCGTTTCAGAGTAAAAGGCAGCAAGTTAGAATGAATGAGGAGAGGGCTTGCTATTTATAGAGGAATCTTGGAAGGTTGGTTCGAAGCTGGATTCCTTGTGCAAAGGACCTGCCTTTGTACGAAGCCAGTGGCTTCGTACGAAGAAGCCTGGTGTCTTCGTACGAGGGGGGCCAGTTTGGTGCGAAAAACTTCCGTTTCGCGTATCGGATGCTCGTTTGGTGCGTTTTGTTGTGTTAGTCAGTGCGAGTACTTAAGTATTTTTTGCAAGGTATTAAGTGTTACGTTACGTTGCATTTTAGAGTCTCGATTTACATAGATAATAATAATAATAATAACAAGCATATATATAAGTAACCATGTTTTGAGTTTGCTTTGAGTTCGCGTTGTGTTTATGTGAGAGCGAGTGAGTAGTTTTAGCTACTCACTTGATGTAGTAGTGTAAGCGTAAGCGTTATAAGAGTAAGCGTTATAAGCGTAAGCGTTGTGATGTGCGATATAGCGTGTATAGTAAGCGATGTAGTGCGAAATATGTGATGTAGCGTAGTATGCGATATAGTTTACATTATGATTCGAATCTCTGGTGCTAGGCGTAACGAGAGTAACGAGAGCGAAAGTGCGGATTGTTACAATCAGCCTGTGAGAACAAATATTTTGACAAGAGAACCATTTCCCTCGGTTAAAGTGGCATTCTCTATTGTTTATAGAGAAGAGTCACATAGATTGTCTAGTAGTGGGTCAAAAATCAGAATATAAATTATAGTTGAGTGGCTTCCGTTTTCTAAAGTGAGAATATAAATTATAGTTGTTTCTGATTTATTATAAGTCTTTGTCATTAATCTTATTTTTTAATACTACTGTAAATTATTGCAGTTGTGTATATAGTCGAATTTCAAAAGCTTGGCCTTCCTCATGCTCATATCTGTCTTTTATTGGAGTCTTCTTATAAGTTTCCTTGCTCAGAATCTGTTGATCGAGTAATATGTGCTGAGATTCCTGACAAAGTTGTTGACCCTGACTTGTATGAACTTGTGAAAGAATTCATGATTCATGTCCATGTGGCGTCGATAATCCAAGTTGCCCATGCATGATTGACAGTAAATGTTTCAAAAGGTTCCCTAAACCATTTGCAGATCATACTTCTATTAATAATGAAGGGTATCCGGTTTACAGGAGAAGAGATACTTCACATTTTTATTGATATGATTTAGAAATGGTTTTTAACATGTAAATATATATATATATATATATATATATATATATATATATATATACTAGTCGTTTACCCGCGCGATGCGGCGGGAAACATATCACTTAGGTTGGTGAGTTTAGGGCTATGTACGGGGCGGTTCGGTTTTAAGCCATCAATTATCTTGTGATATATTATATGGTACGTTTGTTATTTTCTAATTCGTCGCATAGGCGTGGTCTATCTATGCCAATAGTTTTCTTAATCGTAGCATTGATGTAGTCTATCTATGCCATGAGCCTTACGGATCATAATTCATAATTAAATAATAACCAAACACACAAATAAGAAAATGTGACCCAGGCGATGGCTTAAAGTACAAAAGTCAAAGTATGTTCAAGTTAAGCTATGAATACATTGCATAAAATAAAAATTTACATTTTATAACTCAATTTACATCTTGCATACTATAAGTAACCCCAAAAAGTGTCAACCAAAAAGTCAAATTTCTAAAGTTAATTGCAATAGACTCTCAGCAAGTGATAATATGCCCTCCCTCCTTGGGTCATCATCTGGTGAGCAAGTGGTAACACCCTTCTGACCAAATCCACACCTAATTTGGCGGTAAAGGCTACACAAATTGATAAAAGAAAATAAGATAAAGCGATAAAGCGGATGAAGCTTATCTTGGATGGTGGCAAAGCCCGCCGCATATATTCTGATGGAGCTTAGAATTGTTATATCTCGCCTCATTGAAGAAGAATGATATGTTAACCATTTGACTTCATATTAAATTTCACTCCAAAGTAACGCAAATCTGCCATAAAAATCAATAATAACCATCATTCTTTTTCGAAACTTAGCTACTAGAGAGTACTCTTGCTATAGCCTTATTGATCTGTTTGGCAAACTTAAAGCCTAAGCTAACAACATCACTAAAATGTTGAGCACATCACACGTGAAGCCAAAGGCTCAAAATATTAGCAACATGAGTAATGGTTAACACTTATCCAATTAGCCAGGACTTCAATTATGTATAAAATTAAATAAAAAAATTTGGTTCAGAACTGCCAAACCACCAAAACTTCAATCCGGCAATCCGGCCAGCTTTGTTTGCCTTTTTTAAAACCATAATTAGCAGCCCGACCAAGAATGTGTAGGACCGGTTTTGACACCGTTCGATTGCGTAACGAACGTTCGACGTGCGGAATCCGTGAACGTGCGTGACCGAACACACAATAACGTACTAGAACCGTGAATCTATTGAAATATATGACGTGTACGATACAAGAATCACGTAGAGAGTATTTTCTCTCTCTAGACTTTCTCTCTCTAGACTTGAATCTCCTAAATCACAAATGAGCAAAAGTCTTACACTTTAAATCTAAGGCTCCTATTTATAGCCCTTGGAATTAATGAGATTTCTCATTAATTACCAAAGTGCCACCTTGCTACTTCTATCTAAATATTACAATAAAATCCTAGATTTCTACAGTTTCAGCTACAGTTTGAATTGACGGAGGCGATAGACATTAATGCATCAACAAACTCCCCCTTGGATATTGCCGCAGTCAATCCGTAGTTAAACTCATAGCAACTTGTCTTTCTCTCTCTCTCTTGAGTCTTCTTTAAGATTTAACGTCTTCAGCAAACACAGACTCCCTCTTTGTCACACCCCGACTTTCCACGTGTCACCGGTGGGCCCGGTGGGGAGTATCGTGACGTGGTTGGCAACATAATAGTCAAACAACACAATATATATAAATGCACAGCGGAAGCAAAAGATAAATATTATTACTTTTCCGAATATAAAGAAATATTCAATATTACAACGGAAAGTAAAGGATCCACAGGTTGATCTTAAAACATATCATTTGTTCAACAGACTTTAGACGCCTAGAACTTTCAAGATTTCCTTATTAGCGCCCTGAGCTTCCAGCCAATTACGTTCAGTACCTGTCACTTAACCCTTTTGGAAAATACGTCAGTTTTCACTGGTAAATACACTCAACCGACTCATTTTGAAAAATGATTGAAAATTTGTTTGGATGCACATGGCACAAAATATATTGACACTTTGATTAAAATGCACAGAGGAAAAATTAATCTTTTTATACTTGGAACAATTATATTTATAACCTTGTATACAGATTTACATGTTCGTTGTACGTTCAGGGCCCGATGTAGAAACCGAGTCAAATTAACAGACACGCCACAAGTATAGGCCCACAAAAGAGTGAGATACCGTTTCCCTTATGCAACTGTCAGGTGTACGCCTACACCCCGTGCATAAGACGTGGCCATTTTATAACACAATGATGTCAAGGATATCCGGGACATGGTCATTAACCCCTAAAGGCTTTTATTTCAAACAATACAGATTAAACCGGGTTACCTCAATAATTTAACCTTCATTAAGATTAAATATTCAATACCCGACCAAGCGGTATCATTATACCGTATTCCAAGCCCGTATAGGGAAAATAAGTTAAGAGTATTTACGGTATCATTATACCGTATTTCAAGCCCGTGTTGGGAAAATAGGTTAAGAGTATTTACCTGAGCTAGCTCCTGTCTTAAATAGCAAGAATCAAATAACTCAGCCGTAGTCACTTAAGTAAGCGTAGGTACAATTTACTGGAAAGCTCTATTCTGGAATGATGGTATAAATAATTAATTAGAATGCTAACGGGTCTTTAATTAAGCTTAGACCGGTTAGTCTTACAGGAAGATACGGTTCGTACGCACTATTAAGCGAAGACCGGAGTAGAATGTGATTTGGACCCGACAAGTTTGGAGACTTGTATAATATGGGTAAACTAAACACATTCTGGATTTTGAGATAAAACCAATAAGGTTTGACCCATTTCGGCTAATTAATGTAAACTTGTTACATAAACCGAACCGAACGCGTAATAAGCGTAACGGGTATTCATTAGAGCCATCTACAGGTTTCCTAAGTTAATTATACCTCAAATATGTTGTGACATCAGTAAGATGTCTTTCATTATGCCCGAAACGAATTTAAACACAAACTATGCCCCGTAGGGGTAGTTTGGTCATTTTAAAGGTTGTAAAAGAGTTTAAATGTTTAACTGAGTTACAGGTCTGATGTAAACAGAAAACATACTCAATTTGATGAGTTATAACAGTAGGCTAAAGCATATATGTGAAATTTATCATCTTTAACCAAACTATGCCCCGTAGGGGTATTTTGGTAATTTCACACAAGCCGAAAAGCTCAAAAACGAAGTCTGAGTTAATCAACCTTTGCTTACTGTTAAAATATCATAATTTTCCTCATATATCAGTAGGTATCAACCCGGGTACGTCCAATATGATTTTAGGACATACTATGCGTTAAAAACGCTAATTATGGCGATTACAGGCCATTTCCGGGTTCTATACTTAAATCTGATATTTTTATATTTCCAGAAGGCTTAAAATAATTTATTTAACATATGTGATCAGTAGCAAAAGGTTTGGAGTCGTTTAGATAAGTAAAACTCATTTTATGGCCCGTAAGGGCAAAACCGACAATTACCGGATTAAGCCTACGACTACTAGTTATGCTCGGCCTAAAATTAATTAAAAATCTTTAAAAATCCCAAAATAATATATAACATCAGTGGGTAAAAGATTTGATATCAAAAAGTATGTTTAACTAGGCTATACGCTAATTACGCCATTTTGTTAACATAAAGCTTTAATTTAGCGACAATGAGCATAACTCTTAATCTACAAGTCCAACTGATGTCAAACTTTGCATACAAGTCTATATATCAGTAACTAAGGTTTCTACACTTTTACATTTTCATAAATCACGTTTTAAGGTAATAAGGGCATAATGGTCAACATATGAGCAATTAACGGAATCATGCTTATTAATCGGATAACTAATGAACCGAGGTGTATAATCACAGAGGGTTATACTTGCATGTAACCTGGTCCAAATGAAGCTCTAAGGTATTTCTAAAACATACCTAAACGGGTCAGAACTGAAGTCAAAGCAAAAGTCAAAGCTTTGCGACTTTCGGTTCCGAACCGGGTCTAAACAGGAAATAGTCGGGTTTAACATGTTTAGACATGTTCTTACACTAATTATTAAGTTATAACAATAATCAAACAGGTTATATATGATCTAGATAGCTAATTATGCCTAAATGACATTTTAAGCATTATGTTGACTTTTTAAGTAAAGGTTTGACCCGACATTTGACCTGGTTAGGATGGTGATCAGGGGAAACCCTTTTGGGGTTTTATTTCCCACATAAATACCATTCTAAAACTATTTTTAATTCGAGATAAGACTGAGTCATTAGTGACTAATCTCGAAGTCAAACCGTAATTACGACGGTTTGACTTTTAGCTAAATAACTAAGCTAAACACAACTAAACAAGACTAGCAGACTTACAGGAGTCCAATGCACGAATTATGATCAGATGGGAGAGTTCCTTAGCTCCAGAAATGCTCCAATGATCAAATGCAAGTGTGAAGAATGTTGTGATCTTGGAGTGCCTTTTATACTTGTTGCACTCACCATGATTGGTTGACAACTAACTCTAGGATTAACCACAACCATCCAACACTTGTCCTAGTGCTTCTAGGATAGTTTAGGGTCTTTAAATAATGAGAAAAACCGGTTTAATGGGTTAAAATCGTGAAAGACAGGCAACAGCCCGTTTTTTGGAGCTGGGCGCACCCCTGCGCATCGTAGCAACATATTGCTACGATGCGTAAGCCTTCAACAGGGGCTGTTTTGCTTGTTCTTTCATTATCTCGAAAAGGCAGCCCACTTGCACGACTTTGGGGCCTCAATTTGCAACTTAGGACCCTCACAAAGTGTATGATCCTGTATAATACCCTACCATTTGAACTTGTTCCATTTGAATGCATTTGCAAGACCCGAAAACATCGGTTTATCATTCAATTTCTTCATGAGATCATAACATGCTTTTGCAAGTCCTTTATTGGCAATAATTCTCTGAATTGTGGCATGAAAGATGTGTAGTAATATTATATCGGTTCTTGGGATTTATAATTGAGGTCGTTCAGAGGTAACAATTTAACATGACGCCGCTTTAAATCCTACCGAATTATCTTTATTAAATTCGGGTTTACAACGCGTTTTGTCTTACATGACACGTGTCGTTTTATTATTGAACCCGAAATTTTCGAGGTGTTACACTCTTGCTTTAACAGAATCCCGGTGGATCTGTCTTCAGCTTCAGCTCCCCCTTTCGGTAGTCTCTTCAGGCTCCCCCTTTCGTCAAGCTTCCGTGCTTTTAGGATCGATGCCTGGCTTTCCGTAGCAACAGATTCAGAAACCTACATATCTCAACCTCTCGTAAGACAAAATAATTTTGACTCTAAAAGAATTCACTCAAAATTATCAAACATATAACACACAATATTGTGATTCAAATTAATGAATCATCTAAACATTTGAGGATTATCTTTCAACTTCTCATCATTTTAACCAAACCAATTGTTCATCTTGTTTAGCACTTGGAATTTTGAAAATCAGCTTTCCAACATTAGTTGTCGAAAAGCTTTTTGGATTTTTCAAAAATTAGGCTAAAACACACTAAAAGGATTTTGTAATAAGAGAAATGTAATGCAGAAATGAAATATGTACAAACAATTTTTGTGAGTTTGCGAAAGAGGATCATATCAGTTTTTGAAACACATCACAAGCACCGTTAAGCTTTTAATCGTTTTAAGTTCTAAACGATTCACGTAGATTGACGATATTGTTGTCCACATAAACTCAAACTAAAAACTTTCGAAATGCTTACTGATACGTTAGGGTATATTAATTTTGCACTAAATTCTTATGGACCCCACGATCTCAGCATATCCCCTCATCATGCAATACACTAACTCAAGTAATGCCTTTAAACTTTTATCAACTGTGATATGTGCGAAAACAACGCAGAATGTTTAAACATTAACAATCAGGTCGATACTTCCGTATACGCAGAGAAAGTCCAATGTTTAAACAAAATAAGAAAAATAAAATAAGTTGAAATTGTTTAGGCTTTAACCACCAGGTCGATACTTCCGTATACGCAGAGGAGGTCCAAAGCTTAAACGAAACACCAAAGAAAATAAAGCAGAACGTTTAGGCAACAACATCCAGGTCGATACTCACGTATACGCAGAGGATGTCCGATGCTTAAACAAAATAAAGAAATAAAACAAGTTTAAATCTTTGCAAAATTAAATGCACAATCACAGTGACTTTTCAGCAAAGTAGTGAAAGTTCACAAACTTAACCAGTTTTATGCTTTTTGGCATTCAGCGATTACTGAGTAGGTACACAATCACGAAGGACAAAACTAAGTACTATGCTTTCAATCATGTTTCCCACTAGAACTAGGCTTTTTTCATTTAAGTTTGTATCGTTATCGCAAATCTACTAGTCTAGCTGAGCCTATCGTCACATCTTTAGTGAGACCGTTTATCACATTTAGACTTTACATTTCTTTAGCATGCTGTGATAGTCCAACTGATTTTCTATCATTTCCTCTTGTTTCAGCAAAACTCATTTTGAATTTTTCAATGTTTTTGGCATTTTCAAATTTTCAAATGTTTTTGGATTTTCTAAAAATTCTTACTCCCCCTAAAATGCAAACACATTTTAGGAAATTTGAAATTAAACTGTACAACCAACTTGACAACTGATATCGAATCGCTTCAATTCGCCATCCACTTGGCATAAACAATCAGAACTCCCCCTGACAACAAACTATTTTCCCATTATGATTTCAAAACACTTAAGTTTGTTTTAATCAAAATGGTTTTTTCGGAAAATTAGTTTTGTGTGTCGTTTCACAAACATGGGGTTTCATCACCTTGTTCTTTAATCCACTTGTAAAAGCCACTTGTAAGATAGTTAAATCAAGTACAACTTAATGTCCTTGAACCACTTGTAAGTCGAAATATCACCAGAGTGAATTTCTCAAGAAATATGCCGATTCCTGCTCCACAATTACCAACTTGGGAGCTCCGGCAAGTCAGGTTTTTTCAGTTAAAGAGATTCACCCAAGCCTGACGGTCCTTGGGTGTTTTGAACATACCTTTTTTATTCATAAAATTCCTTTACCCCTTTGACTATTCCGTCAACCATTTTTCCAAAAATGTTTAGAACATTAGGGTTAAAGGCTTTTTCAACATCAAAATCTTTCTTTTCAGAAAAAGATTGATTTGAAATTTCAACTTCGTCAACTTTTTGTTTATAATTTTCAGCTCGCAATGGTGGAAAGTTGATATCATCCATTGGCGGAACTGAATTTTCTCCTTTTTGCTCAACTGGTGGCTCTTCTGACTTTGACAAGTCAGATTCATTGCCAACACGTAGCTCCTTTGTTTCCGAAGAAACAAATTCATCGCTAACCACTTCAACCTTCTTTATCTCCTCTTTTGTCCTCAGATTTGCATCTGAAGAATTCGGTTTACTTAACTTTGTTGTCGAGTGAAACGATTCATCAGCACTCTTATTTGTTGTACCCGAGGACAAAATCCTTTCAAGATACTCTCTCGCTTTCTTCCTTTTCTTTCTCAATCTGTCTTTCTGCCCTTGTGAAAGCTTCACTTTTTGTTCTTGAACTTTTTGTTCTTTGAGCTTTACTTCGACTTTGACTGATTTCTTTGCCATTTTCTGAGATTCAGCCCTCGATCTTCCCATTGATCTCATTGGGCAATCTTTGGCAATGTGACCTTTGATTTGTGTTGGACCGTGTCGTGATCCTAAACGATCAATCCGAGTAGCTCATCTTCACGTGTAAAGGCGGAATCAATGCACGTAAAGTAACAACAGCTATTCCTTTCTAATTTCTATCTCTTTATTGCATTCTGATATTGTTTTGACAGAGTTTTGTTCCAGCAACAATGATCTAGGTTCGCTCCAAACGTTACAAATGAAACACATCATCAGGCTATTTATAGAGTGTGTGGATCGCTTATGTGGACTGCCATAAAAGCGAACCAGCCCACTTGACACAAAAGCGAACCAGCCTGATGACACAAAAGCGAACCAGACCTAACATGGTCATATAAGCGAACCTGCCAACATATTACATGGTTTTGACATTCTAAACCCTATGTTGATCCATATTGACCTAAGACTTGATGTAGACGAAGTCAACAGACATTCCGTGCACTAACAGACTCCCCCTTGGATGTTGACGTAGTCTTCAGCAATCTTCAGATCCTAAGTCTTCGGTCTTGGTCTTTTCTTCAACTCTTTGTCTTCTCATCTTAAGCACTCTAACTTTACAATTTTCAGAATTATATCCTGGCTCCAATTTTAGTCTTCCCATCAACTTTTGATCCAGACTCCCCCTTTCATTGACTCCCCCTCTCAATATGCTAGAATTTGAGATATCTGGTTCAAGCTTTAACATTTAACTTCCGTGGGAATTCCTGAAACCTGCATATTCTCTACCACAACATAAGTTTCACAAATTTATAACAATTGAATTTAAAAACTTACTGGTAGAAATCATTTATTCAACAAACATACTAGTTACATCAAGTTCAAATGAATGACCTTGATTAACTAAACACACAATCTTTCAAAACATTTGTATATGACATTCAAAGTTTTCAACATATTCTCCCAACCCAATTCATCATGTTTAGCACTTGGAATTTTGAATATCAGTCCTTCAACATCAGTTGTCGAAAATCTTTTTGAATTTTTCAAAACTTTATACTAAAACACTCCAAAAATCTTTTTGGATTTTTGATCTTGACTGAAATGCAGTAAACAAAATATATACAAACAATATTTTTGTGAGTTTGTGTAAGAGGATCATATCAGTTTATGAAATAAATAACTAGCACCGTTAAGCTTTAATCATTTTAAGCTCTAAACGATTCACCTCGATTGTCGATATACTGATCCATCTTAAATTCTCACACAAATTTCAATTTACTCAGGATACGATTTAGATGAATTATGAACTTAGCTCATTCATGTGTCCCACCTCTTGAATATACTCCCGTATCCAGAATCTCAATAATCAGTCTTACAGGCAATTATAGCACAAATGATATCTGTAAGGGGTTAATAAATTATGAAGAATCATGAGAGCTCAGGTCAGAACCATCGTTCAGCAGAGAGATCATGACTCAACTTGTGGGTGTGTCCCCTTTAGAGGATCTTTTTTACAACAGCATTGCTAAGCAATTTTATTGTCTTATCATATATGCTGAGGGTGATGCTGTGTTTCAAGCATATGCGGAAAGTATTATTCGAGGACTAGGTCAGAACTACCGTTCAGCAGAAGTCCCGGAATAATACCCCAGACATCATAGAGTATAAAGACCTAGTATATCAGATTAAGAGACCTTTCAAACGAGATTTCAGGGGTTACCTATATATCCAAGTAGTGTTCCCCACGAATTCACAAGTTTGAATTTTAGGTTTATATCCCAAATAAATCTACTAAACGTATAAAAACCTATCGACACATCATCAGTGAGATCGTTTATCACATTTTGACATTTCATATCTTTAGCATGCTGTGATAGTTCACTGATTTACTATTATTTCCTCTTTTTTCACAACAAAACTCATTTTTGATTTTACAATATTTTTGGCATTTTCAAATTTTCTAATTTTTTTAAAATTTTTCTCCCCCTAAAATCAAAATATGTTTCAATTTTGATTTTCTTGAAAATTTGAAAACAAACTATACAAGAAACTTGACAAACTGATATCGAATCGCTTCAATTCGCCATTCACTCGGCATAAACAATCAGAACTCCCCCTGACAACAAACTATTTTCCCATTTAGATTTCAAAACACTTAAGTTTGTTTTAATCAAATGGTTTTTCCAGAAAATTAGTTTTGTTTGTCTTTTTACAAACTCGGGGTTTCATCACATTGTTCTATTTCAACCATTTTAAAGATTTTGACAATTAAGACCCTTGTCAACAACAAACACTAGTAGAAAATCAAGTACAACTTAATGTCCCTGATTTACCACTTGTAAATCGAAATATCACAGTTACCATCCTGTGAATTTCTCAAGAAATATGCCGATACCTGCTTCACGCTTACCAACCTGGAAGCTCCGGCAAGTCAGGTTTTTCTATTTGAAAAGATTCACCCAAGCCTGACCAGCCTTGGGTGATTTTGAATTCTTTTTCAACAATGATGGAAAATTTGCATCATCCATTGTTAAACCTGAATTCTCCATTTTTACCTCAACAATAGACTCCTCTGGCTTTGATGAACCAGAATCATTGCCTGCACATGGCTTGTCTGACTTTAACTTGTCAGATTCATTGCCTGATGGTGGCTCCTTTGTTTTTGAAGAAACAAATTCATCGCCAACCTTCATTGGTATCCAATTCTTACTAGATCTAGGTTTTCCCTTTTTATTAGGCTGTGAAATGAATAAACTTTCACAATCTCTTTTATATTCGAAAACCTTGATCAAGATTTTGTCAGCAAAATTAACTTTCTTTGATTGGTTATCATTTTGATTAGTTAATTTTTCTTTCTTTAACTCCCTTTTTGCTTTCTCATTTGTCCTCAGATGTGTATCTGATGAATTTGTTTTGCTTGCCTCTGCAGTTGAGGAAAGTGATTCATCAGAACTTTTTCTCGGATTACCAGTTGTATCCGAAGACAAAATTTTCTCGAGATACTCTCTCGCCTTCTTCCTTTTCTTTCGCAGTCTGTCTTTCTGCCCCTGTGAAAGTTGAACTTTCTTTTCTTGAATTGTCTGATCCTGAACTTTAGGTTTTAGAACCTTCTGTTCATGAGGCTTGACGTTGACTGGCTTCTTTGCCATTCTTTGAGAATTTACCATCAATCTTTCATTTGATCTCCTTGGGCATTCTCTAGCAATATGACCTCTGATATGACAATTATAGCATCTTCTTGTCTCATAACTCCAATTCTGGCAGTTAACAGCAATGTGTCCTCTAACACCACAAGAGTAACACACTCTGTTATCATACCATTCACCACTTTCACACCAAACACTTAAATCATAGCATTGTCTGGCTTTGTGGTGATTATCACTCCTCCTGAAAACTGAATTTTTCTTTGAAGCACTGTGGTCAAACCTGCACCACTTATTACCAACATTTTGTGAGTTTTCATTTTCAGATTTTTGTGATTTTTCAAAATGATTGGATGACTTATCTGATGAGCTTTTATTTTCATTTTTAAAATTTTTCAAATTTTTATCTTTTTGTTTCTGTTCTACACTCTTCTTAACAGGTTTTTGTTTAGAACATTCACCTGTTTCAGTAGATTGCAAAACAGTATTTTTAATTTTTTCTTGTAAATCTAAAAATATTTTTCTTTTCTTTTCCTTTTCTATTTCATCATCAGCTTTGTCATCACAATCTTCAATTTTGACTTTGACTTTGTCAAAATTTGTGACATTGTCACTTATTGGAACTGAATTGATCGGTTTTGGACAAACATGAGAAGTAGAATTCACAAAACCTTTCAATTTATTCTCAAGCTCATTGATTTTAATCTGAGCTTTTTCAGCTTCTTTTTCAAACTGAATGATTTTAGCAAGATGAGAATTAATTGCAAATTGTTTTTCAAGATTATTTTTACCAAAAATATCTTTTTCATCTTCTAAAATCTTTATTTGATTTTGAAAATCTTTCTCAACTTTTAATTTTTCATTTTCAAAATCTTTTTCATTTTCTTTTGCATTTTTGATTTCCAATGTCAAACTGTCCAAACTAGTCAACAGTTTGACATTTTCAGACGTCAATTTCTCACAATTTTCTCTCATTTCAATAATCTGTTTATTATCAGATTCTTTCTCATCCTTCAAACTTTTGATTTCCAATGCTAAACTCTCTACATTCTTCCGAAGTTTAACATTTTCTGTTTCTGATTTTTCGCATTTCGAGCATTTTTCATTCATCTTTCCATCATCAACTTCTTTCTTTGTTTCCATCTTGTATGTTCCTGCACAGAAAATTTTAACAAAATCAAGAGGATTCATATTTTCATCAATATAGCAACCCCTCTTAATATCGTATCTCATAACATTTTTTGCTGCAAGACACACAGTGATTCGTTTTCTCATTTCAATGATTACATCCAAATCTATCTTTTCTGATTCTCCTTTTATTTCATCCAATAACTCCCTTTTTCTTGAATCTTTATGACTCCTATGATTTGTTATTGTATTGATGAAACTTCTTAAATCAAAGCGTGATAAACTAGAATCCCGTTTCAGTTCATTCACGAATTTATCCCATTCCAAAGGTAAAGCATTAACAAGTCTTGAAATTTGTTCATCCTTTGAAAAATATATCCCATGTCTTCCTAACTTGTAAACTAACTCATCAAACCGTTTTACCAACTTCTCTACTGATTCATTCTTCATACACAACAAATTTTCGAATCTCTTAACATAAACATCCTTATCATCTAATCTTCCACACCAAGATTCACAAATCCAATCATTTAAATTTTCAAGATTTTTGTTTTCCTTTTCGTCAAACATTTTGAATTCTTGGTATTTGTGCCTTGTAAATCACCTCGAATCACCTGCAATTCAGACAAACAATTAGTTCAAATGATCTGAATACGTAACAGTGAATTACCGATCTGTACACGTGACAGATAAGTAAATCAAACAAGTTACTAATGAGCAAACCAGAAAGTCTGTTCGAGCGGACCAGACTTTGTCCGTTCGAGCGAATCAGATATTGTCCGTTCGAGTGGACAGCTAAAGTTCGTTTGAGCGAACCAGCAGATGTTCGTTCGAGCGAACCAGCTAATGTTTGTTCAAGCGAACCAGCAGATGTTCAGATAAGCGAACCACACAAGCTGTTCGTTCGAGCGGACCAGCTAATGTTCGAATAAGCGGACCAGGTCAATGTCCGGATAAGCGGACCAGGACAATATCAAATATGTTCTCTCGAGCGGACCAGATAAGGTTCGTTCGAGCGAACTAGACAAATATGTAACAGCGGACCAAACTTGCGATGACCGAAAAAGCGAACCACAATTTTTAACTGATTTTTAGTCCGAATAACAATCTGATACTTTCAAGGATTGTACTACTCTTAATTCCGAACACAATGATATAATTTTCGTTCAATTCCGACCGCTAATTCATTCCAGATCTAAGTTTGAAAATTCTGTCCGAGAACTGATCACGTTTTTTATGAAATTGACTGATTATTACGGTGTTTTAAAGTCTGATATTATAAAGGATTGTTTAACAATAAGTTTCACTCAAAATACTTGAGATTCAACTCATTTTGTCCGATAAAACTTATTGAATCCGAAAAATAAAACAGAAATTGAGTAGAAATGAGATAATCGGGCCGAATCAGCTGATGTAGTATGAGCTCCTCGTCCTGTAGCTCTGATACCACTTGTTGGACCGTTCTTTGACCCTAAACGATCAATCCGAGTAGCTCATCTTCACGTGTAAAGGCGGAATCAATGCACGTAAAGTAACAACAGCTATTCCTTTCTAATTTCTATCTCTTTATTGCATTCTGATATTGTTTTGACAGAGTTTTGTTCCAGCAACAATGATCTAGGTTCGCTCCAAACGTTACAAATGAAACACATCATCAGGCTATTTATAGAGTGTGTGGATCGCTTATGTGGACTGCCATAAAAGCGAACCAGCCCACTTGACACAAAAGCGAACCAGCCTGATGACACAAAAGCGAACCAGACCTAACATGGTCATATAAGCGAACCTGCCAACATATTACATGGTTTTGACATTCTAAACCCTATGTTGATCCATATTGACCTAAGACTTGATGTAGACGAAGTCAACAGACATTCCGTTCACTAACAATTTGGCATTCATAACATCTTCTTGTCTCAAATCTCTTTCTCTGGCAGTTAACAGCAATGTGTCCTTGAAAACCACAGTTGTAACACACCCTGTTATCGTACCAATCTCCACCATCAATCCAAACACTCAAATCATAACACTGATTTGATTTGTAGTACTCACGACTTCTCCTATAATCTTGATTTGACACTTGAGCACTGTGGTCAAACCTGCACCACTTATTACCAACTTTTTGTGAGTTTAAATTTTCAACTTTTTGTGGTTTTTTATAACGATTGGATGACTGAACTGATGAGCTTTTATTGTTGTTTTGAAAATTTTTCGGATTTTTAACTTTTTGTTTCTGTTCTACAACCTTCTTAACAGGTTTTTGCTTAGAACATTTGCGTAACGAAC
The DNA here is from genome assembly GCA_030545235.1 of Helianthus tuberosus. Lineage (NCBI taxonomy): Eukaryota > Viridiplantae > Streptophyta > Magnoliopsida > Asterales > Asteraceae > Helianthus > Helianthus tuberosus. The sequence continues at coordinate 2,250,391 of CM060362.1, forward strand.
GTTCGACGTGCGGAATCCGTGAACGTGCGTGACCGAACACACAATAACGTACTAGAAACGTGATTTTATTGAAGAATAGACGTGTAAGATACAAAAATCACGTGTAGAGAGCTTTCTCTCTCTAGACTTGAATCACAAAATTACCAAATGGAGCCAAAAAGTCTTCCAAAAGTCTTACAACTTATGACATAACACTCTATTTATAGGTCAAGGCTAATTAATGAAACTTTTCATTAATTACAAGATTGCCACCTTGCCTTTTTATCTAAATGTATATCTACAGTTCCTCGCTACGGTTTGAATTGACGGAGGCGATAGACATTAATGCATCAACAGAATGTTCATCAAAACTGTCCGAACTGGGCACCGGACACCCCTAAGTTATAGCCTAGTCACAATATTTCGCCAAATTCATTAATATAATACCTTGGAGTATGTCAAGCTGTTGTGAAACTGAGCTGCCATTCGTGCCAATGACCAAGAGGATCTGCTGTATCAGGTACCAAAATGTGTTTCTATATGTCAAAGTATAATAAATAAAAGAATAAGCATAGAAGAGAGTAAGAGAAAGAAATAGCAGTTCTTGTCATAATGGCCATTTTTTGGAGAGCCTATGAAGAGGCAGCCTCTGGTGCTTGCTTGTAGAAGATAAATGCCATTTTCTATTGACAATCGCCGACGTTATTTGTCAGATTAGGGTGTCCGGCCGGAGGCACATTCACTCATTAACAACTTGAGTGGTCGCATTCAGTCATAGAAAATCGCCATGATGATGACGTCCTTGTAACCCTTTGCTGCAACCATGAGGTCAACATGGTAAATTGCAACTTCAGATTTGAAATGAACGTTTTTAGCTTTACAAAAGCATTTAACTTAAGTGTACATACATGGCAAACTTTTAAATTTTTGTATAGAAATGGGAATTCTATCAAAACGAAGTTTATAAAATCACAACTTTTGCCATTAAAAGTTAAAGTTCATCTCTTTCTTTTTGGGCACATTGGTCATACCCGTAAACTGCTTGTCCCACAACCTTCCACGGTAACGGCACCAGCTTGAAGCATCACCTTCCACATAAGCATTTCCAGGTCACCTGAAAACATGTAATTACTATATAAATCCATTGACTAATCTTCATAAAAAATCTGACTTTCATGAAAAACATAGTTACTTGTACTTTTGACCACCTCAGATATGAAACTTGTCCCAACTATCACTATGTGTTAAAGAAACACCAAATTGTTCCATCAGTTTCAGTGTCATCTCTACATAAGGCAGAGATATTAATTTATCTATAATTTCTATCTCTTCATACCGTACTGGGCCGGGCTCAGAAACGTTTCAACCAGGTGTATCGAACAGTTCAACCGAGTGTACCGGACGGTTTAACCGGTTGTATAAACTTCCATCTTTTCCAAAGCCACTCCAACTAACCAGCAAGGATCAAGGTTTAGGACGTTTTTTTCGATATTTTAGACTGGCTAACACTATATAAAACATGTATGATTAACAAAACAGACCGCCAACTTAAGTATGCTGATATCCAATGAAATTCTCTTAAAGAATAGATAAATGAGTTAAATGTCATGTGGGGTGTATTTTTTATGCATACAGCCAGCTAGATCAATTTTATTAGAAAATTCAAATACTTGTTTATGTTATTTTATCAATCCTCAACCAAATATTTTCTTATTCTATCACTCCTCTCGTTATTTAAACACTCAAGTGCATAGAAGCTGTTAAATTAGATTATCAATCATTCAAAGCAATATCATTATTATAGTATTTGTAAAAACAAACCGACTTATATTTTGTAGCGCTTGCTGAGAGCACTGGTGACGACTTACATTTTGTAGCCCTTGCTGAGAGCACTGCCTTAAATCAACAACTATTTTTCACCTGTATTCGACAAAACGAAGACGTCGGCCTTTGTCATCGAGCCTGTTGTTCTGCAACCATTCCATCGATAGAGTGAAGTGAAGCAAGCACACAAAGTCCAGCACTTGAATTAAAACAAAACCACACATCAAAAGCAATACCATAATCCATAAGAATGAAGATACCCTAATAATGTTTTCAGTCATCAAAAAACAAATCTAACAAAAACTCAGTACCCTAAACAGAGAATGTTGTTATTGATTTGCAGATCGAAAGCAAGAACAAAGGATTGAATTGAAAGATGCAAACGATATAGGTCGGTGACAGTGAATGAACACTAAGGATATATATCACAAAGGATTGATTTGCAAACTATATATAGCCCTGCAAATCCTTTTATAGTAGATATGCTCAACTGTTTCTAACGGTAACTACGTAACCAACTAACACTAACTAACTTTAACCGCCAAACCATAAACAGTGTTAGTTGGTATGAGCGGGTCTTAATACATACATACTAATGTTTCACGAATAATAATATTAATAATTATACTAATAGCGTCTTTAATTTAAGTTTACCAATTGAAACCCTGATTCTTCAAGACTAATTCAACAACCAAGAATCTGAATACTTAAACAACTAAAACACATGAGGATCATACATAAGTTAATCTCTTTTTTTTATTATTATACTTTAACTAAAAGAGGCAACTTTGATCACTAATAAAATAATTAAAATAATTGAGTTTGAAATATATAAGAGGAGCCACCGCTAGCACTTGAAAACCTCTACAAAAAGTAAGCACTGTATCTGAAAGTGATTCAAGGCTCAATCCATGTATATCGGTAGGAAGATGGTTGGGGCCATGCTTCAACCCTGTAGAAAAAATCAAAGTAATCAAATAAACTAATGATTATTAAGAATCAAAAGCCGGAAAAAGAGGGAGAAAGCAAACACACCTGTAGACCGATCACCGTCACCTGTCGTCATTTTCTGAAAATGATAATAATTAGCATATGAGAGTTCCGAGGTTTACTGTAAAATATGTATTGATACCTTTTGAAATCTGAATGTATCAAGTCGGCTGAGAAAGATGAAACCAAGCTGATAATAACACATTGTCAAGCATCCCCTGATCATATCAATCCCCATCTCCTCTGATGTTGGTTCTAGCTTCCATAATATCTGAAAATATATCATCCGTAAGTGCACCTTTTAACTACATACGGTTGATTACAACAGACAAACAAACACCCTAATTAGCAGTTCAAGAAATATAAGTATTTTATCCAATTCATTAGACCAAATCCTGTTTTATAACAGTTAAATAATTCAAATAGATTACCAATTGTAGGAGAAAGGTCTTCAATGGCATTATCAGAAGTAAATCTCAAAATAAGAGAGCTTTTACCAAATCCTAAATCCCCAATCACCAACAGCTTGAATAAGTAATCCAAATCCGAACCTGAAGACTAATCCATTTGCATAACATAATCAACCACGAACCCTAGAAACCAAAATTGATGTCGTAGTGTTTCATAACCCCAAATATAAAGCATAAAATAGAACTAATGGTGAAAAAGAATACCTGTATATGCGAATTAAGCAAAAAACTGATGGATGTGAATTAAAATTCCAGATCTGGGTCGATGAATAGCAGAGAGGAATCGAACACAGCTAGGGTTTTGAAAGGAATCAAACGCAGTTAGGAGGAGAGGAGGCTGATAATGATTTCGTGATGTGGTAACCATTAGAATGACAGAAATCAATCGCTAGGCTTTACATAAATTGCCATGTTTCGTTTAGGGTTTAATCCAAATCTTCAATTAATAGGGATTGGAATACATATCGAATGAAAAGAGGATGGTCGTTGCTGATGCCACCGCCAGAGGTAGCCGGGAACCATCTTTCTTTCTCCTGCACTTTCTCTCTCTTTCTGGTTCTCAGTTTCTCTCTCTCTCCAAATGAAAAGGCACTAAAATGATGCTTTGGCCGCCCAAATGAGATGAGCGGGATTTCAAAAGTTAAATGAAAAACTTTGGCCGCCCAAATGAGATGAGCGGGATTCCAGATGATGTTAAAAGAAGTTTTCAACACATTTATGCTTTAAAGGTTGTATAATGTGCTTAAAATGGTTGTACAATGGCAAATGACCATTCTTGCCCTTCCTATATACTTATTAAAGTAGTATAGATATATATAGAGTTAGGATCCTGTAAAAAAGGCCCAAAGTGTGAGAAAGGTAAGAAAGAATCTCAGCCATTAGATCTTTTGATCTAATGGTTGAGATCAAGAGGGACCAAATTTTAAAATATTTTTGTAAATTTGGACTGAATTGAAATATCTAGGGGCAATTGTGTCTTTTTATCTTCATTTTGTAAATCAAAATCCCTACAATTTCGTGAGAATCTCTCATACGTTCCCAATTTGTCTCTCTCTCTCTCTTCTTCCATATTCAATCCTCAATAAAAAAACCATCGATCTGGTTGCCGGCATCAGAAACACTGCTGAAATCGTAATCTTCTGCCATTATCGATCTGGTGTGGAACGCGAACCCTCACCACCACCGTTCCTGTTCGTCTTGCTACACCGGAGTCACGATCGTCGCTCCTGTTAAAGCTATCGCCTTTGCCTCTGTGTTTCTGATTGTTCGCTGGTTAGTCGCCGGAGACAGTGACGGACTGGCGGAAATCTCTTTGCCGGCCTGATCTGACGGTTGTTGACATTTAAACGGACTGATATCGCCGGTTAGTCGCCGGAGACAGTGACGGAAATCTCTTTGCCGGAAGTGGAGAAGATGATACAGAGGTGTTATATTCTTTCATTAATGGTGTTTTTTTTTCTTTATGAATGGTGTTTTTTTTCTTTTCTGAATGGTGTTATTTTTGTTTACTGGATGGTGTTTTTTGTTTCTGGATGGTGTTATTTTGTTTCTGGATGGTGTTATTTTTGTTTACTGGATGGTGTTTTTTGTTTCTGGATGGTGTTATTTTTTGTTTACTGAATGGTGTTATATTCTTGTACTGAATGGTGTTATTTTTGTTTCTGAATGGTGTTATTTTGTTTCTGTATGGTGTTATTTTGTTTCTGAATGGTGTTATTTTTTGTTTACTGAATGGTGTTATATCTTGTACTGAATGGTGTTATTTTGTGTACTGAATGGTGTTATATTTTTGTTTACTGAATGGTGTTATATTTTTTTAGTAAAAACACCATGAATTGAACTATGAATTTTTTTAAAACACCATGTCATGAACATGGATCTGATTCTGTGAATGATGCAAAAAAAATTAAAATGAATGATGTTATGGACGGTTATATTCCTTAAATCAAGGATTTTCTCTCTCCAAATCCTTAAATCAAGGATTACCATATTTGAATTTGTTAATGCATTTACAATCTTACCCTTTTCAATTAATTTAGATCTAATGGTTGAGATTTTTTCTTACCTTTCTCACACTTTTGGTCTTTTTTACAATAACTCCACCCTATATATATATATATATATATAAATGAAGAGAATTTGCTTTAATGTTTTAGTTTTCTGATTTGTTTGATTTCAGTATGTATTCATTTTCTTGATACGATGTTCAATGTTTATAAAAAAACGTATATAATATGTGCAACATCTTAAAAGGTTGCTGTTAGAATCAATTCAATATTAACTTAAAACTTACACTCAACATCTTTAAATGGTTCATGTTATATTAGAATCAATTCCATATAACTTTTAAAAACTTGCACGCATTCTTAAAACCTTAATTAGTATATGGGCCACCTTCTTATTGATAAGTCATAAGTCAAAAGCTAAACTAAACCAAAAAATAAATTACCCTATATGGAAAGTGTTATATAGTTGTGAATCACTTTTTAGATTTTAACTAGAAAAGTGACCCGAACGCGCGTTGCGCCACGGGCAACAATAATTCACAATACAAAAAAGCACAGCAGCAGTTGAGTGTTTATCCTAAAGATCTAGATCTCGAAGTTCCTTGAAACCCATAGGAGACACATATTTTGGGTCACCTTGGAGCAATTGTTTAGCAATGATCACGTTTGCAGCTTCGCTAGGGTGGTAAGGATCCCAAAACACATGTTTATCTCTGTCCTCACACAAACTCGACGTCGGACCACACGGAATAATCCCTGTATACTGACCTCCATTCCCACAGCATGCTTTACTCGCGGTATTAAATCCTACAATATTCAACAAACAAAACTTGAGTTAGCTTATTGAAAATAGTCAAAGGGCTTGTAGTCTAGCGGTGTCAAATTGTTTCCATCCAAACTGGTTGAGAGTGTATATTTAGTAGTAGGTTTAGGGGTGTCCGAGTTAAGTTTAGCCATTCTAAAAATATTAAAAAGAAAACAATCATGGTTATCTGATGGATCGATTTCAATCTCACCGTATTTGTCATAGTTCGTGATGAGCTCCATGACTAAGTCGTATACGTTGGCATGAACAAAAGTCGCTCCTGGCAGATTATCGTTCAATTCCGCCACCAAATCCTTCAATTTAGCATTGTATTGAAGCGCGAGTTGATTAGGCAACGCAACACACTCGTTCTCATTCAGTTGATTAATCGTCCTCTGATAAGGAATGCATCCGATCGGCCCCACGTTTCCTATGATGAATTTTCGTGCATCCAGTTGATAAAGTCTCTGCAATAATCATTAGTTTATGATCCAGTTATATATTTGGATACGATTGCATTATTTTTTTATGCATCTACTTTTATAATGTAATCTATGAAACTTACAGTAAGCTATGATCTGAGGTGACTAATGAGATCATCTACAAAAGCATCAGGACTCTGTGAAACCCTAGCTCTAATCGAGAGAACATGAAGCAAATAGTTGTTAAGGAAGTCGTTAGATCCGATAGTGATCGAGAAGATCAATTTCTTCATGACGTGCCCCCTCGCTTTCGATGCACCAAGAAGTTTATCAATCTGTTTTCTAGTGATGTTGAAATAATCTATCTGGATGTCCATTGATAATCTGTTAACCTGTAGGCACATTTAGGACACATTTAGATTAGCATTACCAGAAACAATAAACTTTGTAGCCACATATTTAGTTCGTGTGTCAAGATAGGTGTATTTTCTAATAGTGTTAACAACTTACAAATATTTGCCCGGTGGCGTTCATAATCCCTCCACCAGAGGCGTAATTCACACCGTATAATATAACTTGTCCCGTCGAATTCGGGTCTAGAAACGGCACTGCATAGTGTTGTTGCCCCATTCATAATCATATTTTCTAAAAACACTAAATCAATAAAATTAACACTCCAGACCCAATAATAACACTTTATCCTCTAGGAATTTGTACCTCAATGTTCCTGGCTTTGAACGACTATCACAACGATAGCAAGCAAGACTACTATTCTACAGAAGATTTCTAGGGTCTAAGGTAGCAATATCACTAAGATGAGCCACATGAAATTAAGAGTCAAATTTGCAGCGGTTTTCGTCGTCTTCGGAAACAGGGGTCCGCCAAGTTGTGTATCCAACCGGCCATCTTCTCTCTCTGCGTAGTGTATCCGACCGGCCATCCAGTCAATTATGTAAGTATCATCTTATATCTTACATAAGTTTCTGTTTTGTGACCAGAGGATTTGCTAGACCTCGCCGTAACTCCCGATATCTGAATCATCACCGTCATCTCTCTGTACTGAGATACATAACCCTCTTATTTGTTACCCAATAAACCACCGTTTCTAGAGTGCTATCGGAGGGATGATACCGGTGAACGGATTGTCGAAACCCTAACCAGTGCTCCGTTCGCTTTCTCTTTTTTCTTGAAATCCACCGTTGTTATGAGCGTCGCATCCCCGTCGTACCGTTGGCGGCGGCCCTTCCTCCGTTCTCTCTTCTCTCGTCGTTGCTGGTGAGGAGGGGTAAATGGAGAGAAGCTGATTTAGCTTGTCAGGCCAAAAGAGTTTACAAACCTAAAAACCTAAAGTACAAATATCAAATGCTTTGAACATCTGTAATGCACAAAGTACAACCCTGTTATGCCTTTTAGTGTTGCAAATTAGAAGTATATATAGTTATGGAAAGTATGAAAGGAGAGAACGACCTAGAGTTCCAAGTCTTTATTTTTTAGTGTAAAACGAAATTACAATACTTCAAATAAACAATTGCAAATCTTATTTGTAACTTTCCATGCAAATGGTTATAATTCTGGTTATTATTTCGAATAGAAATTATAATTATAATAATAATTCAAATTTAAATGCTAGATAAACAGAACTTGGACTACATGCGATGGGATAGAAGGCCTCGTTTAAAATTCTTGTTTGATTTGGAAAGACAAACATGTAGAATGAAGAGGTAAATTCCCACTAGGCCCAACCCAAAGAATTCAGGCCCAATACATTTTTGTCAATAAAGAGTTTAACCTTTCTCGTCTCCTATAAATAGAGGTCTCAATCCCCATTTAAGGTAGGGGTGAGCATATAACCGAATTAACCGAATCGTAACCGAAATAACCGAAAAAACCGAACCGAAATAACCGATAACCGAAATAACCGAAGGGTTGGTTATTTATATTTTTAATAACCGATTTTTGCGGTTCGGTTATGGTTATTCTTATTTTCATAACCGCAAATAACCGAACCGAACCGAACATTTTAAACATAGCCAAATCCGTAGCACCATAAGTCTTTAAGTTTGTATTTAAATGCTTAACCATGGCCTAATCTATATGTATCTTTGGTGAAGTATTTGAAGGTTTTAACTTTTAACCATGACCCAACCTTATTGACCCATTACATTTTACACTAACCATGACCCAACCTTATTGGCCCATTATAGTTTACACTAATAATAACCGACCTATAACCGAACCGAAACCGCATTAACCGCAATAACCGATTAACCGAAACCGCATTAACCGAAACCGAACGGTTATGATTTTTTGATAACCGCAGTGTGCGGTTATGGTTTCGGTTATAGGTAATAACCGAATCGAACCGCACCATGCTCACCCCTAATTTAAGGGATCCCTCTCTTCTCCCAGAGCACACTTATTTTGGGTGTTAGAAATGGTTAAACACTTGAGAGTGGCAAACTAAAAAATCAACCAATGAGAGTGTGCCATGTCAAAGTGGTAAACTATGCTCAAAATGTTGGCAATGGTTTAGACACTTGGTGAAGTGGTAAACTATTAAAAAAAAGGAAAAATGTGATTGGTTGAGATTGGAATGGACCCCACCCCACCACAAACACACTCTCTTTACCGCATCATCAACCCACCACCGATTTGGTAAAGTTTGAGCGGTAAACTAGTGTTGGTGGTGGTGTTTACCGAGTGGTAAACTCTTTTGCCGACCTTTGCCGACTCCCACTCCTAACACCCTTAGCTCCATCTTACTCTCCTTTAAAATCCATATTTTCATTCATTCATGCTAATTATGATAAACAAGGAACTGACTTGAGCGTCAGATGGTGATTCAGAAACCCCAATCTCTAACCCCTTCTAACGAGTTGTACATGTTTTGCAGCACTTTCTCAGCGCGTATCAGGGAAGACGAAGTGTGCTCTGTCTATTTCCTTTAGCTGATGCAATGAACCAATTGCCCCAATTTTGGATTTTTGAATAACGAATGGAAAAATGTTTTTAAATTAATATTTAGGAGTTGTGGTGTAAAGAATTATGCATTTTAGTTACTTTAGAGCATCCACAATAAGATGTTTATTCCCGTTTTTAGCATTCATAAACACCACATAAAGTTTAACTATTGTGGGACTTATTTTTGACCATCGTTTTTGAGTTGAAGTTCTTGACCAAAATCAATAAAAATGATTGAGGTAGGGCTATGGTACTTTTTAGTTATTAAATATATGTACAGAGAGACAAATGAGTGATGAAAAATAAAAAGGTGGTGATGATGTGTCAACATTTTTAAGGTGGTGTTTGCTTTTCTACAAAAGATCTGCGCAACCTCTTCTGTATGCGTTGTGCAGACCACGTACAGACATTGTCATCTGCACACTGTTTGTTTTTCCGAAAACGTTTCATTAAAAAACGTCTGCGCAAGCTCTTCTTGGTGCAGACTTGGCCCAACCACCTAAGATCTTCTAAGGTCTGCAGAGGGTTAAGCACCACCACCACCCACCACCACCACCACCACCACCGTCCACCACCCACCACCACCGTCTACCACAACCAACGTTCACCACCACCACCCACCGTCCACGTCCACCACCACCGTCCACCACTACCGTCCGTACACCACCACCAATTTATTTTAGAAGTCTACATACGTGAAAAAACAAACAGCCTTCTTCTTACAGATTGCAGAGGTTTGGTACACCTCTTTTTCTACACATGTCTGCAGATGTGGTCCGTAGACTACAGACATTTTACATCTTAAAAAACAAACAACACCTTAGTGTTTTTAGATTTTTTATTATGTAAGTTTTAAGTATTTTTAAAAATAAGTGTTTTTCTGATGTGGCATACGACAAGACATGTTTTTAAGTGATTTTAGATCTTCTTATTATAGATAGTCTTTCTTATAATCGTCTAACGAATTTTAATTATTTACTATACCCACAAATTTCTCTGCTTTAGGATATTATACTATCTTCTCTCAATAAATTCGATATAGGAAAGGATGCGCTATAAACCCATTATTGGGCCCAGCCCATGTGTTTAGGCCCAATATACTAAAGGCCCCTACCACTAAATTTGTCCCCGACTTTAGAAGTTTAGAAACTTATCTTATGCTTATTATATTGATATATACTTATACGTCTTCAAGTGTTCCCGGCACTCGGGGCGGATTTAAGCCACTTTTGTGGGTTCTCAGGAATCATTCGGTTTGGAAAATATGAAAAAAAAACTTGGTAAGAACCTCGTATGATTTAGAAAAAAAAATAGCGTGAGTCTTATCAAAAGGAACACAGTGAAAAAAGTTCTTAGATCCCCTACTGCCACCACCTGTCATTGAGTCGTTAGCATCGAGACTCTTTTAACGGGTTGTTAGTGATGTTTACAAAATAATTACCTGAACATTAGAAGATTTTATAGTAGTTTGATGGAGGTAAGATGGTATAAACTATAAACATGTTTAGTATTGATTATCCAAATCTTTGGTACCAATAAACGTACCATGAAAACCATATGGTACTCTACCGGGTAACTTCACTCTACTTATTTGCTTCATATTTGAAGCTTCAACTACTACTAATTCCGATTTCTCGCTATCTTCATCTCTAACATAACTCATTATGTAACCGTCGTCTTCTTTTTCCTCATTTTCTACGGGAACAAAAAACGGTTCACCACCAAACTGTCTGTTCCCGTAGAAAAACTTTGTAATTTTTTTATTCTCCAAATCAACTTTGGCCATACCACTGCATTTTGGCCAGGGTTCAACTATTGCTAAATACACATACCGAGTTTTACGTCCAAGTTTTTTTCTATTAATCGTACCCGCATCCAAATTCAAACCCGACCCGATAACATGTCGGGTCGACCTTCCTGTTGTCGTGTTTAACCGAATCTCGGTTAATTCGCTACAAAGCGGGCTGTTTTCGCTTTCGTTGAATATGGCATCCGGAGGGGTCATGCATGACCCGATTACTACAATGATTTTGTCACCATTTGTGTCATCTTCCTCCCATGCATTCCATATATGGAAACAAAAGCAATCGGGTACGTCGATCCATTGGATACTTGATTCGTTTTCGGCTGTTTTCGGTAGGATACCGTATCTAGACACCTTATTCGGGTCAAACACCACGGGTGACTTGCCCCGAACCATTTGGGACAACTTGAATACAACTTGGTGATCCGGGATGATCACGTGATGTTTCGTGATTGCAAAGTCATGTATCATTGTCGGTTGGTGAAGCGAAATGGAAACCTCACGTGACTTACGACCGTTGGGTTCGAATCCGAAGAATTTAAGGTAAGGTTTGTTTACAACATCGTAACTCAACGAGAAAAGTTCACCAGTTTCAGGGTCCACCTTAGGGTGCGCAATCAACGGGCAGTTAACCTGCCCGTTGTAATCAAACCGTCCACTTGTTTCAAGATCTCCATCTCGCGTAACCCGTATAACATACGGTAAATCATCCTCCGACATCGCGAGCAAACGCCCATTAAAATAAACCAAACCCGCATTCGCTGCGCCAATCCCATGACCCGTATCCAACAACCCGGCCGCGCCTCGGGCGTAAAACAGCGCGAGCCGGGCCAACCCAAGGTGGCCATGCAGCTCACCAATCGGCTTCGGGAAACAAGCCCGACCGAGCGATAATTCTTGTTGCAACCGGCTCGTTCGAGTGAACCGGCAGCAGTAGCTAGCTTTATTATTAGGTCCCAACGTGACGGCGTGGATCATCCCATCGCCGTCAAAAAGATGGTGCCTGCCTGTTGGCTTAAACAAAGGGTTTGCCCCGTTCCTGAGGTAAACCCCGTGTAAGTCAGCAGGGATTGCACCGGTTACCTCAAGCCCATGATGGACCGGGCACTCAGGAACCGGTGCAAAGTTTCCCCTAAGCTGAACCGCGGGGTCTATCGGGCGGGGTAGTTTATGGTCTTTATTAAGGCTCATAAGTGAGCTTTCCACAAAGTCTAGTGTGGAGGTTGCTAGTTTTTGAAAAGGGTTAAGTATGGGAGGAGAGAGGGTGGTTGATTCTAGTAACGGTTTAGTAACCGGTTTAATCTCGGGTGATATGATTTTTCGAAGTGGTGTTTTTGTGAAGGTGTGACGGTTTATTTCAATTGTGCATGTGATAGAAGTTGATGGTGGGGATTTAGTTGTTGCATGTGTTAATGGTCTTGTGGGACAATTTGAGAGATTAAGAGAGGCCTCCATAGTTAGGTGGTGGGGATGGGGTGAGTGGCAGGGTAGATGAGATGTATAATATATACACATTTTCATTTTCAACATCTACAAAATACAGTGTCGGCACCAATAGTTGTTGGCCTCTGTTGGTTGACATGATCGGCAAGGGAACAGTGCCAGGCAGCTATCAAAATCTACAAAATACAGTGTCGGCACCAATAGTTGTTGGCCTCTATTGGTTGACATGGTCGGAAAGGGAACAGTGCTAGGCGCCGCCTGGCACTCCCCTATTGGCCTAATTAATTAATGATTTTATCTCCGTTTCAAAATTACGATTTTGCCATCGGTTAAAAATTACGTATTTGTCCCCAGTTCAAAATAAAATGATGCTTTTGCTCTAAGCTAAATTTCTCAATTTTGCCCTCGGTTCAACCTGCCACTCCCCTATTGGCCTAATTAATTTATGATTTTATCTCCACTTTAAAATTACGATTTTGCCATCGGTTTAAAATTACGTATTTGCCCACAGTTCAAAATAAAATGACGTTTTTGCTCCCAGCTAAATTTCTCAATTTTGCCCTCGGTTCAAATTGATTACGTTTTTGGCCACAATTTAAAATTACGCATTTGCCCCCCAGTTAAAAATAAATTTATGCTTTTGCCCCCAGCTAAAATTTACGATTTTCCCTTCGGTTCAAAATTACGATATCACCCTCAATTCAAAATTACGTTTTTGCCCCAAGTGCAAAATAAAAATATGGTTTTCCCTAGCTAAAAATTAGGATTTTACCCTCGGGGAAAAAATTGATTTTTCCCCCAAGTAAAAATAAAAATATGACTTTGCCCTCAACTAAAAATCGTGTCAAAGAGCTGCCTAACACTCTTTTTACTTTTTATTTGTAGCAAAACTATAGTAATGTTTTTTAAATTGGTTGAGGATTATTCGGCCATCGCCCCGCAACACGGGTGGGGCATCACCTAGTTCCCTACATATACAAAAACCAAATGGGGGAATAGTGCCAGGCAGCTGTCTGGCACTCCCCCATTGGACCAACAAGATTTTTGTTTTATATTCATCTTAAAATTACGTTTTTGCCCCTAGCTCAAAATAAAATTACGTTTTTGCCCCCAGCTCAAAATAAAATTACGCTTTTTGTCCCCATCTCAAAAATACGATCTTGCCCTCAATTCAAAATTACGACTTTGCCTGGCACTCTCCCATTGGACCAACCAGTTTATTATTTTATACCCATTCTAAAATCACGTTTTTTCCCTCTCTAAAATTACGGTTTTGCACCCAACTCAAAATAAAATTACGCTTTTGTCCCTAGCTCAAAATTACAATTTTTCCCTCCATTCAAAATAAAATTGTTGTTTTGCCCTCAGCTCAGAATTACCTTTTCGCCTCCAGTTCAAAAAATATTTTTTTTTTGCACCCACTTAAAAATTACGATTTTGCCATCTGGTAAAAAATGTGATTTTTCCCCGTTTAAAAATTGTGATTTCGCCCTCAATTCAAAATTACGTTTTTCCTCAGTTCAAAATAAAATTATGTTTTTGCCCCCAGCTCAACGTTACGATTTTTCCCTCGATTCAAAATAAAATTGTACTTTTGCCTCACGCTTAAAATTATGATTGTGCCCTTAGTTCAAATTTATATTACGTTGTTACCCCAAGTTAAAAATTACGAATTTGCCCCTATGAAAATTTACAATTTTGCCCCAGGTTCAAATTTACAGTACTGCTATTACTTTAGCTTTTGTCAAATTACGATTTTACCCCAGTCAAAAAATACAACTTTCCCTCAGTTAAAAATTACAATACTGCCATGTTTTAGTTTTTTTTATCAAAACTATAAAAATGTTTTGTTTTAATTGGTTGACTCGATTTAATTGCTTTTTGTGTCAATGAGCTGACTAACACTCGCTCATTATTCGGTCATCGCCCCGCAACGCGGGCGGGGCACCAACTAGTGAAATATATACATAAGATTGAAAATTGGACCCACGTGAAAGGTTTTAAAGTTGTCCACCTAGCAATACTAGGGACACGTGGGATATTCTTTTCATAGTACTAGGATCCAGCCGACGGATTCAAGATAGATACCCAAGTTGTGTTGGATCTGGTGCTTTTGGTCAAAGACTATAATTCGAATAAGCTTTTTTTCTTAGGAAGTTATAATCTTTGTTTTGAGTTGTAAGATTTCAAGATAGATACCCAAGTTGTGTTAGCTTAGTTGCTAAAGTCTCTTGCCTTGCCAGTAAATGAAAGATTTTGGGTTCAATTCGAAACAAAGTAATTTGATGTAACTTAAGAGTAACATTTGGCGTTAAATTCCAAGAGCAATACACCAGGAAATCACAAATAAGAGTGTTACCTCATGTAACAAAATATAACTTCTCGTAACATACCAAAAAAAACATTGGCAGTGTTATTATAAGAAAAGAGCGCTGACTTTTTATTTCGTTCGGTCGTTGGAAATTATAAAAATGAGTGCTGAATTTTTCATTCCGTTTGCTCGTTGAAAGTAGTTGGTACTATGTGGTGTGGTTATGACTCAGATGACCACCATCACCCTCCATAGCAGCGTCATCAGTGGCGAATATATAAATATGAGTGAATTTCAAGGATTGTCCGTTATCTTTATACTTATTTTCAGGCGTTGTCCTTTATATTCAAAATTGACGAGTTTTGTCCTTTATGTTTTCATATCATACACGTTTTGTCTTTTACGCCCAACCCAGTTAGTTTTTTCAATTAAATTTGGTCATGTGCTTTGCACATGAGAGCATTTTTGTCAATTCAAAGGTTGTAGAAGCTTTCAACTGTAAATCTGCCGTTGAAGTTACCTTTGAATTGACAAAAATGCCCTCATGTGCAAAGTATACGACCAAATTTAACTGAAAAAACTAACTGGGTTAGGCCTAAAGAACAAAACTAGTCAATTTTGAACATAAAGGGCAGCGCCTGAAAATGGGTATAAAGATAAAGGACAATTCTTAAAATTCACTATATATATATATATATATATATATATATATATATATAGGGGGCCGCTAGAATGAGAACCACCTCGAGTTATGAGAACCGCGAGAACCACACCGTACGGGGCGAGGTGGACCAATTTTTTTTTCCAAAAACGTAGATGCATGTATTATAAACACATTCGTAAAAAAAAAAATTTTTAAAAAATGCCGTGTGTGTAGTTTTTTACACCACAAGTTTGTGGTTTACGAGTTCCGTAAATTTACGGAACTCGTAAACCACAAACTTGTGGTGTAAAAAACTACACACACGACATTTTAAAATTTTTTTTACGAATGTGTTTATAATACATGCATCTACGTTTTTGAAAAAAAATTTTGGTCCACCTCGCCCCGGATCAAGTAGTTCTCGCGGTTCTCATAACTCGAGGTGGTTCTCATTCTAGCGGCCCCCTATATATATATATAGGGGGGCCGCTAGAATGAGAACCACCCCGAGTTATGAGAACCGCGAGAACCAAACCGTACGGGGCGAGGTGGACCAATTTTTTTTTTCGAAAACGTAGATTAGTGTGTCACAAACACATTCGTAAAACAAAAAATTTAAAAAAACGCCGTGTGGGTAGTTTTTTACACCACAAAAACGTGGTTTACGAGTTCCGTAAAATTTACGGAACTCGTAAACCACGTTTTTGTGGTGTAAAAAACTATCCACACGGCGTTTTTTTTAAATTTTTTGTTTTACGAATGTGTTTGTGATACACTAATCTACGTTTTCGAAAAAAAAAATTGGTCCACCTCGCCCGGAATCAAGTGGTTCTCGCGGTTCTCATAACTCGAGGTGATTCTCATTCTAGCGGTCCCCTATATATATATATATATATATATATATATATATATCTTTTGTACGGTGGACACAATATAGATCGGTTAAAAAAAATTTCGCCACTCGGTTGGCACAATCCTTTTAACCAATATTTCAAACAAACTAGCTAATTCATTATTCTTCGGGTATAAACGAGGCAAGCCGATCATGAGCTTGCCGAAGCTCAATATCTGCTCATTTAGCATAAGAGAGAGATCGAGTGTGACTCGCATGTTAGATAATAATAATAATAATAATAATAATAATAATAATAATAATAATAATAATAATAATAATAATAATAATAAAAAATCCAACTTGAATAATAATAATAATAATAATAATAATAATAATAATAATAATAAATCCAACTTGAAGGAAAGAATACACTCATATCATGTCTCTTTGTGCCAATGATCTCTAGATCAAGTGGTGGATGACTTGTATTTCTCTTAAGAGATGCAGGTTTGACTCTCACTTGGTGCAGAGTGATGCACTGGTGGGCAATGATAGGAGACCCAGGGAAACCTGGGTTGGATCCTTGAGCCAAACGGGTTTTACCGGTAATTTCACTGTCGTGCCTACGGGCGGGTGGGTTACCGGGTTTTCCACGGAATTGGTGGTGGACTCGGGTTACTCTCGGAGTACTCCGTTTGTCTAGTGGGTGCCCCTAGAGTGCTCGGGATTGAGTTTGTTGGCCGTTAAAAAAAATATCATGTCTCTTTGTGTCAGGGCTTCCCGAAGATCAAGCAAAAAAGATATCATCAAAGCAAGTAACAATCTTTCTTGTTGTTGTTATCCATGTTATTACTTAGACTAAGGGGAGTGGGGCGACTCCCACCCCCAGATCGCCCCAGGTCGCCAGGAACACCGCCCCCGGAGGCGTCTTGGGTGGCGTCCCCCTCCTGCCCGTCTCAACCAAGTCGCCCAACTTTTTCACTTTTCCATTCAATATATCCGTTGCCAACGGATAGTTTGGCCAAACTTTTTTTTTTTAAATAATCCAACCTTTATAAATAATACCCCATATCAAACACATTTTTACCACAATCTTCTCTCAACTCATCAAAATTTATACCAATCTTCTATCAACTCATCAAAATGTATCCCCACAACATCCCTCCTTTCAACCAAAATACACAATCTTCCAATCCACAACCCGATATGGCGGACCCAAACGTTTTAAATAACCCCGCTTTTTACGCCTATTTCAATAATATGCACGTTGCCAGCCCTACACCGCAAGTATACTACAACAATACGACGATACCGCAACATATGGGGTTCACCACTTGGAACACACAACAACCCGGTGGTTTTCAAAATGTTGGAGGATCGAGACAACAAAATGGTATAAATTTTTTAGATATTTTTTTGTAAAGAATATGTTTTTTTTTTAACTTTGTTTGTATTCCATCTAGTGGTTGATTTAGATGACGAAGAAGTTCCGGAGACCCAGTTCGATGTCGGTCAAAATGATGTTGAACCTCAAAAAAAGAAACGTTCACACAAGAGGAAAACACCGGGTGAAGAACGCTTGAAAACCAAACCGATACCATGGACTTCCAACGAGGAAATGAGCTTGTCCAAAGCTTGGCTAGAAATAACCGAAGACCCGAGATGTAGTAACTATCAAAAGGAAAAAACATATTGGTCTCGTATTTGGAAGATCAAGAAGATGGATACCGTGATCCCGATGGTATCGGCGCGAAGTGGCGTAAAATGCGTCCTTTGATTCAAAGTTTCAACCAAATATACACTCGCCTAAGTAACTCGCGTGTGCGCCAAAGTGGTTCCGACGATGCGATGCTCCAAGCAAACGCCCAAAATGAATTCCGAGTCGAACACTAGAAGGCGTTTCCTTATCTTGCTATTTGGCAATTTTTAAGAAGGAGTTCGAAATTTCACACAGTCATCGCCTTCGATCCATTTAAAACTCATGGCCAACCGTCGGCTAAGCGGTCAAAAACCTCATCCTCAAACGACCATCAAAGTACCGGGTCGGACGCTCGGTGTCAAATAAATCTCAACGACATTGAGGAAGATTTCGAAGAGCCACATGAAGAGGCCGATGCGTTTCAACCACCACAACGGCCGGTTGGCCGAGATAGGGCCAAAAAAGCCGCCCAACGAATCGACTACACCGAAACGTTCGAAAAAGTGACCAATAAGTTAGACGGCTTGTTGCAAACGAGCCAACAACGGATCAACTTAAAAAAAGAACACGGGGACCGAAAGCTAAAGCTGAAAGAAAGTCGTCAAAAAACACTTGATTTGCAAATATTAACAACCGACACGACAAACCTTACTGGAGCCGAGCTCGCTTTAGCCGAACAAATGAAGCAAGAAATTCGAGAAAAATATAACCTTTGTTGATTGTATTTTTTTATTTTTGTTGATGTATTTTTTTTTTTAGTTGATGTATTTTTTATTTTATTGAAGTAATTTTTTTTATTGAAGTATTAGTTTTTATTTACTTTGATCAATACTTTTATAAAAAAATAGGACTTGTTTTATATCTTTTACATAAAAAAAAAGACAAAATAAATCAATCCACGTGTCGCAAAACGCCCCACCCAGCAAGGTTGCCCCACTCCCCCTTTTTTGGTCAAAATCATCTAATATGACGTGGCGCCACGTGTCGCAAGACGCCCCATCAAAGGATGCTCCACTCCCCTTAGTCTAAGGACACATTTAAACTACTACAAATACAAGATGGTGACATAGCAGGCAATAGTGCCTCCCTTCAATTGGGCGAAAAGGGCGGCAGGGGTAACAGTGCCAGGCAGCTGCCTGTCACTCCCCTATTCGCCCAACAAAATTACAATTTTATCCTGATTTAAAATTACGCTTTTGTCATCAGTTCAAATTTATGTTTTCGCCCCCGCTTAAAAATAAATTTACGCTTTTGCTCCCAGCTAAATATTTCAATTTTACCCCCGGTTAAAAAATTACGATTTTGCCCCATTTCATTTACAGTTTTGCCATTAGTTTTTTTCCCTTAAAAATACGATTTTCCCATCAGTTCAAAATTATGTTTCTACCCCCACTTAAAAATAAATTTACGCTTTTGCTCCTGGCTAAAAAATCAAACTTTGCCCTCGGTTCAAAAGTTCAATTTTGCCCCGTATAAATTTATACTTTTGCCATTAGTTTTTTTTTTTCTCACAGCCAAGTTACGATTTTACCCTCAACTTAACTTTACATTTTCCCCATCGTTTTTGTTTGTTTTCCTGGTGACATTACAATTTTGCCCTCAGTGTAAAACTACAGTCGTGCCGGCAACTTCCTGGCACTCCCCCGTTGGTCCATTTAGCTTTCAATTTATCCCCGAATTAAATTTATGATTTGGCCCTCAGTTAAAAATTACGTTTTTCCCATCGTTTTAGTTTTTTTTTACTAAAACTATAAAGGTTTTTTGTTTTATTTGGTTTACTACGGTCTTATCATCGTTTTTGTTTTTTTTTTTCCCTAGCAAAATTATAGTAGTGTTTTTTTAATTGGTTGAGAATTATTCGGCCATCGCCCCGCAACGCGGGCGGGGCATCTACTAGTATATATACAAGAGTATAAGACGGGTACATGCACGTGTGAACCATTTTCATTGAAATTATAATTGAATTGAATTATATCTAACACCAAAAGGCAATCATAAGATTTACCAACAAAAATCACATGAGAGAGAGTTAAAGATTATTACGATACAAGTTGCAGAACGTACAAACGAAGGAATTAATTAGAAATTTGCTGTAACACATTAATATTCACTTTGATAGCATTCTTGGTTATAGAAACTATTTCGATGTGTTAATTAGAATGAGCTAATTATTAGATTAGATTAGATTTAACTTTTTTTTGAAAGTTAAACTTCATTAAGAAACAAACACAACAGCCCCCGACTAAGTTTCGAGGAGAAACACAGGCACAGCCGGACGAGCAGAGACGATTACATCATAAAACGAAAATTACACCAATCATTCCAGTCCACTACTGTTGGAAATCAGGCCATTGATCGAATAAACAAACACACAATATGAACAAATTTGTTCGACTCTTTTATTGATTTATCAATGAGAGCACACTAATTACAATGACCCTAACCATCTATTTATACTAAACTTATTCTAGTCCTAACCCGACTCAAACTCTATTAATAAAATAAATAAACAAACTAGATAAACCTATCTAATAAACCTTGATGCCCAAGAAAACATCCCTAGACTAGAATTAGGAAACCTAAATAAAATAAACTAAAACACTTAGCACCCTTCAACTTTTGAGTTATGACAAGATTAGTCCCAACAATCACCCCCCTAATCTTGTCAATAACTTTCTTCACATTAGAGCCGGTTCATCATCCTCATATCGGTGTTTGTTTACGCCTTCACCGCAGCACCGAATCAACTCGGTTTCAAACCATTATGACATATAACGGACACCCGATCTTCACCTCGATCACGTCCAATGTCTCAGTTCAACCCGAATAAAAAAACACCACGCCCGTAACATGTAACATGGCATCACGCTGGAAACGTTCAATAACATCTTGACTCGTCACAGATCAACGACCTCTTTCCGGCCACATCCGAGTCACCCGATTTGAACTCCAACGCCATAATGTCACCATCGTGTTCTTCCTTTTCTTTCAACAACCTTTTTCCGATCACCCTTGTTCAAGAGGTTCTCAACCGACAAAGAAAACAAGCCACCCGCTTCTTCCGTTTTCTCATCTTGCCCAACGAGACGAATCCAAAGCCACCTGCTTTGACGGATCCATTCTGCCCGCTTTTCACGCACTACGCCAGTCTCCTCTTATCACGAACAATCTGATCAAGGCACCAGGGAAACCTGCTGTTGTCACCGGATATATACCAGTTGCTCAAACCCGCAACTAATAACCGAACAGCCTTGAACCTTCTTTCGATCACTATTAACAGCCCCGGAAAACAAGTGTTTATCACCGGTCACCCCCGTCGTCTTAACCGGTACGTCTACCACAACAACGGCCTACCAAAAACACCATAACGCATCCGTTCAACACCTGTTGTTCGATGTCATTCTACCATTGATTGACGCCCAAAATTCACCGATCGCTTCTTCTCAAATGTTCGCAATTCATCTGTGAACACTGGAATCATCGAACCATGTAATCCAAAAGATTCACCGACCCATGACTTTTTACTTAAAAAGCCTATGCAAATATCACCACCGTCACATACATCTGGTTCAATCTTCTTGCATTAATCCACACAAGTATTTAAACCCATAGTGTCTCCAAAATTACCCTATATATTAATAATTGAAGTTATTGAACAGTAACAAAGGCCATTTTAGGGATTTACTACTTTCTCATCCCTTTTCTTTTCCTGAACACATAATAGGGTTTAGATAGAGGAGCATTAGAGAGACAGATTAGAGGTGGAGAGAGAGAGCAGAGCCGTCGTCTCCAGCTGGCCACCCTCTTGGCGGTGATGATGGTCGGGGTGGTTTCGACGCGAAAAACGGTAGAGAGAGTAATGATGGACAGAGAGAGAGAGGAGTTATCAAAATAAAAATAGAACTGCAAATTACATTACGATAAACAAAGATTAAACAGGTTCATATTCTACATGTTCCTTACACCTACTTGAATGTCTCATTAAACTAATTGCAGTCTGACTCGAAAAAACAAATTAATGCAGACCTATCCAAAGAAGTGTTGAAGAAAAGGCTAAAGTTAACTTTGGTGTGAAGATTAGATATGCAAAAAGAGAAAATGTGGCAGCTCACGAAGTTATCATAAATGAGGTTCTTATGGAATACCAACATGCAGAGTGAAGAAACACTGACCTTTATGGGTAAGCTCCGACTAGGACTTCAACTCTTGGCGATTCGAACAATTGACTGCAAAACAGAACACCGTTAGGACTCGTTACAGGAATGGGGTTATTCCTGTAACCACCCTCCGGCGTGAGAATAAGTCTCGGTTTGGGAGAAAGTAAATATGTATGTAGAGAGAGAGAGAGAGTAAAACGAGAGCAAGATGATCATACCTTTGACGTTTACCTCTATTTATAGTTTACCATTAGGGTTTCCCCCAACTTAGGATGGGCTCTCCGATAAGTTAGGGATTTGCATGATCTTCCCAAAAGATTAGGGATTCGGTTACGTAGTTTATCCATGCAGAATAGGACATTCTAGAATAAACATATATAATTTAATATTTATAATAAAATAATAGGTAATGACCGGGTCGGGTTAGCCGATCCGGGTCTTACCTCGTCATGTCCCCTCAGTCCGAAGTTATGAAATGAAATTCATAAAATCGGACTAAAAAGGAAAAGTCAAAATTTCCCCCTTTGAGTGTTAGTTTCTCGAGTGGGGCACCGTTATGCTTTTGAAAAAAATGGCGGCGATTGGAAAGGATGTGACAGTTAAATCATCATTAGGATGACAGCTGTACCTACCCTGTTCTTGTGACAACCCGAGATTTCAAGACCCTTCCTTTACGCGTCACCTGTTTTACAATCCTGCTTTACATTTCGTTGTACGTTGCATCATGTATATTATTTGGGAATGATTTTAGTTACTTGGATTAAGGTTAGCATTCACTTAAATCATGAGTTGATTTGAATAGTGGCCGACAAAAGGGTCTAAACAATTCATTTCATTGGACCTTTAAAATGAATCTATATTGTCACGGCCCCCGGCCCGGTTTGACCCGCTTCAGGAGCCGCGGGACAGAAAATCCCGTGGTATTTATTTAATTAATGTGACAGCGGAATGTTTTCACAGAATCTTTTAAAAACTTAAAATGCCCGATTATTTTATTTCACAATTCGGGATAAAATCCCGATAGTTTACAAATAAATGATTTCACTGGGAAATCTTTATTTTACAAAACATGTTTCTTTATTTATTTTTGAGCCACTTCCTTAAGCTTGTAGTGCTCCGCGGCACTTTTCCTGGATCACAACAGATCACCTGAAACATGTTTGAAAAATGTTTTGTCAGCGGGGAAATACTGGTGAATCATTCTTTTTACTAAAACGATGCGTTGTTATAATTTACAGTATTAAAAGTGATTACAATGTTTATACATATCAACCATTTACCCACGGTATTTATCACTCGACCACCTATTGGCTATCTCGTTGTCCAATGGTGTCTGTGATTATGGTCATATCACCCCTTGGCTAACCCGTTGTCCAATGGTGACGGTTATCAAGTATTGTATACAAAACCCCACATACCGGCTGTAATTTGGAGATACAAAGACTTAATCCCTGTAATTATAACTTTGAAAGCAAACATGATTTTGAAATCAACTTTGATAAAAAAAAGAGAATGACTCACCTTGCAGATTTATTCGGGCAGAGTTTAGTTTACTGATAAGCCTGTTAACCTAATTTAACAATAATGCACACGAAACTAGGTCAGTAACTAATACATCATTTACGATAACTCACGAGTTAAACCCTCACAACAAATGACAAAGTGCAATACTTAAACATCCATCGAATTTACGACGAATGACAAAGTATAAACCCAATTTGAGCAGCACTTAAACATTCATCGGATAGTTTCAATCGATCGGACATTGAATCGTAGCAGCGATCGAGTTATTACCCTGTTATCGCAGCAGAGGTTCGGGATTATAACTATTTTTGAACGAAGCAGTGTATAAGTGAGTGTAC
The DNA here is from genome assembly GCA_030545235.1 of Helianthus tuberosus. Lineage (NCBI taxonomy): Eukaryota > Viridiplantae > Streptophyta > Magnoliopsida > Asterales > Asteraceae > Helianthus > Helianthus tuberosus. The sequence goes on from CM060362.1 coordinate 2,274,602, forward strand.
GTAACGAAATTTAACGTCGAAACATGCAAACAGTTCAAGTCCCAGGCCAGGGGTTTTATAGCCCGAATTGGAACCTCCCGCGAGTCGCGGAGGGTTCCTCTACCCCTGTCGCGAGTCGCGGGGCATACCCCCTAGCCTAGGGTAGCCTTGTGTCTGGTATAGCCTTGGTGAGTCGACGAAATTTGATTTTACGTGTTTTACAACCGTTTCAAGCAGATAAACATAATTAGAGGAATACCCCCCTTGAGTTTTAGGGGCCCTGATCCTGATTTCAATTGTTCTGAAAATTTTAGGGGTTATGCAGAATTACTCGGGGGTCTTAATTAGGGTTTCCTATTGGACAAAATAAAATAATAAATAGGACTTTTGATGAGAGTTGTTACATGTCACAACCCCCGATCCCTGTTCCCCGGGAACGGGCGGACGTGATCACAGAGTTTGGTGGTATCAGTTTGTTTAGTCTCGCAGCGGAATTTACATCAGGATCGTAGTTAGGAAATGTTTATCAGAGTAAAACCACCTTATTTAATATTAATAATCACATGGGTAAAACCCAAGTTTCTTTATTACAATACATTTATAGGGACAAACCCTATTTTATTTAATTTAAAACATCGTTTATTAGGTAACTTTTATAGCCACATTTTCCCAAGCCTTCAGTGCTCTCCAGCTGGCTTTTCACTAATTGGTTGTTCTCATTGTGTTACCTGTAACGCGTTTTAAAAACATTTGTCTGTCGGAAATACTGGTGAGTGAATCCCAGTTTAATCAAGAACATTTTATCAATTAAAACAGTATTGAGAGCGATCACATTGTTTATTTCTACACAATTACTCATTCAGTATTTGCCACTCGACCGGATCTATGGCTATGGTCAAATTACCCATTGGCTAACTCGTCGTCCAATGGTAATGCACTGTCATTCAGACTTACTACTACTCGTAGTAAATTTTGTATACAAAACCCCATAATACCGGCAGTAATTGAAGAATTACAAAGACTCAATCACCGCTTAATTTCATAGTAAAACATTTAAGGTTTGGTAAAACATTACTAAAAATATTATCAAAAAGAGGATAAACTCACATTGCTGTCTTAGGCTTTTCGTAAGGATTCCCTGGGTATAATCTATAATTTATACAAATGTACATTGGTTAGTACCATAACCCTTTGAAATTATTAATAATACCCTCCCCGAGACGGCATTCCAACAACTACGTCGGGCAGAACCATGACAGTTGTTACGGAACCCTAAATCAATCGGGCAGCGTAACTAATATGAAACCGGGGTTATAATACTTACAATGAAGCAGAACCTCGCTAATTAGGGGTATAATACCCAAAATATTATGTCTATAACTTCAGAATTCGTGAATGAGATTTGAGAATGAGCGACGGAAACTGAAAACTGATGCCTGCTATTTATAGTTGTGATATTGCATCCTGTCGCGGCCCGCGTGAAAGACAAGGTAACCTTACGCGGCCCGCGTCAACACCAGTCAACACTATAGCTTAGCTGAGTCGCCACTAGGCTTGACACAATTACGACACGTGTCGGCTTCTGGTGCGATCGCGTGTTATGAGTCCGCGCGGCCCGCGTCAACTTAGACGAGGTCTTATGCGGCCCGCTTGAACTAAAGGATTTAGCGGAGTCCAATCAACACTCCCATACGGCCCGCGTAAGATGTTGGGGTGGGTCTATGCGGCCCGCCTCAACTCATATTTCAGGTTTTTATTTTATTTTTATAAACTATAACATATATCAGGTTTGATTTTCACATACGGGGTATATTATAAGACATATTAGAATATTTTAAGATATAATAAGGTGTCGGAAATATTATAAGGGTGTTGGTTTTACCGAGGGTTGTTACATTACATCCTCCCCACCTTAATAAAAATCTCGTACTCGAGATTTACTGGAATAATTGAGGATATTTTCGTTTCATTTCTGATTCTAGCTCCCAAGTATATTCATGTCCTCTCCTTGAATCCCATTTGACTTTGACCAGCACTAGTCGTTTGTGCTTGAGAAACTTGATCTTTCGGTCTTCTATTTGAAGTGGTTTTTCTATGAATTTTAACTTATCATTTACCTCTATGTCTTGAAGAGGTACCACCAGGGATTCGTCTGATAGACATTTCTTGAGATTGGATACATGAAATACATCATGTACTCCAGCTAGTTCTTCTGGTAGTTGTAAGCGATAGGCAACTGGTCCTATACGTTGGATTACTAGAAATGGTCCTACGTATCGTGGACTTAGCTTTCCTTTCTTACCGAACCGAACTACTCCTTTCCAAGGAGAAACTTTCAAAAGTACCTTATCTCCGACTTGAAATTCCAGTGGCTTGCGTCGATTATTGGCATAACTCTTTTGACGATCTCGAGCAGTCTTTAGTCTTTCCTTGATTTGAGTAATCTTGTCGGTGGTCTCTTGCACGATTTCAGGACCTGATAATTGACTTTCTCCTATTTCTGCCCAGCAAACCGGAGTTCTGCATTTGTGTCCATACAGTGCTTCGAATGGGGCAGCTTCGATACTTTCATGATAACTATTATTATAGGAGAATTCGATCAAAGGTAGGTGGTCATCCCAGTTTCCACCAAAATCTATTACACATGCCCGGAGCATGTCTTCCAGGGTTTGTATTGTCCTTTCACTTTGTCCGTCTGTTTATGGATGATATGCCGTACTTAAATTTAGTCGGGTTCCCATTGCTTTTTGGAAACTTGTCCAGAAATGGGAAGTGAAACGATTATCCCTATCCGATACAATGGAGAGTGGAACTCCATGTAAGGATACTACTTCGTCTACATATAACTTGGCTAACCTTTCCATGCTAAAGGTTTCCTTCATGGGTAGAAAATGAGCTGATTTGGTTAATCGATCCACAATTACCCAAATCGCATCATTACCTTTTCTGGTTTTGGGTAACTTAGTAACAAAGTCCATTGTTATGAGTTCCCATTTCCATACAGGCATTTCTAGTTGTTGAAGTAGACCCGAAGGTTTCTGGTGTTCTGCTTTAACTTGTGAACAAGTAAGACACTTAGAAACATATCTAGCTATGTCCTTTTTCATTCCTATCCACCAAAAATTATTTCTTAAGTCTTGGTACATTTTATTGTTTCCAGGGTGCATGGTATACTTAGATTTATGGGCTTCCTCTAAAATCTTATTTCTTAATTCTCCTTGCCTAGGTACCCAAATCCTTTTCTTATGGAATCTCCAAATTCCATCATTCCCTTGCTCTAATTCCTTTATTCTTCCTTTCATTCCTTCAGCATCGTCCTGGATTGATGTTTCTTGAATATTCTTTAGTTGTTCCATTAAATCTAACTGTAGATTTAATCTAAGAGCACGAACCCGTCGTTGTTTCTCATTATACTTACGACTTAAGGCATCTGCAACTACATTTGCCTTTCCTTCGTGATACTGAATATCACAGTCGTAGTCGCTTAGTATTTCCATCCATCTCCTTTGTCTCATGTTTAACTCTTTTTGCCCAAATATGTACCTTAAACTTTTATGATCCGTATAGACAGTAAACTTACTTCCATACAGATAATGTCTCCAAATTTTAAGGGCAAAAATTATGGCTCCTAATTCTAAATCGTGAGTCGTATAGTTTTCCTCGTGCTTTTTCAATTGCCTTGATGCATACGCGATTACCTTCTTGCGTTGCATTAGCACACATCCTAATCCTAGTTTAGAAGCATCACAATATACTTCAAAGTCTTCATTTCCTTCTGGTAAGGATAGAATTGGGGCATTGGTTAACTTTTGCTTCAAAATCCTAAAAGCCTCTTCTTGCCTAGGTCCCCATTCAAACTTAACCGCTTTACAGGTTAGCTTAGTTAATGGCACCGCTATTTTAGAAAAATCCTTAATAAAGCGCCTATAGTATCCAGCTAATCCTAAAAAGCTTCGAATTTCCATGGCTGACTGTGGGACCTTCCATTTAGTAATTGCTTCTATTTTAGAGGGATCTACGTGAATACCTTCGTGGTTCACCATGTGTCCTAAAAATTGCACTTCCTGTAGCCAAAATTCACACTTCGAGAATTTGGCGTAAAACTTTTCTTTTCTTAACAAAGTTAAGAGTGCATGCAGGTGTTCACAGTGTTCATCCTGACTTTTGGAATAAATAAGTATATCGTCGATGAAGGCAATTACAAATTTATCCAAGTACGGTTTACAGATTCTATTCATCATGTCCATAATTGCTGCAGGTGCATTCGTTAGTCCGAAGGGCATGACTGTAAACTCATAATGACCATACCTAGTTCTAAAAGCAGTTTTAGGTATGTCTTCTTCTTGTACCTTTAATTGATGATATCCGGAGCGTAAGTCGATCTTAGAAAAGTATCTAGCTCCTTGAAGTTGATAAAAAAGATCATCAATTCTAGGCAATGAGTATCGATTCTTAATTGTAACCTTATTCAATTCTCTATAATCGATACACATTCGCATCGACCCATCTTTCTTCTTTACAAACAACACCGGAACTCCCCACGGGGATGAACTAGGTTGTATAAATCCTTTACTGAGCAATTCATCTAATTGCTTTTTCAGTTCTAACATTTCAGTGGGTGCTAACCGATAAGGTGCCTTGGCTATCGGTGTAGTTCCCGGAATTAGATGAATCCTAAATTCTACTTCCCTGTTGGGTGGTAATCCAGGTAGTTCTTCTGGAAAGACATCCGGGTATTCTGATACTACCGGAATTTCCTTAAGTTCTTTATCTTTGGTACTAATGATTACTGAAATCATATATACTATTCCTTGCTTTCGTTCATAACTAGCAACTTTCATTACTGAAATGAACTTCATGGGTTTACGTGACTTATCTCCTGTAATCATGATTACTTCTCCGGTGGGTTCCCGAATCTCTATAGAGTTCTTATCACAAAGGATTCGAGCATGGTTGGCTACTAACCAATCCATTCCTAACACGACATCAAATCCGGCTAAATTTATAGGTAACAGGTTTGCAGAAAATTTATGGCCTAAAAGTTCTATCTTTTCTTCTTGCAAAACCTTATCTATGTTAACAGCATTACCATCTGCCGTTTCGACTGTAAAAATCTGCCTAAGAATGGTTAAGGGTAAGTTAAGAGCTTGGCATAATGTAGTATTTATAAAACTTTGGTTTGCACCAGAGTCAAATAATACTTTTGCGTAAATGTTGTGAACTAGGAACGTACCAGCTATCACATCTGGAATGAGTTCTGCCTCCTGAGTAGTTAATTGGAATGCTCGAACATTCTTCTTGGTAGCTCCGTCGGCCGGTTTGGCTTTATTGTTTGCTTGTTTAACCAATTTAGGGTATTCTGGTTTGAAATGTCCCGCTTCTCCATAGTTATAGCAGACCCTTGTTTTCTTTCTACAATCTTCCTCACGATGTCCTACAACCTGACAAAAGTTGCAGGTTTCATTGCATTTTCCAAAATGTTTCTTTCTGCAATTCTTGCAGAAAGGCGGAGTGGAGGATTGCCCGGTTCCCCTCTTCTTGAATTTGCTATTATTACCTACACGAAATCCTTAGGAAATTTTCTGAGCCAATTCCTTCTTCCGATTTTCTTCTCTTGTGCGTACCAGCTCGTCAGTTAGGGTGTTAGCTAATTCTACCGCATCGTCAATAGTGCGAGGTCTCGCAGCTTTAACGATATTCCGGATTTCACCAATCAATCCCCAAATATAGCGAGAAATAAGTACCGGTTCTGGCGAAGCCAGCGTTGGTACTACTCTAGCATATTCGAAGAATGTCGAAGTATATCCTCGACAGTCTACACCCATCATTCGATGGTTCAGGAACTTATTTTCCATTTGTTCGTTTTCGTATTCGGGACAGAATTTTCTTTCCATTAGCTGCTTAAATTCTTCCCAACTCATGGCATAGGCCATATTTCTTCCTTTGGCTTGAAGTACCGTATTCCACCATTCTAACGCCCCTTCTTTGAAAAGATTTGACGCGTACATAACCTTGTCTTCTTCAGCACATTTACTTATCATAATTACTGCTTCGGTTTTCTCCAACCAACGCAGTGCTGCAGTTGCCCCTTCATTGCCTGCAAATTCAGCTGGTTTACAAGCAAGAAATTCTTTGTAGGTGCAACCAGGCGTTGCAGCTTTCATTTTCTTAAGGAGTGGGGCCTACCGTGGATCATTATCGTGATTAGTATGGTTGCCACCTCCGTTTACACTATTACTGAAGTTATCTTCTTGAGTACGTTTACTAGGAATGATTTGTTGAGGTTCAACAGGTTTCTGGGCAGCAGCAAGGATTGATGGAATAGCATTAGCTATTCCTTGAGCAACAATATTTTCTATATCTTGCCTAGTCATAAATTGATCCTCCTGGTGTTGCTCAGATTGGTTAACCTCGTTAACTGGTTCATTATTAGCGTTTTCCATCTGATAATTAATATATATAATTTATTAGTATAGAGTAAATAACAATTATACACAAAACAATCGTACAAATTTCACAACACACATATATATATATATATATATCCAAAATTATCGATTCCTCGATTTCCCTTTTTATATATCATATTATGCATCCGTACACACTGTTATTTTACAAAGTTTTATTTTTATTTTACAAGATTATATTTTTTTATTACTATTATTATTATTATTATTATTATTATTATTATTATTATTATTATTATTATTATTATTATTATACAATCACAGCTACGTTCTCACACCATCCTTTCTGCTGATATTTTAGAAATGACGCTCCCTCTCGTCGTACTTCCAAGAGATTTGCTCTCCCACCTCCCGAATCCTATTCCCTGCACCTATCAGTTCCTCGCCAAAATGGAGGAGTTCAGCTAAATTTTCATTGCTCATTGGTGGGTTTGGTATAGGTTCTGGGTCGAACTGAGAGAAGAAGGTATAAGGGTTATTGAGGAGGTTTTGAAATTGCCAGTCATTAGTCCACCACTCGTCTATTTCTCCTAGAGGTTGGGTATGGATCAGAGGATCTGGAATGGCGGGTTCTAAGCTTATTGGAAGTTGGGTTTCAACAGGATAAGGGTAGAGGTTGGTGTTGATAGGTCTAATGATATCACAGCTTACCAGTAAGCGATCTAGTTCCTCCTGCAAAGGCAATTCTTCGACTTGCCTAGAACTTTCCCCAATTTCCATTTCTACTTGCCTGGCATTTTTCTCAATCTCGATTCCTTTTCCTTTATCAATGGGATTTTCTATTTTAGGAATTTTCCTAGTTGCTGGTTTCCTTCTGCGTACACGCCTCCAACCTACAAATCTTCTCCTTTTCTTAGGCTTTGATTTCTCCGGAGGTGGAGCTCGAAATTCCATAGGTTCCTCTACATCGGGTAAGTAACCAGTAAAATCTTTGGAAACTTCCACTTTCACGGGATAGAGATTGATATTCTGAAGGGCTTCAGATAACTCATTAATGCTGTTTAGCATATATGCAAAAATGCACACAAAATGCTAAGTTAAAATTTTATAATAAAATTTCACAGATAAATATTCAAGTATTATTGCATACCGTGTGCCTAATTTAATACAAAGGACAACTGAAAATTAAAACATACTAGGATTTATTGTAAACTTATTTATTTACTAGGTAAAATTTTCTTTAAAGTTTCTGTCTTGTAGATGATATGGGTGCTAATACTGGGTCAGAGTATTTAAAATTTTGCATTTACTGCTACAGTGGCTAACATATAGAGATTTGCCCATTTTTCTTCTAATTCATCTTCACAGGGTGGGTTATTGCCTATTTCCTGTGTCTCCTTAGGCATCCTTACTTCTTTTGGTTGTGGTTTCTTTCTTTTCTCCTGACTTTTTCTAATAATCTGATTTCTTTTTTAGGAGAAAGTGGTTTCTCAAACTGTGCCTTACGGACAAATATTCCTTCCCCAGTATCTGTTGGGTATTTTGAGGATGAAGTTCCTTTTTCTTTCGGTGAAGTATCTAATTTATGATAGATATCCGAAAGTCTTTGCTTACCCATACTATACATAAATATTCAAATAATAAAACACGTAATCACAAAATAGCAATTAGTAAAAATTAAGTATTTTCTAAATACTTAATTGGCTTAAATTAGTGGCTCTGATACCACCTTTTTCTGTCACGGCCCCCGGCCCGGTTTGACCCGCTTCAGGAGCCGCGGGACAGAAAATCCCGTGGTATTTATTTAATTAATGCGACAGCGGAAGGTTTTCACAGAATCTTTTAAAAACTTAAAATGCCCGATTATTTTATTTCATAATTCGGGATAAAACCCCGATAGTTTACAAATAAATGATTTCACTGGGAAATCTTTATTTTACAAAACATGTTTCTTTATTTATTTTTGAGCCACTTCCTTAAGCTTGTAGTGCTCCGCGGCACTTTTCCTGGATCACAACAGATCACCTGAAACATGTTTGAAAAAGGTTTTGTGTAACAACCCTCGGTAAAACCGACACTTTCATAATATTTCCGACACCCTATTATAACCTAAAATACTCTTATATGTCTTATAATACACCCCGTATGTGAAAACCGAGCCCGAAATATGTTATAACATATAAAATAAATTAAAAACAATAAAAATTAAGTTGAGGCGGGCCGCGTAGGATCCCACCCCAACTTTACACGGGCGGTATGAAGGTGTAGACTGGACTTCACTGATTTCTTTAGTTCAGGCGGGCCGCGTAAGCTTACCTTAAACCTTACGCGGGCCGCTAGAGATCATCAAACGCGGAGACATCCTAGGCCGACACGTGTCGACATCGTGGCGGACCTACATATCGAATCAGCTAAGCTACGCGTTGACCCAGCTTTGACGCGGGCCGTGTAAGCCTTAGCTTACCTTTACGCGGGCCGCGTGAGGGTCAGGTTTTGCAACTATATAAGAAGGCCATCGGGTTTCACTTTCCGTCGCTCACATCTTTCTTTTTAAACGAATTTCTGAAGTTATAGGCATAATTTTCAAGTATAATACCCCCTAATTAGCAAGGTTCTGCTCCGTTGTAAGTATTATAACCCCAGTTTCATAACAGATACGCTGCCCGATTGATTTAGGGTTCCGTAACAACTATCGTGGTTCTGCCCGACGTAGTTGTTGGAATGCCGTCTCGGGGAGGGTATCATTAATATTTTCAAAGGGTTATGATACTAACCAATGTACATTTGTATAAATTATAGATTATATCCAGGAAACCCTCGCGAAGTCTAAGATAGCAATGTGAGTTTATCCTCTTTTTGTTAACCTTTTTGGAATGTTTACAAAACCTTAATTGTTTTACAATGTGATTAAGCGGTGATTGAGTCTTTGTAGTTCTTCAATTACTGCCGGTATTATGGGGTTTTGTATACAAAATTTACTACTTGCGAGTAGTACGTCGATACGACAGTACGTTACAATTGGACAACGAGTTAGCCAATGTGTAACTTGACCATAGCCATAGATCCGGTCAAGTGGCAAGTACTGAATGAGTAATTGTGTAGAAATAAACAATGTGATCGCTCTCAATACTGTCTTAATTAATAAAATGTTTCTTGATTAAACTGGGATTCACTCACCAGTATTTCCGACTGACAAATGTTTTTAAAACGCGTTTCAGGTAACACAATGTGACAGCCAATTAGTAAAAAGCCAGCTGGAGAGCACTGAAGGCTTGGGAAAAATGTGGCTATAAAAGTTACCTAATAAACGATGTTTTAAATTCAATAAAATAGGGTTTGTCCCTATAAATGTATTGTAATAAGAAACTTGGGTTTTTGCCCATGTTATTATTAATATCAAATATGGTGGTTTTACTCTGATAAACATTTCCTAACTACGGTCCTGATGTAATTTCCGCTGCAAGATTAAATAGCTGATACTACCGAAAATCTGAGCTCGCGTCCGCCCGTTCCCGGGACAGATAAGGGATCGGGGGTTGCGACAGAAGGTGGTATCAGAGCCTAGCCACTGGTCTGAGCCAAAGAAGTGTTCTGCTGACACTTAAGTTTTAAATTTTTGTGTTAGGAAATAAATTATGGAAATATTTGCATAACTGTACTTATTTGTTATGTGTTATTTGACTATCTGTTAGTTTACAGTATGAGTGATCAAGGACCCTCAGATATGAGTCGTCAGTTATCTGATTCACCTAGGAGTGAAGGTACCTCATCACAGCCTGCCCTTTCTGGGTATTCTGCTGATCAGGAAGAAGGAATGTTTGCTTTTAAAGCTCAGTCAGAAGAGCCATTCCCTCATAAGAAACGAGGATGGTTCAGTAAGGAAGCCTTTGCTCGTAGGAAGAGAATGCGAAAGTTGCAACAGCAAAGAGTTCTAGCAGCTGCTAAGCGAAAGACAGATGCCCATACACAGGATATGCTTAATAGAAGCCTAGCCAATTTTCATATTCTAGCTACAACTACTGCTGACCCGAGTCTGGAACAACTAGTAGCCCCACAACCACAATTCCCAAACCAAATCATGGAGATAGAAAACCCGGAAAACCAAGTAGAGATGCATGACTTCAATCCAGAAGAAATCCCTAGGATACCTGCACCAAACCCACTAGACCCAAATTACGACCCCTGGCGGGACGATAATAGGGACTTTGTGTAACGTTACCCTATTCATGAAGACACACCCATACAGAACATAGGATCCTATCCAGGTATGGACCCTTTAGATCCCTATTACCATGATGAATATATTAGGGAAATCTTAGAAGATCCTTACCGATTTCAGGCACTTTCACCCCCATATCAGGAACCCGCACCCCAGATTCCAAACGCAGTCCGAGAACGTGCACCCCCAATGAGTGCAGAAAACGTACAAGAACTTAGGACTTTCAGGGAGGAAATTTTAGAAAGCAGTGAGAGAATGCGTCAGGTGGGAGAGCGTCTCGTATGGAAATACGATGAACGCAATATGGATTTTTGGATAAATCCATATCCGTGAATGTGAGAATGGAGGAAATGGTAGTAATAATAATATAATAAAATAAAATAAAATATGTGTGTACGGATGCATATTACTATTAGTGTGATTCTATTCTGTTGGTATTATAATTTTATTTCAGTACTAGTGTGTAATAGACGCATAGTATATGGAAATAGAGTATAAGTCGCAATGATCGACGCTTTTGGTTAAATTGCGTGTCATGTGATTAACTATATTACTTATTATCTTGTGATATTAATAATGAGGTAAATGTTTAAAATTCAGATGGCCGACGAAGGAAATCAAGGAAATCTGAATAATGATAACCAGAGTAACATTAACGTGGTTAATGAGAATCCAAGCATCAATAACAACGAAAACCAAATGGATAATAGTGCTGTTAAACATATAGTGGCACAAGGAATTATAGATGCAATGCCATTTATTCTTCAAACGGTTCAAGAAGCGAATAATAAAAGTAAACATAGTAGTAAGCGACCAATTGAACCGGAACACAGCGTGAACAATGGACCAGTACTTCAAATGCCTATTCCTAAAAGAAGAAGAACCGTGTCTTACGGTTGTTCTTATAAAGAATTCTGGTCTTGTAAACCAATGGAATTCTCGGGCAACGAAGGGGCCATTGCAACCTTACGCTGGATAGAGAAGACTGAGGCAGTCTTAAGGATAAGTAAGTGTGCTGAAGAAGATAAGATATTGTTTGCTTCTAATCTGTTTAAGAATGCAGCACTAGAATGGTGGAACACTATTCTCCAATCAAGAGGAAGTGATAGAACTTATAATATGGAATGGGAAGAATTTAAGAACAAGGTAGAAAGGAAATTCTGCCCACCCAATGAGAAGAAACAAATAGCAAACAAATTCCTAAACCTTAGGATGACTGGTGTGGATAGTAAGGGATACACTAAAATATTCTTTGAATATGCCAGAATAGTGCCAACTCTTGCTTCACCAGAACCAGTGTTAATCTCCCGTTATATATGGGGATTAATCGGAGAGATTAGACACGTAGTCAAGGCAGCTAGACCTCAAACCATAGAAGAAGCTGTAGAATTAGCCAATACCTTGACTGATGAATTAGTCCGTACCCGAGAAGAGGATCAAAGGAGGAACCTAACCCAGAAGTTGACACAAGAATTTCGTTCTGGAAATTCTAACCATGGAAGAAATGTAGGTTCTATCTCTGCACCCTACTGTAGGTATTGCAAAAAGAAGCATTCAGGAAGATGCTCCATATACTGTAACTTTTGCAAAATATCGGGACACAAGGAAGAAAATTGCAGGAAGAAAGCTAACATCCGGATATGTTACAACCGAGGAGAACAAGGCCATATCAAGCCTAATTGCCCAAAATTAGCTCCAGCTACAAACAACAAAAATACCAATAATGCTAGAGCATTTGTTTTAACTGCAGATGAAGCTAAGATGATTCCAGATGTCATAGCTGGTACGTTTTTAGTTAATGATATTTTGCTAAAGTATTATTTGACTTTGGTGCGAACCAAAGTTTTATTAATACATCATTTTGCAAATTTCTAAATCAGTCATTAACTAAACTACCACAAGAATGCTTAGTAGAGACAGCCAATGGAGAAACCGTTAGGATTTCTGAAATCTTGCAGGGAGCAAGTATAGAAATTTTAAATCAGAAATTTATTGCAAATCTGTATCCCATGACTCTGGCAGGATTTGATGTTGTATTAGGAATGGATTGGTTAATAGCCAATAAAGCCAGTATTTTATGTGATCAAAAGTTAATACAAGTAAATTCACCAAAAGGTAAAACGATCACAATTAAAGGAGATAGACCCTCTAGGTCCACTAAGTTCATCTCTGTGACGAAAACTGCAAGTTATATAAGAAAAGGATCTATAGTGTATTTGATTTCCATAATCACTAACACTAAAGGAAAAGATATTCCAGTAGTATCTCAGTTTTCAGATGTATTTCCAGAAGAATTGCCAGGGCAACCTCCAGATAGAGAAGTCGAATTCAGAATCCATTTAATACCAGGAACATCACCAATTGCCAAAGCACCCTATCGTTTGGCACCGGCAGAAATGCAAGAATTAAAGAAACAATTAGACGAATTGTTAGAGAAATGATTCATACAGCCAAGTTCGTCGCCATGGGGGGCGCCGATACTATTTGTTAAAAAGAAGGACGGATCAATGCGTATGTGCATTGATTACCGTGACTTAAACAAGGTTACGATTAAGAACCGGTACCCATTACCGAGAATCGATGATCTGTTTGATCAACTGCAAGGAGCTCGATTTTTCTCTAAAATTGATTTAAGGTCAGGATATCATCAATTAAAGGTACAGGAAGAGGACCTTCCTAAAACCGCTTTCAGAACAAGGTATGGCCATTATGAGTTTACTGTCATGCCATTTGGTTTAACCAATGCCCCAGCTGCATTTATGGACATGATGAACCGAATATGTAAGCCATATTTGGATAAATTCATAATTGTCTTTATAGATGATATTCTAATTTACTCTAAGAGTAAAGAAGATCATGCAAAACATTTGCACGCACTTTTAAGTCTATTAAGAAAGGAAAAGCTTTATGCTAAATTTTCTAAGTGCAAATTTTGGTTAGAACAGGTACAATTCCTTGGACACCTAGTTAATCATGAAGGAATTCATGTGGATCCCACAAAGATCGAAGCAATTACTAAATGGAAAACCCCTGAGTCACCAACCGAGGTTAGAAGTTTCTTAGGATTGGCCGGTTATTATAGAAGATTCATTCGAGATTTCTCTAGAATAGCCATTCCCTTGACTAAGCTAAGCTGTAAATCTGTTAAGTTTGAATGGGGATTTAAACAAGAAGAAGCCTTTAGAATTCTTAAGCATAAATTAACCCATACACCCATATTAGCATTACCAGAAGGAGCTGAAGACTTTGTAGTCTATTGCGATGCTTCTAAACTAGGCTATGGATGTGTATTGATGCAACGACAAAAGGTTATAGCTTACGCATCTAGAGAACTTAAGAATCATGAAGAGAATTATTCAACTCATGATCTAGAATTAGGAGCTATAATTTTTGCCCTTAAGATTTGGAGACATTACCTTTATGGTAGTAAGTTTACCATATTCACTGATCATAAGAGTTTAAGGTATATCTTCAAGCAAAAAGAGTTGAATATGAGACAAAGACGCTGGATGGAGATGCTTAGTGATTATGATTGTGATATCCAGTATCATGAAGGAAAAACAAATGTAGTGGCAGATGCTTTAAGTCGAAAATATCATGAAAAGCCAAAAAGGGTACGTTCTCTTAAATTAAATCTGCAAGTAGATTTAAATGATGAAATAAGAGAAGCACAAGAAACAAACAGTAATCAAGGATGATTCTGAAAAATTAAAAGGTATGTTAAAAGAATTAGAACAAGGAATAGATGGAATTTGGAGATTCCATAAAAAGAGAATGTGGATACCTAAATTAGGAAACCTGTGTAATCGTATATTAGAAGAAGCCCATAAGTCTAAATATACGATGCATCCAGGAAGTGATAAAATGTACCAGGATTTAAGGAAAAATTTCTGGTGGATAGGAATGAAAAAGGACATAACAGCCTAGGTTTCTAAATGTCTAACTTGTTCAAAAGTTAAGGATGAACACCAGAAGCCCTCAGGATTTCTACAACAATTAGAAATGCCAGTGTGGAAATGAGAATTAATAACAATGGATTTTGTTACTAAATTAACCAAAACAAAGAAAGGAAATGATACAATCTGGGTGATTGTAGATAGACTAACCAAGTCAGCTCATTTCCTACCAATGAAAGAAACTTTCAGTATGGAACAATTAGCTAAATTATATGTAAATGAAATTGTTTCTTTACATGGCATTTCTTTATCAATTGTTTCTGATAGGGATAGCCGATTTACCTCTCATTTTTTGTCAAGTTTCCAAAAGGCAATGGGAACTAAGTTAAAACTAAGCACAACTTATCATCCTCAAACGGACGGACAAAGCGAAAGAACAATTCAAACAATGGAAGAAATGCTTAGAGCTTGTGTAATTGATTTTGGAGGTAATTGGGACGATCACTTACCTTTAATAGAATTTTCTTATAATAATAGTTATCATACAAGTATCAATGCTGCACCATTCGAAGCACTTTATGGACGAAAGTGTCGAACCCCAGTCTGTTGGGCAGAAATTGGGGAAAAGCAACTATCTGGACCTGAGATAGTACAAGAAACAACTGACAAAATAATTCAAGTCAAAGAACGACTAAAAGCCGCACGTGATCGACAAAAGAGCTATGCCGATAACCGACGCAAGCCATTGGAATTTCAAGTAGGGGATAAAGTATTATTGAAAGTCTCTCCTTGGAAAGGAGTAGTAAGATTCATCAAAAGAGGAAAGCTAAGTCCCAGGTATATTGGACCTTTTGAGATTATTAGAAGAATAGGACCTATAGCCTATCAGCTACAACTGCCAGAAGAAATGGCAGGAATACATGATGTGTTTCATGTATCTAATCTCAAAAAGTGTTTAGCTGATGAATCCCTAATAATACCTCTTAAAGATATAGAAGTAAATGAACAGCTCAAGTTTGTAGAAAGACCTCTACAAATTGAAGACAAGAAAGTCAAGAATCTCAAGCATAAGAGATTAGTTCTGGTCAAAGTGAAGTGGGACTCCAAAAGAGGACCTGAGTACACATGGGAGCTTGAATCAGAAATGCAAAAGAAATATCCGCATTTATTTCAATAGATCTCGAGGACGAGCTCTAAAACAAGGTGGGGAGAATGTAACAACCCTCGGTAAAACCGACACTTTCATAATATTTCTGACACCCTATTATATCCTAAAATACTCTTATATGTCTTATAATACACCCCGTATGTGAAAACCGAGCCCGAAATATGTTATAACATATAAAATAAATTAAAAACAATAAAAATTAAGTTGAGGCGGGCCGCGTAGGATCCCACCCCAACTTTACGCGGGCGGTATGAAGGTGTAGACTGGACTTCACTGATTTCTTTAGTTCAGGCGGGCCGCATAAGCTTACCTTAAACCTTACGCGGGCCGCTAGAGATCATCAAACGCAGAGACATCCTAGGCCGACACGTGTCGACATCGTGGTGGACCTACATATCGAATCAGCTAAGCTACGCGTTGACCCAGCTTTGACGCGGGCCACGTAAGCCTTAGCTTACCTTTACGCGGGCCGCGTGAGGGTCAGGTTTTGCAACTATATAAGAAGGCCATCGGGTTTCACTTTCTGTCGCTCACATCTTTCTTTCTAAACGAATTTCTGAAGTTATAGGCATAATTTTCAAGTATAATACCCCCTAATTAGCAAGGTTCTGCTCCGTTGTAAGTATTATAACCCCAGTTTCATAACAGATACGCTGCCCGATTGATTTAGGGTTTCGTAACAACTATCGTGGTTCTGCCCGACGTAGTTGTTGGAATGCCGTCTTGGGGAGGGTATCATTAATATTTTCAAAGGGTTATGATACTAACCAATGTACATTTGTATAAATTATAGATTATATCCAGGAAACCCTCGCGAAGTCTAAGATAGCAATGTGAGTTTATCCTCTTTTTGTTAACCTTTTTGGAATGTTTACAAAACCTTAATTGTTTTACAATGTGATTAAGCGGTGATTGAGTCTTTGTAGTTCTTCAATTACTGCCGGTATTATGGGGTTTTGTATACAAAATTTACTACTTGCGAGTAGTACGTCGATACGACAGTACGTTACAATTGGACAACGAGTTAGCCAATGTGTAACTTGACCATAGCCATAGATCCGGTCGAGTGGCAAGTACTGAATGAGTAATTGTGTAGAAATAAACAATGTGATCGCTCTCAATACTGTCTTAATTAATAAAATGTTTCTTGATTAAACTGGGATTCACTCACCAGTATTTCCGACTGACAAATGTTTTTAAAACGCGTTTCAGGTAACACAATGTGACAGCCAATTAGTAAAAAGCCAGCTGGAGAGCACTGAAGGCTTGGGAAAAATGTGGCTATAAAAGTTACCTAATAAACGATGTTTTAAATTCAATAAAATAGGGTTTGTCCCTATAAATGTATTGTAATAAGAAACTTGGGTTTTTGCCCATGTTATTATTAATATCAAATATGGTGGTTTTACTCTGATAAACATTTCCTAACTACGGTCCTGATGTAATTTCCGCTGCAAGATTAAATAGCTGATACCACCGAAAATCTGAGCTCGCGTCCGCCCGTTCCCGGGACACATAAGGGATCGGGGGTTGCGACATTTTGTCAGCGGGGGAATACTGGTGAATCATTCTTTTTACTAAAATGACGCGTTGTTATAATTTACAGTATTAAGAGTGATTACAATGTTTATACATATCAACCATTTACCCACGGTATTTATCACTCAACCACCTATTGGCTCTCTCGTTATCCAATGGTGTCTGTGATTATGGTCATATCACCCCTTGGCTAACCCGTTGTCCAATGGTGACGATTATCAAGTATTGTATACAAAACCCCACATACCGGCTGTAATTTGGAGATTACAAAGACTTAATCCCTGTAATTATAACTTTGAAAGCAAACATGATTTTGAAATCAACTTTGATAAAAAAAAGAGAATGACTCACCTTGCAGATTTATTCGGGCAGAGTTTAGTTTACTGATAAGCCTGTTAACCTAATTTAACAATAATGCACACGAAACTAGGTCAGTAACTAATACATCATTTACGATAACTCACGAGTTAAACCCTCACAACAAATGACAAAGTGCAATACTTAAACATCCATCGAATTTACGACGAATGACAAAGTATAAACCCAATTTGAGCAGCACTTAAACATTCATCGGATAGTTTCAATCGATCGGACATTGAATCGTAGCAGCGATCGAGTTATTACCCTGTTATCGCAACAGAGGTTCGGGATTATAACTATTTTTGAACGAAGCAGTGTATAAGTGAGTGTACGTAATGAAATTTAACGTCGAAACATGCAAACAGTTCAAGTCCCAGGCCAGGGGTTTTATAGCCCGAATTGGAACCTCCCACGAGTCGCGGAGGGTTCCTCTACCCCTGTCGCGAGTCGCGGGGCATACCCCCCTAGCCTAGGGTAGCCTCGTGTCTTGTATAGCCTTGGTGAGTCGACGAAATTTGATTTTACGTGTTTTACAACCGTTTCAAGCAGATAAACATAATTAGAGGAATACCCCCCTTGAGTTTTAGGGGCCCTGATCCTGATTTCAATTGTTCTGAAAATTTTAGGGGTTATGCAGAATTACTTGGGGGTCTTAATTAGGGTTTCCTATTGGACAAAATAAAATAATAAATAGGACTTTTGATGAGAGTTGTTACATATATCTTCTAAAGAATCAAATGGATTGTGTACAATGAATCACGTGATTTCTGTTGTAAAGTATTAATGAGGCCGACACTTGTTTTATAAAAATGACAAAACCCTTTCATCACCACACATTGCTTGACGAAAGACTGCTTGCTCGACGAAAGGTGTATGGGCCTCGACGAAAGATGTGTGGCCTTGACGAAAATGAAGTTTCGTCGAGCATGGGCTTCGACCCAGAAAGGTGCGCGGCCCAAATGTTTTCAATCATATTAACTCCAATGTAACCTTAAACACGGGAACCCTAGAACTCCTCCTTGAACCTGACGGCAACACCCCTCCCTCGTGAAGCTTTTCCCTTCGAGTTCATCTAGTATCTCGGTTACTTCGGTTAGTATATTACCCTCATTATATGTGATCTTTTGTATGATCAGTGGTTAAAGTGTTTATGATATAATAACTTGGATTAGATGAACAACATGATTAGCAGGGATCGAGATTTATGTTGTTATGATTTGAAAGTTGGTGTGCAATCTTTGATCATGCAAGGATTGTGGCCACCTAGTTTATGTTAGGGTTCATATCAATAGATGTTGGTTTATATAATTGATGAAATATGTTGATGAATAGACGAGTTAGGGTTCATGCAAGGATTAATTATGTGTGATGAAACACTGAGTGATGAATCTAACTGTTGTGGCTCGATCTTAATATCAATAAGTTAGGGTTGCACATATATGAATTAGTGATGTATATTATTGCAAAGATAGTGGTAATAATTATGGGATGATTTTAAACGATGAAACTGTTAGCATAATTGAAATAGGGATTAATTGTGTTAACTGAATGATTGGGTATGTGATTTAGGTTTAAGATTAAGTCTGTGCTACTGTGATTCAATGTTAGGAAACTTGGAAACTGTTAAGGACCCGACGAAACTCCTTGATGTTTCGCCATAGCACATATCGACGAAACATATAGGTTTCGCCGACAAGCATAACGACGAAACACATGGGTGTTTCGTCACACCTCATCCTGACGAAAGTTGACCTTTCGCCACAAGAAGTGTTTCACCGTGTAGGTCTCTGAAGTGAACAATAGGAGCCTGTGATGTTATTTATGACAGATACTTGTGTGTATGTATGATCTATGATGCATGTCAATGGTAATAAGAAACTTGGTGCGATTATTTGGTATAACGATCTCATCTGCTATGTTATGTACTAATTGTGACATTCGAACGAGATGTAAACTTGTAATAGAAAGGTGTACTGACTACTGTTATACTGTGAACTGGTGTATGATGCAAAATGTGTGAAAACAATAACTTGTTAAATCGTGAAACTGATATTCATTGGTAACCACGTTAGGGTTGGTTGATTAACTTGGAAACGGGTAACTAAACAGACCGAGCAAACCAAGGTGAGTTCACTGCTCTTTTTCCAAGCATGCATCCCGGGGAGGGATATCTGGTAATTGTTCCGGGGAGGAACGTCGGGTTATTGGGATGTTGGTTATTACACTCATTTTTATCATTAAGACCCCTTACATCTACCGATAGTTGCCGGGGAGGAAACGAGGTTATCAGTTGATAGCGCTATTAGGTTTGGCACCCTCACACCGTACCGGGGAGGACGGGTGTGAACTAATTACCTTAAATCATGACCAATGTTTTGATAGAGACATTGGGGTTGGGCAAATAAATCTTGTAGCCATCTGCGGTAATCGAGTTAATAACAACATCAAATCAAATCATTGAAACGTTTTATACTCATATCTGGTAACTAAACGGTTAACAAAACTTTGAACTCACCAGCGTCGTCTGACACACTTGTCTGCATGCTTGCAGGTTTGTAGGTTTATATCATTGGGACTTGCTATCTGGGATGCTGGAGTGGTCATGGGTCAAGATACATGGAATCTCAATACGAGCTTAATGGTTTATGTACACATGGTTTACGAAACACTTAACAAATGAGTTATGCTTCCGCTGTATACAATAAATGATATGTAACGTTTGTAACACTTAATGTTAATGAAAGAAAGTTTTATTTAACTATATTTGTGAGTTCAACATGATTGGTGGCTTGGATCCCGGTACGTCACACGCCTCGCGGGGGTTTTCGCTTATGGTATTTTGGGGGTGTGACAGTTTGGTATCAGATCCACTGGTTATAGTGAACTTGGTGGTTTTAAAAACGTTTTTATAAAACCAGACTATAACCGAACAGTTCTGAAAACGTGAATGCGACCATGACACTCAGCTCCAGATTGCATGGTTCGTCTCTCGTATACTCATTGTACCACGTAACTAGTGAACACTTACATATGATATTGCATGTGATTGCACGTTTAGCACAACAGTATGAATTCCTGTATTACTTGCATGTGTTAGATGACTAATAGGGTGGTATTTCCCTAAACATTCGTGACTCACGTTTCGTGATGCTCTTTGTTTTTGAGGAACCATTTGACATGAGTTAGGAGGAGCTGAGATGAGCATGCAAATCACAATATTATTGTGGGTGCACACATAATAATAATGTGGGGTGCATGCGAGTCCCAGTGAGGCTTAACAAGTGAAAAAGGGGTTCCGTTCCGTTATTGATCAATGTGAAACACAACAGTCTATAGGAGTCATAGTAGTGATTGTCTCCTACTCGAATGTGATCTTTTCATTTCCCTCTGAAACCTTTCGAATCTCGATGCTATTGAGTATTACCTGAACACCCATCTGAACGCCTAGCGAACTGTGTAGAATGTTAGGCGCTTGTACGAACATCCCTGAGTTGGATGTTGCAACGACAATGATTGGTCTATATCTTTCTCACCTTTCTTCATTTGCTGGAACTTAACGTATTAACGTCTTAGACCCTAAAGTGCGATCACTTCTGCAACACTCTAGCAGCGTACCGTGTATTACTCAATCAACTTGCTAGATCGACGGACAAGAGGATGAGCGTAGTACCTTGCTGGTCCTAGTATTTGGACAACCCCGATTACCGGCAACGAACACCAGTGAACTTGTCACACCCCTTTCTAAGGCGGAAGTACGAGGTGTGATCATGAAAGGTTCTCATTGCATACGAATGGTAAACATACTACATGCTCGTAAAAATAACTCCAAATGCCAAACATTACATAACTGAAAACATAGTTTAAGTGTTTACATCACAAGACAGCATTTTGTCTGAAAAGTTTACAACTTTATTTAAGGATAAACATAAACAACATCCAAGAGCATGAGTAAGACCGCGCGCACATCCACTTTAGTTACCTGAAATACATGTGAGTTTTTGGAAAATCGTCAACATAATGTTGGTGTGAATTCATGCAATTTTTGTATTGAACGTTTGTATACTTTGTAAGAAAACATGGTATGTAATTTGTATAAATCAAGTATTCCTGTATGTATCGAGATTGTTAACGGGTTGCAAGGCCATTAACATGTGACACGACATAGGAAGCATCTAAACCAAAGGCATTTTTCTAGTTGTCGATTCACGACTGAGA
This sequence comes from Helianthus tuberosus, assembly GCA_030545235.1. Lineage (NCBI taxonomy): Eukaryota > Viridiplantae > Streptophyta > Magnoliopsida > Asterales > Asteraceae > Helianthus > Helianthus tuberosus. Next base: position 2,296,385 of record CM060362.1, read on the forward strand.
CACAAAAGCACTACTTGGTACTAGTTTTCACCAAGAGTGTGGCTGCCCGAAACCCATTAGATCTAACCTTTTTTTCTGCGGTCTAGGTATATTGTTGATTAATGGTGCTTCTGGTACCCTATTCGTGACACGATTTCTAGTATCATTCCTTAGTTCTTGTGTCATCATACCATAACATATGTATTTTCCCCAAGTTTAAAAAGTATGTAAAAGTTTAAAAGTGGGGACATAATCTCACTTTTCTGTAAACATTTAGTAACATGTACTTCACCCCCGAAGTCATAAAACTGAAAACAGTTAAAAGAAAAGGGGGAGCATGAACTCACAACTTTGCGTTTCTGGTGCCGTAAACTTCACCGGGTTTTGCTTATATAGCGTCGTAACCTATACGTGTTTTATTAACGTTAGTCACTAGACTTGTATCGCACAAGTACAAGTCACCATCTTTTATGTATGTATTCTTTGTGTGTTAAAAATAATTTATATTTTTAACTATGTATCTTACTTATATTATTTTCTCAAAAATAAATATAAGTATCTTATATTTTTCACCCGAGTTATGTATTTTGTTCCAAAACTTCATTTTAAGTTCGTAACTTGTCCAAGTTACATAATCTATCAAGTAATATATTTTCATAAATATATTCTCTTGTATTTGTCTAAGCATGTTGTATGTGTATTTCGTATTTTTACTCCTTAGGAGTATTTAGTGTATTTTCAAGTCCTAATACATTATTGTATGTAATACATACTACATACACTTAGCACAAAATTTGGTGATCAATAAATATATATATTTTTCTCAAAAAATATACACATTTAATATCAATTTTTATCTTGAAGAAATCATCTTGATATTTACAAAGGTATATAAGTTAAAAAGGAGGAGGATTGATTGCTTGGCAAGCCTATGGTAGGAGTAAGTCCCATGCCGCTCTCGAGTGATCCACAAAAATACATTTTCGGCCGAGTGTTGAGTGATCCCCGTGAGGTATGTGAACTTGTATATAAATAGAATTTTACAAAGGCATGTTATGCCCTAATAAGTAATTTATCTTATGAAAAGTTTTAAATAAATCATGACGAATAGGATTGTAAATAAATAAAAATAAAATTAAATAAAGAATCTTGGTAATCCCGACACTCTACGACAAGCCCAAAAACCTTCTTCTCTACCCATTCCATTTGGGAGTGTAAATAGCCACATATTAAAGAGTTTTGCTTGAGGACAAGCAAAGATTCAAGTGTGGGGGTATTTGATGTGTTCAAATATTAACATATAAATTTCATCAAATGAGGCATAAAACTAACCCCTTTTTAGTACTAATGTTGGAAAAAGTGTGTTTTTGTCTTCCTTTTGTATTTTCAGGATTAAATGAGCTCAAATTAACAAAAGAAGCAAAAAGATATCAAAATCTGACATAAATACAAGAAAAGGAACAAGATGTGACATGCCCGACCCCACGACAGCATCTTCCCAAGCAAAACAAGATATCAGAAGCCTGAACACGCCCCGTGCTCAGCCAGCACGGGGGCGTGCCCAAGTGTCAGCAGAAAAGACAAAGTGGTAGAAGCTTCTATTGCCCACCACGGGGCCGTGCTCAGCGGACACGGGGCCGTGGTCAACTATAAGATTCGCACAATCCAGCAAATCTGCATAGTACAAAGATTCTTCTGCACCACGGGGTCGTGCTCAGCGGACACGGGGGCGTGGTCAACTAATAAGACAAAGCTGCATTTAATGAAGAAAGAGAAGGATGTGGACACGGGGCCGTACCCACTGGACACGGGGCCATGCCCGAGCTTCTGTTCAGCCTATAAATAGATGTGCTTGGCTCAAGCTCAAACCATCCCTTGGCACACCACCTCTCTCACACTTCATCCACCACCCACCACCACCATAACACCATCATCCACCACCATCATCCATTGTCCATCGTAGAGTGTGTGAGTCGTCTCGGGATCCAAGATTGATCGTAAGAGTTCTTGACAATCAAGGCCATGTTTGCCTAAGTCTCTTACATCACTTGGTGAAGACAAAGTGTCTAGTGTAATACTTTTTATTTCTAATCTTTTGCACTTTTTATTTGGTTTCGTATTAATGACTTTAATAACTAGTTGCTTATGTTGAAGGTGATCTTTCTTTATCGTTTGTCCGTGGTGTCTTGAAATTATTTTACTGTCTATATAAAATAAAAGATTTTCACCATTCATATCTCCACGGTCTATATGGAGGTATGTTGGCTACCTGGTCGGGGGTTAAGGGAACGGTTTGGTAAAGGTCTTGCCATTGTTCAGCGTTTAGAGGTCCTGCAATGGACATGGGTCAAATTTAGTAGGACCTCCTTCAATACTTCACGGTATTGGATGGCGGGGGTCCAAACTCTTTGATCCCCTCATAAGTTAACTACTATTAATACTATAACCGGGCTATTTAGGACTGTATCCCTGCTGACTCAGACTACTTAGTCGAGGGTAACGTCACCTCCAAAAGAGGGGCCTACCATAATATTGCATTAATAACTTAATTCATTATCTTCCAATAATCCACCCTTTTAGGATTGTATCCTTGCTGACTCAAACTACTGGGGTGAGGGTAACGTCACCTTCAAAAGAGGGGCCTACTACAATAACTAAGATAATCTCTTAATCATGTGCAAAAGTGCGGAAATAATCAAAGGTTACACTAGATACGAGTCGGAACCAAGTGATTCATCTTGTCTATCTGTTTTTATTTTTATTTTTATTTTCAGCATTTTAGTTAGTTTTTACTTTTCTTAGTTTAAAACATTTTTCTAAACTTTTTTATTTTGATTAGACGTTGAGGATAAACCGGTACTAAAAGCTCTTGTGTCCTTGGACGACCTCGGTATCTTGCCAACACTATACTACGCTCACGATGGGTGCACTTGCCCATATGTGTGTTTAGTGTTAGTAAAATATCGTGTTTTATAAATTTAAAACTTGGCTAAAATAAGTGTTAAAGGGGCTTAAAATATACACCTAATATATATAACACTTCGCACGCATCAATGTCTAACATCACTAACACAATCATCATTCATCAAGAATCAAATCATCATCATTTACATGTATTCTTATGTATTTAAGCTTATGTTAAAGTATCATGATCATGTTCTTTTGTGTTCTTCAAGTTTAACAATGTATATCATCTTTTAACCAACTAAATAGAAGTAAACAAGTGATAAGAAGCTTACAACTAGCACAAGGGCTAGGGAAGAACACTTGAGGTTGAAGATGATAAATGGGTTGGATAAAAGCAAAGGAAGAAGGTTCTTCAAGATCCACAAGCTCTAAACCTCCTTAAACACCTTCTAGCACCTTATGTAAACCTTGGAATGGACTGAAGTGAGATGAAGGTGGTGGCTCACGGCCGTAGGTGGGAGGGAGGAGGGGAAGAAGAAGTGTGGTGTGTGTGAATGAATGAGAGCTTATATAATCTTCCACCATATCTATACAAGATCACATAATATCTAATTGTATCCAAGGAAAATCAAAGTGAATCCAAGAAAGATCAAAATGGATTTTGTAGTATCTTGGCAATATTTTGGTGGGGTCACCCCCAATGTGACCGTAAATAATATAGGGGGGGTAAAGTGAAATTTTAATTTACTAACTCCATAAATAGGTTAAGTTTCAAGTATAAAGTTTAGGGACTTGATGTGTTATTATGTTATAAGGGGTGTTATGGTGTTCGGTGACCATAACTAGTTCAGAAACATTAAAACAATGCTTCTAGTAATATTTTGATGTTACGGGTAATGTCTGGTTGTTCGGTTAAATACCGCTTCGTTAAAGTGCTAAATTGCACCGTTTAGTGTCCTTTAAGTATCCTTTTGTGACCCTTTTATTTCCCAACACTTAGGAGGGTATTCCGGAAAATAAAACATGAATTCTGCATGATATTTATGTGTTAAAAAGTTCATTATAGCTGATTTGTGCAGAATTCTGCATTTAAAGTGCGTTTCGGGTGCTTTTTAGTGCATATTCTAGCTTCCGGAACGTCTATATGTTAACCCTTGTATATAATCTTGGGTTTCAATGTATTTTAGACTTTGGACCTACACCTAGGCCCCAATTCTATTGTCTGACTGCTTTCTGCAGAATTGTTGACACAATGTGTCTTACCGGTGAGTTTACTAGTATTTCTGACTCAACACTATCATTAATGCATAAAGCAATATTTGTAGTATAAAACGTGCATGAATTCACAAGTATAGCATGAAATCAGACAATGTTGACATTTAAGCACATAATTGTAGTCATCAAGTATTAATTAAATTGTACGGAAATTACCGGTTTTGTGCCAGTTGTCACAGTCTCCCCCCGTTAAAAGAATTTCGTCCCGAAATTCAGGCTGATCTATCTCTCGCAGGAGTTTTCTTGAACAGGTGGGGATACTTTCCTTTAAACTGGTCTTCACGTTCCCACGTGTACTCGGGTCCGTGCTTAGAGTTCCAACGTACTTTGTCAAGTTTGACACTGCTCCTTCGGGTCTTGTTGACTTTCCAGTCTGTAACCTCAATGGGTTGTTCTGTAAATCGGAGGGTGTCGTCAATATGTACTCCATCCGTAGGGATGATCACTGTTTCTTGTGTTGGACTCTTCTTGAGGTTGGATACATGAAACGTATCATGTACTCCGTTAAGTTCTTCCGGTAATTCCAACTTGTACGCCACGGTACCAATTCTTTCCAAGATCTTGAATGGTCCGATGTATCATGGATTCAGTTTTCCACGTTTTCTGAATCTTACTATGCCCTTCCAAGGTGAGACCTTTAACAAAACTTTGTCTCCTACCTCGAATTCTAAGGGTTTTCGTCTTCGATCAGCGTAGCTCTTTTGTCGATCTCGAGCCGCCTTAATGTGCTCTCGGATCTGTATGATTTTGTCGGTTGTCTCTTGCACAAGTTCAGGACCAACCATACGTTTATCTCCAGCGTCTGCCCAACATAAAGGTGAGTGGAATTTGCGGCCATACAGAGTTTCGAATGGTGCGGCCTTTATGCTCAAATGATAACTGTTATTGTAGGAAAACTCAACTAAGGGTAGATGAGTATCCCAGCTGCCGCCTAGGTCCATAACACATGCGCAAAGCATATCTTCTAGTGTTTGTATGGTTCTTTCGCTCTGGCCGTCTGTTTGCGGATGGAAGGCCGTGCTTAGATCTAATTGAGATGCAAAGGCTTCCTGAAAGGATTGCCAGATCCTTGAGACAAAACATCCATCTCTGTCTGAAATAATTGAGATAGGCACTCCATGACGTGCCACGATTTCTTTCAAGTATAGTTCAGCAAGCTTTCCAGTGCTATCCTTCTCTCGGATCGGTAGGAAATGCGCAGATTTCATCAATCGATCAACTATCACCCATATCATATCGTGCCCTCTAGGGGTCCTGGGTAATTTCGTTATGAAGTCCATTGAGATTTGTTCCCACTTCCACATGGGTATCTCTGGTTGTTGCAGTAGGCCAGATGGTTTCTGATATTCAGCCTTAACCTTAGCACAGGTTAGGCACTTTCCAACATAGATAGCAACATCGCTTTTAAGTCTCGGCCACCAATAGTAGTCTTTCAAGTCTTGATACATTTTGTCCGATCCTGGATGGATTGAGTATCTCGACTTGTGAGCTTCATTAAGGATGACTTCTCGAATACCGCCATAGAGCGGAACCTAAATATGCCCCTTAAAGTACAAGGTTCCCTCTTTGTTTGGCACCAAATTCTTCAGCATACCTCGGAGGTATTCAGCTCTACGATTCTCCATCTTAAGGGCTTCTTGTTGTGTGTCAAGAATGCGTGCAGTGAGGTTCGTTTGAATAGTCATTTCCAATGCTCGAACCCTTAGGGTCTTAACCCTTTCTTTTCGGCTTAACGCGTCTGCTACAACGTTTCCCTTTCCAGGATGGTACTTAATCTCATAGTCATAATCGTTCAGCAGGTCGACCCAATGTCGCTGACGCATGTTTAATTCCTTCTGGTCAAATATGTGTTGTAGGCTTTTGTGATCTGTGAAGATTGTACATCGAGTACCATATAAATAGTGTCGCCAGATCTTCAAGGCGAATACCACTGCGCCTAGCTCCAAGTTATGCATGGTATAATTCCTTTCATGTACCTGCAACTGTCTTGAAGCGTAAGCGATGACTTTTTGGCGTTGCATGAGCACACAGCCCAAACCTTGACGCGAAGCGTCACAGTATACCACGAAGTCTTTAGTGCCTTCGGGTAAGGATAGTATTGGTGCATCGCATAGCTTATTTTTGAGCAGTTGAAAGGCTTCTTCCTGCTTATCACCCCAGTCGTACTTCTTGTCTTTCTGCGTAAGGGTAGTCAGCGGTTGAGCTATTTTGGAGAAATTCTCAATAAACCATCGGTAATAGCCCGCTAAGCCCAAAAATTGTCTAACTTCAGTCGGGGTTTTGGGGGCTTCCCAATTCTTAATGGCTTCTATCTTGGATGGGTCTACATGAATGCCCTTCTCGTTCATAACGTGACCAAGAAACTGTACTTCGCGAATCCAGAATTCGCACTTTGAAAACTTTGCATAAAGTTTCTCTTTCTTCAGTAGTTCCAAAATGGTTCTGAGATGTTGCTCGTGCTCTTATCTCGTTCATGAGTAAATCAGGATATCATCGCTAAATACAATCACGAATTTATCGAGATATGGTTTGCATATGCGGTTCATCAGATCCATAAATACCGCTGGCGCGTTCGTCAGTCCGAATGGCATCACAAGGAACTCGTAATGTCCATAACGCGTTCGGAATGCAGTCTTTGGTACGCTTTCCTCTTGAATCCTTAACTGATGGTATCCAAATCGAAGGTCGATCTTGGAATAGTAGCTCGATCCTTGCAACTGATCAAATAAGTCATCAATCCTCGGTAGTGGGTACCGATTCTTGATAGTGAGCTTGTTCAGTTCTCTGTAATCGATACACATCCGCAGTGTTCCATCCTTCTTCTTTACGAACAATACAGGAGCTCCCCAAGGCGAGAAGCTTGGCCTTATGAATCCTTTATCCAACAACTCCTGGAGTTGTGTAGATAATTCTTGCATCTCGGATGGTGCAAGCCGATAGGGTGCCTTGGCTACAGGAGCGGCTCCTGGAACCAAGTCTATATGGAATTCGACTTGTCGTTGCGGAGGTAATCCTGGTAGATCTTCGGGAAAAACATCAGGGAATTCCTTCACCACAGGAATGTCTTCGAGTTTCGGTTCCTCAGCCTTCTTATCTACAACGTGCGCTAGGAAAGCAACACATCCTTTCCTTAAGCACTTCTGCGCCTTCATACAACTGATGATTCGCAGAGGCGCGTCTCGTTTTTCTCCATGCACGATGAGAGTTTCATCATTCACCAGAGGGTCCTCGCGTACCGGTGACCACATTAGGGTCCTCGCGTGCGTTCTTTGCTCCAATCACAAATGCCCGAGCCTGAGCATTGTTCCCCCTTGGGCAACCTTTTATGAAATGATCCTTGCTTCCACAACCGAAGCATCCTTGGTTCTGCCCCGCTCCATTACCATTCCGGTTACCATTGCCATTGCCATTTCCACCACCGTTTCCATTACCAGCACCGTTGTGGTTTCCATTCCCGTTTCTATTTCCTTTTCCCCAACAGTCTTCTGTTTGGTGACCCAACCTACCACATTTGTCGCATCTTGGAATGCGACAAGCTCCTTCATGATGATACCTACATTTTTGGCAGTTAGGCAGGGTGCCTTGGTATCCTTTGGCTATAGTATCATTTTCCGCTGCAAAGGTTCTCGCTTCCTTAGGTGGGTTAGGGTCACGCTTCTTGTTGTTTGAACCTTTGTTGTTGCTGCGGGTTGCTTGATTCAGATTTGCATGCTTCCTTTTCTTATCACCAGACGACTCAGCATGCGTTTCGGTCTTTTCAGTTGGGTTCAATAACAACTTCTTCATACGGACAACATCTTCAGTAAGGCTGACAGCCAGAGTTACAGCCTCAGTGATCGTTTGAGGTTTGGCCGAAGTTACCATGCTGCGAAATTCTGAGGCCAATCCCCAAATGTAGCGTTCAACGCGCTTAAATTCGGGAGTCACCATATAGGGGATCACTCTCGACAAATCATGGAACCTTCGGGTATAACCAGTAATGTCCGCACCTTCCATGGTCAAGTGCCAGAACTCAGTCTCCAACCTTTGGAGTTCAGCACGTGAGCAATACTTTTCTCTCATACGTTCCTTTAGCTCATCCCATGTCATGCCGTACGCAGCATCATCACCCAGAGTCTGGACTTGCAAATTCCACAAAGTCAGAGCTTCATCAACAAACAACCCCGTAGCAAAAATGACTTGCTGATCTGCGGTACACTTGCTCATATGGATAGTGGCATCAGTCTTCTCCGTCCAGCGTACAAACGCCACTACACCTCCAGTGCCGTCGTAGTTCAGCGGCCTGCAGTCAAGAAACTGCTTGATGGTGCAGCCTTGAGCTGTGCTTCCTCCAGATGTGTATCCCTGCCCATTACGTCTACCATTGCTGGGTCCTCCACTTTGTTCGGTGCGGTTTGCCTCCACTTTATTTTCAGCATTTTAGTTAGTTTTTACTTTTCTTAGTTTAAAACATTTTTCTAAACTTTTTTATTTTGATTAGACGTTGAGGATAAACCGGTACTAAAAGCTCTTGTGTCCTTGGACGACCTCGGTATCTGCCAACACTATACTACGCTCACGATGGGTGCACTTGCCCATATGTGTGTTTAGTGTTAGTAAAATATCGTGTTTTATAAATTTAAAACTTGGCTAAAATAAGTGTTAAAGGGGCTTAAAATATACACCTAATATATATAACACTTCGCACGCATCAATGTCTAACATCACTAACACAATCATCATTCATCAAGAATCAAATCATCATCATTTACATGTATTCTTATGTATTTAAGCTTATGTTAAAGTATCATGATCATGTTCTTTTGTGTTCTTCAAGTTTAACAATGTATATCATCTTTTAACCAACTAAATAGAAGTAAACAAGTGATAAGAAGCTTACAACTAGCACAAGGGCTAGGGAAGAACACTTGAGGTTGAAGATGATAAATGGGTTGGATAAAAGCAAAGGAAGAAGGTTCTTCAAGATCCACAAGCTCTAAACCTCCTTAAACACCTTCTAGCACCTTATGTAAACCTTGGAATGGACTGAAGTGAGATGAAGGTTGTGGTGATGTGGGTGGTGGCTCACGGACGCAGGTGGGAGGGAGGAGGGCAAGAAGAATTGTGGTGTGTGTGAATGAATGAGAGCTTATATAATCTTCCACCATATCTATACAAGATCACATAATATCTAATTGTATCCAAGGAAAATCAAAGTGAATCCAAGAAAGATCAAAATGGATTTTGTAGTATCTTGGCAATATTTTGGTGGGGTCACCCCCAATGTGACCGTAAATAATATAGGGGGGGTAAAGTGAAATTTTAATTTCCTAACTACATAAATAGGTTAAGTTTCAAGTATAAAGTTTAGGGACTTGATGTGTTATTATGTTATAAGGGGTGTTATGGTGTTCGGTGACCATAACTAGTTCAGAAATTCAGAAACATTAAAACAATGCTTCTAGTAATATTTTGATGTTACGAGTAATGTCCGGTTGTTCGGTTAAATACCGGTTCGTTAAAGTGCTAAATTGCACCGTTTAGTGTCCTTTAAGTATCCTTTTGTGACCCTTTTATTTCCCAACACTTAGGAGGGTATGCTGGAAAATAAAACATGAATTCTGCATGATATTTATGTGTTAAAAAGTTGATTATAGCTGATTTGTGCAGAATTCTGCATTTAAAGTGCGTTTCGGGTGCTTTTTAGTGCATATTCTAGCTTCCGGGACGTCTATATGTTAACCCTTGTATATACTCTTGGGTTTCAATGTATTTTAGACTTTGGACCTACACCTAGGCCCCAATTCTATTGTCTGACTGCTTTCTGCAGAATTGTTGACACAATGTGTCTTACCGATGAGTTTACTAGTATTTCTGACGTAACGCTATCATTAATGCATAAAGCAATATTTGTAGTATAAAACGTGCATGAATTCACAAGTATAGCATGAAATCAGACAATGTTGACATTTAAGCACATAATTGCAGTCATCAAGCATTAATTAAATTGTATGGAAATTACCGGTTTTGTGCCAGTTGTCACAGAACCGACTTCAATCGAATTTTTAACCCTAGTCAGCGACTCATGTGAGTCAACTTTTATGAATCAATCGGGGCATAAGCGGTGACAACTGATTATAGTGTGGAACGTGTGACTACCAGCACAGTGATTAGCGCTTTAGGGCGTGGCACAGAATGTGGAAAATGGACTTGGTTGGTGAAAGATCGTAGGGTTTCGTTTCAAGCAACGACATTAGAGGCAACAGTCATGGCAACACCAAGGTACTTGTAATAGTAGCCTATAGTATGGAAATGAAGGTGCCTACGGCATGGATTGGCCGTTGATAATTCAAGATGACAACAACCAAGGGAACGATGACAGTATTGGGAATCCACGTGATCGTAACAACAACACCGGTAGTGGTGCTCGTGGAAGGACATTTAGGATTTACATGGGCGACGACATGATAATAGCAACATGGTAGCTTGAATGGGTAGCAAATCTCTTCGTCTCGGATCTGTTTAACCCTGATGCTTCTCGAAACCGAACCTGTTGTGGACCCGGCCGATGGCAAGCCAATTGAAACCTTATATGTTCGTTGGGATGCAAACTCGACCTTGTGGGACAAGTGTTCGGCATCGACTTTCCTCCCACTATCTTTCATGGTTTCGATGCAGTAGTTGTGTAGATTGGTTAACTGAATATCACGTAGATATACCCTGTGGGATGGAAATTTTGCGTCACTTTATATTTTGAAGTGTCAGAGTGGTGTAAAGGTTAGCATCATATCAACAAAGAAGGCCCAGAAGTGTCTACGGAAGGATTACCCCGCTATGTTAGCACACGTTACTGATGTTAAGACTAAGGAGGTGAGGATCGAGGATCCACCAATTGTTCGTGATTCCTCTCGGCATGCTACTCGAGGAACTTTCAGGTTTACTTCCACAACTGTTAGGTAGAATCTCAGTTTGATCTCACGCTAGAGGCAGCCATAATTCTTCGTACTTCTTACCGTCTTGCGCCATGAGGGATGCAAGAACTGTCAAATCAACTACAGAGACTGTGGGACAGAAGTTTTGTCGGACCTAGTTTTCGCTCCGGGGAGCCCCATTTATATCCGTGAAGATAAGCCTTTTCGTATGCATACTGATTATCGAGAACTCAACAAAATGGCAGTCAGGAACTGTTTGCCCCAACCATGTATTTACAACCTGTCGACTAGTTGCGAGAGTCAAGCTCCCATTCAAGGATTGGCTAACAAACGAACAATCATCAGATGGAAGTCCAATAGGAGAATGCTCTTAGAACGGCATATCAAACGCAATGCGGCTAGTGCGACTTTGTACACCATGACCATCGAGATAATCAACACACCAGCAGCTTATGGACCACAAGAATCGACCGTGTTTATTGATGACGTTTTAGGTCATTTCCTGGAGGAAGGGACATCATGGACGACATCTGTATCTTATCTTAGAGCTCCTGAGGGAGGAGTCATTACGTGTGAAGTCTTGTTAAATATAACATCTAGATTCGAGAGATGCATTTTGATCATGTAACCGACGAAGTGGGAATATGCGTGGATCGTGCTAGGATCCATTTTGTTAGAAACTGATTGACACCAAAGATTCCTTCGGGGGTACAACAATTTCTTGGTTTCGGTGGATGCTGTTGTAGATTCATCACAGGATTTTCGAAGATCGCGCAACTTAACTCCCTTAAGCACAGCAGGGTGCTGTGTTCGTGGGAGACAGAACAGGAGAACGTCTTTTCAGCTTTTGAATCCCAACTCTGCAATGCACTGAGCAACGTCTTCGCCCGAGGGTGCGAGTGATCTACTGGTTTACCTTAAGGGTTCGAATCAGAGTCCCAGCTACACATCGATGCAACACAAGAAAGTGATGGGTTAAGTAGTGGATTTACAAGAAGAGTTACACGAGACCCAACCTGCGGTGGAACCCATGGTCTTTGGATTTGAGTTGGAGGCATTACTTGGACGGTACCAAATGCATTACGTATACCGATCACAAGGGCCTCCCGTATACCGTTGTTTCGAGGGAGCTAAATCATGCAATGATATTGCTGGATGGAACTTTCGAATGATTGCGACTGTGGAACCTGAGCATGCACGCGCTTTGCAGCGTACTATTGACCCTAACTTACCTGATCAGACTCGCCTGTTCGAACTGGAAGAGGATTTTCAAGTTGAACCCATGCGGGGCATGGAGAAGCAACCTTTGGCGGGACGGACGATATTCGCTACCTCAAGGAACGAGTGTGGATCTCATTGTATGGCAACTTTAGGAAACTTGTGTTGGGCAAAGCACACCGGCTTCGATATTCTAGATGTCTGGATTTTGATGAGAGATATTAGGACCTATAAATCTTGTACTGGAGATCGGGCATGAAGACCCACTTAGCAAAGTATGTGTATGATGTTTGACTTGTGGGATAGTCAAGGTGGAGTATCAGCAACCGGCAGCGCCCATATGGAAAACGAGAACAGACTACCATGGATTTTGTCGCTAGTCTACCTACACTCGAAACGGAAACAATATCACATGGGTGATCGATGATTGTCCCACGTAACCAGCACACTTTCTCGCAACCAAGGAAGCTGACGAGTCTTCACAGCCGTGGATCTTCGTCTGAGAGAGGCGGATTTTAGGCACGAGGTGCCAACTCCTGTTACCACTGATTTTGATCTATGTTTGGTTTATGATGGACAACACAACACCCTTAGCTCACGTCTAGACATGAGTATTGGACAAACGGTTAGAGTAAACGAACCATCCTGACACTTGAAGACATGCTGCGAGCATGTGTGTGATTGACTTAGTAACATCGGAAGGATACCTACCTCTGGTTGAACTTACTGCAACAACTACCGTTCTAGTATTCAGACAGCTCTGTTTAGGGCCATGGCATGGACGATAATACCAATCTTCTTGTTGGACTAAGGTGGGTGACAATCTAATCACAGATCCAGGACTTGTACTCGAAACTCTTGAAGATTGCTTAGATCATGAATTGTTTGACGGCAACGCGTGACTGTCAGGAAACACTGGGAGTTCGCTGTAGGCGAACGTGTCATAATCGAAAGTTTCACCCAGGGGGGTGCGGTACGCTATTGAAAACGTGGCAAGCTTAGTTTACGATGCGTTGGGTCAATCGGATTCCTAGAACGAAACAGTAACATGGACCACAAACTCGAGTTACCCGACGAATGGGGTAACATGCACAACGTCATTTAGGTCTCGAATCTAAGGCAGTGTTTGAGGAAACATTTGTAATACCTCATTTAGACAAGTTGCAGTGGTCGAGGAGCCAATCAAAGACATAGACGAGGAAGTAAGGTTTGTTAACACAGTCCAATTTCCTATTGTAAGAGTTCGTTGGAACTCAAGACATGGACCGGAGTTCACGTGGGAACGCAATGATCGGAGTAAGTTCTAGTATCCTCAGTTGTTCAAATAGTTGCATCAACTACTGATATCATTGGCGAATTTCGGGACGAAATTCCCTTTCAAGTAGGGGATGATGTGGCACCCACGGAAAATATACAGTCATCCTGATCTAACGCCATGACTATTCTGGATTGCTTATCAAATTTCGGGACGAAATTTATTTCAAGTTGGGGATGATGTGACAACCCGAGATTTCAAGACCCTTCCTTTACGCGTCACCTGTTTTACAATCCTGCTTTACATTTTGTTGTACGTTGCATCATGTATATTATTTGGGAATGATTTTAGTTACTTGGATTAAGGTTAGCATTCACTTAAATCATGAGTTGATTTGAATAGTGGCCGACAAAAGGGTCTAAACAATTCATTTCATTGGACCTTTAAAATGAATCTATATCTTCTAAAGAATCAAATAGATTGTGTACAGTGAATCACGTGATTTCTGTTGTAAAATATTAATGAGGCCGACACTTGTTTTATAAAAATGACAAAACCCTTTCATCACCACACATTGCTTGACGAAAGACGGCTTGCTCGACGAAAGGCGTATGGGCCTCGACGAAAGATGTGTGGCCATGACGAAAATGAAGTTTCGTCGAGCATGGGCTTCTGCCTAGAAAGGTGTGCGGCCCAAATTTTTTCAATCATATTAACTCCGTAGTAACCTTAAACACGGGAACCCTAGAACTCCTCCTTGAACCTGACGGCAGCACCCCTCCCTCGCGAAGCTTTTCCCTTCGAGTTCATCTAGTATCTCGGTTACTTCGGTTAGTATATTACCCTCATTATATGTGATCTTTTGTATGATCAGTGGTTAAATGTTTATGATATAATAACTTGGATTAGATGAACAACATGATTGGAAGGGATCGAGACTTATGTTGTTATGATTTGAAAGTTGGTGTGCAATCTTTGATCATGCAAGGATTGTGGCCACCTAGTTTATGTTAGGGTTCATATCAATAGATGTTGGTTTATATAATTGATGAAATATGTTGATGAATAGACGAGTTAGGGTTCATGCTAAGATTAATTATGTGTGATGAAACACTGAGTGATGAATCTAACTGTTGTGGCTCGATCTTAATATCAATAAGTTAGGGTTGCACATATATGAATTAGTGATGTATATTATTGCAAAGATAGTGGTAATAATTATGGGATGATTTTAAACGATGATGATGATGAAACTGTTAGCATAATTGAAATAGGGATTAATTGTGTTAACTGAATGATTGGGTATGTGATTTAGGTTTACGATTAAGTCTGTGCTACTGTGATTCAATGTTAGGAAACTGTTAAGGACCCGGCAAAACTCCTTGATGTTTCGCCACAGCACATATCGATGAAACTTATAGGTTTCACCGACAAGCATAACGACGAAACACATGGGTGTTTCGTCACACCTCAACCTGACGAAAGTTGACCTTTCGCCACAAGAAGTGTTTCGCCGTGTAGGTCTCTGAAGTGAACAGTAGGAGCCTGTGATGTTATTTATGACAGATACTTGTGTGTATATATGATCTATGATGCATGTCAATGGTAATAAGAAACTTGGTGCGATTATTTGGTATAACGATCTCATCTGCTACGTTATGTACTAATTGTGACATTCGAACGAGATGTAAACTTGTAATAGAAAGGTGTACTGACTACTGTTATACTGTTAACTGGTGTATGATGCAAACTGTGTGAAAACAATAACTTGTTTAATCGTGAAACTGATATTCATTGGTAACCATGTTAGGGTTGGTTGATTAACTTTGAAACGGGTAACTAAACAAACCGAGCAAACCAGGGTGAGTTCACAGCTCCTTTTCCAAGCATGCATCCCGGGGAGGGATATCTGGTAATTGTTCCGGGGAGGAACGTCGGGTTATTGGGATGTTGGTTATTACACTCATTTCTATCATTAAGACCCCTTGCATCTACCGATAGTTGCCAGGGAGGCAACGAGGTTATTAGTTGATAGCGCTATTAGGTTTGGCACCCTCACACCTTACCGGTGACGACGGGCGTGAACTAATTACCTTAAATCATGACCAATGTTTTGATAGAGACATTGGGGTTGGGTAAATAAATCTTGTTGCCATCTGCGGTAATCGAGTTAATAACAACATCAAATCAAATCACTGAAACCTTTTATACTCATATCTGGTAACTAAACACGTTAACAAAACTTTGAACTCACCAGCGTCGTCTGACACACTTGTCTGCATGCTTGCAGGTTTGTAGGTTTATATCATTGGGACTTGTTGTCTGGGATGCTGGAGTGGTCATGGGTCGAGATACATGGAATCTCAATACGAGCTTAATGGTTTATGTACACATGGTTTACGAAACACTTAACAAATGAGTTATGCTTCTGTTGTATACAATAAATGATATGTAACGTTTGTAACACTTAATGTTAATGAAAGAAAGTTTTATTTAACTATATTTGTGAGTTCAACATGATTGGTGGCTTGGATCCTAGTACGTCACACGCCTCGCGGGGGTTTTCGCTTGTGGTATTTTGGGGGTGTGACCTGTGTTCCCGTCCGTTTGTCTTTCGAATTCGAAAAGTTGTCATTTCGTATAAAGAGAGTTCCTATTTAGGGTTTTGAATTTTATTTCCTTCCTTGTGCATAACCACTTCCTGCAATTTCTTGAATCGAAAAATGGCCTCGAAAACCGGTGAATCTTCTTCTTCTGCCCCCACAAGCACTGATGCCCTGTACGTCAAATGGGGGCAGACTTCGTTCAACAATCTTATCCAAGATTACGAGATTAGGGCGTAGTGGAATCCGGTGCTGCCGTCGAAGACAGACACGGCATTTCCGTTGAAAAAAGGTAAAATCACTCTGTTTAGTGATTTTTTCAAGTTTTGCAACTTCCGATTGCCAATCACCAAGTTCTGTAAGTTGGTCCTTGACCATTATCCCATCCACATTTCCCAACTACACCCGTTAGGGTTGGTTAAACTCCGACAGTTTGAGTTTGCCTGTATCGCCTTAGGGCATATCCCTGAACTCCTTGTTTTTAGCGCTTTTTTCGTCCTTGTATGGAAATCCCCCTTTTTTACTTTCGACAGAAGGGACACCGATGTATCTTGCTTGAGAGACATTCCTACCAGTTCCAAAGATAAGGACTGGAAGAAAAAGTTCTTCTATATTGATGTCGGTGTTATTCCCGGAGAGATGCATTAGAGGGAGATGGGACCGAAGGACAAAGTTAAAGACAAAGGCCCTCCGAAAGATGCTTACGTGGCCAACGCTCTTTATACGAAATTATGTGGGCACCCTTCCGAGTGCACGGTAATCCCGGAGGGAGCTTTGGTGATGGCGGGAATGAGCCTGTTATGGCGTGATATAAAGTTTTATCCCTCTTTTTCGATGGATGATGAAGGTATGTAGCTTTTGGATTTTCATATGTTTTGCTAACTGTATAGACTGACATGTGTATATGTCACGGGTAAATGGAGTTTATTTGACTTTGTGGACCCTCCGCGGAACGCTGCTTTAATGGCCGCGGACCGCGTGCTTGGTGAACAGGAACCAGACGTTCTGAAGATTCACGTGGAGCAGTTTTTGCTGCCAGCTGTGCCGACGGACCCGGCTGCTTATATTTCTCAGCCTCCCCCCAACGGAGGAGGTAATGTTGCTGCCATAGAGAAGAAACCGATCCGGGTAAGAGTCACCGTGCTGAAGTACATGGTCGCGGGAGCCGCTGCTTCCTCGGTTAGCGTGACTGCACCCGCGGGGGGTGCTGCTGTTACTGCTGCTGAGTTGACAAGTCCGACCCACGTGTCGAAAAAACGTAAGACTTTTACTGTACTTGCCCTGACTGCTTTCGAGGCTATGCAAGCCGCTTACGCCTTGCCCCTTGGTAAGTAATTTTGTCTGTGGGTGTCATTTTGGACTTTGTGTTCTATGTTGCTGAAAATCTGGTTTGATATAGGTTCTACTGCTGGGGTTCATGTTGAGGGTGTGTCTTCTTCCCCCTTGACATCTGTGGATACCATGCTTTCCGCTGTTAGCGGACCAAACCTTTCAGAGATTATATTTCAGGCAAGTGCTACTGCTAATGTCAGCTGTTCCATTCCTCCTCCTCTGCCCACGGTCGCTGTGGCGATGACCACTAGTCCGGTGTCTACATCGCTACCTTCCAGTATTACCCCCTCCTCCTTGTTTGACTCTTCTTTCAGTGTATTCTCTGCAACTGGAAAGGAGACACCTACGGTGTTTGTTGCTCACGAGGCAACTAGTGCTGGAGATACCGCCGTGAGCGATGCTGGGGGTCCAGTAGCGGGATTGCTGATGATGGAGCCTGTTTGGGTGATGATCTGTATCTGCCCACCATTAATTGGGATCCGAATGCACAGGATAAGCGCTACCAACCCCGGTGGAAAATAGCTGAGTCTTCAAAGTTGATCTTCCCTCCATTAATTCAACACTGGGTTGAACGGGCCTACCCCCCAGCTGAGTCAGCGTATGTTGAAGGGTTAAACAACAAGAACCTGATGAATGCCACCATGGTGGACTCCGTTAGTCAGCCCCGGAGGCTTGCTGAGATCCGGCGTAGGTGGATGCATGATAACAACGAGCTCCACCAGGCGCGGGCTACTATTCAGGAGTTGAAGGACCAAAAGTACCGGTTGGAGAGTCAACTCTAAGCCGCTGGTTTGAGGGAAAGCAGGTTTATGTCGGAGAAAAATAAGGCAGAGGATGACCTTAAGCGGGAGCGGCGTAGCTAATGTTAATGAACGTATATAAGTCTCGTTTGTGCAAACCAAATGTTATAGCAGTTGTATACATGTAAGACCCTATCGGTGAATTGCGTTCCATTATCACTCACCAAATATAGCGGCAGTCCAAATCGACACACTATGTGCTCCCATAGGAACTTTTTGGCGTTTTCAGCAGTTATTTTAGCCAAAGGTTTGGCTTCAACCCACTTGGTGAAATAGTCGATTGCCACAATAAGGTATTTAAGCTTCCCGGGGGCTAGCGGGAATGGCCCCACGATGTCAACCGCCCATTTCTGGAAAGGCCAGGCCACTGTGACAGGGATTAAGTTGTTCTTGGGGCGGAGTGTTTAGGGAGCAAACTTTTGGAAACTGTGGCATCTTCTGAGTTCTTCTACCGCGTCCTCATGCATCCCGGGCCAATAGTACCCGGCGTTGTGAATTTTGGAGACCACTGCCCGAGGTCCAGCGTGAATGCCACATATGTCAGCGTGTATTTCTTAGATTAGGTATTTTGCTTCCGCTGGGGACACACACCGTACTAGTGGTCCCAGATATGACTTCCGGTACAGGACGCCATCATTCACTTCATACTGCAACGCTTTAGTTTGGATCTTTTGAGCTTCGCCTCTGGCGGGGGGTAATTCCCCCTTTGCGAGGAACTTTAGTATGGGAGTGTACCAACAGGGTTCTTCCGCTGTGATGGCGGAAATTTCCTGGGATTCAATGGAAGGTGTTTGCAATGTTTCTACCTTTACCTCTTTCTCCATACCCGAGGTAGCAAGTTTACTCAAGGCGTCTGCTATTTGGTTTTTTCCTCTGTGGACGTGATTAAGCGTGACATTGTCAAAGGAAGCTATGAGCTCCTTGGTTTTAGCCAAATAATTCGCCATTGATTCGTCCTTGGCTTCGTAAGTTTCATTTACTTGATTGTTGACCAGCAAAGAGTCAACATATGCGTCAAATCTTGTGGCTCCTATAGATTGGGCCATCCTCAAGCCCGCGAGTAGCGCCTCATATTCTGCTTCATTGTTGGAGCATTCGAAATCAAACCGTAAGGCGTACATCAGCCTTATTTCTTCTGGGCTTATCAGCATGAGACCTGCCCCGGAACCTTTCCCGCTGGATGATCCGTCGGTGTAGAGCTTCCAGGTTTGTCTGGCTGTGTTGGATTCCGGGATGTCTTAGATTGCGGGATCCTGTATTGTTTCACCATCAGGAATTTCAGCCAAGAAGTCGGTGATCACCTGCCCCTTGATTGTTGTTCGCTTTCGATATTCAATATCCAGGGCTCCTAACTCGATCGCCCATTTAGCCAATCTTCCGGAGATCTCTAGCTTTTGCAAAATTTGCTGTAGCGGGTAGTTTGTTAAGACCTACACGCGGTGTCCTTGAAAATACCTCCTGAGACGTCGGGTAGCGTGGACTAATGCCAGTACCAACTTTTCGAGTGTTGGGTACCGTGTTTCGGGTCCCTCCAGAACCCGACTGATATAGTATATGGGTGTTTGTTTTCCGTCCCTTTCTACCATGAATACCGCGCTTACTGCGTTGTGAGCTGCCGCTAGATATATTTTGAGTAGCTCTTCTGAGTATGGCGCTGTCAACATGGGTAATTTTTCAATGAATCGCTTCATGTCTTGTAGAGCTTCTTCTGCCTCACTGGTCCACTTGAAGTTTTTCTTGTTAAGGCAATCTTTCAGCGTCTTTATGAATGGCAAAGACCGATCGGCATGTCTTGCCAAGAATCTGTTTAACGCCACTAGACGTCCATTTAATGCTTGTACCTCTTTTAAAGTTCTAGGGGAAGGCATTCGCGCTATGGCGGCTACCTTTTCTGGGTTAGCTTTAAAGTGGTCCCGGGTGACCACCACCCCCAAGAACTTGCCTACTTCTACCCCAAATGAACATTTCTTGGGGTTGAGCTTAATATTGTACTCTCTGAGCTTTTGGAAAGTTTCTTCAATGTCTTCGAGAATTTGTTTTTCTTCTCTGCTCTTGATTATCAAATCGTCGACGTATACTTCCAAGTTTCTGCCGATTTGTTTTTCGAAAGCCTTGTCAATGAGCCGTTGATAAGTGGCTACGGCGTTTCGTAGGCTAAAAGGCATTTTGGCATAAAAAAAGGTGCCCACATCGGTATGAAACGCCGTTTTTTCTTCGTCCTCACTGGACATTTTGATCTGGTTGTAACCCTTATAAGCATCTAAGAAGCACTTGTACCTATAAGGGACCAGAGAGTCAACCTTGAAGTCCATCTCAGGCAGCAGGTAGGCGTCTTTGGGGCATGCTTTATTCAGATCTTTAAAGTCGATGCACATCCACCATGTGCCGTCTGGTTTCTTGACCATCACAGGGTTCGATACCCATGTGTGATACTTTGTTTCTCTGAGAATTCCAGCTTCAACCAACTTTCGTACTTCTTTGACTACTGTTGCTTTTCGATCCGGAGCCATGCTGCGTTTGACCTGTGCGACGGGTTTAATGTCCGGGAGTGTTGCTAACTTGTGCTCTGCCTTCCGGGTATCCCAGTCATGTCAGAGTGCTCAAAGGCAAAGATATCGGTGTTCCTTCTCAGCAGCTGTTTCAGGTTGTTTTTTACCTCAGGGGAGAGGTTGTCCCCTATTGTTACTGTCTGCTCTGGATGGCGTGTACTTAAAACCCACCTTTCCGGGCCGATGGCGCCGGTAGGCCCTTGACGGCATCTTTTGGTGTCCAATACTTCTCCCAACTTGTCTCGAAATACTGTTGCAATACCCCGTGGGGTGGGGAACTTCATGAACCCGCGTGCTGTAGAGACTATGGCATCCAGTTTCCCCAGGGTAAACCTTTCGATAATCACATTGTGGTAAGACTCAGCGCGTACCACAAGGAATGTGAGGAGTATGGTTCTTTCCCGAGGGGGTTTGTCCGAATGTGACTGGGAAAGTAATTTGGCCAATTGGATCAACCTTTTCTCCAGTGAAGCTTTTAATGGGGCGTGTACTGACTCCATCAGTCTTCTGTCTTCTAGTTGCATTCTATGGAAGCAATGCTCGTAGATGATATCTTCGGAACTCCCAGTATCTACCAGGATCCTCCTCATATTATAATCACCTACCGCAGCGGATATGATTAAGGCGTCAGTGCTGAGATGCAAATCTTCCACGCGTGGCTCGATTGTCATGGTTGCCAGCATCCAGGGTTCGAGCGTGGAGAAACTCCGTTTAGCGCCCTTTCCCTTATCGGTGTACACCATGTTTAGCTCTCGCTGTATCTTACCCGCCCCTTTATCATTTTCTTCTTTGACGGGAGGCAGACCTTGTTTGATGTCTCGCACCAGATGAGCTAACTTACCCGCCTTCACGAAATACTTGATCTGTTTCTTTAATTGAAAACAGTCATTGGTATCATGGCCACTCCCTTTGTGGTATTCACAATACTTACTGGTGTCTTTGTTGGGAGCGTCCTTCAATGGCTTTGGAGGGTTAAACTTGAGGTTTTCAGAAGCTAGGATTTCTGCTGGCGTTTTGCTCAAGTTAGGGTAATCGGACCGTGGTTTAGAAGAGGACTCGTTCCACGAGTAGGTGCCTCTAGACCTATCGTACCGCGAGTCTGTTCTGTCACTTTTCTGGTATCGGTCTCCTCTACCTTTACCCTTAGAGCCCCGCTGCTCTCTGTCATCCTGGCCCTTCTGAGTCTCTTTCTTTCTGTTCGCCGCGTGACTAGCAGCAATGGTTTTTTCTTGTGTAACATACACCTTGGCTATCCGCAAGATTTTGTCTATAGTGGGAGGTACACCGTCCCTCCCATAGAGTATTCTCAACAACTCGTCATCATTTACCCCTTGCAGGAAAGCCCCACACGCTAGGTCGTTTGTTACACCTGGGATCGCCAGGCTTTCTTTGTTGAACCTAATGATGAAACTTTCCACTGTCTCGTTGTCTCGCCGGCGAATATGAAGGAGCTCGTTTCGATCTTTGGTGTACCTTCTTTGTTGGCTGAATTATAACGTGAATTTGGCCTCTAGATCTTCAAAACTATCGATTTCCCCAATAGGAAGACTATCCCACCAGACCCGTGCTGCTCCTACCAGTGTTTGGACAAACATCTTGCACCAGAGGGGCATGGCCGCATGGGCCAACAGGCTACTTCCCCAGCGGTTTTGAACAGGTTGAGATGGTCGTCAGGGTCACCTAGGCCATCGTATTTGCCCACTGTTTGAGGCATCTTGGGTTTTTCCTTGATTGGAGCTTCAGCTATCCTTCTGGTGAACTTGGACTTGAAAGTAGTGTCCACTGGTTTGTAAGGCCTGGTGAGGTCATGCTCTTCGACGTTAATAGGTTGCACCGGAGGGGTTACCCCGCCCTGGCTGGTTCCCTGGGTGATAGGGGGTTGAGCCGGAGTGATGTTTAATGTAGAGCTGGGACCCCCGCTTCGAGAAAAACGAAGCCTGGATGCATTTCCTCTGTCATAAACCGGTTCCGCTGTAGACGGAGACTGACTGTAAACTGGCTGGGACGTTGGAAAAATGCACCAAGGGGGCATATAAGCCGCGTATGGTGACTGCTAAGCATAACCTTGTGCCGCCATCTGGGGAGTGTACGACTGAGTATTATATGGGGGTAAATACCCATATGGGGGCGCGTAGTAGTATCCTGGGAAGTAGGCTTGATTTCCCAGCGTAACCGGGGCATTCATGACTCCTGCAGGCATGACGACCGGTTGGTGCGGTGGAGTGGACAATGCCGCTGTCAGTGATGCCGAGTAGAGAGGCGGCATGGCGTATGTGACTGAGGGTTGGTAGTATTGAGCCATGCTCATTGGACTCGTGATAACACTCGGAGTTGCAGATGTGATGATTGGCATAGTGCTATGACGTAAAGTCTGTGCCCTTATGGTTGATACTGGAGTGGAGGAGTTGATGCCGGTTGTGGTGGGCATCACCGACCGAAGCTGCAAGGACGCGTATGCAAAAGGCTCGGGTGCTGTTGTCCCAGAAGAAACAACAGAGGTACCCGTGAACCCGGTGGGGCTTCCGCTTCAAATTCTAGGTCAAGAGACCTGGTTATGGCTGGTGAGGCCGGCATGGTGGTAACGGAGCTCGTCTCTATCAGTGGGTTACTGGTTCCCATTGCCTGACTTGGTGTTACTGCCATGTTCTGATCGCTTGCCATTGGGTTCAGTCTTGCTGTTGTTACCGAAAGGTCCCACGGATGGCGCCAATGAAGAAACACTGACCTTTATGGGTAAGCTTCGACTAGGACTTCAACTCTTGGCGATCCGAACAGTTGACTGCAAAACAGAACACCGTTAGGACTTGTTACAGGAATGGGGTTATTCCTGTAACCACCCTCCGGCGTGAGAATAAGTCTCGGTTTGGGAGAAAGTAAATATGTATGTAGAGAGAGAGAGAGTAAAACGAGAGCAAGATGATCATACCTTTAACGTTCACCTCTATTTATAGTTTACCATTAGGGTTTCCCCCAACTTAGGATGGGCTCCGATAAGTTAGGGATTCGCATGATCTTCCCAAAAGACTGGATTCGGTTACATAGTTTATCCATGCAGAATAGGACATTCTAGAATAAACATATATAATTTAATATTTATAATAAAATAATAGGTAATGACCGGGTCGGGTTAGCCGATCCGGGTCATACCTCGTCATAGAGCAAAATAAATGCATTAAAGATATCATCAATGGGAAAGCTAAACTTAATCGGTCAGCATCAGACAAGTATGTACTACCACGACCTTCTAATACCCATGGCAATCAAACCGAGTTTGTTCCATATATGTGTAGGACATTTTTGCGTGAAGCTGGAGTCAACAAAATGACTATTCAAGTCAATACCGAAAACTATTTGTCACCAGGTTTTAAGAAAAGAATTAATGACGGCGCCTACATATTTCATCTACACTATGCTTATGGAGTTAAAGCTACACTTGAAGTGGAGGACTTACAACCCCATTATGACCATAAAGATGAAATTCAAAGTTTGGGTTCGAAATTTTCTTCATGACAAGGAAATTTTCTCAAAGGAGAAAATGAGGTTGTAGGGTTTTGATCTGGTTGAATTGAAGTTTATATGTGTCTTTTTCAGGTGCATCTGATTAGACTTTAATCTGGTGGTACATAACTTGTTTGCGAGGGTTTGTTTTCGCATCCGAATGAGATTTGGGACCTTGCATTATGTATCTGGAATACTGAAGTTCACAGTATCCAAAATGGATATAACTAACATAGATGATACTAAATTACTAATGTTAGACAAAAGATTTTGAAGGTGGAATAACAAAATCTACTGTATTCAAAATGAGACTGCAATTATACTTCCTTTAGTTATGAAAAATTCAAAATGGACTTCTGAGCAATATGCAGATCACCATCTACACTGCAATTATACTTCCTTTAGTTATGAAAAATTCAAAATGAGACTTCTGAGCAATATGCCAACAAAATAGTCATACGTAAAAGAACAAGATTACAACCTTGAAGTGGCGGTGTCTAACAAACTCAAACACCATAATATTCCCATCCTCCGGTTTAAGCGCAGCCAATAACTCTCTCGGCCCTTTAGTAAGCATGTGAGAAGCCTTCTTGTATGTGACCTTATGTTCGTTTTCATGTTCATCATTGAAATACAAACTATAGTTACCATTGAAAACTCTCAAAGCTTTGAGAGGTGTAGCAAAAAAAATCCACTGGAATAGTCTGCAACCAAAGGTATAAGTTATGACATTTTGGCACAAAAAGTCAATTAAAAACTATGAATTTATGGACTTACTATATATGTAGCCCCTTCTCACGAATGGATGAATAAAACTCGTTTCAGACTTTGTGATAACTGATGTGCCCGAGTCATAGCATCTACCTGTACATAAGCAAATAAATCTATAAATATAACTCAGATAATTATGAAACTAAAGGTTGATTTCTGCAATTTAGTCTAAAAACAAACCTTTAGTCGTTGCGTTATTATGAAAGTAGTCTAATCCACTTGTAGAATTTATCGCCAGCTTTAGTAGTTGTATAGAATGTAAAGTAACATGTGCTTTGTACACCTTTCTAATTCCCCACATTCCAATAGTTGGTTCCTCAAAGATGCCTTGTATTGTAGAGTACACGAATGCTGAAATTATTGAGAATAACAAAACTTAAGTTTACAAAAAAATAACCTATTTCAATCAGTGTTATACATTTTCAACTATTCAAGCACAGCTAAATTAATTAACTTGGTATGTTTCATTATTCAAAAGAGCTTAATACAACTAAAACTTGCTTAAACATTTGTCCTCAGTAAAAGAAAATGTCCATCTGTAACCTAGAATAACAAACAGTGTTTAAAAAAAGTTTATTTTAAGCAACGAAGAGGGAAACTGACCATTGACTGCTAGATGGGCGCCCCGGCGGAAGAGAGTAGACCGGTGGGTGGTCGTTGCCGGTTATAAGGGGGTGTTTGGGTTAGCTTATTTAAGTCGAAAAGGGACTTTTTTGTGAGAAGGAGTTATTAACTTATGACTTTTTGAAAATGACTTTTTAAAAAAGTGTTTGGGTTAGCTTATGAGCCGATAAGTCAATAAGTAGTTTTTTTAAAAGGTGTTTGGCTTAACTTACACAACACAGAGAATTGTTGTTTATATATGTTTAAAAAAGCTACCAACAAAGGGGTATCGTATGAATGTTAAATCATAAACAAAAGAAATGGCTCATCAGCAGATGTAATGTAAACTGATTAACTAGTCAAATGTTTATCTCTTTCTGTATTCTGTAATGCAGTTGGATGATCTTCACTAGATCACCTTTTTTTAAATGTCGGAACAAATCAAGAGAGGATTAACAGAATAATAATGCTTAGTTTTTGTAGTTAACACACTGTTCATGTGTAAATGCAAAACGAACACTACTTTTTAGAAGAATGGGTGATTTCCGACAAAAGGGAATGTCGTTTGTTTAGCATTTAAATATTTACTCATTTGAAAAAGCTACATAGTGTTTATTTCAACATTTATGCAAGAACAGCGGCTAATTCGAACAAAAAAAGCCAACTATCATGATTCAAAAAGTCAAACCACACCACAAGTTGTTTAGTATAAAGATATAGTTTTTAGGGATTTAAGACATGTTTTAGGCTTCTTTAAGGCTAGTTTAAGGTTGTTTCCATGCTTGTTTAGGGTTCTTATAGTTATTTCAAACATATTTAAACCTGTTCAAACAATTTTGGACCGGAATTTTGTTGGAACTTGGCCTGAAAATGCGCCTGAGGGCCTGAAAGTGGGGCCTTTGAAGCGAAGCAAGAAGGCTGGGCTGGGCCTGAAAATTGGGCCTAGGCGTGCGCCTTGACAATAGTGGTTGAGCTGATGAAAATAACCTTTAATTTTAAAAAGTGTAAAATGTCAAAATCATCCCTAATGTTTGGTTATATTTGCTTGTGCCCATCTAAAAGGACTTTTTTGCACATTTGAGTCCATTCGGTTTGCGTTCTAATGTCATTTCCAGACAAGAAATTAGGTATAATTAGATACTCACAATAATAAGCATTTTTTGGTATATCAAGATTACAACTTACGAACCACAAAAATGTTTCTTTATCTATTTGTCTTCATGTTAGCATGTGTACATTATGCAATACACATGTGTACCTTGTGTAAATACACATATGTATTACAGAAACATATTTCACCAATTTCGATTTTTTAGTTGATCTGTTGTTTTTAGTGTAGTACCTAGGGTTTATTCAACTCTTTTGTTAACTAAAATCACTTCGATTCTGCCGATTTCTAGTTTTTAGTTGATCTGTTGTTTTGATTTATTTGATTTATAATTTAACTGCTTTATTTTTAGTGGTTAATGTTTGTATTTTGATACTTTGCAGGACATGGTGTGAAAGGAACGTTTCAAAATGTCATGGTTCAGCTCCGGAAAAATGTATCGGTGATTATTTATTTGGCAGCGGAATTAAAACATCAGGATCGTAGTTAGGAAATAAATTTCAGAGTTTCCAAAACACCAAACTTTTATATTAAACAAATGGGATAAAACCCATATTTCATTCATAATATATTTGTCGGGATAAACCCTAGTTGCTGAAAACATAAACTTTTTATTTGGGTACACACCTACCAAAATGGAGATGAAGAGTCCACCACCGTGCCCTTACACCGTAACCGTCCGTCGTAAGCCTCCCCGTCGAGCCAGACTGACACCATACTCCGCCACACCTCCATCCCAACCTCCGTCATCCAAAACCTCTTCAGCTATACGTTCTTTCCCCATCGAAGACATCCTCTCGATCAACATCTCCGATAAACCGAAGGCTCTAGAGCCTTCGGTTTCCGTGGATGACATCATAATCGCTAGAAATGACAAGTGTTAGTGCAATATGTCTGTAGCTTCCGTCTGTATCGAGTCTATGTATTTTGTCCTGTATGTGTCATTGTACAGTTTTGTATGTATGTTATTTTGTATTTAGACGAAGCAGGAGACGGAACGTGATTTTGTAAACACATCCGGTCGGATGGCCATCCAATCGAATGACCCTCCGACCGGATGACAGCACCTCTCCCAGACCGCCTATAAATAGACATGTAGGGGTCATAGTTTAGAACCTTTGCCAGTTTGTGTAGCGAAGCTCTGTTCAATTCTCGTCAGGAACTTTTGTACTTTCAGATCAGTGAATGAGAATGAACAAGTTAATCGTTGATATCGTTGTCGATTAGTCTCTGACGATGCCGAGGGATTCCGCACCTCTGTATTGATCGATTCTACCATGTTCTTCATCTTAGAAAGAACTGACTCCTAGCGCACTCACAACAAGGCTGGGATTACCGAGCCCAAACAATTCCTTCAATTTAGTTCCGACTTAGGTAGACTTCGATACTTACTGTATTCCTTCTGGAGGACGAGAGACGGAATATCTCGTCCTCCAGAAGGAATACTTTCGTGTGTCCTTGATATTCTTTTTTATTGTGGATAGCCCAATACTTTCAAATATATGGCATCCTACCGAAAACATATCAAATATCCAATGGATCAACGTACCTGATTGCTTTTGTTTCCATATATGGAATGAATGGGAAGAAAATGATATAAATGGTGACAAAATCATTGTAGTAATCGGGTCGTGCATGACCCCTCCGGATGCCATATTCAACGAAAGCGAAAACAGCCCGCAACATGTAACAGAATTTTTTATGAAAGTTCATCCAAAGAAGATAATCTGTTTAAAGTTTCATCAGAAAAAGTACCCAAGCAAGTCTGGGTACCAAAAAATCTCTAACCACATAATTTCAGATCCATCATGTGCAGCAGATCTGGTACTACGACTCTGGAAGCTCCAAGCACATGACTGGGGATAGGAGCTTATAGTGAATACTGATAAAGAGAAACTATCTTTGTCCTTTTGTATTCTTTATTATTCATTCACTTATATATGCGCACTTCAAATGTTGTATTTTTGAACACCATATGCATGTATTATATTTTGGTTGCTTACTTAACATGCCCTCGGACTATTGGTGAGGGTCTTTAATAACTGTTTAAATTCGGTGTATGTATCGTTTCTCTAACATTTAAAAATCATAAGAAACAAAACACCACTTTACTTGTAACCACTACAAAGCATAGAATGGAATAGATGTTATCCGTCTTCTGAATCGTCAAACCACCGGACCAACAACTCTTCGGAATTGCAAGCTGGGGATGGGGAGTAATGTAATGGGGTTTTATTGGAAGTCAGATGGGTATGAGTTTAATTCAGATTAGTTGTAACATTTCAATGCAAAATTAATGGGGTAAGAGGCATCAGTTAATGCTGAATTGAAAGAAGCCGACTGTTGAAAGCGATTTGAAGATATGTTGAAAGTGAATTGAAGATCTAGGCATGAGTTAATGCTGAATTGAAGTCGATTATATGAAGAAGCCGATCATGAATTAATGCAGGCGGCAGATGTTTAGAGGGGTAGGTGAAGGGTGTAATGGCCATAAAATCTCCACAAGTCCTTTTGCTATTTGAGAAGTTACAAAAGGTTTTGGGGGCTTCTAGGGTTTGTGAAAAAGGATGTTATGCCCATATATAAGCAGCAAGAATATTTTAGGGTTTGTAGGATTGTTGAATCGATCAGAAGAGTTCTAGATCAATACGAAAGGCGGAAACAGACGTATTGATGTTGTAGCAGCTTGATTTACACTTAGAATCACTTTAACTATCTCTTGTATTGATTTGGAACAGTTTACAGATCTCGAGACACTTCGGCAGAGCTTCGCTACCGGAATCAGAAGTTACAAATGACAACCCAAGACCCACTATTTATAGGGATGGCCACTTCGCATGAAACAGCTCTTCCAGTTCGCACGAACTGGCCACTTCGTGTGAACATGCTGGTTTTGGCCTGTTTCCCGTTTTTCTCAAACTACGTGTCTTGGTTTATCTATTCTATTACATGACTCGATACAAGACAACAAACTCCCCCTTGGATGTCGACGAGTCTTCAGTACAAGTCTTCAGTATGACGAGTCTTCAGTCTTGATCAGTCTTCTCGCTCTCTCCAAAGTATCTGTCTCTGTAAGCATCCTCAATCTCTATCTTTCAATCAACAGACTCCCCTTTTGCTAACAGACTCCCCCTTAAGTTGTTCCGGGATCGCAATCTGACATAGCACTCGTTCTAAGATTGTGTCCTGGCTCAAACTTTGCTCAGGCTTAGACACGGGGAACTGCACAAATCTCTACCCAAAAGTAAATTTCTCAATTTTAAAAATTTAACAATTTTAGAAACCACTTGTAGATATTATTCAGATTTGGTTTCAAGTTAATGAACCATTTAATCATTTCAAAAACATTTCACATTTCAAACAAACTCTCCCAACCCACTGTTCATCATGTTTAGCACTCGGAATTTTGAAAATCAGCTTTCCAACATCAGTTGTCGAAAATAAGATGAAATAAATTCTTTTTGATTTTTCAAAATTTATGCTAAAACACATTAATGAAAAGCAGTAAAGAAATATTTACAGACAATATTTTTGTGAGTTTGTGTAAGAGGATCATATCAGTTTATGACAAATCACTAGTACCGTTGACCTTTAAACACTTTAAGTTCTAAACGATTCACTTAGATTGTCAGTATACTGATCCGCTTAAATTTTCACACAAAGTTCAACTGTTTCGAGATACGAGATTAGTGTTTTAAAGAACTTAAACTTATCCGCGTGTCCCACCTCAGAATATACACCTGTATCCAGACTCCTATATTCAGTCTTACAGGTGAATGTACACTAATGATATCTGTAAGGGTGAATGCGAGACCATGAGAGCTCAGGCTATTGCTTCCGCAAAATCAGAGAGATGATGGTTCGACTTTAGGTGTGTTCCCTTTAGAGAATCTTTTCTTCAACAGCACATGATTAGCATTTTTCAATGTTTCATCATTTTTTATGCTGAGGGTGGGCTTTATGATTAAAGCAGTGCAAAGTATTATACGAGGACTAGGCTATTGCTCCCGCAAAATCAGAAGTCCTGGTATAATACCCCAGATATCATCACGCACAAAGACCTAGTATGTTAGAAATAGAAAGCCTTTCAAACAAGATTTCATGGGTTACCTATATATCCGAGAGATGTTCCCCACGAGATAAGTAAGTATTTGATATTTAGGTTTATATCTCGAAAACAATCTACTAAGCGTGTAAAAACCTACTGACATATCATCAGTGAGACCGTTTATCACATTTTACTTTCCAATTCTTTAGCGTACTGTGATTGTCTACTGATGTACTATCATTTCCTCTTTTTCACAACAAAACTCATTTTGAATTTTCGATGTTTTTGGTTTTTAGATTTTATCATGTTTTTGGATTTTTCAAATTTTCGAAATTTCTAAATTTTTACTCCCCCTAAAATCAAAAATATGTTTCAATTTTTGATTTTCCGGGAAAAATTGAAAATGAAAGCAAAAAACTGTACAAATAAAATGACAAACTGATGTGAATTGCTTCAATTCTCCACTTGCTTGGCATAAACAATCAAAACTCCCCTGACAACAAACTATTTTCCCATTATGATTTCAAAACACTTAAGTTTGTTTTAATCAAAATGGTTTTTCCGGAAAATTAGTTTTGTTGATTTCACAAACATGGGGTTTAATTCATCACATTTTTCTTTCAACCACTTGTAAAATCTAACATTTTTAGGTTTTTCACAAAAACATTTTTCAAGAATGATGCCACTTGTAAGTTGAAATATCACAGTTTTCAGCTTGAGAAATTCACAACAAACATTTTCAAGAAAGATGCCGATTCCTACTCCCCAATTACCAACCTGGGAGTTCCGGCAAGTCAGGATTTTTAAGCATGGAATACAGACACCCAAGCCTGACCAGCTTTGGGTGCATCTGAGTTATTTTCACTTGGTGTGTAAGTTCTCCTCTTTGATTCATAAAATTCTTTAACCCATTTTTCCCTTCCATCGACCATCTTACCAAAGATATGTTTCACTTTGCCATTAAACGCTTTTTCAACATCAAATTCTTTCTTTTCAGAATAGAATTGATTCGAAATCTTTACTTTTCCAACTTTTTGTTTAAAATTTTCATTCCGTAATGGTGGAAAGTTTGCGTCATCCATTGGCGGAACTGAATTTTCTCTTTTTAGCTCAACTGTTGGCTCCTCTGACTTTGACGAGTCAGATTCATCGCCAGATTTAACATCTGATTTCTTAACAACCCACGTTTGGTTGTTAAGATTCACCCTTCTTTTGTAAAACCTTTTAGAACATTCACCAACTTCATATGTTGAATTTTTAAACACATAAAATTTTTCAATTGGTGGTTCAGTTTTATCAACAACTTTTTCTTTGAGTTTGGAAGACACTTCCTGTTGTATGTTGGTTGCCTTAGGACAGTTCCAAGCGATGTGACCAACTTCATTACATCGGTAACAGGTTCTTGTCTCCTTTTTCTGATTAGCCTCATTCTTCTCATGTTTCTGTTTTTCTGCAAGAAACGCTTTGTTCGATTGCTTCCAGAATGAGCTCTTTTTCTCTTCTTCAGAACTTGCCCCTGAAACAAATACAGTTTTTGATTTAAAATCTTTAATATTTTGATTATTTTCAACATTAAAACCCAACTCTTTCTTTTTGAAATTGCTTTTATGATTCGGTTTCTTTTGATGACCTGGACCAAAACCTTTCTTCTTATTTAAACGTTGTTGAACTCTAGAAGTATATTTAGGTTTTGAAAATTCCATTTTATCTTTTATTTCTGAAATCTTTATGTTTATCAATTTAAAAACCGTTTTAATATTTTCAATTTTCACATTTTTGATTGGAAATTCCTCATCAGAATATAATTTGTCTGAATCATTCAAAGTATATGCCACTTTGACTGGTTCATCATTCAAATTATTTTTTGATAACATAAATTCTTTATTGTAAACCCTTTTGACCGATGAATTCGAACTATTGACTGATGAACTCGAACTCTCAGATTCAGACTTTGACTCGGACTCCTCATCCTTATCCAACACCTGATCGACCACTTTCTTTATTAACTCAGACTCATGATCAGTGTCAGACGATGTGAATGTGACATCAATGTTGTCTGGTAACTCATCAGTTGTTTCAGACTTTAACTTTATATTGACTGCCTTTTTAACTTGTTCTGAGTTTGGATGTCTCGGTGAATACCCTTCCCAAACTGGAGGCGGACACTTTTTATAATTTGCACTTTGTTTCTTACCAGTATCCGTATCTTCCGACTTCTTATCTTGAAAGACTTCAAAACCTCCAACTGTTGGATATATTCTATCAATCAAGTAATCAGAACTTGAATAATCCATTAGCAATCATCTGATTCTTTCATTCTCAATCTTTTCAGTCTCCAATTCCTGCTTCAACTCTGCACACTCTTCAATATAGTGATTGATGGCCTTCTGCTTAGACATCATCACTGCATTCATCATTATCAAAGCATCTTCCCTTTCTGAATTTGTCTTTTCCAACTGGTTGACTATTCTGTTCAGCACATCATAAGATTCTTTCACGTACTTAACATCGAACAATAATTTTTCTTTCATCTCGTCAAGTACACTATACTTTTTATCTTTTTCTTCACAATGTTTGCAAGGTTCCAAACATTTTAGACAAGGTTTTGTAACTTCTACAATCTTTTCAACAACTTTAACCTCTTCACTCTGTTCATCCTTCTCGTCCTGAGAAACATTCTCACATTTTACCTCTTTCTTTTCTTTTGCTGCTCGTTTCTCCTTTAGCTTCTCCAATTTATCTGCAAAATAAAATTTGAAACTTTCCGGAGATAAATGAGTTTTACCAATGTTTATTTGTTTAATTTCTTCATCATCATCACTGCTATCAATTCATGATTGATCAAAGACTGGTGTCTTTTCTGAACTGTCTTCCGAAGTAACAGACTCTTCATCTTGACTATTCTCATCATCAGCAAATACATCCATCAATTCTTTCATCAACTCTGGCTCTTGAATGATCTGTGCAATAAATGCTCTAAACTTTGAATTACTTTCAGCCGGAATATATTTGTCCCAGCTAAATCCCTCTGGCAATCTTTCATCGTCTTGATTCACTAGATAAGCTTTCTTTGGTGGCTCTTCGATCAGATCCTTCCTAGCATGTGAAGTTTGTAACGATTGTTGTTGATGCGGCTGTTGAGCAATTTGATGATAAATCGCTTTTCGATGATAATCATTGTTGCCGAATGGATTTTGTGCTCCACTTGCTTCGCGATTTATGCCTTCTCGCTTAAAGTGTCATTTTTCCCTGCAACGAAAACAAGTAACTTTAGACTTATCAAAACCTAAAGTAGAAACATTAGCATCACGAAAGTCATCTCTTCCGGTAATCTGCTTAAATTTCTCAGCTCTCCTCAACACGCTCGCTAAACACCACTTAATATCCATTTACTCAGCATCAATCTCATCATAATCCTCTTTTGTTAACATAGGATTTCTGATTCTTCCCGCAACCAAACCCTCGTATGATTCTAACATGGTAACTAGTAATGCCATATGACCTTTAGCGACTTCTTCAGAGAAATTCTGACCGTTCTGAAGATGCAACGCGATGTTGCATTGTAACACATGACCATTACCATTGTTTGAGCTTTGAAACTGATGATTTGAAGTTGAAACATTGGGATTAACACTTGGATATGAAGAAAATCCACTGTTGTTGATTGAACTTTGATTGAGTGATCCGGATGAGTTTTCTGCACTGAAAGCAGTTTGGATCTTCGGACTTGCTTCAACATTTTGAACATTACCTTTGAAATACAACTTGATATCTTGTTGACCACTTGAATTGTTCATTTTAGCAATCTTTTGTTGTTCAAGATCTTGTCCTTCAAGTTTTTCAATGAATTGAGCAATTGTCAATCTATCATACTCTCCGGTATTCTTCAAAATCATAAGATATGTACCCCATTCTTTTTTAGGTAAAGCATCGGCTAATTTTTCAACCCATTCCTCACGATCTTTGGTGATATCCAACCGTGACATTGAACGTACTAAATGACAATATCTCTCAATAAGAGTCTTTGTAGTTTCACCCGGCAAACCTGAGAACAATTCAAATTCTTTCTTTAACAGTGACTTTTTATTCTTAATCATCTCCGTACTTCCTTCAAATTTTGTACGAAGTGCTTCCCAAATTGAACGTGCCCTATCATCATGTTGAAGTAATATGAAGATGTCTTCTTTCACAGCTTGTTGAAGTAAACTGATCATCATCTTTTCTGCTTTGTACATTTCTCTCTCTTTTTCTGTAAACTCAGAAATATTCTTTACAACTCCCATATTATTACGAGGTCGAACATACTTAGTTTCAATACATTCCCAAGACCTTAGATGATTTGCTTGAACCCAGTTTTCGAAACGTTCTTGCCAACTGTAATATTCTTCAATGCTCATCAACTTAGGAGGTTTCTGTAACGTTCCTGTTTCCTTTTCCATAGTTACACTCTGAGCAACGGTAACAGGAGTATTCGGAGCCGTAGCAAAAGCGTTGTAAAATTCGTTGTCCATGTTTCGGTATTGAAAGTTCACATAAACTGATTGTTCAAACGAGCTGAGTTTCAAACAAACTGGAGATCAATTCGTGCGAACTAGGTTTTCAAACGATCTGAGTTCAATCAGTGCGAACTGGATCAACACCCTGTGCGAACTGAACCTCTTCAATCCGTGCGAACTAAACCTCTTTAAATCAACCAAACCGTGCGACCTGGACCTACTTGCTACGACCTGAGTTCACACCGACCTTCTTGGTGCGACCTGGGTTCAAACCGTGCGAAGTGGACCTTCTTGGTGCGACCTGGGTCAACTTCGTGCGAAGTGGACCTCTCCGTGCGAACTGGTAGCTTCTTGTGTGAACTTGAGTAATCAGTCCGTGCGAACTGGGGACAATTTCAAACGACCTGACAAAAACTCACACGAACTGGGGGTTTTTCACGCGGTTTCGGACCAAAAATTCATGATTTTATCAAGTTTTAGGTCGAATTAGGTTCTGATTTTTTCAAGGATTGATTAAAACAGTGTTTTACGTGTTATATGTGAAAATCAGGTCATTTTAACCGTAAAAACTCAGTTAATTTTGAGAAAACGTGAAGAAAGTGAGTAGAAATGAGTAGAAATCAGAATTTTCGGTGAAAACAAGCTGAAATGGTAAGAACTCTTCCTCCTGAGCTCTGATACCACTTGTAGGATCGTTGAATCGATCAAATGAGTCGATCAGAAGAGTTCTAGATCAATACGAAAGGCGGAAACAGACGTATTGATGTTGTAGCAGCTTGATTTACACTTAGAATCACTTTAACTATCTCTTGTATTGATTTGGAACAGTTTACAGATCTCGAGACACTTCCCCAGAGCTTCGCTACCGGAATCAGAAGTTACAAATGACAACCCAAGACCCACTATTTATAGGGATGGCCACTTCGCATGAAACAGCTCTTCCAGTTCGCACGAACTGGCCACTTCGTGTGAACATGCTGGTTTTGGCCTGTTTCCCGTTTTTCTCAAACTACGTGTCTTGGTTTATCTATTCTATTACATGACTCGATACAAGACGAAGTCGACAGACATATGCACCAACAATTTTGCTTTCATATTTCGATAGTGAGTTAATTGATTAAAATTAAAAATGATAATAAGTAGTTCTATACTTCCGTGTGGTACCGTTGAGAAGAACAAAAAAGAGAATTTAAAAAAGAAACACTACACGATAATCCAAAGAAAATCAACCAAAAAAATTTTATGGTAATGATATTGTCGTATGAAACCCGTGGTCAGAGATAAGAAAATGGTACTAGGTGCCGGTACCGAATTTCCCGAATCGAAAGATCTTAAGTACCAATTCGGTACCGACTTTTGTCGTTCTTGGTATCGGTTTTTTCCATATACCAGTTTTGTAACCGGTATTTTCGGTATCAGTACCGATTCGGTATCGGTTGGCATCGACCTCATCCCTACCCCTGAAACTTAAAAAAGAAATCATTAAAAGTTGAAGAAAATCAACAAAAAAAACGTTATACGATACTTGATTGGTAACGTAATCTCCTCAAACTTGACTGGTAAAATTGTAAAAGTGTGGTACGTAAATAGGTAAAGTAATATATTTTTTAAAATGCAAATGGCTACGTTTAACCCGTTCCAACCCGAGACACCGGCTCAATATGAAAAGTGAAACCCGAACAAGGGTAAACACTAAAGGGCTGTTTGGCAACATCTGAATGATTAAGTGTTGAACCAGTAAGAGGTCTGAACCATTAAGAGCCTGTATAATGCTTAACCGTTCAGAGACAAATGTCTGACCAATTCATATTAGAGATCTTAACCATTCAGACTCTGTATAAATCTTAACTATTCAGAGGCAAATGTCTTAACCATTCAGACATCTGCTCGTGAAACAAACAGTCTGAACCATTAAGTGCTAAACCAGTAAGAGGTCTGAACCATTAAGAGCCTCATTAAGAGGTAAACAAACAGCACCTAAGCAAAATAAAAGACAAGTAAAATAAATTAAAGCATAGAAGATTACAAATTAGTAGTCAAAGAAAGCAAAAGGATGTGTGTTTACAAACCAATCATCACTATGCCATGATCCAACCCATTATAATAGAACTTGTAGGAATCCCCGGTCTTCAGCTTTACCCATCCTTATCCCTTTTAGCCTTGTCAACGTATAATATGTCCTTAAATAAATTTGTTTACTTTTGCAACCGACAAAATAAGACTCCGATAAAATTTATTTTAAGTTTTATTGTAGTGGTTATAGTTTATAGGAAACGCCATTGGTTATCATTTTGTTGTGATTAATAATGGTCTTTGTATGCTTAAAATTTCTAAAACTTTAGATACACATCAAACTACTTTACAAATTAGCGTTTATTTTTACCCTAAAACAACATATTAATATACGGAGTTAATATTCACACACTCATCCCCTATATCTCTCTCTATACTTAAATATATATAAAAAGAGATAGAATGAAAAAAAGATGTGAAAATAAGATTTTGAGATATGAGAATAATTGAAGCCTTGATATATTCTTTAGTGCTAAATTTGATTATATTCATATATATTGGATTAAACCATTAAATTTAGTTTTTAATCCGTTCAACCTTTACTACGTTGAGTTCGATAATATATATTTTTAAATTGAATATGCCGTTGTACTATTTTTTTCTCTTTCACATGCCGATATAAATTTTGTTGAAAACGGATTTTTATTCAAATAAAATATTTTTTTATATTGTAAGTTATTTGAGTGTCGGTACGAAGTACGAACCGAACCAATTCTAACCAAAAAATATCGGTACCAGTATTGTTATATCGGAACCGTTACCAATATTCGTTTTTTTATTGTTTTCAATCAATGTAAAACGCGTGTTGATATATTTTTGGACATATCATGACTTTTTTTTTCTGTTTCAGTTACTATAACGAGTGAAGATACCATAATGAACCGAACCAATACCTATCGGTAACCCGCTGCATAGCACGGGGATTACCCTCTAGTTTTAAATTAAA
This sequence comes from Helianthus tuberosus, assembly GCA_030545235.1. Classification (NCBI taxonomy): domain Eukaryota; kingdom Viridiplantae; phylum Streptophyta; class Magnoliopsida; order Asterales; family Asteraceae; genus Helianthus; species Helianthus tuberosus. Next base: position 2,334,757 of record CM060362.1, read on the forward strand.
ATATTAGGTTATATTTGATCAATTATTAATACTAGTGGGCTTTTCCCGCGCAATGCGACGGGACCCCGGTTTGGATCGGTGTTGATTTGATGCTTTACGTTACCAACACATGTTATAGGAACCAAAATTTAAAGTTGTGATACGCCCAAAAAGATACCGACAAGTGTTTTACATTAATCGAAACCATATAAACAAATACCGGTAACACTATAATACTCGATACTGGTACCGATGTCAGTATGCTACTGCCATTCACTATAGCTGACGATGCCAAAAATATAGTTCTTTTTATACAACTTTGTTTTCAACAAACCTTATGCCGGAGCGTTGAAAAACAAAATTAAAGACATATGCGTATTCACCCTTTTTTAAGAAAGGTAATAAACATAAGTTATTAGAGAAAAAATAAATTAAATGATCATTAAATAGATTAAAAGACGTAAATTATTTAAAACATAACGCTTATAAATAAAACTCATAAAACATAACTATCAATATGTATACATAAAAAATATTATATTCCCTACCAACAACAACATATTAATATATTATCCTTAAGCAGGATTTTATTGTAATAGTGAAGGGAAAAAGATATAAGAGTAGGGCTGTAAATGAACCGAACGTTCAGCGAACAGTTCGTGAACCGTTCGGCGGGAAGTTCGTTTATATTCGTTCGTTTAATAAACGAACGAACATGAACAAGAAATTTCGTTCGATTAGTTAAATGAACGGACATGAACAAATGTCTCGTTCATTCGATTATGTTCGTGAACGTTCGGTAAGGTGTTCGTGAACATTCGTTGATTTGTGTTCGTTTATGTTCGTATGTTTGTGTTTTAATTGAAGATCTTTGTACTTTCTTATATTTTATTTGTACTTTTTATATTATTAAACTTTTATTTATTTTATTACCCTAACAATTAAACTAGAAAACCCACTTTCACCTTGTTTATGCATCATTTCTCTTTCATTTCTCATTATTTACATTGGCGAATACGATCAACCCCCGTTCCACAATAAGGGATTCAAGTTCGAGTGTTACTCTCTAGGCCATCTATATTTATCCTTCATCGCATTCGCCAAATTTATTTGTGTTCGTGAACCGTTCGCGAACACGCTCATTTCCTTAATGAACGAACACGGACATAAAATCTCGTTCGGTAAGTGTTCATGAACCGTTCGTGAACACATTTATTTCCTTAACGAACGAACACGAACAAAGCCTTGTTCGTGTTCGTTCGGTTCGTTTACAGCCCTATATAAGAGGTTTAGGATCAAACTAGGCTAATGGGTTGAGTTAGACTCAGGAGTCAAAATAGTTAGTTATAGAGACCATGGGGGCACAGATGTTAAAACATTCTATTTCGGACTAATAGGATAAAAGTGATATAACCACAGGGGCCAAAATCGTAATTTACTAAAAAAATGAATAAAATGTTCCATTAGACCATTTTGACCCACGGTGACCCATTCATGTTTTTAATTAATTAATTTTTTGATAAAAATTGTCTGGTCTAGGGATGAGCTCGGTCCGGTTCGGTACCGAACCGGTACCGGTACCGAAAATCCTCAAAAGTTGGTACCGGTACCGAATATACCCGGTTCGGTACGGTTCGGTACCGGTACCGGTTCGGTACCGGTATTTGAGGGTAAAAACGAGCAAAATACCGGTACCGTACCGGACCGGTACCAAACCGGTACCGAAAATGTCAAAAGTGGGTACCGAATCGGTACCGAAAAGGTACCCGGTTCGGTAAATTCGGTACCGGTACCGGTACCGGGTCCATTTTGCTCATCCCTAGTCTGGTCTAATGAGGAAAAAATTCAATCTAGACCCATAAAATTCAATTTGATAAACCTGTTGCTTCTGTTCCATTTGGTCCTAGTCAATTTTGTTGAAGTTCAAGATTATTGGAAAGGAAAAACTCAAACATTCCGGACGTTCCAAAACAAATGTTTATTTTCAGTTTTGCTTCTATGAAATCACCAACGCAACTTCATAAAGATTCGTAGAAAGTCAATTGTTTTAGTTCCATTCCGTCATTCTACAAGTTTCAAAACTACAATTCGCATCTTTCCTGTGGTATCGACTGTCGATGTTTTATTTAATATGCAGCGGAATACATTATCAGGATCGTTGTTGGGAAATAATTTCAGAGTTGTAAATACGCCAACTTTTTATATTAAACGAATAGGCTAAAACCCATATTTCATTTCAAATGTATTTGTAGGGATAAACCCTATATGATGAAAAACATAATTTTCTTCTTTTATTTAGTTAACTATAGCTACTTTATTTAAACATTCAGTGCTCCATAGCTTGTTTCTAATAGCTTCACATCAAGTTACCTAAAACGCATTTTGAAAATATTTTATCAGCAACAAATACCGGTGAGTTCATTCCATTTTACATAAAAAAAAGTTACATTGTTATAACTTTATTTTCAAATCACGTTTGTTTACATTATTATTTGATCGGTTTCGCCGCAACGCATGACGTAGAAAAAAACTAGTTGATCATTAAAGCCCAAAGAGAGAGAGAGAATTCATCAGCCCAAAAAAGAGAACCTAAAAATGGAATACTTTGATTATTAAATAGAAAATTGGACTGGACCCAACGCTATTTGCAAAACATGTCAAAAAAAAGAAAATTACGAAAATGTTGGTTGACCAAGAGTGTTTTCAATTTTGTCACTCTCCTGCGTCCTTGGAAGGACCACTGAGCATGGGAAGAGTCAGCATGTTATGTTGATGCGTCCATGTCCCTAGAAGCTGACACGTGTCCCACATGTTTATGGGAAGAGTCGGTGACTCTTCCGAAGCGTCGGTGGACTCTATCGAAGGAGCGTGATACATGGACTCTTCAACATGATACCCGGACTCATCCCATGCTTAGTGGTCCTTCCAAGGACGCAGGAGAGTGACAAAATTGAAAACCCTCGTGGTCAACCAACATTTTCGTAATTTTCCAAAAAAAAAAATCGTTTACCGGTATGACTTTTCCATTTTGGTATTTTCTTAAAAATCCATAGTTAAAACTTAAAAAAGTACAAACAAAAGGGGTAAGTGGGTAACATTTCATGATTCTTAAATCATCATGGGCAACACGAAAGTTAAGGATGAAAACAAGGACACCAAATGGCTGTAAACAAAAACAATGCTTGTTAATCTGCAATACAATGCTTGTTAATCTGGAAATGAATCGATAATGGCCTCCTCGCCAAAGGGGGTTAAAAAAGCGACCCGGCGAAACTCCAACGAGTCAGATCGGCAGGTGTCATTGTTGACATCAAACAGTAAAACAGATTTTGATCAGCAACGTTGGTTGTTCGAAAGCAAGGGTAAGTATGGTATCGGAAATGCATGTTGGCAGGATGACGATAATAAGGACCCGAAAAGCTTTGCTGAGTTTATGGACAAACCGTGGAAGCCTCTAACCCGCAAGACTTCGGTTCCAGCCAGCGTGCTTAGCCCATATAGGTTAGGTGCACTCTCTTTACCTACCTGACCTTTGGGCTCAAATGGGTTTCATTATATATGTATAATAAAAACTAGAATTAAGCCCCCTTCCTGGCGGGGCGTAAAGTTGTGCCAAATAACACCATCGCTAGCGACCACCAAGACTAAAGTTGCGACGCTTTAATGCGAAGATATCAGACCGAAACGTAAAACATAGAAAAGAATAACTAAGATCTAGGACTTGCGCGTTGCGACAAACCTCTCAAACGGGAAAAAATGGGCGTACGAACGTTGAACCACATACGCACCCTGCGTCGTGTTAACTCGCAAAATTTAAAACATAACGTAAAACGAAAATTTGCCAAAAAAATTGAAAGTAAAAAAATTGTGAGGTTAAATTGCAAAAGATGAAAAGTTTTCGGTTAAAAGTAAAAAAAAAAACAAAAAAAAAATTGTGAAGTTAAATTACAAAAGAAAAAAAAAATTGGGTTAAAACTAAATAGTCAATTTTGTTTTGAAAAACACCTTTTTTACCATAAGGTACACTCCATCATACATAGAAAAGTTGCAAATTTACTATGTAAATAATAAACAAGATTAAGCTATTATGAGAAAGTATAATGTACTTCACGGCTTAACGTACATAACGTACGCGACCAAATTACGCACGTTCATTTGAAAATCACGCACGTTATAAACTTAAAAAACCTAATTACGCATGCAGGAACTTTGTATATAATCACGCAGACTTGTATATAATCACGCACGTTAAATTGATAATCACGCACGTTAAATTGATCATCATGCGTGATAAGTGCTATATGCGTGATTAATTATCCATGCGTGATAAGTTGAGCTGACGGTCAGTATTGTCGCGTACGTGAAGTACGATTACTCGTAATGTATGTTAACCGCTCTCAAGCTATTATTATGTTAATATATCTCCATGCATGCATGCATACTTATAATGAACCTGGATGAACAGGGTACTGGTGGCAATCAGACTAGTAACACAATTCTTCTTTCTATCATGGAGATTACAAAACCCTAATTTGGATGCAATGTGGTTATGGGGAGTTTCAATCTCATGCGAGATTTGGTTTGCCATCTCGTGGTTGCTAGATCAACTGCCGAAGCTAAACCCAATAAACCGAGCAACAGATTTGGTTGCCCTCAAGGATAAGTTTGAGAGTACCGGTCGCTCTGATCTCCCTGGAGTAGATATATTCATCTCCACCGCGGACCCTGATAAGGAGCCGCCCTTAGTTACCGCCAACACCATTTTGTCTATCCTTGCCGTTGAATATCCTATCGAAAAGATCTCCATCTACATCTCTGATGACGGTGGTGCCATTTTGACGTTCGAGGCAATGGCCGAGGCCGTCAGTTTTGGTAATGTATGTCAAATGCTATCATTACCCTTACCACCTATGATTTAACTCGCTTTGACCCATTATCCAACTTACCCGTCTTAATACGGGTAACATGCTAGTGGGACCGTGGGAGGGTTAGATAATGGGTACTTGACCGGAAACACTATTTGTCGCTCTTTCTAACTTTACAAAAGACATTGCGTTAATTAGTCGGTTCCAAGTATTAAAATTACACTTTGGCAGCGTTCGACCCGTTCAACTCAGTAAACTAGTTTTCTAGATAAAACACCAAAAGTCTAAAACATAATATTCTTTAATAGGTAAAGGTTGACAACTCTAATTATTTGGTGGGTTGTGTTAAATGTACACCACCTCAGTTTTTATTTGTGTACTCTTTTAAGCTGTCAAATCACTAATATTTTTCTATTTTACACCAAAAATGAATCCTCTTGATTTGACGCTTTAGGGGGGGGGGTACGTTTAGCCACCCCTGTTTAACAATATAAACTGACAAGACTGTGTAACCAGTACTGAAAATGCAGCTATGGGTACCCTTTTGCCGGAAACACGACATTGAACCGAGAAACCCGGACAGTTATTTCACACAGAAAACAGACCCAACCAAGAACAAGAAACGGCCTGATTTCGTGAAGGATCATCGTTGGATCAAGAGAGAGTATGATGAATTCAAGGTCAGGATCAACGCTCTTCCAGATGTCATAAGGAAACGTTGCGAAAAGTATGATCGCAGGGAAAACACAAAGGACAAAAACCTATCGAGACAAAAGAGTGATAGCTCAGCTTCAGCTGAGACCGTTCAGAATTCAAAGGCAACATGGATGGCAGACGGTACACATTGGCCCGGTACATGGTTGAACCCTGTAGCTGATCACAAAAAGGGTGATCATGCCGGGATCATACAGGTAAACTGCGTTTGACTCATTTCCCTTTAAACTATATTTTTTTTTATTTGACCCGTTTGAAATAATACATCACCTGAATCAACCCATTAGTTGGGCCGAGTTGAGCTAACCCAAAACACTACTGACGAGAAAATTATTTTCTTAACAAATAAGCGTGTCAGGTAATAGTATGAATGTATGATTTAAAAAAAAAAAAAAAAAAAAAAAACCATATATTATTCCAATGATTTTCAAATTTCATAAATAACACGATTTAAGACGTTTTATACATTGAATATACTCTTTGGCCTAGTTCAACCCGAATGGCTCATTTGACTCATTTCCTTTTAAGCTATTTTGTAACGACTGGTTTGAGATAGAACGTTATAAATGAGTCGAAATTTCCACCTTTAAATGTTTAAATAGTATGAATACAGTTAATGAGCAAGGTACCAGAAACTGAACCTGTAATGGGCACAGAAGATGAAGGAAGGCTAGATTTCACAGATGTGGACGTTCGACTTCCTATGTTTGTATATGTCTCACGTGAGAAACGTCCTGGTTACGACCATGAGAAGAAGGCTGGAGCCATGAACTCGTTGGTTAGAGCATCGGCTATACTCTCGAATGGACCTTTTATTCTTAACTTGGATTGTGATCATTATATATATAATTCCATGGCTATAAGGGAAGGTATGTGCTTCATGATGGATCGTGGTGGTGATCGTATTTGTTTCATACAGTTTCCACAAAGATTCGAAGGCATCGATCCTTCTGATAGATATGCTAACCACAACACTGTCTTTTTTGATGGTATGTTATGTTTTTTCCTTCTAGTGAAACCTGAATAATATTTAAATGTGACGAGCGAATATATAAACCATGTTTTTATTCATAAACACAGGGAATATGAGAGCGCTAGATGGTCTACAAGGTCCGGTGTATGTAGGAACTGGGACGATGTTTAGACGGTATGCACTCTACGGTTTTAGTCCACCACGAGCCACTGAGTACAGTGGGATTGTGGGGCAGAGAAAGAAACCTGCCGCCACACTATCGGCAAGTGTCTCATTGCAGGCTGTGCGTAATCAGAACGATGACCTTGAAAGTGCATCCCCGAACGAGGACCATCCTGATTTAAACCTCCCGAAAAAATTCGGGAATTCAACCATGTTTGTTGACTCTATAGCAGTCGCTGAGTTTCAAGGGCGGCCACTTGCTGACCACGTGTCCGTCAAGAATGGCCGCCCTGCTGGCGCACTCCTTGCTCCACGCCCTCCACTTGATGCACCCACCGTAGCCGAGGCTATTGGAGTTATTTCTTGTTGGTAACTGTTCTTTCGCGAAATAGTCAAATTTCAGTTTAACGTAACCAACTTGTTTTACCCTGAAACAAGTTGGTTACCTGAAACTAGGGGTGAAAACGAGCCAAGCCCGAGCTCGAGCTTGATTAACTTATGAGAGCTCAAGCTCGGCTCGTTGGAAGTTTTTCAAGCTCGGTCTCGGCTCGTTTATCTATTAATTAATATATTAAATAAAAATAATATAAATAATAGACTCATTTAGGCTCGTTTGCACCCCTACATGAAACAAAACAAAATTTGACACCTTTGTCTACGGTTATACCAAAATCTTTGAAACATATACATTTTGCAAACAGGTATGAAGAAAATACCGAATGGGGAGAAAGGATAGGGTGGATCTATGGATCAGTGACGGAAGATGTGGTGACCGGTTACAGAATGCACAACCGTGGTTGGAGATCAATCTACTGCATAACAAAACGTGACGCATTTCGTGGAACCGCTCCCATCAATCTAACAGACCGGTTGCACCAAGTGCTTCGGTGGGCCACGGGTTCAGTGGAAATATTTTTCTCGAAAAACAATGCGTTTTTAGCAAGCTCGCGTCTCAAGTTCCTACAACGCATAGCATACTTAAACGTGGGTATCTACCCATTCACGTCTATATTCCTTGTTGCGTATTTATTCCTCCCGGCACTCTGCATGTTCACAGGGCAATTTATTGTTCCAAATATCGATGCAACGTTCCTGACGTATTTACTGGTTATGACAATCACACTTTGTTTGATATCTCTACTTGAAGTGAAGTGGTCAGGAATAGCGCTCGAGGAATGGTGGAGAAACGAGCAGTTTTGGGCGATTGGTGGGTCAAGTGCGCATCTTGCAGCAGTGATCCAAGGGCTGTTAAAGGTGACAGCTGGAATCGAGATCTCATTCACTTTGACATCCAAGTCTGCAGCGGAAGATGAAGATGACATTTACGCTGATCTGTACGTGGTAAAATGGTCGAGTCTTTTCGTAATGCCACTAACTATTTGCATCACAAATATCGTAGCGCTTATTATGGGAACTGCAAGGACTCTTTTTAGTGTGATTCCGCAGTGGAATAAGCTTGTTGGTGGAGCGTTTTTTAGCTTTTGGGTTTTGGCTCATATGTATCCGTTCATGAAAGGGCTCATGGGTCGAAAAGGGAAAGTGACGACGATTATTTATGTCTGGGCCGGGATTCTGTCGATTACTGTTTCTTTGCTTTGGATTTCTATCAGTCCACCAGATGACACTACTGCTAAAATCTAAAGTTAGTTTTTGTACTAGTACAGGTATCATTTTTAACCTTATTAGATCGCGGGCAATACGATATGAACTTTCCTGAATATCTTTATATCATCTTCTAGCATGAAAAGTAGCTAGCTATAAGTATATAAATCCATTGTTGGAACAACCTGCATTAGATCTAGGAGTGTAAATAATATTACAAAATTTATGTGTTATCTTATAATAAGTTTATAAAATGTGAAAGAGATTATAGAGGACATCCGGACGCATGTTGATGTGATTGTGCTGCTATCATAAATCATAATTGAAGCATGTGTACTTCACATTTACTACCACATGCGCATTTTACTTTTTATTCTTTACAAAATCAAATCTATATTTAATTTAATTAATATGTCACATTATATATTATCTTTATAGTGAAAAGGTTCATGAATTCACTCAGATTTCACAATGTATCAAATTCTTTAGATTGTTTCTTTACAAAATAAACAGATGCCTTAGAATCTTAGATGTTGCAAGGTTGGGATCGCAAACGGTGACGGCAAACACGATGGATATCCCATGAACGACGACGTGTTGATATATCTAAAACTTGTTCTCGGTCCAGCTGGTTATCTGCTATACATTAGCGCTAACACACCCCTACAATTGAAACGACATTCTAGCACTCATTTTATGATATAAAAAATAGCATGGCTTCGATTGGTCACGCACGGCAAATGATTGTGGATAGGATTTTGGTAACCAGTGGAATCATCTAAAACGACCTGTTAACCAGTGGGATCAGTGAAAACGACCTTTTAACCAATGGGATCAGCTAAAACGTAGCTTGGGCTGTGTACGAAGTTTCACCTCGGCACGTTTTGATATATCAAATATCCCCTTAAACAAATAAAATTACCTAATTATCTACTTTATACTATATAGTAATGATAAGATTTAGAAAAGCACAACTTAGTGGGAGAAATATGATTGCATTGTTCCCTACCAAAAATCTAATGCCGCTCTCTATAACCAAATTTGGACTCATCATTCAATACTAAAACACACTTTTCTTGTTTCAAATTTCTCCAAATACCTTAAACTTCTCTACGCTTAATCGTTCGTATCCTGACTGCATTAGCACATAATCGATGCACGTCTCTAGACTGTGCTCCTGTTACGCACCATCAAGCTCGAACAAAGAAACTCCAGGAGACAAAAGCCGCAACAGATCATACAACAAAAAACATCAACATGTGATCATCAAGGACGATGAACATGTTCATCGAGGGAAGATCAACGGTGTTAGCAGCGAGAGCAGAAGCAAGATGTATGGAACCGATCACAGGGGAATAGGAATACCGATCAAGAGTAATTTCAAAAAAACTTTAGTACAAGAAGATGCTAATCGAATTAGTTCAGGAATAAGAAAAGTTACATGGTCTGATGCGTATGGCAAAAGTATCGCTCATGTTCAAGAATTCGAGCCCAGGTAAACCCGAAAAAACAAATATTCTTTTTTATCTTTTCATTTTTCGGTTTTTGGAATTCATCAAGATTCAAACTAAAGTTTTGATCTTTGTTTAATTGATAGTGTGTCGGATGACGGCGAGCTAGGGGGCGTACGCAATTCATGTGTATGTGCTATACTTTAACTAGGGTGTTTGTTGACTTTTTTCAAGTCAAACCAGATTTCTAAACAGTAAACTCCAATTGTGTATGCTCCATTGACAATATATGTTCTTGATCAACTAGTAGAATGTCAAGAAAGAATTCAGTAAAAAGTTGTGGAAGCATAAGCATTGACCACAAAGTCAAACAAAATAATTCCACAACAGTTTTTGACCTTTTGCAAGTCAACACAGATTTCTTAACTCCAGTTGTGTATACTACTATACTCCGTTGACTTCTCGTGCAGTCAGTAAAATGTCAAGTAAAGAAATTCAATAAGCATTGACCACAAAGTCAAACAATCAAACTCAACAACGGTTACGAAGCAATTCAAGAATCACAATTTCAACTTTTTATACCCCCCACAATGATTTACCGCCGGAGTCTCAACCTAACAACTTACTTGAGAGCAAAGCGGCTCCAAATTTCGTTCTTAAACTAGCGCAAATTAGTGAAGATTTAAATAAAAATAATCTTACCGGCTTGGTATACCTGTCAAGCACCTTCCAATTCATTCTTTGACTACTGATTTTGACTTTGAATTTGACTTCTTCCTTTCTTTGATTTGTTCTTCTCCTGCATCTTCTTCTTCTTCGCTTCAGCACTGATCCATGTGTAGTCGGCAGGAATTGCAAACGGGTCAGGAATAGTTTCGATCCTGCTGCTTGAAGCGTTGGATGCTGAGTTGGCACGGTGATACGGAGTTTTGATCCACTGAAACCAAGATGAAGATGGTGCGGACTGATTCGTCATCGACGGGCTATCATGATCACCACTTGTCGGACTTGAAGGGGGGGTTGTGAATTCATCCAACGGTTGTAGTTCTTCGAACTTTGTGAAAGTAACCAACACCCGTACGGTGGGTATCACTGGAATCGCAACCTGAAACCATATTATCACCCGAAAAATGAATCAATAAAGTAATAGATATTCGATGTTTAAAAAAAATTAAGATGTTGAACCGCATTCCAATAATCATGTTTCAAGTGTTACGACTTACAAGTCACGTTTACGCACAAAAACAACTTTTAAGTTATGAAGAGTTTTTTCAAACTTATGTAACAAAATAGCGGTAAAAGAATTAAAGAAGTACCTTAACAGGGAACGTGCCCATTGGAAGTTTTGTGGTAAGCAGATCGCGTAACCGTCTTATCGCCTTGACTTTATTCGCTAAAATATCAAGCAAAGGCAATAGTTCTTCGGTCCTCAACGGAAAATTCGGTGCAAGCCAAAGAACAGGCCTCAACCCTTTTTTATACTCGTTTTCACGGGCCCCGTCTTTTCGTTTACTGGCAGTCGAAAGTGTAGAAGAAGACGGTTTCAAATCTTTTGCTTTCCGGTTTTCGTTTTCTTTAAGAGTAATCTCGAGTGAATGCCTTCCTGGATGAATATGACTTTGACTTTGACTTGTGGATGGAGAGTCCCCGAGCAGATCGCTAACCTTCTCATCTAAACATAACGAACCACGAGGTGGGACCGGTGCACCCACACCCTTTCGACCCCTTTCATGTTTGTTATTATTGTTATTATTATCGCGTTTTCTCCATCCATCAAACCACCCTTTTTTGTCTTTTTCATGCTTACTCTCACCGTTTTTGTAGCTAGGTGTTTCCTCGATCGGGATCGGGATATCTCTTTGTTCGTAACAACTATGTCGATGCCCTATTATCCCGTTATTTTCATGGCCAAGATCCGCAGAATCTAACTTTAACGCAGCTTCAAGTTGTTTCCGCTCTTCATCTGTTAAAATATCGTTAAGCTCTTCACTTTCCGTTTCGTTTTCGTTACACGATGAAAAAAACTCATCATCTGACATGGCACCCGGGACCCGTCTAGATTTTATACTCACAACCACATTATGCATATCGTACACTTTACATTTCCACGCACCGACGGTTTCGGTTTTCTCTTGTCGTCTCCATGTAATTTGCGGTAAAAGAACCGCTTGCGTGACGTCAATCCCGGGCCGGAAAATATTCGTCTGTGACATCGCTTGGACTTCCTGCTGCACCTCCTCATCGGAAGCCGGTGCACCAGCGCCATCTAAAGCATTCATCACTTCTTTGTTTTTGTGCGAAATCATACACAGGGACCCGCTTGGAACCTTACCATCTTCAGATCCATCACCGAGAAACAAAACTGTTTGATCGGCCCGTTGGATTCTAAACCCGTCAAATCCAGCTAACGTCATATCCGCCCGCAAATTCGCACCACGTTTCCATATCTTGTAAGTATCCGAAGGGGCGATACGGGAAATGAACGGAATAACCGAGCTTTCGAACTGAAAAGTAATCTCCATGTAAAAATCACGCATTCGTCTCATCGTTCCTAACAACCGAGGTAACCTCCTACACCATTTCCCCCACGCGATCGGTTGATAATGTCTAACAATAATCCTCGCAATCGTTTCTTCACGGTTACAAATCGCTTCTTGCAACGCACTCCACCCCTGCTCGTTCTGCAAACTCCAATCCGCACCAGCAAGCATGAGCATTTCCGTAGCCGTAACATCACCAAGCTTAACCGCTAGGTGAAGCGGGGTGTCACGGTTAACAACATCACGCCGGTCAATCACCGCAGAAATCGCTTCCGCTTTCGCTTCCTCAGCCAGCGAAACCGACTCATTGTGAATCTCCGATGGGTCGCAGAGACGAGGCAGACCCGCGATAATTTTACGCAGGGCAGTGTAATCTTTTGTTACTACAGCTTTATGTGTAGGACTGTGTGAGTATTTTGTAACATCAATTGCAGCCATCACTAACCTAAAGTTGTAACAATAAACACAAACCCTAATCAGCCATTAAAAATTTGGATCCCAAATCTCAAAATAATCATTTCAATCCATGAAATTACACCTAAACAACTAAATTAAACAGCAAAATAACAAACAGAAACTAACAAAAGGGTGTGAAAAATGCAGAAATCTGACCTTATAATTATCAAGAGTGTTGAGTGTTGAGCCCCCACCAAAAATAACCTAAATATTATACTACAAGACCCTTGTGATCCAATCCAAATCAGACAACCAGCAAAACATACATGTGGGGAGGTGGGGTTTGAAAAATATTTAATATTTTGAGAAAATATTAAATAATTTGTAAAAATTAGAGGAGATCTTACGAGGGTTTTGGGAATCTTGGAGTCAGAAGCTAGAAAGCTTGAATCTTTATGCCATTGAAGTGAAAGAAAGCATAAAGATTGAAGCTTTAATGGAGATTATTATTTTTTACAGGTGGGAAGAACAAGAGGAGGACGATGGATGATAAGGGTAACATTTAAGTTGGGGGAAGGGGCAAAGGTCTCCTTTTTATTTTTTATTTTTATTTTTTTCTATTTTTTTCTGGTTTATTTATGGAGTAATAAGAACACGGAATGAGTCTTGTTTGGAGAGAGAGAGAACCCTGTTCATGTCATAAATTGACAAGCTTATAAATATTGACACTCAACTTTCATTCTTTACACAATTCAACCTCTAATCTTAACAAAAGCTAACCATGTTACCAAAATGTGTTTTTTTTTTCAAATACCCGTATTCGTATCCGTATCATACCCGTATGAGTACTTGCATCTGTACTGTACTAATTTAGGTATTTGGTACATGTATCGGTACTCTATGTTATTGATTTCGGTATTTGGTATTTTCGGTATCGGTTCGGGTAAAAAAGAGTACCGGTACCGAATTTTATATAGAACTTTAAAAGTTTTTTTATATTATGTTTTATTTCGTATTATGATATTTATGGTACTCGTACCAATTTTACCTATTTGGTACCCGTAATGTATTGGTACTTGTACCTATTTGGTACACGTACGAGTGCTCAAAAATAGATAAATAAAGTGGTATTAAATCAGGTACCATACCGAAATACTCATACCGTATCAATATATTCGGTACGGTATACAGTACCCAGTGTTGTTCAAATTCGGTACCGATATTTTCGGTATGGGTACTTTACTGATTCCATCCCTGGATTAACCTATTTCATAGAGGCACATGTCTTTTATAGAAGAGGTCTCGGTTTTAAACCTTGGCAAAGGGTGTAATTTAGGGTAGTCGAAAATTAGGGTGTAAACGAGCCAAACCGAACCCGAGCTCGACTAGGCTCGAGCTTGAGCTCATTTAACTTATGAAAGCTCGAGCGCGAGTTGAGCTCGACTTGAGCTTTATTTCTAAAGCTCAAGATCAGCTCGTATGTAGTTTTTCAAGTTCAAGCTCGAATAGTTTATTATTTATTAATTAATTTATATTAATTATAATTATTATTTTTTGTATATAATTTACTAAACGAGCTTGTTTTTAGGCTTGGGCTCAAGCTCGTCTAAGCTCGGCTCGGCTTGTTCGAGCTTTTTTTTTTTCAAACCGAGCTCAAGGAGCTCACGACTAGCTCGACTTGTTTTCATTTGTTGTTAAAAAGTATCACCAAAGGAAATGTTTGTTTGGTTAAAGATTTTAACTTTTATCATTTGAAAACCCCTTTCTGATTTTATAAAAAGAAAAGGCTGCATAATTGTGTTTTCAACCAATGTAGCATTATGGGATGTTTATACTCTAATTGCAAAAGGGGTCTTATGACTCTTGTGTTTCAATATGGTGTTCTATTTTGTGTAGAGGATTTTTATCTTATTGGTTGGTTAATGTGTAGATATCTATTAGTGGTTTGAATGTACATACTTTCATTTTGATATAAAAGATACAAAAAGGATTCAAAGTCATAATAAGTTAACCATTGTTCTAACACCTACTATAACAAAAGTAATGAAATGTTCATTCTTTAGACCTATCAACATAACTACTTTGTGGATTAGGATCAAATACAAAGGATCCTAATTGTAAGAAGTGTAAGAAGGATTTATAGAGTGACAAGTGTCCAATAACCTAAAAAAACCCACTACACAAAAAACCTCACTACAAAAAAAAAAAAAACCTTAAACATCCACCACCACCAAAAACCTAAACCCCCCCCCCCCCATTTAATTTTTTTTATTTTTTTTTTGCCGAGGGGGTGGGGGTTTAGGTTTTTGGGTGGAGGTGGGTGTTTAGTTTTTTTTTTTTAGGTTTTTGGGGGGTGGGGGGGATAGGTTTTTTTTAGGTTTTTGGGGGGTGGGGGGTTAGGTTTTTTGGGGGTTTTTTTGGTTAGGTATAGTTTTTTTTTTCCCTGGGGGGGGGGGGGGGGGGTTAGGTTTTTTGGGGGTTTTTTTGGTGAGGTATAGTTTTTTTTTTTTTGCCGGTGGGGGGGGGGGGGTGTGTTTAGGTTTTTTGTGGTGATGTAGTGGGTTTAGTTTTAGGTTATTGGACACTTGTCACTCTATAAATCCTTCTTACACTTCTTATAATTAGAAGCCTTTGTAGAATAACATGACCCACTACTTTATTATTTATCTAACAATCATGTTAGAGAAAGACTATCATACTTCATACTTCATACGTCATACATCTTTCAAGACCGTAAACATTCATAATTCCTGAAGTGTGTTGTTTTGTAGTTGTTAGAAATGTACCGATGAATTTACGGTATCCTGTCAATAGCTTGCTAGCAAAATAAGTACAAGTAAAGTATAGCTTGTGTTGAGCATGTAAAATTCATTCAATTGAGTTAAAAAAAAAAAAACCATTGATACCATACTTGGTGTGTGGTTGCTTATAATCCAAAATTTGTGTCAAAAGTATAAAAGATGAAAGTTTAGTGAAGAAGGTGAAAATTGTGAGGAATATATGAGGAGGTGGAAACACGGCAAAGGAAAGGGGTGCATGTGAGAAGGGAAAGATGAAACTTTGCTTTCTTAATATGATGATGTGTTGATTGGTCAGAATTTTCATATTCCAACATAAATATTATTAATTAATTATTCTATTTTATTTAATGAGTTGAGTATTATTGGGTGGCTACAGGTGGCAGACCCAGATAGGTATCACCTCACTTGAACCGACCCGACCGACGGTTCAATTTATTACACAAATACACGTATGTGTATAGTATAATACAAACTTTTGTTAAAATTTGTTACACCATTTTTTTACACTTAAGGTTGTGCCTTATGGAGCCACTTACGACGCCATACATCGAGACACCAATGTCCAAAGGGTGTCGATGTGTCGTGGGCGCCTCCACTAAGCCCATGGCGGACGTGATCGAGGCGAGATGGACAGGGACGGAGCTTAGTGGAAAGCCGGGGGTGCACCCGCCCCTCCGAATGTTTCGGTTAGAAGTGTAAAAATTTTGATTTTTCGTCCGAAAATTTTAAAATTATAAAGAATCGTCCCCCAATTATTTTGCCTAAATATTTATTATACAATATATAAATTGGGTCTCATGAATTTCCGTCCCCCGGAACTTTTAGTCAAGCTCCGCCACTGGAGATGGAGCATATATTTGATCAACCAATCCTTAATTTTCTGTATATTTTTACTTTTTTTTTAGTTAATTAGACGATAACAACCTTGAGAATAGTGGATTAGTTAAAGCCTCGCTGCCATGACGTGACACATTTTTTAGTTAACTTATAATGCATAGCCTAAATAAAACATAATCTTGTATTTGTAACAATTTCTTTTACAAATAAATAACACCGATTTTTGTGGGGACGTGGCCAGTAGGGTTGAGCTCGGTACCGACTGGTACCGAAAATCTCCAAAAGTGGGTACCGATACCGAATATACCCGGTACAGTACGGTTCAGTACCGGTATTTGAGGGTAAAAACCGGTACCAAAAATGTCAAAAGTCGGTACCGAAAGTGTACCCGGTTCGGTAAATTCGATACCGGTACCGGGTACCATTTGCTCATCCTAGTGGCCAACCAAGAGTAAGGTGAGCAACCTCCCATGAGGCCCTTCCCCGGGGTCAAAAAGTTAATAAAAATTATATATTTCATATATGAGTTTGTTTAGTAATCAAAAGCCTGTAAAATTTTAAACTCAATTATACTTACAACTCAATATGTTTTAAAATGCATTCTTATATGTAACCCAACTAATCCATTGTATCCCAGTTGAACACTTAAAATTTGAAACCCAATTAAATAACAAAATCTGAAAATCCTCTTTTGATAGTATCAGCAAAGGTAAAGGCCAAAGACCAATTGGTGATTGCATTTTCGATGGCCAACGTTAGGGGACCGTTTTTTAGTCGCATAGATCCCTTAATTTCTCGTTGACTATGTGTGTAGGCAAACACCGATCCCTTTAATTTCATTTTACGTCATTAACTTTGAGTCAAATTACAGACGGTGTCCTTTAACTAAAGAAATTACATTTGCTATCTTTTACGTTATAGTTTTCATACATATTTTTGCTCTAACTCTGTTAATATTTAACATTAACTATGATCATGTGTCACTCACGTGAGGGCATAATGGTCATTTTACTCTGCCCTTCCCTTTGTCTTCCTGTAGCAGTATCCGGCCAACTATCCAACATTGTCTCCGACCACTCTTTGGCGATGTCTCAGCCAATTCTCCGCTGCTGCTTCTTCTTCTTTAGTGACTACCTCGTTTCATCCACAACCCACCCCTATCGCTAACGCCTTTCAAGCCAAATCGATAAACCCCCGAAATATTATGGTTTTTCACTTTAGATTGGAAAAGTGTGGAGTTTGTTTCGGATTACGCCCAATAAAATAAGAACAGCTTGAAGGGCAGCTCCTCCTCGTCGAGAGCGACAAAAAAATATTACGCACAACACCCAAAGGAATATTGCACTTGTGCAACCACCAAATTTGGTTATTCCACGTGTTTATACTCAAACTAGGTGTTGCAAGCTATAAGGAAACAAGTAAGGATATTAGTAGGTGAGAAAGGGAGCACAAAATTGTATTTTGGGTGACGTGGGACGAGTTTGCAAATCAGCAACAAACACCAAACTTTTTTCGCGACTCCCGCTTCGTTATAACTTCGTTACGCACACGGGTTTTGCCTACGTTCACTATTTTCATATTACTATCATGTGGAAGAAAGTAATCTAACATTCATGGAGTCGAGAATTAGGTTTAAGCCTCAGATCTTGATGCGGGTCGAGGGTTACGTTCTCAAACTTGTGTTTGTGATTCCTAGTACGCTTGAGCTCAATTTTATGCACCATTTGGACCTACTTGCTCCTTAGTATACCAAGTATATCTTGGGGATTTGAATGGTTTGGAATTATAGCCCAAATATGGAGAAAAAAATGGCAAGAAAGCCATTTGAAAGTCATCTTATGCCAAAACTAAAAATGCAACATATAGAGCTTCTTAATTGCTATCATTAAGATCTAAACCCTCCAAAACACAATTATAACAACCCTAAAGAAAACCGACACCCTCGAATTATTTTCAACACCCTAAAAATATTTAAAATATCCCAATATGTCCCAAAATACACCCCATACGTGAAAACGGGCCCCGGATACCCTAAATATTAATAAAAATAATTAAAAATATGATTTTTGGGTTTAGGCGGGCCGCGTAAAGGATCCTTAACCCTTACGCGGGCCGCGTCAACTTAATGAGCAGGCTAGCTCCGGTGTCGCCACGTGTGTGTGTGCGCGTGTTGGACCTACCCCATGACCCGGACACCCTAAACCCTACCCGGGCTAGTACGCGGGCTGCGTAAGCCCTTGCTTACATTTACGCGGGCCGCGTAAGAACCAGAATCAGGCACTATATAAAGGAGGCCTCGGGCTTCAACTCAATTCGTTCATTTCACTTTCTGTATCTTGAATTCTCACATTATAGGCATAATTCCCAAGTATTATACCCCTTAATTAGCGAGGTTCTGCTCCGTTGTAAGTATTATAACCCCAGTTTCGTATTAGATACGCTACCCGATCGATTTAGGGTTCCGTAACAACTGTCGTGGTTCTGCCTGACGTAGTTGTTGGAATACCGTCTTGGGGAGGGTATCATTAATATAATCAAAGGGTTGTTATACTAACCTATGTACATTTGTGTAAATTATAGATTAATCCCAGGAAACCCTTACGCGAAGTCTAAGATAGCAATATGAGTTTATCCGATTTTTGTTAAACTTTTTGTAATATTTTACAAAACCTTAAATGTTTTACAATGTGATTAAGCGGTGATTGAGTCTTTGTAGTTCTTCAATTACTGCCGGTATGTTGGGGTTTTGTATACAAAATGTGGAACACGTTACCATTGGACGACGAGTTAGCCAATGTGTAATATGACCCACAAGTCAGGATTGACAGTACTGAATGAGTAATTGTGTAGAAATAAACAATGTGATCGCTCTCAATACTGTATTAATTTATAAAATATTTCTTGATTAAACTGGGATTCACTCACCAGTATTTCCCACTGACAAATGTTTTTAAAACGCGTTTCAGGTAACACAATGTGACAGCCAATTAGTAAAAAGCCAGCTGGAGAGCACTGACGGCTTGGGAAAAATGTGGCTATAAAAGTTACCTAAAAGACGACGTTTTAAATTCAATAAAATAAGGTTTATCCCTATAAACATGTTGTACTAAGAAACTTAGGTTTTACTCATGTGATTATTAATATCAAATATGATGGTTTTACTCTGATAAACATTTCCTAACTACGGTCTTGATGTAATTTCCGCTGCCAAATTAATAAACTGATACCACCAAAATTCTGAGTTCGCGTCCGCCCGTTCCCGGGACAGATAAGGGATTGGGGGTTGCGACAACAATGTCCTATCTTAAGGCATGTATGTAATGAAGTTTGGATGATAAGAAGGTCAGGATATGAGTGTTAGGAATGTTCACAAAGTCTGCCAAGTTTTTGATCAACTTAAGGAAAAACTTAAGTTTTAGACCTTGAGAGGTAGATGGTTGCTTCAAGATAAATGGAAATGAATTTAGAATTTTGTATAAAACATGTATAAGACTATAAACTACTAAATATGATAACATGTATGATCAAAACATAGAATCCACGACTTTTTATTGCTTGAACATTAAATAAAATTACATGGAGTATGAAAACGGATCGCGTTACAAAAACGGGTAGTTGACGGATGTTACACGAACACTTAAGTTAAATCCGAGCAAAGGTTCACATGTGAAGTGGTCAATTTTCTGTTTCAACAATACTATCTTCGCGAATACTATCCAATCTGCGAGTATTCATAGCATACACAAATACTTTACCATACCAAGCTACTATTCACAAACTATAATGCATGTTCATAAATCTACCATGACCATTCGCAAATGCACCATTTGTGAATACTACAACTATTTGAATACTAAGCTTGTTGTGTATATTGCATTTGCAAAAACTATAACTATAATTGAATACTATATTTGCGTATACTACGAGTATTCACAAATTCAAGAAATGTGAATACTATATACGTCTTTTATGTAGAAAACCTAGATTTGTTGTGTTTGCGTATGTGATGATTGATATCTGTAAACACTTCAAGATTTCGACTTTATGATTCCCAATGGTCCACAAATGGAGGCTTATGAAGTCCCCACGCATAACCAGGTGTAAAAACGCAAGGTTTAATAAGAGAACTTACCCTGTTTACTTGAAGAACTCGAACTTGAGACTAAACCCTTCGAATCAGTTGAGAATCGACTCTTTTTCTCATACCTTGGTCACCAAAATGATGTTGATGAATGATGATGACCCAGTGCTAGCTCTACTTTAAACTCGTGCATGAAACTTAGTTGTACTTACACACATTTTCTTGTAAGAATAAATAAATAATATATTTATTTATATATGGCCATTATAATCATTTCTATAATAATAGATCAAAATATATAACAACCTATTAAATAATTAGTTGGTAATTGTTGATGGGCCAAATTACCC
Source organism: Helianthus tuberosus (assembly GCA_030545235.1). Classification (NCBI taxonomy): domain Eukaryota; kingdom Viridiplantae; phylum Streptophyta; class Magnoliopsida; order Asterales; family Asteraceae; genus Helianthus; species Helianthus tuberosus. The sequence goes on from CM060362.1 coordinate 2,355,508, forward strand.
TTATTAACTAATTAGGGTTTCCTCTTGGGTGCATTTATAAGGAGACTAAAGTAGAGGTTTCAAGGAAAGACAACTTGATTTAACACATAACATCAAATCGCACCCTAAGGAGGAACTCGACCAATCTGACGAACATGACGTCTACTTCATCCTCTAGTGTTACTGGCTAATCAGGTACACACATCTTATTTTATTGTTCATGATTGAATTTACATAATTAGGGTTTATGTTTTACCCAGGTTCTTATGATATAATCAACATGTGGTATCCGAGCGATGTTGGTTATATCAAATCAATCATGAATTTCGATTTTAAAATTGCTTACAATCAGTTAGTGTCGTAAACCTATTTCTTTTACTATTATTTTCCTAATAAACAGAGGTAAATGGTTGTCGTGATTATGGTATACAAACATCAATTCATTGTTTGCGGCAATACTTATCCATTATAATTATAAAGTAATTGAATGAATTTTTTTATTGAATTCATTCTACCATTTTAATTGGAGTTAAAATATGAAATCAGTATGCATATTATAATGTGAGATGAGTTTTTTTGGCCAACGATTTCAAATCATGTTTTCTTGTTAGTTGGTGATAGAATAATAATATTTAAGGAAATCCTCTTATTTTGGAATATCATTAGGATTTGATTGTGTTTTCTAAAACTATGTATCTTCATCTCCAAGTTTCGAATAAAATATTATTTTAATTTATAATCAAATAATTAACTTGGATAGATACACATGAGATATTTCGAAATTATGATCAAAATCCCTTAAAATTAGCTGATTCAACCTTATCACACTAACAACTGTTTACAGAAGGTTCGAGATCATCCTTAACGACTCGAGACCATAAGGTTGCGACTCGAAATCATAAAGGGTTTCAATCTTTACAACTCGAGACCACGATTTCGACTCGAGACCACTGAGGTTTCGACTGGCATTAGTGACTCGCAATCTGATGGTTGCGACTCGAGACCTTAGTGACTCGAAACCTCATAATGATTCAAGATGAGTCGAGACCTCACTCGAGATCTCACTCGAGACCTCATAACTGAGTCGAGATCTCATAATTGAGTCGAGATCTCACTCGAGACCTAAGACTAACTTGATATCTCAACCTCATTACTTTATTAGGCTGTTTAATGTGATTTGCTATTAAATAATTGGTTTTTGTAAATACTTAGTTAATTAATCAGAATCAAATAATGTTTTACAAAACCAAGATGGCTTAACTTGAATGAGCTTCTGATGTATCATTTCTGGCCAAAGTTGATTTAATACATCTATTTATCGTTCAAGTATTATGAAAGTCATGTTGAGTATGCATTACAAACGTGAATGTATTAATTTCTGGAGTAAATTACAAGTTTTGTCCTTTATGTTTACATCAAATTTCAGGCGTTGTCCTTTAGCGCAAAAATTGACAGGCGGTGTCCTTTATGTTGCCAAATCTTGCAAGTTTTGTCCTTTAGCCCAAACCCAGTTAGATTTTTTGGTTAAATTTGATCATGTGCCTTGCACATGTGGATATTTTTGTCATTTCATTATCCAGGGGCTATTGTGTAAAATAATTTATATTAGAAGGAATATTGTGTCAAATTTAAAAGCATATATAAAACTCTGCACATTCTCTCTCTATAAACTAAACTGAATTCTGCACATTCTCTCTCTCTAAATTAAACTCTCTCTCTTCATTATCCAGGGGCTTAATGACGGTTGTGAACGACTGTTGTTAATGGAGATCAAGACCAGAGGTAGTGATGACGATGATAGTGAATGATGGTGCTCAGTGGTCAACAATGATGATGATGACCAGAGGTGAAGAAGGGTTGAAGGTGACTGGTGTATGTGACGATGATGACGGAGATGAAGATTAAACGGAGATGAAGATTGAAGATGGTGTCTGTCGGAGATGATGAAGAACTGATGTTGCAGGTGAACGGAGAAGACGGCGAAGGTTCGAAGGTGGATGTAGTCGGAGTTTGATCGGAGATAATGGTTGCCGTATGATGCACAACGGTGTAATGATGGTTTCAATTGTGCTTGGTTTCAACGGTGGTGTGATGATGATGCACAACGGTGATGGTTTCAATGGCGGTGTACAGTGATTGAAATGTTGTTGCAGGTTAATATATGCGGAGGGATTGATGTTAAAGGTAAACGATGACAATGGTGGTTTTGGAGGTGGTTCGTCGGTGTTGTTGCAGGTAACGGCATCGGAGAAGAAGTACAGTGGTGATCGGATTGTTGGAGATTGAGAGTTCCTCTATGCCGCAAGCCATCGTACACCACCACCCCTGTGACACCACTACCCCTGCTCTTCCACTGGAGTCCCGCTGCTGAGTACTGCATCTCCACCGGAGTAACCCTGCCCTTCCACCGGAGTACTGTATCTCCTCCACAGATGGAGAGAGAAGAGAGCGAGAGAGAGTGAGGGAGGAAGAGAGAGTGGTTTTTAATTTAATATATTTTCTATTTTTATAAAATGGTCCCAATCTATACATTACTTACACAATAGCCCCTTGAATGGTGAAATTACAATAGTACCCTCATGTGCCTTGCACATGACTAGGTTTAACCAAAAAATCTAACTGAGTTTGGGCTAAAGGACAAAACTTGCAAGATTTGGCAACATAAAGGACACCGCCTGTCAATTTTTGCGCTAAAGGACAGCGCCTGAAATTTGATGTAAACATAAAGGACAAAACTTGTAATTTACTCTAATTTCTGGCCAAAGCTGATTTAATTCATTCATGTATAGCATTCTTAACAAGTGCATAACTAAAATGATTGTCTCATTTCTGGCCAAAGCTGATTTGTCACGATTACTTTGCACACATGCTTAAATGATTACACTTCTGGCCAAAGCTGATTTGTCTTCATTTAAGTAGAATTTTAACTAAGTCTATTATTTTGATGTTAGTAATAGACATATCACAACCTCTGCACATAATGATCCTTATATTAATGATCCTTCATTAATCTTATGATCATTTTTTTTGTCAGCCTTAATTTTTTAAGTATCCATAACTTTACTCACTATAATTTTCTTTTATAAATTAATATCTCATCCACTCTAATTCCTAAACCTAAAATGTTTTGTTTTATTTAAAGTTTCTATAAGAATTGGCTCTTAAATTAAATCCTTGATTATCTCTTAAGACACGATAATCCTATTGCTATCTTCTGATAAAGATACTACAGAAGAAAAGTAGAGGATGATGAATAGGACAAATCGAACACATGGTTGTAAAAGTCCCGACTAGGCTCCGAGTACTCTCCGAGTACTAGCTCCAAGGTAGGTTGCCGAGGCACGAGTACTGGTCTCCCAGGCCAATTACTCCCCGAGTAATCTCCGCCTAAGCCGAGTACTCCCGAATCCGACTAGGGAGCGCCTAGCGACTTTTGCAACCATGATCGAACATGATGTCTCTTATGATAATCAAGATCTCTCTAACATAAATGTCATCACTAAAGTTATTCCAGATTAAGTCTTTCCTAAGACTAATCTATTATCTGTGGAATAATTACAAGAACTCCTAAGATGCATGTTTTCATTTAAAATTCTAAATTATAAGGTTAAGTGGCATTCATGAATACATCATAATGTGTAGTACCATGACCCATGAAATTAAGGGCTTACGCATGGAAATAAGCACATTTTCTAGTACATAACATACTAAGTTTTTTCACTTGTACAATTTTGATGCCTTATAAATCAACTACAACACTCAAAAGTACCAAAGTCAAATGAGTGTGTTGGTAAGCAACATATGTACAAAGAAATAAATGTTTGTAACTGGAAAATAAGATGTTATTCACCTTACAACCACTTAAACTTTAAAAGAGGATTGTTCTAAGGTCCATAGACAAATTACAAGTGCTCATTCCACCTCTAAGGTTCTTCAAGGAAAATTCTCACTGCATAATTATGCCATTAGACTAGGCATAAGCAACGAGACTATCCATTATTTTAAAGAACAGTTGGATAAATTAATTAGGTAGTCACTTACTAATGATATTTAAGTCTTCTAATTTTAATATTCCAATTAACACATGATTAGTTGACTCTAGTTCTATACGTTTCCTTACCAGAATCAAACAAATAACTAACAATGAGAGTTAGTGACAAAATTAAATGTTAAGGCTATAAGAACCATAATAAGCAGTCTTCTAACAAAGCTTTTCGATACCTTACATATTCTGAAGATTAATCAGAATATAGTGTCATAATTAAGCAATGTTATGAAGGTTGTGAGGTTTGAATAGTAAACTTAAAGTCACACTTACCTTAAACTCTCATCTTATTTGTTCTCAATATCTGGATAAAAACATTACTAAGATGAAACTAGATGATACCTTAACCTTTCACAACTTTTGTCATCTTGTAAATGAGAATTTGACAAAAGGAAAATGAGACTTATAAATTTCATCCATTATAATCGAAATTCACGAGAAATCATGACATGGTTAATGAGGATGATTTTCCTTCATCTAATCTCATTCTAGGTGATTTTAAATCATGACATTAAAGCCTTAAAATATTACTTGGCTTAAGGAATAAGTATAGGTCCATCATAAGTCATTCATTGACATTCGTGGAACTTATTCCAAATGGAATAAGTTCTCTTGTAGCATTTCTAGAGATATCAAAGATCAGTGGGAGCATTAAGTGTCTTAATAATAACTTGCAATAGTTGCAAGAGGTGGGGGAGTGAAAATTTCGCATTACTTCAATTTACACCTCTTGTACAAGACACTGCTCCATCTTGACACTGTTCTATCAAAACTTGTCTCCTTAAAATCTAATGCTACTCTTACAAAAGTTTCACTGTTGCTTAATTGTGGGCACACTTAGATTTCTTACCTAAACTAACATAATCCTCAATAAGAGAAATCACAACGACTAACGTCATTAACTTGTTTCTCTATTAGAATTTGTTGGTCGTTAAATATTGACCCTAAGCATGCTGAGTTCCTAAAGATTTCTAAGGTCAGTGGGAGCAGTCAAAGTCCTTATCATGATTTGCAAGGAATACAAGAGGCGGGGGGAAGAGTGTCATTAAATTTTACTCCGATTACACCTCTTGTACCCCATACTGCACCAACTCTTACAAATTTAGAATCCTGAAAAGGATAGCAACCTAACCAAGAGCTAATCCATAAACTGAAACTTTTAAGACGCAATAATCAACTTAGGAGGTCATTTAGCTTTAAAAACCTACTAACTTTGATGATTACATAACCTCCCTAGTGAAATTGAAATGGATTTTGGAAAAGTTTACTGATCCTATCTCTTCTAATTAAGCCATTAGCGTCAATTAATCTTCTAAATGGAATAAAACAGTTTTCTAGTAAAACTGATTTTATATGTTCGTATAACGTTTGGGATTTGATTACCTAAGAGTGTTCATAACTAAACCAAATCCTGATATAAGCGTTAAGACACGAAGAGGCATGATTGATTGTCAAAGGTTATACTTAGGAAGAGATAAATTATTAAAGAATCTTTATTACATATCTAACAAAAGATTTCTTTGAGGATCATCACTGTTCTAGTAGCTTATAATAGTTTAAAGCTACATTAGATGAACATTAAAAACAATTTTCCCTAACAATTGGATGACACATTTACATGTTCATAAAGCAACATGAAAGTTCTAAACTTAAGGTTAAAGAACAGTTTGTTTATAAGCCAATAAAATCCGTGTATGGGGTAATGCAAACATCATAATGTGATAAAATCTTAACGCAATTATTTTCATCAAGAATCAAGTGGATTAATGTACCTACCTCAAAATGAGTGGGAGCAACTAAGATAAACTTGTCTATATAGATGATATTCGTTTGACAAGTATATGTTATATAAGTCAAAGCATTGTTAACACAAACTTTGATATAATAGATCTTAGAGATATCTCTTAAGTGATAGATATCATAACATACCGAGGTAGACCCAATGGGACATTAGTTCCGTTCCATAAGTTCAACATTAAATGGGTCCTTACATATGTAACAAAAATACTGCTCTCCTTTAGAGGATAATAGGATAAATGAGATTATTCTCTTACGCTTCACTAACTAGAAGTCTTATGTAAGTTCAGGTCTATACTCGTTTAGATATTACTCAAATTGCAACATACTAGATATGTCTAGATTAATGTGAAACATCTAATAGAGTATTACAATATCTTTAAAATAAACGAGAGGCTATAATTTAAAGAAGAAGTGAGAATTAAAACCGGTTTATTAAAGATGACAAAAATGTAATTTCGGGTATATCCTTATGTCAGCAGACAAAACCTATCTCATGGAGGAGTCATAATAAACTGATAATAACAACCTAAGTTATAACGACATAATATAGTCACTAAATGTTGTTGGAAATTTATCAGTGGACTCATAAGTTTATTAACTCCATATAATTAATGTTTTGAAGACATATGTGATAAAGTCAGCTACCATGACTTCTTGAACGGTAACAGTTCGAGAGGTGTTGCATTAAGTTTCGATACACAATTAATTATTCGTTTATGAACGAATTGAGGAAACTAAGTCTTTGTATCGAAAACATTCATGATATGCTTAAGGATCCTATAACTGAAGGGCTATTACCAATAAGTCTTATTAAGAGAGTTCATAGACGGGTATTAATTAATGGTCGTGCGCAACTGCATATCGTACTATGAATGACTAACTATTAGTTAATTTTCCTCATCAGTTTGATTTTGTATGTCTCTAAGAATATGTCAAGCCGACATAATGGAATATAGACAAATAAAGTTACAAATCAAACAAAGGGCTTATGCGTATTTTGATCATAACGATTAGGTTTTAAATTAAGGCTATAGTATGACTAATGGGGGTCCTGATTCGCATAATGATTCAACGGCTGTATTTCTCTGCTATAGTTCTTGTTTAAGGATAAAATGAGTGTTAACTCCTGATCAGGCTTATCTAATGCTCATAATAAATGATTACTCGGCCAAGTGGGAGAATGTAAGAATAAATAAATAATATATTTATTTATATATGGCCATTAGAATCATTTATATAATAATAGATCAAAATATATAACAACCTATTAAATACTTAGTTGGTAATTGTTGATGGGCCAAATTACCCTTATTAACCAATTAGGGTTTCCTCTTGGGTGCATATATAAGAAGACTAAAGTAGAGGTTTCAAGGAAAGACAACTTGATTAAACACATAACATCAAATCGCCTCCTCTCTTAACCGATTCCCCTTTATCGGTTTCTTCATCACCATCATTAGATTGCACCCTAAGGAAGAACTCGACCAATCTGACGAACATGACGTCTACTTCATCCTCTAGTGTGGTTACTGGCTAATCAGGTACACATATCTTATTTTATTGTTCATGATTGAATTTACATAATTAGGGTTTATGTTTTACCCATGTTCTTATAATATAATCAATATTTCTCCCTCTAAAATGGAAACTTCGTTGCAATTAATGAGAGTATCAAGGTTTCCTCCTCTTTTATGTGTGTGTGACATGAATCACTAATTTACCCTCCATGGGTTTTCCCATGGGTTCCCTTCAACATGAGCTTATAAGTCTAAATACCAAATTATTTATTTAAGTCATACTATATTTACAAATTTTACGGTGTTACATACCAAAAGTATCACCCTCGGTTGTATTAATAGTCGAATAACAACTTTTTTAGGCCAAAAGTTTAAGGATCAAATTTGTTATTTTTTACCAATAATTTTTTTCTAGCCCGAATGTAAAAACCAATAACTATGGGTGGTGATAGGTGGCGTTGGTGGGCGGCGGTGGCGACGACGATGGGTGGCGGTGACGGGTGGGTTGCGGCGGCAACGATGGCCGTCAATTGTGGTTGGTGGCGACAGCGAGGGAGGCGAATGTGGTGGTGGCGACAATGGGTGGCAACGGTGCGGCGATGATGGGCGTCGGTGGTGAAGGTGGTGGGTTGTGGTGTTGTTAATAATGGGTGCAAGAGGAGATGAAATAAAAAAAACATGGAGGGCAGATGAAATGATTTTTGATATAATAGAATGCCTTATAGTATGGGAGATTCAATTCCTTTAATCAAACAAACACCATTTTATTCACCCCCCCCCCCTACAAACCCCCCAAACGATCTATTTCATTCTGTCTCTCATCCATGCATACCAAAAACTACCAAAAGAATACATAAAATTTCAATCCAAACACACGAAAAAGAATATAACTTAACTTGCCTTATGCAGGACAAACTAGTTAATGCCCCGCCCGCGTTGCGGGGCGATGGCCGAATAAATCTCAATCACTTAAAAAAACACTATTATAGTTTTGTTAGAAAAAACAAACTAAAACAATGACAAGACCGTAGTTCTGAGCTCAGGGCAAAACTGTAGTTTGTCAGGATTAATGAGCGAATGTTAGGCAGCTCCTTGACATGGAAAAAATTAAATCCAGTCAACTAATAAAAAAAACACTTTTATAGTTTTGATAAAAAAAACTAAAACGATAGCAATACTGTAATTTGAACTGAGGGCAAAGTAGTATTTGTTGACTTTGGTAAAATCGTAATTTGCCAAAAGTTAAAGTGATGGCAATACTATAAATTTGAAACAGAGACAAAATCGTAATATAACTTTGCACTAAGGACAAGATCAAAATTTTGAACTGATGGCAAAATCGTAATTTTGAGTTGGGGGGCAAAAGCATACTTTTATTTTGAACCAGGCAAAAACATAATTTTAAACTGAAGACGAAATCATAATTTTTGAAACGGGGCGAAAATGCAAAATCCTCATTTTTAGTTTGGGGCAAAAGCAAAAATTTATTTTGAACTGGGGCAAAAAATGTAATTGTAATCTGGGGATAAAATCATAATTTGGAACCAAGGTCAAAATCGTAATTTTGAGCGAAAGACAAAAACATAATTTTATTTTGAAATGGGGGCACAAACGTAATTTTATTTTAAATTAAGGACGAAACCGTAAGTTAAAAACGAATATAAAACAATAAAATGGTTGTTCACATAAACTTAAACTATGTGCGTATATCATTATTATACCCACCACTTTGGACTCAATAGAGTGCACTTAATTTATATGTTGTCTTGTTGCGACTTTATCACTTTTAACACACACCCCCCAACTCAACTCACCACACGCCGTCACCGCCGCCGACAACCATCGACAATGCAAACATCCTTATTCTCCTCAACCACCACCATTCTCCCGACCACCATTATCGGACCCACCACCACCCGAAGACCCTACACACTCTCAGTCCGAGCCTCCTCATCCACAACCGAAACAGCCCCACCACCAGTTGTACAATCTACAACAAAACTCAACAAGTACAGTTCAAGAATCACTGAACCCAAGTCACAGGGTGCGTCACAGGCTGTTCTGTACGGTGTGGGCCTGTCAGATGAGGATCTTAAGAAGCCCCAAATTGGTATTTCGTCTGTTTGGTATGAAGGGAACACGTGTAACATGCATTTGTTGAGTCTTGCTGAGGCTGTGAAACAAGGGGTTGAAGAAGCTGGGATGATTGGGTTCAGGTTTAATACTATTGGGGTTAGTGATGCTATTTCTATGGGGACTAGAGGGATGTGTTATAGTCTGCAGTCTAGAGATTTGATTGCTGATAGTATTGAAACTGTTATGTCTGCTCAGTGGTATGATGCCAATATTTCTATCCCTGGTTGTGACAAGAATGTAAGTTTTTTTTTTTTTTTTTTTTTTTTTTTTTGTGGAATATTTCTTTGAATATGGTTAAAGATGCAATCTTTAAAGGGTGTTTGTTATAAGTCATGTTGAATACTTTGTTGGGTATTCTTTTTTTTTTTTTTTTTCATGTTAAAGGCAACCACTTTTGATCTTTTTGAAGTTAGTTATGATATTGAGATGAGACCATGCCACAATGGTAAAATGTTTTGTTACACAAGACCTCGCCATAACATATTCGCTATCCAGTTATAGCGGTCCAAAATCAAATAGCTGTCAAGTGCCGATATTTGAAATCTATGTAGTTAATATCCCGATATATCAAGTGATATATCGGTTATCGGTCCCTTGCCGAGATATCGGTCAGAATATCGGTACCGGTAATATCAGCGATATTAACCGATATTGGACCGATATTTGATCGATATATCACAGATTTTCTCGATATCAGTACCTTACTTCTTAGTTCTACCATTCGTCTTTCTTCTTATTGTTGCTATTAGTGTTTTAAGTCTTAATTGTTAGTTGTTAGTGTTAAATGTTAGTGTTTTAAGTCTTAGTCAGATCCTACTTGCTACAATTGTTAGTGTTTTGCAAGTTGCCAAAGGTGAATTTGTTAATGGTAGGAGAGTATACTGAATTGTTAGTGTTAAATTGCTATATATATATGAATTTAGCATGCTTTTAAAATTACCTATATCCCACCATCGATAACCGATATCTCAAATATCGGTCCTTGACCGATATTCGATATTTTACTGCATTAACTACTTAGTTTGAAATATTGGTTATTGCGGTGAGATATTAGTAATTTTATATCATGCAAACTTTATATATATACAAAACGTAAGACAAATATAATATTATATTAATATCAAAAGTCAAAACTCAAAAGTGCCAATATTTGAAACATGATCTAGTCGTAAGCCATGAAATCTTCCTCCGAGTCCACGTTAACCAAGATATCCGAAATAACGGTCAATGTCGGTCAAATAGCGGTCAATAGCGCCGATAATAGCAGTTCCGCTATTCTGCAACGCTATTTGACACCACTGTCTTGGAAGAGCCCGATAACCACTATCCCACCGCTATTGACTTCTTAGCATATTCCCAAAGTTTCGCAAAAAGGTTTTGCTTGACTCATGTTATGGTGCCCATAGCAACAGTTATCTATGATGGGCATTTTGTGGGGCCGAGTGTCTCACCCTTGGCAGGGCTCCATGATGTACAACCATTTAGATGTTATTTGTGTATAACATTTTATTATAAAACTAGTTTAATGGAAGCATTGTTTTACCAGTCATGATCAAATGTTGCAAACATTTTCTTTTTCAGATGCCAGGTACCATTATGGCAATGGGGCGATTGAACCGCCCGAGTATAATGATCTATGGTGGGACTATTAAGGTTAGTATCCATTTTGATTTCTACAATTTTTTTATATCGGTTTGCTTTCATCATAGGATATTTGATTAATAGGTATTTTGAAATTTGAATATTAAACCGGGTTTAAGACAAGTAGTGGCATAATAGAAATTCAATGATACAATTTTGATGAACATGAACATGAACAATTGAGTGAAAGATTCTTTTAAATTTCATTTGATGTAATGCAAAGAGAAATCTTGTTTTATTATTTGTTAAATTGTAATTTTGTATTAAATTTTTCGCTTGTATTGCAGCCCGGTCATTTTCAAGGCCACACGTTTGACATAGTATCTGCATTCCAGGTATGGTTGCAATCCGATTAATTACTAATTCTCAAGATATTCATGATGGAGAATCTTTAAAAAATATTCCTAATTTTTATTATGTAAAATCGAACTCTTCCGTCCCAAAATAATCGTCTGCATTAATGCATTATTTTTAATTTGTCCCAAGTAGGGATGCAAACGAACCAAACGAACACGATCAAGACCTTGTCCGTGTTCGTTTGTTAAGGAGATATATGTGTTCACGAACTATTCATGAACACTTACCAAACGAGATTTTATGTTCGTGTTCGTTTGTTATAGGCAACTAACGTAAACGAACGTTCATGAACACAAACTAATGTTCATGAACACAAATGGAAACAAACGAACACAAACAAGTGTTCATGAACAAAATGTATAATACGCTGATACTAAAAAATTTATTTGTCGGAGTTTTGAAATATTTAAATAAAATATAAAAACTAAAAACACAAATGAACTATCGAACACAAATAAACACGTTATCGAACGTTCACGAACATAAATGAACGAACGCGGCCTCTGTTCATGTTCGTTCATTTAACTAAACGAACAGAATTTCTTGTTTGTGTTTATTCATTAAATGAATGAACACAAACGAACGTCCCGCCAAACGAGTCACGAACTGTTCGCTGAATGTTCGGTTCGTTTGCAGCCCTAGTCCCAAGATAACGGTCGTCCACTTTCAAAAAATGGATAGTTGTAATTTACTAAATATCTCATTTTACCCTTTTGGGAACAATAAGTTTGAGCAGAGGATTTAAGTGTACAAATATCTTTTCCGTATTATTTTTAAATTACAGGGCTTAAAAATATTTATTGCTACAATTTTTATAGGTTTATGGAGAATATGTAAGTGGTTCCATAAACGATGAACAAAGAACAAATGTACTAAAGAATTCATGCCCGGGAGCAGGCGCTTGTGGCGGAATGTATACCGCAAATACGATGGCTTCCGCCATTGAAGCAATGGGAATGTCTCTTCCGTACAGGTGGAAAATTTTCAACGGTTAGTTTTGTATCACGCTTATAATTCCGTTTGTTGACTGATTTTTGTTTTGCATTTCCAAAAGCTCATCGACACCGGCTGAAGATCCGTTGAAGTTGGACGAGTGCCGATTAGCTGGAAAATACATTCTTGATTTATTAAAAATGGACTTGAAACCAAAAGACATAATTACCCCTAAATCTTTGCGTAATGCAATGGTTACTGTTATGGCTCTAGGTGGGTCCACCAATGCTGTTTTACACTTGATCGCCATAGCAAGGTAAGAAGCACATGGGTTTAAATTTTCTTATGTGGTCCATCTTTTAATATAATGTTTTTGTTGCAGTGTTTGATGTAAAAACAGGCAAATGTTAAGTCATGCACATTATTTTACGTCATTTAACCCATTGGCTTATTAAAAGGCAACAAAAATGTCCCCACACATGTTGCGTGTTGGGTCCAAATATCCCTTATAATGCGAACTTAATCCGAATTAGAGAAAAACAATGATGCGCTTTACATGGTAACACGAGTAAAGTACACAGATGGTCCTTGTGGTTAACCAAAATTTTGGATTTGGTCCCTAGCTTTTCAAAAGTACACAGATGGTCTGGTCCCTGTGGTTTGCACTTTGTAACGCATTTAGTCCCCAATTAACAAATCTAAAGGTTTTAGCAGGTCCAACTGTCCAAGTTAGGGACTAAATGTGTTACAAAGTACAAATCACAGGGACCATCCACATACTTTCGGCAGAAGTTAGAGATTAAATGCGTTACAAAGTGCAAACCACACGGGCCATCCGTGTACTTTTGAAATGCTAGGGAACAAATCCAAAATTTTAGTCAACCACAGGGACCATCCGTGTACTTTACTCTAACACAAAGTTAGAAACTTTGCAGATCAGTTGGTTTGAACTTGACTCTAGATGATTTCCAAAAGGTTAGTGACGAAGTACCGTTTCTTGCGGATCTTAAGCCTAGTGGAAAGTATGTCATGGAAGATGTACACAAGGTATGGATCATAGTTTTTCTTCTCAAAGCTGTATGGAGGTCAACTTCCATAATTTTTTGTTGTATATAGTTAATTCACCGTTTGTGTTTTCATTTTTATGGTTGTTGGCTAGATTGGAGGAACACCTGCGGTTCTTCGTTATCTTTTGGAGCTCGGATATTTAGATGGAGATTGTATTACAGGTATGCACAATGAAAAAAGGATCACTTTTTTTCCACATTTATGCAATTATGCTTGACTTTTGTGTCACAAAATAACCATCATCTTTGTAAAGCTCATACAAAAGACTATTGTAAGTAGAGGTGGCAACATTCGTTGGATAAGATCGGTCACGTTGGGTTGACCACTTAACACCTTTTCGTCTGATTTTTTTTTATAAAAATAAATGCTTTAGTTATGATAAGAAAATGTATTATTACTATAGTTAACCTTGAAATATTATTACAATAATAATCAAAATATTCAAATAATAACAAACTTAAGATGTATGCATTTTCAGTCACAGGGAAGACATTGGCAGAAAATGCAAAGCTTTTCCCTTCATTGTCAGAGGGGCAGGTGATCCATCGTTTTTTAACCCATTTTACGTTTCAAATTTTGTTAACTTGATCTAATAATCAATAATTTCTTTCTTCTTGTCAGCAAATAATAAGACCACCGACAAACCCCATAAAGGAAACGGGTCACATTCAAATATTATATGGCAATCTTGCTCCCGATGGTTCTGTTGCAAAGATCACAGGAAAAGAAGGGTTATATTTTTCCGGTAATCCCCTCATTTTCATAAAATTTGGTTTGTTTTAAAAGGATTTCTATTTTAGTTTCTAATTTTTTTAATGATTTTCAGGTCCTGCACTCGTGTTTGAGGGGGAGGAGTCCATGATCGCAGCAATCTCTGAAGACCCCATGAGTTTTAAGGTACATTTGACTGTATTTATGCGGCTTTTGTTTTCTTGAGTAAAATGCCATTTTCGTCCCTGAGGTTTGGCCAGTTTTTCCGTTTTTGTCCAAATGTTTGTCTTTCCACATCTGGATTCAAAAGGTTTGAAATCTTGCCATTTTCATCCGGCTCGTTAACTTCATCCATTTTTCTTCGTTAAGTCGGGGCTATTTTCGTCTTTTTTGTTAACTTAAAGGGCAATTTGGTCTTTTGAATACTTGTACATTATGCTAAATGCTTGTACATAGAGTGAAAAAAAAAAGACCGAATTGCCCTTTAAGTTAACACAAAAAGGCGGAAATACCCCTGACTTAACAGACAAAAAATGGATGGAGTTAACGAGCCCGGATGAAAATGACAAGATTTCAAACCTTTTGGATTCAGATGCGGAAAAACAAACCTTTTGACGAAAATCGCAAAACTTGCCAAACCTCAGGGACGAAAATGGCATTTTATTCAAAATAATTCATATCTAAAAACTTTAATGTTCTCAGGGACAAAAATGGCATTTTTACTCAAAATAATTCATATCTGAAAACTTCAATGTTCTTTCCAAAGTTATTAGAACAATAATAGTATGATGAAAAATCGGCGAGTATCATTTTTTTGTATGTACTCGTTTACAATACAACGTTCAAGTTTTTGACTTTTTTTTGAAATCGTATTTCAGGGGAAGGTAGTTGTTATTAGAGGAGAAGGTCCTAAAGGGGGCCCCGGTATGCCTGAAATGCTCACACCGACAAGTGCGATAATGGGCGCTGGTCTAGGCAAGGTACTTTGTTAGCCACATTCGAAACTTACGTTAAAAATATGAAACTATGACGTAAATCCGGGCGTTATGGCGAGGAACATTGATAATATTCAGATCTTAAAAAAACGAAACCGTGAAAAAATTTCATGTATCGGACTGAAATTTATGCTAAAACACGAAATCGTGAAAAAACTTCACCTATGAACGTTTACTAATGAAGTCACGTTATTAAAACATAGATAAAAATAAGCATGTCGCAACATTATATTGGGACTACACCATATTTTGACGGTTATAAAAGAAAAACAAAAGTGATCATACGGTTGGTGAAAAAAAAAAAGTTAAAAACGTATGAATTTTATGGAAAGTTTTGTGGCCCATTGAAAAGAGTAGAAAAGTTTGTTGCCAATGTGTAATAGTTAAAAAGTTCACTGTAGCCAAGGTTCCTTTTAAATTTTGGATTTGGTCCCTAACTTTTTAAAAGTACACGGATGGTCCCTGTGGTTTGCACTTTGTAACGCACGTAGTCCCCAGCCAACAAATATAAAGTTTTGTGTCGGTTCCAAGTTAGGGACTAAATGCGTTACAAAGTGCAAACCACAGGGACCATCCATGTACTTTTGGAAAAAGTTGGGGACTAAATGCGTTACAAATTGTAAAACCAGGGGGACCATCCGTGTAATTTTAGAAAGCTAGGGACGAAATCCAAAATTTTGGAAAACCACAAGGACTATCCGTGTACTTTACTCTAATATATAGATATAAAGTTATAGTGTGTTCTTAATGATAAGCTACAAATATGTTTGATTTTGCAGGAAGTTGCGTTGTTAACTGACGGGAGATTTTCAGGCGGTTCACATGGATATGTTGTTGGACACATTTGCCCTGAAGCACAGGTTCCATTGTTTTTCGTGCAGTTTTCCTTTTACGGAACATTGGTTATAATGCACGTTTATCATACATGATATGTTAATTGGGATGCAGGAAGGTGGTCCGATCGGTCTAGTCCAAAACGGGGATATAATCACAATAGACATCACCAAGAAACGAATGGATGTGCACCTAACCGACAAAGAGCTAGATGAGCGGCGAAAGGCGTGGACCCCACCACCGTCCAAGGCTGAAAGAGGTGTTCTTTACAAGGTACATACATTCCCTGTGTTCTAAAATAATTAAATCATGGAATAAGTTTCTTATTATTGTTACTGGTTCTACACTGATGATCTTGTTGGTTGCAGTACATCAAAAATGTTCAATCGGCTTCAAGAGGATGTGTAACCGATGAGTTGTAGAATCAAGACGGATCAAGGAAGATATAGAGGATTATTGAAATTCTGCTCTATTGATTTGAGTTTTTCGCCGGGGTTATTAGAAGAATGATTATCTTTGTGTTTACTTGATACCAAAATTTTCAATGATTGTACCTCCATTGTGTAATGGTCAATAATTGTAATTCCATTTTGAATTGTAAGCAGTGGCGGACCCAGGAATTATTTTCTGGGGGTGCGAACGAAGGGTTCAACCAAATTTTCAAGGGGTGCAGTCGGGATTTTTACCTCGAAAATACACTAAACTTTTTTTTTTTCAAGGGGGGGTGCCCGCCCACCCAAGCCAAAGCTTGGGTCCGCCCTTGATTGTAAGGGTCGATAAACTGGAGAAAGAACGCTTAGTTGGTCCAGTCACGTCGATCACACCCATTGAATAGAAGACCTCAACCAGGTTGGTTATTGAACGGGCGTTGGTTTGGTTTCCAAAAAATGGATAACTTTTGTGAAGAACTAGTGAGATTACACACGGGTTGCTGCGGGAATTCGATAAATATCTCTTCAGTTCGTTATGGTACTCATACTCACTATAGGAAATAAAAGGAAAAAAAAAACCACAAATATAGTCTATTAAAATTTATATGGAAGCGTAAGTAAATTAGATCATCGCATTGATATGTTTGAGATTTTAAAAAAGAGAGAAAATAGAAAAGGAAATTAAACAATTGAAAAAAAAACCATAGACTTATGATATAAAAATACTAAAATTTCATGACTTATTAGTCTAGTGGTATGGTGTACCCCTTTACAAATGTGAGGTTGTGGGTTTAAATACTTATAAGTGTAAGGTAGATGTGAAATTAAGGTGTGAAAGAAATTACCGTTCAAAAAAAAATGCAAAAAAGAAATAAAGACAAAAAGTCATAGAATTTAAAAAAAAAAGTTTTTAGATCATTAAATTAAACTATAATAATATATATAAAACACTTTTAAACTAAGTTATTTTATATGTTTTTATATCATTAAAATAAACTATAATAACATATATGAAACACTTTTAAACTAAATAATTTTATATAAACAAATAATTAACTTTGTTTCACACTTTATTCAAAGGTTATAGATAATATGCACAAAATTTCAAAATTAAGAATGGCAAATTTATTTACTATTCACCCAAAGTTGTATGATATGATATGATATTATATATATATATAAATATAAATATAAGGCTAGGAGTTGGCTACAAAGTTCAAATTTTACTCTGTTATTTGTGGGTTTTAGGTGTGTTTTATGGCTCAAATTATATGGTTATAAATTTTTACATTTTTTTATGAAATTTGGACTTTGTAGCCGAACATCACCTATAAGTATAAATATAAATATAAATATAAAAATAAATATAAATATAAATAAGAGTAAATCATTAAGCTCATGTGATGTATATTTTGATCATGTGATGCATGTGATGGCAACAGTTAAGCTCATCATGTATGATGCATGTGATGTGATGGGTATTTGGATATGTATGATGCATGTGAATATTTTGATCATTTCATCTTATTGTTTGTTCAATATGGTTTCTTCTTTTTCAATCTCTCCATAGCTCCTGTTCATTCACACACTCAAATCCAGATTGTTACATTCAAATATAGATTATCAACCTAGGATTCAGTCATATCTATAACATAGTCAAACAAAGTTTGTGAAACATGTAAACAAATTCGGATGCTTTACAATCATCGATATAACGTTTTCCATGATTATCAAGTACGTTTTACTTAAATCAAGTGTAGTAATTTATATATTATATAGGGGATGGATCATGAGAAAACTAGTTTAAATGAGAAAACCAAAAAACTAACAAAAAAAGCCTAAAAAACATACCAAATTTTTTTTTAATTTTTATAAAAAAATCGGAGGTTTTTATACATGGAAAAAAAATTTCAAAAAAAAAAAGTTTTTTGTTGTATTGCACATGTGTAATACTACACATGTGCAGTACAACAAAAAAACTTTTTTTTTTTGAATTTTTTTATATATAAAAACTAGCGATTTTTTTATAAAAAATTGTAAAAAAAAAAATTTTGGTATGTTTTTTGACTTTTTTTAGTTAGTTTTCTAGTTTTCTCATTTATATCTAGTTTTCTCATGATCCTCTCCCTATTTATATAAATAATCTCTTTATTTTATATAATAAACATATAATTACAAACTAAATACTACTATGTATAAAACTATTTCGACCTCGTATCAACCAATATTGTCCATTTTACCTACAGGTCAAGAGTGATGCTTCTCGCGTAGCAACAATATTTATTATTGTGGTTTGATTGTATCGTTACTTTGAGTCGAGTCATGTCATAACGTTAGGTCTTTGATCCTTATCTACCGATTAATGTCAAGTTTTTCGACGGGTCTGCTCTTGACCCGTTTTAAGATGACCCATTTTTTACACCCACTGACATTATTGGATCTACACTGCTTCTACTCATTGCTATATCAACATGTAAACAAACCACCAACAAAGCCCCAACAGACGAGAACGATAATAAAACCATGACCCGACAGAAATTGATCACTTTCAGCAAGCAAAGATGAATTCAAAATGGAAACAGTACCAACACATAACTTGCTACAACCACAAATTATTATGTTCTTTCTCCTGTAAACACAACTGATGGAAGATAAGATGATGATCATCTATTTAGCTTTAGCATAGCACAGCTCATCACACGCGTCACCCCTCTCAAAAACAGCTGCCGCACCCATACCCGTGCCTGCATTACAACAAAAGATCACGGGTCAGCATACACGATACGTGCACACACAACAGAGATATGATGAGATTGAAAAGAGACATACCGATGCACATTGACACAACACCAAATCGGCAGTCTCTGCCACGACGTTTCATCTCATGCAGTAGAGTAGCAACACAGCGCGCCCCTGTCATAAATCAGGTACAATATTATAATAACAATAAATACTTGAAAAATAACTAATACTAATTCAGATCCATTAGTTGTTCAAAATTTAATGTAATGTAAGTAGGGCTGCAAACGAACATCGTGTTCGTTTGTTAAGGAAATATATGTGTTCACGAACTGTTCATAAACACTTACCGAACATGATTGTATGTTCGTGTTCGTTCCGGGATTTTATGTTCGTGTTCGTTCGTTAAATAAATGAACATATTTGTGTGTGTGTGTGTGTTTGTTTGTTAGTTTTAGGCAACGAACATTCATGAACACAAACTAATGTTCATGAGCACAAATGGAAACAAACGAACACAAACAAGCATTCATGAACATGTATATAAAACACTAATACTTGTTAAATATTTTATTTGTCGGAATTTTGAAGTATCTAAATGTAACACAAAAGGTAAAAACACTAATGAACTATTGAACACAAACGAACATAAACAAACACGTTACGAGACGTTCATGAACATGAATGAACGAACCCGGCCTTTGTTCATGTTCGTTCATATGACTAAGTGAACAAAATTTCTTGTTCATGTTCACTCGTTATTAAACAAACGAACACAAACAAACTTCCGGCCGAATGATTCACGAACTGTTCTCTGAAGGTTTAGTTAGTTTGCAGCCCTAAATGTAAGTAGTTTTAGTTCTTATTGAATTATACACTAACAAGACAAAAAATACATATATAACTCATGTATACCAACTATATTTATATATAACTTATAAACTTGATATAAACTAATATATAAAATCATTAACTTTTTAAAGAAGAAGAATATTTTTCATTGTTTAAAACGACTCTCTTCATTGCCTCATGATAGCCAAACATGATATCCTAAATGGCTAAACACAATAACTATTCCATTCCGTTGCCTATACGGTTACCAGTGCATTTGTCAATTTACGATAAATATATTTATTCAAAGTTCTTAAAGTTACCTGTTGCACCCAAAGGGTGTCCAATAGCCATTGCACCTCCGTTGACATTGATCTTTTGTGGGTCGATTTCTAGCTTTTTTTGGCAATATACAAACTGTGATGCAAATGCCTGACATAGTAAACAAAATAAAACCAATTATTCTCCAACTTTGACAGAAAAAATAAGAACAGATATATGTTGCATCTAATTATCACCTCATTGATCTCAAAAAGGTCAATATCGTCAATTTGAAGCCCAGCAGCCTTAACTGCAGCTGGAATTGCAACAGCAGGGCCGATACCCATTATTGATGGCGGTACACCAACAGCAGCAAAAGTCCTGCAATTCGATAAAAAGCAATAAAATTATAATAAGTACACGGATGGTCCCAAGCTTTCTTCAAAAGTACATGGATGGTCCCTGTGGTTTGCACTTTGTAACGCATTTAGTCCCTAACTTGGACATGCTAAGACCTTTAGATTTGTTGGCGGGGGACTAAATGTGTTACAAAGTGCAAACCACAGGGACCATCCGTGTACTTCTGGAAAGCTAGGGACCAAATCCAAAATTTTGGTTAACCATTGGTGTACTTTACTCAAAAATTAACAATGATAATAAGTCACCTTTTACATCATATGATAATGAATTGTAAATTCATTACACATCAAAAGGTAAATTTCATAGTTCATTAATAAGTTTGGAGGTAAGTTACAAGAATTAACTCAAAATGAAGGAGATTGCGTAATAAATCATAAAACGTCAACTGATTATGTCTAGCTGAAAGTCAGTCAACTAAGTAACAGCATACCTGAATACACCGAGAATCGGTAATCCCTTTTGCAGAGCGATACTTCTTTTCATCAAAAGAACAGCTCCAGCACCGTCACTCACTTGGCTGGAAGTTCCTGTTCGGAAAGAAACAAAAAGAAGAAAAGAAATGCGTAAGATACGATACTAAAAAGACTACTTTTTGGCTAATGATAAGAATCAAAATTGCTATGTACCAGCAGTGGTTGACCCGTCTTTCCTAAATACGGGTTTTAGTTTTGCAAGATCTGCCAAACTTGTTCTTGGGCGGATCCCATCGTCAACAGAAATGGTAACAGGCTTTTCGTCTCCAGTTTTCGGGTCAACAATCTTTTTCAACATGAACACTTGATGTCAAAAAGAATAATAATATAATACTACAAAGGGACTCATACGCCACAAACGTATAGATTTGGTTTCATTTATGCCAGCTACCGTAATATACATACATATGTATATGTATGTGTATATATATAGTGAAAGGTTAAATACAAAAGGCTCTTAACGTGGGACGGTACGCGACCACCAATATAAGGTGCACACTTATGCAAAAAAACGTACGTAATTAGGCTTTAACCCAACGTCCCAACCCATCCGTAATTATGCAAACAACATGCGTAATTATGCAAAGTTATTTACTATTGTGCCACCGCGTTCAATTGAAGGCCTAGATTAGATCAGATGTGCAGTTGAGATGCTCGCATCGCACGATAAGGTGGTCTTGAACGTTAACCGGCCTCTCTCTCTCTATGTGCATATATAATATATATTATATACACTTGGAGGGACTATGTATACATTATCTCTATAAAAAATATGAAAAATCATGAAAAAAGACGTTTTTACCTTAGTTTTGATTGGAATGATTTCATCCTTGAATCTACCAGCAGCAGTTGCAGCAGCAGCCTTCCTATGGGACTCAACCTATGCAACAATAACACAATTAAACACAACAAAAACCTACATTTGAAGAAAACAAAATCGCGGTAAATCAAGTTCAACTCACTGCAGCCTGATCTTGTTCCTGCCTTGTTATGCTGAACTTGTGCGCAACATTTTCCGATGTAATGCCCATCGGAAGTAGACAATCTTGAGCCTGTGCCATGGTTTTCACCTGAAGCAAACAATTGATAGTTGGATATAATCACATAAGGCATATGTGTGTGTGTGTGTGTGTGTGTATAGAGAGAGAGAGAGAGAGTACTTTGGGGTTCACTGATCCTTCCCAAGCCATAGGATTGGCGGTCATAGATTCCAACCCAGCACCAATACCTATTCATAAACAAGCGAAGTCGTTCAGAAAGTAAGCAAAGATCTCGGTTTTAAAAAGCGCGAAGCGCACAAAAGCGATGAGGTCTAAAACCTAGAAAGCGACAGGTTTTTCATACACGAGACACAAGGCGATCATATATTTTTTTGTATATTCTATAGGTTTCTAGGATCATTTACCCAATGTTTAGACACAAATAAATTGCCCCGCGCGTTGCCACGGCTTTCCAAAAAGAATTTACGTCGTAAATCAACTGAAAACGTACAAAAAAATAAGCACGAAAACGTATTATATTTGACCCAACTCATTTCTGGAAAAAAAACAAAAAAAATTACGTCAAAATGCAGACCAACCGAAAACGTACATGATAATAAGCATAAAAACAAATTATATTTGACCCGACTCATTTCCGGGGAAAATTTACGTCGAAACGTAAATCAACTTGAATTTATACCCACATGTGGAAAATTTACGTCGAAATGTAAATCAACTTGAATTTATACCCACATGTACATAAAAATAAACACGTAAAACTCGATTAGAAAGTCTTTCGAAACCTAAGGGGTTGTAAGTGTCAATATTGAAAGTTAAACACAAGAGACAAAAAAAAAACTCAAATACACTGTTCACAAAAGTTGGTACTTATACACAAAAAAAAACTTAAATGCACTGTTCACGAAAGTTGGTAATTGTAGTATATATAATATAATATAATATAATATACATACATGTACAAGCTAAAAAGCATGATGTACCACAATCTGCTGCACAAAATTATGGTATGTACATAAGGCGCGCGCCGAGTTGATTTTTCACCAAAAAGACGCGCCTCAAGTTGTGCTAAAAGAAAAGGGGAAATAGCATACCAATATCGTAAAATCCAGCTTTAATAGCTGCAGCTACATCAGCAACTGCCTGAAGACCTGAGGAACACTGTCTGTTGACGGTCCTAACTGGCACCGTTTCTGAGAAACAGGTAAATTATATACTTAATGAATGATTGACAGTAAATACGTAATGCGCTATTGAGAAACACATACCAGGAAATCCAGCATAGAAAGCAGCCATCCTGCACTCACTTGCTCTTTGGGAGCCTGCTCCCAAAACTGACCCGACAACAATGTCTCCAACTTCAGCTGGATTAATATTTGTTTTCTCTATTAATGCCTGATCAAGTACAAGAAAGTTTGATTATCCGAACACAGTTGACATAATTATCAGAAACATGATTAACACAAAATTGGAAGTTTGTCAAGCTAAAATGATCAAATGAGGGATGGTGGGAGATGTATATTGTATAACTAGGGTTTCAGTTTTTTTTTAAACTAAAAACAGGAAAATAATAATACAACATATAAAATCATTTCAACTATATAGTTAATATCGCGACATATCACCGATATCGGTTATCGGTCCTCTAATGAGATATCGGTGCAAAATCGGGGGACATACAAGGAAATGAACACATTACGGAGCATAAACGAGCGAAACGCAACCTCTGTTCATGTTCGTTCATTTAACTTAACACATGAAATATCTCGTTTGTGTTCATTCATTTTATTAAACGAACGAACATAAACAACTTCCTGCTGCACATTAGGTTTGTTACAGCCCTAATTGATTATATAAGGAGTTAAAACTAAAGAAAAACTAGCTAAAAGCCTAAAATAGATGTTTGAATTGCATACCTTCAAAACGGGTGCAAGGATATCATCAGGATATGTATCCTTAAGCCCACCTCTCTTTGCTTTGCAGAGTGGAGACCGGTAGGCACTGCATAAAAACGATACGTAAACTTAGTCAATACAAAAAAAATAAAAAATAAATAAATAAAAACCTTGCAGTAAGACAATTTCAAGAATAAAATGCTAAAAAATGGGGGCTTACGCTACAATGACTACATCATCCCCAAAAACAGAGTTCCTTTGGTAAGCAGCACTATCACCAGCTGCACAGACCGACGCCTGCAGATTCAAAGTTGAAAACATTATTAACAACTATATTGACAAAGAACAAACACACTCAGTTGAATATTTCAATCCAATATGGCATTGAAGTAGCTAGCATGTTGTTGAAAGCACCTATGCAGTGAATACGGTAAAATATCGGATATCAGTCAAGGTCCGATATTTGAGATACAGGTTATCTCGGTGAGATATCAGTAATTTTAATATAATGCAGGATTTATATATATACCAATTTAACACCAACAGTTCAGTGATATATCAGTGATATATCGGTCAAATATCCGTCAATAATATCGGTACCGATATTTGATAGCGATATTTTACCAGGGGACCGATATAACCGATATATCACTAATATATCACTGAATTATTGGTGTTAAATTGGTGTATATATAAATTCTGCATTATATTAAAATTACCGATATCTCACCGAGATAACCTATATCTCAAATATCGGTCCTTGACCGATATAACCGATATATCACCGACATTAACCGCATAGGAAAGCACCAATTTAGATTTCAAACCTTGAATCTGATGCTTACAAAAATGAAAAACAGATAAAAAGCAGGTAAAAGTCAATGGAATTGTTATTAAGAGGTCAACCCAACCTGATGAAAAGCAGAAGCCCCTATGTTAAGGCTATATGCTTAACTTGATTCATATAAGTAAGTATTAGGTCTATACACAACAAGTCCTTAGATCGATCAATCAATAATCACAGATGAAAACTCCAATTAAATAAACATGAAATCAAGTTGAAAGAGTCAGAAAACCTACATATGTATGGATTAGAATAGAGATTGAACTTACAGAGAGATTTTCCAAGGATGAAGAAGTAGAAGAGGGACGAAGGTGCTCTAACAGGACTCTTTGCCTCTCGATTGCTCTTTCCATTTTTTTCTGTCAAGGGTTTTGCGTGTGGATTTGTTTAACAGTGTATGTAATCAAGGATGTTGTTGGTATATATAGAGGGAGAAAGAAAGATTGAGTAAAGAAAGAAAGGTGGAAGGAACATAGGGATGTGTGATACTTATCATCTTTGGCGTCACGTCATATACCCCATCTGTAATCATTATTGACCATTATTTCTATCTTGATATAATTTTAGCAGTTCAAAAATAATATATATAATTTTTTTTAACGGCCAACAAACTCAATCCTGAGTATTCTTGGGGCACCTACTGGACAAACAGAGTACTCCGAGAGTAATCCGAGTCCACCACCAATTCCGGGGAAAACCCGGTAACCCACCCGCCCGTAGGCACGACGGTGAAATTACCGGTAAAACCCGTTTGGCTCAAGGATCCAACCCATGTTTCTCTGGGTCTCCTATCATTGCCCACCAGTGCCTCACTCTATACCAAGTGGGAGTCGAACTTGCATCTCTCAAGAGAAATGCAAGCCCTCCACCACTTGATCTAGAGATCATTGGCACATTATTTCTATCTTCTAATATATAATTTTTAGCAGTTCAAAAATAATATATATAAATTTTATTTATTTATCCTTCTAGATATTTTTTTATATTAAAATAAATGTCATTTTAGTCCCTGTGGTTTGGGTCATTTTGCTAGTTTAGTCCAAAGGTTTCATTTTTAACATGTGTGTCCAAAAAGGTTTCACAGTTGCCATTTTAGTCCACTTGATTAAGTTTATCCATTTTTTCTGTTAACGAGAAGGCCAATTCAGTCATTTTGTATGTAATTCTGTTAACTAAAAGGGCAATTCAGCCATATAAAATGACCGAATTAGCCTTCTCGTTAACAGAAAAAATGAATGAAGTTAACCCAGTGGACTAAAATGGCAACTGTGAAACATTTTTGGACCACAGGTTAAAAATGAAATCTTTGGACTAAACTGGCAAAATGGCCCAAACCACAGGGACTAAAATGGCATTTAACTCTCATGTTTATTATATGAAAAAAAAAAGGGTGATTAAATTATTTTTTTATCATTAGAAAATACTAATCTGATGCGGAAAAGACAAGGAGAATAATGAACACTTTTGTGGAAATCTTTTGTAAAGGAAATAACATGTTTATTATATGAAAAAAAAGGGTGATTAAATTATTTCTTTATCATTAGAAAATACTAATTTGATGCGGAAAAGACAAGGAGAATAATGAACACTTTTGTGAAAATCTTTCGTAAAGGCAATAACACAAATAAGGTGATAAATAAGGTGATCTCAGCTTTTTTTTTTTAAGAGCAAATAATCTCACGTGTAAATTTATCCTATTTGGGGCTATTTCCAAAGTCGACTACTCGACCGCTATAAGACCATGCCTCCCAGATGCGCGGGAACCAGATAGAATCCGTAAACCCTCGTCCCATGTTAGGTTCGAACCCGAGATTAAAGCTCAGATTCGTCCCTTCACCCATATGTCCCTCGAAAATGGCCCAAGCGAAAATCGAACATGCATCTACACTAGGGAGGGTATGCCATTTTACCACTAGGTGATGTTAGCTCTTGGATTAACGTATTCAAGAAGATGCAACTAGGAACCGTATCGTTTGAAAATTTTGTTTTAAAAAAATTTCATTAATGTGTGGGTGAAGCCAATCGGTCTTTAGACCAAGTTGTTTCGAGGTTGAGGGATTTGAGAACGGACCATAAGATAGCCACAATTATCACTTGATACATTTTTATAACCAATAGTAATAGTAATACTTTTAGTTCATTTGGCAAACAAGGGAAATCCAGACAATGTTTTGGACGTAGCTGGAAAGTCGAAACATCTTCTTATATATATACCTTACCACATTTCCATTTGGTAACATGCTCGTAATAATTATTATATATATCAATTTGCATCGGGGGTTTGCGCCAGGGTACTTTTTTGGTTTTAAAGTGTCACCACATAAGTTCCTAAGTTTCTGAGGGTAGACAACCAAGAAAGAGAAGAGGGGTTCTTGCACAATGAATAAAGAGAGAGTGACCAGGAGAGACGAGGGGTTTCTGGCAATGTTCACGGCAGTCTCGCCGGCCATCTACTATGGTGTAACCAACAATCACGAAGATTCTTGAGTTGTAGGTGTAAATCGGAGGAGCTAAGCGGTGATGTTGGTGTTTAATTGAAGAAACCCTAAGCCACAACAACCCATCATCTCTAATCGGAGTTAACAGAAAGTGATCGACGAGATTAGGTGTTTTTGTCGAAGCGATCCTCAGTTTAAAAAATTTATAAGAAAATGGTAACGGTTTTTTATTTATTTATAATGTTACCTCGAAAAGCTAAAATGATTACATGGGACCTAACATTCTTTTGTTTTTTAGTTATCAACTACCTCTCTCACGGTATTCTTTTGTGATTTATTGATAAGAAATCTAATATAATAAACTATAATTGGATTGGTTTACACGAGCTTTTGAAAACTAGTAAACAACTTTTTAGCTATAATTAATTTTGATGTTTTTAAATAATGTTTTAAACTATGATGTTGGATCTTTGAATTTCATAAAGGAATCGAATGTATAATGTATTATAAGAGATACTTATACTGCTCAACAAAACCAAACCCAAAAGTTCATTAATTTGTTTGGTATTTCATACACTAATATATGTTTGCTACTAAAACCATACGGTGTGGGCATGGAAATCTGGCGTGGGGGGGGGGGGAGATAGTGCACGGTCCTCCCAACCGCCGGAGTGATCCCACTTCGGGAGCCGCTACCCGACCAAGCTAGCTCCGCGGTGACTTCCCCTTGCCGAGTTCTTACCCTGTGCGACATATGCCACTCCCAAGACTCGAACCCAATACCTCTGAGAAGAGATGGGTGTCGGTGGCCAACTGGGCTACCCCAGTTGGTTACGTGGAGGCCAATCCACGCCTACAAAATCACCCAATGCTTGTTTGGTTGATGATGTGACAGGAGTTGATTGGTGGTTTGTTATAGGAGGTTTGCGATTGGTTTGTTTTTTTAAACACTAGGTGGGGCCCTTCGAACGGTCTAAACGAGAAATAGGTAACATATGTGATTGATTAATTGTATTTAACTCTATTTTTTCAAGCAAAATGATTTATAAACTTAAACTAGAATAGTCTGTCTAAACTTGTAATGTAACTATCTCATACTTTAAAAGAAATAGTAATAGTAATAGTTCTTTTTTTATTTATAAGGTTACTTTTTGTTCTAAAATGCTGTTATGCAACCTAACATTCTTTTGTTTTTTAGCTGCGAACCACTTCTCTCTCAATAACATTTAGGAGTTTAGTTGTTTAGCCCATATATGTGACTAGATGATTGCTACTAAGCAAGAAATGGGTAACACATATGAGAAGTTGTATATAACGCTATATTTCTTAAGCAAAACGATTTTTCAAACATGAAAAAGATGTATTGTAACATGTTTAGAAAATGATATTATGATTCATGACATGATAAAAAAAGAAAGTAATTAAAATATGTGACAAAAATTGATTTATTTATTGCACATATATGCCATTACTCTTTTTTTAGTGATAATGAAAACACATTTAATATGACCTAACGATATACAGGTGACCCAACAATTAAGAGGTAGTAGGTTTAAGTCTAACAAAAACATGATTAGTATATTTATGATATATGTATAATACAAATGTATAAACAATTTTATACCATCACCAATAGAGTCTTTGAACACAAGGACGTTTTTATGGCGGTCAATAACAAGATTATCTAAGGATCTTCAGCTGCATAGCTTAGAAGAATCAACAATTTTAAAAGAGTGTGTCTAAATACACTTCCGAATTATTTGTTACACCCTTGTGAGAGGAAAAATATGAGTCCCACACCCAAGTTTGCGAGATGAGACAGGTGTAAGAGTAAATAGGGAATGTCTATTCATACACCCATGTTGTCTATCCACACACCCCCCAGTGTCGAGCTGTGGCCAGAGTGCGGCGTTTTGGTCCGGCTAACCAGACAAAGACTGACGGGTGTCTGACGGGTCTGTTGACCGGACCAAAACGTCGAGCTTTGGCCGCGTTCTGGTCCTGTCAACCAGACATAAGACTGACACCCGGTCAGTCTTTTGGCTGGTTGACAGGACCAAAACGCAGCCAAAGCTCGGATTTTTGGTCAGGTCAACAGACCCGTCAGTCTTTTGTCTGGTTGACCGGACCAAAACGGCGCGCTCTGGCCATAGCTCGACACTGGGGGGTGTGTGAATAGACAAAAGGGTAGGTGGGGTTGTGTAAATAGCAAGACCCGAGTAAATATAAGGTATATTTAGTAGCACCTTTCTAGAAATCTAAAAAGGGTTGGCCCCATTCAATTTATTTATTCTTTCTTTAATAAAATATAAACTGTATATAATCCAAATTAGTTATTAAAATATTGTTATGTGGAATATATAAAATGAATGATGATCAGGGACGGACCCAAGCCCACCTCAAGGAGGGCGGGCGCACCCCCGGGGAAAAAAAAATTAGGGCTAAATTCCGTCGAAAATCTCGTCCGCACCCCTTGGAATTTTTCGACCGCACCCCTTGGAATTTTCGACCGCACCCTTTGAAATTTTTCGTCCGCACCCCTTAGGTAAAAAGTGTTATCAATTTATATTTTAAATTTTTTTAGTAAACTCTTATTTTTAAAAAAAAATATACTACCTAAATTATATAACTTTTAATACCTAACCAACTAAACTCAAATACCCATACCTTTACCCACTTATAATTCCTAACTAGCTAGCCCACTAAGTCTTAGCCCATTAACCAAACCCAACAATATTTCAAACTATAATAAAATAATTAAAGCCCAAAACTTTAAGAAATTCTGTCCCGCTCTCTCTCTCTCTCTTGCGTCCATGCACTGCCAACGAACAACATCACCCAGCGACAACAGTCCAGCAGCCGACGACCACCGTAATCAGCCACTATACCACCGTCGTTCGACACCAAATCTAACCGGAATCCGAACACGGATAAGTTTCTTTGTTATTTTGATGATTTTGGTTGATATTATAGGAGAGAAAAAGGTAATAAAGTTGTTAAATAGGTTTGAAATTTTGTGTGTTTTGATGTTGTTTATGGTTGTTTAGAAGATTTTTAGGGTGATTATGTTGTTTATATATTTTTAGGGTGATTATGTTGTTTATATATTTTTAGGGTGATTACAACTTACGTTATGATTTCTAAGGCTTGAATAGTTGAAAATTAAAATTGAAACATTATGTTATGGAGTGATGAACTTATGTTATATAGAGAAAGAATTGCTTAAGAAATTAGCTTTAGATGATGTTTTGGATAGATTTCAAAAAATGAAAACCTGTAGGGCGTCGACGTTTTAATTATGTTTGTAACAAGGATTGACATGTTTTTGATGATTATATAAATTTAGTTTGATGTTCGTTTGTTTTACATGACCCGACCCGATACGAACCGATTTTTTTACTTATATACCTAGGGGCCTAAAATTTTTAAAAATGTTCCGCACCCCCATGGAAAAATTCCTGGGTCCGCCACTGATGATGATATAAAGTTGTAAGGACGTTTTTTGAAATTATATGGTTTATATGAAGGTTTTTGAGTGTTGGTCAATGTTTTAAAAACCGGTTTTTTAAATCGTATCACGTTTCTAGCTTTTAAATCGTACCACGTTTAGCTCGAAAACGGCTCAACTGGTTGTATTAGACAGTTTAACC
Organism: Helianthus tuberosus; assembly: GCA_030545235.1. Taxonomy (NCBI): domain Eukaryota; kingdom Viridiplantae; phylum Streptophyta; class Magnoliopsida; order Asterales; family Asteraceae; genus Helianthus; species Helianthus tuberosus. Next base: position 2,386,504 of record CM060362.1, read on the forward strand.
GGATTGAGTAGTTGATCCTATAATTCCATAAAACTACAATTTCAATTCAAAAAATAATCCAAACTACATAATTTCATAATTAATAATCAATTTTCCAACAAAGTTACTTTTAAATAGAAGTCTACATTGGGTATTAGACAATATATTACAATAGGCTTATCTAGAGGGTTATATGTGTAACTATCTTGTCTATATATACTTGATGTAATTATCATTGTTAATCACAACATACACACAAATCATTACCAAGTTTATCTTGGTATCAGAGCCATCTTTTTCCTAACCCTAATTGTGCAGCCGACACCCTCATCCCTGCTTCCCTTTCCTGTCGGCAATCACAGCCCCTTCAACCACCATATTCCGCCATCCCCTCTCCTCTTTCCCCTTACTACAATGGTCCTTCTAGTTCTAGCAGCCTTTTCTCAGGTTGACAAAACAACTCACAATTCTCACAAGTTTGCCTTCAAACTTTCACCCACAAATTATGGGCATTGGAAGGCGATGATACAGCCCTTTCTTCTCACCAACAATCTGTTTGGTTATGTTGATGGCACCATACCGTGTCCGCCAGAACTTATCGAACCTGCTGCCTCTTCAGACAAAGAAGCTACACCACAGTCACAACCAAACCCGAACCACCCTATCTAGGTATCCAATGATGCCCATATCCGGATGCTACTGGTCTCTACAATTTCTGAACCATCTTTTCAGCATGTTATCGGCAGCAACACCTCCAGAGAACTGTGGCTTGCTTTAGAGCGAGCCTATGCCCCGAATACGGCTTCTAGAGAATACACTCTTCGTGCACAACTACTCAAGATCGAGATGAAAGGTGACGAAACTTCCTCTGCTTATCTTACACGTGCTCAAGAATACGCAGATGCTCTTGCTAATATTGGTGAACCGATGAGGGAGAATGACTTGGTTATGTTGGTTGTTTCTGGTTTACGTGAGGAATACACTGGACTTAAAAAAAACATTCTGACACGTCAATTTCCTACAACATTTTATGAACTTCATGGTCTGCTATCAGATCATGATTACATGGTCAAAAAATCCATACCTGACGCGCCTCAGGCTCAGGAATTTGCTGCTGCCTCTGCCAATTCCAGCGTCCCAATAGCCTCACCTAACTCTATTGCATCACACTCGAACATTCAGGCACTTCAGCAGGTACTTGGGCAGCTTGGTCTTCAAGTTCAGCCGATAAACTCACCTTCCTCACAAGTTTTTTTACACCAACACTGCTGCTTGGAATAACCGTGGCCGTGGGACCAGGCGTGACCGTGGTAACAACAGTTCATACAATCGCAGCCAAGGCAGAGGTAATCATTCTCAGTTTCCTTGGGCTTCTAATCAGAACTTGGTTTTTGGAACGTGCAACAGGTGTGGTATTGGCCATGTCCCATCACAATGCCCTAACAGGGATCCGGCCACCTTTCGGGGACGCCAGCCATCAGTAAACTATACCGATTATCGTTCTCAGACATCTGATAATCGCTCCCAAGCATCCCTCTCTTGTGTCGCAACCCCCGATCCCCGGGAACGGGCGACCGCGAGCCAGTTTCGGTGGTATCTCGTATTTTCTAATTTGGCAGCGGAATTTTTCATCAGGACCGTAGTTAGGAAACATTGATCAGAGTAAAATACCACATTTTCATAACTTTAAACAAATGGGTTAAAACCCAAGTTCGTAGTACACACATTTTCATAGGAATAAATCCTATTTTATTTAACAAAAACATCTATTTTATTTTAGGTAACTTTATTGCCACTTTTCCAAGCCTTCAGTGCTGTCCAGCTGGCTTCTATTTGACTTTCACAGTTTGTTACCTGAAACGCGTTTTAAAAACATTTGTCAGTGGGAAATACTGGTGAGTGAATCCCAGTTTAATCAAGTTTAAATAAAAAGTCACAGTGTACAGTATTGAGGGCGATCCCGCAATTATATTTGTTTCCAAGACATATCAATTAACATCCATGGTACTATCGAACCCGACTTGTGGACATGTTACTCCTTGACCAGGTGGTAACAAATTTTGTATACAAAACCCCAACATACTCATGATAATTGTATTCTTACAAATACTCAATAACTGTTATTCGCATGGAAAAGTAATTAAGGTTTTGTAAAAATAATTAACAAAAGGTTTACAAAAAGTGGATCAACTCACATTGCTGTTTTAGATTTTCCGTAAGGGTTTCCTGGTGATAATCTAAAATTTACACAAATGCACACGCGTTAGTATAATAACCCATTTTAACATTAGTAATACCCTCCCCGAGACGACATTCCAACGACTACGTCGGGCAGAACCACGACAGCCGTTACGGAACCCTAGATCAATCGGGCAACGTATATAATTCGTATCCAGGGGTTATAATACTTACAACGGAGCAGAACTTCGCTATTTTAAGGGGTATAATACCTTCTATTCAGAAATTAAGATTGAGAAACGTTTGTGAGCGATCGGAACTGAATGCCGATGCCCTTCTTATATAGTTGCTGAACCTGGTTCTCTCACGGCCCGCGTAAAACAAGGACAGGGCTTACGCGGCCCGCGTCAATCCCCGGTCAAAGCGTAGCTGATCCTGGTCAGCGTCTAGACTTGCCACGATGATGACACGTGTCATCACCGGGTTGCGCCACTATCTTGATCTCACGCGGCCCGTGTAAGTGGTAAGGTTAGCTTACACGGCCCGCCTAAACTTAAAAATCAACGAAATCAGGTTCTAACCTTAAAACCGCCCGCGTAAGGGTTGGGGTGGGTCTACGCGGCCCGCCTCAACTTACTTTTTCTTGTTTTTAATTATTTTTAATGCTATACTGTATTTCGGGCTCGGTTTTCACATACGGGGTGTATTTAGGGACATATTGGGATAATTTAAAATATATTAAGGTGTCGGAAAATAATCGAAGGTGTCGGTTTTTATTGAGAGTTGTTATATCTTGGCTCAACGACACTGGTGCCAATGAACATGCAACCTTTAATCATTCGAGCATGGATTACTCTGAGCCATACCGCGGTAACGATGGTCTTCATGTTGGCAATGGTGAGTCCTTACCTATTATTCATATTGGTTCCTCTCGTATCTTTTCTCCAAACAAAACCTTTGTTCTAAAAAAATGTTCTTCATGTCCCTGGAATCAAAAGGAACATCCTTTCCGTCCAAAAATTTTGTCGTGATAATAATGTCTTTTTTGAATTTCATGACACTTTCTTTTCTGTGAAGGACAAGTCTACATGCACTATCCTCCTCACAGGTCCAAGCATTGATGGGTTGTACTCCTTCAGCTTACCAACGGTTCAGCCACCTCCAAAAACTGCTTTCTCTACCGTTCGTGCTTCCATAAACACTTGGCATCAACGGCTTGGTCATCCACATTCACAACTTTTAAACTTTATGCTTTCCCAGTATTGTTTACTAGTTTTTTCTAAACATTCTAGTATGGATTGTGATTCTTGTTATGTTGGAAAGTCTTCTAAACTTCATTTACCATTATCTAATTTTAAAAGTTCTCATATTTTGGATTTGGTATTTTGTGATGTTTGGGGTCCCGCCCCTGTTACTTCTTGTGATGGTCATAACTATTTCTTACTGTGTGTTTATCACTATTCATGTTTCATGTGGATATTTCCTCTCAAGCTTAAATTTGATGTTTTTAATATTTTCAAACAATTTTTAGTAACAGTTGAACGACAGTTTAAAACTAAACTGAAATCTATCCAAACTGACTGGGGAGGAGAATTTAGGAAGCTCTCACCCTTCTTCTCCTCTCTTGGGGTTGTACATCGGCTCTCATGTCCACATACCAGCGAACAAAATGGGTATGTTGAACGACGCCACAGACATGTTGTTGAAACTGGGCTCACCCTCCTTGCACAATCCAATGTCCCACAACGTTTTTGGCATTTTGCATTCGACACGACTGTCTATCTAATTAACCGAATGCCTTCTTGGTTCAAACTTAGTATCGTGGTCTGCTCGTAAACAACGCATTGTATCTCAATCATCTACAGAATCCGAGTACAAGGCCCTTGCAGATACGGTTGCTGAGCTCACTTGGCTTGAAACACTGTTACGGGAATTGTGTGTCCCCATGTCTTCGGTTCCCACACTATGGTGCGACAACTTAGGAGCCACATATATGTCAGCGAATCCTGTGTTTCATGCGCGAACAAAGCATGTAGAAGTTGATTTTCATTTCGTTCGAGAGAAGGTTGATCAAGGAAGACTTTGTGTTCTGTTTATAAAGACAGATGATCAGATCGCCGATGTGTTCACTAAGCCACTACCTTCACAACGGTTTGTTTGGCTTCAGTCCAAGCTACAGGTCGCTTCCCGGCCTTAGCTTGCGGGGGAATATTAGACAATATATTACAATAGGCTTATCTAGAGGGTTATATGTGTAACTATCTTGTCTATATATACTTGATGTAATTATCATTGTTAATCACAATATACACACAAATCATTACCAAGTTTATCTATGGGTAATGGGTTTGTGGCATTAGGCCATATGTAATGGTCAAGCCCCCATAAGGCCCCGTAATTAAGAGGGGTTATGTGATAAGTGATAAAATGTGTAAGAGAGGGAGACTATATAACTTGAGTGTGTAGTGGAAATGGGGTTATATAAACCCTTCAATTATACATACATATGTATGTAAATATATGTGTGTGAGTGGGGGAGGAAGGGGCATAGCATTATAATTTTCGCTAGAAGTGGGGGAGGAATGGGCATAGCGCCCTCTGTTTTGGTGTAGCAAGGCGCCATGGGGCGCCATATCCCTCCTAGGCGCCATATTCCTTGCCGCTACAGAGGGGCTTAGAGTGTTGAATGGATCAAGTTCACGATCACTTAAAAGATGAAATTCACTATCATCGACATCCTCATCAACTAGAGCATAACTATTTTTGTTTCATACCATATAAAATAAGAAGTTTTAGTTACTAATAATCACAATATACTAAAATAACGCAAGATAAGTAACATATAATTGGGTCTTTCACGGTAATTTGGATGGGCCACTCAATTAAACTAAAAATTTTAACATGGGCTTAAACCGGTAGGCTGGTATGAACCGGAACCCTATTTATACCAGCTCAACCGTACCGGAACAACAAATGGTAACCGGTTCAACCGATATTACCGACCGGTTTTTAAAACACTGGTGTTGCTAACATCTCACAACTATGCAAAAACCATTGTATTGTATTTATGTAATCAGGCAAAAGCCTATGTCCATTATTTGTTAACTAAGATCATGTGTAGTCAAAAAGCCCATTTGGGGGCGTTATACGCTATGCAGTTAATATCGGTGATATATCGGTCATATCGGTCTCCTAGTAAAATATCGGTGTCAAATATCGGTCAGAATATTGGTACCGATATTATCGGCGATATTGACCGATATAACCGATATCTCACCGATATTTGACCGATATAACTGATATATCACTGAATTATTATTGTTAAATGGCTATATATGTAAATTTTGCATTATATTAAAATTACCGATATCTCACCGAGATAACCTATATCTCAAATATCGATCCTTGACCGATATCCGATATTTTACCGCATTAAGTGCATAGGTTATACGACACGTGTCGAAATGCGTAAGAGAGGGGCTTTATGAGACGTTATATCAAAATAGGGTGTAGTGGTAAAGGGGTTAATAAAGCCCTTCAATTATACATACATATGTATGTATATATATGTGTGTGAGTGGGGGGATTTGCGTTGGAGAACATCACGCCTCGAAGGATATGTGCCGGAGAAGAAAAACCTCCCCATAGCGCCCGCCGTAATGGTGTTGGCGGTGCTATGGGGGCGCGATGCTAGCTTTTGGCGTGATATCAAGCCCCACTACGGATGGCCTAATGTTTTCTGTTATAAATCACTGTATTATTGTATATATGCAATTTGGATTTATGTGACATAAAACAACAAGAAATAGCCTTGCAAAACTTATAGGCCAATATATAAGCATACAATTTAAGTAAGAGCACCCAAAATACGTAAACCTATCATTGAAATGATGAAAAACTCAATACTATCATCCAAACTCAAGTTTGGTCGGTTATATTCATATATATATATATATACTAATTTAAAGACAACAATGTTGTATGTGTAACAAGAGCTTCTAGATGAAAAAGCGGAACAAGTTGGCTAGACATCGGGCCCAAATAATATGAGTGGTAACGTAACGATTACACATGATTTTCACATGCTAATACAAAACATTTATTTTTTATTTTTTTTAACGGCAAATTGTACTTTCATTCGACACCAAATATTACAAAAAAAACGTTTTATGTTCAAATGGTTAGTAAGGGACTAGCCAACCACCTGAAACATCCTCACCCAATTACATATTTATGTTTTAAACTAACAACAACTATATCTAACCAAAATCGAATTTCTGCTAGTTATTCCACTCCCAATTTGTTTTCTTTGCCCTGCTTTTGATCCAAGAATATGTTGTTGCTTGCATTTATCCGAATATTGCATCTATATTCACCCTTGTTCCGTTGAAAATGAAATCGTTTCTTGCCTTCCAAATTATCGAGCACGTTGTTATGATAATCGTTTTAACATATCTCCTTTTCCGCACCTCAATTTTATTCTGTTTTTACCATTCCAAGAGATCCTTCATATTAAAAGCAAAGATGTGCGGGATTTTACACCACACACTCACTTTAAACCAAAGAACCGAAGCAACATAACAAGTTGTAAATAAATGGTCGGCATCCTCTTCTTGTTCTCCGCACAGTTTACATGTCGCCGATCCTGGTAACATACCTCTTCTTTTTAGACCTCCCAGCGTTGCTAGCCGATCTTGAATCCCACGCCATCCGAAAATATTTACTTTTTTTGGAACCCATTTATCCCAGTCGTACGGATAAAAAGGCACCGCAAACCGGTTCAGTTCTGCTCTAAGTGAAGCTACCGAAAACTGCCCATCTTTTGCCAGCATCCACGACCACTTGTCCGGGGCCGAACTCAACGAAAGAGACTCCATAATGCTCGAAATTTGTTGAAGATCCCAAAGCTCAGCTGATGTATTAGGACTTTGTCTCCAATCCCATCCCGTTACTCGATCTTCCACCGTCACCCTTTTATGTCTCTCCAATCCAAAAAGATCAGGATATCTATCTTTTAGAGGGCCGTCCCCGTCCCACCAATCCAACCAAAATCTGATATTTTTACCGTTTCCCACCACACCCTTCATTAACTTGTTGGGATCCAAATTGTATGCTTCCATATCCTTACCTTTTTTAACTATTCTGTTCCAAGTTCCAGCAATTCCTTCTTTGACCGGTAAATATGATGATGAGTGGTTGTGTTCATGTATTGCCATTATTGTCTTAACCCATAAACTATCTTTTTCGTTTTTAATTCTCCACCACCACTTTGATATTAAACTAATGTTCATGTCTTTGAGCGTCCCCAACCTCAATCCACCCTTTTTAATTGGAGATATCACCTTTTCCCAACACACCCATGCCGTTTTTGCTTTTTCATCATTTCCCCCCCCCCCCCCCCAAAAGAACCTCCTTCGTAATGCCTCTAACTTGTCCAAAACACCTTGCGGCGCTTTGAACAAAGAAACATAATACAAGGGAAGGCTATCTAATGTTGCTTTCAAAAGAGTTAATCTCCCACCGATCGAAAGAGTTTTTGACTTCCACAATGATAACCGAGATTTAAAATTTTCGATTACCCCTTTCCAATGTCTTATTTGATTCATATTTACCCCCACCGTTACCCCGAGATACTTACATGGAAATTTCCCGACCTTACAGTTGCCATATTGTGTAAAGACTCCTCTCCTACCCCAATCCCAAAGATATTTGATTTTTTATGACTAACTTTCAACCCGATATGTAATAAAAACATCTCATCAATCTTATTATGTTACTAACCGAGTTACCCTCCCAATCGCCCATAAAGACCACATCGTCCGCGTACATCATATGAGTTATACTTGGCCCATCATTTGGTAACGAAATACCTTTTACCAAGCCTAACTCCGAAGCTTTTGACATAAAACCCGTTAGTGCCTCCATTGCAATTATAAAAATGAACGGAGATAATGGATCACCTTGACGCACCCCCCGGTAACATTGAAACTCAAGAGTCGGTGACCCATTTATTAACACCGACACCCTCGCAGATGTCAAAATGCCTCTTACCCACATCCTCCATCTACCGGGGAACCCCATTTGCTCAAGAACTTTTTCAATGAAAACCCAATTAATTGAATCGTATGCTTTTTCGATATCTATTTTTAAAATAAACGCTTTCTTTTTTGATTTTTTAACCCAAGAAATAATCTCATTTAAAATAAGAGGACCATCAAGAATGTTTCTGTTAGAAATAAAACCGGACTAGACCTCTGACACAACTGACCCCACCACCCCTTTGATCCTAGTAGCTAGTATCTTAGATATGATCTTAGAGATACTACCAATAAGACTAATCGGTCTACAAAACATTTATTAAAACTAGCTATTTGCGACTGTATTTTTAGTCACAAATCGGTAAAATGATCTGTTAAAGACAAAAGTCAAAGTCAAACCCTTTTGTATGTATGCTTTTATAAAATGATCTGTTACCTTTGGATATTATTAATATAAGTTATTTTTTAATAAGGAGATTTACGAGGTTTTGTTGCAGCTTAATTTGAGTTAATGTTATTGCATTTTTTAGTGTTCACATAACTTTTATATAACAAGTTTTGATCTCTTGGATCAACTTTATCAAAACATGAATTGGTAATATAAAAACAAGATAATTTTTTTACTTTTATTGGCAAGCAAACATATCTTTAAATGTTGTTATATTAATGTTTTTGATGTTACAGTTTATTGTAGATATTTTGCCCAAATCCTTTTGGTTAGATATTTTTGTCAAGTTGTCATTTTCCTACCATGAACTTGTAGGCTTCCTACCTAAAAGAGTCCTATACATTTTGGTGTTTTAAGTTTCGAACACATGGCGTTGAAGTATAGGTTGATAGCTAATGGTTAGGCTGGTTTAGAGTGAGGCAGAGTGGCCGCTCGTTCAAGACCTACTCTCCAAGGGGCTCAAATTTAAAAAAAATATATATATATGTTTTTTGTTTTTTGAAAAAGGGCGATTTCATTAAAAATAAACTTAAGCAAGAAGCTCAAGTTTGATACATACACAGAAATAATGGAAAGACATCATACAGGAAAATTAGAAAACTTGAAATAAATGGAGATATGTTTTTTATATATAATTTTCTTAAGATAACAGATTATAATTAATTTAAAAACCCAATTTTGTTAAAATCATAAACTTTTGATTTAGTATATGCCAGCTAAACAATTAAACTAATTTGCTCAATTAAATCCATTAGTCTAATATTGTTTTAAATTACACTTTTAAACCCAATTATATTTTAGAGGCCTGTTTTTGCTACTCGTCCAAGCCTCTACTAATAGATTGGGGTGTTCATGGTTTGATTTTGATATTTTTTTAGGCCAAATAGTTAGCCAAACCTTAGTAATAGTGTTTGATTATTGAAAACTGAACCTTTGAAATTTAAAATCGAAATAGACAAAATTGTTATTAGCGGTTTAATTTCTTAGTTTGGGTTTTATTTGTCTCTTATTAAAAGCCCATAAAAGATAATAAAAATATAGGGTGGAGATACAATAGGAAGTTTATTTGGCTAAGAAGGCTAGGAAGTGATCTTGACCATCAATTTAGTTAATCAAGGGCTAAGATTAAATGATGGAAATTGAAGGGAAGAAAAGAGGCGCGTGAGTTTGTTTAGGGGTATTCTAGTCAATGCAAGGCAATAGTTTCTCTCTCCTCTAATTTCCCCCCATTTTTTAAACGTTAATAACTCTTTCATATGAAATTATTTTTTTATAAAAATTACACCAAAAAAAGGATCGTTTTTTTATCTTTAAAAAGAGTATACTATTGCTATATTTTCAAAAAATAAATTTAAAAATCCAGTTGCGTAAAACGCAATAAAAAACCCCATTATATAAAACACAATGAAAAAAAAAACCTAAAAATGTCATTTTTCTAAAACGCAATGCACAAAAAACACAAAGAAATATCTTATTTGTAAAACGCAATGGCCAGAAAACACAAAGAAATATCTTATTTCTAAAACGCAATAGCCTAAAAACTCAAAAGAAAATGTACTTTCTAAAACGCAATGCACTAAAAACACATAAAAATGTGATTTACCTAAAACGCAATGCACCAAAAACACATACAAATGTCTTATTTGTAAAATGCAATGACCGGAAAACACAAAGAAATGTCTTATTTCTAAAACGTAATAGCCTAAAAACTCAAAAGAAAATGTACTTTCTAAAACGCAATGGACTGAAAACAAATAAAAATGTGTTTTACCTAAAACCCAATGCACCAAAAACACATACAAATGTCTTATTTCTAAAATGCAATGGCCATAAAACACTTAAAATGTCTGTTTTCTAAAACGCAATGGACTGAAAACACATAAAAAAATGTTTTACCTAAAACGCAATGCACCAAAACACAAAAAAAATGTCTTATTTGTAAAACGCAATGGCCAGAAAACACTTAAAAATGACTCATTCTAAAACGCAATTGCCTAAAAAAAAAAAAATGTTCTCTGTAAAACGCAATGGACTGAAAACACCTAAAAAGTGTTTTACGTAAAACGCAATGCACCAAAAACACTTCAAGAATGTGTTTTTCTAAACCACAATGGCCAGAAAACACATAAAAATGTTTTAGTTCTAAAACGCAATTGCCTAAAAACATCAAAGAAAGTGTTCTCTCTAAAACGCATTGAACCATGACAATAGTTTTGTCTGTGCTGTGAACTGTCTCAACCCCAGCCAGGGGCTCTGCCCCTTGGACCCCGCCAGGGGCTGCCGCCCCTGGAACCCCGCTACCAGGGGCGCTGCCCCCGGACCCCCGCCAAGATCGTAAAACGCAATGACTAAATCAAAAACCGAGATCGTAAAAATGAAATTATAGAATTTCTTACATGGATCGAAGTGATTTCTTCAACAATTGACGAATTTTGAATGATTGAAACACTTATCAGCGCTCGAATCGAACGGATCGAGTGATTATCTTCAAAATCACCGGAAAAAAAGAGATTTTGTATGAAATTAAACTGGGTTTTCTTCAAAAAAGCTGAAGAACACGTTGATCGGGTGTTTGAATCATTGATTGGTGATGAAAATCGCACTATAATGTAGTGATTATTGAGATAGAAAGTGAAGAAATGGTTGAAGATGGTGGGTTTTGAAGTTACTGGGTTTTGAAAAGGAAGAAGAAAATGGTTGGATTGACTAAAATACCCTTTTTCTTTATTTTAAATGTTGCCACATGTCCTAATCCTATTGCTTCCTACACTTTCTAGCCAAAATAAACTTCCTATTTGATCTTTTTCCTAAAAATATATACAAATCCACAAAATCTGAATAAAACAAACAATCCAAAAACAACTTCTCTAAAAATGTATAAAACAAATGTAGAGAAAGAAGTTGGGTGTTATCTAAACAATTGCAGTGGGTGTCCATGAACTTCGAAAACGAAAAGCAAAAGCATGGACAAAGAAACCTTTCATCTTCAGAGAGGGAGAGAGATGATGAAGATGACTATATGAGATGGTTGGGTGGGTCCTTTAAAACTATTACTAATACTAGTATTAAGCCCCTGCGTTGCAGTGTTTGTTGTAAAACTGTGTCAAGTAGTACTAATTCTATACCACTGTCAGCGACCACCAAGACCGTAAAAGTTCGTAAAAACAAATTAAATAAAAACGAAAAAAATAACGCCGAGCGAAAAGAAGACGTAAAATCTTTGAATCACGAACGCTCGTTGCAGAGAAATTAAACCGAAACGTAAAACATAAAAAAAACTAAGTCAATCCATGACCTGCGCGTTAGTCAAACTTGTTAAACGGAGAAAAATCGATTTGCTGCGACAGGCCAGTCAAACGGGAAAAAATATACGAAACAATTGTTGAACCCCACACGCACGTTGCGGTGCATTAACTCACAAAATTTAGAACGAAACGAAAAACTTGAGAAAGATGATAAGTATGGTGGCCCAAAATTGAAAATAAAAAAGAGTTGGGGTTAAATTGCAAAAGATGAAAAACTTTGGGTTAAAAGTAAAAAAATAAAGGGTCTAAATTGCAAAATTGAAGTTATTTATTAATCTTAGATAAAGATAAGGATAAAAATAAATGATATCTATATGTTAGTTATTAATATTAACATTAAAAGAAATTTTTTAAATAATTATACATAAAATTTATGAGCTTGAAGGAGAGAATGTCATGTGACATTATTTGGAGTCTTTTATTATAAATTAGATATTAGATATTATTTAATCTCTAGTTTATTTATTAATTTTAAACAATAAGGGTATAATGGTCTTTTACACACCATTTAACCGGAAATAACACGAATTGATGATCATTGGGGCCACTTTAGTTATAAATTTTGAACCATACAAACCATCTATGTAATTATTTAACCATGAAGATCAAAAGTGCAATATCTACAAAGCACGAGAACCGATGGTGTAATTAACTCTAAGGCTTTAGGGTATGGAATAAAGCCCCTAGGGGCTTTATTATACCACATCAGCTGTCACAACCGAACCGATGGCAGAAATATCGTAGTGAGACAAAAACGAGATTACTCGAGACTTCATAACGACTAATTGTGACAATAATTTAAGTAATTAGAATTTCATTTCATTTTAACGGAAATACATTGTTTGAAATGGAAAATACATCTTGCTAAACATAGCAACATAAGCAAAATACATAAATTCAAGTTTAGGTGTGTTTCTAGTCTACCCTAAGTAACTTTCTTCATACGTCTTCATTAATTTCTCTCAACATGTATTAAAATACAATCAACACAAAGTTGGTGAGTATACAAGTTTGATTACATAGCATACGTATAAGCGACTGTCTCAAATTCAACATGACATTTTGTATACCTAGTTAAATTACATACTAGCATGCACAACCTAAATGTCAAACCATAGTTTCCACGAGCATAATCTTGTCATCGCAATAAACAAGACCGTTATACGATTGAATACTTAACAATGACCCTTCCTAAGGGCGGTGTGCTACTCTTATAGCGCTATGCATGTTAAGGTAGGCTTGCGCAAAGTCAATGACAAATAGTTTGCATGTATGAATGATTGAGTATCTAGCATGAATAACCTAAGCATAACAAATAGCATGTTTGATGGATTGAGTGTTTTCATAAGTTTGATTGTGTGCATAAGTGTGATTGATTAAGTCATACATATTACACTCCAAAAGTGATTAAAGCGTAAAAAGGTGAATTCGAGTATACTCAAGGTTTGCGTAGAAATTCCACGAAAGTGAGTCTGACAAGTCTTGAGTTTTGGAACACTGAAATTGCCTTAAGATGGGGAAACGAAGGTGTGTGAGTTGCGGATTCAATTATTGGGTTGGATTCGGAATTTAGAGGATCATTTATATAGTATAGTCAAATGTAAAGTAAAGCACCATGAAAATGGTCACTCAAGGAGGTAGGATGATCAACATCCATTAAACCTCATTATATAATTTACCAAAGCACAAAATCGTCAACTTAGTTGATGATTTCGGTTGGTCATGAATAGCAATTAAAGTACGAGTTAATAAGTTTGCTAAGTAGCCAAATAAGGACAACCCGGGCGTGTATATACCCAACATGGCAAACGTTGGAGACGATGTAGGGTTGGCTTACTTTGATTCTTGGAAGCTACTTAGATGAATATTTAACCTATGAAACAAAACAAGTGAGGTGGTAGAATCTTAATTGGAAAGCCAAAGCTCCCATTGTTCATACACTACCAAAACACAAGTCTCACCACATAAAAGGTTGTGAGCTTGGATGGTTTCATCACTTGTTTAGGTTACTTGGAACCTTTAGAACAGAAAGTTTAGGAGGCATTTAGACATCTAATCTTGTGGAAATCAACCATACTCAAGCCCACAACCATGAGTTTGGTTGGAAGCAAGGTCGGTGCAAGATTTCTCAAGATTAACAAGTTTATAGAAAGTTTAGTAAAAGTTTAAGGAAAACATAAAGTTTGGACCTCAAAATGGTGATGTTCCACCTTAGTTTACCATGGTGAACATGTGGAACACTCCTAGAGGTGTTCTAAGTGTTCAAGTAGAAGAAGAGGTGAAGAAAGTAAGAGATAAGAGAGGTAAACACTCACTTGAATACTTAGAAGTGTTCTGCCCTAAGACTGGTTCTTGAGTGTTTTGAGTTTGTGGAAAGGAAAAATGTGTTTGAGAGGCAAGTATTTATAATCTAGGCTTAGGGTTAGTGTTTTAATGGAGATATAAGGTGATTAGGGAAGAAGAGAGGTGGAAAAGGTGACCAACCCGTAGCCTTGAAACAACTTGCTGCGGATTAGAGGTGCTTGTGTCGCGCGACAGGGAGGCTTAGGTGACCAACTCGTAGCCTTGAAATAACATTAGTATGATTGATATATATACGAATTTCCATTATGATTGAAGTCTCGGATTACAAGATTGGAAATAAAATACAAATACAAGTTTCTAAATATGGAAAGTACAAAATACGGAACGTTACATTAGCGCCAAGTGTACACCACATCAGCACGGGGGCTTTATTCCCCCGTTTCAATAAGACCACATGGTATGGAGGGGCTTGAAACTTGGACGTTATTCGACATGTGGAGGCCACGTCAGCGCGCGTCAGAAAAGTGGCGTGGTTGAAAAAAGAGGTGTGGGAAGGGGCGTGGAAAGGTGGCGTTATCCAACACGTGGCACACACTTTTATTATTAATTTATATTTAAAAATGATATAAAATATATTAAATTTAAATAAAAGCCAATTCATACTACCTAATCATATAACTTAAAAATTAAAGACATTACATACCTTGAAAAAATTAAAGACATTACATAACATTAAAAAAATTAAAGTCACGCCCGTACACGTTATGGAACTCGACGAGAGCGACTTGGATGATGTCGACTTTATTTAGCTCACCATTGTCGTTGTCCACGCCGTTGAGCCTTCACATCTCGTACAATCAATATGAATCATCCGAAAACATGAATAAAGTGCACCCTTGGACCGGATGGCCTCACCCCTACGCGTACAAAATTCTTGATAAACTCGTTCCCAAAACGAAGACGTGTGTAACGGAGGCCCTTGGTTGTTCACCACCGCGACACACTATTCGTATAACGTGATGTCATCTTCTAGGATCCATGGAATAACGGGCATTGCAATAAGATGAAAATTGAGATTTTTGTGAGAGAGTGTTGAGAGTTATATAAAAAGTAGAGATTTTTTAGAGAGTGTAATGGTGTATTTATATATAAAAAGATTGATTTTTTTTTGAAAATTTGGTTTTTTACTAGCCGTTGGGTAAAATGGCTACTTCCATGGCCCAATGAAAAGATGACATATATGCATACTTATTAACTCAACGCCGGTGGAATTCTCCAAGCCCATAACTCAACGTTGTGGACAACGTGTGGTGTGTGCAACGTGGAAAGCATAAAAGCCGCTGATCCACGCCCACACCGTGTTGTCTAACACTCATGCAATGGAATAAATGGCCAAATCATTACTCAGTCATTTTTTTATTTTGTTTTATCTATACTACTATATAATACATATTAGACGGGCAACAAGGTAATTTAACTTCATTTGAGGAGGGCATCATTGTAATTTACCCCAAAACTTAAGACACATTAATACATTATTTAATAAACTTCTAATTAAATACACTAAATGCATTTAAAGTTCCTTATTGTTTTGAACCTAACTTATTGTCTAGGGTCCTAATTGTAAATAAATAAAACCAACCTATATAGCAGAGCCTCTTTCTTTTCCCTGTGTTTTGTTACTATTGACCTATGGAGGCAACGAAGGATCAACACCAAGTCTTTCCACTTTCAGCAATTAAATGTGATTTTACACATTCTGGATCATAACCGAACAGTTAATACACTATTAATCGCTTATACACTATTAATCGCTTAATGATTGTCGTTAATCGTCTTGATCACTATAAAAGGATAACCTATGACTGTCGTTAGAGCCCTTTCGATTTAACTATCACACTCAATTCCTTGTTTGAAATATATGTGATTACATTTAAAAATATCTTTCAATTAGCGATGGATTACCAACGAAATACCTGTATGATTTCCAATGGAGTCCGACAAAATATGGACATTCTTGCCCCCGACCAAAAATCTCTGTCGGCAATCGGCAGTTTCCTCATATTATGGTAACTAGGGCTGTAGACGAACCGAACGTTCAGCGAACAGTTCGTGAACCGTTCGGCGGGAAGTTCGTTTATGTTCGTTCGTTTAATAAACAAATGAACATAAACAAGAAATTTCGTTTGATTAGTTAAATGAACGAACATGAACAGAGGTCTCGTTCGTTCGATTGTGTTCGTGAACGTTCGGTAAGTTGTTCGTGCACATTCGTTGATTTGCGTTCGTTTATGTTCGTATGTTTGTGTTTTAATTGAAGATCTTTGTACTTTCTTATATTTTATTTGTACTTTATATATTATTAAACTTTTATTTATTTTATTACCCTAACAATTAAACTAGGAAACCCACTTTCACCTTGTTTATGCATTATTTCCCTTTCATTTCTCATTATTTACATCGGCGAATACAATCGACATCCGTTCCACAATAAGGGATTCAAGTTCGAGTGCTACTTTCTGGGCTATTTATCTTTATCATTCGTCGCGTTCGCCAAATTTATTTGTGTTCGTGAACCGTTCGCGAACACGCTCATTTCCTTAATGAACGAACACGAACATAAAATCGCGTTCGGTAAGTGTTCATGAACCGTTCGTGAACACATTTATTTCCTTAACGAACGAACACGAACAAGGCCTTGTTCGTGTTCGTTCGGTTCGTTTACAGCCCTAATGGTAACTATCGGTTATCTACGACGGATCACCGACAATTCTTTTTATTTACCTTTTTCATTTTTTTACTATTCACTTGAACCTATCGGAGATCCGTCTATAATTACCAATACTTACATATAAATTAATTACGTTTAGTTTTAAGATAAGATGTAATTTGAATTTTTGTAACATTTTTTGTTCTTATTTTACTTTCACACATATATAGTGTGAGTTCAAATAAAATCAATCGAATTTAAAAGTTTTTTTTTACTGAGGATGACTTTATAACCGTTGGATCTAAGATTATGGAGTTGTTAGAAATAAATGGTCAGATGAAGTAAAAGAAACAAAAAAAGACACATGTATAAATCATCTATCCGCCACTGTTCGATATATGATTCAACTTAAAAGGTTTCTAAAAGGTGTTGTGTTTTGTTTATATTTTCACATAATAGACACATACCATTTTGTTCATCGATGTTTATAAAGTGTGGACCGTTTAAATCTAAGCGATCGGTAGATCCATCCGGTTTGATTTGTACATGGTTTAGAAATAGGGTTTAGCTGTTTGATTTATTATATAAGGTGAATAACAAGGTTTTAGGACTATGTTAGTTTGTAAATAAGCTTGTTGGTTTATTGTTTAGATTTTGGAACGGCATATATGTTTCTATAATACTAAAAGTGACCCGAAGCGCGGCGGAGACAAACCGATTTTAATGAAACACTAAAAATAACACAAATAAAAAAACGAAAACATTACAAAAATCCAAAAAAAATGTTTTAAGAGGTTTGGTTTATTTTTTTCCTTACCCGGTTT
Organism: Helianthus tuberosus; assembly: GCA_030545235.1. Classification (NCBI taxonomy): domain Eukaryota; kingdom Viridiplantae; phylum Streptophyta; class Magnoliopsida; order Asterales; family Asteraceae; genus Helianthus; species Helianthus tuberosus. The sequence goes on from CM060362.1 coordinate 2,404,290, forward strand.
CTACCCCGTATTTAATGACGCCTTCCATCTTTTTATAGCTACACCTTACACATACAAACGCAATGACATCCGGGGATGAACACCGCCTTCATCTCGACTTGAACAAGCCCCCACCAGATCATGACCAACGCTGTTCCGAACCAGCTACATCACGTGCGTTACAGAGTGCATGCAAAAAAAGATATAATGAGTCACACGGTGCCGGAAGGCGTCTACGTAGGGCATCACGAAAAACATATAGACAAGACCTGCAACAAGGGAATAACACCAACAGTCCCCTCACTGAAAATACATCGACACCAACCTCCCCTTTACACCTCAACCTAAACATCCCCCCTCCAGATCACGACGATTTGTTAGGACATTCTGCAGGTTCCTCTTCATATACATACCTCACAAGTTTACTATATTGTATTTTTAATTTACACTGACTGTTTTGGTCAGAAAATCTGATGAGGATATTGCAACCAAACTCTTTGTTTCGGGGAATGATGCTTAAAATGTGTAATAGCGATAAGGATCACTTCAATGTAAAATGCACAAACAACACAAGGGTTTATACGGGGAAAAAGCCCTTGATCAAGAGTTGATCTCCGGCACAAAAAACCCCGGGTGATGGAAACTACCGATCACCAAGCTCAAATAAATCAATAAATGTTTACAACTTCGGATAGTAACGAGCTAGGTACAAGGATCACTATCGTGAAATGTGTATAAGTGAGTGAAAATGAATGAATGTTCGTCGAGAGCTTCAAGTGTACGAGTATATGAGTATGTGTAGCTGCAAAATGACTAAGTGTTTTTCTACTAGCTCGTTACTCCTTTTAAATTAGAAATAATCTACTCTAACTAACTGTCCGACTTTCGTGCCAAGCTTCCACGTTCTCCACAACGTCCATTTTTAGCCAAGCACGTGCGGGATAGTTCGGGAATATTCTCCGGGAATGTCGTCAAGACTTGGTCATACTTGTTACTCCTGCAAAACAATACGAAACAGAAGTGAACAATTGTTAGTATGAGGATCCTTAAGGTGATCCATGATCCTGATCCTGAAGTTCTTCTTAGGATCACTATCTGTCACAGAAGTAAGGATCACTAAAGAGGATAATAGCTAAGGATCACGAGTCATTTAGAAATCCACCCCTAACACTGACCACATTTCATTACTTAGGTACTTCAGTTGAGCGACGTTCATTATCACGTCAATTTCCAACTATTAATCATGACGATCTGAATGGGCAAGATAACGTGCGGACAAGAACCTCCCACGTTGGTTTCGACCTAAACATGCCCCCTACAGATCCCAACAATGCGCCTGACCATTCGGAAGGTTAATTTTGCTACACCCACCACACACTTTCTATTAACTCTTTGCCTTTATCTGTCTGCACTGACCGCATATTATTACTTAGGTGCTCCACACAACCCACAGAGAAGGCCACTTCCCTTTCATAACCATCTTTGCGGTGCTTTGAATCAACCAGAAAACAACAACGACGATCCTTACAACTTCGTCTACGCTGGAATACCCAGGGGTGTTCATCTCCTAAAGGAACAACGCCCATGTGCTTATTGCGGAGCTAGACGTTTCCCGCGTGAATTCCCAATATTTTGCTACATGAGCGGAAAGACTACATTGGCGAGCACCCCAGTCCCATCTGAATTACACCAGTTATTCACAACTCAAGAAGAAATTGGCAGGATTTTCAGGGAAAATATCCGCGCATACAACACAAACTTCTCCTTCACCTCAATGGGTGTCTCATTAGACGAGACAATGACTAACATGAGAGATGGCGTTTACACGTTCCGAGCACATAAGAGAATATACCACAAAATTGACCAGTTAGTACCACGGGACGGCAAACCCAGGTACTTATAGTTATACTTTTATGACCCAGATAATGAGATAGACGATCGACTCCTATGGCCAAATCTGGACCGCGCTATCACAGAGATCCTCACACGTGTTCTTTCCGCCAATCCATATGTCATGACCTTTCGAAGTCTCGTAGAACTAGGGCCCTTGGACAATTACAGGGTCACCTTAAATGCATCAGTTGAACTTGACCAACGTGTCTATAACCGCCCAACCACATCCGAGGTAGCTGGTATTTGGGTAGAAGGTAACAATGATATCACCTCATACAAAAGAAGCATCATCGTCTACGGGAGGTCCGCACAGCCGCAGACTATTTAACCGTACTTCAGTTGCTACGATCCCCTCTCATATCCTCTATTTTTTCCAAATGGTGAGGCGGGATGGCATAGTGGAATTCCACGCAACGGAGTCGAAGCCAAAACTCCACATAACGATCACGAAACCGATGACGATGACACAGAAGGTACAAACACATCCCCACCCTACTTACACACACGCATACACGTTAAGAACTACAATACATGTACTATCTTATAATGTTTACTAACTTGTTGATTTCCAAAATTTCTTAGAGGCACCGACACGTGGCAATAGAAAAACCGTTAGTATGCGAGAGTACTACTGCTACAAGTTTCAAATCCGCCCAACACAAAATATTCTTCTCCATGGTGGCAGATTGCTACAACAGTTTGTGGTTGACACATACATCAAACTGGAGACGGCACTCTTGCAATTTTGCCAACACAGCCAATCTAAAATAAGGGCAGATTTGTATCAAGGCATTGTTGACTGCATCAATGCGGGGGATGCTCAACCAAACAGAATAGGAAGACGAATCGTGCTTCCTGCATCTTTCATCGGTGGGCCCCGCGACATGCGATGTCGGTTCCTAGACGCAATGGCATTAGTCCAGGACGACGGCAAACCGGATTTCTTCCTAACAATGACATGCAACCCAAACTGGCCAGAGATATGTGCCAACTTATACCCTGTACAGGCTGCACAGGACCGACCGGATCTTGTTTCGCGAGTTTTTCGGGCTAAATTAGAGGCACTCAAAGAGCAACTCTTAAAAAAGCATGTCCTCAGCGAGGTGAAGTCTTATGTCTACGTCATCGAGTTCCAAAAACGTGGTTTGCCACATGCCCATTTCCTCCTCATAATGTACCCACAACACAAAGTCAGTAACCCCGACCAGTATGATCAATTTGTTTCAGCCGAAATCCCTTGCGTAGAAAGGTTTCCCCAATTGCACGCAGTTGTCGTAAAACACATGCTTCATGGACCCTGCGGCCCTCTACGAAAAAACAGTCCCTGCATGCAAGGAGATCCCAAAATATGTCGCTTCCGTTATCCAAGACAATTCAACGAACAAACGAGACAAGGAGAAGACGCATATCCATTGTACCGCCGACGCAACAACGGGATTAGTGTGGACGTTCGTGGGAAAACACTTGACAATAGATGGGTTGTCCCATATAACCCAACCCTGTTGATGTTATTCAATTGCCACATAAATATTGAGATATGCTCCAGTATAAAATCAGTGAAATATCTCTTTAAATATATTTATAAAGGTCATGACAAACAAGTCATCCAAGTAGAACCAGATGCCGAGAACATTATCATCGATGAAATCAGACGGTACCAAGACGCGCGCTATGTTTCACCCCCCGAGGCAATGTGGCGGATTTTTTCATTTAGCCTCTCTCTGATCTACCCCGCTGTTTTAACATTTATGCTACACCTCCCACAAAACCACATGGTGACATTTACTGAGCATTCTAACATGTCAGAAATTGTAGATAGGGAAAGGGCTAAAAAAACCATGCTCACTGCATTTTTCGAGAAAAATAGGAACGACCCAGCAGCAAGGGGCCATTTGTACAAAGATTTCCCAAAACACTACACATGGAGTAAAAGTTCGTGCTGTTGGAACCGTAGAATTCACAAAGGACGAAAAGGTCGTATCGTTACTGCAAACCCGGCAGAAGGGGAACGATACTACTTACGCCTCCTCCTGACAAATATCAGAGGGCCTACTTCCTTTGTACATATTCGCACGGTCAATGATGCTGTACAACCTACATTTCGCAAAACTGCACAACAACTAGGACTAATTGAAAACGACGACATCTTATCGCAATGCCTGGAAGAGGCGTCTATATTTCAGTTCCCCAATGCACTTCGCAGGTTGTTTGCAACCATATTGATGTTCTGTGAACCTGCCTATGTTCGAAAGCTATGGACCGACCATTTTGATGCCCTTTCAGAAGATCATCGCCTACATTCTCAAGACATCGAACACATCAACAATCTGGTCCTAGCTGAAATCGAAACCAACCTACAATCAATGGGTAAAACTTTGAATGACTTCGACCTCCCACGCATATCACAACAACATCACATCCAAAACGTAACACACCGTGATATACAAGAGGAGTACAATATAGTTGTTGACCCCACCCACTTAGATGCGAAGCACTCCCTTAACTGCGACCAAAAAAAGGCCTTCGATGAAATCATGAGACATGTCAATCACGCTCTACCAGGCGTCTTGTTAATAAATATAGCATTGTTACTTTTAAGCACGCTACATTTGTTTTCCAGAGCACTATTAGAATGCACACATAGAAGGGAACAAACTAAGAATAATCCAAATTGTTCAAATCATTCAAATTAACAAATCATATGCGGAGTGTCTACAATACGTATCGGCAAAAATTATGATCCCGCCGCGTAGCGCGGGTTTCCCACTAGTACTATTTAAACTAAATAAAATACCATTTAAACAACTAAAAAAAATTACATAACCAAAAAAAGAACTACTTGTCGTCTAGTTCAATATGTGGTTGTCTAGTACGTGGTTGTGACGATTCAGCTTCATCTCGTAAAAATTGAATGATCTCCTGGGCCGCGGCTTCAAAATGTGACAACTCATCATTCTTTTAATAGCTTTCTTTTTAAAGCGGAACATTATTGCGACCATTAACCATTGTGATATCCAGAGACTTAAATTTTGACCGTTAGAAAAGGCAACAACAAAGGGTTAACAACGGGTAGTCCGGGGAGTAAACTACCAAAATGGTCCCTGAGTTTTGGTCAAATTTGCCACTTTAGTTCAAAACTCAAACCTTTTGAATCTGGATCCATGTGGTTTCAATTTTATTGCCATTTTCATTCAATATCAAAACCTGGTCAGATTTTTTAGTTAACATCCAGTTTTTTTGTCGTTTTTCTATTTTTTAATGAATGGCAAAATGGTCTTTTAACGTCTTATTATAACAAAATAAAAAAAACTAGACCATTTTGCCCCTCATTAAAAGGAATGAAAAAGACAAAAAACTAGATATTAACCGAAAAATCTGACCAAATTTTGCTTTTGGATGAAAATGACAATAAAATTGAAACCACAGGGACCCAGATTCAAAATGTTTGAGTTTTGGACTAAAGTGACAAAAGTGATCAAACCTCAAGAACCATTTTGACAGTTTACTGTCCGGGATGCAGAAATCACCACCCGTTCTATTCGTCAGCCAGCCAAAATTGAATTCCGATACAGAAATCACCAAGAAAATTCATTTTAGGTTCCACAGACACATCTTATTATCTTAATCTGCCAAGATTAAGATAGCAGTGGTGTTAATCTCAAATAAGAGAAAAACAAAGTTATGTAATTGTAAATCTTTCTTTCAACCTATCTCTGTATTAGAAATTAAATTTCCTTTTGATTATGTTTTTCAACTTTTTGTGTTTGTTTGGTGCAAGTGACTCCTATGCAGACGAGTGAAGGAGCTCCTCCAATCAATTTCTTGTTACGGATTTTTAAGAGGGTATAAATCAATTTTTTTTTCATTTATACTCTTTGTATTGCATCATGATACCCAGAATATACAAAATAGTAAACTTGACCCTATAAGACTGACACATGGTAACATGGTGTTTAAAATCACGTTCTAATTTGGATACGCAACCCCCCCCCTTTGAATTGCAAAACTGATCCTGCTAAAGACGAAACGACTCTTATGGGTCGAGAAATTACTATTCATAACCCGCTGGACCCTGTTCAAGAATTCCACGGCCTCTGGGGCTAGGGTACCAAACGTATCAAAGGCAAATGGGATAAACACGTGAAAGTTAAAATCTTCAAATTCACAATATGGAGTCTGACATGAATGCAATCAAGAGTCAAAATTATCTGTCTTTTTATAATTCTTAAACCTTTTGGACATTTTCCTTTGCAAATGCAGCGTGAGCTACAATGGTTTAAGGTGAGCTTCAATGATCATAATTTCTTATTTAAGCTAATTACCATTTTTTTAATAATTAATCTGACCAGTTGTCGAATCGGTCCCCTTACTTGTCCATTGGTTGAAACTGCTACGTCGGTTCATCTATAGTTCTATATAGAAACTACGACATCATTTCAAATTACAACTGCTACCCATATTGTTTTGTTGTCCTACGACTCAAACTAAATGAAAACAACACAATTTAAAGTGTGTTAAGCGACCCGATAAACTTAAATACTGTCTTGACCCATGTTAAATAAAACGAGCCACATGGATTAAGAACTATTAGTGATCAAAATGGTAGTTGCTTAGTTTTTGTTCTTAACATGTAGGAAGTCGAAAAATTTGTAGATCATTCCGTGAGAGAAGCTTTAAACAATGCTGGGAAAACACCAAGAATGGTTTTCACTCATGAACATAAAGATTTACTTAAAGAATGGCAGCAATGGATGAAAGACACGGCATCTTCATGCACTGTAGTAGCAGCCCTCATAGTAACAATGGCATTTGCAGCTGCGTTCACTCTCCCAGGCGGAAATCAAGATGATGGCAAACCGATGTTCCTAAGACTGGAAGGTATGGTGACGGAGGATGGGACGCTACGTCACCTACCACGTCACCGAAAGTGAGGATGAGCCTAAAGGGGATGGACCAAGGGGTGGAGGATGGGGTAATATATATAGTGGAAGGTTCAAATAAGAAGAAATTTCTTGTAAGAAGAAAAAAGAATAAGTTTCAACCAATAAGAATGTTTCATTTTACATCATTTAATTTTTGCATTTAATTTTAATATAAGGGTATATTTGTAAACTTATATAGATCATTAATTTCTAGTCTTTCTTTTTAATAGCTAACTACATTAAATTTGTAACTTATTTTCAAAATATATATTTTTCAAAAAATAAAAAAAATTAGTTTAGAGTGTAGGACAAATTACTATATGTGTAGGATTATTTTCGAAATGTATAAGATAACTTTTTATGTGTGTAGGCAATGAAAATTAGTGTAGAGAATAATAGTTTATATAAGTAATTAATTACTTAAGATTGTAATAAATGAGATGAAAGAATAACTACTTGATATTTTACTATTGTACCATTTGTTCTTTGTCTTCTCAATTAAATTTTCTTCTCAAATGAACCTCCCTATATATATATATGTATGTATGTATGTATGTATGTATGTATGTATGTATGTATAGTTATGTGTGTGGAGGAGAGGCACGTCGAAAGCGTCGTGGGGAGGACGGAAGGGACGAGCCGGGCCATAGGGGGCGGTGTTCAGGGCCGGCACCGGGCCTCGCCGTGCCCCATACCCACCGGTCTAACCGCCAACACATTTATGCTTTTTATCGTATCAGATGCCGTTGCATTATTCTCTTCATGTTCTTAGGGATTCTCACTTCCCGATATGCATCACTTGTTTTGTTATTAGCGGCTTCGATTTCTCTACATTTAGCTATGTTTGTTTTGGAACCGAGTGTTTCTATGGAAGCAACCTCTCTAATCCAAGGAACAGATGTAAGGTTTGCATACACCTCACCATCCTCAGACCCTAACAACTTTTGTGTATAACACGCCTTCATTTTTACCTTACCTTACCAAACCAAACCAACACTACTCAAATAGTATCGGTAGCAATATTCATTTTATGGTTTTTGATATCCATAGCAATCATTTTCAATATTTTTCCATTACCCGTACTTAAGCGGTACCGTACTGCAACACGACTTTGTAACTCACAACTTTATGCGAGTAAATTTAATTTATACTATTCGAAACGGGATCAGGAGAAAACGCTCAAAAGTGAGAGAACGGTGAGAACGCATCTTGGCCCAACACGTGTCACGCGACATAGAGAAGGGCGAAGGGGCTCTTTTGTCCTTTCATCTTCTGCTTTTCCAGTTCCGCTTTTCTGAATGTTGTTTTAATTTTTGGGGTTTAAAATTTTTGGCGTTAACCAAATTCAATAATTAATGGCGTTTAATGGTTTCGTCGTATTAACATTTTGGCGTTTATGGCGTTTATTCAAATCGTATTCCATTGGAACCCAGGGTGGTCAGGAAATGTATCTGAATGGCGTTTTTCAAGACGTTTTAAAAAGATGGCCCGTTGTTCTATTATTTTTTATAAACATTTTGGCGTTTTGTGGTATCTTGGCGTTTTACAATTGTTATATTATATTTCAGCCACAATAAAAAAAAACTACAAGCGAAGAAAATAAATTAAAAATCCTAATCGGTTCTCTCTTCACAATCTTCACTGTCATCAGTCTCTCTGTTCTTTAATAGTACAAGAACTGTCACAAAACTTAACAAACCCATCAGTTTGATTTTTTTGCCTTCTCGTCTGTTGAAGTGGCTTTTTTGTGGATGTTTAGGGACATAGATCTATGACGTGTGGGTGAGTTTTTCGCTTTTCTTCATGTTGATCTTCATCTTTATAATCATCCCACTCTTCAGTGTCATTGATCTTTTCTCCTCATCCAAGCCTTCTTCAAGAACAAAAAATACAAAATGCCATATGACTAGCATTAGTATCTTTTTTTTTGAATTTTTGTCCATCTCATGCAACAAAATCTTTCTGAGTTACTTGCCTCCGCTAACAATTCATTCAGTGAAACTTCAAGAATAACAATTCTGAATATCCAAGAAAGCATATTAGCCATCTTTGATTTTGTCACACCCCGACTTTCCACGTGTCACCGGTGGGCCCGGTGGGGAGTATCGTGACGTAGTTGATATCATCATAGTCAAACAACACAATATATATATGCACAGCGGAAGCAAAAGATAATTATATTACAATCCGAATATAAAGTAATATCAAGTATTACAACGGAAAGTAAAGGATCTACAGGCGGATCTTAAAACATAAACATTGTTCAACAGACTTTAGACGCCTAGAACTTGCAAGATTCCTTATTAACGTCCTGAGCAGCTTCCAGCCTATTACGTACTTGTACCTGTCACTTAGACTTTTGAAAATACGTCAGTTTTCACGGGTAAATACACTCAACCGACTCATTTGAAAAGAGTTTAAGAAAATTGGTTTAGGTGCACAAGGCATGTAAATATTTTGACACAATGATTAAAATGCACAAGGCAAAATTAATCTTTTATACTTGATTAAAATGCACAGAGGCAAAATTAATCTTTTATAACTCGGGATAAACTATTTTTCATGTTATCAGTTTTACATAACTTGCTCTACATACGGGGCCCGGATCTATGCCGGTTCATGATTAACCGACACACCACTATTCCCTTATTTGGAATACCTTATTGGGTATAATTAATTAATCAGCATATAGCATCTGTCAGGTGTATGCCTACACCCCGTGCTTAAGTCGTGGCCATTGCATTTAATGAGTCAAGGATATCCAGGACACGGTCGCATTAACCCCCAATGTTTCAGTCAAGCAATACGAATTAAAAACAGGTTATTTGGATTTCCCGACTTATTGGTCTTTGAATCCCATACCTGACCATGCGGTATTTATATTACCGTATCCCAAGCCCGTAATAGGGAAAATAAGTTAAGAGTATTTACCTGAGCTAGCTCCTGTCTTAAATAGCAAGAATTATAATAACTCAGCCGTATTCACTTAAGTAAGCGTAGGTACAATTTACCGGAAGGCTCTAGTCTGGAAAGATGGTATAAATGACCAATTAGAATGCTAACGGGTCTTTAATTAAGCCTAAGCTTAGACCGGTTAGTCTTACCGAAAGATACGGTTCAGACGCATGATTAAGCGAAGACCGGATAGAATGTGATTTAGTCCCAACAAGTTCGGAGACTTGCTTAATATGGGTATTTCATACACATTCTGGATTTTGAGATAAAACCGATAAGGTTTGACCCGTTTAGGCTAATTTATAAAACTAGTTACATAAACCGAACCGAACGCGTAATAAGCGTAACGGGTATACATATGAGCCATTTACAGGTTTTCTAAGTTAATATGCTTCATATATGTTGTGACATCAGTAAGATGTCTTTTATTATGCCCGAAATGAATTTAAACACAAACTATGCCTCGTAGGGGTAGTTTGGTCATTTAAAAGGTTATAAAAGAGTTTAAGTATTTACCTGAGTTACAGGTCTGATGTAATCAGCAAAAATACTTATTTTACTAAGTTATAACAGTAGGATAAAGTATATATGTGAAATCTACCAATTATAATCAAACTATGCCCCGTAGGGGTATTTTGGTAATTTCACATAAGTCGAAAAGCTCAAAACTGAAGTCTGAGTTAAACAACTTTTGCTTACTGTTAAAACATTATAATTTGCCTCTAATATCAGTAGGTATCACCCTTGTATGTTTAGAAATAGTTTTAGTACATACTATGCGTTAAAAACGCTTAAAAAAGGCGGTTAGAAGCCTTTTACGGGTTCGATACATAATGCTGATATTTTTATTATTCCAGAAGGCTTAAAATAATTTATTTATCATATCTAATCAGTAGTAAAAGGTTTGGAGTCGTTTAGATATGTAAAACTCGTTTTATGGCCCGTAAGGGCAAAACCGACAATTACCGGATTAAGCCTACGACTATTAGTTATGCTCAGCCTAAAATTAACTAAAAATCTTTAAAAATCCCAAAATAATATATTACATCAGTGGGTAATAAGTTTGATATCAAAAAGTAGGCTTAACTAGGCTATATGCTAATTACGCCGTTTTATTAACATAAAGCTTTCATTTTACGCTAACGAGCATAACTCTTAATCTACACCTCAAACTGATGTCAAACTTTGCATACAAGTTTATATATCAGTAACTAAGGTTTCTACACTTTTACATTTTCACAATTCACGTTTTAAGGTGAAAAGGGCATAATGGTCAACATACGAGCAATTAACGGAATCATGCGTATTAATCAGTTAACTAACGAACCATAGTGTATAATCACAGAGGGTTATACTAGCATGTAACCTGGTCCAAATGAAGCTCTTAGGGATTTCTAAATCATCCCAAAACGGGTCAGAACTGAAGTCAAAGCAAAAGTCAAAGCTTTGCGACTTTCGGTTCCGAACCGGGTCTAAACAGTAAATTGTCGGGTTGAACATGTTTAGACATGTTCTTACACTCATTACTAAGTTATAACAATGATCCAACAGGTTGTATATGTTCTACATTGCTAATTATGCATAAATTGTAATTTACAGATTCTGTTGACTTTTTAAATACAAGTTTGACCCGACATTTGACCTAGTTAGAGTGGGAATCAGGGGGAACCCTTTTAATGGTTTATTGCCCACATAATTACCAACTTATAACTACTTTCAATTCGACTAATCACTGAGCCATTAGTGATTAATCTTAAAGTCAACCGTTAATTACGACGGTTTGACTTTTAAGCTATAACTAAGCTAAAACTTAATTAAGAAAGGTTAAGCAAACTTACCAAGGTCCTATGCACGGTTTGTGAGCACTTGAGTCTGCTTTGGAGCTCCAAGAATGATCAGATTTCAAGAATGAATGGTGTGAAGAATGTTTGCAACTTATGGTCCTTTATATAGTGGTTTAATCACCACAATTTGTTGACACACAAGTCTACAACCCACCACAACTCATCAACAAGTGTCCTAGGTGTTTAGGGGTTGTTTAGGGACCAAGCATGAAGAGGCAATTCGAAATAATGGCTGATACAAGGCAAGGGCAGACAAGAAATCAACAAAATCAAAAAGCTGTCCAGATGAGGCCGTCGCGTAGCGCGACGACATGGAGGTGAGGGCTCGCGCTACGCGAGCCTATGGTATCAGCCAACAACATTTTTCTTTAATTGCAGTTTTGGTCCTTGGCTCTTCAAACTTTGATTAGACCTTATTTTCTTGCACTTTGAGCCCTCCAAATTGATGTTTAGGGGCCTTAAGACATATACTGTAACACCTCGAAAATTCACGTCCTATAATGTGTTGACACGTGTCATAAAGTTTGAACGTGTGAAAGAATGTTATAAAAGGACTAAAGTTGACAAACATGGAAAGTATGTGATTATACGGATTCTAAGTGTCAACAGTGAATAAATATACTTCATAATAACCCTACATGATGTTTATAACATCAAACGAATAAATCATGGATCATACGAAGCTAAAAGTGAGAGATTACAAACTACAGGGGTTAAATGTGTCAACATGTTAAAGATATACCTCTGAGTGACCTTTTGACAAACCCGAAGCTTTGTAAATGTAAATTATGCTCACTAGAATGCGCGATATAAATTTCATAAAGTTTCGTTATCGTATGAGAAAGTTATGATCAAATTCGTGTGCGAGGGGTTAAAGTGCAAACGTTGAAAGTTAAGGCTTTTCGGGTTAACCGGAAGTGTTCAAGGACTTGGCAAAGTGGGTATAAGTCCTAAAGTTTATGTGGGTATAGTATAAGGGGTCAAAATGCAAGTTAAAAGCCTGATTACCCTTTCAATTAACCCAAAGGACAAATTACAAAATAAAAGAAATCAAAAATCTGATTTTAAGGCCTCAAGCGGCCCGCTTGAGGATTGCTTAAACGGGACGCGGGCCGCGTCCGGAGCCCAGATACAGAAACCGGGGACAGGCGCCTGTATTCGCGGAAACTCGTCTTTAAACAGAATTTTTCACATGGTGGGCGACCCCTAAACTATCCTAGAGCACTAGGACACATGTTGGATGGTTGTGGTCAGCTCTAGACTTAGTTGTCAATCAATTATGGTGAGTGAATTCACTATAAAAAGGGCTTCAAGTTCACAATCACTCCTCACACCTTCATCTGCATAATTTGATCATTCATGGAGCTCTCAAGCAGGTCCAACTGATCTTAAGTCGTGCATAGGACTCTTGTAAGTCTACTAGTCCTTCTTTAATTGAGTTTAGCTTGTTTAATTAGCTAAAAGTCAAACCGTCGTAATTACGGTTTGACTTCGAGATTAGTCAATAATGGCTCAGTCATATCTCGAATTAAAAGTAGTTATGAGTTGGTATTTATGTGGGTAATAAAACCTCAAAAGGGTTTCCCCTGATCACCACTCTAACCAGGTCAAAAGTCGGGTCAAACTTTTAATTAAAAAGTCAACAGGATGCTAAAAATGTCATTTATGCATAATTAGCTATCTAGAACATATACAACCTGTTTGATCATTGTTATAACTTAGTAATTAGTGTAAGAACATGTCTAAACATGTTCAACCCGACTATTTCCTGTTTAGACCCGGTTCGGAACCGAAAGTCACATAGTTTGACTTTCGCTTTGACTTTCAGTTCTGACCCGTTTAGGTATGTTTTAGAAATGCCTCAGAGCTTAAATTGGATTAGGTTACATGTTAGAACTACCCTCTGTGATCATACACCTTGGTTCACTAGTTATCCAATTAATATGCATATTTCCGTTAATTGCTCATATGTTGACCATTATGCCCTTATTACCTTAAAACGTGATTTATGGAAATGTAAAAGTGTAGAAACCTTAGTTACTGATATATAAACTTGTATGAAAAGTTTGACATCAGTTTGACTTGTAGATTAAGAGTTATGCTCAATATCGCAAATTTAAAGCTTTATGTTAATAAAACGGCGTAATTAGCGTATAGCCTAGTTAAGCCTACTTTTTGGTATCAAACTTAATACCCACTGATGTAATATATTATTTTGGGATTTTTTAAAGATTTTTAATTAATTTTAGGCGGAGCATAACTAGTAATCGTAGGCTTAATCCGGTAATTGTCGGTTTTGCCCTTACGGGCCATAAAATGAGTTTTACCTATCAAAACGACTCCAAACCTGTTTCTACTAATCACATATGATAAATAAATTATTTTAAGCCTTCTGGAAATATAAAAATATCAGATTTAAGTATCGAACCCGGAAATGGCCTTTAATCGCCTTGTTTAGCGTTTTTAACGCATAGTATGTTTAAAATTATATTAGACATACCCGGGTTGATACTTACTGATATATGAGGCAAATTATGATATTTTAACAGTAAGCAAAGGTTGATAAACTCAGACCTCAGTTTTGAGCTTTTCGGCTTATGTGAAATTACCAAAATACCCCTACGGGGCATAGTTTGGTTAAAAATGATAAATTTCACATATATGCTTTAGCCTACTGGTATAACATATCAATTTGAGTATGTTTGCTGTTTACATCAGACCTGTAACTCAGTTAAACATCTAAACTCTTTTACAACCTTTAAAATGACCAAACTACCCCTACGGGGCATAGTTTGTGTTTAAATCCGTTCCGGGCATAATAAAAGACATCTTACTGATGTCACAACATATTTGAAGCATATTAACTTAGGAAACCTGTATATGGCTCTTACGGATACCCGTTACGCTTATTACGCGTTCGGTTCGGTTTATGTAACAAGTTTACATAAATTAGCCGAAACGGGTCAAACCTTATCAGTTTTATCTCAAAATCCAGAATGTGAATAATAAACCCATATTAAACAAGTCTTCAAACTTGTCGGGTCTAGATCACATTCTATCCGGTCTTCGCTTAATCGTGCGTACGAACCGTATCTTTGAAAACTAGCCGGTCTAAGCTTAAGCTTAATTAAAGACCCGTTAGGATTCTAATAGGTTATTATAAACCTTCGTTCCAGATTAGGAGGACCAGTAAAAGCTACGTGCTATTTGCTTATTGTGAATTATACTTTACCAGTGTAAACTGACGTATTTTCCCAAAAAGACTAAATGCAGGTACTAAACGTAATTGGCTGGATTGTCTCCTTAGCATCAATAAAGAGTCTCGCAAGCTTAAGATGCCTGAAGTCTGTTGAACTATTGTTCCCATTTTATTTACGATCCTACTGTGGATAAACTTCCGGATATTGTTACATTGATAAGCAATATTAAATTCGGTTGTATCATATTTTAAATTTGCTTCCGCTGTGCATAATAATATTGTGTTGTTTGACTATTACGTTGCCAACCACGTCACGATACTCCCCCACCGGGCCCACCGGTGACACGTGGAAATCGGGGTGTGACAGGTTGGTATCAGAGCCAACACTGAGTGAATTAAACACTAGCCTTTTGTGTTTAATCTCAGTTACACTATTGCACATATCTAAACCTTCTGAGTCTAGACTTAACTTAGGAATATTCTCAATCCTAATCTTGAAATTTTTACTTTCAAATTTTTATTGGAAACGTCGCCAAGCGAAGAAGCCGTAATAGGAGTTCTCCACACCCGGAGCCCTGAGATGCTGAGCTTCGTACCGCGGCTAAAATGAAACGAGCACCCAAGGAGAAAGCATTCAGAGATAGAATGAAGAAGAAACTCCTTTTGTTGAAGGTCGTTTCCTTAATAGTCCTTATAAGGACATAATTATCTTTCAGTCCCTCCGAGGACACATTATTCCTTTTAAGTCCCGCTAAGGGCAACTTTATACTTTTATTTTTATATAGAGGAATGATTAAGTTTAAACTTTCATTCTAAACAAGAATTTTTAAATAAATGTAAAATAACATTTCTTTTATAATATCTACCATTATAATAAAATGGCAAAGTCTAAAAAGGACAAGACCTAGCCACGTGTCATTTTAAGACCGGGCCAAGATGGTAGTTCCATAATTAGATTTAGATCCATATGAACACCTCAATTTAAAATTGTTCTGCGTTAATTATAAATTAAGAATCTTAAGTGTCAAACCTAGCCTTCGAGTCAATTATCAGACCGGACCAAGATGGTAAGACCTGTTTAAAAGATTCAAATCCCTGTTAACATCTTAAAACATGTTAACACTCCTGGAAGATGTGATTCATTAAAATCACACACTTCATTTTATAAAGGATTCTTCAAAAGATTCCAAACCTAGTTTAATGATCTCTGAATCCTGGGTTTACATCATTAATTAAGATGATCATATTTTAACCATACGTGGTAACATAATGCCTACGGGCCCTGCTCATTTCCATATGAGCCAAAAGACAGTGGTAGCGATGACTCCCTGTCAGATAAAGGTAATGAACTAGGTTCAAACCTCAAATGCTTTGATTCTCTGAAATCCTAGCATATAATTTATAATTGTCCTTGTGACTAGGCCTATTGTGCCAAGATACTGTCATGCTTTGATTCTCTGAAATCATAAGCTTATAATTTATAAATGTCCATGTGACCAGGCCATTGGGGTGCCACTAATAAAACTATTAATGTTTTCTAATTAGGATAAATTATAATAGAAATCCTAAATAAATATATGATTAATAAATTAACCAAATATGGTCTCTGTTTACCATGGTTAATGAATTTCCCTAAGGGGCAATTCAGTAATAAACTTCCCTTATAAGGGAAGTGCCTACGGGCTATAGTTAATGTCCTCTGAGACTGAAGACAGTGGCAGCCTACAGCTCCCTGTCAGGAAAAGGTAATGAACTTTGATTCAAACCTTAATGCCGCGATTCTCTGAAATCATGGCTTATAAATTTAACTTGTCTACGCGACTAGGCCGTTTGTGCTATTATTATTAACTTATGAATTAGGATTTATGATAAAAATCCTGAATAAAATAAACATCCTTCCTTCCCTGTCAGTATGCATTTTAACAGGAAATCTTAAAGGTGAAACCTAGCCTACGCGGCCAAGATGGTGAAACCTACTCAAGGGATTCAGATCCTTGTTAACATCTAAGAACGTGTTAGCACCCTCGACAAATGTGATTCGAGAAAATCACAACAGTCATCCTTATATTGGATTCTTCCAATTCCCATATCTAGCCTAGTGAATTAGGAATCATGGCCTATATCATCCTATAAGATGATCATATTATGAAAATCCGTTAGTGATGAAGTGCCTACGGGCTAAACTGGTTGTCCGATAAGACAACGACAGTGATGGTCTTAGACCTCCTGTCTAAAATATTAGACTATGTCCAAACATAATAGTCTATATGATCAATGTGATCATGACTAATATCATCTAATACGATGATAATATTATTTAACATCCTTTAGTGATGTTTTGCCAACGGGCTATAATATATTGTCCATTTGAGACATTGACATTGTTATCTTTATGATTCCTTGTCTGAGGTAGTGAGCTATGCTCAAGCCAAAATAGTCAACATGATTAATGCAATCAAGACTTATATCTTCTAATAGGATGAACCTATTATAAATCTCCATTAGTGATGTTTCGCCTATGGGCCATATTATATTGTCCATGCGTGACAAAGACATTGTGATCTTTACAAGGTAGTGAGCTATGCTCAAACCTAATAGTCTATATGATCAATGCGGGCAGGAAAAAAAATCATCAATACGATGATTAAAGCATTTTTCAACATCCTTAATGATGTTTTGGCCTAAGGGCTATATTATGTTGTCCAATTGAGACGAGGCAATTGTAATCTTTTGTGATTCTTTGCCAAGGGGGTGAGCTATACTCAAATCCCATAGTCTATACTCGTTGCGATCCTGACTAGTATCATCAGTATGATGATCATAATATTAACATCCCTCGCGATGAAATGCCTACGGGCTATACCCTATTCTAGTGTCGGTAAGACAAAGATAGTAGTAATCTTTATGATCCCTTGTTCAGAATGGTGTGTTTATACCCAAACCAAATAGTCAATATGATCGATGTGATCATGACTAATATCATTAGATACGATGGTTATATATAAACATCCATTAGTGATGTTGATTGGCTTCTTTTCTGCCAAATAAATCGTCTCCTAAGACGATGACGGTTGTGGTCTATGACTCCCTGTCTAAAAGTGATGAACCACGTTCAAACCTGGAAGCCCTAATCTAATAAGACTGAGGCTAATAAATTAAGGTCCTTGAAAATAGACCATCGAGTTATGTTTTAAAGTCATTCCTGACAAGCCTATGTGCTATAATTGGTCATTCGTGACAAGCTAACATATTAAATGTTAACATTCCTGGTGACATGCCTTTGTACCAGATTTGATGAATGTCCCTATAACAAGGCCGTTTGTGCCATATCTAAATGTCCTTTGTGACAAGGCCTTCGTGCCGTATAATCATTTATGTCCTTCATGACTGGGCTTTATGCCATATCTTTCTACGTCCATCGAGACAAGCTTCTATGCCATACATGTATATATAATAAAAAGTCTTGTAAGACTAGCCTTCGAGCTATTTATAATCGTCCTTGTGACAAGGACAGTTGTGGCATTAAGATCCCCTGTCAAGCAGGTATTGGACTCGCTCCAAACCTTAAATTCCATTGTTAGTCCTTTTGTGACCTAAGCTAAATGTAATAGATAGACATTCAAATAGCATTCATTAAGAATGTTCAGAACAGAATAGCCCATACGGTTTATGAATGCCGTGGCTAATCTAAGTCAGGTCATCAGGATGATGACTAATAATTGTTAATCTTGGTGATTAGTACCAAGTTTCGAGTATGGAAAACTCGGATGAGGTAGACGACAGTCGCAATACTATTAATGCGACGAAAGTTAAATAAAACTACAAACGTAAACCTCAATATTATTGGAGTTAATCTCCAGGCTGTGGTTGACGCAACAGTTGAAAAGGTCATGAGACAATACAAAGAGCTGAATACTTCTCGCTCTAAATCTCATTCAAAACCATGTTAAATTGCTCATGAGGAGAGCTATGTTCACACTTCAAATATGAAGGATGAACCAAAGAAGGAGGATAACTCCCAGAAATCTGAGAAAGAGAGCGAGTACAGGCTTAATAAAAAGCAACGAAAGTTCAGTAAGAAGCCTGTATACCTCTGAGACTGCTTCAACATTTTTAGATGGATGTTTTATATCCATTAGGAATCATTTTTCCGATGTCCTAGTTCCGTTAAATATAAGGACGCAATAAAGTGATAAAAATCGATTGGTTGCCTTAAAAATCAAGCCCATATTGTGGGTGATAAGGAGCAATTAATTATCAAGACTCCTTATGAGACAACCCTCGTAATTACACGTATCCGTACGATTAATAAATATTAAACATAAAAAAATGGTGGAATTGGCCGTCCCCGGAATCGAACCTGGGTCTAGGCCGCACCCTTTCGCGCGCCTAGCCAACTGAGCTAGGTGCCTAGTTTGTGAAACTTCCATTATTGATTAAATATAAGCACTTGTACAATAAACTTCCTTATCATTTATCAATGATAATTTCTGCTAAGTGTCCTATTTTTAATACAGGCAATAATAAATCTTCATGAACCATAAACTTAGCAAATTTTTATTATCATCCACAAGGTATAACTACCAAGGAAACCATAGTAACCGATTCTTCTAGATCGGCAAGGAATCCTTCCGAAAATCTGAGTACTCTTTCTTTGCATAGAGTACGACAACATATGTTATTTTAATTATTTTCTCATTGTTTTTCTATCGCCTGTGAATGCCAAACTATGTTTGATAAAAGTGTCATATGAGGATTGGCGTATCCTAGTGTGTCCCATAGATTATTTCCATGTCTGATCAGCATGGAGGTTTAATACATGGAACCCCTGAGATATCCCAATGATCATATTGTACTAAAGTCGACTAGTAGTATTCAAAGAAGATATCCAAAATGGAATTTTTCCAAGTAAATGTTCCCGATTAAGGAATTCGTGGACTTATAACATAAAGGTACCACTCATTTGACACGAACAATGATGGATGAACTGGAGCCTGAGATATGGAAAATCTCTGTAGCCTCCTTGTATCTTAATTATCTTCTCTTAAGTTTTCCCTGCTTACCTCCTGGAAGACAGGTAGAACTAAGATTAACGTCCCGCTGTGGGCTGGAGTATTATGAAAACTCCATATTGATTATGAAAAAAAAAATGAAACCTTGATTTAATAGGTTTTAAGACATAGGCACATATAGCCTAACTCAATCTTATGAGGGTTTTATATTATTAAATAAGAAAGACGGTTCATATTGCTTACGTATTAAATGTCGCAACCCTAATTAGGCAACGATTAAGAATTTGCCATCAGCTACCCAGGATCTAAGGGCAAATTTTGGTGGATAGGCTTGAAAAGTCTGTAGCCACCTATGTAGCTAAATGCTTGACAAGTGCGCAAGTCAAAGCCGAGCATCAAAAGCCGTCAGGCTTGCTACAACAACCTGAACTTCCTACGTGGAAGTGGGAAATGGTAACTATGGATTTTATTACCAAGTTACCCAAGACAAGGAAAGGAAATGATACGATATGAGTTATCGTTGACAGACTGACTAAGTCCGCACATTTTCCTACCCATCAAGGAGACTTATAGCTCCGACATGCTAGCCCAGTTATACGTCGATAAGATTGTAGCCTTACATGGCATACCTGTGGCTATTATCTCTGATAGAGATACTAGGTACACGTCACATTTTTGGAAGAGTTTCCAACAATCTTTGGGCACACGTTTGAACTTTAGTACGGCTTACCATCCTCAGACAGACGGTCAGAGTGAGCGTACTATTCAAACGTTGGAAGACATGCTGCGTGCATGTGCGATCGATTTGGGTGGTAGTTGGGATAAGAACCTACCATTAATCGAATTCTCCTACAACAATAGCTACCATACCAGCATTAAGGCTGCGCCTTTTGAGGCATTATACGGTAGAAAGTGTAGATCGCCCGTTTGTTGGGCGGAAGTTGGAGATGTCTAGTTATCAGGATCAGAGATAGTGTTCGAAACGACGGACAAGATTGTCCAGATTCGTGACCGTCTCAAAGCTTCCCGGGATAGGCAGAAGAGCTACGCTGATCCTAAGCGTAAGGATTTTCACTTCGAAGTAGGTGACAAAGTCCTACTTAAAGTGTCACCATGGAAGGGTGTGATGCGGTTTGGTAAGAAAGGCAAGCTAAGCCCGAGATACATAGGACCTTTCGAGGTTATCGAACGTATCGGGTCAGTTGCCTACAAGTTAAACTTACCAGAAGAGCTCAGTGGAATTCACAACGTGTTCCACATCTACAATCTGAAGAAGTGCTTCGCTGACGAATCACTGGTTATACCACATACAGATGTGCATATAGATGAGAGCTTAAGATTTGTTGAAAAACCTTTGTCGATTGAGGATCGACGGGTTAAGAAGCTTCGAAGGAAGCACGTGCCTATTGTTAAGGTCAAATGGGATGCCCGTAGAGGACCCGAATTCACGTGGGAGGTTGAATCCACGATGAAGGAAAAGTACCCTTACTTATTTCAGTAAATCTCGGGTCGAGATTTATTTTAAGGGGGTGAGGATGTAACACCTCGAAAATTCACGTCCTATAATGTGTTGACACGTGTCATAAAGTTTGAACGTGTGAAAGAATGTTATAAAAGGACTAAAGTTGACAAACATGGAAAGTATGTGATTATACGGATTCTAAGTGTCAACAGTGAATAAATATACTTCATAATAACCCTACATGATGTTTATAACATCAAACGAATAAATCATGGATCATACGAAGCTAAAAGTGAGAGATTACAAACTACAGGGGTTAAATGTGTCAACATGTTAAAGATATACCTCTGAGTGACCTTTTGACAAACCCGAAGCTTTGTAAATGTAAATTATGCTCACTAGAATGCGCGATATAAATTTCATAAAGTTTCGTTATCGTATGAGAAAGTTATGATCAAATTCGTGTGCGAGGGGTTAAAGTGCAAACGTTGAAAGTTAAGGCTTTTCGGGTTAACCGGAAGTGTTCAAGGACTTGGCAAAGTGGGTATAAGTCCTAAAGTTTATGTGGGTATAGTATAAGGGGTCAAAATGCAAGTTAAAAGCCTGATTACCCTTTCAATTAACCCAAAGGACAAATTACAAAATAAAAGAA
Source organism: Helianthus tuberosus (assembly GCA_030545235.1). NCBI lineage: Eukaryota > Viridiplantae > Streptophyta > Magnoliopsida > Asterales > Asteraceae > Helianthus > Helianthus tuberosus. The sequence continues at coordinate 2,426,208 of CM060362.1, forward strand.
ATCAAAAATCTGATTTTAAGGCCTCAAGCGGCCCGCTTGAGGATTGCTTAAACGGGACGCGGGCCGCGTCCGGAGCCCAGATACAGAAACCGGGGACAGGCGCCTGTATTCGCAGAAACTCGTCTTTAAACAGAATTTTTCACATGGTGGGCGACCCCTAAACTATCCTAGAGCACTAGGACACATGTTGGATGGTTGTGGTCAGCTCTAGACTTAGTTGTCAATCAATTATGGTGAGTGAATTCACTATAAAAAGGGCTTCAAGTTCACAATCACTCCTCACACCTTCATCTGCATAATTTGATCATTCCTGGAGCTCTCAAGCAGGTCCAACTGATCTTAAGTCGTGCATAGGACTCTTGTAAGTCTACTAGTCCTTCTTTAATTGAGTTTAGCTTGTTTAATTAGCTAAAAGTCAAACCGTCGTAATTACGGTTTGACTTCGAGATTAGTCAATAATGGCTCAGTCATATCTCGAATTAAAAGTAGTTATGAGTTGGTATTTATGTGGGTAATAAAACCTCAAAAGGGTTTCCCCTGATCACCACTCTAACCAGGTCAAAAGTCGGGTCAAACTTTTAATTAAAAACTCAACAGGATGCTAAAAATGTCATTTATGCATAATTAGCTATCTAGAACATATACAACCTGTTTGATCATTGTTATAACTTAGTAATTAGTGTAAGAACATGTCTAAACATGTTCAACCCGACTATTTCCTGTTTAGACCCGGTTCGGAACCGAAAGTCACATAGTTTGACTTTCGCTTTGACTTTCAGTTCTGACCCGTTTAGGTATGTTTTAGAAATTCCTCAGAGCTTAAATTGGATTAGGTTACATGTTAGAACTACCCTCTGTGATCATACACCTTGGTTCACTAGTTATCCAATTAATATGCATATTTCCGTTAATTGCTCATATGTTGACCATTATGCCCTTATTACCTTAAAACGTGATTTATGGAAATGTAAAAGTGTAGAAACCTTAGTTACTAATATATAAACTTGTATGAAAAGTTTGACATCAGTTTGACTTGTAGATTAAGAGTTATGCTCAATATCGCAAATTTAAAGCTTTATGTTAATAAAACGGCGTAATTAGCGTATAGCCTAGTTAAGCCTACTTTTTGGTATCAAACTTAATACCCACTGATGTAATATATTATTTTGGGATTTTTTAAAGATTTTTAATTAATTTTAGGCGGAGCATAACTAGTAATCGTAGGCTTAATCCGGTAATTGTCGGTTTTGCCCTTACGGGCCATAAAATGAGTTTTACCTATCAAAACGACTCCAAACCTGTTTCTACTAATCACATATGATAAATAAATTATTTTAAGCCTTCTGGAAATATAAAAATATCAGATTTAAGTATCGAACCCGGAAATGACCTTTAATCGCCTTGTTTAGCGTTTTTAACGCATAGTATGTTTAAAATTATATTAGACATACCCGGGTTGATACTTACTGATATATGAGGCAAATTATGATATTTTAACAGTAAGCAAAGGTTGATAAACTCAGACCTCAGTTTTGAGCTTTTCGGCTTATGTGAAATTACCAAAATACCCCTACGGGGCATAGTTTGGTTAAAAATGATAAATTTCACATATATGCTTTAGCCTACTGGTATAACATATCAATTTGAGTATGTTTGCTGTTTACATCAGACCTGTAACTCAGTTAAACATCTAAACTCTTTTACAACCTTTAAAATGACCAAACTACCCCTATGGGGCATAGTTTGTGTTTAAATCCGTTCCGGGCATAATAAAAGACATCTTACTGATGTCACAACATATTTGAAGCATATTAACTTAGGAAACCTGTATATGGCTCTTACGGATACCCGTTACGCTTATTACGCGTTCGGTTCGGTTTATGTAACAAGTTTACATAAATTAGCCGAAACGGGTCAAACCTTATCAGTTTTATCTCAAAATCCAGAATGTGAATAATAAACCCATATTAAACAAGTCTTCAAACTTGTCGGGTCTAGATCACATTCTATCCGGTCTTCGCTTAATCGTGCGTACGAACCGTATCTTTGAAAACTAGCCGGTCTAAGCTTAAGCTTAATTAAAGACCCGTTAGGATTCTAATAGGTTATTATAAACCTTCGTTCCAGATTAGGAGGACCAGTAAAAGCTACGTGCTATTTGCTTATTGTGAATTATACTTTACCAGTGTAAACTGACGTATTTTCCCAAAAAGACTAAATGCAGGTACTAAACGTAATTGGCTGGATTGTCTCCTTAGCATCAATAAAGAGTCTCGCAAGCTTAAGATGCCTGAAGTCTGTTGAACTATTGTTCCCATTTTATTTACGATCCTACTGTGGATAAACTTCCGGATATTGTTACATTGATAAGCAATATTAAATTCGGTTGTATCATATTTTAAATTTGCTTCCGCTGTGCATAATAATATTGTGTTGTTTGAGTATTACGTTGCCAACCACGTCACGATACTCCCCCACCGGGCCCACCGGTGACACGTGGAAATCGGGGTGTGACAGGTTGGTATCAGAGCCAACACTGAGTGAATTAAACACTAGCCTTTTGTGTTTAATCTCAGTTACACTATTGCACATATCTAAACCTTCTGAGTCTAGACTTAACTTAGGAATATTCTCAATCCTAATCTTGAAATTTTTACTTTCAAATTTTTATTGGAAACGTCGCCAAGCGAAGAAGCCGTAATAGGAGTTCTCCACACCCGGAGCCCTGAGATGCTGAGCTTCGTACCGCGGCTAGAATGAAACGAGCACCCAAGGAGAAAGCATTCAGAGATAGAATGAAGAAGAAACTCCTTTTGTTGAAGGTCGTTTCCTTAATAGTCCTTATAAGGACATAATTATCTTTCAGTCCCTCCGAGGACACATTATTCCTTTTAAGTCCCGCTAAGGGCAACTTTATACTTTTATTTTTATATAGAGGAATGATTAAGTTTAAACTTTCATTCTAAACAAGAATTTTTAAATAAATGTAAAATAACATTTCTTTTATAATATCTACCATTATAATAAAATGGCAAAGTCTAAAAAGGACAAGACCTAGCCACGTGTCATTTTAAGACCGGGCCAAGATGGTAGTTCCATAATTAGATTTAGATCCATATGAACACCTCAATTTAAAATTGTTCTGCGTTAATTATAAATTAAGAATCTTAAGTGTCAAACCTAGCCTTCGAGTTAATTATCAGACCGGACCAAGATGGTAAGACCTGTTTAAAAGATTCAAATCCCTGTTAACATCTTAAAACATGTTAACACTCCTGGAAGATGTGATTCATTAAGTTAGGCGGTGCGTTATTATAATAAAATATTAGTCTTTTCAGTTACTGTTTGTAATTATTGTTTTTGAGAAGCTTTATCTCTGAAGTCTGTAACACGTCCCATCTTTCAAGTTTGGCGTTTTAGATTCTAATTTAATAAATTTTCCCTATCTTCAGTGTTACTGATTTGTAGTTACTGTTTCTAGTTACATTTTCAAGTTTGTTATTTATTTATTTATTTATTTTTTGGTTTTTTCTAATACTTGTCCAAAGTAAATTTACGATGGTTTGATAAACGTCAAAGGTGTAAGACATTTGGCTTTTTGGCGTTTTTATTAAATATGACGTTGTTTCTATATAACAATCAACTGAAAATGAAAATTAAACAAAATAAATATTGATCTTCCAAATCTTCACTGTCACTAGTCTCTTTCTTCTTTTAAAGCATCTTCACTGGCTGTTTCGACTTTCGTATGATTTTTTTTATTTTTGTTTTTTGAAGTAGTTTTTTTGTCGCCGTTTGGAAACCCAAAGTCTGAAATCAGCTTATTTTCTATAATTTTTGTCAATCTCATGCAGCAAAATGTTATTGAGTTTACACCCTTTCAGCCAAAATTTTATCTTTTTTGGTTTTTTACCGAGAAAAAGAACGCCACAAATTAAACCATCTTAAAACTGTAAATTTGATCATGCTAAAATCAATAAAGTGTTGCTGTATGGTGATGGATAACATTGTTAATCCTCAGTTAAGAAAGATAACTGACAATGTTGTCCACCCCATACAACTACACTTTATTGACAACAATATATTTGATGTTTGAGTTTTCTGGCGTTTTATCAGACGAATGGTATATATTAAATATGTCGTTTGGGGTTTTTGTGTGTGTTTTTAATTGAAGGTCTGAGTTGTTGTATATATAGGATTTTTTTGGTGGTTTTTTTAGGCGGGATTTTACTATAATTAAGTTTGGCGTTTTATATCTAATGGCGTTTTTAGTGGAATGGTGTGTGATTTATGTTTGCCGTTTTATTTTCATGAGATAGCGTTTTGCTTGTAGTAGTCAAAAGACGCTTTTACCCTTAATGAAGCGCGTCCACGTAATAAAATAGATGTTATTTATGAAAACGCCACCGCGCCAATATAGTCCATAGATTGTTTTGATCGGACGATCCATAAGCGTTCTCACCGTTCTCACACTTTTCATCGTTTTCTCTAAATCCCGACCCTATACTATTCAAACATTATCTTATATCCCATCGGCGAAGTATAGTGGGGGCGGGAGGGGGCGGCCGACCCTCCGAACTTTTTGTTCAGTAGTGGAGAGTATGTAGTTTTCGTATGGAAATTTTTGGGTATATACGTTTTCGACCCCCAGTTTTATAGAATTTTTTTGGTGTATACGTTTTCGACCCCCGGTCGGAAATCTCAAGCTTCGCAACTGTTATATTCTGTACGTATACTGAATTCCTACTGTAACATAAGCTAAAAGTCAGAAGCTTCTACGTTAAGAAACGGTCAGAACCTTCTACATTAAGCACTAATGGTTGAACACTTTAACATATCAGTGTCTACAACAGTACACAATTGTCCAGAGTGTGTTCTTAACTTTTAGGCTAAGCAATAAAATGCTGAAACTTCAGGGTGCACTTTTGACACATCCAAATAGTTTAGCACCAAAAGTGAAACACTCTTGCAACTTGACAATTTATATATGTAAATAATATCCACGTGGCATAATGTTTCTATTATTATTCTGTTCCCCGCTTGAAAGACCAAAAGACGACCTTCTTCAACCGTCCTTCTCCGGCGAACTTACAAAATGTACGGCCAGAATAACTGGCAACCGTACGGCGGAAGCAGTCACAACGCAGTGTCTCCGGCGTTTGCGATGGTCGACGGAGCAGTAGTGAAAGCTTACTCCGATCTTCTGGCCACCGGCGAAAGCATATCTGCGTGGAGCGTCGCTAACTCAGCGTTGCTGATGCTTAACGCTGTTTCGTTTGAGTCGTTAGGGTTTAATATGCAGAGTATTCCGTCACTTAATCATCTCATGCTTACTGAAGTCAAGGTAAAGTTCATCATCAATTCAATTTTATTAATTTTTTATTTATTTATTATTTTAAAATAAAGTCGTTTATATTTACAACCGACAAAATAAGACTCCCATTAAATTTAGAGTTAACTGTAGTTTGTTCGATTATACCAGCAAAATTTCAAATTTGTATCATTTCCGTCCCTGGTATTTTTGAAACATGCGAGTTCCGTTTAAAAAACATGAGTTAACTTCCATTTTTTGTTCATGTGGTTTCTTCAATTATTCGATTCAACCTTAGTTTTTTCTTTTGACGAAATTGACATGTTTTAAGAATGTGACTGAAATGATACCAATTTGAAAACTAACATAGTTGAATCAATCCACGTGGACGAAAATGACATTTAACTCTTAGGGGCCGTTTGGCAACATCTGAATTGTTAAGTGCTGAACCAGTAAGACGTCTGAACCATTAAGTGCTGAACCAGTAAAGTAAGAGGTCTGAACCATTAAGAGCCTATATAATTCTTAACCGTTCAGAGGAAAATGTCTGACCAATTCAGATTAGAGGTCTTAATCATTCAGACTCTGTATAATACTTAACCATTCAGAGGCAAATGTCTGAACCATTCAGACATCTGCTCGTGAAACAAATAGTCTGAACCATTAAGTGCTGAACCAGTAAGAGGTCTGAACCATTAAGAGCCTCATTAGGAGGTAAACAAATAGCCCCTTACGTTTATTTCAAGTTTTATTGTAGTAGTTATAACTCATAGGAAACACTACTTCAAATTATAATATTATTCAAATTTAAATATTAGATTATATTTGATCAATTATTAATGATTTGTTTTTTTAGGTTGGTTGTGAATATGTGTAGGTATTTATTGAATTTGTAGTTGCCTGGATAGATTTATCATTTCTGAGTCAGTGTTAAATCACTATCAAGTATTTCGTAAATTAACTATTGGATAACACAGAAAGTGAATTTCCAACATTTTCTACTAGATTTGAAGTACGAAATTCGATAATGAATTTAGACAAGAGGAGTTCTAATTTTATGCGGTTGAATCATCACGACGTTTTAGTTGTTGTTTGTACTGTTAGGGGGTATAACCGCAAGCAGTGGCAGATCTAGACCAAAATTGAACGAGCGTGTAATCCACACTTCCTAACTCGTATAAGTATTTATTATGATTTCTCATTTGGTCTACAAGTTAACGCTATTAAACAAAACAGCTTGATGATTCTAAAATCACCAACATTAGATGTGCATCAGATGTTTGGTTTATTGTATGTGTTTTCTTAAGTACGTACATTTGTAAGTTTTTATAAACTATATGGTCAACTGATTTTGATCTTGCAGGTCAACTCTCTTATACATTGCTTTGCTGGAGTTCAAAACATCACATCAGTACGTGACTTGGAGATGGCAATCTGTGAAAGGGAGGGAGTTACAAGCTTTGAAGAATTTGGATTGGGACCCATTTCGAAGCATCCACTAGTTCTGCAATATTTTTCATCTCAAATCGCAACTGCATCTCAGACTTCAACAGCTGCACAAATGCCATCGCTTTGGCCGGATCGTGTTGCTCCACTTGAAGGGAAACAAGGTTCTAAAATTAAATTATCTAACATTAAATACTGCACGAAATTTGCAATTCATAGAACACCCAAGTTATGGATGGTTGGGATCAAGTTTAAACCAGAGTTTCACAGCCTGGATTTTGAAACAGGATTTATAGATGATAATGCATTAGATGGGCTTACATGGAGGTTCATTCAGATATGGAGAGACCCATGTGAAAAAGAAGAGGATGTAATTGGGGTATGCCAAAGCTTTTTACTATATTACATTGCATGTGAGCGCATCGATATCTGGATACAGACTTTTTATGATTTAAAAAAGGCAAATTGGATTTTAATAATCCCACCTTTAGGTGGTTGACCAATGATAATCCCACCTTCAAATGTCGCCACTTGCAGTCCCACATTTAGACTTTTTTTTTCTCACTGGACCTCCGTCAAATAAACTTAATGGAAATTTAACTTCGTTAACTTTTCTTCCGAATTTCAAACTGATGCATTAGGGCTTTTGATCAGAACGAGGATACGAGTCGATTGATTCAAAACTTACTTCAAAAGTCAAAACGATGCTCCAAACAACGAAAACGGTACTTCAATTCGGTTGTTTAAACTTCCAATTAACAAAAATCAAGCCGTTAGGAGCACTGATTCGAGGTAAGTTTTACATCAATCGACTCGTATCCTCGTTCTGATTTGAAATTCCAAAAAAAAACTTAACGAGGTTATGTTTTTTTAACGGAGGTCTAGTGAGAATCTTTTTTAAAAGGTGGGACTGTCAGTGGCAATATTTGAAGGTGGGATTATTATTGGCCAACCACCTAAAGGTGAGATTATTAAAATCAAATTTCCCTTTAAAATATATATATATCCATTTCACTTTTTAATTTCTATGAGCTCAATAAAAGAATGTCACTTTATAAAAAAGAACGGTTGTCATTTTTTTTGTCACGTAGATTACTTTTTTTTTACTGACCACTGAGGCACTGACCTGCTGGTCTATATGTGGCGATTCCTGATGTCTGATGAGTTATTTTCGCGTTCATGAATCAAAGTTTTCTTTTGTGTAGTGTATTCCCTGCATTGAGTTCTTGTAAATGTGAAACTTTATAAAGTTTAACATATCTTGTCTGATCTTCTGATATGTTATATAGTATGTTACACTAGTATTATGTCCTAACTGGTATCCTTTGCTTGTAGGCATTCGGCAAGATGCTTGATTTCTATCAAGGTCAAATGACGCCAAAGAAGAAAAATAAAGCTCTGAATAAAATGATTAATTCCTACCCATATGTTGGATTGCTAAATGTGGCTGTACGTTAACTTTGAAGATGTTTATACAATTATATAATGTCACGTCAATATTTTATTTAAATGTTTGTTATATAAGCACTGTCCTTTTGTTTGCATTTTGTGAATACAAGTGTACTTTTTTGTTACAGATTGCATCTATAAAGTTTGGTTTATGGGACCGCATGAGTTCTTCTCAAGCAAATACATTTGCAGCTGATGTTAACACAGAAGTCGCGCCAGCTTACAAGAACACTTTAGTTCTCAATAAGCATGTTTTGGAGGGTACTGTTGGTAATTTACATGCCTTTTATTTATTTCTCATTATTGTCATCTTTTATGTGTTTGGTACAACTTATTTTTTATGAGCTTTTATTAACAATAGCTTTATAGTTATCCAAATTTAAAAATTATATATTTATAAAAAACCGGCTGTTTATCATTGCTCTGAGGGTAACTTTAAACATATTTTAGAAGCTGTAAGAAAACTGGTTTATGAGAGAAAGGTAAATGACCAAACTGGCCCTCACTTTAAGCGCTTGATTATCTGATATCTCAAGTCACAAATACTATCAGTCTTTAGTGTGTAATTTAAACACTTGACTTTAAACAAAAATACAATTATATTCGAAGAGTTTTTATTTTATTTGTTTTGTTCACTTTACAGGAATTTGTCTTGAAGATGTTCTGAAATACGTCAAGGCATATTTTGTGTCTTCTAATTATTTTCCAGACAATGTAACTTCTTATCTAAGAAAACAAATGATCTTTTTGAGGGAGATCTGCAAGCTAGAATACTCTCTAACTCAATGTTGGTAGATTTAACCTCATGGTCATGTTTCTGATTTTAGGGCAGAAACGGGTGTCTCGGATACTCGTGTTTGCACGAATGATGCGGTTGAACTGTTACTTCGGGCTCCAATGTTGGTAGATTTAACCTCATGGTCATGTTGGGACTATAAATTTGCACCTTCTTTAGGTCCTCTTGTCGGGTGGTTATTAAGTTATGTAACCACCAAGGAGTTGCTTTGTTTAGTAACAAAAGACGGAAAAGTCCTACGGATTGATCATTTAGCAACCGTTGATTCGTTTCTAGATGCTTTTCTTCACGGGTCTTCTTTTGGAACAGCTTTAAACCTCGTTTCTTTGATTTCTTTATATGGCGGTGAACGAAATGTACCATTATCTCTTCTAAAATGTCATGCGAAAAACGGTTTCGAAATCATGTTCGAGAATTCTTCAAGCATCGCTTCAAGTTTTGTTCTTGATTGTCTTGGATGCATACCTAAAGAGTTCAGAAGTTTTGCAGGAGAATTATTAGTTTCGGCGTTTCGGTCGATTACTAAAGATGCTTATGTGTTGATTCTGAGTGAATGCAAAAGTAAAGAGGATCGCATGATGATTCATGAACTTGGATTTTCACTTGGCATAGTGGAATGGATTGATGATCTTTGTTCATTTTTATCCGAATCAAACGAATCAGTCAAAAATAAAAGACCGTTTTCAGAAAGTGAAGTCACTCGGTCTCTTGAACTCAATCAACCCAGTGTGATGACTCATAGAGTGCATGGTTTTGATGACGGTTGCATTAAGCCAGTTTTAGACTCCGAAAGAGAGAAAAATGCAGCCTATATTATTGAGTCTATTAGAGTTCAAGAATTCGGTTTGGACCCTAATATTTCAGGCTCAGAAAATAGCATTCTAAAGAAGCAACATGCTCGTTTAGGAAGAGCACTTTATTGTCTTTCACGAGAGTTGTATTCTCAAGACTCACATTTTCTTCTCGAGCTTGTAACTTTCTAGGTTTATTTTTTCAAGTTTATATGATCATTTTTTCTTGCAATATTGACTTTTTTTTTATTGTATTTTGTAGGTTCAGAATGCTGATGATAATGCGTATCCAACAAACGTGGAGCCCACTCTGGCATTCATTCTTCTGGAGAAAAGTATCGTTGTTTTGAATAATGAACACGGTTTTTCTGCTGATAACATTAGAGCGCTTTGTGATGTTGGGAATTCTACCAAGAAAGCATCTAGTACCGGTTACATTGGCAAGAAAGGCATTGGATTCAAATCAGTATTTCGGGTATTTTTTTTCTGATATCGCATATATATGGTTGCTGATGTGGCACCTGAAAGTGTGCTATCGAAGTATTTGAAAATTTGATGTTATTTTCTGACTTAAAATTAACCCAACAAATTTATGATATGAACCTTTTAATCTTCTTTTCTTGCTATTTTGATGTTTATGCAGGTTACTGATGCTCCAGAAGTTCATTCTAATGGATTTCACATCAAGTTTGACTTGACCGAGGGTCAAATCGGTTTTGTATTGCCAACAATTGTGCCTCCTTGTGACATCAATTTCTTCACAAACTTGGTTTCATTAAACACCACTGATCAAATGGATACACACCACTACAATACATGCCTTGTGCTTCCCTTGAAGTCAACGTCAAAGTCAAAGTCAAAGTCAAAGTCAAAGTCAAAGTCAAAGCTAGCAGAAACTTCCACTGTAGACAACTTCACCTCTGTGTTTTCAGATCTTCATCCTTCTTTATTATTGTTTCTTCATCGTCTTCAGTGTATTAAATTCAGAAATATGCTTACGGATTCATTCATCATCATGAGGAAAGAAAAAAATGGAAATGGTTTAACCAATGTTACAATCGGGAATGAAACGTTGACTTGGTTTGTTGACTCCCGGAAATTGCAGGCCAAGGGTATTCGAAATGATGTAAAATTTACCGAAATTTCAATTGCTTTGGCTCTTGAAGTTTTAAACGATGGCAGTTACAGCCCAAAGTTAGATCACCAATATGTTTTTGCATTTCTTCCTCTTAGAACATATGGGTTAAAGTTTATAATCCAAGGTGATTTCATTCTTCCTTCTTCAAGAGAAGAAGTTGACGGTGATAGTCCATGGAACCAATGGTTGTTATCCGAGTTTCCAAATTTGTTCGTTAGCGCCGAAATGTCATTCTGTAGCCTTCCGGGTTTCAACAAACGTCTTGGAAAGGGCGTTTCCGTCTTTTTAAGCTATGTTCCTCTGGTAGGCGAAGTGCATGGATTTTTTGCTCAACTTCCCAGGATGATCATATCGAAGCTATGCGCGTCTAACTGTTTGCTTCTAGAAGGTGAAACCGACAAGTGGGTCCCACCGCGTCGGGTTTTAAGAAACTGGAATGACCACGCTCGAACCCTTTTGCCGGATAGCTTGATTCACAAGCATCTTGGTCTCGGGTACTTGAATAGGGATATAGCTTTATCCGATACACTCGCACGGGCTTTAGGTATCATGAATTATGGGCCGAAAGTTTTGGTTGATATTATATCTTCTATATGCCATACAAAAGAAGGTTTAACATCAATGGGCCTTAACTGGCTATCGTCTTCGCTTAACGAGTTATATCTAATGTCCCTTCAGAATCCTGTTGAGTTCAAAGCTGGCTCTGATGTTATGAATACTTTGACAAAAACACCCTTCATTCCTCTTCTAGACGATAGTTACGGTGCAATCAACGAGGGTATGATTTGGATGAATTTAGATGGTTCATGGAACAATCTAGAAGCTTTTGCTAGATTGTTTGCGAATCTTCGAATTGTTAACCCTGCACTTTTTGATGATCCAGTCACTGAGAATTTAATTCAAATGCTTTCTAAAGTAGGTGTTCAACGGTTATCTGCACATCAAGTAGTAATAACACATGTTTTGCCAGCTATTTGTGACCAAAAAAATACAGCGAGTAAAGATCTCGTGATAGAGTATATATCGTTTATAATGGTTCACCTACAATGTACTTGCTCAGATTGTTTAACAGAAAGGGAGCACATAATCGCAGAGGTTTACAGTAAAGCTTTTATCTCGACAAATTACGGCTTTGTTATACCTTCCGAGGTTTCAATCCATTTCAGTAATGATTTCGGGAATCGTATTGATATCAATAGGTTGATCGGTGGCATTGATGTAAAATGGTATGAGGTTGATAAAACTTACTTGAAGTATAGTTGTATGCGTAACTGGAGGAAGTTTTTGAAGGAAGTTGGAGTCACTGACTTTGTGCAAACCGTTCGAGTTGAGAAAACGGTTCCTGTTTCATCCCAATTTTTTCTCACAAACATGATGTGGGAGAAAGTGATGATTCCACCTGGATCAACTGTTAGTGATTGGGAGTCCCGAGAGTTGGTTGATTTATTAGCAGAAGTATCACTAATCGGTGACCGCGAAAAATGCAAGTACTTGTTGAAGGTTTTTGATGAAATATGGGATGATTATTTTAGTGATAAAGTTGAAGCTTTTTGCAATATAGATGGAGAAGTTAAGTCTTTTAAGTCTTCACTAGTAACGGCTCTGAATGATGTTAAGTGGGTGGTTTCTAGCTTGGATGATGAGCTTTTTTGTCCAAAAGATTTGTTTTATTATTGTGAGGCGGTGTGCTCGATTTTTGGTGATAATGCTTGTTATGCCATCCCAAAGGTCAATTTGTGTTTCGCGTTTCACTTTTAAACCTTTTTCAGTTTGTAAACCTTCAATATTTTTACTTTGTGGCTTTTTTCTATATGCAACAGATTCGAAGTGCGAAATTGGTGACTAGCATCGGTTTCAAGAGTACTGTTACCCTTCACGATGCTTTATCGGTTCTTGAGTTCTGGAAAAGATTTGCTACATCTTTCAAAGCTAGGTATGTGTTTATTGGGCTTTGTATTTTCTATATCGTATAGGTGGCAATTTTGATCAATTTATTCTTGAATATGGCAATTTTGTCACATTGGTTGAGCTGGTTAAAACTTAAACGACGCACAAAGTCTATTTTTAAGCTTGCCATTTTGAATCCTGTTATTCAGATAGATTATTGCTGTAAAATTTTTGCTTTTTTATATTTATGATTGACGCATTCTTTGTTTATAAAATGGGATATTGTATCTAAATAACCTCAAGTTTCACCAATTGGCTGATAGTGCTCCCAACTTTCGATTTCTACATCACTCCCAACTTTCAACTTATTTTCCTCGAGCACTCCCAAACTAACTGAAGCCTAACCCAGTTAGCTGACGTCAGATGCTACGTCACTAAACTAGCGCCACATCAGATGCCATGCCATAAAAATGCCACGTCAGATGCCACACCACCAAACAAAGTACCACATCAGCAAAAAAACTAACTAAAAACTAACTGGGTTAGGGTTTAGTTAGTTTGGGAGTCGTCAGATGCCACGTCACTAAACTAGTGTCTAGCGCCACCTTAGATGCCATGTCAGCAAAAGGCCACGTCAGATGCCACATCACCAAACAAAGTGCCACATCAGCAAAAAACTAACTGGGTTAGGATTTAGTTAGTTTGGGAGTGCCAGAGGAAAATAAGTTGAAAGTTGGGAGTGATGTACAAATCGAAAGTTAAGAGTGTTGTCGCCCAATTGGTGGACGTTGGGGTTATTTAAATCGAATATCACTTATAAATTTCAGTTTTATCTTTAAATAATAAGAAATTTACAAACAAATGTGTTTATGGGTCAACCCAACCCGAACTAAACTGGATCGTACAAAAAAATACGCATTTCAACCCGAATCTATAGGTGATATGCTCATCTTGCCACCTCTACTAAATCAAAGGGTACTTCTAGTCTATCACAAATATTTTATGACAGCTTATGGCTTTTCGCACCAGCATATCACAGATGTCGAGATTCTACTCGTTCATATGGACAGAATTGGTTTCTTCAGATCAAAAAAGCATGGCAAACTTTAGCAGTGGGCCGTTTATTTTTGTGCCATTGTCTTCTGTTGCTTCAAGTGAAGTTGTATCTGGTGTACTCTTATCCCCACAGGACATGTATTGGCATGATAATATTATGAATATAGATTGTGAACAGAGCAAAATGTTAAGCAATTTATATCCAAGTTTACATGATTTTTTTGTTAATGGATGTGGAGTAAAGGAGAACCCGCCTCTTCTAGATTACCTTTCGTTTTTACACCGTTTATCAACTGTAAATACATCGTTGAAGGCCGCCAAAAAGGTTAGATTTTTCACATTAATGTTTATAGAGGTGGAATTTCATATATATTTCTTTACAAATTTGCAAAATATCATATATAACCATACAAAATTATAAATATCATATATATCCTTACAAAGTAGGTGAAATATCATATATATATATATAATAGAGTGCGGTTAACATACAAGACGCCTTATCGTACTTCACGTACGCGACAGCGTCAACCATCAGATCAGGGAAAAATAACGCATGGAACCCTAGTTTTTGTGATAATCACGCATGGAGGTACAAAATCACGCATGGGAGCCTTATAATCACGCATGGGATACAAATCACGCATGTTATAGTTGATCAAAAAAAAAATCACGCAAGTTATATATGTTGTCGCGTACGTTAATGTAGGATAAGCCTTTTTGTACGTTATACTTTCTCTCTCTCTCTCTCTCTATATATATATATATATATATATACCCAATTCATTAAAAACAATTTAATAAATGACAATTTTACCCTTATGTTTAAAACTTTGAAATCTCATATATGACCTTAAACTTCAAATAATATATTTACTCATTTCTAGCTTATTTATTAGCTTAAATATTATATATATATATATTGAATACTATTGTTTATGGAAAAAATAAAAATAAAAATGGGTAAAAATAAATTTAAGGTTAAAATGAGTTATATAAGAATATAAAGTTAAAAGATGAGGATATATGAAAACTTGAAGTTGGGTATATATGAAATTTTACTATTTTGTATATTTGATATTTTAACTATTTTGTAAGGGCGTATATGATATTTTTAGTTTTGGTTGGGTATATATGAAATTTTACAAGTTTATACGGGTATATACGGAATTAATCCAAATATTAAATATCAATATTTATTTTGACAGGTTTTCGATGTCTTTGTATCGTGGAGTGATGGACTCAAATCTGGGGCTTTGAGTATTGAGGATCTTGAATTGTTGAAAAGAAATCTTAAAGAAAAGAAAACAAAGGTGCTTCCGACCGCACAAGATAAATGGGTTTCCTTACATCCATCATTTGGGCTCGTGTGTTGGTGTGATGATGCAAAACTTGCTAATGAATTTGAGAAGTTGAATAATATTAATTTTTTTTGTTTATGTGAACTTACTGATGAAGAAATGGTGATGCTTGAAGTGAAGATCTCTTTTCTTATGAAAAATCTTGGAATTCCCGCTCTTTCTGAGGTCGTCATTCTTTCTCACGTCTTCTCTCATTTGGCGAATCTTTATTGATGTAAACAACTTAATATCTAGTGCAGGTTGTTACTCGTGAAGCAATATATAACAAGCCAGTAGACAATAGCTATGAAACTTCATTGGTGAGCTGGGTCCTTCCTTACGCTCAACGTTACATTTCCAATGCGTATCGTGAAAGATATCTTCAACTCAAGCTGGCTGGATTTGAAAAAATAAATCGGCTGCAGATTGTTGTTGTTGAAATGTTGTATTATAAGAATGTTATAAAGAGGTCGAAATTGGTGTCAAAGAAGAGACATGATAGTATCTGCCTTCTTCAGGTATCATACCTTTTATATATGAACTAGTCGGGAACTCGATCAGTATTGTTCTGATACCAGCTTATTATGGTATCAATATTGGGTTGGAATCGGTTCAATTTGTTTCGTCACGATACATATACGGTATTGGCACTCGTATCGTTTACGATACCAAGAAACACTTTATTTTGAATATAACTCAGTTTTCAATAAAATCTATACTAGAACATCGAGGGGAGAAATTTAAACACAATTGCATATTTTAGAAAAAGTTAACTAATGAACGCAACTTATTAGAGTAAAAACAAATTAAATGAATTAAGAACGTATATTATTTATAGTGTAAATGGTGAGACAAAAAGTTAACAAAAACCTCTCTACGTATCGTACCGACCTTTAAATATAATTTTTTACTAAGTAAAAAAGCTCTTATTATTCATCTTTTTATTAACTAAATAACTGATATACTATGTTTAGATATACGTATCTCATGTGAAATAAAAAAATAAAAAAATATAAAAATTCGTACAATATATACAAATCTAAAATGTCAAGTGATAGAACCAAAAAGTAAGAAAAAAATTGTGTCCAAAATACAAAAGAAAAAAACTCTTGTAGCTAGTGAGTTGTTCTTTTATAAATATGTACAATATATACAAATCTAAAATGTCAAGTGATAGAACCAAAAAGTAAGAAAAAAAAACTGTGTCCAAAATCCAAAAGAAAAAAACTCACTTGTAGCTAGTGAGTTGTTATTTTATATATAAATAATAATAATGTCAAATGTAAAGTTCAGGTTTGAACTAAACTGTTTTTGCATTGATACATACAGGATGAGATTTTGTTTGTAACTCGTAAGTCAGATTCTCATTCGATATTCATGGAGCTTTCTCGTTTTTTGGTCAACGGTGATCCTGAACTACACTTGGCAAATTTTCTTCACATGATTACATCTATGAATGAATCGGGTTCCACAGAAAAACAAATAGAAAGTTTCATCTTGAATGGCCAGAAGGTGCCAAAACTATCGGATGAAGAACCAGTATGGTCAATTCAATCTATGGGAGTCATGCCATTGAATACGGTGACATCAGCTACGAAAGGTGTTCCTAAAAGAACCGTTAGGCCCAGTTCATCATCCCAAAGTAACAGAAGCCGGAACCCCCCTAAATCTGTTTCCTCACGTGCTAATAAATCAAAGATGCAATATGTCATTAAGCGAGTTGATCTAAATGTACCAACTACTGATGACGCAGAAAGTCTAAATGCTTCTATACGTTTGAACCATGAGGGTCATGGTGGAACCAACACAGTTGATTCAGTTCACGCTGAACAAGGTTTGGTTGACCAAGATGGGTTTTTGGGTCATGGGGGAACAAACGCGGTTGACACGATCATTGTCGAACATGGTTTGGTTGACCAAGATGGTTCTTTGGGTTTTAGCCAGAAGGACAAGCTTTCACATGGCTCAGTCGATATGAAACATGCGTCTCTTACAGGGAGACGTGGTGAGGAATTGGCATTTAACTACTACAGAAACAAGGGTATCAAAGTTGTGAAATGGGTAAATGAAGGTAGTGAAACCGGGCTACCCTATGATATTGAAGTTTGTGATGACGAAAACCGGAAGGAATACATTGAAGTCAAAACAACCGATTCTAAAACAAAGGACTGGTTTGAGATATCAGTTAGAGAGTGGCAGTTTGCAGTCGAGAAAGGTGAATCTTTTAGCATAGCTCGTGTTGTTTTGTTAGGTGATAAAAGAGCTCGAGTCGCTGTATTTAAGAATCCTGCTAGGCTTTGTCAGCTTGGTCAACTGAAACTGGCTGTATTGATGTCAGAGAAGCAGAAGGATGAGTTTGTTCTCTATTGATATTTGTGTTAGCTCTGTGTTCTTGCATATTTTGTGTATCAAATGTGTTAATATCTATAATGCTTGCAGCTTGCATGCTTTGCTTTGCTTTGTTTTGTTTTGTTTTGTTTTGTTTTGTTTTGTACACAACGATGTTTAACTAGCAGGTTTGTTTTCAAACAGTTTTTATCTCGTGGTCTTATGTTATCCTTTTGACCTTTGTTTAGAAACTAGTGGGAATACCAGCCCCTCGTAATGGCTGGCGGAATAGGCAAGAAATGAGGTCTATATCGGTTCGGTTTGTTACGGTAGCGATACGCTACCGGCACTTGGTATGGCAACCAAAAGATAACCCCCCTCCCCCACCCCCCTATGCCTAAATGGATATTGACACGTGTTTTTTATTAATCAAAAACCATAAAATGAATATTAATGATGTTGTTCGGCTGAAATCAACGTGGTATCCGTATTGTTGCGAAGGTATCAATTCGGTTGGTGCCGGTGCCGGTAAAGTACAAACAAGCTATAAAAAGTGTATTGTACAAAATGTCTTAACGTACGAAGCGTACGCTATGGCAAGTTCGCATGTTATAATCCCAGAAAGGAAATCTCGCATGTTGAAAAAAACCAAAGATCGCAAGTTAAAAAAAAATCGCATGTTAAAAAAATCGTATGTTGCTGAAAAAAATCAAAATCGCATGTTGATATTTCATTTCGTACGTAGCGTACGTTAAGGCAATTTGTACAATAACTGATTGCAACTACAACTCCAATTTTAGTGAAATTTATATCGAAAATCATAAAAAATGAATATACATGTAAAGTAAAAGAAATAACATTCATAATTACAACTTAATTTAGATATAAGTTAATTACGTTTTTCGTCCCTATGGTTTGTCAAAAATCATTTTTTATGTCCATTAGTTTAAAAATTGCAAAAACAGTTCTTGTGGTTTCACTTTCGTAACTATTACAGTCCACCGACACTAACGCCATCCAGTTATTCTGTTAAGGTTCAAAACCTATGACCAACTTTTTTATTTATTTACCCTTAAACAAGGGCAATTTGGTCATTCCACTAACACTTAACAGAATAACCGGATGACGTTAGTGTCGGTGGACTGTAATAGTTACAAAAGTGAAACCACAAGGACTGTTTTGGTAATATTTAAACTAATGGACTGAAATAGTGATATTTGACAAATCACGGGGACGAAAAACGTAATTAACTCTTTAGAAATTAAATACAAATGTATATGTAAATATGAATAGGTTAAATATAATAAGAAACTAGAAACAAGTCGTGCGAAGGTTCAAAACCTATACTTTTTTATTTATTTACCCTTAAACAAGGGCAATTTGGTCATTCCACTAACACTTAACAGAATAACCGGATGACGTTAGTGTCGGTGGACTGTAATAGTTGCAAAAGTGAAACCACAAGGACTGTTTTGGTAATATTTAAACTAATGGACTGAAATAGTGATATTTGACAAATCACGGGGACGAAAAACGTAATTAACTCTTTAGAAATTAAATACAAATGTATATGTAAATATGAATAGGTTAAATATAATAAGAAACTAGAAACAAGTCGCGCGCGTATTGCGGCGTAGTTACATCTCAAACATCGAATGGATTAGTCCAAACATTATATGATGTGTTAAACATATGAAAACACGTGTTTCGACATATTTGATTGGTGTAACCTATATAAGCATTGCGATTGAATCAAAAGATAAAGTAAATCAAATTTTTACCGTACAATCATAACATATTATATGTGATCTGAGTCATACATAGAAAACGTAACGGGATAACGGAAAAAGCTGACACGTATAATCAAAAGAGATTAATTAGAGCTTTTAGAAAAGGGAAAAAACAAAAGAAACCACAATTTTACCCCACTCGGATCAAAACAAAATTTACAGATAATTCAAAAAATAATCACGAAAACATATTGTATTTGACCTGACTCGTTTCTCAAAAAAAGTTTACATCGAAACATACACCAACTCGAATTTATACCGAAACACACATAAAAATTTACACGTAAAAAATGGTTTTTAAACGAAAACGTATTATATTTAACCTAACTCGTTTCCAGAAAAAGTTTATGTAGAAATGTAGAGGAAATTGCATTTATACAGACACATACATAAAAATATAGATGTAAAAAAATAGATTTTTGTTAAGTAAAGGAGGTATAATGGTAAACTCGACACAAATTATTAGTAAAAAACTTAATAGGTTAAATACGTTTGTAAAATCGTGCTAAGTAGCACTAATGCCACACCACTGCAAGCGACCACCAACATCAGAAGAGCTCGTACAAATAAAATAAATAAAAATGTAAAAAATAACACCGAATGAAAAACATAAGTGAAATCGTTGAATCACGCACGTTTATTGCGGCGTGTTAATGCGAAAAAATTAGACATAAACATAAAACGTAGAAAACAATAACTAAGTCGATTTAGGACCCGCGCATTGCGACGAACTTGTCAAACGGAGAACATTTGACGCGTTGCGACTGGCTTGTCAAACGGGAAAGCACAGACGAAAAAAATGTTAAACCCCACATGCACGTTGCGGCGTGTTAACTCACAAAATTTAAAATGAAACGTAAAACGAAAAACTTGCGAAAGATGAAAATTATGGGGTTAGGAAGTTGAAAAAAAAATGTTGAGGTTAAATTGTAAAAGATGAAAAGTTTTGGCTTAAAGGTAAAAAAGTCAAAGGGGTTAAAAAAAATGTTGGGGTTAAATTGTAAAAGATGAAAAGTTTTCATCCAACCACTAACTAAGTTAATTTTTCTATTAAGGCGAAGGATGTTTATAAACAAAGACAACAATTAATTTCTAATTTTTTATATAGATCAGTTTTATAAAAATAAAATCTACTTAAACCTCTAAATTTTATAAAACTAAAATGTTGGTGACCTTATTGAAAAAAGTCAAATAAAAAAATCTTATCATATGTACCAAGTTTGTAATTCATCTTCTACTCTTTTAAATTCGCTCCTAAGGAAAAACAGAAGCCAGTGCCCCCCCCCCCCTATCAAACAACGTATCGTTACCAAAACTTAAAATTACCCACCAAATTGTAAGTATAATGCTATGAACCAAAAGTTTCTTTACTCAAGCCACTAAGAATAAGTATTAGTTAGTTACCCTCATAATCTTAATTAAATAAATATTTTATTTCTACCAACATATTTCCTAGGCGCTCAACACATTTAAAAAATATGTAGCGTTTTACAATTTTTTTCTATCTCTACAACTGATAAATACTGAAAGTTGTAATCGATTGTTATGTGTTGCACACCAATGACGTTTTCTCTTTACAAAATTGATTGATTATATAAAGAAGCTGTAAATTAATTTCTGTCTTAATTTATAAAATTTAAAACATCCTTCACCTTAACAGAAAAAATCAAATGAGTTAGTGATTTGGATGAAAATTTATAAAATTACGTGACAAAACTATTAATTTTTTTTCTTCTAAAAACTCCATGTATATTCTTTTTTTATTATATATGTAACAAAAATAATTAAATAAAAGAAATTAAAAAGAGTTTGAGTAAATTGCCAAAATCGTCCCTATGGTTTTATATTTGCCAGTTTCATCCAAATATCCTCAGCTTAACAGAAAAAATAAACTAAGTTAGTTGTTTGGATGAAAATGGCAAAAAGTTACAAACGTTAGGGGTAATTTGGTACAAAAGTGTCATTTTGGACGAAAATGGCAAACGTGCCTAAACCACACGGACGGTTTTGGCAATTAACTCTAAAAATTAATTACTGAAGACACAATTTATCTGCCTCATTATTATCTGTTTACGTAATACTCGATAACGTGCGTGTGCTTCGACGTTTTTACATATATATTTTGTTCAGTTTAATGGTCCCGTCGCAACGCACGGGTTCTAAAAACTCGTTATATATTATTAAACGAAGCTAATGAATAGTACTTTTATTATTATAATAATATATATAGTGTTAAATAATTGTTCCATAAGCTTAAGATCATGTACGAAATTATATTATATTATATATTATATATATATATATTATATATATATATTAATAAACAAATATATATTAATAAACAAAGCTAATGAATAGTACTTTTATTATTATATAGTGTTAAATAATTGTTCCATAGGCTTAACATAATGTAAGGAATTATATTATATATATATATATATATATATATATATATATATATTTATTATTATATTAAAAAACGAAGCTAATAAATAGTTCTTTTATTATTATAATAATATATATAGTGTTAAATAATTGTTTCATAGGCTTAACATCATGTAAGAAATGAACATTAAAACATTGAGGGACACTGGCACCTACAATTTTTATTATACTAGTGATTGTTGATACGTGCGAAAATTTTATATAAAAAAACAAGAGTAAACTACAATTTTATTTTTTTAATAATTTAAATAAGTTTGAATTAAAATTATATTATATATATATATATATATATTAATAAACGAAGCTAATAAATAGTACTTTTATTATTATAATAATATATATAGTGTTAAATAATTGTTTCATAGGGTTAACATCATGTAAGAAATTATATTATATTATATATATACATATATTAATAAACGAATCTAATGAATAGTACTTTAATTATTATAATATATATATTAATAAATTATATTATATATTATATATATATGTATGTATTAATAAACGAAGCTAATGAATAGTAATTTTATTATTATAATAATATATATAGTGTTAAATAATTGTTCCATAGGCTTAACATCATGTAAGAAATGAACATTAAAACATTGAGGGGCACTGGCACCTACAATTTTTATTATACTAGTGGTTGTTGATCTGTGCGAAAACTTTATATAAAAAAACAAGAGTAAACTACAATTTTATTTTTTTAATAATTTAAATAAGTTTGAACTAAAAGTGTAAAAATAGTAATTATATTATATTATATTATATTATATTAATTAAAAATAACAAAAGCTAATGAATAATACTTTTATTATTATAATAAGCTAATGAATAGTACTTTCATTATTATAATAATATATATAGTTTATTATTATAATAATATATATAGTGTTAAATAATTGTTTCATACTATTTAACAACATGAGCTACTATCACATGTATCAAGTGATAGGCTAATAGCAGGGTTCTATAATATGACGTCAATTCTATGTCTACATTTTATCAAGTTCCAATCCTTACTCACAGCAAACAAAGTCTACTTCGCATAACTAGAATATCTACGTATGACAAAGCCCAAATTTGTGACACCTGATTTAGGCTTGTTTCATGGACGAATTCATTCAGCGAATGTAATTAACATCAATCAGAAAAAAAAAACTTCAATCCTAAAGCAAATGTTCAAGTCAAAACATAAATTAGAAAGAAAATAAACCTTTTAAGAACGATTGAGTATAGATCATCTCAAGGATTGGAACAGACTGTTTTAATACATTACTGTTTTGATGATACTCCAGCTAGAAAAGCATCTTGATTCTTGAGCACTTGTTGAGTCTACAATATCCAGCTATATACCTTTCACTCTTCCACTAAACTCCCAAGTACTAACAAAAAGATTAAAAATACTTGTAAGAAAAGAGAAATTAATCAATTTCTGCACACTTCCTTAATTGTGTATACTTAACGTTACATGTAATCTTGTTGGCATGCGTAAAATTGAAAGCGCCTCTCTTCGGCATGGCATCGAACACCTGGCGTGCTTTATCATGTGCACAAAATCTATCATGCATATTAGTTAAACATTATAAATGTTCTCGCACCAAATAAAACCAAGAAAAATAAAAAGGCATTTCAAGCGCATAACAAGAATTCCCAGTCAAGAACAACACAAATTAGGAGCTGCAACAATCAAAATACTTTTCTAAGCGAGTGACAACAAAAAACAACTAGAAAGTAGGAAACCCACAACCTTTCTCCCCTGCACTTCTCACGCATTTAATTCTACATACATGTTAATGAATGATTGGGCAAGACCTCAAATCTATTTTAAATTTGAAGCATTAACCCTAATGTTGGGTAGATCTAAAAGTATTTGGAGCCCTAATCTAGGGCTTTACTTCCCAAAGCTTAAGGTTGACCCTGCACTTGCCATATTTCGCTACCTCATTTCTTCATTATGGTGTGTGATGGTGATTTCTAAATGTTTCAGAAAGGCATCTCCAGGGACATAGGAAATGGGATGGGGAAGAAGCGGGAGTTTGAGAAACCGAATAAAAGCAAGAAGAGGGAAAAGAGAAAAAGCAAAGTTTGAGATTTTAGATTAAGAGGGAAAACATAAATTTTGGGAAACAATGGAAAGTTAGATAAGCTAACATGTTTTCAAGTTAAAAAATATTATATCATGTTTTCTTTTAAAACATCGAAAAAGCTAACATAACTTGGAAGTGTTGTTTATGTAAATTAATTAAAGAGTAAATTACAAAAATCGTTCTTTATATATGTCATTTATTGCAAATTGTGTCATTTGTCTTCAATAATTACAGAAAACGTACTTGATATTTGCAAACTCATGCAAGTTATGTCCTTTAACTCTAACTCATTTAAATTTTGTGATTAAATCTGACAAAATAGACCCCACATGAGGGTATTTTTATGGTTAAATCTGACCAAATGGACCCCACATGAAAGTAAATGACCAAAATACCCACATGTGGGGTCAATTTGGTCAGATTTAAGCACAAAAAAGTAATTGAGTTAGGGCTAAATGACATAACTTACAAGGGTTTGCAAACATCGAGTACGTTTTCTGTAATTATTGAAGATAAAGGACATAGTTTACAATAAGTGAACCACAGAAATAGACATATGTAAATAAAATCTTAAATATTATTTAAGTGTTGTTTACACACCAGGCACTAGCCGCAGGACTAGCGGTGGTGTGCAGCCTACGAGTAAGGGGTACCCGAAGACAAGGGTCTGCGTCCCCCCCCCCCCCCCGCCCTTAATGTAACTTCATAGAAGTAAAGAGTTATAATGTGTTATATGTGCATTAGTGGATTATACTGGGTCCTAATAACTATAATAATTCGTAGAAGTATTCGTATTAAAGTGGTTATACGTGCATTAGTGGATTCTACAAATAAGCAAAGCATGTAAAACTGAGAACTTACATATATGCATTTATAACATAATTGTGGTAAAATAACATATATGTGTAACCTTTAAAATAATAGATACATTTACCTTTTAACAATGTAACATTTTAAAAGAAGAATTACATTTGACTTTTAACAATGCAACCTTATAAAATAAGAGTTGCATTTAAATTTTCTTAATGCAACATTTCTAACAAAAATTGCAAAATTAAGAAAATATGCAACCCTTCAACAAAAAGGTTGCTAATTCCATATGATTTTGCAACTTTTTTATAAAAAAGGTTGCATTATATCTTCTAATGCAACCTTTATGTTTAATGAAGTTGCATTAGAGTCAAATGCAACTCATTTGAAAAAGGTTGCTTCTAAAAGGTTGCATTAGGCTGATTTTCTAGTAGTGTCTACAACTCGTTGTTCCGTAATATTTTCTTCGTTCATACGTAATTGATTTACTATATTCATGATTATGTTCATGTATTCTTCTATTGTTTCGGTTTCTTTCATTCTTAAAGCATCAAACTCACATCTTAGGGTTTGAAGGTTTACCGTTTTCACTCTATGTTCTCCTCTGTATGCTTTGTGTAAGACATCTCATGCTTCTTTAGAAATCTTGCATGCTGCAATTCTTTCAAAGACAATTTCATTAACCGCCTGAAAAATGATATGTAAAGCCTTCTTGTCCTTTTTTATTTTTTCTTTATGAGCGTTTCGATTGTTTTCGGATGCTTGGTTTGGAAGATCATTGTAACCTTCTTCAACAATCGTCCACAGATCTTGTGATTCCAGTAATACCTTCATTTGAATATGCCACTGATAATAGTTTTGTCCCTGTAGTTTTGGAATTTGCGTTTGAAAACCTCCATTCACCATGGCCATGTTTGAATTCGTTTCGTTATCGGATTATGATGCTGAATCTTTGTTGTTGAATAAGATCTGTGATAAGGGAATCGGATCGTTGTGGCTCTGATACCACTTTATTGAATCTGTAATCTATGAATGAGAATTAGGGTTTGAGAGAATTGGGATGAACATGTTCTTTTGATTAGAATTGGTAAAAACTAAATGTATGATAACATATTACATATATACATGTCCGGTTAGTTTCATAACCATCTCTAATCTATACTAACATAATATTAACAATAATAATAGCCTAACTTATAAACGTTACTCGATGCGATATCTAGCTTATATCTAACATCTAATAGAACACTCGACACACGCCACCACCTTCGATCTACTACGATTCGATTATATGACTACTGAGTTTTTTTTTTCTAGATGCAGTTTTCTCCACAACTGCCGCACAAACATAACAGATTCGGTAATGCATTTTGTGACTGAAAGTAGGGTAAAATTCTATGTGTTCGTTATTCCATATCTCAACTATATATATATATAGAATACAATAGTTGACTATTCTAAATTTGTTACAAATATTTACACTTAATAACAAAAATTCTGCATATCTTCTAATACTCTCCCGCAGTCGAAACGGGAGGATCGCGAATGTTGAGACTGGAACGAAAGTCATCGAAGAGAATCTTGGGTAACCCTTTGGTGAAGATGTCAGCTATTTGGTAGCGTGATGGAACATGAAGAACTCAAACCAAACCCTTTGCCACTTTTCACGGACAAAATGTATATCCATTTCGATATGTTTAGTACGTTGGTGTTGTACAGGATTGCCCGACAAATAAATCGTACTAACATTATCACAATAAACAAGAGTGGCATGGGTGGACGGATGATGTAACTCAAGAAGCAAATTCCGTAGCCAACATACTTCGGAAACGACATTGGCGACACCACGATATTCCGCTTCAGCACTAGAGCGTGATAAGGTTGGTTGCCGTTTTGACGACCACGAGAGCAAGTTGTCGCCCATGTACACACAATAACCGGATGTCGAGCGACGTGTATCGGGACAGCCCCCCAGTCCGCATCGGTGTAGGAAATTAGCAAGCCAAGGGATGAAACATGCAAATGAAGCCCAAATGATAAAGTGCCTTTCACATACCGAAGTATACGTTTTAGAGCATGCATGTGTGTTGTGGTTAGGGCGTGCATATGCATACACACTTGCTGAACGGCGTAAGAAATGTCTGGTCGCGTGAAGGTGAGATATTGTAAGGCACCCACAAGCCGGCGATACTCAGTGATGTCAGCCAAAGGAGTACCCGAATTCCTGCTAAGTTTCTGTTGAGTGTCCACCGGGGTGGCAGCCGGGTTGCAATCGGCTAGACCAGCTCGTTCTAATATTTCCATGGCGTATTTTGCTTGAGATAAAAATAGTGACTTGTGGTAATGGGTGACCGAGACACCAAGAAAGTAACTAATCAGACCCAAGTCTTTCATTGCGAACTCGTTAGAGAGTAATCCCATAAACCGATCACGTAATGCATTTGAGGAGGTAATGAGCAGAATGTCGTCAACATAAAGTAAGATGAAGGCCATGTGAATTCCCTCTTTAAATATGAACAAAGAGTGATCACAATGACTGTGTCTAAAACCAATAGTAGAGACGAAATCCGCGAACCGTTGGTACCTTGCCTGCGGAGCTTGTTTGAGCCCGTAGAGAGACTTCTTCAATAAGCAAACATGATTAGGAAATCGAGAATCATGTTAGGAAACTTTATTGTATTTGTTGTTAAAAATAGTTTAAGTTACTTAGAAATAATTTCGTCAACACGAACCGACCGACGAACCGTCCCAGAAGCACTAAATATTGAAGCTTCTAATTCTTTGATGAAAGATCACGACAAGGTTTCAAGACTTCAAAATGTCAGCGGGACATTATGGAGTATACAAGATATATATTCAAAGAATTATGTTAATAAGATAATACTCCCTCCGTCCCATTACAAGTGTCAATATTTCCTTTTTTATTTGTCCCACTTCAAGTGTCCACTTTTAAAATTTACTAGCAAAATTCCAAGTTTACCCTTACCCTTTGACATAGACAACTTGAATAAAAAAATATAGGTGGGCCACTAGAAGAGAATAAGACAAAAAAAACAAAAATCCATCTTTCATACATTTGAACGAGTACATGCAACATGGAATGGATTCATACACTAACTTGACAACAAGACAAAAGATTTTCCATCTTCAATTTTTCTTTACATGCATTTATGCTGTACAAGACAAAAGACTTTCCATCCTTTCCTTTGCTTCTTTTTTTTTTTTCATTTCTCTAGTGAGCTAAATGTGAGACTACTTCATTAATTAAATTGCTATCACACTCAATTTGCAATGGTAACTTTCCTTGACGTTCCAATTTACCTTTACCAATATGTGGTGTTTGATAATGGTTGCTACCATGCACCTTCATGATTTCTTTCATGCATGCTTGTAGAGTCAAAAAGACATTGTTAAGCTCATGGGATGACAATTTTTCAAAAGAGGTTTGGACTGCATGAACCAAATCATCTATTGATCCCAAAACCTCTTGTTCTTGAAGTGATTGAATCGCGCGAAAAAATCCGAGATCTAACACATTTAAATCTGGGCTATTTGGAGGTTGAAAACGAAGTCGAATATCAAACCCATCTCGAGATGCTTCTTGAATAAATTGTTCATCGTCAATATTAATATGTGGCTTCGCATTGTCTTGTTGAATAAAAATTGGACCCGTATGATCTTGTGGCCATTTATCCCTTATAGCCGGTAGTACTTTATCAATTAACCATGACCTCGTTACTTCTTTAGTCACCGATAAGATAGGCTTAGTCTCTAAAGTTCCCGCAACACGATTCTTACTTGAACGTTTTGCGGGTTCAAGTTTTGTGAAAGGAAAGATACCTATCTTTCCCGAAAAACGCTCATTACCCGACGTATCAAATCTTGGTCGTGCAACCGCAGCTAGAAACATGACCTTTGTGATAAACTTTTTTGATTTACACATTCTTAAAGGCTCGTCCTCGCCAGGTAAAAGGTAGTAACGTTTTGATGGTTTTGACAAGTAAAACCATTTTTCATCAATGTGAACGACGTTAAACATATCATAAAATGAAGGAGTAGACAAAGATGGAGCAATCATTGATAAACAAAATTCTAACCTTGCTTTTTTATTATCTTTTGTCAAAGTTGGCTTAATAGCATTTGTGTGTGGTCGAAGTTCACCTTCTTTTATTCTTCTATGCACCGTTGATTTTGGAACATTGATTGCTTTTGCAATTGATCGGATATTGGTTCGATGACGTAGTGGTATTTGTGAAACTTGATCTAAATTGATTTGTATCCTTTTTTTTCTAACTACATATGGTTTCCTTGAAGACACATCGACCACATATCCATGGCTGACTTGAAATCTAGCTAGATGCCAAATACGACTTACGGTGCAGGTAGATAGGAGAACTGCGATGCCACATCGCTTATAGATCCATATTTTAGCTTTCGATCGATACTTTGTTGCAACAAGGCTTCATATATGGTTCGACGTTGGGAATCCGTCAAGTTTGGTTTAGTGTTTGAGTTGGTAAGGCTATCCATTCAATATAAAGAAGTTGAATACACAAAACCTAGCTTATTGAAGAATAAGGACTGAAGGAGTACTGTGACATTAAGCAAATGGGTTTGACCACTGAAATGGATACTTTATCAATAAAAAAGGCGGTAAAACTTGGCGGCATAATACACAACTGAAATGAAATGATAATTTTACAAGTAAACATAGAAGTATTTGGCGGTAAATATGCAATGGTTTTGACTCCAAAAATTGAATGGATAAGCTCTATTGTAACAGTATTTGGCGGTGAATATTGAGATAAGAAATGGCTCAAAAAAATTCAATAGTTACTCTTTGGAGGAAACAAAGTTGTCAATATACAACTTGAGTGGGGTCAGCAAACATTAGTTTATTTTTTTAACATAATTGATATTTTGAGTATGTAAAGGGTAATATTGTCATTTGGTAAGCAAAGAAAACAATAATTTAATCTATCTTAAACTTTGTGTTTTTCAAACTAAGACACTTTGACCGGGATGGAGGGAGTATATCTTATTAACATATTTAAATATATTTTCTATAAAAAATGCTTTCATAAGAAAAAGAAAGGAATCTTTTTCTTTTTGAAAAGAAATCAACAGAAAAAGGAATATTTCCTTTAGGAAAGAATTCACCAGAAAAGGAAAAAGGAATCCTTTTTCCTAAAAAGGAATCTCTAGCTTTTCATCAGAAAGTATATAATTTCTCAAAGTGAAGATTTCATCAGAAAAGAACAAGTTGATGAAAAATGAAGATAAGCCACATTAAAATAATGGATGGGCACACAAATCAACTTCTCATTAACCAATCACATTTGAGATAGACATATGAAATTCTCTATAAATACATAATTCCTACGAAGGAATTATGTGTGTCTTTGTAAAGTATTATTCTTTCACATAGAGTTTTTCATGAGAGTTTACCCCCTGGTTTGGCCCAGGGGGTGACATTTAGATTCGAGTTTATTCTCGGATCGACCCCTTCTTCTTTGTTTAATAAGAATTAATCATTGAAGATATATCACTCTCATTGTCTCTATTTTTACTCTTTGAATGTTTATATACTTCACAAACACCCGTCTCAACGAGCGAAGAAAGTCGCACCATTCGAACAGGGCCGCCAGAGAGGACCAACAATTGGTATCAGAGCAGATTGGATAAATTATTTTCAAGATCCCTTGCTCCTGTAAGAGAGACGTTTATTCATGATCTTTTAAAGGTAAAAAGATTTTTTTTTTGCAGATCCAAAAATAAAAAATAAATAAATAAATAAAGTATGTAGTAGAGTTTTTTTTTCTGTTATTTTCATTACTTTTATCATTGCTTTTATTACTATTATTATTATTATCTGTATTAGTATTTTTTTTTTGTATAAAAAGAGGTGTAGAAAAAGGATATTAAAACACAAAAAAAAAAAGAGTTAAACAAAGATAAATGAACTTTAGTTTATCAGAAAGAAAAATTTTGACATCTAAAAATAAAGTTTCTGATAAAAGAAAGTTTGTTCGTATCTTATTTAATGAAATAACTCCAAATTCTGGTTAGTTAATCTTCAAAAAAAAAGGAATGATAATGATAAAAAGAGATTAAAAAAAACTGTGTGAAACTTTAGAAAAGATACAGATTATTATTATTCTTTAAAAAGTTTTCACAAAAATTCCTTGAAGAAAAGAACAAGTACTTAGACTTCAACCAGAAAAATATGTGTAAGTAATATATTTTTTTTACTTATTCGCTCTCATCTTAAAATTTTTTTTTTGAGTTTACTAAGATTTTTTAGTGAATTCTAATAAACTTATTAGAATTTCTGGTGAAAAAAAGGGGTTTCTGATGATGTCATCAAATATGATGTCACCAGAATTTAGAATTTATGATGATGTCATCAGATTTTCTTTAAAAAAAAAAATCTTTTTTCAGATTTTCTGATTATTTTATCAGAAATATCATCAGATTGATCAGAAAACTTCAGAAATTCTGCTAAAAAAATTCAGATTTTCTGATTATTTTATCAGAAATGTCATCAGATTGATCAGAAAACATCAGAAATTCTGTTAAAAAAAAAAAAAAAACTTTTTTCAGATTTTCTGATTATTTTATCAGAAATTTCATCAGATTTAACAGATTCCATCAGAAATTCTGTCAAAAAAAAAAAAAAAAACGATTTTTTTCGGTTTTATCAGAAATTTCATCAGATTCATCAGAAATTCTGATCCGAAAAAAAAAAAAAAACTCGACGGTTCAAGATCATTTTTTATAGCTTGCATGATTCGTTATTTTTTGAAGCCTCATCAATCGATAGCCTAAACACTTATCCTATATTGGATAGAAGATACTTGTATCCTATTTGGTGGGGATACAAGATATAATGCTTACATTTAGGTGGAATTATAAATCGAGGTGAAGAATTATAACAACAAAAGAAATATAATAAGATGATCATCCATAAAAAGTCGGACGTTTGCCAAATAAACTTTCATGCCAATGAAGATACAGTCAACGAATATCACTAAAAAGGTGCCTACATGATAACGTGACAAGAAGAAAAGAAAGATACATCTTCATCAAGTTTATTTGTTATTTCTAGAGTTAATTATTGTTTTCGTCCCTGTGGTTTGTCAAAAATCATTATTTCAGTCCATTAGTTTAAAAATTACGATTTCAGCCCCTGGGGTTTCACTTTCGTAACCATTTCAGTCCATGTGGTTTCACTTTCGTAACCATTTCAATCCATTTATTCTGTAAGTACAGAGACTGAAATGGTTACGAGGTGGACTGAAATGGTTACGAAAGTGAAACCACAGGGACTGAAATCGCAATTTTTAAACTAATGGACTGAAATAATGATTTTTGACAAACCACAGGGACGAAAACAGTAATTAACTCTTATTTCTAAGTATAAATGCATTGTTTGTATTTTTAACAACAAATAGGGGGTGACTGTTAGGAAACTTTATTGTATTTGTTGTTAAAAATAGTTTAAGTTACTTAGAAATAATTTCGTCAACACGAACCGACCGACGAACCGTCCCAGAAGCACTAAATATTGAAGCTTCTAATTCTTTGATGAAAGATCACGACAAGGTTTCAAGACTTAAAAATGTCAGCCGGACATTTTGGAGTATACAAGATATATATTCAAAGAATTATGTTAATAAGATAATATATCTTATTAACATATTTAAATATATTTCTATGAAAAATGCTTCCATAAGAAAAAGAAAGGAATCTTTTTCCTTTTGAAAAGAAATCAACAAAAAAGGAATCTTTCCTTTGGGAAAGAATTCACCTGAAAAGGAAAAAGGAATCCTTTTTTCTAAAAAGGAATCTCTAGCATTTTCATCAGAAAGTATATAATTTCTCAAAGTGAAGATTTCATCAGAAAATGACAAGTTGATGAAAAATGAAGATAAGCCACATTAAAATAATGGATGGGCATACAAATCAACTTCTCATTAACCAATCACATTTGAGATAGACATATGAAATTCTCTATAAATACATAATTCCTACGAAGGAATTATGTGTGTCTTTGTAAAGTATTATTCTTTTAACATAGAGTTTTTCATGAGAGTTTACCCCCTGGTTTGGCCCAGGGGGTGACATTTAGATTCAAGTTTATTCTCGGATCGACCCCTTCTTCTTTGTTTAATAAGAATTAATCATTGAAGATATATCACTCTCATTGTCTTTATTTTTACTCTTTGAATGTTTATATACTTCACAAACACCCGTCTCAACGAGCGAAGAAAGTCGCACCATTCGAACAGGGCCGCCAGAGGGGACCAACAGATCCCGAAACCCCATGGGCTGATGCATGTATACAGTTTCACCTAAGGTACCATGTAGAAAAGTGTTTTTAACATCCAGTTGGTGAATGGGCCATGACTTAGAAACGGCGATGCTTAGAACAGTCCGTATAGTGGCCAGTTTGACAACCGGGCTAAAAGTTTCTCCACAATCAACCCCTATTTGTTGAGACCGTCCATCACACATGAGACGGGCTTTGTATCGCTCAAGCGTACCATCGGCACGCTTCTTATGTCGAAAGATCCACATACTCCATACGATGTTCATGCCCGGATGTTTAGGCACCAAATCCCACGTCTTGTTTTCAATGAGTGCGCGAAACTCGTCTTCCATGGCACTTTTCCAGTCCGGGTTAGTTAGGGCTTGAGTAGGTGATGTGGGTAGAGGAGAGATGGATACGGATGTGGAGGTTAAATGTCGGTTTAGGTTTAAAAATGCCGGACATGGAACGAGTAGTGATGGTGCGCTGAGATGTGGGTGGATTGGGCTGGGAAGGTGGAATGGGTGGAGCGTTGTGGGAGGAGGTGTCGACTGTAGTGGGCGGTGATGGAGAGGACTGTGGAGTTGTGGATGGTGGAGTTAATGGGTCAATAGTAGGTGATTGTGGGGGTGAAGGATTAGGGGATGGTTTAGTAGGTGAATTTGGTGGTGAATTCGGTGTAGGCGGTGTAGAACTGGACTCCCAAAATAGAGAGGGTGAAATGGAGTGGTTAGGAAGTCATAGGATGGAGGGGATGTTTGCTGATGTTTAAAAGGGAATACCTTTTCATCAAATATTACATCTCTAGAAATTTGAATTTGGTTGGTGTTGAGATTGTAACACTTATAACCTCGATGGTTTGAAGGGTAACCGAGAAAAACACATGGGACGGAGCGATCGGCAAGTTTATGTATAGTTGATGAGGGTAGAAGAGGGAAACAAAGACAGCCGAAAACACGTAAGTGAGTGTAGGTTGGCACCCGATGAAAAAGTGTTTGTGTAGGTGTAGAGTTGATTAGGACTTTGGTGGGTAAGATGTTAAGGAGGTACGTTGCATGTTCGAGAGCATGGTTCCAAAATGTTTTCGGAACGGACGAATGAGATAAGATTGTTCGCATTATATTATTAATGGAGCGGATTTTGCGTTCCACTTTACCGTTTTGAGAAGAAGTGTAAGGACATGAAAAACGGAACATCATGCCATTGGCCTTGCAAAAATCGTGGAATGAACGGTTGTTGTACTCACGACCGTTGTCACATTGGAAACCTTTGATGGAGGTGTGAAATTGTGTTGCTATAAGTTTGTGAAACTCAAGAAATTTAGAATACACCTGTGATTTATGTGCAATAGCAAAGGTCCACAAGAAATTAGTTTTATCATCTAGAAATAAAATGTAGTAACGACAACCATTCGATGATAAAATGGGCAATGTCCACAGATCACTATGGACAATGTCAAAGGGCAAGTAAGTACAATTATTGGAATCATGAAATGGCATTTTTATAGGTTTCCCAAAAACACACGATTGACAAATAGAAGAAGTCTTGACATTATTAGAAAACAAAGGTAAACAACGTTTTAAAGAACTAAAAATATTATTGCCGGGGTGTCCAAGACGTTGATGCCAAGTGTCTTGAGACACGGTCAAAAAGGTAGATGCATTGGGAACTTGAGCTTGAATACTTAAGGTGAAAGTGAGCGGGTAAAGATCGCCGGTACTGTCACATCTGAGAAGTGGTGTCTTGGTTCGGAGGTCCTTCACAACAAAACCAAAAGGATCAAATTCTATAGAAACGCGATTGTCGGTAGTGAACCGACGAACCGAAATCAAATTTTTAACAAGGTTAGGTGCGAAAAGGATATTATTTAATTGAAAATTTGGAAAGGGTGGAGGTAAAGTATGATTTCCAACCGCATGGACTGGAATGGAAGTGCCATTTCTGACTGTAATGTTTCGTGAAGACACTTTATTGAAACAAGAAGTAAGATTATTGGAATTGTGAGACATTGTACCTGTTGCGCCAGTATCCATGTACCAAGTCTGATCTGGTGGATGCAAAGACATGGTGTTGAAAGCCTGATCCAATTCGGTAGGAGTGTAAGTGGGTTCCGTAGCAACAAAAGCCTGTTGGGACTGAGGACGCGGGCCTAGAAGCCCTTGATGAGGGCTGGGATAGGGGGTTGGGCTGTTGGATGTTGGCCGTGGCTGCGGGACTGGAGAAGTAGGGTACGGGCATGGTGGGGCGGGCCAATTAGGATAAGGCCAGTTGGGATAAGGGTTGTCGCAACCCCCGTCCCTTTAACAAACACAGGGACGGGCGGCCGCGGCCAGTTTCGGTGGTATCTTGTAATTGTCTAATTTGGCAGCGGAATTTTCATCAGGATCGTAGTTAGGAAATATTTTATCAGAGTAAAACACCACACTTTCATAATATTAAACGCATGGGGTAAAACCCAAGTTTTCAGTACACACATTTTCATAGGACTAAATCCTATTTTTATTTAATAAAAACATCTATTTCTTTTAGGTAACTTTATTGCCACTTTTCCAAGCCTTCAGTGTTGTCCAGCTGGCTTCTATTTGGCTTTCACATTTTGTTACCTGAAACGCGTTTAAAAACATTTTGTCACTGGGAAATACTGGTGAGTGAATCCCAGTTCAATCAAGTTTTAATAAAAACCATTGTACAGTATTGAGGGCGATCTCGCAATTACATTTGTTTCCAAGTCATATCATTTAACACCCACGGTACTGTCGTTCCGACTTATGGTCATGTTACTCCTATCCAGGTTGTAACAAATTTTGTATACAAAACCCCAAATTTACCGATGATAATTGTATTCTTACAAATACTCAATAACTGTTTAATATATAATTAATTGTGTGAGGTTTTGTAAAAACAATTTGCAAAAAGGAGATTACCCACATTGCTGTCTTAGATTATCCGTAAGGGTTTCCTAGTGATAATCTATAATTTACACAAATGCACGCGTGTTAGTATAATAACCCATTTTAACATTAGTAATACCCTCCCCGAGACGGCATTCCAACGACTACGTCGGGCAGAACCACGACAGCCGTTACGGAACCCTAGATCAATCGGGCAGAGTATCTAATACGTATCCAAGGGTTATAATACTTCCAACGGAGCAGAACCTCGTTATTTAGGGGGTATTATACCCGAGTATAGCTTCTACTACTTCAGAATTCGATTAGAAAGAAAAGAAATGAGCGAGTAGACTGAAGATCCGATGCCTGCTACTTATAGTGCTTGATTTTCACTTTCTCTCGGCCCGCGTAAATGTAAGCAAAGGCTTACGCGACCCGCGTGGCCTAGGGGTCTAGGCATAGCTGATCCGGGTCATGACTAGGATCAACACGTTGCGTGACACGTGTCAACACCAGGGTTTGCTGGACCTTTAAGTTGTCGCGGCCCGCGTAAGGGTTCGGGGATGGCTTACGTGGCCCGCCTGGACCCCAAAAATTCTATTTTTAATTAATTTTAAATATATAAAAGGTATTCGGGGCCCGTTTTCACGTATGGGGGGTATTTTAAGACATATTGAGATATTTTAAATATTTTTAGGGTGTCGAAAAATATTACGAGGGTGTCGGTTTAGGGTTTTTATAAGGGTTGTTTGGGCTGGTGCTATTAGTGGGCCAGTGGTGTTGATTTGGTGACCACTGTGGTGAGTTCGGATTGTTAGGATAAGACGCTTTTGGGTTGCCGGGTGCCTGGTTCCAGCCGGGTGATGAGTGGCGACCACGCCCGCGGCCGCGGCCACGACTACGACCACGTCCACCACAATTGGCGGGTTGAGAGGGTTGATGCGAAGTGAGAGGTGGATGATAGGTTTGCTGATGAGAGGTGTGAAGTGCTGTTTCATTTGAAACACGGCTGGCTTTTGTTGTTTCCTCAAGGCATAACTGGGATCTGGCTTTGTAAAATAACGGTAGGGGTTTTGTATTCTGAATGATAGACGCAATGCCACCATAGGCTTTCGTAAGGCCTGTTAACAATTGAATGACCAATTTTTGTTCCGTGACAGGGGAGCCGATATTGGCAAGTTGATCAGAGAGAACTTTTACCTCTTGACAATAAGCAGTCATACTTGGAAAAGAGTCAAGACGGACGTTAGCGAACTTGCGTTCAAGATAAACCGCTCTTGTGGTTTGATTGTCTTGAAAAATGTTGTGAATAGTCGTCCAAGCATATGCTGCGGTGGAGTCCGGGCGAATGATAGTGCTGAGGAGATCGGGAGAAATGGTGCCATAAATCCATTGAAGGACTATGGCATCGAGA
This sequence comes from Helianthus tuberosus, assembly GCA_030545235.1. Lineage (NCBI taxonomy): Eukaryota > Viridiplantae > Streptophyta > Magnoliopsida > Asterales > Asteraceae > Helianthus > Helianthus tuberosus. The sequence goes on from CM060362.1 coordinate 2,463,504, forward strand.
CGATCCCAGATCTCATCGGTAGAAGAAGAGCCCGTGTCCTTGTCTTTGGCAGCCTCCTTTGCCGCAGGGGTAGTGTCCTCCTTACGAGGGGAGAGATGATCAATGACTTGATAAACTCGACAGTGGATCTTGAATAACTCGGCCCATGTTGCATATTGGCTCGTCTCTAACTCTAGAGTAACCGGAATGAGGGTTTTGATGTTGTTGACGGTAATAGCCGGGTGGGTTTTCGGATCCATTTGATGTGAAGGGACAGGGAAGGGAAGACGGCAAAGGGTGGAAGCGGGCTGCAGAAGGTGGGAGCAGACGGCAGAGGGTGGTAGGATCGAGAAGTGTAGAGGAAGGGAGAAGGAGAATGGTCTCTTGATACCATGAAAGTAGGGTAAAATTCTGTGTGTTCGTTATTCCATATCTCAACTGTATATATAGAATACAATAGTTAACTATTCTAAATTTGTTACAAATATTTACACTTAATAACAAATATTATGCATATCTTCTAATAGTGACAGATCCTTCCACCTCATACCAATCGTTTGATTGCCTGCCAGCAACAAGAAGTTGCCTTCTCACGCATTCGATGTTCGGTGGTGCTACCGTTCCACTCTCCATAACCAAGTAACTTACACCAAAGAAAAGAAAATGAGACATTCGTTCCTTTCAAAGTTGGCCTAATTCAAAATGGTTTCCATCATTGCTTGTGACATTTCAAATTAAAAACTTAAAATGAATTATTTATGAATAGTGATTCAAATAATACAAATTACATGTTTTTAAATAATACAAACATGTATTCATACAAAACATGTAGTAGTATTTAACAAAAGCTTCTGGTATTTGTGTTTTGATGTTCGCAATATATATATACATATATATAAAGAGCTAATGGATCATCCGTTGATTCTGCGGGTGAAAAATGCTTCTTCCATACGTGGATTTAACTAGCTCGACAAGTAAAGGAAACTGCAACAAGCCAAATAAACACACCGGAATACTCGTAGCTATAACAAGTGGAGCTGCAATCCATGTAACCTTATGTTTCAGCATAAGTGCAAGAGCCGAACTAAATGCAATCATAGTTGCTGCTATGGATATGAATAACGAAATAAGTCCAATTGTCAATCTTTTTGGTAAGGCATAAAGGAAGTCAGCTTCCGCGTATCGGGAAGTAAGAATCCCTAAAAACGTCAACACTGAAGTTGATGATGAAAATAAAGCAATGGCATCTGATACAATAAAAAGCATAAACGTGTTGAAGTTTAGGAACATCGGTGTGCCATCATCTTGATTTCCTCCTGGGAGAGTGAATGCCGCTGCAAATGCCATTGTTACTATGAGAGCTGCTACCACAGTACATGAAGATGCTGTGTCTTTCATCCATTGTTGACCTTCTTTAAGTAATTGTTTATGCTCTTCAGTGAAAACCATCCTTGGTGTTTTCTTCACACTGTTTTTAGCTTCTTTATAGGGAAGTCGTTTTATAAAGTTTTCAACTTCCTACACACAAAGATGTAAGGTATTTTTTATGAACAAAAAATAAAGCAACTATTGTCTTTGTGTCTAGGCTAGAATAATGATCACCTGAAACCATTGAAGCTCACGTTGCATTTGCAAAGCTGCACCCGTCACAACCTCAAGTCGATGAGTTGGAGCTAACATTCCAGCTATATGTAATGCATTTTCTTTACCATAATGTGATGTTGCTGCAAATACTTTGTGGTCTGACATTTGGTACACAAGATTGTACACTCGTTCTTGGCGATGCTTTATGGCTTCAAGGAACAAACTAAATTCATGACTTTTATGACTATTGTACCTGATAATGTCCGGGTAGGTTAGTATGCATCGTTCAATAAGCTCATGCACCCCATATTCGACAGCTGTAGCTATTGCAGATCCTAGAATCGTCCAAGCGTCATTGCGAGTGCCTTTTTTAATAACAATTTCACATATACGTTTTACAAGTATGTTGCTCTGCTTATCATTTTCTTTAATATCATAGATCCTCTTCACTGTTGGAGCTACAATTACAAATGGTATATCACACTTTAGAGATGATACTGTTTCATACTAGAATTTATTGTATCTTTAGGTGGTTTAGTAACACCACCTTAATTGATTTCAAGGTGATTTTGCTAAATACAAGTAGATCTAGGTATGCCACGATTGGGGAGGGGAGTCAAAAAGTGAAAGGCGCTCCACCCTATTGCGACTTCACTTATTGCTTGTTAGGTTTTGTCCAAACTCGCTCTTCCCCACCTAGTTCTACATGTAATTATCAAAACCACCTAGAAATCAAGGTGGTAACGCTAAACTAGCGAAAGATACAATAGAAAACTTCTACATATAACCATATACAGTTATATAATGGCATATATAACATACCTACATATCCAAGGGCATTCCAAAATCCAGCAATAAACTGTTTAAGAGAATATGTCCAAAAAATTTAAAAAGACTGGTCTTAGACTTGTGATTATATTCCTTACTCCATATAATGAATATAAATTGGTTATTTGAAATAGCCTATCACCTAATATGCAATCCTAAATATCCTTGAAACAACTCATCAATGTATCAGGATGTAATAAGTAGACATATATGATTTTAAACACGCCTCAAAAAGAATTTATCTATTGCATGAGATTAACAGGACTTTGTTCTCAAAATTGAAAATCAGAGGGTGTGCGGATTACTTTTTTATATAATCTTGGTGTCATCTTATAGAATGAAGATAGATTGGGTTTTCAAGTAGTATTATATAAATGAAGACTAGAGACTTATACCTTGATAAAAATCCATGACAAGGATTCCTTTGGATCGGTAGCTCGTTCATTGTTGTTCATTAATGGTATAACTTCTGAATCAGTAGCTCCTACATTGTTGTTCATTGGTATCGCTTCAGAATCAGCAGCTCCTTCATTGTTGTTCATTGGTATCACTTCTGAATCAGTAGCCCCTTCGTTGTTGTTCATAGGTATCACTTCTGAATCAGTAGCCCCTTCATTGTTGTTTATTGGTGTCACTATTGAATCAGTAGCCCCTTCATTGTTGTTCATAGGTTTCACTTGCACCAAACAAACACGAAAACAATAAAAAGCAGAACTAAGAAATTTTGCCTATGAGGGTAGTCCACGTAGACAGCGATAGCACACCTACCCAACCGCTCACTATAAGACCACCCATAGTGATAAGGGAATTGGGCGTTTTTTTTTTTGCCTCAAAACTCCCCCCTCCCCCCGGCGTTTTTTTTCAAAAAATGGGTTGGGCGTCCTCAAACACGCCTCCTCAACTTTGTGATAGCCAATAAGAAATTTCCAACTCATTTATGATAATATTATTTGTTTTGTTTTTGTAAAAGGATAATAATTGTGTCATATGAGGCATTATTGGCTCATAATGCCTTTTGCTACTAGGACACCACATGCCGGATAATGCCCAAAGGAGGGGCTTGAACTTCAAGCGCCACTACACATGGACTAAGAGTTTTTGTAAAATACTTTTAACAATATGGAAAACCTTGGTTGTGTGAAAAATATTACCGTATTTTTGCTAAGAATAGCTCAATAAAAAAAAATTGCCTTTTCTGTAAACCATCATTCTATATATTATGTTAAAGTTTCGTATCTATAACTTTTTAATAATTTGTAATTATCACTTTTATTAAAAAAGAAGTTGAACTCAATTATCTATCTATTAATTTTTGAAGCTTGTGAATAGTATTTTAACACTTGATAACGGCTTTGTGTGTTTTGCCCACACTCGATCTGCCTCTTCATGCTTTACTCACACGTGTCTCCTTCAGACGCAACCTCCTAAACCCCTCTGCCAGTCATCATCTTCACCACCAGCCGACCACCACAATAATCATAGAGAGAGACATGTACCATATACAGTTATATAATGGTATATATAGCGTACCTACATATCCAAGGGCATTCCAAAATCCAGCAATAAACTGTTCAAGAGAATATTTAAAAAGACTGGTCTTAGACTTGTGATTATATTCCTTACTCCATATAATGAATATAAATTGGTTATTTGAAATAGCCCATCACCTAATATGCAATCCTAAATATCCTTGAAACAACTGTCAATGTATCAGGATGTAATATGTAGATATATATGATTTTAAACACGCCTCAAAAAGAATTTATCTATTGCATGAGATTAACAGGACTTTGTTCTCAAAATTGAAAATCAGAGGGTGTGCGGATTACTTTTTTATATAATCTTGGTGTCATCTTATAGAATGAAGATAGATTGGGTTTTTCAAGTAGTATTATATAAATGAAGACTAGAGACTTATACCTTGCTAAAAATCCTTGACAAGGATTCCTTTGGATCGGTAGCTCGTTCATTGTTGTTCATTAATGGCAAGACTTCTAAATCAGTAGCTCCTTCATTGTTGTTCATTGGTATCGCTTCAGAATCAGCAGCTCCTTCATTGTTGTTCATTGGTATCACTACTGAATCAGTAGCTCTTTCGTTGTTGTTCATAGGTATCACTTCTGAATCAGTAGCCCCTTCATTGTTGTTCATAGGTATCACTTCTGAATCAGTAGCCCCTTCATTGTTGTTCATTGGTATGACTTCTTTTACACTAGCTCCTTCATTGTTGTTCATAGGTATCACTTGCACCAAACAAATACAAAAACATTAAAAAGCAGAACTATGAAATTTCGCCTATGATGGTAGTCCACATAGACAGCGACGACACACCTACCAAACCGCTCACTATAAGACCACCCATAGTGGTAAGGGAATTGACCTTTTTTGGCCCCAAAACTCCCCCCCCCCCCCCCCCCCCCCCGGGCTTTTTTTTTTTTTTCAAAAAATGGGTTGAACGTTTCCTCAAACACGCCTCCTCAACTTTGTGATAGCCAATAAGAAATTTCCAACTCATTTATGATAATATTATTTGTTTTAAAATAATAATTGGTAATCATTGTTGGAGCATTATGAGACATTATTGGCTCATAATACTCCTTTGCTGACTAGGACGTCACATGCCGGATAATGCTCAATTGAGGGGCTTAAACTTCAAGCGCCACTACTACCCATGGTCTAAGAGGTTTTTTGTAAAATACCTTTAACAATATGGAAAACCTTAGTTGTGTGAAAAATATTTCCATTTTTTTCTAGGAATAGCTCAATAAGAAAAACATTTACCTTTTTAATATACCATCATTCTATATATTATGTTAAAGTTTTGTATCTATAACTTTTTAATAATTGAGTAAAATGCACGGATAGTCCCTGTGGTTTTGCAAAGTTTCAGCTATAGTCCCCAGATTTTGGAAATTACACTCATAGTCCCTGTGGTTTGACAGTTTGTTTCGCTGATAGTCCCTGGAGTGGATGTGAGTTAGTTTTCTCAGTTAAGTCCATGTGAAATTACAAAATTACCCTTGCTTTTATTATATTCATTAACATCATCATCATCATCATTCATCAGTTCTACTCTCTCTCTCTCTCTCACTAAAAACCACCACCACCGTCACCTCCCCTGCCGCCATCACCACTCCCCACCACCGCCATCCCCACCACCGCCATCCCCTTCCACCACCACACCTCCGCCTCCTAAACCCATACCCGCCTCCACCATCAACCACCCATCCCCAAATCAACCACCCCTATCAATCAACATATATAAACCTATGAATCTCATTGATATATATTTGTAATTTGTAAATCTCCAGCCCTAGCAGCAATTTACTTCAAATTCACATATAAACAGAGTCCTTGTAATAAAAAAATCCTTTTGCCATCAAATATACACATAGAAACCTATGAATCTAATTGACTACAAATCTGCAAATCCTCATCAGTAACAGCAACTTACATCAAATTTACAAAGAAACAAACTCCTTGTAATCAGATAGAAATGGTTTACCAACGATAAATGAATGAACAATGGTTTTTAACATCCATTCCGCCATTGTTGCCGACGATTCGAGAGTGAAGGAAAGGAGTTCGGAGACGTACGATTGTTGAAAACGGAGGCTAACAGCAGCAATTCCGCCATTGTTGCCAACGATTTGTCGGCGAATGGAGCTCTGATTGGCAGCAATTCCGCCATTGTTGCCGGAATTTCATCGGTGGATGGAGTTCCGATCTCGATGTTTGCTGATTTAGATCCGATTTGAAGCAGGAAGAGTTCCGATTTGAAACCTCGATTAACAGGTTAAGGGTTGAATCGGACAAGTAAATTCACTCACCAGTCACCACCATCTGCCGCCAAACTATTTCAGATTCAGATCTGAAGGCGTGGTGGAGGCGGGTATGGGTTTAGGAGGCGGAGGTGTGGTGGTGGAAGGGGATGGCGGTGGTGGGGAGTGGTGATGGCGGCAGGGGAGGTGACGGTGGTGGTGGTTTTTAGTGAGAGAGAAAGAGAGAGAGAGAGTAGAACTGATGAATGATAATGATGATGATGTTAATGAATATAATAAAAGCAAGGGTAATTTTGTAATTTCACATGGACTTAACTGAGAAAACTAACCCACATCCACTCCAGGGACTATCAGCGAAACAAACTGTCAAACCACAGGGACTATGAGTGTAATTTCCAAAATCTGAGGACTATAGCTGAAACTTTGCAAAACCACAGGGACTATCCGTGCATTTTACTCTTAATAATTTGTAGTTATCACTTTTATTAATTAAAAAAGAAGTTGAGCTCAATTTATTATAATTGCCTTCAGTTTATTAAATTTGCATACAAATTATTCATAACTTAACCTCTTATACAAACCGCTCACGGTATTAAATTTATTTTACATACACATTCTACACAAACCCTTTTATAAACATACGTTTTCAAAACTATTTTGATGAGACAAAATATTTGATTTTCATATCACATTTATTCTATTATTATGTTACCTTTCTTATGAAATTTGTACATCTTATGTTTTTTTTTTCTTATCTCCTCTCTAATATATAAAAAAGTATTGTCTAGATGGCAAGTTTTAACCACATGTCACATGTGGTTGAATGTTTTATTGTTTGTTAAGTTAGAAAATTTAGGAAAAGTTTATCCTAAACATTAACTGCAAACAATGATGAAGAATTTGATTTTTTTTTTAAGTTTTAAACATAACAACGTGTATTAAGCATGTATATCGGCAATTAATATTAAAATATAAAGTTCAAACCTTTATTTTTTAGGGTGTTATCTAAATAAGAAAAGGTAAACTGATTTCCACTTTAAAAGATAATAATAAAAAACGAAAAAAAAAAAAAAAACTGAAAGTAAATTTTGTAATTGATCTGTTTTCAATAATATTATATATTTTAAAATATAATGCACTATCAACCGGTTTTCACCCACAGACAAGACAATTATATGTGACACTATTAAGAGTAAAGAGTAGAGAGATGGTCAAGTTGCTATATTAGATCGATACAGATGGTAAAAGTATAAATAAAACATCTAATATTCTATACAAATAAACTTTTAGAGATTTATAATTTATTTTTAAGTTGGTGAAAAAAATTGTAATTTAACTTTATTATTATATAATGTATTACACAATATTATGTATAGAATTTCAAATTATATCATTTAAATTTTTAGCCCGAGTTGCAGAATTAAAACATCTAATATTCACCACCATATTCATTCTTAGACATTTCAATTATTTTAGTTATCTTTTGAGATTTTATTACAATTATTATTAATAACATGTTTGATATTATAAAATCGAGCATTTTATTCTCTTTAATATCTTTAACTTGAGTATAGTCTTGTTATACTTTATCTAAAAAATTAAAGTCGATGTGTTGTACGTATAACATGTGTAATTATAAATAGGTTGTATAATTATTATATAAGTTGGGTAATTATTTTTATAAGTTGCTTATTGATGTATGTGTGTAATTATCGCAAGAGTTGCAGAATTATCTGTATAAGTTGCATTATTATAAAGTGATATTGGATTTAAATAATCTCGACTTTCATAAATTTGGCCGATAACACTCCCAACTTTCGATTTGTACACCAGCACTCTCAACTTTCAATCTATTGGCCGATAACACTCCCAACTTTCGATTTGTACACCAGCACTCCCAACTTTCAATCTATTGGCTGATAACACTCCAAACTTTCGATTTGTACACCAGCACTCCCAACTTTCAATCTATTGGCCGACGCTCTCTATCTAACTGAACGCTAACCTAGTTAGTTTTTGCATGTGGCCATTTTTGCTGACATGGCAGCTGATGTGGCTTTTTTATGATGTAGCAGCTGTTGTGGCAACTGACATGACATTTTTGATGACGTGTCAGCTGACATCAGCTAACTGTGTTAGGGTTCTGTTAGTTAGGGAGTGTTATCAGCCAATAAATTGAAGGCAAATTGGAAAATAATAATCTCATCTTTCTAAAATTGACCGATAATAATCCCAAGTCAGTTATTAGCCAATAATAATCCGACCTCGTCCAATTTTTTTTGTAAAATAGTCTGCTGTTAAAATAAGCTTAACGGAGTTAAGTGTTTTTCCGAATTACAAACCGATGTTTTAGAGCTTTTGATCAGAACGAAGATACAAGTCGATTGATGTAAAACTTACATCGAAATTGTGTTCGAAATGGCTTGAATTTTGTTAATTGGAAGTTAAACACCCGAATTGAAGCACCGTCTTCGTGGGTTGGGGGCAGTATTTTGAAGTAAGTTTTACATCAATCGACTCTTATCCTCGTTCTGGTCAAAAGCCCTAAAACATCGGTTTGTAATTCGGAAAAACACTTAACCCCGTTAAGCTATATATTTTAACGGCAGACTATTTTACAAAAAAATCGGACGAGGTCGGATTATTATTGGCTAATAACTGACTTGGGATTATTATCGGCCAATTTCAGAAAGATGAGATTATTATTTTCCAATTTGCCTAAATTGAAAGTTGAGAGTGCTGGTGTACAAATTGAAAGTTGGGAGTGTTATCGGCCAATTGATGAAAGTTGGGATTATAGTAATCCAATATCCCTATTATAAACTCCTTTTCTTTCCGTTTCACATTTTATGATGTATTTGTATTGAACCCATGTAACACATCAGATTCTAACCTAGTTAATGTGATATAGAGATATTTGGGAAAATCATGAAAACAAGCCCGCTAAACAACACATTTAGCAAAATAGACATTGACTTTTTCATTGATCCGATGGATTTTCACGTAACTAATTTGAAAATGGAGAAAAGAAAATGCCTAATTTGATCAACCGTTCATTTTCATGATTTTCCCAAGATAGTTTAAAAGAAAGCTTACATGAATAGATAAAACGTCCCCAAAATCCAAGCCTCCTCCCACTTGCAAAATTTTCGGGTTTTTGAGCTAATATTTCCAAAGCCGTTTGGCCCTGCTCACTGTTGTTTTCAATTAACACAATGTCTGGGTGGTCCATGATTATTCTTAACGCAACATCTGCATCACCAAATTCAACCCTATATTTGAAAAGCCAAACCAAACATGCATGAAAGATTGAAAGGTTTTGTGTTTAATATGTGACTTACCGTTGAATCCAGCCATAATTGTGCGAGTAATGAGATCAACGCCAGCTTTTTCAGTGTATAGACACCTTCCTCCATCTTTTGGCACTGTCAACAAGTATTCTAGCGTCTCTTTATTTCCATGCCAGGCGGCCAATTGCAATGGCATATTACCGTCCTTATTCGGAACTAGTGCCTTTGTCTCATCGAGCCCCACCAAACGCATTGTAGCATACGTATTTCCAACCATAGCAGCAATGTGGAGGGGGCTGTTTCCAAAATGATTCTTCTCAAACAAGCATTTTAGCCTCTCTGACTCGGTACCCACAAGCTTCACAAGCTCCTTGACGAAACGATTGGAGCGATTCGTCCCCACGGCGATGTGTATAGTGGCGTATCCCCAAAGTGTGTTATCTGTTTGGTCAATAGGCTTAACTCTAATTTACGAACAGAATCCCAGTCATCATCTAATGCAGCTTTATAAATTTTTAGATCTGTGTGATGATCCTTAACATCCATTCTGATCAAATTTGTATCAGCTGAATGTCAATCTTATTCTTGATCTCGAAATGAAGATCTGCAATTTGGTTAACTGAAGTCAACTTAGAATATATAGTTAACAAAAAATAAAATAAAAAATCCAGAAGATTCATAATATAAGATAATAATTTATGATTAGAGCATCTAAGATCGTGGCACGTACTTTAGAAAGCTAAATAAAAATTCTAGATTCTTTTTTTATTATTGTATTTAGTTTAAACTAGTAGATGTAAACATGCTTTAAATTGGGAGTGTTGATGTAATTTTAATATTTGAGATATAATTTTGTAACAATTTTTTTGTTGTTGGGTGTTACAGCTCCTACAGTCGTACTGGCATGTTTATTTATGTAGAACTTTATACGTTTTAAAATAATGTAAAGATTCATGCTGCTTAAGGACATTAATTCAGGTTTTTTTTTCTAGAACTCGTGTCATATTGGGGTCGCGCTTCACCAAGAGCCTTGTAGCAGTCGTATTTCCAACCATAGCAGCGTAATGGAGCGGGTTGTTACCATAACGATTCGTCTGAAACAACTTAGTTTTATCATCAACAGCCACAATACGTTCCACAAGTCTCTCCACGAAACGGTGGGAGACATTCGTCCCTATGGCAATGTGTAACGGGGTATTCAGCCCGAATGTTATCTGTTTCGTCATTAGGCTTGGATCTTTTACGAACATTTCATTGACGGAATCCAGGTCGTCGTGTAGTGCATGCAGCTTTGTAAACCGGTAGATGGCTGATTACATGATTGAAATTAGTCATTCTGATAGAATTTCTCAGCTGAATGTCAATCTTTTGCTCCATCTGAAAACGAAGATCTAGAATTTGATAAACTGAAGTCAAGTCAGAATATTTAGTGACCGAAGAATTAAAAAATTCTAATAGATTAATTCTTATTAAGACAGAGTAATTTATAATCAGAGCATCTTATATCGTGGCACGTACTTTAGAAACTAAATATAAATTCTAGATTCTTTTTTATTATCGTAATTACTCATTAATTCTGATCAAATTTGCATCAGCTAAGTGTCAATGTTCTGATCGATCTCTAAACGAAGATCTGCAATATGATGAACTAAAGTCAACTCAGAACATATTGTGACTGAATAACTAAAAAAAACATAAGATTCTTAATAAGATCGACAGAGTAATTTATGATTAGAGCATTAGAGATCATGTCATGTAGTTTAGAAATTCAAATAAATTCCATATTTTTTTATTATTGTATTTATATTTAGACAGGTATGATGTAAACATGTGTGTTGTGTGGGGATGTTGATTTTTTTTTCCTCAAACGTCATTTTATTACATTTATATACCACATAATCTTGCACTTTTAAGGGGGCAAATACCATACCAGTAGACCACTAGTTAAGTCGTGAGTGTGAGGATGTTAATGTGGCGGAAAAATTGTAAACTCAATTTTGAATAATATGTGTTAAAATGTTAAAATTATCATTTAACATTTTGATATCTTTGGTCATTCATTTGGTTATTCATTCGGGCTGTTAATTTATTGGACTTATAAGTGCTATTGGGCTTAATACTGATGTGTTTGTTAGTTTGTTTTGTGGTTGCAACAGATCAAAATATCTCAGGGGTTAAAGTGTAAACTATCCAGGGACTTCGATCATCATGCTCTATACTTTTGAACTGAAGTGAAACTTCTAAGTTTCAGTGTATAAAAGGCTTATTCATTGTTCATTATTGTAAGTCATTATATTGTATCAGTTCATTCTCTCTGCTAGGGTTTCGATCATCTTGGAGATCTGTATAAACAATCTCTCATCTGTATCTGAAAGATTGTTTGGTTGTATTGTTTGTATTGTTCTGTTGATGATCATCAGTGGATGATCATCTATAGTTTCTCTGTATTTTGTATTGTTTGATCTTACTATTGTAAGATCTTTGGGTATTTGGGGGGCAAATTCTTTTGGGTTGGTTTAATAAGATTTTGTCACCTGTTTTGTCGCTATTTCTTGTGTTATCTTGTGTTTGTGAGTTGAATCATAAATTTCTACATGGTATCAGAGCTTATGCTCTTGATCCGGTCTTATTTCCGCTGTTGATCTGATTTTTCTGTTATTCTTATGGTAGATCTGCTAGATCTTGGGAGTGCTATATTCTCTGTATTTGAGCTATTGAAATCCTAACTAGGGTTTCTTGATTGTGGTGAAGATCTCCTCTCTTGTGACAACCGGTGATTTACGGCACATAATTACGTGATTAACAAGTAATTAACGTGATAATAAATAGTGTTTACAGCACAACTTAACTTAATTAGGCCTTTGGAGTGCCTAGGAACGTCTATCCGACTTTACAGTGCGCGAATGGTGATTTGCGGAGAAACATGCTAAACGTTAAACGGCAACGAACTGATACCGTACAAAATACTGACAACGCTGACAAGTATGAATGTTACACGAATATTTTATGTCTATGAAATAAATTTTGTGAATTTATTGGGCTTCCGTGCGACACAAATGCAACATGAACTAAAAACGCGATAGCAGGAAACGCATCAGCAATGAAACGGAAGCGATAGAGATGCCTGTCATCTTCTGAACCTACATATGACGCTATATTATGCTCCGTAACAAAATTGTAGTAATTACAGTCGAAACCGGATCGAAAAACGGATCAAAGACGGCAACGATATAATTTTACGCGATTATTACTGTTATCAACGCACGAACGCGACGACGATGGATATCGACACTATTCTGACACGTTTTAACTCTGAAATATTATCTTGTTAAGCTACGGTGATTTCGGTTTTAAAAACAGGTCTCGTAGGAATTACGGGCCATTTACACATGCGATGGAGTTGTGGGCCCTGGGTCCAAGCCCAAAACCCACAAGCCTAAACCTACACTTAATATACAAGATCTCCATGAATCTTATAAAATCGTACTAAATTTCTGCAAAATCTTTATAAAAATCTTTACAAGATTTACAAAATCACTTCAAGATCTTTGAAATCACAATCAAATCTTTGTAAATCCTTAGAAAATCTCTACCATATTTTGCAAGATCTCTTAAGATATCTCAACATCTTTTAGATAGGGACCATTAGCCCTTTTGTTCTCATCCCACAACAACAACAGACTTGAAGTCTGCCTTTACCTCTCTCCCTCTCTCGATCACACTCACACAACAAACACAGAGGAACCTTCTCCTCTTCACAATCAAGACCCAACCCAGCCACCCCCACCCCTCGATCTCCTCCCCCTTCTCAACGAAGATCAGGCCGGCGGAGCTCCGGCTGGTCAGACAGTCCGGCGACAACCACAGGGAACCGGCGTGGATGCCGGTGGTTTTTCAGGCAAGGCACCCCCACCCCCCTCTTGCGATCCAGAAACGGACCACCACCACTAACCGGTGGTGGTGCGGCGGCGTTACAGAAAAAAGACGAGAAAGAGAGAGACCGAGGGAGAGAGAAAGAACCGGTCGGTTCGTTTGACCGGTGGTCGGCTTCAAGGTCCGGCGGACCTTGCTATTATCCGGCGGGTTTTTGGTTCGGGACTCCCGGTCCGTGTCTCGGTCCGACGAGTCACGTTAGACTCGGTTTAAGTCCGGTTCAAAGAGGTGATTCAGTTGGTTTAGAGTTTGGCTCAGTTTCAGACACAACTCGGTTCAGAATGGTGGTGCGGGTCAACTCAGCTCCGGTTCGGGTGGTCTCGGTCAGATCTGGGTCACGCTTGAGCAGGTCAGTTTTGGAAGGCTCGGGTTCGGTGTTCGGGTTAATGGCTGGTTCAACTCGGTTTGACTCGGTCAAACCGAGTCAACTCAGTCAACAGTGGTTTCGGGTCAGTTGGTGTGCGGTCCAGATTGCGGAATATTCGATTCAGATATCTTCAAGTGTTTCGGTCGACTCTGTCAAACTCGGTCAAACTCAGTCAACTCAGCGAGTTGACTCGGTCAGCTCGGCTTTCGACACAAGAAGATGGTAAAGATTTTACGGCACAATACATTTCATTATTATTATAATCTTATTTATTTCGTGAACGAGCTCGAACCGATACAAACTAGTGCTTAATTTACATTTTGTCGCTTTTACGAAAATTATACATATTGATATTGAGAATATTGTTGAGTTTGACAAAATATATCGACACGTGGTTGTCGGGGGCGTCCAAAAACAGAGGAAACTCTGCCCGTTTTTCGAGAAAATCCGCAAACACAAAAGGTGTTTTATTATCGGATTCAAATAATCTTTTACAAAGATGACAATTTGGATATTATTTCGATAATGCTTTTATAAAATAAAACATGAAATAATATTTTCAATTCTTTTATTACTTTCGACAGTCCTTTCAAGTATCAAACAATACGAAATCTTTTCGTAAACTTGAATATAGTTTATATGCTATTTCAAAATATCAAACGACACGACGAGTCGGAAATTTATTTAGAACAAATAAATATAATTATTATATTTATTATAAACTTCGGAATTTCGACAACTCCTTTATAAAGCCAATATAATTATTTATATTGTTTCAAACGCCGAACACACATTCGTTTATAAAAATAAATATAGTTATATATTTATTTTCAAACACGACAATCCGACGATTCTTTCATGAATATGACTTTTTATATTCACGTCAAACGCCTAAATGGCATAGACATACACCTTGATAAATATCATACGAGACGTATATATGATACGAATTGGTTATACGTTATTTTCATACAAACTTTTGTACATACACGTACGATTTCTCGAGACAACTAACGCGATTATATCAATATATTTATATACTTTTATATAAATATTCATATATTTTGAACCTCACGAGAACTAAGTCTTTTCGAGACTTCTTAAATACCGACGAATAAACGAATTACGCAAGCATAACTTCTTCGCCTCTTTCAAGTTAACAACTTACTGTCGAATCGTTCGACTAACGATTCGGTAGAGCTCGGTGACACGTAGACTAGTTACCGCTTTTATTTAGAAACTTATTAGATATTCCGTGTTAGGAATATTGTAGAATGCACGCTAGCGAGTCTCATTTTGGAAACGACATCACGGAGTCGTAAATAGCTAGCTTTGCACATGGAAATTAAGGTGAGTTCATAACCCCCACTTTTTACTGTTTACATTTTTGTAAATGTTTTCGGGGTGGAAAGACATGCACGTTTTGCAAAAACATACAAAGTTCTGAACAAATGCAAAACTCGTATTTCTAAATCATATTACGAAGGGATTTCGAGGAACTCAAATGATTTACGAAAGGTTTATACTAAACATACCGGTTTTTACAAAACAAATGCGTATTATCGAAAGGTGAATGATTTTTCATGACTAAGGATGGGATCATCTGGTGATAATATTGAGGAAGGATCAGTCTTAGAGACTGGGGGAGGATCAGTCTTAGATACTGGGGTAAAATACATGTACAATGATTACAGATACTTACAGACATTTTTATACATGGTATGGTTAGCTTAAGGAGGGTTTATTACTTAGATCATGTGAGTGGGTAGGCGCAACTTGAGGCCATTAATCCTCATTGTAGGACCGAGGGACAGTAGCGGTAGATCTATCTGGGTGTAGCGAGCCCAGCCCCAGGCCCAACAGTACGGACCTCGGGGTGACTTTGTGCCCGACGCATAAATCTACTAGGTTTGAGTCTTCCTACTTGCACTTCACACATATCAATGGCCTTGCAGACCATTGGTGATCTCTTTATTTCCTTATTTGCTACATACCAGGGACATATATACTTACGAAACTACTTGTTCATACAAATTAAATACCATGTTTTATACAAAATTCAAAGCACAGGATTATGCAAATATGGAGTGAAAGTCAGGGTGGGCATTGACGGTTATACGAACATTACAAATACAAGACTTTACAAATACATGGTTTTTATGAACATACTGTGTTACAAACATAGCGTTTCCATATAACTTGGCAAGAAAATGACTTTTGGTTCGTTTTCTCAATACTTTTCCAAAAACCGGTTATTCCAAAGATTTATTTCAAATCTTTCACAACTCAAAAGATTTATTTCAAATCTTTCATAACTCAAAAGATTTATTTCAAATCTTTCATAACTCAAAAGATTTATTTCAAATCTTTTACAAACAAACTATGAACTCGCTCAACTTTATGTTGATTTTTTCGCATGTTTCTTTCTCAGGTTGCATTTCTAAGACAAGGCACGGTTGGAATAGGAGAACCATTAGAGACTCGAGTACTTAGTGGGCGTTCAATTTCTAGAAGACTTAGCTTAATTGCTTCCGCTGTGCAATGAAGATACCAGTCCAGTCACGCCAATGCTCTGATAATTTCGGGGTGTGACAGATTGGTATCAGAGCTATAGGTTACAGCGAATAAGGTTCTCTGTAGAGATACCTAGGCTCTAACCTCACTTTCCTCTGGGAACTTAGAATATTAAAACCTGAATACATACAGAACGCATAGTACTCGAATATGGTCTCCAATCGTTGCCGAAAAACCAACAGTCAAGATTTTATTTTCAAACATACGCTAAAGTTGTGTTTTACACACGGTACATGAAACGATTACATACAGTACACAAAACTCTGAGAGTTTAGGAAACATGCATTTAAAGACCTTCGGAAACTTGTGTTGAAGTTCATTAAAGGTCATCACGTAGGAACCGCGAATATTAACTCGGGTACACACTATTATCCATATTGTCTATGATATTTTAACTTCCCGAGCAGGCAGCCTACGCATAACGAAACGCTAGTGCACGACAATACATGAAACTCAAACTTTACGTCAACGAATGTCGAAGTACATCACATTCTACGCAGAACGTAACGCTAGTGCACAGGTATACGTGAAACTTAAGCTATACATCAACGGAGGTTGAAGTACGACACATACGACTATCGAGGCGAGGCCTTTGAGAAGGAACGATGACACAAATCTAACGACGACGCTAGATCCCTGTCAGCAGGAGAACTAACGATCAGGAAACGACAACTTATCACGCGATCCTGCAACGACACAAATCACGCCTGCGAGAAGACGATTGTCTCCGCATCCCCCCCACCTAACTAATGACGAATACGCTATGTTCGACATTCCATGGTAATGTCACCTAACAATTGGTCGTCACACGAAACCCCAGGTAAAGTCCTCAAATTTCTTTTATTGAAATTTCGAATTTCACACTTACCGAGTAGATTTTTGTATCTCTACTCCTCTTAATGGTCATTGTATCACGATCATTTCTTTACAAGTTACATACATGGTTTTTCGTTGTAACCATGCCTAAAGTTTTCTTGTCAATACATATATTTATTGTCGGATTGCGCTAAAACCAAGTTCGATTGTTTGAACTTCTGCATTACACATACTCAATTCAAGATACCATATGATGTATTGAAGACATCATATTCAAATTCGTTTTAACAAGAGTTTCACTTATTCCGAGTCGAAATAAACTTGTTTGGCATTCGACTCCATTAAATTGTCTGTTGATTTCGACACCATGTGATGGTGATTTTCATTAGTTTGAAGCTTGCGCTAAACTCATCTCATGCACGGATTTAATTAATTATTTATTTATTTGCTTTAAATCCGCTTCGATTTATCATAGTTAAGCGGTCTTAACACAATTGTGCGTTATGACAATGGTACACAAATTCATTGCATATTCCGGTGTACCTACTAACGGTTCTTTCAACATCAATCGAATATTTTACGATAATTATTGTTTCTTCATCTTCGACCGAAAACATTATTTCTTTGATGTTCCATTTTCAATTGAAAATCTTTCGATGTTTGTTGGAACAAACATTCTTATTTACTTCATTGCGCTTTCATTTGACTTCAAACACGGTGAATTTGTTTGATCAACGCCATGGTTGAATTAATTAAGTCACTACGACACCTTGTGGTGTCAGTACAAACTTGTAGCTTGGGCTAATTATATGATTGAGCGTTTCATGTAAAACAACAGGTGATACTTGTTCGATCACCGCTATATTCGAATTGCTTCATTCACTAAGACACCTTGTGGCGTCGGTATAACTTGCAGCTTGTGCTGATCACGATCGAGCGTTTCATGCAAACTATTTGAGATTGTTGATTCTAAGTTCATCCAGTGGATGTTATTGCTTCTAGAACTCATTCACAGGTTATAAACGTTCATATAGAATTCGATTGGTCGAAGTTCCTGTTCATTGTTGGATCCTTGTTAACTTAGTCGCACTGGTGACTGTATCATTACGTCTCGTTTCCTTTGACATCAATTACTGAGACACATTTCTTTTAAAACCGTTGGGATTCCTATTGTGGAGGAATGTCATTAAATTCACATGACTCGAATAAGTCTTGTTTCGATTACGCGGTCATTCACTTTGTTATGATTTGGACTTACCTGCAAACAACACAATTCTGAGGGGATAACATAGTCTAAATTTCGAGAACGAAATTTTTGTAACAGGGGGAGAATGTGACAACCGGTGATTTACGGCACCTAATTACGTGATTAACAAGTAATTAACGCGATAATAAATAGTGTTTACAGCACAACTTAACTTAATTAGGCCTTTGGAGTGCCTAGGAACGTCTATTCGACTTTACAGTGCGCGAATGGTGATTTGCGGAGAAACATGCTAAATGTTAAACGGCAACGAACTGATACCGTACAAAATACTGACAACGCAGACATGTATGAATGTTACACGAATATTTTATGTCTATGAAATAAATTTTGTGAATTTATTGGGCTTCCGTGCGACACAAATGCAACATGAACTAAAAACGCGATAGCAGGAAACGCATCGGCAATGAAACGGAAGCGACAGAGATGCCTGTCATCTTCAGAACCTACATATGACGCTATATTATGCTCCGTAATAAAATTGTAGTAATTACAGTCGAAACCGGATCGAAAAACGGATCAAAGACGGCAACGCTATAATTTTACGCGATTATTACTGTTATCAACGCACGAACGCGACGACGATGGATATCGATACTATTCTGACACGTTTTAACTCTGAAATATTATCTTGTTAAGCTTCGGTGATTTCGGTTTTAAAAACAGGTCTCGTAGGAATTACGGGCCATTTACACATGCGATGGACTTGTGGGCCCTGGGCCCAAGCCCAAAACCCACAAGCCTAAACCTACACTTAATATACAAGATCTCCATGAATCTTATAAAATCGTACTAAATTTCTGCAAAATCTTTATAAAAATCTTTGCAAGATTTACAAAATCACTTCAAGATCTATGAAATCACAATCAAATCTTTGTAAATCCTTAGAAAATCTCTACCATATTTTGCAAGATCTCTTATGATATCTCAACATCTTTTAGATAGGGACCGTTAGCCCTTTTGTTCTCATCCCACAACAACAACAGACTTGAAGTCTGCCTTTACCTCTCTCCCTCTCTCGATCACACTCACACAACAAACACAGAGGAACCTTCTCCTCTTCACAATCAAGACCCAACCCAGCCACCCCCACCCCTCGATCTCCTCCCCCTTCTCAACGAAGATCAGGCCGGCGGAGCTCCGGCTGGTCAGACAGTCCGGCGACAACCACAGGGAACCGGCGTGGATGCCGGTGGTTTTTCAGGCAAGGCACCCCCACCCCCTCTTGCGATCCAGAAACGGACCACCACCACTAACCGGTGGTGGTGCGGCGGCGTTACAGAAAAAAGACGAGAAAGAGAGAGACCGAGGGAGAGAGAAAGAACCGGTCGGTTCGTTTGACCGGTGGTCGGCTTCAAGGTCCGGCGGACCTTGCTATTATCCGGCGGGTTTTTGGTTCGGGACTCCCGGTCCGTGTCTCGGTCCGACGAGTCACGTTAGACTCGGTTTAAGTCCGGTTCAAAGAGGTGATTCAGTTGGTTTAGAGTTTGGCTCAGTTTCAGACACAACTCGGTTCAGAATGGTGGTGCGGGTCAACTCAGCTCCGGTTCGGGTGGTCTCGGTCAGATCTGGGTCACGCTTGAGCAGGTCAATTTTGGAAGGCTCGGGTTCGGTGTTCGGGTTAATGGCTGGTTCAACTCGGTTTGATTCAGTCAAACCGAGTCAACTCAGTCAACAGTGGTTTCGGGTCAGTTGGTGTGCGGTCCAGATTGCGAAATATTCGATTCAGATATCTTCAAGTGTTTCGGTCGACTCGGTCAAACTCAGTCAACTCAGCGAGTTGACTCGGTCAGCTTGGTTTTCGACACAAGAAGATGGTAAAGATTTTACGGCACAATACATTTCATTATTCTTATAATCTTATTTATTTCGTGAACGAGCTCGAACCGATACAAACTAGTGCTTAATTTACATTTTGTCGCTTTTACGAAAATTATACATATTGATATTGAGAATATTGTTGAGTTTAACAAAATATATCGACACGTGGTTGTCGGGGGCGTCCAAAAACAGAGGAAACTCTGCCCGTTTTTCGAGAAAATCCGCAAACACAAAAGGCGTTTTATTATCGGATTCAAATAATCATTTACAAAGACGACAATTTGGATATTATTTCGATAATGCTTTTATAAAATAAAACATGAAATAATATTTTCAATTCTTTTATTACTTTCGACAGTCCTTTCAAGTATCAAACAATACGAAATCTTTTCGTAAACTTGAATATAGTTTAAATGCTATTTCAAAATATCAAACGACACGACGAGTCGGAAATTTATTTACAACAAATAAATATAATTATTATATTTATTATAAACTTCAGAATTTCGACAACTCCTTTATAAAGCCAATATAATTATTTATATTGTTTCAAACGCCGAACACACATTCGTTTATAAAAATAAATATTGTTATATATTTATTTTCAAACACGACAATCCGACGATTCTTTCATGAATATGACTTTTTATATTCACGTCAAACGCCTAAATGGCATAGACATACACCTTGATAAATATCATACGAGACGTATATATGATACGAATTGGTTATACGTTATTTTCATACAAACTTTTGTTCATACACGTACGATTTCTCGAGACAACTAACGCGATTATATCAATATATTTATATACTTTTATATAAATATTCATATATTTTGAACCTCACGAGAACTAAGTCTTTTCGAGACTTCTTAAATACCGACAAATAAACGAATTACGCAGGCATAACTTCTTCGCCTCTTTCAAGTTAACAACTTACTGTCGAATCGTTCGGCTAACGATTCTGTAGAGCTCGGTGACACGTAGACTAGTTACCACTTTTATTTAGAAACTTATTAGATATTCCGTGTTAGGAATATTGTAGAATGCACGCTAGCGAGTCTCATTTTGGAAACGACATCACGGAGTCGTAAATAGCTAGCTTTGCACATGGAAATTAAGGTGAGTTCATAACCCCCACTTTTTACTGTTTACATTTTTGTAAATGTTTTCGGGGTGGAAAGACATGCACGTTTTGCAAAAACATACAAAGTTCTGAACAAATGCAAAACTCGTATTTCTAAATCATATTACGAAGGGATTTCGAGCAACTCAAATGATTTACGAAAGGTTTATACTAAACATACCGGTTTTTACAAAACAAATGCGTATTATCGAAAGGTGAATGATTTTTCATGACTAAGGATGGGATCATCTGGTGATAATATTGAGGAAGGATCAGTCTTAGAGACTGGGGGAGGATCAGTCTTAGAGACTGGGGTAAAATACATGTACAATGATTACAGATACTTACAGACATTTTTATACATGGTATGGTTAGCTTAAGGAGGGTTTACTACTTAGATCATGTGAGTGGGTAGGCGCAACTTGAGGCCATTAATCCTCATTGTAGGACCGAGGGACAGTAGCGGTAGATCTATCTGGGTGTAGCGAGCCCAGCCCCAGGCCCAACAGTACGGACCTCGGGGTGACTTTGTGCCCGACGCATAAATCTGCTAGGTTTGAGTCTTCCTACTTGCACTTCACACATATCAATGGCCTTGCAAACCATTGGTGATCTCTTTATTTCCTTATTTGCTACATACCAGGGACATATATACTTACGAAACTACTTGTTTATACAAATTAAATACCATGTTTTATACAAAATTCAAAGCACAGGATTATGCGGATATGGAGTCAAAGTCAGGGTGGGCATTGACGGTTATACGAACATTACAAATACAAGACTTTACAAATACATGGTTTTTATGAACATACTGTGTTACAAACACAGCGTTTCCATATAACTTGGCAAGAAAATGACTTTTGGTTCGTTTTCTCAATACTTTTCCAAAAACCGGTTATTCCAAAGATTTATTTCAAATCTTTCACAACTCAAAAGATTTATTTCAAATCTTTCATAACTCAAAAGATTTATTTCAAATCTTTCATAATTCAAAAGATTTATTTCAAATCTTTTACAAACAAACTATGAACTCGCTCAACTTTATGTTGATTTTTTCGCATGTTTCTTTCTCAGGTTGCATTTCTAAGACAAGGCACGGCTGGAATAGGAGAACCATTGGAGACTCGAGTACTTAGTGGGCGTTCAATTTCTAGAAGACTTAGCTTAATTGCTTCCGCTGTGCAATGAAGATACCAGTCCAGTCACGCCAATGCTCTGATAATTTCGGGGTGTGACATCTCTTCTGTTGGCTCTTATACACTCTGTGTTGGTCTCTAAGTCCTCGAAGATTTAGAGCAAACTGACCAGTAGTGTTATTCTTGTTGTTAGCATTGTTGGATCTGCTGGTTCTTGTGAACTTCAGATCTGGTAATTTTTGGTGTTGCTTTGCACCCGCTGTGAGATTGTTCTATCTCTTCTCTTTTAATTTCTGTTGATTGGATTAGCTGAAGTCGGGGTAGTGAGGACCGACACTTTTATTTGATTGGTTATTGTTGTGTATTATCTGATTCTTTGTGTATTTTTTCTGTTATTTGTTGGTTCTGTCTTAGTGTTTGGCTCCTGTATTAAGACCTGTCCAGGCACTATGTAACACCTCGAAAATTTGTATCCAATAAAATAACGACACATGTCGTGCAAGACAAAGGTGTTATAAACCCGGATCTAGTCAAAGATGTATGGTAGGATTTAAAAGCGTCGACATGTTAATTTAAATACCTCTGAACGACCTAATTATAAATCCCAAGACCCTAATCTATATTATAAACATCTGATATACATTCAAATCTGGTAATTACTAGTAATAATTGATTCATAATTGAAAGAATGGGGTCCTACGAGGATATGCACGACAACCTTCATTTACGGCACTTTCAAATGGATCCAAGGCAACTTTAGAACATATCATGGTGGTCTTAACTGTTTAGGACCTGTTCAAGAGGCCCCCTGCTGAAAATAGTGGCCCAAAATCGTTTTGGACATAATGGAAGGTATCCTACTGATATCACAATATATTTAAAGCATATTAACTTAGGAAACCTGTTCGTGACTCATTCGGTTACCCGTTATGCGTTATTCGCGTTCAGTTCGGTTTATGTAACTAGTTTACATAAATTAGCCGAAACGGGTCAAACCTTATCACTTTTATCTCAAAATCCAGAAGGTGTTTAGTTTACCCATATTATACAAGTCTTCAAACTTGTCGGGTCTAAAACACATTCTATTTCCGGTCTTCGCTTAATCGTGCGTTTGAACCGTATCTTTCCTTAAAACTAACCGGTCTAAGTTTAGGCTTAAATAAAGACCCGTTAGGATTCTAATAGTTTATTATAAACCTTCGTTCCAGAATAGGAGACCCGGTAAAAGCTACACGCACTTGCTATTTGTGATTGATACTTGCAAAGGTAAATACTTTTAACTTATTTTCCCTTATACGGGCTTGGGGTACGGTATCTAAAATACCGCTTGGTCGGGCATTCGACCTTAATCGATTGGTAGTTAAGTATTATCGAGATGACCCGTTTAAATTGTTTTGTTGCTTAAAGCCTTTGGGGGTTAATGACAATGTCCCGGATATCCTTGGCATCATTTTATGAAATGGCCACGACCTAAGCACGGGGTGTAGGCGTACACCCGTCAGTGCCTAAATAAATAATGTGGTATGTCTATTGATCTTTAACCCGGCACGAACCGGGCTACTGAACGCGTAAGAAACATGTAATTCGTTTACGAGTATTATATTTAAATAATTATCCCAAGTTATAAAAAGTTTGTGCCACGTGCATTCAAATCAATTTTATTAAACCTTTTCAAAATGAGTCAGTTAATTGTATTTACCAGTGTAAACTGACGTATTTTCCCAAAAAGGTTAAGTGCAGGTACTACGCGAACTAGGCTGGCTTTCTCCTAGCGTCCACAATAAGTCTCGCAAGCTTGGATGTCAAAACTGTTGAACAATGTTTCCATTTTATTTTGATCCACCTGTGGATTACTTTCAACTAATTGTGATACTTAATATTACAATATTGTTTGGTTGGAATGAATCTATCTTTTGCTTCTGCTGTGCATTTATATATTGTGTTGTTTGACAATAACGATATCAACTACGTCACGATAATCCCCTCCAGGCCCACCGGTAATACGTAGAAATATCGGGGTGTGACAGGTTGGTATCAGAGCCAACATTGAGTGAATTAAACACTAGCCTTTTTGTGTTTAATCTCAATGACACAATTGCACATACTCGAGTCTAGACAAGAACTTAGGACGATTCCTAATTTTGCTTTAATTTTTCCTTTATTGTTTGTTGTTTATTTCAATTGTATTGACAGGAAATATGCCACCAAGATTTAGAAGAGGAGGACGAGGTAAGGGGTCGATCAACGCCCCAAACGATCACGAGGCCGGGCCTTCTCACCGGCGAGCTCCTTCTACTACAATGAGTGCCGATCCTCAAGGAAACTGGAGGACCTATCTGGAGCCCGCTAGACGATCTGTCTCGCATAGCTCAACGCCTCCTTATCATCACTCATTTGGACCTCAGTCCGAAAGTGAGCCCAACAACCCACAACCTTCATATATACCTCTCCAGCGATCCCTTTCGCACCACTCCTTTGGCGACCCCACTCCTGTCTTTCAGGGCCGGTTTAACCCGGCAAACTTTATTTAAGAACCAGTGGGTTTTAACCCATTGGGACCGGAGGATCACTTTTCCGGCGATCACGCCATGGATATGGATGAAGACACCGACCCTATGGAACCACCGACTGGAACCCCCACACACCCTATTGAGGTCTCTGATGGTTCATCCTTCCACGGATCACCCTACCGTGGTCCAGACAGTTATCAAGCAAGGTTCAACCAACATGAATGGTATTTTACACCCTCTCACCATTCATCGCCTCACCAGCAGCAGCAGCAGCAGGATCCCTCCGAGGATTCACGTTTCGTGGCAGTTACGCCACCGCCACCACCACCGCCAGTTCATCAAGCACCTCCAGAACCACCAAGGCATAGGAGAACAGGCGCACGAATATCCGCGCAAGGAGGGGATTTTCACTTTATCACCCCCCATCACTCAAGTGGCAGTCACTATCCGCCACTGCATGAAGACCCGCAAATGGGTGGGCCTTCAAACCCAGTTCCAGAGGTGAATTCTGCACCTATGGCGCCACCACCACCGGGAATGGGTAACCCAATTCCTACGTATACAGGTTCAACAAGGTACAATCCGTTTGAGCAGTCGGCTCACACAAACTACAATTATGCTGAAGCCGACCCGTACCTTGTAGCAGCAAACTACAATGCCCTCCACCCAGAAGGGCCATATGGAGCCCCTTAAGGAGTTGGATACCCAACTCATGGATACCAGGTACCTGCTCAACCTCCGTTGCCGCACCAGCCACAGCCACCACGGTTTTCCCCACCAGAACAGGAGGAAATCCTACAAAGGCTAAGCAGGGTGGAACATGAATTCCAAGAAGAACGTAGGAACAACAGGGGATTCCTCAAGGGCTTAGAAAGCTTTTTAAAGGGGAAGAAGAAGAGGGATCATTAAATCCCTATATATATTGTTGTAATTCCTATTTCAATAAAGTCCCTGCGTGGACATTTGTTTATGTACTTAGTCCCTGCGTGGACTTGTCTTTTTATTCCCTGCGTGGACATCTATTTTTAGTGATTGGTCCCTGCGTGGACTTGTATTTCAGTTCAGCCCCTGCGTGGGTAAGTGTTTGTTAGAAGTCCCGTTTAGGGCAATGTGTACTCTCTTAAATGTTTAATGGAATGTTAAGTTTATAAATTTCATTTTTGCCATTATATGCATAAATATGTTATACATGAAATAAATAAATCAAAAATCATTCCTTTTAAAAATAATCTGCCTATTTAAATATTAACTAAGAATCTTAAAGGTATAACCTAGCCTGCAAGTCATTATAAGACTTGGCCAAGATGGTAAGACTTGTTAAAAGATTCAAATCTCTGTTAACATCTGAAAACATGTTAACACTCCTGGCAGACGTGATTCGTTAAAATCACACACGTCATTTTTATAATAGGATTCTTCAAAAGATTCCTATCCTAACCTGATGACATATAAATCATGGGTTTAACTCATCAATTAAGATGACCATATATTGAACATCCATAGGTAATGTAGTGCCTACGGGCCATACTCATTGTCATATAAGACAAAAGACAGCAGTACTCTACGACTCCCTGTCAGAAAAAGGTAAAGAACTATGTTCGAACCTTCATGCCTTGATTCTCTGAAATCATGGCTTATAATTTAAAAATGTCCCTGTGACTAGGCCTTTTGTGCCACTAATAATACTATTATTGTTTTATAATTAGGATAATTATAATAAAAATCCTAAATAAATATGATTAACAAATTAACCAAATATGGTCTATGTTTACCATGGTTAATGAATTGCCATAAAAGACAATTCCATAATAAACTATTGTCAATATCTTATGTAACAGTTCAACTACATGGCTGACTCGGATGAGATCAACAGCCACCCAAAAGAGGACCATGATAATACCCGAATTAACATAGCGGGTGCAGAGCTCCAAGCGTTAATTGACAATGCTGTTACAAAAGCCTTGAATAGGCAGTATAGTGAGTCGAGCGGTACTCGAAGCAGGACCCAATCAGTACCCCACTCCAAGCCTAAGACTCATTCAGAGGCTCACAGCAAGCCGCCCTCTAAGAAAAATGAGCCAAAGAAAGATGATGAACGACACTCATCAAACCAAAGGAGTGTTCCCTCTCAAAGGACCATACTGAACCAAGGACCCCGTGATAAGGGTTGCTCCTATAAGTATTTTGTTTCATGCAAACCCAGGGATTTCACTGGGGAAAAAGGAGTTATAGACTGCATGACTTGGTTGGATGAGATGGACACTGTGGTTGATATCAGTGGTTGTGCTGATAAGGATGTGGTAAAGTTCGTGTCTCAGTCGTTCAAAGGTGAGGCACTAGCCTGGTGGAGATCTTTGATCCAAGCTACAGGGAAAATCCCATTGTACAATCTGACATGGGATCAGTTTATGACATTGATTAGAGAAAACTACTGCCCTCAGCATGAGGTAGAAAAGATTGAGTCGGATTTTCTATCATTGGTAATGAAAAATCTGGATTGCCAAGCTTACCTTACGAGCTTTGATACAGTGTCAAGGTTGGTTCCTTATCTTGTGACCCCGGAACCCAAAAGAATAGCTCTTTTCATTGGGGGTTTAGCCCCAGAGATTAAGGCAAGTGTAAAAGCCTCTTGGCCAGCTACATTCAGGTCTGCAGCTGATATATCCTTGTCCCTCACACTGGACGCAGTCAGGCAGACATCACTGAGGAACACGGATGCCGAGAAAAGGAAGCGTGAAGATGACAATTCACGACGGTCAGACAAGAAGCACAGGGGAAACAATGACCACAAGAAAAGTTCTGGATATAAGAAAGATGGTCAGCAGTCGGGTGATAAACCCAAATGTAAGATCTGCAAGAAACAGCACTTCGGGAAGTGCAGATATGAATCGAACTCGCAGACACAGTCGAGGACTTTTGCATGTGGGATTTGCAAGTCTTCTGAGCACAAGACATTAGATTGCAAAAAGTTGAAAGATGCTACGTGCTATAGCTGCAACGAAAAAGGGCATATCAAGTCCAACTGCCCAAAACTCGCAAAGAAGACTGAGGATGGGAAAAAGACCAATGCTAGGGTCTTCCGGATGGATGCAAAGGAAGCCGTCTAGGATGACAATGAGATCACAGGTACTTTCCTCATAAATGATGTTTATGTAAGAGTACTTTTTGATTCAGGTGCTGATAAGTCATTCGTAGACAATAAGTTTTGTGAATTGTTGAACTTACCTGTTAAAACCTTAAGTGTGAAATATGAGGTGGAATTAG
This sequence comes from Helianthus tuberosus, assembly GCA_030545235.1. Classification (NCBI taxonomy): domain Eukaryota; kingdom Viridiplantae; phylum Streptophyta; class Magnoliopsida; order Asterales; family Asteraceae; genus Helianthus; species Helianthus tuberosus. Next base: position 2,491,783 of record CM060362.1, read on the forward strand.
CTGATGGAACCATAGAAACCGCATCAACTGTGTTAGATGGATGTGTTATATCCATTAGGAACCATTCTTTTCCATTGTCTTTACTTCCTTTGAAATTAGCCGGTTTCTATGTAGTAATAGGCATGGATTGGTTGTCTCGCAACCAAGCCCAGATCGTTTGTGCTAAGAAGCAAGTGGTTGTCAAGACTCCTCATGGTGAGCCTTTGACAATCCAAGGAGATACTAAGTACGGAATGCCTGAGCAAGCGTCCATGCTCAAGGCATCAGGGTGTCCGACGAAGGGTTGTGTTATCTATATGGCACAAGTAACCATTGATGAACCAAAGCCTAAAATCAAAGACATACCTATTATCTCTGAATATCCAGAAGTATTCCCTGAAGAACTACCTGGTTTACCCCCAGATAGGCAAGTAGAATTCAGAATTGACATCATCCCTGGAGCAGCACCTGTTGCTAGAGCACCTTATAGGTTGGCACCAACAGAGATGAAGGAATTGAGAACACAACTAGATGAATTGCTAGCCAAAGGTTTCATTAGACCTAGTTCGTCTCCTTGGGGAGCACCAATCTTATTTGTCAAAAAGAAGGATGGATCGATGCGTCTATGCATCGATTACCGTGAGCTTAATAAGGTCACTATCAAGAATAGGTATCCATTACCCAGGATCGACGACTTGTTCGATCAGCTTCAAGGGGCAAGTTACTTCTCTAAGATTGACTTAAGGTCAGGCTATCACCAACTGAAGGTTAGAGATGAAGATGTACACAAGACTGCATTTAGGACTCGTTATGGTCATTACGAGTTCCTAGTGATGCCTTTTGGGCTCACTAATGCACCAGCGGCATTCATGGATCTCATGAACCGTGTCTGGAAACCATACTTGGACAAATTTGTTATTGTCTTCATTGACGACATTCTGATTTATTCAAAGAATTAGGCCGACCATGAGAAACATCTTCGATGTATTCTTTCACTACTTCAGCAGGAGAAGCTCTATGCCAAATTCTCTAAATGTGAATTTTGGCTTCGTGAAGTCCAATTTCTTGGACATGTGGTTAGTGAACGCGGAATCCAAGTAGATCCCGCTAAGGTTGAAGTTGTCATGAATTGGCAAGAGCCGAAGACGCCCACAGAAATTCGCAGTTTCTTGGGATTGGCAGGATACTACAGGCGCTTTATTGAAAAATTTTCAAGGATTGTTGCACCCCTAACTTCTTTGACTAGGAAGGATATTAAGTTCAACTGGGGACCCAAGCAGCAAGAATCTTTCGATATTTTGAAGCAGAAGTTGAGCAACACCCCTGTACTGACATTGCCTGAAGGTACCGAAGAATTCGTGGTTTACTGCGACGCATCACACACTGGCATGGGGTGTGTGCTTATGCAGAAAGGAAAGGTTATTGCCTATGCCTCACGACAGTTAAAGGTGCACGAAAAGAATTACACCACCCATGACTTGGAGTTGGGTGCCGTTGTATTTGCACTGAAGCTATGGAGGCACTATCTGTATGGTATCAAATGTGTGATCTATTCTGATCACAAGAGCCTCCAGCACCTGTTTAACCAAAAGGATTTGAACATGAGGCAGCGATGCTGGATGGAAACTTTGAATGATTATGATTGTGAAATAAGATACCATCCTGGCAAGGCGAATGTAGTCGCAGATGCCTTAAGTCGAAAGGAAAGAGTGAAGCCTATAAGAATCAATGCCAAGAGCATTGAGATAAAGAATGGTTTGAACGAAAGGTTATTAGCTGCACAGAAGGAAGCTGTGTTGGAAGCTAACTATCCTAATGAAAAACTAGGAGTAACTGAAGAACAATTATCCTATGGCAAGGGCGGAATTCTAAGGTTAAATGGACGAATATGGGTTCCAGTTAATGGAGGACTTCGAGATGTTATTCTCCAGGAAGCCCACAGTTCTAAATACTCCGTTCACCCTGGAGCTGATAAAATGTACCAGGATCTGAAGGCGAACTTTTGGTGGATAGGCTTGAAGAAGTCTATAGCTACCTATGTAGCTAAATGTTTGACGTGTGCACAAGTCAAAGCTGAACATCAGAAGCCGTCAGGTTTGCTACAACAGCCTGAACTTCCCACGTGGAAGTGGGAAATGGTGACAATGGATTTCATCACCAAGTTGCCAAAGACAAGGAAAGGAAATGATACCATATGGGTGATAGTTGACAGATTGACTAAGTCAGCACATTTCCTACCCATCAAGGAGACCTATAGCTCCGACATGTTAGCCCAGTTGTACGTAGATCAGATTGTATCTCTGCATGGCGTACCAGTGTCTATTATCTCTGACAGAGATACTAGATACACGTCACATTTTTGGAAAAGTTTCCAACAATCTCTGGGCACGCGCTTAAATTTTAGTACGGCTTACCATCCTCAGACGGACGGCCAAAGTGAGCGTACAATCCAAACGTTGGAAGACATGCTTCGTGCATGTGTGATTGACTTAGGTGGTAGTTGGGATAACCACCTGCCATTAATCGAGTTCTCGTATAACAATAGCTATCATACCAGCATCAAAGCCGCACCTTTCGAGGCCTTGTATGGTAGAAAATGCAGAACGCCCGTTTGTTGGGCGGAAGTTGGAGATGTCCAACTGACAGGACCTGAAATAGTCTTTGAAATGACGGACAAGATTGTCCAGATTCGTGACCGCTTGAAAGCTGCCCGAGATAGGCAGAAAAGCTACACAGATTTAAAGCGTAAACCTCTGAAATTCGAGGTAGGTGATAAAGTGTTGCTTAAAGTATCACCCTGGAAGGGAGTAATGCGATTTGGTAAGAAAGGTAAGTTAAGCCCGAGATACATAGGACCATTCGAGGTCATCGAATGTGTCGAATCAGTTGCTTATAAGTTAAAATTACCTGAAGAGCTCAGTGGTATTCACAATGTATTCCACATCTGCAATCTGAAGAAGTGTTTCGCTGATGAATCACTAGTTATACCACATACAGATGTGCACATAGAAGAGAGCTTGAAGTTTGTTGAAAAACCTGTGTCGATCGAGGATCGACAAGTTAAGAAGCTTCGAAGGAAGCATGTGCCAATAGTAAAGGTTAAATGGGATGCCCGTAGAGGTCCCGAGTACACATGGGAGGTTGAGTCCACAATGAAAGAAAAGTACCCTCATTTATTTCAGTAAATCTCGAGGTCGAGATTTCTTTTAAGGGGGTGAGGATGTAACACCTCGAAAATTTGTATCCAATAAAATAACGACACGTGTCGTGCAAGACAAAGGTGTTATAAACCCGGATCTAGTCAAAGATGTATGGTAGGATTTAAAAGCGTCGACATGTTAATTTAAATACCTCTGAACGACCTAATTATAAATCCCAAGACCCTAATCTATATTATAAGCATCTGATATACATTCAAATCCGGTAATTACTAGTAGTAATTGATTCATAATTGAAAGAATGGGGTCCTACGAGGATATGCACGACAACCTTCATTTACGACACTTTCAAAAGGATCCAAGGCTACTTTAGAACATATCATGGTGGTCTTAACTGTTTAGGACCTGTTCAAGAGGCCCCCTGCTGAAAATAGTGGCCCAAAATCGTAATACACTAGTTGCCTGTTCGAAGCTTGAAAGGGTAATTTTTTTTTGCCTTCTGGTAAAGGCTTACGGACCGTAAAGGTCCTGCCTTACGGTCCGTAAGGCATCCCCAGCGAGCAGAATGATGACAGGTTCCTGTTATAAACGATTAACCGACTTAAAATGTCATTTTCCACTTCCATGGGCGACCCCTACTTGCTTTTAGACCTTAGGGACACTTGTGAATGATCCATGATCAGTTGTAGCATTGTTTGTCATGATCACAAGCAATCAAACTCACTATAAAAGGTCCCTCATGTTGCAACTTTGTGATCATGCTTTCCATCTGCATTTGTGGAACTTCCTGGAGCATAAGATCAGTCCCCAAGCATCTCTAATCGTGCATTAGACCTTGGTAAGTATCCTTGACCTTCCTTAATTGAGTTTTGCTTAGTTATTAGCTTAAAAGTCAAACCGTCATAATTAAGGATTGACTTATTGATTAATCACAAATGGTCCAGTGATTAGTCAAACTTAAGGTAGTTATAGGTTGGTAATTATGTGGGCAATAAACCCTTAAAAGGGCACCCTATGATTCCCGCTCTAACTAGTCGGGTCAAAGTTGTTTATAAAAAGTCAACAGAACCATAATTTTCGGATTAACGCATAATTAGCAATGCAGAAGGCGTGTAACCTATTTTGTCACTCATATAATTTGGTAATAAGTATAAGAACTGGTCTAAGCTTGTTTGATCCGACAATTTTCTGTTTAGACCCGGTACGGAACCGAAAGTCGCAAAACTTTGACTTTTGCTTTGACTTCAGTTCTGACCCATATTGGTACGATTTAGATTTTCCTTAGGGCTTCATTAGGACCAGGTTACATGTTGGTATAACCCTCTGTGGTTGGTTCATTGATTGCCCGATTCGTTTACACGTTTCCGTTAATTGCTTAATGTTGACCATAATGCCCTTTTGACCATAAAACGAGAATTTTGGATATGTGAGAGGACAATAATCTTTGTTGCTGAATTATAAACATGTCCCTAAAATTTCATATCAGTTAGAGGTCTAGATTAGGAGTTATGCTCAATAGCGCACTTAAAAAGCTTTTTGTTAATTAAACGACGCAATTAGCATAAAGCCTATCTAAACCCAATTTTTGACACCAAACCTTTTACCGACTGATGTAATATAATATTTTGGGATTTTTAATTATTTTTAACCTGCTCATAACCTAAGGGTATGGCGTTGATTCGGTAAATACCGATTATACCCTTTTTGTTTATAAAATGAGTTCTACATAGTATTTTGACACCAATCCAATTGCTACTGATTTTATATAATAAATGAAGTATTTTGAACTTTATAACCTGATCAGAAAACTCAGATTTCCTGTATAACCCGGAAATCGCTTAAAATGGCTTTTTACGCGTATTAAACACCTAGTATGGGTTTAAAACCATTTTGTCATATAAGACTTATTACCAACTGATATGACCTATTAAAATAAGTTATTTTACTGATGTATTCGGACCCGAATCTCAGAATTTCATTTAATCTCTTTTATAACCTTTAAAATGACCAAAATACCCCGACGGGGCTTAAATTAAGATTAAACTCGTTTTGGACATAATGGAAGATATCCTACTGATATCACAACATATTTAAAGCATATTAACTTAGGAAACCTGTTCGTGACTCATTCGGTTACCCGTTATGCGTTATTCGCGTTCAGTTCGGTTTATGTAACTAGTTTACATAAATTAGCCGAAACGGGTCAAACCTTATCACTTTTATCTCAAAATCCAGAAGGTGTTTAGTTTACCCATATTATACAAGTCTTCAAACTTGTCGGGTCTAAAACACATTCTATTTCCGGTCTTCGCTTAATCGTGCGTTTGAACCGTATCTTTCCTTAAAACTAACCGGTCTAAGTTTAGGCTTAAATAAAGACCCGTTAGGATTCTAATAGGTTATTATAAACCTTCGTTCCAGAATAGGAGACCCGGTAAAAGCTACACGCACTTGCTATTTGTGATTGATACTTGCAAAGGTAAATACTTTTAACTTATTTTCCCTTATACGGGCTTGGGGTACGGTATCTAAAATACCGCTTGGTCGGGCATTCGACCTTAATCAATTGGTGGTTAAGTATTATCGAGATGACCCGTTTAAATTGTTTTGTTGCTTAAAGCCTTTGGGGAGTTAATGACCATGTCCCGGATATCATTGGCATCATTTTATGAAATGGCCACGACCTAAGCACGGGGTGTAGGCGTACACCCGTCAGTGCCTAAATAAATAATGTGGTGTGTCTATTGATCTTTAACCTGGCACGAACCGGGCTACTGAACGCGTAAGAAACATGTAATTCGTTTACGAGTATTATATTTAAATAATTATCCCAAGTTATAAAAAGTTTGTGCCACGTGCATTCAAATCAATTTTATTAAACCTTTTCAAAATGAGTCAGTTAATTGTATTTACCAGTGTAAACTGACGTATTTTCCCAAAAAGGTTAAGTGCAGGTACTACGCGAACTAGGCTGGCTTTCTCCTAGCGTCCACAATAAGTCTCGCAAGCTTGGATGTCAAAACTGTTGAACAATGTTTCCATTTTATTTTGATCCACCTGTGGATTACTTTCAACTAATTGTGATACTTAATATTACAATATTGTTTGGTTGGAATGAATCTATCTTTTGTTTCCGCTGTGCATTTATATATTGTGTTGTTTGACTATAACGATATCAACTACATCACGATAATCCCCTCCGGGCCCACCGGTAATACGTAGAAATATCGGGGTGTGACACACTATAAGTGACGAACCTGGAATCTGGACACTGATACAGCTTCGCATTAGGGTTTATTGTGTTTCTGTATTGATTGTTATCTTTGTGTGTTGTTATCTGTTTCTATTTGGTTCTTGTGGTTGTATTTTTGTTGATTCTTGATCATGACTGATAAAGGTGATAATACTGGTCCTTCTCAGACCTTGATTAGTAAGTTGGATATAGGTGACCCTTTGTTTTTACATCCTAGTGACTCAAGTTCTTTAACTATTGTTGGTATAAAGTTAAAAGGAACTGAAAACTATAGGGTTTGGTCTAGTGCTTTGAAATTAGCTTTAGAAGCTAAAAATAAATTTGGTTTCATAGATGGTAAATGTGAAAAGAATACTGATGATGCTGTCTTGAGTAGTTAGTGGGACAGGTGTAACTCTGTTGTCTTAAGTTGGTTGTTAAATTATGTTTCAAAAGAGTTGTACTTAGGGCAAGTTTTTTCTAAATTAGCCTCTGAAGTCTGGACAGATTTGAAAGAAACTTATGATAAATTTGATGGCTCTATAGTGTATGATCTGTATAGAAAAACCAACTGTATTACTCAAAGTGGCAGTTCAGTTTCTGAATATTATCATAAACTAAACACCATGTGGAAGCAGTTTGATGCTGTGCTTCAACTTCCCACATGTTCATGTCAAGCAGCAAAAGACTATAATGATTTTTCTACTTTAATCAAACTTATGCAATTTCTTATGGGTTTAGATGATGTCGATCAACCTGTAAGAACTAATTTGTTAACTAGAGAGCCATTACCTTCAGTCAAGGTTGCTTTTTCAAATGTGTCCAGAGAAGAATCACATAGAAATTCAAGTGTAGGATCAAAAGGTCAGAATGTATCCTTTGTTTCTAAAACAAATCAATCTTTTGAACAAAAAAGAAAAGAGTTTAGAGGTCCTAATCCTAACCTTAAGTGTACTCATTGTAATAAAATTGGTCACACTGTTGATAGATGTTTTGAGTTGGTTGGGTATCCTTCAGGATTCAAAAGGAAACCTGGAGGTCAGGTTGGGAAAAAATTTTCAAACACTAGATCAAATGTGTCTTCTGTTCCATCTGTATCTCCTTTTTCTCCATAACAGCTTGCTAAACTTTTGAGTCTTGTAGGTGAAAAAACAAGTACTGAGTCTCAGTCTTCTAATATGGGAGGTGAGTCTAGTTGTGGTTTTAATTCTTTAGGTGAATTTGTATGTTGTTCTAGTCTAATCAATTTTGGTTTTGACTATAACTGGATTTGTGATTCTGGTGCTAATCAGCACATGGTTAAAACTGATAAGGATATGTTTAATTGCATTGATGTGTCTGAGTATGATTTAACTGTTTCTCACCCTAATGGAACCAAGGCTAAAGTGTCTAAAATTGGTAGTATAGAACTTGCTAAAGATGTCATTTTAAATGATGTGTTCTTTGTTCCAACTTATAGTGTTAATCTTTTTTCTGTCTATAAATTGTCCAAAGACAATCAAATCACTGTTGTTTTTAATGAAAATACTTGTTTACTTCAGGATTCGAAATCAGGGAGAATCCTGGTGACTGGTAAACAGGATAATGGTCTTTACTTTGTAAATAAAGGTGGTAATTCTATTAATTTGTGTTTTAATAGTTTGAACAACAGTAATTTGTGGCATAGTAGGTTAGGACATCCTACTGATCGGATCTTGTCAATTTTAAAAGGTGACCTAGGTGTTGTTGATGTTGCAAAACATCCATGTGAAACTTGTCATAGAGCTAAACAATTTAGGGTTCCATTCCCACTAAGTGAACATAAAACAAAGAATGTAGGTGATATTATTCACTTAGATGTTTGGGGACCATATAAAGTTACTAGTAGAGATGGATTTAGATACTTCTTAACCATTGTTGATGATTATTCACGTGCTGTTTGGTGTTATTTGTTAAGAAATAAAATGGAAGTGTCTGAAAATATTGAAAACTTTTATGAGTTAGTGTTAACTCAGTTTAAGAAAAAAGTTAAGGTCTTTAGAAGTGATAATGGAACTGAATTTGTAAATAGCAAAATGGAAATTTTTTGTAAAAATAAAGGAATTTTGCATCAAACATCTTGTTCTTACACACCACAACAAAATGGTGTTGTTGAGAGAAAACATCGACATCTCTTAAATTTGGCAAGATCTATGTTGTTCCAAAGTGGTGTTCCACTTAGTTTCTGGTCTGATTGTGTGTTGACTGCTGTTTATCTTATTAACATGTTACCTTCATATGTGCTTCTAGGAAAAAGTCCATATGAGTTAATGTTTGGTTTTAAACCCTCTCTTTCATATCTTAGGATATTTGGTTGTTTATGCTTTAGCACTATTCTAAATGAGTTAGATAAATTGTCTTATAATGCTGAAAAATGTATCTTGATTGGTTATTCTAATGTTAAAAAAGGTTATAAATTGTGGAGTTTAGATAATAAAAAATAATTTTATTCTAGAGATGTAAAGTTTTATGAAACTGTTTTTCCTTATAAATCAAATCAGTTAACCAATCAAGATAAAACTTTAACTGATAAGTTGAATCATTTGAATTTTTTGATAGTGTTGAAGCATTAACAACTAGTCCTATAGTTCCCAATGATGAAGAGGGGAGTCATGAGTCTCATGAGGTTACTGGTGATGACCAGCAACCAATCCCCTCTACATCTACCACTCCAAATAATGTTGAACAACAACATTCCATAGTTGGAGTTGAGAGTAGTAGTAGTGAAGGGTCTGGTTGGGCAGAGGACACTAGTACCTCAAATGATGAGATCAACCCATCTGAGGGAACAAGTCCTTCTCTTAGAAGGTCAAATAGGAAAGTTGTTGTGCCAAAAAGATTTGAGCATTTTGTGTTGAACAGTAAAGTCAAATATAGTTTAGATAAGTGATCAATTACTCATGTTTGTCTTCTGATAATATGTGCTTTACTGCTTCATTAAATAAAGTAATTGAGCCTTCGTGTTATGAGGAAGTAGCTAGTGATCCCAGGTGGGTAGAGGCAATGAACAAAGAGATGGAAGCTTTGTTCAGAAACAATACATGGGTTCTAACTGATCTTCCTCAAGGCAGGAAGGCTATTGGTTGTAAATGGGTATTTAGAGTTAAATACAAGTCAAATGGTGAAGTAGAAAGGTTTAAAGCTAGACTAGTTGCTAAGGGTTTCAATCAAAGAGAAGGTCTTGACTTTGGAGAGACTTTCTCACCTGTTGTTAAAATGGTAATTGTTAGAACTATTATAACCTTAGCTGTTTACTTTGATTTGCCTTTGTATCAACTTGATGTTGATAATGCTTTCTTACATGGAACTATTACTGAAGATGTGTATATGAAGTTACCTCAAGGATACTATTCTAAAAATGAATCAAAAGTGTGCAAGCTTGTTAAGTCCTTGTATGGTCTTAAACAAGCACCTAGGAAATGGAATGAGAGGTTAACTGATGTGTTGTTGAACTTTGGTTTTATACAAAGCAAATGTGATTATTCTTTGTTTATTTTGTCAAAAAAGGATGTAACTGTGTTTTTATTGGTATATGTGGATGACATTGTTGTTACAGGTAATTCTGATGATGAAATTAAAAAAAATAAACATGTCTTAAATGAAACTTTCAAAATTAAATATTTAGGAGTGTTAAAATATTTTCTTGGTATTGAAGTGTTATATGATAAGAATAGTGTCTGTCTTAGTCAAAGGAAGTATTGTTTGGAACTTTTAAATGAGTTTGGTTATTTAGGGTGCAAACCTGCTAATACACCAATAGAACAAAGTTACTTAGTCTCTTCTAAACTTGACAAAGATCAAAAATTACTTAAAAATATAACAGGATTTCAAAAACTGATTGGAAAACTTATATATTTGTCTTTAACAAGACCTGATATAAGTTACACAGTTCAGTTTTTAAGTCAGTTTATGCATAGTCCAAATGAAGTGCACTTAAGTTTGGCTTTAAGATTGTTAAGATACTTAAAACAAAGTCCTGGTAAAGGACTAAGTTTTAAGAAAAGTGTCAAACTTGACTTGCATGGATTTGCTGATTCTGACTGGGCAAAGTGTTTATCTACTAGGAAGTCTGTTACTGGTTTTTGCATTTTCTTGGGAGAATGCCTTGTTTCTTGGAAAAGCAAGAAACAAAGCACAGTTTCCAGGTCAACTGTAGAGGCTGAATATCGTGCAATGTGTTCTGCTACTTGTGAACTTATTTGGCTAAAAAATTTGCTATCTGAGTTGAGTGTTAATTGCAGTTTGCCTATGTCTTTAAAATATGATAGTCAAGCTGCTATGTCAATAGCAGCTAACCTAGTATTCCATGAAAGGACCAAGCATTTTGAATTAGATCTGCATTTTTTGAGAGAAAAAGTGGCAGATGGTATTGTAAATCTCACTAAAGTTGACTCAGAAAGTCAACTTGCAGATATTTTTACCAAAGGTCTTGGTATTGTACAACATGAAGAGTTTTGTAAAAAACTGAGTTTAGTTGACATGTTCAAGCCAAATGAATGAAGGGGGGTGTTAAAACGTTAAAATTATCATTTAACATTTTGATATCTTTGGTCATTCATTTGGTTATTCATTTGGGCTGTTTATTTATTGGACTTATAAGTGCTATTGGGCTTAATATTGATGTGTTTGTTAGTTTTTTTTGTGGTTGCAACAGATCAAAATATCTCAGGGGTTAAAGTGTAACTATCCAAGGACTTCAATCATCATGCTCTATACTTTTGGACTGAAGTGAAACTTCTAAGTTTCAGTGTATAAAAGGCTTATTCATTGTTCATTATTGTAAGTCATTATATTGTATCAGTTCATTCTCTCTGCTAGGGTTTCGATCATCTTGGAGATCTGTATAAACAATCTCTCATCTGTATCTGAGAGATTGTTTGGTTGTATTGTTTGTATTGTTCTGTTGATGATCATCAGTGGATGATCATCTATATTTTCTCTGTATTTTGTATTCTTTGATCTTACTATTGTAAGATCTTTGGGTATTTGGGGGGCAAATTCTTTTGGGTTGGTTTAATAAGATTTTGTCACCTGTATTGTCGCTATTTCTTGTGTTATCTTGTGTTTGTGAGTTGAATCATAAATTTCTACAATATGTTTGTCGAAGCATAGACGAAAAAGCATGTCGCAACGACATATTTGAATTTAATAAAATGGGAAGGGAAACAATATACAAAACGGTGGGAATTATTGGAACTAATCTTGTCAATACTCAAAAGTTGAAGAATGCTAGATGCTTTACTTTATTTTAGTAAGAAAGATTTAGGATTTATATTAATTTTATTTTATTTGGTTTCCTTATAAAAGTAGGTTACGTGTACTCTAAGGGGATTGTTTAGCCAATCTGACTCGGTAACCTTTTTTATCCGCAGGAACATTTTTGAATAATACATTCCACAAGTCTCTCCACGAAACGGTGGGAGCGATTCGCCCCTATGGCGATGTGTAACGGGGTATCCAGCACCAATGTTATCTGTTTCTTCATTAGGCTTCTATCATTTTCGAACATTTCATTAACGGAATCCAATCGTTGTTTAATGCAGCTTTGTAAATCGGTAGAGCACTGATTACATGATTGAAATTAGTCATTCTGATAGAATTTCTCAGCTGAATGTCAATCTTTAGCTCCAGTGGCGAAGTTTGACCCGAATGACGGGGGGGTCGAAAACGTATATACCCAAAAATTTCTATACGAAAACTACATATGTATCACTACTGAGCGAAAAGTTCGGGGGGTCGGGCGCCCCTCCCCGCCCCTTCTATACTTCGCCCCTGTTTAGCTCGATCTCGAAACGAAGATCTGCAATTTAGTGACCGAAGAATTAAAAAAATTAAATAGATTAATTTTTAATTAGACAGTAATATATATTTAGAGCATCTTATATCGTGGCACATACTTTAGAAAACTAAATTAGTAAATAAGATAAATTCCAGATTCTTTTATTATTATTATTGTTGTTGTTGTATTTAAACTGGTAATCAGCTGATTGCATGATCGTAATTACTCATTAATTCTGATCAAATTTGCATCAGCTTAATGTCAATGTTCTGATCGATCTCTAAATGAAGATCTGCATTATGATGAACTAAAGTCAACTCAGGACATTTAGTAACTGAATAACTAAAAAATCCATAAGATCCTTAATAAGATCGACAGGGTAATTTATGATTAGTAACAATTTTGTTATGGTTTACCTTGATTTTGATTACAAAACAGGCCTATCTCTATATAGGAAATAAAGAAACAAATAAAAGGAAATGACGTAATCAGTGGAGAATGAATGGGAGCCAGAAGGATAAATAAGAGATATATTAGGAGAGAATGGTGCAATCTCGTTTACTCCCCCTCAAGTTGGAGCGTGGAGATCCGTAATGCCCAACTTGCTAAGTAGAGTGCGGAAGCGGTTAGTACCCAATGGTTTGGTGAGTAGATCGGCAAGCTGCATTGTGGTATCTATCTTCATGGTTTGAATCCCGTTTAACTCGGCACGTTCACGAATAAAGTAACAGTCCATTTCAACATGCTTGGTGCGTTGGTGAAACACAGGGTTGTTTACAATGTGCCGGGCTGCTTGATTATCACAGAATAGTTGTCTCGGTTCCTCCTGAGGAATATCAATTTCTTTTAAGAGCCATCTCATCCAGATTATTTCACTAACTGCGGCTGCCATAGCTCGGTATTCGGCTTCAGCGGAAGAACGGGAAACAACTGATTGTTTCTTGGATTTCCAGGATATAGGTGCACCACCCAAAAGAAGTAAATAACCAGTACGAGACCTCCTTGTAAAAGGACAACCAAGCCAATCGGAGTCACAGTAAGTGATAAGGTTGGTTCCACCTTGTTTTGGTAGGAGGATCCCCTGTCCAGGTGTGCCTTTGAGGTAACGGAGGACACGGTTGGCAGCCTCTAAATGACTTTCCCTTGGATCACCGACAAATTGGCTTAAAATGTTCACGACATACGCAACATCGGGTCTAGTAGCTTGGAGGTAATGGAGCCTCCCAATTAGTCGTCGGTATTGGTTCGCATCAACTCGTGGTTCTTGATCACATTTATCTAACTTCAAGTTTTGTTCCATTGGGAATTAACTTGGACGACAACCCGTCATTCCCGTGTCTTGTAAAATGTCGAAAATATACTTGCGTTGGCTTAGAACGAGTCCATCTTTGGTACGAGCTACCTCGATGCCCAGAAAGAATTTCAAGACTCCTAAATCTTTGATGCTAAACCTTTTGTCTAGGAGAGTCTTGACATTTTGAATCTTTTGTAAATTGTTCCCAACGAGTATAACGTCGTCAACATAAATAAGTGCAGCCATGAACACTTCTTTTGTCTTGAAGAGGAACAATGAATGATCCGCCCCTGTTTGTTGAAAGCCGATTTCAAGTAAGGATTTGGTAAATTTTTTATACCAGTTCCTCGATGCTTGTTTAAGCCCATATAGAGACTTTTTGAGCTTACAAACCCGGTTGTCATATTGTTTCCCAAATCCTTGTGGAATCTTCATGTATACATCCTCATGAAGGTCTCCATGCAAGAAAGCATTATTTACGTCGAGCTGATGAATATGCCATCCTTTCTTAACCGCTACGGCTAACAAGCTTCGGACCGTGATGAGTTTTGCCACCGGTGCAAAAGTCTCATGAAAATCAATACCTTCTGTTTGCGTGAAACCTTTTGCCACGAGACGTGCTTTGTACCTTTCAATGTCTCCATTGGGTTTATACTTTATCTTGTATACCCACTTCGAGTCGATAACACGTTTTCCCTTTGGAAGTTCTTCGAGGACCCAAGTTCCATTTTCTTCAAGCGCTTGAATCTCCTTCTTCATGGCATCTATCCATTTTGGATCCTTCACGGCCTGACTAAAACATTTTGGCACATAATTTGAGGTTATGGCCGCCAAAAAGGCTTTATGATTGTTAGTAAACTTATCATAAGAAATAAAATGTGCTAGAGGATGTACCGTTGAGGATCCTTGATTGGAAGTGGATTGCTCGTGGTCAATGGATGGGGGGAGACGAACTTCATAAGCATCAAGATGTTTGGGCCGAGATCTGTTTCTTTTCTCTTTTGGTGGCTCAACAGTCTCGAACACTTCGTGGATGTTTTCTAGGCCAAAAGGTTGTTCATGAGAGGTGGCGGTTTGGTCCATTGGTTCAAAAGATTGGTTGTTCATGTGGGTAGACTGTGTGTTGGTGTTTTCTTCTGTTGGAGCGGTTGGTCCAGATTGAAGAGGCTGGTTATCTGGGTCTGTTGGTGAGTCAGGGAGCCCATGTTGATTGGTTTCATGTGAGCCCTCTTGGTCTAGGCCCGTTTCCGGTTCGAAAGGTGACCCAGACGAAATAGTTGGCCCACTATTTTCCTTTTGTGTTACATGCTCATCATCCCACCACTTTGGAGGTATAAAGACTTCCTCCTTCTCGAAAGTGGCATTTTTGAAAGGGAAGATATTTTCAAAAAATTTAACATCCCTTGAGATGATAATTTTGTTTTGTTTGGCCGCAAATATTTTATACCCCTTTGTACCCGGTGGATACCCCACAAAAATGCCCGGTTTACCCCTTTCAACGAACTTATCACCAAGTGTTTCCGTGCTTTTATAATATGCCAGACAACCAAAAAATCACATATGTTCATAATCGGGTTTTTGATTGTATAATACTTCATAAGGAGTCTTGTTGTCAATAACTTTCGACGGTAAATGGTTTATGATATATGCGGCAGTAAGAATGCATTCGCCCCAAAACCGAGTTGGTAAATTTGATTCAAATCTCAAAGCCCGCGAAATTTCCAAAAGATGTCGATGTTTCCGTTCCACCACACCATTTTGTTGTGGCGTGTGTGGACACGTTGTTTCTAAAACAATTCCTTCCTTTGCATAAAAATTAAGCATTTGAGTGGATGTGAACTCCCCCCATTGTCACATCGGATCCTTTTTATATTTTTTTCAAATTGCACTTGTATCACTTTGTGGAAAGCAATGAGACAAGTACTTGCTTCGTACTTGTGTTTTAATAAAAAGACCCATACTGCTCTACTGAAATCATCAACGATTGTCAAAAAATAGCTTGCTCGTGAAAAAGAAGGTGTTCGATATTTCCCCCACACATCACAATGTAACAAATCAAAGTAAGCATTGGTTTTAGTGGTGCTAATAGGAAATGGCAATCTGGCAAACTTGGCCTTAGCACAAGAATCACAAAATAACATTTGGTTCAAACGAGAGTTTCTAAGAAAATCAACATGAATAAGTTTTGAATTTGAAGCATGACCCAATCTATTATGCCATAAGTCAACTGTAGTTACCATAGCTCTTCTCTTTTCTCCCGTCATCCCCATCCTGTATAGACCATTCTTGCAATCACCCACTCCAATCAATATCCTCGAACTCAAGTCCTGTATAATAAAAAAATCAGGAAAAAAAGTTACAGCACATTTGATATCCCGTGTAAGTTTACTAACGGATAGGAGATTGCATTTAAAATCGGGTACATGAAGAACATCTTTTATTTTCATGCCGTTGGGTAGGACAAAATCTCCTCTACCCTTTACGGCTATAGCATCGCCATTAGGTATAACAACCGGTGCTTCAAAGTTTTTCTTTATTTTGTTTTCGAGGATAGTGTCATTACAAGTGTGATGTGTTCGGTTGCACCCGAATCAACAACCCACTTACCTTCGACCCATTTACCTTTGTGACTAATGTTACCTGCCATGTTAGCAACGGGTGTCTCCTCCTCTTTAGTTGCATTTAGTTTCTCACCAAAAAGCTTAACAATTTGCTGATATTGTTCGTCCGTTAATCCCGGCACCTTGCTCGTCTCCCCTTCAACACAAGCTGCCCTGGGCTTTGGTTTTTCTTGTTTTGCTTTACCCGGCCACCATTCTGGGTATCCTATCTTCTTGAAACAACCCTCTTGAACATAGCCATCTTTTCCATAATAGTCACAGTGCTCGAGACGTTCAACCTCGGTCCGCTTTCCATCCTTCTTTCCAACCTTGCTTTGAGAGGCATTTTGATCCTTTCTTTTCGGTATAAAAGCTTGAAAGGCGTTCGCATCTACGGTTGACCTCCTTCCACTGGTGATAGCTCTTTGTTGTTCGTCTTCTGCGACTAGATGGTATGCGGTACCAAGAGACAGGGTCGGTTTCATGGCTAGTATTTGGGTTTGTATGGTTCCGAACTCACTATCCAATCCAAGTAGAAACTCATATAACCTTTCCTTTTCTCTAAGATCATGTAGCTTCTTTCCAATCTCACATTTCCAGCCATTACAACCGCATACGGGGGTTGGAAGTGCAGATTGGATTTCATCCCAGATGGATCGGAGTTTGGTATAGTAGGCGGAAAAGGTGGTACCTTCTTGTTTGGTGGTGGTCAGCAACTGTTTCAGTTCATATGCTCTCGGTGCATTCCCTTTTCCAAAGCGCTCTTTCAAATCAGCCCAGATCTCTTGTGCCGTGGATGCGTATTTCACGCTTGTCCTGATTTCCTTTTCCATTGCGGTGTTTAGCCAGCCTTTTAGCATGGCGTCACACCTCATCCAAGCCATGTAGGTAGAAGAATTTGGTTCGGGTTTCTTGATTGACCCATCGATGAATCCCATCTTGTTTTTTTGCAAACAAGAAGTTCAACATCTCTTGAGACCAATCCGTATAGTTTCCATCTGTGAGCACGTCGTTAACGTGGAGTTGCCTCGGATAATCGGAAGGGTGTATGTAGTATGGAGAGTTGTGGTCGTTAACGGCATCTTCATTCTTTCCGTTGTTTTCTGGTTTGTCGCCGGACATGGTGCCGACTACGGTTATGGGATTTATTTAGTATGGGATCGTGAGTGCTCTGATACCATAACAATTTTGTTATGGTTTACCTTGATTTTGATTACAAAACAGGCCTATCTCTTTATAGGAAATAAAGAAACAAATAAAAGAAATGACGTCAGTGGAGAATGAATGGGAGCCAGAAGGATAAATAAGAGATATATTAGGAGAGAATGGTGCAATCTCGTTTAATTAGAGCATCAGAGTTCGTGGCATGTTGTTTAGAAAGCTAAATAATCCCTAAAAAATGTTAGAATCGGATACCAAAGAACGTATTGAATCGAAACTTGTTTATTGATAATTGGTACAATTAGGGTTACAAATAAATCCTTCTATTTATAAGCCTAATAACTTGTTCAACAAGTAAACCTATTTGACTCAAACTAGGATTAAAAAAACTATCTCAAAAAAACCCCAAGTTTATAACCCGGTCACTTTTTTTACCCGAACTTTGTAAGTCGGTCACTTTTAACCCAAACTTACACATAATATGCAAGATTAGTCTAACAATCACCCCCTTAATCTTGCAATACCGAGAAGATATCTCATCTCGATAATCTTCAGTCGTGGCACAGCTTTTGTGAGGATGCTAGTCCGTTGCAAATCCCCGCTAACACGTTCCACTTTTTCTTGCTCTTGCAATAAGTTCTTGACTTTCAAACTTATCTCTTCATTTGATAAACCGAGCATCCATTTAAGTATTGAAGTGCTGAAAAATTGATCTGTTGCAGACTCGTCGCTAAAAGCTGTCACTCGCTGATCAGATTCTGTCGCTGACTGGTCAGATTCTGTCGCTAACTGGTCAGTCTGGTCGCTATATGTCTGATGTGTCGTTGACTGCCCAAATTTGTCACTAATTCCTGTTGCTGACTGATCTGTTTGGTCGCCAACTTCCATCACAATAGAGACTGGTTGGTCGCTATTTTCAGCCTTGTCATCTTTAGTCTGTATGCAAACTGGAGATACAACTTCAAGATTAATCTTGTAAATGCGATTAGATGAACGAGGTACCTTCATTAGCAAAGTTCCGTCTTGCTTAAACATCCAAAGTATACCGTCTTGGATTGCGATCTTGTACCCTCTCTCGTCCAACTGACCAATGCTTATTATATTACTTTCAAGTGCAGGAATATAGTAAACATCACGCAACACCCTTTGTTCCCCAGATTTTCCTTCCAAGACGACCATCCCTTGTCCTTTAATCTCTACGCATGACCCGTCTCCAAACTTCACTTTTCCCTTGATGTTGTGATTGAGGCTAATGAACCACTCCTTTTTACCCGTCTTGTGGGTACTCGCCCCGTTTTCAAGAAACCATGTATTGAGTTCACTTGGGCTCGAAGCATACATCCTTGGAATAATCCTTTCCTCGTCTAGAAACACATCATTAGCCTCTTCAACGTGTGTTTGCAAGTAAAGAACCGGTTCAACCCTTTGAATAAGATTGTTTTCCTCGTCCTCGTCCTTTTTACGTGTAGGACAATCTGAAGAAAAATGTCCTAATTCATCACGTCGAAAACACCTTATCTTAGAACGGTACTTCTTTGGTTTTTGATCCGGTTCCTTGTCTTTATCTTGACCCCCGGTTTTTCCTCGACCGCGACCCCGACCTCTTTGACTAGACTCGGCCGTTCCTTTGCCTCGATTGTACCCTTCCTTTTTTCTAGCTTCCCACTCCTCATACGTCAGCAATAACTGATCACTTCTAACCGGTTGCTCCTTATCTTCATGGTTGACACGCTCTACATAGGCTATAAGACGACCTACGACATCATCAAATCCAACTGTCTTAAGGTCAATGGATTGCTCAAGAGACGCAACCATGTGAATAAACCTTTTCGGCAAACCATGTAGAAACCTTTTAACTAGTTTCTCTTCTTTAATCATTGTTTCAAGAGAAGCAGATCTAGAAGCAATCCCTGAAATCTTTCCTGCGAACTCAGCGATCGTACTTGGTTCCTTCATCTTCAAACCCTCAAATTCCGACATTAAGGTTTGAAGTCTTGCTTCTTTCACACGTTCAGCACCTTGATTGCGAGATTTCACCGCTTCCCACATCTCTTTTGCTGAATCATTGTTCCCAGTCTGCAACACTAGCTCTTCGGGTAACCCTTGGAATAGCAAAGCGATTGCTATAGAATCTTTGTGAGTATCGATGGTCGTTCCTGGGTCAATCACATCCCATACCTTGTAAACCTTGAAGATTACCTTCATCTTCATAGCCCAAACGGTGTAGTTTGTATCCGTAAGCATTGGACACGGAAGACTAGGCATCGGTTCCTTCGTTGGAGGAACACGGTTCACGTTATCACCCATCCTTCGGTTTCGTCTGTTGTACGTGAGCGAAGTACTAGGACTTGAATCAATTTTCAAAACTCCACAACCGATTCCTTCCTAGAAACAACTTCCTCCTCCTTTTTTAAATCGCAAGTTAAAGAAAACAAATCCTTTTGTATCTTTCTTTTAATTGCAATAAAAAACCAATTTTGCTTTTCTTCTTTTAATTGCTTCCCTCGTAAATAAACAATCTGCCTTTATCCTTTGAATTGATGACCCTGTTGACTTTTCTAGATCCTTGTTCAAGACTTCAACAAGAAGTAAGACCAAAAACAAGCCACCACAACAAAACAACTCCTTCTGGCTTCTGCTTTGTGTTTGTTTTTTTTTTATTCGTAGCTCACAAAAAACCTTTTGTATACTTCTGAGTTTCCTTCTTTCACTCAAAAACAAACAAATTATTTTTACGTAATTGCAGCGAAGAAGCAACAAGCAAGACACCCTTTGCCTTAATTAAATCGCTGCCCAAATAAATAAATGAATCCCTTACCGAACAAGGCCTCCTCGCAATTTGTCGGTTCTCAAACGATTTCCAACTTGAAACCTGGTAACAACCGAACACTGTTGTGCAATCCCGATCCGAACAGAACCCGCCTGGTTCCGCTTTCCGACTGTCGATGCTCGAACTATCTACTCGTCGTTGATTTCGTCGCGTCTTACTTGCCGCTACCGCTGTACAAGTTTCGTCGCCGCTGATCCTCCTGATCGGCGGTGTCTACGAGCTTGTCTCCTCCGGTTATGACTTCGTTACTCGAACTACAGAAACCGATTCTGACCTTATCGATTTCTTCACAGACTTGCGCGCCAAGTCTCGTCTGTCGCCGCCTTTTGTGATAGTCGGAACCCGTCGCAAGATACTTCAATCGCTGACCTTCGCTGATTGATCTCTTCTTGCCGGACTCGTCTCCCTCTCGATCGTTCTTCCAAGAAGCTCTGATACCAATTTGTTAGAATTGGATACCAAAGAACGTATTGAATCAAAACTTGTTTATTGATAATTGGTGTTGGATTAATCGGTTCGTTTGCGGGTCACGGGTTCTAAACCGGGTTTATCCCATACGGAAAATGATTCATTTACGGATCACAGGTTACGGGTCAGCATATAAACGAGTCAAATGAGTTGCAAAAGTTGCGATATTTTGGGTCACGTTTAGCTTGGAGAAGGGTCTTGGTTGTTGAAGAAGTTGACCGAGTTAGATGGAGATGCACGTTGGTTTGTTGCCTAACAAGCAGGAGAACGTGGAGTTGTTTTTATGCATGTGCTTTGTTTTTTTTATATAAATAGGATAGTTTATGTACCCTTCTTTCTTCAATTATATAGTGAATTACAGGAGCCTTTCAACTATTTCTTTCTGCAAATTAGTTCTACACTTACGTGAGTGTTAAGAGTGTATTATTGAGGGGCCTGTAACCAACAATTGGTACAATTAGGGTTACAAATAAATCCTTCTATTTATAAGCCTAATAACTTGTTCAACAAGTAAACCTATTTGACTCAAACTATGATTAAAAAAACTATCTCAAAAAAACCCCAAGTTTATAATCCAGTCACTTTTTTTACCCGAACTTACACATAATATGCAAGATTAGTCTAACAAAAAACAAAGTCTTGGATTTCGATTAAAACTTCAGCCAGAGTTCCATGATCCTGTATTCTTCATACCATAATCTCCAATGATTGACAATCCACGATTTTAAATCATCCCATAATCTTGCTGCAAGCAACATATGCGGTGCAGCGATGAGCGGCGGCACGGCTGTGGTGGACCGTAGTCCTATAACAGAGGCGGCTTGACTGGTGGTAGAGGACCGTAGTCCTACAAGAGAGAGCAGCTCAATGAAAAGCCGACGCCAGAGGACCGTAGTCAGATTTGGGCCGCAGAGCGGCTCAAGGGATAACCAGCAAGATAGAACAGCACGTCTCGGACCGACAACATGTAGCGGCTTTGTTTGCAGCGACAGAAGCACAATTCTCCTCTGACTGAATTTTTATTCAAAGAAATTGTTGTTGACTTCGTATATAAAAAAAAGTCACTATGGATTATGATGAATATCGATGATGGTCTAATGAATATTTATGGTATGCTATGAATATATCTCAAGCCAATTATATAATAAACCGTAGAATAATATTCAAAACAAACCTGCTAGTTAAACATCGTTGTGTACAAAACAAAACAAAACAAAACAAAACAAAACAAAACATGCAACCATCATAGATATTAACACATTTGATACACAAAATATGCAAGAACATAGAGCTAACACAAATATCAATAGAGAACAAACTCATCCTTCTGCTTCTCTGACATCAATACAGCCAGTTTCAGTTGACCAAGCTGACAAAGCCTAGCAGGATTCTTAAGTACAGCGACCCGAGCTCTTTTATCACCTGACAAAACAACACGAGCTATGCTAAAAGATTCACCTTTCTCAACTGCAAACTGCCACTCTCTAACTGATATCTCAAACCAGTCCTTTGTTTTAGAATTGGTTGTTTTGACTTCAATGTATTCCTTCCGGTTTTCATCATCACAAACTTCAATATCATAAGGTAGCCCGGTTTCACTACCTTCATTTACCCATTTCACAACTTTGATACCCTTGTTTCTATAGTAGTTAAATGCCAATTCCTCACCACGTCTCCCTGTAAGAGACGCATTTTCATATCGACTGAGCCATGTGAAAGCTGGTCCTTCTGGCTAAAACCCAAAGAACCATCTTGGTCAACCAAACCATGTTCGACAATGATCGTGTCAACCGCGTTTGTTCCCCCATGACCCAAAAACCCATCTTGGTCAACCAAACCATGTTCAGCATGGACTGAATCAACCGTGTTGGTTCCACCATGACCCTCATGGTTCAAACGTATAGAAGCATTTAGACTTTCTGCGTCATCAGTAGTTGGTACATTTAGATCAACTCGCTTAATGACATATTGCATCTTTGATTTATTAGCACGTGAGGAAACAGATTTAGGGGGGTTCCGGCTTCTGTTACCTTGGGATGATGAACTGGGCCCAACGGTTCTTTTAGGAACACCTTTCGTAGCCGATGTCACCATATTCAATGGCATGACTCCCATAGATTGAATTGACCATACTGGTTCTTCATCCGATAGTTTTGGCACCTTCTGGCTATTCAAGATGAAACTTTCTATTTGTTTTTCTGTGGAACCCGATTCATTCATAGATGTAATCATGTGAAGAAAATTTGCCAAGTGTAGTTCAGGATCACCGTTGACCAAAAAACGAGAAAGCTCCATGAATATCGAATGAGAATCTGACTTGCGAGTTACAAACAAAATCTCATCCTGTATGTATCAATATTCAATACAAAAACAGTTTAGTTCAAACCTGAACTTTACATTTGACATTATTATTATTTATGTATATAAAACAGCAACTCACTAGCTACAAGTGAGTTTTTTTCTTTTGGATTTTGGACACAATTTTTTTCCTACTTTTTGGTTCTATCACTTGACATTTTAGATTTGTATATATTGTACATATATATAAAAGAACAACTCACTAGCTAAAAGAGAGTCTTTTTCTTTTGTACTTTGGACACAATTTTTTCTTACTTTTTGGTTCTATCACTTGACATTTTAGATTGTATAAACTGTACGACTTTTTTTATTTTTTTTTATTTCGCATGAGATACGTATATCTAAACATAATGGTATATCAGTTATTTAGTTAATAAAAAGATGAATAATAAGAACTTTTTTACTTGATAAAAACTATATTTAAAGGTCGGTACGATACGTAGAGAGGTTTTTGTTAACTTTCTGTTTCACCATTTACACTATAAATAATATACTTTCTTAATTCATTTAATTTGTTTTTACTCTAATAAGTTGTGTTCATTAGTTAACTTTTTCTAAAATATGCAATTGTGTTTAAATTTCTCCCCTCGATGTTCTAGTATAAATTTTATTGAAAACTGAGTTATATTGAAAATAAAGTGTTTCTTGGTATCGTAAACGATACGAGTGCCAATAATAATCCGGTATCAGAACAATACTGATCGAGTTCCCGCGGCGTAGCGCAGGGAACCCCACTAGTTCATATGTAAAAGGTATGATACCTGAAGAAGGCAGATACTATCATGTCTCTTCTTTGACACCAATTTCAACCTCTTTATAACATTCTTATAATACAACATTTCAACAACAACAATCTGCAGCCGATTTATTTTTTCAAATCCGGCCAGCTTGAGTTGAAGATATCTTTCACGATACGCATTAGAAATGTAACGTTGAGCATAAGGAAGGACCCAGCTCACCAATGAAGTTTCATAGCTATTGTCTACTTGCTTGTTATATATTGCTTCACGGGTAACAACCTGCACTAGATAATAAGTTGTTTACATCAGTAAATATTCGCCAAATCAGAGAAGACATGAGAAAGAATGACAACCTCAGAAAGAGCGGGAATTCCAAGATTTTTCATAAGAAAAGAGATCTTCACTTCAAGCATCAACATTTCTTCATCAGTAAGTTCACATAAACAAAAAAAATTAATATTATTCAACTCCTCAAATTCATTAGCAAGCTTTGCATCATCACACCAACACACAAGCCCAAATGATTGATGTAAGGAAACCCATTTATCTTGTGCGGTCGGAAGCACCTTTGTTTTCTTTTCTTTAAGATTTCTTTTCAACAATTCAAGATCCTCAATACTCAAAGCCCCAGATTTGAGTCCATCACTCCACGATACAAAGACATCGAAAACCTGTCAAAATAAATATTGATATTTAATATTTGGATTAATTCCGTATATACCCGTATAAACTAGTAAAATTTCATATATACCCAACCAAAACTAAAAATATCATATACGCCCTTACAAAATAGTTAAAATATCAAATATACCTAATTTATTAAAAACAAACTAATAGATAATCATTTTACCCTTATTTTTTTAACTTCAAGTTTTCATATATCCTCATCTTTTAACTTTAAATTCTTATATAACTCATTTTAACCTTAAATTTATTTTTACCCATTTTTATTTTTATTTTTTCCATAAACAATAGTATTCAATATATATATATATAGGGTAATGATAGTGTAAAAAGGGCCTAAAGTGTGAGAAGTGTGAGAAGTGTATTATAACACTATATATAATACTATATAATACTATATAACACTATATAAACACCGTATAACAATATGTAACACCATATAATACCATATAACACTATGTAACACTATATATCATTATATAACAAATATAACACTATACATCTATCATAGACATGCTATCAGACAACCTATAGTGTTATATTTGTTATATAATGATATATAGTGTTACATAGTGTTATATGGTATTATATGGTGTTACATATTGTTATACGGTGTTTATATGGTGTTATATAGTATTATATATAGTGTTATAATACACTTCTCACACTTCTCACACTAGCACTTTTTACAGGATCCTCTACCTATATATATATATATATATATATATATATATATATATATATATATATATATATATATTATTTGAAGTTTAAGGTCATATATGAGATTTCAAAGTTTTAAACATAAGGGTAAAATTGTCATTTATTAAATTGTTTTGAATGAATTGGGTGTGTATATATATATATATGATATTTCACCTACTTTGTAAGGATATATATGATATTTATAATTTTGTATGGGTATATATGATATTTTGCAAATTTGTAAAGAAATATATATGAAATTCCACCTCTATAAACATTAATGTGAAAAATCTAACCTTTTTGGCGGCCTTCAACGGAGTATTTACAGTTGATAAACGGTGTAAAAACGAAAGGTAATCTAGAAGAGGCGGGTTCTCCTTTACTCCACATCCATTAACAAAAAAATCATGTAAACTTGGATATAAATTGCTTAACATTTTGCTCTGTTCACAATCTGTATTCATAATATTATCATGCCAATACATGTCCTGTGGGGATAAGAGTACACCAGATACAACTTCACTTGAAGAAACAGAAGACAATGGCACAAAAATAAACGGCCCACTGCTAAAGTTTGCCATGCTTTTTTGATCTGAAGAAACCAATTCTGTCCATATGAACGAGTAGAATCTCGACATCTGTGATATGCTGGTGCGAAAAGCCATAAGCTGTCATAAAATATTTGTGATAGACTAGAAGTACCCTTTGATTTAGTAGAGGTGGCAAGATGAGCATATCACCTATAGATTCGGGTTGAAATGCGTATTTTTTTGTACGATCCAGTTTAGTTCGGGTTGGGTTGACCCATAAACACATTTGTTTGTAAATTTCTTATTATTTAAAGATAAAACTGAAATTTTATAAGTGATATTCGATTTAAATAACCCCAACGTCCACCAATTGGACGACAACACTCTTAACTTTCGATTTGTACCACATCACTCCCAACTTTCAACTTATTTTCCTCTGGCACTCCCAAACTAACTAAATCCTAACCTAGTTAGTTTTTTGCTGATGTGGCACTTTGTTTGGTGATGTGGCATCTGACGTGGCCTTTTGCTGACATGGCATCTGAGGTGGCGCTAGACGCTAGTTTAGTGACGTGGCATCTGACGACTCCCAAACTAACTAAACCCTAACCCAGTTAGTTTTTAGTTAGTTTTTTTGCTGATGTGGTACTTTGTTTGGTGGTGTGGCATCTGACGTGGCATTTTTATGGCACGGCATCTGATGTGGCGCTAGTTTAGTGACGTAGCATCTGACGTCAGCTAACTGGGTTAGGCTTCAGTTAGTTTGGGAGTGCTCGAGGAAAATAAGTTGAATGTTGGGAGTAATGTGGTAGAAATCGAAAGTTGGGAGCACTATCGGCCAATTGGTGAAACTTGAGGTTATTTAGAATTTTAGATCCAATATCCCATTTTATAAACAAAGAATGCGTCAATCATAAATATAAAAAAGCAAAAATTTTACAGCAATAATCTATCTGAATAACAGGATTCAAAATGGCAAGCTTAAAAATAGACTTTGTGCGTCGTTTAAGTTTTAACCAGCTCAACCAATGTGACAAAATTGCCATATTCAAGAATAAATTGATCAAAATTGCCACCTATACGATATAGAAAATACAAAGCCCAATAAACACATACCTAGCTTTGAAAGATGTAGCAAATCTTTTCCAGAACTCAAGAACCGATAAAGCATCGTGAAGGGTAACAGTACTCTTGAAACCGATGCTAGTCACCAATTTCGCACTTCGAATCTGTTGCATGTAGAAAAAAGCCACAAAGTAATTGAAGTTTTACATACTAAAAAAGGTTTAAAAGTGAAACGGCAAACACAAATTGACCTTCGGGATGGCATAACAAGCATTATCACCAAAAATCGAGCACACCGCCTCACAATAATAAAACAAATCTTTTGGACAAAAAAGCCCATCATCCAAGCTAGATACCACCCACTTAACATCATTCAGAGCCGTTACTAGTGAAGACTTAAAAGACTTGACTTCTCCATCTATATTGCAAAAAGCTTTAACTTTATCACTAAAATAATCATCCCATATTTCATCAAAAACCATCAACAAACACTTGCATTTTTCGCGATCACCGATTAGTGATACTTCTGCTAATAAATCAACCAACTCTCGGGACTCCCAATCACTAACAGTTGATCCAGGTGGAATCATCACTTTCTCCCACATCATGTTTTGAGAAAACATTGGGATGAAACAGGAACCGTTTTCTCAACTCGAACAGTTTGCACAAAGTCAGTGACTCCAACTTCCTTCAAGAACTTCCTCCAGTTACGCATACAACTATACTTCAAGTAAGTTTTATCAACCTCGTACCATTTTACATCAATGCCACTGATCAACCTATTTATATCAATACAATTCCCGAAATCATTACTGAAATGGATTGAAACCTCGGAAGGTATAACAAAGCCGTAATTTGTCGAGATAAAAGCTTTACTGTAAACCTCTGCGATTATGTGCTCCCTTTCTGTTAAACAATCTGAGCAAGTACATTGTAGGTGAACCATTATAAACGATAAATACTCTATCATGAGATCTTTACTCGCTGTATTTTTGTAGTCACAAATAGCTGGCAAAACATGTGTTATTACTACTTGATGTGCAGATAACCGTTGAACACCTACTTTAGAAAGCATTTGAATTAAATTCTCAGTGACTGGATCATCAAAAAGTGCAGGGTTAACAATTCGAAGATTCGCAAACAATCTAGCAAAAGCTTCTAGATTGTTCCATGAACCATCTAAATTCATCCAAATCATACCCTCGTTGATTGCACCGTAACTATCGTCTAGAAGAGGAATGAAGGGTGTTTTTGTCAAAGTATTCATAACATCAGAGCCAGCTTTGAACTCAACAGGATTCTGAAGGGACATTAGATATAACTCGTTAAGCGAAGACGATAGCCAGTTAAGGCCCATTGATGTTAAACCTTCTTTTGTATGGCATATAGAAGATATAATATCAACCAAAACTTTCGGCCCGTAACTCATGATACCTAAAGCCCGTGCGAGTTTATCGGATAAAGCTATATCCCTATTCAAGTACCCGAGACCAAGATGCTTGTGAATCAAGCTATCCGGCAAAAGAGTTCGAGCATGGTCGTTCCAGTTTCTTAAAACCCGACACGGTGAGACCCACTTGTCGGTTTCACCTTCTAGAAGCAAACAGTTAGACGCGCATAGCTTCGATATGATCATCCTGGGAAGTTGAGCAAAAAATCCATGCACTTCGCCTACCAGAGGAACATAGCTTAAAAAGACGGAAACGCCCTTTCCAAGACGTTTGTTGAAACCCGGAAGGCTACAGAATGACATTTCGGCGCTAACAAACAAATTTGGAAATTCAGATAACAACCATTGGTTCCATGGACTATCACTGTCAACTTCTTCTCTTGAAGAAGGAAGAATGAAATCACCTTGGATTATAAACTTTAACCCATATGTTCTAAGAGGAAGAAATGCAAAAACATATTGGTGATCTAACTTTGGGCTGTAACTGCCATCGTTTAAAACTTCAAGAGCCAAAGCAATTGAAATTTCGGTAAATTTTACATCATTTCGAATACCGTTAGCCTGCAATTTCCGGGAGTCAACAAACCAAGTCAGCGTTTCATTCCCGATTGTAACATTGGTTAAACCATTTCCAATTTTTTCTTTCCTCATGATGATGAATGAATCAGTAAGCATATTTCTGAATTTAATACACTGAAGACGATGAAGAAACAATAATAAAGAAGGATGAAGATCTAAAAACACAGAGGTGAAGTTGTCTACAGTGGAAGTTTCTGCTAACTTTGACTTTGACGTTGACTTCAAGGGAAGCACAAGGCATGTATTGTAGTGGTGTGTATCCATTTGATCAGTGGTGTTTAATGAAACCAAGTTTGTGAAGAAATTGATGTCACAAGGAGGCACGATTGTTGGCAATACAAAACCGATTTGACCCTCGGTCAAGTCAAACTTGATGTGAAATCCATTAGAATGAACTTCTGGTTCATATCATAAATTTGTTGGGCTAATTTTAAGTCAGAAAATAACATCAAATTTTCAAATACTTTGATAGCACACTTTCAGGTGCCACATCAGCAACCATATATATGCAATATCAGAAAAAAATACCCGAAATACTGATTTGAATCCAATGCCTTTCTTGCCAATGTAACCGGTACTAGATGCTTTCTTGGTAGAATTCCCAACATCACAAAGCGCTCTAATGTTATCAGCAGAAAAACCGTGTTCATTATTCAAAACAACGATACTTTTCTCCAGAAGAATGAATGCCAGAGTGGGCTCCACGTTTGTTGGATACGCATTATCATCAGCATTCTGAACCTACAAAATACAATAAAAATAAGTCAATATTGCAAGAAAAATGATCATATAAACTTGAGAAAATAATCCTAGAAAGTTACAAGCTCGAGAAGAAAATGCGAGTCTTGAGAATACAACTCTCGTGAAAGACAATAAAGTGCTCTTCCTAAACGAGCATGTTGCTTCTTTAGAATGCTATTTTCTGTGTCTGAAATATTAGGGTCCAAACCGAATTCTTGAACTCTAATAGACTCAATAATATCGGCTGCATTTTTCTCTCTTTCGGGATCTAAAACTGGCTTAATGCAACCGTCATCAAAACCATGCACTCTATGAGTCATCACACTGGGTTGATTGAGTTCAAGAGGCTGAGTGACTTCACTTTCTGAAAACGGTCTTTTATTTTTGACTGATTCGTTTGATTCGGATAAAAATGAACAATGATCATCAATCCATTCCACTATGCCAAGTGAAAATCCAAGTTCATGAATCATCATGCGATCCTCTTTACTTTTGCATTCACTCAGAATCAACATATAAGCATCTTTAGTAATCGACCGAAACGCCGAAACTAATAATTCTCCTGCAAAACTTCTGAACTCTTTAGGTATGCATCCAAGACAATCAAGAATAAATCTTGAAGCGATGCTTGAAGAATTCTCGAACATGATTTCGAAACCGTTTTTCGCATGACATTTTAGAAGAGATAATGGTACATTTCGTTCACCGCCATATAAAGAAATCAAAGAAACGAGGTTTAAAGCTGTTCCAAAAGAAGACCCATGAAGAAAAGCATCTAGAAACGAATCAACGGTTGCTAAATGATCAATCCGTAGGACTTTTCCGTCTTTTGTTACTAAACAAAGCAACTCCTTGGTGGTTACATAACTTAATAACCACCCGACAAGAGGACCTAAAGAAGGTGCAAATTTATTGTCCCAACATGACCATGAGGTTAAATCTACCAACATTGGAGCCCGAAGTAGCAGTTCAACCGCATCATTTGTGCAAACACGAGTATCC
The DNA here is from genome assembly GCA_030545235.1 of Helianthus tuberosus. Taxonomy (NCBI): domain Eukaryota; kingdom Viridiplantae; phylum Streptophyta; class Magnoliopsida; order Asterales; family Asteraceae; genus Helianthus; species Helianthus tuberosus. The sequence goes on from CM060362.1 coordinate 2,522,156, forward strand.
GAGACACCCGTTTCTGCCCTAAAATCAGTTAAAGTCGAAGAAAATAACACAACATTTGAGTTCACATTGTCACCGTTCTTGCTCGTTGCGGTCAAAAGATCTTCTGTAACATCATCTTCTAGTAATGTAAGACCAGCAGAAGGAAACTGCATTCTTAACAACTTCGAAACCATTGACTTGCTTAAGGTTTCGTTTTCCTGTAAGCTATTAGCAGCTTGTAATAATAATTCAAGAAGATAATGTTGACTCATGCAAACTTTAACCGAATTAGGCTTCTCGGGTTTTTCAGTAACTATGACACACTTTTGCCATGTGAAAATATCTCCAAAAACCGAGGGTTTCAAAGTCGTAAACCGAAAAATATTGAGTTAGAGAGTATTCTAGCTTGCAGATCTCCCTCAAAAAGATCATTTGTTTTCTTGGGTAAGAAGTTACATTGTCTGGAAAATAATTACGATCCGGCCAAAGCGATGGCATTTGTGCAGCTGTTGAAGTCTGAGATGCAGTTGCGATTTGAGATGAAAAATATTGCAGAACTAGTGGATGCTTCGAAATGGGTCCCAATCCAAGTTCTTCAAAGCTTGTAACTCCCTCCCTTTCACAGATTGCCATCTCCAAGTCACGTACTGATGTGATGTTTTGAACTCCAGCAAAGCAATGTATAAGAGAGTTGACCTGCAAGATCAAAATCAGTTGACCATATAGTTTATAAAAACTTACAAATGTACGTACTTAAGAAAACACATACAATAAACCAAACATCTGATCCACATCTAATGTTGGTGATTTTAGAATCATCAAGCTGTTTTGTTTAATAGCGTTAACTTGTAGACCAAATGAGAAATCATAATAAATACTTATACGAGTTAGGAAGTGTGGATTACACGCTCGTTCAATTTTGTTCTAGATGTATTTGCTAGAGAAGAACTCATGCGGTCCCATAAACCAAACTTTATAGATGCAATCTGTAACAAAAAAGTACACTTGTATTCACAAAATGCAAACAAAAGGGCAGTGCTTATATAATAAACATTTAAATAAAATATTGACATGACATTATATAATTGTATAAACATGTTCAAAGTTAACGTACAGCCACATTTAGCAATCCAACATGTGGGTAGGAATTAATCATTTCATTCAGAGCTTTCTTTTTCTGCTTTGGCGTCATTTTACCATGATAGAAATCAAGCATCTTGCCGAATGCCTACAAGCAAAGGATACCAGTTAGGACATAATACTGGTGTAACATACTATATAACATATCAGAAGATCAGACAAGATATGTTAAACTTTATAAAGTTTCACATTTACAAGAACTCAATGCAGGGAATACACTACACAAAAGAAAACTTTGATTCATGAACGCGAAAATAACTCATCAGACATCAGGAATCGCCACATATAGACCAGCAGGTCAGTGCCGCAGTGGTCATTAAAAAAAAGTAATCTATGTGACAAAAAAAATGACAACCGTTCTTTTTTATAAAGTGACATTCTTTTATTGAGCTCATAGAAATTAAAAAGTGAAATGGATATATATATTTTTTAAAGGGAAATTTGATTTTAATAATCTCACCTTTAGGTGGTTGCCTGGTTGGCCAATAATAAACTCACCTTCAAATATTGCCACTGGCAGTCCCACCTTTTAAAAAAGATTCTCACTAGACCTCCGTTAAAAAAACTTAACGAAGTTAAGTTTCCGTTAAGTTTTTTTGACGGAGGTCCAGTGAGAAAAAAAGTTTAAAGGTGGGACTGCGAGTGGCGACACTTGAAGGTGGGATTATCATTGGCCAACCACCTAAAAGTGGAATTATTAAAATCCAATTTGCCTTTTTTAAATCATAAAAAGTCTGCTATCCAGATCTCGATACGCTCACATGCAATGTAACACAGTAAAAAGCTTCAGCATACCCCAACTACATCCTCTTCTTTTTCACATGGGTCTCTCCATATCTGAATGAACCTCCATGTATGCCCATCTAATGCATTATCATCTATAAATCCTGTTTCAAAATCCAGACTTTGAAACTCCGGTTTAAACTTGATCCCAACCATCCATAACTTGGGTGTTCTATGAATTGCAAATTGCGTGCAGTACTTAATGTTAGATAATTTAATTTTAAAGCCTTGTTTCCCTTCATGTGGAGCAACACGATCCGGGCCATCCGGCCAAAGCCATGGCATTTGTGCAGCTGTTGAAGTCTGAGATGTGGTTGCGATTTGAGATGAAAAATATTGCAGAACTAGTGGATGCTTCGAAATGGGTCCCAATCCAAGTTCTTCAAAGCTTGTAACTCCCTCACTTTCACAGATTGCCATCTCCAAGTCACGTACTGATGTGATGTTTTGAACTCCAGCAAAGCAATGTATAAGAGAGTTGACCTACAAGATCAAAATCAGTTGACCATATAGTTTATAAAAACTTACAAATGTACGTACTTAAGAAAACACATACAATAAACCAAACATCTAGTGCACATCTAATGTTGGTGATTTTAGAATCATCAAGCTATTTTGTTTAATAGCGTTAACTTGTAGACCAATTGAGAAATCATAATAAATACTTATACGAGTTAGGAAGTGTGGATTACGCGCTGTTGATCAGTTCTGTTTAAACTAAATGGAAAACATGAATAACATACCTGTTATGGCATTCAAAGCAGAGGAGAATCCAGTCAGAGATCCAGCCATTGAGTTCGACATGCTTGTCAAGTTGATTCGGTTCCTCCTTAGGGTGTAAAGTAATGATGGTGATGATAACCGAAAGTAGGGTAAGGATTCGGTTGAGGGGGAGAGTTCGAATTGATGTTAATGAGGGTTGATTGATTGTGTAAAGTGTGTAACCCTTTAACTCTCTAATAAGCCCCTTATTTATACACCCAAGAGGAAACCCAATTAGTTAATAAGGGTAATATGGTCCATCAACAATTACCAACTAATTATTAATAGGTTATTAATATATTTTGATCTAATATAATATAAATGATTATATAGGCTACAAGATTAAATACTAAATAAATAATATTTAATCTAACATTCTCCCACTTAGCCAAGTAATCATTTATCATGAGTATTAGGTAAGCCTGGCCAGGAGTTAACACTCATTTTAGCCTTAAACCAAGAACTATAGCAGAGAAATACAGCCGTTGAATCATCATTCGACTCAGGACCCCCATTAATCATACTATAGCCTCAATTTAAAACCTAACAGTTACGATCAAAATACGCAGCCCTTTAGCGTCTGATTTGTATTTATATTTGTCTATATGTCATTACACCGGCAGAACATATGTTAGAGACATACAAAATCAAACTGATGAAATTTTATTAATTAAAACATAAGCTAGTACAATATGCCATTAAATAAGGTCTTTAGTAAGTCCCATATTCGATACATGTTCTTCGAAAACTTTAGGTGGGAGACCTTTAGTCATCGGATCCGCAAGCATATCTTTAGTACTAATATACTCAATACAAAGATTATTTTCCTCAACTCGTTCACGTACGAACAAGTACTTTGTATCAAGATATAAACCAGCTCCAGTCGAACTGTTACTGTTCGAGAAACTAACGGCAGCTGAATTATCACAGTAAAGCTTCAATGGTCTAGAAATGGAATTAACAATCTTGAGTCCAGTGATCAGATTTTTAAGCAACATTCCATGACAGGTTGCGTTGTAAATAGCAATGTACTCTGCCATCATTGTGGAAGTTGTAGTTAACTGTTGTTTATGACTCTTCCATGAGATAGGTCCGCCTGCTAACATAAAGATGTAGCCCGAAGTGGATTTCTTGTCATCTTTGCATTTGGCAAAGTCAGAATCAGAATAACCTACCACTTCTAAATGATCACTTCTTCTATAAGTCAGTTTATAGTCTTTCGTCCCTTGCAGATATCTAAGGACCTTCTTAGCTGCTTTCCAGTGATCTAGGCCAGGATTAGTCTGATAACGACCTAGCATTCCAGCAATATAAGCGATATCTGGGCGAGTACAGACTTGAGCATACATCAGGCTCCCGACTACTGACGCATAAGGTATCTGGCTCATTTGCTCCTTTTCAACCTCTGTTGTCGGACACTGGAATGAACCGAAAACATCTCCCTTAACTACTGGAGCGACGGAGGGTTTGCACTGTTGCATGTTGTAACGTGTAAGGACACGATCTATGTAAGTCTTTTGAGACAATCCTAAGATCCCTTTGTGTCTATCTCGGTGAATTTCGATGCCAATGACGTAAGAAGCATCTCCGAGATCCTTCATGTCGAAGTTATGCGAGAGTAAACGCTTCGACTCATGCAACATGTCTAAACTATTACTTGCCAGTAAAATGTCATCTACGTAAAGGACAAGTATAGTAAAGTTACTCCCACTCATCTTGAGGTAGGTGCATTGATCCACTTGATTCTTCATAAAACCTTGCCTCTTCATGACTTCATCAAACTTTAGGTACCATTGACGTGATGCTTGTTTTAACCCATAAATGGATTTCTTCAACTTACAGACTAGATGCTCCTGACCTTCAGGTTTAAAACCTTCAGGTTGTTTCATGTAGACATCTTCGTCTAAGTCTCCGTTAAGGAAAGCAGTTTTGACGTCCATCTGATGCAGCTCTAAATCAAAATGAGCTACTAGGGCCATGACGATCCTTAATGAATCTTTACGAGAGACAGGTGAAAACGTCTCTTGATAATCAATTCCCTCTTTCTGAGTGTAGCCCTTTGCAACCAATCTCGCTTTGTAGCGTTCAACGTTCCCATTCGGATCCAGTTTTGTTTTGAACACCCATTTACAACCTACAGGTTTGGTACCATTGGGTAATTCGACTAAATCCCAAACGTCATTTTTCTTCATGGATTCAAGCTCATCAATCATTGCTTTGTTCCATTCAGAAGACTGATCACTGCTAATGGCTTCGTTATAAGAGATAGGATCATTGAGCTTTCCAGCATCCATTTCAGTCAGGTAGGTAACATAATCATCCCAATTAGTAGGCCTTCTTTGCCTAGATGACCTCCTGAGTTGATTATCGGGTTCAGCGTTGTCTTGGTTTTGAGCGTTTGATGTGCCTTCATTATGAGGTATAATGGGTTCTGATTGTGGAGATGGATTTTGTGCAGTGACTTCAGGTGCAGTTGCATGGGGTACAAGAGGAGTAAACGGAGTAATGATAAGCGACGAGTCTCTCCCCCCCGCGTCTTGTACTTCTTGCAATTCTTCGTAAGGGTTGGTACTGCTCCCACTGACCTTGAAATCCTCCAAGAACGCAGCACGCTTGGTTTCAACAATACGGGTGACATGGGAAGGACAATAGAAACGATAACCCTTCGAATGATCAGGATACCCAATAAAGAAGCAGGTAACTGTTTTAGGGTCAAGTTTCCTTAGGAAAGGATTGTAAAGTTTTGCTTCAGCAATGCAGCCCCATACTTTCATATATTTAAGACTCGGTTTCCTTCCTGTCCAAAGTTCATAAGGAGTTTTAGGGACAGACTTAGAAGGAACTCTATTGAGTATATGAACAGCTGCTTTTAACGCTTCAGTCCAGAGGAATAATGGTAAATTAGTGTTGGCTAACATACTGCGCACCATGTTCATAAGGGTACGATTTCTTCTTTCAGCTACACCATTCTGCTGAGGTGTACCAGGCATGGTGTATTGGTTCACAATCCCCTGGCCCTTACAAAACTCATAAAATGGACCAGGAGCTTGACCCACATCAGTATGTCTTCCATAATATTCACCGCCTCTATCTGATCTCACAACTTTAATCTGACGATCTAATTGCTTTTCAACTTCAGCTTTATAATCTTTAAAAGTTGTTAGAGATTCAGATTTTTCCTTTATAAGATACAAGTACATGTAACGAGAATAATCATCAATGAAAGTGATAAATGAAGTATGTCCTGTTATACCAGCAATTTGATAAGGACCACTAATGTCAGTGTGAATGAGTTCTAATAAATTAGAGCTCCTAGTGGCACCTTTCTTATTTGCTAATGTCATTTTGCCTTTAAGACATTTGACACATGTTCCAAAATCGGTGAAATCGAGAGGAGGTAAGACTTCATCCTTTACGAGACGATTTAATCGTTCTCTTGAGATGTGGCCTAAACGTTGATGCCACAACATAGATGAAGTCTCTAAGTCTCGAATTTGTTTCTTTTCTATCTTTGTGAGTGATTCATTAATATTATATGACAACAAAGATTTAGAAAAATTATCATCTAGTTCTAATCTATAGAGACCACCATCCAGAATGCCAGTACCATAAACAACGGAATCATAGAGAATAGAGAGTTTGCGATGACCATGAGAAACGACAAAACCGTCCATGTCTAACTTTGGTCCTGATACAAGGTTCCGAGTTACCTCAGGAACATATAAGGTATCATAAAGTTTAATACATAAACCAGTTTTCAAAAATAATTGTAATGTTCCTATGGCCTTCACTTCTAATTCCCGATCATCCCCAACTTTAAGTGTTCTTTGGTTTCTTCCCAGCTTCCGGATTGTAAGGAATCCCTGAAGTGAATTTGTAACATGTACCATAGAACCAGAGTCAAACCACCAAGAATTAGCAGGAACATTTAAATTAAAGGACTCAAGTATCATGAAAAAATCGTTACCTTTCTTAGCCAGCCACTCCTTGAAGTCAGGGCATTCCTTTTGCTTATGTCCTGTTTTCTTACAGAACTTGCAATAGGGTTTGCCTAAGGAGTTCTTAGAGCTGGAAGGTGCACTTGTATTAGGAGTTGGATTTGGCTTTTGAACCTTAGAAGCATCCTTTCTTGGATAATTGTTCTTCCTCTTCTTTGAGCTGGAGGTGGTGAAGTTAGCAACATCAGTATGGCGATCCATCTTCATACGCTCTTCCTCCTGCACGCACATGGCGATCAGCTCACTCATCGTCCATTTGTCCTTCTGAGTGTTGTAATTGATCTTGAATGCTTCATAGGACGAAGGAAGCGAAGTGATGATGAAGTGAACAAGAAAACCATCACTGATCTCCATCTCTAGGCCCTTCAACTTATTGGCCATGTCATGCATCATCATGATGTGTTCGCGAATGCCGCTCCTCCCATCATACTTAGTCGTCACCAGCTTGAGGATAAGAGTGCTAGCGTGTGCTTTTGATGTTCCCTTGAATTGATCCTCCACAGAAGCCAGATAGGTTTTAGCATCTTCAGAATCAGGAATGGCCCCTCTGATTGAGTTATGAATGGACTGCTTCATGAACATGAGAGACATGCGGTTACACCTAGTCCACTTATCATGGAGTAACTGCTCAGCAGCAGTACTAGTAGCAGTAAGGTCCGCTGGCTTATTCTCTCTTAGAGCATAATCAAAGTCCAGCAGCCCAAGAGTAAGCATGAGGGCATCCTTCCAAGCAGCAAAGTTATCACCAGTCAAAGGTGGAATCCCTTGATTGGGGGCTGATAGTGGAAATAAGATGAGCAAGTTATGATACTAAGAAAGAAGTCTTAATGTGATCTAAGGGCATGTTATACTAAGGCAGGCATAAGTAATGACCATTTTAATTATGAAGTTGTGATAATGTCTATTACTAACATCAAAATAATAGACTTAGTAAAATTCTATTTAAATGAAGACAAATCAGCTTTGGCCAGAAGTGTAATCATTTAAATATGTGTGCAAAGTAATTGTGACAAATCAGCTTTGGCCAGAAATGAGACAATCACTTTAGTTATGCACTTGTCAAGTCATGCTAAACATAAATGAATTAAATCAGCTTTGGCCAGAATTAAGACATTTCAGGTTTGTAATGCATACTTAACATAGCTTTTAATAATACTTGAACAATAAATAGATATATTAAATCAGCTTTGGCCAGAATTAATACATCAAAAGCTCATTCAAGTTAAGCTATTTTGGTTTTGTAAAAATTATCTGATTCTGATTAATTAAGTAAGTAAGTTTTAACAAAACCAAGTATTTAATAGCAAACCACCTGTTTGCGCGGATCGAACTTAGTTTCGAGTCGCAATGGTTATGGTTGCGAGTCGCAATCTCAGTCTCGACTTGTAATGGTCATGGTTGCGAGTCGCAATCTCAGTCTCGACTTGTAATGGTCATGGTTGCGAGTCGCAATCTCAGTCTCGACTTGTAATGGTCATGGTTGCGAGTCGCAATCTTAGTCTCGAGTTGTGATGATCGCGGTTGCGAGTCGCAACCTTAGTTGCGAGTTGTGATGATTGCGGTTGCGAGTCGCAACCTTAGTTGCGAGTTGTGATGATTGCGGTTGCGAGTCGTGATCTCTGTTAACAGCTGCTGATTGTGATAAAACTGAAACTCGAAATTTAAGGGATTTGGTATAGTATTTCCTGTTTTAATCATGATCTAAACTTATCAATGATTTCGAAAATAATAACTGATTATCTCTTTAACAGTTTTCGAAAATTTAATAGATAAAAATTTAGATCAAAACAGTAAAACACTTACTAATCCAAAATTATATTCCAAATCTTATGAATTTTTCGAGTTTCTTAGAACATAAATGATGAACCCTAAAATAATAAGAACATAATCTGGAAATCCGAAACCTGATTTTAATGGTTTTGTAATGGATTTCGTGACAATAAGCTTAATCCTTTTATGATTTCGGGTCAAAATATCAAGTAATAATTTCCGAAAACAGGGATTTCGGCTATAATGAAACCCGAAAACAGTTTTTGATTTTAATGCTTTAAAACTTCCGTTTTCCAGATTTTTGATCCGATAATAATGGATACGAAAAACAGAACTGATTTATCAACATATGCTCTGATACCACATGTTGATCAGTTCTGTTTAAACTAAATGGAAAACATGAATAACATACCTGTTATGGCATTCAAAGCAGAGGAGAATCCAGTCAGAGATCCAGCCATTGAGTTCGACATGCTTGTCAAGTTGATTCGGTTCCTCCTTAGGGTGTAAAGTAATGATGGTGATGATAACCGAAAGTAGGGTAAGGATTCGGTTGAGGGAGAGAGTTCGAATTGATGTTAATGAGGGTTGATTGATTGTGTAAAGTGTGTAACCCTTTAACTCTCTAATAAGCCCCTTATTTATACACCCAAGAGGAAACCCAATTAGTTAATAAGGGTAATATGGTCCATCAACAATTACCAACTAATTATTAATAGGTTATTAATATATTTTGATCTAATATAATATAAATGATTATATAGGCTACAAGATTAAATACTAAATAAATAATATTTAATCTAACACGCGCTCGTTCAATTTTGATCTAGATTCGCTACTGATTGCGGTTATACCCCCTAACAGTACAAACACCAACTAAAACGTCGTGATGATTCAACCGCATAAAATTAGAACTCCTCTTGTCTAAATTCATTATCGAATTTCCTGCTTCAAATCTAGCAGAAAATCTTGAAAATTCACTTTCTGCATTATCCAATAATTAATTTACGAAATACTTGATAGGGATTTAACACTGACTCAGAAATGAGAAATCTATCCAGGCAACTACAAATTCCATAAATACCTACACATATTCACAACCAACTTAAAAAAATCAAATCACTAATAATTGATCAAATATAACCTAATATTTAAATTTGAAGTAGCGTTTCTTAGAGCATGTGTAATGGGGCTGTATGTCGCGCCCTTTTCTCCTATAACGCCCCCATAGCGCCCGGAAAACCATCACGGGGGCGTTATGGGGTAAATTTTTTGTCCTCCCGCGATGATTATCACGGCGTGATGATTCCTTCCCCACTCACACACATATACATACATACATATATATAAAGCCCTATACATGTATAACCCCACTACACACTCAAGTTATATAAAGCCCCATAAAACCCCTCTCTTACGCGTTTCGCCACTTGTAGCATAACGCCCACCCGAGGGCTTTATGACTACGGATGGCCTTATGAGTTATAACTACTACAATAAAACTTGAAATAAATGTAAAAAGTTAAATGTCATTTTCGTCCATGTGGATTGAGTCAACTATGTTAGTTTTCAAATTTGTACCATTTCAGTCCTTAAAATTCTTAAAACATGTCAATTTCGTCCGAAAAAAATTCAAAAATGGAAGTTAACTCATGTTTTTTAAACGGAACTCTCGCATGTTTCAAAAATATCAGGGACGAAAATGATACAAATTTGAAATTTTGCTGGTATAATCGAACAAACTACAGTTAACTCTAAATTTAATGGGAGTCCTATTTTGTCGGTTGCAAATATAAACGACTTTATTTTAAAATAATAAATAAATAATTAATTCAGTAAGCATGAGATGATTAAGTGACGGAATACTCTGCATATTAAACCCTAACGACTCAAACGAAACAGCGTTCAGCATCAGCAACGCTGAGTTAGCAACGCTCCACGCAGAGATGCTTTCGCCGGTGGCCAGAAGATCGGAGTAAGCTTTCACTACTGCTCCGTCGACCATCGCAAACGCCGGAGACACCGCGTTGTGACTGCTTCCGCCGTACGGTTGCCAGTTATTCTGGCCGTACATTTTGTAAGTTCGCCGGAGAAGGACGGTTGAAGAAGGTCGTCTTTTGGTCTTTCAAGCGGGGGAAAGAATAATAATAGAAACATTATGCCACGTGGATATTTTATTTACATTTATGAATTGTCAAGTTGCAAGAGTGTTTCACTTTTGGTGCTAAACTATTTGGATATGTCAAAAGTGCTCCTCTGAAGTTTCAGCATTTTTATTGCTTAGCCTAAAAGTTAAGAACACACTCTGGACAATTGTGTACTGTTGTATACACTAATATGTTAAAAGTGTTCAAGCATGTATATGTTTTTTTTTTTGTCAGTGCTTAATGTAGAAGGTTCTGACTTTTGGTTTCTTAACGTAGAAGCTTCTGACTTTTCGCTTATGTTCAGGGCTGTTCCAGTGTTTTTGGAGATCTTAAACGAACTACGAAGTGGGGGTCTTAATTTCACCTATAAACTCTCCAATCCCGATGGACCTGTTGCCATGGGTGATTACGGTTACTTTTTCGTCTAGTGATAGCCGATAGCCTAGAAATTGAAAGAAGGTTGTGATGGGAAGTGGGAACGATGATTGCGGTTGTATTTTAGGGGCTTTAGGCCATTGAATAATGATGATTAGGTCGATGGTTGTTGTGTTGTAAGGCTGGAGGGTGTGGGATGGAGCCCCTAGGGGCTTTATCAGGACACGTCAGCGCCACCTAGGATCCACGTCACCCAGGCGCCATAGAGGCTGAGATAGTAAGGGTGGCACCCCCATACCCTCCGGCCTAATAGCTGGAAATTAATGCGAATTGGGCTTTGAAACTGGGCATTTTTCTTTTGATTAGCAATATTTACTTTGTGCTCCTTCAATGAAAAACTAGTTTATTTTGAAATAAACGTATTTATTTGGGTCTAATACATATACTACATATAAAAACTAATGCAGTTACGCGTGCAATCAAATGGCTCAAGAACAATTAGTTATCAAAGACGATAAATCGAACCAAAGGTTCCAAGAACAATGTTCTTCAAATATAAATAAACCAAAAACTTCTGAAATCATAAACCCTAGATACCCTTATATAGGTGAGGAAACTAAATAATTCAAAACCATAATATTAGGAAAGTAAATAAAATTTAAATAACAAAAGAGAAGTTTTCATTCTTTCCAAAGAAGTCGCCCACGGGTTCGAGTCCGGGTCAAGATATTGGGCCAGATGCTCCTGCATCATACTCCTCGTCTTCGAAAAAAACTCGTCCTCGAGTTTTGTTTTCAGACCAAAGCCACCCGGGTCAAAAGGAACATCAACCCGATTATGATTTGTTAATATCACAACCCGCCCAAACAATTCAACTTCATGGGTCATCTCGCTAGACTCTGGACCTGTACCACCTGGATCAAAGGGAGCATTGAGCCATTTTTCGTTCTCCACTTCTTGAACATTAACCACTTGTTGAAATACCTTATCCCAAATTTTTACTCCACATGCACATGTTAAAGCACGAGCATGGTCTTCTAAACACAAATATTGTTTACACTGGATCAAATTCGTACCTTGCGCCCTTGTTTTGGAAATAGCAGACTCATGATGAGATCTTTGAGGGACAAACCCAAATTGAATTAAGTCGCCCCAAGTTGTATGCAATGGAATTACAGATACCTTCAAGTCATGATCCAATTTCGAAGCTATTTGCGTAACAATAGTCGACAAAATGCAAGCCTTGCCACCTGTATTAGCCGTATGCATTGAGAAGTTGGGCCAAGACCGATGATTATTTGCGTCACCTTTTAGGCTCGTTTGAGTCATGTAAGGCCCACTCGTAAGTGCCACACCCCCACGTACTTTTGGTTCACATTGATTATTCTCTATGGGCCCACAATTTTGAGCCAACATAATAGTTCCATTTAACTCTACATCAATATTTTGAATCACATCCACCGACCCATGATCATTTACTTTATAAAACTCAATTTTTAGCTCACCATTTTTATGTAGAAGCCCACATGTAATATTTTCATGCATAGGATCAATACACTCTTCCTTATCTTCTAAGAAATCTTTATCGTTATACATGATATTGTCTTTTGTTAGAATATCTATTCCTTTTTGAAAATTCTTAATGATATGTGGGACTGCTAAATTAATATCAATATGGTTGTTAGAATTACCCGCAAGTTTAGCAATCCTGATCTCCTTTTCACCTTGAATTTTCGAACTAAAAACACCTTCCATTTGAAACCCCGTTTCTTCCGGCATGAAAGAAGAACATACCACAGATTGTGATTGAGATCCACCACTAGCCGTCAGACCATTTGTCACGCCATAGAACCACCGGAAGCTATCGCGTCACCTCCGTTTTCAACCATAACACCCGGTAAGTTCCGATCACCACCGGTAACCTAAGAGTACCATTCCTCGTCCCCGTATTCATCAGACATGGGAGGGGAATCATAGATAGTGTCGCCATTCGTAGGATGCTCCTCATCCCCGGATAACTCATCCCTGACGGGTTTTTCCGGTTCCGTTTCCTTCCACGATGACGAGTCCTCAAGATCCCGAATCCTTTGCTTGAGTTGTATGATCTCGTGTTGTAACTCGAGATCTCTGACTCGTTGCCGAAGTCGCATGATCTTAAGATCCCGTGGGTCGGAATCAACTCCGTCGTTGCCTGGGTCGGCGGTTCTACAAACAGGGTGTCGATCTTCTCCACGAGCACGTGAAACAAACATACTACTGTCGTTGCCTCTGTCGGCGAATCTACGATCGAGCAAGTATCTTCCTCCACGTAGAGCCATTTGAGAACCAAAGCTCAGATACCAACTGATGCAGTTACGCGTGCAATCAAATGGCTCAAGAACAATTAGTTACCAAAGACGATAAATCGAACCAAAGGTTCCAAGAGCAATGTTCTTCAAATATAAATAAACCAAAAACTTCTGAAATCATAAACCCTAGATACCCTTATATAGGTGAGGAAACTAAATAATTCAAAACCATAATATTAGGAAAGTAAATAAAATTTAAATAACAAAAGATAAGTTTTCATTCTTTCCAAAGAAGTCGCCATTCACAGGTCGCCCACGGGTTCGAGTCCGGGTCAAGATATTGGGCCGTATGCTCCTGCATCAAAACTCTTTCTTATGGATTAGGTGTAGATCAAAGCTTTGTAATCTACAGTGGGATAGGTGGTGTGATTTTAATATCCGTGACGTAATCATGTAATTGGGCTTCAGTTTCTCGCTGGCCTGTAACCTTTTCTATAATTTTTATAGAAGTTTCGCCGTTCAAAAAAAATATATTTATATTGCTAAGAAATGCAGACAAGATTGCATTGGGAATATCCACATGACTTTAATAACCTTTCAAATCTGGAATACAAATAAATATTACATATATATTGGTGGATACCTCTTACTTTAATGAGTGGCTAGATATCAAACTTGATAAGAACTAGTCCAACGAAAACTCCTCGAGCCAAATAAGAACCTCGTTTCGCTTCATTAGTCAATCCACATAACAAACATATACAAAGGTTAGAACTTAGAACTTAGAAACTGTTAAATCGTAAGCTGTACAAACAGCCAACATGCAAACCTAATGTAAAATATTAGCATCATTAATTCATTATATCTAACACGTTGTAAAAAAACTTACCATCATAAAACTTTTTGTTCTACCAGGATCATTGTAGCGAGCCAATAAACACCCGTCTTTTGGTTTGAGACCGTCAGAAAGAACACTAGACCTCAGTAATTTTTCTTTTTTCACTAACAATATCCTATGTTGGTTTGCCACTGAATTTTAATACGGCTGCAAATCCTCCTTCAACGCTCCGTATACTATCGTTTTCTTTGTTAGGGTCCGGTAAACAGGAGAACATTATTCACCTTAGATCTTAGTTTACAGTAATATGATAAAATTTGTTATTTGTATAACTAAAGTAATAGAAGTTGACCTGTTTATGTCTTTTTCGAATGGAAGAACGATTTGGATCGACATTTTCGACATCTCGGGATCAAATGCTTGAGTGAAAACTAGAGTTGTCATTGGTACTTTTTCTTCCCTAGAATTCTTTCCAAATATATACCTGAAAAGTGTGCATGGTATCTATTATTTCGGACACCACATGAAGCTAACACGAAATTCGCAGGATTGGGTTTAGTCTAAACGGGTCAGGTCAGTTTCAGGTCAAACCCGTTTAGCTCAACAGGTCGGGTTCGGGTCAACCCAGTCGGGCTGACCAGTTTAACCCATTTTTTTGAAACATAACCCAATTGTATTATATTATATTTTTTTGCAATATTTTATTTGTCATAAATTAAAATTGATGTGTATTTTATGCCATAATTATAACTTAAAAAGAGAAATTGACATAAGATTTAATAATTTAAATGTAACTGTATCATATACATTTGTGTTTTTTTAGTAATTTTAATTTCAATATATTAATTTTCAGAAAAAAATAATTTGGTTAAACGGGTCGTGTTCGGGTCAACCCACGAATATTCGGGTTGTGTTCGGGTTCATATGTATGACACGATTTTCGGGTTCAGCTTCGTCTAAAATTTCAGGTTCGGGTCGGGTTGAACCGGCGAACATGACCCATTTAGTTGGATGTCTTAAATACCCTTCACCAACTACTTTGTATAGGTGACGGTTTCGGTCTATTTACTTATATTTACTTATGAATGCGTTCACTTTGGTTGTGATTTATCTCAAACGGGCTAAATAAAATATCAACTGAAAAGGAACTACTTGAACGGGTTAAAGTCGTCCAAAATAAACAAAAACTCACCCCACTACATCGTTAAATCCTGTATTTCCAGCAAGCTTGTCACTTTGAGTTTCAACGATTACAAATGGGTTGTATTTTCGTACCTCATATGTTGCAGCTCTTTTAAGTATCTGATATTTTGGTGTTTCCAGATCAGGAGTCTTGTATATCCTCAGCTGTAACAAAACACGTTACACGTAACTAAATCCATGAACATATAATCAATCAAACAGTTAGAACATTGTAATTAAGTATTAAATACCTTGTTTACGCCTATTACTGAAGTTCCAGTGAAGACCAACACTGGCTTCCTTGGTAATAGAGAGAATGTCATTTCCATTGTCCACCTTGTAGTTATTTCATATGTTCCTGTCTATTAAAAAAAGATAGTGGTTGTTTAATATAACACAAACATTCAAAGGGTTTGCATGGGTGTAGTTATGAAAGAAATCTGACTGATCCTTAAGCGGGTTGGGTAACGGGTCAAAACAGATATGAGTCAAAATAATTTTGACTTGGTTTTTCAAACAGCAAATCGATAACACCATCCATGTGTCGAAACATATATGGGTCAAAATATTTTGACTTGTAAGTCTTATTGACCAGGGGCAGATTAACCAATTTTAGGTGGAGAATTACATAATACATGTGTACTATGAATGTGAAAGAAAGAGAGTGAGGTAGACGGTTACACATCCGGCTTATGTATTATGGTTAAAACAAAAGATAAGAGGCTCTCCTTTCATGCTTGACCTCCAACAACAATCGAGAAAAGTAAGCATTTCCATTTCTCCCTTTTCACATTTTTTTTTTTTGAATTTTCAGTTTCTGTGATGATCAGAGGCTGAATTAATTGGTTTAGTTTTATGTAACTGGATCTAGAATTAAGACAAGCTTTAGGGAAAATTACAAAAAATAGACATTGTTAGACAAGCCGAAAGTATGTGTGAAAGTTGTGTTTTTGTAATAGAAAAGTAGTCCTTTGTCCCTGTATGTGTTTTTTGGCTGCTGCTTCTAAGGGGTGTAAAAAGCTCGAACGAGCCGAGCTTAAACGAGCTCGACCCCGAGCCCGAACCTAAAAACAAGCTCGTTCAGTAAGCGAGCCCGAGCACGAGCTTCACTTATTGAGCTTGAGCCGACTCGCGAGCCTAAACACGCCCAATGTTTATTTAATTTTTCATTAATATATTACATATATGTAAAATAACTATTTTTTATATAAAATATAATTGCAAGTAATAAAAATTAATTAATAAATTAAAAACGAGCTAAGCCTGAGGCGAGCTAGAGCTAATCTTCCTACGAGCCTGAGCTTTAGAAATACCTCACATTTAGCTTAAGGTACATATATTTAACTTTCGATATATGAGGATAGTAAGGGTGCGGCTTCAGAAACGCAGCGGCCAAACGCAACGGGCACGGCTGCAGGCAGACGCAACGGGCGCGGCTGCCGTAACGCTGCAGCGCTCGGCTTCAGAAACGCAGCGTGCGGTTACCGAAACGCAGCGCGCGGCTGCAGATACGCAGCAGCGCCGGCTGCAGAAACTACGCAGCTGCATCGGCTGCAGCAGGGCCGTCTCCGAGAAGTTGAGGGGTTCTCAAGGCCCTGTGCGAGTTAAAAAAAATGGGCCCCTAGTGCGCTCTTCCTACGAGCCGAGCTAAATGTGTACCTTAAGTTAAATATGGATTGGCCCGCGCGATTCAGCTAGAGCTATGACATACATTTTTAAGTCATAGACATGTGTCAAACTAAACACATGTCTATGACATAAAAATTTCCATGGTAAACCCCCTTAACTTAAATATAGTTTGTCTGTTTGCTGCTTCGCAAACTGGTGACGCACACTTTTTCCATATTTTAGCAACCAGGGGTGTTCATAAGCCTGTTTTGACGGAAATTCTAGGCTGAATCACTTGCTACAACCCACACAAAAAAACCTGCCGCGTTGGTTGGTTTGGGGTTTGTGGGTGGGGTGGGGGGGTCATTTCGGCAGTTGGAACCAACCTTTTTATTATTTTCTTTTTAAAATCATTCGTTTGTATTAAAAAAATTTAAAACTATAAAGAAGGCTCATGATGGTTATATCTGTGTATTCCAAAAATGAAAAAAAAAACTATAAAAAAAACATTACATAGTCGGTTCATTACTAAAAAATTTAAAACTATAAATAAGGCTCATGATGGTAATAACTGTGATTCCAGAAATAAAAAAACTAAAAAAACAACCTAAAAAATAATAAACGTTAAATGGCCGGTTCTAACGGGTTCCAGGCTCCAAACTGCCAAAAGCGAACAGTCAACCGGACCTTACTGGCCGACTTGCTTCGGTTTAAACAGTTCGGTCGGTTTCAACAAAATTGATAGGTGATCTCTCAAAGAATTCTTTTTCACCCCCAGTTCTAGTTGACTCGTAATAAAAAATACCTCACATTTACTAAATAAGATATTAAGATCTTGTTTAATAGATAATAGTTTAAGTTTGACCTTGAGAATTTAGGTTATGCATGATTTAATCTTAAGTTTTTGTAAAAAAAATCTGGTTGTTGTGTTAAAATTTTATGTATCGGGCACGTTTGTTTAAGAACCAATGTTGTGTTGAGACCTGCGAGAATTGTATAAGCATGTGTACGTCTATTGAAGGATAAAACTGGGAAAAATGGTTTATTTCTCAATTTACTTAATATTATATTAAGATCTATGTGCAATTACTAAATAAGATATTAAGATCTATGTGCAGCACATTTACTAAATAAGATATTAAGATCTATGTGCACATATGCACTTAGACAAAAGTCATAAACTAGGGCATGGCGTTGGAGACAATTAACCACCAAAAACCACATAAATAGATAGCATAATCAAGTATAAAAATTACAGATTTACAGCGATAAACAAAAGACGGATATCAAACAAAACACATAACAATTAGTTACATATTTACAATGACTAAGATCATGGCATAGTTCTTGTATAGATGAGCATCATACCAAACAACACTATAAACCCAAAGATTTAATTATACACTAGTGGCAGTGTGTTAGTGTGTTACCTGAGTGACGGTTTAAACCAAATTAGAAGGTACTTGGATAGCATTGGTGATTTGTTGATGTGACGGAAATCAGACAGAGGGGAAAAGAAAGGTTATCGCAATTTGGGGAAGGAATTGATGGAAGATTAGACCGTGGGGTATGCGGGGCTTGGGTTGGGGCATTTGTTACACGTGGAATGGGGGCCCCTCCACCACCAAAACCCACGCCCATGGGGTATGGTGGGGCTTGGGTTGGGGGCATGAATTTGGTTTGGCCATTCACAGCCCGCCATGTCACTTACTAGCCCGCCCCACGCCCGGCTTCAAACCCACGCCAATGGGGCCACGCCCAAACCCACGCCCACCCGGGATGGTGGCTTGGCCGTTTTCCCCCAACCCACGCCCAAACTCCCGCCCCATACCCCACGGCCTTAGGGAGGAGCGGGAATATTAAACGACTGGGGAGGGAAAACTAATTTTGGTTAAACCTAATTTGAAATTGGGAAATTGATTTTGGGGGGAGAACTAAAATATTGGCGTATGAAAGAAATTTTACATTTTACGGGAAATTTTATTTGGCTTTAAATTTAGGGGTGTTAAATGTGTTGTGTTCACGAGTAGAGTGTAACCGAGCCGGGTCGAGACTGAGCACGACTAGGCTCGAGCTCGGCTTGTCATGTTTTTTATGAAGCTCGAGCTTGACTCGCGAATAAAACCCAAAGCTCAAGGTTGGCTTGACTGGGCTCGAGCTATTTTGAGAACAACCTCAAACGAGCCAAAAGCTAGGCTCGAGCTTGCTTTAATATCGCTTAAATGAGCCAAAGCTCGGCTCGCCAGTGTTATCATCATTAAAATCTTACGTCAAAAATAGGAGTAAATCCGAGGGTTCCATTGCAGAAGGATATTTAGCTGAAGAATGTTTGTCATTTTGTTTATTGTACTTATCAAGTGATGTCCTATAAAACTGATGTTTTATGACTCAAATATCAGGTGTTCTATTACAGTGTATTATAATAACACCACAATGATTAATCGTCCTATAAAGGTTAAATTTATAAGACCCAAGTGTCAAGTGTCTTTTTAAGTTATATTATAATAAAACTATAACGAATAAGCGTCCTATAAAACTAATGTTTTATGACTCAAATATCAAGTGTCCTATTACGGTGTATTATAATAACACCACAATGATTAAACGTCCTATAAAGTTTAAAATTATAAGACCCAAGTGTCAAGTGTCCTATAACACTGAACATTTATGACTTGACTACAAAGTGTCCTATTAAGTTATGTTATAATATGACCCTAGATGATCAAGTGTCCTAATACAGTACCACATAATGAGACACTAACAATTAAATGGCTTATAAAGTAATTTATTATGATCTACAATTTAAGTGTCCTGTTAAATTATATGATAATAGGACCCCAAAAAATCATCCATCCTATTAAATAGTTTTTTAGGAAAAGGACCCCAAAAGTTCATTAGTCCTATTAAATAGTTTTTTAGGACCCTCTTTTACAAGCGTCCCACGGAAAAGGTCTTAAAAAACCATTTTTGTTGTAATGGGTATTACTAATGTTAAAATGGGTTATTATACTAACACGTGTGCATTTGTGTAATTTATAGATAATCACCAGGAAACTCTTAAAAAAAATCTAAGACAGCAATGTGAGTAATCTCCTTTTTGTAAACAGTTTTTACAAAACCTAAAATGTTTTAGAATGCAATTTAGCAGTGATTGAGTCTTTGTAATTCTACAATTACTGCCGGTATGTTGGGGTTTTGTATACAAAATGTGGAACACGTTACCTTTGGACAAAGAGTTAGCCAATGTGTAATATGACCCACCAGTCAGGATTGACAGTACTGAATGAGTAATTGGGTAGATGTAAACATTGTAATCGCTCTCAATACTGTTTAAATTAATAAAACTTTTCTTGATTAAACTGGGATTTACTGACCAGTATTTCCCACTGACAAAATGTTTTTAAACGCGTTTCAGGTAACACAATGTGAAAGCCAACTAGAAGCCAGCTGGACAGCACTGAATGCTTTGAAAAAGTGGCTATAAAAGTTACCTAAATAAAGAAGGCATTTTATTTCAATAAAATGGGATTTATCCCTATAAACCAGTTTGTAATGAAAACTTGAGTTTTATCCCAATGTGTTTATTTATATAAAAATATGGTGTTTTACTCTGATAAAATATTTCCTAACTACGGTCCTGATGAAATTTCCGCTGCCAAATTAATAAACACCGATACCACCGACACCGAGTCTCGCGGCCGCCCGTTCCTGGGATAGATAGGGGGCAGGGGTTGCAAAAAGCTTAATCGTTTACCATGGAATGAAGCATATAATGATTCCTCTCAATTGAATAGACAGACACCTGCTTCATAGGACTCACTTGAATTGTCTCGGAGGTACTGAACAACATAAATAACAGCTTCGGTTTCATCAGCTCGAAGAAGTTTCTCTCGATCAGGTGTTCCAGTAGATTCTCCCTTTTAACAATGTCATGTTAATTGTTTTATTTTTTCCTACTTTTAGAAAGTTTTGACCACCTCACGACTGTAAGATGTGATTAGTCACACCCCCAAAATCCACAAGCAGAGTATCACCGCATGGAGGCATGACTGACCAGGATCCAGCCACCAATCATATTGAACAATGCAATTAAGTAAATAAAACCAAACCCAATATAATTGGTGTTCAAAAGAAACCAAACATATTTAAGTAATCAGCGGAAGCATAGTAATGTTTAAATAACCAAAACATAGTTTAAAGTTCAAATGTTAAGCACGGGACATAACAGTCCATATCCCACAACGACCTCTCCTCCTCGTGCAAGCTCCATAAGCATCTAACGACCTGCAAGGCATGTAACAACGAGTCAACAACAAAGTTGAGCGAGTTCACAGTTGGTTGTGTAGTTTTAAAAGTTTGTTTCGAAAACCATAAGTTGTTTCGTAAACCACGAGTTAACCAGTATCTTTGTTTCCCAAACCATATCCAAAATCAGTGGGGGCTTCCCCAAGTGAACCACTAGACCGTTACCATATCGACAACTGACGAAAATAAGTTGTGCCCTACGTCAATGTCTATCATCATTGACTAAGTGCCCAGATCCGTTAGTACACGCCCGTCCTACCGGCACGGTGTGAGGCTTGTCAACCCTAATAGCGCTATTAACTAATGACCCGCTCGCCATTGGCCCGGCGATTAAGTCGATATAAAAATGAGGGACTTCATGATAGAGTTTTGTCTAGTAAGTTTAAGGTTGTTGTCCTACCCAAGGAGGACGAACGTACGTATTCTATCCAAGGAGAATACGCATGATTAACATTGGCATCCTACCCATGGAGGATGGAGGTACATATCCTACCCAAGGAGGATATGTAGGTTCCGTTTTAAATTCTTTAACCCATTCCCTACCACCGGGAATCCCATGCCTTAGAAAGTGTGTGAACTCACCTCTGTTTGCTCGGTATGCTTAATTACTTGTGCACAAACAATTCAGTCAAAGCCTATAGCATGCACGTATACACAATCAATTTATGTTTGTAATGAGTCACATGCAAACTAACATCACAAGGTGTGCTTAGGCAATTATTATCATGTAGCACATAAACAGTTAATCAAGTTCATACAATTCATGCTTCACATAATTGATTTCTCAGTTTATTCTAACATAGCTATCCACTAACAGACCTAACAGACTTAACTGAGTTACTGTGTCTGTTTCCCAACTTGACAGAACTTTCGGCGAAATCCCTTCGGCGAAACCCCCCCCCCCCCCCAGGCGACGAAATCCCTTGAGCTACGAAATCTCAAAGGGTTTTCGTCGTGATAGAATGTTCGTCGGGACAGGGTTTTCGTCGGGCAAAGCATAATCATCACCAACAGTACGCAACCCAGAAACCCTAACTATCGTTTAACAGTTACGTAATCATACCATCATTCCTATCATACGATTAGCATTATTGAAATCAATCCAAGTAACAGTTTCATTCCACTTTTAAAACATGTTACGGCTACAATCATGACATTACAATCGGTTTATCATCCACATCATATTATATAAAATCACAAATCAACATCGATATAGCGCGTAACACATATCATCGAAATCGGCTCACAAGCAATCCTAAACCGATCACACAATTTATCATGATAACATAATCACAAGATTAGTTCCATCACAGTCCTAAAATACACGACCAGCATGAACAAATACAAATCATAAAGATTCGAAGCATTAAGAAGATATAGATCCTTAAACCCTAATCATCAACACATCATACGATTACCAAGCACATAACAGATTATAACAAGAGGTCACTAACCGATACGAATGTCTGAGAGCTTCACAGAAAATCAAACTTGCCCTCACAGAGATAGAGATGCTCTAGGGTTTCTATACGTGTTCTGATGTGATTGTGATATCAAGGGTTATTACGTAAATGAGATTGGGCCGGAGGGACAGTCTTGGGCCAAAGCCCGTTCCTGACGAAAACGATAAGGGTGACGAAAACTGGGAGTTTTCGTCGGGTGAGTGTTCGTCGGGTGGGTGTTCGTCGGGTGGGTGTTTTCGTCGCACAAGGAGTGTAAGTGATAACTCTCCTCCACAATAAATGCTTCACTACTTTTATTATTAACACAAAACATAAACCAACAAAAACAACTTATAAACTAATCATAGTGCACAGGTTCAATGCAACGAACCACAAAACATAGTATGAAACAAGTAACGTATAGAGGAGAAACCTTGGAAACTCGAGTTGTCACATTATCCCCAACTTGAAAGAAATTTCGTCCCGAAATTTAGCACGTGGTTACTGAGGAAGCTAGATAGGTTGCGTGGTTTGCTGGGGTGTCACATCATCCCCCCGTTGGTTTGGAATTTCGTCCCGAAATTCCGTAGTAGCTTCAGCCTCAGTAGTGGTTTCACTTTTCTCGAACAACTGGGGATACTTGAGTTTCATTTGGTCTTCTCGTTCCCAGGTAAACTCTAGGCCACGACGAGAGTTCCAACGAACTCGAACAAGAGGTATTCTGGTGTGCTTGAGAATCTTAACGTCTCGGTCGGTAATCTCTACTGGTTCCTCAACGAATCGCAACTGATCGTCGATGGTGAGCTCCTTGAGAGGAACTATGAGGGTCTCATCTGACAGACACTTCTTCAAATTTGACATGTGGAATACGTTGTGAACTCCGCTGAGTTCTTCAAGTAGCTTCAATTTGTAAGCCACTTTGCCAATTTTCTCAATGATTTCGAAAGGTCCGACATAACGCGGATTGAGTTTGCCTCGTTTGCCAAAACGAACTACACCTTTCCAAGGTGAGACTTTGAGTAGCACTCGATCCCCAACCTGGAACTCGAGTGGTTTCCTGCGCTTATCAGCGTAGCTTTTCTGACGTTCACGAGCTGCCGCCATTCGTTGTCGTATCTGAGCAATCTTCTCAGTTGTGTCTACCACATGTTCTGGGCCAGTGATTTGGCTGTCACCAACTTCTGCCCAGCAAAGAGGTAATCAGCATTTACGTCCGTACAATGCCTCAAACGGAGCGGCCTGGATACTGGTGTGGTAGCTGTTATTATACGAAAATTCCACTAAAGGTAGATGTCGTTCCCAGTCGTTACCAAAATCAATCACACATGCCCTAAGCATGTCTTCAAGGGTTTGGATGGTGCGTTCAGACTGCCCATCCATTTGTGGGTGATATGATGTGCTCATGTCTAATCGAGAGCCAAAAGACTTGTGCATCGCTTGCCACAATTCAGAGGTAAAACGCGCGTCACGATCAGATATGATAGAGGTTGGCACCCCGTGCCTCGAAACTACTTCCTTTAGATAGATGTCTGCTAGAGTAGAGAACTTATCCGTTTCTTTGATAGCCAGAAAATGTGCAGACTTGGTTAATCGATCTACGATTACCCAAATGGTATCATTTCCACGTTGAGATCTGGGCAGGCCAGTAACGAAATCCATGGAAATTTGCTCCCATTTCCATGTCGGTATCTCTGGTTGCTGCAGTAGGCCTGATGGTTTTTGGTACTCGATTTTGACTCTCGCACAAGTCAAACATTTACTAACGTAAGTTGCTATGTTGGCTTTTATACTCGGCCACCAGTACGTGGTCTTGAGATCGTGGTACATCTTATCCAAACCAGGAGGTACTGAGTAACGAGACTTATGCTCTTCATCCATCACAAGCTCGCGTAAGCTTCCATAATGTCACACCCCAACCGATGGCGGAATCATCGAGGCGTGGCACTGAGCGAAACAGATTGTTCAGAAGTTTCCATAACAACTATCATTACCATTTAATTAAAGCAATATGTCCCATACCGTATCTTAAATAGTCAAACAAGTTCTTACAGAATACATCAAAACAAATACTCTCTTCCGACAACTCAGATTTAAATATAACTAATTTATTCGTTGGTTTCTAGGACTCTTTTTCCTAGCTTGGATTTCATCACAGTGCAGCAAGCGTCCTAGACCTTTCCTAGCCTAAAGTTCACAGCGTGCTAAGCATGTAAACGTCCTAAGCACCTGTCACATACGTTAAAATAAAGTCAATACATATAATGTAAAGGTGAGCACACAAGTTTGATAATAGCATATAGAGTTCGAATTCGTTTACGCATAACCAGCACGTACACATAGTGAAATGAAGCACGTTAGTTATCGACATAGATCCATCGATACCAATGACTGCGGGTTGACTGCCCGAGGCAGTTCGCAATACATGATTACCACCGTAATCTATGCAAGTAAAAGATCCTTAACAACCCCCGTATGAACGGGTGCTGAGTCCAAACTATAGTACTATCGTTGCTAAGGCAGGTAGACAGCATTCCATGTGTAAACATAACAAACAAGCATTCATAAGCCACGTATAACATGCGTAAATGGTTTAGCGTTAAAATAGCTTGAGTAGTGTGATTGTTGTAGTTTGAATATTCCTAACGTATGTAACACCCAAAAGTGCTAAAGCAAAAAGGGTTCGAGTATACTCACAGCGATTATGGATTGAAGGGAGCGCTTTTCAGCGAGTACGGTTAGCCTGAATATATTCGATAACGTAACGATAAGTGGCGCGTAAAACGATACAAAGTGAAAATGGGTAGGACAGTTGATCGTCCGGATTGCTCACTCGTGCGGATAGCAATCCGTGCGGGTGGTAATCTGTCCGGATTGGCTACTCGTACGGATGAGTTATCCGTGCGAGTGGGAGTCTGTCCGGATGGGTTATCCGTGCGAGTGGCAATCCGTCCGGATTGGCTACTCGTGCGGATGACTTATCCGTACGGACAACTTACTCGTGCGGAGATCCTTTCAAGTGGATTGTTTCTTCCTAAGTGTGAGATGTGTTTGTGTATGATGGCTTGTGCTTTGAAGTTTTCGTTGTAGTATTTAGAAAACATCAAAGTATTTCTACCCTTCAAGCCGGTCGCGCGGACAACAATCCGTCCGGATGGCAGTCCGTGCGGACAACGTCTTTAGGGCTGAGTCACTAAGTGGATTAGGTAATCCGCCCGGATGGTAATCCGTGCGGATGGAGGTAATCCTTCCGGATAGTTGTTCGTGTGGACAAGACAATCCGTCCGGATAGTCTGTCCGTGCGGACAACTTGTCCGTGCAGATGGACATTGCTTGAATTTTGTTTTAAGGCCTTAGTATCTCATGATCCGAAGAGTAATCCATTCAGAGGTCGTCCGTCCGGATTGCACATTCGTCGATACTCAAACCTTGTTTGGAAAGTGGGTCCCAAGGGTAGCTCGTCCGGGTGACAACCGTCCGGATCGTCTGTCCGTGCGGACGGCTAGTCTGTGCGGACGGCTAGTCCGTGCGGACAGCCTCTGGTCTGATTGTTCCGTTCGTCTACTCTTGGTTTCTGTTGTCGTTTATCGAGACGTTCTGATTACGTGGCAACCACTTGGAATTGTATTCTCACCCGCACAACTAGACCGGTCAGGAACCACCCTAACTTGGCCTGTCGGCGACTCAGAACGGTCGTTCCGGTTGACCCCGAAATCAGGTGTCTTTTGGTAGAACTCCAGATCTGGACTAGTGCATTACTATTATCGAGTAGAGACTAGAACCGATCAGATTCGTACTGATTCTAAGGGTAAAAGGAGGAGAGAACTTAGGTTTATTTCTTTCAACTCTTTTATCCTTAGAAAAGTTTAGATCTAGGTGAAGTTATTGTGAAATCTTGTAGAAATCGTTTAGATCTGAGTTATTCTTGGTGGAATGAGGTCAAGCTTGAAGTTCATAAGAACTTCATGATGACGTCACCCGAGAATACCTCAAATCCGGATGATTCCATGGTTAAAAGTGAAGATTTGAAAGATGGAAATGTGTAGAATTGTGTAGTGATCAAGAATGTACAAGAATCAGTGCAAGATCTTACCTGGATTGAGAGAAATCTGAGAAAAAGTGAAGAATGCGTGTGGTTCGGACATCACTTGCCAAAAGTGGAAAGGTTGGAGAGTGACCCGTGTATTTATAGGATGCCAAAAAGGGAAAGGGTGGACCGTGCGCATGGCACGTACCCGGATAGACTATCCGCGCGGATAGGTCATCCGTGCGGATTGGCAATCCGTGCGGATTGGCAATCCGTGCGGATTGGAAATCCGTGCGGATTGGCAATCCGTGCGGATTGGCCATCCGTGCGGATGCCGCCTACTTTGGTGCGTTCGGTGCGATGTTGCTTCGGTTTCGATTAACGAGCGATTCGATAGGGTTTCCTAGTCAAATTACTTTCAGTCCCAACTACTTCTTATAGGGTTCGACTCGGAATTCGGGTTCGGGTTCGTTTGCATTCGAGTTAGACTTCGAGTTCGATTGAGTTCGCTTGATTATCACCACATAACATAAAATAAACATGCACAGGTAACACGTAAGGCACACACACACGTATAAACTACAAGTAAAGTACACAGTTCGAGTTACGATTCGATGTCGATTGATTAGCATAGCTTGATTAACTTTATCGCATTGTTACTTCCTATCATTCACAGTCGTAGGTCGATTGAAATATGGTCAGTATGACTCGATTATTGCAATGAACGACACTTACTCCACATAATATAATTAAAATAAAAGCATTTCTACGAGTCAAGTCGCGCGAAATCGGTCGTTGACTTTGACCTTGACTTTGACTTTCACCCGTGAAAACACGGGGTGTTACAAGCCTCCCCTTGTTTAAGGAATTTCGTCCCAAAATTAAGCTGAAAGCCGTAACCAACCGTGGATCACATGTGAGAATTGCTGACTTTTGGATACGTTATGCGAAATTGTCTGATCTAAAAGCCTATAAAATTTCAGACTTTAAATTCGAAGCCGTTTGGGAGAAATTCGAATTTTGTTAAAAAAAATGTTGAATGTTGCTGTTGATGTTCACCGTACGGATAACAAATCCGCATTGACTATTGTTGACTCTGAATCGTGCGGAATCCGTGAACGCGCTTGACTAAACATAATCGTAACGGAGTCAAAACCGATCCTACAAGTGGTATCTGAGCAGGTGATCGATTGCTCAGATTTGAGCAATTTCTTCATCTTTCTTATTTATCACGTTCTCAACAGATAATCGTCAAATTAAACAAGATTTTATGGTTAAAAATTGTTAAGACTTGTATATGTTGTGCGAAAACACTTGATTTACAAGCCTACAAAATTTCTTAATTAAACAACTGTGGGTACTTTGCCTTCATGTCGCTTTCGAGTTCCCAAGTGAACTCCGCGCCTCGTTTGCCTTCCCATCTGACTTTCACTATAGGAATGTTTGAGCGCCTGAGTTCTTTGGTTTGGCGATCCATGATTTCGACAGGCTTTTCCACGAAGTGTAATGTTTCGTTCACTTGTAGATCGTCTAGGGGAACATGTAAGTCATGGTCGGCGATGCACTTTCGGAGGTTTGACACGTGGAAAGTCGGGTGGACATTGCTAAGTTCCTCCGGTAATTCGAGTCTGTAGGCGACTTTTCCGATCCTTTCCAGAATCTTAAAAGGTCCAACATATCGAGGCGCGAGTTTCCCCTTTTTGCCGAATCGGACTACACCCTTCCAAGGTGATACCTTTAGAAGTACGTAGTCACCAACGTCATACTCACGGTGCTTGCGCTTTTTATCGGCGAGAACTTTCTGTCGATCCCGAGCTTTCGCTAGATTGTCTCGAATTTGGAAAATTTTGTCTGTCGTTTCTTGTAGCAGCTCCGGACCGGTTAGTTGCGAGTGACCGATCTCGTGCCACACAATAGGCGATCGACATCTTCTTCCGTATAAGGCCTCGAAAGGTGCCATCTGGATGCTAGCTTGGTAGCTGTTGTTATACGAGAATTCGACTAGCATAAGGTGTCTATCCCAATTACCACCGAAGTCTAGAACACACGAACGGAGCATGTCTTCAAGAGTACGAATCATTCTTTCAGTCTGACCGTCGGTTTGTGGGTGGAACGCGGTACTTAGATTGAGCGTTGTACCGAGTGCCATTTGAAACGTCTCCCACAATCGTGAAGTAAACCGAGCATCACGATCAGAGATGATGTCGCGAGGCGTCCCATGTCGACAAATGATCTCGTCGGTGTAGATTCGGGCTAATCGTTCTACCTTGTAGTCTTCTCGTTTTGGCAGAAAGTGAGCTGATTTAGTCAAACGGTCAATAACAACCCAAATGCTGTCGTGACCTGATGACGTGGTTGGAAGCTTGGTTACGAAATCCATGGCTATGCTCTCCCATTTCCACATAGGAATCGGTGGTTGTTCTAGCAAGCCAGAGGGTCTTTGATGTTCAGCCTTGATTCTAGCACAGGTTAGGCATTTCCCGACGTAGAGAACGATATCCCGTTTCATACCCGGCCACCAGTACCTATAGCGAAGATCGTGGTACATTTTGTCAGCACCGGGATGGATAGAGTATCGGGATTTGTGGGCTTCATCCATGATAATCTATCGTAAATCGTTTCGCTTGGGAATCCAAATTCGGTCTAGAAAGTGGAATATCCCGTTCGATTTGCTTACAAGCTGGGCTCCATCGTGGTAGATTCTTTCTTTCTTCAGAGTGCGTTCGTTGAAACATGCATGCTGGGTTTCGCGAATGAGAGCTTCGAGGTTGTGCTGGGCTTGAACATTACGAGTGCTAAGCAGATAGCTCCGTCTGCTAAGTGCATCGGCAACAACATTTGCCTTGCCTGGGTGATAACGAATCTCACAATCGTAATCTGTGACAACCCGTACTCTCGTTGTCGAGAGAATGACATTTTAGTAATATGCACACTTATTTTTATTATTATTATTATTATTATTCTTATTATTATCATGTATTTACAAATAATAATCCGCGATGAGAGAGTTATTCGGGTATTTATTTTATTTACGGTTATCCTATTAATAAACCGGGCCAATTTGCTTAAGCGAGACACACAATCTAACGAGTCCACACACTTGGGCTAGGCCCAACCTAACTTCCTAAACCTAAACCCTAGACTATAAATAGAAATTAGTCCCTCACCCACTCATTTATTCACAAACCTAAAACCTTAAACTAAAACATGACAGCCGCACACACCGCCCCTTCCCCTTGACTGATCTCCGGTGAATGGCAATACACCCACACCCACAAAACTCTTTTCCCTCCTTGATCTATCTCGCACACCACACTCAACTCTCTGTTATCTCTCTCGTACAAGTCCGGCGACGGCTCCGACCGGTTCTAATTGTTTCTTCGGCAAGCCACATCCACCCACACAACTTTCCTCTCCCTCTCGTGCATCCAAGGCGTTCAACGGCGGCGTATAGCGGAGTCCGATGGGGTGGAGCTGTATGGCTGAAATAAGGATGGAATCCCTCACCCACTCATTTATTCACAAACCTAAAACCTTAAACTAAAACATGACAGCCGCACACACCGCCCCTTCCCCTTGACTGATCTCCGGCGAATGGCAATACACCCACACCCACAAAACTCTTTTCCCTCCTTGATCCATCTCGCACACCACACTCAACTCTCTGTTATCTCTCTCGTACAAGTCCGGCGACGGCTCCGACCGGTTCCAATTGTTTCTTCGGCAAGCCACATCCACCCACACAACTTTCCTCTCCCTCTCGTGCATCCAAGGCGTTCAACGGCGGCGTATAGCGGAGTCCGATGGGGTGGAGCTGTATGGCTGAAATAAGGATGGAATACGACTGAGTCGATGACGGCGGCGCTACGGTGGTGGTCGCGGTTCAGCTCCGATGAAGGTGACATCGGCAGTATCGTCGGTACAACAGTGTCGGAGGTTAGTGGCAGCGAAGAGGGGTTGCTGGTGGCCGTAATGGGTTGGGGGCAGTAATGGCGACATCCCTCACACCCATTCGCTTCATAACTCCTCGGTCAGTATTATGTCATTGCTGGTACCTTTGTGTTTTCTAATCTTGCATAAAATTGATAAATGTTTGCTTGTCTGATATACAGAGTTTGAGAGTTGTTTTGTTAAGCTGCAATTTGTAACTATTGATCAGTTGTATGTTTGTTCTTTGTGATTTCTGATTCAAGAAATGAAATAATAACTAGGATTGATGATGCGTTGATGATATCAGTAGTATATTGGTGCTTATTAAACTTGGGTATATTTGTTATTGTTTGTTTGTTTAAAATATGAAAGTGGTTAACTGTACATACATGAAAGATGTATATGATTATGGGCATATAATTATTGTTATAATATATACCATTATATTTCTTATTTTTTTTTAGGATTTCGAGTGCTGTTTGTTTGCAAATGCATATAAGGATTAAAAGTTGTTATTCTTTTAAAACTGTTTGGAGTGTGTGAAGAAATGACTAAGGTTAAAAATTAGGTAATATTCCATTGATGATTCCGACTGATTGATTATTTTGATTGTGAAATGTTGAAAACTCTAATGATGAACTATTTGAAGATGCCTTGAATATTTGAATTATGTGGTTTTGATCCAATTCGGTAGTGTAAGGTAGGATAAAACATGTTAATAAAAATCTGATTGGACAGTACATGATAATGAAATTTGATTGGGTAGTACTGACATGAAAATTCTAGAAACATTTGCATAGTTGCGAGTCGAGACCTTATGGTTACGACTCGAGACCTCTCAGAGACCACTCGAAACCAGGAAAGCAACAGGAGACTCGAGACCGGGTAGATTGCGACTCGAGATGTCCTGATCTTGACTCGATACCAGACTCGAGATCTCAGTGGTTGCGACTCATAACCGCACTACTCGAGACCTCCCGTTTACGACCCAGAACCCAGTGCTTGTGACTCAAGACCTCATAGTCTCGAGTCGAGACTACCCAGTTTCGATTGGACTGCCTTGCCTTTGTATTGGGCCGCACCAGCTTATGTTATGGACTGTGTGCTACTGTTGTTGCTTAACTGCTACTGTTTGACTGTTCACATGCTAAGAGAGGCCCAAAAACATATATACTGTTATGACACGTATTACTGTTGCCATGACTGTACATCATACAAAGTGTGTGTAATATATGAAATGTGGATTTACGTGCTACGTGTTAGATACTTGTAATTTATATGAGACGTTACTTGCACACAAACCTAATAAATATTTATAAACCATAATAGGGTATGGTTGACCAACCTTACACAAGTAAATTGTCTGCCGAGCAAACCAAGGTGAGTTCACACACTAAAAGCATGCGTCCCAGGGAGGGACACGAACAAACTAAAGAATACTTTTAAGTTACTATTTCCGGGGGAAAATGCGAATGGGTACTTTTTACTATTTCCGGGGGAAAATGCGAATGTATACTCTTAAATGACTATTTCCGGGGGAAAATACGTTTGGATATTATTTATAAATCACAACTAGCAAAACTAAACGAATCTCTATCATGTAAAGTCCCTGCTTACAGTACCGATTAATCGCCGGGGGCGAACGGGTTATTAGTTGATAGCGCTATTAGGTTTGACAACCTCACACCGTGACCGGGGGAGATCGGGCGTGAACTAGTAGACCTTGCATCTTGGTCAATGATTATAGACATTGACTTGGGGCACAACAACTTTTCGTCAACAGTTTCGGTAACGCCAGTTTAGTAGCTTTCATATGGGGTAGCTCCCCATGACGTGATTATAAATGCTTTATCTAAACAACTTACATTTTCGAAAACTAAAGCTGGTCAACTCGTGAACTCGCCAACTTTGTGTTGACACCCTACTGCATGCTTTGCTGGTTGCTCGATACAGCTTAGGACGGACATTGCAATCGGCTGGAGTGCGTGGTTTGTAATTTCATAACTAATAAACTTGTGGTTTTAAATTACGATATGTTCTACTTTCCTTTCCGCTGCAAACTTAAACTATGTTCTGAAAAATTTAAATTAGTCGCTAATTACACCATTATTTGTATGAATAACTAAAAGGTTCAAAATAATTAGTGGTTGGATCCTGGTCAGTCACGCCTCCAAGCGGTGGTACTCCGCATGTGGAATTTTGGGGGTGTGACAGATTGGTATCAGAGCCATTGGTTATAGTGAACTAGGTTTTAAATATAAAATATTTTGGTGTGGGAAATAAAATATTTTTATATGGAAACCAGACTATAACCGTCCCTTAATGAAAACCACAACGACACCACACTCCGGATTGCAAGGTTCGTCAGATTCAGGTACTCACATGGTAATTATAGTCATCAGCATTTACTTGTGCACACATCTATGTGTAAATGTGTATGTATATATGTAGCATATGTGCGTAAATACGTAGCTGTATAGTTGGTATTCAGTACTGTGAATCATACGAAAACTACGCAAACTTGATGTGCGCTAAGCGGGAGTGGAATCTCCTAACCTTGATTCAAAACCATGACACTCTTAGGGCAAGGAACCAGTTATTCCATGTCCTCGCCCGCATATTTTCTGACGTCACCCCTGGATTAGAACGAATCGACGCGATGAACGATTTACTCGATATACCTGCTTAGGGGAGGCCTGCTACGGACCACACAGAGAAGATACGAGAACGACCCTATGAAGGGGAGCCATTCCTATATTGTGTGATGTTAGAAGGAACGATGACGACATTCACATCCTTCTTACTTACGTATTTCCTTTCCCGACTTAAGTAGTGAGACTTGTTCCCTCACACGACTGATCACCTGGATTCTTGAAGCATTCCGGTAAGTCTACACTTTTCGGGCTTCTGTTTGCACGTCTCAAACACGAAAAGCATGCATGGCGTATGCTTCTCATTGTAATGCCAGCAATCGTATCACCTTTCCATCGACCACAAAGTCATTTCCCCTAATTCCTCGTTACATGGTTAATCCTTATTCAAGTTGAACCTTATACCATAGCACGCCCCGAAACCCAGCAAATTGATATCTTTCTTGCAAACCGGCGTATTTGAAAGCGTGGCAAGACGAAGTCACGAGCCATGCAACCCACCGACGAGCACGATGACCTAGACGCTTACCTTATCCTTCATTGCCAGAACCATAATTCTTTGAAGACTTTTCTGATTCCTAGAATCCTTTCGCTAGCTTTCATACGAACCAGCATTTGATGCTTAGGACAATGCCCTTGCTATCATTTCTTTATCGCGACGCCCACGTTTCTTTATATAGAAGCCTTGGCCAGATCTCTCTTCAGTTTGGTGAATTCAACAAACTCTCCCTATAGTTGACAAACTTTCCAACCCTTGAAATTCAGCAATGTGTTACTTCAATCATACTTTCTCGAAAACCTGTTTTCGCAAGTTTCACATCGAAACCCCTCGACGACGCAAGCGCTACTTCGAACTCATTCGCACTACTTAGAACCACCCACTCGAACTTGATTTCCTACCGGTTTGATAAATCACATCCTGCCAGACGTCTCAGTAGATCCTAAAATCTACAAACCCGCGCGGCGACCATCCCTCTCTAGCTACTTCTAATTGTGCCAACCACATTGACGTAACACTCCATATCGACGAGCGACGTTCTTTATTCTAACCATATACAACTTGTGTATGACCAGCCACCTCATCAACATCGGATAAATCCTTATTGATCCCAAAGCCTTTTATGTTTGCCCCAAGTTGAACTCATTGATTGCGACTACCCTTCTTGCATGATTTCTCGCTACCCGCGTTATGCTTCACGAATTCCATGATTCTTATCCTACCCTATTCTGCACAAACCTCCGTTTGGACGAATTACTTTCTACGAACGTTACTCGTTGGAGCAACGAACCAAGGATGCCCCGGAGGTAAAGGTGTCGCAAGCACGGTCCTTCGAACTTGATACGATCAACACCCAGTCACGACTTTGAATTTATCCCACTCTGTCAAATCTCGACACCTGTTTCCTTTGACGACACTTGAACCTACTCCGAGAACCAGTAGGGATTCGAACGACTCCTACGCCTAACCCTAGAATCCCCACGACACAAACCGCTTTGCGCTAAGTTTTCAACGCGCGACTTTTGACGTTGCAAGGTCCGCTTTTCTCGATCGCTTGCGCCTCTCGACAACTCAAGTACCCAAAAGGGGGCTACTCTATGCATGGTTCGGAATTGGGATCCGTAGTCCTTGCGCTCAAAAGGTGGAGACATTACTCGTACGGTACCAACTGCACGATTTACACCGATCACGAGAGTCTCCAGCACAGTCTTTGAACACGCGACAGCATCGACGGGATCGTATCCCTAAACGATCATGAATGCGCGATCAGGCAACATCCGGACTGGGCTAACAAGAGACTAAACCTAAGCAGGTGAGTGTGTTACAGTCTACTATTCCTTCGAACCTCCTGACCTAACCTAAGACGCTCCTGTAGAAACTCTGAAAGCGGAAAATTCTTTGGCTGGGTCCTTGCGTGGCATGGAAAAGGCCGCTCGAACTCAAAGGCAACTGCACTCACTACTCTATGGAACGTATCTGGGTTCCACCTTACGGGAATCTCAGAGAGCTTGTGATGGGCGAGGCACACAACCCTACATGGTACATCCCGACTCTGACAAGAGGCATCACGATCTCAAGGCCCATTTGGGGGATCATAAATCGCTTAACCAAGTTTGCACACTCCCTTACAAGGAAAATGACAAGTTTTCGAAACTTGGGCTGTCTACTTGTAAGAAGCAGTTGCTAGGCATGGGGTGCCAACCTCTATTCGAGACCCACGTCTTGCATCCGATTCGTCGCAAGACTGTGCACAAGAGACTTTTGGCTCACTATTAGGCATGAGCACCGCTGATCGCCCGCAAACTGATGGTCGGGCCAAACGCATCCAAACACTAAAAGGGCATGCTAAGAACATGTGATATCGACCATGGATACGAGTGACACTTCCTTCTTGTAGAATCCCCTTCCAGCATCAATTACCACACAAGCATTCAGGCAGCACCATCTGAAGCATTGCACGGACGCGAACGCCGGTCACCTCTATATTGCGCGGAAGTTGGCGGAAGCAATTTCCGGCCCAGAACTTGTACTTGACACAACGGATAAAATTGCCCAGATCAGGCAACGCATGGCGGCAATTCGTGACCGTCAGAAAAGCTACGCTAATAAGCGTAGGAAACCTCTAGAGGTCCAGATCAGGGATCGGGCCCTACTTAAAGCCTCACCCTGGAAGGGTGTGGTTCGTTTTGGCAAACGGGGCGAGCTTGATCCGCGATACATCGGGCCATTCGAAAATGCCGAGAGGATCGGTAAGGTTGCTTACAGACTAAACCGGCCTGAAGAGCAGAATGCAGTACACAACGTCTTTCACGTTTCTAATCTGAAGAAGTGTCTGTCAGATGAGACACTCATCGTTCCCTTAAGGAGCTAACTTTTGACGATCAGCTACACTTTATTGAGGAACCGATTGAGATCACTGACCGAGAAGTCAAAACCCTCAAACGTAGCCAGATACCTATTATACGAGTTCGTTGGAACTCGCGCCGTGGCCCAGAGCTTACCTGGGAACGGGAAAACAAGATGAAGCGCCTGTATCCCCAGTTGTTTACAAACATTACTTCCAGCACTGAAGCTACCGCGGAAATTCGGAACGAAATTCCAAACTAACGAGGGGATGATGTGACACCCCGTTGAAACATTCTCACACGTACTAGCTTGTCAGTGGCTACGCTTTAACTTTCGGGACGAAAGTTCTTAAAACTTGGGGATAATGTGACGCTTCGGGCTTCCCTGCGTGATTTCATCTTTACGTTATAATTAATTTTGTAAAAATCCGTACCACGTGGGATACGTACAACTCTGTGAATCTAATGCTATGTGATTTTACGTGCTATGTGACCTTATGTGCTGCGTGGCTTATATGTTTATTTTGTGAACTTTTGTGAACTACGTTTATGTATGTATAACACTAGGTTATCAGCAAGTCTATAATTGGAGCAAATCGTATGTCTTAGCTTAAATTTCGAGGACGAAATTCCTGTAACATGGGAAGAATGTGACAACCCGTACTCTCGTGTGAAGAAAGGATTAAAAGTTGTTATTCTTTTAAAACTGTTAGGATTTCGAGTGCTGTTTGTTTGCAAATGCATATAAGGATTAAAAGTTGTTATTCTTTTAAAACTGTTTGGAGTGTGTGAAGAAATGACTAAGGTTAAAAATTAGGTAATATTCCATTGATGATTCCGACTGATTGATTATTTTGATTGTGAAATGTTGAAAACTCTAATGATGAACTATTTGAAGATGCCTTGAATATTTGAATTATGTGGTTTTGATCCAATTCGGTAGTGTAAGGTAGGATAAAACATGTTAATAAAAATCTGATTGGACAGTACATGATAATGAAATTTGATTGGGTAGTACTGACATGAAAATTCTAGAAACATTTGCATAGTTGCGAGTCGAGACCTTATGGTTACGACTCGAGACCTCTCAGAGACCACTCGAAACCAGGAAAGCAACAGGAGACTCGAGACCGGGTAGATTGCGACTCGAGATGTCCTGATCTTGACTCGATACCAGACTCGAGATCTCAGTGGTTGCAACTCATAACCGCACTACTCGAGACCTCCCGTTTACGACCCAGAACCCAGTGCTTGCGACTCGAGACCTCATAGTCTCGAGTCGAGACTACCCAGTTTCGATTGGACTGCCTTGCCTTTGTATTGGGCCGCACCAGCTTATGTTATGGACTGTGTGCTACTGTTGTTGCTTAACTGCTACTGTTTGACTGTTCACATGCTAAGAGAGGCCCAAAAACATATATACTGTTATGACACGTATTACTGTTGCCATGACTGTACATCATACAAAGTGTGTGTATTATATGAAATGTGGATTTACGTGCTACGTGTTAGATACTTGTAATTTATATGAGACGTTACTTGCACATGAACCTAATAAATATTTATAAACCATAATAGGGTATGGTTGACCAACCTTACACAAGTAAATTGTCTGCCGAGCAAACCAAGGTGAGTTCACACACTAAAAGCATGCGTCCCAGGGAGGGACACGAACAAACTAAAGAATACTTTTAAGTTACTATTTCCGGGGGAAAATGCGAATGGGTACTTTTTACTATTTCCGGGGGAAAATGCGAATGTGTACTCTTAAATGACTATTTCCGGGGGAAAATACGTTTGGATATTATTTATAAATCACAACTAGCAAAACTAAACGAATCTCTATCACGTAAAGTCCCTGCTTACTGTACCGATTAATCGCCGGGGGCGAACGGGTTATTAGTTGATAGCGCTATTAGGTTTGACAACCTCACACCGTGACCGGGGGAGATCGGGCGTGAACTAGTAGACCTTGCATCTTGGTCAATGATGATAGACATTGACTTGGGGCACAACAACTTTTCGTCAACAGTTTCGGTAACGCCAGTTTAGTAGCTTTCATATGGGGTAGCTCCCCATGACGTGATTATAAATGCTTTATCTAAACAACTTACATTTTCGAAAACTAAAGCTGGTCAACTCGTGAACTCGCCAACTTTGTGTTGACACCCTACTGCATGCTTTGCAGGTTGCTCGATACAGCTTAGGACGGACATTGCAATCGGCTGGAGTGCGTGGTTTGTAATTTCATAACTAATAAACTTGTGGTTTTAAATTACGATATGTTCTACTTTCCTTTCCGCTGCAAACTTAAACTATGTTCTGAAAAATTTAAATTAGTCGCTAATTACACCATTATTTGTATGAATAACTAAAAGGTTCAAAATAATTAGTGGTTGGATCCTGGTCAGTCACGCCTCCAAGCGGTGGTACTCCGCATGTGGAATTTTGGGGGTGTGACATAATCGTTAAGAAGTTCGAGTTACGATTCGATGTCGATTGATTAGCATAGCTTGATTAACTTTATCGCATTGTTACTTCCTATCATTCACAGTCGTAGGTCGATTGAAATATGGTCAGTATGACTCGATTATTGCAATGAACGACACTTACTCCACATAATATAATTAAAATAAAAGCATTTCTACGAGTCAAGTCGCGCGAAATCGGTCGTTGACTTTGACCTTGACTGTGACTTTCACCCGTGAAAACACGGGGTGTTACACATAAAGTGGAACCCAGATACGCCCTGTTACATAGTAGGCGCCGTCTTCCTTTTATTCTAACCGTTTCCTCGATCCACATAAGGACTCAGCCCTGATGTTCTCTGCTTTCAATGCTTCAACCTGAGCATCTCGTATCTGAGTAGGAAGACTAGATTGGATGGTAAGTTGTAGCGCGCGCACGCGCTTAGGTTTTGTCTCCTTTCGGCTGAGGGCGTCAGCCACAACATTGGCCTTGCCCGGATGGTACTTGATCGCACATTCGTAGTCATTCAAGAGCCCGACCCATCGACGTTGTCGCATGTTTAACTCCTTTTGCTTGAAGATATGCTCGAGACTCCTGTGATCGGTGTAAATGGTGCACTTGGTACCGTACAGGTAATGTCTCCATATCTTAAGTGCAAAAACAACAGCTCCCAACTCCAAGTCGTGCGTAGTGTAGTTCCTTTCGTGAACTTTAAGTTGGCATGATGCGTAAGCAATGACCTTGTGACGTTGCATCAACACGCAACCAAGTCCTTGGATGGACGCGTCACAATAAACCACGAAATCGTCTGTGCCTTCAGGCAGTGAGAGAATTGGTGCGATACAAAGTCTATCTTTTAAGTGCTGAAAAGCAAATTCCTGTGCATCACCCCAACGATAGGTGACACCCTTCTGAGTTAGTGAAGTGAGAGGTAGCGCAATCTTTGAGAAATCCTTGATGAACCTTCTGTAGTAGCCCGCCAAACCCAAGAATTGGCGGATTTCTGTTGGTGTACGGGGTGCATGCCAGTTCTTGATCGAGTCTACCTTGGATGGATCAACATGAATCCCATCCTTGTTTACCACGTGGCCTAGAAAGTGGACTTCTCGAAGCCAAAAGTCACATTTCGAGAATTTGGCATACAGCTGCTCTGCTAGAAGAAGTTCCAAAATAAGTCTCAGGTGATGCTCGTGTTCCTCCTGACTCTTCGAATAGATCAGGATGTCGTCGATGAATACACTAACAAACTTATCCAGGTAAGGCTTGCACACTCTGTTCATAAGATCCATGAAGACCGCAGGTGCGTTTGTTAATCCAAAAGGCATAACCAGAAACTCATAATGCCCATAACGAGTCCTGAATGTTGTCTTAGAGATATCCTCGTCTCGGACTCTCAGTTGATGGTAGCCTGACCTCAGGTCAATCTTTGAGTAGAAACTCGACCCTTGCAACTGGTCGAATAAGTCATCTATGCGTGGAAGAGGGTAGCGATACTTCACAGTCACCTTGTTGAGTTCG
Source organism: Helianthus tuberosus (assembly GCA_030545235.1). Lineage (NCBI taxonomy): Eukaryota > Viridiplantae > Streptophyta > Magnoliopsida > Asterales > Asteraceae > Helianthus > Helianthus tuberosus. The sequence goes on from CM060362.1 coordinate 2,562,209, forward strand.
CGGTAGTCAATACACATTCTGAAGGTACCGTCTTTCTTTTTCACAAATAATACTGGAGCTCCCTAAGGGGAAGAGCTAGGACGAATAAAACCCTTATCCAAGAGCTCTTGTAGTTGCGTGGACAGTTCTGCAAGTTCTGATGGAGCTAAACAATAAGGTGCTCGGGCTATTGGTGCTGCTCCAGGAGCTAGTTCGATTTGAAAGTCAACTTGACGATGAGGCGGAAGACCAGGTAATTCCTTAGGAAATACCTCAGGAAAGTCACGTACGATTGGAATATCTTCTATCTTCTTCTCTTTCTTTGAGGTGTCAGTAACGAGGGCTAGAATAGCAGTGTGACCCTTTCGCAAACACTTCTGGGCCTTAAGGAAAGAAATGATGCCCACAACAGCACCACTCTTGTCGCCATGAATCACTAAAGGTTCTTTACCAGAACGAGGAATGCGGACGATCTTCTCCTTGCAAAGGATCTCTGCTCGATGTTGAGACAACCAATCCATCCCAATAACGATGTCAAAACTACCAAGAACGATGGGGATAAGATCGATAGGGAAAGTCTGACCAGCTAGGACGAAGATGCTTGGTGTTCAAAAGTGTTGGAGTGCGCTTAAGCATTTGAATCACTAAAGGTTCTTTTACCGTCATGCTCTTGTCGCCATGAATCAGTTTATGTTTGTAATGATTCACATGCAAACTAACATCACAAGGTGTGCTTAGGCAATTATTATCATGTAGCACATAAACAGTTAATCAAGTTCATACAATTCATGCTTCACATAATTGATTTCTCAGTTTATTCTAACATAGCTATCCACAAATAGACCTAACAGACTTAACTGAGTTACTGTGTCTGTTTCCCAACTTGACAGAACTTTCAGCGAAATCCCTTCGGCGAACCCCCCCAGGCGACGAAATCCCTTGAGCGACGAAATCTCAAAGGGTTTTCGTCATGATAGAATGTTCGTCGGGACAGGGTTTTCGTCGGGCAAAGCATAATCATCACCAACAGTACGCAACCCAGAAACCCTAACTATCGTTTAACAGTTACGTAATCATACCATCATTCCTATCATACGATTAGCATTATTGAAATCAATCCAAGTAACAGTTTCATTCCACTTTTAAAACATGTTACGGCTACAATCATGACATTACAATCGGTTTATCATCCACATCAGATTATATAAAATAACAAATCAACATCGATACAGCACGTAACACATATCATCGAAATCGGCTCACAAGCAAACCTAAACCGATCACACAGTTTATCATGATAACATAATCACAAGATCAGTTCCATCACAGTCCTAAAATACACGATCAGCATGAACAAATACAAATCATAAAGATTCGAAGCATTAAGAAGATATAGATCCTCAAACCCTAATCATCAACACATCATACGATTACCAAGCACATAACAGATTATAACAAGAGGTCACTAACCGATACGAATGTCTGAGAGCTTCACAGAAAATCAAAGTTGCCGTCACAGAGAAAGAGATGCTCTAGGGTTTCTATACATGTTCTGATGTGATTGTGATATCAAGGGTTATTACGTAAATGAGATTGGGCCGGCGGGACAGTCTTGGGCCAAAGCCCGTTCCCGACGAAAACGTAAGGGTGACGAAAACTGGGAGTTTTCGTCGGGTGAGTGTTCGTCGGGTGGGTGTTCGTCATGCTCTTGTCGCCATGAATCACTAAAGGTTCTTTTACCGTTTGCTAACTCTACAACATGCTTGGTGTTCAAAAGTGTTGGAGTGCGCTTAAGCATTTGACTAAACTTTAGGGACACATAACTGGTATCGGCACCCGAATCAAATAAAACAGTAACAAAGAAATCATCCAGTAGAAACTTACCCATCACAACGTTAGGATCGTTCCTCGCATCACCTTGACCCAGCACGAAAGCACGTCCCCTGGCACCATTGCCATCATTGTTACCCCCGTTATTGTTCCCGTTCCCCTGATTATTGTTGTTGTTCTGATTCTGGTTCAACTGGGGGCAGTTTCTCTTTAAGTGACCTTCAGCACCACACTGATAGCATCCCCTGTTACCCTGCTATTGCTGCTGCTGATTCTGTGGAGCTGGTGGCTGTTGTTGACGATTCTGATTTGCCGGTCGTGTGCCCCTGCAATACTTAGCTTCATGACCAAGCTTGTTACACCTCTGACAACGACCCTTATTGCACGGCCCACTATGATGCATGTTGCATCGGTTGCACTTGGGGTGGTTTCCTCTGTATCCACCCTGCCCCTGACTACCCGAAGATTGTTGACCAGGGCTCTTGTAGTCATTAGTTTTTCGCTGCTGAGATTGGGACTGAGCCGATGTTGAACCCTTTCTTGAGGCTCCATCCCATTTGCGCTTGTTGTCGCTGGGGGCATCATAAGTAGTAGTAGTAGCACCAATACGTTTGGGTAGCTTGTTCTGTTCGACTGCCTGATCAGTGAGACGATGAGCCAACCGAATAACTTGCTGGATAGTGGCGAGATTCGCTACAGTCACATGGCTCTGGATCTCCAGAACTAAACCTTTAAGGTACAGCTTGATACGTTTGATAGGAGGATCCACCATAGTAGGACACAAGATAGCCAGCTCATTTGATCTCTTCGTATATGCCTCTATTTTAGACCCCGTCATCTTTAAGTTGTAGAACTCCACTTCCAGCTTGTGGATGTCATCACGATTGCAGTATTCCTCTTTGATCAAATCCTTGAAGTCATTCCATGGGGTGGCATTAGCAGCAACCAACCCAAGCATTTGGACCTGAGCGTTCCACCACTTGAGTGCTACACCTTCGAGAGTACCAGTAGCATACTTCACCCTACGAGCCTTAGGGCATTCACACATCTCGAAAACAGATTCGAGCTTCTCGAACTAGTGGAGGAGACCTACAGCTCCATCAGTGCTGTTGAAAGTAGTAGGTCGGCAGTCCATAAAAGTTTTGAAAGTACACACAGTAGGCTGAGCATGTTGACCTGTCGTGCGAGTAAGAAGAGACAAAGTTAAGCACAAGTGTTGGTTCATGAGAGTAGGATCTAAAGATCCTAGAGTAAGTTACAATGGCAGGTTATACCTCCTGCCTGAGCGGCTGCGAGTGCCTCAGCAACTCGTTCGTTAATGAGAGCCGTTAGCTGGGCTTGAGTCAAGTTCAGTCGTCCACACATGATCTTCATATCAAAGGAAACATGAGTGAGAAAGGTGTCGCGAAAGTGCGATGGCAGAAGAGAGTGAGCACACATGTGTTTTAAACAATAGTTGCTACATTTATCTAAGCATACCATGAACAATGTACTATGTAACTAACAGGTAGGTAATATAAACATAAACCATATCACCTAGAATGTTGAGTCTTGCACGTGGAGCGAAGCGTCGTTGTGGATCGTTGAGCACTGTACAGGTTATAGTCTGGTTTTGTCAAAAAGCTTTTCTCTTTTTCAAAACCGAGTTCACTATAACCAATGGCTCTGATACCAATCTGTCACACCCCCAAAATCCACAAGCGGAGTATCACCGCATGGAGGCATGACTGACCAGGATCCAGCCACCAATCATATTGAACAATGCAATTAAGTAAATAAAACCAAACCCAATATAATTGGTGTTCAAAAGAAACCAAACATGTTTAAGTAATCAGCGGAAGCATAGTAATGTTTAAATAACCAAAACATAGTTTAAAGTTCAAATGTTAAGCATGGGACATAACAGTCCATATCCCACAACGACCTCTCCTCCTCGTGCAAGCTCCATAAGCATCTAACGACCTGCAAGGCATGTAACAACGAGTCAACTACAAAGTTGAGCGAGTTCACAGTTGGTTGTGTAGTTTTAAAAGTTTGTTTCGAAAACCATAAGTTGTTTCGTAAACCACGAGTTAACCAGTATCTTTGTTTTCCAAACCATATCCAAAATCAGTGAAGGCTTCCCCATGTAAACCACTAGACCGTTACCATATCGACAACTGACAAAAATAAGTTGTGCCCTACGTCAACGTCTATCATCATTGACTAAGTGCCCAGATCCATTAGTACACGCCCGTCCTACCGGCACGGTGTGAGGCTTGTCAACCCTAATAGCGCTATTAACTAATGACCCGCTCGCCATTGGCCCGGCGATTAAGTCGATATAAAAATGAGGGACTTCATGATAGAGTTTTGTCTAGTAAGTTTAAGGTTGTTGTCCTACCCAAGGAGGACGAACGTACGTATTCTATCCAAGGAGAATACGCATGATTAACATTGGCATCCTACCCATGGAGGATGGAGGTACATATCCTACCCAAGGAGGATATGTAGGTTCCGTTTTAAATTCTTTAACCCATTCCTAACCACCGGGAATCCCATGCCTTAGAAAGTGTGTGAACTCACCTCGGTTTGCTCGGTATGCTTAATTACTTGTGCACAAACAATTCAGTCAAAGCCTATAGTATGCACGTATACACAATCAGTTTATGTTTGTAATGATTCACATGCAAACTAACATCACAAGGTGTGCTTAGGCAATTATTATCATGTAGCACATAAACAGTTAATCAAGTTCATACAATTCATGCTTCACATAATTGATTTCTCAGTTTATTCTAACATAGCTATCCACAAATAGACCTAACAGACTTAACTGAGTTACTGTGTCTGTTTCCCAACTTGACAGAACTTTCAGCGAAATCCCTTCGGCGAACCCCCCCAGGCGACGAAATCCCTTGAGCGACGAAATCTCAAAGGGTTTTCGTCATGATAGAATGTTCGTCGGGACAGGGTTTTCGTCGGGCAAAGCATAATCATCACCAACAGTACGCAACCCAGAAACCCTAACTATCGTTTAACAGTTACGTAATCATACCATCATTCCTATCATACGATTAGCATTATTGAAATCAATCCAAGTAACAGTTTCATTCCACTTTTAAAACATGTTACGGCTACAATCATGACATTACAATCGGTTTATCATCCACATCAGATTATATAAAATAACAAATCAACATCGATACAACACGTAACACATATCATCGAAATCGGCTCACAAGCAAACCTAAACCGATCACACAGTTTATCATGATAACATAATCACAAGATCAGTTCCATCACAGTCCTAAAATACACGATCAGCATGAACAAATACAAATCATAAAGATTCGAAGCATTAAGAAGATATAGATCCTCAAACCCTAATCATCAACACATCATACGATTACCAAGCACATAACAGATTATAACAAGAGGTCACTAACCGATACGAATGTCTGAGAGCTTCACAGAAAATCAAAGTTGCCGTCACAGAGAAAGAGATGCTCTAGGGTTTCTATACATGTTCTGATGTGATTGTGATATCAAGGGTTATTACGTAAATGAGATTGGGCCGGCGGGACAGTCTTGGGCCAAAGCCCGTTCCCGACGAAAACGTAAGGGTGACGAAAACTGGGAGTTTTCGTCGGGTGAGTGTTCGTCGGGTGGGTGTTCGTCGGGTGGGTGTTTTCGTCGCACAAGGAGTGTAAGTGATAACTCTCCTCCACAATAAATGCTTTACTACTTTTATTATTAACACAAAACATAAGCCAACAAAAAAAAAAAACTTATAAACTAATCATAGTGCATAGTTTCAATGCAATGAACCACAAAACACAGTATGAAACAAGTAACGTATAGAGGAGAAACCTTGGAAACTCGAGTTGTCACATGATTAAGGTAAGCGTGCCGTATCATGTGTCGCAAAACGGAACATAATCCCAGATTGTCTAAAGAAGCGCTTTTATCATGTGTCATATTAGAGTAGTAAGAGTCTGAGTCCATTGTGGTTCGTGTCGGGTTTGTATTTCCCATAGCCACCATTTCCGTAGTACAAAACGGTTGCGGTTTGCACATTCAATCTTCATTGCTTCATTATAATTAATAATGCGGTCTCGATTGAAGATGTAATTGAAAGACTGTTTGTCGGGCTCCCAATGCTCACACAGGGGTGCTGGTCTTTTCTCCCACTGGCAAACAAGTTCGCCTTAGAAGTGATGATCCGAAACATTCCGAACCACTAACAGAAGAACCCGACACAAACAAGTTCTTCGCAGTTTGTTATTCAGATATCTATTCGGCTATCTTTCCAAACTATAACACACGATATTTTTGGTTTCATCAGTTGCATCGTTTACCGTAGAATGCATCATTATTTATGTAAAAATTGCACAAACAAGCATGCCTTGAACGAGTCTAGAACACTCGTAATCCTCAACCGGCTTTGAAACCGGGCAGATTCTATGGAATTGATCTTGGAACAACATACTCTTGTGTGGCAGCCTGGTTTGATAGCATAATGCGACTCTTCTACTCTCAAACAAGAATATGCGTTGACTTATTCATGAGACACTCAACAAGCGTCTCGTTGTTGTGGAGAACAACCTCGTTTAATAGCAAGATAAGAAGGATGAGATATTGGCAGTTAGCTCGAAGAAGTTTCTCTCGATCATTCAACACATGTAATCCAAAGGTCGGTCTCGGGTGGGCATAAGATCCGTCGGCCCTATTGTCGGATCTGTGACTTCATGGAATATCTGAATATCCCCTTGGTAGTTGTTACCATATGTCACATGATAAAAGCATTTTTTTAGACAATCTGGGTTTATGTTCCGTTACGTTTTAGTTGTTACCATATGACACATCAAAAAATAAACTTCAAAAAATCAGATGATTCAGATTCAGGGAGCAGATGTGTTGATAACTTTCACTGTTTGATTTGACCAGGAAAGGAATGGAGGTGATTTGTACTTTTAATAAACTGTCGCAGTTTTCAAATTCGTTGCGTGCATTCATAAGTTTTTAAGTTTTCTAGGTCATTTGAATTAACCAACATACATTGATTGACGATTTAACTTGAAACCGGTTTTACCTCATGAAAAGGAAAGAAACAAACCAACAAAATCCGAATACTGAAAAACCAACATTCCTTCAACCATTCTAAACCCTAGCTGGAAACAAACCAACAAAATCCGAATACTGAAAAACATCAGCAACCATTTTTCCTTTTCCTTCAATTTCGAGAACATTCTCCCTAACATGATAGAAGCGCTTATTTTGCTAGTGGGTTTTATAAGTCAAAGTTAACTTTCAGATTCAGATTCAGGAAGACATGTCGGGTTCTGTACCCATCCCCGCGTTGATAGCTTCCATTTTATTACAGTCATACGACACAACGACGGAGAAACTGTTCCAGATTTTCTAGAGAAACGCTTTTATCATGTGTCATATGATCGTGTCAAGATCTTTATCTATCATGTTAAGATCTTTATGAAATCCCGTTTGTTTCTCGGGTTCGCATTCGACATAACACATCAAAAAATAAACTTCAAAAAATCAGGGCCTTGATACGCATCGTATAGGCCTATACGATGCGTATAAAGCCCGCCGCCAGACATAACCTGTACCTGTCAGTCTGCCATGTCTTTTACTTTATTTCAATACGCATCGTATAGGCCTATACGATGCGTATTGAAATGAAAAAGTGTGCGGATAGACAGGTGGTGTGCCATTAGAAAACCCCTTCTTAATTCTATCCTTCGCACAATTATTTCTTTTTCTGATCGCATAGTTAGAACATGGACCCCACAACTGCACAATGGATTTTAAAACCTGGTCGCACAATTCCTCCCAACGTGCACTTTTTGAATGGTCGCACATTGCCGTTTCAAACGTACAACTGGCCTCTCTAAAACATCCAAACCATTTCCTTAACTGGGCCTTACCTGATTTGGGCTACCTACCCCCAGTTGGGCTACACATGAGAACTCATGATTTTATTTGAGGGATCAGTCGCACAATGAGCTGAATCATGCTCCAGTTTGACTTGCAATTGCAGATTATAAAAATAAGTGTTGATCAGACTTCTTTGAAACATATACTAGAATGGGTAATTGCACACTAGATCTAGATAACCAACCGCACACCAGTTGGATTATGAAATATACAAAACTTTGGGCTGCACATATCCGATTGGGCCACCCACTTAATTGGAGAGTTGGGCCACGCACATTTATCTGGGCCGGCTACAAGAAACAGATCGCACATTCGCTCTTGAATCACACAGTGATGAATAAGTCCATTTAGTGTGCCGCAAAATTAGTAGGAAATCCATATATATGAAACGAATCACACACTGCTTGTCTTGATTATGTACGACTGCTACTGCTTCAACATACGGTGCTTGTATAAACATACGTGATAAGTATTACTTGTACGCTACGTGTGAAAATATGTGAAATACGTGGTTACTTGATACGTGTATGAACTATGTGTTATACGTGAACTACTTACATACGGTCCTAACAAGTGGTAACCATTATAGGTCGTGGTTGACCAAGTTTAGGATAAACACATTATCTACCGAGCACTCTAAGGTGAGTTCACAACTCTTACTAAAAGCATGCATTCCCGGTGGTTTGGGAACTACATAGATATACCAAGGTAACGGTACGAGAACTAACAGAACTCATAATTCAAAACATGTATTACCGGGATTGGGAACTTCATACTAAACGAAAACTCTACCATTAAAGTCCCTTTACATATATACCGATTAATCGCTGGGAGCGAACGAGATATTAGTTGATAGCGCTATTAGGTTTGGCAAACCTCACACCGTGTTGGGAACCGGGAGTGAACTATTATCTGGAATCTGGTCAATGATGGTAGAACATTGATCTGGGGCAAACAACGATTACGTCAAGGTTTGGTATCTTCACAGTTTAGAAGCTCATTATGGGATGGGATTCCCACAACATGTTCTGGATAACATGGTAACTTACTGAATTAATGTTTTTAGGATAAAACAAGTAAAACGTTTTTGAAAAACAGCGAACTCTCCAACTTTATGTTGACACGCTACTGCATGCTTGCAGGTCCGTAGATGCTGTGCTGGAGTTTGCTTTGAGCGCTGTGGTGGTCGTCTAGAATCCGTATTCGGATTTCTACTTTTGAACTTATGTTTTTAAGCTAATTATGAACTTAACGCTTCCGCTAAATGCTCGAACCTTATTTTGTTAAACTTGCTATGTTATGGAACTTATTTCAAACTTATTATGTTTTAGACTTAAACGTTATGTCAATAATCGCATTGGTGATGGTTTTTGTATTACTTATATTAAATGTTCAATGTGATTGGTGGCTTGATCCTGGACAATCACACGCCTCGTGGTGGTACTCCGCACGTGTTAATTTGAGGGTGTGACATGTATGTTGACCAAAAGAACCTCCACCTCTTTGAAGCCTTCTTAGCAGGTCAAATATGACAACAGAAATTCAGGCGTCGTACTTTAATCCCCCCTTTTAATTAACAACCAACTTCAATTAATTCCACAATTTCGTTTCTATTGTTTCAATCGCGAAACTTGCCACAACTGTTTTCGTGATAGTATCAAGTGCTTCTTCAACGATCCTTGGCAACAACACTTGAAACCCTCGCAAGTTCTTGATCAAAACAATTTATCTTCCTTCTTATGTCTCGATTACAAACTTGTGCACCAGGTTTCTCTCATATCCCTTTGATCATCAATGTTCTTGAACAAGTCGCACGAATCGGTTAGCACAGTTTTCGTCTGTACTCTGCTCCGATCACAACACTTGACCGATTTCTACACACTCTTGCACGCCAAGTTTCCTCTGCCGTCCCCTTGTGTGATCGAAACGAACCCGTCATGAGATCTTCTCAACTGAAATCCTTCAATGATTGATGCTTTCTTGCCGGACTCAAACATAGTCTCGATCAAACTCCTTAGAGCTATGATGCAACCTTTATGTTCAATGAAGTTGCAACTTTTTTTTTTTTATAAAGACGATTGCATTAGATCTTTTGATGCAACCTTTATGTTCAATGAAGTTGCATTAAGGTCAAATGCAACTTGTTTCTAAAAAGTTGCATTAGGTTTATATTGTAGTAGTGAGCTCACTAATACTGAAATAAAATTTGGGTTATTGCATGTATGTTACACTGAAACTTATGAGAAAGTCGATAATACAATTTCTCTAATCGATAGTTCAATTGCTTTCATATTTTAAGCGTCACAAAAATATGGATATAACTGTTAAATCTTTCTTATATATTAACTATTTGTTTTTTTTATTAATTTAACTCGTATTATACATGGGGTTATAACCTAGTTTATAAAATATAACATGACATAAAGGATAACACAAAAAAGAGTGCCATAAAACTTGACATACACATTTTGATGGTGTTGTTTGTATTTTTTTATGATGCTAAAAACATGACACACAAAAAAGATTGTCATAGATATTAAAGTTTGTAAACCATGACATGTTTTACTTGACACACACTTTCGAATGTCATAAAATGAGCGTGTGTCATTGTTTGCGTGTCAAAAAAGATCTTGTTTTTTTATGACACTAAGAATATGACACACAAAAAAAAGTGTCATAAATTTATTGATTTTTGTATAGTATGACATTTTTTTTCTTGACACACGCTTTCAAATGTCATAAAATGAGCGTGTGTCATTGTTCGCGTGTCAAGATAGCTGTATTTTCTAGTAGTGGTGCAACATGTCATTTTCACACTCTTATTTATAAGGACCAAAATGCCATTCCTTCCTACTTATATGAAGTGTCACATGGCATTATCATAATCTTTCTTAGGCTACTTAGTCAAAATCTACTTTTTAGTGGATCCTTCCTCTATATATATATATATATCTATATATATATAGGGGATGGATCATGAGAAAACTAGTTTAAATGAGAAAACCAAAAAACTAACCAAAAAAGCCTAAAAAAACCTAAAAACATACCAATTTTTTTTTTTACAATTTTTTTTTATAAAAATCGCTACTTTTTCTGTATGGAAAAAAATTTTCAAAAAAAAAAAAAAAAAAATTTTTTTTTGGTTGTACTGCACATGTGCACTAATACATAAAGCTTAAACCACTTAACCTACCCCCCCACCGACACCCCCCAAAAACCTAAATCCCCCACTCCCACCCTCCCAAAAACCTAAATTCACCCTCCCACCAAAAGCCTAACCCCCCCACCCCTAAAAACCTAAACCCCCCCACCCCCCACCCTCCCGAAAACCTAAAACTAAACCCTAAACATAAACCCGAAAAAAACCTAAACCCCCCACCCCCACCCCCCAAAAACTTAAATTCACCTTCCCACCAAAAGCTTAACCCCCCCACCCCCCAAAAACCTAAACCCCCCACCCTCCCGAAAACCTAAAACTAAACCCGAAAAAAACCTAAACCCCCCACCCCCACCCCCAAAAACCTAAACCCCCCTCCCCCCCCACACCCAAAAACCTAATCCTAATCCTAAACCTCCAAAAAAACTAACCCTAAAATCTAAACTAGACTCAAAAAGCTAATTTTAAGCATGTAATGCAATTGTAGTACATGTTATATTGCACATGTGCACTACTATAATAATAGTATTGAAAACAAGACGGCACCATAAATCTTTTTTTATGTCATAAAAAATATGCTCGAATATACTTGAATGAAAGATACAAAAATTTGTGATCTTATGGTGCTATTTTTGTTTTAAAATGATAACGTATGGAGAAATGGGAAATGTTTGAAAAGTTATATATTTTTTTTCCAATTTTACCCCTCCTTCATTAAAAGTCCCCCCTCCTTCATTAAAAGTCTTCCCCCTCCTTTTTAGTGCTTTTTTGGTTAGTTTTTTGGTTTTCTCATTTATATCTAGTTTTCTCATGATCCTCTCCCTATATATATATATATAGGGTTAGGTTCAAAAGTGAACACCCTCCTCATTTGTGAACTGTGTGAACTCATCTTGTCCCTTAATTTTAAAAGGATAGGATTGTCATTAACTAATTAGATTCAATTCTTATTTAATTTTAAACCAATTATAATTAAGATTTATCCTAATCAGTTACCATAATATTGTAACCAATTCCAAAATTTTAGGAATTCAAATTAATGATTCATAAACAAAATTACAACTTTCTCTCTCTAAATCGAGAAGATCAACCGCCCTTTTTTGCTCAAGTGTTTCCTTCTTCTTCAACAATTCAAGTTCCTTCAAAAGGTGGAAAGGGTACGTGGTTCATAATCTTTCTGCAGTAATCTTTTTTCAATCTACAATGTTATTTTCCCACACATACATAATTCTAATTAATCTCTGACCGAAATAACTAATTTTTTATACAAGTCCGGTGGATTTCAATAAAAATGAAATAACTGATTTACTATACAAGTCTGATGGAAAGTTTCTTTGTAAAAGAAAGTTATTTGCTCAAAATTATTATTGATTTAACAATATTATTTTCTTTTATGTAGGGTGAATATTGGAACAGATCAAGCTTCCAAGAAGCACTAACTAGGGTTCTTGATGACCTGGCACAATAACATTGTTTGTTTTCCACGTGTTAGTAATGATGTGTTGGATAAAGTAAGAAAACCTAACCATTTATGTGTATATGCATATCGAGTTTCGTTAGTTTATTTTTATGTTTTGTTTTCAACTTTTCAAGGTACGCAAGTGGAATTGTAAACCTAATAATCAGACTGTGCATCGTTTTCCCAAAGCTGCAGAAGAAGAAAAGAAAGGGTGTTGCTGCTTAAGAGCATCATTCTTTTTGGTTTTTGATTTTACGTTCAAACATGTGTTGGTTTTTGGTTCTAAGATTCTATTATATCTCCATCCAATTTTTTTGAATCATTTAATATATTCAAAATGATAGCTAACGCTTTGCTATTTAGGGGCTGTTTGGCTAAGCTTATTTTTTTTACTTATTTACTTATTTGCTTATTTGAAAAGCAAATAAGTCATAATGGAATGACTTATTTACTTATTCCTCTCACATAATAAGCTAACCCAAACACCTTTTAACTTTTCAAAAAGTAAATAAGTAAATAAGTCACTAAAATAAGCTTAGCCAAACAGCCCCTTAGTTTGATCACATCTTAAATTCTGAAACTACATCAATACACCTGTGTACACACGGTAAACCTTCTATGTACATACATATATACACCTGTGTATAGACGTTAAAGCTTCTATGTACATACATATATACACTTGTGTATTTCAAGTATAAAAACAACTGTTTGTTTTATTCAACTCATTTGAAAACATAAACTTGAAGCTTTACCCATGTACATTTGTGTATATTCATACATAAACTTTTGACAAATCTAGTATAGAACAACTGTTTCAGTATTTTGAAACCAAATCAACAAGAGCAATTATTATGGAATAAAATATTTGATTAGAGTATAAAGAGATAATTCAATTACGTTACTAGTTTGCCAAAACTAAATAGGTGTATTATTACATTATTACCCCTATTAATTATTTCTCTTTATTATATCTTTATCAAATAATTACTAAATTAATTTTCATTATCTAAGAAATGAATGGTCAAGATCTGTTCACTCTGTTCACAAGTTACTCCTTATTCATTCTAGAACCCTATCCTATATATATAGGGAGCGCTAAAATGAAAACCACATCCAGTTGTAAGAACCGCGAGAACCACTCTCAACCAATCAGATTATGCCAACATAAAGGGTATATTGGTCATTTACCCCAAATGTTAAATCATTCCTCTATCCTCTGTCTTTTCTTTTAAAGTTCCTCTCTCCTCTGTCTTTTCTCTCATCCTCTCTCTCTCTTGAAGTTGCAGACCATCTTTTAAAGTTCCCCAAGTTGCAGACCATCTCTCATCCAACCACCATCTCTCATCCAACCACTATCTCTCAAACCAACACCCATCTCTTTGTCGCCATCCTCACCTGTGACCATGTTTTTTACGGTGATTCAACGGCTGCCGGATTTCAAATCGGTCACCGGCGGTGGTGGCGGTGACCCTCTGTCTTTCTCCATGTTTCGACGGCGACGGTGGTGGTGGGTTTCGACGGCGACTGTGGTGGTGGGTTTTAACGGCGACGGAGACAGTAGTGGTGAGGATTGACAGAGACGGTGGTGGCGGTGGTGGGTTGTTGACGGAGACGGTGGTGGGTTTTTGGCCTCACTTTCCTCTCCGTCGCCCCCTGCGGCTGGTGTTTGGTTGTGGTGGCGTGGGGGTTGGTGGCGGTATCTTTGGCCTCTCTTTCCTCGTTGATTTTGTTTTACGGCTGATGATGTCCATGTGTTTGTTGGTAAGGTTTTTTGCTTGTTTTTGCTGGTGATTTTGATGTATTTGGTTCTAATCTTGTGTCCCTGTTTTTTGCTTGTGTCCCTGTTATTTGCTGGTGATTTTGATGTTCACGGCTGATGATGCAGGTTGTTTGAATGTTTTATGGATCTGGTGATTTTTGGCCCGTGTTCTTGATTTTCTGGTGATTTTTTGATAAGTGAACTATGTGAGTTTTGATCGGTTGGATTTGGGTGGTGATGATGAAAAAAAAACCTAGATTTTGATGACGATGGCGTGGCAACGATGGTGGAGGGTAGGTTTTTGAACCTGCAACCCCAGTTTGCAGCCTTTTTATTATCGGAAAATGAGCCAAACCCCGTTTTTTTCGAGATACACTTTGTTTTGATGTTGTTGGTTTTTTATATTTTTTCCCTAGTCGATGACGATAACAATCTATCTGAGACAGTTACCGAGTTTGCGATTTTTGGGTGCGTTCGTTTTTGCGTAAAAAAGTTTTTGTAAAAAAAAAAAAGTTAAACCGTAAACTTTTTAACGTAAAACGTAAAATGTTTAACGTAAAACGTAAAACGTAAAAAGGTTAACATAAAAACGTAAAACGTAAAAAGTGTAACGTAAAACGTAAAACGTAAAAAGTATAACGTAAAACGTAAAACGCAAAAAGGTTAACGTAAAAACGTAAAACATAAAAAGTTTAACGTAAAATATAAAACGTATAAAGTTTAACATAAAACGTAAAGTTTTTAACGTAAAACGTAAAAAAGTTTAACGTAAAAACGTAAAACGTAAAAGGTTTAACGTAAAACGTAAAATGTAAAAAGTATAAAAAATCTTTTAAAAAAATCTAAATTTAAAATGCTTTTATTAAAAAAATTATGTTTAAAAAAATAAAACTAATATAATAATACAAAAAAGTAATGAAAAAACAATAAAGAAAAAAGACAAAATAGAGTAATTTACTAAACTACCATTTTGAATTAAAATATTAAAGACATAGTAAGACAAAAAATATTTAATATTAATTTTAGTTACTTTTAATCTCATCCATCAATCTTGTTGATCTAATGGCTAGAAAGAGGTTCTCTCGGTTCTTACAACTGGAGGTTGTTTTCATTTTAGCGCTTCCCTATATATATATATATATATATAGTCTTTTATAGGGGATGGATCATGAGCAAACTAGTTTAAATGAGAAAACCAAAAAACTAACTAAAAAAGCTAAAAAAACAAACCAATTTTTTTTTTTAATTTTTATAAAAAAATCGCAGGTTTTTATGCATGGAAAAAAATAAAAAAAAATAGTTTTTTGTTGTAAATGTGTAGTACACATATTATGCACATGTGCAGTACAACAAATTTTTTTTTTGAAAATTTTTTTATATGTAAAAACTAGCGATTTTTTTATAAAAAATTGTAAAAAAAAAATAAATTTGGTATGTTTTTTTAGCTTTTTTTAGGTTTTTTTTAGTTAGTTTTCTTGTTTTCTCATTTATATGTAGTTTTCTCATGATCATCTCCCTATATATATATATATATAGAGAGAGAGAGAGAGAGATAGAGGGAAGGGTGTGCAAATATGGGGTAAGATCAAATAAAAAGTTTATTTTGCCTAAGTAGGATGAGAAGGAATCTTAACCATTCATTTTTCAAATCAATGGTTAAGATGAAAGTGTAGGAGAAAGGAAGAGTGCAAGGGTATCTTGGGAAAATCATATTTATGGACTTTCTCTCTCCACATGCAAGGCACATGCATATTCCACCCCCGTTTTTTAAACGTTCATAACTTTTTTATACGACATTATTTTTTCATAAGAATTTCACCGTAAAATCGAGCATCTTTTTATCTTTAATTTGAGTACCCACTAAAATGTGTTGTATTTCTATGTTGTGTAACATTTTTTGTGCTGGATTTTTGTACTATATTTTTGTGCTAGATTTTTTGTGCTGAATTTTTTTGTCTTAAATTTTTTTTTTCTCAATTTTTTGTATTGGATTTTTTTGTACTACATTTTTTGCTTAATTTTTTTGTGCTAGATTTTTTTGTACTAGATTTTTTTGTGCTATATTTTTTTTGTACTACATTTTTTGAGCTATATTTTTTTGTACTCGATTTTTTGTGCTAAATTTTTTTGTACTAGATTTTTTTGTTGTATTTTTAAAAAACAAAAGGGGTGACACATGTCATTTTTACTCCTATTTATAAGAACTAAAATACCCTTTTTTCCTACTTATTAGGAGTGCCACATGTCATCATCACATTCCTTCTTAGTCTACTTAGGCAAAATCCACTTTTTAGTGGATCCTTCCCCGTGCAAATATTAACACCCTAGAAAAATAAGATAAGATGTACAAGTTTATAAGAAAGACAACATAATATAAAAATAAATTTGATATGAAAAATCAAATATTTTTTCTCATCAAAATAGTTTTGAAAGCGTATGTGTTTAAAACAAGGATTTCTGGTTCATGGTTTATTAAAGTTTCAAAGATTAGTGTGTATCTTTCAAGAGTTCAATTTCTTTTTTCTTTCAGAGTAACATAGCTATTAGGGTTGTTTGATGTTCAAAGATTTTAGATTCTTGCTTCTTCCTCATCTTCTTTTTATTTATGTTAGTTATGGGTGGACAGTGGTAGTTGATAGTTGCAGGCGATGTTTAATGGGGCACATGGTAAGCGGAACAACGTGTTAAGGTGTGGGGGCGGGCGAGCACTTTAAAATAAAAAAAATGGTATATTTTATAGGCAAAAATCTCTATCTTCACTTTCTTCGTCTCTTAAGAATATAAATTTTAAATCCGTAACTGCATATGGTTGTCGTTCAAGAAACCTTAGGGGGCGTTTGGTTCGCAGGATTTCAATGGAATTTAAGGGAATTGGAATTTTAATTCCATCACTTAACATGTTTGGTTCACAGAATTTGATGGAATTGGAATCCCAATTCCAACCTTCATGTGTTTGGTTTACAATGGAATTGGAATTGGAATTAGGCATGAATTCCTTCAAATTCCTTTAACTAAAGGAATTCAAAATCCTTCCTATATGTGAAGGAATTAAAGTAAATTCATTTGAATCTTCATCCGTTTCGACCCGCACCGTTTCAACCCGTACCGTTTCAACACGAATAGTTTCGCCTAGTATCGTTTCGACGTGAATAGTTTCGACCCGTAACGTTTTGACGCGAACGGTTTCGACCCGTACCGTTTCGAATCGAACCGTTTCGACCCGTACCTTTTCGAACCGAACCGTTTCAACCCGTACCTTTTCGAACCGAACCGTTTCAACCCGTACCGTTTTGACCCGTACTTTTTCGACCCGTACCGTTTCGAATCGAACCGTTTCGACGCGAACAGTTTCGACCTGAACCGTTTCGACCTGAACCGTTTCGACCCGTACCGTTTCGACCCGTACCGTTTCGAGTACGATTCGACCAGTACCGTTTCGACCCGTACCGTTTCGAATCGAACCGTTTCGACCTGAACCGTTTCGAATCGTACCGTTTCGACCGGTGCCGTTTCGACCAGTACCGTTTCGACGCAAACCGTTTCGACCCGTACCGTACCGTTTCGAATCGAACCGCTTCGATCCGAACCGTTTCTACCCGAACTGGTGGTTGTGGGTTCCGGGGTGATGGATTCCAACTCATTTGACAACCAAACACAACAAAAATGGAATTGAGATTCCAATTCCAACAATTTCCAATTACAATTGGAATGTTTAAATTCCAAATCCAATTCCTTCAAATTCTAATTCCTATACAAATTCCAATTCCAATTCCAAATCATTCCGCGAACCAAACACCCCATTAAAGTTTTGAGTAACACCTTTAGATATCCGAGAACACTTGTCCAAAAATATTTTTAATAATAATAATAATAATAATAATGCTGAATCATTAAATAGTGCCGGCCCTAAGAATTCGTGTACCTTGTTCGAGCTCCAAAAAATGTGCCCTTAGGCCTTAACGAAATTGGGTATTAAGCTCAATAAAGGTCTAAACCTAATGTCCATTGGCTAATAACTAATCTAAAGTATAAGAATAATTTTGTAAGTGGGCGTATGTTGGTGTTTGTATAGGTATACCATATTAAAAAAGAAATTTTTACCTATACATATCGGGTTTTTTTCGAGAAATAGCGTGCCCTTCGAAATATCGGGCCCTGGCCGGTGGTCCTCCCCGCCCACCCCCAGGGCCGGCACTGTCATTAAATACTGTAAGCGGTTTATATAAGGCCTTCTGTAGTCGTGGCTTATATGGCGCCACCATCCCCCATAACGCCCTATGACGCCCTTGCACCGCCCCGCCCGACGTTATGGGGGGGGGGGGGTTATGGAGCATGGCGTGATATTCATAGCGTCGTGAACTTTTGTTTCCCTCACACACACACATACATACTGTTTTGGTCAAAAATTACCGAAGCAATTTAGTGATCAAATTAGTTAAGTGGGGTAGTGTGCTAAAATTATGTGTGAAAAATATGTTAGCCAAGTTAGTTATAAAAACAGTTTCAGGATACGGCTCAAGATATAGAGCTGTATCTATGATCAAACAATGAGCAGAAAAGTAAAGGTTGACACGTGATGTACGAGGAAAGCCCTTGATCAATCTAGATCGCCGGCATAAAACCTAGGGAGCTGACAATCGCAGCTGCCTTGTTCTTCTATTGCTTCAAATATCAGGATACAGTGCAGGATGTGGTGCGGATCAACTATGTGTTACAATGTAATTCGAATACAAGTGTTGTGTGTAGCGTTTGCAGTGAGCTAGAGAGAAAGTGTTTGAAAATGTGAAAGTTGAGTGCCTTAATCTGATCCGCCCCCATCTATTTATAGTAAAACAAATATAACAAACTATCCTAAATAACCGGGATCCAGCGAATATTCCTCAGTCGAACGTTGTAGACCTGGTCTTTCGGGTTCAACGTCTCTCCCATAACAAATACGTCCGAGTCTTGAGGAGACGAAGTCCATTTGACCGTTGGCAAGTCCCAGTCTTTAACCTGCACGTGATTAATTCGATCAACCTCAGGATATCGCCCAAGATGTTAGCAATATCCTCGTCCAGCATCCTGGTCACAAATAAACAATAAAAAGCAGGATATTGGTCAAGATATGTATGCTTAAAAAATGACCCATAACAATTGTCCCCAAATATATCGGTTGGTATACCAATCCAACGGATATATTTTAAAAGTTTTATCCCGTAATTCAAGGCATTTAAAACGAAGCGACGGTCAAGATCACATCATAACCTCCAACGCGCTTTTAGCTCAATGGAGATCCACAATGCCCCTATATCTTCTCTCTTCTTGTTTGAAAAGCAGATATCTCCAACAGAGTCTCCAGGTAATTCCCCATTTCTCATTCACTTTCTGTCAATTTTTCTTGCCTTATTCGTAATGGCTGCCGAGACCTTCACTCAGCAGAATCTCCTCAAAAATCCTGAAAAGGAGGTCTGCGCTTTCGACAACGCAGACATCGCGGCTTTGAGAGCTTCCGGTGCTTTCCCTGATAACACAGTCTTTAGATCGTTCGATCGGTCAATTCGATCGGATGTTTCTTCCTCAGATTGGGTCTGCTTTCCAGCATACCCTTTTTCGCTGGGTCTTCGATACCCCTTTCCCGAATTCATGATGCAATTCTTCCGAATCACCGGCATCTCTTTTGCTCAAACCATGCCCATGGTTTGGAGAGTATTAATCGTACTTAACCAAATCAAAAACCTTCACTGCCCCGACCTCTGCATCGAGGATCTGCCTATTGCTTATCGCCTCCGATCCCACGGCTCTAGCCGGTTCTTGCTTTTCTCGACCTCTAGCAAACCCCTTATTCTTAAAGCCACCAAAAACGAGGATGGATGGCAACGCAAATTTTTCTTTGTCAAACGAGACTCCATTGCTGAGGGTGCCAGCCTTCCGGTGGAGTGGTTAACCACCGGTAGGGTCATAAATGTTCTCATGTACCTTTTGATTTTTATCTTTTACTAATATCCTTCTTTTTGATTCTTATGCAGTGAATTTCAAGGAAGTAGCTCCCCCTACCGCTGAATCAGAGGAAAGAATCAAAACTGTTTACCAATTACCTGCAATAGACAGTAGTTTCACCACACACGTCCCGAGTTCCAGTCAATACTCGTCATCTGAAATGTCTGGTAAGGATTACTTTTAAAATAGTTAGTTAGTATAGCATAATAGAATGAAAAGTAATAAAAATGCAAAACTTTTTCCTTTATGCAGCACCGGCCAAGATCCCTGAAGTCTTTGACCTCGACGAGTTGGACAGTTATTCTGATCAGGTTCAGGTCAAGAAGGAACCTAGTCCCAGGGCCACAGCCTCATCCAAACCCAGTGGTTCCAAAGCCATTGTCATCAGCAAACCCTTGCCAACTACCAAGCCCCGGAGCTCCAGCTCTCGTAAAAGGAAAAAGCCCGATTCCCCCGTCATTTCTGACACTTTTCCCTATGAGAAGCACGGGTTCATTGAAGCTAGCGGGTTTATGACTTCCTTTCTTAACCAGGTTAGTATTCTCAAACCACATCCTGCAGCTTACATCATTTACAAAGATTTATCAATATTAATACCTGTCCTCTTACTTTCGCAGGGTCTTGAGCGTCTGGTTCATCTATATCAAGAATCCTGCGGGCTTAACAAGACGCTTGAATCCAAGTTAACGGAAGCAGAAGTCACGATCTTCGATCAAGGCATGATTGCAGCCGCCAAATCTCGTCATTACGAGGAGAAGTTCAAAGCTATGATTCAAGAACACCAGACTGCTCTCAACAAAGCTACTCTTCAAGCCCAAGCCGATCTTGAAGCTGCCCATGTGCAACATGAACGGGATATGGTCACCTACCGGGATAGCCTTAAGAGTTCCGTCGTCATTTCTCTTCTCCAGGCCAGGCTGAAGATGGCCCATGAAGCCAAAACACTAGGTTTTGAATGCCCTTCTTGGGACGTTGGTGCCTGGGAAACGAGACTAAAGAATGTTGGCGGCATTTCTACCACACCAGCTGCCGAAGGATCCTCCAAAGTAGCTGAAAAAGATAACGATGCTGAGAGGGATGCTGAGGTGGATCCTGAGACGGATGCTGCTGTAATTACCGCGAACGAAGATAGCACTGCCCCCTAAAACTTATTTCCTTTTGTTTGAGCAATTTTATGTCTTATGAACAATTTTTATTTTCTGCATTAAAACAATTTGATAACCGAAGGCGGATGGGTCCTGGGTTTCAGGATGAAGCCTTTGGTTATCACCTAGTACCGTTTATTTCCAGTAATTTCATCTTTCATTTTTCTTGCTATCACTTTCTGTCTTTCTTATTATAGACCTTAGTTTTGCAAAACATAGTCAGTGATATGTTACCAAAACTTTTATTAATTCAATCACCTTTAGAGAAAATTAAAAGATAGTTCATTTTAAAACCTGTTATGACGATACTAACTTAATTAAAGTTTCAAACTAGTACCAGTTTCATATATCTTAATCAAATATCCTGAAAAGTATTTTGAAAATATATTTTGAGAATATATCCCGAGAATTTATCCTAATCAGGATATTTAACCTTTTACCAAACATAGTATTGTCAGAAACTTAAACGATGTTTACAAAGGAAAGATTATACCAGGAATAGGGTATAACCCTATTATCAAACCTCAATCCCTTTGCAACTTTTCCAATGAAGATGTCCCCTGTCTGAGACACTTAGTGCATTAGTTCCGAGCCTTATCCTTTAAGCTTTACACCATTGCTTCAGTAGGAATGTCCCCTGTGTACAATGCCTTCAAATACTTAGAAATCCTTTGGATATCAGTTCCCATTGTGTAGACAATTCTTCATGTTACAGGGTAAAACCCAAAAAATGTATTGGGGATGAATCCCTTGTATCCTGGGGAAAATCCCAAATTTTCGTGCGCTACAGGCGGGAGTGTATAAACTCCAAGACTTAGAAAGGTGAAAACCTTTAAACCTTAGAGAGTATGAAAATACCCTTTCGTGAGAGAGGGTGATCAATCCTCATATACCTTTAGGATTCAGGATATAGCCAATAGTAACGAAATTGTCAGCCACTTTTACATAGACTGGTCCCGCCACCTTGAACTATTCCCGAATAACTTGCGCTCCAGGCGGGGTGTTTAAACCCAATTCGGAAGAAAGGTGAATACCTTTAAACCTGTGAAGGGATCGGGATCCCTTATACGTGAGAGAGGGGGCCAATCCTCTAATCTTCCGAAGTATCATGAGTGAGCATCCTTGAGCTATATCTTGGAGCATATACAGCAAAACATCCTTAAACTAAGGTGGGTGTTAGCTTGGCTAACACCCCTCCGATGCTTAAGTTAGTATTGGGTTTCAAAGAACAAATCAAATCAAACATATTTAAAAGAGATAGAATTCATACCATCTTGAGATAGAAATTACATTCTATTCTTACTTGAAATAGAGCTTTAAGTGTATTGCATTCCAGGATCTTGGTAACATATCCCCTTCCATATTCTTGAGTCTATATGCTCCTTTCCCTGCTTCTGACTCAACTTCATATGGTCCTTCCCATTTTGGAGCTAGCTTGCCATCGGCAGGATTAGTGGTATTCTGAAAAGCCTTTCTTAGCACCCAATCACCAACTCGAAATCTCCTAGTCCTTATATTCTTGTTATATGCTCTGGATATTCTTTGTTGATATGCTGCCATCCTTAGCCTTGCTGCATCCCTTTTTTCATCTATAGTATCCAAATCCTGACATAAGGCTTCAGGATTCTGTTCAGGATCCCGTAGGATAGATCTTGCAGTAGGTATCGCCATTTCCGTTGGAATCATTGCTTCTGCTCCAAATACCAAGGAAAATGGGGTTTGGCCTGTTGCATTCTTTACCGTTGTCCTATCAGCCCACAAAACAAAGGGTAATTCTTCTGCCCATCTTCCTTTTTTGGCTCCGAGTCTCTTCTTTAAGTTATTGACAATTATCTTGTTTGAGGATTCTGCTTGTCCATTCGCTTGAGGATGTACCGGAGTAGATGTTATCATTTTGATTCCCCAACTCTTGCAAAAGTCAGTAGTTCTCTTGCTTATAAACTGAGAACCATTGTCACAGATTATCTCGGCTGGTACTCCGAATCTGGTCAGGATATTTCTCTTTATGAAGGATACTACTTCTTGATCCCTGACTTGGACAAATGCCTCGGCTTCAACCCATTTGGAGAAATAATCTGTCATTGCCAACATAAAAACCTTCCCTCCTGGAGCCTTTGGAAGCTTTCCCACTATATCCATACCCCACTTCATAAATGGCCAAGGGGAAACAATAGGATACAGCGGTTCAGCAGGCTGATGTAATATGTTACTATGTCTTTGACATGCATCACATCTTCGAGCATATTCTGCGGCATCTTTTCTCATTGTCGGCCAATAATATCCTGTCCTTAATACTTTTGAGAATAATGACCTGCCCCCAGTATGGTTACCACAATCCCCTTCATGTATATCCTAAAGTACTTCTTTGGCTTCAGGATCCTCCAAACACCTCAAATACGGTCCTGCGAGAGATTTCTTGTATAAAACATTATTTATAATAGTGAATCGTGATACCTTCATCCTAAATGCCTTAGGATTTTCATTTCCGGGGATGTGTCCTTCCTTGAGATATCTCACGATTGGAGCCGTCCAGGATTTAGGATCCTTTTCAGGGTACTCTGCTCCAGGATCCTGAATAGCCGCCACTTCTTTATCCTGAGGATTCGTTGCAGGATATAAGACATGTAATATTGGTATTTGGGTCCCTTCTGGTATCCTGATCGATGATCCCAAATTTGCTAAGGCATCTACTTCAGCATTATCCTCCCTTGGTACCTGTTCAAGTGTAAAAACATCGAAATATCCTGCTAATTTTTTGAGAATATCGAGATATTCGATTAATTTCTCACCCTTAACTGCATAGGATCCATTAAAATGGTTAGTAATTAACAAGGAGTCAACATATACTTGCAAATTCTTGATACTCATATTCTTAGCCAACTCTAATCCTGCAATTAAAGCTTCATATTCTGCCTCATTATTAGTAGCAGGGAATTCACACCTAATAGCCTGGGGTAATATGTCCCCCTGTGGCGATTTTAGTAGTATTCCCAATCCTACTCCTCTTACATTAGATGCACCATCAGTATATAATGTCCAGGATCCTGAGGATTCTCCTAACTGTTGAACTTCTAGGTCTACCTCATCCTGAATGTCACTACTAAAATCAGCCACAAAGTCAGCTAAAGCCTGAGACTTTATGGCATTTCTAGGTTCATATACTAAATCATAAGCACTTAACTTTACTGACCACTTGGCCATCCTGCCTGACATCTCTGGTTTCCTAAGCACATTTTTGACAGGATAATTTGTTTTAACATGGATCCTATGTGTCTCAAAATAATGTCTAAGCTTTGTCGATGCCATAACTAGGGCTAATATCAATTTTTCTAAATGAGAATACCTAGTTTCAGCATCTAACAAACTTTTACTAACATAATAAACAGGATATTGCTGACCTTCATGGTCCTTTATAAGAACGACACTTACAGCATTCCCTGATACAGCGAGGTATAGGGATAGTGGTTCACCATTTTCAGGTTTCATCAATAGAGGTGCAGTTGAGAGATATCGCTTCAAATCCTGCAAGGCTGCTTCATGCTTTGCTCCCCATTCAAATTTCTTATTCTTCTTGAGGATATCATAGAATTCCTTGCATTTTTCCGAGGATCTTGAAATAAATCTGTTCAAAGCTGCTACTCGGCCTGTTAACCGTTGAACGTCCTTCATATTCGAGGGTGATTTTATATCCAGGATAGCTTTAATCTGCTCCGGGCTTGCCTCTATCCCCCTTTTCATCACCATATATCCTAGAAACTTTCCTGCCCCCACTCCGAAATGGCACTTAGCAGGATTCAGCTTCATGTTATACTGATCCAGAATATCAAATGCTCCCTTGATATCCTGGAGGTGATCCTCAGCCTTTTTAGATTTCACCACCATATCGTCAATATACACCTCCATGGTGTCCCCCAGCTTATCTTTGAACATCATGTTCACCAATCTCTGGTATGTTGCACCTGCATTTTTCAAACCGAAAGGCATAGCAGTATAGCAATAAATACCTGTTGGTGTCATGAAAGCAGTATCCTCCTGGTCCGAAGGCTCCATTTGAATCTGCTGAAATCCTGAGGATGCGTCCATGAACGTTAACATTTCATGCCCAGCAGTAGCATCCACCATTGCATCGATATGAGGAAGGGGGAATGGGTCTTTAGGACAAGCCTTATTCAAGTCTGTGTAATCTACACAGACTCTCCATTTCCCATTTTTCTTCTGCACTACGACCACATTCGCCAACCATCTTGGGAACTTGACTTCTCTGATCATTTTGGACTTTAACAATCTTTCAACTTCCTCTTGGATGATTATATTCCGCTCAGGAGCAAACTTCCTTCTTTTTTGCTGAACAGGCTTGAATGACCTGTCAATTCCAAGCTTATGAGTAATAATGTCTTTGGATATATCTGTCATATCCTCATGCCTCCATGCAAACGTTGACATCCTGCACTTCAAAAAGTCAGTTAATTATTTTTCAATATCCCGAGGGATATTGGTTCCTACGAGCACCGAGATATCAGGATTATCCTGATCCAGGATAACTTTCTTCACATCCTGCTCCGAAGCCTCCAAGGTATCCCGGGCCCGCATCTTTAATTGCTATGCTGGATTAGGCTTGGTCGAGGGTTTCATTGAGGATGTGTAGCATTCCTTCGCCTCCTGCTGATCACTATCAACTTTGACAACCCCCCAAGGGGTTGGAATCTTGATGCATTGGTGATAAGTTGAAGGCACAGCCTTCATGTCATGGATCCACGGCCTGCCCAGTATGATGTTATAGCAGGATAAGGAGTCCATTACGCAAAAGCGTTGTATCGAGTTGACCCCTTCAACACATACTGGTAACTTTATCTCTCCTACAGTATTTCTAGCTTCTCCACTGAAACCAACGAGCACAGTGGACTTCGAAGTAATGTCCATCGGAGATACATTCATCCTTTTCAATGTTTCCAGCTGAATTATCTTGACAGAACTACCGTTGTCCACCAATATCCTGCGTACAAAATGGTTAGCCACATATAATGTTATTACCAAAGCATCATGGTGAGGATCCTGAACAGTATCCCTGTCATCACTATCGAAAGTGATCACTTTATCAGTTGTGAGGGTAGTGATCCTGACTGGTTTGTCTCCCCTTTCACTCTTAGCTTCCTTTGCATGTCTCTTAGCCGCCGAATACGAAGTCCCACAAATGTCGGATCCTCCTGAAATAAAGTTAATTATCTTGACATCTGCTGGGGGTGATGCTGCTTGTTCAGGATCCTGCCCCTTATTCTTCTTTCTTCCCAGCAAGTCCTTCAGATACCCCTTGCTTAACAGGTAACTTATTTCTTTCCTTAAAGCAATGCAATCCTCGGTCATATGTCCGAAGTCTTCATGGAAGGCACACCATTTGGATTTATCCTTCCAATCAGCTTTCTGTTGGTTCTTTCGAGGCCACCTAGCTTTGTCCCCTAAACCCTGCATAGCATACATTAACTCAGGTATATTAACAGAAAAGCAGTATTCAGATAAGTCAGGATATTCTTCAGGATCCTCGTCTTCAACAGCATTCACTTTCTTGTTATCATTTCTGCCATATGGCTTGGAGTGATATGGCTTATATGAGGATTCTGATTTCCTGTTAGTTGATTCATAGGTTGAGGTAGAATTCATCCTCTCCTGCATCTTCTTGTCATCTTCCAAACGGATATATCTCAAAGCCCTGTTACGAGCTTCGTCGAGATTCCTGCAGGGATTCATTACAAGACCCTGATAAAACTGAGAATCCTTTTGTAACCCCATCTTAAAAGCTTGCACAGCTGTTGCAACATCAAGATGTGGGATATCCAAGGATTCTTGACTGAATTTGTTCACATAATCCCTCAAGGATTCCTGAGGCCCTTGAGTTATCCTGTAAAGATCACTGGTTAGTTTCTCAAAACTCCGGCTGCAAGAAAACTGACTATTAAATAAATTAACCAAATGAGCAAACGAAGTAATTGAGTGAGGAGGAACATTTAATAGCCATTTTAAGGCTGATCCTGTCAGGGTAGATCCAAAACCCTTGCACGAGCATGCTTCCTTGAGCTCCGGAGGGACAGGGTTGATCTCCATTCTTTCCCTATACTGGGCAATATGCTCTTCAGGATCCGTAGTCCCATCATACAGCTTCATGTTGGGAGTCTGAAATCTTTTTGGGATTTCAGCATCAAAGATAGGATATGCAAAGCGGGATATCCTGTGGCTGTCTTGGGATACTTCTGGAATTGGCTGGACCACTCCAGGTACACTGGATATCATGTCCTTCAATTTCTGGAGCTCCCTGGTAAATGTTGACGTCATACCTGCATCCTGCAAAGAGCCATTGTTGTTAGTAGCAAGAACATTATTATTTGACACATTACCGGTCTGAGGATTTTGGCCATATCCTGAAGCATATCCTGAACTCCTCACAGTTAATGTTAGGGGTCATTTTCTTAACATATGTATCCTGACCAATATCCTGCCTTTGTTTGGTTATTTGTAATCAGGATGCTGGAAGAGGATATTGCTGACATCTTGGGTGACATCCTGAAGCTTATTGAATTAACCACGTGCAGATTAAGGGCAGAGGCTTGCTAACGGTCACAAGGACTTCTTCTCCTCAAGACTCGGACGAATTTGTTGAGAAAGAGACGTTGAGCCCGAAAGACCAGGTCTGCAACGTTCCAAGAAGGAATATTCGGTGAATCCCGCGAGTTTAGGGTAGTTAGTTATCTTATCTTTACTATAAATAGATGAGGTCGGATCAACTTAGAACACATCATTTCACACTTACACTCTCGAACACAATCACTCTCTAGCTGATAGCAAACATCACACTTGTATTTCATTTTCGTTGTAACACTTAGTCGATCCGTACCACATCCTGCACTGTATCCTGATTTTTGAGGCAATTGAAGAACAAGGCAGCTGCGATTGTCAGCTCCCGAGGTTTTATGCCGGCGATCTAGATTGATCAAGGGCTTTCCTCGTACATCTCGTGTCACTTCCTTTACTTTTTGCTCATTAATTGCTCATTGTTTGATCATCGATACAGCTCAATATCCCGAGCCGTATCCTTATACTGTTTTTACAAGTAATTTAATTAACAAGTTTTTGACATTTACTTCTAGCACACTACCTCACTTAACTAATTTGATCACTTAATTACTTCGGTAATTTTTGACCAAAACAATTTGGCGCCCACCGTGGGGCAAGTGGTGCTCTCTTTACTAAAATTTTTTGTCAAATCGCTAATCGGTTTTTTATTTTCAAAACTTTTTGCTACATTGTCCACGATGGCCTCACGATCAAACATGAGTTCCTCTACTATGTCTGCTATGACTTCTGCCACTACCGGTTCGGTGCTTCCACCACCTCCTCCAAGGATGCCAGCCTCTACACAATCTCAAGATGTTATCCCTACTCGGAGTGTCCAGGGATCTGCTCCCGTTTTAGCTTCTAATGATGAAATTTTAACTTTATTTGGAAGTGTGCAGGAACAAATGAGGCAGCAACAGGAAACAAACCAAATGCTTTTAAGGGAAATACAACTCCTGAAGTCTGGCTCGAGCAGATCTGCTGAGGACAATGTCACTCCATTACACCCCAGAGCGTTGAACTTTAGTTCAGCTGTGTATACCGAGGATAACAGGGGGAATACCGTGCCCAGTCTTCCTCAGAATCATACTCCTGAAATACCCTCCTCGATCAGGATGTCGACCATGAGGAGCTCAGGATATGCTTCAGGATATGGGCAAAACCCTCCAACGGGTAACGTGTCAAATATTAATAATACTCATGCTACTAACAATAATGGATCTTTGCAGGATACAGGTGTAACATCAGCACTTACTAGGGAACTTCAAAAGTTGAAGGACATGATATCTAGTGTACCTGGGGTGGTCCAGCCGATCCCAGAAGTGTCTCAAGACAGCCACAAGATATCTCGTTTTGCATATCCTATCTGTGATGCTGGGATTCCAAAGAGGTTCCAAACCCCCAACATGAAGCTTTACGACGGAACGACGGATCCTGAGGAGCATATTGCTCAGTATAGGGAAAGAATGGAGATCAACCCTATCCCTCCGGATCTCAAGGAAGCATGCTTGTGCAAGGGTTTTGGTTCAACCTTGACAGGATCAGCTTTGAAGTGGCTCTTGAATGTTCCTCCACATTCAATTACATCTTTTGCTCATTTAGTAAATTTATTTAATAGTCAGTTTTCTTGTAGTAGGAGCTTTGAAAAATTAACAAGTGATCTCTACAGGATAACACAAGGACCTCAGGAATCCCTTAGGGATTATGTGAACAAGTTCAGCCGGGAATCACTAGACATTCCTCATCTTGATGTTGCAACAGCTGTGCAAGCTTTCAAGATGGGATTGCAAAAAGATTCTCAATTTTACCAAGACCTTGTAATGAACCTATGCAGGAACCTGGATGAAGCTCGGAACAGGGCCCTAAGATACATTCGGTTGGAAGATGACAAAAAGATGCAAGAAAGGATGAACTCATCCAGCACTTATGAATCGACTAACAGGAAGTCAGAATCCTCATTTAAGTCATATCGGCCTAAGCCATACGGTAGAAATGAAAACAAGAGAGTGAACGCTGTCGAAGATGAGGATCCTGAAGAGTATCCTGAGTTGTCTGAATATTGCTTTTCTGTTAATATTCCTGAATTGATGTATGCTATGCAGGGTCTAGGAGACAAGGCTAGATGGCCTCGAAAGAATCAACAAAAGGCTGACTGGAAAGATAAGTCGAAATGGTGCGCTTTCCATGAAGATTTCGGACATATGACTGAGGATTGCATTGCTTTAAGGAAAGAAATAAGCTATCTTCTAAGCAAGGGATATCTGAAAGATCTCTTAGGAAAAAAGAAGAATAAGGGTCAGGATACGGAGAAGGATCCTGAGCGAGCTGCATCACCTCCCGCGGATGCCAAAATAATCAACTTCATTTCGGGGGGATCCGACATTTGTGGAACTTCGTATTCGGCAGCAAAAAGACATGCAAAGGAAGCCAAGGCCGAAAGGGGAGACAAACCTGTCAGGATGACGACCCTCACAACTGACAAAGTGATCACTTTTGATGCTGATGACAGGGATGCTGTCCAGGATCCTCACCATGATGCTCTGGTAATAACGTTATATGTGGCTAACCATTTTGTACGCAGGATATTGGTTGATAATGGCAGCTCCGTCAACATAATCCAACTAGAGACACTTAAAAGGATGAACGTATCTCCAATGGATATCACTTCGAAGTCCACCGTGCTTGTTGGGTTCAGTGGAGAGGCCAGAAACACAGTGGGAGAGATAAAGTTGCCGGTATACGTTGAAGGAGTCAACTCGATACAACGTTTCTGCGTGATGGACTCTCTATCCTGCTATAACATTATACTGGGAAGACCATGGATTCACGATATGAAGGCCGTGCCGTCAACATATCACCAATGCATCAAGATACCTACCCCTTGGGGAGTTGTTAAAGTTGATAGCGATCAGCAGGAGGCGAAAGAATGCTACTCCTCCTCGATGAAATCCTCAGCCAGAACTAGTGCAGCATAGCAATTAAAGACGCGGGCCCAGGATATCGTGGAGAATCCGGAGCAGGATGTGAAGAAAGTTATCCTGGACCAGGATAACCCTGATATATCGGTGCTCGTAGGGACCAATATCCCTCAGGATATTGAGGAACAATTAATTAACTTTTTGAAATGCAGGATGTCTACGTTTGCATGGAAGCATGAGGATATGACAGGCATATCCAAAGATATTATCACTCACAAGCTTGGAATTGATAAATCATTCAAGCCTGTGCAACAAAAAAGAAGGAAGTTTGCTCCTGAGCGGAACACGATTATCCAAGAAGAAGTTGAGAGATTATTAAAGTCAAGAATGATCAGAGAGGTTAAGTTCCCAAGGTGGCTTGCAAACGTGGTTGTAGTACCGAAGAAGAATGGGAAATGGAGAGTTTGTGTAGACTACACAGACTTGAACAAAGCTTGTCCTAAAGACCCATTTCCTCTCCCCCATATTGATGCAATGGTAGATGCTACTGCTGGGCATGAAATGCTGACTTTCATGGACGCATCCTCAGGATTTCAACAGATACAAATGGAGCCTTCTGACCAGGAGGATACCGCCTTCATGACGCCAACAGGTATTTATTGTTATACAGCTATGCCTTTTGGTTTGAAAAACGCAGGTGCAACATACCAAAGATTGGTAAACATGATGTTCAAAGACAAACTGGGGGACACCATGGAAGTATACATTGACGATATGGTAGTAAAGTCAAAGAAAGCTCAGGATCACCTCCAGGATATTAAAGGAGCATTTGATATCCTGGATCAGTATAATATGAAGCTGAATCCTGCTAAGTGCCATTTCGGAGTGGGGGCAGGAAAGTTTCTTGGGTATATGGTGACGAAAAGGGGGATAGAGGCAAGCCCGGAGCAGATTAAAGCTATCCTGGATATAAAATCACCCTCGAATATGAAGGATGTACAAAGATTAACAGGCCGGGTAGCAGCTCTAAACAGATTTATCTCAAGATCCTCGGAGAAATGCAAAGACTTCTATGATATCCTAAAGAAGAACAAAAGATTCGAATGGGGGGAAAAGCATGAAGCAGCCCTACAAGATTTGAAACAGTATCTCTCAACCGCACCTCTGTTGATGAAGCCGGAAAATGGTGAACCACTATCCCTATTGTTTTGGTCAGAAAATCTGTTGAGAATATTGCAACCAAACTCTAGATTACGGGGTATGATGCTCTAAAAGTTTAACAACAATGAGGATCACTTCAATGTGGAATGCACAAACAACACAAGGATTTATACGGGGAAAAAGCCCTTGGTCAAGAGTTGATCTCCGGCACAAAAAACCCCGGGTGATGGAAACTACCGATCACCAAGCTCAAATAAATGAATAAACGTTTACAACTTCGGATAGTAACGAGCTAGGTACAAGGATCACTACGGTGAAATGTGTAAAAAGTGTAAGTAATTGCTAAGTGTTTGAACGAGAGCTTGTATGAGAGTGTTTGCGAGTGTGTGAAACTGCCAAAATGATTAAGTCTCACTAACTAGCTCGTTACCCCTTTCAAATAAGAAAAATATCTAGTTAACAAACTCTCCGACTTTCAAGCCAAGCCTCCACGTTCTCCATAACGTCTAGTTTTGATCTAGCACGTGCAGAATACTTCGGGAATATTCTCCAAGAATGCCGCTAAGACCTGGTCAAGCTTGTTATACCTGCGAGGTGTTATGAAACATAAGTAAACAATCGTCAGTATGAGGATCCTTGAAGTGATCCATGATCCTGATCCTAAAGCCCTTCTGAGGATCACCACCTGTCACAGAAGTAAGGATCACTAGTTAGGATAACAAATAAGGATCACTAATTGTTAGAAAATCCTCCCCTAACAATTGCCCCCAAAATATAAGGAGTGAAATTGTAAAATTAGCGAGTTATGTTTTCTTGATCTTATCCGTAACAAACTAACGGATATATAGCCGTTAATTTTGAACTAGCCGTTGCGATGATGATGTCACGGAAGTGACAATCCTGCAGAATCATAATTATAAATAGAGATATAGATAGGATCATTATGCATTTAAATTCGAAAGAAACTCCCTTTATAATCTCAGTTGAAGATCGATCAGGTATCTCTTTCTCCTCTCTCTTCCTTTCTTACTCTGTTCTTCTTTCTTTACCTTAATCACTTCAAGAATGTTGCTCCGAAATTCTCCGGCTAAGGATCACAAAAAGGATATCCCTCTGAAGAGTCAGAAGATCGTCAAGGACTCGGTGAACGAAAGATGTTGCTTTACCGACGCACAGATTGATAGCATCCGTCACCGTTTTCCGGCGAATGTCTTTATCAAACCTTTCGATTCAACTGTTCTGAGCGACTACGTTTCTGATACATGGGTCGCCTTCCCAGTCACTCCATTTGCTATAGGGTACACCTATCCTTTCCCGGAGTTCACACAATCCTTCTTTTCCCTTACCGGCATATCTTACATTCAAGCCATGCCGATGATCTGGAGGGTTTTATACACCCTAGAGAGGATCATCGAGCAGGAGAGTCTTGATTTAGGAATGTCAGAACTAGCGGAGTTGTATGATCTTACTACCTTCGGATCCCACCGTTACTTGTTTAAACGGAAACCCGGTGCAGATCACCCTCTTCTCAAAGTCACCAAAAACGACAAAGACTGGAAGCGTCGCTTCTTCTTTGTAAGGAGGGATACCATTTCAGATGGAGAGCACTTACCAAGAACATGGTCCACCCATGGTAGGCTGGAGGATCCTGGGAAGGATCACCAGATGGTCATGTTTTTGTAATAGGATCACTAACCCTTTCTTTGTCTTGTGTCATGCAGCCATCTCCTTTTCACGTCTCATCACAACACCCGCAACCAGGGAAAGACTTGCTACTTTCTGGGGACTGGACCCTGAAACTAGAACTTTTAAGACAACAACCCAAGACTCACAGGAGGTATCCTCAGGCTCTGTCACAATGTCGAGTAAGTATCCTTGTTTATAATTTAAATAAATAATTAAATGTATATTAAGAAAAGATACTTATCTTATTTTGGTTGTGTAGGCGCTGGAAAATCTGTCAAATCCGCTTCGAGGTTCAGTGTCACCGATCTCACCACTGTTAAATCCTCCAAAAGAAAGGTTCCTACTAGCCCGACTGTCTCAATCCCCAAGGCACCCCTCAAAGGGAAGGGAATCAAGAAGAGAAAGACTTCCGAGGCTGAAGATTTGCAGGGCCTGCCCTTAATTCGCCACCAGTTCCTTGAGTACTTCAACGATGTAAGGATCACTATCTCTGCTTGCATATCCTGCTGATCTAAGGATCACTTGCTCTTGAACCGCTTTATCCTTTTCTTTTGCAGAAATTTGCTGAGATCGAGGATTACGTCGGTCATGTTGAGGATCAAGATCAGAAGATTGCCGATCTCCAGCAGGTTGCTGTGCTCAAGGATCTGACAATTGCTGATCTTCAGAAGGAACTCAAGGATACCAAGCAGAAGATGGCCAAGGTGCTGGTTAACTTTGATTATGAAAGGCAGGAGATCATGGATGATGCTAAAGTTTCTGCCGCCATAGCAATGTACAAAACCAAACTCCAAATGGCCTTGGAAGCTCAGGATCCTGCCTTCGACAAAGGCAACTGGGAGATTGAAGAATGGAAGGCAAGGCTGGCTGAATTGGGTGATGAAGAGGAGGCTGAGGAGATTCTGGCAATTGAGGCTAGTGGCAGCGGGTTGAAGGATAAAGCTGAGGATGCAGCGGCTGGTGGTGATGATGCAGTGAAGGTGTAGGCTGCACAATTGGGCGATGATGGATATATGTGCTAAGGCCGGAGCCCAATTTTTAGTTTGATGGTTGTTTTTGTGGTTGTGATGTTTAAGACAATTTCATGGGTTGTACTTTGAACAATAGGTTTTTAGGATTAAGGATCATGTATGATCCTTTGGACAACAGGCAGGATTGCAATTGGTGGAGGGATCCTCTGTTTGGGGGATGAAGCCATTGTGATCCTGCTGCCTTTATATTCCTGCACTACTTTTGAACTCATTATCATGGACACCCTTTACCTACCCCAGCGGACGGGCCACGTTTTGCTGGTAGATGCTCGGGTAGGTAATTTTGACAACCTTTAAAGGGTCAGCCTTTTGTTAATAAATAAAAACTTAACCTTTTGTCGCTTATTTTGTGTTATTACCCTTTTTAGTATGTTACTTTTCAACTGTTATAATGTTCATCCTGTTTATATTTATCAAACCTCAGAAAATTAAAATATATCCATAAAGTTTAGGATATAATCAAGGATCACATATCCCATAACCGATAAGTTCTAAAAAGTGATATAGTTTATGAAACACAGGTTCAGTTGTCAAGTATAAGGGTTCATTAAAAGAATAACGAATAAAATCAAAAGAGTTAAGGATCATACCTGAGGATCCAAGTTAGAATCCTAACCATAATAAGGATAACCATAAGATAAACCTTAGAGTGAAATAAGGATCAAGGATCCCTAGCTGCCTACCTTCAAGGACCTGAAATAGAGCATAACTTGGGACTAAGCCAATATAAGAAAAGAGTTAGCAACTGGGGACAAGCCCAAGGATAACTGGGGACAAGCCCAAGGATAACTGGGGACAAGCCCAAGGATAACTGGGGACAAGCCCAAGGATCGTGTGTAAACTGGAGTATGGCCCTAACTGGCGACTATCCAAACTTAGTGACATGAAGATGTCAAAACCTTAGCTAACGTGAAAACGTTAGAAACCTTATGAACGGATGTATGGTACGTCTACCATTATACGTAGGATCCTAAGCATAGCCAGAACAATGGAATTATCAGCCCCTATAATGAGTACTGGTCCCAAAGCCTTGAACTATACCAGGATCATCGTGCGCTGCAGGCGGAATCTGGGGACAAGCCCAAATAACTGGGGTTAAACCCAAAAGACGGATTGCTTCTGTGGATAACCAACGTTATGCTAAGGATACTTGAACTTTCAGAACTTAAACTCACGTGAGAGATGGATAAATGACACATGATCCTTATCCTTATAAGAGAAAATAATAAAATGAAATAGCTTAAGTTTAGGATATTACCTAAGTAAGGATCATCGATACTTTGAGGATCCTTTAAGGATATCACTTTCGCTAGGATCACCTCTGCCATGAGGATCCTTGTCACATGAAATATTTCCTCAAGTGGACAGCATTCCAAGCTCTTGGTAGCAAATCACCTTCCATGGTTAGCAATCTATATGCCCCCTTTCCTGCTTCAGCTTCAATCAAATAAGGGCCTTCCCATTTTGGAGCCAATTTTCCATCAGCAGGATTGGTGGTATTCTGAAATGCTTTCCTTAACACCATATCTCCAACTTGAAACCTCCTGATCCTGACATTTTTATTGTAAGCACCAGCCATTCTTTGTTGATAACTGGCCATCCTGATCCTAGCCATATCCCTGATTTCTTCAATAGTATCCAGGTCTTGAGCCAAGTTTTCATCATTTTCCTCAGGATCACGGGTACTTGTTCTAGCAGTAGGAACCACCATTTCTGTTGGGATCACTGATTCTGCCCCAAACACCAAAGAGAATGGTGTTTGACCAGTAGCATTCTTAGGGGTTGTCCTGTCAGCCCAGAGCACATAGGGTAGCTCTTCTGCCCATTTTCCTTTCTTGGATCCAAGCTTCTTCTTCAAGTTGTTGATGATGATCTTGTTGGATGATTCTGCTTGACCATTAGCTTGTGGGTGGACTGGTGTTGATGTTATCATCTTAATCCCCCAGCTGTCACAAAAGTTAGTGGTTCTGCCCCCAATAAATTGGGAACCATTATCACATATAATCTCGGAAGGAATTCCAAATCTAGTTATAATATTTCTTTTAATGAAGGATATAACTTCCTTTTCTCTAACTTGGGCAAAAGCTTCAGCCTCTATCCACTTGGAGAAGTAATCAGTCATAGCTAACATGAATACTTTCCCACCAGGTGCCTTAGGGAGCTTGCCAACTATATCCATACCCCATCTCATAAATGGCCAAGAGGAGGATATAGGATGCAATAGTTCGGCTGGTTGATGAAGGATATTGCTGTGTCTCTGGAAAGGATCACATCTTCTGGCATACTCCACAACATCTTTCTTCATGGTTGGCCAGTAGTATCCTGTCCTCAGGATCCTTGAGAATAAAGCCCTGCCCCCAGTGTGATTTCCACAATCTCCTTCATGGAAGTCTTTTAAAACTTCTTGCACTTCAGGATCCTCAATGCATCTCAAGTATGGTCCTGCAAGAGATCGCCTATACAACATATTATTCATAATTGTGAATTGAGATACCTTAGATTTGAAAGCCCTAGGGTTTTCTCCTGTAGGAATCTCTCCATGTTGTAAGTATCTCATAATTGGTGAGATCCATGATCCGGATCCTGAATAGGATTGAGTATCCTCACTAGGGATCATTGCAGAATTATTCCCTATCTCCATAGCCACATGATCCTCAATAGCTGGGGTCAGGATATGGATAATAGGGATCTTGATATCCTCTGGGATCTTCAAAGATGATCCTAAGTTAGCCAATGCATCAGCTTCTGTATTTTCTTCCCTTGGTACCTGTGACAAACTAAAAGAGACAAAAGAGAATGCCAAACTCTTGACTATCTCCAAATATTTGGTTAGCTTTTCACCTTTAACAGCGTATGATCCATTAAAGTGATTTGTAATTAACAAAGAATCTACGTGTACCTCAAGATACCTGATCCCCATATGCTTTGCGATTTGCAAACTAGCAATTAAGGCTTCATATTCAGCCTCATTATTAGTGGTTTGGAACTCACAAGCTATAGAATGGGGTATTATGTCCCCCTGTGGCGATTTTAGTAGTATTCCAAGCCCTGTGCCTTTGACATTTGAGGATCCATCAGTGTGAAGTATCCAAGGATCCTTGGTCTCCTCTAGCTGCTGGACTTCTAACTCAGCTTCTTCTTGTAAATCACTACTGAAATCAGCCACAAAGTCAGCTAATGCTTGGGATTTGATAGCTGTCCTAGGCTCATATCTTATATCATATGCACTCAATTTCACTGCCCACTTAGCCATCCTTCCTGACATCTCTGGTTTCCTGAGGACATTCTTAATTGGAAAATTAGTTTTAACAATGATAACATGAGTTTCAAAATAATGTCTTAACTTGGTAGATGCCATTATTAATGCAAGGATAAGCTTTTCAAGGTGTGAGTACCTGGATTCGGCATCAAGTAAACTTTTACTTACATAATAGACAGGATGTTGTGTACCTTGATGATCCTTAACAAGGACCGCACTTACTGCTTTTGAGGATACTGCAAGATATAAGGATAACACATCACCTTTTTCTGGTTTCATCAAAGCCGGGGCCGAGGATAGGTAATCTTTGAGGGCTTTTAAAGCATTTTCATGCTTCTCCGTCCACTCAAATTTCTTGTTCTTCCTTAGGATATCATAGAATTCTTTACACTTCTCGGAGGACTTGGATATGAATCTGTTCAAGGCTGCTATCCTTCCTGTTAGCCTTTGAACATCCTTAGCATTGGCCGGGGATTTGATGTTCACTATTGCTTTGATTTGTTCCGGGCTAGCTTCGATGCCTCTCTTAGTCACCATGTATCCTAAGAATTTACCTGCTTTAACACCAAAATGACATTTTGAAGGATTAAGCTTCATATTATATTTGTCAAGGATATCAAATGCTTCCTCCAAATCTCGTAGGTGATCCTCAGCTTTTAAGGATTTCACCACCATATCATCTATGTAGACCTCCATAGTTTGTCCAATCTGATCCTTGAACATCATATTCACCAGCCTTTGGTACGTTGCACCTGCATTTCTCAATCCAAACGGCATAGCAATATAGCAATATATACCAGTTGGAGTCATGAAGGCTGTATCCTCTTGGTCGGATGGTTCCATTTGGATTTGTTGAAATCCAGATGAAGCATCCATAAAAGTTAACAGTTCATGACCCGCAGTTGCATCCACCATGGAGTCAATGTGGGGTAAAGGGAAAGGATCCTTGGGACATGCCTTATTTAAATCGGTAAAATCGACACATACCCTCCACTTTCCGTTTTTCTTTTGAACAACAACCACATTGGCCAACCATCTTGGATACTTGACCTCTCTAATCATACCTGCCCGGAGCAATTTTTCTACCTCTTCCTGGATAATGGCATTCCTTTCTGGAGCAAACTTCCTTCTCCTTTGATGGATTGGTTTGAAAGATCTGTCGATGCCGAGCTTATGAGTGATAACATCCTTGGATATGCCAGTCATATCTTCATGTTTCCATGCAAAGGTAGTCTTTCTCCTTTTGAGGAAGGATATGAGGTCTTCTTTCATTTCGCCAAGGATCCCTGATCCGATATAGATTTTGGATTCAGGATCATCAGGATCCATGAGGATTTCTATCACATCCTGCTCTCTGGCCTCCAAGACATTTCTTGGAGGATACCTTGATTGCTATTGCTCCCTCGACTTCGAAGCTGGTTTCATCGATGAAGTGTAGCAATTCTTAGCTTCCTGCTGATCACTATCGATCTTTACTATTCCCCAAGGACTAGGGAGCTTCACACATTGATGGTAAGTAGACGGGACTGCTTTCATATCGTGTATCCAGGGCCTGCCAAGGATAACATTACAACAAGATAAACAGTCAATAACACAAAATTTTTGATAAGAGTGTAAGCCTTCAATATATATTGGGAGTTTAATGTCCCCCAGGGTGTTCTTAGTTTCGCCACTAAATCCCACGAGCACGGAGGATCTTGGTATGATCTCTGATTCGGGAATACCCATCTTCTTTAGAACGTCAAGCTGGATAATGTTCACTGAACTTCCTCCGTCTATTAGGATCCTGCGGACAAAACAGTTAGATATAAAAAGAGTAATAACTAAACCATCGTGATGAGGATCCTGGATATCAGTACGATCCTCTTCATCAAAGGTTATGACTTTTCCTTCGGAGACACTCGATGTTCGAACTGGCCTTTCTCCGTTATCCATTTTAGTTTCCTTCGCATGCCTCTTAGCTGCTGAGAAGGATGTGCCACAAATGTCGGATCCCCCAGAGATAAAGTTTATCACTTGTGCGTCTGCTGGAGGGGCTGGAGCCTTCTCAGGGATCCTTTCAGGATCCTGAGTCCTTGACTTTTTCCTACCCAACAACTCTTTTAGATGCCCTTTGCTCAACAAGTACCCAATCTCCTTTCTTAATGCAATGCATTCTTCTGTGAGGTGCCCAAAATCTTCATGATATGCACACCACTTTGATTTATCCTTAGTTGCAGCTGACCTTTCATTCTTTCTTGGCCATCTAGCTTTATCACCTAGGTTCTGCAAGGCAAGGATTAGTTCATTGTTATCAACACTAAAGCAATATTCAGAGATTGGAGGATAATCCTCATCATCCTCTTCTTGATCAATAGAATGCACGTTCTGATTATCAGATTTGTTGTAGGATCTGAACTTGTTGTTTCTGAATGAGGATCCTTGCTTATCCTGCTTTGAGGATCCTGTTATCCTCTCCTGAATCCTCTTGTCATCCTCTAGCCGGATGAACCTGAGGGCCCGGGTTCTTACCTCATCTAGGTTCCTGCACGGTGTCATAACAAGATCATCATAAAATAAGGAATCCCTAAGTAATCCCATTTTGAAGGCCTCAACAGCTGTGGCTATATCTAAGTTGGGAATGTCTAAGGATTCTTTACTAAATTTGGTAATGTAATCCCTTAATGATTCATTATGACCCTGGGTTATCCTATATAAATCACTAGTTAGTCGTTCAAATTTTCTACTACAGGAAAACTGAGTATTAAACAAGTTAACTAGGTTTGCAAATGAGGTAATAGAATAGGGAGGAAGACTTAGCAGCCATTTGAGAGCTGATCCAGTAAGAGTGGATCTGAATCCTTTGCATAGGCATGCTTCCTTTAACTTTTCTGGGATTGGATTGATCTCCATCCTCTCCCTGTATTGTGCTATGTGTTCTTCAGGGTCCGTCGTACCGTCATACAGTTTCATTGTAGGCACATGGAACCTCTTGGGTATCTCAGCATCACAGATTGGTGGTGCAAAGCGAGATATCTTGTGGCTCCCATCTGCAATCTCTGGAATAGGTTTGACTACTCCCGGAACACTCGAGATCATATCCTTTAGCTTTTGCAATTCTCTGGCCATGGCATGATTGATACCTGGATCCTGCATAAAACCATGGTTAATAGTATGAGGATTATTAAAAGTGTTACCTCCCATTGGATTCAAGTTAGGAAATATGGAGGTTAATCCATATTGTTGAGATTCTGGAATGATCGAGGGGCCAGCAGAGGCATTGGTCTGCATTGGAATAAAATCTCCTTGATGGACATCTGAACTTCTTGTTTGCAAACTCCTCAAGGATCCTGGCATCTGGAAGGATCCCTGAAGCTGGGATGATCCTGGAACGAAGGAGGATCCTTGAATCTGAGATGATCCTGGAACGAAGGAGGATCCCTGACCCTGGGATGATCCTGGAACGAAGGAGGATCCTTGAACCTGGGATGATCCTGGAACGAAGGAGGATCCTTGAACCTGGGATGATCCTGGAACGAAGGAGGATCCTTGAACCTGGGATGATCCTGGAACGAAGGAGGATCCTTGAACCTGGGATGATCCTGGAACGAAGGAGGATCCTTGAGCCTGCTGCATTCCTGAATATCCTCCTGTACTCGTGAGGGATCCCATATGCTGGGGATAGGATCCTGCTGGCTGGAAGTATGAACCTAGTGCCTGGGTCATAGCTGTTGTTCCGTAGTGCACTCCCTTTGGTCCACCCGCATATTGAATGTTAGGAACCACTGACGGCTGAGAAGTAACCACCGGAGTGTCAAAATTCAAAGATCTGGGCATCAGTGGAGAATGATCCTCTGCCGTTTTCTTCTGTTTCTTAATTTCATCAATCTCCCGGAGGATCCTTTCGTTGGTCTTATCCTGCTCTTGTGCATGATTCCTCATCTGCAAAATCAAGGTATAGAGATCATTAGTAGTAGGATTAGTTGAAACAGAAGAAGTAGGTGGTTTTGAGAAAATGGGAGTCGGTTTCTTCGCAGCATTTTCTGTATTCTTCTGGGATCCAGAAGGTGGTGGAGGCAAAGGAGGAACGCCTTGTGATGAAGTGAATGAGGGCATCAAGTTTGAAGCATTCTTCGCTGAGGAAGCCATTTGCTTGGTGGTAATGAACCGGAATGAGCACAGAAATGCGAATTCTTCTAAGGACAAAGCACCAATGGCCCCACGGTGGGCGCCAAACTGTTTTGGTCAGAAAATCAGTTGAGAATATTGCAACCAAACTCTAGATTACGGGGTATGATGCTCTAAAAGTTTAACAACAATGAGGATCACTTCAATGTGGAATGCACAAACAACACAAGGATTTATACGGGGAAAAAGCCCTTGGTCAAGAGTTGATCTCCGGCACAAAAAACCCCGGGTGATGGAAACTACCGATCACCAAGCTCAAATAAATGAATAAACGTTTACAACTTCGGATAGTAACGAGCTAGGTACAAGGATCACTACGGTGAAATGTGTAAAAAGTGTAAGTAATTGCTAAGTGTTTGAACGAGAGCTTGTATGAGAGTGTTTGCGAGTGTGTGAAACTGCCAAAATGATTAAGTCTCACTAACTAGCTCGTTACCCCTTTCAAATAAGAAAAATATCTAGTTAACAAACTCTCCGACTTTCAAGCCAAGCCTCCACGTTCTCCATAACGTCTAGTTTTGATCTAGCACGTGCAGAATACTTCGGGAATATTCTCCAAGAATGCCGCTAAGACCTGGTCAAGCTTGTTATACCTGCGAGGTGTTATGAAACATAAGTAAACAATCGTCAGTATGAGGATCCTTGAAGTGATCCATGATCCTGATCCTAAAGCCCTTCTGAGGATCACCACCTGTCACAGAAGTAAGGATCACTAGTTAGGATAACAAATAAGGATCACTAATTGTTAGAAAATCCTCCCCTAACACCTATACCTTGCTGTATCAGGGAATGCTGTAAGTGCCGTTCTTATAAAAGACCATGAAGGTCAGCAGTATCCTGTTTATTATGTTAGTAAAAGTTTGTTAGATGCTGAAACTAGGTATTCTCATTTAGAAAAATTGATACTAGCATTAATTATGGCATCAACGAAACTTAGGCATTATTTCGAGACACATAGGATTCATGTTAAAACAAACTATCCTATTAAAAATGTGCTTAGGAAACCAGAGATGTCAGGCAGGATGGCCAAGTGGTCAGTAAAGTTGAGTGCTTATGATTTAGTATATGAACCTAGGAATGCCATAAAGTCTCAGGCTTTAGCTGACTTTGTGGCTGACTTTAGTAGTGACATTCAGGATGAGGTAGACCTAGAAGTTCAACAACTAGGAGAATCCTCAGGATCCTAGACATTATATACTGATGGTGCATCTAATGTAAGAGGAGTAGGATTAGGAATACTACTAAAATCGCCACAGGGGGACATATTACCCCAGGCTATTAGGTGTGAATTTCCTGCTACTAATAATGAAGCAGAATATGAGGCTTTAATTGCAGGATTAGAGTTGGCTAAGAGCATGAGTATCAAAAATTTGCAAGTATATGTTGACTCTCTGTTAATTACTAACCATTTTAATGGATCATATGCAGTTAAGGGAGAGAAATTAATCGAATATCTCGATATTCTCAAAAAATTAGCAGGATATTTCGATGTTTTTATACTTAAACAGGTACCAAGGGAAGATAATGCTGAAGCAGACGCCTTAGCAAATCTGGGATCGTCGGTCAGGATACCTGAAGGGACACAAATACCAATAGTACATGTCTTAGATCCTGCAACGAATCCTCGGGATAAAGAGGTAGCTGGTATTCAGGATCCTGGGGTGGAATATCCTGAAGAGGATCCTAGAACCTGGACGGCTCCAATCATGAAATATCTCAAAGAAGGATACATTCCTGGAAATGAAAATCCTAAGGCATTTAGGATGAAGGTATCACGATTCACTATTATAGATAATATTTTATACAAGAAATCTCTTGCAGGACCATATTTAAGGTGCTTGGAGGATCATGAAGCTAAAGAAGTACTTCAAGATATACATGAAGGGGACTGTGGTAATCATACTGGGGGCAGATCATTATTCTCGAAAGTATTGAGGACAGGATACTTTTGGCCAACAATGAGGAAAGATGCTGCAGAATATGCTCGAAGATGTGATGCATGTCAAAGGCATAGTAACATACTACATCAACCAGCTGAACCACTATATCCTGTAATTTCCCCTTGGCCATTCATGAAGTGGGGGATGGATATAGTAGGAAAGTTACCGAAAGCTCCGGGAGGAAAAGTCTTTATGCTAGCAATGACGGATTACTTCTCTAAGTGGGTTGAAGCTGAAGCATTTGTTCAAGTAAGAGACCAAGAAGTAGTATCCTTCATCAAGAGAAATATCCTGACCAGATTCGGAGTACCAGCTGAGATAATCTGTGACAATGGCTCTCAGTTCATAAGTAAGAGGACTACTGACTTTTGCAAGAGTTGGGGAATCAAAATGATCACATCAACTCCGGTACATCCTCAAGCAAATGGACAAGCAGAATCCTCTAACAAGATAATTGTCAACAACTTAAAGAAAAGGCTTGGAGCCAAAAAAGGAAGATGGGCAGAAGAATTACCCTTTGTTTTATGGGCTGATAGGACAACGGTAAAGAATGCAACAGGTCAAACCCCATTTTCGTTGGTATTTGGAGCAGAAGCAGTGATTCCAATGGAGATGACAATACCTACTGCAAGATCTACCTTAAGTGATCCTGAGAAGAATCCTGAAGCCTTGAGTCAGGATTTAGATACTATAGATG
Source organism: Helianthus tuberosus (assembly GCA_030545235.1). Lineage (NCBI taxonomy): Eukaryota > Viridiplantae > Streptophyta > Magnoliopsida > Asterales > Asteraceae > Helianthus > Helianthus tuberosus. Next base: position 2,606,919 of record CM060362.1, read on the forward strand.
AAAAGAGAGATGCGGCAAGGCTAAGGATGGCAGCATATCAACAGAGAATATCCAGGGCATACAATAAAAATATTAGAACCAGAAGATTTAAGGTTGGAGATTGGGTATTAAGAAAGGCTTTCCAAAATACAACTAATCCTGCCGATGGCAAGTTAGCTCCAAAATGGGAAGGGCCATATGAAGTTGAATCAGAAGCAGGGAAAGGAGCATATAGACTCAAGAATATGGAGGAAGATATGCTACCGAGATCTTGGAATGCTATACACCTTAAGCTCTATTTCAAGTGAGTCTAGAATTTAATTTCTAACTCAAGATGGTATGAATTCTTACTTCTTTTTAATATAATTTTATATTATTAATTCTTTTGAACCCAATACTGACTTAAGCATCGGAGGGGTGTTAGCCAAGCTAACACCCACCTTAGTTTACATTTGTTTTGCAAGATATGTTCCAGGATATAGCTCCAGAATATGCACTCGGGATAACTCAGAAGATTAGAGGATTGGCCCCCTCTCTCACGTTTAAGGGATACTGATCCCTTCACAGGTTTAAAGGTATTCACCTTTCTTCTGAATTGGGTTTAAACACCCCGCCTGGAGCGCAAGTTATTCAGGGATAGTTCAAGGTGGCGGGACCAGTCCATGTAAAAGTGGCTGACAATTTCGTTACCATTGGCTATATCCTGAATCCTAACGGTATATGAGGATTGATCACCCTCTCTCACGAAAGGGTATTTTCATACTCTCTAAGGTTTAAAGGTTTTCACCTTTCTAAGTCTTGGAGTTTATACACTCCCGCCTGTAGCGCATGAAAAATTGGGATTTTCCCCAGGTTACAAAGGATTTATCTCCAGTACATCCTTGGGTTCTACCCTTGAGACGTAAAATATTGCTTATGCAATGCAAACTGACATTAAATAGATACTTGAAGACATTGTACACAGGGGACATCCTTGACAAGATGGTGCTATAAAACTAATGAAGTTTGCGACTAATGCATTAAGTACCCTGCACTGGGGACATCTTCATTGGAAGAGTTGCGAAGGGATTGAAGTTTGGTAATAGGTTTATATCCTATGTCTGGTATGGTCTTTCCTTTGCAAGTCTCATTTAAATTTTTAATAACATCATGTTAAATATCTTGACACATATCCTCAAAGTCCTTTTAAGGATATTTGGTTGGGATGTTTGAAACTAGTATTGGCTTGGAACTTTGATCATCATCAAAACCTGGTTTTGAAGAGATAAACTATTTCTTACTTTCTAAAGCAATTTTTATAAAGATAAAGGAATGTCTGGAAGATCTATTTAATAAAAGGCTTTTGCAGTATGTTTCTGAGCATACCAATCAGGATATTTGGTGAAATAACAGTATGAAATTTTTGCAAAGCTAAAACTTACACTAAATAATGCAAAGCAACAGAAAAATAAGTCAAAAGATGAAATTATTCTTAAAGCGATCAATACTGGTTGATAACCGAAGGTTTCATCCTGAAACTCAAGACCCATCCGCCTTCGGTTATCAAAGTGTTTAGAAACAGAAATGAAAATTGTTCATAAAAACATAAAATTGTTCGAATAAAGATAAGCCCTAGGGGGTAGCGCCTTCTTGGTCCAAAGCGGTTTCAGCAACATCCATCTTGGGATCCGCCTCAGCATCCTTGTCAGCATCGACTGCCTTTTCAACTGTTTTAGAAGGTTCATCGGCAGATTTGGAAGAGGTACCGCCAAGATTCTTCAGCTTGGTCTCCCAAGCACCAACGTCCCAAGAAGGGCATTCGAAGCCTAATGTTTTGGCTTCATGAGCCATCTTCAACCTAGCCTGGAGAAGGGAAATGACGACGGAACTTTTGAGACTTTCTCGGTAACTGACCATATCCCGTTCGTACTGCACATGGGCAGCTTCCAGATCGGCCTGGGCTTGAAGAGTAGCTTTCTTGAGAGCAACTTGGTGTTCTTGGGTCATAGCTTTGTATTTCTCCTCGTAATGACGAGACTTGGCGGCCGCAATCATGCCTTGGTCAGAGATAGTGATTTCTGCTTCCTTTAGCTTAGATTCAAGTGTTTTGTTGAGCTTGCAGGATTCTTGATATAAGTGAACCAAACGCTCAAGACCCTACAAAGGTAAAAGGACAGGGATCAATATTGTTAAGTCTTTGAAAATAGTTTAAATTGCAGGATATGATATAAAGATACTAACCTGGTTGAGAAAAGAAGTCATAAAACCACTGGCTTCAATGAATCCGTGCTTTTCATAAGGAAAGGTGTCAGAAATAATAGGGGAATCGGGTTCTTTCCTTTTGCGGGAACTTGAACTCCGGGGCTTGGTAGCCGGTGAAGGTTTAGGAATGATTATGGCTCTGGAGCTGCTGGGTTTGGATGTAGCAGTGGTCTTGGAGCCGGATTCTTTCTTGACCTGGATCTGGTCAGAATAGCTATCCAGTTCGTCAAGATCAAAGACTTCAGGGATCTTAGCTGGTGCTGCGTAAAGGGAAAAGTTTAACTCTTTATCATTATATTGTTTTGACTAATTATTCTGAAAGGAATTCTTACCAGACATCTCGGATGACGAGTACTGACTTGAACTCGGAACGTGTGTGGTAAAAGTCCTGTCTGTTGCAGGTAACCGGTAAACGGTGTTGATTCTCTCTTCTGACTCAGCGGTAGGAGGAGCAACTTCCTTGAAGTTCACTGCATAAAGATCAAAAAGAAGAATATTAATAGAGGATAACAATCAAATCGTCTATGAGGATATTTATGATCCTACCGGTGGTTAACCACTCCACCGGAAGGTTAGCACCCTCAGCAATGGAATCTCGTTTGACAAAGAAGAATTTGCGTTGCCATCCGTCTTCATTTTTGGTGGCTTTGAGGATCAGGGGTTTGCTGGAGGTTGAAAAAAGCAAAAACTGGCTAGAGCCATGGGATCGGAGGCGATAAGCAATAGGTAGATCCTCGATGCAGAGGTCAGAACAGTGGAGGTTTTTGATTTGGTTGAGTACAATTAATACTCTCCAAACCATGGGCATGGTTTGAGCAAAAGAGATGCCAGTAATACGAAAGAATTGCATCATGAATTCTGGGAAGGGGTATCGAAGGCCTAGTGAAAAAGGATATGCTGGAAAACAGATCCATTCGGTAGAACTAACATCCGATCGGATTGACCGATCAAATGGCCTGAAGACTGTGCTATCAGGGAAAGCGCCGGAGGCTCTTAAAGCTGCAATATCTGCGTTGTCAAAGGCGCAGATCTCCTTTTCGGGATTTTTGAGAGGATTCTGCTGGGTGAAGGTCTCGGCGGCCATTGCTAGAAAGGTGAAGTAAATTGACAGGAAGAAAGTCGAAAATGGAGAATTACCTGAAGGGACTGTTGATGATATCTGCTTTTCAAACAAGAAAAGAGAAGATATAGGGGCATTGTGGATCTCCATGGAGTAAAAAACGCGTTGGAAGTTATGATGTGATCTTGACCGTCGCTTCATTTTAAATGCCTTGAGTTGTGGGATAAGGTTTTTGAAATATATCCGTTGGATTGGTATCCCAACTGATATATTTGGGGACAATTGTTAGGGGTCATTTTCTTAACATATGTATCCTGACCAATATCCTGCCTTTGTTTGGTTATTTGTAATCAGGATGCTGGAAGAGGATATTGCTGACATCTTGGGCGACATCATGAAGCTTATTGAATTAACCACGTGCAGATTAAGGGCAGAGGCTTGCTAACGGTCACAAGGACTTCTTCTCCTCAAGACTCGGACGAATTTGTTGAGAAAGAGACGTTGAGCCCGAAAGACCAGGTCTGCAACGTTCCAAGAAGGAATATTCGGTGAATCCCGCGAGTTTAGGGTAGTTAGTTATCTTATCTTTACTATAAATAGATGAGGTCGGATCAACTTAGAACACATCATTTCACACTTACACTCTCGAACACAATCACTCTCTAGCTGATAGCAAACATCACACTTGTATTTCATTTTCGTTGTAACACTTAGTCGATCCGTACCACATCCTGCACTGTATCCTGATTTTTGAGGCAATTGAAGAACAAGGCAGCTGCGATTGTCAGCTCCCGAGGTTTTATGCCGGCGATCTAGATTGATCAAGGGCTTTCCTCGTACATCTCGTGTCACTTCCTTTACTTTTTGCTCATTAATTGCTCATTGTTTGATCATCGATACAGCTCAATATCCCGAGCCGTATCCTTATATTGTTTTTACAAGTAATTTAATTAACACGTTTTTGACATTTACTTCTAGCACACTACCTCACTTAACTAATTTGATCACTTAATTACTTCGGTAATTTTTGACCAAAACAGTTAACATCCTGACCGAGGAGGGTATCTCAGGGGTATGATTCTGAGAATGGCTTGGGACGATATTCCCCCCTGTTATCCTCAGTGTAAACTGCGGAACTGAAGTTCAAAGCCCTGGGCTGTATAGGAGTGACAGTTTCTTCAGCAGGTCTACTCGAGCTAGCTTTTAAGAGTTGTATTTCTCTTAACAGCATTTGGTTAGTTTCCTGTTGCTGCCTCATTTGTTCCTGCACACTTCCAAATAAAGTTAGAATTTCATCATTAGAGGCTAAAACGGGAGCAGATCCCTGAACACTCCGAGTAGGGATAACATCTTGAGGTTGTGAAGAAAATGGCATCCTTGGAGGAGGTGGTGGAAGCACCGAACCGGTAGTAGCGGAGGTTGCAGCAGACATAGTGGAGGAGCTCATGTTTGATCTTGAGGCCATCGTAAACAATGTGGCAAAAAGTTTTGAAAATAGAAAACCGATTAACGATTTCACAAAGATTTTTAGTAAAAGTAGCACCACTTGCCCCACGGTGGGCGCCAAATTGTTTTGGTCAAAAATTACCGAAGCAATTTAGTGATCAAATTAGTTAAGTGAGGTAGTGTGCTAAAATTATGTGTGAAAAATATGTTAGCCAAGTTAGTTATAAAAACAGTTTCAGGATACGGCTCAAGATATAGAGCTGTATCTATGATCAAACAATGAGCAGAAAAGTAAAGGTTGACACGTGATGTACGAGGAAAGCCCTTGATTAATCTAGATCGCCGACATAAAACCTCGGGAGCTGACAATTGCAGCTGCCTTGTTCTTCTATTGCTTCAAATATCAGGATACAGTGCAGGATGTGGTGCGAATCAACTATGTGTTACAATGTAATTCGAATACAAGTGTTGTGTGTGTTAGGGGTCATTTTCTTAACATATGTATCCTGACCAATATCCTGCCTTTGTTTGGTTATTTGTAATCAGGATGCTGGAAGAGGATATTGCTGACATCTTGGGCGACATCCTGAAGCTTATTGAATTAACCACGTGCAGATTAAGGGCAGAGGCTTGCTAACGGTCACAAGGACTTCTTCTCCTCAAGACTCGGACGAATTTGTTGAGAAAGAGACGTTGAGCCCGAAAGACCAGGTCTGCAACGTTCCAAGAAGGAATATTCGGTGAATCCCGCGAGTTTAGGGTAGTTAGTTATCTTATCTTTACTATAAATAGATGAGGTCGGATCAACTTAGAACACATCATTTCACACTTACACTCTCGAACACAATCACTCTCTAGCTGATAGCAAACATCACACTTGTATTTCATTTTCGTTGTAACACTTAGTCGATCCGTACCACATCCTGCACTGTATCCTGATTTTTGAGGCAATTGAAGAACAAGGCAGCTGCGATTGTCAGCTCCCGAGGTTTTATGCCGGCGATCTAGATTGATCAAGGGCTTTCCTCGTACATCTCGTGTCACTTCCTTTACTTTTTGCTCATTAATTGCTCATTGTTTGATCATCGATACAGCTCAATATCCCGAGCCGTATCCTTATACTGTTTTTACAAGTAATTTAATTAACACGTTTTTGACATTTACTTCTAGCACACTACCTCACTTAACTAATTTGATCACTTAATTACTTCGGTAATTTTTGACCAAAACAGTTAACATCCTGACCGAGGAGGGTATCTCAGGGGTATGATTCTGAGAATGGCTTGGGACGATATTCCCCCCTGTTATCCTCAGTGTAAACTGCGGAACTGAAGTTCAAAGCCCTGGGCTGTATAGGAGTGACAGTTTCTTCAGCAGGTCTACTCGAGCTAGCTTTTAAGAGTTGTATTTCTCTTAACAGCATTTGGTTAGTTTCCTGTTGCTGCCTCATTTGTTCCTGCACACTTCCAAATAAAGTTAGAATTTCATCATTAGAGGCTAAAACGGGAGCAGATCCCTGAACACTCCGAGTAGGGATAACATCTTGAGGTTGTGAAGAAAATGGCATCCTTGGAGGAGGTGGTGGAAGCACCGAACCGGTAGTAGCGGAGGTTGCAGCAGACATAGTGGAGGAGCTCATGTTTGATCTTGAGGCCATCGTAAACAATGTGGAAAAAAGTTTTGAAAATAGAAAACCGATTAACGATTTCACAAAGATTTTTAGTAAAAGTAGCACCACTTGCCCCACGGTGGGCGCCAAATTGTTTTGGTCAAAAATTACCGAAGCAATTTAGTGATCAAATTAGTTAAGTGAGGTAGTGTGCTAAAATTATGTGTGAAAAATATGTTAGCCAAGTTAGTTATAAAAACAGTTTCAGGATACGGCTCAAGATATAGAGCTGTATCTATGATCAAACAATGAGCAGAAAAGTAAAGGTTGACACGTGATGTACGAGGAAAGCCCTTGATTAATCTAGATCGCCGACATAAAACCTCGGGAGCTGACAATTGCAGCTGCCTTGTTCTTCTATTGCTTCAAATATCAGGATACAGTGCAGGATGTGGTGCGAATCAACTATGTGTTACAATGTAATTCGAATACAAGTGTTGTGTGTGTTAGGGGTCATTTTCTTAACATATGTATCCTGACCAATATCCTGCCTTTGTTTGGTTATTTGTAATCAGGATGCTGGAAGAGGATATTGCTGACATCTTGGGCGACATCCTGAAGCTTATTGAATTAACCACGTGCAGATTAAGGGCAGAGGCTTGCTAACGGTCACAAGGACTTCTTCTCCTCAAGACTCGGACGAATTTGTTGAGAAAGAGACGTTGAGCCCGAAAGACCAGGTCTGCAACGTTCCAAGAAGGAATATTCGGTGAATCCCGCGAGTTTAGGGTAGTTAGTTATCTTATCTTTACTATAAATAGATGAGGTCGGATCAACTTAGAACACATCATTTCACACTTACACTCTCGAACACAATCACTCTCTAGCTGATAGCAAACATCACACTTGTATTTCATTTTCCACTACAAGAAATTAGGGTGTTTACCCACACATAATTTACCTACACATGTTTGTATATGTGTGGGTAATGGTTGATAATATATTTTCATAATGATTAACACTTAATATGTGTTGGTAATGGATTTTAGCCACACTTGGTGTTGGTGGGAAAATTTCCCCCCAAAATTGGCAATCGATTAAATATTAAATTACCTACACATGTGGCAAATTTTCTTCATGTGTAGGTAAATTATCTACACATATGTAAAAAACTAATATATGTGTAGGTAAATGATTATGTTTGCCAACACATAATTTAAAAAAAAATATGTAGATAAACTAAGTTAATATATATATTTATTTTATTTTTTTAAAAATGACGTGGCAAATTAAATGCCTACACATGTTTAAGTGTACAATATGTGTAGGTATTGGATATATATAAAATAAGTAAATATATATTTTTTATGACGTGGCAAAACAAATATCTACACATATTTAGAAATGTACAATATGTGTAGATATTGAATGCATATAAAATACATATTTAACTCTTTTTTATAAGGTGATGTGGCAAAACAAATACCTACATATATTTAGAAATGTACAATATGTATTGATATTGGATACATATAAAATAACTTATGAAGGCTCCAAGCTTCATCTAAAGCTTAAGCTTGGTTTGTTGGTAATTTTTCAAGCTAGGCTTCGACTTGGCTCCTATTTGATTTATATATACATCCCCTTCAAGCCCCTCCTACGTGGCGGTGACGTGGCGGCCCATCCCCTTGGGGATGAGGCTCTCCATACCCACCAGCCTTAAGGGGTAGCATCTGAATGGTCATTAAGAGGCTACCCTTAACGCATAATGTACAAACTCAAACTCATTATGCACATCTATACATAAAGCTTTTGGTGCAACTCCCATCAACATAACTCAGCCAGAAAACAAAGCACACAGATACCAATCCCAAACATCTCATCCACCGTCAATTCAAATCACAATTAGACGGCTATCATTCTCTCTTCACACAAGTTTCTTTTTTTTTTTGAACGGCCAACAAACTCAATCCCGAGCACTCTCGGGGCATCCACTGGACAAACGGAGTACTCCGAGAGTAACCCGAGTCCACCACCAATTTCAGGGAAAACCCGGTAACCCACCCGCGCCGTAGGCATGACAGTGAAATTACCGGTAAAACTCGTTTGGCTCAAGGATCCAACCTAAGTTTCCCTGGGTCTCCTATCACTGCCCACCAGTACCTCACTCTGCACCAAGTGGGAGTCAAACCTGCATCTCTCAAGAGAAATGCAAGTCCTCCACCACTTGATCTAGAGATCATTGGCAAACAAAGCACACAGATACCAATCCCAAACATCTCATCCACCGTCCATTCACACAAGTTGGCGACGATCCTAAGTTGGTGGCCCCCTTCACTTTTGACCGTTAATCAACAAACCAGTTTCATCACAACTTCCAAACCCTAATTTCAACTTTGCAACAACACTTGATCATCATCAACAATGGACAAATCGAAGATCGGAAGACGATTCGAAGGCAAAGTTGCGGTCGTTACAGCTTCAACTCAAGGTATAGGTTTCAGTATCGCTCACCGGTTAGGTTTAGAAGGTGCTTCAGTCGTTATCTCCTCTCGTCGACAGGTTTTTCTCCGTTAATCTTCGATTTGTTTACTTTTTTTTTTTTTTTTGTAATAATCAAGTGTGATAAGCACTAGTTGATGCTCAATTGTTTGCTTTTGGTTAGAAAACACAAGTTAGGCTTACGTGTTGTACTGGGATTTCTGTTTTTGAAGGTGAATTGTACGTAAATTTGTGATGATTCTTCGTTTTGATTGTTTATGTGAGTAGTTTGTTTATATTTATTTTTTGTAATAATCGAGTTGAAATGAAGTTTAATTGCTTGTTTTTGATCAGAAAACAGAAATTTAGGTTACGTGTTCTACTGGAATTGATGTTCTGAACGTGAATTGAGCGTGATTATGATCTGTTTCTCATGTGTTCTATTGAAGTTTTGTGTTTGTGAATGTGAATCGGACGTGATTATGATCTGATTCATTGTTTTTGCTTGTTTATATGATATGAAATGAAGCTCAATTGTTTGTTTCTAATCAAAAACATAAATTTAGGTTATGTGTTCTACTGGAATTTCTGTTTCTGAAAAGAGATTTGTTTACTTTTTTTTGTAATAATTGAGTATGAAAGCACTAATTGAAGCTTAATTGTTTGTTTCTGATCTGAAATTAGAGATTTAGGTTCAGTGTTGTACTGAGATTTGTGTTTGTGAACGTGATTATGATGTGTTTCGTTGTTTGATTGTTTATGCGAGTTGAAATGAAGCTTAATTTAGGTTGCGTGTTCTACTGGAATTGATGTTTCCAAAGATCAAACTGTTAAAAGACTTCCAAAGAGTGTTGGGTATGTGCAATCAAGCCACAAACTTTCTCGCTTTGGTCGTGAGAAGTTGAATCTCAAAGATAAATATAGCGGTAACGATGCAAAACTGACAGAAACTAGTGAAAATAGTGCAAGTACTCTCCGTAGAAGCATTAGAAAAAGGAAAGTTAGGTGTTGGGATGAAATATCTTCATTGTTCAAGTCACGTGCCTCACTTTCCCATTGCAAGAAACACTTGGTCAACGACGGTGTGAAGTTTGAAGAAACCAAGTCTGAGGACACCAACGTAGCGAGTGATTCACTGGTTGAAAAACATGAAAGTGCTGCAAAAGAATCTGATGGAGTTGCTTGTAATACATATAACAACAGGTGTCTGACGTATACGTTCAGCAGGCGGCATAAGAAGGTTTTATCATCTAAATCTGAGAACTATTCTTCTCATGGAAACAGTTGTAACCATGAAAACAAGGAGCCTGATCTGATTGAAGATTCATCTAGCGATAGCCAAAACATGATGGACATTGCTTGCCAGGTTAGTTTTCTCTTCACCAAATTTCTTTCAACACCATAATTGAAGTTATTCACCCCTTAAAGTAAGTCATATGTTTTAGAATCGATGATCAGATGCACCATAATGTTCATTGCTGGGATTCTTATAAATTTGTGTGATAAGAATAGCATATTTTGACCAGTATAGTTTCGGGCCTCAAGTCTTGTCCTCTGTTTGCCTGGTGCACAATCCGTTTTATGGTCAGAACTAGATAGACTTAACATTCAATCCATTTAATGACTACAATTAGATTGAAGTATAGAATCTCCAACATTTTGGGGCCAACGGGTGTGATTTCCATCTAACTTGTCAATAGAAGTTTTTTTTTCATTTCAAATTTAAACTAAACTTAACGATTACATTTCTAATTTGTGCAGTTAATTTCCTTGTCCGCGAATCGTAGTTGGTGAAGGCATTCAGTGCTTCAAAATGTGATATGCAAGCAATGGTGTGTGAAGCTTTTGAGGTGTTGGTCATATTTATGCAGGTATCTACTTTGGCTAGTCGAATCTAGTTGCCAACTCAGTCGTCACTTTCCAGTTCAGGTTTGGACTCGTATCGTGGATCACAACATTTTGCCCTAATCCACACCCATTGCGTCCAAAACACGTTGGTGATATTTGAGTTCATGTCTCTTAAGCTTCGTCTATTTGATCCGTTATAAATAAAACATAATCCGATTCGACTCGCTCTTAAGTTAATGGGTCAAAACATATGGACAGGCAAAACATGGAAAGGTGTTGGGAGCTCAAATAGCAAGGTTTCACAACCGACAAAAGCCAATTAAGATATTTTTCAAGTCAAATGGAAGTCAACAAGATCATATAAACAGCTGCTGATGGATGCTTGTATATACATGAGTTATTTAGCGCATCAAGTTGCAACCGAATTGCTGAGATGTTTTCTCAATAATTATTACAATATTCTTTAGTAATGTTGTGTCTGTCGGATGGTGTGTCATTACTTTGTAACTACCAATGTGTATGTTGTATTAGCGGACATTTGTTTGGGTACCAGATGATATGGACATCAAGCACTAAAGTGAGTGCTTGGTGTATGTTGATGAAGTTCATTTGTAGTTTTGAGTTTTTCTTGTTCAAGTATGTATCAGGTAATTTATAGTTTGTTCTTATTTAAGTCAATAATTCATAAATTGACTTGAATGGACAATAAATATGGCCATATATATTTATATTATTTGGGGTATGTTTCTACGGTGATGTTTATGTTATACATGATTTTACCTATAGATGCTAGAAAATATTTTGTGTTATCTTGAATTGTTCCAAAAGTCTTTAGAAAAATGTATAAAAGTAATCATCGTTGGTTTGTTAAACTATCGAGCTGGTGTGTTATCTTGAATTGTTCCAAAAGTCTTTAGAAAAATGTATAAAAGTAATCATCGTTGGTTTGTTAAACTATCGAGCTGGAGGTCTCACTTGGAAACATGCAAACCTTCATCGGAGTCGCATTGGCGTGCCACAACGCGCGCAAGGGTATAAGCCTAGTTTAATTAAAATTAAAATTACCATTTTACGTTTTATTATCAAACGAAATCAATCAAACAAAAAAAAAACAAACAAACACAATAGCAGCCTTTTATTAATAAGGACCAGCCTTAACCCAAAAACAATATCCACCCATTTATGTTTTTTCCAAAGAATCGAATAAGACTTGAGTAAAGGACAGGGGCGGATCTAGAGCCATGAAGGGGTTCATAGAAACCCGTTCGGTTCGTAAGTTATAGTGTTAAGTTATATAGAAAATATTGAAGGAACCCTTTAATATTTTGTAGGGTAACCTTGCAAGCAAAGTTATAGATTGGCTTACTGGTAAAATGTGTGCTGAGTGTAATTGAGGTCTTGAGTTCGAGTCCGGTTAACTCTTTTTTCCGATTTTTATTTGCGTTTTTTTTTATTCTTTTTTTTTACTCAAAAACAAATTAGGGTTAGTGATTTACCACACTAACACACACGACCACACAGGCTCTGCCACACTTACGGTTGCCCTGAAGGTAATTAGTATTGCACTTTTCTTAGTTTTATGTTGGCTTTTTGTGATAATGTGGAATTTGGATATTATGATGCAAGTGTTTAACGATATCAAAGATAAATGTGTATAGTTTATGTATTAAATATTAAGTTTCAAGAAGTGATTGGGAGGCTACGATCCCCTATGTTATTGATTTTGAAGTGTGAATCCAAATAAGTATTAAGTTGTTTATTAATTTCTAATTGTAAATTGAATTTGATATTCTTGCATCTTATTTATATATAGATATGGGTCATCAGTGGGTAAAGAATGGGAACCGGGTATCGACCGAGTATGTAGATGGGGTAAAAGAATTTCTAAATGTTGCCCGACAAACTTTGAACTCCAACGGATTAACTTTATGCCCATGTGCTAATTGCCTCAATACGAGACTGCAAAAGATAGATGTCATTGCTGCCCATTTGATTAATGTAGGAATTGATAAGTCGTATACATGCTGGGTGTACCACGGTGAGGATGAAGAGGATGAGGGACCTGATGAATTTGTTAATGAGGAATCTGCTGGCTTAAGAGCGGGATTAGAGGATGCGACTGGTCATCCATTCTTTGATATTGGCACTACCAATGATTTGATTGGAAATCAACAACCAGTTGATGGAAATAATCGTTATCAGAAACTGCATGAAGCGCTAAATAATCCCGTGTATGAAGGATGCACGAGTTCTTCTACCTTGACATTTGTTGTGAAGTTGATGAATTTGAAAGTGATGAACAAATGGACTGATAATTCTTTTGAGATGTTACTGAGGATATTGCATGGGGTACTTCCTGCTGGTAATAATTGTCCAGAGAGCTATTATGATATTAGAATGCTGCTTTGTGAAGCTGGTTTAGGTTACGAGCTTATTGATGTGTGTCAATATGATTGTGCTATATTCTACGGGGACAACAAAGATGCCATAACATGTCCAGTTTGTCAAAGTAGTCGTTATGTGCGCAACAAAATTGCATATAAGAAGCTGCGTTACTTTCCGATAACACCTCGTTTGAAGCGCCTATATGCATCACGCCACACAGCTAAAGATATGCGGTGGCACAAAGAAGTACGCAAGGATGAGCAGGGAGTGTTGCGCCATCCCGCTGATGGAAGGGCTTGGAAACATTTTGACGACATGTATCCTAAATTTGCAGATGATTCGAGGAGTGTACGATTGGGGTTGTCTTCAGATGGGTTTAACCCTTTTAGTAATATGACAACAACACATAGTATGTGGCCAGTCATTTTGATGCCATATAACATGCCACCTTGGTGTACAATGCATAAGAGCAATTACCTTTTAAGTTTATTGATTCCTGGGCCAAAATCTCCTGGTAAAGACTTTGATGTCTTCTTAAGGCCGCTTGTAGATGAACTAAAAGTTTTATGGCGTGATGGGGTTGAAGCATATGATGGATATTCAAAAGCTCCTTTTACTCTTTATGCCGCAGTAATATGGACGATTAGTGACTTCCCAGCTTATGCTTACTTGTCCGGGTGGAGCACTATGGGCAAATTGGCATGCCCAATATGCTTAGAGGATACTCGTTCTAACAGGATTCGTGGTAAACAATGTTATACAGGGCACCGATGTTTTTTAAGTAAAACACACAGGTGGAGAAAGAACTTAGAGTTTGACGGAAAGCAAGAGAAAAGACAACGACCTCGTCAATTTACAGGTGATGATATTTTGCGACAGGTGGCGGATATACCTACATGCACTACCGGAAAAGCACCTAGTAATGAGGATAGGAAGCGTAAACGAGGTTCTGATGAGTTGAACTGGTCAAAAAAGAGTATATTGTTTGAATTTCCATACTGGTCTAAATTATTGGTACGTCATAATCTTGATGTCATGCATATAGAAAAAAATGTATGTGATAATATAGTAGGGACATTGTTAAATGATCCTGTGAAATCAAAAGATACTACAAAAGCACGTTTAGACTTGGAGGATCTTAACATTCGCAAGGAACAATGGTTGAAAGAGAGAAATGGAAGATTTGAGAAACCTCATGCTAATTTCACATTGACTAAAGATGAATGTGTGGAGTTTTGCAAATTTATTAAGTCTGTTCGCCTACCCGATGGCTATGCGTCCAACATCAGTCGATGTGTGACGGACCACAATACACTTGGTGGGATGAAAACACATGATTGTCATGTATTGCTTCAGAAAATACTCCCGGTAGCCATTCTCCCTTTCTTAAATAAGGATATACGTGAAACTTTAATTGAGTTTTGCCAGTTCTTTCAAAAAATATGCTCTAAAACTCTATATGCCAAAGAACTTGAGGATATGAAGACCGGGATTGTTATTATATTATGCAAACTTGAGAAGATATTTCCTCCTTCATTTTTTACAATCATGGTTCACTTGTGTGTACATTTGCCTGAAGAAGCATTATTAGGAGGCCCGGTAAGTCAAAGATGGATGTTTGGGATTGAACGTCGTATGGGTACGTACAAGGGATATATTCGTAACTTTGCACGTCCTGATGGCTCTATTACTGAAGCGTATGTTGTCGATGAGGCTGTCACATTTTTATCTCGTTATGTAGATGATATCGAGACAAGATTCAACCGTGCAGAACGCAATTGGGATGTAACGACCACTAAACATGAGATGGATTTATTCAATAATAAAGTTCGTACATTGGGGGCTTCGAAATTCGGACAACTTGGGGAATATCTTGAGGTGGTGCAATGGTATATCTACAATAATTGTGGAGTTGAACTTGATAGTTACCTAAAGTGAGTTGAACATATTTAGGTATACCCTTATTTTGTATTTAATAGTTAATTTAAAATCATAACTCATTTGTTCTTGATTTAGGGAGCACAAAGAAGCTTTATCCTCAAGAGGTATAAGGGAAACAAATTTAGATACTATACAGAAACAAGAGTTTCCCTTTTGGTTCAAGAACAAGGTAAAACTAAAAATGTATTACTTTTAGTAACTGATTTTAAGCACATTGCTAACTAAACTTAGGTGTTTATAGATGGCTTTGCTGAGAGTCAATGGTGATCCTCGAGCTACCGACGATTTGTATGCTTTATCACAATTTCCTGATGATCGCTACACTAGTTGGCAAAGTTGCATCGTCCATGGTGTTAGATTTCGTTGCAAGGAGCGTGATGACAAGTTCACTACACAATGTAGTGGAGTTTCTGTAGGGGGTGAAGATGAAGCAATGATTTACTATGGTGTTTTACTTGAAGTTTTGGAGTTGGATTTTATACTCGGTAGAAAGGTATTCATGTTTCGTTGCAAGTGGTATAATACTGATCCAAAGGGAAAAAGGATGGTGGTTAATCACAAATTGACATCAATTGACATTACATCTAAGTGGTATGTAGAGGAGCCATTTATTTTTGCTAATCAAGCTCAACAAGTTTTTTATCTGAATGATTATGCACGTGGGAAGAACTGGATGGTGGTACAGAAAGTACACCATCGCAACATATATGATATACTTGAGCATGATGAAGATGAAGTATTGATGAATGATATATTTCAAGAAGAGGAATCTAGTGAGTTGCCACCTTTTCAACCAACCGAAGAATTACCTGAAACATCTCTAGTAGTTCGAAATGATGTAGAACCTGTAACATTACCATACGAGGAAGTTCTTGCAATGCGTAATGTAAATGCCCCTGTGGATGACTTAGAAGGTATTGATGATGAATATGATGACGTGGGTAAAATGTTTTTTAATAACGAACCTGTACTTGATTTTGAGACCGAGCATGATTCTGATGAGCCAAATTGTAACAGTGATGATGATGACTCTTTAGCATGATTTTCTTGATATACTTGTAAGTCCATGTTATTCTTTTCTGCTCTGTGCTTGTTAGGTTAATACAAATATTGGTTGTTTAAAAAAAATAACTTACTGCAACTTATGTCGTTTTTGTTCTAGGACAACCTAAAGTTTAATGACAGAGATTTACAGGTGAACATATGTGTTTTCAGTTAGTTCTTCTTATCTTTTAAATTTTAAATTTGTGGTTCATAAGATTTTATTTGATGTTTTGCAGCTTCAAACATGCAAGAGCTACTTTTTGTGGAGATATGACAGTTTCGGATGGAGTTAATCGTGGGATGGAGTTAATTGTTAATTGGGTCAGGGGTAGTTAAATTTTTTAGTTGGGTTTTTATGTTTGCTATACTGAGTGGTTTCTTTTTAAAGTTGAGTTGGCAGAGTTCTCTAGCAAGAGATTACTCTTATATGTTTGAATGTTAAATAAATTGGGTTAGATAAGTATGGATGTTTTATTGTTTGCTTTAGTTGGTGTTTGACTTTGTTCAAATTTGGGTCCCTTGTGTCTGTATCCTACACTGTGTTGCTTCCTTACAGAAGGCTACACAAAGAAAAAAAATGACTTGTTAATCACATAAATGGATTTCATATTGATTTTTTAAATTTGTTGAGTATCAGTTTTTAAATGACTTGTTAATCACATAAAATTTGTTGACTAGTTACGTTACGACAAATAAAAATATGTATGGACTATTTAAACATTACAATTCTGTATATGAATGTAGCAGGTTAGGTTGTTTGGTTCAGTTCTGCAGCCAAAGTCGCTTGTAGCCAAAGTGCAGCAATAATGCAGCCAATATTGCAGCCAAAGTGCAGCAATATTGCAGCCAAAGTGCAGCAATAATGCCGCCAAAGTGCAGCAATAATGCAGCCAATAACGCAGCCAATAATGCAGCCAATATTGCAGCCAAAGTGCAGCAATATATGCAGCCAAAGTGCAGCAACAACGCACCAATATTGCAGCCAAAGTGCATTAAAATCGCGTGTAATATTGCAGCGAAAGACCAACCAATATTGCATTACAATGGTTCATTACAATGTAATCGATATTTGCAGCCAAAGGGCAATAGAATGGTTGCAAAATTGGCGGGTCAAGCGGGTTTGCTAATGGGTCAAAAAGTATTTTTGTATGGTTCTGGTTGACCACACTTTTGGCTCAAAACTAAAAAAATAAGATTTATATATTTACGAATAGTTACGTTTCGACGCTCGTTACGGACCTACGCGCGTTACGAACGACTTCGAAAAAAAAATAAAAATATTATATAATTACGGCTCGTTACGGACTCGACGCGCGTTACGGACGACCTCGACTAAATAATAAAAATATTATATATTTACGACTAGTTACGTTTCGACGCTCGTTACGGATATACGATCGTTACGAACGACTCGAACGATAAAATGAAAATATTATATAATTACGGCTCTTACGGATTCTACGCGCATTACGGACCTACCCTCGTTACGGACGATCTAGACTAATAATAAAAATATTATATATTTACGATTAGTTACGTTTCGACGCTCGTTACGGACATACGATCGTTACGGACGACTCGAACGATAAAAAGAAGATATTATATAATTACGGCTCTTACGGATTTGACGCGCGTTACGGACCTACGCTCGTTACGGTCGACATCGACTAAATAATAAAAATATTATATATTTACGACTAGTTACGTTTCGACGCTCGTTACGGACCTACGCGCGTTACGGACGACTTCGACTAAATAATAAAAACATTATATATCTCCGACTAGTTACGGTTACGGATTCGACGCGCGTTACGGACCTGAACTCGTTACGGACGACTTCGACTAAATAATAAAAATATTATATATTTACGACTAGTTACGTTTCGACGCTCGTTACGGACATACGATCGTTACGGACGACTCGAACGATAAAATGAAAATATTATATAATTACGGCTCTTAGGGATTCGACGCGCGTTACGGACCTACGCTCGTTACGGTCGACATCGACTAAATAATAAAAATATTATATATTTATGACTAGTTACGTTTCGACGCTCGTTACGGACCTACGCGTGTTACGGACGACTTCGACTAAATAATAAAAATATTATATATCTCCGACTAGTTATGGATTCGACGCGCGTTACGGACCTACGCTCGTTACGGACGACTTCGACTAAATAAAAAAAATAATATATATTTACGACTAGTTACGTTTCGACGCTCGTCACGGACCTACGCGCGTTACGGACGACTTCGACTAAATAATAAAAATATAATATATTTACGACTAGTTACGGATTCGACGCGCGTTACGGACCTACGCGCGTTGCTAACGACTTCGACTAAAATATAAAAATAATATATAATTACGGCTCGTTACGGACGACTTCGACTAAATAAGAAAAATATTATATATTTACGACTAGTTACGTTTTGACGCTCGTTACAGACCTATGCGCTATAAAGGACGACTTCGACTAGAAAAAAAAATATTATATAGTGGTTGAGGGTGCTGGTGAGTGGAACAGAGGTCACCGGTTCGACCCCGCCTCCCGTGTTTTTCGCTGCACTTCTGTTTTTCCTTTTAAAATCAATATATGAAAACCATAGTGTCTATATAAGTTTAAGAAGAGATGCAGTCTAACACCAAAAAACATCAGCTGACCAGTGGTGATGGGTTGTAGTTGTGCATACCTTTTTTTTTTTTTTGTTATAAACAGGTATATGAAACAGCAATATAAACTCACAAATATATCAAACGTGATGTGTATCTAAGTTCATCTTTTCATCATTTTTATGATTTTCTGCAATATACAGAATTTTTAACAAATTTCACCCACTAAAACAGTTTCAAAATCGATTTATAATGTTATAAATGTTCGAAAAGTCAATCGAAACTCACAAATGATACATCAAAAATCAATCGAATCAAACCGAACGTCGACCGAATTAGTTCGAAATCGATATATATTTACGACTAGTTACGGATTCGACGCGCGTTACGGACCTACGCGCGTTACGAACGACTTCGACTAAAAAATAAAAATATTATATAATTACAGCTCGTTATGGACTCGACGCGCATTACGGACGACTTCGACTAAATAGAGTAAATTGCTAAAATCGTCCCTGACATTTGTTCACATTTGCTAGATTCATCCAAAAAAGGTTTTTTTCTCATAGGATCACTGAAGTTTCAAAAAAGTTGCTAAATCCATCCAAAATGACTAATACTCTAACAATACTAAGTTGATAGAGGGGTAATTTAGTCATTCTTTTAATTTATTTAGTTTACTTTTTTTTAACAGGTTATTACATGCCCCCACCCTTTTATAGTTTGGCTTGTATTTTAACAAAAAAATAAAGGTAAAAAGAGAACAAGTCAGATCGGTCAAGCGGGTTGAAAGCGTTCAGAGTGTATTATCAGTCATACAACCTCATATATGGCTGTAACTTCTTGCTGTAGTTGATAATAAAGCTTACCAGTCTACGACATGTTGTGCAGCATTGGCCAGCTGTACCAACAGCAGCAAACAAGACAAAACGAACAACGAGTTTAGATCGGTCAAGCGGGTTTATATGCGTTAAGAGTGCAGATCGGTCAAGCGGGTTTATATGCTTCCAGTAGTTTATAATAAAGCTTACCAGTCTAGTCTACGACATGTTGTGCAGCGTTGTAGTTGATAATAAAGCTTACCAGTCTACGACATGTTGTGCAGCATTGGCCAGCTGTACCAACAGCAGCAAACAAGACAAAACGAACAACGAGTTTAGATCGGTCAAGCGGGTTTATATGCGTTAAGAGTGCAGATCGGTCAAGCGGGTTTATATGCTTCCAGTGGTTTATAATAAAGCTTACCAGTCTAGTCTACGACATGTTGCGCAGCGTTGGCCAGCTGTACCAACAGCAGCAAACAAGACAAAACGAACAACGAGTTTAGATTGGTCAAGCGGGTTTATATGCGTTAAAAGTGCAGATCGGTCAAGCTGGTTTATATGCTTCCAGTAGTTTATGATAAAGCTTACCAGTCTAGTCTACGACATGTTGTGCAGCGTTGGCCAGCTGTTCCAACAGCAGCAAACAAGACTGAACGAACAGCGAGTTTAATGTCTGCATCATCCATGACTATGAGAGCATTGTTAACAAATTTCAGCCACTAAAACAGTTTCAAAATCAATTTATGATGTTACAAATGTTCGAAAAGTCAATCGAAACTCACAAATGATACATCAAAAATCAATCGAATCAAACCGAACGTCGACCGAATTAGTTCGAAATCGATATAAACAGTTTGAAATCTGAAATAAACTGTTCGAAGCACATAAAATTGCACCGAAAATCAATCAATTTAACCAAAAGTAAACCGAAATCAGTCCGAAACCGATCGAAAATTAACCGAAACAATCCGAACTCAACCGAAATCAGATTCGATTACACCGAAACTCATCCGATTCGGACACGATTACTCGCAGAGCTTCCCGAGTTCTGATACCACTTGTGAGTTCAGTACCGTTTCGAATCGAACCCATTCTGACCCGAACCCGTTCCGACCCTAGCCCGTTTCGATCCGAACCAAAACAACCCCCTTTTTAATTGACCCATTTTGACCCGAACCCGTTTTGACCCATGACCCGACCCGTTTGCCAGGTCTAGTTGCATGGTGTGCGATAGGTTCTGAATTTCAACTGCGTCCTTACGCAACACCCGGGTAGCTACGACCCTAGTTATTAATATTCATAAGTTTTTTATTTGGCTTTCTCACGTATAGCTCAAAAAAAAAATGATACAACCTTGTATTCTTAGTTTCTTATAAATTAAAGAAATCATACAGGAGAATATATAAATACAAAATGACAACATTAGCTATATAAATATAAAAAAATAAAGAAAGTGGATGGTTTATTTGAGATGAAGAAAACTGAACGGCTACCTCATCCTTCCGCGCTTTGATTTTCCCGCTCCAACTAGTTTCCCTCTTTCAAATTGATCACGATCTCCTGAACGGTTTTGTTTCTTCCAAACAAGGATGGGATCTTGAGCAAAAGTGGTTACATATTTTTCCCATCAGAGCGATTCTGCCTCTTGTACAACAACAGAAACCTCGATTCAAGAAACCCTCATTTGCTATCATTCACTCGCCCACTTGAATGGAGAGGTTAGTAGCCATCATTCAATTCGAATATTTGTTATGAATTTTGATCTGGGAGCATATGTTTTGGATCGGCTCATTATAAGTAGCCCTAATTCGTGTGTAAAGAAAGTTCAATCTGATTCTGATGTTAATGATTCCGATTATTGTTGCGGGTCTTGTTTTATTCTGATTCTGATGTTAATGATTCCGATTATTGCTGTTGTTCTTGTTTTAATCTAATTCTGATGTTAATGATTTCGATTATTCTTGCCGTTCTTGTTTTAATCGGATTCTGATGTTAATGATTCTGATTATTGTTGCTGCTAATGATTTTGATTTTGCTGCTGTTAATAATACTTGTCGTATGTTTACTGTATAATGCATGTTGTTCCTGTAATCCTGTATTCTGTAAGTTGAATTTGCTTCACCAACAACATTAGTCACTGTCCTTGTAAAAATTTTAATATCACCAGGTCCTAAAGTAAATGCGAATGAAGGATAGTTTAGTTGTGCCTCCTGTATAACTTCTGTGCATATGACCAGTTTCTGTAAAATGACCCCAACTTGTTTGCTTGTATATCCGAGACCACATAATGAGTTCACTAGACCAACAACATTAGTCACTGTCCTTGTAAAATTTTTAATATCACCAGGTCCTAAAGTAATTGCGAATGAAGGATTGTTTAGCTGTGCCTCTTGTATAACTTCTGTGCATGTGACCTGAAACCTGTTCTGACCCGAACCCGTTTCGACCCTAACCCGTTCCGACCCGAACCCATTCCGACACTAACCCGTTTCGACCCGAACAATTGCTCTTATGTTTCTATCGACGGTGCTAGCACCGACGGCGAGAATCCATGGTGCCTCATTTGACAATGATGAGTTCACTGGACCAACATTCCCTGCTGAACAACTTACAAAGATTCCTTTCTGAATAGCACTAAACGCACCAGAAACACTATTAGTAAAATCAGTCTTTCCGGTCAGCTTCGAGTTACACCCTTGACTATCACATCTTCCTGAACCAGAAGCACAATTAGTGAAATCTCTGGCTCCGATTAGTTTATTGTTACACCCTTCAATAATAGTTATTTACAATTTTTTTATTTGACTGCTAAATACAAAAGAACTGGTCAAATAATTATAATCAGATTTTGTATTTGAATCTAATAAAGGAAAATGACGGTGTACGAGAAACAAAGAATGAAAACAATTGAAGAGAACAAAGCGAAAATGAAAGCAGCGGGTCTTGATGAAAAGGCGTATCCGTATAAGGGTACAATTCCGATGTCACAAAATGAGAAGAGTAAAAGTAAAAAGAAGGGGGGTTTGGAAGACAATGAGGAGCTTATGCCATTTTCCACCGATGAGGAATCAAGTTATTCAAGCGGACCAGATAAACGAGATGAAATATGTGCATCTAAAAAGATGGTACTTGCTTACTATTCTTGCATTTTATTTATCTAGATATTGACTTGTAAAATACTTTCTTTTTCTTTATATTCTTAAAGAGCATAATGACAAGTCAAGGTGGCCAAGGTAGAAGACAAAGTGGCCGAGCGGGGCAACCTAGAGAAGATGGACGACGTGTTGGTATGTGATTGTGTGCGTATATATCGCTTTGCTTTTTTTATTATTATTGAGTACACTAATTTTTGTATTGTAATATATTATTAAATTAACATGATATAACTTTTCAACACCAGTTTATTAATTAATTAGCTTACATTTGATCTGTTTGTGTTCAATAGCTTTCATTATACGCACTCCCCAACTTCTGAACTTTACACGACACACCATTAACTCACTCTTTGTAAACTGCATTGTACACAGATCCATCTCCAAGAAACTTGGTTATTAATGCAAAGCAATCTCAAGGACCAGATAAAGAAATTGTTAATGGTATGACAAGCACACAAAACATGTTAATGTTTTTTGTAAGTAGTGTTATAAATGTAAATGTTCTTCTACTTGTTTGTAGACACAACTTATGAGACCGAGGAAGAAGTTGGTGATAGTATGACAGGTAGAAAACGTGGCATTACTTGTGGGAAAGGAGCTCGAAAGGCAATGAAGGCTAATAAGAAGAGATTGCCAGTGGAGTTTAATTTTGAAACAATGCAAGCAATATGTGAAAATGCCTCAGCGTTCATGTATGAGTGTGGCTATATTTTGCGTAACAATTGTAGCTTACAATATAAAGAGTGGAGACATGTACCGAATGAAGTTAGGTTGCCGTTACGCCACAAGCTAACCGTAAGTTTCTTCTTATAATTCAATATGATTTTTAATATTTACATTTACTAACGAGTTATTTGTATTTGTTACATTTGTTACTTGAAGACACTTTTTGAAATTGATGTGGAGGATTCAGATATTTGCAAAGTTATTGATAGCCATTTGGCGAAAGCATGGAGAGGTTACAAAAGTAAGTTGCATGATTACTTCAAAGACATTGGAGGATTGATAGATCCAACTAGGGCAAAGTCCACACCTCCTTCTAATGTTAGCAAAGAAGACTGGGAATATCTTTGTGATATGTGGTCAGAGACAAAATACAAGGTAATGCTTTAATAATATTATTACTTTGTTAATCATTATCATGGTTTAAAAAAACGGCTGAGGCGGAACGGAACAAAAACGCATATGAGGCGGCGCCTCAGGTTCAGATATTACACGCACGCCTTAGTGGGGTGAGGCGTACATTTTGTGCCAAGGCGGAACTATAATACTGAGGCGTACACTTTTGTCTCTTTAGGGTTTTTTTAGGCGCCAACTTATTGGCGGCAACAATAAACTGTTATTAACTGTTAATATTACTTGAGCTGTTATTATCATGATTCTGTTAATTCATAATGATGATTATAACTGTTAATATTACTTGAGCTGTCCGTTTTTGAATCTGATTTTGCTGTTAATATTACTTGATGATGTCCATTTTTGAATCTGATTCTGCTGTTAATATTACTTGCTGTTGTTCTTGTTTTAATCTGATTCTTAATGCTTTTATAATCCTATATTAACAGCAGAAATAATATTTGCTGTTAATACTTAATATATTACTTGCTGTAATAAACTTGCTGTTGCCTGTTAATAATACTTGCTGTTAATTATAGAGTATTCACTTTATTCATTTAGATAATACTTATTTTGATGTTAAGTACTTATTTTTAACTACTGAATCTAATGGTATTTTATGAGAACTCTTATTTTGATGTTAAGTAATTATTTGATTATGATATATATAATTTTATATTTATTTATTAAATCCGCCTCGGCCTTATGCCTCGTTTCGCCTCGATACTTACGCTTCGTGAGGCGAAGGGAAAACGCCTCGAAACTCGTTTCCGTTTTTTTAAACCTTGATATTATTAAATTCGGTCTAATATTTTATGTTTTACTTGGTTGTATGAACTTGAAGGAAAAAGCAGAAAAGAACGTTGCGGCACGTGCACAACGAAAATTTAATAGCAAAAATGGCTCGAAAAGTACAATTCGCTATCATGTTGAACGTGGACTGGATTTGGAATCTTCATCCGGGCAACTTGAGACTTGGCGGCTAACACATTTGGACGTAAAAAAAGGTTGGCTATCTATTGATGCGGCTACAAAATATGTAAGTTTACTTGTTTATTTCTATGCTAAATATCACTTATTAGGTATGTAATTAATTTAGTGTACATGTCTTCTTTTCTTTTTCTTTCTAAAAGGCAGAAATGATGAAGCTGAGAAATGAGCATCCTGTGGAATTAATGAGCGATAAGTCGATTATTGAGACTGTACTTGGAAGAAGCTCTGTTCGTTTGCATGGGTGGGGACGTGATCCAGCTAGTTCTAGTAGCACAAAGGGTGCTACTAAAAAATCAAAGTGTCTTGCTTACGATAAGCTGGCGGAAGAGCTTGAAAGGGTGAAAGGTAAATGTGCAATTATGGAACAAGCATTGATTGAGAATAATATTATGCCTCGTCCATCAAGCACACTAGAGCAATCTCCATATGATGCATTAGAGGGTGTTGAAAACATCGACGAGTGAAGTAGTAGATTCTATAACTCGTTAGTAACTTTAGAACAATTTTTTTTTGTTTGTTTTAGTATTTAAATTTCTATAACTAGTACTTTATTTTGTTGTTTGAATGCTTGTTTAATTAGTTTTAATTAAGAATCTTTATTTGGTGATGTATGTTTTCATGTTGCTTTTGTATTTGTTTGTATATATTTAAAGATTATCATCTACATTTAGTATGGTCAGTGCCTACACTTTACAATATAAATACCAACACATCAATGTTTTTTTCTATACAAATTAAGATCAATGCCTACACATCTTCTACATTTACTTACACATAATATTGCTTTTACCTACACATAGTATTACCTTTACCCACACATATATTCATGACACGTGCCATTACTATAGTCCACGTCAGCTGCCATGTGAGATGCCACGTCGGATGCCACGTCAGATCTTGTCTAAACAAGTTGTTGTACTTCTACCCACACATATAATAGGATTTTAGCCACACATATATGTGTAGGTATAGCTTAATATATACCTACACATAACTTATGTGTGGGTAATGATCTATATCTACAGTCATGAGCCAACACATCATAACACTTAATTTATGTGTAGGTAAAGACAACTACCAACACATTATAGGCTTTTTCCCACATATACTTTGTGTTGGTAAAGAACCAAATTTCTTGTAATTCGTTGTAACACTTAGTCGATCCGTACCACATCCTGCACTGTATCCTGATTTTTGAGGCAATTGAAGAACAAGGCAGCTGCGATTGTCAGCTCCCGAGGTTTTATGCCGGCGATCTAGATTGATCAAGGGCTTTCCTCGTACATCTCGTGTCACTTCCTTTACTTTTTGCTCATTAATTGCTCATTGTTTGATCATCGATACAGCTCAATATCCCGAGCCGTATCCTTATACTGTTTTTACAAGTAATTTAATTAACACGTTTTTGACATTTACTTCTAGCACACTACCTCACTTAACTAATTTGATCACTTAATTACTTCGGTAATTTTTGACCAAAACAATTTGGCGCCCACCGTGGGGCAAGTGGTGCTCTCTTTACTAAAAATTTTTGTCAAATCGCTAATCGGTTTTTTATTTTCAAAACTTTTTGCTACATTGTCCACGATGGCCTCACGATCAAACATGAGTTCCTCTACTATGTCTGCTATGACTTCTGCCACTACCGGTTCGGTGCTTCCACCACCTCCTCCAAGGATGCCAGCCTCTACACAATCTCAAGATGTTATCCCTACTCGGAGTGTCCAGGGATCTGCTCCCGTTTTAGCTTCTAATGATGAAATTTTAACTTTATTTGGAAGTGTGCAGGAACAAATGAGGCAGCAACAGGAAACAAACCAAATGCTTTTAAGGGAAATACAACTCCTGAAGTCTGGCTCGAGCAGATCTGCTGAGGACAATGTCACTCCATTACACCCCAGAGCGTTGAACTTTAGTTCAGCTGTGTATACCGAGGATAACAGGGGGAATACCGTGCCCAGTCTTCCTCAGAATCATACTCCTGAAATACCCTCCTCGATCAGGATGTCGACCATGAGGAGCTCAGGATATGCTTCAGGATATGGGCAAAACCCTCCAACGGGTAACGTGTCAAATAATAATAATACTCATGCTACTAACAATAATGGATCTTTGCAGGATACAGGTGTAACATCAGCACTTACTAGGGAACTTCAAAAGTTGAAGGACATGATATCTAGTGTACCTGGGGTGGTCCAGCCGATCCCAGAAGTGTCTCAAGACAGCCACAAGATATCTCGTTTTGCATATCCTATCTGTGATGCTGAGATTCCAAAGAGGTTCCAAACCCCCAACATGAAGCTTTACGACGGAACGACGGATCCTGAGGAGCATATTGCTCAGTATAGGGAAAGAATGGAGATCAACCCTATCCCTCCGGATCTCAAGGAAGCATGCTTGTGCAAGGGTTTTGGTTCAACCTTGACAGGATCAGCTTTGAAGTGGCTCTTGAATGTTCCTCCACATTCAATTACATCTTTTGCTCATTTAGTAAATTTATTTAATAGTCAGTTTTCTTGTAGTAGGAGCTTTGAAAAATTAACAAGTGATCTCTACAGGATAACACAAGGACCTCAGGAATCCCTTAGGGATTATGTGAACAAGTTCAGCCGGGAATCACTAGACATTCCTCATCTTGATGTTGCAACAGCTGTGCAAGCTTTCAAGATGGGATTGCAAAAAGATTCTCAATTTTACCAAGACCTTGTAATGAACCCATGCAGGAACCTGGATGAAGCTCGGAACAGGGCCCTAAGATACATTCGGTTGGAAGATGACAAAAAGATGCAAGAAAGGATGAACTCATCCAGCACTTATGAATCGACTAACAGGAAGTCAGAATCCTCATTTAAGTCATATCGGCCTAAGCCATACGGTAGAAATGAAAACAAGAGAGTGAACGCTGTCGAAGATGAGGATCCTGAAGAGTATCCTGAGTTGTCTGAATATTGCTTTTCTGTTAATATTCCTGAATTGATGTATGCTATGCAGGGTCTAGGAGACAAGGCTAGATGGCCTCGAAAGAATCAACAAAAGGCTGACTGGAAAGATAAGTCGAAATGGTGCGCTTTCCACGAAGATTTCGGACATATGACTGAGGATTGCATTGCTTTAAGGAAAGAAATAAGCTATCTTCTAAGCAAGGGATATCTGAAAGATCTCTTAGGAAAAAAGAAGAATAAGGGTCAGGATACGGAGAAGGATCCTGAGCGAGCTGCATCACCTCCCGCGGATGCCAAAATAATCAACTTCATTTCGGGGGGATCCGACATTTGTGGAACTTCGTATTCGGCAGCAAAAAGACATGCAAAGGAAGCCAAGGCCGAAAGGGGAGACAAACCTGTCAGGATGACGACCCTCACAACTGACAAAGTGATCACTTTTGATGCTGATGACAGGGATACTGTCCAGGATCCTCACCATGATGCTCTGGTAATAACGTTATATGTGGCTAACCATTTTGTACGCAGGATATTGGTTGATAATGGCAGCTCCGTCAACATAATCCAACTAGAGACACTTAAAAGGATGAACGTATCTCCAATGGATATCACTTCGAAGTCCACCGTGCTTGTTGGGTTCAGTGGAGAGGCCAGAAACACAGTGGGAGAGATAAAGTTGCCGGTATACGTTGAAGGAGTCAACTCGATACAACGTTTCTGCGTGATGGACTCTCTATCCTGCTATAACATTATACTGGGAAGACCATGGATTCACGATATGAAGGCCGTGCCGTCAACATATCACCAATGCATCAAGATACCTACCCCTTGGGGAGTTGTTAAAGTTGATAGCGATCAGCAGGAGGCGAAAGAATGCTACTCCTCCTCGATGAAATCCTCAGCCAGAACTAGTGCAGCATAGCAATTAAAGACGCGGGCCCAGGATATCGTGGAGAATCCGGAGCAGGATGTGAAGAAAGTTATCCTGGACCAGGATAACCCTGATATATCGGTGCTCGTAGGGACCAATATCCCTCAGGATATTGAGGAACAATTAATTAACTTTTTGAAATGCAGGATGTCTACGTTTGCATGGAAGCATGAGGATATGACAGGCATATCCAAAGATATTATCACTCACAAGCTTGGAATTGATAAATCATTCAAGCCTGTGCAACAAAAAAGAAGGAAGTTTGCTCCTGAGCGGAACACGATTATCCAAGAAGAAGTTGAGAGATTATTAAAGTCAAGAATGATCAGAGAGGTTAAGTTCCCAAGGTGGCTTGCAAACGTGGTTGTAGTACCGAAGAAGAATGGGAAATGGAGAGTTTGTGTAGACTACACAGACTTGAACAAAGCTTGTCCTAAAGACCCATTTCCTCTCCCCCATATTGATGCAATGGTAGATGCTACTGCTGGGCATGAAATGCTGACTTTCATGGACGCATCCTCAGGATTTCAACAGATACAAATGGAGCCTTCTGACCAGGAGGATACCGCCTTCATGACGCCAACAGGTATTTATTGTTATACAGCTATGCCTTTTGGTTTGAAAAACGCAGGTGCAACATACCAAAGATTGGTAAACATGATGTTCAAAGACAAACTGGGGGACACCATGGAAGTATACATTGACGATATGGTAGTAAAGTCAAAGAAAGCTCAGGATCACCTCCAGGATATTAAAGGAGCATTTGATATCCTGGATCAGTATAATATGAAGCTGAATCCTGCTAAGTGCCATTTCGGAGTGGGGGCAGGAAAGTTTCTTGGGTATATGGTGACGAAAAGGGGGATAGAGGCAAGCCCGGAGCAGATTAAAGCTATCCTGGATATAAAATCACCCTCGAATATGAAGGATGTACAAAGATTAACAGGCCGGGTAGCAGCTCTAAACAGATTTATCTCAAGATCCTCGGAGAAATGCAAAGACTTCTATGATATCCTAAAGAAGAACAAAAGATTCGAATGGGGGGAAAAGCATGAAGCAGCCCTACAAGATTTGAAACGGTATCTCTCAACCGCACCTCTGTTGATGAAGCCGGAAAATGGTGAACCACTATCCCTATACCTTGCTGTATCAGGGAATGCTGTAAGTGCCGTTCTTATAAAAGACCATGAAGGTCAGCAGTATCCTGTTTATTATGTTAGTAAAAGTTTGTTAGATGCTGAAACTAGGTATTCTCATTTAGAAAAATTGATACTAGCATTAATTATGGCATCAACGAAACTTAGGCATTATTTCGAGACACATAGGATTCATGTTAAAACAAACTATCCTATTAAAAATGTGCTTAGGAAACCAGAGATGTCAGGCAGGATGGCCAAGTGGTCAGTAAAGTTGAGTGCTTATGATTTAGTATATGAACCTAGGAATGCCATAAAGTCTCAGGCTTTAGCTGACTTTGTGGCTGACTTTAGTAGTGACATTCAGGATGAGGTAGACCTAGAAGTTCAACAACTAGGAGAATCCTCAGGATCCTGGACATTATATACTGATGGTGCATCTAATGTAAGAGGAGTAGGATTAGGAATACTACTAAAATCGCCACAGGGGGACATATTACCCCAGGCTATTAGGTGTGAATTTCCTGCTACTAATAATGAAGCAGAATATGAGGCTTTAATTGCAGGATTAGAGTTGGCTAAGAGCATGAGTATCAAAAATTTGCAAGTATATGTTGACTCTCTGTTAATTACTAACCATTTTAATGGATCATATGCAGTTAAGGGAGAGAAATTAATCGAATATCTCGATATTCTCCAAAAATTAGCAGGATATTTCGATGTTTTTATACTTAAACAGGTACCAAGGGAAGATAATGCTGAAGCAGACGCCTTAGCAAATCTGGGATCGTCGGTCAGGATACCTGAAGGGACACAAATACCAATAGTACATGTCTTAGATCCTGCAACGAATCCTCGGGATAAAGAGGTAGCTGGTATTCAGGATCCTGGGGTGGAATATCCTGAAGAGGATCCTAGAACCTGGACGGCTCCAATCATGAAATATCTCAAAGAAGGACACATTCCTGGAAATGAAAATCCTAAGGCATTTAGGATGAAGGTATCACGATTCACTATTATAGATAATATTTTATACAAGAAATCTCTTGCAGGACCATATTTAAGGTGCTTGGAGGATCATGAAGCTAAAGAAGTACTTCAAGATATACATGAAGGGGACTGTGGTAATCATACTGGGGGCAGATCATTATTCTCGAAAGTATTGAGGACAGGATACTTTTGGCCAACAATGAGGAAAGATGCTGCAGAATATGCTCGAAGATGTGATGCATGTCAAAGGCATAGTAACATACTACATCAACCAGCTGAACCACTATATCCTGTAATTTCCCCTTGGCCATTCATGAAGTGGGGGATGGATATAGTAGGAAAGTTACCGAAAGCTCCGGGAGGAAAAGTCTTTATGCTAGCAATGACGGATTACTTCTCTAAGTGGGTTGAAGCTGAAGCATTTGTTCAAGTAAGAGACCAAGAAGTAGTATCCTTCATCAAGAGAAATATCCTGACCAGATTCGGAGTACCAGCTGAGATAATCTGTGACAATGGCTCTCAGTTCATAAGTAAGAGGACTACTGACTTTTGCAAGAGTTGGGGAATCAAAATGATCACATCAACTCCGGTACATCCTCAAGCAAATGGACAAGCAGAATCCCTAACAAGATAATTGTCAACAACTTAAAGAAAAGGCTTGGAGCCAAAAAAGGAAGATGGGCAGAAGAATTACCCTTTGTTTTATGGGCTGATAGGACAACGGTAAAGAATGCAACAGGTCAAACCCCATTTTCGTTGGTATTTGGAGCAGAAGCAGTGATTCCAACGGAGATGACAATACCTACTGCAAGATCTACCTTAAGTGATCCTGAGAAGAATCCTGAAGCCTTGAGTCAGGATTTAGATACTATAGATGAAAAGAGAGATGCGGCAAGGCTAAGGATGGCAGCATATCAACAGAGAATATCCAGGGCATACAATAAAAATATTAGAACCAGAAGATTTAAGGTTGGAGATTGGGTATTAAGAAAGGCTTTCCAAAATACAACTAATCCTGCCGATGGCAAGTTAGCTCCAAAATGGGAAGGGCCATATGAAGTTGAATCAGAAGCAGGGAAAGGAGCATATAGACTCAAGAATATGGAGGGAGATATGCTACCGAGATCTTGGAATGCTATACACCTTAAGCTCTATTTCAAGTGAGTCTAGAATTTAATTTCTAACTCAAGATGGTATGAATTCTTACTTCTTTTTAATATAATTTTATATTATTAATTCTTTTGAACCCAATACTGACTTAAGCATCGGAGGGGTGTTAGCCAAGCTAACACCCACCTTAGTTTACATTTGTTTTGCAAGATATGTTCCAGGATATAGCTCCAGAATATGCACTCGGGATAACTCAGAAGATTAGAGGATTGGCCCCCTCTCTCACGTTTAAGGGATACTGATCCATTCACAGGTTTAAAGGTATTCACCTTTCTTCCGAATTAGGTTTAAACACCCCGCCTGGAGCGCAAGTTATTCAGGGATAGTTCAAGGTGGCGGGACCAGTCCATGTAAAAGTGGCTGACAATTTCGTTACCATTGGCTATATCCTGAATCCTAACGGTATATGAGGATTGATCACCCTCTCTCACGAAAGGGTATTTTCATACTCTCTAAGGTTTAAAGGTTTTCACCTTTCTAAGTCTTGGAGTTTATACACTCCCGCCTGTAGCGCATGAAAAATTGGGATTTTCCCCAGGTTACAAAGGATTTATCTCCAGTACATCCTTGGGTTCTACCCTTGAGACGTAAAATATTGCTTATGCAATGCAAACTGACATTAAATAGATTTCTAAGATACTTGAAGACATTGTACACAGGGGACATCCTTGACAAGATGGTGCTATAAGACTAATGAAGTTTGCGACTAATGCATTAAGTACCCTGCACTGGGGACATCTTCATTGGAAGAGTTGCGAAGGGATTGAAGTTTGGTAATAGGTTTATATCCTATGTCTGGTATGGTCTTTCCTTTGCAAGTCTCATTTAAATTTTTAATAACATCATGTTAAATATCTTGACACATATCCTCAAAGTCCTTTTAAGGATATTTGGTTGGGATGTTTGAAACTAGTATTGGCTTGGAACTTTGATCATCATCAAAACCTGGTTTTGAAGAGATAAACTATTTCTTACTTTCTAAAGCAATTTTTATAAAGATAAAGGAATGTCTAGAAGATCTATTTAATAAAAGGCTTTTGCAGTATGTTTCTGAGCATACCAATCAGGATATTTTGTGAAATAACAGTATGAAATTTTTGCAAAGCTAAAACTTACACTAAATAATGCAAAGCAACAGAAAAATAAGTCAAAAGATGAAATTATTCTTAAAGCGATCAATACTGGTTGATAACCGAAGGTTTCATCCTGAAACTCAAGACCCATCCGCCTTCGGTTATCAAAGTGTTTAGAAACAGAAATGAAAATTGTTCATAAAAACATAAAATTGTTCGAATAAAGATAAGCCCTAGGGGGTAGCGCCTTCTTGGTCCAAAGCGGTTTCAGCAACATCCATCTTGGGATCCGCCTCAGCATCCTTGTCAGCATCGACTGCCTTTTCAACTGTTTTAGAAGGTTCATCGGCAGATTTGGAAGAGGTACCGCCAAGATTCTTCAGCTTGGTCTCCCAAGCACCAACGTCCCAAGAAGGGCATTCGAAGCCTAATGTTTTGGCTTCATGAGCCATCTTCAACCTAGCCTGGAGAAGGGAAATGACGACGGAACTTTTGAGACTTTCTCGGTAACTGACCATATCCCGTTCGTACTGCACATGGGCAGCTTCCAGATCGGCCTGGGCTTGAAGAGTAGCTTTCTTGAGAGCAACTTGGTGTTCTTGGGTCATAGCTTTGTATTTCTCCTCGTAATGACGAGACTTGGCGGCCGCAATCATGCCTTGGTCAGAGATAGTGATTTCTGCTTCCTTTAGCTTAGATTCAAGTGTTTTGTTGAGCTTGCAGGATTCTTGATATAAGTGAACCAAACGCTCAAGACCCTACAAAGGTAAAAGGACAGGGATCAATATTGTTAAGTCTTTGAAAATAGTTTAAATTGCAGGATATGATATAAAGATACTAACCTGGTTGAGAAAAGAAGTCATAAAACCACTGGCTTCAATGAATCCGTGCTTTTCATAAGGAAAGGTGTCAGAAATAACAGGGGAATCGGGTTCTTTCCTTTTGCGGGAACTTGAACTCCGGGGCTTGGTAGCCGGTGAAGGTTTAGGAATGATTATGGCTCTGGAGCTGCTGGGTTTGGATGTAGCAGTGGTCTTGGAGCCGGATTCTTTCTTGACCTGGATCTGGTCAGAATAGCTATCCAGTTCGTCAAGATCAAAGACTTCAGGGATCTTAGCTGGTGCTGCGTAAAGGGAAAAGTTTAACTCTTTATCATTATATTGTTTTGACTAATTATTCTGAAAGGAATTCTTACCAGACATCTCGGATGACGAGTACTGACTTGAACTCGGAACGTGTGTGGTAAAAGTCCTGTCTGTTGCAGGTAACCGGTAAACGGTGTTGATTCTCTCTTCTGACTCAGCGGTAGGAGGAGCAACTTCCTTGAAGTTCACTGCATAAAGATCAAAAAGAAGAATATTAATAGAGGATAACAATCAAATCGTCTATGAGGATATTTATGATCCTATCGGTGGTTAACCACTCCACCGGAAGGTTAGCACCCTCAGCAATGGAATCTCGTTTGACAAAGAAGAATTTGCGTTGCCATCCGTCTTCATTTTTGGTGGCTTTGAGGATCAGGGGTTTGCTGGAGGTTGAAAAAAACAAAAACCGGCTAGAGCCGTGGGATCGGAGGCGATAAGCAATAGGTAGATCCTCGATGCAGAGGTCAGAACAGTGGAGGTTTTTGATTTGGTTGAGTACAATTAATACTCTCCAAACCATGGGCATGGTTTGAGCAAAAGAGATGCCAGTAATACGAAAGAATTGCATCATGAATTCTGGGAAGGGGTATCGAAGGCCTAGTGAAAAAGGATATGCTGGAAAACAGATCCATTCGGTAGAACTAACATCCGATCGGATTGACCGATCAAATGGCCTGAAGACTGTGCTATCAGGGAAAGCGCCGGAGGCTCTTAAAGCTGCAATATCTGCGTTGTCAAAGGCGCAGATCTCCTTTTCGGGATTTTTGAGAGGATTCTGCTGGGTGAAGGTCTCGGCGGCCATTGCTAGAAAGGTGAAGTAAATTGACAGGAAGAAAGTCGAAAATGGAGAATTACCTGAAGGGACTGTTGATGATATCTGCTTTTCAAACAAGAAAAGAGAAGATATAGGGGCATTGTGGATCTCCATGGAGTAAAAAACGCGTTGGAAGTTATGATGTGATCTTGACCGTCGCTTCATTTTAAATGCCTTGAGTTGTGGGATAAGGTTTTTGAAATATATCCGTTGGATTGGTATCCCAAATGATATATTTGGGGACAATTGTTAGGGGTCATTTTCTTAACATATGTATCCTGACCAATATCCTGCCTTTGTTTGGTTATTTGTAATCAGGATGCTGGAAGAGGATATTGCTGACATCTTGGGCGATGTCACACCCCGATTTCCACGTGTCACCGGTGGGCCCGGTGGGGGAGTATCGTGACGTGGTTGGCAACGTAATAGTCAAACAACACAATATAATAATGCACAGCGGAAGCAAATTTAAAATAAGATACGACCGAATTCATTTATTGTAAACAAAGTCACAATTATCCGGTGTTTATCCACAGTAGGATCGAAACAAAATAACATTTAATTGTTCAACAGACTTCGGCATCTAAAGCTTGCGAGACTTCTAATGATGCTTAGGAGAATCCCAGCCTATTTCGCCTAGTACCTGCATTTAATCTTTTTGGGAAAATACGTCAGTTTACACTGGTAAATACATTCAACTGACTCATTTTATAAAATGATTGAAAATTGGTTTGGATGCACATGGCATAAACATTTTTATTAACTTGGGAGAATTATTTAATATTATAATCTTGTGAACGATTTACATGTTACTTATGCGTTCAGTAGCCCGGACGTGTCCGGGTTAAAGATCAATAGACACACCACTTTAAGTGAGTTATACACGGGAGTACGCCTACACCCCGTGCTCAGGTCGTGGCTATCTCGTAAGATAATGCCAGGGATATCCGGGACATGGTCATTAACCCCCCAAAGGCTGTAAAGTAAACACATATGTTTAAAACGAGCCGATCAAATTATTCAATTAACCACTAAGCGTGGAAGATTTGATGCTCGATCAAGCGGTACGCTATGTACCGTAACCCAAGCCCGTATAGGGAAAATAAGTTAAAAGTATTTACCTTTGCAAGTATAAATCCTTAATTGAATAAACTGCAGATAGCTTTTACTGGTTCTCCTAATCTGGAACGAAGGTTTAATATAACCTATTAGA
Source organism: Helianthus tuberosus (assembly GCA_030545235.1). NCBI lineage: Eukaryota > Viridiplantae > Streptophyta > Magnoliopsida > Asterales > Asteraceae > Helianthus > Helianthus tuberosus. Next base: position 2,643,075 of record CM060362.1, read on the forward strand.
ATACTAACGGGTCTTTAATTAAGCTTAAGCTTAGACCGGTTAGTTTTAACGATACGGTTCTTACGCACGATTAAGCGAAGACCGGATAGAATGTGATTTAGACCCGACAAGTTGAGGACTTGTTTAATATGGGTTTACTATTCACATTCTGGATTTTGAGATAAAAATGATATCGTTTGACCCGTTTCGGCTAGTTTATGCAAACTAGTTACATAACCCGAACCGAACGCGTATAATGCATAACGGGTAACCGAAAGGGTCGCGAACAGGTTTCCTAAGTTAATACGCTTTAAATATGTTGTGATATCATTATGATATCTTCCATAATGCCCATAACGAGTTTATTCCCTAATTATGCCCCGTAGGGGTATTTTTGGTCATTTTAACGACCATAAAAGGGATTTATAGTACTTCTGAGATACGGGTCTGATTAGATCAGAAAAACATCTTAACTTAACAGGTTATGTCTAATGGTATTAAGTCTTACGTGGCAAAATGGTTTTAATACTAAACTACGCGTTTAATACGCGTATAAAGCCGTTTTAAGCGACGTACGGGTTAAAATACCAATCTGAGTTTTCTGATCGGCAAAACAGGTTCAAAATACTATATTTATTATTTTAGATCAGTGGCAATTGGATTGGTATCAAGCGGATTCGTAAAACTCGTTTTATGGCCTAAAAGGGCATATTCGGTATTAACCGAATCAATGCGATAAGCCTAGCTTAAGACCAGCTTAAAAATAATTAAAAATCTTCAAAAATCCTAAAATATTATTTAACATCAGCGGGTAAAAGTTTTGGTACCGAAAATCGGGTTTAGATAGGCTATGCGCTAATCGCGCCGTTTAATTAATAAAAAGCTTATTATTTACGCTAATGCGCATATCTCCTAATCTAGACCTCCGATTGACGTGAAAATTTACGTACATGCTAAATAATCAGTAACTAAGATTATAGTACTTCCACATTTTCAAAATTCTCGTTGTAGGGTCATAAGGGCGTTATGGTCCAATTTAAGCGATTAACGGAAACGTGTGCATGCATCGGATAATCAATGAAACAAGTACAGAGACTTATACTAGCATGTAACCCAACCCTAATGAGACTTTAAGGCATGTCTAATTCCAACTAAAACGGGTCAGAACCGAAGTCAACGCAAAAGTCAAAGTTTTGCGCCTTTCGGTTCCGAACCGGGTTTAAACAGAAATTTGTCGAGTCGGGCAAGCGTAGACAAGTTTTCATACTTATTACCATGTTATATTAAGGTTAAAACAGGTTGCACACCTTTCGGATCATTAATTGTGCATTAAATCGCATTTTGTATTTCTGTTGACTTTTTCGGTCAACGTTTGACCCGACAAACGACCTAGTTAGGTCTGGAATTGGTACATGCCCTTATAAGGGTTTAATACCCATATAATTACCTATCTAACGGTACTTTTAATTTGACATACGACTAAACTATCGTTACTTAATCAAGAAGTCAACCGTTAAACACGGTATTTTGACTTTTAAGCTAAATATAAAGCTAGAAGTAATGTAGAAGGGTTAAGCAACTTACTAGATGATTAATGGATGATTAGGAAGGCCTTCAATCAGATTGTAAGCTCCTCCAATGCTCAGATTGTTTGCAATTGATGTGAGGAATGGTTGTGACATGAAGGGGTCTTTATATACAAGAATCAAGCACCACAAGAAAGTGACAACCAAGTCTAGGGCCATCCACAATTGATCAACACTTGTAAGTAGTGTGTAGGGATGTCTAGGGGCCATGCACATGCAAGAAAAAACCGGATTAGAGGGTCACATTCGCGCACAACAGGCAACAGCAAGTCATTCTGTCGCTGGGCACCCCCTCGCGTAGCGCGAGGGGCCGTCGCGCTACGCGACGCCCTTTGCTGAATCAGTTTTTGATTTTGTTTGTTGTGTTTCGAAAGGGCAGCCGTAACTTCTGACTTTGGGGCATCAATTATCACTTAGGGCCCTTCACAATGTGTCTAGAATAGTTCCATACCCTACCATTATCCATTGTTTCAATTGGATCCAAAAACAAGACCCGAAAACAACGGGTTTCCATTCTTTTCTTCGTAGAATCCTATCATGCATTTCCAATTCCATTATTGGCAATAATTCCCTGAATTGAGGGTATATAATAGATGTGTAAAATATTAAATCGGGTCTCGGGATTTATAATTGAGGTGTTCAGAGGTAATAATTTAACATGACGCCACTTTAAATCCTACCGAAAACATCTTTATTAAATCTGGGTTTTCAACGCGTTTTTGTTTGACATGACACGTGTCGTTTTAATATTAAACCCGAAATTTGCGAGGTGTTACATCCTCACCCCCTTAAAATAAATCTCGACCCGAGATTTACTGAAACAAATAAGGGTATTTTTCTTTCATGGTGGATTCCAACTCCCACGTATACTCGGGACCTCTTCGGGCATCCCATTTGACTTTTACAAAAGGTATGTGCTTTCTTCGAAGCTTCCTTACCTGTCGATCTTCAATCGACAAAGGTTTTTCTACAAACGTTAAGCTCTTATCTATTTGCACATCTGTATGTGGCATGACATGCGAATCGTCAGCGGAACACTTCTTTAGATTGCAGATGTGGAACACATTGTGAATTCCACTGAGCTCTTCTGGTAAGTTCAACTTGTAGGCAACTGACCCGACACGTTCGATAACCTCGAAAGGTCCTATGTATCTCGGGCTTAGTTTGCCTTTCTTACCAAATCGCATCACCCCTTTCCATGGTGACACTTTAAGTAGGACTTTGTCACCTACTTCGAAGTGGAAGTCCTTACGACTTGGATCCGCGTAACTCTTCTGCCTATTCCGGGCAGCTTGGAGATTGTTACGAATCTGGACAATCTTGTCCGTTGTTTCGAACACGATCTCTGGTCCTGATAACTGGACTTCTCCAACTTCCGCCCAACAAACTGGCGATCTACACTTTCTACCGTATAATGCCTCAAAAGGCGCAGCCTTTATGCTGGTATGGTAGCTATTGTTGTAGGAGAATTCGATCAATGGTAGGTTCTTATCCCAGCTACCTCCCAAATCGATCGCACATGCGCGTAGCATGTCTTCCAACGTTTGAATAGTACGCTCACTCTGACCGTCTGTCTGAGGATGGTAAGCCATACTAAAGTTCAAACGTGTGCCCAAAGATTGCTGGAAACTCTTCCAAAAGTGTGACGTGTACCTAGTATCCCGGTCAGAGATAATAGCTACAGGTATGCCGTGTAGGGCTACAATCTTGTCAACGTATAACTGGGCTAACATATCGGAGCTATAAGTCTCCTTGATGGGTAAGAAATGAGCTGACTTAGTCAGTCGGTCAACTATAACCCATATAGTATCATTGCCTTTTCTTGTCTTGGGTAACTTGGTAATAAAATCCATAGTTACCATTTCCCACTTCCACGTAGGAAGTTCAGGCTGTTGTAGCAAACCTGACGGTTTCTGATGCTCGGCTTTGACTTGCGCACATGTCAAGCATTTTGCTACATGGGCGGCCACAGACTTTTTCAAGCCTATCCACCAATAATTTGCCTTTAAATCCTGGTACATCTTGTCAGCTCCAGGATGAACGGAGTATTTGGAACTGTGGGCTTCTTGGAGGATGACATCACGAAGTCCTCCAAAAATTGGAACCCATATTCGTCCGTTTAACCGTAAAATTCCGTCCTTGCTAAGAGTTAACTGCTCCTCAGTTACTCCTAACTTTTCATTAGGATAGTTAGCTTCCAACACAGCTTCCTTCTGTGCAGCTAACACCCTTTCTATCAAACTGTTCTTTATCTCCATACGCTTGGCGTTAATTCGAATGGGTTTAACCCTTTCCTTTCTGCTCAAAGCATCAGCGACTACATTCGCTTTGCCGGGATGGTATTTGATTTCACAATCATAATCATTTAAAGTTTCCATCCAACGGAGTTGCCTCATGTTTAATTCTTTCTGGTTAAACAGATGCTGGAGGCTCTTGTGATCAGAAAAGATCACAAACTTAATTCCATAAAGATAATGCCTCCACAGTTTTAGTGCGAACACAACGGCACCCAATTCCAAGTCATGGGTGGTGTAATTCTTTTCGTGCACCTTTAACTGTCGCGATGCATAGGCAATCACCTTGCCTTTCTGCATAAGCACACACCCCATGCCAGTGTGTGATGCATCACAATAAACTACAAATTCTTCAGCGCCTTCAGGTAAGGTAAGCACAGGAGCGTTGCTCAACTTTTGTTTCAAAACATCGAAGGACTCTTGCTGCTTAGGGCCCCATACGAATTTTACTTTCTTCTTGGTCAAGGAAGTTAGAGGTGCAGCAATCCTTGAAAAATTTTCAATGAAGCGCCTGTAATATCCTGCCAATCCTAGGAAACTACGAATCTCCGTAGGTGTCTTTGGCTCTTGCCAATTCATAACAGCTTCGACTTTAGCGGGATCCACCTGGATACCATGCTCACTGACCACATGTCCAAGGAATTGGACTTCTCGTAGCCAAAATTCACACTTAGAGAATTTGGCGTAGAGCTTCTCCTGACGTAGAAGTTTGAGAATACAACGAAGGTGTTTCTCGTGGTCAGCTTGGTTCTTAGAATAAATAAGGATGTCATCAATGAAGACGATAACAAATTTATCTAAGTAAGGCTTGCAGACACGATTCATGAGATCCATGAACGCGGCTGGTGCATTGGTGAGCCCAAAAGGCATCACTAGGAACTCGTAATGACCGTAGCGAGTCCTGAATGCAGTCTTGTGAACGTCTTCATCCATAACCTTCAACTGATGGTATCCTGACCTTAGATCAATCTTTGAGAAGTAACTTGCCCCTTGAAGCTGATCGAACAAATCGTCGATCCTGGGCAATGGATATCTATTCTTGATCGTGACTTTATTAAGCTCGCGATAGTCGATGCATAGACGCATCGATCCATCCTTCTTCTTGACAAACAGGATTGGTGCTCCCCAAGGAGATGAACTAGGTCGAATGAAACCCTTAGCTAGCAATTCATCTAGCTGCGTCCGCAACTCCTTCATTTCCGTGGGTGCCAATCTGTATGGAGCTCTAGCAACTGGTGCCGCTCCGGGGATGATATCGATCCTGAATTCGACTTGTCTATCTGGTGGTAGACCAGGTAGATCTTCAGGAAACACTTCTGGGTATTCCGAAATGACAGGGATGTCTTCTAACTTTGGTTTAGGCTCGTCAATGATCACTTGCGCCATGTAAATGACACATCCCTTTTTCAAACACTTTGAAGCCTTGAGCATAGTCACGTGCTCAGGCAGTCCGTACTGGGTATCTCCCTGAATGGTAAGTGATTCACCAGACGGAGTCTTTATCACTACTTGCTTCATGTTACAGACGATTTGGGCCTGGTTATGAGATAACCAGTCCATACCCAGAACTATGTCAAAACCGGCTAACTTAAAGGGAAGTAGAGATAGAGGAAAAGAATGGTTCTTAATGGATATAGCACATCCATCTAACTCAGTAGAGACGGCTTCAATGGTACCATCTGCTAACTCTACCTCATAATTCACTTTTAGGGTTTTGACAGGTAAATTCAACAATTTACAAAATTTATGATCTACGAAGGACTTATCTGCGCCTGAATCAAAAAGTACTCTTGCAAAAACATCGTTTACAAGGAAAGTGTAACAACTCTCATCAAAAGTCATACTTATTATATTAATTAATCTAAAAGGAAACCCTAATTGAGAGACCCAAGTGATTCTGAACAAACCCTGAAATTTTCATAATTTTCAGAATCAGGATTAGGGCCCCTAAAACTCAAGGGGGGTAAACCCTAGTTGATAATTATCTTCAAAATTCGTTGTCAAATTACTGAATTTCGAAAATTTCAACTCAGCAAAGCTAGTTTCAGTCGTGGCTACCCTATAGCCTATTTTGATTCCATACGGACCGCAACAGTCTCAACCTTACGGTCCGTAAGCAGTCATACGGACCGCAACGTCGACAAGCTTACGGTCCGTAAGCTAGCCAAATTTTCACCTATAAATAGCAGACATTGGCATTCGTTTTCTGAACGTTTTACGTCGACCAAATTCTCACAAATACACTAAGTTCGATCTGTTATTCCATAATTCAACCCCCGGGTATCGAAATTCTGCTACAAAACAGGGTATTAGCACAATCGCTGCTACGATTCATTTATCCGAAGATCAAGATATCCAATGCATGTTTAAATGCCGCCCACATTAGGGTTATACTTTATCGTTCGTCATTAATTTGACGGATTGTCGTTAATTCGATAGGTAAAGTATTATACTTTATCGTTCGTTGTTAATTCAACGGATCATCGTTAATTCGATGGGTAAAGTATTATACCTTGTCGTTCATTGTTAATTCAATGGATCATCGTTAATTCGATGGACAAAGTATTGCATTTTTGACATTCATTGTGATAGTTTGATTTCGTAAATTATCGTAATTGCTGGATTGATTACTAACCCAGTTTTGTGTGCATTGTATTTATATTAGGTTAACAAGGCTAAATCATAGATTAGACTCTGACCATATTTAATCAGCAATGTGAGTCATTCTCTCTTTTATCAAATCTATTTACAAAATCATGTTTATTTTCAAAGTTATAATTACGGGGATTAAGTCTTTGTAATCACCAAGTTACAGCCGGTATGTGGGGTTTTGTATACATTACTTGATAATCGTCACCATTGGGGCAGCCAGTGGGGGATATGACCATAGTCACAGACACCATTGGACGAATGGGCCAATGGGTCGAGTGACAAGTACCGTGGGTAGTTGGCTTGATATCAGAAACATTGTAATCACTCTTAATACTGTAAATTATAACAAATGTGTCATTTTAGTAAATAGAATGATTCACTCAGTATTTCCCGCTGACAAAACCTTTTTCAAACATGTTTCAGGTGATCTATTGTAATTCAGGAAAAGTGCTGGGGAGCATTTCAAGCTTACTGATAGTGGCTCAATATAAAATAAATAAATGCTTTTGTAATATCACGTTTTTATAGTAAAAACATAATATTGTAAATTATCAGGGTTTTATCCCGAATTGTGAAATCAAATAATCGGGGAAAAATTTTAGCTTTAAGCGATCCTGTTTCCGCTGTTAAACTCAATTAAATCAATACCGCAGTATTTTCTGCCGCGGCTCCTGAAACGGGTCGGGGGCCGTGACAGAAAAAGGTGGTATCAGAGCCACTGGGTTAAGCTAATACTCAATTTTTCCTGATTACAGCCACTGGGTTAAGCTGACTAAGTATTTAGAAATACTCAATTTTTCCTGATTACAGCCACTGAGTTAAGCTGATTAAGTATTTAGAAATACTTAATTTTTCCTGATTACTATTATATGATTAATTGTATTATTAACTGACTATTTGATTATTTGTTAGTTACAGTATGGGTAAGAAAAAGCTGTCAAGCATTTATCTTAAATTAGAAAAATCATCTAATGAAAAAGGAAGTTCATCCCGAACCAAATCCTCAAGTCAGTCTGAAATTCCTGAAGAAGGAATATTCGTGCGAAAGGCACAATACGAGGAATCACTTTCTCCTCAAAGAAGGGAAATGATTATTAAGAAAAGTAAAGAGAAAATCCGAGAAAAGAGGATTAAACGGGAAACTCAGGAATTAATTGATAAATCACCTTGGGAAGATAAACTAGATGAGAAATGGGCTAATTTATACATGCTAGCCACCGTGGCAGAAAATATAAATCTTTAAAGTTTAGCACCCTACTCTCATAAATCTAGAAACCTTGTGTGATAAATAAAACTTGAAACCTGAGTGTGTTTGTCAGTTATCTTTGTAAATCAACTAGTACACAGTATGAAATAAAATTACAAAAGTTTATTTGTAAATTTTAACTTAGTATTCTATGCATTTTGCATATATGCTACATCAGCATGAGTGAGATAACCGAAGATTTCCAGAATCTTAATCTTTATCCCGTAACTGTCGAAGCTTCCAAAGAATATATTAGCTACTATCCCGATATTGAACAACCAGTAGAATTCAAGGTTCCACCCCTGAGCAAACCAAAACAGAAGAAAAGAACTTATGTAGGATGGAGGAAAATCCGTAAGAAGAAGCCAGCTAAGAAACTGCCCAAAATAAATAATCCTTTGAAAAAGGGAAAAGAAGTTATAACTGAAGAGAGTTATAAACCACAAGAAATGGAAACTGGAGACAAAAAGAAGAATAAGGAGATAGAAATACAAATGGAGGAGATTACTAAAGAAGTAATAATGGAAGTTGGGCAAGGGTCTATACCAGCTCAGAGAGAAATCGGGGAGAGTTCCAATCCAACCCAGGAAAGAACTTTTCAAGATGAGATAGATTTTCTGTTGGAAAACTGTGAGACGATTCAGCCTGTTCAGACAAATCTTTTTACCTATCCTATTGAAAACCAATTCCCTATGAATTGGGAACCAGCAGCAATTCCAGATCCAATAGTTCACTCCCAACCCATAGGAATGGACGAATGGTGGACGAACGATTGGCAATTTCAAAATATTGTCAACGATCCATACTCTTTTCTTCCACAATTCGATCCAGAACCATTACCTAATCCACCCATGAGCAATGAAAACATGGCTGAACTTCGCCACTTTGGCGAAGAGTTATTTGATATGGGGAATAGAATGAGGGAGATAGGTGGACAGATTGCTTGGAAGTACGACGAGAGGGAAATGCGTTTTTAACAGCAAGTGACGAGAAATAAAATGATAGTTGTAAAATAGTACTAATAAAGTTAGTCTGTAAATAATCAATAAAACTTTGTATGATATCTGTGAGTAATGATGCATAATAGATATATAAATAAAATCGAAAGATCGATTATTTTGACTATATCTGTATTATACAATTTTCTGATTGTTTGTATATAATTATTATTTGTCAATTACTAATAAAATTTATATATATACATTATCAGATGGCAAACAGTGGTAATGAACCTATTAATGAAGTTAATCATTCTGAACAACATTCAAGAGATCAATATATGACTCGGCAAGATATCGAAAACATTGTGGCTCAAGGGATAGCCAATGCTATTCCAGCATTCGTTGCTGCTATCAAGAATCCACCCGAACCACAACAAATTGTTCCTAGTAAACAGATTACTGAAGATAATTTCAGTAATAGTGTAAATGGAGGCAATAATCATGTTAACCAGAATAAGGAACCACATCAAGCTCCATTAACCAAGAAAATGAAAACTGCAACGCCTGGTTGCACTTTCAAAGAATTCCTTGCTTGTAAACCCACTGAATTTGCAGGCAATGAAGGAGCAACTGCATCACTGCGTTGGTTAGAGAAAACCGAAGCAGTCATTGCAATAAGTAAATGTGGTAAAGATGACCAGGTCATGTATTCATCCAATCTGTTCAAAGAAGGAGCACTCGAGTGGTGGAATACTGTGTTACAATCAAAAGGAAGAGCAATAGCTTATGCTATGACTTGGGAAGAATTTAAAGGTTTGGTGGAAAGAAAATTCTGTCCTGAGTATGAGAAGGAACAGATGGCGAATAAGTTTCTAAATCATCGGATGATGAGTGTGGATTGTCGCAGTTATACCTCGACATTCTTTGAATATGCAAGAGTGGTACCAACATTGGCTTCGCCAGAACCGGTACTTATTTCTCGCTATATTTGGGGGCTAATTAGCGAAATCCGCAATATTGTTAAAGCTGCGAGACCTCGCACTATTGACGATGCGGTAGAATTAGCCAACACTCTGACCGATGAATTGGTGCGCACAAGAGATGAAGATAGGAAGAAGGCACTAGCTCAGAAAATTACCCAAGGATTTCGTGTGGGTAATAATAACAGCTTCAAGAGAAAAGGAACAGGGCAATCTCCAGGTCCGTCATTTTGCAGGAAATGCAAAAAGAAGCATTTTGGAAGGTGCGATATTACTTGCAATTTTTGCAAAGCTATAGGACATCGTGAAGAGAACTGTAAAAAGAAAACAGTAATCTGTTTTAATTGTGGTGAAGCGGGGCATTATAAAACAGAATGTCCTAAATTGGTCAAACCAGTAGACAACAAACCAAAGACGACAGAAGGAACTACTAAGAAGAATGTTAGGGCATTTCAGCTGACCACCCAAGAAGCAGAACTTATTCCAGATGTGATAGCGGGTACGTTCCTAGTTCACAACGTCTATGCAAAAGTATTATTTGACTCTGGTGCAAACCAAAGTTTTATAAATACTTCATTCTGTCAAGCTCTTAGTTTACCTTTAACCAATACTAGGCAGATTTTTACTGTTGAAACCGCAGACGGAAATTCAGTTAAAGTAAATAAAGTGTTGCAAGAAGGAAACATAGAACTTTTAGGACATAAATTCTCTGCAAAACTATTGCCGATGAATTTAGCCGAATTTGATGTTGTATTAGGAATGGATTGGTTAGTAGCCAACCATGCTAGAATCCTTTGTGATCAGAATTCCATAGAAATTCAATCACCTACCGGAGAAGTGATTAGGATTACAGGAGATAAACCACGGAAACCCATGAAGTTCATCTCAGTAATGAAAGTTGCTAATTATGAACGAAAACAAGGAATAGTGTATATGATTTCAGTAATCATTAGCACTAAGGGAAAAGATCTAAAGGAAATACCAATAGTATCGGAATACTCTGATATATTTCCAGAAGATTTACCAGGATTACCTCCAGATAGGGAAGTAGAATTTAGGATTCATTTAATTCCAGGAACTACACCGATAGCCAAGGCACCTTATCGGTTAGCACCCACAGAAATGTTAGAATTGAAAAAGCAATTAGATGAATTACTAAGTAAAGGATTCATACAACCTAGCTCATCCCCTTGGGGAGCGCCAGTGTTGTTTGTGAAGAAAAAGGATGGTTCAATGAGAATGTGTATCGATTATAGGGAATTGAATAAGGTTACAATTAAGAATCGATATCCATTACCTAGGATTGATGATCTTTTTGATCAACTTCAGGGGGCTAGATATTTTTCTAAGATAGATTTACGATCTGGATATCATCAATTAAAGGTACAAGAAGAAGACATACCTAAGACTGCTTTCAGAACTAGGTATGGTCATTACGAGTTTACAGTCATGCCCTTCGGGTTAACGAATGCACCTGCAGCATTCATGGACATGATGAATAGGATCTGTAAACCGTACTTGGATAAATTTGTAATTGTTTTCATAGACGATATACTTATTTATTCCAAAAGTCAGACCGAGCATTGTGAACATCTTCATGCACTCTTAACTTTGTTAAGAAAAGAAAAGTTGTACGCTAAATTCTCGAAGTGTGAATTTTGGCTAAAGGAAGTGCAATTTTTAGGACACATGGTGAATCATGAAGGTATTTATGTAGATCCTGCTAAGATAGAAGCAATTACCAAGTGGAAGGTTCCACAAACAGCAATGGAAATTAGAAGTTTTATAGGTTTAGCTGGGTACTATAGACGGTTTATTAAGGATTTTTCCAAGATAGCCGTACCATTAACTAAGTTAACCTGTAAAACCACCAAGTTTGAGTGGGGACCTAAACAGGAAGAAGCTTTTAGGATTTTGAAACAGAAACTAACTCATGCACCAATCTTAGCCTTACCAGAAGGAACTGAAGATTTTGAAGTATATTGTGATGCTTCAAAATTAGGATATGGGTGTGTGCTTATGCAACGCAAGAAGGTAATTGCGTATGCATCAAGGCAATTGAAAAAGCACGAAGAGAATTATACGACTCATGATTTAGAGTTAGGAGCTGTAATTTTTGCCCTTAAGATTTGGAGACACTATCTTTACGGAAGTAAATTTACTGTCTACACTGACCACAAAAGTTTAAAATACATATTTGGGCAAAAAGAGTTAAACATGAGACAAAGGAGATGGATGGAAATCTTAAGTGATTACGACTGTGATATTCAGTATCACGAAGGAAAGGCGAATGTAGTTGCAGATGCCTTAAGTCGTAAGTATTATGAGAAACAACGAAGGGTTCGTGCTCTCAGATTAAATCTACAAATAGATTTAATGGAACAATTGAAGAATATTCAAACTACAGCAATCAAGGATGATGCTGAAGGGATGAAAGGACGAATCAAAGAATTAGAACAAGGAGCAGATGGAATTTGGAGATTCCATAAAAGTAGAATTTGGGTACCTAAGCAGGGTAACTTAAGATCTAAGATTTTAGAAGAAGCTCATAAATCTAGGTACACTATGCACCCAGGAAACAATAAAATGTACCAAGACTTAAGGAAAAATTTCTGGTGGATAGGAATGAAAAGAGACATAGCCAGTTATGTTTCTAAATGTCTTACTTGTTCACAAGTTAAGGCAGAACATCAGAAACCTTCAGGATTACTACAACAATTAGAGATGCCAGTATGGAAATGGGAACTTATAACAATGGATTTTGTTACTAAGTTACCCAAAACCAGAAAAGGTAATGATGCGATTTGGGTAATTGTGGATCGATTAACCAAATCAGCTCACTTTCTACCTATGAAAGAAACCTTTAGTATGGAAAGACTAGCTAAATTCTATGTAGATGAAGTTGTATCCTTACATGGAGTTCCACTCTCCATTGTTTCGGATAGAGATAGTCGTTTTACTTCCCATTTCTGGAAAAGTTTCCAGCAAGCTATGGGAACTCGACTAAACCTGAGCACTGCATATCATCCACAAACAGATGGACAAAGTGAAAGGACGATCCAAACTCTAGAAGACATGCTCCGAGCATGTGTGATAGACTTTGGTGGAAGTTGGGATGATCACTTACCATTAATTGAATTCTCCTATAACAATAGTTATCATTCAAGCATTGAAACCGCTCCATTTGAGGCACTGTATGGAAGAAAGTGCAGAACCCCAGTTTGTTGGGCAGAAATAGGAGAAAGTCAGTTATCAGGACCTGAAATAGTGCAAGAAACAACTGATAAGATTACTCAAATCAAGGAAAGATTGAAAACTGCTCGAGATCGTCAGAAGAGTTATGCAGACAATAGATGTAAGCCGTTAGAATTCAAAGTTGGAGACCGAGTACTATTGAAAGTTTCTCCTTGGAAAGGAGTAGTCAGATTTGGAAAGAAAGGAAAGCTAAGTCCAAGGTACGTAGGACCATTTTCAGTGATCCAACGTATAGGACCAGTAGCTTATCGTTTACAATTACCAGAAGAATTATCTGGAGTACATAATGTATTTCATGTATCCAATCTCAAGAAATGCTTATCAGATGAATCTCTGGTAGTACCTCTTCAAGATATAGAAGTAAACGAAAAGTTGAAATTTGTTGAGAAACCTCTTCAAATTGAGGATCGAAAGATCAAATTTCTCAAGCACAAACGACTAGTTTTAGTCAAAGTAAAGTGGGATTCAAAGAGGGGAGCTGAATACACTTGGGAACTGGAGTCAGAAATGAAGAAAAAGTATCCACACTTGTTTCAGTAAATCTCGAGGACGAGATTTTTCTTAAGGTGGGGAGAATGTAACAACTCTCATCAAAAGTCATACTTATTATATTAATTAATCTAAAAGGAAACCCTAATTGAGAGACCCAAGTGATTCTGAACAAACCCTGAAATTTTCATAATTTTCAGAATCAGGATTAGGGCCCCTAAAACTCAAGGTGGGTAAACCCTAGTTGATAATTATCTTCAAAATTCGTTGTCAAATTACTGAATTTCGAAAATTTCAACTCAGCAAATCTAGTTTCAGTCGTGGCTACCCTATAGCCTATTTTGATTCCATACGGACCGCAACAGTCTCAACCTTACGGTCCGTAAGCAGTCATACGGACCGCAACGTCGACAAGCTTACGGTCCGTAAGCTAGCCAAATTTTCACCTATAAATAGCAGACATTGGCATTCGTTTTCTGAACGTTTTACGTCGACCAAATTCTCACAAATACACTAAGTTCGATCTGTTATTCCATAATTCAACCCCCGGGTATCGAAATTCTGCTACAAAACAGGGTATTAGCACAATCGCTGCTACGATTCATTTATCCGAAGATCAAGATATCCAATGCATGTTTAAATGCCGCCCACATTAGGGTTATACTTTATCGTTCGTCATTAATTTGACGGATTGTCGTTAATTCGATAGGTAAAGTATTATACTTTATCGTTCGTTGTTAATTCAACGGATCATCGTTAATTCGATGGGTAAAGTATTATACCTTGTCGTTCATTGTTAATTCAATGGATCATCGTTAATTCGATGGACAAAGTATTGCATTTTTGACATTCATTGTGATAGTTTGATTTCATAAATTATCGTAATTGCTGGATTGATTACTAACCCAGTTTTGTGTGCATTGTATTTATATTAGGTTAACAAGGCTAAATCATAGATTAGACTCTGACCATATTTAATCAGCAATGTGAGTCATTCTCTCTTTTATCAAATCTATTTACAAAATCATGTTTATTTTCAAAGTTATAATTACGGGGATTAAGTCTTTGTAATCACCAAGTTACAGCCGGTATGTGGGGTTTTGTATACATTACTTGATAATCGTCACCATTGGGGCAGCCAGTGGGGGATATGACCATAGTCACAGACACCATTGGACGAATGGGCCAATGGGTCGAGTGACAAGTACCGTGGGTAGTTGGCTTGATATCAGAAACATTGTAATCACTCTTAATACTGTAAATTATAACAAATGTGTCATTTTAGTAAATAGAATGATTCACTCAGTATTTCCCGCTGACAAAACCTTTTTCAAACATGTTTCAGGTGATCTATTGTAATTCAGGAAAAGTGCTGGGGAGCATTTCAAGCTTACTGATAGTGGCTCAATATAAAATAAATAAATGCTTTTGTAATATCACGTTTTTATAGTAAAAACATAATATTGTAAATTATCAGGGTTTTATCCCGAATTGTGAAATCAAATAATCGGGGAAAAATTTTAGCTTTAAGCGATCCTGTTTCCGCTGTTAAACTCAATTAAATCAATACCGCAATATTTTCTGCCGCGGCTCCTGAAACGGGTCGGGGGCCGTGACAGAAAGTACCTGTTATGACGTTATCATCCTTCACAGCCTCCTTCGCATCCATCCTGAAGACTCTGGCGTTAGTCTTCTTAGCCTCCTCAGGCTTCTTGTTGTACTTAGGGCAGTTAGTCTTTATGTGGCCCTTTTCATTGCAACGGTAGCACGTTGCATCTTTCATCTTCTTGCAATCCAAGGTTTTGTGTTCCTTGGACTTGCACAAACCACAAGCAAAAGACCTTGACTCGTTATTCGAGTTTGATTCGAGTCTGCACTTTCCAAAGTGCTGTTTCTTGCAAGTTTTGCATGTGGGCTTCTCTCTAGAGCGATGCCCATCCTTCTTCGAATCCGATCCCTTTTTGTGATCACCGCTCCCACGGTGCTTCTTGTTCGACCTACGCGAACCATCATCTTCATGCTTCCTCTTCTCGGCCGCCTTATTCCTCTGCGATCTCTGCCGGACCGCATCCAGAGTGAGGGATAAGGAAAGGTCAGTTACAGACCTGAAGGTAACTGGCCGAGAAGCCTTTACACTGGACTTGATCTCGGGTTCCAAACCACCAATAAAGCGAGCAATTCTTTTCGGCTCCGGGGTTACCAGATAAGGTACCAACCGGGATAGTGTATTGAAGCTCGTCAGATAAGCTTGACAATCGAGGTTCTTCATTACCAGTGATAGGAAGTCATATTCTATCTTTTCCACCTCATGTTGAGGGCATAAATTTTCCTTGATCAAGGCGATGAATTGATCCCACGTCATGCTATACAACGGGATCTTTCCGGAGGCCTCCATCAGAGAT
Source organism: Helianthus tuberosus (assembly GCA_030545235.1). Classification (NCBI taxonomy): domain Eukaryota; kingdom Viridiplantae; phylum Streptophyta; class Magnoliopsida; order Asterales; family Asteraceae; genus Helianthus; species Helianthus tuberosus. Next base: position 2,658,899 of record CM060362.1, read on the forward strand.
CTCCACCAAGCTAACGCCTCACCCTTGAAGGACTGTGAGACAAATTTAACCACATCACCTTCAGCGCATCCGCTGATGTCCACGACCGTGTCCATTTCATCTAGCCACGTCATGCAGTCTACGGCTCCTTTCTCTCCCGTAAAATCCCTGGGTTTGCAAGACACAAAGTACTTATATGTGCAACCCTTGTTACGGTGTCCCTGATGCAGTACCAACTGCTGAGATGGATTACTTTGGTGGTTGGTGGACTGGCGATCATCACCGTTTTTCTTTGGCACATCCTTTTTGGGAGGAGGCTTGTTATGAGCCTCTGAATGTGTCCTTGGCTTTGAATGGGATACAGAGTGAGTCCTACTTCGGGTACTACTGTATTCTTCATACTGTCTATCCAAAGCTTGAGTAACAGCACCGTCTATTATTGCTTTTAGCTCGGCACCCGTTAATGTAATCTGGGCGTTCTCATTCAGCTCCACAGGATGGCTATTGACTTCATTAGAGTTAGCCATTTGTATTGAACTGTTGCAGAAAACAAGGACAATAATTTATTTGGGAGTTTATTATGGAATTACCCCTTAGGGTAACTCGTTAACCATGGTAAACAGAGACCATATTTGGTTAACTTATTAATCGTATTAATTTAGGACTTTAATTAAAATTTATCCTAAACATAAACAATAACAATATATATTAGCACATAAGGCTTGGTCACATGGACAATTATAAGCTATGATTTCAGAGAGTCAAGGCTTTTAAGGTTTGAACCTAGTTCATTACCTTTATTAGACAGGGAGTCAAAGCTACCACTGTCTTTTGGCTCATATGGAAATGAGCAGGGCCCGTAGGCATTATATTACCACGTATGGTAAAATATGATCATCTTAATTGATGATGTACCCAGGATTCAGAGATCATTAAACTGGGTTAGGAATCTTCTAAAGGATTCCTTTATAAAAATGACGTATGTGATTTTAACGAATCACTTCTGCCAGGAGTGTTAACATGTTTTACGATGTTAACAGGGAATTGAATCTTTTAAACAGGTCTTACCATTTTGGCCCGGTCTTATATTTGACACGTGGCTAGGTTTCACACTTTAAGATCCTTAATTACATAAATTTCATAGGCAGATTAATTTAAAAGGAATGATTTTAATTTATTTATTTCATTTATAATTTATATATGCACATAATGGCAAACCTGAAATTTATAAAACAAACATTCCATTATTTATACATCGGTTACATATTGCCCTAAACGGGTCTTTTTACACAAACCATTTCCCACGTAGGGGTCAAACAAGTACTTACCCGCGCAGGGGTTAAATTTAAAACACAAGTCCTCGCAGGGACTGATTACTTAAATAGATGTCCTCGCAGGGACTAGGTACAAAGATAAATGTCCACGCAGGGACTACATACACACATAAATGTCCACGCAGGGACTAAATTTTAAAGTAGACATACACACATAAAGGATTTACTGATCCTTCTTGCTCTTTCCCTTGATTAAGTTCGTCAAGGTCTTGAACATCCCCTGGTTACGCCTTCGGTCTTCCCGTGCCTCATGCCGCACCTCCCTAATACTTTGTAGGATTTCCTGATGCAGTGGTGGCGACATCTGCAGAGACGGCGGGGGTTGTTGGTAGTACGGGGGTTGTGTAGGCATCTGGTATCCCTGTGCTGGGTAGCCTACTCCCCAAGGACCTCCATACGGTCCCTCCTGGTTAAGGGCGTTGTAATTAGCTGCTACCAAATACGGGTCGGCTTCAGCGTATCCGAGGTTAGTGTGAGTCGGTGGCTCAAACGGGTTGTACATCGAAGGACCCGTGTATGCCGGTATCTGGTTATCAAAACCTATTGGTGGCGGTTGCTGCGCGTAGGGGTTTGATGGTCCACCTATCTGTGGAACTTCTTGATCCGGCTGATAATTTCTGCCACTTGATTGTAGAGGAGAGCTGAAATGAAACTCTTCTCTTCGTGTGGTCATCCGGGGTCCGGTTCTCATACGTCTTTGCGGTTGCGGAGGCGCCGGTTGAACTGGTGGCGGTGGAGGCGGTGGCGTAACTGCCACAAACTGGTGATTCCCAGAGGAATCTTGATGATGCTGCTGCTGCTGCTCATGCGGCGAAGAATAGTGAGGCTGATGCTGCTCATGCGGCGACGAATGGTGAGGCTGATGCTGCTCATGCGGCGACGAATGGTGAGGAGGTGTATAATACCATTCGTGCCGAGTAAAGATAGCCTGGAAGCTATCTGGACCATTATAGGGTGGCCCGTGATAAATGGAACTATCCGAGACCTCGATTGGGTGGTTGGGAGTTCCTGATGCGGGCTCTACGGGGTCTTCTTCCTCGTCCATATCATTTCCTCCAGAAAAATGGTCCTCCGGCCCCAATGGGTTAAAACCCACTGGTTCTTGTATATAATTCGCCGGGTTAAACTGGCCTTGAAAGAATGGAGTGGGGTCTCCAAAAGGGCGGTGCGACATAGATCGCTGTAACGGTATGTGCGAATGGTGGGAGTCTCTAGGCTCATTTTCTGATTGTGGCCCGTAGGAGTCTTGAGCGGGAGTCGTCGAGCTGTTCGAAACCGACCGTCTTGCCGGTTGAAAGAGACCTCTCTGGTTCCGCCGGGTACCATCACTATCGGCAGGGATAGGACCTCGTGTATTCGAAGGTCCTACTTCGTGATCGTTGGGGGCGGCTACCGGCCCCTTTCCGCGTCCTCGCGTACGCAAGAATCTTGGAGGCATCTTTTGTTATTCCTGTCAATAAAACATAAGATAACAAATAACAAAAATATAAAGCTTAAAGGACAAAACAAAAACCGAATAAGGTGGAATTTGTCCTATGTTATAAGTCTAGACTCGAAAGTTTAAATATGTGCAATTGTGTAACTGAGATTAAACACAAAAGGCTAGTGTTTAATTCACTCAGAGTTGGCTCTGATACCAACCTGTCACACCCCGATTTCCACGTGTCACCGGTGGGCCCGGTGGGGGAGTATCGTGACGTGGTTGGCAACGTAATAGTCAAACAACACAATATAATAATGCACAGCGGAAGCAAATTTAAAATAAGATACGACCGAATTCATTTATTGTAAACAAAGTCACAATTATCCGGTGTTTATCCACAGTAGGATCGAAACAAAATAACATTTAATTGTTCAACAGACTTCGGCATCTAAAGCTTGCGAGACTTCTAATGATGCTTAGGAGAATCCCAGCCTATTTCGCCTAGTACCTGCATTTAATCTTTTTGGGAAAATACGTCAGTTTACACTGGTAAATACATTCAACTGACTCATTTTATAAAATGATTGAAAATTGGTTTGGATGCACATGGCATAAACATTTTTATTAACTTGGGAGAATTATTTAATATTATAATCTTGTGAACGATTTACATGTTACTTATGCGTTCAGTAGCCCGGACGTGTCCGGGTTAAAGATCAATAGACACACCACTTTAAGTGAGTTATACACGGGAGTACGCCTACACCCCGTGCTCAGGTCGTGGCTATCTCGTAAGATAATGCCAGGGATATCCGGGACATGGTCATTAACCCCCCAAAGGCTGTAAAGTAAACACATATGTTTAAAACGAGCCGATCAAATTATTCAATTAACCACTAAGCGTGGAAGATTTGATGCTCGATCAAGCGGTACGCTATGTACCGTAACCCAAGCCCGTATAGGGAAAATAAGTTAAAAGTATTTACCTTTGCAAGTATAAATCCTTAATTGAATAAACTGCAGATAGCTTTTACTGGTTCTCCTAATCTGGAACGAAGGTTTAATATAACCTATTAGAATACTAACGGGTCTTTAATTAAGCTTAAGCTTAGACCGGTTAGTTTTAACGATACGGTTCTTACGCACGATTAAGCGAAGACCGGATAGAATGTGATTTAGACCCGACAAGTTGAGGACTTGTTTAATATGGGTTTACTATTCACATTCTGGATTTTGAGATAAAAATGATATCGTTTGACCCGTTTCGGCTAGTTTATGCAAACTAGTTACATAACCCGAACCGAACGCGTATAATGCATAACGGGTAACCGAAAGGGTCGCGAACAGGTTTCCTAAGTTAATACGCTTTAAATATGTTGTGATATCATTATGATATCTTCCATAATGCCCATAACGAGTTTATTCCCTAATTATGCCCCGTAGGGGTATTTTTGGTCATTTTAACGACCATAAAAGGGATTTATAGTACTTCTGAGATACGGGTCTGATTAGATCAGAAAAACATCTTAACTTAACAGGTTATGTCTAATGGTATTAAGTCTTACGTGGCAAAATGGTTTTAATACTAAACTACGCGTTTAATACGCGTATAAAGCCGTTTTAAGCGACGTACGGGTTAAAATACCAATCTGAGTTTTCTGATCGGCAAAACAGGTTCAAAATACTATATTTATTATTTTAGATCAGTGGCAATTGGATTGGTATCAAGCGGATTCGTAAAACTCGTTTTATGGCCTAAAAGGGCATATTCGGTATTAACCGAATCAATGCGATAAGCCTAGCTTAAGACCAGCTTAAAAATAATTAAAAATCTTCAAAAATCCTAAAATATTATTTAACATCAGCGGGTAAAAGTTTTGGTACCGAAAATCGGGTTTAGATAGGCTATGCGCTAATCGCGCCGTTTAATTAATAAAAAGCTTATTATTTACGCTAATGCGCATATCTCCTAATCTAGACCTCCGATTGACGTGAAAATTTACGTACATGCTAAATAATCAGTAACTAAGATTATAGTACTTCCACATTTTCAAAATTCTCGTTGTAGGGTCATAAGGGCGTTATGGTCCAATTTAAGCGATTAACGGAAACGTGTGCATGCATCGGATAATCAATGAAACAAGTACAGAGACTTATACTAGCATGTAACCCAACCCTAATGAGACTTTAAGGCATGTCTAATTCCAACTAAAACGGGTCAGAACCGAAGTCAACGCAAAAGTCAAAGTTTTGCGCCTTTCGGTTCCGAACCGGGTTTAAACAGAAATTTGTCGAGTCGGGCAAGCGTAGACAAGTTTTCATACTTATTACCATGTTATATTAAGGTTAAAACAGGTTGCACACCTTTCGGATCATTAATTGTGCATTAAATCGCATTTTGTATTTCTGTTGACTTTTTCGGTCAACGTTTGACCCGACAAACGACCTAGTTAGGTCTGGAATTGGTACATGCCCTTATAAGGGTTTAATACCCATATAATTACCTATCTAACGGTACTTTTAATTTGACATACGACTAAACTATCGTTACTTAATCAAGAAGTCAACCGTTAAACACGGTATTTTGACTTTTAAGCTAAATATAAAGCTAGAAGTAATGTAGAAGGGTTAAGCAACTTACTAGATGATTAATGGATGATTAGGAAGGCCTTCAATCAGATTGTAAGCTCCTCCAATGCTCAGATTGTTTGCAATTGATGTGAGGAATGGTTGTGACATGAAGGGGTCTTTATATACAAGAATCAAGCACCACAAGAAAGTGACAACCAAGTCTAGGGCCATCCACAATTGATCAACACTTGTAAGTAGTGTGTAGGGATGTCTAGGGGCCATGCACATGCAAGAAAAAACCGGATTAGAGGGTCACATTCGCGCACAACAGGCAACAGCAAGTCATTCTGTCGCTGGGCACCCCCTCGCGTAGCGCGAGGGGCCGTCGCGCTACGCGACGCCCTTTGCTGAATCAGTTTTTGATTTTGTTTGTTGTGTTTCGAAAGGGCAGCCGTAACTTCTGACTTTGGGGCATCAATTATCACTTAGGGCCCTTCACAATGTGTCTAGAATAGTTCCATACCCTACCATTATCCATTGTTTCAATTGGATCCAAAAACAAGACCCGAAAACAACGGGTTTCCATTCTTTTCTTCGTAGAATCCTATCATGCATTTCCAATTCCATTATTGGCAATAATTCCCTGAATTGAGGGTATATAATAGATGTGTAAAATATTAAATCGGGTCTCGGGATTTATAATTGAGGTGTTCAGAGGTAATAATTTAACATGACGCCACTTTAAATCCTACCGAAAACATCTTTATTAAATCTGGGTTTTCAACGCGTTTTTGTTTGACATGACACGTGTCGTTTTAATATTAAACCCGAAATTTGCGAGGTGTTACATCCTCACCCCCTTAAAATAAATCTCGACCCGAGATTTACTGAAACAAATAAGGGTATTTTTCTTTCATGGTGGATTCCAACTCCCACGTATACTCGGGACCTCTTCGGGCATCCCATTTGACTTTTACAAAAGGTATGTGCTTTCTTCGAAGCTTCCTTACCTGTCGATCTTCAATCGACAAAGGTTTTTCTACAAACGTTAAGCTCTTATCTATTTGCACATCTGTATGTGGCATGACATGCGAATCGTCAGCGGAACACTTCTTTAGATTGCAGATGTGGAACACATTGTGAATTCCACTGAGCTCTTCTGGTAAGTTCAACTTGTAGGCAACTGACCCGACACGTTCGATAACCTCGAAAGGTCCTATGTATCTCGGGCTTAGTTTGCCTTTCTTACCAAATCGCATCACCCCTTTCCATGGTGACACTTTAAGTAGGACTTTGTCACCTACTTCGAAGTGGAAGTCCTTACGACTTGGATCCGCGTAACTCTTCTGCCTATTCCGGGCAGCTTGGAGATTGTTACGAATCTGGACAATCTTGTCCGTTGTTTCGAACACGATCTCTGGTCCTGATAACTGGACTTCTCCAACTTCCGCCCAACAAACTGGCGATCTACACTTTCTACTGTATAATGCCTCAAAAGGCGCAGCCTTTATGCTGGTATGGTAGCTATTGTTGTAGGAGAATTCGATCAATGGTAGGTTCTTATCCCAGCTACCTCCCAAATCGATCGCACATGCGCGTAGCATGTCTTCCAACGTTTGAATAGTACGCTCACTCTGACCGTCTGTCTGAGGATGGTAAGCCATACTAAAGTTCAAACGTGTGCCCAAAGATTGCTGGAAACTCTTCCAAAAGTGTGACGTGTACCTAGTATCCCGGTCAGAGATAATAGCTACAGGTATGCCGTGTAGGGCTACAATCTTGTCAACGTATAACTGGGCTAACATATCGGAGCTATAAGTCTCCTTGATGGGTAAGAAATGAGCTGACTTAGTCAGTCGGTCAACTATAACCCATATAGTATCATTGCCTTTTCTTGTCTTGGGTAACTTGGTAATAAAATCCATAGTTACCATTTCCCACTTCCACGTAGGAAGTTCAGGCTGTTGTAGCAAACCTGACGGTTTCTGATGCTCGGCTTTGACTTGCGCACATGTCAAGCATTTTGCTACATGGGCGGCCACAGACTTTTTCAAGCCTATCCACCAATAATTTGCCTTTAAATCCTGGTACATCTTGTCAGCTCCAGGATGAACGGAGTATTTGGAACTGTGGGCTTCTTGGAGGATGACATCACGAAGTCCTCCAAAAATTGGAACCCATATTCGTCCGTTTAACCGTAAAATTCCGTCCTTGCTAAGAGTTAACTGCTCCTCAGTTACTCCTAACTTTTCATTAGGATAGTTAGCTTCCAACACAGCTTCCTTCTGTGCAGCTAACACCCTTTCTATCAAACTGTTCTTTATCTCCATACGCTTGGCGTTAATTCGAATGGGTTTAACCCTTTCCTTTCTGCTCAAAGCATCAGCGACTACATTCGCTTTGCCGGGATGGTATTTGATTTCACAATCATAATCATTTAAAGTTTCCATCCAACGGAGTTGCCTCATGTTTAATTCTTTCTGGTTAAACAGATGCTGGAGGCTCTTGTGATCAGAAAAGATCACAAACTTAATTCCATAAAGATAATGCCTCCACAGTTTTAGTGCGAACACAACGGCACCCAATTCCAAGTCATGGGTGGTGTAATTCTTTTCGTGCACCTTTAACTGTCGCGATGCATAGGCAATCACCTTGCCTTTCTGCATAAGCACACACCCCATGCCAGTGTGTGATGCATCACAATAAACTACAAATTCTTCAGCGCCTTCAGGTAAGGTAAGCACAGGAGCGTTGCTCAACTTTTGTTTCAAAACCGTTTCAAGGTAAGTTTTACATCAATCGACTCGTATCTTCGTTCTGATCAAAAGCCCTAAACCATCAGTGTGTAATTCGAAAAAAAAACTTCACTCCATTAAGTTTTTCAACTAAGAACTGTTGAAGACAAAATAGTTAAAACAATGGGAGTGCCGGTGGGAATATTGAAAGATGGGACAGTAATGGGCAATGACGTCTATCTGGGATTATAGGAATCCAATTTCCCTAAATAATAGAGTGTTTCGTCGCAACTTAGCAACTACTTATTTTGAATAAATTAATATATAGAGGATGTGGTATGAATGATACAAACTTTTTTAATCAAAAACAAAATCCTAACAACAAAAGCCTGTACATAACTATACTGCCCGCATAATTAAACACTGTTCGAACTAAAACAAAATAGAAAATTCAACATTTGCCTTTGAGTAAAGTACAATTTATGTCCCCGAGTTTACACCCGCTTACACGTCCGGTCCCTAATTTCAAAAATTCAACACTCCGGTCCCTATGGTTGTCGATTGCTTGCAATCAGGTCTTTACCACCCGTTTGTAAATCAGTGAAAAGACCAAAATACCCCCGTAACTTTAGTTACCATTTCAATTACTAAACGTATAAGTTATATATTCCCTCCAAATTCAAAACACTTTCCAAATCTAGTAACTAACCATCGATTATCATTAATTAATCAACAATATGAGGTTAATAACAGTTAGTAAAGCCCGTATTAAGACATCTAAGTAGAATTGCACTATGTTTTACCTTTAGAACTCGAAAGGTTCGACCTGCATAATTTGCAACTGCGTTTTAGTTGAATTGGGAATGACATTCACAATTGCAACTAAGCTGTAGTTATAGAAGTTGAACGGCCTTCAATTACTCAAAAGTGTAAACCCTTTATTCTGGTCAAATATGTCATGGCTACCAAAGTTAAGTTATAAGCCATGGCTACCAACATGAACTGCCTTCAATTACAAACAGCTTTGAGCATTGTATTATCCCTGATCTATTTATAATTAACTCACAACTGTTGATAACTCTCCCAAATCCTACAAATCCCTAATCAAGCACTACGTCAAAACTAGGCTTTAGCCACATTTTTTCCAAAACCACCCTGCCACGCATTTGAGAAAATGTGTGGCTAAAGGTCATTTATAATATTTTAAAACACGTTTAGCCACACAAATTATTATTAATGTGGCCATTGTATATCAGTTCAAAACCTTTAGTCACACTTTTCGAAAAAAATGTGACATTTTTAGCCAATCTAGCCACAGCTCGAAAAGTGTGACCAAATATGATCTATTGCCACAATATTTGTTTGATTTTCTAATTGATGTGACGATAACCCATCTTGTCAAAACTTTTAGTCACATTTTCAATAAAAAAATGTGTCAATCACTAGTCACAGTAAAAAAGTGTGACCGAATGTTACTAACTGACACATTAGGTTTATAATGATGTGACTAAAAAATTAATACATATGGCTACTTATTAATTTGTGTAACCAAAGAATATTATTATTAGCCACTTATAAATTTGTATCTATGGCTAAAAGTAGTATTTTACCACACTTCAATTCATTTACGTGACCATTCTTTTGACTCTTTATCCCCTCCATTTTTTTCATCCCCAACCATCTTCTCTGCCTCCACCAAGCTACTCAATCTCTTTCGCCAAAAACCCTAATCCCCAATTCCTATTTTCACCCAAAATTCAACATAATAAACCACTTATTCGATACATTAGAACAAGGTCTAAACGATAGGTAAGTCCAGCACTCCATCAGAGAAAAGGAAGCTTAAATCAATTCAACATAATAAACCGTTTATTCGAGATCCATTTCGAGGTGTTGGAATGGTGGTAATCTGGTTGTTGTTGTTTCTTGTGGTGGTGATAGTCCAACTAAGGTTGTATTGAGGATGAGGCGGTCTATTTCGGTTTCTTGGCATCAGATTAGTGACTCTGAGGTATAATTTGATACTTAATTAATTAACTGTATGATGTTGTTGTGTTTGTAGAGTGTTTACATGAGGTGTTTGTGAAATGAAGTGTATTTTTTTAGTGCTTTTGGTTTATTAATTAAGAATAATGTTAATTTTTTAAGAGAATTTCATGAAACTAGAACTTATAGAAGGATTAGTAAGATACTGGATTTTCCATTAGAATTTCAAGATTAGGGTTTTGCTTTTGTTTGGTACTTTGTTTCCAGTTTCAATCAAGGTTAGGTTTTTATGTTGTTATTGAAGTTTTTATGGTTGAATTATGTTCTGACTTGTATTAAAATTTGTATGTTCTGACCCGAAACCATCTTGATTATCAATTCCGCTCAATTTGCCAATTATAGTATATGACAATTTGCAGCTTTACCTGGATAAAAGATAGATAACATTTCATAATCTCCAAAAAGGGTTCTATTTAAAGAAACTTTCTTGCGCCAAAATCTTTCAGAAGTGAGTTTAGCAGTGAAATTATCAATATTTTCTCCCAATGGTACCTAGTTTACATCGATAGCTGTTCTTACTTGATTTTCATCGTCAGCGCTGGCACCCATAATTACCACTTGAATCTGTGTTAGATATGTTCCTGTTACAATCTCAATTTCTAGCTCATTCACAACCAGAAAACAACATACACAGAAACTTCTAGATGAAGTATGACTTTCATTGTAAAAACACAGCCACAAGGTGAATCGTTAGGAGTTGCATTGCTGTAAGTGGTTCCACGCATCCACAACCTGCCAGATATCATAGTTTTAGAATAATGGATCAAAGATGTCGCAAGTCGCACAAAGCTGTGTTTTTTATGCATAAAACCTCATAAACCATTTTATTCGGAGAATTATATTATTATTAAAATATAATATTTTTGGAATCATGTTTGAAGTATTATTAGTATATTAATATTATTAAATAAAAACTGGACAAAAAGTGTTGGTCAATCCAGCTCGACCCATGTTGAGTGCCGACCAGAATAAAAAGTTACATTTTGACCCGAACCCATACAACTCTATAAATATTACAAACTTGTATCTAAAAAGCTCAAGCTCACAGGCAAATGAGACTTTTATAAGGATTTGCAATTATATCGCATATTCTCATTTATTAATTTTTTTTTTGTTCATGTAGACATGCTATGTGCCTATGGTAAAAAGAGCGAGAATGAACGGGTTGACAACAGAAAACTGGGGAAGATTTGAAGAGCTTGGCATTGGTTAACACTTAACATGGGGTATTAGTCTTATTTTTGCCTTGTTTGTTTGCTACAGTTTTTGTTTGTTCTGTATGTTTTATGTCTTGTGTTTGTTGCCTTCCTTTAGCTTCTTACTAAGGGAGGCTGCTGTTTGTTTTTTGTGGTAATAAAATACCCTTTGCTGGCAAAAACAAAATGCAACACTTATTATTCTTTTATTGTGTGTTTGTGGAGATTATTGATGTAGGATAATTAAGCTTGTGCTCAAAACTTTTTTTTGCTATCTTCATTACTTGAAACTAACTTGCACGCGTGTAATATTCTAGGGATGCAAACGACCCAAGTCGAGCCCGACCAGGCTCGATCTCCAGCTCAATTAACTTATGAGAGCTCTAGCTCTGCTCATTTGTAGTATTTCAAGCTCGAGCTTGGCTCAGGCTCGGCTTGTTTATTATCTATTAATTAATAAATTAAATAAAAAATTATATAAATAGTAGACTCGTTTAGGCTCGCTAGCTCGATAAGTGAAGCTCGCGCTTAGGTTCGTTTACTGAACAAGCTTATTTTTAGGTTCGGGCTCGGTTCGTAAACAAGTTTAAAAAAGCTCGGTTGACTTCGCTACCAGAGCTCGATAAATTAGCGAGCTTTATTTTAATCTCGGGCTCAATAAGGCTCGTCTCGTTTTGAGGTTTTTCTCGAGCCGATCTCGAGCAGCTTGTGAACCGCTCGGCTCGTTTGCACCCCTAAGTGTAAGCCATGCATCTTTTTTAAATTTTGGTTGTATTAGATTATGTTTTCCGGTGTAATGGGCTCAGCTTCTTGCTGGGTCAGATTGTTTTATGAATTAGTAAGCCTTGCCATTTCAAAAAAGTTACTCTCTTATTTGGTTTCTGATTCATAATTGTTTACAGGTGATACGATATTGCAATTGAATCAAGTCTAACTTTAGTATCCAGTGAAGAGTTTTTGGGTAGGAGTTCAAGTGCGATGAGCGTTCAGCAGAATTGAATGTAAATTCATCTATATTTTATTTCTAATTTTGAGTGAAATTTGCAGATAGTTGAGGTTGTTTTTTGCAAGGTGGCTCTTCTCCAAAAACAAATGTATACTCACTTTATTTCGGACATTATTCTTACGATATGTTCTTCATATCTCTAGTTGATATGGACATATTTTATGATGGAAATCAACTAGCAATCGTCTAAGTATGTTGAAGATCTTTATGCTTACTTTAGAAGGATGGAGGTATATCATATGGCATCTTTGACCTTTTAAAGTCAACACATGCTAATTACTTGACTTTCTTTCTGCTAAAATTTGAGTGTTTCAATTTACTTAAAATGATTTTCGATAGAATGTTAACTAAACTTTAGGTTGATTTCATTGCATTTATAAAAATAATTAAAAAAAATTAGCCAATGTGACTTTTGTACAAAGGTCAAACTATGTGAATTATTTGACTTTCTTGTTGCTTAAAAGGGAAGTTATACTGTAATCAAGTTGAATGACTGTGAGTTAAATACTTTTTTATTGCAGAGTTGAATGACTACAGCGAGCCATACTGATTGACTAACTCATCCAGGTTAGTTTTTCGGTCAATTGGATTATAAAATTTTAATTTTTATAGTTTAACCAATATGGGAGTTAAGAATATCAATCATCAGATCATTCCCGTCAACGATTTTCAGATCAATGCTTCATATTGGTTCACGAGTGATGCTATTATGAAGTTGAAATTTGGATGCATTTTGATGATGAGAGATGTTTTTGCTTTGAATATTGGTTTTTAAGTGAAACAAGCAATCGCTGAATACGAACAAACAAAAGCATTGGCTCATATAACTGCCCCGAAGAAGCTCGGTAATTGTTATTGGAATGGCTGGAGTACTTGATTATTTATTTATATAACATCAAGTTTTCATATAATTGCTCACTAGTTTTTTTTGTTTTCATTGTATTTATAGAATATATCTAATCATTTCTATATTTTGTGTCTTTGATCCCATATATAGATAATATACATGTAATCTCTTCATTTTTCATGGTTGTAAAAGTCGCTAGTTGGTAATCAAATTGGGATTTTTATATGTAATTTTCAGTTTTTTATAGATATATACACATAATTATAGGTAAATATTTTAAATATATATATGTTTTAACCTCTTCTCGACCCATTTTTTAAAGTATATAGGATTAATAGCCGGAATCTACATGGTTTGGTTGGAAACTTGACAGAATTTACAAGTTTTGGCTGGAATCGTCGATTTTTTGCCAGATGACCAAGGCCGATTAGGGCTGACTACCGATTAACGAAAAACTAATCAGTGCCCGACTGACTAGTGATTAATCGCCGACTAGTCCCGATTTTTACAACACTACCTTTTTAATTTGTTTTTATTTCAGTTCGTTTCTTATCCTAAAACTTTCACTTTAATTGATACTCTCAATTTAAAAAATCAGCTATTTAAACTAAAATACCAAAAAAATCTTACCACAAGAGGTCATATATGTCATAGTAGACTATATTGGGCTTTAATGGATCACAACGGCCAATAATAGATCATACATGTTTTAATAAATCATATTGGACCTTAATGAAACACAACTATCAATAGTTGAACACATATGCCTTAATAGACCATGATGTGCCTTAATGGATCACAACAGACAATAATAGATCATACAAGTCTTGATAAACCATATTGAGTCTTAATATATCACACTGACAATAGTAGATCATACATGTCATAATAGACCATATTGGGCTCTAATGGATCACAATGGCCAATAGTATATCATACTTGTCTTAATAGACCTTATTGAGCCTTTATGGATCACAATGGCCAACAGTAGATCATACATGTCTTAATGGACCATGTTGGGCCTTAATGGATGTCTTAATGGACTATGTTGGGCCTTAACGAATCCCAATGGCGAATAGTAGATCATACATTTCTTAATGGGTCATATTGGACTTTATCAGATCACAATGGCCAATAGTAGACCATGCATGTCTTAATGGACCATGTTGGGCCTTAATGGATCACAATACACAATAGTAGATCGTACATGTCTTAATGGATCATATTAGACCTTAATAGCTCACAAAGGCCAATAGTAGATCATGCATGTATTAATAGATCATGTTGGACCTTAATGGATTACAATGGGCGCTAATAGATCATACAAGTCTTAATAGACCATGTTGGGCTTTAATGGATCACAATAGACAATAGTAGATAATATTTATCTTAATGGACTATACTAGGCCATTATGGATCACAACTGACAATAGGTAGTATACAAGTGTTAGTGATCATACTGGGCCTTAATGGACCATATTGGGCCTTAACATATCACAATGGACTATTGTTGTAATGGACTGTATTAGGCCTTAATGGATCACAATAGGCAATAATAGATCATATATGTCTCAATAAACCTTATTGGGCCTTAATGGATCACAATAGACAACAATATATCATGTATGTCTTAATGGACCCCATTGGGCCTTAACATTCCATTTATACTTTTCATATTATACGTATTTAGCTATTTAACCTTTTCTTGATGTTTCAGTCTCGTGTCATTTAATTTCGAGCTCAAGCTCGAAGTCCCACCCTGGCTCGACTCGCTTATAGCCCTAACCGATATCGGTAAAACAATTGTCGGTTTTTATTGTTCATAAATGCTAAATGCTCGTTTGGTACCAATACCATAAGAAATCGAATCGATATCGATGGAAGACCGCCGCAAAGCGCAAAAAACCACTAGTTACCTATATAGTAAAATTAGAATGGAATAAATAGTAATATATATATATATATATATATATATATTAAAATTAGAATATTAAAATTATATATTAAAAAACCAATTAGAATATTAAAATTATAATGGAATGAATAGTAACAGCACTAACATATGCAAATGGTATCGGTACTCGTAACGGTACCAAATTTACAAAACTGGTGTATTTTTTGTATCGGTTCGGCACCGGTATTCACCGGTTCAAATACCAGTGTTGTACCGGTAACGAACGGTACTAAACCGTACCGTACCAGGTATATTCGGTACCGGTACCCACTTTTGGGGATTTCGGTAACGGTATTTTTGGTACCGGTTGGTACCGAGCTCATCAAATCCTATAACAACGCAGCAATGCAACTAATTGCACCATTTATATTACTTTTCATACACACAGTAAGTAAACTGTATTTCATTTAAATGAGGTTTTATATACACAACGACTCGAGAGATTCGTTGTCTCCACGCCAGATGTTCATGACGTCCATAGAATCGCGTTTGTGACGTCGCTGCTGGCTGAAATGTGCGAGGAATTTTGCTTGCAAGTCCTCGAATGAGGCCAGTGATCCCACTGGAAAAGAATTGAACCAAGCCCTCGCCAGATCGGTGAGGGTCTGGGGGATAAAATGACACCAAGTGGGCTCGTCCCACCTGCCGTTGCATCCGGCGCCAGTAAAAATATTCATGTGGTCGTCCGGGTCGGACGAACCATTGTATTTCCCGATCGTTAATGGGAATTTAGTCGTGGTGACATCGGCGTGGATCTCCCGGACGAACTTAGAGTTTTCGGCCGCAGATTTCGGCCTGTAGGGTTGGCTTTGGTGGCGCTTTGCAGCGCGGAGATATGTAGTGCGGGGTTCGGTGGGAGGAACATAATTACGTCCTCCCGGTCTGCTGCTAGTAGCGTGGGACTCCCCGCAGTATGTATGGTCGTCCGGATCGGTACGGCTATACCCTTCATTGTGGGACTGCGGTCCCAGCCGGCTATGAATGCCGGAGCCGCGGTGGGTTGTGGAGTGCCGCCTGTTCTCGCCCTGAGGGCCCAGACGGTTATGTATTGGGCCCCTACTACGGGACCCGTATGAGGAATCATCCTCATTGATTGTGCGGACCTCACAGTAAGAGGAACCGCGGTCTTCACGCCTACTTCGCTAGGCTGGTTGTGTAGGGGTCCTGCCGTCGTATTGCAAAATACGACCCGTAGGTGTATGTGGTGCCGGGGTAGGCCCGACATGTATTTGTGCTTCTGCGCAAGCTCTGTTGTATGCTGCGGCCAGCATAGCTTGTTGTTGGTCATACCAGGCATGGAGGTTCATGCCTGGAGGTATCACAGAAGCATACTGTGAAAGATCTTGTGCGAACGTAAGGGATGCGCCCCCTTGCGTTGATGTGCCAAAGTGGCCAGTGTTTGGGGTTGGAGGAGTGGTCCCCGCAGGCCCTGGGTTTGCGGGGTTTAGGCTATCCCCTGCAGTGTTGTTTAGACGATCAGACATGATCTTGGGAAAGAAAAAGGAATGTGGAAAAAAGTGCTAAGAGTAGCGGTGGGCGCCAATGATGAAACAATGGTTAACCCAGGGTGGTTAACTCACTGGTCTCGTCAAGTAGGGTTAATCCCTTCTTTCTGAGGATCGCTGGCTGGATCGTCCGCTGGTTGATCTCCTGCATGCATAAGGAAACAAACCGTGACTCGTAACAAGGAGGATGGGGTGGGGGGTGCTCCTTGTTACCACTCTCCGGCGTGAGAATCAGTAATTTGCTTGGGAAGCAAAGTATGATAGTAGTAGTAGTGAGAGAGTTGTGAAGAGATACCTCAAACCTGGTTTGGGATGGGTATTTATAGCCGAGGAGTGAAGGAGGGTAGTTGAGTGGCTAGTCTGACACCGCATAGCTTCCTGCAGGTGTGTCAGGCCTGTCGGTCACAGTGGTGATGCCACGTCCTGCTGTGGTGTCAGTCTGTTGCTTATACGTGGGTTGACAGGCGACTGTCCTTAGTGCCACTTGCACTGTGATGTCAGTCCCACTTGCCTTGTATGCAGGATGCGGTGCTGGGCCGCATCGCTGCTGGCGGTTACTGATGTTGTTTCCGCGTTCTTGTTCTGGCCAAGATGTATGCGGGATGCGGTGCCGCGCCGCATCGCCGCTTGGTGACTGTTACTGTTGTCCAGATCCCTTGTCGTGACGAAAATGTTCATAGGATGCGGTGCCAGGCCGCATCGCTATGCGTAACATCCGTTTTCGTACTTAAGGTAAGTCTTCTCATCCCTTGACCGATTGGATTCGAACACTGTGTTCGCGCGTGCCCGCACGGACACAGATAAGTTATTGCTGGTGGGGGTTTTTGATAAAGATAATGGTCACTCGCGGTTGTGCTGACGCGAGATCTGGGACCATACCCCTTCAACACCCTAGAAAAATAAGATAAGATGTACAAGTGTATAAGAAAGACAACATAATATAAAAATAAATTTGATATGAAAAATCAAATATTTTGTCTCATCAAAATAGTTTTGAAAGCGTATGTGTTTAAAACAGGGATTTCTGGTTCATGGTTTATTACAGTTTCAAAGATTAGTGTGTATCTTAAAGAGTTCAATTTCTTTTTTCTTTCAGAGTAACATAGCTATTAGGGTTGTTTGATGTTCAAAGATTTTTGATTCTTGCTTCTTCCTCATCTTCTTTTTATTTATGTTATTTATGGGTGGACAGTGGTAGTTGATAGTTGCAGGCGATGTTTAATGGGGCACATGGTAAGCGGAGCCATGTGTAAAGGTGTGGGGGCAGGCGACCACTTTAAAATAAAAAAAAATTGATTTATTTTATAGGCAAAAATCTTGATCGTCTCTTCCTTCATCTCTTAAGAAAATAAATTATGAATCCGCAACTGAATATGGTTGTCGTTCAAGAACCCTTAAAGTTTTGAGTAACACCTTTAGATATTCGAGAACACTTGTCCAAAAATTATTTTTAATAATAATAATAATGCTGAATCATTAAATACTGTAAGTGGTTTATATAAGGCCATCTGTAGTCGTAGCTTATATGGCGCCACCATCCCCCATAACGCCCTATGACGCCCTGGCACCGCTCCGCCCGACTTTATGGGGGGGGGGGGGGGGTTATGGAGCATGGCGTGATATTCATAGCGCCGTGAACTTTTGTTTTCCTCACACACACATATATATACATACATGTTATATAACCCCTTCGTAGTTTGCACTACACACTCAAGTTATATAACCCCCTTTTTTCTTACACATTTCGCCACCTTGTCGCATAACCCCTTTATAAGGCCTTACAACCACACATGCACAGAGGTTAAGTTACGAATAATTTGTATGTAATTAAATACAATAAATTAAAGGCAATTATAAAAACTTGAAGTGACTTCTTTTAATAAAAGTAATAATTACAAATTATTACCAAAGTTATAGATACAAAACTTTAACATAAATTACAGAATGTGATGGTTTATAAAAAAAGGTAAATGTTTTTTATAGTTATTCTTAGCAATTAACATAAATTACAGAATGTGATGGTTTATAAAAAAGGTAAATGTTTTTTATAGCTATTCTTAGCAAAAAATGATAATATTTTTTTACACAACTCATGTTTTCCATATTGTCAAAAGGATTTTACAAAAAAGAACAAATGGGTTACTGAAAACAAAAATATCTTAATAAAAAACTTAGTGAGGGTTTAGGTAGGTGTGCTGTGGCTGTGTACGGACTACCACATAGGCGAAATTTCATAGTTCTCTACTTCTCTTTTGTTTATGGTTTTTAATGTTTCCGTGTTTGTTTGGTGCAAGTGAAACGTTTGAACAATGAAGGAGCTACTGATTCAGAAGCGATGCCAGTGATCAACAATGAAAGAGCTACTGATCTAAACGAACTGTACGTCAAGGAAGTTTAGCAAGGTATAAGTCTCTAGCTAGTTTTCACTTATATCTAAAAGTATTCATTCTACAAAATGACACCAAGATTATATAAAAAAAAGTAATCCGGACGCCCTAAGATTTTCAAGTTTGAGAACAAAGTCCTGTTAACCTCATAGGTAAAATTCTTTTCGAGGCGTGTTTAAAATCATAAATATCTACTTATTATATCTCAAATATTAAAATTACATCAACACTCCCAATTTAAAGCATGTTTACATCTACTAAAACTAAATACAATAATAAAAAAAGAATCTAGGATTTTTATTTAGCTTTCTAAAGTACGTGCAACGATCTTAGATGCTTTAATCATAAATTACTGTCTTATTATGAATCTTCTGGATTTTTTTTTTTTTTTTTTTTTTTGATTTTTTGTTAACTATATATTCTAAGTTGACTTCAGTTAACAAAATTGCAGATCTTCATTTCGAGATTGAGAATAAGATTGACATTCAGCTGATACAAATTTGATCAGAATGGATGATAAGGTTCATCACACAGATCTAAAAATTTATAAAGCAGCATTAGATGATGACTGGGGTTATGTTAGTACATTAGTGTTCGATGGCCCAGGAAGCCTATTGACAAAACAAATAACACACTTTCGGGATACGCCACTACATACCGCTGTGGGGACGAATCGCTCCCATCGTTTCGTCAAGGAGCTTGTGGAACGTATTGTTCCTGCGGATAAAAAGGATACCGAGTCAGAGAAGCTAAAATGCTTGTTTCAGAAGAATTGTTATGGAAACAGCCCCCTCCACATCGCTGCTATGGTTGGAAATATGGATGCTACAAAGCTTTTGGTGGGGCTCGACGAGACACAGGCACTAGTTGCGAATGAAGACGGTATTATGCCATTGCAATTGGCCGCCTGGCATGGAAATAAAGAGATGCTAGAATACTTGTTGACAGTGCCAAAAGATGGAGGAAGTTGTCTATACACTGGAGAAGCTGGCGGCGATCTCATTACTCGCACAATTATGGCTGGATTCAACGGTAAGTCACATAGCACTCCCCAATTGGACCAACCAGTTTATTATATTATTTCTACTTTAAATTACGTTTTTGCCCCTGTTTAAAATTACCGCTTTGCCCCCACCTCAAATTAAAGTTACGCTTTTCTCCCCATCTCCAAATTACGATTTTGCCCTTCATTCAAAATTATGGATCATATCCTACCAATGGGGTGGTGGTCTATTGGCAAAGACAAACCTTTAAACACCTTGGGAAGGGAAGTCTTGGGTTCAAGTCACAGAGACAGTAGCGAATAAAATAATTTTGCGGCTCCAAAAAAAAAAGAAGTAGATTATATCCTAATTAAGACAATGCCATTGATTACGTAGACTAATCATTAACACTAACTCTTCATACATTAAACACAAAATCTTTCAATCTTTCAATCTTTCATGCATGTTTGGTTTAGCTTTTCAAATATAGGTTGAATCTGGTGATGCAGATGTTGCGTTAAGAATAATCAAGGACCACCCAGACATTGTGTTTGAAAACAACAGTGAGCAGGGTCAAAGTGAGCAGGGCCAAAAGGAGCAGGGCCAAAGTAAGAAGGGCAAAACAGCTTTGGAAATATTAGCTCAAAAACCCGAAAATTTTGCAAGCGGGAGGAAGCTTGGATTTTGGGGACGTTTTATCTATTCATGTAAGCTTTCTTTTAAACTATCTAGGGAAAATCATGAAAATGAGCAGCTGATCAAATTAGGCATTGTCTCTCTATTTTCAAATTAGTTAAGCCAAAACCCATAAGAACTCATCAATCAATGAAAAAAGCCAGGGAAAATTACGAATCTGTTGGTTGACCAAGAGGGTTTTCAATTTTGTCACTCTCCTGCATCCTTGGAAGGACCACTGAGCTTCGGAAGAGTCCGCATATTATGTTGATGCGTCCATGTCCCTAGAAGCTGACATGTGTCGGACATGTGTCCCACATGTTTATGCGTCCTTGGAAGGACCATTCCGGTGCGTCCTTAGAAAGACCATTCCGGTGCGTCGGCTTGACTCATTAATTATTTATTTTTTTTTGAATTTTTTTTACAATTAAACAAATATATTTTACTAATATAATTTTAAAACTTTTATTAAAATTTTGTCAGGTATACATACCGGTGTCAAGAGACGAAGAATATTGGACCGTTATTAAGATTGAAATGCCGTCACTAACTATTACTGTATATTATACAAACAATTGCGATGCAATTAATTGTGGTGATTCGTTTTGCGTCCACCGGAGAATATACCAAACTCTTATTGAATTCGAGTCGGCATTCCTATGGTTTCTAGAACTCATAGGTTACTGGGAAAATATTGGACTCAGATCAGGATCCTGACGCATTAGAATATGCTGGGGATGTTGTATGGCCTACGTTTGTTCGTCACGTTCGACGAAACTCTGGGGTTATCGTATGTATATTACTACAAAATCTGGTTCAAAACCATTCATTCAAATGGGAAGAAGGAAACATTCATGACAAAATTTCAGTCTTAATAACGGTCCAATATTCATCGTCTCTTAATAACGGTATGTATACCTGGCAAAATTTTAATAAAAGTTTTCAAATAATATTAGTAAAATATATTTGTTTAATAGTAAAAAAAATTCAAAAAAAAAATAAAAAATAAATAATTAATGAGTCAGGCCGACGCACCGGAATTGTCCTTCCAAGGAGGCACCAGAATGGTCCTTCCAAGGACGCATAAACATGTCGGACAGGTGTCGGACACGTGTCAGCTTCTAGAGACATGGACGCATCAACATAACATGCGGACTCTTCCGAAGCTCAGTGGTTCTTCCAAGGACGCAGGAGAGTGACAAAATTGAAAACCCTCTTGGTTAACCAACAATTTCGTAATTTTCCCAAAAAGCCAATGCCTATTTTAGTCAACGTGCTTATATTTTCATGATTTCCCAAATATCTCTGTATTACATTTTTTTTTGAAAGGAAAATTTCATTAAAACACAGCTAGCCACAAAAAACAGAGGCGGCCAAACCAACTACAACCCGCTATACAAATTTACACCAATCAATCCACTAAACAATCTTTACATTTGGACCTACTTCTATATCAAAGAAAGACGATAGATTTGATAGAGCTAAAAACCACCTCCGCCTTAGGACGCTTACCGTTGAACACGAGATAATTCCTAGCCAACCAAATCTGCAAGCAAGCAACAAGCACAATGCCTTGAAAAGCAACCTGAGCTTCACCTTTGAGCCCACAGTATTTGTGGAATTCCAAAATATCCCGAAACGAAAAAGCTGCTAACGGAAGGACCTTACACCATCTGCAAACCAAATCCCAGACAATCGAAGCGAAACCACATCCCTAAAAGAGATACATGGCAGTTTCCGTCCCTTTCGAACAAAATGGACAGACCTCATCCGGGACGGGAACATTCCTCTTCTGAAGCTCCACCCTCGTGGGAACTCTTTCCATTTCCGCCCTCCACGCAAACAGATTACACTTGAATGGAACCCACTTGCACCACTCCCACACGAATCTATCGCTGAAATCCCTGTTACCATCCATAAGTCTCTTAACGGAACCAACGCTGAACGACCCGGAGTCGTCACCAACCCACTGCCATCTATCATTAACATCCGACAACGTAACATTACTGAGCATCGAGCAAAGAAGAGCCCACTCAGCCAGCTCCACACTAGACGACGGCTGGCTAGACCACATCCACCTAGCTCCCCGATTGTTGATAGGCCTCACGATCCGGTCCCGAACCACACACTTCTTATCTGATTCTAACCGAAAAAGATTGGGGAGACAGACTTTAAAGGTATCATCACATAACCACGGATCCAACCAGAATGCAATATCCGACCCATTACCAACTATCCCTTTCATAAAGTTCCGAAACTTCTTCCCATCCATAATCGGGCACAACACGACATTGGAGATGCTACTCCAAACTCCACCCAAAGAAGACCTAACTGGAACAAACTCCCAGGCCCTTCTATGCGCGTGAATAGCCGAAACCACTTTGACCCACAAATTCTCTTTATCGAACTTAAACCTCCAGGCCCACTTAAGGAGGAGTGATGAATTAATGGAACCAAGACTCCTTAACCCGACACCGCCACAACCGATAGGGGATGCAACACGATCCCACGAAACTGATGTAGACTAGGAAATGGGATACGAAATCGGACCTGTTGATTCACACAAAATACCGAGAACGATTCTTCCAAAATTCGTTGATTCTTGTAGAATGCCGAAAATTGGGGTTTCACACTCAAAACACTCACAAGTGAATTGGGAGAGAAAAATGACTTTTCATAAACTTCAAAACTGATTATCTTCCTCCCTTTACATCCATATAAATAACAACGTAAATTGAAAACGGGCCTCAAAACACACTTGGGCCAAAAGCTAGAACGAAATAAAAGTCCACGAAAAGCACTAAAAAACATAAAAATATAAATAACTCATTGAAATAGCTCGGGTCAAATGATCATACACAACATTATGAACTTCATGTAAACCCTCTACAAAATCTTGAACTTTCTTTGGAACAGATTCAGACACAGGAAGAGACAACAAATCAAGTGGTCCCCAAGGCTGAGATGAGTAAACTATCTGAAATGGGCTATATCCGGTGCTCTGATTAACAACATGATTATGAGCAAACTCTGCTTGGCATAATTTTTGATCCCATGCGTTCACATGATCACCAACCAAACACCTCAGCAAATTCCCAAGTGACCGATTAACAACTTCAGTTTGGCCATCTGTTTGTGGGTAATAAGCACTACTGAAGTTGAGTTGAGTATTTACCATCTTCCACAAGCTACGCCAAAAATGACTCGGAAATCGGGTATCCCGATCAGACACAATAGAAGAAGGTAACCCATACAAACAGTACACGTCCCGAAAAAAGAGTTGGGCCACATTAACAGCATCAGTCGTCTTCTTGCAGGGAATAAAATGGACCATCTTAGAAAACCGATCCACAACAACAAAGATAGAATCATTACCCCTCTGAGTACGAGGTAACCCCAACACGAAATCCATACTAATATCAACCCATGGCTGTGAGGGGACTGGCAAAGGCATATAGAGACCCGCATTGGTAGCCGTGCCCTTTGAAACTTGACAAATACATCACCTTTTCACAAAAGGATCCACCTCTTTCCTCATAGTAGGCCAATAATAAGAAGCTTGCACCAACTGTAAAGTATGGCACGACCAACATGCCCCTCACCATGTAACTCCTTAATAATCTGCAAGCGAAGACTGGAATCTGGAATACATAGTTGATTCCCCTTGAATAGAAAACCATCATGCAAAAAAAGTCTGACTTTTGCCCAGTTTCCACATCCTGGAAAATAACTGAGAAATAAGGATCAATGGCTAATTGCTCACGAATGACCTCCAGACCCAGCACATCAACCTTGATGGATACAAGCAGATTACTCCTCCTGCTTAAGGCGTCAGCAACCCTATTTGAAACACCAGTCTTGTGTTTGACCACAAAATAAACTTTTCAAGAAAGGCTAACCATCGCCCATGCTTATGAGATACCTTGTCTTGAGTACGAATGTGCCTTTGGGAGTCATGATCAGTGAATAAGACCAACTCCTTTTGAAACAAGTAATGACACCATGCTTTACAGCTTGGACCACCGCATAAAACTCTAGATCATAAGTACTGTACCTCAACTTAGGCCAAGTTAACTTCTCACTAAAATAAGCAACAGGTCGACCACCCTGACTAATAACCCCACCAATTCCAACCTTTGAAGCATCAGTATGAAGTTCAAAAACTTGAGAAAAATCAGGAAATACAAAAATTGGTGCTGTAGTGAGCTTCTCTTTCACAACTTGAAAAGCCAAATCTGCCTCATCTGTCCATACAAACGTCTTCCCCTTCATACAATCTGTCACTAGGGCCATAATAGAACTGAAGTGTGGAATAAACCGTTTATCAAAAGAAGCAAGCCCATGGAAACTACAAACTTCAGTAATGGTAGTAGGAGTTGGCCAATTTTGAACAGCCGCCACCTTGGATTCATCAACCTGTATCCCATCACCGGAAACAACATACCCCAAGAACAATACCTTAAGGGTCATGAACACACACTTCTTGGTGGGTGCATAAAAGCGGTCCCTGCGAAGTAAGGCCAAAACCTGCCTCACATGCACAACATGGTCGCTGAAAGAAGCACTATAAATAAGAATATCATCAAAATACACAACCATGAACTTCCCAATAAAAGGTCTAAGAAACTGATTCATCACACGCATAAAAGTACTAGGTGCATTTGATAAACCAAATGGCATCACCAACCACTCATACAACCCTTCACGAGTCTTGAAGGCAGTCTTCAACTCATCACCCGGTCTAAGACGAATCTGGTAATACCCACTCTTCAAATCTAACTTCGTAAAAATAGTAGCACCACTAATCTGATCAAGTAAATCATCAAGTCGAGGAATAGGAAACCTGTACCTCACAGTAATCTTGTTGATTGCTCGACTGTCAACACACATATGCCAAGTGCCATCCTTCTTTGGAGTCAATAAAGCCGGAACAGCACAAGGGCTCATACTTTCACGAACGTGGCCCTTAGAATAAAGTCATTTATATTTACACCGACAAAATAAGACTTTCATTAAATTTAGAGTTAACGGTAGTTTGTTCGATTATACTAGCAAAATTTCAAATTTGTATCATTTCCGTCCATGATATTTTTGAAACATGCGAGTTCCGTTTAAAAAACATGAGTTAACTTCCATTTTTTGGACGAAATTGACATGTTTTAAGAATGTTAAGGACTGAAATGGTATAAATTTGAAAACAAACTAAGTTGACTCAATCCACATGGACAAAAATGACATTTAAATCTTACATTTATTTCAAGTTTTATTGTAGTAGTTATAACTCATAAGGCCATCTGTAGTCATAAAGCCCCCGGGTGGGCGTTATGCGACAAGTGGCGAAACGCGTAAGAGAGGGACTTTATGGGGCTTTATATAACTTGAGTGTGTAGTGGGGTTATACATGTATAGGGCTTTATATATGTATGTATATGTGTGTGAGTGGGGAAGGAATCATCACGCCGTGATAATCATTGCAGGAGGACAAAAAATTAACCGCATAATGCCCCCCGTAATGGTGTTCCGGGCACTATGGGGGCGTTATAGGAGAAAAGGGTGCGGCATACAACCCCATTACACATGCTCTAAGAAACGCTACTTCAAATTTAAATATTAGGTTATATTTGATCAATTATTAGTGATTTGTTTTTTTATGAGGAATAAAGTTGGCCCTCATGCACTTCTTCATCTTCCTCCAGGTTGTGACCTTTGACTTTCCCATCCTTTCACGAGACAGTTTCAGTTGTTGCCACCAAGCCGATGCCCTACCACGCAACCTGGTAGCGATCAAAGGAACCCTTTTGTCTTCGGGAACCTCTTCGAACTCGAACACCTCTTCAACCACAACAAGCCAATCAGTGAAATTCTCTGGATTCAAAGTGTCACCATCAAACTCTGGAATGCTAGTTCGCTTCCCCGACTCCCAACTCCGATTACCATCTCCACGTTCTCCCCTTGGTTCCCCTTCCTGTTCGTCATCGGAATCCGAACCATCACCAAATGGGTTCATAAGATCAGTACCATACCCATCATTGGATCCTTGCCTCCTACGATTGATCAAGTCAGCCATCCGATCAGTCAACTGATTGACCGATTGATCCAAACGTTGATTTTTGCCATAAGTCACTGCTCTAATTCCCGTTCATACACTTCATCAAGAGGCCTGGTGTTGTTTCTCCTCGGAGGCATTTTGAGCCAGGAATTCGGCTCTGATACCAACTGATGTAGACTAGGAAATGGGATACGAAATCGGACATGTTGATTCACACAGAATACCAGGAACGATTCTTCCAAAATTCGTTGATTCTCGTAGAATATCGAAAATTGGGGTTTCACACTCAAAACACTCACAAGTGAATTGGGAGAGAAAAATGACTTTTCATAAACTGATTATCTTCCTCCTTTTACATCCATATAAATAACAACGTAAATTGAAAACGGGCCTCAAAACACACTTGGGCCAAAAGCTAGAACGAAATAAAAGTCCACGAAAAGCACTAAAAAACATAAAAAAATAAATAACTCATAGAAATAAGAGATTTTGTGCCCGAATGATGACGGTGGTTTGAAGAAAGATGGGCTTCGTTCTCATGATCGTTTCGCCTGGTCGCATACCCAAAACGGACACCTGCAGCCCAAGTTAGAGCCATTTTAGTGAAGCCCCTTTTGTCACGCGATCTTCGGCTTCCAAATACAAGATGGCCCGCTCCTCCACACTTGGGCCCGCATCAGAAACCCAATGCGTTTTCTTGATGTTACTCGTCCCACCCCAGAGGAACTTCATAATAATGGACTCGAGATGTTTTAAAACCCCAGATGGAGCTTTATATAGCGAGAAAAAATAGGACGGAAGTCCTTCCAAAACCGACTTAATTAGCGTAACTCTCCCCCCATAGACAACACCGAGTCCTTCCAAAGAGTGAGTCTATTCTCGAAAATCTCACAAACCGGTCTCCAGTTGGCAATGCGGTTCATATTAGCCCCCACAGGAAGACCAAGATACTTGAAGGGAACCCGATCCATTTTACAACCGACCACTGTAGCCATCGCCTCCAATTCTGACTCCGAAACACCCAATCGAAACAAACAAGACTTAGACAAATTAATTTTAAGCCCCGAACAAATATAAAAGCCCCTTAGAATCCTGACCACATTCATCAAATTATCCCTCGACCATTCCCCGATAACCAACGCAACGTCCGCGAAAAACAGATGAAACAAATTCGGACCACTGTTGGGCAAAGAAACACCCGAAACTGCTCCGATATCTAAAGCCTTATCGAAACACCGCGACAACACTTCCATAACTACGAGAAAGATGAAAGGAGACAATGGGTCACCTTGTCTCAACCCTTTAGAGCACTGGAAATCAAATGTAGGAGCACCGTTCACCAAGAGAGAGGCTCTTCCTGAAGAAATAATCCCGAAAACCCACGAGCACCAACGAGGAGGGAAACCCAACTGATCCATAGCTCTCATCACAAAACCCTAGTTGACATTGTAGTAGGCTTTCTCAAAGTCCAACTTGAATAAAAAAGCCTTCTTCTTGTTTTTCCTGATCCAATTCATGGTCTCGTTGATGATCAAGGGACCATCCAAAATGAATTTACCCTTAAAAAAGGCAGATTGGCTGGCCGAAATCACCGAGTCCAATACCTTTTTCAGCCGGTTCGCGAGAACCTTAGAAATTACCTTGTTGATGGCTCCCACTAAACAAATTGGACGATATTTGTTCAAACTTGACGGATCTTTGACTTTCGGGACCAACGTAATAAAGGACGAAGCACATCCCCGACTAATAGCTCCACTAACATAGAATTCCTGCAAAATTCTCATGAAGTCAGCCTCAAACAACTCCCAGAAGTACTTGATAAATTTAAAGTTAAGGCCGTCAGGCCCGGGGGCCCGATCGCTGCTACACTCCGACACCGCCTCTTTGATTTCCTCGACAGAGAAGACACCAACAAGACAATCAGCCTCCTGTTGACTAAGTCTGTTTAAATTCCCACAGTGCATAATCGGCCTATTACCCATCTCCTCTTTGAATCTGTCACGAAAAAAGGAGAAAATATTCTTTTTAATTAACGCTGGTTTCGTGCACCACGAACCGTTGATCCGAAGACCATGTATGAAATTAGAAGCCTTCCGACAATTGACTACGGAGTGCAAAAACTTGGAGTTTTCATCCCCATCTTTAGCCCATTTAACCCTTGATCTCTGCTTGATATCTTTCGTTTTATTTTCTTCAATATCTCTAAACAGCTTATAATTTTCCATAAGCATCCATTCCTCATCTTCTACCAATTCCCTTTCTTCCATAATTTTCTCCAACTCTTCGAGTTCCACTTTAGCTCTCATTTCCGATTCTCCTACCATTTTCATATGAACGTCCTCCACTCTTTAATCTATCGTCTAATAAGCTCAAATTTCTTCAAAAGAAATAAGTCAGCTGGCCCATCCCAGTCCTCCCATACAAAACTCTCTGCCACTGCCGGGACAGTATCCTCATACCCCTGGCATCCTATCCAAGAGTCATAGACTGGAAAGGGCTTGGCACCGAAATTAGAATCTTTAGCGACAAGAATAATAGGCGAATGATCCGAAAACAATTTCGGGAGGGCCCTCACACAAGTCAGCGGCCATTTCCCAAAAAAAGAAGGACAAACCAGGAACCTATCGATCTTGCTGCACTTCCTACCGTTATCCGCCCATTTGGTAAACTTACTATCCTACATATTATACTTAACTAAACCAGCATCATAAATAAATGAATTAAAAGCACTAGCACAAGCGGAATTAAAAGAAGAATTCCGTCTTTCACCTAGGGACCGAACCGCATTGAAGTCTCCCAGAAGGACCCACATGCCCGAAGAATTCCCCATCTCGTCCTTTAACCGGTCCCAAAGAATTTTCTTAGGCTGAATATCTTGCGGGGCGTAGACGTTGACAATGTTAATCCGTTGCCCACAACCCTTAATCGAACCTTTGAGAATAATAAAATTCCCATCCTTAACAGCCACTTCCACATCAAGCAATTTATCATCCCATAAGCAAACAAGCCCCCCTGACTGCCCTGTCGATCCCACCCAGTCAAAACTGAACTGATTACTATCCCGAAGACTCGAGATAGCAGAAACCCCCACCACAGAACATTTCGACTCCTGGATAGCAATGAATGAAATCCCGAACTTCACCTTAATCCCTCTCACCCACCTAGCTTTTGCAGCACCCCCCAGGCCTCTAATATTTAACGACAAGAAATTCTTAAGGAAACACCATTAACAACTTTGCCCCAAATCACCTTCCTCACTAACCCTTCGCAACCTTCCAGATGCATTCCCAACTGAACACCCAATCTTATAGTAGATGCCGGTTCTTCTTCAATCGGAGGATCATTTCCTGCATCCCCATCTCCGGACCATTGGAACTCATCGACCTTGGATCCATCGGTAGAAGAGGCCAATTGATTAAGATCGAGAGAGTGATTAGCCTGTGAGGGAGAGGAAACACCTGATAGTGGAGCATCTTGGACCTTATCCCCACCAGCCTTGGGCTCCCCTTTGTCCATGCGAGCCAGAAGATCATCTAGAGAAAAAGGATCACTATCTACCTCAACTTGGACCCTGGACCTTTTACTGGCCTGATTCTTCCCACTAGAGTCCAACACAACATCTGGACTAAAATACAAGTCGCACGGTTGACCATTATCTCCTCTCTTCCTACGACGTTTCATCTTCTTTTTGGCATTAAAAAAGAACATTCCCTTTTTACTGACATCACCTTTCTTGGGACAAGACCCATCCTCAAACAAAGAGAAATAAAAAATCTTGGACATGTCACCCGCCGCCACACCCTTCTCGAGACCCGAACCACTAGGCACTTCCCCTCCCAATGGGACGGAACCATTGGACGACCCCTCCGCTGCCACCTTCTCAGATTCCCATTCTCCGACCACCGGAGACGACTTCATCGTAGACGGGTCCGAACGAGAATCAACCTCGGAAAGACCCAAGCAATCCAGGATCCAATCCCCCTGCTCTTCTTCAACCCAGATCCTGAAGATTTTGTTTTTCCACTTAAGGTTCATCATCTCCTTGATCCGCTTAGATTCACCCGCTAAAATACCAACTCTGAAAACCGATAAGTCCTTCTCATCTTCAATATCCTTGGGCACGTGCAAAACTTTACCATAGAAATCCCCGATCAACCGAAGAACAGAAGGATCAACCAAGTGCATGGGAATACCATGTAACCTTAACCAGGCCACCCTCTCAAAGGGGAGGGATTGACCACCCCATGCAACCAAATGAGAAAACCACGGACCCCACAAATCACGATCCTTCAGAAACTTCTCTGCCAAAGCTTCTTCGGGGAAGCTAATGAGAATAGACAGACCTCCCAGGTACTGAATCCTGGAATACGTCGTACCTGCAATACTAAGAAGTCTATCAAAGTCCACCAGAGTCTCCAAATCTACCGTCCTACCCACCACCGCTTTCCCATAGAGATCAACGAAAGCACCCGAGTTATCTGGCACCACAATAGAGAACTCCTCATCCACCTTGTCCCCTCCTGAACACCCCTAACCCCCCTACTCGGATCCCCAACACGGTTCTCCTTACCCAGCACGTCCCTGAAAGACCTTGAATCTCTAAGATTGAACATATTACCTCTAACTCCCACTCTAGAAGACGAAGAGTTACCGGGCCACGCCTTCGCTTGACCACCACTGCCTACATTCTCTACTGCAAACTTAGCCACGTTCACCTTCAACTTACTACTACCCATCTTGATCCCCTATAGTTGCCTCTCCAACTCTTGCTTATCACCAACACCTCTAAAGCTGATGAAACCAAATTTACAACCCCCTTTGTCCCTCTTTTTGGCCACATACGTTCCTGTAACAGCCCCAAAACCTTCCACACAACACCTTAATTCCCAAGGAGTGCAGCCCTCGGGTAGGTTAGAAACGAAGAACTTGGTAATGTTAACCGCCATACCACCCGAAAACAAGGAAAAACCGAACGGGGAACACAGATAAAAAACACCTAATACAGGCAAGCCCAATTCCGGCTAACAAACTCTATATGCGAGAGGAAAGAGGGCCCTCCACAGAATCTCAGGCTGTTATACCGGGACGGAAAATGCAGATTAGGAAACCGGAATGGAGAAAAGAATACATGCAAACCCAATTCCGGCTAACAAACTCGATATGCGAGAGGAAAGAGGATCCTCCACACAATCTCAGGCTGTTATACCGGGACGGAAAATGCTGATTAGGAAACCGAAACGGAAAAAAGAATAGGGTTCCAGCGACTCTCTCTCTCCTCACTTCTTATTTATCTCTATATTACATTAACTAGGTTAGAAATGAAAAGGAAAAAAAAAGAGTTTATAATTATGCAACTTATACAGATAATTATTACGCTAGATATACCGATAATTATGCAACCCATGCAATAATTATGTACATACATCAATAAGCAACTTATCAAAGTAATTACGCAATTTATATGATAATTACACAACCTATTTATAGTTACGCATATATACGTACAACGCATCGATTTTAATTTTTTAGATATAATATAATAAGACTATACTCAAATTGAAGAAATTAAAGAGAATAAAATGTTCTATTGATTTTATAGTGAAGTCTCTTTTTAAAAAATATCAAGTTTATATAAATGGAAACACATTTTTTTTAAAAGAACTCATTCAAGTTTATATAAATGGAAAACACATTGTTTTCAATGAACTCGATCAACTCCATGATTATCTTAAAGCCTTTCATTTTCTATCCTCAAACCCATGTAATACATGGGTCTATAACCTAGTTTCTTAATAAAAAACTTAGTGAGCGGTTTAGGTAGGTGTGCTGTGGCTGTCTACGTGGACCACCACATAGGCGAAATTTCATAGTTCTCTTTTGTTTATGGTTTCTAATGTTTCTGTGTTTGTTTGGTGCAAGTGATACCTATGAACAACACTGAAGGAGCTACGGATTTAGTAGTGATATCAATAAACAACAATGAAAGAGCCACTGATTCAAAGGAATCATTGTCAAGGATTTTTAGAAAGGTATAAGGCTCTAGTTTTCATTTATATCTAATACTACTTGAAAACTCAATCTATCTTTATTCTACAAAATGACACCAAGAATATCATATAAAAAAGTGATCCGGACACCTAAGATTTTCAAGTTGGAGAACAAAGGCATGTTAACCTCATGCAATAGTTATAATCGCTTTAAAGGAGTGTTTAAAACCATGAGTATCTACTTATTACATCCTAATGTTTCAAAGGTCTTTAGGATTGCATATCAGGTGATAGGCTGTTTCAGATAACCAATTTGTATTCATAATATGGAGTCTAAAAGGAATATAATCACAACCGGTCTTTTTAATTTTTTTGACATACTCTCTTGAACAGTGTATTGCTGGATTTCAGAATGCCCTTGGATGCGTAGGTACGCTACATATGCCATTATATAATTGTATATGGTTTTGTTGTATCTTTAGCTAATTTAGCAGTGCCACCTTGATTTTTAGGTGGTTTTGCTTTGCTAATTACATGTAAGTTGCAATTAGGAGAAGGGGAAGGATGGGGGTGAGTTTGGACGAAACCCAACAAGCAAAAAGTGAAGTCGCAGTGGGGTGGAGGCGTGGAGCGACTTTCACTTTTTGCAAAAACTCACTCATTTGCTATGTACATAGATCTAGTTGTAGTTAGCAAAACGACCTAGAAATAAACTAAGGTGGTGTTACTAAACCACCTAAAGATACAATAAATTCTTGTATGTATAACACTACCCTCTTTAAAGTTTGACATATATACTATTTGTAATTGTAGCTCCAATAGTGAAGAGGATCTACGATATCAAAGTAAATGAAAACAGGAGCAACTTACTTGTTAAACATATATGCAAAATTGTTATTGAACAAGGCGACCACGATAAAGCTTGGACGATTTTAGGATCTGCATTAGTTGCAGCTGTCAAATATGGGGCTCATGAGCTTATTGAAGAATGCATACTAACCTACCCAAGCATAATCTGGTATGATGGTGATAATGATAGGCTGTTCCATGAACCCAAAGAATGGAAAGGTTATAGGTTTAGTTTGTTCCTTGAAGCCATAAGGCACCGCCAAGAACGAGTGTACAATCTTGTGTACCAAATGTCAGGCCACAAAGTATTTGCAGCAACACCACATGATGGTTTAGAAAATGCATTACATATAGCTGGAAAGTTAGCTCCTACTCATCGAATTGAGGTTGTGACGGGTGCAGCTTTGCAAATGCAGCGTGAGCTTCAATGGTTTCAGGTGATCATTATTCTAGCCTAGGCATAAAGACAATAGTTGCTTTATTTTTGTTCTTAACAAACACCGCACATCTTCATGTAGGAAGTCGAAAAACTTATAACAGAACTTTCCTATAAAGAAGCTGAAAACAAAGAGGAGAAAACACCAAGAATGCTTTTCACCATAGAACATAAACAGTTATTAAAAGAAGGGCAACAATGGATGAAAGACACAGCATCTTCATGTACTGTGGTAGCAGCTCTCATAGTAACAATGGCATTTGCAGCGGCATTCACTCTCCCAGGAGGAAATCAAGATGATGGCACACCGATGTTCCTAAACTTCAACACCTTTATGCTTTTCATTGTATCAGATGCCATTGCTTTATTTTCTTCGTCAACCTCAGTGTTGACGTTTTTAGGGATTTTTACTTCCCGATACGCGGAAGATGACTTCCTTTACGCCTTACCAAAAAGATTGACAATTGGACTTATTTCGTTATTCATATCCATAGCAGCAACTATGATTGCATTTAGTTCGGCTCTTGCACTTATGCTGAAACACAAGGTTACATGGATTGCAGCTCCACTTGTTATAGCTACGAGTATTCCGGTGTGTTTATTTGGCTTGTTGCAGTTTCCTTTACTTGTGGAGCTAGTTAAATCCACGTATGGAAGAAGTATTTTTCACCGGCAGAATACGCGATGGATTCATTAGCTCTTTGTATATATATATTGCGAACATCAAAACACAAATACCAGAAGGGTTCATTAAATACTACTGCATGTTTCGGGCTAATGTTTGTATTATTTGAAAACATGTAATTTGTATTGTTTGAATCACAAATAATTCATTTTAAGTTTTTAATTTGAAATGTCACAAGCAATGATGGAAACCTTTTTGAATTAGGCCAAAGGGGAGATAATCCGAACCAAATGGAACGGATGGGTGCCGTCAAAAGTTAACTATTTCTTTTGGAGAGTAACACACAAATTTTATTTTATATATTAACAAATGATGAAGGCTCTTAACAAAATTGTAGGTTTCCTGGTTTAAGTATTTATTAAATGTATCTACCATAACAGGATTAGGTTACTTTTTCATAAGTTATATAACATTTCTTTATTTAGGGTCATGTAGGGATTTAGGTGAGAAAAAAAAATAGTGAAGTAAAATATGGTGCTAACACGTGTGTAAATTTGTATTCATTTATAAAGTAGTAGAGTATACTATATACTGTAAAACGTACTATATTTTATATTATTTGTAGAATAACGAGTTGAAGCATGCCCCGCGTGTTGTGGCAGGATCTTAGTTATGAATGTTTTAGTATGAGTATATGAGTTGAGAATTTCACAAGTTTGTGCTAATCTTTCTCTTCCTTATGCTTATCCCTATCCTATACTTTACTAAAGCATTTTATTTCAGAAGTCATAAAGCGTTTTTAGGAATGGCCTAAATTTGAACCGAACATGATGCTATATATTTTGTAAGGAGAACGGTTACTTGAAAAGTGAATCGGTATATAATTTTGACAATAGTTACCTGTTGGCTTAAACGGTTTCAGTGAAAATGACAGTTGGGCAAATAAGAGATGTACCATATAATCGTTCTATTTTTGGTTTGTTTTGTTTTTTATGACGCTCATTCTAATAATAAAAAAGGGGAATGATTACCAAAAAAAACTGAATGTATATATGTATATTTCGAAGTCCTTTTCGTTGATTTTTTTAACCCACCAAACTGAATGAATAAGAAAGCATGATTGTTTTCTCATATTAACGAAAAAAGATGAATACCACAAAACTTTATGAAAAACCCACCAAAATGAATGAATCTGTACCGAAAATTAAAAATTAATCTGAGTGGAGGCACAATAAGAACCGAGGGCACGTACACTGACCCCTTGGTGATTCTTGATTACCCAAATTACAAAAACTGAAGTTGATGATGCGAGTTAATCTTGTTCTACATAAAAAAGTAGTAGTAGTAAAAAGAGAAAATTAATTAATTATTTTTTGTGAAACTGTGGGGGTGATGGTGAATACGTGTGGATGGAATCAGGAAAAGAAATAAAAAAGATACATTTTTTGGGATGTTTGATCTGATAAATGGAAGGATCGTTTGGTCTTCATAGGGTAGGATTTTGAAAAATTCAATCATACGTATGTGAACACATGGGGTAGGACTTTGAAAATTCAATGCACGAATCAAAGTTTTTATATTCATCGGAGACAATGATTATATTCATCGGAGACAATGATTAAATTCTTCACATTCCTTTCGGTTCACTACGTGGTCTCGATCACCGTACCCCTCAAATCTTCAACGCGGTTGATTTTGGCGCTTGGTTCGGTCGAGGCGTTCTTGATTAATAAAGCAAATACAATTTTTTGTATGTGGATTGAGCGCTAGTCGGGATTTGGGCAGAATGTGGCAGTATTTATAAGGGGGGAGGGGTGGTCACTAGTGATAGAATTCTATCACTCACAATATCCAATCATGTTTCGCCATGTCATCAACCATTTTTCCATCACTCACAACCTTTTTTGGTGGCAATGGTCATCACTCACCACCACACCCAACAATTTCCCCCCAACCAACAATTACCCTCACAAAACAAAACAATAACGCGTGAAGAAAATAACGAAAATTGAATCCGTGGTGCTATAACGTGTTGGACTTTTAGGCGGCGGTGGGAATTGTTTTCGTATCACGCGTTATAGTTGTTTTTCGTGATTATATCACGCACCGCCCCCGGTGCTCTAAGCATGGGGCACTTTTTGATTGTGAATTAGGCGGTAGATTGGATTTGGGGTAGAAATGGTAGGGATTCTAGGGATGAAAATGGGTTAATAACTTATAACTTAATATTTATTATATGGCTTGCAACTTACAATTTAATATTTTATTATATGGCTTGCAATTTTGTGAGATGTTGTGTCTCTTCAAGTTGTCAGTTACAAAATAATAAAATAACGCGTTGTATCAAGCAAAGGTTAAGTTGCTTTTTGAATTCGATCATCAAACGGGGTGTCTTTAAAAGTAGTATTATAAAGTAATTATTTTTAAAGAACACAACTTTTAAATGTAGGGGGTAAAAACCTCAAGTTGTAATTGTTTTAAACGACACGACTTTTAAACGATGGGGTATGTATGTGTGGTTTTTTAAAAGTCGTAACTTTTCATTTTAGTGAGACAACCCAAATTGCATTTTGTAAGGTTATATAATATTAAGTATTTTTTTATTTTATTTTATGCCTATTATATATATTTTGATGACTCTTGTGTAAGGTTTGCTTAGAATTTCAACTCACACACTCTTTAAATAATAAAAAAAAACTTCATTTTGAAAAACTCATATTTTATTTAGAGAAAATTACCAATCTAGCCAAGAAAAAAGTCAAATTACCAATCTAGCCACCTCATGCGTCTTTGGAAGGCCACTCATTTATGGGATGAGTCTTTCAAGCATGGGATGAGTCCTTGGGGAGAAACCCAATAAAAAAAAGACACGTGGCGGGGATGAGTCTGCGGACGCATGGGATGAGTCTGCGGACGCATGGCTTGTGGGTCCGCGGACGCATGGGATGAGTCTTTCATGTGTGTGATGTGATTTGTGGGTCCGCGGACGCATGAGATGAGTCCGCGGACGCATGGGATGAGTCTTTCATGTGTGTGATGTGATTTGTGGGTCCGCGGACGCATGGGATGAGTCTTTCATGTGTGTGATGTGATGCATCTTTCCACGTGTCAGTTGGGGATTGGCGGACGCAATACTTGGCCTGGCAGACGCATTAGAAGACTTGGGATCTGTGAGTGTCCTTCCAAAGACGCATGAGGTGGCTAGATTGGTAATTTGACTTTTTTCTTGGCTAATTTTGTAATTTTCTCTTTTATTTAAATTTATACCGGATTGTCAAAATAAATTTATAAACAAAATTGTATATTTGGATTTAAAAACAAGTTAAACATTTATGTTTTAAATAAAAATCAAATTAAATGTTAAATAATTATTACAAACTAAAAAAAAAATATAATATATCTTTCAAGAACCATACTCTGCTCACTAACACCCACTTATGGAAAATTTTTAGAATCCGATACTATGGCTATGGGCACTACCTACAGACAAAAAGAGTGTCAAGCATTATGGTAATGAATGTCTTGGATCAATTACAACAAACAAAAATGGACACAATAGTTACGTGACAATAAATCTGCAATTGCATTCTCAAATAATCCGGAATATCATGAAAAAAAGCAAGCATATAAGAATAAAATATGCTTTTGTTCGAAAGCTAGTTGAAAATTAAGAGATTAAAGACAAGCATTGCAACACTAAATATCAACTAGCATATATTCTGACCAAGCCATTGCAAGTTGGAAGATTCAGTGAATTAATTAAAAGACAAATTAAATGGGTATAGAACCGGTTTAACTTAAGGAGAAACATTAGAATACAAGTGAGACCGGTGTATGGAGTTAGTTATTTATGGCTAAGTCAACTCATGCATATTAACAATTTTGTCTATTATTCGTGCCTGTCTACCGTGAACGTTGGGAGTGTTATATGCTACGGTTCACTAAATATAAAAAAGTACGTATGTATACTGTTAGAAATTTTGGACATAAATAATTATTTGAGATTAATATAAAATAGTTATTTCAGATTAATATAATTATTATTTAGAGTGTTTGTGTTCTACTAAGTGAGAGGATTACAACGAACCAAACCATATCCAGATTAAATGGAGCCAAGATCGAAGCTCTAAGTTGTGTGATGAGAATATTAAAATTGTAGAAATTGTGTTTGTCCCACATAAGTTGATGATAAACTTTGAGTTGGCTTATAAGTATTAGGTGCTGTTTGTTTTTTGGCCAGAAGTACTTCTGGCCACTTATGTCTGCGCGACGCAGACGCGCGCAGACGTTTGATGTCTGCAGCTTGTTTGTTTTCTCGCAGACCTTTCATTAAAAAAGGTCTGCGAGAGAGATCATCATCAACATCACAAACAAAACCCCCAAATCGACAACCCTCATCATCATCAACATCGATCTGTGGAAAAAACCCTAAATCGAAAACCCTCATCATCATCATCATCGACATCTGGAACGAAGAGAGAGAGAGATCGTAGAGAGAGAAGGGACGGCGGTGGTGGTGGGTTTTGATGGCGGTGGTTGATCTGCATCATCATCATCATCGATCTGTGGTGACGGTGGTGGCTGTGGTGCAGTGGTGACGGTGGTGAAGTGGTGGCGGTGGTGAAGTGGTGGCGGTGGTGACGGTGGTGGCGGTGGTGAAGTGAAAGCAGAGAGATGTCTGGTGTGTGTTGTGTGTGTAATGTGTGTGAAGAGGTTTATCTATAAAAAAAACAAACCCTCTTCTTCTTGCAGATTGCAGACCTTTGGTCCACCTCTTCTTCTGCAGATGCCTGCAGATGTGGTCCGCAGACTACAGACCTTTTCCTACAGAAAAAACAAACAGAACCTAAGTAAATTTTTTTATAGGAATGCATTCCTATAGCAAGGCACACCTAGTGGCGGTCAGGGCCCAGGCACGGGGAGTGGCCTTTATTGTTTTTGACCTATTGTGGACCGGGTGCGGTTCGAGTCTGTGGTGTAACTTGAATAACTGATGATGTCAACAGAAAACTATTCAAATTCTAGAAGTTTCAGAAATTCATTTCTATTGAATTCAACAAGTTTCAGGAATTCATTTCTATTGAATTCAACAAGTAATTACGAATTGAATTCAAACAAAACATGCTTCTTGTTTATGAATATACATATACAAGGTGTATGAGCAAAAACCTCACAAATACTCAACAATTTCCCAAACTTTTCTGCCCTTTGTGCTCTCATTTCATGTATATTTTTAAGTGCCATGTTCCTATCTGTTTAGGCTATTGTACCATGGGTGACACACAAGTTCACTCGGGCCTGAATTTAAGGGCACTCATTTGAAAAAAAAAAAGGCTCAGCCAACTCTCGTTTTTCCCTTTCTGTAATTGCACAATATGATGATCAAAGAAGATGGACGTGCAATATCCCCGGATTGGGTGTCGGATCCTCCTACACAAGTTCAAGTTCCACAAAATATCCATCTAGAATTGCGTAATGAAGAAACTCACTTTCGGTTGATATACGATTTAATCGAACTAGTAGGTTCTCTAGGTTTGGAGTTTCATGATTCGGACGAGGAGTAGGTTTTTTTTTTAATTGTATGTTTCATGATTTCTAGTATGTTAAATTGAAGTAGTATGTTTTAAATTTAATGAAATTTATAATTTTAGTGTTTTATTGTTAATTTCTAATTTAAAATAAAAAAATTAAAAAAATTAGTGAAATTTATAATTTAGTGTTTAATTTTTAATTTTAAAATAAAAATTAAAAAAATTTGGGAGTGATGGAATTGTATCACTAGTGACCACCCCACTATATTTCTATTACTAGTGATAGAATATTGGGTGATGACATGGCGTGAGTTGATTGGTGCTTGGTAGTGATAGAATTGTTTCACTAGTGACCACCCCCTCCCTCTAATAATATATATAGTGTTAAATAATTGTTCCATAGTTATCTTATATTCTGTACACATACTGAATTCCTACTGTAAGATAAGCGAAAAGTCAGAAGCTTCTACGTTAAGAAACCAAAAGTCAGAACCTTCTCCATTAAGCACTAACAAAAAAAAAAAAAAAAACATATACATGGTTGAACACTTGTCTACAACAGTACACAATTGTCCAAGTGTGTTCTTAACTTTTAGGCTAAGCAATAAAATGCTGAAACTTCAGAGGTGCACTTTTGACACATCCAAATAGTTTAGCACCAAAAGTGAAACACTCTTGCAACTTGACAATTTATATATGGAGTAAACTATCATTTTGCTTCCTGTAGTTTGGTTGTTTTAACAGTTTTGTTTCAGTCCTTTAAAAATAGCCATTTTACTTCCTGATCTATGAAGCCCATCACGATTTCACTCCCTACTCCAAACAACATCCTTTTAAACGTTAAAAATTGTCACGTGCACAACACATGATGGACAATTATGACCATAAGTAGACCAAAACCTAGACTGAATCATGACAGTTTTTAACGTTTAAAATGGATGCCACTTGGGGCGGAGGGTGAAACCGTAACGCGCTTCATACATCGGGGAGTAAAATGACTATTTTTAAAGGATTGAGACAAAACCGTTAAAATGACCAAACCGTTAAAGAACAAAATGAAAGTTTAGTCTTATATATGTAAATGATATCCACGAGGCTAACGTTTGCAACTCTATTATTGTTCTTTTCCCCGCTTGAAAGACCAAAAGACGACCTTCAACCGTCATTCTCCAGCGAACTTACAAAATGTACGGCCAGAATAACTGGCAACCGTACGGCGGAAGCAGTGACAACGCGGTGTCACCGGCGTTTGCGATGGTCGACGGAGCAGTAGTGAAAGCTTACTCCGATCTTCTGGCCACCGGCGAAAGCATATCTGTGTGGAGCGTCGCTAACTCAGTGTTGCTGATGCTTAACGCTGTTTCGTTTGAGTCGTTAGGGTTTAATATGCAGAGTATTCCGTCACTTCACCATCTCATGCTTACTGAAGTCAAGGTAAAGTTCATCATCAAGTCAATTCAATTATTTATTTATTTATTATTTTAAAATAAAGTCGTTTATATTTGCAACCGACAAAATAGGACTCCCATTAAATTTAGAGTTAACTGTAGTTTGTTCGATTATACCAGCAAAATTTCAAATTTGTATCATTTCCATTCTGATATTCTTGAAACATGCGTTCCGTTTAAAAAACATGAGTTAACTTCCATTTTTTGTTCATTTGGTTTCTCCAATTATTCGATTCAACCTTAGTTTTTTTGGACGAAAGTGACATGTTTTAGGAATGTTAAGGACTGAAATGATACAAATTTGAAAACTAACTTAGTTGAATCAATCCACATGGACGAAAATGACATTTCAAGTTTTATTGTAGTAGTTATTAGGGGTGTGCACGGTTCGGTTTTGAGCCGTAACCGATATGATCGGTCATTACATATCCTTAACCGATCGGTTCGGTTATTTCGGTTTCGGATAATTCGGTTAATGTTCGGTTATTGTTCCGTTACGGTACGGTTACGGTTAAATAATTTTTTTTTTATTTTTTATTTTTTTTATAGTTTGTGT
Organism: Helianthus tuberosus; assembly: GCA_030545235.1. NCBI lineage: Eukaryota > Viridiplantae > Streptophyta > Magnoliopsida > Asterales > Asteraceae > Helianthus > Helianthus tuberosus. The sequence goes on from CM060362.1 coordinate 2,701,021, forward strand.
AAGTTGTTGTTGTTGACTTGTTGGGAAGGTGTGAATGATACAAATACAATTAAAAAAAACTAACAGCCCACATGAAAGTAACAAGGATCTTCATTAACAATTAAACCATAAACAAAATGCAACTGAAACCATCAGCAAGATAGCAACTACCTAGACGAGCAAATGTTATACAACCCAATCCACTATCATAAGGGTTTAAATCCAACAAAATAGCATCATAATGTTAACCCAATTCACTTTCATTTGTTTTATAATTAGTGTAATGGCCCCTACATTTGACATTTGTGTTTTATTAATGTAAAATGGGCCTACTAACTTGGGTCTAAAAATAATGGGCTTCTTAAAAACTTGGACTAGATATAAATATAATCACAAAAATATGCATTGGGCCAAAGTATCGGTTCGGTTATGGATAAATCGGTTATGGATTAGTTGTTAACCCTAACCGAACCGATTTTTTCGCTTATTATAAAAACGGATAACCGAACCGTTAGTTAAGGCTCGGTTCGGTTATTTTCGGTTCAGTTATTTCGGTTATTTCGGTTTCAGTTCGGTTATTTCGGTTATATGCTCACCCCTACTAGTTATAACTCATAAGAAACGCTACTTCAAATTCAAATATTATTCAAATTATAATATTAGGTTATATTTGATCAATTAATAGTGATTTGTTTTTTAGGTTGGTTGTGAATATGTGTAAAGTATTTATAGAATTTGTAGTTGCCTGGATAGATTTATCATTTCTGAGTCAGTGTTAAATCACTATCAAGTATTTCGTAAATTAACTATTGGATAACACAGAAAGTGAATTTCCAACATTTTCTACTAGATTTGAAGTACGAAATTCGATAATGAATTTAGACAAGAGGAGTTCTAATTTTATGCGGTTGAATCATCACGACGTTTTAGTTGTTGTTTGTACTGTAACTGTTAGGGGGTATAACCGCAAGCAGTGGCAGATCTAGACCAAAATTGAACGAGCGTGTAATCCACACTTCCTAACTCGTATAAGTATTTATTATGATTTCTCATTTGGTCTACAAGTTAACGCTATTAAACAAAACAGCTTGATGATTCTAAAATCACCAACATTAGATGTGCATCAGATGTTTGGTTTATTGTATGTGTTTTCTTAAGTACGTACATTTGTAAGTTTTTATAAACTATATGGTCAACTGATTTTGATCTTGCAGGTCAACTCTCTTATACATTGCTTTGCTGGAGTTCAAAACATCACATCAGTACGTGACTTGGAGATGGCAATCTGTGAAAGGGAGGGAGTTACAAGCTTTGAAGAATTTGGATTGGGACCCATTTCGAAGCATCCACTAGTTCTGCAATATTTTTCATCTCAAATCGCAACTGCATCTCAGACTTCAACAGCTGCACAAATGCCATCGCTTTGGCCGGATCGTGTTGCTCCACTTGAAGGGAAACAAGGTTCTAAAATTAAATTATCTAACATTAAATACTGCACGAAATTTGCAATTCATAGAACACCCAAGTTATGGATGGTTGGGATCAAGTTTAAACCAGAGTTTCACAGCCTGGATTTTGAAACAGGATTTATAGATGATAATGCATTAGATGGGCTTACATGGAGGTTCATTCAGATATGGAGAGACCCATGTGAAAAAGAAGAGGATGTAATTGGGGTATGCCAAAGCTTTTTACTATATTACATTGCATGTGAGCGCATCGATATCTGGATACAGACTTTTTATGATTTAAAAAAGGCAAATTGGATTTTAATAATCCCACCTTTAGGTGGTTGACCAATGATAATCCCACCTTCAAATGTCGCCACTTGCAGTCCCACATTTAGACTTTTTTTTTCTCACTGGACCTCCGTCAAATAAACTTAATGGAAATTTAACTTCGTTAACTTTTCTTCCGAATTTCAAACTGATGCATTAGGGCTTTTGATCAGAACGAGGATACGAGTCGATTGATTCAAAACTTACTTCAAAAGTCAAAACGATGCTCCAAACAACGAAAACGGTACTTCAATTCGGTTGTTTAAACTTCCAATTAACAAAAATCAAGCCGTTAGGAGCACTGATTCGAGGTAAGTTTTACATCAATCGACTCGTATCCTCGTTCTGATTTGAAATTCCAAAAAAAAACTTAACGAGGTTATGTTTTTTTAACGGAGGTCTAGTGAGAATCTTTTTTAAAAGGTGGGACTGTCAGTGGCAATATTTGAAGGTGGGATTATTATTGGCCAACCACCTAAAGGTGAGATTATTAAAATCAAATTTCCCTTTAAAATATATATATATCCATTTCACTTTTTAATTTCTATGAGCTCAATAAAAGAATGTCACTTTATAAAAAAGAACGGTTGTCATTTTTTTTGTCACGTAGATTACTTTTTTTTTACTGACCACTGAGGCACTGACCTGCTGGTCTATATGTGGCGATTCCTGATGTCTGATGAGTTATTTTCGCGTTCATGAATCAAAGTTTTCTTTTGTGTAGTGTATTCCCTGCATTGAGTTCTTGTAAATGTGAAACTTTATAAAGTTTAACATATCTTGTCTGATCTTCTGATATGTTATATAGTATGTTACACTAGTATTATGTCCTAACTGGTATCCTTTGCTTGTAGGCATTCGGCAAGATGCTTGATTTCTATCAAGGTCAAATGACGCCAAAGAAGAAAAATAAAGCTCTGAATAAAATGATTAATTCCTACCCATATGTTGGATTGCTAAATGTGGCTGTACGTTAACTTTGAAGATGTTTATACAATTATATAATGTCACGTCAATATTTTATTTAAATGCTTGTTATATAAGCACTGTCCTTTTGTTTGCATTTTGTGAATACAAGTGTACTTTTTTGTTACAGATTGCATCTATAAAGTTTGGTTTATGGGACCGCATGAGTTCTTCTCAAGCAAATACATTTGCAGCTGATGTTAACACAGAAGTCGCGCCAGCTTACAAGAACACTTTAGTTCTCAATAAGCATGTTTTGGAGGGTACTGTTGGTAATTTACATGCCTTTTATTTATTTCTCATTATTGTCATCTTTTATGTGTTTGGTACAACTTATTTTTTATGAGCTTTTATTAACAATAGCTTTATAGTTATCCAAATTTAAAAATTATATATTTATAAAAAACCGGCTGTTTATCATTGCTCTGAGGGTAACTTTAAACATATTTTAGAAGCTGTAAGAAAACTGGTTTATGAGAGAAAGGTAAATGACCAAACTGGCCCTCACTTTAAGCGCTTGATTATCTGATATCTCAAGTCACAAATACTATCAGTCTTTAGTGTGTAATTTAAACACTTGACTTTAAACAAAAATACAATTATATTCGAAGAGTTTTTATTTTATTTGTTTTGTTCACTTTACAGGAATTTGTCTTGAAGATGTTCTGAAATACGTCAAGGCATATTTTGTGTCTTCTAATTATTTTCCAGACAATGTAACTTCTTATCTAAGAAAACAAATGATCTTTTTGAGGGAGATCTGCAAGCTAGAATACTCTCTAACTCAATATTTTTCGGTTTACGACTTTGAAACCCTCGGTTTTGGAGATATTTTCACATTCTTAGCAGAACATATTTCTCTACTACCTACCACATGGCAAAAATGTGTCATAGTTACTGAAAAACCCGAGAAGCCTAATTCGGTTAAAGTTTGCATGAGTCAACATTATCTTCTTGAATTATTATCACAAGCTGCTAATAGCTTACGGGAAAACGAAACCTTAAGCAAGTCAATGGTTTCGGAGTTGTTAAGAATGCAGTTTCCTTCTGCTGGTCTTACATTACTAGAAGATGATGTTACAGAAGATCTTTTGACCGCAACGAGCAAGAATGGTGACAATGTGAACTCTAATGTTGTGTTATTTTCTTCGACTTTAACTGATTTTAGGGCAGAAACGGGTGTCTCGGATACTCGTGTTTGCACGAATGATGCGGTTGAACTGTTACTTCGGGCTCCAATGTTGGTAGATTTAACCTCATGGTCATGTTGGGACTATAAATTTGCACCTTCTTTAGGTCCTCTTGTCGGGTGGTTATTAAGTTATGTAACCACCAAGGAGTTGCTTTGTTTAGTAACAAAAGACGGAAAAGTCCTACGGATTGATCATTTAGCAACCGTTGATTCGTTTCTAGATGCTTTTCTTCACGGGTCTTCTTTTGGAACAGCTTTAAACCTCGTTTCTTTGATTTCTTTATATGGCGGTGAACGAAATGTACCATTATCTCTTCTAAAATGTCATGCGAAAAACGGTTTCGAAATCATGTTTGAGAATTCTTCAAGCATCGCTTCAAGTTTTGTTCTTGATTGTCTTGGATGCATACCTAAAGAGTTCAGAAGTTTTGCAGGAGAATTATTAGTTTCGGCGTTTCGGTCGATTACTAAAGATGCTTATGTGTTGATTCTGAGTGAATGCAAAAGTAAAGAGGATCGCATGATGATTCATGAACTTGGATTTTCACTTGGCATAGTGGAATGGATTGATGATCTTTGTTCATTTTTATCCGAATCAAACGAATCAGTCAAAAATAAAAGACCGTTTTCAGAAAGTGAAGTCACTCGGTCTCTTGAACTCAATCAACCCAGTGTGATGACTCATAGAGTGCATGGTTTTGATGACGGTTGCATTAAGCCAGTTTTAGACTCCGAAAGAGAGAAAAATGCAGCCGATATTATTGAGTCTATTAGAGTTCAAGAATTCGGTTTGGACCCTAATATTTCAGGCTCAGAAAATAGCATTCTAAAGAAGCAACATGCTCGTTTAGGAAGAGCACTTTATTGTCTTTCACGAGAGTTGTATTCTCAAGACTCACATTTTCTTCTCGAGCTTGTAACTTTCTAGGTTTATTTTTTCAAGTTTATATGATCATTTTTTCTTGCAATATTGACTTTTTTTTTATTGTATTTTGTAGGTTCAGAATGCTGATGATAATGCGTATCCAACAAACGTGGAGCCCACTCTGGCATTCATTCTTCTGGAGAAAAGTATCGTTGTTTTGAATAATGAACACGGTTTTTCTGCTGATAACATTAGAGCGCTTTGTGATGTTGGGAATTCTACCAAGAAAGCATCTAGTACCGGTTACATTGGCAAGAAAGGCATTGGATTCAAATCAGTATTTCGGGTATTTTTTTTCTGATATCGCATATATATGGTTGCTGATGTGGCACCTGAAAGTGTGCTATCGAAGTATTTGAAAATTTGATGTTATTTTCTGACTTAAAATTAACCCAACAAATTTATGATATGAACCTTTTAATCTTCTTTTCTTGCTATTTTGATGTTTATGCAGGTTACTGATGCTCCAGAAGTTCATTCTAATGGATTTCACATCAAGTTTGACTTGACCGAGGGTCAAATCGGTTTTGTATTGCCAACAATTGTGCCTCCTTGTGACATCAATTTCTTCACAAACTTGGTTTCATTAAACACCACTGATCAAATGGATACACACCACTACAATACATGCCTTGTGCTTCCCTTGAAGTCAACGTCAAAGTCAAAGTCAAAGTCAAAGTCAAAGTCAAAGTCAAAGCTAGCAGAAACTTCCACTGTAGACAACTTCACCTCTGTGTTTTCAGATCTTCATCCTTCTTTATTATTGTTTCTTCATCGTCTTCAGTGTATTAAATTCAGAAATATGCTTACGGATTCATTCATCATCATGAGGAAAGAAAAAAATGGAAATGGTTTAACCAATGTTACAATCGGGAATGAAACGTTGACTTGGTTTGTTGACTCCCGGAAATTGCAGGCCAAGGGTATTCGAAATGATGTAAAATTTACCGAAATTTCAATTGCTTTGGCTCTTGAAGTTTTAAACGATGGCAGTTACAGCCCAAAGTTAGATCACCAATATGTTTTTGCATTTCTTCCTCTTAGAACATATGGGTTAAAGTTTATAATCCAAGGTGATTTCATTCTTCCTTCTTCAAGAGAAGAAGTTGACGGTGATAGTCCATGGAACCAATGGTTGTTATCCGAGTTTCCAAATTTGTTCGTTAGCGCCGAAATGTCATTCTGTAGCCTTCCGGGTTTCAACAAACGTCTTGGAAAGGGCGTTTCCGTCTTTTTAAGCTATGTTCCTCTGGTAGGCGAAGTGCATGGATTTTTTGCTCAACTTCCCAGGATGATCATATCGAAGCTATGCGTGTCTAACTGTTTGCTTCTAGAAGGTGAAACCGACAAGTGGGTCCCACCGCGTCGGGTTTTAAGAAACTGGAATGACCACGCTCGAACCCTTTTGCCGGATAGCTTGATTCACAAGCATCTTGGTCTCGGGTACTTGAATAGGGATATAGCTTTATCCGATACACTCGCACGGGCTTTAGGTATCATGAATTATGGGCCGAAAGTTTTGGTTGATATTATATCTTCTATATGCCATACAAAAGAAGGTTTAACATCAATGGGCCTTAACTGGCTATCGTCTTCGCTTAACGAGTTATATCTAATGTCCCTTCAGAATCCTGTTGAGTTCAAAGCTGGCTCTGATGTTATGAATACTTTGACAAAAACACCCTTCATTCCTCTTCTAGACGATAGTTACGGTGCAATCAACGAGGGTATGATTTGGATGAATTTAGATGGTTCATGGAACAATCTAGAAGCTTTTGCTAGATTGTTTGCGAATCTTCGAATTGTTAACCCTGCACTTTTTGATGATCCAGTCACTGAGAATTTAATTCAAATGCTTTCTAAAGTAGGTGTTCAACGGTTATCTGCACATCAAGTAGTAATAACACATGTTTTGCCAGCTATTTGTGACCAAAAAAATACAGCGAGTAAAGATCTCGTGATAGAGTATATATCGTTTATAATGGTTCACCTACAATGTACTTGCTCAGATTGTTTAACAGAAAGGGAGCACATAATCGCAGAGGTTTACAGTAAAGCTTTTATCTCGACAAATTACGGCTTTGTTATACCTTCCGAGGTTTCAATCCATTTCAGTAATGATTTCGGGAATCGTATTGATATCAATAGGTTGATCGGTGGCATTGATGTAAAATGGTATGAGGTTGATAAAACTTACTTGAAGTATAGTTGTATGCGTAACTGGAGGAAGTTTTTGAAGGAAGTTGGAGTCACTGACTTTGTGCAAACCGTTCGAGTTGAGAAAACGGTTCCTGTTTCATCCCAATTTTTTCTCACAAACATGATGTGGGAGAAAGTGATGATTCCACCTGGATCAACTGTTAGTGATTGGGAGTCCCGAGAGTTGGTTGATTTATTAGCAGAAGTATCACTAATCGGTGACCGCGAAAAATGCAAGTACTTGTTGAAGGTTTTTGATGAAATATGGGATGATTATTTTAGTGATAAAGTTGAAGCTTTTTGCAATATAGATGGAGAAGTTAAGTCTTTTAAGTCTTCACTAGTAACGGCTCTGAATGATGTTAAGTGGGTGGTTTCTAGCTTGGATGATGAGCTTTTTTGTCCAAAAGATTTGTTTTATTATTGTGAGGCGGTGTGCTCGATTTTTGGTGATAATGCTTGTTATGCCATCCCAAAGGTCAATTTGTGTTTCGCGTTTCACTTTTAAACCTTTTTCAGTTTGTAAACCTTCAATATTTTTACTTTGTGGCTTTTTTCTATATGCAACAGATTCGAAGTGCGAAATTGGTGACTAGCATCGGTTTCAAGAGTACTGTTACCCTTCACGATGCTTTATCGGTTCTTGAGTTCTGGAAAAGATTTGCTACATCTTTCAAAGCTAGGTATGTGTTTATTGGGCTTTGTATTTTCTATATCGTATAGGTGGCAATTTTGATCAATTTATTCTTGAATATGGCAATTTTGTCACATTGGTTGAGCTGGTTAAAACTTAAACGACGCACAAAGTCTATTTTTAAGCTTGCCATTTTGAATCCTGTTATTCAGATAGATTATTGCTGTAAAATTTTTGCTTTTTTATATTTATGATTGACGCATTCTTTGTTTATAAAATGGGATATTGTATCTAAATAACCTCAAGTTTCACCAATTGGCTGATAGTGCTCCCAACTTTCGATTTCTACATCACTCCCAACTTTCAACTTATTTTCCTCGAGCACTCCCAAACTAACTGAAGCCTAACCCAGTTAGCTGACGTCAGATGCTACGTCACTAAACTAGCGCCACATCAGATGCCATGCCATAAAAATGCCACGTCAGATGCCACACCACCAAACAAAGTACCACATCAGCAAAAAAACTAACTAAAAACTAACTGGGTTAGGGTTTAGTTAGTTTGGGAGTCGTCAGATGCCACGTCACTAAACTAGTGTCTAGCGCCACCTTAGATGCCATGTCAGCAAAAGGCCACGTCAGATGCCACATCACCAAACAAAGTGCCACATCAGCAAAAAACTAACTGGGTTAGGATTTAGTTAGTTTGGGAGTGCCAGAGGAAAATAAGTTGAAAGTTGGGAGTGATGTACAAATCGAAAGTTAAGAGTGTTGTCGCCCAATTGGTGGACGTTGGGGTTATTTAAATCGAATATCACTTATAAATTTCAGTTTTATCTTTAAATAATAAGAAATTTACAAACAAATGTGTTTATGGGTCAACCCAACCCGAACTAAACTGGATCGTACAAAAAAATACGCATTTCAACCCGAATCTATAGGTGATATGCTCATCTTGCCACCTCTACTAAATCAAAGGGTACTTCTAGTCTATCACAAATATTTTATGACAGCTTATGGCTTTTCGCACCAGCATATCACAGATGTCGAGATTCTACTCGTTCATATGGACAGAATTGGTTTCTTCAGATCAAAAAAGCATGGCAAACTTTAGCAGTGGGCCGTTTATTTTTGTGCCATTGTCTTCTGTTGCTTCAAGTGAAGTTGTATCTGGTGTACTCTTATCCCCACAGGACATGTATTGGCATGATAATATTATGAATATAGATTGTGAACAGAGCAAAATGTTAAGCAATTTATATCCAAGTTTACATGATTTTTTTGTTAATGGATGTGGAGTAAAGGAGAACCCGCCTCTTCTAGATTACCTTTCGTTTTTACACCGTTTATCAACTGTAAATACATCGTTGAAGGCCGCCAAAAAGGTTAGATTTTTCACATTAATGTTTATAGAGGTGGAATTTCATATATATTTCTTTACAAATTTGCAAAATATCATATATAACCATACAAAATTATAAATATCATATATATCCTTACAAAGTAGGTGAAATATCATATATATATATAATAGAGTGCGGTTAACATACAAGACGCCTTATCGTACTTCACGTACGCGACAGCGTCAACCATCAGATCAGGGAAAAATAACGCATGGAACCCTAGTTTTTGTGATAATCACGCATGGAGGTACAAAATCACGCATGGGAGCCTTATAATCACGCATGGGATACAAATCACGCATGTTATAGTTGATCAAAAAAAAATCACGCAAGTTATATATGTTGTCGCGTACGTTAATGTAGGATAAGCCTTTTTGTACGTTATACTTTCTCTCTCTCTCTCTCTCTCTCTCTCTATATATATATATATATATACCCAATTCATTAAAAACAATTTAATAAATGACAATTTTACCCTTATGTTTAAAACTTTGAAATCTCATATATGACCTTAAACTTCAAATAATATATTTACTCATTTCTAGCTTATTTATTAGCTTAAATATTATATATATATATATATATTGAATACTATTGTTTATGGAAAAAATAAAAATAAAAATGGGTAAAAATAAATTTAAGGTTAAAATGAGTTATATAAGAATATAAAGTTAAAAGATGAGGATATATGAAAACTTGAAGTTGGGTATATATGAAATTTTACTATTTTGTATATTTGATATTTTAACTATTTTGTAAGGGCGTATATGATATTTTTAGTTTTGGTTGGGTATATATGAAATTTTACAAGTTTATACGGGTATATACGGAATTAATCCAAATATTAAATATCAATATTTATTTTGACAGGTTTTCGATGTCTTTGTATCGTGGAGTGATGGACTCAAATCTGGGGCTTTGAGTATTGAGGATCTTGAATTGTTGAAAAGAAATCTTAAAGAAAAGAAAACAAAGGTGCTTCCGACCGCACAAGATAAATGGGTTTCCTTACATCCATCATTTGGGCTCGTGTGTTGGTGTGATGATGCAAAACTTGCTAATGAATTTGAGAAGTTGAATAATATTAATTTTTTTTGTTTATGTGAACTTACTGATGAAGAAATGGTGATGCTTGAAGTGAAGATCTCTTTTCTTATGAAAAATCTTGGAATTCCCGCTCTTTCTGAGGTCGTCATTCTTTCTCACGTCTTCTCTCATTTGGCGAATCTTTATTGATGTAAACAACTTAATATCTAGTGCAGGTTGTTACTCGTGAAGCAATATATAACAAGCCAGTAGACAATAGCTATGAAACTTCATTGGTGAGCTGGGTCCTTCCTTACGCTCAACGTTACATTTCCAATGCGTATCGTGAAAGATATCTTCAACTCAAGCTGGCTGGATTTGAAAAAATAAATCGGCTGCAGATTGTTGTTGTTGAAATGTTGTATTATAAGAATGTTATAAAGAGGTCGAAATTGGTGTCAAAGAAGAGACATGATAGTATCTGCCTTCTTCAGGTATCATACCTTTTATATATGAACTAGTCGGGAACTCGATCAGTATTGTTCTGATACCAGCTTATTATGGTATCGATATTGGGTTGGAATCGGTTCAATTTGTTTCGTCACGATACATATACGGTATTGGCACTCGTATCGTTTACGATACCAAGAAACACTTTATTTTGAATATAACTCAGTTTTCAATAAAATCTATACTAGAACATCGAGGGGAGAAATTTAAACACAATTGCATATTTTAGAAAAAGTTAACTAATGAACGCAACTTATTAGAGTAAAAACAAATTAAATGAATTAAGAACGTATATTATTTATAGTGTAAATGGTGAGACAAAAAGTTAACAAAAACCTCTCTACGTATCGTACCGACCTTTAAATATAATTTTTTACTAAGTAAAAAAGCTCTTATTATTCATCTTTTTATTAACTAAATAACTGATATACTATGTTTAGATATACGTATCTCATGTGAAATAAAAAAATAAAAAAATATAAAAATTCGTACAATATATACAAATCTAAAATGTCAAGTGATAGAACCAAAAAGTAAGAAAAAAATTGTGTCCAAAATACAAAAGAAAAAAACTCTTGTAGCTAGTGAGTTGTTCTTTTATAAATATGTACAATATATACAAATCTAAAATGTCAAGTGATAGAACCAAAAAGTAAGAAAAAAAAACTGTGTCCAAAATCCAAAAGAAAAAAACTCACTTGTAGCTAGTGAGTTGTTATTTTATATATAAATAATAATAATGTCAAATGTAAAGTTCAGGTTTGAACTAAACTGTTTTTGCATTGATACATACAGGATGAGATTTTGTTTGTAACTCGTAAGTCAGATTCTCATTCGATATTCATGGAGCTTTCTCGTTTTTTGGTCAACGGTGATCCTGAACTACACTTGGCAAATTTTCTTCACATGATTACATCTATGAATGAATCGGGTTCCACAGAAAAACAAATAGAAAGTTTCATCTTGAATGGCCAGAAGGTGCCAAAACTATCGGATGAAGAACCAGTATGGTCAATTCAATCTATGGGAGTCATGCCATTGAATACGGTGACATCAGCTACGAAAGGTGTTCCTAAAAGAACCGTTAGGCCCAGTTCATCATCCCAAAGTAACAGAAGCCGGAACCCCCCTAAATCTGTTTCCTCACGTGCTAATAAATCAAAGATGCAATATGTCATTAAGCGAGTTGATCTAAATGTACCAACTACTGATGACGCAGAAAGTCTAAATGCTTCTATACGTTTGAACCATGAGGGTCATGGTGGAACCAACACAGTTGATTCAGTTCACGCTGAACAAGGTTTGGTTGACCAAGATGGGTTTTTGGGTCATGGGGGAACAAACGCGGTTGACACGATCATTGTCGAACATGGTTTGGTTGACCAAGATGGTTCTTTGGGTTTTAGCCAGAAGGACAAGCTTTCACATGGCTCAGTCGATATGAAACATGCGTCTCTTACAGGGAGACGTGGTGAGGAATTGGCATTTAACCACTACAGAAACAAGGGTATCAAAGTTGTGAAATGGGTAAATGAAGGTAGTGAAACCGGGCTACCCTATGATATTGAAGTTTGTGATGATGAAAACCGGAAGGAATACATTGAAGTCAAAACAACCGATTCTAAAACAAAGGACTGGTTTGAGATATCAGTTAGAGAGTGGCAGTTTGCAGTCGAGAAAGGTGAATCTTTTAGCATAGCTCGTGTTGTTTTGTTAGGTGATAAAAGAGCTCGAGTCGCTGTATTTAAGAATCCTGCTAGGCTTTGTCAGCTTGGTCAACTGAAACTGGCTGTATTGATGTCAGAGAAGCAGAAGGATGAGTTTGTTCTCTATTGATATTTGTGTTAGCTCTGTGTTCTTGCATATTTTGTGTATCAAATGTGTTAATATCTATAATGCTTGCAGCTTGCATGCTTTGCTTTGTTTTGTTTTGTTTTGTTTTGTTTTGTTTTGTACACAACGATGTTTAACTAGCAGGTTTGTTTTCAAACAGTTTTTATCTCGTGGTCTTATGTTATCCTTTTGACCTTTGTTTAGAAACTAGTGGGAATACCAGCCCCTCGTAATGGCTGGCGGAATAGGCAAGAAATGAGGTCTATATCGGTTCGGTTTGTTACGGTAGCGATACGCTACCGGCACTTGGTATGGCAACCAAAAGATAACCCCCCTCCCCCACCCCCCTATGCCTAAATGGATATTGACACGTGTTTTTTATTAATCAAAAACCATAAAATGAATATTAATGATGTTGTTCGGCTGAAATCAACGTGGTATCCGTATTGTTGCGAAGGTATCAATTCGGTTGGTGCCGGTGCCGGTAAAGTACAAACAAGCTATAAAAAGTGTATTGTACAAAATGTCTTAACGTACGAAGCGTACGCTATGGCAAGTTCGCATGTTATAATCCCAGAAAGGAAATCTCGCATGTTGAAAAAAACCAAAGATCGCAAGTTAAAAAAAAAATCGCATGTTAAAAAAATCGTATGTTGCTGAAAAAAATCAAAATCGCATGTTGATATTTCATTTCGTACGTAGCGTACGTTAAGGCAATTTGTACAATAACTGATTGCAACTACAACTCCAATTTTAGTGAAATTTATATCGAAAATCATAAAAAATGAATATACATGTAAAGTAAAAGAAATAACATTCATAATTACAACTTAATTTAGATATAAGTTAATTACGTTTTTCGTCCCTATGGTTTGTCAAAAATCATTTTTTCTGTCCATTAGTTTAAAAATTGCAAAAACAGTTCTTGTGGTTTCACTTTCGTAACTATTACAGTCCACCGACACTAACGCCATCCAGTTATTCTGTTAAGGTTCAAAACCTATGACCAACTTTTTTATTTATTTACCCTTAAACAAGGGCAATTTGGTCATTCCACTAACACTTAACAGAATAACCGGATGACGTTAGTGTCGGTGGACTGTAATAGTTACAAAAGTGAAACCACAAGGACTGTTTTGGTAATATTTAAACTAATGGACTGAAATAGTGATATTTGACAAATCACGGGGACGAAAAACGTAATTAACTCTTTAGAAATTAAATACAAATGTATATGTAAATATGAATAGGTTAAATATAATAAGAAACTAGAAACAAGTCGTGCGAAGGTTCAAAACCTATACTTTTTTATTTATTTACCCTTAAACAAGGGCAATTTGGTCATTCCACTAACACTTAACAGAATAACCGGATGACGTTAGTGTCGGTGGACTGTAATAGTTGCAAAAGTGAAACCACAAGGACTGTTTTGGTAATATTTAAACTAATGGACTGAAATAGTGATATTTGACAAATCACGGGGACGAAAAACGTAATTAACTCTTTAGAAATTAAATACAAATGTATATGTAAATATGAATAGGTTAAATATAATAAGAAACTAGAAACAAGTCGCGCGCGTATTGCGGCGTAGTTACATCTCAAACATCGAATGGATTAGTCCAAACATTATATGATGTGTTAAACATATGAAAACACGTGTTTCGACATATTTGATTGGTGTAACCTATATAAGCATTGCGATTGAATCAAAAGATAAAGTAAATCAAATTTTTACCGTACAATCATAACATATTATATGTGATCTGAGTCATACATAGAAAACGTAACGGGATAACGGAAAAAGCTGACACGTATAATCAAAAGAGATTAATTAGAGCTTTTAGAAAAGGGAAAAAACAAAAGAAACCACAATTTTACCCCACTCGGATCAAAACAAAATTTACAGATAATTCAAAAAATAATCACGAAAACATATTGTATTTGACCTGACTCGTTTCTCAAAAAAAGTTTACATCGAAACATACACCAACTCGAATTTATACCGAAACACACATAAAAATTTACACGTAAAAAATGGTTTTTAAACGAAAACGTATTATATTTAACCTAACTCGTTTCCAGAAAAAGTTTATGTAGAAATGTAGAGGAAATTGCATTTATACAGACACATACATAAAAATATAGATGTAAAAAAATAGATTTTTGTTAAGTAAAGGAGGTATAATGGTAAACTCGACACAAATTATTAGTAAAAAACTTAATAGGTTAAATACGTTTGTAAAATCGTGCTAAGTAGCACTAATGCCACACCACTGCAAGCGACCACCAACATCAGAAGAGCTCGTACAAATAAAATAAATAAAAATGTAAAAAATAACACCGAATGAAAAACATAAGTGAAATCGTTGAATCACGCACGTTTATTGCGGCGTGTTAATGCGAAAAAATTAGACATAAACATAAAACGTAGAAAAAAATAACTAAGTCGATTTAGGACCCGCGCATTGCGACGAACTTGTCAAACGGAGAACATTTGACGCGTTGCGACTGGCTTGTCAAACGGGAAAGCACAGACGAAAAAAATGTTAAACCCCACATGCACGTTGCGGCGTGTTAACTCACAAAATTTAAAATGAAACGTAAAACGAAAAACTTGCGAAAGATGAAAATTATGGGGTTAGGAAGTTGAAAAAAAAATGTTGAGGTTAAATTGTAAAAGATGAAAAGTTTTGGCTTAAAGGTAAAAAAGTCAAAGGGGTTAAAAAAAATGTTGGGGTTAAATTGTAAAAGATGAAAAGTTTTCATCCAACCACTAACTAAGTTAATTTTTCTATTAAGGCGAAGGATGTTTATAAACAAAGACAACAATTAATTTCTAATTTTTTATATAGATCAGTTTTATAAAAATAAAATCTACTTAAACCTCTAAATTTTATAAAACTAAAATGTTGGTGACCTTATTGAAAAAAGTCAAATAAAAAAATCTTATCATATGTACCAAGTTTGTAATTCATCTTCTACTCTTTTAAATTCGCTCCTAAGGAAAAACAGAAGCCAGTGCCCCCCCCCCCCCCTATCAAACAACGTATCGTTACCAAAACTTAAAATTACCCACCAAATTGTAAGTATAATGCTATGAACCAAAAGTTTCTTTACTCAAGCCACTAAGAATAAGTATTAGTTAGTTACCCTCATAATCTTAATTAAATAAATATTTTATTTCTACCAACATATTTCCTAGGCGCTCAACACATTTAAAAAATATGTAGCGTTTTACAATTTTTTTCTATCTCTACAACTGATAAATACTGAAAGTTGTAATCGATTGTTATGTGTTGCACACCAATGACGTTTTCTCTTTACAAAATTGATTGATTATATAAAGAAGCTGTAAATTAATTTCTGTCTTAATTTATAAAATTTAAAACATCCTTCACCTTAACAGAAAAAATCAAATGAGTTAGTGATTTGGATGAAAATTTATAAAATTACGTGACAAAACTATTAATTTTTTTTCTTCTAAAAACTCCATGTATATTCTTTTTTTATTATATATGTAACAAAAATAATTAAATAAAAGAAATTAAAAAGAGTTTGAGTAAATTGCCAAAATCGTCCCTATGGTTTTATATTTGCCAGTTTCATCCAAATATCCTCAGCTTAACAGAAAAAATAAACTAAGTTAGTTGTTTGGATGAAAATGGCAAAAAGTTACAAACGTTAGGGGTAATTTGGTACAAAAGTGTCATTTTGGACGAAAATGGCAAACGTGCCTAAACCACACGGACGGTTTTGGCAATTAACTCTAAAAATTAATTACTGAAGACACAATTTATCTGCCTCATTATTATCTGTTTACGTAATACTCGATAACGTGCGTGTGCTTCGACGTTTTTACATATATATTTTGTTCAGTTTAATGGTCCCGTCGCAACGCACGGGTTCTAAAAACTCGTTATATATTATTAAACGAAGCTAATGAATAGTACTTTTATTATTATAATAATATATATAGTGTTAAATAATTGTTCCATAAGCTTAAGATCATGTACGAAATTATATTATATTATATATTATATATATATATATTATATATATATTAATAAACAAATATATATTAATAAACAAAGCTAATGAATAGTACTTTTATTATTATATAGTGTTAAATAATTGTTCCATAGGCTTAACATAATGTAAGGAATTATATTATATATATATATATATATATATATATATTTATTATTATTATATTAAAAAACGAAGCTAATAAATAGTTCTTTTATTATTATAATAATATATATAGTGTTAAATAATTGTTTCATAGGCTTAACATCATGTAAGAAATGAACATTAAAACATTGAGGGACACTGGCACCTACAATTTTTATTATACTAGTGATTGTTGATACGTGCGAAAATTTTATATAAAAAAACAAGAGTAAACTACAATTTTATTTTTTTAATAATTTAAATAAGTTTGAATTAAAATTATATTATATATATATATTAATAAACGAAGCTAATAAATAGTACTTTTATTATTATAATAATATATATAGTGTTAAATAATTGTTTCATAGGGTTAACATCATGTAAGAAATTATATTATATTATATATATACATATATTAATAAACGAATCTAATGAATAGTACTTTAATTATTATAATATATATATTAATAAATTATATTATATATTATATATATATGTATGTATTAATAAACGAAGCTAATGAATAGTAATTTTATTATTATAATAATATATATAGTGTTAAATAATTGTTCCATAGGCTTAACATCATGTAAGAAATGAACATTAAAACATTGAGGGGCACTGGCACCTACAATTTTTATTATACTAGTGGTTGTTGATCTGTGCGAAAACTTTATATAAAAAAACAAGAGTAAACTACAATTTTATTTTTTTAATAATTTAAATAAGTTTGAACTAAAAGTGTAAAAATAGTAATTATATTATATTATATTATATTAATTAAAAATAACAAAAGCTAATGAATAATACTTTTATTATTATAATAAGCTAATGAATAGTACTTTCATTATTATAATAATATATATAGTTTATTATTATAATAATATATATAGTGTTAAATAATTGTTTCATACTATTTAACAACATGAGCTACTATCACATGTATCAAGTGATAGGCTAATAGCAGGGTTCTATAATATGACGTCAATTCTATGTCTACATTTTATCAAGTTCCAATCCTTACTCACAGCAAACAAAGTCTACTTCGCATAACTAGAATATCTACGTATGACAAAGCCCAAATTTGTGACACCTGATTTAGGCTTGTTTCATGGACGAATTCATTCAGCGAATGTAATTAACATCAATCAGAAAAAAAAAACTTCAATCCTAAAGCAAATGTTCAAGTCAAAACATAAATTAGAAAGAAAATAAACCTTTTAAGAACGATTGAGTATAGATCATCTCAAGGATTGGAACAGACTGTTTTAATACATTACTGTTTTGATGATACTCCAGCTAGAAAAGCATCTTGATTCTTGAGCACTTGTTGAGTCTACAATATCCAGCTATATACCTTTCACTCTTCCACTAAACTCCCAAGTACTAACAAAAAGATTAAAAATACTTGTAAGAAAAGAGAAATTAATCAATTTCTGCACACTTCCTTAATTGTGTATACTTAACGTTACATGTAATCTTGTTGGCATGCGTAAAATTGAAAGCGCCTCTCTTCGGCATGGCATCGAACACCTGGCGTGCTTTATCAAGTGCACAAAATCTATCATGCATATTAGTTAAACATTATAAATGTTCTCGCACCAAATAAAACCAAGAAAAATAAAAAGGCATTTCAAGCGCATAACAAGAATTCCCAGTCAAGAACAACACAAATTAGGAGCTGCAACAATCAAAATACTTTTCTAAGCGAGTGACAACAAAAAACAACTAGAAAGTAGGAAACCCACAGCCTTTCTCCCCTGCACTTCTCACGCATTTAATTCTACATACATGTTAATGAATGATTGGGCAAGACCTCAAATCTATTTTAAATTTGAAGCATTAACCCTAATGTTGGGTAGATCTAAAAGTATTTGGAGCCCTAATCTAGGGCTTTACTTCCCAAAGCTTAAGGTTGACCCTGCACTTGCCATATTTCGCTACCTCATTTCTTCATTATGGTGTGTGATGGTGATTTCTAAATGTTTCAGAAAGGCATCTCCAGGGACATAGGAAATGGGATGGGGAAGAAGCGGGAGTTTGAGAAACCGAATAAAAGCAAGAAGAGGGAAAAGAGAAAAAGCAAAGTTTGAGATTTTAGATTAAGAGGGAAAACATAAATTTTGGGAAACAATGGAAAGTTAGATAAGCTAACATGTTTTCAAGTTAAAAAATATTATATCATGTTTTCTTTTAAAACATCGAAAAAGCTAACATAACTTGGAAGTGTTGTTTATGTAAATTAATTAAAGAGTAAATTACAAAAATCGTTCTTTATATATGTCATTTATTGCAAATTGTGTCATTTGTCTTCAATAATTACAGAAAAAAGGAATCTCTAGCATTTTCATCAGAAAGTATATAATTTCTCAAAGTGAAGATTTCATCAGAAAAGGACAAGTTGATGAAAAATGAAGATAAGCCACATTAAAATAATGGATGGGCACCCAAATCAACTTCTCATTAACCAATCACATTTGAGATAGACATATGAAATTCTCTATAAATACATAATTCCTACGAAGGAATTATGTGTGTCTTTGTAAAGTATTATTCTTTTAACATAGAGTTTTTCATGAGAGTTTACCCCCTGGTTTGGCCCGGGGGTGACATTTAGATTCGAGTTTATTCTCGGATCGACCCCTTCTTCTTTGTCTAATAAAAATTAATCATTGAAGATATATCACTCTCATTGTCTTTATTTTTACTCTTTGAATGTTTATATACTTCACAAACACCCGTCTCAACGAGCGAAGAAAGTCGCACCATTCGAACAGGGCCGCCAGAGGGGACCAACAGATCCCGAAACCCCATGGGCTGATGCATGTATACAGTTTCACCTAAGGTACCATGTAGAAAAGTGTTTTTAACATCCAGTTGGTGAATGGGCCATGACTTAGAAACGGCGATGCTTAGAACAGTCCGTATAGTGGCCAGTTTGACAACCGGGCTAAAAGTTTCTCCACAATCAACCCCTATTTGTTGAGACCGTCCATCACACACGAGACGGGCTTTGTATCGCTCAAGCGTACCATCGGCACGCTTCTTATGTCGAAAGATCCACATACTCCATACGATGTTCATGCCCGGATGTTTAGGCACCAAATCCCACGTCTTGTTTTCAATGAGTGCGCGAAACTCGTCTTCCATGGCACTTTTCCAGTCCGGGTTAGTTAGGGCTTGAGTAGGTGATGTGGGTAGAGGAGAGATGGATACGGACGTGTGGAGGTTAAATGTCGGTTTAGGTTTAAAAATGCCAGACATGGAACGAGTAGTGATGGTGCGCTGAGATGTGGGTGGATTGGGCTGGGAAGGTGGAATGGGTGGAGCGTTGTGGGAGGAGGTGTCGACTGTAGTGGGCGGTGATGGAGAGGACTGTGGAGTTGTGGACGGTGGAGTTAATGGGTCAACAGTAGGTGATTGTAGGGGTGAAGGATTACGGGATGGTTTAGTAGGTGAATTTGGTGGTGAATTCGGTGTGGGCGGTGTAGAACTGGACTCCCAAAATAGAGGGTGAAATGGAGTGGTTAGGAAGTCATAGGATGGAGGGGATTTTGCTGATGTTTAAAAGGGAATACCTTTTCATCAAATATTACATCTCTAGAAATTTGAATTTGGTTGGTGTTGAGATTGTAACACTTATAACCTCGATGGTTTGAAGGGTAACCGAGAAAAACACATGGGACGGAGCGATCGGCAAGTTTATGTATAGTTGATGAGGGTATAAGAGGGAAACAAAGACAGCCGAAAACACGTAAGTGAGTGTAGGTTGGCACCCGATGATAAAGTGTTTATGTAGGTGTAGAGTTGATTAGGACTTTGGTGGGTAAGATGTTAAGGAGGTACGTTGCATGTTCGAGAGCATGGTTCCAAATTGTTTTCGGAACGGACGAATGAGATAAGATTGTTCGCATTATATTATTAATGGAGCGGATTTTGCGTTCCACTTTACCGTTTTGAGAAGAAGTGTAAGGACATGAAAAACGGATCATCATGCCATTGGCCTTGCAAAAATCATGGAATGAACGGTTGTTGTACTCACGACCGTTGTCACATTGGAAACCTTTGATGTAGGTGTGAAATTGTGTTGCTATAAGTTTGTGAAACTCAAGAAATTTAGAATACACCTGTGATTTATGTGCAATAGCAAAGGTCCACAAGAAATTAGTTTTATCATCTAGAAATAAAATGTAGTAACGACAACCATTCGATGATAAAATGGGCAATGTCCACAGATCACTATGGACAATGTCAAAGGGCAAGTAAGTACAATTATTGGAATCATGAAATGGCATTTTTATAGGTTTCCCAAAAACACACGATTGACAAATAGAAGAAGTCTTGACATTATTAGAAAACAAAGGTAAACAACGTTTTAAAGAACTAAAAATATTATTGCCGGGGTGTCCAAGACGTTGATGCCAAGTGTCTTGAGACACGGCCAAAAAGGTAGATGCATTGGGAACTTGAGCTTGAATACTTGAGGTGAAAGTGAGCGGGTAAAGATCGCCGGTACTGTCACATCTGAGAAGTGGTGTCTTGGTTCGGAGGTCCTTCACAACAAAACCAAAAGGATCAAATTCTATAGAAACGCGATTGTCGGTAGTGAACCGACGAACCGAAATCAAATTTTTAACAAGGTTAGGTGCGAAAAGGATATTATTTAATTGAAAACTTGGAAAGGGTGGAGGTAAAGTATGATTTCCAACCGCATGGACTGGAATGGAAGTGCCATTTCCGACTGTAATGTTTCGTGAAGACACTTTATTGAAACAAGAAGTAAGATTATTGGAATTGTGAGACATTGTACCTGTTGCGCCAGTATCCATGTACCAAGTCTGATCTGGTGGATGCAAAGACATGGTGTTGAAAGCCTGATCCAATTCGGTAGGAGTGTAAGTGGGTTCTGTAGCAACAAAAGCCTGTTGGGGCTGAGGACGCGGGCCTAGAAGCCCTTGATGAGGGCTGGGATAGGGGGTTGGGCTGTTGGATGTGGGCCTTGGCTGCGGGACTGGAGAAGTAGGGTACGGGCATGGTGGGGCGGGCCAATTAGGATAAGGCCAGTTGGGATAAGGGTTTTCGCAACCCCCGTCCCTTTAACAAACACAGGGACGGGCGGCCGCGGCCAGTTTCGGTGGTATCTTGTAATTGTCTAATTTGGCAGCGGAATTTTCATCAGGATCGTAGTTAGGAAATATTTTATCAGAGTAAAACACCACACTTTCATAATATTAAACGCATGGGGTAAAACCCAAGTTTTCAGTACACACATTTTCATAGGACTAAATCCTATTTTTATTTAATAAAAACATCTATTTCTTTTAGGTAACTTTATTGCCACTTTTCCAAGCCTTCAGTGCTGTCCAGCTGGCTTCTATTTGGCTTTCACATTTTGTTACCTGAAACGCGTTTAAAAACATTTTGTCAGTGGGAAATACTGGTGAGTGAATCCCAGTTCAATCAAGTTTTAATAAAAACCATTGTACAGTATTGAGGGCGATCTCGCAATTACATTTGTTTCCAAGTCATATCAATTAACACCCACGGTACTGTCGTTCCGACTTATGGTCATGTTACTCCTACCCATTTTAACATTAGTAATACCCTCCCCGAGACGGCATTCCAACGACTACGTCGGGCAGAACCACGACAGCCGTTACGGAACCCTAGATCAATCGGGCAGAGTATCTAATACGTATCCAAGGGTTATAATACTTACAACGAAGCAGAACCTCGTTATTTAGGGGGTATTATACCCGAGTATAGCTTCTACTACTTCAGAATTCGATTAGAAAGAAAAGAAATGAGTGAGTAGACTGAAGATCCGATGCCTGCTACTTATAGTGCTTGATTCTCACTTTCTCGCGGCCCGCGTAAATGTAAGCAAAGGCTTACGCGACCCGCGTGGCCTAGGGGTCTAGGCGTAGCTGATCCGGGTCATGACTAGGATCAACACGTTGCGTGACACGTGTCAACACCAGGGTTTGCTGGACCTTTAAGTTGTCGCGGCCCGCGTAAGGGTTCGGGGATGGCTTACGCGGCCCGCCTGGACCCCAAAAATTCTATTTTTAATTAATTTTAAATATATAGAAGGTATTCGGGGCCCGTTTTCACGTATGGGGGGTATTTTAAGACATATTGAGATATTTTAAATATTTTTAGGGTGTCGAAAAATATTACGAGGGTGTCGGTTTAGGGTTGTTATAAGGGTTGTTATGAGGGTTGTTTGGGCTGGTGCTATTAGTGGGCCAGTGGTGTTGATTTGGTGACCTTTGTGGTGAGTTCGGGTTGTTAGGATAAGACGCTTTTGGGTTGCCGGGTGCCTGGTTCCAGCCGGGTGATGAGTGGCGACCACATCCACCACAATTGGCGGGTTGAGAGGGTTGATGCGAAGTGAGAGGTGGATGATAGGTTTGCTGATGAGAGGGGTGAAGTGCTGTTTCATTTGAAACACGACTGGCTTTTGTTGTTTCCTCAAGGCATAACTGGGATATGGCTTTGTAAAATGACGGTAGGGGTTTTGTATTCTGAATGATAGACGCAATGCCACCATAGGCTTTCGTAAGGCCTGTTAACAATTGAATGACCAATTTTTGTTCCGTGACAGGGGAGCCGATATTGGCAAGTTGATCAGAGAGAACTTTTACCTCTTGACAATAAGCAGTCATACTTGGAAAAGAGTCAAGACGGACGTTAGCGAACTTGCGTTCAAGATAAACCGCTCTTGTGGTTTGATTGTCTTGAAAAATGTTGTGAATAGTCGTCCAAGCATATGCTGCGGTGGAGTCCGGGCGAATGATAGTGCTGAGGAGATCGGGAGAAATGGTGCCATAAATCCATTGAAGGACTATGGCATCGAGACGATCCCAGATCTCATCGGTAGAAGAAGAGCCCGTGTCCTTGTCTTTGGCAGCCTCCTTTGCCGCAGGGGTAGTGTCCTCCTTATGAGGGGAGAGATGATCAATGACTTGATAAACTCGACAGTGGATCTTGAATAACTCGGCCCATGTTGCATATTGGCTCGTCTCTAACTCTAGAGTAACCGGAATGAGGGTTTTGATGTTGTTGACGGTAATAGCCGGGTGGGTTTTCGGATCCATTTGATGTGAAGGGACAGGGAAGGGAAGACGGCAAAGGGTGGAAGCGGGCTGCAGAAGGTGGGAGCAGACGGCAAAGGGTGGAAGCGGGCTGCAGAAGGTGGGAGCAGACGGCAGAGGGTGGTAGGATCGAGAAGTTTAGAGGAAGGGAGAAGGAGAATGGTCTCTTGATACCATGAAAGTAGGGTAAAATTCTGTGTGTTCGTTATTCCATATCTCAACTGTATATATAGAATACAATAGTTAACTATTCTAAATTTGTTACAAATATTTACACTTAATAACAAATATTCTGCATATCTTCTAATAGTGACAGATCCTTCCACCTCATACCAATCGTTTGATTGCCTGCCAGCAACAAGAAGTTGCCTTCTCACGCATTCGATGTTCGGTGGTGCTACCGTTCCACTCTCCATAACCAAGTAACTTACACCAAAGAAAAGAAAATGAGACATTCGTTCCTTTCAAAGTTGGCCTAATTCAAAATGGTTTCCATCATTGCTTGTGACATTTCAAATTAAAAACTTAAAATGAATTATTTATGAATTGTGATTCAAATAATACAAATTACATGTTTTTAAATAATACAAACATGTATTCATACAAAACATGTAGTAGTATTTAACGAAAGCTTCTGGTATTTGTGTTTTGATGTTCGCAATATATATATACATATATATAAAGAGCTAATGGATCATCCGTTGATTCTGCCGGTGAAAAATGCTTCTTCCATACGTGGATTTAACTAGCTCGACAAGTAAAGGAAACTGCAACAAGCCAAATAAACACACCGGAATACTCGTAGCTATAACAAGTGGAGCTGCAATCCATGTAACCTTATGTTTCAGCATAAGTGCAAGAGCCGAACTAAATGCAATCATAGTTGCTGCTATGGATATGAATAACGAAATAAGTCCAATTGTCAATCTTTTTGGTAAGGCATAAAGGAAGTCAGCTTCCGCGTATCGGGAAGTAAGAATCCCTAAAAACGTCAACACTGAAGTTGATGATGAAAATAAAGCAATGGCATCTGATACAATAAAAAGCATAAACGTGTTGAAGTTTAGGAACATCGGTGTGCCATCATCTTGATTTCCTCCTGGGAGAGTGAATGCCGCTGCAAATGCCATTGTTACTATGAGAGCTGCTACCACAGTACATGAAGATGCTGTGCCTTTCATCCATTGTTGACCTTCTTTAAGTAATTGTTTATGCTCTTCAGTGAAAACCATCCTTGGTGTTTTCTTCACACTGTTTTTAGCTTCTTTATAGGGAAGTCGTTTTATAAAGTTTTCAACTTCCTACACACAAAGATGTACGGTATTTTTTATGAACAAAAAATAAAGCAACTATTGTCTTTGTGTCTAGGCTAGAATAATGATCACCTGAAACCATTGAAGCTCACGTTGCATTTGCAAAGCTGCACCCGTCACAACCTCAAGTCGATGAGTTGGAGCTAACATTCCAGCTATATGTAATGCATTTTCTTTACCATAATGTGATGTTGCTGCAAATACTTTGTGGTCTGACATTTGGTACACAAGATTGTACACTCGTTCTTGGCGATGCTTTATGGCTTCAAGGAACAAACTAAATTCATGACTTTTATGACTATTGTACCTGATAATGTCCGGGTAGGTTAGTATGCATCGTTCAATAAGCTCATGCACCCCATATTCGACAGCTGTAGCTATTGCAGATCCTAGCATCGTCCAAGCGTCATTGCGAGTGCCTTTTTTAATAACAATTTCACATATACGTTTTACAAGTATGTTGCTCTGCTTATCATTTTCTTTAATATCATAGATCCTCTTCACTGTTGGAGCTACAATTACAAATGGTATATCACACTTTAGAGATGATACTGTTTCATACTAGAATTTATTGTATCTTTAGGTGGTTTAGTAACACCACCTTAATTGATTTCAAGGTGATTTTGCTAAATACAAGTAGATCTAGGTATGCCACGATTGGGGAGGGGAGTCAAAAAGTGAAAGGCGCTCCACCCTATTGCGACTTCACTTATTGCTTGTTAGGTTTTGTCCAAACTCGCTCTTCCCCACCTAGTTCTACATGTAATTATCAAAACCACCTAGAAATCAAGGTGGTAACGCTAAACTAGCGAAAGATACAATAGAAAACTTCTACATATAACCATATACAGTTATATAATGGCATATATAACGTACCTACATATCCAAGGGCATTCCAAAATCCAGCAATAAACTGTTTAAGAGAATATGTCCAAAAAATTTAAAAAGACTGGTCTTAGACTTGTGATTATATTCCTTACTCCATATAATGAATATAAATTGGTTATTTGAAATAGCCTATCACCTAATATGCAATCCTAAATATCCTTGAAACAACTCATCAATGTATCAGGATGTAATAAGTAGATATATATGATTTTAAACACGCCTCAAAAAGAATTTATCTATTGCATGAGATTAACAGGACTTTGTTCTCAAAATTGAAAATCAGAGGGTGTGCGGATTACTTTTTTATATAATCTTGGTGTCATCTTATAGAATGAAGATAGATTGGGTTTTCAAGTAGTATTATATAAATGAAGACTAGAGACTTATACCTTGATAAAAATCCATGACAAGGATTCCTTTGGATCGGTAGCTCGTTCATTGTTGTTCATTAATGGTATAACTTCTGAATCAGTAGCTCCTACATTGTTGTTCATTGGTATCGCTTCAGAATCAGCAGCTCCTTCATTGTTGTTCATTGGTATCACTACTGAATCAGCAGCTCCTTCGTTGTTGTTCATTGGTATCACTTCTGAATCAGTAGCCCCTTCGTTGTTGTTCATAGGTATCACTTCTGAATCAGTAGCCCCTTCATTGTTGTTTATTGGTGTCACTATTGAATCAGTAGCCCCTTCATTGTTGTTCATAGGTTTCACTTGCACCAAACAAACACGAAAACAATAAAAAGCAGAACTAAGAAATTTTGCCTATGAGGGTAGTCCACGTAGACAGCGATAGCACACCTACCCAACCGCTCACTATAAGACCACCCATAGTGATAAGGGAATTGGGCGTTTTTTTTGCCTCAAAACTCCCCCCTCCCCCCGGCGTATTTTTTCAAAAAATGGGTTGGGCGTCCTCAAACACGCCTCCTCAACTTTGTGATAGCCAATAAGAAATTTCCAACTCATTTATGATAATATTATTTGTTTTGTTTTTGTAAAAGGATAATAATTGTGTCATATGAGGCATTATTGGCTCATAATGCCTTTTGCTACTAGGACACCACATGCCGGATAATGCCCAAAGGAGGGGCTTGAACTTCAAGCGCCACTACACATGGACTAAGAGTTTTTGTAAAATACTTTTAACAATATGGAAAACCTTGGTTGTGTGAAAAATATTACCGTATTTTTGCTAAGAATAGCTCAATAAAAAAAACATTTGCCTTTTTTGTAAACCATCATTCTATATATTATGTTAAAGTTTCGTATCTATAACTTTTTAATAATTTGTAATTATCACTTTTATTAAAAAAGAAGTTGAACTCAATTATCTATCTATTAATTTTTGAAGCTTGTGAATAGTATTTTAACACTTGATAACGGCTTTGTTTGTTTTGCCCACACTCGATCTGCCTCTTCATGCTTTACTCACACGTGTCTCCTTCAGACGCAACCTCCTAAACCCCTCTGCCAGTCATCATCATCACCACCAGCCGACCACCACAATAATCATAGAGAGAGACATGTACCATATACAGTTATATAATGGTATATATAGCGTACCTACATATCCAAGGGCATTCCAAAATCCAGCAATAAACTGTTCAAGAGAATATTTAAAAAGACTGGTCTTAGACTTGTGATTATATTCCTTACTCCATATAATGAATATAAATTGGTTATTTGAAATAGCCCATCACCTAATATGCAATCCTAAATATCCTTGAAACAACTGTCAATGTATCAGGATGTAATATGTAGATATATATGATTTTAAACACGCCTCAAAAAGAATTTATCTATTGCATGAGATTAACAGGACTTTGTTCTCAAAATTGAAAATCAGAGGGTGTGCGGATTACTTTTTTATATAATCTTGGTGTCATCTTATAGAATGAAGATAGATTGGGTTTTTCAAGTAGTATTATATAAATGAAGACTAGAGACTTATACCTTGCTAAAAATCCTTGACAAGGATTCCTTTGGATCGGTAGCTCGTTCATTGTTGTTCATTAATGGCAAGACTTCTAAATCAGTAGCTCCTTCATTGTTGTTCATTGGTATCGCTTCAGAATCAGCAGCTCCTTCATTGTTGTTCATTGGTATCACTACTGAATCAGTAGCTCTTTCGTTGTTGTTCATAGGTATCACTTCTGAATCAGTAGCCCCTTCATTGTTGTTCATAGGTATCACTTCTGAATCAGTAGCCCCTTCATTGTTGTTCATTGGTATGACTTCTTTTTGTAGGTCCCTCGGAGGTTGAGGTTTAACCTATTCCTTGTTATGTCTAACACACTAGCGAGTGCGGAATTCAAGCTAGCATGCAAACCGGGATAGAACAAGCACAATGATAAACACAACACACAATATTCAACGATTAACACCACTTGTATTAATGCGTATGAAAGGTTCGGTTACAAGCACAAGGTTTACAGATGTATTCTATAAACTCTCTCTATCTTTCGTGTGTGTGTGTTCTCTGAACAGAATGCTCTCCTTGTTCTATGTGTCTAACTTCTTAACCTTATAGGAATGAACACAACACACGGGTATTTATACCCAAAACAGCAGGTTTGGTCGAAGGATCAGACAGACTGATCGAAAGATCATCTGTCGACCAGAAAGAGCTCGAAGGATCCAGATGTACCTCGAAAGATGTGATCTTTCGTGGTCCATCCATCGAAGGTTCATGTTTCGAGCTGATCATCGAAGGATATAAGACAATCCTTCGATGACTTGTCCTTCGACCCAACATCTTACAACCATTTTCAAACTGTTTAGCCAAGTCAAACCGGAGGATGGTTGACTTGGTCAAACTTACAGGACTACAAAGACATCGTTATGTATCAAGACGAAATACAGACAAAGTACAGACACAAGTGCACCAACAAACTCCCCCTTGGCTGTAGCTTTGTCTGGCTTATCAACAATCAGCTGTTGCTTTGTCTCGATCTTCGATCTTGTAGAGCCATCGATCTTTGTGTCTTCAAGTCTTTAACGTCTCTTCACGTCTTCAATGTCGGAGGATCTTTAAAGTCTTCACGTCTTGAAAGCAGAAAGTGTACCAACAAACTCTCCGTTTCATGTAGGAAGTGTGTTGACAAACTCCCCCTTAACATACGCTCCCCCTTGAGTTATGCTCGTGAAAGTCTTGATCTTTATGAAGTGAGATCCTTGTGGTGTTGATGATGGTCAGCGGCAACTCGATCATCTTCATCATTTGAGTGCCTTCACGTCGTGTCTTCATTCCGAAGCTTGTTATCGACCATGTTCTCCTTGCCTTTAGATTCTGCACATGCCAGAAATCTAAACGCGTAATGAGAACAACTGCCTGGAATATCATAAGCAACCGACACACATGTGACCATTGTTCAAACAAACACCGTCCGACAGTTTGAAAGTTTAGAAAATTTGTCAATTTTAGTCTTTAACTTTCAACACTTTGCAAATTTCGACCGTTTATGAAGATTTAGTCGTTTCGGTTTTCGTTCAGGTTTCAGGTAACGAAGACTCGAGATCCAACATCGTACGATCGAAAATAAGATAAAAATAAAATCTTTTTGGCTTTTAGAAAGTTTATACTAAAACAGATTTTAGGTGTGTTTTAATATTAGAAATGTAAAGACAGAAAGCAGTAAATAAATATATACAAAGGTGCAGAAACTGAAAGCATTAAATAAATATTTACAGACATTCTTTTTGCGAGTTTCGAGGGTAAGAGAATCATATCAGTGTACGGTCATGCCAAAACACTCTTGTTGTTCAATTAGTTAACATTAAGATAAGCATCCTATAACAATTATCGGTATTGTTGTCCACTTAAGCTCAACTTATCAGATGTAATCATGGCGCGGGGATACGTTAAGGTATGATTTATACTTACCGACCGGTGTTCATCCACATCACGACACATTCCCGTATCAAGGTATGCACGAGGGTTCATCTTACCGGTGAGTATACCGATTATCATCTGTTTGACCGTATATGATGTGAGATTCTCACTTATTTTGATTTGAAAACAAGCCCTATGTGATATAATCACTTATTGATGAGGAACTTGATTTTCATATGCATGAGGGCACAGGAGCAAGTCCGTGAACAGGTCAGTACTTTCGTACAGCAGAGAGACGAACTTGACTCCCGGAAAGAATTTGTGATATATTATCACTTATTTTGAGGGACATGTGATTGTTGATCACTTATTGAGGTCGTATGCAGTATGTACACGTATGTATAGTATCATGGAAGATCTAGACTTGCGTCCCCGTTTTTTTTTTTTTTTTTTTTTTTTTTTTTTTTTTTTGGTAAAAGATACAACCATGATACCCAGATGATAAGCAGCATAAAGACCGAATATCTCAGAACCTCGGCAATCTCTCAAACGAAATTTCGGTACTAAGACCATATGCCAATGAGTGGTTCCCACCTGGTCTTCAGTCGGTTTAAGTTTATATCACCCTGCACACTTTAAAATGATTGTGAGCCTACCGATACATCTTATATAGAGCTGCTTATCGCTTTTTCATTTTGCATTTCAGTTTAAAGAGGTTTGGACAGACCACTGATGTACTATCATTTTCTCTTTTGCTCGCCAGGAAACTCATTTTTGATTTTCTATTGTTTTTGTGTTTATGAAATTTTTCGATGTTTTTGGATTTTCAAATTTTGGATTTACTCCCCCTAAAATCAATAAACTAAGACAAATTTAAAAACACAAAGGTATTTACAAAAATGATTTTCCGATGTGGATTACTCTTGCTTGACCTTAATGCCGTTTACCAATAATAAATAGTCAAATCTTGATTTGTCAAATGTTTTGGTAAAAAGGTCGGCACGTTGGTCATCGGTGTGGACGTAAGCAACATCGATTAGCCTTTTCTCAAAGCAATCACGTATGAAATGATACTTAATTTCGATGTGCTTAGTCTTTGAATGCTGCACAGGATTTCTAGTGATCTGTAATGCAGCAGAATTATCAACGTAAATAGGAGTAGTTAGGAATTCAAAACCGTAATCACGCATTTGTTGTTGGATCCATAGGACTTGGGAGCAACAACTTGAGGCAGCAATGTATTCAGCTTCGCATGTTGATGTAGCGACGCACGTCTGCTTCTTGCACTGCCATGTGACTAGGCGATTTCCCAAAAACTGACATCCAGCCGTTGTGGATTTGCCGTCGATTTTGCATCCGCCAAAATCAGAATCACTGAATGCGATCAAGTCAAAGTTATTATCCCTAGGGTACCATAGACCGGTGTCAGGGCAACCCTTCAAATAACGAAAAATCCTTTTTACAGCTGCAAGATGTGAGGCCTTCGGGTTGACTTGATATCTGGCAAGCAGGCACGTTGGGTACATTATATCTGGTCTTGATGCTGTGAGATACATAAGAGATCCGATCATCGCGCGGTAGTATGAGGGGCTAGTAGCTTCACCCTTCAAGTCTGGAGTAATTCCGTGATTTTGTGGTAATGGGGTACCGATGGGCGTTGCATCAGACATCTGGAACCGGCTCAAGATGTCACCAACATATTTAGTCTGATGGATGAATATCCCAGACTCAGTTTGTTGTACTTGTAGGCCCAAAAAGAAAGTCATTTCCCCCATAACACTCATCTCGAATTTATCCTGCATTACACGCTCGAAATCCCTACACAAAACATCATTAGTAGAACCAAAAATAATATCATCAACGTATACCTGTACCAGAAGAAGATCTCCATCTTGTTCTTTGATGAAAAGAGTACAATCGATAAGACCTCTGCGAAAACCATTCTCCAGCAGATAATTAGATAAGGTTGCGTACCAAGCTCGCGGTGCTTGATGAAGACCATAGAGAGCTTTGTTGAGCAACCAAACCCGATCGGGATGGATAGGATCTTCAAAACCTGGAGGCTGTTCGACGTACACCTCTTCTTCTACCACACCATGTAAGAATGCACTTTTCACGTCCATCTGGTATACCTTGAAACCTTTGAATGAGGCATAAGCCAGAAAAATCCGAATTGCCTCTAGACGTGCAACAGGTGCATACACTTCGTTGTAGTCGATTCCTTCTATCTGACGAAAACCTTGAATGACTAACCTTGCTTTGTTTCGAATAACGATTCCACGGTCATCCTTTTTGCATTTAAACACCCAACGGGTACCAATCTTTTTATAACCAGCAGGTTTCTCTACGAGTTTCCAGACACCAAGCTTCTGGAATTGTTGCAGTTCTTCCTGCATCGCTTCAACCCATGAATTGTCTTTCAAAGCTTCTTTCCAAGTTCTTGGTTCTTCCTGTGAGACATAACACGCGAAAGACCAATCATTTTGTTGACCAGATTCTCTAATCGCCGTATACAAGCCTGCATTGTTGTTGTTTCGCAACATGTTTCTTGTTTGAACGCCACTTTGTATATTTCCTATGATGTTTTGTTGAGGATGGGTATTGTGAATCCTTGTTTCTGGATTATCTTGAACTGGAATATTTGTACCCAGATTGTTGAGATTGAGATCAACAATCAATTCAAGACCCGGAATTGACGAAGAGGATGATGCAGAAGTTTCAGCTGTTCTAGGGACATCCACTGGAGGTGTACCCTCTGAAATACCATGAACTGCTGCTGTTGGTCCTTGATCTGCATCTAGAAATTCGTCATCCTCTGAAGATTCGTTCAATTCGGAAGCATCTTGAAAATCCTCATTGTCGAGAGCATTATTATTCACTGAAGATGGTTCTTGATTGACAATAATGGGACGAACCAACGGTGAATCTGTTGCGTTGTCACTCTCGAAAAACATCCTTGCCGCAACACTTTCTTCAACGGCTTCAACATTGATCGAATTGAAAAAGTCATCGTACTCAAACATCCAAGGCTGACCAGGATTTCTGACTGGTAAAGTGTGCCTTTGTACTCTGACTTCAGACCATTCCTCGACCCTTTTAGTCTCGAGATTCCAGACTCTTAAGTTCGGGGTGGAATACCCAAGAAAGTATCCCTCAATTGCTCTTGCCCCAAACTTTCCATTAGGATCGATAATTGTGCAAGGAGCTCCAAACGGTTCAAGATATGACAAGTCTGGTTTCCGTTTGTTAATAAGCTCAAAGTAGGTCTTGTTGTGCCTTTTGACTGTAAGGACTCGGTTCAATGTGTAACATGCAGAGGACACAGCTTCAGTCCAGAAGGGAATCGGCAACTGTGACTCTACTAACATTGTCCTAGCAGTCTCGATCAATGTGCGGTTTTTACGTTCAGCGACGCCATTCTGTTGAGGAGTATAAGCTGCACTAAATTCGTGAAGAATACCTTTTGAAGTGCAAAACTCCGCCAGGGCATGATTTTTGAATTCAGTGCCATTGTCGCTGCGTATCCGCCTAACCTTCAAGTTATAAAGATTCTCAATCTGAATGATCAAGTTTTTGATAATACCGAAGGTTTCACTCTTGTGTGCCATGAACGCCACCCAAGAAAATCTTGAATAATCATCAGTTATCACGAGGCAATATTGATCATTCCTAATGCTTTTGTGCTTGACAGGACCGAACAAATCCATGTGCAAACGTTCAAGAGGAACAGCCACCGTGTTGACTTTCTTTGTAGGGTGTCGCTTCTTCGTTTGTTTTCCTTTCTGGCACGAGACACAGATGTCTTGAAGATGAAAGTTTTTAAGAGGAACACCATTCACCAATTCATTTGACACCAAATGATTCATTTTGCGTAAGTGAATGTGACCCATTCGTCTGTGCCAAGAGATTGTGTCTTTTTCTGTGGCTTTGGAAACGAAACAAGTTGCTTGTGCAGACGTTGTGATAGCTTGGCTCATATCAAGGACATACAGATCATTTATCCTTGGAGCCGACAAGAGAATCCATTCTTTTGGAATTTTGAAGCCGGGTTTCAGCACATAACATCCATTAGCATCAAAGTGTACTGAAAACTGCTTATCACAAATTTGAGAAACACTAAGAAGATTGTGATCAAGTTGTTGCACAAAGTTGATCTTATCAAAACTAACAACCCCGTTGGAAATCATTCCTTCACCAGTTATATATCCGCCCTTATCTCCAGCAAAAGCAACATAACCTCCTCTAATAGATTTGACGTCGTAGAGAAGCTTCATGTCGCCTGTCATGTGCCTGGATGCCCCACTATCAACAATCCAATGACTACTGATAGTTCCTCCTGGAACACCCTGCACATGAACTCACATAATTAGTTGGAGATGGGGACCCAAGCCATTGTGGTCTTGGGTCTTCCATTTTCATCAATGACAATAACCTCTACTCTTTGATGATTCGAAAATTGTGATGGTCCCCCTGATTCAATAACAGATTTTGGTTTCCAGGTCTGTTGAAATTTACCAGTTTGATTGTTTGAAAGTTTAACTTCGTGATTGTTTGAAGTTTTTGAAAATTTTGAACTTTCTGGTTTAACTGGAACCGTTTGTTTTTGAACCACTTCATTTTTAAGTGCCTTTTCAACCACTTTGATTTGTTGGCGTTTCTGTTTCTTTTCCCTTTCTCTTATGAGTCGGGGATCTTGTTTTACAGAAACAGATCGCTTTTGGTGATTGTGTTCACGGGGATCATCTTCTTTGGCTTTCAACTTATGAAGATACGGGCAATTTCGAATGATATGCCCGATTGTACCACATTCAAAACATGATCTTCGTTCAACAAACCCCGAAGTATCTTGCCGATGATGAACTTCTGATCCCGAGGTACTAGGTTTTGAACTACTTGGTTCATTCCTTTTCATCACAGTTGCTTTCTTGACAAAATCTAAGTTAGACTGATTTTCAAATGTTGCAATTTTGTCCGTTCCCTTAGATTTCACAAAGTTCACATTCTTCTTCTTCTTCTGATTCGGCTTCTTTTGACCTTGAGCCGGTGTTTTACCTTTTGGTTTGGCATGATTTTGCTGTTTTTGCACTGTTGGTAATTTCTGATTGCCAAACTGTTTTCTAACTTCAGCCTTAGGGATAGGAGGGCACTGTGTTACTGTAACACGTGATCCTGTCTTTCCCAAAAACTTAGTTGTTGAATTTTCAAAGACTTTACTGATTAATGATTGATTAACATTCTTAATAGGAAAATCTTTGTCAGAATAGATTTTATCATCACCAACTAGAGTGTACAGCAAATCCACACTCTCCGACTCTTGTGCAGACGAGGACTCGATTGCAACAGTCTTAGCGGGTTTTGCAGGAGGATCACACAGAATATGATTCTCAAGAGGTATATCCTCTTCGTTTATCACCGCATCAGACTTTGCTGAATCGGTATCATCAGACTCATCATCAGAAGAATCAGCGTCCTCAATCACAACTGGAGGATCCTGATTCTGTTCAGCAGTTACAAATGTATCCGCTGACACATCTGAATCGGATGATACTGATTTCTTGTATCCGAGCCCTGTTGCAAATTCCTCAACGTCCAAAGGAACAGATGGTTCAAAATGAGTTCTATACTCTTCATCAGGCAGGGCATCAAAATTGTTTCTCACGGGTGGTGGACATTTCTTATAACCTATGCATGTGACATCCCGTTTCTCTTTCTGAACGTCAATGATGTGATCCAACACATAGCTAGAGCTCAAATAACTGTCTAACTTAAGTCGGATCGCCTCACTTTCAGTTTTAACACAAGCCATCTCTTTTTGCATTACCTCAAGACGAGTTATATACAGGTTAATGTCAGTTTGTTTTCTGGAAACCATTTTAGTCAGCTCTGTTTTATCTTTCTTTAATGTTTCAATCATTGACTTAAATTCCTTTTCATGGTTTTCATAAAACATGTTGGCTTCTGTGCACTTTGAGAGATCAACGGTCAACTTTTGATTGTGAATGAATGTCACATCATACTTCTCTTGCAAAGCCTCGTGCTTGCTTTGCAATTCACACCATTTATCATTCAAAGAAACATGTTTGTCTTGCAAGTCAAACAAACTAGCTTGTAAAGCATCATGTTTGCCTTGCAACTCAGACATGTTTGCCTCTAAATCAGCACATTTAACACGCAAACTATCACAGTTATCACAGCTAACAGAAGTGGGTTCATCGACACATACCTGACTTGATGAACTGTCGACATTCGCCATAAAGGCTGAATGGAGAGAAGACAAAGAATAAGCAGCTTGATCCACCAAAATAGATCTTCTTTGAATTCCTGCTGCAGTTTCTTCCAAGAGTTCATCAATATCTGCATCGATTAACGCATTTGATGTCTCATCCACACGATCATCACCTGAGCTCGAGGATTCTTCATCCGAACTTCTGCTGTAACCAGAAGAGTCTTCATCCTCAGAAGAGTCACCACCATTGGCGGAAGATTCTCCACCACTGGTGTGATTAAGGTCCTTGACAATCTCAGCAAAACACGCCGTTCCATCCGGAGCATCATTTCCCAACTGTAGTGACCAGTCACAACCTTCATCTACTTGAACCACAAGAGCCTGGTTGGCATTTGATGGTCCTGCTTGGCTTTGGTTGTTGACAGGTACCAGCGTACGAACATTGTTCCTGTTCTGGTTCTGCTGGTTGCCTTGGTTTCTGAAAGGATTCTGGTTTCCATGCTGAGCTGGTCTTGTGCATTCCCTTTTGAAATGACCCCGTTCACCACAGTTAAAGCACTTTACAGCTTGCTTGTCGAACCCATACTTGGTGTCTTTCTTGCTTTCCAAGCTGGTTCTTCCAGTTCTTTCCATGAAATCTTTTGCTCTCCTTACAGCACTGGCGAAAGCCCATTTGATGTCCATCAAATCCATCTCATCCTTATCAATCTGCTGATAGTCTTCTTGTGTCAGATTAATGTTCCCAATCTGACCTTCTACTAATCCACAGTATGCGCTCACCACAGTGTTCAGCAGCTCCATGTGTTCCTTTGCTACTTCCACACTGACTTTAGAAAAGCTTGAGGTGTCGAGCCGTACTGTATTTGGCTTTGATTGTTGACCAGCAGATGATGTGCTTCCATAACACGCTTGCTGTTGAGGAGGAAGTGGATTCCCGAACATATCAGTTGTTCTGATTTGCTGTTGCTGTTGTGGTGCTGGTTGAGGAGCTGGATTAAGCGGATTTCCAAACATATCTGTTGTTGGAGGAGGAGTGCCATACAAGCTCGTGCTAGACACAAATGCTGTTTGAATTGGAGCATGTGAAGAAGGTTTTGTAGAAGTGCTAGAAGTTCCATAATAAATTTCAGGATTTTGTGGCACTGCAACTCTTTTTGCCTTGAGAGTTTCTTCCTGATTCTTGTTTTCCAGGAGTTGAGCAAAATCACTGAAGCTTGTTGTATCCAAAGTGCCATTGTACTTCATGATTTCTAAGAAATTACTCCATTGAGGTGGCAGTGCATCTGCAAACTTCTTCACTATCTCTGTTGAAGTTGTTACAACCCCAGTATTTGCCAGTTCAGTCAGCAAATGAGTAAATCGACTTGTCAAATCTCCTAGAGATTCATTTTGCATACAAACAAAACCATCAAACTCTTTCTTTAGCAGATCTTTTCTTAATTGACGTGTTGCTTCAATTAAATGCCCCTTATCTTCAATGCGTCCCACAACTTCTTCGTTGTCTTGAAACTGACAAATTGATGATAAATGTCTTTGCTTAACGCCTGAGTAAGAATGGCATATGCTTTCTTTTCTAAGTCATAGACCTTCTTCTGATCTTCCGTAAGATCAGCAAACGTAGCAGCAGATGAAGCGGCAACCTCTATCGTTTGATCAAAATCTGTGATGAAGCGCAACCACAGTTCTGTATTTTGACCAAGGACATATGTATGAAATCTGTCAAACCATCCCGGATATTCACTTAAATGCATCAACTTTGGAGGCCTATTCAAACTTCCAGTTTCACTTTCGCTTAGTAAAATGCTTTGAACACTTGGAGCTTGATTTGATACGAAGGCCCATTGACCGGTAGATGTAGCATTAGCTTGCGAACCCGAATCCGGAGCCGGAGTACCAAAATACATCTCTGCATTTACCGGAACACCCCACATCGAATTCATTTTTGATCAAGAAAAATAATAACCTGAAAATCACAAACTGTTAAGCATAAACATACTAAGGATCGAAAGATCAAAGCTTGTTCGAAGGATCAACAGTGTTCGAAGGATCACTGTTGAGTTTCGAACAATTGTTTTCGAAAGACTCCCCTATCGAAGGATCCTGGTCTTTCGAAAAAGAACTGTAGACCGAAAGATGTATGCTTCGAAATGATTCCTTGGTTCGAAGGATGATGATCTATCGAACCTCCACTGATCGAAAGATGGTCTTTCGAAATGATTCCTTGGTTCGAATGATGATTGATCTATCGAACCTCCACTGATCGAAAGATGGTCATTCGAGTTCGAAGGATATCTTTCGAACGGTTCTGACACAGTTGACAAAGGATGACAGGTTGGTGAAAAAGGTGATGGGTTGGTAGAAACTTTCTGCGGAAGATATGATCAGACCATGCTTTCTGCCAAAACCATGATTTGAAACATAAACTATAATAAACTTATCCAGAAAACCGGTCACCGGAGAAGCCGGAATTTTGGCCGGAAATCACCAAACACCTCAAAAACGAGTTTTTAAGTTACCCAACCCGACATGCAACACTCCCGGTTAGTATAGGACACGTTTTAACAACTGGAAAGGCGAGAAAAGCAGTAAAAACGAGTTCAAAACCAAGTGAGTTTTTGAGCAAAAACACTCCAAAGTCTTGTAAAAACCCGGTTTTTAACAAGGAAAAGAGCCACGGCTCTGATACCACTTGTAGGTCCCTCGGAGGTTGAGGTTTAACCTATTCCTTGTTATGTCTAACACACTAGCGAGTGCGGAATTCAAGCTAGCATGCAAACCGGGATAGAACAAGCACAATGATAAACACAACACACAATATTCAACGATTAACACCACTTGTATTAATGCGTATGAAAGGTTCGGTTACAAGCACAAGGTTTACAGATGTATTCTATAAACTCTCTCTATCTTTCGTGTGTGTGTGTTCTCTGAACAGAATGCTCTCCTTGTTCTATGTGTCTAACTTCTTAACCTTATAGGAATGAACACAACACACGGGTATTTATACCCAAAACAGCAGGTCTGGTCGAAGGATCAGACAGACTGATCGAAAGATCATCTGTCGACCAGAAAGAGCTCGAAGGATCCAGATGTACCTCGAAAGATGTGATCTTTCGTGGTCCATCCATCGAAGGTTCATGTTTCGAGCTGATCATCGAAGGATATAAGACAATCCTTCAATGACTTATCCTTCGACCCAACATCTTACAACCATTTTCAAACTGTTTGGCCAAGTCAAACCGGAGGATGGTTGACTTGGTCAAACTTACAGGACTACAAAGACATCGTTATGTATCAAGACGAAATACAGACAAAGTACAGACACAAGTGCACCAACACTTTTACACTAGCTCCTTCATTGTTGTTCATAGGTATCACTTGCACCAAACAAATACAAAAACATTAAAAAGCAGAACTATGAAATTTCGCCTATGATGGTAGTCCACATAGACAGCGACGACACACCTACCAAACCGCTCACTATAAGACCACCCATAGTGGTAAGGGAATTGACCTTTTTTGGCCCCAAAACTCCCCCCCCCCCCCGGGCGTTTTTTTTTTTTTTCAAAAAATGGGTTGAACGTTTCCTCAAACACGCCTCCTCAACTTTGTGATAGCCAATAAGAAATTTCCAACTCATTTATGATAATATTATTTGTTTTAAAATAATAATTGGTAATCATTGTTGGAGCATTATGAGACATTATTGGCTCATAATACTCCTTTGCTGACTAGGACGTCACATGCCGGATAATGCTCAATTGAGGGGCTTAAACTTCAAGCGCCACTACTACCCATGGTCTAAGAGGTTTTTTGTAAAATACCTTTAACAATATGGAAAACCTTAGTTGTGTGAAAAATATTTCCATTTTTTTCTAGGAATAGCTCAATAAGAAAAACATTTACCTTTTTAATAAACCATCATTCTATATATTATGTTAAAGTTTTGTATCTATAACTTTTTAATAATTGAGTAAAATGCACGGATAGTCCCTGTGGTTTTGCAAAGTTTCAGCTATAGTCCCCAGATTTTGGAAATTACACTCATAGTCCCTGTGGTTTGACAGTTTGTTTCGCTGATAGTCCCTGGAGTGGATGTGAGTTAGTTTTCTCAGTTAAGTCCATGTGAAATTACAAAATTACCCTTGCTTTTATTATATTCATTAACATCATCATCATCATCATTCATCAGTTCTACTCTCTCTCTCTCTCTCTCTCACTAAAAACCACCACCACCGTCACCTCCCCTGCCGCCATCACCACTCCCCACCACCGCCATCCCCTTCCACCACCACACCTCCGCCTCCTAAACCCATACCCGCCTCCACCATCAACCACCCATCCCCAAATCAACCACCCCTATCAATCAACATATATAAACCTATGAATCTCATTGATATATATTTGTAATTTGTAAATCTCCAGCCCTAGCAGCAATTTACTTCAAATTCACATATAAACAGAGTCCTTGTAATAAAAAAATCCTTTTGCCATCAAATATACACATAGAAACCTATGAATCTAATTGACTACAAATCTGCAAATCCTCATCAGTAACAGCAACTTACATCAAATTTACAAAGAAACAAACTCCTTGTAATCAGATAGAAATGGTTTACCAACGATAAATGAATGAACAATGGTTTTTAACATCCATTCCGCCATTGTTGCCGACGATTCGAGAGTGAAGGAAAGGAGTTCGGAGACGTACGATTGTTGAAAACGGAGGCTAACAGCAGCAATTCCGCCATTGTTGCCAACGATTTGTCGGCGAATGGAGCTCTGATTGGCAGCAATTCCGCCATTGTTGCCGGAATTTCATCGGTGGATGGAGTTCCGATCTCGATGTTTGCTGATTTAGATCCGATTTGAAGCAGGAAGAGTTCCGATTTGAAACCTCGATTAACAGGTTAAGGGTTGAATCGGACAAGTAAATTCACTCACCAGTCACCACCATCTGCCGCCAAACTATTTCAGATTCAGATCTGAAGGCGTGGTGG
Organism: Helianthus tuberosus; assembly: GCA_030545235.1. Classification (NCBI taxonomy): domain Eukaryota; kingdom Viridiplantae; phylum Streptophyta; class Magnoliopsida; order Asterales; family Asteraceae; genus Helianthus; species Helianthus tuberosus. The sequence goes on from CM060362.1 coordinate 2,741,999, forward strand.
AGGCGGGTATGGGTTTAGGAGGCGGAGGTGTGGTGGTGGAAGGGGATGGCGGTGGTGGGGAGTGGTGATGGCGGCAGGGGAGGTGACGGTGGTGGTGGTTTTTAGTGAGAGAGAAAGAGAGAGAGAGAGTAGAACTGATGAATGATAATGATGATGATGTTAATGAATATAATAAAAGCAAGGGTAATTTTGTAATTTCACATGGACTTAACTGAGAAAACTAACCCACATCCACTCCAGGGACTATCAGCGAAACAAACTGTCAAACCACAGGGACTATGAGTGTAATTTCCAAAATCTGAGGACTATAGCTGAAACTTTGCAAAACCACAGGGACTATCCGTGCATTTCACTCTTAATAATTTGTAGTTATCACTTTTATTAATTAAAAAAGAAGTTGAGCTCAATTTATTATAATTGCCTTCAGTTTATTAAATTTGCATACAAATTATTCATAACTTAACCTCTTATACAAACCGCTCACGGTATTAAATTTATTTTACATACACATTCTACACAAACCCTTTTATAAACATACGTTTTCAAAACTATTTTGATGAGACAAAATATTTGATTTTCATATCAAATTTATTCTATTATTATGTTACCTTTCTTATGAAATTTGTACATCTTATGTTTTTTTTTCTTATCTCCTCTCTAATATATAAAAAAGTATTGTCTAGATGGCAAGTTTTAACCACATGTCACATGTGGTTGAATGTTTTATTGTTTGTTAAGTTAGAAAATTTAGGAAAAGTTTATCCTAAACATTAACTGCAAACAATGATGAAGAATTTGATTTTTTTTTTTAAGTTTTAAACATAACAACGTGTATTAAGCATGTATATCGGCAATTAATATTAAAATATAAAGTTCAAACCTTTATTTTTTAGGGTGTTATCTAAATAAGAAAAGGTAAACTGATTTCCACTTTAAAAGATAATAATAAAAAACGAAAAAAAAAAAACTGAAAGTAAATTTTGTAATTGATCTGTTTTCAATAATATTATATATTTTAAAATATAATGCACTATCAACCGGTTTTCACCCACAGACAAGACAATTATATGTGACACTATTAAGAGTAAAGAGTAGAGAGATGGTCAAGTTGCTATATTAGATCGATACAGATGGTAAAAGTATAAATAAAACATCTAATATTCTATACAAATAAACTTTTAGAGATTTATAATTTATTTTTAAGTTGGTGAAAAAAATTGTAATTTAACTTTATTATTATTATATAATGTATTATACAATATTATGTATAGAATTTCAAATTATATCATTTAAATTTTTAGCCCGAGTTGCAGAATTAAAACATCTAATATTCACCACCATATTCATTCTTAGACATTTCAATTATTTTAGTTATCTTTTGAGATTTTATTACAATTATTATTAATAACATGTTTGATATTATAAAATCGAGCATTTTATTCTCTTTAATATCTTTAACTTGAGTATAGTCTTGTTATACTTTATCTAAAAAATTAAAGTCGATGTGTTGTACGTATAACATGTGTAATTATAAATAGGTTGTATAATTATTATATAAGTTGGGTAATTATTTTTGTAGGTCCCTCGGAGGTTGAGGTTTAACCTATTCCTTGTTATGTCTAACACACTAGCGAGTGCGGAATCCAAGCTAGCATGCAAACCGGGATAGAACAAGCACAATGATGAACACAACACACAATATTCAACGATTAACACCACTTGTATTAAACGTATGAAAGGTCCAGTTACAAGCACAAGGTTTACAAATCAGTTCTGTAAACTCTCTCTAAGTGTGTGTTCTCTCTATTTTCTGCTCTATGTCTAACTCTCTCCTCTGTCGAAGTGAACACAACACATGGGTATTTATACCCAACACAGCATGTCTGGTCGAAGGATCAGACAGACTGATCGAAAGATCATCTGTCGACCAGAAAGAGCTCGAAGGATCCAGATGTACCTCGAAAGATGTGATCTTTCGTGGTCCATCCATCGAAGGTTCATGTTTCGAGCTGATCATCGAAGGATATAAGACAATCCTTCGATGACTTATCCTTCGACCCAACATCTTACAACCATTTTCAAACTGTTTGGCCAAGTCAAACCGGAGGATGGTTGACTTGGTCAAACTTACAGGACTACAAAGACATCGTTATGTATCAAGACGAAATACAGACAAAGTACAGACACAAGTGCACCAACAAACTCCCCCTTGGCTGTAGCTTTGTCTGGCTTATCAACAATCAGCTGTTGCTTTGTCTCGATCTTCGATCTTGTAAGTTCTCGTGTCTTCAAGTCTTTGACTTCTATTCAAGTCTTCAATGTCGGAGGATCTTCAAAGTCTTCACGTCTTGAAAGCAGAAAGTGTACCAACAAACTTCCCGTTTCATGTAGGAAGTGTGTTGACAAACTCCCCCTTAACATAAGCTCCCCCTTGAGTTATGCTCGTGAAATACTTGTTCTTTATGAAGTGAGATCCTTGTGGTGTTGATGATGGTCAGCGGCAACTCGATCATCTTCATCATTTGAGTGCCTTCACGTCGTGTCTTCATTCCGAAGCTTGTCATCGACCATATTCTCCTTGCCTTTAGAATCTGCACATGCAAGAAATCTAAACGCGTAATGAGAACAACCGCCTGGAATATAAAATAAACAAACGACACACGTGTGACCATTCTTTAAACAAACACCGTCCGACAGTTTGAAAGTTTAAAGTATTTTATCAATTTCAATTTTAACTTTCAACACTTGCAAATTTCGACCGTTTATGAAGATTTAGTCGTTTCGGTTTTCAATCAGGTTTCAGGTAACAAAGACTTGAGCTCCAACATCGTACGATCGAAAATAAAATAGAAATAAAATCTTTTTGGTATTTGAATTTTTCAAAAGTAAAGACTGAAAGCGGTAAATAAATATATACAAATATGCAGAAACTGAAAGCATTAAATAAATATTTACAGACATTCTTTTTGCGAGTTTCGAGGGTAAGAGAATCATATCAGTGTACGGTCATGCCAAAACGCTCTTGTTGTTCAATTAGTTAACATTAAGATAAGCATCCTATAACAATTATCGGTATTGTTGTCCACTTAAGCTCAACTTATCAGATGTAATCATGGCGAGGGGATACGTTAAGGTATGATTTATACTTACCGACCGGTGTTCATCCACATCACGACACATTCCCGTATCAAGGTATGCACGAGGGTTCATCTTACCGGTGAGTATACCGATTATCATCTGTTTGACCGTATATGATGTGAGATTCTCACTTATTTTGATTTGAAAACAAGCCCTATGTGATATAATCACTTATTGATGAGGAACTTGATTTTCAGATGCATGAGGGCACAGGAGCAAGTCCGTGAACAGGTCAGTACTTTCGTACAGCAGAGAGACGAACTTGACTCCCGGAAAGAATTTGTGATATATTATCACTTATTTTGAGGGACATGTGATTGTTTATCACTTATTGAGGTCGTATGCAGTATGTACACGTATGTATAGTATCATGGAAGATCTAGACTTGCGTCCCCGTTATTTTTCGGTAAAAGATACAACCATGATACCCAGATGACAAGCAGCATAAAGACCGAATATCTCAGAACCTCGGCAATCTCTCAAACGAAATTTCGGTACTAAGACCATATGCCAATGAATGGTTCCCACCTGGTCTTCAGTCGATTTAAGTTTATATCACCCTGCACACTTTAAGATGATTGTGAGCCTACCGATACATCTTATATAGAGCTGCTTATCGCTTTTTCATTTAAGATTTAAAGAGGTTTAGACAGACCACTGATGTACTATCATTTTCTCTTTTTCTCGCCAGGAAACTCATTTTTGTTTTTCTAAGATTTTTGTGTTTTTGAAATTTTTCAATGTTTTTGGATTTTCAAATTTTGGATTTACTCCCCCTAAAATCAATAAACTAAGACAAATTTAAAACACAAAGGTATTTACAAAAATGATTTTCCGATGTGGATTACTCTTGCTTGACCTTAAAGCCGTTTACCAATAATAAATAGTCAAATCTTGATTTGTCAAATGCTTTGGTAAAGAGGTCGGCACGTTGGTCATCGGTGTGGACGTAAGCAACATCGATTAGCCTTTTCTCAAAGCAATCACGTATGAAATGATACTTAATTTCGATGTGCTTAGTCTTTGAATGCTGCACAGGATTTCTAGTGATCTGTAATGCAGCAGAATTATCAACGTAAATAGGAGTAGTTAGGAATTCAAAACCGTAATCACGCATTTGTTGTTGGATCCATAGGGCTTGGGAGCAACAACTTGAGGCAGCAATGTATTCAGCTTCGCATGTTGATGTAGCGACGCACGTCTGCTTCTTGCACTGCCATGTGACTAGGCGATTTCCCAAAAACTGACATCCAGCCGTTGTGGATTTGCCGTCGATTTTGCATCCGCCAAAATCAGAATCACTGAATGCGATCAAGTCAAAGTTATTATCCCTAGGGTACCATAGACCGGTGTCAGGGTAACCCTTCAAATAACGAAAAATCCTTTTTACAGCTGCAAGATGTGAGGCCTTCGGGTTCACTTGATATCTGGCAAGCAGGCACGTTGGGTACATTATATCTGGTCTTGATGCTGTGAGGTACATAAGAGATCCGATCATCGCGCGGTAGTATGAGGAGCTAGTAGCTTCACCCTTCAAGTCTGGAGTAATTCCGTGATTTTGTGGCAATGGGGTACCGATGGGCGTTGCATCAGACATCTGGAACCGGCTCAAGATGTCACCAACATATTTAGTCTGATGGATGAATATCCCAGACTCGGTTTGTTGTACTTGTAGGCCCAAAAAGAGAGTCATTTCCCCCATAGCACTCATCTCGAATTTATCCTGCATTACACGCTCGAAATCCCTACACAAAACATCATTAGTAGAACCAAAAATAATATCATCAACGTATACCTGTACCAGAAGAAGATCTCCATCTTGTTCTTTGATGAAAAGAGTACAATCGATAAGACCTCTGCGAAATCCATTCTCCAGCAAATAATTAGATAAGGTTGCGTACCAAGCTCGCGGTGCTTGATGAAGACCATAGAGAGCTTTGTTGAGCAACCAAACCCGATCGGGATGGATAGGATCTTCAAAACCTGGAGGCTGTTCGACGTACACCTCTTCTTCTACCACACCATGTAAGAATGCACTTTTGACGTCCATCTGGTATACCTTGAAACCTTTGAATGAGGCATAAGCCAGAAAAATCCGAATTGCTTCTAGACGTGCAACAGGTGCATACACTTCGTTGTAGTCGATTCCTTCAATCTGACGAAAACCTTGAACGACTAGCCTTGCTTTGTTTCGAATAACGATTCCACGGTCATCCTTTTTGCATTTAAACACCCAACGGGTACCAATCTTCTTATAACCAGCAGGTTTCTCTACGAGTTTCCAGACACCAAGCTTCTGGAATTGTTGCAGTTCTTCCTGCATTGCTTCAACCCAAGTGCTATCTTTCAAAGCATCTTTCCAAGTTCTTGGCTCTTCCTGTGAGACATAACACGCGAAAGACCAATCATTTTGTTGACCAGATTCTCGGATAGTTGCATACAAGCCTGCATTGTTGTTGTTTCGCAACATGTTTCTCGTTTGAACGCCACTTTGTACATTTCCGATGATGTTTTGTTGAGGATGGGTATTGTGAATCCTTGTTTCTGGATTATCTTGAACTGGAATATTTGTACCCAGATTGTTGAGATTGAGATCAACAATCAATTCAAGACCCGGAATTGACGAAGAGGATGATCCAGTAGCTTCAGCTGTTCTAGGGACATCTACTGGAGGTGTACCTTCTGAAGTACCATGTACTGCTGCTGTTGGTCCTTGATCTGCATCGAGAAATTCGTCATCCTCTGAAGATTCGTTCAATTCGGAAGCATCTTGAAAATCCTCATTGTCGAGAGCATTATTATTCACTGAAGATGGTTCTTGATTGACAATAATGGGACGAACCAACGGTGAATCTGTTGCGTTGTCACTCTCGAAAAACATCCTTGCCGCAGCAGTTTCTTCAACTGCTTCAACATTGATCGAATTGAAAAAGTCATCGTACTCAAACATCCAAGGCTGACCAGGATTTCTGACTGGTAAAGTGTGCCTTTGTACTCTGACTTCAGACCATTCCTCGACCCTTTTAGTCTCGAGATTCCAGACTCTTAAGTTCGGGGTGGAATACCCAAGAAAGTATCCCTCAATTGCTCTTGCCCCAAACTTTCCATTAGGATCGATAATTGTGCAAGGAGCTCCAAACGGTTCAAGATAAGACAAATCTGGTTTCCGTTTGTTGATAAGCTCAAAGCAGGTCTTGTTGTGCCTTTTGACTGTAAGGACTCGGTTCAATGTGTAACATGCAGAGGACACAGCTTCAGTCCAGAAGGGAATCGGCAACTGTGACTCTACCAACATTGTCCTAGCAGTCTCGATCAATGTGCGGTTCTTACGTTCAGCGACGCCATTTTGTTGAGGAGTGTAAGCTGCACTAAATTCGTGAAGAATACCTTTTGAAGTGCAAAACTCCGCCATGGCATGATTTTTGAATTCAGTACCATTGTCGCTACGTATCCGCCTAACCTTCAAGTTGTAAAGATTCTCAATCTGAATGATCAAGTTTTTGATAATACCGAAGGTTTCGCTCTTGTGTGCCATGAACGCCACCCAAGAAAATCTTGAATAATCATCAGTTATCACGAGGCAATATTGATCATTCCTAATGCTTTTGTGCTTGACAGGACCGAACAAATCCATGTGCAAACGTTCAAGAGGAACAGCCACCGTGTTGACTTTCTTTGTAGGGTGTCGCTTCTTCGTTTGTTTTCCTTTGTGGCACGAAACACAGACGTCTTGAAGATGGAAATTTTTAAGAGGAACACCATTCACCAATTCATTTGACACCAAATGATTCATTTTGCGTAAGTGAATGTGACCCATTCGTCTGTGCCAAGAGATAGTGTCTTTTTCTGTGGCTTTGGAAACGAAACAAGTTGCTTGTGCAGACGTTGTGATAGCTTGGCTCATATCAAGGACATACAAATCATTTATCCTTGGAGCCGACAAGAGAATCCATTCTTTCGGAATTTTGAAGCCGGGTTTCAGCACATAACATCCATTAGCATCAAAGTGTACTGAAAACTGCTTATCACAAATTTGAGAAACACTAAGAAGATTGTGATCAAGTTGTTGCACAAATTTGATCTTATCAAAGCTAACAACCCCGTTGGAAATCATTCCTTCACCAGTTATATATCCGCCCTTATCTCCAGCAAAAGCAACATAACCTCCTCTAATAGATTTGACGTCGTAGAGAAGCTTCATGTCGCCTGTCATGTGCCTGGATGCCCCACTATCAACAATCCAATGACTACTGACAGTTCCTCCTGGAACACCCTGCACATTAACTCACATAATTAGTTGGAGATGGGGACCCAAGCCATTGTGGTCTTGGGTCTTCCATTTTCATCAATGACAATAACCTCTACTCTTTGATGATTCGAAAATTGTGATGGTCCCCCTGAATTTGTGGTTATTTTAGGTTTCCATGTCTGTTGAAATTTACCAGTTTGATTGTTTGAAAGTTTAACTTCGTGATTGTTTGAAGTTTTTGAAAATTTTGAACTTTCTGGTTTAACTGGAACCGTTTGTTTTTGAACCACTTCATTCTTAAGCGCCTTTTCAACCACCTTGACTTGTTGGCGTTTCTGTTTCTTTTCCCTTTCTCTTACAAGTCGGGGATCTTGTTTTACAGAAACAGATCGCTTTTGGTGATTGTGTTCACGGGGATCATCATCAATTGCTTTCAGCTTATGAAGATACGGGCAATTTCGAATGATATGCCCGATTGTACCACATTCAAAACATGATCTTCGTTCAACAAACCCCGAAGTATCATGTGATCGTCTTGCCGATGATGAACTTTGTGATCCCGAGGTACTAGGTTTTGAACTACTTGGTTCATTCCTTTTCATCACTGTTGCCTTTTTGACAAAATCTAAGTTAGATTGATTTTCAAATGTTGCGATTTTGTCCGTTCCCTTGGATTTCACAAAGTTCACATTCTTTTTCTTCTTCTGATTCGGCTTCTTTTGACCTTGAGTCGGTGTCTTACCTGTTTGTTTGGTATGATTTTGCTGGGTCTGCACTGTTGGTAATTTCTTATTCCCAAATTGTTTTCTAACTTCAGCCTTAGGGATAGGAGGGCACTGTGTTACTGTAACACGTGATCTTGTCTTTCCCAAAAACTTAGTTGTTGAATTTTCAAAGACTTTACTGATTAATGATTGATTAACATTCTTAATAGGAAAATCTTTGTCAGAATAGATTTTATCATCACCAACTAGAGTGTACAGCAAATCCACACTCTCCGACTCTTGTGCAGACGAGGACTCGATTGCAACAGTCTTAGCGGGTTTTGCAGGAGGATCACACAGAATATGATTCTCAAGAGGTATGTCCTCTTCGTTTATCACCGCATCAGACTTTGCTGAATCGGTATCATCAGACTCATCATCAGAAGAATCAGCATCCTCAATCACAACTGGAGGATCCTGATTCTGTTCAGCAGTTACAAAAGCATCCGCTGACACATCTGAATCGGATGATACTTCTTTCTTGTATCCGAGCCCTGTTGCAAATTCCTCAACGTCCAAAGGAACAGATGGTTCAAAATGAGTTCTATACTCCTCATCAGGCAGTGCATCAAAATTGTTTCTTACGGGTGGTGGACATTTTTTGTACCCTATGCATGTGACATCCCGTTTCTCTTGCTGAACATCAATGATGTGATCCAACACATAGCTAGAACTCAAATAACTGTCTAACTTGAGTCGGATCGCCTCACTTTCTGTTTTAACACAAGCCATTTCCTTTTGCATTACCTCAAGACGAGTTATATACAAATTAATATCAGTTTGTTTTCTGGAAACCATTTTTGTCAACTCTGTTTTATCTTTCTTTAATGTTTCAATCATTGACTTAAATTCCTTTTCATGGTTTTCATAAAACATGTTGGCTTCAGTGCATTTTGAAAGATCAACGGTCAATTTCTGATTGTGAATAAATGTCACATCATATTTCTCCTGCAAAGCCTCATGTTTGCTTTGCAATTCACACCACTTATCATTCACTAAAACATGTTTGTCTTGCAATTCAAACAAACTAGCTTGTAAAGCATCGTGTTTGCCTTGCAACTCAGACATGTTTGCCTCTAAATCAGCACATCTAACATGCAAACTATCACAGTTATCACAGCTAACAGAAGTAGGTTCATCGACACATACCTGACTTGATGAACTGTCGACATTCGCCATAAAGGCTGAATGGAGAGAAGACAGAGAATAAGCAGCTTGATCCACCAAAATAGATCTTCTTTGAATTCCTGCTACAGTTTCTTCCAAGAGTTCATCAATATCTGCATCGATTAACGCATTTGATGTCTCATCCACATGATCATCACCTGAGCTCGAGGATTCTTCATCCGAACTTCTGCTGTAACCAGAAGAGTCTTCATCCTCAGAAGAGTCACCACCATTGGCGGAAGATTCTCCACCACTTGTGTGATTAAGATCCTTGACAATCTCAGCAAAACACGCCGTTCCATCCGGAGCATCATTTCCCAACTGTAGTGACCAGTCACAACCTTCATCTACTTGAACCACAAGTGCCTGGTTGGCATTTGATGGTCCTGCTTGGCTTTGGTTGTTGACAGGTACCAGCGTACGAACATTGTTCCTGTTCTGGTTCTGCTGGTTGCCTTGATTTCTGAAAGGATTCTGGTTTCCATGCTGAGCTGGTCTTGTGCATTCCCTTTTGAAATGACCCCGTTCACCACAGTTAAAGCACTTTACAGCTTGCTTGTCGAACCCATACTTGGTGTCTTTCTTGCTTTCCAAGCTGGTTCTTCCAGTTCTTTCCATGAAATCTTTTGCTCTCCTTACAGCACTGGCGAAAGCCCATTTGATGTCCATCAAGTCCATCTCATCCTTATCAATCTGCTGATAGTCTTCTTGTGTCAGATTAATGTTCCCAATCTGACCTTCCACTAATCCACCGTATGCGCTCACCACAGTGTTTAGCAGCTCCATGTGTTCTTTTGCTACTTCCACACTGACTTTAGAAAAGCTTGAGGTGTCGAGCCGTACTGCATTTGGCTTTGATTGTTGACCAGCAGATGATGTGCTTCCATAACACGCTTGCTGTTGAGGAGGAAGTGGATTCCCGAACATATCAGTTGCTCTGATTTGCTGTTGCTGTTGTGGTGCTGGTTGAGGAGCTGGATTAAGCGGATTTCCAAACATATCTGTTGTTGGAGGAGGAGTGCCATACAAGCTCGTGCTAGACACAAATGCTGTTTGAATTGGAGCGTGTGAAGAAGGTTTTGTAGAAGTGCTAGAAGTTCCATAATAAATTTCAGGATTCTGTGGCACTACAACTCTTTTTGCCTTGAGAGTTTCTTCCTGATTCTTGTTTTCCAGGAGTTGAGCAAAATCACTGAAGCTTGTTGTATCCAAAGTGCCATTGTACTTCATGATTTCTAAGAAATTACTCCATTGAGGTGGCAGTGCATCTGCAAACTTCTTCACTATCTCTGCTGAAGTTGTTACTACCCCAGTATTTGCCAATTCAGTCAGCAAATGAGTAAATCGACTTGTCAAATCTCCTAGAGATTCATTCTGCATACAAACAAAACCATCAAACTCTTTCTTTAGCAGATCTTTTCTTAATTGACGTGTTGCTTCATTTCCTATGCCCCTTATCTTCAATGCGTCCCACAACTTCTTCGTTGTCTTGAAACTGACAAATTGATGATAAATGTCTTTGCTTAACGCCTGAGTAAGAATGGCATATGCTTTCTTTTCTAAGTCATATACCTTCTTCTGATCTTCCGTAAGATCAGCAAACGTAGCAGCAGATGAAGCAGCAACCTCTATCGTTTGATCAAAATCTGTGATGAAGCGCAACCACAGTTCTGTATTTTGACCAAGGACATATGTATGAATCTGTCAAACCATCCCGGATATTCACTTAAATGCATCAACTTTGGAGGCCTATTCAAGCTTCCCGTTTCACTTTCGCTTAGTAAAATGCTTTGAACACTTGGAGCTTGATTTGATACGAATGCCCATTGACCGGTAGATGTAGCATTAGCTTGCGAACCCGAATCCGGAGCTGGAGTACCAAAATACATCTCTGCATTTACCGGAACACCCCACATCGAATTCATTTTTGATCAAGAAAAGTAATAACCTGAAAATCACAAACTATTAAGCATAAACAGACTAAGGATCGAAAGATCAAAGCTTGTTCGAAGGATCAACAGTGTTCGAAAGATCACTGTTGAGTTTCGAACAATTGTTTTCGAAAGACTCCCCTATCGAAGGATCCTGGTCTTTCGAAAAAGAACTGTAGACCGAAAGATGTATGCTTCGAAATGATTCCTTGGTTCGAAGGATGATGATCTATCGAACCTCCACTGATCGAAAGATGGTCTTTCGAAATGATTCCTTGGTTCGAATGATGATTGATCTATCGAACCTCCACTGATCGAAAGATGGTCTTTCGAGTTCGAAGGATATCTTTCGAACGGTTCTGACACAGTTGACAAAGGATGACAGGTTGGTGAAAAAGGTGATGGGTTGGTAGAAACTTTCTGCGGAAGATATGGTCAGACCATGCTTTCTGCCAAAACCATGATTTGAAACATAAAATATAATAAACTTATCCAGAAAACCGGTCACCGGAGAAGCCGGAATTTTGGCCGGAAATCACCAAACACCTCAAAAACGAGTTTTTTAAGTTACCCAACCCGACATGCAACACACCCGGTTAGTATAGAACACGTTTTAACAACTGGAAAGGCGGGAAAAACAGTAAAAACGAGTTCAAAACCAAGTGAGTTTTTGAGCAAAAACACTCCAAAGTCTTGTAAAAACCCGGTTTTTAACAAGGAAAAGAGCCACGGCTCTGATACCACTTGTAGGTCCCTCGGAGGTTGAGGTTTAACCTATTCCTTGTTATGTCTAACACACTAGCGAGTGCGGAATCCAAGCTAGAACAAGCACAATGATGAACACAACACACAATATTCAACGATTAACACCACTTGTATTAAACGTATGAAAGGTCCAGTTACAAGCACAAGGTTTACAAATCAGTTCTGTAAACTCTCTCTAAGTGTGTGTTCTCTCTATTTTCTGCTCTATGTCTAACTCTCTCCTCTGTCGAAGTGAACACAACACATGGGTATTTATACCCAACACAGCATGTCTGGTCGAAGGATCAGACAGACTGATCGAAAGATCATCTGTCGACCAGAAAGAGCTCGAAGGATCCAGATGTACCTCGAAAGATGTGATCTTTCGTGGTCCATCCATCGAAGGTTCATGTTTCGAGCTGATCATCGAAGGATATAAGACAATCCTTCGATGACTTATCCTTCGACCCAACATCTTACAACCATTTTCAAACTGTTTGGCCAAGTCAAACCGGAGGATGGTTGACTTGGTCAAACTTACAGGACTACAAAGACATCGTTATGTATCAAGACGAAATACAGACAAAGTACAGACACAAGTGCACCAACAATTTTTATAAGTTGCTTATTGATGTATGTGTGTAATTATCGCAAGAGTTGCAGAATTATCTGTATAAGTTGCATTATTATAAAGTGATATTGGATTTAAATAATCTCGACTTTCATAAATTTGGCCGATAACACTCCCAACTTTCGATTTGTACACCAGCACTCTCAACTTTCAATCTATTGGCCGATAACACTCCCAACTTTCGATTTGTACACCAGCACTCCCAACTTTCAATCTATTGGCCGACGCTCTCTATCTAACTGAACGCTAACCTAGTTAGTTTTTGCATGTGGCCATTTTTGCTGACATGGCAGCTGATGTGGCTTTTTTTATGATGTAGCAGCTGTTGTGGCAACTGACATGACATTTTTGATGACGTGTCAGCTGACATCAGCTAACTGTGTTAGGGTTCTGTTAGTTAGGGAGTGTTATCAGCCAATAAATTGAAGGCAAATTGGAAAATAATAATCTCATCTTTCTAAAATTGACCGATAATAATCCCAAGTCAGTTATTAGCCAATAATAATCCGACCTCGTCCAATTTTTTTGTAAAATAGTCTGCTGTTAAAATAAGCTTAACGGAGTTAAGTGTTTTTCCGAATTACAAACCGATGTTTTAGAGCTTTTGATCAGAACGAAGATACAAGTCGATTGATGTAAAACTTACATCGAAATTGTGTTCGAAATGGCTTGAATTTTGTTAATTGGAAGTTAAACACCCGAATTGAAGCACCGTCTTCGTGGGTTGGGGGCAGTATTTTGAAGTAAGTTTTACATCAATCGACTCGTATCCTCGTTCTGGTCAAAAGCCCCAAAACATCGGTTTGTAATTCGGAAAAACACTTAACCCCGTTAAGCTATATATTTTAACGGCAGACTATTTTACAAAAAAATCGGACGAGGTCGGATTATTATTGGCTAATAACTGACTTGGGATTATTATCGGCCAATTTCAGAAAGATGAGATTATTATTTTCCAATTTGCCTAAATTGAAAGTTGAGAGTGCTGGTGTACAAATTGAAAGTTGGGAGTGTTATCGGCCAATTGATGAAAGTTGGGATTATAGTAATCCAATATCCCTATTATAAACTCCTTTTCTTTCCGTTTCACATTTTATGATGTATTTGTATTGAACCCATGTAACACATCAGATTCTAACCTAGTTAATGTGATATAGAGATATTTGGGAAAATCATGAAAACAAGCCCGCTAAACAACACATTTAGCAAAATAGACATTGACTTTTTCATTGATCCGGTGGATTTTCACGTAACTAATTTGAAAATGGAGAAAAGAAAATGCCTAATTTGATCAACCGTTCATTTTCATGATTTTCCCAAGATAGTTTAAAAGAAAGCTTACATGAATAGATAAAACGTCCCCAAAATCCAAGCCTCCTCCCACTTGCAAAATTTTCGGGTTTTTGAGCTAATATTTCCAAAGCCGTTTGGCCCTGCTCACTGTTGTTTTCAATTAACACAATGTCTGGGTGGTCCATGATTATTCTTAACGCAACATCTGCATCACCAAATTCAACCCTATATTTGAAAAGCCAAACCAAACATAACATGCATGAAAGATTGAAAGGTTTTGTGTTTAATATGTGACCGTTGAATCCAGCCATAATTGTGCGAGTAATGAGATCAACGCCAGCTTTTTCAGTGTATAGACACCTTCCTCCATCTTTTGGCACTGTCAACAAGTATTCTAGCGTCTCTTTATTTCCATGCCAGGCGGCCAATTGCAATGGCATATTACCGTCCTTATTCGGAACTAGTGCCTTTGTCTCATCGAGCCCCACCAAACGCATTGTAGCATACGTATTTCCAACCATAGCAGCAATGTGGAGGGGGCTGTTTCCAAAATGATTCTTCTCAAACAAGCATTTTAGCCTCTCTGACTCGGTACCCACAAGCTTCACAAGCTCCTTGACGAAACGATTGGAGCGATTCGTCCCCACGGCGATGTGTAGTGGCGTATCCCCAAAGTGTGTTATCTGTTTGGTCAATAGGCTTAACTCTAATTTACGAACAGAATCCCAGTCATCATCTAATGCAGCTTTATAAATTTTTAGATCTGTGTGATGATCCTTAACATCCATTCTGATCAAATTTGTATCAGCTGAATGTCAATTTTATTCTCGATCTCGAAATGAAGATCTGCAATTTGGTTAACTGAAGTCAACTTAGAATATATAGTTAACAAAAAATAAAATAAAAAATCCAGAAGATTCATAATATAAGATAATAATTTATGATTAGAGCATCTAAGATCGTGGCACGTACTTTAGAAAGCTAAATAAAAATTCTAGATTCTTTTTTTATTATTGTATTTAGTTTAAACTAGTAGATGTAAACATGCTTTAAATTGGGAGTGGTGATGTAATTTTAATATTTGAGATATAATTTTGTAACAATTTTTTTGTTGTTGGGTGTTACAGCTCCTACAGTCGTACTGGCATGTTTATTTATGTAGAACTTTATACGTTTTAAAATAATGTAAAGATTCATGCTGCTTAAGGACATTAATTCAGGTTTTTTTTTCTAGAACTCGTGTCATATTGGGGTCGCGCTTCACCAAGAGCCTTGTAGCAGTCGTATTTCCAACCATAGCAGCGTAATGGAGCGGGTTGTTACCATAACGATTCGTCTGAAACAACTTAGTTTTATCATCAACAGCCACAATACGTTCCACAAGTCTCTCCACGAAACGGTGGGAGACATTCGTCCCTATGGCAATGTGTAACGGGGTATTCAGCCCGAATGTTATCTGTTTCGTCATTAGGCTTGGATCTTTTACGAACATTTCATTGACGGAATCCAGGTCGTCGTGTAGTGCATGCAGCTTTGTAAACCGGTAGATGGCTGATTACATGATTGAAATTAGTCATTCTGATAGAATTTCTCAGCTGAATGTCAATCTTTTGCTCCATCTGAAAACGAAGATCTAGAATTTGATAAACTGAAGTCACGTCAGAATATTTAGTGACCGAAGAATTAAAAAATTCTAATAGATTAATTCTTATTAAGACAGAGTAATTTATAATCAGAGCATCTTATATCGTGGCACGTACTTTAGAAACTAAATATAAATTCTAGATTCTTTTTTATTATCGTAATTACTCATTAATTCTGATCAAATTTGCATCAGCTAAGTGTCAATGTTCTGATCGATCTCTAAACGAAGATCTGCAATATGATGAACTAAAGTCAACTCAGAACATATTGTGACTGAATAACTAAAAAAAACATAAGATTCTTAATAAGATCGACAGAGTAATTTATGATTAGAGCATTAGAGATCATGTCATGTAGTTTAGAAATTCAAATAAATTCCATATTTTTTTATTATTGTATTTATATTTTGACAGGTATGATGTAAACATGTGTGTTGTGTGGGGATGTTGATTTTTTTTCCTCAAACGTCATTTTATTACATTTATATACCACATAATCTTGCACTTTTAAGGGGGCAAATACCATACCAGTAGACCACTAGTTAAGTCGTGAGTGTGAGGATGTTAATGTGGCGGAAAAATTGTAAACTCAATTTTGAATAATATGTGTTAAAATGTTAAAATTATCATTTAACATTTTGATATCTTTGGTCATTCATTTGGGCTGTTAATTTATTGGACTTATAAGTGCTATTGGGCTTAATACTGATGTGTTTGTTAGTTTGTTTTGTGGTTGCAACAGATCAAAATATCTCAGGGGTTAAAGTGTAAACTATCCAGGGACTTCGATCATCATGCTCTATACTTTTGAACTGAAGTGAAACTTCTAAGTTTCAGTGTATAAAAGGCTTATTCATTGTTCATTATTGTAAGTCATTATATTGTATCAGTTCATTCTCTCTGCTAGGGTTTCGATCATCTTGGAGATCTGTATAAACAATCTCTCATCTGTATCTGAGAGATTGTTTGGTTGTATTGTTTGTATTGTTCTGTTGATGATCATCAGTGGATGATCATCTATACTTTCTCTGTATTTTGTATTGTTTGATCTTACTATTGTAAGATCTTTGGGTATTTGGGGGGCAAATTCTTTTGGGTTGGTTTAATAAGATTTTGTCACCTGTTTTGTCGCTATTTCTTGTGTTATCTTGTGTTTGTGAGTTGAATCATAAATTTCTACATGGTATCAGAGCTTATGCTCTTGATCCGGTCTTATTTCCGCTGTTGATCTGATTTTTCTGTTATTCTTATGGTAGATCTGCTAGATCTTGGGAGTGCTATATTCTCTGTATTTGAGCTATTGAAATCCTAACTAGGGTTTCTTGATTGTGGTGAAGATCTCCTCTCTTGTGACAACCGGTGATTTACGGCACCTAATTACGTGATTAACAAGTAATTAACGTGACAATAAATAGTGTTTACAGCACAACTTAACTTAATTAGGCCTTTGGAGTGCCTAGGAACGTCTATCCGACTTTACAGTGCGCGAATGGTGATTTGCGGAGAAACATGCTAAACGTTAAACGGCAACGAACTGATACCGTACAAAATACTGACAACGCTGACAAGTATGAATGTTACACGAATATTTTATGTCTATGAAATAAATTTTGTGAATTTATTGGGCTTCCGTGCGACACAAATGCAACATGAACTAAAAACGCGATAGCAGGAAACGCATCGGCAATGAAACGGAAGCGACAGAGATGCCTGTCATCTTCTGAACCTACATATGACGCTATATTATGCTCCGTAATAAAATTGTAGTAATTACAGTTGAAACCGGATCGAAAAACAGATCAAAGACGGCAACGATATAATTTTACGCGATTATTACTGTTATCAACGCACGAACGCGACGACGATGGATATCGACACTATTCTGACACGTTTTAACTCTGAAATATTATCTTGTTAAGCTACGGTGATTTCGGTTTTAAAAACAGGTCTCGTAGGAATTACGGGCCATTTACACATGCGATGGACTTGTGGGCCCTGGGTCCAAGCCCAAAACCCACAAGCCTAAACCTACACTTAATATACAAGATCTCCATGAATCTTATAAAATCGTACTAAATTTCTGCAAAAATCTTTATAAAAATCTTTACAAGATTTACAAAATCACTTCAAGATCTATGAAATCACAATCAAATCTTTGTAAATCCTTAGAAAATCTCTACCATATTTTGCAAGATCTCTTAAGATATCTCAACATCTTTTAAATAGCGACAATTAGCCCTTTTGTTCTCATCCCACAACAACAACAAACTTGAAGTCTGCCTTTACCTCTCTCCCTCTCTCGATCACACTCACACAACAAACACAGAGGAACCTTCTCCTCTTCACAATCAAGACCCAACCCAGCCACCCCCACCCCTCGATCTCCTCTCCCTTCTCAACGAAGATCAGGCCGGCGGAGCTCCGGCTGGTCAGACAGTCCGGCGACAACCACAGGGAACCGGCGTGGATGCCGGTGGTTTTTCAGGCAAGGCACCCCCACCCCCCTCTTGCGATCCAGAAACGGACCACCACCACTAACCGGTGGTGGTGCGGCGGCGTTACAGAAAAAGACGAGAAAGAGAGAGACCGAGGGAGAGAGAAAGAACCGGTCGGTTCGTTTGACCGGTGGTCGGCTTCAAGGTCCGGCGGACCTTGCTATTATCTGGCGGGTTTTTGGTTCGGGACTCCCGGTCCGTGTCTCGGTCCGACGAGTCACGTTAGACTCGGTTTAAGTCCGGTTCAAAGAGGTGATTCAGTTGGTTTAGAGTTTGGCTCAGTTTCAGACACAACTCGGTTCAGAATGGTGGTGCGGGTCAACTCAGCTCCGGTTCGGGTGGTCTCGGTCAGATCTGGGTCACGCTTGAGCAGGTCAGTTTTGGAAGGCTCGGGTTCGGTGTTCGGGTTAATGGCTGGTTCAACTCGGTTTGACTCGGTCAAACCGAGTCAACTCAGTCAACAGTGGTTTCGGGTCAGTTGGTGTGCGGTCCAGATTGCGGAATATTCGATTCAGATATCTTCAAGTGTTTCGGTCGACTCTGTCAAACTCGGTCAAACTCAGTCAACTCAGTGAGTTGACTCGGTCAGCTCGGCTTTCGACACAAGAAGATGGTAAAGATTTTACGGCACAATACATTTCATTATTATTATAATCTTATTTATTTCGTGAACGAGCTCGAACCGATACAAACTAGTGCTTAATTTACATTTTGTCGCTTTTACGAAAATTATACATATTGATATTGAGAATATTGTTGAGTTTAACAAAATATATCGACACGTGGTTGTCGGGGGCGTCCAAAAACAGAGGAAACTCTGCCCGTTTTTCGAGAAAATCCGCAAACACAAAAGGCGTTTTATTATCGGATTCAAATAATCTTTTACAAAGACGACAATTTGGATATTATTTCGATAATGCTTTTATAAAATAAAACATGAAATAATATTGTCAATTCTTTTATTACTTTCGACAGTCCTTTCAAGTATCAAACAATACGAAATCTTTTCGTAAACTTGAATATAGTTTATATGCTATTTCAAAATATCAAACGACACGACGAGTCGGAAATTTATTTACAACAAATAAATATAATTATTATATTTATTATAAACTTCAGAATTTCGACAACTCCTTTATAAAGCCAATATAATTATTTATATTGTTTCAAACGCCGAACACACATTCGTTTATAAAAATAAATAGTGTTATATATTTATTTTCAAAAACGACAATCCGACGATTCTTTCATGAATATGACTTTTTATATTCACGTCAAACGCCTAAATGGCATAGACATACACCTTGATAAATATCATACGAGACGTATATATGATACGAATTGGTTATACGTTATTTTCATACAAACTTTTGTTCATACACGTACGATTTCTCGAGACAACTAACGCGATTATATCAATATATTTATATACTTTTACATAAATATTCATATATTTTGAACCTCACGAGAACTAAGTCTTTTCGAGACTTCTTAAATACCGACGAATAAACGAATTACGCAGGCATAACTTCTTCGCCTCTTTCAAGTTAACAACTTACTGTCGAATCGTTCGGCTAACGATTCGGTAGAGCTCGGTGACACGTAGACTAGTTACCGCTTTTATTTAGAAACTTATTAGATATTCCGTGTTAGGAATATTGTAGAATGCACGCTAGCGAGTCTCATTTTGGAAACGACATCACGGAGTCGTAAATAGCTAGCTTTGCACATGGAAATTAAGGTGAGTTCATAACCCCCACTTTTTACTGTTTACATTTTTGTAAATGTTTTCGGGGTGGAAAGACATGCACGTTTTGCAAAAACATACAAAGTTCTGAACAAATGCAAAACTCGTATTTCTAAATCATATTACGAAGGGATTTCGAGGAACTCAAATGATTTACGAAAGGTTTATACTAAACATACCGGTTTTTACAAAACAAATGCGTATTATCGAAAGGTGAATGATTTTTCATGACTAAGGATGGGATCATCTGGTGATAATATTGAGGAAGGATCAGTCTTAGAGACTGGGGTAAAATACATGTACAATGATTACAGATACTTACAGACATTTTTATACATGGTATGGTTAGCTTAAGGAGGGTTTACTACTTAGATCATGTGAGTGGGTAGGCGCAACTTGAGGCCATTAATCCTCATTGTAGGACCGAGGGACAGTAGCGGTAGATCTATCTGGGTGTAGCGAGCCCAGCCCCAGGCCCAACAGTACGGACCTCGGGGTGACTTTGTGCCCGACGCATAAATCTGCTAGGTTTGAGTCTTCCTACTTGCACTTCACACATATCAATGGCCTTGCAAACCATTGGTGATCTCTTTATTTCCTTATTTGCTACATACCAGGGACATATATACTTACGAAACTACTTGTTCATACAAATTAAATACCATGTTTTATACAAAATTCAAAGCACAGGATTATGCGGATATGGAGTCAAAGTCAGGGTGGGCATTGACGGTTATACGAACATTACAAATACAAGACTTTACAAATACATGGTTTTTATGAACATACTGTGTTACAAACACAGCGTTTCCATATAACTTGGCAAGAAAATGACTTTTGGTTCGTTTTCTCAATACTTTTCCAAAAACCGGTTATTCCAAAGATTTATTTCAAATCTTTCACAACTCAAAAGATTTATTTCAAATCTTTCATAACTCAAAAGATTTATTTCAAATCTTTCATAACTCAAAAGATTTATTTCAAATGTTTTACAAACAAACTATGAACTCGCTCAACTTTATGTTGATTTTTTCGCATGTTTCTTTCTCAGGTTGCATTTCTAAGACAAGGCACGGTTGGAATAGGAGAACCATTAGAGACTCGAGTACTTAGTGGGCGTTCAATTTCTAGAAGACTTAGCTTAATTGCTTCCGCTGTGCAATGAAGATACCAGTCCAGTCACGCCAATGCTCTGATAATTTCGGGGTGTGACAGATTGGTATCAGAGCTATAGGTTACAGCGAATAAGGTTCTCTGTAGAGATACCTAGGCTCTAACCTCACTTTCCTCTGGGAACTTAGAATATTAAAACCTGAATACATACAGAACGCATAGTACTCGAATATGGTCTCCAACCGTTGCCGAAAAACCAACAGTCAAGATTTTGTTTTCAAACATACGCTAAAGTTGTGTTTTACACACGGTACATGAAACGATTACATACAGTACACAAAACTCTGAGAGTTTAGGAAACATGCATTTAAAGACCTTCGGAAACTTGTGTTGAAGTTCATTAAAGGTCATCACGTAGGAACCGCGAATATTAACTCGGGTACACACTATTATCCATATTGTCTATGATATTTTAACTTCCCGAGCAGGCAGCCTACGCATAACGAAACGCTAGTGCACGACAATACATGAAACTCAAACTTTACGTCAACGAATGTCGAAGTACATCACATTCTACGCAGAACGTAACGCTAGTGCACAGGTATACGTGAAACTTAAGCTATACATCAACGGAGGTTGAAGTACGACACATACGACTATCGAGGCGAGGCCTTTGAGAAGGAACGATGACACAAATCTAACGACGACGCTAGATCCCTGTCAGCAGGAGAACTAACGATCAGGAAACGACAACTTATCACGCGATCCTGCAACGACACAAATCACGCCTGGGAGAAGACGATTGTCTCCGCATCCCCCCCACCTAACTAATGACGAATACGCTATGTTCGACATTCCATGGTAATGTCACCTAACAATTGGTCGTCACACGAAACCCCAGGTAAAGTCCTCAAATTTCTTTTATTGAAATTTCGAATTTCACACTTACCGAGTAGATTTTCGTATCTCTACTCCTCTTAATGGTCATTGTATCAAGATCATTTCTTTACAAGTTACATACATGGTTTTTCGTTGTAACCATGCCTAAAGTTTTCTTGTCAATACATATATTTATTGTCGGATTGCGCTAAAACCAAGTTCGATTGTTTGAACTTCTGCATTACACATACTCAATTCAAGATACCATATTATGTATTGAAGACATCATATTCAAATTCGTTTTAACAAGAGTTTCATTTATTCCGAGTCGAAATAAACTTGTTTGGCATTCGACTCCATTAAATTGTCTGTTGATTTCGACACCATGTGATGGTGATTTTCATTAGTTTGAAGCTTGCGCTAAACTCATCTCATGCACGGATTTAATTAATTATTTATTTATTTGCTTTAAATCCGCTTCGATTTATCATAGTTAAGCGGTCTTAACACAATTGTGCGTTATGACAATGGTACACAAATTCATTGCATATTCCGGTGTACCTACTAACGGTTCTTTCAACATCAATCGAATATTTTACGATAATTATTGTTTCTTCATCTTCCACCGAAAACATTATTTCTTTGATGTTCCATTTTCAATTGAAAATCTTTCGATGTTTGTTGGAACAAACATTCTTATTTACTTCATTGCGCTTTCATTTGACTTCAAACATGGTGAATTTGTTTGATCAACGCCATGGTTGAATTAATTAAGTCACTACGACACCTTGTGGTGTCAGTACAAACTTGTAGCTTGGGCTAATTATATGATTGAGCGTTTCATGTAAAACAACAGGTGATACTTGTTCGATCACCGCTATATTCGAATTGCTTCATTCACTAAGACACCTTGTGGCATCGGTATAACTTGCAGCTTGTGCTGATCACGATCGAGCGTTTCATGCAAACTATTTGAGATTGTTGATTCTAAGTTCATCCAGTGGATGTTATTGCTTCTAGAACTCATTCACAGGTTATAAACGTTCATATGGAATTCGATTGGTCGAAGTTCCTGTTCATTGTTGGATCCTTGTTAACTTAGTCGCACTGGTGACTGTATCATTACGTCTCGTTTCCTTTGACATCAATTACTGAGACACATTTCTTTTAAAACCGTTGGGATTCCTATTGTGGAGGAATGTCAATAAATTCACATGACTCGAATAAGTCTTGTTTCGATTACGCAGTCATTCACTTTGTTATGATTCGGACTTACCTGCAAACAACACAATTCTGAGGGGATAACATAGTCTAAATTTCGAGGACGAAATTTTTGTAACAGGGGGAGAATGTGACAACCGGTGATTTACGGCACCTAATTACGTGATTAACAAGTAATTAACGCGATAATAAATAGTGTTTACAGCACAACTTAACTTAATTAGGCCTTTGGAGTGCCTAGGAATGTCTATTCGACTTTACAGTGCGCGAATGGTGATTTGCGGAGAAACATGCTAAATGTTAAACGGCAACGAACTGATACCGTACAAAATACTGACGACGCAGACATGTATGAATGTTACACGAATATTTTATATCTATGAAATAAATTTTGTGAATTTATTGGGCTTCCGTGCGACACAAATGCAACATGAACTAAAAACGCGATAGCAGGAAACGCATCGGCAATGAAACGGAAGCGACAGAGATGCCTGTCATCTTCAGAACCTACATATGACGCTATATTATGCTCCGTAATAAAATTGTAGTAATTACAGTCGAAACCGGATCGAAAAACGGATCAAAGACGGCAACGCTATAATTTTACGCGATTATTACTGTTATCAACGCACGAACGCGACGACGATGGATATCGACACTATTCTGACACGTTTTAACTCTGAAATATTATCTTGTTAAGCTACGGTGATTTCAGTTTTAAAAACAGGTCTCGTAGGAATTACGGGCCATTTACACATGCGATGGACTTGTGGGCCCTGGGCCCAAGCCCAAAACCCACAAGCCTAAACCTACACTTAATATACAAGATCTCCATGAATCTTATAAAATCGTACTAAATTTCTGCAAAATCTTTATAAAAATCTTTGCAAGATTTACAAAATCACTTCAAGATCTATGAAATCACAATCAAATCTTTGTAAATCCTTAGAAAATCTCTACCATATTTTGCAAGATCTCTTAAGATATCTCAACATCTTTTAAATAGGGACCATTAGCCCTTTTGTTCTCATCCCACAACAACAACAGACTTGAAGTCTGCCTTTACCTCTCTCCCTCTCTCGATCACACTCACACAACAAACACAGAGGAACCTTCTCCTCTTCACAATCAAGACCCAACCCAGCCACCCCCACCCCTCGATCTCCTCTCCCTTCTCAACGAAGATCAGGCCGGCGGAGCTACGGCTGGTCAGACAGTCCGGCGACAACCACAGGGAACCGGCGTGGATGCCGGTGGTTTTTCAGGCAAGGCACCCCCACCCCCCCTCTTGCGATCCAGAAACGGACCACCACCACTAACCGGTGGTGGTGCGGCGGCGTTACAGAAAAAGATGAGAAAGAGAGAGACAGAGGGAGAGAGAAAGAACCGGTTGGTTCGTTTGACCGGTGGTCGGCTTCAAGGTCCGGCGGACTTTGCTATTATCCGGCGGGTTTTTGGTTCGGGACTCCCGGTCCGTGTCTCAGTCCGACGAGTCACGTTAGACTCGGTTTAAGTCCGGTTCAAAGAGGTGATTCAGTTGGTTTAGAGTTTGGCTCAGTTTCAGACACAACTCGGTTCAGAATGGTGGTGCGGGTCAACTCAGCTCCATTTCGGGTGGTCTCGGTCAGATCTGGGTCATGCTTGAGCAGGTCAGTTTTGGAAGGCTCGGGTTAATGGCTGGTTCAACTCGGTTTGACTCGATCAAACCGAGTCAACTCAGTCAACAGTGGTTTCGGGTCAGTTGGTGTGCGGTCCAGATTGCGAAATATTCGATTCAGATATCTTCAAGTGTTTCGGTCGACTCGGTCAAACTCAGTCAACTCAGCGAATTGACTCGGTCAGCTCGGTTTTCGACACAAGAAGATGGTAAAGATTTTACGGCACAATACATTTCATTATTCTTATAATCTTATTTATTTCGTGAACGAGCTCGAACCGATACAAACTAGTGCTTAATTTACATTTTGTCGCTTTTACGAAAATTATACATATTGATATTGAGAATATTGTTGAGTTTAACAAAATATATCGACACGTGGTTGTCGGGGGCGTCCAAAAACAGAGGAAACTCTGCCCGTTTTTCGAGAAAATCCGCAAACACAAAAGGCGTTTTATTATCGGATTCAAATAATCTTTTACAAAGACGACAATTTGGATATTATTTCGATAATGCTTTCATAAAATAAAACATGAAATAATATTGTCAATTCTTTTATTACTTTCGACAGTCCTTTCAAGTATCAAACAATACGAAATCTTTTCGAAAACTTGAATATAGTTTATATGCTATTTCAAAATATCAAACGACACGACGAGTCGGAAATTTATTTACAACAAATAAATATAATTATTATATTTATTATAAACTTCAGAATTTCGACAACTCCTTTATAAAGCCAATATAATTATTTATATTGTTTCAAACGCCGAACACACATTCGTTTATAAAAATAAATACTGTTATATATTTATTTTCAAACACGACAATCCGACGATTCTTTCATGAATATGACTTTTTATATTCACGTCAAACGCCTAAATGGCATAGACATACACCTTGATAAATATCATACGAGACGTATATATGATACGAATTGGTTATACGTTATTTTCATACAAACTTTTGTTCATACACGTACGATTTCTCGAGACAACTAACGCGATTATATCAATATATTTATATACTTTTACATAAATATTCATATATTTTGAACCTCACGAGAACTAAGTCTTTTCGAGACTTCTTAAATACCGACGAATAAACGAATTACACAGGCATAACTTCTTCGCCTCTTTCAAGTTAACAACTTACTGTCGAATCGTTCGGCTAACGATTCGGTAGAGCTCGGTGACACGTAGACTAGTTACCGTTTTTATTTAGAAACTTATTAGATATTCCGTGTTAGGAATATTGTAGAATGCACGCTAGCGAGTCTCATTTTGGAAACGACATCACGGAGTCGTAAATAGCTAGCTTTGCACATGGAAATTAAGGTGAGTTCATAACCCCCACTTTTTACTGTTTACATTTTTGTAAATGTTTTCGGGGTGGAAAGACATGCACGTTTTGCAAAAACATACAAAGTTCTGAACAAATGCAAAACTCGTATTTCTAAATCATATTACGAAGGGATTTCGAGGAACTCAAATGATTTACGAAAGGTTTATACTAAACATACCGGTTTTTACAAAACAAATGCGTATTATCGAAAGGTGAATGATTTTTCATGACTAAGGATAGGATCATCTGGTGATAATATTGAGGAAGGATCAGTCTTAGAGACTGGGGGAGGATCAGTCTTAGAGACTGGGGTAAAATACATGTACAATGATTACAGATACTTACAGACATTTTTATACATGGTATGGTTAGCTTAAGGAGGGTTTACTACTTAGATCATGTGAGTGGGTAGGCGCAACTTGAGGCCATTAATCCTCATTGTAGGACCGAGGGACAGTAGCGGTAGATCTATCTGGGTGTAGCGAGCCCAGCCCCAGGCCCAACAGTACGGACCTCGGGGTGACTTTGTGCCCGACGCATAAATCTGCTAGGTTTGAGTCTTCCTACTTGCACTTCACACATATCAATGGCCTTGCAAACCATTGGTGATCTCTTTATTTCCTTATTTGCTACATACCAAGGACATATATACTTACGAAACTACTTGTTCATACAAATTAAATACCATGTTTTATACAAAATTCAAAGCACAGGATTATGCGGATATGGAGTCAAAGTCAGGGTGGGCATTGACGGTTATACGAACATTACAAATACAAGACTTTACAAATACATGGTTTTTATGAACATACTGTGTTACAAACACAGCGTTTCCATATAACTTGGCAAGAAAATGACTTTTGGTTCGTTTTCTCAATACTTTTCCAAAAACCGGTTATTCCAAAGATTTATTTCAAATCTTTCACAACTCAAAAGATTTATTTCAAATCTTTCACAACTCAAAAGATTTATTTCAAATCTTTCATAACTCAAAAGATTTATTTCAAATCTTTTACAAACAAACTATGAACTCGCTCAACTTTATGTTGATTTTTTCGCATGTTTCTTTCTCAGGTTGCATTTCTAAGACAAGGCACGGCTGGAATAGGAGAACCATTGGAGACTCGAGTACTTAGTGGGCGTTCAATTTCTAGAAGACTTAGCTTAATTGCTTCCGCTGTGCAATGAAGATACCAGTCCAGTCACGCCAATGCTCTGATAATTTCGGGGTGTGACATCTCTTCTGTTGGCTCTTATACACTCTGTGTTGGTCTCTAAATCCTCGAAGATTTAGAGCAAACTGACCAGTAGTGTTATTCTTGTTGTTAGCATTGTTGGATCTGCTGGTTCTTGTGAACTTCAGGTCTGGTAATTTTTGGAGTTGCTTTGCACCCGCTGTGAGATTGTTCTATCTCTTCTCTTTTAATTTCTGTTGATTGGATTAGCTGAAGTCGGGGTAGTGAGGACCGACACTTTTATTTGATTGGTTGTTGTTGTGTATTATCTGATTCTTTGTGTATTTTTTCTGTTATTTGTTGGTTCTGTCTTAGTGTTTGGCTCCTGTATTAAGACCTGTCCAGGCACTATGTAACACCTCGAAAATTTGTATCCAATAAAATAACGACACATGTCGTGCAAGACAAAGGTGTTATAAACCCGGATCTAGTCAAAGATGTATGGTAGGATTTAAAAGCGTCGACATGTTAATTTAAATACCTCTGAACGACCTAATTATAAATCCCAAGACCCTAATCTATATTATAAACATCTGATATACATTCAAATCCGGTAATTACTAGTAATAATTGATTCATAATTGAAAGAATGGGGTCCTACGAGGATATGCACGACAACCTTCATTTACGGCACTTTCAAATGGATCCAAGGAAACTTTAGAACATATCATGGTGGTCTTAACTGTTTAGGACCTGTTC
This sequence comes from Helianthus tuberosus, assembly GCA_030545235.1. Taxonomy (NCBI): domain Eukaryota; kingdom Viridiplantae; phylum Streptophyta; class Magnoliopsida; order Asterales; family Asteraceae; genus Helianthus; species Helianthus tuberosus. The sequence goes on from CM060362.1 coordinate 2,769,949, forward strand.
AAGAGGCCCCCTGCTAAAAATAGTGGCCCAAAATCGTTTTGGACATAATGGAAGGTATCCTACTGATATCACAATATATTTAAAGCATATTAACTTAGGAAACCTGTTCGTGACTCACTCGGTTACCCGTTTTGCGTTATTCGCGTTCAGTTCGGTTTATGTAACTAGTTTACATAAATTAGCCGAAACGGGTCAAACCTTATCACTTTTATCTCAAAATCCAGAAGGTGTTTAGTTTACCCATATTATACAAGTCTTCAAACTTGTCGGGTCTAAAACACATTCTATTTCCGGTCTTCGTTTAATCGTGCGTTTGAACCGTATCTTTCCTTAAAACTAACCGGTCTAAGTTTAGGCTTAAATAAAGACCCGTTAGGATTCTAATAGGTTATTATAAACCTTCGTTCCAGAATAGGAGACCCGGTAAAAGCTACACGCACTTGCTATTTGTGATTGATACTTGCAAAGGTAAATACTTTTAACTTATTTTCCCTTATACGGGCTTGGGGTACGGTATCTAAAATACCGCTTGGTCGGGCATTCGACCTTAATCGATTGGTAGTTAAGTATTATCGAGATGACCCGTTTAAATTGTTTTGTTTCTTAAAGCCTTTGGGGGTTAATGACCATGTCCCGGATATCCTTGGCATCATTTTATAAAATGGCCACGACCTAAGCACAGGGTGTAGGCGTACACCCGTCAGTGCCTAAATAAATAATGTGGTATGTCTATTGATCTTTAACCCGGCACGAACCGGGCTACTGAACGCGTAAGAAACATGTAATTCGTTTACGAGTATTATATTTAAATAATTATCCCAAGTTATAAAAAGTTTGTGCCACGTGCATTCAAATCAATTTTATTAAACCTTTTCAAAATGAGTCAGTTAATTGTATTTACCAGTGTAAACTGACGTATTTTCCCAAAAAGGTTAAGTGCAGGTACTACGCGAACTAGGCTGGCTTTCTCCTAGCGTCCACAATAAGTCTCGCAAGCTTGGATGTCAAAACTGTTGAACAATGTTTCCATTTTATTTTGATCCACCTGTGGATTACTTTCAACTAATTGTGATACTTAATATTACAATATTGTTTGGTTGGAATGAATCTATCTTTTGTTTCCGCTGTGCATTTATATATTGTGTTGTTTGACTATAACGATATCAACTACGTCACGATAATCCCCTCCGGGCCCACCGGTAATACGTAGAAATATCGGGGTGTGACAGGTTGGTATCAGAGCCAACATTGAGTGAATTAAACACTAGCCTTTTTGTGTTTAATCTCAATGACACAATTGCACATACTCGAGTCTAGACAAGAACTTAGGACGATTCCTAATTTTGCTTTAATTTTTCCTTTATTGTTTGTTGTTTATTTCAATTGTATTGACAGGAAATATGCCACCAAGATTTAGAAGAGGAGGACGAGGTAAGGGGTCGATCAACGCCCCAAACAATCACGAGGCCGGGCCTTCTCACCGGCGATCTCCTTCTACTACAATGAGTGCCGATCCTCAAGGAAACTGGAGGACCTATCTGGAGCCCGCTAGACGATCTGTCTCGCATAGCTCAACGCCTCCTTATCATCACTCATTTGGACCTCAGTCCGAAAGTGAGCCCAACAACCCACAACCTTCATATATACCTCTCCAGCGATCCCTTTCGCACCACTCCTTTGGCGACCCCACTCCTGTCTTTCAGGGCCGGTTTAACCCGGCAAACTTTATTTAAGAACCAGTGGGTTTTAACCCATTGGGACCGGAGGATCACTTTTCCGGCGATCACGCCATGGATATGGATGAAGACACCGACCCTATGGAACCACCGACTGGAACCCCCACACACCCTATTGAGGTCTCTGATGGTTCATCCTTCCACGGATCACCCTACCGTGGTCCAGACAGTTATCAAGCAAGGTTCAACCAGCATGAATGGTATTTTACACCCTCTCACCATTCATCGCCTCACCAGCAGCAGGATACCTCCGAGGATTCACGTTTCGTGGCAGTTACGCCACCGCCACCACCGCCGCCAGTTCATCAAGCACCTCTAGAACCACCAAGGCGTAGGAGAACAGGCGCACGAATATCCGCGCGAGGAGGGGATTTTCACTTTAGCACCCCCCATCACTCAAGTGGCAGTCACTATCCGCCACTGCATGAAGACCCGCAAATGGGTGGGCCTTCAAACCCAGTTCCAGAGGTGAATTCTGCACCTATGGCGCCACCACCACCGGGAATGGGTAACCCAATTCCTACGTATACAGGTTCAACAAGGTACAATCTGTTTGAGCAGTCGGCTCACACAAACTACAATTATGCTGAAGCCGACCCGTACCTTGTAGCAGCAAACTACAATGCCCTCCACCCAGAAGGGCCATATGGAGCCCCTTAAGGAGTTAGATACCCAACTCATGGATACCAGGTACCTGCTCAACCTCCGTTGCCGCACCAGCCACAGCTACCACGGTTTTCCCCACCAGAACAGGAGGAAATCCTACAAAGGCTAAGCAGGGTAGAACATGAATTCCAAGAAGAACGTAGGAACAACAGGGGATTCCTCAAGGGCTTAGAAAGCTTTTTAAAGGGGAAGAAGAAGAGGGATCATTAAATCCCTATATATATTGTTGTAATTCCTATTTCAATAAAGTCCCTGCGTGGACATTTGTTTATGTACTTAGTCCCTGCGTGGACTTGTCTTTTTATTCCCTGCGTGGACATCTATTTTTAGTGATTGGTCCCTGCGTGGACTTGTATTTCAGTTCAGCCCCTGCGTGGGTAAGTGTTTGTTAGAAGTCCCGTTTAGGGCAATGTGTACTCTCTTAAATGTTTAATGGAATGTTAAGTTTATAAATTTCATTTTTGCCATTATATGCATAAATATGTTATACATGAAATAAATAAATCAAAAATCATTCCTTTTAAAAATAATCTGCCTATTTAAATATTAACTAAGAATCTTAAAGGTATAACCTAGCCTGCAAGTCATTATAAGACTTGGCCAAGATGGTAAGACCTGTTAAAAGATTCAAATCTCAGTTAACATCTGAAAACATGTTAACACTCCTGGCAGACGTGATTCGTTAAAATCACATACGTCATTTTTATAATAGGATTCTTCAAAAGATTCCTATCCTAACCTGATGACATATAAATCATGGGTTTAACTCATCAATTAAGATGACCATATATTGAACATCCATAGGTAATGTAGTGCCTACGGGCCATACTCATTGTCATATAAGACAAAAGACAGCAGTACTCTACGACTCCCTGTCAGAAAAAGGTAAAGAACTATGTTCGAACCTTCATGCCTTGATTCTCTGAAATCATGGCTTATAATTTAAAAATGTCCCTGTGACTAGGCCTTTTGTGCCACTAATAATACTATTATTGTTTTATAATTAGGATAATTATAATAAAAATCCTAAATAAATATGATTAACAAATTAACCAAATATGGTCTATGTTTACCATGGTTAATGAATTGCCATAAAAGACAATTCCATAATAAACTATTGTCAATATCTTATGTAACAGTTCAACTACATGGCTGACTCGGATGAGATCAACAGCCACCCAAAAGAGGACCATGATAATACCCGAATTAACATAGCGGGTGCAGAGCTCCAAGCGTTAATTGACAATGCTGTTACAAAAGCCTTGAATAGGCAGTATAGTGAGTCGAGCGGTACTCGAAGCAGGACCCAATCAGTACCCCACTCCAAGCCTAAGACTCATTCAGAGGCTCACAGCAAGCCGCCCTTTAAGAAAAATGAGCCAAAGAAAGATGATGAACGACACTCATCAAACCAAAGGAGTGTTCCCTCTCAAAGGACCATACTGAACCAAGGACCCCGTGATAAGGGTTGCTCCTATAAGTATTTTGTTTCATGCAAACCCAGGGATTTCACTGGGGAAAAAGGAGTTATAGACTGCATGACTTGGTTGGATGAGATGGACACTGTGGTTGATATCAGTGGTTGTGCTGATAAGGATGTGGTAAAGTTCGTGTCTCAGTCGTTCAAAGGTGAGGCACTAGCCTGGTGGAGATCTTTGATCCAAGCTACAGGGAAAATCCCATTGTACAATCTGACATGGGATCAGTTTATGACATTGATTAGAGAAAACTACTGCCCTCAGCATGAGGTAGAAAAGATTGAGTCGGATTTTCTGTCATTGGTAATGAAAAATCTGGATTGCCAAGCTTACCTTACGAGCTTTGATACAGTGTCAAGGTTGGTTCCTTATCTTGTGACCCCGGAACCCAAAAGAATAGCTCTTTTCATTGGGGGTTTAGCCCCAGAGATTAAGGCAAGTGTAAAAGCCTCTCGGCCAGCTACATTCAGGTCTGCAGCTGATATATCCTTGTCCCTCACACTGGACGCGGTCAGGCAGACATCACTGAGGAACACGGATGCCGAGAAAAGGAAGCGTGAAGATGACAATTCACGACGGTCAGACAAGAAGCACAGGGGAAACAATGACCACAAGAAAAGTTCTGGATATAAGAAAGATGGTCAGCAGTCGGGTGATAAACCCAAATGTAAGATCTGCAAGAAACAGCACTTCGGGAAGTGCAGATATGAATCGAACTCGCAGACACAGTCGAGGACTTTTGCATGTGGGATTTGCAAGTCTTCTGAGCACAAGACATTAGATTGCAAAAAGTTGAAAGATGCTACGTGCTATAGCTGCAACGAAAAAGGGCATATCAAGTCCAACTGCCCAAAACTCGCAAAGAAGACTGAGGATGGGAAAAAGACCAATGCTAGGGTCTTCCGGATGGATGCAAAGGAAGCCGTCTAGGACGACAATGAGATCACAGGTACTTTCCTCATAAATGATGTTTATGCAAGAGTACTTTTTGATTCAGGTGCTGATAAGTCATTCGTAGACAATAAGTTTTGTGAATTGTTGAACTTACCTGTTAAAACCTTAAGTGTGAAATATGAGGTGGAATTAGCTGATGGAACCATAGAAACCGCATCAACCGTGTTAGATGGATGTGTTATATCCATTAGGAACCATTTTTTCCATTGTCTTTACTTCCTTTGAAATTAGCCGGTTTCTATGTAGTAATAGGCATGGATTGGTTGTCTCGCAACCAAGCCCAGATCGTTTGTTCTAAGAAGCAAGTGGTTGTCAAGACTCCTCATGGTGAGCCTTTGACAATCCAAGGAGATACTAAGTACGGAATGCCTGAGCAAGCGTCCATGCTCAAGGCATCAGGGTGTCCGACGAAGGGTTGTGTTATCTATATGGCACAAGTAACCATTGATGAACCAAAGCCTAAAATCGAAGACATACCTATTATCTCTGAATATCCAGAAGTATTCCCTAAAGAACTACCTGGTTTACCCCCAGATAGGCAAGTAGAATTCAGAATTGACATCATCCCTGGAGCAGCACCTGTTGCTAGAGCACCTTATAGGTTGGCACCAACAGAGATGAAGGAATTGAGAACACAACTAGATGAATTGCTAGCCAAAGGTTTCATTAGACCTAGTTCGTCTCATTGGGGAGCACCAATCTTATTTGTCAAAAAGAAGGATGGATCGATGCGTCTATGCATCGATTACCGTGAGCTTAATAAGGTCACTATCAAGAATAGGTATCCATTACCCAGGATCGACGACTTGTTCGATCAGCTTCAAGGGGCAAGTTACTTCTCTAAGATTGACTTAAGGTCAGGCTATCACCAACTGAAGGTTAGAGATGAAGATGTACACAAGACTGCATTTAGGACTCGTTATGGTCATTACGAGTTCCTAATGATGCCTTTAGGGCTCACTAATGCACCAGCGGCATTCATGGATCTCATGAACCGTGTCTGCAAACCATACTTGGACAAATTTGTTATTGTCTTCATTGACGACATTCTGATTTATTCAAAGAATTAGGCCGACCATGAGAAACATCTTCGATGTATTCTTTCACTACTTCAGCAGGAGAAGCTCTACGCCAAATTCTCTAAATGTGAATTTTGGCTTCGTGAAGTCCAATTTCTTGGACATGTGGTTAGTGAACGCAGAATCCAAGTAGATCCCGCTAAGGTTGAAGCTGTCATGAATTGGCAAGAGCCGAAGACGCCCACAGAAATTCGCAGTTTCTTGGGATTGGCAGGATACTACAGGCGCTTTATTGAAAAATTTTCAAGGATTGCTGCACCCCTAACTTCTTTGACTATGAAGGATATTCAGTTCAACTGGGGACCCAAGCAGCAAGAATCTTTCGATATTTTGAAGCAGAAGTTGAGCAACACCCCTGTACTGACATTGCCTGAAGGTACCGAAGAATTCGTGGTTTACTGCGACGCATCACACACTGGCATGGGGTGTGTGCTTATGCAGAAAGGAAAGGTTATTGCCTATGCCTCACGACAGTTAAAGGTGCACGAAAAGAATTACACCACCCATGACTTGGAGTTGGGTGCCGTTGTATTTGCACTGAAGCTATGGAGGCACTATCTGTATGGTATCAAATGTGTGATCTATTCTGATCACAAGAGCCTCCAGCACCTGTTTAACCAAAAGGATTTGAACATGAGGCAGCGATGCTGGATGGAAACTTTGAATGATTATGATTGTGAAATAAGATACCATCCTGGCAAGGCGAATGTAATCGCAGATGCCTTAAGTCGAAAGGAAAGAGTGAAGCCTATAAGAATCAATGCCAAGAGCATTGAGATAAAGAATGGTTTGAACGAAAGGTTATTAGCTGCACAGAAGGAAGCTGTGTTGGAAGCTAACTATCCTAATGAAAAACTAGGAGTAACTGAAGAACAGTTATCCTATGGCAAGGGCGGAATTCTAAGGTTAAATGGACGAATATGGGTTCCAGTTAATGGAGGACTTCGAGATGTTATTCTCCAGGAAGCCCACAGTTCTAAATACTCCGTTCACCCTGGAGCTGATAAAATGTACCAGGATCTGAAGGCGAACTTTTGGTGGATAGGCTTGAAGAAGTCTATAGCTACCTATGTAGCTAAATGTTTGACGTGTGCACAAGTCAAAGCTGAACATCAGAAGCCGTCAGGTTTGCTACAACAGCCTGAACTTCCCACGTGGAAGTGGGAAATGGTGACAATGGATTTCATCACCAAGTTTCCAAAGACAAGGAAAGGAAATGATACCATATGGGTGATAGCTGACAGATTGACTAAGTCAGCACATTTCCTACCCATCAAGGAGACCTATAGCTCCGACATGTTAGCCCAGTTGTACGTAGATCAGATTGTATCTCTGCATGGCGTACCAGTGTCTATTATCTCTGACAGAGATACTAGATACACGTCACATTTTTGGAAAAGTTTCCAACAATCTCTGGGCACGCGCTTAAATTTTAGTACGGCTTACCATCCTCAGACGGATGGCCAAAGTGAGCGTACAATCCAAACGTTGGAAGACATGCTTCGTGCATGTGTGATTGACTTAGGTGGTAGTTGGGATAACCACCTGCCATTAATCGAGTTCTCGTATAACAATAGCTATCATACCAGCATCAAAGCCGCACCTTTCGAGGCCTTGTATGGTAGAAAATGCAGAACGCCCGTTTGTTGGGCGGAAGTTGGAGATGTCCAACTGACAGGACCTGAAATAGTCTTTGAAACGACGGACAAGATTGTCCAGATTCGTGACCGCTTGAAAGCTGCCCGAGATAGGCAGAAAAGCTACGCAGATTTAAAGCGTAAACCTCTTAAATTCGAGGTAGGTGATAAAGTGTTGCTTAAAGTATCACCCTGGAAGGGAGTAATGCAATTTGGTAAGAAAGGTAAGTTAAGCCCGAGATACATAGGACCATTCGAGGTCATCGAATGTGTCGGATCAGTTGCTTATAAGTTAAAATTACCTGAAGAGCTCAGTGGTATTCACAATGTATTCCACATCTGCAATCTGAAGAAGTGTTTCGCTGATGAATCACTAGTTATACCGCATACAGATGTGCACATAGAAGAGAGCTTGAAGTTTGTTGAAAAACCTGTGTCGATCGAGGATCGACAAGTTAAGAAGCTTCGAAGGAAGCATGTGCCAATAGTAAAGGTTAAATGGGATGCCCGTAGAGGTCCCGAGTACACATAGGAGGTTGAGTCCACAATGAAAGAAAAGTACCCTCATTTATTTCAGTAAATCTCGAGGTCGAGATTTCTTTTAAGGGGGTGAGGATGTAACACCTCGAAAATTTGTATCCAATAAAATAACGACACGTGTCGTGCAAGACAAAGGTGTTATAAACCCGGATCTAGTCAAAGATGTATGGTAGGATTTAAAAGCGTCGACATGTTAATTTAAATACCTCTGAACGACCTAATTATAAATCCCAAGACCCTAATCTATATTATAAGCATCTGATATACATTCAAATCCGGTAATTACTAGTAGTAATTGATTCATAATTGAAAGAATGGGGTCCTACGAGGATATGCACGACAACCTTCATTTACGGCACTTTCAAAAGGATCCAAGGCTACTTTAGAACTTATCATGGTGGTCTTAACTGTTTAGGACCTGTTCAAGAGGCCCCCTGCTGAAAATAGTGGCCCAAAATCGTAATACACTAGTTGCTTGTTCGAAGCTTGAAAGGGTAAATTTTTTTTGCCTTCTGGTAAAGGCTTACGGACCGTAAAGGTCCTGCCTTACGGTCCGTAAGGCATCCCCAGCAAGCAGAATGATGACAGGTTCCTGTTATAAACGATTAACCGACTTAAAATGTCATTTTCCACTTCCATGGGCGACCCCTACTTGCTTTTAGACCTTAGGGACACTTGTGAATGATCCATAATCAGTTGTAGCATTGTTTGTCATGATCACAAGCAATCAAACTCACTATAAAAGGTCCCTCATGTTGCAACTTTGTGATCATGCTTTCCATCTGCATTTGTGGAACTTCCTGGAACATAAGATCAGTCCCCAAGCATCTCTAATCGTGCATTAGACCTTGGTAAGTATCCTTGACCTTCCTTAATTGAGTTTTGCTTAATTATTAGCTTAAAAGTCAAACCGTCATAATTAAGGATTGACTTATTGATTAATCACAAATGGTCCAGTGATTAGTCAAACTTAAGGTAGTTATAGGTTGGTAATTATGTGGGCAATAAACCCTTAAAAGGGCACCCTATGATTCCCGCTCTAACTAGTCGGGTCAAAGTTGTTTATAAAAAGTCAACAGAACCATAATTTTCGGATTAACGCATAATTAGCAATGCAGAAGGCGTGTAACCTATTTTGTCACTCATATAATTTGGTAATAAGTATAAGAACTGGTCTAAGCTTGTTTGATCCGACAATTTTCTGTTTAGACCCGGTACGGAACCGAAAGTCGCAAAACTTTGACTTTTGCTTTGACTTCAGTTCTGACCCATATTGGTACGATTTAGATTTTCCTTAGGGCTTCATTAGGACCAGGTTACATGTTGGTATAACCCTCTGTGGTTGGTTCATTGATTGCCCGATTCGTTTACACGTTTCCGTTAATTGCTTAATGTTGACCATAATGCCCTTTTGACCATAAAACGAGAATTTTGGATATGTGAGAGGACAATAATCTTTGTTGCTGAATTATAAACATGTCCCTAAAATTTCATATCAGTTAGAGGTCTAGATTAGGAGTTATGCTCAATAGCGCACTTAAAAAGCTTTTTGTTAATTAAACGGCGCAATTAGCATAAAGCCTATCTAAACCCAATTTTTGACACCAAACCTTTTACCGACTGATGTAATATAATATTTTGGGATTTTTAAAGATTTTTAATTATTTTTAACCTGCTCATAACCTAAGGGTATGGCGTTGATTCGGTAAATACCGATTATACCCTTTTTATTTATAAAATGAGTTCTACATAGTATTTTGACACCAATCCAATTGCTACTGATTTTATATAATAAATGAAGTATTTTGAACTTTATAACCTGATCAGAAAACTCAGATTTCCTGTATAACCCGGAAATCGCTTAAAATGGCTTTTTACGCGTATTAAACACCTAGTATGGGTTTAAAACCATTTTGTCATATAAGACTTATTACCAACTGATATGACCTATTAAAATAAGTTATTTTACTGATGTATTCGGACCCGAATCTCAGAATTTCATTTAATCTCTTTTATAACCTTTAAAATGACCAAAATACCCCGACGGGGCTTAAATTAAGATTAAACTCGTTTTGGACATAATGGAAGATATCCTACTGATATCACAACATATTTAAAGCATATTAACTTAGGAAACCTGTTCGTGACTCATTCGGTTACCCGTTATGCGTTATTCGCGTTCAGTTCGGTTTATGTAACTAGTTTACATAAATTAGCCGAAACGGGTCAAACCTTATCACTTTTATCTCAAAATCCAGAAGGTGTTTAGTTTACCCATATTATACAAGTCTTCAAACTTGTCGGGTCTAAAACACATTCTATTTCCGGTCTTCGCTTAATCGTGCGTTTGAACCGTATCTTTCCTTAAAACTAACCGGTCTAAGTTTAGGCTTAAATAAAGACCCGTTAGGATTCTAATAGGTTATTATAAACCTTCGTTCCAGAATAGGAGACCCGGTAAAAGCTACACGCACTTGCTATTTGTGATTGATACTTGCAAAGGTAAATACTTTTAACTTATTTTCCCTTATACGGGCTTGGGGTACGGTATCTAAAATACCGCTTGGTCGGGCATTCGACCTTAATCAATTGGTGGTTAAGTATTATCGAGATGACCCGTTTAAATTGTTTTGTTGCTTAAAGCCTTTGGGGAGTTAATGACCATGTCCCGGATATCATTGGCATCATTTTATGAAATGGCCACGACCTAAGCACGGGGTGTAGGCGTACACCCGTCAGTGCCTAAATAAATAACGTGGTGTGTCTATTGATCTTTAACCCGGCACGAACCCGGCTACTGAACGCGTAAGAAACATGTAATTCGTTTACGAGTATTATATTTAAATAATTATCCCAAGTTATAAAAAGTTTGTGCCACGTGCATTCAAATCAATTTTATTAAACCTTTTCAAAATGAGTCAGTTAATTGTATTTACCAGTGTAAACTGACGTATTTTCCCAAAAAGGTTAAGTGCAGGTACTACGCGAACTAGGCTGGCTTTCTCCTAGCGTCCACAATAAGTCTCGCAAGCTTAGATGTCAAAACTGTTGAACAATGTTTCCATTTTATTTTGATCCACCTGTGGATTACTTTCAACTAATTGTGATACTTAATATTACAATATTGTTTGGTTGGAATGAATCTATCTTTTGTTTCCGCTGTGCATTTATATATTGTGTTGTTTGACTATAACGATATCAACTACGTCACGATAATCCCCTCCGGGCCCACCGGTAATACGTAGAAATATCGGGGTGTGACACACTATAAGTGACGAACCTGGAATCTGGACACTGATACAGCTTCGCATTAGGGTTTATTGTGTTTCTGTATTGATTGTTATCTTTATGTGTTGTTATCTGTTTCTGTTTGGTTCTTGTGGTTGTATTTTTGTTGATTCTTGATCATGACTGATAAAGGTGATAATACTGGTCCTTCTCAGACCTTGATTAGTAAGTTGGATATAGGTGACCCTTTGTTTTTACATCCTAGTGACTCAAGTTCTTTAACTATTGTTGGTATAAAGTTAAAAGGAACTGAAAACAATAGGGTTTGGTCTAGTGCTATGAAATTAGCTTTAGAAGCTAAAAATAAATTTGGTTTCATAGATGGTAAATGTGAAAAGAATACTGATGATGCTATCTTGAGTAGTCAGTGGGACAGGTGTAACTCTGTTGTCTTAAGTTGGTTGTTAAATTATGTTTCAGAAGAGTTGTACTTAGGACAAGTTTTTTCTAAATTAGCCTCTGAAGTCTGGACAGATTTGAAAGAAACTTATGATAAATTTGATGGCTCTATAGTGTATGATCTGTATAGAAAAACCAACTGTATTACTCAAAGTGGCAGTTCAGTTTCTGAATATTATCATAAACTAAACACCATGTGGAAGCAGTTTGATGCTGTGCTTCAACTTCCCACATGTTCATGTCAAGCAGCAAAAGACTATAATGATTTTTCTACTTTAATCAAACTTATGCAATTTCTTATGGGTTTAGATGATGTTGATCAACCTGTAAGAACTAATTTGTTAACTAGAGAGCCATTACCTTCAGTCAAGGTTGCTTTTTCAAATGTGTCCAGAGAAGAATCACATAGAAATTCAAGTGTAGGATCAAAAGGTCAGAATGTATCCTTTGTTTCTAAAACAAATCAATCTTTTGAACAAAAAGAAAAGAGTTTAGAGGTCCTAATCCTAACCTTAAGTGTACTCATTGTAATAAAATTGGTCACACTGTTGATAGATGTTTTGAGTTGGTTGGGTATCCTTCAGGATTCAAAAGGAAACCTGGAGGTCAGGTTGGGAAAAAATTTTCAAACACTAGATCAAATGTGTCTTCTGTTCCATCTGTATCTCCTTTTTCTCCAGAACAGGTTGCTAAACTTTTGAGTCTTGTAGGTGAAAAAACAAGTACTAAGTCTCAGTCTTCTAATATGGGAGGTGAGTCTAGTTGTGGTTTTAATTCTTTAGGTGAATTTGTATGTTGTTCTAGTCTAATCAATTTTGGTTTTGACTATAACTGGATTTGTGATTCTGGTGCTAATCAGCACATGGTTAAAACTGATAAGGATATGTTTAATTGCATTGATGTGTCTGAGTATGATTTAACTGTTTCTCACCCTAATGGAACCAAGGCTAAAGTGTCTAAAATTGGTAGTATAGAACTTGCTAAAGATGTCATTTTAAATGATGTGTTCTTTGTTCCAACTTATAGTGTTAATCTTTTTTCTGTCTATAAATTGTCCAAAGACAATCAAATCACTGTTGTTTTTAATGAAAATACTTGTTTACTTCAGGATTCGAAATCAGGGAGAATCCTGGTGACTGGTAAACAGGATAATGGTCTTTACTTTGTAAATAAAGGTGGTAATTCTATTAATTTGTGTTTTAATAGTTTGAACAACAGTAATTTGTGGCATAGTAGGTTAGGACATCCTACTGATCGGATCTTGTCAATTTTAAAAGGTGACCTAGGTGTTGTTGATGTTGCAAAACATCCATGTGTAACTTGTCATAGAGCTAAACAAGTTAGGGTTCCATTCCCACTAAGTGAACATAAAACAAAGAATGTAGGTGATATTATTCACTTAGATGTTTGGGGACCATATAAAGTTACTAGTAGAGATGGATTTAGATACTTCTTAACCATTGTTGATGATTATTCACGTGCTGTTTGGTGTTATTTGTTAAGAAATAAAATGGAAGTGTCTGAAAATATTGAAAACTTTTATGAGTTAGTGTTAACTCAGTTTAAGAAAAAAGTTAAGGTCTTTAGAAGTGATAATGGAACTGAATTTGTAAATAGCAAAATGGAAATTTTTTGTAAAAATAAAGGAATTTTGCATCAAACATCTTGTTCTTACACACCACAACAAAATGGTGTTGTTGAGAGAAAACATCGACATCTCTTAAATTTGGCAAGATCTCTGTTGTTCCAAAGTGGTGTTCCACTTAGTTTCTGGTCTGATTGTGTGTTGACTGCTGTTTATCTTATTAACAGGTTACCTTCATCTGTGCTTCTAGGAAAAAGTCCATAAGAGTTAATGTTTGGTTTTAAACCCTCTCTTTCATATCTTAGGATATTTGGTTGTTTATGCTTTAGCACTATTCTAAATGAGTTAGATAAATTGTCTTATAATGCTGAAAAATGTATCTTGATTGGTTATTCTAATGTTAAAAAAGGTTATAAACTGTGGAGTTTAGATAATAAAAAAGAATTTTATTCTAGAGATGTAAAGTTTTATGAAACTGTTTTTCCTTATAAATCAAATCAGTTAACCAATCAAGATAAAACTTTAACTGATAAGTTGAATCATTTGAATTTTTTGATAGTGTTGAAGTATTAACAACTAGTCCTATAGTTCCCAATGATGAAGAGGGGAGTCATGAGTCTCATGAGGTTACTGGTGATGATCAGCAACCAATCCCCTCTACATCTACCACTCCAAATAATGTTGAACAACAACATTCCATAGTTGGAGTTGAGAGTAGTAGTAGTGAAGGGTCTGGTAGGGCAGAGGACACTAGTACCTCAAATGATGAGATCATCCCATCTGAGGGAACAAGTCCTTCTCTTAGAAGGTCAAATAGGAAAGTTGTTGTGCCAAAAAGATTTGAGCATTTTGTGTTGAACAGTAAAGTCAAATATAGTTTAGATAAGTGATCAATTACTCATGTTTGTCTTCTGATAATATGTGCTTTACTGCTTCATTAAATAAAGTAATTGAGCCTTCGTGTTATGAGGAAGTAGCTAGTGATCCCAGGTGGGTAGAGGCAATGAACAAAGAGATGGAAGCTTTGTTCAGAAACAATACATGGGTTCTAACTGATCTTCCTCAAGGCAGGAAGGCTATTGGTTGTAAATGGGTATTTAGAGTTAAATACAAGTCAAATGGTGAAGTAGAAAGGTTTAAAGCTAGACTAGTTGCTAAGGGTTTCAATCAAAGAGAAGGTCTTGACTTTGGAGAGACTTTCTCACCTGTTGTTAAAATGGTAACTGTTAGAACTATTATAACCTTAGCTGTTTACTTTGATTTTCCTTTGTATCAACTTGATGTTGATAATGCTTTCTTACATGGAACTATCACTGAAGATGTGTATATGAAGTTACCTCAAGGATACTATTCTAAAAATGAATCAAAAGTGTGCAAGCTTGTTAAGTCCTTGTATGGTCTTAAACAAGCACCTAGGAAATGGAATGAGAGGTTAACTGATGTGTTGTTGAACTTTGGTTTTATACAAAGCAAATGTGATTATTCTTTGTTTATTTTGTCAAAAAAGGATGTAACTGTGTTTTTATTGGTATATGTGGATGACATTGTTGTTACAGGTAATTCTGATGATGAAATTAAAAAAATAAACATGTCTTAAATGAAACTTTCAAAATTAAATATTTAGGAGTGTTAAAATATTTTCTTGGTATTGAAGTGTTATATGATAAGAATAGTGTCTGTCTTAGTCAAAGGAAGTATTGTTTGGAACTTTTAAATGAGTTTGGTTATTTAGGGTGCAAACCTGTTAATACACCAATAGAACAAAGTTACTTAGTCTCTTCTAAACTTGACAAAGATCAAAAATTACTTAAAAATATAACAGGATTTCAAAAACTGATTGGAAAACTTATATATTTGTCTTTAACAAGACCTGATATAAGTTACACAGTTCAGTTTTTAAGTCAGTTTATGCATAGTCCAAATGAAGTGCACTTAAGTTTGGCTTTAAGATTGTTAAGATACTTAAAACAAAGTCCTGGTAAAGGACTAAGTTTTAAGAAAAGTGTCAAACTTGACTTGCATGGATTTGCTGATTCTGACTGGGCAAAGTGTTTATCTACTAGGAAGTCTGTTACTGGTTTTTGCATTTTCTTGGGAGAATGCCTTGTTTCTTGGAAAAGCAAGAAACAAAGCACAGTTTCCAGGTCAACTGTAGAGGCTGAATATCGTGCAATGTGTTCTGCTACTTGTGAACTTATTTGGCTAAAAAATTTGCTATCTGAGTTGAGTGTTAATTGCAGTTTGCCTATGTCTTTAAAATATGATAGTCAAGCTGCTATGTCAATAGCAGCTAACCTAGTATTCCATGAAAGGACCAAGCATTTTGAATTAGATCTGCATTTTTTGAGAGAAAAAGTGGCAGATGGTATTGTAAATCTCACTAAAGTTGACTCAGAAAGTCAACTTGCAGATATTTTTACCAAAGGTCTTGGTATTGTACAACATGAAAAGTTTTGTAAAAAACTGAGTTTAGTTGACATGTTCAAGCCAAATGAATGAAGGGGGGTGTTAAAACGTTAAAATTATCATTTAACATTTTGATATCTTTGGTCATTCATTTGGTTATTCATTTGGGCTGTTTATTTATTGGACTTATAAGTGCTATTGGGCTTAATACTGATGTGTTTGTTAGTTTGTTTTGTGGGTGCAACAGATCAAAATATCTCAGGGGTTAAAGTGTAACTATCCAGGGACTTCAATCATCATGCTCTATACTTTTGGACTGAAGTGAAACTTCTAAGTTTCAGTGTATAAAAGGCTTATTCATTGTTCATTATTGTAAGTCATTATATTGTATCAGTTCATTCTCTCTGCTAGGGTTTCAATCATCTTGGAGATCTGTATAAACAATCTCTCATCTGTATCTGAGAGATTGTTTGGTTGTATTGTTTGTATTGTTTTGTTGATGATCATCAGTGGATGATCATCTATATTTTCTCTGTATTTTGTATTCTTTGATCTTACTATTGTAAGATCTTTGGGTATTTGGGGGGCAAATTCTTTTGGGTTGGTTTAATAAGATTTTGTCACCTATTTTGTCGCTATTTCTTGTGTTATCTTGTGTTTGTGAGTTGAATCATAAATTTCTACAATATGTTTGTCGAAGCATAGACGAAAAAGCATGTCGCAACGACATATTTGAATTTAATAAAATGGGAAGGGAAACAATATACAAAACGGTGGGAATTATTGGAACTAATCTTGTCAATACTCAAAAGTTGAAGAATGCTAGATGCTTTACTTTATTTTAGTAAGAAAGATTTAGGATTTATATTAATTTTATTTTATTTGGTTTCCTTATAAAAGTAGGTTACTTGTACTCTAA
This sequence comes from Helianthus tuberosus, assembly GCA_030545235.1. Lineage (NCBI taxonomy): Eukaryota > Viridiplantae > Streptophyta > Magnoliopsida > Asterales > Asteraceae > Helianthus > Helianthus tuberosus. Next base: position 2,786,636 of record CM060362.1, read on the forward strand.
GGGGATTGTTTAGCCAATCTGACTCGGTAACCTTTTTTATCCGCAGGAACATTTTTGAATAATACATTCCACAAGTCTCTCCACGAAACGGTGGGAGCGATTCGCCCCTATGGCGATGTGTAACGGGGTATCCAGCACCAATGTTATATGTTTCTTCATTAGGCTTCTATCATTTTCGAACATTTCATTAACGGAATCCAATCGTTGTTTAATGCAGCTTTGTAAATCGGTAGAGCACTGATTACATGATTGAAATTAGTCATTCTGATAGAATTTCTCAGCTGAATGTCAATCTTTAGCTCCAGTGGCGAAGTTTGACCCGAATGACGGGGGGGTCGAAAACGTATATACCCAAAAATTTCTATAGAACCGGGGGGTCGAAAACGTATATACCCAAAAATTTCTATACGAAAACTACATATGTATCACTACTGAGCGAAAAGTTCGGGGGGTCGGGCGCCCCTCCCCGCCCCTTCTATACTTCGCCCCTGTTTAGCTCGATCTCGAAACGAAGATCTGCAATTTAGTGACCAAAGAATTAAAAAAATTAAATAGATTAATTTTTAATTAGACAGTAATATATATTTAGAGCATCTTATATCGTGGCACATACTTTAGAAAACTAAATTAGTAAATAAGATAAATTCCAGATTCTTTTATTATTAGGCTATAGGGTGTGAGGGACATGGTTGGGTCATTAATCGCCACGTAGGATCATTAATGAATTGCTACACCACCCCCTTGTCTCATCCACCATGATTCCCATGGATTGTCGGTCACTTTAAACCCGAACTTACACATAATATGCAAGATTAGTCTAACAATCACCCCCTTAATCTTGCAATACCGAGAAGATATCTCATCTCGATAATCTTCAGTCGTGGCACAGCTTTTGTGAGGATGCTAGTCCGTTGCAAATCCCCGCTAACACGTTCCACTTTTTCTTGCTCTTGCAATAAGTTCTTGACTTTCAAACTTATCTCTTCATTTGATAAACCGAGCATCCATTTAAGTATTGAAGTGCTGGAAAATTGATCTGTTGCAGACTCGTCGCTAAAAGCTGTCACTCGCTGATCAGATTCTGTCGCTGACTGGTCAGATTCTGTCGCTAACTGGTCAGTCTGGTCGCTATATGTCTGATGTGTCGTTGACTGCCCAAATTTGTCACTAATTCCTGTTGCTGACTGATCTGTTTGGTCGCCAACTTCCATCACAATAGAGACTGGTTGGTCGCTATTTTCAGCCTTGTCATCTTTAGTCTGTATGCAAACTGGAGATACAACTTCAAGATTAATCTTGCAAACTGGACTTATAAGTGCTATTGGGCTTAATACTGATGTGTTTGTTAGTTTGTTTTGTGGTTGCAACAGATCAAAATATCTCAGGGGTTAAAGTGTAACTATCCAGGGACTTCAATCATCATGCTCTATACTTTTGGACTGAAGTGAAACTTCTAAGTTTCAGTGTATAAAAGGCTTATTCATTGTTCATTATTGTAAGTCATTATATTGTATCAGTTCATTCTCTCTGCTAGGGTTTCAATCATCTTGGAGATCTGTATAAACAATCTCTCATCTGTATCTGAGAGATTGTTTGGTTGTATTGTTTGTATTGTTTTGTTGATGATCATCAGTGGATGATCATCTATATTTTCTCTGTATTTTGTATTCTTTGATCTTACTATTGTAAGATCTTTGGGTATTTGGGGGGCAAATTCTTTTGGGTTGGTTTAATAAGATTTTGTCACCTATTTTGTCGCTATTTCTTGTGTTATCTTGTGTTTGTGAGTTGAATCATAAATTTCTACAATATGTTTGTCGAAGCATAGACGAAAAAGCATGTCGCAACGACATATTTGAATTTAATAAAATGGGAAGGGAAACAATATACAAAACGGTGGGAATTATTGGAACTAATCTTGTCAATACTCAAAAGTTGAAGAATGCTAGATGCTTTACTTTATTTTAGTAAGAAAGATTTAGGATTTATATTAATTTTATTTTATTTGGTTTCCTTATAAAAGTAGGTTACTTGTACTCTAAGGGGATTGTTTAGCCAATCTGACTCGGTAACCTTTTTTATCCGCAGGAACATTTTTGAATAATACATTCCACAAGTCTCTCCACGAAACGGTGGGAGCGATTCGCCCCTATGGCGATGTGTAACGGGGTATCCAGCACCAATGTTATCTGTTTCTTCATTAGGCTTCTATCATTTTCGAACATTTCATTAACGGAATCCAATCGTTGTTTAATGCAGCTTTGTAAATCGGTAGAGCACTGATTACATGATTGAAATTAGTCATTCTGATAGAATTTCTCAGCTGAATGTCAATCTTTAGCTCCAGTGGCGAAGTTTGACCCGAATGACGGGGGGGTCGAAAACGTATATACCCAAAAATTTCTATAGAACCGGGGGGTCGAAAACGTATATACCCAAAAATTTCTATACGAAAACTACATATGTATCACTACTGAGCGAAAAGTTCGGGGGGTCGGGCGCCCCTCCCCGCCCCTTCTATACTTCGCCCCTGTTTAGCTCGATCTCGAAACGAAGATCTGCAATTTAGTGACCAAAGAATTAAAAAAATTAAATAGATTAATTTTTAATTAGACAGTAATATATATTTAGAGCATCTTATATCGTGGCACATACTTTAGAAAACTAAATTAGTAAATAAGATAAATTCCAGATTCTTTTATTATTAGGCTATAGGGTGTGAGGGACATGGTTGGGTCATTAATCGCCACGTAGGATCATTAATGAATTGCTACACCACCCCCTTGTCTCATCCACCATGATTCCCATGGATTGTCGGTCACTTCAAACCCGAACTTACACATAATATGCAAGATTAGTCTAACAATCACCCCCTTAATCTTGCAATACCGAGAAGATATCTCATCTCGATAATCTTCAGTCGTGGCACAGCTTTTGTGAGGATGCTAGTCCGTTGCAAATCCCCGCTAACACGTTCCACTTTTTCTTGCTCTTGCAATAAGTTCTTGACTTTCAAACTTATCTCTTCATTTGATAAACCGAGCATCCATTTAAGTATTGAAGTGCTGAAAAATTGATCTGTTGCAGACTCGTCGCTAAAAGCTGTCACTCGCTGATCAGATTCTGTCGCTGACTGGTCAGATTCTGTCGCTAACTGGTCAGTCTGGTCGCTATATGTCTGATGTGTCGTTGACTGCCCAAATTTGTCACTAATTCCTGTTGCTGACTGATCTGTTTGGTCGCCAACTTCCATCACAATAGAGACTGGTTGGTCGCTATTTTCAGCCTTGTCATCTTTAGTCTGTATGCAAACTAGAGATACAACTTCAAGATTAATCTTGTAAATGCGATTAGATGAACGAGGTACCTTCATTAGCAAAGTTCCGTCTTGCTTAAACATCCAAAGTATACCGTCTTGGATTGCGATCTACCCTCTCTCGTCCAACTGACCAATGCTTATTATATTACTTTCAAGTGCAGGAATATAGTAAACATCACGCAACACCCTTTGTTCCCCAGATTTTCCTTCCAAGACGACCATCCCTTGTCCTTTAATCTCTACGCATGACCCGTCTCCAAACTTCACTTTTCCCTTGATGTTGTGATTGAGGCTAATGAACCACTCCTTTTTACCCGTCTTGTGGGTACTCGCCCCGTTGTCAAGAAACCATGTATTGAGTTCACTTGGGCTCGAAGCATACATCCTTGGAATAATCCTTTCCTCGTCTAGAAACACATCATTAGCCTCTTCAACGTGTGTTTGCAAGTAAAGAACCGGTTCAACCCTTTGAATAAGATTGTTTTCCTCGTCCTCGTCCTTTTTACGTGTAGGACAATCTGAAGAAAAATGTCCTAATTCATCACGTCGAAAACACCTTATCTTAGAACGGTACTTCTTTGGTTTTTGATCCGGTTCCTTGTCTTTATCTTGACCCCCGGTTTTTCCTCGACCGCGACCCCGACCTCTTTGACTAGACTCGGCCGTCCCTTTGCCTCGATTGTACCCTTCCTTTTTTCTAGCTTCCCACTCCTCATACGTCAGCAATAACTGATCACTTCTAACCGGTTGCTCCTTATCTTCATGGTTGACGCGCTCTTCATAGGCTATAAGACGACCTACGACATCATCAAATCCAACTGTCTTAAGGTCAATGGATTGCTCAAGAAACGCAACCATGTGAATAAACCTTTTCGGCAAACCATGTAGAAACCTTTTAACCAGTTTCTCTTCTTTAATCATTGTTCCAAGAGAAGCAGATCTAGAAGCAATCCCTGAAATCTTTCCTGCGAACTCAGCGATCGTACTTGGTTCCTTCATCTTCAAACCCTCAAATTCCGACATTAAGGTTTGAAGTCTTGCTTCTTTCACACGTTCAGCACCTTGATTGCGAGATTTCACCGCTTCCCACATCTCTTTTGCTGAATCATTGTTCCCGGTCTGCAACACTAGCTCTTCGGGTAACCCTTGGAATAGCAAAGCGATTGCTATAGAATCTTTGTGAGTATCGATGGTCGTTCCTGGGTCAATCACATCCCATACCTTGTAAACCTTGAAGATTACCTTCATCTTCATAGCCCAAACGGTGTAGTTTGTATCCGTAAGCATTGGACACGGAAGACTAGGCATCGGTTCCTTCGTTGGAGGAACACGGTTCACGTTATCACCCATCCTTCGGTTTCGTCTGTTGTACGGGAGCGAAGTACTAGGACTTGAATCAATTTTCAAAACTCCACAACCGATTCCTTCCTAGAAACAACTTCCTCCTCCTTTTTTAAATCGCAAGTTAAAGAAAACAAATCCTTTTGTATCTTTCTTTTAATTGCAATAAAAAACCAATTTTGCTTTTCTTCTTTTAATTGCTTCCCTCGTAAATAAACAATCTGCCTTTATCCTTTGAATTGATGACCCTGTTGACTTTTCTAGATCCTTGTTCAAGACTTCAACAAGAAGTAAGACCAAAAACAAGCCACCACAACAAAACAACTCCTTCTGGCTTCTGCTTTGTGTTTGTTTTTTTTTATTCGTAGCTCACAAAAAACCTTTTGTATACTTCTGAGTTTCCTTCTTTCACTCAAAAACAAACAAATTATTTTTACGTAATTGCAGCGAAGAAGCAACAAGCAAGACACCCTTTGCCTTAATTAAATCGCTGCCCAAATAAATAAATGAATCCCTTACCGAACAAGGCCTCCTCGCAATTTGTCGGTTCTCAAACGATTTCCAACTTGAAACCTGGTAACAACCGAACACTGTTGTGCAATCCCGATCCGAACAGAACCCGCCTGGTTCCGCTTTCCGACTGTCGATGCTCGAACTATCTACTCGTCGTTGATTTCGTCGCGTCTTACTTGCCGCTACCGCTGTACAAGTTTCGTCGCCGCTGATCCTCCTGATCGGCGGTGTCTACGAGCTTGTCTCCTCCGGTTATGACTTCGTTACTCGAACTACAGAAACCGATTCTGACCTTATCGATTTCTTCACAGACTTGCGCGCCAAGTCTCGTCTGTCGCCGCCTTTTGTGATAGTCGGAACCCGTCGCAAGATACTTCAATCGCTGACCTTCGCTGATTGATCTCTTCTTGCCGGACTCGTCTCCCTCTCGATCGTTCTTCCAAGAAGCTCTGATACCAATTTGTTAGAATTGGATACCAAAGAACGTATTGAATCAAAACTTGTTTATTGATAATTGGTACAATTAGGGTTACAAATAAATCCTTCTATTTATAAGCCTAATAACTTGTTCAACAAGTAAACCTATTTGACTCAAACTATGATTAAAAAAACTATCTCAAAAAAAACCCAAGTTTATAACCCGGTCACTTTTTTTACCCGAACTTTGTAAGTCGGTCACTTTTAACCCGAACTTACACATAATATGCAAGATTAGTCTAACAAAAAACAAAGTCTTGGATTTCGATTAAAACTTCAGCCAGAGTTCCATGATCCTGTATTCTTCATACCATAATCTCCAATGATTGACAATCCACGATTTTAAATCATCCCATAATCTTGCTGCAAGCAACATATGCGGTGCAGCGATAATGAGCGGCGGCACGGCTGTGGTGGACCGTAGTCCTATAACAGAGGCGGCTTGACTGGTGGCTAGAGGACCGTAGTCCTACAAGAGAGAGCAGCTCAATGAAAAGCCGACGCCAGAGGACCGTAGTCAGATTTGGGCCGCAGAGCGGCTCAAGGGATAACCAGCAAGATAGAACAGCACGTCTCGGACCGACAACATGTAGCGGCTTTGTTTGCAGCGACAGAAGCACAATTCTCCTCTGACTGAATTTTTATTCAAAGAAATTGTTGTTGACTTCGTATATAAAAAAAAGTCACTATGGATTATGATGAATATCGATGATGGTCTAATGAATATTTATGGTATGCTATGAATATATCTCAAGCCAATTATATAATAAACCGTAGAATAATATTCAAAACAAACCTGCTAGTTAAACATCGTTGTGTACAAAACAAAACAAAACAAAACAAAACATGCAACCATCATAGATATTAACACATTTGATACACAAAATATGCAAGAACATAGAGCTAACACAAATATCAATAGAGAACAAACTCATCCTTCTGCTTCTCTGACATCAATACAGCCAGTTTCAGTTGACCAAGCTGACAAAGCCTAGCAGGATTCTTAAGTACAGCGACCCGAGCTCTTTTATCACCTGACAAAACAACACGAGCTATGCTAAAAGATTCACCTTTCTCAACTGCAAACTGCCACTCTCTAACTGATATCTCAAACCAGTCCTTTGTTTTAGAATTGGTTGTTTTGACTTCAATGTATTCCTTCCGGTTTTCATCATCACAAACTTCAATATCATAAGGTAGCCCGGTTTCACTACCTTCATTTACCCATTTCACAACTTTGATACCCTTGTTTCTATAGTAGTTAAATGCCAATTCCTCACCACGTCTCCCTGTAAGAGACGCATGTTTCATATCAACTGAGCCATGTGAAAGCTGGTCCTTCTGGCTAAAACCCAAAGAACCATCTTGGTCAACCAAACCATGTTCGACAATGATCGTGTCAACCGCGTTTGTTCCCCCATGACCCAAAAACCCATCTTGGTCAACCAAACCATGTTCAGCATGGACTGAATCAACCGTGTTGGTTCCACCATGACCCTCATGGTTCAAACGTATAGAAGCATTTAGACTTTCTGCGTCATCAGTAGTTGGTACATTTAGATCAACTCGCTTAATGACATATTGCATCTTTGATTTATTAGCACGTGAGGAAACAGATTTAGGGGGGTTCCGGCTTCTGTTACTTTGGGATGATGAACTGGGCCCAACGGTTCTTTTAGGAACACCTTTCGTAGCCGATGTCACCATATTCAATGGCATGACTCCCATAGATTGAATTGACCATACTGGTTCTTCATCCGATAGTTTTGGCACCTTCTGGCTATTCAAGATGAAACTTTCTATTTGTTTTTCTGTGGAACCCGATTCATTCATAGATGTAATCATGTGAAGAAAATTTGCCAAGTGTAGTTCAGGATCACCGTTGACCAAAAAACGAGAAAGCTCCATGAATATCGAATGAGAATCTGACTTGCGAGTTACAAACAAAATCTCATCCTGTATGTATCAATATTCAATACAAAAACAGTTTAGTTCAAACCTGAACTTTACATTTGACATTATTATTATTTATGTATATAAAACAACAACTCACTAGCTACAAGTGAGTTTTTTCTTTTGGATTTTGGACACAATTTTTTTCCTACTTTTTGGTTCTATCACTTGACATTTTAGATTTGTATATATTGTACATATATATAAAAGAACAACTCACTAGCTAAAAGAGAGTCTTTTTCTTTTGTACTTTGGACACAATTTTTTCTTACTTTTTGGTTCTATCACTTGACATTTTAGATTGTATAAACTGTACGACTTTTTTTTTTTTTTTTTATTTCGCATGAGATACGTATATCTAAACATAATGGTATATCAGTTATTTAGTTAATAAAAAGATGAATAATAAGAATTTTTTACTTGATAAAAACTATATTTAAAGTTCGGTACGATACGTAGAGAGGTTTTTGTTAACTTTCTGTTTCACCATTTACACTATAAATAATATACTTTCTTAATTCATTTAATTTGTTTTTACTCTAATAAGTTGTGTTCATTAGTTAACTTTTTCTAAAATATGCAATTGTGTTTAAATTTCTCCCCTCGATGTTCTAGTATAAATTTTATTGAAAACTGAGTTATATTGAAAATAAAGTGTTTCTTGGTATCGTAAACGATACGAGTGCCAATAATAATCCGGCCTAATGTCGATACCATAATAATCCGGTATCAGAACAATACTGATCGAGTTCCCGCGGCGTAGCGCAGGGAACCCCACTAGTTCATATGTAAAAGGTATGATACCTGAAGAAGGCAGATACTATCATGTCTCTTCTTTGACACCAATTTCATCCTCTTTATAACATTCTTATAATACAACATTTCAACAACAACAATCTGCAGCCGATTTATTTTTTCAAATCCGGCCAGCTTGAGTTGAAGATATCTTTCACGATACGCATTAGAAATGTAACGTTGAGCGTAAGGAAGGACCCAGCTCACCAATGAAGTTTCATAGCTATTGTCTACTGGCTTGTTATATATTGCTTCACGAGTAACAACCTGCACTAGATAATAAGTTGTTTACATCAGTAAATATTCGCCAAATCAGAGAAGACATGAGAAAGAATGACAACCTCAGAAAGAGCGGGAATTCCAAGATTTTTCATAAGAAAAGAGATCTTCACTTCAAGCATCAACATTTCTTCATCAGTAAGTTCACATAAACAAAAAAAATTAATATTATTCAACTCCTCAAATTCATTAGCAAGCTTTGCATCATCACACCAACACACAAGCCCAAATGATTGATGTAAGGAAACCCATTTATCTTGTGCGGTCGGAAGCACCTTTGTTTTCTTTTCTTTAAGATTTCTTTTCAACAATTCAAGATCCTCAATACTCAAAGCCCCAGATTTGAGTCCATCACTCCACGATACAAAGACATCGAAAACCTGTCAAAATAAATATTGATATTTAATATTTGGATTAATTCCGTATATACCCGTATAAACTAGTAAATTTTCATATATACCCAACCAAAACTAAAAATATCATATACGCCCTTACAAAATAGTTAAAATATCAAATATACCTAATTTATTAAAAACAAACTAATAGATAATCATTTTACCCTTATTTTTTTAACTTCAAGTTTTCATATATCCTCATCTTTTAACTTTAAATTCTTATATAACTCATTTTAACCTTAAATTTATTTTTACCCATTTTTATTTTTATTTTTTCCATAAACAATAGTATTCAATATATATATAGGGTAATGATAGTGTAAAAAGGGCCTAAAGTGTGAGAAGTGTGAGAAGGGTATATATATATATATATATATATATGATATTTCACCTACTTTGTAAGGATATATATGATATTTATAATTTTGTATGGGTATATATGATATTTTGCAAATTTGTAAAGAAATATATATGAAATTCTACCTCTATAAACATTAATGTGAAAAATCTAACCTTTTTCGCGGCCTTCAACGGAGTATTTACAGTTGATAAACGGTGTAAAAACGAAAGGTAATCTAGAAGAGGCGGGTTCTCCTTTACTCCACATCCATTAACAAAAAAATCATGTAAACTTGGATATAAATTGCTTAACATTTTGCTCTGTTCACAATCTGTATTCATAATATTATCATGCCAATACATGTCCTGTGGGGATAAGAGTACACCAGATACAACTTCACTTGAAGAAACAGAAGACAATGGCACAAAAATAAACGGCCCACTGCTAAAGTTTGCCATGCTTTTTTGATCTGAAGAAACCAATTCTGTCCATATGAACGAGTAGAATCTCGACATCTGTGATATGCTGGTGCGAAAAGCCATAAGCTGTCATAAAATATTTGTGATAGACTAGAAGTACCCTTTGATTTAGTAGAGGTGGCAAGATGAGCATATCACCTATAGATTCGGGTTGAAATGCGTATTTTTTTGTACGATCCAGTTTAGTTCGGGTTGGGTTGACCCATAAACACATTTGTTTGTAAATTTCTTATTATTTAAAGATAAAACTGAAATTTTATAAGTGATATTCGATTTAAATAACCCCAACGTCCACCAATTGGGCGACAACACTCTTAACTTTCGATTTGTACCACATCACTCCCAACTTTCAACTTATTTTCCTCTGGCACTCCCAAACTAACTAAATCCTAACCTAGTTAGTTTTTTGCTGATGTGGCACTTTGTTTGGTGATGTGGCATCTGACGTGGCCTTTTGCTGACATGGCATCTGAGCTGGCGCTAGACGCTAGTTTAGTGACGTGGCATCTGACGACTCCCAAACTAACTAAACCCTAACCCAGTTAGTTTTTAGTTAGTTTTTTTGCTGATGTGGTACTTTGTTTGGTGGTGAGGCATCTGACGTGGCATTTTTATGGCACGGCATCTGATGTGGCGCTAGTTTAGTGACGTAGCATCTGACGTCAGCTAACTGGGTTAGGCTTCAGTTAGTTTGGGAGTGCTCGAGGAAAATAAGTTGAATGTTGGGAGTAATGTGGTAGAAATCGAAAGTTGGGAGCACTATCGGCCAATTGGTGAAACTTGAGGTTATTTAGAATTTTAGATCCAATATCCCATTTTATAAACAAAGAATGCGTCAATCATAAATATAAAAAAGCAAAAATTTTACAGCAATAATCTATCTGATTAACAGGATTCAAAATGGCAAGCTTAAAAATAGACTTTGTGCGTCGTTTAAGTTTTAACCAGCTCAACCAATGTGACAAAATTGCCATATTCAAGAATAAATTGATCAAAATTGCCACCTATACGATATAGAAAATACAAAGCCCAATAAACACATACCTAGCTTTGAAAGATGTAGCAAATCTTTTCCAGAACTCAAGAACCGATAAAGCATCGTGAAGGGTAACAGTACTCTTGAAACCGATGCTAGTCACCAATTTCGCACTTCGAATCTGTTGCATGTAGAAAAAAGCCACAAAGTAATTGAAGTTTTACATGCTAAAAAAGGTTTAAAAGTGAAACGGCAAACACAAATTGACCTTCGGGATGGCATAACAAGCATTATCACCAAAAATCGAGCACACCGCCTCACAATAATAAAACAAATCTTTTGGACAAAAAAGCCCATCATCCAAGCTAGATACCACCCACTTAACATCATTCAGAGCCGTTACTAGTGAAGTCTTAAAAGACTTGACTTCTCCATCTATATTGCAAAAAGCTTTAACTTTATCACTAAAATAATCATCCCATATTTCATCAAAAACCATCAACAAACACTTGCATTTTTCGCGATCACCGATTAGTGATACTTCTGCTAATAAATCAACCAACTCTCGGGACTCCCAATCACTAACAGTTGATCCAGGTGGAATCATCACTTTCTCCCACATCATGTTTGTGAGAAAAAATTGGGGTGAAACAGGAACCGTTTTTTCAACTCGAACGCTTTGCACAAAGTCAGTGACTCCAACTTCCTTCAAAAACTTCCTCCAGTTACGCATACAACTATACTTCAAGTAAGTTTTATCAACCTCATACCATTTTACATCAATGCCACTGATCAACCTATTGATATCAATACAATTCCCGAAATCATTACTGAAATGGATTGAAACCTCGGAAGGTATAACAAAGCCGTAATTTGTCGAGATAAAAGCTTTACTGTAAACCTCTGCGATTATGTGCTCCCTTTCTGTTAAACAATCTGAGCAAGTACATTGTAGGTGAACCATTATAAACGATAAATACTCTATCATGAGATCTTTACTCGCTGTATTTTTGTAGTCACAAATAGCTGGCAAAACATGTGTTATTACTACTTGATGTGCAGATAACCGTTGAACACCTACTTTAGAAAGCATTTGAATTAAATTCTCAGTGACTGGATCATCAAAAAGTGCAGGGTTAACAATTCGAAGATTCGCAAACAATCTAGCAAAAGCTTCTAGATTGTTCCATGAACCATCTAAATTCATCCAAATCATACCCTCGTTGATTGCACCGTAACTATCGTCTAGAAGAGGAATGAAGGGTGTTTTTGTCAAAGTATTCATAACATCAGAGCCAGCTTTGAACTCAACAGGATTCTGAAGGGACATTAGATATAACTCGTTAAGCGAAGACGATAGCCAGTTAAGGCCCATTGATGTTAAACCTTCTTTTGTATGGCATATAGAAGATATAATATCAACCAAAACTTTCGGCCCGTAACTCATGATACCTAAAGCCCGTGCGAGTTTATCGGATAAAGCTATATCCCTATTCAAGTACCCGAGACCAAGATGCTTGTGAATCAAGCTATCCGGCAAAAGAGTTCGAGCATGGTCGTTCCAGTTTCTTAAAACCCGACACGGTGAGACCCACTTGTCGGTTTCACCTTCTAGAAGCAAACAGTTAGACGCGCATAGCTTCGATATGATCATCCTGGGAAGTTGAGCAAAAAATCCATGCACTTCGCCTACCAGAGGAACATAGCTTAAAAAGACGGAAACGCCCTTTCCAAGAAGTTTGTTGAAACCCGGAAGGCTACAGAATGACATTTCGGCGCTAACAAACAAATTTGGAAATTCAGATAACAACCATTGGTTCCATGGACTATCACCGTCAACTTCTTCTCTTGAAGAAGGAAGAATGAAATCACCTTGGATTATAAACTTTAACCCATATGTTCTAAGAGGAAGAAATGCAAAAACATATTGGTGATCTAACTTTGGGCTGTAACTGCCATCGTTTAAAACTTCAAGAGCCAAAGCAATTGAAATTTCGGTAAATTTTACATCATTTCGAATACCGTTAGCCTGCAATTTCCGGGAGTCAACAAACCAAGTCAGCGTTTCATTCCCGATTGTAACATTGGTTAAACCATTTCCAATTTTTTCTTTCCTCATGATGATGAATGAATCAGTAAGCATATTTCTGAATTTAATACACTGAAGACGATGAAGAAACAATAATAAAGAAGGATGAAGATCTGAAAACACAGAGGTGAAGTTGTCTACAGTTGAAGTTTCTGCTAGCTTTGACTTTGACTTTGACGTTGACTTCAAGGGAAGCACAAGGCATGTATTGTAGTGGTGTGTATCCATTTGATCAGTGGTGTTTAATGAAACCAAGTTTGTGAAGAAATTGATGTCACAAGGAGGCACAATTGTTGGCAATACAAAACCGATTTGACCCTCGGTCAAGTCAAACTTGATGTGAAATCCATTAGAATGAACTTCTGGAGCATCAGTAACCTGCATAAACATCAAAACAGTAAGAAAAGAAGATTAAACGGTTCATATCACAAATTTGTTGGGCTAATTTTAAGTCAGAAAATAACATTAAATTTTCAAATACTTTGATAGCACACTTTCAGGTGCCACATCAGCAACCATATATATATATATGCGATATCAGAAAAAAATACCCGAAATACTGATTTGAATCCAATGCCTTTCTTGCCAATGTAACCGGTACTAGATGCTTTCTTGGTAGAATTCCCAACATCACAAAGCGCTCTAATGTTATCAGCAGAAAAACCGTGTTCATTATTCAAAACAACGATACTTTTCTCCAGAAGAATGAATGCCAGAGTGGGCTCCACGTTTGTTGGATACGCATTATCATCAGCATTCTGAACCTACAAAATACAATAAAAAAAGTCAATATTGCATGAAAAAATGATCATATAAACTTGAAAAAATAAACCTAGAAAGTTACAAGCTCGAGAAGAAAATGCGAGTCTTGAGAATACAACTCTCGTGAAAGACAATAAAGTGCTCTTCCTAAACGAGCATGTTGCTTCTTTAGAATGCTATTTTCTGTGTCTGAAATATTAGGGTCCAAACCGAATTCTTGAACTCTAATAGACTCAATAATATCGGCTGCATTTTTCTCTCTTTCGGAGTCTAAAACTGGCTTAACGCAACCGTCATCAAAACCATGCACTCTATGAGTCATCACATTGCGTTGACTGAGTTCAAGAGACCAAGTGACTTCACTTTCCGAAAATGGTCGTTTATTTTCGACTGATTCGTTGGATTCAGATAAAAATGAAAAATGATCATCAATCCATTCCACTATGCCAAGTGAAAATCCAAGTTCATGAATAATCATATGATCCTTTTTACTTTTGCATTCACTCAGAATCAACATATAAGCATCTTTAGTAATTGAATGAAACGCCGAAACTAATAATTCTCCTGCAAAACTTCTGAACTCTTTAGGTAAATATCCAAGACAATCAAGAACAAATCTTGAAGCGATGCTTGAAGAATTCTTGAACATGATTTCGAAACCGTTTTTCGCATGACATTTTAGAAGAGATAAGGGTACATTTTGTTCACCGCCATATAAAGAAATCAAAGAAACGAGGTTTAAAGCTGTTCCAAAAGAAGACCCGTGAAGAAAAGCATCTAGAAACGAATCAACGGTTGCTAAATGATCAATCCGTAGGACTTTTCCGTCTTTTGTTACTAAACAAAGCAACTCCTTGGTGGTTACATAACTTAATAACCACCCGACAAGAGGACCTAAAGAAGGTGCAAATTTATAGTCCCAACATGACCATGAGGTTAAATCTACCAACATTGGAGCCCGAAGTAACAGTTCAACCGCATCATTCGTGCAAACACGAGTATCCGGGACACCCGTTTCTGCCCTAAAATCAGTTAAAGTCGAAGAAAATAACACAACATTAGAGTTCACATTGTCACCATTCTTGCTCGTTGCGGTCAAAAGATCTTCTGTAACATCATCTTCTAGTAATGTAAGACCAGCAGAAGGAAACTGCATTCTTAACAACTCCGAAACCATTGACTTGCTTAAGGTTTCGTTTTCTCGTAAGCTATTAGCAGCTTGTGATAATAATTCAAGAAGATAATGTTGACTCATGCAAACTTTAACCGAATTAGGCTTCTCGGGTTTTTCAGTAACTATGACACACTTTTGCCATGCGGTAGGTAGTAGAGAAATATGTTCTTCTAAGAATGTGAAAATATCTCCAAAACCGAGGGCTTCAAAGTCGTAAACCGAAAAATATTGAGTTAGAGAGTATTCTAGCTTGCAGATCTCCCTCAAAAAGATCATTTGTTTTCTTGGATAAGAAGTTACATTGTCTGGAAAATAATTAGAAGACACAAAATATGCCTTGACGTATTTCAGAACATCTTCAAGACAAATTCCTGTAAAGTGAACAAAACAAATAAAATAAAAACTCTTCGAATATAATTGTATTTTTGTTTAAAGTCAAGTGTTTAAATAAAACACTCAAGACTGATAGTATTTGTGACTTGAGATATCAGATAATCAAGTGCTTAAAGTGAGGGCCAGTTTGGTTATTTACCTTTCTCTCACAAACCAGTTTTCTTACAGCTTCTTACATGTTCCAAATCTGTTTAAAGTTACCCTCAGAGCAATGATAATTAAACAACCGGTTTTTTATAAATATATAATTTTTAAATTTGGTTAACTATAGGAAAATTCCCAATTAAATGGATCAAAGTAAGAGTAACAAAAAGCTAGAAAACAATTTACTCAAACTTTATACAGAGATTTTATTTAAACATGCGGAAGCTTTAAAAACTTAGAACACTTACAAGGAAAACTTCAAGCTATTTAGAGGATTAACGTGTAATCCTCTAAATAGCTTGAAGTTTTCCTTGTAAGTGTTCTAAGTTTTTAAAGCTTCCGCATGTTTAAATAAAATCTCTGTATAAAGTTTGAGTAAATTGTTTTCTAGCTTTTTGTTACTCTTACTTTGATCCATTTAATTGGGAATTTTCCTGGTATTAGAGCTGTAAAAAGCTCCGGTATGGCAGGCTAAGCCTAGAAGAAGGCTTAATAGTGAAAGGGCTGGGAATGATTTAATTCAATTTTAAAGTCTTGAGTTAATTTAATACTTTTATAATTGTTTCTGGTAAACAATTTCTGAGGAAAATAACTTTATAAACATTACTGTTCGTTCGATTTGGAGGTAAAAATTAAACTATGTTTTAAAATGAAAATTTTCAAAAGACATGGGCTGTTTCCGAAGAGTAGTAAGTAATCCCCCATGGTGAGATTAGTTCGGAAGAAAATATAGGCGGAATTTCTGGAATTTGTGAAAAGCAAATGGTTTTAAAATGTTGAGTCTTTAAAAGTTTTCAAAATAATCTTTTGGATTTCAAAAGACGTTGGCAGTGGCCGGAATAGTAGCCAAGGAGGGCGAAGATAGGCAGAACCCCAGTGGTGAGAAACTAATAGAAATTTTGAAAAATTAAAGTTTTTAACAAAGCCAAGAGGTATTCATCAATAGAAATATCCTATGTTTAGAAACCATGGATCGGAAACAACTAGTGTTTATATAAACTTCTTTCTTCAAACAAAGTAAAAGTTTTATGTTAATTCAAGAATTAATTGAGATGATGAGATTTCCAAGAACCAAGTAACTATTAAGTCCTCTTTATTTTTAAGTACTGTTTTAAAACCCAGTGTATTTTGATATGCTCTTTATGTTTTATGAATCCAAGTGTTGAAAGATTTTTTCAAGATTTCGAAAGACAGATAAGTTCTTTTATTGAAAATAATAATAGATTAGACTATCTTAATTTAGAGTTTTCAAGACCCGTCCATAGAAGAACAAATTTTGGTTTAGAATACGAGTGTTTTCACGGAGAAAGCGTTACACGCGCTTTTAACGTTAATAACCACTCTACTAATCCGAATTTGCTAATCTCGGATGATTTAAATATTTTAAAATATAATTTACAAGCTTTTTATGATAGTCACCTGTTAACAACCCACCTTTACATAAAAAGATTTCGTGAGATTCTGAGAGAGCAAGAGAGTCTTGACAGGCAAATTAGTGGTATTCACACAGCCATTAATAGCCTATCCAAGAAAGTCACGCAAATAGGTGTAACCTTACAAGCACATCAACCACTCACAGCAGTTCAAGTTCGACAACTGGTTAAAGAAATCACAAAGCAACCAAAGATCGTTGAAGCAGAAGCTCTTAGACTCACAGAAGAGCTTACCCACAAAGTGACACAAGTTGAAGAACTGATTAAAGACCTCAGAGAATCTATGATTCTATGAATAGGTGGCAAGCCACAGCAGAGACTGAGTCTTACAAGTCAGCAGCAACAGCAACTTGGTCCTTGGATGAACCATCAGTAGGTTTTAGCAAAACTACTGGTATTGGCAACTCAGCACAACAAACAGCGATCCTGATTAAGCAAAATAATTTCTTAATCCAAGAAGTTACAAGAGTCTCAGAAGAACTCCAAGAAATAAAAGAAGACGTAGGTGAAATAAAAAGGGCTATTACAGAGCTAAGCAAAGGAAAAAGTGCTGTAATAGAAGGATATCCAAAGGAGTTACTTGAAGGCCTTGAAAATCTTAAGAATCTTAAGATTGAAGGGAAGCCAGTAGTTCCAAAAGAAAAAGGCCCGTTCTACGTTTACAAAGATCCAAGCAAGATATTGCAAGAACTTGCTAAGATTAGTAAATGAGAAGATCAACAGACCAACCACCTCCTTTATGGAGACCAACGGTAACAACAACAAATGACGATAATCGAAGAATTCCAAGTCAAGAAGATCAGATTAGACAGTATTCTACCTGGCAAAGGAATCTGTTTAATACAAGAAGGGGAATTCAGAACCGATTCGGAAGAAGAGGGTTTAATCAAACCCTGGAAACACAAATAGATCCAGATCGAGAAATCCAGTTAACAAGAAGCAGAAGAGCTAATCTGGTACCAGTAGAAGTACTGTATAGCGCTGGTGAAATAAGGCGAGAAAGTAGTGTTTACCAACACTACAGTGAAGAAAGGGTGCTTGTCACAGACGGTGATCAAGCAGAATTGGAATTCTGCAATAACAGATCATATGCAAGGCTTGTTGAAAGAGGCCTAGAACATCTGCATATGGGTGTTATTATGATAAGGCTACAAACCCTGCACAGAACAAGGGCAAGAACACAAGCTTTAGTAGTCTTAAGAGACACAAGATGGGCGAATAACGTGTCTATAATCGGATCTATGGAAGTTGACCTATCATCAGGAGCACAGATGGTATACATAGCACCAAACATGATGGTATCATTATCTGATTTCCGAAATATTCAGATAGTAATACAAACTCATGGCTATGAAGAGTTTAGTGGCGAATCAAACTTGATTGTTACACGAGCACTGGTAGGAAGATTGACAAATACCAGTAATGCCGGGTTTAATTATAATATTGAAAATGTTATAAGCTACCTAGCCTCGTCAAGCATCAGGGCTATACCAGCTCAAGGGGTAGAAGTACCTATTGGAAGGCAGTGGACGATCAGACCACCCAGAGAAAGAGTAGTGATAAGAGCTCCAACTGAAGCATCCATTCGAGAAGGATTTGGGGGAACTCAGGTGTTAAACTTCTAGAATTACAGAAGAACTACCAACAATCCAAATTTATTGGAAGATTGGAAAGAAAGAAGCCAAAGTGCAAGACATCCTAGTCGAGAAGAGGATGAAGATGAAACAACTGAAATAGCACTAGTTGGCAGAATAAACCATGTTGAAAATAATCCATTATATCACAACCCTTGTGATTTGGATAATCCAAATTGGTTAACACCTTGGGAAGAGCTTGAGCATAATGAAAGGTGGAACAACGGAAAGTATGATCGAAAGAAGATGCCAAAAACAAAGAAAAAGAAACCAGGTGTATGGGATACACTGGGAGAACCATCAGGAAAGTATGACTATATGGTTAATTATTCATATAAGAGATCATATGATGATTTACCAGTTATATCAACGGGATGGGAAGATGATCAAAAGCACCATGATCAAGAATATGTTTTTGCCGGAGAGTCTTCTAACGAAGAAAAAGAAGAAATTATAGATTTTCTTTTGGAAAATCCATATTTTTCTTTTGATGGGAGAGATGATAATCCCTATCATCAGCAAAAACTAGTTGAAGCACCAACAACGGATACAGGTTCAGATGAAGAAATTGTATACCTAGCAGGAGAAGCTCAGCCAATTGAAGAAATCCAATGGCCTGAGGAAGAAGATAATTTATCTGTAGCATCCTATAAGGAAAATATCCTTATGCAAGGTACAGATAATGAAATTAACCAGTGTTATAAGAGGTCTGCTAAGAATTACAAGAAGCTGAGAAAAAGACAAACCAAGAAATGGATTGTCAAAACGGCTCAGGAATCTAAAGTAATAAGAACTGAAAGTTCTAGTAATCAAAGCGAGCTGAAAGATGTGCCGTTTGATACTAAGACTGAAAGTGATTATGAAATAGGATCTATTGAGCAAAGAAGTGAGAGAATTTATGCTGGAGGATTAGAAGAAGAATCTGCTGAAATGGAGTATCCTTCTCTTGCAAAATTCAGACAATTGATGTTGGAAAAAGTAGAGCATGCAAAGATGTCATCCAGCACTTCCCATTACTATGGAAGACCACCAGATGCTACGATGACACTAGTAGTTTACCCCCCCCCCCCCCCCCCCGCACAACCAACAGGACAAATTAGATCAATGTTTCCTTTTGATCAAGCAAAAATCAGGCAAAGAACAGAAGCAATGGCATCAGCTATGCCTAATAATATGTGGAGTTTGCCACCAGCATGGTCTAATCAAGGGAGTATTTTGGTTCTACCATTTGATATTAGCCTATGGGGAGATGTAATATCAAGATGGGAATCAAGTGTTCTGAATGTGGTGGATGATCCGACGAAAAGCTGGCCTAATGACTGATCAAAAATCAACTTCATTGAAAATCTCATGGGAGAAGTTGAGAAACTTGCATGGATCCAGTGGAAAAGTGTTTACAAACAAGAGTACAATGCTCTTGAAGAAGCTGCAGGAGACACTCAAAATATCATTTCAACAATAAGAAAGATATTTATCCTGGAAGATCCATACCAGGGCAGCACGGCGGAACAAGATAAAGCTTATAGGAATTTGGAGCGATTACAGTGCAGTGAGACTAAGCACATATGGAAATTCCTAAGTGACTACAAAAATCTTGCAGCAAAATCTGGAAGATTATTTGTGGGAACTGAGCTTTCTGATAAGCTCTTTAGCAAACTTCCCCCAATATTGGGACATGATATTGAAAAGGCATGGAATGAAAAGTATCCTGGAACAGCAGCTGCAGTTTTTCCTAGAATCAAATTCATAGGAGAATACCTTGAAGAAGCATGTAGGAGAGCAGCATTGCAAAAGGAAGTTAGAGCAATTGATTTTTGTGGAAATATATCCGTTCCTGGATACTATGGCTCTCAAAGAAAAAGAACGTTAACAAAAGCAAATAATTATGAAGGAAAGCCGCACAAAAATCATATACGAGCTTTTAAAAGCAATTATAAAGAACAGGAGAGAGTTCGGAAATTCAAATGCTTCAGATGTGGTGAAGAAGGTCACTATGCAAGTGAATGCAGAAAAGAAAAGGCTATAGTGGCCAGAGCTGCAGTCTTAGACAAAATTGAAATTCCGGACAATTGGGATGTTGTCTCCGTAGACCCAGGAGATCCAGCAAGTGATGTCTACTCATACTCTGAAGATGAGGAAAAAGGTAGAGAAGAAGGAAAGTATGAATTTGCATTTGCTGGGGTAGTTGAATACATAGAGCCACAGTATGATTGGGCACCAAAAATAAAGTTGGCTGAAGAGATGGAGAAATGTATTCATAACTTAAGGATGAACCAAAGAAGAATTCAAGGAAGATGTTCATTCTGTAAGTATGAAACTACCAACAAATCAAGGGCAACTTGTGATGAATGTGGTTTAGTTGCATGTACTATGTGTGCATTTAAACACTTAAAGTTCAAGGTGGTTCCAGAAAAGAAAGAAGTTCATGGTTATGCAAACAAAGAACCTCTTATCAAAGAGCTTCTTCAGTATCTATGTATTTAACTGAGAAAAATGAAGACCTAGAAGATCGAATTCAGAAGATCCAATCCAAGGAAGATGTCAATAAATAGAAAGAATTAGAAAAAGAATTTGAAAGTCTAGAATGGCCACCAGCCCATATGAGAAGAGAGGGTAAAGAGGAGGAAAAACCCAAAGATGAGCCCAAGTTTAAATGGCCCACGCTATTTAAACCATTAATAGAAAAACCGTTAACTATTAACGAGCCCAAGGATTCATCTAAATCAGAAACCGAAGTGGTTTATGAAAAACCCAAACCTAAGGAAATAGCCTTAATGGGTTATGAAGGAAGAAAGTCCTGAAACAGGCTGTATAATATGAAGGTTTACTTTGAAATCAAAGATGGACCATCCTTTGAAATACAGGCCATACTAGATATGGGAGCAACAACCTGTTGTTGCAACATTTTGAAGGTTCCAGATGGGGCAATGGAGCAAAGCCCATGGGTAGTAAATTACAAAGGAATTAATTCAGAACAAAAGGCAAGGATGAAGATAAAGCAAGATGGAAAAATGATCATTGCCGGAGAAAGCTACCCAATTCCGTTCACCTACTGTTTTGTAATGGAAAAAAGTGAAGGAATAGACATGCTGATCGGTGCAAACTTTCTTAGAAGTAAGAAAGGAGGTGTCAATATAGAAGGTGATACAATTACCTTTTAGAAAAATACATCAAAAGTTATTACCCAACCGTATGCCGTAATTGCCAAGTGTGCCATTGAAGAATTGGATCTTGAATATCAAGATTATACTGAAATTAATGAATGGTCATACAAGACGGTGGAAGCCAGAATCAGCAGAAATGAAAAATTTGAAGTAAAGTTCAGGGATTTAATCAAAAGGTTAAAAGATCAAGGCTTTATTGGAGAAGATCCCCTGAAGCATTGGAAGAAGAATAAGGTTATTTGTGAATTGGAAATACTTAATCCAAGTATAACAATTCAGGATAAACCTCTGAAGCATGTTACACCAGCCATGAAAGATCAGTTCAAGAAACACACAGATGCTCTGCTACAACTTGGAGTCATAAGGAAAAGCAAAAGCAGACATAGAACCATGGCTATGATAGTTAATTCAGGTACATCCATTGATCCAGCAACAGGAAAGGAAGTTAAAGGAAAGGAAAGAATGGTGTTTAATTATAGAACACTTAATGATAACACCAAAAAGGATCAATATTCTCTCCCTGGAATCAACACAATAATCTAGAGGATAGGATACTCTAAGATCTATTCAAAGTTTGATCTTAAGAATGGATTCCATCAAGTGGCGATGGCTGAAAATTCAATTGAATGGACAGCCTTCATAACACTTGAAGGGCTATATGAATGGTTAGTAATGCCATTCGGATTAAAGAATGCACCTGCAATTTTCCAGAGAAAAATGGATAGTTGTTTTGAAGGAACGGAAGAATTTGCTGCAGTATATATTGATGATATACTGGTGTTTTCCGAAAATGAAACAATGCACGAGAAGCATCTCAGAAAAATTCTGGAGATATGTGAGAAGAATGGTTTAATTCTTAGTGCAAACAAGATGAAGATTGCAGAAATAGAAATTGAATTCCTAGGAGCAGTAATAACTAATTCTACAATTAGATTACAGCCTCATATTATCAAGAAGATTGCGGAATTCAAAGATGAGGATCTCAAAGAAAAAAGGGGGCTAAGATCATGGCTAGGAGTTCTTAACTATGCAAGGAGTTATATTCCGAAGTTAGGAATTATGCTGGCACCATTGTATGAAAAGACATCCCCTCATGGAGATAAAAGAACGAAAGATTCTGATTGGAAGCTTGTGAGAGAAATCAAGAAGCAAGTTCAGAATCTACCAGACATGAAGCTACCTCCAAAGGAAGCTTACATGGTAATTGAAACAGATGGCTGCATTGAAGGATGGGGAGCCATTTGTAAATGGAAGAAAGAAGAAAAGGGTAGATCTAAGGAAGAAGTATGTGCTTATGCAAGTGGAAAATTTCCTGTAATTAAATCAACTATTGATGCGGAAATTAATGCTGCTATTAATGGTTTGAATGCATTCAAGATTTATATCTTGGATAAGAAGGAAATTACTCTTAGAACAGACTGCCAGGCGATAATATCTTTTTATAAGGCCGCTCAAAACCTGCAAAATAGGTTATCCAGAGTTTGTTGGATGAACTTCATAGACATTATTACTAACACTGGAGTCAAGATCAATATGGAGCATATTGATGGAAAACAAAATGTTTTAGCTGACCAATTATCAAGAATTTGTTGTTTAATGACTCTGCAGGAATGGAACATGTCAGGCGAATACACAGAGACAATAGCAACGTTGAGCGACACCTTAGAAGAGGTAACATATGGCGCCAAGATGGGTGCAGACGTGACTATGGAGGAAGAGGAACTATGCCATCTTCTGGAGCAGTTCTTGTTAACAGCTACGCCAACATTACAGAAGAAGACATCCTCGACCAACTTAGACTACTCTCATCAAGAAGGATGGAGGCCCTACAAAGACTTGCAGATCAACAAAGGGACAACACCCTTGCAGAATTGGACCTCTACAGAACCATGGTTGAATTCAACCTGTGCAGATGGTGGATACGAACAGAAGGAACAGAACCACACATCTACACAACAAGAGCAGAACAAGCAGCTAACAAATTGGCCCAAGCAAAAAGGCTTATTTGTGAAGCCCATCAAGAAAACCAACCCAAGCCCGGCTTCTAGAAAAAAATGACGGAAGCAGTGACGAATTCTCAAGCAATAATTCTAAAAACTTTGGTGATAGTGGTGGACCATACTCAAAAACAACACGGCACCGAATAAAGCATAACAGTCCAAGTTTATCGTGGATAAATTATTAAAGAAGGAGACAGTTGTGCCGTCCGTTTATGTTTAATTATTAAAGCAAGAGACGCGTGTTTGTCTCTTTATCTATGCTTTCCAGCTCAGGCAATACGATAGAAAACTATCAATGTGCACCCGGGTAATCGGTAGACGGTTTCAATCGTCTTCTATGCCTATATAAGAGCTTAGTGTGTCTAAGGATTCACACAACCTAGAATACCTAACTTGTGTAATCCTCTAAATAGCTTGAAGTTTTCCTTGTAAGTGTTCTAAGTTTTTAAAGCTTCCGCATGTTTAAATAAAATCTCTGTATAAAGTTTGAGTAAATTGTTTTCTAGCTTTTTGTTACTCTTACTTTGATCCATTTAATTGGGAATTTTCCTGGTATCAAAGCTATTGTTAATAAAAGCTTATAAAAAATAAGTTGTACCAAACACATAAAAGATGACAATATTGAGAAATAAATAAAAGGCATGTAAATTACCAACACTAGCATCCAAATCATGCTTATTGGGAACTAAAGTGTTCTTGTAAGCTGGCGCGACTTCTGTTTTAACATCAGCTGCAAATGTATTTGCTTGAGAAGAACTCATGCGGTCCCATAAACCAAACTTTATAGATGCAATCTGCAATAAAAAAGTACACTTGTATTCACAAAATTCAAACAAAAGGGCAGTGCTTATTTAATAAACATTTAAATAAAATATTGACATGACATTATATAATTGTATAAACATGTTCAAAGTTAACGTACAGCCACATTTAGCAATCCAACATGTGGGTAGGAGGAATTAATCATTTTATTCAGAGCTTTCTTTTTCTGCTTTGGCTTCATTTTACCATGATAGAAATCAAGCATCTTGCCGAATGCCTACAAGCAAAGGATACCAGTTAGGACATAATACTGGTGTAACATACTATATAACATATCAGAAGATCAGACAAGATATGTTAAACTTTATAAAGTTTCACATTTACAAGAACTCAATGCAGGGAATACACTACACAAAAGAAAACTTTGATTCATGAACACGAAAATAACTCATCAGACATCAGGAATCGCCACATATAGACAAGCAGGTCAGTGCCTCAGTGGTCAGTAAAAAAAAAAAGTAATCTACGTGACAAAAAAATGACAACCGTTCTTTTTTATAAAGTGACATTCTTTTATTGAACTCATAGAAATTGAAAAGTGAAACGGATACATATTTTTAAAGGGAAATTTGATTTTAATAATCTCACCTTTAGGTGGTTGGTCAATAATAATCCCACCTTCAAATATTGCCACTGGCAGTCCCACCTTTCAAAAAAGATTCTCACTAGACCTCTGTTAAAAAAACTTAACCTCGTTAAATTTTATTTCACAATTTCAAATCAGAACGAGGATACGAGTCGATTGATGTAAAACTTACCTCTAATCAGTGCTCCAAACGACTTGATTTTTGTTAATTGGAAGTTTAAACAACCGAATTGAAGTACCGTTTTCGTTGTTTGGAGCACCGTTTTGACTTTTGAAGTAAGTTTTGCATCAATCGACTCGTATCCTCGTTCTGATCAAAAGCCCTAACGCATCAGTTTGAAATTCGGAAAAAAACTTAACGAAGTTAAGTTTCCGTTAAGTTTTTTTGACGGAGGTCCAGTGAGAAAAAAAAAGGTTTAAATGTGGGACTGCGAGTGGCGACACTTGAAGGTGGGATTATCATTGGCCAACCACCTAAAGTTGGGATTATTAAAATCCAATTTGCCTTTTTTAAATCATAATTAGTCTGCTATCCAGATCTCGATACGCTCACATGCAATGTAACACAGTAAAACGCTTCAGCATACCCCAACTACATCCTCTTCTTTTTCACATGTGTCTCTCCATATCTGAATGAACCTCCAAGTATGCCCATCTAATGCATTATCATCTATAAATCCTGTTTCAAAATCCAGACTTTGAAACTCCGGTTTAAACTTGATCCCAACCATCCATAACTTGGGTGTTCTATGAATTGCAAATTTCGTGCAGTATTTAATGTTAGATAATTTAATTTTAGAAACTTGTTTCCCTTCATGTGGAGCAACACGATCCGGCCAAAGCGATGGCATTTGTGCAGCTGTTGAAGTCTGAGATGCAGTTGCGATTTGAGATGAAAAATATTGCAGAACTAGTGGATGCTTCGAAATGGGTCCCAATCCAAGTTCTTCAAAGCTTGTAACTCCCTCCCTTTCACAGATTGCCATCTCCAAGTCACGTACTGATGTGATGTTTTGAACTCCAGCAAAGCAATGTATAAGAGAGTTGACCTGCAAGATCAAAATCAGTTGACCATATAGTTTATAAAAACTTACAAATGTACGTACTTAAGAAAACACATACAATAAACCAAACATCTGATGCACATCTAATGTTGGTGATTATAGAATCAACAAGCTGTTTTGTTTAATAGCGTTAACTTGTAGACCAAATGAGAAATCATAATAAATACTTATACGAGTTAGGAAGTGTGGATTACACGCTCGTTCAATTTTGTTCTAGATGTATTTGCTTGAGAAGAACTCATGCGGTCCCATAAACCAAACTTTATAGATGCAATCTGTAACAAAAAAGTACACTTGTATTCACAAAATGCAAACAAAAGGGCAGTGCCTATATAATAAACATTTAAATAAAATATTGACATGACATTATATAATTGTATAAACATGTTCAAAGTTAACGTACAGCCACATTTAGCAATCCAACATGTGGGTAGGAGGAATTAATCATTTTATTCAGAGCTTTCTTTTTCTGCTTTGGCTTCATTTTACCATGATAGAAATCAAGCATCTTGCCGAATGCCTACAAGCAAAGGATACCAGTTAGGACATAATACTAGTGTAACATACTATATAACATATCAGAAGATCAGACAAGATATGTTAAACTTTATAAAGTTTCACATTTACAAGAACTCAATGCAGGGAATACACTACACAAAAGAAAACTTTGATTCATGAACGCGAAAATAACTCATCAGACATCAGGAATCGCCACATTTAGACCAGCAGGTCAGTGCCTCAGTGGTCATTAAAAAAAAGTAATCTACGTGACAAAAAAAAATGACAACCGTTCTTTTTTATAAAGTGACATTCTTTTATTGAGCTCATAGAAATTAAAAAGTGAAATGGATATATATAATTTTTAAAGGGAAATTTGATTTTAATAATCTCACCTTTAGGTGGTTGGCCAATAATAATCCCACCTTCAAATATTGCCACTGGCAGTCCCACCTTTTAAAAAAGATTCTCACTAGACCTCCGTTAAAAAAACTTAACCTCGTTAAGTTTTTTTTTCCGAATTTCAAATCAGAACGAGGATACGAGTCGATTGATGTAAAACTTACCTCGAATCAGTGCTCCAAACGGCTTGATTTTTGTTAATTGAAAGTTTAAAAACCGAATTGAAGTACCGTTTTCGTTGTTTGGAGCACCGTTTTGACTTTTGAAGTAAGTTTTGAATCAATCAACTCGTATCCTCGTTCTGATCAAAAGCCCTAATGCATCAGTTTGAAATTCGGAAAAAAACTTAACGAAGTTAAGTTTCCGTTAAGTTTTTTTGAAGGAGGTCCAGTGAGAAAAAAAAAAGTCTAAATGTGGGACTGCAAGTGGCGACACTTGAAGGTGGGATTATCATTGGCCAACCACCTAAAGTTGGGATTATTAAAATCCAATTTGCCTTTTTTAAATCATAAAATGTCGGCTATCCAGATATCGATGCGCTCACATGCAATGTAATACAGTAAAAAGCTTTGGCATACCCCAATTACATCCTCTTCTTTTTCACATGTGTCTCTCCATATCTGAATGAACCTCAATGTATGCCCATCTAATGCATTATCATCTATAAATCCTGTTTCAAAATCCAGACTGTGAAACTCTGGTTTAAACTTGATCCCAACCATCCATAACTTGGGTGTTCTATGAATTGCAAATTTCGTGCAGTATTTAATGTTAGCTAATTTAATTTTAGAACCTTGTTTCCCTTCATGTGGAGCAACACGATCCGGCCAAAGCGATGGCATTTGTGCAGCTGTTGAAGTCTGAGATGCAGTTGCGATTTGAGATGAAAAATATTGCAGAACTAGTGGATGCTTCGAAATGGGTCCCAATCCAAATTCTTCAAAGCTTGTGACTCCCTCCCTTTCACAGATTGCCATCTCCAAGTCACGTACTGATGTGATGTTTTGAACTCCAGCAAAGCAATGTATAAGAGAGTTGACCTGCAAGATCAAAATCAGTTGACCATATAGTTTATAAAAACTTACAAATGTACGTACTTAAGAAAACACATACAATAAACCAAACATCTGATGCACATCTAATGTTGGTGATTTTAGAATCAT
Source organism: Helianthus tuberosus (assembly GCA_030545235.1). Classification (NCBI taxonomy): domain Eukaryota; kingdom Viridiplantae; phylum Streptophyta; class Magnoliopsida; order Asterales; family Asteraceae; genus Helianthus; species Helianthus tuberosus. Next base: position 2,814,831 of record CM060362.1, read on the forward strand.
CAAGCTGTTTTGTTTAATAGCGTTAACTTGTAGACCAAATGAGAAATCATAATAAATACTTATACGAGTTAGGAAGTGTGGATTACACGCTCGTTCAATTTTGGTCTAGATCTGCCACTGCTTGCGGTTATACCCCCTAACAGTACAAACAACAACTAAAACGTCGTGATGATTCAACCGCATAAAATTAGAACTCCTCTTGTCTAAATTCGTTATCGAATTTCGTACTTCAAATCTAGTAGAAAATGTTGGAAATTCACTTTCAGTATTATCCAATAGTTAATTTACGAAATACTTGATAGTGATTTAACACTGACTCAGAAATGATAAATCTATCCAGGCAACTACAAATTCTATAAATACCTTTCACATATTTACAACCAACCTAAAAAACAAATCACTATTAATTGATCAAATATAACCTAATATTATAATTTGAATAATATTTGAATTTGAAGTAGCGTTTCTTATGAGTTATAACTAGTAGGGGTGAGCATATAACCGAAATAACCGAACCGAAACCGAAATAACTGAACCGAAAATAACCGAACCGAGCCTTAAGTGACGGTTCGGTTATCCGTTTTTATAATAAGCGAAAAAATCGGTTCGGTTAGGGTTAACAACTAATCCATAACCGATTTATCCATAACCGAACCGATACTTTGGCCCACTGCATATTTTTGTGATTATATTTATATCTAGTCCAAGTTTTTAAGAAGCCCATTATTTTTAGACCCAAGTTAGTAGGCCCATTTTACATTAATAAAACACAAATGTCAAATGTAGGGGCCATTACATTACACTAATTATAAAACAAATGAAAGTGAATTGGGTTAACCTTATGATGCTATTTTGTTGGATTTAAACCCTTATGATAGTGGATTGGGTTGTATAACATTTGCTCGTCTAGGTAGTTGCTATCTTGCTAATGGTTTCAGTTGCATTTTGTTTATGGTTTAATTGTTAATGAAGATCCTTGTTACTTTCATGTGGGCTGTTAGTTTTTTTTAATTGTATTTGTATCATTCACACCTTCCCAACAAGTCAACAACACCAACTTGCACAAACTATAAAAAAATAAAAATAAAAAATAAAAAAGTTATTTAACCGTAACCGTAACGGAACAATAACCGAACATTAACCGAATTATCCGAAACCGAAATAACCAAACCGATCGGTTAAGGATATGTAATGACCGATCATATCGGTTACGGCTCAAAACCGAACCGTGCACGCCCCTAATAACTACTACAATAAAACTTGAAATGTCATTTGTCGGTTGCAAATATAAACGACTTTATTTTAAAATAATAAATAAATAAATAGTTAATTGATGTTGAACTTTACCTTGACTTCAGTAAGCATGAGATGGTTAAGTGACGGAATACTCTGCATATTAAACCCTAACGACTCAAACGAAACAGCGTTCAGCATAAGCAACGCTGAGTTAGCGACGCTCCACGCAGATATGCTTTCGCCGGTGGCCAGAAGATCGGAGTAAGCTTTCACTACTGCTCCGTCGACCATCGCAAACGCCGGTGACACCGCGTTGTCACTGCTTCCGCCGTACGGTTGCCAGTTATTCTGGCCGTACATTTTGTAAGTTCGCCGGAGAATGACGGTTGAAGAAGGTCGTCTTTTGGTCTTTCAAGCGGGGAAAAGAACAATAATAGAGTTGCAAACATTAGCCTCGTGGATATCATTTACATATATAAGACTAAACTTTCATTTTGTTCATTTCGGTTTGGTCATTTTAACGGTTTTGTCTTAATCCTTTAAAAATAGTTATTTTACTCCCCGATGTATGAAGCGTGTTACGGTTTCACCCTCCGCCCCAAGCGGCATCCCTTTTAAACGTTAAAAACTGTCATGATTCAGTCTAGGTTTTGGTCTACTTATGGTCATAATTGTCCATCATGTGTTATGCACGTGACAATTTTTAACGTTTAAAATGGATGTTGTTTGGAGCAGGGAGTGAAATCGTGATGGGATTCATAAATCAGGGAATAAAATGGCTATTTTTAAAGGATTGAGACAAAACTGTTAAAACAACCAAACTACAGGAAGCAAAATGATAGTTTACTCCATATATAAATTGTCAAGTTGCAAGAGTGTTTCACTTTTGGTGCTAAACTATTTGGATGTGTCAAAAGTGCACCTCTGAAGTTTCAGCATTTTATTGCTTAGCCTAAAAGTTAAGAACACACTTGGACAATTGTGTACTGTTGTAGACAAGTGTTCAACCATGTATATGTTTTTTTTTTTTTTGTTAGTGCTTAATGGAGAAGGTTCTGACTATTGGTTTCTTAACGTAGAAGCTTCTGACTTTTCGCTTTAGGAATTCAGTATGTGTATAGAATACAAGATAACTATGGAACAATTATTTAACACTATATATATTACTAGGGGAGGGGGTGGTCACTAGTGATACAATTCTATCACTACCAAGCACCAATCAACTCATGTCATGTCATTACCCAATATTCTATCACTAGTGATAGAAATGTAGTGGGGGTGGTCACTAGTGATACAATTTTATCACTCCCAAATTTTTTTAATTTTTATTTTAAAATTAAAAATTAAACACTAAATTATAAATTTTACTAATTTTTTTAATTTTTTATTTTAAATTAAAAATTAACAATAAAACACTAAAATTATAAATTTCATTAAATTTAAAACATACTACTTCAATTTAACATACTAGAAATCATGAAACATACAATTAAAAAAAAAACATACTCCTCGTCCGAATCATGAAACTCTAAACCTAGAGAACCTACTAGTTCGATTAAATCGTATCTCAACCGAAAGTGAGTTTCTTCATTACGCAATTCTAGATGGATATTTTGTGGAACTTGAACTTGTGTAGGAGGATCCGACACCCAATCCGGGGATATTGCACGTCCGTCTTCTTTGATCGTCATATTGTGCAATATGATACATGCATACACTATGCTATGTATTGATTTCTTGTTCGTCGCACGAACCGGTCGGTGTAGTATACCCCATCTACCCTTTAAAACACCAAATGCCCTCTCAACATCTTTTCTTGCCGATTCTTGCAATTTTTTTAACACGATTTCTTTAGGCTCGACAGGAAATGAGGGAGCTTTCACAAAAACAGACCAAGACGGGTAGATACCATCCACAAGAAAAAAGCCTCGTCTGTAAAGTCTACCGTTAACATAGAAAGGAGAGGAAGGTGCGGTACCATCCGTTACGGTTTGAAACAACGGCGATGTGTGCAACACATTGATGTCGTTGTTTGAACCTGGAACACCGAAATACGAATGCCAAATCCATAAATCATTCGACGCCACTACTTCTAGTATGATGGTTGGTCTTTTGATGTCTCCCCTAGCATACGCCCCTCGCAACTCTCTTGGACAATTTTTCCACTCGATATGTGTACAATCGATGCTACCGAGCATCCCGGGAAAATGCCATCTAGCCTCGTGTGCGGCGTAAATACGTGAGATGTCGTGGCTCGTCGGTTTACGTAAAAACTCGTTAGCATACAACTTAATGACCGCGTTGCAAAAAAAAATTGCAAACATTCACGTGAAGTTCTAGCCGACATAGCTAGGTATTCATCATATTGATCGGGAGGGTTACCTGTCGCTAGTTGGCGAATGGCGGACGTGCATTTTTGTATCGGCGTGAAACTTGGTTTGCCCCTCGCATCGTAACCTTCTTGAAACCATTCCCCGCTTGCTTCGATGTCTCCAACAATCTTTAAAAATAATTCTTTGGGTAAACGAAACCGATCTCTAAACGTTTCGGCATTGTAGAGCGGGATTTTCCACAAAATAATCGTTCATCAAAACTTCGTTGGCACGTATACGATCACGGTCGACCGTCTTCTTCTTTGGGCGGGACGACTCGGCATCAAGCTCGTTATACACCGACACAAAATATTTTAGCGTCTCGTTGTCGGAAGACGACTCGGTATCGCTATTGCTAGACATCGGAAACGTCGAATCCGTAGGGAATTCCTTTGAGAAAGATATAAAAATTGTGTGAAATGGGTTTATGTTTTTTATGTGTGTAAAATGGTTTAAAATGGAGATATATATAAAAGGTTTAAAGCTTTTTTTTTTTAATAAACTTACCGTTGAATAACGGTCGAATATGCCCAACGTTCAAATTCGTTCAAACTTTCAACGCGTTATAAATTCCACTTGTTGAAAACATCACGCGTGATACCACTAGCGGCGGCGGTGTGCGTTATAAAATAACGCGTGATGGCACCTCCATCACGGACCGCCCCCTCCGCCCTTATAATAATAAAAATACTAGTATTTATTAGCTTATTATAATAATAAAAGTACTATTGTTATTTTTAATTAAGATAATATAATATAATTACAATTTTTACAATTTTAATTCAAACTTATTTAAATTATTAAAAAAATAGAATTGTAGTTTACTCTTGTTTTTTTATATAAAGTTTTTGCACGTGTACTAGTATAATAAAAATTGTAGGTGCCGTACCCCTCAATGTTTTAATGTTCATTTAGGGGGTGTTTGTTTTTTTGTGAAAAACACTTTATAACCTCTTATGTCTGCACCACGCAGACCACGCGCAGGCGTTTAAGTCTGCAGCTTGTTTGTTTTTTGAAAGTGATTTCATTAAAAAACCTCTTCTAAAGCTCTTCCTCGCACAGACATGGCCTCACATCTTCAAGCCTCTTCTATCTTCTTCCTCTCTGCTCTTTCAAAACACATCTCATAACCCTAACATCCAGCCGACACCTAACGATCTCCACCTCCGTCGAAGCCCTCACCTCCATCCAGCCGACACCTCCATCGATCTCCACCTCCATCGCCATCGAAGCCCTCACTTCAGGTACGTGACGAAAACTCATCGACCCTGCAAATTTATGTTTCTCAATACATGTTTCCTGTGGGGTTGTTAGCATCATCGGGATCATTTGTATCAAAGCATTTGACAACCTCACTCTCATATGTATTTATTTGTCTATGTGTTGTGTATTTGATTAACCTAAGTTACCCATTTGCAAATTGCTTTCATCACAACAAAATATTAACATTAATTTCGGTTATATAAAATTTGTAACACGTTGTAACAAATAGAATTTTGTTGTAATGAAATCTATATGGATTTAGAATTTTGAATAGTGTCGGGAAGTCAAACTTGGATTGTTATCTGATCCTAAAACGTTTTATGTTGCGATTTCACTACAATTAGAAGTAGCTCAGCCTCTATCCAAGATTTCTATCGAATTTCCTAATATCTACACCGGTAACAAATGCATTTCAATCAAGTTATGACAGTTGACTTTCATTTATAGTCTCCTTAACTTTTTTTCTTGATTTTTATAGTAAATAAAATCAAAGGGTATTATCATAAATCCAGATCCGGGCCTCTTGTTACAACCCTTGAAGGGAAGGTAATGGACTGTTTTGGTGTTGAATAACATCTGAAAAGTTCCGACAGAATTCTCTTAATCGCTTGCTGAACTGGTTTGCTGGATCAAGAAACCGTAGAAGCGGCCATGGAAGCACTTTCCAAGAAGCTGTCATCTGGTGTTAAACGAATATCGGCTTGAGGGTTCAGTTTCATTGTGATCTGCTTCATGGTTGCACTCTAATTCAAGTGCTGAGATGATGATGCAAGAAAAAGTTCCATGAAAAAGGAGGTAAATTTTACATGAAAAAGGGTTTAGGGACCAGGTGATGTTTATATCCAACAAATCGGTTGGATTCATGATGTATTTGTTGAATAATTTCAGTTTGATTTGCAATATATTTGAAATTTTGTTTGATCTGTATTGATGTTTTTGTACTATTGTTTGATTTGAGGAGTGATATGATATTGATTATACAAAAAAAAAATTGTTCTTGTTGTTTTGAGTGAATCGATTGTTCTTGCAGAAGTTAAAAAACAAACAGTCTTCTTCTTGCAGATTGCAAAGGTTTGGTCCACCTCTTCTGCTATAGATGTCTGCAGATGTGCTCCGCAAACTGCAGACGTTCTACCTCAGAAAAAACAAACAACACCTTATTACATGATGTTAAGCCTATGAAACAATTATTTAACACTATATATATTATTATAATAATAAACTATATATATTATTATAATAATAAAAGTACTATTCATTAGCTTATTATAATAATAAAAGTATTATTCATTAGCTTTTGTTATTTTTAATTAATATAATATAATATAATTACTATTTTTACACTTTTAGTTCAAACTTATTTAAATTATTAAAAAAATAAAATTGTAGTTTACTCTTGTTTTTTATATAAAGTTTTGGCACAGATCAACAAGCACTAGTATAATAAAAATTGTAGGTGTCACTGCCCCTCAATGTTTTAATGTTCATTTCTTACATGATGTTAAGCCTATGGAACAATTATTTAACACTATATATATTATTATAGTAATAAAATTACTATTCATTAGCTTCGTTTATTAATACATAAATATATATAATATATAATATAATTTATTAATATATATATATTATAATAATTAAAGTACTATTCATTAGATTCGTTTATTAATATATGTATATATATAATATAATATAATTTCTTACATGATGTTAACCCTATGAAAGAATTATTTAACACTATATATATTATTATAATAATAAAAGTACTATTTATTAGCTTCGTTTATTAATGTATATATATATAATATAATTTTAGTTCAAACTTATTTAAATTATTAAAAAAATAAAATTGTAGTTTACTCTTGTTTTTTTATATAAAATTTTCGCACGTATCAACGAGCACTAGTATAATAAAAATTGTAGGTGCCAGTGTCCCTCAATGTTTTAATGTTCATTTTTTACATGATGTTAAGCCTATGAAACAATTATTTAACACTATATATATTATTATAATAATAAAAGAACTATTTATTAGCTTCGTTTATTAATATATATATATATAATATAATTTATTACATTATGTTAAGCCTATGGAACAATTATTTAACACTATATAATAATAAAAGTACTATTCATTAGCTTCGTTTATTAATATATATATATATTATTAATATATATATATATATATAATATAATATAATATAATATAATTTCTTACATGATCTTAAGCTTATGGAACAATTATTTAACACTATATATATTATTATAATAATAAAAGTACTATTCATTAGCTTCGTTTAATAATATATAACGAGTTTTTAGAACCCGTGCGTTGCGACGGGACCATTAAACTGAACAAAATATATATGTAAAAACGTCGAAGCACACGCACGTTATCGAGTATTACGTAAATAGATAATAATGAGGCAGATAAATTGTGTCTTCAGTAATTAATTTTTAGAGTTAATTGCCAAAATCGTCCCTGAGGTTTAGGCACGTTTGCCATTTTCGTCCAAATTGCCCTTTTTGTACCAAATTACCCCCAACGTTTGTAACTTTTTGCCATTTTCATCCAAACCACTAACTTAGTTTATTTTTTCTGTTAAGCTGAGGATATTTGGATGAAACTGGCAAATATAAAACCACAGGGACAATTTTGGCAATTTACTCAAACCCTTTTTAATTTCTTTTATTTAATTATTTTTGTTACATATATAATAAAAAAAGAATATACATGGAGTTTTTAGAATAAAAAAAATTATTAGTTTTGTCACGTAATTTTATAAATTTTCATGCAAATCACTAACTCAGTTGATTTTTTCTGTTAGGGTGAAGGATGTTTTAAATTTTATAAATTAAGATAGACATTAATTTACAGTTTCTTTATATAATCAATTTTATAAAGAGAAAACGTCATTGGTGTGCAACACATAACAATCGATTACAACTTTCAGTATTTATCACTTGTAGAGATAGAAAAAAATTGTAAAACGCTACATATTTTTTAAATGTGTTGAGCGCCTAGGAAATATGTTGGTAGAAATAAAATATTTATTTAATTAAGATTATGAGGGTAACTAACTAATACTTATTCTTAGTCGCTTGAGTAAAGAAACTTTTGGTTCATAGCATTATACTTACAATTTGGTGGGTAATTTTAAGTTTTGGTAACGATACGTTGTTTGATAGAGGGGGGGGGGGGGGCACTGGCTTCTATTTTTCCTTAGGAGCGAATTTAAAAGAGTAGAAGATGAATTACAAACTTGGTACATATGATAAGATTTTTTTATTTGACTTTTTTCAATAAGGTCACCAACATTTTAGTTTTATAAAATTTAGAGGTTTAAGTAGATTTTATTTTTATAAAACTGATCTATATAAAAAATTAGAAATTAATTTCTGTCTTAGTTTATAAACATCCTTCGCCTTAATAGAAAAATTAACTTAGTTAGTGGTTGGATGAAAACTTTTCATCTTTTACAATTTAACCCCAACATTTTTTTAACCCCTTTTACTTTTTTACCTTTAACCCAAAACTTTTCATCTTTTACAATTTAACCCCAACATTTTTTTTCAACTTCCTAACCCCATAATTTTCATCTTTCGCAAGTTTTTCGTTTTACGTTTCGTTTTAAATTTTGTGAGTTAACACGCCGCAACGTGCATGTGGGGTTTAACGTTTTTTTCGTCTGTGCTTTCCCGTTTGACAAGCCAGTCGCAACGCGTCAAATGTTCTCCGTTTGACAAGTTCGTCGCAATGCGCGGGTCCTAAATCGACTTAGTTATTGTTTTCTACGTTTTATGTTTATGTCTAATTTCTTCGCATTAACACGCCGCAACAGACGTGCGTGATTCAACGATTTCACGTATGTTTTTCATTCGGTGTAATTTTTTACATTTTTATTTATTTTATTTGTACGAGCTCTTCTGATGTTGGTGGTCGCTTGCAGTGGTGTGGCATTAGTGCTACTTAGCACGATTTTACAAACGTATTTAACCTATTAAGTTTTTTACTAATAATTTGTGTCGAGTTTACCAGTATACCTCCTTTACTTAACAAAAAACTATTTTTTACATGTATATTTTTATGTATGTGTCTGTATAAATGCAATTTCCTCTACATTTCTACATAAACTTTTTCTGGAAACGAGTTAGGTTAAATATAATACGTTTTCGTTTAAAAAACCATTTTTTACGTGTAAATTTTTATGTGTGTTTCGGTATAAATTCGAGTTGGTGTATGCAGTGGCGCAGGATATGAGGGGCCGGGGGGGGGGGGGCGCCCAACCCCCCGAACTTTTTGCGAAGTAGTGTTACGTATCTATTTTTCGTATAGAAATTTTTAGGTTTATATGTATTCACCCCCCCGGTTTAAAAAAAAAATTAGGTATATATTTTTTTGGACCCCCCGGTTTAATTTTTTTTTTTTGGTATATACGTTTTCGACCCCTCCTGTTTTATAAAAAAATATTTATATAGCCCATTAGGCATTAGTTAAACATATATATTTGTTGGCTGTTGATTAAAAACCAAAAAAAAAAACATTATAACCCAGCCCATTAATTAAAAGCCCAAATAAAACCCATTATAACTTGAAATTGAATAACCCATTAGTTAAACATATATATGAATATGTGTTGGCTGTTGCTGCCGAGGAGAACAGAAGAAAAAAAAACCCTGTATAACTTGCTGCTGCTAACCGAGGAGAACAGAAGACGAGGACAGAAAAAAACGCAGGTGCGTGCGGCTGTGGGCTGTCTTCTTCGTTCGACTAATTGACTTCGAGGAGACGAGGTATGTGTTTTTTTTTTTTATCTTTAGGTTTAAATTAGGGCTTAATTTATGTGATTTAGGTTTAAATTAGGGATGAAATTGGACCGATTTTTTGCCATAAACTTGTTGAAATTAAGGATTTAGGGGTGAAATTAGGCTGTAACCATGCTAGATATTAGAAAAAGAAAATGCCTTGTTGATGGTTAATTAGACTAAACTAACAGGCTGTAACTTCTTGAAATAAATTAGGGATTTAACTTGTGTTGTTGACTTGTTTCTTGTTAGATTACGCTATGGGGAAAAACAAAATCATAACTTCTTTTTTTAAAAGAAAGAATGAAGAACAAGTTGATGGAAACAATGAAATTAAACGGCAAAAAGCTTCAACAAGCGAACCGGTTAATGAAGCGAATAATGAACCGGTTAATGAAGCGAATAATGAACCGAATAATGAACCGGTTAATGAAGCGAATCAAATGTCCATTGTTGAAGCACATTCAATCTTCAACTCATAAAAAAGCTTTTCTATTATATACGAACTTGTTGAATAAGAAAGCACACCTTGAAACTTTCATAGAAACGCAAAGTGAAGAGACAATTAGGAAGAACCGGTTAAGATTAAAAACCACAATTGATGTAGTTCGTTGGTTGACATACCAAGCTTGTGCCTTACGAGGACATGATGAATCTTCCACTTCTAAGAATCAAGGTAACTTTCGTGAATTGCTAAAACTTTTAGCCTATTATAATGATGATGTTGCAAAGGTTTTGGAAAATGCTCCATTTAATTGCAAGTATACATCTTCCGATATTCAACAAGAAATTCTTAGTATCATGGCAAATAAAGTCCGTAACCATATACGTAGTGAAGTGGGGGATTCATGGTTTTGTGTCATGGTTGATGAGTCACGGGATGAGTCAAAAAAAGAGCAAATGGCGATAGTTTTAAGATTTGTTGATGTTGAAGGGGTGATACAGGAAAGGTTCTTGGATTTAGTTCATGTTACGGATACTTTATCAGCGACCTTAAAAGTAAATTTGTGGAATACACTATTGCATTACAAATTTGATGTTAGTAAAATCCGTGGTCAAGGCTATGATGGTGCTAGCAATATGAGAGGAGAATGGAACGGGTTGCAAGCACTTGTTCGGGAATATTGTCCTTACGCATATTATGTTCACTGCTTTGCTCACAGGTTAATTACTTGTTCTTTTTTAACTTTCTTTCTTCGGGTTTACTAAAATACTCTTATGGTTATTAAATTATATTTTTCTTTTTTGCTCACAGGTTACAACTTGCCTTGGTTTGTGTCTCAAGGGATGTGACTCCAGTACACCAATTCTTCTCAAACTTAGTTTTCATAATTAATGTGGTGTGTGCTTCAAGTAAGCGTCATGATGAGTTACAAATGGCGAAGGCAGATGAGATTAAAAAGTTATTAGAATTGGGTGAAATCAAATCGGGAAAAGGACAAAATCAGGTTGGGACGTTACGAAGGGCTGGCGATACACGTTGGGGTTCTCATTTTAAATCTATTTGTAGTTTGGTTAACATGTTTGATGTCACCCGTGCTGTTCTCAAGGGAATAATTGAAGACACGTCTCATGCTACTGGTTCTCAACGTGGAGATGCTAATATAGCTTACAGTTACTTGCAATCATTTGAATTTGTGCTTGTTCTTCACTTGATGAAAGAAGTAATGAGTAAAACGGAAACACTTAGTCAAGCATTACAAAAGAAATCCCAAGACATCCTTAATGCAATGGAGTTAGTTTCTGCAACAAAGGTTAGTCTAACTAATTTTAGAAACACTGGATGGGATTCTTTACTTGAAAAGGTTCGGTTTTTTTGTGAAAGGCATGACATAGATATGCCTGATATGAGTTCTCCATATACTTCTACTCGGTATCGGCCTCGTAAAAAAGATCTTCATGTTACATTTGAACATTATTACCGGGTAGATTTGTTTACAGAGACATTGGACAAACAACTACATGAGCTAAATAGTAGATTCAATGAGCAAGCGACAGAGTTGTTATCTCTTAGTGCGTCTTTATGTTCAAAAAAGATTAATTTTGATCAGATTGTTCTTCTTGTTGAGAAGTATTATCCTAACGATTTTACAGAGAAAGAAAGGAATCTATTACGTGGTCAATTGGATAATTTTCAAGTTGAAAGAAAAAATAATCCCAAGCTAAGTGAGGTATCAACTCTTTCTGATCTTTGCAAAACTCTTGTGCAATGTCAGAAAAATAACACGTACAAATTGGTTGAAAAAGTGTGTCGGCTAATCTTGACGCTTCCAGTTTCGACTGCAACAACGGAAAGAGGATTTTCAGCGATGAAAATATTTAAGACTCGACTTCGCAATAAGATGTCAGATCAGTATCTAGCAAACAGTATGGTGATTTACATAGAAAAGGAGATTGCTGAGAGCTTTGATTCGGAGTCCATAATTGACGAATTCAAAAATCTTAAAGGAAGACGAGCAGAACTATAATTCTTCATCCAGGAGAACCGGCCACCGGGTACCCACCTTCCTCTTCTTTTTAATGTTTTCGTGTCTTTGTTCAATTGTTTGTTAAACAATGTTTACGTTTTAATGTTTGAGAACGTATTTTATTTGATATTAATATTTGACCCGATCCGACCCGAATCGAATCACCGACATCCGACCCAAACATAGAATTTTTTTTAGGTCCGGTACCTTCCACCCCCCCGAACATTTTTTTCAAGCTTCGCCACTGGGTGTATGTTTCGATGTAAACTTTTTTTGAGAAACGAGTCAGGTCAAATACAATATGTTTTCATGATTATTTTTTGAATTATCTGTAAATTTTGTTTTGATCCGAGTGGAGTAAAATTGTGGTTTCTTTTGTTTTTTCCCTTTTCTAAAAGCTCTGATTAATCTCTTTTGATTATACGTGTCAGCTTTTTCCGTTATCCCGTTACGTTTTCTATGTATGACTCAGATGAAATATAATATGTTATGATTGTACGGTAAAGATTTGATTTACTTTATCTTTTGATTCAATCGCAATGCTTATATAGGTTACACTTAGTTCAATCAAATATGTCGAAACACGTGTTTTCATATGTTTAACACATCATATAATGTTTGGACTAATCCATTCGATGTTTGAGATGTAACCACGCTGCAATACGCGCGCGACTTATTTCTAGTTTCTTATTATATTTAACCTATTCATATTTACATATACATTTGTATTTAATTTCTAAAGGGTTAATTACGTTTTTCGTCCCCGTGATTTGTCAAATATCACTATTTCAGCCCATTAGTTTAAATATTACCAAAATTGTCCTTGTGGTTTCACTTTTGTAACTATTTCAGTCCACCGACACTAACATCATCCGGTTATTCTGTTAAGTGTTAGTGGAATGACCAAATTGCCCTTGTTTAAGGGTAAATAAATAAAAAAGTTGGTCATAGGTTTTGAACCGTAACAGAATAACTGGATGGCGTTAGTGTCGGTGGACTGTAATAGTTACGAAAGTGAAACCACAAGAACTGTTTTTGCAATTTTTAAACTAATGGACAGAAAAAATGATTTTTGACAAACCATAGGGACGGAAAACGTAATTAACTCATATCTAAATTAAGTTGTAATTATGAATGTTATTTCTTTTACTTTACATGTATATTCATTTTTTATGATTTTCGATATAAATTTCACTAAAATTGGAGTTGTAGTTGCAATCAGTTATTGTACAAATTGCCTTAACGTACGCTACGTACGAGATGAAATATCAACATGCGATTTTGGTTTTTTTCAGCAACATGCGATTTTTTTAACATGCGAATTTTTTTTTTAACTTGCGATCTTTGGTTTTTTTCAACATTCGAGATTTCCTTTCTGGGATTATAACATGCGAACTTGCCATAGCGTACGCTTCGTACGTTAAGACATTTTGTACAATACACTTTTTATAGCTTGTTTGTACTTTACCGGCACCGGCACTAACCGAATTGATACCTTCGCAACAATACCGATACCACGTTGATTTCAGCCGAACAACATCATTAATATTCATTTTATGGTTTTTGATTAATAAAAAACACGTATCAATATCCATTTAGGCATAGGGGGGTGGGGGAGGGGGGGGGGGTTATCTTTTGGTTGCCATAGCAAGTGCCGGTAGCGTATCGCTACCGTAACAAACCGAACCGATATAGACCTCATTTCTTGCCTATTCCGCCAGCCATTACAAGGGGCTGGTATTCCCACTAGTTTCTAAACAAAGGTCAAAAGGATAACATAAGACCACGAGATAAAAACTGTCTGAAAACAAACCTGCTAGTTAAACATCGTTGTGTACAAAACAAAACAAAACAAAACAAAACAAAACAAAGCATGCAAGCATCATAGATATTAACACATTTGATACACAAAATATGCAAGAACACAGAGCTAACACAAATATCAATAGAGAACAAACTCATCCTTCTGCTTCTCTGACATCAATACAGCCAGTTTCAGTAGACCAAGCTGACAAAGCCTAGCAGGATTCTTAAATACAGCGACTCGAGCTCTTTTATCACCTGACAAAACAACACGAGCTATGCTAAAAGATTCACCTTTCTCAACTGCAAACTGCCACTCTCTAACTGATATCTCAAACCAGTCCTTTGTTTTAGAATCGGTTGTTTTGACTTCAATGTATTCCTTCCGGTTTTCATCCTCACAAACTTCAATATCATAGGGTAGCCCGGTTTCACTACCTTCATTTACCCATTTCACAACTTTGATACCCTTGTTTCTATAGTAGTTAAATGCCAATTCCTCACCACGTCTCCCTGTAAGAGACGCATGTTTCATATCGACTGAGCCATGTGAAAGCTGGTCCTTCTGGCTATAACCCAAAGAACCATCTTGGTCAACCAAACCATGTTCGACAACGATTGTGTCAACCGCGTTTGTTCCCCCATGACCCAAAAACCCATCTTGGTCAACCAAACCATGTTCAGCATGGACTGAATCAACCGTGTTGATTCCACCATGACCCTCATGGTTCAAACGTATAGAAGCATTTAGACTTTTTGCGTCATCAGTAGTTGGTACATTTAGATCAACTTGCTTAATGACATATTGCATCTTTGATTTATTAGCACGTGAGGAAACAGATTTAGGGGGGTCCGGCTTCTGTTACTTTGGGATGATGAACTGGGCCTAACGGTTCTTTTAGGAACACCTTTTGTAGCTGATGTCACCGTTTTCAATGGCATGACTCCCATAGATTGAATTGACCATACTGGTTCTTCATCTGATAGTTTTGGCACTTTCTGGCTATTCAAGATGAAACTTTCTATTTGTTTTTCTGTGGAACCCGATTCATTCATAGATGTAATCATGTGAAGAAAATTTGCCAAGTGTAGTTCAGGATCGCCGTTGACCAAAAAACGAGAAAGCTCCATGAATATCGAATGAGAATCTGACTTACGAGTTACAAACAAAATCTCACCCTGTATGTATCAATACAAAAACAATTTAGTTCAAACCTGAACTAAGAGTAAACTGCCAATTTGGTCCCTGAGGTTTGGCCAGTTTTGCCACTTTAGTCCAAATTTCAAACCTGTTGCCATTTTAGTCCCTATGGTTTCGTTTTGTTGCCATTTTGGTCCAAATTTCAAATTTGACCAGATTTTTCAACTTAAAACCTGGTTTTTTGTCTTTATGCTCAAGGGCATTTTGGTCATTTTAGGTTTATTATAATCTAATATTGATTAACACCATTAATATATAACAGGTTTGGTCGCCGATTTGATTGTCGGAGATTTTGAAGCCATAGGGTTAGGACAATTTGCTTTAGCGGTGGAATTTTGTGGTTGCTTTGAGTTATGTGAGGGTTTTTGAGGGTTTTGGGTTTGGGAGGGTTGGCGGCAATGGGATGGTGGTGTTGGCGGCAGTGGGGGTGGTGGTGCTTGTTGTTGTTGTTCTGGCAGTGGCATTATTATTTATTAAATTTGAGTTATAATAAATCTAAATGACCAAAATACCCTTGAGGATAAAGACAAAATAGGGGGTTTAAGTTGAGGAATCTGGCCAAATTTGAAATTTGGACCAAAATGGCAGAAAAAACGAAACCACATGGCCCTAGATGCAAAAAGTTTGAGATTTGGACTAAAGTGGCAAAACTGGCCAAACCTCAGGGACCAAAATGGCAGTTTACTCTTATTATTATTTATATATGAAACAACAAGCCACTAGCTACAAAACTCACTAGCTACAAGTGAGTTTTTTTCTTTTGGATTTTGGACACAATTTTTTTTCTTACTTTTGGTTCTATCACTTGACATTTTAGATTTGTATATATTGTACATTGTACATATATATATAAAAGAACTCACTAGCTACAAGAGAGTTTTCTTCTTTTGTATTTTGGACAAAAAAAATTTCTTACTTTTTGGTTCTATCTAGGGGTGTAAACAAGCTCAGAGGCTCGAGAGCTACTAATAGCTCGAACGAGCCGAGCCTTAACGAGCCCGAGCCCGAGTTCGAGCCCAAAATAGAGCTCGTTTTGTTATCGAGCCCGAGCTCGAGCCTGAAATACAAAGCTTGTTTAGGCTCGCGAGCCTAAACGAGCCCATACAAAATTTTAATTTTTTTATATATAATATATTAATAATGATGATAACATTGATGAGCCGAGCTAGAGCCGAGCTTTGGCTCGTTTAAGTGATGTTGAAGTGAGCTCGAGCCGAGCTTTTAGCTCGTTTAAGGTTGTTCTCAAAATAGTTCGAGCCGAGTCGAGCTTTGAGTTTTACTCGCGAGCCAAGCTCGAGCTCAAAGAAGTAGGCTCGAGCCGAGCTCGAGCTCGAGCTTCATATAAACCTAACGAGCCGAGCTCGAGCCTGGTCGAGCTCGGGCTCGGCTCGGCTCGTTTACACCCCTAGTTCTATCACTTAACATTTTAGATTTGTATATATTGTATGATTTTTTTTATTTTTTTATTTCACATGAGATACGTATATCTAAACATAGTATATCAGTTATTTATAGTTAATAAAAAGATGAATAATAAGTACTTTTTTATGTAATAAAAATTATATTTAAAGGTCGGTACGATATGTAGAGTTTTTTGTTAACTTTTTGTTTCACCATTTACACTATAAATAATATACGTTCTTAATTCATTTAATTTGTTTTTACTCTAATAAGTTGCGTTCATTAGTTAACTTTTTCTAAAATATGCAACATGTTCTGGTATAAATTTTATTGAAAATTGAGTTATATTCAAAATAAAGTGTTTCTTGGTATCGTAAACGATACGAGTGCCAATACCATATATGTATCGTGACGAAACAAATTGAACTGATTCCGACCCAATGTCGATACCATAATAATCCGGTATCACAACAATACTGATCGAGTTCCCGCCGCGTAGCGCGGGGAACCCCACTAGTTCATATGTAAAAGGTATGATACCTGAAGAAGGCAGATACTATCATGTCTCTTCTTTGACACCAATTTCGACCTCTTTATAACATTCTTATAATACAACATTTCAACAACAACAATCTGCAGCCGATTTATTTTTTCAAATCCAGCCAGCTTGAGTTGAAGATATCTTTCACGATACGCCATTAGAAATGTAACGTTGAGCGTAAGGAAGGACCCAGCTCACCAATGAAGTTTCATAGCTATTGTCTACTGGCTTGTTTATATATTGCTTCACGAGTAACAACCTGCACTAGATAATAAGTTGTTTACATCAGTAAAGATTCGCCAAATCAGAGAAGACGTGAGAAAGAATGACAACCTCAGAAAGAGCGGGAATTCCAAGATTTTTCATAAGAAAAGAGATCTTCACTTCAAGCATCACCATTTCTTCATCAGTAAGTTCACATAAACAAAAGAAATTAATATTATTCAACTTCTCAAATTCATTAGCAAGCTTTGCATCATCACACCAACACACGAGCCAAATGATGGATGTAAGGAAACCCATTTATCTTGTGCGGTCGGAAGCACCTTTGTTTTCTCTTCTTTAAGATTTCTTTTCAACAATTCAAGATCCTCAATACTCAAAGCCCCAGATTTGAGTCCATCACTCCACGATACAAAGACATCGAAAACCTGTCAAAATAAATATTGATATTTAATATTTGGATTAATTCCGTATATACCCGTATAAACTTGTAAAATTTCATATATACCCAACCAAAACTAAAAATATCATATACGCCCTTACAAAATAGTTAAAATATCAAATATACCTAATTTATTAAAAACAAACTAATAGATAATCATTTTACCCTTATTTTTTTAACTTCAAGTTTTCATATATCCTCATCTTTTAACTTTAAATTCTTATATAACTCATTTTAACCTTAAATTTATTTTTACCCATTTTTATTTTTATTTTTTCCATAAACAATAGTATTCAATATATATATATATATATATATATATATATATAGGGAGAAGATCATGCAAGAACCACCTCTTATTGTGAGAACCGCGAGAACCAATGTGAACACACCAAAAATGCCTAAAAATAGCTAAAAATCACACAAATTTTTTTTTTTTTTGATTTTTTTAATATTTTTTAGGTTAAAATCGCTACTTTTTTTTTGGATTTTTTTTAGATTTTTTTTAGGTTTTTTGGGGGTTTAGTTTTTAGCATTTTAGCTTGGGGGGGGTGGGGGGGGGGTTTAGGTTTTTGGGGGGTGGGGGCAGGGGGGTTTAGGTTTTTTGGGGGGGGGGGGGGTTAGTGTTTGTAGGTCCGGCTAGGGGAGGATCTAGTCGCCTAATCCTTGTGTACAAACCAACCCGGTTGTGCGGAATCCAACCGGGAAAGCAAACCGAGATCGAACACGCAAATACACGACACGCAATATTCACCGATTAACACCTCTGTATTAATACGTATGAAAGGTTCAGTTACAAAGCAATGTTTACAAATATATTCTGCAAACTCTCTCAAGCTCTCGTGTGTGTGTGTGTTTGCTCTCTGTGTGTTCTATCTGAAACAGAAAGATAACATGTCTATTTATACTCACAGACACATAACACTTGACGAATCAAACTAAGACTCGGCGAAACACATAAACATTTGACGAAACAAGAGGCAGTCAACGAATCACATTCAAGGTCGACGAAACTGAGCTGTTTCGTCGACATGATTCCTGTTTCGCCATCTTTGGGCTTTGGCCCAGCAGTGAAGGCCCATGTCATAGTGTTCATGCCATGCACGTACAGTTTCACCATTTGCATGTATTTACTTCTACATGACATCATCATGACATCATTATGATGATGTCATGGTGATGTGGCTCCTCGGGAAGGCTCGCGGCTCTCCGTGCTTCGCATGTCGAACTCTGGGGCGCACGACGGAGGAATGTCGTGACGTCGGGCTTGAGCCGAACCTAACCGGGTTGAACCGAACCAAGTCGAACCGAGCCGAGTCGCGTCCACAAAATATGTATCAACAAACTCCCCCTTGGACGCTACTCGTGAGGTTCATCTTCCATGTCTTCCATGTCGGAGGATCTTCAAAATCTTCACGTCTTGAAAGCAGAAAGTGTATCAACAAACTCCCCGTTTCATGTAGGAAGTGTGTTGACAAACTCCCCCTTAACATAAGCTCCCCCTTGAGTTATGCTCGTGAATGACTTGATCTTCAGTACTTGAGATCCTTGTGGTGTTGATGATGGTCAGCGGCAACTCGATCATCTTTATCTTTTGAGTGCCTTCACGTCGTGTCTTCATTCCGAAGCTTGTCATCGACCATGTTCTCCTTGCCTTTAGAATCTGCACATGCAAGAAATCTAAACGCGTAATGAGAACAACTGCCTGGAATATCATAAGCAAACGACACACATGTGACCATTGTTCAATCAATCACCGTCCGACAGTTTGAAAGTTTAACAAATTTATCAATTTTAGTTTTTAACTTTCAACACTTTGCAAATTTCGACCGTTTATGAAGATTTAGTCGATTTGGTTTTCAATCAGGTTTCAGGTAACGAAGACTCGAGATCCAACATCGTACGATCGAAAATAAAATAGAAATAAAATCTTTTTGGCTTTTAGAAATTTTATATTAAAACACACCTAAAATCTTTTTGGTATTTTTGAATATTTCAAATTTAAAGACTGAAAGCAGTAAATAAATATATACAAAGATGCAGAAACTGAAAGCATTAAATAAATATTTACAGACATTCTTTTTGCGAGTTTCGAGGGTAAGAGAATCATATCAGTGTACGGTGATGCCAAAACGGTCTTTTTGTTCAATTAGTTAATATTAAGATAAGCATCCTATAACAATTATCGGTATTGTTGTCCACATAAGCTCAACTTATCATTTGTAATCATGGCGAGGGGATACGTTAAGGTATGATTTATACTTACCGACCGGTGTTCATCCACATCACGACACATTCCCGTATCAAGGTATGCACGAGGGTTCATCTTACCGGTGAGTATACCGATTATCATCTGTTTGACCGTATATGATGTGAGAAACTCACTTATTTTGAATTGAAAACAAGCCCTATGTGATAGAATCACTTATTGATGAGGAACTTGATTTTCATATGCAAGAGGGCACAGGAGCAAGTCCGTGAACAGGTCAGTACTTTCGTACTGCAGAGAGACGAACTTGACTCCCGCAAAGAATCTGTGATATATTATCACTTATTTGTTTGGACATGTGATTGTTGATCACTTATTGAGGTCGAATGCAGTATGTACACGTATGTATGGTATCATGGAAGATCTAGACTTGCGTCCCCGTTACTTTTCGGTAAAAGATACAACCATGATACCCAGATGATAAGCAGCATAAAGACCGAATATCTCAGAACCTCGGCAATCTCTCAAACGAAATTTCGGTACTAAGACCATATGCCAATGAATGGTTCCCACCTGGTCTTCAGTCGATTTAAGTTTATATCACCCTGCACACTTTAAAATGATTGTGAGACTACCGATACATCTTATATAGAGCTGCTTATCGTTTTTCATTTAAGGATTAAAGAGGTTTGGACAGACCACTGATGTACTATCATTTTCTCTTTTGCTCGCCAGGAAACTCATTTTTGTTTTTCTATTGTTTTTGTGTTTTTGAAATTTTTCAATGTTTTTGGATTTTCAAATTTTGGATTTACTCCCCCTAAAATCAATAAACTAAGACAAATTTAAAACACAAAGGTATTTACAAAAATGATTTTCCGATGTTGGTTTTACTCTTGCTTGACCTTAATGCCGTTTACCAATAATAAAAAGTCAAATCTTGATTTGTCAAATGCTTTTGGTAAAAAGGTCGGCACGTTGGTCATCGGTGTGGACCATGACAACATTTATGAGTTTCATAGTGAAACAATCACGTGTGAGGTGATATTCGAGATCAACGTGTCAGGTCAAGGAGTGCTACGAGAGGATAACAATTTATAAAGCAGCTTAAATATCGACAAGTATAGGAGAGATTAGAAATTTAAAAACCGTATCCCGCAACTGCTTCGTGCATTGCCAGGAATCTGAGCGCTCTCCCAAACTGGATATCCACCCGGTGTGGATTTCAAAGTCGATTTTGTAGCTACTGAAATCTCTTCACAGCAACAAGATCAGAAACCTCTGGGTCCGGCTGGTCTTCCACATTGTACCAGCGAAGGTCTATGTCTTTCTCTTGAGAAGTAGTGTGCGGTTGTTCAATCCGTGCCAAGGCATCCGCACACCCGGTTGGTTTGTTCAACAAACACATTTTCTTCAATCACACCGTAGAGAAAAGTACCCTACACGTTCATCTTGTGGACTTTGAACTTCTTGTGGAAGAAAAATCCATGAATCTTCGAAAAGCTTCAGACGTGCTACAGGCGCGTACTTTTCATTGGAATCTTTCCTGAGTACCCGATCAAAAACCATAACAACCAAATTTTGGCACATTTTTCATCTTGTCGAATTTTCAACTACATCCAACCACATTCTTTCACCAACATATTCTTCTTCTTTTCCTTTTCTTTTCTCTCTCTCCATCAATGGCAACAATCTCTTCTGTCGCCTTTCTTATGCAAGGACGCTCCACTATCAACAATCTTACGACTATCGAAAGTTCCTCCTGGAATATCCTACACACTCACTCAGAGATTAGTTGGAGAGGGGGACCCAAGCCTTTGTGGACTTGGGTCGTCCTTGATCATCAAGGAAAGTGATCTCAATCACTTGATGATTAGGAAAAAGAACCTGTGGTGCTCCCCCTGATTGAATTACCTGCTTTTGCTTCCAAGCTGTTTGTCCTTTACCAGTATTTGAATTTATTGTTTTAGCATTTACTGGTTTTACAGTTTCAGATTTTGCTTGTACAGGTTTTTCTTCTTTGACCTCTGATTTTAAGGCCTTTTCAATTACCTTTTGATTCTTTTGCTTTAACTTCTTTTCCCTTTCTTTCAAGACACGTGGGTCTTGTTTCGGGGAAACTGATCGTTTTCGGTAATCGATTTCTTGGGGAGCACTCGTTTTTGACTTCAGCTTTTGCACGTGTGGGCAATATCTTACAATATGCCCAACTGTCCCACATTCAAAACATGTTCTCCGCTCTACAAACTTCGGAGAAACATGTTGATGACCAGATGGAGAACCAGACAATGAACTTTGTGATCTAGACGTGCTTGGACCTAAATCACATCCGTTGGTGTGTTGGGTGTAGTTATTCTGATCATTTCGTTTTAAAATTCTAACTTGTTTTATAAAATCAACGTTAGATTTATCCTGAAATGTTTCAAGTTTGTCTGAACCCGTGGATCCAACAAAGTTCATTTTCGGTTCTCGTTTCTTAACAGGAGCTCTTTTGTTTTGCACCTTTTGTTGTTGAACTTTAGGTGCTTGAACATTCTTGTTCTGAGCCTTCTTTCCCTGTACCTTACCTTTTCCGGAGTTGACTTGTTGTTTTCACTCAATTGGTAGTTTTTGGTTTCCGTATCGTTTTCTAATTTGTTCACACGGAATTGGATCACATTGAGTGACGGTAACTTTGCCACTTTTGTTTCCCAAAAACTTATCAGTGCATCCTTCAAAAATTTGCTCAATTAAATCTTGATTTACATTTTTAATTGGAAAATCTTTGTTAGAGTAGATTTTGCTATCTCCTTTGAGCGTGTACAACAAGTTATTCTCTTCACTGCTAGATATAAGGGACTCCATTGCTTTTGACATTTCAGTCTTACTCGGTTTCACTGGTGGATCACACAGGATGTGATTCTCGATTGGAATATCTGTTGTAACCGAGTTAGACTGTTGTTTCACAATTTCTTCAGATTCATCATCCGAAGAATCAGCATCCTCAACAATGGGAGGACTCTGTTCCTTAACACACGATGAATCTGTCACATTCTCAGATTCTGATTGACCCGAGGATGATGTACCAGTTGTGAACCCAAGGCCTGCTGCAAAGTCATCTAGATCGAGTGGCACAGTAGGTTCAAAATGGGGCATATCCTCGTCATCAGGCAATTTGGAGTAATTGTGATTCATTGGGGGAGGACATGATTTGAATCCAATACATATTTTATCCCCCTTTTTCTTTTGAACGTCAATGATGTGATCCAATACATAGCGGGAATTGGAATAGCTTTCCAGTTTCTGCTTAATTGTCTCACATTCACATCGAGCTGTTGCCAACTCTACCATTTGCTTTTCAATTGTGTCAATAAGATTATTGTTAGCATGTTGTTTTCGCAAAACAGCCTTTTGTAATTCTGAAACATCATGTCTTAATGACGCAATTGTTGCTTTAAATTCCTTTTCATTTCTGGTTAAAAACAAGTTAGCTTCAGTTGCTTTAGAAAGATCTACAATCAATTCTTGATTGTGTTTGTGTGTGATTTCAAACTGACTTTCCTTTTCAGCATATTTAACATTTAAACTATCACAATTTTCACAACTAACTACAGTGGGTTCATCGACACATACCTGACTTGATGAACTGTCGACATTAGCCGTAAAGGCTGAATGGAGAGAAGACGAAGAGTAAGCAGCTTGATCCATCAAAATAGATCTTCTTTCAGTTCCTGCTGCAGCTTCTTCCAAAAGCTCATCAATATCTGCATCGACTGACGCACTTGATGTCTCATCCACATGATCATTGCCTGAAGTGGAGGATTCTTCATCTGAGCTTCCACTATAACCAGAACTGTCTTCATCTTCAGAAGATTCATCACCATTGGTGGAAGATTCTCCACCACTGGCGTGCTTTAAATCCTTTACGACTTCAGCAAAACATGCTGTTCCATCTGGAGCATCATTTCCCAACTGAAGCGACCAATCACAACCTTCATCTACTTGAACCACCAGTGCCTGGTTGGCATTAGATGGTCCTGCTTGGCTTTGGTTGTTGACAGGTATCAACGTACGAACATTGTTCCTGTTCTGGTTCTGCTGGTTGCCTTGATTTCTGAAAGGATTTTGGTTTCCATGCTGAGCTGGTCTTGTGCATTCCCTTTTGAAATGACCCCGTTCACCACAGTTAAAGCACGTTACAGCTTGCTTGTCGAACCCATACTTGGTGTCTTTCTTGCTTTCCAAGTTGGTTCTCCCCGTCCTTTCCATAAACTCCTTTGCTCTTCAAATTGCACTAGCAAGAGCCCATTTGATATCCATCATTTCAAACTCTTCTTTATCCACTTGCTGATAATCTTCATTGGTTAGATTGATATTCCCAATCTGACCTGCGATCAATCCACAATAAGCACTAACCAAGGTGTTCAACATTTCCATATGCTCCTTGGCTATTTCGACACTGACTTTGGAAAAGTTGGAAGTGTCTAATCTGACTGTGTTCGGATTGGAAGTGGCTTGAAAGTTTGAAGAGCTTCCATAAAACCCTTGCTGTTGCGGTTGTTGTTGCTGAGCTCTGCTTGGGTCTAAGAAAGGCGGTGGTGTGAATTGCTGAGCTGTCGGTTGCACATTCTGTTGTAGAGAAGAAGAATCTGGTCTTGAATACATCATCGTGTATGCTGAAGGATCAAACTGATTTGTTGTGGAAGGTCCGGTGTTTGAGATGAAGGCTGTTTGAAGCTTCGCATGTTGAGAGGCTGGTTTTTCTCCACTGATACCTCCTGCAATCCCATAGTACATCTCTGGATTTTGAGGAGTTAGAGTTCTTTTTGCCTTAAGCTTTTCTTCTACATCCTTGTTCTCCAATCTTTGAATTAACTCATAAACGGTGATTGTGTCTAGAACACCATTTTCTTTGAGAATTTCAAGATAACTGCTCCACTTTGCTGGTAAGCTATCAGCGAATCTCTTCACCATTTCTTGTGGAGTGGCAGTGACTCTAAAAGCAAACATATCGCTCAACAAGTGATGGAACCTTGTAGATAACTCTGCCAAAGTCTCATTCTCCATACACGTGAATCCTTCAAACTCTTTCTTCAGTAATTCTTGCTTGATCTTTCTAGATTGAGCATTTCCTTCACATCGTAACGTGAGCATATCCCACAAGCTTTTAGTAGTCGTGCAGTAAACAAACTGGTGGTAAATGTCTCTGTGAAGAGCTTGTGTGAGAATCATGAATGCTTTCTTTTCTAACTCAAATTTCTTCTTATCATCCTCAGACATAGTGCTGTAAGTTTGTGGATTAGATCCTGCAACTTCCAAATCATTGTCAAATGCGGTGAAGAAGCACATCCATAGATCTTGACCTTGCCCCTGAACATAAGTTCTCAGCCTTTCTTTCCACCATCCCCAATCATTGATGTGATTTAGCTTTGGCGGTTTTGTGCTTGTACCAGTTTCACTGTCGTTCTGCATCATAGATTGAATGCTGCTGCTTTGATTTGTGACCAATGCCCATTGATTTGCAGTTATCATTGCAGCTTGAGGTGGTGCAATAGCCTGCATCCATGCAGTTTTGTTGAAATCTGACGCAGATTGCGTAGCTGATGATTGTGGAGTCAAAATGGTTTGAGTCCACGCGGTTGGATCCCACTGACCGTTTGTTCCCATTTTATAAAAATTAATATATTAAGTGAAAATTGATTTGAAATTTGAAAAACAAGTTTTCCCCTTTTAAGAATTTAATTTTCACAAACTATGTTAATATCTCGAATGATAACAACCTGATTAACACACTTGAAACAAACAGTTAAACAACTAGTGCAAACCTTCTGTTTAAAATTACAAGTGTCTCGACGAAACGCGTTCCACGAAACAGACTTTGTAATTTTAATCTTGACGAAACAGATTTTATAAACAGATTTTAAAATTAAGTGTTTGACGAAACGCTTTTGGGCTATTATGACGAAACAAGCCCAATACTTAACCACGAAACAAACGGCCCACTTTGAAAAATTTAACGATGAAACGGATTAGATACTTTGGGCTTTAACGAAACAGGCCCAATCTTCAGAGTGTCGACGAAAAGAAATAAGGCCCAATTGGTCGACGAAACTGAAACTTGTTTCGCCAATGATCCTGTTTACGAAACTGAAATACTGTCTCGTTGATGTTCTGTTTTGACAAAAAGATAACTGAGTTGGTAAACTTTTTCAAACTTTTCTGACACAAGTATGCTACTTTCGGCTAAAGGTATGTTCAATTCACCAACCAAAGATGACTTGTAATATTTTAATCCAAGTTGCAATTTCCAACACACAAACACCTTTGACAAATAATCTTTCTCTGACAAGTGCTTTCGGCTCAACACATGGTGCTTTCCACCAAACAAGTAAGGTTTGTATTATTTTAATCCCTTATCACTTTCCAATACACTAACACCTTTCACATACAATTTTTAAAGATCAAAAAGATGAAATGTGAAGAACACTATGAATATGGTAAGAACACAATGAATTTTCCGGTAAAATATGAGTTTTCCGGTGAACCGAAAACTTCCGAACACAAGATTTTGCATAAAACTTCACTAAAAACCACTCTTTAACATGTGAAAATGAAAAATAACAAGGTTTTTATGTGAACTTCCAGCAAAATATTAAGATATTTGAAGATTTAACCAGATTTTTTAAAGAAAAATAAAAACTTCAAACACCCGGAAAACACCCGAAAACAACTCGGTTTTAACAAGGAGAAGAGCCAAGGCTCTGATACCACTTGTAGGTCCGGCTAGGGGAGGATCTAGTCGCCTAATCCTTGTGTACAAACCAACCCGGTTGTGCGGAATCCAACCGGGAAAGCAAACCGAGATCGAACACGCAAATACACGACACGCAATATTCACCGATTAACACCTCTGTATTAATACGTATGAAAGGTTCAGTTACAAAGCAATGTTTACAAATATATTCTGCAAACTCTCTCAAGCTCTCGTGTGTGTGTGTGTTTGCTCTCTGTGTGTTCTATCTGAAACAGAAAGATAACATGTCTATTTATACTCACAGACACATAACACTTGACGAATCAAACTAAGACTCGGCGAAACACATAAACATTTGACGAAACAAGAGGCAGTCAACGAATCACATTCAAGGTCGACGAAACTGAGCTGTTTCGTCGACATGATTCCTGTTTCGCCATCTTTGGGCTTTGGCCCAGCAGTGAAGGCCCATGTCATAGTGTTCATGCCATGCACGTACAGTTTCACCATTTGCATGTATTTACTTCTACATGACATCATCATGACATCATTATGATGATGTCATGGTGATGTGGCTCCTCGGGAAGGCTCGCGGCTCTCCGTGCTTCGCGTGTCGAACTCTGGGGCGCACGACGGAGGAATGTCGTGACGTCGGGCTTGAGCCGAACCTAACCGGGTTGAACCGAACCAAGTCGAACCGAGCCGAGTCGCGTCCACAAAATATGTATCAACAGTTTTTTTTTAGGTTTTTTTTAGCTGGGGGGGGATTAGGTTTTTTTTTTGGGGGGGGGGGGGGTGGGTG
This sequence comes from Helianthus tuberosus, assembly GCA_030545235.1. NCBI lineage: Eukaryota > Viridiplantae > Streptophyta > Magnoliopsida > Asterales > Asteraceae > Helianthus > Helianthus tuberosus. The sequence goes on from CM060362.1 coordinate 2,842,330, forward strand.
TTAGGTTTTTTTAGGTTTTTTTAGCTATTTTAGGTTTTGTTCACATTGGTTCTCGCGGTTCTCACAATAAGGGTGGTTCTCGCATGAGCCCCTCCATATATATATATATATATATAGGTTTAATTACTATCTGTAATACGCTTCTTTTTATTATGTATAACCAATTAAATAATAAACACGCAACACGAGTAGAGAAATATATATATAACTTGATGTTGGGATTTAACAGTGGTGTCATGGAGCTAAGCCTCTCTATTCCTACGGGGTAGATGTAAGGTTGTCTACATCTACCCTCCTCAGACCCTACCTTAGTTTTGCTATTGATGAGATTTACTGAGTATGATAATGATGATGTTATGGAGCTAAGCCATGGAGCTAACTGGTTAAAGAACAAATGTCCTATAGAAAAGGAACACATATAATATAGTGAAAACAATGGAATAATGAATATTTTACAAGTGTTCATGAAGCCATGATGGCTTCCTTGTGGGGCATAGGGAATCCATGATACATTCTATAAAGATTAGAAACTTTGGATTATGAATCTTTATAATGGGAAAAGAATTTATAAAGATACTCATAGAAAGATTTAGAAAGACTCACAGCGAAGGAGGAAGAGGAGGGCAATGGATATGTGACATGTCATTATGCATGTAACAACCCGAACTTTTGGTTGTTTCTACTTACCGTTGTTTCATTTCGTAAGCGCTTCTACTCTGAGATTCGATGATAATTAACCCTTGGTAATTACATATTGGTTACTATGTTTTTAAAACGCATTTTTCATCACCTATTTATCGCATTTCATCGCATTTTAAACGCTTATCACTTAAACGCTTAACGCAACGCAAACTCAACGCAGACTCAAAACGCGGATTTATTTTTATTATTTGTGTTATTTGTATGTTTACTTGTTTAGAATGTTATGTGATTATCACCGCAATGCTTAAAACGCTCAATTATGAGAGTGAGCGACTCGACACTCACAACTCGATTTAACGCGCTAAAACGCAACGCAACACCACACTTAATATCTCGCTAAAATACTTCAAGTACCCGAACTATCCAACGCAACAAAACGCACCAAACGAGTATCCTACATGCGAAACGAAAGTTTTCCACACGAAACTGGTCCCTTCTAACGAAGCCAACAGCTTCGTACGAAGGCAGCCAGCTTCTAACAAAGGCACCAGCCTTCCTCTATAAATACTCACCTCACTCCTCTCATTCTAACTTGCTGCCATTTCATTCAAAACGCTCCCGAATTGCTGTCCATCTGTTTTCCAAGTAAGATCTATTGTTTTTATATGTTTCACAACGATATTCACTACGATTTTACACGAATTTATCTCCGATTTCACCAAAACTCCTCTATTTTCATCCAAACTTCATATTTTTCATCTAAAACCACTTTATTTATGAAAACCTTCATTCTTTTACAAAAACCTTCATCTTTTTCATCAAAACTTCTTATTTTACTACGGATCTACACTTGAACGAGTGATTTGGGTTTAGCTTTGGCATCCCAAGTTGTAAATCTGAAGATCTTGCACTCCTCAAGTGATTATTCCAAGTGAAAACCCTTTTAAACTCGATTTTTACACAAAAACGGACCAAAACCGACACATATTTCCTTCACTAGATAGTGGGACGAAGTGGTGTCAAAACTGTCTTGAAAAGGACTCGAAAATACATCCGATTCAGGCGAAAAATAGCTCCGAATGCAAAAACAGCCACTTGTGAAAGCTGGACTGTTTTGTGCGAAGCCCCTAGTGCCTTCGTACGAAGGCACACCCGGCTTCGTACGAAGGCACTGACTTCGCACAACACAGCCCAATTCTCACCCGTGACTCAAACGAAGACCTTTCCGGCTCTAAGTTTAATCTGTAGCTTAAGGTTGGAGATGAGCACTCGATTCCCGAAGAATGACGCGAAGAACACTCGATTTTGGACAACGGAAGCAACACTTGTACGAAGCCTCTGTTTCCCACTCAACACTTCGATTTCGACCGTTTCAGCACTTTGGAGGACTTACGCTTCTGTTCCTGTACGCAGGCTGATCCGGCGCTCCCTTCAATCCATTTCCAGACCGTGTTTATTGTTAAACACCCACAGTGAGTATACTCGAACCCTTTTACGCTTAGCGCACTTTTGGGTGTTACATACGTTCTCTATCAAAACACAACACTTAAACTCTTTTGTAAACGCTAACTGCTCTCGCATGTCATACGTGATTATTTGAATGCTTGTTGCTATGCTTACACAGTGATTACTTGCCCTACCGCCCTTAGCAACGATAGTACTATAGTTTGGACTCAGCACCTGTTTATTCAGGGGTTGTTAAGGATCACATACTTTACTTCACGTGCTCGCTTCGGTGAACACGTGTCGCGCATACTCTGCTCACAGTCATGTGGTTAGCTTGTATCATTGTTGATAGTTTACTTGATTCGCCTTTTATGTGTTACATGCTGGTTATGCGTAAACGCTTTTATACTATACCTATACTAAACTAGTGTACTCACCTTTACATTATTGTATTGACTTTATTTTAACGTATGTGACAGGTTGATGGATTGTTTTTGTTGCAAACGGATAGGAATGCTAGAAACTCACATAAAAATCTAAGTTGTCGGATTGGTTTCGTTTGAGAGACTTGAAATCTGTCATGACTTTTGTGAAACATTTGTTTAATAGTATGGGATATTAAACTTGTTAAATATTGTCATTAAATTAGTCGTTATGGATTCTCTTGAGCAATCTGATTCGCTTAGTGCCGCGCCCCGATGATTCCGCCATCGGTTGGAGTGTGACAGATTGGTATCAGAGCCATAACTATAGGGAATTATGTCATGCTGTGCTAAACAGACTTAGTCTGTAGTCTAAGTACCAAACAAACCCTCATGTACGAACCCACATACTGCGGCATCGTACGAGCCTACGTGCTATATCCTTGTGCAAACCCACCTAGTGTGGCTTCATACGAACTCTCAATGTTGCACCTTCCTATGAATGCAGTTTATACGAAGGGAGCCTTTCTTAAGGCCTAAATGTACACACGCCTTTCCTAAGGTTAACACAATATACACGTTCGAAAACTCGTATAACACCAATGAGTGATTATGTCGAGATTAGGTGTGAAAGCCAAGAACTCTCGATAAGATCACTCACCCTGCGTACTACTCTTAGAACGAGAAAATTTCATTGAGTTAGGAGTGAAATCCACATCTCAGAGGAAATCTCCATCTCTATCTCGTGGTTGTTCTAACCACAGTTAGGGGCGAAGTTGTTAAGTTAGGGGTGAAACCCGCATCTTAATGACCCGTTCCACTCCCTACTTTGATTTTAAAGATCTCACCAAAGTCTCAACTGTTCCAACGACTTGGGGCACGTAGTAATTGGAAGGATGCATGCCGGTAGCCATATTACGGTGAGAGCATAGTCTATTAGGCAAAGAGTGTGCGGAACTCGTTGGGAATAGTTGAATCACTTTGGGTAGTCTATGTCTAACACCCAAGGTACTTTATTTTATCTTCTAGCCTGCAATCGCTGATTTTATGCGTCATCGATTTTACTGTGTTTAAGTGTTTCGATTCGAGATTTTACGCTTTTTCGATTTCTCGTTTTGCCACTTTTCTCTCTCCGCTTATTTTGCACAACTCGCACAGCTCTCGCAATCTAAAACGCTAACTAATCACGAACAAACTAAGAAGTCTTATTTACTCTACGCTCATACGCTATGCTACGCTACTTCAAGCTATCTCACCTGCGCCATACGCAAACTAGAGAACGGAGCTTTTGGATTAGAGGTGAATACGTGCAAAATATGTGTTTATGAGAATTATGTGTTAATACGTGCTTATGTGTCTACGTGCTAATATGTGATTATGTGTGTAACACCACGTAAAAACGTGTCCAATTATGTATAGACACGTGTCCTAAACTCTAGATATGTGAAAGATTGAGTTTGAAGGACTAAAGTTAACAAACAGTGGAAATATGAAACCATAGGGACTAAAAGTGTCAACATGCCAAACTTGAGCCTCTGAATGACCATATATGGAGAATATATTCTCAAACGAGTAATTAATTGGATATAAGAAGCCGTTTGTGAAAATAATCGGAAGATTATAAAACTACAACGGTTAAACGCGTCAACATGTTAATTCTGACCTCTGAGTGACCTTTTAACGAACCCGAGGCTTCGAAGTATTCAAATATACTCTCAAGAATAAGTGATAAAAACTTCACGTGGTTTCGAGATCGTTAAGCGAGTTTTCAAGACTTTGGGTGAAAAGTGTCAACTTGATGAAACTTGCATTTATAGTGATATTTAACGAAACCGAGCCTAACGAAGTTTGATTGTACATACTTGAGCCTCTACAAACTAACTATAAGGGCCTTACATGTCAAAAATCAAGTTAAAAAGGGTTTTAATCGATCAGGGACCAAACCTGCCAACAATGAAACTTGTTTAACCTGTTTCCCACCTCCAGGCGGGCCGCATAAGGCCAAGCAGAACATCTACGCGGGCCGCGTAGAAGTCCCCAACGCAGAAACTCTTGGACAGGTGCAGGTTTTCCAGCTCTAACCGACTTAACCTCAATTGTAACGAATCTAGGGGCTGTTTGTCGGTCTTGATAAACCACTAGGACACCTGGGGTGATCCTAGGGCCTTCCTTAACAGCTGCAAATGATCTAGGAGCTTGGGAATTACTATATAAGGGGCATTAGTTCTTAGGCACACATTTGCAAACAACTTTCAAAGGACCAACTTCTGGAGCTTGCCAGGATTAGGAGAAGAATTACAAGTGTAGAAAAGATAGCAAGGACCATTAGTAAGAGTCTTAACCCCTGCTTAGTCCCTTTAATTAGCTTAATTACCGAAAAGTCAAACATATCGTAATTTAACTTTGACTTTCGATTTAATCATAATTGGTCCAGCCACTGATCGAATTGAATGTGGTTATGGAACCATATTAAGGTAGGTGATTAACCCTTAAAAGGGCACCTCCAAATTATTTCGTTTGACTAGTTAATTGTCGGGTTAAACTAGTTTGACAAAAAGTCAAACTAGAAAAAAAGTTTAAAAATGATTTAAATTAATAAAACAGAGATTCTAAATTATATTTTAACATTCTAATGACTTGGTAATTAATATTAGAACATGTTTTATCAGCCCTAACCCGACAATTATCAGTCTAAGGTCAGTTTATAACCGAAAGTCGCAAAAGCTCGACTTTTGCTTTGACTTTCAGTTCTGACCCGTTCAAGCTTAATTCTCTCATATTTTAAGCTTCCATTATGACCACATTACTTAGTAGTATAACCCTTTGGAGTTATAGTGCATGGTTCATAGTGGTTTGAATTATATGCTCTTGATCGTTAATATGCTTATAAATGCTATAAATGCCCTTTTGACATAAAAATGAGATTTTTAGAAATGTGAGAGGGAAAAAACCTTTGTTACTGATTTATAAACTTGTCCTAAAAATTTGACAATCAGTTTGAGGTGTAGATTAGGAGTTATGCTCAATATCGTAATTAAGAAGCTTTTTATTAATTAAACGACATCATTAGTATAAAGCCTATCTAAACCCAAATTTTGACACCAAACTTTTTAACCACTGATGTAATATAATATTTTGGGATTTTTGAAGATTTTTATTTATTTTTAAACCGATCATATCATAGGGTTCTAGCTTAAATTTGTTAATTGCCGGTTATACCCTTTTCTTGAATAAAATGAGTTTTACATCACATATTGATACCAAATCTTTTGCTACTGATTTTATATGATAAATAAAATATTTTAAGCTTTCTGGAATGATAAAAATATCAGCTTTTCTTATATAACCCGAAAATTGCTTAAAAGCGACTTTTACGCGTTTTTAACGCATAGTATGAGCTAAAACTATTTTAAACATATAAGACCTAATACCTACTGATGTTTTTAGTAAATTTCTATACTTTAACAGTAAGCAAAAGTTTTAAACTCAGATTTCCGAAATTGACCTTTAAAGCTTATGTGAAATTAACAAAATGCCCCTTCGGTGCATGAATTGGTTATAAATGATAAATTTCACATATAGGAAACACCCTACTGATATAACTTATTAAATTAAATATTTTTACTGATTTCAAAAGACCAGAACTTCAGTTTGTTATAAAATCTCTTTTATAAGTATTAAAATTACCAAAATGCCCCTACGTGACTTAAATTGGTTTTAAATACTTTTTGGGCATAGGTGTTAACATCCTACTGATGTATTAACAACTTTTAAGCATATTAACAATGGGTTGAGTTCATTTCAGAACTCTAAATAACTACAGAACTTTCAGAACTCCTAATAAACAATCATTTTACATATAAGTTTTTGTATTTAGGATCTTTTTATCATCTATTATATGTATTTCTTTGATTACATACATGTTAAAAGTAGTTTACATATCTTTAATTGCCAAAATTATATATATGTGTCATAACTAATTACATATATGTAAAAAAACTAGTTTACATATGTGTAATTATAAAATTACATATAAAAAATGATAAAATTACTCTTAACTTGTATGTAATCGTAAAAATACACATAATAAATGATAAAATTATCCTAAACATAAAAATATATAAATAAAAAGATTGTTTATTAGGAGTTCTGCGAGTTCTGTAAATATTTATGGTTCTGAAATGATCCTGGCCCTATTAACAATTAATACCTGTATATAATTCATTTGGATGCCCGTTACGCGGTTATGCGATCGGATCGGTTTATGTGACTAGTTTACATAAAATAGCCGAAACGGGTTTAACCTTATCATTAAATCCTCAAATTCCAGAATGTGTTTAGTTTACCCATATTATACAAGTATCCAAGCTTGTCGGGTCTAAACCACATTTCATTCCGGTCTCCGCTTAATCTAGCGTTTAGAACTGTAAGATTTCTTTCTAGCTAGCCGGTCTAAGTCCTTGACTTAACTAAAGACCCGTTAGCATCCTAATAGGTTATTAAACTTTCTATACAGATTAAGTAGCATCCAGTAGAAGGTACCATCATAAAGCTTTAGGATTTACGGCTGAGTTATCTTCACTTTTAAGCTCAAGTAAATACTTTTAACTTATTTTCCCTTATACGGGCTTGGGATATGGTATTATAATAATACCACTTGGTCGGGTATGAAATCATTTAATCGGATTGTGATTAATAAATTTACATAACCCGTTTTAATCTGTCTGGTTTGATAACATAAACATTGGGGGTTAATTCGACAGTGTCTTGGATATCCTCGGCTCATTTCATTTGAAAATGGCCACGGCCTATGCACGGGGTGTAGGCATACACCTGACAGATGCAAATGCTAAAATATAAACCCACATGTTGGGGATAACTCCTTTGTGGGTTCTATAAGTGGTGAGTCGGTTAATCATGACTGGCTTCCAACCGACCCCAATTATAAGAAAAACATGTAAATCTGTATACAAGATTATATTTAAATAATTGTCCCAAGTTATAAAAGATTTGTGCCATGTGCACTTAAATCAATTTTTATAAAGGTTTTTTTTAAAAGAGTCAGTTAATTGTATTTACCAGTGTAAACTGACGTATCTTCTAAAGATTGATTGACAGGTGCCTCTCGTAATAGACTGGAGCTATTAGGTGTCGTATAAGAGGATCTTGCAAATCCCTAAGATGCCTGAAGTCTGTCATTTTCTGTTTCTTGTATTTTATTTATGATCCGCCTGTGGATCTTATTACAATCCAGTCTGTATATTCTTTCGTTGAACACTCAGACATTTTGGTTTGTAATAGTTATTCACCAAGCCTTCCGCTGTGCTATTATATTGTGTGTATTGACAATGATGATATCAACTACGTCACGATACTCCCCGCCGGGCCCACCGGTAATATGTGGAAATATCGGGGTGTGACAATGTGCCTACGTGACTATGTGATTTTGTGGATTATGTGAATAATGATAATAAATATGTTGTATAGAACGCTAAACTCTTACCTAAAATCCGATATAATCGAATCTCATCTGATCCTTCGTGATGACATCTGCAGAAGAACTCACGTTCAACAATGTCTTCCTTGGGATCTCACACTCGTCGAAACATTCAGAGGAACAATGTTGACAAACACATCGCCTCTCTCATGGCTAAGGAAATGGCCAAGGTGATCCCTCAAAATGTCAGTGAAATTCTTGCTGTCAGCAGCACCTCATCTGTAAATTCGAAGAATGACTCGCCGAAAGCACCATTCAGCTTCAAGCAGTTCAAAGCCTGTGGTCTTATGAACTTTACTGGTGAAGATGGACCCAGTGTGATGTTTCAATGGTTTGCCTCAATTGAAGTTACCTTCTGACAAAGCGGATGTCCTAAGAATCTCTGTACTGTGAACGCCACTGGAGGCTTTCAGTCAAGGGCACTTGATTGGTGGACCGCCGAGCACAACAGGCGCGGAAATGATGCAGCATATGGTATCACATGGGAGGAGCTCAGGGAGCTCATGATGAAGGAATTCTGCCCTCCCCACGAAGTCTAGAAGTTGGAGAATGAATTCTGGAACATCAAGCAAGATGGAGGTGATAATTCTGGTCTCACCGCCCGGTTCAAGCAGTTGAGCATCATCTGTCCGAGTGAAGTGGACACTCCTGAGAAAGCCATCAAGAAGTACATCCGTGCTCTACCCGACTGTGTCGCTGACTTTGTTCAAGCAGCAAAACCTACAACAATTGAGGAAACTTACCAGCTCACAGCCGAGATCAACGACAAGCGAGTCTTGGCTGGAGTTTTCAAGACCTCTACCAAGAGTCTCAACCAAGCTACTGCAACACCAAGCACCGATACCGCACCATCTCAAGCCTCCAAGTCAAATCGCCAAAGTCGCAAGCGAAGGAACTCCAACAAGAACTGAGCAGTAGTCTCACCACCCAACACCCAGACTCGTCAGGTTGCTACTCCCAACGCACCGCCTGCTAAGCGTGCATATACTGGGAATCACCCACTGTGCCCTACTTGCACTTACATCATCCAGTGGGAACAAACTACCGTTTCTGTGTCAATTGCAACCTCTATGGGCATTACACAGCTCACTGCCGCTCAGGCCCCCGTTAGCAAGCTCCTCAAGCCCTCGCAGCACCGCCAGCTCAACCTCTTACTCCTCAGGTCAATCCAGCACTCCCAGCGCAAGTTGCTAATGCGCGTGCTTGCTACACTTGTGGCGATCCTAGCCACTTTAGCAATATCTGTCCACAGCGTGTGGTGAAACAAGAGCCGCAACAGCAACCACCACCACAGCAACAACAGCCTTAGCAGCAACAACAACCACAACCGCAAGCGGCCCATGGAAGAACTTTCAACATCAATGTCCGCCAGGATCAGACTGACAACAATGTTGTCAATGGTAAGTTCCGTGTTAATGGTATTTACGTTTCGTGCTTATTTGATACTGGAGCCGATAACTGTTTTGTATCGTTTGAATTCGAAAAGCTTCTAAAACGTAAATGCGCTAACTTCCCAAAGACCTTTGACGTAGAAGTTGCCACCGGAAGAACCGTTATCGTTAGTTCTATTCTACGTGATTGTACTCTTGAACTCAACAATCACATTTTTCCGGTCGATCTCATACCTATGCAACTAGGTAGTTTTGATATCATAGTAGGCATGGACTTTCTTCGTGAGAATCGTGCCGAAGTTGTTTGTTTCGATAAGATGATTCGTTTCTCTCTTCCAAACGGTGATCAATTATGTGTCTACGGTGAGGTACTCTCAAAAGAGTTGAAGCTTATGTCGTGTATTCAGGCGAGGAAGTATTTACGCAAAGAATACGTTGCTTTCCTAGCCCATATCATAGTGCCAATGAATGAGAAGAAAACCATGAAAGACATTCCTGTTGTTTGTGATTTTCCTAAAGTTTTTCCCGACGATTTACCTGGTTTACCCCTACACGTGATATCGACTTTCGTATTGATCTAGTCCCAAGTGCTACACCCATTGCTAAAGCTCCCTATCGCCTCGCACCATTCGAAATGCGCGAGATATCTAGCCAACTCCAGGAATTGCTTGATAAAGGCTTCATATGCCCTAGCACATCACCATGGGGCGCACCTGTTGTCATACCCCAACCGATAGCGGAATCATCGGGGCGCGGCACTAGGCGAATCAGATTGCTGAAGAGAATCCATAACAACTAATTTAGCAACAATATTTAACAAGTTCATTATCCCATACTAATAAACAAATATTTCACATAAAGTTGTATAGATTTCATGTCTCTCGAACAATACAAATCCGACAACCTAGATTTTTAGGTGAGTTTCTAAAGTAGCCTATCTTGATTGAGATAACCTGCGTTTAACCTGCAACATACGTTAAAATAATGTCAATACAAAAATGTATTGGCGAGTATACAGGCTTAATATAGCATAGAGTAGATAAAAGCGCTGCGAATTTCCACATACATAAACATGATACACAACATATACGCTACAAGACAAAAACTACCAGTTAAGTCCCGAGATGACTGTGATGTGCGTTTGCGAGTGCGAGTTTGTCTTAACTAGACCCCGTCGGGCATGAGTCGAACTATAGTACTATTCTAGTTAAGGTGGAACGTCACGAGTAAAAGTCCTAGCACATATGTATCAAGCATCACGTGTAAATATGTACGTCAGTCATTCACATGTGATAATAGTTTAGATTGTGTACTGCGTTTTGATAAGTGTGCTTTCGATATAAACGTATGTTACACCCCAAAAGTGTGTTTAAAGCGTAAAAAGGGGGTCCATTTGAGATTCTGGAAAGAATTGGTAAGGTGGCCTATCGACTCGACAAACCGGTTGAACTCAACAATGTACACCCGACTTTCCACGTCTCAAACCTCAAGAAGTGTCTAGCTGAAGAAAATATTCATGTACCTCTTGAAGACTTGCAGATAAACGAGACACTTCACTTCGTGAAAAAGCCAGTAGAAATCATGGATCGAGAGACAAAGAAACTTCGACACAGTCGCATTCCCATAGTGAAGGTTAGATGGGAAGGCAAACGCAGCACCGAGTTCACTTGGGAACTCGAAAGTGATATGAAAGCTAAATATCCGTAACTCTTTGTTATGTCTACTACTTAATTTCGGGACGAAATTCCCTAAAGTAGGGGAGACTGTAACAACCCCGAACTTTTGGTTGTTTCTACTTACCGTTGTTTCGTTTCGTAAGCGCTTGTATTCTGAGATTCGATGATAATTAACCCTTGGTGATTACATATTGGTTACTACGTTTTTAAAACACATTTTTCATCGCTTATTTATCGCATTTCATCGCATTTTAAACGCTTATTTCTTAAACGCTTAACGCAACGCAAACTCAACGCAGACTCGAAACGCGGATTTATTTTAATTATTTGTATGTTTACTTGTTTAGAATGTTATGTGATTATCAACGCAACGCTTAAAACGCTCAATTATGAGAGTGAGCGACTCGACATTCGCAACTCGATTTAATGCGCTAAAACGCAACGCAACACCACACTTAATATCTCGCTAAAATACTTAAAGTACCCGAACTATCTAACGCAACAAAACACACCATCCGAGCATCCTACACGCAAAACGGAAGTCTTCCACACGAAACTGGTCCCTTCTAACGAAGCCAGCAGCTTCGTAGGAAGGCACTGCCTTCGTACGAAGGCAGCCAGCTTCGAACAGAGGCACCAGCCCTCCTCTATAAATACTCACCTCACTCCTCTCATTCTAACTTGCTGCCATTTCATTCAAAACGCTCCCGAATTGCTGTCCATCTGTTTTCCAAGTAAGATCTATTGTTTTTATATGTTTCACAACGATATTCACTATGATTTTACACGATTTTATCTCCGATTTCATCAAAACTCCTATTTTTTTTCATCCAAACTTCATCTTTTTCATCAAAAACCACTTTATTTATTAAAACCTTCATTCTTTTACAAAAACCTTCATCTTTTTCATCAAAACTTCTTATTTTATTACGGATCTACACTTGAACGAGTGATTTAGGTTTAACTTTGGCATCCTAAGTTGTAGATTTGAAGATCTTGCACTCCTCAAGTGTTTATTATGGATCTACACTTGAACGAGTGATTTAGGTTTAGCTTTGGCATCCCAAGTTGTAGATCTGAAGATCTTGCACTCCTCAATTGTTTATTCTAAGTGAAAACCCTTTTAAACTCGATTTTTACACAAAAACAGACCAAAACCGACACATATTTCGTTCGTTGGATAGTGGGACGAAGTGGTGTCAAAACCGTCATGAAAAGGACTCGAAAATACATCTGATTTAGGCGAAAACACAGCCCCGAACGCAAAAATAGCCACTTGTGAAAGCTGGACTGTTTTGTACGAAGCCCCGACTTCGTACGAAGGCACACCCGACTTCGTAAGAAGGCACTGACTTCGCACAACACAGCCCAATTCTCACTCGGGACTCAACAAAGACCTATTCGACTCTAAGTTTAATCCGTAGCTTAAGGTAACTGTCACACCCTGACTTTTGCGGAAGCGTATGTGTGTGACTTGATTGGTTCTCATTGCATTCGATTATAATAAACAACTGTATGATTAAAATGATGTTCATCCATTCATAAAGTTCAAAACAATACAAACACCAGTCATTTAAGTTTCAAACAACACAACCTCTGATTAAGTTACAAACCAACAAAAGTGGATGACATCTAACTTGAGATTTACATTCTGAAAACAACACCAACGCCCAAGATCCATCTTGTTTCCTGAAATACATGTAATTTTGAAAACATCAACAAAGGTTGAGCGAGTTCATGCGTTTTGTATGAGTACCGATAAACTTGTAAACATTTGAGAGACTCCTTTGAAAACAGGTATGAAAAACGTCTATGAATAGATCCATTAATGTTTTGCAAGGACATTAATGTATGTGAAGACATAGGGAGTACTCATTCTGAGTAGGCTATTGTCTGTGTCGAATTCCCTCGACTGTGTCAAATCACCTTGACTGTGTCGAATCCCTTTGACCGTATCAAATCACCTTGACTGTGTCAAATCCCCTTGACCGTTGCTGAATCACCTCGACTTGGATACAACAACACTCTAAGTGGTCACATAGGGACCATGAGTGGGGCTCGGCCGTACCCGTTAGATCTAACCCTTGTCCATGATTCTTATGAGAGTTATTGGTATTTCAGTTTCAGCCTATGCTCACATGATCTAATAGTTCATTTCATAGCCAAATCATACCATTAAAACATATGTAACATGTATTTCACCCCCGAGAGTTATAAATCTGAAAACGGTTAAGAGAAAAGGGGGACATGAACTCACAAGTTTGCGTCCTGCTGTCTCGTATACTCAAAGATCCTCCTACGAGTCGTACAACTACCTACACACGTGCCATGTTTTATTAGACGTTTAGGTCGTGTAACGATTCTTGATCTTAGTTGTCATGACTTAACATTCTTTGAGTTACGTCTTGTTGTACATTGTATTATTCCAAAGTATATAAATATTGGTTAAAATAATAATATTTTAACTTAAATTATATTTATCAATTATTTGGAATATTTGTTAAAACAATGTATTTCGCCTTGGTATAATATGTATGTATACATATGTATTTTCCCAAGTATGGGTGTACTTGTACTTGTGCATTTTTAGACTTGTGTATTTTGCCGAGTATTTGTGGTGTATTCCGGTGTGCATTTGTACGTATGAGAATACGTATTTTCTTGTATTTATTAAGTATTTTTATACTTAATTTTTGTATTAAACTTTCCAGAATATTTTTAATCAACTAAAATCGCCAATTTGTATTCTTAAAATATATGTATTTTAAGAAATCCTTTATAGAAAAATATCCATAAATCTTTCTTGGCAAAATAATTATGTTTTCATATAAACCTCAAAAATAATATATTTTCAAGATTAATTTAGAAAATATTTATAATTCCATTCTTCACCCCAAAATAATATATCTTCTAATTGTTCAAGAAAATATATATATTTTTCTCCACCCAAAATAACATATTTTCTACTTGATAAAATATGATATATCTTGTAATACTTGTAAAAATTATATTTTCCGTTTCCTTGGTTTCCAAAATACCGTTTAACTCATTTGTCAAAATATATATGAATTTAATCCCGGAATATATATATATATATATATATATATATATATAGGGGACCGCTAGAATGAGAACCACCTCGAGTTATGAGAACCGCGAGAACTACTTGATCCGGGGCGAGGTGGACCAAATTTTTTTTTCAAAAACGTAGATGCATGTATTATAAACACATTCGTAAAAAAATTAAAAAAAAAACGCCGTGTGGTAGTTTTTTACACCACAAAGTTGTGGTTTACGAGTTCCGTAAATTTACGGAACTCGTAAACCACAAACTTGTGGTGTAAAAAACTACACACACGGCGTTTTTTTAAATTTTTTTTTTTACGAATGTGTTTCTAATACATGCATCTACGTTTTTGAAAAACAAATTTGGTCCACCTCGCCCCGTACGATGTGGTTCTCGCGGTTCTTATAACTCGAGGTGGTTATCATTCTAGCGGTCCCCTATATATATATATATATATATATATATATAGTCCTTCTTCGGTTTGTCCAGTATTTGGGTATAGATTATATATTTGTTTTCTTGGAATTTTGGTAATATTTTGTATTACAATTTTTGGTATTTTGGTGTGTTATATTATTTTCAAGTCCTAAAATAATATAATTAATACACATAATATACAAGTAATCACACAAATCGTGTCATCTAAATATATATTTTCCTAAATATATACTTAGTCACTTTTATTTATAAAAAATAACCTCCAATATTTGTAATTTTTGTAACAAAGATTATTGAAAATTTTTATATGAAAACCTTGATTAAAATTTACTTGTAAACACTTGTTTAAAATATTTTTCTAAGTGTTTAAATTCTACAAAAAATTTGCCATAGTTTCCCCTTAAAATGGAGGTTTCCATGCTTTAAAAGCATATCATTTTCTTTTGAAATCATCATCAATCATCAACAATTCAATCAACACTTACCATGAGCCAAAATCAAGCAATTTACACTACATCATGAACTTGAAGTTTTGTAAAAATTTGTAGTAACTTAATATGTTATTAAGTAGGTTTAGTTACCATTAAAAATATGGTTATTTGTTCATAAATCCCTTTCTTGTAAAATTTAGTCATTTACAACTTACAAGATGATTTTCTAAAAATGATTTTTCTTGTATTCTTCTAGTTAACAACATATTTCTAGCTTTGATTTAACACTAAAAATATGATTAGTTTCTTTAAAAATCATGATCTTGTAAATCTTGCAAATAACTTTGTTTTTTTGAGAAAACTATTTTTGAAATCATCCATTTACAAGTCTTACAACATATATCCATCATCATCATACACAAAAACATCTTCATATTCAAGTTCATGTTAAACATAAAGGATGATCATTTTGATTTCTACAAGATTCATCCTCTCACTTGCTAGATCATGTCTTTAATCACAATCTAGCAAGCTTTTTATGATGATCAACATCATAATCATAATCATTAGAAATCAATCATTAGTATCACACATACACTAAATCAACCTAGATTCTCATGTATTTAAGCTTTATGGGAAAGTTTATCTTCTTGTTCTTTTATGATCTTTATGTTTAACAACTTACATAATCTTTTAACCATCAAAATAGGAAGTAAAATCAAGTTACAAGAGGCTTACTACTAGCACAAGGGCTAGGGAAGAATCAAAGATGATGAAGATGATGAACAAGGTGGATAAAAGCTTATGGTGAAGGTCCTTCAAGTTCCAATGCTACCAAGCTTCTTAATCAAGTTCCTAGCACCCTTGAATCACCTTAGAATGGTTGTTAGTGGTTTGAAAATGGTGGTGGTGTGGTGGTTGCTTGAGGCCGAGAGCAAGGGAGGAGGAAGGGAGGATGTTGTAGTGGTGAAGATAGTGAAATGATCTTGTGATATTAACTTGTGGTTTAAATAAAATTTTCTCTAACATTTGGTAACCTAGTGGATATTATGTTTCAAAAGCCATGAACAAATCAAATAAACAATTCACATAAAATCATGGGGTGGGTCCCATGTGGTGACCGTCCACATGAAGGGGGGGGGGGGGTCTTGGTTGGGGTTTAATGGTAAGTTAGAAGTCTTGGTTAGATTCTAAGTATGATGTTTAGTGTTATGTGTTTATAGGATGTATTATGATGTTCGGTGGCCATAACTAGCTCGGAAATGTTAAAACAATGCTTCTAATGTAAATTTGGTGTTACGGGTAGTGTCCGGTTGTTCGGTTGGTTACCGGTTCGTTAAGGTACTAAATTACGCAGTTTAGTGTGCTTTATGTTCCCTTTTATGACTGTTTTGATTCCTGAAACTTATGAAAGTATTCTGGACCATTAAACCATAATTCTGCATTATATTTTGGAGTTAAAATGCTGAAAATTGCTGAATTTGTTTGTTTTCTGCAGAATTCTGCAGTTTTAGTGTGTTTCTGGCACTTTCCGGCACCTAAATCATAACTGGGAAGGCAGTTTTGTAATCCCTACTTTCCTACACACTATTCTAGTGTACACTTGGTTCCGGGCCTTATTCTGTGTCTTAACATCATGTCTGTCGGAGTACTGAAATCCCGTCAGTACTATTAGTTTGTCTGATAACTGTGCTAACTTTGTTCTGTGCATTAAGTGAACCACACTGCGTTGCATGTAATAATGATAAACAATCTTGAAACATGAAATGCCTTTGTATGTATATGACAGTAATCAGAAATTCATTCGTCTTGTTAATTCAATCATGCACAGTCATTAAAGCACAGATTACTGTATATTATTGTACAAAATATATGGAAAAGTGCCAGTTATCACAGTTGGATGGATGAGCACTCGATTTCCGGAAGAATGACGCGAAGAACACTCGATTTTGGATAACGGAAGCAACACTTGTATGAAGCCTCCCTTCGTACGAAGGCACGCCTTCGTACGAAGACAGTAGCTTTGTACGAAGCCTCTGTTTCCCACCCAACACTCTGATTTCGACCATTTTAGCACTTTGAAGGACTTACGCTTCTGTTCCCGTACGTAGGCTGATCCGGCGCTCCCTTCAATCCATTTCTAGACCGTGTTTACTGTTAAACACGCACAGTTAGTATACTCGAACCCTTTTATGCTTAACGCACTTTTGGGTGTTACATACGTTCTCTATCAAAACACAACACTTAAATTCTTTTATAAACGCTAATCGCTCTCGCATGTTATACGTGATTAGTTGAATGCTTGTTGCTTTGCTTACATAGTGATTACTTGACATACCTCCCTTAGCAACGATAGTACTATAGTTTGGACTCAGCACCTGTTTATTCAGGGGTCGTTAAGGATCACATACTTTACTTCACGTGCTCGCTTCGGTGAACATGTGTCACGCATACTCTACTCGCAGTCATGTGGTTAGCTTGTATCATTGTTGATAGTTTACTTGATTCGCCTTTTACGTGTTACATGCTGGTTATGCGTAAACGCTTTTATACTATACCTAATTGGCTGCTATAAGGCCGGTTGAGTCAACATTGATGGTACCTTGCTTCTCAATTGTGAGTACCCTCTGTGGAAATACCCTCATTCTTCTGTCCGAGATACCTATTTCTCTGGTCGTGCTATACTTGTGAGAACCATGTACCTTATTGAACATCTTGTGACAATAATCAATTCAATCAATAAAACTGCGACAAAAATAATAGAAAGCATGCAGTGGTTAATAACATTTTAGTTATTAATAAATATTAATGTTTTTTCAAACTTCATCTCATCATTTAAAAAGGCCATATCAGATAAACCACACGAAATAGGACTCCACTCTAAGTCAGCTGTGATACGATCATGTTCGTTGCCTCAGCCAACTCTCCATCTGTGACACTTGTGCTTCGTAAACACACACAATGTAGGACACTATCTTTTATAAACAATGTATTTTGGTCTCAAAAATTTGTTTATTTTGGTTTTACAATTTCACGTTTTGATTCTAGTTCATTTTCAAGCCTTAAATCGCTTTCTGGAAAGTTAAACGCGAACTGATGCGTAAACATAATTAGTTTAATGCGGCAAACACTCCGGAACAGTGACATAGGCTTAACACACCTTAAATAACTTTTATATAACTTATAAATAGGTTTTGAAAGCTTTGGTGTGTCAAAAAGAAGTTTATTCACACTCAAGGACTATTTGCGTCAAACAGCGAAAGTCTGCTGATTCACATAGTATCGAACATTCCGGAACTTGATCATAAGTTAAACATGCCCTAAATATCCTTTACATAGCTTAGAAATAGGCTTTGAGGTGTTTGGTGCGCAAAAATAAACTAATTTGATCAATAGGGACTAAAAGAGTCAAAAAGTGCATAAGTTTGCATTTTCGCGCATAACTTACGTTCTGAATATATCCGGACATCCAAAAATTTATGTGATCATTAAAATATTTTATTTTAGTGATTGGCATGATAAAATTTCATTCGTCGCTTAATTTGGATCGTTTTTGCGTTCGTTACGACTTCCGTCGTAATTAACCGAACAACGCAATCGTACGACCAAACGAGCCGACGTCCGAAATGTTTTTGAGCATATTTTAAGTTCCCTATACTTTAACATCATTTTTGAGCCTTGAAATGAGGTTAACGGGGCTTAAACGTGCCAAAAATCATCGAAAACCAAGTTCTGGGCTGCAGGGACTAAAGTTGACATTTCTTCCAAACTTCCCTCAGGAGGGGCACGTAAGACTGAGCAAGATCCTTACGCGACCCGCCTAAAACTCCCAGATCAGCAAAAATGATTTCCAGCCATTTCCAGCTGTTTCCAACACTTGCAAATGGTTTTTAAGCTTCCTATGGGCTGGTTTTGAGTGCCCAAGGTATTACAAAACCTTTTGCCCACTTGTACGGTCCAGATTGATGCTCGTTTATCGAGGAACGATCTTAACGGTCTTGGAAATCCTATAAATACCCCCACCCATTTTCATTCCATTTCACACATGATCTGATTTTATATCCTAAGTTGAAGCTCTATGCTTCATACCTGGATATTTAAATCAAGATCCTCCTAGCTTGGACCCTTTGTAAGCTTCTTTCATTTTTTATGCGTTTTAAGCGTGAAAGTCAAACATTGTTTGATTTTCTGTTTTGACCAGTCAATGGTCAACACGAAGTTCGTTTGAACTTCACAATGTGAGCGTAATCACGATGGTTATAGTCCCTTGTGACTATACCTACTGATTACCACGTTGATTAGGTGTAGTGACGAGTCATAGTTTCGGTCAAAATATGCTTCTATGCGTATTTTGCAACCAAACTATTCTTGGGTATCAAAACCGTTTGTTTTGTTATCAAACTTGTTTTCTGACTTCGTTAAACATGTTTTAACATGTTTAACTCGTCACTTTTGGTTTAGTGTTTATATAGGGTCGTAAGATAAGCGGTCTAAACAACCGCTTAGACTTTCGAACCTGACCCGTTTGGTCGATCATTAGGATCCGACCAAACATATAATGTGACTATAGTTGTATAGGTAATAACCTTCCGAGGTTATACGTTATGGTCACTTCGTTTAGTTAGTTGTATGATAGGTAGTTTATATGACTTAGGAAAATGACCAAAATGCCCTTTTTTGCATAATTTCATTTTAAACATATGTAACCAATATTTTGACATCTAAACTGATTATATAACTTAATTAGAGATGTTAAGGCATATAATACTTGTCATAGTACTAGTTAGGCGTCTCGAATGTGCTTTTGCTACCTTAACGGGTCGTAAAGGGTCGTAAGTACTTTGGATAGGTTTCGTTTTAGAATGTAGACTTTGTTAAACCATATCACATGAGTTCCAACACTCGTTTGGTTTACAAGACCTCATTCTACCCGATCTTCCGATTTAGGTGTCGATTCTCTAACATAGTATCTGTTACCCTAGGAACCGCTTTAACACTTGAACTCTTGGTCTTTTGAGCTTTGTTATACCCTTTGAACCGGAACTATACACAACCCCAGACGAGTACATAGTTCCCCTCTTTTACCGTTTTCAAATGTTTTGGGGTGATTCATATGTGTAATCGATCTGTTTTCAAAATGTATGGCATATGTGTGTTCAATAAGTGCTTTTATGTGTATTATTCTGATTATGCAAATGCAATGTTTTATCCTTAATTGATCTACCTATCTTCATAGTTAGATTCATTTAGGATATTTGAAGTACAGTCTTAGATCTTCCTATCTTCATAGTAAGATTTATAAGAAGTACTTTACAACTCGATGGTTGGTTTTTGTGTAGTTTGTTGGTGATTTAGATAACGAAACTAGATAATATAATAAGAATATGGTGGATACGCCGCTGGTACTTCCTATATATAAGTGTGCTTATTGTATTACCTTTCGTGGCGTTATCCCGAATCACCATTAGGATTTAGGATTGTTTTGATTCAGTAATTCAATGTAACAGAAACAGAATCCTTATAGCATCTATCTATCTTCATAGATTGATTCTTGTAGGATGTTTAGAGTACTAATATTGGAGTCCTTGATTGGATTCTTTTATGTGCTTTAATGCGTATTAAGTTAGACGATGTTACGAGAACCTGATCCCTGTAGTATCTATCTATCTTCATAGTTAAAGTTATATGGGATGTTTAGAGTACTAATGTTGGAGTCCTTGTTTGGATTCATTGTGTACTTTAATGCATGTTAGATTAGACGATGGGACAGAACCCAAATCCTTATAGCATCTATCTATCTTCATAGGTTAATTCTTGTAGGATGTTTAAAGTACTGATATTGGAGTCCTTGATTGGATTCATTGTGTGCTTTAATGCGTGTTTACGAGTTGGTACAAGTTGACGATTATGTGTTTATGTGGTAGTTGTGATTTAGATAACGAAACGGGTATAATAAAATAAGAACATGGTGGATACGCCGCTGGTACTTCCTATATATAAGTGTTCTTATTTTATTATTCTTGTAGCGTTATATGGATCACTTTAGGTTTTGTGTATGATTGTTTCAATGTTTAGTTATCCAAATCTTTGTAGAATTCTTCCATATCTCTATGTGTTAGATTCTTAGAAAGATATCTGAAGTATTATCATGACTCATTTATTTGATTTATATAATACTTATATAAGTTTTGATTTATTTCAAAACAGTTATTATTAATCCTTGATTGGATTCCTAATAACACACTAACAAGTTTTTACGATGGTTTAATGGTATAAGGCATAAAATGACTTAGTAAATATCATATTGCCGTATACAAACCTATTTTGTCACGAGTTTTCACAATTAAGATTAATACCAAATGTTTTGCCATTTATTTGGCTAATAAAACCTATGTATTCGCCGGTTATTTTTATGCTGACTGTTTTCGCATATGTTTCAGGTTTTCGACTGTTCAAGCATGCAACGCATAGGACTGCATATGGGCCTTAGACTTCTAAAACAAAAGAACAATTACATGTATTCTTTGTTTGTAAAACGATGTTAATGATATTGAAACAATTTAGTACCAGTAGTTGTGAGCAATTTGTAACGTGACTCCCCGATATTTCCGCCGCGTATTGTTATATTACGCGATTGGGGTGTTACACCATCTGTTGGTTCTCTTTCCAAAACACTCCACAAATCCTCTTTCACTTTAAGGGTAGCCTGTTAATGCACAAAAAAAACCCACCCCACTAAGAAATGTGCATAAATGTAACATAAATAATCTCTATGCAAACCATGTCACATGTCGAAATAAATCAGTTCCCTAATGAAGACAACCCAATAACTAAAATGCAAATAAACCTACATATGCATATGCCGATAAAATACACCATAAGAGGAAACAAAACTATAAACTCATGTACCTGTAATGGATGATGAATTTTCAGTGGTCTGACGATGATTACTAATGGAAACCACCTTTTAACGGTTTTGCCCCGATATGAATAATGCTAATTGATATCACTGAAGTCAAAATTAAAACCCTAAAGATGCAAATCAACACAAAATGGATCAATAAACCTCGTTGATTAAGGGTAAATCCCATAACCATGATGAATGTACAAGAGAATCGTATCAATTGATAAAAAAACCTTTGATAATCAAGGTGGACTTACCGGTGCCGTGGTCACCGGTGACATCCGTACACCGGTTCTGGAACCACCCCGCCATTGTAAATTATGTTTTTGTATGTCAGTGAAGACTTTCTTGGCATTAGCGGCGGTGGAATGGATAGCCGTCCTTGCTTTAGAGACTAATCTTGTTGAAGACGACGCCATTTTATGCAAGTTTGGCTACGAAAATGAGGGCATGTTTGGAGAGAAATCGTTGGTGTTTTCGCCCAGTTGATTGAAGAAAAACTTCCTTTGTAGTCTTAGCGAGAACTTCCATCACACTTCTAACCTCTCTCCGATGCTCTGTGAGCTAACATCAAAATTATACCTAATTTCAAAATCACACAAACGAATCTTCACACCTGTGCAAGAAATAAGAGTGAGGATGGAGGTGATTGTAGGTTGTGTAGGAGGTTACAAGCGACAACATGGAGAAAAAAAAGGTTTGATTGAGGTGGTAACCGCTTATAACCGACGCGGTTATCTCAGCAATGGCGGATTACTAAAGGGGGGTGATAGCATTGCTGGGGTGATGGTGGGAACACCACAACAATGTTGAACGCAAAGTTGTACAACCATCTCTAAACCACTGTAACCCGCACCATGGTGCGGTGGTTCTGGGTTTCTGTGACCCTCACTCCAGCTACATTTTGAATAAAGCAAGTATATTCAAGTGAAAATCACATAAACAAGTCGATCCAAGTGAAATCAAGTGAGAATCAAGCATAATCAAGTGAAAATCAAGAAGGAAGTCATTCCATGAATCGAATCGTTTTCAACCTCAACTGAGAACTCCATGATCGGCGGTGATGTTGCTGGTTTCCGGCGACTCTGTGTGTCGTAGAAGGTGATGGTTTGGTAAAGTAAGGGTGTCAGAGTGTGAGGATGTGAAGATTCCAGTGTAGGTTAGAAACTTTTATTGTGAAAATGATAATTATACCCCTGATACTAACAATCAACAAAACATCTAACAGACGGTAGGTGTCAGAGTGTGACAGGGTCGTTCCAACCTTTTTGGAGGCCCTAGGAGAAATTAAATTTTGGGCCCCTTTTTCCTTCTTTGATTATTATAAATGATACTTCTTTGATTGTTACTTGTTTACAGGGCCGTTCCTTTGTGTTTGAAACCAAGCAAAAATATAACAAAGAGTGGTTTGCTTATATAAGGAATTAAACAAATCTAAAACAACAAATTTGAACTAATATTAGTAGTTAGCATAGTAATATTATTTTAAGTGAGGGCCCTATTTTTTAGAGGCCCTAGGCCTAAGCTTAGGTTACTTATACTCTAGGTCCGGCCCTAAAGTGTGATGGAAGTTCCACCATGAGATACCATATAGCAAAAATTGGAAGATATGGTTTCAAGGGGTAATTTAGAGCAAACCACCGGGTAACAAATTTCAATTTACTCTTGTAATTTGAATAGGGTTACAAAGTGGAGGGTTATATATGATGAAACGAGATCAGGAGAAAACGGTTGGAAGTGTGAAAACAATGAGAACGAATCCTGGTCGAACATGTGGCAGGGGCGCTAAATGTTATGCAAGGGCAAGATTGTCATTGTTCACGTTCCCCTAAATAAGTCGCGTTATATGCAACAGATATGGCATTTTGTTGTTTATGCTTGTTTCATTGCCGTTTTTTTCAAAGTAATATTTTTCAATGGCTTTTATGTTTCAACGGCCTTATTCATATATCACTTTTTGTGCATAACATGTGATTTGGAAGGTACATAACAAAGCATAGAAGATCGCACACACACATAAACACCAAAGAAAATGAACAATTTTCAGTAAATAAAATAGGCGAGGATAAACTCGATAAGATTTTGCTCAATGAGATGGACAAAATCCTCACTTAAGAATTTTGTCCAACACATTGAGTGAAACTTTATTGAGAACAAAACTGAATCTACAGGAAACGACGTTTGTCTATGTGGCTTTTGAACTTTCTGGCGTTTTAAATTGAATGGTATTTAGTAAATGATGGCGTTTGTTTATATAAGATGTTTTTGGCTCGTAGTTTAGTCGGGAATTTATTATAATAAATGTTAGTAATAAAGTTTCCGTCGTTTCAGTTACTGTTTGTTCAGCTTTATCTGTTAAAGCTGTAAGGCGTCCCATCATTAAGTTTGGCGTTTTGTTTGAATGATGTTTTAGATAAAGATGGCAAAATACAACTAATTAACTTTTTGTAAGGCAAAATAATATTATCGCGTTTTGAAACATACATCATTTTTTTGTGCATAACATGTGATTTGGATGATACATAACAAACCATAGAAGATCGTACACACACATAAACGCTAAAGAAAAAGAACACTTTTCAGTAAATAAAATAGGTGAGGATAAACTCAATAAGATAAAGATGTAAGGCGTCCTATCATTAAGTTTGGCGTTTGTCTGTTAAAGCTGTAAGACATCCCATCATTTATTATAGTTTTGGTGTTTGGCGTTTTGGCGTTTTGGCATTTTGGCGTTTTATAACTAATTAGAGAAATAAAGCATCTTATTAGTGGAAAAATACACAACAAACCACAGAAAATGACACAAAAAAGTAAAAAAAAAATTACAACTCCTCATCCAATTTCTCATCCAAATCTTCACTGTCATCGGTCTCTTCTTCTCATCCAAATCTTCACTGTCATCAATCGCTTATTCTTGAATATTTTTTCCCCGGAACTTTTGAATTCCTTAGATAGATGTCGATTCCTACACGGCTGGACGTCCGGCTCTAGACGAAGCTGATCATTCAGTAAAATTTGGAGTTTGTTTTTGTGGGCATCAGTCTCTTCTTCATCCTACTCTTGACTGTTATCGGTCTCTTCTTCTCATCCAAATGTCCACTGTCATCAATCTCTTCTTCTTGAAGAGTTTGTCCATCTCATTCAGCAAAATGTTATTGAGTTAATCTTTACTTTACGAATGTTGTCAAACCCATTTAGTGAAACTTTATTGAGAACAAAACTGAATCTCCAAGAAATGACGTTTGCCATCTGTGGTTTTTGAAAATTTTGGCGTTATAAATTGGATGGTATTCAGTAAAATATGGCGTTTGTTTTTGGTGTTATCAATGAAAGGTCCTAAGACGTTGTTTATATAGATGTTTTTGGCGCATAGTTTAGGCGGAAATTTTTTATAATAAATGTTAGTAATAAAGTTTTCGTCGTTTCAGTTACTGTTTGTTCAGCTTTTATCTGTTAAAGCTGTAAGGCGTCCCATCATTAACTTTGGCGTTTTTGTATGAATGGCGTTTTAGATAAAGAAGACAAATACAACTAATTAACCTTTTGTAAGGCAAAATAATGTTATGACGCTTTAGATAAAGAAGGCAAAATACAATTAACTAGTGTTTGGCGTTTGTGGCATTTTGGCGTTATATCTAATTAGAGAAATAAAGTATTTTATTAGCGGAAAAGTACATAACAAAGCAAAGAAAATGACGCAAAAAAAAAAAAGAAAAAAAAATTAAAACTCCTCGTCAGAAGGGATTTTGTCTGAGAAGTATCCATTGCTCCCCTCGTCTTCTTCTTCGGATTCTTCATCCAATTTCTCATTCAAATCTTCACTTTTATCGGTCTCTTCTTCTTGAAGATTTTGAAACCTCCATATGAACATGTCATGCAACAATGCCAATTTTAGGGTCATGTCTGTATTCAAACATGTTGCGTTGTTGAACTCCTTTAGGAACCCAAAACTCTGTTTGGTCATGATGTTTTCAATCGTGTAGTCTTCCTGCTCCTCGTTGTCACATACCACAGTCACTATGTTAGTGTCTTCATCATAACGCCATGATTGGATGACTAGGTTCACAATTGGATTTGCATTGTTCGATCCAAATTTTCTGGTTAATCTTCATATAACCGTCTGTGTTTTCTCACAGAGGTTATCAAGAGGAACGCCAAGTGCTAGGATCCCCCTTTGTACTTATTTGTCCAAGTTCATTATGGCTTTGATGGTTTTCACAAACCCTCTTCTTCTGTTGTCAAAGAGGATTACGAATCTATTGATTCTAGTTTTGAATCTCCATGAAACGATGTTTGCCATTTTTCCTCATTCAGAGGTTTTTTTTTTTTTTTTTTTTTTTTTTTAATTTGGCGTTTTGGGTAAAGATGACTTTCTTTAGTATGATCAATGGAAGGGATGGTAACGTCGTTTATATAATGATGTTTTTTGCGCGTAGTTTAGGAGAGATTTTTTTATAAGAAATGTTAGTTATAAAGTTTCAGTTACTGTTTGTTCACATCTATCTGTTAAAGCTGCAACGGGTTTCCTCATTAAGTTTAGATAAATATGGCGTTTTATCTGGAAGGGAACTGATGTGTATGGCTTGTAGTTTAAGGCAGTAATTTTAATGGCGTTTTACTCATGAGTTTTGTGTTTTATATTAGAGCACTAAAAAGACTCTTTTACCCTTAATGAAACGCATCCACGTAATAAAGTTAATATTATTTACGAAAAAGCAACCGGGCTAATCTAATCCATAGACTGTTTTGATCCAACTGATGAGGAGCGTTCTCACCATTTTCACACTTATAGGCGTTTTCCCTAAATCCTGCCCCTATATATGATCCTCTTTACATAATACTATATCGTAATATGATTAATTACTAATTATAAAGAGGGTTATATACGATAAGTCAGTGTCAACTTGGTATCGTTGTGAATGTTAATTTAGGGTTGGCCCATAAGCCATATCATGTGCAGAGTGGGTAATCGGGCTTGAGGTGGCCTGGTGGTTGGTTCCACCTTCTACTCCTGTTTATTAATTTATGCTTCCAAATTGTTTTAATTCAAGTTGACTCCACGGTTTTCCTTTAGGGAAAATTACAAAAATGTTGCTTGACCAAGTGTGTTTTCAAATTTGTCACCCTCCTGCGTCCTTGGAAGGACTTCTCAGCCTCGGAAGCGTCCGCATGTCTCGTTGAAGCGTCCGCCTTTCACGTTGAAGCGTCCGTTCTTTTTCAAGTGACACGTGTCCGTTTTCTTTTCAAGCGACACGTGTCCGTTTTCTTTTCAAGCGACACGTGTCCGTTTTCTTTTCAAGCGTCCGCCTGTCACGTTGTTTAACAATAATTTTTTTTAATGCGTCCGTTTTCTTTTCCGAGGATGGCCGACGCTTCCGAGGCTTGCCGCCGCTTTCGAGGCTTGACCAGACGCTTCCGAAGCTTGACCAGACGCTTCCGAGGCTTGACCAGAAGCTTCCCGAGGATTGGCCGACGTTTCCCAATGCTTGACCGACGCTTCCCGAAGCTTACGGAAAAAAAATGGAAACTCAAAAGGCCGTTTAACTGTTACCGTTGCATGCACACATATTTACCCCCCTATATAACCCGTTCGCTCTTCACTCATCAAACACCCGCCGTTTTCAAAAATTTTGCAAACAAAAATCAGCCATTTCACTATAAACCCGACGCCGTCAACGACCCGACAATGGCCAACTCCTGGACTGACGTTGAGGATATTGCTCTGTGCGAAGCATGGGAGCAGGCCATGATCGATCCTCCACGTCGAGGACACGGTGGGCTCTGGCTCCGTGTTCAACAGATTTTCGCCCAACTACGTGGTCCGGACCACAACCGGACCGTTGACGCACTATCCTCCAGGTTCCGTGTCGTGCGGTTAGAATGTGAGAGATTTGATCGCTATTTCAAGAAGGTCGAGACAGAAATGCCGGATCTTGGGGAGGACGATCAGAAGGAGGTGACCCTCATCAACTATCGTCATGAAGAGAGACATGATTTCAAACATGTCTCGGAGTGGGAGGCTATTAGGATATGGTTTTAGATATAATATTATGTGTTGTTTGGTTTTTATTTTTTATTTTTATTATGTTATGTTTTGATGTTTAATTATAGTGTTTAATATAAAATTTTTGACTAAAAAATAACATGTTTATATCGTTTGAAATTTAACTCCGTTAACATACATCTTAACCGGATCCCATGTTAGAAATGTTATAAAAAAAAATTGGACGTTTATAAGTTATAAAAAAAAAAAATTTGGACAAATATACAAAACTGCGTCTTTGGCCGACGCTTCCGAAGCTTCACGGACGCGTTAGCACTGAGTCAGACGCTTCAACATCGGACACGTGTCGCGTGAAACAAAACGGACGCTTCAACGAGCCATGCGGACGCTTCCGAGGCTGAGTAGTCCTTCCAAAGACGCAGGAGGGTGACAAATTTAAAAACACACTTGGTCAAGCAACATTTTGGTAATTTTCCCTTTCCTTTACCTACCTATCTACACTTATCTAAATTCAAGTTGACCTCACCCCTTTGCTTTACTTACCCATCCACACTTGTCTTCACCATTTAATTTGTCAGATATTTTCCATCTTTTGGCTCTCATTTATTTTTTGGTTCTTGATTCTTTTTAATTCAAGTTGACTTTTCCTTCATGGTTTCACATAGCTAATTAGCTATTGCACTTAGTTGACTTTTTAATTCAAGTTGACTTTTTAATTCAAGTTGACTTTTAATTCAAGTTGACTTTTTAATTTATTAGATATTTTCCATCTGTTTTCATATCTTCTAATTCATTGGTCACTAGATATATTGAGCTGAGTTAAGTTCATCAAACGGCATATCTTCGTTTCTAGATCGAGAATAACATTGGCATTCAAAATGTCTCTCGATTTTGTAATCAGTAGTCTACCTATTTACAAAGCTGCATTACTTGATGACTGGGATTCCGTTAGTCATATCTTCGACCAAGATCCAAGCCTACTGACAAAACCGATAACATTATGGTCGGAGACGCCACTACACATCGCTGCGGGGACAAACCGCTCCAACCGTTTCATGGAGAAGCTTGTGGAACGTATTGTTGCTGAGGGTGAGAATGATAAGTTGCTCATGGAGACATGTTACGGTCTCACCCCGCTCCTATATGCTGCTAAGGCTGGAAGTACGACTGCTGCAAGAATTCTGGTGGAGAATAACCCTGCTATCACATGTGTTTGGACTCAAGGCGGTCAAGGAAACTGCGGCGATAATGCGTTGAAATCAGCCGCCGGTCATGGAAACAGGGAGACGCTAAGATACTTGTTGAGGGTGACTCCAGATTTACTTCCCGGGGTGCAGGGAATTGGTCCGTACATTGGAGTTGATGGCGGAGATCTGATCACTTCAGCAATTATGGCTGAACTCTACGGTAAGACTATGTGTAACTAGGGGTGTTAATTGTGTCAGGTTGAAATGTGCAACCTGAACCTGACCTATATTATTATTATTCGACACACAGATTTCAACCTGAACATGACCCGTATTAATTACCCATTTTTTAAATGAAATGTTGACAAGGTATAAGCTGGTTAACAGTAACGTGTTTAATGGTGAGTATGAGTATGACAAGTAGATAATATGGTAAGACAAAACTGACATTATTATGACTAAACATATAAAATGGTAAACGAAAAAAAACAATAAAAAATTTCGAAATTTTTTTCTTTCTACATACTGATATGGGTTAACGGGTTTAACCCGTTTATAGATGGGTCAATCTGAACCTTGCCTGATTTTAAAATGGGTCAACCTAAACACGATTCATTCGTAAATGAGACGTGTTAGTCGACCCAAATTCTGTTTTTCTTCATGTCGTGTCTTAGGCTGTCAAGGATTGTCACTCCTATGTGTAATGGGCTAACGACCTTCCCCAAATCACCCAAATTGGGCATGGAACACCACCCTTTGGGGTGTGAGGCGTATACGCGTGTTAAATTAAATTTATTTCCCAATCAAATTGTGACAACTCATCATTCTTTAATAGCTTTTTTTTAAAGCGGAACATTAGTGCGACCATTAACCATTATCTACGTAAAAGTGATATGACACCATGTTTAGTGAAACCATTACAGATGGTCTAAGACTAGCGGATTGAAAATCATTTATCACCACTTCTGGGATCAAAGATAATACGTAATGCCTCGTGGGGTTTTCATTATTTTATACATGCAGATGTGGCTTTAGATATAATCATTAAGCACCCAAACATCGTGTTAGAAAAGACTAAGGGCGGAAAAACCGCCTTGGAAATATTAGCTCAAAAACCTGAAATTTTCCCGAGTGGAAGCAAGCTCAGATTTTGGGGACGTTTGATCTATTCATGTAAATCTTTCTTTCAAACTATCCTTATATTAGAAATTAAATTTCCTTTTGGTTATGTTTTTCAACTTTTTGTGTTTGTTTGGTGCAAGTGATTCCTATGCAGACGAGTGAAGGAGCTCCTCCAATTCATATCTTGTTACGGATTTTTAAGAGGGTATAAATCAATTTTTTTTCATTTATACTCTTTATATTGCATAATGATATCCAGATTATACAAAATAGTAAACTTGACCCTATATGAGTGCACTTAGATCGAAACATTGTTTTTCAATGGATTAGAATTTGGCAAAAAAGTGTTGGAATTTGATTAAACTGGAATCTATTAATGGAATTTTAATATAATTTATAATGCATTAAGAATGTATCTACTAATCAAATGGAATTCAGATTTCAATTCAATTGAATTCCACAAACCAAATTAACACACTGGTAACCATGTTGGAAATGCTAAGACTACTAGAGACACATGGTAAAATGGTGTTTAAAATCACGTTTTAACTTGGATACAGATTTGAATTTCATTTTTTTATGTTTGACCATTTGGTGTACCAAGTATACTTAATTTGTCCTTAGATATTGATCCTTAATATTAACCATTAAATGTCAAAACAACAAATTATAAACGAACGACGCCACAACCTCCTTTTGAATTGCAAAACTGATCCTGCTAAAGACGAAACGACTCTTATGGGTCGAGAAATTACTATTCACAACTCGCTGGACTCTGTTCAGGAATTCAATGGCCTTCGGAGCTAGAGAACCAAATGTATTAAATGCAAATGGGATAAACACGTGAAAGTTAAAATATTTAAATTGATAATATGGAGTCTGACATGAATGCAATCAAGAGTCAAAATTATATGTCTTTTTATAATCATAAACCTTTTGGACATTTTCTTTTTTAACAGTTTACTTCTGGATTTTGGAGCGCCCTTGGATACGTGGGTAATATATGTATAATTTTACAACTATTTATGGTTATGAATGTATCAATATATACTGTCTGTCTCTAACTATTTACATATAAACTTGTTCAACATGTAGCTCCATCAATCAAGAATATCCATGATATCAAAGTAAAAAATAATTTAAGTCGGTTACTAGTAGACCGTATTTGTCAAATTGTTATCGAAACGGGCAATCATGACAAAGCTTGGAACATTTTTGGAACCGCAATAGCTACGGCTGTCAAATACGGGACTCATGAGCTTATCGAAGAATGCATATTAACCTACCCAGGCATAATCTGGTATCGTCGAGATGGTAATGACCCTTATATGTTTCGTGGAACAATCAAACATCGCCAAGAGCGCGTATACAATCTTGTGTACCAAATGTCTCGCCACACACTATTTCAAGCACAAGAAGTTAAACATGGAGATAATGCATTACATATAGCTGGAAAGTTAGCTCCACCTCATCGACTTAATGTTGTCACTGGTGCTGCTTTGCAAATGCAGCGTGAGCTACAATGGTTTAAGGTGAGCTTCAACGAACATAATTTCTCATTTAAGCTGATTACCATTTTTTGATAATTTATCTGACCAGTTGTCGAATCAGTCCCCTTACTTGTCCATTGGTTGAAACTGCTACGTCGGTTCATCTATACAGAAACTACATCATTTCAAATTACAACTGCTACCCATATTGTTTTGTTGTCCTACGACTCAAACTAAATGAAAACAACACAATTTAAAGTGTGTTAAGCGACCCGATAAACTTAAATACTGTCTTGACCCATATTAAATAAAACGAGCCACATGGATTAAGAACTATTAGTGATCAAAATGGTAGTTGCTTAGTTTTTGTTCTTAACAAATACAATGTGTTTTTTGTGCAGGAAGTTGAAAATTTTGTAGATCATTCCGTGGGAGAAGCTTTAAACAATGCTGGGAAAACACCAAGAATGGTTTTCACTGATGAACATAAAGATTTACTTAAAGAAGGGCAGCAATGGATGAAAAACACAGCATCTTCATGCACTGTAGTAGCAGCCCTCATAGTAACAATGGCATTTGCAGCTGCGTTCACTCTCCCAGGCGGAAATCAAGATGATGGCAAACCGATTTTCCTAACCGCCAACACATTTATGCTTTTTATCGTATCAGATGCCGTTGCATTATTCTCTTCATCAACTTCATTGTTGATGTTCTTAGGGATTCTCACTTCCCGATATGCAGAAGAGGACTTCCTTTCTGCGTTACCTAAAAGAATGACGATTGGACTTCTTTCGTTATTCTTGTCGTTGGCAGCAACTTTAATTGCATTCAGTTCTGCTCTTTCTTTAGTGCTTAAAGATAAAGTTACATGGATTGCTGCTCCACTTGTTATAGCAACGAGTATTCCATTGTGTTTATTTGGCTTGTTGCAGTTTCCTTTACTTGTGGAGCTAGTTACGTCTACATACGGAAGAAGCATTTTTCACCAACAGAATCCTCGAAAGCTTCATTAGCTCATTATTTTCCTATGATTAAGGTTAAAAACTTTGAAGGAATGGTAGTGATATGTCTCTTAGTTTTGTCTTAAGGCCGTAATTTTGCTTACATTGTTGTTCTATGATCTGATTGTATTAGACTTGCATGTGATTGTCTTTATGTATTTGTTTCTACATGTTGTTCTATGGTGTCATATATGTTTCTTGTTTACTATGTTACTATTCATCAGTTGTTTTGTTATTAGTGGCTTTGATTTCTCTACTTTTATCTATGTTTGTTTTGGAACCGACTGTTTCTATGGAAGCAGCCTCTCTAATCCAAGAAACAGATGTAAGGTTTCCTTACATCCCGCCATCCTCAACCCTAACAACTTTTGTTAATACGCCTTCATTTTTACCTTACCAAACCAACACTACTCAAACAATATCAGCAGCAATATTCATTTTATGGTTTTTGGTATCGATAGGAGTCATTTTCAGTATTTTTCCACTACTCGTACTTAAGCGGTACCGTACTGCAACACGACTTTGTAACTCACAACTTTATGCTAGTAAATTTAATTTATACTGTTGCAAACATTATCTTATATTCTGTACATATACTGAATTTCTACTGTAACATAAGCTAAGAGTCAGAAGCTTCTACGTTAAGAAACCAAAAGTCAGAACCTTCTACATTAAGCACTAACAAAAAAACATATACATGGTTGAACACTTTAACATATTATTCTGTTCCCCGCTTGAAAGACCAAAAGACGATCTTCAACCGTCATTCTCCGGCGAACTTAATGGTCAGAATAACTGGCAACCGTACGGCGGAAGCAGTCACAACGTGGTGTCCCCGGCGTTTGTGATGGTCGACGGTTCAGTAGTGAAAGCTTACTCCGATCTTCTGGCCACCGGCGAAAGCATCTCTGCGTGGAGCGTCGCTGACTCAGCGTTGCTGATGCTCAACATCCCCACGCAACACACATGTTTACATCTACCATTTAATTTTATACACCATAATTAAAAAATTCTGGAATTTTTATTTAGCTTTCTAAACAACATGCCACGAACTCTGATGCTCTAATCATAAATTACTTTGTCGATCTTATTAAGAATCTTATGGATTTTTTTGTTATCGATCAGAACAATGACATTAAGCTGATGCAAATTTGATCAGAATGAGTAATTACGATCATGCAATCAGCTGATTACCAGTTTAAATACAACAACAACAACAATAATAATAATAATAATAATAATAATAATAATAATAATAATAATAATAATAATAAAAATATAAAAAAAGAATCTGGAATTATTTACTAATTTATTTTTCTAAAGTACGTGCGACGATATAAGATGCTCTAAAAATATATATTACTGTCTAATTAAAAATTAATCTATTTAGTTTTTTTGTTGGCCCCAAAATGGATCTTTGATCTCTAGACAATTGAATAACTTGAATATATAAACTGAGAGTTTGAATACAATACAATGGAATTGATTACAAATGAAAAACTAAGGCCCTATTTATAGTTTCTAATGGGTGCGATCTAATAGACGTGTCCTTTAACGAACGGGTGCGTCTCTTGAATGTGTGGATGTAATTAAACATGAAGAGGTGTGTCCTTACAACCAAAAGTCGCGTCCCCCTTGTCTTCCTTGTGACCCTTTGATCGAATAGGGACATGCCTTTTCCTTTAGTTAAGCGGTTATAATCTTTCAGTTTTACACCTTCAGTCCCCGAACTTTGTAACCGCCATATAACTTACTTTATACTAATAACTAATAAACCCTTGTACTTCAAGGATGTGTAGAGATTATAACTTTCATTCACCCCCTTAATCACGAACATCCTTGAGTTGTAGATCTTGAACTTTGATCAATTCCATCTTCTTGAAACTCCTCGGTATCCAACGTTTCACACGGATCTTCTTGTTCACCAACCTTGCTCCTCACGAACCTTGTTTCACTCGAACTCGCTTCACACGAATATTTTGCTTCACACTTGTCTTGACCGTACTTGATTTGTATCACACGAACCTTTTCTTGTGTAGTTGTCTCAACACGAACTCCAACGGTCTTGATTAACTTGCCCACCATCATATCACATGAATTAAATCCATCTGGCATAGATTTAAACAATCTAACTCACTTAGATTTGTCTTGCGGTTGTATCACACAACAATTCCTTCTTCTGACCCAGTCACAGGATTACTTGTTTCGTTCACACGCGTGCCTTCTTCTTGGTCTATCACAG
This sequence comes from Helianthus tuberosus, assembly GCA_030545235.1. NCBI lineage: Eukaryota > Viridiplantae > Streptophyta > Magnoliopsida > Asterales > Asteraceae > Helianthus > Helianthus tuberosus. The sequence continues at coordinate 2,877,290 of CM060362.1, forward strand.
ATTTAATCTCGTCTTCACGGTTGTCTCTCACAACGGGTTCTTCATCATTGATTGCTTTCCTTACGGGTTATCTCCGCATCACACGATTCTTCTTTCCTTCGACTCCTCACAAATCGACTACACTTTTCCCCACAGTTTCGAATCACACAAACCTTTTTTTTTTGATGTCTCACAAATAGTATTCATTGTTTCAATAACTTCAACTTTTTCTGCATTCACTGCACTTTTTTTCTTCTTGTTTCCTGTATTCACTACATCATTTTTCCCTTTTCTGCATTCGCTGCATCACTGTGTTTCTTTGCATTTACTGCATCTACAATTGTCTATTCCGCTTTGTTTCTGATTGAAAAAACCTTAGAGCCTTCACTTGGTTATTCTAGATTCTTCGAACACACTTCGAATCACTCGAATGATTCCGTCTTTACTCGCTTCTTCTTCACGATCGACTCACTTGATTTTTTTCCCAATTGATTCACTCAATTTTCTTTTCTATACTATGAATTTGGCCTTCAAACCTTCACCCGCGAATAAAACTGATCGCGCATAACCACCGAGTTAAATTTTGTTTCTTCCAAATGAAATAAAAATAACCCTGTTCTGCGCTCCTGTACTCGGTTCGATACACTCACGAACCCTAGTCTGATTGCTAACTTAGAATTCTCACAACTCTTACTTTCTTGTTTCTAAAATTTCTTGGCCACCAGTATGAACCATTGCACCGATAAATACAATTCCCTTGAATTCAACAAACTCTCAAATCTTTAACCCGCGTATAACCCGAAACGCGTAATAATCAAACAATCTAATTCGCACTAAACCCCGGAATCAAAAACCCTAGATTCCTAACCCCTGGTTCGATCCTGAACCGAAGATAAAACTAACTTGGAATTGACAAAGAATAATAAAACCTGGTCGCGAATTCCCTGCGATGCCTAGAGCCTGACGCTCTGATACCAATTGTTGGCCCCAAAATGGATCTTTGATCTCTAGACAATCGAATAACTTGAATATATAAATTGAGAGTTTGAATACAATACAATGGAATTGATTACAAATGAAAAACTAAGGCCCTATTTATAGTTTCTAATGGGTGCGATCTAATAGACGTGTCCTTTCACGAACGAGTGCGTCTCTTGAATGTGTGGATGCAATTAAACATGAAGAGGTGTGTCTTTACAACCAAAAGTCGCGTCCCCCTTGTCTTCCTTGTGACCCTTTGATCGAATAGGCATGTCTCTGAGGAGACATGTCTTTTCCTTTAGTTAAGCGGTTATAATCTTTCAGTTTTACACCTTCAGTCCCCGAACTTTGTAACCGCCATATAACTACCTTTTAACCGCCATATAACTTACTTTATACTAATAACTAATAAACCCTTGTACTTCAAGGATGTGTAGAGATTATAACTTTCATTCACCCCCTTAATCACGAACATCCTTGAGTTGTAGATCTTGAACTTTGATCAATTCCATCTTCTTGAAACTCCTCGGTATCCAACGTTTCACACGGATCTTCTTATTCACCAACCTTGCTCCTCACGAACCTTGTTTCACTCGAACTCGCTTCACACGAATATTTTGCTTCACACTTGTCTTGACCGTACTTGATTTGTATCACACGAACCTTTTCTTGTGTAGTTGTCTCAACAGGAACTCCAACGGTCTTGATTAACTTGCCCACCATCATATCACATGAATTAAATCCATCTCGCATAGATTTAAACAATCTAACTCACTTAGATTTGTCTTGCGGTTGTATCACACAACAATTCCTTCTTCTGACCCAGTCACATGATTACTTGTTTCGTTCACACGCGTGCCTTCTTCTTGGTCTATCACAGATTTAATCTCGTCTTCACGGTTGTCTCTCACAACGGGTTCTTCATCATTGATTGCTTTCCTTACGGGTTATCTCCGCATCACACGATTCTTCTTTCCTTCGACTCCTCACAAATCGACTACACTTTTCCCCACAGTTTCGAATCACACAAACCTTTTTTTTTTTGATGTCTCACCAATAGTATTCATTGTTTCAATAACTTCAACTTTTTCTGCATTCACTGCACTTTTTTTCTTCTTGTTTCCTGTATTCACTACATCATTTTTCCCTTTTCTGCATTCGCTGCATCACTGTGTTTCTTTGCATTTACTGCATCTACAATTGTCTATTCCGCTTTGTTTCTGATTGAAAAAACCTTCGAGCCTTCACTTGGTTATTCTAGATTCTTCGAACACACTTCGAATCACTCGAATGATTCCGTCTTTACTCGCTTCTTCTTCACGATCGACTCACTTGATTTTTTTCCCAATTGATTCACTCAATTTTCTTTTCTATACTATGAATTTGGCCTTCAAACCTTCACCCGCGAATAAAACTGATCGCGCATAACCACCGAGTTAAATTTTGTTTCTTCCAAATGAAATAAAAATAACCCTGTTCTGCGCTCCTGTACTCGGTTCGATACACTCACGAACCCTAGTCTGATTGCTAACTTAGAATTCTCACAACTCTTACTTTCTTGTTTCTAAAATTTCTTGGCCACCAGTATGAACCATTGCACCGATAAATACAATTCCCTTGAATTCAACAAACTCTCAAATCTTTAACCCGCGTATAACCCGAAACGCGTAATAATCAAACAATCTAATTCGCACTAAACCCCGGAATCAAAAACCCTAGATTCCTAACCCCTGGTTCGATCCTGAACCGAAGATAAAACTAACTTGGAATTGACAAAGAATAATAAAACCTGGTCGCGAATTCCCTGCGATGCCTAGAGCCTGACGCTCTGATACCAATTGTTGGCCCCAAAATGGATCTTTGATCTCTAGACAATCGAATAACTTGAATATATAAATTGAGAGTTTGAATACAATACAATGGAATTGATTACAAATGAAAAACTAAGGCCCTATTTATAGTTTCTAATGGGTGCGATCTAATAGACGTGTCCTTTCACGAACGAGTGCGTCTCTTGAATGTGTGGATGCAATTAAACATGAAGATGTGTGTCTTTACAACCAAAAGTCGCGTCCCCCTTGTCTTCCTTGTGACCCTTTGATCGAATAGGCATGTCTCTGAGGAGACATGTCTTTTCCTTTAGTTAAGCGGTTATAATCTTTCAGTTTTACACCTTCAGTCCCCGAACTTTGTAACCGCCATATAACTACCTTTTAACCGCCATATAACTTACTTTATACTAATAACTAATAAACCCTTGTACTTCAAGGATGTGTAGAGATTATAACTTTCATTCACCCCCTTAATCACGAACATCCTTGAGTTGTAGATCTTGAACTTTGATCAATTCCATCTTCTTGAAACTCCTCGGTATCCAACGTTTCACACGGATCTTCTTATTCACCAACCTTGCTCCTCATGAACCTTGTTTCACTCGAACTCACGTCACACGAATATTTTGCTTCACACTTGTCTTGACCGTACTTGATTTGTATCACACGAACCTTTTCTTGTGTAGTTGTCTCAACAGGAACTCCAACGGTCTTGATTAACTTGCCCACCATCATATCACATGAATTAAATCCATCTCGCATAGATTTAAACAATCTAACTCACTTAGATTTGTCTTGCGGTTGTATCACACAACAATTCCTTCTTCTGACCCAGTCACATGATTACTTGTTTCGTTCACACGCGTGCCTTCTTCTTGGTCTATCACAGATTTAATCTCGTCTTCACGGTTGTCTCTCACATCGGGTTCTTCATCATTGATTGCTTTCCTTACGGGTTATCTCCGCATCACACGATTCTTCTTTCCTTCGACTCCTCACAAATCGACTACACTTTTCCCCACAGTTTCGAATCACACAAACCTTTTTTTTTTGATGTCTCACCAATAGTATTCATTGTTTCAATAACTTCAACTTTTTCTGCATTCACTGCACTTTTTTTCTTCTTGTTTCCTGTATTCACTACATCATTTTTCCCTTTTCTGCATTCGCTGCATCACTGTGTTTCTTTGCATTTACTGCATCTACAATTGTCTATTCCGCTTTGTTTCTGGTTGAAAAAACCTTCGAGCCTTCACTTGGTTATTCTAGATTCTTCGAACACGCTTCGAATCACTCGAATGATTCCTTCTTTACTCGCTTCTTCTTCACGATCGACTCACTTGATTTTTTTCCCAATTGATTCACTCAATTTTCTTTTCTATACTATGAATTTGGCCTTCAAACCTTCACCCGCGAATAAAACTGATCGCGCATAACCACCGAGTTAAATTTTGTTTCTTCCAAATGAAATAAAAATAACCCTGTTCTGCGCTCCTGTACTCGGTTCGATACACTCACGAACCCTAGTCTGATTGCTAACTTAGAATTCTCACAACTCTTACTTTCTTGTTTCTAAAATTTCTTGGCCACCAGTATGAACCATTGCACCGATAAATACAATTCCCTTGAATTCAACAAACTCTCAAATCTTTAACCCGCGTATAACCCGAAACGCGTAATAACCAAACAATTTAATTCGCACTAAACCCCGGAATCAATGGGTGCGATCTAATAGACGTGTCCTTTCACGAACGGGTGCATCTCTTGAATGTGTGGATGTAATTAAACTTGAAGAGGTGTGTCTTTACAACCAAAAGTCGCGTCCCCCTTGTCTTCCTTGTGACCCTTTGATCCAATAGGCAAGTCTCTAAGGAGATATGTCTTTTCCTTTTGTTAAGCGGTTATAATCTTTCAGTTTTACACCTTCAGTCCCCGAACTTTGTAACCGCCATATAACTACCTTTTAACCGCCATATAACTACCTTTTAACCGCCATATAACTTACTTTATACTAATAACTAATAAACCCTTGTACTTCAAGGATGTGTAGAGATTATAACTTTCATTTTTTAATTCTTCGGTCACTAAATTGCAGATCTTCATTTCGAGATCGAGCAAAAGATTGACATCCAGCTGAGAAATTCTATCAGAATGACTAATTTCAATCATGTAATCAGCGCTCTACCGATTTACAAAGCTGCATTACACAACGACTGTGATTCCGTTAGTGAAATGTTCGAAAATGATAGAAGCCTAATAACGAAACAGATAACTTTGGCGCTGGATAACCCCTCATACATCGCCGTAGGGACGAATCACTACCACTGCTTCGTGGAGAGGCTTGTGGAACATATTGTTGCTGTTGATGATCAGAATAAGTTGTTTCAGACGAATCGTTATGGAAACAACCCGCTCCATTTTGCTGCGAAATAGGACTGCTTTTGGTGAAGCGTGATATGAAACGAGTTGCGAATAAGGACGGTAATATGCCATTGCAATTGTCCGTGTGGCATGGAAATAAGGAGACGCTAAAAAACTTTAAATTTATGTGTTAATAATAGACAAGTGGTATACACTTGACTTAAAACACGTAAAACATTCCACCAAATGTTAAGCTAAATATATTCAATCCTATAGGTTAACTTTTAATACTTATAGCACTGGAACGGGTACGGGATCGGGGTACGGGGACGATACGGGAACGAGGAACAACAAAACTCAAAATTTCAAGATATGGGTACGGCAATAAAAAATATAAAAAAATAAAAATACATTAAACAAATTCCAAAAATACTACATCCTCCAAAGGTAACTAATTATCAATAATCAAATCATTTTCAAATTCCGGTTCATCTAGTGAGAGATCGGCAATCGATAGAGAATTAGAGATGATGAGACTTGAGAGTTTAGAGATTAGAGAAGCCGAATATGATAGGTCTATTATTTTAATGGCCGGTTGTGGAATTTGAAAGGGTAAAAACCCTAAAAATAAATGGAAACAGGCTGGATACTTCTACCAGATACGTCCCCGGCATTGAATAAATTATGGATAGGATGTGTAAGTCTTTACATAAACGATATCTTGTTTTAAATTCTGGGATCAAATTAAAAAAAAAAAGAAAAAAAAAACATTAATTAATATCCTCGCGCAACATGCATGTTTACATTTTCTAGAACATGCCAGTAGGAGTTTTAACACCATAAAGAAGCATGTATATCTACTAGTTTATACTAAACTAGGATTGCGACCCGTCGCAATGCGGCGGGAATTCTTTTGTTATAACTAAGTCAATCTAGGACCCGCACGTTATGTTAAACCTGTCAAACAGGGAAAAATAGACGATGTAAAAACGTTCACCCACACACGTACATTGCTTCGTGTTAACTCGTAAAATTTAGACCAACACGTAAAAACGTTAAACCAAAGACGCACGTTGCAATGTGTTAAGTCACAAAATTTAGAACCAAGCATAAAACGAAAAATTTACGAAAAATGAAAACTATAAAGGATCAAAGTAAAAAAAGTTATGAGAATAGATTACAAAAGATAAAAAGTTTTGGGTTAAAAATAAAAAAAAATAGTTTTTGGTTAAAAGTAATTTATGAAATACTTTTGGGTGAAAAGTAAAAAAAAATCAATCATTTTTGGAAAACCCCCAAAGCCAACGTTACGACAACCATATGCATAACCATTTTTTCTTTGAAAACCCCCCAAAGCACACCCCGCGTTGCGGCGGGGCGTAAAACGGTGTGTCAAATAGTACTAATGTCACACAACCGTCATCGGCCACCAACACTGACTCGACCTAGGATATGCGTGTTGCGACGAACCTGTCAAACATGGAAAAATAGAGGTAAAAACGTTGAACCACACATGCACGTTGCGTCATATTAACTCGAAAAATTTAGAACTATACGTAAAATGAAATTTTGCGAAAGATGAAAAGTGTAAGTGACAAAAGTTACGAAGTTAAATTGCAAATAATGAAAAGTTTTGGGTTAAAGTTAAAAAATAAATTATGTAGGGTTAAAATTGGAAAAAGTTAGAAACCTTTTGGTTAAAAGTAAAAAATCAATTTTTTTTTTGAAAAACTCACAAAGCACAATATATACAAGTTGTTATGCATAAAAAACTTGCAAACTTATATATGGAATAATACAATTAGAAAAAAAACAAGAATCTGGAATTTTTATTTAGTTTTCTAAAGTACGTGCCACGATCTAAGATGCTCTAATCATAAATCACTGTCTTATTAATAATCTTCCTGGATTTTTTATTTTTATTTTTTTTATGTTGGTACACTTTATGTGGACGCGACTCGACTCGGTTTGACTCAGTTAAGTTCGACTCGGTTAGGTCCGGCTCAAGCCCGACGTCATGACATTCCTCCGTCGTGCGCCCCAGAGTTTGACACACGAAGCACGGAGCGCCGCAAACCAAGTCCCGATGACACATCACCATCACATCATCATTGTGATGTCATGATGATGTCATAGTTGAATTTGTGAAAACCTTTGACTGAACAATGCATCTGGGCCAATCAACTCTTCATTGGGCTTTGACTAAACTTGGGCCAAACTTTATTCATCAAAGCATGTCGACGAAACAAGATGTGTTTCGTCGACTTTGTCAAGGTTTTCCCCAGTTTCGTCGTTTTTTGATGTTTCGCCGGGCCACTGTTTAGTTTCGTCATGGTCTGTGTCTTGTATAAATACCCCTCATAGTTTCTGTGTGAAACTGATGAGTATGAGAGAGCTGTGAGACTTAGTGAGAGTCTGTAAACATTGTTTGTATATGTTTGGGTTGTACTCATCCCTAATCAATAGATATTGAATCTTTGGTTACGCGTGTGTTTTACACTTTGTTTGGTTTGCATCGTTACGGGGATTCCGCACCCGTTACCGTGTTTGTTATAAACAAGGATTCAGTTTTCGTTATCAATCCTCAGATTTCGGGACCTACAATTGGTATCAGAGCTTTGGCTCTTATCCTTGTTTAAAACCAAATATAGTTCGGTTTTTATCAAGTGTTAAAACTGTTTGGTTGTGATTTTCCGAAAATTGTTCTTGAAAACTCATAATTTCTGGAAAAGTGCTTAAAAATGTGTTAGATCTTGGTTATTTTGCTAATTTTTTTATTAAAAACCTTGTTAGTTGTGTTAAACCATTTTTTTAGCAAAAGTTTTAAACGAATTCGGGTTTCGGAAAATTCGTCAGTGGCCGGAATCTTCGAACCTTCATCGTTTGTTCATCAGAAATTCAAAGTGTTCTTCATATTTTCAACTTTTTGATCTTTGACAAAGTGACTGTCTTAGTTGTTGGTGAATTTAAAATTTTAAAGATAAAAAGTTTGATTAAAATATTGTGTCTCCATACCGTTTGGTAAGATATACATGCTGTGAAGTTTGAAAATTGTGGAGTGTGTCAATAAAAGATAAGGCTTGCTTTGAAAATATCTCACCAACTCTTGCAACCTTATCCATTCAGTTTCGTCGACATTAATCATCCAGTTGTTTCGTCGATCAAAAAGGACACCAGTTTCGTCGACCAAAAAGGACAACAGTTTCGTCGACCAAAAAGGAATTGAGTTTCGTCGCATTATTAATCATCTGAGTTTCGTCGTTCATTATTCAGTTTCGTCGCCAAGATCTCAACAACAGTTTCGTCGATCATTTATTACATCCAGTTTCGTCGATCATAATTAAAAAAAAACAAGGTTTCGTCGACCAGTTATCACAGGGTTTCGTTACACACATACTTGGTCAAAACATATATTTGCATGAAAAGGCTATCTGATTGGGCCAGATTATAAAAAAAACAATTTAAATCAATTCTGATTGGGCCAAAATTATCTGCTTTCAATGATTGAACAGCTGGGCCGATTCTTTTTATTATTAATCAGATTGCATGTGTTGGGCAGACATTCTTTTTAACTGCTGGGCCGACACCTTGTTAACAACTGGGCCAACATTTTTGTTTAATTATTCTCATCATTCAACATTAAAGGTTTCATTATTTATTAGAAGTTTCGCCAAACATTAAGTTCATGCCTCGTCGTTGTGGTATTTAATCAAATTGTTTCGTCGCACAAGAGAATTATTATAAGAAGTTTTGTCGATCAGAAGTACAAATCATTGTTTCGTCAAACAAGTTTCGCCAAAATTTGAGTTTCGTCGAAACTTGTTAAATTTTTAACAGAAGTGTTGCAAAACTAATTTAACTGTCTGTTTCAAGTGTGTGACCAGATTTTTCACTTCTATACACCAATCATGAGTTGTACAAGTCCATGGGATTGGAATACGGACCCACGACCAGCTCAAAATCAGACTTCGATGGCCGCATATTTGTCAAACTCCATACCTCAACAACAACAGTCAATAAGTGCAAGTCAATGGGCTTTGGTGTCGAATCAAAATCAAAACATACATAATCTTTTGGTAGCGAGAGGAGAAGGAAATGCAGCTACTAGAAAGACACGTCATGATCTGTTGAAGAAGAAATTCGAATCATTTCATTTCTTAGAGAATGAAACCCTAAATGATATAACTACTCGTTATTATCATTTGATGAGTGAAATGTATTATTTTGGTGTTCTTGCATCTCAACAGGAAATGGTAGCACGGTTTGCTGATGCTCTACCTCCAAAGTGGAGCCCATTCATTGAGCTTTTAAAGCATACGGGCGTTCTAGATGCTATCAATGTTCATATCTATGAATTCATTCAGAAGTTGGAGCACAAGAACGAAGAGGAAATTCAGAAAGCTAAAAGGATTGCACCTACTCAAAACACAGAAATGTATTTGCCGGGTTTTGGTCCTTCAGCTAGTTCTAGTTCCATTCAGCAACCGAAGCTTCAAACGGCGTTTGTATCAAATACAAGCTCATCACCGTTTCCACAGTTCAATCAAAGTGCTTATATTTCGCAATCTAAACCCCAACCTCAACCTCAACCTCAAGTTTCCACAACACAACCTCAATTCGATCCAAGTGTCGATTGTGGTCCGGCCATACAGTTGGGAAACGGTGATCAAACAAGAACTGCGTTTTACGCTGAAATTGTTAAGAATGTCAATGATGGTGAATCTTCAGGAAAAGATGATAGTTCGGGATACAGTGGCATTTCGGATGAAGAATCGAATTTGAATGAAAGAACTGATTCTGAAGGTGATAGTTTGTCGAATGGTGCCAAGGAGATGAAATATCAAAAATCTGACTTAATCAAGAAAGTTGCTGCTGCATCAGAAGAAATGGAGAAGATTCTCACTGAAGATGGATCTTTCTCTTCTCAGACTGCCTTTATGGCTAATGTCACAGCTTCTACAAGTCAGGTAAAATCTGAAACTCCTAGCATCTGTAGTGATTGTGCTGATATGAAACATGAATGTGCTGATTTGAAGCTTGAATATGAAAAGCTTCATAGTCATAATCAAAGTTTGGTTATTGAAATGTCTAAGTGCAAAGAGGCAAATATGGCTCTGGTTAGAAACGAAAAGGATTTTAAATCTGTAATTGAAACTTTAAAGAAAAGTGTTTCCGAAGTGACCAAAACTGTTTATCATAAACAAGTTAGTATTAACGATGATGTGCGTTAGGTGTATATGTAGGTTTAAGTATATTTTAAGCCCTTTTACACTTTCTTTAGCCAAGTTTTAAATTTATAAAACACAATATTTACTAACACTAAACACACATATGGGCAAGTGCACCTATCGTGAGCGTAGTATAGTGTTGGTAAGATACCGAGGTCGTCCAAGGACACAAGAGCTTTTAGTATCGGTTTATCCTCAACGTCTAATCAAATCAAAAAGTTTGAAAAAGGTTTTAAACTAGAAAAATAAAAACTAACTAAAATGCTGAAAATAAAAATAAAAATAAAAACAGATAGACAAGATGAATCACTTGGTTCCGACTCGTGTATAGTGTAACCTTTGATTATTTCCGCACTTTTGCACTTATTTAAGGGATTATCTTAGTTATTGTAGTAGGCCCCTCTTTTGAAGGTGACGTTACCCTCAACCCAGTAGTTTGAGTCAGCAAGGATACAATCCTAAAGGGTCGGATTATTGAAAGATAATTAATTAAGTTATTAATGCAAATTATGGTAGGCCCCTCTTTTGAAGGTGACGTTACCCTCGACTAAGTAGTCTGAGTCAGCAAGGATACAGTCCTAAGTAGCCGGGTTATAGTATTAATAGTAGTTTAACTTATGAGGGGATCAAAGAGTTTGGACCCCCGCCATCCAATACCGTTAAGTATTGAAGGAGGTCCTACTAAATTTGACCCAGGTCCCTTGCAGGATCTCTAAACGCTGAACAACGACAAGACTCTTACCAAACCGTTCCCTTAACCCCCGACCAGGTAGCCAACATACCTCCATATAGACCGTGGAGATATGAATGGTGAAAATCTTTTATTTTATATAGACAGTAAAATAATGCCAAGACACCACGGACAAACGATAAGGAAGAATCACCTTCAACATAAGAAACTAGTTATTAAAGTCATTAATACATAACCAATTAAAAAGTGCGAAAAGATTTAAAATAAAAAGTATTACACTAGACACTTGTCTTCACCAAGTGATGTAAGAGACTTAGGCAAACATGGCCTTGATTGTCAAGAACTCTTACGATCAATCTTGGATCCCGAGACGACTCACACACTCTATGATGGACAATGGATGATGGTGGTGGATGATGGTGTTATGGTGGTGGTGGTGGGTGGTGGGTGAAGTGTGAGAGAGGTGGTGTGCCAAGGGATGGTTTGAGCTTGAGCCAAGCATTCCTATTTATAGGTTGAACAGAAGCTCGAGCACGGCCCCGTGTCCAGTGGGCACGGCCCCGTGTCCACATCCTTCTCTTTCTTCATTAATTGCTCTTGTCTTTATTAGTTGACCACGCCCCCGTGTCCGCTGAGCACGACCCCGTGTGCAGAAGCATATCTGTACTATAAAGATTTGCCTGGATTCTGCGAATCTTATAGTTGACCACGGCCCCGTGCCCGCTGAGCACGGCCCCGTGGTGGGCAATAGAAGCTTCTACCACTTTGTATTTTCTGCTGACACTTGGGCACGCCCCCGTGCTGGCTGAGCACGGGGCGTGTTCAGTCTTCTGTCTTCTTGTTTTGCTTGGGAAGATGCTGTCGTGGGGTCGGGCATGTCACGTTTGTTCCTTTTCTTGTATTTATGTTAGATTTTGCTGTCTTTTTGCTTCTTTTGTTAATTTGAGCTCATTTAATCCTGAAAATACAAAAGGAAGACAAAAGCACACTTTTTCCAACATTAGTACTAAAAAGGGGTTAGTTTTATGCCACAATTGATGTAATTTATATGTTGCATTTTGCACACATCAACGATTACATTAACATTGTTGAGGAAACCAAAAAGGAACTAGCCATTGCCAAATGCGAGCATGATGCAATTAAGCTCAAGTTGGAGAGTTATTCTAAATCCCGATTTGTGCTCGATCACATTATTGACGTTCAACAACTGAAGGGAAACGTGAGAGGTGTTGGGTATAAGTCGTGTCCGCCTCCTTTGAGACACAACTATACCAGAATGCCCGATGAGGAAGAAATGCCTCGTTTTGAGCCAACTGTACCTCTTGATTATGAGGAAGTTACAACTGGCTTAGGGTTCAAAACGGACAATTCATCGGAGGGCTCATCTGATAGCAAAGAAAAGTCATCGTGTGCCTCAAATCAAAGTCCTCCCACAGTTGAGGACTATGATTCGTCAGATGATGAACCAAATGTGAGTGATGAGGATAAATCTCTTAAAAAGAACAAAGGAGTAGAAGTCCCTGTTGAGAATCATATTCTATGTGATCCTCCTACTCCTATTGTGCAGTCTGCTGTTAACCAAGAGATAGATCCTATCACTAAAACAGTGTCTACTGTTAAAAGTGATAACGTGTTGTACACTTTAGTCGGTGATGACAAAATTTATTCAAACATAGCTTTTCCAATTAAAAATGTCAATCAATCTTTGATTGATAAAGTGTTTGAAGATACTACTAGTAAGTTTTTGGGAAAGGGGATCCCGAGAGTTTCAGTAACTCAGTGTGATCTGATTCTAAAAGCTGAAGTTAGAAGAAAATTAGGAAATCAAAAATCACCAACAAAGCAACAACCTGTCGCTTTTAAGGGTAAACAACAACAACAGCGAGCTCAAAATTCTAAAGGTTCACAACCGAAGGTTGAGACCGAAGGAGCTCGTTTCAAGAAGAAAAACAATGATGTTAAATTTGTAGCATCCAAGGGTACTGACAAGGTGGAGACTTTTGAAAATAAATCAAACACCGATTTTGTTCAAAAAGTCAGAATTTTAAAGCGTAACGCTCAAAACAATTACACCCAATACACAAACGGGTGTGATGAAGGAACAAGTACCTCTGGGTCTACAGGTTCAACACGTGAAAGTCGAACCGGATCTCCCAAGTTTGTTGAGAGGAGATCGTGTTTCAAATGCGGGGAGTTTGGACATATCATCAAAAACTGCACAAACTCTCCAAAACCAAATTTTGTAGAAAGAGCCCCTTCTGAACATGGTCACTCACAAAGTCGTCCTGTTTCTCCAAAACATGATAAACGCACTATTAAAGAACAGGAAACAAAACAACGACATAAGAATGTGAAGGAGATCGAAAAGGCTTTAAAACCGGAAAATGTTAAAAGGAAACCAAGTTCACAACAACCGTTAAAACCAGAAATTGTAATTGATACACAATATGGTAAACGGAAACAGTTTTGGAAACCTAAAACAGGTGAAGGTTCAGGGGGAGGCGTAAAATTTCCAAATCATCAAGAGATTGAAATTACATTTCTTGATTCTCAGGGGCAACCCAAGTCGATGAAGGCTTGGGTCCCCCTCTCCAACTAATCTCTGAGTGAGTGTGTAGGAGAGGAACTATCGATAGTCATCGGATTGTTGATAGTGGAGTGTCCATGCACAAGAATAGGCGACAAAAGAAATTGTTGCCTTTGATGGAGAGAAAAAGAAAAGATGACAGAATTGTCTATCGAAAGAATTTGACAACTTCGACAAATTGAAAATCATTCCAAAGTTTGATTGTTCAAGGCTTTAATCGGGTCCCCAGGATAGATTCAATCAAAATGTACGCACCTGCAGCACGTCTGATGTTCAAAATCAACAAGATGAACGTGCAGTGTACATTTCTTCGTGGTGTGATTGAAGAAAATGTGTTTGTTAAACAAACCAACCGGGTGTGCGGATGCCTTGGCATGGATTGAACAACCGCACACTACTTCTCAAGAGAAAGACAAAGACCTTCGCTGGTGCAATGTGGAAGACCAGCCGGATCCAGAGGTTTATGATCTTGTTGCTGTCAAGAGATTTCTCAGTAGCTACAAAAATCGACTTTGATATCCACACCGGGTGGATATCCAGTTTGGGAGAGCGCTCAGAAGATTCCTGGCAATGCACGAAGCAGTTGCAGGATACGGTTTTGAATTTCTAATCTCTCCTATACTTGTCGATATTTGAGCTGCTTTATGAATTATTATCATCTCGTACAACACTCTTTGGCCAGACACGTTGATCTCGAATATCACCTCACACGTGATTGTTTTTAATATGAAACTCGTCAATGTTGTCATGGTCTGCAACGCTTACCGACATGCCAACTGATTTTTCCAAAATTTGAAAAAATCATTTCTGATTAAATTAATTTTGGTAAAAGGCATTGAGGTAAAATATGAGTTAACCGACATCGGAAAATCGTTTTTTGTAAATATCTTTGTGTTTTTATAATTTATCACAGTTTATTGATTTTAGGGGGAGTAAATCCAAATTTGAAAATTCAAAAATATCGAAAAATTTCAAAACGCAAAAACAATAGAAAAACAAAAATGAGTTTCCTGGCGAGCAAAAGAGAAAATGATAGTACATCAGTGGTCTGTCTAAACCTTTTTAAACTGAAATGCAAAATGAAAAATGTTAAGCAGCTCTATATAAGATGTATCGGTAGGCTCACAATCATATTAAAGTGTGCAGGGTGATCTAAATCTTAAATCGACTGAAGACCAGGTAGGAACCGCACATTGGCATATGGTCTTGGTACCGAAACTTCGTTTGAGAGATTGCCGAGGTTCTGAGATATTCGGTCTTTATGCTGTCTTATCATCTGGGTATCATGGTTGTATCAAACCGTAAAAATAACGGAGACGAAGTCTAAGATCTTCCATGATACTATACATACGTGTATATATTACATTCGACCTCAATAAGTGATCAACAATCACATGTCCAACAAAATAAGTGATAATATATCACAAATTCTTTCCGGGAGTCAAGTTCGTCTCTTTGCTGTACGAAAGTACTGACCTGTTCACGGACTTGCTCCTGTGCCCTCATGCATCTGAAAATCAAGTTCCTCATCAATAAGTGATTCTATCACATAGGGCTTGTTTTCAAATCAAAATAAGTGAGTTTCTCACATCTTTTATACGGTCAAACAGATGATAAACGGTATACTCACCGGTAAGATGAACTCTCGTGCATACCTTGATACGGGAATGTGTCGTGTCTGGATGAACACCGGTCGGTAAGTATAATTCATACCTAATCGTATCCCCTCCCCATGATTACATCTGATAAGTTGAGCTTATGTGGACAACAATACCGATAATTGCTATAGGATGCTTATCTAAATGTTAACTAATTGAACAAAAAGAACGTTTTGGCGTGACCGTACACTGATATGATTCTCTTACCCTCGAAACTCGCAAAAAGAATGTCTGTAAATATTTGTTTACTGCTTTCGTTTCTGCATCTTTGTATATATTTATTTATTGCTTTCCGTCTTTACTTTTGAAAAATGAAAAATTTCAAAAAGATTTTAGGTGTGTTTTAATATAATCTTTATAAAAGCCAAAAAGATTTTGCTTCTAGTTTATTTTTGATTGACCGATGTTGGAACTCGAGTCTATCCTACCCAAAATCCTGATTGTAAGCCGGAAAACAATTGCGTCTTCATAAACTGTCGAAGTTAACAAGTTTTGAAAGTTAAAGGATTAAAATTGATCATTTTCTAAACTTTCAAACTGTTTTCGGTCGGTGTTTGATTGAAATTTGATCTCATATGTGTCGTTTGTTTAATTTGTCTATATTCCAAGCGGTTGTTCTCATTGCGTGTTTAGCTTTCTTGTATGTGCAGATGCGACATCAGAATCAGCTAAAGGTGAAGAGAACGTGTCAGATGACAAGCCTTAAAGTGAAGACACGACGTTAATGCAATCTGAAGATCAAGATAATTGGGTTGCAGTTGCTCACTCATCAACACCACAAGGATCTAAATAATTGACGATCAGAAGATTCACGAGCATAACTCAAAGGAGAGCTTATCTTAAGGGGGAGTTTGTTAACGCACTTCCTAAATGAAAAAGGAGTTTGTTGATACACTTTCTTCTTCGACATTTTGAAGATCCTCCGACACAAAAGACACGGAAGACGTCATGACATTCCTCCGTCGTGCGCCCCAGAGTTCGACTCGGTTAAGTTCGACTCGACTTGGTTCGACTCGGTTAAGTTTGACTCGGTTAGGTCCGGCTCAAGCCCGACGTCATGACATTCCTCCGTCGTGCGCCCCAGAGTTCGACACACGAAGCACGGAGCGCCGCAAACCAAGTCCCGATGACACATCACCATCACATCATCATTGTGATGTCATCATGATGTCATAGTTGAATTTGTGAAAACCTTTGACCGAACAATGCATCTGGGCCAATCAACTCTTCGTTGGGCTTTGACTAAACTTGGGCCAAACTTTATTCATCAAAGCATGTCGACGAAACAAGATGTGTTTCGTCGACTTTGTCAAGGTTTTCCCCAGTTTCGTCGTTTTTGATGTTTCGCCGGGTCACTGTTTAGTTTCGTCATGGTCTGTGTCTTGTATAAATACCCCTCATAGTTTCTGTGTGAAACTGATGAGTATGAGAGAGCTGTGAGACTTAGTGAGAGTCTGTAAACATTGTTTGTATATGTTTGGGTTGTACTCATCCCTACTCAATAGATATTGAATCTTTGGTTACGCGTGTGTTTTACACTTTGTTTGGTTTGCATCGTTACGGGGATTCCGCATCCGTTACCGTGTTTGTTATAAACAAGGATTCGATTTTCGTTATCGATCCTCAGATTTCGGGACCTACATTTTATTAACTATATTGATTTCAGTTAACCAAATTGCAGATCTTCATTTCGAGATCGAGCATAAGATTGGCATTCAGCTGATACACATTTGATCAGAATGGCAGATAAAAAGCATGTAAAAGATCTAGCCATTTACCAAGCTGCATTAGATGATGACTGGGGTTCTGTTAGTAAATTACTGTTCGATGGACAAGGAAGCCTCTTGATGGAAAGGATAACACGCTTTGGGGATACGCCACTACACATCGCCATGGGGACAAATCGCTCCAATCGTTTCGTCAAGGAGCTTGTGGAATCTGTTGTTCCTGCGGATAAAAAGGTTACCAAGTCAGATTGGCTAAACAATCCCCTTGGAGAACAAGTAACCTACTCTTATAAGGAAACCAAATAAAATAAAATTAAGAGTAAATTACAAAACTCGTCCTTTATGTATGTATGTTATTGCAAATCATGTACTTTGTCTTCAATAATTACATTAATCATACCTAATGTTCACAAATCCTAACATGTTATATCTTTTAAACCAAACTAAGTTAATTTTCTCAGTTAATTTTAATCACAGTGGGGCCCACATAAGGGCATCATTGTCCTTTCACCTACCATCTGTTTCTCCCCCATTTAAAACCCCTAAATAACCCTAATCTCCCCTCATTCCAAAACACCCCAAACCTGCAAATCCTTGTGATCTTTATAAGCAACGTCATTTTTGTCTTTCTGCTCACCCCCCCAACTTTCTCATTGCTTTGTTGCCTCTATTTGTTATTATTAAAGAATCATAGAACTTTATGAAATCATTAGTTTTCAATAAAGGGGCATGTAAAATACTCAAGTAGAAATGTCCCCGTGCTCTAAAACGAAATGCGTTTACTTTAAATTCAACATTTTTGCCTACTTTTAATCTGTAAAAGAGTGAACCCGAGCGGGTCGATACTTCTACGGTGATGAACGGCCACACCTCGCCTTCTCTGCTTCATCCTAACCTGCAAACAAGAAGAGAGAAACGTGGGGAATGTAGAGACGGCCGGTAGAGGAAGAATCCCCTATTTCCAGCTACAAAAGTGTTTGCCCCACATCTCATCCCTAATAAGGAGGTGGAGACCTCCTTATATAGGAGATATGAGAAATCCTAACCTCAATGGGCCAGGCCCAGTTAGGGGTTGTCTCTACAAGCCCACAGCCTAGTGTAGTATAAACTACAACGCACTGGGCTTCGCGGGTTAGTACGCAATAATAATAATAATAATATTAATATACAAGGCGATAAATAATACATATCCGTTTAAGTCAGGTCAAGTACCTTACTTCTACAAGTCCCCCAAGTCTAGTTTTGCTCCCGCGTACAAACGCTGGGGGTAACACTGGACTTATTAGGAGCTCGGGAGTGAAGATCACTAATTTTAGGCTTACATGTCGTCCAAGTGCGAGAAAGTTGTTGGCCACGTTTGTTGTGGTTGTCGTTAGCTGTTAGTGGAGATAATGGAGCAATGAATAGTACACAAATGTTCATCGTGGAAATTGGTTGGGCAAACCTGGCGCACACTGATTGGTTATAGACAATTATCGTTTGCATTACCACAAGCTTGTTAAGGTTGCGCGTACGCGGTTAGGTCCCGCGTATGAGCCTTGGAACAGGCTGAGTTTTGGTAGTTCGGTGTCTTGCCTTTGGGTGATTTTTTCGGGTGTGGCCCTGCCTTAGCGGTGCGCACACAATCGTGTGGGCTACTGAAAAATATTCACCTTTTGGTGTGACTTTCGTTGGTTAGCATATGGTACACTAACGACGTTCAACCCATTGAAAGAGTTGATGTTAATGTGACGACGATCCCTACCACGCGTCCGTGTCACCGGGATCTCCGTTGTCGTAATGTGCAGCCATTGGTGGTCATAGACGCATATGCGGATGTTATGCCACCTTAGGTGAATGTGAAAACGCTGGTGGTTGTACCAGTCGTTGTTATTGATGATCCGGTTATAGTAATTATCATTGCATTCGGAAAGAATGATATACAATGCACCCCTGCAGAAGTGCTTGCTATGCTCAGTGACCCCGGAAGGGTGTTTAGAGCATTATTTATGTTTCCCACAGTGTTTTTATAATTGTGGGACAAGTACTTGGTTTTTCATCAGTGGTTGTGTGCATCTATTACCAAGATACCCACATAAAGTGTACGTAGATGTCTGACATAACGGTTGCACCGAGTTCGAAATTGTCTACCGGATATAATAATCCGATAATTGAGGCGGCATGGTGAGAAATTACCTAGCTAGGTCTGGGTGCTTGAATAAGAATTATTCGTTGTATAGTTTAGCACGTGTAAATATTATGCCTACGTTCGCTCATAGTCGTGTTGTCCCGAGCAGATTACCCAGTTCAATGATGCTAAGCATGTTAGGACTTAAGTATCAAAAGTGATGATATAGGCGCATACGACATACCAGATGGCCGATCGAGCGTTGCCCAATGCATGTGTGGGAAAAGAAATCTTTTGTTCATGCGTTTAGAATTTTGTATTTTTGAGGTAGCATCGTCATGTCAGGTTATATACGGACCATCATATAGATATCTATATATAGTCAAGTAAACCAAGGGCATGCAATGAGATGCGAAGCGCGTTTGAATGAATGAAGGTGTGTCGCGCCACTAAATAAACAATAAAAGAGAATTGTACCTGGAATTACGTTCCTAAATATGTAGCTCAACATGATGAACTCCAGCTTAGGTATATCCTTACCAAAGTATAGCTTGGTGAAGGCGTAAACGGCGACAAGGACCACCCTACCAGTAAGAAGGTTTAACAAGAAGTTGTCCAACCGATATCACGTTGTTGGAGAAGGTTTTTCAGGTGTGTAAATCGAATGTCCGACGAAATGCCTTTGGTCTTGGTGACTATGTTCTGTAGTGTTTGTAGTGTAACACTGTTCATGTCCCGCATACGAGAATCATGTGCTCGATGTGTTATGTTGGAGACGACGATAACATTATCAGGAAGACTGTCCAGCTTGAGGATGTCAATTCCTACCGATGTGTCGTTCGGTTTTACTAAGTGTCAGCTTTCAAGACTTAATTGTAGCTGGGGCGTGAGTGGTTAGCCTGCCGTGCTAGTCTCCCAGTCTATTGCTGCTTAAATAAACATTAGTAGCATACGGTAGCACATTGCATTATTTGTATAGCATGGACATGTATTCATAAGTTTTACCAAAAAGGACTATTTTGTGTACAAGTCGAGATGATCGAGCTTAGTTGCTTTTTTTTAACATATCTTGCCCACGGTGGTATTATACTGCAACAATAGTATGTAGTTTCAATCATTTTGAAGAAAATGATTTACGCATGCCCTTTTTGTAAGACCCATACTAATTTAACATTAATATATACAATTAAAGTAAGCATTTTAAAAAAAATGCCACTTGTCAAAAACTTTTACATCAAGAGTGTTTAGACATGTTTACGACATTCTAAAACTTAGTTTAAAATGTTGATATATTCCACTTTTTACAACACAAAAACGAGATATGTGCGAAAGCTTCATTTATTTGTGTGTTCGGTTCTTGTTCTGCGCTTGATCTTCATCCGGAGACCCGTCACAATCACCTATATTCAAAACCATCATAAACATTAGTATGAGGCTTTGAAAACCATTTAAAACAAGTTACCTGATCGAAACAATCAAAATATGGACTTTTTCCAGCTGATTCAGCCCTCGCGAGCCGCGAGAGCATGGCCCTCTTACTATCGCGGGCCACGACAGAGGTCGCGTGACGCGACGGTGATACCGGTTCATGGTCGCGTAGCGCGACAACCTGGTTTCGACAGAATGTTTGCTTCTTTGAGCTGCATATTTGCCCAGCTATGTTATTTCCAATTTCAAATTTACATAACTTTCAATCTACTAATCTGATTTACACGATTCTTGTTTCTACGCGTCCGTAATAAAATTACGGATGCATTTATCACCTCGGTTCACAGTTAAATCTAATTTATTAACTATTGGCTAATAAATCCTTTATGTGATTATTTAACCCATTTCATTTTAGCAACATATTACATGTTTATTAACAAAGGTTATTTCTAGTCATTTTTACCCATTCCCGGGCTTGTCAAACATTAGCGTTCTCGCTCCAATACATGGTTGGCATCCGGGCTTACATTTGCCGGATTATTTTGTAACTTTCTAACACTTAACCAACATTTAACCACCTATTTCATTTTTACCCATTTGGAGGTTTTTAACATATATGCAAAATTTTTGCTCATCATTACTCGCATCTTACTTCTACGTGAAGACATCGATTTGCCTTCAACCACAACTATATTTGTGGTGGATTAACTATGGTAATCTAACTATTCCGAAGACTACGCTTCGGTTAGTCAATTTTACGGAAAAGGGCCATTTTTGGGCGTTTGACTCAAATGTATTATGAAATTAATTTATGCATTTATCAAGACTTACTTGGTAGTAACACTCATTTCTACACAACCTTTAAAGGTCGTTTGCCCGCTTTACCCATCAAGGGCGTTTTTATCCACTTAGTCCCTCCTTTTTACCATGAGGGTCTTTCTCTAAGACATTTGACCAACATTGCACGTTTAACTATAAATCTATATATGCGTACCTGGCTCGAGTCAACATACAGACCCGTTTTATACACCGCTTTTATTAATCGATATTTTATGGCGACACAATTATCCAAATTTCTATTCGCTCCTGTGAACATATAACTTGACAACCCAACATTAGTCGCTTTTGTCAAATGGTGTCATTACTACCATTTGACCCGTTCGGCCTAAATGACCAAACATTAATATTTATAAAAACTTGGTAATAAAATACCTAATTCATGCATCCGACCCATTTCGGATTTTACCCCAAGATTTCTTTTTCGTAAATTCTTTTTTTACATACTTAACCCATTTTGGCTTACGCCATGGGTATCCTTTCAACCTCAATTTACATTAGTCGACACTTGACTAAAATTTATATTTTACCCCTTTTCTACCATTAACCATGGTTTTTATCATTTAAATTTATTCCGACCCGTAATCAAATCGTGTCGGAACCCATATTTTGGATATTACCTTTATCATATTTTATAGCTCAAAAAATAAATACGTATCCTACAAAAGGTGTATGCTTTACTTACCTCGCATCCAAATTTCGCTTTTTTTCTCCTTCTTGATTCGTTTGACCCGCTTCCTCCTCCAAGCTTCCACCTAGCTTGTTAAGCGTCAAACTATTATCATCGTTTACAAGGTGGTTAGTTTAATCATAATTTAATACGATTATTCCACCTTACGCGTTTTATATCAAAAAATTATCATTCATCGTATTCTAGGTCAGTTTGACTTTTTAAAAAGTCAAATGCCCATTAGTATATAAAATGCACATTCAAGTTCATTAACTAGTTTAGGCATTCACAATTTACCCGGTTGGCGTTCTTTTAAGCCACCGTTTTAACTAATCTTTTAACCAGGTTCATTATATTTCCAACACTTCAACTAGTTCAAGCGATTATCAAAGCTAACTTATTTATTCATTTCACAAGAACTAAGGGTCCTCATCTTTTAGTGAAACCCGTTTCGTCATATTATTAGCATTCATCCGAACACCTAATATAATCGAGTTCTACATGTCAACTAGTAGATATCATGATTTCAATCATCCATATTCATGAAATAAATTACTAACTTCATTACAACATTCAAGACCCATTTCGAATCATGTATGGTCAAGTACTCAAACTTGAAATTTGTTTAAGTACCATGACTTTACTATCAAATATGATGATTCTAATCACTAGTTAGGCACTAACATCATCATATTGCAAAAACCCACTTAGCTTATACTTGATTAGTTGACTAATCACTAGTTTATGGCACAAATTCAACAAGTTTGCACCTAGGGTTTTGTTTCTAGACTTAAACTCACATCAATTTCACTAAAACATTCAACTTTCATACAAGAATTTCGTTCAAGCATGATTATCAAAATCTCAAAATATCACCAAAATATAAATTTCGACATACCTTACGATCCCCTTGACTTGGTGATCGTTTATATATATTCAAATCTGAATCTGGCCTTCGATTGATCCCTCAATTTGAAGATTTTGTTGAGTTAGGGTTTATAACCCCTTTCTCTTGCTCCTGGTCGATCGAACATACTGTGTGTGTGTTTTGATTTTGTTTTTAATAATTAATCTTTTAAGTTATTCCACCTTTGGCCCTTCAAGTTTTGTTAATTAGTAAGTAGGCTACAACCTACTTATTTTTAACAAAATTTTGTCTTGTTAACTAGGTTAAACATTCCTAGTTAACTTAGTAAGTTTGGGGAGGTCATAACTCGTTTTATTTAAGTCTCGTTAACTCGGGCTTCGTATAACCTTTATTTCCTCAAAAGCTTTTATTCATCATTTTTTATAAGGCTTGGTTTATTTATTTATTTAAATCCTAATATTTACTGGGTTTACCTTTACCACTAACGGTATTTTACCCGTTTATTTTTGGTTAATTTAATATAGAGTAAATTGCCATTTTAGTCCCTAAGTTTTGTCCAAATTTGCCATTTTAGTCCAAATAGTTTTTTTCGCCTCTGGGTCCCTAACTTTTCCATTTTGTTGCCATTTTGATCACATACACTAACTCCATCCTAAAACTCCATCTTTAACCAGGGGTATTTTGGGGATTTTCATTTTAAATGTTTCAATTGCCATTTTGATCCAATTCCAAAAAATCAAAAAAATTCCAAAAAATCAAAAAAATTCCAAAAAAATCTAAAAAATAATAAAAATTCTAAAAAATCATAAAAATTCTAAAAAATCCAAAAAATTCTAAAAAATCCAAAAAATCCGTTTCGGCGCGAACCGTTTCGAACCCGAACCGTTTCGAGCTGAACCGTTTCGACGCGAACCGTTTCGACCCGTACCGTTTCAAGCCGAACCGTTTCGACCCGTACCGTTTCGAACCGAACTGTGCCGTATCGAACCGAACCGTTTCGAGCTGAACCGTTTCGACGCGAACCGTTTCGACCAATACCGTTTCGACCGGAACCGTTTCGAGCCGAACCGTTTCGACCCGTACCGTTTCGAAGCCGAACCGTTTCAAGCCGAACTGTTTCGACCCGTACCGTTTCGAACCGAACCGTGCTGTATCGAACCGAACCGTTTCGACCCGTACCGTTTCAAACCCGAACCGTTTCGAGCTGAACCGTTTCGAACCGAACCGTTTCGTCCCGTACCGTTTCGAACCGTACCGTTCGGGTTGAAACGGTACGGTTCGAAACGGTTCGGGTCGAAACGGTTCGGCTTTGAAACGGTACGGGTCGAAACGGTTCGCGTCGAAACGGTTCGGGTCGAAACGCTACGGGTCGAAACGGTTCGCGTCTTAACGGTACGGTTCGAAACGGTACGGGTCGAAACGGTTCGCGTCGAAACGGTTCAGCTCGAAACGGTTCGGGTTCGAAACGGTACTGTTCGGAACGGTACGGGTCGAAACGGTTCGGCTTGAAACGGTTCGGCTTCGAAACGGTACGCGTCGAAACGGTTCGCGTCGAAACGGTTCGGCTCGAAACGGCTCGGGTCAAAACTGTACGGGTCGAAACGGTTCGCGTCGAAACGGTTCAGCTCAAAACGGTTCGGCTCGAAACGGTTCGGCTCGAAACGGTTCAGCTCGAAACGGTTCAGCTCGAAACGACACGGTTCGGTTCGAAACGGTACGGGTCGAAACGGTTCGGCTTGAAACGGTTTGGCTTCGAAACGGTACGGGTCGAAACGGTTCGCGTCGAAACGGTTCGCGTCGAAACGGTACGGGTCGAAACGGTTCGCGTCGAAACGGTTCAGCTCAAAACGGTTCGCGCCGAAACGGATTTTTTGGATTTTTTAGAATTTTTATGATTTTTTAGAATTTTTATTATTTTTTAGAATTTTTTGGAATTTTTTTGATTTTTTGGAATTGAATTAAAATGGCAATTGAAAACATTTAAAATGAAAATCCCAAAAATACCCCTGGTTAAAGATGAAGTTTTTGAATGGAGTTAGTGTATGTGATCAAAATGGCAACAAAAGGGAAAAGTCGGGGACCCAGAGGCGAAAAAAAAACTATTTGGACTAAAATGGCAAATTTGGACAAAACTCAGGGACTAAAATGACAATTTACTCTTTAATATAATTACCAAACCCGTTTTTTTTTTTTTTTTTGTGTTACAAGTCTACCCCCCTTAAAGAGGTTTCGTCCTCGAAACCTTTATCACGCAGTTCGTTGGGTTAAACTTAAGGAACCTGATTCCGGTGTTTTACTTGAGCATAGCCCGCATTTACTAATCTTACTAGGAAAGTATGGTAACGCTCTTAGCGTATGCGCCTTTCACGTGTAAGGCCTCGTGGGCCGTTACCTTCAGCTCGTATCCTTTATCTTTATTGATTACTTATCTTGGCGGTTAGACTTATTAGTCACCGGTAACCTAATACCCCATCGCTCGAGTATATCCATTTTGCCTTCTCGAGGCTTATAAACTTTTATTATCCCCATTTCATAGTTCACACTATAACGTGGTTATATTCCATATTGCTTTTCTTGACCGTGATCGCATCACGTCATGTTTAAGTTTATATAAACTTTTCATTATCGAAAATCTTCTTTTCGAATGTATCGTCTTGCACCCGTTCTTTTAGTGTTTTCTGTTTTCCAATTCCTCTCATAATATTTATATTTGTTAAAACGTTATTTCTCACTAAAACTGAATTTTAGTTTAACGTTTTCTCTTTAACTCATGTCAATTTCTCACATCAAGGAATTTACATCCAAGAATTTATCCCATTCCGTTGTCATTTCGGTAATGACTTCGCCCTTTTTGTAACGTAACACAATTTTAAAAAAATTGTGAATTCTTTTGTCATTTTTGCCCGTTTAAATGTTTTAGTGAAATCCTTCACTTTTGTCAACCAGACTTTTCATGATCTCTTCGCTTTAATCCATTCGATTAACTTAGCGAAACCCATCGCTGTTATACTAACTTTACCTTCCGTTATTATTTTACGCGGGGATTTATAACTAGTTTCCTCGCTTTACATTATTGACCCGTAGGTTTTTACACTTAGCCTCGCAGACTTTTTTTTTCTCTTAAATTTCCACCTTTTAAGGTAAAACCTCATCAGTTCGTTTCTTTCTATTTGTGACCCAAGGGTCTTTTTGGTCCCGTAGACCTCAACACTACTTATAATCCCGAAGGTTGTGATGATTGGATCATCTTTTACTCGTGTCGTTCTAAAAATATACTTTCGGTGTCAACGCACCCTTTTTAAGTTTAGAAATAATTCATTTTCATTCTTGAGTCTTATAGACCTTGACCGTACTCTAAGGCTACATTTGTTTTCTTTCGGACTAATTTTTCAACTTTATGACTCCTTACGTCCTTTACACGTCGGTTTGTTCTACACTTATCGTTTCTCGGTTCATACTTATACTTCTTTACAACCCATTACCCGGGTTCTTTTATCTTAATGTTTTTAATGCTCCCGTTGCCATGTTTGCGTTTTTCTTACATTACCAAGCGTTATTATTATTTTATTTTATTATTATTTTTTTATCTAACTCGTTTGACTCGTTCTATGTGAAAATTCATCACTTGTGAATGTCAAACTTCATTCTTTATTTGACCCGTTCAACTTCGAGATAGTTGAATCGTAATTATCAAAATTTATGTTTGCAAAAATCTTGTCGTCTTTTAGTCATAACTCTTAATCCAAGTCTTTTGACTTTTAATCTGCATTCCCGTCTCTTGGTTTACTCATACTTCTGAATCCTTACCCATCAGTCGGGTATTTTACCGAAGTCACTATTATTGCAACCATTCCGGTATGCATTAAGACTTCGTTTTGATTTATTTGGTCGTCTTAGCAAATTTCATTACTTTTATTCGACCAAGTCTTTTATTCTTTATTCTACCCCTTTGACTTATCTGTGTGAATTTCATCATTTATGACAGTCAAACTTTATCCCCTATGCCTTAGCATTCTCATTAGTTGGTTTGTATTTTCTTTTACTTTAATCTTTGTCCCTTCTCTCGGGATCGTTATTCTGACGTAATACATTTCCGTCATCCGACTTGCGTTTACGTTTACTATCAAACATCTTACTTATTTAATTCATTTGGGTATCTTTTTGATTCGTCCCATTCACCCCGTCCTCGCTACATCGGACGTAAATGTGTCCATCGTAAGAAGTTCATGACATCATGTGTTCACTACTTACTTGGCCAGAGTAAGCGATCAACACATGACACACATGACCTTTTTATAATTTTCAAATTACACCCCATGTAAGTAACGCCTCCAATCTTTCTATATCACTGATTTAAATTGGCAAAACTTTATTCAATTACTATTTAACAATTATTAGTTTTACCTGTTTCATTCTTGAACATATAAAATGTTTTCCTTTTTATCGAACTACTAGATAATCACATTCATTAATGTGATCGCTACTTTTCTCAATAGTATTATATTGAGAGTTATTCACTTGGATAGTTACTCCCGTCCAAGTTTTCATATGAACTAATCCTGTTATTGCTTTGTTATTCATCATCGTGGATAACACATGTTTCTATTTAATTTCTCTTGGAAACATCGTCCTGAATAGGTATCATATTCAGTTTTTTCCAAGTTTTATCCTACATATGCAACAATCATTTTCTATGTATTTATTGCATATTTCTATTTGTACGATTAAATTTAAAACGTGCACCTGGTAATGCTTGCCCTAACGGGCTTTCCTTGCCATTAATCTAGTTCGCTATCATTATGCGATTTAGGTCCTTGGTGAGCATACTCTACTTGTCATACTTCGGACCGTTCCTCTTCTCATATCCGTCACTTGTTACACTCTCGCCATTTTCAGATGCGAGTATCCTTCAACTAAAACACTTAAAAAAGTTAGTAACGTCAATATCAATAATCGCCCGTATTATAATACGAGGCTTTTCTGCTATACGTGTCAACACACGTAATTTCGTTATATATATTGATTCTTTATTAATTCCATTGGGGTAACGTGTATTACGCGATAACCCTATGTGTTGTTTACAACACTTTAACATGCTAAACCATTAATAAAATATACTTACCGGATTTTGCGATCAAGTCTTGAACCGAGCACACTTTACCCTTTAACCTTGAGCTCTGATTACCAACTCGTAAGACCCATACTAATTTAATGTTAATATATACAATTAAAGTAAGCATTTTAAAAAAATGCCACTTGTCAAAAACTTTTGCATCAAGAGTGTTTAGACATGTTTACGACATTCTAAAACTTAGTTTAAAATGTTGATATATTCCATTTTTTACAACACAAAAACGAGATCTGTGAGGAAGCTTCATTTATTTGTGTGTTCGGTTCTTGTTCTGCGCTTGATCTTCATCCGGAGACCCGTAACGACCACCTATATTCAAAACCATCATAAACATTAGTGTGAGGCTTTGAAAACCATTTAAAACAAGTTACCTGATCAAAACAATCAAAATATGGATTTTTGCCAGCTGATTCAGCCCTCGCGGGCCGCGAGAGCATGGCCTTCTTACTGTCGCGGGCCGCGACAGAGGTCGCATGACGCGACGGTGATACAGGTTCATGGTCGCGTAGTGCGACAACCTGGTTTCGACAGAATGTTTTCTTCTTTGAGCTGCATATTTGCCCAGCTATGTTATTTCCAATATCAAACTTCAAATTTATATAACTTTCAATATACTAATCCGATTTACACGATTCTTGTTTCTACGCGTCCGTAATAAAATTACGGATGCGTTTATCACCTCGGTTCACAGTTAAATCTAATTTATTAACTATTGGCTAATAAATCATTTATGTGATTATTTGACCGGTTTCATTTTAGCAACATATTACATGTTTATTAACGAAGGTTATTTCTAGTCATTTTTACCCATTCCCGGGCTTGTCAAACATTAGCGTTCTCGCTCCAAATACATGGTTGGCATCCGGGCTTACATTCGCCGGGTTATTTTGTAACTTTCTAACACTTAACCAACATTTAACCACCTATTTCATTTTGACGCATTTGGAGGTTTTTAACATATATGCAAAATTTTCGCTCATCATTACTCGCATCTTATTTCTACGTGAAGATATCTATTTGCCTTCTACCACAACTATATTTGTGGTGGATTAACTATGGTATTCTAACTATTCCGAAGACTACCCTTCGGTTAGTCAATTACGGAAAAGGGCCATTTTTGGGCGTTTGACTCAAATGTATTATGAAATTAATTTATGCATTTATCAAGACTTACTTGGTAGTAACACTCATTTCTACACAACCTTTAAAGGTCGTTTGCCGCTTTACCCATCAAGGGCGATTTTATCCACTTAGTCCCTCCTTTTTACAACAAGGGACTTTCTCTAAGACATTTGACCAACATTGCACGTTTAACTATAAATCTATATATGCGTACCTGGCTTGAGTCAACATATAGACCCGTTTTATGCCCCGCTTGTATTAATCGATATTTTATGGTGACGCAATTATCCAAATTTCTATTCGCTCCTGTGAACATATAACTTGATAACCCAACATTAGGCGCTTTTGTAAAATGGTGTCATTACTACCATTTGACCCGTTCGGCCTAAATGACCAAACATTAACATTTATAAAAACTTGGTAATAAAATACCTAATTCATGCATCCGACCCATTTCGGATTTTACCCCAAGATTTCTTTTTCGTAAATTCTTTTTTTTTTTTTACATACTTAACCCATTTTAGCTTACGCCATGGGTATCCTTTCAACCTCAATTTACATTAGTCGATACTTGACTAAAATTTCTATTTTACCCCTTTTCTACCATTAACCATGGTTTTTATCATTTAAATTTATTCCGACCCGTATTCATATCGTGTCGGAACCCATATTTTGGATATTACCTTTATCATATTTTATAGCTCATAAAATAAATACGTATCCTACAAAAGGTGTAAGTTTTACTTATCTCGCATCCAAATTTCGCTTTTCTTCTCCTTCTTGATTCGTTTGACCCGCTTCCTCCTCCAAGCTTCCACCTAACTTGTTAAGCGTCAAACTATCATCATCGTTTACAAGGTGGTTAGTTTAATCATAATTTAATACGATTATTCCACCTTACGCGTTTTATATCAAAAAATTATCATTCATTGTATTCTAGGTCAGTTTAACTTTTTAAAAAGTCAAATGCCCAATATTATATAAAATGTAGATTCAAGTTCATTAACTAGTTTAGGCATTCACAATTGTAACAACTCTCATCAAAAGTACTATTTAATATATTAATTAGTCCAAAAGGAAACCCTAATTGAGAGACCCAAGTGATTCTGAACAAACCCTGAAATTTTCATAATTTTCAGAATCAGGATTAGGGCCCCTAAAACTCAAAGGGGGTAAACCCTAGTGGACGATTATCCACTTAATTTGTTGTCAAGTTACTGAATTTCAAAAATTTTAACTCAGCAAAGCTAGTTTCAGTCGTGGCTACCCTATAGCCTATTTTGATTCCATACGGACCGCAACACTCTCAACCTTACGGTCCGTATGGTGCTCTACGGACCTCAACGTTGTCAAGCTTACGGTCCGTAAGCTAGAAAAATTTTACCTATAAATAGCAGACATTGGTAGACGAATTCTGAACATTTTACGTCGACCGAATTCTCACAAATACACTGCTTACGTTCTGTTAGTCCGAAATTATACCCCCGGGTATCGAAATTCTGCTACAAAACAGGGTATTAGCACAATCGCTGCTACGATTCATTTATCCGAAGATCAAGATATCCAATGCATGTTTAAATGCCGCCCACATTAGGGTTATACTTTATCGTTCGTCATTAATTTGACGGATTGTCGTTAATTCGATAGGTAAAGTATTATACTTTATCGTTCGTTGTTAATTCAACGGATCATCGTTAATTCGATGGGTAAAGTATTATACCTTGTCGTTCATTGTTAATTCAATGGATCATCGTTAATTCGATGGACAAAGTATTGCATTTTGACATTCATTGTGATAGTTTGATTTCATAAATTATCGTAATTGCTGGATTGATTACTAACCCAGTTTTGTGTGCATTATCTATATTAGGTTAACAAGGCTAAATCATAGATTAGACTCTGATCATATTAAAACAGCAATGTGAGTCATTCTCTTTTTCTCACAGTTTGTGAGTCATTCTCTTTTTCTCACAGTTTGTGAGTCATTCTCTTTTTCTCACAGTTTGTGAGTCATTCTCTTTTTATCAAATTACTTTACAAAACTCTATTTATTTTCAATGTTATAATTACGGGGATTAAGTCTTTGTAATCACCAAGTTACAGCCGGTATGTGGGGTTTTGTATACATTACTTGATAATCGTCACCATTGGGGCAGCCAATGGGGGATATGACCATAGTCACAGACACCATTGGACGAATGGGCCAATGGGTCGAGTGGCAAGTACCGTGGGTAGTTGGCTTGATATCAGAAACATTGTAATCGCTCTTAATACTGTAAATTATAACAAATGTGTCATTTTAGTAAATAGAATGATTCACTCAGTATTTCCCGCTGACAAAACCTTTTTCAAACATGTTTCAGGTGACCTGTTGTAATTCAGGAAAAGTGCTGGGGAGCAATTCAAGCTTACTGATAGTGGCTCAATATAAATAAATAAATACTTTTGTAATTTCACGTTTTATAGTAAAAATATAATATTGTAAATTATCGGGGTTTTATCCCGAATTGTGAAATAAAATAATCGGGAAAAAGTTTTAGCTTTAAGCGATCCTGTTCCGCTGTTAAACTCAAATTAAATCAATACCGCAGTATTTCTGTCCCGCGGCTCTTGAAACGGGTCAAACCGGGTCGAGGGCCGTGACAGAAAAAGGTGGTATCAGAGCCACTGGGTTAAGCTGATTAAGTATTTAGAAATGCTCCATTTTTCCTGATTACAGCCACTGATTAAGTATTTGGAAATACTTAATTTCTCCTGATTACTATTATGTGATTATTTGTATTATTAACTGACTATTTGATTATTTGTTAGTTACAGAATGGGTAAGAAAAAGCTGTCAAGCATTTATCTTAAATTAGAAAAATCATCTAATGAAAAAGGAAGTTCATCCCGAACCATATCCTCAAGTTAGTCTGAAATTCCTGAAAAAGGAATATTCGTGCGTAAGGCACAATACGAGGAATCACTTTCTCCTCAAAGGAGGGAGATGATTATTAAGAAAAGTAAAGAGCAAATTCGACAAAAGAGGATTAAACGGGAAACTCAGGAATTAATTGATAAATCACCTTGGGAAGATAAACTAGATGAGAAATGGGCAAATTTATATATGCTAGCTACAGTAGCAGAAAATATAAATCCTTAAAGATTAGCACCCTATTCTCATAAATCTAGAAACCTTGTGTGATAAATAAAATTTGAAACCTGAGTATGTTGTTAGTTATCTTTGTAATCAACTAATATACAGTATGAAATAAATTACAAAAGTTTATTTGTAAATTTTAATTTAGTATTTTATGCATTTTTTGCATATATGCTACATCAGCATGAGTGAGATAACTGAAGATTTTCAGAATCTTAATCTGTATCCTGTAACTGTTGAAGCTTCCAAAGAATATATTAGCTACTATCCTGATGTTGAACAACCAGTAGAATTCAAGGTTCCACCCCTGAGCAAGCCAAAACAGAAGAAAAGAACTTATGTGGGATGGAGGAAAATTCGTAAGAAGAAGCCAGCTAAGAAACTGCCCAAAATAAATAATCCATTGAAAAAGGGAAAAGAAGTTATCATCGGAGAAAGTCCTGAACCACAAGAAATAGAAACTGGAAACAAAAAGAAGGATAAGGAGATAGAAGTCCAAATGGAGGAGATTACTAAAGAAGTAATAATGGAAGTTGGGCAAGGGTCTATACCAGCTCAGAGAGAAATTGGGGAGAGTTCCAATCCAACCCAGGAAAGAACTTTTCAAGATGAAATAGATTTTCTGTTGGAAAACTGTGAGACGATTCAGCCTGTCCAAACAAATCTTTTTACCTACCCTATTGAAAACCAATTCCCTATGAATTGGGAACCAGCAGCAATTCCAGATCCAATAGTTCATTCCCAACCCATAGGAATGGACGAATGGTGGACAAACGATTGGCAATTTCAAAATATTGTCAATGATCCTTACACTTTTCTTCCACAATTCGATCCAGAACCATTACCTAATCCACCCATGAGCACTGAAAACATGGCTGAACTTCGCCACTTTGGCGAAGAGTTATATGATATGGGGAATAGAATGAGGGAGATAGGTGGACAGATTGCTTGGAAGTACGACGAGAGAGAAATGCGTTTTTAACAGCAAGTAACAAAAGTTAGAACGATGATAAAATGATAGTTGTATAATAGTACTAAACAAGTTAGTCTGTAAATAGTCAATAAAACTCTGTATGATATCTGTGAGTAATGATGCATATTACAATAGATATATAAATAAAATCGAAAGATCGATTGTTTTGACTATATCTGTATTATGCAATTTTCTGATTGTTTGTATATAATTATTATTTGTCAGTTACTAATAAAATTTATATATATACATTATCAGATGGCAAACAGTGGTAATGAACCTATTAATGAAGTTAATCATTCTGAACAACATTCCAGAGATCAATATATGACTCGGCAAGATATCGAAACCATTGTTGCTCAAGGGATAGCCAATGCTATTCCAGCATTCGTCGCTGCTATAAAGAATCCACCCGAACCACAACAACTTGTTCCGAGCAAACAGATTACTGAAGATAACTTCAGTAATAGTGTAAATGGAGGCAATAATCATGTTAACCATAATAAGGAACCACATCAAGCTCCATTAACCAAGAAAATGAAAACTGCAACGCCTGGTTGCACTTTCAAAGAATTCCTTGCTTGTAAACCCACTGAATTTGCAGGCAATGAAGGAGCAACTGCATCACTGCGTTGGTTAGAGAAAACCGAAGCAGTCATTGCAATAAGTAAATGTGGTAAAGATGATCAAGTCATGTATTCGTCCAATCTGTTCAAAGAAGGAGCACTCGAGTGGTGGAATACTGTGTTACAATCAAAAGGAAGAGCAATAGCTTATGCTATGACTTGGGAAGAATTTAAAGGTTTGGTGGAAAGAAAATTATGTCCTGAGTATGAGAAGGAACAGATGGCGAATAAATTTCTAAATCATCGGATGATGAGTGTGGACTGTCGCGGTTATACCTCGACATTCTTCGAATATGCAAGAGTGGTGCCAACACTGGCTTCGCCAGAACCGGTGCTTATTTCTCGCTATATTTGGGGGCTAATTAGCGAAATCCGCAATATTGTTAAAGCTGCGAGACCTCGCACTATTGATGATGCGGTAGAATTAGCCAACACTCTGACCGATGAATTGGTGCGCACAAGAGATGAAGATAGGAAGAAGGCACTAGCTCAGAAAATTACCCAAGGATTTCGTGTGGGTAATAATAACAGCTTCAAAAGAAAAGGCACAGGGCAATCTCCAGGTCCGTCATTCTGCAGAAAATGCAAAAAGAAGCATTATGGAAGATGCGATATCACTTGCAATTTTTGCAAAGCTATAGGACATCGTGAAGAAAACTGCAAAAAGAAAACAGTAATCTGTTTTAACTGTGGAGAAGCGGGGCATTACAAAACAGAATGTCCTAAATTGGTTAAACCAGTAGACAACAAACCAAAGACGACAGAAGGAACTACTAAGAAGAATGCTAGGGCATTTCAGCTGACCACCCAAGAAGCCGAACTTATTCCAGATGTGATAGCGGGTACGTTCCTAGTTCACAACGTGTATGCAAAAGTATTATTTGACTCTGGTGCAAACCAAAGTTTTATAAATACTTCATTCTGTCAAGCTCTTAGTTTACCTTTAACCAATATTAGGCAGATTTTTACTGTTGAAACAGCAGATGGAAATTCAGTTAGAATAGATAAAGTTTTGCAAGAAGGAAACATAGAACTTTTAGGACATAAATTCTCTGCAAGACTATTGCCGATGAATTTAGCTGAATTTGATGTTGTATTAGGAATGGATTGGTTAGTAGCCAACCATGCTAGAATCCTTTGTGATCAAAATTCCATAGAAATTCAATCACCTACCGGAGAAGTGATTAGAATTACAGGAGATAAACCACGTAAGCCCATGAAGTTCATATCAGTAATGAAAATTGCTAATTATGAACGAAAACAAGGAATAGTGTATATGATTTCAGTAATCATTAGCACTAAGGGAAAAGATCTAAAGGAAATACCAGTAGTATCGGAATACTCTGATATATTTCCAGAAGATTTACCAGGATTACCTCCAGATAGGGAAGTAGAATTTAGGATTCATTTAATTCCAGGAACTACACTGATAGCCAAAACACCTTATCGGTTAGCACCCACAGAAATGTTAGAATTGAAAAAGCAATTAGATGAATTACTAAGTAAAGGATTCATACAACCTAGCTCATCCCCGTGGGGAGCGCCAGTGTTGTTTGTGAAGAAAAAGGATGGTTCAATGAGAATGTGTATCGATTACAGGGAATTGAATAAGGTTACAATTAAGAATCGATATCCATTACCTAGGATTGATGATCTTTTTGATCAACTTCAGGGAGCTAGATATTTTTCTAAGATAGATTTACGCTCTGGATATCATCAATTGAAGGTACAAGAAGAAGACATACCTAAGACTGCTTTCAGAACTAGGTATGGTCATTACGAGTTTACAGTCATGCCCTTCGGGTTAACGAATGCACCTGCAGCATTCATGGACATGATGAATAGGATATGTAAACCGTATTTGGATAAATTTGTAATTGTTTTCATAGACGATATACTTATTTATTCCAAAAGTCAAACAGAGCATTGTGAACATCTTCATGCACTCTTAACTTTGTTAAGAAAAGAAAAGTTGTACGCCAAATTCTCGAAATGCGAATTTTGGCTAAAGGAAGTGCAATTTTTAGGACACATGGTGAATCATGAAGGTATTCATGTAGATCCTGCTAAGATAGAGGCAATTACCAAATGGAAGGTTCCACAAACAGCAATGGAAATTAGAAGTTTTATAGGTTTAGCTGGGTATTATAGACGGTTTATTAAGGATTTTTCCAAGATAGCCGTACCATTAACTAAGTTAACCTGTAAAGCCACTAAGTTTGAATGGGGATCTAAACAGGAAGAAGCCTTTAGGATTTTGAAACAGAAACTAACCCATGCACCAATCTTAGCCTTACCAGAAGGAACTGAAGATTTTGAAGTGTATTGTGATGCTTCAAAATTAGGATATGGATGTGTGCTTATGCAACGCAAGAAGGTAATTGCGTATGCATCAAGGCAGTTGAAAAAGCACGAAGAGAATTATACGACTCATGATTTAGAGTTAGGAGCCGTAATTTTTGCCCTTAAGATTTGGAGACATTATCTGTACGGAAGTAAGTTTACTATCTATACAGATCATAAGAGTTTAAAATACATATTTGGGCAAAAAGAGTTAAACATGAGGCAAAGGAGATGGATGGAAATCTTAAGTGACTACGACTGTGATATTCAGTATCACGAAGGAAAGGCCAATGTAGTTGCAGATGCCTTAAGTCGTAAGTATTATGAGAAACAACGAAGGGTTCGTGCTCTCAGATTAAATCTACAAATAGATTTAATGGAACAATTGAAGAATGTTCAAACTACAGTAATCAAGGATGATGCTGAAGGAATGAAGGGACGAATCAAGGAATTAGAACAAGGAGCAGATGAAATTTGGAGATTCCATAAAAGTAGAATTTGGGTACCTAAGTATGGAGACTTAAGACCTAAGATTTTAGAAGAAGCTCATAAATCTAGGTACACTATGCACCCAGGAAACAATAAAATGTACCAAGATTTAAGGAAGAATTTCTGGTGGATAGGAATGAAAAGAGACATAGCCAGTTATGTTTCTAAATGTCTTACTTGTTCACAAGTTAAGGCAGAACATCAGAAACCTTCAGGATTACTACAACAGTTAGAGATGCCAGTATGGAAATGGGAACTTATAACAATGGATTTTGTTACTAAGTTACCCAAAACCAGAAAAGGTAATGATGCGATTTGGGTAATTGTGGA
This sequence comes from Helianthus tuberosus, assembly GCA_030545235.1. NCBI lineage: Eukaryota > Viridiplantae > Streptophyta > Magnoliopsida > Asterales > Asteraceae > Helianthus > Helianthus tuberosus. The sequence goes on from CM060362.1 coordinate 2,914,397, forward strand.
TCGATTAACCAAATCAGCTCACTTTCTACCTATGAAAGAAACCTTTAGTATGGAAAGACTGGCTAAATTGTATGTAGATGAAGTTGTATCCTTACATGGAGTTCCACTCTCCATTGTTTCGGATAGAGATAGTCGTTTTACTTCCCATTTCTGGAAAAGTTTCCAGCAAGCTATGGGAACTCGACTAAACCTGAGCACTGCATATCATCCACAAACAGACGGACAAAGTGAAAGGACGATCCAAACTCTAGAAGACATGCTCCGAGCATGTGTAATAGACTTTGGGGGAAATTGGGATGATCACTTACCGTTAATTGAATTCTCCTATAACAATAGTTATCATTCAAGCATTGAAACCGCTCCATTCGAGGCACTGTATGGAAGAAAGTGCAGAACTCCCGTTTGCTGGGCAGAAATAGGAGAAAGTCAGTTATCAGGACCTGAAATAGTGCAAGAAACAACTGATAAGATTACTCAAATCAAGGAAAGGCTGAAGACTGCTCGAGATCGCCAGAAAAGTTATGCAGACAATAGAAGCAAGCCGTTAGAATTCCAAGTTGGAGACCGAGTAATGTTGAAAGTTTCTCCTTGGAAAGGAGTAGTCAGATTTGGAAAGAAAGGAAAGCTAAGTCCAAGGTACGTAGGACCATTCCCAGTGATCCAACGTATAGGACCAGTAGCTTATCGTTTACAATTACCAGAAGAATTATCTGGAGTACATAATGTATTTCATGTATCCAATCTCAAGAAATGCTTATCAGATGAATCTCTGGTAGTACCTCTTCGAGATATAGAAGTAAACGAAAAGTTGAAATTTATTGAGAAACCTCTTCAAATTGAAGATCGAAAGATCAAGTTTCTCAAACACAAACGACTAGTGTTAGTCAAAGTCAAGTGGGATTCAAAGAGAGGAGCTGAATACACTTGGGAACTGGAATCAGAAATGAAGAAGAAATATCCACATTTATTCCAGTAAATCTCGAGGACGAGATTTTTCTTAAGGTGGGTAGAATGTAACAACTCTCATCAAAAGTACTATTTAATATATTAATTAGTCCAAAAGGAAACCCTAATTGAGAGACCCAAGTGATTCTGAACAAACCCTGAAATTTTCATAATTTTCAGAATCAGGATTAGGGCCCCTAAAACTCAAAGGGGGTAAACCCTAGTGGACGATTATCCACTTAATTTGTTGTCAAGTTACTGAATTTCAAAAATTTTAACTCAGCAAAGCTAGTTTCAGTCGTGGCTACCCTATAGCCTATTTTGATTCCATACGGACCGCAACACTCTCAACCTTACGGTCCGTATGGTGCTCTACGGACCTCAACGTTGTCAAGCTTACGGTCCGTAAGCTAGAAAAATTTTACCTATAAATAGCAGACATTGGTAGACGAATTCTGAACATTTTACGTCGACCGAATTCTCACAAATACACTGCTTACGTTCTGTTAGTCCGAAATTATACCCCCGGGTATCGAAATTCTGCTACAAAACAGGGTATTAGCACAATCGCTGCTACGATTCATTTATCCGAAGATCAAGATATCCAATGCATGTTTAAATGCCGCCCACATTAGGGTTATACTTTATCGTTCGTCATTAATTTGACGGATTGTCGTTAATTCGATAGGTAAAGTATTATACTTTATCGTTCGTTGTTAATTCAACGGATCATCGTTAATTCGATGGGTAAAGTATTATACCTTGTCGTTCATTGTTAATTCAATGGATCATCGTTAATTCGATGGACAAAGTATTGCATTTTGACATTCATTGTGATAGTTTGATTTCATAAATTATCGTAATTGCTGGATTGATTACTAACCCAGTTTTGTGTGCATTATCTATATTAGGTTAACAAGGCTAAATCATAGATTAGACTCTGATCATATTAAAACAGCAATGTGAGTCATTCTTTTTTTCTCACAGTTTGTGAGTCATTCTCTTTTTCTCACAGTTTGTGAGTCATTCTCTTTTTCTCACAGTTTGTGAGTCATTCTCTTTTTATCAAATTACTTTACAAAACTCTATTTATTTTCAATGTTATAATTACGGGGATTAAGTCTTTGTAATCACCAAGTTACAGCCGGTATGTGGGGTTTTGTATACATTACTTGATAATCGTCACCATTGGGGCAGCCAATGGGGGATATGACCATAGTCACAGACACCATTGGACGAATGGGCCAATGGGTCGAGTGGCAAGTACCGTGGGTAGTTGGCTTGATATCAGAAACATTGTAATCGCTCTTAATACTGTAAATTATAACAAATGTGTCATTTTAGTAAATAGAATGATTCACTCAGTATTTCCCGCTGACAAAACCTTTTTCAAACATGTTTCAGGTGACCTGTTGTAATTCAGGAAAAGTGCTGGGGAGCAATTCAAGCTTACTGATAGTGGCTCAATATAAATAAATAAATACTTTTGTAATTTCACGTTTTATAGTAAAAATATAATATTGTAAATTATCGGGGTTTTATCCCGAATTGTGAAATAAAATAATCGGGAAAAAGTTTTAGCTTTAAGCGATCCTGTTCCGCTGTTAAACTCAAATTAAATCAATACCGCAGTATTTCTGTCCCGCGGCTCTTGAAACGGGTCAAACCGGGTCGAGGGCCGTGACAACAATTTACCCGGTAGGCGTTCTTTTAAGCCACCATTTTAACTAATCTTTTAACCCGGTTCATTATATTTCTAACACTTCAAGTAGTTCAAGAGATTATCAAAGCTAACTTATTTATTCATTTCACAAGAGTTAAGGGTCCTCATATATTAGTGAAACCCGTTTCGTCATATCATTAGCATTCATCCGAACACCTAATATAATCGAGTTCTACATGTCAACTAGTAGATATCATGATTTCAATCATCCATATTCATGAAATAAATTACTAACTTCATTACAACATTCAAGACCCATTTCGAATCATGTATGGTCAAGTACTCAAACTTGAAATTTGTTTAAGTACCTTGCCTTTACTATCAAATATGATGATTCTAATCACCAGTTAGGCACTAACATCATCATATTGCAAAAACCCACTTAGCTCATACTTGATTAGTTGACTAATCACTAGTTTATGGCACAAATTCAACAAGTTTGCACCTAGGGTTTTGTTTCTAGACTTAAACTCACATCAATTTCACTAAAACATTCAACTTTCATACAAGAATTTCGTTCATGCATGATTATCAAAATCTCAAAATATCACCAAAATATAAATTTCGATATACCTTACAATCCCCTTGACTTGGTTATCGTTTATATATATTCAAATCCGAATTTGGCCTTCGATTGATCCCTTAATTTGAAGATTTTTTTGAGTTAGGGTTTATAACCCCTTTCTCTTGCTCTTGGTCGATCGAACATACTGTGTGTGTGTTTTTATTTTGTTTTTAATAATTAATCTTTTAAGTTATCCCATCTTTGGCCCTTCAAGTTTTGTTAATTAGTAAGTAGGCTACAACCTACTTATTTTTAACAATATTTTGTCTTGTTAACTAGGTTAAACATTCCTAGTTAACTTAGTGAGTTCGGGGATGTCATAACTCATTTTATTTAAGTTCCGTTAACTCGGGCTTCTTATAACCTTTATTTCCTCAAAAGCTTTTATTCATCATTTTTTATTAGGCTTGGTTTATTTATTTAAATCCTAATATTTACCGGGTTTACCTTTACCACTAACGGTATTTTACCCGTTTATTTTTGGTTAATTTAATATAATTAACTAACCCATTTTTTTTGGGGTGTTACACTTTTTGATGGTGGAGATGATCTATGCCACCAAATTTTGAGTAGCGGCTTTGCGGATGTAAAAGATCTCATGTTAGTTAATATAAATGCATGTCCACGATGTGGAAGGTGATGTGGATGTTGGGGGGTTACACGACACCCCATAGTCTTAGTTAAATGAACACATGCTCATATATGTTTAAAGGTAGTGCAACAACGGTTGTACGATCTCGTGCTCTAAAGCGTCGGCGGGTATAAAATGCGGTGTGGAATAAAGAGGAAAACATTGGACCATTATAAGTGACCATGTTCCGCTAAAAGCTCAAGTAACACGGATTAAAGCAACACGCCGGCATATGTACGACATACACGGGTGGAGGAGTGGCGGTTTAGGCGCTACAGTGGTGGCGTAACTAAATAGGCCACAACCCCATTTATAATAATAGGTAAGAAGGTTGGAAGGTATATCTTTCTGTATGACAACTGAGAATTCCATCAGGTACTCTCGTATTCTGTTGTGTAGTAAAATAAGTTTATAAGCTTGACTAAGGGCGTGACTTAGGACGGTGCTCACAGGAGATGGCGTGAGCAAGGAAGGTATCTGCCAAAGACTGTAGGAGTGAACGAAAAAATCCGCCGAAGTAACGGGTAGAGTAAAAACTCCCGACAGAGGCGTGGGTGGATGAAAAGCGACAACCTGAGTTGCGGGGTGGATGAAAGTATTCGCTAAGGTGGCACGGGTGAACCGAGAGTATCCGCCGGAGGTGGCGGAGTGGATGAAAGTGTTCGTTTGAAATGTTCCGGGGTGAATAAAAGTTTCCGCCGGTAGCGACGTGGGCAAGAATAACCACGCAACCCAACCAGTAAGGTGTCTAAGAGTGTGCTAGTTAAACAACGAATCACGCTGGAGTGTGCCATATAGTAAGGCGTTTCAAGTTTCAACCAATGCTTAAGAGGGGATTATCAGGCCAAAAATGACAAAAGAAGTGCGCGTCGGGAATGGTGCGGCAAAGGAAGTCATCGCCGGAGTTGACGTAATCATAAAAACTGTCCGCTGCTGATTGTGGTGGCGTGGATAAAAGATTCCGCCTGAGTTTGGCACGTTGAAGAAAATCGTTTGCTGGAGGTGGCGCGACCAAGAAAGTTGCCCGCCAGGGGTGACGCGATGAAGGAAGTTGTCCACCAGGGGTCGCGAGACGAATAAAGTTGTGGCGCGACCAAGAAATTTGTTCGCAGGTGGTGTTGGTTTTGTGCATCCATACTCTATCATATGAACAATTTTGACCCTCCAGATGGTGTTGCACCATGCTAGTCATTCAATTTATTGCTGCTAAATAATGTTAGTAGCATTGTAATAATAAGCACGATACAAGTATGCATTAATACCACATAGTTATTAATTTTTAAAATGATAACCGTGTCCATGAATTGATTTCACGTGCTTAATTTTAGCCAACTTATTTTTATTGAAAGAAGTATGTAACACTGCTTTTCTAAATAATTCGAGTTCTCCCGCCAAGTAAATATGAAATATGTTCATGCACGTATTGTTATAATATGCTAGAAGGCGTTGAAGCCATTCATATATGTTTAAAAGGCATGGCACTTGATATTGATGTAAGTGTCACTTTATAACATTTGTGGGGCCATTCACTAGAAAATATTGTGCGTTGTAATGGCAAAGACAGCTATGATCTTGATTTTGCATCATGTCTAGAAATTTACTTATTATATGAGAATAAATAAAATACTGAAGACCTTGTTTTGCCAATGGTTCTTAATTATATATTTCTTTTATAATAAGACAGTGGGCATCTTAGCTTGGTCCAAGACAAAATGTATCAATTGCCAAGGGATTAAAAATGTCCCTATATAACTTGTAGGGGTGATTTGTGTGAAAAGTTGTGAGTTGTGATGTGAGTTTAGAAAAAAACATATGTGAATGCAAACATAATATTAAGCACGTTTATGTTGATTCTCCACAAATATCACCACCATAAAAACATCTTTAGCTTTTTTAGAAGCAAAAAATTTAACACAGAGAGTACCTCGCTTGAATGTATACGATGGAAGGGATTCCTCTTCAGCGCCTTGTGTGACCGGCGCGCCAATGACATGTATGTGGTGTCGCCTAAGCGCAGGTCTACGGTGAGTGTGATCTCTGGCCCACGTGACACTGACAAACGCAGAGTTTGCTCGCAGGGGGGAGCTTGTCCGCACATAGGGAGCTTACTCATATGACATGCGACGAAGTTTATCTGCGGAGCTTTTCTGCCAAGGGCAAAGTGTATACGCGGGTGATAGAGCTTGTCCGGTGGGTGGGGTGTATTTGCACGGCGGCGGAGTGCGTCAGATAAGGGCGAAGTGTACATGCGCGGCAGATTCTACACGTGATAACGGAGTGTGTTCGGCAGGCAAGGTGTGCTCGCGCGGAGCGTACTTGCACGGCGATGGAGTGTGTCCGCACTACTCGGTTTACACGCGGTAACGAAGTGTGCTCGTTTGAACAATATGTTAAAACAATTTTGACCATTGGAATGGTACGAAACCATGTTAGTCCCCCAGTTTGTTTGTTGTTGATGAACAATGTTAATAGCAATGCACTAAGATAATATTTGCAAATTAACAACAAACGCGATAATCATATAAAGTATGTAGTATAATACGTGTATCTGATGATCGCTTGATTATAACGAAGTATGATCAGCGATGAAACCTTATGTTTATGCTTTTTGTTTAAGGGGTTGACCGACGTTTGCAAGTATAACCTCAGTTAAGGTAAAGGTGATTTGTAAAATTGTTTTTCATATATTTTATTCGATTTGCAGACATAAAGTTTTATGTTTGTGCTTTTTATTAAGTACAACCTCATATGCATTTAAAGGAGCACAATTTCAAATGACTTCATATAATAAAGCTTCAAAACTGGAATTAAAATAGTTGGTCATAGAACTCACCTATGTTGCTTTGGGAAGCTCATACAAATATCTCAAAAGCCACCAGATTTGAGTTTTGGAGACCCCGAGAGAACGACGTTGTACCGGTATGGGGTTTTGTGTTCAATATCCTCCTTTCGAAATCGCTTATTACTGGATCTAGAAACCTTCACCAAGAGACGTAGATCTGGATACTGAGCGAAGGAGAACGAAGGTGCGGTTTGTCAGCGGTCCCATGGATGGCGCCAATGTAAAAGAGTGATCCCGAGCGGGTCGGTACTTTTACGGTGATGAACGGCCACACCTCGTCTTCTCCGCTTCATCCTAACCTTCAAACAAGAAGAGAGAAACGTGGGGATGTAGAGACGGCCGATAGAGGAAGAATCCCCTATTTCCAGCTACAAAAGTGTTTGCCTCACATCTCATAGGTGGAGACCTCCTTATATAGGAGATATGGGAAACCCTAACCTCAATGGGCCAGGCCCAGTTAGGGGTTGTCTCTATAAGCCCACAACCTAGTGTAGTATAAACTACAACGTGCTGGGCTTCGGGGGTTAGTACACAATAATAATAATATTAATATACAAGGCGATAAATAATACATAAATGTTTAATTCGGGTCAAGTACCTTACCTCTACATAATCCAACCGTAAAACAGAAAACAGAGCATTCTCTAATCTGTAAACCAAAAAAAAAAAAAAAAAACAGAGTAAATGGAGAAGCTTTCGAAAGAGTAATAACTAAAACCAATAGAAGAAAGTGATAACAGTTGGTAGGTAGTCTACCTTGTTACGAACATTCTGTGAAGTTATTAATATTAATTGGAGTATCCTCCAAAATAATCATGTTCGTTATTTTCTGTTCCGAATTCTTCGTTGTTTGAATCGCCATTTTCTTCCCTCGCATTCGAAAGCAAATGATTCTTCATTCCTCTCATTCCAAAACACCCCACACCATCGGGTGTTTTGAGATCCCGGTGGATGATTTGTAACCGTGAATCTTCATGTAGATAAAGCAATCCTCTAGTGATCCCTCGGATAATTTTCCATCGTGTTACCCAATCCAAATGCCCATGTTTAACAGGGTCTACATTGACAGGTCAAACACATGTTAGATGTGACAAATGGATACGATAAAGGGCGCCAAAATCCAACAAAAATCGTTAGTTGTGAATATGGGACTAACCGAACAAAAAGTAGTCTAGATTCTTGTTTGGGACGTATTCGTATATGAGTATTTTCTCTTTTGATTCATGGCAAAAACCTAGAAGTCTTACTAGATTTGCAGGTGAGGTGTGGGGTGTTTTGGAATGAGGGGAGATTAGGGTTATTTGGGGGTTTTAAATGGGGGAGAAACAGATTGGTAGGTGAAAGGACATTAATGCCCTCGCGTGGGCCCCACGTGACTAAAATTAACTGAGTTTGGGTTAAATGATAGGAATATTGGATTTTAATAATTCAAACAATTCGTCGTAGGCCGCCAACAGTGCCAACTTAAAAAATAATCACTGGCAGTCTCAGCTATGGATATATTGGCCACCAATGGACCCTTACTAACAGAACCCTAACGCCGTTAGTCTCCGGTCGCCGGAAAACCATTTTTGTCCAGAAAATTATTTCTAAAGGTCCGATCTAAGGTTACAAAGAGGTTTGGGACGAAAATGTTGAGTTTTCCGGCCAAAAAGTTCAGTTTTCCACCGAAAATTAAGTTTTTCGGCGAAAAAGGAGTTTTCTGGCGAATTTAATAATTGGGGCTTTTATTAGAAAAAAGGTTCTTAAAGGTCCATAATAAGGTTACAAAGAGGTTCGGGAAGAAAATGTTGAGTTTTCCAGCCAAAAAACGTTTTTCCGATGACCGGAGACTAACGCCGTTAGGGTTCTGTTAGTAAAGGTCCATTGGAGGCCAATATGTTAAAAATTAGGACTGTTAGTGGTTCTTTTTAAAGTTGAGACTGTTGGCGGCAAACGTCGAATAGTTGGGATTATTAAAATCCAATATTCCTAAATAATATAACATGTTAGGATTTGTGAACATTAGGTATGATTAATGTAATTATTGAAGACAAAGGACATGATTTGCAATAACATACATACACAAAGGACGAGTTTTGTAATTTACTCTGAAATTAATATAAATCCTAAATCTTCTTACTAAATAAACTAAAGCATCTAGCATCCTTCAACTTTTAAGTATTGATAAGATTAGTTCCAACAATTCCCACCGTTTTGTATACTGTTTCCCTTCCCATTTTATTAAATTCAAATATGTCGTTGCGACATGCTTTTTTGTCTATGCTTCAACAAAGATATCATCCTCCAATTGAGTTTACAATTTTCCCGCCACATTAACATCCTCACACTCGCAACTTAACTAATGGTCTATTGGTATGGTGTTTGACTGTTTAAAAGTGCAAGATAAGAGTAAACTGCCATTTTGGTCCCTGTGGTTTGGCCAGTTTGGCCACTTTAGTCCAAATCTCAAACTTATTACATCTGGGTCGCTGTGGTTTGCATTTTGTTGCCATTTTAGTCCAAAATCCAAAAACCCTATTTTTTTTACTGTTGCAACCTCCTATTTTGTCTTGTAGTGCAGGGGCATTTTGGTCCATGTTAATTTATTATAACATTTCAGTGGTTGCAAGAGCACTTGCCCTCCTCCGATTTTGCCACGCCAAGCTGCGGAAAATCTCAAATGTTGACCCAATTTTGACTCGGATTAGGTGAAATCATCACAGCCTCGTGGTGAATAAAAGGACTGGGTTCAAGTTTTGATCATCTTGTTTGTTACAAAATCACCCTCAACCACCTAAAACATTAACAAAATCACATATCATCATCCATCATCTCGATCCAGATCTGCAGTGCCACCACCACCGTCACTCCACCCGCCACCGCCCCACCACCTGCCCTCTCGCTAAAACCATCCAAAAAAGACGCACAGCCGCCGGATCTCTCTGATCTCTAACCCCCACAAACAATCAGATCAAAATATTTCTGATTTCGATTCAGATCTGAAACTCAAAGCTTTTCTCTCCAATACACACGAATGAGAGAGAAACTCAAAGCTTTTCACCGCCACCACCATAACCACCGCCACCACCAATCTCTCTGATCTCTGACCCCCACAAACAATCAGATCAAAATATTTCTGATTTCGATTCAGATCTGAAACTCAAAGCTTTTCTCTCCAATACACACGAATGAGAGAGAAACATGAGAGAGAGAGAGAGGAACGCAGAGATGATGATGACGATGGTGGATCTGAGTTTCGGTAGGGACGACGCCGGAGTGGTGCTCAGGTGGGACGATGATGATGATTTATTTGGGGATTATGTTGATCGATTTAGGTCTCAACTTAACTGATCGATTTAGAGAGAGGAGAGAGAGAGTCTGTTAGGGTTTTATGATGATAATGATTTATTTGGGGATGAAGTTAATTAAGAAAATGTAAAATGAAAAGCAAAATGACCAAAATGCCCCTGCACTACAGGACAAAATAGGAGGTTGCAACAGTCAAATAAATGGGGTTTTTGAGTTTTGGACTAAAATGGCAACAAAATACAAACCACAGGGACCCAGATGTAATAAGTTTGAGATTTGGACTAAAGTGCCAAAACTGGCCAAACCACAGGGACCAAAATGGCAGTTTACTCTAAATGTAATAAAATGATGTTTGAGGAAAAAAAATCAACATCCCCACACAACACACATGTTTACATCATACCTGTTTAAATTTAAATACAATAATAAAAAAATATATGGAATTTTATTTGGATTTCTAAACTACATGACACGATCTCTAATGCTCTAATCATAAATTACTCTGTGGATCTCATTAAGAATCTTATGTTTTTTTTTGTTATTCAGTCACTATATGTTCTGAGTTGACTTCATCATGTGCAGATCTTCGTTTAGAGGTCGATCAGAACATTGACACTATATGCAAATTTGATCAGAATTCATGAGTAATTACGATAATAAAAAAGAATCTAGAATTTATATTTAGTTTCTAAAGTACGTGCCACGATATAAGATGCTCTGATTATAAATTACTCTGTCTTAATAAGAGTTAATCTATTAGATTTTTTTAACTCTTCGGTGACTAAATATTCTGATTTGACTTCAATTTATCAAATTGTTGCTGTTGATGATAAGACTAAGTTATTTCAGACGAATCGTTATGGTAACAACCCGCTCCATTTCGCTGCTATGGTTGGAAATACGATTGCTACAAGGCTCTTGGTGAAGCACGACCTCAATATGACACGAGTTCTAGAAAAAAAACCCTGAATTAATGTCCTTAAGCAGCATGAATCTTTACATTATTTTAAAACGTATAAAGTTCTACATAAATAAACATGCCAGTACGACTGTAGGAGCTGTAACACCCAACAACAAAAAAATTGTTACAAAATTATATCTCAAATATTAAAATTACATCAACACTCCCAATTTAAAGCATGTTTACATCTACTAGTTTAAACTAAATACAATAATAAAAAAAAGAATCTAGGATTTTTATTTAGCTTTCTAAAGTACGTGCAACGATCTTAGATGCTCTAATCATAAATTACTGTCTTATTATGAATCTTCTGGAATTTTTTGTTTGATTTTTTGTTAAGTATATATTCTAAGTTGACTTCAGTTAACCAAATTGCAGATCTTCATTTCGAGATTGAGAATAAGATTGACATTCAGCTGATACAAATTGGATCAGAATGGATGATAAGGGTCATCACACAGATCTAAAAATTTATAAAGCTGCATTAGATGATGACTGGGGTTATGTTCGTACATTAGAGTTAAGCCTATTGACGAAACAGATAACACACTTTCAGGATACACCACTACACATCGCCGTGGGGACGAATCGCTCCAATCGCTTCGTCAAGGAGCTTGTGAAGCTTGTGGGTACCGAGTCAGAGAGGCTAAAATGCTTGTTTGAGAAGAATCATTTTGGAAACAGCCCCCTCCACATCGCTGCTATGGTTGGAAATACGTATGCTACAATGCGTTTGTTGGGGCTCGATGAGACACAGGCACTAGTTGCGAATGACGACGGTAATATGCCACTGCAATTGGCCGCCTGGCATGGAAATAAAGAGACGCTAGAATACTTGTTGACAGTGCCAAAAGATGGAGGAAGTTGTCTATACACTGGAAAAGCTGGCGGCGATCTCATTACTCGCACAATTATGGCTGGATTCAACGGTAAGTCACATATATATGGATCATATCCTACCAATGGGGTGATGGTCTATTGGCAAAGACAAAGCCTTTAAACACCTTGGGAGGGGAAGTCTTGGGTTCAAGTCACATAAACAGCAGCTAATAAAATAATTTGCCGTTCAAAAAAAATGTAGATTATATCCTAATTAAGACAATGCCATTGATTACGTATACTAATCATTAACACTCATTCTTCTTCACACATTATACACAAAACCTTTCAATCTTTCATGCATGTTTGGTTTAGCTTTTCAAATATAGGTTGAATTTGGTGATGCAGATGTTGCGTTAAGAATAATCAAGGACCACCCATACATTGTGTTTGAAAACAACAGTGAGCAGGGTCAAAGTGAGCAGGGCCAAAAGGAGCAGGGCCAAAGTAAGAAGGGCAAAACGGCTTTGGAAATATTAGCTCAAAAACCCGAAAATTTTGCAAGTGAGAGGAGGCTTGGATTTTGGGGACGTTTTATCTATTCATGTAAGCTTTCTTTTAAACTATCTTGGGAAAATCATGAAAATGAGCAGCTGATCAAATTAGGCATTGTCTTTCTCTATTTTCAAATTAGTTAAGCCAAAACCCATAAGAACTCATCAATAATGAAAAAAGCCAATGCCTATTTTGGTCAACGTGCTTATTTTGATGATTTCCCAAATATCTCTATATTACATTAACTAGGTTAGAAATGAAAAGGAAAAAAAGAGTTTATAATTATGCAACTTATACAGATAATTATATGATAACTACAACCTATTTATAGTTACGCATATATACGTACAACGCATCGATTTTAAATTTTTAGATAAAATATAATAAGACTATACTCAAATTGAAGAAATTAAAGAGAATAAAATGTTCTATTTATTTTACAGTGAAGTTTCTTTTTTAAATAATATCAAGTTTATATAAATGGAAACACATTTTTTTTTAAAAGAACTCGTTCAAGTTTATATAAATGGAAAACACATTTTTTTTCAAAGAGCTCGATTAACTCCATGATTATCTTAAAGCCTTTCATTTTCTATCCTCAAACCCATGTAATACATGGGTCTATAACCTAGTTTCTTAATAAAAAAAACTTAGTGAGCGGTTTAGGTAGGTGTGCTGTGGCAGTGTGGCTGTCTACGTGGACTACCACATAGGCGAAATTTCATAGTTCTCTTTTGTTTATGGTTTTTAATGTTTCCGTGTTTGTGTGGTGCAAGTGATACCTATGAACAACACTGAAGGAGCTACTGATTCAGTAGTGATATCAATAAACAACAATGAAAGAGCTACTGATTCAAAGGAATCCTTGTCAAGGATTTTTAGAAAGGTATAAGGCTCTAGTTTTCATTTATATCTGATACTACTTGAAAACCCAATCTATCTTTATTCTACAAAATGACACCAAGAATATCATATAAAAAAGTAATATATCCGGACACCTAAGATTTTCAAGTTGGATAACAAAGGCATGTTAACCTCATGCAATAGTTATAATCGCTTTAAAGGTGTGTTTAAAACCATGAGTATCTCCTTATTATATCCTAATGTTTCGAAGGTCTTTAGGATTGCATATCAGGTGATAGGCTGTTTCAGATAACCAATTTGTATTCATAATATGGAGTCTAAAAGGAATATAATCACAACCGGTCTTTTTAATTTTTTTGACATATTCTCTTGAACAGTGTAATGCTGGATTTCAGAATGCCCTTGGATGCGTAGGTACGCTACATATGCCATTATATAGTTGTATATGGTTTTGTTGTATCTTTAGCTAATTTAGCAGTGCCACCTTGATTTCTAGGTGGTTTTGCTTGCTAATTACATGTAAGTTGCAATTAGGAGAAGGGGAAGGGTGGGGGTGAGTTTGGACGAAACCTAACAAGCAAAAAGTGAAGTCGCAGTGGGGTGGAGACGTGGAGCGACTTTCACTTTTTGCAAAAACTCACTCATTTGCTATGTACATAGATCTAGTTGTAGTTAGCAAAACGACCTAGAAATAAACTAAGGTGGTGTTACTAAACCACCTAAAGATACTCTTTAAAGTTTGACATATATACTATTTGTAATTGTAGCTCCAATAGTGAAGAGGATCTATGATATCAAAGTAAATGAAAACAGGAGCAACTTACTTGTTAAACATATATGCAAAATTGTTATTGAACACGGCGACCACCATAAAGCTTGGACGATTTTAGGATCTGCATTAGTTACAGCTGTCAAATATGGGGCTCATGAGCTTATTGAAGAATGCATACTAACCTACCCAAGCATAATCTGTTATGATGGTGATAATGATAGGCCGTTCCATCCACCCAAAGAACAACCCAAAGAACGGAAAGATTATAGGTTTAGTTTGTTCCTTGAAGCCATAAGGCACCGCCAAGAACGAGTGTACAATCTTGTGTACCAAATGTCAGGCCACAAAGTATTTGCAGCAACACCACATGATGGTTTAGAAAATGCATTACATATAGCTGGAAAGTTAGCTCCAACTCATCGACTTGATGTTGTGACGGGTGCAGCTTTGCAAATGCAACGTGAGCTTCAATGGTTTCAGGTGATCATTATTCTAGCCTAGGCATAAAGACAATAGTTGCTTTAATTTTGTTCTTAACAAACACCACACATGTTCGTGTAGGAAGTCGAAAAACTTATAACAGAACTTTCCTATAAAGAAGCTGAAAACAAAGAGGAGAAAACACCAAGAATGCTTTTCAGCATAGAACATAAACAGTTACTAAAAGAGGGGCAACAATGGATGAAAGACACAACATCTTCATGTACTGTGGTAGCAGCTCTCATAGTAACAATGGCATTTGCAGCGGCATTCACTCTCCCAGGAGGAAATCAAGATGATGGCACACCGTTGTTTCTAAACAAGAAAACATTTATGCTTTTTATTGTATCAGATGCCTTTGCTTTATTTTCTTCGTCAACTTCAGTGTTGACGTTTTTAGGGATTCTTACTTCCCGATACGGGGAAGCTGACTTCCTTTACGCCTTACCAAAAAGATTGACAATTGGACTTATTTCGTTATTCATATCCATAGCAGCAACTATGATTGCATTCAGTTCGGCTCTTGCACTTATGCTGAAACATAAGGTTACATGGATTGCAGCTCCACTTGTTATAGCTACGAGTATTCCGGTGTGTTTATTTGGCTTGTTGCAGTTTCCTTTACTTGTGGAGCTAGTTAAATCCACATATGGAAGAAGTATTTTTCACCGGCAGAATACGCAATGGATTCATTAGCTCTTTGTATGTATGTATGTATGTATGTATGTATATATATATATATATATATATATATATACATATATTGCGAACATCAAAACACAAATACCAGAAGGGTTCATTAAATACTACTACATGCGTGTTTTGTACGAATACTTGTTTGTATTATTTGAAAACATGTAATTTGTATCATTTGAATCACAAATAATTCATTTTAAGTTTTTAATTTGAAATGTCACAAGCAATGATGGAAACCATTTTGAATTAGGCCAACTTTGAAAGGAACGAATCTCATTTTCTTTTCTTTGGTGTAATTACCTGGTTATGGAGAGTGGAACGGTAGCGACCACTAGGAACGAATGCATGTAACATTAGTAAATATATATGTTGGTAATATGCTAATATGGGGTTTGATATGTATTATTGTTGAAATTTGTTTCAGATTTGTTCCAAACCCAGTCATTTTTGAATCAACTTGACAACTATCTTGCTTCGAAGGGAAAGCAACCCGCAAACGATGATGATGAATTTTTTTATAACGAGAATGACGATGACATATAAGTATTAATTACCTTGACAACTATCTTGTAGTTTACGTTTTATACAATTTTAGGATGTTAATGTACGAATTAAACGTTTTATGCAATTTTAGGATGTTAAGTATTATGTTTATTTAGTTTGTTTGTGTTGCGGAAAACTGGAAATTGGGAAACAGTGGCGGATCTAGGATTCCGACCAAGGGGTAACGTTTTATAAATAAGCCGTAACGAAATCGAAACAACGTCAAATTTTTCCAAAATTTACACTAATTTTTCCAAATTTTTTCCGACCAAGGGGTAGCGGACGCCACCCCTTAATAAGCTATAGGTCCACCCTTGTTGGCAAACTTGTGTATTCGGATAACTGGAAATATTGTAAATGCAGCAAAAAAAGACTTTTAGCGGCGACAATATCACCGCTATCATGAATAGAAGTCTTTACGACGAACACATATAGCGACGCAATGTGTAGGTCCCCGTGTCCGGATACGGATCTAACCGCCTACTTCCTTGTATACGAACCGATCTTGTTGTGCGGAATCCAACAAGATCAGCAAACCGAGATAGAGACGAAAACAAGTAAAGATAACACACGCGGTATCAACGATTAACACATCTTGTATTAAACGCGGAATCAGTTACAGAACAATGTTTACAAACGTAATATGTAAACTCTCTCAACCTCTCGTGTGCTCTCTGTGTTTACAGTATGCTCTCACACTTGTCTAGTGTTCATCTCCTCTTGTAGGTCCCCGTGTCCGGATACGGATCTAACCGCCTACTTCCTTGTATACGAACCGATCTTGTTGTGCGGAATCCAACAAGATCAGCAAACCGAGATAGAGACGAAAACAAGTAAAGATAACACACGCGGTATCAACGATTAACACATCTTGTATTAAACGCGGAATCAGTTACAGAACAATGTTTACAAACGTAATATGTAAACTCTCTCAACCTCTCGTGTGCTCTCTGTGTTTACAGTATGCTCTCACACTTGTCTAGTGTTCATCTCCTGCTGAAATGAACACATAACATGGAATTATATACCCAGCACAGATCAGATGGTCGAAGGATCAGAATTACTGATCGAAACATCATCTTTCGATCATGCATCCGTCGAAGGATCCACATACACTTCGAAGGATGGCATATCCTTCGAAGTCCATCAGTATCCTTCGTGGGATATCTTTCGAGCTCATCGAAGGATAGAAACAATCCTTCGATGGCGTAACCTTCGACACAGACAATTTACAACCATATGATGACGGTTTGGCCTGTGCGATTGGCGGTGGGGTTCGGCCCAATGAAGGAGAGGCCCAAACAATCTGATTGGACCATAATAATATGCCATGCACGTACAGTCTTCAACAATTTCGTAAATTGTAAGCCTTAGTTCATGAAATTGTATTTAGTCAACATGGTGACATCATCATGATGATGTCAGCATGATGTGTCAAGCGGGAAACGTCCTCGGCTCTCCGTGCTTCGCGTGACGAACTCTGGGACGCACGACGGAGGAATGTCGTGACGTCGGGCTTGAGCCGAACCTAACCGGGTCGAACCGAACCGAGTTGAACCGAACCAAGTCGCGTCCACATAATATGTATCAACACAATGTCGCCGCTAAAAGTGGTAACCCTTTAGCGGCGACAAGTACCTTTGGCGGCGACAAAAAGTGCAATAACGATCAGACAATAACGGCGACCTTTTAGCAGTGCAGATCAAACCCTTTAGCGGCGACAACTGTCGCTGCTATGGCCACGTTTTCTTGTAGTGTAATTAAATATATATTGGAATGTAAGAAAATGAACAAAACCTAATGTTTAGATTTAAAAAAAAAAAAAGTTAAAAGTATTATAAGTTATTAGATAAAAATCAAATATATGTTAAACTAATTATTGAAAAGGAAAAAAATATTCAAATTGTTAAGTACTATATATACTACGCTTACTTTTAACACCCAGTGTTTATGGAGAGATTATAGAATATGATACGCTGGCAGTGCACTACATACATAGAGACAAAAGGGTGTCAAGCATTATGGCTAAGGATTCTTTGGATCAAAATTACAACAAACACAAAAGGAAACAACAGTGGTGTTATGTGACATTAAATTCGCAGTTGCACTCTCAAACGATAGAGTATCATGGAAGCAATATTAGGCTATAGGGTGTGGTCATGATCCTTATGGACTCCATGATCCTCCACATCAGCGCCATGTCACTTGCTTTTAATTCATCATTCAAAACCACTACCCTATGGGTATGGTCATGACCCAAACAACTATTCTTTTATTTTAATTTATTTGTAAAAAAGGAAAAAGAAATATTAAAAAAGGAAAGTAGGCTCATGGTTCCCATGATTTAATCCATGCCAACCATGGTGGATGAAGCAAGGGGATGGTGTAGGAATTTATTAATGATCCTACATGGCAATTAATGACCCAATCATGAGAATAAAATATAATTTTATTCGAGAGCTAGTTGAAAAACATGAGACTAAAATCAAGCATTGTAACACTAAAGATCAACTAACAGAGAAGATATTTGATTAATTATTATTCTAAGAAATTTCCTTTTTGAAGTTAATATAATAAGTTAAGATTAATTTATAGGAATAACTTTGCTTAATTATAATCAAGTTTCTCTTTTTTTTCTTTCACTAAAGCCACTTAATCTTTTTGATCAAACAACTACTCCTAGGGTTTTGGAAGAACCAAAAGAGTATGAATAAAGAAATAATAATTGAGAAAAAATCGATACCTTCTGTTTTAATTTTAGTCATCCTAGGGTTTTGGATGGCGGTGGAGGTTACGGTAGAAGAAGGGTTGGACGTAGATAGGCCTGTAAACGAACCGAACGTTCATGAACTGTTCATGAACTTGTTCGGCGGGAAGTTCGTTTATTTAATAAACGAACAAACACGAACAAAAATTTTTGTTCGTTTAATTAAATGAACGAACATGAACACACCTTGTGTTCGTTCATTTATGTTCGTGAACATTCTTTTATGTTCGTTCATTTATGTTCGTGAACGTTCATTTATGTTCGTTTAAATTTTAATAAATACATAAATAGTTATATTTATATAAATATTAGGTTTTCTAACTATTTATATAAATTTAACTAATTAGTATATCTATGAATCCCTATTTAGATGTGTTTTCGGATGAATTGTAATATATTAGACTTGTTTCTTCAATCATGTTAATTTTTGTTTATTCAAATATATTCAATTAATTTTTTTATGTTCGTTTATGTTCGTGAACTGTTCGTTTAGGCTTTAAATGAACGAACATAAACGAACACGAACATGCTCGATTTCTTAATGAACGAACATGAACAAAAAAATGTGTTCGATTATATGTTCGTGTTCGTGTTCGTGTTCGGTTAAAGTTAAATGAACTAACATGAACATGCCTATGTTCGTGTTCGTTCGGTTCGTTTACAGGCCTAGACGTAGAGGTAGAGAGAGAAAAATAGATGGGGAAGATAAGTAAAAAGGTGAGTCATCTCTTTTATATTTTTATTTCTTTTAATTTTTCAGTGTTAAAGTGTTAATATAGTCATTTCACATATATACCTAACTGATAATATCTATACAGGTTAGTGACATGGACCACACGAATGCAAACTCTGCGACCACTGTGAACTCTGTAATTATTGAAGACTCGAAACTAACTCTGCAATATCTGCAAACCACATGGACAAACCAGGCATTTAACTCTTAAGATTTCAAAAACTATATTCCGCTTACTCTAAACGCCCACTTATGGAAAGATTTTAGAATCCGATACTCTGGTAGTGCACCATCTAGAGATCACAACAACTACAAAACCCAAAACCCTGGTACAAACATTTATAAATATTCAGTTGATTCATTTAGTTGAAACAAATTCGATCAGAATGGCTAATTTCGATCATGTAATCCGCCATCTGCCTATTTACAAAGCCATATTAGAAGACGATTGGGAATACACAAGTAAAACGTTCGAACAATTTCCAGATCTGATGACGAAACCAATAACATACTGGGAGGAGACGCCGTTATTCATTGCCGTGGGGATGAAGGACTCCCACAATTTCGTCGAGAAGCTAGTGAAATGTATTGTTGACTCCGGTGCAAAGGATAACATGTTTTTGAAGAGTTCCTACGGTGACAACCCGCTCCATTTTGCAGCTATCGTTGGAAATACACCTGCGGCAAAGCTTTTGGTGGAGCAGAGCTCCGATATGACGCTAGTTGTGAATCAAAAGGGTTATACGCCGTTGAAATTGGCGGTCTGGCATGAAAATAAGGAGACACTAAAATACTTGTTGACGGTGACTCCAGATTCACCTCTCCGTGGGGACGAAGGAAAGACTCCGTACACCGGAGTCAATGGCGGAGATCTCATTACTCTCACAATTATGGCCAGATTCTATGGTAAGTCCAATGTTAAATTAAGACAATTTCATGATACAAATCATTGTCATGTTTAGTTTATAAATTGAAATCTAGAGTTGAATTTAATGATGCAGATGTGGCTTTAGATATAATCAATAAGTACCCGAACATCGTGTTGGAAAATGATAGGAACGGTAAAAAGGCTTTGCAAATATTAGCTCAAAAATCAGAAGCGTTTCCTAGTGGAAACAGGCTTGGATTATGGGGACGTTTCATCTTTCCATGTAAATCTCTCTATCACAATTTATGCATTTTATAATAATATGCATCATAAAGCTAACTAGTCTGGCTTCAAAACTCATAGACGACAGCAAATTCACGTTTAAAAAAAAGTAAAGCAACCAGTTGAAATCCAGGACTATACCACGGGAATTTAGTACATCCACAAAGACATAAAAAACTGTTTTCAATTATATGAAACTTAACTAAGTAAAAGTTCTTTTAAACAAAGACATAATAAACTGTTTTCAATTATTTCAAACTTAACTAAGTAAAAGTTCTTTTAAAAGTTAGGTTGCCATAGTGAAACTAACACCTGTTGAAACCAAAATCATAAAAATGAATACCAGTACCGTATTCATATTGTTGGAATGGTATCAATTTGTTTTGAAAGAACAATATTGACACATTTTTACTTCGATTGAAAACCACAAAAATTGCTACTGATATTGCTTCCGATAATATTGATACCTGCCGATGTTGGTTCAGTATCTGGGCGGTTCGTTTCGCTACAATATAGTACCGGTACTCTATATAGTTTACAACACAAAAAATTATTTTGAATACAACTCCAGTTTTAACAAGTTTTATATCGGAAATGTTGGGAAAAAAGATAAACACAGCCAAATATTTGTTTTTATAAGTATAACATTAAATAACAGTACCGATGTTGTTTGGTACTATCATTTAGGTTTGTTTCGTTAAGAACATAAAAAAGATTTTATTTAAAAAGATCTTATTACACAACAGTTTTCTAACTTAAACAAAAAAAATCATGATATGTCCTAAATGATATCCACTTGTGTTTTACGTCGATAAAAAACGATAAAAACAAATAACAATACCGTTTCAAATTATACTGATACATTCAGTAAACATCAGCATTAGTTCGTTTCCTTAATGATACTAGTTATAATTTACGACACCAAAAAAATACATTATTTTGAATAAAAGTTCGTTTTGAATAAAATTTATATCAGAGTATTGCGAAAAAAAATCAAATACAACTACGTATTTAGTATTTTTTTTTTTAAATAACAAAAGCATGTTCTTAGAGGTAATAATATTTTAAATGATGAATAAATGATTTAATGGTATATATTATTGCAGTATAGGGTGAAAAATGAAACTTTTAAAATTTATAACATATCTCGCTAACATTTGTAATTGCTTGTTATATAATATTTAAGATCAAATACTTTTACCATACAAATATGTTTGAAATTAAAATTTTATATCCAAGAGCGTTTAAAGAATTTAGTAAAAATACATTGAATATAGTTATTATTTTTTATAGAATGGAGTGGTTTAAAAAAAAACAGGAAAATGCTTTTTCTTTTCTTACATCTACAGGGAATTTCCATAGGGGATGGATCATGAGAAAATTAGTTTAAATGAGAAAGACCAAAACACTAACTAAAAAAATCCTAAAAAAACACACCAATTTTTTTTTACAATTTTATAATTTTTTTTTCACAGGTTTTTATATATAAAAAAAAAATTGTACTGCACATGTGCACTAATACAGAAAGCATAAACCACTTAACCCACCCTCCACCGTTACCCCCCAAAACCTAACTCCCCCACCTCCACCCCCCAAAAACCTAAATTCATCATCTCACCAAAAGCCTAAACCCCCCCCCCCCCCCTCCCAACCCCCAAAAACCTAAACCCCCCTCTTCATAAAAACCTAAAACTGAACCCTAAACATAAACCCGAAAAAAACTAAACCCTCACCCCCACCCCCACCCCCACCCCCACCCCCACCCCCCACACACACACACCCAAAATCCTAATCCTAAACCTCCAAAAAACCTAATACTAAAAGTTAAACTAAACTCAAAAGCTAATTTTAAGCATGTAATGCACATGTGTAGTACACATATAATGCACATACGCAATGCAAGTTTTTTTTTGAATTTTTTTTATATAAAAAATAGCGATTTTTTATTAAAAGATCGTAAAAAAAAATTGGTATGTTTTTTAGGCTTTTTTAGTTAGTTTTCTACTTTTCTAATTTATATGTAGTTTTCTCATAATTCTCTCCCTATATAACTCTCATAATTTATGTAAACTGTCAAAATTTCTTTTCATCCAATCAATTTTTTTCTTACTTCCTAACATTTTTAAAATGTTATTAATGAATCAAAAAACTAAAAACAAAACAACCATTTAAAAAATAGTATATATATATACACACACAAATAAACGTGTGGTATTTATGTAATTAGTACTTCTGACATATACGTGGCAAAAAATCATATTGTTTCATAATTTTTTTTTAATGAGTTAATATTCACAAATTCCTCTCCTCTATTTCTTTATATACATATATATATATATATATATATATATATATATATATATATATATATATATATATATATATATATATATATATAGGGGCTGGTTAACGTACAAATGCGCTTATCGTACATTACGTACGCTACAATCTCAGCCGTCAGATCATCTTCCCGCATTGAAAATTGCATGTGAAATTCAATTACCACATGCGAAATTGTTACCAAAATTATCACATGCGAAATTGAATTACCACATGCGAAATTGTTACAAAAAAACAACCTGCTATTTCATCAAAATTATCACATGCGAAATTGAATTAACACATGCGAAATTGTTACAAAAAAACAACCTTCTATTTCAACAAAATTATCACATGCGAAATTGAATTACCACATGCGAAATTGTTACAAAAAAAACACCTGCTATTTCATCAAAATTATCACATGCGAAATTATTACAAAAAAAAACATGCGATTTTCATTGCGTGAAGATGATCTGACGGCTAAGATTGTAGCGTACGTAATGTACGATAAGGGAATTTGTACAGTACTCTTTACCTATATATATATATATATATATATAGAGAGAGAGAGAGAGAGAGAGAGTGAAAAAAAGGTATAAGAAGATATGAGAATAGTAAGAGCCTTTTAAATTGGCATAAACATTAGCAACATATAAGACATGTTTGAAAAACATTGATTGATTGAAAGGTGTTCTCACGATTTGCACAATTCAAGTGAGTTTTCAAATTATGTTTTCCCTGTATGTATATAGGGATCTAAGAGAACTAGTGTCTTTTTGAGAACTTAGAAAACCAATCTAGACCATTAATTCTCTTTTAATCTTAAAAATAAAGAAAAGGGCATAATGATAGTTCATTAAATTGTTCTATATATCAACAAATAACTAATTACTTTTTCTCCTACTTTTCTCTTTGAAATTAAACTAGTGGGAAACCCGCGCGTTGCCGCGGGGCAGATTTTACACAACAGAGTTGATACAAAGCGATTGTTTGCAATATTAACAAACTGATTGTAGCCATGAGAAAATAATTACACTATCATCGATACTTTTTTAGTTTTGATTCGTGTTGGGTTCGACCCGTTAAACAACCTTGCATACACATATGTACATATATAGTGTACAATATGGTCAAGTACCTAGAATAGAGAACTTTGGTAAGATCGGACCATGATTCATCAAAGACTGCATATGTGTGCCTCCATTCTCATAGCTAATATGTGTCTACAATAAACTAAATTGAAAAAAGAAATATAAAGAAAATGTCTTAACTTGCTAGCTGCCATCCGGCGTCCGTCATTGTTGAGGATACTAACACGTTCCAGGTGCTCTGACTTCCGCTTCTCAATATCCACATATTTTTAACAGCATTTAGAATAACCAACTGCACTTTCAACCATTTTGTTGATGTAGCATTTGACAATCTCATACATTCCCCTGTTGATATCATCATATATCAAAAGCTAAAGGCCCATCAAGCTTTACTATATTCACATTTAGAAAAATAGTGAGCCTGCAAAAAAATGATGCACAACCCCCAAGCTCCCATAGTGTTTGGTTCTATAGCAATCTGTTTATCAGCATATTCATCTTGTGTTCTTTACCATATTCCATTCCAATCTTGAAATTAATGATCATTTTTAGACCTGGCAAACGGGTCGGGTCGGGTCATGGGTCAAAATGGGTTCGTGTCAAAACGGGTCAATTAAAAAAAATGTTGTTTTGGTTCGGTGGAAACGGGTTCGGGTAGACACGGGTTTCGGGTCGGGTCAGCTTGGTTTAAAAAGGTTTTTCTATTTTAAAAGAAATGTATTACAGTAGTATATCCATCTTTCCTCCTTCAAACGACCAAAATATAATAATCAAACTTATCAGAGGTTAGAAAAGGGGACATATAATACATACCGCCATATTCGATAAAGTGGACATATAATGCATGCGGCCATATCGTGATCAACGAATATAAAAACTGGAATCGATAAAGTGGACATATAATACATACTACCATATCTCAACCGGTGTTTGTCTTGCGATCATTGTCAACGCTCGGACACGATCTTTCTGAAAGTGTGAGTCAAACAACACATTAGTACATGTACACAAGTTTTTACCTGTTGTCTGGGCCAAAACAAACAACTTACAGCTATGGAGTTTCTTTGTGTTAGTGTCTGCATACACAACTCCAACTGAAATCATAAGAAACTGGAGAAAATGTTATCATTATGTCTGGCCCGTTTTGCCACCTCTAAGTGTACCCATAAAAAAGTAGGGAATAATACTTGTGGAGGCCACTGAACTATTCAATTGTATGGCCCAAATTATCCCGAATATTTAAAAAAAAAAAACCGCAAGAGGCCACCGAACTATTCAATTGGTGTGGCCCAAATTATCCCGAATGTTAAAAAAAAATAAAAGAAATCAAAATGAACACTATGTCCTTTAATTCAATTTACATTCAAAAAATCCAAAATGAAACTAATGTAAAATGCAGGGAGCTTATATGGGAAACTTAAAAATCAGGTTCGTCTAAAATTTTCGGGTTCGGGTCGGGTTGAACCCGACAACCCGCGAACACCACCTGTTTAGCACCCTTTCATGACCTGTCCATAACAGTTTAGTGCAGTGAAGACGTGTAATGTACAGCCCCCACCATAGGTTTGTCTTTTGTATAAAAAGTTGTCTTTAAGGGACTACCAAATATTTTTATGTTGGGCAGGAAGTTAACATCTCAACCACCAAATAAAATGAAGGGTGCTTTCGTCATTTTGACGACATTTGGTGTAAATGAATCCAATTGTATAGTTGATTGAGGGACCTCTTTTGAACGTCTTTTCAGTGACCTTTACAAGTCATTATTAAATAAATTGGTCTATTGAAATTTAATTCATGAAACATTCATATACCTGAAGGCCCCATATCATCATGAGTAGAATCTGCAGTGGGTACATTCTGAGCATCTAGTGTGAACCTTCTATTCTGTTGAGCGAAATCAACACGTCCATTTGGATTTTCTTCGTGACTTTGCACATTTTGGGCGTATGACGTTTGGATTTTAGGAGAATCGACACTTATCGTGCTCGGTTTCTCAATGTATGTGGGCCCATTCTGCTCAAATTATTTTAGTTAGTCTAAAGAATAAAGATTTATATGTGAAAAACTGGCACATATTTTATTTACCACAGAATGAGAAAAAGAAAAGTAACTTTGTTGTTTGAAACGATACATAAGATACATTAAAGAGTAAAATGTCATTTTTGTTCCTAAGGTTTGGCCAGTTTTGCGACTTTCGTCTAAAGGTTTGTTTTTCTGCATCTGGATCCAAAAGGTTGTACATAAACTGAAAAAGACCGAATTGGCGAATTGCCGTTTAAGTAAACAAAAAAGACGAATATACCCTTGACTTAACAGAGAAAATGGATGGAGTTAACGAGCCGGATGAAAATGGCAAGATTTCAAACCTTCTGGATCCAGATGCGGAAAAACAAACCTTTGGACGAAAGTCGCAAAACCGACCATACCTCAGGGACTAAATGGCATTTTACTCTACTAAAAAATTTAGAAAATATATATATGAATTTTTAATATTTGGAAGGATGTATATGAAACTAATCTTTTTCTCTTCATTATCTGAACTCACCAACAAGTCATCAGGAGGCTTAGATTCTTTCTCTTCATAATCTTTTTCTCTTCATTATCTGAACCCTGTTGACGTTGTGTTCTTTTGCTACCGCACTTAAAACTTTTACTTTTGTCAGCACGTCTGGTGCAACTGCTGATAACTTCTCGACCAACTTAAAATAAAAATGAATTACAATATGAGAACAAAATTATCGTAAATGTGCGAGTGAGGTGGCAATCGTGCCAAGTTGACGCGTTTCAGGTTGGTGGGTTGAACTGATTAAACCGAACACGACCCGTATATTTATTCGTGCCAAACTATCAAAGACATCAACCCTATCTCAGACGCACTATATATCTAGTAACAAGTAACACGACCTGTGTAACACATTTATTTAAACAAGTTAAACGGGTTAGCGGGATGTAATCAAGTTGTAAACGGGGATTACACAGGTCATAAACGAGTTAGCAAGTTGACCTGATATAATACATAAGTTAGTTATATTCTATCTTTCAACAAGTTGACAGGTCGACTTGTTTATTTGAATAGGTTAAACAAGTCAACTCAAACACAACATGTTTTATTAAACGGTTTATACAAGTCAACCCAAACAAGACATATTTATCGAAATACATACCATGCGGCTTACACCACAGTCAGGACGCAGCTCAATAGCTGCAGAAATAAACTCTTTCCCGTATTTTGCTGTAAAGTTTTTTTAACATCTGCAAGCTCGGGTATGTCTGAACATCTAGGCGCTGCAAATATCACACTTGTGATTGCTTCCTTCAGGTCAATGGGGCAAGTCCTAACACAAAATTTCACCAAATTATTATTCTTATTAATAATAATTATCAGGCAACTTCTAAAAACTCTTAATATATCATATTAGTATTTCAGCAATATAGTTTTCGTAACTTCATAAAGAACACGTAATTGTTTAAAAAACTCACTGGATGATGAAGCAGCCCTCGTGCTCTGCGTTTCGTATTAACTCCTGTAGCTACTGATTTTGCTAATCTTCCTAAGTTCATGGTTCTCTGCATTTTTAATAAGAGATCCATTTAGTCCTCTATTGTTTTTGTTTTTTTAATCAAAAAGGGATTTGCTAACATACCATCCCAAGCTGTCCATTGGAGAAGACAACTTTTCTTCCTTGTCTGCCATAATAATCTGTCCAGCTTTCTATCAGCAGCTGTTAATAAAAAAATTGGCAAACTTGGCGCTATCCTCAAAAAGAGCATGTAACTCAGCAACTTGTCTCTACGCTTTGCTGTCTAGTATTAGAATTAAAAAGGTTAGCAAACAACATAAGTGTAGATGGACATCTTATAAAGGTTGTTTTTTTGTATAAGATGGGTCAGGTTGAGTTGACAAATGACAAGCAACAATTGTGTCGAAAAAATTAAGACTTTTTGCAAATAATTTGTGTACCGAATATTATCACAGTAATCCAAACAATATAAAATACTTTAAAATATTCAAATATTAAAAATAAACATATATAAAATACTTTAAAATACATATCTCAAGAGGGGTACTAAAGATCTATGAGATGAACTTGAAGCCTTTGAAAACCCCCTTTGATTTTGGTGCCCATGGCTGAAAAGACTCCAATGGAAACTTCAATGCCCTTATGATAACCAAATCGATGGGTTTATGTATGAAGAATAAATTGTTGAAGAACATGAAGAAACCCCATTATCTACAAAAAAAAGAAAGGTAAAATATATGAAAGCCATAAAGGAGACTGCTTAATAGACATCATTTAAAACCCTAAGTACAAAATCCTTGATGTGGAGTGATAGTTATGTGCAACAACATCGATTATCAAACCCCATAACATTACCTGAGTGCGCGTCATCATCGTCATCCCCGTACAAGATCAATTTAAAAACCCATAACGTTACCGGAGTGCCCATCGTCATCGTCATCGTCGTCCCCGTTTCTTCTCGGCTTGAAACATCACCAGGAGTTTTGAATGGGAATTGAAGGAGGGGATGGTAATGAAATCATTAGTGAAGCAGTTATACAATGGTAGGGTTTCAAGGGACGAAGGGGAAACAAAGGGACGCCGGTTTCATTGTCAAGATTGAGCAGGGGAATTCTTGGAAGAAAAGTGTAAAAAACAGATGCTTAAATTACTTTAATACCCCCATAGGCGTCTTAATTTATTCTGTACGGACTATTTTACCCTTAAAATTCCACCATAATTCCTTTGTACATGCTGTATTAAAATATGTACGTGATGCAAAATTACAACTTTGTACGTGTAGGTCCCTCGGAGGTTGAGGTCAAACCTATTCCTTGTTATGCTTAACACACTAGCAAGTGCGGAATCCAAGCTAGCATGCAAACCGGAGTTTATATGAGAACACAAGCCACAAAGAGAAAGGTAGACACACGAGATATCAGAGTTTTCTCTTGTATTTCAGTGGAACACGGTAACAGCCCTTTACCAACTGAAAATGCTCTCTACA
Organism: Helianthus tuberosus; assembly: GCA_030545235.1. Lineage (NCBI taxonomy): Eukaryota > Viridiplantae > Streptophyta > Magnoliopsida > Asterales > Asteraceae > Helianthus > Helianthus tuberosus. The sequence goes on from CM060362.1 coordinate 2,943,154, forward strand.
AGACTCACTTCTCACACACTTTTTCTGCCTTATGTCTAGAAAAGAAGTGAACACATTACATGGGTATATATACCCAAACACAGATCGTCTGGTCGAAGGATCAGATAGACTGATCGAAAGATCATCTATCGACCTGAAACAGCTCGAAGGATCCACATATACCTCGAAGGATGATATCCTTCGAGCTCATCGAAGGATATAAACAATCCTTCGATGACTCATCCTTCGACCCAAACAACTTACAAACAATGTGTTAACTGTTTGGCCAAGTCCAACCAGGAGGATGGTTGACTTGGTCAAACTCACAAGACTAACAAAGACATCGTTTGGTATCATGACAAAATACAGACAAAGTACAGACACAAGTGCACCAACAAACTCCCCCTTGGCTGTAGCTTTGTCTCGATCTTTGTGTCTTCAAGTCTTTGACGTCCTTTCAAGTCTTCAATGTCGGAGGATCTTTAAAGTCTTCACGTCTTGAAAGCAGAAAGTGTATCAACAAACTCCCCTTTTCATGTAGGAAGTGTGTTGACAAACTCCCCCTTAACATAAGCTCCCCCTTGAGTTATGTTCGTGAAAGTCTTGATCTTTACAACTTGAGATCCTTGTGGTGTTGATGATGGCCAGCGGCAACTCGATCATCTTCATCATTTGAGAGCCTTCACGTCGTGTCTTCATTCCAAAGCTTGTCATCGACCATGTTCTCCTTGCCTTTAGAATCTGCACATGCAAGAAATCTAAACGCGTAATGAGAACAACTGCCTGGAATATCATAAGCAAACGACACACATGTGACCCTTGTTCAATCAAACACCGTCCGACAGTTTGAAAGTTTAACAAATTGTTCAGTTTTAGGTTTTTAACTCTCAAAACTTGCAAATTCTGACCATTTATGAAGATTTAGTCGATTTTGGTTTTCAATCAGGTTTCAGGAAACGAAGACTCGAGCTCCAACAGCGTACGATCGAAAATAAAATAGAAATAAAATCTTTTTGGCTTTTATAAAGTTTATATTAAAACACACCTAAAATCTTTTTGGAATTTTTGAATATTTCAAATGTAAAGACTGAAAGCAGTAAATAAATATATACAAAGGTGCAGAAACTGAAAGCATTAAATAAATATTTACAGACATTCTTTTTGCGAGTTTCGAGGGTAAGAGAATCATATCAGTGTACGGTCATGCCAAAACGCTCTTGTTGTTCAATTAGTTAACATTAAGATAAGCATCCTATAACAATTATCGGTATTGTTGTCCACATAAGCTCAACTTATCAGATGCAATCATGGCGAGGGGATACGTTAAGGTATGATTTATACTTACCGACCGGTGTTCATCCACATCACGACACATTCCCGTATCAAGGTATGCACGAGGGTTCATCTTACCGGTGAGTATACCGATTATCATCTGTTTGACCGTATATGATGTGAGATTCTCACTTATTTTGATTTGAAAACAAGCCCTGTGTGATAGAATCACTTATTGATGAGGAACTTGATTTTCAGATGCATGAGGGCACAGGAGCAAGTCCGTGAACAGGTCAGTACTTTCGTACAGCAGAGAGACGAACTTGACTCCCGGATAAATGTGATATTTTATCACTTATTTGTTTGGACATGTGATTGTTGATCACTTATTGAGGTCGAATGCAGTATGTACACGTATGTATAGTATCATGGAAGATCTAGACTTGCGTCCCCGTTATTTTTCGGTAAAAGATACAACCATGATACCCAGATGATAAGCAGCATAAAGACCGAATATCTCAGAACCTCGGCAATCTCTCAAACGAAATTTCGGTACTAAGACCATATGCCAATGAATGGTTCCCACCTGGTCTTCAGTCGATTTAAGTTTATATCACCCTGCACACTTTAAAATGATTGTGAGCCTACCGATACATCTTATATAGAGCTGCTTATCGTTTTTCATTTAAGGTTTAAAGAGGTTTGGACAGACCACTGATGTACTATCATTTTCTCTTTTGCTCGCCAGGAAACTCATTTTTGTTTTTCTATTGTTTTTGTGTTTTTGAAATTTTTCGATGTTTTTGGATTTTCAAATTTAAAACACAAAGGTATTTACAAAAATGATTTTCCGATGTTGGTTTTACTCTTGCTTGACCTTAATGCCGTTTACCAGTAATAAATAGTCAAATCTTGATTTGTCAAATGCTTTGGTAAAAAGGTCGGCACGTTGGTCATCAGTGTGGACGTAAGCAACATCGATTAGCCTTTTCTCAAAGCAATCACGTATGAAGTGATACTTAATTTCGATATGCTTAGTCTTTGAATGCTGCACAGGATTTTTAGTGATCTGTAAGGCAGCAGAATTATCAACGTAAATAGGAGTAGTTAGGAATTCAAAACCGTAGTCGCGCATTTGTTGTTGGATCCATAGGACTTGGGAGCAACAACTTGAGGCAGCAATGTATTCAGCTTCGCATGTTGATGTAGCGACGCACGTCTGCTTCTTGCACTGCCATGTGACTAGGCGATTTCCCAAAAACTGACATCCAGCCGTTGTGGATTTGCCGTCGATTTTGCATCCGCCAAAATCAGAATCACTGAATGCGATCAAGTCAAAGTTATTATCCCTAGGGTACCATAGACCGGTGTCAGGGTAACCCTTCAAATAACGAAAAATCCTTTTTACAGCTGCAAGATGTGAGGCCTTCGGGTTGACTTGATATCTGGCTAGCAGGCACGTTGGGTACATTATATCTGGTCTTGATGCTGTGAGGTACATAAGAGATCCGATCATCGCGCGGTAGTATGAGGGGCTAACAGCTTCACCCTTCAAGTCTGGAGTAATTCCGTGATTTTGCGGCAATGGGGTACCGATGGGCGTTGCATCAGACATCTGGAACCGGCTCAAGATGTCACCAACATATTTAGTCTGATGGATGAATATCCCAGACTCGGTTTGTTGTACTTGTAGGCCCAAAAAGAAAGTCATTTCCCCCATAGCACTCATCTCGAATTTATCCTGCATAATGCGCTCGAAATTCCTACACAAAACATCATTAGTAGAACCAAATATAATATCATCAACGTATACCTGTACCAGTAGAAGATCTCCATCTTGTTCTTTGATGAAAAGAGTACAATCGATAAGACCTCTGCGAAATCCATTCTCCAGCAGATAATTAGATAAGGTTGCGTACAAAGCTCGCGGTGCTTGATGTAGACCATATAGAGCTTTGTTGAGCAACCAAACCCGATCGGGATGGATAGGATCTTCAAAACCTGGAGGCTGTTCGACGTACACCTCTTCTTCCACCACACCATGTAAGAATGCACTTTTCACGTCCATCTGGTATACCTTGAAACCTTTGAATGAGGCATAAGCCAGAAAGATCCGAATTGCTTCTAGACGTGCAACAGGTGCATACACTTCGTTGTAGTCGATCCCTTCTATCTGACGAAAACCTTGAACGACTAGCCTTGCTTTGTTTCGAATAACGACTCCACGGTCATCCTTTTTGCATTTAAACACCCAACGGGTACCAATCTTCTTGTAACCAGCAGGTTTCTCAACGAGTTTCCAGACACCAAGCTTCTGGAATTGTTGCAGTTCTTCCTGCATTGCTTCAACCCAAGAGTTATCTTTCAAAGCTTCTTTCCAAGTTCTTGGCTCTTCCTGTGAGACATAACACACGAAAGACCAATCATTTTGTTGACCAGATTCTCGGATAGTTGCATACAAGCCTGCATTGTTGTTGTTTCGCAACATGTTTCTTGTTTGAACGCCACTCTGTATATTTCCGATGATGTTTTGTTGAGGATGGGAATTGTGAATCCTTGTTTCTGGATTATCTTGAACTGGAATGTTTGTACCCAGATTGTTGAGATTGAGATCAACAACCAATTTAATGCCCGAAATTGGCGAAGAGGATGATGTAGTAGCTTCAGCTGTTCTAGGGGCGTCCACTGGAGGAGTACCCTCTGAAGTACCATGAACTGCTGTTGTTGGAGCTTCTTGATCTGCATCTAGAAATTCATCATCCTCTGAAGATTCGTTCAATTCGGTAGCATCGTGAAAATCCTCATTGTCGAGAGCATTATTGTTCACTGAAGATGGTTCTTGATTGACAATAATGGGTCGAACCAACGGTGAATCTGTTGCATTGTCACTCTTGAAAAACATCCTTGCCGCAGCATTTTCTTCAACGGCTTCAACATTGATCGAATTGAAAAAGTCATCGTACTCAAACATCCAAGGCTGACCAGGATTTCTAACTGGCAAAGTGTACCTTTGTACTTTGACTTCAGACCATTCCTCGACCCTTTTAGTCTCTAGATTCCAGACTCTTAAGTTCGGGGTGGAATACCCAAGAAAGTATCCTTCTTTGGCTCTTGCCCCAAACTTTCCATTAGGATCGATTAGTGTGCACGGAGCTCCAAACGGTTCAAGATATGATAAATCTAGTTTCCGTTTGTTAATAAGCTCAAAGCAGGTCTTGTTGTGCCTTTTGACTGTAAGGACTCGGTTCAACGTGTAACATGCAGAGGACACAGCTTCAGTCCAGAATGGAATGGGCAACTGCGATTCTACCAACATAGTCCTAGCAGTCTCGATCAATGTGCGGTTCTTACGTTCAGCGACACCATTCTGTTGAGGAGTATAAGCTGCACTAAACTCATGAAGAATACCTTTTGAAGTGCAAAACTCCGCCATGGCATGATTTTTAAATTCAGTACCATTGTCGCTACGTATCCGCCTAACCTTCAACATATATAGATTCTCAATCTGAATGATCAAGTTTTTGATAATACCGAAGGTTTCACTCTTGTGTGCCATGAACGCCACCCAAGAAAATCTTGAATAATCATCAGTTATCACGAGGCAATATTGATCATTCCTAATACTTTTGTGCTTGACAGGACCGAACAAATCCATGTGCAAACATTCAAGAGGAACAGCCACCGTGTTGATTTTCTTTGTAGGGTGTCGCTTCTTCGTTTGTTTTCCTTTCTGGCACGAGACACAGACGTCTTGAAGATGGAAGTTTTTAAGAGGAACACCATTCACCAATTCATTTGACACCAAATGATTCATTTTGCGTAAGTGAATGTGACCCATTCGTCTGTGCCAAGAGATTGAGTCTTTTTCTGTGGCTTTGGAAACGAAACAGGTTGCTTGTGCAGACGTTGTGATAGCTTGGCTCATATCAAGGACATACAAATCATTTATCCTTGGAGCCGACAAGAGAATCCATTCTTTCGGAATTTTGAAGCCGGGTTTCAGCACATAACATCCATTTGCATCAAAGTGTACTGAGAACTGCTTATCACAAATTTGAGAAACACTAAGAAGATTGTGATCAAGTTGTTGTACAAAGTTGATCTTATCAACGCTAACAACCCCGTTGGAAATCATTCCTTCACCCGTAATATATCCGCCTTTATCTCCAGCAAAAGCAACATAACCTCCTCTAATAGATTTAACGTCGTAGAGAAGCTTCATGTCGCCTGTCATGTGCCTGGATGCCCCACTATCAACAATCCAATGACTACTGATAGTTCCTCCTGGAACACCCTGCACATGAACTCACTTAATTAGTTGGAGATGGGGACCCAAGCCATTGTGGTCTTGGGTCTTCCATTTTCATCAACAACAATAACTTCTATTCTTTGATGATTCATAAATTGTGATGGTCCCCCTGAACTTGTGGTCAATTTAGGTTTCCATGTCTGTTGAGTTTTACCAGTTCGATTGTTTGACAATTTAACTTCGTGATTGTTTGAAGTTTTTGAAAATTTTGAGTTTTCTGGCTTAACTGAAACAGATTGTTTTTGAACCACATCAGTTTTAAGTGCCTTTTCAATCACCTTGACTTGTTGGCGTTTCTGTTTCTTTTCCCTTTCTCTTGCAAGTCGGGGATCTTGTTTTACAGAAACAGATTGCTTTTGGTGATTGCGTTCACGGGGATTATCATCAATTGCTTTCAACTTATGAAGATATGGACAGTTTCGAATTATATGTCCAATTGTACCACATTCAAAACATGATCTTCGTTCAACAAACCCCGAAGTATCATGTGATCGTCTTGCCGATGATGAACTTTGTGATCCCGAGGTACTAGGTTTTGAACTATTTGGTTCATTCCTTTTCATCACTGTTGCTTTCTTGACAAAATCTAAGTTAGATTGATTTTCAAACTTTTCAATTTTGTCCGTTCCCTTAGATTTCACAAAGTTCACATTCTTGTTCTTATTTTGATTTGGCTTATTTTGACTTTGAGCCGGCAATTTTCCTTTTTGTTTGTTATAATTTTGCTGCCTTTTCTCTGTTGGTAATTTCTGATTGCCAAATTGATTTCTAACTTCAGCCTTTGGGATAGGAGGGCACTGTGTTACCACAACGTGTGATCCTTTCTTACCCAGAAATTTACTTGTTGAATTTTCAAAGACTTTACTGATTAATGATTGATTAACATTCTTAATAGGAAAATCTTTGTCTGAATAAATTTTATCATCACCAACAAGAGTGTACAGCAAATCCACACTCTCCGACTCTTTTGCAGACGTGGACTCGGTTGCAGCAGTCTTAGCGGGCTTTGCGGGAGGATCACATAGAATATGATTCTCAAGAGGTATGTCCTCTTCTTTGATTACCGCATCAGACTTTGCTGAATTAGTATCATCAGAAGAATCATCAGAAGAATCAGCATCCTCAATCACAACTGGAGGATCCTGATTTTGTTCAGCAGTTACAAATGTATCTGCTGACGCATCTGAATCTGATGATACTTCCTTCTGGTATCCGAGTCCTGCTGCAAATTCATTAACATCTAGAGGAACAGATGGTTCAAAGAAAGTTCTATCCTCCTCGTCAGGCATGGCATCATAATTGTGTCTCACGGGTGGTGGACATTTCTTGTATCCAATGCATGTGACATCCCGTTTCTCTTTCTGTACATCAATGATGTGATCCAACACATAGCTAGAGCTCAAATAACTGTCTAGCTTAAGTTGGATCGCCTCACTTTCAGTTTTGACACAAGCCATTTCCTTTTGCATTACCTCAAGGCGAGTTATATACAAATTAGTGCCTTTTCAGTTTTGACACAAGCCCTCCTCTAATAGATTTAACGTCGTAGAGAAGCTTCATGTCGCCTGTCATGTGCCTGGATGCCCCACTATCAACAATCCAATGACTACTGATAGTTCCTCCTGGAACACCCTGCACATGAACTCACTTAATTAGTTGGAGATGGGGACCCAAGCCATTGTGGTCTTGGGTCTTCCATTTTCATCAACAACAATAACTTCTATTCTTTGATGATTCATAAATTGTGATGGTCCCTCTGAACTTGTGGTCAATTTAGGTTTCCATGTCTGTTGAGTTTTACCAGTTCGATTGTTTGACAATTTAACTTCGTGATTGTTTGAAGTTTTTGAAAATTTTGAGTTTTCTGGCTTAACTGAAACAGATTGTTTTTGAACCACATCAGTTTTAAGTGCCTTTTCAATCACCTTGACTTGTTGGCGTTTCTGTTTCTTTTCCCTTTCTCTTGCAAGTCGGGGATCTTGTTTTACAGAAACAGATTGCTTTTGGTGATTGCGTTCACGGGGATTATCATCAATTGCTTTCAACTTATGAAGATACGGACAGTTTCGAATTATATGTCCAATTGTACCACATTCAAAACATGATCTTCGTTCAACAAACCCCGAAGTATCATGTGATCGTCTTGCCGATGATGAACTTTGTGATCCCGAGGTACTAGGTTTTGAACTATTTGGTTCATTCCTTTTCATCACTGTTGCTTTCTTGACAAAATCTAAGTTAGATTGATTTTCAAACTTTTCAATTTTGTCCGTTCCCTTAGATTTCACAAAGTTCACATTCTTGTTCTTATTTTGATTTGGCTTCTTTTGACTTTGAGCCGGCAATTTTCCTTTTTGTTTGTTATAATTTTGCTGCCTTTTCTCTGTTGGTAATTTCTGATTGCCAAATTGATTTCTAACTTCAGCCTTTGGGATAGGAGGGCACTGTGTTACCACAACGTGTGATCCTTTCTTACCCAGAAATTTACTTGTTGAATTTTCAAAGACTTTACTGATTAATGATTGATTAACATTCTTAATAGGAAAATCTTTGTCTGAATAAATTTTATCATCACCAACAAGAGTGTACAGCAAATCCACACTCTCCGACTCTTTTGCAGACGTGGACTCGGTTGCAGCAGTCTTAGCGGGCTTTGCGGGAGGATCACATAGAATATGATTCTCAAGAGGTATGTCCTCTTCTTTGATTACCGCATCAGACTTTGCTGAATTAGTATCATCAGATTCATCATCAGAAGAATCAGCATCCTCAATCACAACTGGAGGATCCTGATTTTGTTCAGCAGTTACAAATGTATCTGCTGACGCATCTGAATCTGATGATACTTCCTTCTGGTATCCGAGTCCTGCTGCAAATTCATTAACATCTAGAGGAACAGATGGTTCAAAGAAAGTTCTATCCTCCTCGTCAGGCATGGCATCATAATTGTGTCTCACGGGTGGTGGACATTTCTTGTATCCAATGCATGTGACATCCCGTTTCTCTTTCTGTACATCAATGATGTGATCCAACACATAGCTAGAGCTCAAATAACTGTCTAGCTTAAGTTGGATCGCCTCACTTTCAGTTTTGACACAAGCCATTTCCTTTTGCATTACCTCAAGGCGAGTTATATACAAATTAGTGCCTTTTCAGTTTTGACACAAGCCCTCCTCTAATAGATTTAACGTCGTAGAGAAGCTTCATGTCGCCTGTCATGTGCCTGGATGCCCCACTATCAACAATCCAATGACTACTGATAGTTCCTCCTGGAACACCCTGCACATGAACTCACTTAATTAGTTGGAGATGGGGACCCAAGCCATTGTGGTCTTGGGTCTTCCATTTTCATCAACAACAATAACTTCTATTCTTTGATGATTCATAAATTGTGATGGTCCCTCTGAACTTGTGGTCAATTTAGGTTTCCATGTCTGTTGAGTTTTACCAGTTCGATTGTTTGACAATTTAACTTCGTGATTGTTTGAAGTTTTTGAAAATTTTGAGTTTTCTGGCTTAACTGAAACAGATTGTTTTTGAACCACATCAGTTTTAAGTGCCTTTTCAATCACCTTGACTTGTTGGCGTTTCTGTTTCTTTTCCCTTTCTCTTGCAAGTCGGGGATCTTGTTTTACAGAAACAGATTGCTTTTGGTGATTGCGTTCACGGGGATTATCATCAATTGCTTTCAACTTATGAAGATACGGACAGTTTCGAATTATATGTCCAATTGTACCACATTCAAAACATGATCTTCGTTCAACAAACCTCGAAGTATCATGTGATCGTCTTGCCGATGATGAACTTTGTGATCCCGAGGTACTAGGTTTTGAACTATTTGGTTCATTCCTTTTCATCACTGTTGCTTTCTTGACAAAATCTAAGTTAGATTGATTTTCAAACTTTTCAATTTTGTCCGTTCCCTTAGATTTCACAAAGTTCACATTCTTGTTCTTATTTTGATTTGGCTTCTTTTGACTTTGAGCCGGCAATTTTCCTTTTTGTTTGTTATAATTTTGCTGCCTTTTCTCTGTTGGTAATTTCTGATTGCCAAATTGATTTCTAACTTCAGCCTTTGGGATAGGAGGGCACTGTGTTACCACAACGTGTGATCCTTTCTTACCCAGAAATTTACTTGTTGAATTTTCAAAGACTTTACTGATTAATGATTGATTAACATTCTTAATAGGAAAATCTTTGTCTGAATAAATTTTATCATCACCAACAAGAGTGTACAGCAAATCCACACTCTCCGACTCTTTTGCAGACGTGGACTCGGTTGCAGCAGTCTTAGCGGGCTTTGCGGGAGGATCACATAGAATATGATTCTCAAGAGGTATGTCCTCTTCTTTGATTACCGCATCAGACTTTGCTGAATTAGTATCATCAGATTCATCATCAGAAGAATCAGCATCCTCAATCACAACTGGAGGATCCTGATTTTGTTCAGCAGTTACAAATGTATCTGCTGACGCATCTGAATCTGATGATACTTCCTTCTGGTATCCGAGTCCTGCTGCAAATTCATTAACATCTAGAGGAACAGATGGTTCAAAGAAAGTTCTATCCTCCTCGTCAGGCATGGCATCATAATTGTGTCTCACAGGTGGTGGACATTTCTTGTATCCAATGCATGTGACATCCCGTTTCTCTTTCTGTACATCAATGATGTGATCCAACACATAGCTAGAGCTCAAATAACTGTCTAGCTTAAGTTGGATCGCCTCACTTTCAGTTTTGACACAAGCCATTTCCTTTTGCATTACCTCAAGGCGAGTTATATACAAATTAATGTCAGTTTGTTTTCTGGAAACCATTTTTGTTAGCTCGGTTTTATCTTTCTTTAATTTCTCAATTACCGATTTAAACTCCTTTTCATGGTTTTCATAAAACATATTGGCTTCAGTGCACTTCGAGAGATCCACGGTCAATTTCTGATTGTGGATGAATGTCACATCATATTTCTCTTGCAAAGCCTCGTGTTTGCTTTGCAATTCACACCATTTATCATTCAATGAAACATGTTTGTCTTGCAAGTCAAACAAACTAGCTTGTAAAGCATCATGTTTGCCTTGCAACTCAGACATGCTTGCCTCTAAATCAGCACATTTAACATTTAAACTATCAAGTTATCACAACTAACAGAAGTGGGTTCATCGACACATACCTGACTTGATGAACTGTCAACATTAGCCATAAAGGCTGAATGGAGAGAAGACGAAGAATAAGCAGCTTGATCCACCAAAATAGATCTTCTTTCAATTCCTGCTGTAGCTTCTTCCAAAAGCTCATCAATATCTGCATCGACTGACGCAGTTGATGTGTCATCTTCCTGATCATTCCCTGAACTCGAGGACTCTTCATCTGAACTTCCACTGTAACCAGAGCTGTATTCATCTTCAGAAGATTCACCACTATTGGTGGAAGATTCTCCACCACTGGCGTGTTTAAGATCCTTGACAACTTCAGCAAAACAAGCTGTTCCATCTGGAGCATCATTTCCCAACTGAATTGACCAATCACAACCTTCATCTACTTGAACCACAAGTGCCTGGTTGGCATTTGATGGTCCTGCTTGACTCTGGTTGTTGACAGGCACCAATGTGCGCTCGTTGTTCCTTACTTGGTTCTGATTTGCCCTGTTGCCTTGACCTCTGAAAGGATTCTGGTTTCCATGTTGAGATGGCCTCGTACATTCACGTTTGAAATGACCACTTTCACCAAAATTGAAGCATTTAACAGCCTGCTTATCAAACCCATACTTGGTGTCTTTCTTGCTTTCCAGGCTGGTTCTGCCAGTTCTTTCCATGAAATCCTTTGCTCGCCTAACAGCACTGGCAAAGGCCCACTTGATGTCCATCATCTCCATCTCCTCTTTATCGATCTGCTGATAGTCTTCTTGTGTCAGATTAATGTTACCAATCTGACCTTCCACTAATCCACAGTATGCGCTCACCAAAGTATTTAGCAGCTCCATGTGTTCCTTTGCTACTTCCACACTGACTTTAGAAAAGCTTGAGGTGTCGAGCTGTACTGTATTTGGCTTTGATTGTTGACCAGCAGATGATGTGCTTCCATAACACGCTTGCTGTTGAGGAGGAAGTGGATTCCCATACATGTCTGTTGGTCCGGTAGATTGAGGAGGAAGTGGATTCCCATACATGTCTGTTGGTCCGGTAGATCGAAGAGGTAATGGATTTCCGAACATATCAGTTGCTCTGATAGGCCGTTGGCTTTGCTGTTGTGGTACTGGTTGAGGAACTGGTTCAAGCGGATTTCCATACATGTCTGTTGGAGGAGGCTTGACCGGAACTTGGATAGTATTGCCATACATGTCAGTGCTAGACACAAACGCTGTTTGAATTGGAGCGTGTGAAGAAGGTTTTGTAGAAGTGCTAGAAGTTCCATAATACATTTCAGGATTTTGTGGCACGAGAACTCTTTTTGCCTTGAGAGTTTCTTCCTGATTCTTGTTTTCCAGGAGTTGAACAAAGTCATTGAAGTTTGTTGTAGCTAAAGTGCCATTGTACTTCATGATTTCCAAGAAAGTATTCCATTGAGGTGGCAGCGCATCTGCAAACTTTTTCACAATCTCTGCTGAAGTTGTAACAACCTCAAAATTTGCCAATTCAGTCAGCAAATGATTAAATCGACTTGTCAAATCTCCTAAAGACTCATTCTCCATACAAGTAAAACCATCAAACTCTTTCTTTAGCAAGTCACGTCTCAATTGACGTGTCGCTTCATTTCCTACGCCCCTTGTCTGCAATGCGTCCCACAACCTCTTCGTTGTCTTGTAACTGACAAATTGATGATAAATATCTTTACTTAACGCCTGAGTAAGAATGGCATATGCCTTCTTTTCCAAATCATAGACCTTCTTCTGATCTTCCGTAAGATCTGCAAACGTAGCAGCAGATGATGCGGCAACCTCTATTGTTTGATCGAAATCTATGATGAACCGCAACCACAATTCTGTATTTTGTCCAAGGACGTATGTATGAAATCTGTCAATCCATCCTGGATATTCGTATAAGTGCATCAACTTTGGAGGCCGATTCAAACTTCCGGTTTCGCTCTCGCTTAAGAGAATGCTTTGAATACTTGGAGTTTGATTTGATACGAATGCCCATTGACCGGTAGAAATTGCATTAGCTTGAGAAGATACCGGTGCGGGAGATGACGGAGTACCAAAATACATCTCTGTATTTACCGGAGTACCCCATCTTGGATTCATTTTTGATCAAGAATAATAATACCTGAAAATCACAAACTTGTTAAACATAAACAGACTTAGGTCGAAGGATCAAGACTTGTTCGAAGGATCAACAGTGTTCGAAAGATCACTGTTGAATTTCGAACAATGATTTCGAAAGATTCTCCAAACGAAGGATCCTTATCTTTCGAAAAAGAACTGTAGACCGAAAGATGTATGCTTCGAAAAGATTCCTTGAATCGAAGGATAAGTCACAGACTTCGAAGGATGTTCGAAGGATGATTATCTATCGAACCTCATTTGATCGAAAGATGATCTTTCGACTTCGAAGGATATCCTTCGATCTGCACTGACACAGTTGACAAAAGAAGTGACAAGTTGGTGAAAAGGTGATGGGTTGGTAGAAAACTTTCGGCAGAAAGGTATGGTCAGACCATACTTTTAGCAAACCAAGATTTTGAATCAATAAAATATACTAAAAATCGAAGGATCAATCCAGAAACCGGTCACCGGAGTAAGCCGGAATTTGGCCGGAGAAGACCAAACTTCTTAAAAACAAGTTTTTAAGTTACCCAACCCGTCTTTTAACACACCCGGTAAGTTTAGAACACGTTTTTAGGACTGGAAAAGCAAGAAAAACACTAAAAACGGGTGCTAAACCATGTGAGTTTTTGTCCAAAACACTCCAAAGTCTTGTATAAACTCGGTTTTTAACAAGGAAAAGAGCCACGGCCCTGATACCACTTGTAGGTCCCTCGGAGGTTGAGGTCAAACCTATTCCTTGTTATGCTTAACACACTAGCAAGTGCGGAATCCAAGCTAGCATGCAAACCGGAGTTTATATGAGAACACAAGCCACAAAGAGAAAGGTAGACACACGAGATATCAGAGTTTTCTCTTGTATTTCAGTGGAACACGGTAACAGCCCTTTACCAACTGAAAATGCTCTCTACAAGACTCACTTCTCACACACTTTTTCTGCCTTATGTCTAGAAAAGAAGTGAACACATTACATGGGTATATATACCCAAACACAGATCGTCTGGTCGAAGGATCAGATAGACTGATCGAAAGATCATCTATCGACCTGAAACAGCTCGAAGGATCCACATATACCTCGAAGGATGATATCCTTCGAGCTCATCGAAGGATATAAACAATCCTTCGATTACTCATCCTTCGACCCAAACAACTTACAAACAATGTGTTAACTGTTTGGCCAAGTCCAACCAGGAGGATGGTTGACTTGGTCAAACTCACAAGACTAACAAAGACATCGTTTGGTATCATGACAAAATACAGACAAAGTACAGACACAAGTGCACCAACAGTACGTCACTTCTCCTTTTTATAATAGTATAGATAATTATTTAAGTTTTTCAGGATGCTTAGTATATGTAGATTCGTAATATGTATATACTAGGTTATTTCCACTAAACTTCACAAGATTGGAACATTTAAATTATGTATACAATAAATGTAAAATAAAAATACTACCTAAATTTTCCAGTCAACAAAAATTAATTTATATTAATCTAATTATGTCAATAAATTAAAATAAATGTTTTCAAACGTTATATTGTTTTATAATTGTTTTGTATTAACAGTTGTAGTTGAGATAAATTATAACTTATTGACAAAATTTGTTAAAAACATGTATTAAACAATGTTTATTGACATACTAAACGACTCCATAATAATACTTAAAATTAAGTCATAATTATTTACTATAAAGACGACACATTATAAATGTTAGGTTTGACTATTAACATAATTCTATTTACATATATGTATAAATAATGTTATAAGCAAATAGCACCAACAAACCCATAACCCAAATAAAAACAAACCTTTTACCGTGTTCAAAAACATAATAAATCAACGAAAACACTAAAATGCACCACGATGTCAAACAAATAACACTAACATGTCTTAAAAAAACACTTCATCAAAAATGAAATATAAAGAAACACACCACTTCTCCATCTTTGGAATCAAAAGTTTGCCAAGTCCATCAGCCTCGGCTTCATTTTTTCATCTCCAATCCGGCGTTTGGTTAAAGAACAATTTAATGAGTCGTCTATCTCATAGACTTCATGAAGGTTACGCTTAACTTCACCAGAGGATGATGATTTCTGATTACTTTAAATAGCATTAGATATAGGTGTTGAACTGTCTCCAGTATAAAACATTTCATCCTACAAACAGTATTAAAAATGGTAATCAAAACTATATAAAAAAATTGAAAAAAAAAAAACATTTGATATAACCTTAGAAAATTCAGGAGGATTAGATTGAAGTTCCGACGTAAAAACATCAAATGATTCTAATATGAGAATTCCTCTAGAATTGAACACCTATAATATTTGAGTAAAATATGAATACATCAGATATTAAAATATTTTTACTGACAAAATTGTAAATAGAATTTACCTCACCTTGTGCTGTTAAGAGTACTTTTGCGGATTTCTTAAGAATTTTATAGGCTTCATAATCAAACAGGGTCAAAGTCACAGTACGTGAATTAATATCTTGAATTTGTTTACGTTACAAAGAAATAAAATGTGAATGGTTAAATTTTGTTGGTTTATCTAATAAAATATAAAATGAGTAAAATTGTAACCGAGGAATTGAGAAAATATCAACGCATTCACGGTCACGATTGGTACATACCAAAGTTTTCTTATCTTCCACATCATCACCTGAACCATCTTCCTTGCAATTGTTTTAAATGTTTTCTCGATATGGGATTTAAAATGGTTGCAACCATTATAATACCATATCTTATCATTGCAAATGATAGAAATTGTCCCAATAACCAAGACCTTCTTTTTCTAATAAAATATAATAACCCAAATACTAACTAAAAGGCATCATAAATCAATAAGTATATGCAAAAAATAAAAAAATAAATAGCATAGCAGTATTATGGCACCGAGAAAAGATATAAGAGTAAAATTAGTGTTTATAAGAAATTCATCCTTGACGCTTGATATAACATACGACCCAACTTGATTACTGGATGCTGATGTTGAAGATAGTTTCTCAAAAAACCTATATATTTATTAATGCGTTTTGTCTTATACAAAATAAAATTGTATACATGTTCATAATGATTGATAATGCTAGTTATTAATCTGAAACAATCTTAGTACACCTTGTCTTAAATAAATTAATTTATTCAAGATTATAGTTGATGAACAGTCTACTAACATCACATGTGTTATAAACACCATGTTTACCTACATTAAAAATTTAATCAATTTAAATATTATTGAAATACAAAATATTATTTAGAATTTAGAATCTGTTATAATAAAAATATTTCTTTGACATTTAAATTACTTAACAAAATATCGTATATTGTAAATTTGATTTGATTAAAAGATAACGTATTCAAATATTTATATGAGGCCATGAATTATGGGATTTAAACTAAAATGATAACTACCAAAATTAGTTCATTGATATATTACCAAATAACCCTTTTTGAATAATAAAAAAGAACATCAAAATTTAGATTGGTTCATGTTGGTTCTCAAATCCTTCATAGGGTCTCATTTGATCTAACCCTGTATATACACACAATATATGAAAATACATATAATGAAGACAAAAAAGGATACGTACCATTTGCAAAATGAAGCAGTAGATCGAATCCTCTCGTTGTTGCGAGAGTCAATGCCAGAAGGCAACAAGATTCCCTCTTCATATTATGTAGCTAAGAAGACATTTAAGAAGTTTGGTTTGGCATATGAGATGATAGATGTGTGCACAAATGATTGTGTTCTCTTTTGGAAAGAAAACGAGTCCTTGCAAAATTGTCCCGTTTGTAATGAGAGTCGATGGGTCGATAAAGACACAAAAGGCACGAAGGTGGCTCGTAAGGTGTTACGATACTTTCCTTTGACGCCTAGACTACGACGTTTGTATTGTTCAAGGCACACAGCGAAAGATATGATATGGCATAGTACCGGACGATCGGAAGATGGGACTATGCGTCATCCAGTTGATGGATCTGCATGGCAAAACTTTGATAAAAGTACCCAAACTTCACGATGGAGCCACGAAATGTTCGCTTAGGGCTTGCAGCTGACGGTTATAATCCCTTTAACAACGGTAGTGGATCCTCAACTCATAGCACGTGGCCGGTTATACTCACCACATATAATCTGCCTCCCTGGCTATGCATGCGAGAGTCCACATTCATGTTGACCTAGTTGATTCCTGGCCCTAAATCACTGGGGAAAGACATGGACGTTTTCCTTAGACCGTTAGTGGATGAGCTTAAGCAATTGTGGCAGACAGGTGTACGTACTAAAGACGCAGCAACAAACACATACTTCACAATGAAGGCGGCGTTGTTATGGACCATAAATGACTTTCCAGCCCGTAGTAGTCTATCAGGTTGGAGCGGACAAGGCTACATGGCATGCCCAACTTGTAACCAAGACACTCCTTCAATACGTGTAACTGGTAAATGTGCTTATGTTGGTCATCGCTGGTTCTTAGATGCCAACCATCCTTGGAGAACAAGTCTCGACTTTAACGGGAGACCCGAGACACGAGACCCTCCGAGAAAGTTTAGCCCAGCTGACATAGAAGCTCAACTCGGTCGTTTAATTAATCGTCTACCAGGCAAGCATCCAGCTTTTGGAGGTGGGAGGATAACCCGGTCAGATTTCGAGTTGAACTGGTCCAAAAGAAGCATATTTTTTTACCTTGAGTATTGGTCTTCTCTGCAGCCGAAACATAACTTAGATGTAATGCATATAGAGAAAAATGTGTGCGACTGCTTGCTCGGTACTCTTCTAATGAACGATAAGAGCAAAGACACGCCAAATGCGCGGTCCAATTTGGAAAAACTAAACATTCGACCGTCACAATGGCTGAAACAATCGGGTGGCAAGTTCTTAAGTCCCCACCCAAAGTACTCATTCAAGTCCGATGATCGAAAACTTTTTTGTCAGTTTATAAAAAATGTTAAATTACCAGATGGGTTTGGATCTAATATCAGTAAGAGGGTGACAGATAACAATGCTAACATTACCGGGTTGAAATCTCATGACTGTCATATCCTCATGCAATGTTTGATACCGATTGGGGTTAGAGGGCTTTTGACTAAAGATACATCTACACCAATAGTAGACCTTTGTATGTTCTTTAAGCAACTTTGCTCTAGAACACTATCGGTGGATGATATGAAGGAAGCAAAGGATGACATTGTTACCATCTTATGCAAGTTAGAGATGATCTATCCACCTGCGTTTTTTGACATTATGGTTCATTTACTTGTGCATTTACCTAATGAAGCGATTGCGGGAGGTCCAGTAGCTTTTAGATGGATGTATCCATTTGAAAGGTACATGAAAAAACTTAAGAACTATGTCAAAAACCCGGCAAGGCCTGAAGGTTGTATATCTGAAGGTTATGTGTTTGAAGAAGCTCTAACATTTTGTTCAATGTACCTTAAAGATGTTCAGACTAAGTTAAATCGCCTAGATAGAAACGATGATGTCGTTGTTGAAAAAAGAAAGTTATGGGTGTTTGAGTCCAAATGTCGTCCTGTTGGCGTAACAAAGAACAAATATCTATCATTCATCGAAAAAAGCAAGATGGAATGGTTTGTCCTCGAAAACTGTGCAGAAGTTAGGGAGTACATGAAGTGAGTGCTTCTATCTTTAACTTTTCATAATCTGTTAATTGGTATTTTTCATTCCTTTCTTATATTTGTCATCAATGTAGTGAATTCAAACATACACATCCCCAAGATGATCTTAAAACCAAATTTCTGGGATGGTTTCTCCATAAGGTATAATACATATATAACACTCATTACTATACACTTGCTAGGTAATACATATATAACAAACATTATTACTCTATTTTTGTTAGGTCCATTCGATGAAAACACAAAATTCTCCAGAATTCCACCCGGAGTTGTATGCTCTTTCAATTTGTGCGAAAATGACTGCTTGCACTTACACTGCTTGCATAGTCAACGGTGTTAGGTTTAAGACACTTGAACGTGATGCAAAATGCGCAACGCAAAACTCTGGGGTGGAAGTGGTTGTAGAGAACGGTGTGAAATTTTATGGCCAATTAGAAGAAATTATTGAGTTGCGTTATACAAATGATTATTCCACTGTCCTATTTCGGTGCAAGTGGTTTGATACTCGAAGGGGTGTAAACCATGACAATAATATCACTAGTATAAGCACTGAACGTGAATGGGACAAAGATGATCAACTCATATTTGCTTCGCAAGCCAAACAAGTGTTCTTCATCCAAGAAACGTCTCGAAACCAAAAAAATAAACATAGGTGGGTAGTCGAAAATGTTAATCATCGAAAAATTTGGGATCGGCCATTAATTGATGATGAGCGCGTCAATAAGGTTCAAAATGTTGACAAAGGCTTAGAAGATATTGACGTTGTCGACAACAACTCTTCATCTGACTGTCCACTTGTCATTGACTTGACCCAATACTTTCAAATTGGATCTTCTCATGTTACTACGGGTGAGCCTTCAATTGAAGTTGATCCCCCAACGGCTACCGTCGATGAAGTATTTGAGGTCGAGACTGATTGTGATGAGGTCGAGGCTGATTGTAATGAGGATGATCCCGATTATGTGGAGTCTGACTAAAAGAAAAGTTATTATAATTTATATTGATTTGTATTTGATAAACACTTGTTAGAAATATTTATTTGAATTTGAGTTACACTTGTTGTACTTTCCCTTAATTTCTATTAGATACACATGCTGTAACATTTGTAACTTTATAGGGATTATGTTTTCGGTATTACTTATATTCGCTTATCTGATGGCGGATGTGGCCCCCTGGGGACATGGGGGTGACGGCGCTGGTGATCCACCGCCTCCTCCTGGTGGATTTCGTGGAACGCACGAGACTGACGGTAAGTCTTTTACTAAATTATTTTGTAGTCCTTATATTTTATATATTATAAATGTTGTTACTAATTATTTTTGTTTTAATTGCAGCCAAAAACGAGAAACTACGGCGTCTGGTAAAAGCGGGGGGGGGGGGGGGCTGTATCGCTTACGTTTGACAGACAGGTCACGTATACCCCTGTTTGTAAATCAAGAGATCTGTTTTCACGGGAGGTCAGCCTTTATATGTTGCGGACCATCCCGTTCGATAAAATTGGATGGGATAACGTTGAACAACATTACAAGGATGCCCTCGTGAACCACTTACGGGTAAATAAGTTATATGCATAAAATTTTATCAAATATTTAAGCACATGCAAATCTAATTTATATATGATATTTTAACCTTTTTATTTAATTTGTAGGAAAATTTCAATTTTGATGAAGTGGAACGTGATTTAGAGGCGAAAAACTTGACGGGCGGTATTAGGGCTGTGCTTATGAAGCGGTACTCTGACCGCAAGTACGAAGCTAAAAAATTATTTAAGAGCGAGGGAGGTTACAATGATATTGCAAGGGCAAGGGCATACCATCCTGCGGATATGCCCTATGATAACTGGTTGAGAACCATCGAAGGTTTCCAGAACGCAAAATATATTAAAAGAAGCAAGGCCAACACACTAGTACGCGAGAAACAACAATTCCCATACCGTGGGGGGACATCTTCGTACGGTAGCACCGCCTATAAAAATGTAATGTTTTATGTAGGTGTGCGTGTGTGTAAGCTTTTGTTTATTTAATGTCTAATCTAAGTTTAATGTTAAACAGGATATGGATTGGGTACCTACGTATGCTAAAACCCACACGGACAATCAAGGGAATTGGGTTGATCCGGTTGCTGAACAAAATTACGTAAGTATTTCTTTTAAGTATTATTTTCTATAACAAATATATATATATACACACACATATATATTTAATCATCTTCGTAAAATACAGCGGAACATACAACAGGCCACAAATGAATGGAGCGGTGAGGGTCCTCCAATTGCCCCGTATCAGGAAGCGTTGGGTGAGCGGCGAGGATGGTACCGCGGGATGGGGCCTAAACCTTCTTCCAACACGTCCTCTAACATGTCGTCTTCGCAAGCTCGGACGCAAGAACCCTTTTTCCGAGGTAAACTACGCAATTTATAAAATGACAAACGAACGCATGTTTCCTTGTTAAATATATGTTGGCAGCGTTAATTAATATGCTAATATACGTTTTGATATCTATTATTGTAGGATTTTGTTAACAGCCTGTTCCAAACCCCGTCCTTTTTGAACCAACTTAACAACTATCTTGCTTCACAAGGAAAAGGAAAAGGAAAGTCAAAGGACTACAATTCTGATGACTTATTCGATAATGAATTCGACGAAGAGTGACTTGTTGTTTTTAATGTATGATTTAATTAAACGTTGTAGCATTATAATGTACGACTTAAACGTAGTTTTTTATTATATTACCTTTAGTATATATTCATGGCGTATGTTTGCGTTGTTTGAAATAGGCAGGTTCTGTTTTTTCGGCCGTAAAACTGGTTGTGTGTTGTATTAAAAAAAAAAAAAAAGACTTTTAGCGGCGACACCTGTCGCCGCTATTGCCCTATACCCTTTACCGGCCATGGTTAATACCGGCGACACTGTTACCGGCGATAGCTATCGTCGCTAAAACTATAAGATCAATACCGGCGACACCCACCTTTAGCGGCGACAACAGGCCAATAGCGTCCGATCAATACCGGTGACCCTTTACCGGCGAGGTGTCGTCGCTAAAAGTCAATAGCGGCTACAAAAACCATCAATACCAGCGACACATGTCGCCGCTAAAGGTGGTCCGTTCTTGTAGTGTCTCAAGAAACATAACCACTTTGCATTGACACCAAGATGCAAATAGCCGATCTCTTCACCAAAGCATTGGGAGCACGGCAACTTCAACCTTTACTCGACAAGATGGGCATGCGAAATCTAAACACTCCATCTTGAGGGGGAGTATTGGATGACATGATTACCTCCCCTAACTTATCTCTCACTTACGTAATATGTGGGATCCTAATTTATTCAAAGATAGTTAGGTTTCCACAACCATGTAAATCATTTGCCTATTTAGTCTTTTTCTATTGTATTCGTAACAACCATGTAAATCATTTGCCTATTTAGTCTTTTTCTATTGTATTCGTATACATCAACTTTTGTGAAAAAACCTTCTGTACCAAAATCTTCACTGTAAAACGTCATATATTGTTTTTTTATTTTCGTTAATATTATTGTCCCTGCTATCGTAAATCAGAACTCACACGCAACAACAATTGACGATGACCTCCTCTTAACTCTTCTGTATTAACAAAGGAAACTCATAAAAACTTTACATCATTACTCAATTATTTATATAGACACTACGTTCCTAATTCAACCCTGACTAGGACTTCTATAATAATAAAACAATAAAGCAAATTATAAATTTAAAAAAAAATAAATAAATAAATAAACACTAGGAACAAGCTCAATACGATTACAAACTAATGGCAGGTAGGCGAGTAACAAGCTGCACCGCTACCACCTTCTGAATAGCAAACCCTACCCTGCTAAACACAAAATTCTGCCCCTTAACATGTGCGGTGTTACTGCTTACCAACTGTTGAACCCGCTTTAGGAACCGCACCGCGTCAGGGGCGAGAGCGCCAAAGGTATCGAAAGCAAACGGGACAAACACGTGCTGATTCTCGATGCAAGCTTTTTCGTGTTTAGATACTTTGCCCGCCTCTGCCTTGGTTATCGCTTTTTCGTGTTTAGATACTAATTATAAAATTTAAATAACAAACTATTTTTTTTACTTCTAGGTATGATTAAAAAAACTTACAGCTAGTTTTTTTATTTAATACTTTTCCTAACAATTATTGCAGTGGAATTAGTATCTTGCTGGGTTAGAATACTTTGGGGTAATATAATTAAATTGGCTTTTAAAAAAATAGAATTAGTTGTACTCTAAGTTGACTTTGTTAAAAAAGATAGAATTAATTGTACTCTAAGTTGACTTCGTTCATTAAATCCAGGACTTCCTTTCTAGATCAAGGAGAACATTAACATTCATTCACCTACTACAACATTTGATCAGTATGACTAATTACAATTACGTAATCAGTGATCTACCGATTTACAAAGCTGCATTGCTTGACAATTGGGATTCCGTTAGTCAACTATTCGAACAAGATCCAGAGCTGCTCACAAAACAGATAACATACTGGTGGGAGACGCCGTTAATCATCGCTGTTGGGACGAATCGCTCCCACAGTTTCGTGGAGAAGCTTGTGGAACGTATTGTTGCGGTTGGTGCAAAGGATAAGTTGTTTGTGGGGAGTTATGGTGGAAACAACCCGCTTCATTATGCTGCTAAGGTTGGAAACACAACTGCTGCAATGCTTTTGGTAGAGCAGAACCCTGATATGACACGAGTTCCAAATCCTTATGGTAATACGCCGTTGAAACTTGCTGCGTGGCATGGGAATAAGGATACGCTAAAATACTTGTTGACGGTGACTCCAGATACGTCACTTCCTGGGGAGGAAGGAAGTAGTCCGTACACTGGAGTTGCTGGTGGAGATCTTATTACTCTCACAATTATGGCTGGATTCTACGGTAAGTCCGATATGTTAAGACAAGTTCATGATACAAAGCGATATCACCATCTGGTTTCGGTTTTTTCAGTTTTGTCATTTGGGCTTAGAATTTTTTTGTTCAAATAAAAAGGATGGTCTAGAAATAATAAATTTAGGCATAAAACTCTTTGTTATTCAATGACCATATATCTAGGCCTAAATATTTTTTTGCTACATCATTATTATTATTTTTTATAAACAAGGCTTGAATTCTATGTACTACAGAGTTAAATAAATTAAATATTAAATAATTTGTAACAAATGGGTGAAATAAGAAACACATGTACAGATTTGGTTGTAATTAGTCATTCTGATCAAATCAATAGTTGTTATTTATAACTAAGGGGTCACATATTGTAACATGTGACACAACCAGTTAATTAATTAGGTATAGATAGGTTACTTAACATTCAAAAATAAGAAATACAATTCATAAATTCAATAGCAAACATCAAAAAATAAATGGTTTATCCGTTATTTGGTTCACTTTTTTCGATATTCATAATATACAAAACCGAAAGTGAACTGTAAAATTCCGTTTTCAGAAAATATAAAACCAAATTGTTGGTTTTTTTTTGTATGTCTCTCATGTACATTTAATTTGGTTTTAGTTTGTTTGGTTTTTTCAGTTTTCTGCTAAGCCTTACATTAAGCGCAAGATCTTTCATGTTTGGTTTATAAAACTGAAATCTAAGGTTGGATTTGGTGACGCAGATGTGGCGTTAGAGATAATTGAATCGCACCCAAACATCGTGTTGGAAAATGATAGGAACGGCAAAACGGCTTTGCAAATATTGGCTCTAAAACCAGAAATTTTTCCAAGTGGAAACAGGCTTGGATTTTGGGGGAATTTCATCTATTCTTGTAAATCTCAGTTTTGAATTGTCTCTATATTACAGCTTGCATATTTTATAATAAGGTAACATAATATACAGTATAAAACTAATATAAAAATCTAATATTTTGTCGCATCTACTTAGAAGGTTTGAAAGTTATAACTTTATCTGCACTAGTTAAAATGTTTAAGTTGAAAAAAAAGACACATTGAATGTGGTTTAAACTTTTATATAAGGAACCGTTTTGTAAAAAAGATTGTAAATGTTTTTCTTTTCTTTAAGAATATGTATTATTACAACAGCTATTGATTTTAATCTTCTAAAAACAATTATATTTTGTAAAAATTAGTTAGCGATGACGACGTGAACAACCACATAGGTAGGTGTGATGACATGGCATCCTACATGGACCGCCACATAAGACGAGAGAAAATATATGGTTTGCGTATCAAAACACATGTATTTTATGTTACGTTCTTTTTATGATGTCCAATTGCCAAAACGGCTCAGTCGGATCAAGTTTGATAGTCTCCTTTGGTCATGGCTTTCAAATTTTTTTATATCTTTGTTTGGTGCAAGTGATGCCTATGAAAAATGATGGTGTCATTTGGTTATGGCTTTCAACTTTTTTTTTTGTTTTTGTTTGGTGCAAGTGATGCCTCTGAAAAAGAGTGAAGGAGCTACTGGAGTCAAAGTCCTGTTAAGGGTTTATAACAAGGTATAAGTCAATGTCTTTAAAGCAGATTCCTTTCGAAGCCTATAAAATTTAGTGTGCTTAAAGTCCTTGCTTTCTTTGGGTACGCTATGGAGCCGCCGTGTCGATATTGTTTTGACGGTATTTAATTTTTTTAGATAAGTAGTTTTGAATCCCAACATCATTTTCTAATAGACACGAAATGCTCCCATCCATATGGCCATATATCTAATCAAGAGTGTGCAATTTATTTTGTAATCTTTAAATCGTTTGGTCATTTTCTCTTGAACAGTTTGCTACTCGATTTTGGAGTGCCCTTGGATACATGGGTAAGATATGAAATTACATGAATTACAACTGTTTAGGGTTATGTATCAACTTAATTGATCTCTAATTTTGACATACTCAGCTCCGTCAATCAAGAAGATCCATGATACCAAAGTAAATAATAATCTGAGTCGGTTACTAGTAGACCGAATTTGCAAAATCGTAATAGAAAAGGTTGATCACAACATAGCTTGGAAGATTTTAGGATCTGCAATAACTACAGCTGTTGAATATGGGACTCATGAGCTTATTGAAGAATGCATATTAACCTACCCAGGCATAATCTGGTACGATGTTGGTGGCTTTTATTTGTTCCTTGCAGCCATCAAACAACGTCAAGAACGAGTGTACAATCTTGTATACCAAATGTCTGGCCACAAAGTATTTGCATCAACACAAGTTGATGGTGAAGAAGATGAGAACGCGTTACATATAGCTGCAAAGTTAGCACCACCTCATCGACTTAATGTTGTGACAGGTGCAGCTTTGCAAATGCAACGTGAGCTTCAATGGTTTCAGGTGATTCATTATTCTGTCATGACCCAATCTTTAAAGATTTGAAAATATTTTTTTATTTATATGAGTTCATTTAGGTCAACTCAAATCATATAACATGTGAATTTAGGTCTATTTAAAATGCACAACTTGTCAAATGTCAAAACATGTCACACTTATACAAACTTGTTAACTTAAAATGGGTCCAAATTGGTCTGCACCATCATGATCATTTTTTATCTCCACTACCTACTCATCATCGTTGAAACCAATATCGTCGCCACTATCTCTTCCCTCTCCGTCCCCACCATAAAGTGAGTGAAGCCATCTTGATGCTTTCTTTTTAAAACGAATCATTTCAACCTAAGTCCATTTTGTTCAGAACCAATTTGGACCCAAACCAAATTTATACTTTAATAAAACGGCTCATTTTGATCGATATCCGTTTTTATCAAAACTCGTTCGATCCATCATCTGATCCGCAAGTTTTTCCAAGCTTATATAAGCCCTTAATTAAAGAACCAAAATATCGAGACATTCTGATTTAAGGTAACTACTAAAAGATAAGGGCATTTTAGGTGTCACGCCAAAAAAAAAAATCAGCATGATAAAAAAAAAAACAAAAAGAACGCTAACGAGGCACTAGCTAGTTGTCACATCAATATTTTAACCAGGTACCACATTAGATAACGTTAAATTAAAACTTTATATAGCTTGTTGATTACATTTTTGTGCAGTGGACTTATTCCAAAAACACAAAGATAGTAGTTACTTCATTTTTGTTTAAATAAATACTATGCGTATTTGTGTAGGAAGTACAAAAATTTATAGAACCTTCTTATGAAGAAACTTTAAACAAAAACGGGAAAACACCAAGAATGGTCTTCACTGAATCCCATAAAGAGTTACTTGCAGAAGGGCAACAATGGATGAAAGACACAGCATCTTCATGTACTGTGGTGGCAGCTCTCATAGTTACAATGGCATTTGCAGCCGCGTTCACCGTCCCAGGTGGAAATCAAGACGATGGAAAACCGTTGTTCCAAAGCAAACCAACATTTATGCTTTTTATCATATCAGATGCGATCGCATTGTTTTCTTCAGCAACTTCAGTGTTGATGTTTTTAGGGATTCTTACTTCACGGTATGCAGAAGCTGACTTCCTTTACGCATTACCAAAAAGATTGACGATTGGACTTCTTTCATTATTCATGTCGTTAGCAGCAACCATGATTGCATTTAGTTCGGCACTTGCACTCGTGCTTCTAGGTAAAGTTACATGGATTGCAGCTCCACTTGTTATAGCAACAAGTATTCCAGTTTGTTTATTTGGCTTGTTACAATTTCCTTTACTTGTGGAGCTAGTTAACTCCACATATGGAAAAAGCATCTTTCACCAACAGAATGTTCGAAGAATTCATTAGCTTGTTATATATTTTCAGAACATCCAAACAAGAAATAATGGGAATCCAGCACTTTTGATTTGTAATAGAGTCCTGGCATGTTATTAATTGATATGAAACAAGCTTTAACATGCACACATTTCACGTTTGGATGAAATTATTCTTTAGGTAGGGTTTGATCCATTATTCACTTCACTCAGTTATTAAAAACTGTATTCACATTTATGTTTGATATGTATAAGATAAAATTAATTTACTATTGATATGTACTGGTGATTTTGAATTTAGGGAGAATTTCATATATATTTATACTTAACTAGTAAGAAACCCGTGCGACGCCAATGGCAACAATTTGCAACGCGTTACTTGTTTATGTTAGTTTACCAAACCTCGTGTGATGTATTGTATAGTAAACAGGTACTCGTTGTAGCAACCGAAAGATAAAACCCAATAATAAACTCGTGATATGTCCAAAAGCATATGCACACGTGTTTCACACCGATTAAAAACCATAAAGAATAATGGTATTGATTCTTCTAATACCAAAACTGGTACCTATGTTGTTCGGTCAGTATCGGTTTATTTCGCCATGGTACCGGTATGGTAATCGCACTCGTATAACTTACATACAAAAAAAAACTATATTTTGAATACAACTCCGTATAAACAAATAGTTGGGTATTTGGTATTTTTATAAAAGTTAACAAACCCGAATTATTAAAAAATAAATCTAACTGAATAAAAACTATGTCATGAGCGTATATTATCCATAATACAAGGTTGATGTGAAAGGTTTAAATAAAACAAATACCAAAAAAGTGGGAAAAAAAAAATATTCATTTTGACATCCCTTAGTGGACCATTACGTATGTTCCTAATTTCCTCCTTCAGACTCATTAAGAGTTTTGTTTATAAAGATCAAATGTGGAAAATATTACAAACCAAATAGGAAAATATAGTTTAGCAGCAGCCGATCACTATTTCACGTACAGTTAGGCTCTAAACGAATCGAACGTTTAGTGGATGGTTCGTGAACTGTTTGGTGGGAAGTTCGTTTACGTTCGTTCGTTTAGTTAATGAACGAACATGAACAAGAAATTCTATTCGATTAGTTAAATGAACGAACATAAACAAATGTCTCTTTCGTTCAATTGCGTTCGTGAGCGTTCAGTAATGTGTTCGTGAACATTCGTTCGTGTCAGTTTGTTTATGTCGTTCATTAATAGTTTTTTAATATTTATTTATTTTATCTGAACTTTTTATATTCCTTAATTCTTATTTATCTCATTACCCAAACAAATAAAATAGAAACCCTACCTCAACCTTGTTTATGCACCATTCCCATTTCCTTCTCATTTCGAACTTCGTCGATTTTATATGTGTTCGTTTGTGTTTGTGTTCGTGAACCGTCCATGAACACGTTCCTTTCCTTAATGAATGAACACGAACAAAAAATCTTGTTCGGCAAGTGTTCATAAACCATTCGTGAACACATAATATCCTTAATGAACGAACACGAACAAGGGCTTGTTCGTGTTCGTTCGGTTTGTTTACAGCCCCACGTACAGTAGCCTGTGAGAGGTACAGCACCCCCACCAACTTCCGATATTAGTAGTTATTAGTTATAACAGGAATAGACCTACAACAAATAGTTATGGGCTTTGGGTTTTCACCATGGTGGGTCGGTCTTTTCTTTAGGTTTGGTTTATTACTTTTAACGGGTAGCAACTTACTCCGATTTAGAGTCGAACAAAAAACAGGATTTGGAACGGACATCGTTTTTAACCCAACCAAAACCATTTCCGAAATTAAGTTGGACGCTAACTGATGCGCACTAGTTAAAACCAAACCAGTCCTTTTCTCCTTATAATCGGTTTCAAACTGAACCAGCTTTAGCCAAAACCCGACGTTGACCAGGATTGACCAAACCCGAACTAGCTTGGGTTTGGGCCCAGAAACTGTTTTGTTTTTGTACACCTCTACTCTGTTCCTTTCAGGCCGTCATGAAAAAAACATACCAAATGCCATTTCTATGTTACATTCAACTTTTTTAGCTAAAATTCCTGCAATTTAGACATTAATAAATAATTGTAGCTAATTCCCCTTGGTTTTTTTAAACTTCCGCATCAGATGTGAACTACTAAATAACAGTGTATAAGATTCATGTAACTACCATCAAAGTGTAATATATGTGGTTTTCGTATAGAAATTTTTGGGTACATACGTTATCGACCACCCCCCCCCCCCCCCCCCCACGGCCGGTCGGAAATCTCAAGCTTCACCCTGAATACATCATAATGATTCCACATCTTCAAAGCCCATCTATATTATATATTAAACTAAATAAGTGAAATAAATCTTACGGGTCCATAGGGCCAATGGAAACCATGACTTTGCAGCCCAAGATGATTCCTAGGAACTCCAAATTAAGCTCCTTGCCAGGAAATGTACATGTTTAGCATGTAAAAATGTATAATTTGGAATGAATGAGGATATATATCTAACTCATAACATAATAATCACAGAAAATAGCATAAACATACATCATAGTACTATAAAAGTAATTTTATGATTTGTATATTAGTTTTACATTTGATATCACATTTACCATTTGAAAAATTCGAAAGCGAAACATATAGGCCCTCACAACTTATATACACATGATAAATCTTACCTTGCCCTCCATGACTAAAACACATTAATTTTTAGTACCCAAGTCAATCCCGATAACTTCATTTCCAATAGGTCTTGTATTGCATGAGAGGCGGCTTATTAGCTTGATGGAAAGAGGTAATAACATACATACGCAGAATAGCAGCACACGATACCTGAAGAGTCCGGTAGTCACACCTAATTTGTGACTCAGATGTGACCCATAAATGATGTTTTAGCTCCACTTAATTAACTGCATGAAGATGCATAGTATTACATTCAGAAACAGTTTCATGAGATTTATTGAAATACTAAAATAGGACAATAACATGTGAGAAACCACTAAAAATTATTCCCCATTATTTGTGACCCTCCCCACTCAAACCGCATATCATTATAATCATAAAACAAAGACACCAAGCAAAATTTACAGCAATCAATTGACTCTTAACTCTTTGATCTAAGAAGATACCATCACCATCACCATCACCATCCACAATCATTATACTTTTTAAAAAAAACAAATCAAGCTACAAATTAAGCATCAAACTTGACAATTCGCGTCAAAATCAAGCAAAATTACATGAAATTGTTCATATCAAAGTTTTGAAGAAAATGATACTCATTCAGGCATCGATTCCACTTTTAAACACCAACTTTGGAGTTTGTCTCCGTGTTACTTGGAAACCTTCCTTGTGGTCCTTCGGAAAAAACTTATAGCAACTTGACCAAGTTGAGTTTCATTTTTTGGAGTGACGCTTTTTGGATCTTCAAGTCGGCTTCTTGTTGGCGTATCTTGTCTTCATATTGCTTGTGGCAGACTTCGCGCTCGGCTCTAAATTTTACAAACAATTCTTCCAAGGGAGGACCATTTGGTCTAAGTCCTTGGTATTGGCCTTGGTACCTTGGTTGAAAATTTTGTTGTGGTGACCTTTGTTGTTGTCCGAAACCGGGAGGTTGAGCATTTCCTCCATCTCTCCAACCAAAATTCGGATGATTACGCCAACCCGGATTGTAAGTATTGCTATAAAGATTGTTTTGTTGTTGGCGTTGACAAAGTCAACTTGCTCGAATTCTAAAGGTGGAACTTGGCCATCTTGAGGAGAGTTGTTGAAGTCAGCGGTGACCACATTAACTTGTGCTTTGCTCAATTAATTGAGGCGAGTTGTTAAGGCCTCAACTTGAGCGATAAGTGAAGCGACCGAATCAACTTAATGTAAACCTCATCTTGCTCCTTGGCTTGACCTTGAATTATGCCATTGATAGTTATTCATGGCAATTTCTTCAATGAGATCATAAGCTTCTTGTAGCCTCTTTGTAACACCACGCAAAATCATGTCCAATACAGTGGTGGCATGTGTCATAAACCCTAATTATGTTAAAAGATAACTTGAGGGACTAAAGTTGCCAAACAGTGTAAATATGTAAGTCGAAGGACCAAAAGCGTCAACATGCCAAACTTGTGCCTCTGAATGACCTCATATGATGTTCGTATTCATGATTGAATAAATTGACAGACTCAAGAAGCCGTTTGTGCTTAAAAATCAAAAGTTACAAAACACAGGGTTTAAAAGTGTCAACATGTTAATTCTTACCTCTGAGTGACCTTTTAACATTCCTGAAGCTTTGTGATGTGTTAATATACTCTCATGAATATCTGATAAAGATTTCATAATGTTCCGGTTCAATCTTGTGAAGTAAATTGAAATTTCCAAGGAAAGGGTCAAAAGTGTAAATATGGCAATTATTCAATCGAGAGACTTTTTCAAAACATCCAAAACTTATGAATGCATGTTTCCACTCCTAAGAACATCTCAGACCTGTAGATGTGGACCCCTCATGCTGAAAACATCAGTTAATCGAATTATGGAAGTGCAGGGATTGATGTTGCAACAAAACAAAACAACTTTAAAACTTGTGGTCTAACGTGGCGCGACAGGGTTAGCCTGGTCTGGCGCGTGGCGCGACGGGGACCCATTTCCAGCCAAAACTGACAGCTGCCAGCATGCAATCCATGCAATCTGTGCTCAATCTCTGCAACCAGATTCGAAATCAGCAGCAAGTTAACAGTTTTGTAAAACCACTTGACACTTGGATGCATCATATTTCCCCTGGGGACACTTGGATTAATCTTGATCCATCCTCCTCTCCTATAAATAGAGCCCAAGATTGAGCATTTGAACTTGCCATTTTCAAAATCAGATTTCAAACTCTCAAAGCATTAGCTTTGGAGCATCCTGGTCTTTAAGGAAGCTCTATTAGTTCAAATCTTCCTGCTAAGGACCTTTGTAAGTGTTCTTAGCTTCTGTATTTAAGCTTTTATTAGTTTAATGACCGAAAGTCAAAGATATCGTAATTACGCCTTGACTTTGTGATTAATCACTAACGGTCCAGCCATTATTCGAATTGAAAATGGCTATGTGTTGGTAATTATGTAGGTGTTAAACCCTTAAAAGGGCATCTCCTAATTATTACATTTACTTGGTCAATTGTCGGGTCAAACTACTTAACAGAAAAGTCAAACGAGTCAGTTTTTACAAAATAAATCATAACTGATAATGTAGAAGCTCAAAAATACAATTTATCACTTAAACAACTTGGTAAATAATATAAGAACATGCTTAGGCATGTTCAACCCGACAATTCTGAGTTTAGGCTCGGTTCGCAACCGAAAGTATCAAAAGTAGACTTTTGCTTTGACTTTCAGTTCTGACCCGGATTAGCTTAGTTTAGTTATGCCTTAGGATTCCTATGTGACCATATTATATGTTAGTATAACTCTCTGAAGTTATATTACGTGGTCCCTTAGAAATACGAGTTATTTGCATGTTCCGTTATTTTGCTTAAAATTGACTAAAATGCCCTTTTATTATTAAAACGAGATTTTTGAAAATGTGAGAGGACAAAAAGATTTATTACTGATATATAAGTATGTCACAAAAATTTGACATCAGTTTATGGTCTCAAATAAAGTTATGCCAGATATCGTAAAACAGAACTTTTTGTTAATTAAATTGCATTTTCAGCATAAATCATATTTAAACCCAATTTTTGGCACCAAACTTGTTACCTACTGTTTTAATATAATTTTTAGGGAATGTTAGAATTTTTGGTTAAATCTTATACTGACCATAACATAGAGTTCTTGCATGAACTCGGTAATTGACGATAATGCCCTTTTCATTAATAAAATGAGTTTTACACATCATGTAAATGTCAAACCTTTTTCTACTGATGTTATATATTAAATAAAATATTTTGAGCATTCAAGACTGATCAAAATCTCAGATTTCTTTAAAATTTTCAAATGTCATCAAATATCGACTTTTATGCGAATTAGGCGCATAGTATGGTTTAAAATCATATTTAGCACCTAAGACTTGATACCTACTGGTTTTAAAAATAATTTTTTATACTTTAACAGTAAGTATAAGTCTTGAACTCAGACTTTCAAATTTAACCTTAAAAGCATACGGTGAATGTAGGGAAGTGTCAATATCTCTCTTCTTTTAAAAAAACCCTCAATTGACTGTGTGAGTTTAGGGAACTATGCCGGCTTGCATTGGTCAGGTCGTTGTTCTTGGTGCCGGCATCCCCTAGACTTGTCTCTTATCCCCATTCTCATTGGACTCTTCATTCTTTAACATATCAAGAGTTTCACCTACTTCGAACCCTTTTCATCTACAAAATCAACCAAACATCATTAACAGAAATTCAGGGCTTATAACCTGCTTAGTAATTGTCTATATGGGTCAAAATTTATTAGCACAGTTGCACAAAACAGTTTTTGGAGAATTAAAACTGAAAGTTATACAGTTAATGATATGTGTGCTAAAGATTATTACTCAACAATAATTTATTTTTTTATAAAACGAATTAGTAGGTTGTATGCTTAAAAACATTCTACATGAGACTTTCAACCCATTTAACCCATTTGGCGCTAGAGATAAAACATGACCCAAGAAATCAACATACATGTCTATAAGTAATGGTATCAAACCTTTTACCCAACCTGACCCCTAACCATTTGTGCCAACTGCTAATGGTGCTAATCAACAAACCTGTTGCCTGGACAGGGTAAAATAAGGCTACCTACCAGATTCTTTATTGTATATTTGAAATTTATATAAGATAACACGAAGCAGTTCACTAATGATGAAGATGGGTTCCTGTAAAATTTTAAAAAAAAAATAATTAATAAATTAATAAAAAATCACATCATCAACCATTAGATTACTTCCAACTACTTGCATGAAAAAAAAAATAATCATAAAGCCGTAAAATTTGGTGGTCATTTGCGATTTAATTCAGTCAATTGATCCTTATTCACATCAAAACCGGTGCCGCGTATTCCATAAAGATAGTACATTATGCATTAACACATCCTTAAATATAACAAACCATGGGTCAACAAACCTGTTCTCTTGAAAATCTATTTGTTTAAAAACCACTAACTAAAATCAACTGAATAGAAATAAAGCGATATTAGTGATTTTGATTACAAGTCAATCTGTGAAACCAGTTAAAAGCAAGAATAGTTTATCATGTAAAACTAAGAACAAATTCCACCCAACTTAATAGTTTATATAGAAGAAATGCAAGGGTTATAGACTTACCGTTCATTGATCTCTAGAATAATGATATATCATATAAGATCACATTTAAAATATTCAATTTAGTGCCACTTTATTACAAACTTACAAACAACTGGCCTGTTCAAACTGGTTATGAACAGCAGCAACTCTGCTTCTCCCACTTAATTAAGATCGAATGTTTCATCCCCAGTCCTGCACTCTTCTTATTTATTTTCCTGTTCAAAATAAAAAAAAAAGGTTAACCAACCTACATAGTTTGTAATAAACAGTTCCAAAACATGAATTTAAATAATTTTAAAAGTATCTCTCAATAAAACCATCCAGCATGTACGTTCAAGTTTTTTAGTGCTCGTTCAAAATACTATGTGAAGACCAGAAGTAGGATCCCAAGGGAGACAGGTGGAACACATCTGAGCTGCTAAAGTGCTCCACGACAAAAAAAAAAGAGTAATCATCAACACAAAACTTGTGAGAAAGATTCATGATATAAAGGTTTTAAGAAGACAATTATCGCAAATATCTCTAAATCAACCCGGGTGTTTTAGTTATTTGAAGGGTAATTGCAGAAGGTTTTAAGAAGACAATTATCACAAATATCTCTAAATCTAACCATAATCAACTTTCACTACAATCGCCATGTCACGTCTTACAAGAACCTGAAAAGTGGAAGAAGCTGAAACAAGGCTACCTGGAACTCATAGTTGGTAATGGAAAGAGAGTTCCAGTTCTTGCAACTGGAACATTTTGTTTTTCATGTTCCCCTGGCCTTGTAGTTACTTTAAATAACTGTTTATATGCATCTGGTTTGACCAGAAACATTATTTCAGTCTCTTCACTGTTTGAACAAGGATTCAATTCAAGTACGTTTTAAATGGTTCTTCTATTATAGCCTACTTGAATGATGTCTTTTATTTTGAGGCTAAACCTCGAAATGGTATTTATGAGATTGATGTTCAAACAAGTAGTAACATATATCATCTTTCTAAACGTAAAAAAGCTCGCATAAATGAAATATATTTATGGCATTGCAGACTTGGCCACATAAGTAAGGCACGCATAAAATGGCTCCAGTCCAAGGGGATTCTTGGATCCACTAGACAGGACTCCTTTGATGATTGCGAATCTTGCTTAGCTGGCAAACTCACAAAGCACCCATTCACCGATGTTGGTGAACGGATCAATGGTTTTCTAGAACTCATTCACATGATGTACATGGCCCTTTCAGAACCATGTCTAGAAACCATGACTAAAAACCAGCTTGATAGAAAGATAAAAGTACTTCGATCAGATCGAGGTGGTGAATACCTCAGCATTGAATTTCTAAATCATCTGAAAGAGTGTGGAATAGTTTCACAACCCTCTCCACCTAGCACACCCCAACTTAATGGCGTGAGTGAAAGGTGAAATCGAACTCTACTTGATACGGTTCGATCGATGATGTATAGAACTAACTTGCCTCACTCCTTTTGGATCATGCTTTTATGACCGCTACCCGCATTGTCATTTTGACTCCGACTAAAAGGTAAACAAAACCGTCATATGAGATATGGCATGGGCGTAAACCCCATTTGGAATACCTTATAGTATGGGGATATGAAGCATACATCACAAGTGATTCTGATGATAAGCTCGATCCTCGAGGGGAAAAGATTGTTTTCGTCAGATACTATAAAAGAAGCGGATATTGTTTCTACAATCCTGATGCAAATGTGATTTCCATCAAACGGAAAGGACACTTTCTCGAGGAAGAACTTCTTAATCGAGAAACTGGAAATAATGTGGTTGATCTTGAATAAATTCAAGAACCACAAACAACCGCTAAGGTAGTCGGACTGTCTGATCAACAAGTAATTGTTGCCAATAAATCAGACATAAAACACAAACGTTTGCAGAAGTAGTAGAACTCGCAAGAATCTGATAGATGTCTATGGCGTCTAAAAGGTCCCGAAGTCTTATTAGTAGCTGAGTCTAATGACGAACCTGCTAACTACAAATCTGCAACCGTAGATCCAGAATCTGAGAAATGGCAAGAATCCATGAACGTCAAGATGCAATCTATGCATGACAATCAAGTATGGTACTTGGTTGAGCTACCCCCCGAATCTCAGGCAATAGGGAATAAATGGATTTTCAAGAGAAAAACCGATACGCATGGAAATGTACACACCTATAAAGCACGGCTAGTTGTGAAGGGTTTCACTCAAACTCAAAGTATTGACTATGATGAGAACCCCTCACCCGTTGCTATGATTAAATTAATCAGGATATTGCTTGCCATAATTGCGTACGGTGATTACAAAATATGGCAAATGGATGTCAAAACCTCCCTTCTTAATAGACATCTCTCTGAAAATGTCTATAAGGTTCGGCCTGAAGGTTTCTCCAATCCTAAATATCCAACTGAGGTGTGCAAACCCAATAAGTCCATTTATGGACTCAAGGAAGCATCTCGTAGCTGGAATCTTCATTTTGACCAGAAGATCAAAGAGTTTGGTTTTGTCAAGAATGAAGATGAGCCTTGTGTTTACAGAAAGGTTAGTGGGAGCACCATATCATTCCTCATTCTGTATGTGAATGATATACTAATCATTGGAAATAAACATCCCTATGCTTAACGAAGTTAAACACTATTTGGGATCTTGCTTCACAATGAAAGCTCTTGGAGAAGCTGCTTACATTCTGGGAATGAAGATCTATAGAGATAGATCAAAGCGGCTTCTAGGGCTAAGTCAAAGAACGTACATCCACAAAATGATGACACGCTTCAAGTTGGAAAACTCCAATAATGGAGGTGTTCCTATGACTAAAGGAACCGTGTTGAACAAATCATGTATACTATGTACTGGACTTAACGTCTCGTATGCTTTAAGCATGACCAGTCGTTTTCAGCACAGTCCTGGCATTGCCCAATGGACTGCAGTAAAGAACATTCTGATGTACTTGAGAAGAACCAAATATATGTTCTTGGTGTTTGGAGGAGTGGAAGAGGAGCTCACTGTAAGGTGTTACACTGATGCTGGCTTCCAAAGTGACCGAGATGATTCTCGCTCACAATTAGGATTCGTATTCACTCTCAACGGAGGAGCGGTCTATTGGAAAAACTCCAAACAGAGTATAGTGGCGAATTCAGCCACCGAATCCGAATGTATAGTTGCATCAGATGCTGCGGAAGAATCTGCTTGGATGAAGTAGTTCATCAGCGACCTCGATGTGGTTTCAAGAATTCCTAAACCAATCTAGGTGTTCTGTAATAACACAAGAACCATTGCTCAAACCAAGGAGCCTAGATCACAGGGTTAAGCACATTCTAAGAAAGTTCCACTATATACGGGAGATACTGGAACGAGGAGACATCTTAATAAGCAAAATACACACAGATCAAAACCTAGCAGACCCGTTCTCTAAACCGATGACTCAGGACAAGCTATCGGTCTTAGATTAGCTAGCCCTATGTTTTGATTTAGTATTTGGATGTACGAACATTCAAACAGTTGTACCTTTTGAATTCACCTTTGATTTACTGGTTAAATGCAAAGTTTGAATCTTAAAACTGCGTTCGATTTTAATACGTTTAATCCATGAATCTTGTATTCTAAATTATCCGTAGTCGGTCAGACTCGTGGGAACGATTCTGAATTAAGACTATTCTGACTTTGGACTCAAGGAGTTGACTTCCAAATTCACATACCTCATTGAGAATGATGTTGGATGTAACTCGCATCAAATCATCTTCATGGATCTTAGTCATAAGATGTTTTGATATTGGTATACTCATTTAGTATCCTTTGACCTGAGATACATATTAGAACTTCCGTTTACCAAGGGTTATTCTTTGATTACTGTCAACCGCTGTCGCGTAACTGCCAGTCATAAAGGCTTTAATTGGGAATAGTTCTGAAGTTCAGTGGGAGTTGTATGTAGTCGATAAGGGATTCTGTACTCTTACATGATATGTAACAGTTAGACATTGTGGCGCCCTCGTTGATTCAAACTGGTGAAGTGTAAGGCCTTACCCAAACTTACTGTGTGTTTGTTCGGACCACTTTGACTCTTGATCGAGAACAATAATAATTGAACACCATATGAGAATGAACTCAATCCATGTCTCATTGATTCAATTTATGTCTTTTACAGAAAGGATGAATGACAACAATTACCATAAGTCCCTCGTTGATTCAAACTGGTGAAGTGTAAGGCCTTACCCAAACTTACTGTGTGTTTGTTCGGACCACTTTGACTCTTGATCGAGAACAATAATAATTGAACACCATATGAGAATGAACTCAATCCATGTCTCATTGATTCAATTGTTGGCTTGCAACAGTAAGTTGTTACTAATAGCAAGGTGTTTTGGTTAATGACTTTAAAGTCTCATACCTTGTTGGGGGCAGCCATGTGCAGCTAGAGCGCCGCTGACTGTCTGCGTTGAGGATTTTATCGAAACTCGTCCAAGTGGGAGATTGTTGGATTTATATGTACGGGTTCAATAAATCAACTCTACTGACCGAGCTATGACTCGTAAGAGTTACACCTTGGGCAATGGACACTAAATCCAATTAACTCTGGTAATTACGAACAATTAACGAAATAATCAGATATATTATTTATACTAATTATAAATAATATATGTAACGTTTATTCAGTTATTCTCGGGCTTTGCATCGCGTCTTGAACTTGTTCTACATATATTAGATTTGATACCCGGTTAATTATTAAATATAAATATGATTAAAGAAAACCATAATCATGACATTTTTTTTCTTTTAGAAAACATAATCATGACAATACTTTTTCTTTAATAATTATGTTTAATAATTATTTTCTTTTGATTATAATATTAAAAAAAAACAAGAATTTGAAATATAAGTATTGTGATGCTTTGAAGATTGCACGGTAGTTTCTGACATCCAAAAATTGAGAATAAAAAAAAGGAGTTTTTTTTTTCCTTTCTGCAAAACATCAACAATTCTACAATCGTTGCTATTCAGTCGAACACCACCGATTACCCGACGCACCCCGTTTTAGTTCGTGTTCTAGCAATTCGTTCATTGTACCTCGGTGTCTCAACCGGTTAGTCTTTAACCGCAAAGGTATATTTAATCTCATCAGTAGATTAACAACATTAATAATAATATTGTATACCGTGTTTGCATGTTTGTAACCATGATCCTGTTCGTTTCGTTTTTGGTGTTGATTAATATATTTATTCCGCTGCGTTTATTAACTACCTGTTTAATTAATAAAATATATCAAACCCGTTTTGATAAAAAGTAAAATTGATCACCACTGAAACCCAACAATTCTAACAAGATCCAGAGCTGCTGTTAATCATCGCGGTTGGGACGAAACGCTCCCACAGTTTCGTGGAGAAGCTTGTGGAACGTATTGTTGCGGTTGGTGCAAAGGATAGGTTGTTTGTGGTGAGTTATGGTGGAAACAAAGATCGTAAATAAATTAAATCTATGGACGCCATTCTTATTTCTTGCAACCCAAACAATTAAACCCTTCCACACGATAAAGATTTGCTAACCATTTCTATTTATCTACCCCCGCAAATATTATGAGATAGAACTATCATTGATCCAACTTGATTTCTCCAAATCATTTTGTTAAGATCTTGCGCCCCATCCTTTTTATATTTGAGGTCCTTACCCATCTCAAATAGACCATTTACAAAAGAAAAACCACTAACCTCTTTAACCCCTCATGCTCATTACTTTCAAATGTACACTCTTTATATCTATCATAAAATAAGTGTCCTTCTCCAAAGATTCAATATTTTTCATATGCAAATCATCTACTGATCAATCCAATTCAACATTATTTCGTCAATCGTGTTGACGAAGGTTCTGTAAAACGTCACATATTGTTTTTGATTTTCATTAATATTGTTGTCCCTGCTATCGTAAATCAGAACTCACACGCAACAACAATTGACGAATACCTCCTCTCAACACTTTTGTATTAACAAAGGAAACTCATAAAAACTTTACATCATTACTCGATTATTTATATAGACACTAAGTTCCTATTTCAACCCTGACTAGGACTTCTATAATAATAAAACAATAAAGAAAGTTATAAAATTTAAATAACAAACTAATATTTTTTACTTCTAGGTGTGATTAAAAAACCTTACAGCTAGTTTTTTTATTACTTTTCCTAACAATTATTGCAGTGGAATTTGTATCTTGTTGGGTTAGAATACTTTGGGGTAATATAATTCAATTGGCTTTTAAAAAAATGGAATTTGTTGTATTCTAAGTTGACTTCGTTCATTAAATCCAGGACTTCCTTTCTAGATCAAGGAGAACATTAACATTCATTCACCTACTACAACATTTGATCAGTATGACTAATTACAATTACGTAATCAGTGATCTACCGATTTACAAAGCTGCATTGCTTGACAATTGGGATTCCGTTAGTCAACTATTCGAACAAGATTCAGAGCTGCTCACAAAACAGATAACATACTGGTGGGAGACGCCGTTAATCATCGCGGTTGGGACAAATCGCTCCCACAGTTTCGTGGAGAAGCTTGTGGAACGTATTGTTGAGGTTGGTGCAATGGATAGGTTGTTTGTGGCGAGTCATGGTGGAAATAACCCGCTTCATTATGCTGCTAAGGTTGGAAACACAACTGCTGCTAAGCTTTTGGTGGAGCAGAACCCTGATATGACGCAAGTTCCGAATCCTTATGGTAATACACCGTTGAAACTGGCTGCGTGGCATGGGAATAAGGATACACTAAAATACTTGTTGACGGTGACTCCAGATACGTCACTTCCTGGGGAGGAAGGAAGTAGTCCGTACACTGGAGTTGCTGGTGGAGATCTTATTACTCTCACAATTATGGCTGGATTCTACGGTAAGTCCGATATGCTAAGACAAGTTCATGATACAAAGCAATATCACCATCTGGTTTTGGTTTTTTCAGTTTTGTCATTTGGGCTTAGAATTTTTTT
This sequence comes from Helianthus tuberosus, assembly GCA_030545235.1. Taxonomy (NCBI): domain Eukaryota; kingdom Viridiplantae; phylum Streptophyta; class Magnoliopsida; order Asterales; family Asteraceae; genus Helianthus; species Helianthus tuberosus. The sequence continues at coordinate 2,984,492 of CM060362.1, forward strand.
GCTCAAATAAAAAGGATGGTTTAGAAATAATAAATTTGGGCATAAAACTCTTTGTTATTCAATGACCATATATCTAGGCCTAAATATTTTTTTGCTACATCATTATTATTTTTTTTATAAACAGGGCTTGAATTCTATGTATACAAATGGGTTAAATAAGAAACAGATGTACAGATTTTTTTTTTTTTTTATAACTAAGGGGTCACATATTGTAACATGTGACACAACCAGTTAATTAATTAGGTATAGATAGGTTACTTAACATTCAAAAATAAGAAATACAATTCATAAATTCAATAGCAAACATCAAAAAATAAATGGTTTTTCTGTAATTGGTTCACTTTTTTCGATTTTCATAATATACAAAACCGAAAGTGAACTCTAAAATTCCGTTTTCAGAAAATATAAAACCATATTGTTGGTTTTTTTTTTTTTTTTTTTGTATGTCTCTCATGTACATTTAATTTGGTTTCAGTTTGTTTGGTTTTTTCAGTTTTCTGCTCAGCCTTACATTAAGCGCAAGATCTTTCATGTTTGGTTTATAAAACTGAAATCTAAGGTTGGATTTGGTGACGCAGATGTGGCGTTAGAGATAATTGATTCTCACCCAAACATTGTGTTGGAAAATGATAGGAACGGCAAAACGGCTTTGCAAATATTGGCTCTAAAACCAGAAATTTTTCCAAGTGGAAACAGGCTTGGATTTTGGGGGAATTTCATCTATTCTTGTAAATCTCAGTTTTGAATTGTCTCTATATTACAGTTTGCATATTTTATATTAAGGTAACATAATATACAGTATAAAACTAATATAAAAATCTAATATTTTGTCGCATCTAGTTAGAAGGTTTGAAAGTTAAAACTTTATCTACAGTAGTTAAAATGTTTAAGTTGAAAAAAAAAGATACATTGAATGTGGTTTAAACTTTTATATAAGGAACCGTTTTGTAAAAAAGTTGTAAATGTTTTTCTTTTCTTTAAGACTATATATTATTACAACAGCTATTGATTTTTATCTTCTAAAAACAATTATATTTTGTAAAAATTAGTTAGCGATGGCGTGAACAACCACATAGGTAGGTGTGATGACATGGCATCCTACATGGGCCGCACATAAGGCGAGAGAAAATATATGGTTTGCGTATCAAAACACATGTATTTTATGTTACATTCTTTTTATGATGTCCAATTTCGAAACGGCTCAGTCGGATCAAGTTTGATAGTGTCCTTTGGTTATGGTTTTAAAATTTTTTTATATCTTTGTGTGGTGCAAGTGATGCCTATGAAAAATGGTGTCCTTTGGTTATGGCTTTCAACTTTTTTTTGTTTTTGTTTGGTGCAAGTGATGCCTATGAAAAAGAGTGAAGGAGCTACTGGAGTCAAGGTCCTGTTAAGGGTTTATAACAAGGTATAAGTCAATGTCTTTAAAGTAGATTCCTTTCGAAGCCTATAAAATTTAGTGTACTTAAAGTCCTTGCTTTCTTTGGGTACACTATGGAGCCGTCGTGTCGATATTGTTTTGATGGTATTTAAATTTGCATATTGAGTTGATCTATTTTAGATAAGTAGTATTGATAAACCATCCCAACATCATTTTCTAATAGACACGAAATGCTCCCATCCATATGGCCATATATACATGTATGTTACACAACAGAAACCGGAAATAATAAAATAAAAACTCAGACTCTTAATTGTAAAAACTATATAATCAAGAGTGTGCAATTTATTTTGTAATCTTTAAATTGTTTGGTCATTTTATCTTGAACAGTTTGCTACTCGATTTTGGAGTGCCCTTGGATACATGGGTAAGCTATGAAATTACATGAATTACAACTATTTAGGGTTATGTATCAACTTAATTGATCTCTAATTTTGACATACTCAGCTCCATCAATCAAGAAGATCCATGATACCAAAGTAAATAATAATCTGAGTCGGTTACTAGTAGACCGAATTTGCAAAATCGTAATAGAAAAGGTTGATCACAACATAGCTTGGAAGATTTTAGGATCTGCAATAACTACAGCTGTTGAATATGGGACTCATGAGCTTATTGAAGAATGCATATTAACCTACCCAGGCATAATCTGGTACGATGTTGGTGGCTTTTATTTGTTCCTTGCAGCCATCAAACAACGCCAAGAACGAGTGTACAATCTTGTATACCAAATGTCTGGCCACAAAGTATTTGCATCGACACAAGTTGATGGTGAAGAAAATGAGAACGCATTACATATAGCTGCAAAGTTAGCACCACCTCATCGACTTAATGTTGTGACAGGTGCAGCTTTGCAAATGCAACGTGAGCTTCAATGGTTTCAGGTGATTTGAAAATATTTTTTATTTATATGAGTTCATTTAGGTCAACTCAAATCATATAACATGTGAATTTAGGTCTACTTAAAATGCACAACTTGTCAAATGTCAAAACATGTCACACTTATACAAACTTGTTAACTTAAAATGGGTCCAAATTGGTCGGCACCATCATGACCATTTTTATCTCCACTACCTACTCATCATCGTTGACACCAATATCGTTTCCACTATCTCTTCCCTCTCCGCCCCCACCATAAAGCGAGTGAAGCCATCTTGATGCTGTCTTTTTAAGACGACTCATTTCAACCAAATTAATACTTTAATAAAACGGCTCATTTTGATCGAAATCCGTTTTTATCATAATTCGTTCGACCCATCATCCGATCCGCAAGTTTTCCCAAGCTTATATAAGCCCTTAAAGAACCAAAATATCGAGACATTCTGATTTAAGGTAACTTTCTAAAAGATAAGTGCATTTTAGGTGTCACGCCAAAAAAAAAATCAGCATGATAAAAAAACAAAAAGAACGCTAACGAGGCACTAGCTAGTTGTCACGTCAATATTTTAACCAGGTACCGCATTAGATAACGTTAAATTAAAACTTTTTATAGCTTGTTGATTACATTTTTTGTGCAGTGGACTTATTCCAAAAACACAAAGATAGTAGTTACTTCATTTTTGTTTAAATAAATACTACGCGTATTTGTGTAGGAAGTACAAAAATTTATAGAACCTTCTTATGAAGAAGCTTTAAACAAAAACGGGAAAACACCAAGAATGGTCTTCACTGAATCCCATAAAGAGTTACTTGCAGAAGGGCAACAATGGATGAAAGACACAGCATCTTCATGTACTGTGGTGGCAGCTCTCATAGTTACAATGGCATTTGCAGCCGCGTTCACCGTCCCAGGTGGAAATCAAGACAATGGAAAACCGTTGTTCCAAAGCAAACCAACATTTATGCTTTTTATCATATCAGATGCGATCGCATTGTTTTCTTCAGCAACTTCCGTGTTGATGTTTTTAGGGATTCTTACTTCACGGTATGCAGAAGCTGACTTCCTTTATGCATTACCAAAAAGATTGACGATTGGACTTCTTTCATTATTCATGTCGTTAGCAGCAACTATGATTGCATTTAGTTCGGCTCTTGCACTCGTGCTTGAAGGTAAAGTTACATGGATTGCAGCTCCACTTGTTATAGCAACAAGTATTCCAGTTTGTTTATTTGGCTTGTTACAATTTCCTTTACTTGTGGAGCTAGTTAACTCCACATATGGAAAAAGCATCTTTCACCAACAGAATGTTCGAAGAATTCATTAGCTTGTTATATATTTTCAGAACATCCAAACCAGAAATAATGGGAATCCAGCACTTTTGATTTGTAATAGAGTCCCAGTATGTTTTTAATTGATATGAAAGAAGCTTTAACATGCACACATTTCACGTTTGGATGAAATATTGCTTTAGGTTGGATTTGATCCATATTATTCACTTCATTTTGTTATTAAAAAGTGTATTCACAATTATGTTTGATATGTATAACTGTATAAGTTAAGATTAATTTATTTTTGATAACCGTTTTCATACAAAGTTGAAGTATACTTACACCTAATTCAATCATATCTTATCTTAAAATATCGTTTTATTTCATTAATAACTACTACTAGAAATTTCATTAATAACCACTACTAGAAAAATGGAACTTTTCAACGTGTTTTTCCGTCACAAATCCGTTCCAAATCTGAATTTGCAACGCATTTGATACAAAAACCGAATGTCGGAAAAAGCCCCGTGGAAAACTTTTTGCAACGCGTTTACTACACAAATCTCAACTTATTTGCAACAGAAATATTGTGTTGGAAATTTGTAACGCATTCCCTAATTACAGAAATATGGCATTAATAGTTCATTTGCAACGCATTTCCTACACATCCCCTAAAGAATTTGCAACGCATTTATAAAGAAATATTTATAGAAAAAATTAAAAAAAAAACTGGAAAATTTAATTTTTCTTGAAAAACCCTATTTTTTTCTGAAAATTCCATGAAAGATCACCCAAAATTATACAGAAAATATTAATAAACCTGTTTTAAAATCACAGTACTCGAAAATAATAGATAACGCAATTTCTAGTGTTTTTAAACCACAAAACTAACAACCGTTTAACGTGTGTATATGCTAAAAAGATAAAAAAAAAATGCTAACTAGTTACGAGGAGGACGCCATTTTTTCATAAAGTCTTGTAATTCTCTTTTCACGGTTGCATTTATGTGTTGGTGGAGCTCATCTCTCGCTTTTCTCTCACTTTCAAGACGAACTCTAAGATCTTCCCTCTCCTTCGTCTCAGATTCGAGGCGAGCTTGAATCTCTACCAATTGTATTCGCATAGCTTGAGCCTAGAGATTTGTTAAAAGGTATTATTAAATAAACAATACATCAAGGACCCATTATCTGACTCGTTTTGGTTAATTACTAAACCATGTTATTTCGGCATAGTTTTTGATATAAGAGATAAATACCCAAAATCTAAACCTGGTAACCAACCCATATTGCCACCACCTGGTCCCAAATCCACTAACCAAACTAAGCCCAACCAGACCCTAACCCTGCCAACCATACCAACCTATGGAAGTTCTAACTGAACACTAGGTTCCATTATACATGCTAAATTCCTAATTTCACTATGACTTCATCAATTTCAAACTAAACTTATACTTGTCACTGGAGCAATCTGATCAGAGTGTCGCGCTCCGGTCAAAGATAATATTTATAAACCCAAATTACCCTTAACAATGTATTAGTGGTAGTAAGGGTTCGATCCATGAAGAGTTTGTGGTTTACGTATGGATTAGCTCGATTATGAATTTGTCACGTTCCTATGAAGCTTGCTATGTTGAATTTGTTTGTTTGTTTGAAGGAAATGTTGGACTAACCAACAATGGTGGTAAAATTTATTAACTACTAAGCTTGATTGATTATGATTAACGAAAACACAAATTACGATTTAAACAATACTTTAGAGAAAAGGGTTCAAACCCGGTTTCGGTAATTGCAAACCTATGGTTTCAACAAGTTTTAAACTCAACTCAATTGCATAACGATTAACGGATTTAGTGTACCATGACTTAGGTGCCGATAACTATCAACATTCCGAAGAACGGACAAGAATGCACTTTGTAATCACAACAAGTAAATCCTAACCACGACAACGCATAATTACACATAACCATTTGGCAAAGTCATAGCTTTATTATCGTTCGACAATTTACGAATACGAAACAAATGCAAACAATTGTCTATGGTTTACAAAATCAACACAAATTGTCAGAAAGTTGAATCACATAACAATTCAAAACCCTAAATTAACAACTACCTACACCGGGGTGAAACCGAGGTGACTAGCCGCTCATGGTGAACGGAACTAGATCAACAATGGATTGAAGCTTGGATCTTGACATCTTGAAGCCTTGAAAGTGACGAATTAGGGTTTATGGTGATTGGATGATGGATTGGATTATGGTGATGGTGGTAGTGGATTAGGGTTACGATGGTGATGATTGATTTGGTTGATGTTGGATGGAATCGATGGATTGGATTTGAAGATTTGGGTGTTCTTGACTCCAAGAGAGGTTTCAAAGCTCCCAAAATGCGTCCCCCTTCGAAAATGTGTTAAAACCAATGATATAACCGGTCCCCTAACACAAAAATCATGTTTTTCGCAAAGAGGGAGAGGGGAGAGCGTCGGCGACGGCTTGTGCTTCTTCTGGTTTCCTCCGACGGCTTTTTCTACTGCCTATGGAAGTTTTCGGGCGACGAAACAATCCAGAGGGCGTCGCCTACGGCCCTTTTGGGCGTCGCCGACGGTGCCTCTAAATCCCATTTTCTGTTTTCTTCGTAACTTCTTCGTTTTAGCTCCGTTTTATTCACCATTTTCGCCCACGTCTTCGTAATTCAGCCCTCTATCATGCCATCTTCCAATATCTTCATTTTCAATCCATTAACATCCCCTCCAACACATCCAATCTTCACGATTAACACCAACTTGTTTTCTATTTTTCCATTTTCGCATTCCTGGTTGATTTGTTTTCCGTCTCGGTGCTCCATAAAGCTCCCAAATAGCTCCTTAAACTCTTTTAGACCTGTAGAACACAAATCTCATTAAAAGTAGGCTATTCAAGATTAAAAGCTATGTAAAAACATCAACTTAAACATAAACGATCACCGGTTTTCGACCACGTATCACATCCCCACACTTGTCGTTTGCTTGCCCTCAAGCAAATCTGTTTTTCACTTTCACGTGGGTCGAACGAGACACACACGTCCCATTCCCGAGACTAAGGTTAAGGTCTAATGTCATACCCGGTTCATGATGTTTCACAATTTTCAACATATTTAGCAATAAATGATTAATCATATAAGAATGGTTATCCAAGATTAACCCGCCCTTGAAACTCACAAATCATACATATCCCTCACAATGTTCACTCTACTCGGTTACAAATTGGCTAATTTTAATGACGCATTAGCACTTTTTAAGTAATCACTCAAAACCGATTAGAACACCTACCCGCATATGCTTGCAACTCTATCATTCTCCACAATCGAACACGAATACTAAGCACAAGTCAAAAGGTCTTTGAAGGGGTGTAATGGGGCGAGGCGAAGGGTAGGAAGTAGGATATTTAAAGTGGCTATGGTGATGAAATTCGATTTTTATTACAAAGCAACTACTCTAAACAAAACTAACTATAAACATCAACTATGAGGCAATGATTTTCGCCTTTTATTCAACAACTACTGACTCATATTTTTGTAGTTCTCTCAATGATTTTCTATTCTTTTTCGCAACATTTTCTAAATTTTTGCTTTTTTTAAACATATAAATCACAACTATACAAACACAAACTCCTATAATCGAATTTTCATCACGCAGGTTTAAAAAGAAAAGGTTTATGGTTGTGGGCTAAATGGGTTGTCAAACGAAAGGTTTAGGTTCAAAGTTGGCGACTAAGGGATAGATTTCGGGTAAGGGTAAGCAAATGGGGTAAAAGGAAAAGGTTTACCTAATGCCTTAATCATTCTCATTCTTTTATTCGGTCTATGGTCTCAAACGTATCAAAAGATGCAAGTTCTACAATACATGACTAATGGTCCACTCAAACAAAAAAATATGTGTATATATGATGTAAAAAATGGCTAAGATCTCACGTATAAAGGGTATGGAATATGATATACACAAATTGCAAGTTTCTTTGGCGGATTATTTCCAAATAACCACCCGCTAAATACCCTTCAGGTTAATTATTTAAACTTGACCATGACAATAGACCAAACGGGTGTATCATCCCTCATTGACTTAGTTACTTGTGCTTTTTAGATTGCTTAAAACCAAGACATATTTTGAAAATTTTTTGAAATTTTCCCCCATCCCTACACTTGAGGTCAACATTGTCCTCAATGTATAGGAATAGAGCTTTTAAACTGCACAAGGGATATGACACGACTAACTTCCCAACAATTCCACCCCGGAAAATAGAATACAATTTACAATCCACTTATTTATTAACTAAAAAACAAAGATAAAAAGAAATGTATGCACCTGTGTTGGTACACTTTATGTGGACGCGACTCGACTCGGTTCGATTCGGTTCGAGTCGACTCGGTTAGGTCCGGCTCAAGCCCGACGTCACGACATTCCTCCGTCGTGCGCCCCAGAGTTCGACACGCGAAGCACGGAGCGCTGCAAGCCTTTCCCGCAAACACATCACCATGACATCACTTTAGTGATGTCATGATGATGTCACAAGCTTTGTCTTATGTTGACTAATTGAAAGTTGTCAACAGAAATTAAGCTGGGCCGTAATTCCTTATGCTTGGGCCGTGAAAGTTGAAGTGGGCTTTGACTTGGATTGTGTTTATATTAAGCTCGACGAAACAGAAAGAAGATTTAATATGTATGTCGACGAATCAGAATGTGTTTCGTCGACTTTAGTGTTTCGTCGTGCCTTTATGCGTTTCGTCGTAGTCTAGTCTGTGTCTAGTATAAATACCCCTCACTGTTTCTATGTGAAATAGATGAGAGCATACCCTTAAAGAAACTATGTCAAAACTGTGTTTGTATCAGTTTGTAATCGGTTCTCATCCCGTTTAATCAATAGAGTGTGTTTCATTGGTTAATCCGTGTTCTTTACTATCTGTGTTTGGTTTGCACCGTCACGGGGATTCCGCACCCGTTACCGTGTTTGTGATAAACAAGGATAGGTTTTCGTTATCGATCCTCACCGAAAAAACGGGACCTACAAGTGGTATCAGAGCTTTGGCTCTAATCCTTGTTTAAAACCAAACGTATTTGGGTTTTTATCAAGTTTGAAACTGTTTATTTATGATTTTCTGAAACCATGTTTTTGAAAGTTCATATTTTTTCTTGAAAAGAAATCTGAAAATAGGTTGGATCTTGTTTGCTTTGCCAAAGTTTTGCCAAAAACCTTGTTAGTGTGCATCATTAAATTGTATTACCGGGTTTTTAGTAAAAGTTTGTGCATTTTCGAATTTCGGAAAGTTATTCGGTGACCGGAAAATTCATAAATTCTGGATTTGTTCTTCATATCTTCGACAAAACTTCAAAGTGTTATTCAAAATATTCACTTTTTGATCTATTGAAAATTTACTATGCAAGTTGTTGAAATAGAAATCATATCAGTTTGAAAAGGGTGTTCTGAAGTTTGAAAATAGAGTCTCGTGTGTTAGAAGCAAGATAAGGTCAAGTTGAAATATCTCACCAACTCCCAACCTTATCCATATTCAATCCTGTTTCGTCACACACACCTTTCAGATTTGTTTCATCCAATAATCAATCAATTCATTTTCGTCGATCAATATATCAACCTGTTTCGTCAGATATATAATATAGAGATCAGTCAACGTGTGGTCACCAGTCAACTATTACGGCTCCATTATTTAAATCACAAATCAGTTTCGACATTCAACAATATTACATTTGAGTTTCGTCGAACAAAACAATCAAATCAGTTTCGTCGATTATAAGCCTCAATCAGTTTCGTCATAATCATCACAAAAGGAATTTTGTTTCGTCGATCAAGATCTCACACCTGTTTCGTCGCTGATTATAATCAACATCAGTTTCGTCGCCAAGTTATTCAACCTGTTTCGTCGATACTTGTCATTTTTTAACAGAGGACTTCTAAAAGTGTGATAATAGTCTGTTTTCAAGAGTGTGATCAGTTTTTCACATACATACATCAAATATGAGTTGTACGAATCCTTGGGATTGGAGTACGGATCCACAACCAGATCTAAAACAGATGTCGATGGCCGAATATATGAGGCGTACCATACCTCAACAACAACAGTCAATAAGTTCAAGTCAATGGGCAATTGTCACACCCCTAATTCCACGTGTCACCGGTGGGCCCGGTGGGGAGTATCGTGACGTAGTTGATATCGTCATAGTCAAACAACACAATATTTAAATGCACAGCGGAAGCAAAAGATAAATATATTACAATCCGAATATAAGGTAATATCAGAGTATTACAACGGAAAGTAAAAGATCCACAGGCGGATCGAATAATCATGATCATTGTTCAACAGACTTTAGACGCCTAGGACTTGCAAGATTCCTTATAATCGCCCTGAGCTTCCAGCCAATTACGTTCAGTACCTGTCACTTAACCTTTTGGAAAATACGTCAGTTTTCACTGGTAAATACAATTTAACTGACTCATTTTGAAAAGAGTTTGAAAATTGATTTGAGTGCAAACGGCACAAAATATCTTGACACATTGATTAAAATGCACAGAGGCAAAATTAATCTTTTATAACTTGGGACAATTTTGTTAATAAAAATCTTGTATCCGATTTACATGTTTGTCCAACATTTAAGGCCGGTGATCATACAATACAATACAATACAGGCCGGACAAGATTAATCGACACACCACAAATATAATCTCACAAGAAGATACCCTTACGAGTGAGTATACGTTTTACATATGCAACAGGAGGTGTTTTGTCTACACCTTGTGCTTACGTCGTGGCCATTCACTTTTTAAAATGAGCCAAGGATATCCAGGACACGGTCATTAACCCCCAATGTTATTTGTTATCAAACAATACGAATTAAAACGGGATTATGCAATTCAATCATCTCCGATTAAAAGGTTTCTACACCCGACCAAGCGGCATTTTTATAATACCGTATCCCAAGCCCGTATAAGGGAAAATAAGTCAAAGAGTATTTACCTGAGCTAGCTCCTGTCTTAATTAATAAGAATTTAATAACTCAGCCGTATTCACTTAAGTAAGCGTAGGTACCATTTACCGGAAGGCTCTAGTCTGGAATGATGACATAAATAATCAATTAGAATGCTAACGGGTCTTTAATTAAGCCAAAGCTTAGACCGGTTAGTCTTAAGGAAATATACGGTTCAAACGCACGATTAAGCGAAGACCGGATAGAATGTGAATTTGACCCGACAAGTTTGGAGACTTGTATAATATGGGTTTACTAAACACATTCTGGATTTTGAGACAAAATGATAATGTTTGACCCGTTTCGGTCAATTTATGCAAACTAGTTACATAAACCGAACCGAACGCAAAAAGGGCGTTACGGGCGACCATAAGAGTCATATGCAAGTTTCCTGAGTTAATATGCTTCAATTATGTTATAATATTAGCAAGATATTTTCTATTATGCCCGGGATGTATTTAAACTCAATTTACGCCTCATAAGGGCATTTTGGTCCTTTAAAAGTTATAAAAGAGTTTATTTGTAAATCTGAGTTACGGGTCTGATTTATATAGAAAATATACTTAACTTATTATGTTATAACAGTAGGGTATGACCCATATGTAAAATGTATCATTCTCGGATAACCTACCCGACATTTAGACACGCAAAACACTACTTATGTCATTTCAACTTTTATGTTCAAAACTGGGCTGTTTTCGGGGATTTTAATAAAATAGTTAACTTGTTCCAAAAATTCCCAAATTTTTACAGAATGTCATAAACATTCCATATTTTATTGTGTAAAAAAATCGGGGTTCAGTTTATTACCAATATTTTATAAAAATTCATTTTCCCGGACTGAACTCAGATTTACCTTTTTCTGACCACAGTTCACGGAACAATTTATTAAAAATTCATCGAGTGTCCGTTTTACGAAATTCCAATGGAGTAATTACAAATGAATCGGTTGTCATCTATTGTAAAAATTTCATGGTCTGATTCATCATGAAACTCAGGTTATAACTGAAAGTACGACACCCATTTATTGCTGTCAAAACTCAGCCTAAGCTGCTGTTACGAATTGGTTCTTTAAAAATAGTAAACGAAGTCCAAAAATTACGATTCCGGTGCCATTAGAACCGTATTTTATAACACATAAATCTAGGCTTCAGAAAATACAATTTTTGTTAAGTTATGGCCCGTTTACAGCCTGATGAAGTCGGCTGAAATCATTACTCAGCTTGCTGTTTTGTGGTTTAAATGTTACTAAAACGTATTAACAAGTATCCGAACGACGGGTTTATCAAAGTTTGACGATCAAACATCATATATACATTAACCACCCTTAAACCAACAAGTTTTCATCTTTATGTATCAATCATAAGTAAACCTTTATATTTATCTATTTGTTCTTGACACTTTAGTGATTTTAAACATACTACACCCTTTGATCATAGAAACAAGATTAAACAAGATTAACAAGAGTGTAACAAAGAACTTACTACTAGCTTATAGCTAGGGATGAATCTAGTGCAAAGTTGGAAAGAAAGAGATGGTGAAAAGTCTTGAAACAAGCTCCTTCAAGATGCACCTTCCATGGTTGTTCTTCAAAGCTTAAATGAAACTTGTAAGTGATGACGATGAAGATGACAAGAGAGAGGGAGGTGGGTTCGGTTTGGGGAAACCGAATAGAGAGAGAGAGTGAAGGAGTTTGAGTGAACTTGTTGTGATAATGAGATCTTAGAAAGATATAGAAGATATATGGAAAGATTGTGTAGAGATATGAAAGATTTAAATAAATCTAAGAAAATCAAGATGGATCACTAAAGATTTTGGCAAGATTTTGGTGGGGGCCTCCCCCTTAGTAACCATGAATCATATATGGGGGGGGGGTAAAGTGTAATTTTGATGGTATATATTTTCCAACTAGAAAGTAGGTATTAGAATGATATGTTTATTTAGTAACTTTTTAGCGGGTGTTATGGTATACGGGGATCATGACTAGCCAAGAATAATTAAGTAACGTGTTTGACAAATATTTGGTGTCCCGGGTAATGTCCGGTTGTTCGGTCGGATACTGTTCCGTTAAGTTGTTAACTGTTCCGTAAGGTGTCTTACTTATATATTTTTGTAACGAAACTTATTCCTAACACATAGGAAAACATATCGGACTATTTAACAATTTTTCTGTATACTACTAGTATGTTAACACGCACATGTAAGTACAACACAGTAATCGGAGAGTAGTTAAATGATTCAGCAACTTTACTTATCGGTATAAAACCTTAGATGGCCATTATTTGGCATTCCCGAGAGTATAATTAAATATTATGAAGCTCCCGGTTTGTTAAAAGGTCACTCAGAGGTAAGAATTAACATGTTGACGCTTTTAACCCCTTTATTGTGCAACCTTTCAATTAATTACATAAACGGCTACACTTAACTAACAAGTGGCTCATTTGTGAATATAAAACCGTAGAAGGTTATTTAGAAACTTATTTTAAGTATGCTAACACTTCCAGTCCTTTCTAAATCAAAGTTTTTGATTTTTCGAAAAACTAGTCCCTTAAATTCAACATTGGACTTTATTAGGGTTTATTACACGTGTCAATACATCACTGGACGTGATTTTTACGAGGTGTTACATCCTCACCCCCTTAAAAGAAATCTCGACCTCGAGATTTGTTAAAGTAAAAGAAGTGTTTTCTGCCTTATATTGGGCTTAATCTTTCCCGGTACCTTTGAGCCTTTAGGGCACTTCAATTTGACCTTAATAATAGGTACATGTATCTTTTTGGAGCTTCTAATCCTGTCGATCCTTAATTGTCACAGGTTGCTCATCATATGATAAATCTGTATATCATTCTGTGATAGTGCTTCTTGACTTATTGGCGAAACACATCCTTCAGTCACCAGTGGGCAATGTTTTGCGAGCTCCGCCAAGCTCCTAAATTAGGTCTTAGCTTATAAGCTACTTGATCTTGATACATTCGATTTCCTTCGAATGATTCTATATATTCAGAGCTTAATTAGCCTGATAATTCAACAAAGTTGGTACACCCTTCCTGGGTGATACCTTTTGTTGAACCTTATTCCTTAACAGGAATTTAGGAGGGTTGCTACTCTCTTTAATTCTTGATTTTCTGCCTAATACTGGCAACTTACAGATGATTAGGGATTTGTTTGATCTTATTCGTTGTTTCCAATGCAACTTTCAGATCCAGATAAGTGGACTTTCCAAAGTCTCGTTCATCCAACGGATGTTTTGATATTTCATCTTTACAGAGTCTCCAAGGAGCCACCATGATACTTATATAACAGCTATTATACAAAAGCTTATCTTAAGGTGGGATGGTTATTCCAACCATTGCTTAAAACTAATCTTAAGGAATTAGCTAATCCTTACCGTTAGTCGAACAAATCGACCATCCTGGGCAGCTGATAAAAATTCTTAGTTGTTGCCTAATTCGGGTTGCGGTAACCAATGCATGAGCAAAATGAACCGTCTTCCTTAATTAATTATACCGAATTCTTAGAATATTGCGTTAGGCTATATGAATCTATATCTTAAAATTTACTTAATCAGGGTTTTGATTATTCCATGATCAACACGGAGTTCCTACCACACTCTAACCTTAAGCGGGATGTTAATCTTAACTCTACTTGCCTCTCGGAAGATAAACAGGATAGTCTTAGGAGAAGATAATTTTGACACACAGAGATGTCAGAGGTGTCTGTATTTTCAGGCTTGAGTTTATCTATCGATGTCGGTGTCAGATAAATGACACATTCTCTTTATAATGCAAGGATGTCCTAAGTAGAGATACTTATAGGACATTTTTATATTGGATATCTTCCTTGAATACTACTAGTCGACTTTAGTACAATATGACCATCGGGATATCTCAGGGGTTCCATGTATTAAACCTCCATGCTGATCAGACATGGAAATAATCTATGGGACACACTAGGATACGCCAATCCTCATATGACACTTTTATCAAACATAGTTTGGCATTCGCAGGCGATAGAAAAACAATGAGAAAAATAATTAAAATAACATATGTTGTCGTACTCTATGCAAAGAAAGAGTGCTCATAGATTTTCGGAAGGATTCCTTGCCGATCTATAAGAATCGGTTACTATGGTTTCCTTGGTAGATATTTCTTGTGGATATAATAAAAATTTGGCTAAGTTTATAGTTCAGGAAGATTTATTATTGCCCGTATTAAAAACAGGACACTTAGCAGGAATTATCATTGATAAATGATAAGGAAGTTTATTGTACAAGTGCTTATATTTAATTAATAATGGAAGTTTCACAAACTAGGCACCTAGCTCAGTTGGCTATGCGCGCGAAAGGGTGCGGCCTAGACCCAGGTTCGATTCCGGGGACGGCCAGTTCCACCATTTTTTTTTTGCGACTTACCGATTTCTTACAGGAACAGAGAAATAGTTCTGGTAAGTTTTCTACTTGTAAGTTTTACCTTACACTTAATATATATATAGTCCTTATGAAAAGTTTTAAAACTTGTTATACTTATAGTTTATGAAGGATTTACTGGTATCCGAACCAAAATAAAACTCTTAGCATTTAAATTACTGATAAAATGCCAAGGAATGTACCTAATGTCATTATTTATGGACTAGCTTAGGCATTCTAGGCGCTTTCAATTTTAGGCTTTACTTCCTTAGCCGCCTTTCCTTTGACAGATTCAGGGCACGTGGTCTTGATGTGGCCTTTCTCATAACAGCTGAAGCAGACTGCATCCTTCATGTACTTGCAGTTCAACGTCTTATGTTCCCTTGACTTGCAGATCCCACAAGCCCTCGGCCGCGATCGGGATTTTGGTTCGAACCTGCACTTCCCATAATGGCGCTTCTTGCAAATCTCGCATACAGGTTTCTGGTTCGACTTTTGTTTGTTCTTTTTCTTAGAACTCTGGGAGTTATCTTCCTCCCTTTTCCTCTTTAGTTCATCCCTTGCCTTAGAGGTATGGACGAGATCCTTCTCGTGAGTAAGGTCGTGTGGTCTTGGATGAGACTTTGAGCAATTAGCATTGGGCTCCTTGAACTTTTTCACGGCCTTCTTCACAGCTTTTCCAACAGCTGCGTCTATCATAGTTTGAAGGACATCATTGGAAATTCTAAGGTTCACAATTGTAGTATTATTGGCATGCGTCGCATCATCCATAGCACGATCAACGGCTGTCTTATCTGAGTTCGCCATACTTGATATTGGTTCCTAATATTGATAAAACAATTACTTAATTGCAATCCGACACTCACTATTCATCATCCTGGCAACTCATCATATACTATCCATGGTACCATTAAACCATATATGCCAATATAACATGAATATTCTTAATGAACATTGTTTAGATATGTATACTTATAGATTTTACTTAGCCTAGGCCATAAAAGACCATCGAGGGCATTCAGGGTCAGGACCTAGTCCATCACCTTTTTGACAGGGGATCGAAATGTCACATCTGTCTTTATTATATTGATGAAGTTGGATAGCTTGAAAGCTTGCCATAAGGATATTAGAAAAGAGTGGTTCCTAATAGATATAAAATATCTATTTAAGGTCCGTCGGAGCATTCTCCAAGGTATCATCGGCCAATTTCTACCTCGCGTCAAATGGCCGGAGTTTAAATCAGGCGGAGACAACAGTTCTTAACATTTATCGTTCATTAAAGAATCATATGTGCCAGCATAAAGAAAAATAAATTTATGCATAAACTTCCTGATAAGGAAAAGTACCTGCTATATGGTTAGCATTCTGTACCACCTCGTGGGCGTTCCTCTGGAAGACTCATGCCTTTGTTTTTCCTGGCCTCTCTTGGCTTCTTTAAAGTCTTTGGGCAGTTAGTCTTGAGATGCCCTTCCTTGTTACAATTGTAACAGATCGCGTTCTTCAACTCCTTGCAATCTAAAGTCTTGTGACCCTTGGTTTTGCAAATTCCACACAGTTTGGCACCTGGGTCAATTGTACACTTCCCAGAATGTTGCTTTTTGCAGTTACTGCACTTAGGTCTGTTATTAGACTGACTCGAGTTTTTCCTAGACTCGGATTCTTTCTTGTTCCTTAAGCTTCCCTTTTTCTTCTTATCAGATCGATGAGAGTTCTCTTCCTCTCTTTCCCTTTTTCCCTCACCAAAAGCCTTAACAGACTTATTTCTGATTGCATCTAAGGTGAGAGACAAGGACAAGTCCACTGCGGACCTATAGGTGGTTGGTCTAGATGCTTTAACATTTCCCTTTATCTCTGGTGCTAGGCCTCCAATAAAACGTGCTATGCGTTTAGGTTCAGGGGTGACTAAGTAAGGAACTAGGCGGGACATAGTGTTAAAACTTGTCACGTATGCCTGGCAATCTAAATCCTTCATGACTAGAGTCAAGAAGTTTGATTCTATCTCTTCTACCTCATGCTGAGGGCAAAAATTTTCCTTGACTAATGCAACAAATTGATCCCAAGATAAGTTGTAGAGTAGAACCTTTCCCGTGGCTTGGAGCAATGATCTCCACCATGCCAATGCTTCTCCTTTGAATGACTGTGAAACAAATTTCACAACATTTTGCTCTGCACAACCGCTGATGTCCACAACAGCGTCCATCTCATCGAGCCATGTCATGCAATCGATGG
Source organism: Helianthus tuberosus (assembly GCA_030545235.1). Classification (NCBI taxonomy): domain Eukaryota; kingdom Viridiplantae; phylum Streptophyta; class Magnoliopsida; order Asterales; family Asteraceae; genus Helianthus; species Helianthus tuberosus. The sequence continues at coordinate 3,001,723 of CM060362.1, forward strand.
CCCCTTCTTCTCCTGTAAAGTCTCTGGGCTTGCAGGAGACAAAATATTTATATGTGCAGGTCTTAACTGGTGCCTCTTGGTGAAGCACGACCTGAATAGGCGGAACATTCCTTCGATGTGACGAGTTATCGTCTTCCTTTGACTCAACTGATTTAGGAGGGGGCTTAATACGAGCCACAGATAGAGTCGTAGAGTGGTTATCATTTGATTCATCATACTGACTGTCAAGAGCTTGAGTAATAGCACTATTTATTAGTGCCTGCAGTTCCGCTTCAGTCATGCTAATTCTGGTAATATTATTGTTCTTCTTCGGGTGATTGTTGACCTCCTCTGATCCAGCCATGTAGCTTGATTGCTACAAAAAAAATGGCAATGATTTATTCAGAGGTTATTATGGGATCCCCATTTTTGACGATTCATCAACCATGGTAATATAAACCATATTGGTTAATTTGTTAGTTATTTTAAATTAGTATTCTCCATTATAATTTATCCTAGTTATAAAACGTTAAGGATATTAAAGTGGCGCAGAAGGCCTAGTCACAAGGACAGTTTTAAATTTGTAAGCCATGATCGTTTAGGATCGAGACATTTAAGGGTTGAGCATAGTCGGTTACTTTTCTTAACAGGGAGTCGAAGACTACAACTGCCTTTTGTCCTTTAGGACATTAGTTATAGCCCGTGGGCATTCCCTTCTGAGGGATGTTCATGATATGATCATCTTTTCAGATGCTATTAGTCAAGATCGTTTGGATCATACCGACTATTATGCTTGGACATGGTCCATCATTTTTAGACAGGAGGTCAAAGACCACCACTGTCGTTGTCTTATCGGACAACAAATTTAGCCCGTAGGCACTTCATCACTTACGGATGTTTATAATATGATCATCTTATAAGATGATATAAGCCCTGATTTCTAGATCATAAGGTAAATTAGGAATTTAAAAATTTTCCAATATAGGGATGACCGTTGTGATTTTATCGAATCACATTTGTCAGGAGTGCTAACACGTTCTTAGGTGTTAACAAGGATCTGAATCCCTTGAGTAGGTTTCACCATCTTGGCCGCGTAGGCTAGGTTTCTCCTTTAAGATTCTTTTTTAAAATGTATACAGACAGGGAAAGGGGGAATATTTATTTCGTTCAGGATTTTTCTCATAAATCCTAATTTACAAGTTAATAATAGCACAAATGGCCTAGTCGCGTAGACAAGTTTATAAGCCATGACTTCAGAGAATCGAGGCATTAAGGTTTTAATAATGGCACAAATGGCCTAGTTGTCACGGCCCCTGACCCGGTTTGACCCGTTTCAAGAGCCGCGGGACAGAAATACTGCGGTATTGATTTAATTGAGTTTAACAGCGGAAACAGGATCGCTTAAAGCTAAAATTTTTCCCCGATTATTTATTTCACAATTCGGGATAAAACCCCGATAATTTACAATATTATATTTTTACTATAAAAGTGTGATATTACAAAATCATTTATTTATTTTATATTGAGCCACTATCTTAAGCTTGAAATGCTCCCCAGCACTTTTCCTGAATTACAACAGATCACCTGAAACATGTTTGAAAAAGGTTTTGTCAGCGGGAAATACTGAGTGAATCATTCTATTTACTAAAATGACACATTTGTTATAATATACAGTATTAAGAGCGATTACAATGTTTCTGATATCAAGCCAACTACCCACGGTACTTGCCACTCGACCCATTGGCCCATTCGTCCAATGGTGTCTGTGACTATGGTCATATCCCCCATTGGCTGCCCCAATGGTGACGATTATCAAGTAATGTATACAAAACCCCACATACCGGCTGTAACTTGGTGATTACAAAGACTTAATCCCCGTAATTATAACTTTGAATAAAACATGATTTTGTAAATAGATTTGATAAAAAGAGAGAATGACTCACATTGCTGATTTAATATGGTCAGAGTCTAATCTATGATTTAGCCTTGTTAACCTAATATGAATAACAATGCACACAAAACTGGGTTAGTAATCAATCCAGCAATTACGATAATTTACGAGATCAAATTCTCACAATGAATGTCAAAATGCAATACTTTGTCCATCGAATTAACGATGATCCGTTGAATTAACAACGAATGACAAGGTATAATACTTTACCCATCGAATTAACGATGATCCGTTGAATTAACAACGAACGATAAAGTATAATACTTTATCTATCGAATTAACGACAATCCGTCAAATTAATGACGAACGATAAAGTATAACCCTAATGTGGGCGGCATTTAAACTTGCATTGGATATCTTGATCGTCGGATAAATGAATCGTAGCAGCGATTGTGCTAATACCCTGTTTTGTAGCAGAATTTCAATACCCGGGGGTTGAATTTTGGAATAACAGTTCGTAACACAGTGTATTTGTGAGAATTATGTCGACGTAAAATGTTCAGAATTCGAATGCCAATGTCTGCTATTTATAGGTGAAATTTTGGAAGCTTACGGACCGTAAGCTTGTCAATGTTGCGGTCCGTATGACTGCTTACGGACCGTAAGGTTGAGACTGTTGCGGTCCGTATGGAATCAAAATAGGCTATAGGGTAGCCACGACTGAAACTAGCTTAGCTGAATTGACATACTCGAATTTCAGTAACTTGACAACGAATTAAGTGGATAATCGTCCACTAGGGTTTATCCCCCCTTGAGTTTTAGGGGCCCTAATCCTGATTCTGAAAATTATGAAAATTTCAGGGTTTGTTCAGAATCACTTGGGTTTCTCAATTAGGGTTTCCTTTTGGACTACTTAATATATTAAATAGTACTTTTGATGAGAGTTGTTACATTCTACCCACCTTAAGAAAAATCTCGTCCTCGAGATTTACTGGAATAAGTGTGGATACTTTTTCTTCATTTCTGACTCCAGTTCCCAAGTGTATTCAGCTCCTCTCTTTGAATCCCACTTTACTTTAACTAGCACTAGGCGTTTGTGTTTGAGAAATTTGATCTTTCGATCCTCAATTTGAAGAGGTTTCTCAACAAATTTCAACTTTTCGTTTACTTCTATATCTCGAAGAGGTACTACCAAAGATTCATCTGATAAGCATTTCTTGAGATTGGATACATGAAATACATTATGTACTCCAGATAATTCTTCTGGTAATTGTAAACGATAAGCTACTGGTCCTATACGTTGGATCACTGGGAATGGTCCTACGTACCTTGGACTTAGCTTTCCTTTCTTTCCAAATCTGACTACTCCTTTCCAAGGAGAAACTTTCAACAGTACTCTGTCTCCAACTTGGAATTCTAACGGCTTGCTTCTATTGTCTGCATAACTCTTCTGACGATCTCGAGCCGTCTTCAGTCTTTCCTTGATTTGAGTAATCTTATCAGTTGTTTCTTGCACTATTTCAGGTCCTGATATTTGACTTTCTCCTATTTCTGCCCAACAAACGGGAGTTCTGCACTTTCTTCCATACAGTGCCTCGAATGGAGCAGTATCAATGCTTGAGTGATAACTATTGTTATAGGAGAATTCAATTAATGGTAAGTGATCATCCCAACTTCCACCAAAGTTTATTACACATGCTCGGAGCATGTCTTCTAAAGTTTGGATCGTCCTTTCAATTTGTCCGTCTGTTTGTGGATGATATGCAGTGCTCAGGTTTAGTCGAGTTCCCATAGCTTGCTGGAAACTTTTCCAGAAATGGGAAGTAAAACGACTATCTCTATCCGAAACAATGGAGAGTGGAACTCCATGTAAGGATACAACTTCATCTACATACAATTTAGCCAGTCTTTCCATACTAAAGGTTTCTTTCATAGGTAGAAAGTGAGCTGATTTGGTTAATCGATCCACAATTACCCAAATCGCATCATTACCTTTTCTGGTTTTGGGTAACTTAGTAACAAAATCCATTGTTATAAGTTCCCATTTCCATACTGGCATCTCTAATTGTTGTAGTAATCCCGAAGGTTTCTGATGTTCTGCCTTAACTTGTGAACAAGTAAGACATCTAGAAACATAGCTGGCTATGTCTCTTTTCATTCCTATCCACCAGAAATTCTTCCTTAAATCTTGGTACATCTTATTGTTTCCTGGGTGCATAGTATACCTAGATTTATGAGCTTCTTCTAAAATCTTAGGTCTTAAGTCTCCCTGCTTAGGTACCCATATTCTACTTTTATGGAATCTCCAAATTCCATCTGCTCCTTGTTCTAATTCTTTGATTCGTCCTTTCATTCCTTCAACATCATCCTTGATTGCTGTAGTTTGAACATTCTTCAATTGTTCCATTAAATCTATTTGTAGATTTAATCTGAGAGCACGAACCCTTCGTTGTTTTTCATAATACTTACGACTTAAGGCATCTGCAACTACATTCGCCTTTCCTTCATGATACTGAATATCACAGTCGTAGTCACTTAAGATTTCCATCCATCTCCTTTGTCTCATGTTTAACTCTTTTTGCCCAAATATATATTTTAAACTTTTATGGTCAGTGTAGACAGTAAATTTACTTCCGTAAAGATAGTGTCTCCAAATCTTAAGGGCAAAAATTACGGCTCCTAATTCTAAATCATGAGTCGTATAATTCTCTTCGTGCTTTTTCAACTGCCTTGATGCGTACGCAATTACCTTCTTGCGTTGCATAAGCACACATCCATATCCTAATTTTGAAGCATCACAATATACTTCAAAATCTTCAGTTCCTTCTGGTAAGGCTAAAATTGGTGCATGGGTTAGTTTCTGTTTCAAAATCCTAAAAGCTTCTTCCTGTTTAGGTCCCCATTCAAACTTAGTGGCTTTACAGGTTAACTTAGTTAATGGTACGGCTATCTTGGAAAAATCCTTAATAAACCGTCTATAATACCCAGCTAAACCTATAAAACTTCTAATTTCCATTGCTGTTTGCGGAACCTTCCATTTAGTAATTGCCTCTATCTTAGCAGGATCTACGTGAATTCCTTCATGATTCACCATGTGTCCTAAAAATTGCACTTCCTTTAGCCAAAATTCGCATTTCGAGAATTTGGCGTACAACTTTTCTTTTCTTAACAAAGTTAAGAGTGCATGAAGATGTTCACAATGCTCTGTTTGACTTTTGGAATAAATAAGTATATCGTCTATGAAAACAATTACAAATTTATCCAAATACGGTTTACAGATCCTATTCATCATGTCCATGAATGCTGCAGGTGCATTCGTTAACCCGAAGGGCATGACTGTAAACTCGTAATGACCATACCTAGTTCTGAAAGCAGTTTTAGGTATGTCTTCTTCTTGTACCTTCAATTGATGATATCCAGAGCGTAAATCTATCTTAGAAAAATATCTAGCCCCTTGCAGTTGATCAAAAAGATCATCAATCCTAGGTAATGGATATCGATTCTTAATTGTAACCTTATTCAATTCCCTATAATCGATACACATTCTCATTGAACCATCCTTTTTCTTCACAAACAACACTGGCGCTCCCCAAGGGGATGAGCTAGGTTGTATGAATCCTTTACTTAGTAATTCATCTAATTGCTTTTTCAATTCTAACATTTCTGTGGGTGCTAACCGATAAGGTGCCTTGGCTATCGGTGTAGTTCCTGGAATTAAATGAATTCTAAATTCTACTTCCCTATCTGGAGGTAATCCTGGTAAATCTTCTGGAAATATATCAGAGTATTCCGATACTACTGGTATTTCCTTCAGATCTTTTCCCTTATTGCTAATGATTACTGAAATCATATACACTATTCCTTGTTTTCGTTCATAATTAGCAACTTTCATTACTGATATGAATTTCATGGGTTTCCGGGGTTTATCTCCTGTAATCCTAATCACTTCTCCGGAAGGTGATTGAATTTCTATGGAATTCTGATCACACAGGATTCTAGCATGGTTGGCTACTAACCAATCCATTCCTAATACAACATCAAATTCAGCTAAATTCATCGGCAATAGTCTTGCAGAGAATTTATGTCCTAAAAGTTCTATGTTTCCTTCTTGCAACACTTTATCTATTTTAACTGAATTTCCGTCTGCGGTTTCAACAGTAAAAATCTGCCTAGTATTGGTTAAAGGTAAACTAAGAGCTTGACAGAATGAAGTATTTATAAAACTTTGGTTTGCACCAGAGTCAAATAATACTTTTGCATAGACGTTGTGAACTAGGAACGTACCCGCTATCACATCCGGAATAAGTTCTGCTTCTTGCGTGGTCAGCAGAAATGCCCTGGCATTCTTCTTAGTAGTTCCTTCGGTCGTCTTGTTTTTCTTATCTACTGGTTTAATCAATTTAGGACATTCTGTTTTATAATGCCCTGCTTCACCACAGTTAAAACAGATTACTGTTTTCTTTTTGCAGTTTTCTTCACGATGTCCTACAGCTTTGCAAAAATTGCAAGTAATATCGCATCTTCCATAATGCTTCTTTTTGCATTTCCTGCAGAATGACGGACCTGGAGATTGCCCTGTTCCTTTTCTCTTGAAGCTGTTATTATTACCCACACGAAATCCTTGGGAAATTTTCTGAGCTAGTGCCTTCTTCCTATCTTCATCTCTTGTGCGTACCAATTCATCGGTCAGAGTGTTGGCTAATTCTACCGCATCGTCAATAGTGCGAGGTCTCGCAGCTTTAACAATATTGCGGATTTCGCTAATTAGCCCCCAAATATAGCGAGAAATAAGTACCGGTTCTGGCGAAGCCAATGTTGGTACCACTCTTGCATATTCGAAGAATGTCGAGGTATAACCGCGACAATCCACACTCATCATCCGATGATTTAGAAATTTATTCGCCATCTGTTCTTTCTCATACTCAGGACAGAATTTTCTTTCTACCAAACCCTTAAATTCTTCCCAAGTCATAGCATAAGCTATTGCTCTTCCTTTTGATTGTAACACAGTATTCCACCACTCGAGTGCTCCTTCTTTGAACAGATTGGATGAATACATAACCTGGTCATCTTTACCACATTTACTTATTGCAATGACTGCTTCGGTTTTCTCTAACCAACGCAGTGATGCAGTTGCTCCTTCATTGCCTGCAAATTCAGTGGGTTTACAAGCAAGAAATTCTTTGAAAGTGCAACCAGGCATTGCAGTTTTCATTTTCTTGGTTAATGGAGCTTGATGTGGTTCCTTATTATGGTTATTGCCTCCATTTACACTATTACTGAAGTTATCTTCAGTAATCTGTTTACTAGGAACAATTTGTTGCGTTTCAATCGGATTCTTTATAGCAGCAACGAATGCTGGAATAGCATTGGCTATCCCTTGAGCAACAATGTTTTCGATATCTTGCCGAGTCATATATTGATCTCTTGAATGTTGTTCAGAATGATTAACTTCATTAATAGGTTCATCATTACCACTGTTTGCCATCTGGTAATGTATATATATAAATTTTATTAGTAACTGACAAATAATAATTATATACAAACAATCAGAAAATTGTATAATACAGATATAGTCAAAATAATCGATCTTTCGATTTCATTTTATATATATCTATCATAGCATGCATCATTACTCACAGATATCATACAGAGTTTTATTGGTTATTTACAGACTAACTTTATTAGTACTATTTTTACAACTATCATTTTATCATCGTTCTAACTTTCATTACTTGCTGTTAAAAACGCATTTCCCTTTCGTCGTACTTCCAAGCAATCTGTCCACCTATCTCCCTCATTCTATTCCCCATATCAAACAATTCTTCGCCAAAGTGGCGAAGTTCAGCCATGTTTTCATTGCTCATGGGTGGATTAGGTAATGGTTCTGGATCGAATTGTGGAAGAAAAGAGTATGGATCGTTGACAATATTTTGAAATTGCCAATCGTTCGTCCACCATTCATCCATTCCTATGGGTTGGGAGTGAACTATTGGATCTGGAATTGCTGCTGGTTCCCAATTCATAGAGAATTGGCTTTCAATAGGATAGGTAAAAAGATTTGTCTGGACAGGCTGAATCGTCTCACAGTTTTCCAACAGAAAATCTATCTCATCTTGAAAAGTTCTTTCCTGGTTTGGATTGGAACTCTCCCCGATTTCTCTCTGAGCTGGTATAGATCCTTGCCCAACTTCCATTACTACTTCTTTAGTAATTTCCTCCATCTGTATTTCTATTTCCTTATCCTTCTTTTTGTCTCCAGTTTCCATTTCTTGTGGTTTATAACTCTCTTCAGTTATAACTTCTTTTCCCTTTTTCAAAGGATTATTTATTTTGGGCAGTTTCTTAGCTGGCTTCTTCTTACGGATTTTCCTCCATCCTACATAAGTTCTTTTCTTTTGTTTTGGTTTGCTCAAAGGCAGAACCTTGAATTCTACTGGTTGTTCAACATCAGGATAGTAGCTAATATATTCTTTGGAAGCTTCGACAGTTACGGGATAAAGATTAAGATTCTGGAAATCTTCGGATATTTCACTCATGCTGATGTAGCATATATGCAAAATGCATAAAATACTAAGTTAAAATTTACAAATAAACTTTGTAATTTATTTCACACAATGTACTAGTTGATTTACAAAGATAACTGACAACCATACTTAGGTTTCACATTTTATTTATCACACAAGGTTTCTAGAAATAGAGTGCTACACTTTAAAGATTTATATTTTCTGCTACTGTAGCTAGCATATATAAATTTGCCCATTTTTCATCTAGTTTATCTTCCCAAGGTGATTTATCAATTAATTCCTGAGTTTCCCGTTTAATCCTCTTTTCTCGGATTTTCTCTTTACTTTTCTTAATAATCATTTCCCTCTTTTGAGGAGAAAGTGATTCCTCGTATTGTGCCTTTCGCACGAATATTCCTTCTTCAGGAATTTCAGACTGACTCGAGGATTTGGTTCGGGATGAACTTCCTTTTTCATTAGATGATTTCTCTAATTTAAGATAAATGCTTGACAGCTTTTTCTTACCCATACTGTAATTAACAAATAATCAAATAATCAGTTAATAATACAAATAATCACATAATAGTAATCAGGAAAAATTAAGTATTTCTAAATACTTAATCAGCTTAACTCAGTGGCTGTAATCAGGAAAAATTGAGTATTTCTAAATACTTAATCAGCTTAACCCAGTGGCTGTAATCAGGAAAAATTGAGTATTTCTAAATACTTAATCAGCTTAACCCAGTGGCTCTGATACCACCTTTTTCTGTCACGGCCCCTGACCCGGTTTGACCCGTTTCAAGAGCCGCGGGACAGAAATACTGCGGTATTGATTTAATTGAGTTTAACAGCGGAAACAGGATCGCTTAAAGCTAAAATTTTTCCCCGATTATTTATTTCACAATTCGGGATAAAACCCCGATAATTTACAATATTATATTTTTACTATAAAAGTGTGATATTACAAAATCATTTATTTATTTTATATTGAGCCACTATCTTAAGCTTGAAATGCTCCCCAGCACTTTTCCTGAATTACAACAGATCACCTGAAACATGTTTGAAAAAGGTTTTGTCAGCGGGAAATACTGAGTGAATCATTCTATTTACTAAAATGACACATTTGTTATAATATACAGTATTAAGAGCGATTACAATGTTTCTGATATCAAGCCAACTACCCACGGTACTTGCCACTCGACCCATTGGCCCATTCGTCCAATGGTGTCTGTGACTATGGTCATATCCCCCATTGGCTGCCCCAATGGTGACGATTATCAAGTAATGTATACAAAACCCCACATACCGGCTGTAACTTGGTGATTACAAAGACTTAATCCCCGTAATTATAACTTTGAATAAAACATGATTTTGTAAATAGATTTGATAAAAAGAGAGAATGACTCACATTGCTGATTTAATATGGTCAGAGTCTAATCTATGATTTAGCCTTGTTAACCTAATATGAATAACAATGCACACAAAACTGGGTTAGTAATCAATCCAGCAATTACGATAATTTACGAGATCAAATTCTCACAATGAATGTCAAAATGCAATACTTTGTCCATCGAATTAACGATGATCCGTTGAATTAACAACGAATGACAAGGTATAATACTTTACCCATCGAATTAACGATGATCCGTTGAATTAACAACGAACGATAAAGTATAATACTTTATCTATCGAATTAACGACAATCCGTCAAATTAATGACGAACGATAAAGTATAACCCTAATGTGGGCGGCATTTAAACTTGCATTGGATATCTTGATCGTCGGATAAATGAATCGTAGCAGCGATTGTGCTAATACCCTGTTTTGTAGCAGAATTTCAATACCCGGGGGTTGAATTTTGGAATAACAGTTCGTAACACAGTGTATTTGTGAGAATTATGTCGACGTAAAATGTTCAGAATTCGAATGCCAATGTCTGCTATTTATAGGTGAAATTTTGGAAGCTTACGGACCGTAAGCTTGTCAATGTTGCGGTCCGTATGACTGCTTACGGACCGTAAGGTTGAGACTGTTGCGGTCCGTATGGAATCAAAATAGGCTATAGGGTAGCCACGACTGAAACTAGCTTAGCTGAATTGACATACTCGAATTTCAGTAACTTGACAACGAATTAAGTGGATAATCGTCCACTAGGGTTTATCCCCCCTTGAGTTTTAGGGGCCCTAATCCTGATTCTGAAAATTATGAAAATTTCAGGGTTTGTTCAGAATCACTTGGGTTTCTCAATTAGGGTTTCCTTTTGGACTACTTAATATATTAAATAGTACTTTTGATGAGAGTTGTTACATTCTACCCACCTTAAGAAAAATCTCGTCCTCGAGATTTACTGGAATAAGTGTGGATACTTTTTCTTCATTTCTGACTCCAGTTCCCAAGTGTATTCAGCTCCTCTCTTTGAATCCCACTTTACTTTAACTAGCACTAGGCGTTTGTGTTTGAGAAATTTGATCTTTCGATCCTCAATTTGAAGAGGTTTCTCAACAAATTTCAACTTTTCGTTTACTTCTATATCTCGAAGAGGTACTACCAAAGATTCATCTGATAAGCATTTCTTGAGATTGGATACATGAAATACATTATGTACTCCAGATAATTCTTCTGGTAATTGTAAACGATAAGCTACTGGTCCTATACGTTGGATCACTGGGAATGGTCCTACGTACCTTGGACTTAGCTTTCCTTTCTTTCCAAATCTGACTACTCCTTTCCAAGGAGAAACTTTCAACAGTACTCTGTCTCCAACTTGGAATTCTAACGGCTTGCTTCTATTGTCTGCATAACTCTTCTGACGATCTCGAGCCGTCTTCAGTCTTTCCTTGATTTGAGTAATCTTATCAGTTGTTTCTTGCACTATTTCAGGTCCTGATATTTGACTTTCTCCTATTTCTGCCCAACAAACGGGAGTTCTGCACTTTCTTCCATACAGTGCCTCGAATGGAGCAGTATCAATGCTTGAGTGATAACTATTGTTATAGGAGAATTCAATTAATGGTAAGTGATCATCCCAACTTCCACCAAAGTTTATTACACATGCTCGGAGCATGTCTTCTAAAGTTTGGATCGTCCTTTCAATTTGTCCGTCTGTTTGTGGATGATATGCAGTGCTCAGGTTTAGTCGAGTTCCCATAGCTTGCTGGAAACTTTTCCAGAAATGGGAAGTAAAACGACTATCTCTATCCGAAACAATGGAGAGTGGAACTCCATGTAAGGATACAACTTCATCTACATACAATTTAGCCAGTCTTTCCATACTAAAGGTTTCTTTCATAGGTAGAAAGTGAGCTGATTTGGTTAATCGATCCACAATTACCCAAATCGCATCATTACCTTTTCTGGTTTTGGGTAACTTAGTAACAAAATCCATTGTTATAAGTTCCCATTTCCATACTGGCATCTCTAATTGTTGTAGTAATCCCGAAGGTTTCTGATGTTCTGCCTTAACTTGTGAACAAGTAAGACATCTAGAAACATAGCTGGCTATGTCTCTTTTCATTCCTATCCACCAGAAATTCTTCCTTAAATCTTGGTACATCTTATTGTTTCCTGGGTGCATAGTATACCTAGATTTATGAGCTTCTTCTAAAATCTTAGGTCTTAAGTCTCCCTGCTTAGGTACCCATATTCTACTTTTATGGAATCTCCAAATTCCATCTGCTCCTTGTTCTAATTCTTTGATTCGTCCTTTCATTCCTTCAACATCATCCTTGATTGCTGTAGTTTGAACATTCTTCAATTGTTCCATTAAATCTATTTGTAGATTTAATCTGAGAGCACGAACCCTTCGTTGTTTTTCATAATACTTACGACTTAAGGCATCTGCAACTACATTCGCCTTTCCTTCATGATACTGAATATCACAGTCGTAGTCACTTAAGATTTCCATCCATCTCCTTTGTCTCATGTTTAACTCTTTTTGCCCAAATATATATTTTAAACTTTTATGGTCAGTGTAGACAGTAAATTTACTTCCGTAAAGATAGTGTCTCCAAATCTTAAGGGCAAAAATTACGGCTCCTAATTCTAAATCATGAGTCGTATAATTCTCTTCGTGCTTTTTCAACTGCCTTGATGCGTACGCAATTACCTTCTTGCGTTGCATAAGCACACATCCATATCCTAATTTTGAAGCATCACAATATACTTCAAAATCTTCAGTTCCTTCTGGTAAGGCTAAATGAATCGTCGGATAAATGAATCGTAGCAGCGATTGTGCTAATACCCTGTTTTGTAGCAGAATTTCAATACCCGGGGGTTGAATTTTGGAATAACAGTTCGTAACACAGTGTATTTGTGAGAATTATGTCGACGTAAAATGTTCAGAATTCGAATGCCAATGTCTGCTATTTATAGGTGAAATTTTGGAAGCTTACGGACCGTAAGCTTGTCAATGTTGCGGTCCGTATGACTGCTTACGGACCGTAAGGTTGAGACTGTTGCGGTCCGTATGGAATCAAAATAGGCTATAGGGTAGCCACGACTGAAACTAGCTTAGCTGAATTGACATACTCGAATTTCAGTAACTTGACAACGAATTAAGTGGATAATCGTCCACTAGGGTTTATCCCCCCTTGAGTTTTAGGGGCCCTAATCCTGATTCTGAAAATTATGAAAATTTCAGGGTTTGTTCAGAATCACTTGGGTTTCTCAATTAGGGTTTCCTTTTGGACTACTTAATATATTAAATAGTACTTTTGATGAGAGTTGTTACACTAGTCACGTAGACAAGTTTATAAGCCATGATTTCAGAGAATCGAGGCATTAAAGTTTTAATAATGGCACAAATGGCCTAGTTACGTAGACAAATTTATAAGCCATGACTTCAGAGAATCGAGGCATTAAAGTTTCAATAATGGCACAAATGGCCTAGTCACATAGACAAGTTTATAAGCCATGATTTCAGAGAGTCGAGGCATTAAAGTTTTAATAATGGCACAAGTGGCCTAGTCACGTAGACAAGTTTATAAGCCATGATTTCAGAGAGTCGAGGCATTAAGTTTTAATAATGGCACAAGTGGCCTAGTCACGTAGACAAGTTTATAAGCCATGACTTCAGAGAGTCGAGGCATTAAAGTTTTAATAATGGCACAAGTGGCCTAGTCACGTAGACAAGTTTAATTTATAAGCCATGATCGTTTGGGATCGCGGCAATTAGGTGTGAATCAACGTTCATTACCTTTTCTTGACAGGGAGTTGTAGGCTACTACTGTCTTTAGTCTCAGAAGACGTTAATTATAGCCCGTAGGCACTTCCCTTCTAAGGGATGTTATTTTCCATTTATTTCATGTTTCATGTTTAGAATGAAAACTTTGTTTAATCAATCCATTATATGGAGATAAAAGTACAGAGTTGCCCTAAGCGGGTCTTTGAAAGGAATAATGTGTCCTCGAAGGGACTGAAAGGTAAATATGTCCTTATGAGGACTATTAAGGAAACGATCTTCAGCAAAGGAGTTTCTTCTTCATTCAATTCCTGAACGCTTTATCCTAGGTTGTACGTCTCATCCTGGTCGCGGTACGAAGCTCAGCATTTCAAGGTTCCAGACGTGGATAATTCCTATTACAGTTTCTTCGCTTAGCGACATATAAAAAAAAATTTGGAAGAAAAAATTTCCAGATGAGGATTTAGAATATTCCTATGTTAAGTCTAGACTCAGAAGGTCAAAGAATGTGCTACTGTGTCATTGAGATTAAACACTAAGGGCTAGTGTTTAATTCACTCAATGTTGGCTCTGATACCAACCTGTCACACCCCTAATTCCACGTGTCACCGGTGGGCCCGGTGGGGAGTATCGTGACGTAGTTGATATCGTCATAGTCAAACAACACAATATTTAAATGCACAGCGGAAGCAAAAGATAAATATATTACAATCCGAATATAAGGTAATATCAGAGTATTACAACGGAAAGTAAAAGATCCACAGGCGGATCGAATAATCATGATCATTGTTCAACAGACTTTAGACGCCTAGGACTTGCAAGATTCCTTATAATCGCCCTGGGCTTCCAGCCAATTACGTTCAGTACCTGTCACTTAACCTTTTGGAAAATACGTCAGTTTTCACTGGTAAATACAATTTAACTGACTCATTTTGAAAAGAGTTTGAAAATTGATTTGAGTGCAAACGGCACAAAATATCTTGACACATTGATTAAAATGCACAGAGGAAAAATTAATCTTTTATAACTTGGGACAATTTTGTTAATAAAAATCTTGTATCCGATTTACATGTGTGTCCAACATTTAGGGCCGGTGATCATACAATACAATACAATACAGGCCGGACAAGATTAATCGACACACCACAAATATAATCTCACAAGAAGATACCCTTACGAGTGAGTATACGTTTTACATATGCAACAGGAGGTGTTTTGTCTACACCTTGTGCTTACGTCGTGGCCATTCACTTTTTAAAATGAGCCAAGGATATCCAGGACACGGTCATTAACCCCCAATGTTATTTGTTATCAAACAATACGAATTAAAACGGGATTATGCAATTCAATCATCTCCGATTAAAAGGTTTCTACACCCGACCAAGCGGCATTTTTATAATACCGTATCCCAAGCCCGTATAAGGGAAAATAAGTCAAAGAGTATTTACCTGAGCTAGCTCCTGTCTTAATTAATAAGAATTTAATAACTCAGCCGTATTCACTTAAGTAAGCGTAGGTACCATTTACTGGAACGCTCTAGTCTGGAATGATGACATAAATAATCAATTAGAATGCTAACGGGTCTTTAATTAAGCCAAAGCTTAGACCGGTTAGTCTTAAGGAAATATACGGTTCAAACGCACGATTAAGCGAAGACCGGATAGAATGTGAATTTGACCCGACAAGTTTGGAGACTTGTATAATATGGGTTTACTAAACACATTCTGGATTTTGAGACAAAATGATAATGTTTGACCCGTTTCGGTCATTTTATGCAAACTAGTTACATAAACCGAACCGAACGGAAAAAGGGCGTTACGGGCGACCATAAGAGTCATATGCAAGTTTCCTGAGTTAATATGCTTCAATTATGTTATAATATTAGCAAGATATTTTCTATTATGCCCGGGATGTATTTAAACTCAATTTACGCCTCATAAGGGCATTTTGGTCCTTTAAAAGTTATAAAAGAGTTTATTTGTAAATCTGAGTTACAGGTCTGATTTATATAGAAAATATACTTAACTTATTATGTTATAACAGTAGGGTATGACCCATATGTAAAATGTATCATTCTCGGATAACCTACCCGACATTTAGACACGCAAAACACTACTTATGTCATTTCAACTTTTATGTTCAAAACTGGGCTGTTTTCGGGGATTTTAATAAAATAGTTAACTTGTTCCAAATTTTTACAGAATGTCATAAACATTCCATATTTTATTGTGTAAAAAAATCGGGGTTCAGTTTATTACCAATATTTTATAAAAATTCATTTTCCCGGACTGAACTCAGATTTACCTTTTTCTGACCACAGTTCACGGAACAATTTATTAAAAATTCATCGAGTGTCCGTTTTACGAAATTCCAATGGGGTAATTACAAATGCATCGGTTGTCATCTATTGTAAAAATTTCATGGTCTGATTCATCATGAAACTCAGGTTATAACTGAAAGTACGACACCCATTTATTGCTGTCAAAACTCAGCCTAAGCTGCTGTTACGAATTGGTTCTTTAAAAATAGTAAACGAAGTCCAAAAATTACGATTCCGGTGCCATTAGAACCGTATTTTATAACACATAAATCTAGGCTTCAGAAAATACAATTTTTGTTAAGTTATGGCCCGTTTACAGCCTGATGAAGTCGGCTGAAATCATTACTCAGCTTGCTGTTTTGTGGTTTAAATGTTACTAAAACGTATTAACAAGTATCCGAACGACGGGTTTATCAAAGTTTGACGATCAAACATCATATATACATTAACCACCCTTAAACCAACAAGTTTTCATCTTTATGTATCAATCATAAGTAAACCTTTATATTTATCTATTTGTTCTTGACACTTTAGTGATTTTAAACATACTGCACCCTTTGATCATAGAAACAAGATTAAACAAGATTAACAAGAGTGTAACAAAGAACTTACTACTAGCTTATAGCTAGGGATGAATCTAGTGCAAAGTTGGAAAGAAAGAGATGGTGAAAAGTCTTGAAACAAGCTCCTTCAAGATGCACCTTCCATGGTTGTTCTTCAAAGCTTAAATGAAACTTGTAAGTGATGACGATGAAGATGACAAGAGAGAGGGAGGTGGGTTCGGTTTGGGGAAACCGAATAGAGAGAGAGAGTGAAGGAGTTTGAGTGAACTTGTTGTGATAATGAGATCTTAGAAAGATATAGAAGATATATGGAAAGATTGTGTAGAGATATGAAAGATCTAAATAAATCTAAGAAAATCAAGATGGATCACTAAAGATTTTGGCAAGATTTTGGTGGGGGCCTCCCCCTTAGTAACCATGAATCATATATGGGGGGGGGGGGGGTAAAGTGTAATTTTGATGGTATATATTTTCCAACTAGAAAGTAGGTATTAGAATGATATGTTTATTTAGTAACTTTTTAGCGGGTGTTATGGTATACGGGGATCATGACTAGCCAAGAATAATTAAGTAACGTGTTTGACAAATATTTGGTGTCCCGGGTAATGTCCGGTTGTTCGGTCGGATACTGTTCCGTTAAGTTGTTAACTGTTCCGTAAAGGTGTCTTACTTATATATTTTTGTAACGAAACTTATTCCTAACACATAGGAAAACATATCGGACTATTTAACAATTTTTATGTATACTACTAGTATGTTAACACGCACATGTAAGTACAACACAGTAATCGGAGAGTAGTTAAATGATTCAGCAACTTTACTTATAGGTATAAAACCTTAGATGGCCATTATTTGGCATTCCCGAGAGTATAATTAAATATTATGAAGCTCCCGGTTTGTTAAAAGGTCACTCAGAGGTAAGAATTAACATGTTGACGCTTTTAACCCCTTTATTGTGCAACCTTTCAATTAATTACATAAACGGCTACACTTAACTAACAAGTGGCTCATTTGTGAATATAAAACCGTAGAAGGTTATTTAGAAACTTATTTTAAGTATGCTAACACTTCCAGTCCTTTCTAAATCAAAGTTTTTGATTTTTCGAAAAACTAGTCCCTTAAATTCAACATTGGACTTTATTAGGGTTTATTACACGTGTCAATACATCATTGGACGTGATTTTTACGAGGTGTTACAGCAATGGTGTCGAATCAAAATCAGAGCATTCAAAATATTTTGCTTAGTGAGAATGAGACGGGTAGCAACAATCGCCCTCCAAAGTTAAATTACATGAACGACTATCCATCATGGAAGGGTCGTTTCCATAACTACGTTCAAGGGCAAAACACAGAATTATGGACGTGTTTCATCTCTGCATTTAGTGAAGCTCTTGAAGAAGCAGGATCAAATGCGACAACTTTCAATAATATGCAAGAAGCCGACAAAAAGGCATATGATCTGGAGAAGAAGGCGTATGCTATTCTCACTCAAGCACTTCACAGAGACATCTTTCATCAATTCTCATATTGTAAGACCACGAAAGGTTTATGGGATGCATTGGTAGCGAGAGGAGAAGGAAATGCAGCTACTAGAAAGATACGCCATGATTTATTGAAGAAAGAGTTCGAATCATTTCAGTTCTTGGAGAATGAAACTCTAAATGATATGACTTCTCGTTTTTATCATTTGATTAGTGAAATGACTTATAGTGTTGCTGCAACTCATCCGGAAATGGTTGCACGATTTGCTGATGCTCTACCTCCTAAGTGAAGTCCATTCATTGAACTTCTAAAGCATACGGGCGCTCTGGATGCAGCCAATGTCAGTCTTTATGAATTCATTCAGAAGTTGGAGCACAAGAACGAAGAGGAAATTCGGAAAGCTAAAAGGATTGCAACTGCACCTCCTCAAAACACAGAAATGTATTTTCCTGGTTTTAGTCCTTCAGCTAGTTCTAGTTCCATTCAGCAACCGAAACTTCAAACAGCGTATGTGTCCAATACAAGCTCATCTCCGTTTCCACAGTGGAATCAAAGTGCTTACATGTCTCAATCCATACCCCAACCTCAACCTCAAGCCCAACCACAACAACAACAAGCGCATTATACCAACAATCCTTTACCCCAAAACACCAACACTGTCAGAGTTGATACTTCAAATCTTTCAAAAGTCAGTGTAGAAGTTGCAAAGGAACAATTGGAACTTCTCAACACAATGTTCAGTTCATACTGTGGATTGGTAGCAGGTCAAATTGGAAACATCAATATGACCAATGAAGATTATCAGCAGATAGACCGTGATGAAATGGAGTTAATGGATATCAAGTGGGCGTTTGCAAGTGCTGTTAGAAGGGCAAAGGATTTCATGACTCGAACTGGAAGAACTTCGTTGGAAGGCAAAAATGATACGAAGTACGGGTTCAATAAAGATGCGGTTACATGTTACAATTGTGGCGAAAAGGGTCACTTCAAACGTGAGTGCACCCTACCAAGCAGACAAGGCAACCAGAATCCATTCAGAAATCAGACAAGTACTTCCAATGCCAATCAAGATAAGCGTGGAAAAGGGATAGTAGCTGTGAACAACACCACCAACCAGAACCAGTCTGGACCTTCAAACACCAATCGAGCATTGACCGTTCAAGCTGATGAAGGGTGCGATTGGTCTGTACAATTGGGAGATAAGGATCAAGGAGGTGGAACTGCATGTTATGCAAAGATCATCAATCACATCAAGCATGTTCACAAGGAAGAGTTTTCTGAAAGTGATGATAGCTCGGGGTTTAGTGGGAGTTCAGATGAAGAAAGCTCGAATGCAGGAGATTATAATTCTGAAGATGGATCTTTCTCTTCTCAGACTGCCTTTATGGCTAATGTCACAGCCTCTACGAGTCAGGTAAGTTCTGAAACTCCTAGCATATGTAGTGATTGTGCTGATATGAAACTTGAATGTGATAGAGTGAAACTTGAATGTGATACGATTCATAGTCACAATCAGAGTTTAGTTGTTGAACTGTCAAAGTGCAAGGAGGCAAACATGGCCTTAGCTCGCAATGAAAAGGAGTTTAAAACAGTTATTGAAACCCAAAAGAAAAGTGTTTCCGAATTAACAAAAACTGTTTTCAACAAACAAATTGGTATTAATAAATACATTAATATCATTGAGGAAACCAAGTGTGAATATGAAGCGATCAAGCTCAAATTGGATAGTTATTCTAACTCCCGATATGTGCTCGATCACATCATAGATGTTCAACAGCTTAAAGGGAATGTGAAAGGCGTTGGTTATAGGAAGTGTCCACCCCCTTTGAGACACGACTATACCAAGTCGCCCGATGAAGAGGATATGCCTCGGTATGAACCCAGTGTACCTCTTGATTATGAGGAAGTTACTACTGGCCTAGGGTTCAAACCGGACAATTCATCGGAGGGCTCATCTGATCGGAAAGAAAAGTCATCATGTGCTTCAAATCAAAGTCCTCCAACCATTGAGGACTATGATTCTTCAGATGATGAATCAGATGTGAATGACCAGGATGAATCACTTGATGAGACGAAAGGAGTAAAAATTCCAATTGAGAATCATATTCTTTGTGATCCTCCTACTCCTGTCGTGCAACATGTTGCCAAGCAAGTGATAGATCCTGTCAAGGATGTTAAAGATGACAATGAATGTGTGTCTGCTGTTAAGAGCAATAACTTGTTGTATACTTTAGTCGGTGATAGTAAAATTTATTCAAACATAGATTTTCCAATCAAAAACGTCAATCAATCTTTGATTGACAAAGTGTTTGAAGATAATACAAGAAAATTTTTGGGAAAGACAATCCCTGAAAAACAGAAATCACCGACAAAGCAACAACCTGTTGCTTCTAAGGGTAAACAACAACAATAACGAGCTCCAAAGCCAAAGGCTAAGGTTGAATCAAAAGGAGCTCGTTACAAGAAGAAAGCAAATGATGTCAAGTTTGTAGCATCAAAGGGTAGTGATAAAATTGAGACTTTTGAAAACAAATCAAACACTGATTTTATCCAACAAGTCAAGATTTTAAAACGTAACAGTCAAAACAATTACACTCAACATACAAATGGGTGTGATGAAAGAGCAAGTACCTCAGGTTCTACTGGTTCGACATCTGTTAGTCGAACAAATTCTCCTAAGTTTGTGGAAAGGAGAACGTGTTTTAAATGTGGGGAGTTTGGGCATATCATTAAGAACTGCTCAAACACTCCTAAAGAGAAATTTGTGGAAAGAGCACCACCTGAAAAGGTTCACCCACAACGTCGTCCTGTTTCACCAAAACATGATAAACGCACTGTTAAAGAACAGGAAACAAAACAACGACGTAAAAATGTGAAGGTGATTGAAAAGGCGTTAAAACCGGAGGTTGTCCAAACAAAGTCTGTTAAGTTAGAAATTAAAAATGAAAAACAAAAACAGATTTGGAAACCAAAATCGGTAACTGTTTCAGGGGAAGCTCACTCCATTCCAAATCATTAGGAAATCGAAGTCACAATCTTCGATGATGAAGGACGACCCAAGTCTATGAAGGCTTGGGTCCCCCTCTCCAACTAATCTCTGAGTGAGTGTGTAGGATGTTCCAAGAGGAACTATCGATCATCGTAAGATTGTTGATAGTGGAGTATTCATGCACAAGATCGGCGACAAAAAGAAATTGTTGCCTTTGGTGGAGAGAAAAA
Source organism: Helianthus tuberosus (assembly GCA_030545235.1). Classification (NCBI taxonomy): domain Eukaryota; kingdom Viridiplantae; phylum Streptophyta; class Magnoliopsida; order Asterales; family Asteraceae; genus Helianthus; species Helianthus tuberosus. The sequence goes on from CM060362.1 coordinate 3,022,862, forward strand.
GAAAAGAAGACAGAATTGTCTGTCGAAAGAAATTGAAAGCTTCGACAAATTGAAAATCATTCCGATAAGTTGATTGTTAAAGGCTTTAATCGGGTCCCCAGGATAGATTCAAATCAAAATGTACGCACCTGCAGCACGTCTGATGTTCAAAATCAACAAGATGAACGTGCGGTGTACATTTCTTCGCGGTGTGATTGAAGAAAATGTGTTTGTTGAACAAACCAACCGGGTGTGCGGATACCTTGGTATGGTTTGAACAACCGCACACTACTTCTCAAGAGAAAGACAAAGACCTTCGCTAGTGCAATGTGGAAGACCAGCCGAACCCAGAGGTCTATGATCTTGTTGCTGTGAAGAGATTTCTCAGTAGCTACAAAATCGACTTTGAAATCCACACCGGGTGGATATCCAGTTTGGGAGAGCACTCAGATTCATTGCAATGCACGAAGCAGTTGCAGGATACGGTTTTAAATTTCTAATCTCTCCTATACTTGTCGATATTTAAAGCTGCTTTATAAATTGTTATCCTCTCGTAGCATTCCTTGACCTGACACGTTGATCTCGAATATCACCTCACACGTGATTGTTTCACTATGAAACTCGTCAATCTTGTCATGGTCCGCACCGCTTACCGACGTGCCAACTCATTTTTCCAAAATTCGATTGGCATTGAGGTAAAACATGAGTTAACTGACATCGGGAAATCTTTTTTGTAAATACCTTTGTGTCTTTTAATTTATCTTAGTTTGTTGATTTTAGGGGGAGTAAATCAGTAAATCCAAAATTTGAAAATTCAAAAACCTCGAAAAATTTCAAAACCCAAAAACACTGGAAAAACAAAAATGAGTTTCCTGGCGAGAAAAAGAGAAAATGATAGTACATCAGTGGTCTGTCTAAACCTCTTTAAACTGAAATGCAAAATGAAAAGCGATAAGCAGCTCTGTATAAGATGTATCGGTAGGCTCACAATCATTTTAAAGTGTGCAGGGTGATATAAACCTTAAATCGACTGAAGACCAGGTGGGAACCGCACATTGGCATATGGTCTTAGTACCGAAATTTCGTTTGAGAGATTGCCGAGGTTCTGAGATGTTCGGTCTTTATGCTGTCTTATCATCTGGGTATCATGGTTGTATCAAACCGTAAAAATAACGGAGACGAAGTCTAGATCTTCCATGATACTATACATACGTGTACATATTGCATTCGACCTCAATAAGTGATCAACAATCACATGTCCAACAAAATAAGTGATCATATATCACAGATTCTTTGCGGGAGTCAAGTTCGTCTCTTTGCTGTACGAAAGTACTGACCTGTTCACGGACTTGCTCCTGTGCCCTCATGCATCTGAAAATCAAGTTCCTCATCAATAAGTGATTCTATCACATAGGGCTTGTTTTCAATCAAATAAGTGAGTTTCTCACATCTTTTATACGGTCAAACAGATGATAAACAGTATACTCACCGGTAAGATGAACTCTCGTGCATACCTTTATACGAGAATGTGTCGTGTGTGGATGAACACCGGTCGGTAAGTATAAATCATACCTTAACGTATCCCCTAAACATGATTACATCTGATAAGTTGAGCTTATGTGGACAACAATACCGATAATTGTTATAGGATGCTTATCTAATTGTTAACTAATTGAACAACAAGAGCGTTTTGGCATGACCGTACACTGCACTAAAGCTTAACCAAACCTCGTGGAGTTCCCCACACTTGAACGATTGCATGGTTTTGACAAAAAAAAAAAAAAAAAAAAAAAAAAACTACACTAATACGAAAAATAAAATAAACGACAAACCTTAGGCTGCCTCCTAAGAGAGCTAAGTTTTAGATCTTCAGCCAGATCATCCCTGCAATCTTCAAGGTGGTTTAAGCGAGCATTTGCCTACTACGTTTCCAATATACACTCGGTATTTGATACCCCAATTAAATGCTTGCTTTGTCAAAACCGACATGCTTCTTGAATCACCACCATACTCCTTAAATCCACACTTTCCTACCGAATTTCCCTCAAATGCTTGGTATTTGGTATTCCAATTCAAAACTCTGCTTCCCACAACCGATAGATCCATCCTTTCTAATGAATACCACTTTTGAGTGATTTGCCCAATATCTTGCAACGTCACGTTTCTGACCTTGGAACGTGCATCCCCAACCGCTTCTGTTTCTAAAAGAGTCATAACCTCTTTTTCTTCTACCTCCTCAATAGCAACAACCTTCACATCTGATTCTTCATCAACTGGAATTACTGCTTCTTCATACGACACGACATCTTCATTAAGTCTGACACAACCATATTCAAGTTTCGGAAGACTTACGACCTTTTCTTCTTCATCACTCGTCGTTGGTTCTTCTTTTGACTCACCAACAAGCAATTTTTGAATTTGTAAGGATAGCCACCTTTGTTTGGCTTGTTGTTGTTCGAATACTGACATTCCTGACCTCTGGTCGTTCACTTCCTCCGTTAACAGATTGTACTTCCAACCCAATAACTCTAAATAGTCTTCTCTCGACAGATGAGGTTTCGCCAATTCTTGTTCAACATACGTCATATGTCTTTTTCTTCAAATTGATATGATTGGTGATCTGCATATATTGGTTGAGAGTAACTATGTCGATAACTGCGATATTCCTCTCGGTAACCTTGACATGATGGCTGGGAGTATTCATTATAATAATCATTATACTCCTCTTGGTAACTCACGCTTTGCTCTATCATCGGATCAAAATTTTTGTAACTTCGATCTAGCTCACTATATTGATCCATGTTATCTCGATAACATTCTTCCCAAGTCGAGTAATAATCCTGCACATCGTCATAATAAACATCCAACTCATACGCTCTCACTCTTGCGTCTTCAAACATTTTTCGGTTGTCAGGACAGTCACCTTGCGTATGACATGGACTACCACAATCTCGACATGACCAATAAGCTCTTTCCATTGTGAGATCCCCAACTTAAGATTCTACTACCTGCACAGACAAAACTTGAATACCCAAGGTAAAAACGAACAAATATAAAACAAAACAAAAAATATTTTTGGGTTTTTTAATTTTAATTTTTTTTTTTTTTGAAAGCAAGAACAACTAACTCTAAACTAACACTAAGCGCACGAATTCCCCGGCAGCGGCGCCATTTTGATGACTGTCGTAAGGGTCATGCAAAAACCTAATTAAACTACGTAGATAGCGTAAGTAGGGTATCGTATCCACGGGGAATTTGTGGTTAGCGTTAAAGAAATTAATTAAAACTAAATTATCTGAATTGGGGGTTTGTTTGTAGATTTAAAAGAAAACACAATTTGTCACGAAAAGTGTTATCAATATTAAGAAGTAACCTCCACCCGGAATCCCGAATACCCGTTTTAATATAAAAATCAGTTTTCTGATTCAAAACACCACATAGACATGGCCTCGGAATTAATGAATTTGATTAGTTAATAGGGATAGTTTTTAAGATTCACAATGCAACCAAATAACCCGTTTGATCGTATCAATTACCCACCAATTTACCAACCCGCTAACAACGCAAGAAAGTTGCCAATACGCTTAATAAATGACAAGTAATTCAAACACAAGAAACGTTTACCAATAATCCAACACAAGTGGTCAAGCTGTACCAGTTTACAAGAATCAGAAAAACAAATAATTATGTCAAACCGTGTAAACGTTCATCCGGGCGGAGGTCACCGAAAGATTTAGCCGCTCATGGTAGTCTTCGCCGCGTCGGTTGTCATCCCAAGCTGGTTAGATTCCATAGAATAGCTTGAAAAAAGAATAAAGATGCTCAATTTCCTCCCTATGTTGCTGTGCGACGGCTGTTAAAAAGACTTCCCAAAACTCCCCCCAATGAAGTTTTCTTAAAGACTTCAAATTCACGTGTTATGTATTTGCAAAGGCCCCAAGTCTGCCGTCCCATGGGTTCAAGCCCAACTGGTGATGTTCTTTTATTATTGTAGTCCAAAATCCATCTCTAGTTGACTTCTCACAATTTATAACCTGTACAACTGTACAATATATTACAAAACAATTCAAATCATCAAAGATTTAATTTAGAGTTAAGTTCTTTTTGAGTCCCTGTGGTTTGTGCAGTTTAACTGTTTGAGTCCAAAAACCAAACTTGTCTTGATTTGAGTCCCTGTGGTTTGTATTTTTAACCATTTGAATCCAAAATGCAAAAACTTTTCTTGATTTGAGTCCCTGTGGTTTGTATTTTTAACCATTTGAATCCAAATGGTTTTTGGATGAGGTTTGCATTTTGGATTCAAATGGTTAAAAATACAAAACCACAGGGACTCAAATCAAGACAAGTTTGATTTTTGGACTCAAACAGTTAAACTACACAAACCACAGGGACTCAAAAAGAACTTAACTCTTTAATTTATAATCATCTTACGTCACTTTCTTTTATTTTTCAACACATATTATTTAATTGATTTTAATTGAGAAACAATTAGTTACCCATTATTATATTACCTATTCATATATTATATACATTTATATTATAATTAATATGCAATAAAGTGAACCTAAAATGCACCGATCAACAAGTCAAAAGATTCACGGGCATAACTCAATGGAGAGTTCATTCCAAGGGGGAGTTTGTTAACACACTACCTAAATAAAAAAGGGAGTTTGTTGATACACTTTCTACTTATGACGCGTGAAGACTTTGAAGATCCTCCGACATGAAAGACATGGAAGACGAACCTCACGAGTAGCGTCCAAGGGGGAGTTTGTTGGTACACTTTATGTGGACGCGACTCGACTCGGTTCGATTCGGTTCGAGTCGACTCGGTTAGGTCCGGCTCAAGCCCGACGTCACGACATTCCTCCGTCGTGCGCCCCAGAGTTCGACACGCGAAGCACGGAGCGCCGCAAGCCTTTCCCGCAAACACCTCACCATGACATCACCTTAGTGATGTCATGATGATGTCACAAGCTTTGTCTTATGTTGACTAATTGAAAGTTGTCAACAGAAATTAAGCTGGGCCGTAATTCCTTATGCTTGGGCCGTGAAAGTTGAAGTGGGCTTTGACTTGGATTGGGCTTATATTAAGCTCGACGAAACAGAAAGAAGATTTAATATGTATGTCGACGAAACAGAATGTGTTTCGTCGACTTTAATGTTTCGTCGTGCCTTTATGCGTTTCGTCGTAGTCTAGTCTGTGTCTAGTATAAATACCCCTCACTGTTTCTATGTGAAATAGATGAGAGCATACCCTTAAAGAAACTCTGTCAAAACTGTGTTTGTATCAGTTTGTAATCGGTTCTCATCCCGTTTAATCAATAGAGTGTGTTTCATTGGTTAATCCGTGTTCTTTACTATCTGTGTTTAGTTTGCACCGTCACGGGGATTCCGCACCCGTTACCGTGTTTGTGATAAACAAGGATAGGTTTTCGTTATCGATCCTCACCGGAAAAACGGGACCTACAACCTGGTTTTTTTTCGCTCGTTCCTCGCGTGCTCTTCATCCTTCAACAAAAATGGTCGTCTCACGAACATGATGTACCTACAAATCTCAACCCTTGTGTAAAAGCATGCTTCTCATAAATATCAAAATTTGTTAGTTACCTGGTTCTACCATTTTTATGAAAACATTACCAAGCCATAGTTATTTCACTTTGATTTATGTGGAAAAATAATGTACCCCAACAACAAATCTAACTCACTTTGTTTCCTCCGACGGCTTTTTCTACTGCCTACGGAAATTTTCGGGTGACGAAACAATCCAGAGGGTGTCACCTACGGCCCTTTTGGGCATCGCCGACGGTGCCTCTAAATCCCATTTTCTGTTTTCTTCATAACTTTTTCGTTTTAGCTCCGTTTTATTCATCGTTTTCGCCCACGTCTTCGTAATTCAGCCCTCTATCATGCCATCTTCCAATATCTTCATTTCCAATCCATTAACATCCCCTAAAACACATCTAATCTTCATGGTTAACACCAACTTGTTTTCTGTTTTTCCATTTTTGCATTCCCGGTTGATCTGTTTTCCGTCCCGGTGCTTCGTAAAGCTCCCAAATAGCTCCTTAAACTCTTTTAGACCTGTAGAACACAAATCCCATTAAAAGTAGGCTATTCAAGATTAAAAGCTACCTAAAAACATTAACTTAAGCATAAACGATCACCGGTTTTCGACCACGTATCACAATCAGATCACCGTTTGTACTCAACAAAAGATGGTGCACATCCGCTAAAAGATGATGACGTCCTGCTCATCATGTGATGCAAATCTGAAGATCCTAACCCAAATACCTGGGTGGTCCGACGACCTCCTGCCTATACAAGAGCCCACACCTCGGGGTCATCAGAACAATCATTGAAAAGGTAGGCTTCCCTTGATTATGATGAATATAATTATGATGAATATAGTTATGATCGTGATGAATATAGTTAAGTTGGTCACTAGCTCATTGAAATGTCCATTTTATGCAAATTAATTAAGCTTAACGCAAGCGCCACAGCTGGTGGGAGCTGGTCTTACAGAACGTGCTAGGGGTACTCAAGCACCCCTTGTGGTTGCGGCAGTAGATGCGGTGGCGGTTGCGGAGGTGGTGGGTGAGCGTGGTCCCATCGGCGTCATCGTCACTGTCGTCGGCATCATCACCTGCCAGCTCTAGCAGCTCCTCTAGTAACTCCTGTGGGAGGACGATGGGGAAAGAAGCTGCCCGCCCGCTCCTATAAATCGAAGCCCGAGCCCAGGGAAGTCATGGATGATGTGCATGCCGATCAGCGTCTGCCGTGTCAACCTGGTCAGCTCAACCGTGCCCCCCCCCCCCCCAGTTAATTGTGGGTCCTGATATGGAACAAGGCCCAACGAGTGGGCAATACGCGTGATGTACCCCCCCCCCCCCCAATACAACATAGACCCAACAGGGTTCCTTTCTAACATTTTTTGAAGAAACAGTTTGAAGCATGTGTTTTTTTTTCTGTATCTCAAATAAGAACTCTCTGGTCCATGTGTAGTTATACACCACTGGAAACCAACATGTGTAACAATAACTAATTGCATTGAAATGGATTAGTTTAGTAAAATAAAACTGTCATTATATTAATGACAGAATTTATAACATCTTGATCATGGTCATATCAGTGGGAAGTGGAAGGACCAAGCTAACGCATCAACTACACCAATAGCTGGATCGCACCGAGACGAAGTCTAGTCCGTACCTAGCCATATCATGTATATTGACCACGCGCGTCTTACTGTTTATGTCTCGCCTACTGGCGCGCCAGTGGTACGAGTCACTCGCCACTTCCGCGTCATGCACATTATCATAGGTGCAGCCAGTCCACATTATACGAACTGAAATTACGCCAGCCCTGCGTGCTACAACTGGATTTGACCCGCGCCATGACATGTCATCTGCTAGCTACTTAGTCACACCATACCGAACCACGCCACCCAACCCATAAACCATGCGCATGATGAAAAAAAATACAAAGACGGCTCTCAAGCGTCTCGCAGAGACGCAAGTGTGCGAGTTAGGGTTATTCGCACCCTTTAGGGTCCCCATTATTATTTGCCTAAAAGGAAACAATATACAAGGAGTTTTACTACCTGTAAAGCATTTGAGTTTTGCTCCAAATAGTTTTATCCATTTTTCTTCAAATTTTCAACAACTTTGGTTGTTACAACCACTCAAATTCGAGTATTAATATCTCATTTATCTTAGCTTTGTTTGGACATGGTCTGGTTCGTTGTCAATTTACTCAGCGTAGCTGACTAACTTTAGCATGCATGATAGATTAAACAAGTGATGATATTTGTCACACCCCTATTTCCACGTGTCACCGGTGGGCCCGGTGGGGGAGTATCGTGACGTGGTTGGCAACGTAATAGTCAAACAACACAATATAATAATGCACAGCGGAAGCAAATTTAAAATAAGATACAACCGAATTTATTTATTGTAAACAAAGTCACAATTATCCGGTGTTTATCCACAGTAGGATCGAAACAAAATAACATTTAATTGTTCAACAGACTTCGGCATCTAAAGCTTGCGAGACTTCTAATGATGCTTAGGAGAATCCCAGCCTATTTCGCCTAGTACCTGCATTTAATCTTTTTGGGAAAATACGTCAGTTTACACTGGTAAATACATTCAACTGACTCATTTTATAAAATGATTGAAAATTGGTTTGGATGCACATGGCATAAACATTTTATTTAACTTGGGAGAATTATTTAATATTATAATCTTGTGAACGATTTACATGTTACTTATGCGTTCAGTAGCCCGGAACGTATTCCGGGTTAAAGATCAATAGACACACCACTTATGTGAGTTATACACGGGAGTACGCCTACACCCCGTGCTCAGGTCGTCGCTATCTCGTAAGATAATGCCAGGGATATCCGGGACATGGTCATTAACCCCCCAAAGGCTGTAAAGTAAACACATTTGTTTAAAACGAGCCGATCAAATTATTCAATTAACCACTAAGCGTGGAAGATTTGATGCTCGATCAAGCGGTACGCTATGTACCGTAACCCAAGCCCGTATAGGGAAAATAAGTTAAAAGTATTTACCTTTGCAAGTATAAATCCTTAATCGAATAAATTGCAGATAGCTTTTACTGGGCTCCTAATCTGGAACGAAGGTTTAATATAACCTATTAGAATACTAACGGATCTTAAATTAAGCTTAAGCTTAGACCGGTCAGTTTTAAAGATACGGTTCGTACGCACGATTAAGCGAAGACCGGATAGAATGTGATTTAGACCCGACAAGTTTGAAGACTTGTTTAATATGGGTTTACTATTCACATTCTGGATTTTGAGATAAAAATGATATCGTTTGATCCGTTTCGGCTAGTTTATGCAAACTAGTTACATAACCCGAACCGAACGCGTATAATGCATAACGGGTAACCGAAAGGGTCGCGAACAGGTTTCCTAAGTTAATACGCTTTAAATATGTTGTGATATCATTATGATATCTTCCATAATGCCCATAACGAGTTTATTCCCTAATTATGCCCCGTAGGGGTATTTTGGTCATTTTAACGACCATAAAAGGGATTTATAGTACTTCTGAGATACGGGTCTGATTAACTCAGAAAAACATCTTAACTTAACAGGTTATGTCTAATGGTATTAAGTCTTACGTGGCAAAATGGTTTTAATACTAAACTACGCGTTTAATACGCGTATAAAGCCGTTTTAAGCGACGTACGGGTTAAAAATACCAATCTGAGTTTTCTAATCAGCAAAACAGGTTCAAAATACTATATTTATTATTTTAAATCAGTGGCAATTGGATTGGTATCAATCGGATTCGTAAAACTCGTTTTATGGCTTAAAAGGGCATATTCGGTATTAACCGAATCAATGCGATAAGCCTAGCTTAAGACCAGCCTAAAAATAATTAAAAATCTTCAAAAATCCTTAAATATTATTTAACATCAGCGGGTAAAAGTTTTGGTACCGAAAATCGGGTTTAGATAGGCTATGCGCTAATCGCGCCGTTTAATTAATAAAAAGCTTATTATTTACGCTAATGCGCATATCTCCTAATCTAGACCTCCGATTGACGTGAAAATTTACGTACATGTTTAATAATCAGTAACTAAGATTATTGTACTTTCACATTTTCAAAATTCTCGTTGTATGGTCGTAAGGGCGTTATGGTCCAATTTAAGCGATTAACGGAAACGTGTGCATGCATCGGATAATCAATGAAACAAGTACAGAGACTTATACTAGCATGTAACCCAATCCTAATGAGACTTTAAGGCATGTCTAATTCCAACTAAAACGGGTCAGAACCGAAGTCAACGCAAAAGTCAAAGTTTTGCGCCTTTCGGTTCCGAACCGGGTTTAAACAGAAATTTGTCGAGTCGGGCAAGCGTAGACAAGTTTTTATACTTATTACCAAGTTATATTAAGTTTAAAACAGGTTGCACGCCTCGCGGATTGCTAGTCGTGCATTAAATCGCATTTTGTAATTCTGTTGACTTTTTCGGTCAACGTTTGACCCGACAAACGACCTAGTTAGGTCTGGATTTGGTACTTGCCCTTATAAGGGTTTAATACCCATATAATTACCTATCTAACGGTACTTTTAATTCGACACACGACTGAGCTATCGTTAATTAATCGCGAAGTCAAACCGTAGTTACGTCGGTTTGACTTTTAAGCTAATTACTAAGCTAGAATTAATTTAGAAGGGTTAGGCAACTTACTAGATGGTTAATGAATGATTAGAAAGGCTCTTGATCAGTTTGCAAGCTCCCCAAATAATCAGAATGCTTGAATATGATGTGTGAAAAGTTTGTGAATGAATGGTTTCTTTATATACAAGAATCAAGCACCACAAGAGAGTGACAACCAAGTCTAGGGCCATCCACAATTGATCAACACTTGTAAGTAGTGTGTAGGGATGTCTAGGGGCCATGCATATGCAAGAAAAACCGGATTAGAGGGTCACATTCGCGCACAACAGGCTGCTGCCTGTTTTCTGTTGCTGGGGGTTGCCTTACGGACCGTAAGGTCCCCAAGCTTACGGTCCGTAAGCCTGACATCAGGCTCACAACTTGTTTGTTTGTTGAAGTTTTGAAAGGGCATCAACTTGCACGACTTTGGGACTTTGTTTTGGCAACAAGGGACCTCCAATAAGTGTCTAATACTGTAACATACCCTACCATCATCCATTATTTCACTTGATTGCATATACAAGATCCGAAAACATCGGTTTATCATTCAATTCATTATTGGAGTCACATCATGCATTATCAATTCCATTCTTGTGCATGAATTCTATTATTGTTGGCATTTACCGGATTATATCAAATGTCGATAATAAGTATTTGGTCTTGGGATTTATATGAGGTCGTTCAGAGGTAAAATTAACATAACGCCATCTTTAAATCCTACCAAAATATTGTTATTAAGTCCGGGTTTACAACGCTTGTTGTCATACATGACACGTGTCGTTAATTTATTTAACACGAATTTCTGAGGTGTTACATCCTCACCCCCTTAAAATAAATCTCGACCCGAGATTTACTGAAACAAGTAAGGGTACTTTTCTTTCATGGTGGATTCTAACTCCCACGTATACTCGGGACCTCTTCGGGCATCCCATTTGACCTTTACAAAAGGTATGTGCTTTCTTCGAAGCTTCCTTACCTGTCGATCTTCAATCGACAAAGGTTTTTCTACAAACGTTAAGCTCTTATCTATTTGCACATCTGTATGTGGCATGATATGTGAATCGTCAGCGGAACACTTCTTTAGATTGCAGATGTGGAACACATTGTGAATTCCACTGAGCTCTTCCGGTAAGTTTAACTTGTAGGCAACTGACCCGACACGTTCGATAACCTCGAAAGGTCCTATGTATCTCGGGCTTAGTTTGCCTTTCTTACCAAATCGCATCACCCCCTTCCAGGGTGACACTTTAAGTAGGACTTTGTCACCTACTTCGAAGTGAAAGTCCTTACGACTTGGATCCGCGTAACTCTTCTGCCTATTCCGGGTAGCTTGGAGATTGTTACGAATCTGGACAATCTTGTCTGTCGTTTCGAACACGATTTCTGGTCCTGATAACTGGACTTCTCCAACTTCCGCCCAACAAACTGGCGATCTACATTTTCTACCGTATAATGCCTCAAAAGGCGCAGCTCTTATGCTGGTATGGTAGCTATTGTTGTAGGAGAATTCGATCAATGGTAGGTTCTTATCCCAGCTACCTCCCAAATCGATCGCACATGCGCGTAGCATGTCTTCCAACGTTTGAATAGTACGCTCACTCTGACCGTCTGTCTGAGGATGGTAAGCCGTACTAAAGTTCAAACGTGTACCCAAAGATTGCTGGAAACTCTTCCAAAAGTGTGACGTGTACCTAGTATCCCGGTCAGAGATAATAGCTACAGGTATGCCGTGTAGGGCTACAATCTTGTCAACGTATAACTGGGCTAAGATATCGGAGCTATAAGTCTCCTTGATGGGTAAGAAATGAGCTGACTTAGTCAGTCGGTCAACTATAACCCATATCGTATCATTGCCTTTTCTTGTCTTGGGTAACTTGGTAATAAAATCCATAGTTACCATTTCCCACTTCCACGTAGGAAGTTCAGGCTGTTGTAGCAAACCTGACGGTTTCTGATGCTCGGCTTTGACTTGCGCACATGTCAAGCATTTTGCTACATGGGCGGCCACAGACTTTTTCAAGCCTATCCACCAATAATTTGCCTTTAAATCCTGGTACATCTTATCAGCTCCAGGATGAACGGAGTATTTGGAACTGTGGGCTTCTTGGAGGATGACATCACGAAGTCCTCCAAAAATCGGAACCCATATTCGTCCGTTTAACCATAAAATTCCGTCCTTGCTAAGAGTTAACTGCTCCTCAGTTACTCCTAACTTTTCATTAGGATAGTTAGCTTCCAACACAGCTTCCTTCTGTGCAGCTAACACCCTTTCTATCAAACTGTTCTTTATCTCTATACGCTTGGCGTTAATTCGAATGGGTTTAACCCTTTCCTTTCTGCTCAAGGCATCAGCGACTACATTCGCTTTGCCGGGATGGTATTTGATTTCACAATCATAATCATTTAAAGTTTCCATCCAACGGCGTTGCCTCATGTTTAATTCTTTCTGGTTAAACAGATGCTGGAGGCTCTTGTGATCAGAAAAGATCACAAACTTGATTCCATAAAGATAATGCCTCCACAGTTTTAGTGCGAACACAACGGCACCCAATTCCAAGTCATGGGTGGTGTAATTCTTTTCGTGCACCTTTAACTGTCGTGATGCATAGGCAATCACCTTGCCTTTCTGCATAAGCACACACCCCATGCCAGTGTGTGATGCATCACAATAAACTACAAATTCTTCAGCGCCTTCTGGTAAGGTAAGCACAGGAGCGTTGCTCAACTTTTGTTTCAAAACATCGAAGGACTCTTGCTGCTTAGGACCCCATATGAATTTTACTTTCTTCTTGGTCAAGGAAGTTAGAGGTGCAGCAATCCTTGAAAAATTTTCAATAAAACGCCTGTAATATCCTGCCAATCCTAGGAAACTACGAATCTCCGTAGGTGTCTTTGGCTCTTGCCAATTCATAACAGCTTCGACTTTAGCGGGATCCACCTGGATACCACGCTTACTAACCACGTGTCCAAGGAATTGGACTTCTCGTAGCCAAAATTCACACTTAGAGAATTTGGCGTAGAGCTTCTCCTGACGTAGAAGTTTGAGAATACAACGAAGGTGTTTCTCGTGGTCAGCTTGATTCTTAGAATAAATAAGGATGTCATCGATGAAGACGATAACAAATTTATCTAAGTAAGGCTTGCAGACACGATTCATGAGATCCATGAACGCGGCTGGTGCATTGGTGAGCCCAAAAGGCATCACTAGGAACTCGTAATGACCGTAGCGAGTCCTGAATGCAGTCTTGTGAACGTCTTCATCCATAACCTTCAACTGATGGTATCCTGACCTCAGATCAATCTTTGAGAAGTAACTTGCCCCTTGAAGCTGATCGAACAAATCGTCGATCCTGGGCAATGGATATCTATTCTTGATCGTGACTTTATTAAGCTCGCGATAGTCGATGCATAGACGCATCGATCCATCCTTCTTCTTGACAAACAGGATTGGTGCTCCCCAAGGAGATGAACTAGGTCGAATGAAACCCTTAGCTAGCAATTCATCTAGCTGCGTCCGCAACTCCTTCATTTCCGTGGGTGCCAATCTGTATGGAGCTCTAGCAACTGGTGCCGCTCCGGGGATGATATCGATCCTGAATTCGACTTGTCTATCTAGTGGTAGACCAGGTAGATCTTCAGGAAATACTTCTGGGTATTCCGAAATGACAGGGATGTCTTCTAACTTTGGTTTAGGCTCGTCAATGATCACTTGCGCCATGTAAATGACACATCCCTTTTTCAAACACTTTGAAGCCTTGAGCATAGTCACGTGCTCAGGCAGTCCGTACTGGGTATCTCCCCGAATGGTAAGTGATTCACCAGACGGGGTCTTTATCACTACTTGCTTCATGTTACAGACGATTTGGGCCTGGTTATGAGATAACCAGTCCATACCCAGAACTATGTCAAAACCGGCTAACTTAAAGGGAAGTAGAGATAGAGGAAAAGAATGGTTCTTAATGGATATAGCACATCCATCTAACTCAGTAGAGACGGCTTCAATGGTACCATCTGCTAACTCTACCTCATAATTCACTTTTAGGGTTTTGACAGGTAAATTCAACAATTTACAAAATTTATGATCTACGAAGGACTTATCTGCGCCTGAATCAAAAAGTACTCTTGCAAAAACATCGTTTACAAGGAAAGTACCTGTTATGACGTTATCATCCTGCACAGCCTCCTTCGCATCCATCCTGAAGACTCTGGCGTTAGTCTTCTTAGCCTCCTCAGGCTTCTTGTTGTACTTAGGGCAATTAGTCTTTATGTGGCCCTTTTCATTGCAACGGTAGCACGTTGCATCTTTCATCTTCTTGCAATCCAAGGTTTTGTGTTCCTTGGACTTGCACAAACCACAAGCAAAAGACCTTGACTCGTTATTCGAGTTTGATTCGAATCTGCACTTTCCAAAGTGCTGTTTCTTGCAAGTTTTGCATGTGGGCTTCTCACCAGAGCGATGCCCATCCTTCTTCGAATCTGATCCCTTCTTGTGATCACCGCTCCCACGGTGTTTCTTGTTCGACCTACGCGAACTATCATCTTCATGCTTCCTTTTCTCGGCCGCCTTATTCCTCTGCGATCTCTGCCGGACCGCATCCAGAGTGAGGGATAAGGAAAGGTCAGTTACAGACCTGAAGGTAACTGGCCGAGAAGCCTTTACACTGGACTTGATCTCGGGTTCCAAACCACCAATAAAGCGAGCAATTCTTTTTGGCTCCGGGGTTACCAGATAAGGTACCAACCGGGATAGTGTATTGAAGCTCGTCAGATATGCTTGACAATCGAGGTTCTTCATTACCAGTGATAGGAAGTCATATTCTATCTTTTCCACCTCATGTTGAGGGCAGAAATTTTCCTTGATCAAGGCGATGAATTGATCCCACGTCATGCTATACAACGGGATCTTTCCGGAGGCCTCCATCAGAGATCTCCACCAAGCTAACGCCTCACCCTTGAAGGACTGTGAGACAAATTTAACCACATCACCTTCAGCGCATCCGCTGATGTCCACGACCGTGTCCATTTCATCTAGCCACGTCATGCAGTCTACGGCTCCTTTCTCTCCCGTAAAATCCCTGGGTTTGCAAGACACAAAGTACTTATATGTGCAACCCTTGTTACGGTGTCCCTGATGCAGTACCAACTGCTGAGATGGATTACTTTGGTGGTTGGTGGACTGGCGATCATCACCGTTTTTCTTTGGCACATCCTTTTTGGGAGGAGGCTTGTTATGAGCCTCTGAATGTGTCCTTGGCTTTGAATGGGATACAGAGTGAGTCCTACTTCGGGTACTACTGTATTCTTCATACTGTCTATCCAGAGCTTGAGTAATAGCACCGTCTATTATTGCTTTTAGCTCGGCACCCGTTAATGTAATCTGGGCGTTCTCATTCGGCTCCACAGGATGGCTATTAACTTCATTAGAGTTAGCCATTTGTATTGAACTGTTGCAGAAAACAAGGACAATAATTTATTTGGGAGTTTATTATGGAATTACCCCTTAGGGTAACTCGTTAACCATGGTAAACAGAGACCATATTTGGTTAACTTATTAATCGTATTAATTTAGGATTTTAATTAAAATTTATCCTAAACATAAACAATAACAATATATATTAGCACATAAGGCTTGGTCACATGGACAATTTAAATTATAAGCTATGACTTCAGAGAATCAAAACTTTTAAGGTTTGAACCTAGTTCATTACCTTTATTAGACAGGGAGTCAAAGCTACCACTGTCTTTTGGCTCATATGGAAATGAGCAGGGCCCGTAGGCATTATATTACCACGTATGGTAAAATATGATCATCTTAATTGATGATGTACCCAGGATTCAGAGATCATTAAACTGGGTTAGGAATCTTCTAAAGAATTCCTTTATAAAAATGACGTATGTGATTTTAACGAATCACTTCTGCCAGGAGTGTTAACATGTTTCAAGATGTTAACAGGGAATTGAATCTTTTAAACAGGTCTTACCATTTTGGCCCGGTCTTATATTTGACACGTGGCTAGGTTTCACACTTTAAGATCCTTAATTAAATAAATTTCATAGGCAGATTAATTTAAAAGGAATGATTTTAATTTATTTATTTCATTTATAATTTATATATACACATAATGGCAATCATGAAATTTATAAAACAAACATTCCATTAATTTTACGTAGGTTACATATTGCCCTAAACGGGTCTTTTTACACAAACAATTTCCCACGTAGGGGTCAAACAAGTACTTACCCGCGCAGGGGTTAAATTTAAAACACAAGTCCTCGCAGGGACTAATTACTTAAATAGATGTCCACGCAGGGACTAGGTACAAAGATAAATGTCCACGCAGGGACTACATACACACATAAATGTCCACGCAGGGACTTAATTTTAAAGTAGACATACACACATAAAGGATTTACTGATCCTTCTTGCTCTTTCCCTTGATTAAGTTCGTCAAGGTCTTGAACATCCCCTGGTTACGCCTTCGGTCTTCCCGTGCCTCATGCCGCACCTCCCTAATACTTTGTAGGATTTCCTGATGCAGTGGTGGCGACATCTGCAGAGACGGCGGGGGTTGTTGGTAGTACGGGGGTTGTGTAGGCATCTGGTATCCCTGTGCTGGGTAGCCTACTCCCCAAGGACCTCCATACGGTCCCTCCTGGTTAAGGGCGTTGTAATTAGCTGCTACCAAATACGGGTCGGCTTCAGCGTATCCGAGGTTAGGGTGAGTCGGTGGCTCAAACGGGTTGTACATCGCAGGACCCGTGTATGCTGGTATCTGATTATCGAAACCCGTCGGTGGCGGTTGCTGCGCGTAGGGGTTTGATGGTCCACCTATCTGTGGAACTTCTGGAAGCGGCTGATAATTTCTGCCACTTGATTGTAGAGGAGAGTTAAAGTGAAACTCTTCTCTTCGTGTGGACATCCGGGCTCCGGATCTCCTATGTCTTTGCGGCTGTGGAGGCGCCGGCTGAACTGGTGGCGGTGGAGGCGGTGGCGTAACTGCCTCAAACTGGTGATTCCCAGAGGAATCTTGGTGATGCTGCTGCTGCTGCTGCTCATGCGGCGAAGAATAGTGAGGCTGATGCTGCTCATGGGGCGACGAATGGTGAGAAGGTGTATAATACCATTCGTGCCGAGTAAAGATAGCCTGAAAGCTATCTGGACCATTATATAGACACAATGTTCCTAAGTCAACCCAGACTAGGACTTCTATAATAATATAACATTAAAACAAATTTTAAATTCAAATAACAAACTATTTATTTATTTACTATCAATTTGAAACAATTGTTTGCATGTTTGGTTGTAAGTTGTGCTTAAGTGGTTGTACCTTAATCAAATATTGGTTGTAATTAAGTTGTGCTTAAGTGATTGTACCTTAATCAAATAATGGTTTCATTACCTTACCAAATTCAATTTGTTTTGTATGCATGTATGATTGTAAATTGTGCTTAAGTGGTTGTACCCTAATCAAATAATGGTTTCATTATCTTACCATATTCAATCGGTTTGATCCATTCAAAGTTGTGTTGTTTTATTTGTAAATTATTATTATTTATAATAATCTAATTAATTTAGCCAAAATCTTGTATAAATATAATTTGCAACATATTGATGCAATGGTTATGGGAAAAAATAGACGCGGGTTCATCGTAACGCGCGAGTCCTAGAATTAACTTATTTTATTCTATGTTTTACGTTTCGGTTTAATTACTTCGCATTAACACCGCAACTTCAGTGTCGGTGATCGCTGACAGTAGTGTGGCATTAGTGCTCGCACCCGCCGCAACACGGGGGTGCTTAATACTAGTTTTCTTTATTTAGACTTTTAGGTATGATTAAAAAAGGTTACAGCTAGTTTTTTTTATTTAATAAATTTCCTAACAATTATTGCTTACAGCTAGTTTTTTATTTAATAAATTTCCTAACGATTATTGCAATAGAATGTATCTTGCTGGGTTGGAATATTTTGGGGTAATAAAATTCATTCGCTGTTCAAAAAATAGAATAAGTTGACTTCGTTCATTAAATCCAGGACTTCGTTTCGAGATCAAGGAGAACATTAATTGATTAATTGTTATAAAATAAACAAAACAATACTATTGTAGCTAAATGATCGAACAAACTTACTTAAGTAAATCGTGAGGCTCTTCTAGCGTTTTTGGAAGCAAAGCTCTCGATCAAGTCTTTATATTCCATGCCTTCTAATATTTCGTTTTCAAGAGATATCATCGCCAATCCATTAAGTCTTTCTTGGGACATTGACGATCGCAAATAAGACTTCAACAACTTCAATTTAGAAAAGCTTCTCTCTGCCGATGCCACCGTTACCGGAAGTGTCAAAAGCACATGATATGCATTTATAGCATTAGGACAATGACCGAGCCGCATGATATCGTTTAAAGCATCAATAGGGCTAACAATGTGACTCGGTAAAAAGGTCCTAATCAACTTCAACTCCAGATAAAGTTCTTTAGCATCAACGTCTGATTCTTCTTTATATTTTAATGCATCTTGAAGACGATAACAACGAGCCTTGAGATCTTGTTCTTCAAGTGTCTTCAATTTTTTAGGAAGCAAAAACCCAAATATTTTTTCGAATTTTTGGTATTGATCGAATCTTGTTTCAAGAGAACTTATAGCTTGATCAACAATACATAGAAAGTAGTTGACTTTAAAATCATCGTCGAGTGAAAATATAACTTCTTCTGCACTTGAATTCTCATCAAACTGTTTTTTCCTACATATCACACGTTTTTTAGGGAATTCCGCATTAATACCTAATTCATTGGCAATTTCTATAGCTTCATCAATCGCCTTAGAAAACCCCACTTCTCTATAATTTTTGAAGTATTTAATCAATTTGTCCACTTCATCAATAGCAACATCAAGAACCACATCCTTTGATTGCAACTTTTTGCTCACCACATTCACATTGGATAATATTTCATACTAAATGACGATTTGTACCAAAAATTCATAGTCACCAACCTCATGCTTTTCAAGTGATCTAGCTTCGCTTTGAATTTTAGCATCTTTATCCGAGTCACTAACTTCTTTCAAAGCTTTTCCTACTTCTACAAGTTGAGTTCTAATAGGCTTAATACTATCTACACGACTTTCCCAACGAGTGACAGATAATGATTTAAGAGTCAATCCTTTAACATTGTCTTTCAAAATTTGCCACCTATTAATAGAATTGGCAAAGATAGTATATATACGTTGTATTGTTCCAAAAAATACCCTAGACTTAGTAATCGTGTTTGCCATGTCACACAACACAAGATTAAGACTATGACAACCACACGCACTATAAAAAGCTCTAGGATTTTTTTCTAGAAATCTACTTTGAACTCCACTATGTTTTCCTTTCATGTTCGCCCCATTATCATAGCCTTGACCGCGCATATCAACAATATCAAGACCTAGAGACTCTAATTCCTTAGATGTAACATCAAAAAGTCTCTTACCTGTGGTATCATCAACAACCAAAAAACCTAAAAACGATTCCTCAACTGTCACAGAATTAGAGTTAAAATTCACATACCTCACAATTATGGACATTTGCTCTTGGTGACTTATATCAGGTGTGCAATCGAGTATGATGGAGTAATACTTTGCTTGTTTTATCCTTTTGATGATTTCTGTTTTAACTTGATCAGCTAATAATTGTATCAACTCGTTTTGGATATTGTGTCCAAGATAATGTATATGGAGTTCATCATTCAAAATACGCCGCACGTGTTCTTTCATAATCGGATCAAACTCTTCCAACATCTCAACCAATCCCAAGAAGTTTCCATTGCTTTTTTGATACAACTTCTCATTTGACCCACGAAAAGCTAAGCCATGTTTAGCAAGAAATTTCACAAGAGCAATAATCCTAAAAATCACTTCTTTCCAATAGTCTTTTTCTTTTTTGAAATGCTCATATGCGTCTTTGTCAATTGTTTCATTGCAATCCAACCTTTGACGCATTTCAAACCATTGATGCATATGCTTGAGATGTTCAAAGCTAACTTCATGGTCTTTAAGACCTTGAGAAGCATGCTTCCAATCCGAATAACCTTCATTATCCAACCCGCCTTTCTTATATCCTTGTCTAAAAAGTTTACAACAAAAACAAAAGACTTTATCAAGCTCTTTCGAATACACTAGCCATTCTCTATCACACGTCTCCTTGTTTGATAGAATTCTATTATACATGAATTTAGAAAATCGTCTTCCAACATTATCCACGGGACCCTTATCAATAGTCAAATCTCTTTTTGGACCTTTCATAACCAATTCATTAATCAAGTTAGGATTAAGCTTATCCCAATTTCTAGGGTCAAAAATATCAATACTAGGATTAACATTAGCATCATGTTCACCCACATTAGCTTCATCTACATTAACATTAACATCATCTTCACCCGCATTATCTTCATCCACGTTAGCATTAACATCATCTTCATCCAAATTAGATTCATCCACATTAACACCCGTATTATCTTCACCCACATTAACATCTACATTATCTTCATCAACATTAGAACTAGAACTTTGAGGTAGTTTTGAAAAAAACTTGAGTATACGCCCTTTGTCGGCCTTTGCTTTTTCTTCCTCTAGCTTCTTCTTTTTACGTTTTTGACTACCGGATAGGTATTTGTATTTAGGAATGGGTGGCATAATTTCTAGACAAAAAAAAAATCAAAGTTGAAAACTAGTAAGTTTTATCTAACTCTAAACCTAAACAATAAACAATTATCTAGACAAAAAAAAAAAATCAAAGTTGAAAACTAGTAAGTTTTATCTAACTCTAAACCTAAACAATAAACAATTATACATCAAAGTCTCAAAGATTCAATCATTCAATTTCAAACATCAAAGATTCATAGTTTCATCTAGTTCTAAATCAATAAATCTAAACAACAAACATTCAAAGTTTCATGTAATAAACTGAATATATAAATCTAAAAATAAAAAAAAAATTACATTCTTTTAATCGATTGATACAACTGAAAACACATACCTCAAGGATGATGAAAATAGTTGAAACCTAATTTTTTTTAATGATCGCACAGCAAGTAAGTTTAGGTTTAGTCTTTGAAAGTTTGGTTTTTTTTTTTTTTAAAGCACATCACGTAGCCTAGGGTAAATACTAAATTAGAATGTGGGCCCTTTTGTTGACTATTATCCTCAAATGTTCAGAATGTGTGGGCCTATTATATACCAACAGCACATTTAGCCTATTATATACAAGGAACACAATAAATTTTTCGGGCCCCTAATACTTTTGGGCCTTGTGCGCCTGCCCAGTTTGGCCGGCCCAAGAGCCGGGTCTGCTACAACATTTGATCAGTATGACTAATTACAATTACGTAATCAGTGATCTACCGATTTACAAAGCTGCATTGCTTGACAATTGGGATTCCGTTAGTCAACTATTCGAACAAGATCCAGAGCTGCTCACAAAACAGATAACATACTGGTGGGAGACGCCGTTAATCATCGCGGTTGGGACGAATCGCTCCCACAGTTTCGTGGAGAAGCTTGTGGAACGTATTGTCGCGGTTGGTGCAAAGGATAAGTTGTTTGTGGGGAGTTATGGTGGAAACAACCCGCTTCATTATGCTGCTAAGGTTGGAAACACAACTGCTGCAAAGCTTTTGGTGGAGCAGAACCCTGATATGACACGAGTTCCAAATCCTTATGGTAATACGCCGTTGAAACTGGCTGCGTGGCATGGGAATAAGGATACGCTAAAATACTTGTTGACGGTGACTCCAGATACGTCACTTCCTGGGGAGGAAGGAAGTAGTCCGTACACTGGAGTTGCTGGTGGAGATCTTATTACTCTCACAATTATGGCTGGATTCTACGGTAAGTCCGATATGTTAAGACAAGTTCATGATACAAAGCAATATCACCATCTGGTTTCGGTTTTTTCAGTTTTGTCATTTGGGCTTAGAATTTTTTTGTTCAAATAAAAAGGATGGTCTAGAAATAATAAATTTGGGCATAAAACTCTTTGTTATTCAATGACCATATATCTAGGCCTAAATATTTTTTTGCTACATCATTATTATTATTTTTTATAAACAAGGCTTGAATTCTATGTACTACAGAGTTAAATAAATTAAATATTAAATAATTTGTAACAAATGGGTGAAATAAGAAACACATGTACAGATTTGGTTGTAATTAGTCATTCTGATCAAATCAATAGTTGTTATTTATAACTAAGGGGTCACATATTGTAACATGTGACACAACTGTAGGTCCCTCGGAGGTTGAGGTTCAACCTAATCCTTGTTATGTTAACCAACCCGGTTGTGCGGAATCCAACCGGAAAGGCAAACCGAGATAGAACAAGCACAAACACAACACACAATCTCCACCGATTAACACCACTTGTATTAATACGAAGAAAGGTTCGGTTACAAAGCTATGTTTACAAATGTGTTTTGCAAACTCTCTAAAACACTCGTGTGTGTGTGCTCTCAACAGAATGCTCTCTACAAGACTAAGTTGTCTCACTTCTCACACACTTTTTCACCTTTAAATGAAGTGAACACATTACATGGGTATATATACCCATCACAGCTCGTCTGGTCGAAGGATCAGATAGACTGATCGAAAGATCATCTATCGATCTGAAACAGCTCGAAGGATCCACATATACCTCGAAGGATGATATCCTTCGAGGTCCATCTATATCCATCGAAGGTTTATCCTTCGAGCTCATCGAAGGATATAAACAATCCTTCGATGACTCATCCTTCGACACACACATCTTACAAACAATGTTCTAACTGTTTGGTCAAGTCAAACCAGGAGGATGGTTGACTTGGTCAAACTTACATCAACCTTACATTAAAGACATCGTTTTGTATCATGACGAAATACAGACAAAGTACAGACACAAGTGCACCAACAAACTCCCCCTTGGCTGTAGCTTTGTCTCGATCTTCGTGTCTTCAAGTCTTTGACGTCCTTTCAAGTCTTCAATGTCGGAAGATCTTTAAAGTCTTCACGTCTTGAAAGCAGAAAGTGTACCAACAAACTCCCCGTTTCATGTAGGAAGTGTGTTGACAAACTCCCCCTTAACATAAGCTCCCCCTTGAGTTATGCTCGTGAAAGTCTTGATCTTTGCAACTTGAGATCCTTGTGGTGTTGATTATGGTCAGCGACAACTCGATCATCTTCATCACTTGAGTGCCTTCACGTCGTGTCTTCATTCCGAAGCTTGTCATCGACCATGTTCTCCTTGCCTTTAGAATCTGCACATGCAAGAAATCTAAACGCGTAATGAGAACAACTGCCTGGAATATCATAAGCAAACGACACACATGTGACCATTGTTCAATCAATCACCGTCCGACAGTTTGAAAGTTTAGTAAATTTGTCAATTTTAGGTTTTTAACTTTCAAAACTTGCAAATTTCGACCGTTTATGAAGATTTAGTCATTTCGGTTTTCAATCAGGTTTCAGGTAACGAAGACTCGAGATCCAACATCGTACGATCGAAAATAAGATAGAAATAAAATATTTTTGGCTTTTAGAAAGTTTATATTAAAACACACCTAAAATCTTTTTGGACTTTTTGAATATTTCAAATGTAAAGACTGAAAGCAGTAAATAAATATATACAAAGGTGCAGAAACTGAAAGCATTAAATAAATATATACAGACATTCTTTTTGCGAGTTTCGAGGGTAAGAGAATCATATCAGTGTACGGTCATGCCAAAACGCTCTTGTTGTTCAATTAGTTAACATTTAGATAAGCATCCTATAACGATTATCGGTATTGTTGTCCACTTAAGCTCAACTTATCAGATGTAATCATGGCGAGGGGATACGATTAAGGTATGATTTATACTTACCGACCGGTGTTCATCCACATCACGACACATTCCCGTATCAAGGTATGCACGAGGGTTCATCTTACCGGTGAGTATACCGATTATCATCTGTTTGACCGTATATGATGTGAGATTCTCACTTATTTTGATTTGAAAACAAGCCCTATGTGATAGAATCACTTATTGATGAGGAACTTGATTTTCGATGCATGAGGGCACAAGAGCAAGTCCGTGAACAGGTCAGTACTTTCGTACAGCAGAGAGACGAACTTGACTCCCGGATGAATGTGATATATTATCACTTATTTGTTTGGACATGTGATTGTTGATCACTTATTGAGGTCGAATGCAATATGTACACGTATGTATGGTATCATGGAAGATCTAGACTTGCGTCCCCGTTATTTTTTCGGTAAAAGATACAACCATGATACCCAGATGATAAGCAGCATAAAGACCGAATATCTCAGAACCTCGGCAATCTCTCAAACGAAATTTCGGTACCAAGACCATATGCCAATGAGTGGTTCCCACCTGGTCTTCAGTCGATTTAAGTTTATATCACCCTGCACACTTTAAAATGATTGTGAGCCTACCGATACATCTTATATAGAGCTGCTTATCGTTTTTCATTTAAGGTTTAAAGAGGTTTGAACAGACCACTGATGTACTATCATTTTCTCTTTTGCTCGCCAGGAAACTCATTTTTGTTTTTCTATTGTTTTTGTGTTTTTGAAATTTTTCGATGCTTTTGGATTTTCAAATTTTGGATTTACTCCCCCTAAAAACAATAAACTAAGACAAATTTAAAACACAAAGATATTTACAAAAATGATTTTCCGATGTTGGTCTTACTCTTGCTTGACCTTAATGCCGTTTACCAATAATAAATAGTCAAATCTTGATTTGTCAAATGCTTTGGTAAAAAGGTCGGCACGTTGGTCATCAGTGTGGACGTAAGCAACATCGATTAGCCTTTTCTCAAAGCAATCACGTATGAAGTGATACTTAATTTCGATGTGCTTAGTCTTTGAATGCTGCACAGGATTTCTAGTGATCTGTAAGGCAGCAGAATTATCAACGTAAATAGGAGTAGTTAGGAATTCAAAACCGTAGTCGCGCATTTGTTGTTGGATCCATAGGACTTGGGAGCAACAACTTGAGGCAGCAATGTATTCAGCTTCGCATGTTGATGTAGCGACGCACGTCTGCTTCTTGCACTGCCATGTGACTAGGCGATTTCCCAAAAACTGACATCCAGCCGTTGTGGATTTGCCGTCGATTTTGCATCCGCCAAAATCAGAATCACCGAATGCGATCAAGTCAAAGTTATTATCCCTAGGGTACCATAGACCGGTGTCAGGGCAACCCTTCAAATAACGAAAAATCCTTTTTACAGCTGCAAGATGTGAGGCCTTCGGGTTGACTTGATATCTGGCAAGCAGGCACGTTGGGTACATTATATCTGGTCTTGATGCTGTGAGGTACATAAGAGATCCGATCATCGCGCGATAGTATGAGGGGCTAACAGCTTCACCCTTCAAGTCTGGAGTAATTCCGTGATTTTGCGGCAATGGGGTACCGATGGGCGTTGCATCAGACATCTGGAACCGGCTCAAGATGTCACCAACATATTTAGTCTGATGGATGAATATCCCAGACTCGGTTTGTTGTACTTGTAGGCCCAAAAAGAAGGTCATTTCCCCCATAGCACTCATCTCGAATTTATCCTGCATAATGCGCTCGAAATTCCTACACAAAACATCATTAGTAGAACCAAAAATAATATCATCAACGTATACCTGAACCAGTAGAAGATCTCCATCTTGTTCTTTGATGAAAAGAGTACAATCGATAAGACCTCTGCGAAATCCATTCTCCAGCAGATAATTAGATAAGGTTGCGTACCAAGCTCGCGGTGCTTGATGTAGACCATATAGAGCTTTGTTGAGCAACCAAACCCGATCGGGATGGATAGGATCTTCAAAACCTGGAGGTTGTTCGACGTACACCTCTTCTTCCACCACACCATGTAAGAATGCACTTTTCACGTCCATCTGGTATACCTTGAAACCTTTGAATGAGGCATAAGCCAGAAAGATCTGAATTGCTTCTAGACGTGCAACAGGTGCATACACTTCGTTGTAGTCGATCCCTTCAATCTGACGAAAACCTTGAACGACTAGCCTTGCTTTGTTTCGAATAACGACTCCACGGTCATCCTTTTTGCATTTAAACACCCAACGGGTACCAATCTTCTTGTAACCAGCTGGTTTCTCTACGAGTTTCCAGACACCAAGCTTCTGGAATTGTTGCAGCTCTTCCTGCATCGCTTCAACCCAAAAGTTATCTTTCAAAGCTTCTTTCCAAGTTCTTGGCCCTTCCTGTGAGGCATAACATGCGAAAGACCAATCATTTTGTTGACCAGATTCTCTAATCGTCGCATACAAGCCTGCATTGTTGTTGTTTCGCAACATGTTTCTTGTTTGAACGCCACTTTGTACATTTCCGGTGATGTTTTGTTGAGGATGGGTATTGTGTATCCTTGTTTCTGGATTATCTTGAACTGGAATATTTGTACCCAGATTGTTGAGATTGAGATCAACAACTAATTCAATACCCGGAATTGACGAAGAGGATGATGCAGTAGCTTCAGCTGTTCTAGGGGCGTCCACTGGAGGAGTACCCTCTGAAGTACCATGAACTGCTGTTGTTGGAGCTTCTTGATCTGCATCTAGAAATTCATCATCCTCTGAAGATTCGTTCAATTCGGTAGCATCGTGAAAATCCTCATTGTCGAGAGCATTATTGTTCACTGAAGATGGTTCTTGATTGACAATAATTGGACGAACCAACGGTGAATCTGTTGTGTTGTCACTCTCGAAAAACATCCTTGCTGCAGCATTTTCTTCAACTGCTTCAACATTGATCGAATTGAAAAAGTCATCGTACTCAAACATCCAAGGCTGACCAGGATTTCTAACTGGCAAAGTGTGCCTTTGTACTCTGACTTCAGACCATTCCTCGACCCTTTTAGTCTCTAGATTCCAGACTCTTAAGTTTGGGGTGGAATACCCAAGAAAGTATCCATCAATTGCTCTTGCCCCAAACTTTCCATTAGGATCGATTATTGTGCACGGAGCTCCAAACGGTTCAAGATATGACAAATCTGGTTTCCGTTTGTTAATAAGCTCAAAGCAGGTCTTGTTGTGCCTTTTGACTGTGAGGACTCGGTTCAACGTGTAACATGCAGAAGACACAGCTTCAGTCCAGAAGGGAATCGGCAACTGTGATTCTACCAACATAGTCCTAGCAGTCTCGATCAATGTGCGGTTCTTACGTTCAGCGACACCATTCTGTTGAGGAGTATAAGCTGCACTAAATTCGTGAAGAATACCTTTTGAAGTGCAAAACTCCGCCATGGCATGATTTTTGAATTCAGTACCATTGTCGCTACGTATCCGCCTAACCTTCAACTTATATAGGTTCTCAATCTGAATGATCAAGTTTTTGATAATACCGAAGGTTTCACTCTTATGTGCCATGAACGCCACCCAAGAAAATCTTGAATAATCATCAGTTATCACGAGGCAATATTGATCATTCCTAATACTTTTGTGCTTGACAGGACCGAACAAATCCATGTGCAAACGTTCAAGAGGAACAGCCACCGTGTTGATTTTCTTTGTAGGGTGTCGCTTCTTCGTTTGTTTTCCTTTCTGACACGAGACACAGATGTCTTGAAGATGAAAGTTTTTAAGAGGAACACCATTCACCAATTCATTTGACACCAAATGATTCATTTTGCGTAAGTGAATGTGACCCATTCGTCTGTGCCAAGAGATTGAGTCTTTTTCTGTGGCTTTGGAAACGAAACAAGTTGCTTGTGCAGACGTTGTGATAGCTTGGCTCATATCAAGGACATACAGATCATTTATCCTTGGAGCCGACAAGAGAATCCATTCTTTTGGAATTTTGAAGCCGGGTTTCAGCACATAACATCCATTTGCATCAAAGTGTACTGAGAACTGCTTATCACAAATTTGAGAAACACTAAGAAGATTGTGATCAAGTTGTTGTACGAAGTTGATCTTATCAAAGCTAACAACCCCGTTGGAAATCATTCCTTCACCCGTAATATATCCGCCTTTATCTCCAGCAAAAGCAACATAACCTCCTCTAATAGATTTGACGTCGTAGAGAAGCTTCATGTCGCCTGTCATGTGCCTGGATGCCCCACTATCAACAATCCAATGACTACTGATAGTTCCTCCTGGAACACCCTGCACATGAACTCACATGATTAGTTGGAGATGGGGACCCAAGCCATTGTGGTCTTGGGTCTTCCATTTTCATCAACAACGATAACTTCTATTCTTTGATGATTCATAAATTGTGATGGTCCCTCTGAACTTGTGGTCAATTTAGGTTTCCATGTCTGTTGAGTTTTACCAGTTTGATTGTTTGACAATTTAACTTCGTGATTGTTTGAAGTTTTTGAAAATTTTGAGTTTTCTGGCTTAACTGAAACAGATTGTTTTTGAACCACATCAGTTTTAAGTGCCTTTTCAATCACCTTGACTTGTTGGCGTTTCTGTTTCTTTTCCCTTTCTCTTACAAGTCGGGGATCTTGTTTTACAGAAACAGATCGCTTTTGGTGATTGTGTTCACGGGGATCATCTTCTTTGGCTTTTAATTTATGAAGATACGGACAATTTCGAATTACATGTCCAATTGTACCACATTCAAAACATGATCTTCGTTCAACAAACCCCGAAGTATCATGTGATCGTCTTGCCGATGATGAACTTTGTGATCCCAAGGTACTAGGTTTTGAACTATTTGGTTCATTTCTTTTTATCACAGTTGCTTTCTTGACAAAATCTAAGTTAGAATGGTTTTCAAACGTTTCAATTTTGTCTGTTCCCTTAGATTTCACAAAGTTCACATTCTTGTTCTTCTTCTGATTCGGCTTCCTTTGACTTTGAGTCGGTGTCTTTTCTTTTGGTTTGTTATGATTTTGCTGCCTTTTCACTGTTGGTAATTTTTTATTGCCATATTGTTTTCGAATTTCAGCTTTTGGGATAGGAGGGCACTGTGTTACTACAACGTGTGATCCTGTCTTTCCCAAGAACTTACTTGTCGAATTTTCAAAGACTTTACTGATTAAAGATTGATTAACATTTTTAATAGGAAAATCCTTGTCTGAATAAATTTTATCATCACCAACAAGAGTGTACAGCAAATCCACACTCTCCGACTCTTGTGCAGACAAGGACTCGATTGCAACAGTCTTAGCGGGTTTTTCAGGAGGATCACACAGAATATGATTCTCAAGAGGTATGTCCTCTTCTTTTATCACCGCATCAGACTTTGCTGAATCAGTATCATCAGATTCATCATCAGAAGAATCAGCATCCTCAATAACAACTGGAGGATCCTGATTCTGTTCAGCAGAAGACACACATGTATCTGCTGACACATCCGAATCTGATGATACTTCTTTCTTGTATCCGAGTCCTGTTGCAAATTCATTAACATCTAGAGGAACAGATGGTTCAAAGAAAGTTCTATCCTCCTCGTCAGGCATGGCATCATAATTGTGTCTCACAGGTGGTGGACATTTCTTGTATCCAATGCATGTGACATCCCGTTTCTCTTTCTGTACGTCAATGATGTGATCCAACACATAGCTAGAGCTCAAATAACTGTCTAGCTTAAGTTGGATCGCCTCACTTTCAGTTTTGACACAAGCCATTTCCTTTTGCATTACCTCAAGGCGAGTTATATACAAATTAATGTCAGTTTGTTTTCTGGAAACCATTTTTGTTAGCTCGGTTTTATCTTTCTTTAATTTCTCAATTACCGACTTAAACTCCTTTTCATGGTTTTCATAAAACATGTTGGCTTCAGTGCACTTCGAAAGATCAACGGTCAATTTCTGATTGTGAATGAATGTCACATCATATTTCTCTTGCAAAGCCTCGTGTTTGCTTTGCAATTCACACCACTTATCATTCAATGAAACATGTTTGTCTTGCAAGTCAAACAAACTAGCTTGTAAAGCATCATGTTTGCCTTGCAACTCAGACATGCTTGTCTCTAAATCAGCACATTTAATACTCAATATGTCACAATTGTCACAACTAACAGAAGTGGGTTCATCGACACATACCTGACTTGATGAACTGTCGACATTAGCCATAAAGGCTGAATGGAGAGAAGACGAAGAATAAGCAGCTTGATCCACCAAAATAGATCTTCTTTGAATTCCTGCTGCAGCTTCTTCCAATAGCTCATCAATATCTGCATTAACTGACGCACTTGATGTGTCATCTTCCTGATCATTCCCTGAACTCGAGGACTCTTCATCTGAACTTCCACTGTAACCGGAGCTGTCTTCATCTTCAGAAGATTCATCACCATTGGTGGAAGATTCTCCACCACTGGCGTGTTTAAGATCCTTGACAACTTCAGCAAAACAAGCTGTTCCATCTGGAGCATCATTTCCCAACTGAATTGACCAATCACAACCTTCATCTACTTGAACCACAAGTGCCTGGTTGGCATTAGATGGTCCTGCTTGACTCTGGTTGTTGACAGGCACCAATGTGCGCTCGTTGTTCCTTACTTGGTTCTGATTTGCCCTGTTGCCTTGACCTCTGAAAGGATTTTGGTTTCCATGTTGAGATGGCCTCGTACATTCACGTTTGAAATGACCACGTTCACCACAATTGAAGCACTTAACAGCCTGCTTATCAAACCCATACTTGGTGTCTTTCTTGCTTTCCAAGCTGGTTCTGCCAGTTCTTTCCATGAAATCCTTTGCTCGCCTAACAGCACTGGCAAAGGCCCACTTGATGTCCATCATCTCCATCTCCTCTTTATCGATCTGCTGATAGTCTTCTTGAGTCAGATTAATGTTGCCAATCTGACCTTCCACTAATCCACAGTATGCGCTCACCAAAGTGTTTAGAAGCTCCATATGTTCTTTTGCTACTTCCACACTGACTTTAGAAAAGCTTGAGGTGTCGAGCCGTACTGTATTTGGCTTTGATTGCTGACCAGCAGATGATGTGCTTCCATAACATGCTTGCTGTTGAGGAGGAAGTGGATTCCCGTATAAATCTGTTGGTCCGGTAGATCGAACAGGTAATGGATTTCCGAACATATCAGTTGCTCTGATAGGTCGTTGGCTTTGCTGTTGTGGTACTTGTTGAGGAACTGGTTCAAGCGGATTTCCATACATGTCTGTTGTTGGAGGAGGAGTGCCATACAGGTTAGTGCTAGACACAAACGCTGTTTGAATTGGAGCGTGTGAAGAAGGTTTTGTAGAAGTGCTAGAAGTTCCATAATACATGTCAGGATTTTGTGGCACTGGAACTCTTTTTGCCTTGAGAGTTTCTTCCTGATTCTTGTTTTCCAGGAGTTGAGCAAAGTCATTGAAGTTTGTTGTAGCTAAAGTGCCATTGTACTTCATGATTTCCAAGAAAGTATTCCATTGAGGTGGCAGTGCATCTGCAAACTTTTTCACTACCTCTGCTGAAGTTGTTACAACCCCAATATTTGCCAATTCAGTCAGCAAATGATTAAATCGACTTGTCAAATCTCCTAAAGATTCATTC
This sequence comes from Helianthus tuberosus, assembly GCA_030545235.1. Lineage (NCBI taxonomy): Eukaryota > Viridiplantae > Streptophyta > Magnoliopsida > Asterales > Asteraceae > Helianthus > Helianthus tuberosus. The sequence goes on from CM060362.1 coordinate 3,054,512, forward strand.
TCCATACAAGTAAAACCATCAAACTCTTTCTTTAGCAAATCTTTTCTCAATTGACGTGTCGCTTCATTTCCTACGCCCCTTATCTTCAATGCGTCCCACAACTTCTTCGTTGTCTTGAAACTGACAAATTGATGATAAATATCTTTGCTTAACGCCTGAGTAAGAATGGCATACGCTTTCTTCTCTAAGTCATAGACCTTCTTCTGATCTTCCGTAAGATCGGCAAACGTAGCAGCAGATGAAGCGGCAACCTCTATTGTTTCATCAAAATCTGTGATGAAACGCAACCACAATTCTGTATTTTGACCAAGGACGTATGTATGAAATCTACCAAACCATCCCGGATATTCACTTAAGTGCATCAACTTTGGAGGCCTATTCAAACTTCCCGTTTCACTCTCGCTTAACAAAATGCTTTGAATACTTGGAGTTTGATTTGATACGAATGGCCATTGACCGGTAGATATAGCATTAGCTTGCGAAGATACAGGTACGGGAGATTCGGCCCATGCAGGAGATAAACTGGTATTTGTATACTTTCCCGAATCTGGAGTCGGAGTACCATAATACATTTCTGTATTTATCGGAACACCCCACATCGAATTCATTTTTGATCAAGAAAAATTGTTACACTAGTTCCAGCCGAAGGATCCCTGATCGAAAGACGAGAAAAAAACAAACTTGTTAAACTTAAACAGACTAAGATCGAAGGATCAATACTTGTTCGAAGGATCAACAGTGTTCGAAAGATCACTGTTGAGTTTCGAACAATGATTTCGAAAGACTCTCCAATCGTAGGATCCTTATCTTTCGAATAAGAGCTGTAGATCGAAAGATATATCCTTCGAAAAGATTCCGTGGATCGAAGGATAAGTCACAGACTTTGAAGGATGTTCGAAGGATGATTATCTATCGAACCTCCTTTGATCGAAAGATGATCTTTCGACTTCGAAGGATATCCTTCGATCTGCACTGACACAAATGACAAAAGTGACAGGTTGGTGAAAAGGTGATGGGTTGGTGGAAATCTTTCTGCAGAAGGCAGAAGGTATGGTCAGACCATACTTTCTGCCAAAACAAGATTTGACAAATAAAATATTACAGAAAAAGAAGGTTCTTATCCAGAAAACCGGTCACCGGAGTAAGCCGGAATTTGGCCGGAAATTACCGAAATTCTTAAAAACAAGTTTTTAAGTTACCCAACCCGTCCTTTAACACACCCGGTTAGTTTAGAACACGTTTTTATGACAAGAAATGCGAGAAAAACACTAAAAACGGGTGCTAAACCATGTGAGTTTTTGTCCAAAACACTCCAAAGTCTTGCATAAACTCGGTTTTTTAACAAGGAAAAGAGCCACGGCTCTGATACCACTTGTAGGTCCCTCGGAGGTTGAGGTTCAACCTAATCCTTGTTATGTTAACCAACCCGGTTGTGCGGAATCCAACCGGAAAGGCAAACCGAGATAGAACAAGCACAAACACAACACACAATCTCCACCGATTAACACCACTTGTATTAATACGAAGAAAGGTTCGGTTACAAAGCTATGTTTACAAATGTGTTTTGCAAACTCTCTAAAACACTCGTGTGTGTGTGCTCTCAACAGAATGCTCTCTACAAGACTAAGTTGTCTCACTTCTCACACACTTTTTCACCTTTAAATGAAGTGAACACATTACATGGGTATATATACCCATCACAGCTCGTCTGGTCGAAGGATCAGATAGACTGATCGAAAGATCATCTATCGATCTGAAACAGCTCGAAGGATCCACATATACCTCGAAGGATGATATCCTTCGAGGTCCATCTATATCCATCGAAGGTTTATCCTTCGAGCTCATCGAAGGATATAAACAATCCTTCGATGACTCATCCTTCGACACACACATCTTACAAACAATGTTCTAACTGTTTGGTCAAGTCAAACCAGGAGGATGGTTGACTTGGTCAAACTTACATCAACCTTACATTAAAGACATCGTTTTGTATCATGACGAAATACAGACAAAGTACAGACACAAGTGCACCAACAACAACCAGTTAATTAATTAGGTATAGATAGGTTACTTAACATTCAAAAATAAGAAATACAATTCATAAATTCAATAGCAAACATCAAAAAATAAATGGTTTATCCGTTATTTGGTTCACTTTTTTCGATATTCATAATATACAAAACCGAAAGTGAACTGTAAAATTCCGTTTTCAGAAAATATAAAACCAAATTGTTGGTTTTTTTTTGTATGTCTCTCATGTACATTTAATTTGGTTTTAGTTTGTTTGGTTTTTTCAGTTTTCTGCTAAGCCTTACATTAAGCGCAAGATCTTTCATGTTTGGTTTATAAAACTGAAATCTAAGGTTGGATTTGGTGACACAGATGTGGCGTTAGAGATAATTGAATCGCACCCAAACATCGTGTTGGAAAATGATAGGAACGGCAAAACGGCTTTGCAAATATTGGCTCTAAAACCAGAAATTTTTCCAAGTGGAAACAGGCTTGGATTTTGGGGGAATTTCATCTATTCTTGTAAATCTCAGTTTTGAATTGTCTCTATATTACAGTTTGCATATTTTATAATAAGGTAACATAATATACAGTATAAAACTAATATAAAAATCTAATATTTTGTCGCATCTACTTAGAAGGTTTGAAAGTTAAAACCTTATCGACAGTAGTTAAAATGTTTAAGTTGAAAAAAAAAGACACATTGAATGTGGTTTAAACTTTTATACAAGGAACCGTTTTGTAAAAAAAAATTGTAAATGTTTTTCTTTTCTTTAAGAATATATATTATTACAAGAGCTATTGATTTTAATCTTCTAAAAACAATTAAATTTTGTAAAAATTAGTTAGCGATGACGTGCACATAGGTAGGTGTGATGACATGGCATCCTACATGGACCGCCACATAATCATCATCATCATCATACTCAGTATATCCCACCAATAGCAAAGCTAAGGTAGGGTCTGAGGAGGGTGAGATGTAGACAGCCTTACCTCTACCCCGTAGGAATAGAGAGGCTGCTTCCAATGAGACCCCCGGCTCGATTGTGGTTTTGCATCAAGCCTTGGACATAAGGCACATAACACTCAGCAATTGAGACAAACGCCGATTAGTGCATGCACCCCTTTGTCTTTTGGCTATCAACGCCACCACATGATGCATGATTAACCGATGGACCGCCACATAAGGCGAGAGAAAATATATGGTTTGCATATCAAAACACATGTATGTTATGTTACGTTCTTTTTATGATGTCCGATTTCAAAACGGCTCAGTCGGATCAAGTTTGATAGGGTCCTTTGGTTATGGCTTTCAACTTTTTTTTTGTTTTTGTTTGGTGCAAGTGATGCCTTTGAAAAAGAGTGAAGGAGCTACTGGAGTCAAAGTCCTGTTAAGGGTTTATAACAAGGTATAAGTCAATGTCTTTAAAGTAGATTCCTTTCGAAGCCTATAAAATTTAGTGTGCTTAAAGTCCTTGCTTTCTTTGGGTACACTATGGAGCCGCCGTGTCGATATTGTTTTGACGGTATTTAAATTTGCATATTGAGTTGATCTATTTTAGATAAGTAGTTTTGATAAACCATCCCAACATCATTTTCTAATAGACCTGAAATGCTCCCATCCATATGGCCATATATACATGTACGTTACACAAGAGAAACCGGAAATAATAGAATAAAAACTAAGACTCTTAATTGTAAAAACTATATAATCCTTTGGTCATTTTCTCTTGAACAGTTTGCTACTCGATTTTGGAGTGCCCTTGGATACATGGGTAAGCTATGAAATTACATGAATTACAACTATTTAGGGTTATGTATTAACTTATAATTGATCTCTAATTTTGACATACTCAGCTCCATCAATCAAGAAGATCCATGATACCAAAGTAAATAATAATCTGAGTCGGTTACTAGTAGACCGAATATGCAAAATCGTAATAGAAAAGGTTGATCACAACATAGCTTGGAAGATTTTAGGATCTGCAATAACTACAGCTGTTGAATATGGGACTCATGAGCTTATTGAAGAATGCATATTAACCTACCCACGCATAATCTGGTACGATGTTGGTGGCTTTTATTTGTTCCTTGCAGCCATCAAACAACGCCAAGAACGAGTGTACAATCTTGTATACCAAATGTCTGGCCACAAAGTATTTGCATCAACACAAGTTGATGGTGAAGAAAATGAGAACGCGTTACATATAGCTGCAAAGTTAGCACCACCCCATCGACTTAATGTTGTGACAGGTGCAGCTTTGCAAATGCAACGTGAGCTTCAATGGTTTCAGGTGATTCGTTATTCTGTCATGACCCAATCTTTAAAGATTTGAAAATATTTTTTGTTTATATGAGTTCATTTAGGTCAACTCAAATCACATAACATGTGAATTTAGGTCTATTTAAAATGCACAACTTGTCAAATGTCAAAACATGTCACACTTATACAAACTTGTTAACTTAAAATGGGTCCAAATTGGTCTGCACCATCATGACCATTTTTTATCTCCACTACCTACTCATCATCGTTGACACCAATATCGTCACCACTATCTCTTCCCTCTCCGCCCCCACCATAAAGCTAGTGAAGCCATCTTGATGCTTTCTTTTTAAAACGAATCATTTCAACCTAAGTCCATTTTGGTCAGAACCAATTTGGACCCAAACCAAATCTAAACTTTAATAAAACGGCTCATTTTGACCGAAATCCGTTTTTATCATAATTTGTTCGACCCATCATCTGATCAGCAAGTCTTTCCAAGCTTATATAAGCCCTTAAAGAACCAAAATATCGAGACATTCTGATTTAAGGTAACTTTCTAAAAGATAAGTGCATTTTAGGTGTCACGCCAAAAAAAAATCAGCATGATAAAAAAAAAAACAAAAAGAACGCTAACGAGGCACTAGCTAGTTGTCACATCAATATTTTAGCCAGGCCACATTAGATAACGTTAAATGAAAACCTTATATAGCTTGTTGATTACATTTATGCGTATTTGTGTAGGAAGTACAAAAATTTATAGAACCTTCTTATGAAGAAGCTTTAAACAAAAACCGGAAAACACCAAGAATGGTCTTCACTGAATCCCATAAAGAGTTACTTGCAGAAGGGCAACAATGGATGAAAGACACAGCATCTTCATGTACTGTGGTGGCAGCTCTCATAGTTACAATGGCATTTGCAGCCGCGTTCACTGTCCCAGGTGGAAATCAAGACAATGGAAAACCATTGTTCCAAAGCAAACCAACATTTATGCTTTTTATCATATCAGATGCGATCGCATTGTTTTCTTCAGCAACTTCAGTGTTGATGTTTTTAGGGATTCTTACTTCACGGTATGCAGAAGTTGACTTCCTTTACGCATTACCAAAAAGATTGACGATTGGACTTCTTTCATTATTCATGTCGTTAGCAGCAACCATGATTGCATTTAGTTCGGCTCTTGCACTCGTGCTTGAAGGTAAAGTTACATGGATTGCAGCTCCACTTGTTATAGCAACAAGTATTCCAGTTTGTTTATTTGGCTTGTTACAATTTCCTTTACTTGTGGAGCTAGTTAACTCCACATATGGAAAAAGCATCTTTCACCAACAGAATGTTCGAAGAATTCATTAGCTTGTTATATATTTTCAGAACATCCAAACCAGAAATAATGGGAATCCAGCACTTTTGATTTGTAATAGAGTCCTGGCATGTTTTTAATTGATATGAAACAAGCTTTAACATGCACACATTTCACGTTTGGATGAAATTATTCTTTAGGTAGGGTTTGATCCATTATTCACTTCACTCAGTTATTAAAAACTGTATTCACATTTATGTTTGATATGTATAAGATAAAATTAATTTACTATTGATATGTACTGGTGATTTTGAATTTAGGGAGAATTTCATATATATTTATACTTAACTAGTAAGAAACCCGTGCGACGCCAATGGCAACAATTTGCAACGCGTTACTTGTTTATGTTAGTTTACCAAACCTCGTGTGATGTATTGTATAGTAAACAGGTACTCGTTGTAGCAACCGAAAGATAAAACCCAATAATAAAGTCGTGATATGTCCAAAAGCATATGCACACGTGTTTCACACCGATTAAAAACCATAAAGAATAATGGTATTGATTCTTTTTAATACCAAAACCAGTACCTATGTTGTTCGGTCAGTATCGGTTCATTTCGCCATGGTACCGGTATGGTAATCGCACTCGTATAACTTACATACAAAAAAAAAAAAAAAAAACTCTATTTTGAATACAACTCCGTATAAACAAATAGTTGGGTATTTGGTATTATTATAAAAGTTAACAAACCCGAATTATTAAAAAATAAATCTAACTGAATAAAAACTATGTCATGAGCGTATATTATCCATAATACAAGGTTGATGTGAAAGGTTTAAATAAAACAAATACCAAAAAAGTGAAAAAAAAAATATTCATTTTGACATCCCTTAGTGGACCATTACGTATGTTCCAAATTTCCTCCTTAAGACTCATTAAGAGTTTTGTTTATAAAGATCAAATGAGGCAAAATATTACAAACCAAATAGGAAAATATAGTTTAGCAGCAGCCCATAACTATTTCACGTACAGTTAGGCTGTAAACGGACCGAATGTTTAATGGATGGTTCGTGAACTGTTTGGCGGAAAGTTCGTTTACGTTCGTTCGTTTAGTTAATGAACGAACATGAACAAGAAATTCCATTCGATTAGTTAAATGAACGAACACAAACAAATGTCTCGTTCGTTAAATTGTGTTCGCGAGCGTTCGGTAATGTGTTCATGAACATTCGTTTGTGTCAGTTTGTTTATGTTGTTCGTTAAATATTTTTTTTAATATTTATTTATTTTTTCTAAACTTTTTATATTCCTTAATTCTTATTTATCTCATTACCCAAACAAATAAAATAGAAACCCTACCTCAACCTTGTTTATGCACCATTGCCATTTCCTTCTCATTTCGAACTTCGTCGATTTTATATGTGTTCGTTTGTGTTCGTGAACCGTCCATGAACACGTTCCTTTCCTTATTGAACGAACACGAAAAAAAATCATGTTCGGTAAGTGTTCATGAACCATTCGTGAACACATAATATCCTTAATGAACGAACACGAGCAAGGGCGTGTTCCAGTTCGTTCGGTTTGTTTACAGCCCCACGTACAGTAGCCTGCGAGAGGTACAACACCCCCACCAACTTCCGGTATTAGTAGTTATTATTTATAACCGGAATAGACCTACAACAAATAGTTATGGCCTTTGGGTTTTCACCATGGTGGGTCGGTCTTTTCTTTAGGTTTGGTTTATTACTTTTGTTGATACATATCGTGTGGATACGGCTCGACTCGGTTCGAATCGGTTACGAAGTGAAGGCCGTAGTCAAGACAACCTCCTGTCTTGACTCGGTATGCGTTTTACTTTGTAACGTTTGATGTAAATTGCTACTGCATTTGTGCAGTATGCATGTTTAGTTTAAGTTTGTGTTGTCTGTTTATGATTATGGCCCAACATGTCCAAGCCCAAGTGGTGAAATCCCTTAGGCCCATACATATGACGAAATTCCCTGATGATGAAATCACTTTAGGTGAAAACCACTTAGGACGAAATCACATGGGATGAAATCTCCTGAGGTGACGAAATCACCCTGATTTCGCCATGATGATCTGATTTCGTCGAGGGATTTCGTGGGCCTTTTGATTTCGTCAGTCCTTTACTATATAAACACTCACAACAGACCGAACACAGTACGAAGTCTGAATAGATTTCTTTGAGAGAACACACACACACAACTGAGAGTTTATAGGTTTATCTTGTAAACATTGCTTTGTAACTGTTTCATACGCGTTAATACAATGGAGTGTTAATCGTTGAATCTTTGTGTTTGTGTTCGTAACTTGGTTTAACTTACCCGTTTGGATTCCGCACTTTCGGGTTTGTCGAAAAACAGGGAATAGAGGTTACTCGATCCTCCGGGTGGACCTACAATTGGTATCAGAGCATTGGCTCGATTCCTTGTTAAAACCAAGTTGTTTTTCTTGTGTTTTTCTTTATTTTGAGCTTTGAAAAATCATACATTTTCTGGAAAAACCTTGTTAAAACCTTGAAAATCTTGATTGTTTTGCTTATAGTTCATATAAAACCTTGTTATAACTCTTGTATACATGTTAGTTTTGGGTTTTTATTGAACTTTATTTGCAAAAGTGTGTTTGTAAAATTTCTGGTAACTTGAATCTTCATCTAGTTCATCACATCTTCAAGTTGTTCTTGGATAATATTCATATTTGATCTTTATTTGTTACTGAATGATTGTGTTTGTGTTTGTTGTTTGATTATTAAACAATTGTTTGACATTTGTGTACAAATCACAATGATGAAAGGTTGAAATAAACAAGCTTCGAAATCTGTTTCAGTAAGGTGGTTTGACAAAAGAGGTCTTTGTGTCAGGAGATAAGGTTCGAAAAATATCTTGTTGTCTGGTTATAATTGTCAACGAAATCACCTGATTTCAGTCTGGACGAAATCACCTGATTTCAGTCTGGACGAAATCACCTGATATCACTCACTTGTGCTTGGCGAAATCACCTGATATCATTTCACTTGATCTTGGACGAAATCTCAGTCAACGAAATCACTTTTGTCCAGTCAACAATATCAAGCTAGATTGAAAACACCTTGTGTTGCTGGACGAAAACAACCTGTCAACTTGTTGCCGAAATCCCTTATCAGCGAAAACACCTTGCCGAAATCCCTTATCAGCGAAAACACATTCAACGAAATCCAAGTCTGATTTCGTCACTTATCTTGGCCGAAATCACTTATGCTGAACGAAATCCAAGTCTGATTTCGTCAAACATCATTCAACGAAATCACTTCAGTATTCAGACGAAATCACACTTGATTTCGTGATCATTCTTCAGACGAAAACACCTTTACAATTTTGTCATTCATACTTGTGATATTTCTAACAGGAGATTTTTATTTCATACAGGAGATTTTTATTTCATTGTTAACTGTTTGTTTGAGTGATTTAAACAGGTTTTTCATCATCATACATCAAAAATGAATCCGAATTGGTGGGGTACTCCGTCGCGTTTATCTCCATCATGGGCCGAATCTCCCGCACCCGCATCTAATATGGAAAGTAAGTATACAAACACACGTTTGTCGCCATCATGGGCTGAATCTCCCGCACCTGCATCTTCGCAAGCGAATCAAATGTCGACAGGTCAATGGGCGTTTGTTTCAAATCAAACTCCGAGTATTCAAAGTATACTCCTAAGCGAAAGGGAGACCGGAAATCTGAATCGTCCGCCGAAACTGATGCACCTAAACGAATATCCTGGTTGGGTTGATAGATTTCAGACGTATGTCAATGGGCAAAACACGGAACTGTGGTTACGTTTTACTACAGATTTCGATCAAACTCTTGAGGTTGCCGCTTCAACTGCCGCTACATTTGCAGATCTTTCGGAAGACCAGAAAAAGGCATATGATTTAGAAAAGAAAGCATATGCTATTCTGACTCAGGCGATGAGCAAGGAAATATATCATCAGTTCGTCAGCTTCAAGACATCAAAGCGATTGTGGGATGCATTGAAGACAAGAGGTCTAGGAAATGAAAAGTCACGTCAATTGCGACATGATTTACTCAAAAAGGAGTTTGATGGTTTCACTTGTATGGAAAATGAATCTTTGGGAGATATGACAAGTCGATTTCATCACTTGCTGACTGAATTGAGCAATTATGAGGTAGAAACAACTCCAACACAGGTTGTCACAAAGTTTGCCGATGCACTGCCACCTCAATGGAATGGTTTCTTGGAAATCCTGAAATACAATGGCACATTGGCTACGACAAACATCAATGACTTCGGTCAGCTCTTGGAGAACAAAGATCAGGAAGAAATCCTAAAGGAAAAAAGGGTTCCAGTGCGACAAAATCCTGATATGTATTATGGAACTTCTAGCACTTCTACAATACCAGTGCGACAAAATCCTGATATGTATTATGGAACTTCTAGTACTTCTGCAAGACCTGTTTCACATGCTCCACTTCAGACGGCGTTTGTCACTAGCACAGATTTATATGGCAATCCGATACAAGTTCCTGTAAAGCTAGCTCCAACCACTGATTTGTATGGGAATCCACTTCCTGTTCAACAACAAGCTTGTTATGGAAGCACATCATCTGCTGGTCAGCCATCAAAGTCAAATACAGTACGGCTTGACACATCAAACTTCTCCAAAGTTAGCGTTGAAGTAGCTAAAGATCATATGGAGATACTAAACACATTGGTGAGCTCGTATTGTGGGTTGATTGCAGGGCAGATCGGAAACATCAATCTAACTCAAGAAGATTATCAGTAGATCGATAAAGAAGAGATGGATATGATGGACATCAAATGGGCTTTCGCTAGTGCTGTAAGGCGAGCTAAAGACTTCATGGAACGGACGGGTCGAACCAGCTTGGAAAGAAAGAAAGACACCAAGTATGGGTTCGATAAGCAGTCTGTTAAGTGCTTTAACTGTGGCGAACGTGGTCACTTTAAGAGGGAATGCACAAAGCCAGCTCAGCATGAGAACCAGAATTCTTTCAGAGGTCAAGGAGGCAACCAACAGAATCAGAATCAAACCAGGAATGATGATCGCACCTTGGTCCCTGCAAACAATCAAGCAGGACCATCGAACACAAATCAAGCTCTTGTGGTGCAAATAGATGAAGGTTGCGACTGGTCAATGCAATTAGGCATTGATGATCAGGGAGGAGCAGCTTGTTTTGCTGAAGCTGCTAAGGATTTGAAGCACGCCAGTGGTGGTGAATCTTCAGATGAAGAGAGTTCTGGTGATTCAAGGAGTTCAGATGAGGAAATCTCAACCTCATGCGAAGATTATTCTGATGATGTATCTAGTGGGAGAATCGATGCAGATATCGATGAATTGTTAGGAGAAGCTGCAGCAAGGAATGATAGAAGATCTATTATGGTGGATCAAGCTGCTTATTCGTCTTCTTCTCTACTTTCAGCCTTTATGGCTAATGGCGACAGTTCATCAAGCCAGGTACCAACTGTTGTTAATTGTGATAATTGTGCTAGCTTAAGTGTTAAATGTGCTGATTTAGAGGCTAATATGTTTGAGTTGCAAAGCAAACATGATGCTTTAAATGCTGAATTGTCTGTCTTGCAAAACAAACATGTTTCGTTTAATGCTAAGTGGTGTGATTTTCAAAGCAAACATGAGGATTTGCAAAAAAAAAATTGAAGTGACAAATATGCACAATCAAAAGTTGATAGTGGATCTTTCGAAATGCAAAGAGGCTAACATGTTTTATGAAAACCATGAAAAGGAATTTAAAACGATGGTTGCAACTTTAAGAAAAGATAAAACCGAACTGACAAAAATGGTTTCAAGAAAACAAACTGACATAAACATTTATATCAATCGTCTTGAAAGCATGCAAAAAGAGTTAGCCTGCACAAAGTGTGAAAGTGAGGCAATCCGGCTTAAACTAGACAGTTATTCTAACTCTAGATATGTGCTGGATCACATCATTGGCACACAAAAAGAGAAAAAAGGATGTCACGTGCATTGGATATAAGAAATGTCCACCGCCTGTTAGACAAAATTATGATGCACTGCCTGATGAGGAGTATAGAACTCATTATGAAGAATCTGTTCCTTTAGACATTGAGGAATTTGCAACGGGACTTGGATACCAACATGAAGTATCATCAGATTCGGATGTGTCAGCAGATACTTTTGTAACTGCTGAACAAAATCAGGATCCTCCAATCATTGTTGAGGATACTGATTCTTCAGATGATGAATCTAATGATACTGACTCAGCACAGTCAGATGCGGTAATCAAAGAAGAGGACATACCTCTCGAGAATCATATTCTATGTGATCCTCCCGCAAAACCTGCTACGACTGTTCTGACCGAGTCCACGTCTACTTCCTCACAAGAGTCTGAGAGTGTGAATTTGCTGTACACTCTTGTTGGTGATGATAAAATCTACTCCGACAAAGATTTTCCTATTAAGAATGTTAATCAATCTTTAATTAGTAAAATTTTTGAGGATTCAACAAGTAAGTTCTTGGGAAAGACAGGATCACATGTTGTGGTAACACAATGTCCTCCGATTCCAAGAGCTGAAATTCGCAAACAAAATGGCAATAAAAAATTACCAACTGAGAAAGTTCAGCAAAATTGCACCAAACCTAAAAGTAACTCACCGACTCAATGGCAAAAGAAACAGACCAAGAAAAAGGACAAGAAAGTGAACTTTGTGAAATCGAAGCGAACAGATAAACTTGAAACATTTTCAAATAAATCTAACTTAGATCATGTCATTCAAGTTAACTCTTTCAAAAGAAACGAACCAAACAGTTCAAAACCTAGTACCTCGGGATCACAAAGTTCATCGACAAGACAATCACATGATACTTCGGGGTTTGTAGAACGTAGATCATGTTTTTCATGTGGCACGTTTGGACATATTATTCGAAATTGTCCATATCTTCATAAACAAAAAGCCAAAGTTGATGATCCCCGTGACCAAATTGACCGCAAGCGATCTGTTTCATCAAAACCAGATCCCTGTCTTGTAAAAGAAATGGAAAAGAAACAGAAACGCCAACAGGTCAAGAAAATTGAAAAGGCGATTAAAACCGATGTGGTTAACAAAACATCTGTTTCTGTCAAACCAGACAATTCAAAAACTTCAGACAATCATGAAGTTAAGATTTTAAAGAATAACACTGGTAAAACAAAACAGACCTGGAAACCAAAAACGGTTATTGAATCAGGGGGAACATCACAATTTCCACAACATCGAGAAGTTCAAGTAACTTACGTTGATGAAAATGGAAGACCCAAGACCACAAAGGCTTGGGTCCCCATCTCCAACTAATCATGTGAATACAAGTGCAAGGTGTTCCAGGAGGAACTTTCAGCAGTCATTGGATTGTTGATAGTGGGGCGTCCAGGCACATGACAGGCGACATGAAGCTTCTCTACGACGTTAAATCTATTAGAGGAGGTTATGTTGCTTTTGCTGGAGATAAAGGCGGATATATTACTGGAGAATGAATGGTATCCAACGGGGTTGTAAGTTTTGACAAGATCAACTTTGTACAACAACTTGATCACAATCTTCTCAGCGTTTCACAAATCTGTGATAAGCAGTTTTCAGTACACTTTGATGCAAATGGATGTTACGTGCTGAAACCCGGCTTCAAGATTCCAAAAGAATGGATTCTCTTATCTACTCCAAGGATAAACGATTTGTATGTCCTTGATATGAGCCAAGCTATAACAACGACTGCACAAGCAACTTGTTTCATTACAAAAGCCACGGAAAAAGACTCAATCTCTTGGCACAGACGTATGGGTCACATTCACTTACGCAAAATGAATCATTTGGTGACGAATGAATTAGTGAATGGTGTTCTTCTTAAAAATTTCCATCTTCAAGACGTCTGTGTTTCATGCCAAAAAGGAAAGCAAACGAAGAAACGACATCTGACAAAGAAGATCAATACGGTGGCAGTTCCTCTTGAACGTTTGCACATGGATTTGTTTGGTCCTGTCAAGCACAAAAGCATCAGGAATGATCAATACTACCTCGTGATAACGGATGATTATTTAAGATTTTCTTGGGTGGCGTTTATGGCTCACAAGAGTGCAACTTTCGGTATTATCAAAAACTTGATCATTCAGATTGAGAATTTGTATAAGTTGAAGGTTAGACGGATACGCAGCGACAATGGTACTGAATTTAAAAATCAAGCCATGGCGGAGTTTTGCACATCAAAAGGTATTCTTCACGAATTTAGTGCGGCTTATACTCCTCAACAGAACGGCGTCGCTGAACGTAAGAACCGTACATTGATCGAGACTGCTAGGACTACGTTGGTAGAGTCGCAGTTGCCCATTCCTTTCTGGAGTGAAGCTGTGGCCTCCGCATGTTACACGATGAATCGAGTCCTTACAGTCAAAAGACACAACAAGACCTGCTTCGAGCTTCTTCACAAACGGAAACCATATTTGTCATATCTTGAATCGTTTGGAGCTCCTTGCACAATGATCGATCCTAATGGAAAGTTTGGGGCAAAAGCTATTGAAGGTCACTTTCTTGGGTATGCCACCCCTACCTTAAGAGTCTGGAATCTACAGACTAAAAGGGTTGAGGAATGGTCTGAAGTCAGAGTACAAAGACACACTTTGCCAGTCAAAAATCCAGGTCAACCTTGGATGTTTGAGTACGATGACTTTTTCAATTCGATCAATGTTGAAGCAGTTGAAGAAAATGCTGCGGCAAGGATGTTTTTCGAGAGTGACAACGCAACAGAATCACCGTTGGTTCGTCCAATTATTGTCAATCAAGAACCATCTTCAGTGAACAACAATGCTCTCGTCAATGAGGATTTTCATGATGCAACCAAACTGAACGAATCTTCAGAGGATGAAGAATTTCTTGATGCAGATCAAGAAGGTCCTACATCAGCAGTACATGGTACTTCAGAGGCTACACCTCCAGTGGACGCCCCTAAAATAGTTGAAGCTACTGCATCATCCTCTTCATCAGTTCCGGGTATTGAATTGGTTGTTGATCTAAATCTCAACAACCTGGGTACAAACATTCCAGTTCCGGAAAACTCTGAAACAAGAATTCACAATACCCATCCTCAACAAAACATCATCGGTAATGTACAAAGTGGCATTCAAACAAGAAACATGTTGCGAAACAACAACAACAACGCAGGCTTGTATGCGGCAATTCGAGAATCTGGTCAACAAAACGATTGGTCTTTCGCATGTTATGTCTCACAGGAAGAGCCAAGGACTTGGAAAGGCGCTTTGAAAGATAACTCTTGGGTTGAAGCTATGCAGGAAGAACTGCAACAATTCCAGAAACTTGGTGTCTGGAAGCTCGTAGAGAAACCTGCTGGTTATAAGAAGATTGGTACCCGTTGGGTGTATAAATGCAAAAAGGACGACCGTGGAATCGTTATTCACAACAAAGCAAGATTGGTCGTTCAAGGTTTTCGTCAGATTGAAGGTATAGACTACAACGAAGTATATGCACATGTTGCACTTCTGGAAGCAATTCGGATCTTTCTGGCTTATGCCTCATTCAGAGGATTCAAAGTTTACCAGATGGACGTCAAAAGTGCATTCTTACATGGTCTAGTCGAAGAAGAGGTGTATGTTGAACAGCCTCCAGGTTTTGAAGATCCTATCCATCCCGATCGGGTTTGGTTGTTGAACAAAGCTCTCTATGGTCTACATCAAGCACCGCGAGCTTGGTACGCAACCTTATCTAATTATCTGCTGGAGAATGGTTTTCGCAGAGGTCTTATCGATTGCACTCTCTTCATAAAAGAACAAGATGGAGATCTTCTACTGGTTCAGGTATATGTGGATGATATTATATTTGGTTCTACTAACAATGTTATGTGTAGGGATTTCGAGCGTGTAATGCAGGATAAATTCGAGATGAGCGCTATGGGGGAGATGACTTTCTTTTTGGGCTTGCAAGTGAAACAAACGAAGTCTGGGATTTTCATCCATCAGACTAAGTATGTCCAAGACATCTTGAGCCGATTCCAGATGTCCGACACATTGCCCATTGGTACCCCACTGCAGCAAAATCACGGAATTAATCCAGACTTGAAGGGTGAAGTTGTTAGCTCTTCATACTACCGTGCAATGATTGGATCCCTTATGTACCTCACAGCATCAAGACCAGATATAATGTATCCAACATGCCTGCTAGCCAGATATCAAGTGAACCCGAAGGCCTCACATCTTACAGCTGTAAAAAGGATCTTTCGTTATTTGAAGGGTTGCCCAGACACCGGTCTATGGTACCCTAAGGATGATAACTTTGAATTAGCCGCTTTCAGTGATTCTGATTTTGGCGGATGCAAAATCGACGGCAAATCCACAACGGCTGGATGCCAGTTTTTAGGAACTCGCCTCGTAACATGGCAGTGCAAGAAGCAGACTTGTGTAGCTACATCAACTTGTGAAGCTGAATACATTGCTGCCTCAAGTTGTTGCTCCCAAGTCCTGTGGATACAACAGCAAATGCGCGATTACGGTTTTGAATTCCTAACTACTCCTATTTTAGTTGATAATTCTGCTGCTTTATCTATCACTAGAAATCCTGTGCAGCATTCAAAGACCAAACACATCGAAATTAAGTATCACTTCATACGTGATTGCTTTGATAAAAGGCTAATTGATGTTGTTAAAGTCCATACTGATGACCAACGTGCCGACCTTTTTACCAAAGCATTTGATAAATCCAGATTTGACTTTTTATTATTGGTAAACGGCATTAAGGTCAAGCAAGAGTAATCCGCATCGGAAAATCGTTTTTGTAAATATCTTTGTGTTTTTTAAATTATTGTAAGTTTGTTGATTTTAGGGGGAGTAATTCCAAATTTGAAAATTCAAAAACATCGAAAAATTTCAAAACTCAAAAACAATAGAAAAACAAAAATGAGTTTCCTGGCGAGCAAAAGAGAAAATGATAGTACATCAGTGGTCTGTCTAAACCTCTTTTAACTGAAATGCAAAATGAAAAATGTTAAGAAGCTCTATATAAGATGTATCGGTAGGCTCACAATCATCTTAAAGTGTGCAGGGTGATATAAACTTAAATCGACTGAAGACCAGGTGGGAACCGCTCATTGGCATATGGTCTTAGTACCGAAATTTCGTTTGAGAGATTGCCGAGGTTCTGAGATATGTGGTCTTTATGCTGTTTATCATCTGGGTAACATGGTTGTTTCTTTTACCGAAACAAACGGAGACGAAGTCTAGATCTTCCATGATATCATACATACGTGTACATACTGCATACGACCTCAATAAGTGATCAACAATCACATGTCCCTCAAAATAAGTGATAATATATCACATTTATCTGGGAGTCAAGTTCATCTCTTTGCTGTACGAAAGTACTGACCTGTTCACGGACTTGCTCCTGTGCCCTTCATGCATCTGAAAATCAAGTTCCTCATCAATAAGTGATTCTTGTTGATGCAGATTTTGTGTCCGATGCTTGTCGAATAGATTAGTTTTATTTTACGCTGAATTTGTAATAGTTAGTGAAACGGTCTATCGAACGTGTATAGACCCGCTCGTTTGAAGTGGTCAAACGAGAGGGTTATTCGGTTGACCGTGTGTGTTTGCAAGACAAGGGGTGTGACTATAAATAGAAAACCCTTGCCATTTGCAACACAAGGAGTTTTTAGGAGGTTTGAGACCTCACCGGGAGAGATCACCACTTGGTCTCTCCCCGGATGTGTACTCCTTTGGTATTAGTTCGGTTATCTTGTAATCGGGCCGATTCGTAATGTTATACTACCGGATTAATACAAAGAAGTTGTTTGTTTATATCTAATCTCTCCCGTCTTGAACCGATCTCACAAGAATCACGGTTTCGGTCACGAAACTCGGTCCTACAATTGGTATCAGAGCCATGGTGCCCGATTTAGTAAATCTAACCGTTTACTAAGTCACATGTGCTCTAGATCTGTGATTTCCGTGATTTTTTGTTCAAGATCTAAAAATGGTGAAAATGAGAAAAACTCAGATCTGGACCCGAATATTCAGATCTGTGCTGAAACAAGTGTTCGGTTTTATGTTTTTCACCTATATAATCAAGTTATCATCATCAAAAATCAAATATACAAAGGTTTTGTCAAATCTGCAAATTAAACAGAGTCTGTGTTCTTGATGTTCTTGGCGGCTTCATATCCCGAAAGATGAAAAAGGTGGTCGAAGGATGTTCTTTGGGTCGAAGGATCCAGATCTGGATCGAAAGTTACCAGATATTTTGTGGGAACCTTCAACAACTTCGAAAGATAATCCTTCGTAGCTGATCCTTCGAAATTCTGGATGTGTGTTTCGAAAGATGATCCTTCGAAAGTCTGGATGTGTGTTTCGAAAGATGATCCTTCGAAAGATGATCCTTCGATCCTTCGAAAGATGATCCTCGAGAGATACCAGATGTATCGAAGAAGAAGAAGGGTCTGTGCACCGATGAGAAGAGAGTAACTTTCTGATTGTATGGATGTGTATGTGTATCGATGAGGTTGAAGGATCATGTTAAACAAAAAAAAATAAAAATAAAAAAATACAGAAGAAGAAGAAGTCGGACATGAAGATGTTTGCTGATTTCGGATTTTAATGGATTATGTTCTGCTGTTTGAATACTGAATCGAAGAGAGAGGGGTGGTTTAGCAGATCGAGATGATGTGTTAGTGGTTGAATCTTTGATTGTTGGATTTTTTTTTGGGCTTTGGTTGTTAGATATCGAAGAGGTAAAAAAAAAAAAAAAGAAATCGATCAGGGATTGTTCTTCGTAGAGAGACTTGAAAGTGGTGGCACATGGTGGTTGATAATTTGCTGTGAATGTGATTGTCGGCTGGTGACAAGTTGAAGGGTTTTTGATGTTTGAATGGGCTTTTGGTTGTCACTACAAGAAATGTGACCATTAAAGACTAAATTTTCAGGGACTAATATATCAGTCTTAAATATGTAATATCTGGGACTGATTTATCAGTTACTAATAACATTGGAGACTGATTTCTACGTGGCATATTTTAGTGACTGATAATCAGTCGCTAATATCTTAACACCTTAGTTGAGACTAAATTTCAGTCGCAAATGTGTTTACGCCATATAACCTTTTGGAGGGAAATTTATTGGCTACTAAATTTCAGTCTTAAATATGTTCCCTCTATGATGAAAAATTCACAAATGTATTGGAGGCTAATCTTTTGTCTCTATTATAGAGAGAACATATTAGGGACTGAATATCAGTTCTCAATATTCTCAAGACAGGCAGAATTAGAGACTGATATTCAGTTTTGAATGCATGTTTGTAAAGGAAATTATTAGTGACTAAACTTCAGTCTCAAATATGTTTGCACAATATAAAGTTTCTTTTGTAATTTCTTTGGTAACTAAATTTTAGTCCCAAAATTTTTCCTTTGTAACAAAGAACGGGGAACATGTATCTGCGACTGATATTCAGTCTCTAATATTAAGAGAACATATTAGAGACTAAAACTCAGTTCTTAATATTTCAAAAAAATAAAAAACAGAACGAGTTAAGGACTGATATTCAGTCTTAAACGCCTTATATATATTAAAGGATTAAGAACTGACTTTTAGTATCCAACTATTTGTAATTTTGTCCTAAAAGTTCTAGTAATGAATTATTAAGAGAACATATTAGAGACTAAAACTCAACGCATTTTCCACCATGAATTGTATTATAAATTGTAATTTTGTCCTAAAAATTTCTAGTACTGAATTATCAGTTACAAAAGATACTAGGCACTTCATTTAATTATGACTTATGTTAGTTACTCTTTGTAGTCTCTAGTAAATAGGTATTAGAGACTAAAAATCAGTTATTAATATTTCTAAAACAGATCGAAGTAGCGATTGCCTCCGAAGTGTACTGTACATAAACAAATTTGGGATTGATTTTCAGTCCCTAATAATCGACACATATTTTCCAATTTTAAGGGAATATATTAGAGTCAATGGTCATGTATGGTCATTGGCGGTCAATAACATTAATGATGATCAATTAAAATCATTAATGGTCAATTAAGGGTGATGATGGTCATTACTAGTCACTTAAGCTATAGGGTGTGGTCATGACCCTCATGATCACCATGACCCTCTATGTGAGTGTCATGTCACTAATCTCTAATCCACCATCCAAAACCACTACCCTAAGGGTGTGGTCATGACCACTAGCCCCTTATTTATTTTAATTTATCTTTGTCTTAAGAAAAAGGAAATGATTTCTTGGAAAATGGAAAGGGGGACCATGGGTTAATCCATGCAAACCATGGTTCTGGTGATGGGATAACCACTATCCATGGCTTTCTAGCCTAGTGGCATCTTGGTGATGAGATAAGGCTTTGGACCAATAGGTCATGGGTTCGATTCCCACAACCACAAGGGGGTTTTTCCCATTTTATTGGGTTTCCTCCTGAATTGGTGTATAGGCATTATGCCTAGTGGAGATGGATATGATCGGGTGGTTCCGCTGGTGGCACGATGATACTCCAGTGGTCCGTCAGTGATCCAAATTTGCCGTTCAAAAAAAAAAAAAAAAAAGAAACCATGGTGGATCAAGCAAGGGGATGGTGTAGCCTTTCATTCATGTTCCTAGGTGGCGAATCATGTCCCAACCATGACCCCACACCCTTTAGCTTTATGATAAATGATATCCATATAGGCTAATTGATTGTTAGTTATGATCATTCATGATCAATTATGGAAATATTAGCCAATGATGGTTAAGTATGGCCAGTATTGGTAAAAAAATGTTAATTAGAGACAACTACGAGGAATGAGGGCAATTGTTAGCCATTGAAGGCAAATGTTATTGGATTAGGGTTAATGATGGTCACTTAGGTTAAATGATGGTCAATCAGAGTCATTGATAGTCAATTAGAGCCATTTATTGTTAGTTAGGATCGTTTATCGTCAATTAGTTTTACTTATGGTCAAATTGGGTCATTGATGATCAATGATGGTTAATTATAGTCTATAATGGTTAAACAGTGGCAGTTGTAGTCAAGTAAAGTCATTAGTGGTTAAATAGTGAATCTTATAGTCGATTAGGGTCAATGGTGAGTAGTTAGAGCCATTGATAGTCATATATGGTCATTCATATTTATTAGTTAGGCCAACATTGGTCAATTAGATACATTGGTAGGTTAATTAGGGTCGTTGATGGCTAGCTAGTATCACTAATGGTCGATTAAGGTGATAGATTGTTAACTAGAGTCAATGTATGTCAATTAGGGTGATTGACCATGTTATGATTCTTAGTTCCAAATAGAACTAATTAAGATATTAGTCAACCAATACTATGTTTGTTAAAAAAAAGTCTCACTTAGTCAAACAAGGACAAACTTTGATTCCTCTCCGCCGGCCACCCCTCCTCCTCCTTCCTCTCCGTCGGCCACCCCTCCTCCTCCTTCCTCTTCGCCGGCCACCCACACCATCATTCATCTTGATAAATTATTTGATTAAAAAACAAAAAAAAAATCTTCTTCTTGCAGACTGCAGAGGTCTGGTCCACCTCTTCAGCTACAGCGTCTGGTCCACCTCTTCAGCTACAGCTAAAGATGTCTGCAGATGTGGTACGCAGATTTCAAACATTTTACCTTTTAATAGAACAAATAGCACCTAAGACCGTGGGGTATGGGGCGGGGGTTTGGGCGGGGGTTGGGGGAAAACGCCCAAGCCACCACCCCGGGTGGGCTTGGGTTGGGGCGTGGCCCTTGGGGCTTGGCTTTCAAGCCGGGCGTGGGGCGGTATGGCCATGCTAGTTGGCTGAATCTCATTGGCTCACCCGCCACGTCAAGCGGTTTTTTAAATTTTGAATTTTAAAATTCAAACGGTCCCCCCAAACGGTCCCCCATCTTCTCTAACCGCCACGCGGGTCTCCCAAAGGCCTATATATTGTAACCCCAACCCACTGGTCCCCCCATCCCACGAACCCAACAACCCCACCAGCTACCCACTTCTCTCGAACCCGCTACCCCACTGGTCCACCCCATCCCACGAACCCAACCCCGCTATGGCATCCTGGACTCATGAAGAGGAAATTGCTCTCGTCACAGGCGTCGTTAACGCTATGAAGGGTCGGCCACCGGGCCAAACAAAATATTGGGTGGAAGCATTCGAAGCCTACCGACATAACGTCGGTAACGACCGCCACAACCTCAACGCGTGCCAACATAAATGGCGCGAGCTACGGCCCAAGCTCGAGCGTTTCAAGGCTTACTACGAAGCCGTTCCCGGTGGCGAGTTAAGCCACGAGGACCGGGTGGCGGTGGCTAACATAGAGTTTCGAGGCAAGGAAAAAAAGGTGTTCGACACGGTGCACCCAACCCAAGCCCAACCCACGCCCCGCCATACCCAGCGGACACGTAACCAGGCGGTGAGGGGGCTCCCATTCCACGTGTCACCAAATGCCCCAACCCAAGCCCAACCCCCGCCCCACCATACCCCACGGCCTAATTATCATATAAACCAAAATATTAGTTATTTTATTTTTATTTATTAAAAGTCTAAAGAAAAGTATACCCTTCCCGCTCACTTTTCCTCAAATGAAAAAATTAAAACATATGATTCCCTCCTAATCCCCACTTATGACACAAAAATTTGATCTCCCTCCTCCCGGCTCCCTCCCTTTTAACCTACCTAGACTAAATCAACACTCACCTCAACAGAGAGGGTTTCCTGTGGCTGTAGGGGAGACATTTGTTACGGAATCTGAACCAGGGAGTGTGGTGGCTGCGACGGAACATGGGGACTCATCGGTTGCAGTGGTACTAGCGGGCGTCTGCGGCAGGATTGTTGAACCAGGAAGAGGTAAGTTTGAAATCTCTGGTAAGCAGGTTTGATTGTCCCTCAATCTTCAATTCATTGTTATATTTTGATGTGTTCTTTTTTATGTTGTTGGATACCGATCTATTGAAAGTTGCAATATTCGCTGATTTGATTTCAAGAAAACGATACATAACACTTAATTGTATAAAGAACAAATATTAATTACATTTACGAATCAATAAAAAAAGAGATGTATGAGTTTAGTCGTTTCATCATATGAAGTACAAAATGGAAGTTAACTTTTTTTTTTCTTATCTTTCGTGCTAAATGCAGATATGGATTTAGGTTACAAAAGTTTTCTTCATGAATAGACACAAAGGTAAAAGGTGTTCTGGTTGATGGGACGTTAATCATTCTTTTTTGGTAAGGTATCAAGAACTAAACCAGCTGGTCCTAATTTGGTTGAGGGAAATTCAACATTTGCACCAATTCACTCGCTTAGTTTGAAATTATAGCTTGATAATGTTTGACATAATGCAACATTATTATTTAGTAAACTATTATATTATATAATTGTCTATGAAGATTAACATTATTATTTAGTATAAGATTGCTTTAAGTATGTGTATGTCAATTAAGGACTTCTTTTTGTTTCTACAGGTGTTTGCTACTAAGTAATGGTGCAAATCAGCAGAGCCGAACTCGAGCTCGACTAGGCTTGAGCTTGATTAACTTATGAAAGCTCGAGCTCGGCTTAGATCAAGCTTTGCTTCTAAAGAATCAAGCTCGGCTTGTGGGTAACTTTTCAATCTCGGGCTCGTCTTGTAATTAATTATTTAATAATTAGTTTATATTAATTATATATATTTTTTTAGAAATTTATATATAGCATTATATATATATATATATATATAATATTTAGTTCACAGCTATGTTGTCAAAAAGCGTTAGGCGCACTTAAGGCGCAAAGGCCTCGCCTGGAGCCTAGGCGCAAGGCGTAAAAAAAGCGACGGGTTTTTTTAGGTAAGACGCCATAGTAAGAAAAATAAAGGAAATTACATATAATGGGCATAAGATTAAGAGTTTTACACTAATATACAAATATAATGTAAAAAATCATGATATCTTTTTATAATATGTGCAACAATAATTAATGTTTATAAAAATCATGATATCTCCTTCTGTTGAATTTTGAAGAAGTTGCTAAACCAGGTTCCTAACTATCTACCCGCTCTAATTTAACGTTTCAAGTTGTTTCTTCTTGTTTTAGGCTGTTTTTTTTTTCGGTTTAGGGTCGCTTTCTGCGCCCAACTCTAGGCGAGCGCTTGAGTACGTTTTTTGAAAAAAAAAGACACAGATTTGCGCCTAGCTCTCCACCAGGCGGTTTAGCTGCGCTTCGCTGCGCCTGAGCGCCTAGGCGCGCGCCTAACTCGCTTTTGAAAACTCATTAATTAAGAAATATATAAATAACTGACTAGTTTATGCTTGCATGTCGGCTCGAGCTCTAGCTTGAAAAGTGAAGCTCGAGCACATTTACTAAACAAGCTTACTTTTAGGTTGGGGCTCAAGCTTGTTTCAGCTTGGCTCATTTCGAGCGTTTTTCAAGCCAGAGTAATGGGCATTTGGTACCAGGTATATTCGGTACATGTGCCCATTTTCCCCGTTTATCGGTACTGCTACTTTCGGTACCATGCTCATCCCTACAGAGTAGCTCGTCTCATTTACAACCCTAACATTTGAGTGTTTTCATGTTTATAATATATCTGAATACAGGTGTTTGCTACTGAGTTATTAACTTGCTTTGTGCATAAGGTTAGTATCTACATTCATTTTCCTATCAGAGGGATGGGAATGGGATTCGGTATTGGTCTATCTGGACATGATTGTTACTGAGATAAAAAAGAGGTAATCTTCCTTTCAAACTGACGGCAATTGTTGTGCTAGAAAAGAAGTTGTTGCATTTTTCATATTGTAATAGTTATATTAGTTGTTTCTTTTTAGAAAATGGAATTGGTTTATTCCCTGAGTTTTGGTTTGTTTACACAGCAGCACAACATATAAGAGAAGAATAGGAGTGGATCAGATCAGTTGATAATCTGATATAAAGATATGTATTTGTTATACCCGTAAGAAGCAGTTATGTTATAATTCATACTAGGAATGAAAATTTGAAGTATCATGTTACACAAGAAGTAGTAAGGTGATTATTGTGCGTAGTTTACTTACGTACTTAGTAGTCCTTTTAGTTGTCATTTATTATGGAACATTGAAGAATTAAACAAGAACTACCCTCTTTATGTTTATGTATTTATCTCTATTTCTAAAAAGATCTAGAAATCTAGAATCCGCATGACAAGGAACTAAATGAAAGCATTGAGCAGATCATCTATGGTTGGTGTCATAAAGTTGTTTCACATTAATACTATGATAAGACGTAACTTGTTTACCCAACTTTTATTTTAAGTATATTTGATAAGATGTCACTTGTTTACCCTGACTTTTTTTACTTGTGTTCTTATTAGGTAGATACTATTGTTATTTCTCCACAGTTTAATTTTATTGGGGTCGTTAAATCATATATTTCTACCTTGCATCATATGAGACCTATATATTAGAAATGTTAGATGCCTTTAATATAACAAAATAATAACAAACTGCTTTTTTCTTGCAGTAATGGCACTTAAGATAGTGACTGCATATCATAATGATAGGGCTTTCATATGGGAGATGGGTGTTGGACTTATTTTCTGCCAAAAAAATCATTGGATGATATCAGTAGCTGAATCATATTAACCAACTTCAAGTGATATCAATCATCAGAAGAAAGAAGAATCTGGTTATAACACTGAGGAGGAACTGAAACAGAGCAAGGAGAAACTGAGACAACACAAAGAGCAATGTTAGTGATAGTGACAAGGATGACCTGACATAGGATGTTAGCTAGGACTTATATTTTATTAGTTGATTTATCTAATATTTGTTTTATAGTTTAGAATTGATCAACCGAGTTTATTAATTTGTATGTTTAATTATAAGTTGTTTTAAACTTTACAATTGGTGTGTTATGATATTGTTAGTTGGATACATGGAGACTGAAACGACATCATACAGGAGATTGTTTTCACTCCTAAAATGAAATATATTAGGGCTGTAAATTCATATTCGGGACTGAATAAAGGTGGTATCGAAAACTTAGTATCGGAGACTACTTTGTAGTCTCTGAAGGAAGATATTAAGGATAGATAATAATGATATTGGAGACAGAAAACATTTGTTATGAGATACTGATTTTCAGTCTCTAAAAACCATATTCGAAAGTAATATAACACGGTATCTAAGATTATTTTTCAGTCTCTAAAAAACAAATTAAGGACTAAAATGATATGCCATGTGAGGTTAATTTTTAGTCTCTAAAAGAAGCATATTAGAGATTGAAATCATGTGGTATCTATGACTAAATCTCAGTCTTTAGAACACCTTATTAGAGACTGATTTGATATGAATTACGAATCTAATAAAAAATATTAGGGACAATATCGACATGTTTAGAGAACCGACTTTTAGTCCCTAAAGTTATACATTAGGGATTGAAATATCATAGTATCCGAGACTAATTTACAGTCACTAAAGAAATGTATCAGAGACTGAAATGATGTGGTATCAGGGGACAATTTGAGGACTGAATTTTTATGTATTAGAGACTGACTGTTAGTCGTTGTTGGTGTCATGCAATGGAGACTGATTTTTAGTTACTAAAACCACTATCTAGTACTAGGTATCAACGACTAGCTGGGGACTGGCAAATCAGTCTCTGATAACCATTAGGGACTGATTTCTATATATCAGCGACTAATTTTTCAGTCTCTCATACTCAATTTTTTTGTAGTGTGTGTGGGTCAAGACAAATGTTTGGAGAATGATGAAATATTTATTTTGGGCCTGCATAATTGACCAAGTTTATGGATTTTCTTTTTATGGATCCACTTATTTATAAAACATCAAAATGATGTTTACTTGGATTTTTTTTTGGGGCCAACATATCTAAGTTTCTAGGATGAAACATGGATGACCCGCTTCTATTTGTGAGTTGCAAAGTGGGGTCGGGTTTTCGTGAAGTTGATTTGAACCGCGCTTCTAAATGTCAACGTCGATTTTGAACGGGTTTGGGCGCGTGCGGGATGATGCGGCATGTTGTTAAAAAAATAATAATAAAATAAAATAAAATAAAAAAAAATAAAAAAAAGATAAAAAAATAAAAAAATTCTAGATGAGACATGAGGTCGTAGAACCGTCTCTATTTGTGAGTTGCAAAGTGGGATCGGGTGTTCGCGAAAGATACATGAATCGAGCTTCAATGTCGAAATTCGTACGGGTTCGAGAGCGTGCGGGATGTTGCGGCATGATGAAAACAAGAGATGATGAAAACTTGATTATTTGAAAAATGTGGGGTAGTCACGGTTACCGATGCAAATGTCAAAAATGGTGACGCGACTATTATGGGCCAAAAACCAAAAACAAAACGGTATGTTCACTTCCGCACGTCAATGTTTATGATTGTTATCGGTTATTCGAAAATGTTCGAAAGCATTTTGTTTATTGTCATATTCTCGCATTTGAAGACGAACGTATGAACCTAGAATGTCAATACCGGTCCTAACGAGTTCACAAAGTCTTTGGAGGGATACAAGTCGGATCCTACGGGGTACTAGGCGAAATTTCCTTATCAACTAGAATATGCAACGAAGAAATCTTTTTGTTTATTGTCATATTCTCGCATTTGGTAACGAATGAATGAACCTAGAATGTCAATACCGGTCCTAACGAGTTCACAAAGTCTTTGGAGGGATACAAGTTGGATCCAACGGGGTACTAGGGGACGTTCTTATTCAACTAGCATATGCAAAGAAGAAATTCGTTTTCGTGATTTTTCGAAAAACCAAGAACATTCAACGAAGATTGACGACAGTTCCGCTCAGTGGAGGGAATTGGTGAACATTTGACGACAGTTTCTTTGAAGTGGAGAGAATCTGTTAAGGTTTAGAAATCTTACCAAAGAAATAGGGGGAATAAAACGTATGTTGAATTTCTTCGGTAAATTTCTAAACGCAATCACAGGTGGTAGAGTTTGTGATTTTCTGGTGATACAAACGGTTCGGCGTGGAATGTTTTGCACAGACACATATTTGAGGATTTTAATTAATTCTCCAGCCAGCGTGAAGGGTTTTGCACGGAAAAATACAGGTTTCTAAAGTCTACAGTAGTTACAAAAGCGCTGTTCACTGAAGACCTGGGGAATCTTTATGAAAGCTGATAGTTCAAGACTGAAGACCTGCAGGATTCGGTTTTGGGTTTGATGTTTCTTTGGGATTTTACAGGGATCTGGGGGTAACTCAATTCGTTGAGTTTGCAAACGATGTACTTGGTCAAGCTGACTTCCTGAGTACTGATGCTGAAGATCCGTAGTGCATTACGTGGTCAACTTCACAAAGGCGAGACAATGAGATCTGGATGTAGTTCAACTAAGCATGCTGGTTGAGCTTGCAAGGGATACACTTGGTCTAGCTGACTTTCCTGAGTGTTGATGCTGAAGATTAAAGTGCATTACTTGGTCGATTCCACAAAGACGGTTTACAGAAGACAGTTCACCAGAAATCTCTATCAATGTAGTATGCTTGTATGAAACAGAGTTCTTATGACAAGATCAAGACTTGATGCAGTTCTTAAAGATTGGAACCCTTATCAAATGCCGGTTGGAGTATTGGAAGATCAGCGGAAGATCGGTCAATTGAGGAAATTGCACAACACCCAACACGGATACGCGTAATTTAAGGGGGAAATATTTTACAAGGAGCGTCAAGATACTACTTACCTGGATCATCGGTCAAGGGGGAATTTGTTAACACAGAGAAGATGAATACTTGACTGAAGATCGATTGCAGTTGCATTTTCAGCATTCGACAGCAACGGACAAGGGGGAATTTGTTGATGCAGATTTTGTGTCCGATGCTTGTCGAATAGATTAGTTTTATTTTACGCTGAATTTGTAATAGTTAGTGAAACGGTCTATCGAACGTGTATAGACCCGCTCGTTTGAAGTGGTCAAACGAGAGGGTTATTCGGTTGACCGTGTGTGTTTGCAAGACAAGGGGTGTGACTATAAATAGAAAACCCTTGCCATTTGCAACACAAGGAGTTTTTAGGAGGTTTGAGACCTCACCGGGAGAGATCACCACTTGGTCTCTCCCCGGATGTGTACTCCTTTGGTATTAGTTCGGTTATCTTGTAATCGGGCCGATTCGTAATGTTATACTACCGGATTAATACAAAGAAGTTGTTTGTTTATATCTAATCTCTCCCGTCTTGAACCGATCTCACAAGAATCACGGTTTCGGTCACGAAACTCGGTCCTACAATTCTATCACATAGGGCTTGTTTTCAATCAAAATAAGTGAGTTTCTCACATTTTCATATACGGCAAAATAGATGATAAATGGTATACTCACCAGTAAGATGAATTCTCGTGCATACCTTGATACGGGAATGTGTCGTGATGTGGATGAACACCGGTCGGTAAGTATAAATCATATCTTAACGTATCCCCTCGCCATGATTACATCTGATAAGTTGAGCTTATGTGGATAACAATACCGATAATCGTTATAGGATGCTTATCTAATTGTTAACAAAAAGAACAACAAGAGTGTTTTGGCATGACCGTACACTGATATGATTCTCTTACCCTCGAAACTCGCAAAAAGAATGTTTGTATATATTTACTTTTCTTAGTTTCTGCAACTCTGTATATATTTATTTACAGCTTTCAGTCTTTAAGTTTGAAATATTCAAAATGCTAAAAAGATTTTAGGTGTGTTTTAATATAAACTTTATAAAAGTCAAAAAGATTTTATTTCTGCTTTAGTTTTGATTAACCGATGTTGGAACTCAAGTCTTAGTTGCCTGAAACCTGATGAAAACCAAAACGACTGAATCTTCATAAACGGTCAGAGTTTGCAAGTTTTGAAAGTTAATAATTAAAATTGAAAAATCTGTTAACTTTTCAAACTAACTGTCGGAAGGTAGTTGAATAAGAATTGGTCACATGTGTGTCATTTGTTTAATGTTAACTATATTCCAAGCATTTGTTCTCATTACGCGTTTAGCTTTCTTGCATGTGCAGATATTAAAGACGAAGAGAACATGTTCGATGACAAGCTTCGGA
Organism: Helianthus tuberosus; assembly: GCA_030545235.1. Lineage (NCBI taxonomy): Eukaryota > Viridiplantae > Streptophyta > Magnoliopsida > Asterales > Asteraceae > Helianthus > Helianthus tuberosus. The sequence goes on from CM060362.1 coordinate 3,084,131, forward strand.
ATGAAGACACGACGTGAAGGCACTCAAATGATAAAGATGATCGAGTTGCCGCTGATCAATCACCAACACCACAAGGATCTCAAGCATCGAAAGTCAAAAGATTCCCAAGCATAATCAAAGGGGGAGTTTGTTAACACACTACCTAAATGAAAAGGGAGTTTGTTGATACACTTTCTACTTACGACGCGTGAAGACTTTGAAGATCCTACGACAAGAATGAATGAACCATCAAGAGATGGAGAATGAGATTACGAACCTCGCGAGCAGCATCCAAGGGGGAGTTTGTTGATACATATCGTGTGGATACGGCTCAACTCGGTTCGACTCGGTTATGAAGTGAAGGCCGTAGTCAAGACAACCTCCTGTCTTGACTCGGTATGCATTTTACTTTGTAATGTTTGATGTAAATTGCTACTGCGTGTGTGCAGTATGCATGTTTAGTTTAAGTTTGTGTTGTTTGTTTATGATTAGGGCCCAACATGTCCAAGCCCAAGTGGTGAAATCCCTTAGGCCCATACATATGACGAAATCCCCTGATGATGAAATCACTTTAGGTGAAAACCACTTAGGACGAAATCACATGGGATGAAATCCCCTGAGGTGATGAAATCACCCTGATTTCGTCATGATGATCTGATTTCGTTGAGGGATTTCGTGGGCCTTTTGATTTCATCAGTCCTTTACTATATAAACACTCACAACAGACCGAACACAGTACGAAGTCTGAATAGATTTCTTTGAGAGAACACACACACACAACTGAGAGTTTATAGGTTTATCTTGTAAACATTGCTTTGTAACGGTTTCATATGCGTTAATACAATGGAGTGTTAATCGTTGAATCTTTGTGTTTGTGTTCGTAACTTGGTTTAACTTACCCGTTTGGATTCCGCACTTTCGGGTTTGTCGGAAAACAGGGAATAGAGGTTACTCGATCCTCCGGGTGGACCTACAACTTTTAACGGGTAGCAACTTACTCTGATTTAGAGTCGAACAAAAAACAGGATTTGGAACGGACATCGTTTTTAACCCAACCAAAACCATTTCCGAAATTAAGTTGGACGCTAACCAATGCGCACTAGTTAAAACCAAACCAGTCCTTTTCTCCTTATAATCGGTTTCAAACTGAACCAACTATAGCCAAAACCCGATGTTGACCAGGATTTACCAAACCCGAACTGGCTTGGGTTAGGGCCTAGAAACTTTTTTGTACACCTCTACTCTGATTCCCTTCCTTTCAGGCCGACATGAAAAAAACATATCAAATGCCATTTCTATGTTACGTTCAACTTTTTTAGCTAAAATTCCTCCAATTTAGACATTAATAAATAATTGTAGCTATTTCCCCTTAGTTTTTTTTTTTTTTTTTTTTTTTTGAACTTCCGCATCAGATGTGAACTTCCATCAAAGGATTACGCTTGTATAAAGATAATTAAAGTGGAAAACAAATAAAAACAGCTACTAAATCATAAATAAAAAATGCAGTTTACATTCACTCATAAAACATGCTCCCGTAAGTTAAAAGGGGCCGCGGGGGGAGGGGGGCCTGACCCCCGAACTTTTTGCTCAGTAATGTAATATATGTAGTTTTTGTATAGAAATTTTTAGTTATATACGTTTTCGACCCCCTGATTCTATAGAAATTTTTGGGTATATACGTTTTCGACCCCCTCCCCCGGTCGGAAATCTTAAGCTTCGCCCTGAATACATCATAATGATTCCACATCTTCAAAGTCCATCTATTTTATATATTAAACTAAATAAGTGAAATAAATCTTACGGGACCATAGGGCCAATGGAAACCATGTCTTTGCTGCCCAAGATAATTCCCTGGAACTCCAAAATTAAGCACCTAGCTTGCCAGGAAATGTACATGTTTAGCATGTAAAAATCTATAATTTGGAATGAATGAGGATATCTATCTAACTCATAACATATTATGGAGGCCTATTGTAGTGGGTACTATATGGAGGCGTTTGGTTTCCAAGGTTGCTATGAAGGGTGTTGGTAAAGAAATGACCAAGTACCTTAATGATTTTCAGTTTGGGGTCGGCGTGTCGGGTGGCGCTGAGGCCATTTTACACAACGTCCATAGGGTTCTAAGTGAACGTCACACTGATGGGTCTCTTGCAATGCTTACGGTAGATTTTTCTAATGCTTTTAACCAGGTGGATATATCAGCCTTACTTCATGAGGTCAGGATGAGATGCCCTTCTATTTCTTTGTGGGTGGAATTTCTATATGGGCAGCCAGCAAGATTATATCTTGGAGATGGGCATATTTGGTCTACCACGGGAGTTCAGCAAGGGGACCCATTGGGACCACTTCTTTTCGCTCTTGTTTTGCACCCTCTTGTGCATCAGATTAGAGACAAATGCAAGCTTCTCCTTCATGCTTGGTATCTTGATGATGGGACTGTCATTGGAGGTTCAGAAGAGGTGGCTAGAGTGTTGGACATCATTATGGTGTCGGGTCCAACATTGGGTCTTGAACTTAATATTAAGAAAACTGAACAATTTTGGCCTTCTTGTAATGGTAGCAAGTTTCATGAAGGGTTATTTCCTAAGGACATCGGGAGGCCATTAGTGGGGGTGAAGCTTCTTGGGGGGGTGTTAGTAGAGACGCAAGCTTTATTAGTGGGTTGGCAAAGAAAAGAGTTGCTAAGGCAGTAGATTTGATGCGTCTTCTACCGAAATTAGGTGACCCGCAGAGTGAACTACTCTTGCTTTGATCCTGTATGGGCATTGCCAAACTTTTCTTTGGCTTGAGGACATGCCATCCTGTACACATGGAAGATGCAGCGTTGTTCTTTGACAAAGGTTTGCATGAGGCGATTGAGGAATTGGTGGTTTGTGGAGGTCCTTTCTTTGGAGACCTCCAGTGGCGACTTGCTTCTTTACCTATTAGTTTTGGAGGTTTGGGGTTGTATTCGGCTATAGAGGCTTCATCCTATGCTTTTGTGGCCTCGAGGGCCCAATCGTGGTTGCTACAGGACCACATCTTAAGAGACAGTGGCATATGCGGTATGGATTCTGATTATGTTTGTGCTTTGGCTTGTCTTCATGATACGATTCCAAGCTTTGACTTCAACGGTTTCACTAATAAGGACACCGCCCCCCTCAAAGCCCAACATGCATTGGCGAGTGCTCTTTTTAGTAAAATTGTCCACGAAATCGAAGTACAGTTTGACTTGACCATTAGACAAAAAGCCGTTTTTGAGTGTCTCTGAGCACCACATGCACAAGATTTTCTTCTTGCTATACCTATAGATGGGTTAGGCCAGCATATGTCGTCGGTGGAGTACCGTACTATCTTTAAGTATCGCCTCATGATTCTTTTATTCCCAGTTGATGAGGTATGCCCGGTTTTTCATAAGGCGTGTTTGGATTCTTTTGGTGAGCATGCAGTTCATTGTAGAGAGCTCCCGAATATCGACATGATTTGGTTAGGGATGTCCTTTTTGACATATTTAGGCGTGCTGGTATTTCTGCTAAGAAAGAGGAACCCGTTAATTTCTTAACAGACCCGTTGGAAGGGAGATCTACCCTTCGACCAGCCGACATTCTGGTCTTTGGATGGGTAGGAGGAAAACACGCCTGTGTGGATCTAACAGGGGTTTCCCCGCTTGTGAGCTTAGGGAGTAGTGCTTTCACAGTGGGTCAGGCTGCTTTAAAGGCTGCTTCGGGTAAAGTGATCAAGCATGAGAAAGCGTGCCTTGACAACCAACACGTGTTTATCCCATTTGCTTTTGAGACTTTTGGTTTTCTGGCGCCAGAGACTGTGGACCTACTTAGTCGAGTTCAAAGGGTCATGCATAGTAATGTTATGACCCCGAGATCTATGGACGTAGTTTTTAAAAGGCTTAGTTTTGCTATTCAGAAAGGGGTACCGGCGTAGCTTGTATCCCGTTTACCAACTATCTCGATGTAAATTATTATATAATAATAGAGAGATTTATTAAATACAAATATCTTTGCAGGATTAAGAATAAAACAAAAATAATCGCAGAAAATAGCATAAACATACATCATAGTACTATAAGAGTAATTTTATGATTTGTACATTAATTTTACAGTTGATATCACATTTACCATTTGAAAAATTCAAAAGCAAAACATATAGGCCGTCACAACTTATATACACATGATAAATCTTACCTTGCCCTCCATGACTAAAACACATTAATTTGTAGTACCCGAGTCAATCCCAATAACTTCATTTCCAATAGGTCTTGTATTGCCTGAGAGGTGACTTACTAGCTTGATGGAAAGAGATAATAACATACATACGCAGAATAGCAGCACACGATACCTGAAGAGTCTGGTAGTCACACCTAATTTGTGACCCATAAATGATGTTTTAGCACCACTAAATTAACTGCATGAAGATGCATAGTATTACATTCAGAAACAGTTTTCATGAGATTTATTGAAATACTAAAATAGGAAAATAACATGTGAGAAACCAGTAAAAATTATTCCCCATTATTTGTGACTCTCCTCACTAAAACCGCATATCATTATAATCATAAAACAAAGACACCAAGCAAAATTTACAGCAATCAATTGACTCTTAACTCTTTGATCTAAGAAGATACCATCACCATCCACAATCATTATACCTTTTTAAAAACAAATCAAGCTACAAATTAAGCATCAAACTTGACAATTCGCGTCAAAATCAAGCAAAATTACATGAAATTGTTCATATCAAAGTTTTGAAGAGAATGATACTCATTCAGACATCGATTCCACTTTTAAACACCAACTTTACCAACATAATTGAATCAGGTGATCCACAAATGATTTATAAACAAAATTAGAGTTAAAGCACTTACATTTTCCTTGGAGTTTGTCTCCGTGTTACTTGGAAACCTTCCTTGTGGTCTTTCGGAAACAACTTATAGCAACTTGACCAAGTTGAGTTTCATTTTTTTGGAGTGACGCTTTTTGGATCTTCAAGTCGGCTTCTTGTTGGCGTATATTGTCTTCATATTGCTTGTGGCGGACTTCGCGCTCGGCTATAAATTTTACAAACAATTCTTCCAAGGGAGGACCATTTGGTCTAGGTCCTTGGTATTGGCCTTGGTACCTTGGTTGAAAATTTTGTTGTGGTGACCTTTGTTGTTGTCCGAAACTGGGAGGTTGAGCATTTCCTCCATCTCTCCAACCAAAATTTGGATGATTACGCCAACCTGGATTATAAGTATTGCTATAAAGATTGTTTTGTTGTTGGCGTTGACAAAGTCAACTTGCTAGAATTCTAAAGGTAGAACTTGGCCATCTTGAGGAGAGTTGTTGAAGTCGGCGGTGACCACATTAACTTGTGCTTTGCTCAATTAATTGAGGCGAGTTGTTAAGGCCTCAACTTGAGCGATAAGTGAAGCGACCGAATCAACTTGATGTAAACCTCATCTTGCTCCTTGGCTTGACCTTGAAGTATGCCATTGATTGTTATTCATGGCAATTTCTTCAATGAGATCATAAGCTTCTTGTAGCCTCTTGTTTCCAAATATTCCTCCCGTGGTCACATCTAGAGTTTGTCTTGATTGGTTTGTCAACCCAATGTAGATAGACGAGACTTGAAGTCAAACTTCAAGTCCATGGTGGGGACAATTTTGAAGCATGTCCTTGTGTAGGTCCCGATACGGATCGTCGGACTAAGATGATATCTTGTTTCGGATGCCGTAACAAGTGCGGAATCCCTGTTACAACACAAACCAAGCGAGAGATAAAAACACAACAATAGATTCAACGATTAAAAGCTCAAGTGTATTATTTCAGTTGAGTTTGTTACAAGATTTATACAAGAAAACTTGCTAACTCACTGAAATGCTCTCTCTGTGTTCACTCCATGTGTTCTGTGTGTTGTATGACTTATCTGTTGTTGCAAGTTGCTTTTTATACTCAACCTTATCCACAGCCAATGAAGTATTACTAGGCCTGATAAGAAAGCCCACGAAGAATCCTAACCAACGAAGAACAGTTGTTCTTCGTGGACCCTTTTCAGTGAACAACCAAGTAAACGAAGAATGTTCTTCGTCAAACATCACGAAGAATAGGAGTTCTTCGTTGCTGATGTTCTTCGTGAGTCTCCATTTGACTGATTCTTAGCCATGCAGGTTGTTCGGCTAAGGTAGGTTCTTCAGTCCTTGAGATTCTTCGTGATAAGCACATATGCATAACTTCCAGTCATGCAGATACAAACACAGCAGCAAACAATTTGCACATAACAAACTATTTTATATCGAAAACACCGTACCGGGTCAAGATAGGAGGACATCTTGACCTCGGCCTTCATTCGTAATTTGGGCGAACCGAACAAGCCGTGTCCACAAAGTGTATCAACAAACTCCCCCTTGGATGCTGCTCAAGATGGTTCGATCTTCACACGTTGTCAGATCTTTAAAGTCTTCACGTGTCACGGACAGGGAGTGAATCAACAAACTCCCCCTTGAACGTTGCTTGTGAAACGTTGATCTTCAAAGTTTAGATCTTTGTGGTGTTGATGAGTGGTCAGCTGCAACTCGATCATCTTGATCTTCTAATTGTGTCCATGTCATGTCTTCATTCCAAAGCTTGTCAACGAACGCGTTCTCTTCACCTTTAGCTGGTTCGAATGTCGTATCTGCACATACAAGAAAGCTAAACGCGTAATGAGAACAACCACTTGAAATATAGTTAACATAAACAAACGACACACATGTGACCAACTCTCAATCAGCTACCGACCAACAACAGTTTGAAAGTTTAAAAATTTGATCAATTTTTTTATTTTAACTTTCACAACTTGTTAATTTCGACTGTTTATGAAGGTGCAATTGTTTTAGGTTTCAATCAGGTTTTAAGAGGTAAAGACTCGAGATAACATCGGGCAATCAAAAATAAAATAGAAATAAAATCTTTTTGGCTTTTATAAAGTTTATATTAAAACACACCTAAAATATTTTTGGTATTTTTGAATTTTTCAAATGTAAAGACAGAAAGCAGTAAAAAAATATATACAGAGATACAGAAACGGAAAACAGTAAATAAATATTTACAGACATTCTTTTTGCGAGTTTCGAGGGTAAGAGAATCATATCAGTTACGGTCATGCAAAAATGCTCTTGTTGTTCAATTAGTTAATATTAAGGTAAGCATCCTATAACGATTATCGGTATTGTTGTCCACTTAAACTCAACTTATCAGATGTACTCACGGTTAGGGGATACGATTAAGGTATGATTTATACTTACCGACCGGTGTTCATCTACACACGACATATTCCCGTATCAAGGTATGCACGAGAGTTCATCTTACTGGTGAGTATACCATTTATCTTTTGTTTTTCAACGTATATGATGTGAGATACTCACTTATTTTTGGATGAATACAAGCCCTATATGATTAAATCACTTATTGATGAGGAAATTGATATTCGATGCATGCAGGGCACAAGAGCAAGTCCGTGAACAAGTTAGTACCATCGTACCGACAAAGAAACGAACTTGACTCTCGGATGATAAATGTAATTTAGAATCACTTATTCGGGGGTGGATGTGATATTTTATCACTTATTGATGGTCGGATGCATCTTGTATTATATACATGTTTGTATGATATATATATATATATATACACACGTATGTATGGTATCATGGAAGTTCTAGACTTGGGTCCCCGTTGTTTTTGGTAAAAAAAACAACCATGGTACACAGATGATAAACAGCATAAAGACCACGTATCTCAGAACCTCGGAAATCTATCAAACGAAATTTCGGTACCAAGATGATATGCCAATGAGCGGTTCCCACACAGTCTTCAGTCGATTTAGGTTTATATCACCCTGCACACTTTAAAACGATTGTGAGCCTTCTGATACATCTTATATAGAGCTGCTTATCATTTTTCATTTTAAGTTTAAAGAGGTTTCGACAGACCACTGATGTACTATCATTTTCTCTTTTGCTCACCAGGAAACTCATTTTTGTTTTTCTATTGTTTTTGTGTTTTAGAAATTTTTCGATATTTTTGTATTTTTTGAGATTTTTCAATGTTTTTGTATTTTTGAAATTACTCCCCCTAAAATGCAAAAAGTACGAGAAATTAGAAAACACAAATAAATATTTACAAAAATGATTTTCTGATGTCGCTTTTACTCTTGCTTGACCTTAATGTCGTTTACCATTAGTAAATGGTCAAATCGTGATTTGTCAAATGCTTTGGTAAAAAGGTCAGCACGTTGGTCATCGGCGTGGACCTTAACAACATCGATAAGTTTCATATTGAAACAATCACGTGTGAGGTGATATTCAAGATCAACGTGTCTTGTCAAGGAGTGTTGTACGAGATGTTAGCAATTCATAAAGCAGCTTAAATATCAACAAAGATAGGAAAGATTAGAAATTCAAAACCGTAATCCTGCAACTTCTTCGTGCATTGGCAGGAATCTAAGTGCTCCCCCAAGCTGGATATCCACCCGGTGTGGATTTCAAGGTTGAATTTGCAACTACTTCAATGAACCGAGAATTCTCTTCACAACAACAAGATGATAAACCTCGGGGTCCGGCTGGTAAGTGGCAAGGGAGCATGTGGGAAAGCTTGTACACATCATCATTGGTCGGTCCATACATGATGTCTTCCACATGCTTTTTGCACCAGCAAAGGTCTTCATCTTTCTCCTTTAGAAGTAGTGTGCGGTTGTTCAATCCATGCCAAGGCATCCGCACACCCGGTTGGTTTGTTCAACAAACACATTTTCTTCAATCACACCGTAGAGAAAAGTACTCTACACGTTCATCTTGTGGACTTTGAACTTCTTGTGGAAGAAAAATCCATGAATCTTCGAAAAGCTTCAGACGTGCTGCAGGCGCGAACTTTTCATTGGAATCTTTCCTGAGGACCAGATCAAAGCCTTCAACAATCAAATTTTGGCACATTTTTTATCTTGTCGAACTTTTCAACTTCATTCAACCACATTCTTTCACCTTCATTCCTTCATCGGAATTTTTGTCTTCTTTTCTTTTTCCCTCTCCATCAAAGGCAACAATATTCTCCTAGATGTAACAATGTTTCGGAGCCTTATGTCGCTGATCTTGTGCATGGACGCTCCACTATCAACAATCCTAAGACTGTCAATAGTTCCTCCTGGAACATCCTACACACTCATTCAGAGATTAGTTGGAGAGGGAAACCCAAGCCTTCACAGACTTGGGTCGTCCGTCATCATCGAGGATTGTGACATCCATTTCCTGATGATTCGGAATTGATGGAGCTCCCCCCTGAAACAATTACCGACTTTGGTTTCCAAATCTGTTTCTGAATTCCATTTTTAATATCTGATTTAATAGATTGTGTTTGGATAACCTCTGGTTTCAAAGCCTTTTCAACTTCTTTTCTTTGTTTCTTTTTCTGTTTCTTTTTCTGTTTCATTTCCCGTTGTTTAACAAGACGAGGGTCCTGTTTTGGTGAAACAGATCTTTTATGGTATCTATTACCAAGGGGGCATCAACTTTTGCCTTTCCTTTCGTGAGATATGGACAATTTTTGACAATGTGCCCATACTCACCGCATTCAAAACATGATCTCCGCTCAACAAACCTCGGAGTATCATAATTGTAAGAGCTTGATGATGAACTTCGTGATCTCGAGGTACTTGGTCCTACATCACAACAGTTTGTGTGTTATGTGTAGTTGTTTTGACTGTTTCTTTTCAAAATTTTCTTTTGCATAACAAAATCTGTGTTTGATTTGTTTTCAAAAGATTCAATTTTATCTGTCCCTCGGGATTTCATGAAGTTCACCTTCTGACACTTTGTTCTTGCTTTGGCTTTGTTTGCCTTTTCCCTTTCCTTGGTGAGCGTGACTTTGCTTTCGTTGATTGTTTTGAGATTGCAATTTTTTATTCCCATATTTCTTTCTAACTTTGGATTTTGGGATAGGAGCACACTGAGTTACTACAACTCATGGGCTCGACTTTCCCAAAAACTTACTAGTAGAATCTTCGAAAACTTTATCAATCAATGATTGATTGACATTCTTGATTGGGAAATCCTTGTCTGAATATATTTTATCAGATCCAATCAACGCGTAAAGCAAATTCACACATTCACAACTCTCGGACTCTTGTGCAGACATGGACTCAACCAGAACAGTCTTAGCAGGTTTTGTGGGAGGATCACATAGAATATGCTTCTCGAGAGGTATGTCCTCTTCTTTGTTAACCGCATCAGACTGAGCTGAGTTAGTATCATCGGATTCATCATCTGAAGAATCAGCATCCTCAATAATGACTGGAGGATCCTGATTTTGTTCAGCAGTTGATACTTTTGTATCTGCTGATACATCCGAATCTGGTAATACTTCCTTTGTGTAACCAAGTCCAGCTGCGAATTCCTCAACGTCTAATGGAACAGATGGTTCAAATTGAGGTTTATCCTCCTCATCAGGCATTGCGGTATAATTGTGTCTAACAGGTGGAGGACACTTCTTATATCCAATGCACGTGACATCTTCTTTCTTTCTCTGTATGTCAATGATGTGATCCAGCACATACCTCGAGTTTTAATAACTATCTAACTTAAGTTGGATCGCCTCACTTTCACCCTTAACACAGGCCAATTCTTTCTATGTTTCCTCGAGCCTATTGATGTAATTATTTATTGCAGTTTATTTTCTTGAAACCATTTTCTTTAGCTCGGAATTATCTTCTTTTAATGTGTCAATTACCTTTTTAAACTCCTTTTCATGATTATTATGAAACATATTGCCCTCTGTGCATTTCGAAAGATCCACGATCAAATGTTGATGGTGGAAAAATGTCACGTCATATTTGCTTTACAAATCGTCATATTTTCTTTGCAAATCAGACAATTTAGTACTTAATTCAACACAACTATCACACCTGTCAGATTTTGGTTCATCGATACATACCTGACTGGATTCACCCTATGACATTAACCCATCTCCCTCAGAATCAACAGCCTCCATCGATGATTCATATTCAGGTCCATCCTCGCTTGATCTTGTAGCATCTTCAACTGAACTACCGCCATGTTCAGAACTGTCATCATTTTCCCAGTACTCACCATCGCTGACATCCTTGACAATTTTGGCATAAAACGCAGTTCTTGTTTGACCATTGTAGTTTGGATCAAGAAATGATGGTACTCTAGTAGACCGATAGCTTTGCTCTGAGACAACTGGTTGTGGTTCACCATACATATTGGTGCTTGAGATAAAAGTTGTTTGTAGCTGAGCATGTTGAGCAGGTCTTGTAGCTGAGGCAACTGGTATTGGTTCACCATACATATTTCTTGCCATTTTCGGTTTACTTTGATTTTGGTTAGTAACCAATGCCCACTGATCTGCCGTAAGTGAACACACTTGTGATGAGGACGAGGGTGTGGGAGATTGAGCCCATGAAGGCATTAAACCCTTTTGCGTATACAAATTGTTCGTACTAGGATCAGGTTTCCAACCATACATATCTGAACTCATAGTGAAATGAAAATAACCAACTAAAAACCAAACTATGAATTCTCTGTGAAGCTTCTGGGAAATATTAATGACCACGGAAAAATGAGGTCAACGAAGCACCTACGAATAACCAGCCAGTAACTATGTCTTTTGTGATTGTGGGCCACGAAAAATGATTGGTTTTTTCGTGAAAATGGCCCAGATGAAAAAGAAAAGCCCAATGATCAACACCCACGACGAATGGAAAGAATATTGTGATAGCCCATACGAAGAATGGAGAAAGCCCAACTTCCATGAAGAATGTAGTTGATAGGCCCACTAATTATCAGCCCGTGAAGAAAAAGATAAATGACAGTTGGGCCAGACAAGTGTCCACGAAAAAATAACCCCAAGGAATATATCTGATGAAAAACCACGAAAATCTGAATGGATTTTTCATGAAGATAAGGTCCACGAAATATTTTAGTGTTACTTAAATAGTCTTTCACATGAATAAGACAAAAATAGGGTTCTTCACCAAAGTTCAAAACTGCAAATGGAAAATCAACGAAGAACTAGGTCTTTCGTTAACTTTAGTTCACAGTTGGTGAGATATTTTTCAACAAAATCTTATCATGTCTGACACAAAGAGTTGGTATGACAAATTTTTTAAACAACCATACTTCGAAAAACCACTCTTTTCAAACAAATGATAAAATATATAATCTTCAATAATGCAACTCAAGAAACTCCGGTGACCTTTTCAGTGACTATTTCTGGCCAAACAGTTTACCGGAAAGAATGGTGAACTAAAATATAACTTGAAAACTCAAAACGACTTCTACCTTCAATGATCTCCAACCCTTTTTAATAAGTTTTAAACAAGAACAACACCAAACAACACAGATTTTTGAGTTTATAGAACAGAATATTATGAACCAGAACTGGGTTTCTGAAGCTTTATACAAAAACACACTCAAAACCCACTCGAAATTCACACCGAAACACTTGGTTTTCAACAAGAAATCGAGCCATACGCTCTGATACCACTTGTAGGTCCCGATACGGATCGTCGTACTAAGATGATATCATGTTTCGGATGCCGTAACAAGTGTGGAATCCCTGTTACGACACAAACCGAGCGAGAGATAAAAACACAACAACAGATTCAACGATTAAAAGCTCAAGTGTATTATTTCAGATGAGTTTGTTACAAGATTTATACAAGAAAACTCTCTAATTCACTGAAATGCTCTCTCTGTGCTCATTCCGTGTGTTCTGTGTGTTGTATGGCTTATCTGTTGCTGCAAGCTGCTTTTTATACTCAACCATATCCACAGCCAATGAAGTGTTACTGGGCCTGATAAGAAAGCCCACGAAGAATCCTAACCAACGAAGAACAGTGGTTCTTCGTGGACCCTTTTCAGCGAACAACCAAGTAAACGAAGAATGTTCTTCGTCAAACATCACGAAGAATAGGAGTTCTTCGGTGCTGATGTTCTTGAGTCTCCATTTGACTGGTTCTTAGCCATGCAGGTTGTTTGGCTAAGGTAGGTTCTTCAGTCCTTTAGGTTCTTCGTGATAAGCACACATGCACAACTTCCAGTCGTGCAGATACAAACACAGCAGTAAACAGTTTGCACATAACAAACTGTTTTATATCGAAAACACCGTATCGGGTCAAGATAGGAGGACATCTTTACCTCGGCCTTCATTCGTAATGCGGGCGAACCAAACGAGCCGTATCCACAAAGTGTATCAACACCTTGAAACACTCCCATGCTTCGTATAGTGATTCACCGTCTTCTTGGGTAGAAATAGTTTAAGATAGTGATAGAACATTAATAGTATTCAACTAAAGATAATAATAGAATAATAACTAGGGGTGTTCATTCGGTTTTTTCTTCGATTTTCGGGTTTTTTGGGTTGGGTTGTTCGGATTTTTATCTCCGAAAAATTGCCCCGATAACCGACCCATTTAAAGGTCGGGTTAGTCGGGTTTGGGTTATTCAGATTCGGGTTAATTCAGGTCGGGTTGTTCGGTTTTTAGATGTAGAATTAAAATAAATGTTTTTTTACAAAATATCATCAAAATTCATATTCCTACTTTTAAAATATCATTAAAGCTCAAACATTATTTGACAATATTCTATTATAATATTTAAAAGTCCCAAAACTTAATGTTCAATATATTCAAGACTCTAAACCAAAACACTTCTATAAGAAAAAAACAATAAATGTTTGGGTTTTTTCGGGATTCGTGTATCGGGTTTTTCAGGTCGGGTTGTCCAGGTTTTTGGTCGGGAAAAAGTGACCCGATAACCGACCATTTAAAGTTCGGGTTGGTCAGGTTCAGGTTCTCGGGTTCGGGTTTTTCGGGTATTCATTAATTCGGGTTCGGGTGGCTTTGAATTTGGGTCGGGTTTCGGGTTTTGGATGAAAATGAACAGCCTATCAAATAATAAATATAATAACTATAATAATCGGCTAATCAATACATGAAATGAAAGCAACATTATTTTGATGTCATAATGTGTTATCAATATCAATCGCCTTGTAATTATTAATATGAGAAATGACTCGTTTTTGGGTAGTCCAAAACATTATTACCTTAAAAACGTAATCAATATCAATATCAATCGCCTTGTAATTATTAATATGAGAAAATGACACGTTTTTGGGTAGGTCCAAAACATTACCTTAAAGACGTAAAGCGTGATTTAGATATTCTCTCTATTTATATATTTTTATTAAAAGTTAATACCTATCTCAATTTTATATTAAAACTATCTTTATATATACTTATTTTTATCATTTTAATTATTTTCTCTCTATTTATATATTTTTATTAAAATTTAATGCGTACCTCAATTTTATATTAAAACTATCTTTATATATACCTATTTTTAACATTTATCATTTTTTTATTATAATAAACAAGTTTTTATTTATTACATAGAAAGTAAAATAGCCTTTGTAAATTTCAAAAGTGAGAGTTACAAATGAGATGACTTTAACTGTCGAGAATCGGTAATTCGTCAGTAAAACTTCACGAGTAAACTTTACCAATTAGTAAAGTAAAACTTATTCAGTTTTGTCTTTTTCAAAAGTGAGAGCTACAAATGAGATGACTTTAACCGTCGAGAATATTCGTCAGTGAAGATATAGCAACTATCGATAATCCGTCAGTAAAACTCATTCAACTTTGTCTTTTTCAAAAGTGAGAGCTACAAATAAGATGATTTTATCCGTCGAGAATATTCGTCAATGAATATATAACAACTATCGGTAATCCGTCGGTAAAATTTTACGAGTAAACTATACCAATTAGTAAAGTAAAACTCATTCAGTTTTGTCTTTAAAAGAGTTTTTTATAACTAGCAGCCATGGTTAACAACTTACCTTGACTTTAACTTTTGGTCAACAAACCAATGCCTGCTTTTTTTAAATCTACAAATATATACTTTGAACCATGAATACCACCACCATCAAAACACATATTTTTTTGCACACACAAACTCAACCAAAATGAACTACAACCATGTAATCAACCATCTTCCAATTCACAAAGCAGCATTAACCGATGATTGGGAATCTGTAAGCCAAATATTCGACAAAGATCCGGAACTAATGACCACACCGATCAGTTACTTAGGTGAGACACCGTTAATGATGGCTGTGGGAACAAATAAGTCCCATAACTTTGTCAAACAGTTGGTGGACCGTATAGTTGCGGTTAACGCGGTTGATAAGCTGTTTCTGGTGAGTTCTCGTGGAGATAACCCGCTCCACCGTGCTGCTATGGTCGGGAACACAGTTGATGCAAGGGTTTTGGTGGAGAGGAGCCCGGATATGATCCGGATTCCGAATTCGGATGGTTATACGCCGGTGATATTGGCTGCTTGGCATCGAAACAAGGGTATTCTTCGGTTTTTGTTGAAGGAGACCGCGGATTTAGGCCATGAGGAGGAAGGGAGTAGTTTGTACTCTGGAGTTGCTGGTGGGGATCTCATTACTCTTACTATTCATGCTGGATTCCTCGGTATGTAGAAGTTGCGGTTAAACATACACTTATAGAGATATGATATGATGTGATATGATATCGTAAGGGATAAATAGAATTTAAAAACTATTAAAGATTTTCAAAAGCTCGAATCGGTTGCTAACTTGCTATAGTGGTTTGTCGGTTCAACAGGTCGACATAATAATCAAGACGACTATAGATGTTTTCTCATATGTTTTGTTTCAATTTTCACCTATTTTTTCAATGGTTTGTTTCACTCAACACCAACTAATTAATTTGTGTCTCCGAGGGCGGAACTAAATGGGTCAAGAGAGTCAGTTGACCCCCTGACAACTTTTATGTATAACATCTTAGATTTTTCTAACAAAAACATAAATTGAACATTCTAGTTGTAGACGGTGGAGAAGAAAGTATTATAACGACACTCTAATAAAGAAGTTCGATAGTTCATGAGTGAATCGATGCACCAACGGCTACCAGCTAGCCAGTTCACCCAATCCAAAACTGTTGAATAACAGTTGCAACTCTTTTTTTACATACACGTGACAACATCACCTTTTATACATGATATATGTTCCTAATAGCATAAATTTCATTTTTATGCAAGTAGTTTATTTGTTTTAGTTGTAGCATTCTTTTTTCAATTAAACTCAACCTATATTTTTGTAACATAAGTTGAGTTTTATTACTTATCATCAAATATAAGTAAGAAAATTTTATCTTTTTTTTTTTTTTTTTTTTTGAACGGCATTTTATCTTTTTATTATGCAGACGTAGCGTTACAAATAATAGCTAAGCACCCGGACATCGTGATAGAAGAAGATGCGAAGTCTAAGCACCCGGACATCGTGATAGAAGAAGATGTGAAGTCTGTAACCGCTTTGGAAGTATTAGGTTCTAAACCGGAGCTATTTCCAAGCGGAAGCACGCTTGGATTTTGGAGTCGTCTCATCTATTTGTGTAAATCTCTCTACTTCTATCTTTAACAGGACTTCAGACGTCTGGATGTTTAGGTCATCTTTGTCTAAATTATATTCCATGATTGTATTAATTGTATAACATGAGTATCATGTTACATAAGACAAAGGTCTTTCCTATATTAAACTAAAGTTTGAACTGGACAAATGATGGTCCCTTTTTTTATTAATTTGAAGTCAGAAATATACAAATTGGTCCTTTATTATTTATTATTTAAATGAAGTTTGAAATATGCAACTAGGAAATTGATGGCCGTCAGAAGTTGGTGTATTTTTAGCAACTAACTTTTTTTTACAAATATTAGCATCCTTTTTTCATAAAACTTTTTTAAAAATGTTTGAAACAAATTACAGTTTTAAACATGCTTTAGCATTTTCTTCGTTTTTATCTCCGACCTTATTTTTTATTTCTCATATATCTTTTTCGTATTTCTCTTTCTCTTCTTAAAATTGATTTTTTTACGACTCTTATAAAACTGAAACCATAAATATTTTACACTAACATGTATATATATGGTACAACCTTTACTCCCTATATGAGTCTATTATAATTATAAGTTATTATAACTTGCATATGATGGCTGCCTATTAATGATATAAGGTTTGATTCATTGTGTTTGCTTGATACAAGTTATACCTATCAACAAAAGGAGTCAAGAAGGTGCTCAACCCAACCTTTTCTCAAAGGTATGACCCTCTTTTCATCAAAGGCTTTAACTATGCCTATATTACAAAACTCCCCTTCATCTTTTATTAAAGTTATTTTAACCAACCAAAATGATCATGTTCGAAACAGTCTCTTAAGCCCACCAATAAATTTTGTAATACACAAGGCTTAATTAACAAGTCATGTTGTTTGTTAATTTGTTTTCTCGTACAAGTATATTGCTATAATAACATTTGCGAAATAAGACATTTTAGTAGTGTTACTAAAGTGTCACTAATAGTTCGATAGTGACTCTTTACTGTCACTAGTATATTCTTAAAACCATAAGAGGTCTAATTGTAAATTTGTTTCATCTTTTTTCACTTTCTACCCCATGAATAGTGTACTACTGGATTTTGGAGTATCCTTCACTACCTAGGTATGATTAATATTAAATTCCTCAATACTATAGCTGTTATGTTGTTTAATGTTTATATATCTAACGTTGTATCATTTAACTATATTTATTACTATAGCTCCATCAATCAAGGATATTCATGATATCAAATTAACACATTACCAAAGCAAGCGACTCACAAAAGAAATATGTGCAACCATCTTAAGAAAGCGCGATCACAACTTAACATGGAAGATTTTAGGATCCGCAACATCTGCAGCGGTTCAACATGGGACTCCAGAGGTCATAGAGGAGTGCATTTCAACTTATCCCGACATAATTTGGTACACTGAAAAAGGGTTTCACTTGTCTCTTGAAGCCATTACTCAACGCCAAGAACAAGTGTACAATATTTTATTTCAATCAGATGTTCACAAGGCAGCCCAAGCCAATTTGATGGACAAAGAAGAGAATGAGAATTCGTTACACAAGGCTGCAAAGTTAGCCCCGCCCCATCGAATAAATGTTATGACGGGTGCAGCTTTGCAAATGCAACGAGAGCTTCAATGGTACAAGGTAATCAAAGATTACTAGAATTTTTTTTTTTTTTTTTTTTTTTTTTTTGGAGAATGAAATATTTTAGTCACTA
The DNA here is from genome assembly GCA_030545235.1 of Helianthus tuberosus. NCBI lineage: Eukaryota > Viridiplantae > Streptophyta > Magnoliopsida > Asterales > Asteraceae > Helianthus > Helianthus tuberosus. Next base: position 3,102,262 of record CM060362.1, read on the forward strand.
TATCATATTTAAAATGACAACTATTAAGGTGGAGTAGGTATTTATAGTTTTATTAATAAGACCAACTTGCTTCAGAAAAAAGGTTCAAATATGTTCCCTTATACTTTTCTGCATAAACACATATACACCACCTCTATTAGTGACAAATTTGACTTTAAGCCTTATCAAAAACCATTTTTTCTTCTCAATTTTTCCCATTTTTTAAAAACATGGAAAAATCATTCCACTTGTTCTCAAAACACGACTTATATGTTGTATGCACTACTAGAAAGTAGACTTTTTGCAACGAAAACATCACCGATGGTGCATGCATATAGTCCAAACCATAAAAAAAGAAGCAAAAACATTGTTTTTATGATATCAGTTAGTAATTAATCAGTGATCACCAACAGACAATCCAAACAAAAAAATAATAAAGAATTTTTTTTTATATCCCTGGTACTAGAAGAAATATCACTATTAGGAGCGACGGAATTAGGGACGACAAAAGCAATAGCGGCAATTAGGGCCTGATCCGAGCATGCACTTATTTTGACTGTCGATTAGAGATACGATCCAAGGCCCATGTTTTATCGTGGTTAGGGTTTTAGCGGCTGATCACCGACGATATACCAAACCATAATACACCCTTTTCCCTTTTATCTTCAACAATGATCAACCACTTTCACACCGACAGCTTCGTTTGTCACTAAATGTTCTCTGATCTGTAGTGGTAACATATGTGCACAGGAAGTAGAGAACTTTGTAGAGCCCTCATTTAAAAAAGCTCAAAACAAAAACAAGAAAACACCAAAAATGGTGTTCATGGAGGAACACAAGGACTTACTTGATGAAGCAGAACAATGGATGAAAGATGTATCAGCATCATCTACAGTGGTAGCAGCCCTCATAATCACAATGGCATTTGCAGGTGCCTTCACTCTCCCAGGTGGAAACCAAGACGACGGCAACCCTTTGTTTTTAAACAAAGGGACATTCATGCTTTTCATCATATCAGACGCCATTGCGTTATTCTCTTCAACCGCTTCTGTGGTTATGTTTCTAGGAATACTTACCGCGCGTTTTGCACCAGACGATTTCCTTTATGCGCTTCCAAAACGGATGACTATAGGACTTGTGTTCTTGTTCATGTCATTAGCAGCGACTATGATAGCGTTCAGTGCGACTCTTGCACTTGTGTTGAAAGATAAAGTGACATGGATTGCAGCTCCACTAGTTGTAGTGTCATGTGTTCCTGTGGCTTTGTTTGGGTGGTTGCAATTTCCGTTGCTGATAGAGTTGGTGTACTCAACATATGGACCAAGCATTTTTAGACAGAAGAAAAATGAGTGAATGTTTGGATACAAGGTTGCATTTGTATGTGTGTGTGTGTGTGTATTTGTGTATAAATAGACAGAAGAAAAATGAGTGATTGTTTGGATACAAGGTTGCATTTGTATGTGTGTGTGGTTGTGTGTATTTGTGTATAAATAGACAGAAGAAAAATGAGTGATTGTTTGGATACAAGGTTGCATTTGTATGTATGTGTGTATTTGTGTATAAAAGGTGGATGCACAAAGAGATGTTGAAGTAAGTGTATATGTTTGGAATTTTTGATTCATTTGTTAATGTAAATGTGAGCTGAAATAAGGGTTAACCGTATGGAAATGTATTCAAATTTACACAAATTGTTATTATTATATTGTATTTATTGAACTTTAAATTCTGAAGTTTAATATTTACAACTGCAAATAGTTCTAAAAGGTACTAATCTCTTTGGTAAGGAGTGTGAATTTCTGACACGATCCGAAAACACGATACAAATCTAGCATGAAATTTGCGGGTTTGGGTTTAATCTAAACAGATTCGGGTCAGGTTTAGGTTGAACCCACGAATCCGTTTAGCTAGGTGGGGTTCGGGTCAACCCAGTCGGGTAGGTGGGTCGACCCGTCTGAATTATATTATAGTTTTTTTACAATATGTTTTATGTAATATATATAGTTTTTTTTTTTACAATATGTTTTATGTAATAAGTTAAATTGTGTGTGTATTTTATGTCACAATTATAACTTAGAAAGAGGAACTGACATAAGATATCATAATTTTAATGTAATTGTATTATAAACATTTTTGTTTTTTTGTAGTAGATTTTAGTTTTGATATATTAATTTGCAAAAAATATATATATATAATTCGGGTTGAACGGGTCGCATTTGGGTTAACCCGCGAATGTTCAGGTCGTGTTCGGGTTCATATGCATGACACAATTTTTGGGTTAACCCGCCGACCCGTTTAGCACCCCTAGTTTAGATGGATCATCCTACCCTCTTCCTTTTTCTATTACAAATAAATTAACACATATAAATTAATACATTCATAAAAATATAAATTAAACATAACACACAATTTTAAAAGTTAAATTAATCCAGATCGCCCAAAAATAATTCGGCGACGAGATGGAACAACCACAACCTAAAAATTAATAAATCCCAAAAAAATAGTAATTTTTATTATTATTAGAGTAAGTTACGATTTTGGCCCCTGTGGTTAAGTTACTTTTACTCTATAAGACCAAAAAAAAATCTTTTAACATTTGTGCCCCCAACGTTATTTTTCTAACCATCTTGGCCCTCATCACTAACACCATCCAACTAAATGGTTAAATGTTGGTCATGTGTCCCTCACATGAGGGGCATTTATGTCATTTCATCCACATAAAAATATCTACCCCTATTAAAACCTAATAAATGTCTCATTTAACCCTAGACCCTTCATCAGAATTCTCTAATTCTCTGGTTGTCTTCTTCAACCCAACCCCAAATTCCATCTGAATTAAAGAAGAGGGTTGTCATCAGGGGAATTGGCGGTTTGGGTTGAGGCGGTGCGATTTTCAGCTAGCGCGCAACGGTAGACACGATGGAGGTAAAGAAAAGCGGTGGAGCAGCGGCAGCGACTGTTGATGGTTGTGGCGGCGGAGAGGTGGTTACGGAGGTGACGGTGGCGTAGAAAGAGAAATCGGTGAACCCTGTTCTTCGTCATGTTCTGGTGTAATCTCAAAAACAACCATATCGGTCAGAATTGAAACAATAAAAGAAGTATTTGTGTGTGATATGAGTTTTAACTTGTGTGTTTTAGGGTGTGAATAAATGAAGTGTTTGATGAAACAAATGAGGTATAAATGAAAATGGAAGGATGAATTGCACTGAAATTAAATGTACAAAGAAGAATGGAAAGTTATCAAAATCGTTTTCTATTGATAATCAAAATATTACAATTACATAAATGATTCTATAACTCTCCCTCAGCCTGATCACTCACTAGACTGTTCATACAAAAGGAATGTGTGTGATGTGATAATCAGATCTCTAACAAGTGAGATCTATTTATACAAAGTACAAACACCTGTTGGCAATCAGGGTTGATATCACCCTAATAGCGACATCTAACATTTCTAACAGAAAATATTCCACAGATGTTAGAAACATCTGATGGAATATAATAATTGTTCTAAGTCTACTAACATCTGTTTAGATATACACTGTTACATTAAAAGGATTGTTCTTTAAACCTCTGTTAGCTTGATCCAAACATCTATTCTGGCCTAAACAGATATCTGGTCTTCTACATCAGTGCTTTATCTTCAACAGGGCTTTGGCCATTGAACAGGCTTTTCTTCTTCTTCAACAGTGGTACCATGTCTTCAACAGAGCTTTGTAGTCTTCAAACAGATGTTTTGTTAGTGTTCAAGATTCACTATCTTTGTGAAGAGATGCGTATCATAACTTGTTTATTTCTTGATCAAAGTAGCATGTTTTGGCTTTTGCAATCATCTGTGCTTTTGTAGGTCCAACAACCTTCTCCTAGAACAGATGATGCCAAAACTCAATAGTTATTAGATCGACTTTTATTTCTCATCAACTTCTCTCTAATTTGTCCTTTGCATTGTAAGAGAGAAGTTATCTTCTGGGTCCCTTTCGAGTTCAAGACCAGTAGGTCTTTTAGGTCTTCATTTTTGAGCTCATATGCACTATTCATGGATATTTTTTCAACTTCTCCATTAGCCCCGAGCAATGTCAATTCATGACTTGTCTTGTCAGACTTCCACTTTAGAATTTTGAGGCTACATGGATTTCTCGGGCCAAAAGTTATTTGTGATGAATTTGGGGAAACTGGTCTTCCCAAGATTTGACCAAGTAGATCTTCGGGATTTTTTTATCTGGATGTGTATACATTAGCTCATTTCTGATCCCTTCCTTTCTGAATTAATCTTGATACATCTTCAAATCTTCTCCTAACATCTTCTTTTGCCTTTTGAGGTAGCTTCTGATAGCTGAGGAGATGTTCTTTCCAGATGGAAGTTTTGTAGGATCAACTAATGTTTTAATGGGGAAGTCTACTTGTTCATATTTTGGCTTTCTAGGGATTGAAGGATCTTTCTGTCTTAGTACCTCTATCTTTTTATAGTTTTCAGTGATTGTTGGTTCATCCCGTTTAGCTATTGACCTCATTGAGCCAAAATTAGCAACAACCATCTCTTCTTTCATCCTCTTCAACAGCGGAGCCTTTTTATCATTAAGCCTTTTTCGTGCTTTTCAGTTTGTAGGTGAAGGGTTGAGTTGTGGATCAAGGAGCAACTTCTTATTCCTTAGAATTTCATCAAGTAGGGATTCAGTTGACCATCATGTAAATTGTGCTCTGCTTGTTTTATATGGCTTCTTCTTCATGATATGGTCAAAACAATCTTCTTTTAATGTTTTTCTGAGATATGGATTATTGACTGGAGCATGAGATAGATTATTGCAGACATCTTTTGCATAATCTTCAAGAGTATTCACTATTTGGAATTCTTCAAATAAGATTAGTTGTGCATGTTTGTCATCCTTTCCTTGGCTTCTTTTTGCAGTTATTTACTCTACTTGTTTTGACTTTAGCTCCAAATATTTTTTGACATTTGTGGGATTTGGAAAGTTTTGGTGGGAAGGAAATGTGAGTTGACTTGCATCTGATGTGGAGTAGAAAGAATGTAATTCTTGTGATACATTTTTTTAATTCGAGTGGGCGTGTAGAGGCGATTATGGTAGTTGTGGTTGATGGGATTGATGTTCGTAATGATGTGGGAATGGATGTGGAAGTGATGGTGAGTTGGTTGGTGGTAGTGATGATGTGGGAATGGATGTGGAAGTGATGGTGAGTTGGTTGGTGGTAGTGATGATGTGGTTCTGATGGGTGAGGCTTGGAACGTTTCTTTATCATCTTGTATAATGAATTTTGATCTTCTTCCCCTAGTGTATGGTGTTGGTGCTTTTGGTGGTGGTGATGGAGTGTGTGTTGGTGGTTTTCTTTTAATATAACCAACAGGGGCCTTTTGGGAAATAGGCTTGGCTGGTTCTAGGATAATTATAAGTGTTGTTGTGGATGTAACATCGGTTTTCATTTTTGCAATTACAACAAATGTGTGCCTTGAAGGAGCAGTAATTTGTATTGTGACAGTGGTGGGAACAATGGTTGTGGATGGAATAGTAGTTGTAGGGACTGCTTGTTGCATATACAGATGTAACAGTACTTTTGACTTGTCTTGCAAGCTATCTTCTTGTCGGAACCTCTGTTGAAGAACCTAAGTTTTGTTCAAGTCTCCGCCTTTCAATTATTTCTTGTACTGCAAGTGCATCTTTAGCTTCTTTTGTATTTCTCCTCTTTTCCTTTTCAAGAGCATCTTCTTTAGCCATTTTGGCTGCAGATGTGCCAGGCCTTTTCTGAGCTATTTTCACTTAAGGCGGAAGTTTTCTCATTCCTTCTGCACTCTCCTTCTTTTTGGCATCATCTTCACGATACTTGGGTTTTGGAGCAGTGCCTCTTGATTGAAGAAAGTTATCTTTGATGGCTTTGATCTCTAGTTGTGTATCTTTATACATTACATCAACCATATTCCTGATCAACTCCATATGCATGTTGTGAGTGGCATCAGCAATTTGCTTTTGGAGTCAGAGGTACATTTATGCATGGGTCCATATCTCTTTGGCAATCTCTACATTTGTTGGTGGAGTTCTTGACTTTTGAACTAAGGTTTTCAGCATATCTTTGATTTCATCAACTGAAGACTTTATCTTGGTTACTCTTGTGACACATGTGCCTCTGCAACCATCAAAAAAATACCAAACCAATGAAATATTGTATTTCATACTTGGGATTTGTATAAATATGTGTATCTTTTGCACATATCAATTCTTGTTCGATTTCAAGCTTTAAATCGCTTTCTGGAAGGTTATACGCGCACTGATGCGTAAATATAACCAGTTTAATGCAACGAACACTCTGGAATAGTGAAATAGGCTTAACATACCTTAAATAACCTTTACATAACTTAGAAATAAGTTTGGAGGGTTTGGTGTGGCGAAATCAAGTTTATTCGCTTACAGGGACTAATTTCGACAAACTGCGAAAGTATGCCGATTTGTACTGTAAAGAACATTCTGGAACATCACCATACGTTAAACATACCCTAAATATCCTTTACATAGCTTAGAAATAGGATTCAAGGGGTTCGGTGTGCTAAAATAAACTTTTTGGTCATTTAGGGACTAAAAGCGTCAAAAAGTGCATAAGTTTGCATTTTCGCGCATATCTTACGTTCTGAATACATCCGGACATCCAAAACTTTATGTAATCATTCAAATATTTTATTTTAGTGATTTCCATGATAAAATTCCATTCGTCGCGTAATTTGGATCGTTTTTCGCATTCGTTCGTGTTTCGTCGTAATTAACCGAACAACGCAACCGTACGACCAAACGAACCGACATCCGAGATATTTTTGAGCATGTTTCATGTTCCCTATACTTTAACTTCATTTTAGATCCTTGAAATGGGATTAACGGGGCTTAAACGTGTCAAAAATGCGTCAAAAACCATGTTTTGCACATTCAGGGACCAAAATTGACAATCTGCCATAGTTATCTTAGGAAGGGACCAAAATGGAAAATCTAAATCCCAGCTTGTTCCAGCTGTTCCCCTCATTTTCACATGGTTTTAATGAAACTAGGGGCTCCCATGGTTTCACAAAACCATGGGCACATGTGTACGGATGAGATCGAAACTCGTTTTACGATGAACGATCTTAACGGTTGTGCAAAAACTATAAATAACCCATCCATCTCAATGTTGCAACTCACATTTGATCTGATATTTCTCTAAGTTGAGGTGCTTTCACTTCATACCTGAGAATAATCGGGTCAAACTTCCGTTCTTGGACCTTTTGTAAGTCCTCTTTCGTTCTTTTTCGCGTGAAAGTCAAACTGTGTTTGACTTTCTGCTTTGACCAGTTTATGGTCAACATGAAGTTCGTTTGAACTTCATAACGTGAGCGTAATCATGATGGTTTTAGTCTCTTGTGACTATACCTACTGATTACCACGTTATCTAGGCATAGTGGCGAGTCGTAGTTTCGGCCAAAATGCGTATTCTTGCGTATTTTGTAACCAAACTACTTTTAGGTATCAAAACCGTTTGTTTTGATACCAAACCTATTTTCAAACCTTTTTAAGCATGTTTTAACATGTTTAGCTCGTCACTTTAGGTTTAGTGCTTATGTAGGGTCGTAAGGTAAGCGGTCCAAACAACCGCTTATACTTTCGAACCCGACCCGTTTGGTCGATCTTTAGGATCCGACCAAACACATTAGGTGACCATAGCTGCATAGGTAATAAGCTTCCGAGGTTATTCCTTATGGTCACGTCGTTTAAGTAGTTGTATGATAGGTAGTTTATATGCCTTAGGTAAATGACCAAAATGCCCTTTTTACGCCAAAATTCATTTTAAGCATATGTAACATAATTTTTTATATCTAAACTGATTTGGCAACAATATTAGACATGTTAAGGCATATTTTACTTATCATAGGACTAGTTAGGCGGTCCGAACGCGTTTTATGCGAACAACGCGTTAAAGTGGCGTAAGCTACCTTAACGAGTCGTAATGGGTCGTAAGCACTTAGGTTAGGTTTCGTTTTAGAATGTAGGCTTTGTTAAACCATATTACATGAGTCCCTACACTCATTTGGTTTACGAAATCTCATTTTATCCGATCCTCCGATTTAGGTCCGTTTATTTACATAGTTACCTATATTAGGTGCCGTTTGATTCCATGATCCCTCTAGCTTTGCTTGGTTGTTATTCAAGACTTCTAAGCATCCTCAAGTGAGTACATAGACCCCTCTTTTACTGTTTCCAAACGTTTTGGGGTGAAACACGTGTGCCTACTTGTTATTTTCGTGCTTTCCATGTTTTCATATCATATACTTGCTATGTTCATTAGTACACTATTAGTACATGATTTCATTATGTTTTGCTATGTATGTTCACTTAACATGCTAGCACAATTGTTTTACGTTTTGAACCCTTTGAAATCATTGGATGTATGTGAACCATTTGTAACCATTTGATGTATGTGAATCATTTGTAATCGTTGGATTTATGTGAACCGTTTGTAACCATTTGATTTATGTGAACCATTTGTAACTGTTTGAGCCATTGGGTTAGGGAAGTGATTAGGTAACGGGGCGGGTGTAATGTGTTAAAAGCATGGTGGATACGCCGCTGGTACTTCCTATATATAAGTGCCTTTAACACATTATATATCGTTGCGTTATCTAGATCACTTGGGTAAACGATTTCGAAACAATGTCACACAAGGATGTTTTCTTAATAATATAAACCATACGAGTTTTATTAACGAGTTTTTATGAGATATTTTACAATTTGATTTAATAAAACAAATGTTTTGGAGTTAAGAATCATGGCTACAAGATTTTGCAAATTATAACCAACTTGATTTGAGTTGGTTAATTATGTCGCAATATTATACTTTTCAAAACAAGGTTTTTAAATAAGTATTGCAACATGTAAAACGAGCCATGAATCTGACACTCATATAAAACCTATGTACTCGCCGGCATTTTTATGCTGACCTATTTTCACGTGTGTTTCAGGTACCATAATTGATGATGTTTGATGATGATTTTTGTGTACGCTCACATAGGAATGGACGAGGCCTTAGTGACTTAATAACAATGAAAGTCTATTTGTTCTTGTTTTGTTTCTAATTCTAATGTAATGTAATACGTTTAATTTAATAAAACGAAACTATTTAATCCATGGTTGTGAAACAATGATTCTGTTACAACACTCCCCGACGTTTCCGCCACGTTTTGTTGTTTTACGTGGTCGGGGGGTGTGACTGAAAAGTTGGTATCAGAGCCAATGGTTATAGGGAATTAGGTTATTAGTAATGCTTTGACCTAGTCTATAACCTTCCTAGGACCCTAACACAAGATTCTTGTGTTTAGATCTTAAAACATTACCGTCACTTATCCTTAGGTGACAACCACAACAAGAACATAAATTTTGAATCAGCTTTGAAAACTAATCATCTGTTCTAGGATGATTTATTATAAGGTTACGAACCTTCAAAGTTTTCAAATTCTCGTCAAAGTTTGGGGTTACATAATGTGAACACGTGCAAACTGGAAGGGTGGGTGCCTGTGCCCTGAGCTTTCTGTCTAAGGCTAGAGTGTTCATACAAATCTGCAATATCGGACCAGTCACTCTTACCTGGGAACTCTTGGGGTGAGTGTCCACTTATAGGCGAGCATGTCTTCGCGATACATTATGAGGACCTAATTACTTTGATTCAGCCTTTGTGTGTCGTTTGTTTGCTTCGTGGTTCAAACAAATGACCATCACCCATGCTTTTGGTCGGTAATTGTAACATCCTATTATTACCCAATGCCATTTCACTTGTTTCCTCTATTGTTTCCCCTTTTAGAATGCCTCCACGACGCGACAATCAAGTACCTAATAAAGAACTGGCAGCTGTCATTACGCAGCAGATGACTGCTGCAATCCCGAACATCGTTGCTCAATGTAACCAAGCTCTCAACAACAATAATGCCCCCTGCAACTTCAAGACGTTCAACTCGGCTAAGCCATCAAAGTTTTCTGGGTCTCAAGGAGCGACTGCACTTCTGCAATGGTTCTAGAGTCTAGAGAGCACCTTCAGGCATGTTCAATGCCCAAATGAGCGAAAGGTAGAATTCGCATCTAGTGTCTTTGAGAAAAGAGTTTTGACATGGTGGAATTGTGTGATGAGAGATAGGGGTGCCGATGTGGCACTGGCTCAAACGTGGGAAGAGCTTCAAGCTCTGATGATGAAGGAATTCTGTCCTCGTCATGAGATCAGGGCCTTGGAAAGGGAATTCGACGATCTTAAGCAAGATAGCGGTGAGCATCGAGCCTACACGAATCGTTATGAGGAATTAAGTCTGTTATGCCCGAATATGGTTACGCCTTTGGATAAGGCAATCGAAAAGTACATTGATGGCCTCCCTGACCCAGTACAAGACATTGTGACTGGTAGTAACTCCACTACGGTTAGGCAGGCCATTGAGCTATCTGCTACCTTGACTGAATCTCAAATCAGGAAAGGTAAACTTTTCCGAAAAGGTGATAAGAAACCAATCGAGGAATCGAAACCCAAAGATGAACAGACTGAATCCTCCAAGAAGTCAAGGAAGCGAAAAGCTTCCCAGAACTTCGCCGTGGTTGCTCACAATGATCAAGTTGCCCCCAACCAACCAGCTCAACCCCCTGCTAGGAAGCCATACAACGGAACTGCACCCTTGTGCAACCAATGTAACCTTCATCATCATGCTAGTGTGAAGTGCCGCAAATGCCAAATTTGTGGACTTATAGGTCATACAGCAAGAGTTTGCCGAGCTGCAGTTGCACCAAATCAAGCTGACAACAATCCTGCTCAAGCTCGTTTTCCACCAGGTTCTTGCTACAACTGTGGCGAGATGGGTCATTTCCGAAGAAATTGCCCAAAGCTTGCTAATGCAAATCCAGCACAGGGATGAGCATCTGACCGACTAGAAGACAACACCGTTTAGAAATAATCACGTCTTATGTATTATTTTCTTTTGTTGTCAAGATCCATGAAACAGTTGTTATCGTTGTTTATAAATAAATCTTTTATTTACATTGCAATATATTTATGTGCTTGCATGTATAAACAACATATCCCCTACAATACCGACAATCAGGGAATCGTATTCCTTGAAGAACAGACTATCCCCAAAATTCTTCCATTTTATGATCTCTTGCGTTTTCCACGAAAATCCTAAGTACCCGTTTCTTCCAAAGAAACGAAGTACAAGGCGCAAGTTACAACTCTGGACGAATACCCAAAGTACCACTATAAATCCTTAATAGGGTACCTAAGGGTATTTCCGTAAATCCTAAAATTGTTATGTGCCTTAATTCGAATATTACGTTTCTTTGAAAACAAAATCGAATTTTCGGAAGATCATCCTATCTTCATAGATAGATTCTTGTAAATGATTAAAGTGCTAAATGAAATCCACTGATTGGATTCCTGGTGTGCTTTAAATATCCGTGTCCAAAGATAACAAATTAAAGGTCAAATTATACAAATATGTGATTATGTGCTTATGTGTTCCCTTTTATGTTTTTGTGTGATCCAAGTGTTTGTTATCTAAATCCTTGTAGAATCTTTCATATCTTCGTATAAGGGATTCATAGTAGGATATCCAAAGGTACTACCTTAAATCCTTAATGGGCTTCTACGTAATAGTAAAGACCATTGGATTATAATGTATTATTCCAAAATTAGACCCCTTGAGTGGTCTAGTTAAACAGATTGATCTAAAAATCTGGTTAGGAATATCATATGATGATATAGCTTAAAAGACTCCTTGATGGTCTAATTAAAGAGATCATTTGTCGATCTAATTAAAAGGACCCTATGATAGTCTAGTCACACTCATCACAGGTTTGATTTTCTTCCCCTTCACATTACAAAACAAACCGTGCGGACTATGCAAGGAATTACGTAATTATGGATGCATACATAATTATAGAATTCAGTGCACAGAAACCACAGCAAGTTTTGTCATGTGTCTAGAGTTGACTCAGTTCATTTCCGTATCTGAAGAATACCCATTGAGGAAAATGACTCATTCCGTTCATTTTCGTTTCTGAAGAATATCCATTGAGGGAAATGAATATCCCTGGTTTTTCTTTTTCCTTCATTTCCGTTTCTGAAGAATACCCATTGAGGAAAATGACTCATTCCGTTCATTTTCGTTTCTGAAGAATATCCATCGAGGGAAATGAATATTCTTGATTTTTCCTTCATTTCCGTTTCTGAAGAATACCCATTGAGGAAAATGACTCATTCCGTTCATTTTCATTTCTGAAGAATATCCATCGAGGGAAATGAATGTTCTTGATTTTTCCTTCATTTCCGTTTCTGAAGAATACCCATTGAGGAAAATGACTCATTCCGTTCATTTTCGTTTCTGAAGAATATCCATCGAGGGAAATGAATATTCTTGATTATTCGTTCATTTCCGTTTCTGAAGAATACCCATTGAGGAAAATGACTCATTTCGTTCATTTTCGTTTCTGAATAATATGCATCAAGGGAAATGAATATTCTTGATTTTTCCTTCATTTCCGTTTCTGAAGAATACCCATTGAGGAAAATGACTCATTCCGTTCATTTTCGTTTCTGAAGAATATCCATCGAGGGAAATGAATATTCTTGATTATTCGTTCATTTTAGTTTCTGAAGAATATACATCGAGGGAAATGAATATCCTTGATTTTTCCTTCATTTTCATTTTTAAAGATTGTCCGTTGAGAGAAATGACAGGATTATGCCTTGCATAATCTTTGATGGGTTATTCTACGCAAATAGATAAACACCCTAGATTCCATGCAAGGCAATTATTTAACACAGCGTCACAGACATACTCCTACGAATAAATTTCGGGACGAAATTTCCTAAAGTAGGGGAGACTGCGACACCTGTGCCTCTGCGACCATCAAACAAATACCAAACCAATGAAATATTTTATTTCATACTTGGGATTTTTATAAATATGTGTATCTTTTGCACATATCAATTCTTGTTCGATTTCAAGCTTTAAATCGCTTTCTGGAAGGTTATACGCGCACTGATGCGTAAATATAACCAGTTTAATGTAACGAACACTTCAGAATAGTGAAATAGGCTTAACATACCTTAAATAACCTTTACATAACTTAGAAATAAGTTTTGGAGGGTTTGGTGTGGCGAAATCAAGTTTATTCGCTTACAGGGACTAATTTCGACAAACTGTGAAAGTATGCCGATTTGTATTGTATGAACATTTTGGAACATGACCATAAGTTAAACATAACCTAAATATCCTTTACATAGCTTAGAAATAAGCTTTGAGGGGTTCGGTGTGCTAAAATAAACTTTTTGGTCATTCAGGGACTAAAAGCGTCAAAAAGTGCATAAGTTTGCATTTTCGCGCATATCTTACGTTCTGAATACATCCGGACATCCAAAACTTTATGTAATCATTAAAATATTTTATTTTAGTGATTGGCATGATAAAATTCCATTCTTCGCGTAATTTGGATCATTTTTCGCATTCGTTCGTGTTTCGTCGTAATTAACCGAAAAACGCAACCGTACGACCAAACGAACCGACATCCGAGATATTTTTGAGTATTTTTCATGTTCCCTATACTTTAACTTCATTTTAGAGCCTTGAAATGGGATTAACGGGGCTTAAACGTGTCAAAAATGCGTCAAAAACCATGTTTTGCACATTCAGGGACCAAAATTGACAATCTGCCATAGTTATCTTAGGAAGGGACCAAAATGGAAAATCTCAATTCCAGCTTGTTCCAGCTGTTCCCCTCATTTTCACATGGTTTTAATGAAACTAGGGGCTCCCATGGTTTCACAAAACCATGGGCACATGTGTACGGATGAGATCGAAGCTCGTTTTACGATGAACGATCTTAACGGTTGTGCAAAAACTATAAATACCCCATCCATCTCATTGTTGCAACTCACATTTGATCTGATATTTCTCTAAGTTGAGGTGCTTTCACTTCATACCTGAGAATAATCGGGTCAAACTTCCGTTCTTGGACCTTTTGTAAGTCCTCTTTCGTTCTTTTTCGCGTGAAAGTCAAACTGTGTTTGACTTTCTGCTTTGACCAGTTTATGGTCAACATGAAGTTCGTTTGAACTTAATAACGTGAGCGTAATCACGATGGTTTTAGTCTCTTGTGACTATACCTACTGATTACCACGTTATCTAGGCATAGTGGCGAGTCGTAGTTTCGGCCAAAATGCGTATTCTTGCGTATTTTGTAACCAAACTACTTTTAGGTATCAAAACTGTTTGTTTTGATACCAAACCTATTTTCAAACCTCGTTAAGCATGTTTTAACATGTTTAGCTCGTCACTTTAGGTTTAGTGCTTATGTAGGGTCGTAAGGTAAGCGGTCTAAACAACCGCTTATACTTTCGAACCCGACCCGTTTGGTCGATCTTTAGGACCCGACCAAACACATTAGGTGACCATAGTTGCATAGGGAATAACCTTCCGAGGTTATACCTTATGGTCACGTCGTTTAAGTAGTTGTATGATAGGTAGTTTATATGCCTTAGGTAAATGACCAAAATGCCCTTTTTACTCCAAAATTCATTTTAAGCATATGTAACATAATTTTTTATATCTAAACTGATTTGGCAACAATATTAGACTTGTTAAGGCATATTTTACTTATCATAGGACTAGTTAGGCGGTCCGAACGCGTTTTACGCGAACGATGCGTTAAAATGGCGTAAGCTACCTTAACGAGTCGTAATGGGTCGTAAGCACTTAGGTTAGGTTTCGTTTTAGAATGTAGGATTTGTTAAACCATATTACATGAGTCCCTACACTCATTTGGTTTACGAAATCTCATTTTATCCGATCCTCCGATTTAGGTTCGTTTATTTACATAGTTACCTATATTAGGTGCCGTTTGATTCTGTGATCCCTCTAGCTTTGCTTGGTTGTTATTCAAGACTTCTAAGCATCCTCAAGTGAGTACATAGACCCCTCTTTTACTGTTTTCCAAACGTTTTGGGGTGAAACACATGTGCCTACTTGTTATTTTCGTGATTTCCATGTTTTCATATCATATACTTGCTATGTTCATTAGTACACTATTAGTACATGATTTCATTATGTTTTGCTGTGTATGTTCACTTAACATGCTAGCACAATTGTTTTACGTTTTGAACCATTTGAAATCATTGGATGTATGTGAACCATTTGTAACCATTTGATGTATGTGAATCATTTGTAATCGTTGGATTTATGTGAACCGTTTGTAACCATTTGATTTATGTGAACCATTTGTAACTGTTTGAGCCATTGGGTTAGGGACGTGATTAGGTAACTGGGCGGGTGTAATGTGTTAAAAGCATGGTGGATACGCCGCTGGTACTTCCTATATATAAGTGCTTTTAACACATTATATATCGTTGCGTTATCTAGATCACTTGGGTAAACGATTTCGAAACAATGTCACACAAGGATGTTTTCAGAATAATATAAACCATACGAGTTTTATTAACGAGTTTTTATGAGATATTTTACAATTTGATTTAATAAAACAAATGTTTTGGAGTTAAGAATCATGGCTACGAGATTTTGCAACATATAACCAACTTGATTTGAGTTGGTTAATTATGTCGCAATATTATACTTTTCAAAACAAGGTTTTTAAATAAGTATTGCAACATGTAAAACGAGCCATGAATCTGACACTCATATAAAACCTATGTACTCGCCGGCATTTTTATGCTGACGTATTTTCACGTGTGTTTCAGGTACCATAATTGATGATGTTTGATGATGATTTTTGTGTACGCTCACATAGGAATGGACGAGGCCTTAGTGATTTAATAACAATGAAAGTCTATTTGTTCTTGTTTTGTTTCTAATTCCAATGTAATGTAATACGTTTAATTTAATAAAACGAAACTATTTAATCCATGGTTGTGAAACAATGATTCTGTTACAACACTCCCCGGCGTTTCCGCCACGTTTTGTTGTTTTACGTGGTCGGGGTGTGACAACTCTATCCATCAATTGTTGGTATCTTAATCCAACATCTAAATTAATAGGATTATCTAAATTTCTACGAGAGGTAGTTGTATTTGGTATTGAACCAAATGCCCCTTGTTCTTGGTACTAGGGACTTCCAACTGTTTTAGAGTGTACTATTGTAGACTCAATAGTTATTGCCTTCAAGGAAGTCTCAGCAATGTAACCAATGTCCAACTGTGAGATTGCCGTCCCTACAGTTATAGTGGTTGCTTCAATTAAAAACCTGCAAGTGTCACTTGTGACATATGAGGTGTACCCTCCTCTACTTGTGGGATAGAAAAGAGCTCTAAACTTGCACTAGTCACTAGTTGGAGTATACTCTCACTGATGAGTTATTGAGAGGAACTAGTTTTTGAGAAGTCATATACTTCTATTACATAAAGCAATGGTTTAATGGATGGAAGTATATTTATGGGTGGTGGTGTGGAAAGAGAATCAGCCTCGGGAGAAGGGTTTGAGAATAGATGTTTAAGTGAATCATCTAACTCATTGTTTGGTTCCCCTGTGTTTACAACACTATCATTTTGTGAGGATATTAGCGGAGTTTGGATTGGGTGGAGATGTTTGCATCTGTTATGAGAAAGTAACAACATATGTTAGCTGTATTTGTGTTACAGCAAGTCTCTCTGGCATCTCATTCTCCAGAGATACCCTTCTGGTTCTTTTGGATTTGGGGATGGGAGTAGAGATGGTTTGTGTGGTAATGGCTGGTTTGTTAACAGACTATCATCGGGGTCTGTGCAAAAACCTACAAAAAACACTAAAACTAGTACAGCGGTAAGTATATTAGTTATTATTTGTTTGTAAATTTTAGGATTGCTTTGAGAACTTACTATAAACCCATAAACAATAACTTCGGGGTTCTAAAAATAATGATAAGAAAACGTGATCACTCTTAGATTTTGATTCTATAATTACTAATAACCTAGTTCTGATTTATTAGATGCTATTGATCAAATAGTAAATCAGTCACATCTACAAATTACATATGCAATTCAAAATCTTAATATCAATTAATCAGATGAATATTAAAACAAGCGTACATAACTATCATTCAATCAACAAAAGCATAATTGGATTCAAAACATAATTAAAACTCTGATTGTCAATCAGAATTTGTCTGTCACACAAATTATATAATCACGCAAATAGATCGGTTGTCACCCGACTACAAATCCAAATCTTAATACAAAACAAAACTGGAATCAAAAGTGTCTCACAATAATCATTCACCCGGTCCGTGAGAGATTTAGCCTCGCATGCTAGTCACTAAATCTTCACAATTATCGAACTCTAGAAAAGTAGCCACCGACATGATGCATGCCTCCCTTTGATCGTCTTAGGCTAAAGGGTGTGGGGGGCATGGGTTGGGTCATCAATGACACATAGGACTATTAATAAATTTTTACACCATCCCCTTGGCTCATCCACAATGGTTGACATGGATTAGACCATGGCAACCATGAGCCTACTTTCCTTTTTAAATATTTCATTTTCCTTTTTTCACAAAAATAAATTAAATTAAGAAAATAGTGGTTTGGGTCATGACCACACCCTTAGGGTAGTAGTTTTTTTATTGTGGATTAAAAATGGGTGACATGACGCTGATGTGGAGGGTCATGGTGACTATAAGAGTCATGACCACACCCTATAGCCTTATGTCGTGTGTTTGCGTCCTCGTTTTTTGTGATGCCCACTTTAAATTGTACTACTAAAGCCCATTCTCTCTCATCCACGGTCCAGCAAACAAACTTTGTGGGCTATCACTTGAACAAATAAATTAACAAAATGCGTGTTAGCCCATTTTCGTTTACAATTTGACTTTGAAGCCTACAGGTCATTAACCAATTAAATTATTCTACATAATTTCTACAATTTTTATTCAATAGTGCACTAGTTCATATGTCAACTACAACAAATTCTTTTTAGTTCATTTAGTTTTATACTTTACTCAATAAATTAAGTCCATAATAACACAATATAACGATAAAACACACATATCCATAAAATAGTTATACACATCACCACAAAGTTAAAACTTAAAAACATAGATTATAAAAATTATAAATAGTCAACAAGTCTAATGTCACAAAATATAAATAATCTTCAAGAGTCTTTCTCCAACTCGAGTGAACCGGCATACATAAAATCAAGAAAATTTAATAAAGAGTAAATTGTCATTTTAGTCCCTAGGGTTTAGCTTAAAATGTCACTTTAGTCCAAATAGCTTTAGCTCCTTTGAGTCCCCAACATTTACAATTTGTTATGATTTTTTTCCAACCCACTAACTTTGTTAAAAAAACTCAGTTTAGTTAAGGGTATTTTGGTTAGATTATAAATATGTTTTGCTTTTTGCCATTTTCATCCAATAACTATTTTGCAATTATGTTGTTTTTTAAATTTTTTTTTTTTTTGCCTTTTTCACATAAATATATTTAAAACAATTACTTTAATTAATAAAAATAAAACAATTATTCTTTTAACATATATCCATATGAATTTGATATCACCATCACCACCACCAATTTCTTCTATCTTTCACCACCACCACCACCATTTTGTCATCGTTCACCGCCACCACCACCGTTCACCATCACCATCCTCCACTGTTAACCATCACCACCATCCTCTACTGTTCACAATCACTGTCATCCTCCACCATTCACAACAACAATTGTTCGTAACAACATCAAAACCCATCCCGGCCACCAACCCCAAATCAAAACCCACCACACCACAATCCACAACCAAATACACACATCATTCCCTAAACCACAACCATCAGATCTGGCAGTCACAACGGAGGTCACCGCCGCCGTCATCCTCACGTGCGACACCATTGATGGATAGGAGCTCCGGATCACCACACCCATCATCGTCTTCGTCTCGCACCATCAAAACCCTAGATTCTCAGCCGTCGTTGTTTGGGTTCACATTGAATGGCGGTGGTGGTGGTGGTGGTGGCGTCTAGATCTGAACGATGGTGGTTTAGAACACAACCGGTGGTCGTCTAGATTTGGGTTGTTGCACGTTTGATTTTTGGATTGTTGGTGGCGAATGATGTGTGTGATAGTTGTGAACGGCGGCTAGTGGTGGTGGAGTTGGTGATTACAACGGCTACTGGTGATGTGGTGGTGGTGGTTGTAGCAGTGGAGTGGTGGTGGTAGGTTGCAATGGGGATGTTGGTGGTTGCAGAAAAGTAATGCTCGTTCTATTTACACCCCCCATTTTTACTAATTACACCCCCCCCCCTATAAAAACATCACATCCATCAGTCACTTGCTTTTGTTTTTAGTCTTTTTTGTCTTTTTGTTGTCTTTTTTTTATTCTTTTATTTAATTATTAGTTATTTATCATTTGTTTATTATTTATTTAGTTAGTATTATTATTATTAGTAGTAGTAGTAGTATTATTATTATCATTATTTATTATTTGTTTATTATTTATTTGTTTATTATTTAGTAGTAGTATTTATTATTAGTTTTTATTGTTATAATTTATCAAATTATATTTATAGCTGTAACAAAAGCTATATAAAAATAAGTACTTTTTTACAAAATTATTATCATTTAATAATTTACATACCGAGGTTTAATCTATACATCCCCCAAATGTAGCAGGTTGTGCTATCCAAGAATTATACATATTTTGACGTGATTCAAATATATTCTCCCAGCCAGTTGCATCATTTTCTCTCGATAATTTCCATAGGTTGGTTGTGCCGGCAATTGGATGCTCTCCTTGCAATTCTACCATTATAAAATGGTTACCATTCACATGTGCAATTGTAATTATTTTTTTTTTTTTTTGCTGGGAACCGGTGAGGGCCTCTCCAAAGCGAAAAACAAGTCGAACTGTTTCTTTTTTCTTGAGATAAAAAATGAACGATTACATTAAATTTGTTCGCAATCAAGAATCCTGTCTCTGGCATAATCATCCAGTGTTTTTCTGGTGCAACCCCCGATCCTGACCAATCCAAGGACGTTAACACATCTTCAAATGAGCCTAAGAAAGCCTTAGTGTACTTATTTCTAAACTCGAGTAGCTCTTCCATCAGTGACCTCCAGATAAATAACCATTCATCTTCACCGTACCCGAGAGCAGAAGCTGTCGCCCGAAACCCACAATTTCCATCACCTAACACGTTATGTATGCGTGTAACATACGCATGGAAGATTTTTGAAATTAGATGAATATAGTTGTGTATCACCTGTGATGCTTGATCTTGGTTCAACCCCATGAAGTCATAGTCTGGCGCACTTGTAGAGTGCCGGTCTCTCTACCTGAATCTTTATCTGATTTATACACACCACCACGATCACACATAAGTACAACTTTAGACACGTAGCCATTTTTCGCTTTCGATCTTTTAGTCACAATAGCGTAACCAAGACTACGTCCGGTGTTTCTAACCCATTCCATCAACTCTTCACGAGAATTGAACACCTAAAAGTGAACTAATATTAGTTACAAAATATTAGGTGAACAAGCTTGAGTAGTTACAAAATATATATTATCCAAATGGCGCATTTAAACTATACAGCATAATTATTTTCCAAACAAACTCATTTAAACTAAAACAAGACCCTTAACCTAGCTAGATTATATAACTAAGTTGAAACTTGAAACATGGGAATTAAAAACTATACCTGATCCGTTGAAAATCCAGACATCTCTTTAACTTTTCTGAATGCTATGATGAAGTATAAGTAGATCACTCTTTGAAATTTATGCAGCTCTTTGAATAGCTTTCTCGAGTATATCTTAAAGAAACTGAAGTGAATGCACCGATAATATGAGAATTATGAAACTGAAGTGAATGCACCGAAGAAAGTGATGGACGGAAAGAGGGAAAGATAGTTCACCGGAATTTTCCGAAGAAAGCAGGGCAAGCTTGATTGTTTGTGCGTGGAAACTAGGGAAATGATTCATTGTATTTGGTAGATTTAAGTTTTTTAATATTTTAATAAATTATTAGGTCTATTTCATAGGCCATATCCCTAGTCTACTTAGGCTGTCAATAGTCTCGAATATGCAGCTACTTTTCTTCATTTCAAATGTTCACTTATTTGAATTTCAAATATAAAACACAAAAAAGATAATGGTACAACTAAAAAGGTTAATTAAGTTTTATTTATTTACTTATATTTATTAATTATATATTGGCATCCGGTTCGTAAATCCGGTTCGACCGGTTCAACCGGTCCGACCAATAAACCAGTAAGACGACCGGTTCGTTGTCCGGACCGATTTTAAAATATTATGTGATAATATTTATATATTTACTTGTCATTTTCACTGTCGGTAAAAAAAATAAAAAGGTAAAAAAAATAAAAAGATGTCTAGCATAAAAAAACTAAAAAGGTAAAAAAAAAAAAAAGTTTAAGGCTTAAGTAATAAGCTTAATAATAATAATAATAATAATAATAATAATAACAAAAAGACAAAAAAGACAATAAAATATAATAAAAAAAGACAACAAAAAGACAAAAAAAAGACTAAAAACAAAAGCAAGTGATTGATGGATGTGATGTTTTTATAGGGGGGTGTAATTAGTAAAAAGGGGGTGTAAATAGTATCACCCAAAAGTAATAAAGACTTTGAAAATGCACGAATATAAATATATAATAACATATTTTGTTTTATTTTTTTAACTTAAAAAGGTTTTATGTGTGTATATAACTATATATATATGTAAAAAAAATATTTTATCTTTTATATAAAAAGTAAATAAAAAGTAAAAAAAGTGAAAAGATAAAAAATGATCCGGATGAAAATGGCAAATATCAAACTATATCTAGTGAACTGAATACCCTTGAGTTAACTGATATTTTTTGTGTCAATTTAGGTTAAACCACAGGGACTAAAATGGCAATTTAATCTTTAATAAATAAACATGTATTTTGATTAACATTTGATGAAACCATGGGATACATATACTTAGATATTAGACTTAGTATTTGTGGCTAATAAATTGTATATAGTTTATTAAATATTACTATTTTTATTTAATAATTAATTAAATTAACGGTTTATTCGGTTATACAAATAAACCGAATAAACCAAATAAACAAAAATGTGGATCCAAAAACCGAACCAAATACCATATTCACAATTCGGTTTCGGTTAGAAACCAAACCAAAAACCGAATTCGTTGTTCGGACCAGTTTACTCAGTTACGGTTCGGTTTATGGTTTTTATTTGGTTACGGTTTTTTCTGAACACCCCTACAATATAGCGATAAGACATTAGGCTCAATTGTTAATTATGAACGTCGTCTTCGTCTCATTTAATTAATTAAAGTGTTTTATTATATTTTCATCTTAACTAATAAAATGCAAATACTAGACAAAACAATTTATTTATAATAATATCGATGCATTTATATTTTTATTATATCGTTTTTTAACAGAGTTTTTTACACCTTCTAAATTGGAGAGTGTCGTTGGCTCACTCCTGCCAGACTATGTTGTCTTAATCGGGGCTCACGCTGACTTCAGAGTTTGACGTAAGCGTTACCTCAGAAACCATACCGTCAACCGCCCCTCGGCCAGACTATGTATTTATAATTATATATGGTCAACATTTTATATTGGGATTAAATTGGGCTCTTTTAATAAATTCAACCGGTTTACCTAGATCTCGCTTGGCAGCCTTACCTGACTAAGTCAGAGCATAGCAATCAGCATCTTCTTCTTCATCATCAGACCCTGTAAGTCCACTGTGTTATATGTCACTCACTTCGATTTTCTGTTAGACTGCCCGGTATGGGCCTCGTCTCCCCCACCTTCACTTCCGTCCCGGGTCGTCGCCTCCATCCCCGGTTGCTCCGTCACGGCGCCTCCGTCCTCTCCAAGACGATGGAGACGGACCAAATGGTGGGCCCCCTTCATTTCTTCTCTCTCTGCCTTATTATATTATTGTATATATTATATTGATTTTTATTGTGGGGTTGGGTAGTCCTCCACACCCTTGGGTAGTCAGCAAGAGGATGCTCCTCCCGTGATGACGTGACGCCTATGTAGCGGATGGTCCCTTTGGGAACTAACCTCACCATACCCTATGGTCTTAATATCAATTTTGTTTGTGCTCTTTTTGTTAATGTTCTGACTTACTTTTTGCTTAAAGTGGGGTATCTTGGATCATAAATAATGTAGTTAAAAAGAAAAGTCTTTTTTTTCTTTTGCTCTTTATCGTTTCTCATAAAAGTTGATCAAATCTTCAGCTTTTTACACCAACTTCACAATAACACTGTTGATAAATTGCTCTAACACAAGGCTGTGTTAGGGTGAGAGGGGCACTCCTCTCTTAGGGGAGTGACCTCTCTTAACTCCCCCCAATCAGCACGCGTCACGTCAACTTCCCTCTTAACTTCCCCCACACCCTCAATTTAATGGCGGCACTCCTCTCTTAATCTCTCTCATCATCTTCTCTCTCTCTCTCAGCATCTTCTCTCTCTCTCCGCTCTTTTTGTGCGGTGAACACCCACCGATTCCATTCCCCGATTACCTTCCCCGCGTTGATGGCGGCGGTGTTCCCGCTCGGGGATTTGGCTCACCGCAGGCCTCCCCGCTAAGTGCCCCGGACACCCTTAAACATAGAAGTAGGGATTGCAATGCAATCAAACCCGGTATGAGATTATTTTTAAAAATTATAAAGGGTATTGGCAATGTCGGAAAAATCATGATGAATCGGTGACTAGTTGCTAGTTGAGCGGGAGCTAATTAATAGGCGCGTTAGTCGCCAGTTTGCCTTACTCAGCAAAAATCTGCTGTTCCGATGAGATTCCTGCCAAACCATTAAATTCAAGCTACATTTCGGCCATGACTTGTAAATTCTCGTGATTAATCATGTATACTTAAAAAATGGGTCGGGGAGGGGTTTAAACCTATCTACTTAAAAAAAATTACATATAAAAATGTGTGTGTATAGATAAAACCGAAACTTATATATAAAATTCTCAATCCGATTAATCGCTTGTCGGTACCCCACCGGCCGACTAGCGTCTAGCGATTCTTACATATAAAAATCTCAATCCGATTAATCCCATGATTATGTGATATACCGGTTTACCTAAAAATATATACCCGTTTATTCAATAATATACCCAAAATTATTTTCTTTTTATTTTTTACTTTATAGGTATCGAGTACTAATTAATTAATCTAAACGTCATGTGAAAATGACCATGGTTTTTTTTATGTTCATAGATTTATGCCATTTTATATTGGTTTTAGGAGAGTAGAATGTATACATTATACAATTGATTAATGGATACTTATAAAAAGTTTAGCCAAATCACTAATTTTGTTTTAAGACAAACTTTTCCACACCTAAATACCACTGTTTGAACACACACCACTTTTACAAGGGACAAGCATTATACCACCACACCACTTAGGTCCTGCTCGGTCTCATAATCGGCGTAGGACCCAAAAATCTCAGATACATTAAATCCGAAAATCTTATCAGTAACACCATCTTGCAAGTCATGAAAAACATCACTAGCAACAAGTATATTAGTGGAGTATTAAGTAGTTGTTTTCTGTTTTCTGTTGTTTTCATGTAGCCAAACTTTGGCAGTAATCTTTTTTAATTTCAATGAATACAAACAAGTTTTGTTTACGGTGAGTGACTTTGTCTACCTTCTATGTTGACATTATCTCAATATAGCATATTCGAAGTCAACAGGCTTCGCATCTAAGTTTCTGTTGATACCATGATATGTTACTGATTAACCGACTTTTTGTACATATTGATTTTAGGTTAACATCTTGTCGACTTTCTGTTGTGTTTGTAAGTTTGTTAATATGTAACTGAACTTGGTTAAACGATCAATGATCTGTTTCTGTTGTGTTTGTAAGTATCTGAGTTAAGTCAGTATGTTTATCAAGTTGCAGATCTTCGTCCTGAGATCCAGAAGAACATTGACATTCAACTTACGTGATCCTTGAGCCTACCAGAATGTGTAACAATCATATAATCACCCATCTACCGATTTACAAAGCTGCATTACATGACGATTGGGATTCTGTAAGTGAAATGTTCAAAAAAGATCCAGGCCTAATGACCAAACCGATAACAATGTGGGGGGAGACGCCGTTACTCATTGCCATTGGGACAGATCGCTCCCATCGTTTTGTGGAGAAGCTTGTGAAACGGCTCATTGATGTTGGTGCCAAGGATAAGTTAATTATGGGGAATCAAGATGGAACTAACCCACTCCACTATGCTGCTATGGTTGGAAACACGACTGCTGCAAGGCTTTTGGTGGAACATGCAGCGGATATGACACATGTTCCGAATTTTGATGGTAATAATCCATTGAATATGGCCGCCTTGCATGGAAACAAGGAGACGCTGAAATACTTGCTGACGGTGACTCAAGATTTACTTCCGGAGGAGGGAGGGAGTAGTCTTTATACCGGAGTTGCTGGCGGAGATCTCATTACTCTCACTATTATGAGTGGATTCTACGGTAAGACCGATTTTCCCAGGAGGAGATGAACACAAATTCTTGGTCACACATAATCATGTTCGGGTTGACTTTGTTGATGCAGATGTGGCGTTAGAAATAATCGATCTGCACCCAAACGTCGTGTTGGAAAAGGACCGCGACGGCAAAACGGCTTTGCAAATATTGGCTCAAAAACCTGAAATATTTCCAAGTGGAAGCAAGCTTGGATTTTGGACACGATTCATATATTCATCTAAATCTCTCTCTCTCCCTATTGCGAGAACCGTGAGAACGAATAAAAAAAACCAATTGTTGGTGCATCCGTCTGTCGTCTACGTCTTCAGTCGTATCTCAGTTCGTTGCGAAGATTGATCAAGCATGATGTCATGATGACATCATCAAAGTGAAGTCATCATGACACCATCTCACAAAAGACAAAGGAGTTTTACATGGATTTAGATGAGATTTTGTTCATTTGACAATTGCATGATATCGCTTATTTGTCAGATGCTTATTTCGCTTTTATGGCATAGGATAGGTTCCGCTCATATGTCAAGAGTTAGGTATCGCTTTTATGTCATTGTAATTTCGCTTTTATGGCAGTTGAGGGTATCGCTTATGTGTCAGTGTACACATAAGCGAAATCACAATGTCTATATATAGGTCATATGAGCGGAATCACACATATAGTTCTAGGTGTTGTCTTCCGGTGAGCCACGAAGTGCTGCCGAAGTGTCGACAGGTTGTAAACGTCTTCCAGATTAATAATATCGACAGTTAAAAGTGAATACGCGCTGAATTACACCGAAACACTTGTTTCCGCCTTTTGTTTCTGTGAAAAACTCTTCTACGTGACTCGTTTGGGTCCAAATTCGATCCTACAATTGGTATCAGAGCCAGTGAAGAAGAGTTTTCTACAATTCAGCCGTAAAATCTGTTTCTACATCATTCTTTTCAAAAAAATCAAAACTTTTTACGGTCAAAATCGATTCAGTTTTTCACATTGTGTTCGGAATCATGAAATAACAAAACCTTGAAAGTTTCAAAGCTAAAATCAACATAAAACCTTGAATTTTTGAGGTTTCGCTTTTACGGTCTCGTACAAAAAGTGACATCAGCAGGTTTACTTGTGATTTCGCTCTTACGGTCATCTTTCTGCTGATTCCGCTCTTTTGAACATTTTAATTCCGCTCATTTGAACAACTTAAGGTTCCGCTCATAGTGACATTTTGGTTTCGCTTTTGTGACATCAATTAGGTATCGCTTTTGTGTCACAAAATTGAGAAGGTTATTAGTTCATGTGATCTCCCTCGATTAAATCAATTTGACAGTTGTTGTCTGCCATACTAATATTTGTGGTCGAATAAGAATTGAGTAAATTGCATGTGAATATTTTGAGTCATATAAAAATTGTCAGTAAAAGAATTGATAAGTATTAGGTCACGTTCTGTCGGTTCTTGATTAAATCAAATTGCATGTAATTCATATTCGATATATGTGTAAGTTGTCAGTTGCATGTGCTTAACAAAGTTAAAAAAAAAATTCGATGTGTATTTGCATGTAAAAATTCTTGTCAGTTCATTGCATGTGATTTAGAAGATGGTCAAATCGTTCAAACCCAATTAAAGTGTCGACAGCCCAAGTTTTTGAAGGTTTTGTGGTTTGAATTGCGGTTTCAGTCAAGTCATTTTGTGTGGATAAGTCACGTGATAAAGTCAGTACATACGAGTTGGAGTTCAAAAATTTCAAAGGGTCAGATCAATCAAATTTAATCCGGGTCGTCATTCAGTCCGCACAATCTGTCAACTTTCTGTCCGCACAGAAAATCGCCAGTCTGAGTAACAGTCTTATTTGGTTAATTGATAAACGTTTAAAACTGATTGTTGTTTGTTTGCTCGACAGGTATTTGCCCAAGACATGGAAGAAGAATTCTACAATGCGTTTGCCACACCAGTTGCTCCGGTCACAGCTGTCGAAAATTTATATAGTGAGAATGAAACGGGAACGCATCAAAAACCACCAAAGCTTATGTACATTGAAGAATTTAAAGGATGGCAGAATCGATTTGAAAACTGGGTACAAGCTTACAAGTTTGATGCATGGTGTTCATTGTTGAAAGACTATGAGAAACCAAAGAATGACCGTGGGATGGAAAAAGCAATTGAGGACTACTCAAAGAGTGACAAATTAAAATTTACAAGTGAGAAAATGATGATCAGTATTCTTCAGCAAGCAATAAAAGAAGATATATTTGTTTTGCTTCAACATAATGGTACAGCTAAATCAATTTGGGAAGCATTGATTCAGAAATTCCAAGGAAGCGCAGATATGATCAAGAACAGAAAGGCTTTACTGAAAAAATCATTTGATATGTTTTCAGCTTTCGATCATGAAACTACAAAGCATACCATTGATAGATATTGTCATCTAGTCTTGGAAATGAAAAGATTTAACATTGAGAAAGAGGATGATGAGTGGGTCGATAAACTTGCTGAAGCATTACCACAGCAGAAATGGGGAACGTATTTGCTGATCTTAAAACATACAAGAAAGTCTGAAAATATGAATTTGGCTCAGTTTATTCAGAGGATTGAAGAGCATGAGTTGGATATTCAAAAAACGGCTATCATGACAAATCCAAATGCCAAACAAGATGTCAGTTTGTATTACAGAGGGAACAAATTTGAGGCTACCCCCGGCTCTAGCCCAAAGATCCAAACTGGTTTTAGTGCTGATAGTTCGTCTGGAACAAAAGGTAGTAATGTGACACAAAGTGGTGGATCTTCATCCTCGTATTCAAGTTTTGATCCAAACTTTACAACATCAAGTCCTCAACAACAGAATTCTACAAACCTTCAGTGCAATGTTACCTTAAACATTCAAAATGGCCAGAATTTGTCTCCGGAAGTTGCCAAGCAACACATGGCATCACTGGTTACTATGTTAGAATCTTATGAAAGTTTGATCGGTGGGAAGATTGGGAATCCGATGCTTACCAAAGAAGATTACGACCAAATTGATGCTGAAGAACTTGAATTGATGGATATTAAATGGTGCTTAGCGAGTGCTTGGAGAAGAGCTGAAAAGTTTCAAGAAATTACTGGCAGAGATGAATTTCGAGGAATGGCTACTTCTCAGTTGGGTTTTGACAAATCGAAAGTTACCTGTTTCCGTTGCAAAGGAAAAGGACACTTTAAAAGAGAGTGCAAAAGCAAAGAAGCAACCGGGAATCAAGAAAAGAACAACTATTATCATAAATCAATTTTTCATCAGATTGCTCAACAACCACAAATTACACATGCTCATGCTATTGAAGATGGAAAGAAGAAAGCTTTACTTATCCATCAAGATGATGAATTTGTTGCTGAAGGATTTAGTTGGGACAAATACATACCTGGTTCAGCTTGTGTTGCAAGAATTCAGGGTGAAAATGAGACTAGTGAGAAAAGAATCCCGATTTTTCCAGATCTTGGAAGTGATGTAGATACCGATGATGAGGAAGAATATCTTAACAAATGTAGAAAAAGCATTGAACCTGACAGTTTTAATTTTTTCTATGCAGATAAAGTTGAGATGCTGAATCAGAAGAAGATTGCCCGTTTAAAGAGGGAACTGGAAGCAGCAAAGTTACTTGCTAATGAAAAGGCGAAGACAGAAGTTGGAGAAACAAAAGTTGAAGAAGTGATTGAAAATGCAATAGAAAAAATTGTTGAAGTGGAGAAAGTGGTAGAGAAAATAGTCGAAGTTGAAAAATTGGTCGAAGTAGAGAAGATTGTTGAGGTTGAAAAGCTAATTGAAAAAGTGGTTGAAGTTGAAAAACCATGTTTGAAGTGTTCAGAATCTTGCAAAGCTTGTGAAGAGAAAGATAAGAAGATTGCTGAGTTGGAAAAGATTAAAGAAGATTTATTGTCTGATGTGAAGTATGTAAAGGAGTCATATGATGTGCTCAACAACACAGTTGATCGTCTGAAAAAGACGAATACAGAAATTGAAAAAGCAATGGATAAAATGAGTGCAACTTTAATGACAAAGCAGAGCATCATCAATGATTATATTGAAGATTGTGCTAATCTGAAGAAAGAAGTGGAACTTGAAAAGATTGAAAGTGAAAGGATTAAACGATTATTGTTGAGTTACACTACTTGTGATTATTTGATTGATCGTGTTTATCCTACTGTTGCAGGTCTTGAAGCGTTCATGGATAAAAAGACTGAAGATACTGATACTGGTAAGAAACCAAGTGTCAAGTATAACAGATGTCCACCCCCGATCCATGAAACTTATTCTCCCAGGAATCCTAATGATGAGCGTCTAAAAAAGGCAGTCAACATCAAGTTAAAGTCTGAAATCATTGATGAATTACCAGACAATATTGATGTTACATTCACAGCGTCTGACACTGATCATGAGTCTGAGTTAGTAAAGAAAGTTGTCGATCAGGTGTTGGATACGGATGAAGAGTCAAAGTCGGAGTCTAAATCTAAGAGTTCGAGTTCGTCAGAAAAGAGTTCGAGTTTGTCAGAAAAGAGTCCGAGTTCACCGGTTAACAGGGTTTACAATAGAGAATTTCTGTTATCAAAATCTAATTTGAATGACGGATCAGTCAAAGTGGCTTATACTTTGTATGATTCAGACAAATTATATTCTGATGAGGAATTTCCAATAAGAAGTGTCAAAACTGAAATGATCAAACAAGTTTTCAAATTAACATAAATTAATATTTCTGAAATAAAAGATTTAAATCTTGCTGAAAAACCTAAAAAGTACACTTCAAGAGTTCAACAGAGATTGAACAAGAAAAAGGGTTACGATTATGGTTCAGGTTATCGAAAGAAATCAAACCACAATCGTAATTTCAAAAAACAAGGTCTGGGTTTTAATTCTTCAGAAAATTATAAAAATCAGAAAACTTATAAACCAAAAACAAAATTTATTTCAGGAGGAAGTTCTGAGGATGAACAGAAGAAACCGTTCTGGAAGCAGTCGAATCAAGAGTTTCTTGCTGAAGTGAAGAAGAATGTGAGAAGATTTGCTGAAAGAGTTGACAGAAGAACCTGTTTCAAATGCCAGGAAGTTGGACACATAGCTTGGAATTGCCCCAAGACCAACTATCAAAAACAGGAAGTTTCTTCTAACTTTGGTTTGAGAAAGACTTGTGTTGATAAGAAAGAACAACCTGTGAAAAATGTTAAAAAGTTTGAAAATTCTACTTCTGAGGAAGGAGAAAGTTCAAAACGTTTTTACAAAAGAAAAGGTGATATGAACAAGCAAAAGTGGGTGGTTAAATATGAGGGTAATTCTGAAAATGAATCTGATTCCATAAAATCAGAGGAGTCATGTGTTGAGAAAAAGGTTGATAATTCCGTTCCTGAGATGAACGAGGAAAACTTTCCATCATTGACAAAAGAAAATTTGATGAAAAAAGTGGGAAAGGTAGAGATCTCAAATCAATTCTTCGCTGATAAGGGAGAATTTGATGTTGAGAAGGCTTTTAATGGCAAAGTTAAACATATTTTTGGTAAGATGGTTGACAGGAAAGTGAAGGATGCTAAAGAATTTTACAAGTCAAAATGTTGGTGGGACAGATGTTTGCCACCAAAATCACCCAAGGCTGGTCAAGCTTGGGTGACAGCTTTTTCACCATAAATTCCTGACTTGCCGGAGCTCCCAGGTTGGTAAGAGTGGAGCAGGAATCGGCATCTTTCTTAGCATATGATCTTACAAGTTGGTACAGTTGGTAAAGTACAGGTGGTATGTTTAAATTGTTATATTTTGATTTACAAGTGGTTATGGTTGGTGAATTGAACCTGTAAGTGGTTAAAGAGGTTTTCATTTACAAATGGTTAATCAAGGTCATTAAGTTGAACTTGATTGAACCATACTTACAAGTGGTAGTTTGGAGAACACAATGATGAACCAATCCCCTAACCTACAAATGGTCTCTTAAAATCAACAAAACTTATTTTCCGGAAAAACCATTTGATTAAAACAAACTTAAGTGTTTTGAAATCACAATGGGAAAATAGTTTGTTGAGAGGGGGAGTTCTGATTGTTTATGCCGAGTGGATGGCGATGTGAAGTGATTTGATATCGGTTGTCACTTTATTGTACAGTTTATTTTCAAATTTCCTAAATTGTGTTTGCATTTTAGGGGGAGTAAAAATTTTCAGAAAATCCAAAAACATTAGAAAATTTGAAAAAGCCAAAAACATGATAAAATGAAAAATGAGTTTTGTTGTATAAAAGAGGAAATGATAGTACATCAGTGGACGATCACAGCATGCTAAAGAAATGAAAAGTTAAATAGTGATAAACGATCTTACTGTGGATGTGTCAGTAGGTTTTTACACATTTAGTAAATTGTGATGAGATATAAACATAAATTTCAAATTTGCTTGTTCTGTGGGTTAACACAAACTTGGATATATAGGTAACCCCTGAAACCTTGTTTGAAAGGTCCCTTATTCTGAGATACTAGGTCTTTATGCTCAGTGATATCTGGGGTATTATCCCGGGACTTTTGCTGAAAGAAATTTCTGACCTAGTCCCCGGATAATGCTTTCTGCAAATGCTTGAAACATAGCATCCCCCTCAGCAAGCTGATGAAACAATAAAATTGATAGTCGCTGCTGTTGTAATGCAAAAGATCCTCTAAAGGGGACCCACCAAAAGTCGAAGCCGTCATCTCTCTGCGTATCGAAAGATCGACCTGAGCTCTCACGGCCCTCGCACTATAATTTATTCCCTTACAGATATCATCTGTGGTATACTCACCTGTAAGACTGAATATTGGGATCTGGATACGGGAGTATATTCAAGTAGTGGGACACACGAATAAGTTCAAGAGATTAAAACATTAACCTCGTATCTCGGATCAATTGAACTTTGTGTGAAAATTTAAGTGGATCAATATACTGACAATCTAGGTGAATTGTTTAGAACTGAAAATGAAATGTAGCTTAACGGTGTTAGTGATTTGTCTCAAGAACTGATATGATCCTCTTACACAAACTCACAAAAATATTGTCTGTAAATTTTTTTTTACTGCATTTTATTCCATTCAAAAATCCAAAAAGATTTTAGTGTGGTTTAGCATAAATTTTGAAAAAGTCAAAAAGATTTTCGACAACTGGTGTTGGAGAGCTGATTTTCAAAATTCCAAGTGCTAAACATGATGAACAGATGGTTTGGGAGAGTGTGTTGTTTTTGAATTTGAAAATGATATTTTTTTCAAATGGTTCATCATAGACTATAAATGTTAGATCATTTTTGTGATATTTTCAAGTGATGTCTGATTGTGTTCAAGTTATCATCAGAAAATTTATTTTTGGGTAGAGCATGTGCAGGTATAGTCAGATTTCAATTTTAAACATGAAGATAGAGTGTCAGGTTCCGATACCTGATATAGAGATTGAGAGAGAAGAAAGAGATTGAGGATACTTACAATGTCAGACACTTCAGAGAATTAGAGAAGACTGATAAAGACTAAAGATGCAAAGACTTGACACTGAAGACTCCGTCAACATCCGAGGGGGAGTTTGTTGGTGCATCCGTCTGTCGTCTACGTCTTTAGTCGTATCTCAGTTCGTTGCGAAGATTGATCAAGCATGATGTCATGATGACATCATCAAAGTGAAGTCATCATGACACCATCTCACAAAAGACAAAGGAGTTTTACATGGATTTAGATGAGATTTTGTTCATTTGACAATTGCATGATATCGCTTATTTGTCAGATGCTTATTTCGCTTTTATGGCATAGGATAGGTTCCGCTCATATGTCAAGAGTTAGGTATCGCTTTTATGTCATTGTAATTTCGCTTTTATGGCAGTTGAGGGTATCGCTTATGTGTCAGTGTACACATAAGCGAAATCACAATGTCTATATATAGGTCATATGAGCGGAATCACACATATAGTTCTAGGTGTTGTCTTCCGGTGAGCCACGAAGTGCTGCCGAAGTGTCGACAGGTTGTAAACGTCTTCCAGATTAATAATATCGACAGTTAAAAGTGAATACGCGCTGAATTACACCGAAACACTTGTTTCCGCCTTTTGTTTCTGTGAAAAACTCTTCTACGTGACTCGTTTGGGTCCAAATTCGATCCTAAAAATCAATTTTTTTAATACAAACTTCATTATAGTTAAAATGCAACATTAAAAAAAAGAATTTACTCTTTAAATAATTCACCTTTCCTCTCAAATTCACTCGTAATAAAGTTTTTACACATGTATAAATACAACAAATTTACACATGTGTAAATGGTAAACTTACACATGTGTAAATTTTCATTATTTCCGAATACATGGAAATTTAATAGTGTTAAATTAATTTCTAATATTGTATTTGAATAATAATGATAAGTGTAAAAAGAAATTTTGAATTTGAAATGTTTTAACCAAGTTTTTGCGGTTTTTTCATTCGTTCTCACAGTTCTGACGATATTTAGCCTTCTCATTTAAACATTCCCCTATATAGGTATCTCATTTAAATCTCAGTGGGTTGGGTTCAGGTGAACTGAGCCCGGACCTATGTATGTAGGTCCGCCCTTGGTTGTATATGTAGCTCGTGAACTACATATATATCACATCGTATGAGCTACATATGTACCTTCACGAGCTACACATGATTTTTTTTTTTTAAATTTGCTTGCTTGATAGTGGTTGCCTCAAGTTCTCAAGTAATTTTGTGGTTCTCATGTGATCTGCACCCTATATATGTATATGTTACAATGTACAAATTGAATTTAATAGTTTTCTTGTGTTTGTTTGGTGCAAGTGATACCTGTGAAGAAGAGAGGTAGACACACTAATG
Organism: Helianthus tuberosus; assembly: GCA_030545235.1. Classification (NCBI taxonomy): domain Eukaryota; kingdom Viridiplantae; phylum Streptophyta; class Magnoliopsida; order Asterales; family Asteraceae; genus Helianthus; species Helianthus tuberosus. Next base: position 3,136,537 of record CM060362.1, read on the forward strand.
AAATCAACATCTTGTCAAGAACTTTTGACAAGGTAAGCTATTATATCGATCACTGTATAATACATATATCACAAAAGTAGGTTAAAAACTCATGTATTACACGGGTTGAATAAAAGAAATATTAAATAGCTCGTATTGGAGATTTAGGAATTATATAACGATATTTTGAGATAAAGTATGACTGAAATTACCTATACGAAAATATTATATAGTTAATAATGAAATTTTAGGAAATGTTATATTTATTACTATTGCCTTTTTCATTAACCTTTTTTTTAATTTAAGAAATAGAATGCGAATGGGTGAAATGAGAGAAATGGGAAAAAGAATTTTGGGTTAGTAGAATCATGACACGTAACGTAGTCAGTTACTTATTTATTTATTAGAAAGATGGATAGATTGATAGATGGCACTCATGTTATAAGAAAATTATCCTGGACCCCCTGAGATTTCCAAATTATAATTATTAAACCATTTGGACATTTTCTTTTCAACAGTTTACTGCTGGATTTTGGAGCGCCCTTCAATACGTGGGTAATATATAATTATAACTGTTTATGGTAATGTATCAGTCTCTGAATCTTGAGTTCTTGACATACTTTTTGTAAATATTGTAGCTCCAACAATCAAGTATATCCACGATATCAAAGTAAACAATAATCTGAGCAGCTTACTCGTAGAAGGTATTTGCAAAATTGTTATAGAACAGGTCGATCATGACATAGCCTGGAACATATTCGAATCTGCAATAGCTAGTGCTGTCACATATGGGATTCATGAGCTTGTTGAGGAATGCATACTAACTTACCCAGGCATCATCTGGTACAATGTTGATGGGTACTACTTGTTCATTTTAGCCATCAAACATCGCCAAGAACGGGTGTACAATCTTGTGTACCAAATGTCTCGCTTCAAAGTATGGACAACAGTACAAGTTGATGGACATGTTAAAGAGAATGCATTACATAAAGTTGCCCAGTTAGCTCCACCACATCGACTTGGTGTTGTGACGGGTGCAGCTTTACAGATGCAGCGTGAGCTTCAATGGTTTCAGGTGATCGATCATGTTAGAACCATAATTCAACTTTTTTTTTATTTAAGGTCATTACCTAAGAAGGCCTGGCAAAGTGGGCAAGTTGGGCGGGTTTGGGTCACGGGTCAAGATGGGTTTAGGTTAGGAAGGGTATATTAAGAAAAAGGTCAGGATGGGTTCGGGTTAGGATGAGCTAAAACGAAAATAATAGTAACAACAACAACAATAATAAAAACATAAACTAAATAAACATGTTTCATTCAGACTTGAAAAAAAAAGATCAATTTAACTAAAACATGAAGAAAAAAATAGTAGTCGTCATCATCATCATCATCATCATACTCAGTAAATCTCACCAATAGCAAAGATAAGGTAGGGTCTGAGGAGGTCTGAGAGGCTGCTTCTAATGAGACCCCCGACTCGATAGTAGTTTTGTATCAAGCCTTGGACATAAGGCACATGACACTCAGCAATTGGGACAAAGGCCGATTAGTGCATGTACCCCCCTTGTCTTTCGGCTATCAACGCCACCACATGATGCATAATTAACCGTCCCTCGCTTTAACGTTATTTTCACGAAATTAGTAAAATAACGTTAAAATTAGTGCACGTTCACTTTTCCCCCGAGGGCCCACACATATACACATTGTATGCATTGTTTGCATACCGCAAGCGGGGCGTAAAATTATCTAAGGTCAACCACCTCTAAATACATTAGTATTCATTCGAAATACAATAGCATTCATTCGGTATCACACATGCAAAATAAAAATTTGCATTATCCAATCAAATCTTCACTTCATTAGTCGCAATTTTTAAAGAAATTATCACACAAATCATCTTGAAACCCATTCTGAACGATGACGAAATTCAAGTCTGAGAACTAAATCAACAAATTTGCAAAAAACGGTTACTCATGCGTACCTACGTGTTTCTTAGATTACCCATTCTGACCCCCAAAATTTAAATGTTCAACCAAAACAGCCCATGACTTTCTTTGTAAAGTCCATGTCAACCCAAATGTAGACCTTTGGGCCAAAATTGCCAGGTCAAAGGTCTACATTTGGGTTGTTTTTTTTTTTGGGACAACGGCTATTAAATACATAATAAAATAGAACAAAGGGACAGTAAGAAACTGGAAGTCCAAGCAAAACAAAAACGTTACATCATAATATCTCTCACATTAAAATAGCACCATCTCTCCCTGTCTAAGCCGTTATATGTGGATCAATTCTTCAACCATAGGAACGCATCTTCCTTAATGCCATCCATGACCCACACCTTCCATATTCTCCACGCCTCTCCGAACAAAATCAGGGGCGGACCTAAGTTATGGGGTGGGTGGGCGGCCGCACCCCTTGAAAAACAAAATTTTAGTGGTATTTTTCGCGAAAAATCCAGACCGCACCCCTTGGAAATTTTCGTCCGCACCCCTTGAAAAATTCCGACCACACCCCTTGGAAATTTTCGTCCGCACCCCTTAGAAAAAAATGTTAGGAATTTATGTAAAAAAATTGTGAACACGGATTGAAACCCGATCAAATTATGTAAACAAGTTAGCCTACTAACCCCTTTAATAAAACTTAAATTCAATCCATCAAGCCCAATAACTTAATACCCATTCAAGCCCAACCCAACTACTAGTTTTGTTAAACAAACCAGTCCACATAATAAAAAAAAACCCAAATCGCTGCCACTTGCCAGCGACTCCCGCCCTCCCTCTGCCTCACTTCAGTGCCCAGCGACAACATAATTCCGGCCGGCGACTGCAAAATTTAAGCTGCAAACTGGTTAATGCAGGCCGCCCCTGGCAGGTACATGTTTTTTACTAGGGATTATAATAATTACTAGGGCTTGAAATTCAAAATTTTGGTTGGCAAACATGTTTGTTAATTATATGATTGTTGGTTGGCAAATAATAATTACTAGGGTTTGAAATTCAAAATTTTAAATTGAAAATTAAGGAACATGGGCTATGGTTGAACATTGTATGTGATAGGATTAGGAATGAACAATGAGTAGGGAAGTTATGCCGCGATTTCTCAAGAGGAAAGGGGTTGAACCACTTTTTTTCGCCGGATTATTCTAATTAAAGACCAAGGTATGTTATAGATCAGTTTTTTTTTTCTTTTATTGAATGATTAAGAGAAATAAAAGTAGGGATGGTTTGAACTTCGATGTTTTTTTTTTTTTTTTGTTAATGTGATAGGAAGTTAGGAACTAAGGTTTGATTGTTTGAGAATTGAAATGGACCCGACCCGATCTGATTCGACCCGCAATGAAACTTTGTTTGTTTGTTTTTACTTGTTTTACATGACCCGACACGACCCGATCCGACCCGCTATGAACCGATTTTTTTATATAGCTAGAGGTTTAAAATCTTTAAAAATTTTCCGCACCCCCAGGAAAAAATCATGGGTCCGCCACTGAACAAAATAGTCTCCATCACTTTCTTCCACTTTCTTGATCCTTTCTGTATTAGCGTATATACAATATTAGACCATATACAATATTAGCGCATATACAATTATTACCGATTATGTATATACTTAGACATAGATATTGTATATGTTCTAGATTTATCTCTTTCCTAATTTTGTGCTAGGGTTTGTTGTTCTTTGGATCTATGAATATGATCCTTTCCTATGTAATTTCATTCATTTAGTCTAATAAAATCCTCAGCACTTTTATGGTATCAGAGCCTTGGCTCTTTACCTAATCGTTTTTTTTCCTGCCCAGCTTCGGCCGTTAAAACCCCCCTCTGTTCTCGATCTTGGAAGAAGATGAAGCTTTAATAGACCATTCAGATCCCAGAACCAATATGAATGTTGACTTTAAAGGTCAACAACATCAACCAGATTATGCAAAGAATACAGTTTCTTCTCATGTGAATTCTGCTGGACCATACATGAGTGCATCTAATCTAATTGAAAAAGATCAGCTAAATTTGGGTACGATCGTGTCGCAACAAGTTATAACCAGGCAGACAGGAGAACTTGTGGCTTTTAAACAATTTTCATCAAAATTTGGTAGGAAATATGTGAGATGGGCGAACGAGGTTAAAGAATCAGGACAAGCGTATGATATTGTAAGAGAGTGGCAGTTTGCTGTCGAGAAAGGTGAATCATTTATCATTGCGCGTGTTGTTTTATCAGACCGAAAATCAGCCCAGATCACTATTTATAGAACGAACAATTTTGATCTATATTTAGTGAGTGTGGTATATTTGTTGTGGGAATTCGGTTTTCTGTTTGGTTTAGGTTACTTATGTTGGAATCGTGGTTGTTAGTGTAGTTGTTACGTGAGAAAGGTAGTAAATCATTTTACATTGAACTTGGATTATGTCTGATACAATACGCAAATACTTTTTCAGTGATATGAATTTACATCGAGATATCAAATTGGATTAGGTAGTTAATGTTGTGTGAAAGAATGATTGTTATGTTATGTGTAGGTAACCTTTGTATTTACATTGTGTTGGTAGTGATTATTTAAGTGCAGGTAACCTTTGTACATTTATTTTAGTTGCATTATGCTATGTGTTGGTCAAAGTAATTAGGTGCCAGAGGATAGGTAAAAGTATAATTTGTAAGTGTTGTGGAATATGTGGAGTAAAAAAGTTTCTTTTTACAAAAGATAATACACAAACATTATATATTTAAAAAAAAGTCTATAAACTTATTAATAATTTAAGAATGTATGTAAAATTTAACTTTATATCTTTTTATTTTAATTATGTAATTTATCTCAATGTAATTTATTATATTTGTTATATTAAAAACTAAATAGTTTATAAGAATAAATATAAAAAAGAGTAATAATGTGAAAAATCTATATTATTACAATAAATAAGGCTGGACGGTATGGGGACCGTCCCGTCCCGTCTTGCCCCGACACCGTACCCCCTCTCCATTTCCCCCACTTCGTCGCCGTGCCTCCTTCGTCGAGATCGTCAGGGGTGTGACGAATTCGACAGGCCTCCCCTCTCTCACACACATATACATACAACATATACATATATATTTTAGGCTCATCCCCCATTTCATTACCTCCATCCTCTTTACCCCATCCTCACACCCGATCTACGTGACGTTTAAGTGGCGGATCATCCTCCAATGATGGGCCTCTACCATACCGCATAGCCTAATTCTAAAGAATATCATATATCACCATCAACTCTCTACTCACAATTTTAATATCATATATTATTTATACATATCAATACTTTTCACATCAAACTTCCTATTTTATTTTATTATTCCATATATAAATTAGCAAGTTTTTTATGCATCATGACCTGTACCCCATGCTTTGGGGACTTTTTCAAAAAAAAAACACAAAAAAAAAAACTTGATTTTTCACTTTCAACCTTGAAGTTTTTTCCTTTTACATTTTCATTTGAAATTTTTACTTTTAACTCAAATTTTTTCATCTTTTGTAATTTAACACAACACTTTATTATTTACAACTTTGTTCCCCCATACATTTTATCTTTCGCAAGTTTTTCGTTTTACGTTTCGTTTTAAATTTTGCGAGTTAAAGGAATAGTAAGACTCTCAGGAAATTGAGAATAATATATAAGAAAGAAAAGCATGAATGAAAAGTTTGAACCCGTAGTTGATGTACAGGTCAAACTTGTAAGAATGAAAGGTATGAAAGAAAAGCATGAATGACAAGAATGAAAAATGTTTGAATCCGTAAGTGAGTACGGATCAAACATGTAAGAATGAATGGTATGAATGAAAAGGTTATGAGTCCGTAAGTAAGAACAGATCAACCAAGTATGAATGAAACGTTTAAATCCGCAAGACGGATCGGATTCAAAACATAAAAACAGTGAAAAGTATGAATGATACTTTTGAATCCGCGAGACGGATTTAAAACAAAAAAAAAGATGAAATTAACCTACATAAGAATGTGTTGATAGTTTGACCATGATGGAGTCAAACGGGTCATATGAGTAGGTATAACGTAAATGACGATAGTATAACAAGAGAATGATCGTAATTGGCACGCAAACATAAATTTTTATCGAAAAAAAGAATATTAGAAAGCAACTCATGAGAGTCGGGATGAATAACGGGCTAAGACCCGGATGAAAGACTTAAGTTTTTACATGAAGGAAAATTTTGCAAGAAAAGATAAAACAATGTTTTGTAAGTATGCCCAAACCGAAGAAAAGTACAAACGCGTACTTCAATATTTAATAGATAAGAAAGTTTCAGTTTGACCTTGAAAAGTCAAACTACATAAATTGTGCAACTAGCGAATGAAATATAAGGTACGGTATATGAATGGCAGACTCATGATAGAATCATGGGTGAATAAACACCATGTAGAATGCAAATATGAAATGATGTGTGCTAACCGTTAATGTTACAGATGAGAATAGTAGAAAGGCTTGTAATGATGAAACTAGTAGAGTTGGCGGAAGATGCTCATGATACGGAAGCCCATTACATGAAGGAAAAGGTCAACCCATTTATGAAATGGACTCATGAAGGAACATGCTGATCCGAGTCACGGATCATCGATCTGTGTAATAAAGTCAAGGTTAGTAAAATGTTTAGTTCATGATTGATAAGTAAGAATTTGTAGATCGGTTAGTACTTATGAACGAAATGAATGATAAGATAGATATGGTATGGAATGTTTGACTATTAACAGTCAACATAAGAAGAACATTATGTCATCAAAAAGAAATCTCAAGAGTCTTGAGTAAAAATTTCGGGTATTAGTTAAACGCTCGTACGATGAACTTGCACGACATATTTACATATGTAGAATAAGTAGTGCGTGAAGGGAGCGAAGAACAGAGTGACATGAATGATATGATTCAATGTTAAACCGAAGGGTGTGCATAGTACAAGTAACAGTAGAAAATGTAGAATGATGCTTAATCTTCGTGTTGAGTACAGATAAGTAAGTATGAAAATGGTAGTTATGTTAGTGTATTAATAAATTATTGAATGTTTACGGTAAGGCGTACTATCATATGCTCACCTCCCATGTGGATATGAAAGAAGTTAGGAGCAACGTTAGTAATGGAATGTAGTGGTTTGCTCAAGATAAACTAGAATGAAATATTAGTTATCTAGTGATAATGTTTAACTCAAATGAATGTTGGTAAAATGAGTATGTAAATGGTCCAAATTATTATGTGCTAACGAAAGTACCCAGAAAGAATGCTATTTAAAGAACACCGAGGTAAATTCACGACAAGTATTCGTGGGGCTAATACTAGAATGGAATATCTTATATGATACACGTGTGGGATGGAAATAGAATGACCCACTATGAATGCTAAATGTATGAAAGTTCAACGCTTGATTAAGAAGACAAGAACAAGATATATACGTATGATTGTAAGTGATTACTACCTCTTAAATAAGTCACAAGTGTTTTTGTGTTGTAATGAGCATCATGAATGAATACATAAAAAAAGTAAGAGTAAAATTGGTCTAGTAGGGATGAGAAAGGTTTCGGGGACGAAACCTTCTTTAAGGGGGTAGACTTGTAACGCCCCAAAACTCAAATGTTTACATTCACCATATGTTTCCATATGATATATCATGAAAGAAATAAACTAGGCTATTTAACGTAGTTAAAATACTTAGTAAAACAAGTAAGGAATGAAATTGGTTACAATTGATCAAAAACCCAAGTAGAGGGAACAAATGTAGCAAGTGAGCCAAACCTTATAAAAATTCTGCATTTTTAAGGGATGTGTGTATGTATGTGTCGATGTGTATGGAGAAAAGGGGGAAGAACACCCACTAAAAACCTAAGAAGAAATTCAGCAATTTAAGGGAAGAATTGAGGGTTGATCTTGTGCATGTACATCAATCCTTGATCACCTCTACTTGCTAATCATAAGGTATGTTACAATTTGTCTTTTGGTGAAGTTGTATGAAGTGGGTTATGATTAATCCGTGAATTGATATGAAATTAAGCATGATTGTATATTAGAATCACCAAATAGAACTTGTATTGTGAAGTATTTTGAATAAATTGATGATTAGAAGTGAAACCCACTTCTATGGTGAAGATGATGACATGGGTGTTTCACCCATGTCAAATCCTTGCTTGAATCATCAATGTGTATGTTGTATGTAATGGACTATTGCTAGATAGGTTGAGTATGGTATGTAATTTAGTTAATTCTAGTTGTATTTGATGAATTATGTATGAACTTGGAAGATCATGCATAAATTAGTTGTACATTATGCATAAATTGTGGTATGCACACCAAGTGTTTGATGAAATGCCTAGGTGAGATTAATAGATGAAATGGTATGCAAGTAATGGATGAAATCGTATAATATGGGGATATGATGTATTTGATGATAAATAAACATAAGAAATCTATTTTTAGATGGAATTCATGTAGGATTTGGTTGGCCATGTTATTTGGTAAAAGTATGCATTAGAATATTGTACTCTATGTTGGAGTGGTAAGATGTTTACTACATGTTTGAATAATTGATTATTCAAAATTGATAAGTAAAAGTACACTAAATGTGAAGCATATGAGATCATTAGAATATAATGAAGTTAGAATGATGTTGGGTTGTTAAGCATAGGTCATGGTGTTAGTTGCAGAATTATGTTACTAGAACGAACGGAATTGAATATGTTTGGTGTGTGCATATAACTAGATGATCATGTGGTTGTATGCATATTGCATCGTGAGTATGAAATGTATATAGTGTCATTAGTATAGTCTACTATAATGACATGGATGTATGAGGTTAAGTCGAAAGTTCATATGATAAATCGTTGACTTTCTGAAAGTCAACTGTGCATAAGTAGCAATGTTAGACTTTTTGTCACAATTGTAATATTATAGAAAGTTATATGATGTGTGTTATATCCATATGTGTTATATGTGATGACGTGATGAATTATATGAGTTTGAAAAGATTGACTTGTGGAAATATGCCTTATGCTTGTTAGAATTGACTAATGAAAGTCAAATGTGAAACATGAATTTGATATGGTCGTTAATATGTAAAATCATGTATGCTAACAAGAATGTGAATGCGATGACATGAAAGTATAGGGATCATGTCAAGATGGATGGAAGCATGGAAGGCTAACGGGTCAAAAGGAGGCGAGGAAACGGATGCGAATACGGGCACTTAAGGTAAGTGATTTCCGAAATCACTTCTTATTTATAAATGAAGTTTCACTACAAAAAAAATGCCATCTAGTGGCATGTAAAAAGTGCCATAGAAAAACAAGAAAGTGCCACTAAAGAACCTTGTAAGAATGTGCGGCACACAAAAAAAGTGCCACTAGAAGCGCTGACGCTAAAGCCTTTTAGTGGCACTTTTTCAATGTGTCGCACAAAGTTTTTAGGCTTTTAGTGGCACTTTTTTATCTGCCAGTACAAACTTTTGAGCTTTTAGTGGCACATATTATTTGCCACAAAAAAATCACATCAAATTAAATCCATTGACATTTATCATATTGATTTTAATTAATTACAATTATCATTTAATTACATTAAAAAATAAAAACAAAATTGTAAAATGTAGAAATCATAAAATAATCACTTCAATTAAAAGTTCAACCAATCTTCCAAAGACTCCAAATGTCTAATAAATGCCGATCTAAGTCTAATGATCAAACATATAACACAAATAAACTAACAAGTGCATGAATAAAAACTCAAAACTTCATTGTGTTCATGAATCTCTTTCACAATCTTCGAGCGAGTTAAATAATCATCGCGTTAAACTAGAGTGGGCCCACCCCATGGCTGCATTAAAGCCGAGCAATATTTATATAAGGCCTTCCTTTGAAGATCCCTATTCTTGTCATTTTTCCATGCTTCGGGGATCATCATCGTAACAGCCCCGGGAAGACTTCTACCGGCTCGACTAAGAGCTCCAAAAACCCATCAAAAGCACCTGGATACATATATAAAGGTTAATGATATAAGCATCACATTTTATTTAAAAGAAGGAAACATTTATAAAATTACACACCTGAAGATAAATGAGCCGAGTCAAACTCAATAGTTTAACTCCGAGTTGAGCTCGAGCACAACATATCCTGGCTCAGCTAGGCTTGTTTACAGCCCCCACATCGTATGTACAATATATTAAAAAAATATAAGCAATAATCTCAAGGAAAACAAACCTAAGTGACAAAGATCCTCGTAGAAGTCCCTGACCCCACCATATTGAAGGTTTAATGCAGCACGTATGGCTACCATTGAAACTCTCCTTAGTATGTACATCTACAAATATACATTAACAAACAAGATAAACATAAACCCATTAAAAATGGTAAATTTAAAAAGAAAACAGAAAAGTTAACATATACCTTCTGTTGAAAGTCAGCTTTTAACCTAGAAGTGGGCATGAGAAATACTTGTTCAAGCCCGTGATCTTTTGTAATAATAATTAATAAACTAATTAATAAATGCCACTAGAAGTGTGTGCCACTAAATGGACTTTTTTTGTAGTGTTTGGTATGTTGTATATAGGGAACCAAGTAAGAATTTACGGGTAAGGGTAACTGCCAAGGTAAGTTCATATGAACTTCGTCTATCCTTAATGTAAATTAAGATGATAGTTTCATCGTGTTAATGGAATGTTCATTATGTTGCTGAATGTTCAACGTGTTAATGGAATGTTCATTATGTTGCTGAATGTTCATTGTGTTAATGGAATGTTCACTATGTTGCTGAATGTTCATTGTGTTAATGGAATGTTCATTATGTTGCTGAATGTTCATCGTGTTATTGGAATGTTCATTATGTTGCTGAATGTTCATCGTGTTAATGGAATGTTCATTATGTTGTTGAATGTTCATCGTGTTAATGGAATGTTCAATATGTTGCTGAATGTTTATCGTGTTAATGAATGTTCATTATGTTGCTGAATGTTCATCGTTGTCACACCCCGATATTTCCACGTATTACCGGTGGGCCCGGTGGGGAGTATCGTGACGTAGTTGATATCATAGACAATTTATATTATCACAGTTTAATACACAGCGGAAGTCGAAAGATAAAATCATTACAAACCGAATAAAAGTAATATCAAGTGTATTACAAAACGGTTGTAAGGATCCACAGGCGGATCAAAGTTTAAAAGATCATTGTTCAACAGATTTATTAACATCTAGGCTTGCAAGACTCTTTATTGATGCTAGGAGTAGCCAGCCTATTCCGTTTAGTACCTGCACTTAGCCTTTTGGGAAAATACGTCAGTTTACACTGGTAAATACAATTAACCGGCTCATTTTGAAAATGTTTAAGAAAATTGATTTGAATGCACATGGCACAAAATAATCTTTTATAACTTGGGATAATTATTTATATATAAACTTGTAAAAGAATTACATGTTTGTTATACGTTCAGTAGCCCGGGCTGAATACCGGGTTAAAGATTAATAGACACACCACATGATATAATCCCGCGGCGAGTTATTCTCAAACCGTCGGTTATACCTTTTTATATATATGCACTAGCAGGTGTATGCCTACACCATGTGCTTAGGTCGTGGCCATTTCAATGAATGATGCCAAGGATATCCGGGACATGATCATTAACCCCCCAAAGGCTTTAAGCAAACATAACAGTTTAAACGGGTCGTCTCAATAAATTAACCTTTATATGATTAAAAATTCAATGCCCGACCAAGCGGTATTTTATATACCATACCCCAAGCCCGTATAAGGGAAAATAAGTTAAAAGTATTTACCTGAGCAATTATTCAAATTTATCTCAACCGTATTCAATCAGCAAGTGCAGATAGCTTTTACTGGTCTCCTAATCTGGAACGAAGGTTTTAATAACCTATTAGATTCCTAACGGGTCTTAATTAAGCCTAAACTTAGACCGGTTAGTTTTAAAGGAAGATATACGGTTCAAACGCACGATTAAGCGAAGACCGGATTAGGATGTGGTTTAGACCCGACAAGTTTGAATACTTGTATAACATGGGTAAACTAAACACATTCTGGATTTTGAGATAAAAATGATAAGGTTTGACCCGTTTCGGTTAATTTATGCAAACTAGTTACATAAACCGCACCGAACACAAATAATGCGTAACGGGTAACCAAATGAGTCATGAACAGGTTTCCTAAGTTAATATGCCTTAAATATGTTGTGATATCAGTAAGATACCTTCCATAATGCCCAAAATGGATTTAAACTCAAATTATGCCCCGTATGGGTATTTTGGTCATTTTAAAAGTTATAAAAGAGTTTAAATACTAATCTGAGTTTTAGGTCTGATATAATTAGTAAAAATAATTATTTTTATAAGTCATAACAGTAGGGTATTGCATATATGTGAAATTTACCTTTTATAACCAAGCTATGCACCGTAGGGGCATTTTGGTAATTTCACATAAGCTTTAAAGGTAAAAATTAGAATTCTGAGTTCAAAACTTTTGCTTACTGTTTAATTATAAAAATTTATTCAAAACATCAGAAGGTATTAAGTTTTATATGCCAAAAATAGTTTTAACCCATACTATGCGCTTAAAACGCGTAAAAGTCGGTTTAAAGCGATTTTCGGGTTTAAATAGGAAATCTGAGTTTTTGATCAGTTTATAAAGTTCAAAATATTTTATTTATCATATAAAATTAGTAGCAAAAAGTTTGGTATCAAAATATTATGTAAAACTCATTTTATTCAAGAAAAGGGTATAACCGACAATTACCGAATTATAGCAAGAACCCTATGTTATGCTCAGCTTAAAAATAATTAAAATTCTTCAAAAATCCCAAAATATTATATTACATCAGTGGGTAAAAATTTTGGAGTCAAAAGTTTAGTTTAGATAGGCTTTATGCTAATTACGCCGTTTAATTAATAAAAAGCTTTCTAATTACGCTATTGAGCATAACTCTTAATCTAGCCCTCAAACTGATGTCAAATTTTTAGGACAAGTTTATAAATCAGTAATAAAGGTTTTCGTCCTCTCACATTTTCAAAAATCTTGTTTTAAGGTCAAAAGGGCATTACGGTCAACATTTAGGCATATAACGGAAACATGCACATGAATCGAATAAAAGGAAACAGTGTTCAACAGTCTATGACATCCAAGCTTGCGAGACTTATTGTGGATGCTAGGAGACAAGCCAGCCTATTACGCGTAGTAGCTGCACTTAACCTTTTTAAGAAAAATACGTCAGTTTACACTGGTAAATACAATCAACCGACTCATTTTGAAAAGAGTTTAAGAGAATGCATTTAAGGCACAAGGCACAAATAATATTTTATAACTTGGGTTACTTATTTAATTATATAAGCTTGTAAAGGATTTACATGTTCCTTATGCGTTCAGTAGCCCGGATCGAGCCGGGTTAAAGATCAATAGACACACCACTTTATTTAATGAGACACTGACAGGTGTACGCCTACACCTGAGTGCTAAGGTCGTGGCCATTTCGTAAAATGATGCCAGGGATATCCGGGACACGGTCATTAACCCCCAAAGGCTTTAAGCAAACAAAACAATTTACACGAAACATCTCAATACTTTAACCATCATACAATTAAAGATTCAATGTCCGACCAAGCGGTATTTTATATACCGTACCCCAAGCCCGTATAGGGAAATAAGTTAAAAGTATTTACCTGAGCAAGTATGAATCAAAATCAGCGAGTGCAAGTATCTTTTACCGGTTCTCCTAATCTGGAACGAAGGTTTATAATAACCTATTAGAATCCTAACGGTCTTCAGTTAAGCTTAAGCTTAGACCGGTTAGTTTTAAAGATACGGTTCGTACGCACGATTAAGCGAAGACCGGATAGAATGTGATTTAGACCCGACAAGTTTGAAGACTTGCTTAATATGGGTATATTATACACATTTTGGATTTTGAGATAAAACCGATAAGGTTTGACCCGTTTCGGCTAATTTATGTAAACTAGTTACATAAACCGAACCGAACGCGTATGAAGCGTAACGGGTAACCATAAGAGTCCTAAACAGGTTTCCTAAGTTAACATGCCTTAAATATGTTGTGATATCAGTAGGATACCTTCCGTTATGCCCAAAACGAGTTTAATCCCATATTAAGCCCCGTAGGGATATTTTGGTCATTTTAAAGATTATAAAAGGAATTAATTTATCTTCTGTGATCCGGGTCTGATTAAATCAGTAAAATGGTTTATTTTAACAGGTTATAACATTTGGTTATAAGTCTTATATGCCAAAATAGTTTTAAACCCTAACTATGCGTATAATACGCGTATAAAGCCGTTTTAAGCGACGTACGGGTTAAAATAGGATTCTGAGTTTTCTGATCAGTTAAACAGGTTCAAAACACTCCATTTATTATTTAAAATCAGTAGCAATTGGATTGGCATCAAAAGGATTTGTAAAACTCATTTTATGGCCGAAAAGGGTATATTCGGTATTTACCGAATCAAGGCGATAATCCTAACTTAGGATCATTTTAAAAATAATTAAAAATCTTTAAAACTCCCAAAATATTATATTACATCAGTGGGTAAAAGGTTTGGTGTCAAAAATTGGGTTTAGATAGGTTTTACGCTAATGACGTCTTTTAATTACTAAGAATCGCTATAATTACGTCATTAAGCATAACTCCTTATCTGGACCTCCGATTGATGTGAAAATTTACAGACATGTTTAATAATCAGTAACTAATATTATTTTACTTTCATATTTCCAAAATTCTCGTTTTATGATCATAAGAGCATTACGGTCAATATTTAGGCGACTAACGGAAACGCCGGACAATTAAGGATTTATGTGGTATAAACACAGAGGGTTATACACACATGTAACTAGGTCCTAATGGAACTTTAAGGCATGTCTAAATCTAACAAAACCGGGTCAGAACTGAGGTCAAAGCAAAAGTCAAACTTTTGCCTCTTTCGGTTCCGAATCGGTTCCAAAACAGAAAGTTGTCGAATCAAACAAGCGTAGACAAGTTTTTATACTTATTATCAGGTTATATGAATGGTAAAATAGGTTACACGCCTTTTACAATGCTAATCGCATGTTAATTTGAAAATACCATTTCTGTTGACTTTTTCGGACAACGTTTGACTCGACAAACGACCTAGTTAGGATTGGAATCAGCGGGTGCCCTTTTAAGGGTTTAAAGTCCACATAAATACCAACTTATGACAACTTTAACTTAGCCTAATCGCTGGACCATTTGTGTTTAAACGATAAGTCAAACCGTAGTTACGTCGGTTTGACTTTTAAGCTAAATATAAAGCAAAACTGAAATAGAGAAGGTCAAGGGTACTTACACTTGTCTAATGGATGATTTGGAATGCTTGGGATCTGCTTGAATGCTCCAGAAATGATCAGGAAGTGAATGCAAGATGAATGCAAAGAATGTGGGTCTTTTATATGAATTCAAACATCTTGGATCATCAACACATAAGTCTAGGAGTGTTACCAAATCACCAACATGTGTCCTACAAGCTAAAAACCACCTTAGGCAGCCCAAGGTATCGAAAAACTTGCATGTAAGTCGGTTAGAAGCTGAAAACAGCCACCTGTGCGTTTTTTCTGCATCTGGCAGTCCCAGGCGGCCCGCGTGGGATCTTGTTATATGGTAGGCGGGCCGCGTGGCCCTTCTGATCAGGTTAACTTGTTTTCTTTTATTGCACTTTGGTCCTTGGTCCCCCGAAAGGTCGTTTTATCTACTATTCTTGCATTATGAACCTTAAATATTAACATTTAGGGGCTTTAATACTTATACCCACTTTGTCAAGTCCCCGGGTAACTTTGTGATCACCCGTAAAGCCCTAATTTCGACATTGACGCTTCTAACCCCTCGCATACGAATTTTATCATAACTTTCTCATACGATAACGAAACTTAGTGAAATTTTTATGGTACATTCTAGTGAGCATAATTAATCGTTACAAGGCTTCGGGTTTGTCAAAAGGTCACTCAGAGGTATAACTTAAACATGTTGACACATTTAACCCCTGTAGTTTGTAATCTCTCACTTTCTTTCACAAGTCGCTCCGCATGATCCATGATCCATTCGTTTATGGTTATAAACATCATGTAGGGTTATTGTAAAGTGTATTTATTCATTGTTGACACTTCGAACCCTTATACTTACATAGTTTCATTGTTTTTCAACTTTAGTCCTTCAAGATCATTCTTTCACACGTTCAAACCTATGACACGTGTCAACACATCAAAGGACGTAAATTTTCGAGGTGTTACATCCTCACCCCCTTAAAAAAAATCTCGACCTCGAGATTTACTGAAACAGATAAGGGTACTTTTCTTTCATCATGGACTCAACCTCCCACGTATACTCGGGACCTCTACGGGCATCCCATTTGACCTTTACAATCGGTACATGCTTCCTTCGAAGCTTCTTAACCTGTCGATCCTCGATCGACAATGGTTTTTCCACGAATTTCAAGCTCTCATCTATATGCACATCTGTATGGGGTATGACCAGTGATTCGTCAGCGAAACACTTCTTCAAATTGCAGATGTGGAACACATTGTGAATTCCACTGAGCTCTTCCGGTAAGTTCAACTTATAGGCAACTGACCCGACACGTTCGATAACCTCGAAAGGTCCTATGTATCTCGGGCTTAGCTTACCTTTCTTACCAAATCGCATCACCCCCTTCCAGGGTGACACTTTAAGTAGGACTTTGTCACCTACTTCGAAGTGAAAATCCTTACGACTTGGATCAGCGTAACTCTTCTGCCTATCCCGGGCAGCTTTGAGACGGTCGCGAATCTGGACAATCTTGTCCGTCGTCTCGAACACTATCTCTGGTCCAGACAATTGGACATCTCCAACTTCCGCCCAACACACGGGCGATCTACACTTTCTACCATATAATGCCTCGAAAGGCGCAGCCTTTATGCTGGTGTGGTAGCTATTGTTGTAGGAGAACTCAATTAGTGGTAAGTTCTTATCCCAACTACCACCCAAATCGATCGCACATGCGCGTAGCATGTCTTCCAACGTTTGAATAGTACGCTCACTTTGACCGTCAGTCTGAGGATGATAGGCCGTACTAAAATTCAACCGTGTGCCCAAAGATTGCTGAAAGCTTTTCCAAAAATGTGACGTGTATCTAGTATCTTGGTCAGAGATAATAGACACAGGTATGCCATGTAAAGCTACAATCTTATCCACGTACAGTTGGGCTAACATATCGGAGCTGTAGGTCTCCTTGATGGGTAAGAAATGAGTTGACTTAGTCAGTCGGTCAACTATCACCCAGATGGTGTCATTTCCTTTCCTTGTCTTGGGTAACTTGGTGATAAAATCCATAGTTACCATTTC
This sequence comes from Helianthus tuberosus, assembly GCA_030545235.1. Taxonomy (NCBI): domain Eukaryota; kingdom Viridiplantae; phylum Streptophyta; class Magnoliopsida; order Asterales; family Asteraceae; genus Helianthus; species Helianthus tuberosus. The sequence continues at coordinate 3,153,859 of CM060362.1, forward strand.
CCACTTCCAAGTAGGAAGTTTAGGCTATTGTAGCAAACCTGACGGTTTTTGATGTTCTGCCTTGACTTGCGCACACGTCAAGCATTTAGCTACATAGGTAGCTACAGACTTCTTCAAGCCTATCCACCAATAGTTTGCCCTTAGATCCTGATACATTTTATCAGCTCCAGGATGAACGGAGTATTTGGAACTATGGGCTTCCTGGAGAATAACATCTCGTAGTCCTCCATAAATTGGAACCCATATCCGTCCATTCAATCTAAGAATTCCATCTTTGCTAAGTGTTAACTGCTCCTCAGTCACCCCTAGCTTTTCGTTAGGATAGTTAGCTTCCAACACAGCTTCCTTCTGTGCAGCTAACAACCTTTCAATCAAATTGTTCTTTATTTCCATGCGCTTGGCATTAATTCGGATGGGTTTCACCTTCTCCTTCCGACTCAAGGCATCGGCGACTACATTCGCCTTGCCGGGATGGTATCTTATTTCACAATTGTAATCATTCAGAGTTTCCATCCAACGGCGTTTCCTCATGTTCAAGTCCTTCTGATTGAACAGATGTTGAAGGCTCTTGTGATTAGAATAGATCACACATTTGATTCCATATAAGTAGTGCCTCCATAGTTTTAGTGCGAATACAACGGCACCCAATTCCAAGTCATGGGTGGTGTAATTCTTTTCGTGCACCTTTAACTGGCGTGAAGCATAGGCAATGACTTTGCCTTTCTGCATAAGCACACATCCCATCCCTGTGTGTGATGCATCACAATAAACTACAAACTCCTCTATTCCATCAGGCAATGTCAGCACTGGAGCATTGCTCAACTTTTGTTTCAGAATATCGAAGGATTCCTGCTGCTTAGGACCCCAATCAAACTTAATCTTCTTACGTGTCAGCGAAGTCAGGGGTGCAGCAATCCTTGAGAAGTTTTCAATGAATCACCTATAGTATCCTGCCAAACCTAGGAAGCTACGTATTTCTGTAGGCGTCTTTGGCTCATGCCAATTCATGACAGCTTCAACTTTAGCGGGATCTACTTGGATACCACTCTCACTAACAACATGTCCAAGAAATTGGACTTCCCGAAGCCAGAATTCACACTTCGAGAACTTGGCATAGAGCTTTTCTTTATGTAGTAGTTCCAGTATGCAGTGAAGATGCTTCTCATGGTCAGCTTGGTTCTTTGAGTAGATGAGAATGTCGTCGATGAAAACGATGACGAATTTATCTAAGTGCGGCTTGCAAACGCGATTCATGAGATCCATGAACGCGGCCGGTGCATTAGTGAGCCCAAAAGGCATCACTAGGAACTCGTAATGACCATAACGAGTCCTAAATGCTGTTTTATGCACGTCTTCATCTCTAACCTTCAATTGATGGTAGCCTGACCTCAAGTCAATCTTCGAGAAGAAACTTGCCCCTTGAAGTTGATCGAACAGATCGTCGATTCTGGGCAAAGGATACCTATTCTTGATAGTGACCTTATTAAGCTCGCGGTAGTCGATGCACAGACGCATCGATCCATCCTTCTTCTTGACAAATAAAACCGGTGCTCCCCAAGGAGACGAACTAGGTTTGATGAAACCTTTGGCTAGCAAATCATCTAGCTGCGTTCTCAATTCCTTCATCTCTGTTGGTGCCAACCTATAAGGTGCCATAGCAACTGGTGCTGATCCAGGAATAATGTCAATTCTGAATTCTACTTGCCTACCTGGTGGCAAACCAGGTAGTTCTTCAGGAAATACTTCGGGGTATTCAGAAATGACGGGGATATCTCCAATCTTGGGCTTCGGCTCATCAATTATCACTTGTGCCAGGTAGATGACACAACCCTTCTTCAAACACTTTGAGTCTTTGAGTATAGACATTTTCTCGGGCAGCCCATACTGGGTATCTCCCTGGATAGTAAGTGATTCACCAGACGGAGTCTTGATCATCACTTGCTTCTTATTGCAAATAATCTGGGCCTGGTTATGAGATAACCAGTCCATACCCAAAACTATGTCAAAACCGGCTAGTTTTAAAGGAAGTAGGGACAAAGGAAAAGAGTGGTTCTTAATGGATATGAAACACCCATCTAATATGGTTGAGGCGGTTTCTAAAGTGCCATCTGCTAGTTCCACCTCATACTTCACACATAAAGTCTTAACAGGTAATTTCAACAATTCACAAAACTTATTGTCTACGAACGACTTATCAGCGCCTGAATCAAATAACACTCTCGCATAAACATCATTTACAAGAAAGGTACCTGTTATCACATTGTCGTCCTTGACGGCTTCCTTAGCATCCATCCTGAAGACCCTAGCATTGGTCTTCTTAGTCTCTTCGGGCTTCTTGGCGTACTTTGGGCAATTGGTCTTGATGTGCCCCTTTTCATTGCAACCGTAGCAGGTCGCATCCTTCATCTTTTTGCAATCCAAGGTTTTGTGTTCCTTGTACTTGCACAACCCACATGCAAAAGCTTTCAATTGTGAATTCGAATTCGATTCATACCTGCACTTCCCAAAGTGCTTCCTCTTGCAGATTTTACATCTGGGTTTTTTACCCGACTGCTGACCATCCTTCTTAAATCCTGACCCCTTCTTATAGTCATTGTTTCCCTTCTGCTTCTTGTCTGAACGTCGTGAGTTGTCATCCTCACACTTCCTCTTTTCGGTATCAGTGTTCCTCTGCGATCTCAACCTGACAGCATCCAAGGTAAGGGACAACGATATGTCCGCTACTGACCGAAAAGTTGTTGGTCTGGAAGCCTTCACACTTGCTTTGATCTCCGGGGCCAAACCCCTGATAAAACGAGCTATACGATTAGGCTCCGGAGTTACCAAATATGGAACCAACCTTGACAAAGTGTTGAAACTGGTAAGGTAGGCCTGACAGTCTAGGTTTCTCATGACCAGTGACAAGAAGTCAGATTCAATTCTCTCAACCTCGTGTTGAGGGCAGAAATTTTCCTTGATCAGCGCAATGAACTCTTCCCAGGTCATATTGTACAACGAGATTTTCCCCGTAGCTTGGATCAAAGATCTCCACCAAGCTAATGCTTCTCCTTTGAAAGACTGTGAGACAAACTTCACAATATCCCTATTATGGCAACCACTGATATCCACTACAGTATCCATCTCGTCCAACCAAGTCATGCAATCAACAGCTCCTTTTTCCCCAGTGAAGTCCCTGGGTTTGCACGAAACGAAGTACTTATAGGTGCAACCCCTATTACGGGGTTCTTGATCCTGTATGACTCTTTGAGATGGAACACTCCTTCGGTTTGACGAGTGGTGAGAATTACTGTTGTGGGCAGTGTGGGTCCTGGAGGGTGTTCTAGAATGTGGTGCAGATTGGGTCCTTGCATGGGTACCACTGGACTCATGGAGCTGTCTATCCATAGCTCGATTTACGGCATTATCTATCATTGCCTGCAATTCTGCACCCGCTACATTTACTCGGGCATTATCATGCACTATCCCTGGGTGACTGTTGACCTCGTTTGAGTCTGCCATGTAGTTTGAACTGTAACATATCGACAATAATTTATTGGTGAGTTTATTATAGAATTGTCTTTTATGGCAATTTTTATTAACCGTGGTAACATAGACCATATATGGTTAATTTATTACTCACATTCATTTAGGATTTCTAATATAATTTATCCTAATTATTAAAACAATAACAGTTTTATTAGCACATAAGGCCTAGTCACAGGGACAATTTAGATTAAAAACTATGATTTCAGAGAATCAAAGCATGAAGGTTTGAACAAAGTTCATTACCTTTATCAGACAGGGTCACAGACTAATACTGTCTTTTGTCTCATATGAAAATGAGAAGGGCCCGTAGGCATTCCATTACCAATGGATGATAAAAAGAACTGATCATATCTATTAATGATTTAACCCATGATTCAGAGATCATTAAATTGGGTTTGGAATCTTTGAAAAGATCCATATATAATAATAACACGTGTGTTTTTAATGAATCAAGTCTGCCAGGAGTGTTAACATGTTTTCAGATGTTAACAGGGATTTGAATCTTTTTAACGAGTTTTACCATCTGGGCCAGGTCTTAAAATGACATGCAGGCTAGGTTATACTTATAAGATCCTAAATTAAAAATAGCATAGGCAGATAGATTTTAAAAGGAATGATTCCGATTTATTTATTTCATATATCATTTAATTATGCATAACATAGCAAAGATGAAATTTATAAACTTACATTCCATTAAAACTTAAAAGTAGTACACTTTGCCCTAAACGGGACTTTTCACATAAACACTTGCCCACACAGGAGCTATACAGATAATACATGTCCTCGCAGGGACTAAAATAGAGGAAAGTCCACGTAGGGACTAAGTACAAAAATAGATGTCCACACAGGGACTACATACACACATAAAGAAATGTCCACACAGGGACTTGATTTAAAACAAGGAAATACAATAATACATATTGGGATTTAACGATCTCGTTTCTTCTTTCCTTTCAGCAAATTTGCCAGGCCACTCATGAATCCTTCATTCTTCTTACGCTCTTTCTGGAGGTCTCGCTCAACCCTGTCCAGTCTTTGACGGAGATCCTCCTGCTCGGGTGGAGAAAACCGTGGTGGCTGGTACAGTGGCGGCGGCTGAGCAGGTACTTGATACCCTCGAGCTGGGTTTCCCATTCCCCAAGGGGTTCCATATGGTCCCTCAGGGTTTTGGGCATAGTAATTTGATGCCACTTGGTAAGGATCCTCTGCATAGTTATAGTTATGGTATGATGGCGGTCCGTATGGGTTGTAAGCTGCCGGAGCAGTATAAGCAGGGATAGGGTTGCCAAAACCCGGTGATTGCGGTGCCACAGGTGCCGAATTCACCTCTGATACTGGAACTGAAGGTCCACCCCCTTGTGGTTCTTCATATAGTGGCGGGTAGTGGCTGCCACTAGAGTGTTGAGGGGAGTTGAGACGAAAATCCACTTCTCTTGCTGAGATCCGTGCGCCAGTCCTACTACGTCTTGGTGGTTCTGGAGGCGCTAAATGAACTGGCGGCGGTGGTGGCGGTGGCATGACTGCCACGAAACGTGGATCCCCCGAGGGATCTTGCTGCTGCTGTTGCGGCTGCTGATGAGGCGATGAGTGTTCAGATGGTGTATAGTACCACTCACACCGTTCGAACCGTGCCATGTGACTATCCGGACCTTGGTATGGTGTTCCGTGAAAAGACGAACCGTCTGAGATCACAAAAGGATGGTTAAAGGATCCGGTTGAAGCCTCGACGGGATCTGTGTCCTCATCCATATCTTGATCACCAGAAAAGTGATCTTCCGGTCCTAGTGGGTTAAAGCCCACGTGTTCTGGTAGGTACTCTGCTGGGTTAAACTGGCCCCGAAAGACAGGAGTAGGGTCACGGAAAGAATCCTGCGATGAGGATCGCTGTAACGGTATGTATGAAGGTTGCGGGTTGTTGGGCTCATTCTCGGACAGAGGCCCAAAGGAGTGATGATATGGAGGCGTGGAGCTATGTGACGTGGATTGTCTGGCAGGCTCCTCATAGATCCTCCAAGGTTCTCGCGGATCTATACTCCTTGTAGCAGAAGGAGTTCGCCGGCCTGAAGGCCCGGCCTCGTGGTCGTTAGGGGCGCTGATCGGCGCTTTGCCTCGATCTCCTCGCCTGAATCTTGGCGGCATTGCTAAACCTGTTAATATAACAAAGGTAACGACAAGGAAAAATAAAGGACAAAATTTAAACTAAAATAAAAACATTTTGGATTATTCCTAAGTTCTTTGTCTAGACTCGAAGATTTAGGAATGTGCAATTGTGTAACTGAGATTAAACACAAAAGACTAGTGTTTAATTCACTCAGTGTTGGCTCTGATACCAACCTGTCACACCCCGAATTTCCACGTGTTACCGGTGGGCCCAGTAGGGGAGTATCGTGACGTGGTTGACAACATAATAGTCAAACAACACAATTTTTAAATGCACAGCGGAAGCAAAGTATAGATTCATTTCAACCAAACGATATTGTAATATTAAGTATCACAAGTAGTTGAATATAAATCCACAGGTAAACAAAATAAAAGGAAACAGTGTTCAACAGTCTATGACATCCAAGCTTGTGAGACTTATTGTGGATGCTAGGAGACAAGCCAGCCTATTACGCGTAGTACCTGCACTTAACCTTTTTAAGAAAAATACGTCAGTTTACACTGGTAAATACAATCAACCGACTCGTTTTGAAAAGAGTTTAAGAGAATGCATTTAAGGCACAAGGCACAAATAATATTTTATAACTTGGGTTACTTATTTAATTATATAAGCTTGTAAAGGATTTACATGTTCCTTATGCGTTCAGTAGCCCGGATCGAGCCGGGTTAAAGATCAATAGACACACCACTTTATTTAATGAGACACTGACAGGTGTACGCCTACACCTGAGTGCTAAGGTCGTGGCCATTTCGTAAAATGATGCCAGGGATATCCGGGACACGGTCATTAACCCACAAAGGCTTTAAGCAAACAAAACAATTTAAACGAAACATCTCAATACTTTAACCATCATACAATTAAAGATTCAATGTCTGACCAAGCGGTATTTTATATACCATACCCCAAGCCCGTATAGGGAAATAAGTTAAAAGTATTTACCTGAGCAAGTATGAATCAAAATCAGCGAGTGCAAGTATCTTTTACCGGTTCTCCTAATCTGGAACGAAGGTTTATAATAACCTATTAGAATCCTAACGGTCTTCAGTTAAGCTTAAGCTTAGACCGGTTAGTTTTAAAGATACGGTTCGTACGCACGATTAAGCGAAGACCGGATAGAATGTGATTTAGACCCGACAAGTTTGAAGACTTGCTTAATATGGGTATATTATACACATTCTGGATTTTGAGATAAAACCGATAAGGTTTGACCCGTTTTGGCTAATTTATGTAAACTAGTTACATAAACCGAACCGAACGCGTATGAAGCGTAACGGGTAACCATAAGAGTCCTAAACAGGTTTCCTAAGTTAACATGCCTTAAATATGTTGTGATATCAGTAGGATACCTTCCGTTATGCCCAAAACGAGTTTAATCTCATATTAAGCCCCGTAGGGATATTTTGGTCATTTTAAAGATTATAAAAGGAATTAATTTATCTTCTGTGATCCGGGTCTGATTAAATCATTAAAATGGTTTATTTTAACGGGTTATAACATTTGGTTATAAGTCTTATATGCCAAAATAGTTTTAAACCCTAACTATGCGTATAATACGCGTATAAAGCCGTTTTAAGCGACGTACGGGTTAAAATAGGATTCTGAGTTTTCTGATCAGTTAAACAGGTTCAAAACACTCCATTTATTATTTAAAATCAGTAGCAATTGGATTGGCATCAAAAGGATTTGTAAAACTCATTTTATGGCCGAAAAGGGTATATTCGGTATTTACCGAATCAAGGCGATAATCCTAACTTAGGATCATTTTAAAAATAATTAAAAATCTTTAAAACTCCCAAAATATTATATTACATCAGTGGGTAAAAGGTTTGGTGTCAAAAATTGGGTTTAGATAGGTTTTACGCTAATGACGTCTTTTAATTACTAAGAATCGCTATAATTACGTCATTAAGCATAACTCCTTATCTGGACCTCCGATTGATGTGAAAATTTACAGACATGTTTAATAATTAGTAACTAATATTATTTTACTTTCATATTTCCAAAATTCTCGTTTTATGATCATAAGAGCATTACGGTCAATATTTAGGCGACTAACGGAAACGCCGGACAATTAAGGATTTATGTGGTATAAACACAGAGGGTTATACACACATGTAACTAGGTCCTAATGGAACTTTAAGGCATGTCTAAATCTAACAAAACCGGGTCAGAACTGAGGTCAAAGCAAAAGTCAAACTTTTGCCTCTTTCGGTTCCGAATCGGTTCCAAAACAGAAAGTTGTCGAATCAAACAAGCGTAGACAAGTTTTTATACTTATTATCAGGTTATATGAATGGTAAAATAGGTTACACGCCTTTTACAATGCTAATCGCATGTTAATTTGAAAATACCATTTCTGTTGACTTTTTCGGACAACGTTTGACTCGACAAACGACCTAGTTAGGATTGGAATCAGCGGGTGCCCTTTTAAGGGTTTAAAGTCCACATAAATACCAACTTATGACAACTTTAACTTAGCCTAATCGCTGGACCATTTGTGTTTAAACGATAAGTCAAACCGTAGTTACGTCGGTTTGACTTTTAAGCTAAATATAAAGCAAAACTGAAATAGAGAAGGTCAAGGGTACTTACACTTGTCTAATGGATGATTTGGAATGCTTGGGATCTGCTTGAATGCTCCAGAAATGATCAGGAAGTGAATGCAAGATGAATGCAAAGAATGTGGGTCTTTTATATGAATTCAAACGTCTTGGATCATCAACACATAAGTCTAGGAGTGTTACCAAATCACCAACATGTGTCCTACAAGCTAAAAACCACCTTAGGCAGCCCAAGGTATCGAAAAACTTGCATGTAAGTCGGTTAGAAGCTGAAAACAGCCACCTGTGCGTTTTTTCTGCATCTGGCAGTCCCAGGCGGCCCGCGTGGGATCTTGTTATATGGTAGGCGGGCCGCGTGGCCCTTCTGATTAGGTTAACTTGTTTTCTTTTATTGCACTTTGGTCCTTGGTCCCCCGAAAGGTCGTTTTATCTACTATTCTTGCATTATGAACCTTAAATATTAACATTTAGGGGCTTTAATACTTATACCCACTTTGTCAAGTCCCCGGGTAACTTTGTGATCACCCGTAAAGCCCTAATTTCGACATTGACGCTTCTAACCCCTCGCATACGAATTTTATCATAACTTTCTCATACGATAACGAAACTTAGTGAAATTTTTATGGTACATTCTAGTGAGCATACTTAATTGTTACAAGGCTTCGGGTTTGTCAAAAGGTCACTCAGAGGTATAACTTAAACATGTTGACACATTTAACCCCTGTAGTTTGTAATCTCTCACTTTCTTTCACAAGTCGCTCCGCATGATCCATGATCCATTCGTTTATGGTTATAAACATCATGTAGGGTTATTGTAAAGTGTATTTATTCATTTTTGACACTTTGAACCCTTATACTTACATAGTTTCATAGTTTTTCAACTTTAGTCCTTCAAGATCATTCTTTCACACGTTCAAACCTATGACACGTGTCAACACATCAAAGGACGTAAATTTTCGAGGTGTTACACCATTTCAATGAATGATGCCAAGTTTATAAAGTTCAAAATATTTTATTTATCATATAAAATTAGTAGCAAAAAGTTTGGTATCAAAATATTATGTAAAACTCATTTTATTCAAGAAAAGGGTATAACCGACATTTACCGAATTATAGCAAGAACCCTATGTTATGCTCAGCTTAAAAATAATTAAAAATCTTCAAAAATCTCAAAATATTATATTACATCAGTGGGTAAAAAGTTTGGTGTCAAAAGTTTAGTTTAGATAGGCTTTATGCTAATTACGCCGTTTAATTAATAAAAAGCTTTCTAATTACGCTATTGAGCATAACTCTTAATCTAGACCTCAAACTGATGTCAAATTTTTAGGACAAGTTTATAAATCAGTAATAAAGGTTTTTGTCCTCTCACATTTTCAAAAATCTCATTTTAAGGTCAAAAGGGCATTACGGTCAACATTTAGGCATATAACGGAAACATGCACATGAATCGAATAACTAATGAACCAAGTTGTATAACCTCAGAGGGTTACACTAATCAATAACCTGGTCCTAATAGAGCTCTAAGGCATTTCTAAAATATGCTACATTGGGTCAGAACTGAAAGTCAAAGCAAAAGTCTACTTTTGCGACTTTCGGTTCCGAACCGGGCTTAAACTGAAAATTGTTGGGTTGAACATGTTTAGACATGTTCTTACATTAATTACCAACTTATATGAGTGATAAAACAGGTTCCATATCTTCTACATTGTTAATTATGTGTTTATGCGAGAATTTGCTTTCTGTTGACTTTTTATAATTAACTTTGACCCGACAATTGACCTAGTTAGAGTGGGAATCAGAGGGTGCCCTTTTAAGGGTTTATTACCCACATAATTACCAACTCAAATGTACTTTCAATTCGAGAATTGACTGGACCATTAGTGATTAATCACTAAGTCAAACCTTAATTACGACGGTTTGACTTTAGGCCATTAAACTAAGGAAAACTGAATTATGAGAGGTTAAGGATACTTACTGAAGTCCTTGCACGACTAATGACCTCCAGGAAGTGGCCTTGAGCTCCAGGAATCTCCAGAAAAGAAGTTATGAAAGTTCTCAAGTGCAAGTGCCCAATGTTGCAACTTTGAAGTTCTTATATAGGACTTTTGATGCCACTAGATCATGCCAAGCAAGTCTACAGGTGTTTTATGATGGTCCCATGTGTCCCTATTACATGTAATATCATTGAGGCATCCCCTGGTATGCAAAACAAGGCTCCAAAGTCGGTTAACAGGCTGAACTGGCAGCTGCCAAACATTTTATGTCGCCGGCGGTTTTAGGCGGGCCGCGTAAGAGTCCATAGGGACTTACGCGGCCGGTATGGCTCGCGGCTACAGGTTAAATAAGTTTCAGAAATTACAATTTAGCCCCTGGTCCTTTTAAAAGTGGTTTTAACTTCCTATTTTGCACTTTTAACCTTCCCAATTGGTTTCTAAGGACCCCAAGACATAATCAAACTTTGTTAAGTCCTTGGTTAGTTTTATGATCACCCGAAAATCCATAAATTTCAACGTTGACGCTTTTAACCCTTCACATACGAATGTTAGCATAACTTTCTCATACGATATCGAAACCTTGTGAAATTTTTATCACTTATTCTGGTGAGCATAATTAATCATTACAAAGCTTCGGGTTTGCTAAAAGGTCACTCAGAGGTATAAATTAAACATGTTGACACTTTTAACCCTTGTGGTTTGTAAACTCTCACTTTCTTTCACAAAAGGTTTCATACGCTTCATAATTCATTCGTTTAAGGGTATAAACATCGTGTAGGATCGTTGAAAGGTATATTTATCCGATGTTGACATTTTGAATCCTTTTACACACATATTTTCTTTGTTCGTCAACTTTAGTCCCTCATATTCAATCCATTACACGTTTAAAGTTCATGACAAGTGGCTTCATTATATTGGAGATGAATTTTCGAGGTGTTACAATCGTGTTAATGGAATGTTCATTATGTTGCTGAATGTTTAACGTGTTAATGGAATGTTCATTATGTTGCTGAATGTTCATTGTGTTAGTGGAATGTTCATTATGTTGCTGAATGTTCATCATGTTTGTTGGAAGTTAGTCGGTTATGTTTGTTTGTAATTGCATCGATTTGTGTTGATATGTTTGTAGATAAGGCTCAACTTACAAATAAGTGAATGTAACTTGTATGTCTGTATGTCTGTATGTATGTATGTATGTATGTATGTATGTATGTATGTATGTATGTATGTATGTACGTACGTATGTATGTATGTATGTATGTATGTATGTATGTATGTATGTATGTATGTATGTATGTATGTATGTATGTAGATATGGAACTGTAGCGTGTGTAAGTCGTGTGAACTTGTATGTACGTGCATATGAATGAGATACGTATGAACGTACTTAGATATATGAAAGTGTATACACGTATTGTAATCTAATGATTGTAGATCACTAGTATACGTATAAGTGAAGATGTGGATTTTCAATGTGTTTGAGATTACGTACTCCTAACCATGTTACTATTGAGAATGAAATAAATGGAGTGCAGGTATGGGAACGTCGGACCCTCGAGGAATTGATGTCGGACTCGAGTAAATAAAATTGAGAGGATGTTTCAATGGAATACCTTACGAAGTTAGAATGTGATATAGCCTTTTAAGTATATGTATTAAATTATATATGATGTTACCATGTACTAACGTGTTGGTTATATATGGTGACCGCAAGTTAGTCAGATATTCATGATGGACAAGTGAACGAGGATCAAGTTGAAGATCATGGATTGTACGGGAAAGCGGTCACGTTGTTTGTAATCATTTATTAACAGAGTTACGTTAAATAAATGATGAATGATGTATTTATGTTAGAAGGGTTGACCTAAACGGTATTTAAGTATGTTAGGGTAGTTAAAAGAAAGAAATTTTACGGTTCATTTTCCGCTGCGTCGTTTTGGGTCAAATCGTGAAAAGGGTCTTAAATAGTTTTCATTTTCCGCAAATTTTTCGCTTTATGCTTGGTTCTAAATTTTGTGACTTAACACATCGCAACGTTCGTCTTTGGTTTAACGTTTTTATGTTTCATTCTAAATTTTGCTAGTTTACACGACGCAACGTACGTGTGTGAGTGAACGTTTTACATCGTCTATTTTTTTCCTGTTTTGCAGGTTTAACATAACCTTCGGGTCCTAGATCGACTTAGTTATAACTAAAGAATCCCCGCCGCATTGCGGCAGGTCGCAATTCTAGTTACCATTAAATATTAAACTTATTTACATGTATCGTATCAGTATTATAAGGGTGGAAGGAGCACTCCTTTCATCTTTCTTAACCCTATTCAATTCTGGGCAAATTGGAAAATAATAATCCCACCTTTCTGAAATTGGCCAATAATAATCCCAAGTCACGAATTAGCCACCAATAATCCCACCTCGTCCATTTTTTTTGTAAAATACTCCACAGTTAAGTTTAGGCTAACTGAGTTAATAAAATGCTGACGTGGCTAATAAATGTCATCTAACTACCACATGTGTCTGCCACATGTTAAATTATTAATGACATGGATTATTTTAATCCAAAATTGAAATTGGGTATACACAAATGCCATTTAACACTGAACGATCGATCAAAACATTACAGACTTAACCAAAACACATCTCTTCTCTCTTCAAAACCCTAAATTCTTATCAAGAAGAACGCTGCAAACGAACGATCAGGTATGATGAAATTCTTGCTACATTCTTGTTCTTTATGCGATTGAATGTTGATTTAACCCTTCTCTCACTCTTTAAACCAACAGTATGGATGACAAGGTTATTGTCAAAGCTTGGCACGGTGGTAAGCTGAAAAAAAAGACCTAAATTGCACTATGAAGGTGGTGATACTCATATGTTTGAAGTAGAAGTAGACAAGATGTCTTATTTTGAGCTGATCGATTATGTGATTGAGGGTGGGTCTTACCAAGATAAGAATATTGAACTTTTTTACCTGATGCGTGGAAAGAATTTTGCAGATGGTATTGTGCAGATTACCAATGACGAAGATGTAATGGATATGCTGAAAAAATTGGGGGACAAAGATGCCAGGCACATCCTTCATTTGTATGCACAAGGTAAGAAATCTGTAGCCTTCCAAGCCCAAACTGTTGCCTTCAAAGATTTTACCAAGAGAGCTGCAAACAGGACTTTAACACCTACAAAACAACTTATTGAAACCATACCTGATGCCATACCTGAAGCCCAAACTGTAGCCCATACTGTAGCCCAACCTGAAGCCCAAACTGAACCCCAAACTAAAACCCTAACTATCTTCAGAGGCTTTACAAGAAGTACTGCAAACATGAATCTAACACCTACCAAACAACTTGTACAGTTGACTAATTCACCAGACAAAAACAAAATTCCTGTTGGTTTCACGAAGGCAATTCAATGCAGGCAGTCAACATCTACCAAAGAACCTTCTGGATCTGATGAAGATAAGGAAGGATCTGAATCAGAAAGTGGAGAAGAAGATGCAGACTGGATTCCAGATCAGTTAGATGCTGGTTCTGATGATGATGATGAGGAGTGGAGGGCATCTGTGGCTGCATTAAAGCAAAACAATTTATCAACGAAACAAATTGTTGAAAGGTTATTGAAAGACTTCAAATGTAACAAGGCTGTTGTAGAAACAGAATTTAGTGAAGCTAGCAGCTATGAGGACTCAAATGGAGATATTAATTCACCTGGAGAGAGTGAAGATGATGACATAAGGGGTAAGAAGTACAAGGAAGTTCTTCCAGTTGTAAGTGAAAATACTGACTGGACTAAGTGGGTTTGGGTAGTTGGTACTAGGTTCCCAACAAGGGAAGCAGTGAAAGATGCTTTTAGAAATTATGCAATCTTCATTGGTAGGAATCTTAAAGTGTCTGTAAGTGACAAGAATAGGCTGGGAAGGGTTGGTGTTAGATGTGTTAAAACATGTCCCTTTAAGGTGTATGTGTCTTACCATGTTAAAAAAGCATGCTTCCTTGTTAAAAGTGTAGTTAATGAACATAGTTATCAAAGAAATATGTTGAAGAACAGACAGTTAACTGGACAATTCATAGCTAGTCAGTTCCTACATATTTTCAAGGCTAATCCTCATTGGAAGGCAAGGGAAATCCAGGATGCAGTGAAAGAAAAGTTCAAGGTCATTGCCAGTAATTGGTTGGCATACAAGGCAAAGACTTATACCCATCTCAAACTTCATGGTTCAATGAAGGAACATTATGGGAAGCTGGGTGCATACTTAGCAGATTGAAAGAAGCCAATCCAACATCTACTTTTGAACTTGTGACTGTCCCATCAGAATATTATGGACAGGAACCTGGTACAAAGGTTTTATTTAGACTGTTTATTTGCTTTGATCCAGCTAAGAAGGGGGTTTTAGCAGGTTGTAGAAGGTTTCTATGTCTAGATGGTTGTTTTATAAAGACATTTCTTGGTGGTATGTTATTGGTGGCAATAGGTAGGGATGGGAATGATCAAATGTATCATGTTTCTTGGGCAGTTGTAGAAGGTGAAAACAATGACAGTTGCTAGTGGTTCATGATTGAGCTGAAGAAGTGCTTAGAAGTTTCTGATGAAGGGAAGGGTTGGACACTAGTATCTGACCAGCAAAAGGTAACTTTTTTGTATAGTGTAAATACTGTATAGTGTTAATACTTATATAACAAATGTTTGGTTTATAATATGTTGCATTAATTGACTTATTTTAGGGATTATTGAATGATGTTGCCTCTGTATGGGGCAATTCTGAGCATAGGAATTGTGCTAGGCATATATATGCTAATTGGCACAAAAAATACAAGGGTTATGATCTTAAGGAGTTGTTTTGGAGGGCTGCCAAAGCTTATAATATTGCTGACCACAAAAGAGCAATTGAAGAAATAAGGATTGTGGATGAAGAGGCAACTGATGCATTCATTAACCAAAATCCTAAGTGCTTCTGTAGGTGCTATCTTAATATTGAGAACAAGACTGATGTTATTGTGAACAATATGGCAGAAACCTTCAATGGTTTCATCATACAGTCCAGATCAAAGCATTTAATTCAAATGTTGGAAGACATCGGGTTGGCTGCAATGACCAGGTTAGTTACCAAGTTCAATGAGATGTCAAGTAAAAATGTGGTTGTTTGCCCTAGAGTCCAAAGGAAAAGGCTTGATAAAGACAAGGATAAAGCTTATACTTGTACTGTGTATCCTTCAAGCAGAACTTTGTTCCAAGTGAAAAGCTTTGATGATGTTTATGTGGATATAAGAAACAAAACCTGCACATGCAGGAAATGGGACTTAACAGGCATCCCATGTCATCATATGTGTGTAGTTGCAGCCTTTATGCGTAGGGAATCTGAGGAATTTGTTCATAGTTACTTGACCAAAGAGATGTATCTCAAGGCCTATGAGTACACTATCCCACCACTGCCTTCAGAAAAATATTGGCCAACAGTTGAATTACCTTTGGACCCTCATCCAGTTAAGATTGGTCCAAGCAGACCAAAAAAGAACAGGAAGAAGGATCCACATGAAACCAAGAAAAAATCTGGGAAGTTGAGTAGGCACGGTATACTCATGTCTTGCAAGAATTGTCATGGAAGAGTTCATAAAACATCAAAGTGTGACAAACCTGCCGCTGAAGTTACTGGAGAGAAAAGAAAGAGGGACAGGCCAAAAAAGTCAGCTGATGGACAAGCTTCACAGTCAACAGCAGCACCAAAACTATCTCAGACCACTTCCACTCAACACTCTCAGTGTTCCACTCAACAATCTCAGGGGCAGGCTAGGAGGGGAAGGCCAAAAAAGATTGCCAAAACCACCAACTGATGACTTTTTAGCTATCTATGTTTTGTTTTTTGTTTAAACTTGTAGTACCTTTGATGTTTGTTAAACTAGTTATGGGATGAAGTTATGGGTTTCTTTTGGATTTTGTCAAAGTTGTAATCCCAGGAAGACTTAAACTATGTATGGCTTTGTTATGTCCACTTTATGGCAGTCCTGTTTGGTATGTTTTATGTGCAGCTTATGGCTTTGTTTTGCAGCCTTGGTTATGTCCAGTTTATGTCTTGGTTATGTCTAGTTAATGCCTTTGTTTTGCAGCCTTGATTATGTCCACTTTATGTCCAGTTAATGCCTTTGTTTTGCAGCCTTGATTATGTCTAGTTTATGTCCACTTTATGTCCTGCTTATGTACAATTTATGTCCAAACACATTCAACCATGTAACCATTGCAATAAAGAGAGTAAATATAACCAAAATCACGTCGAAACATGATATATTGAACCAAAACAACCTATTACAAAGTCGATACATGACTAAAGCGTCAATATAACCAAAACAACCTATTACATAGTCGACACATGACTAAAGCGTCAAATATAACCAAAACACCCTATTACTTAGTCGACACATGACTAAAGCGTCAAATATAACCAAAACACCCTATTACATAGTCGATACATGACTAAAGCGGGTCAATATAACCAAAACAACACTGCTGCAATGCAAACAATAACAACAAAACATGCTTTCTTTGATTGCTTTTTCAAACTCTTATTCTCTTCTTCTATCAATGTATTCTCAAATACCAGTCTTTCATTGTCCATCTCAACAAAACGACATTTGCATTCACTTGATAACACGACATCGACTTCTTGTTTCCACATAAAGAATTTGCATTCAGATCCCTAACAAACAAGTGGTTAAGATTTGAGATTCAATATCATTTTTTTTTGTAAATTAACTTACAGGCCAGAGAGGGCATCCATAAAACTCTTCTCCTTGCCTTGAACTTCGATTTCCAACCACCCTGCGGATTGCAACTAACTCATGGTTACAATAAACTCTTCCATCGGTGCCAAGTCTGAAAATTTTGGGGTTTTTTGAACGAATTGAAGAAGACGATGATGATGAACTCATGTTTTCGTGATTGGGATCGATTGAAAAGGCTTAATTTTGGAGATTGGGGGTTGGTTTATGAATTAGGGTTCATGCTTGGTGAACTCTGATCGAACATGTGGTCAATTCCCCTTTCTATAATCAATCAACTAAACAATTAAATGATTTAATATAATCCATAATCCAAGTCATTTAAAAAAATCCATGTGGCAGACATTTATTAGCCACGTCAGCATTTTATTAACTCAGTTAGCCTAAACTTAACTGTGGAGTATTTTACAAAAAAAAATGGTCGAGGTGGGATTATTGGTGGCTAATTCGTGACTTGGGATTATTATTTACCAATTTGCCATTCTGCAATGCCTCGTATTTTTTACCTTAAACTACCATAATACCACAAATCACAAGCAACACTTCTTTCAACTACCATAACTTTTTTTGGGCCAAACGGTTATATGAGTAGGTTAAACGGTCTTATAACTGTTGGCAACGGTCAAAAAGTGAAGAAATATATCAACATGTGAATCCTTCCCTTAATGCAACCCGAGGGGGGCGACGACTGACGACAGTGAACATGCTTAGCCACTTAGGGTATCCGCTACCCCTAACCAAATAGGCACCCGTCCCCCTAACGAACCGAACCAATACCCATCGAACGTCCTCTGTCACGCACCGCGGGACCCTAGTTTTTTAATTAATACATAGCTTTGATCAAAAGTCAAAAGAGTATATTATCATAATTTATATTGATTGGCTGAGAGTGGTTATATATATATATACGCATAGCTCTCTTGATTCAACCCTATTCCGTCGGCTCAACTGCAAATTCACGCAACACAGATTCTCCATCTTCATCTTCTTCAACAACAATGACTCATATCCTTTTTTCAAATCATCAAATTCACACAACAATCTGCTGTTAATTTCACTCAATTTCATGTTATTTTATCACTATTTATCAACACTTTTTCATCAATTTTCGATCTTCTTATCTATACATATATATATATTTTTTATTTTTCCTTAACAAAGAATCGAACGCGGTAATCAAAGGGAGAAAGATCGCGAAAGAGCTCAAGCTCGTACCGGTGGTAAAGCCAAGAACAAAGATGATGGGTTGACTCCTGAACAACGCCGTGAAAGGTTGACTTTTTGCCCTAATTTTAACAATCTAGGGTTTATGTTCCGTTTGTTGATATCTCTTAGATCTTGATTTGTTTAATTGTTTTGTGTTTTAGTTGAAGTTAGATTTGGTTCTTTATGTGTTGACTTTTTGCCCTAATTTTGTTAACCTAGGGTTTATTTTTGTTGTGTTTGTATTTGTTGATCTTGATTTGTTTTAATTGTTTGGTGTTTTGATTTAAGTTAGATTTGGTGTTTTTGTGCAATATACATCAGTGATACATCGGTTATCGGCCCCGTGCCGAGATATAGTGCAAAATATATCTGTCAGAATATCGGTACCAATAATATCGGCGATGTTGACCGATATATCCCCGATTTTCCTGATATCAGTACCTTTCTTCTTAGTTTTACCATTCATCTTTCTTCTTATTGCTGCTATTAGTGTTTTAAGTCTTAGTTGTTTCTTCTTAGTTTTACCATTCGTCTTTCTTCTTATTGCTGCTATTAGTGTTTTAAGTCTTAATTGTTTCTTCTTAGTTTTACCATTCGTCTTTCTTTTTATTGTTGAGTATACCGAATTGTTATTGTTAGATTGCTATATATATAAATTTAACATGATATTAATATTACCGATATCCCACCGATCATAGTTGTCAATAGCGAACGTAGCGATCACTATAGCGCGCTACGTAGCGTGTAGGTTTAGGCTCGCTATTAGGGTTGTAGCGGTAGATAGCGATATATTTTTTTTGTGGGGAATTGGCCTGTAATAATCCCAACTAGACGTCATTGGCCATTGCCAGTCCCACCTTTGAATATTCTCCATGCCAGTCCTTCCTTTCACTTATTTTTCCTCCACCGATCCTCAGTTAAAAAAACTTAACGGAGTTAAGTTTTTTTTTTCTGAATTAGAAGCTGACGTTTTAGGGCTTTTGATCAGAACGAGGATACGAGTCGAATGATGTAAAACTTACCTTGAAATTGTGCTTCAAAAGATGAAAACGGTGCTTCAATCCGGGTGTTTAAACTTCCAATTAACAAAAATCAAGTCGTTTGGAGCACCGTTTTGAGGTAAGTTTTACATCAATAGACTTGTATTCTTGTTCTGATCAAAAGCCCTAATACGTCAGTTTGTAATTCGGAAAAAAACTTAACGGACCGGTGGAGGAAAAATAGGTGAAAGGTGGGACTGGCATGGGGAATATTCAAAGGTGGGACTGACAATGGTCAATGACGTCTAGTTGGGATATTACAGGCCAATTCCCTATTTTTTGTTTTTTGTAATACAAATAGCAATTAAGGGCGTGTTTGGCTAAGCTTTTTGAAACAACTTATTGGCTTTTTGGAAAAGTCAGTATGGAGTGACTTTTTGGAAAAGTCATTTTTCCCCTCACATACAAGCTCATTGCCAAACATCATTTAGAGCTTATGACTTTTCAAAAAGCAAATAAGTCAATAAGTTGTTTCAAAAAGCTTAGCCAAACATGCCCTAAATATAGCTATAAAATAGCTGGATTTTTGGTTTTTGTTATACATACATGTAAAATAGCATATATATCAGTGTATGTTGATATAAATTATAATATACATATAAAATTTTTAATTTTTTTTCTAGTGCATCGCTATTTATAAAATAGTGCCCACTATTTATCTCTATTCGCTATTAACAACTATGCCACCGATATCCCACCGCGATAACCGATATCTATTTTACCGCATTAACTACTTAGGTTGTATTCATAGGAGTTAGTTAGATTAATAGTGTAGGAAACAAGAATTAAGTACAATATTGTTGTGTTATCGGCGAGTCATCGATTCACAGTTGCTAGAGTTTATATCATATCGTGTGAGTTTTATTGTTTCATGTTTTAATCTAACTTAACTTGGTGCTTTTGTGCAATGAATCTATGGTTTAGTATGGCCAGATTTGTGAATATGAGTTTTTTTGTGAGTACTTGTTGGATTTATAGGAGTAAGTTGGACAAACAGTATTTATTGTAGGAAACAAGAATTAAGTACAGTTTTATTATGTATTTAGGATCTGATTTACTGTTGCTAGAGTTTTTCTAAATCAAATCTTGTGAATTTTATTGTCCTGAACAACGCCGTGAAAGGTTTGACCTTTGCCCTAGTTTTTTTTTTATCTTGGGTTTATGTTTCATGTGTTGATATGTGTGTTGATTTTTTGGTGGTTTGTTTAATTATTTAGTGTTTTAGTTTAAGTTAGATTTGGTGCTTTTGTGCTACAAAGTTAATTATGTATTTAGAATTAAGTACAGTGTTATTGCCTTATCATGTATTTAGCGATTGCTGATTTACAGTTATATGATCGGCTTTTGGGCCGGTATACTTTGAGAAAGGCCTTTATATTATTGTTAATCTCACCCTTCTTGAAAGTGTGATCGATTGATTGATAAGAGAGAATGCAGTAGATCTTAAATTAACAATGGGATATTTATTACCAGAGAAATTAAATGCTCAAAAGTTTTTTGCTTGCATCTCATGACTTTTTGCTGAGTTAATAGTTTGATACTTTGATTTAACCGTAATTTTGCACTGTCTCAAAATTTGACCAAATTCTTGATCTTTATTTTGAACTTTGACCGAACCGTCGTACTTTATTAAAATTATTGGTTTCTTACCGAGCCGAGTTCTCGATCTCTGAATAAAGTTATTTAATTTATGTACATGGTATTTGTAAATTTGAAAATGTTAGTTTTTTTAAGCTTCTAATCGTGAGGCTTGAAAAAGACCCTAAACTGAAATAGAACCGATTACCTAATAAAATTTCAGTTTAACCCTGTGTAGTTAATATCGCAATTGTAGTGTTTTGCAAGTTGCAAAACGTTAATTTGTTAATGGTGGGAAAGTATACTGAACTGTTACTGTTAAATTGCTATATATATAAATTCAACATGATATTAATTACCGATATTCCACCGCGATAACCAATATCTCAAATATTGGTCCTTGACCGATATCCGATTTTTTACCGCATTAACTATGTAGTTAATATCCCGATATATCAACCAATATATCAGTGATATATCGGTTATCGGTCCCCTGCCGAGATAGCGGTACAAAATATTGGTCAGAATATCGGTACCGATAATATCAGCGATATTGTCCGATATTTGACCGATACAGGACCGATATTTGATCGATAAATCACTGATTTTCCCGATATCAGTACCATTCTTCTTATTTCTACCGTTCATTTTTCTTCTTATTGCTGCTATTAGTGTTTTAAGTCTTAATTGTTAGTTGTTACTGTTAAATATTAGTGTTTTAAGTCATAATTGTTAGTTGTTACTGTTAAATGTTAGTGTTTTAAGTCTTAGTCAGTTCTTACTTGTTACAATTGTTAGTGTTAAAATGCTACATATAGAAATTTAGCATGATATTAAAATTACCTATATCCCACCAATATCCCACTGCGATAACCGATATCTCAAATATCGGTCCTTGACCGATATCCGATATTTTACCGCATTAACTATTTAGCGCATTAACTACTTGGGTTTAACCTAAACCTGTATTACAAACATAATTAGTTCATATTTATTATTTTCAATAAGATATTAATCCACAAATGATTTGCAGGGATGGAAAAGCCCTTCAAGAGAAGGCCGCCAAGAAAGCAGCACAGGCGGCAGCGAGTGGCGCTAATGCTGGAGGTAATAAAAGCACCAAGAAATAACACAACTTAATGGTTTATTTGAGCGACTGAATCGTATGGGTAAGTTCGAGTTTCACATTACTTTGAGATTATCAAAAGATCTATAAAGATATCATACATTTGGTTTGTACTCTAACTATACTTTGCTCTATTTATTTAAGAAACAATCTTTTGGTTTTGTGGATCATGCATATGCGTTCATATAAGCTTTATTTATTGTTGTTCTGCAATATAGTATGCCAAACAATCTCGGATACCATGATTCTTGTGCTGGTGTTTGGTAGATTGAACTTGTAGGTATCTGATATGTTTGCACTTAGCAGTCGAATGGCTAATGTATGTTAAACTACCAAAACTATGTGCTTTTATAATTAATGAGTGACGTCCTCGACGGTGGCTTGGCGAAATCATGTTATTTGTTTATTATTTAACTAATTTTATACGTGGTTATTACACGTGCTTATCATTATCATTGTATTTTGTCGCCAAAGCTAACAATTTCAGTAATGTTGTTATTTTTGGTGCATCATGTTGTCAGGAAATATAATCTCAGTTTATACAGTGTTAAAGAATCAAGTTTTAACTTAAGCTAGTAAACAAATGAAACTGTTAGTTTTATATATAGCTGAAACAACTAGTTTGCTCATGTGAAAATTGCTATTGAACTTTGACCCATAAATTTTGACTTTATGCCTTAAAGCGCCATCGTCACTTGGTAAGAACAACGGTGTTTTCCGCCTTGATACTTCTGAATCCCATAACGCCTTATGTCTTTAGGAGCTAGTTTTTTTCCCAGAACACCCAACAAGTTTTTGAGGTATTATCATTCCCGCCCCAAAGAAGATGCCTTCTACTTCCTTCACTTTCGACACCTGCAACCGAATTTTGAAAAGAGAAATGTGATAGTTAGGGATCGAATCAAGTGTGGCCTTGATAAGGATGGGTAAGCTTTCCGCCAAAAGAATGGTTGTGTGATAGAGTGGCTTACCACCATCTATCTGCATGCGTCTGAAAATCTGGATGGCCACAAGCTAACGCCCAAACGGGTCTTTCATTGGTGTGCATCTGCCATCTGGGCGTCTACCTTCATCCGCATCTCCCCATTAGAGACGCTCTTACATTAAGTCGAGGCAGGAGAGTCAAATATTGCCTTTTTATGTCTTTTAGGAAGTGACCCCTCTTGTTTTGGCTGGAAACCTTTAAAACATGTCTAGTCATCTAAGACAACCATTTTGTACAAACTTTCACACAATTGGGGTTAATGTTAGTGGATGGGAGGTCAACTCTCAAGTTAGGCATGTTCGGGTGAGAGTAGTACCAGGATGGGTGACCTCTGAGGAAGTCTCCACCGAGGCAACCAAAAACAAATCCGTGAGTTCTTGGATGACCAATCCATCAGGGGCTAAGCAGACAATATTGGTGGTATAAGTGGCCAGATGTTACAAATGGTATTAGAGCCACTAGATGTGTCTTGGATTGTCAAAGACAAGCCAAAGTGGCATCAACTAAATGACACCCAATCAAAGACGAGGAATGCATCAACATCAAGTGACTATACACCATATCAACTTCGGACGCTCGCACTACAGCATTCAACCTCAATGATGATGATTCTATATTGGTTGATGATTATGGGGTCATTTTCCATATGAGGTTAAAGTACTCCTCCAAAAGGGAGTACTAAAAAAGGCAAGGCGGAAGCGAGTGCATGCTCATCTAAAGATAACGACGATTTAATCGCGTTGGTGATCGTGACCCACAAAGCCAAAGCTTCTGTCATGAATGCGTTTCAAACCCAGATGGATACGTTTCTCTTTAACCAAGCCATTGCACTGCTCTTCATGGATAAATCACACATAGAACCTGAAAATCGAGCAAGGCTGTCGATATATTAAAGCTAGACGTAACATAAAGTATTTTACTTGATGTTTAAATTATGTAAAAAAAATCAATAAAACTAATGTAGTGTTATGCTTCAAATTTATGTGATTTTTATTGTTTAAACATAGTATGTGATTTTTATTGATTAAACATAGTATATTATTATTATAACCAAATTAATTTGTAATCACAATAACTATAAAAGTTTAATCAACTGATAGTAAACAATACTTTGTTAGTAAACTAAGTTGCATAAATTAAAGAGTTAATTGCCCGGATGGTCCCTGTGGTTTCACCTTTTTTCACGTTTAGTCTCCATCTTTTGAAAATAGCAGGTATGCTCTCTATAGTTTGTTATTTTGTTACTCGGATAGTCCCCTAAGTAGATGTCAGTTAGTTTGGAAATAACAGGTATGCTCCCTATGGTTTGTCATTTTGTTACTCGGATAGTCCCCTGAGTAAATGTCAGGGGACTAATGGAGTAACAAAATGACAAACCTTAGGGAGCATACCTGCTATTTCCAAAAGGTGGGGACTAAACGTGAAAAAACATGAAACCACAAGGACCATCCGGGCAATTAACTCTAAATTAAATTATGATATTTTTTTTTTGGAAGGTGACTTTCTATGTACTGGACCAGGGTCACCGGGTTCATGTCGAAGACATTCCCCCGTCAGCCCCGCTCTTCCGGACGCGATGTTCGATCGGGCCCCGGCCGTTGCGCAAGCTGACTTCCGCCCGGAAACCATACTGCCCCCACACGAGAGACTCGCTGGGGTAACAGCTGGGTAAAACCGGGTTGCCCTCAAGACCGTTCCATGCCTCGGTAGGAAACGATCCATCATTGGGACAACCCGCCCCACTAGCCGTAAGCGCGGGGAATCGAACCGGGGTGGCCTAAGCAAAACCCCGGCCGACAACCAACTGAGCTAGGAGGCGGATCTAAATTAAATTATGATATAAGAAAAATAAAAATATTGCAAAATTTTTATATAAATTATCAACTTCCATCTCACTCAAAAAAATTACTATTCATTTTTTTACTTTCAACCCCTTTAGTTTTTTACTTTCAACCCATTTAGTTTTCTTCCTTTAATTTTCAACCCTTTTAGTTTTCATTTTTAACCCTAACACTTTTTCACTTTCAACTTTGGTCCCTTATACTTTTTATCTTTTATAAATTTTACGCTTTACATTTCGATTTAAATTTTGTGAGTTAACACGCGTGCATTGTTTACGTTTTTACGTCTACTTTTTCGTGGTTTAACAGCTATGCCACGACTCGCAGATCCTAAATGCTTTTTGCTTTCAGAATTACAACATATATATTTTATTATTCTGCCTAAATATTTCCTTAAGATAAGGTAAATGTGAAAATAGATATAACGTACATGTCATTAATGCACATGGTACAAATCTTAAACCCATTCCACATGATAATAAAATAAAAAAAATAAAAAATGTGTCTTGTGAGACATGATGTGGGGATAAGAAGTCTCTTCATAGTCTAAATTCGACGTCAATATCCGATTCATTGCGTCGGAGCCTAGAGGTGCTCTAAATAATATAAAAAATAAACTAATTAAATATAAATTTTTAATTAAGAAAAAGCGAATTAGCAGCCACAGTTGCCGAAAATAATGGAGTGTATTTAATTGTAAAATTGATGAAGTTGTTATGTGTTTTCTTAATTTTATGGTCAACTAAACAAGATTATCTCTACAACTCATTTATATATAATACACTAAATTTCAAACATTAACTAAAAAGACAATATTTAAGAAAACAATCCAACTTATTAAGTATGTTATCTTCACATAAACAGTTTGAAAACTGTTAGTCCACTACCTTCTAACATGGGTTGATTAGTATGGGTTGATTAGAAATTAGATTAATATTAAAGTAA
The DNA here is from genome assembly GCA_030545235.1 of Helianthus tuberosus. Taxonomy (NCBI): domain Eukaryota; kingdom Viridiplantae; phylum Streptophyta; class Magnoliopsida; order Asterales; family Asteraceae; genus Helianthus; species Helianthus tuberosus. Next base: position 3,179,593 of record CM060362.1, read on the forward strand.
CTTATAAAGAGTTCTAACTAGTGGTTGAAACTTGAAACTCACGTGTTGCGATCGGAATGTTAAAATTTGTAAGGCTAGGATTCGAATACTAAAAAAAAAAGTTGATTTACAATTGTTTTATTACACAAAGGTGGAATGATGTAACCTAAAAAAGTAAAGACATCTTTTTTACATCGAACGAAAACAATAAAAATGAATACCGATAACACCAATTCTGGTACTGATGGTGTTCAGTGGGTACCGGCTTGGTTCGTCACCGTGGCTATATTTTTAATACAACTTCAGTTTTAATAAATTTATATGGTATTCATTTAGAAGAATAATTAAACACAGTTGTGTATTTAATGTTTATAACGAATGAAAGTTATAAGATAATAATAAGACTATTGGGTTAAGGATTTATATTTTATAGTATACGTGTTTGAGATTGAAACTTAAGAGAATTAAAACTATTGAGTTAAATGTATATATAATTTATAATATAAGGGGTAAAATGGAAACTAAAAAGAAAACTAAAAATGAAAATAGAAAATAAAGTTACTATAGAAAAAAGAAAGGATTATTGGATTTTAATAATCCTAAGTTTCACTTGTTGGCCGATAATAATCCCAACTTTAAAATTTCCCTCCAATAATCCCAACTTGTAAAAGTTTGGCCGTCATTGATCATTTTCTAACATAGGTGCACTTAAATCAATTAAGAAGTCTCTAGGTGTAATTGAATCTATTGATGATACCAAATTCTTATATGTTTGAAAAGGATCAATGGTGGCCAAACTTTTACAAGTTGGGATTATTGGAGGGAAAATTTAAAGTTGGGATTATTATCGGCCAACAGGTGAAACTTAGGATTATTAAAATCCAATAACCCAAAAAGAAATGTTAGTATATACTATTGTAGAAACAAGCTCCATCTTTTGCTTCTTGAACATCACGTAGTGAACGTCACGTAAAACTAAACGTGTCATTTTCGTAGATACTAACACGGATATGTTTAACAAGCAAGTTACACATTACGCCACAGGTAAAGTCAACCAATTTAATAACACGACAAGACAAATTTAACACAATTAAATATAAAGAGTTCGATAACACGAATGACATGACATGTTTTACAAACATGGTTAATGAAAACTAATAAGACATAATGAGCCCGATAAAATAAAAATTACAAAAAATTAGAATCCATAATTAATAGTAATGTATTTAATTTCTATAATAAGACATAATGAGCACGATAAAATAAAAATTACCAAAAATTAGAATACATACGTAATAGTAATGTATTTAATTTCTATAATAAGACAAAAAGAGCACGATAAAATAAAAATTACCAAAAATTAGAATCCATGCTTAGTAGTAATGTATTTAATTTCTAATAGTGTTGACATATTAACTTATTTAACACGATTAGTTAAAAGTGTTATGCGTGTAACAAAAGGGATTAACCGGTTGAACCCGCTTACACATGATTTTATTATGTCAGCAACGTGTCCACGCATTTATGACCTTGACCCGATTACTCCCAAACACTTATGATGTTTAATTTTGTGGTGAGTGATGTCATGTTAATGATCATATCTAACTATTAGCCCTAATTTATACTATATAATAAAAGAAACCACTTTAGGGACACTTGTCATCATATTAGATCATTTCTTATAGATAATTATAATTTAAATTAACTATATACCAAATAATAAAAATTATTATTAAAGTACCCCACCATATAACCTAGGGGTAATTTTAAAATAAATTTATTAACCTATACGATTAGAAACCCTCCTAATCGTATTAATGGGACAAATCGTTAATCACACAGTAGTTAAGGTATCCTAATTAATAATAAAAATTTTATTTAGGGACACGTGTATTACACGGGGTTCTTTTATACATAATCCTCCTACTAAATATTATTAGTTTAATATTTTATGGATAATTATTATTTAGTTTAATCTCCTTCTCATTTATAATATTATTTATTTGAATTAATTATATTTGAACATTTTGTTTAGTTTGGTATCAAATGGATTTTACGAAACTTAAAATAAAATTAACTAATATTATTTATCATTTATACATTTACGGAGTTTTAAATAAAGGGTTAAATAATAAAAAGTTATATCTTTATGAACCTCGTATATTGTACGGGTTAGATAAATATAATTTTATATATCAAATAATAAAAAAAGTTATCTTTAAAAAACATGTGTATTACACAGATTAAATAAATGTAACTTTGTATACTAAATACTAAAAACGTCGTATCTTTAAAAAAACCCGTGTATAATCGGGTTGAATAAATCTACCAAATAATAAAAAATTACATCTATTATTTAGTTTAATCTCCTTCTCATTTTTAATTTTATAAAAAAAAAAAAAAGTTATCTTTAAAAAACACGTGTATTACACAGATTAAATAAATGTAATTTTGTATACTAAATACTAAAAACGTCGTATCTTAAAAAAAAAAACCCGTGTATAATTGGGTTGAATAAATCTACCAAATAATAAAAAATTACATCTATTATTTAGTTTAATCTCCTTCTCATTTATAATATTATTTATTTGAATTAATTATATTTGAACGTTTTGTTTAGTTTGGTATCAAATGGATTTTACGAAACTTAAAATAAAATTAACTAATATTATTTATCATTTATACATTTACGGAGTTTTAAATAAATGGTTAAATTTATTGAGACTTCGTTAACAAATTTTGCAACAACAGAATAATCTATTTTTATCACGAAAACCAAACTTTGTATTAATATATTAAATATTTTTTTCACTATACAAAATTACATTTACTCGACCCATGTAATACATGAGGTTTTTAAGATATAACTTTTTATTATTCGATATATAAAATTAGATTTATTCAATTTGTACAATACCTGGGGTTTTTTAAGGGTATATATTTTTTTATTAATTAGTACAGAAAATTACATTTCAAACCGTGTAATGCGCTTATTTAAAGATGTAATTTTTTTTTATTATTTGGTATATAAAATTACATTTATTCAACCCGTGTTATAAATGCGGTTTTTAAAGATGTATTATTTTATTATTTGGTAAACAATATTACATTTATTCAACCCATGTAATACACGTGGTTTTAAAAATATAACTTTTTTGTTTGGTATATAAAATTACATTATTCAACCCGTACAATACGGTTTTTATAGATATAACTTTTTATTATTTAATGTATAAAATTTTATTTATTCAACTCGTACAATAAATGAGGTTTCTAAAGATATTTAGTATATAAAATATATTTATTCAACCCCGTGTAACACACGGGGTTATAACCTAGTGTTACGTAAAGTGATTATGTAACTGCTTACACCACTCTTGTCCAACTCTCGTATAACTAAGTAAAAATGTATATTGTATTCACATAATTTTTTTATTAAAACTGGTTGTGTGATAAAAAGTTAAAATACATGGCAGTGGCGGAACTAGCCCAAAAAGTTAGGGGTATCCTATTTTTTTTTTTATCAGGGGTATCCTTTATATAATGGAAACGGAGTTGAGGGGTATTTTTACACTACGAAAATGGAGTTAATGGATATTTTTACACTACGGAGACGGGGTTGAGAGGTAGCCAGTGCTACCCCTACTAACACTATAAGTCCGCAGTTGAATGGGCGATCTATTTGTTTTGCAAGTTTAGATTTTAAAAAATGAGAGAAAGAATACACATAGAAGGTTTATAAAACTCACATTTTATATTTTATATATATATATATATTTTTAATTATTTGTATTTTTGTTTTTTAATTATAAACCGATGTGCTTATATTCCCATACTTGATAAGCTATGGCCGCAAACGCTTTGACACGTGGCAGTATTGCATTCGTCCAAGGTTCTAATATTTTACGGTCACTTTTGCTTTTGTATACCTAATCCTCGTGGTTTTGGGCCACAAAATTTAATTTGTGTCTTGAAAATGATATAAAAATCATAATAATATTTAATTAGAGGATAATGTTTTTAAATAACCTAAAAGCGCACTTACTACTATTTTAAGTCACGTTTAGTGGACACAACATGATGTCAATGATGGTTAGGTATTATGTAGTATTCATGTAAGTCATGCTAGCCCAAAACTATGTCGTATTTGGCATAAATGTGTTTTCTATAGTTTCATGTTCACATACAAACATGTATTATTTAGTTGACTTGTTAATTGTTTCGCTATTAGCTTAGTTTCAAAAACCGAATATTATAATGATATCGAATAAGGTTTAAAGATACAGAGCGCAAAAGAATCTATAAAATAGAATAATTTTAAACACTGGTCGTCGAAACGTAACTAAGTTCAAAAGCGTAACACTCTAAACCTGAAACAGATCGGTGAGAGAGCAAGTTTTGGTACCAATTGGTTTGGTCTGCTTTGATACGTCTACGAGTTAGATAATTGGTACCAATTGGTTTGGTCTGCTTTGATACGTCTACGAGTTAGATAAATTATTGTATAATATTATGATGTATGGGTCATGTTGATAAGTATGGTAGGGTCGAGTTAGCTTCAAAAGGAAAAACAAAGAAGATTGATTACAAGAAAAGCTATTAGGTATATGTAACTATATGTTCATAATTTATGAATGGATTTATAAAGTTGGTCTAAGTAAATTTGTGTAAATGTAAATATGCAATTTCCTTTTTCATGCCTTTCACTATTAGTAATTTGCACACCTATTGGTCGTGTAGTTTATTTGACAATTTTAATAGGCGTCTCAAAAACTAATCGATCAAAAAAAATGTGTCAAGTTGTAACATCTGATCTCTCATACAAATCAAAATTGTTTGTATTACCTACAAGGAGCTCATGTAATTGTTATTTGGTTGTCTGAGTGATAATTTCCCATGAGGTCAACCATCATGGCTCTCACTCAAGCATGTTTAACTGTGCACTTTTTTTTAATCCACAATCAATAAGCCTAAAACACGTTTATATATGATGCGGAACATACATTATGGCTCATTATATCTTTTGTGAGAGAACATAACGATAAGAGAGTTTTCTCAATTGTCACTAATGAATGAATTCCCCTCTATAAGATTTTCACACCATTGTTTTTGAAAGAAATCTATGTTCCAAAGCTTGATTGTGCAAAACTTGTGGCAAAAAGTTGCAAAAAGAAGTTGTTTCCTTTATAGTTTCTTTATCAAGGGTGGAGATACAATAGGAAGTTTATTTGGCTAGGAAGGCTAAAAAGTGATCTTGACCATCCATTAAGTTAATCAAGGGCTAAGATTAAATCAGGGAAATTGAAAGGAAGAAAAGAGGCGCGTGAGTTTGTTCAAGGGCATTCTAGTAAATCCAAGCCAATAGTTTCTCTCTCCTCCAATTCCCCCCCCCCCCCCCCAATTTTTAAACGTTAATAACTCTTTCATACGACATTATTTTTTTATAAAAATTGCACAAAAAAACGAGCGTTTTTTTATCTTTAAAACGAGTATACTATTGCTATATTTTTAAAAAAAAAAATTTAACTCAGTTGTGTAAAACGCAATAGAAAAACCACCAGTTACGTAAAACGCAATGAAAAAAAAAACCTAAAAATGACATTTTTTCTAAAACGCAATGCACCAAAAACACAAAGAAATGACTTATTTGTAAAACGCAATGGCCAGAAAACACAGAGAAATGTCTTATTTCTAAAACGCAATGGACTGAAAACACATAAAAAGTGTTTTACCTAAAACGCAATGCACAAAAAACACAAAGAAATGTCTTATTTGTAAAACGCAATGGCCAGAAAACACAAAGAAATGTTTTATTTGTAAAACGCAATGGCCAGAAAACACTTAAAAATGTCTCATTTCTAAAACGCAATGACCTAAAAAAACAAAAGAAAGTGTTCTCTGTAAAACGCAATGGACTGAAAACACCTAAAAATGTGTTTTACCTAAAACGCAATGACTAAAAACACTTCAAAAATGTGTTTTACCTAAAACGCAATGATTAGAGATGTGGACAACCTTACATCTACCCCGTAGGAATAGAGAAACTGCTTCCAATGAGACCTCCGACTCGATAGTAGTTTTGCATCAAGCCTTGGACATAAGGCACATAACACTCGGCAATTGAGACAAACGCCGATTAGTGCATGTGCCACCTTGTCTTTCGGCTATCAACGCCACCACATTATGCATGATTAACCATCACCCTCTTTTAACGTTATTTTCACGAAATTAGTAAAATAACGTTAAAATTAGTGCACTTTCACTTTTGCCCCCCGAGCACCCACACATATATACATTATATGAGCATACCGAAAGCGGGGCGTAATTACTTTAACATGGTAGTTATCTCTTAATTGATTTTAATCATGTTTAGTGAGTGAGGGTAGAGATAGTGTACATTAATTCAGAAGTGTGAGAAGTGTATTATAACACTATATATAATAGTATATAACACCATATAAACACCGTATATGTCACGGCCCCCGACCCGGTTTGACCCGTTTCAGGAGCCGCGGCAGAAAATACTGCGGTATTGATTTAATTTGAGTTTAACAGCGGAACAGGATCGCTTAAAGCTAAAACTTTTTCCCGATTATTTTATTTCACAATTCGGGATAAAACCCCGATAATTTACAGTAGTATATTTTTACTATAAAACGTGAAATTACAAAAGTATTTATTTATTTTATATTGAGCCACTATAAGCTTGAGATGCTTCCCAGTACTTTTCCTGAATTACAACAGGTCACCTGAAACATGTTTGAAAAAGGTTTTGTCAGCGGGAAATACTGAGTGAATCATTCTATTTACTAAAATGACACATTTGTTATAATTTACAGTATTAAGAGCGATTACAATGTTTCTGATATCAAGCCAATTACCCACGGTACTTGCCACTCGACCCATTGGCCCATTCGTCCAATGGTGTCTGTGACTATGGTCATATCCCCCACTGGCTGCCCCAATGGTGACGATTATCAAGTAATGTATACAAAACCCCACATACCGGCTGTAACTTGGTGATTACAAAGACTTAATCCCCGTAATTATAACTTTGAATAAAACATGATTTTGTAAATAGATTTGATAAAAAGAGAGAATGACTCACATTGCTGTTTTAATATGATCAGAGTCTAATCTATGATTTAGCCTTGTTAACCTAATATAGATAATGCACACAAAACTGGGTTAGTAATCAATCCAGCAATTACGATAATTTATGAAATCAAACTATCACAATGAATGTCAAAATGCAATACTTTGTCCATCGAATTAACGATGATCCATTGAATTAACAATGAACGACAAGGTATAATACTTTACCCATCGAATTAACGATGATCCGTTGAATTAACAACGAACGATAAAGTATAATACTTTACCTATCGAATTAACGACAATCCGTCAAATTAATGACGAACGATAAAGTATAACCCTAATGTGGGCGGCATTTAAACATGCATTGGATATCTTGATCTTCGGATAAATGAATCGTAGCAGCGATTGTGCTAATACCCTGTTTTGTAGCAGAATTTCGATACCCGGGGGTATAATTTCGGACTAACAGAACGTAAGCAGTGTATTTGTGAGAATTCGGTCGACGTAAAATGTTCAGAATTCGTCTACCAATGTCTGCTATTTATAGGTAAAATTTTTCTAGCTTACGGACCGTAAGCTTGACAACGTTGAGGTCCGTAGAGCACCATACGGACCGTAAGGTTGAGAGTGTTGCGGTCCGTATGGAATCAAAATAGGCTATAGGGTAGCCACGACTGAAACTAGCTTTGCTGAGTTAAAATTTTCGAAATTCAGTAACTTGACAACAAATTAAGTGGATAATCGTCCACTAGGGTTTACCCCCTTTGAGTTTTAGGGGCCCTAATCCTGATTCTGAAAATTATGAAAATTTCAGGGTTTGTTCAGAATCACTTGGGTCTCTCAATTAGGGTTTCCTTTTGGACTAATTAATATATTAAATAGTACTTTTGATGAGAGTTGTTACATTCTACCCACCTTAAGAAAAATCTCGTCCTCGAGATTTACTGGAATAAATGTGGATATTTCTTCTTCATTTCTGATTCCAGTTCCCAAGTATACTCAGCTCCTCTCTTTGAATCCCACTTGACTTTGACTAAAACTAGTCGTTTGTGTTTGAGAAACTTGATTTTTCGATCCTCAATTTGAAGAGGTTTCTCAACAAATTTCAATTTTTCGTTTACCTCTATATCTCGAAGAGGTACTACCAGAGATTCATCTGATAAGCATTTCTTGAGATTGGATACATGAAATACATTATGTACTCCAGATAATTCTTCTGGTAATTGTAAACGATAAGCTACTGGTCCTATACGTTGGATCACTGAAAATGGTCCTACGTACCTGGGACTTAGTTTTCCTTTCTTTCCAAATCTGACTACTCCTTTCCAAGGAGAAACTTTCAACAGTACTCGGTCTCCAACTTGGAATTCTAATGGCTTGCTTCTATTGTCTGCATAACTCTTCTGGCGATCTCGAGCCGTCTTCAGTCTTTCCTTGATTTGAGTAATCTTATCAGTTGTTTCTTGCACTATTTCAGGTCCTGATAACTGACTTTCTCCTATTTCTGCCCAACAAACGGGAGTTCTGCACTTTCTTCCATACAGTGCCTCGAATGGAGCAGTATCAATGCTTGAATGATAACTATTGTTATAGGAGAATTCAATTAACGGTAAGTGATCATCCCAACTTCCACCAAAGTCTATTACACATGCTCGGAGCATGTCCTCTAGAGTTTGGATTGTCCTTTCACTTTGTCCATCTGTCTGTGGATGATATGCAGTGCTTAAGTTTAGTCGAGTTCCCATAGCTTGCTGGAAACTTTTCCAGAAATGGGATGTAAAACGACTATCTCGATCCGAAACAATGGAGAGTGGAACTCCATGTAAGGATACAACTTCATCTACATACAATTTAGCCAGTCTTTCCATACTAAAGGTTTCTTTCATAGGTAAAAAGTGAGCTGATTTGGTTAATCGATCCACAATTACCCAAATCGCATCATTACCTTTTCTGGTTTTAGGTAACTTAGTAACAAAATCCATTGTTATAAGTTCCCATTTCCATACTGGCATTTCTAATTGTTGTAGTAATCCTGAAGGTTTCTGATGTTCTGCCTTAACTTGTGAACAAGTAAGACATTTAGAAACATAACTGGCTATGTCTCTTTTCATTCCTATCCACCAGAAATTCTTCCTTAAATCTTGGTACATTTTATTGTTTCCTGGGTGCATAGTGTACCTAGATTTATGAGCTTCTTCTAAAATCTTAGGTCTTAAGTCTCCCTGCTTAGGTACCCAAATTCTACTTTTATGGAATCTCCAAATTCCATCTGCTCCTTGTTCTAATTCCTTGATTCTTCCCTTCATTCCTTCAGCATCATCCTTGATTGCTGTAGTTTGAACATTCTTCAATTGTTCCATTAAATCTATTTGTAGATTTAATCTGAGAGCACGAACTCTTCGTTGTTTCTCATAATACTTACGACTTAAGGCATCTGCAACTACATTGGCCTTTCCTTCGTGATACTGAATATCACAGTCGTAGTCACTTAAGATTTCCATCCATCTCCTTTGCCTCATGTTTAACTCTTTTTGCCCAAATATGTATTTTAAACTCTTATGATCTGTATAGATAGTAAACTTACTTCCGTACAGATAATGTCTCCAAATCTTAAGGGCAAAAATTACGGCTCCTAACTCTAAATCATGAGTCGTATAATTCTCTTCGTGCTTTTTCAACTGCCTTGATGCATACGCAATTACCTTCTTGCGTTGCATAAGCACACATCCATATCCTAATTTTGAAGCATCACAATACACTTCAAAATCTTCAGTTCCTTCTGGTAAGGCTAAGATTGGTGCATGGGTTAGTTTCTGTTTCAAAATCCTAAAGGCTTCTTCCTGTTTAGATCCCCATTCAAACTTAGTGGCTTTACAGGTTAACTTAGTTAATGGTACGGCTATCTTGGAAAAATCCTTAATAAACCGTCTATAATACCCAGCTAAACCTATAAAACTTCTAATTTCCATTGCTGTTTGTGGAACCTTCCACTTGGTAATTGCCTCTATCTTAGCAGGATCTACATGAATACCTTCATGATTCACCATGTGTCCTAAAAATTGCACTTCCTTTAGCCAGAATTCGCATTTCGAGAATTTGGCGTACAACTTTTCTTTTCTTAACAAGGTTAAGAGTGCATGAAGATGTTCACAATGCTCTGTTTGACTTTTGGAATAAATAAGTATATCGTCTATAAAAACAATTACAAATTTATCCAAATACGGTTTACAGATCCTATTCATCATGTCCATGAATGCTGCAGGTGCATTCGTTAACCCGAAGGGCATGACTGTAAACTCGTAATGACCATACCTAGTTCTGAAAGCAGTCTTAGGTATGTCTTCTTCTTGTACCTTTAATTGATGATATCCAGAGCGTAAATCTATCTTAGAAAAATATCTAGCTCCCTGAAGTTGATCAAAAAGATCATCAATCCTAGGTAATGGATATCGATTCTTAATTGTAACCTTATTCAATTCCCTGTAATCGATACACATTCTCATTGAACCATCCTTTTTCTTCACGAACAACACTGGCGCTCCCCAAGGGGATGAGCTAGGTTGTATGAATCCTTTACTTAGTAATTCATCTAATTGCTTTTTCAATTCTAACATTTCTGTGGGTGCTAACCGATAAGGTGCCTTGGCTATCGGTGTAGTTCCTGGAATTAAATGAATTCTAAATTCTACTTCCCTATCTGGAGGTAACCCTGGTAAATCTTCTGGAAATATATCAGAGTATTCCGATACTACTGGTATTTCCTTAAGATCTTTTCCTTTAGTGCTAATGATTACTGAAATCATATACTCTATTCCTTGTTTTCGTTCATAATTAGCAACTTTCATTACTGATATGAACTTCATGGGTTTCTGTGGTTTATCTCCTGTAATTCTAATCACTTCTCCGGTAGGTGATTGAATTTCTATAGAATTCTGATCACAAAGGATTCTAGCATGGTTGGCTACTAACCAATCCATTCCTAATACAACATCAAATTCAGCTAAATTCATCGGCAATAGTCTTGCAGAGAATTTATGTCCTAAAAGTTCTATGTTTCCTTCTTGCAACACTTTATCTATTCTAACTGAATTTCCGTCTGCTGTTTCAACAGTAAAAATCTGCCTAATATTGGTTAAAGGTAAACTAAGAGCTTGACAGAATGAAGTATTTATAAAACTTTGGTTTGCACCAGAGTCAAATAATACTTTTGCATAGATGTTGTGAACTAAGAACGTACCCGCTATCACATCCGGAATAAGTTCGGCTTCTTGCGTGGTCAGCTGAAATGCCCTAACATTCTTTTTAGTAGTTCCTTCTGTCGTCTTTGGTTTGTTATCTACTGGTTTGACCAATTTAGGACATTCTGTTTTATAATGCCCAGCTTCACCACAATTAAAACAGATTACTGTTTTCTTTTTGCAGTTCTCTTCACGATGTCCTACAGCTTTGCAAAAATTGCAAGTAATATCGCACCTTCCAAAATGCTTCTTTTTGCATTTCTTGCAGAATGACGGACCTGGAGATTGCCCTGTTCCTTTTCTCTTGAAGCTGTTATTATTACCCACACGAAATCCTTGGGTAATTTTCTGAGCTAGTGCCTTCTTCCTATCTTCGTCTCTTGTACGCACCAATTCATCGGTCAGAGTGTTGGCTAATTCTACCGCATCATCAATAGTGCGAGGTCTCGCAGCTTTAACAATATTGCGGATTTCGCTAATTAGCCCCCAAATATAGCGAGAAATAAGTACCGGTTCTGGCGAAGCCAGTGTTGGCACCACTCTAGCATATTCGAAGAATGTCGAGGTATATCCGCGACAATCTACACTCATCATCCGATGATTTAGAAATTTATTCGCCATCTGTTCTTTCTCATACTCAGGACAGAATTTTCTTTCCACCAAACCTTTAAATTCTTCCCAAGTCATAGCATAAGCTACTGCTCTTCCTTTTGATTGTAACACAGTATTCCACCACTCGAGTGCTCCTTCTTTGAACAGATTGGACGAATACATGACTTGATCATCTTTACCACATTTACTTATTGCAATGACTGCTTCGGTTTTCTCTAACCAACGCAGTGATGCAGTTGCTCCTTCATTGCCTGCAAATTCAGTGGGTTTACAAGCAATGAATTCTTTGAAAGTGCAACCAGGCGTTGCAGTTTTCATTTTCTTGGTTAATGGAGCTTGATGTGGTTCCTTATTATGGTTAACATGATTATTGCCTCCATTTACACTATTACTGAAGTTATCTTCAGTAATCTGTTTACTCGGAACAAGTTGTTGTGGTTCGGGTGGATTCTTTATAGCAGCGACGAATGCTGGAATAGCATTGGCTATCCCTTGAGCAACTATGGTTTCGATATCTTGCCGAGTCATATATTGATCTCTGGAATGTTGTTCAGAATGATTAACTTCATTAATAGGTTCATTACCACTGTTTGCCATCTGATAATGTATATATATAAATTTTATTAGTAACTGACAAATAATAATAATTATATACAAACAATCAGAAAATTGCATAATACAGATATAGTCAAAACAACCGATCTTTCGATTTTATTTATATATCTATTGTAATATGCATCATTACTCACAGATATCATACAGAGTTTTATTGACTATTTACAGACTAATTTTATCAGTACTATTATACAACTACCATTTTATTATCGTTACCATCTCTCGTTACTTGCTGTTTTAAAAACGCATTTCCCTCTCGTCGTACTTCCAAGCAATCTGTCCACCTATCTCCCTCATTCTATTCCCCATATCATATATCTCTTCACCAAAGTGGCGAAGTTCAGCCATGTTTTCAGTACTCATGGGTGGATTGGGTAATGGTTCTGGATCGAATTGTGGAAGAAAAGTGTAAGGATCATTGACAATATTTTGAAATTGCCAATCGTTTGTCCACCATTCGTCCATTCCTATGGGTTGGGAGTGGACTATTGGATCAGGAATTGCTGCTGGTTCCCAATTCATAGGGAATTGGTTTTCAATAGGGTAGGTAAAAAGATTTGTTTGGACAGGCTGAATCGTCTCACAGTTTTCCAACAGAAAATCTATCTCATCTTGAAAAGTTCTTTCCTGGGTTGGATTGGAACTCTCCCCGATTTCTCTCCGAGCTGGTATAGACCCTTGCCCAACTTCCATTATTACTTCTTTAGTAATCTCCTCCATTTGGACTTCTATCTCTTTATCCTTCTTTTTGTCTCCAGTTTCTATTTCTTGTGGTTCAGGACTCTCTCCGATGATAACTTCTTTTCCCTTTTTCAAGGGATTATTTATTTTGGGCAGTTTCTTAGCTGGCTTCTTCTTACGGATTTTCCTCCATCCTACATAAGTTCTTTTCTTCTGTTTTGGCTTGCTCAGGGGTGGAACCTTGAATTCTACTGGTTGTTCAACATCAGGATAGTAGCTAATATATTCTTTGGAAGCTTCAACAGTTACGGGATACAGATTAAGATTCTGAAAATCTTCGGTTATCTCACTCATGTTGATATAGCATATATGCAAAATGCATAAAATACTAAGTTAAAATTTATGAATAAACTTTGTAATTTATTTCATACCATGTACTAGTTATTTTACAACTAACTGACAACCACACTTAGGTTTCAAATTTTATTTATCACACAAGGTTTCTAGATTTATGAGAATAGGGTGCTAATCTTTAAGGATTTATATTTTCTGCTACTGTAGCTAGCATATATAAATTTGCCCATTTCTCATCTAGTTTATCTTCCCAAGGTGATTTATCAATTAATTCCTGAGTTTCCCGTTTAATCCTCTTTTGTCGAATTTGCTCTTTACTTTTCTTAATAATCATCTCCCTCCTTTGAGGAGAAAGTGATTCCTCGTAGGAATAGAGAAACTGCTTCCAATGAGACCTCCGACTCGATAGTAGTTTTGCATCAAGCCTTGGACATAAGGCACATAACACTCGGCAATTGAGACAAACGCCGATTAGTGCATGTGCCACCTTGTCTTTCGGCTATCAACGCCACCACATTATGCATGATTAACCATCACCCTCTTTTAACGTTATTTTCACGAAATTAGTAAAATAACGTTAAAATTAGTGCACTTTCACTTTTGCCCCCCGAGCACCCACACATATATACATTATATGAGCATACCGAAAGCGGGGCGTAATTACTTTAACATGGTAGTTATCTCTTAATTGATTTTAATCATGTTTAGTGAGTGAGGGTAGAGATAGTGTACATTAATTCAGAAGTGTGAGAAGTGTATTATAACACTATATATAATAGTATATAACACCATATAAACACCGTATATGTCACGGCCCCCGACCCGGTTTGACCCGTTTCAGGAGCCGCGGCAGAAAATACTGCGGTATTGATTTAATTTGAGTTTAACAGCGGAACAGGATCGCTTAAAGCTAAAACTTTTTCCCGATTATTTTATTTCACAATTCGGGATAAAACCCCGATAATTTACAGTAGTATATTTTTACTATAAAACGTGAAATTACAAAAGTATTTATTTATTTTATATTGAGCCACTATAAGCTTGAGATGCTTCCCAGTACTTTTCCTGAATTACAACAGGTCACCTGAAACATGTTTGAAAAAGGTTTTGTCAGCGGGAAATACTGAGTGAATCATTCTATTTACTAAAATGACACATTTGTTATAATTTACAGTATTAAGAGCGATTACAATGTTTCTGATATCAAGCCAATTACCCACGGTACTTGCCACTCGACCCATTGGCCCATTCGTCCAATGGTGTCTGTGACTATGGTCATATCCCCCACTGGCTGCCCCAATGGTGACGATTATCAAGTAATGTATACAAAACCCCACATACCGGCTGTAACTTGGTGATTACAAAGACTTAATCCCCGTAATTATAACTTTGAATAAAACATGATTTTGTAAATAGATTTGATAAAAAGAGAGAATGACTCACATTGCTGTTTTAATATGATCAGAGTCTAATCTATGATTTAGCCTTGTTAACCTAATATAGATAATGCACACAAAACTGGGTTAGTAATCAATCCAGCAATTACGATAATTTATGAAATCAAACTATCACAATGAATGTCAAAATGCAATACTTTGTCCATCGAATTAACGATGATCCATTGAATTAACAATGAACGACAAGGTATAATACTTTACCCATCGAATTAACGATGATCCGTTGAATTAACAACGAACGATAAAGTATAATACTTTACCTATCGAATTAACGACAATCCGTCAAATTAATGACGAACGATAAAGTATAACCCTAATGTGGGCGGCATTTAAACATGCATTGGATATCTTGATCTTCGGATAAATGAATCGTAGCAGCGATTGTGCTAATACCCTGTTTTGTAGCAGAATTTCGATACCCGGGGGTATAATTTCGGACTAACAGAACGTAAGCAGTGTATTTGTGAGAATTCGGTCGACGTAAAATGTTCAGAATTCGTCTACCAATGTCTGCTATTTATAGGTAAAATTTTTCTAGCTTACGGACCGTAAGCTTGACAACGTTGAGGTCCGTAGAGCACCATACGGACCGTAAGGTTGAGAGTGTTGCGGTCCGTATGGAATCAAAATAGGCTATAGGGTAGCCACGACTGAAACTAGCTTTGCTGAGTTAAAATTTTCGAAATTCAGTAACTTGACAACAAATTAAGTGGATAATCGTCCACTAGGGTTTACCCCCTTTGAGTTTTAGGGGCCCTAATCCTGATTCTGAAAATTATGAAAATTTCAGGGTTTGTTCAGAATCACTTGGGTCTCTCAATTAGGGTTTCCTTTTGGACTAATTAATATATTAAATAGTACTTTTGATGAGAGTTGTTACAGTATAACACTATGTAACACCATATAACACCATATAACACTATGTAACACTATATAACACTATACATCTATCATAGACATGCTATCTGTCACACCCCGAATTTCCACGTGTCACCGGTGGGCCCGGTGGGGGAGTATCGTGACGTGGTTGGCAACATAATAGTCAAACAACACAATATTTAAATGCACAGCGGAAGCAAGTATAGATTTAATTCAACCATACGATTTTGTAATATTAAGTATCACAATTAGTCGAATATAATCCACAGGTAGATCAAGTTTAAAAAAAAGGAAACAAATGTTCAACAGTTATGACATCCAAGCTGGCGAGACTTAATGTGGATGCTAGGAGACAAGCCAGCCTATTTCGCGTAGTACCTGCACTTAACCTTTTAAGAAAATACGTCAGTTTACACTGGTAAATACAATCAACCGACTCATTTTGAAAAGAGTTTAAGAAAATGTATTTAAGGCACAAGGCACAAATAATATTTTATAACTTGGGATAATTATTTAAATATATAATACTTGTATGGATTTACATGTTCCTTAAGCGTTCAGTAGCCCGGGTCGAGCCGGGTTAAAGATCAATTAACACACCACTTATTTATGAGACACTAACAGGTGTACGCCTACACCTGAGTGCTGAGGTCGTGGCCATTTCGTAAAATGATGCCAGGGATATCCGGGACACGGTCATTAACCCCCCAAAGGCTTTAAGTAAACAAAACAATATTAAACGAGACGTCTCAATACTTTCATTATCATTTATTCAATCAAAGATTCAACGTCCCGACCAAGCGGTATTTTATATACCGTACCCCAAGCCCGTATAGGGAAAATAAGTTAAAAGTATTTACCTGAGTAAGTATAGTTCAAAATCAGCGAGTGCAAATATCTTTTACTGGTTCTCCTAATCTGGAACGAAGGTTTATAATAACCTATTAGAATACTAACGGGTCTTTAGTTAAGCTTACGCTTAGACCGGTTAGTTTTAAAGATACGGTTCGTACGCACGATTTAGCGAAGACCGGATAGAATGTGATTTAGACCCGACAAGTTTGAAGACTTGCTTAATATGGGTATATGATACACATCCTGGATTTTGAGGTAAAACTGATAAGGTTTGACCCGTTTCGGCTAATTTATGTAAACTAGTTACATAAACCGAACCGAACGCGCATGAAGCGTAACGTGTATCCGTAAGAGTCCTAAACAGGTTTCCTAAGTTAACACGCCTTAAATAAGTTGTGACATCAGTAGGATATCACCCGTGACGCCCCAAACGAGTTTAATCTCTTAATAAGCCCCGTAGGGGTATTTTGGTCATTTTAAAGATTATAAAAGGATTTAATCGGGTTTCTGTGAACCGGGTCTGGTTACATCAGAAAAATGGTTTATTTAAACAGGTTATAACATTTGGTTATAAGTCTTATATGTCAAAATAGTTTTAAACCCAAACTATGCGTATAATCCGCGTATAAAGCCGTTTTAAGCGACGTACGGTTTAAAATACGATTCTGAGTTTCCTGATCAATTAAACAGGTTCAAAAAACTCTATTTAATATTTAAAATCAGTAGCAATTGGATTGGCGTCAAAAGGATTTGTAAAACTCATTTTATGGCCAAAAAGGGTATATTCGGTATTAACCGAATTAAGGCGCTAATCCAAGCTTATGATCAGTTTAAAAATAATTAAAAATCTTCAAAAATCCCAAAATATTATATTACATCAGTGGGTAAAAGGTTTGGTGTCAAAAATTGGGTTTAGATAGGTTTTATGCTAATGACGCCGTTTAATTAATAAAAGCGTTCTTAATTACGTCATTAAGCATAACTCCTAATCTAGACCTCCGATTAACGTGAAATTTCCGGGACATGCATAATAATCAGTAACTAATATTATGGCACTTCCACATTTCCAAAAATCTCGTTTTATGGTCATAAGGGCATTACGGTCAATATTTAGGCGATTAACGGAAACATCGAACGATTAGGGATTCGAGTGGTATAAACGCAGAGGCTTATACACACATGTAACTAGGTCCTAATGGAACCTTAAGGCATGTCTAAACCTATAAGAATCGGGTCAGAACTGAGGTCAAATCAAAAGTCAAACTTTTGCGTATCTCGGCTCCGAATCGGTTCTAAACATAAAGTTGTCGAATCAAACAAGTGTAGACAAGTTATTATACTTATTTTCAAGTTATATGACTAATAAAACAGGTTACACGCCTTCCGTATCATTAAATATGCGATTAAGGTTTCTGTTGACTTTTTCGGATAACCTTTGACTCGATAAACGACCTAGTTAGGATTCGAATTAGTGAGTGCCCTTTTAGGGGTTTATTAACCATATAAATACCAACTTATAACAACCTTTGATTCGACAAATCTCTGGACCATTTATTTATTATCGAAAAGTCAAACCGTAGTTACGACGGTTTGATTTCTAGGCCATAAACCAAGCATAACTGAAACGAGAAGGATCAAAGGCACTTACACACGTCTAATGGATGATATGGAATGCTTGTGGCCTGCTTGAATGGTCTTGAAATGCTCAGAAGGTGAAATGAATGATGAATGTGGAATGTGTGACTTTTATAAGAATTTTGATCATCATAGATCGATGCCACACGGGTCTAGGGGTGTTACAAGATGCTTGCATGTGTTCCCTAAGGCTAAAAACCAATATAGGCCGCCCATAGAATCAACAACTTGCATCCAAAGTCGGTTAAAGGGCTGAAACAGCCACCTGTGATGTTTTTCTGCATCTGATAGTCTCAGGCGGCCCGCGTGGGCCTTGGTTAAATCTGAGGCGGGCCGCGTGGCCCTTCTGTTCAGGTCACACATGTTTTAATAATTGCACTTTGGCCCTTGGTCCCCCGAAAGGTCGTTTTCACCACCCAATCTTGCATGTGAAGCTTTGTTATTTAATATATGGGGCTTTAAGACTTATACCCACTTTGTCAAGTCCTCGGGTAACTTTGTGATCACCCGAAAAGCCCTAAATTTCAATGTTGAGGATTCTAACCCTCGCACACGAATTTTATCACAACTTGCTCATACGATATCAAAACTTGGTGAAATTTTTATGGTACATTCTAGTGAGCATAATTAATCGTTACAAAGCTTCGGGTTTGTCAAAAGGTCACTCAGAGGTATATCTTTAACATGTTGACACAATTAACCCCTGTAGTTTGTAATCTCTCACTTTCTTTCACAATTCGCTTCGTATGATCCGTAATCTATTCGTTTTAGGTTATAAACATTATGTAGGGTTATTGCAAAGTGTATTTATTCATTGTTGACACTTTGAACCCTTATACTTACACAGTTTCACTGTCTGTCAACTTTAGTCCTCCACGAACATTCTTTCACACGTTCAAACATTATGACACGTGTCAAGATATTATAGGACGTAAATTTTCGAGGTGTTACATCCTCACCCCCTTAAAATAAATCTCGACCCGAGATTTACTGAAATAAGTAGGGGTATTTTTCTTTCATCGTGGATTCAACCTCCCACGTGAATTCGGGACCTCTACGGGCATCCCATTTGACCTTTACAAAAGGTATATGCTTCCTTCGAAGCTTCCTTACCTGTCGATCTTCGATCGACAAAGGTTTTTCCACAAATTTCAAGCTCTCATCGATATGCACATCTGTATAGGGTATAATCACTGATTCGTCAGCGGAGTCAGCGAAACACTTCTTCAGATTGCAGATGTGGAACACATTGTGTATACTACTGAGCTCTTCAGGTAATTTTAACTTGTAGGCAACTGACCCGACACGTTCGATAACCTCGAAAGGTCCTATGTATCTCGGGCTTAGCTTACCTTTCTTACCAAATCGCATCACTCCCTTCCAGGGTGACACTTTAAGTAGGACTTTTTCACCTACTTCGAAGTGAAGATCCTTACGATTTGGATCAGCGTATTTCTTCTGCCTATTCCGGGCAGCTTGGAGATTGTTTCGAATCTGGACAATCTTGTCCGTCGTTTCGAACACGATCTCTGGTCCGGATAACTGGACTTCTCCAACTTCCGCCCAACAAACTGGTGATCTACACTTTCTACCGTATAATGCCTCAAAAGGCGCAGCCTTGATGCTGGTATGGTAGCTATTGTTGTAGGAGAATTCGATTAATGGCAGGTTCTTATCCCAGCTACCTCCCAAATCGATTGCACATGCACGTAGCATGTCTTCTAACGTTTGAATAGTACGTTCACTCTGACCGTCAGTCTGTGGATGGTAAGCCGTACTAAAGTTCAAACGTGTGCCCAAAGATTGTTGGAAACTTTTCCAGAAATGAGACGTGTACCTAGTATCCCGGTCAGAGATAATAGCTACAGGTATGCCGTGTAAGGCTACAATCTTATCAACGTACAGTTGGGCTAACATGTCGGAGCTGTAGGTCTCCTTAATGGGTAGGAAATGTGCTGACTTAGTCAGTCGGTCAACTATCACCCAGATGGTGTCATTTCCTTTCTTTGTCTTAGGTAACTTGGTGATAAAATCCATAGTTACCATTTCCCATTTCCAAGTAGGAAGTTCAGGCTGTTGTAGCAAACCTGACGGTTTTTGATGTTCTGCCTTGACTTGCGCACACGTCAAGCATTTAGCTACATAGGTAGCTACAGACTTCTTCAAGCCTATCCACCAATAATTTGCTCTAAGATCATGGTACATTTTATCAGCTCCAGGATGAACGGAGTATTTGGAACTATGGGCTTCCTGGAGGATAACATCACGAAGTCCTCCATGACTTGGAACCCATATTCGTCCATTCAATCTAAGAATTCCATCCTTACTAAGAGATAACTGCTCCTCAGTTATTCCTAGCTTTTCGTTAGGATAGTTAGCTTCCAACACAGCTTCCTTCTGTGCAGCTAACAACCTTTCCATCAAGCTGTTCTTTATTTCCATGCTCTTGGCATTGATTCGGATGGGTTTCACCCTCTCCTTCCGACTCAAGGCATCGGCGACTACATTCGCCTTGCCGGGATGGTATCTTATTTCACAATCGTAATCATTAAGAGTTTCCATCCAACGGCGTTGCCTCATATTCAAGTCCTTCTGGTTGAACAGATGTTGAAGGCTCTTGTGATCAGAATAGATCACACATTTGATTCCATATAAGTAGTGCCTCCACAGTTTTAGTGCGAATACAACGGCACCCAACTCCAAGTCGTGGGTGGTGTAATTCTTTTCGTGCACCTTTAACTGACGTGAAGCATAGGCAATGACTTTGCCTTTCTGCATGAGCACACATCCCATCCCGGTGTGTGATGCATCACAATAGACTACAAACTCCTCTATTCCATCAGGCAATGTTAGTACCGGAGCATTGCTCAACTTTTGTTTCAGAATATCGAAGGATTCCTGCTGCTTAGGACCCCAGTCAAACTTAATCTTCTTACGTGTCAGCGAAGTCAGGGGTGCAGCAATCCTTGAAAAGTTTTCTATGAATCGCCTATAGTATCCTGCCAAACCTAGGAAGCTACGAATTTCTGTAGGCGTCTTTGGCTCATGCCAATTCATGACTGATTCAACTTTAGCGGGATCTACTTGGATACCACGCTCACTAACAACATGTCCAAGAAATTGGACTGCTCGAAGCCAGAATTCACACTTTGAAAATTTGGCATAGAGCTTCTCTTTATGAAGTAGTTCCAGTATGCAGTGAAGATGCTTCTCATGGTCAGCTTGGTTCTTTGAGTAGATGAGAATGTCGTCGATGAAGACGATGACGAATTTGTCTAAGTGCGGCTTACAAACGCGATTCATGAGATCCATGAATGCGGCTGGTGCATTAGTGAGCCCAAAAGGCATCACTAGGAACTCGTAATGACCATAACGAGTCCTAAATGCTGTTTTGTGCACATCTTCATCTCTAACCTTCAATTGATGGTAGCCTGACCTCAAGTCAATCTTCGAGAAGAAACTTGCCCCTTGCAGTTGATCGAACAGATCGTCGATTCTGGGCAAAGGATACCTATTCTTGATGGTAACCTTATTAAGCTCACGGTAGTCGATGCACAGACGCATCGATCCATCCTTCTTCTTAACAAATAAAACCGGTGCTCCCCAAGGAGACGAACTAGGTTTGATGAAACCTTTGGCTAGCAAATCATCTAGCTGCGTCCTCAATTCCTTCATCTCCGTTGGTGCCAACCTATAAGGCGCCCTTGCAACTGGTGCTGATCCAGGAATAATGTCAATTCTGAATTCCACTTGCCTATCTGGTGGCAAACCAGGTAGTTCTTCAGGAAATACTTCGGGGTATTCAGAAATGACTGGGATCTCTCCAATCTTGGGTTTCGGTTCATCAATAATCACCTGTGCCATGTAGATGACACAGCCCTTCTTCAAACACTTTGAGTCTTTGAGTATAGACATCTTCTCGGGCAGCCCATACTGGGTATCTCCCTGGATAGTAAGTGATTCACCAGACGAAGTCTTGATCCTCACTTGCTTCTTATTGCAAATAATCTGGGCCTGGTTATGAGATAACCAGTCCATACCCAAAACTATGTCGAAACCGGCTAGTTTTAAAGGAAGTAGGGACAAAGGAAAAGAGTGATTCTTAATGGATATGAAACATCCATCTAATAAGGTTGAAGCGGTTTCTAAAGTGCCATCTGCTAGTTCCACCTCATAATTCACACTTAAAGTTCTAACAGGCAGTTTCAACAATTCACAAAACTTATTATCTACAAACGACTTATCAGCGCCCGAATCAAATAACACTCTCGCATATACATCATTTACGAGAAAGGTACCTGTTATCACGTTGTCGTCCTTGACGGCTTCCTTAGCATCCATTCTGAAGACCCTCGCATTGGTCTTCTTCCCTTCTTCATTCTTCCTTGCAGATTTTGGGCAGTTGGACTTGATATGCCCCTTTTCATTGCAACCATAGCAGGTCGCATCCTTTATCTTCTTGCAATCCACGGTTTTGTGTTCCCTGGATTTGCATAACCCACATGAAAAAGGCTTCGATTGTGTTTGTGAGTTGGATTCAAACCTGCACTTCCCAAAGTGCTGCCTCTTGCAGGTTTTGCATCTGGGTTTTTCGCCCGACTGTTGACCATCCTTCTTAAAACTTGACCCCTTCTTTTGGTCATTGTTTCCCTTCAGCTTCTTGTCTGACCGTCGTGAGTTGTCATCCTCACGCTTCCTCTTTTCGGTATCATTTTTCCTTTGTGACTTCAGCCTGACAGCATCTGAGGTCAGAGATAACGATATGTCCGTTACTGACCGAAAAGTGGTTGGTCTTGAAGCTTTTACACTTGCCTTGATCTCTGGTTCCAAACCCCCGATAAAACGAGCTATACGTTTAGGCTCCGGAGTTACCAAGTAAGGGACCAACCTTGACAAAGTATTGAAAGTGGTAAGGTAGGCCTGACAGTCCAGGTTTTTCATGACCAGCGCCAGGAAATCAGATTCAATTCTCTCAACCTCATGTTGAGGGCATAAATTCTCTTTGATTAGTGCCATGAACTGTTCCCAGGTCATGTTGTATAACGGGACTTTCCCTGTGGCTTGGATCAAAGATCTCCACCAGGCTAAGGCTTCTCCTTTGAAAGACTGTGAGACAAACTTCACAATGTCTCTATTATGACAACCACTAATATCCACCACAGTATCCATTTCATCCATCCACGTCATGCAATCAACAGCTCCTTTTTCCCCATTGAAGTCTCTGGGTTTGCACGAGACAAAGTACTTATATGTGCAACCCCTATTACGAGGTTCTTGGTTCTGTACGACTCTTTGGGATGGATTACTCCTTTGATTCGAGGAGTGATGAGAATTACTGTTGTGGGCAGTGTGGGTCCTGGAGGGTGTTCTAGTGTGTGATGCAGAATGGGTCCTCGTATGGGTACCACTTGATCCATGGTTTTGTCTATCCATAGCTCTATTAACCGCATTGTCTATCATAGCTTGCAACTCTGCACCTGCTACATTTACATGGGCATTTTCATTCACTATCCCTGGGTGACTGTTGACCTCGTTTGAGTCTGCCATGTATCTTGAACTGTAACACATTGGCAATAATTTATTGGTGAGTTTATTATGGAATTGTCTTTTATGGCAATTTTATTAACCGTGGTAAACATAGACCATATCTGGTTAATTTATTACTCACATAAATTTAGGATTTCTAATTTAATTTATCCTAATTATAAAATAATAACAGTATTTATTAGCACATAAGGCCTAGTCACAGGGACAATATAGATTATAAGCTAGGATTTCAGAGAATCAAAGCATGAAGGTTTGAACAAAGTTCATTACCTTTATCAGACAGGGTCATAGACTATTACTGTCTTTTGTCTCATATGAAAAATGAGAAGGGCCCGAAGGCATTCCATTACCAATAGATGGTAAAAGAACTGATCATCTTTATTAATGATTTAACCCATGATTCAGAGATCATTTAAGTGGGTTTAGAATCTTGAAAAGATCCAAATATAATAATAACACGTATGTTTCTAACGAATCATATCTGCTAGGAGTGTTAACATGTTTTCAGATGTTAACAGGGATTTGAATCTTTTTAACAAGTTTTACCATCTGGGCCAGGTCTTAAAATGACATGCAGGCTAGGTTTTACTTTTAAGATCCTTAAAAATAACATAGGCAGATAGATTTTTAAAAGGAATGATTCTGATTTATTTATTTCATATATAATTTAATTATGCATAACATAGCAAAGATGAAATTTATAAACTTACATTCCATTAAACTAAAAGTAGTACATCTTTGCCCTAAACGGGACTTTTCACAGAAACAGATGCCCGCGCAGGAGCTATACATATAATACATGCCCTCACAGGGACGGTCTACAAAAGTAAATGTCCACGCAGGGACTACTAGAGACAAGTCCACGTAGGGACTAAGTACAAAGATAGATGTCCACGCAGGGACTACATACACATATAAATAAATGTCCACGTAGGGACTTGATTTAAACAAGGAAATACAACAATATATATATGGGGATTTAACGATCCCGTTTTTTCTTCCCCTTAAGCAAGTTTGCCAAACCACTCATAAATCCCTCATTCTTCTTACGTTCCTTCTGGAAGTCTCGCTCCATTTTGGCCAGTCTTCGACGGAGTTCCTCCTGCTCGGGAGGAGGAGCCCGTGGTGGCTGGTAATGTGGTGGCGGCTGAACTGGTGCTTGATACCCCTGAGTTGGGTATCCCATTCCCCAAGGGGGTCCGTATGGTCCTTCAGGATTATTATGGGCTTGGTAACTTGCTGCTACGTTATAAGGGTCATCAGCATAGTTATAGCCATGGTATGCTGGTGGTCCATATGGGTTGTAAGCTGCCGGAGCAGTATAAGCAGGTATTGGGTGGCCAAAACCCGGTGATGGCGGTACAATAGGTGCGGAATTCACCTCCGAAACTGGGACAGAAGGTCCTTCCATCTGTGGGACTCCATGAGTAGGCGGGTAATGGCTACCGCTAGAGTGTTGAGGGGTGTTGAGACGAAAGTCAACTTCTCGTGCTGAGATCCGTGCGCCAGTCCTCCTACGTCTTGGTGGTGCTGGAGGCTCTAAATGAACTGGTGGCGGTGGAGGCGGTGGCGTGACTGCCACAAACCCGTGTTCCCCAGAGGAATCTTGATGAGGCTGCTGCGGTGGCTGCTGGTGAGGTGATGGGTGGTGAGATGGTGTATTGTACCACTCACACCGTTCGAACCGTGCCATGTGACTATCCGGACCCTGGTATGGTGTCCCGTGATATGACGATCCGTCAGAGATCACGAAAGGATGGTTCATGGATCCGGTTGAAGCCTCGACGGGATCTGTGTCCTCGTCCATATCCTGATCACCAGAAAAGTGATCTTCCGGTCCAAGTGGGTTAAAGCCCACTTGCTCTGGCAGGTACTCTGCCGGGTTAAACTGACCCTGAAAAACAGGAGTAGGGTCGCCAAAGTAACGTTGCGGGTTGTGGGGTTCGTTCTCTGACTGAGGCCCATAAGAGTCCTGATATGGAGGTGTTGAGGAGTGCGAAAAAGATCGTCTGGCATCGTCTTCGTAGGTCCTCCATAGCTCCCTCGTTTCATCATTCCTTGTAGAAGAAGTTCGTCGAAATGAAGGCCCTGCCTCATGGTCGTTAGGGGCACTAGCTGGCTCCTTTCCTCGACCACCTCGTCTAAATCTTGGCGGCATTATTGTACCTGTTAAGACACACAAGATAATAACAAGGAAAAATATAGGGCAAATTTAATTAAATAAAATAAAAATTTGAACAATTTGGATTATTCCTAAGTTCTTTGTCTAGACTCGAAGATTTAGGAATGTGCAATTGTGTAACTGAGATTAAACACAAAAGACTAGTGTTTAATTCACTCAGTGTTGGCTCTGATACCAACCTGTCACACCCCGAATTTCCACGTGTCACCGGTGGGCCCGGTGGGGGAGTATCGTGACGTGGTTGGCAACATAATAGTCAAACAACACAATATTTAAATGCACAGCGGAAGCAAGTATAGATTTAATTCAACCATACGATTTTGTAATATTAAGTATCACAATTAGTCGAATATAATCCACAGGTAGATCAAGTTTAAAAAAAAGGAAACAAATGTTCAACAGTTATGACATCCAAGCTGGCGAGACTTAATGTGGATGCTAGGAGACAAGCCAGCCTATTTCGCGTAGTACCTGCACTTAACCTTTTAAGAAAATACGTCAGTTTACACTGGTAAATACAATCAACCGACTCATTTTGAAAAGAGTTTAAGAAAATGTATTTAAGGCACAAGGCACAAATAATATTTTATAACTTGGGATAATTATTTAAATATATAATACTTGTATGGATTTACATGTTCCTTAAGCGTTCAGTAGCCCGGGTCGAGCCGGGTTAAAGATCAATTAACACACCACTTATTTATGAGACACTAACAGGTGTACGCCTACACCTGAGTGCTGAGGTCGTGGCCATTTCGTAAAATGATGCCAGGGATATCCGGGACACGGTCATTAACCCCCCAAAGGCTTTAAGTAAACAAAACAATATTAAACGAGACGTCTCAATACTTTCATTATCATTTATTCAATCAAAGATTCAACGTCCCGACCAAGCGGTATTTTATATACCGTACCCCAAGCCCGTATAGAGAAAATAAGTTAAAAGTATTTACCTGAGTAAGTATAGTTCAAAATCAGCGAGTGCAAATATCTTTTACTGGTTCTCCTAATCTGGAACGAAGGTTTATAATAACCTATTAGAATACTAACGGGTCTTTAGTTAAGCTTACGCTTAGACCGGTTAGTTTTAAAGATACGGTTCGTACGCACGATTTAGCGAAGACCGGATAGAATGTGATTTAGACCCGACAAGTTTGAAGACTTGCTTAATATGGGTATATGATACACATCCTGGATTTTGAGGTAAAACTGATAAGGTTTGACCCGTTTCGGCTAATTTATGTAAACTAGTTACATAAACCGAACCGAACGCGCATGAAGCGTAACGTGTATCCGTAAGAGTCCTAAACAGGTTTCCTAAGTTAACACGCCTTAAATAAGTTGTGACATCAGTAGGATATCACCCGTGACGCCCCAAACGAGTTTAATCTCTTAATAAGCCCCGTAGGGGTATTTTGGTCATTTTAAAGATTATAAAAGGATTTAATCGGGTTTCTGTGAACCGGGTCTGGTTACATCAGAAAAATGGTTTATTTAAACAGGTTATAACATTTGGTTATAAGTCTTATATGTCAAAATAGTTTTAAACCCAAACTATGCGTATAATCCTCGTATAAAGCCGTTTTAAGCGACGTACGGTTTAAAATACGATTCTGAGTTTCCTGATCAATTAAACAGGTTCAAAAAACTCTATTTAATATTTAAAATCAGTAGCAATTGGATTGGCGTCAAAAGGATTTGTAAAACTCATTTTATGGCCAAAAAGGGTATATTCGGTATTAACCGAATTAAGGCGCTAATCCAAGCTTATGATCAGTTTAAAAATAATTAAAAATCTTCAAAAATCCCAAAATATTATATTACATCAGTGGGTAAAAGGTTTGGTGTCAAAAATTGGGTTTAGATAGGTTTTATGCTAATGACGCCGTTTAATTAATAAAAGCGTTCTTAATTACGTCATTAAGCATAACTCCTAATCTAGACCTCCGATTAACGTGAAATTTCCGGGACATGCATAATAATCAGTAACTAAGATTATGGCACTTCCACATTTCCAAAAATCTCGTTTTATGGTCATAAGGGCATTACGGTCAATATTTAGGCGATTAACGGAAACATCGAACGATTAGGGATTCGAGTGGTATAAACGCAGAGGCTTATACACACATGTAACTAGGTCCTAATGGAACCTTAAGGCATGTCTAAACCTATAAGAATCGGGTCAGAACTGAGGTCAAATCAAAAGTCAAACTTTTGCGTATCTCGGCTCCGAATCGGTTCTAAACATAAAGTTGTCGAATCAAACAAGTGTAGACAAGTTATTATACTTATTTTCAAGTTATATGACTAATAAAACAGGTTACACGCCTTCCGTATCATTAAATATGCGATTAAGGTTTCTGTTGACTTTTTCGGATAACCTTTGACTCGATAAACGACCTAGTTAGGATTCGAATTAGTGAGTGCCCTTTTAGGGGTTTATTAACCATATAAATACCAACTTATAACAACCTTTGATTCGACAAATCTCTGGACCATTTATTTATTATCGAAAAGTCAAACCGTAGTTACGACGGTTTGATTTCTAGGCCATAAACCAAGCATAACTGAAACGAGAAGGATCAAAGGCACTTACACACGTCTAATGGATGATATGGAATGCTTGTGGCCTGCTTGAATGGTCTTGAAATGCTCAGAAGGTGAAATGAATGATGAATGTGGAATGTGTGACTTTTATAAGAATTTTGATCATCATAGATCGATGCCACACGGGTCTAGGGGTGTTACAAGATGCTTGCATGTGTTCCCTAAGGCTAAAAACCAATATAGGCCGCCCATAGAATCAACAACTTGCATCCAAAGTCGGTTAAAGGGCTGAAACAGCCACCTGTGATGTTTTTCTGCATCTGATAGTCTCAGGCGGCCCGCGTGGGCCTTGGTTAAATCTGAGGCGGGCCGCGTGGCCCTTCTGTTCAGGTCACACATGTTTTAATAATTGCACTTTGGCCCTTGGTCCCCCGAAAGGTCGTTTTCACCACCCAATCTTGCATGTGAAGCTTTGTTATTTAATATATGGGGCTTTAAGACTTATACCCACTTTGTTAAGTCCTCGGGTAACTTTGTGATCACCCGAAAAGCCCTAAATTTCAATGTTGAGGATTCTAACCCTCGCACACGAATTTTATCACAACTTGCTCATACGATATCAAAACTTGGTGAAATTTTTATGGTACATTCTAGTGAGCATAATTAATCGTTACAAAGCTTCGGGTTTGTCAAAAGGTCACTCAGAGGTATATCTTTAACATGTTGACACAATTAACCCCTGTAGTTTGTAATCTCTCACTTTCTTTCACAATTCGCTTCGTATGATCCGTGATCTATTCGTTTTAGGTTATAAACATTATGTAGGGTTATTGCAAAGTGTATTTATTCATTGTTGACACTTTGAACCCTTATACTTACACAGTTTCACTGTCTGTCAACTTTAGTCCTCCACGAACATTCTTTCACACGTTCAAACATTATGACACGTGTCAAGATATTATAGGACGTAAATTTTCGAGGTGTTACATCCTCACCCCCTTAAAATAAATCTCGACCCGAGATTTACTGAAATAAGTAGGGGTATTTTTCTTTCATCGTGGATTCAACCTCCCACGTGAATTCGGGACCTCTACGGGCATCCCATTTGACCTTTACAAAAGGTATATGCTTCCTTCGAAGCTTCCTTACCTGTCGATCTTCGATCGACAAAGGTTTTTCCACAAATTTCAAGCTCTCATCGATATGCACATCTGTATAGGGTATAATCACTGATTCGTCAGCGGAGTCAGCGAAACACTTCTTCAGATTGCAGATGTGGAACACATTGTGTATACTACTGAGCTCTTCAGGTAATTTTAACTTGTAGGCAACTGACCCGACACGTTCGATAACCTCGAAAGGTCCTATGTATCTCGGGCTTAGCTTACCTTTCTTACCAAATCGCATCACTCCCTTCCAGGGTGACACTTTAAGTAGGACTTTTTCACCTACTTCGAAGTGAAGATCCTTACGATTTGGATCAGCGTATTTCTTCTGCCTATTCCGGGCAGCTTGGAGATTGTTTCGAATCTGGACAATCTTGTCCGTCGTTTCGAACACGATCTCTGGTCCGGATAACTGGACTTCTCCAACTTCCGCCCAACAAACTGGTGATCTACACTTTCTACCGTATAATGCCTCAAAAGGCGCAGCCTTGATGCTGGTATGGTAGCTATTGTTGTAGGAGAATTCGATTAATGGCAGGTTCTTATCCCAGCTACCTCCCAAATCGATTGCACATGCACGTAGCATGTCTTCTAACGTTTGAATAGTACGTTCACTCTGACCGTCAGTCTGTGGATGGTAAGCCGTACTAAAGTTCAAACGTGTGCCCAAAGATTGGTGGAAACTTTTCCAGAAATGAGACGTGTACCTAGTATCCCGGTCAGAGATAATAGCTACAGGTATGCCGTGTAAGGCTACAATCTTATCAACGTACAGTTGGGCTAACATGTCGGAGCTGTAGGTCTCCTTAATGGGTAGGAAATGTGCTGACTTAGTCAGTCGGTCAACTATCACCCAGATGGTGTCATTTCCTTTCTTTGTCTTAGGTAACTTGGTGATAAAATCCATAGTTACCATTTCCCATTTCCAAGTAGGAAGTTCAGGCTGTTGTAGCAAACCTGACGGTTTTTGATGTTCTGCCTTGACTTGCGCACACGTCAAGCATTTAGCTACATAGGTAGCTACAGACTTCTTCAAGCCTATCCACCAATAATTTGCTCTAAGATCATGGTACATTTTATCAGCTCCAGGATGAACGGAGTATTTGGAACTATGGGCTTCCTGGAGGATAACATCACGAAGTCCTCCATGACTTGGAACCCATATTCGTCCATTCAATCTAAGAATTCCATCCTTACTAAGAGATAACTGCTCCTCAGTTATTCCTAGCTTTTCGTTAGGATAGTTAGCTTCCAACACAGCTTCCTTCTGTGCAGCTAACAACCTTTCCATCAAGCTGTTCTTTATTTCCATGCTCTTGGCATTGATTCGGATGGGTTTCACCCTCTCCTTCCGACTCAAGGCATCGGCGACTACATTCGCCTTGCCGGGATGGTATCTTATTTCACAATCGTAATCATTAAGAGTTTCCATCCAACGGCGTTGCCTCATATTCAAGTCCTTCTGGTTGAACAGATGTTGAAGGCTCTTGTGATCAGAATAGATCACACATTTGATTCCATATAAGTAGTGCCTCCACAGTTTTAGTGCGAATACAACGGCACCCAACTCCAAGTCGTGGGTGGTGTAATTCTTTTCGTGCACCTTTAACTGACGTGAAGCATAGGCAATGACTTTGCCTTTCTGCATGAGCACACATCCCATCCCGGTGTGTGATGCATCACAATAGACTACAAACTCCTCTATTCCATCAGGCAATGTTAGTACCGGAGCATTGCTCAACTTTTGTTTCAGAATATCGAAGGATTCCTGCTGCTTAGGACCCCAGTCAAACTTAATCTTCTTACGTGTCAGCGAAGTCAGGGGTGCAGCAATCCTTGAAAAGTTTTCTATGAATCGCCTATAGTATCCTGCCAAACCTAGGAAGCTACGAATTTCTGTAGGCGTCTTTGGCTCATGCCAATTCATGACTGATTCAACTTTAGCGGGATCTACTTGGATACCACGCTCACTAACAACATGTCCAAGAAATTGGACTGCTCGAAGCCAGAATTCACACTTTGAAAATTTGGCATAGAGCTTCTCTTTATGAAGTAGTTCCAGTATGCAGTGAAGATGCTTCTCATGGTCAGCTTGGTTCTTTGAGTAGATGAGAATGTCGTCGATGAAGACGATGACGAATTTGTCTAAGTGCGGCTTACAAACGCGATTCATGAGATCCATGAATGCGGCTGGTGCATTAGTGAGCCCAAAAGGCATCACTAGGAACTCGTAATGACCATAACGAGTCCTAAATGCTGTTTTGTGCACATCTTCATCTCTAACCTTCAATTGATGGTAGCCTGACCTCAAGTCAATCTTCGAGAAGAAACTTGCCCCTTGCAGTTGATCGAACAGATCGTCGATTCTGGGCAAAGGATACCTATTCTTGATGGTAACCTTATTAAGCTCACGGTAGTCGATGCACAGACGCATCGATCCATCCTTCTTCTTAACAAATAAAACCGGTGCTCCCCAAGGAGACGAACTAGGTTTGATGAAACCTTTGGCTAGCAAATCATCTAGCTGCGTCCTCAATTCCTTCATCTCCGTTGGTGCCAACCTATAAGGCGCCCTTGCAACTGGTGCTGATCCAGGAATAATGTCAATTCTGAATTCCACTTGCCTATCTGGTGGCAAACCAGGTAGTTCTTCAGGAAATACTTCGGGGTATTCAGAAATGACTGGGATCTCTCCAATCTTGGGTTTCGGTTCATCAATAATCACCTGTGCCATGTAGATGACACAGCCCTTCTTCAAACACTTTGAGTCTTTGAGTATAGACATCTTCTCGGGCAGCCCATACTGGGTATCTCCCTGGATAGTAAGTGATTCACCAGACGAAGTCTTGATCCTCACTTGCTTCTTATTGCAAATAATCTGGGCCTGGTTATGAGATAACCAGTCCATACCCAAAACTATGTCGAAACCGGCTAGTTTTAAAGGAAGTAGGGACAAAGGAAAAGAGTGATTCTTAATGGATATGAAACATCCATCTAATAAGGTTGAAGCGGTTTCTAAAGTGCCATCTGCTAGTTCCACCTCATAATTCACACTTAAAGTTCTAACAGGCAGTTTCAACAATTCACAAAACTTATTATCTACAAACGACTTATCAGCGCCCGAATCAAATAACACTCTCGCATATACATCATTTACGAGAAAGGTACCTGTTATCACGTTGTCGTCCTTGACGGCTTCCTTAGCATCCATTCTGAAGACCCTCGCATTGGTCTTCTTCCCTTCTTCATTCTTCCTTGCAGATTTTGGGCAGTTGGACTTGATATGCCCCTTTTCATTGCAACCATAGCAGGTCGCATCCTTTATCTTCTTGCAATCCACGGTTTTGTGTTCCCTGGATTTGCATAACCCACATGAAAAAGGCTTCGATTGTGTTTGTGAGTTGGATTCAAACCTGCACTTCCCAAAGTGCTGCCTCTTGCAGGTTTTGCATCTGGGTTTTTCGCCCGACTGTTGACCATCCTTCTTAAAACTTGACCCCTTCTTTTGGTCATTGTTTCCCTTCAGCTTCTTGTCTGACCGTCGTGAGTTGTCATCCTCACGCTTCCTCTTTTCGGTATCATTTTTCCTTTGTGACCTCAGCCTGACAGCATCTGAGGTCAGAGATAACGATATGTCCGTTACTGACCGAAAAGTGGTTGGTCTTGAAGCTTTTACACTTGCCTTGATCTCTGGTTCCAAACCCCCGATAAAACGAGCTATACGTTTAGGCTCCGGAGTTACCAAGTAAGGGACCAACCTTGACAAAGTATTGAAAGTGGTAAGGTAGGCCTGACAGTCCAGGTTTTTCATGACCAGCGCCAGGAAATCAGATTCAATTCTCTCAACCTCATGTTGAGGGCAGAAATTCTCTTTGATTAGTGCCATGAACTGTTCCCAGATCATGTTGTATAACGGGACTTTCCCTGTGGCTTGGATCAAAGATCTCCACCAGGCTAAGGCTTCTCCTTTGAAAGACTGTGAGACAAACTTCACAATGTCTCTATTATGACAACCACTAATATCCACCACAGTATCCATTTCATCCATCCACGTCATGCAATCAACAGCTCCTTTTTCCCCATTGAAGTCTCTGGGTTTGCACGAGACAAAGTACTTATATGTGCAACCCCTATTACGAGGTTCTTGGTTCTGTACGACTCTTTGGGATGGATTACTCCTTTGATTCGAGGAGTGATGAGAATTACTGTTGTGGGCAGTGTGGGTCCTGGAGGGTGTTCTAGTGTGTGATGCAGAATGGGTCCTCGTATGGGTACCACTTGATCCATGGTTTTGTCTATCCATAGCTCTATTAACCGCATTGTCTATCATAGCTTGCAACTCTGCACCTGCTACGTTTACATGGGCATTTTCATTCACTATCCCTGGGTGACTGTTGACCTCGTTTGAGTCTGCCATGTATCTTGAACTGTAACACATTGGCAATAATTTATTGGTGAGTTTATTATGGAATTGTCTTTTATGGCAATTTTATTAACCGTGGTAAACATAGACCATATCTGGTTAATTTATTACTCACA
Source organism: Helianthus tuberosus (assembly GCA_030545235.1). NCBI lineage: Eukaryota > Viridiplantae > Streptophyta > Magnoliopsida > Asterales > Asteraceae > Helianthus > Helianthus tuberosus. The sequence continues at coordinate 3,213,977 of CM060362.1, forward strand.
TAAATTTAGGATTTCTAATTTAATTTATCCTAATTATAAAATAATAACAGTATTTATTAGCACATAAGGCCTAGTCACAGGGACAATATAGATTATAAGCTAGGATTTCAGAGAATCAAAGCATGAAGGTTTGAACAAAGTTCATTACCTTTATCAGACAGGGTCATAGACTATTACTGTCTTTTGTCTCATATGAAAAATGAGAAGGGCCCGAAGGCATTCCATTACCAATAGATGGTAAAAGAACTGATCATCTTTATTAATGATTTAACCCATGATTCAGAGATCATTTAAGTGGGTTTAGAATCTTGAAAAGATCCAAATATAATAATAACACGTATGTTTCTAACGAATCATATCTGCTAGGAGTGTTAACATGTTTTCAGATGTTAACAGGGATTTGAATCTTTTTAACAAGTTTTACCATCTGGGCCAGGTCTTAAAATGACATGCAGGCTAGGTTTTACTTTTAAGATCCTTAAAAATAACATAGGCAGATAGATTTTTAAAAGGAATGATTCTGATTTATTTATTTCATATATAATTTAATTATGCATAACATAGCAAAGATGAAATTTATAAACTTACATTCCATTAAACTAAAAGTAGTACATCTTTGCCCTAAACGGGACTTTTCACAGAAACAGATGCCCGCGCAGGAGCTATACATATAATACATGCCCTCACAGGGACGGTCTACAAAAGTAAATGTCCACGCAGGGACTACTAGAGACAAGTCCACGTAGGGACTAAGTACAAAGATAGATGTCCACGCAGGGACTACATACACATATAAATAAATGTCCACGTAGGGACTTGATTTAAACAAGGAAATACAACAATATATATATGGGGATTTAACGATCCCGTTTTTTCTTCCCCTTAAGCAAGTTTGCCAAACCACTCATAAATCCCTCATTCTTCTTACGTTCCTTCTGGAAGTCTCGCTCCATTTTGGCCAGTCTTCGACGGAGTTCCTCCTGCTCGGGAGGAGGAGCCCGTGGTGGCTGGTAATGTGGTGGCGGCTGAACTGGTGCTTGATACCCCTGAGTTGGGTATCCCATTCCCCAAGGGGGTCCGTATGGTCCTTCAGGATTATTATGGGCTTGGTAACTTGCTGCTACGTTATAAGGGTCATCAGCATAGTTATAGCCATGGTATGCTGGTGGTCCATATGGGTTGTAAGCTGCCGGAGCAGTATAAGCAGGTATTGGGTGGCCAAAACCCGGTGATGGCGGTACAATAGGTGCGGAATTCACCTCCGAAACTGGGACAGAAGGTCCTTCCATCTGTGGGACTCCATGAGTAGGCGGGTAATGGCTACCGCTAGAGTGTTGAGGGGTGTTGAGACGAAAGTCAACTTCTCGTGCTGAGATCCGTGCGCCAGTCCTCCTACGTCTTGGTGGTGCTGGAGGCTCTAAATGAACTGGTGGCGGTGGAGGCGGTGGCGTGACTGCCACAAACCCGTGTTCCCCAGAGGAATCTTGATGAGGCTGCTGCGGTGGCTGCTGGTGAGGTGATGGGTGGTGAGATGGTGTATTGTACCACTCACACCGTTCGAACCGTGCCATGTGACTATCCGGACCCTGGTATGGTGTCCCGTGATATGACGATCCGTCAGAGATCACGAAAGGATGGTTCATGGATCCGGTTGAAGCCTCGACGGGATCTGTGTCCTCGTCCATATCCTGATCACCAGAAAAGTGATCTTCCGGTCCAAGTGGGTTAAAGCCCACTTGCTCTGGCAGGTACTCTGCCGGGTTAAACTGACCCTGAAAAACAGGAGTAGGGTCGCCAAAGTAACGTTGCGGGTTGTGGGGTTCGTTCTCTGACTGAGGCCCATAAGAGTCCTGATATGGAGGTGTTGAGGAGTGCGAAAAAGATCGTCTGGCATCGTCTTCGTAGGTCCTCCATAGCTCCCTCGTTTCATCATTCCTTGTAGAAGAAGTTCGTCGAAATGAAGGCCCTGCCTCATGGTCGTTAGGGGCACTAGCTGGCTCCTTTCCTCGACCACCTCGTCTAAATCTTGGCGGCATTATTGTACCTGTTAAGACACACAAGATAATAACAAGGAAAAATATAGGGCAAATTTAATTAAATAAAATAAAAATTTGAACAATTTGGATTATTCCTAAGTTCTTTGTCTAGACTCGAAGATTTAGGAATGTGCAATTGTGTAACTGAGATTAAACACAAAAGACTAGTGTTTAATTCACTCAGTGTTGGCTCTGATACCAACCTGTCACACCCCGAATTTCCACGTGTCACCGGTGGGCCCGGTGGGGGAGTATCGTGACGTGGTTGGCAACATAATAGTCAAACAACACAATATTTAAATGCACAGCGGAAGCAAGTATAGATTTAATTCAACCATACGATTTTGTAATATTAAGTATCACAATTAGTCGAATATAATCCACAGGTAGATCAAGTTTAAAAAAAAGGAAACAAATGTTCAACAGTTATGACATCCAAGCTGGCGAGACTTAATGTGGATGCTAGGAGACAAGCCAGCCTATTTCGCGTAGTACCTGCACTTAACCTTTTAAGAAAATACGTCAGTTTACACTGGTAAATACAATCAACCGACTCATTTTGAAAAGAGTTTAAGAAAATGTATTTAAGGCACAAGGCACAAATAATATTTTATAACTTGGGATAATTATTTAAATATATAATACTTGTATGGATTTACATGTTCCTTAAGCGTTCAGTAGCCCGGGTCGAGCCGGGTTAAAGATCAATTAACACACCACTTATTTATGAGACACTAACAGGTGTACGCCTACACCTGAGTGCTGAGGTCGTGGCCATTTCGTAAAATGATGCCAGGGATATCCGGGACACGGTCATTAACCCCCCAAAGGCTTTAAGTAAACAAAACAATATTAAACGAGACGTCTCAATACTTTCATTATCATTTATTCAATCAAAGATTCAACGTCCCGACCAAGCGGTATTTTATATACCGTACCCCAAGCCCGTATAGGGAAAATAAGTTAAAAGTATTTACCTGAGTAAGTATAGTTCAAAATCAGCGAGTGCAAATATCTTTTACTGGTTCTCCTAATCTGGAACGAAGGTTTATAATAACCTATTAGAATACTAACGGGTCTTTAGTTAAGCTTACGCTTAGACCGGTTAGTTTTAAAGATACGGTTCGTACGCACGATTTAGCGAAGACCGGATAGAATGTGATTTAGACCCGACAAGTTTGAAGACTTGCTTAATATGGGTATATGATACACATCCTGGATTTTGAGGTAAAACTGATAAGGTTTGACCCGTTTCGGCTAATTTATGTAAACTAGTTACATAAACCGAACCGAACGCGCATGAAGCGTAACGTGTATCCGTAAGAGTCCTAAACAGGTTTCCTAAGTTAACACGCCTTAAATAAGTTGTGACATCAGTAGGATATCACCCGTGACGCCCCAAACGAGTTTAATCTCTTAATAAGCCCCGTAGGGGTATTTTGGTCATTTTAAAGATTATAAAAGGATTTAATCGGGTTTCTGTGAACCGGGTCTGGTTACATCAGAAAAATGGTTTATTTAAACAGGTTATAACATTTGGTTATAAGTCTTATATGTCAAAATAGTTTTAAACCCAAACTATGCGTATAATCCGCGTATAAAGCCGTTTTAAGCGACGTACGGTTTAAAATACGATTCTGAGTTTCCTGATCAATTAAACAGGTTCAAAACACTCTATTTAATATTTAAAATCAGTAGCAATTGGATTGGCGTCAAAAGGATTTGTAAAACTCATTTTATGGCCAAAAAGGGTATATTCGGTATTAACCGAATTAAGGCGCTAATCCAAGCTTATGATCAGTTTAAAAATAATTAAAAATCTTCAAAAATCCCAAAATATTATATTACATCAGTTGGTAAAAGGTTTGGTGTCAAAAATTGGGTTTAGATAGGTTTTATGCTAATGACGCCGTTTAATTAATAAAAGCGTTCTTAATTACGTCATTAAGCATAACTCCTAATCTAGACCTCCGATTAACGTGAAATTTTCGGGACATGCATAATAATCAGTAACTAAGATTATGGCACTTCCACATTTCCAAAAATCTCGTTTTATGGTCATAAGGGCATTACGGTCAATATTTAGGCGATTAACGGAAACATCGAACGATTAGGGATTCGAGTGGTATAAACGCAGAGGCTTATACACACATGTAACTAGGTCCTAATGGAACCTTAAGGCATGTCTAAACCTATAAGAATCGGGTCAGAACTGAGGTCAAAGCAAAAGTCAAACTTTTGCGTATCTCGGCTCTGAATCGGTTCTAAACATAAAGTTGTCGAATCAAACAAGTGTAGACAAGTTATTATACTTATTTTCAAGTTATATGACTAATAAAACAGGTTACACGCCTTCCGTATCATTAAATATGCGATTAAGGTTTCTGTTGACTTTTTCGGATAACCTTTGACTCGATAAACGACCTAGTTAGGATTCGAATTAGTGAGTGCCCTTTTAGGGGTTTATTAACCATATAAATACCAACTTATAACAACCTTTGATTCGACAAATCTCTGGACCATTTATTTATTATCGAAAAGTCAAACCGTAGTTACGACGGTTTGATTTCTAGGCCATAAACCAAGCATAACTGAAACGAGAAGGATCAAAGGCACTTACACACGTCTAATGGATGATATGGAATGCTTGTGGCCTGCTTGAATGGTCTTGAAATGCTCAGAAGGTGAAATGAATGATGAATGTGGAATGTGTGACTTTTATAAGAATTTTGATCATCATAGATCGATGCCACACGGGTCTAGGGGTGTTACAAGATGCTTGCATGTGTTCCCTAAGGCTAAAAACCAATATAGGCCGCCCATAGAATCAACAACTTGCATCCAAAGTCGGTTAAAGGGCTGAAACAGCCACCTGTGATGTTTTTCTGCATCTGATAGTCTCAGGCGGCCCGCGTGGGCCTTGGTTAAATCTGAGGCGGGCCGCGTGGCCCTTCTGTTCAGGTCACACATGTTTTAATAATTGCACTTTGGCCCTTGGTCCCCCGAAAGGTCGTTTTCACCACCCAATCTTGCATGTGAAGCTTTGTTATTTAATATATGGGGCTTTAAGACTTATACCCACTTTGTCAAGTCCTCGGGTAACTTTGTGATCACCCGAAAAGCCCTAAATTTCAATGTTGACGATTCTAACCCTTGCACACGAATTTTATCACAACTTGCTCATACGATATCAAAACTTGGTGAAATTTTTATGGTACATTCTAGTGAGCATAATTAATCGTTACAAAGCTTCGGGTTTGTCAAAAGGTCACTCAGAGGTATATCTTTAACATGTTGACACAATTAACCCCTGTAGTTTGTAATCTCTCACTTTCTTTCACAATTCGCTTCGTATGATCCGTGATCTATTCGTTTTAGGTTATAAACATTATGTAGGGTTATTGCAAAGTGTATTTATTCATTGTTGACACTTTGAACCCTTATACTTACACAGTTTCACTGTCTGTCAACTTTAGTCCTCCACGAACATTCTTTCACACGTTCAAACATTATGACACGTGTCAAGATATTATAGGACGTAAATTTTCGAGGTGTTACACTATCAGACAAAATATAGTGTTATATTTATTATATAATGTTATATAGTGTTACATAGTGTTCTATGGTGTTATATGGTGTTACGTAGTGTTATACGGTGTTTATATAGTGTTATTATAATACACTTCTCACACTTCTGGATTAATGTACAGGATCCTCTACCTAGTGAGTGATGACATAATCGTGTTAAATTTATCGTTTCATTTGTATTATTAATATGCTTGTATTTAATTATACTAAACCGTGATGTATCGTGAGATTTGTGTTAATAAACCGGTTATATTTAACAGGTTTAAATATGTTATATTGTTTAACCTGTTTATTAGTAATGTGTTTAAGAAAATAACACATTTTGTTAAACGATTCATCTTGAATTCACACCAACACATTTTTACAATTTATTTGTAGAAAACAAATAATATTTAATTAGAGAGTTAATTGCCCGGATGGTCCCTGTGGTTTCGCGTTTTTTCACGTTTAGTCCCTACCTTTTGAAAATAGCATGTATGCTCCCTATGGTTTGTCATCTTGTTACTCGGATAGTCCCCCAACATTTACTCTGGGGACTATCCGAGTAACAAAATGACAAACCATAGGGAGCATACCTGCTATTTCCAAACTAACTGACATCTACTCAGGGACTATCCGAGTAATAAAATGACAAACCATAGGGAGCATACCTGTTATTTTCAAAAGGTGGGGACTAAACGTGAAAAAACGTGAAACCACAGGGACCATCCGAGCAATTAACTCTTAATTAGATATCGTAAAGCCGCAATCTTGTTTAAGGGTCCAAACTAGATATCGTATCTAGTAACTCATTATTGCAATTAGGGCCCTTTTTCCTTGGTGTTTAATTTTCTTTTTTCTATTTAACTTATAAGACAGGTGAAATTATTCTTGATTTAATACCGAAATAAAAAAATTTGACGTGGTCTCATTTGATTTTTAAAACAATTTAATTTAATGGTATAACGCTAAAGCTAAAATATTGAAAAAAGGAACATAAATAATATGTCCAAAAATCAATGTTATGGAAATCAAATCGAATCGTACAGGAAATCATTCACCTCAATGGTACTATTTGATATCAATGGTTGAACTATATTCAGTTTTATCTATTCAAAAGGGGTGGCGGCGCAACTTGTTGCCCGACTACCTGCCATTGCTTTGTAATTGCCTTTTTTCGTGTGGAATGATATTGATATATTTGAATAATTGATTTTTGAAACTTTTTTTAAACTGATTTTGCTTATGTTTAAATTACTAGTGTTCGAAAGTAATCTATTTTTTCTAGTCCTTTATATGTAAGTTCTACTTTTTTATAAAAAATAACTAATTAGAAAATTGTCCTTTTTTATACCGGGTGTCTGTGTAGAACAACCGATCTTAACAAACTTGTGTGGTTTTTGAATGTTTAATAATAAATCATAGTAAATTTAAATTCTTAATAAAATTACCGAGTTTAATCTTATATTTATATCACACAACATGATAAAAACTTTAATAACATAAAAAGTCCCAATTGTTATACCCTAATGTCACACTTAGGATCCAAGTTTAACATTTTGTATGTTTAGGTTATGTCGTATTCATTATTTTGTAACAAATTTAGGTTCTAACACTAAATTCTACATTTGAGTTCATGTAAGAACAACGCCAAGACTAATATCGACCAAGCATCTGATTTTAGGGGAGAAGAATTCGTAGCGATTTTGGGAGAAGGGGGACAAGGTGTTGGCTACGTATTTTGTATTGTTTTTATTATATTTTTTGTAAATTACATAAGTAGTCTAATAAGTTTGTTACAACGGTATATTAATAATTTTACTTTGGTTTAACAAAAACTTAAAGAAATGCTATTAAACTATAAATAAGTAAGTATGTTAAACCATAGAGATTATATGTAATAATCTCTTTAATAAATATATAATTAGTCTTGGTCTTCTTATAATGATTCTTGTAATATTTTTTTTAACACATAACAAAAGAAATATGTAAACATCATGACATAAGACAAACAACCGATATCTAAACGTTTTACAACGAAATTAGTATTATTTATAAATATAATAATAAGCATAACTTTTAGTAATCCTCGAACAATATATAAACCTTAAAGCCTTTATCTTTTTGCACCATTTCTTTCATATTCCAATGGAGAATCATGATCATCTACACCCAATATTTTCTTCTAGTTTTCATCATACATCCAAACACTCACAAACATATTCAGGTCATGGTGGCAGCGGTAGTGGCGGCGGCGGCGACAGTTGTTTAGTGGCGTCTTTTTTGACACAAGACGGTGGCGGAATGTGTCGCATTCCGGCCTGTAAACCATATATGGGTTCGTTCACCAACATGTCAACGTTGTTACCAACTCTGAGTCCGTTGGTGAACGAACCCAAACTGGTAGCCAATCTGCAGCCAGTGGCAGATTGGCTAAACATCAGCCGGAAACCAATAACTCACTACACCAGTGATGGTTTCCGGCTGAACTTTTGTACCAGAACCCGCCAGATGAAATACACTGGACGGGTTCTGAATACAGAATATGAAAGGAATCAAATATGTTCTCCAAGGAAACTATTTAGAGGAGTAAGACAAAGGCATTGGGGAAAATGGGTGGCGGAAATCCGGTTACCGAGGAACCGAACACGCGTATGGCTCGGGACATTTAACACGGCCGAAGAAGCCGCATTTGCGTATGACACGGCCGCGTATATCCTACGAGGCGATTGCGCGCACTTAAATTTCCCGAATCTAAAGAGCCAGTTGAAAGCTAACTCGGTTAATGGGACAACCGCGGCTTTGCTAGAAGCAAAAATGCAAGCAATGTCGAAACGGGTGGTGGACATGAAGGCTGATGAGTTAGCACCCGTGTTACCCGAGGTTGGTTTATCGGAAAGCCCATCGAATGAAGGCGGATCCGAGGTGGTGTCGCCAGAGGCCGGGGAAGGGGTGCAGCTCAGTAGAATGCCTTCATTGGATATGGACATAATTTGGGATGCTCTTCTTGTTGCTGATTCATAAATGTTACATATATGAATGAATGAATGAATGAATATATTCCATAAATAAATATATACATTTGATTTAAAGTGGCATGATGGACAGATTGGAAGAGTTTGGTAACATGATTTATATGGGTAGTTTTTTTTTTTTTTTTTTTTTTTTTTTTTTTTTTTTTTTGTTAAAAACAAGTTGGGTTCGAGTTAAGCTAAAAATTATGACTTTTAGGTCTTTTACTAGACCAGAACCCGGATACACAACTGCTTTGGACCGGGTTTGTCGAATTTCGGTTGAACCGATAGCCAAGGTTAAGGGGTGGGAACGGGTTTGGTTTATTTTTATTTTTTTATTTCTTTAGTTTTTTTGTGAATAAAAGTTTATAATTTACTCATTTGATTTAGTCCATACAGAAAATTGTTAAAGATGTATTCTTTATGTGAAATATTCTTGTAGTGAACATGTCATATTAGTAATTTGTTTATGTTTCTTTTTTTTTTTTTTTAATTTTGTAGAGTAAGGACAATGATTTAGGTGGGGTTTGTTTTTTAAGAAAAGTACTTCATAACCTCTTTTGTCTTCCCCACGTAGATCACGCGCAGACGTAGAGGTCTGCAGCGTGTTTGTTTTTTAGAAGAGAATTCATTAAAAAAGGTCTTCAGGAGCACTTCCTCGCGCAGATGTGGCCTTATCTCTTCAGACCCCTTCAAAATACAAAACTCTCAACCCTAGCTTCCTTCTCCAGAATCCTCAGCCTCACCTCCACTCCTCCTCCACCTCCAGCCGCCCCCACGCCGACCTCCACGCCGACATCATAGTGACAAATCGGTCCTTGTCCCGATTTACTGAGCATGATAGCTGAAAGACAAAAGGGTACATGCACTAATCGGTCTTTGTCCCGATTGGTGAGTGTTATGTGTCTTATGTCCAAGGTTTGATGCAAAACTACTATCGAGCTGGGGGTCTCACTGGAAGGAGCCTCTTTATTCCTACGGGGTAGAGGTAAGGTTATCTACATCTTACCCTCCTCAGACCCTACCTTTGTTTTGCTATTAGTGGGATTTACTGAGTATGAGTATGATGATGATGATCACATCATAGTGTCACAACCAAATATTTGTTTCTAAAAGCATGAGAATATTTTGAAGGTCAAGATGAAGTCGGGAAAGAGTCACTCACTTGTATAAATTTATCATAGAATCTTTCATGAAAGACACAATAATAAAAGAAGCAATTTTTTTAGAACCACAAACTCACACACACTTACTTCAAAATATCGGACCAATATCTATTACGTGACTAGAACTCATACCACTTGTAGGACAACATATTACTACCCTCTTTGGTATCATGAGCCTACAAACCCTTTGGTATGAAGTAAAAGATTAATCAAAAGGCTAAAGTTTTAACATATTAATTAGTTATGGGCTAAAGTTTTAACATATTAATTAGTTATGGGCTAAACTTTTAACATATTAATTAGTTATGGGCTAAAGTTTTAACATCCACCTATTTTGAGCAATTGGGCTTGAACCATTTAATTATGAACATATAACATCACAACTTGTGGGCTTAGACCGTGGGGTATGGGGGGCTTGGGTTGGGGCACACGTGGAATGGGAGCCCCCCCCCCCCCCCCAACCAAAACCCACGCCCATGGGGTATGGTGGGGCTTGGGTTTGGGGCATGAATTTGGTTTGGCCATTCAGAGCCTGCCATGTCACTTACTAGCCCGCCCCACGCCCGGGCTGAATCCCACGCCAAAGGGGTCACGCCCAAACCCACGCCCACCCGGGGTGGTGGCTTGGGCGTTTTCAGCCAACCCACGCCCAAACCCTCGCCCCATACCCCACAGTCTTAAATAATTATATTAGATAACATGTTAGAATTCGTATATTATACGATTTAAATAAATATAATGTTATATAATCAATAATAAAAGAAATTATATTTTTTTTTAAACAGTGTATGGCACGGGTTGAATAAAACCATGTATTATACGAGTTGAACTTTGGTGTGACATTTATAAATTTTGTTAAGTTAATATAAAAAAATTAACTGTGTATTAACCTTTTTTTATTTTCGAAAGACTATTTGTATCTCGTTTGTGAACGGATTTAATAACAGTGGTTAAAAGTTCGTTTGGTTTAAAAGTGTATATACGGACTTAAAGCAACTTTGAACCCATATATAATAACTAAACAATTTAATGATACATAACTAGGTTATAACCCCGTGTATTACACGGGGTGAATAAATAAATTTTATATAGTAAATAATAAAACAATATATCTTTAAAAACCTCATTTATTGCACGGGTTGAATAAATATAATTTTATTTATTAAATAATAAAAAAAATATATCTATAAGAACAATATTGTACGGGTTGAATAAATGTAATTTTATATACGAAATAAAAAAAAAGTTATATCTTTAAAACCACTTGTATTACACGGGTTGAATAAATAAATTTTATATACTAAATAATAAAACAATATATCTTTAAAAACCTCATTTATTGCACGGATTGAATAAATGTAATTTTATATACCAAATAACAAAAAAAAATACATTTTTAAAAATATGTGTATTACACGGTTTGAATAAAAGTAATTTTCTGTACTAAATAATAAAAAAAAATTATATATATCCTTAAAAAACCCCGTGTATTGTATGAATTGAATAAATCTAATTTTATACATCAAATAATAAAAAGTTATATCTTAAAAAACGGGGAGGGGGTGGTCACTAGTGATAGAATTCTATCACTCACAAGCACCAATCAAGTTCTGCCATGTCATCAACCATTTTTCCATCACTCACAACCTTTTTTGGTGGCAATGGTAATCACTCACCACCACACCTAACAATTTCCCCACAACCAACAATTCCTCTCACAAAATCTGGCCATCACGCCGTTGAATTTTACATGCGTTACATTACCACGCGTTATAAACTCATGGTGGGGGTGGGAGTATTGTGTTTATCACTCGTTGAAAATGCCATCACGGAAGTTCAACGGAACCGCCCCGTGTGGCCTTACATGGGTCGAGTAAATGTAATTTTGTATAGTGAAAATAAAAATATTTAATATATTAACACAAAGTTTGGTTTTCGTGATAAAAATAGATTATTTTGTTGCAAAATTTGTTAACGAAGTCTAAATAAATTTAACCATTTATTTAAAACTCCGTAAATGTATAAATTATATATAATATTAGTTAATTTTATTTTAAGTTTTGTAAAATCTATTTAATACCAAACTAAACAAAATGTTCAAATTTATAGTTAATATCAAATTAGATAATTAAGTTTGAATTTGAAGTAAATAGATAAATATAAAAGTAATAATTAATTCAAATAAATAATATTATAAATGAGAAGAAGATTAAACTAAATAATAATTATCCATAAGATATTAAACTGAATAATATTTAGTAGGAGGGTTATTTATAATTAATTAGAAGAGATTAAACTAAAATAATAATTATCTATAAGAGATTACCTAATATGATGACAAGTGTCCCTAAAGTGGTTTCTTTTATTATATAAGTAAAGATTTGTTTATTAAACAGATGAACTTGTTTAATAAACACTTGGAAACCTCCCCTAAATCTCCATCTCCTAGACCATCCTCCAATCCATCAAATTTCGGTCCAACGATGGTAATAAATCCAATATATGGGGATGATAGCGGCCAACACCTCGTTCAATGATGTTGATGTAGGCCCCACTGAAGATACGCCCCCGCTGCTGCCTGCGATAGTGTGTGGAGAGAAACTTCACCATCATCTCCCGAAAGAGGGCTGAAAGGCGATCTCAAACAATCAACTCCAAGGCGTATCGTGCCTGATGATGTCATGCGCCCTCGCATCCTCCCCTAACGTCTCTAACGTACTCCAGTCTATCGCCCGATCTTCATATGGTGTAACTTCGCGCACCGAGGGTACACGTCAAAATTACAAAATATGAAACCAAATTTGACACATTCAACCTGTGTAATACTCAGGGTTTTAAACTCATACCAAATAAAATACTAATAAAGTTGACTCTTTTACATTGCAATGTTGCACCCCTTAACTTTCTTCATGATTAACAACTAACACAAAATGATAGAAGTTGTTTTATGCAATAAAAATGCATTCCGGGCACCTTTTGACTTGTGCAACATGTATCCTGTTAACCTACTCTTCTATTTTTTACATGTATGACCTCTTTTATATAGAAGGCTAGCGAGCTGTTCGACAGGTCAAAAAGTGCTGAGCCATTAATATGTCTGGTTGAGTAAGAGACTATGAACCAGTAAGAGGATTGACTTGTCTCAGCCTGATTGGTTGGTGGTGGAGGACGTGGTGGTGGTATGTGAGTGGCCGATTGAAAGTTATGAACACATGTGAATAGATAAAGTGGTAAATTTTCATTTAGCATTGGCTTACTGACTAATTCAAAGGTATCATGTCGGTAAACCAAACACACTTAATGCTAACTGATTCAGAGATAGCCTCTTAATGAAATTTTGACGGCTTTAACGAAGTTTGGTGTTTTTAAAGGACTACATGGGCCATGGTTCACACTAAACTTAGTGACAATGTACTTCTGGCCACTATCAATAATATGATTACATTACTAAAATAAGGCCACTAATGAGGGCATGAGGCTATTTATTTTAATGGTTCTTTTCAAGAATTATTCATCATTCTTAAAGTACCATGAATGATCTCTTGTATATATCCTTCCTAGTTCATGGACCATACACACACTTTTAGCTTCAAGTTTTTTAACATACATGTTGATCTCGAGTTTGATAATTAATTTGAAGATCTGACTCGTTTCATTTAATTCTATCCCATTTAATTTTTATTTTATTTTTTGGAACAAGTTTCGTAACCTAAATCTATAATTATAAATAGGCGTCCTGTGGACGTGGATTTTACATTGAAACCGAACCATGTAAATCCTTGTGTTCGTTATTTTTCTGTAGATTATCGTTAATTGTTTGTGTTGCTTCCGTGTGTGTATACCCTAACATCGTTGCGTTGCGGTGCAACCAAGTGAATTATCAGGGATGTAAACAAACATGCACATATACATTAAAATCATAAATTGTTTCATGAAAAAAAAAATGTAGAAATTCTTTAAAACAAACTTCACAAAATAACAGAAAGACACCAAGCTCAGAACTAATAATTTCACAAAGCTAAACTTTGCATATATATCACATATTCACATTAAACTCACTCATGATCACCATTGGTTTATATATCATGATCAAATCCAACCCAGTCAATCAAAGAGAACATGAACTCTCTAAAGCTCACCTTACCATCTTTGTTCCAATCCATTTCTTCTGCATTTACAAAAAAAAAAAAAAAAAAAAAATTTAAAAAAAAAGATTACAACTGTTTTGGTTCTTTTAACTCATTAAAATGTTAAAATATAAATCAAGAAAATTACTGAATCGGGTTTTGGTGATATGTGTAGGCGATTTCTCCATTGGGAAGTCTTCATTCATAGCCTTGATCACATCCTTCTTGTTTAGCTTTCCATCACCATTTTTATCGAGAAATAAGAAAGCTTCGATTATGGTATCGAATGTTGCTTTGAGCTCGGGAGACCCCACTGTTGGTGTCTGCAACAACATTCCGTTTTCGTTTGTTTTTTTTCACAAATTTTATCAATTGAGATGGAAAGTGGTTTGCGTCAAAATGAATGATTCTCGTATGAGTTGAGTTGACCCGAAACATTTTTTTTCTATAAAAAAATTCATTTAACTACTAAATGACTAGTGTGACATATAATTACAAGATTTATGTAATTTCAATAGTAATTTATTTTCTTTTCTATATATTAATTCAAGAAATATATGCATTAAATGTACAATCTAAACGGCTTTCGGCCCTTTGTCCTTTTAGGTACTTTCTTTACCCATTTGACCTGTTACAGATAACAAACAACCCGACTCAACCAATTCACAGGTAAATAAGTCAAAATCGCCACCTCTAATTATCAAGAAACCAAAGATGTATAAAAAAAAAGTTCGATAACTTACCGCATTAGATGAGGAAGCAGGACCGGCTAGAAGATAAATAAGGCACAATAGAACAATGAACTCATTATATTGTATCCCATTGCTCCCATCAATGTCACAAGACACAAAAAGATCTCTAATTTCCTCCGCGGTACATTCGAATTGCAACTTTTGTAAGCATTTCTTTAGCTCCTCATTATCAATGGTTCCATTTGAATCTTCATCTACAAAAGTGTCAATTATCAGCTGTCAAACAACTTTATAACACATGAAAGAAAGCAAAATAAGGTAGTACTTTAGTAAAGTAATAAATTGATAATCTTGTTAAACGTACCGTATAATTCAAAAACGCTTTGGATCTCCTTTAATCCCTCTTTGAACCGAGGGAACCTTAGTATTATGCTATCCATAGATCGGAAAGTGTTGTGTGTTTGTATGCTGTTGTTCTTGGCCTCCACCATTTTTCTTTCGAGTCGACTGTCTAACCTTTCGTATCGATTTGATGAATTGTTACAGCATAGTATTCCTCCAACTTTGTTGGATAATGACTTGAAAGAAGGACATGTGTGAGATGTATCTTCAAAAGACAGATTCATAGATCACCATATTAGATTATAAAAACATATGTAAAATCTTGAAATATTGACTTGAATAGTAGTACATATTCATTTGAATGATGATAGCTAAGAAACCACCCTATGATTCAGTGTTTTTTATGAATGGCCAACGAATAAAAGCCCAGCTACCTAGGGTAACCTAACCCAATGGCAAAAGGCGACCTCATACGCCTGCGATCGCTGACAGCGATGGGGAGCCAAAGCCCACCATCTCCTGTTCCAGGAAAACCAGTCGTCCAAAGGCCCACTGAGGTAAAACCCAGTTGGGATCGGATTCGAACTTGAGACCTGTGTCCTTCAACCCCGAATCTTAACTAATCTAGGGATGTTTTTTCATATGAAAGATCATACACATGGTAGATAATTGATAAGTTTAGAATCCTGGATTATTGAAGCTTCATGAACAACTAATAACAAGCAAAAAAACAACTAAGAATAAAAGTGAGAACAATTAATCCAAAAAAACTTACCCATTGAAGCTTTGATTATTTCAAGCAGAAATGAGGGGGGGGGGGGTTTATGTGTTAGTTTTGGGTGAAGAAATGCATACTTAAGAGAGAGTAGCAATAAAAAGGAATGGGAAAGATGAGTGGAATCTGGTTCTAAAAAAGTGAGAAAACAATGGTAGTACTTGTGACTTTAGAATAAAAGATTGTTCCTTTTTGAGTTAATTACTGTTTTCGTCCCTGTGGTTTGTCAAAAATCACTATTTCAGTCCATTAGTTTAAAAATTGCGATTTCAGTCCCTGTGGTTTCACTTTCGTAACAATTTCAGTCCCTGTGGTTTCATTTTCGTAACCATTTCAATCTATTATTTTGTTAAGTACAGGGACTGAAATGGTTACGAGGTGGACTGAAATGGTTACGAAAGTGAAACCACAGGGACTGAAATCACAAGTTTTAAACTAATGGACTGAAATAGTGATTTTTGACAAACTACAGGGACGAAAACAGTAATTAACTCTTCCTTTTTTCTTCTTAATCTTGAAGGTGGATGGCTCAATGATAGATGTTACAATGGGCTCCACCAATAAAACTTGATCATTCTTTCAAAAAAGAAAGTTACCATTATTAGATTATAATATTCTACACCCATTAGACCATTTCATCTCACTAGTAGGAAACCCACACGATGCTGCGACGACAACAATTTGCAACGCTGTACTCGTTTCTGTAAACCCAAAAAAGTTAAAAAGTAAATAACAACACAAATTGATTAAAGATAATCTGTTTGTTGTTTTGCAATTCACATTTCACAACACTAAAAGGTTACAGTTGGTTGAGAATGATCAGTTGATCACAGATTAACAATAAATTAAAAAAAAAAAAGGAATAAAAATGACATTTCCGCAATACAATTTTGCATCAAGAAATCCAAACATCATCCATTCGGCTAGCCTGGCCCGCAGGGTTGCTAAACATGTCCCGTTGTCTCTTCTTAAGAACAGCCGCTTGTGGGCTCAAGCCCGCGGGTGAATTCACCGGGCTATTGTTTGATGTTAAACAACTGTCAACGCTGGGTGCGAACCCGTTTTCGAGATAAGCTGCGACGTCAGGAAGTGATGGGATGGGGATGCCAGATGGCGGGCAGTCGTTGGCTACCTTGATAGCGAGTTCGGAAAGCTCTTCCCTAGCTGCGTCTAACCCTGCAGTTGCGACGGCTTGATCATTTAGAGCTTTACATGCTTTTTCCAAGATTGATTGAAGGTATTTGCTTTGTGCTTCGATTCGAAGCTGGAGACGACGTTGAACCTGAAAATTAGTGGGTTGTTAATAAATGATCCTTTCTGGATAGAAATGTAAGACCTTGAACCCAAAAATGTAACATGACCTGAAGCACTCTTTATCCAAAAGTTTTTAAATACTTAATAAACAATTAGTGTCCAATATATATGTTCTCAATAAAAACTAGAGTAAGATACACGGATGGTCTCTGTGGTTGATCAAAATTTTGGATTTAGTCCCTAGCTTTTAAAAAGTATACAGATGGTCCCTGTGGTTTCCACTTTGTAACGCATCTAGTCCCCAACTTTTGCCAAAAGTACATGGATGGTCCTTGTGGTTTGCACTTTTTAACGTATTCGGTTTCTAATTTGGGCGTGCTGAAACCTTTAGATTTGTTTTGTTAGCTGGGGACTAAATGCATTACAAAGTGCAAACCATAGGGACCACCTGTTTATTTTCAAAAAGCTAGAGACAAAATCCAAAATTTTGGTTAACCACAGGGACCATCCATGTACTTTACTCTAAAAACTATTAGAACGTTTTATGCATGAAAATAATACTTTGGGTGACTTTTGACTCGTTTTGCATGTTTTCTTATAAGCTATTTTTTTACCATTTAGACACGTTAGAAATAAAATGTAACCCAAAGCGCCCCATTTATACATAAACGTGTCTAAATTCCGACCTTCCATAGAATAATAATATTTTGCCAAAAAATTCAAATTGAGATGGAAGACCTTCCATAGAATAATAATATTTTGCCAAAAATTTCAAATTGAGATGGAAAAAAAAAAAGAAGTGTGTGTTGGGGGAGAGGGGAAAAAAGTATCCAATTATTTTTTATGTTTTCAAGTATTTAATAATTTTTCTTCTTTCTTTTAGACAAATAGAATAAAACAAAGCAAAAATTGGCCGAAAAAAATCCAATTGGTTCCTTTTGTTTTGTCTTGTAAAAAAACTTATAGGCCCCATCTTTCTTTTTTTTATAAATAATTAATGTTAAATGTGATAAAAGAAAACTACAATAATCATGTACCTTTTTCAATAACAAGATTTAGCAGGTCATATGGATAAAAAAAAATACAATTTTGAAAACTTTCAACTTGTGGGGCCCATTCAAACATTCAGCCCATTTGGCTTGTTTCCTTTTTAAACTGAACCTTTTGCTTTTGCCCATATGACCCACTTGATTACTATACATAACCCGAATCAAACATATCATATGTAAATGGGTCAAAATTACCACCTGTAATGAAAATCCGAAAATTTTTTAACTTTAGGTAAAGTGCACGGATGGTCCTTATGATTTACCAAAATTTTAAATTTGGTCCCTAGCTTTTCACAAGTACACAGATGGTCCACAAGTGGTTTGCACTTTGTAACATATTTAGTCCCCAACTTTTGCCAAAAGTACATGGATGGTCCCTGGGGTTTTCACTTTGCAACACATTTAGCCCCTGGTTGGGGACTAAATGTGTTACAAAGTGCAAACCACAGGGACCATCCATGTACTTTTGAAAAGCTAGGGACCAAATCCAAAATTTTGGTAAATCACAGGGACCATTCGTGTACTTTACTCCTTTTGCTAGACACAAGAAGTGGGTCACATTAATGAACTAACCTCTAACTGCTCATGCAGCCTTCTTTGGATTTCCATCTGCGCTCGCAAAGCTTCGGTAACTTGGAAGCCACTGTCGGAAGAAACAATTAAAACAAGGTTAGCATACACGATCTTAAATGACACATTTATTTTATTTTATTTTTATTTTAAGAACGCCATAAATGAACATACTCGTTCGAATCTTGTGGCATCATTCTTGTTGATGATGTCGTCGATGAACCTGTGTCTTGGCTCTCAGCAATGCAAGATGCTAAAAATTGGACCGTGAATTAGTAGTGAAAAAAAATTTGCCATCAAAGTATTAAATTCCATCTTTATGCATTATTCTTATATGTTGCAAAATTTTCCAACTTTACGCAGCATTCTCAAATGACGAAAATAAATTAGCAAATTCAAAAATGTTAGGATTTATCATATACTTCAACAATAATCTTTTTTTGAATACAATACTTTAGAGAGGTAAAAATACACTTTTGGATGACTTTTGATATTTTTGACTTGTTTCCTTTAATAAAAACTGTTTTAGAATGTACTTTTTCATCATACCCTTCTCCTTCTCCTTACACTTTAAACTCTAACCTAAATCCATACAGAAGGGAAGGGAGATATATATGGCATATATATGAAAATAGATATATTAAATATTACAGTTTTTCGTTGGGCAAATATGGTATTATGCAAGTTTTAAGGGGTATCATGATATATGAAAGTAGGAATGAGCAATTCAGTACAAGTACCGAAAAATACCGGTACCGTACCATATATTCCGGTACCCATATTTGGCGTTTCTCGCACGAGCAGTACTTTCGGTTCGGTACAGTACGGTATTTTACGGACTTTTTACCTTCAAATACCGTACTGAAGTACTGAACAGACACATTTGGTACCCATGCCCATTTTTGGCGAATTTTCGAGTCAGTACTTTCCGGTACCGATCTCATCCCTATATGAAGGTATTCCAAGATTTTAGGCCATAAGAACCTCAGAATTTAAAGACCAACCACAATGTTAATGTAGGGTAGGTGTAAACCAAATTTAATGTGTTTGTGGAGCTTATAGTCTATAGAAGAATTATATTAAAAATAGTAAAGTTATTTTACCATCTTTGGAATTCTCCGTTAACTCTTTGCAAGATTGCTTCCCCAACCGATATTTCTACAAAAAATATAAACACAATATGATTAGTGATTACAAACAAGAATTACTCAACACCTAAAACGTTATACCTTTGTTCATCGATTATTTCCTTAAATGTTCCAAATTTGTTAGCTACTCGACGCATCAAAAGTTATTATTACAACTTCAAGCAGCAAGAGCACATCCATACACTATATCATGGACCTCGTTTTATTATAGCCGATTATCTTATTCAGTTATTCTGATTATTGAATATCACCTAATCACTTGAATAAAGTACACGGATGGTCCCTGTGGTTTACCAAAATTTTGGATTTGATCCCTAGCTTTCCAAAAGTACACGGATGGTCCCTGTGGTTTTCACTTTGTAACACAATTAGTCCACGGCTAACAAATCTAAAGGTTTCGATAGGTCCAAGTTGAGAGCTAAATGCGTTACAAAGTGCAAACCATAGGGACCATCCACGTACTTTTGGCAAAGTTGGGGATTAAATGCATTACAAAGTGTAAACTACAAGGACCATCCATGTACTTTTGAAAAGATAGAAACCAAATCAAAAATTTTGATAAACCACAAGGACCATACGTGTACTTTACTCAAATACAAATGACTAACCTGAAGATGTGACTTCAAATGATAAAGTGTGAGCCCTTTCACCCCCATTGTCCTCATAATCGTCTTTGGAGTTGCTTCTGAAATAGCATAAAACATACCTTTATTACGTGTTAAAAGACAATATATCGCATCAACGTTCAACAACTAACGCATAATATCATTCCAATAAATTCTTTCTATGAAAAAATATAAATTTGTTTCTCCGCGGTGTCTAAATGAAACAGAAAATGCTAACAAACACAACTACATCATCATTTAACAATCAAGTATATTAAATGTTAATTATGTTATGAATCATTCAAATAAGTCAACATTTAACAAATTCCACATGGATGATAAAGTCAACATGCATTGTGCGTTTTTAGTAACGAAACCACAATCTGCATGGTAAGTGACTAAGTTCCATAAAGCCACATTCTATTTCTATATATATACTATGTTATAAAACATTAAGATATCTTAGAACGAGTCCTAATTTTGGCCTTCAAATACTATTTTAAACATCTCCATTTAATCTTGGCCGTCCAAAAAACTCATTATATATCTAGTTCTAATATGATAATATATATCCAAATAAGAGCATAATCTTCTCTTCATGCAATGACAAACTAAAAACAATTCTTAAATTTGTCTACAACAAAGACAACACTTAATAGACCAAATAAGACACCAAGTAGTTCCGGTTTTACACTTTTGTTCATAAAATTTTCAAAACGCCTGTTGTGATAAAAGAGTTTCAAAAGAGTAACCCTAATAATCGCATGTAAGGGGGCGTTTGGATACACGTTTAAACGTATTAATGCGGTTAAAACATAGCAACAATCAGTACATAGTGTTGACCAAACCTTGTTATCATTTTTTTGACTTTCTAATTATTAAAAAAAAAGGGTAAGTGCACGGTACCCCTGACCGCGGAGGGGATCCCCCCTCCCAGTTCACCACCCGACAAGGATCCCTGGCGGCAAATACCCTCCCAACACAATTATTAGAGGCCAAAATAATCTGATTTTTGTAAAAGAATTGGTTTTTGTATGTTTATATTATAATTACCTTATACCTAACTTTAAGCACCTAACTATCTAATTAACTATTCATCTAATTCTGAGTCTTCTTTTTCTAGTCACAATAATCACCTTGAAAACTAGCATCCAAACACATAATTACTTCTTATGTCACCCCTATATTTTTCCAAAATAAAAAACTTGGATAAAGATAATATTACCTGTTTATCATCAAGTTTTATATACTTGTACCAAACTTATAACTACCTATACTAAAAACAAAAACATAAAAAAAACCCTAATGAATAAAGATTATTTTACTAGGTTATCATCAAGTTTTATATACTTGTACCAAACTTAATCCTAAAAAATATTAAATAAATTAAAAAAAACCCTAAAGGATGAAGATCATTTTACTATTTCATCATTAATCCTAAAAAAAAAAAAAAATAAATTAAAAAAAAAAACCCTAAAGGATGAAGATCATTTTACTATTTCATCAAGAAGTTTTATATACTTATACCAAACTTATAACTACTTATCCTAAAAATTAAAAAAAAAAAAACTAATGGATGAAGATCATTTTACAAGTTTATCATCAAGTTTTATATATAAACTACCTATCCTAAAAATTATTAAAAAAAAAAGCAAAGGATAAAGATCATTTTTACCATTTTATCATCAAGTTACATATACTTGTACCAAGCTTATAAGCTATAACTACCTATCCTAAAAAAATAAGAAAATAAAACTAATCCTACAATCAAAGCACAAAATTAATCCCAAATTCAGCTCTTTTAAAACTCACTAAAAACCCTAAAAATCCCAAACAAACACAACCCATTACAAATCATATAAGCAAATCCAAAACCAAAGACTAAAGAAAAACTAACTGTCAGGTCCACCAAGCTGAGTAACCGCATCCACAAATCTCTCATGGAGCTCCGAAGTCCACCGGAGCCGGGGCTTCGGATCCGTAGTCAACACCAAACACGGATCCCCAACAAACCCGGTTCCATCCAACTGACCCGGAAACTCACCATGCCCTAAATTACTTCCATCTAACGAAATCGTATGAATCCCAGAATACATTTCAACAAAAACCCAGTTCAAATCTTGAAGTTTAGTGCTTGATTTCGCAAAAATCAAGAAAACCCAGATGAAATCTTGAAAATTAGGGTTTGAATTTGCGAAAATCAAGAAAACCCAGATGAAAGATTTGATTTTGAATGGTGTAGAGTGAAGAAGATCGAAAAGGGTCCTGAAATGTGAATGAAAAGAAGAGCCAGGTGAATGAAAAAGATTGAATTTTTAGAGAGAGAAAGAGGAGAGAGAGGGAGTTGTCTTAGTCTGTCGCTTTTGTGTTAGGGCTTTTTTGCAATATTTTTTTGGAATTAATTTGGAGTGAAGAAAGATTAGTCATGGACAGCATGGTATGAGGAGTCCTGTCACTTTCTATGTCTTGTTAAAATATTTTGGTTTTTATAAAATAACAAGAAAAAAATTGTACGATACCGTTGTTCGAACGTTACCCATGATCAGGGATGAGCAAATGGTACCGCGTTGAACTAAAAGATTTTCAATAGAGTTAATAGCCAAAATGGTCCCTGAGGTTTGCTCACTGTTGCCACTTTAGTCCAAAAACCAATTTTTTTAAATCTGGGTCCCTGATGTTTGCATTTTTTTACCATTTTAGTCCAAATTTCAAAAAAGTCAAATTTTATCTATTTTTTTACTGAATTTTGTCTTTATCCTTATTTCTCACAAGGGCAAATTTGTCATTTTATATTATTATAAACCAATGGTTATTTTTATAATATATTATAACAAACCCTCTTCAAGAACCCAGACCTCTCAAAGCAGATTAACTCTCTCTCTCTCTCTCTCTCTTAAAGCACCCTCTGTCTCTCTCTCTTCACCACCACCGCCACCTCCTCCCCTTCTCACCACCGCCACCACTACCTCCTCACCAAAGCCACCACCTCCTTCTCACCGCGACCTCTCCTCCGCCATCGCCATCACCGTCCTCCGCCTCGATCGCCTCAAAGTGCACGCCGCTCCTGTATCAGTCGATATCGAGCCAGGTGTTCGAATCAAAGTTCGTAATCCAGATGTTTAGTCGCTCGATTATCGTCGCTCAATGTTTTGGTTGAGTATAGAGGTGAACAGCTAGGGTTTGTTAGTTCGGATGAGGGAAGCGTGAAGGTCAGGGGTTCGATTCTATTTACTACGGTTACGGAGATTCGTGGTAGTCTTGGAATTCTGTTGTTTAATTTTTCGATTAAGGTATGAATATTGTTTCCTTGGTGCAGTGGGGTGGGGTGGTGCAGGTCAGGGGTTCGGTGGTGGTGGCGGTTTGAAGATGAGAGTTGTGTGGACTGAGTTCTGTGAGTAAACTGCCATTTTGGGGGTGGTCGGAGTTCTGGTGGTGGTCATAGTTGCAGGTGTTGATGTTCAGTTGTTTGAGAAGATGATGATGATTCAGTTGTTTGATGATCTACTTTGTGAGAGATGATCTGGGTTCTTGATCTGGGTTTGTAATTAGCTGTTTGTTAATAACTCATAAATAGGCGATGATGATTTTTTCATTGTCTGAGTGAATCGAGTGAAGCTTTGAGACTTACCATATCTTGGTGGGGTAATATCCGGCTGTTGAAGCAGCCGCGATGTTTGCAGCCATGGCGGTTGGTTCCTCTTTGTTTTGATTATTATTAACAGATCTGAGCCTCCTAATTCTTCTTTTTCATAATTTCGTTTTTATTTTTATCAAGGGTTTTGACTTGATATTTTCGGGGTTAATTAGTGTTGTTGATTCGTTATAGTTGCAGGTGTTGATGTTCAGTTGTTTGAGAAGATGATGATGATTCAGTTGTTTGATGATCTGCTTTGAGAGAGATGATCTGGGTTCTTGATCTGGGTTTGTAATTAGTCGTTTGATGATCTGCTTTGAGAAGATGATGATGATTCAGTTGTTATAATATATCATAAAAATGACCAAAATACCCCTGCATAAAAGGACAAAATAGGCTGGTTGCAACAGTAAAAAAATGGGGTTTTTGAAATTTGGACAAAAATGGCAACAAAATGCAAACCTCAGGGACCCAGATTTAAAAATTTTGGATTTTGGACTAAAGTGGCAAAAGTGAGCAAAACTCAGAGAACCATTTTGGCTATTAAGGGGCTGTTTGGCAACATCTGAACCAATAAGTGCTGAATGAATAAGAGGTCTGAATGGGTAAGAGGGTCTGAATGGGTAAGTGCTGAACCAGTAAAGTGCTGTTTGGATCCATATCTGAATGACAGTATAAAATGACATTTTTACCCCTCCCCACAAAATAAACCCATTATTGCTTTTTTTCTATAAAAACCAATATCATCAATCATCATTCACAAGAAAAGCCACACACCCTCTCACAGTCTCACCAATCCACTCCCTCCCTCTGATTTCTTTCCGGCGACCGGAATGACAGGAAGCCGAACCGCCGGCGTCGAGTTCCCCGACGGCAAACAACACCCCCCTGCCCTTCCTTTTTTTCTCCGGTGGTTTCTCCCGAAGACGACACCCCCCCCCCCTCTTCAGCTTCATCAAAACGGACCACCACCACCACTGTCGGGTGGTGGTGAGCGACGGATGGATCAGGAAAGAGAGGCAGATGAGAGGAGAGAGACAAAGAAATCAAGAGACGACGACTAACCGGCGACGTTTCCGGCGTCTTTGCCGTCGTTCACGGTGGCGGCGCCCGACAAGTTTTCCGGTAAGTACTTGCTTCTATTCCCTCGTTGAAACTGTGAGCAGAGTTCGATTTTGTGGGGTTTTTGGTTTGGTGATGGTTCTGATAATCGGGGGCGTTTGGGGATGTGGTGGTTTTCGGTGTGGAATCTTGTTGTGGGTTTTGGTGAATGATTGTTTCTAGGGTTTATGTTGTTTTTGGTGAATGATTGTTTTTGGTGAATGATTGTGTCTAGGCGTTTGGGGATATGTTGTTGATGATGATGATGGGGCTGTGGAAGAAGATGCAAAGCTTACAATTAAGGCACAAGGGGCAGGCTTGTCAAAAGTTCCATTCAGAGATGAGAAGTAGCTGAACCATTCAGAGCTGAATGGTTCAGTTCAGAGGTGAAGTTTTTGTGAACCAAACAAGGATACCTCTGTCCGATTCAGAGGTTTACCTCTGAATGGAGCCATTCAGAGGCAACCAAACAAGCCCTAACTCTTTTCAATATCAATTCAGTACCAACTTTTGGCGTTTTCTGTACCAGCCTGGTGCCGGTTTTTACCTTCATGTACAGATACCGTACAGGACCGTACCGGTATTTTCAATACCGGTTAACACAAAACTTATCCCAATACGTGATACAAAAAAATAATTAAAATATATGTATAATTAAAGTTAAAAAAATATGAAAATAAAATAGTAAAAGTATTTAAAAAACTATATATTACTATTATTATAATAATAAAAATCTATTCATTACATTGTGTTTTTAATATATGTATGTATATGTATATGTATATGTATGTATAATACAATATAATATGTATAATGTTGAAGACTTTTTCTTTGCTTTTATATGTTTTTTTATGATATTTTGAGGGTTGTTTATAGATTACGATATTGTGTACAAATAAAATATAGAAATGTTTTTGGGAAATCTGTAAACAGAACTCATAGGCGGTTTGTGGACACGGAGAGTGATATTGCTCTATCGTACCTTCTCTCCTTCATGTTGGTCGTCTCTTTGTAATTTGTCTTCCACGTTTGTGTTTGTAATGGTTGACGGGACCATTGGTGACACCCTTAGATATTGATGTCAACTTGATATTGATGTCAACTTTAATGAGGGTAATATTGATACGTGTAAGAAATCATGATCTAACATAAATCGTGAATGTTTTTGTCATACGTTTTAGATTGTTTTATGTTACACCTGTAAAAGTTATAACGTATATTGGCAAACTATGAATGTTTTTTTATATTGGGTTAATTACATGGATAGTCTTTGTGGTTTACACATATTGGGACTTTGGTCCTTAAGTTTAGAAAATTACACAGATTGTCATTGTGTATACATTTTGTAACATTGATGCTCACTGACATGGATGAACGTTAAATATTTCAGATAAATGAATACGAAATGTCTCTTTTTCCCTTAATACAGAAGAAAATTAAAAAAAAATATTAAATAATACAATATATTAAAAATGAATTTAAAAGCCTTGTGGTCCCTCCCACATGTTAAACATTCAAGTTAAATGAGACTGAGTGTAGTGGGGCGACTCCCCACACCAAGTCGCCCCAAGTCGCCTGGAACACCGCCCCCGGGGGCGACTTGGGGGGCGACCCCCTCTTGCCCGACTCAAACGCGTCGCCCAATTTCAAATGTTTGGATTTGGATATAGCCGTTGCCAACGGTTATGTTGGCTAAGTTTATTATTTATTTTTTTTAATAATCCAACCTTTATAAAATACCCCATATCAAACACATTTTTACCACAATTTTCTCTCAAACTCCTCAAAATTTATACCAATCTTATATCAACTCATCAAAATTTATACCAATCTTCTATCAACTCTTCAAAATGTATCCCCACAACATCCCTCCTTTCAACCAAAATACGCAATCTTCAAATCCACAACCCGATTTGGCGGATCCAAATGTTTTAAACAACCCCGCTTTTTACGCCTATTTCAATAATTTGCACGTTCCTAGCCCTACACCGCAAGTATACTACAACAATATGTCGCTACCGCAAAATATGGGGTTCGCCACTTGGAACACACAACAACCCGGTGGTTTTCAAAACGTTGGAGGATCGAGCCAACAAAATGGTATAAATTTTTTAGATATTTTTTTGTAAAGAATACGTTTTTTTTTTTTTTTTAACTTTGTTTGTATTCCATCTAGTGGTTGATTTAGATGACGAAGAAGTTCCGGAGACCCAGTTCGATGTCGGTCAAAAAAAGAAACGTTCACACAAGAGAAAAACAACGGGTGAAGAACGCTTGAAAACCAAACCGATACCATGGACTTCCAACGAGGAAATGAGCTTGTCAAAGGCTTGGCTAGAAATAACCGAAGACCCGAGATGTAGTAACTATCAAAAGGAAAAAACATATTGGTCTCGTATTTACAACCTTTTCCTCAAGTTGGAAGGTCAAGAAGAAGGATACCGTGATGTCGATGGTGTCGGCGCGAAATGGCGTAAAATGCGTCCTTTGATTCAAAGTTTCAACCAAATATACACTCGCCTAAGTAACTCGCGTGTGCGCCAAAGTGGTTCCGACGATGCGATGCTCCAAGCAAACGTCCAACAGGAATACCGAGCCGAACACAAGAAGGCGTTTCCTTATCTTGCTATTTGGCAAATTTTAAGAAGGAGTTCGAAATTTAACACAGTCATCGCCTTCGATCCATTTAAAACCCGTGGCCAACCGTCGGCTAAGCGGTCAAAAACCTCATCCTCAAACGACCATCAAAGTACCGGGTCGGACGCTCGGACTCAAATAAATCTCAACGACATTGAGGAAGACAACGAAGAGCCACATGAAGAGGCCGAACCGTATCAACCACCACAACGACCGGTTGGCCGAGATAGGGCCAAAAAAGCCGCCCAAACGTCTTCTAGCGGTGCACGAATCGACTACACCGAAACGTTCGAAAAAGTGACCAATAAGTTAGACGGGTTGATGCAAACGAGCCAACAACGGATCAACTTAAAAAAAGAACACGGGGACCGAAAGCTAAAGCTGAAAGAAAGTCGTCAAAAAGCACTTGATTTGCAAATATTAACAACCGACACGACAAACCTTACTGGAGCCGAGCTCGCTTTAGCCGAGCAAATGAAGCAAGAAATTCGAGAAAAATATAACCTTTGTTGAAGTAATTTTTTTATTTTGGTTGAAGTAATTTTTTTTTTTAGTTGATGTATTTTTTTTATTTTGGTTGAAGTATTTTTTTTTTTAGTTGATGTATTTTTTTTATTTTGGTTGAAGTAATTTTTTTTTTAGTTGATGTATTTTTTTATTTTGGTTGAAGTAAAAAAAGACTTTTATAAAAAAATATGATTTTTTTTATATCTTTTACATAAAAAAGACAAAATAAATGGGTGCCACGTGTCGCAAGACGCCCCACCCAGCAAGGTTGCCCCACTACCCCTTTTTTGGTCAGAATCCTCTTATGTGACGTGGCGCCACGTGTCGCAAGACGCCCACTCAACAGGTTGCCCCACTACACTCAGTCTGAGCATGAAATGATTTTTATACAAGTATATAAAGTTGATGATTTCGCGCCCCCTGCCACCTCATCAATTTTAGAACCACTTCGTCTCTACCATTGGGGGCGCTATCCTTGGCCTCTGCCAAAGGAATAGCGGGCGTGAGAGGAAGAAAGTAATGGGGTCCACCTTAATCAACCAATCAAATTTCTTTTATTTAACTTTTTTTAAATATAGCTAAAAGGGGCTTTATAGGGGGCGTTATTCAACATCGTGAAACTTAGCGATAAAGTCTCATGCTTATGTGTCGCTTACGTGCGGTTTACTTGATATGATAAAGCTCCTAAGGGCTTTAAACCACACTCACCTGCCTTAGGTTTTTTTTTAGTTTTTTTACTTTTACTTTTATATTTAGGATAGGTAGTTTATAAGTTTGTACAAGTATATAAAACTTGATGATAAACTGGTGAAATGATCTTTACTCATTTGTGTTTTTTATTTTTTTGAGATAGGTAGTTATGACTTATGCGTTGGGTAGATGTATATAAAACTACATGATAAACTGTTAAAATGATCTTTATTCATTAGGGATTTTTAATACTGTTAAAATGATCTTTATTTAGGGATTTTTTTAATTATTTATTTATTTATTCTAGGTTTTTTTACCCGATCAGATTCTGGGTACGGTATTTTTATACACCTCTAATTGTAGTTACTATTTGAATATCCATCCTCAAATCTAAGGCTGATATATCATGTCAACCTGACCTGTTAAGACCCGAACACGATAAGACACGAACCCGAAACAGGTAAACACGAAAACGACACGAAATCTTATCGTGTCAGATCTTTCAAAACGAACACGAACCTGATAATAAACAGGTTACACGAAACGACCTGTTAAGGCGTGGAAAATTTACCAACGTATCATACAACCTATTAAGACACGAACACGACATGTTAGGACATGAACACGACCTGTTACTACATGTTTGATATTTAGCCATTAACATGTCCTAACAGGTATTGTATAATGGTCTTAAGTCTTAACAGGTCATATTGTGCCTAGCATGACCTGTTAAGACACGAACACGATAACACACGAACACGAAATAGGTAAACATGAACACGACACGAAATTAAACAGGTCTTAGCATGTCGACCTGTTATAGACACGAAACCTGTTAACTTTGTGTAGGTTCGTGTCATGTTATCGTATTCGTGCCAAAATTTTCAGCCCTACTCAAATCTTTATAAATCCCCTTTTTGTTGTGTTATTTTATTCCCCCGAGCCAACCTCTTTATTCTTTTTTCCTCAGGAAATTGTTAGACACCCAAAATAATTATTTATATTGATAATCTACTTATTTTTCTTTAATATTGCGAAGAGCCCAGAAAGCCATCAAATCTGTTTATTTCTTTTAGTGCAATTATTTTAATCTAATCATTTAGATTTAGACTTACTGAGGTTGGTTATAATCAATTAATCATACATAAAAGTGCAATAAGACTGTGTTGCAAGGCTTTGAGGTTATATGATATGAGATAAGTAACATTTAGATTTTAGGGCAAAAATGACGTCCCTTTAACAATGACTAGATGTAAAAACACGGGTGGTCTTTAGAAATTTAACATATCAAATTTTATTAAACAATGAATCACGATACATTTTTTAAGGTTTAATTGAAAATGGATTATAAATAAACAGTTGTTGAATTATTATAAACAATCATTAATCAAATAACATGTATAGAATTACCAAGTTTGTAGTTTGTTGACAGATTATAACGAATGATATCGTATGTTGTTCAATTCATAAAAATGTTTGTACTTTAAGAATTGCAGAAACATTCATACATTCATTTGTCCTTTAAGAATTGCAGAAACATTCATACATTCATAAATAGTGTTAGATATTTTGGTGTAATCGGGGGATTTGGTGATCAAAGCGAATAATAATACACATCAAGCAAGTTAGGAGGTGCAGGAGTGCACGCTTGTTTGAGTTATTATAATTCAAAGTGTACGGACGGAGCTTGTATTCTACGGGGGTTCCAAGAGGGCAACACCCCATTGGCGGGGGTCCGGGGGCAACGCCCTTGGGAGCAGGGTCCAAAAGGCGGCAGCCCCTGGCAGAGTCAAAGAGGCAGAGCCCCTGACTGGGGTCAATTTTTCTATAAATTAGTATAATATATAGATGCTCCTTTAACAAATCACTTTGATTGTATTTCACTTATATAAAATGTTTTTACTAAGAACAAAAAAAAAACAAAGAGATGTGAGAAAAAATCTTTTATGATTATTATAACTTATAAGGTTGTCGTATTGATATAAAACCTTGACAATTTGAAATGTTATTTAATAATAATTAAGAGCCGTTTTTGGTAAATGTCCAAACGTCCATCTCAAACGGTGGGTGGAGTTGATGATTGATGTACAAGTATATTAAAGAGATGCATACAAATTAATCCAAGTGGGAGGACTAAGGGGCATTATTTATTAGTTGTAAAAATACATCTTTTTTAAATATTAAAATAGTAAAGTTTGTATAGTGTTGGGGAACGAGGAGACTTGTGCTTGAACAAAGAATATTTGGACATAATTCAATGTGTATCTATATGTTAATAATACAACACTACTACAAGTCGTGAAGAATGTACCTAATACGGATATGTATGTTACGTAGACTTATATGGTGTGTCACGGGCAGATCTAGCATAAGGGGAGTGGTAGCGATGTACATAATACGTATATGTATGTCACGTAGACTTACAAGGTTTGTCAGGGGTGGATCTAGTATAGGGGGACGCTACCCCTCAACTTTCTTGGTGAAGTACATTTATAGTGCAAAAGTTTGTTTTTTTTTTCTGTCGCTTTATGTATCGGCTACTCCTAAAAAAAATAGCCCGTACAACCCCTCAACTTTACTTCTAGATCCGCGATTGAGGTGTGCCACTGGTCTATCTTTCTCTTTCTAAAGCTAAAGGAATAGTCTATGGTACTTTCTTTCTAAACACCTAACTTCTTTTTAAAAAGGGTCCTCTTACATACACAATCATCATATTCCATATATGCACTATTCTTATAAGTCCATTTCATGCTCCATGTAGACCACTATTAGAAACCCAATTAAACCCTCCCTTGGAGCGAGTTCTATCTCGCATCTCTTGCACCTACTCGATCACCTTGGTGACAAAACGAGACTTGTGCACTTTTGTCACGTTCCTCTAATGTATGTTATTTTTTCCTATGAAGCACTAACATTGATCTCTCATATCAAAGCCTAACACTCCAATCAGGACCCATTATATGTGAGAATTGTGTGAAAACCTCGTTTGTTATCTCCACTATTGATGAAGAAGCAGCGGCATGCTACGTTTCACTCTATCTAGTGTATAGTAGCCGTCCTCCCAGGGTCACGCCTCAATGTCTCGTGAGGAGAATTGCTAAAAAAAAAATTCCAAGGTTGAGGATGATCCACTTGAATGCTCATCATAAGGAATACCTAGTGCTATATGAAATAACAAAAGTCCATTCACATCAATAAAGCGTTTAAAACCTCTTATAGTTTCTCATTTTAAGTTGAGCTCATAACCTTATGCTCTCTTGAGAATTAAGATCCGCGTGCTAACGGTTGAGTCCGTAGCTTCACTTAAACAAATTACTATACCAAAGCATAAACGAAAATATACCATCATTTTGAAATACTTGTGTACAAAGTACTAGCAAGTAGTAGTTATCTTTCACACATATCACCATCATTACTTGACAAATTGTCCACTTACTTCATAAAGGATAAACTTCAAGACATACCACATGATAAATCTACTTCCAAAATGCAAAAACTTTATATTTTATTATCCAGTCGCCTACCATTCCATTCCACTATATAACATTTCCAAACGTGAATAGTACTTTCGTATGATTAGGTCATACGACACTCTACTATTGGCCCATGTTTTATTTATTTATTTTTATGTTATTAGATGAAATGTGGTTATGTATTATGTTTAATATTAAAGCTTATAATTATATTATATAACATTACAGGAAAGCTTATATAGTATTTAAAGGTTTTTAAAACAAGTAGGACATGTTCGTGCGTTGACGCGGTTCGGTTTTAACCAACCCGAAACAATCGTTTTTATTATCTTGGTCCAGTGGAGCCGAGTACGTGTTGATAACACTTTTGTTACACTACCACTTTATTTTATTTTTTGTTTTCTTTTGATTGCTAACGCTAACGTATTTGGGTTTTCTCTTTGAGTTGTTATACCGAGTTTTGACTTCCTACGAACCAAACGATACTAACGAAATTCCAACCATGCGTACCCGTTGTGGAACGCGGGCACAAACCTAATTTACTACAATGGTATACTATTATTCTTCCTTGGCGCATTCCCTTGGGCATGTCATATCAGATATGTCATGTTTCATTTTCTCATGCCTAGTGGTGGTCTAAGTGCATCTCCCAAGTCAAAACATTTTTCTCCATATACATTACATTTTTTCAAAAGCTCTTGCTATTCTCATATCCCTACATCTTATTTTTATACTCTTTTTCACTCTATCTCTCTATGTATATCTATGTATGTATATACTCTTTTTCACTCTCTCTATGTAGATCTATGTATGTATAGAAAGAGATAAAGGAAAGGAATGTATGAATATTAACTCATTTTTCAAACATACATTAAAATAAATTTGTAGGTTTTATTTTTGTATGTATAGATAAAGATAGAGGAAAGGGATATATAAATATTGAGTTAGGATCCTGTAAAAAAGACTAAAAGTGTGAGAAGGGTAAGAAAGAATCTACACCATTAGATCTTTGATCTAATGGTTGAGATTAATAGGGACCAAATTGTAAAATTTGATTTATTTTTTGGACTGATTTGAAAATTCTAGGGGTAATAAAGTCTTTATATCCATTCAAAAATAGAAACTGTAAATCAAAATCGCTACAATATCTCTCTCTCTCCAGATGATCTCCATCTACGATCAAAGTTCTCTCTCATAATCAATCTGAAGAAGAAACACGACAGCGGCCAATCGGAAAATCAAACACGACAGCGGCGGCGGCGGTGGTGCGAGCGGCAGCGGCGGTGGTGCTGGTGCGAGCGACAGCGGCGGTGGTGCTGGTGCGAGTGGCAGCGACGGTGGTGCTGGTGCTAGTGGCAGCGGCGGTGGTGGTGCTGGATCGACAGTGGTGGTGCGGCGGTGGTGGTGCCGGAAGTGGCAGTGGTGGTGGTCCTGCGATCTCTTTCTATCTACCTCGAACGGCGCCGGAAGTGGAGAAGATGATACAGAGGTGTTATATTCTTTCATTAATGGTGTTTTTTTTCTTTTATGAATGGTGTTTTTTTTTTCTTTTCTGAATGGTGTTATTTTTTCTTTTCTAAATGGTGTTATTTTCTTTTCTAAATGGTATTATTTTTGTTTCTGAATGGTGTTATTTTCTTTTTCTGAATGGTGTTATATTTATTTACTGAATGGTGTTATATTCTTGTACTGAATGGTGTTATATTATTTACTGAATGGTGTTATATTCTTGTACTGAATGGTGTTATATTATTTACTGAATGGTGTTATTTTGTTTACTGAATGATGTTATTTTTTGTTTACTGGATGGTTTTTTTTTTGTTTCTGAATGGTGTTATTTTGTTTCTGAATGGTGTTATTTTTTGTTTACTGAATGGTGTTATATCTTGTACTGAATGGTGTTATTTTGTGTACTGAATGGTGTTATATTTTTGTTTACTGAATGGTGTTATATTATTTTGTAAAAACACCATGAATTGAATTATGAATTTTTTTAAAACACCATGTCATGAACATGCACTGATTCTGTGAATGATGCAAAAAAAATTAAAACGAATGATGTTATGGACGGTTATAATTACTTAAATCAAGGATTTTCTCTCTCCAAATCCTTAAATCAAGGATTACCATATTTGAATTTGTTAATGCATTTACAATCATACCCTTTTCAATTAATTTAGATCTAATGGTTGAGATTTTTTCTTAATTTTCTCACACTTTTGGTCTTTTTTACAATAACTCCACCCTATAAATATTAACTCCATTTTCAAAACACACTTTAAAATAAATTTGTAGGTTTTATCTTTTCAATATCCATTAGTTAGCCCTTGACAACAAACTAATTTATTTCTAAAATACTAATATACAGGCATCTTATAAAATTTAAACCATCTACCTTATGGATAAGAAATTAGGGAAGACACCTTATTTTGATCCTTTCCCTTTAACGAAAACAATGATACGGGATGAGAGTACTATCTTGGAAGGGATATAATTGTGTAGTATTGTTTTGAGAGTTTGCTTGGTGCAAATCAATTGTTACATAGTAAACTATAAATAAGAAATACTAGCATGTGAGTTTTATGGATTGCTATTTTATTACAAGTTAACTAGTTTTTTACTATCGCCGCGTTGCGGCGAATGTATTTTGTTATTTAGTCTATGTTTACATGTGTTTCGAAATCACTACGAGTGTATTGCGCACGGAACCGCTAACAGGAATAAAAAAATATAGAAAAAAACACTAAATGACAACCAAAAGAAAATCAACCAAAAAAATTGTATGGTGATGATGTTGTTCGTATGAAACATGTGGTCAGAGATAAGCAAATGGTACTAGCTACCGATACCGAATTTCCCGAACCGAAAGATCTTAAGTACCAATTCGGTACGACTTTTGCCGTTCCTGGTACCGGTTCGCTACCGGATTTTACCTTCATGTACCAGTACCATAACTGGTATTTTCAGTACCAGTACCGATTTGGAATTGGTTGCCACCGAACTCATCTCTACCCCTGAAACTAAAAAAAGAAATCATTAAAAGTTGAAGAAAATCAATAAAAAAAGTTGCATCATACCGTTGTTGTTCGTACGGTGGTACCGGTTCGCTACCGGTTTTTACCTTCATATACCGGTACCGTAACTGGTATTTTCAGTACCAGTACCGATTCGGTATTGGTTGCCACCGAGCTCATCCCTACCACTGAAACTAAAAAAAGAAATCATTAAAAGTTGGAGAAAATCAACAAAAAAAGTTGCATGATACCGTTGTTGTTCGTATGGTACCCGTGATCAGGGATGGGTAAATGGTATCGGGTAGCGGTACCGAAATCTCGAACTAAAAGATTTTCAAAATCAATTTAATACCGACTTTTGGGGTTTTCTGCACCATGCTGATGACCTTCATGTATCGATAACCGTACCGGTATTTTCGATACCAGTATCGGTTAACACAACCTTGTCCAACTTAAAAAATAAAGCGCGGGTACCTCACTAGTTATTATTAAAGTGGAATAATGAGTGGCGGCTGTTATCTTAACTTTTTATTTCTCAAAAGAAATATTTTATATTACAAAATGAAATATCTTTTGTGATAATTCATGAATAAAATATATTGGTTGGTTTGATATACGTATAGGAAAATATGAACATGTCAACTACCCCCATGTGATTTCTCTAGACGCTAGAGTATCTATACAACCACTCATTTGTACAAAATATTATAAGGAACTAGTTATTGTTAGAAATTCTAATAATTTCAACATAATCATATTTTTATAAATCTAAAGCTACGATTAAAACATGTGAAAATGTAGTATAACAATCAAAATTTTAACATATGTCATATATGCTATTATGTTATTGGTAACCAAAAAAATGTGTAACTAATTATTATCCATGTGTAACAAGATGTTAATGTTGCATTGTTATACATGTGTAACATTTTAACGACATTTTGTTACACATGTGTAACAATCACTTACACATTATTTCTTTATTTTTTTGGAAAATAAAAACATATATTACATAAAAAAGTTTTACTTGTTTTATAAAATTTTACTGGGTTTCTCAAGTAGTTTTTCATTTTATATTTTCCGAAAGTACCGAATACCAAACTCAATAAAACTAGGTACCGATACATGTACCAAATATCTAAAATCAGTACGGGTACTTGGAAAAAAAAAGCCCAACCCTAAATGCAGCAACTTCAGATGTCCTATTAAAAGTAGACAAAATATTAAATACAAAGTATCTTACGTACGGATGGAGTGGAAAAGTAAAAAAAACACGGTGGCATTTTCGTAATTATTTTACTCGTAAGGTAATTATTAAAATTACTTTACTAATAATCTTGTAGGGTAATTTTGTAAAATGAACTTGTAGGGTAATTTTGTAAATGATCTTGTAGGGTAATTTTGATCTTATAGAGTAATTTTGTAAAGTATCATAATTACTTTACAAACGATCTTGTAGGGTAATTTTGATCTGGTTAGGTAATTTTTATTTTATAGGGTAATTTTGTAGAGCCTCATAATTACTCTACACAATTAATCCTGTAGAGTAATTTTGATCTTATACGACAATTACGATTAAAATAATTACGAAAATGACACCGCGTTTTTTTTTTTACTTTTCCATGCCATTCGGACTACTTTTGTAAGAAGATGCTTTGTACTGGCTAGATCTTTGCTCGTTAAATATTGCACATAAGTGGTGCAAATGACAATAAACAAACCTAATATAGTTGGTTAATAATAATATATCTTAATAGGGAAAAGATCAAATAGAAAGTTTATTTTGGCTAGGAAGTATAGAAAGCAATAGGATTATGACATGTGGCAAATTTTAAAATAAAGAGAAAGGGTATTTTAGTCAATCTCATCCTTTCTTCTTCCGTCTTCTCCCCAGTTACTTCAAAACCCACCATTTTCAAAACCCACCATCTCCAACCTTTTCTTCACTTACTATCTCAATAATCACTACATTATAGTGCGATTTTCGTCATCAATCAATGATTCAAACACCCGATCAACGTGTTCTTCAGCTTTTTTTTTGAAGAAAACTCAGTTTAATTTCATTCAAAGTCTCGTTTTCCTCGTGATTTTGAAGATAATCACTCGATCCGTTCGATTCAATCGCTGATAAGTGTTTCTATCATTCAAAATTCGTTCAATCGATGAAGAAATCGGCTTCGATCCATGTAAGAAATTCTTTAATTTCATTTTCACGATCTGGGTTTTTGATAAAGTCATTGCGTTTTACGATCTTGGCGGGGTCCGGGGGCGGCAGCCCATGGTAGCAGGGTCCTAGGGGCGGCAGCCCCTGGCGGGGTCCAAGGGGCAGAGCCCCTGGCTGGGGTTGAGCTGCATTCGTAGACAGTTTTATGCCATTGTGATATTCGCTAATTTACACATATTTTAGTCCCCCGTTTTATCCGTATTTTATGCGTTTTCGGCCGTAAAACCGTCATTCGGATACTTAATTATCTACCCTTTTGTTTACAGGCCTAAAACAGCATACCAGACAAGATGATAGCGAAAACGAGGACTTTCCGGACAAAACGACGAAGCTGCGAACATTCTGTTAAGAAAACTGACCTGGGCGTGTGGAACGGTCGTGCGACCTGATGCACGACCGTGCATCTCCGACAAATGATGATCAGCCCGGCAATGAATGAGGGTGCGACTAGGCGTGCAAGGCAATCTTGGTGAATTATTGTGCAAGATTTGTAAAATGAACTCGGTTGTGATTTAATCTAGTTTATGCTTGTCTCGGTGGTTACATTGTGTTTATCGGTGTTGCTTTCCTTGATTAAGTGCGGTTAGAAAACTCCTAACGGATGACTAACTTATCTTTAAGAGATTTTCATAGACATTTATCAATTGCACGTTAAAGAACAATTTTAGGTGGTTAAAGTGTGTTTATCGTTTTAGCTTTCCGAATGATTGTCATATTAGGATTCTCGAAAGGGATACTAATTGTCTTAAAATGGAAAATTGACCGAATGCTTCTAGTGCCAAAACCGACTTAGTTGACATGCTGTGGTTGTGTATTAAGCAAGGCTATTTATCTATTATCTATTATGTTTTTATTATGTATTTGTTTACGCTTACTTTAGTTTAATTAAAATCAAACAAAACTTATGTTTTTACTGGTAGTTTAGTGACAAAGGTCTAGTATTATTTCTCCGCCCATTTCCTTGGATCGATACTTGGTTCTTACCGATACTTTACTACATATATGACGGGGTACACTTGCCTCTTTCGTGTGTGTTTTGATGTAAAAGTAATAATCACTTTTATAAATTTAAAACCAAATCGTGTGTAATTTCATTGCAAAATTATGTATATATACGCACACGTCAAGTTTTTGGCGCCGTTGCCGGGGAAATGGCGAGTTTTAGGAACGACCCGAGTCATTGTGTTATCGGTGTATATACTTGTTAATATTTGTGTATACTTTCTTGATTATTTATTTGTTTATTTGTTTGTTAATATTTCTTGTTTTATTTCATTTATTCGTTTTCCAAGTCATTTTTGTATACTTGTAAATTTTTGTTCCATTTATTTGTTTTAATCCGGATTTATTTATTTATTATTCTTTGAGTTTTCGGCTTCGGGTATTCATTTTTACTTTAGCTGATTCATTCATTTTTATTGTGTTGATTTTTATAAAATTTCGGGCCCATTTTCGGATTTTTATAAAATTTTCAGCCCATTATTAATAATATTCTGCTTCTATTCAGCTAAAAAAAAACAGCATTATTATATTAATAAAATATTCATTGTGTTAATTTGTCGTTTGCAGGTTGATGTTCTCAACACCCCCTCCCGATCTTGTTGAGTCGCCAGACGAGCCCGAGCGTGATCTGAGGAGACGTCTTCGTGCGAGAGGGCGTGCGGTTGGGCTACTGCTCGCAGCTGGTGAGCAGGAGCAGGTGGTACCCGTTGAAGCCGAGGGCTCAGGGGTAGCAGGGAACGCCATCATGGCGGACGATGATCGACCTTTGAATGAGACGAATCAGCCCGGAAGGGCAGGCCTGGAGCCGAGTATCCTTCAACCTACTATTGATGCACCTACTTTTGAAATTAGATCTAGTATTATTAACATGGTGCATAATTCAGTACAGTTTGACGGACGTGAGCATGAGGATCCCGGGAGGCATATTGCTGCTTTTCTTGCTATTTGTTCGACATTTACGATCACAGGTGTTTCGGAGGATGCTATTCGGTTGAGGTTGTTTCCGTTTTCGTTGCGTGACAAAGCTAGAGCTTGGCTTATGTCACTCCCAGCCGGGTCCATCAGGACCTGGAATCAGTTGGCGGAGCAGTTTATGTAGAAATATTTCCCACCTGAGAAAACAAACAAGCTTCGAAACCGAATTGTATCTTTTCACCAGGACGAGGGCGAGTCGTTGCATGCGGCTTGGGAGAGATTCAAGGATTTGTTGATTGATGTGCCACATCATGGCTTCTCAAGGAGACAGCTGGTTTTGACGTTCTATCAGGGGCTCAGTTACAACACGCAGGAGCGATTAGACGTGAACGCGGGAGGCGATCTAGGAACTAAGACGCCGACTGAAGCGTATGATATTATAGAAAAAGCTGCGTTGAAATCCAGCTCTCGTCGGGAAGGAGATAGAAGTCGGGCATCATCATCATCATCTCGCGCAGGAGTTCATGCTGTAGACGACTATACGGCCATTACTGCACAGATCTCAGCCCTTGCATCGAGATTCGACAGGTCCCAGATGATTGCGCAAGCTGGCTCGGGATGTGACCAGTGTGGAGTGTCACACGAGCCTGGTGCGTGCTTTCAGGGAGTCGTGTATGAGGGCCACGAAGAGGTAGACTTCATAAGTAATCAAACTAGGCCTCAGAACAACCCGTACAGCAACACCTATAATCCCGGTTGGAGAAATCACCCAAACTTTGGGTGGCGAGCGAATACAGGCAATCAAAATCCTTTGGGATTTACTCCGCGCGCTCCAGCGCAACAGCAGGGTCAGGGTCAGGGTCAGGGTCAGCAGTTCCAGCAATACAACCAACCTTACCAGCAGCGTCCATATTCGTATCAGAATCAGGGCACTGGGAGTAGTTCCCAGCAGCAGGCCCCTCAGTCTAGTTCCAAGCTGGAGGATATGATGGCTCAGCTTCTTACTAGCTCCTCGAGCGCGAATCAGTTGGCTGAAAAACGCTACCAACCGAGCGAGGATCGTTTTCTTTCTCATGAGGGAGAAATGAGGAGTCACAAAGCCTCGATTCAGAATATCGAGAATCAGGTTGGTCAGCTGGCACAGATGATGTCGAAGAGACCCCAAGGTGATCTCCCGGGCAATACAGAGACAAACCCGAGCGGGTACAGGGATGTGAATGCGATCATGACCAGGAGTGGAAAAACTACCGGACCCGTCATATCGGACTCATCACCGATCACTGAAGCGGTCCCGACTGACACACCGGACGAGGTGCAAGCCAGGCTACGCCCAGCAAGTACAACATAAGTCCAGGAGCCGGTCAAAGATTACACTCCTCCAGTACCTTACCCAGGCAGGCTGAAGAAGCAGAAGAACGACGAACAATACGGTAAGTTCCTTGAGTTGTTTAAGCAACTACACATCAATATACCGTTTGTTGAAGCCTTGGCCCAGATGCCAAAGTATGCGAAATTCCTTAAGGATATCCTCTCGAATAAACAGAAGCTCGAGGATATTTCATGTGTGGTGATGAATGAAACTTGTTCTGCCGTTCTACAAAACCGTCTGCCCATGAAAATGGGAGATCCGGGTAGTTTTACGCTCCCATGTTTGATTGGAAACATGTCTGTTAGCCATGCATTGGCTGATTTGGGAGCGAGTATCAACCTTATGCCATATAAGGTTTTTACTAAACTGGATCTGGGTGAGCCGTCACCTACTAGGATGAGCATTCGGTTGGCAGACCGTTCAATCAAGTATCCGCGTGGATTTGTGGAAAACATGCTTGTAAAAATCGATAAATTTGTTTTCCCCGTGGATTTTGTTATTCTTGACATGGATGAGGATTCAAGAGTACCTTTGATACTTGGACGCCCGTTCCTCAATACTGCGAGGATGATTGTTGATGTGCCAGCTGGCCAAATCACGCTCCGAGTGAATGATGAGCACGTGACATTCGATATTAAAAGATCGATGCAGCATCCGCAAAGTCACGATTACAAGCTTTACTATGTCGACATTGTCGATGCATGTGTGTGCTCTCATTTTCAAGGTACTGTTGACGAGATTGATTCGGACACACGTCTGTCGTGTGGGGACCTGATTGGCATTACGCAGAAGGGCCACGATTTAGAGCAGCCAGGCTATCAGATTGGTGACGATGGTTCCCAGAGTCCGGAGAGATTTCTTGAAATTGTCCATGTAGAAGAAGAGAAAGCAAAAACGTCGGTTGAAGATCCACCATCTTTGGAGTTGAAAGAACTCCCGCCACATCTCGAGTATGCATTTCTTGACGAGGAGCATCACTTACCGGTCATAATTTCGGCATCATTGGAAAAGGATGAGAAGACTCAGCTTCTTGAGGTTCTGAAACTTCATAAGAGAGCCATTGCATGGAAAATCATGGATATAAAAGGCATCAATCCTTCTTTTTGTACTCACAAAATTCTAATGGAAGACGAGTACAAACCATGTACACAACATCAGAGGCGTTTAAATCCAAATATGCAGGACGTGGTAAAGAAGGAGGTGATTAAGTTGTTGGATGCCGGGATGATATATCCTATTTCGGACTCTGTGTGGGTGAGTCCAGTGCAGGTTGTACCCAAGAAAGGTGGTATGACTGTAGTCTCAAATGATAGGAATGAACTAATTCCTACCCGTACCGTCACTGGGTGGCGAGTTTGCATTGACTACCGCAAACTCAATGATGCTACTCGTAAGGATCACTTCCCGCTTCCATTCATCGATCAGATGTTGGAACGTCTGTCGGGGAAGTTATATTACTGTTTCCTGGACGGGTTCTCTGGGTACTTTCAGATTCCTATTGCTCATGAGGATCAGGAGAAGACTACCTTTACCTGCCCCTTCGGCACGTTCGCCTACAGGCGGATGCCTTTTGGGTTGTGTAATGCACCAGCGACCTTCCAGAGATGCATGGTTGCAATTTTCCATGACATGATCGAGGATTCCATGGAGGTTTTCATGGATGATTTTTCGGTATTTGGGGATTCCTTCGATCATTGCTTGGAAAATTTGAGAAAGATGTTGAAGAGGTGCGAGGAGACAAATCTGGTCCTGAACTAGGAAAAGTGCCACTTCATGGTGAAGGAGGGCATAGTTCTGGGACATAAGATTTCTCGTGCGGGTATGGAAGTCGATCCAGCGAAAGTTGACGTTATTTCATGACTTCCGCCTCCCACCTCTGTGAGAGCGATACGGAGCTTTCTTGGTCATGCAGGGTTCCACAGGCGATTCATAAAGGACTTTTCAAAGATCGCTAGGCCTATGACCCGTTTGTTGGAGAAAGACGCTCCGTTCATATTTGGAGATGATTGCTTGAGGGTTTTTGACCTTCTCAAGAAAAAGTTGATTGAGGCCCCTATTTTAGTTGCACTGGACTGGAGTCTGCCGTTTGAAATCATGTGCGACGCGAGTGATTACGCTATAGGGGCCGTTTTAGGACAGAAAAAGGAAAAGCACTTTCACCCGATCTATTATGCTAGCAAAACTCTTCACGACGCTCAGGAGCATTACACCACGACTGAAAAAGAGCTCTTGGCGGTCGTTTTCGCATTTGATAAATTTAGATCGTATCTAGTGCTTTCGAAAACCGTTGTATATACTGATCACGCAGCCATTAGATATCTCTTCAGCAAACAGGACGCTAAACCGCGTCTAATCAGATGGATCTTGTTGCTGCAAGAGTTTGATATAGAAATCCAAGATAAAAAGGGTGCGTTAAATGTAGCGGCTGACCATCTATCTCGGTTAGAGCATGGAGACATCGAGGACTCGCGTTGGGATTCAATCAATGACAATTTCCCACACGAGTCTTTGATGGGTGTTGAGATATGCGATGAGTCGCCATGGTTCGCCGACTTTGCGAACTATCTTGCTTGCGGGATTCTGATTGAAGGGTTGACTCACCAGCAAAAGAGGAAATTCTTTTCAGATCTCAAGCACTACATATGGGACGACCCTTTCTTATTCAAGGTGGGTGCTAATCAGGTGATCAGAAGATGTGTATCAGGGACTGAGGCGACCGATATTCTGTGCCAGTGTCATGAGGGACCTACCGGAGGCCACCACGGAGCCAACTTCACCGCGAAGAAGGTGTTGTATTCCTGGTTTTACTGGCCGACCATTTTCCGTGACGCGCAGAGTTGGGTGAAAGCATGTGATGCTTGTCAGAGGGCGACAAATATATCGGCACGCGACGAAATGCCATAGAACTGGATACAAGTTTGTGAAGTCTTTGACGTTTGGGGGATAGACTTCATGGGACCGTTTCCCCCCTCACGAGGTAACAAATACATCCTGGTCGCAGTTGACTATGTATCAAAGTTGGCGGAGGCGCAAGCCTTACCCACAAATGACGCCAGGGTGGTCGTGAGATTCTTAAAAAGTTTGTTCGCCCGATTTGGCACTCCGAAAGCGCTTATTAGTGACAGAGGGACTCATTTCTGTAATACACAGCTTGAAAAGGCTTTGTCCCGTTACGGTGTGCATCACCGTTTGTCCACGCCCTATCATCCGCAGACGAGCGGGCAGGTGGAAGTCACGAACCGTGGGCTTAAGCGCATCCTTGAGCGGTCTGTTGGTGCAAACCGGAAGGAGTGGTCGGACAAACTTGAGGAAGCATTGTGGGCATTCCGTACAGCTTATAAAACCCCTATATGGACCACCCCCTTTAGGTTGGTATACGGAAAGGCATGCCATTTACCGGTGGAGTTGGAGCACAAGGCTATGTGGGCTTTGAAAATCGCGAATTTGGACCTTAAAACCGGAGGTGAAGCCCGGTTTCTCCAAATTCAT
Source organism: Helianthus tuberosus (assembly GCA_030545235.1). Lineage (NCBI taxonomy): Eukaryota > Viridiplantae > Streptophyta > Magnoliopsida > Asterales > Asteraceae > Helianthus > Helianthus tuberosus. The sequence continues at coordinate 3,258,377 of CM060362.1, forward strand.
GAGTTGGAAGAATTGCGACAACAAGCCTATGAAAGCTCCGTACTCTACAAAGAGCGCACGAAGAAACTTCACGACAAACGCTTGAAGGACCCCAAAGAATTCCAAGCGGGTGATCTTGTTCTTCTATACAATTCACGGCTGCGCTTATTTCCTGGGAAGCTTCATTCACACTGGACAGGACCATACACGGTTAAGGAAGTGTTTCCGTATGGTACTGTTGCAGTAGAGAACGCGGATGGCGTTACATTCAAGGTAAATGGTCACCGGTTGAAGTTGTACGTTGCCGGGCCGATAGAGTCGGCGGTGGAGGTAATTGAACTCCAAACCCCGCACACATCATAAGTGTGGGGAGGAGAGAGTCTACGCTACTGACTCGCGGATAAAAAATGTAGCAAGAGCGTATTTTGCGCTTTAGGGGTAGTATCGTCTTTTTAGTTGTTTTTCTTGTTTTAGCGTAATTTAGGCATGTTAGGTAGTTTCCGTTAGTTTGTTTAGTTTTCATACGTGCCGGGCGAAGGTTCGGTATTGAAATATTGTTAGAACAGTTGGCGTGTTGAAAAAATGGCGAAAAAAGGCCAAAACAGTTGCTGGAAATGGCTTCTGCGGAAAATTCTGATCTGCAGCTGTTGCACGGACGTTCCACGTGTCGCACGACCGTGCGTTTCCGAGCAGGCCGGCACGGTGAGTCGTACCCCCGGTGCATCTCCGAGAACATGCTGCAGGGTTTGAAAAATGTAGGTGACGCACGACCGTGCGAGCTGTCGCACGACCGTGCGAGAGGCAGGGGCAATTTGGTCTTTTGCACAATATAAAAACCCCCATCTGCTTCCAAACCCTTCATTCGCGAACCCTAGCCATCTGCAGCCGTTCCAGAGCGATAAAACTTCAAATCGCACGGTTTTTTCACTGTTTCACACCCTACTTCGCACGGTACGTTCCTTCATGTAGATTTCATGTTTCTTCGCTTTCTAGGTTAGATTTCTTCCGATTCTTCAAGGCTTTTTAGGGTTCTCTTCATAAATACAAACGAAACCCTAACCCTTGTTTGAATCTTGCATATCGTGAACATCCGGTTAAGTTTCCGACCCCTGTTTGTACAAAAAAGTTGTTGATTTTTAGAAAATCAGGCTATTCGAAGTTCAGGGGTTTGAAATCTGCAGAAAAGGTGTCGCACGGACGTTCCTTGAATGGAACGGTCGTGCTATTCTGGATGTTTTCGATAATCTGCTATTTGCTCGGTGTTGCACGGTGGTGCGGTTGGTCGCACGCCGTGCAGTTCCGGCATCTTTGGGCAATTGGTACTCGTCGTCGGCAACGCACGACCGTGCGTCTCGTCGCACGTCCGTGCCATATGTCCAGATCAGATTCGCAGAATCTTCATAATTGGCTGCTCGGCTGTTTTTGATTCAAAATTTTCATGTTTCCATCTTTCTAACGTTATTCCTCATACAGATGGATCACCCTTTCCTTCAATTTGACCCCAATGTTGAGAAAGAAGCTCTTTGCATTCCGCGACGCGACACCTTAAGGGCAAGGCGGGGGAAATTCGGAGTCCCCCGATGGCTGGATTGGGAAGTCATGCGGGAACTAAATCAATATGACAGACTTGACAACATGATGAGTATCCCGCTTGCAAATCTGGTCGGTATCAACCGACCCGTTTACCTTGAGTTGACAATAGAGTTCTTCGCATCTTATGCCTATGAAAAGCCGGTTGCTCATAGAAAACCCAAATTCCGCCACAAGGATCGGGTAGCTTTCAGGTTATGTGGACGATGGCATACGTGGTCGGTTGGTCGATTGGGTAGAAGACTCGGGATTTATACAAGAGACGACATGGATACCGATGTCTTCACGGATCAGTTCACATTTCCATCTAATCAAGAGAGGGATGCATTTTGGGCTGAAAATGCTGTAGGTGACCCGTACGACCCGAGGATGTCTAAGGCCTCAAGATTGAGGGACCCTTTGGTGCGAGTGATGCATCATGTGTTTAGCCACACAATTTGCAGGCGCATGGACAGTCTTGGCAACTGTCCCACACCAGATTTGATTTTTCTCTATGCGCTGGTTAATGGAGCAAATATCAACCTAGCCGCAAGGATGGCCGAATACTTCGTGAAGAGCTCGGGGCGGACTCCCAACAGTGAGATACACGGCGGTCAGTATGTGACCGAAATAGCCTACAACTTAGGCTATATGACTAAGGAGGTGCTTCAGAGTCTCACTCTGATAACCGAGGGTGTTCATGTTGATATCAGGTCACTGAAAGCTATGGGGTTGATTGTTGAGTTACCTCACGGGGATAGGTTGAAAGGGTTGAACAACGAGGTCTGGGACCCGTTGCCTCCAGCTGTGGAGGAAAATGAGGATGAAGAAATGGGGGAGCAGCATGATGAGCAGCACCAACCACCGCCACCACATTCGCCGCAACACCATGATTTCCACCAGCATTAGGAGTGGCCAGAGTTCTACCAGCAGTTCCAGCAGATGCGAGTTACGCAGGAGCAGCATGGTACTTACATCGACCAGATTCGGGCCAGTCAGGATCAGCTCAGGGCCACTCAGGATCAGCTTCGGCAGAGCCAGGACAGTCTATACCAGGGAGTGAGTGCTGGATTTTCATATTTATTCGGGGAGATGCATCATGCATATCCCGACTACTTTCAGCATCCCCCACAGTTCCCACCGTGGAACCCACCTGGTTCTGGAGATACGGGTCCGTCCTTCACGAGAGACGATGATGATGGTGACGAGTAGGAGTCGGTGGTATTGATTGTTGGTGGTTGTTTTTATTTCAGTACTTTGTTTATTTTGGGTGTTTATTTTGACTGTTATTTCAAACACCCCGGCTATGTACTCTTTTATTTTCTGACACTTTCGTTTGTTTACTTTATTTGGTATTGGGATTTGTAGTATTTCTACTTATGTACATTATGGTTTATTTGTGATTTTTCTGTTTCTGTTCTGTTTTGGTGCACATGTGACATACTTGCAGGTTTTGGCTATAAAATCTTGGACCGGAGCAAGTGACAGCTACAGCTTCGGAAGTCTCGTGGCATCAACATCATCTTGAGGGGAGTACTATTATCCTTTTTTTCTATATTTTGGGTCTCACATTGGGGACAATGCGAAGTTCAAGTGTGGGGAGGGGGTTAACTTTGTTAACTTTGTTTGTCCTCTTTATATATATATAAAAAAACAAAAAACAAAAATCAGAAAATCAGAAAAATCATTCAAAAATACCTGTATTTTGTATATATTTTAGTAAATAAACCGGTTGGTTGTGTTTTAGAAAGTTTCGGACTTGATAAAAACTCGACAAGCAAAATATTTTTGAAAAAGGAAACCGGAAAGCGTGACAAACAAAGAAAGACTTGCATGATAGTTTTCACACTTTTACCCATTCCTTCTGTTACGTGAGCATATTTGAGCCTTGATATTGTTATATATTTGTTCATTTCGGATATAGGAGTGAGCCGGATGTTATGTGTAATTTAGAACTTGTCACTAGTATTCTTGTTAAGACCATGAATGTGCGGATTTGTGTAAAAGTGATAGAGGCACTTAGATTACCCCTTTGTTGTAAACCTTGTTCTTTGTGTTGTGCTTCCCGTTTACCTTATATTACCCTTTAGGATTAACCATGTCAAGCCTTCCTGTTTACCTTTGTTTACCCACATTATCGCCCACTTAGCCAAATTTAGCCTTTTTATGTTTTAAACCTTTTTAGTGTTGAAACTCGGTCAAAATAATCGTTTAACTAGCGCTTGTTATTGTTTTTGTTTCATTGTATAAATTATATGTAAAAAAAAAAACAGAAAATAAAACACCCTAAAATAGGGTGAAGTTGATAAGAATCGAGCAATTTTGAATGCTTAAATGTTAAAATTTCGTTGATAAGCTCGATTGCGCAATAGTCGCCTTTTTAAGGCATTTGTTTGTATAGTTGTATTAATTGTTGCTAGTTAAACGCTACTACCGAGTTTTAACCATTTTCGCCACTTTAAATATCCATTTCCATACCCTTCGCCCAAGCCTAACGTTACAACCCGTAAAGACCTCTTGATTTTCATTTTTTCGCATGTTAGTTGGTGGAGACGAGATCTTATGACAAGCTTATGATATTACACATTTCATTGACGTGGCATTGAGTGTTTACACGTACACATTTTATGTATGTTTCATAAATAAAACCGAGTGTGTGTGAACATTGTGAGTTGTGTGAAGATTAACATGTTGAGTCAATTAAATGTGAAGTCACGGCTTTTTGGTTGTCGCTATATATATTTGCATATGCTTGTTGGGTTTGAGTCTTTTGATGTTGTCTTTCGAAAAACCGGCTAACCGTTTATAGTTGTTTTCAATAAAATAGTGTGTAAATTATCGTTCTTGTTTGTTTCTTTCTTTTATTGCTTTTTAGTTTAGCTTGCTTGAGGACAAGCAAGGTTCAAGTGTGGGGAGATTTGATATTCGCTAATTTACACATATTTTAGTCCCCCCGTTTTACCCCTATTTTATGCGTTTTCGGCCGTAAAACCATCATTCGGATACTTAATTATCTACCCTTTTGTTTACAGGCCTAAAACAGCATACCAGACAAGATGATAGCGAAAACGAGGACTTTCCGGACAAAACGACGAAGCTGCGAACATTCTGTTAAGAAAACTGACCTGGGCGTGTGGAACGGTCGTGCGACCTGATACACGACCGTGCATCTCCGACAAATGATGATCATCCCGGCAATGAATGAGGGTGCGACTAGGCGTGCAAGGCACACAAGGCCAGCCCGGTGACGCACGGTCGTGCCATAATTTGCACCCCGTGCGGATCCGATGATTAGCCAAAACCTCGGTGATGAACGATCAGTGCAGCAGCTCGTGCAACAAGATCCCAGAATGGAACGGTCGTGCGATACGAAGAACGACCGTGCGTGACCTACGACTGGTCAAGATCTGTGACGTCATGCAGTATGGTGCACCATACTCCAATAATTGCATAAAGTGAACGGTCGTGCAACAGGACGCACGACCGTGCGACATCGAAAAAATATAAAAAACTTGCAGAAACATTCTGCTCGATATTCTGGAATTTTGGGAGCTTCACAGGCGATTTTACAGGCTCCGGAGGCTATGCTTTTGACCCGGATTCAAGCCACATTGTGCCGTTTAGCTCCATTACTATCCGGATTCTTAATCTTATGCTTGTTTATGGTTTGGTTTTCTAATCTTTCCATGATTTTGTTAATCTTTCAAGTATTTAGATTAATGTTTATGTATTATTGTAGCCTTTGGGCAAAAACACAACAATCCCTTGCTTGATTATAGCCATTAGTTTGTTAAACTTTGTTTGTAATGACATTTGGAAGTATTTTCTATGTTAATCTTTGATGATTAGTTTGCAACCTTGTTATTGATATTGATTTCTTGATTATAAGTAATTATGTTGGATGATTGATGCTTGGTTAGTTAAGATAGTTGAAAAATGAAGCTTAATTAATCTTGTATTAGTAAACTTTAAACTTGGTTAACTAGTTTAGCTTGGTTAAAATGTATGCATCATGATACTAGAAATGGTTAGTGATTTAATAAAATGTAATTATTGTTAATCAAGAGAGCTTGCCGTCACGTAAGGACCTTAACGGGTTAGATGGTGTCGTTATAAATTCTTGCCATGATTTGTTAGGTTAGTTAGTAGTTTAGGCCAAAATTGCTATCTTGGTGAATTATTGTGCAAGATTTGTAAAATGAACTCGGTTGTGATTTAATCTAGTTTATGCTTGTCTCGGTGGTTACATTGTGTTTATCAGTGTTGCTTTCCTTGATTAAGTGCGGTTAGAAAACTCCTAACGGATGACTAACTTATCTTTAAGAGATTTTCATAGACATTTATCAATTGCACGTTAAAGAACAATTTTAGGTGGTTAAAGTGTGTTTATCGTTTTAGCTTTCCGAATGATTGTCATGTTAGGATTCTCGAAAGGGATACTAATTGTCTTAAAATGGAAAATTGACCGAATGCTTCTAGTGCCAAAACCGACTTAGTTGACATGCTATGGTTGTGTATTAAGCAAGGCTATTTATCTATTATCTATTATGTTTTTATTATGTATTTGTTTACGCTTACTTTAGTTTAATTAAAATCAAACAAAACTTATGTTTTTACCGGTAGTTTAGTGACAAAGGTCTAGTATTATTTCTCCGCCCATTTCCTTGGATCGATACTTGGTTCTTACCGATACTTTACTACATATATGACGGGGTACACTTGCCTCTTTCGTGTGTGTTTTGATGTAAAAGTAATAATCACTTTTATAAATTTCAAACCAAATCGTGTGTAATTTCATTGCAAAATTATGTATATATACGCACACGTCACATTGCGTTTTAGAACTGCATTCCTGGTTCAAACAATTCACAGACAACTATTGTCCTGGTTCAATGCGTTTTAGAGAGAACACTTTATTTGGTGTTTTTATACCATTGCGTTTTAAAACTAATACATTTTTATGCGTTTTCTGGTCATTGAGTTTTAGAAAAACACATTTTTGAAGTGTTTTTAGTCATTGCGTTTTAGGTAAAACACATTTTTAGGTGTTTTCAGTCCATTGCGTTTTACAGAGAACACTTTCTTTTGTTTTTTTAGGCCATTGCTTTTTAGAAATAAGACATTTTTAAGTGTTTTCTGGCCATTACGTTTTATAAATAAGACATTTCTTTTGTGCTTTTTGTGCATTGCGTTTTAGGTAAAACACATTTTTATGTGTTTTCAGTCCATTGCGTTTTAGAAAACAGACATTTTAAGTGTTTTCTGGCCATTGCGTTTTAGAAATAAGACATGTGTTTGTGTTTTTGGTGCATTGCGTTTTAGGTAAAACACATTTTTATGTGTTTTCAGTCCATTGCGTTTTACAAACTACACTTTCTTTTGAGTTTTTAGGCTATTGCGTTTTAGAAATAACACATTTCTGTGTTTTCTGGCCATTGCGTTTTAAAAATAAGACATTTCTTTGTGTTTTTGGTGCATTGCGTTTTAGAAAAATGTCATTTTTTAGGTTTTTTTTTTCATTGGGTTTTACGCAGCTGGGTTTTTTCCATTGCATTTTACGCAACTGGGTTTTCAAAATATTTTTTCGAAAATGTAGCAATAGTATACTCGTTTTAAAGATAAAAAACGCTCGTTTTTTTGGTGCAATTTTTATAAAAAAATAATGTCGTATGAAAGAGTTATTAATGTTTAAAAAATGGGGGGAATTGGAGGAGAGAGAAACTATTGCCTTAGATTGACTGGAATGCCCCTAAACAATCACGCGCCTCTTTTCTTCCCTTCAATTTCCATCATTTAATGTTAGCCCTTGATTAACTAAATGGATGGTCAAGATCACTTCCTAGCCTTCTTAGCCAAATAAACTTCCTATTGTATCTCCACCCTATCTTAATAATAATCAGGAAAGAAATACATACATTTTGGGGTGAATTCAATGCAGAATGAAATCGTGAATTAACAAGCACAAAAACCCTAACTTTTAAATTTATAAAATTCACAGTAAAACTAACCATATTATGCCGATCTTTTTGATAGAAAAAGACAAATGTACACAAATTTTAACCTAATCAATCAGTATCACATTTCAAGAGCCCTAACCTGAGAAGAAGAAGAAGAATAAACGATAATTCAGGAAGAAGGAGAAGCCCTAACCTGAGAAGAAGAAGAACCCAGATTTTAAGAGAAACTATCAGACCAGAGCGTCGATCAATAGTAGAGGGGGCAATCCTGACCCAGAAGCTATTATATGGGTCATTTTAACCCTTTTAAAAACTACAATGGGTTGTTTTGGGTTGAAAAAAGTAAACAAGTGGGTCAAAGTGGGTCACTTAAAAAGTTAAAACTCTTATCCACGGGTCAAGCTGGGTTGATGAAATTAAAAGTACGGGTCATACGAGTCATTATTAGGGTTTGAATAGAAACCACGGGTGAATCTGTGAAGAAGAAGATTGAAGAAACGTCGACTGAACATCATCTATTCATCTTCCATGGAGCGGGTTTAACACCGAATGTCAGTGAACATCATCTTCAATAAAGCGGGTTTAAATTAGAAGATTAATTCATCATCTTCAATTAGAACATCATCTTCGTTAGGGTTTGAATAGAATCACAGGTAGATTAATTATTCATTATCTTCGTTAGGGTTTGAAAGCTCGATGACGTCGTTTTCCGATTCGTACAGGTTATTTAATTTGATTTTGATTGTTATTTGTTTAAGTTTTTGACGATTTAGATGTGTTTGTTATTTTTATTGTTTGTTTTATGATAAAATTTAACTAATTATGTTAGAAAAATAAAGATTTGCATGTGGAATTATGTTTGGAACTGTGAATTCAGTCTTGCTTCTCTGTTTTTTATTTATTAGGCTAAAATGTTGTATTTGATTGTATTGAGTTGGGTAGAGTTTTGTGGAACTGGTAGTCTGGTACAAACAATAGAACACATATTCTTGTAGGTAGTAAGTTGTAAGTCAATATTAAATTTATTTTCATGAATGTAAGTGTTTAAATAGGCAAAACAGTTGCATTTTGACTTATAGATTTCACACTTTAGGATGAGTTAAATGCATTCAGATTTATAAAAACAAACTAAATCAATAGGTGTACCGAAAACAAGCTGAAGCAAAAGATATACTAGTTCTTGAGTTATGTTTTATGCTTGAAGCATTTCGCCTTAACAGACTGTTTCGGTTTTGACTTATGGTGGTTTGTTATTTACTTTATTTTCCTAACTTGCAAGTGCTAGTTTTGTATTATTGTTTCTCAACATTGAAAATTAAGAGATTGTAATGTTGTTCAGATTTAAACCATTAGTTTGTAACTTAATTGTGTAAAGTGCAGTGGTGCCAATCAACAATGTAGAGAAGAAAAAATAGAAGCACAATGTATATCAGCTTTGGGTCACCAGCCAGATATAATAATACATGTGGGTTATCAACCAGATATAATAATACATGAAAATTAATATCTGTAGCTTAAGAGCGAATGTCTATAGACATTATGAATATGAGTATCATTTCCCCTTAAGTCATTGAGGGTCAGGGAAAGCATAACTTCCTCAAGTAATTCTTCAGCTTTCTATAGCACAACAAGAATACAAGGTTAAAAGTCTAACAGATGCCCACCATCAAAAAATAAAAATCAACACTTATATTCTCATTGAAGTACATGGTTTCGTTGAATTTAGAAATATAACTATAATAATCCATCACCAATATGTCCAAAATTGTTGGAAATTTGTGTGTTGTGAATGAAAGTCTTAAATGTGGTGGACACTTTGTCCCACATCGGAGTGGGAACAAAAAGATAAGCTACATATAAGGTGAAACCTTAATGAAGCCTTTGAAGTCTTATGACATGTTTTACCACAAGTCATACCCGCGCGCGCGCAGGGGGGGTGCAAAAAATGGAACCGGATTTAGTTGAACTCGTGTACGCCCGCACGTCCTGCGGACACGAATGCAGTTCCGAAAACCCGGGTCCGCGTGGAGCAGTTTTTTGCACTCTTGACTTTCTGTTTTGTAACCGAAATGAATGAATGATCATTATTTAAATTAACTGATTTATGTTTTGAAACTGAAATGAATGAGGATCATTATTTCATTTTTCAAACTGACTATCAGTTTCGTAACTGATACTCTAATGACCATTATTTGGTCTTTAATTTGCTGATTTCGGTTATGGTTCTAGCACTATAAATCGAAGGCAAAGCTGATCAGTTGAAATACACAAAAAAAAACAACTTCTCTTCTCTCTATCTCAGTTTCTGCAACACAGCTTCTTGTTCTTTTCAGGCAAGTGCTCAAGTCCGGCAGTGCGCGGTGCTGCTTCGAACCGGCGTACCCTGGGAACAGACGATGAATCTGTTTAAGGGAATTGTGTTAAACACAAGCCCGGTTCAATCGGTTACTGTTTCTTTCTACTTCTAATTTCAACTTATTCTGACCACTGTTCTGATCAGTGGTTCTGTTCAATTTGCCACTGTTTTCAAACCGACAGTGGTTGATTAGTGGTTTTTGATCAGTGGTTAGACTGATCAGTAGTTAACCTCATCAGTGGTTAGACTGATCAGTGCTTAAACTGATCAGTAGTTTAACAAACTGATCAGTGGTTTCTGATCAGTAGATTTAAAAACAGTGGTTATTTTCTTACAAACTTAAACAGATTTTATTTACTGATTGTTCTTGTTCTTTTCAGAATGGAATCCCAGCCGATGACTACTGCTGTTTCTGCTGTCATGACCAGTGCTGTTTCTGCGGTCATGACTTCCGTTGTTACCGTCACTACCGGTCTGGTGACACCACTGCCTAATGCAGTGTCGCATGCTGAGAAACCAGAGAAATTCAGTGGTGTGAATTTCAAACAGTGGCAGCAAAAGATGTTCTTTTATCTGACCACGTTGAATCTGGCAAGGTTCCTGACTGAACCTAAACCCCATGTTGATGAAGGGGATTTGGATACTCAAAATGTGAGTGCAATGCATGCTTGGAATCATTCGGATTTCCTGTGCCGCAATTTTATTTTGAATGGTTTGGTGGACACATTGTATAATGTGTATTGCAAAGCCAAGACTGCCAAAGAATTATGGGAGTCGTTGGATCGCAAATACAAAACAGAAGATGCGGGCACTAAGAAATTCGTGGTGGCTAAGTTCTTGGACTTTAAAATGATAGATGCTAAAACTGTCATGAGTCAAGTTCAAGAATTGCAAGTTATTCTTCATGATATTCATGCGGAAGGAATGGTCCTCAGCGAGACATTCCAAGTTGCGGCAATGATTGAAAAACTGCCACCAAGTTGGGTTGATTTCAAGAACTATCTCAAGCATAAGCGAAAGGAGATGAGCATTGAAGATCTTGTTGTTCGTCTTCGGATTGAAGAAGATAACAAAGTGGCCCTAAAAAAGGTTGATGGTCCTGAAACTGTGAAGGCCAATCTTGTTGAACATGGGCAATCTTCGAATGGAAAAAACAGTGGAAAGGGCGGAAAGAAAAGTCATGGGAAACGCTCCAACCTTGGTCCTAAGGGGAGAGTTGGAAAAAAGAAGTTCCTTGGAACTTGTTATAATTGTCAAAAGCAAGGCCACAAGGCTAGCGATTGCAAGCTTCCCAAGAAGAAGGAAAATGCTCAACAAGTGAACATGGTAGATGAAGTCGATAAGCTTGTTGCCATGGTCACGGACCTCTCAATTTTGGTCACGGAAGTGAATATAGTTGGGCAAAATAACAAGGATTGGTGGGTCGATACGGGGGCTACCTGACATGTGTGCTTTGACAAAAGCCTTTTCAACACCTTCAAGGAGGTGACTAATGGAGAAAAGGTTTTCATGGGAAATTCTGCCACGGCAGAAATAAAAGGCGAGGGTAACGTGGTTTTGAAGATGACTTCGGGAAAGGAACTCACCTTGTCCAATGTGTTGTATGTTCCCGAAATTCGTAAGAACCTTGTGTCGGGATGGCAGTTGAACAAGTTTGGGTTCAAAATGGTAATTGAGTCGGATAATGTCGTGTTGACCAAAAATGGTGTGTATGTTGGTAAGGGCTATGCCCTCAATGGAATGTTTAAACTGAATGTAATTGTCGTGAATGCAATGAAAGAAAACGCTACTAGTTCTACTTATTTGATTGAGTCTTCTAATCTTTGGCATGGTAGACTAGGTCACGAAATTATAATTTCGTTCGTCGTTTAATCAAACTTGATTGCATACCAACATTCGATATCGACTCAATTAATAAATGTGAAACTTGCGTAGAAGCAAAACAAACAAAATCGTCATTCAAAAAGGTTGAACGAATCACCGAACCCCTCGAGATGATCCACACTGATGTGTGTGATCTTAAAGCAATTCCTACTCGTGGTGGGAACAAGTACTTCATCACGTTCATTGATGATAGTACAAGGTATTGCTATGTGTACTTACTTAAGAGTAAGGACGAGGCTGTTGACAAGTTCATCTTGTTCAAAGCCGAAGTTGAGAATCAACTAAACCGGAAAATCAAAATCGTAAGGAGCGACCGAGGAGGTGAATATGTTTCACCTTTTATCGACGTATGTGCAAAAAGTGGAATCATCCACGAACTCACGGCTCCTTACTCCCCTCAATCAAATGGCATAGCGGAACGGAAAAATCGCACCTTGAAAGAAATGATGAATGCCATGATGATAAGTTCTGGTGTAAACCAAAACATGTGGGGGGAAGCAATCTTATCGGCGAATTATGTGTTGAACATGATACCCAATAAGAAAAAGAATGTAACGCCTTACGAATTATGGATGGGAAAGAAAGCACCATATAAATCCTTGAAAGTGTGGGGGTGTCTAGCTAAGGTGGTGGTCACACCACCTAAGCGGCTACTAATAGGTCCCAAAACGGTGGATTGTGTATTTATAGGATACATCCGTCCTTATGGTCCTTATCGTTTTATTGTGCATGATTCCAAGAACCCTGGAATATGCAAAGGCACCATAATCGAATCTAAGGATGCATCATGGTTTGAACATGTGTTCCCATGCTTAGATAAAAGTGAACCGAGTTCTTCTAGACCGGTTGAGGAAATTGTTCTCGAGGGTGAAGTTGAAAACGATGAACCTCGAGAACAATCTGAGGAAGTTGAAATCAGGAAAAGTAAACGACAAAGGACTGAAAAATCCTTTGGACCTGAGTTTCTTACCTATATGGTAGAAGATGAACCTCAAACGTACCAACAAGCGGTACATTCCTCAGAAGGACCTCAGTGGAGGGAGGCAATCAAAAGTGAGATAGACTCTATCTTACAGAACCATACCTGGGAACTAGTGGATCTTCCTCAAGGATGTAAACCACTAGGATATCGATGGATCTTCAAGAAGAAGATGAAACCAGATGGAACCATCGATAAGTACAAAGCAAGGTTGGTGATCAAAGGATATAAACAGCGAGAAGGTTTGGACTACTTTGATACATATTCGCCAGTTACGCAAATAACATCCATCAGGTTGGTGCTTGCCATTGCCGCCATTAGAAATTTGGAAGTTCACCAAATGGATGTGAAAACAGCTTTCTTGAGTGGAATTCTAGAGGAAGAAATCTACATGGAGCAACCCGAAGGCTTCACAGCTATTGGGCAAGAAAAGAAAGTGTGTAAACTTGTGAAATCCCTGTATGGATTGAAACAAGCTCCAAAACAATGGCATCAAAAGTTTGATCATGTCATGCTTGATGCTGGGTTCAAAATCAATGAATGTGACAAGTGTGTGTACGTGAAGGACACATCTGATGGATATGTCATTTTGTGTCTATATGTAGATGATATGCTCATTGCTGGAAGCAATGACAAAATCATAAAATCTACAAAGAACATGCTAAAAGCAAGATTTGACATGAAAGACATGGGTCTTGCGGATGTGATTTTGGGGGTCAAAATCACACGAACCCAAAGTGGACTCGTTTTAAGTCAATCCCACTATGTGGACAAAATTCTTGAGAAGTTCAATGCAAATGACTCTAATGAAGCTAGAACTCCACTTGACACAAGTCAACATCTAGCCAAGAATAGAGGTGAACCCGTAAACCAGTTGGAATACTCAAGAATTATTGGTAGCTTGATGTATCTTATGAGTTGTACTAGACCAGACATAGCATTTGCTGTGAGCAAGCTAAGTAGATACACAAGCAACCCAAGTTCAATGCATTGGAACTGTATCACTCGGTTGCTTCGCTACTTAAGATACACTCGGGAATACGGGTTGCATTATAACAGATATCCAGCAGTTATAGAAGGACACTGCGATGCAAATTGGATATCTGACACGAATGATTCCAGAGCAACAAGTGGGTATGTATTCACACTTGGAGGTGCAGCGATATCGTGGAAATCATCAAAACAAACGGTTATTGCTAGATCCACGATGGAATCTGAGTTCATCGCTTTAGATAAAGCAGGTGAAGAGGCAGAATGGCTACGTCAATTTGTTGAGGATATACCAAGATGGCCTAAGCCGGCAACGGCCATTTGTATACATTGTGATAGCCAATCGGCACTTGGCAGAGCTCGTAGCACAATGTATAATGGTAGGAACAGACATATCAGACGTAGACATAATACGATACGACAACTAATCTCTACAGGAATTATCACTGTTGACTACGTGAGGTCAAAGGATAATATTGCGGATCCGCTGACAAAAGGCCTAAGTAGAGAGTTAGTACAGAAGTCGTCCATGGGAATGGGACTGAAGCCCTTGATAAATGAAGTTCATATGATGGAAACCTAACTCAATAGACTGGAGATCCCAAGAATTGAGTTCAATAAGAAAACCTAATTGTATGAATAAGCGAGGTCACTGTGGGGGGGGGGATAACCCTACGCATTTAATAAGGTAGTTTATTATAAAGATTAATAAACTTCCTAGTCCATTCCTAAAAGTGACAAGTGTGAGGCTAAGCCTATGGCTTTTAATGATTCGACTAAGGTAACCATACATAGTGAATCACCTATGTGAGAGAGAAGTGGGGTCGCTTCGAAGGGTATTGTTGGGGCACAATACCTAATGGCTCTCGCAGAACCAGGCATCATGTTCATGACCATAACGAACATAACTATGAGGACTTGACTTTGTCAGGGAGAGTCTTGTGTGAAGTGCATTGTCGTCTACACAAACGGCAGACGAGTTCAAAGACATCGAGTTCTACTCAGAGCTAGTGGGATAAGTGCATTTCATGAGCGAAGGTTCAAAGGGTAACACCTACCTATCGTATGCAAAACTCAACTGTTGAAACGTAATAAGGAATTATGTTGTTTCTGAGATCGACCTCCATTCATGTGGGGGATTGTTGGAAATTTGTGTGTTGTGAATGAAAGTCTTAAATGTGGTGGACACTTTGTCCCACATCGGAGTGGGAACAAAAAGATAAGCTACATATAAGGTGAAACCTTAATGAAGCCTTTGAAGTCTTATGACATGTTTTACCACAAGTCATACCCGCGCGCGCGCAGGGGGGGTGCAAAAAATGGAACCGGATTTAGTTGAACTCGTGTACGCCCGCACGTCCTGCGGACACGAATACAGTTCCGAAAACCCGGGTCCGCGTGGAGCAGTTTTTTGCACTCTTGAATTTCTGTTTTGTAACCGAAATGAATGAATGATCATTATTTAAATTAACTGATTTATGTTTTGAAACTGAAATGAATGAGGATCATTATTTCATTTTTCAAACTGACTATCAGTTTCGTAACTGATACTCTAATGACCATTATTTGGTCTTTAATTTGCTGATTTCGGTTATGGTTCTAGCACTATAAATCGAAGGCAAAGCTGATCAGTTGAAATACACAAAAAAAACAACTTCTCTTCTCTCTATCTCAGTTTCTGCAACACAGCTTCTTGTTCTTTTCAGGCAAGTGCTCAAGTCCGACAGTGCGCGGTGCTGCTTCGAACCGGCGTACCCTGGGAACAGACGACGAATCTGTTTAAGGGAATTGTGTTAAACACAAGCCCGGTTCAATCGTTTACTGTTTCTTTCTACTTCTAATTGCAACTTATTCTGACCACTGTTCTGATCAGTGGTTCTGTTCAATTTGCCACTGTTTTCAAACCGACAGTGGTTGATCAGTGGTTTTTGATCAGTGGTTAGACTGATCAGTGCTTAAACTGATCAGTAGTTAACCTCATCAGTGGTTAGACTGATCAGTGCTTAAACTGATCAGTAGTTTAACAAACTGATCAGTGGTTTCTGATCAGTAGATTTAAAAACAGTGGTTATTTTCTTACAAAAATTAAATAACCAAACAATGCAAGGCTAATAGATTCAACATGAAGTACCTTTTGCACTTCTCCATTCACTAACGAGTCTCCATCAAATGGAACAACTTTGCAGACAGTGCCACCAGCAATAAAAACTTCCCCATTTATACCTTCACCTACCTTGGCAATACTTTGGAGGTCACTGTATTCACAAGAGATCCGTGTGTTAAATGTTCATTTCATCAAGCACTAATACTGCCATTAAACATTTTAAATGAGTAACCAACCAATACTGAGATAGCACATCTGAAAATGCTGATGGAGAAGACTGCCCACAGACTTTTAATAGGTCCAATAACGGATCCCATCGTTCATCCAAGCCAGAGTCTTGTGATGATAAAGAGAGATTACGAATTGCAAAACCTAAATCTTCAGCCGTCGTTTCTATTTCTTCAATTCTGTTTGCGGAACTGGAACCAATGAAACTTGAACTACATTTGTTTTGACTAGAGAAATCCAAAACACCATTATGAATAGAATCCCTGGATAGCTGTGGAGTTTCTAAGATCTTCAAAAGTGAGGCAGAGGGACCACGGCTGCGGTTTTGCAACCACTTGTTCAACATTGTTGAAATATGTGATGGAAGAACACATTTTTTGGTGCCCATAACCCAGGTTTTGTTTTGAGGGGATGGGCTTTCCTCTAGCAATTCAAATGCATCCACCTCCTGAAAGTATGCGCGCTCCTTTTCATAGTTGTGATGATAAAGAGAGATTACGAATTGCAAAACCTAAATCTTCAGCCGTCGTTTCTATTTCTTCAATTCTGTTTGCGGAACTGGAACCAATGAAACTTGAACTACATTTGTTTTGACTAGAGAAATCCAAAACACCATTATGAACATAATCCCTGTATAGTTGTGGAGTTTCTAAGATCTTCGAAAGTGAGGCAGAGGGACCACGGCTGCGGTTTTGTAACCACTTGTTCAAAACTGTTGAAATATGTGATGGAAGAACACATTTTTTGGTGCCCATAACCCAGGTTTTGTTTTGAGGGGATGGGCTTTCCTCTAGCAATTCAAATGCATCCACCTCCTGAAAGTATGCGTGCTCCTTTTCATAGTTTTGAGGGGGTATGCCTAAGCCTTTTGCCTAGAACATATGGCACATTAATTACAAAGAAACAAAAGCTGAATAGGTACCACCTGTACATGAGGAATCATACTCTAGCAAGGGGAGGTCTGTTTTTTCTTGTTGGCTTCTCCTTTCCTGGTCCATAGTTATCACACACAGCAACAACAATACTTGTCCTCCCTCTGGATTTTGAAAATTAAATGTATAAGCATAACACTAACTCACCCGGTTGTGGAAACTAGAAATATATTAAGTTAGAATTAAAAAAAAATACCTGGTGAAGAGGGAACGGTTCCAGCTGATCCTCTTCCCTGGAGCCAAACTCACCCGATTATTCTTCTGAATAGAACTGTCACAGCCCCCCGACCCCACCCTGGGAGCGGGAGCCGTGAACCAGTCAGATGGTATCGGTGTTTATTAATTATGCAGCGGAAAAATTTTCATCGGGATCGTAGTTAGGAAATAATTTCAGAGTTTATAAAACACCAACTTTTAATATTAAATAAATGGGCTAAAACCCATATTCAATTCAATTGTTTTTATAGGGATAAACCCAAATAAATAAAACATAATTTCTTCTTTTATTCAGGTATTTATAGCCACTTTATTTAAGCCTTCAGTGCTCCATAGCTGGCTTATATTATCTTTACAGCAAATTACCTGAAACACGTTTGGAAAATATTTTATCAGTAATAAATACTGGCGAGTTTATTCCATTTTTATAAAAATATGTTGTTATACTTTTACAGTAACAAGGTTTTTATATTTGTTTATATTTACCCAACTCAATCATTATTGGTCACATGGTGGCAGTTCCGATGTGACGGTGGTCATATCACCCATTAGCTCACTTTCGTCAAATTGTGAATTTATCAAGTAATCATATTTTACTATTATTCAAAGTATCTGTCACTAGGCGATTCCTGTGACGGTGGTCAAATCACTGTTGATCATTCTTTCAACTAGTGACTAGGGTCGTATCACTGGTGATCATTCTCTCAACTAGTGACTCTGGTCATATCACTGTTGATCGTTCTCTCAACTAGTGACTCTGGTCATATCACTGTTGATCATTCTCTCAACTAGTGACTCTGGTCAAACTGTTGATCATTCTTTCAACTAGTGATTCTGGTCATATCATTGTTGATCGTTCTCTCAACAAGTGACTCTGAACTAAGCAGTGTCCCATGACATTACTTTGTCAATTATATTTTCTATGGCACAAATCTAATTAGCCCAGAAAATGAAATATATCATTTTCTGTCAAACTAGTAGTTATAACTTTATTAAATATAATATATTAAATAATTGTGATATTATTATTTAATATATTAACATGTCTAAGATTTAAAATATACGTAATTCCTTGATATGATAAATAAAATATACGATGGGAAATATTTAATATTTCATAATTAAATTGTAAATTATAAATAATAATTTTGAATTAATTAATGTGACTGTAAATGTAACTGTGTATATGTACTAATTGTGATTAAAAGTGTGAAAAACTGTTTCATTAAATGTCAAATTGCTTAATTACTTATGTTAAAAATACTGTTATTATAGTAAAATAAATTCATATTATAAAAAGTTATTAGTTACTGTAAAAAAAAATTAATGCAGCATTTTGCTGAGTTCAATTTTATGTAAATTACAAAAATAAGTAATAAAAGTGATTATCAAGATAATCTGTTGATTTGATGTTGTAACATTTGATAGTGATAAAGAAATTTGTAAACATAGATTGTATAACACTAGCGAAAAAAATTAATTTGTATTAATAATCATTATAACAATAATTTATTATGCATAAAAAAGACAAAAATCTCGTTGGCAGTTACAATGACTGTGGTCATATTACTATTGGCTAACTTTTGGCCAGTAGTAACGAGTGTCAAGTAAGGTATACAAGATCCCATATACCGGCAGCTATTGCAGAATATAAAAACTTAATCACTGTGAGTATAACTGATAAACATTTAAGATTTTGGAAAGCATTTTTTAATATAACTGTGTCACAAAAAGGTGATAAAAAGAAGAATGACTCACAAACTGTGAGAAAAGAGAATGGACTCACTTTGTAACTTTAGGGTTTAACTAGAAAGCCTCCTGGTATAATCTTGGGTATAACTCCTGAGCTATTTAATAAATATATATAATGCACTCGCGTTAAATATAATAACCCAAACTTTATCCCTACGTCACGAGACAGAACCCTAACGAACTTAGTCGGGCAGAGCCTTGACATGCGTTACGGGGCTCCAGATCAATCAGACAGGGTATCAGTGATCAGGGGTTAAAACACTTAAAATAGGGCAGGGCTTTATTATTATTATAGTGTAAATAATAAATAAATAAAAATAAGAATATATATATATATATATATACGTAGAGAGCGAGATCGAGAGGGAGGAAAAGAAAAGCAATGTTAGAATGTGTGATCCCTTCTCTATTTATAATGTATGCATGCTTGCTTTCTGCCCAAGAAAAAATTTGACACGTCTTTCTTCTTATCTTGAGTAAACAACAATTTTACCCCCTAGGGTTTAGGCCAATTGGCACATTTAGCGTAAACTATGAAATGAGAATAATAAAAGTTTGTAAGCCTCGAGAAGACAAAATGGATATACCCGATCGAAGGGGTACAAGGTAACCGCTGACTAACAAGTCTAACCGCCAAAATAAATAATCAATAAAGACAAAGGATACAACCTGAAAGTAACGGCCCACGAGGCCTTACATATGAAAGACGTACACGTCAATATAAATGAAAACTTTTGACCGAAAGAAACGGGTGCTTTGAAAATGAAACTTGGTTCGTTTGATTTAACTAATGAACTACGTAAATAAGGTTTCGGGGACAAAACCTCTTTAAGGGGGGTAGACTTGTAACACCCCGAAATCGGGTTTGTAAAATCAAACCTCGTTAATAGTAATGAACGAGTAAAATACCGTTAGTGGTAAAATTTAACCCGGTGGATATTAGGACTTAAACAAATAATCCTAATATTAATTAAAAAGGGGAATAAACGTTTTGAGAAACAAAGTTATAAGGAGCCCGAGTTAATATGACTTAAAAATAAAACGGGTTATGACTTCCTCGAACCCACAAAGTAACTAGGAATATCAACCTAGTTAAATATGTGCCTTAAAAACAATAAAGAAAACTTGGTTAATGATTCTTTTGTTAACTCTAGAAACTTGAGGGACTAAAAGGGTTAAAAGAGAAAAAGGTTTTAATTTATTAAACACAAAACACCAAAACACACACCAAAGTGTGTGCTCTGGTCGTAGAAAACACAGGGGCGAACAAGGGTTCCTCCAACTTAACCCTAACTTGCAAAAATTGATCAAATTGAGAAGCCAAATTGAATCCAAATCAAAATCTAAGCTCAAATTAGTGATCACCTCAGTGAAGGGATCACAAGGTATGTAAAATTTCATCATCTAGTTACATCTTGAAATTTTGATGAACATATGAAATCGAAATCTGAACTTGAATGTTCGATGTTTGAATGAAATTATGATAAATTCATGGTTAGGAACGAACCCTAGTCAATAATTTGATGCATTGGTGTTCATAACTAAGAAATTCATGTTAACCCACTTAGATGTTAAATGGGTTTTGTAGGATGGGGAAGAACACTAGAATTTTGATCATGAATCTAGGTGTTGTTATGCATGCTACATATAATGAATTTGAAAATGATGTTAAACTTGGTAGAAATAACTAGTTATAAACTAGATTGTAAATGTGTAAAAAATTATGCCCACTAGGTGTTTGTTAAAATGACTAAGTGAAATCGCACGTCTACTCGGTTGTAAGTAAAATTTGATTTGATTAGGTATCCGTAGGAATTCCTAATAACATGATGAAAAGGATTTCATTTATAGATGAAAACCCTTAGATTTTGTCGAATGAATGAATAAAGTGTCTTTGTTAATTGGGAGCTAGGTTAACTTGATGTTAATAATAGCATGAACATAGATATATATATATATATATATAGTTTAAATTGGTAGCATCATTATAATGCCTACCAGATAATTGATGAGATTTCCAAAATGAGTTATTGAATGCAAATTTGCATTTTGTATGATTAAGGGTAAATGACTTTTATAAGTCAAATTAACTAATGATGAAGTCGAATAGTAGTTTCGACATAGAATTCGTAAGAGGGAATAGTCGTATGTGATAATGACTAATCTAACCGTCTTACGAATTATGATGATAGTTTGACTCTTGACAAGCTAGATGGAGGCTTGGGAAAGAAGCGGGTCAAACGGATCGAGTACGCGGAAAAGAGCATAACCGGATGCAAGGTAAGTGAAACTTACACCTTCTTGTAGAATATGTGGTTATTTTATAAGTTGCAAATACGTTAAAGATAATATTCTAGATATGGTTTCCGACGCGGAATAATACGGGTCGGAACTAATATAAATGATAAAAACCATGTCTAATGGTAAAAAGAGGTAAAACGGTAAATTAGCCATGAAAAGGCTAATTGTTAAAAAAATGAGTTTTTGAACGGCTACTTTATAAGTAAGCCTAAACGAATAAAAAGTGTAGAATGGTGATTTAGTCAAGAATCAAAGTCAAAATTTAAAACGACACCAAATGGCGTAAGCCATGTTGGGTAAACGCGTAAGAAACGGATTTGCGAAACCTAAACAAATTGGTAAAAAGGAAAGATCCGAAATGAGATACTTAATGAAATGGTAAATAAATACCATTAGATTATAAGCGCAAAATATTTGATCGTTTAGACCAAACGTGTAAGACCCTAAATCGTACATGACAAAAATCGCAGCGGAAACACGAACCATAAAATTTCTTTCATTATAAATACCTCAACTTATTTAAAATTGAACTTTAACATAGCTCTTTCTCATAAATCCGTCATCCTCTTATTTACTAATTAAAAACATAGCTTATGTTTACTACATTATATACATCAACGTTTCCGTACAATCTCTCTAGTGACTCGATCCTCGATCTCCAATCCTTGGATATCCTCATGACTGGTACTACCTGCGCTCACCACATAAAATTCACAACATTAGTACGCATTATAAACATACAAGGTTTGTTCACGTTTACTTCTCGTTTCGTTAACTCTTTACATCCCAGCTTTCCCATCTTGATCATACGATCCGTAGTGAGACTTCTTTGGTATTCCTGCGTTACACTTCATTCACCAAGCACGCTATTATTACCGTTAGTACTCAATTTCATTGGATGTATGCGTACATACTTTCATACGTACTGATACATACGCTTACGATCACAAATAGCAACTTTCCTACATACGTACCTACATACATACGTACGTACCTACGTACGTGCATACCTAAATACATCCATTCATACCTACATACATACATGCATACATACATACATACATACTTATTACATGCCTTCACACAAACCTACATACGTGCATACCTTCGTACATACTCACTTGCGTACATATACGTTCTACCCACATACACACCTACATACATACACTTAGACTCATAAGACATACATACGTCTATTCCTACATACATACCTACATACATACGTACGTACGTACCTACGTACGTGCATACCTAAATACATCCATTCATACCTACATACATACATACATACATACATACATACATACATACATACATGCTTATTACATGCCCACGTAGGTGCATACATGCTTTCATACACTTCTACAAACGTGTATAGAGATACACAAACATACATATGTACCTATCTACATGTGTGCTTACCCTAATGGTCATAAAACATAAGTTAAATTAGTCATACGCAACTTAAAACGCGTTTAAACGAGTTCCCAAGCCAAAACGGAGCAAACGAACAATTTTCGCTGAACAAGGGGGGCCTCGCGTGACGCCAAGGGCCTTGGCGTCACGCCTAGCCCCTGTTTTCACAGAAACTTTGCAGCTGGTTGCTGCATATTCCCAGCACTTTCGCGTTTCACGGAAACGGTCATAACTTCTTCGTTATTGGTCCGTTTTACCCGATTCTTTTTCCTACGCGTCCGTAATTTAATTCTCCATCTTATGGAGTTAAGATCCGACATCCGGATTAACAAAATTCCAGACTTTTAAGTCTTCGGCTTACTACCCTTTTTACCAAGAATTGACCCGTTCATAATTCTATCACATAACTTGTTTGCTTTACCATAACCTCTTATAAACCTAATAATATCAGTGACGTATATCATAACTACTAACATCTTGGACGCCTTGCATCCTCTTAACACATTATCGTTCATTTGCTTATTTTGACCCGTTAAGGGTATTCACGCATTAATTGGTCTATGACTAACAAAACCATACTCCCCACTTCCATACTTGTCCAAAACATTACACTAATCAAATAACTTGTTTCTAAACTACTTTGTAAGATCGTTTGCCCAAAATACCCATCAAGGGCATTTTGGTCAACTTTAATCCCATCCTTTACGACGAAAGACTACGACACATATTTGACCTCAACCATCATGTTTAGTTAATTAAAACACCATATTACTTAATCGAACATAAGAAGTGATTACAGAAATCACTTACCTTATGCGTCCGCGCTCGTATCCGATCCTTGCCCCTTCTTGACCCGTTAACACCTCTTGCTTGAGCCCGTCTCGACATGGTCCCTACACTTCCATGTCACCGAAACCACATTCTTGTTAGCATACCCATTTGTACATGTTAACAATCATACCAATCGCATAATCCACACTTAACTTCCCTTAGTCATTTCTAACAAGCATACTACATAGAAATCAACTTCATCTCCTTTCCAACTCATGTAATTCATCATGTAATCACAAATAATGCATATTAACATAACATGTACCAAACGACTTCCTATAATCCGACCTTTACGACAACGAGTCAAGTCATGTTTCTTATACTTGTTGACTTTCAAAAGTCAACTATTAACCATATGTAACCATCGACTTATCAACATATACCCGTAACATCATAATCGACTATACGGACGACACTATATACATTTCATCATACACTTGATGTGAGTACTACCTTTTAAGCATAACGTACAACTATTTCATGCACAAATCTTCTAAACTCATACATAACCCATCAAAACCTACTACTAATCCTCATGTATCATTCCCAAATAAACATTAAACATATCATCATCACATTTCTCCTAATTCTTCTAACAAGTATTCATCATACCCACATAATACATAAATCTTTCAACAAGACTCGAATATGGGAGGTGATTCTAGTCATCATCTTTACCCTAACTAACGGGTTTCACCTCTAATCATCAAATTAACGCAAACCATACATAACCCATGTTCTATACGAGGATTCTAACCCTTGTACATGATCAATTTCATATTAACTCACGGATTAGAACATAACCCACTTCACCCATGATCACCAATCTTAGATTTAAGACATACCTTATGATCCCCTCGTGTTGGTGATCATTAATCCATGCTCGGTTATGGCTTTAAACTTCATCTTGCCTTCCAATTTGAGCAAAAGGATGAAGTTAGGGTTTGAGGCTCCATGGGAGCCTCCTGATCCTTCTCGAACACACGTATGTGTGTGTTTGTGTGTGATTAAGTTATTTAATAACTTAACTTTCATTTGTTCCACTTTAGCCCCTCGGGTTTACCTTTAAAACATAACTGACACTACCCTCATCATTTAATACTTTTGACCATACCCTTAACTAGGTTAAATAGCCTAGTTATTTATTTCATGACGTGTCACATAAGAACATACGAAAAATATTAACATTCAGATTTTGGGGCGTTACAAAACGGGTCAAATGGTAACGTTGATACCATTTGACAATTAACGACTAATATGCGTTTGTTGAGTCATACGCTCACAGGATAAGACGGCTTACGAATTAGAGATACTATGGATTAGCAATTTTGAGACAAGTTACTAAAACGGGTCAATATGTTGACCCGAGCCAGGTACGTATAAATACGATTATAGTTAAACGTATAATTTTGGTCAAATAAGTAGTAAAAGTCCTTCGTCGTAAAATGGGGGACTAAGTTGACCAAAGCGCCCTTGATGGGTAAATCGGGCAAACGACCCTCATAGGTTGTTAGGAATTTGTATATTGATTTCGAGGCCCTTAGATACGTATAAAAGCTATAGGCATAAACATTCGTGGGTCGAATGCCTAAAAATGGGTCATTTGCGTAAATGACTAGCCGAAGGGTGAAATTTGGGATTCGGGTTCCTTATGTTAAATCCACCACAAAATTAGTTGTGGTGGAAGAAAAGTAGTTAATTAATACGGAATGCGAAGTGCGAAAAGAAAAGAACGAGTTTGATGCTTAAATGCTTAAAAGTCCTCTAAGCGGGTCAACATAAATTAAAAAGTTAAATGTTGGTTTTAGGGTAATAAAGTTACAAAATAAACCGGTGAACGTAGATGCATGTGCGAACCATGTAATGGAAGCAAAATGCTAATGTTGACAAGCCCGGGGATGGGTAAAAAGGGGTTAGAATCAACCATTTTTGAAAAACAAGTGATATGTAGATAATTGAAACGGGTCGAATAATGGCATGAAGAATTTATAAGCCTTTTGCTTATAATTCAGCTTTTGATGTGAATTAAGATGGTAAACGGATATGTATAGCTAAAGTTATGAGACTTTAAAGTTTAAATTTTGGTTAAAAATTGAGCTGGGTAAGTGCAGCATCAGCCAAGTGAACATTCTGTCAAAATCGTATGCTCGCGTAGCGTGACAAGAGACAGGACAAGCCGTCGCGGTACGCGACTATTGTCGCGGCACGCGACAATGTCTCTCAAACCCGTCGCGGCACGCGACGGGTGTTTAAATATGCAGATTTTGTTTGTTTGCTTGTTTAACTTAAGGAACTTGGTATAATTCATTATAAAGCTTTCAAAACTAACTTTCATGTTGGTTTTGATTATATGTAATGATTATAAGTTGCCGGAGGATGATCAAGCTCAATGAAGAACCGTACACGATCAAGATAAAAGCTTCCGCACATTGCTTTGTCGTCATTTTAAAACGACGAACTCATACGTATTATGTTGTATTGTTCTCAAATTTGTAAAAGTTTTAATAAACCTATATTTCATATGTACGTGTGATCATAATTACACACTTTAAGTTGATTATTATACGAAATTTGTTAAATAATAGTAAGGCTGTTACAAGATCTATGTATTATTTTTTTTTAAATCAAGCCGAGGCGATCCAACTCAGTTTAAAACCAAGCCGAGCTCAAGCCGATCCAACACATATTTAGGTTGCAACCTGTTTTCCGAACAAAGCAAAGAGATTGAACACACATGTATTATTATATCTGGCTGATGACCCAAAGCTGATATACATTGTGCTTCTATTTTTTCTTCTCTACATTGTTGATTGGCACCACTGCACTTTACACAATTAAGTTACAAACTAATGGTTTAAATCTGAACAACATTACAATCTCTTAATTTTCAATGTTGAGAAACAATAATACAAAACTAGCACTTGCAAGTTAGGAAAATAAATTAAATAACAAACCACCATAAGTCAAAACCGAAACAGTCCGTTAAGGCGAAATGCTTCAAGCATAAAACATAACTCAAGAACTAGTATATCTTTTGCTTTAGCTTGTGTTTGGTACACCTATTGATTTAGTTTGTTTTATAAATCTGAATGCATTTAACTCATCCTAAAGTGTGAATTCTATAAGTCAAAATGCTACTGTTTTGCCTATTTAAACACTTACATTCATGAAGATAAATTTAATATTGACTTACAACTTACAACCTACAAGAATATGTGTTCTATTGTTTGTACCAGATTATCAGTTCCACAAAACTCTACCCAACTCAATACAATCAAATACAATATTTTAGCCTAATAAATAAAAAACAGAGTAGCAAGACTGTATTCACAGTTCCAAACATAATTCCACATGCAAATCTTTATTTTTCTAACATAATTAGTTAAATTTTATCATAAAACAAACAATAAACATAACAAACACATCTAAATCGTCAAAAACTTAAACAAATAATAATCAAAATCAAATTAAAAATAACATGTATGAACCGGAAAACGACGTCATCATGCTTTCAAACCCTAACGAAGATAATGAAGAATTAATCTACCTGTGATTCTATTCAAACACTAACGAAGATGATGTTCTAATTGAAGATGATGAATTAATCTTCTAATTTAAACCCGCTTTATTGAAGATGATGTTGACTGACATTCAGTGTTAAACCCGTTCCATGGAAGATGAATAGATGATGTTCAGTCGACGTTTCTTCAATCTTCTTCTTCACAGGTTCACCGGTGGTTTCTATTCAAACCCTAATAATGACTCGTATGACCCGTACTTTTAATTTCATCAACCCAGCTTGACCCGTGGATAAGAGTTTTAACTTTTTAAGTGACCCACTTTGACCCCCTTGTTTACTTTTTTTAACCCAAAACAACCCATTGTAGTTTTTAAAAGGGTTAAAATGACCCATATTCATATAATAGCTTCTGGGTCAGGATTGCCCCCTCTAGTTGTGATCTTGTTTGTTAGTTTCATCTAGTCAACTTATACATGCTAATACGCCAGCCTTAAGTGATTGCCACCTTGCAATCTATGTACTATTCATTGTCGTCTTTGTAGTATTAAATGCAATTTCATGGTGTTCTTATCAGTTCTGATTAGAGTCACATAGTCGACCCAGACCCGTTTCAGCCCGAATCGACCCGGACCCGTTTCAACCTGACAAAATTGCCCCTTGATGTACAATCTCTCGTTTTAAAAAAAAAAACATTTTTTAACCAAACCGACCCAACCCGACGCAAAACCCGTTCTGACCCGGAACCGTTACAACCCGAACCCGTTCGAACACGGACCCGTTTCGACCCGAACCAAAACAAACCTTTTTGTAACTGACCCGTTTTGACCCGAACCCGCTTTGACCCGGACCCGTTTTGACCCATGACCCAACCCGACCCGGCCCGTTTGCCAGGTCTAGTTTCAATAGAGAGAGATGGAGCGTTTGTCGATTTGTTTATGTGCTAAAGTTTGAAGTTGATATCAATATATACAAAAGAGTTTTTTCACACAGTGTTGATTCATGTGCTGGAGGAAAAATAGTGTTCCTTAAAACAATTTACTAAAATAGTTATTATTAGTTTTATAACCAGACGACTGTGCAGAAGGGAACGGTTTATCGGCGGTGTGGTTTTGAACGGTTTAACGGCGGCGCGTTCGCCGGAAGTGAAGGTGAGAAAGTCGTTGAGATCGGCGGTTACTCACGGTGTACGGACTGATCTTACCGATCATCGGCGGCATAGCCGGTTCTTCATTGATCGGCATTTTAACTTTTTTTTGTGTATATAATAATATTTGTCAGAGAAGAGAAACATGTGAGATAAGGGGGTGTAAAGGCATTGTATTGTTTTATATAAGAAAGGAGGGTATGGACATGAAGGAAAAGTTAAGTAAGAATTAAATGACTATTTGGTCTTGTGAGATATTTTAAGAGAAAGAGTAAATTATGTTTTTGGCCCCTATGGTTATATCACTTTTACTATATTAGTTTAAAATAAGAATTTTTAACATATCTGCCCCCATGGTCTATATAACTAGACAAAATGACAGTGCACGTCCTTTAGGTTTACCTAAAAGTACAGTGCACGTCCTTAACGTTTAAAAGTTGCACTGCAAATCCTTTACCTTTAATTTTGTTGCATTGCAAGTCCTTTATGGCTAACGGTGTTAACTTTTACCATTAAATCCCCCACGTGCCTCCTACGTGAGGGGTATATCCGTCCATTCCCTGCATTCTTCCCCTAAAAGCCACCCACCACCGCCACTTCCCACTTTCAGGGAATTCTACAAATAAAAACAAATGGACCCCACCCATCCTACCCTTCTTTTTCTCCACTCCACCCTTTAAAGCCACCCACCACCGCCACTTCCCCAAACCACCACTACCAGCTTTCCCGTCGCCACCGTCTCCGCCTACCACCACCAAATTTAAGAAAAAAATTTAAAAAAAGTATTACTGTAACAGAAAGCTGAACCCCCTCCCCCTTCACATTTCAGTTACCGTCTCCGTCAATTAACAGAAACTCAACTTCTTTTTCAACAGCTCACGAATCTCATCATGGCGGAAGCTGGGCTAATCCAGAAACTTATCGATACAGTTACTGAAATATCTGCAATCTCCGACTACCGGTGCACGATGAAGAAACTGTTCTCGGATCTAGTTCAACGCTTGAAGTTGTTAACGTTATTGTTTGAAGATGTTAAGAAGCCGATTCCTGATGATTCTCATCAAGCTTTTCTTTCGTTAATGGAGGATTTGGAGTCTGCTAAGGAATTGCTTCGAGTTGGAAATGAAGGCAGCAAGATACATTTGGTAAATGTTTATGTTAATTGATCATGGAACAGTGATCTAGAACTAGAATAGTTTACCGGGTTCTGGGCTAAGGAATTGTGGGCGGAGTCGCCGGTGTTACTCAGGTCCTTTGACTCTTTTCTACAAACCAAGTGACCAGAGGTGGTTGTTGGTGGGTTATTCGAGGGTGGTTGTGGTTCTTGGTTGGAGGGTGGTGGCCGAAGGTGGTTGGAGGGTGGTGGCCGGAGGTGGTAGATGGTGGGTTGTTGCAGATCTGGTTGAAGGTTGGGGATTGTCGAAATCAAAAATGGAGAGAGAGGGGATCTGTTATATTAGTTTAATTAGAATTAATTAAATTATATATGACAACTCATAAAAATGCAGGGAATGGACGGATATACCCCTCACGTGGGGGATTTAATGGTAAAAGTTAACACCGTTAGCCATAAAGGACTTGCAATGCAACAAAATTAAAGGTAAAGGATTTGCAGTGCAACTTTTAAACGTTAAGGACGTGCACTGTACTTTTAGGTAAACCTAAAGGACGTTCACTGTCATTTTGTCATATAACTAACCATTTTTACCCCTAAGTCTAGAGATCATGGGGGCCAAAATAGTTAGTTGTAGAGACCATGGGGGCCAAAATGGTTAGACTTAGGGGCCAAAATGGTTAGTTATATAGACCATGGAGGCAGATATGTTAAAAATTCTTATTTTGGGCTAATATAGTAAAAGTGATATAACCACAGGGGCCAAAACCGTAATTTACTCTATTTTAAGAGAAAAGTATTGTTAATGAAATAATCAGTCCGTTAATTATTTTGTCGGTGTGAAATGGGTTAGGAAAAAAATGACCAATGCTTAGGCTCATTGTCTCCGAACCCATGGCCCATGGGTCTCACCCTAATTAACGGCTGGTTTGTGCTTGTGGCTCTTCAAAATTCAACCCAATTATACTAAAGGGCTGTTTGGTAGCCTCTTAATGACCATTCAGATGCTACCTCTTAATGATTTAAAACCTCTGAATGAATAAGAGGTAACCTCAAGTCTGAATGGTTAAGAGGTAACCTCTGAATGGTAAATCATCACATGTCACATTTTTCTACCTTCTCATTGGTAAAATTCTTAATGGTTCCATTAAGAGATAGCCTCTTAATGACCATTCAGAGGCTACCAAACAGCCCCTAAGTGGACTCGTGTCATTTTCTAATCTTATTTAGGCTTCTGAATAAAAAGTAAGTATAAGAAATCATAGGATCGAAAACAATTATTTTACAAAAGGGCCATGGGTTCATCTACAAGCCTTATTTACTATTAAAAAAAACTGTATAAAGCACCCTCTCTACACCAACTATTGTGACAAAACAATTCAGAAGAATGTATTTTATTTATTAAAATAGTTGTCGAGTAATTTTCGGGCTTTCCACTATGCTTTTGACATAAAATACTATTCAAAATTCCAAATCTAATCATTTATTTGTAAATGGAGTAAATTGCTAAAATTGTCCTTAATTTTTGATCACTTTTGTTATTTTAGTCCAAAAACTCATGTCTTTTGAATCTGGGTCCTGTAGTTTCAGTTTTGTTGTCATTTTCATGGAAAATCAAAATATGGTCAAATTTTTCAGTTTACATCCAGTTTTTTTTTTTCCTCTCTTTTAACGAAGGGCAAATGGTCTTTTAACGTTTTATTATAACAAATTAAAAAAATCTGACAATTTTTCCCTTCATTAAAAGAGAGGAAAAGACCAAAAAAAAAAAAACTGGATGTTAACTGAAAAATCTAACTAGATTTTGCTTTTGCATGAAAATGATAACAAAATTGAAACCACAGGAATTTAGATTCAAAAGGTTTAAGGTTTGGATTAAAGTGGTAAAAGTGACCAAACCTCAGGGGCCATTTTAGCAGTTTACTCTAGTAAATGCGTTAATATTGCAACCTTTAATATCTTCTACATTGCGTGAATTTTCATGAAATATATGCAGCCAGCGATTTAACAGGTAATAATTGTCACTTTATATTATGTTGCTTGAAATATCGGACTGCTCACTTTGTCATTTCTAGAACAATTGGGCCCTTAGTCTTCAAAATTCGAAAGCCCAAAATAACTTGTTTATTTTTAGTGATAACGGGCCCGCCTGCATAAAGTTGTTTGATTGAGTATAGAGGTGCACACTGCACAGACCGGGTATTTATAATAATTGGTTTCGGTTATGGAACCAGTTTCGGTTTGTTATTTCAAGGATTAGAACCAGTTATTGCTATCATCGGTTTAGTTCCGGTTCTGGGTATTTGACCAAAAAACCATACCCTATGTGCCCAGTCCAAGGTAGGGTCGGTTCCGGTTCTTAAGAAACCGGGTATCAAAATACCCTATTTTTAGGGTTTTCTATACCCTATTTTCAGGTTTTTTTAATATTCTGTTGCATTTTTATTACCTTATTCTCTCATCTTTTCGTTTCTTATTATTAAATATGTATTGTATAATGTAAAAAAAAAAAAATAAGTACACTAACATAAATTGAAAAGATAGATATTAGAATCATGTATATCCGGGTATAATTGGTTCCAGTTTCGGTTTCAGGTAATAATCAGTTCCGTTTCCAGGCGTTGAGATCAAACCTTACGGGTAAGGTCGGTTATGGTTTCGGGTATAAAATAAAATACCTAGGTATTAAATAAACTGGTTCCGGGTTTTTTTTACCGGGTCCGGTTCCGAGTACCTTTTTTTGCACCTTTAGATTGAGATGTAAAATGTAATTGTAAATGATAACCATACCTTGTCCTTTTAGGGTGGAGGGGGCGTCTGTCGGTATCCCTGTTTATGTAGGATTCAACGTGTGGTAACACCGTCGTCGCTGTCACGAGTATGTTATGCAAGTTAAAATTGTTGTGTATTGGTGAGATTACAATTAAAAAAAACAATAAAACTAATCAACTAATGTCAGTAATAAGTAACATTCAAACTTAAGTAACGAAAATTGTGACAATTTGCAACTCACAATTCATGGAATCATAGTATTTCAATTCAAAGTGATTACCATTTACAACCAGAATCATCTAACAATCCTTTCAAGCTTACAACCAAACTACAAACCTAAAAATTTCGAAAATAACATCTCAAAAACAAGATTAAAACAGTTGTTGGAGT
Source organism: Helianthus tuberosus (assembly GCA_030545235.1). NCBI lineage: Eukaryota > Viridiplantae > Streptophyta > Magnoliopsida > Asterales > Asteraceae > Helianthus > Helianthus tuberosus. Next base: position 3,290,811 of record CM060362.1, read on the forward strand.
TCAAGATAACATATTGAAAGCTTGATTTTTAATCCAACCTTCTTCATCAATGTAAGACATGCTCGTTAACCGCCGTATCTCCTCCTTGCTTAGCTTGCTTTTCCACCATACTCTTCTCGATGTATCCGATCCATCGCCCCTACATTCATCCTCGGCGAAAACCAAATCTTTCCTGTTTCAACCAACCCAAAAGTTAAAATAATAATAATAATAATAAATGTGATCATATGGTGGGGTGGGCCAATTGTGTCAGGTTGGGCTCACCCGCCAAATGATACACAATTTTTAAAATTTTATGAATAATATAGAGAATGTAACCATACATTGTGGTGCCGATGAAGTCGCCATCAAGCCATCCTTGAGGAACAACAATGTTCGACAATCTCGAGTTATAGAAAAGAACTCGAGCATGTCCGCGCCATGGTCTTCCCAAATAAGTTGTGCCGTTTCCAACCACATTGCAATCCTTAAACACGAAACCGTTTAGGTCACTAGCAGCATCCCTCGATTGGGCGGTGATAAATCCCGGTTGGGGACTTAAGAATCCTGCGACTACCGAAATCGTACTCCTCTAACAATAATAAAAAAGAAAAAAATAGTTATAAAATTAGAATGACACAGTGACACACTATAAAACAGAGGACTTTCAGCGACCCAAACAGTTTCATAAAAAATAATAATAATAATCTTTGTACTTTAATTACCTCGTATATAGATTGACCGGACCCCATGATGAAATCAACCGCACCTCGTATCGAACACAGCTTAAAGTAATGTCTACCGGCATCATCCCACAAAGTATCTTGAACACCCATGAAACCGCAACGATAAAAAGCCGATTTGTCACCGGAGATCTTTGCCGCCACCGCGGGCATAATGGGGTTGTGGCCATTGCTTGCCAAAGGGTAGTTGTAAGAATTCTGATCAAACAACAATAATAATAATTAGTTAATATTAAAATAAATATGTTTAAGACATAAATTAATGTAGGACAAAAGTGTTGTGTAAGTACGATGAAAGTGATACTCTTGACAACAACATTGTCAGCTTCCGAAATAAAAGTGGCATCGGCTTCAATGGAGTTATGGCCATTCCAAACAACATATGTTTTTCTTTTTCCACCTCCTTTTAGATAAATCATTGGTTTATCATAAGGGATTTTAACTTGTTCACTACACAAATATTAAAACAAAATCATTAAAAAATAAATAATAAATCATTAAGTTTACTTAAATCCGTAAAAAGATAATATCGCAGCAACACACTATTCAGACACAACTAACGTGTCGAGTGTCCTTTAAGATAAATCATGTGTTATCATATGGGATTATAATCTTATAACTAAAATAATATTTAAAAAATCATAAAAAAAAAAACAAATATCCTTTAATTGAGTGCTTAACGCCAAACAAAAACCATTGACACACTATTCATATTCAGACATCATTGACATGTGCTTTTAGATAAATCATGGGTTTATCATATGGGATTTTAATTTGTTCATTACAATAACATGTTTAGCATATAATAAACAAAAAAAAATCAACAAATTTAGGTAAATCCATAAAATTTAATCATGAGTTTAACATATGGGATTTTCACATGTTCACTACAAAAATATTGAGAAAAAAAATATACGTACCAGTCGGATTTGTGATAAATAATCCGTTGAGTGGATTAAGCTCAAAAGAAAATAGTAGGACCAAGACTTTGAGATAAACCCTTTTTAACTTTTCATTCATAAACAAAACATTAAACATACTTCCTATTTATAAGCTTACAAAGAAAATTAAAACTACCTCCCACTAATAATAACTAATCAAAAAATTAAAAGCAATATGCCAAATAATAAGGGATAATCATGGAATGTGGAAGAGTGGTGGGTGTTCGAATTGTGAAATCGGAAAACATGAAACATGGAAATAGATGTGAACTTGTTCGTGGCTTTATCATGGGAATATGGGTACACATCAAAAACTAATCTCTTCACTACAAAAAATAATTGAAAATTATTATAAAAAATCAACAAAGTTAGGAAAACCATAAAATATAATCATGGGTTTAACATATGGGATTTTCACATGTTCACTACAAAAATATTGGAAAAAATCAAAAACCAAAACAAATCAATAAAATTTAGGTAAACCACAAAATATAAAACTGAATGTAAAGTGGTTAACGAAAATCACTATAACGCTATACAGACACCACTAACATGTTATACAGACACAATATATCACATTCTGGGTCGTATAAAAGCCAAATCATATATCGCGTAAAAAGAAGAGAAGAAACCCTATACAGACACCACTAACATGTCATACAGACACAATATATCACATCCTGGGTCGTATAAAAGCCAAATCATATATCGCGTAAAAAGAAGAGAAGAAAAAAAAAACATACTTATAAGTGCCAGTTTTGACATAAACACAAATCCATTGCATATTATTAGAAGGAATGTCATCAATGGCAGACTGAATAGTGGTGTAGTTCCCCCCACCGGATTGATCAACAATGATGGTTTGATACTTTGTCGCCGCTGCGGCTGCCGCTGCTCCGCCGCTAACCCATGATGGTGGTGTTTGTCCACCACCTTCTGATCCTCTCAAACAGATGAACAAAACTAGAACAAGTGCAAATCTTGCAAGAATTGACATGTTCATGGGATTTAAATGTTTAGTTGTTAAAAAGGTTTATGAACATGTGTTTGGACAAGGAGAAGAAGGTGTTGTTTATGGATTGTATGTATGGTTGGAAGATTGAAAGGTTTTTATAAATGTCAAGTGAATAATAAACGATTACTTTCTTGTTTTACTTTTAAAATGATTTAATGAAGATTTTATTTAGAGGAGATGTCAATGGAAACATATTAAGTTTCTTTAAATAATTGTTTTTCTTAAAATGGAGAGTTTGTTATTTTTATTTTTATCTTTATTTTTATGTTGCATCAAATTAAACATTACTTTTTATTTTCAACCTTTCAAAGCATAAATCAAATAAAAAAATTGATATTTCGTTGGATGTTTTATAAATATGGTACTTTTCAACAAAATTATTACTTTCTCTTACGTTACAAGAAAAGAATGATTACTACATATAGAAAGACCGTATGTATTCAGTCTATTACCAGGTAAGGAAAAACCGAGATAGCAAAAATCATTATAAATAATTATATGATATTTTCATATTTTATTTATCATGACTAATATTCTATAATCATCAAATACATGAAATTATTTTATATATCTTCTAACTTCTTTATATTCGCGATTATAGCTTAAATATCTTATAAAAACAAATTTTACTCACTTTTATTATTTTTATTTTTATATGCTGAATGTTTATTAAAGAACTATGTCTAGTGTTTTTTTTTTTTTTTTTTTGAACAACAAAACGGTTTTTTTATTTCTTTCACCAACAAGTCAACATAGCAAGATGCTATGGAGACATGATTAAATCCAAGATCTCCACTACACCAAGCAGAATACAATTACAGGACGGTTCATGCTAAAACAAATCAAACTTTACATTTACAAACATAAAGTCTAGTGTATTTAATGAAAATTACTTTCGTGATTTTATAAAAAGTAATATATTTAAGAAAATAAAATTGGAATTTAATAATTATTGGACGAAGTCAAAGAATAGTTAAAAATAGTATCGTCTTGATCATGGCTTATTATAAACCATAAGAAAAGCTGTAATTGTATAACGTGTGATTTAGGAATAAATTATGGAGATATACATGGCAAAAAGAATAATTATTAATATTTTATGATTGGAAAAAAAGTTACTCGATATTAATTAATGTTTTCAATATATACATGGAAAAAAAACCTAAATACCTGCCTATTTGCTAAATCTACGACGGTAAAATGGGATTTGTTTCTAAAATTAAAATCAGAAGAAATTGTCACATAATCAATGGGATATTTCTACACAAAACTTTATAGCCATTTATTTGTATGTTTATTAATTGTCACATAATCAATGGGATATTTCTACATAAAATTTTATAGCTATTTATTTGAATGTTTATTTTCAGTAATATTTTTATAACTGGACATACCATCGAACTCGCCATCTTATCAGTTCACTAGCCGGATTGATCGGATACCATTGTACATAATTTAATATAAATGGCAATTTGTAAACAGGTTTATAAGGCTGCTGGGTATGGTGACGGAACGTCGAAGAAATGGGGGATGAAGACCGGGGGGGGGGGGGGGGGGATGGGGTGACGGAACGTCGAAGAAAGGGGGCCCACCTGGAGGATCGTCCTGAACGTCGAAGAATAGACGTTGAAGACGGGGACGGAGCTCGACGGTGGGGGGCGGGATGGGGCGACGCCGGCGCCGAACCAAGACGGGGTGGGGGACGGTTGCATACCGTGTAGCCTAATTAAAACCATTATCAAATAGACACGTTATAGAACAACTGGAGATCTACATACAACAGTTGGCAACCCTACTCTATTTACAAGAACTTATACAACTGGTACTACATATATATGCACAAATTAACAATACAGCAGGCAGTACAACCACATAATGCACAACAGTGTTTTAAATTAATAATATATAAATATGTATAATTATATTAAAGAAATGTGAAACCACTTTTATCTTACGCATGTTACATATATTTGCAACGTTAACAAAATATAAATGTTGAAATAAACAAAATATCTAGCATGAAATTGTAAATTAGTCGGTGAGATTTGTAACCCACCAATTCAAATGGACCGGTGATGTAGCAAGTTCCTAGACGGAATACGATAAAAACTTTTTATTTCCTAAATGTATCTCTCGGCCTCACGTTGTTAAATCAGTCGTATCATCTCTTTACTTTTACTCACAGGACATATATGAAGTATAATAATTACATTTAGCCTCACCTTATCTTATATTCTTATCAAATATGTGACGAACATGTAAGGTAACTCCCCTTTAGTTCTTTCGCTGGTGGTGGTGAGAGGAGGCGGTCACCGATGGTTATTGAAGGAAGTTGTTTCTTTGAAGTGTGTTTTTGGTTAAAACTAAAGTGTATTAACTTTTTAGATTCAAAGTCCTTTTTCATTATTGTTTTTAAGCACGGTTGATGTAAATATATATGGTAAAAAAAGCATATAATGGATGTTAAAGGTAATATATTTTTTAAAGGCCAATTGGATTTTAACACCTTTAACTTTGAAGAGTTGGCCGATAACACCCGCAACTAACACTTTGATCTGTGACACCCAAAACTTTTAATTCCGTTTGTCATTTCACCACTCAGTTAAAAAATCAGTAACTAAGTTAGTTTTCAATCCTAGGTGGCATCCAACGTGTCTTGTTTTTGATGATGTGGCACAATTTTGCTGATGTGTACATGATTACGTGGCGCTTATGTGTTATATCCCACTTATAAAACCCTGCTAAGTTCTTTTCCAGTCATCAAACACATATCAACCAATTCAAACCGGTAGTGCCGTAGTGGTGTTGTATGCGTTAAATACAATAAAAAGAATCCAAATAATAATCATGTCAAACTGTATCGATAAAACCATCACGATCCGAGAAGTATGGTCTCACAACTTACAATCCGAGTTCGATTTGATCCGATCACACAAGCATCGTCGACCACACAAGCATCGTCGACCGTCGGATCATTATCAGCTTCTTAAGTCAAACATTGCTCGGTGATACCTGCAAAGGCGACTTCACCGGCGCCGGAGGATGTAGAATCGTCTTCTTCTTCGTTATCGACAACGAACGTCGTCTTCATCGTCCTCTTCTTCGCCATCGATGACATAGCGTCGTCTTCATCGGCCGTAGACGGTGGTGATGTGAGTCGATTTCAACAATATCTCAACAACCACCCCTAGATCCGCCGCCACATGACTTTCCGTTTCCGATGACGGGATGTCGTCAATTTCAACAAAATTTCAACAACAACCAGCAGATCTGAGTCGATTTCAACAAAATTTCGACAAATCTGATGGTGGCAGTGGAGGCTGATGGTGGCGGTGGTAGCAAGGTGGTGGCAATGGAGGTTGAGAGTGGCGGTGGTAAAGAGAGAAAGGGGTGGGTCGACTGATAGTGGCGGTGGTAGCACGGTGGTGGCAATGGAGAAAGGGGTGGTGTGCTGTGGGAGGTATGTTTGTAAGAAATACCAGATATATAACTTTATATGGACATAATATGTGGCGAATACGTGGCATATTATCATCATAGACAGATTATGTGGCGAATACGTGGATGCCACCTAGGATTGAAAACTAACTCAGTTACTAATTTTTTAACTGAGTGGTGAAATGACAAACGGAATTAAAAGTTTTGGGTGTCACAGATCAAAGTGTTAGTTGCGGGTGTTATCGGCCAACTCTTCAAAATTAAAGGTGTTAAAATCCAATTGGCCTTTTTTAAAAACAGAAGGTAATATTGAACTTTTAATAGATTTTGCTTCTTATTTTTAATTTCTGTTCTTGTATAAACTAGAAATGGGGCGACAGGTTTTCCACCTCGCTTCTCTTCATAAACACCATGGCATTCGTAGGGATGGCAATCAAACCCCATAGATAAGGCCGAAATATCTACAAGTCCGTTTTGTGTTGTTGTAATGGGGTTTGAGATTTTTTTTTTTTTTTTTTTTTTTTTTTTTTGCAGGTTTTGAGACGGGTTTGGGATTTGGTGATATACATGTTTACCCGCCACATCTTCACCAACCTGATTATATATCTGATATAATTTCTTTTATTTTTTTAAAATATGTATATGATATATCTAGTTCTTCTATTTTTATGAAGGATATGAAAAGTCACCACCAAAAGGCATACGCATTCTTTTGTAATCTTATGATGTAACCATTATGGAACATCTAGATTTTCAATTTGTTATCTTGTGCTAACATCTAGCATTTTTTATATACATTTAGGTATTTTATAGGCGTTGTAGTTATTTGATGTAATTTTATGGTGATAATGCTAAACGTAATTGATTAGTAGTTACCCAATAGATACCCGACAGGTATAGCCCGAGTATACCCAGTGGGCATACCTGATGGGTATTTACTCAAATGGCGGCCGAAAAAGTGATCATAGTTGGTAAAAAGCTTTCACATGAAATGTAAAGAGATAAAAGAGTAACTAAACAAACACAATCTGTCTTAACAAAACATTAATGAGAAATACCTACAGTTGACTCGGTTACAACGTTCTCCAGCGCACCACATAAACCCCATGAATGTAACCAGCTAACTCACCAGATGCAACTGTGTCGACTGAGATCAAATCAGCCGCGCATAGACCGCACCAATACTCGATAGCCGGCAAACTAAACCAAACTGACTAGAACAGTGATCATGAGCTGTATTCAAACGGCTGGGGTGGTTGAGGCTCATCATCCACAGCCATGGCGGCAGCAGATCCTGATTGTGCAGTGGCGGTCGCACCCGTGGCGGTTGATGTGGGCGCATCGGTTAGAGCCAAAACCTCTGGTTCGGTTGGGCGAAGGTCTTTCAAGAGAACAAAACCAGATGTAGCTGGTTTTACTGGTGCGTATCTACTGTCTTCTAGAAACTTGATGAATTTCTCTTGCGCGGGGACCACTCTTGCGGGGTTTGTTAAGATCTCAAATGTTGGTTCGGGTTCAGCCTTTTTCTCCTTCTCGGTAGCAGCACCATCCACCTGTTGGATGCATAGTAAAAGATTTTACATTTTGTTTAGGAGTGCAATTTTGACCGATTCACTTACAAAACGGTTGATATGAATTTTAACGAGTAAAATGCCATTTTCATCTTTGAGGTTTGGTCAGTTTTGTGACTTTCGTCACAAGGTTTGTTTTTCCGCATCTGGATTCAAAAGGTTTGAAATCTTGTCGTTTTCATCCGTCTCGTTAACTCCATCCATTTTTCTCCGTTAATTCAGGGGTATTTCCATCCATTTGGTTAACTTAAAGGGCAATTCGGTATTTTTCATCGGTTCTCGGACTTTTTACATAAAGTGAAAAAGACAAAAGGACGAAAATACCCCTCGCTTAACAAAGAAAAATAGATGGAGTTGATGAACTGGATGAAAATGACAATATGCGGAAAAACAAACCTTTGGACGAAAGGCGGAAAACTGGCCAAACCTCACTCAAAAAGACGAAAATGGCATTTACTTGGGGTGTGAACTTCTGACACGACCTGAAAACACGACACGAACCTAACACGAATATCGCTGATTTGGGTTTAGTCTAAATGAGTTCGGGTCAGTTTCAGGTTGAACCCGTGAACCCGTTTAGCTAAACGGGTTAAGTATCGAGTCAACCCGGTCGGGTTGACCCGTTTAACCCATATATATTATATTATATTTTTTATAATATGTTTTATGTCATAAATTAAATTAGGTGTGTATTTTATGACATAATTGTAACTTAATTAGAAAAATTGACATAAGATTTTATAATTTAAATGTAATTTTATTATATACATTTGTGTTTTTTCGTAGTAAATTTTAATTTTAATATATTATTTGTGGGAAAAAAATAAAAAAAAATCGGGTTGGACGGGTCGTGTTTTGGTCAACCTGCAAATATTCAGGTTGTGTTCGGGTTCATATGTATAGTATAACATGATTTTCGGGTTTGGTTCAGTTCGGGTCGACCCGCCAACCCGTGAAAATGACCCGTTTAGCACCCCTAATTTTACTCAATTTTAATATCCATACCTGCATCGAGTCGGCGTCCTTTTCACCGGAAGCTTTCCCTTTGCCGGAACTGGATGAGTCAGCAGCACCGGTCAACTTTTCAGCATTTGCTTTTTCAGCTTCCTTTTTGGTAGCTCTAGCCTTGGCTCTTGCTGACGTGGACAAAACAGCTGTTGGGAGTTTCACAGCTGAAGCAGCGGTGGGGACGGTTGTTGGTCGAGGGTACTCAAACAATGACGGTTTGGCGTGTGATACAAATTCAAACTTTGGTACTTTTAAGTCGTAGTTGAGTCCGATTAAAGCTGTGGGAGAGAATGCTAAACTAATGAAGTATATCAGTGGATACCAGTACCAAAACTGACTGAAGACAGCGAGACCGATAACTGCGGTCATTTTGTCGTGTTTGGTTTTGGATAATAATTTAATTGTAACATTTCTTCCACCAGCATCGAGAATTCCTGAAGCTAAAATAGCTCCCATTTTGCTCATTGTATCTTCGTGTTTGTCCAGAATTATTTTTTCCAATTGTCGTCTGGTAAAATTTATAGCATGTGACAAAAAGACAAGTGTCAGAAGGTTATAAAATAAGTTTAAAAAAATTAACTAAAGAAACAAAAAAAACGTTGCTAAAAGTGTACACCTTATGCACAAAACCTCAACCATTTTAATATAAATTTTGCATAATATTCTAACAATATTATTTCTGCAATCATGTGTTGCTTGCAAAATGTTCATAGAAAGATTGAAAATTTACAGTTACCCGACCTGTCCGGCAGCTTTTTTACCTAGAACCGGTCAAACCGTTAAAAAAGTAAACATATTGAATTAAAGAGAAAATGGGTTGAAGTTGCCCTCATTTTTTTAAATGCATAAAACCTACTAAATTTAGTTAAATCAAAAACTATATTATTGAACTCTTATGATTTCTGTAATCAAAATGAATTAAAATGTTAACTCAAGTTTATTTATGTAAAATACAAAAAACTAAGTTTCATTTTTATCTACCAAAATTAACTACTGTAAAGCTTATTTTTAATACTAGAAAGCTTAACTAATAATTATTTATATTTATACAAGTATAACTACTTATGTATATATTAAAATTTAAACAAACTTCGTTTAATTAAATGGACAAAAAAAATTTGTTCATGTTCGTTCATTTATTAAATAAACGAACTTCCTGCCGAAAAAGTTCACAGTTTCATTATTACCAAAAGAATAGAACAAACATGAACCTTTACGTTGAAATAATTCACTAAATAGGGGGGGGGGGGGGGGGGGGGGGGGGGTCCATTAATATTCGGTTTGTTTATAGGCTTACAAATGGGCTGTGAAAGCAGATCGGGTTGGCTTAAAACACGTTTTCATTTGTTATATAGAGTTTATGTTGGGTGAATTGGAATGTAATGAGTTTAGGTATTAACCTTTTGTATTATACCAATTGTTGTCTTCATTTATTTTATTCCAATTATGTTCATCTGTGTTCGTTTAAGTCTATTTGTTAATGTTCGTTTACGTTCGTGAACTGTTAATTTAGCTTTAAACGAACACGAACACGCCTTTGTTCGTGTTCGTTTGGTTCGTTTACAGGCCTACCCATTCGGTGCCTCCAAAAAATTGCAACCCAGACTTGTATGATGAGACAAAAAAAAATACCTGAAGGTCCCGACACGAGAGTCACTAGCTTCACTGGTTTGGATCATGACCATGGCCATTGCGATTAACGCGCCTTGTCGAACAAAATCGGTTACATCGGATGTCAGAGGTTCTAACAAAGATATGGCTTCACTTAGCCCAGTACCAGCACATGAAATGCCTACAGCCATGGCTGCACCATACCGTACATGCGGGTTGTACGACTCCGCCAGTAGTGCCACAGTTCGTGGTGTCTACAGTAACATGACAAAAATGGGTCAATATTAGTCATTAGACTAGCTATATAACTATCATATGATTCATATCTAGAAGGTATATCATATATGAGTGCAATGCTAATCTATATATAGAGGTGCATATTTTGTATGTCTGCCACCGTGCGAATAGGCTAGATAAATTAGTGCCTATTTTGTATGTCTGCCACTATTTTGTATTAACTCTTTTTTAAATTTCTTTCCACATAAGCATTTTTTGCATATGTGGCATCTGATGAGGCAGCTGGCAAGATATCAACTAGTGTCATATCAGCAACTTGTAGGTAAAATTCATAAATGAGGTTAGTCACTAAAATACGGAAAATATGTAAGAAGCTGGTTACTATTTTGCGCCAAATTTACAGTTGGTTGCTAATGTCCGTTTCTATTTCACGTTTTTTCCCTTCTTGTAAACCATATAAGAGCAATCAAACTAATGAAAAAGGTTTAGAGAACACAGTTTTAACCTGTTCTGGGTCAGAGTACAGGACAAATCCAAGGGCTAAAACAGCAGTGCGCCTGACATCATCGCTGACATCAGATACAGCAAAGTGAAGTAATTGGCGGATTGCCTTGTTATTTCCAGTTCCACTGTAAGCTAATGCTAACGCATACATCCCCCCGTAACGTATAATGGCATCTTGATCCAGAGTCATCTGTTCAATTAGAGTGTCTGCTTCTTCTTCTCTTCCATAAACCGTCAAAGCAATACCTAAAGCTAACCCCCTGCATAACAAAATTTTGTATCAACAACAATAATAAATCACAATGATTGAGTTGAACTAAAGGGGTCGGGTTGGTGGGTTGACCCGTTTAACCCAATTATATTATATTTTATTTTTTACAATATGATTTATGTCATCAATTATATTGGGTGAGTGTTCTATGCCATAATTAGAACATGCAATTGTATTATATACATTTGTGTTTTTTAGTAAAACTTTAACTTTCATATATTATTTTACAAAAAGAAAAAAAAATCGGGTTGACCGGGCCGTGTTCAGGTCAACCCAAGAATATTCGTGTTCAGGTTCATATGTATACACGATTTTCGGGTTAGATTCATGCTCGGGTTTGTTTAAAATTTTCGGGTCCGGGTTGAACCCGCCAACCCACAAACATGACCCATTTAGCACCCCTAATATTTAGGGTTGAGGAAGATTAGCTAACCGACTACATTATTAACTAAAGAACACATAATTTAACTTAAACTCAAAAAGTCTTATATTGATTTCAGATCAAATACAGTGATCTTCAGAACTAAAAACTAGAACCATTATAATGCTATACATAATCACTACATAAAAAGAGGCGTGTACCGAACTATGGTTTAGAAAGGAAAAAAAAGGCCTATGTAGCTAATACATGCCCCTCCAGTAGTTAACTTATCTCAGTAAGAATCTATCTGTTTTGTCAAAAATAAAAGATTTGGATGTTTTATGGATATACACTTCAGGCGATTTTCGACTCATTCGACCTGTTTCCTTTTTAGCTAATTATTTCTGTTGTACCCATTAATAAAGCATAACTCAAACTAAACTATTAATCTCTTTGAAATAAATGGGTCAAAGTTGCCACCTCCTTAATGAAGCGACACGTTATACGAAACACCTTACCTTATGATTTTTTCATGTTGCGTCTCATGAGCATACACCAGCATCTCTGATGCCTTCTCACTTGCAGTCCCCACCATTAGTAAGCCTATGCTAATGCCCGCCGCTTCACCTGCAACAGCACTGTCAGTGTAGAGGACACTTTTTATCTCCTCGTATATATCTTCATCAGCGGTCCCTAAAGCTGCCAAGCCAAGACCTAAGCAAGCACCATGCTGAACCACCTGAACCAACCAACATACAGAATAAACATAACAAATATATATATACACAAGCATATACCAGTCAGAATCATTTGAGAATCTGAAAACTTATATGTGAGCCAAACAAATCCATTATCTTTTAATTTTAATTACAATGTTATGATTTATGAATGCGCTCAAATACGTAAAATTGTAAATCAAAGTTACAACATTAGTAATACAGAGAGACAGTCTTTCATAACAAAATTAAACTTGGGTAGAGAACATGCAAGAGCCGCATTAACCGCATAATCCCCTCTCTCAAGTCTTATCTGGCCATCACTATGTACGTATGCTTATGCAGTTCTCTACTTAGTATTGGTTCTTTACAGACACATACCTACACTACATGCATGTGTGCATGTATGTGTATGTTAAATACACACCTATATAACTATATATGTGTGTGTGTATACATACATATATATGTACATATGTGTGGGCTCACTTAGGATCCTATGAGAATCTAAATAATCATGAAAAGCAAAACGACTCATTAACTTTGTTAATTTGACCCAGAATTCCACATATTAGCACATTTTCAAAATTATGGATTGAAGTTAGAAATTAGTGGATCAGTTTTCTACTCTGCTTAAATCCACATTTAATCCTGAAATTTTATGTGAATCATGATTAGATGCCTCTTGAAAATCGCTGAGATTTTTTGAAAAAAAATAGTAGAGCATCGGGTAAAGTAAGTTTTGTGCATCATTTTTTTCCCAAATTGTGATATGCACGAAAGGGCTTAACATTGAAATTGTGCATCACATATAAATAACTTTTTTTCTAAAAAAAATTTTCAGAAAAGCAAAGAGCCCTGAATATACAAATATATAAATGTGTGTGAAGAAGTTTATGGTATAAAAAATGTTAGTAGACAATTACCTCCACATTGGTACTGCGTAAGCTATCCCTCAAGAACTGTTTGATGCCTTCTCCGTGGTTTGCATGAATTAAACCCAAAGCATAGAGGGCCCCACCTTCAGAATAGGGACTACCACCACCGGACCCACTTTGAGGAAGATAAGGAGCCATGAGCGATCTTCCTTGTTGAAGATGGCCTCGATGAATAACACCTAACCCGGCTGTTGCACTGAATTTAGCCCAGTTTGTGGCTCTGCTCAACCAATCCTATAATCATAAGCAAAGTAGAAGATAATGATAAGACTTAGAACTGCTAATAAAACTTGGAGTAAAATGCCATTTTCGTCCCTGAGGTTTGGCTAGTTTTGCAACTTTCATCCAAAGGTTTGTTTCTCCGCATCTGGATCCAAAAGGCTTGAAATCTTGCTATTTTCATCAGGCTCGTTGACTCCATCCATTTTTCTCCGTTAAGTCAGGAGTACTTCCGTCTTTTTTATTAACTTTAAGGGCAATTCGCCAAAATCGGTCTTTTTCACATTATGCTAAATGCTTGTACATAAAGTGATAAAGTGAAAAAGACCGAACCGCACTTAAGGTTAACAAAAATGACGAAAATACCCGACTTAACAAAGAAAAATGGATGGAGTTAACGAGCTGGATGAAAATGGCAAGATTTCAAACCTTTTGGATCCAAATGCGGAAAAAACAAACCTTTGGACTAAAATCGCAAAACTGGCCAAACCTCAGGGACGAAAATGGCATTTTACTCTAAAACTTGATATTATAGATGGAAGAAAACAAAAATAGAAACATATCTACCAGATTTTCTCTTAAAAATGTGTCTACGGTTGTTCCAGCGTGCATAAGGGCGTTAGCATATATTGTTGCACTGTGGCAAACGCTGTTTCTCATCTCGATTGATTGCTTTATTGTCTTGAGAATAAGCAGATCCGACCTATATACGACAGAATATTATAAGAATCTTTCAACAATTAGGAATAAAGACCAAAAACAGAAGAGACAAGAAACCAAAAGATAAGAGATGACAATTTCAAATGGTTGATCAGGAATCTAATAACATGATCTTAGTAATAATATCTAATACACTGTAATTTACTCAATAAATTTGAACAGAAAGGTGTTTGAGGATCAAGTGATCAACAAAACCCCTACCAAAAAATAACCCCAATTGGCATGTTGCCCAACCCGCCCATTTAGCAAACGAGCCGAGCCGAGCCCGACCAGGCTCGAGCTCGGCTCATTGGTAGTTCTCAAGCTCGAGCTCGGCTCGTTTATTATCTACTAATTTACTCATATAAATAAAAATAATACAAATAATAGACTAATATTACACTAAGGCTCGATGAGCCTGGAGAGCTTCACATGCCAAGCTCGAGCTCGGGCTTGATAAACGAGCTTTATTTTAGGCTCAAGCTTGCCTCGGGCTCGGCTCGTTTCAAGCTTTTTCTCGAGCCGATCTCAAGCAGCTCGCGAGTAACTCGGCTCATTTGCACCACTAAGAAAAACAAATAGGTCTAGATAACATCACAAAAATGAAAAGGTTGCTCACTTGTTATGACTGTATAAAAACTGGAGAGTCAACTGAATTGAAGTTTCACCAGACAATATCCCCTTCAATTTAGTCAACCTCTCAGCATATGTCACTTCAGTTGGATCATCAGATTCAGGCACTGTAACCTCTGTAGCAATAAGTGGTTGTGTTTCCTCAGCCATTTGAGTGTCCTCTGACACAGAGGGATTTCGCTCCGTGACAGCTGGCGTTTCAGGTTTCAACTTGGGACTTGACAACTGGTCTCTGACACTCAGTAGAAAAGCTTGGTGCTCATTTTCAATTAAATCAAAAGCGATTTGAAATGCCATCATCGCATCATCTTTGTTTTCGGATCTTAAAAGTTTCTCGAGTATGCTTGCAACACCATCGGGTTGATCGAGGAACATAAGGCACTGGCAAATGTTTAAGTAGTCGGGGGATGAAAGATCTTGGTATACTTTGACAAGAAGAAGAAGTACCTACCCACAAAAAAAATGTATTTTTTCATTTTAATACATAACTGAGCTTATATGTCCATTTTGTCATGATATGTACAAATCTAGTCATCTAGTTATACATCTTACTTCTAGTAACTAAATAATTTAACACAACTCAAATACTTATATTTGCAAAAATAAATAGATAAGCATGAAAAAGGATTAAAAAAACTTTAAAAAAAGATCATATATAAAATATACATTACTTTGTTAGTTTTGAAAAACTTACAGTTTATTAAACCAACTCTTTAAAAAACATGTTTTCTTTCATTCGAACCATTCGGTATCTTGATTCGTATCTCAAATGTACAAGAGAATATGTTAACCAATGAGTGTATACTACGCGAAGTACAAAATAAAATTAATATTACCTCACGGCGATATTCTCTCCTATTGACAAAAGCATGAGATACATCCGTGCAATATGACAGAGTTGCATGAACATTTTCACTCTTTGTAATCGCTTCCCTAAGTTTATCCAACCTTCGGCATTCAATTGACATTCCTATTGCTTGTTGATACTTTGCATCGGTTATACACCTTCAAAAAAATATTAAAAAAAAGGAATAGACCGAGATAAGTTATACACCTTCAAAAAAATACTTTTCCGAAAGTTGGTTAACCACTATCTTTTGCTAATGTTTATTTTTGTTCAATAACCTTACTACAATACTACGTTATATTAAAGACTAATAAATCCTCGAAACATAACAAAAAGTGAAAGCATGCATACTTATCAAGCATTCTCTCAACTATTGCTTCCAGCCTAGGGTCCACATCAGCAGACGCTTCCTTTGATTCTGCTGCCTTTGTTCTCAGAGTTGCATATTCATCGATAGCTTTGGCTAACAAAAAAAACGAATGAAAAGATTATGACTTTATGAGTCCACAACACAGAAAATATAAGTCTGATAACTGACACTGATATAAAGTCACAAGCATTTATGGTATAAATAAACGCAATCATGAGCATTTCATAGAAACTTCATTTGAGAAGCATGACTAACCAAGAAGAGTATCAACGTAATAAGATTGCTCAGAAACATCAAATAAACTGCCAGCTCCAAGGGCATAAGATAACGAGTCGTTAAGCTCACTCAAGTAATAGAAAACCTACACGAAAGAAAAAATGAGCTGTTTTGACATGTTATAAACATACGAGAAACACACATCCTGCAGGCATAGTTGCTTAATCAGTTCTGTTAATCAGCTCCTGCTAACTCTACAGTTTGCAAGTAATCTTTAAATCAATCAGTTCTTTAGAAACATGTACCTTTGAAACAAGTAAAGCAGCCAACTGGCGTTGATCAAACTCTTCGTCTTCGTATAAACTCTCTCTGGATTAAAAGAGAAAAGCCAAAATTGTCAGTGAATCCATTGGAGAAAACTTCATAATTCATTAACCACAAAAGCTCAACAAAAATATAGATATGTTAATATATTTCAATGGAAACAAGAGAAGGTTAAAAAGAGATGAGATAAACATGATAGTATGTCATATGAACTAGTATAGTATTAAATTGTTAAATTTCTATGCCTGTTATACATTTTTATCTTTATTATTGTGTTTTTCTTATCACAGTCATACGCTTTTGGGCCTTTGAGCTTTGACCACTTGGTCTATAATTATTTCAAAGCTGATACATAGAATAGTTCCCTTTTAACCAATATCATCTTGTGTCTATGATTTCTTAATACATGTTCTGATGTTCAGCAAGTTAAAACTGTTTTGATAAGAGCATACCCAAATTGACAATTTACCCGTTTAGCTTCCATGTAGATTCAAAGTTCAGTTTTTTGTCATATTGAAGTTTTCCTAAATCAAAATGACATTTTTAATATAGTCTGAAAACCCCTCTGTTTGCCTTGCCTATATACTGCAGCTCAAAACACATACACCTGAAAGAGGCCCTTTTGGCATTTTATTTTTTAAAGAGCAATTCCTATATTTTTTAAGATAAATACACCACAACATGCACTCTGCGGGATTTGAAATCCTATCCATTTGGTTGTGGAGCACGCGACTTAACCACCAGAATGTCCCCTAGAAGACCGTTTTTGGCAACTACATCCCAACTTCCATAACATACAATACTCTAAAGCTAAATGTTTACCAAACATATGTCCTCCCACACAAACACCATATCCTTCTAAAAACTCATGCCTCAAAAACATGCAATCGACTATAAACCTACTCCTCTTCTCTTATTCCTAACCAAGCCCTGATATCTATAATCCAAAAAAAATTTGCAACCCTGATCCCTTCTTAACATAAAAAAATAACATTCAAAAATAGATAGTCATAAAACTACTTGCATAAAATATGAATTAACCTAATATTCTAACTTTAACAGCCTACAACCACATAATACAACACAAAATCCACTTGTCACTGCCCTAACACAACAACGCAACTAATCACCAACAAATCTCACTCCAATGGCAGAATAACAAACTCAATATAACCAAAACTACATAATCAACAACAGAACAACAAAATCAACAATAACAATTACATGATCTCTTCTTAACAGAATTCTTTTCCAGAATTCGATGAACCTACTTGCAGAATTAACCTAATATTCTAACTTTATCACATTACATACACGGACATAACACAACAAAAATTCCAATTAATATTCTAACCCTAACATAATAAG
Organism: Helianthus tuberosus; assembly: GCA_030545235.1. NCBI lineage: Eukaryota > Viridiplantae > Streptophyta > Magnoliopsida > Asterales > Asteraceae > Helianthus > Helianthus tuberosus. Next base: position 3,308,820 of record CM060362.1, read on the forward strand.
GCAACTAATCACCAACAAATCTCACTCCAACAGCTGAACAACACACTCAATAGCACCAGAACAACATAATATACAACGAAATAACAATATCAATAATAACAGAATCAATAGTACCAAAACTTCCAATAATCGAAGAAACTACTTGCATAATTGAGCTCATATTCAATTTTTAACAACCTACAAGCACCTAACACAACACAAATTCCAATTATTCAATCCCTAACACAATAAGGCAACTGATCACCAACAAATCTCACTCCAACAGCATAATAACACATTCCGTATCACCAAAACTACATAATCAACAACAGAACAACAAAAACAACAATGACCTTACATGATTGTAACAATTATCCCTATCCTAACACACTAAGAAGCCTAATCACCAACAAATCTCACTCCAACGACTGAATAACAAACTCAACAGTACCAAAACTGCATAACAAACAACAGAACAACAAAATCAGTAATTAACAATTACATGATAGGGACGCTGGTGGAGATCTCCGGCCAAAAGTGATCAACAAACGCGTTAAGATTCGAGAGAGCGTGAAGTTTGAGAGACGGATGCGGCTCGTTAAGCATGGCCAATAGACCACCGGCGGAGCTCACCATAGTCGCTGTCATATCTCCGATTGCAACGAGATCACGGAAACAATGGCGATTTCAGTTCGAATTGAGGGTTAGGGTTTGAGTTTTTGAGTTTTGAATGCTGAATGTTTTGAGTTTTAGAAGATGAGTTTTTTGTTCGGTTTCTTTGGGGAGGGGTAAGGTGTTTGTTCACCTTTAACTTTTGTTTTTGACATTTTTGTCCCTTAAGTTTTGTGTTCACATTTAACTTTTGTTTTTGACATTTTTGTCCCTTAAGTTTTGTTTGTAATTCATTTGATTAGTAACTATGGGGGTGGTAAGAGGTCTGTCCTCCCAAGTGGAGACACATGTTTGATTCACGCTCGAGCAATTTTTTACGGATATCTGGGTGAAAGGATAAATCTGGGATTTAATCACGGGTTCAAACCTGACGGGGTGAGGGTTTACGAATTCCATTCGGTTCCCGCGCATCAGGGGGTACAGTCTCACGACAGTCGAGGAGTCAACCTTGGACATAGCCCTAAGCAGGGTGGGTTTACACGTGAGATTCTTTATCGTTCAAAAAAAAAGAAAAACTAGGCGAGAATTCGATCGATATCGCTTCGTCTTGTTGTGTTATCGCTACGCTTGTGACACTCGATATTGTAATCAAAAAGTTTATGAGATTCATATAGGGAATTATTGGAATTAAAGCCAAACATAGTAATAAAAAGAGTAAATTACAAGTTTTGTCATTTATGTTTACATCAAATTGCAGGCGTTGTCCTTTTGGCCAAAAGTTTACAGGCGGTGTCTTTAACCTTCCAAAATCTTGCACGTTTTGTCCATTAGACCAAACCTGATTAGAAATCTCAGTTAATTCTTGTCATGTACAATATACATGAGGGTACAATGGTTTTTTTTCCTCTCAACCCTTTTCTATTTCCCCCATTTATAACGCTAACCAACCCCTCGATTCATCTCTATCATGGCTAGCAACCTCGGTTTTTTGGGCATCTTCAATCCTCAATTCTAAAACGTGTTCATCAAATGCTTATTTTAAAGAGTAAACCGCCATTTTGGTCCCTGTGGTTTGGGCACTTTTTCCATTTTAGTCCAAATCTCAAACATTTTAAATATGGGTCCCTATGGTTTCACTTTTGTTGCCAATTTAGTCCAGAATTCAAATTACCTCCTATTTGACTATTAAAAACTGGTTATTTTGTCTTTATCCTTAGGGGCAAAATGGTCATTTACATTTTATAAATAAATACAGACCTACCAGTCAACCATCCCCATCTCTCTCTCCCAGATATGCACCATCTCAGCTCTCTCTCTCTCTCTCATATCTCTAAACCTAAGTCTTGACATCCACAAACCACCATCAATCTCCTTTATAATCACCGCAACATCATCAACAACCACCATCATCACCCCCGTCAGTCACACCCACCACTGTCACCGTCAACAACCACAACCGTCACTGTACCCATTAAATGCCACCACTGTCGCCACTCGAAAACCCTGAACCTACCACCACCGATCTGAAAGAAAGGTAGAGACAGATGGTGCATATCTGAGATCGTGGCAGGGGTTGTTTGTTTGTTGGATTTTGCAGCGGTGGTGGTTAATCAGAGCGTCGGTGGAGGTTGCGGACGTTTCACCGCAAAGCTTCACCGAAGGGTTTTCCGATTTCATTTTCTTCTCAAATGTTACCAAATCTGTGAGACCTGTAACACAGCTCAAAGAATCATTTTTTTTTTCAATCGCCATCGCTGCTACTTCTGTTCCGATGAGCCACTGCAGTTCCGGCGAGAGTTGTTCCGATCTGAATTGGTTCCGGCGCAAGCTTCTGTTCTGATCTCAGCTCTTTATACGCAGGTTTGATCTTTCACCAGGTAACAATCGACCACCCATTTGAACGCAGGTATGGTTGATATCCACAGGTCCCTTCAATCGAGAGAGAGAGAGAGAGAGAGAGTGATGGAGACGGTGACGGTGACGTTGTGGTTCTGTGGCGGTTCTGGTTGGAGGCGGTGGTGGTGGTGGTTGCAGTTGTTAGAGGGTTGAATTTAGGTTTTGATTTTGGGTGGATTTGGTTGATAGATGGTTGAATTTAGGATTTTGATTTTGGGGAAAAAAAGGGATGATGATGGTGATTAGGTATCTGTGTGTGTTTAGAGAGAGAGAGAGAGAAAGAGAAACAGATCACCGGGCAGAAGGGGGAAAGAAGAAAAGGAGAATGGGTGGGGGTGGGGTGGGGATGGGGTGGGTAGTTGGGCAGGTGGGTAAAATGACCAAAATGCCCTCAGAAAAGGACAAAAAAACAGTTTTTTTTTTTTTAGAAATCTGAGTTAACTTTGCTTTTGGACTAAAATGGCAACAAAAATGAAACCACAAGGACCCAGATTTAAAAAAAGTTTGAGATTTGGACTAAAATGGCAAAAGTGCCCAAACCACAGGGACCAAAATGGCAGTTTACTCTATTTTAAAACTTCAGCTTGAATGAGTTCTCTGTTCAGATTGTTGAAATATATCCCTATTATCGTATATCCATTGTCCAGTCATATCCAAAAATATTTATGTTTCTGTAACCTTTCAATCTGCATTATGTTTAACAAACTTAAATTCATTATTCAAAAACATGTTATTAAGTATAATATTCAAATCAGAACTTACATAGACATGTAAAAACTTGATCTAGGCACTCTGCTCAGAACATTAATCCATCAAGTCCTTATGTTCAATAGTCTATAATTAAAAAAGAATTATCAAAAGCAGTAATCAAAATGAAATAACCAAAATATCAAGTAAATATATTAATAAAAAGTTGCCACATTTTGTCCACGAAGGATCTAAGTGACTGGACCTCTTCCCGTAAGGAAACAGCTTCACATGTTGTTTGCTTTCGTAGATTTAGTTGTGATGTCATCATCCCAATTTCTTTCGATAGAGCAGAGGCCATGACTTGAAACTCAGCTTTAATGTATTTCCTCTCTGTAATAATTAATTTTTGAGAAAAATGCAATTTGCGTCCCTGTGGTATGTGTGAAACATCAACCTGAGCCCCTAAATTCATTTTTTGGTTTTTTGAGCCCCTGAGCTTATAAATTCATAACAATTTGAGTCCCTCCGTCACACTTCCGTCTATTTGACTGTTTGACAATTGTGAAATGTCCTTTATACCCTTAATGATAAACACATATAATCCCTAATTCCCTAAATTGATCAAACTGGTTCATAACACAACTGATCTCATACGAACCCTAGAACCCTAATTCCCAAATCGATCGATCCAACCTGATCTATTGTGAAGATTAATCTTCGTCGAGGGGTCCAGGTATAAAAGAAGGACCTTGTACATTATTGGTATCACACTTCTCAAAAATATCTGAAAATCTCTTATCCCAACACCGATCATCATCTTCATTGAATCTCCTCACCAACCCAAACTTGTTGATTCATTTGTTGTTATAACAATCCAAGGTAAAATCACATACCTAAAACATGATCGACACTATGGTTTACCCTCTGTTCTTGTTAGATGCTTGTGTAACCCTCTGTAACTTGATGTTTAATGATGTTTGATGATATCTCATTTTCACCACTCATGTTTTTACACTTCTTATCTGTATATGTTTTTGATATGCTAGAATGTAACAGGTTTTGTGTGAAAATATTGTTTGATTCTTGTGGGTTTTTGTCTCGGGTATAAAACAGAGGTTTGGGTTTTGGTTATTATGAAGGTTTGTTTGTGATGTTTTTGGTTTTCTCTGTTTATTAAGACTGGGTTTTTGGTTTTTGGCGTTGATCTAAGATTGTTTTTGTCTTATAGTTTGTTTGAAATGTTTAAAATATACAACTGGTTAAAACGGGGTTTCTTAAGTCTCTGTTGTTCATGTTGAAATCTGGGTATGGTTGTTGTTTTGTTTCTCATATAAAGTTGGTTAAAGACTCTGTGTTTTGGGTTCCTCATATTGGTCATTTGAATATGTTTTCTTGATATGAGATCAACTGTGTTTTGGGTTCCTCATATTGGGTTCCTCATATATGTATACATATATGCATTATGAAAGTACTGTATCAGCCGTCTTAATATGGATGTTTTTATTGTACAGAATGGCTGCGGATGTAAAGATACGCAAAACACCAACTACGAAAACATTGGCGAGAATACTTGACAACCTCCTGGAAGATGGTGCGGTGCACATGAGGAAGTGATTGATCAGAACGATCAATTGCTAAAAGATAAGCTGATTGGTGCATATGAATGAATATAACCCCAGTGGCAGATATGTAATTAGCGAGCTCTTGAATTTCAAGAAAAATCGAAGAGCTACACTAAATGGGGTTATCAGCTACATTCCGAAGTGCACCAGTCAGTAAAGATCGACAATTTCTTGAACCAGTACACCATTTGAAAGAATGTCCCACTCACTCCTTGAGTTTTCATCACGAAGAAATTCGAAAACTCATTTTGATGGGACTGGGATCCAAAACGATGTAGCAGCACTTAGCACGATGCCGGAAGCACCTGGTCGGAAAAGCACTGAAGACTCAAAGATCGAAGACCAAGTAACAGACAAGGGAGAGTTTGTTGGTGCATTTATGTGTTTGTAACTTTGTCTTGTTTACGGTGTATGTTACGGTCTTTTGTTATCGAGTCTGTAAGTTCCGTCAAGTCTACCAAGTTGGATATCCTTCTATCTTTCTTGGTATGACGTTTTGTCTATGTATTGTATGTTTAACATAATGCAAGTGTGCATTTATGCTGTGTTTAATTGTAATCATGCTTAACTGTTTAACTTAGTGATATGTTTTGCCCATGTTTGATGATTAACTGTTTAACTTAGGGCTTAATAATGAATTTTGGGGTTTTTAGAAGGGAAAGAAATCCAAAAGATGGTCTTACCCCTGGCTTAAACAGTCAAACAGACGGAAGTGTGACGGAGGGACTCAAACTGTTATGAATTTATAAGCTCAGGGGCTCAAAAGACCAAAAGATGAATTTAGGGGCTCAGGTTGATGTTTCACACATACTACAGGGACGCAAATTGCATTTTTCTCTTAATTTTTTATTAAAAAAAATATAAGTTATGATAAAATAATAATCATAATAATTATACCCAACTACAGTACTACACCTGAATCGTGTCCAACTTCTTCCATTTTCATTTCCAACTCATTATTCTCATTAATGCACGAAGTTGTTCCTCCAATTTTTCAAAAGTAGAATCAACAGCATCCATGGGATTTCTTAGAATGTTTGTTGATTCGTTTTTTATGTTAAGTTCTTTTTCTTTTCTTGTAACCAATGACCGCTCAATTTTCAAGAAATCTACAAGGACTCTAAATTGTTTAGCTTCAGATTCCCAATACGGAAGTAAGTCATTTAGTAAAGTGTAAAGGCGAGAGGTGTAAGTGTATTTGCAATCCTTCAGTTCGTTATGCTCATTTACAAAGAAATGCCTCTAGTGTTAGAGATGAATTGAGGGGTTGGTGAGGGTTACAAATGGAGGAAATAGAAAGGGTTGAGAGGGAAAAAGACCATTGTACCCTCATGTGCATTGCACATGACAAGAATTAACTGAGATTTCTAACCAGGTTTGGCCACAAAACGTGCAAGATTTTAGAAGGTTAAGGACAACGCCTATAAACTTTTGATCAAAAGGACAACACCTGCAATTTGATGTAAACATAAAGGACAAAACTTATAATTTACTCTAATAAAAAAGTTGAGTAAACTTCCGTTTTGCTCTCTGTGGTTTGGTCATTTTAACGGTTTTGCTCCAATAGTTTAAAAATAGCCATTTTCCTCCCTGATCTTTCGAGTTTGTGGCCGGTTTGCTCCCTAATCTTTCGAGTTTGTCGCTAGTTTCCTCCCTGATGGAGTTAGAGGCTAGGAGCAAAATGAAGATAAGTTAGAAAAACCAGGGAGGAAAATGGCTATTTTTAAACTATTTGAGCAAAACCGTTAAAATGACCAAACCACAGGGAGCAAAGCGAAAGTTTACTCAAAAGTTTATGATATTCATATAGGGAATTATTGGAATTAAAGCAAAAAGAATTATCGAAATTAAAGGTAAAAGTTGAAACTAAAGGCAAAAATTGTTTGGCGTGGGAATCGAGTATGTGACCAATTGGTTGTGGAAGTAAGTAGAAACCAATTGACCAATCCACCATGTAGTTTAATAATTACATGACCAGTAAATTTGTGGGTAAAATTTTCTGAAAAAAGGTAAGAAAAAAGGAAAAATTATGAAGGCAATCTAAAGAAACGTAGATACTGAAAGATCACTCCCTTCTGCCGCCCGGAATTCGTGAAGTTAGGCTCGACGATGTATACTTGCTTCTAAATAGTGTGCAGGGTTTAATCGATCGACCAATTGGGGTCATCTAGATCTAACCGTTCACCCTATCTGGTTCTCGTGTCATCCATTCACCGCTTCGGTTTCTTGTGGTATTCTTAATGGCTTATAGGCACGGCAGAGAGGGTGATTATGATGATGGTGGTCTGTGGTCCAATGTACAGTACAGGAAGAACCGAAAGAGCAAAGGAGACTGTATTGAATGGACGTTTTTGGTGCAGAACTTGTCAGACCGAGTATCAAGGAATGTACTGTGGCGGGCATTTCAACCGTATGGCTATGTCTCCGATGTGTATGTAGCAAGGAAGCGTGATGCTAAAGGCAGGTGTTTTGGTTTTGTTCGATATATTGGTATCACAGATATGAAAGAAACACTGGTGAAACTGAATACAATCAAGATGTTCGATATGAAGGTGTTGGTATCCTTAGCAAAGTATGACAAAGACCATAAAAGGTTTAATTACTCTCCGGATAATCCGGGTCGGAATGTTTGGAGACCTAAAGATAGTGCCCAGGATAATATGAAGCAAACTGAAGATCTCAGGTTTGGGGGTCAGCCAACTTTGGAGAAACATGTGTCGGATAGTGATACGTCTGGTCCGTCCTATGTACAAGCGGGAAGATCTTATGCAAACCTGCTAAGGGGAAATAAAGGAAATCAGGAGCATGGAGTAAAGGTTGTTAATGTGGATGGGAAAGGGTCCCTTTATCCTCTTCATTGTATTGGCAGATCTATTATTGGAGATACTAAAGAGGTTTTGTCTATAAGCAAGGTTCGAATGTCTTTGGAAGAAGAAGATTTAACGGAAGTTGGATTGTCGTATGTTGGTGGGGTGACATTCATGTTAACCTTTAAGGATAAGCACTTAGCCTTGGAGTGCATGAACTCACACTCGGTCTTTCTCAACAAAATCTTTTCAAAATTTAATCTTTGGAATGGCGAGGAAATACCATTTAAACGGGTTGCTACGATTAATATCTTGGGGGTACCTTTTATTATTCGGGATTATTCACTGTTTGATAGGATCGGAGGATTATTTGATGAAGTGATTCAGAATTCAGCATTCTCGTGGCAAAATGAGGATAATTCGATGGGCTCGGTAAAGGTTCTAACTAATCAAAAGTCCATAATAGAAGAAGCAGTAGTAATCAAGTGGAACAATAGAAGTATAGTGGCTTGGGCTTCGGAACTCTCCGGGCAGTGTATGAATAGCTCGAACTGTGATTTCAACCTGGAGAACAGTGATTCAGAACTAGTCTCGGAATCGGACTCGGATGAAGAGCTGGTCGACGTTGAGGACTATGAGGAAGGAGAACTTAGACCTTCGGATATTGCAAATGGTGGTATCCAGGAAGAGAACCAAGCTCCGGTGCCGGAAAAGGGTGGTGCTCCGTCTTCGGACACCATAGTCGATCCTCCGGTGGATAAGGAAAAGTCTCCGGTAGCCCAAGGGCCATCGGAATATGTAGCGTCTCCCATTAATAATGTTGCGTTGGGGAATAATCATGTGCATGGGGATGTAAACGTATCGGCTAATGGGATAGGTAATAATGAAGGGGCCTCGGGAATGGTGAACAATTTAATTCCAAATGTTGGTGGAGGTAGTGGACCTGTTGGATCAAACCCGGAAGTGATGTCACCAAAGCCCAACTTTGAGTATGGTGATACTGGCCCAACTCCAACAATTAATTTGGGTAAAAGAAATAGGGAAGACAGAAGCCCACCTTCGATTGGGTCGACTCAAGCGCATAAATTATTTAGTCAGCCCATTAGATCTGGATCGGATTCCATGGACCTTAATAATCCGGTGGGAGATCCTTCTAGAAACGGTGAGCAGGAGAGGGATAACAGTGGGGATGGGGGTGTCGACTCTTTTAATCGGGAGGAAGTTGGGATATAAGGCGTCGCTGATCAACAACCAGAGACTCTTTTAAGGTATGAGGTAGAAGCTACTGTACAGATTGGTAGTATGATTGGTGTTGACCTAAACGGTTTCATAGCGGCTACAGAGGACTTGATTGTCAAAGAAGGTGAAGAAAACCGTTTCCAATGAATTGTTTATCGATAAATCTAAGGGGGTGCGGAGTAATCGTAAGGCATATTGGATAAGAGGGCTTAAAACTAGTTAAGGTATTCACTTCCTAGCCATTCAGAAAACCAAATTACAGGAGTCTGTGGCTTTTATGTTTAATCAGTTTTGGGGGCGTGCTGAATTCGAACATGCTGTGGTTGACTCCCAAGGTAGATCTGGTGGTCTTGCGTGTATCTGGTCTCCTGCGACTTTCAGGTGTGTTAATGTATATCATAACAGGTACTTCATTATTGTTTCGGGCTTCCTAGTTAACTCGGGGTACAATATAAATCTTGTCAATGTATATGCTCCTAATGATGCTACTGTTAGACGAGGTGTCTGGTCGGAAATTTTGGGTTTCAGGAACTCTTTACAGGGGTTATGGGTTATGATGGGGGATTTCAATGATGTGCGGGATGAGAGTGAGCGTATGAACTCTGAGTTTGTAGTAGCTAATGCAAGGGCCTTTAATGACTTTATTTTATCTGCTGGCCTTGTGGAATATAATATGGGTGGTGGAAACTTCACATATATTTCAGATAATGGGAAGAAACTGAGTAAACTGGACCGTTTCCTTGTGTGTTTGGGGTTCAGGGAGCGATGGCCAAATGCGAGTGTGGTTGCCTTGGCTAGGGAAGTTTCGGATCATCGGCCTATCGTTCTGTCCACTGTCCAGTCGGATTATGGTCATATCCCATTCAGATTTTTTGACTCATGGTTTGAATTTCCTGGTTTCCTCGAATTTGTTCTTCAAAGCTGTGCTGAGTTTCAATTCTCGAGGCCGGAGGATCTTGCTCTCGCAATCAAACTCAGGTGGTTAAAAAATAAAATTAAATTATGGCTGAAATTGGAAAAGGAAAGAAGAGGGGGGGATCTATGGTGGGAAAAAGAGGAGATTGGAAGTCATTGAAAACTTGGCGGAAGAAAGAATTCTCGAGGATGATAAATTGGCTGAACGGGCGGAGTGTCGAAACTATGTGGCTGAATTTGAAAGAATCAAACAGTTGAATTTGCGCCAGAAATCCAGGTCTAAGTGGGCTATGGAAGGTGATGAAAATTCTGCATTTTTTCATCACATTATTAACTCCAATATCAACACGAATAGGTTGAATGGTTTATTGGTTGATGGTGAGTGGAATACCAATCCCCTAGTTATTAAAGAAGCTTTGTATGAATTTTTTCAGCATCAGTTTTCGGAACCAATGCCGATTAGACCGGAGTTGATATGTCCTAATATTGCTTCTATTTCGGACCAAAAAGCAGTCATGCTTGAAAGACCTTTTTTTCGGTGGAGGAAATTAAAGAAGCCGTTTGGGAATGTGATGGGGAACAAGCCCCTGGGCTGGATGGATTTAATTTTAAATTCATTAAAAGGTGTTGGGTTGGGCTCCGTGATGATATGGTCAGGTTGTTTAATAAGTTTTATGAGGAAGGTTCTATTAATAAGTGTTGCACTTCATCTTTTATAGCCTTGATTCCAAAGGTTAAAGATCCAGTTAGCCCAACAAACTTCAGGCCGATTAGCTTGATTGGTGTAATTAATAAAGTAATTTCGAAGGTGCTTGTTAACCGATTAAAGAGTGTGATGGGAAAGCTTATTTCCGAGCAACAATCGGCCTTTCTAGCTGGTAGAAATATTATGGACGGCCCACTAGTTCTTAATGAAGTATTTGGGTGGCTAAAAAAATATAAGCGGTGTGGTATGTTTTTCAAAGTTGATATCAACAAAGCATATGATTCTGTGAACTGGGCCTTCCTTAATTCGATTATGTCTCAGATGAATTTTCCAAGTAAATGGAGATCTTGGGTGATGGCGACTCTCTATTCAGCTAGAGCTTCTGTCTTAGTTAATGGGTCTCCTATAAGAGAATTTGATTGCACTCGTGGTCTCAGGCAAGGTGATCCGCTATCCCCCTTCTTATTTGTAATTGTGATGGAGGCACTCACTTGTGTTATGAATAAGGCATCCTCTATTGGCTTGTTTAATGGTATTAATATCACCGCTGAAGGTCCATCCCTGTCCCACCTTTCTTATGCGGATGATGTGATGTTTATTGGTGAATGGTCCTTAGCAAATGTTAATAATATGAGACGGTTACTTAGATGCTTTTATTTAGTCTCCGGTCTTAAGGTTAATCTATCGAAGTGCAATATATATGGAATTGGGGTTAGTGATCAAGAAGTCCAACAAATGGCGAGTCATCTTAGATGCAAGCAAGGTACGTTTCCTTTTATTCATCTTGGCCTACCAGTTGGGGCTAATATGAATTTGGCCCGTAATTGGAATTCAGTGGTGGAGGTGTTCAGGAAGAGGCTTTCGATATGGAAAGCCAAAACCCTTTTCATATGGTGGTAGAATTACTTTGATTAAGTCAGTTTTGAATTCCTTGCCAACTTACTATTTGTCCTTATTTAAAGCCCCGGTTAAGGTATTGAATGCTCTAGATAAGATTAGAAGGGTGTTTTTTTGGGGCGGGTCGGAAGAAAAAGCCAAGATGAATTGGGTTGCATGGGAAAAAAACAATTGCACCAGTAGAAAATGGCGGGTTGGGTTTTGGTTCCATTAGAGACACCAATTTAGCCATGTTGGCTAAGTGGTGGTGGAGGTTTAAAACTGAAAAAAATAGTTTGTGGTGTAGAATAGTTTGGGCAATTCATCACAATAGTAGAGATTGGAAAGACTTTCCGGTAAAAACATCAATTGCAGGTCCGTGGAAGAATATCATGAGTATAAAACCGTCTCTTGCTAGTGCCGGCATTGATTTAAGTGGGGCGATATCGGCAAGTCTGGTCAACGGCAAAAGTATCCTTTTTTGGTTAGATATATGGGCTGATTCCCAGCCATTTTATATTACATTTCCTGAACTTTTTAAAATGGAAACTAATAAACTCTGCATGGTGGAGGATCGGATGATAATGGGTGCGGCTGGGCCTGTTTTATCGTGGGCCTGGGCTAGGCCTGAACTAGATGATATTTGCCATTCTCAGTTATTGAGTTTGTTATCTTTGGTGTATGGGTTAAACATGGGCCAAGGCTGGGATGTGTGGCAATGGAAATATACATCAGACGGTTCCTTTAGTGTTGCTGCGATTAAAAAAGAATTAAGTTCGGTTAATCGAGTATCTCCAGCAAGGGTTTTTAAGTGGAATAACTGGGTCCCAAATAAGGTAGCTATTGTGGCGTGGAGGGCAGAGATGGAACGGTTGCCGACCAAGTGTGCACTGGCGATGAGGAACATATCGGTCCAAGATAACTTGTGTGTTTTTTGTGGTGATTTCGCAGAGACGTCCGAGCATATTTTTGTAGCATGCCAGTTTGCCCAAGTAATCTGGCAATTTATTGCGGACTGGTGCAATATCCCGCCTATATTTGCTTTCGAATTGAATGATGTACTTTCTATTCACGAAACGTGTTCCGGTAACTCGATAAAGAAGAAGGCAGTTCATGCAGTGATCCTAGTATCTATTTGGTGTCTCTGGAAGCTCAGAAATGATTCGGTTTTTAGACTCTCGGTTCCAAACACAACAAAGATCCTTGATGAGATTAAAGCTATGGCGTTCCTTTGGGTAAAAAATCGAGCAAAGTTGGTGTCGATGACGTGGGAAGATTGGTGTCGGTTTAGACTTCCTACTTAGCCTTATGTAATTTTAAGTTGGTGGTTGGAGTTTTTTATGTTTTCTTTGTACTTTGTATATTTGGCGGGTAGCATCTTGCTACATATAATAAAATGATTTCTGTCTGCCGTTCAAAAAAAAAAAGTAAATTTGTGAAGAATGTAAAAAAAAAAAAGTAAATTTGTGAAGAATGTAAAAAAAAAAAGTAATCTGCTATAGTCGAACTGGCGATCTAAACATTGGAAAGCCTTTTAACTTGATTAACCGAGTTTGTTTGGGCTGGAGATGGTTTGGGCAATTCATCACAATAGTAGAGATTGGAAAGACTTTCCGATAAAAACATCAATTGCGGGTCCGTGGAAGAATATCATGAGTATAAAACCGTCTCTTGCTAGTGTCGGCATTGATTTAAGTGGGGCGATATCGGCAAGTCTGGTCAACGGCAAAAGTATCCTTTTTTGGTTAGATATATGGGCTGATTCCCAGCCATTTTATATTACATTTCCTAAACTTTTTAAAATGGAAACTAATAAACTCTGCATGGTGGAGGATCAGATGATAATGGGTGCGGCTGGGCCTGTTTTATCGTGGGCTTGGGCTAGGCCTGAACTAGATGATATTTGTCATTCTCAGTTATTGAGTTTGTTATCTTTGGTGTATGGGTTAAACATGGGCCCAGGCTGGGATGTGTGGCAATGGAAATATACCTCAGACGGTTCCTTTAGTGTTGCTGCGATTAAAAAAGAATTAAGTTCGGTTAATCGAGTATCTCCAGCAAGGGTTTTTAAGTGGAATAACTGGGTCCCAAATAAGGTAGCTATTGTGGCGCGGAATAGGGTGGTTTTTCCGGTGCTGAATTCAAGGTGGATAACGTCTTCAGCGAGGTCAAATCTTTAGGATTTTTATTGCTCAAATATAGATCTAGAAACAATCATATCTCATGGTTGGACTGGTGCAACTTTAACTTTTTGTAAGGTGTTTTTTGTTTTTTCCTCGGCTTGGGTGTGGTTTAATGAAGTTCTCGTTTCAAAAAAAAAAAAAAAAAAAACATTGGAAAGCGTCGAAATTACCAACTAAGTTAATGTCCACATGAACCAATCACAAATAAGAACTTTTCACGCTTAGACCATTGTAGTGGAAGGGGAAAATAATGCCCCCACCATGGGGCATTATTCGACACGTGGCGGTCCAGTCAGCATGGGGCGTTATTGCAAAATTGGCGTAGTGGGAATAATGCCCAAATAATGCCCCTTTCAATCCTTAAACAAAAAAAAAAAAAAAAAAAAACCAAACTGATTTCTCATTGGTGGGTCAACCCAAGTCAAACCTTCCACAAGTGCAACATGGCGTTTTAAATATAACGCTAATCAAATTTTTTTTCAAAAAAAACGCCCCAAAACGCCTAGCGTAATGGGGGTGCTGGCGTTTTCCGGCCTTTTCCGGCGGTATCAAGGGGGGAACACGCCCCACTACGGTTGTAAATAGAGGGCAAAGTCAACCTTTTCGAGAGCCCAAAACAAAAATTAAAATCATTATTTTTTGTAAAAAAATAGTATAGGGTAATAACACGTACAAATATGATGACATGCATTTAATGTAAATGATTTTTGAAAAGCACAACATCACACATTTCCATTAGGCTACTCGGTATGGTGATGGACCATCCTTGGAGGATGATCCGCCACGTAGGCGCCACGTCATATTCCTCCTAAGGATGGTCCATCCTCCAAAACTAGAGGGCATGGTAAGATGATCCTAGTCATAGTCCTCCACCACTTTTATGTTTTTTTAATTTTTTTTAATTTTCAACTTTTTTTAACATTTAACAAATATACTAACAAAATATTTTCATAAATAATAAAACCACATTACATAAACATAAAAAAAACATACACTTAATAAAAAAAACGAGTGAATTGCAAGGATTGTCCTTTATCTTTATACCCATTTGCAGGCGCTGTCCTTTATGTTTAAAATTGACGAGTTTTGTACTTTATGTTTTCAAATCATACACGTTTTGTCCTTTAGCCCTAACCCAGTTAGATTTTTCTGTCAAATCTGGTCATGTGCAAGTGCAAAGCACATAAGAGTAAAATTGTCTTTCAACCTGTTATTTAAAAATACATATAAAAGGACAGCCTGTACTCATCTCCATATTATTAAAATCAGTAGAAGTATACAAAGCCTTTCCCACGTGCCGGAGCGACATGTTCACCGAAATATGAACCAGGTCTTTATCCGTGGCGCTCAGTGAACCCGGGAAATCCATAAACGAGTTCACGCACAGGTCGTGGTAGAGTGTACGGCTGCACACCCGTGAAATGGCTTTCGTCGGTTTCGGTCGGATCATTGAACCAGATCCGCCGGACGACTTTGGTCGGAGCTTTACTGCCAGTGCCACCGACACCGCCGACGCCACAACGAGGATGATTCCGATGACGAGGAGGAGGAGTTTTAGCTTCGATTTTGGTTTTGTGGGTGGTTTGTTAGCCGCTTCTTCTGATGGTTCGGCTTGTGATTTTGGTTCAAGCTTCCCGTAATTCATCATTGTTAGAGAGAGAGAGAATCTGAACAATTGGATACAATACACAAGAATAAGAATGAATAGATTATCTGGCAATGCACATTAGGGGTTTGTTATGATATATATATATATATTTTTATGTATTTTTAAAAAATAGGGTGGAAAGACAATTTTACCCTCATGTGCATTGCACATGACCAGATTTGACAGAAAAATCTAACTGGGTTAGGGCTAAAGGACAAAACGTGTATGATTTGAAAACATAAAGTACAAAACTCGTCAATTTTAAACATAAAGGACAACGCTTGCAAATGGGTATAAAAATAAAGGACAATCCTTGCAATTCACTCTAAAAAAACCAAAGACTTAATAAAAAAAAAACATAGAGTTAAATAATTTGATGTTTTTTCATGATGTCGTGTTGTAGTTTTTTCAACATCGAACGTTTCGGCTCGGGTTCGTCCTCGACATTCATCGTCATTATTTCCCATTCCTTGAGCAGAATTTTTTCATCGGAAATTCGGATTTTCTCATTCGACAACCGCACCTTCTCGCGTAACTTTTCTTCCGCTACACGACTTTTTTCTTCGGCGGCCCGCTCCTTCGCCTTCGTCTTTTGGGCCGAGACGTCGTTGTACATTTTTAAGTGTTCCATAAACTCAACCATAGCGCATTGTTGTAGTTGCTTTTAACCATGTTCGGGTCCACCTTTTCCTTTTCTTTTGGGCCGAGACGTCGTTGTACATTTTTAAGTGTTCCATAAATTCAATTTAAAAGCAACTACAACAATGCGCTACATGAAACATTGAATTTAAATTGACACAACGGGGATAATCTAGAGCATCATGAGAACTTACCGAAGTGATAAATCTTGATGATCAAAGGTAACATTAAATTCAAGAAGGAACAAGTTACTATTATTGTCAAGAAACACGGACCAGACAACCGAGAACACCCAAACCAGAGTTATTTACCCAGTGTTTAAAAAAATGTAGACGATTTTCTCACACAAATAATGAGAACATGAATACAAGATATACAGACGTCGGGGAGACTAGTTGCATGATCATCACGATCCGACTACAAGACGAACAATGACTCGTATACAATAAACAAACACTCTTCACACCAAGACAACATGAAGATATACAGACTTTTAATGCAAATTTGTTTGCTCGGCATCAACATAGATACAACACAAATACAAACCATAAAAATAAACAAAAACGATTTAGGAGATGACAAAGTGCAACATCCCAAAACTTGTATACTCGGAGTTATAAGGGGCACAAAAAAAACCGTTCCCCCGAACCGGACCTGAGAAAAACCCTGGAACCGATTATTTTTGTACCCGTGTATATTATACACGTAACCGAAAACCCGACCCAACCCGTAGGCATGGATGGATATACATTTTGAGCTTAATACCGTACATGATTTATACCCGAAAATACCCGCAACGGGTTATACCATATACCCGAACCCGATTATACCTTATACCCAACCCCGGATTTTTTTTAATACCCAAAAAGTTCAAAGTATAATGCTTACTTACAACTTTTATATTTTTTTAGAAATGCATATTATAAAGCAAATAATCTGTACGTAGTAATTTATGTTATCTTAATTTATTTAAATAATATATATAAATTTATTTTTACAAATTATAAACCAAATTTAATTTTTCAATGAATTTAATTTTGTGTAAAATAATAAAAAAAACTTAATTTTAAAACCGGGCATTAATACCCGGACCCATACTCAGTTCCAATACCAGGTTATACCCGAACCCGATCATACCCTACATAGGTACATAAGGTATGGATTTTCTCCTTCATACTCGTACCCGAACTTTATCCGGTTTCTCTCAATACCCGATCATATCCGAAACCGGGTATTAAAATAACCCGATTTGTGCACCTGTACTCGGAGCAGGGACCAAATAAACAGAGCAACCCATAAGCTAAGCCCAAGTCTTCAACCAACATCTCTTGTGTTGTGTTCAACAACCAAGTCCAAAAATTCCTAGCCGAGCATACTAAGCCCAACTCAATATCCAAATTAAACAGACTAGTAAAAAAGATCATAAACTATATGTTTGATTGATTGAATTGAAACTGAATATATTTCAATTCATGCCTATTTTATGCCTTGAAAAAGGTTACTATGTGTTTTAAGCTGTAACTAGCAGGTTTCCACCCCGCTCGTTGCGGTGGGGACGCGATAGAAGTTCGGTCGATATCGGTTCATTTGTTACGGTATTGTCGCGTGCTACAGTAAGCGAAAGAGCATATATATATATACGACCAAAACAATATCTACACATGTTCGGTTCGTTTCAACGACTACATTATTAGCATTGACACGTAATAACAAACAAAAAGAAAAAAAAAAACGTAATGTAAAAGTACATAAAGCGTGACACATCCATAATTTTTACAATTAATGAAAATTTTTACTCAAAAAACTATTGATGTAACAAAAAAATCAATTCAAATAATTATGGTTTTAGAAAACATATCAAGATTATATGTCGATGTATTTAATGTCCAAATAATCTTGTCCTTATGTTAAAATAATGAAATCTCAACCAAAACTCTAGAAATAAAACAAATTAAAAAAGAAGGAAATACCAGGTGAAGAGAAGCACTCGCCAATCAAATGTCACTACCGTCACAATATTGCATTTAGTATTTTATAATTCATGGAGTGAGAAAATTAATTATCCTTTTACAGTTTACATTTCCATTTGTCACACTTTTATTGCTGACACTATTTGTAAGGACCTTCAAAAATATCCCAAAATGACCCGTAAGTGAAAACCCGGACCCCTGAAACCCTACTGTACATGAAAAACCAAGAAAAACAGATTTTTGGTCTTCACGCGGGCCGCGTAAAGGTAAGCCTAGACTTATGCGGGCCGCGACAACACACCAAAACTCCGGATCTGCCAACAGGCCACGTGTCGCACACGTGGCAGCCCTAGGTATGACACGCTAGCCCTAATCTACGAATAGGTGCCCCTCGCGGGCCGCTTAAGGATCAAGGGGGGGCTCACGCGGGCCGCGTGAACCCCATTTTTCAGCTATAAATAGGTTTGATCAGGAGCAGTTCACTGGTGTCGAAAACAATTCTCAAAAACGAAGATACACTGCTCAAATTCGAAAATTTAGGTAGTGAGGCACTGCTACGATACAGGGTATTAACTCGATCGCTGCTACGATTCAATGTCCGATCGATTGAAACTATCCAATGGATGTTTAAGTGCTGCCCACATTAGGGCTATACTTTGTCATTCGTCGTGAATTCGATGGATGTTTAAGTATTGCATTTTGTCATTCGTTGTGAGGGTTTTAATCTCGTGAGTTATCGTAAATGCTGTATTAGTTACTGACCTAGTTCATATGCATTGTTGTTTAAATTAGGTTACAAGGCTAATCGGTAGGCTAAACTCTGCCCGTTTAAATCTGCAATGTGAGTCATTCTTTTTTTATCAATAATATTTTACAATACTCCAAACATTTTCAAAAGTTATAATTACAGGGATTAAGTCGTGGTTATCTTGATCACTGGCTAGTGAGGTATTATGCACATTACTAATTTCTCACGGTTAGGCTAATAAATCCTAACAGTGATAATCGTCACTACTTGGGTGAAAGGACCCAATAGTGGTATGACCATCGTCACCAGGAGGTGACACGGCGCCAGATAAAAATAAGATAGAAGCCATTGTAATCGCTCTTATGCTGTAATTTATAACTAAGTGTCGTTTTGTGCAAAATGAATGATTCACCAGTATTTCCCCGCTGACAAAATATTTTTAAAACATGTTTCAGGTGACTACTGTGAACCAAGGAAAAGTGCTACAGAGCACTAACAAAGCTTGAAGTAGTGGCTCAGTTAAACAAATAAACATGTTTTGTAAATCAGGGAATTTCCTTGTGAAATTCCTCTATTGTAAATTACGGGGCATTCCGAATTATGAAATAAAATAATCGGGCATTTCAAGTTTAAAAGATCCTGCTAAAATCTTCCGCTGCCAACTCAATTAATAAATACCATGGGTTTCTGTCCCGCAGCTCCTGGACCGGGTTAAACCGGGACGGGGCCGTGACACTATTCATCATGAGTTTCTAATCATATGTATAATGTATAATATAATAATAATAATAATTAGCTCATATATATAGCATCTTGCCCCAGTGGGGTTAAAAAAAACTATTACTTGAGGAAATTTATAGTGATTTTAAAATATAAATTATAATGTAAATAACTATGATATTAATTTATTAAATTGTTATTCTTATCGATAGTTATTATAATGAAAAAACGTAGGGTGCCCGTTAAAATGGGTTTGAGTAAAAATTAGTTTGGGTCAAAGAGGTCTATTTTGAAACAACATAAAGTTGTTCGAGCCAAAACGAGTTTGGGTTGATACAAGTAACTTTTAGAAAGGAGAAAAATTGTATGTCTAGAACAAATTTGAAAACTTGAGGCTCTAGTAAAGATGCATCGGAGGAAACACCTGAGGTTCTGTGTTATACTCACGACACCTCCCCGTTTCCCCTTTCTCCCACACCAACGGTGTGGTGTTCTCTGTCATACCTCACCTCCACATCAACTTTCTTCCTTGCAGCACTTCCAAATCCTATTCTATTGCGATGAGCATGAAGGTCATCCCATCCACACCACTTTCCCTCTCTCCCACACCAGGGGTGTGGTGTTCCCCGAGACCCCCCACCTCCACGTCGGCACCCCGCGGCACCATATCGTATCGTGTGTTGTTCTAGTAGTCCATAACTACTTTAATTTGTATGGATAATACCTTTGATAATACAAAGTTTTAAAAAAAGCCATACGAACCAAACCATATCGAAACCACTATGCTTACACTTAAAAAACACATAATCTTTCCGTAATCTTACTCAATATAACAAAAAATGGTTTTTCAAGTTGGTAAAAAAACTTTCTTGATACACATACAAACGGATAAACTATGACCCGGTAAAAAATTGGGTCCGCCACCAACCACAACTCAAGCTTTCATCTAGATTAGACACATTGGCACACCCTAAACAATAACGATAAGAAAGTTCTACACGACAACGATGGTTGTAATGGGGACGTCTATAGGTGGTGGTGATGACGGGTAGATCATGGTAACAAACAACAACCGTGAGTGTTGCTTGTCTGTTTGGATTCATTTTAAGTTATCAAGTGTTATAAGAGTAAATTTGTTACTTTAAGTAGTCCCTAAGACCGTGGGGTATGGCGGGGCTTGGGTTGGGCACTGGTTGACACGTGGAATTTGAAAACTCAAGTCTTCAACCCACTTTTGAAGGGGGTATGGTGGGCGTGGCTTGGCTGGCGTGGCCAAGCCACATCAGCTTTTTTTTAATATATATATATATATATTTATAACCAAAAACTACATAAACATACAACATAATTATTAAAATAAACATACCAAATAATTATCAAAATAAAAACCTATCATTCTTCGTCGTCTTCGTCGATTTCAAACCCAGGAATCGTTGAAACATGTTCCACCAAATCAGATCGAAGGTTGTGATGTATATCACTTGACTTTATCAAAAATTCATTTGCCGCTTTATCTTTGTCTGTTACGTTACCTGGTTGGGGGTCATCATCATCATAGTAGGTTACGACCGCTCTACCTTCATCCTCCAAAATCATGTTGTGAAGAATGATACATGTGTACATCACGTTTCCAATCTGATCCTTGTCCCATAGTCGACAAGGCATTCCCATAGAAATATTTCCACCATCGTCAGATGATGATGATGATTCACTATAACTTGAAGAACTCATGGCAATATTGTGTTTTATGTGTTTGATATTGTGTGAGAAAAATGTTAAATGTGGTAAGTATTTATAAAGGAAAAAACAATTTTTTTTTAAAATAGCCCCCAACGGCTAGTTTGAATGGGCCATTCACAACCCGCCATGTTAGCTTGCTCCCCCGCCCCACGCCCGGCTTGAAACCCAAGCCCCAAGGGCCACGCCCCAACCCAAGCCCACCCGGGGTGGTGACTTGGGCGTTTTCCCCCAACCCACGCCCCAACCCAAGCCCCATACCCATGGCGTAATATACCTGGATACAATTTTTTTAACCCAAATGAATCTAATTAATGATGAATCCACCTTATTGGATGTTGTTATTGGCATTATGAGTTTATGACTACCAACATGAAGAAAATCGCAAAAGCACCACAATCAAATTGACCATCATACCCTTTTGCATGATATGGTGAGTTGATGAGAGGCTTATTGGAATGGGGAGAGTAATGTCAAAATTACACCAATAGTGGGAGGCAATAGATCATGGTTAAATTCCCACTAGCATCTTAAAATTAGTGAAATACACAATCAAGAAACCCATTAATTTCCTATAATATGTCAAAAGGGATTTCAAATTCATAATAACTAGTTGATTTGCACCGCGCTTCGCGGCGGCATTTCAGCCGATATCAATTTGGTTTGTTTTTTAGCAGTACGATACAAACATTCGGTATAGCAATCACCACACGTTTTACATCGATCGAAAACAAAAAACAAACATTGTACTGGTATCGATGTTGTTTGGATGATATAGGTTCAGTTGGTCACAGTATCGGTATTGTTTCGCTGACGGAGTTGTATAAATGAAATATTATCAAAACCAAAAACCATAAAAAAGAATACGGGTACCGCTACCGATGTTGTTTGGTTCAGCTCGGTACAGCGCAGTACAGTGGTGATATGGTGTTAGTTTATCGAAACTAAAAATCATAAAACTAAATATCGGTACCAATACTGATGTTGTTTGGTCAATTTTATGTTCGATACGATAGCACACGGTATCCACTTTCAATAAGATTGACCAAAAACCATAAAAATGAATATCGGTACCGATGTTATTCAGTCGGTTTTCCGTTCGGCATGGTAGCGGCGCAACATCCATTTTCAATAAGATTTATATCGGGATATTGGAAAAAAAATCAAATATAGTTGCGTCTTTGGATCATTTTTTAAAACTTAACATACGCAAGTTATTAGCAAAAATATCATATTAAATAAAAGGTAAAATACTATTAACAAAACTAAAACAAATACTTAAAATTTTATTTACTATTCATGGTCCTTCGTGCCGCTACCAAACCAAATCGAAAGCGATTGAAAAATTTCTGTATCGGTACCGGTTTTATTTTTATTGTTTTTGCTTTCGATAAACTGACACCGTATTGCTACTATATTTTACCAAACTGAACCGAACAACACCAATACCAGTATACATTAATTTTTATGGTATCCTGTTTGATAACGGATACTTTGATCATATGTTAAAGTTATATAAAAATATGTTTAAAATCAAATGATGTAACAAACCAATATAATATCAAACCTTGGAAAAAATCAATATTAAAAAATTGAAGCACTATTCATCACCTGTTTCTGTTAATATCTACTATAATATAATAATGTTAATATAAATAATAAATAAAATATTTTTAAAAAATAAAAAACCAAATACTTTAAATTTTGAAACACTGTTCATTATAACTTTATATTATTCATCATCTGTTTCTGTTAATATCTATAATATAATAATATTAATATAAATAATAAATAAAATACTATTAAAAAATAAAAAACCAAATACTTTAAATTTTGAAACACTGTTCATTATAACTTTATATTAATATGTACTAGTGAGATTCCCCCGCGCTTCGCGGCATGAATCAGTCGGTATTAGTTCGGTTCGTTACTGTACTTGCATTTGCTATAGTATCATTCCAAAGAGGAATCATAACATCAGTCGAAAACAATAAAAGCGAATATCGATACCAGTAATGATCTTGTTCAGTTGATATTGGTTATGTTTGTTTGCCTTCTTTGTTTATTATATTTCAACATTGTAAATTATTTTTTTGAAAACGGACGTTGTATTGCTGTCGTACCAAACCGAATTGAAACCGATTAAACACCATATTTATCAATCGATACCAATATTTAATTTTATTGTTAATGATTTCCATAAACTGACACCCTATCGTTACGATATCGTACCGAACTGAACCGAACAAAATAGGTACGGATATGCATCCATTTTTATAGTGTTTTGTTTGATACACATACTTTGACCGGATCTTAAAGTAATATAAGAATAAATATGATTAAAATCAAATAAAGTAATAAAACAATAAAATAATGAAAACTAAAAAAATAATATTAAACAAAAATATTGAAATACTGTTCATGGGGAGTTTCTATTAATATAGATAATGACAAATAAATAGGACAATTCATCCTCAACCCTTAACCCTAACATAACAAAGGACCCCTACACAAAAATGACATTTTTACTCATAATTATTGAACATAGTATCTCACTATACTTTTTTTTTAACGGCCAACAAACTCAATCCCGAACACTCTTGGGGCACCCACTGGACAAATGGAGTACTCCGAGAGTAACCCGAGTCCATCACCAATTCCGGGGAAAACCCGGTAACCCACCCGCCCATAGGCACGACAGTGAAATTACCGGTAAAACCCGTTTGGCTCAAGGATCCAACCCAGGTTTCCCTGGGTCTCCTATCATTGCCCATCAGTGTCTCACTCTGCACCAAGTGGGAGTCGAACCTGCATCTCTCAAGAGAAATGCAAGCCCCCACCACTTGATCTAGAGATCATTCCTAGTATCTCACTATACTACTTTTGAATTCACATTTATTGCTCAAAAAAGGGAAAAACAATTAATACAAATCCATCCTCAACCCTAACATAACAAAGGACCCCTACACAAAATATGTCATGTTTACATATTTATTTGTAGTTATTATCTCACCATACTACTTTTGAATCCATATTTTTTGCTCAAAAAAGAAAGAAAAAAAAAGAATACAAATTCATCCTTAACCCTAACATAACAAAGGACCCTTACACAAAAAATGACATGTTTACACATATTTAACCATTCTACTTTTGAATTCATATTATCACTCAAAAAAGAAAAAAAAAAATTGAATACAAATTCATCCTTAACCCTAACATAACAAAGGACCCCTACACAAAAAAAAATGACATGTTTACACATATTTAACCATTCTACTTTTGAATTCATATTATCACTCAAAAAAGAAAAAAAAAATTTGAATACAAATTCATCCTTAACCCTAACATAACAAAGGACCCCTACACAAAAAAATGACATGTTTACACATATCTAACCATTCTACTTTTGAATTCATATTATCACTCAAAAAAGAAAAAAAAATTGAATACAAATTCATCCTTAACCCTAACATAAGAAAGGACCCCTACACAAAAAACGACATGTTTACTCATTTATTTCACCATACTACTTTTGAATTCATATTATCACTCAAAAAAGTAAATATTAATTGAATGCAAATATACCCTCAACCCTAACATAACAAAGGACCCCTACCCCTACACAAAGATGACATGTTTACACATTTATTTCAGCTTAGTACTTTTGAATTCATATTATCTATACTATTATAAAAAGGAGAAGTGATATACAAGATGGTAATTTTGCCAAATGTATCAATTCTAAAGCAGCGTGTACAAGATAGTTAAAGCCATGTTCATGAAACTTTTTAAGACACTTGAGGGGTTATCTAGGGATTTCACCCGTATGGAATTTTATCTCATTAAAGCATGTAAAATGAATCGTCTGGCGTTCACATTTAGGCAGTTGAGGATGACGGGAGATGGCACTCAAGCGACGATGGGCAATTGAAGCCTATCAGGTTCCACGTTTGTTGCTCTGTTCTACCATTCATCCCTCTAATTTTTGGGTAAATCAATTGATGTCTTCCCTTTGTTTTCTCCTTCATCCTGCTTGAGATCAATTATGAATTGAACTGGGATCAACTTTGTTTTTATCAGGGTTTTTCTATTTGCTTATTTCTAAGGTAGGGTTTAACCTTCATCCATTGAATGTTGGGTTTTTTTTGTTACGTTTGATCACGACCTTTTTTTTTAAATAAGATGCTTGCTGATTTGAATGGCCAGTACAAGATGCCCTGCACAATTGCTGATCTATATTTTGATTCTCAAGGAATAAGTGTGAATGGGTGATGGAAGTAAACTATACAGTTTTATTTCTTGAATAGATTGTGAATCTCTTGTTCTTTTGTTACTTCTTTATGTATGAGTCATCACATAAAAATGGCGTGTAATGAGTTTAATTCGAAGAATTTTTGTTCTGTTATCTGTCGGTGCCTTTGTCCCATTTCTCACTAATTTCTCTTCTGCATTCAACCTGTTTGTTGAAATTCCCCAACCAACTTTCCCTTTTTGTAGAGAAACAAACTTTAACTGTTAGTTATTTATAAAGTATCTGATGTATGTTTAATAAATGACTTTTTAAAAACAACCATACATGAGGCGTTGTTAGATTATTTGTAATATATCATATGACACTTTTCATTATATAAAATTTTAAATTAATAAATAGAGTTTCAGGATTTGATTAAAAAAAATAATTATATGAAATAATGAACATACTTGTGGGGTTATCTCGTAAGTGGGTTTATTTTAAACTTTCTTTTCATTTCTAAAATATAACTGGTGTGTAAATGTTGTGCAGCTGCTTGTGATAAGTGCTCCAACAAAAGGAAAGGAATCTTGTTGCCAAAGGTAAATCACCATTTAGCCCGTTTTGATCCGTACTTAGTTTTTCCATACCCTTCCAACCCCGAACGAAAATGACTATTTTTTTTAAAACGGCACAATATCACCCAAACTTGAATCGGCCAAATCCAGCCTGACCAGAAAAGGTTCCGAGGAATTTCGCAGTAGTCAGCGGGACAACGATGTCCAGAAAAGGTTCCGACGAATTAGGTAAGTATCAAATTTTATTCTTCCTGTTCTGATTTAAAGCATGTCCACCATTCTTATTACTTAGATTTATGATGATGTAGTAGCAAAGCCTAATGGTATATAGAATTTGTGAGCAACCTCATTTACTTATGCATTATTTTATAGCAAAGCGATGGAGATACTTATTCAGTGGACGATTCTCATGGTAATGACCGGTTAGTACATCTTTACTTTTGCCGATTAGATTATTATGACGAATAACAGATTCATAGATTAATCTTAATAGTTGTACAAGCAGCTATCTAACTGATTATTGTGTATCGAGTATGCTTATCCCCCGGTCAATATATATATGCATCTCTGTAGTATAATAATGCTATGTGTATTGAATAAGTGACCCATTAATTTGATAAGAGTTAGTATGTACTGCCTCCCAGCTGTGTATTTTATGTTTGTTACAGATGGATATTCTATAAATTGATTTGGTGGGGTATACCAGTAAGTAGTTGCTTGTAGATAATTTTGTGAACCCACGATGTGCATCAGAGAGTTAAAAATTTTAAGATTAATAGGAAAAAAACAAGGCGACGTCAGAACCATATGTAACGTCTTGTAGGTACCAGTGTGACATTAGAAGGGTGATCCATATTGAGCGGATGAGCCCGTGAAAGCTCGACTCGAGCTCACTTTGATTTCGCCTAAACAAACCAAAGCTCGGCTCGAAATCGGCTCGCAAATGTTATTAGTTTAATCATATGGTTCTAAGTTGAAACCAACGTGGGTTTTTTAGTACGAGTTGAATCAGCGCGTTGGGCCAGGATGACCCAAAGCACTTTTAACCGGTGTGTCAAATATATGATTATAAGAAGTGTATGGTTTCAAAAAAAAATATTATTCTGAATAAAATAAAGTGATTTACTATATTCTAATGCATTAAAATTTTGGTGATTTTCAACCCATTTGACCATTTTCTTTCTGCCAATTTTCTCTTTTATATTTGACCTGCTTGACCCGTCAGAGAATAAACGTAACCTGAATTGACTCATATTAAATTAGTTGAAAATTTCTATCCTTTATATCCTAATCTTTGTCGGACCAACTGGGTATAACCGGGCTTTCATTTCAATAATGAACAGGGACAATCTCGAGCCATTAGCAGCAGCTGCTATCAACATATTCCGAGTCATAGTTTACATTCAGAACGGAAGACCTGCTGTTTCCTATGTGTTGTTTCTTGAGGTATTATATCAGTAATTCTTCGTGATAATTTTTTATTTCTTTATATACAGGATCATGACTTGGATCACTATAGGTTGGGTTTCATGGCGCAATGGGATGGAAATGGGTATGAGTTGTTTTGCAAGGCATATTATTTGTTTGCAAATTAGGAGTGCCAAATGATCTCTTCACACTTGTGTCTATAGAAACCAGAAGACTTTTTGGCCAGAAAAGAGTGCTCGGATATACGTACGTATTCAGGGCGCATAGCTTAAAAAACACATTGATGCAACTTTGGGAAGCAGATATTTGATGGAAGTTGTTCGCCTACCTCCTAGAGAAGATCTTAACGAATGACTGGCAATTAATGGTAACGATCTTCAATGGTTTTTACATGTAAATTAGCATATGATTAATGATTTTTGTAATTACTGTTTTGTTCATATTTTGTTATCTGCAGCTGTTGATATTTTTAATCAAGTGAACACCTTTATGGTACTCTTCCCGAGTTCCGCACATAGTCAACATGCCCAACATGACAGCCGGAACAAAGTAACTTGCTTAAACACTCTTCACCAGTCAAAGTTATAAAATATGCGACATTTTGTACCAAGTTATCTTGTCGTTTTCAGATACGAGTACGGATGGGCCAATCGAGTGTATCAAGAAACCGGCTGAAGTATCGGCTCCTAAATACGTGGAGCATTAGATGGAGTGGATTGAAACTCAACTTGCTATAATTCTTTGTAGTAAACATATCCATTTTCAGTTAAAAGATTTCGTCTAATTTGTGTTTAGGGTATATACTCATGTAGGGCCAAATCAACAGATCAATAATAGAAACGAGAAAGTATGTTACCATTGGTGAGCGGGCAACTACAACCAGTTTCCTTTCCTGTTTCTTCACTGTGAGTTATTGGCGCCGATCGATGCCGTCAAAGATACCTCAGGGTTTTGCCACCGATAATCAATGATAAAGGGAAACCACTCACTTGAAACCTCAACTTTATAGCTCCATGTAGTGGGTAAAATACGTGAAATCCGTTACGCAACGAAACATTAGTACTCGCGGCAACGCGCGGGCATTCCCACTAGTCACTCAAAAGAGTTAAAATTAATTGAATACAAACTCACCCTCAACCCTAACATAACAAAGGACCCCTACACACAAAATGACATGTTTACACATTTTTATTTGTACATATTATCTCATCATACCACTTCTGAATCCATATTATTGCTCAAAAAGGAACAAAGAAATTGAATACAGGAAGTAATGTGCAAACAAACATGCATTTGGTGGATAAACTTGAGAAGATAAAATGAAAATAGATATAATAATAATGATAATAATAAAAATAAAAGTACAGTATGACACAATAATTGAGAAAACAAGATTCTTCTCATCAGGGAGAGTCACCCCACCATCCCCACATTTACCAACCATTTCTCACAAGCTGCTAAAAAGGCCTGGTAGGTCACATACAAACACAAACAGTGTTTCAAGATTCATTGTGTTCTGTGTTTTGTATGCACATGAATTTAATTAGGGCTCTAAACGAACCAAACGTTCGGCGAACAGTTCGTGAACCGTTCGGCGGGAAGTTCGTTTGTGTTCGTTCGTTTATTAAACAAACGAACACGAACAAGAAATTTCGTTCGTTTAGTTAAATGAACAAACATGAACAGAGGTCGCGTTCGTTCGTTTATGTTCGTGAACGTTCGATAACACGTTCGCTTGTGTTTGATAGTTCATTAATATTTTTAGCTTTTATATTTATTTAAATATATCAAAATTCTGACAAATTAAATATTTAACAAGTGTCAGTGTATTATATATTCTGTTCATGAACGATTGTTTGTGTTCGTTTATTTCCATTTGTGTTCATGAACATTAGTTTGTGCTCATTTGTGTTCGCCAACGTTCGTTGCCTAAAATTAACAAACAAACACAAACGAACACGAACAAGTTCATTTCCTTAACAAACGAACACAAACATAAAATCCCGTTCGATAAGTGTTCGTGAACGGTTCGCGAACACATATATTTTTTAACAAACGAACACGAACAAGGTCTCGTTCGTGTTCGTTCGGTTCGTTTACAGCCCTAAATTTAATGATATAAATCCAGCATAACAAAATAAAAACATTGGTAAAAAGGTCAATTTTTATCAGAAGAAAAGGGATCTTTCAATGTTTCCAACAGTACAAAATATAAACAATCTCTAGGACAAACACAAATTATTCTAAAGTCATTGGATCCCCTTTAATAAAGATAACTATCATTATCATTTATTATTATTTATTATTATCATCATCTTCTTCTTCTACTTCCCCTGTTAGTAGATGATCTGTTACTTCTGTTACTGTTAGAACTTAGGAGCTCTTTTTTCTTATGTTACAGATCTTCTAATCTACATTTTGCACTCGGGTTTTCGACAGGACCCGCTACGCTTCTTTCTTTACAAACAAAACAAGAATAGGGGAGTTTAAGAATTAATTACTCTACTGTCCTCACATAAAGATTAAAATCTAAATTAAATCTAACCCTACCCATATCTTCAGTTGTGCTAATCTCGAATCCAAATCAGCGGTTAATTAACTTTAACTCTTCTTCGCATCATCAAGTTTCACCCATTCGTATCGCCCAGGAAGTGGTTTGTCGTTCACCGGATCAAAGTTGTACCTACAAAACATAAATTAATCAATAAATCAGATTGAACAATATAATATTGCAGGAGTAGAGAACAATGTCGACCCGTTTACTTATGAATTGGTTAATACGAGTTATGTTTGATCTTTAATGGGTCAAACACGTATCTGCTGATATTACAAACGGAGCAATTTTTTTTACAGTTGATAATGACCCGAATGATACAAAAAGTCTACTTAGTGACCCACACATGACAAAAAAAACCCCCATGTATTAATGCCTAGGATGTACAAAAAACTGACCAAAAGGGGACAGGAGTGGATGTACATTGGTAATATTTTGAAAAAACAAAAAACGCTGAATTTAAGATAAAAAATAAACGCGTTCGAAGTTGCACAAAGTGCATTTGTGGTCAACAAATACAAAAGCTAGCTTTTAAATTCATAAACACTGATTGTTTACAAAAATTTAAAAAAAAAAATTGGACCAAAAGTATTTCGAGCTGCCATATCCGATCGGTCCATTTTGACACACGCTAATTTTTTCACCAGTTGCCCAATCCCGGCCCAATTAGAGGTGGACAAATCGTTTTTTAGAAAACCGGTCCATATTTTTAACCAAACTGGTTTTTTTGGGCAAAAAAATCGGTTCGGATTGTAAACATGTTTAAGAGATGTGAACCTGAACTAGTAACAACCGGTTTGGGATTAAAAACAACGGGTTTTTTTCAGGTTTAAACCATTTTTTTACAAACGAACCGGTCTTTAACCGGTTTCAAAGATCGAGATAATAAATTGGTATCTGAACCATCGGGTCAAGTCGGTTTGAAACCAGTTTTTCAAAAACTGGTCTTTTTACAAACCGGATCAGTTTTTTTTCGGTTTTTTTTTTGTACATGTCTAAACCCAAAGAGTCCATTTTGGCACCTCTAAGATTAAGAAGTAGACGTACTTTTCAATAAATAGCTGTTGCTGTTGCTTTTCTGGGCCCGTGAAGAATTCTTCCATTTCACTAGTTGAGGGGATTTGCCTAGGTGATGTATCTTGTACTCTGTATTTGGTTTCGGTAGGTCTCGTTGACTTTGTGGACGAACCGGGAATCTTTATGGCATCAGGATCTCTAATCAAACTGCATGGTGTGCTCTCTCGTGTAGTCCTATTATCACAATGCAGCCAGTATTATATAAAGTTTGGAAATTTAAGGAATTCATAGAATAAAACGGCTAAAAGGGGCAATTAAAAAGACAGAAAAAATTAACTCAAGATCCTCAGAACAGTTAAAGACAAAGTTAATTTAACTTGTAATGACACAACAAGAATAGCACATGCAGACAATAGCAGTAGCACAATCGTTGCTTAAATAGTTGATACAATGTTTGTTTCCTTTAGAGACAAACAAGCATCACAAGAATGGAATAAAATTCTCAGAATAACAAGTTCCAAAGAGGTTTTTGTAAACATTACAGACACCACATTAATAATATTTTTCACTAGATATAAGGGGTCAAGTATATTCAAGCTATAACCAAAAATATATTTCATTTAAGAGAATTATCTGCATGTTTAAAGAAACCGATTCCTGCGGTATTATGTTTATAATATACAAAAAGAAACCGATGAATAGAACCAAAAGAGAAGAACAATTCCTTGATGTATGAAAACTAATAATCTAATGTTGTTATAAGTGCTTAAAGTGCAAACAATGCAAACAGACAAATTAGAAAGTTCAATGGTTATAAAGAAACATAAATCAAGACTAATACTGTTTCTACATCCAATCTTAACAGTTAACAACACTTTTTGTTAATCAAAAGATAAGAAAACAACACAAAACTTTTCGGTTTCGATAAAACTAGCAAACCAAGTAAGCAAGAACATGATTTTTTAAGTTTTAACACTAAATTCAGAAATCAAGAAACAATCAAATATCAGCAAAGTCAGAAACTTGTACCTACATGAATCCTAAATTCACATTGAATAGTTTTTTACCCTAAATAATGAAGCAATGATTGAGGCACTCAATGAACATATAATTATATAAGGGTCTTGCTATTCACACACCCCCACCTACCCCTTTGTCTATTTACACACCCTTCAGTGTCGAGCTGTGGCCAGAGCGCGGCGTTTTGGTCCGGTCAACCAGACAAAAGACTGACGGGTCTGTTGACCTGACCAAAACGCCGAGCTTTGGCCGCGTTCTGGTCCTGTCAACCAGCCAAAAGACTGGCCGGGTGTCAGTCTTTTGTCTGGTTGACAGGACCAGAACGCGGCCAAAGCTCGGCGTTTTGGTCAGGTCAACAGACCCGTCAGACACCCGTCAGTCTTTGTCTGGTTAACCGGACCAAAACGCCGCGCTCTGGCCACAGCTCGACACTGGGGGGTGTGTGGATAGACTACATGTGTGTGTGAATAGACATGGCCTTATATAAAACAGAGTTGATGTACCCAGAAACCATAAGTCATTTTTACCATGAAAACTCAGAACTTTTTACAGACATGGGGGAAAATAATACAGAAAAAAAAGATAACTTTTAAACACTTTTAAACTTCACTTTCTTAGCATACCCCGGATACAAACAGAGAATGACAGACAACTGAAAAGCCCTTTTATAAATCACTTTTCATGCATGTTTAATTGTTTATCACTTCATATCTACAAAGATTGCCAATTTGTTTTCAAAAAACTGAATAATATTTTAAGGTTATAGGCCTAATAAGCTTTAAATTTAACCAAACATAACATGATTTAAATTTTTTTTTTTTTTTTTGCTCCTTTAATCAAGAAACCCTGATTTATGCATTCAGCTGAGCAAAATAAAATTTCATAAACAAGCAAATAAAAAAAAAAAACTTTTATGATCAAACCCTATTTTATGCCTTCCACTGAGCTAAAAAAAATACAGGCAGTTAATAAAAAAATCTTTTATGATTATTAAAGATTTAAAGAAACTCCATTGGTGAAAATATCTGATTTAAAAAACTGAATCAGTAAACACCACCTGCCTCTGATCATAGAATTTCACAGCATAAAAAAGGATTAAAAAAAATTCCTAATTTCCTAATTAAAAAACAAAAAACAAATCATCAAAATTTTAATTAATTAAAACACATAATCACACACAAAAACAAAAAAAAAAAAAAAAAAAATATATATATATAAAAAAAATACCTTTCTCTTCCTTCAATCTCCACCATATTTTCCCCAATTGAACCTTCTTCATCACCAAATTCTCTACAAATGTCCTCTTTTTCACCCAATTTCTCAACAGAATTAACCAAATTAACCTTCAAATTTGACGAATCAACCTCTAATTTCACGGAATCAACAACTCCTAATTTTCTAGGGTTTACCGAATCAACACACGTCACCTTCTGTTTCTTCACCAAATTCGGCTTCACGAGCCGGCGGCTGCGTAGCTGGATATACGAGCCAGCTCCAACGGACGAAACGGCGGCGTTTTGAAGAGCTAGGGTTTTCGCACGAGTGAGAACGCCGTTTAGTGACGGAACTTCCATTAGCGACACTTTACCTGACGTTTTATTCTTCCTCCTCATGTATTTGCCCATGTTTTGGGTCCGGTTGGTGACGGTTTGTGAGTTCCGGTGAGTTTTCCGGTGGGTTTATGATCGGAATGGTGTCGGAGAGTTTGGTTTCCGGTGGTGGTGGTTTGGAGCGGAGAGAGGAGCCGTTGAAAAATTGAAATGATTTTTTTTTAGCTTGTGTCGTGTGTTGAATATATATGGGGTTGAGTAAATTCCAAGTTTTGTCCTTTATGTTTATATCAAATTTCAGGCGTTGTCCATTAGTGCAAAAGTTGACAGGCGGTGTCCTTTACCTTTCAAAATCTTGCACGTTTTGTCCTTTAGGTCAAACTCGGTTAGATTTTTTAGTTAAATATGGTCATGTGAAAGACACATGAGGGTATTATTGTCATTTTATATTTCCAGGGACTATTAAGTAAATACATTATAATCAAGGACTTTTGTATAAAATATAAAAAAATAAAAACCTTTACTCTCTCTCTAAACTCATCTCAACTCTGTTCTCTCCCTCTCTCCTCTCTTAAGAGCTGTAATAAGGGCCTTTGCCTTGAAACTTATGAAGTATGAAAATCAGACACATTAGGAAAGGAAATCGGGTGTGCAGCCATCGGAATACTTGACTCGAAATCTTTGCCAAATTCAAAACCAATAAAGGCTGTCATTTAATCGATCGATAAAATTCTGCAAACCAATAAAGGCTGAATTTTATTGTGAGACTTGTTTTAAACAACTCATCAATGAAATTACGGATCCCCTCATAGTAATTCAACTCTTTAAGCTTCGAAATCGCGAGTAATTCAACTCATGAGTGAAGCTGCAAGACAGATTTCGATTATTCTTTCTGGGTTTTTCTCCGATTTGATGAGAAAAAGGGCTGCTCTTGATTTCTCCTTGCTGGAGAGTGGAGTGGTGGAATCAAGGTTTAAAATTGATGAGAAATGACGAGGGTGAAGTGGGTGTAATGTGCGAATTTTTTGAGGGTTTTGTTTGGTTATGAATCGGAGCTTTGTTATGGAAGCCATTGATGTTGAAGAATTGAAGTTTCAGGAAGAAGATTTTGGGGATTTAGAGATTACGGTTTGAATTTGGGGATTAGGGTTTTTGAGTGGGATTGGTTGATGTTTACAAATAGGTCTGTTATAATTCTTTTAGTTTTAATTTCTGTTTTTTAGAGATGGATCGAATCTCATATTCCTGAATATATTGCTCATCACATATTATCGTTTTGTAATACTTCCAATGCCCCGCCGGAGGTGGTGGTCTATGGTGGTGGTGGAAGGTAGCAGGTGGTGGCAGTGGAGGCTGATGGTGGCGGTGGCAAAGATGGAGAGAGGGGTTGGTCTCCGGAGGTGGTGGTGATGGTCTATGGCTGAGAGAGATAGAGAGAGAAGAAGAGAGAGATAGAGATATACTGAAGAGAGAGAGGGGGTTTAAGTTTATATTTTTTTTTAATTTTTTGTTTTTTAATTAGCATGTGTTTTAATTAAATGAATAAAATTACAAAAGTACCATCATGTACTTACTAAAATTACAAAAATACCCTGATTTAACAGAAAAATTTAACTATGTTAGGCTTAAAGGACATACCGTGCAAGATTTTGAAACATTAAGGACATAACTTGTCAACTTTTGCGCTAAAGGACAGCGCCTGCAATTTGATGTAAACGTAAAGGACAAAAGTTGTAATTTACTCTATGGGGTTTTAAGTTTGAGGTTTTTATTTTTAAATTTAAACTAGGATTGAGACCCGCCGCAATGCGGCGGGGATTCTTTAGTTATAACTAAGTCGATCTAGGACCCGCACGTTATGTTAAACCTGTCAAACAGGGAAAAATAGACGATGTAAAAATGTTCACCTACACACGCACGTTGCGTCGTGTTAACTCGCAAAATTTAGAACGAAACGTAAAAACGTTAAACCAAAGACGCACGTTGCAATGTGTTAAGTCACAAAATTTAGAACCAAGCATAAAGCGAAAAATTTGCGTAAAATGAAAACTATAAAGGACCAAAGTTGAAAGTAAAAAAAGTTATGAGGATAGATTGTAAAAGATAAAAACTTTTGGGTTAAAAGTAAACAAACAAATAGTTTTGGGTTAAAAGTAATGTATGAAATACTTTTGGGTAAAAAGTAAAAAAAATCATTTTTTTTTTTTGAAAACCCCCAAAGCCAACGTTACGACAACCATATGCATAACCATTTTTTCTTTGAAAAAAACCCACAAAGCACACCCCGTGTTGCGGCGGGGCGTAAAGCGGTGTCAAATAGTACTAATGTCACACAACCGTCATCGACCACCAACACTGACTCGACCTAGGATATGAGTGTTGCGACGAACATGTCAAACATGGAAAAATAGAGGTAAAAACGTTGAATCACACATGCACGTTGCGTCGTATTAACTCGAAAAATTTAGAACTATACGTAACACGAAAAATTTGCGAAAGATGAAAAGTATAAGTGACAAAAGTTGTGAAGTTAAATTGCAAATAATGAAATGTTTTGGGTTAAAGTTAAAAAAACAAATTGTGTAGGGTTAAAATTGGAAAAGATAAAAATCTTTTGGGTTAAAAGTAAAAAATAAAGTTTTTTTTTTGAAAAAACCCCTAAGCACAAGTTACAACCCTTGATGCCTAAATTTGTTGCTTCTTTATAGTAATAAAATTGTTATTGATGGAATTGTGTTATTGTTGTTTTTTTTTAACGGTCAACATAATCAATCTCGAGTACTTTTGGGGTACTCACTGGACAAACGAAGTACTCCGAGAATAACCCGATTCCACCACTAATTATGGGGAAAACCCAGTAACCCACATGCCCGTAGGCACGACAGTGAAATTATCAGTAAAACCCGTTGGTTCAAGGATCCAACCCAAGTTTCCTTGGGTCTTCTATCATTGCCCACCATTACTTCACTCTGCACCAAGTGGGAGTTGAACCTGCATCTCATGAAACATGAATCATGCTAGAATTTCTTATTATTTTGATGTTTTAATGAAAACCCACTTGTAGAAGTAATGTTATGAAGATGATGATGGTTCATGTGCTGAATCGAGTATAATTTTATTTATATGAAGTTGAATATTGTAGATTATTGCTAAATGAATTTGATTTAGAATGAAAGTTATGTGAGACATTGGCGGAACCAGATGGGGGTCAGGGGGTCCGTTGACCCCCCGGCCGACCAAAGTTCCACTAGTATGCTACCTACCATCGTTTTTTTATATATAACTTGACCCCTTCAAATCGTGAACACTAGAGTAGCCACAGTGAAGAAAGAAGAGTAAAAACATAACTGGTTTTTTTTCCGGTGAGAAACTACGGCTGCTAAAGTAATATCGTGGTGGACCGTGTAAAAGATGACTCTGAAGAAGATGACTAGTTTTTGTATGACCTTTATTTTGATTTTAACATAAAAGTAAATAATATTTTGTTATTATTGTTATGTTTGCTTTTCCAAGACCAGTGTCAGTGAGTTTAAAAAGCCTTTTATATATTGTACATCAACTAAACTTATTTAATTGCTAAGTAGATAAATATTGAAAAAATCAAGAGACAAATTTTAGTTTCTTTTTTTCCAGTTTATTTGATTTAAGTTTTAAAAAGTATTTCCGCTTTATGTTATATTTATAAATTTTTTTCGTGCTATTTGCCTCTAAATTTATACTTTATTTGTTTCTTATATACAAGATTGTTGTACATATTTATTGGTGTATCCTTATTGAAAAATTTGTTTTACTTATAAATTCAATCAGTTTAACTTTCTTAATATACAAAAGCTTCATTTACCAACAAATAGCCATTTTTAAGCTTCTTGTACATTGTTTTGATCAATAAAATAGACAATTGATATATCTTTGAAATGTGAAAACAATATGACTACTGCGACCCCCCAAATAAAAAGTTCTGGTTCCGCCACTGATGTGAGATTAGTGGAATTTGATGATCTTGATATGAACTAGTAAGATTATGCATAAAATCTTGTAAATTGTGCTTTATTTGTGGCACGCACACCAAGTGTTTGATGAAATGTCTAGGTGAGCGTAATAGATGAAATTGTATGTAAGTAAAAGATGAATATGTGTGGAATGTGGAAATGATGTATTTGATAGTAAAATATCATGTAACATATGTTCTTGATGAAATCCATGTGAGAATGTAGTCAATGTGAGATTTAGTAGAAGTATGATTTAATAGCTTGAACTACATGCTTGTACGATGTAATGCACACGTGTGGATTGTTCGATCGTCTTAATTGCGATTTAAGAAGTAAATGGGGAGCGTATGAGAATCCTAGAAAAGACTAAATTGGAATGATGTTGGGTTTCTAAGCATGGGTCATGGGGATAGTTATAGGATTATGAGAATTACTAGTACAGACGAAATTGAATATGTTTGGTGTGTGTATATAACTAGGCGATCATGTGGTTGAATGCATATTTCATCATGAGTAGGAAATGTATATAATGTCATTTGCATAGTCTACTATGATTACACGGATGTATGAGGTTAAGTCGAAAGTTCATATGATAAATTCTTGACTTCTGAAAGTCAACTGCACATAAGAAGCATGGTTAGACTTGTTGTCACAATTGTAAGATTATAGAAAGTCATATGGTACGTGTTATATCAATGTGTGTTATATGTGATGACGTGATGAATTATATGAGCTGAAAAGATATGATTGTGGGAATATGCCTTATGTTTGTTAGAATTGACTAATGAAGGTTAAATGTGGAATATGAATTTGATATGATCATTAATATATACAATCATGTATACTATCAAGAATGTGAATGCGATGACATGAAAGTATAGGGATCATGTCAAGATGGATGGAAGCATGGAAGGCTAAAGGGTCAAAAGGAAGCAAGGAAACGGATACGAATACGGACGTTTAAGGTAAGTGATTTCTAGAATCACTTCTTCTTTAATAAATGAAGTTTGGTGTGTTGAATATAGGGAACCATGTAAGAAGATTATGGGTAAGAGTAAGTACCAAAGTAAGAAGTGTTATGGTTAGTCGAATATAGTTGTTTATGTCAAAACTACACGGTAGAAACGAATGGGCCAAAATGTAGAAAGAAGTATAGCGTGATGTAGTAGTTGGTTTGATCATGGGATTAAGATTTAGAAGGATATGGAGCTTGACTATGATTAAATGAAAGTACATGGAAGTTCGATTTGTACAAGGTTTGAATTCTTTGTTGATACCTGCCATAGCCTACGGCTGGCATACCGACAGGGTAAAATAAACGTCTGGACTGTGACACTTCGTCTGGGTTATGTCTCGGCCACAACTGATAACCCAGATGACCAGGTAACTCGTCTGGGTTATGCCTGATAACCTAGATGACCAGGTAACTCGTCTGGGTTATGCCTGATAACCTAGATGACCAGGTAACTCGTCGAGGTTATACCTGATAACTTAGATGACCATGTAACTTGTCTGGGTTATGCCTCAAAAATTAACTGATAAGGAATTGATGTCGAACCGGATATAGAAGATGGAAGGAATTTGACATTTATACCCGTTAGAAAGTATGATTGAAAGGATGTTAAAGAAAGGATTATCATTACACAAACTCATTGAAGAGTGTTTATGAGGTGTGATGAACGTGTACGTAAGTATGTGTGGGAATTATTAAGTCTAGAGGCATGTATAAGTATGGGTATGGATTTACCTACATGTTAGTAACGGAATCCATAGGTAAGCACGATTAGAAATGAGTATGCACGTAGGTTGATGCGTATGCGACTTATTTATATGGATGTTTGTGACTAGGATATGTTAGTATAATCATGTGGGAATGTAAGTGGTATGTAAGAGCTTGTATGTATGTATGTAGGTAGGTAGGTATGTACGTGTGTGTGTATAAATATACGTATGAAGGTACGTATGCACGAAGTAGGATTTATTGTTTATGAAAGAACGGGGCTTGTATATATGTATACATGGCTTCAATACGTTTGAGTATTTATGTTACTAATCGTGTGCCTTAAGAATGAAATGAAAATGCAGGTATACTATTATGTCCATATGAAGAGTTGATGAGTGGGATGCAAGATTGTACTCGGAAAGATAACCGAGAAGATTAGCATGAATAGAAGAATGCGGAATGGTTATTTAATTGCGTATGTCTAGATTAACAATGATGTTAACAAATATTAATGATGTACATGTACGTGGTGATTACAGGTTGCACAGAATTAACATCATTGTGGAGACTAAGAGGTTGAAGATCGAGTCAAAGAGCAAGGACTGTACGGGAAGAGCGGTCTCATAGCTTGTATTTATGTATTACATTTAACGCGTTAATCAAGAATGAATTTTGTATATCATTTCAAGAAGTTTCCGACAGATTATAAATGAACTTTCAAGTATGTTATATAGACAATATAAGAAAGAATTTTTGAGCCGGTATTTCCGTAGCGTCTCTTATGGTCAAAACATTTTAGGGTGTTACAATTAGTTTGTGCGCATTTGTGTTCATCAACGTTCGTTTTTATTCGTTGCTTAAAATTAACAAACAAACACAAGCGAACACG
Source organism: Helianthus tuberosus (assembly GCA_030545235.1). Classification (NCBI taxonomy): domain Eukaryota; kingdom Viridiplantae; phylum Streptophyta; class Magnoliopsida; order Asterales; family Asteraceae; genus Helianthus; species Helianthus tuberosus. Next base: position 3,348,786 of record CM060362.1, read on the forward strand.
AACAATTTCATTTCCTTAAGAAACGAACACGAACACAAAATCTCGTTCGGTAAGTGTTCATGTACAGTTCGTGAACACATATATTTCTTAACAAACGAACATGGACAAGGTCTTGTTCGTGTTCGTTCGGTTCGTTTGCAGCCCTATATATATTGATCAAATGTTATATTAAATGCCACGATATGCACCCATACACTTAAATAACCGAGAAGATGTATTATAGTTACACAACTATCAATTAGCAACGTATGGATGCATTGTGTGTCTGTACCATTTGCTTATTTGTTTGTTTATGCATTGTGTTGTTGTTTATTTAGTTGTCTTTGTTGTAATTTGCTTTGGTATTTAATTTATGGCGAGTGGCTTCGTTTGGAAGCTTTACACACACACACACACTCTCTCTCTCTCTCTATCTCATCTGACTACATTTATCTTCTTTCATTAATGCATGTTACTTTTATCTCGATGAAGATGTATAGAGATTTGCTATGCTGGTTCTTTGATTTTGGCTTGGCATGTTTATGTTGCAGTCGATTGACGATTCTAAGCTTCGGGTGTTTGCTTTTGTAACTCCGTTCATGGTTGTGAGAACATCTTTTTGATCTACATATTACCATTTTCCTATATTTTGTTAGTATAGAATGGTTTTGATATATAAATGAGCATACTCAAATTGTTTTTGTGGTATGATACACTATCAGTTAGCAACACGTGTGTGCATTGTGTGGTTGTACCCCTTGCTTGTTTTTTGTTTTTGCATTTGGGGGATGCATATTTGGTTGGTTTTGTTGTAATTTGCTTTGGTATATAATGTGGTCTAGGCTGAGTGGCTTTATTTTGAGGTTGTTGTCTGTCTTATAGGTAGTTTGTTGGCGGGTTGTTTGTTTTGGTTGGACAGTGAGCTAACTGTGATGTGTTTGTATTGGTGATGTGGAATTGGTATTTGGTGCGATTTATCCTATTCTAGAAACCAGAGTGTTGGGAACTTAGTTTTTAACAAAGATGGTTTTGTTTGGGTTTATTGGGTATGATGGTGCACGTCATATGGAATGGTAGTTTTTATTGAAGTTGTGTCATGTCTGAGCCTTAGTATCTTTAGATGCATTTTACATGTTGCTAATTGATAATATTTTGAAGCTGGTAATTATCCTAATACCAAGTAGAGTTTTAACAACCTGTAATGTCAAAAGTCTTAGTTTAATTGGCGGTGATGGCTTATTTTAAGCAATCGGTTAACCGAAGACTTCTGAGCCAGACCAATACATGTTACAAACCCGTCATTAGCGTGTGTGTCATATTGTTTATTTATTTTTTAATTGACATTTTTGTATATTTTTTAATTTATTGTTGTATCAACTTGGTCTCTTTTTTGGCGATGACGATTTGGACACATCGAATAAGCGTAAAGCTAAAAATTGATGTGTACGAGCCTTCTTTTCTTGATACAAAACTAATTTGATTGATTTTTTTATAGTTGTCTTAAAAATTGAATTTAGAATCTGACCTATATATCAATTTATAGGTTAAAAATTGTTATCTCGAACCAAGAGGCACATGTTTTTTAACAACTAGGGCACGTCTTTGAACAAGTGATCGAGTCGGATCGTAGGATAAACGAAAAGTTGGCGGAACTAAGTGAGCACACGTCGAAGATACGCGATAAATAGGCCGAGCTCCAATTTGAAATAAAGCGCTTCATGCGCATTATGCTCAATCTACTAAGTGTTAATAAATATTAACATGCTTAGTTTTCTTATTTTTTTGTTTTCCTTTGTTGTAAATTTTGTAATAATCTATACTATCAGTCAATGATATAATATAATGCTTACGTTCGTGTTTTTGTATTAAGTTGACAAGATAACAATGTCGCTTATAGATTTTATAGGATAACATTTTCTGTCAGAATACCTAGCTGGTAATAAAAATGCAACTTAGTTGTCAAAATTGGTTTCACGCTTAATAGAGTTGCTTGCTAAATATTATGGGAAAAAGTGTTAGGGTTTTTTATTACATTTGACTATAAACTTTTTTCTAATTTCTTTATTTTTTAGTCTTTTATTGTTTATTGACTTTACCTTGTTGTACCTATAGCTTGATTAGTTGTATATTGTGTGTAGAGATTTTGTGCTTCTTTAAGTTGTATATTAAAAGGCTACTATATCATAGAGTTTATTTATTGACTTATTGTACCTATAGTTTAGTTAGTTGTATATTGAGTGCAAAAAAATTGTGCTTCTTTAACGTACATTTAAATTGTATATATAGGTTACTATATCATACATAGAGTTTTTTTATATAGTAGATTGTATGTATGCGATGATAGAAAGAAAGATAACAGAAAAATAAAAAGTGTACATAAATACTTTGTGCTTCGCATATGTGAAGTGTCACGCTTTTACATTTTGCATCCTAGCTTGTGACTATCGCCTCGATGTGCGTCACACAATTTTAAAACCAAGATCCAAAACATAATTGTAGGTCCCGATTCTCGGAGGATCGATACGAAACCAAATCCTTGTTTATCACAAACACGCTCACGAGTGCGGAATCCCCGTGACTATGCCAAACCAAACACAGATAGTAGTAACACAATATAACCAATGAATCACAGTCAATTGATTAGATGAGAACAAAGGTTCAAACCGATACACACACAGTTTGAAGTAAAACTCTCAGAAGGTTATGTTCTCATGGCTTCAAAGTGAAATATGAGGTGTTTATATAGGCAGCATGATACAAGATATGACGAAACTTAAATGGGGGGCGACGAAACTTCAAGGTTGACGAAACTCCTAGAGTTTCGTCACTTAGCATGGTAAAACTCCTTAGAGTTTCATCACAAAGGGAGTTTCGTCACTTATGGAATTTCATCATGAGGGAGTTTCATCATGGTGAAACTTGGAGTTTCATCATGGGAGTTTCCCCATGTATGTCTTTGATGAAACTTGGGAGTTTCGTCATACATTAGCTCGACGAAACTTGGAGTTTCGTCGAGGGCTGCAACTGCTGATATGCTGCAAACTGTTAACAGTTTGCTGCAGATCTATATAAACACACAGACATAACATAAAAACCAAGTATGCAACATGCATTGTTCATTTATACATTACATAACAAACGAGACAAACTTGTCGGACCCAAGTAGGATAGGAGGATATCCGACTAGGTCTTCATTCCATAAAAGTGTCGAACCGAACGTGCTGCGTCCACACAAAATGTATCAACAAACTCCCCCTTGGACGTTGCTGTGATGGTTCGTCTTCCATGTCTTTCATGTCGAAGGATCGTCAAAGTCTTCACGCGTCGTAAGCAGAAAGTGTATCAACAAACTCCCCGTTTTATTTAGGAAGTGTGTTAATAAACTCCCCCTTAAAATAAACTCTCCATTGAGTTATGCTCGTGAATTTTTTGATCGTCAACTATTCGGATCCTTTTGGTGTTGATGAGGGGTCATCGGCAACTCGATCATCTTTATCCTTTGAGTGCCTTCACGTCGTGACTTCACTTCACGGCTTGTCATCTGACACGTTCTCTTTGTCTTTAGCTGGTTCGAATGCAACATCTGCACATGCTACAGAGCTAAACACGTAATGAGAACAACCGCTTGGAATATAGACAAATTAAACAAATGACACATATGAGATCAAATCTCAATCAAACACCGACCGACAACAGTTTGAAAGTTTAGAAAATGTTCAGTTTTAATCCTTTAACTTTCAAAATCTGTCAACTTCGACCGTTTATGAAGATGCAATTGTTTTCCAGCTTCCAATCAGGATTTTGGGTAGGATAGACTTGAGTTCCAACATCGGTCAATCAAAAATAAACTAGAAGTAAAATCTTTTTGGCTTTTATAAAGTTTAAATTAAAACACACCTAAAATCTTTTTGGTATTTTTCAAATGTAAACACGGAAAGCAATAAATAAATATATACAAAGATGCATAAACTGAAAGCATTAAATAAATATTTACAGACAATCTTTTTGCGAGTTTCGAGGGTAAGAGAATCATATCAGTGTACGGTCATGCCAAAACGCTCTTGTTGTTCAGTTAGTTAGCATTTAAATAAGCATCTTATAACGATTATCGGTATTGTTGTCCACATAAGCTCAACTTATCAGATGTAATCATGTGACATGGGGATACGCTAAGGTATAATTTATACTTACCGACCGGTGTTCATCCACTCACGACACATTCCCGTATCAAGGTATGCACGAGAGTTCATCTTACCGGTGAGTATACCGTTTATCATTTGTTTGACCGTATAAAAATGTGAGATACTCACTTATTTTTTATTTGAAAACAAGCCCTATATGATAGAATCACTTATTGATGAGGAACTTGATTTTCATATGCATGAGGGCACAAGAGCAAGTTCGTGAACAGGTCAGTACATCGTACAGCAAAGAGACGAACTTGACTCCCGGATAAATGTGATATATTATCACTTATTTTGTTTGGACATGTGATTGTTGATCACTTATTGAGGTCGTATGCAATATGTACACGTATGTATAGTATCATGGAAGATCTTGACTTCGTCTCCGTTATTTTTTGGGAAAAGATACAACCATGATACCCAGATGATAAGACAGCATAAAGACCGAATATCTCAGAACCTCGGCAATCTCTCAAACGAAATTTCGGTACTAAGACCATATGCCAATGAGTGGTTCCCACCTGGTCTTCAGTCGATTAGGGTTTATATCACCCTGCACACTTTAAAAAGATTGTGAGCCTACCGATACATCTTATATAGAGCTGCTTATCGTTTTTCATTTAAGGTTTAAAGAGGTTTGGACAGACCACTGATGTACTATCATTTTCTCTTTTTCTAGCCAGGAAACTCATCTTTGTTTTTCTATTGTTTTTGTGTTTTGAAATTTCTTCGATGTTTTTGTATTTTTCAAATTTTGGATTTACTCCCCATAAAATCAACAAAGTATGATAAATTTAAAAAAAAAACACAAAGGTATTTACAAAAACGATTTCCCGATGTCGGATTAACTCATGTTTTACCTTAATGCCGTTTACCAAAATTAATTTTAATCAAGATTGATTTATCGAATTTTGGAAAAAATCAGTTGGCACATTGGTAATAATCAGTGTGGACCATGACAACATTGACGAGTTTCATAGTGAAACAATCACATGTGAGGTAATATTCGAGTTCAACGTGTCAGGTCAAAGAGTGTTGTACGAGATGATATAATTTATAAAGTAGCTTAAATATCGTCAAGGATAGGAGAGATTAGAAATTCAAAACTGTATCCTGCAACTGCTTCGTGCATTGCCAGGAATCTGAGCGCTCTCCTAAACTGGATATCCACCCGGTGTGGACTGCAAAGTCGATTTTTGTAGCTACTTCACTTAATCCAAAAAAAACTCTTCACAGCAACAAGATCAGAAACTTCCAGGTCCGGCTGGTCTTCCACATTACACCAGCGAAGGTCTTTCTCTTTCTCTTTAAGAAGTAGTGTGCGGTTGTTCAATCCACGCCAAGGCATCCGCACACCCGGTTGATTTGTTCAACAAACACATTTTCTTCAAACACACCACGAAGAAATGTACACTGCACGTTCATCTTGTTGATTTTGAACTTCAGACGTGCTGTAGGTGCGTACATTTTGATTGAATCTATCCTGGGGACCCGATTAAAGCCTTTAACAATCAAACTTTGGAATGATTTTCATTTTGTCGAAGCTTTCAGTTTCTTTCATCAGACAATCTTTGTCTCCTTTTTCTTTTTCTCTCTTCATCAAAGGCAACAACTCCTAGATATGATGATGTTTCGGAGCCGCGTGTCGCCAATCTTGTGCATGGACGCCCCACTATCAACAATCCTAAGACTATCAATAGTTCCTCCTGGAACATTCTGCACACTCATTCACAGATCCGTTGAGGATGGGGACCGAAGCCTTAGTGGTCTTGGGTCGTCCCTGAGCATCACGAAATGTGATCTCAATTTCCTGATGATTTTCAAACACAACACCTCCCCCTGAACTTTCACCCGTTTTAGGTTTCCAAGTTTGTTTTTGCTTACCAGTTTGATTCTTATAAAGAGATTTTGAAATTTCTGGTTTTAAAGATTGTGATGAACTTGGTTCCCTATTAACATATTTGACTTCAGATTTTAAAGCCTTTTCAACTGCCTTGACGTTTTGACGTCGTTGTTTTGTTTCTTGCTCTTTAACAGTTCGTTTATCATGTTTTTGTGAAACAGGACGACGTTGAGGGTGAACTTTTTCATGTGGTGCTTTTTCAACAAATTTCTCTTTGGGAGTATCTGTACAATTTTTAATGATATGTCCAAACTCCCCACACTTAAAACATGTTCTCCTTTCAACAAACTTAGGAGAATCTGATCGACGAACAAATGTCGAAGTTGTAGAACCTGAGGTACTCGCTTTTTCATCACACCCGTTTGTATGTTGAGTGTAATTGTTTTGACTGTTACGTTTTAAAATCTTGACTTGTTGGACAAAATCGGTGTTTGATTCGTTTTCAAAAGTCTCAATTTTATCAGTACCCTTCGATGCTACAAATTTGACATTACTGTTTTTCTTCTGGTAACGAGCTCCTTTTGTTTCAAATTTTGATTGAGAAACGTTAGACTTTTGAGCTCGCCTTTCTGGTTGTTTACCCTTAGAAGCAATAGGTTGTTGCTTTGTCGGTGATCATTGATTTCCAAATTGTTTTCTAATTTTAGATTTAGGGATTGGATCACATTGAGTTACAACAACTCCTGGGATCGTCTTTCCCAAAAAATTGCTTGTATTATCTTCAAAAACTTTATCAATCAAAGATGGATTGACATTTTTAATTGGAAAATCATTGTCTGAATAAATTTTAACATCTCCGACCAAAGTATACAACACGTTATTGCTCTTAACAGCAGACACACATTCCTTGTCATCCTTGACAGGATCTATCACTTGCTTGGCAACAGGTTGCACAACAAGAGTAGGAGGATCACACAGAATGTAATTCTCAATTGGAATTTCTACTCCCTTCATCTTATCAAGTGATGTATCCTGATCACTCACATCTGATTCATCATCAGACGAATCATAGTCCTCAACAGTTGGAGGACTTTGATTCATCGATGCTGAATTTCCTGTTTCTACAGACGAGTCACTCGAGGAACTGTCCGATTTGAACCCTAATCATGTAGTAACTTCCTCATAATCAAGAGGCACACTAGGTTCAAAACGAGGCATATCCTCTTCATCAGGCATTCGAGTATAGTTGTGTCTCAAAGGGGGTGGACACGCCTTATACCCAACGCCTTTCTTGTTCCCTTTCAGCTGTTGAGCTTCTATGATGTGATCAAGCATATATCTGGAGTTAGAATAACTCTCCAATTTGAGCTTGATTGCATCATGCTCGCATTTGGCAATGGCTAAGTTTCGATTACATCTTTGAAATCCTTTTCATTTCTAGCTAAAGCCATGTTTGCCTCCTTGCACTTAGACAGCTCAATAACTAAACTTTGATTGTGACTATGGACCTTTTCGGATTCCACTTTCAAATCTGCACACATATTACATACACTAGGAGTAGGAGTGTCGGAATTTACCTGACTTGATGAGGCTGAGACATTTGCCATAAAGGTAGTCTGATAAGAAAAAGATCCATCTTCAGAGAAGAACTTCTCCATTTCCTTTGTTGCAACAGCAGCCTTCTTGATCAGAGTAGATTTCTGACGCTTTAACTCCTTAGCTTCCTTCAATAAATCATCAACATCAGAATTATAACCACCCGAATTTGAGCTTTCTTCATCCGAACTCCCGCTATAACCAGAACTATCATCACTATCAGAAAACTCTTATTTGTGAACATGCTTGATGTGATTGATGATCTTTGCATAACATGCGGTTCCTCCTCTTTCTTGATCACCATCTCCAAACTGTACTGACCAGTTACATCCTTCATCAGCTTGAACGACTAGAGCCCGATTGGTGTTTGATGGCCCAGACTGGTCTCGGTTGGTGGTGTTGTTCACAGCTACTATCCCTCTTTCATGGTTACCTTGATTTGCGCTGGAAGTACTTGTCTGACTTCGGAAGGGATTTTGGTTGCCTTGTTTGCTCGGTCGAGTGCACTCCCGCTTGAAGTGACCCTTTTCGTCGCAATTAAAACACGTTACCGCATCCTTATCGAAACTGTACTTTGTATCATTTTTGCCTTCCAAGCTTGTTCTTCCCGTTCGAGTCATAAAATCCTTTGCCCTTCTAACAGCACTTGCAAACGCCCATTTAATGTCCATTAACTCCATTTCATCACGGTCTATCTGTTGATAATCTTCATTGGTCATATTGATGTTTCCAATTTGACCTGCGACCAATCCGCAATAAGCACTGAACATTGTGTTGAGAAGTTCCATTTGTTCCTTTGCAACTTCTACACAAACTTTTGAAAGATTGGAAGTATCAACTCTGACGGTGTTGGGGTTTTGGGAATGAAAGGTGTCACTGTAATTTGCTTGATGAGGTTGTGGTTGGGCTTGCGGCTGGGTTGAAATATAGGCACTTGGATTATATTGAGGTTTTGAAAAAGCTTGAGCAACAACATGCGCTGGTGGAAGATATGCACTTGGATCGAAAACCGGAGGAGGAGCTGATTGGGGAAAGGGAAATGAACTTGTATTGGACATAAACGCCGTCTGTAGTTTTGGTTGCTGAGCTGAACTGGAACTAGCTAAAGAGCTAAAACCCGGAAGGTACATTTCAGTATTTTAAGGAGCAGGAATTCATTTAGCTTTCCGAATTTCTTCATCATTCTTGTGCTCTAACTTCTGAATGAATTCATAGATACTGACAGTATCTAAACTACCCGTATGCTTTAGCAATTCAATAAAAGAACTCCATTTTGGGGGTAGAGCATCAGCAAACCTTGCAACCATTTCCTGTTGAGTTGCAAGAACACCATAAGAATACATTTCACTAATTAAATGATAAAAATGAGTTGTCATATCATTTAGCGTTTCGTTGTCCAAGAATTGAAATGATTCAAATCCCTTCTTCAACAGATCATGCCGCGTCTTTCTTGTAGCCGCATTTCCTTCACCTCTTGCTACCAAGGCATCCCATAAGGCTTTCGTGCTGGTACAATAACCGAACTGGTGATAAATATCTTTGTGGAGTGCTTGTGTGAGAATAGCGAACGCATTCTTCTCCAGATCATATGCCTTTTTGTCGGCTTCTTGCATATTATTGAACGTTGTAGCATTTGATCTTACTTCTTCAAGAGCTTGATTATAAGGCGAAATGAAGCATGTCCATAACTCGGTGTTTTGCCCTAGAACGTACGTGTGAAAACGTCCTTTCCATGTCGGATACTCGTTCATGTGATTCAGCTTTGGCGGGCGATTGTTGCTACCCGTTTCGCTTTCACTTATCAATAGATTTTGAATGCTTTGATTCTGGTTCGTCACCAATGCCCATTGATTTGCACTAATCGATTGTTGAGGCATGACATTCCTTAACCAAACGGATGCGGATGTCTGATCCTCACCTGGTCTTGGATCCGTACTCCGATCCCAAGGACTCGTACAACTCATGATTGATGTATGAAAGTGAAAACCTTGTTACACGCTTGAAAACACACTGTTATGATAGATTTGCAAGGCTTCTGTTAAAAATTTAACAAGTTTCGACGAAACCCAAATTTTGGCGAAACTCTCACTGCTTGACGAAACACACTTGATGAAACACTGATAACGACGAAACCTTGATTAATGACGAAACCTTAGTTAACGACGAAACATTGATTAATGACGAAACCTTGATCATCGATGAAACATTGATTAACAACGAAATCTATGTTCGACGAAAACTATGCTCGACGAATCCTCTTGTGAAGGAACTCTCCTTCGACGAAACTTTAGTGAGGAACACTTGTTTGACGAAACTCTGTGATGAATTACTGTTATGAGGAAACCTCTACGTTCGACGAAACCTCTGATCGACCTTTGGTGAAACTCTAGTGACGAAACTCAAGATGATCTTTGGCGAAACTTTGTGTGATGAAACTCTCCTGATGACGAAATCTCTTTGATCTACGGCGAAACTATTGTGACGAAACTCAAAGGAATTTTGGAGAAACCTCCTATGTGACGAAACTTAGGAGTTGTTTCTGTCGCTTATGACTTTTGTCAACAAAGAGATAAGATCACAGAGAGGACAGAAAGTTAGTAAGCTTTGGTGAGATTTTTCAAAGAAACCTTATCCTATGTCTGACACAGTACACCAAATTCAACTTAAAGCATGCCTATCTCACCAAAACGGCATGGTGTTCCAATATTTTAATCAAATTTATCAATTTGTCCTTTTAATTTTAAATTGTAAATTCAATTATTATCTCAAGAACACTTTGAAGATACAAAGGACCACCCAGAATATAAGAACACAACCCCAGAATTTTATGAATTTTCCGGTCACTGAAGAACTTTCCGAAACACGGATTTGCTTAAAACTTTTACTAAAAACCCGGTTTTACCAAGTGAACAAGAAAGATAACAAGGTTTTTGATAAAACTTTTTAGCAAACAACAATATCTAACAAATTTTGAGAAGATTTTTCAGAAAAGTATTGTAAGGACCTACAAAAATGTCCTAAAACGACCTGTAAGTAAAAACCCGGACCCCTGAAACCCTACTGTGCATGAAAAACCAAGAAAAACAGATTTTTGGGTTTCACGCGGGCCGCGTAAGAGTAAGCCTAGGCTTACGCGGGCCGCGACAGCTCATAAAAACGGCAGATGGGAATTATGTCAAGCTCTTAATCTACCCTTAACCAATCTTAGACATTTTTTTACGGTAGAAACGGCATATGGGAATTATGTTAACATAGATAAGGTTTTGCGAGAAGGAAAGATAGAACTGTTAGGCCATAAATTTTCCGCAAACCTGTTACTTATGAATTTAGCCGAATTCGATATTGTGTTAGGAATGGATTGGTTAGTAACCAACCATGCTCGAATTCTTTGTGATAAAAATTCTATAGAAATTCATACACCCACAGGAGAATTAGTGGTGATTACAGGAGATAAGCCACATAAGCCACTGAAATTCGTTTTAGTAATGAAAGTTGCTAGTTATGAAAGAAAACAAGGAATAGTGTATATGATTTCGGTAATCACTAACACTAAAGATAAGGAACTTAAGGAAATTCCAGTAGTATCAGAATACCCAGAGGTATTCCCAGAAGAACTACCTGGATTACCACCTAATAGGGAAGTAGAATTTAGAATTCATCTAATTCCTGGAACTACACCGATAGCCAAGGCACCTTATCGGTTAGCACCCATCGAAATGCTAGAATTGAAAAAGCAGTTAGATGAATTATTAAGCAAAGGATTCATACAACCTAGTTCATCCCCGTGGGAAGCTCCAGTGTTGTTTGTGAAAAAGAAAGATGGTTCGATGAGAATGTGTATCGATTACAGGGAATTGAATAAGGTTACAATTAAGAATCGATACCCATTACCTAGGATTGATGATCTTTTCGATCAACTTCAAGGAGCTAGATACTTTTCTAAGATAGATTTACGCTCTGGATACCATCAGTTGAAAGTACAAGAAGAAGACATACCTAAAACTGCTTTCAGAACTAGGTATGGTCACTACGAGTTTACAGTCATACCCTTTGGGTTAACAAATGCTCCTGCAGCATTTATGGACATGATGAATAGGATCTGTAAACCGTACTTGGATAAATTTGTAATTGTCTTTATCGACGATATACTCATTTATTCCAAAAGGCAGGACGAGCATTGTCAGCACCTGCATGTACTCTTAACTTTGTTAAGAAAGGAAAAGCTTTACGCCAAATTCTCGAAGTGTGAATTATGGCTACAGGAGGTGCAATTTTTAGGACACATGGTGAATCACGAAGGTATTCATGTCGATCCCTCCAAGATAGAAGCGATTACCAAATGGAAGGTCCCGCAGTCAGCTATGGAAATTAGAAGTTTTATAGGGTTAGCCGGATACTATGGACGGTTTATTAAGGATTTTTCCAAGATAGTTGTACCATTAACTAAGCTAACATGTAAAGCAGTTAAGTTTGAATGGGGACCTAGGCAAGAGGAAGCTTTTAGGATTTTAAAACAAAGGTTAACCAACACCCCAATCCTTGCCTTACCAGAAGGGACAAAAGATTTTGAAGTATACTGTGATGCTTTAAAACTAGGATTAGGATGTGTGCTAATGCAACGCAAGAAGATAATTGCGTATGCCTAAAGACAATTGAAGAAGCATGAAGAAAATTATACGACGCATGACTTAGAATTAGGAGCCATAATTTTTGCCCTTAAAATTTGGAGACACTATTTGTATGGAAGTAAGTTTACTGTCTATACAGATCATAAGAGCTTAAGATACATATTTGGGTAAAAAGAATTAAACATGAGGCAAAGAAGATGGATGGAGATCTTAAGTGACTACGACTGTGATATTCAATATCATGAAGGAAAAACAAACGTAGTTGCTGATGCCTTAAGTCGTAAGTATCATAAGAAACAACGATGAGTTCGTGCTCTTAGATTAAGTTTACAATTAGACTTAATGGAACAATTGAAGAACATTCAAGAAACAGCAATCAAGGATGATGCTGAAGGTATGAAAGGACGAATAAAGGAATTAGAGCAAGGAAGTGATGGAATTTGGAGATTCCACAAAATAAGGATTTGGGTACCTAAGCAGGGAGAATTAAGAAATAAAATTTTAGAGGAAGCCCATAAATCTAGGTATACCATGCATCCTGGTAACAATAAGATGTACCAAGATTTAAGAAATAACTTTTGGTGGATAGGAATGAAAAAGGACATAGCTAGATATGTTTCTAAGTGTCTTACTTGTTCACAAGTTAAGGCAGAACACCAGAAACCCTCAGGTCTACTACAACAACTAGAAATGCCAGTATGGAAATGGGAACTTATAACCATGGATTTTGTCACTAAGTTGCCCAAAACCAGAAAGGGTAATGACGCGATTTGGGTAATTGTGGATCGATTAACCAAATCAGCTCATTTTCTACCCATGAAAGAAACCTTTAGCATGGAAAGATTGGCAAAGCTGTATCTAGATGAGGTAGTATCCTTACATGGAGTTCCACTCTCCATTGTATCGGATAGGGATAGCCGTTTCACCTCCCATTTCTGGACCAGTTTCCAGGAAGCAATGGGAACCCGACTAAAATCAAGCACTGCATACCATCCTCAAACAGACGGATAAAGTGAAAGGACAATCCAAACCCTGGAAGACATGCTTAGGGCATGTGTAATAGATTTTGGTAGAAACTGGGATGACCACCTACCCTTAATCGAATTCTCCTATAACAATAGTTATCATGCAAGCATCGAAGCTGCCCCATTCGAAGCACTGTATGGACGAAAGTGCAGAACTCCAGTTTGCTGGGAAGAAATAGGAGAAAGTCAATTATCAGGTTCTGAAATCGTACAAGAGACCACCGACAAGATCACTCAAATCAAGGAAAGACTAAAAACGGCTCGAGATTTCTAGAAGAGTTATGCCGACAATAGACGCAAGCCGCTAGAATTTCAAGTTGGAGACGAGGTACTATTGAAAGTTTCTCCTTGGAAAGGAGTAGTTCGGTTCGGTAAGAAAGGAAAATTAAGTCCAAGATACGTAGGACCATTCCCAGTAATCCAACGTATATGACCAGTCGCTTATCGCTTACAGCTACCAGAAGCGTTAGTTGGGGTACATGACGTATTTCATGTATCCAACCTCAAGAAATGTCTATCTGACGAATATTTGGTAGTACCTCTTCAAGACATACAGGTGAATGAAAAGTTGAAGTTCGTGGAGAAACCACTTCAAATAGAAGACATAAAGATTAAGTTTCTCAAGCACAAAAGACTAGTACTGGTCAAAGTCAAGTGGGATTCGAAAAGAGGACCCGAATACACCTGGGAGCTGGAATCTGAGATGAAGCGAAAATATCCTCACTTATTTCAGTAAATCTCGAGGACGAGATTTTAAATAAGGTGGGGAGGATGTAAGGACCTACAAAAATGTCCTAAAACGACCAGTAAGTAAAAACCCGGACCCCTGAAACCCTACTGTGCATGAAAAACCAAGAAAAACAGATTTTTGGGTTTCACGCGGGCCGCGTAAGAGTAAGCCTAGGCTTACGCGGGCCGCGACAGCTCATAAAATCTCCCGATCAGCTTGCCAGGCCACGTGTCACACACGTGGCAGATCTAGGTGTGACACGCTAGCCCTAGTCTACGAATAGATGACCCTCGCGGGCCGCGTAAGTGTTAAGTGTGGGTTTACGCGGGCCGCGTAAGACCCATTTTTCAGCTATAAAAGGGTTGGACATGAGCAGTTCATTTACACTCGAAAAACTTTTCAAAACACGAAGTATTCTGCTCAAAAACGAAATTCCAACGTAGAGAAACACTGCTACAATATAGGGTATTAACTCGATCACTGCTACGATTCAATGTCCGATCGATTGAAACCAATCCAATGGATGTTTAAGTGTTGCCCACATTAGGGCTATACTTTGTCATTTGTCGTGAATTCGATGGATGTTTAATTATTGCACTTTGTCATTCGTTGTGAGGGTTTTAATCTCGTAAGTTATCGTAAATGTTGTATTAGTTACTGACCTAGTTCGTGTGCATTGTTATTTAAACTAGGTTATCAGGCTTATCAGTAGGCTAAACTCTGCCCGTTTAAATCTGCAATGTGAGTCATTCTCTTTTTATCAATATGTTTTACAATACTCCAATCATTTTCAAAAGTTATAATTACAAGGATTAAGTCGTGGTTATCTTGAATCACTGGCTAGTGGGGTATTGTGCACATTACTAATTTCTCACGGTTAGGCTAATAAATCCTAACAGTGATAATCATCACTACTTGGGTGAAAGGACCCAATAGTGGTATGACCATCTTCATCAGGAGGTGACACGGCGTCAGATAAAAATAAGATAGAAGCCATTGTAATCGCTCTTATGCTCTAAATTTATAACTAATGTGTCATTTTATTTAACCTGAATGACTCGCCAGTATTTCCCCGCTGATAAAATATTTTAAAACATGTTTCAGGCGACCTGCTGTAAATCAAGGAAAACGTGCTACGGAGCACTAACAAGCTTGAAGAGGTGGCTCAGTTAAATAAATAAACATGTTTTGTAAACCAGGGAATTTCCTTGTGAAATTCCTCTATTGTAAATTACGGGGTTTGTCCTAGATTATATAATAAAATAATCGGACATTTTAAAGTTTAAAAGATCCTGTAAATCTTCCGCTGTCAACTCAATTAATAGATACCACGGGATTTCTGTCCCGCGGCTCCTGGACCGGGTAAAAACCGGGACGGGGGCCGTGACAAATATGAACTTTAAGATCAACAATTTTCAGAAAAACATGAACATCCAGTTTCACACTTGAAGAAATCCAACTATGTTTGATTTTAAACAAGGATAAGAGCCACCGCTCTGATACCACTTGTTGGTCCCGATTCTCGGAGGATCGATAACGAAACCGAATCACTTGTTTATCACAAACACAGTCAAGAGTGCGGAATCCCCGTGACTATGCCAAATCAAACATAGATAGAAAGAACACAATATAACCAATGAATCACACTCAATTGATTAAAAGGATGAGAACAATGATCAAACAAATATACACAGAGTTTGACAGTAGACTCTCAGGATATGCTCTCATGGTTTCAAAGTGAAATATGAGGTGTTTATATAGGCAGCATGATACAAGATATGACGAAACTTAAAGGGGGGGGGGGGGGGGCACGAAACTTCAAGGTTGACGAAACTCCTAGAGTTTTGTCACTTAGCATGGTGAAACTCCTTAGAGTTTCATCACAAAGGGAGTTTCGTCACTTATGGAATTTCATCACACATGGGGGTTCATCATGAGGGAGTTTCATCATGGTGAAACTTGGAGTTTCATCATGGGAGTTTCCCCATGTATGTCTTTGATGAAACTTGGGAGTTTCGTCATACATTAGCTACACGAAACTTGAAGTTTCGTCGAGGGCTGCAACTGCTGATATGCTGCAAACTGTTAACAGTTTGCTGCAGATCTATATAAACACACATACATAACATAAAAACGAAGTATGCAACATGCATTGTTCATTTATACATTACATAACAAACGAGACAAACTTGTCGGACCCAAGTAGGATAGGAGGATATCCGACTTGGTCTTCATTCCATAAAAGTGTCGAACCGAACGTGATGCGTCCACACAAAATGTATCAACAATAATCATGACTTTCAATAACGTTTCTTTTTTCATATTCCCTGTCTAATTTTAATAACGTAAATATAACAAGGGGTAAATTACTTTTTTGAGTCCCTGTGTTTTAGTGGTTTTAACTAGTTGAGTCCAAAAACAAAAAGTTTAACGACCTGAGTCCCTATAAGCATTTTCATTATCCATTTGAGTCAAAATTTTAACCTTTTGAGTCCAATTTTTTGGACTCAAATCGTTATAAAATGAACAAAATTGGACTCAAAACGTTATAAAATAAATGGATAGAGACTCAGAATGTTAAACTTTTTGATTTTGGAATCAAGTAGTTAAAACCACTAAAACACACGGAAAAAAAAGTAATTTACTCTAGAGAAATGAATAAATGATGCAATGAAAGAGAAAATTACACTGACCCGAATCAAACCCACCCGGTCAAATCCGACCCGCCCAATTGACCGACTTTAAACCCACCCGCCGTACATATACAAAACAAAATCCCCAAATTCACATACCACTCGTTCTTCGCATCAAATTTCATCTCATAACAAACCCTAAGTAAGTTTCCCCTTCGTTTTCTCTGCAAAAACTTATACATATCTCGATAATTTGTATGCCTGTTTCATGCATTCATAATCTCTACGCATGTTTATCAATTACATATGTGTTTTTACGCGATCTGTATCGTTCGTTGCGAATAATTTGATCTTATTTTCGAGTTTTCGGTTCCGATTTATAGGTTTTAGTAGCTGTTGTGGTTAAATGTTCAATTACGTTGGTTTATTGTTTCCGATTGATATTTAGGTTTTGTTCGTTGTTTTGGTGTTTTGAGTGTTTAACTGTTTTAGGTTTAGGTTTAGGTTTAGGTTTAGGTTTAGATTTATGGCTTAATTTCCTGTATGTTTGTGTGGATTATTTGTTGATTTTTATGTATTTTGGATTTTAATTGATTTGAGTGGATAAGTGGAAGTGACGTACTGTTACGAACAAACCTTAGGAAGTTTCAGTGTCGTTTGCTTGAGCAAAAAGCTTAATCTATTCTCATAATTTGTTTAATTGTTTCATGTATTTCTAAATCTGAATCCATACGCATGTTTGTTCAATTATATATGTGTTATATACCTAAATTTTAATCTCTACGGGATGTTTGTCGATTATATATGTGTTATTCATGTTTTTTATGTGATTTATATCATTGTTACGAATGATTTGATTTAATTTTTTGAGTTTTTCATTCCGCTTTACAGGTTTGAGTAGTTTTTGTAGATTATTCTTTCGAAAATATATTTAGTTGTTGTCTTGTTTTGTTTTGGTGTTTGAGTGTTTTACTGCTTTAGGTTTATGGTCTATTTTCGTGTATGTTTATGTGGATTATTCATTTATTTGTTGATTTTGATGTATTTTGGATTTTAATTGATTTGAAGGGAAATGACGTACCAACGTTGATTTGATTTTGGTGTTTACTGCAGTTTGTTGAAGAGTTGGAAACATGGATCCAGTGGATTTGGAGATCGCAAAGACACAAGAAGAAAGGAAGATAATGGAGGCAGCACTAGCACCAAACTCCATTACTTTCGATACTGAGCTTTACGATGGAAACAATCGGTTTCAGGATTACAACAGGGAGATTCCAACTAACGATGACGAAGACAACGCTGATGCTATGGATAATGAAGTTGCGAGAAAATTAGCTTCTTACACTGCTCCGAAATCACTCTTGAATGATATGCCCAGGGGTGGTGATGATGAGTCGTTAGGGTTTAAGAAGTCGCAAAGGATTATCGATAGAGAAGATGATTACAGGAGGAGACGGTTGAATCAGGTTATTTCTCCGGAACGACATGATGCTTTTGCTAGCGGTGATAAAACCCCCAAACCTGAAACACGAACGTATGCTGATGTCATGAGGGAAGCCGCGTTGAAAAGAGAGAAAGAGGAGACATTGAAAGTGATTGCGAGAAAGAAAAAGGAAGAAGAGGAGAATAAGGCGGCGGGGAAAGATAAGGAATCGGTTGCTGCACCGCCAGCTCAAAAACGGAGGAACCGATGGGATCAATCGCAAGACGATTCCGGTGCGAAGAAAGCGAAAACGGGTTCCGATTGGGATATGCCGGATTCAACTCCGGGAATCGGAAGATGGGATGCAACTCCGACACCGGGTAGAATTGGTGATGCGACCCCTTCAATGTCTAGGAAAAACCGATGGGATGAAACTCCGACACCTGGTCGGTTAGCTGATTCAGACGCTACACCAGGTGGCGGTGGAGTGACACCTGGCGCTACTCCTGCGGGCATGACATGGGACGCGACACCAAAACTGTCGGGTCTTGCTACCCCGACACCAAAACGACAGAGGTCAAGGTGGGACGAGACACCAGCCACTATGGGAAGTGCGACACCTGGCGGTGCGACACCCGCAGCCGGTTATACACCTGGCGTGACACCTGTTGGTGGGGTCGAACTAGCCACACCGACACCAGGTGCGATAAATCTCCGTGGTGCGATCACACCGGAACAATATAATCTAATGAGATGGGAGAAAGATATCGAAGATAGAAACCGCCCGTTAACCGATGAAGAACTCGATGCGATGTTTCCGCAAGAAGGGTACAAGATATTGGAACCACCTGCATCTTATATTCCGATTAGAACTCCCGCACGAAAGCTTCTTGCTACACCGACTCCGTTAGGAACACCGTTATACGCCATTCCCGAAGAAAACAGGGGTCAACAGTTTGATGTTCCGAAAGAGATGCCAGGTGGACTTCCGTTCATGAAGCCAGAAGATTACCAGTACTTTGGTGCGTTGTTGAACGAAGAAGACGAAGAAGAATTATCTCCAGACGAACAAAAAGAGAGAAAGATTATGAAACTGTTGCTTAAAGTCAAGAACGGGACCCCACCACAGAGGAAAACAGCGTTGAGACAGTTAACCGATAAAGCCCGTGAATTTGGTGCGGGCCCGTTATTCAACCGTATTCTTCCGTTGCTTATGCAGCCTACATTAGAAGACCAAGAGAGACACTTGCTGGTTAAAGTTATAGACAGAGTTCTTTACAAGCTGGATGAGCTTGTTCGACCTTACGTTCATAAAATTCTCGTCGTGATAGAACCGTTATTGATTGACGAAGATTACTACGCACGTGTTGAAGGTAGAGAAATCATATCGAATCTCAGTAAAGCAGCTGGGTTAGCAACTATGATAGCTGCTATGCGTCCTGATATCGATAACATCGACGAATACGTTCGAAACACAACCGCAAGAGCTTTTAGCGTTGTCGCATCGGCACTCGGAATCCCTGCTTTATTACCGTTCCTGAAAGCTGTTTGTCAAAGTAAGAAGTCATGGCAAGCTAGACACACAGGTATTAAAATCGTTCAACAAATCGCTATTTTAATCGGGTGTGCGGTTCTTCCCCATTTACGTTCTCTCGTCGAGATTATCGAACACGGGCTCAACGACGAGAATCAAAAGGTTAGAACGATTACCGCGTTGTCGCTTGCCGCACTTGCTGAAGCGGCTGCACCATACGGTATCGAAAGTTTCGATTCAGTTCTTAAGCCATTGTGGAAAGGTATCCGGTCCCACCGTGGAAAGGTTTTGGCTGCGTTTTTGAAAGCGATTGGTTTTATTATTCCGTTAATGGATGCCATTTATGCTAGTTACTATACAAAAGAAGTTATGGTTATTTTGATTCGTGAGTTTCAATCTCCTGATGAAGAAATGAAGAAAATCGTGTTGAAAGTTGTGAAACAGTGTGTGAGTACTGAAGGTGTTGAAGCGGATTACATTCGAAGTGATATTCTTCCAGAATTTTTCCGAAACTTTTGGGTTAGACGAATGGCGTTGGATCGAAGAAACTATAAGCAACTTGTTGAAACAACGGTTGAGATCGCAAATAAAGTCGGTGTTCCCGATATTGTAGCGAGAATCGTTGAAGATTTGAAAGATGAAAGCGAACCTTACAGAAGAATGGTGATGGAAACAATTGAGAAGGTTGTAGCAAATTTAGGTGCGTCAGATATCGATTCCCGTTTAGAAGAGCTTTTAATCGATGGTATTCTGTACGCGTTTCAAGAACAAACTAGCGATGATGCAAACGTCATGCTTAACGGGTTCGGTGCGGTGGTCAACTCTCTTGGTCAAAGGGTGAAACCATACCTTCCGCAAATTTGCGGTACGATTAAATGGCGTTTAAACAACAAAAGTGCGAAAGTGCGACAACAAGCTGCAGATCTGATTTCGAGAATTGCGGTGGTTATGAAACAATGTCAAGAAGAACAACTCATGGGACATCTCGGTGTCGTTTTGTACGAATATTTAGGTGAAGAATATCCCGAGGTTTTGGGTTCGATTTTGGGTGCGTTGAAAGCAATCGTGAATGTTATTGGTATGACGAAAATGACTCCACCAATCAAAGACTTGCTTCCACGTTTAACTCCAATTTTGAAAAATCGTCACGAAAAGGTGCAAGAAAACTGCATTGACTTAGTGGGCCGTATTGCTGACCGTGGTGCGGAGTTTGTCCCTGCGCGTGAGTGGATGCGAATCTGTTTCGAGCTGCTTGAAATGCTAAAAGCCCATAAAAAAGGAATCCGTCGAGCCGCCGTGAACACGTTCGGTTACATCGCGAAAGCCATCGGACCACAAGACGTCTTAGCCACCCTTCTAAACAACCTTAAAGTCCAAGAAAGACAAAACCGTGTCTGCACAACCGTCGCTATCGCAATTGTTGCAGAAACATGCTCGCCGTTCACGGTTTTACCCGCGTTGATGAACGAGTATCGTGTACCCGAGCTAAACGTGCAAAACGGTGTTTTGAAATCGTTATCGTTTCTCTTCGAGTACATCGGTGAAATGGGTAAAGATTACATCTACGCTGTTACTCCGTTACTTGAAGACGCACTTATGGACCGGGACCTGGTTCACCGACAGACCGCAGCGTCAGCGGTTAAGCACATGGCTCTGGGTGTGGCGGGCTTGGGCTGTGAAGACGCGTTGATCCACTTACTGAACTATGTCTGGCCCAACATCTTTGAAACGTCACCGCATGTTATAAACGCTGTGATGGAAGCGATCGAGGGGATGCGTGTGGCACTCGGTGCGGCCGTGGTGCTTAACTACTGTTTGCAGGGTTTGTTTCATCCTGCGCGGAAGGTTCGAGAAGTTTATTGGAAGATTTACAATTCGCTTTATATTGGTGCTCAAGATGCGCTTGTGGCAGCTTATCCTATGCTTGAGGATGAAGGGGATAATATCTACAGTCGGCCGGAGTTGACCATGTTTGTCTGAGGTTGACTTTGTTAAAGTTTATCACTTTATCGTATTTCGTTATCAACTGTTTTAACTGTTTTATCGTCTTGTGATGTTTTTGAACTACTTAATATGGATGCTGCTATTTTCGAACTGATAATGTGTGTGGAGTAATGCAGTTGTTTTTTATTTGGGATTTGTTTTTATATTTTTGTTTTTTATTTTCTATTTTTTTGGATAACAGGTTCCTGGTGCACACGGTTAAATAGGCGCGGGTGAGTCAACTATGGTGAACAAGAAGAGGTAACTTGAAACTCATATTTGATAGCTAAATGCAAGATTTATACCATAATGTTTTCCGTTTTTTTTTTCGTCTTTTTAATAGCTACCTTGACGGTATCCCATCCGGAATCAGTTATTTTGCTCGTCTATGCTTGTAAACTGTGTAGGATTTGCATGTCATAGTCGATGATATGATTTATGACTCATGCTGTTGTAGTAGAACAATTTTAACAGTTCACTTGTAGGACACGCTTGGATAGTTATTTTGAAGTGGTTTTCAAGTGAACATGGCGTAACTACTAAAAAAGGCAATCAAAACCTTTTGGTTTTCCTGGTTTTAATCTATTTCGATACGTTCATTAAGTGGGTACATGTTTGTGGTTTTGGTTTTATGTTTGATATTCGAATCGGATTTGAAAAAACCAAATTTCGAACCAAAACTTAAATTCTGTGTTTGGTCTTTTAAGACGGATTAGAGATCAACTCAATTCAACTGTTGTAATCAAAATAAACCCAAATTCGATTTGTACCTCAACACTCCTAACTTTCAACTTATTTTCCTCTAGCACTCCCTAACTTGCTGAAACTTAACCCAGTTAGTTGATGTGGCCCTTTTTGCTAATGTGACATTTTTGATGATGTGGCATCTGACATCAGCTAACTGGGTTAGAGTTCAGTTAGTTAGGGAGTGTCAGAAATAAATAAGTTGAGAGGGTTGTGGTGCAAACCGAAAGTTGGAAGTGTTATCGGGCAATTGGTGAAAGTTGGAGTTATTTAAATCCAATTTCCCAATAATAAATAACAAGGATGGGTTATGTTGCAACTAGTGTTTACAGTCACTCGTTTGTAACATGGGTAATAAAGATTTCAACTTGGGAATAAAGCACAGCCAAAAATTGAAGAAGAAAAGTATCTGGAATATGCTTTCATAAAAGCCAGATATTTTCTCTAGACAGACGATCACGTACCACATGCCATGGTTTGCTTGATATACTGAAACTTGCCGAAAGTGATGACATGTAATAAGTTAAATCCTATGCCGAAACTCACGAAAAATAATAAAACATCGAACATTTCTCCACTGAAAAATGTCCGCTTATTCTTTAGACCAAAAGGTAAAACAAGGTTAACCGTGTTGTTCTTAGTTGCGTTGATACCATCTATCATTCACTTCTTTACAGATGATGCTTAGTTGCTCGTGAATCACTCGAGATTGGTATGCTAAAAGCTTAATCTTGTCAAAGTGAGTTCAAGTCTAAGATAAAACTCATTTAATAAGGGACCTCAAGATGAGCATCGTAAATCAAGTTTGATTAGACTTGTAAGCTTAAACAAGCTATACTTAATGTGAATATAATATTATTTATATAACACAGTTCAATATATGATTATTATTTCATAATAATGTTCTATACATACATAATTATACTAAAAACTAAATAATGTATTTTATGATACACAATGATAATTATTTGTATAATCAATAATATAAATACGTAAAAATAGTTAAATACTTTACTATCCTACACAACCGAACTCGAGTTTAAACACATAACTTGAAACAAGTTGAATTTTAGCTCCGTTGATTTAAACCGGATCGAATTTACTCAAACGACCCCCAAAGACTTCTCAATCATTTTGTCAAATGATTGGATTTTGTTGCAACATCCATGTTTAAATGGAAATCTTTAAAAACGGGTAAATATAGAATTTCAGTATACGTGGACTACTTGTGAAGATGAGGTTGTGATGTGAGTTGATTTACATTATTAATTTATTGTTGGAGTCAACTACACATGGTGATTTGCCATACTCACCATATACATGTACTGATAACTCATGTTGTCTATGTTTAAAATGTTCGCATATTTTGGTAGAGTTAATTACTGTTTTCGTCAATGTGGTTTGTTATCACTATTTCAGTCCATTAGTTTAAAAATTGTGATTTCAGTCTCTACGGTTTCGCTTTCGTAACAATTTCAGTCCACCTCGTAACCATTTCAGTCCTTGTACTAACAGAATAAATGAATTGAAATGGTTACGAAAGTGAAACCACAGGGACTGAAATGGTTACGAAAGTGAAACCACAAGGACTGAAATCGTAATTTTTAAACTAATGGACTGAAATAGTGATTTTTTACAAACCACATGGACAAAAATAGTAATTAACTCTTTTGGTTATATGGTTCAAGTTTGGAAACTAACAATAGCTTTCGTTAAATTTTTTATTAAGTTTATTTGGAATGACTATTTTACCCTTTAAAAAAACTATGTAGACTAATTATGTAATCTACGGGTGTTCATGAGCCGATCCGATCCGAGCGAGGGTCTGCTCGTGCTCGGATTGAATTACAACCGATCCGATCGGATCGAATTTGCAAAACCGAGCACAAAAGTGATGCTCGTGCTCGGATTGAATTTGAATCGAGCGAATCGTTTTCACTCGGTTTTTATCAGCACCGAAATTAAAAAATGTGTAGCAAAAAAAAAAAAAAAAACTGAAATCAAGACTATTATAAGACTGCATTCAACAAAAACAAATCCTAACTTGATTCTTTGTAAGAAGACATTCTACAAAAAAACACAATTTTTTAATCGATAAACAAAACAATGGTAGACTTGTATGAACTTGAAAGCAATTCAGAAGTTATATCAATCAACATAACCATGTGAGGAGATGAAATGAAACTATAGACACCAGTCAGAGTTATAATAATTCAATGACATCAAAAACACACAATGATTACCGGTTTCGCTCGGTTTTTATCAGCACCGAAATTAAAACGTGTGTAGCAACACAAAAAAACTGAAATCAAGGCTATTACACTTTCTCATTATAAGATAATATGAAAAGAGAATACTTAGGGGTTGTTTGTTTTTTCTTAAAAGTTCTTCCTGGTCTCTTTTGTCTACGCCGCAGAGACACGCGCAGACCTTTTGTTTCGCAGAGTGTTTGTTTTTTAGAAGTGATTTCATTTAAAAACATATGTTTGTCCTCTTATTCCAGCAGACCTGGACTTCCCTCTTCTAACCTCTTCATACCACTTCCAAACCCTAGTTCTCCTTCCCTTCTCACCTCTCATCTCTAACCCCTCTCCTTCTCCCAAACCGGTTTCCACCTCTCTCCTCCACCCCCCAGCTCCGTCACCTCCACCACCTCCGGTTGACCCGACATCACCTCCCCCACCCCCGATTGAGCCCCCTTCACCGCCGACAACCCCAAATCTCCTTCACCGACTCCAATCGTCGCCCCAATCTCAATCACCGACTCTAATCGTGCAGTCAGATCGAAATCAAGACCGTAATATGTTAAAAATATGCAATACCTGACAAGTCTTCCTGACAAACAAAGTGTAAAACATCAACCATAGCCATGTAATCCTTCTTTTTCTCATCTGAAGCAAGAAAAAACGTCTGAACGAATGCCTGATAACTACTGAAGCAATCGGATTTGACTGAACCCAACACCACCACTATAATTCCTTCAAACCGTGATTCAACGGAGTTTAAGGCCTTGATTTCGATCTGACTATTCATATTATAATTGTTGTTCATCTTGATAGATTGTTTGATTAGAGTTTTTGTGTTTGTTTCATTACAATTGGTATTAATCTTGATAAATTGTTTGATTAGATTTTTTTGTGTTTGTTATGGATTGACATGATTCAGTAGTTTGCAGAAGTAAAAAAAAACAAACAATTTTCTTCTTGCAGACTGCAGAGGTTTGGTCCACCTCTTCTTCTACAGATGTCTGCAGATGTGCTCCGCAAATTGCAAAGGTTTTACCTCTGAAAAAACTAGGGGTGTGCACGGACCGGTTCGGTTCGGTTTTGAGCCGTAACCGTAACCGAAACCGATTTGATCGGTCATTACATATCCTTAACCGATCGGTTCGGTTATTTCGGTTTCGGATAATTCGGTTAATGTCCGGTTACGGTTCGGTTACGGTTAAATAACCGTTTTTTTTTCAATTTTTTTTTTTTTTTTTTTTATAGTTTGTGTAAGTTGTTGTTGATTGGGAAGGTGTGAATGATACAAATACAATTCAAAAAAACTAACAGCCCACATGAAAGTAACAAGGATCTTCATTAACAATTAAAGCATAAACAAAATGCAACTTAAATCCAACCCAACATAAGGGTTTAAATCCAACAAAATAACATCATAATGTTAACCCGAAAATCTAAAGTAGGCACGTGTTACGTGAAGCCACAACAATACAAAAAAGTGGCTAGAGTTTTAAAGTTAACAAAGTTTTAAAACAAAAACGCTAAAAGTTCTACTTCTAGACGTTAGTCCCAATCTTCATCTTCATCATCTTCAGCAATCGAGTCTTTGGGTGTTTTCTTTCCGGGTATGCAATCTACAAAAGCGCACATAAATAATTAATATCTAAGTAAAAATAAGAACATGTAAATTAAAAATGTCATTACCGATTTCCATTTTCTCCAAAGCATCAACCAACACCTCTAGTTACTGTTAACTTCAAATCTCTTATTAATAATAGCTACCATTAAGAATTTCCATCAAATCTCTTATTAATAATAGCCACCATTAACAATTTCCATCAAAAATCAAAGTGAATGTCAAGAGCAAATTATACTAGCCAGAAGTCCAGAACAAATTATACTAACCATATGTATGGAACAGAACAAATTATACTAACCAGTCGAGTCGAGCCGAGCAGAGAAGCAAGAGCCGAGCAGAGAAGCGATGTCGAGCAGCAGCATCGTCCAGTCTTCTTTGAGCGGGAGAAACCCAGGCGACGTATTATGTTTTTAGGGTTTCAATTGGACCTGACATATGTTTTTTATTAATGTAAAATGGGCTTAATAAGTTGGGTCTAAAAACAATGGGCTTCTTAAAAACTTAGGACTAGATATAAATAGAATCACAAAAATATGCATTGGGCCAATCGGTTCGGTTATGGATAAATCGGTTCGGTAAAATGGGCTTAACCGTAACCGAACCGCTTTTTTCGGTTATTATAAAAACGGTTAACCGAACCGTCGGTTAAGGCTCGGTTCGGTTATTTTCGGTTCGGTAATTTCGGTTATTTCGGTTTCGGTTCGGTTATTTCGGTTATACGCTCACCCCTAGAAAAAACTAACAACACCTTAGTGATGATGGATGTGAGGTGTAAAGTTGAGTGTCAAAACTTAAAAGAGGAAAACCCAACACATGTTTGATGTAAGACCCTAACACGTATTTGACAAAAGTCGCAGCGGAAATTCGTGCCATAAAATTTCTTTCATTACAAATGTCTTGACTTACTTGAAGGTTTGTTTTTAAAATATCTCATTTACAAAACAAAAGCATAACTCCCGTTTACTAAAGTACATACTCGATTATTCCCGTACAATCTATCTTGTGACTCTGTCTTCGATCTCAATTCCTTGTGACAATCGCCCGTGATCCGTACAACCTGCACTCACCACATACATTCCTAACATTAGCACACATTATATAAACAAGATTCTTTCACGTACACTTCACATTTCGTCCTTTTCAAACTTTAAGCATTTCATCTGCTTATCAATTTCCTGGTGAGGCTTCAATAACGTACCTGCATTACTTTTCATTCTCAAGGTACACCATTAATAACGTTAACACTCAACGTGTCTAAATCATGCATACATACGTACTTACATACATACATACATACATACTTACACATTTACATACGTACATACCTTTCCTACAACTTTACATACGTGCATACACTCATACATGTCTTTATTCATACATACATACACAACTACATACGTACATACCTTTCCTACACCTTTACATACATGTATACACTCATACATATCTTTATACATACATACATACACATCTACATACGTACATACCTTTCCTACATCTTTACATACATGCATACACTCGTACATATCTTTACACATACCTACATACACATCTACATACGTACATACCTTTCCTACATCTTTACATACATGTATACACTCATACATATCTTTATACATACATACATACATACATACACATCTACATACGTACATACCTTTCCTACATCTTCACATACATGCATACACTCGTACATATCTTTACACATACCTACATACACATCTACATACGTACATACCTTTCCTACATCTTTACATACATGTATACACTCATACATATCTTTATACATACATACATACACATCTACATACGCGTACAAGATCTTGCATACTTCTTACATACTCATGCGTTGATTACATGGGACTTAGACTTTGATTTATAGCCCATAAACATCTAAGGATCGATCAAAATCATGTTTAGGAAGCCCGCCGTAGTCCACGGATAACAAACCGAAGCCTACGATACATGAATCAACTTAAATAACCAATTTCATGTTTTTGGACTTAGGGAGGGCGTCGGCGACGACCCGTGGTTCTTCCCGTAGCCAAAAACCCCGTAGACAGGTAAATAACCCGTCAGCAAAAAAACTAACTTTCTAGAGCCCGTCGGCGACTACCCTTGACCCGTCGGCGACTACCTCTAGAAATGACACTTTTCTGCAGTTCCGTTTCGTCGTCCGTACGCACTAAAACGCGCATAACTTTTGAACCGTTTACCCGTTTAACCTCCCGTTTCTTCCTACATGCTTGTAAATTCACATTCTATCATATGAACTTAAAATCCCACATCCGGATTAAGGAAATTCTTAACTTACACGCTATCGTCTTATTATTCATTTATGATTTATTCGACCCGTTCATGCATTCATCCACAAAACTTGTTTGTTTGACCATAACTTCTTATGAACCTAATAATGTCAACATTGTATATCATACAAGATTAAGTTCTCGGATGTCTTGCATCCTCTTGACCCATTTTCGCTCAAGAGCTTATTTTGACCCGATAAGGGTATTTGCGCATTTTAAGGTCTTTAGCTTACGAAAACTATACTTCTCGCTTTCTTGCTTTTTCATAACATTCATTTAATCAAATAGCTTGTTTGTAATCAACTTTTAAGACCATTTGCTCGTTTTACCCATCAAGGGCGTTTTTGTCAACATTGCTCTATCCTTAACAACAAAGGACTCCCTTGCATAAGTAACCAATCCTACTACTTAGCTAAAATTCTTAATCACACATACCTTGCTCGGATCAAAGCTAAGATCCGTTTAATACTTCATCGGTCTCATACAATTCTTTCCTACTTGACCTCGATCATCATACTTAATTAAATTGCACATAACTTTACATAAACAACTAAGAAGTGATTACAAAAATCACTTACCTCGTGCGTCCATGTTCATACTCGTTTCCTCGCCACTTTTTGACCCGTTAGCCTTCCGTGCTTGATTCCGTCTCGACATGATTCCTATACTTCCATGTCATCGAAATCACATTCTTATTAGCATACATAATTGTACATGTTAACGATCATATCGATCGCATAATTCCTATTTGACTTTCATTAGTTACTTCTAGCAAGCATAATACATGTGACCAAATTCATATCATTTCAAACTCATGTAAACCATCATGTCATCGCATTAAACACACATTCGTCAAACACGCTCCATATAACTTACCTTAATCTTACAATTATGACAACACGTCTAACCATCCTTCTTATACACGGTTGACTTTTAGAAGTCAACGATTCATTTAGTTTAACTTTCGACTTATCATTATATACCCGTAACATCATAATAGCCTATACGGACAACACTATATACATATCATCTTTTACTTACATACAATTTCATCGATTAAGCTCACCTAGGCGTTTCATCAAACGCTTGGTGTGCGTACCACTATCTTAGCACAATGTACAACTAATATATGCATATTCTTCTAATCTTATGCATAATTCATCCAATCCTCCCACTAATTAGCATTTATCATTCATACATAACATCAAGCATATCAACACCATATTTCTTTCAATTCATGTAACAAGAATTCATCATACCCACATAATACAAACAACATGCAACAAGAATTAGACATGGATGATGATTCAAGTCATTATTCTTACCATAACTAATGGGTTTTGCCTCTAAACATCAAATTAACCTAAACCATGCATAATCCATGTTCTATATGATGATTCTAACATATCCTCATGCCCAATTTCATACCAATTCATGATTTACAACATAACCCACTTCGTGGGTAATCACCAATCTAGAATCTAAGACATACCTTATGATTCCCTAGTGTAGGTGATCACAAATTCGTGTTCGGTTCTGAATTTGAGCTTCATTTATCCTTCCAATTTGATGGATTAGATGGAGTTAGGGTTTTGACTTCATGAGAGCTCCTGCTCCCTCTAGAACACACGATCGTGTGTGTGTTTGTGTGTGTAAATTTTTATTTATTAATTCAACTTTCAACTTAACCCACTTTAACCCCTCAAGTTGCCACTAATTATAAAGGGGCACAACTTTCTTTCTTTTAATTGTTTTTACCATTTTGTTAACTTGGTTAAATAACCTAGTCATTCATTTCTTGATGCACCATATCATAACATTTAACGAATATAAACATTCGGGTTTTGGGGTGTTACAAGTCTACCCCCCTTAAATAAGGTTTCGTCCCCGAAACCTTTCTCGTTTCCTCTTACACACACACACATTTATGTTTGACTTAACACTCACATCATAATCATAAGTAATCATCCTATCTCATTTCATAATTATTCATACAATTGGCTTCTTCTTCTTAACAAGTCTATACTTTCCATGGCATACTTTCATATAACATTCTCATTTCCTTTGACCCGTTAATAACAGGTTAATATACATACTTATTCAAACTTATAATAATGCTTACACTCATATGATCCGTTTATAACGGATTTAGTACTTTCATCTTCATCCTTTAAGATTCCATTCTATAGACACATTGTATAACATTTAACCCTTGTTTTGTTATCACAACAAAACTGCTATGTCATCGTCATACCTACGTGCATAACTCCGTAGCTAACATCGTTCTACATTTCTATAGTCTTTTGTACCATACATATCCTTACGTTACTTACACATTCGGATATTTTCATTCCTATCATTCTTTTGTTAATTTGCTTTACATTTACTTATATGACTTGTTTGACGCATACATGGTCAAGCTATTGACTTCTTCTTATGTAGACTAATTTCGTCTTTTATATCTTAAATCTGTTTCGCGAAATCGAACACATTATTCATACCTTTCGTACCTTCTATGTTTTGAATCCGTCTCGCGGATTCAAACATTGCATTCACATCTTTCATTCTTTGAATCCGTCTCTCGGATTCAAACATTGCATTTACGCCTTGCATCCCTTGAATCCGTCTCGCGGATTCAAGCATTGCATTCATATCTTTCATTCTTTGAATTCGTCTCGCGGATTCAAACATTGCATTTACGCTTTTCATCCCTTGAATCCGTCTCGCGGATTCAAGCATTGCATTCATATCTTTCATTCTTTGAATTCGTCTCGCGGATTCAAACATTGCATTTACGCTTTTCATCCCTTGAATCCGTCTCGCGGATTCAAGCATTGCATTCATATCTTTCATTCTTATCATTCATGTTTTTCATTCCTACATAGTACTCTCAATTTCCTGAGAGTCTTACTACCCACTTCACCCGCACGCCCACATGCTACCCAATTCTAACGGACATACCTGCGATAATTACCACGGTCTCACGAATGTCATATGCTTCTTGCGTACTGGCCAGGTGCGCAATTCACATACTAATTTCGTGCCTTCAGGTAATCATCGCCTTATGTCTGCAGTAGTGGGTCTCAGTTCGTGCTACATTTTTACAATCTTATCAAGACAATATCGTTGTCTTCCATTTAGTACTTACCCTCCCAAGGAGATTTCTTTTAACGCCGTACCGGTACCGAAAATACCAGCACCGAGCTCATCGCTATTTTGACCCGACCGGTTTGCATAACTAATTACCGGCTTATTTTTCTTGCATGACCCGGTTTGAGTGGATCCGTTTTCACGGGCTACTTTATATATGTTTCTATGAACCGGTCTACGTGGACCAGATATTTTGATTTGTGTACGTATATATTCATCCAGTAGAAAAATATCTTGTGCCATAAACCCTAGCCGCTTGTACTCTCACTAAACCCTAATTCCTCTTAAGGTACGAAAATTCTCCTATTTTTACCAGATTTGATCTTATTTTTTCTTCAATTCATCAACATACGAAGGTAAATTATGACCAGATCATCTGCAAATCACCGTATACATTAAGAAAATTGTTTTAATTGTAGCTTAGTTTCTGTGAGTATATGTTATGATCTTGTTTCGTGTTATCGTTGTTGATCTTCTTAAAATCGATGTGTTGTGGGTTCTTCAAGGGTTTATGGCATCATAACTAATTGTTATTTTTTTTTTGTTGATCTTCTTAATGGTTAACACCTGATTCGGCACTTAATGGTTCAGACTGTTTATTTCGTGAGCAGATGTTTGAATGGTTCAGACATTTGTATTATACTGAGTCTGAATGGTTAAGAAGACTTATAAACTGAATTGGTCAGACATTTGCCTCTGAACGATTAAGAATTATACTGGTTCTTACTAGTCCAGACCTCTTACTAGTTCAACACCTTATGGTTCAGATCTCTTACTGGTTCAGCACTTAACCATTTAGAAGCTGCCAAATAGCCCCTAAGTGTTTTAGTTTATCTTTGTAATTATTATGTAATATGTAATGTTCTGTTTTTGTTATCAGTGGAAAATTCTAAATAGTCTCATTTTTTTAAACTTTTTTTTTTTTTTTTTTTCTGTTTTGTTAGGTGATTGTTTTAAAATTATCAATATTTTTTTATCAAAAAATAAAAATAAAAAATCGGGTTGTGTACCTGAGTTTGTTGTTGTACATCATGCTTTTTAGGCTGTACATGTATGTAATTTTCGTTATAAAACATATACAATGCTTATTGTGTCTAGATATTGGGTGAATGATGCTAGAAACCTATAGGAAATATATAAAAAAATAGAGTAGAATGCCAAAATAGTCCACGAGTTTAGGCCACTTTTGCCACTTGAAGTTAAAAAATGAAATTTTTTGTATCTGGGTTCTTTAGGTTTCATTTTTGTTGCTATTTTCATCCATTTGGTAAACTGGGTGAGAATTTTCTGTTAACTTCTCCCCCTTTTTGTTGTTTTCCTCATTTAATTAAAATGTATTATGGCATGATATGACGATTATACCCTTTATTTAAATGACGAAAACGACAAAAATTGGTGTGCGCTTCTCAGGGACCATTTTGGCATTTTACTAAAAAAATATATATAACTATTTGCACCTTGGGTATGAAAAGTGGTGTGCGCTTCTCGTTTTTTTAAAACAAAGTGGAGAATGAAGGGTTTACCCGTGTACACAGAGGACGATGATGTGGTGCTTAGGTGGCACGAAACAAAGAGTGAATGGTATACTTCATGGCCTAATGTTCATACTTCATTTGCAGGTTCTTAAAACTTGAACAATTAGAATGGCTTTCTACAACAGAATTGGAAGTCTCATGAAGCAAAGTATCTCTCATAACAGTGTATCAAACGGGCAAGTAACCGGACCGTCGATGTTCAACGCAATCCGTTGCATGTCTTCAAAGCTTTTTGTTGGTGGTATGTTCATACTCTACTACACATAGAGGTTACTGACTCACTTTTGTTCATGTGATTGTGAAATTTGATTACTTGTGAATGTTGCAGGTCTTTCTTACCAGACCGATGACTACTCATTGAAGGAAGCGTTTTCTGGATTTGGGGAGGTAGTTGAAGGTGAGAATAGTTTGTATTAAGTGTTGAATATGCAGAATTCAAGTATGATGCAGTTCTATTTTTTAAATTTTTTCGTATTGTAGTTTGGTGTTTGTTATGCTTGATTTTAGAGGTGAACAGAAAAAACAAAGAGTAAACTTTCGTTTTGCTCCCTGTGGTTTGGTCACTTTAACGGTTTTGCCCCAAACCTTTAATAGCCATTTTCCTCCAATAGTTTGCTATGGTTTTTCCATTTTGCTCCCCGCCTCTAACTCCATCCAAATTGTCTGTTTTTCCATTAAAATGGAAAAACCATAGCAAACTATTGGAGGAAAATGGCTATTTTTAAAGGTTTGGGGCAAAACCGTTAAAGTGAACAAACCATAGGGAACAAAACAGAAGTTTACTAAAAAACAAATAATCTAGCTATACTTGAATTAATTAAAAACCATATTGAAATAATCAAACTGATTCAGAAACAAATGGTTTGGATATGATTTTTGTGATAACTCATTTTTATGGTTAGGTTAGGGTTACATATGTATGTTTAGATTAAGCGAACATGACTAACGTTAAATACTTCTTTATATTTTTCTAGTTTATAAAATTAATATGTTGTAGGTTAGATTGTCAGGTTGGTTCTGTTATAAATTAGTTGAATAATTGGATTTAACTTATGGTTTACTAAATGAATCGAATCATATATTTTAATAACTGAATAACATTAACCGGTGAGTTTAGAGTGATATCGCCCGGTTTTGAAAATCTAAAAACGAAAACATCGGTTTTAAGTTTCTTTTTAGCGAATAATATATAACTAAATTGACCCATGTTCACCTCCACTCGCCTTAGTTTCTTCAAATTAATCATGTAGTGACTAGTGAGTGAGTAAGCTCAAATCTTAAATGGTAATCGGTAGCCTGTAGCAGCGTTGATCATGATCATGCTTCTTGATTTATCGTCTGTTGCTGCTTGTTATCGTCAATTGTCATGTGGTAAAATCAGTTCTTATTTATTGTTTATTTTTTCAGCAAGAGTTATTACTGACCGAGAATCTGGGAGGTCAAGGGGATTCGGTTTTGTGAACTACAGTAGTGAAGACTCAGCATCCGATGCTATGAAAGCGATGGATGGCCAGGTAAGAAAATGAAATTTGTAGGACCATTCAAGTAACTTGTGTCATAAGTTTCTTGGTTTTAAATTGCGTGATGCGCTCCGTTGCGTTTAGTCCAAAAATCTGATGCGCGATGCGAGCGCATCACGTATGCGATGCGTTCTTTATAAAAAAATAGTTAAAAATTATTTATACATAAAAACTTATAAAAACATACTTAAAGTAAAACAACTGACGTAATTAGAAGATAAGAGTTGTGTTTTTTGGTTCAAATCAAGCACACTAAGATGTTAATTATGGAAAAAACCGAACACAGTTCATAAAATCTGGAAAAAAAGCATTAGAAACAATGTTGCGTGCATCAGAGCGCATTATGCGAAATGCGCGCAATATTCTCGCATCACGTAAACGCATCGCATCAGCTGTTGCGATGCGCTCTCATTAGTGCATCGGGCATCACGCATTATGCATAGTGCGAGCATTTTAAAACCAAGAAGTTTAGTAATGTTTGATTTAAGGGGCTGTTAAATGGGTAGCTTATGTGTGTTGGCAGATTGAACCCAACACAAACCTGAAAATCAAGCGAGACACGTTAACCAGAATATTACACGCGTATTTGTTGGTTGACACAAACACAACACGCGTAATCTGAAAATTAATCTAATTCAAGTTTTTTTTTTTTTTTTTTTTTTTTTTTTTTTTTTTTTGCGTATTAATACCTTTATACAAAGGTACAACAAAAACCATAAATTTATGTAAAACAGTTACGGTTAAATATAAAACTTGATGTCGATTTCTTTTTATCTTTTATATTTTGGAATAAAATATCACTTTAAGTTATGGCATAAGTAATTTTTATTAAAAGTTATAAAACAAAATGGGTTAAATGGGCCAGTCCTTGAACCATCCCGGACTCGTTTAAAAGGTTTGTGGGTTCGACTTGAACTTATCTAGACAAGCCCAAACCTGTGAATTTTGTGTTAGGTTTGTGTCGTGATTTATGTCATAAATCACACCCATAGTTTGGTTTATCTGTAAAAAGAATGAAGAGTTAATTACTGTTTTCGTCCCTGTGGTTTGTCAAAAATCACTATTTCAGTCCATTAGTTTAAAAATTGCAATTTCAGTCCCTGTGGTTTCACTTTCGTAACCATTTCAGTCCCTGTGGTTTCACTTTCGTAAACATTTCAATCCATTTATTCTGTTAGTACAGTGACTGAAATGGTTATGAAAGTGAAATCACAGGGACTGAAATCGCAATTTTTAAACTAATGGACTGAAATAGTGATTTTTGACAAACCACAGAGACGAAAACAGTAATTAACTCAAGAATGAAGGAATGATTTTCATTCCTAATGGAAGTGTTTGGTTAGTGGTTTTGGGCTTTTAAACATGGATGTCAAACCCACAAATTTAGGTTTACTTTAAGCCCATCAAGCATAGAAACCTATTTTTATTCTACCATATTCTAACATCTCATGTCTTTTTGCCTGTTTAGGAACTCAACGGTCGAAGCATTCGTGTTAGTCTTGCCACCGAACGTGCTCCTCGTACTGATGGTTTTAATCGCGGCGGCTATAACCGCGATGAGGCTAGAAATGACCGGTACTAGGTACAGTATCTTTTAAGTCAATAACAGTTTATTCTCATGATGTGAACACAAGATTATTGATTTTGTACGTCTCGTTAAAGAAGTTTATGAACCGATTAGTATTCAGTCTTTTGTATACGCGTTCTTTTTGGTTATTTCTTGTGCTTGGGAATTAATGTTATTATCCTATGGTCTAGTTTCATGCTTGTGACAAGTTGATATAAAAATGCATTGCTACAGTTCTACAAATATGTATAATTTGAAAATGGTTAGTATGTATTTTTTTTATATATAACATGCAATCATGCGTATCTTAAAACGTTCTTTCTAGATAAGAACTAAACAAAATTGTTAAATAGACAATGATTGCATATGGTTTTGTCAAGTTTAGAAGTGATGAGAGGTGACTGAAGTGGAGTAGGTAAAATGGTGTCATTTAGTAAACACTTAGTGTATTAGTTTAATATAAGCTCACTATTTTAAAAGTGTTAAACAATTATAACATTTATTGATTTATAACAAGTTGTCTATTAAAAAAATTGAGGAACATAATGTCATTCTAGACGCATCAATTGGTATTTGAGTGCAAGTTTTTCTGGATAAGCATGAACCTTACCAATATAACACCCAAAAACTTATTTATTACAAAGAATAATTAAATAAACATGTACTAATATCATGGTTACAAAAGTCGCTTGTCGCTCCTTAGTCGGTCGACTGGGAAGTTGAGAGTACTCCGCCTAGGCGGAGAGTACTAGGGGAGTGCTCGGACATGTTAAATTATAAAGAAATTAATTTTTGAAAATTATATATATGTGTCAAAAAACATAAATTTCCTAATATTTATAATAAAATACTTGAAAATGATATTCATTCTATAATATGACGGGCATAGAAATTATGTTATTTATTTTTTTAAGTCAAACTCGACCCGAGTTAACCTACTAGATCCGATTCTGACCGAGGTTGACCGCGTTTGATCGATTCCGAGTAATTAGGCGGAGTTGAAGAAAGTCGCCTCGGCAGCCTACCTTGTAGCGAGTACTCGGAGAGTAGTCGGCCTTGGAGGCCTTGTTTTACAACCATGACTAATATACATGCAACACTTAAACCTCTCATGATATATCATGAGCTCATAGTTTTTTTTTTATATAGATGGAGACATATCACTCATTTGGTAGTGTGGCAAAGGCAATGAAGATAAGAACGAGGCCTCTTTTGGAAGTTGCAAGTTCGAATCCGAGACAACACGGTTTTCGTCCCATCGTGCGTTACGTCGGCTCTTGTGGCGGCGCAACGTCTATCAAGTGGCAGTCGTCGATATTGTTTTTTGTGAGGACACAGAGAGATCCCATAAGTCGGTGGTATGCCCCTCCGTGGAGAAAACCGGTGGGTTCCAATCCCGGGCTGGCCTCAAAGTTGTGCCTGCGGCAGCCCAATGAGTTGTATCTTCACAATCGCTGTTCTAAAAAAGAAAAGGTATATAACTCGATTAAGAGTTAAAACCGTCTGTTAAATTCTTGTCACGTCCAATGTTCAACACGTCTAGACACGCCTTAAGAGTCCACACAATCTTATTTAGTTATTCTTCCACAATTGATGTAAGATTCGTCTAACATTGTATAAATACCCTCTTCTAAAACTTACCGTTCTCGGAAAAACCTTCTTGATTAGGTTTTCCCGACGACGGAAGTAATAAACACTTTGATGCCTCAAATTCTTTGAAGTCAAGAAAAGATGTCTAAAACACCACGTTTTAATAATAATCTATGATCTATATAAAGTAAAGGTTAATAAGATGGGTTCATGGATGACATTAATTAATGCCATAAATAGGTCGTTGGCATGTTACTATCACACATAAAGGCTAGAATTGTAATTGCATAACTACTTGTCAAAACTTCAAACTTTGGTGTGGATGCCCATCTATTCATAACAGCTGGATTTTTACAATAAATTGAAAGTTTTAAAGGTATATATTTATTTAAAGGTATGTATTTTCTTATAAGAATACACGTTTGTTGTTTTTTTTTTCATTTCTTAGTTTATTTTGTCTCTTTTCTAAATCCTTTTTTATAAGATTTTTTTTCTAAGTTATATTTAAACTGTTTTTAAGTTATTATATTAAAAACAAATCGAGAGTGGATATATGGGAACATGCGAGGGTGTGATATGAAAAAGAAATAAATAAATAAAATAAATGTAGAATCTTCTAGTAAGTTAAAACTAGTATTAAGGCCCCCGCGTTGCGGCGGGGGCGTAAAACCATTCAAAGTAGCGCCAATGTCGCACCACTGCCAGCGACCAACATCGAAAAACTCGTAAGAACAAAATAAATAGAAAAGGAAAAAATAAAACGAATGAAAAGCAGATGTAAAATCGTTGAACCACACACATCCATTACGGCGTGTTAATGCGAAAAATTTAGGCTAAAACGTAAAACATAGAAAAATAACTAAGTCGATCTAGGACCCGTGCGTTGCGACGAACTTGTCAAACGGGAAAAATACACAAAAAAACTTTGAACCCCACACGCACGTACGGCGTGTTAACTCACAATTTTGAACGAACGCAAAACGAAAAACTTGCGAAAGATATGGGGGCCAAAATTGAAAGTAAAAAAGTGTTGGGGTTAAATCGCAAAAGATAAAAATGTTTGTGTTAAAAGTAAAAAAAAAAAAACCCAAATGAGTTAAATTGTAAAGATGAGATATTTTGGGTTAGAAGTGAATTTTTTTTTTAAATACCCCTAAACATAGTATGAAAATTAGGTCGCTATACCCACTACCACATGTTGAGAGGAATTCATTAATATCATATCATTGAATTAAAATTTCTCTTAAAAACCCTTTCATTACCAAATTGAGAGGAATTCATCAATGTCATTGAATTATAATTCTCTTAAAAAAAAATCCTTTTATTACCAAATAAGGTTTGGTATCATAACATACCAATCTCTTAATCTTAAGTATGTTGTTATTTGCCAACATTAGTCATAATAACAATGGAATTTCGTAAAAGAATTAGAAAAATATCACGCCAATAATTAAACTAATTTAACCAGTCTTTATTCGAAAGAGCTTTACATGTTTGAGTGTTCAAGTTTCTATGACAACGATATTAGACCTCATGTATCTAGTCGCCTAGCCGGTCATAGCACACTATATTTACCATATTGATGACGAAATAATTGAGAATTGATCAAGAGAGATTACAAGTTAATGATAAAAATTATGATGATTATTTGACCTCTCGAAAATGATAATAAAGTTGTATATTGTCGAATACCCAACCTCCGGCTGACGTTAGATGGATCTTCGGTGACGTCAAGAGCTTTTATCCTTGCTTGCTACAAAAGAATAAACCGTTAGCCTCGTCACGGGGGACCCCGGGAGGGGGATCCGTGACCAAGCTCCGGCGTGAGAGTAAGTAAACTTGCCGGAAATGAGAGGAGCTTCTTCCGATGAGTATAATCACCGGGAGGTTTCCTCTTTGGTGTGAATCTTATTGATGTGCGTGTGTAGTAAATGTGGGAGGATCTTGGTCGGAAGTTAATGAGAGGAGAGTAAATGAAGGTATAATAAATGAGAGAAAGCCGGAGACGATACCTGCCTTTGTTCTTCTTGTTTGCTCTTATATAACAGCTTGATCTTATCACACTAGATATTTCTCTCATATGATCCAACGGCTTCTAGAGGTTATCGGGGGGTGCAGACACGTGTCTGACCCCCAGCGGCGAGATGCCTTCCCCAATTAATGCTTCTGCCGGAGAAGTACAGTATTTTCAGGCGAGATCCTTTTCCTATCGCTCATTAAATGAGGCCAGTACCTTTGCTTAGCTGTTTTTCCCGCCCATAACGAAAGAGAAGGAAACTTAGTGGACAAGGTAGTTCCTTCTGATGGGCTTTTTATATAATTTGGGCTTCCTAAAGATAGTCCAAAGCGGGTAGAGTGGGCCTGCCCACTGGCCCGTCGTCAAGCCATCTTTAGTCCCTGGTTCTGAGACCCGAGGCTCATGATCCGGGACTGAATAACAACTGCTTGAGAGAGGTGGTTTTTCCTTCGATGGGCCCACCCCTGGTCAGTTATCACCTGCCGTTCCCAATAATGATGGCATCGCCGAATAACTGTTTAGCAGGAGTTAATCCTTTAGTAATACGTGCCCATTTTTGAATTTTGAAGAGACCGCTGATGTGACGGTTACTTGTATGTCAGCGGTGCCTCTTTAAAACCCCCACTTGGCTTTTCCGATTTCCCATTCAGATTTTCTAACTCCTTCTTCTTCCCTGTAATCCATCTTCCTAAATTACAGTTTTTTCTGACCATGAGTCGTGGTGGCCGGTCTTCTATAAGGTCTGTACTGACGGCGAAAGACCTGAAATCCTTTGTTGAGGCGTACAACATCCCGGATCGATTTTCTCCCTCCTTGCCCGGTCCTAGTGAGTCGGCAGAATGTTCGCCGGACAGGATACCTATTTACACCCTTGTTTTTTCTTCCTGTGGGGTCCGATACTGTAACACCCCAAAACCCGAATGTCTATATTCGTTACATGTTCTAATATGGTACATTGAGAAATAAATAACTAGGTTAATTATCCTAGTTAAAAGTATAGTAGAAACAAGTAAAGA
This sequence comes from Helianthus tuberosus, assembly GCA_030545235.1. Classification (NCBI taxonomy): domain Eukaryota; kingdom Viridiplantae; phylum Streptophyta; class Magnoliopsida; order Asterales; family Asteraceae; genus Helianthus; species Helianthus tuberosus. The sequence goes on from CM060362.1 coordinate 3,389,653, forward strand.
ATGAAAGTGTGCCAATTATGTTAAATGGTAAACATGAGGGGCTAGATGGTATAGGATGAAAGATGAGTTATTAAAAGAAAATAATACACACACAAACACACCTTCGTGTGTGTGCAAGATCGACCAGGAGACTCCCATGGAGTCTCAAACCCTAAACATGAAAGATCATCCAATTGGAAGACTAAATGATGCTTAAATTCATAACCAAACACGGATTAACGATCACCTTCACAAGGGGATCGTAAGGTATGTCTTAGATTCTAGATTGGTGATGATGCACGAAATGGGTTATGTTGTAAATCACGAATTTGTATGAAATTGAGCATGAGTATGTGTTAGATTCATCATTTGGAACATGGATTATGCATGAATTGGGGTAATTTGATGTTTAAGGGTGAAACCCATTTGTTATGGTGAAGAAGATGACATGAGTAAATCATCTATGTTTAAGTTCTTGCTTAATATTGATGTATTTTGAGTTGTATGATGTATTCTTGTTAGAAGGATTGAAAGAAATGTGATACTAGTATGTTTGATGTTATGCATGTATGAATCATGTTGATTAGGAGGAAGAAATTGATGAATTTTGTATGAGATTAGAATGATATGCATGAACTAGTTGTACACTATGCTTACAAGGTAGTACATATATCAAAAGTATGATGAATTATGAAGAATTTTAGATTAAATCACTTGTAGGTGATTAACAAGTAGTTATGAAGTGGGTTTTAGATGATGTAATGTAATATGATGATTCACTTATGTTAATAATGTTTGGAATCATACATGTGTGTGAATGTTTAAAGAAATGGGATAAGAAATGATGAAGTGTTGTAGATGAAGTGAATGAAATGTGATGATAACATGTTTGATGTTTAATTCAAATAGCCATGTTGGATTGTAGAAGCATTTGATGAACTATGTATGAATTTAGGAGATTTTGTATGAATAAGTTGTACGTTATGCTTAAAAGGTAGTACGTACATCAAGTGAATGATAAAATGTATATAATGTCGTCCGTATAGTCGATTATGATGTTACGGGAATATGTTGATAAGTCGATAGATATGTATGGCTAATAGTTGACTTTTAAAAGTCAACTAAGTATAAGCAACATGAGTTGACTCGTTGTCATAAATATAGGTTGATGAGAAGTCGTATGGTACATGTAATAGCAATCCGTGTTAAAAGTAATGACATGATGAGTTACATGAGTTATACGTATACGGACATGATTATATGAGTTATGTTTGTATGAAATGATTAATGAAAGTTAAGTGTAAAATATGGGATTGATACGATTGTTATCATGTACATATGAGTATGCTAATAATAGCGTGATTTCGATGACATGAAAGCATAGGAATCATGCGGAGATGGACTCAAGCGCGAAAGGCTAACGGGTCAAGAAGAGGCGTGGAAACGGATGTGAACACGGATGCATGAGGTAAGTGATTCCGTAATCACTTCTAAGTTGTTTATGTAGATTTATATGCATTTGAATGAAATATGATAATTTGAGATTAAATAGGAATGAATGGTGCGATGTCAATGAAGCATTAAACGGATCTTAGATTGATCCGAGTAAGGAATGTGAGTCTAAGAATTTAAGCTAAGTAGAAGGATGGGTTAATTATGTAGGGATTTCCTTTGTTGTTAAGGATAGAGAGATGTTGACCAAAATGCCCTTGATGGGTATTTTGGGCAAACGTTATTACAAAGTGGTTTAGGAACAAGTTAGTAGTTGAATATAATGTTTTGAACAAGTATGGGAGCGGAGAGAATGATCTTGGAATGTCCTAAACCAATTAATGCGCAAATGCCCTTAACGGGTCGAATAATTAGAAAGTGACAATAAGCCGATAGGGCGTAAGATAAGAATTTTATTAATCCGGATGTGGGATTTTAAGTTCATATGATAGAATATGAATTTACAAGCATGTAGGAAGAAACGGGAGGTTAAACAGGTAAACGGTTCAAAAGTTACGTGCGTTTTAGTGCGTACGGACGACGAAACGTATCTGCAGAAAACTGCAAAAACTAGAGGCCGTCGCCGACGGGTAGGGGACCCGTCGCCGACGGGCAAGGGAAAACCACTTTTTTTGCTGACGGGTTAACACACTGCCGACGGGTTAAATGGCCCGACGGGCATATCTACAACCCGTCGCCGACGGCTTGGAGCCCGTCGGCGACGGGCACTTGTTTGTAAGCTTTTATTTTTCGCGTCTGGTGTTTCCGGTTGACCCGTAACGTGTCCTGGTGCTCCGGTTTTCGACCCGGTAGCATGTAAAGCTCCCGAAAAGCTCCTTAACTTTGTCAAACCTGCATAAACGCAAATCTAATTAAATGTAGGTCGTTCAAGATCTAAGACTCATATGAAATCATAAAGTTATATGATTACGAGCACCGGTTTTTAACCACGCATCAATCCTTAGATATTTATGGGCTATAAATCAAAGTTTAAGTCCCATGTAAATATCGTATGATTATGTGAGAGGTATGCAAGATGTGTTACGTGTATGTAGATGCGTATTTATGTATATATGAAAATACGTATGATGGCATGTATGTACGTAAAGATGTAGGAAAGGTATGCACCTATGCAAATGTGTATGTATGTACGTATGTATGAAAGTATGTATGCAGGATTGTATAAAGCATGTACGAGTGTATGCACGCACGTAAGTTGTAGGAAAGATAGGTACGTATTTATATAAAGATATATATGAATGTATGCATGTATGTAGAGATGTATGAATGTAGATACTTATGAAGCGTACTTATGTATATGTGAAGATGCGTATGATAGTATGTATATATGTGAAGGCATAGGGATGTATGTACGTATGCAGGTGTGTATTTATGTACATATGAAGACACGTATGAGTGTATGCATGCATGTATTGAGGTACGGATGTATGCACGAGTACATACGAGTATAATTCTGGATACGTTAAGTGTTAATGGTATTAATCGTGTGCCTGTAAAACGAAGTGTTACGCAGGTATATTATTGAAGGCTCACAAGAGAATGAATACGCGAATGATATGCTTAAAAATGAGAGAGAAGCTGAATGGAAAGCGTACATGTATTGTATTCTTGTTTATGTCTTGTATACTAATGTGTTGAATGTATGTGGTAATGCAGGTTGTACGGATAATGAGCGATTATCACGAAGATTAAGGATCGAAGACCGAGTCACTAGAGAGATTGTACGGGGACGTTGAATGTATAATGTAGCAATCATAAGCTATGTTTTTAATTAGTAAATAAGAGGATGACGGATTTATGATAAAGAGCTATGTTAAAGCTAAAGTTAAATAAGTTGAGGTATTTATAAAGAAAGAAATTTTATGGTTCGTGTTTTCCGCTGCGACTTTTGTCATGTACGATTTAGGGTCTAACAGATACCCTCTCTCTGCTTTCAAGGTTTCTCTGCTCCGTCACTTCGGTGTTCACTTCTCACAGATTCATCCCTTAGGGTTAATGAGGGTGGTTCATTTTGAACTGTCTTGTGCGGCCATCTCAGGGGAGCCCTCTGTTCCTCTGTTTTGCATGTTTTACCGTCTTATCTCTGATGGAGACTGGTTTACTTTCGCGAAGCGACAGAACAACGTTTCCAGGCCCTGTTACAGTTTTATGCCCACTTCTACCTATCCGAAGGACTGGAAGTGTAGATTCATCTTTGTTTCAGCCGCTATGTTGCCGGATTCTCCCTTGCCAAAGGATCTTGATGCTGCTATTGAGGACACCATTCCCACCCTTTCTGCAGCCGAGACTGTTCAGTGGAAAAGGATGTGTGACAACCCAACGAGGGCGTTCACTTTCTCCGAAGGGATGCTTGCTATGGGGGGCTGAGTCCCTCTTATCCAGTCCGCCCAAGGGCTTTTTTCGGCAAGAAAGGTATCTTTTTTGTTCTTGGTTTGTCTCTTACATTCATTCTTCCTTTATGTCTTTGGGAATTCCGTAGTCATCTTTAGTGCCTTCTTTTTTGTGTAGAGATAACTTTGTGGAGGCTTCTTCAAGGTGATTCCAAGGATGTAAAGTATGTGGTTGATAATGAGGTTGATCCCAGGCTGAATGTGAAAGTGCAGGTTACCGGGGGATCTGTCCGGGCAGGAGGTTCTGCCACCCTAGGTGGTGATGAGGAGAATTCTTCTGGTGAGGAGGAGAGTTCTCCCGACTTTCCTCCTGTTCATCCTTCCGGTCAAAGTGATGGCGAAGATGTGGAGATACAGTTAATTCGTAAGAGGAGGTCTGCTAGCCCCCAACCGGCTCCTGCACCTCGTAACATCCGTCAGAGGCTCCGTAGTGCCAGTGGCCAGAAGCTTCCCCCTTCCTCTAGAGCCGTTTCTGATCTTCCCCCTGCTGGGGTCAAAGGTTCCCTGTCTAAGCACTTGAAGTCCTCAAGCTTAGTGAGTGCTCCTTTGTTGGTAAGCTTTCTTTTCTCCCGTTTTTTCTTTGTCTTTCTGTGTAGTTCTTGATTGCTTCTTTTCTTACTTCTTAGGGGAGTTCCTTGGAGCCTATAGAAATTCCTACTGGTCCATCTCCTTCCCGCATCCGGGACAAGGCCTCTGAGGTGGGGGTGGCTCGCTTTTCCTCAGCTTTCGAACTTTCTCCCCCACATGCTACCGGGACTAGCAAGCCTACTACCCTTGAAGGCCCTGTTCATCGATCCCCTCTTGCCCCTTTGTTTGCCGACGCCCTCCCCTTTAGTTATGTCCCTAAATGGAAGGTAACTAATTCTTCCGTTATAGGGACCCCTGATGCTGCTAGGGACTTTCTGAACCATGCTGTCCCTCCCTCGCATAAATTTGTAAACTCCGCCCTGAGGGATGATCTTTTTGACGATCAATACAGTATGTCTTTGTGTGAGAGCTTTTTCAGGGGTGCTGGGATGTTGCAAAGGGTTGATGATCTGAGGAAGGCGAACGAAGGGCTTAAGGCTGAGCTTAAGGCTTCCCAGTCGGTTGTTGCTGGGCTTAGGAGTCGGGCGGTTGATGCTGAGAGGAGATTGCAGGAGGAGAAGGTGCGTAGCCTTCTTCCCCCCCCCCTTTTTTTATACATACTCCCTGATTCTTTGTTTAGGGAGCTGGGGCTATGCTTGAGAGGAAGGAACGGGCTTGGGAGCGGGAGATGGCATCGTTGGTTGAGGAGAAGGAGGAGCTTGCTGCTGAGCTGAAGAATTTGAAGGAAGTTGGCTCCGTTTCCCAGGAGCAGCTCAACACCATATATGCAGATTACGGAGTAACTTCCGATGATAATCAACGATTGGCGGGGGAGAAACATTGGTTGATTACCGAAGGTTTTGGGGCTTTTCTCGCTGCTGTTGCTCGCTCAGAGGACTTTAAAAGCGGCCTGGAGGAGGTTTACAGGGCTTATAGGGATGTTGGCTATCAGGCGGGGTTAAAGGATGGCTATGCCTATTCTGCCCAAGGATTGGGTAGAAAAGAGACTCCCCTTTATAATTCTAAGGCAAAAAAGAGGCTGTCCAAACTGAATGAGGAGTTTGGGGGTAAAACCCCAACTATCCTTGCCAAAATCCTGGAGCATCCTTTGATCTCTATTGATGAATTGAAGACCCTGTTCTCCTCTGCCGGTCCTTCGTCTCCGCCATCTCTTTCCGGGGGTGATCCCCAATGAATTCCAAACATTTGATACACTTCGATATGGTTGTAATAACTTTAACTTACTCTAGGATACTTGTGTGTTTTGCTTGGCTATCGTGGGTGGTCTTTTGTGTTGGGGACCACTTTGACCTTTAACCATATGGCTCATAGTCATGTATGGCCTTTTTGTTTTATAGTCTGTTTCTTGCCTGTTTTGCTTTTGCAGGGGTTCTTTCCGGAGGCCAGTTTGGTGATTTCCTGGGGATTTTTAGGCTATTTAGCGAGGAGCTATGTTTTTGTTTTACCTTGTTGTGTTTGCAATTTTGTACATTGCTAATTCTTGCCCAAGTTGTTAGGGTTTTTCTTTGTACATGTATTTTGTAGTAAATAAAGCAAATTCCCTTTCGTAGTTTTGTACATGTGGGTGTGTTTGCATTACTTGTTTTTTGTTCTTTTGTTTGTTTGTTTTGTTAAACTGTGATTGTCTGTTCGAGGCCAATCGGTGGACAACTTTATAACGCGGTGTTGTGTTTTTAACTTGTTTTGTCCGTTTTAGGTTAGCTAGACCTTTATTAGCCCCACGGCCGGGCTTTTGGGCATGCCTTGAATGCCTCATACACGTGTGTTTGTTTGTTCTAGTTTTAGATTTAATGGTGTCCCTAGGCACGTCTGCCCAGGTGCAAGTGTCCATTGTTTTCTCAAAATGGGATGTTTTCGTCCATCTTTCATTTAATCTTTGGGGGTTTATACTTCCCGTCATAGATTGTTTACAAAAGGTTCATCCTCCTGGGGGAAGGCCCCCGTACATATAGTTATCTATTACAAAAGTGGCTCTTGGGCGTTTTCTTTGGGGGTACACCCCTTACATGTAATACTTCCTTAGCTGCATGAGGTTCCAGGTCCTGGGAACCTCCTTACCTTCCAGTGTTTCCAACTTGCAAGTCCCTTTGCCATTCGCCCACGTGACTCTGTAGGGTCCTTCCCAGTTGGGGCCTAGCTTCCCGGTGTTTTCCTGCAGACTAGCCTCGTTGGCCCTAAGGACTAGGTCCCCTGGGACGATGTTGAGCTTTTTCATCCTGGCGTTGTAGTAACTTCCCAGGAGCTTTTTGTATTGGGCCTCCTTAACTGCTGCTATTTCCCTTCTTTCCTCCAATAAGTTTAGGTTCATCCTGAGATCCTGCTCATTCTCCTCATCCCGAAGCTTCATCCGGGCAGTTGGGGATCCGATCTCAGCAGGGATGACAGCCTCCGTTCCGTATGTAAGGCTGAACGGAGTTTCCCCGTTGCAACTTTTGGGGGTGGTTCTATATGCCCACAACACAAATGGAAGTTCTTCCAGCCAGCCTTTCTGTTTCCTCCCAAGTCTACCCTTCATTCCTTTGATGACGCTTTGGTTAGCTCTCTCCACTAACCCGTTGCTCTGGGCGTAGGTAACGGAAGTAAACACTTGCTGGATCCGCATCTGTTCGCACCATGGTTTGAAGGGCTTTCCAGCAAACTGGACCCCGTTATCGCTCACTAACTCCTTTGGAACCCCATACCTGCATATGATGTTATCTAGTACGAACCTTCTCATTTGGTCCCCAGTAATTTTCGCCAAGGGCTTCGCTTCAATCCATTTAGTGAAATAATCAACGGCTACCACCACGTATTTGACCCCTCCAGGACCCTCCGGGAAAGGTCCAATTATGTCGATGGCCCATTTCTGGAACGGCCACGACGTTGAAACTGGTACCATGGGGTGTTTGTGCCGGTGGGTCATCGGTGCATGCACTTGGCAGTTGTCACACTTCTTGATTTCCTCAGATGCCATTTCGTACATCCGCGGCCAGTAAAACCCCGCATTCATTGCCTTTCTTACTATCGTTCTTGGTCCCGAGTGCATTCCGCAAATCCCCTCATGCATTTCCCTAACCACATATTCAGCTTCCTCCGTATCAACGCACTTCTGGGATGGGCCCAGATATGATCTCCGGTATAGCTCTCCCTCGATCAGTTCATATTGTAGGGCCCTGACCCTTATCTTTCGAGCAGCCCATTCCCCCTCAGGTAGAGTTCCATCCCGGAGGAATTTGACTATCGGGGTCATCCATGTTTCTTGGGGGCCGTCGACCGTGGCCACCTCTGCTGCGTTAAGGGAGGAGGATGTCAGGACCTCCACTTTAACTTCTTTCGCTAGATGGTTGAATGCTACCGAGGCTAATTTGCTAAGTGCATCAGATTTCCGGTTCCTTCCACGGGGGATGTATTCCAGCTTAAAAGTTTTGAATGCCCTAGCCGTCTCCTTAACTTTCTCCACGTATCGAGCCATGATGCTATCCTTAGCCTCATATTCTCCTTGGTACTGTTTTACTACTAGCTGTGAATCAGTGCTGGCTTCTACGTGTTTTGCTTTCATTTTTTGTGCCAGCCTCATCCCTGCTAGGAGGGCCTCATATTCTGCGGTATTGTTGGTGTTCTCGAAATCCAGCCTTACGGCATATGTCAGCTCGACCCCCTCGGGACTTATCAATGTGATTCCAGCTCCATTTCCCTCTTCACTGGATGCTCCATCGGTGAGCAACTTCCACACCGCCTCATCTTCCTTCTCTCTTTCTTCTTTCTCTAAGGCCTCCCATTTTAACAGTTCCTTTTCTTCATCCTCAGGGACTTCTGCTAAGAAGTCGGCTAGTATCTGTCCTTTCATGGCTGTCCTGGGCTTAAACTCCAGGGAATGTTCCCCTAGCTCCACAGCCCATTTAGCTAACCGTCCTGACAGCTCCGGCCTCCTGAGTACCTTCTGAAGGGGTTGATCGGTTATTAGGGTAATCTTGTGTTCGTGGAAATACCTCCTGAGCCTTCGGGATGCGAAGACAAGGGCTAGTGCGAGCTTCTCCAGGGGCATGTATCGTTCTTCAGGCCCTTTAAGCGTTCTACTGATGAAATATATGGGGATCTGTTTCCCTTCCCGTTCTACCATCATGACCGCACTTATGGTCGTTTTTTAGGCGAACAAATATAGGAGCAATGGGTCCCCGGGTACTGGGGTGGCCAGCATCGGGAGCTTACAGATGTATGCTTTCATTTCTTGAAAGGCTGTCTCAGCCTCCGTTGTCCATTTAAACTTGTTTGTTTGAAGGCAGTCTTTCAATACTTTCATGAAAGGAAGGGTCTTGTCAGCCACCTTTGATAAAAAACGGTTTAATGATATTAGCCTTCCGTTCAGTTGCTGGATGTCCTTCAGGGACCTGGGGGATCGCATTTCAGCCACCGCCTGGGTTTTCTCCGGGTTTGCCTTGATCCCGCCCTTGGTGACCACTACTCCCAGGAAATTCCCCTCCTCTACTCCAAAACAGCACTTCCCAGGGTTTAGCTTCATGTTCACATCCTGCATAGTGTGGAGAGTCTCGGCTATATCGTTTATCAAGGCCGTCTCTGTCAAGCTTTTGATAACAATATCGTCGACGTATACCTCCAAGTTCCTTCCTCGTTGCTCCCTAAACAGGCTGTTCATAAACCTCTGGTACGTGGCCCCAGCGTTCTTGAGGCCGAAGGGCATCTTGGTGTAGCAGAACGTCCCCTCGTCTGTGATGAAGGCGGTTTTTTCCTCGTCTTCTATTGACATCTGAATTTGGTGGTATCCCTTGTAGGCGTCCAGGAAACATTTCAGAGGGTATTGAGACAAGGAGTCCACCTGGGTGTCTATCTCCGGAAGAGGATAACAGTCCTTGGGACATGCTTTGTTTAGGTCTTGGAAATCGATGCACATCCTCCATCCTCCGTCTTTTTTCTGAACCATGACTGGGTTGGCAACCCAGGATGGGTATTTGACTTCCCTGACTATCCCCGCTCTGAGTAGTTTCCGAGTTTCTTCACAAGCAGCCCTTCTTTTATTAGGTCCCATACTCCGCTTCTTTTGTTTCACTGGTTTTGCCCATGTAAAGGTATTAAGCCGGTGTTCCGTTAAACTCCTTGGGACCCCCGTCATGTCCCCATGTTGAAATGCAAATACATCTATGTTACGGAGGAGCAACTCCTTCAGGGCACTTTTGCACTTGTCACTCAAGTGACTCCCTACCTTGACTGTCTGTTCTGGGAACCTATCACAGAGGACCCACTCTTCCACCTTCTTTCCCTGGGATTTCCCTAGTTCTTCCCCTTTGGATACGGAAGAAACTACCTCGTAGGCGGACTTAACCCATGCGAGACCTTTCGGTGTCTGGAATACCAAAGCTCCGTGGGGGGTAGAGGCCTGTGCCTGCAGATCACCAATTCCGGGTCTTCCCAAGATCGCATTGTACTTAGAGGGTGCCCTGACTACCGTAAAGGTCAGATCTATCGTCCGGACCCGATCCCCTACGCCCACTGTGAATGGGAGCTTGATTTTTCCCAGGGGATGTGACACACTGTTGTTGAATCCTACCAATGGGATCGAATCTTCCTCCAATCTATCCCTTATGTCTCTATCGAACCTAAGGAAGCAGTGTTCGTATATTACCTCGACGCCTGACCCTCCGTCCACATGTATCCTAGACACCTTGTGTCCAGCTATCACAGCTGAGATGTTCAGCGGGAGTCGTTGTATCTCGCTTTCTTCTAAATATGGCATGAGGATGGGAGCTTTCATGCAGTTCGGGGAGCCTAGGATTCTGGCCTTTACACTTCGGGTGGTATCAAACTCATTTCTCCTTCTAATCATATCAACATCTGCCCTCCCTGGCTCCCTTGCATCTCTTCCCTTGCGATCCCCTCCCCCTCCTTGATTTCCTTGACCAAATGGGCCAGTCTCCCTGTTTTCACCGCGGCCTCTATTTCTCTTTTGAGGTACACACAGTCATCGGTTTTGTGCCCAAAACCTTTTTGGAATTCACAGTATTCGTTTGGTTGTGCCTTTGGTCCCGGTTTTATGGGGGGTGGTCTTGGGAAGGAATTATTTACCCTCTCCGTGGCTAGTATCTCACTTGGGGTCTTAACGAGAGGGGTGAAGCCATCAGGGTAAGGAGGGGGACCTCTCCCTCGGGGTCTATAGGGAGAGTATGAGGGCCTTACCCTGTCATGTAACATTCTATCAAAGGCAGGTTTCCGGGAATAAGGTGTACCTTTGTCAGCAGGTCTTGCGGCCGGGGCGATCCTCCGAGGCGTGACATCCGTCTCTTTTGCTTTGCTGACCGTGTCCTTTCCCCGGACAAAGGCCCGGACTCTGTCCATAAGATTGTCAAAGGAGGGTGAGAACTCCTCTCCCAGCTTTTCACATAGTTGTGCATGTTTCAGCCCATTTATGAAACCACTAATCTTCATGACCTCCGGGACGTCCTTGATGTTCATACTCTCTTTAACAAACCTCTCCATGTATTGGTCTATTCGCTCGTTATCCCTTTGTCTGATATGAAGGATTTCGTTCGGATTTTTGACCACCTTCATTTGTTGACCAAAGTTCCTGAGGAATTTCTCACTCAGTTCTTCATAGCTGTCGATACTCCCTGGGGGGAGGCTATCAAACCAAAGCCGGGCTCCTTCCGTTAGGGTTTGTACAAACATGTGGCACCACACTGGCATAGGCCACCTTCCTAGCTGCCCCGCTCCTCTGAAGGCATGCAGGTGGTCTTCTGGATCTCTCGTTCCATCATATCGATCGAAACCTGGTGGTAGTTTTGTCTTGGGGGGCATAGGTGCTTCTGAGATTCTTCTTGTGAACTTTGAGACCTCGGCCAAATCTCGCGGCAAGTATGGTTGGTCCAAACCGCTGTCATCAGAGTTATCTCTCCCTTTTTCTTTGCCCTTGGACTTCTGGCCTGTGATTAGATCCTCCCTTTCTTCAGAGGACATCTGCCTTAGGGCAGACATAAATGTCTCCAGCTGGTCACCACTGTTGTTCTTGTTCTGAGGGTTCGTTCCTTCCTGGCTGGAGGGTGTGTCAAAAGAAAGTCTGGCCCTGAGGCTGTCGAGTCTTTCCTGTCTCTTTAAGTCTTCAAGACACTTGGTTAACCTTTCCCTGTGCATGGCCACAAAATCAGGAGTGATATGTTCCGTTTCCCTCAGGTTTCCTACCTGATTCTCATTATCTTCTTCATGAGTAATATCCTCTACAGTGACTTTATCCAAGTCGTTTTGTGCCGTCTGAGTGACACGTGAGTTATGTGGGGTTGTCATGTTGTTTTCAACAGGATAAGCTGTTCTCTGGACGTCGAGTGTTTGTGTGGGAACACCGGGCAGGCTGATGTCCCACGGATGGCGCCAATGTCGAATACCAAACCTCCTGCTGACGTTAGATGGATCTTCGGTGACGTCAAGAGCTTTTATCCTTGCTTGCTACAAAAGAATAAACCGTTAGCCTCGTCACGGGGGACCCCGGGAGGGGGATCCGTGACCAAGCTCCGGCGTGAGAGTAAGTAAACTTGCCGGAAATGAGAGGAGCTTCTTCCGATGAGTATAATCACCGGAAGGTTTCCTCTTTGGTGTGAATCTTATTGATGTGCGTGTGTAGTAAATGTGGGAGGATCTTGGTCGGAAGTTAATGAGAGGAGAGTAAATGAAGGTATAATAAATGAGAGAAAGCCGGAGACGATACATGCCTTTGTTCTTCTTGTTTGCTCTTATATAACAGCTTGATCTTATCACACTAGATATTTCTCTCATATGATCCAACGGCTTCTAGAGGTTATCGGGGGGTGCAGACACGTGTCTGACCCCCAGCGGCGAGATGCCTTCCCCAATTAATGCTTCTGCCGGAGAAGTACAGTATTTTCAGGCGAGATCCTTTTCCTATCGCTCATTAAATGAGGCCAGTACCTTTGCTTAGCTGTTTTTCCCGCCCATAACGAAAGAGAAGGAAACTTAGTGGACAAGGTAGTTCCTTCTGATGGGCTTTTTATATAATTTGGGCTTCCTAAAGATAGTCCAAAGCGGGTAGAGTGGGCCTGCCCACTGGCCCGTCGTCATATATAAAAAATAACTCCTTAATACGTAACGTCGTTTTTATATTCGTAGATACATTGTATCTAATACTTAATCAATATATATGAAAACATTTTAATACAAATTAAAGTCATTTAATTAAAAAACCGTAACAATTGCATACCACCACTTTAAGCAACCATTATATCAAAATCAAATGGTCTTAGATCCATAGGCCCCCTAACCACTAGTCACACTCGAACTTTAGTTCTCATTATTCCCATAAAATTCTGCTTTATCGAAAGATTTCATTACAAGCGAAGTTTAGTGTATTCATGTTATATATTAAACAAAAACATAATCATGTCACTTTAAACTTTAATGTTTTTAATATTTAACTTCTTTTCACTTTCTACCCTAAGAACCATCCATAATGGTTAATGTCCCATAAGGGACATTTTTCGCTACATCAGTAACACTCCCTAAAAATGTGTAATTGTTAACGTTCTTTCAATCCTTACTTTCCAATTTTCCTCTCTCTATTTGTCGTTACACTAGAATTGTCACCCCCCCCCCTTTTTCATGCCCCTATAACGCCCAGGGGCGGTGTTGGGGGTGGCATTAAGTCTCTTCACATCCTTATAATGCCCATTACACATGTCCTAACAGTTTATGAATCAACTTTTGAAAACCAGATTCGGAATTAAGCAATTGACTTGTTTGGTTTGCATGTTTCGAGTTGTCTAGGGTTGAGTCATCTGTTCTTTATATTTTTAAGGTTATACCGGAAAACCAGTTATTCAGTCACTTTTTTTATTCATTATGTTTGTTTAACATGAATTGACATATTGATTACTTGACCATGTGACTTTCAAACGTATTCTATGTTTAGAATAATTAATGTTTAAACTCTTAACTTGTTTTAACATCCCCCTATTGACTAGTTTCTTTATTTTTTTAATGTTTTTTTTTATATTTTAAAATTTTAATAACGATTACCATCCAATGGGTCTAAACAGGGAATTGGTATAAGACTATAACTATTGACTCGATACTTGTTAGGTTTTGAAGACACTGTTTTTAACACCACGAATACTATGTAATTTCTGCAACTTGTATTGATTTGTATCCATAGTTTTAGCCTACAAAATACCACAAAAAAAAAAAAGTCAAATATTAAGTCCTAGTAAAATTTTATTTTAATATAGTTTATTTTCATCGTAAGATCACTCAATTTTTTAATTAGAAAAATTAATTACAATGAACAGATAGAGTTTCAAAGCATGCCTTGTTTGACTTTTAAGGAATTTTCTAGAACAAATAAAAGTGGCATTGAGTTTTAAGGTTGTTTAATTATTATTATTATATTTTATCAAATAAATATACATTTATTTTAAAGTTTTATTATTGTTCCAGACTTCCAGTGTAGGAATATATAGGATTAAGATCAAGGGAAAACTTGTACGAGTTATGAGAATTTAGAGAACTACCGATATTTGTTATTTAAGGTTTTCAGTTGCGTTACGAGTCGGTTTTGGTATTTTCTAACATTTTTGCACTGTCTGCGGTGTAGCGTCATAATTAATACAATTTTCAAGTTGTGTTTTTACTCGTTTTCAATTTTGTAACCAGTACTAAATAATTGTTTTTGCTAACAATCATATATAAATTTTGTTATAGATGGAATAAAGAAAGTTTAACCGATACATATATAGTATTATTGATACACATATAAACGTAAAAGAAATAATTTGTATTGCAATTATCACTAGGTCCATTTTTTGTATCTTTCATAGTCATTACACATATCCGTTTATTAAATAGTTGAAGGTCAGATCCACATAAAACTAAATCCAAAACGTAAAACAATCTTTTTATTTGTATTTTGTCTTATTTCACCGACACAAATCGGGGTTACAAACTGAAATAATAATAATAAATTAATTAATTAATTAATTAACAAATAATATATAATATATCAATTATAAATATATTTTTTGAAACACCAATCTAATCTTTTTATAGTACTGAAAAAAATATCTTTAACCTAACAGTAAATTGTTGTGTTTTAATAGTTACTAGCTTAGAACACTGTGTTACAATAAAAAGATTTATTTTCAAACATAGGACTCATCTTATGCTAATAAATTTGTTATTTTTTTTTATAATTTACAACTGTATTGATTTTTTTATAATTTAAAACTGTATTGAATTTAATTTTTTTAATACCCAATGCTGTTTTGTATAAATTAAAACACATAGAGCTAAAAATTGAATTGATGAAGTGTTTTTCACAAAATATAAAAATAAATAAATTTTATTTAGCAAAAGAGTATTATAACATTTAACTATACTCTTACACTTAGTTTCTTCTCAAAGTAATCAAAATAGATTATGGGGTGTGGAGTAGGCAAAACCGTCTGGGATTACAACGTGAACTCAGTGGCGAAGGGGAACACGTCACCGATCGGTGCCTTTGTGGGAATATCCCGACTCTCCCGAGTTTCTTTCCCTCCCCCTCTTGCTCTCTTCTAAAAATAAAAAAAAGTGAAGAAAGGATGATGAACAAAGAGGGGAAGGTGGTGAAATAGAGATGATGTGTAGGCGCGCGCAAGGGTTGTGGTTGTCGCTGTTGAGCCGGGGGGGGGGGGGTGTTTTGGGATGTTATAGGTGAAGTTACCACAATAGGCTCAAATGAGGGGGAGGCGCGAGTGAGCAAGACATCTAATGAACGTCATGTGTCTCAATATTAAAGGATGAAGATGGGTTGTGGATTCAGCCACAACACATAGTCTTATGTATCTTAATGAATATTTTTACACAATATAAATAATCGATAAGACAATATAATTACATATTTAACATTTATAAACGTAGAATTTTACCCTAACATGAATACTATCGTATAAATACCTAAACAAAAATAATAATTTATGTGATTATTGTGTGTATATTTTATTTTATTGGTAATAAAATATAACTTATAATGTTACCCAATTTCATCATTATAAAATCAGACCCCAATACGATCTACAAAAAATCTCACTGTCCCATCGGTTTGAAACAAAATCATAAAACAACATTTTTATCTAGTGGGACCGTAAATCAAACTCTTAAAGAAAAAAAATATAATTATTTATTTTTCTTTCTTTTTCACCGTTGCATTTTTGTCCTACAAGGAAGAAAATAATGGTGTAAAAGGACAACTCATCCCTTCAGGCATTTGTCTATTATAAAAAAAAACTCTAAAAAGAGAAAATGAACGTTTAAAAAAGAAGGAAAAGGGCCCAGTAGTCATTATCTATCCATATATATATATTTTTATAAAAAGTTATTTTTATAATTTTTTAAAAGTTCACATATGCATTTTTGATACATGATTCGTCATGAATTCGTATGTACAAATTTAACTCTACACAATTAGAAAATTTTAAAATATCAAATGTATTTCACATGTGTAAAATAAAGTAAAAAATGTAGTAAGGGAAATAAGAAAAATTATGGAAATGTTGTGCATACGTTAAATTTAGTTGAAAATTTATGGTTGTATACGTAAAAACTTTTGTGTCGTTGGCATAAATGTGCAAATTTTATTACTTAAAATTGTAAAATTAGGCCATGTGTTGTACTTTCCATATTGATATTTTGATTATATAAATAAAACTTGCTAGACATGGATTCGACTTATATAATTATTTAGTTGTGATAAAAATAACAAAATAATTATGACTTTGTAATAAACAAAATTAATAACTATTTTGTGATAAAAATTAACTATCATAAAACTTGCTAGGTTGTATGTTGGTAACGAATGTATTGATGTTTACTACCGGAGTGTAACAAGGAGATCCCTTGGGGCTCCTTCTCTTTGCCCTTGCCTTACACCCTCTTATGTACTCGGAAGATGAAATATGTCCGATATGCCGTAAAGCTTGTATGGATAAATACGGAGAGCATACAATTCATTGTAAAGAGCTTCCTGGGTTCAAATATCGGCATGACTGGGTGCATGATGTTTTGTGGGACATGCTAAAGAGAGCTGTGATTTCTGCTAAGAAAGAGGCCCCTGTGAATTTCCTATGGAAGGGAGATCTACTCTGCAACCAGCGGATCTGCTCGTTTTTTATTGGGCTGGGGGGAAAAATGCTTATGTGGACCTCACAGGGGTTTCCCCTTTGGTTGGCTTAAGGGAAAACGAGTTTATAGTTGGACAAGCAACAAGAAAGGCAGAATCAAAGAAAGTGGATAAGCAAGCTAAATCTTGCGCAGAGAACCAACATGTCTCTGTCCCTTTTGCCTTTGATACATTTGGCTTCCTAGCCCTAGAAGCTAACCACTTCTTGATCAGGGTCCGACGGGTCATCCAAAACAATTGTTCAAACCAAGGGGGCAGGAGTTTGTCTTTAGAAGGTTAGAGTTTGCAATTCAAAAAGAGCTGGCGACACAGCTTGTTGCCTGTCTATCTTCTGTTTTGATATAACAGAGCAAGTTTTTTGGTGAATTATATAACATCACTAATCTTATTAAAAAAATAGTGAAATAAGTCGCAACTAACAACATTTTGTTGAAGAATAGTATTCTAAAATACAGAAGATAATGCAATTTTTGTGCTTGCCACGTGATACAGAAGATAATGTATTTTTTTGTGCTTGCCACATGAATATAATTAAATAAAAGTAAACGAAATTTTGTATGTTCAAGTCTTGCAATAGACACATAAATTTTTATAATCAACTCTGTTGTTTTTGACCTTCCCGTTAACTTAGCACACCAGAATATCAATATCAAAATATTAATATTTGTTTTTAATAATAGTACTAATCTTTCTATACTAATAAACAAAAATCCTTTTTGGACACGTGTCATTATCTGGTAATTTCTCACCCTTAGTTTTTTATTTATTTCTTTTATTAAATAAAAATAATATTAAACATCAATTTAACTAAATCTATTTATCTCTTTTGTTTAATTGATTTCTTTTTTAACTCTAAAGTTTCAATCTTTGGCAATTTAAGTCTAAAGTTTCAATCTTTGATATTTTAACCCCTTTGATTAATTTGATTTTTCATTTTTAATTCAAAAGTTTTCATCTTTTGCAATTTAACCCCTTTAATTTTTTTTACTTTCAATTCAAAGCTTTTCGTTTTTTGCAATTTAATCTCAACATTTTTTTTACTTTCAACTTTAGTCTCCTATATACTTTTCATCTTTCATAAGTTCTCCGTTTAATGTGTCGTTCTAAATTTCCGACTTAACACGCCGCAACGTGTGTGTGGGGTTCAACGTTTTTCATCTATTTTTTTCCAGTTTGACATGTCTGTCGCAGCGCGTCTATTTTCCCGGTTTTATAGGTCTGTCGCAACGTGTGAGTCAGAGATCGACTTAGTTATTTTTTTCGGTTTAACACAGAGGCTCGTGGTCATGTGAGAAACCTTTGCCTTTCATCTAACATGATATATAACTATTGAATCCTCGCCGCATTGCGGCGGGTGGTAAATAATGAAAATCTTTTTTTAGACACGTGTCGTTTTTTGGTGCTTTCTCACCTTATTTTTCTATTTATCTCACGTATTAAATAATAATAATAATTTTAAACAAATATTAGATAAGAATAAATATTTAGATAAGGATAAAAGTTTGTTTTTATTATGATCATATTAAATAATAATTTTAAATAAAAAATTAGATAAGAATATACACATTTGTTTTTATTAAGATCATAGTAAATAATAACAATAATTTTAAACAAAAAATTAGATAAGAATAAATATGTGTTTTTCTATAAATAATTCTAAACAAAAATTTAGATAAGAATACGTGTTTGTTTTTATTATGAGTAGATATATGTACTCTGTAGTTCGGTGATTGAAATTATGCTAAATTAGGAATTAGAGGTTCTCGTTTGATATATACTTAATAACTAGATTATAACCCCGTGTATTACACGGGTTGAGTAAATAAATTTATATACTAAATAATAAAATATTATATCTTTAAAAACTTCCTTTATTACACGGATTGAATAAATATAATTTTATATATTAAATAATAAAAAAGTTATATATATAAGAACCATATTATACGGGTTGAATTAATGTAATTTTATATACCAAATAAATTTGTTTTATTTAAAATGTTTTAAATTAACAATTTACAATTTCGGATAATATTTTATTAGAAAAATAGAAGAATGGTATTCGAAATTTAAAGTAGGATAAAATTTAATATTAGCTCATTATTCATTTAATTAATATAAGATAAGTTTGGAAATAAGGCGAGAAAATCATAAAATAAATACCTACAATGAACGACATGTGTCACACATTAATGTTTTATTATATAGTATAGTATAGATAAACATTTAGATTGATATAAATAGATTGTTTTGTTGTAGCAAAATTTGTTAACGAAGTCTCAATAAATTTAACCCATTATTTAAAACTTCGTAAATGTATAAATGATAAATAATATTAGTTAGAGTAAATTACGATTTTGGCCCCTGTGGTTATATCACTTTTACCCTTTTAGCCCAAATTTTTTTTTTAACATCTGAGCCCACGACGTCTTTTTTTCTAACCCTTTTGACCTCTAACACTAACCTCGTCCATTAAATGTTAGGGGTCAAAAGGGTTAGAAAAAAGATGTTAGGGGCCAAAAAGATTAGAAAAAAAGACGTTGGTGGTTCAGATGTTGAAAATTCTTTTTGGGCTAAAAGAGTAAAAGTGATATAACCACAGGGACCAAAATCGTATTTACTCTATTAGTTAGATAAATAATATTATAAATGAGAAGGAGATTAAACGAAATAATAATTATCCATAAAAAATTAAACTAAATAATTATAAATGAGAAGGAGATTAAACTAAATAATAATTATCCATAAAAAATTAAACTAAATAATATTTAGTAGAAGGATTATCTATAATTAATTAGAAAAAATTAAATTAAAATAATACTTATCTATAAAACATGGCCTAATATCATGACAAGTGTCCTCATAATGGTTTCTTTTATTATATAGTATAGATTGTATTATTTTTTCACCAGAGTTAAATAATTATTCTAGATCGGGCATATGCTTCTACCAAATTGTAAGTGTTTTAAACTCATCATTTATCGCACATTGCATCAACATATAGAAAAAACACCATTTTTGAATATAACAATTCTATACTCTATTCAAAGAGAATTTAATTATCGATTTTATGGTATAAATCATAAAAATGCTGAAATATATTAAAATGTGGGGATCAATCTCCACCTTTTTGTATCGTAAACTCTCTTTAATACAGTTTAAGACGAGTGTTTAATGAATGAACTAAACAAATAAACATGAAGGTGCATAAAACTAACTAAAATAGTTATATATCATAATTTGAATGTATCATAAAAACGAGAATCAACCACATGTAATACATGTGTTTTTAACATAATAGTAAATAAAAAACAAAGTAAAATGTTATGATAATTAAATAGTATATCAAAGTTCATTTTTAAAAGATAAATATTGACGATTGTATGTGTTAACATATGATATTATATTTTATTCAAAACGTGCAATATATGTTTTTTTAAATATATATATCTTTATTATTATTATTTATTATATAAAATTACATTTATGAAAAATAAAAAAAAAACGATGTGAAATGTTATAACAAGTAAATAGTACATCAATGTCTATTGTAAAAAGATAAATCTTGATAACTATTTGTGTTAAAATATGACATAATATTTTATTTAACATGTGCAATATACGAGTTTTTTTAAGATATATCTTTTTATTATTTATTATATAAAATCACATTTGTGCAACCCGTGTAATACACGGGGTTTTAACCTAGTAATTTATTATGACGAAATGCAATAAGCATACACGAAAAGTGAAAGTTATTTTATTTTGGTGGAGCGTAATCATCACTTATCGAACGTTTAATATGGCTTATTTAAATTAAAGTAATATCACACAAAAATAAACATATTATTTTTATTTTATCTAAGGGTGTTAGGAGTGGTTAAACACTTTGGAGTGGCAAACCAAAAAACAAAAAAACCGACCAATCAGAGTGCGCCATGTCAATCAGTCAAAAGTGTTTAAACTTTGCTGAAAAGTGTTGACAATGGTTTAAACACTTGCTGAGTGGCAAACTTTTACTATTTTTTTTTGCACTAGTTTATTTAGTATTTTAAGTTAATAAATGTAGAATAAATACATTAAATTAAAAAACAATAAACTTTCATAAATTAAATTAAAAACATCAAAATTACACTAAATTAAAAAACAATAAAATTACATTAACTTGAAATAAATTAAACTAGTCTTCGTCGGAATCGACCAAAAGGTGGGGTAAATCTTGACTTGCGAGATGATCTATGAGATCATGTTTTAGTCTCCAATGCGTGTCTTCATCCATCAACTCGCCCAACACCGTATCGTCTAGAGCGGGCTCGACCGGAGGATCCCGAATGTGCACCGGTGCTATCGCCTTTCCTTCATCTTTCAAAATTATGCTGTGTAAAACAATACACGTGTACACGACACTCCTAATTTTTTTAACGGATCTTGCTCGCATCGGTCAACTCAATACACCCCATTTCGCCTTCAAAACACCAAAAGCCCGTTCGACGTCTTTTCTTGCCGCCTCATGTTGCCTCTTGAATTTCTTTTGTTCTACTTCGTGAGGGTAAGTGATCGACTTCACAAACACGGACCCCGAAGGGTAGATTTCATCCACGACCAAATAACCACGTTTGTATAAATGGTTGTTAACATAAAATGGACATTTTGGCGCGGTTCCATTTCGTTCCGTTAAAAATAAAGGAGATTGTTGTAGCACATTGATATCGTTTTGAGAACCCGGTGGACCGGCAAAAGCATGTCAAAACCATAAGTCTTGAGAAGCAACCGCTTCGAGCATAACAGTCGGGTATCGGTGATCTCCTCGCATAAATTGGCCTCGATACTCTGTTGGACAATATCGCCAAACGAAATGGGTGCAATCAAGGCTACCGAACATACCTGGAAGGTGATGTTTTTCCTCATGAGCTTGGTATAAAAGTGCCATGTCGTGGCTTGTCGGTCTACGTAAGAACTCGGGACCGTATATTTTGCAAACCGTGTCGCAAAAAAATTCTAGGCACTCGCGGGAAGTTCTATCGGCCATATGCAAGTACTCGTCGTTCTCGTCTGGAGTGTTACTAGTTGCGAGTTGTTTAATAGCGGCTGTCACCTTTTGCAACGACGTTAACCCCTTCCTACCTCGCGCATCGGGGGCCTCTTCAAACCACGGGTCGTTCTCTACCACGTCGTCCACAATTTTTAGAAACAAACGTTTCGACATACGGAACCTATGTCGAAAGATATCTTCGTTGTACTTCGGGTCTTCGACAAAATAATCCGCCATGAGTGTCTCATGCCCCTCCTCACGTTGACGTTCAATATATCTCCTTTGGTTAGACGTGCCCGTGTCTTGAAGTTCGGCTTCTTCGATGAGATTTTGAAAAAAAAGAATGCTACTATCGGATGAATCGTCGCTACTCATGGGTGAGAACCATAACGGGAGTTCATCCGCCATTTTGTTTTGTAAATGTTTGGGAAGAATTGGTGGTATTTTTTGTTTTGGTTGGGTATAGATTTGACGGTAATTTAAATGTTTAAAAGAAAAATATTTTTTTTTTATTTTGAACGGTAATATTACCGTTGAAAAAGCCCCAACGGTCAAAAAAGTTCCCTTCCCCGCGTCGGCTTCCAACCCCCGATTCATGTCTTCATCGGCAACGGCAAACTGTTGGCGGCGGTGTTTGCCGATCGGCAAAACCGTTTGCCGCTCCACTCCTAACACCCTAAAAGAACCCAGTTTCTGGACACAAAATTTTTAAAGTTGGTTATATTTTGTACATACATTCCACTAAAAAACAACTCCTGTATCAATATATTTCCACTAAAAACAAATACTTTTTCTCTCTCCTTTTCAATATATATTACATTTTCTCTCTCCTCCACTCACAACCACTTTCAATATATATTAAAAAAGTATAGGGGGTGAACAGCATCCCCCCAAATATACAGATGAACAATAACATTTTCTCTCTTCTTCACTCACAACCACTTTTTATACTTCTTATATTTTAAAAACCCCCCACACAGATTTTGATGGTTTGGATGAGAATGCTCTAAGGTGAGAGTGAATTTAAATCTAATGATAATAGAAAAAGTTATGAGTACAACTAAAGTTGGTTATATTTTGTAAGAGCATGTGTAATGGGGCTGTATATGGCGCCATTTTCCTTCATAACGCCCCGAACACCATTACGGGGGGCGTTATGAGACAAAAAAATTTGAGGAGCGCTATGCATATCGCGCGGTTATGTGGGAATCTTTCAAACTTTCCACCAATCAAATTTAAGCAATGTTTTTTATATTAATTAATAAAATTGAAAATTATTAAATAGGTAATGATTAGGCGGGGGCTTTATGACTACGGGCTTAAATGCATAACGCCCCAAAACGCCCACCCGCACACGTGGCGCGCCACGTGTCGCATAACGCCCCTTTGTGGGCGTTATGACTACGCATGGCCTAAGGTGAGAGTGAATTATTTATGCAAATATCATCTTATGACGTGGAACGCTAAGCCGTCAATTTTTTTTTAAACCTTTTACGTGTAGATTCATAACTCTTATATAAAAACTCTTTACACTTGCAACGTAATTTTATCAGGTTTTGATCAATGGCGTGCATGACTTATGAATCATTTTTTTTAAATGCTTTATTGCTTTAAACATCTTAAATTAATTTTATAATATTAATCTCTAAGTTTAAGCATACATGGCTGATCATGAAAATTAATATGGATTTATTCATTTGTGTAAACTAGGGATGACAAAAATACCCGAGTCCGACGGGTATACCCGAAACCACACAAATGGGACGGGTATACCCGATACCCGACGGGTATTGGGCCGGATATGAGATTAGTTTTTAAAATTTTCACGGGTATGGGTCGGGTATGGGATTAGGTGGTACCCGACCCGATTACCCGAAACCACATACCCGTTTACCCGAACAACATACCCGATCATATACCCGATTTTTTTTAAATTTATATTTTTATTTTCCATTCACCCTTGTCTATTAGTGATTTATTTTAGTATGTTCATAATGTGAAAAAATGAATCTTTCTTTAGTATTTGTATTTGAAAATAGTATTTATATTTTGTATGTTGTGAAGTATATACACGTTAGTGTATAAGTATTATAAAGTTATTATTAATTTATGATAAAACTTATATGTATGTAATGTATATTTTAATTTATAATAGTTGTTGTATAAATAAAATAATATAATAATTACAGTAGCAATGTATTTAGAAATCCCAATGTATATCTTTTAACAAACTAATGGTATACCCGATACCCGCGGGTATACCCGATACCCGATGGGTAATTACCCGACATATACCCGATGGTATTGGGTCGGGTATGAGACGCGATTTTATAACTGGGTATTGGTATGGGATTACCAATACTCAACCCGAACCCAACCCATTGCCATCCCTAGCTATAAACTACTTGTAAACCTTGCAAAAATATCTCAAAATGAAAATATACAAATATCACAATACCCAAAAGAATGAAAGTTGATGCCTTGGGTCATCATTATGTTCTTGAAATTTCACAATACACATCTTTGATTTGCACCTTTTTCTTTTTAGGCACAAAACTATATTATCTTTAAATTTACATCCAACAACACATTATTACAATCACACCCCTAAATTTCTTAACTCTACACTTCTCCCCCTTCGTATCCTTATAATATTTGTATGTATACACACATATCTTCAATTGCTTTGACAATTGATTTCCATTTCCATCAAAACAAACACCATGTAACCGTAGCGTACCCTTCGACACGACGTCGTTGTTGTTCACCATCTTCATTCTTCACCCAATACCAGAACATCATTCGGATTGGAACCGCAAAGAAAAACAATAACTTAGGGGTAACCTTGTGAATAAACAAAAGTTCGGGGGTGAAACGGACCAATATCATCAATTCGAGTCGTTAATTCCCTTTTTTACCCTTGGCTTGATCCCATAATAACTAACATACCACTTAACAAACTTCCTCAACCCAGTTGACAAATCAGTAGTAGGTTTATACCCAAAATCCCTATAAGCCAGGCTCACGTTAGCATGAGTATACGGAACGTCGCCGTTTCGAGGCATTTTAATAATATGCTTTTTAGCCCTCACACTTAACAAATTTTCCAATATTGACACTAACTTTCCCACCGACACGGGTGACGTGTTCCCCAAGTTATATATCCTTAATTGCGCCGGACCCCTCTTTTTCCCGCCTTTTCCGGTACTCTTCTCCGCCGTATCTAACGCCCCTAAACACCCTTTTACGACGTCGTCTATGTACGTGAAGTCACGCGCCACCTCTTTTTCATCATGCGTCTGGTATACATTAATTGGTTTTCCATTAAGAATATCTTTTGTGAAAAAAAAGTAGGCCATATCCGGTCGACCCCACGGTCCATACACGGTGAAAAACCTTAACCCGGTAATGGCAAGACCGTAAATATGGTTATAAGTATGGGCGATTTCCTCGCCCGCTTTTTTAGTAGCGGCGTAGAGGCTAGCGGGTTGGTCCGTGCGATGAGACTCCGAAAACGGGTTTTCGGTGTTGAGTCCGTATACTGAGCTGGACGATGCCCACACGATCGATGGCTGAGGATCCGCGTTTTTTGCGGTTTCGAGGAGGTTTACGAATCCCGCAATGTTGGATCTAACGTACGATTGTGGGTTTTGCATCGCGTAACGTACGCCAGCTTGCGCTGCCAAGTGGAGGACATGTGTAAACGGTACAATGTCGAAAAGTTTCGATAACAACTCGCCGTCATTTAAATCACCTGGTGGACAATAGTGTAGATTTAAGAGTTAGCGAATGCGTGTTTGTTGATAAAAAAATAAAATAAAATTAAATACATACTTAAAATATTAATTAAAAACCAACTGGACAATGGTGTAGATTTAATAGAAAGATGAGAATGCTTGTTTTCCGTTAGAAACGGTAAAAACCAAATAAAATAATTAAAAAAATAAATTTTAATCATCTTCTACCATAAAAATATCATATCATGTTTCAGCTTCTATCTTGACTTAAAAATTTTCAATCACCTTCTACCATTTATTCGGTTCGGTTATTCGAACTTCATTCGAATAACCAAAATTTAAGAAACCGATAACTAATCCGAAACCCGAATTCATAATTCGAATACGATTAAAAATCGAACCGAACCGAACCAAATACCAAATTCACAATTCAGGTAAGTATTTTTTAGTTGTGGATACAGTTCGGTTTTCGTTTTTTTATTAGCTAATAGATTCAGTAGTACTGTAGTAGAACTAGAGAATGTACGTTTGCAGTAAAAAAAATCAGAAAAGTAAAAAAAAGAGTTAAATGTCATTTTAGTCCATATGGTTTGGGTCTTTTTGCCAGTTTAGTTCAAAGGTTTTATTTTTCACCTGTGAGTCCAAAAATGTTTCACCGTTGGCATTTTAGTCCACTGGGTCAACTACATCAATTTTTTCTGTTAACGAGAAGGTCATTTCGGTCATTTTATATGTAATTCTGTTAACTAGAATTGCCCTTCTCGTTAACAGAAAAAATGAATGAAGTTAACCCAATGGACTAAAATGACAACGGTGAAATCTTTTTGGACCCACAGACTAAAAACAAAATGACCCAAACCACATGGACTAAAATGACATTTAACTCTAAAAAAACGAACAAATAAATAAAAATAAATAAATTAACTAACTCACCTTCTACAATAAAAATCTCATGTTGTTTCAACAACGTTTGTCTCGCACGTTTCAAGGAAGGATCATAATAAGAATTAAAATTATCCAAACCCAAAACACCATCACCACGTTTCTTCAAAGCTAATGAGCAATGAGTCCCAACAAACCCACCAGCTCCAGTAACAAGAACCGAGAACCCGTTAAGCATATGTGGCGTTGAAGACCGGCGGACTTCTTTCTCCCACGACGCTCCGCTGCCGTAGAAGGCGGAGGAGAGGAAGTGGGAGGTGGTGAGGACACGGTGGTTACTAATGGTTGGGTCGGAAACTGGCTGGTTGTTGAATGTGAAGAAGAAAATGAGAATGAGCGCGACTAAGAGCGTGAGGCGAAAAAGGAGCTTTGATGAGGCGGATAATATTTTGGTCGTGTTAACTTTGCGGATGTAGGTGTTGTACCGCTCGAGTTTGGTTGTTTTGCTCGCGTCTGGCGATGGCGCCATTGCGTTAAAATTTTAGATATGGTAACGCCTCAAAGAAGAACAATATGGTTATAGTGTGTTAGATATGAGAATGGAGATTGGAGGGTGGGTTGTGGTGGTATACAAGGATATAAAGGGATGAGAGAGCATATGTTTGTATTATAATTATATTGTTTTTTTCTTTTTTGGAATGGTAATTTTTTTTTTGTGTTTAGGCCACCGTGCTTCTTAGATTGGAAAGCCATATTGTCTTACTTTGGTCAGACTAAGTTGTTTTAACTGGACTCACGTTGGATTTAGAGCAGAACTCTCTGGTGTAACACACGTTCGGATGAAAATCTGGATCGGCTTGGGATTTGAACTGACAACCTCGCAGAAGGACTAGCTTAAATCCTTCATTGCCTTAATCCATAAAAAGTGACACAAGTGAGGATCAAACTTGTGTCTCCACTGGATAACCCAAACCACCTACCCAGTGGCGAAGCTTGACCGAAAGTTTGGGGGGGGGGGGGGGGGGAGGGAGCCATGGGACCCAATTTATATATTGTATAAACATTTAGGCAAAAATAACTGGGGGCGATCCTGTATAATTTTAAAATTTTCGGACGTAAAAACCGAAAATTTTACACTTTTAACCAAAACATTAGGGGGAATGGCGGGTGCAGCACCGGTTCCCACTAAACTCCTCCACTGCACCTACCAATAAGCCACAAATGATGATTAAATGTTGATGTTATAATTATATTATTTGAATTTACGTTTATTTTTTTTTATTATTTTGGTTTTTAATGTCGACGTGTACGCGGTCTATTGATTTGTTTTCTTATTATTTTTGCTGAGATTTTTTTATTGGTTATTAGATATTAAATTGGGTGTGTTTAAATAAAATATGAAAAAGAAACAAATAAAAGGTTGTCTTGTTGTTAGTCAAGTTCATGACCACCATGGCTTTCACATGTGTCTACAGTGACTTCTTGTATGGATTTGAATGGATGCTTTGTATGTTATTGCTTGGTGATACCGTTAACAATCTAGAAGCAGAATACAATTGGAACATAAATAAACAAAACTATACGAAAAATAATTTACAATATGACGGTGACGAGGGTGTGTGGGGAGGACAGTCGCACAGGGGTTGTGATTTCGAGAGATACGTGTTTTAAAAAAAATCTGATATATATATGTTATTTTTTTAAATAGTATACTCATACCAACTCAAAGATAGACCAATTTACAAAACAATTGTTATGGTTTAGAAGTTACTCCATTGGTATCAGGTTTAGTGAACCCAATACTCATTTGGTTTTATAAAATATTAATAATAAAACATTACAGAAAGGCACATTTTTTCGAACTCGAACAGGGTTAATTAATTCTTAGAGACGCCAATGAATATGAATTGTATACTGTTAATAGATGAATTGAATGAACACTAAGTTTTAAAGGTTTTTTATATGTGTAATAGATAAATTGAATGAAAAGTAACTATATATTTGTTTTAAAGGTTTTTTTATATGTGTTATGTGGTTCTTTTATACATCTTATGTAATCTGCGTTTGTTTTTGCTCGATGTAATTCACATGTCAGTATTTTTTGATCATATCAGACATTTTTTTCCTCTATGAGTTGCTGTAACGAGTATAGGTGACGTAACAAAACAAACCGATACCGATCAAATTCCCGCCGTGTTGGTATATTTTTGGTCATATCATGATTTTTTTTCTATTGGTTACTATATTTGTTTTAAAGATTTTTTTATATGTGTTGTTTAGTGGGTTTTTATATGTGTTATGTGGTTCTTTTATGTATCTTATGTAACTTGCGTTTGTTTTTGCTCGATGTAATTCAAGTGTCAGTATTTTTTGATCATGTCAACATTTTTTTTCTCTATGAGTTGCTGTAACGAGTGTAGGTGGCGTAACAAAACAATCCGATACCGATCAAATTCCCGCCGTGTTGGTGTATTTTTGGTCATATCATGATTTTTTTTTTCTATTGGTTGCTATAACAAGTGTCAGCACCGTAGTTAAACGAACTGATACCCACCCACCGCGCAACGCGCGGATTTAATAACCCTAGTTACAATTGAAAGGTATAAAATGTGAAAACGGTAGGGGGCCTTAAGTTCGTTCATTAAAAATGAGGTATGCGTTTTTTTTTCTCTACTTGTATGTTATTTATGTGCACGAATGCGTCAATCTTGTTAAGAACATACAAAGTCTCCAAATTTAGTGAAAAACCGTTTTTTTAGAGTTACTCGCAACTCTTAAATAATAATTTTCACTATTTTTTTTCTAACAATTGCTTCTTTTCTATAGATGCATGCATACCGATATAGATACACATTCAATGTGGCTAATGAGTTAGTATAAGCTATTAAGCTTGTTCAAGGAATACAATACACTAAACAAAATTGGATGAATCAATAACTAATGGTAATTAATAAACACATCAAACATTAAAGATTAGTTGAATATTGGGCAAGTCTTTATCATATGTTACATCGATTTGAATACCAAGATCTTAGTGTTTAGACTTTTATCCTTATCGTTAACAAAACACGTCTGGTGTGTTCCAACATTACGCTCATATGATATTAGTGAGATGTCAACCATAGATGCGTTTCATCTATAAAAGCTTGTCTTATCCACTGGCGTTATGTGCGGCTTCATTCTCCATTGTATTGGTATATCATGAGTGATTATATGCTTGGTCCTCTATTAATCGGTTATCGCCCCGGTCTTTCTTTGGGGGTGAGAGGAACATAAATCCTTAATTTAATTTAGCGAATCTAAATTAAATATTAATATTTTTCTCTATTTAATCTTTAAAATTTGTTATATGAGAATTGTGGTTTACATTTTCACTACGAACAAGTATGTAATTAGAATTCTTAATTAATAAAAAAAATTTGGAATGTAAAATTTTTTATGTTCATTTTGATTTGAGTATGAAATATCTCACTTTATCCATGCTCAATTTATTTCTTGTATTTATTTATTTAAATATTATCTTCTTATTTTTCCAAATGATCAAGCAAATTTGAAAATGGACCTACCTTTTTATTATTCATCTACTAATAGGTATTTATTGTGAATGTGTGAATGTGGTTGATGGAATGAAACTTTTTATCTTTTCATCTACTAAAAGGTATTTATTTCCTTATCAACTAGTCAACCATCACCGCACGAGTTATACATTTTTGTAATGTAAACTTGCATATAGAGGTTTTTTTTCTTAGATTTATTGTGATAATGTGTTTCACCGCGTGTATATATATGTATATGTGTCTTGTATTTATAGTTAAAACTTGTTATATACGCGTACATATCTTTAGATACACCAGATCCTCTTGAATTATTGTTTAAAGACTAGATTTATATCACATCCCCATCGGCGTGTCATCGTAAAAACAGTTTGGCTAAGAGCATCTCAAATTAGCGTTAGTTTAAGGGAGAAGGTGTAATATAGAGAAGATAGATTTTAGGTTGTGGTAGAGGGTTGGGGGCAGATTGACCAGTTGCCCAGGAGGACTTGTCTTTTACCGTGACCATCCTTATTGTCGCAGGTGCTCTAAATTGTATTAACTTAGTTATTTTTAGGGCTGGCAATAGATATCTGTATAAGATAGGGATGAGCAAAGCGATATCCGATACCGAACCGATACCGATACCGCCTAATACCGATCCCGAATTTCACCCAAACTAGGTACCGATACCGATACCGAAACATGTCGGTTCGGTATCGGTACGGTACGGTATCGGTATTTTGAGGGTCGGTATCGGTATTATACCGATACCGTACCGTACCGATACCGAAAACGCCAAAAAGTGGATACCGATCGGGATACCGAAAAAATTCGGTATCGGTATTTCGGGATCGGTATTCGGTGGCATATGCTCATCCCTGGTATAAGATACGATTAGACCTGTTTACTGAAAATAAAACTGTGTACATAAAACATAAACCTGTGTTATATGTTTTTCTTTTTAAAAATAAATAAAATTATGAGGCTAGGATCCATCATTTTTTTTTCTTGGTACATAAAACATAAAACTGTGTTATAGACATGACATATCAAGTAGTTAAACGAGTTGTATTCATATTTAATATTTATGTTATACGCGTCGTCAGAGACCTGTTAAACCCGATAAGACACGATTTGCCAGCCCTAGTTATTTTAGAAGGAAGAGAGAGTAATGATAGAAATAAAATCTTTACAAATCTACACTATTAATTTTAATTATTCGATGTAACCCATATAAATAAATGTTATTGAAATATGTAGACATTCCTTGTTATTTTAACAATTGAAAAACTTGGTCTCACATCTAAGTGATTTCCTAACAAGATCCTTTAACATCGTTAAGACTTATTAATAGTATATATTATTATATATGGTAAGTGATTTCCTAACAAGATCCTTCAACATCGTTAAGACTTATTAATAGTATCTATTATTATATATGGGTTTTAAGTTTTACATTAATTAGGGGGATGGGGGCAATTAACGCGTAAAGGAATCTAGGGTATTTACCCACGCTAGAACACGACCACCACCCCCTAGAGTAGAGGAAGCGGGTAGTCGAAGCCAGGAGGGATACTCACGTGAGAGAAGGTGTTTATTCAAGGTGGGGTTAACTTTGAGATTTGGTGGTGGCTTGTGATTGGCTGGGGTATTTGATTCTATTAGCATGGACAGGATGCCTCCTCTACATACTTTTTTTCTAACGACAAATTTGGATCACTGATAGACCACTGGAGTATCATTGTGCTATCAGCGTAACCACCCGATCATATCCATCTCCACTAGGCATAATGCCTACACAACAATTCAGGAGGAAACCCAATAAATATGGGAAAACCAGCTTTGTGGGAATCGAACCCAAGACCTATTGGTCCCAAAGCTATATCCCACCCCAAGATGTCACTAGGCTATATAGTCATGTGCCCTCCTCTACTTGCTAACTAATTGGTATTTTGTATAAAATTTGACATTAAGGGTGTTGATTGGATGGAGTTAGGGACTTGAACCCAAGACTTTCCATTCCCAACTTACATGTTTTAAAGGCTTTGTCTTTGCCAATAGACGATCACCCAGGTAAATAAGTATCCTTGGTGCCCGCCACCCTTGTCACATGATTATTTCTATAAAATTAATAATATAGAATAGATTTCATAATGAATATAAAATTGAAAAATGTTTCTTCCCACTTAAATGCCAGCTAATTAAGATTGTGGGGGTGTGTAGAATATCTTATGGCATGTGAAATGTGAATTACTTTCTCTACACCCTCTCTTTTATATATTTTATACTTCGTAATTAATATGACATCTTGTTTTGCATCTACCATGAGCTTGTTGATCAGTTCTGTTTAAACATAATGGAAAACATGTAATAACAAACCTTTGATTGCATCAGTAGAGAATCCAGTTAGAGACGCAGCCACGGAGTTCGACATAGTTGTCAGTGTGATCTGGTTCCTCCTTAGGGTGTAAGGTGATGATGGTGATGAAACCGAAATTAGGGTGAGTTTCGGTTGTGGAGAGAGAGGGACGAATTTGATGTTATGTTATTAGGTTGTTTGTCTAACCTTTTACCTCTCTAATAATCTCTTTATATATACACCCAAGAGGAAACCTAATTAGTTAATAAGGGTAATATGGTCCATCAACAATTACCAACTAATTGTTAATAGGTTATTAATATATTTTGATCTATATTATATAAATGATAATGATGGCTACTAGATTAAATATAAATAAATAAATATTTAATCTTACATTCTCCCACTTAGCCGAATAATCATTTATCATGAGTATTAGATAAGTCTGATCAGAAGTTAATACTCATTTTAGCCTTAAACAAGTACTATAGCATAGAAATACAGCCGTTGAATCATTATGCGACTCAGGACCCCCATTAGTCATACTATAGCCTTAATTTAAAACCTAATAGTTATGATCAAAATATGTAAGCCCTTTAACGTTTGATTTGTATTTATAGTTGTCTATATGTCATTACACCGGCAGAACATATGTAAGAGACATACAAAATCAAACTGATGAGGAAAATTAATTAATAGTTAGTCATTCATAATACGATATGCAGTTGTACATGGTCATCAACTAAAACCCGTCTCTTTTATGAGCACTCTTAATAAGACTTATGGGTAATAGACCTTTAGTTATAGGATCCTTAAGCATATCACGAATGCATTCAATACAAAGATTTAGTTTCCTCAATTCGTTCATAAACGAATAATTAATTGCGTATCGAAATCTAATGCAGCACCTCTCGAAAAGTTACTGTTCAAGGAGACATGGTAGCTGACTTTATCACAACAAGTCTTCAATATATTAATTATATGGAGTTAATAAACTCATGAGTCCACTGATAAATTCCCAACAACATTTAGTGACTATATTATGTCGTTATAACTTAGGTTGTTGATATCAGTCCATTATGACTCCTCCATGAGATAGGTTTTGTCTGCTGACATAAAGATATACCCAAAAATTACATTTTGTCATCTTTGAATATTACAAAGTTAGAGTAATAAACCGGTTTGAGTTCTCATTTCTTCTTTAAATTATAGCCTCTCGTTTATTTTAAAGATATTGTAATACTCTATTAAATGCTTCACATTAATCTAGATATATCTAGTGTGTTGCAATGTGAGTAATATCTAAACGAGTATAGACTTAAACTTACATAAGGCTTCTAATTAATGAAGCGTAAGAAATAATCTCATTTATCCTATTATCCTCTAAAGGAGAGCAGTATTGTTTGTTACATATGTAAGGACCAATTTAATGTTAAACTTACGGAACGGAAGTAATGTCCCATTTGGTCTATCTCAACATGTTATGATATCTATTATGTAAGAGATATCTTTGAGATCTATTATATCAAAGTTTGTGTTAACAATGCTTTGACTTATGTAACATCTACTTGTCAAAAGAATATCATCTATATAGACAAGTTTATCTTAGTTGCTCCCACTCATCTTGAGGTAGGTACATTATTCCACTTGGTTGTTGATGAAAATAATTGCGTTAAGATTTCATCACATTATGATGTTTGCATTAAACCATACATGGATTTTATTGGCTTATAGACAAACTGTTCTTTAACCTTAAGTTTAGAACGTTCAGGTTGTTTTATGAACATGTAAATATGTCAGCCAGTTGTTAGGGAAAAACTGTTTTAATGTTCATCTAATGTAGCTCAAAACTATTATAAGCTACTAGAACAGTGATGATCCTAAAAGAAATCTTTTGTTAGATATGTAATAAAGATTCTTTAATAATTTATCTCTTCCTGAGTACAACCTTCGATAATCAATCATGCTTCTTTGTGTCTTAACGTTTATATCAGGATTTGGTTTAGTTATGAACACTCTTAGGTTATTCAATCAAATCCCAAACGTTATGCGAACACATAAAATCAGTTTTACTAGAAAACTGTTTTATTCCATTCAGAATATTGATTGACACTAATGGCTTAATTAGAAGAGATAGGATCAGTAAACTTTTCCAAAATCCATTTCAACTTCAAATTAGGGAGGTTATGTAATCATCAAGGTTAGTAGAATTTTAAACCTAGATGACCTCCTGAGTTGATTATTGGGTTTGTTAGAAGTTTCAGTTTTATGGATTAGCTCTTGATTATGTTGCTATCATTTTCAGGATTCTAAGTTTGTAAGAGTTGGTGCAGTATGGTGTACAAGAGGTGTAATCGGAGTTAAATTTGGAGTGAAATTTAATGACACTCTTCCTCCCGCCTCTTGTATTCCTTGCAAGTCATGATAAGGACTTTGACTGCTCCCACTGACCTTAGAAAACTTTAGGAACTCAGCATGCTTAGGGTCAATATTTAACGACCAAACAAATTCTAAATAGAGAAAACATATTAATGAACATATTAATGACGTTAGTCATTATAGTTTCTCTTGTTGAGGATTATGTTAGTTTAGATAAGAAATCTAAGTGTGCCCACAATTAAGCAACAATGAAACTTTTGTAAGAGTAGCTGTAGATTTTAAGGAGACAAGTTATGATAGAACAGTGTCGTGATGGAGCGGTATCTTGTACAAGAGGTGCAAATTGAGGTAATGTGAAATTTTCACTCCCCCACCTCTTGCAACTATTGCAAGTTGTTCTAAAACACTTAATGCTCCCACTGATCTTTTAATATCTCTAGAATGCTACAAGAGAAGTTTCGATTAGGTATGTGACGTGGGAACCTATCATATATATGTTAGACTTAATTTGATTTCTTTAATGTCCAGATGTCATAAAACTTAGAGACATATTTAATAGAAATCATGTTAAGCACATATATGAGTAGATTTCTTTAAGACCATGGGCCATATGCGACAAAATTTAGATACAAGTAAATAGTCTTTAAATGATTAATGAATTATGTCTGAATATTCCATTTGGAATAAGTTCCACGAATGTCAATGAAGGACTTATGATGGACCCATACTTATTCCTTGAGCCAAGTAATATTTAGGGCTATAACGTCATGATTTAAAATCACTTAGAATGAGATTAGATAAGAAATCATCCTCATTAACCATGTCATGATTTCTCATGAATTTTGGTTATAATGGATGAAATTTGTAAGTCTCATTTTCCTTTTGTCAAATTCTCATTTTCATGATGACAAAAGTTGTGAAAGTGTAAGGTATCATCTAGTTTTATCTTAATAATATTTCAATCCAGATATTTAGAACAAATAAAATGAGAGTTTAAGGTAAGTGTGACTGTATGTTGACTATGCAAACCTCACAACCTTCATAACATTGCTTAATTATGATACTATATTCTGATTAATACTCAGAATATATGTACGGTATCGAAAAACATTGTTAGAAGACTGCTTATTATTGTCCTTATAGCCTTAACATTTAATTTTGTCACTAACTCTCATGTTAGTTATTTGTTAACTTCTGGTAAGGAAACGTTTAAAAAACTAGAGTCAACTAATCATGTGTTAATAGGAATATTAAAATTAGCAGACTGAAATATCTTTAGTAAGTGACTACCTAGTTAACTTATCCAACTGTTCTTTAGAATAATGGATAGTCTCATTGCTTATGTCTAGTCTAATGACATAATTATGCGGTGAGATTTTCCCTTGAAGAACCTTAGAGGTGGAATTAACAGTTGTAATTTGTCTATGGACCTTAGAACAATCCTCTTTTAAGGTTTTAAGTGGTTGTAAGGTGAGTAACAACTTATTTTTCCAGCTTCAAACATTTATTTCTTTGTACATATGTTGCTTATCAACACACTCATTATACTTTGGTATTTTTTAGTGTTATAGTTGATTTATAAGGCATCAAATTGTACAAGTGAAAATCTTAATATGTAATGTACTGGAAAATGTACTTATTTCCATGCGTAAGCCCTTAACTTTATGGGTCATGGTATTGTACATTATTATGTATTCACATATACCACTTAACTTTATAATTTAGAATTATAAAAGAAGGCATGCATCTTAGGAGTTCTAGTGATTATTCCATATATAAGAGATTAGCCTTAGGAAAGACTTGATCTGAAATAACTTTAGTGATAGCATTATGTTAGAGAGTTCTTGATTATCTTAAGAGACATCATGTTCGATTTGTCCTAATCATCATGCTCTAATTTTCTTCTTTATAATCTTTATCAGAAGAGAGCAATAGGATTATCGTGTCTTAAGAAATAATCAAGGATTTAATTTAAGAGCTAATTCTAATAGAAACTTTAAATAAAGCAAACATTTTAGGTTTAGTAATTAGAGTGGATGAGATATATGTAGAAGTAAATTATAGTGAGTAAAATTATGGGTACTAAGAATAAGACAGACGAAATGATCATAAAAATTAATTAAGGATCATTAATATAAGGATCATTATGTGAAGAGATTGTGATATGTCTATTACTAACATCAAAATAATAGACTTAGTAAAATTCTACTTAAACAAAGACAAATCAGCTTTGGCCAGAAGTGTAATCATTTAAGTATGTGTGCAAAGTAATCGTGACAAATCAGCTTTGGCCAGAAATGAGACAATCACTTTAGTTATGCACTTGTCAAGCATGCTAAACATAAATGAATTAAATCAGCTTTGGCCAGAATTAAGACATTTCACGTTTGTAATGCATACTCAACATAGCCTTTTATAATACTTGAACAATAAAGAGATGTATTAAATCAGCTTTGGCCAGAAATGATACATTAGGAGCTCATTCAAGTTAAGCTAGTTTGGTTTTGTAAAACATTATTTGATCCTTATTAATTAATTAAGTATAAACAAAACCAAGTATTTAATAGCAAAAAAAATTTAGGCCACATTAAACAGCATAAAAAAATAATGAGGTTTCGAGTTGGGTCTCGACTAAGTTATGAGATCTCGAGTCGCAACCTTGGTCTCGAGTCGTAATCATGGTCTTGATTAGTATGTTTTATGAGATCTCGAGTCCGTACTGAGATCTCGAGTCGCAACCATGGTCTCGAGTGGCGAAGAAAGAAGCCTTTAGTTGAAAACGCAGTGATCTCGAGTCGAGACTGATGTTTCGAGTTGTGAAGTTTTGAGCCTTTATGATCTCGAGTCGAGACCTTGTAGTCTCGAGTCGAGACCTGATAGTCTCGAGTCGTAATCTTCTGATCTCGAGTTGTAAGCTTTGATGACCCTTATGATTTCGAGTCGAGACCTTGTGGTCTCAAGTCGAGATCTGATGGTCTCGAATCCTCTGTTAACAACTGTTTATTGTGATAATAACTGAAACTCGAAATTTAAGGGATTGTGGGATAATGTTTCCTGTTTTAATGCTGAACTAAACTTATCAAAGATTTCGAAAATAATAACTGATTATCTCTTTAACAGTTTTCGAAAATTTTAGTAGATAAAATTCAGATCAAAAACAGTAAAAACACCCACTAATCCAAAATTATATTCCAAATCTTATGGAATTTTCGAGATTTCTTAGAACATTATGATGAACCCTAAAAAATTAAAACACAATTCTGGGTTCCGAAATCTGAAATTTTAGACTTTTAGTAAACAGATTTCGGATATTATCTTTCCCATTACGATTTCGAGTCAATTCATCAAACATATTTTTCGAAAACAGTTATTTCGGCTCATGAAACTCGAAAACAGTTTTGACTTTTATAAACTTTCAAGAAATTCTGTTTTCCAGAATGATGGATACGAAAACAGAACTGATTTATCGACATATGCTCTGATACCACATGTTGATCAGTTCTGTTTAAACATAATGGAAAACATGTAATAACATACCTTTGATTGCATCAGTAGAGAATCCAGTTAGAGACGCAGCCACGGAGTTCGACATAGTTGTCAGTGTGATCTGGTTCCTCCTTAGGGTGTAAGGTGATGATGGTGATGAAACCGAAATTAGGGTGAGTTTCGGTTGTGGAGAGAGAGGGACGAATTTGATGTTATGTTATTAGGTTGTTTGTCTAACCTTTTACCTCTCTAATAATCTCCTTATATATACACCCAAGAGGAAACCTAATTAGTTAATAAGGGTAATATGGTCCATCAACAATTACCAACTAATTGTTAATAGGTTATTAATATATTTTGATCTATATTATATAAATGATAATGATGGCTACTAGATTAAATATAAATAAATAAATATTTAATCTTACAGAGCTATCATCTTGACCCTTTTGTGTGTTATCTAATCACCTTTTCTTTTATGTTTTTATGTGAGTTAAAAGTTAAGTATATTATTTTACAACTTTGCACCATGAACCTTACATAACAATTGTCTTTATTAACAATTTTTAAACTTTGTTAAATCAACCATTATGACGATTCATTAGTTTAATCGATTGGTCCACCATCAAAAGTGGTCGTACAACAAAGGCGGAGGAGACAAGCATTGACGGTTTGTCAAAAATCTTCGTTAGTTTAGTTTGGTTCACTAAAAAACGATTGGTTTATTTGTGTCTGGTTTGTAAGTTATAACAATCTTGAGAGTTCTTAATTCGAATGGTGGAATTTGTTCCGGTCTTTAAAACATCGCTTTATCCTTTAACTAACTATTAATCTTGCTATATACCAAATTTTCCACAAATTATTAATGAAGATTCCGGAAATTTTAATTAGAAATTGAGAGTTAAATTGTAGGTTATGTGGTCAAACTTAGTACTTCAAACTTTGGGTATTATAACAAAGGAAAATTGAATTTAAATAATTTTGATTTTAACATATTGCTCATTAGCAATCCTAAATTTAATAATTTTGACTTTAACATAAGCAATCTAAATCATCAAACATTGACTTATTTGCCAGATAAGTAGTACACGTCAACAAAACTTTGATTTTTTTTGCCGTATAAGCAGCCCACATCAGCAAAAACTATCTGGGTTAGTTTTTAGTTAGTATAAGATTGATGAGAAAAAAAATAGTCGTTTATAAAACATTTCTTTAGTTGAAATTGTTGTCGGCTAATATATCAAAGTTGAGATTATTAAAATCTAATTTTTCTATAACAAAGGTGGGTCTTGTTTATCTTGCTTGTAAAAATATAAGAGGGCGAAAAAAAAATAATAAATAAAAGGAATATAATCTTCTTTCTAAAGACCTACATAGAATTGGAATTAGAACTTCTATGGATACTTGAGGATCTTGCAATATATTATAAACTACTATTAAGGCTTTGTGTTGGGTGGGGGAGTAAAACCATGCTAAGGATATAGGGTGTGGTCATGACCCTCTATGCCAGTGTTATGTCAGTTACCTCTAATCCACAATCCAAAACCACTACCCTAAGGGTGTGGTCAAGACCCAAACCACTATCCCCTTATTTATTTTAATTTATATTTGTCTAAAGAAAAAAGAAATGTATTACTTGACAAATGGAAAGGAGGATTATGGTTCTCATGGTTTAATCCATGCAAACCATGGTAGATTAGGGAATGAGGTGGTATAGCCTTCCATTCATGTTCCTACGTGGTGAGTTATGTCCTACTATGACCCCCACACCCTTTAGCCTAAGTAGAGTTTATGCCACACCGCCGTCAACGGCCATAACATCCTAAAAGCTTGTAAAAAACGAAAAAATAAAACCGAACGAAAAGTAGACGTAAAATCGTTGAACCATGCAAGCCATTGCGATTGTTAATGCGCAATATATCAAAGTTGAGATTATTAGGATCTAATTTCTTTAGTTGAAATTGTTATCGGCTAATATATCAAAGTTGAGATTATTAGGATCTAATTTTTCTATGAAAAGGTGGGTCTCGTTTATCTTGCTTGTAAAAATATAAAAGGGCGAAAAAAATAATAATAATAAATAAAAGGAATATAATCTTCTTTCTAAAATTTGCATTCTGTTGACCTACATATAATTGGAATTAGAACTTCAATGGATGCTTAAGGATCTTGCAATATATTATAAACTAGTATTAACGCTCCGCGTTGGGTGGGGGAGTAAAACCGTGCTAAGTAGAATTTATGCCACACCTTCGTCAACGGCCACAACATCCTAAAAGCTTGTAAAAAAAACGAAAAGAATAAAACCGAACGAAAAGTAGACGTAAAAATGTTGAACCACGCACGCCGTTGCGACTGTTAACGCGCAAACATTAGACCGAAACATAAAACACAACACGACCGTCAAACGGGAAAAAGTAAAGGTAAAAACATTGAACCACATGCGCACGTTGCGGCGTATTAACTCGAAAATTTAGACCAAAACGAAAAGTATGTATAAGATGAAAAGTATATGAGACCAAAGTTGAAAGTGAAAAAAATATTGCGGTTAAATGTAATTATAATCTATTTTATAAATTTATACACACTAAGCATCATGTACAACACAACTATGCACAAAAAACTTATTAAGCATCATGTACAAACCCATTATGCGCAAACAACTTTCAAACTAATAGTATACAAATATACTTCTCGGTTCTTAGACCTACGTCGCTTTGCAAGGTTTTCCGAGGTCCTCCAAGAGCTTTTATTAATCAATTTGCAAGGTTTTCTAAGGTCGTCCAAGAGCTTTTATTAATCAATTTAAATATACGGGATTAAATATCGAGAGCCAAGATGAATGCATCCATATCATTAGTACATATATTGAAAGAGTGTGTCGGTGTGAGGGTGGCCGGGTGGGGAGCCACAAGTACTAGTTTTATCATAACACAAATCAAGAGTAACATAGAAAAAGACATGCATACGACCTAGAATTGCAATAGATATGAAACACAAGGACATAGGAAAGTTCCTTAACTGAGTACAATCATGTAATCAATGGATGATAAATTTGGTAGGAAAAAGAATGTTATTTATGGTAACTTGAAGCATTATAAAATATATATAGAGAGGAGCTCATGCGAGAACCACCTTTATTGTGAGAACCGCGAGAACCAATGTGAACACAACCTAAAATAGCTAAAAAACCCTAAAAAAAACCTACCCCCCAAAAAAAAAAAACATATTCTCCCCCCCCCCCCCCCCCCCCCCCAAGCTAAATGCTAAAAACTAAAACCTAAAAAAAAACCTAACCCCCCCCCCCCCCCCCCAAGCTAAAATGCTAAAAACTAAACCCCAAAAAACCTAAAAAAAATCTAAATTTTTTTTTTAATTTTTTATGTTAAAATCGCTACTTTTAGAAGCAAAAAAACAGTTTTTTTAAATTTTTTTTTATTTTTTTTTTGCTTCGAAAAGTAGCGATTTTTTTATAAAAAATATTGAAAAATTCAAAAAAAAAAAATTTGTGTGATTTTTAGCTATTTTTAGGCATTTTTTGTTGTGTTCACATTGGTTCTCGCGGTTCTCGCAATAAGAGGTGGTTCTCGCATGATCTTCTCCCTATATATATATATATAT
This sequence comes from Helianthus tuberosus, assembly GCA_030545235.1. NCBI lineage: Eukaryota > Viridiplantae > Streptophyta > Magnoliopsida > Asterales > Asteraceae > Helianthus > Helianthus tuberosus. Next base: position 3,431,302 of record CM060362.1, read on the forward strand.
ATATGTTATACCTTTCAACATAGCATATAAAGATTTTGGTAAATTTAATTTCTCTTGATTTGTTTACGTTAATATAACCTTAAATAATTTGTTTTTTTTTAAACAGCAAATTTGGATTACTGACGGACCACTAAAGTATCATCGTGCCACTAGCGGAACCACCCGATCATATCCATCTCCACTAGACAATAATGCATATACACCAATTCAGGAGAATAAACAATAAATCTGGGAAAAACCCTGCTTGTGAAAATCGAACCAAATATTACCCTTTTCTTTTATCTTTCCTTCAACGAAAACTAAGATTTTATAATTGTTAATGGAGATCGGGCTCGGCACAATTCTCTTTAGTATTTCACGATAAACCATGATATTAGCGTCATAACTATTGTTTTTACATCCAAATAGTTTTTATGTTCCTCACACGACATGAAGTTTTGACAACTTCATAGATATGAGTGTCTCATGAAATGAACTACCATCGATAATCCTATTAGTGACATCAACAATGTTATAGTCAAAACAGGAAACTTAATTCAAAAGACTAGTCTGGGGATTTTAGTTCGAAGTGGGACAAGTCACATATCTTGCAATGATTTCAGTTCATAACATTCGACCCTGCATAAGAGCCAACGTTCTCATTGGTCACGGTTGGTTCTCTCTAGGCCACAATTCCAGGTTTGACTCTAATACTGCTGCTACAAGTCAAATAAAAGAGCTCATCTCAAAATGTTAGTCTAGTCTGTGAGATAATCCATCTGGTCTATAAACCTTATATTTGTTACCCATACAACCGTAGGCTGTTGCATCTTCTTACTCAACATCTTGCATTTTTTTTATTTAGCGTTACATTTTAAATTAGGGTCGTGTTGAGGTATTGTTAGATCCAAACGTTGTTTAATAGTGCCGAAATTTTCGATGTGTATGTTTGTGGTTTAGCTCTTTAAAAGCTTTGATCACAACATTTGTTACTTCAATACACATAAAAATATTTGATAATTAACCAATTGTTAGTGATATGGTAGATGATGTGAGTAAACATTAATTTGTTTTTATTTGTTATATTTCATTTTATGATGTAGCAAACATAGTGTACTTATTATATTATATCAACTTTTACTAATAAATAAATCTCCAATTTTTTATTACTTTAATATATTACATTAATCGACATCTATCTTGTGAAACAACATGACGTTTGGAATATAAACATATATAATCATAAGACCCCTGTAGTGGGGCTCCATGTGCCGCCCAAAGCCAAGCATAGCGCCCGGATGGCGCCATGAACACCGCGACATAGCGGCGCTATAGGCCGGAAATTTGGATAGGCGCGATAGGCATAGCGGCGTGATTGTTTTGTTTATTTTGAATTTCAACCGTTGAAAAACGGTCAAATGTAAAAAAAAATAATAATAATTCATTTAATTTTCAAAATTCCCTTTAAATACCCCCTTCTCCCATATTTTTATAAAACCTACACACTCTCAACTCACATTTCTCTCTAGTTTTTTTATAAAAAATCCACAGATTTTATACAATGAATCCCTACAACCGTGGTTTTATTCCTCCCCGATCGAGTGCGGACCCAAACCAAAGTGCTAATCCTACCCGCCCCGTGTCACCGGTTCCCACTCGACCCACCCCTTTAGGTGCCGGTTTTGTCGATTACAGTCAACAAAATGCCGGGTTCATGAATCTTTTGAACCAACCGCTTTGTTGGGACCCGAATCTCTACGGGTGGAACCCGAACCCTCAACCCGACGGAATGGGGTCGTCTCAAGCGTTCGGATCGGCTCAAGCTTTCGGCTCCCCACTACGCGAACCCGATGTTGTTCCGGAAACACAACCCGAAGGAGCGGAGACGCAAAAAGGAAAAGGAAAAGGAAAAGCAAAACGGCAACATAAAAAGAAAGCGGAAACCACCACCCGAGCGAAAAAAAATGTGATACCGTGGGAGTCCGATGAGGAGTATGCGTTAACCCGCGCTTTCATCGATGTGTCGGAAGACCCGGTTATAGGTATATTTTTTAAATTTCTTTATTTTTTTCTGTTTTTTTTTTCTGTTTTTTCGTTTTTTTTTTCTGTTTTTTTTTTTGTTTTTATTTGAGTTTTTTTTTTTCTGTTTTTATTTTCTGTTTTTATTTGAGTTTTTTTTTTCCTGTTTTTTTTTTCTGTTTTATTTTTCTGTTTTTATTTTCTGTTTTTATTTGAGTTTTTTTTTTCTGTTTTTTAATTATTTTCTGTTTTTATTTCCGTTTTTTTTTTCTGTTTTTTGCTGTTTTTTTAATTTTTTTCTGTTTTTATTTAAGTTTTAATTATAGACTAATTAATTATATCTTTTTTTTTTAGCAAACAATCAAGATAAAACAGTTTTTTGGCGTCGAATACGAGCACTTTTTTTCGATCTAATGGATAAAGGAGACGGATACCGCCCACCGGACTCTATATCGGGCAAGTGGACCGATATAAACAAAAAATGCACGAACTTTCAAACCGTGTACCAACGCACTTTTGCCGGATGGAAAAGTGGAAGCAAGGACGAGGACATCACGCAAGCGGCGTTGATCGAGTATACAGATGGTAATGGCCATTTCCCGTACATGAAGTGTTGGCCAATCCTTCGCCATAGCCCCAAATGGGCCAACATCTCAACTCCGAGTGGTCGGTCGGAAAATAAACTTTGGCCCAAAAGGAAAGGATCGAAAAAAAATATAATCTTTGAAGTGTTGTTTTTTTTTTATTTTTTTAGTCCAACTTTTTTTTTTTAGGTTACTGTATTTTTTTTTTTATGTGTAATGTTTTTTTTTATTTTAGTGTAATGTTTTTTTAATTTAATGAAATGAATTTTAATTTTATAAAGTTAGAAAATAATTTTAAAAAATTAGAAATTAATAATTGAGTAATGATTAGACGGGGGCTTTATGACTACGGGCTTAAAATACATAAGGCCCCATAACGCCCACACGCTGACGTGGCGCGCCACGTGTCGCATAACGCCCACAAAGGGGCGTTATGACTACACATGGCCTAAAAAGGAGGCACGAAATTCTAGAATGAACTAAACAATGTTACACAATTTGTTTATAAAAAAGATGCTTAAACTTCGTCAGTAAATGCCAATGAGGTGGTGGTGAATTGGTATGAGAAAAATTTGGTATTCTAAGACTAAAGGGTATGGTGAGGCTCATCCCCGTAGGCGTCACGTAGGCGGCTCGTGGGGGAGGGGCCTCCTTCACATTTGAGGGGGGATGGAGGATGGGGCTACCCCACTTCATTATTTTATAATTTTCTAAGTGTTTTTTTATTAACTTAATATAAAATTTATAAAAGTTAAAAAATACAACATAAAACAACATAAATAAAGTCATTTCATAACATAAAAAAAATTACATTTCCTAAAAATAAAAAAAATAAAAACATTTCCGAAAAATAAAAAAAAATTACATTTCCTAAAAACATAAAAAAAATAAAAAATTACGATACGATTAAAAAACTAAACAACCTACGACGTCCATTTTTTCTTCACCTCTTCTTTCATCCTCCGATAAACCTCGCGTTCATCCTCCGGAACCGAGTCGAGATCCAACCTCATAATCCTAAAATCCTCCGCTCGAGCATAGTCGGCCGACACGGTTTTCTTGTGAGTGTATTTTTCGGTCGCGAACTCTTTGAACGAACGAAATTCGTTTATCAAGTCGTCCATTTTCGCCGATGCCTTCGAGCCGCCCCCTCCACTCGAGCCGGCCCCTTTGCGCTTTCCGGCCGCCTCTTTTTTTGTTTTGTCCCTCCCGGTGGGACGTTCCGACTCGTGAATGGGCAACACGTCCTCGTCATCTTCCGGGTCGTCGTTTATGTCGATTTGACAACGACCGGTGGAGCCTCCCGCACTATAACTTTCGGACTCGGAAGTTTTAGTCCGTTTGGCGGTTGCGACCTCATTTGGAATCGGCGTCCATTTTTGTTCTTTCCTTACAACGTTCCATGCTCGGAAGTGCGGGAAATGCTTTGAATTTTGAGAGTCCCACTTAGCGATAGCAAGGTTAAGAATGTCCGCCTCGTTACTCCCGCTAGGAGGACAAGTGTAAATTTGGTTATAAATTGCGTTAAAGTTATTGATGATCTTGCTCATTTTACGCCACTTGCCCGAGACGGCTTCTGTATCACAATCCGAGCTATGCTCCATAATCTCGTGAAATCTAGCCGTTGTCTTCTTCCAAAAACTAGTACCCGTTTGATTGTTTCCTAAATTTTAAAAAATAATGCATTAGTAAAAATAAAAAATAAAAACTTTTAAAATTTAAATTAAAAATTTAAACTTTGGTTCATACCGACTATCGGGCAAGTAGAGGACTTAGCAAACGCCATTGCTAGCGCCTCCTCCTCTACTTTCGTCCAAGGTCTCCCCTTTGCTCTCGAACCGCTGTTTGGCGCGGTTTCGGGTACGTTTTCAACCTTCTTCCCCTTCCCCTTGTTTTTTTTCGGTTGAGCTCTTGCGGTGGCGATTCGGGGACGACTTCTTCATCATCATCATCGTCAAGTTGAACCGGTTGGGAAGTTGGCGGTTGCGATTGGAGTAGTTCAAACGAGTTGCGTTACATGATTTGTTGTAGTGCTTGGTATTGTTGGAGTTGTTGAACTTGAGACATTTGTGAGAATGCGTTGGGTGTTTGTTGGAAACCCGAAAAAGGAAATCGCGGAGCCCCCCACGAATGATCCATATTCGGAGTGTAAGCGGGAGTCGAAAAAAAGTTAGGTTGGTTCGGGTTGTGATTATTCGGGTTGGGGTTGTTTGGGTTGGGGTTGTTTGGGTTGAAAGGATGCATGATTAGAAAAAAAGGTATAAAAAATATGGAGTGTTTTTTATAAAAAAGGAAGAGAATTGGAGAAGAATGGGAGTAGAATATGATAGAATTGTATAAAAATGGATGAGATAGAGGGTATTTAAATTGAAAAAGGAATTTTTTTTATTTTTTTTTAATATAAAAGAGCCGTTCAACGGCTAGTTTCTTCAAGTGGGGCCCCGTCTAACCCGGCTGTGGGGAGCCGTTTGGGCCGAGCCGATCCTAAGGGGGGCGGTGTGGTGGTCCGGCGCCGGTCCTAGCCGGCCCCCATACCCTTTAGTCTAAGGAATCCAAGTTTGATTCTTGCTCTTCCCATTATTTTTTGCGGCACCTGGTGATGATGGAAGACTAGGCGAGTAGGCGGAGATCGTTAGTTCGATCCTTGAACTGAGCGAGTTTTACCTATCGCACTGCCGTGCATTTGGGCGAGTGTTCACAGGTTTCGACCCTAGGTGAGTGTTTTCCCCGTTTGGAGGCGAGTGTATCCCGATATGAATTTCATTAGTAGCCATTCGTTGGCCGTTAAAAAAAGGCTCATTCTATACACACCCCCCCTCTTCCTGATTACACCCCCCTTGTGAGAGGAAAACTGTCGGTCACACGCAGGCCCCACCTGTAAGTATGTGAGAGGAGGGGGTGAAAAAAGTAAATAGGGGGTGTAGAAAGTAGCACCCTTTAAAAAAATGCAATATAATAATAAATTAATTAAAATTTGCAATATAGACATAAGACATGTAATCTTAAAAAGGAGACACGTAATTCTAGAAGAAGAAATACGTACAAAATAAAAACATAATTAAAGTTGCGTTGATGATTTGACATTTTGACATTTAGAATTTAACCAACGATATTATAACTTCTTGTCGGCCAATCAATTAGGTGAATGAAAATTAAAAACCCAAATAAATTTCATTTATATAATGTTACCCAAAGGATAAATATGAACTTAAGAAGAAGGAACGTGAATATTATTTTTGTTACGTGCCCTTTTTACAACGAGTTTGAGTAAACGGTGGAGCATCTTTTTACGGCGTGTCCAGTGGCAACTCGGGTTTGGACGGATATAAGTGTTTGGTGTAAAATCCCCCCGATTTATATTTTCGAATTCAAAAACATTCTAGATATTTACAATTATTCTCAAGTTGGTAAGAAGTCAAAGAAAATTATCCAAGGGTTGGTGATTATTTCGTGTTGGAGCATTTGGAAAGGAAGGAACGAGATGGTTTTCAACCAAATCAGTCGTAGCCCACAGGAGATTGTGAGGGAGATTAAGTCGAGAGGTTATGCTTGGTTTAAAAATAGAACGTCATGTAATTATATTAGATAGGGTGATTGGTGTAAATATTCTATGTATATGTTGTAATTGGTTTTTCTTGCCCTTTGCCCGTTTGGGTCGAGGGTGTGTTTGTTGTTTGGCCTTTTGCCCGTTTGGGTCGGAAGTTTGTTTTTAATGAAGTTCTCTTTTAAAAATAAAAAATAAAAAAAAACTATTAAACTTTACAATACAAATGGTACAATTAATTTCATTAAGATATTTAGGTCCACATATATGATGCAATTAGGTTTTACTTTAATTTGATACCATATTTTATTTCAAGAAAATAGATAACCAAATATTTCATTCTATTTGTATGTAACATATTTTATATAGACTATTGTAGATAAAAAAAAAAAAAAAAAACCATGGATTGAAAGCCAGGACTTGAGCAACAACGTGAGAAAAAATAGTTTTAGATACACAGTCATCCAATCATGAAATAGAAACTTTTACGGTCATGTCAATAAGTAGAAGTACCAAGAAGTATGTAACTATTTAACATGAATATTGTGAGATGTTAGAGATGTAGATGTCAACCAAGTAAAGGCCCCTTATGAGAATTGAAGGAGAAATATTTAAAGCTCATGGTTAAAACATATAAAAAGCACTAAAGCATTTGTGTATGAATGGTAAAACAATGGTAGATAACCATAGACCCAAGTTGGATATGTCCTCCATTTTTATGAATCTTTAAATAACCTCATGGTCTTATTTCCCTATTCATTTTTCATGCTCTTTAAAAATCTCATCTTCTTTACAATATTAAAATAATAAAACACGTGGAATACTTTAATATTCTAGATAGCATCAATGATTGTCATGTGTCTCAAATTAGATTACTTTATTATATGTATAGATAGATTAATTCTATCAGATGAATAATATAAGTTTAATTACAATTTAGACCAATATATTTAAATGATATATGTATATATAACAAAAATGATCATCAAAATCTCGACTACTTTATAATGTAGCACTAATTCTTGGTACCATTTTTTACATCACCATCGAGACTTTTTTTCAAGAAAGCAACACCTTTTGCGAGACCTTTCTACCGTCTTCAAGATCTCAACGCACTTTTTTTATCATGATCTCAACATAAAAGTTGACGCCTCTTCCAAAGGCTAGAAAGGGTATAATCTCAAATTCTAATAAATCCAAATTGACCTTAAAAACAACCAAATTCTAATAACCCGAAAACCAATTTACTAACTCTCAAACCATGGGTAAAATTCTAATAACCCGAATCCAAATTGACCTTAAAAACAACCAAATTCTAATAACCCGAAAACCAATTCACCAACTCTCAAACCATGAGTAATGGGCATTATAAAGGCGTGAAGAAGCCTAATAACATTTTTAATACCGTCCCCTGATATTATAGGGGCATGAAGAAGGAGAGACGTTTCTAGCATAATGCCAAATAAAGAGAAAAAAATGGAAAGTGATGATTGAAATGACAGTAAGGGGCGTTAACCATTACACATCCTTTAAAAAGACGTTATGATGCAAAAAATGCCCCTTAGGGGGCATTAACCATTGAGGTTGGTATAAATAAAACAAATCCAAAAGAATTAAATGAGAGAAAAAAAATAACTACCTCTAATTCACACCAATAAGAAACACCAATTAATTACTTCATTTTTGTTGTTGTATGACAAAAAAAAAAAAAAAAATAACAAGTACAATCAGATTCATTGAAAGTATATAGAATAAATCCAAAGGACATGATCATGAGATTTAAAGGGCAAGTTGCAATGGGGAAAGGACAGGATCCCATAACTCCGGTCCCCACCACGACAAGCCACCCAACCCCACCGCCACCGTCGCCACATGGCCACCATTATTAGAGAGAAAGTGTTTTTGTATGGTGGGTTATGCACATGCTACCATTTATGAACAAACCAATTTAGTGCCGACTAGTGATTAAAACTTATATAAAGTCACATGTCCTAATTCCCCCCTTGGGTTAAACAAACAAAAATAGTAGTAGATAAATGATTAAACTACCAATGATACGATACGGTGTTTGTCTTTCACAAAGTGATATGGGTTCAAATCCTTACGAAAAACTAATAGCAATGTAACATGTCATGCTTTTGACTGCCACTTTATTTAGCTTACCGTGTTAAAGTGATATAAAAAACCAAGTGTGAGACCTTCTTCGTGAGATTGGACTTGAGTTAAGCAAGAAGCATTACACGAAACTCGTTGGAAGGGTCCCAAAATCGTATCCTCAAGGGTCAACTTCCGACGACTAGGCTATTAATGTATATAGTATATAGGTTGATGTCATGTGTAATTAATGTGTATAGGGTGTTCTTCGGGTTACGACATGCAAAGTCCGACATAAAAGACGAGTATTACCCCGAGGGTGGAAGGGTGGTCATAACCCATTACACCCCATCACACACCATACCCAATCACCATTTGACCTCTAACTCCATCACATTTTACACTATCACACTTGTAACGGCTATCACTCATCACTCCCAATCACAACTTAACATCTCAACAGCAAAGTCAAACACACACACACACACATTTCCTCATCACTACGCGATACCCATCTCTTGTTTGGCCTACAACACGCGTGACAACACACTCGCGGGGCGGTGTGCTATCACTCATCACAAGCTTCCATCAACATTTGACATCCAACTCCATCACATTTTACACTATCACACTTGTAACGGTTATCACTCATCACTCCCAATCACAACTTAACATCTCAACACCAAAGTCAAACACACACACACTCCTTCATCACACGCGATACCCATCTCTTGTTTGGCCTCGAACACACGTAATAGCACACTCGCGGCAGTGTGCTATCACTCATCACTTCCATCACTTTCCCACCCCAACCACCCTAAGAACCAAGAATGTGACTGGTTATGTATTCTTGAATAGGCATTGGATGATACCCATCTAATTACCCAAAACCAATGCAACATTTGCATGAAAAACCAAATACACTAAGATAGTGTAATACTTTAGATTTACTTGAGTTCTTTGAAAACTTACAATTCTTAAAAATATTAAAACTGTACCTTGTATTTAACATTTCACGGCGTCTAGTTTTAGGTGATGAGAATCCCAACGGGTATGATACTTGGTATCTTTTAACCACCAAAGATCATGAATAGAGGTCCAAAATCAATCAGATATCTGACAAGTATAAGACCCATGTAAGATATGCCGATATCGTTTTTACCACAAGACTCATAAATAGGGGTCCAAAATCAATCGAATATTCGACAAGCATGAGACCCATGTAGGATACGGTTCTACAATAGCGATGATCTTAGACTATGGAGCCAGTGGAAGAGAGGTGGTGTAACTGTGTAAGGTTTACTCTCGATGGACAGAAAAATTAACGCTATTAAAACTTACTATTTCTACACTAGCAAGAAAAAACAGCCACGTGGACACTTTTTTTTGTATTTGCCTAAAAATGGGTTAGATGCGAGTCAGAAACTAGAACATTGTGGTCATATGAATAGTGTTAGTAGTGGTTGGGTTCGGTTCACATGCCTAGATACCAACAAAAAGCATCAAACATGAAACTACATTAAAGCTAACAAATGCAACCAAGATGCACATCTACGTTCCGTTTGGCAGAAAATTATTTTCAAAACCTAACCATATGCCCAAAATCAACACAGCACAAATAGATCACTGAGAAAACCAAACCAGATTGACTCACGATTTGCTTCTTTGCACACTGAGTCAGTACAACACAGTTGACCATAAATATAGACCGATCACACCGTCTTGTGATTCAATCAAAGATTTCCTGGGCTTCAATGATGCTGTGCTGGCTGAAAAGACGATAATTTTATGTAAAAATCTTCATAAAGTTAACCTTTTGATCCAAATTATTACGAACATAGTTTAGGCTTACTGGTCATCTTTTGTGACACGATAATACTTTTCAGCGTGCTGCCGTCGACCAATAAGCTGAACAAATCGCTCATCATGAGTAATAACTATCAGTTGAAAATTCTCCTGTCCTTTTCTATCCTCCATTATTCTGGAAACCAGATAAAAGTCAACGCGTGAAGTCAAAATGTCAAGGCAAGAATAAAATGCCATTTTCGTCCCTGAGGTTTGCCCCGTTTAGCGATTTTCGTCCTAAGGTTTGTTTTTCCACATCTGGATCCAAATGGTTTGAAATCTTGCCATTTTCATCTAGCTTGTTAACGCCATCCATTTTTCTCGGTTAAGTCAGGGGGTATTTTCGTCTTTTTTGTGAACTTACACGGCAATTCGGTCTTTTGAACACCTGTACTTTATGCTAAATGCTTGTACATAAGGTGGGAAAAACCGAATTGCCAATAAAAAAGACGGAAATACCCCTGACTTAACGGAGAAAAATAGAAAGAGTTAACGAGCCGGATGAAAAAGGCAAGATTTCAAACCTTTTGGATCCATATGCAGAAAAACAAACCTTTGGACAGAAGTCGCAAAACTGGCCTAACCTCAGGGACGAAAATGGCATTTTAATGAACGTAAAACATGAAAAAACAGTTACCTTAAAAGAGCTGCAGCAAGACTTTCAGCATTTGGGACATCTAGGTTGGTGGTTGGTTCATCAAGTGCAAGTATTCCACAGTTGAGACAAAAAGTTTCAGCTAAAGCCAACCGTATTATAAGGGAAGCAAGTACCTGATAACCCGTTCGCAAATTATCATTCATAACTTGTAAAGTATGCATTTCGACTCGTGCTTATTAATGGGTCAATGTCCGTTGTTTTTTAATCTCCAACGGGTTAAATGAGCATAAGAGGTTAAAGTCGCCAAAGGTGCATCACACCATATCGCTGTATACCCTACATCATTCTTATTCAAAAAAGTTGAGTAAAGTACACGGATGGTCCCTGTGGTTTACCAAAGTTTTGGAATTAGTCCCTAGCTTTACAAAAGTACACCGATGGTCCCTCAACTTTAATAATAAACAACCTTAGCCCCTGACCCTCAACTTTAATAATAAACAACTTTAGCCCCTCAACTTTAATAATAAACCACCTTAGCCCCTGACCCTCAACTTTAATAATACACAACTTTAGCCCCTCAACTTTAATAATGACATGTTTAGCCCCTCAACTATTAATGACATGTTTATCACCTAAACTAAAACATCAAACAACCTTAACTCTCACGATTTGCTTATTTTTATCTACGTTTTGAACCCGCTGCAAAGCGTGAGTGGTAACCCACAAGTTTATCTTATCCAAAATACAATGGGCATACCAGCATACCACAAACTACAGATTTAGTAATAGCGTACTTTTAGACTTATGGGTTAGAGATACGACAAACCTTCTGACCAGCACTGCACCTTCCACGCATTTCCAGCTCAGCATCACCGGTTTGCATAACGACCTAAACTTACGATTAAAAAACAATCCATAATTGAAGTTTGAAGATTAAAAATAGTTAGCGGTTAAAGGACTTTACCTTGTAGCTGTAAGAACGTGTACCACCACCGTCAGCATCTGAATGAATGCTGATGTAATCTATATCCTGCCCTCTATACGTTTGCTGCCATAATTCTCTTATTATTTTATTTATTTCTTCCATTTTCATACTGTGAAACCTCATGAGTGCCCTAATAAAAAGAAAGAACATTAAGTAAGAAGCTTTTTGCAGTTTACAGGTTATATTAGAAACGTGTATCAAAGCAAGAAATTAGAAAAAAATAAAAATAAACTCACTTGTCAAGTGCGTTGTAATATTTATTCAGATCCTTGTTGGCCATCTCAGTGGTCTGTAAAAAAAAACATCATCTGAATAGCATTGCAAGAACTGAAAACTAAGGGAGAGAAGGTTATTTGTTTAAAACAAAATCAAAATAAAAAATTCAGAATCACCTTGAGTTTAAGTAGCTGGTCGAAATATCGTTTGTCAATGTCTTTATATTCAGGATTTTTAAGATCAATTTTGTTCTTTGATATAGCCTTCTGATATACATCTACAGTGCCTTGGTACTTGTTTAGCTGAAAAAGAGAGCAGAATTTTTCATTCTCATTTACATTCAGATAATATCAAATATATGATCCCAAATCCAGAAAAAAAGGATATAACATGACATGATTTTCATACCATTATTAGGCATGGACAGATAATAATATACTCACAGTAGAAATATAATGATAGTATTAAACAATGATACTACAGTCTTAGTATTAATATAATAGTAGAAGTCGATAATAAATCTATAATGCCACCATAATACTAATAAAATGTCACTTAAAGGTGGTAATTTCTGCCCATATTGTTATTCGTGTAAAAATGTCAACCCTAACCCGCACACATATAAATTCGGGGCAACCCTAACACGACCCGTTTAACCCGTATTTTTAAACAAGTAATACATGTTGATATTTTAAGCTGGTTTTTCGATAACATGTTTAACGTTGAGTATGAGTGTGACAATTAAATAATATAGTGTGCCAAAACTAACATTGTTACGACCAACCACCTAAAATAGAAACAGAAAAAACTATAACAAAAATATAGAAAGTTCTTTTTTCTGAATAGTTAAATGGGTTAACGGGTCAACCCGTTTTATAAAGGTCAACCCAAACCCAACCTATTTTTAATACGGGTCAACCCGAACCGTATTTTTAAACGGGTCAGGTCGGGTTTCTAGTGTCCCACATACCTCCGAAAGAAGTCTCTCTTTTTCTTTCCTAAGTTTTGCAAGTTCAGATTCAGCAGCAGAACTGCCACCCATGTCAACCATTCTTTGTTCCAGAGATTCAATATCACGATCGCAAGCCTCTACTTTCGCTTTTACTTCCCGATATTTCAAATTATCATCAATATTACGTCTTAGCAAATCTTGATTGCGCACCCGATCCGCAATTTCATTTTTAACAGCTGAGAGTTCCTGTTTTTTATTATTGTAATTTCGAAGCTTAACTTGTTCTAGAGCTTGTTTTTCTTTCAGATCGTTTAGTTTCTCGGGGGTATTCTCTCTTTCATACCTGGTAAAAAAAACAAAAAAGAAAACAGTGGAAGTCAGCAGAGACGATTAATTAATTATAATTAACTATAATGAAATGACAAATTTAGCCGTTGCCTTTCAATTTTAGTGATCAATTTATCAAGTGTGTCAACACCCTGAAGATACTTTCTCTTCAACTCGGATTGCTCCTCGTATTCTTCGCCGATTTTGTTTTTCATGGTTTGATGAGCGACTCTATATTTCTCCACCTCCTTGGATAAAGGACCCACGGCTTCTTCTAATTGCTGAAACCCAGAAAAAAAATGAAACTTTGGGAAATACATACTTTTCTTGATAAAGGCATTTAGAGGTTCGTTATAAAAAGTTAGAAACTTAAAAAGGTTAGCAAGTCACCAAACTAAGGGTGTAAACGAGCTGCGCGGTTCGCGAGTTACTCGATATTGGCTCAAGAAAAAGCTCGAAACAAGCTGAGCCTTATCGAGCCCAAGCCCGAGCCGAGTTTGAGCCTAAAATAAAGCTCGTTTATTTATCGAGCTCGAGCCTGGCATGTGAAGCTCGTCAGGCTCAAGCCTTAGTGTAATATTAGTTTTTACTAATATTTAATAACATTTACCCCTTATTTAAAGTTGTCTAGTAAACAAGCCGAGCCAAGCTTATTTAAACTTGTTTACAAGTTGCGCCCGGACCTAAAAATAAGTTTGTTTAGTAAACAAGTTGGAGCCCGAGCTTCACTTACCAAGGCTCGCGATCCTAAACGATTCTATTATTTATATTATTTTTATTTAATATATTAACTAATAGATAATAAACGAGCCGAGCCGAGCCCAGCCAAGCTCGAGCCTGGACGAGCTCGGCTAGGCTTGCTTGCACCCCTACAGTCCTACACCAAACCCACCCATTTTATTAGCCATCTCCACAACAACCGTACCCAGTAAATCCCGCAAATAGCAAACACTATTGGTAGGGTCTGGGGAGGGTGGGATGTAAGCAAACCTTACCTCTATCTTAATGATAGAGAGGCTGCTTCCAAAGAGACCCCCTGCTCTAAACAAACAACAGACACGTAGACGCAACAAAAGATGGAAATATAAGCGTATAAGCGTAGCAATAACAAATATATCATTAGAAAACCCCAAATAAGCATAGAACAAGAAACCCATCATCGAAAAACACCAAACAGGCATAAAACAAGAAACCCAACCGACGTAGGCCGACTTAAATTGTACAAGAAAACTAAGCTTAAGACAAAGCTAGGACACAACTCTACCGACCCCTAAAAGTCCTTAACCTTAATCCTACCTCTTCACGTACTCCTATCCTGGACCATGTCTTCAGAGAGGTGTTGATCTATAAATCATGCCTAATACGCTTGTCCCAAGTCAACTTGGGCCTACCTCTACTCCTCCTTCCTTCCACTGTAAGGGTTTCAACTGCTCTAATTGCCTCCTCTTCACATGCCCAAACCATCTCAATCTCCCCTCCCTTATCTTGTCTGATATACTAGAGCAGTTGAAACCTTAGCATCCACCTTAGCATCCTCATTCCTGTTACCTCCATCTTGTGCGCTTGTGTCTTCTTAATGGCCCAACAATTTGTCCCGTACAGCATAACAGGTCTAACTACGACCCTATAAAACTTCCCCTAAATTTAGTTGGGAACCTCCTGTCACACAAAATCCCGGTGGCTACTTTCCACCTACACCAGCCCGCCTGGATGCGATGAGATACGTCACTGTCTATCTCCCGTCCTTCTGCACAAACGATCCTAAGTACTTGAACTGAGTTGTTTGCGGGACCAATTGACCCTCGATGGTAATCTGAGTGTCCTCGTTGTCACCTGCACCACTGAAATCACAATAGAGGTACTCCGTCTTAGAGCGACTAATCCTCAAACCCTTGCCCTCTAAAGCTGCTCTCCAATCCTCTAGCCTCAAGTCCCGGCTTTGTCTAGTCTCCGCAACTAACACTATATCATCTGCAAAAAGCATGCACCACGGAACTGCCTCTTGAATCGACTTAGACAACTCATCCAATACAACTGCAAAAAGAAACGGGCTTAACGCAGACCCTTGGTGGAGCCCTACCTTCACAGGGAAAGAATCAGTATCCCCTACAGGCGCACGGACCCTAGTTTTAGTCCTATCATACATATCCCTAATTATGTCTATATACTTCCCAGGGACTCCTCTATGCTCCAAAGTTTCCCATATCAGTCTACGTGGTACACTGTCATACGCCTTTTCAAGGTCTATAAACACCATATGTAGATCTCGCCGCTTCTCCCTGTACTTCTCTATTAGTCTCCGCAAAATGTGAATTGCTTTCGTAGTCGAGCGCCCTAGCATGAAACCAAATTGGTTTACCGTAACCTGAGTTTCTCTTATGAGCCATCTCAGTGGTTACCAAACCTAAGTTGCTTCACTAAATTACTTTTTGACGTGTTACCAAACCCACCCATCTTGTCGCCTTTAACAAACTATAAGGATCTCGATATGAAGTTAATATGTCCATTACAAACATAAATGGGCCAACCCACCAGGGCTAATTTTGACCTTTTAACAAACATGTCCATCTTTTGACCTCTAACGAATTACCTTGATGTCAATGTCCACTTGATTTATCTCCTCATCTATTCGTTCAAGCTCGTTTTCGACCTTGTCAAGATTACTCAAAGCATTCACTACCTTCACCTTCTCTGTTCTCTCATCATGCAATTTGTTATTAACCCTTTGTAAATCATGTTCCAGTTGCCTTCTTTCATCTCTTAATTTTCCCAATTCCCTTTCCAAATCTTCCCTGTATGAAACCAGTTATAAATCATTAGGAAAAATTAGGCCTGCAAACGGGCTGAACGTTCAGCGAACAGTCCGTGAATCGTTCAACAAGAAGTTCATTTTTGTTCGTTTGTTTAATAAAGGTACGAACACGAACAAGAAATTCATTCGTTTAATTAAATATTAAATGAACGAACATGAACAAAGGCTGCTTTCGTTCATTTATGTTCGTGAATGTTCATTTATGTTCGGTAACGTGTTCGTTTATGTTCGATAGTTCATTAGTGTTTTTTAACTTTTATATTTTATTTAAACACGTCAAAATTCCGATAAATAAAATACTTAATAAGTATTAGTGTATTAGGGTGGGGTTCTAGAGTGAACACTAGTTTATGTGCGAACTGAGTGAACAAATCTTGGCCATTGATTTTCACACATGTATGGCTAGAATTTCATCATCAAATCCTGGCCATTGATTTACAGACGTGTATGGCCAAGATTAGTTCACTCAGTTCGCAAAATACACTAGTGTTCACTCTTGAACCTGATCCTAGTGTATTATATATTATGCTCATTAACGCTTGTTTGTGTTCTTCTGTTTTCATTTGTGTCCATGAACATTAGTTTGTGTTCGCTAACCAACACGTTCATTTCCTTAACAAACGAACATGAACATAAAATCTCATTCGGTAAGTGTTCATGAGCAGTTTGTAAACACCTATATTTCTTAACAAACGAACACGAACAAGACCTTGTCCGTGTTCGTGTGGTTCGTTTGCAGCCCAGGAAGAATATAAATCCAAAACTCACTAGAAATTAAATGGGAAAATGTAGTATACATAGGCCACTCAAGTTTTCAAAATGTATACTTGGGTGGCCTTAGTGAAAACTTTTGAATACATAATTTTTCTATGTATACATTATCCAAATAAATTAATTATCGATTCATACTTGGCATTTTGTGCGGTATTAAGCTCAAGCTGCAATTCTTCCAAAGACTTGACGCCGACCCCGCTGATTTCAAGTTTATCCTCGAAATCATCAACTGATTTCTGCAGCCTTTCTATTTCACCAAGAAGTCTGTCACAAGTGTCTACAGGTTGCTTTAACGATTCAACTGCGTCCTTATCCGAACTTATTTGAGCTAAAACACCCAATACCTACATAACTTATTGATTTACGTTAATAATGAGTTCACCTTATGAAACAATATTCATATGAGCTATTGTCATCAAGAATTACATCATCAAGGGCTTGAGATTTTTGTTCCAACTCGTCTTTTAAGTCAATCAAGTTCTTCTCTGCAATGGGAATAGATTCTTTGCAAATTTTGTTGTATTCTTCATACAATAGACGAAGTTTTTCCAGCTGTTGATAGTTGGATTCTGCTTCTGAAGATTCCACCGCCAATGATTTCATACGCTCAGCAGAAGTTGCAGACTTGACTCTTTGCTGAAAATAAAAACCTCTTATAGGGTTATTTTGGTAAAAGAACAGCATGAAAGTTACCTCGTTCAAGATTTATATTTAGGTATAGCAAATACTAAAGAATACTTTAGAGCCTACCCAAGTATCGTATTAAATTTTGAGTAAAATGCCATTTTCGTCTCTAAGGTTTGGCCAGTTTTGCAACTTTCGTCCAAAGGTTTGTTTTTCTGCATATGAATCCAAAAGGTTCGATATCTTGCCATTTTCATCCGGTCTCGTTAACTCCATCCAGTTTCTCCATTGATCAGGGGTATTTTCGTCTTTTTTGTAAACTTAAAGGGCAATTCGGTATTTTAAATACTTGTACATTAAGCTAAACGCTTGTACATAAAGTGAAAAAGACCGAATTGCCCCTTAAGTTAACAAAAAAGACAAAAATATCTCCGACTTAATGGAGAAAAATGGATGGAGTTAACAAGCAAGATGAAAACGGCAAGATTTTAAACCTTTTAGAACCAGATGAGGAAAAACAAAATTGTGGACGAAAGTCGCAAAACCGGCCAAGCCTCAGGGACAATTTTTCTCTTAATTTTATTTATGCAGATGGCAAAAGGCTTGTCACTTCTAGAGTTGTAAAATTAAAAAAATACCCCTGGATCTACTTAAATATGCGTTGACAATCCATCTAGCTTTGATTATTTTTTGTAAACTCAGGGGCATGTTTGTCATTTTTACAACCCTATTTATGACATAAGCTTTGAATTTGAAGGCATTTTCATATTACTGTTATCTGAGAATCCGCATAAACAAAAACATTGCTTTAATGGTTATGTGGCCTTAATAGAAACTTTCGAATACTTGCGGGGCCTATATTCACATTATCTTTTAGCCTATTTGATAACTGAAGAAATGAAACCTTTTTAACAAATTCATCTTCTTCTTCAGCAGAAAAAGGGCGTTCACAACAAGGGCATATATGATGTGCACGAGCAACTCTTTCAAAAGGATCAAACATTTGTCGCATACCATCAGCAATGTTGTACTTGCTGTCTCAAATGTCAAGTGAATTCAGTTAGCACCATAATATAAACATGTTACAGTACCTATAGGTGGCAATTTGTAACCAAATTTAACACATTAATCATCTATAAAATCCAAAAAAATTGCAGATGAAAAAAGTTTTGAGCAGTTGACCTAACCCGTCCTTTTTCAACCAATATGCTTGAGAATGGGTCCATTCACATTAAATTTTAACCCCAACAAGTCAAATGTAAAAGATTGGCTGAAAATAAAACAGGTCAAATGGGCCGAGTCGCCCAACGTGTTACAGGATTGTTTTTAACCTTCAAAGTCCGATTACTGTAACAGATTATGTATCGTTTTGATGGTAATGTAGTACAGATTTAGAAATCCTGATTGATACATTAATCATCTATAAATAAATACAGACTTAAAAGCATTCATAGATCAGTCCGGGTTATCTAAAATGGGTCAAATGTGAAAGTTTAACTAGTAATGAAAACGGGCACAGAGTGTTATGTGAATTGTTTTCAACATTTTAAATGAATTTATTCATACAAGTTCCAACAATCACCTAAAAATTCCAAAAACAACAAAAGAAAGTTAAAAGTGGGTCAAGCCAACCCGATCTGGCCTATTTGATTTACTTGAATGGGTCAATTCTAGTTATGCTTTATCTCCAAAGGGTTGAATGTGAATAATGGAAACAGGTCAATAGCCAACCAAAGTGTTACTCGGTTTAAAATTTTCTAAACTAATTCTTAAAAGTTGAACCAAGTTAGATACTGTTTTAATAGTACAGTTTTTGTCAAGGTTTAAAAAGGCGTTTTGAGGCGCGCCTCGAGGCGTACGCCTCAGGTGAGGCGGTGAAAAAACGCAATCGAGGCTTAGCCTCACAGGGGGGAACTGAAACCTAAGCCTCAGCCCATACGAGGCGGTTTGAGGCGGGTTGAGGCGCTGAGGCGGTGAGGCGAGGCGGTGAGGCTTAAGCCTCACCAGACTTGTGCAAACTGATCAGTTTTTTGTTTTCTGGACTTTTTTTCGGCCCATTTTATCGCGAATAGCGTTGCGAATCGATGTACCTGCGCTATTTGGATCTCGCGGCTGAAAAGCGTGAAAATAGCGACCTCCGGCGATAAATTCCGGCGCCGGCGCTGCTTTTTAGCCGGAAACATGTGAGAAGAAGATGTGACCAGGAAGAAGGAAGAAGATCGACCAGGAAGAAGGAAGAAGATGCAGAGTAGCGGCGTGTTTAAGTGTTTAACACTCCTAGGGTTAAATAACTTTAGGTATTTTAACATTTAACCCCTCTATCTTTCACCAGTTTATATTTAGCCCCTAAAACTTATAACTTTTACATAAAAAAGTGTAAAATTAGTTTGTGTATTTAAACATTTAACCCCTCTATCTTCACTAGTTCACATTTGGTCCTTAAACTTCTGAATTTATGCATAAAAAGACTATTTTATGATGTTTGTTTTATGTTTAAACCTTGTTTGTTGAAATATTTTCTATTTATGATATTTGTTTTATGCTAATTTGTGATTTTTATGAGACATCTATATATTTTTTAAATTTTTTTTAATAATGTTTTGAGGCTTACGCCTCGACCTGCCTCGAGGCTTACGCCTCATGAGGCTAAGGGAAAACGCCTCGATACCCGTTTTAGCCTTTTTAAACCTTGGTTTTTGTGGTTGTATACTCATATTTAATACATCAATCACTTACAAAATCCATATTATAGACGAAATTTTGGATGGATCAAGCCAACCGACGACATGTTTTAGACTAATATATATTAGAAAAGCCGTCGATTGGGGTTGTATTTTATCTCCAATGTGTCAAACATAAGAAAAAGTTATCAAACGGTTTGAAAGTAACCTTTTGTGAACATCTCTTTTTTCTTTAGCCACATCCAAGACTTTGGTATAAAAGTCAATGCTGGCTGACTGCCGATCCAGAGTTTGAAGCTTTGACTCAATAACTCTCTTCCTAGCTGCAATATAATCGGAAAGATTAACTCGTTAACAATAAAAAAAAAGATGCAAGAAAAGGTATTAGGAATACTAGAATACAATATTAAGGTGCTTATTTGCTAATTTAACTGTTTTCTTTTTAATATCTAAAAACAATCTTGGTTTTAAATTGTGTGATGCGCTCCAATGCTTTTGGTCCAAAAAAACTGTTGCGCGATGCGGGCGTATCACGTATGCAATGCGCTCTTTATAAAAAAAATTACTTATTAACCTAGAATAATCGACGTAATAAGAAGATACGAGTTGTGCTTTTTGGTTCAAATGAAGCATACTTAAATGTTTCTAGAACCACAAAAAATGTTTAGGAACCATAATGGTCGAAATCAAGCATACTAAGGTATTAATTATTGAAAAAACCCAGCCCATTTTATAAAAGCAGAAAAAAAAACAAAATAGACAATGTCGCGTGCATCAAAGCGCATTATGCGACGAGCGCATTATGCGAAATCGGCCCAATATTCTCGCACCACGTAAGCGCAACACGTCAGCTGTGGCGATGCGCTTTCATCAGCTCATCGGGCGCATCACGTTATGTGCGCATTTTAAAGCCAAGAACACAATCCAGCAGAAAAAACTTTTACAAGCATATTAAAGAAGTGCCGAGGAGTATAAGAAGGCTTACAGTCTTTATCCTTGTGTAATTTGGCCAAATTATTATTAACTTCTTGTATTTTTAGTTGCACTGCATTGAAATCTTTGTCAGCTTCACGAGACTTTGAGTTCAAATCGTCATACTCGGTTGTAATCGCACTGCAGTAATAGGAGATTATCAGAATACGAATCTACCAGCATTGAAAGAGATAAAGACATGCTTAAACTGATGATTTTATCTTATGATCGTCTAATAATAGCTAGCAAAAATGCAAGCATGTTAAATAGTTGTTTGTAAAGTTACATAATAGTATAATACGATGATCATTATATAATTTATATTTAAACATGCATAGGAGACAACCTTAGAGCTTGCGTGACTTCTTTTTTCAGATCTTTGTCTAGAGGCAGCCTCCCTTTCAGGACTCCCCTTATTTTGTTCTTATGTTCATCCATTCTATTTTTTTTTTTTTTTAAAATTAGCAATGAGGAAGGACTAGAAAAAAGATGCAAGTTTATATATAAAAAAGAGTAAAATGCCATTTTCGTTTCTGAGGTTTGGCCAGCTTCGCGACTTTCGTCCAAAGGTATGTGTTTCCGCATCTGAATCCAAAAGGTTTGAAATCTTGCCATTTTCATCCGGCTTGTTAACTCCATCAATTTTACTCCATTAAAACGGGGGTATTTTCATCTTTTTTTGTAAACGTAAAGGACAATTCAGTATTTTAAATACTTGTACATTATGCTAAATGCTTGTACATAAAGTGAAAAGGATTGAATTGCCCTTTAAGTTAAAAAGATGGAAATACGTATGACTTAATGGAGAAAGATGGATGGAGTTAATGAGCCGAATGAAAATGGCAAGATTTCAAATCTTTTAGATCTAGATGCGGAAAAACAACCATTTGGACGAAAGTCGCAAAACTGGCCAAACATCAGGGACGAAAATGGCATTTTACACTATAAAAAAAAGAGCAGACTTTCGACTTGCATTTTTTTGTGTTTTTTCTTGAGGTTTTCTAGATCCTCTTTCTTAAAAGATAGTTTAATCCTCTCGTTGGCGTCTGCATTTATGATGTCTCTCTCATGACCAAGAGCTTTGATTTTCTTTCCAAGAACTTGTACTTCTATCGACTTTGCCTGTATTTTATCATCAAATTCTCCTTGGACAAGAAGCGTACGCAATCTATCATGCTCAATAACCTACCAGTTCCAAATAAACAAGATTAGATTCCCAACGAATCCAAAACTATAAGAACAATGGTCTTGGGCGGTAACCGGTCAAAACAGTATTGAATGAAACAGGCAGGGTTGGGTTCACCACTTCACACGCTAACATTTTGTCCAAAAAACAAAAGAAAAATAAATGCCTAGAAAAAAAACTATTACAATAAAAATCAAAAACTTTAACTAAAAATGATTTAGAAGGTTATATGCACTATCAATAGTTTTTGGGTGAGTTCCAACTAGGGGCGGCAGTTCTTGACACGACCCCAACCCTAATACGAAAAAACAAGTTTGGGTCGACTAACACGAACCGTTTAAAAACGGGTCGGGTTCGGGTTGACCCTTAAATACGAGTTGACCCGTTAACCCATTTAACTATTTAGAGAAAAAAATATTTTACATTTTTTTGTTTTTTTCCGTTTCCATTTAAATGGTTAGTTATAATTAAATGGTCAGTTATAATAATGTTAGTTTTGGCACATTGTATTATATTATTATTTACTTGTCACGCTCATACTCACCATTAAACATGTTATCGATAACCCGCTTAAAACCCAACAACTCGCTTATAAATCGTCAACATGTGTGACCCGTTTAAAAATACAGGTTAAACGGGTCGTGTTCAGGTTGACCCGAATTTATGTGTGTGCGTAGGGCTGTAAACGAACCGAACGAACACGAACAAGGCCTTGTTCGTGTTCGTTCGTTAAGGAAATAAATGCGTTCACGAACGGTTCATGAACACTTACCGAACGAGATTTTATGTTCGTGTTCGTTCATTAAGGAAATGAGCGTGTTCGCGAACGGTTCACGAACACAAACGAACACAAATAAATTTGGCGAACGCGACGAATGATAAAGATAGATGGCCCGGAGAGTAGCACTTGAACTTGAATCCCTTATTGTGGAACGGATGTCGATTGTATTCGTGGATGTAAATAATGAGAAATGAAGGGAAATGATGCATAAACAAGGTAAAAGTGGGTTTCCTAGTTTAATTGTTAGGGAAATAAAATAAATAAAAGTTTTATAATATAAAAAGTACAAATAAAATGTAAGAAAGCACAAAGATCTTCAATTAAAACACAAACACACGAACATAAACGAACGCAAATCAACGAATGTTCACGAACACATTCACGAACACATTACCGAACGTTCACGAACACAATCGAACGAACGAGACCTCTGTTCATGTTCGTTCATTTAACTAGTCGAACGAAATTTCTTGTTCATGTTCGTTCGTTTATTAAACGAACGAACATAAACGAACTTCCCGCCGAACGGTTCACGAACTGTTCGCTGAACGTTCGGTTCGTTTACAGACCTATGTGTGCGGGTTAGGGTTGAAACGAATAATAATATTTGTCGGGTTCGTGTTGAACATTTCAACCCGCGAACCTGCAACCCAACACGATTGACACCCCTAGTTCCAACCCATTTGATATGTTTCCCAATTCCGCTTCTAGCTAAACTTCTTGATTTGCGTGTTCAGATTAAATACAACCCAAATCATCTTTAGTATTGACATTCCAAAGTGTGGGTTAGTTCACTTTGGAAACAAGCAAAAAAAATATCACCCGACCTTAAGGTGACAATAAAGTCAAACTCGCAATTGAAGTATTGAACATAAGGACCATTACCAACTTCTTTTCTTTCTCATCAATCTGATGTGCATTATAACTAGAAACTTCGAGCTCCAAATTATCACGCTCGGATTCTTTTTCTTTTTTCCGTTTTATTATGCCAAGCTGCATAAAGTTACAAACTTAGTGCAATCCAAATGTCAGTGAATAAACCACCACTTCAAGAGTAAATATCTGCACGCAAACCTTCAATTTTAATGTAGCATCCTTTTTAGCCACAGCGTTTTCGCATCGTTTGCTCGACTCACTGTAGAGATCCCATGCTACCTGAAGCTCTTCATCCATGGATCTCTAAAAAATAACTAGAAAAAGCTTAAGTATATAAAAGAGAAACAGCACGCCTAACAACTGAATCGATTTTGAAAATTGAGATTCACAAGGATTCCAGAAGAGATAGGAATTTTGACCATATTACACAAGTATGGGTTGATGTTGGTTATGTGTCTAAAGAGTCATGACTGGTTAAATCTAAAAAAACTGTGAAAAGAAACAGGTCTAAAGCCGGCCAAAGTTTATTTTACACTCACAAAACATCCTGATTATTTTACTCAAAAAAAAGTGGATTACTAGTGTAATATATTAGATCTAAGAGTAAAATCCTAAGGTTTGGCTACTTTTGCGACTTCCGTCCAAAGGTTTGTTTTTCCGCATCTGGATCCAAAAGGTTTGAAATTTTGCCATTTTCCTCCAGGCTCCAACTCATTAACTCCATGTCTCCATCTATTTCTTAACGTTAAGTCAGGGGTATTTTTGTCTTTTTAGACATTTTTTTTAAGATTAAACGGTTTGGGTGGAGAGAAAGTCAACAGAGGTGGATCTTTATTTCTTATTGTGTTTTTATTTTAATAAAAATGTCTAAAAAGACAGAAATGCCCCTAATTTAACGGAGAAAAATGGATGGAGTTAACGAGTTGGATGAAAACGACAAGATTTCAAACCTTTTGGATCTAGATGCGGAAAACAAACCTTTGGACGAAAGTAGCAAAAGTGGCCGAACCTCAGGGATGAAATGGCCTTTTACTCTAAATCTAATTATGTATACCAGAATGAAATTTCATTTTTTTTTTTGCATAAAAGCAGACGAGTGCCACAAAAACTCCGAGCACTGGGGCCTTTTTTAGTGAAAAATCCAGATGCGCTATAAAGCACATGCAAGTTTCAAGGATCCCTTCAGATGAAAACTACCTGTTTCTACTTGAAGTGTATTTATTAGAGAAGATAAGTCATAAGATAAAACTTACTTTTTTCTCCTCTAGGTCACGTTCAATATCTTTCAGTCTTGCCTTTATACGACTTGTATAATTTGAAGCCATTTCATTGCTAAAAGGAGTTTTCAGAAGACACCCCAAGTTGTGTTGCTTGTAAAGCTCCTGTATTGTCGAGTCTCTCTCCTCCTTCAACTTCGTACAAATCTTAAGTCCAAGAGAGAACTACCGGTTAGTTACAAAAAATAAAATATATAAAAAGGTAAAAACTAGTGTTAAGTAGTATATTATACTTCAAGTTCAGTCTGAAGCTGGGTGACTTTTTCAATGTAATTATTGATTTGTTGCTGAGAGTTGGAGCTCTTCGTCTCCATGTCCTCAATCTCTCTATTTAATTTGTTGAGTTTATCTTCCTGAACCGCTATCCTTTCATTGAACTTGTCATTCCATTTCCTTAATTCTTCATCGGTATCTAATCAGTATAAAAAAATGGTATTAAAAGACAGAATATGTATATATAACTCCGTAAGAGACAATTAGATATATATACACACGTGGGAAGGTTAACGACAATAGTCCCTTAGCGTACGACGGTGCGAAGTGAATTAAGCGTGTTCATTTTTAAGATACGCACGTTATAATACGTAATTACGAACGTTGTTTGCATAATTACGCATGGGTTGGGTTAACCCTAATTACGCACGTTATTGTTCACTCCCGCACCGTCGCACGTTAAGACCCTTTTGTATTTAAAACTTTCACTATACACACAGACACACACACACACACATATATATATTGTTAAAGATATAATTTAGTATTTTTAATGAAGCGGTTTAGGAGATTTAAAGCACTTGATAACACTTTAGGTGACTTTCGACCCTTTTGACCCGGTCAACCCAATTGAATTGTTTCTATTTTAGCCAAGCCTTTGAAACGTTGGAGATAATATACTTATACAACCCAAATCGGCCCATTTTTAGGTAAACGGGTCAAAATTGCCAATTC
The DNA here is from genome assembly GCA_030545235.1 of Helianthus tuberosus. Lineage (NCBI taxonomy): Eukaryota > Viridiplantae > Streptophyta > Magnoliopsida > Asterales > Asteraceae > Helianthus > Helianthus tuberosus. Next base: position 3,457,376 of record CM060362.1, read on the forward strand.
TAACTAGAGTAAGTGCATAAGTTACAAACCAGTATTTTCTTCTTGTAAATCCGTATGACGCTGTTCTTGCTCCTTGAATAAAGTGCGTCTTTCAGCTGTCTTGGTGGTAACCTTATCTTGAAGATTACGGAATTCCTTCAGTGTAGCTTCAGTTTGACGAATTTTAGAATCCACATTTTGAATAATTTGTTCTAAATCCTGTATTTTACTGCCTAATCTTTCTGATTCTTCTTGATCTTGAGTGATACTCTGTCGAAGCTATAGGACCAAAAACTCCAAAATTAATGAAAACAAACTCAACAGAGAATGTAAGTCAATACAAATATCAGATACGCTGGTAAAGTTTGTGCTATTATTGGCATTACATGTGTATAGTGGGCCAAGTAAACAACAAGGTCATGTGAAGCAATTTACCTATAGCGTCCGTAAATTCTAAATATACCAACTTGGAAAAAATCTACAAAATTGGTCAATTGCAGCCAGAACATATACAAAAGGGGCATACACAACTTATCAGACAGACCATACAAGTTCTATGATTCTTCAAAATAACGACATGAATATACTTCAAATACCTTATAACTTTTCTAAAACTACTAGCAACAAGAACAAATCAAATGCAAATGACTAGTGTCATTCTTGGTCTTAAATTGTGTGATGCGCTCCGATGCGTTTGGTCCAAAAATCTAATGTGTGGTGCGCTCCTTGTAAAAAAATATATTTATACATAATAACTTATAAAAACATACTTAAAGTAAAACAAATGACGTAATAAGAAGATAAGAGTTGTGCTTTTTGGTTCAAATCAAGCAAACTACTAGAACCACAAAAAGTGTTTAGGAACCACAATGGTCCAAATCAAGCATATTAAGATATTAATTATTGAAAAAACCCAACCCATTCATAAAATCTGGGGAAAACACAAGAAACAATGATGTGTGCATCAGAGCGCATTATGCGACGAGCGCATTATGCGAAATCAATGTAATATTCTCGCATCACATAAACGCAACGCATCAGATGTGGTGATGCGCTCTCATCAGCGCACATCGGGGGCATCACGCATTATGCGCACATTTTAAAACCAAGGTGTCCTTTCCTATCTGAAGCCCATGTAAAATTTTCATTAACCTGTGTTTACAAATATAATATCTTTATTATTATTATTATTTTAACGGCCAACAGAATCAATCCCAAGCACTCTCGGGGCACCCACTGGACCAAACGGAGTACTCCGAGAGTAACCCGAGTCCACCACCAATTCCGGGGAAAACCCGATAACCCACCCGCCCGTAGGCACGACGGTGAAATTACCGGTAAAACCCGTTTGGCTCAAGGATCAAACCCAGGTTTCCCTGGGTCTCCTATCATTGCCCACCAGTGCCTCACTCTGCACCAAGTGGGAGTTGAACCTGCATCTCTCAAGAGAAATGTAAGCCTTCCACCACTTGATCTAGAGAACATTGGCAATATATGATATCTTTATACCTACTCTATTTGGAATTTGCTTTAAAACTGGAAGTAACAAACTAAGAATACTACAATAGCATTCTCGGCCAAACATAAACGATGGTACGAAAATTCACATAGTCATCTGATGTTATTATCCTAAAAATGGGAAGTATAAACCTTGTATGCAGAATCTTTCAAGAGCTGAAGCTTCTCTAAATCCTTTTGAGAAAGTTTAATCTCCTGAGCCTGATCCTTGTGAAGCTTTTTGATAACCTCCAAGGCCTTTGTATATCTTCAAATCCAAATTTAAAACAATAATATGTGAAAAACCAGTGTCCAAGAAAACAATTAAGCCTTACAAAAGTCATCTAAGCATTAAATGGAAGCATATAAAATGTAACATGAAGTAGAGTTTTATGTTAAAGCATTCAGAAAGACAGCCGTTTATGTTATATCTGATACTCTAAAGCGATGTAGTTAATGCGGTAAAATATCGGATATCGGTCAAGGACCGATATTTGAGATATAGGTTATCGCGGTGAGATATATGCGGGATATCGGTATTCGGTAATTTCATGTCATGCAGAATTTATATATATAGCAATTTAACACTAACAACTGTAGCAAGTAGGAACTGATTAAGACTTAAAACACTAATATTTAACACCAACAATTAAGACTTAAAACACAAATAGCAGCAATAAGAAGAAAAACGAATGGCGGAACTAAGAAGAAAGGTACTGATATAGGGAATATCGGTGATATATCGGTCGATATTGGTCAAAATCGCCGATAATATCGGTACTGGCTGATATTTGACACCGATATTAACCGCATAGCTCTAGAGATGTATATAAGTCATTAAAGTTTTAATATAACTAAGTTAGGAAATAAACAAAGATCAAGGGAGTACTTTGTAGCTGAGAAAATGTCATCGAACTTCTTTTTCAAAGTTGAAGAATCTTGCAGAGGCCAATTGGCCTCATCTTGGTGTACAAATATAACATTTTCAAGAATCGCTTTAGAGACACCCATCAGAGCAGGAATCTCACGGTCCATGTCAGCACACCGATAGCTAAGGCACACTTTCTGCATTACAAAAATTATAGAATGTTATCTTGAGCATATACTTATTAATCTATACATACCGGATCCACACAAATCCACTTATTTTATGAAGCTAGGGTACATTAGTTTTACTGAAAAGCAAAAACATCAATAAGAACTTATACAACAGGGTATGAATAGATTCAATCATGAATAATGACAAACAGATAATGTATAGATATCATTACATCTCCCACAAAACCTTCAGCACTTCCTCAAACTATATTAAACTAGTATTATGACCCGCCGCGCGTTGCGGCGGCGTCGAAACTTGAAGTAACTCGAATTATGCCGTCAAATATTTGACCCGACTCGTTTACGAACAAAATTTAAATCAAAACGTAGACCAACAGAAAACGCACAAAAAATAAGCACGAAAACGTATTATATTTGACCTGACTCATTGCCGGGATAAATTTACGTCGAAACGAAAACCATTATATTAAATGACAAAATCCATTAATCCAAATTACCAAACAGAAACAAAAACATAAACATAAAAGTTCTAAATTTCTAATCTAGTCGCTGCCTTTTTCGGGGCGAATTGAATCGGAATCAAAATTCGCGAATTGGATCGAAAGCTTATTCCGTATGGTACAGTTTGTACCAATTTGAAATCGCGACTCTTGAAGCGAATTTGATAACTATGTCCTAGACCATAACCCAAATACATCCATTAAAAAGCCATAAAATGTCTATAATTCCGAAATCAATGTATAAATAAGTAAATTTATGGTAGAAAGCCAAGTGTTAATGGATCATTAACGAACCTCTCCAGTGTGAGGATTTATAGTCTGCAACACACTCTCAATTGCCTTGTACTCCATCTTAGAAGCCTTCTGAGTCAACTGAAATGATCTTATACACACCACATCTTTACCCGCTGCTGTCTTGAACCGCAGCTTTATCTGAGCCTTTGTTTCTGTTTCCCCTGCAACCTACACCCACACAGCCACACGTTCCATCCATTTAAAAATTAAAATTATTGCATAAACCATAACCATAAAGGATAAAACTGTAAAACGCATTTGAAGCCCCATTTGACACAACTTCAAATCATTTTTGGGCTTCCTAATTTCTCTATTCATACAAACAAAGAATGCTAAAGTTTTCAAAACACAATTTATATGATTCTTTCGCATGTGATTCCAAGTGCAAACGAGCCGAGCGCCCCGCGAGCTGCTCGAGATCGGCTCGATAAAAAGCTTGAAACAAGCCGAGCGTTATTGAGCCCGAGCCCGAGCCCGAGCCAAGCATGAGCCTAAATTAAATCTTGTTTACTTATTGAGCCCAAGCTCGAGCCTGACGAGCGTCAAGCCTTATCGAGCCTTAGTTTAATATTAGTTTTTTATTAATATTTAATAACATTTACCCCTATAAGTTGTCTAGAAAACGAGCCGAGCCGAGCTTATTTAAACTTGTGTTACGAGCCAAGCCGGAACCTAAAAATAAGCTTGTTTAATAAACGAGTCTGCGCTTCACTTATCGAGCTCGCGAGCCTAAGGCCCTAAACGAGTCTATTATTTATATTATTTTTATCTGTATGCATACACAAACAGAGAGGAATGGACCTTGGGATCATGGATAAAACTCTGACCAGACCTAGCATTTGGTGGCAATTCACCGGTACATGAGAGCTTCAAACACTCAATAATAGTCTGTAAACCAAACCAAGTGATAATTAGATAAAATTAACATCTAATCTAACTCAACCATAATTAGCATCACATTACTTTGCCTAGTGTAACTGAAGAGAAACAATGTGGCATCTAATCTAACGGTATTAATCACTTAATCAGCTAAAACCTAAATAACTAAAAGATAGTAACAAAAAATCAACAACGCACACTTAATCATGATTAGCATCACATCACTTTGCCTAGTGAAAATAAAGAGAAACAATGTGACATCTAATCTAATGGTATGAATCACTTAATCATAATCAGCATCACATCACTTTGCCTAATCAAATTAAAGAGAAACAATATAACATCTAAATTATCCGTAGAAATCCCTTGATCAACTGAAACCTAAATAACTAAATGATAATCAGATAAAATCAACACACACTTAATCATGATTAGCATCACATCACTTTGCCTAGTGATATTGAAAAGAAACAGCAAAACACCATAAATTAACGATATTAATCACTTAATCAACTAAAACCTAAATAAATGACAATTAGATAAAATCAACAACACACACTTAATCATAATCAGCATCACATCACTTGGTCTAATGAAATGGAAGAGAAACAATATAACACCTAAATAAATTATATCAATCACTTAATCAACTAAAACCTAAACAGCTAAATGATAATCAGACAAAATCAACAACAGCACACTTAATCATGATTAGCATCACATCACTTTGCCTAATGAAATTGACGAGAAACAATATAACATCTAATCTAACGATACGAATCACTTAATCAACTAAAACCTAAATAACTAAATGATAATCACATAAAATCAACAACACACGCTTAATCATAATCAGCATCACATCACTTTGCCTAATGAAATTGAAGAGAAACAGTGTAACATCTAAATTAACCATATCAATCACTTAATCAACTAAAACCTAAATAACTAAATGATAACTAACTAAAATCAACATCACACACTTAATCATAATCAGCATCGCAAACAGTATAGCATCTAATCTAACCGTATAAATCACTTGATCAACTAAAACCTAAAAATCTAAACAAGTACGACATAAACAGAAAAGCATTACAGTTTTTCCGGCACCGTTAGCACCGACGATGAGCGTTAACGGCTTGTAGAACGTGATGACGTGACGGTTCTCCGGATCAAAGCTCCGGATACCTTTGATTAACATCTTGTCTACCGTACTCATTTTGAGAACCTTCTGTTCGATTTACGGCTTTTCTGGTTAATTATAGCTTCGCGACGGTGTTGAAATCAACATACGGTACGGAATACTACGGCAGAACACGACGGTGTGTGCGGAAAACCGTCGAGTGAGTTCGATTACGACGGTCGCCGGTGAGGAGTGACGGTTGGTGAATAGTTAGGGTTTAGAAGTTCCGGTGAACGAGGGTTTTGGTAGCGGGAAATGACAGTAAATATACTATTTGTTTTTATACTTCCATTATTATAGGTGATGACGTGATGTACTTGGTTCTAAGCGTGCTCGGTAAGATTTGCGAATCTCGCCAGGGCCTCTTGGGCCGGCCAATCCGTGTCGTCGTTAGAGGTCTCAAGTTTAACTTTTGGCTCCACTACTAAGGTTTTATTTTTTAATTTATTTTCCTTTAACCACAGTTTTAGGTCTAATTCTTTTTGTCGCCTGAAGCTTAAATTTTTTTGAGAGTTCTCGGAGACGGCTCTGATCTCGACTGCGTACGTTAAAACTTTCGAATTCGAGATCAATGGCTATGCAGTTGACCCGCCACGCAACGCAAACACTGGTTTGTTAGATTTTCCTTTGAGCGAGTCGTTTGACTGCTTTTTACAAGATGTTAATTAAGTTGGGTTTACGGTTTGTTGTGTTGAACTTGACAAGAAGCTAAAGATTTTATACGAACCTCCTGAACACAACATAAATATGAAAGTTTGAAATGGTGAACCGGACGCGTGTGCTCACGTGTTGATACGAACACCTCATTTAAACCCGATAACATAACATATTTAATTTGTTTTCGTATTAGTAACTAAAAGTTCTAGATTTATATATTACTTTTATATGCAGTTTTGTTTAAAGTATGTAAGTTTAATTTAAAAAAAAAACTTTTAAATTTTTGACGTAAAAGAATAAATAGTTTAAGTTATTGTAGAAGAACACATTTTTGAGAAATAAAAAGGTATACATATGGGTTAAAGAGGCCAACCTGTGAACGTGTTGCGTTGACGCGAGCACGACTCGTTTAGCTAAATGTGTTAGTTCGACCTTAAAATAGATAAAGCTCTTTTAGACTACACTTAAACCCGCAAATTTTGTGGTAGATTCAAGTCATGTCAGAACTTTACACCCATAATTTTATTATTGTGTCTAGTTGTAAAACTATCATTCATATTTGGTCTCATATCCGCCAGTACCCGTCACTAATTATACATCATGTATTTAGTATACCCATTTATTATCTCATGGATTAGTTCGGTTTTGGTCTAAACCGTAAACCAAAACAGATAATACGGTTTGGAAGTTCTAAGCCAACCGGCAAATCATTAAAAAAATTACCACAAAACCAAGTCAACGACTAGTTTGGGCCGTTTCATGGTTTCAAAACAAACCATGAACACTCCTAATCCTCACAACCAACATAATTGTATCATGTGTTCTTCATTGCATGATATTAGATGGTTGTGTGTTTATCGTTCTAGCTATTCGAATAGCCATATGATAATGTAGTCTTGATGAGGTATATACTAAATTTGTGTTTCACTGTAATAAAATATCACCATGAAGGCATGTGTTGTCATTGTTTAACTACTAGTGGGAATGCCTGCGCGTTGCAGCGGGTGCGTTTGTTTTGTCATCTCATAATTGTTATCGGGGTTTGTTGTGTGTGTATGGCGTTTGTGGGTTATTCATTACGGTGACGTGAAGTAAGAAGCAACAACCTAGTAGTAGTAGGGTGTAAGTCGTAGATGCAAGTTATTAAAATTTGAAACTCATATATATTGTTTATGAAGATTTTAATCGAGTACATTATAATTATTAGGAAGCAGGTTGTGTTTTAAGATAAAAGCAGGTATTTTTATTTATTCATTACACCAAAAAGTTAGCGGGGACCTAACGTACACCCAAGATACACAACCTATGTAGCACGGGAACGGGTACTACTTTTCTGTATAAAAGATTATTTAATTGGACGTGTCTTTGTTTTGTATGGTTATGCACTAAATAATAATTATCTATAATTAAGTAGGAGAGTTATCTATAATAGTAAGGTGTACGCGCGATGCAGCGGGAACACCACTTAGAATTGGTGCTTTTAGGGATTGCACGTCTGAGATTCAGTTTAATTAGGTCCGGTTCAGTTTTGAGCCGTAACCATGTTGTGTTCAGATTATAAAGTTACAAAAACCCCAGGTAATAATATTGAAAAGATGATGTTAACCGTACCGTACCAGGATCAAATTGAGCAGTCATTTTTAATTAGTGATAATTTTTTTAATTATATATATACTCTGATTCATCCTATCATTATTCCCTTAAATCTACGACATTACAGAATAATGATCCAAATTATTTAAAGAATTTGTTTGAAGATACGTCAATGATTATAAATTTAACTATACATATAATTGTCAATTTTTGTTACTTAATTCAATTTACACAAGTGGGTATGATCCAATTATTTCATTATTTGTATACCCCTCCATGAACCGCCAAACATCCAATCAAGTGCACGATTTGAAAAGTTCCCATGTTCCCACATTCTTGTAGTTTAGGTCATGTATTTTCCCACTTTCCCAAGTTTACTTTATTTCCTAATTTCATGTTGCTCACGTAACAGTAGGTGGCATGCATCAATGTCCTTTATAGGGCTGGCAATTTTACACAAATACACGACACGAACCTACACGAAGTTAACAGGTATCGTGTACCAAACAGGTATACACGAAATTACCTGTTAATTTTCGTGTATAAACAGGTTAAATACTTGTTTACCTGTTAATACCCGTTAGTACACGATAAGAAATTAAATTAAATAAAACTCATCAGTCATGTGCGTGTGGGTTCCTTAATTCCTTTCTATTTTCATTCCTCATTCAATTCAAAAAAATAAAACCCCTAAACTCCCTCTTTAACTCTCAGATAGCATGTCGTGTTCATGTTTTTGTTCGTGTTATCAGGTATTAACAAGTAATTTTCGTGTATAAGTCGTGTTAACAGATATTAACAGGTAATTTTCGTGTATATCGTGTCGTGTTCGTGTTTGAAAAAAAGGACACGATAAGTTATCGTGTTGTGTTCGTGTATGGGATTTCGTGTATCGTGTCTTATCGTGTACGGGTATACACGATATGGCAACCCTAGTCCTTTAAATACGTTGTTTTGCATCGGAATGAATATAAGAAGAAAAATTAGATCAAAGTTATTATTGTCTTGTTCTCTTATCTATGTTATCTTCTTTGGAGCCTAACCCACTTTAAATTGATTGATAATCGAGAACTTTATTCCAAATCTGCCGATTAGTTTGGAGATGATAACAAATGAAATATAGATAACAACTTAGCAATAGGCGTGAACGAGGAAAACATCAATGGAATTTGTTTTCCTTTCTTTTATACTCAAAAGAAACACTTAATGCATTTTTTTATAGAATAAGTGCCATAAATTCCATCGGTTATTTGACGAATTGTTTTGTAAATTCGGTAGTGGTGGAGTGGTTATTTAATTGAAATTATTATCTTTCTTCATATTTAATTGAAATTATGAGAGTTGAAAGGGTTTCAATTAATTGAATAATTAGTGTCATTATTAATTTAATTATGAGACATAAGTGGACATGGATTCAAAGGATCAAATGTCTAAATTACCCTCAAAGTGTCTTAAAGCTTTGGACAATGTCCAAGTTTTTCCCCTCTAAAATGGCTTCAAGATTACGAAAAGGGTACCCAAAAGAAACACTTAATGCATTTTTTTTATAGAATAAGTGTCATAAATTCCATCGGTTATTTGACGAATTGTTTTACAAATTAGGTAGTGGTGGAGTGGTTATTTAATTGAAATTATCTTTCTTCATATTTAATTGAAATTGAAATTATGAGAGTTGAAAGGGTTTCAATTAATTGAATAATTAGTGTCATTATTAATTTAATTATGAGACATAAGTGGGCATGGATTCAAATGATCAAATGTCTAAATTGCCCTCAAAGTGTCTTAAAACTTTGGACAATGTCCAAGTTTCCCCCCTTTAAAATGGCTTGTTTCATTTGTACATGGTGATTCAAGATTTGTACCTATAGCAAAATTACGAAAAAAGTAGAAAACTCAGTTTTCTTAATAATGTATTATAGATATAGATATAGATGTGGGTTCGAGTTCTAAGTGATCACTTCCTTGATTGTTAATCTTTCCCGACCTATTTATATGTTTTACTTATTAATGTATATTTTGGTTTAAATACAAAAGTACCATATCATGTAGCCTAAATAATGATAATTGTTTCGTATTAGGAGCTCTTGTATCCATTGATCGGTGTTTACTTTTTATTGTTTTTATACTACGTATACAACTAGGTTGGAATCTTGTAAACCACACGAGTTAAATATATAATAAAATGTGAAAGGAAAAAACAAGTTTTTAGTTACGCACATTGTTTAGAATTCTACATCTGCATAATTACGCATGTTATACGCTGTAACACCCCGAAAATGGGTTTGGTAATCAAACCCCGTTAATACTAAAAGACGGGTAAAATACCATTAGTAGTAAAATTTACCCGGTGAATATTAGGATTTAAATAAATAAGTCTAATATTTATTAAAAGGATGGGAAATACTTTGAGAAAGCAAAGTATATAAAAAGGCCCGAGATTTAACGGGACTTAAAATAAAACGGGTTTTTGAACAAGATGAATAACTATGAAAATTATAACCTAGTTAACTACAAGTCTAGAAATAACTTGAAATAAGGTTAGAATAACCAAAATTTAATGTTAAACAAAAAGGGAGGGACCAATGTTGTTAAACTTGAAACTATTATTATTAGTTTTAAACAAAAAAATAAAACCAAACACCTCAAATGAGGCTCTGGTCGATCAAGAACAGGAAGAGGGCGACACCCTCACCCCCAAGCCCTAACTTCTACTAAACTCTCAAATTGAAGGCCCAAATCAAGTTGAAATCAAAATCTGAACATAGAATCGTGATCACCTTGTCAAGAGGATCGTGAGGTATGTCGAATTAGGTCATTTTGATTCAACCCAAATTCTTGCATGTGATTGAAATTGAGTGTTGAGCTTAATTATGTGTTGTAAATACGAAATTTGAAAGTGATATAAGGGTTAGGGACAAACCCTAGATGATTTCTTGTCAAAATTCTTGCATGATAATTGTAAGGATCAAAATCACCATAGTGGGTGATTAAGATGTTAGTAGAGCTTGTCAAAATCACCATAGTTTGCTGCCATAATTCTCTTATTATTTTATTTATTTCTTCCATTTTCATACTGTGAAACCTCATGAGTGCCCTAATAAAAAGAAAGAACATTAAGTAAGAAGCTTTTTGCAGTTTACAGGTTATATTAGAAACGTGTATCAAAGCAAGAAATTAGGAAAAAAAATAATAAACTCACTTGTCAAGTGCGTTGTAATATTTATTCAGATCCTTGTTGGCCATCTCAGTGGTCTGTAAAAAAGAAAAAAAAAACGTCATCTGAATAGCATTGCAAGAACTGAAAACTAAGGGAGAGAAGGTTATTTGTTTAAAACAAAATCAAAATAAAAAAATTCAGAATCACCTTGAGTTTAAGTAGCTGGTCGAAATATCGTTTGTCAATGTCTTTATATTCAGGATTTTTAAGATCAATTTTGTTCTTTGATATAGCCTTCTGATATACATCTACAGTGCCTTGGTACTTGTTTAGCTGAAAAAGAGAGCAGAATTTTTCATTCTCATTCACATTCAGATAATATCAAATATATGATCCCAAATCCAGAAAAAAAAGGATATAACATGACATGATTTTCATCCCATTATTAGGCATGGACAGATAATAATATACTCACAGTAGAAATATAATGATAGTATTAAACAATGATACTACAGTCTTAGTATTAATATAATAGTAGAAGTCGATACTAAATCTATAATGCCACCATAATATTAATAAAATGTCACTTAAAGGTGGTAATTTCTGCCCATATTGTTATTCGTGTAAAAATGTCAACCCTAACCCGCACGCATATAAATTCGGGGCAACCCTAACACGACCCGTTTAACCCGTATTTTTAAACAAGTCATACATGTTGATGATTTTAAGCTGGTTTTTATAACATGTTTAACGTTGAGTATGAGTGTGACAATTAAATAATATAGTGTGCCAAAACTAACATTGTTACGACTAACCATCTAAAATAGAAACAGAAAAAACTATAACAAAAATATAGAAAGTTCTTTTTTCTGAATAGTTAAATGGGTTAACGTGTCAACCCGTTTTATAAAGGTCAACCCAAACCCAACCTATTTTTAATACGGGTCAACCCGAACCGTATTTTTAAACGGGTCAGGTCGGGTTTCTAGTGTCCCACATACCTCCGAAAGAAGTCTCTCTTTTTCTTTCCTAAGTTTTGCAAGTTCAGATTCAGCAGCAGAACTGCCACCCATGTCAACCATTCTTTGTTCCAGAGATTCAATATCACGATCGCAAGCCTCTACTTTCGCTTTTACTTCCCGATATTTCAAATTATCATCAATATTACGTCTTAGCAAATCTTGATTGCGCACCCGATCCGCAATTTCATTTTTAACAGCTGAGAGTTCCTGTTTTTTATTATTGTAATTTCGAAGCTTAACTTGTTCTAGAGCTTGTTTTTCTTTCAGATCGTTTAGTTTCTCGGGGGTATTCTCTCTTTCATACCTGGTACAAAAAAAAACAAAAAAGAAAACAGTGGAAGTCAGCAGAGACGATTAATTAATTATAATTAACTATAATGAAATGACAAATTTAGCCGTTGCCTTTCAATTTTAGTGATCAATTTATCAAGTGTGTCAACACCCTGAAGATACTTTCTCTTCAACTCGGATTGCTCCTCGTATTCTTCGCCGATTTTGTTTTTCATGGTTTGATGAGCGACTCTATATTTCTCCACCTCCTTGGATAAAGGACCCACGGCTTCTTCTAATTGCTGAAACCCAGAAAAAAAATGAAAATTTGGGAAATACATACTTTTCTTGATAAAGGCATTTAGAGGTTCGTTATAAAAAGTTAGAAACTTAAAAAGGTTAGCAAGTCACCAAACTAAGGGTGTAAACGAGCTGCGCGGTTCGCGAGTTACTCGATATTGGCTCAAGAAAAAGCTCGAAACAAGCTGAGCCTTATCGAGCCCAAGCCCGAGCCGAGTTTGAGCCTAAAATAAAGCTCGTTTATTTATCGAGCTCGAGCCTGGCATGTGAAGCTCGTCAGGCTCAAGCCTTAGTGTAACATTAGTTTTTACTAATATTTAATAACATTTACCCCTTATTTAAAGTTGTCTAGTAAACAAGCCGAGCCAAGCTTATTTAAACTTGTTTACAAGTTGCGCCCGGACCTAAAAATAAGTTTGTTTAGTAAACGAGTTGGAGCCCGAGCTTCACTTACCAAGGCTCGCGATCCTAAACGATTCTATTATTTATATTATTTTTATTTAATATATTAACTAATAGATAATAAACGAGCCGAGCCCAGCCAAGCTCGAGCCTGGACGAGCTCGGCTAGGCTTGCTTGCACCCCTACAGTCCTACACCAAACCCACCCATTTTATTAGCCATCTCCACAACAACAACAACCGTACCCAGTAAATCCCGCAAATAGCAAACACTATTGGTAGGGTCTGGGGAGGGTGGGATGTAAGCAAACCTTACCTCTATCTCAATGATAGAGAGGCTGCTTCCAAAGAGACCCCCTGCTCTAAACAAACAACAGACACGTAGACGCAACAAAAGATGGAAATATAAGCGTAGCAATAACAAATATATCATTAGAAAACCCCAAATAAGCATAGAACAAGAAACCCATCATCGAAAAACACCAAACAGGCATAAAACAAGAAACCCAACCGACGTAGGCCGACTTAAAGTGTACAAGAAAACTAAGCTTAAGACAAAGCTAGGACACAACTCTACCGACCCCTAAAAGTCCTTAACCTTAATCCTACCTCTTCACGTACTCCTATCCTGGACCATGTCTTCAGAGAGGTGTTGATCTATAAATCATGCCTAATACGCTTGTCCCAAGTCAACTTGGGCCTACCTCTACTCCTCCTTCCTTCCACTGTAAGGGTTTCAACTGCTCTAATAGACTCTGTTGGTTGCCTCCTCTTCACATGCCCAAACCATCTCAATCTCCCCTCCCTTATCTTGTCTGATATACTAGAGCAGTTGAAACCTTAGCATCCTCATTCCTGTTACCTCCATCTTGTGCGCTTGTGTCTTCTTAATGGCCCAACAATTTGTCCCGTACAGCATAACAGGTCTAACTGCGACCCTATAAAACTTCCCCTAAATTTAGTTGGGAACCTCCTGTCGCACAAAATCCCGGTGGCTACTTTCCACCTACACCAGCCCGCCTGGATGCGATGAGATACGTCACTGTCTATCTCCCGTCCTTCTGCACAAACGATCCTAAGTACTTGAACTGAGTTGTTTGCGGGACCAATTGACCCTCGATGGTAATCTGAGTGTCCTCGTTGTCACCTGCACCACTGAAATCACAATAGAGGTACTCCGTCTTAGAGCGACTAATCCTCAAACCCTTGCCCTCTAAAGCTGCTCTCCAATCCTCTAGCCTCAAGTTCCGGCTTTGTCTAGTCTCCGCAACTAACACTATATCATCTGCAAAAAGCATGCACCACGGAACTGCCTCTTGAATCGACTTAGACAACTCATCCAATACAACTGCAAAAAGAAACGGGCTTAACGCAGACCCTTGGTGGAGCCCTACCTTCACAGGGAAAGAATCAGTATCCCCTACAGGCTACAGGCGCACGGACCCTAGTTTTAGTCCTATCATACATATCCCTAATTATGTCTATATACTTCCCAGGGACTCCTCTATCCTCCAAAGTTTCCCATATCAGTCTACGTGGTACACTGTCATACGCCTTTTCAAGGTCTATAAACACCATATGTAGATCTCGCCGCTTCTCCCTGTACTTCTCTATTAGTCTCCGCAAAATGTGAATTGCTTTCGTAGTCGAGCGCCCTAGCATGAAACCAAATTGGTTTACCGTAACCTGAGTTTCTCTTATGAGCCATCTCAGTGGTTACCAAACCTAAGTTGCTTCACTAAATTACTTTTTGACGTGTTACCAAACCCACCCATCTTGTCGCCTTTAACAAACTATAAGGATCTCGATATGAAGTTAATATGTCCATTACAAACATAAATGGGCCAACCCACCAGGGCTAATTTTGACCTTTTAACAAACATGTCCATCTTTTGACCTCTAACGAATTACCTTGATGTCAATGTCCACTTGATTTATCTCCTCATCTATTCGTTCAAGCTCGTTTTCGACCTTGTCAAGATTACTCAAAGCATTCGCTACTTTCACCTTCTCTGTTCTCTCATCATGCAATCTGTTGATAACCCTTTGTAAATCATGTTCCAGTTGCCTTCTTTCATCTCTTAATTTTCCCAATTCCCTTTCCAAATCTTCCCTGTATGAAACCAGTTATAAATCATTAGGAAAAATTAGGCCTGCAAACGGGCTGAACGTTCAACGAACAGTCCGTGAATCGTTCAACAAGAAGTTCATTTTTGTTCGTTTGTTTAATAAAGGTACGAACACGAACAAGAAATTCATTCGTTTAATTAAATGAACGAACATGAACAAAGGCTGCTTTCGTTCATTTATGTTCGTGAATGTTCATTTATGTTCGTGAATGTTCGGTAACGTGTTCGTTTATGTTCGATAGTTCATTAGTGTTTTTTAACTTTTATATGTTATTTAAACACGTCAAAATTCCGATAAATAAAATACTTGATAAGTATTAGTGTATTAGGGTGGGGTTCTAGAGTGAACACTAGTTTATGTGCGAACTGAGTGAACAAATCTTGGCCATTGATTTTCAACCATGTATGGCTAGAATTTCATCATCAAATCCTGGCCATTGATTTACACACGTGTATGGCCAGGATTAGTTCACTCAGTTCGCAAAATACACTAGTGTTCACTCTTGAACCTAATCCTAGTGTATTATATATTATGCTCATTAACGCTTGTTTGTGTTCTTCTGTTTTCATTTGTGTCCATGAACATTAGTTTGTGTTCGCTAACCAACACGTTCATTTCCTTAACAAACGAACATGAACATAAAATCTCATTCGGTAAGTGTTCATGAGCAGTTCGTAAACACCTATATTTCTTAACAAACGAACACGAACAAGACCTTGTCCGTGTTCGTGTGGTTCGTTTGCAGCCCAGGAAGAATATAAATCCAAAACTCACTAGAAATTAAATGGGAAAATGTAGTATACATAGGCCACTCAAGTTTTCAAAATGTATACTTGGGTGGCCTTAGTGAAAACTTTTGAATACATAATTTTTCTATGTATACATTATCCGAATAAATTAATTATCGATTCATACTTGGCATTGTGTGCGGTATTAAGCTCAAGCTGCAATTCTTCCAAAGACTTGACGCCGACCCCGCTGATTTCAAGTTTATCCTCGAAATCATCAACTGATTTCTGCAGCCTTTCTATTTCACCAAGAAGTCTGTCACAAGTGTCTACAGGTTGCTTTAACGATTCAACTGCGTCCTTATCCGAACTTATTTGAGCTAAAACACCCAATACCTACATAACTTATTGATTTACGTTAATAATGAGTTCACCTTATGAAACAATATTCATATGAGCTATTGTCATCAAGAATTACATCATCAAGGGCTTGAGATTTTTGTTCCAACTCGTCTTTTAAGTCAATCAAGTTCTTCTCTGCAATGGGAATAGATTCTTTGCAAATTTTGTTGTATTCTTCATACAATAGACGAAGTTTTTCCAGCTGTTGATAGTTGGATTCTGCTTCTGAAGATTCCACCGCCAATGATTTCATACGCTCAGCAGAAGTTGCAGACTTGACTCTTTGCTGAAAATAAAAACCTCTTATAGGGTTATTTTGGTAAAAGAACAGCATGAAAGTTACCTCGTTCAAGATTTATATTTAGGTATAGCAAATACTAAAGAATACTTTAGAGCCTACCCAAGTATCGTATTAAATTTTGAGTAAAATGCCATTTTCGTCTCTAAGGTTTGGCCAGTTTTGCAACTTTCGTCCAAAGGTTTGTTTTTCTGCATATGAATCCAAAAGGTTCGATATCTTGCCATTTTCATCCGGTCTCGTTAACTCCATCCAGTTTTCTCCATTGATCAGGGGTATTTTCATCTTTTTTGTAAACTTAAAGGGCAATTCGGTATTTTAAATACTTGTACATTATGCTAAACGCTTGTACATAAAGTGAAAAAGACCGAATTGCCCCTTAAGTTAACAAAAAAGACAAAAATATCTCCGACTTAATGGAGAAAAATGGATGGAGTTAACAAGCGAGATGAAAACGGCAAGATTTTAAACCTTTTAGAACCAGATGAGGAAAAACAAAATTGTGGACGTAAGTCGCAAAACCGGCCAAGCCTCAGGGACAATTTTTCTCTTAATTTTATTTATGCAGATGGCAAAAGGCTTGTCACTTCTAGAGTTGTAAAATTAAAAAAATACCCCTGGATCTACTTAAATATGCGTTGACAATCCATCTAGCTTTGATTATTTTTTGTAAACTCAGGGGCATGTTTGTCATTTTTACAACCCTATTTATGACATAAGCTTTGAATTTGAAGGCATTTTCATATTACTGTTATCTGAGAATCCGCATAAACAAAAACATTGCTTTAATGGTTATGTGGCCTTAATAGAAACTTTCGAATACTTGCGGGGCCTATATTCACATTATCTTTTAGCCTATTTGATAACTGAAGAAATGAAACCTTTTTAACAAATTCATCTTCTTCTTCAGCAGAAAAAGGGCGTTCACAACAAGGGCATATATGATGTGCACGAGCAACTCTTTCAAAAGGATCAAACATTTGTCGCATACCATCAGCAATGTTGTACTTGCTGTCTCAGATGTCAAGTGAATTCAGTTAGCACCATAATATAAACATGTTACAGTACCTATAGGTGGCAATTTGTAACCAAATTTAACACATTAATCATCTATAAAATCCAAAAAAATTGCAGATGAAAAAAGTTTTGAACAGTTGACCTAACCCGTCCTTTTTCAACCAATATGCTTGAGAATGGGTCCATTCACATTAAATTTTAACCCCAACAAGTCAAATGTAAAAGATTAGCTGAAAATAAAACAGGTCAAATGGGCCGAGTCGCCCAACGTGTTACAGGATTGTTTTTAACCTTCAAAGTCCGATTACTGTAACAGATTATATATCGTTTTGATGGTAATGTAGTACAGATTTAGAAATCCTGATTGATACATTAATCATCTATAAATAAATACAGACTTAAAAGCATTCATAGATCAGTCCGGGTTATCTAAAATGGGTCAAATGTGAAAGTTTAACTAGTAATGAAAACGGGCACAGAGTGTTATGTGAATTGTTTTCAACATTTTAAATGAATTTATTCATACAAGTTCCAACAATCACCTAAAAATTCCAAAAACAACAAAAGAAAGTTAAAAGTGGGTCAAGCCAACCCGATCTGGCCTATTTGATTTACTTGAATGGGTCAATTCTAGTTATGCTTTATCTCCAAAGGGTTGAATGTGAATAATGGAAACAGGTCAATAGCCAACCAAAGTGTTACTCGGTTTAAAATTTTCTAAACTAATTCTTAAAAGTTGAACCAAGTTAGATACTGTTTTAATAGTACAGTTTTTGTGGTTGTATACTCATATTTAATACATCAATCACTTACAAAATCCGTATTATAGACGAAATTTTGGATGGATCAAGCCAACCGACGACATGTTTTAGACTAATATATATTTGAAAAGCCGTCGATTGGGGTTGTATTTTATCTCCAATGTGTCAAACATAAGAAAAAGTTATCAAACGGTTTGAAAGTACCCTTTTGTGAACATCTCTTTTTTCTTTAGCCACATCCAAGACTTTGGTATAAAAGTCAATGCTGGCAGACTGCCGATCCAGAGTTTGAAGCTTTGACGCAATATAATCGGAAAGATTAACTCGTTAACAATAAAAAAAAAGATGCAAGAAAAGGTATTAGGAATACTAGAATACAATATTAAGGTGCTTATTTGCTAATTTAACTGTTTTCTTTTTAATATCTAAAAACAATCTTGGTTTTAAATTGTGTGATGCGCTCCAATGCTTTTGGTCCAAAAAAACTGTTGCGCGATGCGGGCGTATCACGTATGCAATGCGCTCTTTATAAAAAAAAATTACTTATTAACCTAGAATAATCGACGTAATAAGAAGATACGAGTTGTGCTTTTTGGTTCAAATGAAGCATACTTAAATGTTTCTAGAACCACAAAAAATGTTTAGGAACCATAATGGTCGAAATCAAGCATACTAAGGTATTAATTATTGAAAAACCCAGCCCATTTTATAAAAGCAGAAAAAAAAACAAAATAGACAATGTCGCGTGCATCAAAGCGCATTATGCGACGAGCGCATTATGCGAAATCGGCGCAATATTCTCGCACCACGTAAGCGCAACACGTCAGCTGTGGCGATGCGCTTTCATCAGCTCATCGGGCGCATCACGTTATGTGCGCATTTTAAAGCCAAGAACACAATCCAGCAGAAAAAACTTTTACAAGCATATTAAAGAAGTGCCGAGGAGTATAAGAAGGCTTACAGTCTTTATCCTTGTGTAATTTGGCCAAATTATTATTAACTTCTTGTATTTTTAGTTGCACTGCATTGAAATCTTTGTCAGCTTCACGAGACTTTGAGTTCAAATCATCATACTCGGTTGTAATCGCACTGCAGTAATAGGAGATTATCAGAATACGAATCTACCAGCATTGAAAGAGATAAAGACATGCTTAAACTGATGATTTTATCTTATGATCGTCTAATAATGGCTAGCAAAAATGCATGCATGTTAAATAGTTGTTTGTAAAGTTACATAATAGTATAATACGATGATCATTATATAATTTATATTTAAACATGCATAGGAGACAACCTTAGCGCTTGCGTGACTTCTTTCTTCAGATCTTTGTCTAGAGGCAGCCTCCCTTTCAGGACTCCCCTTATTTTGTTCTTATGTTCATCCATTCTATTTTTTTTTTTTAAATATTAGCAATGAGGAAGGACTAGAAAAAAGATGCAAGTTTATATATATAAAAGAGTAAAATGCCATTTTCGTTTCTGAGGTTTGGCCAGCTTCGCGACTTTCGTCCAAAGGTATGTGTTTCCGCATCTGAATCCAAAAGGTTTGAAATCTTGCCATTTTCATCCGGCTTGTTAACTCCGTCAATTTTACTCCATTAAAACGGGGGTATTTTCGTCTTTTTTTGTAAACGTAAAGGACAATTCAGTATTTTAAATACTTGTACATTATGCTAAATGCTTGTACATAAAGTGAAAAGGATTGAATTGCCCTTTAAGTTAAAAAGATGGAAATACCTATGACTTAATGGAGAAAGATGGATGGAGTTAATGAGCCGAATGAAAATGGCAAGATTTCAAATCTTTTAGATCTAGATGCGGAAAAACAACCATTTGGACGAAAGTCGCAAAACTGGCCAAACATCAGGGACGAAAATGGCATTTTACACTATAAAAAAAAGAGCATAGACTTTCGACTTGCATTTTTTTGTGTTTTTTCTTGAGGTTTTCTAGATCCTCTTTCTTAAAAGATAGTTTAATCCTCTCGTTGGCGTCTGCATTTATGATGTCTCTCTCATGACCAAGAGCTTTGATTTTCTTTCCAAGAACTTGTACTTCTATCGACTTTGCCTGTATTTTATCATCAAATTCTCCTTGGACAAGAAGCGTACTCAATCTATCACGCTCAATAACCTACCAGTTCCAAATAAACAAGATTAGATTCCCAACGAATCCAAAACTATAAGAACAATGGTCTTGGGCGGTAACCGGTCAAAACAGTATTGAATGAAACAGGCAGGGTTGGGTTCACCACTTCACACGCTAACATTTTGTCCAAAAAACAAAAGAAAAATAAATGCCTAGAAAAAAAACTATTACAATAAAAATCAAAAACTTTAACTAAAAATGATTTAGAAGGTTATATGCACTATCAATAGTTTTTGGGTGAGTTCCAACTAGGGGCGGCAGTTCTTGACACGACCCCAACCCTAATACGAAAAAACAAGTTTGGGTCGACTAACACGAACCGTTTAAAAACGGGTCGGGTTCGGGTTGACCCTTAAATACGAGTTGACCCGTTAACCCATTTAACTATTTAGAGAAAAAAATATTTTACATTTTTTTGTTTTTTTCCGTTTCCATTTAAATGGTTAGTTATAATTAAATGGTCAGTTATAATAATGTTAGTTTTGGCACATTGTATTATATTATTATTTACTTGTCACGCTCATACTCACCATTAAACATGTTATCGATAACCCGCTTAAAACCCAACAACTCGCTTATAAATCGTCAACATGTGTGACCCGTTTAAAAATACAGGTTAAACGGGTCGTGTTCAGGTTGACCCGAATTTATGTGTGTGCCGTGTGCGGGTTAGGGTTGAAACGAATAATAATATTTGTCGGGTTCGTGTTGAACATTTCAACCCGCGAACCTGCAACCCAACACGATTGACACCCCTAGTTCCAACCCATTTGATATGTTTCCCAATTCCGCTTCTAGCTAAACTTCTTGATTTGCGTGTTCAGATTAAATACAACCCAAATCATCTTTAGTATTGACATTCCAAAGTGTGGGTTAGTTCACTTTGGAAACAAGCAAAAAAAATATCACCCGACCTAAAGGTGACAATAAAGTCAAACTCGCAATTGAAGTATTGAACATAAGGACCATTACCAACTTCTTTTCTTTCTCATCAATCTGATGTGCATTATAACTAGAAACTTCGAGCTCCAAATTATCACGCTCGGATTCTTTTTCTTTTTTCCGTCTTATTATGCCAAGCTGCATAAAGTTACAAACTTAGTGCAATCCAAATGTCAGTGAATAAACCACCACTTCAAGAGTAAATATCTGCACGCAAACCTTCAATTCTAATGTAGCATCCTTTTTAGCCACAGCGTTTTCGCATCGTTTGCTTGACTCACTGTAGAGATCCCATGCTACCTGAAGCTCTTCATCCATGGATCTCTAAAAAATAACTAGAAAAAGCTTAAGTATATAAAAGAGAAACAGCACGCCTAACAACTGAATCGATTTTGAAAATTGAGATTCACAAGGATTCCAGAAGAGATAGGAATTTTGACCATATTACACAAGTATGGGTTGATGTTGGTTATGTGTCTAAAGAGTCATGACTGGTTCAATCTAAAAAAACTGTGAAAAGAAACAGGTCTAAAGCCGGCCAAAGTTTATTTTATACTCACAAAACATCCTGATTATTTTACTCAAAAAAAGTGGATTACTAGTGTAATATATTAGATCTAAGAGTAAAATCCTAAGGTTTGGCTACTTTTGCGACTTTCGTCCAAAGGTTTGTTTTTCCGCATCTGGATTCAAAAGGTTTGAAATTTTGCCATTTTCCTCCAGGCTCCAACTCGTTAACTCCATCTATTTCTTAACGTTAAGTCAGGGGTATTTTTGTCTTTTTAGACATTTTTTTGTGAAGATTAAACGGTTTGGGTGGAGAGAAAGTCAACAGAGGTGGATCTTTATTTCTTATTGTGTTTTTATTTTAATAAAAATGCCTAAAAAGACAGAAATGCCCCTAATTTAACGGAGAAAAATGGATGGAGTTAACGAGTTGGATGAAAACGACAAGATTTCAAACCTTTTGGATCTAGATGCGGAAAACAAACCTTTGGACGAAAGTAGCAAAAGTGGCCGAACCTCAGGGATGAAATGGCCTTTTACTCTAAATCTAATTATGTATACCAGAATGAAATTTCATGTTTTTGCATAAAAGCAGACAAGCGCCACAAAAACTCCGAGCACTGGAGCCTTTTTTAGTTAAAAATCCAGATGTGCTATAAAACACATGCAAGTTTCAAGGATCCCTTCAGATGAAAACTACCTGTTTCTATTTAAAATGTATTTAATTAGAGAAGATAAGATAAAACTTACTTTTTTCTCCTCTAGGTCACGTTCAATATCTTTCAGTCTTGCCTTTATACGACTTGTATAATTTGAAGCCATTTCATTGCTAAAAGGAGTTTTCAGAAGACACCCCAAGTTGTGTTGCTTGTAAAGCTCCTGTATTGTCGAGTCTCTCTCCTCCTTCAACTTTGTACAAATCTTGAGTCCAAAAGAGAGCTACCGGTTAGTTACAAAAAAATATATATATATATATAAAAAGGTAAAAACTAGTGTTAAGTAGTATATTATACTTCAAGTTCAGTCTGAAGCTGGGTGACTTTTTCAATGTAATTATTGATTTGTTGCTGAGAGTTGGAGCTTTTCGTCTCCATGTCCTCAATCTCTCTATTTAATTTGTTGAGTTTATCTTCCTGAACCGCTATCCTTTCATTGAACTTCTTATTCCATTCCCTTAATTCTTCATCGGTATCTAATCAGTATAAAAAAATGGTATTAAAAGACATAGAATATGTATATATAACTCCGTAAGAGACAATTAGATATATATACACACGTGGGAAGGTTAACGTACAATAGCCCCATAGCGTGCGACGGTGCGAAGTGAATTACGTGTGTTCATTTTTAAGATACGCACGTTATAATACGTAATTACGAACGTTATTTGCATAATTACGCATGGGTTGGGTTAACCTTAATTACGCACGTTATTGTTCACTCCCGCACCGTCGCACGTTAAGACCCTTTTGTATTTAAAACTTTCAATATATATATATACATATAGAGAAAGTATAATGTACAAAAGCCCTAATCATACTTCACGTACGCAACAATACTGACCGTCAGATTTTGTGTCATTATCACGCATGGGGCAGATTATCACGCATGGATAAAATAATCACGCATGTGTATAATAAGCCACTGAAGTAAGTACGCATGTGTTAAATAATCACGCAAATGACTCATGCATCAAACACTGAAAAATAATCACACATGATTTTGAAACTGAAAATAATCACGCATGGATCTGACGGCCAGTATTGTCGCGTACGTGAAGTACGATTACTCATAATGTATGTTAACCGCTCTCTCTCTCTCTCTCTCTCTCTCTTTATATATATATATATATATATATATATATATATATATATATATATATATTGTTAAAGATATAATTTAGTATTTTTAATGAAGCGGTTTAGGAGATTTAAAGCACTTGATAACACTTTAGGCGACTTTCGACCCTTTTGACCCGGTCAACCCAATTGACTTGTTTCTATTTTAGCCAAGCCTTTGAAACGTTGGAGATAATATACTTATACAACCCAAATCGGCCCATTTTTAGGTAAACAGGTCAAAATTGCCAACTCTAACTAGAGTAAGTGCATAAGTTACAAACCAGTATTTTCTTCTTGTAAATCCATATGACGCTGTTCTTGCTCCTTGAATAAAGTGCTTCTTTCAGCTGTCTTGGTGGTAACCTGATCTTGAAGATTACGGAATTCCTTCAGTGTAGCTTCAGTTTGACGAATTTTAGAATCCACATTTTGAATAATTTGTTCTAAATCCTGTATTTTACTGCCTAATCTTTCTGATTCTTCTTGATCTTGAGTGATACTTTGTCGAAGCTATAGGACCAAAAACTCCAAAATTAATGAAAACAAACTCAACAGAGAATGTAAGTCAATACCAATATCAGATACGCTGGTAAAGTTTGTGCTATTCTTGGCATTACATGTGTATAGTGGGCCAAGCAAACAACAAGGTCATGTGAAGCAATTTACCTATAGCGTCCGTAAATTCTAAATATACCAACTTGGAAAAAATCTACAAAATTGGTCAATTGCAGCCAGAACATATACAAAAAGGGCATACACAACTTATCAGACAGACCATACAAGTTCTATGATTTTTCAAAATAACGACATGAATATACTTCAAATACCTTATAACTTTTCTAAAACTACTAGCAACAAGAACAAATCAAATGCAAATGACTAGTGTCATTCTTGGTCGTAAATTGTGTGATGCGCTCCGATGCGTTTGGTCCAAAAATCTAATGTGTGGTGCGCTCTTTGTAAAAAAAGATATTTATACATAATAACTTATAAAAACATACTTAAAGTAAAACAAATGACGTAATAAGAAGATAAGAGTTGTGCTTTTTGGTTCAAATCAAGCAAACTACTAGAACCACAAAAAGTGTTTAGGAAACACAATGGTCCAAATCAAGCATATTAAGATATTAATTATTGAAAAAACCCAACCCATTCATAAAATCTGGGGAAAAACACAAGAAACGATGATGTGTGCATCAGAGCGCATTATGCGAAATCAACGTAATATTCTCGCATCACATAAACGCAACGCATCAGATGTGGTGATTCGCTCTCATCAGCGCACATCAGGGGCATCACGCATTATGCGCACATTTTAAAACCAAGGTGTCCTTTCCTATGTGAAGCCCATGTAAAATTTTCATTAACCTGTGTTTACAAATATAGGGGAAAGTTCTTGTACAAATAATCTTAACATACTAAACATACAAATTGAAGGAAAACTCAAAAAGACAAGGTGGCATTTTTGTAATTATCAATAACTATCAAAGTTACTCTACAAATATACCTAAAAAACCTAACCCCCCCTCCCCCCCCACCCCAAAAAACCTAACACCCCCCCCCCCCCCCCCCCCCCCACCCAAGCTAAAATGCTAAAAACTAAACCCCCAAAAAACCTAAAAAAAATCTAAAAAAATAAAAAAAAAACACACAAATTATTTTTTTTTAACATTTTTTATTAAAAAATCGCTACTTTTAGTAGCAGCAAAAAAAAAAAAAAAAAAAAAAAACTTTTTTTTTGCTAACAAAATGTAGCGATTTTTTTATAAAAAATATTAAAAAAAAATTTGTGTTTTTTAGGTATTTTTGGTTGAGTTCACATTTGTATAGTAACTTTGATAGTTGGTGGTAATTACAAAAATGCCACCTTGTCTTTTTGAGTTTTCCTTCAATTTGTATGTTTAGTATGTTAAGATTATTTGTATTTGATCTTTTGCCTACAAATATAATATCTTTATTATTATTATTTTTTTAACGGCCAACAGAATCAATCCCGAGCACTCCGAGAGTAATCCGAGTCCACCACCAATTCCGGGGAAAACCCGATAACCCACCCACCCGTAGGCACGACGGTGAAATTACCGGTAAAACCCTTTTGGCTCAAGGATCAAACCCAGGTTTCCCGGGGTCTCCTATCATTGCCCACCAGTGCCTCACTCTGCACCAAGTGGGAGTTGAACCTGCATCTCTCAAGAGAAATGCAAGCCTTCCACCACTTGATCTAGAGATCATTGGCAATATATAATATCTTTATACCTACTCTATTTGGAATTTGCTTTAAAACTGGAAGTAACAAACTAAGAATACTACAATAGCATTCTCAGCCAAACATAAACGATGGTACGAAAATTCACATAGTTCATCTGATGTTATTATCCTAAAAATGGGAAGAAGTATAAACCTTGTATGCAGAATCTTTCAAGAACTGAAGCTTCTCTAAATCCTTTTGAGAAAGTTTAATCTCCTGAGCCTGATCCTTGTGAAGCTTTTTGATAACCTCCAAGGCCTTTGTATATCTTCAAAACCAAATTTAAAACAATATGTGAAAAACCAGTGTCCAAGAAAACAATTAAGCCTTACAAAAGTCATCTAAGCATTAAATGGAAGCATATAAAATGTAACATGAAGTAGAGTCTTATGTTAAAGCATTCAGAAAGACAGCCGTTGATGTTATATCTGATACTCTAAAGCGATGTAGTTAATGCGGTAAAATATCGTAAATCGGTCAAGGACCGATATTTGAGATAAAGGTTATCGCGGTGAGATATATGCGGGATATCGGTAATTTCATGTCATGCAGAATTTATATGTATAGCAATTTAACACTAACAACTGTAGCAAGTAGGAACTGATTAAGACTTAAAACACTAACATTTAACACCAACAATTAAGACTTAAACACGAATAGCAGCAATAAGAAGAAAGACGAATGGCAGAACTAAGAAGAAAGGTACTGATATAGGGAATCTCGGTGATATATCGGTCAATATTGGTCAAAATCGTCGATAATATCGGTACTGGCTGATATTTGACACCGATATTTTACATGGGGAGCGATAACCGACATATCACCGATATTAACCGCATAGCTCTAGAGATGTATATAAGTCATTAAAGTTTTAATATAACTAAGGGGCTGTTTGGCTAAGCTTATTTTAGTGACTTATTTACTTATTTACTTTTTGAAAAGTTAAAAGGTGTTTGGGTTAGCTTATTATGTGAGAGGAATAAGTAAATAAGTCATTCCATTATGACTTATTTGCTTTTCAAATAAGCAAATAAGTAAATAAGTCATTCCAATAAGCTTAGCCAAACAGCCCCTAAGTTAGGAAATAAACAAAGATTAAGGGAGTACTTTGTAGCTGAGAAAATGTCATCGAACTTCTTTTTCAAAGTTGAAGAATCTTGCAGAGGCCAATTGGCCTCATCTTGGTGTACAAATATAACATTTTCAAGAATCGCTTTAGAGACACCCATAAGAGCAGGAATCTCACGGTCCATGTCAGCACACCGATAGCTAAGGCACACTTTCTGCATTACAAAAATTATAGAATGTTATCTTGAGCATATACTTATTAATCTATACATACCGGATCCACACAAATCCACTTATTTTATGAAGCTAGGGTACATTAGTTTTACTGAAAAGCAAAAACATCAATAAGAACTTATACAACAGGGTATGAATAGATTCAATCATGAATAATGACAAACAGATAATGTATAAATATCATTACATCTCCCACAAAACCTTAAGCACTTCCTCAAACTATATTAAACCAGTATAATGACCCGCCGCGCGTTGCGGCGGCGTCGAAACTTGAAGTAACTCGAATTTATGCCGTCAAATATTTGACCCGACTCGTTTACGAACAAAATTTAAATCAAAACGTAGACAAACAGAAAACGCACAAAAAATAAGCACGAAAACGTATTATATTTGACCCGACTCATTGCCAGGATAAATTTACGTCGAAACGAAAACCATTATATTAAATGACAAAATCCATTAATCCAAATTACCAAACAGAAACAAAAACATAAACATAAAAGTTCTAAATTTCTAATCTAGTCGCTGCCTTTTCGGGGCGAATTGAATTGGAATCAAAATTCGCGAATTGGATCGAAAGCTTATTCCGTATGGTACAGTTTGTACCAATTTGAAATCTTGACTCTTGAAGCGAATTTGATAACTATGTCCTAGACCATAACCAAAATACATCCATTAAAAAGCCATAAAATGTCTATAATTCCGAAATCAATGTTATAAATAAGTAAACTTATGGTAGAAAGCCAAGTGTTAATGGATCATTAACGAACCTCTCCAGTGTGAGGATTTATAGTCTGCAACACGCTCTCAATTGCCTTGTACTCCATCTTAGAAGCCTTCTGAGTCAACTGAAATGATCTTATACACACCACATCTTTACCCGCTGCTGTCTTGAACCGCAGCTTTATCTGAGCCTTTGTTTCTGTTTCCCCTGCAACCTACACCCACACAGCCACACGTTCCATCCATTTAAAATTATTGCATAAACCATAACCATAAAGGATAAAACCGTAAAACGCATTTGAAGCCCCATTTCACACAACTTCAAATCATTTTTGGGCTTCCTAATTTCTCTATTCATACAAACAAAGAATGCTAAAGTTTTCAAAACACAATTTATATGATTCTTTTGCATGTGATTCCAAGTGCAAACGAGCCGAGCGCCCCGCGAGCTGCTCGAGATCGGCTCGATATATAGCTTGAAACGAGCCGAGCGTTATTGAGCCCGAGCCCGAGCCAAGCATGAGCCTAAATTAAATCCTGTTTACTTATTGAGCCCAAGCTCGAGCCTGATGAGCGTCAAGCCTTATCGAGCCTTAGTGTAATATTAGTTTTTATTAATATTTAATAACATTCACCCCTATAAGTTGTCTAGAAAACGAGCCTAGCCGAGCTTATTTACACTTGTGTTACGAGCCAAGCCCGAACCTAAAAATAAGCTTGTTTAGTAAACGAGCCCGGGCTTCACTTATCGAGCTCGCGAGCCTAAGGCCCTAAACGAGTTACGAGTCTATTATTTTTATTATTTTTATTTAATATTAATTAATAGATAACAAACGAGACGAGCCCGAGCTGAGCTCGAGTTTGAGAAACTACCAATGAGCCGAGCTCGAGCTTTGAAAACAAAGCTCAAACCGAGCCGAGCTCGTCGGCTCAGCTCGTTTGCACCCCTAGTGATTCCAAACATTCTTGCTAGACACCTCACAAACATATAAAAACCAACTTACAAAAAAATCATACAGACACACGATTTCAATCAGTAGTATCTGTATGCATACATAAACAGAGAGGAACGGACCTTGGGATCATGGACAAAACTCTGACCAGACCTAGCATTTGGTGGCAATTCACCGGTACATGAGAGCTTCAAACACTCAATAATAGTCTGTAAACCAAACCAAGTGATAATTAGATAAAATTAACATCTAATCTAACTCAACCATAATTAGCATCACATTACTTTGCCTAGTGTAACTGAAGAGAAACAATGTGACATCTAATCTAACGGTATTAATCACTTAATCAGCTAAAACCTAAATAACTAAAAGATCGTAACAAAAAATCAACAACGCACACTTAATCATGATTAGCATCACCTCACTTTGCCTAGTGAAAATAAAGAGAAACAATGTGACATCTAATCTAATGGTATGAATCACTTAATCATAATCAGCATCACATCACTTTGCCTAATGAAATTAAAGAGAAACAATATAACATCTAAATTATCCGTACAAATCACTTGATCAACTGAAACCTAAATAACTAAATGATAATCAGATAAAATCAACACACACTTAATCATGATTAGCATCACATCACTTTGCCTAGTGATATTGAAAAGAAACAGCAAAACACCATAAATTAACGATACTAAACACTTAATCAACTAAAACCTAAATAAATGACAATTAGATAAAATCAACAACACACACTTAATCATAATCAGCATCACATCACTTGGTCTAATGAAATGGAAGAGAAACAATATAACACCTAAATTAATTATATCAATCACTCAATCAACTAAAACCTAAACAACTAAATGATAATCAGACAAAATCAACAACAACACACTTAATCATGATTAGCATCACATCACTTCGCCTAATGAAATTGACGAGAAACAATATAACATCTAATCTAATGACACGAATCACTTAATCGACTAAAACCTAAATAACTAAATGATAATCACATAAAATCAACAACACACGCTTAATCATAATCAGCATCACATCACTTTGCCTAATGAAATTGAAGAGAAACAGTGTAACATCTAAATTAACCATATCAATCACTTAATCAACTAAAACCTAAATAACTAAATGATAACTAGCTAAAATCAACAACACACACTTAATCATAATCAGCATCGCAAACAGTATAGCATCTAATCTAACAGAATAAATCACTTGATCAACTAAAACCTAAACAAGTACGACATAAACAGAAAAGCATTACAGTTTTTCCGGCACCGTTAGCACCGACGATGAGCGTTAACGGCTTGAAGAACGTGATGACGTGACGGTTCTCCGGATCAAAGCTCCGGATACCTTTGATTAACATCTTGTCTACCGTACTCATTTTGAGAACCTTCTGTTCGATTTACGGCTTTTCTGGTTAATTATAGCTTCGAGACGGTGTTGAAATCAACATACGGTACGGAATACTACGGCAGAACACCGCGGTGTGTGCGGAAAACCGTCGAGTTAGTTCGATTACGGCGGTCGCCGGTGAATAGTTAGGGTTTAGAAGTTCCGGTGAACGAGGGTTTTGGTAGCGGGAAATGACGGTAAATAATATTATTTGCTTTTATACTTCCATTATTGTAGGTGATGACGTGATGTACTTGGTTCAAAGCGTGCTCTGGAAGATTTGCGAATCTCGACTGCGTACGTTAAAACTTTCGAATTCGAGATCAATGGCTATGTTATTGACCCGGCGCAACGCAAACATTGGTTTGTTAGATTTTCCTTTGAGCGAATCGTTTGACTACTCTTTCCAAGGTGTTAATTAAGTTGGGTTTACGGGTTGTTGTGTTGAACTTAACAAGAAGCTAAAGATTTTATACGAACCTGAACACAACATAAATATGAAATTTTGAAAGGGTGACAACTAACATGTACAGCCTGAACGGGACGCGTGTATTCACATGTTGATACGAACACCACTTGTTTAACCCAGTAACCGAACATATTTAATTTGTTTTCGTATTAGTAACTAAAAGTTCTAGATTTATATATTACTTTTATAAGCAGTCTTGTTTAAAGTATGTCAGTTTTTTAAATTTTTAACGTAAAATATCAAATAGTTTAAGTTATTGTAGAATAAGACATTTTTGAGAAATAAAAAGGTATACATATGGGTTAAATAGGCCAACCTGTGAACGTATTGCGTTGACGCGAGCACGATTCATTTAGCTAAATGTGTTAGTTCGACCTTAAACTAGCTAAAGCTCTTTTAGACTACACTTAAACCCGCAAATTTTGTGGTAGATTCAAGTCGTGTCAGAACTTTACACCCATAAACTTATTATTGTGTCTGGTTGTAAAACTATCATTCATATTTGGTCTCATATCCGCCAGTACCCGTCACTAATTATACATCATGTATTTAGTATACACCCATTTATTATCTCATGGATTAGTTCGGTTTTGGTCTAAACCGTAAACCAAACCAGACAATACGGTTTGGAAGTTCTAAGCCAACCGGGCAAATCATTAAAAAAATTACCACGAACCCAAGTCACCGTCTAATTTGGCTCTTTTAGATGGTTGTTGTGTGTTTATCGTTCTAGCTATTCGAATAGCTATATAATAATGTAGTCTTGATGAGGTATATACTAATTTTGTGTTCCACTATAATAAAATATCACTATGAAGGCATGTGTTGTCATTGTTTAACTATGTGGGTTTGAGGTCTAAGTGATCACTTCTTTGATTGTTAATCTTTCCCGACCTGTTTATATGTTTTACTTATTAATGTATATTTTGGTTTAAATACAAAAGTACCATATCATGTAGCCTAAATAATGATAACTGTTTCGTATTAGGAGATCTTGTATCCATTGATCGATGTTTAGTTCTTACTGTTGTTATACTACGTATACAACTAGGCTGGAATCTTGTAAACCACACGAGTTAAATATGTAATAAAATGTGAAAGGAAAAATAAGTTTTGGGTTACGCACATTGTTTAGAATTCTACATCTGCATAATTACGCATGTTATACGCACATCACATTGGCTTTAAAAATTGTTTTTTAATAGTATTAGCAATGCTATACTCAAATTTAAAGAGAATAAAGTGTTCGGTTTTACGCTGAAGTTTTGTATTTTAAACAACGTCAAACATGGGTATCTATACTTTTGATAAAAAAATTAAAAGATGTTATAAATAACCGGAAAACAATGAAATGAATGCAGTGACTGACAAGTGATAAAAATACTAGATGGATACCTTAAGAAGTGGTCATGATTACATCTTAAAATCTCGTTTTTTATATCTTAAATATATGATAATGACTTGTTGAAAAGGATCCTAGTTTTTCTTTTCGCCTAGGACGTCCAAAATGATTGAGCCGACCCTGCTTCATAGGTGTCCCCATTGGAGATGGTCATAGCATAAGTGATTGAAAACCATTATACTCATGGATCTACATAGTTACCGACAGTGGCGAAGCTTGAAAATTTCCATCGGGGGGTCGGAAGTCAGCGGACCTAAAGTATATAACTAAAAAAAATATTTTTTTATAAAACCGGAGGGTCGAAAACGTATATATCTAAAAAATTCTATACGAAACGTACATACATAACACTACTGAGCGAAAAGTTCGGGGGGTCGGACGCCCCCTCCGGCCCCTTCATAGCTGCGCCACTGGTTACCGGACCAAATCAAGTTAGTTCGGAGTCTTTAATCCGCTAACCAGGCTTCCAACATGTCCTATTCAAGCCGAACCCATGAACCAGTCATACATGGACCAGAATGGTCTTAACCACCAAGCCCTTGTCTGTTTGCATAATGTTATAACAATACATATCTTATAATCTTATAATAACAAAATCACAAGAATAATCATTTTTACTTATATCCAAAACACAATATACAGCTGAAAAGTTTTTTCCACATATAGCCAATGATATATTATAACTTATTCGGTGTATATATTTTATTTATAATAGCGTATCATTATAAATGCCTTGAAATTTACAAACACAACACATTTTTAACCCTTTCTTTTAGTCATACTAGATTTTTTTGGTCAACTATTGACTTTTTTCCTTAAAATAGGGCCAACTTTATGCATTACTAGATACTTATAACACTATAACACACTTATAAGTTGGTACATGGAATTTGTTGGCCTGTTTCATGATTGTGGTAGTAAAATATCGCAAGACATCAACACTACGTAATTACGTATTCACATATCCAAAAAAATTAACGGTTTTGATGATTTTCTCTTTTATAATCCCATCACCGGCATTCGATATCTAGTTTCTTTCAATCATTACATGAGCATACAAGTCAACAAACATTGCATACAACAAAATCCAAAAAAAATTCACGGTTTTGATGATTTTCTCTTTTATAATCCCATCACCGGCATTCGATATCTAGTTTCTTTCAATCATTACATGAGCATACAAGTCAACAAACATTGCATACAACAAATAAATCAAATTTCTAGCAATAATATGATTGAGACAAGCCAACAATCCAATATGAAAAATCATATTTATTGGATTTACAAGCAAGATAATAAGATACATTGGCTTGCAATTGATCAAAAAAATCTTATTAACTTGCATCTCCCCCCCCCCCCCCCCCCCCCCCCCCAAACACTATATAATAAAGTTATAAACCAAACCAACAGGAATCAAGATTCCAAAAATCATGGAATCCCAATTACATTTGGTAATAAATAAAGTAGATCAAAACATCACCAATTGCACTATATGAACATCATGAGTTGATAGCATCTTTAGCACAATATGTAATGATTTCACATCCTCTATTATAAGGATTTGCAACCCCATTCCCTTTGCAATTGTAGTATGAAGAGCCAGGTGTACCACAAGGCACAACATCCCTTCTTAAAGTCTCATAACTTATATACCTTTTCCTCATCAACAACACTCTCCTTAAAGTCTCAGACTGTATCATCTCATCTTCTGCCCAAACCCTCTTCTCAATTGTATCAAGATCATCTTTTTTCACTGAATTAGTGTTCAATATGGAAATCCCAGATGAGATTTTGATCTGGGTATGCAAAAAGATTGAAGAAAATAGTAAAAAGATGATGGATTTCATATGGGTGTTCTTGAGTTCTTGAGTTGAGACTGGTTGTAATTTGGGATTTTTTTTAAGGTGGTGCAATAAATGGGAGGTTGGTGATTGAGTGAAGGTTATGGCATCTCACCTACAAATATGTACAAATAGAATGAAAAATCTTGAACTTATGTGCCCCACATTGCACCATTTTTGGTCACATAAAAGTTAATATATATGACTCCTACTGTGCCAATAATGTAGTAAATCAGGATCATCCTCTTTTTTTTTTTCTAGAATTGTATAATTTGTTTATATAAAAACAAAAGAACCACAAGTTCAATAGTATTTTTGGCAGCCACAAAAAATATATATAAATAATTATGTTTTTATTCATCATGTCCATCAACACTACTTCGAGACAAGAAACTAGCGACCACCTTTTTGTGACTCGTTATTAAGTTATGATGGATGTTTCGACAACTTCTCTATCGCTAATAGTTGTCATTTGCTAGTAATGTAACTTTAAAAATATCCATCGCTATTTGGTTCAAAAACATGTTACAAAATTCGTTTGGCGTAAAAAATGTCGATGATTCAACCGCTTTCTTCCGTTGCAAATGTGATTTACACGCTAAAAATTGTTAGAAAAGGCTTTTTTGACCATACATACTTTTGAATGAAGTGCTAAGCCAAAACATTGACAAAAGTTAAGAAAATCATAGTTTTTGGACTGACTACTCATTCAAACATAGCAATTGGAAGAAATCTATTAACTTAATTCGAAACTGATCATATATATATGGAAAAGTTTAGATGAGAACGCTAAATATTGTGAGAACCGTGAGAACAATGGAAAAACCGCAAGAACTTGGTCAAAGCAATTCAAATTCGATTTTTTTACACTTATCATTATTATTCGAATACAATGTTAGAAATTAAATTTACATGTTTAAATTTACATTTATTTGTAAATATTGAAAATTTACACATGCGTAAGTTTTCTCATTTACACATGTGTAAATTTATTGTATTTAACAAATTTACACATGTGTAAAAATTTTAATAAGAGTGATTTTGAGAGGATAAATGAATTATTTGATGTTGTAAGTTCTTTTTTTGATGTTGCATTTTAATTACATTGAGGTTTGTATTAAAAAAACTGGTTTTGATTGGTTTTCTTATTCGTTCTCACGATTCTCGCAATATTTAGCTTTCTCAGGATAACTCCGTCTATATATATGGTGTGTTTAACGAACCAACTTAAGCTGCCAAAATGTTGTTTCTCTCACCATAAATGATGTGTTTACATTGCAGTTTTAAGGTAGTGGGCGGGCGGTTTTTCTTGCTTGAAAAGCCACTCCAGAATACATCAGGCATGGAAGTAGTTATGACAACTACCATATTTTACTCGTGTTATAAACATGGTTGTAGAAATCGCTAGTCGCTAGTCGGCTGTCGGCTGGTGGGGTGGGGACTAGCGATTAATCGGGATTAACCGGGGATTAATCAGATATAATCGCAATTACTTGTACTTAATCGGAAATTAAATGAGATTAATCGACGATTAATCGGCGCCTAGTCGGGATTTTTACAACCATGGTTATAAACACTTTTTTTGAACTGTACAAACATTCTTAAAAATGTTTTTTACATTTATTTTTCATAAATAATTTTATTTCTGTAAGTGTGATTTTATTCGGCATGTTTGTTTGCTAATCAAATTATGTTAACACCAAATCAATTTTTTTTATAAAAGCTTAGCTTTTACTTTAGTAATCAAATATTTTGTTTATAAATAATTTACATAGATTAACGTTACTTTTATTAGAGTAAAAAAATAGTGTAATAAAGTTTAAAAAAATATTGTTTATAATATTTAAGTTTTTTTTGAAGGGTGACTTTCTATGTACAAGACCTAGTGGTCACCGGGTTTTTGTCAAAGACAATCCCCCGTCAGCCCGCCTGCGGACGCGATGTTCTATCGGACCCCGGCCGCCGCGCAAACTGACATTCGCCGGGAAACCATACTGCCCCCACACGAGAACCTCGCTGGGGTAACAGCTGGGTAAAAACCGGGTTGCCCTCCGGATCGAACCATGCCTTAGTAGGAAACGATCCATCGTTGGGATGTCCCGCACCTTTTGCTACAACCGGGAGTCGAACCGGCGTCTCCAAGGAGAACACCAGCCCAACTGACCAACTGAGCTAGGGTGGGGGATTATCTATACTATTATAAAAAGGAGAAGTGACGTACACAATCGTAATTTTACCATATGTATTGTAACACCTCGAAAATTCACGTCCTATAATGTATTGACACGTGTCATAGGTTGGACGTGTGAAAGAATGTTCTAGAAGGACTAAAGTTGACAAACATGGAAAGTGTGTGAATTTAAGGGTTCAAAATGTCAACAAGGGATAAATATACTTTACAGTAACCCTACATGATGCTCCTACCTTCAAACGAATAAATCATGGATCATACGAAGCTAAATATGAAAGAAAGTGAGAGATTACAAACTACAGGGGTTAAATGTGTCAACATGTTTAAAGTATACCTCTGAGTGACCTTTTAGCAAATCCGAAGCTTTGTAACGATTAATTATGCTCACAAGAATGCACGATATAAATTTCATAAAGTTTCGTTATCGTATGAGAAAGTTATGATCAAATTCGTATACAAGGGGTTAAAGCGTAAACGTTGAAAATTATGACTTTTCGGGTAATAACAAAGTGACCAAGGACTTAACAAAGTAGGTATAAGTCTTGGAGCCCTTATATGTCAATTTGGAGGGCTCATAATGCAATTTACATAGTGCATGACCCTTCGAAAGAGCCAAGAGCCAAGATACAATAATGGAAAGATTTGAAATCTGACGACAGGATTCAGGCGGGCCGCGTAAAGCTTAACAAGACTTTACGCGGGCCGCGTCAGACGCCCAGATGCAGAAACTTTAGACAGCAGCCTGTTTTCACGCGATAACCGACCCAAAACAGATATTTTCACTACATGGGCGACCCCTAAACAGTCCTAAGCACTTAGGGACATCTGTGGATGATCCATGGCCATTGCTAGCATGATTTGTCAATGATCTAAGGTGATTAAAGCACTATAAAAGGGCCTTGTGTTGCAACTTTGTAACCACACCTTCCATCTGCATTTCTGATCATTTCTGGAGCTCCAAAGCAGACTCAAGTGATCACTAATCGTGCATAGGACTTCAGTAAGTATGCTTAACCTTTCTTAGTTAAGTTTTTACTTAGGTTTAGCTTAAAAGTCAAACCGTCGTAATTAACGGTTGACTT
The DNA here is from genome assembly GCA_030545235.1 of Helianthus tuberosus. NCBI lineage: Eukaryota > Viridiplantae > Streptophyta > Magnoliopsida > Asterales > Asteraceae > Helianthus > Helianthus tuberosus. The sequence continues at coordinate 3,494,571 of CM060362.1, forward strand.
AGCGATTAATCATTGTTGGTCCAGTGATTAGTCGAATTGAAAGTAGTTATAAGTGGGTAATTATGTGGGCAATAAACCCTTAAAAGGGCACCCTCTGATTTCCACTCTAACTAGGTCAAACTTGTTATTAAAAAGTCAACAGAATGCTTAATTTCCAATTTATGCATAATTAGCAATGTAGAACCCATACAACCTGTTTGATCATTAATATAACTTAGTAATTAATGTAAGAACATGTCTAAACATGTTCAACCCGACAATTTTCAGTAGAGACCCGGTTCGGAACCGAAAGTCGCATAATTTGACTTTTGCTTTGACTTTCAGTTCTGACCCGTTTAAGCATGTTTTAGAAATGCCTTAGAGCTCTAATTGGACCAGATTACATGCTAGTATAACCCTCTGTGATTATACACCATGGTTCATTAGTTATCCAATTAATATGCATAATTCCGTTAATTGCCTATATGTTGACCATTATGCCCTTTTCACCACAAAACGTGATTTTTGAAAATATAAAAGAGTAGAAACCTTAGTTACTGATTTATAAACTTGCACCCAAAATTTGACATCAGTTTGAGGTGTAGATTGAGAGTTATGCTCATTAGCGTAATTAGAAAGCTTTTTAGCGATTAAACGACATAGTTAGCGTATAGCCTATTTAAACCTACTTTTTGATATCAAAATTATTACCCACTGATGTAATATATTATTTTGGGATTTTTGAAGATTTTTAATTAATTTTAGGCTGAGCATAACTTAGAGTTATAAGCTTGACCCGGTAATTGTCGGTTTTGCCCTTTTGGGCTATAAAATGAGTTCTACATATCTTTTTGACCCCAAACCTTTTGCTACTGATTTTATAGGATAAATACATTATTTTAAACCTTCTGGAATAATAAAAATATCAGCTTTCTATATAGAACCCGGAAACGGCTTCTAATCGCCTTTTTAAGCGTTTTTAACGCATAGTATGTACTAAAACTATTTTAAACATACACGGTTGATACCTACTGATATTTTAGGTAAATTATAATATTTTAACAGTAAGCAAAAGTTGTTTAACTCAGACTTCAGTTTTGAGCTTTTCGGCTTATGTGAAATTACCAAAATGCCCCTACGGTGCATAGTTTGGTTATAATTGATAAATTTCACATATATACTTTACCCTACTGTTATAACTTATTAAATTAAGTATTTTTGCTGATTATATCAGACCTGTAACTCAGGATAATACTTAAACTCTTTTATAACCTTATAATTTACCAAAGTACCCCTACGGGGCGTAGTTTGAGTTTAAATTCATTTCGGGCATAATAAAAGATATCTTACTGATGTCACAACATATTTAAGGCATATTAACTTAGGAAACCTGTATATGGCTCTCATGATTACCCGTTACGCCTCTTACGCGTTCGGTTCGGTTTATGTAACTAGTTTGCATAAATTGGCCGAAACGGGTCAAACCTTATCGGTTTTATCTCAAAATTCAGAATGTGCTTAGATTACCCATATAAGGAAAGTCTTCAAACTTGTCGGGTCTAAATCACATTCTATTCCGGTCTTCGCTTAATCGTGCGTACGAACCGTATCTTTAAAACTAACCGGTCTAAGTTTAGGCTTAATTAAAGACCCGTTAGGATTCTAATAGGTTATTATAAACCTTCGTTCCAGAATAGGAGGACCAGTAAAAGCTACTTGCATTTGCTGTTTGTGAATTATACTTGCAAAGGTAAATACTTTCAACTTATTTTCCCTTATACGGGCTTGGGGTACGGTATATAAAATACCGCTTGGTCGGGCATTCGACCTTAATCGATTGGTGGTTAAGTATTATCGAGACGACCCGTTTAAATATGTTTTGTTTGCTTAACGCCTTTGGGGGGTTAATGACCATGTCCCGGATATCCTTGGCATCATTTTACGAAATGGTCACGACCTAAGCGCGGGGTGTAGGCGTACACCCGTCAGTGCATAAATAAATAATGTGGTGTGTCTATTGATCTTTAACCCGGCACGAACCGGGCTACTGAACGCATAAGGAACATGTAATTCTTTTACAAGTTATATATTTAAATAATTATCCCAAGTTATAAAATGTTTGTGCCACGTGCATCCAAATCAATTTTTAATCATTTTTAAAATGAGTCGGTTAATTGTATTTACCAGTGTAAACTGACGTATTTTCCCAAAAAGATTAAGTGCAGGTACTACTCGTAATAGGCTGGATTTCTCCTTAGCATCAATAAAGAGTCTCGCAAGCTTAAGATGCCTAACGTCTGTTGAACTACTGTTTCCTATTTATTTTTGATCCTTCTGTGGATTATTTTTCAACTGTTTGTGATACATGATATTACAATTATATTCGGTTGAAATATATCTTTCATTTGCTTCCGTTGTTCATTTAAATATTGTGTTGTTTGACTGTAACATTGCCAACCACGTCACGATACTCCCCCACCGGTAATACGTGGAAAGTCGGGGTGTGACAGGTTGGTATCAGAGCCAACATTGAGTGAGTTAAACACTAGCCTTTTGTGTTTAATCTCAATGACACAATTGCACATTCCTAAAATTTTCGAGTCTAGACAAAGAACATAAGAATAATCCAAAATGTTTTTGTTTTTATCTTAACTTTGTCCTTTATATTTTGTTGTTATCTTATGTTATATTGACAGGTCTAAATATGCCGCCAAGATTTTTCAGACGAAGAGGACGAGGCAAGGGGCCAATCACCGCCCCCAATGATCATGAAGCCGGGCCTTCGTACAGGCAAGCTCCTTCTACCACTGCGAGTGCTGATCCTCTAGAGAACAGGAGGAACCTTTTTGAGACTGCTAGACGGTCTGTCTCGCACAGTTCAACGCCTCCCTATCATAACTCTTATGGGCCACAGTCAGAAAATGAGCCCGATAACCCACAACCTTCCTATATACCTCTTCAGCGATCCCTATCGCACAATTCCTTTGGCAACCCCACACCTGTTTTTCGGGGCCGGTTTAACCCGGCAAATTACATACAAGAGCCAGTGGGCTTTAACCCATTGGGACCAGAGGACCACTTCTCCGAAGACAATGCGATGGACATGGACGAGGACACAGATCCCGTCGAGCCTGCAACAGGGACCCCCAACCATCCTATCGAGGTCTCTGATGGTTCGTCTTTTCATGGATCACCCTACCGTGGTCCGGACAGTTACCAGACACGGTTTAACCAGTTCGAGTGGTATTTTACGCCCTCGCATCATTCGTCGCCTCACCAGCAGCAGCAGCGGCAGGATCCCTCTAGGGATTCACGATTTGTGGCAGTCACGCCACCGCCTCCACCGCCGCCAGTTCATCAAGCACCTCCGGAACCGCCGAGGCGTAGGAGGACAGGCGCGCAAATGTCCGCACGCGGAGGAGATTTTCACTTCAGCTCTCCTCATCACTCAAGTGGCAGTCATTATCCGCCACTACAGGAAGACCCGCAAATGGGTGGACCTTCAAACCCAGTTGCACCGCAGCCACCACCGATGGGTTTTGATAACCCAATTCCTGCCTACACTGGTTCAATGGCATATAACCCGTTTGAGCAGCCGGTTCACACCAACTATAATTACGCTGAAGCCGACCCATACTTGGTAGCGGCCAACTATAACGCCCTTCATCCTGAGGGACCGTATGGAGCTCCGTGGGGAGTAGGGTACCCAACTCATGGGTACCAAATACCTGCTAGACCTATAATTCGGCAACAATCGCAGCCACCACGGTTTTCCCCACCCGAACGGGAAGAAATTCTTCAAAGGTTGGACCAAGTCGAGCGAGATTTTCACAGAGACCGCAGGGAGTGACAAAGTTTCTTCCAGGGATTGACAAGTTTAATAAAAGGGAAGAGCAAGAAGGACCATTGAATCCTTCAATTATTGATTGTATTTTCCTTGTTCCAGTTGAGCCCCTGCGTGGGTATGGTTGTCTTTTGAGCCCCTGCGTGGGCCTATCTTTCTGTTAACCCCTACGAGGGTATGTTGTTTGTTTAAGTCCCTGCGTGGACTAGTATTTCAGTTTGACCCCTGCGTGGGTATGTTGTTCTATTAAACATTTTTGTTACTTTATCTAGTTACTACATGCAAAACTATTATAAATTAAACTACTGTAAAAGTTATTAAAACACATGGTGTACACTGTACCCCACGCTAATGAGCTGGTGGTGGAGTGGTAATGGAGAGACCTCATTTCCCAAGTGACCTAGGTTCGATTCATGCCCCCATCATTTAGTTTCGGCAGCACCTAGTGATGATGAGAGACTAGGCGAGTAGGTGGCGATCATTAGTTCGATCCTTGAACTGAGCGGGTTTTCCCTCACCGCACTGTCGTGCCGTCGGGCGAGTGTTCGCGGGCTTCGGCCCCAGGTGAGGGGTTTCCTCGGTTCGGAAGCAAGGTATCCCGATGTGGTGAATTTCCTTAGTAACCCATTTGCAGGATTTGTTGACCGTTAAAAAAAAATCCATTCCGAATAAAACTGAAACAAAACAAAAATAGTCCAAGCCATTTCAAAAGACCGTCTAGTCCACAAGCATGCAATTCCGACCCAATCCTTCTAAAGGGCGCGGCCATGACGGTTTAGGGCACCTCCATTGGCTTGGGACGCATGTGTTCTTAGTTTTGTTAGCAACTATTTTTGTTTTTATATTTGTATGATTAATAATGATAACCAAGGCCGGCCCTGAAGGTGGGCGGGGAGGACCACCGGCCAGGGCACGTTTTATCCCGGGGCACATTTAAAAAAAATCCTACTTATATATGTATATAAAAATTTATCAAACCCAAAGTATATCAAAGTATTGATGTGGCTCAACTGGTTTTTAGTGTTTACTGCATATGGTTGGAGCACAGGTTCGACTCCATCGCTTTGCTTTTTTTTCTTTCTGACTTACCATATATGCTTGTCTTACCATATATTCTTGTTTTGGATATAAAAGGAATTCGAACTTTGCTAACTTTTAAAAATAAACCAAAATACTCCATAGTCCATGGCAAGACTTTTTAGCACAAAAAAGGCAAAAAAATATTTTTATCATTTTATTATGTAACTACAAAAATGAGTACTGCTTGTGTTCCAGATCACTAGTTTGTGTGAAGTAATTTTTTTTTTTAAAGAGAGCTTCTATCGGTTAGCTATTAGCCTATTATGACATATTATTCATTTATTCGAATACTATGATTTTTATCATTTTGGTAATTGCAATGTTTATTGATATAACTTTAATCATTGTTTAAAGAAAATACTTCACATTATATATTTCATTAAGGCCTTAGAGGCACGTTTTTCCAAGCTTGAACATGGCACCTGAATTCTCAGGGCCAGCCCTGATGATAACAATAAATTTGTAATATAGACATATTCATTATGCATTTGTTTTCTGGTTTTAAGACAACTATATTATTGTGACTATATATCTAAAACTAGGGCTGTAAATGAACCGGACAAACACGAACAAGGCCTTGTTCGTGTTCGTTTGTTAAGAAATATATGTGTTCATGAACGCTTACCGAACGAGATTTTATGTTTGTGTTCGTTTGTTAAGGAAATGAACTTGTTCATGTTCATTTGTGTTTGATTGTTAATTTTAGGCAATGAATGAAAAACAGACGTTGATTAACACAAAAGAGCACAAACTGATGTGGAGTCTGCCCCCACGAACCATCAACAATGAAGGAGTTCCAAGTTTGCCTCTGTTGAGCCTGCCCCCACGAACCATCACATGTGTGGCATGTCCAACACATGTAATATGTGAATCCAAAAACCTTCTATTGTAAATGATGTGTAGATTATTAAAGTTGTCAACACGATTTTACTCATAAACAAGAATTAATTGCATCATCTCTCTACAATACGCAGTATTTTCATTAACAACATATTTTCCTCAACTAGTATTTTTATACATTCTAGTCATATATTGATGACGGGGTAGCTTAAACCTTAATAAACTGATTAGAGACACAACAACTTAAAAGGTTAAAAGGTTCGGAAATGGTCAACTGTCATGAACAGTAAAAAGGACAAGTCAGAGCCTTGTCACATCACCCTTTGCGTGTGAAACCTCATGCACAGCCGCAACCAGAACATGTGGGAGAGCACACGCTTTTGTCCGCAGGTCTAAACCCTTCAACCCCCAAATGGGCAAGTCCCTCACTGTAGCCAAGGATCACTGGTCAAAGGCTTCCTCTTATACAAGATTCTTTCCCTGTAAATAACAGCCTCTTACCATTCATTCCAACCAGTCCAGATCAACTCAGATCACCCTTGATCTCTGATCTTACTTCCCCTCTCTAGAACTTGCTCCATGCTTGTTCTATTCTCGGCTCACTACAATATTATCTCACTTAACATGGACATTCTGGGTTGAACATCCTTCAATCCAGAATTCAAAGTGAATAATAACAAAGTGATCCGCCTCCACGTGCTACAAACGTGGGGGGACCCCACGACCTGCGTTAGGCTAACTGAAACCTTGAACCCTTTTACCCCAGAGATATCGCTACAAGTCTTGGTCTTGTATTTGTTGTAGCAACAAGTTGGCGCCCACCGTGGGGCTACGCCGCTTACTTTATTTTAAGACCAGTTGTGCAGCTCTATTTTCTCTTTACATCATGTCTGAAAGCGAGTCTCCTAGCGAGGTAAATCAGGTGCCTAACAACACCGATTTAACACCATATTTTGGTCTGATCTCACTGGTCAGATCTACACCTCTTTCTACTCCCGGAAGTACTCCAACGGGAACTATGTTCCCGAAGTTCACTTCTTTTCAACACCAACCCCATCTCGATCAGGGGTTGCATGTCCTTAAATTGATGCAATGCGTACATCGAAACACATAGATCTAACACCCGAGGGAGTAACTAGAAATTTCTTACAACTGAGATCTTTTCTCAACTAACATGTGACTCTAGAAAGGGTAAAAGAGATGAGAATAAGACTAAAATATGAGGAGTCTGAACCCTCATTATCACCTTGCCCTCCATCTCTTCCTTTTAGCAGCTCACGTTCAGACACATCTTACATTGAAGTTGTTCCTAGTGTGACAGACCAACCACTCAATCCCTTGAGCTTTTGGGGAGGCCAAGTCCAATCGCTTTTCCCTTATTTACCTCCCAACCTGTTACAACCGGTGCACCTATTGGGCATGAAACCACTCTTGATCAATTATGGTAGTCACCAGCTTCAAGTGTTCCCCCTCCCATTGCTAAAACAAGCCAAGGCCACCCTGCCTTTGGCTCGAGGTATGGTTATGAGCACACCCATATGAATGCCTTATACAGTACCATCAGAAAGCCTTCAAAGCTTTAACCTTATGCCCCAGCTGATGACACAGATGATGACATCTTTTATGAGTACCATCAGAAAGCCTTTAAGGTTTTAACCTTATGCCCTAGCTGATGACACAGATGATGGCACAATTTCCTTTGCAGCACGTGAAAGCTGGATGATGACACAGAAAGCCTTCAAGGCTTTAACCTTAATTTCATCAACCAAGTGCCAACCACTCACCAGGGTACCTCAAGCGGTAACCCAACTTCAAGGGTAGTAGAAGAACTCTCAAAACCCTACAAGCCCAACAACCTGTCTTGCTTCTCCCAACAAATCGTTGATTACGAGTTTCAAACCCAGATAAAGATACCATCGCGGTACTTAAGACCACCTCCAAATCTTCGCCGGGGCTGCAAGAATTGAAAAATGGCCCGACCACGGATGTTGTCTCATGTTCATGCGAACCCTTGAAGGGTCTTCACGCATATGGTTCAATGACCTTCCTGAATGAAGCATTCGGACCTTTGACGATCTTAGCAAAGGTTTCCCATAACAACGTGATTATGAAAGTCTCAGAGACTTCACCGAAAGGTACAAGAAGGAAGGTTTAACTTATGCCAATGAAAAGATTAGGGTTGCAGGGTTCATGAATGCTAAATTCCAAATGTCTCATAAGAGACTTCAATAAATGCCTGCCCAAAACCCTTGAAGAAGCACTCAAAAGGGCTGAGGCCCACATTCGAGGAGAATAAGCTGTAGACATCAAAGAACAAAAAAAAAAAAAAAAAACTCTTAACCGGAGCTTACAGTATGGCTCTTATGACAAACGGTTCAAAGGATCGGATTCCAGAAGGCCTGAAGGCCGGAACCCTCCAAGCCGAGAAAAAACCATAAACTTTACAGCCTTAACCAAGATTCCGCAAGAGATCTTGGCAACCGAAGAGGTAAAACACAGCTTCCGCCCTCCTCAACCTCTGCCAAAAAACAAAAGATTGAAAAAATCAAGCCAGTATTGTGAGTTTCACGAATAGAAAGGTCACCATACCAATGATTGCTTCCAACCCAAAAAGAGGATCGAAGCAGCCGTCAGGTCCAAACTGGCTCACTTGGTTAAAGGGGTCAAGGACAAGATGGTTGAAGAAAAAACAAAGTAGGAAGTGAACATGGTCGACCTTGAAAACAAAGCTTCCCACAAACGCCATCATTCCAAGGCATGAGAACGTCAATATGTTTGCTTCCCACCACCGGAATGAGAGTTGCTTTCAAACCCTCTGGTGATGGAATCCAACATAGGAACCATCAAGACACAAAAGGCTTACATTGACACCGGTGCAACCACCAAAATCATGTTTGAGAAATGCTTTAACCCTCTCAGCGACGATGAATGTTCAAAGCTTCAACAGTCTGAATCCTCCATCGAAGGTATCGCAGACATACCTATCAAGCCTTTAGGCTAAATAACTCATAATGTTTGTTCAACGAGAGAACAAAGGGACGAACCGAACAACTCACTTTTGCGGTGATCAATATCCCTTCCAACTATGAAATCATCATAGGAAGGCCATGGCAAAGTGTGTTCGGAATGGCAGTTTCAGTTGGTCAAGGCACTGTGAAGTTTCCCACTGAAAAATGGATAGCAACCCTTCAACCTATCCAAGAAGCTTTTGTGGTTGAAGGGGAAAGCTCAAGAAAGGATGAAGACGATGAACAAGGGTTGGACATAAACCCAAAATATCCTCAATATGGGATAAGGGTAAACACTAGCCTTTACAAGGAAACCCTCTCATACCTTAAAAAGCTGCTCTTGCACTACGTCTTTGCTTGGTGCCCGAAAGATATGACCGACATCCCTCGTAGCATTGTTGAACATGAGTTATAGATCCCACCTGATGTTAAGCCCATTATACAAAAGAAACGGAGTCAAGCCCCTGAAAGAAGCCTTGCAGAGTGCCAAGAGATGGAAAAGCTTGTTCTAGCCGGAATCCTTTGAGAGGTCAAGTATCAATCATGGGTGGCCAATCCGGTAATGGTTCGAAAACCCGATAAGTCTTGGAGAATGTGTATCGATTTTGAAGACTTGAACAAAGCATGCCCAAAGGATTGCTACCCGCTGCCCCAGATAGACCTCAATGATAACTCGCTCACAAGCTTCCCGTTCAAGTGTTTTATTGACACCTAAAAGTGTTACCATCAGATCCTAATAAAAAAGAAGATGAAGAAAAAACCACATTCCACACTGATAAAGGCATATCTTGCTATCAAAAAATGCCTTTTGGTTTAAGAAATGCAGGTGCCACTTATCAAAGTCTGGTCGACAAAACGTTTGCCGGACAAATCGGCAAGAACATTAAAGCTTATGTTGACGATTTGGTGATCAAGAGCAAGACAGAATACCAAATGCTTGATGACATACAAGAAACCTTCCAAAACTCGAGAAAGATCAACATGAAGCTTAATCCAGTCAAGTGCTCGTTTCTAGGGCACATCATGGGGAAACAAAGCATAAAAGCCAACATCAAGGGATGTGCTAACAAGAAATACTTTCGATGGAAAGCTTACAGCTTTGAAGCGTTTTATCTCAAAAGTAAGCCTTCAACCAAATGAAGCAACACTTGGCTTCACTCCCAGCCATTTTGGCTCTGGGAATAGGAGGAAGGACCTCTATCTACCTTTCGATTGCTGAAAAGACCATAAGTACGGCTCTGATCATTGAACGAAACAAAGTTCAGATACCCATTTACTTTTTCAAAACTTCAAAATTAGCAGAAATCAAATATTCTTCTTTGGAAAAACTTGCTCTAGCCCTAGTCCAAATGGCTAGAAGGCTTCGAAGGTACTTTCAGTCACACCCGATACAAGTGGTCACTGACTAACCTATTAAGAATGTGCTTGAAAAACAAGAAAATTTCGGACGCTTAGCCAAATGGGCTGTGAAAACTAGGTGAACACAAAATCACCTGTGTCCCGAGAAAAACTGTCAAAGCCCAAGTCCCAACTGACTTCATCATAGAAGTCCCTAAAGAAGTCACAACGGAAGTCAATACAGCCTCCACTGAACCCTCCGACCCCCATACCTGGAAGCACTTTACCAACGGAGCTTCCAGCATTGAAGGGTCAGGAGCAGGGCTAGTTCTAATTGATCCTAACGATTGGAATTCATGTATGCCCTTCGTCTTGAACTTCAGACTACAAACAACGAAGCTGAGTATGAAGTATTGATTGCTGGTCTCAAGCTTGCAAAAGAAATGGGGGTTCAAAAGCTTCAAGTCCTCACAAACTCTCTCAAGCTAAGACAATAACAACTACATAGCAAAAGAACCCAACATGAATTAGTACCGAGAGAAATCAAAGGAATTGATGAACACATTTCAAACACGTTCATAAAAAAAGTTCCAAGATCTCAAAACAAGAGAACTAATGCACTAAGCAAACTTGTATCTCCTACGTTTGCCCACCTCACCAAGAAGGTATTAATTGAGGTATTAAAAACCCGATCCATCAAAAAACTTGAGGTTCAAGATGTGATCACTAAAGAAGGGCCAAATTGGATGACTCCCATTAAAAAGTTCCTCAAAAATGGTGAATTACCTGATGACCAGACTAAGGCAAAAAGGGTTTGTACCAAGTCAAGGAAGTACGTGTTACAAGGATATATCCTTTACAAAAAGGATACCTTGCACCACTACTTCGATGCGTTGGCCCAAAACAAAGCCAATATCTGATCAAAGAGGTTCACGAAGGGATATGTGGGGCTTATTGTGGACCAAGATCAGTAGTGTCAAAACTGATGAACCACAGATACTTTTGGCCTTCCATGCATCGAGATACCTTCGAACAACTGCGAAAATGTGAAGCTTGTTAGTTACATGCTCCGGTACCCAAAAGCCCCAAACATGACCCCGTTCCCACCTCCTCAGCTTGGTCATTTCCTAAGCGAAGAATGGACATTGTTGAACCATTCCCACCAGCCAAAGGAGGAGTCAAGTTCTTATTGGTAGCCGTGGGCTACCTCACCAAGTGGCCAGAAGTAAAACCATTGGAAAAAATCTCAGGGAAACAGGTCATTGATTTCGTTTAGGAAAACATAATCTATCGTTTTGGGCTCCCAGGGGTACTAGTCACGGATAACGGGAAGTAGTTTGCCGAGAATCCTTCTAGCTCCTGGTGTAAGGAGTTCAGAATAACTCAAGTATTCAGCTCGGTAGCTTACCCACAATACAATTGACAGGTTGATAGGACAAACCGCCACATTGTTGAAGGGATTAAATCTCGATTGGGAAGATACGACAACAACTGGCTCGAATAACTTCCCAATGTGCTATGGGAAATTCGAACAACCGAGAAAACGAGCCACAAGAAAACACCCTACAGCCTAGTGTTTGGATCAGAGGCTGTAATCTTAGCTGAAATCGGAGTAACAACACAAAGAAAATTCAACATCGACCTCAAGCCAATTAAGAAAGAGACGATGTTGAATTTGGAACTCCTCGAATAGACCCGTGATCAAGCAGCCATACAAAAAGCAAGGTACAAGCAAAACATGGAATTGTATTACAATACACGGGTGAAGAATGAACGCTTCAAGCCTGGGGACCTTGTGCTTCGAAATAATGAGGCCTGCAAGAAAGAAAGCCAAGGAAAGCTTGGCCCTAAGTAGGAAGGGCCATACACTATCCTTAAAGCCCACACAGGGGGATCATACAAGCTGGCAGGTCCGCAAGGCAAAAAGCTTCCCCATCATTGGAATGGCAAAAACCTTAAAAGGTTCCATGTTTAACCAAAACGTGTTACAAATAGTTCCCAAAAGTTGTTCTATTCCCCTAGTAATCAAATTACTTTGAAACGAATGAACGATGAATCAAAATTTGTCTTTCTATCCTATAATCAGGTTGAGAACTGTAACAACTCTCGCCAAAATTATTATTTCTTATTTTATTATGTCCAATAGGAAACCCTAATTGAGACCCCCCAAGTAATATTGCATGACCCCTAAAATTTTCAGAACAGTTGGAATCAGGTTCAGGGCCCCCTAAAACTCGGGGGGGGGGTATCCCCAAGTGGATAATTATCATCATAACTCGCTGTAAAAATCGAATTTCATCGATCTGTCGACTCACACAGGCTAGGTAGAAACGTGGCTACCCTACCCTAAAAAGGGCGCCGTCGCGCCACGCGACAGGGACCAATTTTCAGTATAAATTCCAGGGGTTGGCACTTGCATGGCACAGTTGTTTCGATGTAAAAATTTGTTTCCTACACTGAGTTATACTCTATTTCGTTCAAAAACACACACAAACTCGAATCTCTGCTGCGACAACAGGGTAATAACTCGATCACTGCTACGATACAATGTCCGATTGATTGAAACCAATCCGATGGATGTTTAAGTGCTGCCCGAATCCGGGCTATACTTGGTCATTCGTCGTGAGGGTTTTGATTTCGTGAGCTTATCGTAAATGTTGTATTAAGTTACTGACCTAGTTTCGTATGCATTGTTGTTTAAATTAGGTTATCAGGCTTATCAGTAGGCTAAACTCTGCCCGACTAAACTTGCAATGTGAGTCATTCTCTTTTTACCAAATTGTTTCCAAAACCCTATTTATTTTCAAAGTTATAATTACAGGGATTAAGTCTTTGTAATCTTCAATTACTGCTGGTATGTGGGGTTTTGTATACATTACTTGATACCCGTCACCATTGGACAACGGGCTAGCCAATGGGTGATCTGACCATAGTCACAGACACTGTCAAGTGGCAAATACCGATTTGGGGTAATTGGTTGATAAAAACATTTTAATCACCCTTAATATTGTAGATTATAACAATGTGTCGTTTTGTGCAACTTGAATGACTCGCTAGTATTTCCCTACTGATAAAACCTTTTTAAAACATGTTTCAGGTGATCTGCTGTGATCCAGGAAAAGTGCCGTGTAGCACTGCAAGCTTGAAGAAGTGGCTCAATAAAATAAATAAATATATTTTTGTAAAACAGGGAATTTCCTTGTAAAATTCCTCTATTGTAAATTACGGGGTTTGTCCCAATTTATGGAATAAGATAAATGGGGAGTTTCAAGTTTTAAAAGATCCTGTTAAACTTTCGCTGTCAACTCAAATAATAAATACCACGGGTTTTCTGTCCCGCGGCTCCTGAACCAGGTGACACCGGGACGGGGGCCGTGATAAGAACCTAGCAAGAAACTCCATGGCAAGGGCCATGTAAGGGGATGAGCTCCCAGGCCACATCGCTCAATAGGTTTAAGGGTTGAATGGACCTATATAAGGGGTGAGTTCCTAAATCAATACAACTCCATGAGACTTAGAGAAATTTTAAAAATCATGTCTCATAGACGGGTTTGAACAGCCTACACCAAATGTTTCTTAAGCCCCAACATTGGCTTACGAACCAAAAAGACTCCAAATGAATGTCATACATAGGATGGAGGTTGTATCTTCTTGTTAAAAATATCCTAAGGCTAAGTGACTGCAGAACTGAACCCTTTAAGGTATAAGTAACATAAGATGCACCGCCCAAAACAAAGACAACATACAAAACCAATGAAAACACAAGGGAGTAAACAGAACAACACAATAAACATAGCAAGATAAGTTAAAGATAGCAAGGGCCATACTGGCCATCAAACATAAAACATTGTCCACAAGCCTTCCAGGCTTTAACCACCAAAGGACCTAAACGGTTCCCTTAAAACAAAAAGATGTTTAAGCAAACAACCCATAACATTATTCGACATGCTAAGAAAGCTATGAGTTAAAGTTTCTTCGTCATTAGGCAGCATCAGAAATGATAGACTTTGCTGCATCATCCTTATTCAAAACCCCATCATCTTGGGTGTTTTTAGCCATCCTCTTTTTCCTCCCTACGACATCCGCTGTCTCGGAGGCTTCAAGGCTTGAACCCTTTGAGCCCTCACCACCTTCAGAACACGTTTCCTCGCTATCTCCGGAGCAAGGACGTTTCTTCGAGAAGGACTTCAACACTTCGGTAAAAACAGCCTCATTAAGGCCCTGGGGTTTTAGCTCCTGCAAAACAGGAAAAGGTTTACCAAAACACTTGGAGACTTCACTCACATAAGGGTAAATCATATACTCAATCTTAAAAATTGTTCCCTTGAAGACTTTGAAGGCTTTGGGTTGAAAAAGAGAAGACTTTTTCCCAAGGCTCCCTAGGTTCACAAAGCTTTGTAACCAGCAAACAAACCTTGGTGTCTCACATGAGTAAGAAGCTCGGTGTACACATCACCAAAGACTTTGTTGAACTCCGACGAATGGAGAAAATAGGTAACCACTTGCTGAAATCCATGCTCAATGAGCCATTTATTATCACCAGTTTCCTGGGAAAGTGAAGCCTTTAACCCTTCTTTCTCCCTCAAGAAGGCTTTTTTTTGAACCTCCAAGGCAGCCTTATCGACCCTGACTTGAACCTTGTCAGTCTCCAAGCGTTTTTCCAACTCAACCATATCAGTCTTGTGCGGGAAGAAAACTCCTCAAATCTTCAAACAACAATGGTTTCTCCTTCTCAGCGTAGCCCTCAGCTTCTTTCAAAGCAACCATTGAAGCTTTCATCTCATCCCTCTTCTTTGAAAAGACTACATATGCTTACATCCTTTTGAGAAATCGGGATACACCCCAAAGAAGCAAGGCAGCAAGGTTGCAAGCACCCATCATCATTTTCGAAATCATCAGTTCATCGTCCATAGATGAGCAAGAACATCGAATAGTAGGAGGAGCAAAATGGGTAAGAACATCCTCACAAACGAATGAAGACTTGAAGTTGTCACCAACTGTGACCCTCCAATCCAGCACATAAACCTCTTTTGGATTAACATTGGTGGAACCTTCACCACCCTTCCCGAAACCCTTCAAGCTCACAACCTTCTTACCCGTTTCCTTACTCTCCTTACCAATCACCAATGGCAACTCCTTGTCGTTTTTTTATTTTCCCTCAACTACAACTTCCAAGTCGTCCGAAGCCTCTATGTCATCGCTCAGTTCCACCGGCTCAGAAGCCGATGGTAGGTCGGCAACCTTTATCAAACGACGGTTTGAACGGCGAATAGAGACTTTGGAAGCAGCAACCATGGTAAAACCCTTGACGTTTGGGACGTTCACGTAGCCTGAACCCTCGAACCTATGTTCAGTGTTCCTAGCAACAACATCTTCACCGGGCGTGGCCTCAGCATCCCCAAACACAACATCAGAGGTATCATCATTCTTGATAAAGCATAAGGCAGAACATCATACCGTGATCATCCTTCATGAGCATAGGGTGATGGGTTGGTAAAATTCCATAGCTTAATGGTTTTAATTTCGGTTAATTACACGAAGTTACTTTCTAGAATACACTACTTTGATATGGTTTGTGTTTTGCAGGCATTGACGGGTTTAAGGTGCATTTTGGAGATTTACTGAAGCTTTGGGCGGATGCTAGAGAGAACATAATTGAAGAAAATGCAAAAAGAGGCAAAACTGAGCTGAACTCTGCGCCAGAAACAGTCCAAACTTCATTTTGGTTTATCCTGAGGTAGAAAATGAGTTTCGGGGCTTATAATATATGCATTTGGGGTAGCTCGACGAGACAAATCAAAATATAAGGTTTTGAAGGGCCAAAAATTGACGCATTATCTGCTGCACACTGGCTGATTAGTAAAAACGAGATTTTTTGAGAGAAAAAGTCAATTTTGGAAAAAGGAGTTCAAAAACACTAGAGGGGATCATTCCTAAGGATCGAACCCATTCCCAATCCATCTCTAACACCACATACCATTCACCTCTAACCTAGAACCCTAATCCACTCCACAGTCACCATCTCCATCATCTTCAACCATTCTCCATCAAACCTTCAAACCCTAACCTCCACCCCTCCTCAAGACTCAAGGTCATGGCTCCGTGTTCGTGCTCGTCGGCCGGTGATCGCGTCCACTCAACCATGAGCGGCTAGTCTCTTCGGTTTCACCCCGGTGTAGATGTTGTAAGATTTTCTAGGGTTTATTGATGTGTGTAAAATGCAACATATAAATTACATCAAATGAGGCATAAAACTAACCCTTTTTTAGTACTAATATTGGAAAAAGAGTGTTTTTGTCTTCCTTTTGTATTTTCAGGATTAAATGAGCTCAAAAACGCAAAAGAAGCAAAAAGACAGCTAAATCCAACATAAATACAAGAAAAGGAACATTAGTGGATTGCCCGGACCCTCAACGGCACCTTCCAAAGCAAAATAGAGAAAACAGAAGGCTGAACACGCCCCGTGCTCAGCCAGCACGGGGCCGTGCCCAAGAAGCAGCAGAAAAGACAAATCTATAGAAGCTTCTATTGCCCACCACGGGCCGTGCTCAGCGGACACGGGGGGCGTGCCGAAAGTACTGCAGGCGCATTAATTGTAATTGCGAATTACAATTAATGAAGAGAGAGAGTGTCAGACGGGCACGGGGCCGTGCCCAGCGAACACGGGGCCATGCCCAGGCTTCTGTTCAGCCTATAAATAGGAGTGCTTGGTTTCATTGCAACTCATCCCTTGGCACACCACCTCTCTCACACTTCATCCACCACCCACCACCATCACAACACCATCATCCACCACCATCATCCATTGTCCATCATAGAGTGTGTGAGTCGTCTCGGGATCCAAGATTGATCGTAAGAGTTCTTGACAATCAAGGCCATGTTTGCCTAAGTCTCTTACACCACTTGGTGAAGACAAAGTGTCTAGTATAATACTTTTTATTTCTAATCTTTTGCACTTTTTATTTGGTTTTGTATTAATGACTTTAATAACTAGTTACTTATGTTGAAGGTGATCTTTCCTTATCGTTTGTCCGTGGTGTCTTGGCATTATTTTACTGTCTATATAAAATAAAGGATTTTCACCATTCATATCTCCACGGTCTATATGGAGGTATGTTGGCTACCTGGTAGGGGGTTAAGGGAACGGTTTGGTAAAGGTCTTGCCATTGTTCAGCGTTTAGAGGTCCTGCAATGGACCTGGGTCAAATTTAGTAGGACCTCCTTCAATACTTCACGGTATTGGATGGCGGGGGTCCAAACTCTTTGATCCCCTCATAAGTTAACTACTATTAATACTATAACCCGGCTATTTAGGACTGTATCCCTGCTGACTCAGACTACTTAGTCGAGGGTAACGTCACCGCCAAAAGCGGGGCCTACCACAATACTGCATTAATAACTTAATTCATTATCTTCCAATAATCCACCCCTTTAGGATTGTATCCCTGCTGACTCAAACTACTGGGGTGAGGGTAACGTCACCTTCAAAAGAGGGGCCTACTACAATAACTAAGATAATCTCTTAATTATGTGCAAAAGTGCGGAAATAATCAAAGGTTATACTAGATACGAGTCGGAACCAAGTGATTCATCTTGTCTATCTGTTTTTATTTTATTTTTATTTTCAGCATTTTAGTTAGTTTTTATTTTTCTTAGTTTAAAACATTTTTCTAAACTTTTATTTTGGTTAGACGTTGAGGATAAACCGGTATTAAAAGCTCTTGTGTCCTTGGACGACCTCGGTATCTTACCAACGCTATACTACACTCAACGATGGGTGCACTTGCCCATATGTGTGTTTAGTGTTAGTGAAATATCGTGTTTTATAAATTTAAAACTTGGCTAAAATAAGTGTTAAAAAGGGCTTAAAATATACACCTAAAATATACGACACTTTACCGCACATCATTTATGCATTTGTATTTTGATTTGATTTTGTGACAAATTGTTTAGTATTTGAAACCTATGATCATTGTCGTGCATTTGAATTGAATTTGTGAATTGTCGAATGATTATAAAATTTGACTTTGCAAAATGAATTTGTGCACTAATGCCTTATCGTAGGTTAGGATTTACATGTCCAAGGTAATGAAGTGCATTACGGTCCGTTGTCTATGACGTCGATAGCAATTGGCACCTAAGCTTTGTGATAGTAATCCGTTAATCACTATATGCAATTGAATCAAGTTAAAACATGTAGGAACCCTAGGATTACAACTATCGAACCGGGTGTGGAACTTGTTTCTAATTTCTTGTTTCAATCATTTAGTTTAGTTTGCAATATTAGTTAATCTAACGTCGTTTAAATAATATCAATTTGTCAGTTCACTTCGATTTCTTTTCAAACCAAACAAATAACTAAAAATTAGCAAGCTTCATAATCACATTGCACATTTTTGTAAATAGTCTAACTAGTCGAACAGGTCGTGCGATACTGACCACATGCTCTTCGTGGATTCGATACCCGACTTACCCTAGCTACCTAGGTTTAATTGGGTTTTTGACTAATCGGGATGACACGATCACGTCAAAATGGCGTCGTTGACGCGGAGCTAGTGCGCTTAGTATTTCATTGCTTGTTCAATTTTAGTGTTAGTTTTCTTTCTTGTATTTTTGTGATTTTACTTTGGGTAGTCGAGTTTTATGTGTACAGGTATATGTTTTGCAAGCACCTTATTTCACCATGAATTGGGTAGATGATGACCCATGTATATGTTGTGGGAGCAACTGTCACTGGGTTGAGGATTGTCCGATGTTTGAAGTTAAATACGGAAATCGTGGGAGGTATTGCTCTGAATATAGGCGAGAAAAAGGATATGTGAGGGTTTGCTATGATGATGACGGGATACCCTTCTATTATCCTAACTTTGAACTGCCTGCACCACCGGAGCAAGAAAATGATGCTTATCAGTCATGTCCTTGTGGAAAAGTTCACATACATGAAGATTGTCCAGTGTTTTGGAAAGATCCAGTGTTTTGGAAAGGAAAAATAAAGTCCGGTTACAAGCCACCACCACATTATCAAGAATACTACTATGAATCCGAATTGCCACATTTCTCAAGTTACCGGGAGGAGTATGATGATTATTATAATGAATACCCTCAACCGGCATACGAGGAACCTCAAGATTCAATAATTTCAAAGCTTGATGCGATCCTGAATGTAATAAAAGATTCAAGGCAAGAAATTAAGATGGAATTGAAGAAGGAACTTGAGGTGAGAGATAAAGCTCATGAGGCATTGGCAAAGCAAGTGGGTCAACTCACCGAAAAACTGGCTCAACTTAGACGAGACCAAGAGGTGTTGGCTAATGGTACCATGGTTGATGGTGATGTGGTGGAAGTGGTTATGGATCTTCCGGAGCAAGAAAGCGAATGTTTGAACCAAACTGAAGACATAACGCCTGAAGACGAGTCAGAGCCAAAAGAATCCCAAGTTCATCCCTACCCTTCTCCAATACTTATCACTCCAACCAACAAAGTTGGGGATGCGGGTTCGGGTATAAGGATTCAAAGGGTGGCGTTGCAAGACCTTGGCCAATTTGTTAAGAAACGACCCCAAAGTTGCTTAATACGCATGCCGCGTAAAATAAAAAGAGTGTGGATTCGGCATGCCAACTACCGAGCATATGTTGGAAATTCGGTAGGCAAATGCTCACTTCGACCACCATGAGAGGCAAATCAGGTATGATTGTTGTAGAGTTTGTATTATTTTCGTTTTATTTTATTTTCTTAGTTAAATGAACGTTGTGGGTGTGTTCCCTATATAACCCTCACGAGACCTACTCGTCTTCCCGAGCTATCGGGTGGTTTAAAAGGGCTTGTTGCATAAGCTAAATGCAACCGTGATTCCTACGAAAGTGAGTTAGGTTTGTTGTTTTTGTAAATTATTTTTCCACATAAATCAAAGTGAATTAACGTATGACTTGGTAATATTTTCATAAAAGTGGTAGAACTAGGTAGCTAATAAATTTTAATGGTTGTGAGAAGCATGCTTCTACACAAGGGTTAAGATTTGTAGGTACATTATGTTCGTGGGACGACCGCTTTCTTGAAGAGAAGATACGTTTCTTTTTTACTTTTGATTTTTAGTTAGCAAATAAGTGGATTGTAAATTGTATTTTATTTTATTTTCCGGGGTGAAGTTTTGGGGAGGTTAGCCGTGTCACATCCCTTGTGCGTTTTAAAAACTCTAGTTCTTACACATTGAGGACAATGTTTACCTCAAGTGTGGGGATGGGGGAGTAAAAGTTTTCGATTTTTGACCCGTTCATTTAAACACTACACATTGAGGACAATGTTTACCTCAAGTGTGGGGATGGGGGAAAATTTTCAAAAAATTTTCAAAATGTCTTTGTTTGAAGCGATCTAAAAAGCACAAGTAACTAAGTTAACGAGGGATGACACAACCCATTTGGTCTTTTCTCATGGTCAAGTTCAAGTTAATTAGCATGACAGGTATTTAGCGGGTGGTTATTTGGGAATAATCCGCCTAAGAAACTAGCACATCATGCATGTCACATACCATACCCTTTACATGTGAGGTTTTGAGCCACTTTTACATCATAGAATTACATATTTGTGTTTTCTTTGTTTGAGTGGACCATTAGTCACGTATTGTAGAACTTACGACTTTTGATATGTTTGAGACCATAGACCGAATACAAGCACGAGAATGATTAAGGCATTGGGTAAACCTTTTCCGTTTACACCATTTACTTACCTTCACCCAAATAAATCCCCTAGTCGCCCACTTTGAGCCTAAACCTTTCGTTTAATCAACCCGTTTAGCCCACAACCGTTAACCCTTTTTCTTTTAAACCCGTGTGATGAAAATTCGATTGTAGGTCTATTTGTTTGTATAGTTGTGCTTTACATTTTGCGGAAAAAAATTCGAAAAATTCAGAAAAGTTGTGAAAAAGAAGAGAAAAATTGTTGAGAAAAATACAAAAATACGAGTAGTAGTTATTGAATAAAAGGCGAAACTCGTTGCCTCTTAGCTTGATGTTTATAGTTAATCATGTTAGATTAGTTGTTTTGTAATAAAAATCAAGTTTTCATCACCTTCGCCACTTAAAAACATCCTATTCCATACCCTTAACCTAGCCCCGTTACAACCCTTCAAAGCCCTTTTGACTTGTGCTTAGTATCCGTGTTCGGTGGTGGAGAATGATTGAGTTGCAAGCCTATGCGGGTACGTGTTCTAATCAGTTTTGAGTGATTACTTAGAAAGTGTTAATTCATTATCTAATTAGCCAAATTTTAAACCGAGTACAGAGAACATTGTGAGGGATGTGCATGAATTATTAGTTTCAAGGGTGAGTTAATCTTGGATAACCATTTTTACATGATTAATCATTTATTGCTAAATAGGTCAAAAATTGTAAAAAGTTTGAACCGGGCATGATAATAGACCATAACCTTAGTCTCGGGAATGGGGAGTGTGTTTTTCGTTCAACCCACGTGAAAGTGAAAAACAGATTTGCTTGAGGGCAAGCAAAAGACAAGTGTGGGGATGTGATGGGTTGGTAAAATTCCATAGCTTAATGGTTTTAATTTCGGTTAATTACACGAAGTTACTTTCTAGAATACACTACTTTGATATGGTTTGTGTTTTGCAGGCATTGACGGGTTTAAGGTGCATTTTGGAGATTTACTGAAGCTTTGGGCGGATGCTAGAGAGAACATAATTGAAGAAAATGCAAAAAGAGGCAAAACTGAGCTGAACTCTACGCCAGAAACAGTCCAAACTTCATTTTGGCTTATCCTGAGCTAGAAAATGAGTTTCGGGGCTTATAATATATGCATTTGGGGTAGCTCGACGAGACGAATCAAAGTATAAGGTTTTGAAGGGCCAGAAATTGACACATTATCTGCTGCACACTGGCTGATTAGTAAAAACGAGATTTTTTGAGAGAAAAAGTCAATTTTGGAAAAGGGAGTTCAAAAACACTAGAGGGGATCATTCCTAAGGATCGAACCCATTCCCATCCATCTCTAACACCACCTACCATTCACCTCTAACCTAGAACCCCAATCCACTCCACAATCACCATCTCCATCATCTTCAACCATTCTCCATCAAACCTTCAAACCCTAACCTCCACCACTCCTCAAGACTCAAGGTCATGGCTCCGTGTTCGTGCTCGTCGGCCGATGATCGCGTCCACTCAACCATGAGCGGCTAGTCTCTTCGGTTTCACCCCGGTGTAGATGTTGTAAGATTTTCTAGGGTTTATGCATTTGTATTTTGATTTGATTTTGTGACAAATTGTTTAGTATTTGAAACCTATGATAATTGTCGTGCATTTGAATTGAATTTGTGAATTGTCGAATGATTATAAAATTTGACTTTGCGAAATGAATTTGTGCACTTATGCCTTATCGTAGGTTAGGATTTACATGTCCAAGGTAATGAAGTGCATTACGGTCCGTTGTCTATGATGTCGATAGCAATTGGCACCTAAGCTTTGTGATAGTAATCCGTTAATCACTATATGCAATTGAATCAAGTTAAAACATGTAGGAACCCTAGGATTACAACTATCGAACTGGGTGTGGAACTTGTTTCTAATTTCTTGTTTCAATCATTTAGTTTAGTTTGCAATATTAGTTAATCTAACGTTGTTTAAATAATATCAATTTGTAAGTTCAGTTCGATTTCTTTTCAAACCAAACAAACAACTAAAAATTAGCAAGCTTCATAATCACATTGTACATTTTTGTAAATAGTCTAACTAGTCGAACAGGTCGTGCGATACTGACCACATGCTCTTCGTGGATTCGATACCTGACTTACCCTAGCTACTTAGGTTTAATTGGGTTTTTGACTGATCGGGACGACACGGTCACGTCATAGGGTCACGATCCGGCTTGTCCTACAAGGTGCTCACACCCATCAACACTAAAAGGTGTTCAGAAAAGGGACGAAGCCTCGAAGGACATTTCCTAATGGCTTTTAACAACCAACTATCCAGTTCAGACTCAAATGGCTCAAGCTTGTTTACCACAGCATCAGGGTACCTCCAAACAAGCTTGAAGGGAACAATGGACTCAAAAATCCAGAAAAGTCGGTCCTTCCAAGAACCAAAGGTAGTAACCATTGAGGAAATCAAATAAACATCAACTTGGGATGTCTGAAACATGACCCAATCGTCGTTCTTGGTCAACCAGAAGAAACATCGGAACAACAACGATGGGTCATACCCTATCACAAAACCTCAAAGTGTAAAATCTCAGCAAGACCTTGAGGAAGCAACTGACCAAACGACACACGATAATACTCTAAAACATTCAGAACAAAGATCGAAAACGGATGACGCAAGTTGGAAAACTCGAAATGACAGCAACAAAGAGCAATCGAACCAGCGGGACACTGATCGATCGATTTATCTAAAACCCGGAGCCACCGGATTAAACTTTAGATCGATCCCCCATTCTTTACAAAAAGCCTCAACTTCCTCTCGAGTGAGACAACAATAACTCACATACAGATCTTTGCTAGCACCCAGGAGAGACGATCGAAAGAAAAAAAAAAGGTGAAGTCTAGGCAGTTATTATTACGCAAAAGGCAAAAAACTGCCATCCATCACATTAACTGTCATTTCAAAATTCAAATCCAAAAAACTTAGACCCCTGATAACCTTTCAAGCCTTGAAGCCTTTAAGCAATAAAAATAGTGTACAAAAGTCAGAAGCATTTGAGCTTACACCCCAAATACCTCTGACTTGGGGGGCTGATGACGGGGGTAGCTCAAACCTTAATAAGCTGATTAGAGACACAACAACTTAAAAGGTTAAAAGGTTCGGAAATGGTCAGCTGTCATGAACAGTAAAAAGGACAAGTCAGGGCCTTGTCACATCAACCTTTGCGTGTGAAACCTCCTGCCCAGCCGCAACCAGAACATGTGGGAGAGCACAACCTTTTGTCCACAGGTCTAAACCCTTCAACCCCCAAATGGGCAAGTCCCTCACTGTAACCAAGGATCACTGGTCAAAGGCTTCTTCTTATATAAGATTCTTTCCCTATAAATAACAGCCTCTTGCCATTCATTCTAACCAGTCTAGATCAACTCAGATCACCCTTGATCTCTGATCTTACTTCCCCTCTCTAGAACTTGCTGCATGCTTGTTCTATTCTCGGCTCACTACAATATTATCTCACTTAACATGGACATTCTGGGTTGAACATCCTTCAATCCAGAATTCAAAGCGAATAATAACAAAGTGATCCGCCTCCACGTGCTAGAAACGTGGGGGGACCCCACGACCTGCGTTAGGCTAATTGAAACATTGAACCCTTTTACCTCGGAGATATCGCTACAGGCCTGTCTTGTATTTGTTGTAGCAACATATATGTAACCAATTTAATTTAAATTTAAGGTTGCACTTTCGTTGGCATTTTACGAACTTGCTTACAATGTTCTCTAAAATTACAACTCCTGAGAAGTCAATGAAGAAATAAACTTCTTTACATTTTTAATATTATGAACCCATTTATTAACTTTTATACAAAACAATTATGTAAAGCAAGCCGTAACCAAGTCTGGCAAACCCAGTGCGGGCCCGGTTAAGACAACGTAAGTATGGGCAGACTTGGCTAGAGCCGCCGATTAGGCGGTGTGACATTGGGTCACTCAAAAAGAAAGTCACCGTTCAAAAAAAAAAAAAAAAACAAGCCGATCAAAGTGGATAGAATCATAGAGGATATCAAGCTTCTGAGTTTTCAACTAAAGTAAAAACAAAAAATGAAGAACTTGTATGGCGGATCTATAAGAAAAGTTTAGGAGGAAGCGTAAATCATGGATGGAACAACCAACGCGGGAACTACATCGAGGACCGCAAGCAGCGATGCGGATTGGCACCGCATCCTGCCTACAAGGCAAGTAGGTCTGACACCACAGTGCAAGTGGCGCTGGGAACAGTCGCCTACTGGTCCACGTGTATACAACAGTCTGATACCACAGCAGGACGTGGCATCACCACAGTATCCGACAGGTCTGACACACCTGTAAATAGCTGTGCGATGTCAGGCTAGCTACTCAACTACCCTCCTCCACTCCTCGGCTATATATACTGACCCCAAACCAGGTTTGAGGTATGACTTCTCAACTCTCTCAATACTACTACTATCACACTTTGCTTCCCAAGCAAACTACCGATTCTCACGTCGGAGAGTGGTAACAAGGAGCACCCCCACCACATCCTCCTTGTTGCGAGTCACGGTTTGTTTCCTTGTGCAGGAAACCCACCACCAGACGATCCAGCCAGCGATTCTCGGAAAGAAGGGATTAACCCTCTTGACGAGACCAGTGAGTTAACCCGCCTGGTTAACCATTGTTTCATCAATACTTTTGAATAAAGTGCTAAACCAAAACATTGACAAAAAATTAAGAAAATTATAGTTTTCGGACTGACTACTCATTCAAACATAGCAATTGGAAGAAATCTGTTAACTTAATTCGAAACTGATCATATATATATGGAAAAGTTTAGATGAGATCGCTAAATATTGCGAGAACCGTGAGAACAATGGAAAAACCGCAAGAACTTGGTCAAAAACAATTCAAATTCGATTTTTTTTTTACATTTATCATTATTATTCGAATACAATGTTAGAAATTAAATTTACATGTTTAAATTTACATTTATTTGTAAATATTGAAAATTTACACATGCGTAAGTTTTCTCATTTACACATGTGTAAATTTATTGTATTTAACAAATTTACACATGTGTGAAAATTTTAATAAGAGTGATTTTGAGAGGATAAATGAATTATTTGATGTTGTAAGTTCTTTTTTTGATGTTGCATTTTAATTACATTGAGGGTTTGTATAAAAAAAACTGGTTTTGATTGGTTTTCTTATTCGTTCTCATGGTTCTCGCAATATTTAGCTTTCTCAGGATAACTCCCTCTATATATATGGTGTGTTTAACGAACCAACTTAAGCTGCCAAAATGTTGCTTCTCTCACCATAAATGATGTGTTTACATTGCAGTTTTAAGGTAGTGGGCGGGTGTTTTTTCTTGCCTGAAAAGCCACTCCAGAATACATCAGGCATGGAAGTAGTTATGACAACTACCATATTTTACTCGTGTTATAAACATGGTTGTAGAAATCGCTAGTCGCTAGTCGGCTAGTGGGGTGGGGACTAGCGATTAATCGGGATTAACCGGGGATTAATCGGATATAATCGCGATTACTTGTACTTAATCGGAAATTAAATGGGATTAATTGGCGATTAATCGAGGATTAATCGGCGCCTAGTCAGGATTTTTACAACCATGGTTATAAACACTTTTTTTTGAACTGTACAAACATTCTTACAAATGTTTTTTACATTTATTTTTCATAATCAAAATAATTTTACTTCTATAAGTGTGATTTTATTCGGCATGTTTGTTTGCTAATCAAATTGTGTTAACACCAAATCAGTTTTTTTTTTTATAAAAGCTTAGCTTTTACTTTAGTAATCCAATATTTTGTTTATAAATAATTTACATAGATTAACGTTACTTTAATTAGAGTAAAAAAATAGTGTAATAAAGTTTAAAAAAATATTGTTTATAATATTTAAGTATTAAATATTTTTGTTACTTTATCTAGTTACTACATGCAAAACTATTAAAAATTATAAATTAAAGTACTGTAAAAGTTATTAAAACACATGGTGTACACTGTACCCCAAGCTAATGAGCTGGTGGTGGAGTGATAATGGAGAGCATCATTTCCCAAGTGACCTAGGTTCGATTCCTGCCCCCACCATTTAGTTTCGGCAGCACCTGGTGATGATAAGAGACTAGGCGAGTAGGCGGCGATCATTAGTTCGATTCTTGAATGAGCGGGTTTTCCCTCACCGCACTGTCGTGCCTTCGGGCGAGTGTTCGCGGGCTTCGGCCCCAGGTGAGGGGTTTCCTCGGTTCGGAGGCAAGGTACCCCGATGTGGTGAATTTCATCAGTAACCCATTTGCAGGATTTGTTGACCGTTAAAAAAAATTCCATTCCGAATAAAACTGAAACAAAACAAAAATAGTCCAAGCCATTTCAAAAGACCGTCTAGTCCACGAGCATGCAATTCCAACCCAATCCTTCTAAAGGGCGCGGCCATGACGGTTTAGGGCACCTCCATTGGCTTGGGACGCATGTGTTCTTAGTTTTGTTAGCAACTATTTTTGTTTTTATATTTGTATGATTAATAACGATAACAATAAATTTGTAATATAGACATATTCATTATGCATTTGTTTTCTGGTTTTAAGACAACTATATTATTGTGATTTATTTTCTGGTTTTAAGACAACTATATTATTGTGACTATATATATCTAAAACTAGGGCTGCAAACGAACCGAACAAACACGAACAAGGCCTTGTTCGTGTTCGTTTGTTAAGAAATATATGTGTTCACGAACTGTTCATGAACGCTTACCGAACGAGATTTTATGTTTGTGTTTGTTTGTTAATTTTAGGCAATGAATGAAAAACGGACGTTGATGAACACAAAAGAGCACAAACTGATGTGAAGCCTGCCCCCCACGAACCATTTAATTTAAATTTAAGGTTTGCACTTTCGTTGGCATTTTACGAACTTGCTTACAATGTTCTCTAAAATTACAACTCCTGCGAAGTTAATGAAGAAATAAAATTCTTTACATTTTTAATACTATGAACCCATTTATTAACTTTTATACAAAACAATTATGTAAAGCAAGCCGTAACCAAGTCTGGCAAACCCAGGGCGGGCCTGGTTAAGACAACGTAAGTATGGGCAGACTTGGCTAGAGCCGCCGATTAGGCGGTGTGACATTGGGTCACTCAAAAAGAAAGTCACCGTTCAAAAAAAAAGCAAGCCAATCAAAGTGGATAGAATCATAGAGGATATCAAGCTTCTGAGTTTTCAATTTGTAATGTTCGCTATTTGTTGTTGCCGCACCCTGCTAGAATCTTGTTAGGAGGCTAGTTTTGGCTTGTTTTAATTAAAGAAAAAAAATTTGATTTTGCTCATATTGAAATCTCACAAAACATAATAAAATGATAGAGCTAAATGCTTTAACCATTAAAACAAGTTAATCAACTAAAGTAAAAAACAAAAAAAATGAAGAACTTTGCTATAAACATTAAAATAAGTTAATCTGCTAAAGTTAAAAAAATTAATTTATATATAACTTGTATGGCGGATCTATAAGAAAAGTTTAGGAGGAAGCGTAATTTTTTTTTGGTCTTAGAGGTATTATAACATTTGCTTAGAGGATATCTCAATACATAAAACGATAAAGAAAATTTTCTTTTTACACTAATATTACACTTTATCGACAAAGTTAAAGGGTGACGTGTGCTACCCGGTCATCTAAGCTAGATCACCCTAACTTGTAATTGACAACATCACAACAAGTGCCACACATGTCCTCGATCATATCCGTTCTTTATAAAAGTCAAGCTCATCAATAGACTTTTTGTTCCATAATATTTGTATTCTACCCACGAATACGGCACCATACATAACCATAAAAGTCGAGCTCATCAATAGACTTTTTGTTCTATAATATTTGTATTTTACCCACGAATATGGCACCATACATAACCATTTCTTGATTCAAGTATAAGTAGTCAAAGACTTCTTTGGTGAAACCCAGGTTCGAACCTGGTTAGGTGTATTATTAGGGGAGAAAAAATTTGTTGTTAAAAAAAAAGTATTTTAACTCCTCTACTTTTGGCTTAATCCAACTTTAACCCTTTTAGTTTTAACAACTTTTAAATTAAATCGAAATTGAGGATAGGATCTCACCAACCACATCTATACATGTCGAATCGCAGAAAATAGCAGACGACGAGTCTGTTACCGGAGATCTACCAACGTTCGTCATTTACCATAATTAACCTACAAAAATGAACAGGTTAGCGTCGTCACGAAGAGCCTAGAAGGGGAATCCGTGAGTCCGTGACTAACCTCCGGTGTGAGAATAAGTCTCGTGCCGTGGATCAAAGTTGTAGTAAATGAGAGTAATAAATTGGTCGGAGTATTTTTTATTACTCACCTCCTTGTGATCATCTTTCCTACTTATATAAAAGGAACTTTTTACATACATAACAACCTGCACTGTATTGGAACATGTATCATTTATATAGTACATTTTTAAATTATGAATAGATGTAAAGTAGTTGCCAAACATATCAAGTTTCAACTGAAAAACTTAGCTAGAAAAAATGTGACTTGTCACTCAATTTCTACAATTTTGTTAATCGATAATAATCAAATTGAGTAACTCAACTACCTACTACATGTAATCATTGGATAAAAGGATATGACTATTTTGACTTTTATATGATGTTTCTTTTTATGGAATAACATCATATTTCTCAAGAGTTAGAAAATTGGAGTTAGAACCAACCGTCTTAAATGTTCGATTCGTAGAGTTACTAATCCAAGAGTAAGTTCAAAGCTAAATTACAACTTAGCAAAAATGTGACTTGTGTCGCTCAACTTTCAGTTGTTTCGCTAGCTTCTATTAGAAGAGAAGAAGGGAATAAATTTTGTCCACATGAAAGTCTACTGATCATGTTCACATAAATAGGCAGAGAGTACAACAATTTAGAATACAAGATAGGAAGATATGACAAATTACAATCAATTAAATAAAAGCCTAATAATTGAGAATGATTCTCCCGATTACCCCCCTTCAAGCGAAACAGGTGGGCATACTCGTAACTGCTTTCGGAAGGATTCAAATAGAGGTCTAGGTAGCGGTTTAGTGAAGATGTCTGCCTCCTGGAGCTTGGTCGGAACGAACTTCGTGTGCAGCTTGCCTGATGATACAAGTTCTCTAACAAAGTGATAATCAATATCAATATGCTTTGCTCTCTTATGAGCAACCGGATTTTGACTTAGAAAAATGGCACTAAGATTGTCACAAAGCAGAGTAGGTCGCTCATTTGGTAAGGCATTAAGATCCTTCAGAAGATGAGTGATCCATATGAGTTCAGCTGCAGTGTTAGCCATAGCCCTGTACTCAGATTCACAGCTGGAACGAGAGACCGTGGGCTGCTTTTTAGCGCTCCAAGATACTAAGTTTCCGCCAAGGAAAATGGAGTACCCGTATGTAGAACGACGCGTTTCGATGCAACGGGCCCAATCGGCATCTGAATATCCAATAAGTTTCGAGACAGTGGGAGTAGTAAATCGCAACCCATACGTAATAGTGCCTTTAACATACCTCATGATTCTTTTAACCATTTGAAAATGGTCCTCAGTTGGGGATTGAAGAAATTGACTTGCCTGATTTACGGCATAAGAAAGATCCGGGCGTGTAATGGTAAGGTATTGTAGAGCGCCGACAACGGACCGATACAAAGTCGGATCGTGAAACGGTTTTCCATGACTTGTGAAGACATCATTAGTGCCAAGAGGTGTGGCGACGGGTTTGGAATCAAGGAGCCCTGCTCGAGTGAGAATATCCCGAGCATATTTGGTTTGGCTAAGAAACAAAACATCCGTTTTGTGAGAGACTTCGAGACCTAAGAAATAGTTGAGTTTGCCTAGGTCTTTAATTGCAAATTCAGATTGCAATCTTTTTATGAAGTGTTGAATGGATGGAGCATGATTCCCGGTGACAATGATATCATCGACATATACCAAAAGATATATGAGACATGCACCACGATGGAAAATGAACAATGAGGTGTCGGCTTGGCTACATTTGAAACCTTGTTGAACAAGAAACGTGCTAAGACATTGAAACCATGCACGTGGGGCTTGCTTGAGACCGTAAAGGGCTTTGTCAAGGCGACACACGTGATCGGGTTTTTGAGGATCAATGTAACCTGGTGGTTGTTCCATATAGACAACCTCACCAAGACGACCATTTAAAAAGGCGTTATTCACGTCTAGTTGGTGCAATTTCCACCGGTTTGACACGGCGAGAGATAGCACAAGACGGACGGTGGTGGCTTTAACAACGGGACTGAAGGTATGCGAGAAATCAAAACCCGGAATTTGAGAAAAGCCTTGCGCGACGAGACGCGCTTTATATCGATCGATGGAGCCGTCCGCATGGTATTTGGTGCGATATATCCATTTCGATCCGACTACGTTAGCACGAGATGGACGGGGAACAAGTGTCCATGTCTTGTTTTTATGAAGCGCCAACATCTCTGTGTGCATGGCGTCACGCCAATGCTTTTCGTTAAAGGCTGTTTTGAAACCTTTGGGATCGGTTATAGATAATAAGGCATGAAGAAGTGACGTAGATGTTATAGCATGAAGGTCCATAACATGTTTGGGTTTTGAAATACCAGCTTTTTGGCGAGTGATCATGGGATGTGAGGGTGGAACGGTATGGGTAGGAGAGGGCGGAGGTGAGACGGAATTTGGCGTCAGTTGAGGGGAGGCTGGTTGGGTGACATCGATTTGAGGGGAGGCTGTAGTTGTGCTGATATCGACTGGAGTATTAGTAGGGTCGAGTGAGGAAATATCTTCAGTTTGAGTGGTGGCTTGATGTTGGGCCAAAGGAAGAGTGTGGGTTGTTTCTGGGTAGCAGGAAGGACAAGGGTGTGTTGGAGATTCATTTGTAGAGGGTTTTGGTGGGGATTTCAGTGGTGAGGGTGGTTTAGGATTTGTAGGTGTGTCTAATTCTTCATGATAGGAGCTTAAAAAAATGGTGGTTGTGTCAGTATAAGGGTTAAAGTTCAAGTAGGCTTAGAGTCGAGATTCGGAATAAAACAACATGAAAGTATTATATCAACATAATCATCTTCAACCCATAACACTTATATGACACTTGGTAACCACGAGGGTTATAATAATGTTTTCATGAGTTGAACACTCATAAGAATCATAACAAGGTTTAGGTCCTAGATGATGTCCTACTACTTTGACAAATGAACATGAATTCAACATCAAAGGTTCGAATGTACATAGATATTATTTAGGTTAGGTAGTATATATTAGTAAGTCCTTAGTACATGTATTTCAAGCATGAGGTAGAAGATTATATCTTCATTTAGGTACCTCAAAAAGTGTCATAGAAGTCATGTAGGAGGTAGGAAGAGCAAGCTTCCATTTAGGCACCTCGTATGCGTTCACCACTACACTTGTTGTAAGGACAAACAAGGAGGGTCATGAACTATGATTAGTACAAGAATGTAAACAATCTAAGCTATGAGAAATCATCAAATCATGTGGGGATTTTATGTTGGAAAAACCCAAGTTGTTCCATAATCACTCCTACATCAAGTTTGAAACTTGAACATGACTTGTGGGTCAAAAACCCTAATCAAAACATAATTTATTTGATGTTTAACCTCTGATTTTGTATGTCTCAACCTTGTTTTTAAGCCTAACCAACCACAAGATAGGTTGTAAGCATTAGGACATAGGTTTGAGTGAGTTAAACTCATGTTTAAGCAAAGATTAATGAAAACAAATTTAAACAGTAGCCTTTGAAGCCTTTTTTCCCGAGTTCCAGGGACTTGTTTGCTGTGAAACACCCCTAGAATCGAAGCTAAGGTTAAGCCAATCATTCTGGAAAAAGAATGGACCAAAACGGACAAGAAATGAAGAAGTTATGCCCATTTTCGTAAAGCTCGATGAATCTGTCCGAACCTGAACTTTCAGCAACGATTTTGAGTGATTGAAGGAGATTTAGATGAGTTTGTAAAGTGTTTTGAGCTTGGAGGAGGTGTGTATTTATAGGGGATGAGTTTAGGGTTGATTGGAGGTGCTTAATGGAGGTTTAGAGCTGGTTGGAGGAGGTGAGAACTTAGGATTTCGTGCATAATCGCGGAGATTTGAAGCTGCTGTCCCGCCAGACACCCTTACGGACCGTAAGGGTGGGAGGCTTACGGTCCGTAAGACTTTGCCAGGAACTAAAATTTTTATTTCTTTGATTTTAATGATTGCAACATGTCTAGATGTTATATATTACGTATTTTATGACCATTTTAGGGTATTTAGGCATACTTAACATGTACGAAAGGCAACACAAGTATCAAATGAATAAGATTAAGTATAAGACTCGTATGTAAGTATCGTACGAAGCATGTATATTACGTATTAGTGGATTTATAACACGTTTGCAATCGTCACGAATATGTGCCAATTGTTTCGCAAGTTAAACATATGAATATGTAAGAAGTATGTTCAACACAAGTTTGGAGGAAAGCACAAGTTTAATTAGGATTCAAGTCCTGTATTTTACAATGATTACGATGAAAGAATAATTACAAAAACGCAAGGTTTCTAAAAATAGAACTTCAAGCAAGGGTTTCTAAATGTAGAAAGTTTGAAAACGCAGGGCGTTACAATGACAAATCACAATCAATTAAATAAAAGCCTAATAATTGAGAATGATTCTCCCGATTAGCTTCTTACTATTTTTTGGTTTAATGAAAGTCGATGTTCAAAAAAAAAAAAAAACAACTCAGTAATCCGTGAGTCCAAAAACCTTATATTGTAAATGATGTGTACATTATTAAAGTTGTCAATATGATTTTACTCATGAACCATTATTAATATTTCTTTTTTATGGTTTTCGGTCGGATTAAAACATGTCTCAATATCCTTTTCGGCTTATCATGACTTTATTTTTTCTTATTTTATTTTTCGGTTTCTATACCGAGTGTCGATACTATAGCGATACCAATCTGATTTCTGCCACAACGCACGGAGAAATTTTACTAGTTGTTACATTACTTGATACTTTAAATTTTCAATCAGGGCCGCCTCCAGGGTGGGCAAATAAACGAATTGGGCCCTCTATATAAAACAAAAAGAAAAAAAAGCGGGCCCTCTATATAAACATTAACACCTCAAAACTTATTGAGTCATTTTTTTCAAACATTAAAACCTCATAACTTATTGATTGGGCCCAAATGAAAATCATTGTTCCATTAACCAAATGCATAATAATAATAATAATAATAATAATAATAATAATAATAATAATAATAACAACAACAACATCGACATTCAACATCATTTGAAAAAAGAAAAAGAAATAAGAGCGGCGCAACAACATACTCGACCCGCGAACCCAGCCCACCGGCCACTACCACTGTCGACGGACGTCAACCACCATGGTCCTCACGCTTAGCTATTACGACATGTCATTCTAATACTATGATTTTGTAATGTTTATTGCTATAACGTTTAAAAATTTAGTTTATATATTTCGCTAGAGCCGAAGGAACTCTTTGCTTTCGGTTTAGTTGTTTTTTACTATTAACTACATGTTACTAATAAATTTGATTAAAGTATATTTTTTGTACTATAGATTAGAATAATGTTTGAACATATGTCAAGAGTATATTATAATCTTCCTATACTAGAAAAAAAAATTTGGACACGTGTCGCTTTTTGGTGCTTTCTCACCTTATTTTCTTATTTATCTCTCGCGTTAAATAATAATAATTTTAAACAAAATATTAGATAAGGATAAAAGTTTGTTTATATTTTGATAATATTAAATAATAATAATAATAATAATAATTTTAAACAAAAAAAAATAGATAAGAATATACATGTTTGTTTTTATCATGATTATACTAAATAATAACAATAGTTTTAAATAAAAAAAATAGATAAGAATAAATATTTGTTTTTCTATAAATAATTCTAAACAAAAAATTAGATAAGAATAATTGTTTGGTTTTATTATGAGTAGATATATATACTTTGGAGTTCGGTGATTGAAATTATGTAAATTAGGAATCAAAGGTTCCTGTTTGATATATACTTAACTAGGTTAGAACCCCGTGTAATACACTGGTTGAATAAATGTAATTTTATATATCAAATAATAAAAAAATATCTTTAAAAACCTCGTTTATTACACGGGTTGAATAAATGTAATTTTATATACCAAAAATAATAAAACAATATATCTTTAAAAACATAGTTGGGAGTAGATGCAAGGTACCCCTGACCGCGGAAGGGATCCCCCGTCCCAAGCTAGCGACCCGATAACGCCGTTTGGCGATGAAACCCCTGCCAACCTGAGGGGCTGAAACATGTTTCGAACCCGTGACCTCGAGTGTCCTCAGGCCAGTTTAAGGTGGGGGTCGGTGGCCACTGGGATGACGCCCAATGGTTCTTTAAAAACCTCGTTTATTACATAATAAAAAAGTTATATCTTTAAGAACTCCGTGTATTGTACGGGTTGAGTAAATTTAATTTTATATATTAAATAATGAAAAAAGTTACATTTTTAAGAACCTCATGTATTGTATGGGTTGAGCACATGTAATTTTATATATCAATCAGTAAAAAGTTTGTAACACCCCATACAAAGATGATTAAATATTTATATGTTTAAATAAGTTACATAATTAGTTAAAATTGTTTACTTATAAAGAAAGTTAATAAACCTTGAAAAGTGTACAAATGACATCAAAGGTAACTTGGTGGTTGAATAAGTAAAGTTGAGAACTAACATATGTTAAATTAAAAAAAAAACCCAGTATTTGGGTCTGTGTGGAATCGCGACCAGGGGGAAGAAGAGAAGAAAAACCCTACTCTTCCAATAGAACTCAAAATTTAGCAAGCAGAGGTGATTTTAGACACAATTCGAATGCATGTGCTTAATTACTCCATAATCCAAGTGTCTTGAACATAAGGTAAGTCGAAATTTATGTTTTGATGCGTTTTGATGCATTTTGATGAAGTGGGTTTTAGCCAATCCGTGAAATAGTATGAAATTGAACTTGTATATGAGTTAAAATCATCATATAGAAAGTGTATTATGCTCGAATTTGATTGTATCGAAGGTTTGAGTAAAAACACATTTGATTTAGTGGTATGATGAACTTGTAGATCGAATTAGTCAAGAGAATTGGATGGGTGAATGTTTGTGTACTAAAATACCAATAGATTATTATGTTGTAGGATGAATAGGTTATGTAAATTTGGTTAATCAAAGGAGTTATGAAGCTTGCTAGTAGGTTATGCATAAAACACATGTACATGGTGCAAAAATTGTTATACGCACACCAAGTGTTCGATGAAATGCTTGAATGGTTGATTTTGTAATTTTTCAATGAATTAGGGAGTCTTGCATTGTATGTGGAAAATATGGAATTGATATTTGGTGAAAGGTGTATGTGGAATGCGAATTATATGTGAATACGATAGTTATGTAAATGAATGACATAATCTAAGTAAGAATGGGTATATGTGTAGGATTGAAACAAGAAGGTAGAAGTTCCGGTTCACAACACAAAGCGCAAGAACGAGGTAAGTTCGCTACCTACAAGTTTATTTAATGTCGTTAATTGTTGTTCCTTTAATTCTAGATGCTTTTTAGATGACATTGTATTGTAATGAGAACGCGAAAGTAAAGCTCCATAACGGTCCATGATGAACGGGTCGGTTGGGTTAGAATGAGAATGTAAAAGTTAAAGTTCCTTAACGCCCCGTGTCGAACGGGTTGAATGAGAATGAGTTGCATTTTGTTGACCCGTTATGAACGGGTCGACCGTTTAGAAGGAAGATAAGAAAGTACACCATAATCTATGTCGACCCATTTGTAAAGGGGGTTGACATATTGTGGATAATGTATGTTAGAGAACACATACTAGAATGTTGGTATTTGTGACTATTGAATTTTAGCGCTATATGATATGTAAACTTATTAATGAATTTGTTATTGTGGCATTAGGTAAATCTCAAGCTTAGGATGGCGAGCTCGGACCGAACACACTTTGAACGCCTTTCATGCGCTTTCGCAACTTTTGAAGTGTCGCCCATGGGTCAAAACACTTTTGTTAAAATAGACTAAGTTTTGTAGTTAAAACTTTACACTTGATGGTTTAAATCTTTTGAACAATTCTAGTTGCAGTAGATGTTTTAAAATGTTATGATTTTCATGTCTTTTGGGATGCGTCGTAGGATTAATCATTTGTATGTTGCTAAAACAGGGAATTGTTCTTAATACGAACGGGTCATGCCCGAATTTTGTTAGAATTAGTATGTTAATAACTATATTTTGAATATAGAAATTTTGGGTGTTTCAAGTTGGTATCAGAGCCTAGGTTTGAGGTATTCAAGTACCAAGTGCTTGAACTCAAACCGAAAGCTCTTGCAAGTGTGTGTTCGTTCCGAAGCGCAATGCAAGTAAGTAAATTGTAAACTTTGATTATACTTATAGTTATGAGGTTTTAAAGTTTGTATTTAAGAAAAAGGTTAGAGCTGGAATGTTCACTATGCTAATAGAATGTTCATTATGTTACTAAATGTTCATTATGTTACTAAATGTTCATCATTTTATTGGAATGTTCACTATGTTAATAGAATGTTCATTATGTTACTAAATGTTCATCATGTTACTAAATGTTCATCATTTTACTGGAATGTTCACTATGTTAATAGAATGTTCATTATGTTACTAGATGTTCATCATTTTATTGGAATGTTCATTATGTTAATAGAATGTTCATTATGTTACTAAATGTTCATCATGTTACTAGAATGTTCATCATTCTATTGGAATGTTCATTATGTTAATAGAATGTTCATTATGTTACCAAAATGTTCATCATTTTACTGAAATGTTCATCATGATCTAAACGATACAACATGATCGTCGGTGACGATAATGTACGAAGTATGAATTGTAAATGGAATGTAGTATGATAAGGCAAGTTTATATGTGATGAAGAGGTGTATGAAAGGAAACCCTAATAAATAGAATGAATGTTTTCTGTAGATGACGGACACATTGAAGTAGCACGACAAGAAGCATTTGATAATAAGATTATGGAAGCGACAGAAAAGGTTATACATGTTAACCTTCCCCAGTTAGCTCAAGAAGTCGAAAGCCGTGTTTTAGGGGTAGTAGATGCTATGATGACTAGTAAGATTGAGGAGTTAAAGGAAATGTTTGAAGGGTCTAGAAGCAAAAGTAAGGAACGAAGGTGTAAATACAAGGATTTTATGGCGTGCAATCCCTCCTCATTCAGTAGGGAGGTTGATCCGATAAAATGTCAAAGGTGGATAGAAAATATTGAAGCTGTGTTCATACGTAGCCGATGCGAGAAGGAAGATCAAGTAATGTTTGCTACGGGTCAGCTTCAACAACAAGCTAAGGATTGGTGGGATACGCAATGTAAGGAGTTAGGGGAAGAGAAACTTCAAACGTTAACTTGGCAAGAATTCAAGGAGTTGTTCCTGAAGTATCATTTCCCGCAGTCGACAATTGATAGAATACAAGAGGAATTCTTGCGTCTTCGCCAACAGGATAAATCTATTGATGAAATCACCAACACCTTCTTTGATAAGCTAAAGTTTTGTGACGAGTTTGTCAAGTCTGAAAGAATGAAGATAAATCGGTATCACGGCATGTTGAAGGCTGAATATAGGAAATTCATCACTCCCTCGAAGTGTGAAAATTTGAGTGAACTTATCAACTGGGCTCGGGATAGAGAGATAGAGCTGAAGCGACAAGTAGAAAGGGGGAGAAAAGAGCGGCTGAAAAGCCCACAACTATGAGTCCGTCCAAGAAACATAAGCAACATGACAATAGAAACAAAGGGGGATCTAAAAGCAGTATTCCTCCATGCAAAACTTGTGGGAAGCTTCATACTGGAGAATGTCTATTGGGGAAGAAGGGATGCTACAACTGTGGTCAGGAAGGGCATCCTTACTATAAGTGCCCTAGTCCCGTGAGGACGTGTTTCAATTGCTTTACTCCTGGTCACGTCAAAGCCGAATGTCCGAAGATTAAACAAAAGGGGCAAAAAGATGGAAAAAAGGATGAAAATCAGAAGGCTCGGGGAAGGATGTTTCAAATTACCACGGAGGAGGCTAAGGTTCTACCGAA
Organism: Helianthus tuberosus; assembly: GCA_030545235.1. Taxonomy (NCBI): domain Eukaryota; kingdom Viridiplantae; phylum Streptophyta; class Magnoliopsida; order Asterales; family Asteraceae; genus Helianthus; species Helianthus tuberosus. The sequence continues at coordinate 3,533,470 of CM060362.1, forward strand.
TGTTGTATCAGGTATTTTCTTAGTCAACCTAATACCCGTAAATGTGTTATTCGATTCCGGTGCTAGTAGATCATTTGTGTTAAACGAACTTACGTGCCATCCCTCCTTTAGAAAAGAACGAATGTCTATACCCTTAGAAGTAGAGGTAGCGGATAGCAAAAGTTATGTGTTTGTGAAATTTGTAAAAACTGTAAGAAGGTAGACAATGCTTGAAATAGATCCATCAACCGTTAAAACCACAAGAAGACCTGTCGTCTAAATTTTCAATTGTCACATGGATAACGAACCAACTTAAGCTGCCAAAATGTTGCAACTCTCACCATAAATGGTGTGTTTACATTGTAGTTTTAAGGTAGTGGGCGAGCGGTTTTTCTTGCTTGAAAAGCCACTCCATAATACATCAAGCATGGAAGTAGTTATGACAACCGTCATATTTTACTCATGTTATAAAAACATTTTTTTAAACCTTACAAACATTCTTACAAATGTTTTTACATTTATTTTCATAATCAAAATAATTTTATTTTTATGAGTGTGATTTTATTCGGTATGTTTGTTTGCTAATCAAATTGTGTTAACACCAAATCATTTTTTTATAAAAGGTTAGCTTTTACTTTAGTAATCAAACATTTTGTTTAGAAATAATTTACATAGATTAACGTTACTTTAATTAGAGTAAAAAATAGTGTAATAAAGTTTAAATAAACTAGTTGATTTTCCGTCCTTGCGCTGTGGCGGGTACCTAATGTCTGCTAAACGCGTGTCGGCAATGGCAAGCAAATATCAAACATCAAAACATAAATAAAAATGACGTGGTAACGATAGTCACTTCTTTCTAAAAAAACGATAATAAGTAATCTATACTCTATATAATAAAAGATACCACTTTAAGGACACGTGTCATCATATTAGGGCATCTCTTATAGATAATTATTATTTTAGTTTAATTTCTTGTAATTAATTATAGATAACCCTTCTACTAAACATTATTTACTTTAATAATATATGTTTTGGTCAAAAATCACACAAGGATAATGCAACCAAATCCGATTTTGTGAGGTATGATGCTTGGTTAATCGGGCAAATATATGAACAAGTAGCAAATGAAATCAACGATGAACACCGAAATTTATACGAGGAAAAAGCCCTTGATCAATGAATGATCTCCGGCATAAAAAACCTTGGGTGATGGAAACTACCGATCACCAAGGGCATTAAACGAGTAAAGGTTTACAACTTCGGAAGCTGATCAAGTGTTGTACAATATTTTCTAAAGTGTGAGTGGGTTTGAGAGCTGATATTCACGAGAGAGTGTGTGTGTTTTCTAATTATTGCATAATGTGTTCTCTAAACTTGATCAGCCCCTTTAATTAGAAATAACAAACAAGTCCGAAAATTAAGGAAGACCACGTTTTCTCCCCATGACCATCGTGAAAATAGCACATGTGGGGCATCTTGAAGGAATATTCCCGAGATTCTAGCTGAGAATTAGTCCACAACGTCCATTACCTGCATATAAACATTAAAAACGTGACAATTGTTAGAAATCATAAGTAATGTTAAGGATCCTGGATCCTCAGACTCGGGATCCTCAGACTCTGGATCCTCAGACTCCGTGCATAATCCGTTAAGGATCCGTGATCCATGCCCAGTCTCAGGATAGATGATCCTTAGCATAAAATCCATGCCCTAACAATTGCCCCGAATATGGCAGTTGTGATAAGGATTCACAGCTGTCATATTTCCGTTAGAAGCGGACTAGCCGTTGCTGCTGGTAACTAGTCATTACACTTCCTGTCCTCACTGATAAGACCTGCTATAATCATCATTGCAAAATATGGAGTTAGGAATAACTCCTCAAGTGCCTTTACAGATCAGAAGATCCTTCCGTTCTTGGAGAATGAATCCTTCTACACCGTTCGCTATTAACCTTCCTGCATTTTAATTTCTGCATAGACACTTTAACTGTTAGATAGCCTTGTCCGGCCTGGATGGATGGTCCACGGTTTTGCTGGTAAAATCCAGGCCATATGATTTTGATACATAATGAATGGCTAATAACATTAAACTTTTTTAGCTACATTTGTTGTTGTTTATTCCCTCTTTATTTTTCACGTATGCTTTTTATTTTCAAAGATATCATCGCCAAACAACTGAAAAGTTATTGGAAATCTAATGATAATGTTAAACTTTTTACAGAAAACTTGAAGTGTTCGGACAAATGTGGATCAATGATCCTTAACCAAAAAGGATAAGAGACAACTTGCAGCTTAGAAAAAGTTAGAATATAACATACCAGGGAATCCAAGTTAGGATTCTATATCCTTGTAAATTATTACTGAATAAACAAACTGTGAAAAGTAAAGTTTCAAGGATCCAGGATCCTTATTGTCAGAACTTGTATAACTTTAGAGCTCCAAGATCCTGTAAGAAAAACAAACTTGGAACCAAGCCAAATAATTGGGAATGAACCCATAATAACTGGGGACAAGCCCAAATAAACTGGGGACAAGCCCAACAAACTGGGGACAAGCCCAAATAAACTGGGGACAAGCATAAATAAACTGGGGACAAGCCCAACAAACTGGGGACAAGCCCAAATAAATGGGTGTAAACTGGAGTATGGCCCAAACTGGCGACTATCCAAATGTGAGCGACATGAAAATGCCGAAACCTTAGCTAACGTGAAAACGTTAGAAACCTTAGGAACAGATGTATAGTACGTCTACCATTATACGTAGGATCCTGAATACAGCCAGTACAATGAAATTGTCAGCCCCTAAAGCGGGTACTGGTCGCATTGCCTTGAACTGCACCAGGATCATCGTGCGCTACTGGCGAAACTGGGGACAGGCCCAAAACTGGGGACAAGCCCAAAACTGGGGACAAGCCTAAATAACTGGGGACAAGCCCATAAACTTTGGAGAGTTGGCCAACCACTTCGATCTTCTGTAAAATGATAACAACTCTGCAAAAGCTTAAACTTTGTGAAAATAGATGTTAACTGATTAACATCTTTAACTTATGATAAGTTATAAGAATAAAATGAATGAAAATGAAAGTAATGTGTTACCAAATGTAGAATCATATATCCTTTGAGGATCCCGGATCCTTCTTACTTAAAGTATTTTTTGAGATGAATAGCATTCAAAGCTCTTGGTAGGAGATCACCATCCATTGTTAACAAACGATATGCCCCCTTTCCTGCTTCAGCTTCAATTAGATAGGGACCTTCCATTTTGGTGCTAATTTGCCATCAGCCAAATTCGTAGTGTTCTGGAATGCTTTCCTTAGCACAAAATCACCAACTTGAAATCTTCTGATCCTGACATTTTTGTTGTATGCTCCAGCTATTATTTGTTGATAACTGGTCATCAAATCTGGTAATAATAGGATGTAGGAGCTCCGCTGGTTGATGAAGGATATTGCTATGTCTCGGACAAGCATCACATTTCTTTGCATAATCCACAACATCCCTCTTCATAGTAGACCAATAATATCATGTTCTAAGGATCCTTGAGAACAGTGCTCTGCCCCCAGTGTGGTTTCCACAATCTCCTTCATGAAAATCCTTTAGGACTTCGCGAATTTCCGGATCCTCGATGCACCTTAGATATGGACCTGCAAGAGATCGTTTATATAACATGTTATTTAATAATGTAAATTGAGATACCTTGACTTTGAAAGCTCTAGGATTTTCTCCTGTAGGGATCTCTCCATGTTGTATATATCTCATGATTGGAAGGATCTAGGATCCTGAATGTGACTGTGCATCATCACTAGGTATGATTGCAGAATCTTCCACTATCTTCATGGCTACGTGATCCTCAATTGCAGGAGTTAAAACGTGGATGATGAGTATTTTCAAATCCTCTGGAATCTTCAGTGATGATCCAAGATTAGCTAGAGCATCATCTTCTGCATTTTCTTCCCTGGGTACCTGTGATAGACTGAAAAAAGCAAAAGAATCTGCTAGTTTCCTGACTATTTCTAAGTACTTGATTAGCTTTTCACCTTTGACAGTGTAAGAACCATTATAATGATTAGTAATTAATAGAGAATCTACATATACTTGAAGATACATGATCCTCATATTATTAGCTAATTGCAAACCTGCGATCAAGGCCTCATACTCCGGCTCATTATTAGTGGTTTGGAATTCATATGCAATGGATTGGGGTATAATGTCCCCCTGTGGCGATTTTAGTAGTGTGCTTTGTCCAGTTCCTTTAACATCTGAAGCTCCATCCGTGAAGAGTGTCCAAGGATCCTTGGTCTTCTCAAGTTGTTGAACTTCTAATTCAGCTTCCCTTTGTAGATCACTACTGAAATCAGCCACAAAGTCAGCTAAAGCTTGGGACTTGATGGCAGTTCTAGGTTCATATTTAATGTCATATGCACTAAGCTTGACTATCCACTTTGCCATTCTACCTGACATTTGAAGTTTCCTGAGAACATTCTTGATAGGAATGTTAGTTTTCACAATAATGGTGTGAGTTTCGAAATAATGTCTATGTTTAGCGGAAGCCATAATTAAATCAAGAATTAATTTCTCTAAATGAGAATACCTGGCCTCAGCATCAAGTAGACTTTTACTTACATAGTATACCGGATGTTGAGAGCCTTCATGATCCTTAACTAGGACCGCACTTACTGCTTTAGCTGAAACAACTAAGGATAATGATTCTCCATTTTCTGGTTTCATCAGGGCTGGTGCTGAGGATAGATAATCCTTAAGAATGTTGAGTGCAGCTTCATGCTTATCAGTCCACTCAAACTTCTTATTCTTCCTCAATATGTCTTACCTGCCTTGAGCAATTTGTCTATATCTTCTTGGATATCAGCAGAAAAACAATATTCAGAAATAGGAGGATAATCCTCATCATCTTCCTCTTGTTCCACAGCATGCACATTCTGGTTGTCATGCTTGGAGTATTGCTTGGATCAGTTATTCTTGAAATAGGATCCTTGTTTGTCTTGCTTTGAGGATCCGGACAACCTCTCCTGGATCCTTTTGTCATCCTCTAAACGGATGAACCTAAGGGACTCGTTCCTTACCTCATCTAAGTTCCTGCAAGGCGTCATAACAAGATTATCATAGAACTGAGAATCCTTAAGTAAACCCATTTTAAAAGCTTCAACAGCAGTAGCAATATCTAAGTTAGGGATTTCTAAGGATTCTCTACTGAATTTAGTTATATAATCTCTAAGTGATTCATTTTGACCTTGGGTGATCCTATATAAGTCACTAGTCAACCTTTCAAATGTTCTACTACAGGAAAATTGACTATTGAAAAAGTTAACTAAATGAGAAAATGAAGTTATATAATAAGGAGGAAGACTTAGCAGCCATTTTAGAGCCGATCCTGTCAGTGTGGATCCGAAACCCTTGCAAAGAAATGCTTCCTTTAACCTTTCTGGAATGGGATTGATCTCCATTCTCTCCATGTATTGACCTACATGCTCCTCTGGATCAGTTGTGCCATCAAAGAGCTTCATATTTGGTGTTTGAAACCTCTTTGGTATCTCTGCATCACAAATAGGTGGTGTTTTGGTCAAAAATCAAGCAAAGATAATGCAACCAAACTTTCTGATGTGAGGTGTGATGCTTGAATCAATGAACAATATTAAGGATCACTCAGAAATGTAATGAACAAATAACATGGAGATTTATACGAGGAAAAAGCCCTTGATCAAGAGTTGATCTCCGGCATAAAAAACCTCGGGTGATGGAAACTACCGATCACCAACTAAGATTAAACAAAATTAAGATTACAACTCGGGATGATAACAAGCTTGTTACAAGGATCACTAGTGTGTAATGTACAAAAAAGTGTATGAAATCGCCAAGTACTGCTTGAGAGCTGACTGGGAGCTGTTACGAGTGTGTGTATATGCCAAAATTAGCTAAGTGTTCTATCAAGCTTGTCATCCCCATTTTAAATTAGAAATAACTAAGTTAACAAACTATCCGATAATTATGCAAGCTCCCCACGATCTCCACAACGTCTATAATGGTCAAACACGTGCGGAATATTGAGGGAATATGCTCCTGGAATTTCGGTGAGACTTGGTCCATGCTCTTGTTCCTGCAAAACAAGTTTACGTACAAGGAAGACAATTGTTAGTAGTAGGATAACAACAGTGATCCTGGATCCTGATCCTGCGACACCTGCTGAGGATCCTTAATTCAAATAGAATTGAGGATCCATGATCCTGGTAGCACTTGAGGACCCGTGATCCTTAGGATTTATAAAATCCACCCCTAACAATTGCCCCCAAAATATAAGGAGTAAAGTGTAAATTGTCGAGTTATACTTTCTTGATCTTATCCGTAACAAATCAACGGATATATAGTCGTTATGATCTGACTAGCTGTTACCAATCTCACGTCATTGAAGCGACATCCCTGCAGGATCATGATTATAAATTGAAATTAGAGATAAGGTTCAATGTGCATTTAAATTCGAGCGAAACTCCCTTTAAATCCACATTTGAAGATCAAGCAGGTACTTCTCTTTCCTCTTTATCTTCTCCTTCTTACTCTGTTTCTTTTTTCTTCAAAATTTCCGAATCACAATGAAGCTAAGGTCATCCCCTGCTAAGGATCATCGAAAAGACAGTCCCTTAAAAAGCCAATGGATCATCGAAGACTCTCCGAAGGAACGATGCTGCTTTACTGATCCTGAGATCGACAGGATTCGCCATTGCTTTCTGGCGAGCACTGTTTTAAAACCTTTGACCCTACCGTCCGGAGTGATTTTGTCTCTGAAACATGGGTTGCATTTCCAGTCACCCCATTCTCGATAGGATACTCCTACCCTTTTCCTGATTTTACCTAATCTTTCTTCTCCCTTACCGGCATATCCTACATCCAGGCTATGCCAATGATGTGGAGAATTCTGTTTACCCTTGAGAGGATCATCGAGCAGGAGGATGTGGAGTTGGGAATGTCAGAGTTGTCTGAACTATACAACCTTGTGAGCCATGGTTCACACCGTTTTCTATTCAAACACAAACCCGGTGAACCTCATCCAATCTTGAAAACCACCAAGAACGATAACAAGTGGAATAAACGTTTTTTCTTCGTCAGGAGGGATTCTATCCCTAATGGGAAGGATCTTCCCAGAACATGGGCCACTCATGGTAGGATAGAGGATCCTTATAGAAGGATCATAGGATACCCTGTCTCCGCTGAGGATCACTAACCCCTTTGTTTCTATCTTGCAGCTATTTCTGTTTCACACATCATTACCACACCTGCAACGAAGGAAAGGCTTGTTGCTTTTCGGAGTCTTGATCCTGCTATAAGATCATTCCAAGCAAGTACCAAGGATTCTCAAGAAGTATCCTCAGGCTCTGTCACAATGTCAAGTAAGTATCCCAGTGTATATATGATTAAATATTGTAATGCGAATAAAACAAGAATACTTATCTGTCGTTTTGGATTAATAGGTGCTGGAAAATCCTCAAGGTCTGCCACCCGCTTCAGTGTCACCGATCTTACTGCTGTTGCTCCCAGGTCTGGGAGGAAGAAGACTGCTGCTAGCCCAAGCACCATAGTCCCTAAGCCTACCACCTCCAAAGGAAAGAAGAGGAAAGCCTCTGAGACTGACAATCTTGAAGGCTTGTCTCTTATTCGCCACCAGTTCCAAGAATACTTCGCTGAGGTAAGGATTACCCACTATGCTTCATTATCCTGCCCACTTGAGGATCACGTGATCCTTAATTTTATCTTGACTTTTTGCAGAAATTTGCCGAGATTGAGATGCTGTTGGATGCTTATACTGAGGAGGCTGACCAGAAGCAAATGGACTTCCAAAAGATCTTCTTGGCTAAGGACGAGACCATCTCTCGCCTTGAGAAGGATCTGAACTTGGCAAAGCAGCAGGTGGTCATGGCCCAGATAAATGCTGATCACGATAAGCATGACCTGCTGGAAGATGCTAAAGTCTCTGCTGCTATCACCATGTATAAGATCCAGCTGCAAATGGCTCAGGAGGCGGAGGATCCTGACTTCGACAGGACCACTTGGGACAAGGAGGGCTGGAAAGCGAAGCTAGCTGAGCTTGAAGATGAGGATGAGGAGGAGGTCACTGAGGTCTTGGCGATTGAGGCAAGTGGCAGTGGAAAGGATCAGGCCGGTAGTGATGATGCTGGTGGTGATGCAGCCAAGGTGTGAGCTGCTGAAATGGGCGATGAAGGATATTTCTAGACGTGGCCGAAGCCCATTTTTTTAGGATTTGAAAGTTTTTTGGTTATGGTGTTTTGAAACAATGTTGGGTTGTATCTTGAACAATAGTTTCTAGGGTTATAGATCAAGGATCCTTAGACAATAGGTAGGATAATAGGTGGTGGAGGGATCCTCTGTTTGGGGGATGAAGCCACTTGTTATCCTGCCATCTTTTATTTCCTGCACTTCAAAGACCCATTAACAATGGACACCCTTTACCTACCCCAGCGGACGGGCCACGTATTGCTGGTAGATGCTTGGGGTAGGTAATTTTGACAACCTTAAAAGGGGTTAACTTTTGTGAATAAAAATAACTTCAACTTTTTGGCTATTTCCCGTGTTGTTATCCTTGTGCATTCTTTATTTTCTTATTATAGTTATCCACTTTGTTTGAATTTATCAAGTTTAATAAATCATGTTTAAAAATTTTAGGATATGATTAAGGATCAAATATCCCATAAATTCAGAAAAGTTATGCAACTTAAGGATCATTAGTTCCGTTGTCAAAGGATAAGCGTCACTTATATGAATAATGAATAAAATCTAAATGATTAAGGATCATACCTGAGAATCCAAGTTAGGATCCTAACCCTTTAACATCCATAATCAAGATAACCAAAGGAGAAACCTTAATAAAAGGTGAGGATCAAGGATCCTTGGCTGTTTAACTCCAAAACCCTGAAACAGAACATAACTTGGGACTAAGCCAAATATAAGAGAAGAGTTAGTAACTGGGGACAAGCCCAACAATTCTGGGGACAAGCCCAATATACTGGGGACAAGCCCAAAGGATAACTAGGGACAAGCCCAAAGGATCTTGTGTAAACTGGAGTATGGCCCTCACTGGCGACTATCCAAACTTAGTGACATGAAAATGCCAAAACCTTAGCTCACGTGAAAACGTTAGAAACCTTAGCAACGGATGTATGGTACGTCTACCATTATACGTAGGATCCCGGATACAGCCAGTACAATGAAACTGTCAGCCCCTAAAGCGAGTACTGGTTCCATTGCCATGAACTGTACCAGGATCATCGTGCACTACTGGCGATACTGGGGACAGGCCCAAAACTGGGGACAAGCCCAAATAACTGGGGTCAAGCCTAAATAACTGGGGTTAAGCCCAAATAACTGGATACTTCTGTGGATCTTCAATCCTTTGTTAAGGATACCTAATCCTTCTGCAAAACTCAGATTCAAGTGAAAGGAGGATAAAGGATCCAGGATCCTTATCCTTATATATATAGGATAAGTAAGGAATGAAATAGTTTAAGGTCAGATCATTACCAAAATGAGGATCTTCTGTCTTGCAAGGATCCTTCAAGGATACTTGTTAGCTAAGGATCATGGATCCTTATTACATGAAGTATTTCTTCAAGTGGACAACATTCCAAGCTCTTGGTAGCAAATCACCTTCCATTGTTAGCAAACGATATGCCCCCTTTCCTGCTTCAGCTTCAATCAAATAGGGGCCTTCCCACTTTGGTGCTAACTTCCCATCAGCAGGATTTGTGGTATTCTGAAATGCTTTCCTTAATACCATATCACCAACTTGGAATTTCCTGATCCTGACATTCTTGTTGTAGGCTCCAGCCATCCTTTGTTGATATCTGGCCATCCTTATCCTTGCCAAATCCCTGAGTTCTTCTATGGTATCCAAGTCTTGAACCAAGTTTTCAGCATTTTCTTCAGGATCACGAATGTTTGTTCTTGCAGTAGGAACCACCATCTCTGTAGGGATCACTGATTCTGCTCCAAATACCAAAGAGAATGGAGTTTGGCCAGTAGCATTCTTGGGAGTTGTCCTATCAGCCCAAAGTACATAAGGTAATTCTTCTGCCCACTTCCTTTTTTTGGATCCAAGCTTCTTCTTCAAATTGTTGATGATGATCTTGTTGGATGATTCTGCCTGGCCATTAGCTTGTGGGTGGACTGGTGTTGATGTTATCATCTTAATCCCCCAGCTGTCACAAAAGTTAGTAGTTCTACTCCCAATAAATTGGGATCCATTATCACAAACAATTTCAGAAGGAATACCAAATCTAGTAATAATGTTTCTTTTAATAAAGGATATCACTTCCTTTTCTCTGACTTGAGCAAAGGCTTCAACCTCTATCCACTTGGAGAAGTAGTCAGTCATAGCAAGCATGAATACTTTTCCACCAGGTGCCTTAGGAAGCTTACCAACTATATCCATTCCCCATCTCATAAATGGCCAAGAAGAGGATATAGGATGCAAAAGTTCTGCTGGTTGGTGAAGGATATTACTATGTCTCTGACAAGGATCACACTTCTTGGCATATTCCACAGCATCCTTCTTCATAGTAGGCCAAAAGTATCCTGTCCTCAGGATCCTTGAGAATAATGCCCTGCCCCCAGTGTGGTTTCCACAATCTCCTTCGTGAAAATCCTTTAGGACTTCTTGGATTTTAGGATCCTCAATGCATCTTAGATATGGTCCTGCAAGAGATCGTTTATACAACATATTATTCAATATTGTGAATTGAGATACCTTAATTTTGAAAGCCCTGGGGTTTTCTCCTGTAGGAATCTCCCCATGTTGTATGTATCTCATGATTGGAAGGATCCATGATCCTGAATGAGGTTGTGTATCATCACTAGGGATGATAGCAGAATCTTCTCCTATCTCCATGGCTACATGATCCTCGATAGCAGGGGTCAGGATGTGGATAATAGGGATCATGATATCCTCCGGGATCTTCAAGGATGATCCTAGATTGGATAATGCATCAGCCTCTGCATTCTCTTCCCTTGGTACCTGTGTCAAACTAAAGGAAACAAAAGAGAGTGCCAATTCTTTGACTATCTCTAAATATTTGACTAGCTTTTCACCTTTAACAGCATAGGATCCATTAAAGTGATTAGTAATTAACAACGAATCTGCATGTACCTCAAGATACCCGATCCTCATATGCTTAGCAATTTGCAAACCAGCTATCAAGGCTTTATACTCAGCCTCATTGTTGGTAGTTTGAAATTCACAAGCTATGGAGTGGGGTATTATGTCCCCCTATGGTGATTTTAGTAGTATTCCAAGTCCTGTTCTTTTGACATTAGAAGCACCATCAGTGAAGAGTATCCAAGGATCCTTAGTTTCTTCCAGCTGTTGGACTTCTAACTCAGCTTCCTTTTGCAAGTCACTACTAAAATCTGCCACAAAGTCAGCTAAGGCTTGGGATTTGATGGCAATCCTTAGTTCATATCTTATATCATATGCACTAAGCTTCACTGCCCACTTAGCCATCCTTCCTGACATTTCAGGTTTCCTGAGAACATTCTTAATTGGAAAATTAGTTTTAACAATAATGGCATGAGTTTCAAAATAATGTCTTAATTTAGTAGATGCCATAATTAGTGCAAGGATAAGTTTTTCTAAATGTGAATACCTGGATTCAGCATCAAGCAAACTTCTTACTTACATAATAGACAGGATGTTGTGTACCTTCGTGATCCTTAACAAGGACTGCACTTACTGCTTTAGAGGATACCGCCAAATACAAGGATAATATATCTCCTTTTTCTGGTTTCATCAAGGCAGGGGCTGAGGATAGGTAATCCTTGAGAGCTTTGAGAGCATTTTCATGCTTTTCAGTCCATTCAAATTTCTTGTTCTTCCTCAAAATGTCATAGAATTCTTTGCATTTTTCTGAGGATTTGGATATGAACCTGTTCAAGGCTGGGATCCTGCCTGTCAATCTTTGCACATCCTTAGCATTGGCAGGAGATTTGATATTCACAATAGCCTTGATTTGCTCTGGACTTGCTTCAATGCCTCTTTTTGTCACCATATAGCCTAAGAATTTACCTGCTTTAACACCAAAGTGACACTTGGAAGGATTTAGTTTCATATTAAATTTATCAAGGATATTGAATGCTTCCTCCAGGTCTCTAAGGTGATCCTCAGCTTTCTTGGACTTAGCCACCATGTCATCTATATAGACTTCCATAGTGTGCCTAATTTGTTCCTTGAACATCATATTGACTAGTCTTTGATATGTAGCACCTGCATTCCTTAGTCCAAATGGCATAGCAATATAACAATATATACCAGTTGGGGTCATAAAGGCTGTATCCTCTTGATCAGATGGTTCCATCTGAATTTGTTGAAATCCAGATGAAGCATCCATAAAAGTCAACAACTTATGACCCGCGGTAGCATCCACCGTGGAGTCAATGTGGGGTAATGGGAAAGGATCCTTGGGACATGCCTTGTTTAAATCAGTAAAATCGACACATACCCTCCACTTTCCATTTTTCTTTTGAACAACAACCACATTGGCTAACCATCTTGGATACTTAACCTCTCTAGTTATACCTTCCCAAAGTAGTTTATCTACCTCTTCCTGGATAATAGCATTCCTTTCAGGTGCAAACTTCCTCCTCTTCTGATGTATAGGCTTGAATGACCTGTCAATGCCAAGCTTATGAGTAATTATATCCTTAGATATACCTGTCATATCCTCATGATTCCAAGCAAAGGTGGTTTTCCTCCTCTTAAGGAAGGATACTAGATCTTGTTCAATGTTGTCGAGGATCCCTGATCCTATGAAGACGATGGATTCAGGATCATGGGGATCCATAAGGATTTCCTTCACATCCTGTTCTCTTGCCTCCAAGATATCTCTCGGAGGATGCTTTAATTGCTATTGCTCCCTTGGTCTTGAGGCTGGCTTCATTGATGACGTGTAACAATTCTTAGCCTCTTGTTGATCACTCTCAATCTTCACCACCCCCCACGGACTAGGAAGCTTTACACATTGATGATAGGTAGATGGGACTGCCTTCATGTCATGTATCCATGGCCTGCCAATGATAACATTTCAACAGGATAAGCAATCTATAACACAAAATTTTTGATAAGAATGAAGTCCTTCAATATAGATGGGGAGTTTGATGTCCCCCAATGTATTCTTTGTCTCTCTGTTGAATCCCACAAGAACTGAGGATCTTGGGACAATGTCTGATTCAGGAATGTTAATCTTTTTGAGGACATCAAGCTGGATGATGTTCACTGAGCTTCCTCCATCTATCAGGATCCTGCGAACAAAGTGGTTAGAAATAAACAGAGTAATAACAAGACCATCATGATGAGGATCCTGAACATCAAGACGATCATCCTCATCAAAAGTTATAATTTTATCCTTGGTGATAGTGGAGGTCCGGATGGGTCTGTCTCCATTATCCATCTTGGTTTCCTTGGCATGTCTTTTAGCTGCTGAAAAGGAAGTACCACAAATGTCTGATCCACCGGATATAAAGTTTATAATTTGTGCATCTGCTGGAGGAGCAGGAGCCTTTTCCGGTATCCTTTCAGGATCCTGGATCCTTGACTTCTTTCTTCCCAAGAGCTCCTTCAAGTGCCCCTTGCTTAACAAGTAACCAATTTCTTTTCTAAGTGCAATACACTCTTCAGTGAGATGTCCGAAATCCTCATGATATGCACACCACTTGGATTTGTCTTTTGTAGCGGCTGGTTTATCACTTTTTCTTGGCCACCTAGCTATCTCACCTAAATTCTGCATTGCAAGAATTAGCTCATTGTTATTAACAGAAAAACAGTATTCAGAAATTGGAGGATAATCCTCATCATCCTCTTCTTGCTCTACTGCATGCACATTCTGGTTGTCAGACTTGTTGTAGGACTTGAACTTGTTATTCTTAAAGTAGGATCCTTGCTTTTCTTGTTTTGAGGATCCTGTCAATCTTTCCTGGATCCTTTTGTCATCCTCTAAACGGATGAACCTAAGGGCCCTGGTTCTTACTTCATCAAGATTCATGCATGGGGTCATAACAAGATAATCATAGAATAATGAATCCCTAAGCAAACCCATTTTAAAGGCTTCCACAGCCGTAGCTATATCCAGGTTAGGGATATCTAAGGATTCTTTACTAAACTTAGTGATGTAATCCCTAAGTGATTCATTTTGACCTTGTGTTACCCTATATAGGTCACTAGTTAATCGTTCAAACTTTCTACTACAAGAGAATTGACTAAACAAAATAACCAGATTAGCGAATGAAGTAATAGAGTAAGGGGGAAGACTTAGCAGCCATTTAAGAGCAGATCCTGTGAGTGTGGATCCAAAACCCTTGCATAGACATGCTTCTTTTAACCTCTCAGGAATTAGATTGATCTCCATCCTCTCCCTGTATTGAGCTACATGTTCCTCTGGTTCCGTTGAACCATCATATAACTTCATAGTTGGTATCTGGAACCTTTTGGGTATCTCAGCATCACAAATAGGTGGTGCAAAGCGAGATATCCTATGGCTACCATCTACAATTTCAGGAATGGGTTTAACCACTCCTGGTACGCTGGATATCATATCCTTAAGCTTCTGTAACTCCCTAGCCATAGCCTGATTGATACCTGTATCCTGTATAGAGCCATGGTTAGTGTTAGGGGAGGATTTTCTAACAATTAGTGATCCTTATTCGTTATCCTAACTGGTGATCCTTACTTCTGTGATAGGTGGTGATCCTCAGAAGAGCTTCAGGATCAGGATCATGGATCACTTTAAGGATCCTCGTACTGACGATTGTTTATTTATGTATTGTACTATCTCGCAGGTATAACGAGATTGACCAAGTCTTGGCGACATTCCTGGAGAATATTCCTAAACTATTATGCACGTGCTTGACCAAAAATAGACGTTATGGAGAACGTGGAGGCTTGGCACGAAAGTCGGATAGTTAGTTTAGGTGGTTATTTCTATTTTAAAAAGGGAGTAACGAGCTAGTAGAAAACATTTAGTCATTTCTCAGTTACACACACTCGTACAAACGCTCATACAAGCTCTCGTTCAAACACTTAGCAATTTCATACACTTTTTACACATTTCACCGTAGTGATCCTTGTACCTAGCTCGTTACTATCCGAAGTTGTAAACATTTAATCATTTATTAGAGCTTGGTGATCGGTAGTTTCCATCACCCGGGGTTTTTTGTGCCGGAGATCAACTCTTGATCAAGGGCTTTTTCCCCGTATAAATCCTTGTGTTGTTTGTGCAAATCTATATTGAAGTGATCCTCATCGCTATTACATAATCAGCATCATACCCCCATAACATAGAGTTTGGTTGCAATATCCTCAATAGATTTTTTGACCAAAACAGTTTGGCGCCCACCGTGGGGCAATTGGTGCTTTGTCCTTAGAAGAATTCGCATTTTTGTGCTCATTCCGGTTCACTACAACCAAGCAAATGGCTTCCTCAGCGAAGAATACTTCAAACTTGATGCCTTCATTTACTTCTTCACAAGGCGTCCCTCCTTTGCCTCCACCACCTTCTGGATCCCAGAAGAATACCGAGAATGCCGCGAAGAAACCAACTCCCATTTTCTCAAAACCACCTACTTCTTCTGTTTCAACTAATCCTACTACTAATGATCTCTATGCCTTGATTTTGCAGATGAGGAATCATGCACAAGAGCAGGATAAGACCAACGAAAGGATCCTCCGGGAGATTGACGAAATTAAGAAACAGAAGAAAACGGCAGAGAATCGTTCCCCACTGATGCCCAGATCTTTGAATTTTGATACTCCGGTGATTACTTCTCAGCCATCAGTGGTTCCAGACGTTCAATATGTGGGTGGACCAAAAGGAGTGCACTACGGAACAACAACAATGACCCAGGCATCAGGTTCACTTTTCCAGCCAGCGGGATCCTATCCTCAGCATATGGGATCCCTCACAAGTTCAGGAGTGCAGCAGTTTCTAGGATCCTCCTTCGTTCCAGGATCATCCCAGGTTCAAGGATCCTCCTTCGCTCCAGGATCATCCCAGGTTCATGGATCCTCCTTCGTTCCAGGATCATTCCAGGTTCAAGGATCCTCCTTCATTCCAGGATCATCCCAGGTTCAAGGATCCTCTTTCGTTCCAGGATCATCCCAGTTCCAGGGATCCTTCCAGATGCCAGGATCCTTGAGGAGCTTGCAAACAGGAAGTTCAGATGTCCATCAGGGAGATTTTATTCCAATGCAGACCAACGCTTCTACTGGTCCCTCGATCATTCCAGAGCCTCAACAATATGGATTAACATCCATTCTTCCTAACTTGAATCCAATGGGAGGTAACACTTTTAATAATTCTCATACTACTAACCATGGTCTTATGCAGGATCCAGGTATCAATCATGCCATGGCCAGAGAATTGCAAAAGCTAAAGGATATGATATCAAGTGTTCCGGGAGTGGTCAAACCTATCCCAGAGATCGCAGATGGGAGCCATAAGATATCTCGTTTTGCACCACCAATCTGTGATGCTGAGATACCCAAAAGGTTCCATGTGCCTACAATGAAACTGTATGATGGCTCAACGGATCCTGAAGAACACATAGCACAATACAGGGAGAGGATGGAAATCAATCCAATTCCAGAAAGGTTAAAAGAAGCATGCCTGTGCAAGGGATTCGGATCCACTCTTACTGGATCAGCTCTCAAATGGCTGCTAAGTCTTCCTCCCTATTCTATTACCTCATTTGCTAACCTAGTTAACTTGTTTAATAATCAGTTTTCTTGCAGTAGAAAATTTGAACGATTAACTAGTGATTTATATAGGATAACCCAGGGTCATAATGAATCATTAAGGGATTACATTACCAAATTCAGTAAAGAATCCTTAGACATTCCCAACTTAGATATAGCTACGGCTGTTGAGGTCTTCAAAATGGGATTGCTTAGGGATTCGTTATTTTATGATGATCTTGTTATGACACCATGCAGGAACTTAGATGAGGTAAGAACCCGAGCACTTAGGTTCATTCGGCTAGAGGATGACAAGAGGATCCAGGAGAGGTTAGCAGGATCCTCAAAGCAGGATAAGCAAGGATCCTCATTCAGGAACAACAAATTCAGATCCTACAGCAGATCTGATAATCAGAATGTGCATGCTATTGATCAGGAAGAGGATGATGAGGATTATCCTCCAATCTCTGAATATTGTTTTTCTGTTGACAGCAATGAACTAATCCTTGCGATGCAGGGTTTAGGTGATAAAGCTAGATGGCCCAGAAAAAATGATAGGCCAGCTGCAACTAAGGATAAATCAAAGTGGTGTGCATACCATGAAGATTTTGGGCATCTCACAGAAGAATGCATTGCATTAAGAAAGGAAATTGGATACTTGTTGAGCAAAGGGCATCTAAAAGAGTTGTTGGGAAGAAAAAATTCAAGGACTCAGGATCCTGAAAGGATCCCTGAGAAGGCTCCAGCTCCTCCAGCAGATGCACAAGTGATAAACTTTATTTCTGGAGGATCCGACATTTGTGGCACATCCTTCTCAGCAGCTAAAAGGCATGCAAAGGAAACTAAAATGGATAATGGAGAAAGACCAGTTCGAACATCAAGTGTCTCCGAAGGAAAAGTCATAACCTTTGATGAAGAGGATCGTTTTGATATCCAGGATCCTCATCACGATGGTTTAGTTAGTACTCTTTTTATATCTAACCATTTTGTCCGCAGGATCCTTATAGACGGAGGAAGTTCAGTGAACATTATCCAGCTTGATGTTCTAAAGAAGATGGGTATTCCTGAATCAGAAATCATACCAAGATCCTCCGTGCTCGTGGGATTTAGTGGCGAAACTAAGAACACCCTGGGGGACATTAAACTCCCAATATATATTGAAGGCTTACACTCTTATCAAAAATTTTGTGTTATTGTCTGTTTATCTTGTTGTAATGTTATCCTTGGCAGGCCCTGGATACACGATATGAAAGCAGTCCCATCTACTTACCATCAATGTGTGAAGCTCCCTAGTCCTTGGGGAATAGTAAAGATTGATAGTGATCAGCAGGAAGCTAAGAATTGCTACACTTCATCGATGAAACCAGCCTCAAAGTCAAGGGAGCAATAGCAATCAAGGTATCCTCCAAGGAATGTCTTGGAGGCCAGAGAGCAGGATGTGGTAGAAATCCTCATGGATCCCGATGATCCTGAATCCAAAATCTATATCGGATCAGGGATCCTTGGCGAAATGAAAGAAGACCTCGTATCCTTCCTCAAAAGGAGAAAGACTACCTTTGCATGGAAACACGAAGACATGACTGGTATATCCAAAGATGTTATCACCCATAAACTCGGCATTGACAGATCCTTCAAACCAATCCATCAAAGGAGAAGGAAGTTTGCACCGGAAAGGAATGCCATTATCCAAGAAGAGGTAGAGAAATTGCTCCGGGCAGGTATGATTAGAGAGGTCAAGTATCCAAGATGGTTGGCCAATGTGGTTGTTGTTCAAAAGAAAAACGGAAAGTGGAGGGTATGTGTCGACTTTACCGATTTAAATAAGGCATGTCCCAAGGATCCTTTCCCTTTACCCCACATTGACTCCATGGTGGATGCAACTGCGGGTCATGAACTGTTAACTTTTATGGATGCTTCATCTGGATTTCAACAAATCCAAATGGAACCATCCGACCAAGAGGATACAGCCTTCATGACTCCAACTGGTATATATTGCTATATTGCTATGCCGTTCGGATTGAGAAATGCAGGTGCAACGTACCAAAGGCTGGTGAATATGATGTTCAAGGATCAGATCGGACAAACTATGGAGGTTTACATAGATGATATGGTGGTAAAATCCATAAGAGCTGAGGATCACCTAAAGGATTTGGAGGAAGCATTTGATATCCTTGACAAATATAATATGAAGCTTAATCCTTCAAAATGTCATTTTGGTGTCAAAGCAGGTAAATTCTTAGGATACATGGTGACTAAGAGAGGCATTGAAGCTAGCCCGGAACAAATCAAAGCAATAGTGAACATCAAATCCCCGGCCAATGCTAAGGATGTTCAAAGGCTAACAGGCAGGATAGCAGCTTTGAACAGATTTATATCCAAATCCTCGGAGAAGTGCAAAGAATTCTATGATATCCTAAGGAAGAACAAGAAATTTGAGTGGACCGAGAAGCATGAAAATGCTTTGAGAGCCCTCAAAGATTACTTATCCTCAGCCCCATCCTTGATGAAACCAGAAAAAGGCGATGTGTTATCCTTGTATCTTGCAGTATCCTCAAAAGCAGTAAGTGCGGTCCTTGTTAAGGATCATGAAGGTACACAACATCCTGTCTATTATGTAAGTAAAAGTTTACTTGACGCCGAATCCAGGTATTCACACCTTGAAAAACTTATTCTTGCATTAATAATGGCATCTACTAAGCTAAGACATTATTTTGAGACTCATGTTATTATTGTTAAAACTAATTTTCCAATTAAGAATGTCCTCAGGAAACCAGAGATGTCAGGAAGGATGGCTAAGTGGGCAGTGAAGCTGAGTGCATATGATATAAGATATGAGCCTAGGACAGCCATCAAATCCCAAGCATTAGCTGACTTTGTGGCTGATTTCAGTAGTGATTTACAAGAAGAAGCTGAGTTAGAAGTCCAGCAGCTAGAGGAGACCAAGGATCCTTGGATACTCCACACTGATGGATCCTCAAATGTCAAAGGCACAGGGCTTGGAATACTACTAAAATCGCCACAGGGGGACATAATACCCCACTCTATAGCTTGTGAGTTCCAAACCACTAATAATGAGGCTGAATATGAAGCCTTAATTGCTGGTTTGCAAATTGCAAAGCATATGGGGATCAGGTCTCTTGAGGTACATGTAGATTCATTGTTAATTACAAACCACTTTAATGGATCCTACGCTGTTAAAGGTGAAAAACTAACCAAATATTTGGAGATAGTCAAAAGTTTGGCACTCTCTTTTGTTTCCTTTAGTTTGTCACAGGTACCTAGGGAAGAAAATACAGAAGCTGATGCATTGGCTAACTTAGGATCATCCTTGAAGATCCCGGAGGATATCAAGATTCCTATTATCCATATCCTGACCCCGGCTATCGAGGATCATGAGGCTATGGAGATAGGAAATGATTCTGCAATTATCCCTTGTGAGTGACCATACTTGAGATGCATTGAGGATCCTGAAGTTCAAGAAGTTTTAAAAGACTTCCATGAAGGAGATTGTGGAAACCACACTGGGGGCAGGGCATTATTCTCAAGGATCCTGAGGACAAGATACTACTGGCCAACCATGAAGAAAGATGCTGTGGAGTATGCCAGAAGATGTGATCCTTGCCAGAGACACAGCAATATCCTTCATCAACCAGCTGAATTATTTCATCCTATATCCTCCTCTTGGCCATTTATGAGATGGGGTATGGATATAGTTGGTAAGCTCCCTAAGGCACCTGGTGGAAAAGTATTCATGCTTGGTATGACTGATTACTTCTCCAAGTGGATAGAGGCTGAAGCTTTTGCCCAAGTCAGAGAAAAGGAAGTTATATCCTTCATTAAAAGAAATATTATAACTAGATTTGGTATCCCTTCTGAGATTATATGTGATAATGGTTCCCAATTTATTGGGGGCAGAACCACTAACTTTTGTGACAGCTGGTGGATTAGGATGATAACATCAACACCAGTCCACCCACAAGCTAATGGTCAGGCAGAATCATCTAACAAGATCATCATCAACAATTTGAAGAAGAAGCTTGGATCCAAGAAAGGGAAGTGGGCAGAAGAACTACCCTATGTGCTCTGGGCTGATAGGACAACCCCTAAGAATGCTACTGGTCAAACGCCATTCTCTTTGGTATTTGGGGCAGAATCGGTGATCCCAACAGAAATGGTGGTTCCAACTGCTAGAACAAGTACCCGTGATCCCGAGGAGAATGATAAGAACTTGGCTCAAGACCTGGATACTATTGAAGAAATCAGGGATATGGCTAGGATAAGGATGGCCAGTTATCAGCAAAGGATGGCTGGTGCTTACAACAAGAATGTCAGGATCAGGAGGTTTCAAGTTGGAGATATGGTATTAAGGAAAGCATTCCAAAATACCACCAATCCTGCTGATGGGAAGTTGGCTCCAAAATGGGAAGGTCCTTATTTGATTGAAGCTGTGTTGGTGCATTCATCTGTCGTCTTCGTCTTATGTCGAGTCTCGGATTCGTTGCAGATTTGAACAAGTGTGACATCATCATTATGACATCATCATGTGACATCATAATGATGACATCACAATTTAGAATTCATGAAACAAGTATTAGATGGTTGACCGTTTGAAGAATAGTTCTTGTCCGTTTGAAATTGTAACATTTTAAAGGGTTCCGTTTGAAGGGTTCCGATTGAAATGATTATGTCATTTTCAAACGGAAGGGTCCTCCCTATATATATCCTTCAAACGAGTTCATTTGTAAGGTTCTAGTTTCCGACGCCGAGGTGCTGTCGAGGTGTCTCCAAGTCTGTAATCGTTCAGAGATTAATAAACGAGACAATTAATAGTGAATACAAGCTAAACGAAGACCGAATCAATGAATTCCGCCTCTGATTCGGTCTGAGCACTCTTCTGATCGACTCGTTAGGTCGTTTCACGATCCTACAAGTGGTATCAGAGCTCAGGAGGAAGAGTTCTTACCGTTTAGCTCATTTTCGCTGGAATATTCTGACTTCTACACTTTCTTTTCTGATTTGGACAAGTGTTTACGGTTAAAACGGTTTAAAACTTTCACAATTCAAACGAAACACAGTATTAACGAATCCTTGAGAATATCAGTTAAAAACTCGAAGTTAAACCGGTAAAAAAGGACTGAAATATGGGTTCCGTTTGAACGAATCTTGGCATTTCAGTTTGAAAACTACCATATCGTTTGAAATATCGTTTGAAGTGACCATCACGTTTGAACATATCGTTTGAAAACTGCCTGAACGTTTGAAATTTGTGTTACGTTTGAACTTATCGTTTGAAACATGATCATCGTTTGAAACGTGACATGACAGTTTGAAAATTGACTTAACCGTTTAAAGCAAGCACCTGAAAGTTTGAAATTACATCTGACCGTTTGAAATTCTACATGAACGTTTGAAACATGTTTTTTTGTTTAAAAGTGTTTCAGTTTTTCATGTGATAGTGCTTTGGCTTGTGTGAACCGTTTGAAAATTCATAGGGTCATGTGAATTTCATCGAGTTGTGTGAAACAAAAATAAAGAGGTTGTCAGTCTTTGCATGTGTGTTTATCATTTCTAGACGTTTTGTAAATTGTTTGCATGTGCTGAATTTTTAAAATCATAGTGTTGCATGTTGTAGAGTGCCATGTGAAAAGGTGTTATAGTTGTCAGCTACTGTTTGCAATTCATGTGTTGATATTTCGATCAATGTGAATGTTCAGCAAAAGGTCCAAAGAGAATAATATTGTCGGGTTAGTGAGTCTTGCGGCCCAATCATAGTTTGGTTTAGTGGATTTTCAATCAGATTTTTTGGGTGGTCCAATGAGAATTTAGATATCATATTCCATTAGTTTATTTGTTTAAGATTGAAAATCCATGTGGCATGTGCTTTGACTGAATATTTGTCTCGGTCCTATCATTTCACAACATTCAAATATTTGTTATCATATCTTCACGTGACTAAAGGTTTCATGCATTGAAGTTGATTGTCGTTTGTTGGTGAAGTAGACATTGTGGTACAATAAAAATCAGAAATAAAGAAATCGAAAAAGTGTTGTCAGCCACGAGAATTTAAAAAAAAGGGCACGGTCTAATCGGAATAATCCATATCATCGGCCCAATATTTTGAGTCCATTGTTGAAGTACCCATCAAAGGTGATTCAGGTGTTTCACTAGGTTGAAAATTCATTTGAAACTTGACTCTTGTTCGTTTGAAAGCTGAGTTTGTGAAATTGTTTACCGAAAACATGGAAACTGAAGAAGAAATTGCATTGTATTACTATGTATCTCAACAAGAGAGCTATTTTAAGAATGAAGAAGAACCAGTTTTTGAAGAATCAATTTCAAAAGAATCAGTTTCAGTAAAAATGGATTCAGAAACTGATCAAGATAAGGTTGAAAATAATTTGGAAGTTGTTTCGGAGAAAGTACCAGTGTTTGATAACTCATCAGATGAAGAGAGTGATGATGACAGTAAAGAAATTAGTCAACTTGAATTTTATAGAATTTTGATGGCACCTGATTTGTTTAATATGCTTGTTGCAGCAAAAATGGAGTTACTCAAAACAAAACGAGCTGCAAAAATGAAGGATCTAAAGGTAGAAAATGTGGAAGAAAATGTTCAAGTGATGAAAGAACAGGTTGAAGAGATTCCAGCTTTCAAGACTAAGAAGAAAGCTGAAGTTGAAAAGATGCCTGGGAAATGCTCAGAATGTGATCAATCTAGAGCAGAAAATGTCAAACTCTTAAAACAAGCAGAGAGTTTGACATTGGAAAACAAGATTTTGAAAGAAAAAGAAAAAGAATTTGAAAACAAAAAGAAATCTTCAGAAGATGAAGATTTCTGGATAAAGCTTGAAAACAAGAATTTGAAAGCAAATGAAACAAAATTTCAAGAACAGTTAAAAGTTTTGGAAAATGAAAAATCTGTTCTTGAAAACCTTAAAATTGAAAACAAAAAAACAATCAAGTCTCATTTTGAACGAATTTCTCAGCTTGAAAATGAAGCTGAGAATTCAAGGAACAAAATAGATGAACTTGAAAAGAAATTGAAAGGTTTTGTGACTTCATCTGAGTTCCCCTGTCCAAAACCGATCAATTCTGTTCCAATAAGTGACAATGTCACAAACTTTGACAAAGTCAAAGTTGAAGATTGTGATGAAAAATCTGATGATGAAAAAGATAAAATTGAAAAACAAAATTTATTTTTGAAATTAAAAGAAAAATTTCAGAAAACTGTTCTGCAATCTACTGAAAAGGGAGAATGCTCTAAGCAAAAACCTTTGAAGAAGAAAGTGGAACAGAAACAAAAAATTAAAAATGAGAAAAATGTTCAAAAAGATAATAAAAGCTCATCAGATCGATCATCCAATCGCAATGAAAAATTACAAAAATCGAAAAATGAAAACTCAAAAACTGTTGGTAATAAGTGGTGTAGGTCGGACCACAGTGCTTTAAAGCCAAATCCAGCTTACAAGAGGAGAGATGGATATCACCAAGCCAAACAGTGCTTTGATCTGAATGTTTGGACTGAAAATGGTGATTGGTACGATAACAGAGTGTGTTACAGATGCGGTTATCAAGGTCACATTGCTGTTAACTGCCAAAGTTGGAGTTATGAGACGAGGAGATGCTTTAATTGCAACATCAGAGGTCACATTGCCAGAGATTGCCCAAGGAGATCAAATGAAAGATTGAGGGTTAATTCTCAGAAAATGGCAAAGAAATCAGTCAATGTCAAGCCCAAAGAACAGAAGGTTCAAGAACCTAAAGTTCAAGAAACGAAAGTGAAGCTTTCTCAGGGGCAGAAAGACAGACTGAGGAAGAAAAGAAAGAAGTCTAGAGATTATCTAGAGAAGATCTTATTCTCGGGTTCATCTGTTGGTAAAAATAAGAGTTCTGATGAATCGACTCCCTCAACTGCAAAGTCAAGCAAGACGAATTCATCGGATACAAATTTGAGGACGAAAGAGGGAAAGAAGAAGAAGAAATTGGTCGGCGATGAATCTGACGTGTCAAAGTCAGACAAGCCACCATCAGGCAATGAATCTGACAGGTCAAAATCAGACAAGCCATGTGCAGGCAATGAATCTGGTGTGGTAAAGCCAGAAGAGCCGTGTGTTAAGGTAAAAAATGAGAATTCTGGTATAACAATGGATGATGCAAATTTTCCACCATTGTTGAACAAGAATTCAAAATCACCCAAGGACAGTCAGGCTTGGGTGAATCTGTTTAAATGAAAAACCTGACTTGCCGGAGTTCCCAAGTTGGTAAGCGTGGAACATGAATCGGCATATTTCTTGAGAAATTCACGAAAGTGATTTCGATTTAAAAGTGGTAAATCAGGGACATTAAGTTGTACTTGATTTTCTACAAGTGATGTTTGTGGATTGATCTTAAAAATGTTAGTTTTTACAAGTGATTGAAGACAACAAAGTGATGAAAGATCCCCGAATTTGTGAAAAGACACACAAAACTTATTTTCCGGAAAAACCATTTTGATTAAAACAAACTTAAGTGTTTTGAAATCATTATGGGAAAATAGTTTGTTGTCAGGGGGAGTTCTGATTATTCAAGCCAAGTGAATGGAGAATTGAAGTAATTCTCATCATGTTGTCACATTTCTTGTACAAGTTTGTTTTCAAATTTTCTCAGAAAATCAAAATTGAGACATATTTTGATTTTAGGGGGAGAAAAAATTTTAAAAAATTAGAAAATTTGAAAATGCCAAAAACATTGAAAAATGCAAAATTGAGTTTTGTTGTCAAAAAGAGGAAATGATAGTAGATCAGTTGGACTGTCACAGCATGCTAAAGAAATGTAAAGTTAAAATGTGATAAACGATCTCACTAAAGATGTGACGGTAGGCTCAGCTAGACTAGTAGATTTGCGATAACGATACAAACTTAAATGAAAAAGCCTAGTTCTAGTGGGAAACATGGTCAAAAGCATAGTACTTAGTTTTGTCCTTCTTGACTGTGTACCTACTCAGTAATTGCTGATTGTCGAATGACATAAAACTGGTTAAGTTTGTGAGCTTTCACAACTTTGCTGAAAAGTCACTGTGATTTTGTGCATTTCATTTTGCGAAGATTTAAACTTGTTTTATTTCTTTATTTTGTTTAAGCATCGGACATCCTCTGCGTATACGTGAGTATCGACCTGGATGTTGTTGCCTAAACGTTCTGCTTTATTTTCTTTGGTGTTTCGTTTAAGCTTTGGACCTCCTCTGCGTATACGGGAGTATCGACCTGGTGGTTAAAGCCTAAACAACTTCAACTTGTTTTATTTTTCTTATTTTGTTTAAACATTGGACTTTCTCTGCGTATACGGAAGTATCGACCTGATTGTTAATGTTTAAACATTCTGCTTTGTTTTCGCACAAATCACAGTTGATAAAAGTTTAAAGGCATTACTTGAGTTAGTGTATTGCATGATGAGGGGATATGCTGAGATTGTGGGGTCCATAAGAACTTAGTGCTATCTTAATATACCTTAAAGTATCGGTAAGCAAATTGAAAGTTTTTAGATTGAGTTTATGTGGACAACAATATCGTCAATCAACGTGAATCGTTTAGAACTGAAAATGTTTAAAGCTTAACGGTGCTAGTGATTGGTCACATAAACTGATATGATCCTCTTGCACGAACTCACAAAAATATTGTTTGTAAATATTTCATTTCTGCATTTCATTTTGGTTATTTCAAGAAATACAAAAAGATTTTAGTGTGTTTTAGTATAAACTTTTGAAAAATTCAAAAATATTTTCGACAATTGATGTTGAAGAACTGATTTTCAAAATTTCAAGTGCTGAACATGATGAACTGGTTTGGGAGTGTGCGTTTAAAAGAAGAAATTTGTTTTTGTAAAAAGAAAAGTTTGATTAGTTAATCAGGGTCATTAATTTGAACTTGATGTAACTATTTCCAGTAAGTTTTTTCTTATTGATTTAAGTAAAAACTTATGTGTTTGTGAGAAAATGTGTGCAGGAAATGAGCTGATCAGAGATAAAGCCAGGAATTGATCTCTAGGTGATAGCTAATTCCAGACAGCGATCCCATCAAGATGAGAGGGGGAGTCTGACGAGGTTAGAGCCAAAGAGAAGATCCTGGTATATGATAAGAAAGAAAAGAGACTGATTAAGACTGAAGATGCAAAGACTCGACACTTAAGACTCGTCAACATCTGAGGGGGAGTCTGTTGGTGCATTCATCTGTCGTCTTCGTCTTATGTCGAGTCTCGGATTCGTTGCAGATTTGAACAAGTGTGACATCATCATTATGACATCATCATGTGACATCATAATGATGACATCACAATTTAGAATTCATGAAACAAGTATTAGATGGTTGACCGTTTGAAGAATAGTTCTTGTCCGTTTGAAATTGTAACATTTTAAAGGGTTCCGTTTGAAGGGTTCCGATTGAAATGATTATGTCATTTTCAAACGGAAGGGTCCTCCCTATATATATCCTTCAAACGAGTTCATTTGTAAGGTTCTAGTTTCCGACGCCGAGGTGCTGTCGAGGTGTCTCCAAGTCTGTAATCGTTCAGAGATTAATAAACGAGACAATTAATAGTGAATACAAGCTAAACGAAGACCGAATCAATGAATTCCGCCTCTGATTCGGTCTGAGCACTCTTCTGATCGACTCGTTAGGTCGTTTCACGATCCTACAAGCTGAAGCAGGAAAGGGGGAATATAGATTGTTAACCATGGAAGGTGATTTGCTACCAAGAGCCTGGAATGCTGTCCACTTGAAGAAATATTTCATTTGAGCAGGATCCTAGTAGCACAGATGATCCTCACAATAGGGATATCCTTAAAGGATCCTCAAAGCATCGATGATCCTTACTTAGGTAATATCCTAAACTTGAACTAATTCATTTCTTTATTTTCTCATATAAGGATAAGGATCATGTATCCTTTATCCATCTCTCACGTGAATTTGAGTTTTGAAAGTTCAGGTATCCTTAGCATAACGTTGGTTATCCACAGAAGCAATCCGTCTTTTGGGTTTAACCCCAGCTATTCGGGCTTGTCCCCAGATTCCGCCTGTAGCGCACGATGATCCTGGTGTAGTTCAAGGCTTTGGGACCAGTACTCGTTCTAGGGGCTGATAATTCCATTGTTCTGGCTATGCTTAGGATCCTACGTATAATGGTAGACGTACCATACATCCGTTCCTAAGGTTTCTAACGTTTTCGCGTTAGCTAAGGTTTCTAACGTTTTCACGTTAGCTAAGGTTTTGGCATTTTCATGCCACTAAGTTTGGATAGTCGCCAGTTAGGGCCATACTCCAGTTTACATACGATCCTTGGGCTTGTCCCCAGTTATCCTTGGGCTTGTCCCCAGTTATCCTTGGGCTTGTCCCCAGTTGCTAACCCTTTTCTTATATTGGCTTAGTCCCAAGTTATGCTCTATTTCAGGTTCTTGAAGATAGGCAACTAAGGATCCTTGATCCTTACTTTATTCTAAGGTTTATCTTATAGTTATCCTTATTATGGATAGGATTCTAACTTGGATCCTCAGGTATGATCCTTAACTATTTTTAATTCTATTCATTATTTATTTGAATAACCCTTATACTTGACAACTGAACTTGTGATTCTTAAACCATATCACTTTTTAGAACTTATCGGTTATGGGATATGTGATCCTTGATCATATCCTAAACTTTCTGGATATCTTTTCTAATTTTTCAAGGCTTGATAAGTATAAACAGAATGAACATTACAACAGTTGGAAAGTAACATATTAAAGAGGATAACAACATGAGATAAGCGACAAAAGGTTAAGTTTTTATTTATAAACAAAAGACTAACCCTTAAAAGGTTGTCAAAATTACCTACCCGAGCTTCTACCAGCAAAATGTGGCCCGTCCGCTGGGGTAGGTAAAGGGTGTCCATGATAACAAGTTCGAAAGTAGTGCAGGAATATAAAGGCGGCATGATCACAATGGTTTCATCCCCCAAACAGAGGATCCCTCCACCATATGCAATCCTGCCTATTGTCCAAAGGATCATATATGATCCTTAATCCTAAAACCTATTGTTCAAGTACAACCCATCATTGTTTAGCAAAAAACACCACAACCAAAACAAACTATCAAACTTAAAAAATGGGCTCTGGCTACGTCTAGAAATGTCCTTCATCGCCCATTCATGCAACCTATGCCTTTGCTGCATCCTCTTCCCCTCCAGCTGCAGTATCCTTCATCAGATCCTTTCCACTGCCACTTGCTTCAATCGCCAAGACTTCAGTAGCCTCCTCCTCATCATCCTCGAGATCAGCCAACCTTGCCTTCCAACCCTCAACATCCCAGCTGTTTTTGTCGAAACTAGGATCTTGAGCTTCCTGGGCCATCTTCAATTTTGTCTGATACATCGTGATGGCTGCAGAGACCTTAGCATTTTCAATGAGTTCATGCTTCTCATAGTCAAGGTCGATTAGAAGTTTGGCTGTCTTAGTCTTCTCGTCCAGGAGTTCCTTCCGAAGATCAGCAAGTGCAAGGTCCTTGAGCACGGTAACCTGTTGGAGGTCAGCAATTTTCTTGTCCTGCTCCTCAACATTCCCCACGTAATCCTCAATCTCAGCAAATTTCTGCAAAGAAAAGGATAAAGCAGTTCAAGATCAAGTGATCCTCATACGAGTAGGATACCTGGGCAGAATTAAGGATCCTTACATCATTGAAGTATTCAAGGAACTGGTGGCGGATCAGTGGTAGGCCTTGAAGATCCTCAGCATCAGAGGTTTTTCTCTTCTTGACACCCTTTCCTTTAGTGGGTGCCTTTGGAATGGAAATACTAGGACTGGTGGTGGATCTCTTCTTCCTGGATCGTACGACATCAAGGTCAGCCGTGTTGAACTGGGATACAGGCTTGGCAGATTTTTCAGCACCTACACAATCAAAACAAGATAAGTATCTTTTCTTAGTTCATGTTTCACTATTTATTTAAATTTTAAACAAGGATACTTACTTGACATTGTGATAGAGCCTGAGGATACCTCCTGTGAATCTTGGGTTGTTGTCTTGAAAGTTCTTGTCTCAGGATCAAGTCTCTTGAAAGCAAGGAGCCTTTCCTTAGCAGCAGGGGACAGTTTGAGGTGTGAAACGGTGATAGCTGCATAACAAGAAAGCAAAAATATAAGTTATCCTTACATCAAAAGAAAGTTCCTGGTGATCCTTCTCAGGATCCTCCATCCTACCATGGGTAGCCCATTTTTTAGGAAGATCCTTTCCATCCTGGATGGAATCTCTCTTGATGAAAAAGAAACGTCGTTTCCAATTAGCATCATTCTTGGTGGCTTTGAAGATCGGGTGTTCCTCGCCGGGTTTACGTTTAAACAGATAACGATGAGAACCAAAAGTGGTAAGATCATACAGTTCTCCTAGCTCTGCCATCCCTAGATCTATTCCCTCCTGATCGATGATCCTTTCAAGGGTGTACAAAACCCTCCAAATCATCGGCATGGCTTGGATATAAGAGATGCCGGTTAGGGAAAAGAAAGATTGGGTGAAGGCTGGAAAAGGATATGTATAGCCTATGGTGAAAGGAGTGACGGGGAAAGCAACCCATTTATCGGAGATATGATCACTCAGGGCATTGGGGTCAAAAGGCCTAAATTCGGTGTTCGCCGGAAAGCAGTAGCGGATCCTATCTATCTGAGCATCATTGAAGCAGCAGCGTTCTTTAATAGAGTCTTCAATGATCCCCTGGCTTTTCGGAGGACTGTTCTTTGGGTGATCCTTGGCCGGTGAACTTCGGAGCAACATTTTCGAAGTGACGGAGATAAAGAAAGAAAAACAGAGTAAGAGAGGAAGCAAGAGAAGAAAGAAATACCTGGTTGATCGTCGACTGAGAATTTAAAGGGAGTTTCTTTCGAATTTGAATGCATAATGATCCTATCTATATCTCTATTTATAATTATGATTCTGCAGGATTGTCACTTCCGTGACATCATCATCGCAACGGCTAGTTCTATTTTAACGGCTATATATCCGTTAGTTTGTTACGGATAAGATCAAGAAAACGTAACTCGCTAATTTTACAATTTCACTCCTTATATTTTGGGGGCAATTGTTAGGGGAGGATTTTCTAACAATTAGTGATCCTTATTCGTTATCCTAACTGGTGATCCTTACTTCTGTGACAGGTGGTGATCCTCAGAAGAGCTTCAGGATCAGGATCATGGATCACTTTAAGGATCCTCGTACTGACGATTGTTTATTTATGTATTGTACTATCTCGCAGGTATAACGAGCTTGACCAAGTCTTGGCGACATTCCTGGAGAATATTCCTAAACTATTCTGCACGTGCTTGACCAAAAATAGACGTTATGGAGAACGTGGAGGCTTGGCACGAAAGTCGGATAGTTAGTTTAGGTGGTTATTTCTATTTTAAAAAGGGAGTAACGAGCTAGTAGAAAACATTTAGTCATTTCTCAGTTACACACACTCGTACAAACGCTCATACAAGCTCTCGTTCAAACACTTAGCAATTTCATACACTTTTTACACATTTCACCGTAGTGATCCTTGTACCTAGCTCGTTACTATCCGAAGTTGTAAACATTTAATCATTTATTAGAGCTTGGTGATCGGTAGTTTCCATCACCCGGGGTTTTTTGTGCCGGAGATCAACTCTTGATCAAGGGCTTTTTCCCCGTATAAATCCTTGTGTTGTTTGTGCAAATCTATATTGAAGTGATCCTCATCGCTATTACATAATCAGCATCATACCCCCATAACATAGAGTTTGGTTGCAATATCCTCAACAGATTTTTTGACCAAAACAGTTAGTGTTATATGAATTGTTATAAGTGTTACCTCCCATGGGATTCAAGTTTGGAATTGCGGATGTGAATCCATATTAACGGGATTCCGGTATGATTGAAGGTCCAGAGGAAGCAATGGTCATCATTGGTATGAAGTCTCCTTGATGAACATCCGAGCTTGGAGGCTGCATACTTCTTAAGAATCCTTGATCCTGAAAGATGTGGAATCCTTGAAGCTGAGAGGATCCTTGAACCTGAAAGGATCCTTGAGGCTGAGAGGATCCTTGAACCTGAAAGGATCCTTGGGGCTGAGAGGATCCTAGAACCTGGGAGGATCCTTGAAACTGGGAGGATCCTTGAATCTGGGAGGATCCTTGGACCTGGGAGGATCCTTGAACTGTGTGCATTCCCAAATATCCTCCTGAGCTGACGAAGGATCCCTGATGCTGAAAAGAGGACCCCGATGGCTGAAAACAGGATCCTTGAGGCTGGAAGTGAGAGCCAAATGCTTGACTCATAGTTGTTGTTCCATAACGCCTTCCTGATGGTCCACTCTGATACTGGATGTCTGGAGCTACAGTTTGTAAGGTTGTTATAGCTGGAGTATCGAAATCCAATGACCTTGGTATCAGAGGAGAGTGATCCTCCACTGATTTCTTCTGTTTCTTGATATCACCAATCTCCTGGAGGATCCTTTCATTGGTTTTGTCCTGCTCTTGCATGCGATCTCTCATCTGCAAAATCAGAGTAAAAAGATCATTATTAGTAGGATTAGAGGAAACAGAAGAAGTTAGTGGTTTTGGGAAAATGGGGGTTTGTCTCTTCGCAGCATTTTCAGCATTCTTCTGGAATCCAGAAGGTGGTGGAGGCAAATGAGGAACGCCCTGTGAAGAACTCAATGCCGGCATAGAGCTTGATGTGTTCTTTGTTGAAGAAGCCATCTGCTTGGTTGTAATGAACCGAAATGATCACAAGAACAATAATTTCTCAAGAACGAAGCACCAATTGCCCCACGGTGGGCGCCAAACTGTTTTGGTCAAAAATCAAACAAAGATAATGCAACCAAACTTTCTGATGTGAGGTGTGATGCTTGAATCAATGAACAATATTAAGGATCACTCAGAAATGTAATGAACAAATAACACGGAGATTTATACGAGGAAAAAGCCCTTGATCAAGAGTTGATCTCCGGCATAAAAAACCTCGGGTGATGGAAACTACCGATCACCAACTAAGATTAAACAAAATTAAGATTACAACTCGGGATGATAACAAGCCTGTTACAAGGATCACTAGTGTGTAATGTGCAAAAAAGTGTATGAAATCGCCAAGTACTACTTGAGAGCTGACTGAGAGCTGTTACGAGTGTGTGTATATGCCAAAATTAGCTAAGTGTTCTATCAAGCTTGTCATCCCCATTTTAAATTAGAAATAACTAAGTTAACAAACTATCCGATAATTATGCAAGCTCCCCACGATCTCCACAACGTCTATAATGGTCAAACACGTGCGGAATATTGAGGGAATATGCTCCTGGAATTTCGGTGAGACTTGGTCCATGCTCTTGTTCCTGCAAAACAAGTTTGTGTACAAGGAAGACAATTGTTAGTAGTAGGATAACAACAGTGATCCTGGATCCTGATCCTGCGACACCTGCTGAGGATCCTTAATTCAAACAGAATTGAGGATCCATGATCCTGGTAGCACTTGAGGACCCGTGATCCTTAGGATTTATAAAATCCTCCCCTAACAGGTGGTGCAAAACGAGATATTCTGTGACTCCCATCCGGAATCTCAGGAAAGGGTTTAACCACTCCTGGGACACTGGATATCATATCGTTGAGTTTCTGTAATTCCTTAGCCATAGCTTGGTTGATTCCTGTATCCTGCATAAAGCCATGGTTAGCATTATAAGAAGTATTTAAATTGTTACCTCCTGATTGATTTGGAATCGGTATCTCGGAAGCGTATCTAGGATAAGACGTGTCTGGTGCAATAGTAGGACCAGATGAAGTAATGGTCTGCATGGGAATGAAGTCTCCTTGATGAACATCTGTACTTCCGGGTTGCACATTCCTTAAGAATCCTTGATCCTGAAAGATGTTGGATCCTTGATGTGCTGTGACTGGAGGTCTTGGAGGATAATCCATGGATCCGTAAACCTGAGATAATGATCCTTGAACCTGAAAGGAGGATCCTTGAACCTGAGAGGATGACCCTTGAACCTGAGAGGATCCTTGAACCTGAGAGGAGGATCCTTCAACCTGGGAAGATCCTTGAACCTGGGAGGATCCTTGAACCTGGGAGGATCCTTGAACTGTGTGCGTCCCCATATATCCTCCTGAGCTAACGAAGGATCCCTGATGCTGGAAAGAGGATCCTAAAGGCTGGAAGTAGGATCCTTGAGGCTGCGCTGACTCCAGTGATCCTTGCCGAAGGATAAAGGATCCTTGAATCTGGACATTGGATCCTTTGGAAAACTGGATTGTTGATGATGGAGTAGTAAAATCCAACGACCTGTGCATCAATGGGGAGTGATCCTCTGCTGATTTTATCAATTTCGCGAAGGATCCTGCCATTAGTTTCGTCCTGTTGTTGCATGTATCCTCTCATCTGCAAAATCAAAGCATAAAAATCACTGTTAGTAAGTGTAGAGGAAGAAACTACAGTTAGTTTTGTGAAAATAGGGGTTGTCTTCTTTGGAGCATTCTCAGCATTCTTCTGGAATGCAAGGGGGAGAGGATGCAAAGGCAGAATGCCCTGTGATGAGGTAACCGCCGACATGGAACTTGAAGTAGTTTTTCCCTGAGAAGCCATGTGGTTGAAGGTAATGCATAGAAATGAATGAAATGAGCGAATTTTCTCAGAATTGAAGCACCAATTGCCCCACGGTGGGCGCCAAACTGTTTTGGTCAAAAATCACACAAGGATAATGCAACCAAATCCGATTTTGTGAGGTATGATGCTTGGTTAATCGGGCAAATATATGAACAAGTAGCAAATGAAATCAACGATGAACACCGAGATTTATACGAGGAAAAAGCCCTTGATCAATGAATGATCTCCGGCATAAAAAACCTCGGGTGATGGAAACTACCGATCACCAAGTGCATTAAACGAGTAAAGGTTTACAACTTCGGAAGCTGATCAAGTGTTGTACAATATTTTCTAAAGTGTGAGTGGGTTTGAGAGCTGATATTCACGAGAGAGTGTGTGTGTTTTCTGATTATTGCATAATGTGTTCTCTAAACTTGATCAGCCCCTTTAATTAGAAATAACAAACAAGTCCGAAAATTAAGGAAGACCACGTTTTCTCCCCATGACCATCGTGAAAATAGCACATGTGGGGCATCTTGAAGGAATATTCCCGAGATTCTAGCTGAGAATTAGTCCACAACGTCCATTACCTGCATATAAACATTAAAAACGTGACAATTGTTAGAAATCATAAGTAATGTTAAGGATCCTGGATCCTCAGACTCGGGATCCTCAGACTCTGGATCCTCAGACTCCCTGCATAACCCGTTAAGGATCCGTGATCCATGCCCAGTCTCAGGATAGATGATCCTTAGCATAAAATCCATGCCCTAACAATATCTATTATATAAAAAGTTAACGGAATAAAAAAAGATAGTGTAACATCATCTCGAAAGTAGATGGGTTATTATTTAATATAAATATAAATTGTAGATAAACCATCTACTTAATTGTAAGTAATTTTTATTATTTAATATAAATTGTAGATAATTATTATTTAATTTAAAACATTAAATTTAACTAGCAATAAGTCCCGCGCGCGATGCGGCGCGGGTACATCGCAAACATCGAATGGATTATTCCAAACGTTATGTGATGCGTTAATCTTTTGAAAACACACGTTTCGACATATTTGATTGAACTCGGTGTAACCTATATAAGCATTGCGATTGAATCAAAACATAAAGTAAATCAAATTTATACCGTATAATCATAACATATTATATGTGACCTGAGTCATACATAGAAAACGTAATGGGTATAACGGAAAAAGCATACACGTATAATCAAAAAGAAAAGGGAAAGAAAGAAACCACAATTTTACTCCACTCGGATTAAAACAAAATTTTCAAAACATTCATAAAATAATCACAAAAACATATTATATTTGACCTGACGCGTTTCCCGAAAAAAGTTTACGTCGAAACATACTTAACTCAAATTTATACCGAAACACACATAAAAATATGCAAGTAAAAATGGTTTTTTAAACGAAAACGTATTATATTTAACCTAGCTCGTTTCCAGAAAAAGTTTATGTCGAAACATACTCAACTCAAATTTATACCGAAACACACATAAAAATATGCAAGTAAAAATGGTTTTTTAAACAAAAACGTATTATATTTAGCCTAACTCGTTTCCAGAAAAAGTTTACGTCGAAACGTAGAGGAAATCAAATTTATATAGACACATACATAAAAATATGCACGTAAAAAAATTAGTTTTTCTTAAATAAAAGAGGTATAATGGTAAAAACAACACAAATTATTAGTAAAAAACTTAATAAGTTAAATACCTTCGTAAAATCGTGCTAAGTAGCACTAATGCCACACCACTGCAAGCGACCACCAACATCAGAAGATCTCGTACAAATAAAAAAATGTAAAAGATAACACCGAATGAAAAACAGACATAAAATCGTTGAATCATGTACGCCTGTTGCAGCGTGTTAATGCGAAGAAATTAGACATAAACGTAAAACGTATAAAAGAATAACTAAGCCGATTTAGGATCCGCATGTTGCGACGAAATTGTCAAATGGAGAACAGTTGACGCGTTGCGACTGGCCTGTCAAACGGGAAAGCACAGACGAAAAACGTTAAACCCCACATGCACGTTGTGGCGTGTTATCTCACAAAATTTAAAACGAAACATAAAACGAAAAACTTGCGAAAGATGAAAATTATGGGATTAGGAAGTTGAAAAAAAAATGTTTGAGCTAAATTGTAAAAGATGAAAAGTTTTGGGTTAAAGGTAAAAAAATTAAAGAGGTTAACATGTAAAAGATAAAAATCTTTAAGTTAAAAATGAAAAATGCCAAAACATTTTTGAAAAACTCACAATGCACAAATTACAACAACATAAAGCAACAATTGGTTGCTAATTTATAGGTTGGAAATATATGTTTCAAACATTTAAAAAATAACGGATAAAGTTCCATAAAATATCTTATTATTTATTTATATTAATTACTAGGTTAAAATTTATATATTAATAATTGAAACAAATATCGAGCATTTTCATAACGAGAGTGGAGGGAACGATTTTCTTGCTTAACAAATTATTTATTTATTTAAGAGTAAATTACGATTTTGGCCCCTGTGTTTATATCATTTTTACCCTTTTAGCCCAAAAAAGAAATTTTTAACATCTGAGCCCCTAACGTCTTTTTTTCTAACCATTTTAGCCCCTAACATTTGACGTTAGGGGCTCAGATGTTAAAAAATTCTTTTTTGGGCTAAAATGGTAAAAGTGATATAACTACATGGGCCAATCGTAATTTAAAATGCAAGAAGAATAATAACTACATTTATCATACTAATGAATTTATCCAAAAATAACCATTCATTTAAGATGCAACTCACGTCCAGATATTTAAATTTTAAAGTTATATATAATTACCAATATTTATACTTATCTAATTAATTTAAGTATTATTTTGTAGCTATAAGTTTATCTAATTGGCTAATTGCTATATGTATAATCTCGACATTTCAACAATTTTTAAGAACTAATAAATTAAAACCACTGTTATTTAACTAAAATTAAGGTTATTAAATGTATGTTCACATGACTTTTAAAACTCATGAGAAAGTAGATGATACATTTTCCTTCTAATCGATGGTTCAAATGCTTTCGTATTTATAAACTTGACAAAAATCACAAGTTTTGATCATACATGGCACAAAATTTTGTTCGGATATTAGAAAAGCGTCTTAAAATATCGTTTTTAATTAATAAATCTCCGTTATTAACTATTTGATTTTTTATTTACTTAATCCGTGTAATACACGGGGTTATAACCTAGTCTAATATATAATAATAGGACTTACACGTCCTACACGTTGGAAATTTGGTTGTTTTTAGTTTAGTTATTACGGTGCTAACACGTTAAAATATGGATGAGCTCGGTACCGGTAACGGCACCGAAAGTACCGATCCGGAAAATCATCGAAATTAGGTACTGACACCGAAAATGCTCGGTACCATACGGTATGGTATTTGAAGATAAAAATCAGTAAATACAGGTATGGTGCCAGACCAATGTCGAACCGAAGGTAACGATTCTGAAAACGCCAAAAGGTGGGTACCAGATTGGTACCGAAAATGATTGGTATAGTAAATTTGGTACCGATACGATACCGGTTTGATTACAAGACTTGATATGATTTGCTCATCAATAATCTAAATATCCAATTTAATTTTACATGCTACAATTCATTCATTATAGAAAAAGACAAAAAAGAAAACAAAATAAGTTGTTTTGTATATAAAACCTCATTCAAACGAAATACAGTTTACTTACAGTGTGTATGAAAAGTAATCTAAACGGTGCAATTACTTACGTTGCTACATGATTTGATGAGCTCGGTACCAACCGGTACCGAAAATACTGTTACCGAAAATTCTCAAAAGTGGGTACCGGTACCGAATATATCTGGTACGGTACGGTTCGGTACTGGTCGATACTGGTACGGTACCGGTATTTGAGGGTAAAAACCAGTGAATACCGGTGCCGAACCGATACCGAAAATATACCCGGTTTGGTAAATTTGATACTAGTACCGGTACCCGATACCATTTTCTCATTCCGTTGATGATGTTATTATTCATTGGGTTGTGTATGAAAAGTATTCTAAACGGTGCAATTACTTGCATTGCTACGTTGCTACAGGATTTGATGAGCTCGGTACCAACCGGTATCGAAATACCGTTACCGAAAATCCTCAAAAGTGGGTACCGGTACCGAATATACCTGGTATGGTACGGTTCGGTACCGGTCGGTACTGATACGGTACCGGTATTTGAGGGTAAAAACCGGTGAGTACCGGTGCCGAACCGATACCGAAAATGTCAAAAGTCGGTACCGATTCGGTACCGAAAATATACCCGGTTTGATAAAATTGATACCGGTACCCGATACCATTTGCTAATCCCCTGATGATGTTACTGTCATTATTGTTTTCTAATTTTAATATATAGGTAAATATTGTTTATAATATTTAAGTATTAAACATTTTTGTTACTTTGTCTAGTTACTACATGCAAAACTATTTAAAATTATAAATTAGAGTGGCGTAAAAGTTATTAAAACACATGGTTCGATTCATGCCCCTCAAGCCAATAAGCTCGTGGTGGAGTGATAATGGAAAGACCTCATTTTCCAAGTGACCTAGGTTCGATTCATGCCCCTACCATTTAGTTTCGGCAACACCTAGTGGTGATGAGAGACTAGGCGAGTATGCGACGATCACTAGTTCGATCCTTGAACTGAGCGGGTTTTCCCTCACCGCACTGTCATGCCTTCGGGCGAGTGTTCATGGGCTTTGGCCCCAGGTGAGGGGTTTCCTCGGTTCGGAGGCGAGGATATCACGATATGGTGAATTTCGTCAGTACTCCATTTGTAGGATTCGCTGATCGTTAAAAAAAATTCCACTCTGAATAAAACTGAAACAAAACAAAAATAGTCCAAGCCATTTCAAAAGGGCGTCTAGTCCAGGAGCATGCAATTCTGAAACTAGGCCTTGAATGTGGGCTTTTTTTTTCTAAATTGTTTTTATTTTGGCTCCTATAATAAAAAAAATTGGATTAGTTTTGCTTTTATTTTGGCTTAATACATAATTACATATACAATACATAAATTACTAAAAATTGGAGACCTTTAATTTTTTGTGCCTAGGTTGGAAAGTGTTACGGCTAGCCCTATGTAGCATCTGCAACACATGTAATATGTGAATCAAAAAACCTTCTATGGTAAATGATGTGTACATTATTAAAGTTGTGTACACGATTTTACTCATAAACAAGAATTGATTGCATCATCTCTCTACAATCAATGGCGGATCTAGGATTCGCGCCAAGCGGTAACGTTTTATAAATAAGCGGTAACGAAATAGAAAAAACGTCAAATTTTTTCAAAATTTACACTAATTTTACACTACCGCCGGAGCGTCAAGGGGTAGCGGGCATTACCCCTTGTTATACACTAGATCCGCCCCTGTCTACAATACGCATTATTTTCATTAACATATTTTCCTCAACTAGTATTTTTATACATTCTAGTCATATATGTAACAAATTTAATTTAAATTTAAGGGTTGCACTTTCGTTGGCATTTTACGAACTTGCTTACAATGTTCTCTAAAATTACAACTCCTGTGAAATTAATGAAGAAATAAGCTTCTTTATTTTTTTTATCGTGCTTTAATATCATAAAACTATTCATTAACTTTTATACAAAACAATCAATTTTATCGTGCTTTAATATAATAATAAAGAGTTAAATGCCATTTTAGTCCCTGTGGTTTGGGCCATTTTGCCAGTTTAGTCCAAAGGTTTCATTTTTAACATGTGGGTCCAAAAAGGTTTCACAGTTGCCATTTTAGTCCACTGGGTTAACTTCATCCATTTTGCTGTTAACGAGAAGGCCAATTCGGTAACTTTTTATGTAATTTTGTTAACTAAAAGAGCAATTCAGCCATATAAAATGATCGAATTGGTATTCTCGTTAACAGAAAAAATGGGTGGAGTTAACCCAGTGGACTAAAATGGCAACGGTGAAACCTTTTTGGACCCACAGGTTAAAAATGAAACCTTTGGACTAAACTGGCAAAATGGCCCAAACCACAGGGACTAAAATGGCATTTAACTCTATAATAAAACTATTTATTAGCTTTTATACAAAACAATCAAGTGAAGTTTAAAAGCTAGCCGTTCAAGGTAGATAGAATCATAGAGGATATCAAGCTTCTGAGTTTTCAGTGGATTTGTAATAGAATGTTCGCTATTTGTTGTTGCCGCTCCATGCTAGAATCTTGTTAGGAGGCTAGTTTTGGCTTGTTTTAATTAAAGTCGTCGTTCTAAAAAAAAAAATTTACTCGTATTGAAATTTCACATAACATAATAAAATGATAGAGCTAACGGCTATAATCATTAAAACAAGTTAATCAATCAACTAAAGTAATAAAAACAAAAAAAACAAAAAATGAAGCTCTTTGCTATGGTCATTAAAATAAGTTAATCAACTAAAGTAAAAAACAACAATAGTTTTAATATAACATGTATGACGGATCTAGAAGAAAAGTTTAGAAGGAAGCGTAAATTTCTTTTTGGTCTCAGAGGTATTATAACATTTGCATAGAGGATATCTCAATACATAAAATGAAGAAGAAAAAATTTCTTTTTTAAACTAGTATTACATTTTGCCGACAAAGTTAAAGAGTAACGTGTGCTACCGTACGTCTAAGCTAGATCACCTTGACTTGTAATTTTCTATATTTACATTCAGAATAAGGGGGAATAGTTCCTGTTTTTTATTGGCTGAGATGGGTTGCCAATGGCATCACTAGTGTGGGGAATAGTGTCAGGTTGTTGTCTAACACTCCCCTATTGTTCTGGGTATTTACGAGTTTACGCTCAGTTCAAAATTATGAACATGTCCCCTATTCAAAGTTACGATTTTACTCCTGGTTAAAATTGTAACGCCCCAAAAATCTGAATGTTAATATTTGTCATGTGTTCTTATGTGACACGTCATGAAATAAATAACTAGGCTATTTAACCTAGTTAAAGGTATAGTCAAAAGTATTAAATGATGAAGGTAGTGTTAGTTATGTTTTAAAAGCAAACCCGAGGGGCTAAAGTGGAACGAATGAAAGTTCATTTGTCTAATTAAAAGGGTCAACACACACACACACAAACACACATACGTGTGTGTTCGTGAAGCTTCAGGAGCTCTCAAGAGCTCCAAACCCTAGCTCACTTAAATCACCAAATTGAAGGGTGAATCGAGGCCCAAATTCAAGAAGAAACACGGATTAATGATCACCTTCGCGAGGGGATCATAAGGTATGTTGAATTTTTATGATTAATGAAGTTGAGAAATCTTGGTAATCATCACTAGTGGTGATTTAGGTATGAATCATGAAGGTTATGGCCAAATTAGTGATGTATGCATGTTTAGGAACAAACCCTATGCGAAGACTCTGAGTAAATTGCTAGAATTTAGGTGTTTGGATCAATTACCACAATTAGTTAAGTGGGTTTATGTTTAATCCATGAAATGGTATGAACTTGATTAGGAATATGTGTATATGTGATGTGTATTTGTATATAGAGTGATTATGGTATGTAATTTGTATGATGCTTACTTGAGATGATAAATGAAAGTGATAATTAGGAAGAAACACATGAAATACTTGTACATCATGCTTAGAAAGCAGTACGCACACCAAGTGTTTGATGAAATGTCTAAATGACAGTAATATGTGAAATTGTATGCAATTAATGGGTAAACATGTATAGAGTGTGGTAATAATGAAATTGATAGTAAACTAACATGAGGAATGCATTTTAAATATAGTTCATGAGAAGGTTATGTTAGGTCGATGTTGAGTGTGCTTCATGCTTGTTTGAATTGACTAATGAAAGTCATACATGAGATATGAATTTGAGATGATCGTTCATACGTACTATCATGTATGCTAACAAGAATGTGAATGTAATGACATGTACGGATAGGAGTCATGTCAACGCGGACATAAGCATGGAAGGGCAACGGGTCAAGGATAAACACGGAAGCTATGCTTGAACTCGGACGCACAAGGTAAGTGATTTCTGCAATCACTTCTTATGTTTGATTAAGTTATAAGACGTTTTAATTAACTAAGCATGATGGTTGAAGTCAATAATGTGTCGTAGTCTTTCGTCGTAAAGGATGGGATTAAAGTTGACCAAAATGCCCTTGATGGGTATTTTGGGCAAATAATCTTAATAAGTGGTTTAAGAACAAGTTATACGATTACTTTAATGTTTTGGACAAGGATGGAAATGGGAAG
This sequence comes from Helianthus tuberosus, assembly GCA_030545235.1. Classification (NCBI taxonomy): domain Eukaryota; kingdom Viridiplantae; phylum Streptophyta; class Magnoliopsida; order Asterales; family Asteraceae; genus Helianthus; species Helianthus tuberosus. The sequence continues at coordinate 3,576,055 of CM060362.1, forward strand.
TATGGTTTTGTTGTCATAAACCGTTTAATGCGCAAAATACCCATAACGGGTCAAATATTTAGAAAATGATAATAAGCCGATAGGGTGTAAGATAAGAATTTCATTAATCCGGATGTGGGATTTTAAGTTCATATGATAAATTGTGAATTTACAAGTATGTGGGAAGAGACGGGAGGTTAAACGGGTATACGGGTTGAAAGTTATGCAAGTTTTAGCGCGTTCGGACGTTAAAACGGATCTGCAGGCAAGAATCCCACCTTAGGTTCCATTTAGGAACCTTAAAGCGGGATCCTATACCCCAGGCAAGAATCCCACCTTAGGTTCCATTTAGGAACCTTAAAGCGGGATCCCATACCCCAGGCAAGAATCCCACCTTAGGTTCCATTTAGGAATCTTAAAGCGGGATCCCGTACCCCAGGTAAGAATTATTAATTTAATTCTCATTGGCAATCGCCCCTATGTGAATAAGTACGTGAGTGTATGTAGGTATGTGTATGGAGAATAGGCATGTACGAGTCTGGTATACTGCAATCAGGCAAGTATGTATGTATGTATGTGAATGTGTGATGTCATGACTGTACGTAACAAGGTAGGTATGTGTGTATGTAGATACTTATAGAAGGATTTAAGTGTATATATATGTAAGGATGCATGTAGGTTAGTACTTGTGTGTGTACGTATGTATGTCGGGAGATAATGTGTATGAAGTTTAAGTATGAACATAATTCTTTCGGTACGATTATGTGTTTATGTTGTTTAATTCGTGTACATGGAGTTATAAGTGTGATGCAGGAATAGCAAAGGAGTCTCATTCAGAATTATATGACAGGATGGAAAAGCTGGATATGTATGTATGTATGTATGTATGCATGCATGCATGCATGCATGTATGTATGTATGTATGTATGTATGTATGTATGTATGTATGTATGTATGGATGTATGTATGTATGCGTGTAGGTATGCATGTAGGTATGTAAGTACAATGGTATAATTGTAGGGGTGTATGCAGGTTGTTAATATGATTGACTATTAATGTTATTAATGATGTACCTTGAGTATAAAATATAATGCAGGCAGAGGTCGATATATCACCAGAAATTGATGGTCAGATGGAATGTTTGAAAGTAAAGAGATAACGGAACGAAGAATGTATAAGGATAAATCTTGTCTTTATTTCTGATATGTACTAATGATACGACCATTTATGATGAGTGCAGGTTGTACAAGACATAGGGAATCATCGAAGAGCGGGGATCGAAGATCGAGTCACTTAACGGATTGTACGGAAGTTTATGAGGGTGTTATTAATAAGTATAAATTATGTTTTCTTATTGAAGATGAGTGTAATAAACGTATTTAAATACAAAGGTTTAACCTTAGAATTGATTTCAAGCGCGTCAAGGTGCTGTAATGCAAAGAAAATTTTATGGTACGAATTTCCGCTGCGACTTTAGTCATATTTGAAATAGGGTCTTACAAGTTGGTATCAGAGCCCTGGTTTGAGGGAATCAAGTACGAAAAGGTAAGTACTTGAACTCAAACTTGTGTGCTCTTGAGATAAGAAACCCGTACAATCTAAGACTCGATCAAGATCCAAAGGTAAAAGCTAATGTAATTATGTACTTATGTATACGTATAAAGAAACTGACTGTTTTGTATGTGCAAGGTAGGCATAAGTGTTTGAAGTGGATGATATGTGAATGCAGTTTAGGATGAATACTAAACATGCAAAGAGGTAATAAGCCAAAGTTGAATCCAGGTACGTAAATTCGTTATATGGGTATATGTAATAGTAAAATTCATTAAGAGAAGGAAAATGTTAAATGAAGGATAATGATAGTATAGTAAAGAAGTACTGAAAGGGATACACGCGCCGAAACCTAAGTCTACGGACATAAGGTGACAATTTCATGAAGGCACAAAACTACTATGTGGATTGTGTACCTGGCCAGTACACGAGAAACGTATGACTTTCGTGAGATCATGATAATTATTACAGGTATGTCCGGTAGAGTTGGGTAGCAGGCGGGCGTGTGGGTGAGATGGGAAGTAAGACTCTCGGGAAATTGAGAGTACGATGTAAGAATGAAAAACATGCCTGATAAAAAATAAAGAATGTTGAATCTGTAATTAAGTACGGATCAACAAGATATGAATAATATGTTTGAATCCGGGAGACGGATTCAGGGAATGAAAAGTATGAATGCAATGTTTGAATCCGTGAGACGGATTCAAGGATGAAAGACATGGATGATATGTTTGAATCCGTGACTCACGGATTCAAGGGATGAAAAGCATGAATGGAATGTTTGAATCCGTAAAACGGATTCAAGAAAATGAAATGTAGAAATGATATGTCTGAATCTGCGAAACAGATTCAACACATGTAAGGAATGAAAGATGTGAATGATATGATTGAAATCCGTTAGATGGATTCGATCATAGAAGGAAGAAAAGGTATAAATGGTATGTTTGGACCGCTAGACGGATTCGAAACCTAGTAGTAATGAAAGGTATGAACGTTACGTTTGAATCCGCAAGACGGATTTAAAATAATAAAAAGGATGGAATTAGTCCACATCAGAACATGTTGATAGTTTGACCGTGGTTGTGTCAAACGAGTCATATGGGTAAATGTAAAGTAAATAAACAAAAGAATGATTGTAATAAGCATGCGAAACCTAAGTTGTGAGAGGAAAGAAAGGAGTTTTGAACCAGTTAGGTGTTAAATGTGCTAGTAATAGACCCTTAGAAGTCATAATAAATGACGGGCTACGACCCGGACAATAAATTAAGTACGAGCAGAAATGATAAGTTTTGCTAACAATACCGAAATGATGTAATGAATGTTTATGCATGTAAGCATGAATTGAAAGAAGTACGGACGTGTGCCTCAGTACTTATACAATGATTAAGAAATGTCAGTTAAGCCTTGAAGAGTCAAATGAAGGTTGGCGAAATGATGAATAGAATGAAAGGATTGCATGTAAGAAATAGAATGTGTGGTACGTTGTAGTAGGTACGTAGGAAATGTTAGAAGGATTATAAGTGGGCAATTCCCTAGTACAATGAATGTTTAAATGAAATATGCTAACCGCCAATTTTTTTTTTTTTTTTATGAAAATGTTAGAATAATTGATGTGATGGAACCAATCGTATTGGTAAGAGAATGTGCACGAGCGGAAGCTCATTATAAGGATAAATGAAACATGGTCTGTTATGGCTAGTAATTGAGAAGAAGATGTTCGATCGGGGTTACGGATCGTCGCTTAGTGAAATGAAAAAGGTTAGTAAGATGTTTTACTTATGCTGGATAGATATAAACTAGTATGAGGCACATGTATATATGTAAATCAAGAAATGTATGAAGTGAAAAATAATAGTGATGTAAGATGGACAAAATGATTTAAAGGTAACGTAAAGGTATGTAGGGTACAAGTAGCTGTAGAAAATGTAGAAGGATGTTCACATTAAAGTTAAAGTACGTATATATGACTATGAAATGGTAGTTTTGTGTGGTAACAAAACAATAACTAAATGTTAAATAATATATGCATAGAATGAAATCTTAAGAGATAAGATGAATCTGGTAGATCCGTTATGAACAGATCATATGAATGGATGTATGATTACAGATTGAGGAAGTATGTGTATTGACCCGTTGTTGACATGTTAAGGAAATGAAAATGATATGCGAAGGTATGATAAGGAAAGAATGGAATGGTTATGAAGAAGTCAATTATATGAACAGTTATGAATTGAGAATGTATAGCTACTCATTACTATGATGTATTAGTTAAAGTTAAACATATCTGAGTATATACAAATTTCGATGCAAGATCGTATAGTTGATAAAAACATTATGAATGAGAAATAAACAAATGAGAATGTTAGTAATGGAATGTTGGAACGGTTGCAAGTAAGTAAGAATGTATATGATGCATATGATATACGAGTGTTAGGATGATGAATGAACAATTAGCTATGAAGGCTGTTAGGAATTAGCGTATTAGTGAAAGCGACACTAATAAGAACTCCGGAGCGAGTTCTTTAAGAAAGAAGATAGTCGTTGTGATGGGCTAGCCATAGAGAAGAATTAATTAGTGTTAAATAAGAAGTAAGAAAGGTTTCGGGGACGAAACCTCATTTAAGGGTGGTAGACTTGTAACGCCCCAAAAATCTGAATGTTAATATTTGTCATGTGTTCTTATGTGACACGTCATGAAATAAATAACTAGGCTATTTAACCTAGTTAAAGGTATAGTCAAAAGTATTAAATGATGAAGGTAGTGTTAGTTATGTTTTAAAAGCAAACCCGAGGGGCTAAAGTGGAACGAATGAAAGTTCATTTGTCTAATTAAAAGGGTCAACACACACACACACAAACACACATACGTGTGTGTTCGTGAAGCTTCAGGAGCTCTCAAGAGCTCCAAACCCTAGCTCACTTAAATCACCAAATTGAAGGGTGAATCGAGGCCCAAATTCAAGAAGAAACACGGATTAATGATCACCTTCGCGAGGGGATCATAAGGTATGTTGAATTTTTATGATTAATGAAGTTGAGAAATCTTGGTAATCATCACTAGTGGTGATTTAGGTATGAATCATGAAGGTTATGGCCAAATTAGTGATGTATGCATGTTTAGGAACAAACCCTATGCGAAGACTCTGAGTAAATTGCTAGAATTTAGGTGTTTGGATCAATTACCACAATTAGTTAAGTGGGTTTATGTTTAATCCATGAAATGGTATGAACTTGATTAGGAATATGTGTATATGTGATGTGTATTTGTATATAGAGTGATTATGGTATGTAATTTGTATGATGCTTACTTGAGATGATAAATGAAAGTGATAATTAGGAAGAAACACATGAAATACTTGTACATCATGCTTAGAAAGCAGTACGCACACCAAGTGTTTGATGAAATGTCTAAATGACAGTAATATGTGAAATTGTATGCAATTAATGGGTAAACATGTATAGAGTGTGGTAATAATGAAATTGATAGTAAACTAACATGAGGAATGCATTTTAAATATAGTTCATGAGAAGGTTATGTTAGGTCGATGTTGAGTGTGCTTCATGCTTGTTTGAATTGACTAATGAAAGTCATACATGAGATATGAATTTGAGATGATCGTTCATACGTACTATCATGTATGCTAACAAGAATGTGAATGTAATGACATGTACGGATAGGAGTCATGTCAACGCGGACATAAGCATGGAAGGGCAACGGGTCAAGGATAAACACGGAAGCTATGCTTGAACTCGGACGCACAAGGTAAGTGATTTCTGCAACCACTTCTTATGTTTGATTAAGTTATAAGACGTTTTAATTAACTAAGCATGATGGTTGAAGTCAATAATGTGTCGTAGTCTTTCGTCGTAAAGGATGGGATTAAAGTTGACCAAAATGCCCTTGATGGGTATTTTGGGCAAATAATCTTAATAAGTGGTTTAAGAACAAGTTATACGATTAGTTTAATGTTTTGGACAAGGATGGAAATGGGAAGTATGGTTTTGTTGTCATAAACCGTTTAATGCGCAAAATACCCATAACGGGTCAAATATTTAGAAAATGATAATAAGCCGATAGGGCGTAAGATAAGAATTTCATTAATCCGGATGTGGGATTTTAAGTTCATATGATAAATTGTGAATTTACAAGTATGTGGGAAGAGACGGGAGGTTAAACGGGTATACGGGTTGAAAGTTATGCAAGTTTTAGCGCGTTCGGACGTTAAAACGGATCTGCAGGCAAGAATCCCACCTTAGGTTCCATTTAGGAACCTTAAAGCGGGATCCCATACCCCAGGCAAGAATCCCACCTTAGGTTCCATTTAGGAATCTTAAAGCGGGATCCCGTACCCCAGGTAAGAATTATTAATTTAATTCTCATTGGCAATCGCCCCTATGTGAATAAGTACGTGAGTGTATGTAGGTATGTGTATGGAGAATAGGCATGTACGAGTCTGGTATACTGCAATCAGGCAAGTATGTATGTATGTATGTGAATGTGTGATGTCATGACTGTACGTAACAAGGTAGGTATGTGTGTATGTAGATACTTATAGAAGGATTTAAGTGTATATATATGTAAGGATGCATGTAGGTTAGTACTTGTGTGTGTACGTATGTATGTCGGGAGATAATGTGTATGAAGTTTAAGTATGAACATAATTCTTTCGGTACGATTATGTGTTTATGTTGTTTAATTCGTGTACATGGAGTTATAAGTGTGATGCAGGAATAGCAAAGGAGTCTCATTCAGAATTATATGACAGGATGGAAAAGCTGGATATGTATGTATGTATGTATGCATGTATGCATGCATGCATGCATGCATGTATGTATGTATGTATGGATGTATGCGTGTAGGTATGCATGTAGGTATGTAAGTACAATGGTATAATTGTAGGGGTGCATGCATGCATGTATGTATGTATGTATGTATGGATGTATGCGTGTAGGTATGCATGTAGGTATGTAAGTACAATGGTATAATTGTAGGGGTGTATGCAGGTTGTTAATATGATTGACTATTAATGTTATTAATGATGTACCTTGAGTATAAAATATAATGCAGGCAGAGGTCGATATATCACCAGAAATTGATGGTCAGATGGAATGTTTGAAAGTAAAGAGATAACGGAACGAAGAATGTATAAGGATAAATCTTGTCTTTATTTCTGATATGTACTAATGATACGACCATTTATGATGAGTGCAGGTTGTACAAGACATGGGGAATCATCGAAGAGCGGGGATCGAAGATCGAGTCACTTAACGGATTGTACGGAAGTTTATGAGGGTGTTATTAATAAGTATAAATTATGTTTTCTTATTGAAGATGAGTGTAATAAACGTATTTAAATACAAAGGTTTAACCTTAGAATTGATTTCAAGCGCGTCAAGGTGCTGTAATGCAAAGAAAATTTTATGGTACGAATTTCCGCTGCGACTTTAGTCATATTTGAAATAGGGTCTTACAAAAATTTACAGTATTGTCATCGCTTTAACTTTTGGCAAATTACGATTTTACCCCAGCCCAAAATTACAATTTTGCCCCCGGTTAAAAATTGAGTATTGCCATCGTTTTAATTTTTTTTAAAGGTGTGTGGGGGGAATAGTGTCAGGCTGCTGCATAACACTCCCTCATTGGCTCGGGTATGTTACAATTTTACCCCAAGTTCAAAATTATAATTTTTCAAAATTCTAATTTTGCCCTTGGTTCAAAATTACAATATTGTCATCGCTTTAGCTTTTGGCAAATTATGGTTTTACCCAGTAAAAAAAAACAATTTTGTCCTCAGTTCAAAATTACAGTATTGTCATCGTTTTAGTTTTTTAAGCAAAACTATAGATTTTTTTTTGTTTTAATTGGTTGACTCGATTTAATTTTTTATTTATGTCAAAGAGCTACCTAACATTCACTCATTAGTCATGACAAATTACAGTTTTGTCCCAAGTTCAAAATTACGGTCCTGCTAACGTTTTAGTTTTTCTTTCTAGTAAAACTATGTAATGTTTTTTTTTAAATGGTTGAGAAATATTCCGTCTACTACGGGCATCAACTAATTGACAACATACCCATGGCATTATAGCCTAGTGGTATCTTGGTGGTGGGATAAGGCTTATGACCATTAGGTCATAAGTTCGATTCTCACAAGGGGGGTTTTTTCCCAGATTTATTAGGTTTCCTCCTGAATTGGTGTAGGGCATTATTGCCTAGTGGAGATGGATATGATCGTGTGGGTCCGCTGGTGGCATGATGATACTCCAGTGGTCCGTCAGTGATCCAAATTTGCCGTTCAAAAAAAACTAATTGACAACATCACAACACGTGCCACACATGTCCTCGATCATAGCCGTTCATTATAAAAGTCAAGCTCATCAATAGACTTTTTTTGTTTTATAAATATTTGTTTTTTACCCACGAACACGGCCCCATACGTAACCATTTCTTGATTCAAGTATTTGAACCCCTCTACTTTTGGCTTAATCCAACTTTAGCCCTTTTAGTTTTAACAACTCTTTAACTTAACCGAAATTGAGGACAGGATCTCACCAACCACATATGAATACTATACCTGTCGAAGCCCATAAAATAACAGACGACGAGTCAGTTACCGGAGATCTATCGACATTCGTCGTTTACCGGAATTAACCTACAAAAAAGAACATTGTTAGCGTCGTCACGAAGAGCCCAGGAGGGAAATCCGTGACCAAGCTCCGGTGTAAGAATAAGTCTCGTGCCTTGGATCAAAGTTGTAGTAAATGAGAGTAATAAATTGGTCGGAGTATTTTTTATAACTTAACTCCTTGTGATCATCTTTCCTACTTATATAAAGGGAACTTTTTACTCGAGGTGATGCCTCTCCAATCATTAACCACAGGGTCCTTTCCCGGACAACAGGAATGTGCAGGTATTTTTAGAACCTTGTTCTCTCTGTAAGATCTCTTGAGATCTATCTAATTAATGTATGCTCTTCTCCACAAGCAAACTGCTCATCTTTTACAAGCTTGGGCCGAAAACATCATCGGCGCCCTTCGAAGCATTTAATGTAGACGAGTGGTCAAATCGCACGTTGCTCTGCCAGAACAATGATCTGATGTCTTGGTCATAGGAGGGAAGGTAAGTTCTTTTGACCGGGTCCTCTTTCCCAAAAGCCAAATAGTAGAGAAGTTGCAATGGGATTGAGCCCAACACTCGGTCCAAAACAGTAAGTTCAGACGAGAGAGCTCACTGGGTGACCCTCGTCATCAATACCCTTTCCAAATAAAAGGTATTTATATTCTTGTTATAAGTTAACTATTTTGTTTATTACGTACATAACAACCTACACTGTATTGGAACATATATCATTTATATATAGTACATTTTTAAACTATGAATAGATATAAAGTAGTTGCGAAACATATCAAGTTTCAATTGAAAAACTTAGTTAGAAAAATGTGACTTGTGTCACTCAGTTTTTACAATCTTGATAATCGATAATAATCAAATTGAGCAACTCAACTGCCTACTACATGTAATCATTCGATAAAAGGATATGACTATTTTGACTTTTATATGATGTTTCTTCTTATGGTTAAAAAATTGGAGCTAGATGATTCGTAGAGTTACTAAACCAAGAGCAATTTCAATGCTAAATTACAACTTGTAACAACTCAATAATCCGTGAGTTCAAAAACCTTGTATTGTAAACGATGTGTACATTATTAAAGTTGTCTATATCATTTTACTCATCAACCTTTATTCTTTATTGATATTTCTTTTATAGTTTTCGTAAAACACGTTTCGATATCCTATGGAAGGGAGATCTACTCTGCGACCAGCGGATCTGCTCGTCTTTGGCTGGGCTGGGGGGAAACATGCTTGTGTAGACCTCACGGGGGTTTCCCCTTTGGTTGGTTTAAGGGAAAACGGGTTTGTAGCTGGACTGGCAGCAAGAAAGGCAGAATCAAAGAAAGTGGATAAGCACGCTAAAGCTTGCGCAGAGAACCAACATGTCTTTATCCCTTTTGCCTTTGATACTTTTGGCTCCCTAGCGCCAGAAGCCATCAACTTCTTGACGAGGGTTCAACGGGTTATCCACAGCAATTGTTCGACCCCAAGGGGGCAGGGGTTTGTGTTCGGGAGGTTGGGGTTTGCAATTCAGAAAGGGTTGGCGGCGCAGCTTGTTGCCCGTCTACCTTCTGTTTTGATGTAACTTAACAAGTTTTAGAATTATTAAATGGATTTATTAAAAAAAAAATGTCTTTATTATTTTGGTTTTGTTTTTCGGTTTCTATACTGAGTGGCGATATTATAGCGATGTCAATTGAATTTCTGCCACAATGCACAGAGAAATATTACTTGTTACCACACCTGATACTTTCAATCAAGGCCGGCTGGAGGGTGAGCAAGCCGAACTCCCGGTCGGGGCCCGTTATTATCTCCGGGGCACTTAGTATATATATATGTATGCATAGAGAGAGAGAGGAGCTTCGGTTCAATTAAGAAACACCACGAGTTGTGAGAACCAGAGCCACCATTTTTGCCTGTGACGGAACTAGCCCAAAAAGTTAGGGGTATCCTATTTTTTTTAGGATCAGGAGTATCCTTTATATGATGGAAACGGAGTTGAAGGGTATTTTTAGACTACGGAAATAGAGTTAAGTGGTATTTTTACACTACGGAGACAGGGTTGAGGGGTAGCCCGTGCTACCCCTACTCACACTATAAGTCCGCCACTGATTTTTGCATAAGCATAGATGAAAATATTATGAACACATCTATAAAAACAAAAAAGCAAAAAAAAAATTGTTGAGTCGGTAGTTACGCCAGATGTAAGTTTTTTTATGTAAATTTTGTTACGGTGATGAAATTTTTTTTACATCTGATGTAAATTTTTGCATGCGACATTTTTTTATTTTTTATCTTTTTGCTGGAACAGTGGTTTTTTTAAGATTTTTTTAGAATTTTTTTTTTCGGAAAAACCTTCTGGAAGGCCTAGTTTTCATGGTTTTCACAACTCAAATTGATTCTCTTTTTACCCTTTCCCTATAATTTTTAAAATATAAAAACGAAAAACTTATTGGACCCTTTATATAAAACATTAACACCTCAAAACTTACCAGGTCATCTTTTTCAAACATCAAAACCTCATAACTTATTGGTTGGGCCCAAATGAAAATGATTGATCCATTAACAACAACATTCAACATCATTTAAAAAAAGAGCGACGCAACAACATACTCGACCCACGAACCCAGCCTAGCCCACCGGTTACTACCACTATCGATGGACGTCAACCCAGCTAGCCACCACCACAAACCTCCTTCGATCACCACGATCCTCACGGTTTGCTATTACGATTTGTCATTCTAAGACTAAGATTTTATTATGTTTATTGCTATAACGTTAATTATCGTTTAAAAAATTGGTTTATATAATTTACTAGGCCCTAAAGACCTTTGTTCACTTTTACATCGTACTTAAATCATAAGACTGGCTTTGCTTTCAGTTTAGTTTTTTTCTATTTAATAACTACATGTTACTAATAAATTTGATTAAAGTATATTTTCTGTAGAGTATATTATTATAGTTATATAAGAAAATCTTGTAGGATATGGGGATCACTTGGATCACTAGAATCACGACCGTCAAGTAGAATCTTTTTAATTACAATAAAAATAAATACATATTTTTTGAACGGGAAATTTGGAACACTGACGAACCACTAGAGTATCACCGTGTCACCAGCGAAACCACCAGATCATATCCATCTCTATTAGGCAATAATGTTTATACACAAATTCAGAAAAAACCCAATACATCTGGAAAAAAAAACACCCTTGTGAAAATCGAACACAAAATTCTTCTATACACATGTGACATGCCTCGATCACAGCCGTTCATTATAAACTTCATAGAATTTAGTACTATAAATATTTGTATTTACCCACGAATACGACCCCATACATAACCAATTATTTTAATCCCCCTACTTTTGGCTTAATCCAACTTTAACCCTGTCAGTTTTCACAACTTTTAACTTAAAGCGAAATTGAGAATAGGATTACACCAACCACCACATATGATACATTCCATATATGTATTTATAAAACATTAAGTGGTTGTTTGTTTAGCTCTTAATGAGACACTTAATGGTTCAGAGTCAGATCTCATTCTGGTTCAACACTTAATGGTTCAGACTGTTTGTTTCGCGAGTAGATGTCTGAATGGTTTAGACATTTGCATCTGAATGGTTAAGCATTATTCTGAGTCTGAATGGTTAAGACCTATAATCTGAATTGGTCAAACATTTGCCTTTGAATGGTTAAACATTATACTGGCTCTTAATAGTTCAGATCTCTTAACAGTTCAGCACTTAACCATTCAGAAGTTGCCAAACAGCCCCTAAAACCTCAAAACTTATTAGATCCTCTATCTGAAAAAATTAAAACCTCATAAGTTATTGGGCTTAAATAAAAATAACTGATCCATGATCCATTAATCGTTTATTTAATTTGCCAGTACCTAAGGGTCTTTTTATGGCTCACGCAGGACACTTGAATCCTCTAGACCCATATAAACGAGTAGTACAAACAAGGGCGGACTCAAGCTTTGGCTTTATTTAATTTGCCAGTACCTAAGGGTCTTTTTATGGCTCACGCAGGACACTTGAATCCTCTAGACCCATATAAACGAGTAGTACAAACAAGGGCGGACTCAAGCTTTGGCTTGGGTGGGCGGACGCCCCCCTTGGAAAAAAAAAGTTAGTGTATTTTTGAGGTAAAAATCCTGACTGCACCCCTTGAAAATTTGGTTGAACCCTTCTTTCGCACCTCCAGAAAATAATTCATGGGTCCGCCAAGTACGTACTAACGTTAAATTTGTGTTATTAATACAATTCACATGAAATACAAGGGGGTGAAATAAACTTATGAGTTATGACAAACCGAATTGGAAGATACCTGGAAAAGCAGTCACAGTCACGTGCAAATGACAAATATGTACCTGCCACCTCACCTCTCATCAGTTCCTTTTATGTCTATATATCATTCATCTACTGTAACTGATTACAGACCACAATCAACAAGATGGCTCTAGAGGCTAACCACAGTTGTTGCAAGAAGGGCCCTGGTTATGCCACACCGGTTGACGCCATGGCTGGCCCCAAAGAATCCCTCATCTATGTCACATGTGTCTATACAGGTAGGGGTGTGCTTCGAGTTATTTTTTCAGGTTTCGGGTTTTTTGGGTCTGGTTGTTTGGGTTTTTTAGAGTAAAATGCACGGATAGTCTCTGTGGTTTGGTGAAATTTCACCTTTAGTCCTCAACTTTTCAGAATTACACTCTTAGTCCCTGTGGTTCGACAAGTTGTTACTCTGATAGTCCCTAAAGCGGATGAAGGTTACTCGGATAGTCCCTGTGGTTTGACATGTTGTTACTCGGATAGTCCTTGTCATTTCACACCCACTTAACCAGAAAACTAACCTCCATCCGCTTTGGGGACTATCCGAGTAACAACTTGTCAAACCACAGGGACTAAGAATGTAATTTTGAAAAGTTGGGGACTAAAGGTGAAATTTCACCAAACCACAGGGACTATCCGTGCATTTTACTCGGTTTTTTATTAGGAAAAAGTACCCGGTAACCGACCCATTTAAAGTTCGGGTTGGTCGGGTTTGGGTTGTTCGGGTTCGGGTTAGTTCAGGTCGGATTGTTCGGTTTTCGGGTTTAAATGTAAAATGAAAAAAATAATGTGTTTTTAAAAAATATCATCATATATATCATGTTGTTAAAAAATATCATGTTGTTAAAAAGTCTCAAAACTTAATGTTTCAAATACATAACACTCCAAATCAAATCGCATCTATGAAAAAAGACAACTAATGTTTGGGTTTTTATTCGGGTTTCAAGTTTAGGGTTATTCGGGTCGGGTTGTTCAGGTTTTTGGTTGCCAAAAAGTGACCCGATAACCGACCCATTTAAGGTTCGGGTTGGTCGGGTTTGGGTTGTTCGGGTTCGGGTTTTTCGGTTATTCTCTAATTCGGGTTCGGGTGACTTCGAATTCGGGTCGGTTTTCGGATAAAAAAGAACAGCCCTATATACAGGTATATTATATAATTTCATCATATTTTTCTAACATATGATTAAGTAATCTAGTGGCGGAACCAGAACTTTTTATCAAAGTGTCATCATAAGAACACAAGGTTTTTTTGTCTATCGACTACAACTAGAGGGTCCGAAACATGTTTTCCTAGAAAAATCTAGATTTTTATATATACAAAACCGTGGCGAAGCTTGACCAAAAGTTTCAGGGGTGGAAAGTTAGGGACCCAATTTATATACTGTATAAATATTTAGGCAAAATAATTGGGAGGGGTCCTATATAATCTTAAAATTTTCTGAAGAAAATCCAAAATTTTACACTTCTAACCAAAACATTGGGGGGGGGGGGGGGGGGGGGGGGGGGGGGGGGGGGGGGGGGGGGGGGGGGGGCACTGCTCTTGACCCCTCTTTGGTTCCGCCTCTTTAAGTTGATTTTGGTTTGGAATTTGTGTTTTAATTAGACTTGAATCCGGACTTTGCTACTTGATTAAATCAGGCGGTCCTGAGAATTCGGGGGTCCTTGGGGGTATGTGAGATCGAGTTGAAAAATGGGTCCTTAATATGAACTTATATATAAAAAAAATTAGTAATAGGACTATAAATTGGCCCGAAATTGGCCAAAACTATATAGGCTAATCTTTACTATTTTTTGTTGGGTTTTAAATTTAATTATGGGCTTTTGTTTTAAAAATCTGTATATAAAAAATATATAAAAAGAATTAGAAGTTTTGGGCCCGGGAGAGTGAGCTCTGAGCGATCACCGACGCTGCAATGGCCCGGGCCCGACCTAGATTAAGTTGGTTTTAAGTTTAATGAAGACGCATGTATTGAATATTGCTACTTGATTAAGTTAATTCTATGTATCATTATTATGTGAATTATGTTGGTAATTTGGAAATAGAGGATAGTGATTTAAGTCCAGTGACGGTGATGAGGGTGTGCGGGGAGGATCACCGTACAGGCCTGTGATTTTGAAATACACATGTTTTTTTTAAATCCGATATAATTTTTTTTTTAAATATACTCATATCAACTCCAAGATAGGCTCGTTTACAAAACATTTTTTTATGATTTAGAAGTTAGCCCATTGACATTAGGTTTAGTGAGCCTAATACCCATTTAATTTCAAATAATAATAAACACTACAGTGCATATTTTTTTGAGCTTGAATATGGTACATGAATTCTCAGAAACGCCACTCTTGATGTTGTTTCTTGATTTAATTAATAATTTGGGAATTTTTTTTACGAATCATGCGGCAACAGAGATCCGCAATTTAGTATAGTAAACACAGTCACGACTCACTAAGATAATACCCATATATATAATATAGGCTCATTCTATTCTCACATCCCAAAATCTTATTTACACATCATTTTCACTCTATCTCTCTCTATATATCTATGTGTATATATAGAGAGATATAGAGGGGAGGGGTGTGTGAATATTAACACCCTTTTTAAGCTAATGGACTGAAAAATAGTGATTTTTGACAAACCACAGGGACGAAAAACGTAATTAACTCTTTGAGTAATTTACGTGTTTATTTAAGTCTTTGAGTAATTTACGTGTTTATTTAGACCGTCAATTTAATTCCTGGGCGGTAACTTTAGCTTTGTTCAACCTACCAAAAATGTTATGCTAAGTGTATGATTTATTGAAATGTGTATCATAACATATTAACATGTTACATACAGATAGAAGTTAGTGATTTCTTCTGTAAATTAAGAAGACATTTCTTTGTGTTTTTGGTAAATTTTAGGAACAGGAAAGGACAAACCAGATTTCCTAGGAACAGTCGACGTGGACCCCGCCTCGAAAACATATTCACAAGTCATCCACAGGCTGCCAATGCCTAATGTAGGCGATGAGTTGCATCATTCCGGTTGGAATGCCTGCAGCTCTTGTTACGACGATTCATCTGCCTCGCGTCGTTTCCTTGTTCTCCCGGCTCTTGTGTACGTATCGTTAACCGCCAACACGAAAACAGTTGACTTTTAACAGTCAACTAACTAGTTTTAGCCTCGTAAGTTCATAAACCTTTGTTTGTGTTTCATATTTTCAGGTCAGGTAGAATATACGCTGTTGACACACAAAAGGATCCGCGGGCCCCCACCTTTCATAAGGCGGTTGAGCCTGCTGACATCGCGAGCAAAACCGGGCTCGCGTATCCCCACACCGCTCATTGTCTTGCTTCTGGTGACATAATGGTCTCCTGCCTCGGAGACAAAGAAGGGAAGGCCGAAGGGAACGGTTTTCTTCTTCTCGACTCAGATTTCAATGTGAAAGGAAGGTAATTACGTATAATACGATTTAAATTTGCATGTTTAGAAGTGGCGAAATGAGTTAGTCATGCGGGTTGGGTAATGGGTCAAAAAAAGTATTATACACTATTACGGGTGATAAATGGCTAGTGTACGCGAGTTGGTGGGTCGAACCTGACATGACTCCAGAAATTGTGTCAAGACTCAACACACATGAACCTGAACACCACGACACGAATTTTCGTGGCCCGTTTAACCCAAAATTTTGTTTTATTTTTCTGCACATTAATACTCTAAACTCTAAAGTTACAAATTTACCATTTTAATATGAATGTATCTAAAATAATTATTGTAAACTTTAAAATCTGATATTTTTTTCTTTTAATCTAACCACCCAATCCGTTCAGGCATATGACATAGAAAACTTTTTGAAAAAACAAGTATAAAATTAAACAGGTTAAACGGGTCAACCCACAAACCCGCCAGGATGACTCTCAACTCAAGTGTTCACGGGTTCGTCATGAAAATGGCCCCAGCCCGTTTAGGCTAAACCCAAACATGCGAATTTCATGTTAGCCTTATACACTATATACATAGGGGCGGTCCTAGCATATAAGAAGGGGCAACCTCCGCTACGGCTTGGCGTTTCGGCGGTAGTGTAAAATTAGTGTAAATTTTGGAAAAATTTGACGTTTTTACGATTTCGTTACGGCTTTTTTATAAAACGTTACGGCTTGGCGGATTTTCTAGATCCGCCACTGTATATACATATATAGAGGGAAATACATTATGATATTCTTATATTTTAGGTGGGAGAAGCCTGGGCATAGTCCATTGTTTGGTTATGATTATTGGTACCAACCTCGACATAAAACCATGATTAGTACATCATGGGGTGCCCCGTCTGCTTTTACACAAGGATTCAATCTTCAACATGTTGCAGACGGTTTATATGGCCGTCATTTGCACGTCTACAGCTGGCCAGAGGGTGAAATAAAACAAACAATTGATTTGGGACCTGATGGGCTCCTGCCATTAGAGGTGAGTGCTTGAAGAAATCCCAAAATGATGCATCATGGTGTGTGTTTGTTTGTTAAGTTATTATCGTGACGTGAAGTCGCGAAAATCAGTTTTCAGAAAAGGCTAAAATGAAAGATTAATAGTTCTATAAAAAGTTTTATATTTACTCAAAAAAAGAAAGAGTAAAATGTCATTTTCGTCCTTGAGGTTTGGCCACTTTTGCGACGTTTGTCCAAAGGTTTGTTTTCCAACTCGTTAACTCCAATTTTCTCCGTTAATGAGGGGCATTTCCGTTATTTTAGCACCTCCGTTGACTTTCTCCCCACTCAAACCCTTTAACCATCACAAAAAATGTCTAAAAAGACGAAAATACCCCTGACTTAACGTTAACAAATGAATCGAGTTAACAAGTAGGATGAAAATGGCAAGATTTCAAACCTTGTGGATCCAGATGCGGAAAAACAAACCTTTGGTCGAAAGTCGCCAAACCTCAGGGACGAAAATGGCATTTTATTAAAAAAAAGTCAGCATGGTCAAAGTTACCGACAAATATTTTGAAAGATTGATCGTTCTGTAAAAAAAAACTGAACATTTATTCGTTTTTCACTTTTTTCGGGACAAAAAAATGGACATCTGAAATAATAACTGGATCAAAACCGTTACGTTTTATGCAGTTAACCCTTATGCCTACCAAAGTACATTCTTGTTTGATAAAATACCAATATTCATGAATTCACTTTTATTCTGTTATTCACAGATAAGGTTTTTGCATGACCCGACTAAAGATACAGGGTTTGTTGGATGTGCATTGAGTAGCAACATGGTTCGGTTCTTCAAGAACTCAGACGGATCATGGAGCCATGAGGTGCTAATATTATCTTTTATTTCATTTCTTATAAAATTGGTTAAATCATAAAATGTCTGATAATCAATAAGCCGTCTAAATTTGGCGACTCAGGTGGCGATGAAAGTGAAACCTGTAAAGGTCCAAAACTGGATCCTACCAGAAATGCCCGGGCTGATTACAGATTTCCTAATATCTCTTGATGATCGGTTTCTATACTTTGTGAACTGGTTACATGGGGATATTAGACAGTATAATATTGTGGACCCTACAAGTCCTGTTTTGGTGGGCCAAGTTTGGGTCGGCGGGCTGTTTCAGAAAGGAAGCCCGGTAGTTGCTGAGAACGACGATGGTACAACTTATCAAGTTGACGTTCCACAAGTCAAGGTACGTGTTTTCGCCTTTTGTAAGTGTGGCTGGCGCTATGGGGCGCCATCTCTTTATGTAATGTATTACAAATCGAACTTCGCGTAAAAAGTCAACATAGTCAAAAGTGATTATTCATATAATCACTTTCGGGTCATGTTTAAAAAGGGTAATTAGGTAATTTTTGTAGTTACCCTGATGACATTTATTTTTGTTGTAGTTAGTGTTATATTGATTATTTGACCCCTAATCAAATAACTAGAAACATTATTTGTTTATCCAAACATCATTAATCGGTTTCATGATTGTTTCATTTAGGGACACCGATTGATAGGGGGGCCGCAGATGATTCAACTGAGCTTAGACGGGAAACGTTTGTACGTTACAAACTCGTTATTTAGCAAATGGGACAAGCAGTTTTATCCGGAAGTTGTGGAAAAAGGATCTCACATGTTACAAATTGATGTCAACACTGAAGAGGGTGGACTTTCTATTAACCCTAATTTCTATGTTGACTTTGGAGCTGAACCAGATGGACCTTGTTTAGCTCATGAAATGAGATATCCAGGTGGTGACTGCACCTCAGATATTTGGATATAAACCATAAATCTGATCACTACAAAAATAATACTAATAAAGCTATTTGACATAAAACTTTGAGTTATGTACTTTGTATTTGAAATAAAGTTTCCATTTTACTTTTTGATGTTGAACTGAACATGTTGCAAGTCATGTTGCACAAGATCTTTAAGTGTCATCTAGGGCCAAAAGTTAATAGATCTTTAAAGCTTGCTTTATTGGTTCAGACCAACGCGTTCAATACATAACCAATTTTAAGTAAAAAATTGAAAAATGACATAAGTACTTTTTTAACATCTCTTAGATTTTCAAGAATAAATACATCAAATCTACAAGGCTATATGGTGTGGAATAAAGCCTCTAGAGGCTTCATCATGCCACCTAGCGCCACATATGCGACAAGTTAGCAGGGCGTTTTATTATTAATTGTCATGTAGTGGGATAAAGTCCACATGTGGGTCCCCCTTTTTTTCATTCTCGCGCCAGCTAAGGGCTTAGCAGACCACTCCATAGCGACTCTTTTTGGCGCCAAGGGGACGCTAGCCCACACAATCCAGCCTAAAGGATTTAAATTCCCAACTCTTTGGTTGTGAAGCACACCACTTAACCACACAGATGCCCTCTCAAAGACACTATACATACATGCACATGTTCATTTTATTTTAATGAATAAAAATAGTTTGGTATAACTGAATAAAGGTTGTTAATCCATTTAAAATTTTGACTGGTTGCATGCTTGATACTTGTTTAGTTGTTTTGTATCAACTTGTAGTGACTGGTATAAATCCAACACTAACTTGAAACTGATTCATCACCTTTTGTATATTATCCAATCCCATACATGTAAAACACAGGTCTCATGAATACAAAACCCATCTCAAAAAGATCTACACAATGTATCAAAATATTAATCAGAACAACTACACCCTCTTCTTTCCATAACTTTGATCCTTTGAAATGAACTTTTCTTCAATCTTGTTGGCGAACGTCACCTTCGGCCGCAACAAATTCTGTTACATCATAAAAACCAATGTACTTGTTAAACTTTATCTAGAAATACTTTAAATCCAACCCGACCCGTTTGACCATGTACCAAGTTGACCCGTTTTTGTTATGTCGTGTTAACAAGAAGATAATGATACCATGCTTCTGCAGTGAAAACTTAGATCCTCGTTCATTTGTGCCAAACGGGCTCTGGCTTCTTGTTCTTTATATAAAGCTTTTGCACACGCATCTTTCACCTGAAGTACACATCAGAAACAGTGTAAACTGTAAACCAACCCGATGTTAAAACGGTAAAATTCTTAGAAAAGTGATAAATGATGGAATGAGGATATAATACCAGTTTTTCTTTATCAGCATCAAGAGTAGAAGTTGTTTCTAGAATGTTTCGAAGATATGACAAATCATTTATCAGCTCTAATGCGACTTCCTCAGCATCATGCATCTGATTTTTTGAAAACTCGAACGATCTTTCGGCATGTAGACGAAAAGACGTGCAATTCAAACAGTTGCAGATCCCTCTGCACCCTCTCGGAGTTCTCTTCAAAATTCCACTTCTAATAATTTCTCCTTGAGTTTCGGGAACCTGCAGCAGATATTGTTGTGGACTTTCTTTGACTTTACTGTAACTTTGCTCAATACATAGTGGTGTAGCATTAGAAGTTGGACTTTCTTTGACTATTTTCAGATGGTCTTCTCTGTCACTCTGTTCAATGCATAGTGGTGCAGCTTTAGAAGTCACTTCAATGCACAACGGTGCAGCGTTAGAAGTTGCTTCGACACACAACGGTGCGGCTTCAGAAGTTGCTCCAATGCACAGCGGTGCAGGGTTAAAAGTTGGTTCTTCAACAAGTTTCAAATTAACTTTAGGTGGTGACTGTTCCATCTTTATACAACTGTCGGTCTCCAACTGTGAGACTGATACACTGCCCTCTTTATTTGGCGTATTAGCATCCGAAATATTGTCATTTGAAACTAAAGTAACTGGTTTTGTTGTATCGGTTGATATATCCACTGGGATCAGTGTAGACGTAGGAGAATTTGATGCCTCATCTGTAGTAGTTGATTTCTCATTTTGATGCAACAGTTGTGTTGGTGGCTGTTGATTTTGCTCTATAGCCTTCTCAAGGTTTAACGATTTGTTGTCGCTTAAGGGACCTATCAAAAAGCACAAACAAAAAGTTAGAAAAAAAACCCTAAAATAATGAAATATCACATAGTTCTTAATTGGGTGAATAAAATATTTACATGAATAATCTTCAGCAACACTCATCAAGAATGGAAGCAATCTTCTATGACTAAAGGAAGTTGGAGTTTGCAGTAGTTTCTGTCTTGAACATGACTTAAGTGCCTATATAATAAACAACAGCCGGTATATAGAAAATATTAGCCGTCAAAACGCACACAAAATAAAGCGGATTTGACATCCAAATCAAAATTTTATTAAAAAAACATGACACGTAGGGTTAAATAGGAGTGCAAACAAGCCAAGCTACTTGCGAGCTCAGCTCAAAAAATTCGAAACAGGCCAGGCTTAATTAAACGAGGTCAAGCCCGAGTCCTAATCAAGCTCGTTTAGTAAACAAACCTGAGCCCAAGAATTGCTTATCAAACTCAAGCCAGTTTGTGAACCTAAACTATACCTATTGTTGATATATTTTTTATTAATATATTAAATACATATTTAAATAATAACAATTAATATTTATAAATTTATGAAAAAATAGCTAAATTATATATAAAATAATTATTATAATTAATGTAAATTGCGAGCTTTAGAAGCCAAGCTAGAATCATTTTTGCACCCCTAGGGTTAAATGTTATTAACCAGAGATAAACATTGGAGACTGAGCATTACCCGCGTAGATGTTGGCTTTACAAGCACACCCGATGAGACGTCATCAGTCTTGGATTTATTATAAGTAATTGAATCAGATGGTGGTGTCATCTGCTCACACTTTAATGTGTCATTTACAACATCTTCTTGAGTTTTCTGCACCACATCTGAACTCTCAACAGTGCTAACTAAACCAGCATTCACACTGTTCGATAATTGTTTTTCACTGCTTTTAGCATTATTCATCAAACCATCTGCCAATTTGCTAGAATTGGATAGTGGATCAATGTCTTCATCTTTAAGCACAGCCGTATTGGAAACTGGATTACTTGACTTCAAACTTTTGGGCAGTGTTGCCTCAATTATCTCAAAACTGGAAGAATCTGCAGTTAAAACCAACAGAGTTAACAAAAACTAGTAATCTAACAATTGAGATTGATGTATAAACTATAAACAAATAATGAAATCCAACTGAGTTGTGTATTTACCATCACTCCCTGAATCCATTAGATAAGGAAGCAACCTTCTATAATTAAATGAAGTTGGACTCTTAAATACCTTCCTTCGGCCACGCAAACTTGTAACCTATCATTTAGTTCCATAAACCACAACTTTAATAAAAGATCTAACACATATTCAAGTTGATCTTTTTTTTTTGAACAGCAAATTTGGATCACTGACAGGCCACTGGAGTATCATCGTGTCACCAGCAGAACCACCCGATCACATCCATCTCCACTAGGCATAATGCCTATACACCAATTCAGGGTGAAACCCAATAAATATGGGAAAACCCCCTTGTGGAAATCAAACTCAGGACCTATTGGTCCCAAAGCCTTATCCCACCCCAAGATGCCACTAGGCTATAAAGCCATGGGCTCAAGTTGATCATAATAATGCATCATTGTGAGATTTTCATGTAGCGAAAACACCAATTCCATATAACAAAATCAGGTCCCTTATTCCAATTACATATAAAATTATACACTAGTTGGAAAAATTACTATAAACCCCAATTAATCACTAGTTGGTACCCGACTAGCGCCTAACAAACTTTACAACACTACAATACAAAGATTAGGCCGCACCGATTAAACCCGAACCCGATCAACCCTAGCTTTAAATGGCTAAGTTATCAGAAAGGTTTTTCCCATCCGAAAAACCCCGAAACCCAATTAAAACCCCAGCAAAACAAACCTAGCATCAGCTAAACATCAACATTGAGATTCAACCTAAATATATATCTAGTTAAACACATACTCATACTGCAAAAATCAACTAAACACAATCAATAAAGATTTTCACACAGAAATAACATATATGTAACATAAAAGTGATGCAAACTTAATTAAACAAAAGTAATAGTTAACAGTCTCATACCAATTGTTGACTCTTATTCATATTCATAACTCCTTTAATGTCTGCAACTTCATTCACAACAGAACTCATCTCATTCTTCACTTCACACCTCTCATTCTCTTCAGCTTCTACAGCCACCGGTGTCATCTGAACCACCACAACATCTTCACCTTCAGTAACACTATTCTCCAAATTATCTTTCAAATCAACAACAGGTTCCAAAACCCCCAAATCAGCTTCAGACACCAAAACCCTAGGGTTTACATCATCCTTCTTACAATCAGGTTCCAGATCCACTTCTCCGATGCTTACGACGTCATCAGTAACATTATCCTCCAAATTATCTTTCAAATCAACAACAGGTTCAAAAACCCCCAAATCAGCTTCAGACACCAAAACCCTAGGGTTTACATCATCCTTCTTACAATCAGGTTCCAGATCCACTTCTCCGATGCTTACGACGTCGTTTGAAGCATCCGTAGCAGGAGAAAACACTCTCCTGGCGCGTAGATCCTTCACCGACACTTGATTTGCAACCTGATCTACTAAAACTTCTACTGAAGCTACTGAAGCTTCCAATTGTTGCTGTTTTGCTAGCGATTTGATAATATTACGGCTCCGATTGGAGTCAGGTCGAGCGTAACCGGATCTATGACGGTGGAAGTAGATCTGAGAACGGCTGCGAGTGAATATGCCGCCGAATGGATCGGATTCCGATGGCCGTTGCTTGCGTTTTCTAGATCCGATGATTGATTCCATCGCTTTGATGTTCTTCTGGTTTTGTTCAGAGTTAGGGTTTCTAGGGTTTTGTTTCTGAGTTGAAGAGAGAGAGAGAGGTGTGAAGATGACTGAAGTAATGGTAAAATACAGCGGGAAATATTACAAAATATGTTGTCGCGTGGCGGGAAAAACTTTTGTTAGATGGCGGGAAATTAATAATATACTCCCGCTGAAAAAGTTTAAGCAGTGTGACTGTTTTACCCCCCTTGTTTGTTTAAGTAAGACTGAGTGTAGTGGGGCAACCTTTTGAGTGGGCGTCTTGCGACACGTGGCGCCACATCACATAAGAGGATTCTGACCAAAAAAGGGGTAGTGGGGCAACCTTGCTGGGTGGAGCGTCTTGCGACACGTGGATTGATTTATTTTGTCTTTTTTTATGTAAAAGATATAAAAAAAAATCCTATTTTTTATAAAAGTCTTTTTTTACTTCAACCAAAATAAAAAAATACATCAACTAAAATAAAAAAATTACTTCAACCAAAATAAAAAAATACATCAACTAAAAAAAAAATACTTCAACCAAAATAAAAAAATACATCAACTAAAAACAAATACTTCAACCAAAATAAAAAAATACATCAACTAAAAAAAAAATACTTCAACCAAAATAAAAAAATACATCAACTAAAAAAAAAATTACTTCAACAAATGTTATATTTTTCTCGAATTTCTTGCTTCATTTGCTCGGCTAAAGCGAGCTCGGCTCCAGTAAGGTTTGTCGTGTCGGTTGTTAATATTTGCAAATCAAGTGCTTTTTGACGACTTTCTTTCAGCTTTAGCTTTCGGTCCCCGTGTTCTTTTTTTAAGTTGATCCGTTGTTGGCTCGTTTGCAACAACCCGTCTAACTTATTGGTCACTTTTTCAAACGTTTCGGTGTAGTCGATTCGTGCACCGCTAGAAGACGTTTGGGCGGCTTTTTTGGCCCTATCTCGGCCAACCGGTCGTTGTGGTGGTTGAAACGGTTCGGCCTCTTCATGTGGCTCTTCGTTGTCTTCCTCAATGTCGTTGAGATTTATTTGAGTCCGAGCGTCCGACCCGGTACTTTGATGGTCGTTTGAGGATGAGGTTTTTGACCGCTTAGCCGACGGTTGGCCACGAGTTTTAAATGGATCGAAGGCGATGACTGTGTTAAATTTCGAACTCCTTCTTAAAAATTGCCAAATAGCAAGATAAGGAAACGCCTTCTTGTGTTCGACTCGGAATTCATTTTGGGCGTTTGCTTGGAGCATCGCATCGTCGGAACCACTTTGGCGCACACGCGAGTTACTTAGGCGAGTGTATATTTGGTTGAAACTTTGAATCAAAGGACGCATTTTACGCCACTTCGCGCCGATACCATCGGCATCACGGTATCCATCTTCTTGATCTTCCAACTTGAGGAAAAGGTTGTAAATACGAGACCAATATGTTTTTTCCTTTTGATAGTTACTACATCTCGGGTCTTCGGTTATTTCTAGCCAAGCCTTGGACAAGCTCATTTCCTCGTTGGAAGTCCATGGTATCGGTTTGGTTTTCAAGCGTTCTTCACCCGGTGTTTTCCTCTTGTGCGAACGTTTCTTTTTTTGACCGACATCGAACTGGGTCTCCGGAACTTCTTCGTCACCTAAATCAACCACTAGATGGAATACAAACAAAGTTAAAAAAAAAAAAACATATTCTTTACAAAAAAAATATCTAAAAAATTTATACCATTTTGTTGGCTCGATCCTCCAACGTTTTGAAAACCACCGGGTTGTTGTGTGTTCCAAGTGGTGAACCCCATATGTTGCGGTATGGGCGTATTGTTGTAGTATACTTGCGGTGTAGGGCTAGCAACGTGCATATTATTGAAATAGGCGTAAAAAGCGGGGTTATTTAAAACGTTTGGGTCCGTCAGATCGGGTTGTGGATTGGAAGATTGTGTATTTTGGTTGAAAGGAGGGATGTTGTGAGGATACATTTTGATGAGTTGATAGAAGATTTGTATAAATTTTGATGAGTTGAGAGAAGATTGTGGTAAAAATGTGTTTGATATGGGGTATTATTTATAAAGGTTGGATTATTAAAAAAAAAAATAATAAGCTGGGCCAACATATCCGTTGCCAACGGATATATTCAAATCAAAACATTTGAAATTGGGCGACGAGATTGAGACGGGCAGGAGGGGGTCGCCCCCCAAGTCGCCCCTGGGGGCGGTGTTCCAGGCGATATGGGGCGACCTGGGGGTGGGAGTCGCCCCACTACACTCAGTCTAAGGCGCCTAAGTTCAGGCCCGGTGAAGACCCAGTGCAATGGAACAAGGCCCACAAATGTAGAGGGCCCGTAATTAAAAAACTGAAAAATTACAAGTTTTGTCCTTTATCTTAATACTACTTATCAGGCGGTGTCTTTTTTAACGAATTTTGACAAGTTTTGTCCTTTATAAGAAATTTTGTTGCATGTTTTGTCCTTTAGACTTAACTCAGTTAGATTTACTTGTTAAATCTTGTCACCCAAAGGTATTTTAGTCTTTTTACCTAATTATTTAATATTATGTAAAAGAATAAAACAAAATATTTTAGGGTTGACTCTTGAAATAAATGGGTAAAAATACTAAAATATCCTTGGGCGACAAGATTTAACAAGAAAATATAACTGAGTTAAGCCTAAAGGACAAAACGTGCAACAAAATTCCTTGTAAATGGCAAAGCTTGTTAAAATTCGTAAAAAATGACACCGCCTGATAAGTATCATTAAGATAAAGGACAAAACTTGTAATTTTTCTAAAAAAAACTGTATATACTAATTTTGCTTTTGAATGAAAATGACAACAAAATTGAAATAACATGGACTCAAATTCAAAAGGTTTGAATTTTGGACTAAAGTGGCAAAAGTAATCAGGATGTTACACAAATGAAACTATATAAAAGATAACCGGCTTATAGCCTAGTGCTATCATGACGTGTGATAAATGTACGCATTTCTACAAAGTATATACCAAAGTGCATAAAAGATTATTATTATTATTTGCATCATATGTTATAATTTAATGAGCCTAAGATTTATTTCCCCTCTTATTTCATTCCAAATTCTATTATTTAGTTTTAAATTTTAATTAAAATTATCAAAAATATCTTATCATAAAAACCATTTTATAATATTTTAATCTTTATTATTAATTATATTTATTTTATTTAACCCGTGTAATACACGGGTTGTAACCTAGTATATATATAAAGTAAACAAATATATAAAAAAGAGTTGAACTTTATAAGAAAAGAAGAATATAAAACTTTAGGTTACGGAATTATTGGATTATGTTTCAAAGAGGACTATGTTTCAAAGAGAATTAAATGGTAAGTTGTTTGAAAAGAACTAGTTTTGTGTAATCACAACCATTCAATAATATGTTAACAATTTAAGCTAAGCTGTTTAGCTTATTATATTCATCACGTCTACCAGAATAAAGTATAATAATTAGTTAATCACCGGTTAGAAAAAAATATAATTGTCATAACGGATCACATGCTAGTTTCAACAACTCTGGTTTTTTATATTTCTTTCTAGCTACTTGGCATGTAGTAGGTATTATTATTTAAACTTAATAAAATTTGCCTAATTTTTTTTTTGAAAGAGACTTTCTCTGTACAGGACCGATCAGGTCTCCGGGATCATGTCAAAGACATTCCCCCGTCAGCCCCGCTCTTCCGGACGCGATGTTCAATCGGGCCCCGGCCGGCGCGCAAGCTGACTTTTGCCCGGAAACCATACTGCCCCCACACGAGAGACTCGCTGGGGTAACAGCTGGGTAAAACCGGGTTGCCCTCAAGACCGCACCATGCCTCGGTAGGATACGATCCATCATTGGGACGACCCACCCCCGAAATGCCGCAGCCGGGGATCGAACCGGAGACCTCAAGAGGAAACCGACCCAATCCAGCCACTTCGGAACCAACTGGGCTGGAGGTGAGTACTATTTGGTATTTGTTTTGGATGTTTTAAAAAATTAAAACATGTTTACAAATTTATACCAGTGAACAATGAAAACAAAAGCTTATAATGTAAAAGACAACTACCAAGCAAATATTTTATATGAGCATAAAATGTATAATGTTAACGAATAATGATAAATGATAAAATCTTTATAGAAAATCTATAATACATAAAAGATTTCAAATGTTAATAACCTTTGGTTATAATATTCGAACATTGTTTCTTTACAATTGTATCATATACAGCCGTCCCCGAAAACATTTGAAAAAATTTAGGCCCCGGACGACGAAAAGAATTGGGCCCAAAATTATGGTTAAGGTAAATGAATTACAAAAATAAAAACTTAGTCATAGAGCAAAGACTCGAACTTGAGTCAGGGGCTGTTTGGCAACATCTGAATGGTTAAGTGCTGAACCAGTAAGAGGTCTAAACCATTAAGTGCTGAACCAGCAAGAGGTCTGAACCATTAAGAGTCTGTATAATGCTTAACCGTTCAGAGGCAAATGTCTGACCAATTCAGATTAGAGGTCTTAACCATTCAGACTCTTTATAAATTTTAACCATTCAGAGGCAAATGTCTGAACCATTCAGACATCTGCTCGTGAAACAAACAGTCTGAACCATTAAGTGCTGAACCAGTAAAAGGTCTAAACCATTAAGAGTCTCATTAAGACGTAAACAAACAGCCCCTCATTTACATTATTTTGAGATGGTTTTTGCCACCACACCACCAATATTTTTTTGCATAATAAACGGATGAATATACTAAATATATAATACATATAATAAATATATAAAAGCTTATAAAGACTTTTCAGACTTTTTGAAATTTTGGGCCTCAGCCGTCGGCACTGGTTTGCCGGGCCCAGAGCCGGCCCTGCCGCCCTGGACTATCATACATATCTAAATCATAGCACTTTCCTTGTAAATAGTGTTCATTGTCTCGTATAATTCAATTTTGATGATTGCGTATAATCCTTTTACATATTAAGCTTGGCTGGGGATGTAAATAAACATGATACTGATGGGCAAAACCGAAACACTAAATTACTGATGGCAAAACCGAAACACAAAATTACTGATGGGCAAAACCAAAACGCAAAATATTTGGGACATGTATTCAAATTTGAGATTATTTTAAGAACACTTAATGTGTATGAGATTTGGTGATACCGGCTCGATTATCAGAAAATTATAGCCGTTACTCGAAAACCATATACCCGATAATCCGATACAGCGACGGAACCACCATTATATTAGCCGTAGCACTGGCTACGGCTCAACTTCGTATGCGTAGTGTTAATTTTTTTTCTTTTCGGTTTTATACAAATGAGACTCCTAAAACAATTCTAGAATACCCCTAACCAAAAAATAAGATACTTTATTTTAGTAAAATCCAATTCTTTCTATAAGATTTAAAAGGTATTTTTGAATTCATCGGGAGCTTCTGTTTAGAAACCTAGAACTAGCTTATGCTTATGTTTGGGTAATTCATAAACCTAGCCTATTAGCCCAAACCCAAAGCAATAATAAAAGTGAAACATGCCCATTGATCATTGTGTTAAAGGACGGATTTATGCAATCGATGTGTTCGGAATTTTTGAACAATGCTATGGTTTGTGCAGTCGAAAGGATTTTTTAATAAAGTAAAAGACGACGATGTGATTGAACGATTTCAGACTATAAAAAAGGACCAATCTATTAGGTAATTATTTTACTTTATTTTTTTATTGTTTTTTTTAATATTGTATGATTGCACGGTAAAAAAAATTGGCATACCCTTAATTTAATGGGCTAGTTCCGCCTCTGATCCGATATATTTTAATTATTATTTTTTTATATTTCATTAATTACTAGCGGTTTATTCTAATCTAACTATATATAAAAGGAGAAATAGAGCTGATGTAATTTTGCATACGTGTCAACCAACTAGATATGCCATGTAGGTTTTGCTGATGTCATAAAGATTAATAATACATAATTCAAATCATAATTTCAAAATTTGGCTCCACTTTCAAAATTCCAATTTCAAAATTCAAACAATATTTTTAATCACTTTCAAAATCTGCCCTCTCTCCTCCGCACTCTTCATTCCAATAAAACCCTAGACAAAAATCCTCTGGCGTCTCTCTCTCTCTCTCAATACCATCGACAACCTTCAATCGCCGGCGAACAACTCAACGAAGAAATTTCGCTAAAACTTCTGAAGATAACCACCATCGCCGGGGAACAACTCTCCGGCGATCGTCGATTCGCCGTTTCCTCCGTCACGTCTCACTGTTCTGTTTCAGGTAATTTGAATCTGATTTTTAAGGAAGAAAATTAGTTTAGGGTTTATTGATCGACTTTCTTATCTTAATTGATAGATAAAAGGTGCGATGATGAGCCTGTAGATGAAACGATCTATAATGGAAGAAGAAATAAGAGGTGGTCATTTGCAATTACTAATCCCCATCTCGGTATCTTTCAATTTCGCCAGGTATATTGTTTGATGAATGCTTGGTTTGTATATACTTCTGATTCGCTTGGTTTGTCTATAGTTTTGTGTTGATTAATCGATTTGATTCAGGTTTTGTGATTAGTTATTAATAATTAGGTCAAATTGAAGCTGTTTGTGATTCGTTTGTGTGTTTAGGTGTGGTATGTGAGAGAGGAAGCAGGTGGAATGAGAGTGTGTGGATCGCGAGCTGTAGATTGAACCAAATTTCAACCAATTAGGGTTTCAATTGAGGCATATGTTGTTGTATCTGGCTCGATTAATCGATTCCATTCAGCTTCAGTAATCAATCATCAATAATTAGGTCAAATTGTTCAGGATAAGTTGTTGGTGATTCTAATAAAGGATTGGTTATACGTCTGACTCTTTAAATTGCACATCCAAACATCCCTTGCAATTGATAAAAGTGGCCTTCGGGAGAGTTTGGATGTTCATTTTCAAACGGATTGTTACAATTTGATGATTTATTATAGGTGTTAGTGTTCGGTTGGTAATAACATTTATCTCAATAATTAGTTTTCTTAACATACATGCAGAAAAACTATAATCTTCTTAATCACTTTAGCTATTTATTCAAACACCAGTTCTGAAGATGTCGCAACCCCCGATCCCTGATTCCCGGGAACGGGCGGACGCGATCTCAGAGTTTCGGTAGTATCAGGTTAATTATTTATTTTGCAGCGAAATTTACATCAGGATCGTAGTTAGGAAATGTTTATCAGAGTAAAACCACCTCATTTAATATTAATAATCACATGGGTAAAACCCAAGTTTCTTATTACAATACATTTATAGGGATAAACTCTATTTTATTAAATTTTAAAACATCGTTTATTTGGTAACTTTTATAGCCACATTTTCCCAAGCCTTCAGTGCTCTCCAGCTGGCTTTTTACTAATTGGTTGTCACATTGGGTTACCTGAAACGTGTTTTAAAAACATTTGTCAGTCGGAAATACTGATGAATGAATCCCAGTTTAATCAAGTTTAAATAAAAGTCACAGTGAACGGTATTGAGAGCGATCACATTGTTTATGTCTACACCAGAGCCGTCCCCGAAAACTCTCGAAAAAATTTAGGCCTCGGGCGACGAAAAGAATTGGGCCCAAAATTATGGTTAAGGGTAAATGAATTACGAAAAAAAAAAAACTTATGGACAAAGACTTGAACTTGTGACCTTTATATTATTTTGAGATGGTTTTTACCACTACACCACCAATATTTTTTTGCATAACATATGGATGAATATACTAAATATATAATTTAATAAATATATACAAGCTTATAAAGACTTTTCGGGCCCTTTGAAATTTTGGGCCTCGGGCGTCGGCACGGGTTTGCCGGGCCCAGAGCCGGCCCTGGTCTACACAATTACTCCATTTAGTACTGTCAATCCACTGACTTGTGGGTCATATTACCCATTGGCTAACTCATTGTCCAATGGTAACGTATTGTCATCCCGACTTACTACTCGCAAGTAGTACAAATTTTGTATACAAAACCCCAACATACTGGCAGTAATTGAAAAACTACAAAGACTCAATCACTGCTAAATTTCATAGTAAAACATTTAAGGTTTGGTAAAACATTACCAAAAAGTTTAACAAAAAGAGGATAAACTCACATTGTTGTCTTAGGCTTTTCGTAAGGGTTTCCTGGATATAATCTAGAATTTATACAAATGTACATTGGTTAGTACCATAACCCTTTGAAAATATTAATGATACCCTCCCCGAGACGGCATTCCAACAACTACATCGGGCAGAACCACGACAGTTGTTACGGAACCCTAAATTAATCGGGCAACGTAACTATTACGAAACTAGGTTTATAATACTTACAACAGAGCAGAACCTCGCTAATTAGGGGTATAATACCCGCGTATTATAACACTACTACAGAAATTTAGATTGAGAATTGTGAAATGAACGAGTTCTGGTTGAACCCGATGGCCTTCTTATATAGTTGTTGATTCTAGTCCTCTCGCGGCCCGCGTAAAGTAAGCACAAGGCTTACGCGGCCTGCGTCAACATCCAGTCAACGTATAGCTTGTCCCGGTCACCAAGTAGACCCGCCACGATGTCGACACGTGTCAGCATCTGGTGTCTCCGCGTTGTAGGTCTTTCGCGGCCCGCGTTAACTAAACAAGGACACTTACGCGGCCCGTTTGAACTAAAGAAGTCAACAAAGTCAGGTTCTAGCCCTTATACCGCCCGCGTAAGTGGTTAAGGTGGGTCTACGCGGCCCGCCTTAACTTACTATTTCATGTTTTTAAATTATTTTATAAATTATAACATAATTCGGGCTCGGTTTTCACATACGGGGTGTAATTTAAGACATATTGGGACATTCTAAAATATATGAGAGTGTCAGACATATTATGAGGGTGTCGGTTTTACCGAGGGTTGTTACATTCTCCCCACCTTGTTTTAGAGCTCGTCCTCGAGATCTACTGGAATAAGTGCGGATATTTTCTTTGCATTTCTGACTCGAGCTCCCATGTATACTCAGGTCCTCTTTTGGAGTCCCACTTCACTTTGACTAGAATTAGTCTCTTGTGCTTGAGATTCTTGACTTTCCTGTCTTCAATTTGTAGAGGTCTTTCTACAAACTTGAGTTGTTCATTTACCTCTATATCCTTAAGAGGTACTATTAGTGATTTATCAGCTAAACACTTTTTGAGATTAGATACATGAAACACATCATGTATTCCTGCCATTTCCTCTGGCAGTTGTAGCTGATAGGCTACAGGTCCTATTCTTCTAATAATCTCAAAAGGTCCAACATACCTGGGACTTAGCTTTCCCCGTTTGATGAATCTTACCACTCCTTTCCAAGGAGAGACTTTCAATAATACTTTATCTCCTACTTGAAATTCTAATGGCTTTCGCCTGTTATCTGCATAACTCTTCTGTCGATCACGTGCTGCTTTCAGTCGTTCCTTGACTTGAATAATTTTGTTAGTTGTTTCTTGCACTATCTCAGGTCCAGATAGTTGCTTTTCCCCAATTTCTGCCCAACAGACTGGGGTTCGACACTTTCGTCCATAAAGTGCTTCGAATGGTGCAACATTGATACTTGTGTGATAGCTATTGTTATAAGAAAATTCTATTAAAGGTAAGTGATCGTCCCAATTACCTCCGAAATCGATTACACAAGCTCTAAGCATGTCTTCCATTGTCTGAATTGTCATTTCGCTTTGTCCATCCGTTTGTGGGTGATAAGCCGTGCTGAACTTTAACTTGGTTCCCATTGCCTTTTGGAAACTTGACCAAAAATGAGAGGTAAAGCGGCTATCTCTATCAGAAACAATTGATAAAGGAATGCCATGTAAAGAAACAATTTCATTTACATATAGTTTAGCTAATTGTTTCATACTAATTGTTTCCTTCATTGGTAGAAAATGAGCTGACTTGGTTAGCCTATCTACAATCACCCAGATTGTATCATTTCCTTTCTTAGTTTTGGGTAATTTAGTAACAAAATCCATTGTTATTAATTCCCATATCCACACTGGCATTTCTAATTGTTGTAACAAACCTGAGGGTTTCTGGTGTTCAACTTTGACTTGTAAACATGTTAAACATTTAGAAACATAGGCTGCTATGTCCTTTTTCATTCCTATCCACCAGAATTTTTTCCTTAAATCCTGGTACATTTTATCACTTCCTGGATGCATCGTATATTTAGATTTATGGGCCTCTTCTAGTATACGATGACGTAGATTTCCTAATTTAGGTATCCACATTCTCTTTTTATGGAATCTCCAAATTCCATCTGTCCCTTGTTCCAATTCTTTTAGCATACCTTTTAATTTTTCAGAATCATCCTTGATTCTTGTGCTTCTCTTATCTGATCATTTAAATCTACTTGCAGATTTAATTTAAGAGAACGTACCCTTTTTGGCTTTTCATGATACTTTCGGCTTAAAGCATCTGGCACTATATTTGCTTTTGCTTCATGATACTGGATATCACAATCATAATCACTAAGCATCTCCATCCAGCGTCTTTGTCTCATATTCAATTCCTTTTGTTTGAAAATATATCTTAAACTCTTATGATAAGTGAATATGGTAAACTTACTACCATAAAGGTAATGTCTCCAAATCTTAAGAGCAAAAATTATAGCTCCTAATTCTAAATCATGAGTTGAATAATTCTCTTCATGATTCTTAAGTTGTCTAGATGCGTAAGCTATAACCTTTTGGCGTTGCATCAACACACATCCATAACCTAATTTAGAAGCATCACAATAGACTACGAAGTCTTCAGTTCCTTCGGGTAACGCTAGTATGAGTGTATGGGTTAATCTTTGCTTAAGAATTCTAAAGGCTTCTTCTTGCTTTAATCCCCATTCAAACTTAACAGATTTACAGGTTAGCTTAGTTAAGGGAATGGCTATTCTAGAGAAATCTTTAATAAATCTTCTATAATAACCGGCCAATCCTAAGAAACTTCTAACCTCAGTTGGTGACTCAGGGGTTTTCCATTTAGTAATCGCCTCGATCTTTGTTGGATCTACATGAATTCCTTCATGATTAACTAAATATCCAAGGAATTGTACCTGTTCTAACCAAAACTCGCACTTTGAAAACTTAGCATAAAGCTTTTCCTTTCTTAACAAACTTAAAAGTGCGTGCAAATGCTTTGCATGATCTTCTTTATTCTTAGAATAAATTAGAATATCATCTATAAAAACAATTATGAATTTATCCAAATATGGCTTACATATTCGATTCATCATGTCCATAAATGCAGCTGGGGCATTGGTTAAACCAAATGGCATGACAGTAAATTCATAATGACCATACCTTGTTCTGAATGCGGTCTTAGGAATGTCCTCTTCCTGTACCTTTAATTGATGATATCCTGACCTTAAATCGATTTTAGAGAAAAATCGAGCTCCTTGTAGCTGATCAAACAGATCATCGATTCTCGGTAATGGGTACCGATTCTTAATCGTGACCTTGTTTAATTCACGGTAGTCAATGCACATACGCATTGATCCGTCCTTCTTTTTAACAAAGAGTATCGGCGCTCCCCATGGCGACGAACTTGGTTGTATGAATCCTTTCTCTAACAATTCGTCTAATTGTTTCTTCAATTCCTGCATTTCAGCAGGTGCCAAACGGTAGGGTGCCTTGGCAATCGGTGCTGTTCCTGGTATCAAATGGATTCTGAATTCAACTTCTCTATCCGGAGGTTGCCCTGGCAATTCTTCTGGAAATACGTCTGAAAACTGAGATACTACGGGAATATCTTTTAGTTCTTTTCCTTTAGTGTTAGTGATTATGGAAATCAAATACACTATAGAACCTTTTCTCATACAACTTGCAGTTTTCATCACAGAAATAAACTTAGTGGACCTAGAGATTTTATCTCCTTTAATTGTGATCGTTTTACCTTTTGGTGAATTTACTTGAATTATCTTTTGATCACATAAAATACTGGCTTTATTGGCTATTAACCAATCCATTCCTAAAACAACATCAAATCCTGCCAAATTCATGGGATACAGGTTTGCAATAAATTTCTGATTTAAAATTTCTATTCTTGCTCCCTGCAAGATTTCAGAAATCCTAATGGTTTCTCCATTGGCTGTCTCTACTAAGCATTCTAGTGGTATTTTAGTTAATGACTGATTTAAAATTTTGCAAAACGATGTATTAATAAAACTTTGGTTTGCACCAGAGTCAAATAATACTTTAGCAGAAATATCATTAACTAAAAACGTACCAGCTATGACATCTAGAATCATCTTGGCTTCTTCTGCAGTCAAAACAAATGCTCTAGCATTTTTAGTGTTCTTGTTGTCTGGAGCTGGAGCTAATTTCGGACAGTTTGGCCTTATATGACCTTTTTCTCCACATTTATAACATAATCCATTACTGGATTTCTTCCTGCAATTTTCTTCCTTATGTCCTGGCATCTTGCAATAATTACAGAGAGTGGAGCATTTTCCCGAATGCTTTTTCTTGCAGACCTTGCATAGGGTGCAGAGGTAGAACCCATATTCCTACGATTGAAATTTCTGGAACGGAATTCTTGAGTCAACTTTTGGGTTAGGTTCCTCCTTTGATCCTCTTCTCGGGTACGGACTAACTCATCAGTCAAGGTATTGGCTAGTTCTACAGCTTCTTCTATAGTTTGAGGTCTAGCTGCCTTGACTACGTGTCTTATCTCCCCAATTAATCCCCAAATATAACGGGAGATTAACACGGGTTCTGGTGAAGCAAGGGTTGACACTATTCTAGCATATTCGAAGAATAACTTCGTGTATCCCTTACTATCCACACCAGTCATCCTAAGGTTTAGGAATTTGTTTGCTATCTGTTCTTTTTCATTGGGTGGGCAGAATTTCCTTTCTACCATGTTCTTAAATTCTTCCCATTCCATATTGTAGGTTCTATCACTTCCTTTTGTTTGGAGGATAGTGTTCCACAATTCTAGTGCTGCATTCTTAAACAGATTAGAAGCAAATAATATCTTATCTTCTTCAGCACACTTACTTATCCTTAAGACTGCATCAATCTTTTCTATCAAGCGTAAGGTTGCAATGGCCCCTTCGTTGCCCGAGAATTCCATTGGTTTACAAGACCAGAATTCCTTATAAGAACAACCATAAGGCATGGTTCTTCTTCTTTTGGGAATGGGCATTTGAAGTATTGGTCCATTGTTCACACTGTGTTCTGGTTCACTTGGTCGCTTACTGCTATGTTTACTTTTATTATCAGCATCTTTAACAGTTTGAAGTATAAATAGCATAGCATCTATAATTCCCTGTGCCACTATGTGTTGGATAGCACTATTATCCACTTGGTTTCTATTGTTATTGATACTTGGATTTTCATTAACCACGTTAATGTTACTCTGGTTATCGTTATTCAGATTTCCTTGATTTCCTTCGTCGGCCATCTGAATTTTAAACATTTACCCCATATTAATATCACAAATAATAGGTAATATAGTTAATCACATGACACGCAATTTAACCAAAACCGTCGATCATTGCGACTTGTACTCTATTTTCATATACTATGCGTCTATTACACACTAGTACAGAAATAAAGATTACAATACCAACAGAAAAAAATTACACTAATAGTAATATGCATCCGTACACACATATTTTATTTTATTTTTATTTTATTATATTTTATTATTATTACTACTACCATTTCCTCCATTCTCACATTCATGGATATGGATATATCCAAAAATCCATATTACGTTCATCGTATTTCCATACGAGACGCTCTCCCACCTGACGCATTCTCTCACTGCTTTCTAAAATTTCCTCCCCAAAAGTCCTAAGTTCTTGAACGTTTTCTGCACTCATTGGGGGTGCAGGTTCTCGGACTGGGTTTGGAATCTGGGGTGTTCCTGATATGGGGGTGAAAGTTCCTGAAATCGGTAAGGATCATCAAAAATCTCCCTAATATATTCATCATGGTAATAGGGATCTAAAGGGTCCATACCTGGGTAGGCTTCTATGTTCTGTATGGGTGGGTATTTCTGGATAGGGTAACGTTGCACAAAGTCCCTATTATCGTCCCACCAGGGGTCGTAATTTGGGTCTAGGGGGTTTGGTGCAGGTACCCTAGGGATTTCTTCTGGGTTAAAGTCATGCATCTCCACCTGGTTTTCCTGGTTTTCTATCTCCATGGGTTGTTGTTGTGGGGCTACTAATTGTTCCAGACTCGGGTCAGCAGCAGTTGTAGCTAGAATATGAAAATTAGCTAGGCTTTTATTAAGCATATCCTGTGTATGGGCATCTGTTCTACGTTTAGCAGCTGCTAGAACTCTTTGCTGTTGCAACTTTCGCATTCTCTTCCTACGAGCAAAAGCTTCCTTACTGAACCATCCTCATTTCTTATTAGGGAATGGCTCTTCTGATTGAGCTCTAAAAGCAAACACTCTTTCTTCCTGATCAGCAGAATACCCAGAAAGGGCAGGCTGTGACGAGGTACCTTCACTCTTAGGTGATTCAGACAACAGACGATTCATGTCTGAGGGTCCTTGATCACTCATACTGTAAACTAACAAATAGTCAAATAACACATAACAAATAATTACAGTTATGCATGTATTTCCATAATTTATTTCCTAACACAAAATTTAGAATTTAGGTGTCAGCAGAACACTTCTTTGGCACAGACCAGTGGCTAGGCTCTGATACCACCTTCTGTCCAACCCCCGATCCCTGATTCCTGGGAACGGGCGGACGCGATCTCAGAGTTTCGGTGGTATCAGGTTAATTATTTATCTTGCAGCGGAATTTACATCAGGATCGTAGTTAGGAAATGTTTATCAGAGTAAAACCACCTCATTTAATATTAATAATCACATGGGTAAAACCCAAGTTTCTTATTACAATACATTTATAGGGATAAACCCTATTTTATTGAATTTTAAAACATCGTTTATTTGGTAACTTTTATAGCCACATTTTCCCAAGCCTTCAGTGCTCTCCAGCTGGCTTTTTACTAATTGGCTGTCACATTGGGTTACCTGAAACGTGTTTTAAAAACATTTGTCAGTCGGAAATACTGGTGAGTGAATCCCAGTTTAATCAAGTTTAAATAAAAGTCACAGTGAACAGTATTGAGAGCGATCACATTGTTTATGTCTACACAATTACTCCATTTAGTACTGTCAATCCACTGACTTGTGGGTCATATTACCCATTGGCTAACTCATTGTCCAATGGTAACGTATTGTCATCCCGACTTACTACTCGCAAGTAGTACAAATTTTGTATACAAAACCCCAACATACTGGCAGTAATTGAAAAACTACAAAGACTCAATCACTGCTAAATTTCATAGTAAAACATTTAAGGTTTGGTAAAACATTACCAAAAAGTTTAACAAAAAGAGGATAAACTCACATTGTTGTCTTAGGCTTTTCGTAAGGGTTTCCTGGATATAATCTAGAATCTATACAAATGTACATTGGTTAGTACCATAACCCTTTGAAAATATTAATGATACCCTCCCCGAGACGGCATTCCAACAACTACATCGGGCAGAACCACGACAGTTGTTACGGAACCCTAAATTAATCGGGCAACGTAACTATTACGAAACTAGGTTTATAATACTTACAACAGAGCAGAACCTCGCTAATTAGGGGTATAATACCCGCGTATTATAACACTACTACAGAAATTTAGATTGAGAATTGTGAAATGAACGAGTTCTGGTTAAACCCGATGGCCTTCTTATATAGTTGTTGATTCTAGTCCTCTCGCGGCCCGCGTAAAGTAAGCACAAGGCTTACGCGGCCCGCGTCAACATCCAGTCAACGTATAGCTTGTCCCGGTCACCAAGTAGACCCGCCACGATGTCGACACGTGTCAGCATCTGGTGTCTCCGCGTTGTAGGTCTTTCGCGGCCCGCGTTAACTAAACAAGGACACTTACGCGGCCCGTTTGAACTAAAGAAGTCAACAAAGTCAGGTTCTAGCCCTTATACCGCCCACGTAAGTGGTTAAGGTGGGTCTACGCGGCCCGCCTTAACTTACTATTTCATGTTTTTAAATTATTTTATTAACTATAACATAATTCGGGCTCGGTTTTCACATACGGGGTGTAATTTAAGACATATTGGGACATTCTAAAATATATGAGAGTGTCAGACATATTATGAGGGTGTCGGTTTTACCAAGGGTTGTTACAAAAGACTAGAGTAATTAAGTATTTTGAACCATAAGACCTAAGAAAAGGTGTAAACTCCCTCAAAGAGGACAAGGAAGAGAGCCAAGATGATTCAAAAGATAAGCACTCTGCACTTTAATTTGATTCTCTTTAATGATTCTGATGAGGATGAAGATCTTGTGTCTCATCATAGTCAAGTATAGTTGGTTAGATGATTAAGTTTTAACTGTGAATTTTATGGTATTGTGAATTTGTGATTAAGTTTTTACAGTCTATCGTTCAAACAGTTAACTTTTTTTTAATAAGAACTTAATACTGAAAGAATACAAACTTGTGCAGTTGAAACTCCCAGAACCTATGTGCCAAACATACCCTTTAAATTTGCAGAATTGCAGTCCTAAAAATGTGAAGTTTTTTAAATTGTCAACAAATAAATAAACTGACGTATGTATGGAGACTTGGGCCCACAAGGGTTTATGGAGATTAAGTGTAACCATCAATTCACAAGCAGCTATGTAAGCCCACTCTTAACACTCGCATTTTTTCTTTGTCTGAGCATTTTTTGATTGTTTGAGCAACCTAAGAACAGAAAATTTAAAAGATTATGTATCCATTTTGCACGATCGCTTTGTTGTTAAAGTATTGTATGTTTACCTCAGGACTTGGAATGACAATTTAGTGATGTCCAGCCGGGAAATTATCACTGGAAAGAGTAAGCGTCTTAACTTTTATTATTTTGCGTTTCATGGATTATTTATGTCTTGAAGCATGTTCGAAACCATCACAAAGAACATGTATTGATGTTTTTTATGAACTTCCAGCTCCTGATCAAGGTGAGCTATGGGCTGGTGGACACGAGTAGAGAGCGATGGCGGATGTTAGATTGATTAGTTATACATTAACTGTCATTTTTTTTAATTAGTCATCTGTACATTATTTGTTTATAGGAGAGGTTCAATGTGGGTGTCGTGTCTCCATTTTGTCGATCTAGAGTTTGAAGTCTCAGGTTCAAGCCAGGAGGATCAGAATGTTTGAAGAAAACAAGGCCCTTTAAAGACAAGTTATGCAGAAACACGAGCGAGAACTTGACAACACCTTCATGCTTCTAGAGGAGACTGTTCACAAGTAAGTATTGTAATTTACATTTTCATTAATAATTATTTACATGGAAGTTGTTTAAAAATATTTAATTAGGTATGTTGTCACAGGGTTAAACAAGAATCAGGGTCTTCCTTTAACATGAAATATTTTGAGGATGAGGTGCACAATGGGAATTGGAATGAGGTTGAGACACTTTCTTTAATTCGTGTATATATTAGGTCCAGCCTTTGGTTTTGGTAGCTTTGTTTTGCAGAGATTTGGTGTCGACGATCTTACTGAGGTTTGTGTTGTTTTAAGCTTTTGCTATGGATGGTATGGTTTGGTTTTGTTTTCATTTTACTTTGATTGACTTATTATGTTGGAAACGATATGTTCTAGAGAATTCAAAAGGAAGGCAATTTAGGGGAAAAACACCAAAAAACCCATTACGGATGGTCTAAGACATTAAGACATAACACTTATGTTTATTTCATTTCATGAGACTACATATTTTACTTTTCTATTTTGAATAATAAGATACATATAATTAGGGATGAGCTCGGTATCGGTACTGAAAACCAATATTGAAAATCGCAAAATATGGGTACCAGTACCGCTATTGAAAATATGGTCCGGTACGGTACCGGTACCGGAAAGCCAAAAGTGGGTACCAATTCGGTATTGAAAAAACCGGTACAGGAAATTCAGTACCGGTACCAAGTACCAAATGCTCATCCTAACATTAAATTATAAAGAGGTTGTCTTCATATATAACAAGTTTGTTCTTTGCATTTTATATAACTTTTTAAAATTTATCTTTTATGTATTTTTTTTAAACCTTAATAAGTTCAAACACTGAAACCAAACCAAACCGGAACTAAATCGTTAGTAACAACTCGGTTTGGTTCGTTTTAATTGTCAACGGCTTGAATCAAAAACTGTTACTAACCGTTTGGCCCATGGTTTGACCTAAAAATCGTAAAAACCAAATCGTGAACACCCCTGATAAGAATAAGGTTTTTACTGCTCTTTGTCTATCTAAGTTACACTAAAATCTTTTGTTGGAATTTCTTTATCATGTCAAGTCTTTACTTGCTAGTAATTTTCATTGGGTAACTACATGATTATCTCCTATTATTCATATCACTAATACAAGGATATACTGTTGCAGGCTTTCGAGAAAATTATATTAGGAATGTATCTAGGTGACATAATGACGAGGGTAATTCATAGGTTGTTTTTAGAATCTGATAGCTTTGGACCACTCTTTTTTAAGTTGTCGACATAGTTCGTTCGTGTTAAGGTACACCTCCATGGTTTCCAATGGCTTTTAATTACTTTTTGACAAACTATGAAGTTACTTTCACCTGATATCATAAATTTGATTCAGTTTTTACATTTAGAGTTCTCTCTTATGGATAAACAATTTCGATCACAAAAAAATATAGCAGCGATGGATCGGCTAGACTTAAAATAACTTTAAATGGGTCAAATATGATTCTGTTGTGCGTACAAAGGAATGATAGTAAGGCCGACTTAAAGTTGTTGATAATGGTTGGCCGCGTTTAATGGCATCCAATAATAGTGGTGGTGACCTAACTTCCAGTCTCCGACGACGGTGGGCTAAGGTATCATCACAGATCTGACGGAGCGTCCTCCTCTGCGAAAAATTCCACCACCAGCGCCACCGTTGAATAACTGCATAAGGAGAGGCTATCCCCAAATTACTAAATTAGGGTTCTTTGTGGGCTTCACTCTCCTTCAGGTATTGAATCTTCTCACTCTTTTAAAAAAAATATTTGTTAACTAATATTTGTTAACGCTTTGGTGCTTTGGCTTCAAAATATTTATTGAATGGAAAATAGAATTTTGTGTCCAACATGTCAAAGATGATTCCGACTGATGATCCAATGATCTACCATAGTTTCAAGATCAGTGAGCTTAGTAAGATACTTCTAACCATCGACAACCCGACTTCAAAAAAGAAAACTCTGCTCTACAAGCTCATAGTGAACCCACTTTCTGAATAGAGACGTTATATCAAGGATTTACATATGATTTGGGCATTAGGTGCTTATTTATTTATGTAAGTTCATTTGTGTGCATATACTTACTTTAATTGATATTGCATGGATTGCAGTCAAATTTGAGGATGTTGGTTACTGTTGGTGCTGGTTTTATAGACTCTCACCTGGTGGATAAATTGATGGAAACTAAAAAGAATGAGGTATGTTGTATACATGACGTCTCTGTTCAAGCAGGGGTGAATCCATATGGGTTGCACAGGTCACGCCACTGCTTTGTAAAAAATCTTTTAGTTACATCTACTTTTATGTCTCCTTATTACATGTGATTGCTGCTGATAATTATTTCACTTGCTCGAAAGACAATCTAAGAAAGATTTTATTCATCATGGTAATTTTACATAAATTATACAATTTTGTCATGGTCCAAGATCTCTTTTACTTATACTGATACTCCTATTACTTACACCTATTGCTGGTTGAGGTCGATCAGATATACCAAATTACCCAGTGCATCAATATTTAACTAAACACTTGTGAAATATTTTAATTTCTTAATAGCACATTGTGACAACAGTCAAAATTTTAGGTATCCGTACAACTATTAAACCATAATTAGTGCTTAATGACTGTGTTGCATTACAATTAATGACTTGAACTACTTTCTGATTATTGCCATATACATACATGTGCATCATATATTGCAAATGATATATCATTAATGCATAAGAACTTTATTTGACTCAAATGATGCACGAAACACAGCTAGCACATTATTCAGACAAATCAGGAAAATGTTGACGGAGTTCAGTACATAGACAGACAGTGTGTTGAGACAAAGAATGAGCCAGAAACCAAGTATTACACTAGTATAGTGTGTAGGAAAGT
This sequence comes from Helianthus tuberosus, assembly GCA_030545235.1. Taxonomy (NCBI): domain Eukaryota; kingdom Viridiplantae; phylum Streptophyta; class Magnoliopsida; order Asterales; family Asteraceae; genus Helianthus; species Helianthus tuberosus. The sequence goes on from CM060362.1 coordinate 3,619,820, forward strand.
AAGGATCATAAAACTGCCTTCCTAGTGATAGTTTAAGTGCCGGAAAATGCCTAAAACTCACATAAAGTGCTGAATTCAGCAAAAATCAGCAATTTTCAGCATTTAAACAATCTAATGTCATGCAGAAATATGGTTAAATGGTCCTGAATGCTTTCCTAAGTGTCGGGAATCAAAAGTGTCACAAAAGGTAACATAAAGCACACTAAGCTGCATAGTTTAGCACCTTAACGAACCGGTAACCAACCGAACAACCGGACACTACCCGAAACACCAAATTTACACTAGAAGCACTGTTTTAACATTACCAAGCTAGTTATGGTCCCCGAACATCATAACACATCATATAAATATCTAGTAACTAAGTATCTAACTAAACACTTGAATTCTAACCTAAATACTAACTAATGGTTGGAACCTAGTCTACATACCCCCCCCCCCCACCTATGGGACAGCCCAACCAAGGGACCCCACTTGTGATTTGTTTAAATATTTTATTTGATCTTGTTTTTGCTTTATTAGACACATTATACATTGGATGATCACTTAAAATGGTTATAAGTATAACCTAAGTGAACATAAGTCTCATTCTTTCACACACTCACAAAACACACACACCTCTCCTTCTCTTCTTCTGCTCTCGGTCGACCCCAACCCCACCATCATCACCTTCATTCAATCAAGTCTCATACATTTCAAGCATACTCAAAGGTGTTAGAGGTTGCATAAGGAAGCTAGGAGCTTTCGGAAGTTCAAGGACCTTCTTCATTTGCTTTTATCCATCTCTTATCTTCTCTTGATCATCCCTAGCCTTGAGCTAATGGTAAGAACATCATACACTCTATTTTACATCTATTTCAAGTGGTTAAAGAATGATACATATTGATAATTATGAAGAACACTAAGAATCACAAGAAAGAAACTTGAAACATAAGCTTTAATCATGAAGAAATCTTAATGTTTATGTGTTGTTATGCTTGATGATTGTTTTTTATTCATGGATTTGATGTTGATCATCATATGATCTTGCTAGATCATGATTAAAAACATAATCTAGCAAGATGAGAGGATGAAAATGTTGTAGAATTATAGATCATCCTCACATAGAACATGAACTTGAAAGAATATGTGGTTTTCTTGTAAAATAATGATCAAAGTAAGTTGTAATACTTGTAGATCTAAAATTTCATGGATGATTTCGCAAGAAACCAAGTTAAAAATACAAGTTTTACTTAATCTTGGTTCTTAAACAAATAAACCTTATTTTTTGTGGTTAATAAAGTGTAGAAGTATATGTGTGACAAGAAAAATCCATGAAGAAACATTTTTAGAAAATAAGATTGTAAGTTGTAAAGATCTAAATCCCTTAAAATGATATTTTTAAAGAATCAACCACGCTTTAAAGGGTAACAAGACTTAATAAAAACACTAGTAAGTTACTACAAATTTTTATAAATTTTCAAGTTTATGAAGTGGTAGTTTATGCTTGTTTTTTGCAAGATTGGTAAGTATAGATTATTTATTGTTGATTGTTGATTGATTGTGTTGATTTTACAAAAGAAAATGATATACCTTCAAGGTATGGAAACCTCCATATTTAGGGAAAACTATGGCAAAATTTTTCTAGAAATTAAGCACTTAGAAAAATATTTATAAACAAATATTTACAAGTATATTTCAAACCATGGATTTTCACATAAACTTTGCCATAACTTTTGTTACAAAAGTTACAAATATTGGAGGTTGGTTTTTATAAATAAAAGTGACTAAATATGTATTTAGGAAATATATATTTAGATGACACCATATGTGTGATTATTTGTATATTTTGTGTATTAGTTATATTATTTTAGGACTTGAAATAATATAACTCATCAAAATACCAAAAATTACAATCCAAAATATTGCAAAAATTCCAAGAATATGAATATACAAGTTATACACAAAATATTAGTGGAACCGAACTAAAGAATATAACTCACAAGAATATTCCGGGAATTTATTCACAAGTATATTTTTGGTAAATAATATTTTGGACACCAAGGGAAATAAGAATATGATTTTTACAATTATTACAAATTTATATCGTATTTTTTACTAGAAGAAAATATATTATTTTTGGGGTGAATAAAAATATGTATTTTCTTGGAAGTATTAGAAGATATATTATTTTTGGAAGAAATGAATATTTTCTCAAACAAAACGGAATATATTATTTTTGGAGAAAAATAGGCATATGTTTATATTTTCCGAGTTAGACTCAAAAATATATTATTTTTGGAACTTATATGAAAATACAAATACTTTTGCCAAAGGAAAAATTATAAATAATTTTTCTAAATAATATTCCTCAAAATATACATTGGAAATATATATTAATGTATTTTTACTATAAATACTAATCCTGAAAAGTTGATATATCATTAAGTATAAGGATACTTAATAATTACAAGAAATACGCATTTTCGTACGTATAATTACACTCCGGAATACGACCCCATATAAATGGCAAAATATACAAGTATGAGAATACGAACTCAAGTACACCCATCCTTGGGAAGGAAATACATGTATAAATACTTGAGAAGTATCAAGTTAAAATATATTATTTTAACTATTATTCAAAAAATAAATAAATATAATTTAATTAAAATATTTAATATTTTAACAAATAATTATAACTTGGAATAATATCGAAGACACAAAGAAACGTAACTAAAAGACACTAATTAATACTAAGTCAAGGCACGACCCGCTCGTCTAATAGACGTTGGTACGATTGTAGGTAGCCGTGTACGCCAGGCGAAGCTTGAGTTACTGTGATACAAAGACACAAGACTATGAGTTCATGTCCCCCTTTTGTTTAAGTGTTTTCGTTTTATAACTTCGGGGATGAAGTACATGTTACAAATGATTACGATTACAAATGGTTAACTAAGAAATGAACTGTTAGATCATGTGAATGGGTAGGCGTTAACTTGAGACCATTAATCCTTTATAAGGACCAAGGGGCATGAGTGATAGATCTATTTGGGTGTTGCGAGCCCCACCCGTGGTTCCGTGAGTTGACCGCATGTGGTGACTATGTCGTTCCAGCCGGGAGGCCCGGTACAAAATACGCAAAGGATTGTGCCTTCCTACACCGTTGCACACATGTTGATGGCCTTGCAAACCACTAATTGATCTGTTCATATTCTCTTTCATACCAGGATTTACAAACATACTTACATACTTTCACTGATTCAAAGGTTTATTCGTGCACACAAAACAAACACATGAACTCGCTCAACTTTTGTTGATGTTTTCAAACTACATGTATTTCAGGGAATTAATGGTGGATCTGGCCGGGCGTTGAAAGGTTTCAAGTTATGTTAAGAATAAAAGATGTCATCCATGGTCTTAGGGTTTGGTTAGTGTGTCTTATCCTGGACAAGACACATCTTCCAAAGCCTGGTTTTCTTTAAAGTCTTTTGTTGTGTCCTTATGGAACTCTAAACAATTCGTATGGTTTGTAATTTGAAGTCTATGTGTCAAGACAATGCTGTTATGTTTTTAAACTTATTTAATGGATGATCATCGTTAGTTTTATCATATAGATGTTGTTATGATTGAATGCAATGATATTAAGCAAGTCACACATAATCACGCTTCCGCAAAAGTCAGGGTGTGACACACATGGTTCAAGGCCAAAAGGCACATGCATCACAAGTATTACCTTCTTTTACAGTTTTTATGATTGAAAATCGATAAGCATGTTGGATATATTATATTTCGTGTGCAGATCGAGCGCACTTTCATTGATATCAAGCCAGATGGTGTGCAAAGAGGACTGGTAATCTAACCACCATTATTTCTATGCATTTTAGATACTCTTTTTTATGTACTATTGTTAATCAGTCGAACAAGTTTAATGTATTCTTAAGTATAATGCGAATGTGAATTCATTAAATAATTTCATATCATATTTTACATATAAACGTAGGCTTACATTCAATGTTTACGATGTACTCGCGTCCATCGGACGGGCGTCCACCTAGTAGTTATATTATGTGAGAATCTTTTTTTTTCATCTAGAATATATATTTGATGATAGTATTTAATATTTTTTGTAGTTGTTGATAACATAAAATTATATAAGAATTAGAATGGTATGAAAAATGCATTTCGAAATCCCAACCAGTATTTTTAAGGAACTAATAGGTATGTCCGGTACTCGACATATACCCAACATGTATGTGGTTGGGTATGACACACATTTTACAATCAAGTATGAGACCAGGGTTACCAATACGCGTCCTAAACCCGACCCATTACCATTACTGATTAAGCCCAACATAAATATCACTAGTTCAACATCCTAATTCCTAAGAATTAGTCCAACTCGTGGTCATCTCACATCTTAGTCTTTCTTCAAGAAACAAACAATAGTATCGAGCCATGACGATGAAGATGTCACACACTAACCGATGGCGGAAACATCGGAGTGAGACAAAAACGAGATTGCAAAAGACTTCATAACAACTAATTGTGACAAGTAATTAAAGTAACGAATTTCATTTCATACTAAAGGTGTTACATCATTTTGAAATGGAAAAACACAACAATTTCAACTTAAACAAATACAACATTAAAATTACAAATAAAGAATTTAAGCTTGTTTCTAAATCCATCCTAAGTAGATTTCTTCAAGTGTCAACATATGTTCCCTGCAACATGTATTAAATAAAATCAACATGAAGTTGGCGAGTATACAAGTTTGAATATATAGCAGACGTATAAAAGATTATCGCAGATCCAACATGGCAATTTATATACTAAGTTGAAGCTAGCATGTATAACTATAGGCCAAACCCGAGTGTCCACTAGATTGTGCATCCCTCGTCACCGAAGTGAACGAGACTCTAAAGTATAATGTGTGTCCCTCGATACCAAAGTGATCTAGACCGTAAAGTATGATAACTTAACAATACCCCGACGGGCGTTGTGTTACTCCTATAGCGCTATAATTCTTAAGGTGGGATAGCTAAGTTAATGACAAATAGAGTGCATGAAAGTATTCTAGCATAAACAACATAAGCATAATAAATAGCATGTTTGGCGGATTGAGTGATTGAATATGTTTGATTGTGTATTTTTGATAGGTTATACATGTAACACCCAAAAGTGCGTTAAAGCGTAAAAAGGGTCAAGTATACTCACGTTTTGCGAAGTAAATCCACGCAGTGAGTTTGACGAGTCTTGAGTTTATGGAACACCAAAGTTACCCTAAGAGGGAAACGAAGGTGTGTGAGTTGCGGTTTTTGTTCAATGGATTAGATTAGGAATTTAAAGGTTAACATATTATGAATTTAAATTACGACATAAACGAATACTTTTATGGAACCAGAAAATGGTCATGCAAGGAGGTAGGATGATTCCATCCATTTAACCTCGTTATATGATTCACCAAAACACAAAATCATCAACTTGTTGATGATTTCGGCTGGTCATGAATATGAAAATAATAAAAAGTAAACCTACTAAATCTACAAACAACCAAGAGAGCAAGCTAGATGTGTGTATCCCAAGCATGGAAAGTGTTTGGGGACGTGTTGTAGCCTTTTCTATTAATGGAAATTGTTCAAAACTTAGTGGTGGGAGGATAACAAATCACCAAGCGAGGTAATGGAACAAGTTTGGAGAGCCAAAGTTTTCATGGTTCACACTGTCACCAAAACACAAGTCTCACCATATTGAAGATGGTGAGCTTGGATGGTCTCAACATTTGTAGGTCGTCTAAAACCTTGCTAAAACAGGAAGTTTAGAGGGTGTCGCACCTCTAACTTTATAGGAATCAACCATACTCAAGTTCCCTAGCCATATACTTGGTTAGAAGCAAGGTAGGTACAAGATTTCATAAGTTTATAGAAGTTTAAGTAATATTTTATTCAAAATAGAAAGTTTGGGCGTCAAAATGGTGATGTTCCACCTTAGTTTACCATGATAAACTTGTGGAAACACTCCTAGAGGTGTTCCAAACTTCCGAGAAGAAGAAGAAGTGAAGAAACTTGAAGAAAAGTGAGATAGAAGCTCACTTTGGAACTTAGAAGAATCTGCCCCAAACTGATGTTTCAGCTGATTATGGAGTGTTATGAGTGAGTTTAGATAGCTGCAAAAGTGAAATGAAGGTGTAAGAGGCTTGATTTTATAATGGTGGATTAGGGCTTGGGTTTAAATGAAGTTATAAGGTGATCGAGTGAAGAAGGAGGTGAGAAGAATTGACAAACCCAAGGGCTGGTAACAACATTCTGCGGATCAAGCCTTCTTGCCACCCGCGGCGTAGAAGGGCTATCTCATCGCGAGTAGTGCATTTTCAAGTTTTAGTTTTTGCAATTTGGCCCCTGAACTTGTAATTACGTTATTTTATGTAGTTTTTCTTGTATTTTAGCCCGTTTTTAGGTATTTAAAGTGTAACGAGATATTGTATGAGTACGATGCATGTATGATTGATATTTATAAGTATGTCGAGTCTCGGTTTCGCTTATAAAAGCGTATTGGATGATTCTTTGGATAACGTTCAAGTGTGGATATTACTATGATAAGTATAAAACATGAATTCCATTAAGATTGACGTCTCGAATTGTGATATTGGAATTGAAATTGAAATACGAATGTAAAGTTTCTAAAAATAGAATGTGAATACGAACTTTCTAAAAATAGGAATACGGAAACATGAGGCGTTACAGAAGAGCCATTTAATCAACTCATGAACCCTACATCTAAATGTTGGTAATTAAATTGGGCATCACTAAGTTATTTTAGCTTTTCTCAGACCAACAATATAGACACTCACAAATTCTAGTATTCTACACCATCTAAAATCCACTTAAATATCCACAATAGGTTTAAACCCTCACCACTTGATTAAGCGGAACTCTCCAATATCATTGAACCAAAGGCTATTGGCCAAACATCATCTTAGTTAACTTGGACTTACTTAAAACCAACGGGAAAATATGAATAAACGTTAAATATAAGTTATATGGTATAAAGTGCACGCTTATTCAAGACTATTCTAACTTTCAAAGGTGACGAATGACATGTTACCATTCAAATAATTTAATGTTTAAACACGATTTAGAAAGTTTTTCTATACAAACTATATTATATAAATAAACGTCCATCCAATTAGGTTGCTCATGTATCACTATTGTTCTAAACTACAAAAACAAAAGTAAAATACAAAAATAGTCTATGGGTTTGGTTCACTTTTGCCACTTTAGTACAAATATAAAATATTTTGTATCTGGATTCTTGAGGTTTTAATTTTGATGTCATTTTCATCCAAATGGTAAACTGGGTTAGAATTTTCTGTTAAACTCCACTTTTTTGTCGTCTTCCTCGTTTTAATTAACTATTATTCATACTTAAAATGACGAATATGCCCTTCATTTAAATGAGGAAGACGACAAAAAAGATGGAGTTTAACAAAAAATTCTAACGCACTTTGCCATTTAGATGAAAAAGACATCAAAATTGAAACATCAGGGATCCAAATACAAAAAGTTTCATTTTTAGACTAAAGTGACAAAATTGACCTAAACTCAGAGACAATTTTACTCAAAATATAACAAATCATGTAATGTAGTTTTCGATAGTCACCACCAAATAAACATTATCCTACATATACATTTACCAATTGGGGGAATAGTGCCAGGCAGCTGCCTGGCACTCCCCCATTGAACCAACAAGTTTACTATTTTATATTCATTTTAAAATTACGTTTTTGCTCCTGCTTAAAATTATCGTTTTGCCCCCATCTCAAAATAAAATTACGCTTTTGTCCCCATCTCAAAATTACGATTTTGCCCTCAATTCAAAATTACGATTTTCCCTTTTGCACTCCCCCATTAGACCAACCAGTTTATTATTTTATATCCAATTTAAAATTACGGTTTTGCCCCTCTTTAAAATTATGATTTTGCCCCAACTCAAAATAAAATTATGCTTTTGTCCCCAGCTCAAAATTTCGATTTTTCCCTCGATTCAAAATAAAATTGTGGTTTTGACCTCAGCTCATAATTACCTTTTCGCTCCCAGTTCAAAAAAAAATACTGTTTTTTCCCCCAGCTAAAATTACGATTTTGCCCTCTGTTCAAAAATGTGATTTTCCCCGTTTAAAAAATTATGATTTCACCCTCAGTTTATAATTACGTTTTCTCCCCAGTTCAAAATAAAATTATGCTTTTGCCCCCAACTCAAAATTACGATTTTGCCCTCGGTTCAAAATAAAATTGTGGTTTTGCTTCCAGCTTAAAATTACGATTGTGCCCTTAGTTCAAATTTATATTACGCTGGTACCCTAAGTTCAAAATTAGGAATTTGCCCCTGTGAAAATTTATAATTTTGCCCCCCGTTTAAATTTACAGTACTGCTATCACTTTAGCTTTTGGCAAATTACGATTTTACCCAGTCAAAAAATACAACTTTCCCTCAGTTAAAATTACAATGTTGCAATTGTTTTAGTTTTTTTAATCAAAACTATAAAAGTGTTTTGTTTTAATTGGTTGACTCGATTTAATTGTTTTTTGTGTCAATGAACTACCTAACACTCGTTCATTATTCGACCACCGCCCCGCAACGCGGGCAGGGCATCAACTAGTATTCTACAAATTACAAACAATCACCTTAACACCGCAAGAGACCAAACATCATCAACTCCACTAAGACCCACCCAATTAACACCATCAACACCACCAACCACCTAAAGATCATCATGGATATTAATTTAAACAACAGCCCACCACAACCACCATCTCTAAAGTCAATTTCACATATACATACAAAAATATAATAAGTGTATTAAAAAATTTAAATGTTTATTGGGTTGTATTTTATTTTACCTAAGGACACCGGATACGACAATCAAATGTTAATTATTTTGGACACCATGCATAACAACGTAAGATTTACAAAGCTTTGGAAAAGTCATACCTAATTATCTTAATCATTTTCATCATCATGACATTTGGCCATGCTTATGTCTCGTTTCTTCTAAAACAACTCCCTTGTTTGTACAAACTTATTTAAAAAAAAAAGAATATCATAACAATTAGGGATATTGGATTTAAATAATTTCAACTTTCACTAATTAGTCGATATAACTCCTAACTTTCGATTTGTACTACAACATTCCCAATCATTTAAAAGTAGCCTTTTTAAATGAGTTGTAATTTTCCTAGGGTTCTTAGTTGATGCATCCGTGTATCAACGCTTGTGAATTGAAATTGAAGTTTGTTTAATTCAATTTTCTGTTACGTTTGGCTAGTATTCATGTCTGATTCAAAATCAGTTTACATTTTCTTCTATATTAAAATCTAATACCATTATGGTAGTGTTGCTTTTGTCACTTTCATTCTTTCTACTTTTGGAAACTCTCTGACCGACCAGCTCGTGCTCCTCACCTTTTCTCAGATTTCTCTTAATTCCGGTAAGATCTCACCCTAAATCTTGTACTTTCTTGATCTACATGCACTTCTACACCTTTCTATCTTTTAAATCTTAACTTTTAGCCGTGAAATCACCAAAATTCAAGGTGTTCTAGGATGACGTCATCATGTGTTCTTGAAGAACTTCATGTTTTGACTTCAATCCACCAAGAACAACTCAGATCTAACCGATTTCCACATGAACAAACAAAGATCTCTCATAGATCTAAACATATTCACAATGAAAAGGATTGAAAAGATGGTTTTCCAACTTTCTTTCAACTCTTTTACACTCGATGCACTCAAACCCGGTGGAATCGGAACTACTATTGATCGTCTACTCGTTCTTAGTGATGCATCAGTGCTAGATCCAAGTTCCATCTGAGAGATAGTGATTTCGGGTTGGACATGAACAACCGTCTCGAACCGTGCACTGATGGACTAGGGTGATTCCTGTTTAGTCAGGTCATTAAGGACGAGATAGGGTTCCCATTGTCTAAACCAGCCATCACAACGTCTTGCTCAAGTTACAACACTTTAAGCCAAATCAAGTAACAGCACGATCAGATCGTTGGGACGAATTGTCATCCGACCGGACTGCTGTCCGACCGGGTTGCCATCCGTTCGACCCACTGTTCGATCGGGTTGCATCTTGATTCGTTTAAGACTTAAACAATTTTCAACATGTTCAATAACAGGGTTGCCACCCGACCGGATGGACATCCGACCGAGTGACCACCCTGCTGTGAACTTGTTCTCCCTGGGAAGCCTCACCATTCGATCGCCACCCGATCGAACGACCGTTCGACCGACCGACCTGAAAGGTAGAGATAATTCTCTGTTTTCAAAATACTACAACGAAAACTTCAAAAGTCAAGCCATCATACACAAACACATCCTCCCCAAAGAAAGGAAGAAACAATCCACTCGAACAGTCATCCGACCGGATAACCGTCCGAACGGATAACCACCCGAACGGGTCAACAGCCGCAAGAATGGCCGACCGGCCGGACGGACGGACCACCATCCGACCGGATCACCATTCTGCACTTGGTGACTTTTCTCGTTTTACACGTCGCTTATCTTTTATGCTATCGTTATCTGTTCAGGCTAACCCTACTCTCTAGCGTTCTCTTCAATCCATCAACGCTGTGAGTATACTCGAACCCGTTTTGCTTTATGCACTTTTGGGTGTTACATACGTTACGAATATTCAAATCACATCGAACACACTACTCAATACTATTTAAACGCTAACCGTTACTGCATGTTATACGTGGCTTAATGAATGCTTGTTTGTTATGTTTACACATGGAATGTTGTCTACCTGCCTTAGCAACGATAGTACTATAGTTTGGACTCAGCACCTGTTCGCAGGGGTTGTTAAGGACAATTACTTGCATGGATTACGGTGGTAATCATGTATTGCGAACTGCCTTGGGCAGTCAACCGGCAGTCATTGGTATCGATAGGTCTATGTCGATAACTAACGTGCTTCATTTCACTATGCGTACGTGCTGGTTATGCGTAAACGAATTCGAACTTTATTATATCTATCAAACTTGTATGCTCACCTTTACATTATATGTATTGACTTTATTTTAACGTATGTGACAGGTGCTTAGGATGCACATCTGCTAGGAAATCGAGGCTAGAATAAGGCTCTAGAGGCCAACAAATAGTTGTCTGTACAAATTAAATCAAGGGTCTCTAGAAGCAGATAAACAATTGCTCTATTTGAAAATCTGAGTTGTCGGAATAGAACTATTTACCTATATTTTGTCTGTAATAATTTGTTTACCTTTTGAGACATGGTATGGGACATGTTATCTTAAATTGATTGGTAATGATAATTATTATGGAAACTTCTGGACAATCTGTTTCGCTCAGTGCCATGCCCCGATGTTTCCGCCATCAGTTGGGGTGTGACATATGCGATGTAGCTACATTATGATCCGAATATCTGGTGCTAGGCGTAACGAGTATAACGAGTAGTAACAACGCACGAACGTGCGGGTTGTTACAATTGTGCGCCTATTATAGAAGGGTGTTCAAAGGAAATTAAGTAAATGTGTATGCACGTGATGTAAGTTAATGTGGAAACCATAGTTAAATGTAGTAAGACATGACTGTACGCGTAGACTAGTATGTAAGAGAATTATACGCATAAATGTTGTGATTAGCACTTGTTTAATAGGTTGTGAGCATGTAAGTTGTACGTAAGAGTTTGAGTAGGAAGGTATGTATGTTCGTAGTAGGACAAATTATACACGAAAGAGTTGGACTAGATAATGTGTATGCATGTTATCAAACCATATGTTCCCAAACGAATGAGACTTGTACGATGATGTGTATGGTGTTAATATATATGAGTATTGATGATGTTAACCGAGTTTACTTTTGAGAATGAAACAATGTATAGGTACATAGTTGTCAACTCATCGAAAGGTAGATTCTGAGATTAAATGCTCGAACTCAGAAGTATAACTGAACGGAATTTATATGAGAATAGAACACGACGTGATCCATTAGCTATACATTCTAGATTATATATATGTCACTAAGTACTAATGATGTGAACGTATGTGGTGACCGAAGGTTGCACAGAATCACAGACCATCATCACGAGGTATGAGCCATTGAAGATCGAGTCATATTATAGATTGTACGGGAATGTGTGATTATTTAATTTAGTAAATATAAGTTAGAGAAAATTTCACTTTTTGTCCTTTATGTTTGCACTGAATTTTGAAACGTGCCCTTTAAAAGTTTTAGTTTCAGTTTATGTCCAAAAAACACATGTTTTATATCACTTTATGTCCTTTACACCAAACTGAGTTAAATTACTCAGTTATATTTATTTAATGCAAGGGTATTATTGGTATTTTAATGAAATTTACTCTAATTAATAATACAAAAGATAAACCATTAATCTTTGACTAAAAAATGCAGAATATTCAAAAAACAACTCTTCTTTTTAATAAAAATGAGACCGAGGCTCACTCTTGCCATCACCGCTCCCTCTTTCCACCAGCGGCTGTTTCCGGCCAACGTCCGCCGGTCCCCTCCCTTTATAACCTGGACTGCAGAATTGCCTTCAGCTAACTCATTTCATGTTTTTTACTTTACTCATCGCCCCTTTATAACCCCTTTCTTCACCTTCTTCCTCAATTAGGTTAGGGTTTCAAATCCCTTCACCAAGATCTCCGGTCACCACCATCACCACCTACCTCCGGTGACCAAGAATCACCACTCGTTTCTCTCTTCCCAGCGACGGACCCATATCCTACAACCACCACCACCATCTCAAGACCTGCAACATCCAAGCCAAATTCATTCAAATCCATATTCAATCCCTAATCTAGATTTAAGCTACTAACCCCCAAACAAACCCCCAATATGGATTTAAATTACGAAACCCCCAATTCAAACACAACAAAAACCTCAAATTCAAACACAACAAAGATCCCTAACCCCCACATATTTACTCATCACCAACAGAAAAACCCATAGAGAGAACGATGAGTGGTCGATGGGATCTCGAGCTCAGGCGGCGGCGAACATAAACAACATACAGTCGAATCAGTGTGGATTGATGATGGCGACGGGATCTGGTTGAATCAGTGTGGATCGAGCTCAGGCGACTTCGACGGGATCTGGCTGGATTAGGTTGTGTGGTGGCGGTTGTAGTGGTGGTGTTTCCGTGGTGGTGGTTATAGTGGTGGAAATGACTGAATCAGGCTTGGTGGTGGTTGCGTGGTGGTGGTGGTTGCGTCATGGTGGTTGTAGTGGTCGTGGCCGGCTGGTGATAGTTGTTGCGTGGAGGTGGTTGTAGTAGTGGTGGTGGCTGGGTAGTTATGGTGGGGTGGTGGTGGTAATGGTCATGGCTAGGAGAGAGAGACAGAATGAGAGAGAGAAGAAAGTCTGCACTTTTAGAGAAAGAGATGGTTGGGTTGTGGGTTTTATTTGTTTTTAAACAACAATACTCAACTCACCCATGAAATGACAATTATACCCTTGCATTAAATAAATATAACTGAGTAATTTAACTCAGTTTGGTGTAAAGGACATAAAGTGATACAAAACATGTGTTTTTTGGACATAAACTGAAACTAAAACTTTTAAAAGGCACGTTTCAAAATTCAGTACAAACATAAAGGACAAAAAGTGAAATTTTCTCTATAAGTTATGTTTTATTTTCTTAATGAGAACGAAGAATGTATTTATCGTAAAATAGTTATTTTAAAATGGACCTTCAAGTGTGTCAAGATGTTTAAAAAGAAAGATAATTTTAAGGCTCGTATTTCCGTTGCGTCTTTATGATTAAAACTTGTTAGGCTGTTACATTTTATATTAGAGTAAATTACTTTTTGAATCCCTGTGTTTTAGTGGTTTTAACCACTTGAACCCAAAATCAAAAAGTTTAACGTCCTGAGTCCCTAACCACTCATTTTTTAACATTTTTGAGTCAAACTTTTTAACACTTGTACTTTTGAATTTGGACTCAAGTGTTTAAAACCACTTAAACACAGAGACTCAAACATTATAAAATGAACAGTTGAGGACTCAGGACGTTAAATCTTATGATTTTAAACTCATGTAGTTAAATCTACTAAAACATAGGGACTCAAAAAGCAATTTACTCTTTATATTATAGGCATAAACTATGTTATAACCCCGTGTATTACACGGGTCGAATAAATGAATTTTATATACTAAAGAATAAAACAATATATCTTTAAAAACCTCCTTTATTGCACGGGTTGAATAAATATAATTTTATATATTAAATAATAAAAAGTTTTATACAAGAACCATATTGTACGAGTTAAATAAATATAATTTTATATACCAAATAAAAAAAAAGTTAAATCTTTAAAACCACGTGTATTACCCGGGTTAAATAATTTTTTTTATATTTAGATTGATATAAATAGATTATTCTATTGTAGTAAAATTTGTTAACGAAGTCTCAATAAATTTAACCCTTTATTTAAAACTTGTAAATGTAACGAAGTCTCAGTAAATTTAACCCTTTATTTAAAACTTGTAAATGTAGAAATGATAAATAATATTAGTTAATTTTATTTTAAGTTTCGTAAAATCTATTTGATATCAAACTAAACAAAACATTCAAATATATAGTTAATATCAAGAGTACATTACGATTTTGGCCCCTGTGGTTATATCACTTTTACCCTTTTAGCTCAAAAATGAATCTTTTAACATCTGAGCCCCCAACATCTTTTTTTCTAACCCTTTTGGCCACTAACACTAACCCGTCCATTTACTTTTAGGGGCCAAAAAGGTTAGAAAAAAAGACGTTTAGGTCCAAAAGGGTTAGAAAAAAAGATGTTGAGTGCTCAGATGTTAAAAATTTCCTTTTGGGGTTAAAATGGTAGAAGTGATATAAACACATGGGCCAAAATTGTAATTTACTCTAATATCAAATTAGATAACTAAGTTTGAATTTGAAGTAAATACATAAATATAAAAGTAATAATTAAACTAAATAATATTTCATAGCAGGGTTATCTATAATTAAATAGAATTTTTTTTTTACTAAAATAATAATTATCTATAAGACATGGCCTAATATGATGACAAGTGTCCTCAAAATGGTTTCTTTTATTATATAGTACTAGCGGTAAGACCCGTGTGCAAACACGGGTCGTTTCTTAGAAAACCATGCATAACAAATATAAATGATGAGTATAGTTATATTTATATAGACTTATAAATAAAATAAATAAATAAGTCAGTCGGTAAATACGTAAAGTTTAGAGTATAAAAACTTAAAGTTTAGATTGTGCTGAGTCTTGTTTTTCTTCCATAAGTGTCTGAAGAACCATTTTGATGATGTATTCTTCTTGAGCCTTGTCTTCTTTTGTTAATTCATCCATCTGTTTTTCTTTCCTTCTTTGAGAAAGGATGGTAACATGTGGAGTAGTGGGTCTCCTGATTGGCAATTTTTGTTGTTTGACTGGAACCACTTCTTCCGGATAATCAGGCTTTTTAGGAGCAGTGGGGTCTCTCTTCCTTAACTCTTCCAACCTTTTGTAGGTAGCTAACAGCTTTTCTTCTGTCCACCTTGTAACCTGGTTCCTTGACCCATAATCAGCAGTTATCAGCTCTTCTTTCATTCTTTTCAGTTTCAAGGTCCTTTCTGGTACATTTTTCTTGTAATTGGCCCAAACTGGAGGAGTTTGCTTTACCTTGTCTTGAATCATCTTTTGAATTCTGGCTGTCTCCTCTTGTAGTTCGCTGATGGTCCATTCTTTGTAATGATACTTTTCTGCCCTGTACTTCTTGTATGCCATGATGTATTCAAGATAGTCATTTCTCATGCTTTCATCATCTTTTTCTGATAATTTCTGACAAAGGACTTTTGAGAACTGCTCTAAAGTTCTAACTTTGGTGAGCAGGTATTGATAATTTCTTTGAATCTCTTTGTCAGACTTTCCCTCTGTGTCTCTTTTAGATATACCCTCTGCTTGTTGGGCCTTTATTTTGAGATATTCTTCTATATTTCTTGGCAAAGGATAACCATTAACAGATGGGAGTTTCCTCTTTTCAGGATCATCTTCAGAGTAGAAGGATTTGTGTAACACCTCGAAAATTCACGTCCTATAATGTGTTGACACGTGTCATAAAGTTTGAACGTATGAAAGAATGTTATAAAAGGACTAAAGTTGACAAACATGGAAAGTATGTGATTATATGGATTCTAAGTGTCAACAGTGAATAAATATACTTCATAATAACCCTACATGATGTTCATAACATCAAACGAATAAATCATGGATCATACGAAGCTAAAAGTGACAGATTACAAACTACATGGGTTAAATGTGTCAACATGTTAAAGATATACCTCTGAGTGACCTTTTGACAAACCCGAAGCTTTGTAAATATAAATTATGCTCACTTGAATGCACGATTAAAATTTCATAAAGTTTCGATATCGTATGAGAAAGTTATGATCAAATTCGTGTGCGAGGGGTTAAAGTATTAACGTTGAAAGTTAAGGCTTTTCGGGTTAACCGGAAGTGTTCAGGGACTTGGCAAAGTGGGTATAAGTCCTAAAGTCCTTGTGGGTATATTACAAGGGGTCAAATTGCAAGTTAAGACCTAATTACCCTTTCAATTTAACCAAAGGTCAAGTTGGAAAACAAAGAAAATCAAAATTCAGATTTTGCAGGCCCATGCGGCCCGCATTGGTTTCGGGTAAATGGGAAGCGGGCCGCTTCCGGCCCCCAGATACAGAAAACGGGGATAGGCCCCTGTATTCGCGGAAACTCGACTTTTAATCGCATTTGCAACATGGTGGGCGACCCCTAACTGTGCTAGAACACTAGGGACATGTGTTGGATGGTTGTGGTTGATCATAGAGCTAGTTGTCAACTTCTTATGGTGGGAATTTCACTATATAAAGCCACTTTGTGCAATGTTGTTCATCACACTTCCATCTGATCATTTGGAGCATTTCTGGAGCTAAGGAACTCTCCCATTTGATCTTAAGTCGTGCATAGGACTCTTGTAAGTCTTCTAGTTCTTCTTTGTTTGAGTTTAGCTTGGTTAATTAGCTAAAAGTCAAACCGTCGTAATTACGGTTTGACTACGAGATTAGTCAATAATGGCTCAGTCATATCTCGAATTAAAAGTAGTTATAGGATGGTATTTATGTGGGTAATAAAACCCCAAAAGGGTTTCCCCTGATCACCATCCTAACCAGGTCAAAAGTCGGGTCAAACTTTTAATTAAAAAGTCAACAGTATGCTTAAAATGTCATTTATGCATAATTAGCTATCTAGAACATATATAACCTGTTTAATAATTGTTATAACTTAGTAATTAGTGTAAGAACATGTCTAAACATGTTCAACCCGACTATTTCCTGTTTAAACCCGGTTCGGAACCGAAAGTCACATAGTTTGACTTTCACTTTGACTTTCAGTTCTGACCCGTTTAGGCATGTTTTAGAAATGCCTCAGAGCTTTAATTGGATTAGGATACATGTTAGAACAACCCTCTGTGATTATACACCTTGGTTCACTAGTTATCCAATTAATATGCATATTTCCGTTAATTGCTCATATGTTGACCGTTATGCCCTTATTACCTTAAAACGTGATTTATGAAAATGTAAAAGTGTAGAAACCTTAGTTACTGATATATAGACTTGTATGCAAAGTTTGACATCAGTTTGACTTGTAGATTAAGGGTTATGCTCATTATCGCAAAATTAATGCTTTATGTTAATAAGATGGCGTAATTAGCGTATAGCCTAGTTAAATATACTTTTTGGTATCAAATCTTTTACCCACTGATGTAATATATTTTTTTGGGATTTTTAAAGATTTTTAATTAATTTTAGGTTGAGCATAACTCATAGTCGTAGGCTTAATTCGGTAAATGTCGGTTTTGCCCTTACGGGCCATAAAACGAGTTTTACATATCTAAACGACTCCAAACCTTTTGCTACTGATCACATATGATAAATAAATTATTTTAAGCCTTCTGGAAATATAAAAATATCAGATTTAAATATCGAACCCGGAAATGGCCTTTAATCGCCATAATTAGCGTCTTTAACGCATAGTATGTCTTAAAATCATATTGGACATACCCGGGTTGATACCTACTAATATATGAGGCAAATTATGATATTTTAACAGTAAGCAAATGTTGATTAACTCAGACCTCGTTTTTGAGCATTTCATCTTATGTGAAATTACCAAAATACCCCTACGGGGCATAGTTTGGTTAAAGATGATAAATTTCAGATATATGCTTTAGCCTACTGTTATAACTCATCAAATTGAGTATGTTTGCTGTTTACATCAGACCTGTAACTCAGTTAAACATCTAAACTCTTTTACAACCTTTAAAATGACCAAACTACCCCTACGGGGCATAGTTTGTGTTTAAATTAGTTCGGGGCATAACGAAAGACATCCTACTGATGTCACAACATATTTGAAGCATATTAACTTAGGAAACCTGTATATGGCTCTTACGGATACCCGTTACGCTTATTTCGCGTCGGTTCGGTTTATGTAACAAGTTTACATGAATTAGCCGAAACGGGTCAAACCTTATCGCTTTTATCTCAAAATCCAGAATGTGAATAATAAACCCATATAAAACAAGTCTTCAAACTTGTCGGGTCTAAATCACATTCTATCCGGTCTTCGCTTAATCGTGCGTACGAACCGTATCTTTGAAACTAGCCGGTCTAAGCTTAAGCTTAATTAAAGACCCGTTAGTATTCTAATAGGTTATATTAAACCTTCATTCCAGATTAGGAGAACCAGTAAAAGCTACGTGCATTTTGCTTATTGTGAATTATACTTTGCATCAGGTAAATACTTTTAACTTATGGGGGGTTAATGACCATGTCCCGGATATCCTTGGCATTATCTTACGAGATGGCCACGACCTGAGCACGGGGTGTAGGCGTACACCTGTCGTGTATAACTCAATTATGTGGTGTGTCTATTGATCTTTAACCCGGACTAGATCCGGGCTACTGAACGCATAAGTAACATGTAATTCGTTCACAAGATTATAATATTAAATAATTCTCCTAAGTTATAAAAAAAAATGGTTATGCCATGTGCATCCAAACCAATTTTCAATCATTTTCTAAAATGAGTCAGTTGAATGTATTTACCAGTGTAAACTGACGTATTTTCCCAAAAACACTGAATGCAGGTACTAAACGAAATTGGCTGGATTGTCTCCTAAGCATCAATATAAAGTCTCGCAAGCTTAGGATGCCAGAAGTCTGTTGAACCATTAATATTATTTTGTTTCGATCCGTTCTGCGGATAAATTTCCGGATATTGTTACATTGATAAACAATATTAAATTCGGTTGTATCATATTATAAATCTGCTTCCGCTGTGCATAATAATATTGTGTTGTTTGACTATTACGTTGTCAACCACGTCACGATACTCCCCCACCGGTGACACGTGGAAATCGGGGTGTGACAGGTTGGTATCAGAGCCAACTCTGAGTGAATTAAACACTAGCCTTTTGTGTTTAATCTCAGTACACAATAGCACATTCTAAACTTTCGAGTCTAGACATATAACATAGGACAAATTCCATTTTTGTTCATTTTTGTCTTATGCTTTATTTTTATATCTTGTTGTGGTTATCTCATGCTTTATTAACAGGAATATCAAAATGCCTCCAAGATTCTTCCGTAGACGAGGACGAGGAAAGGGGCCGGTCACCGCCCCCAACGACCATGAAGCTGGACCGTCCAATGTACGAGCTCCATCTGCTACGGAGAGCTACGATCCACGTCAGAACAGGAGAAACCTGTTCGAGCCGGCGAGGCGATCCGTTTCGCACAGCTCTACACCTCCGGTACACAATTCCTACGGACCACATTCGGGAGACGAGCCCAACAACCCTCTGCCTTCCTACATACCGCTGCAGAGATCTTTGTCCCATCATTCCTATGGTGACCCTACACCAGAGTTCAGGGGCCGGTTCAACCCGGCCAATTACATTCAAGAGCCCGTGGGTTTTAACCCACTGGGTCCAGATGACCATTTTTCAGGAGATCACGCAGATGACATGGACGAGGATACGGACCCCGTCATGCCAGCAAGTGGCACTCCGAACCATCCGATCGAAATCTCTGACGGATCGTCCTTCCACGGATCACCCTACGGTGGTCCAGACAGCTTCCAAGCCATGTTCACTCAGCACGAGTGGTATTATACACCTTCTCACCACTCGTCGTCTCATGGGCAGCAACATGAGCAGCAGGAGCCACAGCCCCAGCCGCATCATCAAGATTCATCTGAGGATCACCGATTTGTGGCAGTTACGCCACCGCCTCCACCGCCACCAGTTCAGCCGGCACCTCCTCAACCGCCGAGGCGTAGGAGAACCGGTGCCCGTATGTCTGTACGACCGGGGGGCTTTAATTTCAGTTCCCCACATCAGTCACGTGCCAGCCACTACCCACCGCACCAGGAGGACCCGCAAATGGGTGGACCCTCCAACCCTGCTGTACTACAGCCACCGCCGATGGGATTTGATAACCCAATCCCGGCATATACGGGTGGCATGGCTTACAACCCGTTTGAACCCCCAACGCATCACAACTATGGGTACGCGGAGGCTGATCTGTACATGATAGCAGCGAACTACAACACCCAAGGACCCTATGGGGATCCATGGGGGGTGAGTTACCCGACTCAGGGATACCAGATACCTCCTAGACCCATCATTCGGGCTCAATCGCAGCCACCTAGATTCTCACCACCTGAACACGAAGAACTCCTTCAGAGGTTGAATCAAGTTGAACGGGTAGTTCACGAGGACCGCAGGGAGAGGCAAACTTTCTTCCAAGGATTAGTAGGATTGATCAAAGGGAAGAACAAGAAGGATCATTAAATCCTTCCTTTTTCTGTAAAAGCCCCTGCGTGGGTGTATTTGGTTGTTAAGCCCCTATGTGGGTATGTGTGTTGGTATGTTTGCTTTGAGCCCCTGCGTGGGCATGCTTGTTTGTTTTAACCCCTACGTGGGTGTATCGTTTGTGTTAGTCCCTGCGTGGACATGTGTGTTATTAAGCCCCTACGTGGGTAAGAACTTGTTTGACCCCTGCGTGGGTAGTTTGTTATTTGAAAGACCCGTTTAGGGCAACATGTAAGATTTTGAATAAATCAATGGAATGTTTGTTTTATAAATTTCATATTGCTTAATGTGCATAAATAAATTACAAATGAAATAAACAAATTAAAATCATTCCTTTTAAATAAATCTGCCTAAGTAATTATTGAATTAAAAATCTTAAAGTGTGAAACCTAGTCTCGTGTCAAATATAAGACCGGGCCAAGATGGTGAGACCTGTTTAAAAGATTCAAATCCCTGTTAACATCGTTAAACATGTTAACACTCCTGGCAGACGTGATTTATTAAAAATCACATACGTCATTTTTATAAGGGAATTCTTTAGAAGATTCCTAACCCAGTTTAATGATCTCTGAATCCTGGGTATACATTATCAATTAAGATGATCATATGTTTACCATACGTGGTAATATAGCGCCTACGGGCCCTGCTCATTTCTAAATGAGCCAAAAGACAGTGGTAGCCACAACTCCCTGTCAAATAAAGGAAATGAACTAGGTTCAAACCTTAAAAGTCGTGATTCTCTGAAATCATAGCTGATAATTTAAATTGTCCATGTGACTAAGCCTTATGTGCTAATATATATTGTTATTGTTTATAATTAGGATAAATTTTAATTGAAATCCTAACTTAATACAATTAATAAGTTAACCGAATATGGTCTCTGTTTACCATGGTTAACGAGTTACCCTAAGGGGTAATTCCATAATAAACTCCCAAATAAAATATTGTCCTTGTTTTCTGCAACAGTTCAATTCAAATGGATGACTCAAATGAAATAAATAGCCATCCAGTGGAGCCAAATGAGAACGCCCAGATTACGTTAACGGGTGCTGAATTAAAAGCGATCATAGACGGCGCTGTTACACAGGCTTTGGAAAGGCAGTATGAAGAATACAGTGGCACTCGAAGTAGGACCCACTTTACATCACATTCAAAGCCCAGGACACATTCTGAGGCTCATAGCAAGCCTCCTCCCAAAAAGAATGGACCCAAGAAAGATGGTGATGACCGTCAGTCCACCAACCATCAAAGTGTCCTATCTCAGCAATTAATACTGCATCAAGAACCCCGTAACAAGGGTTGCACCTATAAGTACTTCGTGTCTTGTAAACCCAGGGATTTTACTGGGGAAAAAGGAGCAGTCGACTGTATGACTTGGCTGGACGAGATGGACACGGTGGTAGATATCAGCGGGTGCGCTGAAAGAGATGTAGTTAAGTTTGTGTCACAGTCCTTCAAGGGTGAAGCGTTAGCATGGTGGAGATCTCTGATTGAGGCCACCGGAAAAATCCCATTGTATAATATGTCGTGGGATCAATTTGTCGCCCTAATCAAGGATAACTACTGCCCTCAACATGAGGTGGAAAAGATAGAATCTGACTTTCTATCGTTGGTGATGACGAACCTCGACTGCCAAGCTTATCTGACAAGCTTCAATACGCTGTCCCGGTTGGTACCTTATCTGGTAACCCCGGAGCCAAAAAGAATCGCTAGATTTATCGGTGGTTTAGCCCCGGAAATCAAGGCAAGCGTAAAAGCTTCTCGGCCAGCTACCTTCAGGTCTGTAGCTGACATTTCCTTATCCCTCACTCTGGATGAGGTCAGGCAGAGATCGCTGAGGAATAAGGATGCCGAGAAGAGGAAGCGTGAAGATGATGGTTCACGAAAGTCGAACAAGAAGCACCGTGGGAGCGGTGACAACAAGAAAGGGTCGGAGTCGAGGAAGGATGGGCATAATTCTAGTGAAAAGCCCAAGTGTAAAATTTGCAAGAAACAACACTATGGAAAGTGCAGACTGGAGTCTAACTCTCAGACTCAGTCAAAATCCTTTGCTTGTGGTATTTGCAAGTCCACGGATCACAAAACCCTGGATTGCAAGAAGATGAAAGACGCAACGTGCTATCGTTGCAATGAAAAGGGGCACATCAAGACCAACTGCCCAAAATACAACAAGAAGTCTGAGGAGGCTAAGAAGACTAATGCCAAAGTCTTCAGAATGGACGCGAAAGAGGCTGTGCAAGACGATAATGTCATAACAGGTACTTTCCTTGTAAATGATGTCTTTGCAAGAGTACTTTTTGATTCAGGCGCAGATAAGTCTTTCGTAGATCATAAGTTTTGTAAATTGTTGAATTTACCTGTCAAAACCTTAAGCGTAAACTATGAGGTAGAGTTAGCAGATGGTACCATAGAAACCGTCTCTACAGTATTAGATGGATGTGTTATATCCATTAAGAACCATTCTTTTCCTCTATCTCTACTTCCCTTTAAGTTGGCTGGTTTTGACATAGTTCTGGGTATGGACTGGTTATCTCATAACCAGGCCCAAATTGTCTGTAACCAGAAACAAGTGGTAATAAAGACTCCGTCTGGTGAATCACTTACCATTCGGGGGGATACCCAGTATGGGCTGCCTGAGCAAGTGACTATGCTCAAGGCTTCCAAGTGTCTGAAAAAGGGGTGTGTCATTTACATGGCGCAAGTGATCATTGATGAGCCTAAACCGAAGATAGAAGACATCCCTGTCATTTCGGAATACCCAGAGGTGTTTCCTGAAGATCTACCTGGCCTACCACCAGATAGACAAGTGGAATTCAGGATCGATATCATCCCCGGAGCGGCACCAGTTGCTAGAGCACCATACAGATTGGCACCCATATAAATGAAGGAGTTGCGGACGCAGCTAGATGAACTGCTGGCTAAGGGTTTCATTAGACCTAGCTCGTCTCCTTGGGGAGCGCCAATCTTGTTTGTCAAGAAGAAGGATGGGTCGATGCGTCTGTGCATCGACTATCGCGAGCTTAATAAAGTCACGATCAAGAATAGGTATCCTTTGCCCAGGATCGACGATTTGTTCGATCAGCTCCAAGGGGCAAGTTACTTCTCGAAGATTGATTTGAGGTCAGGCTACCATCAATTGAAGGTCAAAGATGAAGACGTGCACAAGACTGCATTTAGGACACGTTACGGTCACTACGAGTTCCTAGTGATGCCTTTTGGGCTCACTAATGCACCAGCCGCGTTCATGGATCTCATGAATCGCGTCTGCAAGCCTTACTTGGATAAATTCGTCATCGTTTTCATCGACGACATTCTCATTTATTCGAAGAACCAAGCTGACCACGAGAAACACCTTCGATGTATTCTCAAACTTCTGCATCAGGAGAAGCTCTATGCCAAATTCTCCAAGTGTGAATTTTGGCTACGAGAAGTCCAATTTCTTGGACACGTGGTTAGTGAGCATGGTATCCAGGTGGATCCCGCTAAAGTTGAAGCTGTAATGAACTGGCAAGAGCCAAAGACGCCTACTGAAATTCGTAGCTTCCTGGGATTGGCAGGATATTACAGGCGTTTCATTGAAAATTTTTCAAGGATTGCTGCACCCCTAACCTCCTTAACTAAGAAGAAGGTTAAGTTTGTTTGGGGCCCTAAGCAGCAAGTATCCTTTGATATTCCGAAGCAAAAGTTGAGCAACGCCCGGTACTGACACTGCCAGATGGAATTGAAGACTTTGTAGTTTATTGTGATGCTTCGCACACGGGCATGGGGTGTGTGCTTATGCAGAAAGGCAAAGTTATTGCCTATGCTTCAAGACAATTGAAAGTGCATGAAAAGAATTACACCACCCATGACTTGGAGTTGGGTGCCGTTGTATTCGCACTGAAGCTTTGGAGGCACTATCTTTATGGTGTCAAATGTGTGATCTATTCTGATCACAAGAGCCTCCAACATCTATTTAATCAGAAGGAATTAAACATGAGGCAACGCCGTTGGATGGAAACTTTAAATGATTATGATTGTGAAATCAAATACCATCCCGGCAAGGCGAATGTAGTCGTCGATGCCTTGAGTCGGAAGGAAAGGGTTAAGCCCATCCGAATTAATGCCAAGCGTATGGAGATAAAGAACAGTCTAATGGAAAGTTTATTAGCTGCACAGAAAGAAGCTGTGTTGGAAGCTAACTATCCTAATGAAAAGTTAGGAGTAACTGAGGAGCAGTTATCTCTTAGCAAGGACGGACTTCTGAGATTAAATGGACGAATACGGGTTCCAATTTATGGAGGACTTCGTGATGTCATCCTCCAAGAAGCCCATAGTTCCAAATACTCCGTTCATACTGGAGCTGATAAGATGTACCAGGATCTGAAGGCAAATTATTGGTGGATAGGCTTGAAGAAGTCTGTAGCCACTCATGTAGCTAAATGCTTGACTTGTGAGCAAGTCAAAGCCGAGCATCAAAAGCCGTCTGGCTTGCTACAACAGCCTGAGCTTCCTACGTGGAAGTAGGGGTGTTCACGAACCGATTCGATCCGAGCGAGGGTCTGCTCGAGATCGGTTCGAATTACAACCGATCGGATCGGTTCGGTTCGAATTTATAAAACCGAGCATAAAAGTGGTGCTCGAGATCGGTTCGAATTTAAATCAATCGGATCGATTTCGATCGGTTTCGCTCGGTTTATCTCAACACCTAAATTAACAAATGTGCATCAACAACAAAAACTGAATCAAAAGCAATACATAATTGAAATACATAAGTAAAACATGTCCAACCTTTCTAGGCTGCATTAAACTAAATCAAAAGTAATACATAATTGAAATCAAGATCCTAAAAATGTTCTTAACAATATCGAATCCAAAGCATAAAATATAGTGCGAAACACAAATTGAAATCTAGCTAAAAGCCATGAACATCTTCTTAAAGCTTGGTCATCTCCAATCTCCATGCACAAAATTCCGCTTCAAATCAACATACACAACCTATTAACACAAGCGTTAAACAAAAACAATAAGTTCTAAACATTACATAATAGTTTTATGGTTTGTTAATTATAAAAATACCTTTCATTTGTTATCCGACCCGTCTGGAGTCAACACATCAATTTCCAATTGTTCTTCATCTCTTGAAGCTTGCTACACATTAAAAAACAAAATATAAATGTTAATGCATAAGCTACAAAAGTATAAATAGACTATCTGTAAAATTGAAGCTTTCTTCTAAAAACATACAAGTAATTTGTCATATAACAAATTGAAGTTTTCTTCTGAAAACATACAAGCAATCAGTCAAAAATCAACACTCATGATATATGCATATAAGTTTCAACTAAACTTATACATAACATAAAGTATGCCATATCAATTAACTCGAGAGCAAAGTTACCAATCAAACAAGCTAAAAACTACTGAAAAATTGTGTAACTCAAATAATTCAACCACATATAACAAAATAACAACTCCAATTAAACTTCATTAAGATCAAAGTCAGACAATAATCAAACTTTTGAATCATATAAACTTTCAGGTTGCCAAAACAGATGGACACAAGAGTGCTATCCAGGTTGCCAATATACTTACGGACGTTTTCACTACCGAAACAGAATGAAGATGCAGAAACATACCGAAGCCTGGATTGTCATACTGATTAATTAACATACCAGCTTAAACAGATTATCGCTTAAACAGGTTTCATCATTCAACAAGCTTGAAACATACCAATTAATTTTTAAACAGCTTATAAACAGAAACAGAAACAGATTATCGCTTAAACAGGTTTCATCATTCAACAAGATTGTCCGACAGTCGTTTGATCTTTGAAGACCGGAGTGTCACCGCCGGTGACTGGATTGAAGACTGGATTGTCCGGAGAGGCGGAGAGTCGAGAGTGACTGAGTGAGAGGCAGGCAGGCAGCGGCGATTTATGTTTAGGGTTAGATAATAGATAGGATTTGTATACTGACTATAGATTTAGGTTATTTCATATCGGCTATACTATTTGGGCTTTTAAATTTGGTTGGGCTATTATATTTTTTTTGGGTTTTAATCAACAAAATCTATAATATATATATTTATATATGTATATATATATATTAATTATTAATAAAAATAATTCGAGCGAAACCGAGCGATCGTCGAGCGAGCGGAGCCTTGCTCATGCTCGGATTGAATTTGAATCGAACCGATCCGATCGGCTCATTTACAAACTGAGCGGGAATCGAACGAGCATTTTTCGATCATTTTTCGAGCGATCGTCGAGCGATCTTCGATCGTCGAACAGTTTGGACAGCCCTACGTGGAAGAGGGAAGTGGTAACCATGGATTTTATCACCAAGTTACCTAAGACGAGGAAAGGCAATGATACAATATGGGTTATAGTTGACAGACTGACTAAGTCAGCTCATTTCCTACCCATCAAGGAGACTTATAGCTCCGACATGTTAGCCCAGTTATACGTGGATAAGATTGTAGCCCTACATGGCATACCTGTAGCTATTATCTCTGACCGGGATACTAGGTACATGTCACATTTTTGGAAGAGTTTCCAGCAATCTTTGGGTACACGTTTGAATTTTAGTACGGCTTATCATCCTCAGACTGACGGTCAGAGTGAGCGTACTATTCAAACGTTGGAAGACATGCTGCGTGCATGTGCGATCGATTTGGGTGGTAGTTGGGATAAGAACCTACCGTTAATCGAATTCTCCTACAACAATAGCTACCACACCAGCATCAAGGCTGCGCCTTTTGAGGCATTATACGGTAGAAAGTGTAGATCGCCTATTTGTTGGGCGGAAGTTGGAGATGTCCAGTTATCAGGACCAGAGATCGTGTTCGAAACAACGGACAAGATTGTCCAGATTCGAGACCGTCTCAAAGCTGCCCGGGATAGGCAGAAGAGTTACGCTGACCCTAAGCGTAAGGATTTTCACTTCGAAGTAGGTGACAAAGTCCTACTTAAAGTGTCACTCTGGAAGGGAGTGATGCGGTTTGGTAAGAAAGGCAAGCTAAGCCCGAGATATATAGGACCTTTCGAGGTTATCGAACGTGTCGGGTCAGTTGCCTACAAGTTGAACTTACCTGAAGAGCTCAGTGGAATTCACAATGTGTTCCACATCTGCAATCTGAAGAAGTGCTTCGCTGACGAATCACTGGTTATACCGTATACAGATGTGCATATAGATGAGAGCTTAAATTTTGTGGAAAAACCCGTGTCGATTGAAGATCGACGGGTAAAGAAGCTTCGGAGAAAGCATATACCTATTGTTAAGGTCAAATGGGATGCCCGTAGAGGTCCCGAATACACGTGGGAGGTTGAAGCCACGATGAAAGAAAAGTACCCTTACTTATTTAAGTAAATCTCGGGTCGAGATTTATTTTAAGGGGGTGAGGATGTAACACCTCGAAAATTCACGTCCTATAATGTGTTGACACGTGTCATAAAGTTTGAACGTATGAAAGAATGTTATAAAAGGACTAAAGTTGACAAACATGGAAAGTATGTGATTATACGGATTCTAAGTGTCAACAGTGAATAAATATACTTCATAATAACCCTACATGATGTTCATAACATCAAACGAATAAATCATGGATCATACGAAGCTAAAAGTGAGAGATTACAAACTACAGGGGTTAAATGTGTCAACATGTTAAAGATATACCTCTGAGTGACCTTTTGACAAACCCGAAGCTTTGTAAATATAAATTATGCTCACTTGAATGCACGATTAAAATTTCATAAAGTTTCGATATCGTATGAGAAAGTTATGATCAAATTCGTGTGCGAGGGGTTAAAGTGTTAACGTTGAAAGTTAAGGCTTTTCGGGTTAACCGGAAGTGTTCAGGGACTTGGAAAAGTGGGTATAAGTCCTAAAGTCCTTGTGGGTATATTACAAGGGGTCAAATTGCAAGTTAAGACCTAATTACCCTTTCAATTTAACCAAAGGTCAAGTTGGAAAACAAAGAAAATCAAAATTCAGATTTTGCAGGCCCATGCGGCCCGCATTGGTTTCGGGTAAATGGGAAGCGGGCCGCTTCCGGCCCCCAGATACAGAAAACGGGGACAGGCCCCTGTATTCGCGGAAACTCGACTTTTAATCGCATTTGCAACATGGTGGGCGACCCCTAACTGTGCTAGAACACTAGGGACATGTGTTGGATGGTTGTGGTTGATCATAGAGCTAGTTGTCAACTTCTTATGGTGGGAATTTCACTATATAAAGCCACTTTGTGCAATGTTGTTCATCACACTTCCATCTGATCATTTGGAGCATTTCTGGAGCTAAGGAACTCTCCCATTTGATCTTAAGTCGTGCATAGGACTCTTGTAAGTCTTCTAGTTCTTCTTTGTTTGAGTTTAGCTTGGTTAATTAGCTAAAAGTCAAACCGTCATAATTACGGTTTGACTACGAGATTAGTCAATAATGGCTTAGTCATATCTCGAATTAAAAGTAGTTATAGGATGGTATTTATGTGGGTAATAAAACCCCAAAAGGGTTTCCCCTGATCACCATCTTAACCAGGTCAAAAGTCGGGTCAAACTTTTAATTAAAAAGTCAACAGTATGCTTAAAATGTCATTTATGCATAATTAGCTATCTAGAACATATATAACCTGTTTAATAATTGTTATAACTTAGTAATTAGTGTAAGAACATGTCTAAACATGTTCAACCCGACTATTTCCTGTTTAAACCCGGTTCGGAACCGAAAGTCACATAGTTTGACTTTCACTTTGACTTTCAGTTCTGACCCGTTTAAGCATGTTTTAGAAATGCCTCAGAGCTTTAATTGGATTAGGATACATGTTAGAACAACCCTCTGTGATTATACACCTTGGTTCACTAGTTATCCAATTAATATGCATATTTCCGTTAATTGCTCATATGTTGACCGTTATGCCCTTATTACCTTAAAACGTGATTTATGAAAATGTAAAAGTGTAGAAACCTTAGTTACTGATATATAGACTTGTATGCAAAGTTTGACATCAGTTTGACTTGTAGATTAAGGGTTATGCTCATTATCGCAAAATTAATGCTTTATGTTAATAAGATGGCGTAATTAGCGTATAGCCTAGTTAAATATACTTTTTGGTATCAAATATTTTACCCACTGATGTAATATATTATTTTGGGATTTTTAAATATTTTTAATTAATTTTAGGCTGAGCATAACTCATAGTCGTAGGCTTAATTCGGTAAATGTCGGTTTTGCCCTTACGGGCCATAAAATGAGTTTTACATATCTAAACGACTCCAAACCTTTTGCTACTAATCACATATGATAAATAAATTATTTTAAGCCTTCTGGAAATATAAAAATATCAGATTTAAATATCGAACCCGGAAATGGCCTTTGATCGCCATAATTAGCGTCTTTAACGCATAGTATGTCTTAAAATCATATTGGACATACCTGGGTTGATACCTACTAATATATGAGGCAAATTATGATATTTTAACAGTAAGCAAAGGTTGATTAACTCAGACCTCGTTTTTGAGCATTTCGACTTATGTGAAATTACCAAAATACCCCTACGGGGCATAGTTTGGTTAAAGATGATAAATTTCACATATATGCTTTAGCCTACTGTTATAACTCATCAAATTGAGTATGTTTGCTGTTTACACCAGACCTGTAACTCAGTTAAACATCTAAACTCTTTTACAACCTTTAAAATGACCAAACTACCCCTACGGGGCATAGTTTGTGTTTAAATTAGTTCGGGGCATAACGAAAGACATCCTACTGATGTCACAACATATTTGAAGCATATTAACTTAGGAAACCTGTATATGGCTCTTACGGATACCCGTTACGCTTATTTCGCGTCGGTTCGGTTTATGTAACAAGTTTACATGAATTAGCCGAAACGGGTCAAACCT
Organism: Helianthus tuberosus; assembly: GCA_030545235.1. Taxonomy (NCBI): domain Eukaryota; kingdom Viridiplantae; phylum Streptophyta; class Magnoliopsida; order Asterales; family Asteraceae; genus Helianthus; species Helianthus tuberosus. The sequence continues at coordinate 3,650,612 of CM060362.1, forward strand.
TATCGCTTTTATCTCAAAATCCAGAATGTGAATAATAAACCCATATAAAACAAGTCTTCAAACTTGTCGGGTCTAAATCACATTCTATCCGGTCTTCGCTTAATCGTGCGTACGAACCGTATCTTTGAAACTAGCCGGTCTAAGCTTAAGCTTAATTAAAGACCCGTTAGTATTCTAATAGGTTATATTAAACCTTCGTTCCAGATTAGGAGAACCAGTAAAAGCTACGTGCATTTTGCTTATTGTGAATTATACTTTGCATCAGGTAAATACTTTTAACTTATTTTCCCTATACGGGCTTGGGTTACGATATATAGCATACCGCTTGATCGAGCATCAAATCTCCACGCTTAGTGGGTAGTTGAATAATTTGATCGGCTCGTTTAAACAGTCTTGTTTACTTTACAGCCTTTGGGGGGTTAATGACCATGTCCCGGATATCCTTGGCATTATCTTACGAGATGGCCACGACCTGAGCACGGGGTGTAGGCGTACACCTGTCGTGTATAACTCAATTATGTGGTGTGTCTATTGATCTTTAACCCGGACTAGATCCGGGCTACTGAACGCATAAGTAACATGTAATTCGTTCACAAGACTATAATATTAAATAATTCTCCTAAGTTATAAAAAAAATGGTTATGCCATGTGCATCCAAACCAATTTTCAATCATTTTCTAAAATGAGTCAGTTGAATGTATTTACCAGTGTAAACTGACGTATTTTCCCAAAAACACTGAATGCAGGTACTAAACGAAATTGGCTGGATTGTCTCCTAAGCATCAATATAAAGTCTCGCAAGCTTAGGATGCCAGAAGTCTGTTGAATCATTAATATTATTTTGTTTCGATCCGTTCTGCGGATAAATTTCCGGATATTGTTACATTGATAAACAATATTAAATTCGGTTGTATCATATTATAAATCTGCTTCCGCTGTGCATAATAATATTGTGTTGTTTGACTATTACGTTGCCAACCACGTCACGATACTCCCCCACCGGTGACACGTGGAAATCGGGGTGTGACAGGTTGGTATCAGAGCCAACTCTGAGTGAATTAAACACTAGCCTTTTGTGTTTAATCTCAGTACACAATAGCACATTCTAAACTTTCGAGTCTAGACATATAACATAGGACAAATTCCATTTTTGTTCATTTTTGTCTTATGCTTTATTTTTATATCTTGTTGTGGTTATCTCATGCTTTATTAACAGGAATATCAAAATGCCTCCAAGATTCTTCCGTAGACGAGGACGAGGAAAGGGGCCGGTCACCGCCCCCAACGACCATGAAGCTGGACCGTCCAATGTACGAGCTCCATCTGCTACGGAGAGCTACGATCCACGTCAGAACATGAGAAACCTGTTCGAGCCGGCGAGGCGATCCGTTTCGCACAGCTCTACACCTCCGGTACACAATTCCTACGGACCACATTCGGGAGACGAGCCCAACAACCCTCTGCCTTCCTACATACCGCTGCAGAGATCTTTGTCCCATCATTCCTATGGTGACCCTACACCAGAGTTCAGGGGCCGGTTCAACCCGGCCAATTACATTCAAGAGCCCGTGGGTTTTAACCCACTGGGTCCAGATGACCATTTTTCAGGAGATCACGCAGATGACATGGACGAGGATACGGACCCCGTCATGCCAGCAAGTGGCACTCCGAACCATCCGATCGAAATCTCTGACGGATCGTCCTTCCACGGATCACCCTACGGTGGTCCAGACAGCTTCCAAGCCATGTTCACTCAGCACGAGTGGTATTATACACCTTCTCACCACTCGTCGTCTCATGGGCAGCAACATGAGCAGCAGGAGCCACAGCCGCAGCCGCATCATCAAAATTCATCTGAGGATCACCGATTTGTGGCAGTTACGCCACCGCCTCCACCGCCACCAGTTCAGCCGACACCTCCTCAACCGCCGAGGCGTAGGAGAACCGGTGCCCGTATGTCTGTACGACCGGGGGGCTTTAATTTCAGTTCCCCACATCAGTCAAGTGCCAGCCACTACCCACCGCACCAGGAGGACCCGCAAATGGGTGGACCCTCCAACCCTGCTGTACTACAGCCACCGCCGATGGGATTTGATAACCCAATCCCGGCATATACGGGTGGCATGGCTTACAACCCGTTTGAACCCCCAACGCATCACAACTATGGGTACGCGGAGGCTGATCCGTACATGGTAGCAGCGAACTACAACACCCAAGGACCCTATGGGGATCCATGGGGGGTGAGTTACCCGACTCAGGGATACCAGATACCTCCTAGACCCATCATTCGGGCTCAATCGCAGCCACCTAGATTCTCACCACCTGAACACGAAGAACTCCTTCAGAGGTTGAATCAAGTTGAACGGGTAGTTCACGAGGACCGCAGGGAGAGGCAAACTTTCTTCCAAGGATTAGTAGGATTGATCAAAGGGAAGAACAAGAAGGATCATTAAATCCTTCCTTTTTCTGTAAAAGCCCCTGCGTGGGTGTATTTGGTTGTTAAGCCCCTATGTGGGTATGTGTGTTGGTATGTTTGCTTTGAGCCCCTGCGTGGGCATGCTTGTTTGTTTTAACCCCTACGTGGGTGTATCGTTTGTGTTAGTCCCTGCGTGGACATGTGTGTTATTAAGCCCCTGCGTGGGTAAGAACTTGTTTGACCCCTGCGTGGGTAGTTTGTTATTTGAAAGACCCGTTTAGGGCAACATGTAAGATTTTGAATAAATCAATGGAATGTTTGTTTTATAAATTTCATATTGCTTAATGTGCATAAATAAATTACAAATGAAATAAACAAATTAAAATCATTCCTTTTAAATAAATCTGCCTAAGTAATTATTGAATTAAAAATCTTAAAGTGTGAAACCTAGTCTCGTGTCAAATATAAGACCGGGCCAAGATGGTGAGACCTGTTTAAAAGATTCAAATCCCTGTTAACATCGTTAAACATGTTAACACTCCTGGCAGACGTGATTTATTAAAAATCACATACGTCATTTTTATAAGGGAATTCTTTAGAAGATTCCTAACCCAGTTTAATGATCTCTGAATCCTGGGTATACATCATCAATTAAGATGATCATATGTTTACCATACGTGGTAATATAGCGCCTACGGGCCCTGCTCATTTCTAAATGAGCCAAAAGACAGTGGTAGCCACAACTCCCTGTCAAATAAAGGAAATGAACTAGGTTCAAACCTTAAAAGTCGTGATTCTCTGAAATCATAGCTGATAATTTAAATTGTCCATGTGACTAAGCCTTATGTGCTAATATATATTGTTATTGTTTATAATTAGGATAAATTTTAATTGAAATCCTAACTTAATACAATTAATAAGTTAACCGAATATGGTCTCTGTTTACCATGGTTAACGAGTTACCCTAAGGGGTAATTCCATAATAAACTCCCAAATAAAATATTGTCCTTGTTTTCTGCAACAGTTCAATTCAAATGGATGACTCAAATGAAATAAATAGCCATCCAGTGGAGCCAAATGAGAACGCCCAGATTACGTTAACGGGTGCTGAATTAAAAGCGATCATAGACGGCGCTGTTACACAGGCTTTGGAAAGGCAGTATGAATAATACAGTGGCACTCGAAGTAGGACCCACTCTGCATCACATTCAAAGCCCAGGACACATTCTGAGGCTCATAGCAAGCCTCCTCCCAAAAAGAATGGACCCAAGAAAGATGGTGATGACCGTCAGTCCACCAACCATCAAAGTGTCCTATCTCAGCAATTAATACTGCATCAAGAACCCCGTAACAAGGGTTGCACCTATAAGTACTTCGTGTCTTGTAAACCCAGGGATTTTACTGGGGAAAAAGGAGCAGTCGACTGTATGACTTGGCTGGACGAGATGGACACGGTGGTAGATATCGGCGGGTGCGCTGAAAGAGATGTAGTTAAGTTTGTGTCACAGTCCTTCAAGGGTGAAGCGTTAGCATGGTGGAGATCTCTGATTGAGGCCACCGGAAAAATCCCATTGTATAATATGTCGTGGGATCAATTTGTCGCCCTAATCAAGGATAACTACTGCCCTCAACATGAGGTGGAAAAGATAGAATCTGACTTTCTATCGTTGGTGATGACGAACCTCGACTGCCAAGCTTATCTGACAAGCTTCAATACGCTGTCCCGGTTGGTACCTTATCTGGTAACCCCGGAGCCAAAAAGAATCGCTAGATTTATCGGTGGTTTAGCCCCGGAAATCAAGGCAAGCGTAAAAGCTTCTCGGCCAGCTACCTTCAGGTCTGTAGCTGACATTTCCTTATCCCTCACTCTGGATGAGGTCAGGCAGAGATCGCTGAGGAATAAGGATGCCGAGAAGAGGAAGCGTGAAGATGATGGTTCACGAAAGTCGAACAAGAAGCACCGTGGGAGCGGTGACAACAAGAAAGGGTCGGAGTCGAGGAAGGATGGGCATAATTCTAGTGAAAAGCCCAAGTGTAAAATTTGCAAGAAACAACACTATGGAAAGTGCAGACTGGAGTCTAACTCTCAGACTCAGTCAAAATCCTTTGCTTGTGGTATTTGCAAGTCCACGGATCACAAAACCCTGGATTGCAAGAAGATGAAAGACGCAACGTGCTATCGTTGCAATGAAAAGGGGCACATCAAGACCAACTGCCCAAAATACAACAAGAAGTCTGAGGAGGCTAAGAAGACTAATGCCAAAGTCTTCAGAATGGACGCGAAAGAGGCTGTGCAAGACGATAATGTCATAACAGGTACTTTCCTTGTAAATGATGTCTTTGCAAGAGTACTTTTTGATTCAGGCGCAGATAAGTCTTTCGTAGATCATAAGTTTTGTAAATTGTTGAATTTACCTGTCAAAACCTTAAGCGTAAACTATGAGGTAGAGTTAGCAGATGGTACCATAGAAACCGTCTCTACAGTATTAGATGGATGTGTTATATCCATTAAGAACCATTCTTTTCCTCTATCTCTACTTCCCTTTAAGTTGGCTGGTTTTGACATAGTTCTGGGTATGGACTGGTTATCTCATAACCAGGCCCAAATTGTCTGTAACCAGAAACAAGTGGTAATAAAGACTCCGTCTGGTGAATCACTTACCATTCGGGGGGATACCCAGTATGGGCTGCCTGAGCAAGTGACTATGCTCAAGGCTTCCAAGTGTCTGAAAAAGGGGTGTGTCATTTACATGGCGCAAGTGATCATTGATGAGCCTAAACCGAAGATAGAAGACATCCCTGTCATTTCGGAATACCCAGAGGTGTTTCCTGAAGATCTACCTGGCCTACCACCAGATAGACAAGTGGAATTCAGGATCGATATCATCCCCGGAGCGGCACCAGTTGCTAGAGCACCATACAGATTGGCACCCACAGAAATGAAGGAGTTGCGGACGCAGCTAGATGAACTGCTGGCTAAGGGTTTCATTAGACCTAGCTCGTCTCCTTGGGGAGCGCCAATCTTGTTTGTCAAGAAGAAGGATGGGTCGATGCGTCTGTGCATCGACTATCGCGAGCTTAATAAAGTCACGATCAAGAATAGGTATCCTTTGCCCAGGATCGACGATTTGTTCTATCAGCTCCAAGGGGCAAGTTACTTCTCGAAGATTGATTTGAGGTCAGGCTACCATCAATTGAAGGTCAAAGATGAAGACGTGCACAAGACTGCATTTAGGACACGTTACGGTCACTACGAGTTCCTAGTGATGCCTTTTGGGCTCACTAATGCACCAGCCGCGTTCATGGATCTCATGAATCGCGTCTGCAAGCCTTACTTGGATAAATTCGTCATCGTTTTCATCGACGACATTCTCATTTATTCGAAGAACCAAGCTGACCACGAGAAACACCTTTGATGTATTCTCAAACTTCTGCATCAGGAGAAGCTCTATGCCAAATTCTCCAAGTGTGAATTTTGGCTACGAGAAGTCCAATTTCTTGGACACGTGGTTAGTGAGCGTGGTATCCAGGTGGATCCCGCTAAAGTTGAAGCTGTAATGAACTGGCAAGAGCCAAAGACGCCTACTGAAATTGGTAGCTTCCTGGGATTGGCAGGATATTACAGGCGTTTCAACATCTGTTGGTTTGGAGGTTTGATGAGAGGAACTTTTGGGGATTTGAGGAGTTTGTTTGGTGGTTTTGGGTTGGCTTACTTTTCTGGTAGGCTGTCTTCTTTTAGGTTTAGAAGTACCCTGCTCTTCTTTTTCCATCAAAACTTTCTTCTCCTCCTCAAACCTTTTAGACCTTTTTATTTACATTGACTCTTTCATGTTTGCCTTTAATGCAGCAAATGCATTTTGAGTCTCATCAACCTTTTTGGAACCATATGGCCTTGGGATTTCTACCACGAGTTTGGACATTCGTTCTGGTGGCATGTATAAACCATCTTCTTTTCCTTTCTTCCCTTTAGTTTTCTCCCCCCTTTTGACATCATCAGGATTTTCAACATAGATGATTGAAGGAGGAGCAGTGCCAGTAGTTTGAAGTAGATGAGCTTTAATGGCTTTGATATCTGCTTGATTATCTTTGTACCTAGCTTTCGTGACATTTCTGACCATTTGAAGTTGAACTTCATGCTGTTGATCTGCATATTGTCTTTGTTTGTGAAGAAGAGGTTGAAACAGATGCCATAGCTCAGCAGTGGATGGAGCAGATGTTGCAGATGGTGCAGCAGTGGGTGTAGCCTTTTGAGCTTGTAACAACTGTTGCAGCATAGTTTTGATTTATGCAACAGATGTGTCAAGTTTATCAACCCTCTCCATCAATTCTTTGTATTTTAAACCATCACCCAAGTTAATAGGATCATCTGATTTCCCACCAGTGGTGGTTGTATCAGTGGTTGACTTAGGAAAAGTTTCCCAAAAATCATCCACTGATGCCCCTTGTTCTCGGTACTGGGGACTTCTTTCTTCAGCAGAGCTTACCATTTTAAGGTCACCAGTGTATAATGGAAACACACCAGTGGACACTATGCTTCCCAAAGAAGAAATTGCCTTCAAGGGAGTCTCACTAATGAAACTACTGTCCAGGTGTAAACCAGTGGGTTCAACACCTGTAGTAGCTGCTCCACTTGAACTACTGACAGGAATTACTTGTAATTCATGCAGTGTAGCCTCCTCAATTGTTGGTGGGTTAGCAGAGATAGAGACACCAGACTCAGTCACTTGTTGTGGTATATTCTCATTGAAGATAGATTCAAGTGAATCCATTCCTTCATATTGTGGTGTCCCTGTTGATACAACCTGATCCTTTTCAGAGGATGCAGGAGGAGTTTTAGGCTCAGGTTGAGATCTTTCTTCCATCTGCTGTGAGGAAGTAGCAGCAGTGGTTTCAGGTGACTTTTGTGTTGTCACAGGTGTTACCTCAGGGATCTCATCTTCCAGAGTCACCTTTTTTGTGGGTTTAGGGGGCTTTTGCATAGTTTTCTTTTTGGTCTTTTTGGTGATTTTTGGTGTGGGTTTCACAGCAGGGGTTGTGCTTCTATGATCACCAGGAGCAGTGGGCTCAACAGCAGGGGCCTGAGGAGCAGTTGTTGCTGCTAAATTATGCTTAGGTACCTATGTTTTTGTTTTTGAAGGTCTTGACAGCCTTGTGAATGTTTCAGAAGTTAGACTGTTTATTTGAATAGGATTTCCTTGGATAAGCACATGTGCATTATCCTTTGATAATTTATTTTTAAGATAAAAACTTAAAAACCTTGGAAACAATAAAAATGATTTTTTATTAACATTCTTAACCATATCATTGAAAATCTCCTGAGAGTAGTTAAAATTTTCTTCAGCCATGATAGCATAGCCCAGGTATTGGATTTTCAATGGTATTTCATTAAAAGTTGTTTTATTTAACACACACATCAGGAGGGTATGGAATAAAAACCTCGAAGCAGGTGGAAAACTGCCCTTTTGTAAAGTATCCTTTTTCATTTCTTCTTCATACTCTCTCTCAATGAAATCAGTTTGGTACTCTGTTTTTGGGGAAAAAGCTTTTACCTGTAAGATCATTGATTTCAAAAACCTCTGAAATGGTTTGAGGTGTGATGACCATTGGAATTCCCCTTATTGATGAAGTAATAACTAAGGTCTTTTTGACCTTAGTTTCAAGCTTTGCATTTTTCCAGAACTCTCGTTGGGTATCAAGGTAGATGGTTTCATTTCAGGTCAACAAAGTTTTGTACTTTGAAGATGAAAGTGCATCAATCACGGAATGAAAACCTGTGTTTTGACTTGTTTTTGCAAGTGTACACACGTCGTTATGACGGGTTTTGAATGGAAGATCCATGATAAATCAAAGGTAGTTAAGAACGAAGGAATAAGATGAGTGATTTGAGAGAATTTGGTGAACACTGCTTTTGAAAGGAATTTTGAATTCAACTCGACAGTCAAAACCCTGTTTGGGGTTTTGATCAGGGTTTTATAGGTAGAAAAAGTGAATGCTGACGTGGCAGCGGTTACAAAAGATCTGACGGCTAAGTACTGTCCACGTGACAACCTCTGATGAATAATGGATGACAGTTGTTAGGAAACCACTGATGAATCAATATCAGTAGTTTACAGTGCGGAAAATGAAAAGAGTAGCTGACTATAACTATCAGTGGATAGCCTATTAGTGGATTAAAACACTGAGCTTTAACAACAGTCATTATATAAACAGTGGTTCAAGCATGTTCCTTCTCCAAAAAAACACTATATTTTAACCCAACAGTCGTTTCAATCCCATTCAACCTCCACAAAACACTATTTTAACCCAACAGTGGTTTTAAACCACTATTTTAACCAAACAGCGGTTTCAACCACAGTTTTCTTAACAGTAGTTCCAAACATCTGTTTTCATCCATCTGTTGACCAAAGTCAACAGATGTATCAACCACTGTTTTATTTTCAAACATCTGTTCCTAATAACAGAGCTTTGATCATTTAAACATACCTTTGCCAATATTACAAGCTTTAACACTCTCAAACCTAAATATTTATTTACTTAATTTAAATAACAAACATGGTTAATAATTTTAACACAACTAATTATATAAAAACTACAAGTGTCAAACAGAGGTAACTATATAATAAACAAAGTTCAAAACAGCAAACATCAATCAATATAATACAACATACTAATTCCAAATCAATGGGAGAAACAACATACAAAGTTCATCCATCTGTTGACCCAAGTCAATAGATGTATCAACCACTGTTTTATTTTCAAACATCTGTTCCCAATAACAGAGCTTTGATCATTTAAACAGACCTTTGGCAATATTACAAGCTTTTACACTCTCAAACATAAATATTCATTTACTTAATTTAAATAACAAACATGGTTAATAATTTTAACACAACTAATTATATAAAAACTACAATTGTCAAAGCAGCAAACAACATTAAATAAAATACAGGATACTAATTCCTAATCAATTGGTGAAACAGTAGTCTCGATAAGTAAAGCTCCTTTCAGACCATTGTAGTTGTCAACATGTTGGAGGTATTTCAGAAGTTCGTTGCTCAGATCAACTTCAATCATATCCACCCAGATGCTTGTTATCAGCCACTTGTTGTCTTCAATTATATTAGTCCTTCGGCGCCTATCTACATAATCAACTACACGAGGATTATTGAAAACAAACACCTTCATCCAGCCTTCTTCTTCATATCTGAGCAAATCAACAGTTAGCTCAGCAGACTTTCCAATAACAATCAAATGCAGCCTCTTTGTGATGGTCAAAAAATGCCCTTGGCAATGATTGACTACAATACTCTCTGGAAAACGAAGCATTCTGAAAGTCTCACTCAGAACATCAAAAGCAACGATGTTCCTCTCACCTAGTGGATACCAATAATTTGTATAACAACCCTAAAATAAACCGACACCCTCGAAATATTTTCGACACCCTAAAAATATTTAAAATATCCCAATATGTCCTAAAATACCCCCCATACGTGAAAATGAACCCCGAATACCTTAATTTTCATTAAAATAAATTAAAAATGAAATTAAATGGTCCCTGGCGGGCCGCGGCAGACTCCGCCTGAGTCTACGCGTGCCGCGACCGAGTGACGGCTGGCGCCACCCCAGCCCGCCACGTGGCACAACACCCAGCAAGCCTATAGTGGTGACCGATCAAGCCTACAGCCCTAGCCACCTACGTCACGGGCCGCGAAAGACACAACTGTGGCTGTCGCGTGCCGCGAGGAAGTCCGATTACAGCCCTATAAACTGAGGGCATCGGCCTTCAGTTCCGATCGCTCAATTCTTTCTTTCTTTCTCTAAATATCACATAGTAGGCACTATACTCGGGTCTAATACGCCCTAAATAACGAAGTTCTGCTCCGTTGTAAGTATCATAACCCCTGGATACGTATTAGATACTCTGCCCGATTGATTTAGGGTTCCGTAACGGCTGTCGTGATTCTGCCCGACGTAGTCTTTGGAATGCCGTCTCGGGGAGGGTATTACTAATGTCAAAATGGGTTATTATACTAACACGTGTGCATTTGTGTAAATTATAGATAATTCTCAGGAAATCCTTACAGAAAACCTAAGACAACAATGTGAGTAATCCTCTTTTTGTGTAAACCTTTTTGTGAGTAATCTCCTTTTTGTAAACAATTTTTACAAAACCTTAACCTTTTTACAATACAATTTAGCAGTGATTGAGTCTTTGTAATTCTACGATTACTGCCGGTATGTTGGGGTTTTGTATACAAAATGTGGAACACGTTACCATTGGACAAAGAGTTAGCCAATGTGTAATATGACCCACCAGTCAGGATTGACAGCACTGAATGAGTAATTGGGTAGATATAAACATTGTAATCGCTCTCAATACTGTTTAAATTAATAGAACTTTTCTTGATTGAACTGGGATTCACTCACCAGTATTTCCCACTAACAAAATGTTTTTAAACGCGTTTCAGGTAACACAATGTGAAAGCCAATTAGAAGCCAGCTGGACAGCACTGAAGGCTTGGAAAAGTGGCTATAAAAGTTACCTAAATAAAAGAAAGCGTTTATTTTAATAAAATGGGATTTATCCATATAAATTAGTTTGTAATGAAAACTTGGGTTTTATCCCAATATGTTTATTTATATAAAATATGGTGTTTACTCTGATAAGATATTTCCTAACTACGGTCCTGATGTAATTTCCGCTGCCAAATTAATAAACACCGATACCACCAACACCACTGAGTTCACGGCCGCCCGTTCCCGGGACAGATAGGGGGCGGGGGTTGCGACAAATTTGAAACCATCAAATATATGGTTTTATCAGCATAAACTCCTGTAGACCATGAATAACCACTTGAACCATAATTTTTTACGCTACCGAAATTTATTGTTCTCCATGACTCACGACATCGTGAGTAAACACGAGCAGCAGTTACATTACGGTAACATATGATGTTCAGCACTTTCAGATCATTGAACTGATCAAAATAAATTCCACCATTATCAGAGTTTCGATCATGATTGTAATTGAAGTAGTCATCAGACAAAACCTTATAGCGCCTGGTAGTTGGATTCCAAAGAATCAGCTCACAACAAATCCCTTCATTGCAAACTAACAACAAACCATTAAATGACGATAGAATACGTAAGAAGCTAGGGTGGACATTGTTAGGAAAACTTAAGGTTTTGCTTCTAACAACATCCAAATTACCAGCAACTACGTCGTCAACGACAATTGACGTGTCTTTAAAGGAGAGTAGTTTCTTTTGTACTGAATTTCCACTTCGGAGAGCATGCATCATCTGAAATCCATGACTTGACAATTCCCTATAAAAATTATTGGAAAGACATTTGAAACAACCAATATCTTCTGCAGAGAGCCTTGTGAAAATCTCGTCAACAATCACTTGAAACCCAAATTTTTCCATTTTGCAGTGAACCAATGCGTCTTTGAAAGTAAAAGAAATTGTAATGATATTGATAAACAGAAAAACTTTTGAAGATGATTGAGTAGATGGATGAAAACGGTAATGATCAAAACCTCTGCCCAATGTATTTTATATACCCAATGAAGGCGGTTATGACTAAATACATCGCCAGACGAAAGAATATGATGCGACACTCGTTAGGCTTTTAATACATTTCCATGGGAAAAATATAAAATTAAACACGTTATTATAATTACAATTAACCTCTTCATTTACCTATAAGACGCCTTTACCATAAGACAGAACTGATTGAGTGACGTGCATTAATTGCAAAGTACATATCCCCAGGCATTTTGAATTTGAAATTACCGGCAATTTCAAAACCACTGCTATGGTATACGTTTGCCAAAGGAAACATCTGCTAAGTTATACTTTCTTGGCTATGGGCAGTGGTTTGCACTCTTGAATGTGGGCCAGACCTTTGACATTTAAATTTAGAGCAGTAGTTTGAAATTAAATGTATTTTAACTCAGATAAAAAATTGACACATCAACAATCATCATTTTGTCATAACTCAGATAAAAAATCTATTCATTTGGAATACAAAGATATTGCGAACATCTGTTAAAGCCTCTCCAGTTCGCGACAGTAGCAAGTCAAACAGATGTTGGCAACAACAGATGTTTAGCAATTGAGAGGAGGAAATTCTTCAAAAAACTCTATTAGGCAACAACAGATGTTGACACCAGTAGCAAGTCAAACAGCAGTTAGATCAGCAGATGATGATTTAGAGCAGATATTCTCTTTTGGCAAACTTTAACTTTGACAGATCTATACACTAACAGAAATTGATACAACATCAACATAATCTAATTAAACTCAAAGAAAATTTCACTTCTACATCAAAAGTACCGATCTGCAATAATCAGATGATATTAAAAATTACATAATAATACTTATTCAGCTTAAAATTACAACGAAACTTTAAAATCTAACAACAACACTAAGAAATTTACGAACCTAACAGTTCAAATTTAGTGCTTTTAGCTTTAAACTCCATCAATGTATATCTTCGACAATCGCCATGAACTCCACGGAAGTACTCAATGCATCCACATCAGGTTTCTAGAAACCTGATCTCTCGTGAACAGACCAATATGCAGTACATGAAAACACTTCTTCAGCTGTTGAAGAGTAGCCCTGTCCTCATATACTTAATCCTTAACTTTGTTCATAAAGAGCTGCTTTAAACCAAACTTTATGCTTCTTTTAATACAAAAAACGCAGGAAAGACCATTACTCTAGTAAGATAAAATCTTATCTTACAGCAGTAGCAGATCCTTTCTTGCGTTTAGTAGGAACTACTGCGGGTTCTACATCATCATCATCTGCCCAAAGTCATATATAATCATCATTTAGTCATAAGCAAAAATTATTTTAAATGTACATTTAATAATCTTTTTTTGTGTTTAATTTAACTTTATGCTTCTTTTAATACAAACCTATAATAACCCGCAGCAGATTGTATAAATTTCAAACAATTGTGATTAGACTGAAATATAAAGCGAGAATTAGAGTATATCACTTCAAAATTAAAAATTCAAAATTTCAAAATTGGAGTATCAAAAAACACGTACTTTAAACGATGTTGGAACAATGATACTGGAAACAACCGTAGAACAATCATCATCATCATCTGCAGCAGATCATTCACAATCATCATTTAGTCATAACTCAGATAACAAAACTTTAGTAAAAAACAAAAACAAACATAATCATATATATCACATTACCATGATCAAGGCAAACCACATATCCCCAATTTTTTTTTTCTGAAAGTGGGTCAGAGAGAGCTTCAGTGTTCTCTTATCCTTTATGAAAAAATGCCGAGTATTGAGAAGAAGAGATTTGAGGGAGAGATACATTAGAAATGTGGTTTGAAAATACAAAAGAAGAGAACATGTTTATATAAGAAGATGATTGACAGAAGTGAGTGAGTGACATGCATTAATTGAAAATTACATATCCATTATCCCCGTGCATTTTGAATTTCAAATTACCCGCAATTTCAAAACATCTGCTGCTAGGTATATGTTTGCCAAATGAACCATCTGCTACTTTCTTATAGATGGGCAGTGGTTTGCCCTTTGGAATGTGGGCCAGACCTTTAACATTTGAATACACAAGGCAGTGGGTTGAAATTGAATTATATATATTTTAAAGTGATTTATATATTAGGCTTTATGATGTAATAATGACATAAGAAAAACATTGTTGGACAGCCTCTCCTACTAACACATCAGCTTTTCTTATGTCATTGGAATTTCTCGTTTAATAGAAACTATATATAGATCAGTATAAATAATTAATAACGTGAACCACACATTATTTTCCATTTTATAATGCATGTGTGTAGCAAGCGTGGCAATAATTTAATAGAAAAATAAATAGGTAATTGCCATCAGTGGCGGACCCAGGAAATTTTTTTATGGGGTGCGGAATTTTTTATGGGTTGTTTGTCTATTTAATAATTTTTTTTTGGTCCAATTCGTGTCGGGTCGGTGACAAATGCTTACCTGATTCTCATTTAAGTCAACTCAAAAACATATCTCAGACTCTTAGTATTGTATCATCACATATTCATTCATTACTCATAAGTATTCAAATATTCAATGTTCTAAACTTCTAATCCATATTAACTACTCAATACTAAAAAACTATACGATAAAATAATTAAAAAAATCATTGGTATGAGAATATTAAAAACACATGATATAAATATGATTGTCTTTACGAATTAAAAAAACTACATATTGTTGTTCCTTACAAGTTTGATGGTTAGAGTAGACAACTAACCGAATCACCATACGTTACACGTATCTGAATTTAGTTAGTGTTGATTTGTATTGTTATTAAATGACACTCCCTAAAGCAACCGAAAAATATTGAATATCATCATCTTCTCCAAAAGTTGAATACATTTAATTGAAAAAAGAAAAATGAAAACCAGCTTAATACAATTAAGCCTAAAGATTGAGTTGAGGAATATATATATATAAAAAAAAAACAATGATTTAATTATATCAATTCTCAAATATAATTCTCAAATATGGATGAAGACAAAATAATGCACAAAATCCAAAGTTTGAGAATCTACCAATCAAAACCATTGTAAAAACTTTTCTACCCAAATACCTTACTTTAATTAAATAAAACTTAAATACCATCATCTTCTTCAAAAGCTTTTATCTATTCAACTTCAGGCTCTGCAAATTTTATTTTCTTGTGACTTTTTGTTTATCTTACTTCACATCTTTATCATGGTGTCAAGGTCCAAGGGGTGCGACTACAAAATTTTATGGGGTGCGCCCGGAATTTTAACGCGCGTATAACACTAAACATTTTATTTTCAAAGGGTGCGCCCGCCCACCCATCCTAAACCCTAGGTCCGCCCCTAATTGCCATATAAATTTTATATATATATCGTCAATTACTATGAGCAAACTACTTAATCCCTCGCCATTGCCTATAACGACAAAAAACAAATTACTATGAGTAAACTACTTAAGCCCCGTCGCAAAGCGCGGATAATAATACTAGTTTT
Organism: Helianthus tuberosus; assembly: GCA_030545235.1. Classification (NCBI taxonomy): domain Eukaryota; kingdom Viridiplantae; phylum Streptophyta; class Magnoliopsida; order Asterales; family Asteraceae; genus Helianthus; species Helianthus tuberosus. The sequence continues at coordinate 3,666,060 of CM060362.1, forward strand.
ATGTTTAATTTGTAGTTTTAAAGTAGTATTTAGTATAAATTTGTAGTTTTAGAGTGGTAATTTGTAGTATAAATTGCAAAAAAGGTGTATGATTTTGTAAGCAAATTTAGTAACCTATAGCACCAATGATTGTTGGGCATGTGCCAAAAGAGACCATGTGCAATCTTGGTGTGTCACATAAGCGAGTCTGGTAACGGTCAACCGTGCTTTTGTTTGGATGCATTGGGTCACGACCTTGTTTTAAGATAGCAGGACGACCATGAAGGGTCATGTCACACATGGATAAAGAAGACAATATATATATAATGTACATTTGCTTGTCTTTTATTGAACTTGGTTCATGTGTGTATAGTTATCATTCTAATAGAACTAGAATGAATGAATTTAATATAGATAATTTATCTTTATAGACAAGTTGAATGAGTTATAGTTGTATTTTTGATAAAGAAAATAAAGGAATATTGGATTTTAATAACCACTAGTCTCAAGTTCAAAAATAACTACTAGTAGTCACAACTATTAATATATTGGTCTTCAATGGACCATGACTAACAGAACCTTAATGTCGTTAGTTTCCGTTCGCCGGAAAAACGTTTTTTTGCCAGAAAAAAGCTTCCTAAAGGTCCGATCTAAGGTTACAAAGAGGCTTGGGACGAAAATGTTGAGTTTTCCGGGCAAAAAGTTGAGTTTTCCAGGAAAAAGGAGTTTTCGGCGAAAAAAGTTAGTTTTCCGGTGACCTCAATAATTGGGGCTTTTACTAGAAAAAAAATGTTCCTAAAGGTACGTAATAAGGCCACAAAGAGGTTTAGGACGAAAATGTTGAGTTTTTCGGCCAAAAACATTTTTCTGACGACCAACAACCAACGACGTTAGGGTTCTGTTAGTCAGGCTCCATTAAAGGCCAATATGTTAATAATTGGGACTGCCAGTAGTTATTTTTTAAGTTGAGACTGTTAGTGGCAACGACGAATAATTGAGATTATTAAAATCCAATATTCCAAAAATAAATGTGATATGTGTGTCAAAAAAACTTTCCAATCGTTATTTTAGCGCTAACATCGTCGCCGGTTAACTATATTGTTGTTTTCACACTATAATTTTCCAATTGTATTTTGTATGTTATTATTTTACAAAATAAAAAGCAAATGCGCAACTATACACAATCAAATTTCACTCATAACAAAGTTATTGATGGGTTTGTAGAAGATGACGTAGACAAACTATATCTTTAATCTAGGTGATAGATATACCGCTGTCATTTGAGTCAAAAAAAAATAGCAAATGAACCCATCAAAATAGTGACATTAATTCGAATCGAAATGATCAATTGAGCCGATTATGTATTACCGACACACCAACTACTCGTGTTTGATTACCACATTTAGATAAAACACATGTGAGATATCTCTATAGAACGTTAATTATATGAATAATTTTTATTTGACAAATTAAATCTTAGTGAATATTTTTTATTTGACAAATTTAATCTTAGATAATAACGGAAAATAAAATAAAACAGAAGGGTCAATAAGGTCATGGGGTGTGAGGCTCGTCCCCGGGCTGGCGAGCTCTGGCTACACCGCTCCCTCAGGCAGTCAGGCCCGTCCCGTCCTTATCGTCCTCCTCAAGCCGGTGGCGACGGTCCTCCAACACACACATATACATACATACATATGTATATTCAAAGGGGCTCATCCCCCACACCCTCTGACGTGGACGCCTACGTGACGGATCTTTCTCAAAGGACTACCCTCCTCCACACTCGTTAACTAAGAACCGGTAAATCCCGAAAAGTTACAACCTTCAATTACTAGTACAGTGGGCCCTTAAGAACATGTGATAATCAATTTTTTATTATCCTCAATAAATAAAACCACTTCATATAAATTATGTCATTTATATCTTTTACAACACACAAGACAACTAATCAATAAAAAGTGGTTGCTATGTAATTTATTTTTTAGCAATAGAAGACAACTAATCCCATAGCTATCATGATTCATTAAAAATAATTATTTATAGCATTGTTTAGAAGACCACCATTGATCACCAAAACAATCACAACCAACCATAGAACACCACCAAGTCACCCACCACTCAAACAATCATTCATGTTAGTTAACCCCACCACGCACCTAAATCGTCTCAAAAAGTCATCACAATTCAGGGTATACGGTGTGGTAGTCGGCAAAGGGTGGCAAACGGGTTTGCCGATCGGCAAACACCGCCGCCGACCCGATGCCGACACGGCAAGGCAACACGATCGGGGATGGCATGCCGATTCGGGGAAGAAGATGATTGAGAGAGAGAGGGTATTGTGGGTGGGGTCCATTCCTATCTCAACCAGTCACACCTTTTTTTTTAAATAGTTTACCACTTCACCAAGTGTCTAAACCATTGCCAACACTTTTCACCAAAGTTTAAACACTTTTAACTGATTGACATGGCGTGCTCTGATTGGTCGGTTTTTTGGTTTGTCACTCCAAAGTGTTTAACCACTCCTTACACCCTCACAAATGTGAAAGGAAGATACACAAATGTTTGTAACATTAAATCGTGGGCATATTGACAAATGCAAAATAAAAATACTGATCTTTTTTTATTATATTTTAGAAAAATACTCCATTAATAGAAAGTACTCACATAATTTACAGAAGTCAATGATAATAATTATATCAACTTTCATACGTATCTACTTAAATTTATTATAACTATTATTATGTGAATTGGTTAATTAATGATGTTTAGTACTAATTCGGATAAGAAAAACAAAATACAACTCGAATCGAATTCAAATTATTATATGTGCCATATTAGAACAATATATATTTATATAATCGGTTTGAATTTTTTTTAACGGCCAACAAACTCAATCCCGAGCACTCTCGTGACACCCACTGGACAAACGGAGTACCCCGAGAGTAACCCAAGTCCACCACCAATTCTAGGGAAAACCCGGTAACCCACCCGGCCATAGGCACGACGGTGAAAGTACCGGTAAAACCCGTTTGGCTCAAGGATCCAACCCAGGTTTCCCTGGGTCTCCTATTATTGCCCACCAGTGCCTCACTCTGCACCAAGTGAGAGTCGAACCTACATCTCCTATAATCGGTTTGAATTAATAATATCTTTCTTACACATGCTATGTTAAGAAAGTTTAGTTTTAGAGACTCTTAACTATTGACCCACACATTTGATGAAAGTGAACATTTAAGGGTAGGGGATTATTTACCATATAAATGTAAGATCTACAATTACCAAGTCTATCATGTGAGGGATAAATTAAGTTTGTCGAATATTCTAATACTATGGGCCAAACCCTCCTAGGTTCAACAAGATATTGTTTTCCGTATGATCGTTTTCTCTTGCTACTCACAACATTTAGACATGTATATTTTGCTTGTTGTCTAAACCTTGATCGTCAAAACCAGATCAACTACATGTCTCTTCCCTATATATCCCATCTCTATTAAACTATTTACTTGATAAATGAGATTTTATGTCATTAATTTATACAAATAGTATTAAATTTTTAGGGATTTTTACATATTTCCCCTTCCTAAGAGACCTTATTACATATTTACCCAACCCTTAAAATCAATTACATATTTCCCCTTCCTAAACCATATCAATTACATATTTCCCCTCCCTAAACCATATATATTACATATTTATCCTTTTAACTAAAATTACTCTTATTAATTTACTATTTTACCCTTAAGAAACTTATTAAATCATTATTTACATACTAATAAAAAAAATTATTTTATCAACATCACATTGTTCACAGCACCAATTTAAGACCTTGTCATGAAATCCTTGATTTTAATCACAAAAGCATTTTGCTTAAATTTTAAGATCATACATAGAAGACTTCTAAAAATTCAATTTGACAGGCAAATAAAACAAAGAAAAGTTTATAAAGATTTATGAAACCTGCTCGACAATTTTACATAGAACTTGGTGCATCCTTGTGCCGATCTCATAGTAATATCATTCCCAGGAAATTTTGTTAACTCAACATCAGTGTGTAAGCTAGAACATTCCAAATCCAAAGCTTCATTTTTTGAATTACACACCGAAAGTGCTACATTTCTCTTCCGATATTCCACCAAGTCATATAACGAAGTAAATTTAAGACCCTTTGTATCCCCACCATCCGATATCTTTGCAGACACTGGATGAGTTCATAGACTCGTCTCCGGTCACCGGATATGATGAACCAGAAGATTCAAAAGACGATATAGGAATTTGCTTCTGAATCTGATTCAGTCGATTGGCGTCGATTCAACGGCTTCTAAAACCCAATCCTGATTCAATCAATTGGTTTCTGATTTTGGTTGTTGTCGAAATCCACTGACATGTTTGCAGCAGAAAGGTCGTGATACTTGTGAAGGTGTGGAGCGTCGTGATGTTTGCAGCGTTTATGCAAAGGTGAAGGAGAACCAGGGGTGTGTGAGTAGGGTTTTTGTGAAGGTGAAGAACCAGGAGAATCCTAACAGTCCGTTATTTTGATAGGAAATAAAAAAAAGGGTAATTGGGTAATTTCTTGTGTGGAGGGGAAATATGTAATTAAAATATTTGATTGGGTAAATATGTAATAAGGTGTCTTAGTAAGGGGAAATATGTAAAAATCCCAAATTTTTATACCAACACTCATTTATAGGAAGTTTCTATATATAATGTTGTTACTAATATAGTATAAACACAAATATAACAAGTAGTAAAGGTTTAAACATAAAAATCAAACACATCTAATTATCCATATATTAAAAAACTGATCTTTTGAATAGTTTATGAGGGCATCATGGTAATTTCATTACCTGTTTTAATATACGTGTCATCATATCTTAACATCAAAACACAGCTTAACACTCATTTAGACGAAGTTTCTAAATATAATGTTGCTACTAATATGGTATAAACACAAATATAACAAGTAGTAAAGGTTTAAACATAAAAATCAAACACATCTAATTAATTTAATAACTAACATATGAAATATTTTTTTCTTTATTCTTCAATTAAATTTTTTATGTCCTTTAATTTCTATTTTAGACATATATATTATGCTATTATTTCTATGTAGATAATATATCATATACCAATATACCATGATTGAAAAAATATACCATGATTGAAGCAAGAACAGGACAGAGTATTGTTAGGGTATAAAATTCAGCACCTTTATGTCTCTGTTCCACACTAAGCAGCCACCCTACCCCATCAATCATCAAGACTTTAACCCACCAAAACTTTCCTAATTCTTCTCACAAATTTCTCCATACCCTCTTCATTTTCTCCCCAAAATCATCTTTCTTCAACCCTTTTTTCCTCTTTCTTGATCTTCACACACTCATGGATGTTCAAGATCACACCACTCACACCACCCACTCAGGTTTATATCTTTTTCCACTAAAAAATCCCTTTTCTAACATGGGTTTATCATCTTTTAATCACCATTGTTGGTTTAAAACTTCAACAGTGGTTCTTGATTAATAAAGTTGACATTTTTATTTGTGGGTTTTTGGTTTCTTGATGTTTGCACTCAAAGAACCCATTTCTAACATGGGTTTAAGGTTCTTGACTAATAAAGTTGATATTTTTATTTGTGGGATTTTAGTTTCTTGATGTTTTCACTCAAACAACCCATTTTAACATGGGTTTTTCATATATTATTCACCTTTATTGATTAAAGGCATCAATTAAGGTTCTTGATTTATAAAGTTGACATTTTTATTTGTGAGTTTTTGGTTTCTTGATGTTTCTAACAGGGGTTTCTCATATTTCAATTCACCATTATTGATTAAAAACATCAACTAAGGTTCTTGACTAATAAATTTAACATTTTTATTTGTGGGTTTGTTGGTTTCTTGATGTTTCTAACATGGGTTTCTCATATTTCAATTCACCATTATTGATTATGAACATCAACTAAGGTTCTTGACCTATAAAGTTTGAATTTTTATTTACAAGTTTTTGGTTTCTTGATGTTTGCAGGTCATCATGAGGGTCATGGTGTTCATTTATGTCATAGATGTGGGTGGCCTTTTCCAAACCCTCATCCAAGTGCTAGACACAGAAGAGCCCACAAGAAGATCTGTGGAACTATTGAAGGTTACACTAATATAATTGGTTCAGAAGTGGTTTCTGATGATGATGATCACTCAGATGATGATAAAGAAAAAAGCCCAAGTGAGATTTCATGTTTTTTTTTTGTCAGTGTTGTAAGAATCGGTGGGCGCTAGTCCGTCAGTGCGGTACTGACTAGAGATTAATCGGGATTAATAGAGATTGGGATTTTTATATGTAATTTTTAGTTTTATATACACACACGTTTTTATATGTAATTTTTTTTAAGTAGACATGTTTTAACCCGTCGTTTACCCATTTTTTAAGTAACTGGAGGAAATTTATAAGGTTTGGTCGAAATCCGGCCGGAATAGGACCACCGTTGACCGCCTAGCGATTAATCGGCCGTTACTCAGTGAACCTCCGATTGGTGATTAATGGGCGACTAATCGGAATTTTTACAACCATGTTTTTTTGTACTAAATATGTTGTTGGGGCTTTATTAATTTTTGTGAAAATTGTTTTGTTTAAGGTCCTAAGGTTGAGATCAAGGGAAGTTTGTCTAGATCTGAAGATGAGTTTACAGATGCTGTTACTGAATTTGTAGACACTGGATCTGCAAAGAAAGTTCTTGATAGGGATTTGTTTTTTTCATTTACAGATGCTGAAAATGATGGTGAGTATTTGCTTTTTAATTGAATATTTGCAATTGATATTGTTATAAATATGATTTAGACCATTAGGACCACCATTAGTAATAGTTAGGTAAAGTCACTAAATTATAAATACTCCATTTTTGTGACCAATATATTGCTTTAATTTTGATACGTTAAACGGTTATATATGTAAACTGCTTCAAGTATTTGTTTTAGAATGCCAAAAGTCTTTAATTTGTGATTTTCGGGTGTGTTTGGCATTGTGCTTTGAAAGTGATAATCTGTTTATGGCGTTTTCAAGTTGCATATGATCAAGTTATGGTGTTTTAGACAATAAGTACCCCCCCCCCCCCCCCCCCCCCCCCCCTCCAAATACACTTAACAACATTATGAACATGAAACTAGAAAAATGCAACTTTTTACATTAATTGTCTACAGGTGCTAATGAGTTGTTAAACGCTGTAGAGACCAGCAAAGTCGATACTGGCATCGAAGTTTCTGAAAAGACTGATTCCCATATAGAGAAACCTGAAGAAAAAACCGAGATAAAAACTGTAGTTGATTCATCCGAGTCAACCCTTGAATTGACCGGAACAGGTGAACCGGTCAAAGATGGAGTTGCGGGACCCGCTACCGAGCCAACTCATGCCTCTCTGCCACAAGAGGCTAAATCTATTGATGTCATGGAGGCAGGGGAGGAAAAGGGTCAAGAAAGTCAAACTTCCGAAACTATTACCGAAGAAGCTAAAGATTCGGAGATTACCAAAACAACCCCTGAAGTTTCCGCAATTGTTGGTGGATGCGATGATAACATTAGTGAAGAAATCAAGCACGAGATCAAACCCGACTGTGAACATGTTTCAGAAGTTGTGAAAGAATCCGAAACCGTAGAAGAAATCAAGATCGAAAAGTTAGAATTGGATGGTGAAAATGCTCCAGAAGTTGCTAAGGGACCCAAAACTGATGATTTAGAGTGTGTCGGTGAAGAAATCAAGCACGAAACGTTTGAACCTGAGCATAAGCATGTTCCAGAAGTTGCTAAAGAAACCGAAGTTGATCAGTTCATTTCGGTTCCAAATGAAAAGGTGGAAGATCTTGGTGCACCAAAAGAACTGATCCAGGAAGTTGTCAACGAACCTGTTGCGGTTTTGGCCGAGACAAAGGATATTGAAGAACCCGTATTGGAAAAAAGCTCATGTGAACAGATTCAAGAAGCTGTGAACGAACCCGTTGCGGTTTTGATTGAAAAAGAGGATCTTGGTGGACCCCATTTGGAAAAACAATCAATCGAACACAAACACACCGATGAGTTTGTAGAAAAGCCCGATTCTGTTTTGACCGAAAAGGATATTTGTACACCAGAATTTGTGAAGGAACCCGACACGGTTTTGACCGAAAAGGAGGATCTTGGTGGACCCCACTTGGAAAAACAATCAAACGAACATGTCGTCGAAAAAACCTGATTCAGTTTCGACTGAAAAGGAGGGTCTTGGTGCACCCGAATTGGAAAAACACACACAAGAAAACATAGTTGAAGAACCTGATTCGGTTTTGACTGAAAAGGAGGATGTTAGTGCACACAAGTCTGAAACATGCTCAAATGGTGAAGTTATAGAACAAAAGGCCGTTAATGACCGTAATCTTGTTGCTGAAGTCGGCACTGAAACGGTTATGCTCATAGATTCGTCTGATACTTCTGTAAACAATAGCAAGGATGCTTCTAGTGTTGTTCCTGAACCAATTGCTGAAGAAGGTACATTTCCGAAATCTTTTGTTGTTTTCATAGGTAACGGGTCGGGTTGACCCGCAACACTTTTCAAAAAGCCAATAAGTCAATAAGTTGTTTCAAAAAGCTTAGCCAAACATGCCCTTAGTAGTCAATCTTGATTCAGAAAATTACATATTTTTTTTAAATAATTGAGTTATTTGAATATAATGATTTAAAAGGTTTTAATGTTTTATGCATTGACAAAGGGCCTTTATAAAAATGAAGTTAAATGGACTTTATCGTCAAGTTTTATAAGTTAATGGATTTAAGGGGTGCAAACGAGCCGAGCCAAGTTGAACCCGAGCACGACTAGGCTCCAGCACGGCCCAATTTGAGCTTTGTTTCTAAGGCTCTAGCTCGAGCTCTAGCTCGTATGTAGTTTTTCAGGCTCGAGCTCGTTTAACTTATGAAAGCTTGAGCTTGAGCACGACTCGATTCGAGCTTTGTTTCTAAAGCTTGAGCTCGTATGTAGTTTTTCAGGCTCGAGCTCGGCTCATTAATTAATAATTAGTTAATTTATATTTATTATATTATATATAAATTAGTTATTTTTTTCATAATTTTATAAATAATAACTATTATTACTTGAATATATATTTAATATATTAATTAAAAGTTATATAAATAGTGGGCTCGTTTAGGCTCGCGATAAGCAAAGCTCGGGCTCGTTTACTAAAAGAGCTTGTATTTAAGCTTGGGCTCGGGCTCGGGCTCGTTTAAGCTCGGCTTGTTTCGAGCTTTTTTTCGAGGCGAGCTCGAGTAGCTCGTCTCGTTTGCATCCCTCGATTCAGTAATGCAAAACTAAGGTGGAATGATGACTTAGTGTACAAATTCAGCGAAAGTTGATAGTTCTTTTCTCCAAAATTCGCCCTTAAGAATAGGGATGGCAAAAATACCCGAGCCCGATGGGTATACCCGAAACCCGACACAAATGGGACGGGTATACCCGATACCCGACGGGTATTGGGCCGGGTATGGGATTAGTTTTAAAAATTTTCGCGGGTATGGGTCGGGTATGGGATTAGGTGATACCCGACCCGATTACCCGAAACCACATACCCGTTTACCCGAACTATATACCCGATCATATACCCAAAGTTTTTAATTTATATTTTAATTTTTCATTAACCTTTATCTATTAGTGATTTATTTTAGTATGTTCATAACGTGAAAAAATAAATTTTCTTTTAGCATATGTATTTGATAATAGTATTTATATTTTGTATGTTGTGAAGTGTATACATATAAGTGTATAAATATTATAAAGTTATTATTAGTTTATGATAAAACTTATATGTATGTAATGTATATTTTTAATATATAATAGTTGTTGCATAAATAAAATTAAATAATAATTATAATAGTAAAAAATGTATTTGTAAATCCCAATGTATATATTTTAACAAACTAACGGGTATACCCGATACCCGCGGGTATACCCGGTACCCGACAAATACCCGTCGGGTATGGGATACGATTTTACAACCGGGTATGGGTATGGGATTACCAATACCCGACCCGAACCCGACCCATTGCCATTCCTACTTAAGAATACAACACTAGGGAAGTTTCAAAAAATTTAAGTAGTTTTTTTAGTATACTCGTTAAAGATAAAACATAACCCGAAAATTCATTTCAAACTAATTTGTTTATATGTATATGTTTTGATAGTGCTCTCTACCGCTTCAATCGATGCCGAAACTATACAATCAACTGAAAAACCAAAAGTCAACTCTGAGAAGTCAAATGCAGCAAATTCTGATGTTTATGAGCCTCCGTCGTTTATGACACTAGTCGAACCGGAACCAGAAAGCAAAGATAACAAATGCAATTCTTCCGAAGTGCAAGATTCACAACAGCAACCAAACTCCGAAGCTTCACAAGCCGGGTGGTTCCCAACTTTGACCGAAGTCAACCATGAATCCGAAGGAAGAAAGAAAAACGAAGAAGCAATGGCAAAAGTTACAAACTCGAGCTCTGGAAAACAGTCTACGCCTCTAAAGAACCTGCTCGGTGAAGCCAGATCGCCAAGTGGCAAACAACCCGACCCCGTGGTTCAGAAAGATGAAGCTGCAGTCAACCCTTCGGTCAATGATGACGTGTCGTCGCCACCAAAGCTGATTGAGGACGGTAAGAAAGGGAGGAAGAAGGTCAAGGGTATAAGTTCGTGGGTTCCGTTTGCATGCTGTTCTTCGGTAAATGCTGTTAAGTAGAATACGATGCATATGCGGTAACACTGTTGGATAGTTTGATACTTTGATTGATCTTTGTCTGTTAAATTTGGGTGTTTAAATTGTTTCTAGTTTTGTATTTGTATATTTTTTATATATAGATGGATCATGATTGTTTCTTTTAAGGTTTTAAGTGATATACAATGGTTGTTTTGTACTTGGAATTGTGTTACACTTTTCTTTTAACCGCAAACTTGCTACCGTAGAACTAGCTACTGCTCGTTGGTAGGTTCTCAAGCTCGAGCTTGGGCTCGGCTTGTTTATTATCTATTTATAAATAAAAATAATTTAAATAATAGACTCGTTTAGGCTTGCGAGCTCGATAAGGGAAGCGCACGCTCGTTTACTATACAAGCTTATTTTTAGTTTCGGACTTGGCTCGTAAACAAGTTTAAATAAGCTCGGCTTGGCTCGTTTACCAGACATCTTTAACTAAGGGGTAAATGTTACCTATTAATAAAAACTAATATTACACTAACGCTCGACAAGGCTGACAAGCTTCACAAGCCAGGCTCGAGCTCGGGCTCGATAAATAAACGATCTTTATTTTAGGCTCAAGCTCGGCTCGGGCTCGATAAGGCTCGGCTCGTTAATAGCTTTTTCTCGAGCCGATCTCGAGTAGCTCGCGAGCCGCTCAACTCGTTTGCAGCCCAACTTGTACAAGAAAATAATAAATATTTTGACAGTCTTTATAGTCATTAAACAGGTTGGGATGTATGAATGATGAGTCAAACATAAAAGGTCAACTGCAGGCTATAGAATTCTGTGCTTGATCCAAAGCATATGGTCAAAATTTGTATGAATCAGCAAGGAGGTTGGATGCTAAAAGTCATCAGCTTTGCTGGAAATCAATATAAAGTTAGCCGGCATGTTCAAAAGATCAAAGTCAAAGACAAAAAGTCAAAGGTCAAATGCAATAAGGTGTTTTGGTGTGATCTTAATTCAACCTATGCCATGTGCTTCCTCAAAATCTTTGGCTGGTTGATGTAACAGGAGATATGATCACAGCTAGGAGTGTAAACGAGCCAGGCCAAGCCCGAGCCCGACTAGGCTTGAGCTCGGCTCGTCATGTTTTTATGAAACTCCAGCTCAGCTCGGTTCGAGTCTACTTGTTTGAGCTCTAGCTCGGCTCGCGAATAAAACTCAAAGCTCGGGCTTGGCTCGTCTCGGCTCGAGCTATTTTGAGAACAACCTCAAACGAGCTAAAAGCTCGGCTCGAGCTCCCCTCAATATCTCTTAATCGAGCCAAAGCTCGGCTCAAGTGCGCCTCACCAATTTATTATTATATTATATATAAAAAACTAAAATTTTGTTTGGGCTCGTTTAGGTTCGCGAGCCTAAAGGAGCTTTGTATTTCAGGCTCTAGCTCGATAACTAAACGAGCTCTATCTCAGGCTCGAACTTTTAACCGAGCCGATCACGAGTAGCTCTCGAGTCTCTGGGCTTGTTTACACCCCTAAATTCACAGCTGGAGAGGGCGGTATAAACAAGAAACTTAGGGGCTGTTTGGCAACATCTGAATCAATAAGTGCTGAGTGAATAAGAGGTCTGAATGGGTAAGAGGCTCTGAACCAGTAAGTGCTGAACCAGTAAAGTGCTGTTTGGTTGCACATCTGAATGACTGTGTAAAATGACATTTTTACCCCTTTTAATTAAAAAAACCATTTTATAAACATAATTAAAAAAACCAATATTTACCCAACTTTCGGTCCTATTCTGTCCGTTTGAACCTTATTGAACATTATGATTTATGACCATTTCTTCATTTTATAAATATATATACATGTTCATCCTCATCCTCAGAACTCTCCACCTCCAGAACTTTCTCTCTCTCTCTACCTAAACCATCTTTTTTTGAAGATCTCTACCTAAACCATCTCCATCCCCATCCCTCCACCATCAACACCACCGTCGCCACTGCAACTCCACCGTCATCACCACCACTACACCGTTACCACCACCGTTGCACCTCCACAACACCCACCACCGCTTCACCACAACACCCACCACCGATCTTGAACAACAACAAGACGATCTTCAACAATTGAAACATCATCATGGTAACAAGGCACACAAACTCCGGCAGTGATGTCGATGATGATAATGACCGATGATGTTGTTGATGATAATGATGATAGCGATGGTTGATGGCGAAAGTGGTGGTGTCGGACAGCGGGTTCGAAGCAGGAAGAAGAGAGAGAGATCAGTGAGCTTGTTGTTTTACCGGAAACCCGAAGACGTCGCCGGTGGCGGTGTTCTTTGTCTGTTGTTCACCGCTCATCTCCGGCGCACAAATGACCGGAACAAGAAGGTCGCTGGCTGGAATATGATGAAGAAGGAGATGTTTATGTTTTTTAGGATTGAGGGTATCCAAGTCACAATTGTCATTCAGAGTTAGTCAGACTCCTCTCCATGTCTAACTCGGACAGAGCAAAATAAGAGGGATGATAAGTTTTAAGAGGCATGAAACAAACAGTCTGAACTCTGACTCAGTCAGACATGGAAGAATAAGAGGCTATTAAGATGTAAACAAACAGGGCCTTAGAGAAATTGGTTGGCTAAAAAAAGTCAACGTTGACCATGGTAAAATCGTTGACTTTTACCAAAAAGTCAAACGTTGAAGGTTCAAGCTGCATATGAAGACCCAAGTCTAGTTTTATGTGTGTGTAGGGCTGTAAACGAACCGAACTTTCAGCGAACAGTTCGTGAACCGTTCGGCGGGAAGTTCGTTCATGTTCGTTCGTTTAATAAACAAACGAACATGAACAAGAAATTTCGTTCGATTAGTTAAATGAACGAACATGAACAGAGGCCTCGTTCGTTCGATTGTGTTCGTGAACGTTCGGTAAGGTGTTCGTTAATGTGTTCGTGAACATTCGTTGATTTGCGTTCGTTTATGTTCGTATGTTTGTGTTTTAATTGAAGAGTAGGGTTCCTACGGAAAGTGTGTTTTTCCTAGAAAGTCTAGGAAGCGATCTTGTCCATCCGATTGGTGTGTTTAAGGGTTGAGATTAAATCAATGACAATCTTGTAATAATTAACTATATTTAATAGATTGTTTTAAATGAGTAGGGGCAATTTCGTCCTTATGTGTGTTTTAAACCAATAAAAAATAACCGTCAGAGATATCACATCTCCTTAATTCACGCCAATTTCCCTCTCTCTCTCTTTCTCTCTCTAAACCCAAATTCGGAAACCCCCAAAATCATACCAAAAATACCTAAAATCATGGATGAAGATAAGAGATTTTCCTTGTTCCATATACGTAAGATCAAGTTTTCATTGTACTGCGTGTTTTACAAAGCGATTACGGGTGATTCTTGTTTGTAATTGACGGTATTTTGCTGGTTGCAGGGAAGAGATTCAAAAAGCAGGAAACTTTGGAAAGGATAAATAGCAGCGGAACAGTTACCGGAAGCCGATCGAAAGCTGGGGCGAAATTTGCTGATGTAAAACACATTTGTATGAATCTGCTTGCTGTTAAAACACAGCTGTATGAATCTGAATTGCTGTTAAAACACAGCTGTATGAATCTGAATGATAAAACACATTTGTATGAATCTGCTTGCTGTTAAAACACAGCTGTATGAATCTGAATGATAAAACACATTTGTATGAATCTGCTTGCTGTTAAAACACAGCTGTATGAATCTGAATGCTAAAACACAACTGTATGAATCTGCTTGCTGTTAAAACACACATGTATGAATCTGAATGCTAAAACACAACTGTATGAATCTACTTGCTGTTAAAACACAACTGTATGAATCTGAATGCTAAAACACAACTGTATGCATCTGCTTGCTGTTAAAACACAACTGTTTGAATCTGAATGCTAAAACACAACTGTATGAATCTGCTTGCTGTTAAAACACAGCTGTATGAATCTGAATGCTAAAACACAACTGTATGAATCTGCTTGCTGTTAAAACACAACTGTATGAATCTGAATAATAAAACACAGCTGTATGAATCTGCTTGCTGTTAAAACACATCACCAAGAACAAACTGTTAAAACATAGTACCAAGAACATGCTGATAGATTCCAGCAAGAAAACGAAGGAATGATTGATATTACGTGAGATCAGAAATCGAAAACAATAAATTCCGAAATTTATGGATAGTTAGCTATTGAAGATAATTTCCTAAAATAAAAATAGATTGTGAAAGTACATAAATGCCCTTTTAGATAAAATCTTTCAATGCCACATGTCGCGTTCTTATTGCTTCCTAGACTTTCTAGGAAAAACACACTTTCCACCCAACTCCTACTCTTAATTGAATATCTTTGTATTTTCTTATATTTTATTTGTACTTTTTATATTATTAAACTTTTATTTATTTTATTTCCTTAACAATTAAACCAGGAAACTTACTTTCACCTTGTTTATGCATCATTTCCTTTTCATTTCTCATTATTTACATCCACGAATACGATCGACCTCCGTTCCACAATAAGGGATTCAAGTTCGAGTGCTACCCTCTGGGCCATCTATCTTTATCTTTCATCGCGTTCGCCAAATTTATTTGTGTTCGTGAACCGTTCGCGAACACGCTCATTTCCTTAATGAACGAACACGAACATAAAATCTCGTTCGGTAAGTGTTCATGAACCGTTCGTGAACACATTTATTTCCTTAACGAACGAACACGAACAAGGCCTTGTTCGTGTTCGTTCGGTTCGTTTACAGCCCTATGTGTGTGGTGTACCAAATGTTGTGAGTGGAGTTTTTATAATATAAAGAGTATAAAAAGTGGTTGTGAGTGGAGGAGAGAGAAAATGTTACTGTTCATCTGTATATTTGAGGGGACACTGTTCACCCCTATAATTTTTTAATATATTTTGAAAGTGGTTGTGAGTGGAGGAGAGAGAAAATATAATGATAAAGGTATAAAAAATATTATTTAATTGAAAAGAGGAGTGAAAATGTAGTGTTTTTTAGTGTAATTTAGGGTGAAAATATGGTGGAATGGATGTGGATGCTCTTGATAATTCTGTATTCACTTGTATTTTCAAAAAAAAAATTTGAAAAAAAACGCCCTAAAACGCCCCCACCCCCATTACACGGGGCGTTATTAGGCGTTATATTTTCAAAAAATTGTTGTTCGCGTTATAATGAAAACGCCGAATTTGTTTGTACCACCTTTTTGACCCACCAATCAAATTGTTGTTTGCCTCTGACATGCCCATTTTGTTTGTTTTTTGTGCAATAAAAAAATAATATGCACACTCACCGAAATATGCACAGGACCCATTTTGTTTGTTTTTTTTTTCTAATTGGAATGGGCGTTATTGGATAATGCCCCACTACGCCACTTTTGCTATAATGCCCCGTCGCTGACTAGGACGCCACGTGTCGGATAATGCCCCATAGTGGGGGCATTATAACCCACTACCACTACACATGGTCTTAGGCCAAATATAGGAATTTATTGGGCTCTGGGTTTTCTCTGTTGGGCCCAACGTGTGTAGTTAAGTAGAATCATAGGAATATTTAGGCGAGGTTAGCTACTGGGCTGGGTTTATAAAAGCCCACTTGAGTGTTTTTTAACTGATTTAAAACCAGAGGTGCACAAAATCACCGATTATTAATCGATAATGTAACCAGTTAATAACCGCTCGAGCAGTGGTTAAGCTTGGCCCGAATGACGGGGGTTCGAAAACGTATATACCCAAAAAATTCTATAGAACCGGGGGGTCGAAAACGTATATACCCAAAAATTTCTACACGAAAACTACATATATAACACTACTGATCGAAAAGTTCGGGGGGTTGAGCGCCCCCCGGCCCCTTCAAAGCTGCGCCATTGCGCCCGAGGAATAACTTGTTAGTGGTTATTTTTAACTGTAAGTTAGTAACCACTTATATTTATAAGCATAGTTAGACATAGATAAAAAGCATTGCTGCTACGGTGTACGATGACGACATTAATGTTTGGTGTCTGCACGCGACGTTACGTGTTTTTGACTGTCACCCTCGTTACATTTGTGATATTAACATAATTAGACATAGATAAAAAGAGTATGTTTCGTTCGTTGCGGTGTAGAGTCGTGAAAGTAAATTTAGATAGCGACGTAAAGTCTTAAAAGTAATTAGGCATCGGTCGGACATTGCAATGTCAAGTTAAAGGTGATGTAACTAACTTAAAGAATAAGGGGTGTGGGTTTCAATTTAGAAAATGTAGGGACCAACCTTTGTTTTTATGATATATTAAATAAATTTAAAATTATGTGTAAGTAATTAGTTTTAGCAAGTCAAATATGAGGATCATCTCGAGAAAAAGATTATAGTTAAATGTGAGTATCATCACATGAATTTAAAACACTGTTTGAAAAAAACAACAGGGCCATGTATCGAACTACTGATCTCTTCTTTATAATGTGACACACAAACCACCAAAGCACATTGCCATTTTGTTTATGTTTTACGCAAAGATTAATCTATACTATATAATAAAAGAAACAATGTTAGGGACACATGACGTTCTATAAGGCATTCTTAATTATTTTTCTAAATATTTATTATGGAAATTCAATTATCGATAATATTAAATTTAAAATTTGTAGAAGATATTTTAATGATAAAGACAAAGATAACTAATAATAATATATTAATTATTATAATCATATATTAATTATTAAAATCTAAAAAAATATATTAGCGTTTTAAATATTTATAAAGATAAAGATTTTATTTAATTGGTAGTTTTAATTGTTTTTATATTTTGATGATAAGGACAATGATAACTGATAATCACATATTAAAATAAAAAATATTTATTTTAATCAATTGTTTCGTTAAAAGGATTTATTCAATACATGTAGAACATATATATTTTTTATACATGTGGTATATTTAGAATCCTACTTTTAATAAAGGATCCCATTATCCCGTTTTACACTCCAATGAAATAATAATACTAAATCATAATATCCAGCTTATCTCCTGTATATTTAATATTTTTTACTAAAATATTCCTTTTCTTTTTTACTGCTGATTAACCAACATCAGGCAATACGTAAGTTTCTATCCTAATAATAAATAAAAAAACAAAGTAAAATGTTATAAACCATGCAATACATAACTCTCTAACCTAATAAAAAATAAAGTGAGATGTTACAATAAGTAAATAGTACCTCAAAGTTTATTTTGTTAGAAAACACATCTTGATGACTAAGGGGCTGTTTGTTTACCTCTTAATAAGGCTCTTAATGGTTCAGACTTACTGGTTCAACACTTAATGATTCAGACTGTTTGTTTCGTGAGCAGATGTCTGAATGGTTCAGACATTTGACTCTGAATGGTTAACTATTATACAGAGTCTGAATGGTTAAGACCTCTAATCTGAACTGGTCAGACATTTGCCTCTGAATGGTTAAGTATTATACTGGCTCTTAATGATTCAGACCTCTTACTGGTTCAGCACTTAATTGTTCAGACTCTTACTGGTTCAGCACTTAACCATTCAAAAGTTGACAAACAGCCCCTAAATGTGTTAACGGATTACATTATTCGTGTAAGACATGTGTTTATTCAAATCGTGCAATACACGAGTTTTTAAAAGATGTAACTATTTTATTACTTAATATATAAAATTATATTTATTCAACCCGTGTAATACACGGGGTTCTAACCTAGTTATATATAAACAAAGGCGACGACTGTAGCCGCCGACCTTCTGTTTTAAGATTATATAAATAACGCAAAATAAAAATAAAAATTTAAAAATT
The DNA here is from genome assembly GCA_030545235.1 of Helianthus tuberosus. Lineage (NCBI taxonomy): Eukaryota > Viridiplantae > Streptophyta > Magnoliopsida > Asterales > Asteraceae > Helianthus > Helianthus tuberosus. The sequence goes on from CM060362.1 coordinate 3,684,519, forward strand.
ATAAAATAAAAGTTGTATTTATATAATAGAATAATGGAAAATATAACTTCCATAAATTTATTTTCACGAAAAAGATTAAATACTCTTTTTAAACATGAAATCTTTTTCAATAATAGATCAAAACTGTTATTTTCGCCTTCGAATTTACTCCATATATTGCGCCCACCCTCTGTTTTCTGATTCCTTTTAGGGTTTCAAGTTTAATGGCAGAGGTTGTTCATGAAGATTTGGTTGAGCATATACTCGTAAGATCAGATGTGGAGGATCTGCTACGTTTCAAGAGAGTGTGTAAGTCATGGCATTCTTTAATCACAAGTTCTCGTTTTGTTAATCGTCACCTTAAGCATAGTTACAACAAAGATCGCATCGACAACCAGATTGGACATAGAAGAGTTACTTACGTAGCTGATCACCATAATGATAATGAGCTTGTTGGTTCTTCCAATGGCCTGGTTTGCATCACCTCTTTTTGTGGTTTTGAATTTTCAGTAGTCAATCCCTTGACAGGAGAGGTAACAGAGCTGACACCTCCCCCTTATATGGGTTTTTCCTTATGTTGTGGTTTTGGTTTTGATTCATCCACAGATGATTACAAGGTCATCGTAAAAGGAAAGAATGAAACACGTGTTCGGGTGATGAGTTTGAAATCAGATGTTTGGAGAGTTATTGAAGAAGTGAAGTACAAATTTATTAGTAAGACTGGTATTCTAAGCAATGGTGCACTTCACTGGATTGTAGAAGATCAAAATAGTAAGAAACTAATTATTTCTTTTGATTTATCCAAAGAAGAATTTAAAGAAATCCCCCAACCTGCTGATGCAGGATATGAATGTACTTATAGTAGCCAGCTGGGAATTGTCAAAGAATGTCTGTGCATATTTCGTCGATCAAACTGTTGTTTGCTTGACAATTTATGGATAATGAAAAGCTACAATGTGAAAGAGTCGTGGGAACGGCTGCCGCATATTCATAACATGAAGCATGATATTGTACACCACTTGAAGGGAGATGTATCATGGCCGTCAAGCACCCTGGAACATCATTGGGGTTGTGAATGCGGTTGGAAGAATACTGCCGCACCGATATTTGTGCAGAGCCTTGTATCTCCACATGTAAATGGGAGGCCAGCTAGTGCTATTAATATCATGAGGAATTCTAGGGTGGGTTCTATTGATGCTCCGCCAGACCCTGGATATCGCGGTTATAATGGGAGTTCTATTGATACTCCCCCGGACCCTGGATATCGCCATTATAATGGGAGGCCGAAGCGCGACAAGGTGAGTTCTTTTCTTTTCTTTTAACAGATAGTATAGATTATAGAATTTCCTTGCCTTTCTATTTCTTATCATTCATTCACCTCTCTTCTTGTTATTCTTATGCAGATAAGAAGGGGACCATTCTCCTGTGCGTTGACGCTATTGAAGAAGCAGTCAAGATGACAAATGTTGCATCATGAAAATAATTTCAGTTGTCTTCTTTCTATGACTTCCACTTGTAACTGGCAATAATATCGGACAAGTGTTAAAGCTGAAGATTGTAGGGTTATGAGTTTTGCTTGTTCATTTAGGTGTCTGGCTTCTAGTTTATTATCTTGTCTTTGATGCATTCAGTAACGGTTTACGGAGTAATACTTTTATATTAATTCTATATGAAGTCTTGCTAGTTTTCAAGTGCCTATATTGTTGAATATTATGATTGTGATGTGATTTTAAATCTAGTTGTTTGAAAATACTTACAAGAAGCAGATTTCCTTCATATTAGTGATTGTAGGAATTGAATTTGTACCCTTTTCTAATGTTTCAGTTAATGAGGGGAGAATCAGGATCATGTGCCAGACGCATTCTGATGAAAAAAGTGATTTTTATACTTATATATTGTTCTTGTCTTTGATGTTTCTTTTTGGGTAAGGGGTTCACCCCGGTGAATATTATATCAATCAACCAAAAGCAAAACAAGTGAGGACTAGAGTAACCCTCAGTTCTCTAGCATGACACACCATACCAGAGTTTGTCTTTGATGTTTCTGATGAATAAAGTGATTGTTATACTTTTATCTGAATTTAGTTTTAACCATATATATATTTGCAGTTTATGTTGAATTGTTGTTTATTCAGTCTTTTAAGGTTAGCTACTGCTTTCATAAATAAACACTATACGTAGGGTTATGACCCGGTCAAAATAGCTATATGACCCGTAATGAGGGACTGAACATGTTTGAAATCACTGTTTGATGTTATTATTTGGTTGATATTTGTATGGAAAGATAGAATATATATTCAATTGAAAACACATGTTTGAAATCACTGTTTGATGTTATAACCATTGGAAAACACATATTTGGCATTCACTCACTTCCCTTTTTTTGTTGATTTTCCAGTTAATGTGAGGAGATGGAGATCCAGTGCCACATTTTGATGCTGTTAAGATCTTCTGCCTTATAATTCTTTTTACCTTCTAGTATCTTTTTTATGGATTCAGTAATTGTTAATTTATTTATAACTATCAAAATTACATGGAGCAGCTGAACCGTCTTATCCCTGTGCGTAAACAGCTTCTTATATATATGCAACATATTTTGCTATGCTTTGTAGCTTCAAAATGAGATTGCAATAGTCAGTAGTGTCCCTTTGAATGACATTTATGTTTATCAGTTAGCGACAATCTAAAGGGTCGTTGGACTTTGATTATTAGAGATGGTGTGTCTTGTCTCGTCGCTGATTTTGTTAGACCAGATATATAGTGAGGGTTTGTTCCACTCATGAGTCACTATGGGGGTGTTTGGGATTGCTTTTTCAACCTGATTTTTTGATTATTGTGTTTTGAAATCGCAAAAAATCTATTTTGAGTGTTTGGTAAAAAATTATTAAAAACTGATTTTTTGCGTTTTGTAGACATCAAAACGTGATAATCCAAAAGTAGGTCACCCCTACTGCAGGAAAACGGGATTTTCCATCTTTTTTTATCTCCCCATAACTACCTCTAAAATTTAGCGCCATATACACTCTGGTGCCCTTGGACTCCCGGAGAAGAAGAACAAAATACAATCGCCGGCCATTCAAATCATCTCTCTCGGATCTTTCCACATCTGAATCAGGTACATCTCATCGTCTCCTTTTTCGATTTCTTCTTCTATACACCACATCAGTTGTGATTTGGTGCACCACCGTTTGACGTGGTTGCCGACGAGTTTCGGTGTGATTTGGCGTGATTCGGATGAGTTTCAATGTGATTCGGTGTGTTGTTTGAACTTTTTGGACAATTATTCATCAATTTCGTTTAAGGATCAGTTGAGTTTCATTGAGTTTCGGTTGAAATTTTGATAAATTTTGACAAAGTTTCCATATAATTCATTGATATTCGGTGATTTTTGGTTCGAGTTCTATATATTTTGAAGATTTCAAACAGTTTGTGTAGGACCGAGTTTCGTGACCGAAATCGTGATTCGTGTGAGATCGGTTCAAGACGGGAGAGATAAGAGATAAATAAACAACTTCTTTGTATCAATCCGGTAGTATAACATTACAAATCGGCCCGATTACATGATAACCGAACTAATACCAAAGGAGTACACATCCGGGGAGAGACCAAGTGGTGATCTCTCCCGGTGAGGTCTCAAACCTCCTAAAATCTCCAAGTGTTTGAAATGGCAAGGGTTTTCTATTTATAGTCACACCCCTTGTCTTGCAAACACACACGGTCAACCGAATAACCCTCTCGTTTGACCACTTCAAACGAGCGGGTCTATACACGTTCAATAGACCGTTTCACTAACTATTACAAATTCAGCGTAAAATAATAACTAATCTATTCGACAAGCATCGGACACAAAATCTGCATCAACAAATTCCCCCTTGTCCGTTGCTGTCGAATGCTGAAAATGCAACTGCAATCGATCTTCAGTCAAGTATTCATCTTCTCTGTGTTAACAAATTCCCCCTTGACCGATGATCCAGGTAAGTAGTATCTTGACGCTCCTTGTAAAATATTTCCCCCTTAAAGTACGCGTATCCGTGTTGGGTGTTGTGCAATTTCCTCAATTGACCGATCTTCCGCTGATCTTCCAATACTCCAACCGGCATTTGATAAGGGTTCCAATCTTTAAGAACTGCATCAAGTCTTGATCTTGTCATAAGAACTCTGTTTCATACAAGCATACTACATTGATAGAGGTTTCTGGTGAATTGTCTTCTGTAAACCATCTTTGTGGAATCGACCAACTAATGCACTTTAATCTTCAGCATCAACACTCAGGAAAGTCAGCTAGACCAAGTGTATCCCTTGCAAGCTCAACCAGCATGCTTAGTTGAACTACATCCAGATCTCATTGTCTCGCCTTTGTGAAGTTGACCACGTAATGCACTACGGATCTTCAGCATCAGTACTCAGGAAGTCAGCTAGACCAAGTACATCGTTTGCAAACTCAACGAATTGAGTTACCCCCAGATCCCTGTAAATTCCCAAAGAAACATCAAACCCAAAACCGAATCCTGCAGGTCTTCAGTCTTGAACTATCAGCTTTCATAAAGATTCCCCAGGTCTTCAGTGAACAGCGCTTTTGTAACTACTGTAGACTTTAGAAACCTGTATTTTTCCGTGCAAAACCCTTCACGCTGGCTGGAGAATTAATTAAAATCCTCAAATATGTGTCTGTGCAAAACATTCCACGCCGAACCGTTGGTATCACCAGAAAATCACAAACTCTACCACCTGTGATTGCGTTTAGAAATTTACCGAAGAAATTCAACATATGAAAATTTTTATTCCCCCATTTCTTTGGTAAAATCTCTAAACCTTAACAGATTCTCTCCACTTCAAAGAAACTGTCGTCAAATGTTCACCAATTCCCTCCACTGAGCGGAACTGTCGTCAATCTTCACTGAATGTTCTCGGTTCCGAAAAATCACGAAAACGACTTTCTTCTTTGCATATTCTAGTTGAATAAGAACGTCCCCTAATACCCCGTAGGATCCGACTTGTATCCCTCCAAAGACTTTGTGAACTCGTTAGGACCGGTATTGACATTCTAGGTTCATTCATTCGTTACCAAATGCGAGAATATGACAATAAACAAAAAGATTTCTTCGTTGCATATTCTAGTTGATAAAGAAATTTCGCCTAGTACCCCGTAGGATCCGACTTGTATCCCTCCAAAGACTTTGTGAACTCGTTAGGACCGGTATTGACGTTCCAGGTTCATACGTTCGTTTTCAAATGCGAGAATATGACAATAAACAAAATGCTTTCGAACATTTACGAATAACCGATAACAATCATAAATATTGACGTGCGGAAGTGAACATACCGTTTTTGTTTTTGGCCCATAGTAGTCAAGTCACCAAATTTGACGTTTGCATCGGTAACCGTGACTACCCCACATTTTTCAAAAAAATCAAGTTTTCATCATCTCTTGTTTTCATCATGCCGCATCATCCCGCGCGCTCCCAAATTCGTACGAATTTGATGTTGAGATTTGGAAGCCCGTTTCAAATAATCTTCGCGAACACCCGACCCCACTCCCACTAGTAATATTTGTTTACTCAAACAAATAAACTACTGAAAATACCCATTATAAGTCCATTAGAAATAAAAGACCCACAAAGATTGACAATATTCCACAATAAATCATATGGGCCCCAAACCAAAAATATGATTTCAAACTTTAGAGAAATCACGTGATGCTATACCAATTTTGGTTGCTAGTGGTCCCCTGGTAAAAGTTGTCATCACATTTCAAAAGATATCCCCCAAAAGTCCATAATCAACAAAACCTTTATTCTCATATGCGATACCCAGCAAAAGGAGCAGACAAACTTTACCAAACATCTACATCTACCTTTTTAGACAAACCCACTTAAACATCCCTAATTTCTTTTATCAGCCGACAACTCCTTCATATGTCTTCCTCTTCTTATTTCAGAGATACCTTCAACCTCAAACCAGAACCTCCTTGCATATGTTGTTCAATCTTCGATTCACAAACATCATAACAATCGTAACCCCTGTTTTAAAATAGATCGACGAACAGGATTCTGATTTAAATGTCGATGAAACTGATTGGAGTTTATGAATCGACGAAACTGATTGGGATCTTTATGTGAGACGACGAAACTGAAAGAGTTTGATGATTGTCGACGAAACTCAAAGACGAAACTGATGTAAAAGGGTATTGCGACGAAACAACTCATTTGGGGGACGACGAAAGTGGAGGTGCTGTTTCGTCATGGGTTCAGTTTCGTCGGGAGTGGGTATGAAGAAACCCTAGTTTCTTTAAGCAGCCGCCAAGAACATCAAGAACAGAGTGTACTGTTACTTCCCAGATTTGTATAAAAACATTTTGTATACAATTTTTGATGATGATAACTTGAATATTTAGGTGAAAAACATAAAACCCAACACTCGTTTCAGCACAGATCTGAATTTACGGGTCCAGATCTGAGTTTTTCTCATTTTCACCCAACTTTTCTTCTTGAACAAAAATCACTAAAATCACAGATCTAGAGCACATGTGACTTAGTAAACGGTTAGATTTACTAAATCGGGCACCATGGCTCTGATACCAATTGTAGGACCGAGTTTCGTGACCGAAACCGTGATTCGTGTGAGATCGGTTCAAGACGGGAGAGATTAGAGATAAACAAACAACTTCTTTGTATCAATCCGGTAGTATAACATTACAAATCGGCCCGATTACATGATAACCGAACTAATACCAAAGGAGTACACATCCGGGGAGAGACCAGGTGGTGATCTCTCCCGGTGAGGTCTCAAACCTCCTAAAATCTCCAAGTGTTGCAAATGGCAAGGGTTTTCTATTTATAGTCACACCCCTTGTCTTGCAAACACACACGATCAACCGAATAACCCTCTCGTTTGACCACTTCAAACGAGCGGGTCTATACACGTTCGATAGACCGTTTCACTAACTATTACAAATTCAGCGTAAAATAAAACTAATCTATTCGACAAGCATCGGACACAAAATCTGCATCAACAGTTTGTCATTGATTTGAAATTGAGTTTCAGTTCGAAATTATCAGTTTTGAACAGTTTACAATCGATTTTCGTTGGTTTCAGTTCGAGTTTATGAGTTTTTGATTATTGTTACATTGTTTCAGATTGTTTAAACATAGTAAACTCAACTGAAAATGATATTGATTTTAGAAGATTGTTCAATCTAGATCTGTTTTTTGTCATATTCATGTATCACAATACGTATCAATCACTTTGTTTTGAATCTATATCTGAATCTGAGATATATCTTGTTGTTAAGATAGGCTCTAACTATTTGCACACCTTGGCATGCTATCTACACACTTAGGGTTTACATACGCTGCGTAGAGACCTCTACGCAGCGTATAGGGTTACCCATATATGCAGCGTATAGGTGTTGGTGCACTTGTGTCTGTACTTTGTCTGTATTTAGTCTTGATACAAAACGATGTCTTTGATGTAAGATTAATGTAGGTTTGACCAAGTCAACCATCCTCCGGTCTGACTTGGCCAAACAGTTAGACAATGGTTGAAAGATGTTTGGGTCGAAGGATGTGTCATCGAAGGATAGTTTAGATCCTTCGATGAGCTCGAAAGATAAGCATTCGATAGATGGACCACGAAGGATGTCATCCTTCGAGGTACATGTGGATCCTTCGAGCTGTTTATAGTCGATAGATGATCCTTCGATCAGTCTATCTATCCTTCGATCAGACCTACTGTGTTCGGGTATAAATACCCATGCTAGTGTTCATTTCAGAGAGAGCTTCATTTCAGACACATAGAGAGCATTCTGTTCAGAACACACACACACGGAAGTTAGAGAGAGTTTATAGAATACATCTGTAAACATTGTGCTTGTAACCGAACCTTTCATACGTATTAATACAAGTGGTGTTAATCGGTGAAGACTTGTGTGTTGTGTTTATGTTTGTTCTTTCTCGGTTTGCATGCTAGCTTGGATTCCGCACTCGCTAGTGTGTTAGATATAACAAGGAATAGGTTAAACCTCAACCTCCGAGGGACCTACAAGTGGTATCAGAGCCGTGGCTCTTTTCCTTGTTAAAAACCGAGTTTTTACAAGACTTTGGAGTATTTTGGACAAAACTCACTTGGTTTTTGCAACCGTTTTTACTGTTTTTCTCGTCTATCTTTACGTTAAAACGTGTTCTAAACTAACCGGGTGTGTTGCATGACGGGTTGGGTAAATTAAAAACTTGTTTTTGAGGTGTTTGGTAATTTCCGGACAAAATTCCGGCTACTCCGGTGACCGGTTTCTGGATAAAGTTTGTCATTTTTGGGTTATATTTTATTTGTTCAAATCTGTTTTTGCAGAAAATGATGGTCTGAACCATACTTTCTGCCAAAAAGATTTACCAACCCATCACCTTTTTCACCAACCTGTCACTCTTTGTCAACTGTGTCAGAGCAGTTCGAAAGATATCCTTCGAACTCGAAAGATCATCTTTCGATCAGTGGAGGTTCGATAGATCATCATCCTTCGAACCAAGGAATCATTTCGAAAGATCATCTTTCGATCAGTGGAGGTTCGATAGATTATCATCCTTCGAACCAAGGAATCATATCGAAGCATACATCTTTCGATCTACAGTTCTTTTTCGAAAGACCAGGATCCTTCGATTGGGGAGTCTTTCGAAATCATTGTTCGAAACTCAACAGTAATCTTTCGAACACTGTTGATCCTTCGAACAAGTGTTGATCTTTCGAACTTAGTCTGTTTTTGTTTAACAAGTTTGTGATTTTCAGGTTTTATTATTATTGATCAAAAATGAATCCAAGATGGAATACTCCGGTAAATACAGACATGTATTTTGGTACTCCGTCTCCTGCACCGGTATCTTCTCAAGCTAATGTAATTTCTACCGGTCAATGGGCATTCATATCAAATCAAATTCCAAGTGTTCAAAGCATTCTCTTAAGCGAGAGCGAAACCGGAAGTTTGAATCGGCCTCCAAAGTTGATGCACTTATACGAGTATCCAGGATGGATTGATAGATTTCATACATACGTTCTTGGCCAAAATACAGAATTGTGGTTACGGTTCATCACAGATTTTGATCAAACAATAGAAGTTGCAGCATCATCTGCTGCCACGTTTGCAGATCTTACGGAAGATCAGAAGAAGGTCTATGATTTGGAAAAGAAGGCATATGCCATTCTTACTCAGGCGTTAAGTAAAGACATCTATCATCAATTTGTCAGTTACAAGACGACAAAGAGGTTGTGGGACGCGTTGAAGACAAGGGGCGTAGGAAATGAAGCGACTCGTCAATTGAGAAAGGAGCTGCTAAAGAAAGAGTTTGATGGTTTTACTTGTATGGAAAATGAGTCGTTAGGTGATTTGACAAGTAGATTTAATCATCTGCTGACTGAATTGTCAAATTTTGAGATTGTTACAACTCCAGCAGAGATTGTGAAAAAGTTTGCAGATGCGTTGCCACCTCAATGGAATACTTTCTTGGAAATCATGAAGTACAATGGCACCTTAGCTACAACAAGCTTCAATGACTTTGTTCAAATCCTAGAAAACAAGAATCAGGAAGAAACTCTCAAGGCAAAAAGAGTTCCAGTGCAACAAAATCCTGAAATGTATTATGGAACTTCTAGCACTTCTACAAAACCTTCTTCACATGCTCCAATTCAAACAGCGTTTGTGTCTAGCACTGACATGTATGGCAATACTATCCAAGTTCCGGTCCCTCCAAAAACAGACATGTATGGAAATCCGCTTGAACCAGTCCCTCAATCAGCACCACAACGACCTCTCAGACCAACTGATATGTTCGGAAATCCAGTGCCTGTTCGATCTCCCGGAACAACAGACATGTATGGGAATCCACTTCCTCCTCAATCTACCGTACCAACAGACATGTATGGGAATCCACTTCCTCCTCAACAGCAAGCTTGTTATGGAAGCACATCATCTGCTGGTCAACAATCAAAGCCAAATACAGTACGGCTCGACACCTCAAGCTTTTCTAAAGTCAGTGTGGAAGTAGCAAAGGAACACATGGAGCTGCTAAACACTTTGGTGAGCGCATACTGTGGATTAGTGGAAGGTCAGATTGGTAATATTAATCTGACACAAGAAGACTATCAGCAGATTGATAAAGAGGAGATGGAGATGATGGATATCAAGTGGGCCTTTGCCAGTGCTGTTAGGCGAGCAAAGGATTTCATGGAAAGAACTGGCAGAACCAGCTTGGAAAGCAAGAAAGACACCAAGTATGGGTTCGACAAGCAAGCTGTAAAGTGCTTTAACTGTGGTGAACGGGGTCATTTCAAAAGGGAATGTACAAGGCCATCTCAGCATGGAAACCAGAATCCCTTCAGAAATCAAGGCAACCAGCAGAACCGGAACAGGAACAACGAGCGCACACTGGTGCCTGTCAACAACCAGAGTCAAGCAGGACCGTCTAATGCCAACCAGGCACTTGTGGTTCAAGTAGATGAAGGCTGTGATTGGTCAATCCAGTTTGGAAATGATGCTCCAGATGGAACAGCGTGTTTTGCTGAAGTCGTTAAGGATTTAAATCACGCCAGTGGTGGAGAATCTTCCACCAATGGTGATGACTCTTCTGAGGATGAAGACTCTTCTGGTTACAGTGGAAGTTCAGATGAAGAATCCTCAACTTCAGGCAATGATCAGGTGGATGAGACATCGAGTGCGTCAGTCGATGCGGACATTGATGAGATTTTGGAAGAAGCTGCAGCTGGAATTCAAAGAAGATCTATTTTGGTGGATCAAGCTGCTTATTCTTCGTCTTCTCTCCATTCAGCCTTTATGGCTAATGTCGACAGTTCATCAAGTCAGGTATGTGTCGATGAACCCACTGCTGCTATTTGTGATAATTGTGATAGATTGCATGTTAGATGTACTGATTTGGATGCGAACATGTCTGAGTTGCAAGGCAAACATGATGCTTTACAAGCTAGTTTGTTTGACTTGCAAGACAAACATGTTTTGTTGAATGATAAGTGGTGTGAATTGCAAAGCAAACACGAGGCTTTGCAAGAGAAATATGATGTGACATTCATTCACAACCAGAAGTTGACCGTTGATCTTTCCAAGTGCACAGAAGCCAACATGTTTTATGAAAACCATGAAAAGGAATTTAAGTCAATGATTGAAACGTTAAAGAAAGATAAAACAGAGCTGACAAAAATGGTTTCCAGAAAACAAACTGACATTAACCTGTATATAACTCGTCTTGAGGTAATGCAAAAGGAAATGGCTTGTGTTAAAACTGAAAGTGAGGCGATCCGACTCAAGTTAGACAGTTATTTGAGCTCTAGCTATGTGTTGGATCACATCATTGATGTTCAGAAAGAGAAACGGGATGTCACATGCATAGGTTACAAGAAATGTCCACCACCCGTGAGAAACAATTATGATGCCATGCCTGATGAGGAGTATAGAACTCATTTTGAACCATCTGTTCCGCTAGATGTTAATGAATTTGCAGCAGGACTCGGATACAAGAAAGAAGTATCATCAGATTCGGATGTGTCAGCAGATACATTTGTAACTGCTGAACAGAATCAGGATCCTCCAGTTGTGATTGAGGATGCTGATTCTTCTGATGATGAGTCTGACGATACTGATTCAGCAAAGTCTGATGCGGTGATAAACGAAGAGGACATACCTCTTGAGAATCATATTCTGTGTGATCCTCCTGCAAAACCCGCTAAGACTGTTGCAATCGAGTCCTCGTCTGAAAAAGAGTCGGAGAGTGTGGATTTGCTGTACACTCTTGTTGGTGATGATAAAATCTATTCTGACAAAGATTTTCCTATTAAGAATGTTAATCAATCATTAATCAGTAAAGTCTTTGAAAATTCAACAAGTAAGTTTTTGGGTAAGAAAGGATCACACATTGTGGTAACACAGTGCCCTCCTATCCCAAAGGCTGAAGTTAGAAAACAATTTGGCAATCAGAAACTACCAACAGAGAAAAAGCAGCAAAATCATAACAAACCAAAAGATAAAACACCGACTCAAAGTCAAAGGAAGCCGAATCAGAAGAAGAAAAGGAATGTGAACTTTGTGAGATCCAAGGGAACGGACAAAATCGCAACGTTTGAAAACCAATCTAACTTAGATTTTGTCAAGAAAGCAACAGTGATGAAAAGGAATGAACCAAGTAGTTCAAAACCTAGTACCTCTGGATCACAAAGTTCATCATCGGCAAGACGATCACATGATACTTCGGGGTTTGTTGAACGAAGATCATGCTTTGAATGTGGTACAATTGGGCATATCATTCGAAATTGCCCGTATCTTCATAAGTTGAAAGCCAAAGAAGATGATCCCCGTGAACGCAATCACCAAAAGCGATCTGTTTCTGTAAAACAAGATCCCCGACTTGTAAGAGAAAGGGAAAAGAAACAGAAACGCCAACAAGTCAAGGTGATTGAAAAGGCACTTAAAAATGAAGTGGTTCAAAAACAAACGGTTCCAGTTAAACCAGAAAGTTCAAAATTTTCAAAAATTTCAAACAATCAAACTGGTAAATTTCAACAGACATGGAAACCTAAAATAACCACAAATTCAGGGGGACCATCACAATTTTCGAATCATCAAAGAATAGAAGTTATTGTTGTTGATGAAAATGGAAGACCCAAGACCACAATGGCTTGGGTCCCCATCTCCAACTAATTATGTGAGTTCATGTGCAGGGTGTTCCAGGAGGAACTATCAGTAGTCATTGGATTGTTGATAGTGGGGCATCCAGGCACATGACAGGCGACATGAAGCTTCTCTACGACGTCAAATCTATTAGAGGAGGTTATGTTGCTTTTGCTGGAGATAAAGGCGGATATATTACGGGTGAAGGAATGATTTCCAACGGGGTTGTTAGCTTTGATAAGATCAACTTCGTACAACAACTTGATCACAATCTTCTTAGTGTTTCTCAAATTTGTGATAAGCAGTTCTCAGTACACTTTGATGCAAATGGATGTTATGTGCTGAAACCCGGCTTCAAAATTCCTAAAGAATGGATTCTCTTGTCGGCTCCAAGGATAAATGATTTGTACGTCCTTGATATGAGCCAAGCTATCACAACGTCTGCACAAGCAACTTGTTTCGTTTCCAAAGCCACAGAAAAAGACTCGATCTCTTGGCACAGACGAATGGGTCACATTCACTTACGCAAAATGAATCATTTGGTGTCAAATGAATTGGTGAATGGTGTTCCTCTTAAAAACTTTCATCTTCAAGACGTCTGTGTTTCGTGCCAGAAAGGAAAACAAACGAAGAAGCGACACCCTACAAAGAAAATCAACACGGTGGCTGTTCCTCTTGAACGTTTGCACATGGATTTGTTCGGTCCTGTCAAGCACAAAAGTATTAGGAATGATCAATATTGCCTCGTGATAACTGATGATTATTCAAGATTTTCTTGGGTGGCGTTCATGGCACACAAGAGCGAAACCTTCGGTATTATCAAAAACTTGATCATTCAGATTGAGAATCTATATAAGTTGAAGGTTAGGCGGATACGTAGCGACAATGGTACTGAATTCAAAAATCATGCCATGGCGGAGTTTTGCACTTCAAAAGGTATTCTTCACGAATTTAGTGCAGCTTATACTCCTCAACAAAATGGCGTCGCTGAACGTAAGAACCGCACATTGATCGAGACTGCTAGGACTATGTTGGTAGAGTCACAATTGCCGATTCCTTTTTGGACTGAAGCTGTGGCCTCTGCATGTTATACGTTGAACCGAGTCCTTACAGTCAAAAGGCACAACAAGACCTGCTTTGAGCTTATTAACAAACGGAAACCAGATTTGTCATATCTTGAACCGTTTGGAGCTCCGTGCACACTAATCGATCCTAATGGAAAGTTTGGGGCAAGAGCAAATGAGGGATACTTTCTTGGGTATTCCACCCCGAACTTAAGAGTCTGGAATCTAGAGACAAAAAGGGTCGAGGAATGGTCTGAAGTCAGAGTACAAAGGCATACTTTACCAGTCAAATGTCCTGGTCAGCCTTGGATGTTTGAGTACGATGACTTTTTCAATTCGATCAATGTTGAAGCCGTTGAAGAAAATGCTGCGGCAAGGATGTTTTTCGAGAGTGACAATGCAACAGATTCACCGTTGGTTCGTCCCATTATTGTCAATCAAGAACCATCTTCAGTGAACAATAATGCTCTCGACAATGAGGATTTTCACGATGCTACCGAATTGAACGAATCTTCAGAGGATGATGAATTTCTCGATGCAGATCAAGAAGTTCCAATAATAGCAGTTCATGGTACTTCAGAAGGTACACCTCCAGTGGATGTCCCTAGAACAGCTGAAGCTACTGCATCATCCTCTTCGTCAATTCCGGGCCTTGAATTGATTGTTGATCTCAATCTCAACAATCTGGGTACAAATATTCCAGTTCAAGATAATCCAGAAACAAGGATTCACAATACCCATCCTCAACAAAACATCATCGGAAATGTTCAAAGTGGCGTTCAAACAAGAAACATGTTGCGAAACAACAACAATGCAGGCTTGTATGCAACTATCCGAGAATCTGGTCAACAAAATGATTGGTCTTTCGCGTGTTATGTATCACAGGAAGAGCCAAGAACTTGGAAAGATGCTTTGAAAGATAGCTCTTGGGTTGAAGCAATGCAGGAAGAACTGCAACAATTCCAGAAGCTTGGTGTCTGGAAACTCGTAGAGAAACCTGCTGGTTATAAGAAGATTGGTACCCGTTGGGTGTTTAAATGCAAAAAGGATGACCGTGGAATCGTTATTCGAAACAAAGCAAGGTTAGTCGTTCAAGGTTTTCGTCAGATTGAAGGGATCGACTACAACGAAGTGTATGCACCTGTTGCACGTCTAGAAGCAATTCGGATCTTTCTGGCTTATGCCTCATTCAAAGGTTTCAAGGTATACCAGATGGACGTGAAAAGTGCATTCTTACATGGTGTGGTAGAAGAAGAGGTGTACGTCGAACAGCCTCCAGGTTTTGAAGATCCTATCCATCCCGATCGGGTTTGGTTGCTCAACAAAGCTCTCTATGGTCTTCATCAAGCACCGCGAGCTTGGTACGCAACCTTATCTAATTATCTGCTGGAGAATGGATTTCGCAGAGGTCTTATCGATTGTACTCTCTTCATCAAAGAACAAGATGAAGATCTTCTACTGGTACAGGTATACGTTGATGATATTATATTTGGTTCTACTAATGATGTTTTGTGTAGGAATTTCGAGCGCATCATGCAGGATAAATTCGAGATGAGTGCTATGGGGGAAATGACCTTCTTTTTGGGCCTACAAGTACAACAAACCGAGTCTGGGATATTCATCCATCAGACTAAATATGTTGGTGACATCTTGAGCCGGTTCCAGATGTCTGATGCAACGCCCATCGGTACCCCATTGCCACAAAATCATGGAATTACTCCAGACTTGAAGGGTGAAGTTGTTAGCCCCTCATACTACCGCGCGATGATCGGATCTCTTATGTACCTCACAGCATCAAGACCAGATATAATGTACCCAACGTGCCTGCTTGCCAGATATCAAGTCAACCCGAAGGCCTCACATCTTGCAGCTGTAAAAAGGATTTTTCATTATTTGAAGGGTTACCCTGACACCGGTCTATGGTACCCTAGGGATAATAACTTTGACTTGATCGCATTCAGTGATTCTGATTTTGGCGGATGCAAAATCGACGGTAAATCCACAACGGCTGGATGTCAGTTTTTGGGAAATCGCCTAGTCACATGGCAGTGTAAGAAGCAGACGTGCGTCGCTACATCAACATGCGAAGCGGAATACATTGCTGCTTCAAGTTGTTGCTCCCAAGTCCTATGGATCCAACAACAAATGCGCGACTACGGTTTTGAATTTCTAACTACTCCTATTTACGTTGATAATTATGCTGCCTTACAGATCACTAAAAATCCTGTGCAGCATTCAAAGACTAAGCACATCGAAATTAAGTATCACTTCATACGTGATTGCTTTGAGAAAAGGCTAATCGATGTTGCTTACGTCCACACTGATGACCAACGTGCCGACCTTTTTACCAAAGCATTTGACAAATCAAGATTTGATTATTTATTACTGGTAAACGGCATTAAGGTCAAGCAAGAGTAAAACCAACATCGGAAAATCATTTTTGTAAATATCTTTGTGTTTTAAATTTATCTTAGTTTGTTGATTTTAGGGGGAGTAAATCCAAAAATTTGAAAATCCAAAAACATCGAAAAATTTCAAAAACACAAAAACAATAGAAAAACAAAAATGAGTTTCCTGGCGAGCAAAAGAGAAAATGATAGTACATCAGTGGTCTGTCCAAACCTCTTTAAACCTTAAATGAAAAACGATAAGCAGCTCTATATAAGATGTATCGGTAGGCTCACAATCATTTTAAAGTGTGCAGGGTGATATAAATCTAAGTCGACTGAAGACCAGGTGGGAACCATTCATTGGCATATGGTCTTAGTACCGAAATTTCGTTTGATAGATTGCCGAGGTTCTGAGATATTTGGTCTTTATGCTGCTTATCATCTGGGTATCATGGTTGTATCTTTTACCGAAAAATAACGGGGACGCAAGTCTAGATCTTCCATGATACTATACATACGTGTACATACTGCATACGACCTCAATAAGTGATCAACAATCACATGTCCAAACAAAATAAGTGATAATATATCACAAATTCTTTCCGGGAGTCAAGTTCGTCTCTCTGCTGTACGAAAGTACTGACCTGTTCACGGACTTGCTCCTGTGCCCTCATGCATATGAAAATCAAGTTCCTCATCAATAAGTGATTCTATCACATAGGGCTTGTTTTCAATCAAAATAAGTGAGAATCTCACATCATATACGGTCAAACAGATGATAATCGGTATACTCACCGGTAAGATGAACCCTCGTGCATACCTTGATACGGGAATGTGTCGTGATGTGGATGAACACCGGTCGGTAAGTATAAATCATACCTTAACGTATCCCCTCGCCATGATTACAAATGATAAGTTGAGCTTAAGTGGACAACAATACCGATAATTGTTATAGGATGCTTATCTTAATGTTAACTAATTGAACAACAAGAGCGTTTTGGCCTGACCGTACACTGATATGATTCTCTTACCCTCGAAACTCACAAAAAGAATGTCTGTAAATATTTATTTAATGCTTTCAGTTTCTGCATCTTTGTATATATTTATTTACTGCTTTCAGTCTTTAAATTTGAAATATTCAAAATACCAAAAAGATTTTAGGTGTGTTTTAATATAAACTTTCTAAAAACCAAAAAGATTTTATTTCTATTTTATTTTCGATCGTACGATGTTGGAGCTCGAGTCTTCGTTACCTGAAACCTGATTGAAAACCGAAACGACTGAATCTTCATAAACGGTCGAAATTTGCAAGTGTTGAAAGTTAAAATTTGAAATTGATAAAATTTGTTAAAACTTTCAAACTGTCGGACAGTGTTTGTTTAAACAATGGTCACACGTGTGTCGTTTGTTTATGTTTACTATGTTCCAAGCAGTTGTTCTCATTACGCGTTTAGATTTCTTGCATGTGCAGATTCTAAAGGCAAGGAGAACATGGTCGATGACAAGCTTCGGAATGAAGACACGACGTGAAGGCACTCAAATGATGAAGATGATCGAGTTGCCGCTGACCATCATCAACGCCACAAGGATCTCAACTCATAAAGAACAAGTATTTCACGAGCATAACTCAAAGGGGAGCTTATGTTAAGGGGGAGTTTGTCAACCCACTTCCTACATGAAAGGGGGAGTTTGTTGATACACTTTCTGCTGTCCAGACGTGAAGACTTTAAAGATCCTCCGACATTGAAGACTTGAAAGGACGTCAAAGACTTGAAGTCACAAAGATCGAGACAAAGCTACAGCCAGACAAAGCTACAGCCAAGGGGGAGTTTGTTGGTGCACTTGTGTCTGTACTTTGTCTGTATTTAGTCTTGATACAAAACGATGTCTTTGATGTAAGATTAATGTAGGTTTGACCAAGTCAACCATCCTCCGGTCTGACTTGGCCAAACAGTTAGACAATGGTTGAAAGATGTTTGGGTCGAAGGATGTGTCATCGAAGGATAGTTTAGATCCTTCGATGAGCTCGAAAGATAAGCATTCGATAGATGGACCACGAAGGATGTCATCCTTCGAGGTACATGTGGATCCTTCGAGCTGTTTATAGTCGATAGATGATCCTTCGATCAGTCTATCTATCCTTCGATCAGACCTGCTGTGTTCGGGTATAAATACCCATGCTAGTGTTCATTTCAGAGAGAGCTTCATTTCAGACACATAGAGAGCATTCTGTTCAGAACACACACACACGGAAGTTAGAGAGAGTTTATAGAATACATCTGTAAACATTGTGCTTGTAACCGAACCTTTCATACGTATTAATACAAGTGGTGTTAATCGGTGAAGACTTGTGTGTTGTGTTTATGTTTGTTCTTTCTCGGTTTGCATGCTAGCTTGGATTCCGCACTCGCTAGTGTGTTAGATATAACAAGGAATAGGTTAAACCTCAACCTCCGAGGGACCTACAATA
The DNA here is from genome assembly GCA_030545235.1 of Helianthus tuberosus. Lineage (NCBI taxonomy): Eukaryota > Viridiplantae > Streptophyta > Magnoliopsida > Asterales > Asteraceae > Helianthus > Helianthus tuberosus. The sequence goes on from CM060362.1 coordinate 3,703,082, forward strand.
GGTCTCTACGCTGCGTATGTATGGGGCAGGTACACGACCAGACAGTCAAACCTAGTACCATGTCAAATCAGTCTGACATACGCTGCGTAGAGACCTATACGCAGCGTATATAGGTAACCCTATACGCTGCGTAGAGGTCTCTACGCAGCGTATGTCAGACTGATTTGACAATGATACGATGTTGTCCAGGCACGTGAATAAAGCAATACGGGGAGTAGAGACCTATAAGCTGCGTATTTTAGTAAATTTAAAAGTCTATTTAGCTCTGCTTTCTTTTCATCTTCGCACAAGCACAAACTTCATCTATTCTTCTGTGTTTCATATTCTTCTTCTGCAGAGAATTTACACCCCAAACCAAAATCATGTGTTCTGTTTTTTGTTCAATCTTGTTAAAATGTCATCATTTTGGAACGAGAATTATTTCGGTAATCACTATTCTAACGACACATGGGGAGCAAATGATGCCAATGAGGAGGAGGAGGTTGTGTCTGGAGTCCCTGTTGATCAAAAAACACAGTTGCCTAACGAGCGTCGAAATAAGTTCGTCGTTAAAATATAAAACGACGAACTTAGTTTCGACGCTCGTTAGAGACCTACGCGCCTTACGGTTCGACTTCGACTAAATAATAAAAAAAATATTTTAACGAGGAACTTAGTTTCGACACTCGTTAGGACCGTACGCGCCTTACGAGCGTCGAAACTAAGATCGTCGTTAAATTATATTTTTTATTATTTAGTCCACGTCGAACCGTAAGGCGCGTAGGTCCCTAACGAGCGTCGAAACTAAGATCGTCGTTATTAACCTTCCAGAATTTTATATGTACACCAGAATTTTATATAACCTTCCAGAATTTTATATGTACCCCATAGTATATAACCTTGAAGATTTATGGATGATGAAAAGCTACAATGTAGTGTGAAGGATCTGATCCGTTTCAAGAGCGTGTGTAAGTCATGGCATTCTTTAATCACAAGTCCTCGTTTCGATAATCGTCACCTGAACCATAGTTACAACAAAGATCGCTGCAACGATCAACTTGGACACAGAAGAATTTGTTTAGAAGATGATGGATTTTGTTACAGTGTTGGTTCTTCCAATGGCTTGGTATGCATCATCTCTTATTTACATATTGGTGAAGTTTTAGTAGGCAATCCGTTGACTAGAGAGGTAAGACAACTAAACCTTCCCTCGTTTTTGCTTGGTTATAAATCATTATGTTGGGGTTTTGGTTATGATTTATCCAAAGACGATTACACACTTGTCGTTGGGGAGAATAAAGGCGAGAATCGAACATGTTTTTACTTGTTGAGTTTGAAATCTAATGTGTGGAGAGTTATCGGAGAAGTGAAGTATAGATTACTTACTAAGGCTGGTATCTTATGCAATGGTGCGCTTCACTGGTTTGTAGGAGATAATGAAAAAACGAAAAAGCTAATTATTTGTTATGATTTATCTAACAAGGAATTTAAGGAAATCCCCTTACTACCTGATGATGCAAGATATAAAGAATTTCTTCTCATAGCTATATGGGAGTTATGGAAGGATGTCTATGCATATTTTGACGGCTGCCTTCTTGTGCTGTCATACGGCCGATGGAAAAGTACAACAATGTAAAACAGTCATGGGAACCGTTGTCGCAATGTGATTCTAACATGAATTATGATAGTATACACTACTTGAGAAGACCGACGAATCATACGTTGAATGAGAGTTTCTTCCATCCTGATGAACCATGGTTTACCGGGATGTTCGGATATATTGACGCCCATGTATTTGTGCAAAGCCTTGTATCTCCCCATGTTTATGGGAGGCCGATGTAGGACAAGAGGCGTGGTAAGGTGGGTTCTACATTGCCCTTCATTTTTGCCGATATTTTAGTCTCCTACTACTATGAGAGTATGAGTCAACTTCTTGTTTTTATTTTTTCCTTCATCAACACTTACACACCATCCCCCTCATCTATCGTATTTTCTCTCTTTTAGACCCTTTAGTTTTGTAATTATTCGTTTTCTTCTTTTCAAAGTTATAAATAAAATTCTTGAAATTTTTAGATCTTATATTTATGGCTTGGTTTATTTTATTGATTTACATTGTGTTACCATATATCGATTTTAATTTCTTAACAATGAACACAAACAAATTTTTTTTTTTTTTGAACAACAACAACGGAACCTTTATTCACCTCAAAATCCGGCACATAGCAAGGTGCTATAGAACCGAAAAGTACATCTCAGGAAATCAAGAGAACAAATACATCAAGGAAGACAAACAAATAAACAGACTACATACATTTCATCAATCCAGGATCGAGAACTCGCTCCACTCGAGCCATGTTATACCTTGAAATCTTGATCTCTTGTTTATCCAATCAAATGACTCCTCTTTGATCTCTTCTACTAGTTACACAAACAAATATGTACAATAAGATTGTACACAAACAAATATGTACAATCTTATTTTCTTAACATAATATGTTCGTTTATGGATTTTTCTTCCACCAGAAGTTCAAAGTCCACAAGATGAACGTGTAGTATACATTTCTCTTCGGTGTGATTGAAGAAAATGTGTTTGTTGATCAAACCAACCGGGTGTGCGGATACCTTGGCATGGGTCGAACAACCGCACACTACTTCTAAAGGAGAAAGATGAAAGACCTTTGCTGGTGCAAAAGCACGTGGAAGATATCATGTATGGACCGTCCCATGATGATGTGTACAAGCTTTGCCACATGCTCCATTTGCCACTTACCAGCCGGAACCGGAGGTTTATCATCTTGTTGCTATGAAGAGAATTCTCGGTTCATTGAAGTAGCTGCAAAATCGACCCTGAAATCCACACCGGGTGGATATCCAGTTTGGGAGAGCACTCAGATTCCTGGCGATGCACGCAGAAATTGCAGGATTACGGTTTTAAATTTCTAATCTCTCCTATCTTTGTCGATATTTAAGCTGCTTTATGAATTACTAACATCTCGTACAACACTCCTTGACCAAACACATTAATCTCGAATATCACCTTACAAGTGGTCATTTCAATATGAAACTCGTTAATGTTGTTTTGGTCCACACCGATTACCGACATGCCAACTGATTTTTCCAAAATTCGATAAATCATTTCAGATTAAAATTAGTTTTGGTAACCGGCATTAAGGTAAAACATGAGTAAAGCCGACATCGGAAAATCGTTTTTGTAAATATCTTTGTGTTTTTAATTTATCATAGTTTTTACATTTTAGGGGCAGTAAATCCAAATTTGAAAATTTAAAAACATCGAAAATTTTCAAAAACACAAAAACAATAGAAAAACAAAAATGAGTTTCCTGGCGAGCAAAAGAGAAAATGATAGTACATCAGTGGTCTGTCGAAACCTCTTTAAACACAATCATTTTAAAGTGTGCAGGCTCACAATCATATGGTCGTGGTACCGAAATTTCGTTTAATAGATTGCCGAGGTTCTGAGATATTTGGTCTTTATGCTGTTTATCATCTGGGTATCATGGTTGTTTCTTTTACCGGAATATAACGGAGACGAAGTCTAGATCTTTCATGATACCATACATACGTGTACATATTGCATACGACCTCAATAAGTGATAAACAATCACATGTCCACAAAAATAAGTGATAATATATCACATTTATCCGGGAGTCAAGTTTGTCTCTTTGCTGTACGTTAGTACTGACCTGTTCACGGACTTGCTCCTGTGCCCTCATGCATCGAATATCAAGTTCCTCATCAATAAGTGATTTTATAACATAGGGCTTGTATTCATCCAAAATAAGTGAGTATCTCACATTTTCATATACGTTAAAAACAGATGATAAATGGTATGCTCACCAGTAAGATGAACACTCGTGCATACCTTGATACGGGAATGTGTCGTGTGTGGATGAACACCGGTCGGTAAGTATAAATCATACCTTAACGTATCCCCTTGCCATGATTACACCTGACAAGTTGAGCTTAAGTGGACAACAATACCGATAATCGTTATAGGATGCTTATCTAAATGTTAACTAATTGAACAACAAGAGCGTTTTGGCGTGACCGTACACTGATATGATTCTGTTACCCTCGAAACTCGCAAAAAGAATGTCTGTAAATATTTACTTACTGCTTTCAGCCTCTGCATCTTTGTATATATTTATTTACTGCTTTCAGTCTTTACATTTCAAATATTCAAAAATACCAAAAAGATTTTAGGTTTGTTTTAACATAAACTTTATAAAAAGCCAAAAAGATTTTATTTCTAATTTCTTTTGATTACCCGATGTTGGAACTCAACTCTTCGTTACCTGAAACCTGAACGAAAACCAAAACAACTGATTCTTCATAAACGGTCGAAATTTGCAAGTTTTGAAAGTTCAAAACCAAAATTGAACAATTTGTTAAACTTTCAAACTGTCGGACGGTAGTTGAAAACATGGTCACATGTGTGTCATTTTTTTACGTTAACTATATTCCAAGCGGATGTTCTCATTACGTGTTTAGCTTTCTTGAATGTGCAGATGCGAACCTGATAGAAAACTAGCTTCGGAATGAAGACACGACGTGGAGGCACTCAAAAGATAAAGATAATCGAGTTGTCGCTGACCTATCATTAACACCACAAGGATCTAAAGAATTGAAGATCAAAAGATTCACGAGCATAACTCAAGGGAGAGTTTATTTTAAGGGGTAGTTTGTTAACACACTTCCTAAATGAAAGTGGGAGTTTGTTGATACACTTTCTACTTACGACACGTGAAGACTTTGAAGATCCTCCGACATGGAAGACATGGAAGACGAACCTCACGAGTAGCGTCCAAGGGGGAGTTTGTTGATACATATTATGTGGACGCGACTCGGCTCGGTTTAACTCGGTTAGGTGCAGCTCAAGACCAACGTCGCGACATTCCTCCGTCGTGCGCCCCAGAGTTCGACACGCGAAGCACGAAGAGTCGTGAGTCGTTTCCCGCTGACACATCATCATGACATCACCATGATGATGTCATATGAAGACTTTTCATGTGATGACATTTAAATGCATAAGATACGTGAATGCATTGATGAAGATTCTATTTGTTTTGTCTGTTCCCAGCTACCTGCATTGACGAAAGGCCTGCTCATGCTGTTGACGAAACTCCTGGTCCAGTCGGCATGACGAAACATGTGCAGTACCCTTTGACGAAACTCCTGCATGTTTCGTCATCAACAAGTGTTTCGCCATAAGTATTTCGTCGGCTGAATAACTTTCGTCGGCTCCTTAATGTTTCGTCTAGGTCTTTCGTCGGCCACAACATCTTTCGTCGACCAGGTTATTATATAAGCAGCAGACACGAGAAGACAAGGTAGAACACAAGCGACAGAACCGAGAACACAGCACAGAAAGGGTGACAACACAAGATAAGTGAGAGAACACAGGAGAGTTTAGTGTGTGAATCTAATATTGTGTAACCTTGTACCAAAACTCTTCTGAATATATACAAGTGTGTGTGTTAATCATTGAATCTGTGTGTCTAGTGTCTATCTCGATCTCGGTTTGCATATCCGGTTGGATTCCGCACAACCGGGTTAGTTCGTATACAAGGATTAGGTGACTAGATCATCCGCTAGTTGGACCTACAGACTTTGTTTATGAGTGCCAGCGACAGCGATAAAGGTAAAGGTGTCGTTGGTGAATTTTTAATCTGTTTTTAGATTTTTGAGAGATGGTGTGTCTAGTGAGGGTTTGTTCCACTCATGAGTAACTAACAAAATCTCATTGAAACCATCATTTGATAGCTAAATTTGATGAAAACAATTACTACTAAGATATGAACAAGGCTGGAGATATTTGGACACCCTCTGCGCCTATTTGGACACTTTTGTGCCCTAGACGCCTCGTATAGGGCTATACGAGGCGTCTAAGCACTGAATTCAAGGGGGTCTCAGAGGGTGTCAGGCACAAAGTTTAAGGAACCCTATACGAAGGGTACCGACCTATACGAGGCGTCTAATGTTGTTTTTTTTTTGGCTGAAATGAGGGGTGTTTTGGTGGGTTTTGGTATGGTTTTTTGGATAGTTTTTGAAGATGTGTTTTTTGGTTGAAAATTTTTTTGTTTTTAAAAAAATTTTGTTTTTTTTTTGTTTTTTACACTATAAAAAAGTTTTTGTTTTTTTAAAATCAACTATTTTAAAAATCGGCTCTTTAAATATATTATATCGATTAAATATTGTTTTCGATTAAATCGGCTCTTTAATGTTTTTAACATTTTACTTTTTTATTCTTCCGATTAAAATTTTATCTCGTTCAACTATTGTTTCCGTATTATATTCAGGGGATATATTGTTTCCGTATTATATTCAAAACATATTTTGTTTCCGTATTATCTCAATTTAAGACAACAATCATTAGGTAACCGAATAACTGAAAACAAACATAAATATAACATATATAAGATAACTTTGTACATCCATAACAAAAATATATAAGATAAGTTTGTACATCCATAATAAAAATAAAAACAACAACAGGTCTATGCATCCAAATCCGAATCCGAATCTGAATGTGGCTGCTGCGGCTGCTGCTGCTGCTGCTGATGTGGTGCTCGAGCCGGTGGAAGCGGTATCGGGGGCCATCCCTCTCTCTCTCGTCTATCCTACTCGCACCGTACCAGCCAACCTACCAAATCGTTGAGCCTGTCAAGCTCGGCTCGTACATCCGGATGTAACGCAGCTCCTGGGGCACGACCTGGAATAGCGTGACCTGGAAACTGAGGCGCCCCGGCAGGTGGCGGTGGCTGTGGCACCGCTGCACCGTCTACATCCTCCGGAGGCTCCTTCACGGGCACTACATCAGCAGGATCTACAGGAGGATAAACGGGCTCGAAATGCTCTGGTAGGGCCTCCTCTGTCCATATGCCCCCGCTCTCGCGGTTTTTAAACCGCGGGCCAACTGCGAACCTCTTGATTACCTTCATCCCCCACAACGACTGCATGCCCATCCGCGTCGGCATGACTGGCGGCGTCCGTAGATGTGGGTCCTCGTGCAGTACGAGGCCAAATGAACGGGAAATGACGGTCACGTACGCCCCGCCATACAAAAATCCGCGCTCCTGCCGGTGATGGGCGGAGGCGTAGTACTGGGCTAGACCGTGTGCTAGCGCGCACGGCCTTCTATACAACAAACAATAAAGGAAAAAAAAATCTGTGGTCGTACACCACTCACGGCTATACCCGCGCGCTGAAATAGAAGTAGCGACCAAATGGTGCAGATACCTGCAGATAGTGTTAGCGAAGTACAGAAACAGAGATTAATAAACAATGCACATAATCACAATAATTGCCATAATAAACGTACGTACCTGTACAGTGGGTCCGTAACAAACGACACCCTCCCCTTCGACTTATCGTGCTCCCAATGATTTGGCCCCGCAATCACCTGCCAAAACCCAAAAAGAGTGGGTTTGTCAACCACCACTTGCCCCGCTGTGTAAACCTCAGTCTCGATCTCCCCCTGCATGTATAAACCAGAACGCACCGCAAAGTCTGCTAGCGTCATCGTACGTAAAACGCCAGCGAGCCTGAAAGAAATCTCAGGCGGAGGGGGAGCACCTGGGTACGGAAGCGGCACTGGGACCCCAGGAGGGTGAAATGTGAATGAAGAAAGAAACTCGACCAGCAGCTCCCTGTAGGTCGGCGTGTGCGCCAAATCAAAAAGACGATGCCACGGCGAATCGAGAGGTACAAACCGACGCACTCTAGCCGTCTCAGCAAGCTGGTCCATCGCATCCCAGTCGATCGATGCATGCGATACAATGTGCATCCTCCTAAGCTTCTGGCAATGGCGGGCGGCATCGGTGCCCGTGGGAAACTCTAGACACGGACAACCCTGCAGCGTATCCAGAGGCGGACGACGTCTCCGTCGTGGACCCTCCTGAACCGGCTGACCCTGCTGAACCGGCTGAACCTGCTGAGCCGGCTGACCCCCCTCAAGCTCTATCTCAATCTCATCGCCCTCCATAATCAATCTGCAAATAAATAACGTATACGCATAAAAACAATAATAAATAAATCCGAATAATAATAATAATAACAATAATAATACTAATAAATAAATAAATAATAATAACAATAACAATAATAATAATAATATTAACAATAATAATAATAATAATAAATAATAATAATAAATAAATAATAATAACAATAATAATACTAATACTAATAAATAAATAATAATAACAATAACAATAATAATAATAATATTAACAATAATAATAATATTAAATAATAATACTAATAAATAAATAATAATAACAATAATAATAATAATAACAATAATAACAATAACAATAATAATAATAATATTAACAATAATAATAATAATAATAAATAATAATAATAAGAATAAATAAATAATAATAATAACAATAATAATACTAATACTAATAATAATAATATTAACAACAATAATACTAATAATAATAATAATTAATAAATAATAATAATAATACTAATAAATAAATAACAATAACAATAATAATAATAATATTAACAATAATAATAATAATAATAATAATAATAACAAAAAAAATTGCAGAGCCTCGTATAGGGCTATACTCGGCGTCCTGTTCTAAATGATTCATCTTCAACCTCATGTTCAAACCCCAAACCCAACAAAAATCAAATTTCAGGGCAAACCTACGGTCTAAAGGCAAAAACTAGGCAAAAATACTAAACTACGGGATGAAATACATACCGGTGATGCTTCAAATCTTCGAAAGTACGGTTGAAATACGAATCCGAGGCGTATAGATGTGTATTCTCCGTATGTGGTTTTGTTTTTTTGTTTGGGGTTATAACCAGCCTCGTCTAGACCCCCAGCCTTATAGGAGGCATAGACGCCTCGTATAGATCTATACGTGTCGTCCCTGCTTTTTATTAAATGACCATTTTGCCCCTGTTAAGCCCCCAGTATAGGCATTATTCAGGGGCAAAATGGTAATTAACCAATCCAAATAGATATTTCTGGAATGGTTAATTACCATTTTGCCCCTGACTAAAGCCTATACTGGGGGCTTTACAGGGGCAAAATGGTCATTTATTAAACCTTTTTTTAATAATTAAAAAACAAAAACTTTAAAAGTTGCCGCCTTCATGGACGACACGTATAGAGCTATACGCGGCGTCTGTTTTTCTAAATTACTTTTATGCCCCTGTTAAAGGCCTATACTGGGGACATTCAGGGGTATATTGGTAACTAATATAAAATATTTTCAAAATTCAAATTTAAAAAAAAAAAAAGAAATGTTGCCGACACTATTGACGCCTCGTATAGATCTATACGAATCGTCCTTATTCAAAAAATTCAAATTTTTATTTTCAAATATTCAAAATTCAAATTTTCAAAAACCCGCTCATATAGACGCCTCGTATAGATCTATACGAGGCGTCTGGGAATTGTAGAATGACCTTTTAGCCCCTGAAATATGCCTAGATTGGGGGCATACCAGGGGCTAATTGGTCTTTTGTTCAACTATATACGACCCGTCTAGCTCTATAGGAGTCGTATATTTATATTTATATTTTTTAAAATGTTATTAACCTGTTTTAATCAATTCTAATTATAGAAAAATGATACAAATTATAAAAAAAATTATAGAAATTGTAGAAAATTATAGGAATTAATAAAAAAATACCATTATCAATGATATACGACCCGTCTAGCTCTATACGAGTCGTAATTACAAAAATCATTCTTCCGTATCACTATCGATATAATTAAGACTGGGGTTTGATCTTGGCGGAGGATTCATTATCGATGTATACTATTCTAGACGTGGCAAGTACATATCTTCCCATTGTTCCGTATGGGGTGTTCGGTGGGTCAACCATACCCCGTATGCTGGTGGCATTGGATAATCCCCTTCCAGCTTAACATGTATGAAGTGGTTCTCGTTTACATGTGTAAGCGTTATGAACAATGGTTGTTGATTAGCCGGAGGACTTAGTATCGGGAAGAAAGTGGAACTCGCACCCATGGTTGTCGTTAACAGGTGCACCCCGATACCGTACGTTTGTGCAATAAGAAGTCCTGCAAAGGGGAAGTCCATCCAGTGATCCCACCCACAACCGGACACTGAATCCCAAATTAGGCCCTGACGATGCGTGTAAAAATAACCTTTACCCCATGCTTCAAATATTGGGAACCAGATCGATTTGTTCTGATCCATTTCTTGGACAAGGTGCCTTCGAATGAGCCCCCATGAACTCTGATCCATACCTAAGCCCACAGCCACAGACCGAAACCCACAATGACCGTCCGGCATCACATCTCGTATGCACGAGACGTACGGATGGAACACTAGCGGAATGTCATCCTTAAACTGTTCGATGATTCCCACGTACTCGTCCCCAATGATTAACGAAAAACCGTGAGCATCTCTGTAACACCCCAAAAATGGTAAATAATAAGTAAAGGTAAATAGTAAACTTAACATAGTTAAGTATGTATGGTAAGATGGTAGCTAAATATGGGTTAACATTATGAATTGTAATTAGTAATTAAGTCTAAGGGGGGTTAAGTGTTAAATGATTAAACTTAATTACTAAAAACAATTAAAACTCAAAAAGATAGTAAAAAAGAAGTCCCTGGGGATCGATCGACCAAGAACAGGAAGAGAAGGGAAAACCCTAAACTCAAGATATCAAGAAATTGAAGCCTAAATCACAAGAAAATTCGATGCATGAGCCCCTTTTTCCGAAAATCTAACCCTAATTAGTGAAGTGGTAAGTTTAATTTTCTGAAATTGTGATTTGTTGAATGAGGGGTCAAACCCAATTTCGATTTCTTGTGTTAAATATGAGAAATTCGAGTTTGAATTGCTCTCTAGAACAAGAAACCATGTTGACTTCAGTTTGGTATGAAGATTTTAGTGAAAACCCATTTGAAGTTGTGATGATATGATTAGAGATGATGATGCATGTGTTTATTCTTGATGTAGTATGATGGGTAAGGTTAATATATGCATAATGATGTTATAATAATCTGAATATTTGAGGAATTTATGTGTTTGAGATGTATTGCCATGATTTTAGAATGACTTGGTAGAGATGCGTTTGCTATGCTTGTATATTGTGCTAGTTAAGATTGTACGCACATAAGGTGTTCGATGAAATGCTTGAGCCGAATTGGTTATGTATGAACATGAGAAATTGTAGTTTTAATGATCTAATGATGGCATGAAATATGAATACGAATAATGAACGTTATAGTAATGATGTAAATGCGTGAAAGCAATGTATAATGTGAAAGCTAAACGTGAATGTGATGCACCTTATAGGGTCGAAGAAAAGAAGAGAATCAAGCCAAGCAAAGGCAATAGGAGCGCACAACTCCGGTAAGTTCTTATGAACTTCGTTTACTCTACTAGTGGATTTATGAATAATATTAATGATAATATGAATTCGTACTATTTTCCGTTGTGGATTAAAAATTGATTTAGATATAAGGAATTATATCGAAGACGGTTTTAGAAGTTATGTTGTAGCGAATGCGAAATAGCAAATCCATTGCGGATTTGGTTATGCTAACGGAGGTGATGATAAGCTATGCGAGTCGACCGGTTCTAGTTGAACAAGTCGAGTAAGAATAAGCTACCACCCGTTTTAAATGGGTGGTCATGAATGCTATGATGAATGCTTGAAGTTTAGTCCGTTATACGGATGGAAAGAAAGAATTATGTTGAAAGCAATTAACCCGATGTTACCGGGTCGTATGCGATAAGCTTGAACCTCATTATGAGGGTATATGCCATTACCCATTTAATTGGGTAAATCGAATGCGTAAGAATAATGAAATCATATGAACGAATGAAGCTAATATGTTGTTACATTGAGTTAAATGAGAATTACGACTAACTTTGAAGTCTTGTCATTGAATGTAGGTAAATCCTCAACTTAGGCGACTCGGCAAAATGGAGCGAGCACACGATCAAAATAAGTCTTACCAAGCGCTTCCGCTAGCTATGTTAATATTTTGGGTCAAATTACTTTTTGTACAAATTGTTGGTAAAACGCCTTTAAGTACTTGATGTTTTAGTTCTAGTAGTATCTTGTAGAACGATATTGTTTTGATTATGGTTAAAACAGGGGCATACTCGTTTTACGGACGGGTCATGCCCAATTTTTGTAAAAATTCTAATTATGTATTCAAGTTGGTATTTTTGATGTCTATTAAATTACTCTAGTAAGTAATTTACCTTTTTGAGTTGTGAAAGATTCGTATATTTTAAAAGTTTATGTTTTCTAGCGTCTTTGGATGTCATTTCTTCTAGACGCAAAAGCGGGTGTTACAAGTTGGTATCAGAGCCAAGGTTTGAGGGATTCGGGCAAGAGTCATAGTGCTCGAACTCAAACCGATGGCTCGTGCAAAAGTGTGCTCGCTCCGAGATCGCCAATGAGGTAAAACTTTAAGTTTTTGTTAAACACGAGTATGTATAGTGTGTTATGATTAATATTTAAGTTAAGTATGCGAAATAGTAAAAATGGGAGTTAAACATTGGGTTTTATCTGATCTGGCGTCGCACACAGGTGTGTCGTTAAGTGACACAGCTGTGTGGACCATTGATGCTTGTTGCTGAGATCAGGGTGTATAGCAAAGCTTACACAGCTGTGTGACATTGTACTCAGAAAATCAACACAGCTGTGTCTGGGCAAAATTTTTCAGCCCTTTAACGAAGGAAGGGCCGTCGCCGACGCCCCCCCCCCCATTGATCCGACGCACTAACTCGCTGTCTACGGACCAAATGGGCGACGGTCACTTTTTAGGACCCGTCGCCGACGGAAGTTAAAGCCGTCGCCGACGGCTGTTAGAAGTGCGATCTGCTGAAATTTGTTGTTTTGCTTGTTTTTCATGATTAGGATTTTTGTATGATCTAAAAGACATTTAGATCATGATATAAGATCCTTATAATCATAAGGATAAGATACTTATGATCACAATCCGTGATCACAACGAAAAAGGATTCATAAAGAATTAAAGGTAATGATGTGAATAACATAAGTTGAATAATGAGCCTTAGATGATCAAGATTTTGAATTGCACGATTACAAGTGTAGTAAATAAAGGTCGAAGTATGTGTTATATGGAAAGCATATGATTTGTATTAAACGGACACATGATGTTGTGTTAAGCTGATCCGCCAGATTTTTATGTTTTTCATGTTTTAGCCAAAAGTATTTTCCGAAAGCCACTTCAACGTTTATTTAGGGTCCATGTAAGACCTAACATGATATATGTAACCACAATTAGTGGTTACGATGGAAAGAAATTTGTAAAGGTCAAAAGTAAAGTGTCGAATGACACGAATGAATGCTGAAAGTTTAAAAAAGTGAGTAAAGTCTAAAATATGAGAATGTGAATGAAGTAAATACGGATTAATGAACTATGATGTACTGAAGCTTGTAAATTATGATTTAAGTTCCCATACTTCTCAGAAATGCCCGTTTTGTGTTCCTGTCAAGTTATAAGAAGATATAACAAGATCATGTAGATCGTCGACGATAAAGTAAAATTTATAAAAAGTAGAATGTAATGAATGGATGGCATGAAATGAATGATGAATGCATAAAGTGGAGTTGGAATTCGTATAAAAATTCGGATGAATGTATGCTTTGATAGAATTATGCATTTGAGGCTTGTACCTTGTACATGAATGGAGTGATGCTTATGTGTATTTAATGATTTGCTTTAGTATGATTAAGAGGCGAATATGTGCTAAATGTGAATCATACGAGCTAACTAGTAAAGTATATGTTGAAATTATGTTATATAGTTATTTCGAATGAAATTTGCTAATTGTAGAATCATGGAGCATTAGCATGTGAAAATATGTGTATGTGAATGTATATGTGTATTGTTTAGAGGATCACGTAAATTGTACATGTCGTACAATACGAGTATGAGAGACGCAGGGTATTATTATTATGACCTACCATATTTAGATGGATACATGTCCGAAGGTTTGAAGTATGTAAACGAGACAGTTGACTTTCTGAAGGTCAACAGTAAAGGGATATCATGAGATAGTCATTAGACACAATTGTTTAAGTAGAGAGTTAATGTGTTACGTACTAGATGAATTACGTGTTATGATGGATGATAGTTTAGTTGTATGGATTTGAAATGAGATAACTGTTAATGAACGTCTCAATTATATGAAAATTCTACTAACGAAAGTCGATTAATGTATGAATAGAAAGAAAGTGAATAGTCGTATGTATGCTCACATAAACTAATGATATTACGAAAGTACTGATATGTAAGGATGGAAATCCGTCAATTGTCGAACCGAAGGGTAAAATGTGGAATATTTGATTTTAGCAAGGTAGATCCACCACGGATATAGTTGTGGTGGAAAACGAAAGAAGTCTTAGTGTGAAAATAGGAGGCATGAAAAGTACAAGCGAGATTCGGGCAAAGTGCTTAAATCTTATTAAACGAGTCGAATAATTCATAAGGATTATTAAGCCAAAAACTTATAAGTTAAAAATTTTCTTAATCTGGACGTAGGATTTCAAGTCCATATGAAAGAGGACCAAATTTTGGTCATGTAGGAAGAAACGGGAGGTTAATCGGGTAAGCGGTTCAAAGTTACGCGCGTTTAAGCATGCAAGTATGAAGTAATGTATGAAAGATATGCACGTGTTAAGTTACGTAGTAAGGTATGCACGTATGAGGTTATGTATGATTGTACACACGTATGTAAAGATGTAGGAATGTATGTATGTATGAAGGTGCGTATGTAGATAAGTACGAATGTATGCATGAGTGTGTGTATATGTAGAGATGAAGCAATGTATGAACGTATGTGGATATGTACGTAAGTAGGCATGAATGTATGTACGAATGCATGAAGAAAGAATTATCGTCCATGAAGGTATGAGGGATGTGTATGAATGTACGCATGTACGTAGAGGTGCAGGAATGTATGTAAGTATGTATATATATATGTATGAATATATGCACGTATGCAAGTATGTATGAATGTATGCAAAAATGTATGAATGTATGTAAGTATGAATGAATGAATGTAAGTACGTATGAAGGTAGGAATAAATGTATGCACATATGTATATATGTATGAATGAATGTATGTATGTATGCACGTGTAAAAGCATGTGCGAATATACGATATGGATACGTTTGAGTATTAACGTTATTAAACGTGTTCCCGTTGAGAAAGCAAAGTAATGAAAGTATGAGAACATTGGATGCATGAGGAATTGAAGTTGATCTCGGAAAGGGTAAAGTTACGTTATGTTACGAATTAAACCAATTAAGAACCTTGTGAGGGTTTTATGAGTACGAATATGTTATCATATCTAAAGTATTGAAGTGTTATATACATTGTATGAAAGTTAGGGCTATTATTATATTAAATGCAAAGATCCCTATGAATTCTCAATTATGTAAGCTTTCTCAATTATGTAAGCTTTGGTCTTACAAGTCATATTATTTGATCCAAGTACAGTATAATGCTGATACAAATAAGAAATTTGTGAAGGAGTTATGGGTTAATAAACACCAAATTAAACAAAAGAATGAAATGAAATAAGATAACCATCGATGTTAAATATAAGAAGGATGAAGTGACATGCTGTAAGAATGCTCTGATTAGAAGTAAGTACAATGTATACTCCAATATGAAATGACCTGACACGAACAGGTCAAATGAATGAAAATGATATGTTAGAGAGCAGTCATGCATTGACCTGTTATAAATGGGTCAAACAAACCCAGGTTTTAAAGAAACTAGAAATGGGATTAAATGTGCATAGTACAGGTCGGTAACAAACGTAGTGTAATGACGAATCTCGAGTTAAGTACGAAAGATGAGTATGAAATAGTAGTTATGTTGCAAGTATGTTTTCGGGTATATGTAAATAGATGTAGGAGTGTATATATATGAATGTACGTACGTATGTGTTAGAGGGGATTGTAGGTGCACAAGTAATAAAGCTTGTATGTATGTATGTATGTATGTATGTATGTATGTATGTATGTATGTATACATGTGTAAATGTATTCATGAAGGTATGTATGTGTGTATGTAGGAGCATACGTGTAATTATAAGTATATGAGTATTATACTTGATTTAAGAAAGTAACGATAGGATGTATAGCTATGTATGTTCATGAATGAGACCCTTTTTACAAAATATGGGTGCATTCTTGCCATGGTATGTATTTTGAATGAAATGAATGAATAAACGTGCACTGATGAACACCACTAAGGAGCTAACATGAGGCTAGAATTCGGAATTTAAAGATATGTGAATATATTTCAGAATTGTGTTACGTAGAGGGACCGGTCAGTTAAGGACTTTGGTCCCGTGGAAATGAGCAAGGTTTCGAGGACGAAACCTCTTTTAAGGGGGGTAGACTTGTAACACCCCAAAAAATGGTAAATAATAAGTAAAGGTAAATAGTAAACTTAACATAGTTAAGTATGTATGGTAAGATGGTAGCTAAATATGGGTTAACATTATGAATTGTAATTAGTAATTAAGTCTAAGGGGGGTTAAGTGTTAAATGATTAAACTTAATTACTAAAAACAATTAAAACTCAAAAAGATAGTAAAAAAGAAGTCCCTGGGGATCGATCGACCAAGAACAGGAAGAGAAGGGAAAACCTTAAACTCAAGATATCAAGAAATTGAAGCCTAAATCACAAGAAAATTCGATGCATGAGCCCCTTTTTCCGAAAATCTAACCCTAATTAGTGAAGTGGTAAGTTTAATTTTCTGAAATTGTGATTTGTTGAATGAGGGGTCAAACCCAATTTCGATTTCTTGTGTTAAATATGAGAAATTCGAGTTTGAATTGCTCTCTAGAACAAGAAACCATGTTGACTTCAGTTTGGTATGAAGATTTTAGTGAAAACCCATTTGAAGTTGTGATGATATGATTAGAGATGATGATGCATGTGTTTATTCTTGATGTAGTATGATGGGTAAGGTTATTATATGCATAATGATGTTATAATAATCTGAATATTTGAGGAATTTATGTGTTTGAGATGTATTGCCATGATTTTAGAATGACTTGGTAGAGATGCGTTTGCTATGCTTGTATATTGTGCTAGTTAAGATTGTACGCACATAAGGTGTTCGATGAAATGCTTGAGCCGAATTGGTTATGTATGAACATGAGAAATTGTAGTTTTAATGATCTAATGATGGCATGAAATATGAATACGAATAATGAACGTTATAGTAATGATGTAAATGCGTGAAAGCAATGTATAATGTGAAAGCTAAACGTGAATGTGATGCACCTTATAGGGTCGAAGAAAAGAAGAGAATCAAGCCAAGCAAAGGCAATAGGAGCGCACAACTCCGGTAAGTTCTTATGAACTTCGTTTACTCTACTAGTGGATTTATGAATAATATTAATGATAATATGAATTCGTACTATTTTCCGTTGTGGATTAAAAATTGATTTAGATATAAGGAATTATATCGAAGACGGTTTTAGAAGTTATGTTGTAGCGAATGCGAAATAGCAAATCCATTGCGGATTTGGTTATGCTAACGGAGGTTATGATAAGCTATGCGAGTCGACCGGTTCTAGTTGAACAAGTCGAGTAAGAATAAGCTACCACCCGTTTTAAATGGGTGGTCATGAATGCTATGATGAATGCTTGAAGTTTAGTCCGTTATACGGATGGAAAGAAAGAATTATGTTGAAAGCAATTAACCCGATGTTACCGGGTCGTATGCGATAAGCTTGAACCTCATTATGAGGGTATATGCCATTACCCATTTAATTGGGTAAATCGAATGCGTAAGAATAATGAAATCATATGAACGAATGAAGCTAATATGTTGTTACATTGAGTTAAATGAGAATTACGACTAACTTTGAAGTCTTGTCATTGAATGTAGGTAAATCCTCAACTTAGGCGACTCGGCAAAATGGAGCAAGCACACGATCAAAATAAGTCTTACCAAGCGCTTCCGCTAGCTATGTTAATATTTTGGGTCAAATTACTTTTTGTACAAATTGTTGGTAAAACGCCTTTAAGTACTTGATGTTTTAGTTCTAGTAGTATCTTGTAGAAGATATTGTTTTGATTATGGTTAAAACAGGGGCATACTCGTTTTACGGACGGATCATGCCCAATTTTTGTAAAAATTCTAATTATGTATTCAAGTTGGTATTTTTGATGTCTATTAAATTACTCTAGTAAGTAATTTACCTTTTTGAGTTGTGAAAGATTCGTATATTTTAAAAGTTTATGTTTTCTAGCGTCTTTGGATGTCATTTCTTCTAGACGCAAAAGCGGGTGTTACAATCTCGTGTCTCTTTCTTCTTAGAACTCTTTGAACGGCTTAGGCTCGCTTTGGGTTTTTGGGACCTTATAACCGACTGTTGAGAGGCCTGTGACGGAACGTACGAGCTGTGGCGAGGTTTATCGTACTTACTTTGTCGGGAACCTTCAAAGCACGTGTTTGCATCACCGAATGAGCTTCTCCTCAATTCTTCATCTATACGAGAGGCCTCGTCCAACCTTTGTTGTACCTGCTTTGTTGTTGGTCGGCCACGAGTATTTTGTTGGACAACCGGTGGTTTCTTGGTAGATTTCTTTGGAGTCAACACCGCTTTAATCTTTGACATCAGGCTTTTTTGCTGAGCTGGGGGGTGCGACTCTAATTGTTGTCTAACAATATTTAGCTCTTCGACCACGTCCACGTCATCGTCTATCAATTTACAACTTTGGAAGTTAAGTTTCCGCCAGAAGACGTCCACGTCTTCGAGTTGAATCGGACGCTCTGCACGGTTAAAAACAACATTGTTTAAGTCACATGATTAACGGAAATATATCACACAATTGTTGTACGTTTAACAATTATTACCTTCAAGAATGTACTTTTCTATCCTACAAGCACAGGGCAACCCACAGCTGTGCCACATTTGGCAACCACATGATGAATGAAAGCGCTCCAAGACATCTACCTTCCTAATTGCCTCGCCCCTCAACAAGTCAAGGGCTGTATGGGATACTTTTCCAAGTAGGTGTTGAAACAACGGGTGTTTGTGGTGGGTCATTCTTTTTTCGATGCTATCTCGAAAAGTCTTCCTTATTTCACTGAACTGTGTCTCAACTATATCATGGACACAACCAACTACACGGTCCAGCGAGCTCCTATCTTCAACGTATCTCTTTAAGTTGGCGTGTTGGCTCTCAACTCTGTTTGTGGTACGATTACCAAAGTTGCGCCTCTTATCAGTCCACGCAAAGACGAACATCTCCTTATAGTCTTTTAGCCAGTTATCGTACACGTATTTGAAGACTCCTAAAAGTAAAAATAATTTAATAAAATTTGCATAGGTGAGTCGTATGTTAGTATAAAAACTTACTAGAACGTTTGCACTCCACAAGTCGTTTTCGCATGTTGCGCAAGTGGTACTCGTAGATAAGTATGGATGGAGACTCAATCAATGTCCCCCAGAATGACAAAAATTTCTTCCAGTCTTCGTCTGTGAAGGCACCCTTGCAGTGCTTCATAACATTCTGTTGTATGTGCCACCTGCAAAGAAGCCTGGAGGCGTCTGGAAATACTTTAGCACACACGCCCATAAGGGCTAGGTCTCTATCCGTTAAAATCACACGTGGCTCCATACATTCATCCAACATTGACTTGACCCTCTCAAGCACCCACACAAAGTTATCATCCCGTTCTTTACTAACAACGGCATGCGCGATAATAAACGATTTGTTGGTAGGCGTCATACCAACAATCTGGATAAAGGGCATATTGTATATGTTTGTCTTGTACGTCGCATCGATCAGCATGACGTGGGGGAATGCACGCCACATGCATCTCGAGTGCCGATGAAGAAAGAAGATCTCTGTTACGATCTCTGTTCCGGGTTCCTCCCGTGTCTCGTAAATAAAGTCGTTGTTTATCAGCTTGTTTTCTAGTGACTGCATGGGAGTCAATCTTTGTCTTTGTTCGGCTCTAATCTTCGCCACAACGTTTTGAACGTCTTTCAGAACATGAAACCTGTCGGGGTCCTGCTTCCTTATCGTTTGAAATATTTTACTCGACTCCATGTTTTGAGCTGTCAGCTGCTCGATCAGTTTCATTTCGCTTGGAGTAAACCTTCGCACAAACGCGTGGGCCGACAGTTCCTCACAAAGTTCATGGTTATGTTCAATTTTTCCGTCTTTAATCTCCCAGGTTTCATACGGGTGGTTTCGCACAGCCAGCAGGTAAAGCGGGCAACCGGTTTTTTTGCTTCCGGCTTTTCTAAGTGTTGTTGTAGTCTGGTGCTCACCACCACGATCACATTCAAGCCATACCCTCCCGGTTCTTCCCCCGGTTTTCTTTGATCGACGGGTGACAATAACGAAACCATCCGCGTTTGCTATTTCTTGTATCCGATTCTTTAGTTCATCTAAAGAGTTGAAAACCTGTAACATCGACAATAATAATAAATAATTTTAATAAATAATTTTAATAAATAAATAAATAATAAATAAATAAATAATAAATAATAATAATAATAATATTAATAATACTAATAATAATACTAATAATAATAAAAATAATTAAATAAAAAAAAATAGTAATTAATACCTGCTTTTTTAAGTACGGACTGTCCTGGATGGGAGGTGTCTCACCACCATATCTACCATATCCTCCATAACCACCGTCTCCTCCTCCGTATCCACCGTCTCCTCCGTATCCACCGTCTCCTCCGTATTCACACCCGTATCTATAATCTGGATACCCTTGTTGCGTCGGATAACTTGGTTGACAAGCATGGTATGAGTCATCTACAGGGGTTGTTTCATCAACAGGGGGATGCTTGTTCAAATCTAGAAACGGTTTGTTTTGTTCTCCTTGTATACTAGACACAACCTCCTCTTGCTCATTAGAATCGGGAACGCAAGACTCCTCCAAAATAAAGAACCGTATCATCATTAGTAAATAATAAACTAAAACAAAAACTACTTAAAACATTTAAGTACCTGTACTGTTACCGGATCGCTTTCGGGCACCCAGTTCTCGCTAGAATACTGCCCGAAGACATAGTTGAGTTGTCGTCCCAGTATGATGACATTTCAACACTTCGGGATGATAAGAACACAAATGCAAAGCAGAATGAAAGAAGAAGAAGAAGCAGAAAGACGAAGCAGAATTAAATGTTGAATGCTCGGGGGTGGACAAAGAATACACTGTATGTTGCACTTTATGTGAGTCATAGACGCCTCGTATAGCTCTAGACCCCTCGTATAGCTTTAAGTCACTTGTCAAATGTATAGTCAAATCATTCACTGAAGACGCCTCGTATAGGCCTATACGAGGCGTCTTAGTGCCTCGTATCCTTCCCTCGTACAGACCTAGACTCCCTGTCTGATGTGACTGATTTGACATTGTGCTTTGGTGCAGAGCTGGTCGGAAAAGTAACCATATACGCCTCGTATAGGTCTATACGAGGCGTCTTGAAGGGTGTCAAAATAGGCATTAAGGTGTGTAAATATGTAGACCCATGAACAATTATTCATCATAATCACTATTTGACACATCATTCTTTTTAACAACCAACAAAATCTATCTCTTTTCTCTTTCTCCATGTAACCTGTAGTACTTAAAATTGTATTTTTGTCAGTGTGAAAGTTTCCAACAATCCTCTTACCTTTTTCAAGGTACCCGGTCCCCCCCCCCCCCCCCCCCCCCCCCTCACATAACTCGCCTGAAGGTGCCCTTAATTGCACATGGGCTCGATCTCCTCTTTGAAGGGCGCTGCCAGGTCAGTCCATACATATATATATTTTTTTAAGGAAACTAGATAATAATAATTTCAACTTTGACCTATTGGCGTACAAACTCCATAATATTTTTTTTCTCTTGCGATCCCGTACAAACTGAAAGTTAATGGCGTTAGTTTTATGATGATGTGGACTGCTTATGTGACAAAATAAATACTCGTTACAAAAACCCTAATCCTATTTTCGCCCAACCCAGCTCATCCTATTTTCAGCCCATATTATAAAATAACCCGATTCAGTTTGGACCTGTGTGGCCTGTCCAACGTGTCACATGTAATAACGTATAATGAAAAGATAAAAAAATTATGGGTTCAACCTGCATCTGGTGGATAGTAGCACTGACTATTTCATGCATATCATTGCAATCAACCACTTGATGATCAGGAATGCCCCATAACCGAACTTTAGCAGTAGAAATGTTCTTGTTGGTTTGCAATAAAAAAAAAAAAAAAAAAAAAAAAAAAAAAAAAAAAAACCTATCACAATCAAAGACACAACCCTTCTAGAAGTTTACTATTGAGGCCAGGAAACAAGTTCTCTAAACAGTTCGTTTCGTGGTTAACTATCTTGCCCGTATGATGTCTAAAAACAGAATTAGAACAATACAAATGAAACATAAAATTTAAACCAACTCAAAAGAAAACAGAGAACAAGTTCCATAAGTTAAATTCAAAAAAATGCTATTAAAAGAAAAAAAGTTAAATTCAAAAATCAAACTGATTGATGTGTGATCATGTGTTGGACCAGCTTTAAAAACTGAACAGGTTATAACCTATTGAGTTGATAAAAAGTTACATATGCTAGCAATAAATCAAGTTAAAGAGTAGTTCTAATACAACAGAAAAATGAAGAAAACTATGTTATCTTGTATGACTCATTGCAATCCGGTCTATCCCTTAAAGACCTAATATGACTATAGATAAAGTCCATCATGGTCCACTAAGACCACCCGTAGTGGGGCGTGGTTTTTAAAAAAAATTCAAAAAAAACGCCGGATAACGCCGGCCCCCATTACGCTAGGCGTTTTGGGGCGTTTTTTTTGAAAAAAATCGATCTGGCGTTTTATTTAAAACGCTTTGCACATTGTTGACCCACCAATCAGAACTCCCCAACGGCTAGTAATTAACGGCTAGTTGTTTAAATTTTTTTTAAAACCTTTTACCTATATATATTTATAAACTCATTCATTTTCAACCAAAACTATCTCAAAAAACTCTCTAAAAAACACAACCATTTTATAAAAAACTTGATGGATTCTCCTAGTTCTTCATCCATGGTAAATTTTTACTACAACGGGTATTTTGCGGATGGCGATGGTTCCACCGATGAGGAGGTTGAGCAAGAGGCGGTTATGAGTGCTTGTCAACTAGCGGTGAGATATGTCAAGCATTGTCGTCGCCCCCAAGCAGAAAAAAATAAAAGAGGTTATATTGAACGAGACCGACGCGCGGCACACGATCGTTTGATGAAAGATTATTTTGATGAGGCGCCGACATTTTCGAACGAAATGTTTAGGCGTCGTTTCCGAATGAGTAAGCGGTTGTTTCTACGCATAGTCGACGACTTGGAAGCCAACTACGATTATTTTAAACAAAAAGCGGATGCGAGAGGGGCACTTGGATTTACCGGTATCCAAAAGTGTACGTCGGCGTTACGAATCCTTGCTTATGGAAACACTACCGACATCAATGACGAGTATCTAAAAATGGCGGAGAAAACAACGCGAGACAGCTTGGAGCATTTTTGTCGCGGTACAATTCCTATACTTTACTTTTTTTTAAAAAAAAACGACGAGTATGTTTACAATTTTTTTTTTGAAGCTTATGTTTGTCTATGTTTTTTTATAAAGGTATAATTGATGTGTACGGTGCGCGTTATCTTAGAACGCCCACATGGGACGACCTTCAAAAGATCTACGAGGTACATAATGCTGAGCATGGTTTGCCTGGTATGATCGGGAGCATAGATTGCATGCATTGGCGTTGGGATAACTGCCCAACTGCATGGCGATGCCAACACACACGGGGTGACCAAAAAGGACCCACTATTACTCTTCAGGTGGTTGCTTCACAGGACCTTTGGGTTTGGTCGGCTTACTTTGGCGTGGTCGGGTCATGCAATGATATCAATGTTTTTGAACAATCTCCGTTGTTAGAGGAGTGGATTTCTGGCAAAGCTCCAAAAGCGTCGTTTTACGCAAATGGAAACTACTACCCTCATGGATATTATTTGAGCGACGGAATTTATCCTAGGTATTCGATTTTCGTGGAGACGTTTAGTGATCCTATTGATGAAAAAAGAGCATACTTTAAAAAGATTCAAGAGTCTTCACGAAAAGACATTGAGAGATGCTTTGGGGTTCTTAAACAACGCTGGCAATATTTGAGAAATCCTTGTCGTGCATGGAGCAAGCAAAAAATGAGAGATGCTATGTACGCTTGTATAATCATGCACAACATGATTTTGGAAGACGAAGGAAAGGCGATATGCCAGAATTATGTGCCAGAAGCCGTTCAAGAGGACCATCCACAGGCGTCAATGGAAGAAAGAGTTAATAATGCGCGAGAGTTGCGTTACGAACCGTACCGTACCATTCCTAGTTAATGGTTGATTTGGTACACCACGCATGGTCGGTTCGGTATGTACCACCTGAGGGAGAGGAAGAAACGGAGGACGAGGAAGACGAAGTTGGCGAGGGTGAAGAAAGCGAAGACAAAAACTAGTGTTTTTTTTTTTTAATTTAATCAGATTTTTTTTTATTTCTAGTATTGTATTTTTTTTAATTTAATGAAGTATTTAAAGTTTAAAAAAATAATAATTGTGAAATGATTGCATGGGCGTTATTGGAATAATGCCCCACTACACCACTTTTGCAATAATGCCCTATGCTGACTGGGATGACACGTGTCAAATAATGCCCCATGGTGGGGGCATTATTTTGTTTTACCACTACACATGGTCTAAGGCATGTATCATATACTATTTCTCGTGATTATACGATAGGACTCATTACAACTCCATTGGCTCCCCCGTTGGCGACCCAAGACTGTGTTTACGACGTTAAGTGTCTGGACTACCCCGTTATTCCACAACTGGTAGTCTAAACCAAAATCCACATTGCCCTTCTTTTTGCCGATATTTTAGTCTCTTACTACGTGTCAACTTCTTCTTGTTTTTAGTTTTTGATGTAGCGTGTGAAGTGATAATGAAGGATTGATCACGTTGATTCTGTGAATACCCGTGATAATCTTCCCCAAACCACCAAATTCAACCCAAAAGGTAGAGAATTTGAAATGGTCAAATGATTATTGCAAAAAACTGATGAATGACCATCCGAATTACATATGGAGAACATAAATAAGAACCGAAATTCGAAACGGGCCATAAAAAGGCCATGGGCCAAACGCAAACCAAAAAACAAAATGCATAAAACATAGAAAAACATAAAGAGGCTTGTAACTCCCACTAGAATGTGTTTTTTGGACCTAAACTTAACCAAGGCCCTTCCGGGTCCTTGCCTCGACGTGCTTCTCGTTTCAAGCTTTTATTTGACTGGTCGAACGCCTAAAATGGAGACTCGTAGAAAGAGTTATGGTCGTTTTCGTAAATCACCCTTGGTAGCTCGATCATGAGCCTCCAGAAATGTCATGGCCTGATCTTCCACACTTTAATACTTACACACTATCCCCCTTGTCTATTGTCTTTTCTCTCTTTTAGACCCTTCAGTTTTGTTATTATTGGTTTTCTTCTTTTCTAAGTTATAAATAAAATTCTTGATGGTTTTAGATCTTATATTTATGGCTTGATATATTTGTTTTGTTAATTTATATTATGCTACAATATATGGATCTTAATTATTAACAATGAACAACAAAGTACAATCTTATTTTCTTAACATGATAATATTTTCATTTTATCGTTTATGTGTTCTTATTACTCCATATATGATTATTCTCTTCATATTTCTAGAAGGAAAAAAAATGAAGTTGCCAAACTTATTAATAGTTTTAAAAATGGACCAAATCTGCAATTTTAGCAAAAATACAGTTACCAAAAATGCGAATTATTTCAAAATATATTTACTCTATAATAATATCGTCTACGTTTACTCCGTTTTTCAGTTATTAGGGTTTCAATGGCAAAGTTTGTTCATGCTGATGTGGTTGAGCAAATACTCTTAAGGTTAGAAGTGAAGGATCTGATACGTTTCAGGAGAGTGTGTAAGTCATGGCACTCTTTAATCACAAGTCCTCGTTTCTTTTTGAAATTAAAGCTCGTGCATGCCGATGTGGTTGAGCAGATACTCGTAAGATTGGACGTGAAGGATCTGATCCGTTTCAAGAGCGTGTGTAAGTCATGGCATTCTTTAATCACAAGTCCTCGTTTCGTTAATCGTCACCTGAACCATAGTTACAACAAAGATCGCTGCAATGATCAACTTGGACATAGAAGAATTTGTTTAGAATATGATGGATTTTGTTACATTGTTGGTTCTTCCAATGGCTTGGTATGCATCATCTCTAATTATAACATTTTAGTAGGCAATCCGTCGACTAGAGAGGTAAGACAACTAAACCTTCCCTCGTTTTTGCTTGGTAAATCATTATGTTGGGGTTTTGGTTATGATTTATCCAAAGATGATTACACAGTTGTCGTTGGGGAGAATAAAGGCGAGAATCGAACATGTTTTTACTTGTTGAGTTTGAAATCTAATGTGTGGGGAGTTATCGGAGAAGTGAAGTATAGATTACTTACTAAGGCTGGTATCTTATGCAATGGTGCGCTTCACTGGTTTGTAGGAGATAATGAAAAAACGAAAAAGCTAATTATTTGTTATGATTTATCTAAGGAGGAATTTAGGGAAATCGCCTTACCACCTGATGATGCAAGATATAAAGTTTCTTCTCATAGCTATATGGGAGTTATGGAAGGATATCTATGCCTATTTTGGTGGCAGCCTTCTTTTGCTGTCATACGGCCGATGGAAAAGTACAACAATGTAAAGCAGTCATGGGAACTGTTGTCGCAATGTGATTCTAACATGAATTATGATATTATACACTACTTGAGAATATCGACGAATTATACGTTGAATGAGAGTTTCTTCCATCCTTATGAACCATGGTTTACCGGGACGTTCAGATATATTGGCGCCCCTGTATTTGTGCAAAGCCTTGTATCTCCCCATGTTTATGGGAGGTCGATGTAGGACAAGAGGAGTGATAAGGTGGGTTCTACATATTATGTATTTCTTATCATTCATACTCACTTTGATTGTAACTATTTTTACTCACTTTATTCCTTCTCTTCTTGTTATACATTTGGCCTTTATTCACTTCTCCTCTTGGTTTGTCTTTCAATAGTAAGTTGTGGTTTATGGTTTCTAAACATAAACCATCATGCAAAATCCACTATTCTCTTATTTTAATAATTTATTTTTGTCAAAAGGAAAAGGAAATATTGGAAAAAGGAAAGGAGGCCCGTGGTTGCCGTGGGTTAATCCACGCGAACCATGGTGGATGAGGCAAGGGGATGGTGTAGCGATCCATTAATGGTCCTACTTGACGACTGATGACCCAACCCATGCCCCCACACCCTTCTGCGTAACCATTTGAAAGTCCATGTAAGAAGCATATATAATATTTGGCATTCACTCACTTCCCATTTTTGTTGATTTTTCAGTTAATGTGAGGAGATGGAGGGAGATCCAATGCCACAATTTGTAGCGGTTTACATTTTCTGCCTTATAATTCTTCTAGTTTCTAGTATCTTTAATTTTATGGATTCACTAATTGTTAAATTAATTATCTATAACATATTTTGTTATACTTGGTAGCTTCTAAATGTGTTATATTGTTATACTTGGTAGCTTCTAAATGAGATTGCAATATTCAATACTGTCCCTTTGAATGACAGTTATAACTATCAGTTAGCGACAATCTAAAGCGTCGTTGGACTCTGATTATTAGACCTACTAGCGACAGCGATAAAGGTGTCATTGCGGAATTTTTAATCTGTTTTTAGATTTTTGAGAGATGGTCTATGTGTTCACCAAAACACCCTAATTCTTCCTCAAACCTGCAACTAGGGCTGCAAATGAACCAAACGAATTGTTCGTGTTTGTTTGTTAAGAAATATATGTGTTCACGAACTGTTCATGAATACTAACCGGGCAAGATTTTATGTCCGTGTTCGTTTGTTAAAAAAATGAACTTGTTCGTGTTTGTTTGTTAATTTTAGGCAACGGATAAAAACGAACGTTTATGAACACAAATGAGCACAAAATGAACACAAACAAGTATTCATGAACACAATATATAATACACTGACTTTTATTAAATATTTTATTTATCGGAATTTTGAAGTATTTAAATAAAATATAAAAACTAAAAACACTAATTAATTATCGAACACAAATTAACATGCTACCAAACATTCAAGAACATAAATGAACGAAAGTGGCCTCTATTCATGTACCATAATCCGTCGCCTGAAATAGTTATCGGAAAATGGAGTGGTAGTAACCAAAACTTCTCAAATTCATGAGGCAGCAAGCTATACCACCGTTGTTGCCCTTAACTGCCACTACAGGATATGGCCACCGAAAACTTTGTCTACTCATGCAAACACACTCTCTCTAAATTGTAGGTTTGAGGAAGAATGGGGTGTTTGGGTGAAAACAGGATTAGGGTTTTTTACCAAATAAGCAGTCCACATTGTCACAAATTCAACGGGGTTAACTTTCAGTTAGTATTGCGATGGGAAAATACATTCAAGGTTACGAATTTATATAACATTTCCTGAGTTAGGATCAATCCCGACCAATAGGCCAAAGTGTGATTATTAAAATCCAATTTTCTTTCTTTTATAACTTTTAATATAAAATGTTTTATAAAAACAAAAAGTGAATATACATTGTGATATGTTATTTTTATCTATATTTTGATATCAATTTTATAAAAGACAGAGTTGTATCAAATATAAAATTTAGTATGCCAATATGCTTGATACAACTCCGTTTTTATAATATTTATATCGAAATTTAGATAAAATTAAACATATTGCAGTTCACTATTCTTCTTTCTAATTTTAATAAAACATTTCGTATTAAAATTTAGAGAAAAATACCTGAATAGTCCCTGTGGTTTGCCTAGATTTCACCTATAGTCCATGTACTTCTAAAATTACAGCTATAGTCCCCTAGTTTTGCACATTTGTTCTCGGATAGTCCCTAGCGTGAATATGGTTAGTTTTTTGTGTTAAGTAGGTGTGAAATTACTAACATGCTCCTACTAATAAAAAAAGTTCATAAAATATTATTATTTATCTATTTATTTAATTACCTAATATTAAAAACATGTGAAGCCCACTTTTACAACCCCTTTTTTTTTCTTTTTTCTTTCTCTCTCTATTTACTAGACCTTCACCTCCACCACCACAGTAAACCCTCCACACATCCACCACCAACATAAAACCGCCATTGTCACCTCTACTATAACCCCCGCCGCCTCCACCATAAAACTATTAGACTATGGGCCCACGGGCTTAGTTAGGTTTCTAGGGTTACTCGTAATCCCTATATATTGTAACCTACTCATTCAATAATAATCAATCAAGTCTTTTACCATCTTACATGGTATCAGAGCCAGCCTAGGCTCTATACCTCTATACCGTTTCCGTCGCGCCACGCACAAATATAGAAACCCTAGCCGTCACCACTTGAGAAAAACCCTAGACAGGGCGGCGTGCCGCCACTGCCGCCCTGTCCGGTCTTTGTTCGTTTTCCTTTTCCGTTTTTTTTCCAGTTTTGTGTTCAAATAAAGCTTCGTCTTCAATTCTAGATTCACCGGTCTTCTTACGGTCTCTTACCACATAGATGATGCTACGGCTCATCCTATTGATTTCGCATCTCCGTCAAGTCGCCCCTTGCCGCCGCCGCTCATTAGACTACGGTCTTCGCCGCGCCGCCTGCAGGATTACGATCTGCCGCCGCGCCGCTACCAGCCGCCGCTACACTGCCGTATTGGTTGCCTCTTATAGGATTACGAGATCATTCAAAACTATGTATCGAAGATTATGGATTGAAGATTGCAAGATTATGGAATTTTGGCCGAAATCAAAGACAATTTTTTAGGGTTTATTATTGTTTTTGTGTTCAGTCTAAGCTTCTAGTTCCATCCGCTACGACTGCGGGGGAGTATTAGACTATGGGCCCACGGGCTTAGTTAGGTTTCTAGGGTTACTCGTAATCCCTATATATTGTAACATACTCATTCAATAATAATCAATCAAGTCTTTTGCCATCTTACAAAAACATGTGTTCTTGAATCTTTGAAGAACAGAACCCCCCACCCCACTTTGGAGTTGTTGAACAAGAAGAAAGAATACGGTATGATGTTTAACGAATGATAATTTGGGGAAGAAACAAGATAAATGAAAGATGGATTTAGAATAATATGGATTAATAATAATGGGGGTGTTTTTCCCGCAGGGTGAGATGTGGTGAAGATTGGGGAAGATGAAGAGGGTAAGGTGGGTGATGGGTCCCACATAAATTTTTGAATATTAATTGTATTTCTTTCAACTTTTTAGTTATTTATTTAAGAGTAAGGGTATTGAGGTCATTTCACACCACTTAACTGGAAAAAAAAAACTAACCTCCATTCGCTTTAGGGACTATCCGAGAACAAGTGTGCAAAAGTTGTGGACTATAGCTGTAATTTTAGAAGTGTATGGACTATGGATAAAATCTGAGCAAACCACAGGGCTATTCGGACATTTTTCTCTAAAATTGATTAAAGAAACAAAAAAATATAAAGAAAAATGGGTGGATAGTCCATGTGGTTTGCCCTTATTTTACTTTTAATCCCAATTTTTCTAAAATTACATGTATGTTTCATGTGATTTGCTTGGTTATTACTCGGATAATCCCATGAATGAATGATTGATTATTAGTTTTCTCTGTTAGTCCACGTAAAATTGACTAACTTACCATTACTAATTTTGAACTAATGAACTTGATTTTGTTTCTTTAATCTATATCTATATATATTCTAAAGTTTAGTTATATGTTCTATTTTAAAACCAAAATTTATGGTTGTTTTAAGTTAGGGTTTATAGACTTTTCATAACAATTCAACTTAAAGGATTGATTGGTGATTAGATAACTAATATTTAATATTACAATTAACTTTAATGAAATAGTACGAGCCTTTATGACCATGTTTAATCAATGAGGCTCTTCCTTTTCTCCATATATTAATGTTTAACTTAGAGTTTATAGACTTTTCATAACAATTCACCTTAAAGGATTGATTGGTGATTAGATAACTAATATTTAATATTGTTTACTTTTTTATTTATTTTTTATTTATGTTTATGCAATGAACCTCTTCGTTTTCTTTATCAAGTGATGTTAAGCTTATTTAATGGGGTTGTTTACATACCACCACCATTTACGGTCGCTTTTAATTGCATTGATTATTCCACGGTTTTTTCTGGGGAGGTGAATGGTCTGAATGTCTATTATATAACGTCCTCCTTCTCTATTGTTGTAGGTACATATTCAGCCTTGCTACTCTACTAACATGTCCAGCTCTCTTAATATGAATACATCGGGAAGTGGTGTTGGCTGCCAAATGGCCCTTGCTGACCTCCGTGAAGGGAGTACCGGCCCCATCACGGTTATGGTTTGCCGAAAGTGGGATGTCACAAGTGTCAATGGACGCTACATGAGCACCGACTATGTCGTCAGTGATAAAAAGGTAAGTCTCACCCTTTTAACCCCCCTTATATTTTCCTTTTACCGGTTTCGTTGTTATTGAAATTATGCTGTTTGGTTTGCACAGGGAGGTGTGATGCATTGTACCGCAAGAAATAACATTGCGCACTACTTCTTTGACAAACTCAAAGAGGGCGGGATATATTTACTCAAGGGTTTTACGGTACAGAGCACCGATCAATACCGGATTCTGAAAGACAGCCCCTTTGTTATCGGGTTAAATGGTTCCACGATTGTAAAGAAGGTTAACGATGCCAGTGGTTCCTTTACGCGCTACCCGTTCTTACTTACGGCGTTTGAGGACCTCCAACCAACTGAGAGCAAGTTTTTTGTAGGTATGGTGAATAATAATATTTCTTAAAAAATACTTTATAAATTCTTATTAAAAGATGTTTTATTTTGATTAAGCAAGTAGATTTAAAGTATGTCAATTTGTCAATATGCAAATGATAAAAGCTTGAATACTAAATTTGCATACGCAGTGAATAAATTTGCACATGGGCTTTAAAATCATTCATGACTATGAAGATACTAAATTTGGAGACCGGAATAATACCGCATCCGCTAAGAACATGTTTTGTCATTTGGTTTTAAAGATTTGCATATGGGTTTAAATTTACATATATGTCATATGGGTAGAGGCTATGATGTTTAAATTTGCATTTAGGTCATATGCAAATTTAAAAACAATATGCAAATGATAAAATCTTAGATACTAATTTTGCATACGCAATGTATAAATTTGCGTATGGGTTTTAAAATCATTCATGACTATGAAGATACTAAATTTGAGATTGGAATAATACCGCATCTGCTAAGAACATATTTTGTCATTTGGTTTAAAAGATTTGCATATAGGTCATATGGATAGAGGCTATGATGTTCCATAAGTTTGAATGTATAAATACACTAAGAACATACTTTTCAATGTATAAATTACGGGTTCAGATGGGCAACACGTGTCATTTGGTTTCTAATTTTTATGATTGTTTTTAAACATGGCTTCACAAATCTGGCCCATCATATAACTGTGTCAGTTGAATTGGGCTTCTCTATTAAATGAGTGGGATGGGCAACTTGGTTGACAACTGATATAAAAATACATTTCCCATTATTAGGGATTTGTAAAAGTTTGAAGTTTGAACGACCTGGTACATGTACGAGGTTTGATTCTGAATGGGAATAGTTGGATTGGGATTATCACCAAATTAGTCCGGGTTTGTGAAACCCCTGGGTTCAGGTTTTTTATCACTGCCCTTTAACACAAAACATAATTTATAGGAGTTTATAGTTCACTTAGAGATTAATGTTCTTTTGGATGTTAATGAAGTTGTGTAATATGTTATCAATTGTTTGGGATATATATGCTAACATGAATGTTTGTTAAGTGGCCCACCTTTATCTCTCTCTCTTCTGATTTATTGTTTGGTTTTCCACCGGTCGTTGTTATCACATATGTCGCTCTCTACTGCTTTGCTTTGTTTTATACAAACTAAACCATATGAATTGGAATGACCCTCCTTTCACCATTGCCACTGACTGTCGATGTAAACCTTAAGGCCGCCCCATCAAGTCCTTCCATCACTAACACAATACCGGCATTCATAACGCTTAAAAACACTGTAAAATTACTATTGCTACCAGAGATGATCGGTTGATTACTAATGATGATATAGGAAAACTTATGTATCACTGGCTGAATCTAAAGTAATTGCTATTAGATTAATGATTTGTATTTTTAAATTGATGATTAATTGATTAACATATATTAATGTTGCTACTACATTAATCATGTAAACTGATTACTAAAGATGACATAGAAGAATTTATGTATTAAAGTAATTGCTATCAGATTAATAACATGTAGTTTTGTGTTGAATCTTACTGTTAAATTACGTGGTGTGGCTGATGAGATGCCAGAATATCATTGAGAATATAATTAAATTAGGGTTTTACTATCGTGAACTCGATAGCTGTCACACCCCTTTCTAAGGCGGAAGCACGAGGTGTGATCTTGAAAGGTTCTCATTGCATACGATAGGTAAACATACTACATGCTCGTAAAATAACTCCAAATGCCAATAACATTACGTAATTAAAAACATAGGTTAAGTGTTTACATCACAAGACAGCATATTGTCTGAAAAGTTTACAATTTTATTTAAAAAAAAAGCGAACATAAAGGTTTGGTCCTTGTATCACCACACGGAGTGGGACATAACAACCAAAGTCAGCAAAACGGGCACCGGAGTCTTGACACAACATGAATATTAACATAAACAACATCCAATAGCAAGAGTATGACCGCGCGCACATCCACTTTAGTTACCTGAAATACATGTGAGTTTTTGGAAAATCGTCAACATAATGTTGGTGTGAATTCATGCAGTTTTTGTATTGAACGTTTGTATACTTTGAATGAAAACATGGTATGTAATTTGTATGTAACAAGTATTTCTATAAATATAAGGAAATCGAGATTGCTAATCGTTTGCAATGCCATTAACATGTGACACGACATAGGAAGCATCCAAACCATAGGCATTTATAATTGTCGATTCACGACGAGAGACACAAAAGCACTCCAGGTAGCACGTGGCCCAGAGTGTGGCTGCCTGAAACCCATTAGATCTAACCTTTTATTCTGCGGTCTAGGTATATTGTTGATTAATGGTGCTTATGACACCCTATTCGTGACATGATCTAAAGTATCATTCCTTAGTTTTTGTATTCCACATACCATAACACATGTATTTTCCCCAAGTTTAAAAAGCATATAAAAGTTTAAAAGTGGGGACATGAACTCACAACTTTGTGTTTCTTGCGCCGTAAACTTCACCGGGTTTGCTTATATAGAGTCGTGACCTATACGTGTTTTATTAACGTTAGTCACTAGACTTGTATCGCACAAGTACAAGTCACCATCTTTTATGTATGTGTTTTTTTGTTGTTAAAAATAATTTATATTTTTAACTATGTATCTTACTTATATTATTTTCTTCAAAAATAAATATAAGTATCTTGTATTTTTCACCCGAGTTATATATATTTTCTTGTATTTGACTATGCATGTTGTATGTGTATTTTTGTATTTCTACTCCTTGGGAGTATTTAGTGTATTTTCAAGTCCTAATACACTATTACATACATATTACATACACTTAGCACAAAATTTGCTGACCAATAAATATATATATTTTTCTCAAAAATATACATACTTAGTATCACTTTTTATCTTGAAGAAATCATCATTTCTTAACTTGGAATTTTACACAAAAATTAGGGAAACCTTGGTAAATATTTTTAGGTAAATTTTTGGGAATAAGTTTCACCAAAACTTATTTTTTTCTAAGTGTCAAAACTTTATAGAAATTTTGACATAGTTTCCCCTAAAAATGAAGGTTTCCCATGTTTTCAAAACATGTGTTTATTTTCTTTTAAAATTATCACAAACAATCAACAACTCATTCAACACTTACCAAGTGCCAAAGTCAAGTAATTTGCTCTACATCATGAACTTGAAGTTTTTGTAAAAGCTTGTAGTAACTTACCATGTTATTTAGTAGGTTTAGTTATCCTTAAAAACATGGTTATTTGTTTGTAAATCACATTCTTGAAAGATTTAGTCCTTTACAACTTGTAAGATGATTTTTCTAAAAATATTTCTTTTGTATTTTTCTTGTTACAATCATGTCCCTAGTCTTGATTTAACACTAAAAATGTGATTAGTTTACTTAGAACCCATGACTTGTAAATCTTATAAATAAACTTGGTTTCTTTAGAAAATTATTTTTGTAATCATCTATTTACAAGATTTGTATTTTGATTTAAATCATATTTACATATGAAAATCAATTTCATCATTCAAGTTCATGAAGACATAAAGCATGATGATCTTGGTCTTTCACAAGATCACCACCTTAACTTACTAGATCATGTGTTTAATCACAATCTAGTAGGTTTCTTATGATGTCTAACATCACTAACACAAATCATCAAGCATCAAGAAGCAAATAAACACCATCAACATGTATTCTTATGTTATTAAGCTTATGTTAAAGTATCATGATCATGTTCTTTAGTGTTCTTGAAGATTAACAATATTCATCATCTTTTATTCATCAAAATATGAAGTAACAAAGGGTTATGAGGGTCTTACTACTAGCACAAGGCTAGGGAAGAACACAAGAGGTTGGAGATGACAAATGTGATGGTTAAAAGCAATCGGGAGAGGTCCTTCAATATCCACAAGCTCCACACTTCGTTAGACACATTCTTGCACCTTTAAGTGGATTTGGAATGATGGAACAATGTTGAATGATGATGGTGGTGTTGTGGGTGTAGTTCAGTCGAGAATGGAGGGGCAAGGGAGGAGGTGGAGTGGTGTGTGAAGTGTGTGAGATATGAGAGATCATAATCCTACTTATAACCATTTTGAGCTTTTATCCAAGGGTTCGTGTGTTCTTAATAGTACATACATAATCTTTATCATATCTAAATGAATCCAAGGAGATCAAGAAAGATCATGTAGGATTTTGTTGGTGGGGTCACCCATTGTGACCGTAAATATGAGGGGGGGGGGGGGGGTAAAGTGTAAGTTTCAATCCCTAATTGCATAAATAAGTTAAGTTTCAAGTGTCTTGATTAGGGATTTAATGTGTTAATATGTTAATATGTTATAAGAGGTGTTATGGTGTTCGTGGATCATAACTAGCTCAGAAACATTAAAACAATGCTTCTAGTAAAGTTTTGGTGTTTCGGGTAAGCATTCAGGACCATTTAGTCCTATTTTTACATGTCACTAACTCGTTACAATGCTGAAATGTGCTGAATTCAGCACTTTAAGTGTATCTCGGGTGCTTTTCAGTGCGTATTTTAGCTTCCGGAAAGTCTATATGTTAACCCTTGTATATATTCTTGGGTTTTAATGTATTTTAGACGTTGGACCTACTCCTAGGCCCCAATTCTATTGTCTGACTGCTTTCTACAGAATTGCTGACACAGTGTGTCTTACCGGTGAGTTTACTAGTCTTTCTGACGCAACGCTAACATTAATGCATTAAGCCATATTTGAAGTATAAAACATGCATGAATTCACAAGTATAGCATGAAATCAGACAATGTTGACATTTAAGCACATAACTGCAGATATTAAATAATAATTGAATTGTATGGAAATTACCGGTTTTGTGCCAGTTGTCACAGTCTCCCCCCGTTAAAAGAATTTCGTCCCGAAATTCAGGCTGAGCTAACTCTCGCAGGAGTTTTCTTGAACAAGTGGGGGTACTTTTCTTTAAACTGGTCTTCACGTTCCCACGTATACTCGGGTCCGTGCTTAGAGTTCCAACGTACTTTGACAAGTTTGACACTACTCCTTCGGGTCTTGTTGACTTTCCAGTCTGTAACCTCAACGGGTTGTTCTGTAAATCGGAGTGTGTCGTCAATATGCACTTCATCCGCAGGGATGATCACTGTTTCTTGGGTTGGACTCTTCTTGAGGTTGGACACATGAAACGTATCATGCACTCCGTTAAGTTCTTTCGGTAATTCCAACTTATACGCCATGGTACCAATTCTTTCCAAGATCTTGAATGGTCCGATGTATCGTGGATTCAGCTTTCCACGTTTTCCAAATCTTACTACGCCCTTCCAAGGTGAGACCTTCAACAAAACTTTGTCTCCCACCTCAAACTCTAATGGTTTTCGTCTTCAATCAGCGTAGCTCTTTTGTCGATCTCGAGCCGCCTTAATGCGCTCTCGGATCTGTATGATTTTGTCAATTGTCTCTTGAACAAGTTCAGGACCAACCATTTGTTTGTCTCTAGCGTCTGCCCAACATAAAGGTGAGCGGCACTTGCGGCCATATAGGGCTTTGAATGGTGCGGCTTTTATGCTCGTATGATAACTGTTATTGTAGGAAAACTCAACCAAAGGTAGGTGAGTATCCCAGCTGCCGCCTAGGTCCATAACACATGCGCGAAGCATATCTTCTAGCGTTTGTATGGTCCATTCGCTCTGGCCGTCTGTTTGCGGATGGAAGGACGTCCTTAGATCTAATTGAGATCCAAAGGCTTCCTGGAAGGATTGCCAGATCCTTGAGACAAAACGTCCATCTCTGTCTGAAATAATTGAGATAGGCACTCCATGACGTGCCACGATTTCTTTCAAGTACAACTCAGCAAGCTTTCCAGTGCTATCCTTCTCTCGGATCGGTAGGAAATGTGCAGACTTTGTTAACCGATCGACTATCACCCATATCATATCATGCCCTCTAGGGGTCCTGGGTATTTTCGTTATGAAGTCCATCGAGATTTGCTCCCACTTCCACATGGGTATCTCTGGTTGTTGCAGTAGCCCGGACAGTTTTTGATATTCAGCCTTAACCTTAGCACAGGTTAGGCACTTTCCAACATAGATAGCAACATCGCTTTTAAGCCTCGGCCACCAATAATAATCCTTCAAATCTTGATACATTTTGTCCGATCCTGGATGGATCGAGTATCTCGATTTGTGAGCTTCATTAAGGATGACTTCTCGATTACCGCCATAGAGCGAAACCCAGATACGCCCTTTAAAGTATAAGGTTCCCTCTTTGTTTGGCACCAAATTCTTTAGCATACCCCGGAGGTATTCAGCTCTACGATTTTCTCCCTTAAGGGCTTCTTGTTGTGCGTCACGAATGCGTGCAGTGATGTTCGTCCGAATAGTCATTTCCAATGCTCGAACTCTTAGGGTCTTAACCCTTTCCTTTCGACTCTACGCGTCTGCTACAATGTTAGCCTTTCCAGGATGGTACTTAATCTCATAGTCATAATCGTTCAGCAGCTCGACCCAACGTCGTTGACGCATATTTAATTCCTTCTGATCAAATATGTGTTGTAGGCTTTTGTGATCTGTGAAGATTGTACATCGAGTACCATATAAATAGTGTCGCCAGATCTTCAAGGCGAATACCACCGCGCCTAGCTCCAGGTCGTGCGTGATGTAATTCCTTTCATGCACCTTCAACTGTCTTGAAGCGTAAGCGATGACTTTTTGGCATTGCATGCGTACGCAACCCAAACCTTGACGCGAAGCGTCGCAGTATACCATGAAGTCTTCAGTACCTTCGGGGAAGGATAGTATCGGTGTATCGCATAGCTTATCTTTGAGCAGTTGGAAGGCTTCTTCCTTCTTATCACCCCAAACGTACTTCTTGTCTTTCTATGTAAGGGTAGTCAGCGGTTGAGCTATCTTGGAGAAATCCTCGATAAATCGTCGGTAATAGCCCGCTAAGCCCAAAAATTTCCGAACTTCAGTTGGGGTTTTGGGGCTTCCCAATTCTTTATTGCTTCAATCTTGGATGGGTCTACATGAATGCCCTTCTCATTCACAACGTGACCAAGAAATTGTACTTCGCGAATCCAGAATTCGCACTTTGAAAACTTTGCATAAAGTTTCTCTTTCTTCAGTAGTTCCAAAATGGTTCTGAGGTTTTACTCGTGCTCTTCTCTCGTTCGCGAGTAAATCAGGATATCATCGATAAATACAATCACGAATTTATCGAGATATGGTTTGCAAACGCCGTTCATCAGATCCATAAATATTGCTGGCGCGTTTGTCAGTCCGAATGGCATCACAAGGAACTCGTAATGCCCATAACGTGTTCTGAATGCAGTCTTTGGTACGCTCTCCTCTTGGATCCTTAACTGATGGTATCCAGATCGAAGGTCGATCTTGGAATAGTAGCTCGATCCTTGTAACTGATCAAATAAGTCATCAATCCTCGGTAGTGGGTACCGATTCTTGATTGTGAGCTTGTTTAACTCTCTATAGTCGATACACATCCGCAGTGTTCCATCCTTCTTCTTCACGAATAACACTGGAGCTCCCCAAGGCGAGAAGCTTGGCCTTATGAATCCTTTATCCAACAACTCCTGGAGTTGTGTAGATAATTCTTGCATTTCGGATGGTGCAAGCCGATAGGGTGCCTTGGCTACAGGAGCGGCTCCTGGAACCAAGTCTATATGGAATTCGACTTATCGTTGCGGAGGTAGTCCTGGCAGATCTTCGGAAAAACAACAGGGAATTCCTTCACCACAGGAACGTCTTCGAGTTTCGGCTCCTCAGCCTTCTTATCTACAACGTGGGCCAGGAAAGCAACACATCCTTTCCTTAAGCACTTATGTGCCTTCATACAACTGATGATTCACAGAGGCGCGTCTCGCTTTTCTCCATGCACGATGAGAGTTTCATCATTCGCCAGAGGGATGCGAATGATTTTCTCATGATAAACAACTTCAGCCTCGTTCTTGGACAACCAATCCATTCCGACCACTACATCGAAGCTACCCAATTGGATAGGTAAGAGGTCGATGCTAAATCTTCGCTCACCAAGTTCTAATGTGCAACCTCTAACAACTTCGCCTGATTCAACAAGTTTACCATTGGCTAGTTCTATGGAATAAGGAATATCTAATCTACTAGATTCTATTCCAAGCATACGTTTAAATTCCACAGACATGAAGCTATTATCGGCACTAGTGTCAAATAGTATGGATGCAAAGTGATTGTTAATGAGAAACGTACCGGTGACCACATTAGGGTCCTCGCGTGCGTTCCTTGCTCCAATCACGAATGCCCGAGCCTAAGCATTGTTCTCCCTTGGGAAATCTTTCTTGAAATGATCTTTGCTTCCACAACCAAAGCATCCTTGGTTCTGCCCAGCTCCATTACCAAACCGGTTACCATTGCCACTGCCATTTCCAACCTCGTTTCCATTACCAGCACCGTTATGGTTTCCGTTCCCGTTCCTAATACCACCTCCATTCCTATTAGCGCCTCCATTTCCTCTTCCCCAACAGAAAAGAAAAGATTAAAAGGAAACTAGCTGTTATGACTTTGTTTACGTTGATTCCGCCTTCGTACTCAAAGATGAACTGCCTTAACTGACGTTTCGAGGTCGTAGATCGGTCCAACAAGTGGTATCAGAGCTCAGGACGAGGAGTTCATACCATTACAGCTTGATTCTACTGGATTTTCATATTTCTACTCACTTTTTCTCATACTTTTCTGATTTGAACATATTTCAGCGGTGAAAATGACCTGAATTTGACATATAACAAGCGAATTAGTGTGATAACTAATCCTTGAAAGATTTGGACTTAAAATCAATCGAACTCATATAAAAAATTAACTTTTCGCTTGAAAACTGTTCGAAAAAGATGACATCAACAGATTTCACTTGAAATACATTGATGATTTCGCTTGAAATATGCTTATATGTTTGATTTCGCTTGAGTTTATCTGTTGATTTCGCTTGTAACAGATCTGGTCTTAGATTTCGCTTGAAAAGTTCAAGCAAAATAGGATTGTTGGATTTCGCTTGAACTGATTGAACTTGTATCAATCAATTTCGCTTGAAAGTCCAAGCGAAATAGGAGATTTTGCTTAAATTGTTCTGTTTCGCTTGAACTTTATATACTTGTTGATTTCGCTTGAAGTGATTTCACTTCAAGTGATTTCGCTTGAACTTGCTGTTTTTCAAAATTTCGAAAATTTCTAAGTGTTTTGCTGATTATTTTTCAGGAACATACAAGATGGCAAATTCCGAACCTATTCCGTGGAAAGACGATAGAACTGAAGAGCAGAAGTATAAATACAGAAAAATGATTGCTGAAAACAAAATCATTTGAATTTCTCGTATCTATCTGGAAGCAAGGAGAGCAAATAGATGGGATCCAGACAGGGAGTGTTATCTTGATGAGTATGGAAATATTGCGATCGCTGATAGTACGCTTGATATCGAAGCCATAATCCAGCAGTATAAAGAGGAAGATGATTATTGGCAAAGAAAATGGTGGGGAGATGAAG
This sequence comes from Helianthus tuberosus, assembly GCA_030545235.1. Taxonomy (NCBI): domain Eukaryota; kingdom Viridiplantae; phylum Streptophyta; class Magnoliopsida; order Asterales; family Asteraceae; genus Helianthus; species Helianthus tuberosus. The sequence continues at coordinate 3,744,525 of CM060362.1, forward strand.
AAGAGAAAAAGAAAAAGAAAAAGAAAGAGTTAATAGATGAAATAGAAAGAAACTCAGAAAATATAAGTTTGGATGTGTTTCTTGAAATAATCAAAATATTTGAAAATGGAACGACAAAGAATGAAGAAGAAGAAGAAAAAGATGAAATTTCAAAAAGTGAAGCTGGCTGCTCAAAATGTGAAAAATCCGAAGCAGAAAATGTCAAACTCTTGATGGACACGGAAAGTTTGACATTGGAAGTCAAAAAGATGAAGGATGAGAAGCAATCTGATGATAAGCAGATTCTTGAAATGAGGGAAAATTGTGAGAAATTGACGTCTGAAAATGTCAAACTGTTGAGTAGTTTGGACAGTTTGACATTGGAAATTAACAATTTGAAAGAAAAAGAAAAAGATTTTCAAAGTCAAATGAAGATTTTAGAAGATGAAAAATCTGTTATTTTTCAGAATAATCTTGAAAAACAAATTGAAATAAATTCCCATCTTCAGAAAATCATTCGGTTTGAAAAAGAAGCTGAAATTGCTCGGAACAAAATTGCTGAGTTAGAGAATAAATTGAAAGGTTTTGTGACTTCGGCACCATATGAGTGTCCAAAACCGATCAATTCTGTTCCAATAAGTGACATTGTTACAAATTTTGACAAAGTCAAAAATGAAGATTGCGATGACAAAGCTGATGATGAAATAGAAAAAGAAAAGAAAAGAAAAATATTTTTAGATTTACAAGAAAAATTTAAAAATATTGTTTTGCAATCTACTGAAACAGGTGAATGTTCTAAACAAAAACCTGTTAAGAAGAGTGTAGAACAGAAACAAAAAGTTAAAAATTTGAAAAATTTTCAAAATGAAATTAAAAGCTCATCAGTTCAGTCATCCAATCATTATCAAAAATCACAAAAATTTAAAAATGAAAACTCACAAAATGTTGGTAATAAGTGGTGCAGGTTTGACCACAGTGCTCAAAAGCCAAATCCAGCATTGAGGAGGAGAAATGACTATAACCAAGCCAAACAATGTTATGATCTGAAGGTTTGGACTGACAGAAGTGGATGGTACGATAACAGAGTGTGCTACACCTGTGGTGTGAGAGGACACATTGCTGTTAACTGCCAGAATTGGAATTATGAAACAAGAAGATGCTATAATTGTCATATCAGAGGACATATTGCCAGAGATTGCTCGAAGAGATCGATGGGAAGATCGAGGGTTGAATCTCAAAGAATGGCAAAGAAACCAGTCAACGTCAAGCCCCATGAACAGAAGGTTCTTAAACCTAAAGTTCAAGATCAGATAATTCAAGAAAAGAAAGTTAAACTTTCACAGGGGCAGAAAGACAGACTGCGAAAGAAAAGGAAAAAGGCAAGAGAGTATCTGGAGAAAATTTTGTCTTCGTGTTCACCGGACAGATTGAATAAAAGTTCTGATGAATCGACTCCTTCGATTGCAAAGTCAAGAAAGATGAATTCATCGAATACAAATCTGAGGACTAAAGAAGAAAAGAAGAAGAAGAAAATGGTCGGCGATGAATCTGATGTGTCAAAGTCAGACAAGCCACCATCAGGCAATGAATCTGGTTCATCAAAGCCAGAGGAGCCTAGTGTTGAGGTAAAAAATGTCAAACCCAAGGCTGGTCAGGCTTGGGTGAATCTTTTCAAATAGAAAAACCTGACTTGCCGGAGTTCCCAGGTTGGTAAGCGTGGAACATGAATCGGCACATTTCTTGAGAAATTCACGTTTGTGATATTTCGAACTTACAAGTGGTAAATCAGGGACATTAAGTTGTACTTGATTTTCTACAAGTGATGTTTGTGGATTGATCTTAAAAATGTTAATTTTTACAAGTGGTTGAAAGATCAAGGTGATGAAACCCCATGTTTGAGAAATGACTCACAAAACTTATTTTCTGGAAAAATCATTTTGATTAAAACAAACTTAAGTGTTTTGAAATCAATATGGGAAAATAGTTTGTTGTCAGGGGGAGTTCTGATTGTTCAAGCCAAGTGAATGGAGATTTGAAGTGATTCTCATCATGTTGTCACGTTTCTTGTATAGTATGTTTTCAAATTTTCCTAGAAAATCAAAATTGAAACATATTTTGATTTTAGGGGGAGAAAAATTAAAAAAAAAATAGAAAATTTGAAAATGTCAAAAATATTGAAAAAGCAAAAATGAGTTTTGTTGTGAAAAAGAGGAAATGATAGTAAATCAGTGAACGATCACAGCATGCTAAAGATATGAATTGTCAAATGTGATAAACGGTCTTACTGATGATGTGTCAGTAGGTTTTTGCACATTTAGTAAATTGTGACGAGATATAAACCTAAATTTCAAACTTGCTTATATCGTGGGTAACATCTCTTGGATATATGGGTAACCCCCGAAATCTTGTTTGAAAGATTCATTTTTCTGATATACTAGGTCTTTATACTCAGTGATATCTGGGGTATTATTCCGGGACTTCTGCTGAATGGAAGTTCTGACCTAGTCCTCGAATAATACTTTCTGCAAATGCTTGAAACATAGCATCACCCTCAGCATAAATGATAAGACAATAAAATTGCCTAGCAATGCTGTTGTAAAAAAGATCCTCTAAAGGGGACACACCCACAAGTTGAGTCATGATCTCTCTGCTGAACGATGGTTCTGACCTGAGCTCTCATGATTCTTCATAAATTATTAACCCCTTACAGATATCATTTGTGTTATAATTACCTGTAAGACTGAATATTGGGATCTGGATACGGGAGTATATTCTGAGGTGGGATACGCGGTTAAGTTTAAGTGCTTAAGACATTAAATTCATATCTCGAAGCAGTTGAACTTTGTGTGAAAATTTAAGTGGACCAGTATACTGACAATCTAAGTGAATCGTTTAGAACTTAAAATGATTAAAGCTTAACGGTGCTTGTGATTTGTCTTATGAAATGATATGATCCTCTTACACAAACTCACCAAAAATATTGTTTGTACATATTTTCTTTACTGCATTTCTCTAAAACAAAATTCAAAAAGATTTTCGACAACTGATGTTGAAGAGCTGATTTTCAAAATTCCAAGTGCTAAACTTGATGAACTAGAGGGTTGGGAGAATATGTTGAAAACTTTGAATGTTATATAAAAATGTTTTGAAAGATTGTGTGGTTAGTTAATCAAGGTCATTCGTTTGAACTTGATGTAACTAGTATGTTTGTTGAATTAATGGTGTCTACCAGTAAGTTTATTAAATTCAAATGTTATAAATTTGTGAAACTTATGTTGAGGTAGAGGATGTGCAGGTTAAACAGTTTTTTGGACCTCATCATTCCCAACGGAAGCTAATTGTCAAAGCTTGAACCAGATATCTCAGATTCTAGCATATTGAGAGAGGGAGTCTGTGAAAGGGGGAGTCTGGATCAACGGTAAAAGGGAAGATTGAAGTTTAAAGTTTGAAGATAAAGATTGAAGAGAGTTTTTACAATGTTTGAAGAATGATAAAGACAAAGACTTGAAGCCAAAGACTTCATCAACATCCAAGGGGGAGTCTGTTGGTGCATTAAATGTCTGTTGATTACATCTTAATCAAGTCTTGTGTCTAGATAGGTTGAATGAACACACAACAGGGTTGTAATTAGGTCTAGATCATGTTTGAGATAGGGTTTTCGCTTGAAAGAGTGTCTTAGGAGTTTCAAGCGAAATCGGTTCATCAAACATCATCACAATTTCACTTGAACCAATCTCAAGTGAAATCAAGTTATGTAATTTCGCTTGAAATTTCTAGGACATCTTCAAGCGAAATCTTCGTGTCTATATATAGGTTAGTGTGTTGTTCATTTAGAAGAGACTTGGTCATTGTGTGTGAGACAAGGTGCTGCCGGATTTGTATCAGATTACATTGTAAAAGCACGTAAATCAATCAGAAAAGAAAGATTAAAAGGAAACTAGCTGTTATGACTTTGTTTACGTTGATTCCGCCTTCGTACTCAAAGATGAACTGCCTTAACTGACGTTTCGAGGTCGTAGATCGGTCCAACAAATCTTCTGTTTGATGACCCAACCTACCACATTTGTCGCATCTTCGAATGCGACAAGCTCCTTCATGATGATACCTACATTTTTGGCATTTAGGCAGGGTGCCTTGGTATCCTTTGGCTACAGTATCATTTGCCGCTGCAAAGGTTCTCGCCTCCTTAGGTGGGTTAGTGTCACGCTTCTTGTTGTTTGAACCCTTGTTGTTGTTGTGGGTTGCTTGATTCAGATTTGAATGCTTCCTTTTCTTGTCACCCGACGACTCAGCATGCGTCTCGGTCTTCTCAATATGGTTCAGTGATAACTTTTTCATGCGAACAGCATCTTCAGTAAGGCTGACAGCCAGAGTTACAGCCTGTGTGATCGTTTCAAGTTTGGCCGAAGTTACCATGCTGTGAAACTCTGGGGCCAGTCCCCAAATGTAGCGCTCGACGCGCTTAAATTCAGGAGTCACCATGTAAGGGATCACTCTAGACAAATCATGGAACCTTTGGGTATAACCAGTAATATCCGCACCTTCCATGGTCAAGTGCCAGAACTCAGTCTCCAACCTTTGGAGTTCAGCACGTGAGCAATACTTTTCTCTCATACGTTCCTTTAGCTCATCCCACGTCATGCCGTACGCAGCATCATCACCCAGAGTCTGGACTTGCAAATTCCACCAAGTTAAAGCTTCATCAACAAACAACCCTGTAGCAAAAGTGACTTGCTGATCCGCGGTACAATTGCTCATACGGATAGTGGCATCAGTCTTCTTCGTCCAGCGTACAAACGCCACTGCACCTCCAGTGCCGTCGTAGTTCAGCGGCTTGCAGTCGAGAAACTGCTTGAAAGTGCAGCCTTGTGCTGTGTTTCCTCCAGATGTATCTCCCTGCCCATTACGTCTAGCATTGCTTGGTCCTCCACTTTGTTCGGTGCGGTTTGCCTCATATTGAGCGATAGCTGCGGAGATCCTTTCTTCCAATAGGGCGTTCAGTTCCTCAGTGGTCCTCGGCAGAAGAGGAGGAGGGGGTTGATCAGAATCCTGATTGTTCACAGCTCTCCTAGGTGCCATGTTCTGTCGGAACATAACACAACAGGGTTAGACATTTGTTTGATATCGTCATACGAGACAGTAGTTGTATATATACACAGACATATACCCACACAAATGACATCAAACAATCCGCCCAACGTATAAATCAATTCACACAGCAACAAGCATGCATAAATAGATAAATACTGGTGTGTCATAAGATATTCACCGAGTCTCTACACATATCAGAACAACTTGTTACATCATTGTTTGCGAAGTAAACAAAATGCATAAGGGTTACATCTCCCCAAAGTACAAGTTTAATATATGTAAAGGACAAAATATCTTACTTCACATTGGCGGTTCTTGTCTTTATACCCTAAATCATTACTCCAAAAGAGTATTTAATAGGCTGGGGGAGGGGTGAGGGTGTTCACGTTTGACCTTTTCTTGTATTGAAGGAATCTCATTTGACACATGACAAGACTTGCTGTGCTTTCTGTGCATTGAGTTCCATAATTATGTATGCATCCATAATTACGTAACTCCTTGCACAGTCCGCATAGTTCGTTTCATCCTCGTATCACTTCCTTCAGATAGGCCACCATTTTTAGGTGAAGACACATGTACCTGTGATATTCTATTTCTAGCATATGTATATATCAATTATTACACATAGTTGCAAGTAATTTCTTAGTCAAAGACAAGTGCTACTCCAGTGCACCCTAAGTCTCGTAGTGTCCTTTCTTGACTCTTTGAAAATCTGTTTCAGGCAGTGGATGTCGCGGAAAGTTTTATGCAATGAAAACTTTTTGAAAAATTGTTTTCGTGAGAGGATCCTAAAGATTGTAGTCTAGACTCGAGAAGGAATCCTGGTTCACTACAATCGCAGCTCTGATACCAATCTGTCACACCCCTTTCTAAGGCGGAAGCACGATGTGTGATCTTGAAAGGTTCTCATTGCATACGATTGGTAAACATACTACATGCTCGTAAAATAACTCCAAATGCCAATAACATTACGTAATTAAAAACATAGGTTAAGTGTTTACATCACAAGACAACATATTGTCTGAAAAGTTTACAATTTTATTTAAAAAAAAAGCGAACATAAAGGTTTGGTCCTTGTATCACCACACGGAGTGGGACATAACAACCAAAGCCAGCAAAACGGGCACCAGAGTCTTGACACAACATGACTATTAACATAAACAACATCCAAGAGCAAGAGTATGACCGCGCGCACATCCACTTTAGTTACCTGAAATACATGTGAGTTTTTGGAAAATCGTCAACATAATGTTGGTGTGAATTCATGCAGTTTTTGTATTGAACGTTTGTATATTTTGAATGAAAACATGGTATGTAATTTGTAGGTAACAAGTATTTCTGTAAATATAAGGAAATCAAGATCGCTAATGTTTTGCAAGGCCATTAACATGTGACACGACATAGGAAGCATCCAAACCATAGGCATTTATAATTGTCGATTCACAACGAGAGACACAAAAGTACTCCAGGTAGCAACATGGCCCAGAGTGTGGCTTCCTAAAACCCATTAGATCTAACATTTTGTTCTACGGTCTAGGTATATTGTTGATTAATGGTGCTTATGACACCCTATTCGTGACATGATCTAAAGTATCATTCCTTAGTTTTTGTATTCCACATACCATAACACATGTATTTTCCCCAAGTTTAAAAAGCATATAAAAGTTTAAAAGTGGGGACATGAACTCACAACTTTGAGGTTTCTTGCACCGTAAACTTCACCGGGTTTGCTTATATAGCGTCGTGACCTATACGTGTTTTATTAACGTTAGTCACTAGACTTGTATCGCACAAGTACAAGTCACCATCTTTTATGTATGTGTTTTTTTGTTGTTAAAAATAATTTATATTTTTAACTATGTATCTTACTTATATTATTTTCTTCAAAAATAAATATAAGTATCTTGTATTTTTCACCCGAGTTATATATATTTTCTTGTATTTGACTATGCATGTTGTATGTGTATTTTTGTATTTCTACTCCTTGGGAGTATTTAGTGTATTTTCAAGTCCTAATACACTATTACATACATATTACATACACTTAGCACAAAATTTGGTGACCAATAAATATATATATTTTTCTCAAAAATATACATACTTAGTATCACTTTTTATCTTGAAGAAATCATCATTTCTTAACTTGGAATTTTACACAAAAATTAGGGAAACCTTGGTAAATATTTTTAGGTAAATTTTTAGGGAATAAGTTTCACCAAAACTTATTTTTTTCTAAGTGTCAAAACTTTATAGAAATTTTGACATAGTTTCCCCTAAAAATGGAGGTTTCCCATGTTTTCAAAACATGTGTTTATTTTCTTTTAAAATTATCACAAACAATCAACAACTCATTCAACACTTACCAAGTGCCAAAATCAAGTAATTTGCTCTACATCATGAACTTGAAGTTTTTGTAAAAGCTTGTAGTAACTTACCATGTTATTTAGTAGGTTTAGTTATCCTTAAAAACATGGTTTATTTGTTTGTAAATCACATTTTTGAAAGATTTAGTCCTTTACAACTTGTAAGATGATTTTTCTAAAAATATTTCTTTTGTATTTTTCTTGTTATAATCATGTCCCTAGTCTTGATTTAACACTAAAAATGTGATTACTTTACTTAGAACCCATGACTTGTAAATCTTATAAATAAACTTGGTTTCTTGAGAAAATTATTTTTCATCTATTTACAAGATTTGTATTTTGGTTTAAATCATCTTTACATATGAAAATCAATTTCATCATTCAAGTTCATGAAGACATAAAGCATGATGATCTTGGTCTTTCTCAAGATCACCACCTTAACTTACTAGATCATGTGTTTAATCACAATCTAGTAGCTTTCTTATGATGTCTAACATCACTAACACAAATCATCAAGCATCAAGAAGCAAATAAACACTATCAACATGTATTCTTATGTTATTAAGCTTATGTTAAAGTATCATGATCATGTTCTTTAGTGTTCTTCAAGATTAACAATATTCATCATCTTTTATTCATCAAAATATGAAGTAACAAAGGGTTATGAGGGTCTTACTACTAGCACAAGGCTAGGGAAGAACACAAGAGGTTGGAGATGACAAATGTGATGGTTAAAAGCAATCGGGAGAGGTCCTTCAATATCCACAAGCTCCACACTTCGTTAGACACCTTCTTGCACCTTTAAGTGGACTTGGAATGATGGAACAATGTTGAATGATGATGGTGGTGTTGTGGGTGTAGTTCGGTCGAGAATGGAGGGGCAAGGGAGGAGGTGGAGTGGTGTGTGAAGTGTGTGAGATATGAGAGATCATAATCCTACTTATAACCATTTTGAGCTTTAATCCAAGGGTTCTTGTGTTCTTAATAGTACATACATAATCTTTATCATATCTAAATGAATCCAAGGAGATCAAGAAAGATCATGTAGGATTTTGTTGGTGGGGTCACCCATTGTGACCGTAAATATGAGGGGGGGGGGGTAAAGTGTAAGTTTCAATCCCTAATTACATAAATAAGTTAAGTTTCAAGTGTCTTGATTAGGGATTTAATGTGTTAATATGTTATAAGAGGTGTTATGGTGTTCGGGGATCATAACTAGCTCAGAAACATTAAAACAATGCTTCTAGTAAAATTTTGGTGTTTCGGGTAATGTCCGGTTGTTCGGTTAGATACCGGTTCGTTAAAGTGCTAAATTGCACCGTTTAGTGTCCTTTATGTACCTTTTTGTGACACTTTTAATTCCCGACACTTAGGAAAGCATTCAGGACCATGTAGTCCTATTTTTACATGTCACTAACTCATTACAATGCTGAATTTTGCTGAAATGTGCTGAATTCAGCACTTTAAGTGTATCTCGGGTGCTCTTCAGTGCGTATTTTAGCTTCCGGAAAGTCTATATGTTAACCCTTGTATATATTCTTGGGTTTTAATGTATTTTACATGTTGGACCTACTCCTAGGCCCCAATTCTATTGTCTGACTGCTTTCTGCAGAATTGCTGACACAGTGTGTCTTACCGGTGAGTTTACTAGTCTTTCTGACGCAACGCTAACATTAATGCATTAAGCCATATTTGAAGTATAAAACATGCAAGAATTCACAAGTATAGCATGAAATCAGACAATGTTGACATTTAAGCACATAACTGCAGATATTAAATAATAGGAAAAATTACAAGTTTTGTCCTTTATCTTTATACCACTTTTCAGGCGGTGTCCTTTTTAACGAATGTTGACAGGCGGTGTCCTTTACTAGGTATTTTGTTGCAAGTTTAGTCCTTTACACCCAACCCAGTTAAAAAACTCTGTTAATTGTTGACATGCGGTGTCCTTTACTAGGTATTTTGTTGCAAGTTTAGTCCTTTACCTATGTATTTCGTTGCAAGTTTAGTCCTTTACACCCAACAATTAACAGGGTTTTTTAACTGGGTTGGGTGTAAAGGACTAAACTTGCAACAAAATACCTAGTAAAGGACACCGCCTGTCAACATTCGTTAAAAAGGATACCGCCTGAAAAGTGGTATAAAGATAAAGGCCAAAACTTGTAATTTTTCCTAAATAATAATTGAATTGTACGGAAATTACCGGTTTTGTGCCAGTTGTCACAGTCTCCCCCCGTTAAAAGAATTTCGTCCCGAAATTCAGGCTGAGCTAACTCTCGCAGGAGTTTTCTTGAACAGGTGGGGGTACTTTTCTTTAAACTGGTCTTCACGTTCCCACGTATACTCGGGTTCGTGCTTAGAGTTCCAACGTACTTTGACAAGTTTGACACTACTCCTTCGGGTCTTGTTGACTTTCTAGTCTGTAACCTCAACGGGTTGTTCTGTAAATCGGAGTGTGTCATCAATATGCACTTCATCCGCAGGGATGATCACTGTTTCTTAGGTTGGACTCTTCTTGAGGTTGGACACATAAAACGTATCATGCACTCCGTTAAGTTCTTCCGGTAATTCCAACTTGTACGCCATGGTACCAATTCTTTCCAAGATCTTGAATGGTCCGATGTATCGTGGATTCAGCTTTCCACGTTTTCCAAATCTTACTACGCCCTTCCAAGGTGAGACCTTCAACAAAACTTTGTCTCCCACCTCAAACTCTAATGGTTTTCATCTTCGATCAGCGTAGCTCTTTTGTCGATCTCGTGTGACAACCCTCAAAATTTCATGTAATCCGTACGATTTATTAATGATAATTAAAGTGCTTGAAGACTGTGCTGAATTACTTAACTGCTTTCTGATTCTGTGTCATACTTACATGTACTTGTTAACATACTAGTCCTGTGCAGAAAATTTACTAAATAGTCCTGTATGCTTTTCCTAAGTGTTGGGAATTAAAAATGTTACAAAAAGATATATAAAGAACACTATATGGAATAATTTAGCACTTTAACGGAACGGTACCTAACCGAACAACCGGACATTACCCGGAACACAAAATGTTGTTAAACACATTGTTTCACTTTTACTAAGCTAGTTATGGTCCCCGAACATCATAACATATGCAATAAAGATGTAACACACATAATACACTAACTAAATATTAGTTTCCAACCAAACTAACTTAACTTACCATTGCATGCCAACTAAACACCCCCTCCCCCATACTTACGGTTCATATGGCCCCCCACCCCTTTGATTTTCTTGGCTTATTTTATTAGATCTTGTCTCCCCATATTAGACATATTACACATTGGATTGAGAGGTGTGGGAAGTTCAAAGATATAAACCACTAGATCACACATGACACTTCACAACTCAAACACCTCCTCCTTCCCCCTTTGACTCTTGGCCGTAACTCACCCAACACACACCCACCATCAACTTTCATTCTACAACCATTTTACACATACTCAAGGGTGCTAGAAGCCGTATAAGGAAGCTCGGTGTGTTCGGAAGTTGAAGGACCACTCTCATCTTCTTTTATCCACCACATTTCTTCACTTGAACTTCCCTAGTCTTGAACTAGTGGTAAGAACTTAGATCCTTGCATTTTACATGTTGTTTAAGTGGTTAATGATGTATAATGATCAAAATGTTAAGAACTCTAAGGAACCTTATGAAGAAGACATGAACAGAAACTTGCTAGATGAAGATATCATGATAAATACAAGTTGATATGCATGTTGATCATTGTTTGTTAGTAGAAATGATGTGAATCATCATGTAGTCTTGCTAGGTCATGATTAAAAACATGATCTAGCAAGATGAGAAATTAGAATGTTGTAGGATGATGGAATCATCCACACATAAACTATGAACTTGAATGAATGAATGTTTTCTTGAAAAATAAAGATCAAAGTAGGATGACAAACATGTAGATCTAAGGATCCATGAGTGGATCTTCAAAAGAACCAAGTTAAGAATATGAGTTTCATAAAATCTTGGATCTTACATAAACTAATCACATTTTTGGTGGATAAACAAGTGTAGAAACACTTGTGTAATAAGAAAAGTTCACAAAGAAATATTTTTAGAAAATACGGTTGGAAGTTGTAAACACTTAAACTCTTTAAAAATAAAGTTTTTAAGGAACTAATCATATTTTAAAAGGTAACAAGACTTACTAAGTATGCTAGTAAGTTACTACGTATTTTCATAAATTTTCAAGTTCATGAGTTTATTGTTTATGCTTGTTTTTTACAAGTTGGTAAGTAGAGGTTGTATATTGTTGATTGGTGATTGTTGAATGATTTTTTACAAAAGAAAATGATATGCTAGTAAGCATGGACACCTCCATTTACAAAGGAAAATCTGGCGAAATTTTCTAAAATTCAAACACTTAGAAAATATTTTTCTAAACAAGTGTTACAAGTATATTTTATAACTTGTGTTTCGAATATAAACTTCGCCATAACATTTGTGACAAAAATACAAAGTGCCGGAGGTTGATTTTATAAATAAAATGGTTAAATCTATATTTAGAATATATATTTTATACTAGGACACTTGTGTGGATACTTGTTCATTTTGTGAAAATGTTATACTATTTTAGAGTAAAATAATGTAACTCCACAATATAACTTGACATTCGAATTGTGTGGTATGTGATAGAAGTAATGAGTAAATAAACCGTGCGTAGGATACGTGATAAGCATGCATGAGAAATTGATTGTTATCTGTACCTTATTAGGACGTGCTTGATTTCTGATTATTAGAGTAACTAATCTAACCGAGCAAACCAAGGTGAGTTCACACCCTTACTAAGGCATGGGGTTCCCGGTGGTTGGGAATGGGATTAAATAGCTGAGACGGAATTTGTACTTTCACCACTACTAGACTACTTACCTCCGTCCTCGGATTGGGAAGGACGCCAGCACTAAACCTACGTACTCACTACGTACCACTGTCCTCGGATTGGGAAGGGCACCAGCGCTAAACCTACGTACTTACTGCGTACCACTGTCCTCGGATTGGGAAGGACACCAGCGCTAAACCTACATATTTAATATGTACCTCTGTCCTCGGATTGGGAAGGACACATATATATACATCTAGTCTAGTGGTTTATAACATGGGGTAGCCCCCACCGTTTATGGTTTGGGAAAAATAAGGAAAGTTGATTTAACCTGCAGTTGCAAACAGACTCATAGTTCTTGAAAAACTACTTTATAACGAACACCTACTGTGAACTCGCTCAACTTTGTTGTTGATTTGTTGTTACATGCCTTGCAGGTCGTTAGGTACTTATGGAGCTTGCGCGAGGAGGAGGTCGTTGTGGGATATGGACTATTATGTCCCGTGCCTAATAAATAAACTTTATGAACGTATGGAACTTATGACTGATCGTTAAAACTTATGAACTATGAACTTATGTTTTGGACTTACGTCTTATGCTTCCGCTGTTAACTTAAAGTCGGTTACTGTCTTTTGGTCACCAATTGTAGTGTGGTTGGTTTATTTACGTAATTACGTTGTTCAATATGATTGGTGGCTCGATCCTGGTCATGTCACGCCTCCAAGCGGTGATACTCCGTGTGTGGATTTTGGGGGTGTGACAGATTAGTATCAGAGCCATTGGTTATAGTGAACTTGGTTTTTAAAAAAAAAGGGGAAAAGCTTTTTGATAAAACCAGACTATAACCTGTACAGTGCTCAAACGATCCACAACGACGCTTCGCTCCACGTGCAAGACTCGACACTATAGGTAATATGGTTTATGTTTGTATTGCCTACCTGCTAGTAGCGCATTTGATCATGACATGCTTAGTTAGCGTAACAACTATTGCTTGAAACCCTGTGTGTTTGCTCTCTTCTGTCACTCCACACTTACGCACTTTCGCGACACCACTTCTTACTTGTGTTTCCTTCGATGTGAAGATCATGAGTGGACGTCTGAACTTGACTCAAGCCCAGCTGACGGCTCTAATCAATGAACGAGTTGCTGAGGCACTCGCGGCAGTTCCAGCAGGAGGTATAACCTGCCATTTCGACCTATCCTAGGACGATTAGATCCTACTCTCGCGAACCAACTCTTGTGCTTAACCTTGTCTTTTATTCTCGCGCAACAGGTCAACATGCTCAGCCTCCTATGTGCACGTTCAAAACGTTCATGGATTGCTGACCTAGTACTTTCAGCGGCACAGAAGGAGCTGTAGGCCTTCTTCACTGGTTCGAGAAGCTCGAGTCTGTTTTTGAGATGTGTGAATGCCCTGAAGATCGTAGGGTGAAATATGCTACTGGAACACTCGAAGGTGCTGCGTTAACCTGGTGGAAGGCACAGGTTCAACTGTTAGGGCTGGCGGTTGCTAATGCCACCCCATGGAACGATTTCAAAGAATTGATCAAAGAAGAGTACTGTAGTCGTGATGACATCCACAAGCTAGAGGTAGAATTTTTCAATCTGAAGATGACGGGGTCTGAAATCGAGGCATACACAAAGAGGTCGAACGAATTAGCTATCCTGTGTCCCACTATGGTGGATCCTCCTATTAAGCGTATCGAGCTGTACCTTAAGGGTTTGGTGCCAGAAATTCAAAGCCACGTGACCTCAGCTAATCTTGGCACCATACAACAAATCATCAAGTTGGCTCATCGTCTCACTGATCAAGCAGTTGAGCAGAACAAGCTGCCCAAGCGTATTAGCGCTACTACTACTGATGCTCCCAGTGATAACAAGCGCAAGTGGGATGGAAATTCGAGCAAGGGTTCAACTTCAGTTCAGTATCAGCAGCGAAAGACTGATGAGTACAGGAACCCCAGTCAGCATTCTTCTGGGAATCAAGGTCAGGGTGGATACAGGGGAAATCACCCTAAGTGCAATCGATGTAATTTGCACCATAGCGGGGCGTGCAACAAGGGTCGTTGTCAAAGATGTAACAAGCCTGGACATGAAGCCAAAGATTGCAGGAGCTCACGTCCTGCGAATCAGAATCGACAACAGCAGCCACAAGCTCCCCAGAATCAACATCAACACCAGCAGGGTAATAAGGGATGCTTCCAGTGCGGTGCTGAGGGTCACTTCAAGAGGCACTGTCCACAGCTGAATCAGAATCAGAATCAGAACAACAACCAAGGAAACGGGAACAACAATGGAGGCAACAACGGGGGTAACAATAATGGTAATGGTGCCAGGGGACGTGTGTTCGTGCTAGGTCAGGGTGATGCAAGGAACGATCCCAACGTTGTGATGGGTAAGTTCCTTCTGGACGACTTCTTTGTTACTGTTTTATTTGATTCGGGTGCCGATACTAGTTATGTGTCCTTAAAAGCTAGCCAAATGCTTAAGCGCACTCCAACACTTTTGAACACCAAACACACGGTAGAACTAGCAAACGGTAAAAGTCTTGAAGCCACACACATAGTTAAAGGTTGTAACCTCGTCTTAGCTGGTCAGACCTTCTCTATCAATCTTATTCCTATCGTACTTGGTAGTTTCGACGTCGTTATTGGGATGGATTGGCTATCTCATCATCAAGCGGAGATTATTTGCAAAGAGAAAATCGTCCGCATTCCTCGTTCTGGTGAAGAACCTCTCATGATTTATGGAGACAAGAGTGGTGCTGTTGTGGGCATCATCTCTTTCCTTAAGGCCCAGAAGTGTTTGCGAAAGGGCCACACTGCCATTCTAGCACTTGTTACTGACACATCAACGGAAGAGAAGAGAATTGAAGACATTCCTATTGTGCGCGATTTTCCTGAGGTATTTCCTGAGGAATTACCTGGTCTTCCGCCTCATTGACAGGTCGAGTTTCAAATCGAGCTAGCTCCAGGAGCAGCACCAATAGCTCGTGCACCTTATCGACTAGCTCCGTCAGAACTTGAAGAACTGTCCACGCAATTACAAGAACTCTTGGAAAAGGGTTTAATACGTCCCAGCTCTTCGCCCTGGGGAGCTCCAGTCTTGTTTGTAAAGAAGAAAGACGGTACTTTCAGAATGTGTATTGACTATCGCGAACTTAACAAGGTGACCGTGAAGAATCGTTATCCTCTTCCACGTATTGACGACTTGTTCGACCAGCTGCAAGGGTCGAGCTTTTACTCTAAAATCGATTTGAGATCGGGATACCATCAGCTGAGAGTCCGAGATGAGGACGTCTCCAAAACAGCATTCAGGACTCGTTATGGGCATTACGAGTTTCTGGTTATGCCTTTTGGATTGACGAATGCACCAGCGGTCTTCATGGATCTCATGAACAGAGTGTGCAAGCCTTACCTGGATAAGTTTGTCATAGTTTTCATCGACGATATCCTGATCTATTCGAAGAGTCAGGAAGAACACGAGCAACACCTGAGGCTTATTTTGGAACTTCTTCGAACAGAGCAACTGTATGCCAAATTCTCGAAATGTGACTTCTGGCTTCGCGAGGTCCACTTTCTAGGCCATGTGGTAAACAAGGATGGAATTCATGTTGATCCATCCAAGGTTGATTCGATCAAGAACTGGCCTGCACCCCGTACACCAACAGAAATCCGCCAATTCTTGGGTTTGGCAGGATATTACAGAAGGTTCATCAAGGATTTCTCAAAGATTGCGCAACCCCTCACTTCACTGACTCAGAAGGGTGTCACCTATCGTTGGGGTGATGCACAGGAGTCCGCATTTCAGCACTTAAAAGATAGACTTTGTAGCGCGCCTATCCTCTCATTGCCTGAAGGCACAGATGATTTTGTGGTTTATTGCGACGCTTCCATCCAAGGACTTGGTTGCGTGTTGATGCAACGTGACAAGGTCATTGCCTACGCATCGCGCCAACTTAAAGTTCACGAAAGGAACTACACTACGCATGACTTGGAATTGGGAGCAGTTGTTTTCGCACTTAAGATATGGAGACATTACCTGTACGGTACCAAGTGCACCATTTACACCGATCACAGGAGTCTCGAGCATATCTTCAAGCAAAAGGAGTTAAACATGCGACAACGCCGTTGGGTCGAGCTCTTGAATGATTACGAATGTGCGATCAAGTACCATCCGGGCAAAGCCAATGTTGTGGTTGACGCCCTCAGTCGAAAGGATACTATACCTAAGCGTGTACGTGCGTTACAGCTTACCATTCACTCTAGCCTCCCCGCTCAAATTCGTGATGCTCAGGTCGAAGCATTGAAAGCAGAAAACATCAGGGCTGAGTCCCTACGAGGATCAAGGAAACGGTTAGAACAAAAGGGAGACGGCGCCTACTATGTAAACGGGCGCATCTGGGTTCCACTTTATGGAAACTTACGCGAGCTTGTGATGGATGAAGCGCACAAGTCTCGTTACTCAGTACATCCTAGTTCGGATAAAATGTACCATGATCTCAAGACTACATACTGGTGGCCTAGCATGAAAGCCCACATAGCAACCTACGTTAGCAAATGTTTGACTTGTGCGAGAGTCAAAACTGAATATCAGAAACCATCAGGCCTACTGCAACAACCAGAGATCCCGAAATGGAAATGGGAGCAAATTTCCATGGATTTCGTTACTGGCCTGCCTAGATCTCAACGCGAAAATGATACCATTTGGGTGATCGTGGATCGACTGACCAAGTCTGCACATTTTCTGGCTATCAAGGAAACGGATAAGTTTTCTACTCTAGCAGACATTTACCTAAAGGAAGTAGTATCAAGGCACGGAGTGCCAACCTCCATTATTTCGGATCGTGACTCACGTTTTACATCGGAATTGTGGCAAGCTATGCACAAGTCTTTTGGCTCTCGACTAGACATGAGCACGGCATATCATCCACAGACGGATGGGCAGTCTGAACGCACCATCCAAACCCTTGAAGACATGCTTAGGGCATGTGTAATCGATTTTGGTAATGGCTGGGAAAAACACCTCCCGTTAGTGGAGTTTTCGTATAACAACAGTTACCACACCAGCATCCAGGCCGCTCCGTTCGAGGCATTGTACGGACGAAAGTGCCGATCACCTCTTTGTTGGGCAGAGGTTGGCGACAGTCAAATCACAGGCCCAGAACTTGTAGTAGATACAACCGAAAGGATTGCTCAGATACGACAACGAATGGCGGCAGCTCGTGACCGTCAGAAAAGCAATGCTGATAAGCGAAGGAAACCACTCGAGTTCCAGGTTGGGGATCGGGTGCTACTCAAAGTCTCACCTTGGAAAGGTGTAGTTCGTTTTGGCAAACGAGGCAAACTCAATCCGCGTTATGTCGGACCGTTCGAAATTATTGAGAAAATTGGCAAGGTCGCTTACAAGTTGAATCTACCGCCAGAACTCAGCGGAGTTCACAATGTTTTCCATGTGTCGAATCTGAAGAAGTGTCTGTCAGATGAGACCCTCATAGTTCCTCTCAAGGAACTCACTATCGACGACCAGCTGCGATTCGTCGAGGAACCAGTAGAGATTACTAATCGAGATGTTAAGATTCTCAAGCGTACCAGAATACCTCTCGTTCGAGTTCGTTGGAATTCCCGTCGTGGCCCAGAGTATACCTGGGAGCGGGAAGACCAAATGAAACTCAAGTACCCCCAGCTGTTTAAGAAAAGTGCAACGACTACTGAGGCTGAAGCTACTGCAGAATTTCGGGACGAAATTCCAAATCAACGGGGGGATGATGTGACACCCCAGGAAACCACGCAACTTAACTAGCTTCCACAGTAACCACGTGCTAAATTTCGGGACGAAATTCTCTTAACAGGGGGAGAATGTGACAACCCTCAAAATTTCATGTAATCCGTACGATTTATTAATGATAATTAAAGTGCTTGAAGACTGTGCTGAATTACTTAACTGCTTTCTGATTCTGTGTCATACTTACATGTGCTTGTTAACATACTAGTCCTGTGCAGAAAATTTACTAAATAGTCCTGTATGCTTTTCCTAAGTCTTGGGAATTAAAAATGTTACAAAAAGATATATAAAGAACACTATATGGAATAATTTAGCACTTTAATGGAACGGTACCTAACCGAACAACCGGACATTACCCGGAACACAAAATGTTGTTAAACACATTGTTTCACTTTTACTAAGCTAGTTATGGTTCCCGAACATCATAACATATGCAATAAAGATGTAACACACATAATACACTAACTAAATATTAGTTTCCAACCAAACTAACTTAACTTACCATTGCATGCCAACTAAACACCCCTTCCCCCATACTTACGGTTCATATGGCCCCCCACCCCTTTGATTTTCTTGGCTTATTTTATTAGATCTTGTGTCCCCATATTAGACATATTACACATTGGATTGAGTGGTGTTGGAAGTTCAAAGATATAAACCACTAGATCACACATGACACTTCACAAACTTCACAACTCCAACACTTCCTCCTTCCCCCTTTGACTCTCGGCCGTAACTCACCCAACACACACCCACCATAAACTTTCATTCTACAACCATTTTACACATACTCAAGGGTGCTAGAAGCCGTATAAGGAAGCTCGGTGTGTTCGGAAGTTGAAGGACCACTCTCATCTTCTTTTATCCACCACATTTCTTCACTTGAACTTCCCAAGTCTTGAACTAGTGGTAAGAACTTATTTCCTTGCATTTTACATGTTGTTTAAGTGGTTAATGATGTATAATGATCAAAATGTTAAGAACTCTAAGGAACCTTATGAAGAAGACATGAACATAAACTTGCTAGATGAAGATATCATGATAAATACAAGTTGATATGCATGTTGATCATTGTTTGTTAGTAGAAATGATGTGAATCATCATGTAGTCTTGCTAGGTCATGATTAAAAACATGATCTAGCAAGATGAGAAAATTAGAATGTTGTAGGATGATGGAATCATCCACACATAAACTATGAACTTGAATGAATGAATGTTTTCTTGAAAAATAAAGATCAAAGTAGGATGACAAACATGTAGATCTAAGCATCCATGAGTGGATCTTCAAAAGAACCAAGTTAAGAATATGAGTTTCATAAAATCTTGGATCTTACATAAACTAATCACATTTTTTGTGGATAAACAAGTGTAGAAACACTTGTGTAATAAGAAAAGTTCACAAAGAAATATTTTTAGAAAATACGGTTGGAAGTTGTAAACACTTAAACTCTTTAAAAATAAAGTTTTTAAGGAACTAATCATATTTTAAAAGGTAACAAGACTTACTAAGTATGCTAGTAAGTTACTACGTATTTTCATAAATTTTCAAGTTCATGAGTTTATAGTTTATGCTTGTTTTTGACAAGTTGGTAAGTAGAGGTTGTATATTGTTGATTGGTGATTGTTGAATGATTTTTTACAAAAGAAAATGATATGCTAGTAAGCATGGACACCTCCATTTACAAAGGAAAGTCTGGCGAAATTTTCTAAAATTCAAACACTTAGAAAATATTTTTCTAAACAAGTGTTACAAGTATATTTTATAACTTGTGTTTCGAATATAAACTTCGCCATAACATTTGTGACAAAAATACAAAGTGCCGGAGGTTGATTTTATAAATAAAATGGCTAAATCTATATTTAGAATATATATTTTATACTAGGACACTTGTGTGGATACTTGTTCATTTTGTGAAAATGTTATACTATTTTAGAGTAAAATAATGTAACTCCACAATATAACTTGACATTCGAATTGTGTGGTATGTGATAGAAGTAATGAGTAAATAAACCGTGCGTAGGATACGTGATAAGCATGCATGAGAAATTGATTGTTATCTGTACCTTATTAGGACGTGCTTGATTTCTGATTATTAGAGTAACTAATCTAACCGAGCAAACCAAGGTGAGTTCACACCCTTACTAAGGCATGGGGTTCCCGGTGGTTGGGAATGGGATTAAATAGCTGAGACGGAATTTGTACTTTCACCACTACTAGACTACTTACCTCCGTCCTCAGATTGGGAAGGACGCCATCACTAAACCTACGTACTCACTACGTACCACTGTCCTCGGATTGGGAAGGGCACCGGCGCTAAACCTACGTACTTACTGCGTACCACTGTCCTCGGATTGGGAAGGACACCAGCGCTAAACCTACATATTTAATATGTACCTCTGTCCTCGGATTGGGAAGGACATATATATATACATCTAGTCTAGTGGTTTACAACATGGGGTAGCCCCCACCGTTTATGGTTTGGGAAAAATAAGGAAAGTTGATTTAACCTGCAGTTGCAAACAGACTCATAGTTCTTGAAAAACTACTTTATAACGAACACCTACTGTGAACTCGCTCAACTTTGTTGTTGATTTGTTGTTACATGCCTTGCAGGTCGTTAGGTACTTATGGAGCTTGCGCGAGGAGGGGGTCGTTGTGGGATATGGACTATTATGTCTCGTGCCTAATAAATAAACTTTATGAACTTATGGAACTTATGATTGATCGTTAAAACTTATGAACTATGAACTTATGTTTTGGACTTACGTCTTATGCTTCCGCTGTTAACTTAAAGTCGGTTACTGTCTTTTGGTCACCAATTGTAGTGTGGTTGGTTTATTTACGTAATTACGTTGTTCAATATGATTGGTGGCTCGATCCTGGTCATGTCACACCTCCAAGCGGTGATACTCCGCGTGTGGATTTTTGGGGTGTGACATCTCGAGCCGCCTTAATGCGCTCTCGGATCTGCATGATTTTGTCAGTTTTCTCTTGAACAAGTTCAGGGCCAACCATTCGTTTGTCTCCAGCGTCTGCCCAACATAAAGGTGAGCGGCACTTGCGGCCATATAGGGCTTTGAATGGTGCGGCTTTTATGCTCGTATGATAACTGTTATTGTAGGAAAACTCAACCAAAGGTAGGTGAATATCCCATCTGCCGCCTAGGTCCATAACACATGCGCGAAGCATATCTTCTAGCGTTTATATGGTCCGTTCGCTCTGGTCGTCTGTTTGCGGATGGAAGGTCGTGCTTAGATCTAATTGAGATCCAAAGGCTTCCTGGAAGGATTGCCAGATCCTTGAGACAAAACGTCCATCACTGTCTGAAATAATTGAGATAGGCACTCCATGACGTGCCACGATTTCTTTCAAGTACAACTCAGCAAGCTTTCCAGTGCTATCCTTCTCTCGGATCGGTAGGAAATGCGCAGACTTTGTTAACCGATCGACTAACACCCATATCATATCATGCCCTCTAGGGGTCCTGGGTAATTTCCTTATGAAGTCCATCGAGATTTGCTCCCACTTCCACATGGGTATCTCTGGTTGTTGCAGTAGCCCGGACAGTTTTTGATATTCAGCCTTAACCTTAGCACAGGTTAGGCACTTTCCAACATAGATAGCAACATCACTTTTAAGCCTCGGCCACCAATAGTAATCCTTCAAATCTTGATACATTTTGTCCGATCCTGGATGGATCGAGTATCTCGACTTGTGAGCTTCATTAAGGATGACTTCTTGATTACCGCCATAGAGCGGAACCCAGATACGCCCTTTAAAGTATAAGGTTCCCTCTTTGTTTGGCACCAAATTCTTCAGCATACCCCGGAGGTATTCAGCTCTACAATTTTCTCCCTTAAGGGCTTCTTGTTGTGCGTCACGAATGCGTGCAGTGATGTTCGTCCGAATAGTCATTTCCAATGCTCGAACTCTTAGGGTCTTAACCCTTTCCTTTCGACTCAACACGTCTGCTACAACGTTAGCCTTTCCAGGATGGTACTTAATCTCACAGTCATAATCGTTCAGCAGCTCGACCCAACGTCGTTGACGCATATTTAATTCCTTCTGATCAAATATGTGTTGTAGGCTTTTGTGATCTGTGAAGATTGTACATCGAGTACCATATAAATAGTGTCGCCAGATCTTCAAGGCGAATACCACCGCGCCTAGCTCCAGGTCGTGCGTGGTGTAATTCCTTTCATGCACCTTCAACTGTCTTGAAGCGTAAGCGATGACTTTTTGGCGTTGCATGAGTACGCAACCCAAACCTTGACGCGAAGCGTCGCAGTATACCACGAAGTCTTTAGTGCCTTTGGGTAAGGATAGTATCGGTGCATCGCATAGCTTATCTTTGAGCAGTTGGAAGGCTTCTTCCTGCTTATCACCCCAAACGTACTTCTTGTCTTTCTATGTATGGGTAGTCAGCGGTTGAGCTATCTTGGAGAAATCCTCGATAAATCGTCGGTAATAGCCCGCTAAGCCCAAAAATTGCCGAACTTCAGTTGGGGTTTTGGGGCTTCCCAATTCTTTATTGCTTCAATCTTGGATGGGTCTACATGAATGCCCTTCTCATTCACAACGTGACCAAGAAACTGTACTTCACGAATCCAGAATTCGCACTTTGAAAACTTTGCATAAAGTTTCTCTTTCTTCAGTAGTTCCAAAATGGTTCTGAGGTTTTGCTCGTGCTCTTCTCTCGTTCGCGAGTAAATCAGGATATCATCGATAAATACAATCACGAATTTATCGAGATATGGTTTGCAAACGCGGTTCATCAGATCCATAAATACTGTTGGCGCGTTTGTCAGTCCGAATGGCATCACAAGGAACTCGTAATGCCCATAACGCGTTCTGAATGCAGTCTTTGGTACGCTATCCTCTTGGATCCTTAACTGATGGTATCCAGATCGAAGGTCGATCTTGGAATAGTAGCTCGATCCTTGTAACTGATCAAATAAGTCATCAATCCTTGCAACCATTCCAACACCCCCTATAGCTTTATTTTTTTATTAACTTACTTTTATGCATGACCCATACCAATCTATCCTCATCTTCTTCAAACACTTATTTATGACAACCTTTTAGGTAAATTCAACCTAATTCCACAAACTCGATAACAAAAGCTAAAATATTCAAATATTTAGTAATCAAAACCCTTAACATAACTGAAATCAATCCTAATTTCCAGTTTCTCAACTCAGAATTCAGAAATGTACATACTGTTTATATATATATTTCAACTCAAAAACCTGACTAGAGAAAATTGATACTGAATTGAACAAAAAATGAGGCCTTTTTGTACCTGGAATCGACGTCACCTCCAGCAAAGCTGGAATCATTTTAGATTGAGAGGGTTTAGTTTGATACCTGGAAACGTTGGATTTACGGGGTTTGACTTTTATGTAAGGGTTTTGGATTTTAGGTCAAACTAGGATAGAGATCTGGTCGACAGAACTGTCTGGCCTGCCAAGTGTGCGACAATAGGGATTAGCCTCCCCGACGTAACCTACCTATGGACCTACCATGTGTGAAGACACTGTCCATACATTCCCCCCACCCACCCCGTTTGCCTCGCTAAACTACCCCTGTTATTTTGTTCGTTATAGGTCATCCTTTTTCGGAACGTTGTGGAGATTACGTCTATTAGAACCAAGAACAGCTGGTATCTTTTCGCGTGTTCCGGTAGCAAGTGTCGTAAGGGACTGAAAAGAGAGGACGGTTACTTCATTTGCAAGGCATGTGAATCAAAGGTTGACTATCCAAGGACAAGGTATACACTTGAATATCTCATACGCAAATTCATTACTTCTGTTATCGTCCCTTTATACTGCTGATCCCCTTCCCATATGATGGCATGATTCTTTGTTGTCCGGGACTATTTGTCGCGCTTCTACATTCACGTTCTTTGGCCGCTGCCCTACAATTGTTATTGATCTACTATACCGTGCTAGGTTTCATATTCAGGCGGATGTAACTGACGGAACGATGAGCACTGTAGTCGTCCTCTTTGATGAAGTTGCTGAACAATTGGTTAAGCGGACGGCGAGATCCTTGGTAGAGGAACAGTTGAAGGTATGTACGCTACGCATTGTAAGGTGGTTTTTCAAGCATATGTGAATTTGGTACGATGGCTTTCCTATGTGCAAGATACTTCTATTGATGCTCCCATACTACCCTCCGCCCTCGCAGCCCTTATTGGAACAAAACACACTTTTGAGATTAAGAGCCATACATACTACCATTTTGGGGACTATGAGAGCTTCACTTGCGCGAAGATTGTAGCCCATGGTATGGATGATGCAGATAGGAGCATTGATACTGTTGCGTTTGATTTGGGTGCAACACCATCCGGCTCCTTAAAGCGTGGTTCGAACCTCCCGCCGCTGACCCCTGGAACTGGACGCAAACTTAGAAAGTTGTAAGATACCCTTACCAATTCTCCCCTGTTTCGAATGTTTACCCGTTCGAATTTTGTGCCAACACATGTGTTTCAGTGTTTCTTTTCAGCTACGTTGAAGAATCGGATGAAGATGATGATGGGGTGCTGGTTGATCGTAAGGATGTTACTGATGTGCTAGACGATGGTAGGGATGATGAGGAGGGTTCTTTCTGATATGGCAACGCTCATTCTTAAGCTTATTTAAGTGTTTTCGCAGTTGTGACTTTCTCTTTTATGTATTCAAATAATGTGGCGACGCTTAGGAGTTGTGCCCACACCAAAAGTGTAATGCTTCTCTATTGCACGATATATAAATGACATTTTCAAACTCTAAAATATAACTGGCTTAAACTCTGAAATATAAATGACATTTTCAGATTAAAATTAAACTGGCTTAAACTAAAATATCAAAGAATCATAACGACTCACCAATAAAAGCATAGCACAAGCTGTCACCTGTTTTATAGTCACGGATTATATCAGTTCTGCAAAAGTTTATGAATTATAAAAACTATCCCAACAAGAAAATGGATTTGGTCAAATAGAACACTTCAAGATTTGATAACTTACGAGGTCACGGTTCCAAAACGTGAAAAGATAGTATTTAGATCCTCATCCTATGTTAAAAAAGAGAGAAATTTAATAAAGTAGAATCAGCATATATACTATATTAAAACGTTAACAGCTTACTTCAGTTACTGGATTTAGTTTGCATACAAAGAGATCACGTTATCAGGAGGTTTAATCTCAGCGTCCGGAATGTCCCCTATCTAGAATGCAAAAAATAAAACTAAAAAAACATACAAAAAATAAAACAAAGTGTGAGAGGTTAAGTGGATCCGGTAACGGGTCAAAACAAGTACTTTTATTGCACATGTTAACTTGGTCGAGTTGACCCGAAAGGCTTTTTGTCCAAAATCTATAAAAATTTAATATCAGGCCTGTAAACGAACCAAACATTCAGTGAACTGTGCATGAACCTTTCGGCGGGGAGTTCATTACTTCATTTATGTCCGTTTATCAATAAACGAATATACATGAACAAAAAATTTTGTTCATTAACTTAAAGAAACAAACATGGACACATGGCTAGCTTTAGCAGTTAACCAAACAGCCTTTATGTAAATAAAAGAAAAAAGCAACACATCAAATCATCATCCTAGGATTGAAAGATTGTTGTTAAAAAATATAGACTTTATTGAATAAAAATCAAGCAGGCATATAAATATGAAAATAAGTTACTAACCTGATTAAAGGCGTCAATGGCAGATCCAAACCATCCACTGACAGAAACCTTGACAATCCCCAAAAACAAACAGAAGCCACAAAACAGAAAAAACATCCACCAGCCCCCCCCCCCGACATGCATGAATGTTTTTTTTTACGATGTATTATGTGACATTGTATGCAACATGCAGCTGCCTCCGCGCCCATTCGTGATGCTCGAAGCCTCTTTCGCCTTCCATACACATTCACGTGTTATGGCCAACGGGTTGATCCAATACGTTTGTGGGCTAAAACTGCTCGCCCAGGCTGGACCTGACAAAGGTATGGAACTTTGAATTGCAGTGTTATCCCCGACCCCACATATGGAATTTAAAATGTTGAGTTCTACCCCTTCCCATCCCCTCATAAAAAGATGAGGTTTCCAGGTTATGGTCTGCTGCTCCTGGTATGGTTAGTCATTCGATACAAGTCCGCCTTCGCTCCCATACGTTGTCTGACGGCAAGGTGCAAACATATTTCGGTCTTACATTGATGAACAGCTGCAGCGATACCGGCTTCGTTTGGTGGGAAGAACGTGACATATTGTGGACCTACACTTTCTTCCATAAGTACATTTGCATCCTCAGCCGACCCCAACACAGGTTAGTTGTACTCTTTGTGAAAACGGAACCATATAGCCATAATGTTCGCGTGCCGACATGCGTGCACGTACAAATTTAAGATCCAGTTATGTAACATCACAAAAATGTTTTATTAAATTAAAGGTGCATCGGTAACTAGAAAACATAACCTGGTTAGACGACATGTAAAATAGTAGGAATATGAATGAGCTATAACTAAATGAAAATAAGCTCAAAGTAGAGGGGTTAAACTGAAACAAGGGTAAGTCAAATATTAGAACAAATGAACCTCAAATACACACATGTGTGTGTGTTTTCTGGATCGTTCTAACCAAGAAGATAAGGAGCAAACCCTAGTGATTTTAATTCCTTCAATTGGAGAGGAATTTCAAGGCTAAACGATCGTATGAACTTCAATTCTTGATCCTCTAAGCTTGATTAACAAAGTGGTAAGTCGAATTTCTTGAATACATGATTAGTAGGAAGTGGGTTTTAATTCAATCTTGAGTTCGTGAGATAATTTGGGTAAAGGGAAGTTAGTAATGCACAATAGAATCTAAATGAAGTAAGATTTCGGTTATTTGAAAGATTAGTAGTGTAAACCCACTTGTTATTGAATCATCTTAACCAAGATGATCATGATAAAAGAAGATATGGTGATCTTGACATAAAATGTTGTTGTGATATTTGAATCTTAGGTAATATAATGTAGATAAAAGAATATAATGAACTTGCTTGAGTGTTGATGTAATATGAGTTGTATTAGAAGAAATCATGCTTGGTATCCTTGTACATGATGTTTGTAATATGTTGCCTACCAAGTGTTTGATGAAATGTTTGAATGAATATATAATTGTAATTTGGAAAATGATGGAATGAATGTGTTGATTTAGGCATAAAAGAAGAAGGCTCAAACTCAAGGAAGACGGAAGGCGCACTAGATCGAGGTATGTTAACTTACGCATACAATTCTAATATGTCGCATAATGTTTTCTTTATGAAAGACTTTAGCTATGATCGTTTAAGAATGATGTAGAGTGTTTAATCTTATTCTTGTAAACGGGTCATAAGAAATGAATGCATATGAAAGGAAACAAGTAATCGCCGGCTCGTCTTGAACAAGTCGAACTAATGAAGGATTAAAGGAGAAGAATATTGTTGATTAACCCATCATAAAGGGTTTAAATGGAATGTATGAATAAGTAATGAAAAGGAATGTATCTTAATTGTGACAAACACAATTAAGGGATGGGATGATTTATCCAAAGTGGAGACGGTAAGTATTGCCCGTTTTTACGGGTCGAAAGAGAATAAGTATGATGTGAAGGAGCGGGTAAAATAGTTATAATTCGTTAGTTAGATATTGACGTGCCTAACAAAACGGACTTATGAGTTTGTGTGATGTAGGTAAATCCTCCGCGTAGGTGATGCGACGACATCGGAACGAACACACGCACTACGCCCGTATCGCGCTTCCGAAGGAACTTGCCCCAAATAGATATAGGATTTTTGTTTTGGTTTAATCCGACGTTTGGGGTCTTTTGTCGTAAATGTTACTTTTGTAAACTTTAGACTTTTGTAAGTAAACAGGTATTAAGCTTGTATTTTGACACGATAGTTCAGGTTGACACACGCGGCAAGTTATGAGGCGGGTGTTAACTTTGAACTGTGGTGAAAGGGGTATTTTGGTAAAATTTTATTATTAATGAAATGGAATGCTTTTAACTTTTAACTTAACGAAATTTTCACATCAAACTGACCGAATGGAAGTTAGGGCGTTTCAAGTTAGGCTACAAAAAGTTTAGGCCCTCCAATTTTGACGGCACTGCCATCAGGCCGCACACAAAGGATTGGAATTTACTTTCATACTTAGTGATTTAATTTTCTGCCTACTATGCTATCTTTGTTCTATCTGCATCTTTTTTTCTGTTTCAGGTAACACTCAAATACAGCCTCCAAGTGCTACGGTGACCACTGGTACTGCCACTGGAGCGGGCAAAGAAGGATCAATAAAAGGTCGTTCCCATGTTTCCTCATCAACGTCCCGCTGGGACGATGTACGCATGTTCATATTTTTTTGTTTGCACACTTACATCATCCCTCATCCCAATACGACGCCTGCATCATAGTTGTTTCCCTTAATATATGTTGCAGGTAAAAACATCATGCGGAGCGATACAGTGCACACGCTGCCTGTGGTATGTCCACTAACAGCATGTTCTCCCTCCGTATCTGCCCAAGGTCTACACTGTTAGCTACGCTGTTTACTACTATCCTTCTACCATTTCCATAACTATTATGTTTTTTTGCAGACAGTATTTCCTGCACGCCACAAAATTCTCATCAAAACGTGGCGGGTCCATCACGTCTGCGTCCTCCTCGCCCTAAAAAACATAAGGTAAACTTCCATCACTTCCCGGTACCCTACTAGGCTTTTACCCATCTATCACCACCACAGGAATAACATTGCCATATTTAATTTTGCTAACAGGCGTTCGTATTCGAACCCCGCGCAGGGCAGCGTTTGCATCAGCAGGTACTGTCCAACCCTATTTTCTTACCACACACCTTTTGTTCCCTTTTGCGTCTAACGTTACTCCACTGTTTGGGTACGCTACTCTCAATCCGTGTGTTGTACTAAATTTACCTGTTATAAATATTACAGGTGCGCGTGTTGAGTACCAGAGCCTTGGCCGTCCAACCTTCACATGTCATAATTGTGCAGCGATCATGTGGTATGAGGAGAGGAACAAAACTACAAAGGCGTCTGATGGGACGACTTTCTCTTCGTGCTGCCAGGATGGCAAGGTTTTGCTTCCTCGCCTTCTTGACGCCCCTAAGCCATTAAGATCGTTACTTGATTGTAACGACCCGGAGATGGTTAGATTCAGAGAACAGATTAGAGTGTACAACAGCATGTTCTATTTCACATCATTTGGGGCAAAGATTGATCATGCTATAAACAGTGGTAGAAGCCTATATACCTTCCGAATAAGCGGTCAGAACTACCACCGAATAGGATCCATGTTACCAGTTGAAGGTGAACAGCCCAGATATGCTCAGCTGTATTTCTACGACACGCAAAACAAAATCAAAAACCGTATAGCTGCTTTGTTCGGCCAGGACCATTGTGGTGACACAGTAGACGAAGCAATTGTTACGTCCCTCATAAGAATGTTAGACGAACACAGTTCTGTGGCTAACGCCTTCCGAATGGCGCGCAACTGGTGCACTCAGAATGAAAGAAACGACTGTCGGTTGCGCTTACTCGTCCATGTAATAAATAACCCACAGTACAATCGCCCTAATGTGTCTGAAGTTGCCGTTCTTATCACAAACGACTTTGGGGAAGACACCGAGCCACGCGATGTTGTCGTCAGCACAAAGCACGGAGCGCTGCAACGGATATCAGAATTACATCAGCTATACATGCCTTTGCAGTATCCGTTGTTGTTTCCGTACTGAAAAACCGGGTACCACAAGCGAATACGCTACCATGACAACACCGGACGCCGTGCGACTAAACGACAGTGTGTTACGATGCGGGAATACTACTGCTACAGAATCCATTATCGCAACAATGAAGGCACCACCCTGTTTAGAGGCGGTCGCTTATACCAGCAACATCTGGTTGATGCATACACGGCCATAGAAGAACAAAGGTTGCGCTGGATGAGAAATAACCAGAATGAGCTGCGCGTTGAGCTCTACCATAATGTTTGCGACGTTGTGACACGTGGAGATACAAATGCTGAGGCTATCAGACAGCGGATAGTTTTACCTGCAACCTTTACGGGCAGTCCAAGATATATGATCCAAAATTACCAAGACGCCATGGCTCTGTGTCGTGCTTTTAGGAACCCTGACCTGTTTTTCACATTTACAGCCAACCTAAAATGGCCTGAGATCGAATACATGGTATCTCTCATACCAGGCCAGAAATCCCATGACCGTGCAGATGTTGTATCACACGTTTTTAAGCTAAAGCTGTCCTTTTTGATTGAAGATATTATGAAGAAACAAATCTTTGGCAAATGCAGAGCAGGTAAAGTTTATAATGCACTCAACTCTTTCTTTTGCTATCAATTCTCCCACCAATTCTCACCTTTTTTTGCTTGCTAATTTTTCCCCTTTTTTCCATCTCTGTCTTGAATATATGTCCCGTGGTGATATACAGCCATTTACACAATTGAGTTTCAAAAACGAGGACTACCGCATGCGCACCTTCTATTTTGGCTCGAACATTCCGCCGCGTGTCGCACACCTGCTGGTATAGATGATTTGATTTCGGCCGAGATCCCATCGAAGATTGACGACCCATCCGGCTATAAGGCTATCACAAATTACATGTTGCATGGCCCATGTGGGAATGACGCACGCAGTGCTTCGTGTACAACAGACGGGAAATGCATGAAACACTTTCCAAAACCATTTTATCGAGAAACAACAATTGACGAAGACGGTTACCCGGTTTATCGACGAAGGGATTCCAAGATTTTCTTCATGAAGGGCAAAACTAGGCTTGACAACAGGTTTGTCGTCCCATACAACAGTTATCTCCTCTTGAAGTACGAATCACACATCAACGTTGAATGGTGCAACCAGTCTCGAGCAATAAAATACATGTATAAATACTTAAACAAGGGGCCAGATAGGGCTACAATGGTTGTTCAAGAAAACATTGGCAGTGACAGCGAAAAGCGTGCACAACAGATTGTTAAGGTCGATGAGATTAAAAACTATTTGGATTGCCGGTACTTATCGTCGTGTGAGGCTGTGTGGCGAATGCTTGCATTTCCTATACATTACTCATTCTCGTCCGTCATGAAGCTAACCTTCCATCTAGCTAACCAACAATTGCTCACGTTGCGTGATTCGGACAGCTTGTCAGCCCTGTTAAACCAGGACGGGATACGAGAAACAATGTTCACCCAATGGTTTGCGCTGAACAACAGAGATGCAGTGGCAAGAAAGTTGACGTACGCCGAGATACCAACACAGTATGTGTGGCACAAGGTATGGAAAAAACGGTTGGAATGGACAGCCGTTGGGCGGATTGTGTATTGCAATCCAGCAGCTGGGCCAAAGTATTATTTAAGGATGTTGTTGGGAATTGTGAGAGGGCCCCGAAGTTTCGAAGAAATAAAAACAGTTGATGGGGTCGTGTATGAAACGTAGAAAGAAGTCTGCTATGCGTATGGCTTTCTTAATGATGACAAGGAGTGGAGTGACGCTCTTTCAGAGGCTAAATTATGGGCATCTGGTTCCCAGCTACAGGAATTGTTTGTTACCATGTTGTTGTTTTGCGAAGTGAACCGCCCGGCACAACTGTGGGCGCAGAATTGGGAGATACTATCTGATGATATTTTGTACATGAAACGTAGGCACTTCATGTTTCCGGGATTACACTTATCGGACGACCAGCTTAAGAACTATTGCCTGATTGAGCTGAATGAACTATTGGAGAAAAATGGCAAATCATTGGCGGATTTCACGGATATGCCACAACCGGATACGTCGCTCCTCGATAAGATGCATAATCGTCTAATCAGGGAAGAGATGAGTTACAATAGAAAACAATTGACAGGTGAACACGAGCAACTGTACGCATCACTCAATACGGAACAGACAGTCATATACGACAGGGTCATTGATTCCGTTACCGCCAAAAAAAGGAGGGTTTTATTTTGTATATGGTCCGGGTGGGACCGGGAAGACTTTCCTGTACAGGACCATCTTGTCACGCTTAAGATCTATGGGCCTGATTGCCCTGGCGGTTGCGTCTTCAGGTAAAAGAAATAATCCTGTTATGGTGTATAATTATTCTCACGCTACTTAATGTATGTGGTTGCGTAATCAACTCCATTTTTACTAACTTTACCTATCCCCTTGCATCAGGTATCGCATCCCTTCTGTTACCCGGTGGCCGGACAGCTCATAGCCGCTTCGCTATCCCTTTAGAATTACTTCACAGTAGCACGTGTGCCATTAAACAAAATACCCAATTGGCACACCTTTTACAAGAGGTAAGGTTAATCATCTGGGATGAGGCACCAATGATGCAAAAATACGCCTTTGAAGCACTTGATAAAACACTTAGAGATATCTTGGGGTTCTGTACCTACGCAAACAGGGAACGTGTGTTTGGTGGCATGCCTGTCTTGCTTGGTGGCGATTTCAGACAAATCCTTCCCGTCATCTCAAAGGGAAAAAGAGAAGATGTCGTTCAGGCATGCATAAATAAATCGAACCTGTGGAAAAGTTGTCAACTCTTCACTCTCCACCGGAGTATGCGCGTCAACGAATACACCTCCACAGGTGTGATAGACATGGATAGACAACGTTTCAACAAATGGTTGTTAGACATCGGCGATGGAATCGTTCCGTCGAAAGCCAAAGAAGGTGAAGATGAGCCGACCTGGATCGAGATACCCACCAGGTTCATCGTTGATAGTTGTGGTGTCCCTGTAGAATCAATTGTTAACGCTGTCTTCCCGTCATTTACAAAAAGATAGGATGATTACGATTTTTTGTGTGAAAGAGCAATACTAACCCCACGCAATATAGACGCGGATGAAATCAATGATTACATGTTTCAACAATTGAAACGGACCGCAAGGACCTACAAGAGCTCTGATGAGATATGTCGCGCATCCACGGACGTATTAGAACAGGAGCAACTCTATCCGACTGAATTCCTGAATTCTTTGACATTCCCAGGTAACCCCCCCCCCCCCCCCCGACTGCGCTAAAATATTAGTTAAAAAAAGTTTCTGCTGCCAACTAAAATCTTTAATTATTTGGCATTGTCAGGTATGCCGCCGCATGCTTTGCATTTAAAAGAAGGCCTCCCTATAATGCTTCTACGAAACGTGAACCCCTCGCAAGGCTTATGTAATGGCACACGCCTTATTATCACAGACCTGGGGAAGTTAGTTATCAAAGCTAGGATACTTACTGGGTCAAATCATGGAGACACTGCTTTGATACCAAGGATCACCCTTTCATCCACGAAATCGAAATGGCCATTTATTATGAAAAGACGGCAATTCCCAGTGAAGCCATGCTATGCAATGACCATTAATAAAAGCCAAGGCCAATCATTAAAAGTTGTTGGTCTCAATTTGCCCCGACCTGTGTTTAGCCATGGCCAACTTTACGTCGCACTTTCAAGGGTTACGTCACCTGAAGGTTTAAAGATTGTCATCGTAGAGGACGGCGACGGTGGCATGAAAAACCATACCAGAAACATCGTTTACAAAGAAACGTTTAACAATTTGGCCACATCAGAGTGGCCAGAATAAACAAACAATTGTTCACAGGTAACCGTTCAATGAGTTAATATTGATTGAAAAAATGGATAATACAACTATCTGAATTGACAACATTTTTACTGATATTATACCTTTAGCGTACACATGTCCTCCATTTTTATATATTCTTGATTATTGACCAATTACCCATATGCCTATACTCTAAGATCATAAAATATAGAGTTTGTTGTGAACTACTAAATGGGAAAGTTGCTACCCTTTACCATTAGTGGGGTGGCAAACGTGTAGGGGTTGCAAAGGAAAGGTCTAGGGTTCAAACATATTCAAAAACTGTCCATTGGATCAATATATATATATATATGTGTGTGTGTGTGTGTGTGTGTGTCAACAGTTTTAAAACAAAATTTTCTTTAGAACTAATAATTTTTTGGGGTGCTTTTTATCTAGAATGGCGGAAGTTACAGGAATTCAAGGAGGCAGTTTACCTCCCTCTAAGTCAGCCTGAGTTATATGAAGACATAGGTATCAAACCTCCAAAGGGTGTTATACTTTATTGTCACGGCCCCCGACCCGGTTTGACCCGTTTCAGGAGCCGCGGAACAGAAATCCCGTGGTATTTATTTAACAGCGGAAGTTTCTTCAGGATCTTTTTAAAACTGCAATTTCCTGATTATTTTATTTCACAACTCGGGATAAAACCCCGGTAATTTACAATTATATGATTTCACGGAGAAATCTTTATTTTTACAAAACATGTTTCTTTATTTTATATTGAGCCACTTCCTTAAGCTTGTAGTGCTGCACGGCACTTTTCCTTGATCACAACAGATCACCTGAAACATGTTTGAAAAAGGTTTTGTCAGCGGGAAATACTGGTGAATCATTCTTTTTAGTAAAACGACGCATTTGTTATAATTTACAGTATTAAGGGTGATTACAATGTTTCCAGATATGAACCAACTACCCACAGTATTTGTCACTCGACTCGTTTCTGTGACTATGGTCAGATCACCCATTGGCTAACTCGTTGTCCAATGGTGACGGGAACAAGTAATGTATACAAAACCCCACATACCGTCTGTAATTTGGTGATTACATAGACTTAATCCCTGTAATTATAACCTTGAAAATAAATATGATTTTGAAAGTAATTTGGTAAAAAGAGAATGACTCACATTGCAGATTTATATAAGCAGAGCTTAGCCTACTGATTAGCCTTTTAACCTAAAATTATTGCTTATGTATTAATTGTCGCAACCCTAATTAGGCAACGATTAAGAATTTCCATCAGCTACCCAGGATCGTCGAATTGTTCGACTGACGACCAGGATTAACTATTCCTTAAAAAAATTAGTTAAGTAGTGGTTGGAATGACCATCTCACCTTAAGATAAGCTTTTATATAATAGTTGATATGTAAGCATCAAGGCTACTCCCTTGGAGACCTTGTAAAGATGGAATGTTAAACATCTATTGTTAGGACAATAAATTGGTAAGTCCACTTATCAGGATCTGAAAGTTGCATTAGAAACAACGAATAAGATCATACAAACCCCTAATTATCTATAGTTTGCCATTATTCGGCAGAAAATCAAGGATTAATGGAAAGTAGTAACCTTCCTAAATTCTTGTTAAGGAATAGGGTTCAACAAGGGATATCACCCAGGAAGGGTGTGCCAAATTGTTAAATTTTCAGGCTAGTTAAGCTCTGAATATATAGAACCATTCGAAGGAAATCGAATGTATCAAGATTAAATAGCTTACGAGCTAAAACCTATTTAAAGGAGCTTGGCGGAGCTCGCAATACATTGCACACTAGTGACTGAAGGATGTGTTTCGCAAATAAGTCAAGAAGCACTATCCCATAATGATATGCAGATTTATGATGTGATGAGCATCCTGTATCGATTAAGGATCGACAGGATTAGAAACTCCAAAAGAAAGATATGTACCTATTATAAAGGTCAATTGGAGTGCCTTAGAGGCTCAAAGGTACTGGGGAAGATTAAGCCCAATATAAGGCAGAAAATACTTCCTTTACTTTAACAAATCTCGAGGTCGAGATTTCTTTTAAGGGGGTGAGGATTTAACACATCGTAAAATCACGTCCAATGAAGTATTGACACGTGTAATAAACCCTAATGAAGTCAAACATTGAATTCAAGGGACTAATTTTTTGAAAAATCGAAAACTTTGATTATGAAAGAACTGGAAGTATTATCATACCAAAAATAAGTTTCTAATTAACCTTTTATGGTTTTATATTCACAAATGAGCCACTTGTTAATCAAGTGTAGCCGTTTGTGTAAATAATTGAAAGTTTGCGCAGAAAAGGGTTAAAAGCGTCAACATGTAAATTCTTACCTCTGAGTGACCTTTTAACAAACCGAGAGCCTCATGATATTTGATTATACTCTCGGGAATGCCAATCATTGGCAATCCAAGGCTTTTATGCCTAAAAGTGAAGTTACGCGCAACTTTGCAAGTATAAGGGACTAGAAGTGTCAATATGTTTAATTATACCTCTGAATGACCTTTTATCGAGCCCGAAGCATTATGATGTTTAATAATACTTTCAAGAATTCCTAATATGAATTAGATAAGGCTTCAATGCTATTAAATGATAAGTTACACAAGTTTGCGCATTAGAAGGACCTAAAGCGTCAAACTGCTAAAGTATACCGATTCGTATGTATCGGACCTTCCGGATTATGACCAGGAGATAAACATACCCTATTTATCCTTCTTATAGCTTAGATATAGGCTTAGAGGTGTTTGGTGCGCACAAATAAGCTTTTAAGTCATGCAGGGACTAAAAGTGTCAAAAAGCGCACAAGTTTGCGTTTACGCGCATATCTTACATTCTGGATATTCCCGGACACCCAAAAATTTATGTAAGCACTAAAATATTTTATTTTAGTGTTTGGCTTGATAAAATTCCATTCGTCGCGTCGTTTGGATTGTTTTTCGCGTCCGTCCGTGTTTCGTCGTAATTAGCCGAACAACGTGACCGTACGACCAAACGAACCGACATCCGGCATATTTTTGAGCATGTTTCATGTTATCTATGGTTAGGCATCATTGTAGAGCCTTAAAAATGATTTAACGGGCCTTGGATGTGTCGGAAATGGCAATTGGAGGTACAGGGGCTAAAATTGCCAACATTTGAAAGTTGCTGATTGCTGGCCAAGGCCTTGCGCACCTCAACACTGTGGTTGTTGCGGTGCGCAAGCAACTACCAGATGCAGCAACTCGTTTTCTGTTGCCTGTTCAGCCTTTCAAACGTCAAGACTTGCCCTTTAACACTTCCATGAGTTGCCTAAACTGATTTTTAGCCCTTAGGGACACTTGTTGAAGAGTTGTGGTCATTGGTTGACTTACATGTCAACATTTTGTGGATCAAAATTCACTATATAAGGCCTTCAATGTTGCAACATATTTGCATTCATTCCATCTACAATTGTGGGACTTTCTGGAGCACAAGAGCAGACACCAAGCATCCCTAATCGTGATTAGGACTTTGGTAAGCACCCTTGACCTTCCTTGATCAAGTTTTGCTTAGTAATTAGCTTAAAAGTCAAACCGTCGTAATTAACGGTTGACTTAGCGATTAATCACTGATGATCCAGTGATTAGTCGAATTGAAAGTAGTTATAAGTTGGTAATTATGTGGGTAATAAACCCTCAAAAGGGTTCCCCTTGATTCCCACTCTAACTAGGTCAAATGTCGGGTCAAACTGGTATTTAAAAGTCAACAGAATGTGTAAATTACAATTTATGCATAATTAGCAATGTAGAACACATACAACCTGTTTGATCATTAATATAACTTAGTAATTAGTGTAAGGACATGTCTAAACATGTTCAACCCGACAATTTCCTGTTTAGACCCGGTTCGGAACCGAAAGTCGCATAGTTTGACTTATACTTTGACTTTCAGTTCTGACCCGTTATGGTATGTTTTAAAAAATACCTTAGAGCTTTATTTGGACCAGGTTACATGCTAGTATAACCCTCTGTGATTATACACCTCGGATCATTAGTTATCCAATTAATACGCATGATTCCGTTAATTGCTCATATGTTGACCATTATGCCCTTTTCACCTTAAAACGTGATTTTTGGAAATGTAAAAGAGTAGAAACTTTAATTACTGATATATAAACTTGCATACAAAATTTGACATCAGTTTGAAGTATAGATTAAGAGTTATGCTCGTTAGCGTAAAATGAAAGCCTTATGTTAATTAAACGGCGTAATTAGCGTATAGCCTAGTTATGCCTACTTTTTGATATCAAACTTACTACCCACTGATGTAATATATTATTTTGGGATTTTTGAAGATTTTTAATTAATTTTAGGCTGAGCATAACTCATGGTCGTAGGCTTAATCCGGAAATTGTCGGTTTTGCCCTTACGAGCCATAAAATGAGTTTTACATATCTAATTGACTCCAAACCTTTTGCTACTGATTACATATAATAAATAAATTATTTTAAGCCTTCTGGAATAGTAAAAATATCAGCTTTATGTATCAAACCCGGAAATGGCTTCTAATTGCCTTTTTAAGCGTTTTTAACGCATAGTATGTTCTAGAACTATTTTAAACATACAAAGGGTGATACCTACTGATATTAGAAGTAAATTATAATATTTTAACATTAAGCAAAAGTTGTTTAGCTCAGACTTCAGTTTTGAGCTTTTCGGCTTATGTGAAATTACCAAAATGCCCCTACGGTGCATAGTTTGGTTATAATTTATAAATTTCACATATATACAATGCCCTACTGATATAACTTAGCAAATTGATTATCTTTGCTGAGTTCATCAGACCTGTAACTCAGGATACTACTTAAACTCTTTTATCACCTTATAAATGACCAAACTACCCCTACGGGGCATAGTTTGTGTTTAAATTCGTTTCGGGCATAATAAAAGACATCTTACTGATGTCACAACATATATGAAGCATATTAACTTAGGAAACCTGTAAATGGCTCATATGTATACCCGTTACGCTTATTACGCGTTCGGTTCGGTTTATGTAACTAGTTTACATAAACTAGCCTAAACGGGTCAAACCTTAACGGTTTTATCTCAAAATCCAGAACGTGTATGAAATACCCATATTAAGCAAGTCTCTGAACTTGTCGGGTTTAAATCACATTCTATCCGGACTTCGCCTAATTGTGCGTACGAACCGTATCTTTGAAACTAGCCGGTCTAAGCTTAAGCTTAATTAAAGACCCGTTAGGATTCTAATAGGTTATGATAAACCTTCGTTCCAGATTAGGAGTACCAGTAAAAGATACTTGCATTTTCTTATTGTGATTATTACATTGCTCAGGTAAATACTTTTAACTTATTTTCCCTATACGGGCTTGGGTTACGGTATATAGCATACCGCTTGATCGGGCATCAAATCCTCCACCGTTGAGTGGGTAATTGAATAAATTTGATCGGCTCGTTTAAACAGTCTTGTTACTTAAAGCCTTTGGGGGGTTAATGACCATGTCCCGGATATCCTTGGCATCATTTTACGA
The DNA here is from genome assembly GCA_030545235.1 of Helianthus tuberosus. Classification (NCBI taxonomy): domain Eukaryota; kingdom Viridiplantae; phylum Streptophyta; class Magnoliopsida; order Asterales; family Asteraceae; genus Helianthus; species Helianthus tuberosus. The sequence continues at coordinate 3,783,697 of CM060362.1, forward strand.
AATGGCCACGACTTAAGCGCGGGGTGTAGGCGTACACCCGTCAGTGCACAAAAGAATATTGTGGTGTGTCTATTGATCCTTAACCCGGATAAGATCCGGGCTACTGAACGCACAAGGAACATGTAATTCGTTCACAAGATTATAATATTTAAATAATTCTCCCAAGTTATAAAAGATTAATTTTGCCTCTGTGCATTTTAATCAAATTATAAAATGTTTTATGCCACGTGCATCCAAATCAATTTTAATCATTTTTAAAATGAGTCAGTTGAATGTATTTACCAGTGTAAACTGACGTATTTTCCCAAAAAGACTAAATGCAGGTACTAAACGTAATTGGCTGGATTGTCTCCTTAGCATCAATAGAAGTCTCGCAAGCTTAAGATGCCTGAAGTCTGTTGAACTATTAATTCCATTTTATTTTCGATCTGTCTGTGGATAAACTTCCGAATATTGTGACATTTGATATTACAATATTAAATTCGGTTGAAACATATCTTTTATTTGCTTCCGCTGTGCATATTAAATATTGTGTTGTTTGACTATTATTTTGCCAACCACGTCACGATACTCCCCACCGGGCCCACCGGTGACACGTGGAAATCGGGGTGTGACAGGTTGGTATCAGAGCCAACACTGAGTGAATTAAACACTATCCTTTTGTGTTTAATCTCAGTTACACAATTGCACATATCTAAACTTCTGAGTCTAGACTTAACATAGGAATAATCTCAAACCTAATATGGAAATTTTTGCTTCCAATTTTTTTTATATTGGATACGTCGCCCAGCGAAGAAGCTGTAATAGGGATTCTCCACATCCGGAGCCTTGAAATGCTGAGCTTCGTACCGCGGCCAGGTTGAAACGTGCAACCAAGGAGAAAGCATTCAGAAATTAAATGAAGAAGAAACACCTCTTGCTGAAGATCGTTTCCTTAACAAGTCCTTATAAGGACATAATTATCTTTCAGTCCCTACGAGGACAACATTATTCCTTTCAAGTCCCGCTTAGGGCAACTTTATACTTTTATTTTTATATAGTGGAATGATTAAGTTTAAACTTTCATTCTAAACAAGAAATATTAAATAAATGGAAAATAACATTTCCTTTTGCAAGATCTACCATTATAATAAAATGGCAAAATCTAAAAGACAAGACCTAGCTTCGGGTCATATTAAGACCGGCCAAGATGGCAGTTCCTCAATTTAGATTCAGATCCTTATTAACATTTCAATTTAGAAATTGCTCTGCGTTAATTATTATAAAGAATCTTAAGAGTGAAACCTAGCCTGAGTGTCATTATAAAGACCTGGCCAAGATGGTAAGACCTGTTTAAAATATTCGAATCCCTGTTAACATCTGAAAACGTGTTAACGCTCCTGGCAGACGTGATTCATTAAAAATCACACACGTCATTTTTATATAGGATTCTTCAAAAGATTCCTAACCCAGTTTAATGATCTCTGAATCCTGGGTTTACATCATTAATTAATATGATCATATTTTAACCATACGTGGTAACATAATGCCTACGGGCCCTGCTCATTTCCATATGAGCCAAAAGACAGTGGTAGCGATGACTCCCTGTCAGATAAAGGTAATGAACTAGGTTCAAACCTCAATTGCTTTGATTCTCTGAAATCCTAGCATATAATTTATAATTGTCCTTGTGACTAGGCCTATTGTGCCAATATACTTTCATGCTTTGATTCTCTGAAATCATAAGCTTATAATTTATAAATGTCCATGTGACCAGGCCATTGGGTGCCACTAATAAAACTGTTAATGTTTTATAATTAGGATAAATTATAATAGAAATCCTAAACATATATGATTAATAAATTAACCAAATATGGTCTCTGTTTACCATGGTTAATGAATTTCCCTAAGGGGCAATTCCGTAATAAACATCCCTTATAAGGGAAGTGCCTACGGGCTATGGTTAATGTCCTCTGAGACTAAAGACAGTGGTAGCCTACAGCTCCCTGTCAGGAAAAGGTAATGAACTTTGATTCAAACCTTAATGCCGCGATTCTCTGAAATCATGGCTTATAAATTTAACTTGTTTACGCGACTAGGCCATTTGTGCTATTATTAACTTATGAATTAGGATTTATGATAAAAATCCTGAATAAAATAAATATCCTTCCTTCCCTGTCAGTATGCATTTTAAAAAGAGTCTTAAAGGTGAAACCTAAGCTACGCGGCCAAGATGGTGAAACCTACTCAAGGGATTCAGATCCTTGTTAACACCTAAGAACGTGTTAGCACTCTTGACAAATGTGATTCGAGAAAATCACAACAGTCATCCTTATATTGGATTCTTCCAATTCCCTTATCTAGCCTAGTGATTTAGGAATCATGGCTTATATCATCCTATAAGATGATCATATTATAAACATCCGTTAGTGAAGAAGTGCCTACGGGCTAAACTTGTTGTCCGATAAGACAACGACAGTGGTGGTCTTTGACCTCCTGTCTAAAAATGTTGGAATATGTCCAAACATAATAGTCTATATGATCAATGCGATCATGACTAATATCATCTAATACGATGATAATATTATTTAACATCCTTTAGTGATGTTTTGCCTACGGGCTATAATATATTGTCTATTTGAGACATTGACATTGTTATCTTTATGATTCCTTGTCTAAGGTGGTGAGCTATGCTCAAGCCAAATAGTCAATATGATTAATGCAATCATGACTTATATCACTAATAGGATGAACCTATTATAAACATCCATTAGTGATATTTCGCCTATGGGCCATATTATATTGTCCATGTGTGACAAAGACATTGTGATCTTTACGATTCCCTGTCCCAGGTAGTGAGCTATGCTCAAGCCTAATAGTCTATATGATCAATGCAATCATGACAAAAATCGTCAATACAACGATTAAAAATTTTAACATCCTTAATGATGTTTTGCCTAAGGGTTATATTATATTGTCCAATTGAGATAAGGCAATTGTAATCTTTTGTGATTCTTTGCCCAAGGGGGTGAGCTATACTCAAATCCCATAGTCTAAACTATCATTGCGATCCTGACTAGTATCACCAGTATGATGATCATAATATTAACATCTCTCGTGATGAAATGCCTACGGGCTATACTTTATTCTAGTGTCGGTAAGGCAAAGATAGTAGTGATCTTTATGATCCTCTGTTCAAAATGGTGTGATTATACCCAAACCTAATAGTCAATATGATCGATGTGATCATGACTAATATCATTAGATACGATGGTTATATATAAACATCCATTAGTGATGTTGATTGGCTTACTTTTCTGCCAAATGAATCGTCTTTCAAGACGATGACAGTTGTAGTCTATGACTCCCTGTCCAAAGGTGAAGAACCACGTTCAAACCTTGAAGCCCTAATCTAATAAGATTGCGGCTAATAAATTAAGGTCCTTGATGATAGACCATCGAGTTATGTTTTAAAGTCATTCATGACAAGCCTATGTGCTATAATTTGTCATTCGTGACAAGCTAACATATTAAATGTTAACATTCCTGGTGACATGCCTTTGTGCCAGATTTGATAAATGTCCTTATGACAAGGCCGTTTGTGCCATATCTAAATGACCTTTGCGACAAGGCCTTCGTGCCGTATAATCATTATGTCCTTCATGACTGGGCTTTATGCCATATCTTTCTACGTCCATCGAGACAGGCTTCTATGCCATATATGTATATATATAATAAAAGTCTTGTCAGGCTAGCCTTTGAGCTATTTATAATCGTCCTTGTGACAAAGACAGTTGTGACATTATGGTCCCCTGTCAAGCAGGTATTGGACTCGCTCCAAACCTTAAATGCCATTGATAGTCCTTTTGTGACCTAAGCTAAATGTAATAGATATACATTCAAATAACATTCATTAAGAATGTTCAGAACAGAATAGCCCATACGGTTTATGAATGCCATGGCTAATCTAAGTCAGGTCATCAGGATGATGACTAATAAATGTTAAATCTTGGTGATTGGTACCAAGTTTCAAGTATGGAAAACTCGGATGAGGTAGACGACAGTCGCAATGCTATTAATGCAACGAAAGTTAATAAAACTACAAACGTAAACCTCAATATTAATGGAGTTAATCTCCAGGCTGTGGTTGACGCAGCAGTTGGAAGGACCATAGAAAAGGTCATGAAACAATCCAAAGAGCCGAATGCTTCTCGCTCTAAATTTCATTCAAAACCCTGTTCAATTGCTCGTGAGAAGAGTTTTGTTCACACTTCGTATATGAAGGATGAACCAAGGGAGGAAGATAACTCCCAGAAATCTAAGAAAGAGAGCAGGTACAGGCTTAATAAAAAGCAACGAAAGTTCAGTAAGAGCCTGTATGTAAGAATTGCTATAAAAGACACTAGGGACAGTGTCGATTAGAACAAAGACCAAAGCAGTGTGGCATCTGCTAAGGAAACTGGTCATCATTCCCATGAATGTAGGGACATAAAGAATGCAGTCTATTACGGCTGTGGTGAGCAAGGCCGCATCAGAACTAGATACCATAAAGCTGCCAAAGAAGGTACAGCTAAGCCTGGAAAGGCTAAAGGAAGAAATGCCTGAACTCACCTGATGAATGCCAAGAAGCAGTTCACGATGTCATCAAATACATTCCTTATCATTTACCAATGATAATTTCTGCTAAGTGTCCTGTTTTTAATACAGGCAATAATAAATCTTCATAAACCATAAGCTTAGCAAACTTTTATATTATTCACAAAGTATAACTTATCAAGGAAACCATAGTAACCGATTCTTCTAGTATCGGCAAGGAATCCTTCAGAAAAATCTAAGAGTACTCTTTCTTCGCATAGAGTACGACAACATATGTTATTTTAATTATTTTTCTCATTGTTTTTTTTTTCGCCTGCGAATGCCAAACTATGTTCGATAAAAAGTGCCATATGAGGATTGGCGTATCCTAGTGTGTCCCATAGATTACTTCCATGCCTGATCAGTATGGAGGTTTAATACATGGAACCCCTGAGATATCCCAATGGTCATATTGTACTAAAGTCGACTAGTAGTATTCAAAGAAGATATCCAGAATGGAATTGTCCAAGTAAATGTTCCCGATTAAGGAATTCGTGGTCTTATAACATAAATGTGTCGCTTATTGGACACAAGCAATGACGGATGAACTTGAGCCTGAGATATGGAAAATCTCTGTAGCCTCCTTGTATCTTGATTATCTTCTCATAAGTTTTCCCTGCTTACCTCCTGGAAGGCAGGTAGAATTAAGATTAGCATCCCGCTGTGGGCTGGAGTATTGTGAAAACTCCATATTGATTATGGAATAATCGAAACCTTGATTAAGTAGGTTTTAAGACATAGGCTCATATAGCCTGACTCAATATTCTGAGGGTTTTATGTTATTGAATAAGAAGGACGGTTCATATTGCTTATGTATTAATTGTCGCAACCCTAATTAGGCAACGATTAAGAATTTCCATCAGCTACCCAGGATCGTCGAATTGTTCGACTGACGACCAGGATTAACTATTCCTTAAAAAAATTAGTTAAGTAGTGGTTGGAATGACCATCTCACCTTAAGATAAGCTTTTATATAATAGTTGATATGTAAGCATCAAGGCTGCTCCCTTGGAGACCTTGTAAAGATGGAATTTTAAACATCTATTGTTAGGACAATAGATTGGTAAGTCCACTTATCAGGATCTGAAAGTTGCATTAGAAACAACGAATAAGATCATACAAACCCCTAATTATCTATAGTTTGCCATTATTCGGCAGAAAATCAAGGATTAATGGAAAGTAGTAACCTTCCTAAATTCTTGTTAAGGAATAGGGTTCAACAAGGGATATCACCCAGGAAGGGTGTGCCAAATTGTTAAATTTTCAGGCTAGTTAAGCTCTGAATATATAGAACCATTCGAAGGAAATTGAATGTATCAAGATTAAATAGCTTACGAGCTAAAACCTATTTAAAGGAGCTTGGCGGAGCTCGCAATACATTGCACACTAGTGACTGAAGGATGTGTTTCGCAAATAAGTCAAGAAGCACTATCCCATAATGATATGCAGATTTATGATGTGATGAGCATCCTGTATCGATTAAGGATCGACAGGATTAGAAACTCCAAAAGAAAGATATGTACCTATTATAAAGGTCAATTGGAGTGCCTTAGAGGCTCAAAGGTACTGGGGAAGATTAAGCCCAATATAAGGCAGAAAATACTTCCTTTACTTTAACAAATCTCGAGGTCGAGATTTCTTTTAAGGGGGTGAGGATTTAACACCTCGTAAAATCACGTCCAATGAAGTATTGACACGTGTAATAAACCCTAATGAAGTCAAACATTGAATTCAAGGGACTAATTTTTTGAAAAATCGAAAACTTTGATTATGAAAGAACTGGAAGTATTATCATACCAAAAATAAGTTTCTAATTAACCTTTTATGGTTTTATATTCACAAATGAGCCACTTGTTAATCAAGTGTAGCCGTTTGTGTAAATAATTGAAAGTTTGCGCAGAAAAGGGTTAAAAGCGTCAACATGTAAATTCTTACCTCTGAGTGACCTTTTAACAAACCGAGAGCCTCATGATATTTGATTATACTCTCGGGAATGCCAATCATTGGCAATCCAAGGCTTTTATGCCTAAAAGTGAAGTTACGCGCAACTTTGCAAGTATAAGGGACTAGAAGTGTCAATATGTTTAATTATACCTCTGAATGACCTTTTATCGAGCCCGAAGCATTATGATGTTTAATAATACTTTCAAGAATGCCTAATATGAATTAGATAAGGCTTCAATGCTATTAAATGATAAGTTACGCAAGTTTGCGCATTAGAAGGACCTAAAGCGTCAAACTGCTAAAGTATACCGATTCGTATGTATCGGACCTTCCGGATTATGACCAGGAGATAAACATACCCTATTTATCCTTCTTATAGCTTAGATATAGGCTTAGAGGTGTTTGGTGCGCACAAATAAGCTTTTAAGTCATGCAGGGACTAAAAGTGTCAAAAAGCGCACAAGTTTGCGTTTACGCGCATATCTTACATTCTGGATATTCCCGGACACCCAAAAATTTATGTAAGCACTAAAATATTTTATTTTAGTGTTTGTCTTGATAAAATTCCATTCGTCGCGTCGTTTGGATTGTTTTTCGCGTCCGTCCGTGTTTCGTCGTAATTAGCCGAACAACGTGACCGTACGACCAAACGAACCGACATCCGGCATATTTTTGAGCATTTTTCATGTTATCTATGCTTAGGCATCATTGTAGAGCCTTAAAAATGATTTAACGGGCCTTGGATGTGTCGGAAATGGCAATTGGAGGTACAGGGGCTAAAACTTCCAACATTTGAAAGTTGCTGATTGCTGGCCAAGGCCTTGCGCACCTCAACATTGTGGTTGTTGCGGTGCGCAAACAACTACCAGATGCAGCAACTCGTTTTCTGTTGCCTGTTCAGCCTTTCAAACGTCAAGACTTGCCCTTTAACACTTCCATGAGTTGCCTAAACTGATTTTTAGCCCTTAGGGACACTTGTTGAAGAGTTGTGGTCATTGGTAGACTTACATGTCAAAATTTTGTGGATCAAAATTCACTATATAAGGCCTTCAATGTTGCAACATATTTGCATTCATTCCATCTACAATTGTGGGACTTTCTGGAGCTCAAGAGCAGACACCAAGCATCCCTAATCGTGATTAGGACTTTGGTAAGCACCCTTGACCTTCCTTGATCAAGTTTTGCTTAGTAATTAGCTTAAAAGTCAAACCGTCGTAATTAACGGTTGACTTAGCGATTAATCACTGATGGTCCAGTGATTAGTCGAATTGAAAGTAGTTATAAGTTGGTAATTATGTGGGTAATAAACCCTCAAAAGGGTTCCCCCTGATTCCCACTCTAACTAGGTCAAATGTCGGGTCAAACTGGTATTTAAAAGTCAACAGAATGTGTAAATTACAATTTATGCATAATTAGCAATGTAGAACACATACAACCTGTTTGATCATTAATATAACTTAGTAATTAGTGTAAGGACATGTCTAAACATGTTCAACCCGACAATTTCCTGTTTAGACCCGGTTCGGAACCGAAAGTCGCATAGTTTGACTTATACTTTGACTTTCAGTTCTGACCCGTTATGGTATGTTTTAAAAAATACCTTAGAGCTTTATTTGGACCAGGTTACATGCTAGTATAACCCTCTGTGATTATACACCTCGGATCATTAGTTATCCAATTAATACGCATGATTCCGTTAATTGCTCATATGTTGACCATTATGCCCTTTTCACCTTAAAACGTGATTTTTGGAAATGTAAAAGAGTAGAAACTTTAATTACTGATATATAAACTTGCATACAAAATTTGACATCAGTTTGAAGTATAGATTAAGAGTTATGCTCGTTAGCGTAAAATGAAAGCCTTATGTTAATTAAACGGCGTAATTAGCGTATAGCCTAGTTATGCCTACTTTTTGATATCAAACTTACTACCCACTGATGTAATATATTATTTTGGGATTTTTGAAGATTTTTAATTAATTTTAGGCTGAGCATAACTCATGGTCGTAGGCTTAATCCGGAAATTGTCGGTTTTGCCCTTACGAGCCATAAAATGAGTTTTACATATCTAATTGACTCCAAACCTTTTGCTACTGATTACATATGATAAATAAATTATTTTAAGCCTTCTGGAATAGTAAAAATATCAGCTTTATGTATCAAACCCGGAAATGGCTTCTAATTGCCTTTTTAAGCGTTTTTAACGCATAGTATGTTCTAGAACTATTTTAAACATACAAAGGGTGATACCTACTGATATTAGAAGTAAATTATAATATTTTAACATTAAGCAAAAGTTGTTTAGCTCAGACTTCAGTTTTGAGCTTTTCGGCTTATGTGAAATTATCAAAATGCCCTTACGGTGCATAGTTTGGTTATAATTTATAAATTTCACATATATACAATGCCCTACTGATATAACTTAGCAAATTGATTATCTTTGCTGAGTTCATCAGACCTGTAACTCAGGATACTACTTAAACTCTTTTATCACCTTATAAATGACCAAACTACCCCTACGGGGCATAGTTTGTGTTTAAATTCGTTTCGGGCATAATAAAAGACATCTTACTGATGTCACAACATATATGAAGCATATTAACTTAGGAAACCTGTAAATGGCTCATATGTATACCCGTTACGCTTATTACGCATTCGGTTCGGTTTATGTAACGGTTTTATCTCAAAATCCAGAACGTGTATGAAATACCCATATTAAGCAAGTCTCTGAACTTGTCGGGTTTAAATCACATTCTATCTGGTCTTCGCCTAATTGTGCGTACGAACCGTATCTTTGAAACTAGCCGGTCTAAGCTTAAGCTTAATTAAAGACCCGTTAGGATTCTAATAGGTTATGATAAACCTTCGTTCCAGATTAGGAGTACCAGTAAAAGCTACTTGCATTTGCTTATTGTGATTATTACATTGCTCAGGTAAATACTTTTAACTTATTTTCCCTATACGGGCTTGGGTTACGGTATATAGCATACCGCTTGATCGGGCATCAAATCCTCCACCGTTGAGTGGGTAATTGAATAAATTTGATCGGCTCATTTAAACAGTCTTGTTACTTAAAGCCTTTGGGGGGTTAATGACCATGTCCCGGATATCCTTGGCATCATTTTACGAAATGGCCACGACTTAAGCGCGGGGTGTAGGCGTACACCCGTCAGTGCACAAAAGAATATTGTGGTGTGTCTATTGATCCTTAACCCGGATAAGATCCGGGCTACTGAACGCACAAGGAACATGTAATTCGTTCACAAGATTATAATATTTAAATAATTCTCCCAAGTTATAAAAGATTAATTTTGCCTCTGTGCATTTTAATCAAATTATAAAATGTTTTATGCCACGTGCATCCAAATCAATTTTAATCATTTTTAAAATGAGTCAGTTGAATGTATTTACCAGTGTAAACTGACGTATTTTCCCAAAAAGACTAAATGCAGGTACTAAACATAATTGGCTGAATTGTCTCCTTAGCATCAATAGAAGTCTCGCAAGCTTAAGATGCCTGAAGTCTGTTGAACTATTAATTCCATTTTATTTTCGATCTGTCTGTGGATAAACTTCCGAATATTGTGACATTTGATATTACAATATTAAATTCGGTTGAAACATATCTTTTATTTGCTTCCGCTGTGCATATTAAATATTGTGTTGTTTGACTATTATGTTGCCAACAACGTCACGATACTCCCACCGGGCCCACCGGTGACACGTGGAAATCGGGGTGTGACAACAAGCTTGTCTCTTACGCGGCCCGCCTGAGAACCAAGATTTTGTTTTTCTTAATTTTTTATGTCAGGTAAGGTTTCAGGGGTCCGGGTTTATACTTACGGGTATTTTTAGTACAATTTTGAGAGTCCTTACATTCTACCCACCTTATTTAAAATCTCGTCCTCGAGATTTATTGGAATAAGTGAGGATACTTTCGCTTTATCTCTGATTCCAGCTCCCAAGTGTATTCAGGTCCTCTCTTTGAATCCCACTTGACCTTGACAAGTACTAGCCGTTTATGTTTGAGAAACTTTACTTTTCTGTCTTCTATTTGAAGAGGTTTCTCAACAAATTTCAACTTTTCGTTTACCTTTATATCTTGGAGAGGTACTACCAAAGATTCGTCTGATAGGCATTTCTTGAGGTTGGAAACATGAAATACATCATGTACTCCAGCTAGTTCTTCTGGTAGTTGTAAGCGATAAGCAACCGGTCCTATACGTTGGATTACTGAAAATGGTCCTACGTATCGTGGACTTAGCTTTCCTTTCTTACCGAATCGAACTACTCCTTTCCAAGGAGAAACTTTCAATAGTACTTTATCTCCTACTTGAAATTCCAATGGCTTCCGTCTATTGTCTGCATAACTCTTCTGACGATCTCGAGCCGTCTTCAATCTTTCCTTGATTTGAGTAATCTTGTCTGTTGTCTCTTGCACTATTTCAGGACCTGACAATTGACTTTCTCCTATTTCTGCCCAACAAACTGGAGTTCTGCACTTTCTTCCATACAGTGCCTCGAATGGGGCAGTTTCAATACTTGAATGATAACTATTATTATAGGAGAATTCGATCAAAGGTAAATAATTGTCCCAATTTCCACCAAAATCTATTACACATGCTCTGAGCATGTCTTCTAGAGTTTGTATTGTCCGTTCACTTTGCCCGTCTGTTTGTGGATGATATGCAGTACTCAGATTTAGTCGAGTTCTCATTGCTTCTTGGAAACTAGTCCAGAAATGGGAAGTGAAACGACTATCCCTATCCTATACAATGGAGAGTGGAACTCCATGTAAGGATACTACTTCATCTACATACAACTTTGCCAATCTTTCCATGCTAAAGGTTTCCTTCATAGGTAGAAAGTGAGCTGATTTGGTTAATCGATCCACAATTACCCAAATCGTATCATTACCTTTTCTGGTTTTGGGTAACTTAGTAACAAAATCCATTGTTATGAGTTCCCATTTCCATACAGGCATTTCCAGTTGTTGTAGTAGACCTGAAGGTTTCTGGTGTTCTGCCTTAACTTGTGAACAAGTAAGACACTTAGAAACATATCGAGCTATATCCTTTTTCATTCCTATCCACCAAAAGTTATTTCTTAAATCTTGGTACATCTTATTGTTTCCTGGATGCATAGTATACCTAGATTTATGAGCTTCTTCTAAAATCTTATTTCTTAATTCTCCTTGTTTAGGTACCCAAATTCTTCTTTTGTGGAATTTCCAAATTCCATCAGCTCCTTGTTCTAATTCTTTTATTCGTCCTTTCATTCCTTCATTATCATCCTTAATTGCTGTAGCTTGAACATTTTTCAATTGTTCCATTAAATCTAATTGTAGATTTAATCTGAGAGCACGAACTCGCTTTTGCTTTTCATGATATTTAAGACTTAAGGCATCTGCAACTACATTTGCCTTTCCTTCGTGATACTGAATATCACAGTCGTAATCACTTAGAATTTCCATCCATCTTCTTTGCCTCATATTTAATTCTTTTTGCCCAAATATATATCTTAAACTCTTATGATATGTATAGACAGTAAATTTACTTCCGTACAGATAATGTCTCCAAATCTTAAGGGCAAAAATTACAGCTCCTAATTCTAAATCATGAGTTGTATAGTTCTCCTCATGCTTTTTCAATTGTCTTGAAGCATACGCAATTACCTTCTTGCGTTGCATTAACACACATCCTAATCCTAGTTTTGAAGCATCACAGTAAACTTCAAAATCTTCCGTTCCTTCTGGCAAGGCTAGGATTGGAGCATTTGTTAACTTTTGCTTTAAAATCCTAAAAGCTTCTTCTTGCTTAGGTCCCCATTCAAACTTAACTGCTTTACAGGTTAGCTTAGTTAATGGTACAGCTATCTTGGAAAAATCCTTAATAAACCGTCTATAATATCCGGCTAAACCTATAAAACTTCTAATTTCCATTGCGGATTGCGGAACCTTCCATTTGGTAATCGCCTCTATCTTAGCAGGATCTACATGAATGCCTTCATGATTCACCATGTGTCCTAAGAATTGCACTTCTTGCAACCAAAATTCACACTTCGAGAATTTGGCGTACAACTTTTCTTTTCTTAACAAAGTTAAGAGTGCATGCAAATGCTGACAATGTTCTTCCTGATTTTTGGAATAAATAAGTATATCATCGATGAAAACAATTACAAATTTATCCAAATACGGTTTACAGATCCGATTCATCATGTCCATGAATGCTGCAGGTGCATTCGTTAATCCGAAGGGCATGACTGTAAACTCGTAATGACCATACCTAGTTCTGAAAGCAGTTTTAGGTATGTCTTCTTCTTGTACCTTTAATTGATGATATCCGGAGCGTAAATCAATCTTAGAAAAATATCTAGCTCCTTGAAGTTGATCAAAAAGATCATCAATCCTAGGTAATGGGTATTGATTCTTAATTGTAACTTTATTCAATTCTCTATAATCAATACACATTCTCATCGAACCATCCTTTTTCTTTACAAATAACACTGGTGCTCCCCACGGGGATGAACTAGGTTGTATGAAACCTTTACTTAGTAATTCATCTAATTGCTTTTTCAGTTCTAACATTTCTGTGGGTGCTAACCGATAAGGTGCCTTGGCTATCGGTATAGTTCCTGAAATTAGATGAATTCTAAACTCTACCTCCCTATCAGGTGGTAATCCTGGTAATTCTTCTGGGAATACATCTGGGTATTCTAAGACTACAGGAATCTCCTTAAGTTCTTTACCCTTAGTACTAATGATTACTGAAATCATATATACTATTCCTTGCTTTCGTTCATAACTAGCAACTTTCATTACTGATATGAACTTCATGGGTTTACGTGGTTTATCTCCTGTAATCATGATTACTTCTCCGGTGGGTGCCTGAATTTCTATGGAATTCTTATCACAAAGAATTCGAGCATGGTTGGCTATTAACCAATCCATTCCTAACACCACATCAAATTCAGCTAATTTCATAGGTAACAGGTTTGCAAAGAATTTATGACCTGAAAGTTCTATATTTTCTTTTTGCAAAATCTTATCTATGCTAACTGAATTTCCGTCTGCCGTTTCGACTGTAAAAATCTGCCTAAGGTTGGTTAAAGGTAAGCTAAGAGCTTGACAGAATGAAGTATTAATAAAACTTTGGTTTGCACCAGAGTCAAATAATACTTTTGCGTATACGTTGTGAACTAAGAACGTACCAGCTATCACATCTGGAATGAGTTCTGCTTCTTGAGTGGTTAGCTGGAATGCTCTGACATTCTTTTTAGTAGCTCCGTCGGCCGTCTTGACTTTATTGTCTGCTGGTTTAACTAATTTAGGGCATTCTGGTTTAAAATGTCCTGTTTCTCCACAGTTATAGCAGATTCTTGTTTTCTTTCTGCAATCATCTTCGCGATGTCCTATGATTTTGCAAAAGTTGCAGATCACATTTCATCTTCCATAATGTTTCTTTTTGCAATTCCTGCAGAATGGTGAAGTTGAAAATTGTCCTGTTCCTCTTTTCCTGAAACTGTTGTTATTACCCGTACGAAATCCTTGGGTAATTTTCTGAGCCAGTTCCTTTTTCCTGTTATCATCTCTTGTGCGCACCAGTTCATCAGTTAGGGTGTTAGCTAATTCCACTGCATCGTCAATAGTGCGAGGTCTCGCAGCTTTAACGATATTGCGGATTTCACCAATCAATCCCCAAATATAGCGAGAAATGAGTACCGGTTCTGGCGAAGCCAGCGTTGGTACCACTCTAGCATATTCAAAGAATGTCGAAGTATATCCTCGACAGTCTACACCTATCATTCGATGGTTCAGAAATTTATTCGCCATTTGATCTTTTTCATATTCGGGATAGAATTTTATTTCTACAAGACTCTTAAATTCTTCCCAGTTCATAGCATAAGCCATCATCCTTCCTTTTGCTTGTAACACCGTGTTCCACCATTCTAGCGCTCCTTCTTTAAAAAGATTTGACGCGTACATGACCTGATCGTCCTTGGCACATTTACTTATTGTAATCATTGCCTCGGTTTTCTCTAACCAACCTAGTACTGCAGTCGCTCCTTCATTGCCTGCAAATTCAGCGGGTTTACAAGCAAGAAATTCTTTGTAAGTGCAACCAGGCGTTGCAGCTTTCATTTTTTTAGGGAGCGGAGCCTGCCGTGGATTGTTATTGTTATTAGTATGATTGCCGCCTCCATTTATACTATTACTGAAATTATCTTCAGAAATACGTTTGCTAAGAACGATGTGTTGAGATTCGATTGGATTTCTAACAGCAGCAACGATTGCTGGAATAGCATTGGCTATTCCCTGAGCAACGATATTTTCAATATCTTGTCTATTTAGAAATTGATCCTCCGGATGTTGCTCAGATTGATTAACCTCATTAACTGGTTCGTTATTAGCGTTTTCCATCTGATCATTAATATATATAATTTATTAGTATCAAATAAATAACAATTATACACGAAACAATCATATAATTCTCATAACACATATAGCCAAAACTATCGATTTCTCGATTCCCATTTATATAATATGCGTCAGTACACACCATTATCTTACAAAGTTTTATTTTAGGTTATTTTACAAGCTACATTCTACTTATTTATTTTACAACCATAGTTTCACATTCTCACACCATACTATTCCTTATCAGATGATATTTTAGTAACGGCGTTCCCTCTCATCGTACTTCCAGGAGATCTGTTCTCCTACTTCCCTGATCCTATTTCCTGCATCCACTAATTCCTCGCCAAAGTGGCGGAGTTCAGCTAAGTTTTCATTACTCATAGGTGGGTTAGGTATAGGTTCAGGGTCAAACTGAGGGAGAAAGGAATAAGGACTGTTGAGCAGGTTTTGGAACTGCCAATCATTAGTCCACCATTCGTCCATGCCTAGTGGTTGGGTGTGGATTATAGGTTCTGGGATTGCTGGTTCCAAATTCATTGGAAGTTGAGTAAAAACATTTTCATTGATGGGATTAATAGTATCACAACTTGCCAATATAAAATCTAGCTCCTCCTGTAATGTCATTTCCTGGGTTTGCTTAGAGCTTTCTCCAATTTCTATCTTGGTTTGTTTAGAACCTTCCCCATACTCCATTTCCATTTTCCTAGAATATTCCTCAAACTGCCTATCCATCTGCTTAGAATCTTCCCCGACTTCAATCCCTTTCCCTTTGTCTAAGGGATTTTCTATTTTAGAAATCTTCCTAGTGGCGGGTTTTCTCTTGCGCACACGCCTCCATCCTACAAATCTCCTCTTTTTCTTGGGCTTGGGTTTCTCTGGAGGTGGAGCATTGAATTCCATAGGTTCTTCTATATCTGGTATATACCTATTGAAATCTCTGGAAACCTCTATTTTTACCGGATAGAGATTTAAATTCTGAAGGGCTTCAGACAAGTCACTCATGCTGTTTAGCACATATGCAAAATACAAAAATTACTAGGTTAAAATTTTATAACAAATTTTCATAAATAACCTTTAAATATTATTGCATACCGTAATACTACAAAACAACTGAAAATTAAAACACACTAGGGTTTACTGTAAATTTATTTATTTACTGGATAAAGCTTCTAGCTTGTAGGTGATAAGGGTGCTAAAACTTAAATATTTAAATATTTGCATTTACTGCTACAGTGGCTAGCGTATAAAGATCTGCCCATTTTTCATCTAACTTGTCTTCCCAAGGTGGGTTACTGCCTAGTTCTTGGGTTTTCTGATTAACTTTCTTTTCTTTTGGTTGTGATTTCTTTAATTTCTCCTGACTTTTTCTAATAATCAAACTTCTTTTATTAGGAGAAAGTGGTTCCTCATATTGTGCTTTTCGGACAAATATTCCTTCTTCAGGATTTGCATAGGGTTTTGTTTGGGATGAACTTCCCTTCTCGTTTGATGACCTATCTAATTTAAGATAGATGTTTGAAAGCTTTTGCTTACCCATACTGTACACAAATATTCAAATAATAAAACACATAATCACAAAATGACAATCAGTATTTTCTAAATACTTAATTGGCTTAAATCAGTGGCTCTGATACCACCTTTTTCTGTCACGGCCCCCGACCCGGTTTGACCCGTTTCAGGAGCCGCGGAACAGAAATCCCGTGGTATTTATTTAACAGCGGAAGTTTCTTCAGGATCTTTTTAAAACTGCAATTTCCCGATTATTTTATTTCACAACTCGAGATAAAACCCCGGTAATTTACAATCATATGATTTCACGGAGAAATCTTTATTTTTACAAAACATGTTTCTTTATTTTATATTGAGCCACTTCCTTAAGCTTGTAGTGCTGCACGGCACTTTTCCTTGATCACAACAGATCACCTGAAACATGTTTGAAAAAGGTTTTGTCAGCGGGAAATACTGGTGAATCATTCTTTTTAGTAAAACGACGCGTTTGTTATAATTTACAGTATTAAGGGTGATTACAATGTTTCCAGATATCAACCAACTACCCACGGTATTTGTCACTCGACTCGTTTCTGTGACTATGGTCAGATCACCCATTGGCTAACTCGTTGTCCAATGGAGACGGGAACAAGTAATGTATACAAAACCCCACATACCGGCTGTAATTTGGTGATTACATAGACTTAATCCCTGTAATTATAACCTTGAAAATAAATATGATTTTGAAAGTAATTTGGTAAAAAGAGAATGACTCACATTGCAGATTTATATAAGCAGAGCTTAGCCTACTGATTAGCCTTTTAACCTAAAATTAATAACATGCACACAATTCGGTTAGTAACTTAATACAGCATTTACGATAACTCACGAGATCAAACCCTCACATCGAATGACAAAGTGCGATACTTAAACATCCATTGAATTAACAACGAATGACAAAGCATAAACCCTAATGTGGGCAGCACTTAAACATCCATTGCATAGTTTAATCGATCGGACATTGAATCGTAGCAGCGATCGAGTTAATACCCGGTATCGGAGCAGCGCCTCACTAATATAATTGATATTTTCGACTTCAGAGTACTAAAACTTCGTTTTTGAAAGTTTTAATCGACACCAGTGGATTGTGCAAGTGACGGGCTATTTATAGGTGAAAATAAGGCCTGGCGCGGCCCGCGTAACCCATCCCCTATATCTTACGCGGCCCCAGTCACAAGTAGGTTAGCCAGGTGGTCGCTACGTGGCTCCGGAACACTTATCCGGTCAACACAGGTTTGACGCGGCCCGCGTAAGACAAGCTTGTCTCTTACGCGGCCCGCCTGAGAACCAAGATTTTGTTTTTCTTAATTTTTGATGTCAAGTAAGGTTTCAGGGGTCCGGGTTTATACTTACGGGTATTTTTAGGACAATTTTGAGAGTCCTTACATTTATGATGAACCGGGAACAGGCAACACACTGCTTGCAAAGGTGTGCATTTTATTCTTCTATTTATTCAATTTCATGTTAAAAGATAATCAGACATGTATAACTGTGTAAGTAACATTACTTTCTTTTTTTATATTTGAACATTTTGTTTGTTATTCAAGCAGTGGCAAACTCCACGTCAGCAACGTTCTTACGTGTTGTTGGAAGTGAGTTGATTCAAAAGTACCTAGGGGATGGTCCTAAGTTGGTTAGAGAACTCTTTAGGGTTGCTTATGACCTGTCACCATCTATTGTTTTTATTGATGAAATTGTTGCTGTTGGTACAAAGAGGTATATTTTTTATTCTTTTTTTTAAGTTCTGGAAGCTATGTTATAAAAGAGGGTTTAACTAGGGCCTTGGTGCAGGTATGATGCTCACTCTGGTGGTGAACGTGAAATTCAAAGGACTATGCTTGAGTTGTTGAATCAGTTGGATGGTTTTGATTCAAGAGGTGATGTTAAAGTGATACTTGCAACTAACAAAATTGAAAGTCTTGACCCGGCTCTTCTTCGACCTGGTCGTATACATAGGAAGATTGAATTCCCACTTCCTGACATTAAAACAAGAAGGCGTATATTCCAGGTATATTATGTTTTGCCAACCTTGAACAATATATGCATCTTTTCATATACACGGCTTTAAAAAAGAAATACCATACCTGCATATATATATTTTATGTACTTTTGACTAAATAGTTACATTTTACTAACAACTTTGCCAATGTATATCAAACATTCAAGCGATATTTTACATAAACAGTCTTTTGTAACAGAAAAATGCAAACGCCTTATAAAAGCTTCTTCTAAAAAACGCACAACGAAGCAACATTGACGAATGGAGAAATAGGTGCAAGTCAGTAAGTGGTTGCCTTTTTCTGAACCATGACGAACTTTGATATATATTTCTTGACAGAGAGGTACTTTCGCTTCCGTGTAGGCTATGTATACTAATACGCTATTTCTCTCAAATATACGTTCCGTGCACATACCTATAATGCTCAGAGTAAAACCTCTGTGTGTGACGCAGGTAGATCAGAAGAAAAATAGTTTGCTACAATTAATATTCATAGGTTACTATTGGTTTGTGTTGGCTGCAACTTCTTTAAAACAAAGAAGTCTCCCTGAAATCTGTTGGTGACGTGTTCTCTAACCAATAAACTGTGAAGGCTGATGCAGTATATTTATAGCAGAGCTGTTACAAAGGCACAACCCTCCTCCGTTTCACAAACACTAGCAGCACTTCAATCATTTTTTTACCCAGCCTCATCCATCCGTACCTATCGGCAGCCGCCACCACCACACATCGGGTAAATGGTCAGTCTTCTTCTTCGATGCTTCAAATAAAATTTGTTTTTATGGTTCCACTAGAAATACTTTTTTTTAAATAATTCTTAGGTGTGATTGTGGCAGATTAACCAACTAAAATGTCCCAGGCCTATGTAATATTTTATAATTGTTCATGTTTTTTTTCAAATTAGGAGTCAAATGGAACATATATACATCTTGGTTACATATAAGTTATATTTGTTCCAGTCAGCTTGAAATAGGAGGTAATAGTTAAGAAAAAATAAAAATTTCACTGAATAATTACTAAGTATCATAACTGTTAAATTTAACTAAAATTGGAAAAAAATTCACCAAATAGTAACCAATATTCATATATGTTTCATTTGCCCCTCATTAACTTTTAAGACTTACATCACAAAAAAATAAAATAAAATTGGGAATCACCTAAAGAACAAAACTTTGTGCTTATTTAGAACCCTTGGCTACTTACATATATGATCTAAATTACTAAATACTACATAGAGCCTAAAAGCTCCGTAGATTTCCATTTTGGGATGTATATGGTAACATGTTACTTCCACTCTTTATTTTTAATGAAATGTGATGTAACAATTGGCACAATGTTTGATAATTGGTGAAGTTGGCAAAAACAGCAGATTTGCAGCAGATAATATTAATTAATGTAACATTTCTATGCAGGTGAAGAGCTAACACTAAATTACAATTATATCTCTGATTACTAATGTGCCTATTTACTAATGTGCCTTTACATTGACTTGAGGGTTATGTTAATGTGATTAATAATCACATTAATAACAGACTGCACATTAATAACATCGGCTAATCATCTGCCCATAACAGTTCTGTATTAAATTTTGAATTAAACAACATTATCCATTCCAAAAGACTATTTAAATGACTATATAAATCAATCTCCACATTGCAGGTCATGCTCACCTTCTCTTCAACAACCTGTAGTTGCTGGATCTACACGTGACGCCATGTCAGGGAACAAGACTGTCGCCGGCTATTCAGAAAAATGGACCACCCTAGAAGCCATCTTGAACCACGGAAGAAGAAACAGTGTCACACCCCGATTTCCACGTGTCACCGGTGGGCCCGGTGGGGGAATATCGTGACGTGGTTGGCAACGTAATAGTCAAACAACACAATATTATTATGCACAGCGGAAGCAAATTTAATATATGATACAACCGAATTTAATATTGTTTATCAATGTAACAATATCCGGAAGTTTATCCACAGTAGGATCGAAACAAAATAATATTAATGGTTCAACAGACTTCAGGCATCCTAAGCTTGCGAGACTTTTTATTGATGCTTAGGAGACAATCCAGCCAATTTCGTTTAGTACCTGCATTCAGTCTTTTTGGGAAAATACGTCAGTTTACACTGGTAAATACAATCAACTGACTCATTTTGGAAAATGATTGAAAATTGGTTTGGATGCACATGGCATAAACATTTTTATAACTTGGGAGAATTATTTAATATTATAATTTTGTGAACGAATTACATGTTACTTATGCGTTCAGTAGCCCGGATCTTGTCCGGGTTAAAGATCAATAGACACACCACATAATTGAGTTATACACTGACAGGTGTACGCCTACACCCCGTGCTCAGGTCGTGGCCATCTCGTAAGATGATGCCAAGGATATCCGGGACATGGTCATTAACCCCCCAAAGGCTGTAAAGTAAACAAGACTGTTTAAACGAGCCGATCAAATTATTCAACTACCCACTTTAACGGTGGAGATTTGATGCCCGATCAAGCGATATGCTATATACCGTAACCCAAGCCCGTATAGGGAAAATAAGTTAAAAGTATTTACCTGAGTAAGTATAATTCACAACAAGCAAAATGCACGTAGCTTTTTCTGGTCCTCCTAATCTGGAACGAAGGTTCATAATAACCTATTAGAATTCTAACGGGCCTTTTATTAAGCTTAAGCTTAGACCGGCTAGTGTCAAGATACGGTTCATACGCACGATTAAGCGAAGACCGGATAGAATGTGATTCAGACCCGACAAGTTTGAAGACTTGTTTAATATGGGTTTATTATTCACATTCTGGATTTTGAGATGAAACCGATAAGGTTTGTCCCGTTTCGGCTAATTTATGTAAACTCGTTACATAAACCGAACAGAACGTGAAATAAGCGTAACGGGTATCCGTAAGAGCCATATACAGGTTTCCTAAGTTAATATGCTTCAAATATGTTGTGACATCAGTAAGATGTCTTTTATTATGCTCGAAACGTGTTTAAACTCAAACTAGGCCCCGTAGGGGTAGTTTGGTCATTTTAAAGGTTGTAAAAGAGTTTAGATGTTTAACTGAGTTACAGGTCTGATGTAAACAGCAAACATACTCCATTTACCAAGTTACATCAGTAGGATAAAGCATATATGTGAAATTTATCATTAATAACCAAACTATGCCCCGTAGGGGTATTTTGGTAATTTCACATAAGCCGAAAAGCTCAAAACCGGAGTCTGAGTTAATCAACCTTTGCTTACTGTTAAAATATTCTAATTTGCCTAAAATATCAGTAGGTATCAACCCGGGTATGTTCAATATGATTTTAAAACATACTATGCGTTAAAAACGCTAAATAAGGCGATTAAAGGCCATTTCCGAGTTTGATACTTAAATCTGATATTTTTATATTTCCAGAAGGCTTAAAATAATTTATTTACCATATGTGATCAGTAGCAAAAGGTTTGGAGTCGTTTAGATATGTAAAACTCATTTTATGGCCCGTAAGGGCAAAACCGATAATTACCGGATTAAGCCTACGACTACTAGTTATGCTCAGCCTAAAATTAATTAAAAATCTTTAAAAATCCCAAAATAATATATTACATCAGTGGGTATTAAGTTTGATATCAAAAAGTAGGCTTAACTAGGCTATACGCTAATTACGCCATTTTATTAACATAAAGCTTTAAATTTGCGATAATGAGCATAACTCTTAAACTACAAGTCAAACTGATGTCAAACTTTGCATACAAGTTCATATATCAGTACTAAGGTTTCTACACTTTTACATTTTCATAAATCACGTTTTAAGGTAATAAGGGCATAATGGTCAACTTATGAGCAATTAACGGAAACACGCATATTAATTGGATAACTAATGAACCAAGGTGTATAATCACAGAGGGTTGTTCTAACATGTATCCTAGTCCAATTAAAGCTCTGAGGCATTTCTAAAACATGCCTAAACGGGTCGGAACTAAAAGTCAAAGTGAAAGTCAAACTATGTGACTTTCGGTTCCGAACCGGGTCTAAACAGGAAATTGTCGGGTTGAACATGTTTAGACATGTACTTATACTTATTACCAAGTTATAACAATGTTCAAACAGGTAGTATATGATCTACATTGCTAATTATGCATAAATGGCATTTTAAGCTTCCTGTTGACTTTTCTTAAACTAGTTTGACCCGACTTTTGACCTGGTTAGAGTGGTGATCAGGGGAAACCCTTTTGAGGTTTTATTACCCACATAAATACCAAGCTATAACTACTTTTAATTCGAGATATGACTGAGCCATTGTTGACTAATCTCGAAGTCAAACCGTAATTACGACGGTTTGACTTTTAGCTAAAATACTAAGCTAAACTTAATTAAAGAAGGACTAGCAGACTTACAAGAGTCCAATGCACGAAATATGATCACTTGAGGCTGCTTGATAGCTCCAGAAATTATCCCACAATGCAGGAGAAGGTGTGGGAATGTTTGTAACTAAAGAGGCTTTATATAGTGATCCAAGACACCATAAAAGCTTGACATCTTAGTCTAGCACCCATCCACAACTGATTAACACTTGTCCTAGTGCTTAGGGGGTGCCTAGGGGTCGTCCACATGTGAGAAAAACCGGCTAGAATGGTCACAATCGCGCATAACAGGCTGCAGCAAGTTTTCTGGTCGCTGGGCATTTGTTGCGCACCGTAACAATTATTTGTTGCGGTGCGCAACAAATCATCAGCAGCCAAAAATCTTGTTCCTTCATGCATTCGAAAGGGCAACCACTTGTTTCGAAATTGGGACTTGTTTTATCAATTAGGGACCTCCAAAAAGTGCTTTGTACAGTATCATACCCTACCATTATGAATTTTATGCTTGTATTCCAAAAGAAAGTACCGAATTGTAAGGTTTACCGTTGGAATTTATTCGTAGGAGTCCACCAATTAAATCATGCATCATTCAATGTTATAATTCACTGAATTTTGAACATATATTAGATGTTTTTAATATGTTTTGAGTCTTGGGATTTATAACGGGGTCGTTCAGAGGTGCAAAAGTTAACATGACGACACTTTTAAATCCTGTCAAACATTTTTATTAAATCCGAGTTTACAACGCGTTTTGTCTTACATGACACGTGTCGTTTTATTATTTAACACGAATTTTCGAGGTGTTACATCCTCACCCCCTTAAAATAAATCTCGACCCGAGATTTACTGAAACAAATAAGGGTACTTTTCTTTCATGGTGGATTCAACTTCCCACGTGTATTCGGGACTTCTACGGGCGTCCCATTTGACCTTTACAATAGGTACATGCTTCCTTCGAAGCTTCTTTACCTGTCGATCTTCAATCGACAAAGGTTTTTCCACAAACTTCAAGCTCTCGTCTATATGCACATCTGTGTGTGGTATAACCAGTGATTCGTCAGCGAAACATTTTTTCAGATTGCAGATGTGGAACACATTGTGAATTCCACTGAGCTCTTCTGGTAAGTTTAACTTATAGGCAACTGACCCGACACGTTCGATAACCTCGAAAGGTCCTATGTATCTCGGGCTTAGCTTGCCTTTCTTACCAAACCGCATCACTCCTTTCTAGGGTGACACTTTAAGTAGGACTTTGTCACCTACTTCGAAGTGAAAATCCTTACGCTTAGGATCAGCGTAACTTTTCTGCCTATCCCGGGCAGCTTTGAGATGGTCTCGAATCTGGACAATCTTGTCCGTTGTTTCGAACACGATCTCTGGTCCTGATAACTGGACATCTCCAACTTCCGCCCAACAAATAGGCGATCTACACTTTCTACCGTATAATGTCTCAAAAGGCGCAGCCTTAATGCTGGTATGGTAGCTATTGTTGTAGGAGAATTCGATTAATGGTAGGTTCTTATCCCAGCTACCACCCAAATCGATCGCACATGCACGTAGCATGTCTTCCAAAGTTTGAATAGTACGCTCACTCTGACCGTCAGTCTGAGGATGGTAAGCCGTACTAAAATTCAAACGTGTGCCCAAAGATTGTTGGAAACTCTTCCAGAAATGTGACGTGTACCTAGTATCTCTATCAGAGATAATAGCCACAGGTATGCCATGTAAGGCTACAATCTTATCAACATATAACTGGGCTAACATGTCGGAGCTATAAGTCTCCTTGATGGGTAAGAAATGAGCTGACTTAGTCAGTCTGTCAACTATAACCCATATCGTATCATTGCCTTTCCTTGTCTTTGGCAACTTGGTGATGAAATCCATCGTCACCATTTCCCACTTCCACGTAGGAAGTTCAGGCCGTTGTAGCAAACCTGACGGTTTCTGATGCTCGGCTTTGACTTGCGCACATGTCAAGCATTTTGCTACATGGGCGGCTACAGACTTTTTCAAGCCTATCCACCAATAATTTGCCTTTAAATCCTGGTACATCTTATCAGCTCCAGGATGAACGGAGTATTTGGAACTATGGGCTTCCTGGAGGATAACATCTCGAAGACCTCCATAAATTGGAACCCATATTCGTCCATTTAATCGTAAAATTCCGTCCTTGCTAAGAGTTAACTGCTCCTCAGTTACTCCTAGCTTCTCATTAGGATAGTTAGCTTCCAACACAGCTTCCTTCTGTGCAACTAACAACCTTTCAATCAAATTATTCTTTATCTCCATGCGCTTGGCATTGATTCGAATGGGTTTAACCCTTTCCTTTCTGCTCAAGGCATCGGCGACTACATTCGCCTTGCCGGGATGGTATTTGATTTCACAATCATAATCATATAAAGTCTCCATCCAGCGGCGCTGCCTCATATTCAATTCCTTCTGATTAAACAGATGTTGGAGGCTCTTGTGATCAGAATAAATCACACATTTGACACCATAAAGATAGTGCCTCCAAAGCTTTAGTGCGAATACAACGGCACCCAGCTCCAAGTCATGGGTGGTGTAATTCTTTTCATGCACTTTCAATTGTCTTGAAGCGTAGGCAATAACCTTGCCTTTCTGCATAAGCACACACCCCATGCCAGTGTGCGAAGCATCACAATAAACCACAAAGTCTTCAATTCCGTCTGGTAGTGTCAGTACTGGGGCGTTACTCAACTTTTGCTTCAAGATATCAAAGGATTCTTGCTGCTTAGGGCCCCAAACAAACTTAACCTTCTTCTTAGTTAAGGAGGTTAGGGGTGCAGCAATCCTTGAAAAATTTTCAATGAAACGCCTGTAATATCCTGCCAATCCCAGGAAGCTACGAATTTCAGTAGGCGTCTTTGGCTCTTGCCAGTTCATTACGGCTTCAACTTTAGCGGGATCCACCTGGATACCACGCTCACTGACCACGTGTCCAAGGAATTGGACTTCTCGTAGCCAAAATTCACATTTAGAGAATTTGGCATAGAGCTTCTCCTGATGTAGAAGTTTGAGAATACAACGAAGGTGTTTCTCATGGTCAGCTTGATTCTTCGAATAGATAAGAATGTCGTCGATGAAAACGATGATGAATTTATCTAAGTAAGGCTTGCAGACGCGATTCATGAGATCCATGAACGCGGCTGGTGCATTAGTGAGCCCAAAAGGCATCACTAGGAACTCGTAGTGACCGTAACGAGTTCTAAATGCAGTCTTTTGCACGTCTTCATCTTTGACCTTCAATTGATGGTAGCCTGACCTCAAATCAATCTTCGAGAAGTAACTTGCCCCTTGAAGCTGATCGAACAAATCGTCGATTCTGGGCAAAGGATACCTATTCTTGATCGTGACTTTATTAAGCTCGCGATAGTCGATGCACAGGCGCATCGACCCATCCTTCTTCTTGACAAACAAGATGGGCGCTCCCCAAGGAGATGAACTAGGTCTAATGAAACCTTTAGCTAGCAATTCATCTAGCTGCGTCCTCAACTCCTTCATTTCTGTGGGTGCCAATCTGTATGGAG
Source organism: Helianthus tuberosus (assembly GCA_030545235.1). Lineage (NCBI taxonomy): Eukaryota > Viridiplantae > Streptophyta > Magnoliopsida > Asterales > Asteraceae > Helianthus > Helianthus tuberosus. The sequence continues at coordinate 3,810,126 of CM060362.1, forward strand.
CTCTAGCAACAGGTGCTGCTCCGGGGATGATATCGATCCTGAATTCCACTTGTCTATCCGGTGGTAAACCAGGTAGATCTTCAGGAAACACTTCTGGGTATTCAGAAATGACAGGGATGTCTTCTAACTTCGGTTTAGGATCATCAATGATAACTTGCGCCACGTAGATGACACATCCCTTCTTCAAACACTTAGAAGCCTTGAGCATAGTTACCTGCTCAGGCAGCCAATACTGGGTATCTCCCCGAATGGTAAGTGATTCACCAGACGGAGTCTTTATTACCACCTGTTTCTGCTTACAGACAATTTGGGCCTGGTTATGAGATAACCAGTCCATACCCAGAACTATGTCAAAACCGGCCAACTTAAAGGGAAGTAGAGACAGAGGAAAAGAATGGTTCTTAATGGATATAACACATCCATCTAACACAGTAGAGACGGTTTCTATGGTACCATCTGCTAACTCTACCTCATAGTTTGCGCCTAAGGTTTTGACGGGTAAATTCAACAATTTACAAAACTTATGATCTACGAAAGACTTATCTGCGCCTGAATCAAAAAGTACTCTTGCAAAGACATCATTTACAAGGAAAGTACCTGTTATGACATTATCGTCTTGCACAGCCTCTTTCGCGTCCATTCTGAAGACTCTGGCATTAGTCTTCTTAGCCTCCTCAGGCTTCTTGTTGTATTTTGGGCAGTTGGTCTTGATGTGCCCCTTTTCATTGCAACGGTAGCACGTTGCGTCTTTTATCTTCTTGCAATCCAGGGTTTTGTGATCCGTGGACTTGCAAATACCACAAGCAAAGGATTTTGACTGAGTCTGAGAGTTAGACTCCAGTCTGCACTTTCCATAGTGTTGTTTCTTGCAAATTTTACACTTGGGCTTTTCACTAGAATTATGCCCATCCTTCCTCGACTCCGACGCTTTCTTGTTGTCACCGCTCCCACGGTGCTTCTTGTTCGACTTTCGTGAACCATCATCTTCACGCTTCCTCTTCTCGGCATCCTTATTCCTCAGCGATCTCTGCCTGACCGCATCCAGAGTGAGGGATAAGGAAATGTCAGCTACAAACCTGAAGGTAGCTGGCCGAGAAGCTTTTACGCTTGCCTTGATTTCCGGGGCTAAACCACCAATAAAGCGAGCGATTCTTTTTGGCTCCGGGGTTACCAGATAAGGTACCAACCGGGACAGCGTATTGAAGCTTGTCAGATAAGCTTGGCAGTCGAGGTTCGTCATCACCAACGATAGAAAGTCAGATTCTATCTTTTCCACCTCATGTTGAGGGCAGAAATTTTCCTTGATCAGGGCGACAAATTGATCCCATGACATATTGTACAATGGGATTTTCCCGGTGGCTTGAACTAAAGATCTCCACCATGCTAATGCTTCACCCTTGAAGGACTGTGACACAAACTTAACCACATCCCTTTCAGGGCATCCGCTGATATCTACCACCGTTTCCATCTCGTCAAGCCATGTCATACAATCGACGGCTCCCTTCTCCCCATTAAAATCCCTGGGCTTACAAGACACAAAGTACTTATAGGAGCAACCCTTGTTATGGGGTTCTTGATGCAGTACTAATGGCTGAGATGGGACACTTTGATGGTTGGTGGACTGACGGTCATCACCATCTTTCTTGGGTCCATTCTTTTTGGGAGGAGGCTTGCTATGAGCCTCAGAATGTGTCTTGGGCTTTGAATGCGGTGTAGATTGGGTCCTACTTCGAGTACCACTATAATCAGCATATTGCCGCTCCAGAGCCTGTGTAACAGCGCCGTCTATGATCGCTTTTAATTCAGCACCCGTTAACGTAATCTGGGCGTTCTCGTTTTGCTCCACTGGATAGCTATTTATTTCATTTGAGTCAGCCATTTGAATTGAACTGTTGCAGAAAACAAGGACAATATTTTATTTGGGAGTTTATTATGGAATTACCCCTTAGGGTAACTCGTTAACCATGGTAAACAGAGACCATATTTGGTTAACTTATAAATCGTATTAACTTAGGATTTCAATTAAAATTTATCCTAATTATAAACAATAACAATATATATTAGCACATAAGGCTTAGTCACATGGACAATTTAAATTATAAGCTATGATTTCAGAGAACCAAGACTTTTAAGGTTTGAACCTAGTTCATTACCCTTATCAGACAGGGAGTCATAGCTACCTCTGTCTTTTGGCTCATATGGAAGTGAGCAGGGCCCGTAGGCATCATATTACCACGTATGGTAAAATATGATCATCTTAAATGATGATTTAACCCATGATTCAGAGATCATTAATTTGGGTTTGGAATCTTTAGAAAGATCCTTACATAATACTACTGCGTGTGATTTTAAATGCATCACATCTGCCGGGAGCGTTAACATGTTTTCAGATGTTAACAGGGATTTGAATCTTTTAAACAGGTCTTACCATCATGGTCAGGTCTTTATAAGGACACTCAGACTAGGTTTCACACTTTAAGATTCTTATTTTAAAAATTTACATAGGCAGATTATTTTCAAAAGGAATGATCTTGATTTATTTATTTCATATATAAATTATTTATGCGCAAAATGGCAGACATGAAATTTATAAAACAACATTCCATTGATTTATTCAAAATATTATACACTGCCCTAAACGGGTCTTTTTCAAATAACAAACTTACCCTCGCAGGGGTCAAATAAGTACTTACCCACGCAGGGGCTTAATAACACACATGCCCACGTAGGGGCTTAATAACATAATTGTCCACGCAGGGACTTACACAAACAATATACCCTCGCAGGGGTTTATGGAAAGATAGGCCCACGCAGGGGCTCAAAGCAAACATACCAACACACATACCCACATAGGGGCTTAACAACCAAATACACCCACGCAGGGGCTTACAGAAAATGGAAGGGTTCAATGATCCTTCTTGTTCTTCCCTTTGATCAATCCTACTAATCCTTGGAAGAAAGTCTGTCTCTCCCTACGGTCCCTGTGCACTTCCCGTTCCACCTGATCCAGCCTCTGAAGGAGTTCCTCATGCTCAGGTGGGGAGAACCTAGGCGGCTGCGATTGAGTCTGTATGATAGGCCTAGGTGGTATTTGGTACCCTTTTGTTGGGTACCCAACTCCCCATGGAGCTCCGTATGGTCCTTCTGGGTGCAGGGCATTGTAGTTAGCTGCCACCAAGTAGGGGTCGGCCTCTGCATACCCGTAGTTGTTGAGGGCTGGCGGCTCGAACGGGTTATAAGCCATGGAACCTGTATAAGCTGGGATTGGGTTGTCAAAACCCATTGGCGGCGGCTGTGGCATCGCGGGGTTGGAAGGTCCACCCATTTGTGGGTCCTCCTGATGTGGCGGGTAGTGGCTGGCACTTGACTGACGTGGGGAGCTGAAATGAAAGTCTCCCGCACGTGATGACATACGTGCACCTGACCTCCTACGCCTCGGTGGTTGAGGAGGTGCCGGCTGAACTGGTGGCGGTGGAGGTGGTGGCGTAACTGCCACAAACCGGTGATCCTCAGAGGAATCTTGATGATGCTGCTGCTGCTGTGGCTGCTGCTGCTGAGACTGCTGCTGCTCATGAGGCGACGAGTGGTGAGAAGGTGTATAGTACCACTCGTGCTGATTAAACAGGGCTTGGAAACTGTCTGGACCACCATAGGGTGATCCGTGAAAAGACGATCCGTCGGAGATCTCGATCGGATGGTTTGGAGTGCCACTTGCTGGCATGACGGGGTCCGTATCCTCGTCCATGTCATCCGCATTATCACCGGAGAAGTGATCGTCTGGCCCTAGTGGGTTGAAACCCACGGGTTCTGGTAAGTAATTGGCCGGATTAAACTGGCCTCTAAAGATGGGTGTGGGGTCACCATACGAATGATGAGACAGGGATCGCTGAAGTGGTATGTAGGACGGTTGTGGGTTATTGGGTTCATAAGGGTTAAGAACAGGAGGTGTTGAACTATGCGAAACCGACCGTCTGGCCGGCTCGAACAGGTTTCTCCGGTTCTCCCGAGGGTCGTCACTCTCGGTGGTGGATGGAGCTCGTCGTTGCGAAGGTCCAGCTTCATGGTCGTTGGGGGCGGTGACTGGCCCCTTGCCTCGTCCTCGTCTCCTAAAGAATCTTGGAGGCATTTTGATATTCCTGTCAAAATAGCATAAGATAACAATAACAAATATAAAATTTAAAGGACAAAACAAAAACCGAACAAGGTGGAATTTGTCCTATGTTATATGTCTAGACTCGAAGGTTTAGAAATGTGCAACTGAGATTAAACACAAAAGGCTAGTGTTTAATTCACTCAGAGTTGGCTCTGATACCAACCTGTCACACCCCGATTTCCACGTGTCACCGGTGGGCCCGGTGGGGGAATATCGTGACGTGGTTGGCAACGTAATAGTCAAACAACACAATATTATTATGCACAGCGGAAGCAAATTTAATATATGATACAACCGAATTTAATATTGTTTATCAATGTAACAATATCCGGAAGTTTATCCACAGTAGGATCGAAACAAAATAATATTAATGGTTCAACAGACTTCAGGCATCCTAAGCTTGCGAGACTTTTTATTGATGCTTAGGAGACAATCCAGCCAATTTCGTTTAGTACCTGCATTCAGTCTTTTTGGGAAAATACGTCAGTTTACACTGGTAAATACAATCAACTGACTCATTTTGGAAAATGATTGAAAATTGGTTTGGATGCACATGGCATAAACATTTTTATAACTTGGGAGAATTATTTAATATTATAATCTTGTGAACGAATTACATGTTACTTATGCGTTCAGTAGCCCGGATCTTGTCCGGGTTAAAGATCAATAGACACACCACATAATTGAGTTATACACTGACAGGTGTACGCCTACACCCCGTGCTCAGGTCGTGGCCATCTCGTAAGATGATGCCAAGGATATCCGGGACATGGTCATTAACCCCCCAAAGGCTGTAAAGTAAACAAGACTGTTTAAACGAGCCGATCAAATTATTCAACTACCCACTTTAACGGTGGAGATTTGATGCCCGATCAAGCGATATGCTATATACCGTAACCCAAGCCCGTATAGGGAAAATAAGTTAAAAGTATTTACCTGAGTAAGTATAATTCACAACAAGCAAAATGCACGTAGCTTTTTCTGGTCCTCCTAATCTGGAACGAAGGTTCATAATAACCTATTAGAATTCTAACGGGCCTTTTATTAAGCTTAAGCTTAGACCGGCTAGTGTCAAGATACGGTTCATACGCACGATTAAGCGAAGACCGGATAGAATGTGATTCAGACCCGACAAGTTTGAAGACTTGTTTAATATGGGTTTATTATTCACATTCTGGATTTTGAGATGAAACCGATAAGGTTTGTCCCGTTTCGGCTAATTTATGTAAACTCGTTACATAAACCGAACCGAACGCGAAATAAGCGTAACGGGTATCCGTAAGAGCCATATACAGGTTTCCTAAGTTAATATGCTTCAAATATGTTGTGACATCAGTAAGATGTCTTTTATTATGCTCGAAACGTGTTTAAACACAAACTAGGCCCCGTAGGGGTAGTTTGGTCATTTTAAAGGTTGTAAAAGAGTTTAGATGTTTAACTGAGTTACAGGTCTGATGTAAACAGCAAACATACTCCATTTACCAAGTTACATCAGTAGGATAAAGCATATATGTGAAATTTATCATTAATAACCAAACTATGCCCCGTAGGGGTATTTTGGTAATTTCACATAAGCCGAAAAGCTCAAAACCGGAGTCTGAGTTAATCAACCTTTGCTTACTGTTAAAATATTCTAATTTTCCTAAAATATCAGTAGGTATCAACCCGGGTATGTTCAATATGATTTTAAAACATACTATGCGTTAAAAACGCTAAATAAGGCGATTAAAGGCCATTTCCGAGTTTGATACTTAAATCTGATATTTTTATATTTCCAGAAGGCTTAAAATAATTTATTTACCATATGTGATCAGTAGCAAAAGGTTTGGAGTCGTTTAGATATGTAAAACTCATTTTATGGCCCGTAAGGGCAAAACCGATAATTACCGGATTAAGCCTACGACTACTAGTTATGCTCAGCCTAAAATTAATTAAAAATCTTTAAAAATCCCAAAATAATATATTACATCAGTGGGTATTAAGTTTGATATCAAAAAGTAGGCTTAACTAGGCTATACGCTAATTACGCCATTTTATTAACATAAAGCTTTAAATTTGCGATAATGAGCATAACTCTTAAACTACAAGTCAAACTGATGTCAAACTTTGCATACAAGTTCATATATCAGTACTAAGGTTTCTACACTTTTACATTTTCATAAATCACGTTTTAAGGTAATAAGGGCATAATGGTCAACTTATGAGCAATTAACGGAAACACGCATATTAATTGGATAACTAATGAACCAAGGTGTATAATCACAGAGGGTTGTTCTAACATGTATCCTAGTCCAATTAAAGCTCTGAGGCATTTCTAAAACATGCCTAAACGGGTCGGAACTAAAAGTCAAAGTGAAAGTCAAACTATGTGACTTTCGGTTCCGAACCGGGTCTAAACAGGAAATTGTCGGGTTGAACATGTTTAGACATGTACTTATACTTATTACCAAGTTATAACAATGTTCAAACAGGTAGTATATGATCTACATTGCTAATTATGCATAAATGGCATTTTAAGCTTCCTGTTGACTTTTCTTAAACTAGTTTGACCCGACTTTTGACCTAGTTAGAGTGGTGATCAGGGGAAACCCTTTTGAGGTTTTATTACCCACATAAATACCAAGCTATAACTACTTTTAATTAGAGATATGACTGAGCCATTGTTGACTAATCTCGAAGTCAAACCGTAATTACGACGGTTTGACTTTTAGCTAAAATACTAAGCTAAACTTAATTAAAGAAGGACTAGCAGACTTACAAGAGTCCAATGCACGAAATATGATCACTTGAGGCTGCTTGATAGCTCCAGAAATTATCCCACAATGCAGGAGAAGGTGTGGGAATGTTTGTAACTAAAGAGGCTTTATATAGTGATCCAAGACACCATAAAAGCTTAACATCTTAGTCTAGCACCCATCCACAACTGATTAACACTTGTCCTAGTGCTTAGGGGGTGCCTAGGGGTCATCCACATGTGAGAAAAACCGGCTAGAATGGTCACAATCGCGCATAACAGGCTGCAGCAAGTTTTCTGGTCGCTGGGCATTTGTTGCGCACCGTAACAATTATTTGTTGCGGTGCGCAACAAATCATTAGCAGCCAAAAATCTTGTTCCTTCATGCATTCGAAAGGGCAACCACTTGTTTCGAAATTGGGACTTGTTTTATCAATTAGGGACCTCCAAAAAGTGCTTTGTACAGTATCATACCCTACCATTATGAATTTTATGCTTGTATTCCAAAAGAAAGTACCGAATTGTAAGGTTTACCGTTGGAATTTCTTCGTAGGAGTCCACCAATTAAATCATGCATCATTCAATGTTATAATTCACTGAATTTTGAACATATATTAGATGTTTTTAATATGTTTTGAGTCTTGGGATTTATAACGAGGTCGTTCAGAGGTGCAAAAGTTAACATGACGACACTTTTAAATCCTGTCAAACATTTTTATTAAATCCGAGTTTACAACGCGTTTTGTCTTACATGACACGTGTCGTTTTATTATTTAACACGAATTTTCGAGGTGTTACAAACAGGCAACACACGGTATGCCCCCTACGAAACTATATGCTTTCTTTTAATATAGCGCATCCAAATAGCATATTTACAGAGTGCTGATAATTTATGCAGAGTGCTGAATTCCCCTGTCATGTTCAACTTAAGCGCATACGCAATAACCAGGAGTGGTTCACGCTGACATGTGGCGGTGGAGGCTGCATGAAAGGTGTGGTCCGTGAAGACAACAATATGTGGTGTGATGGGTGCGAAAACCCCGTTCTCTTCCCGAGAGCAAGGTTAGTTTCTGAAAGTGTGTAGTTATGTTAATTTGTGGCAATCTTCATGCAGACAAATAAATTGACCCTTTTATTACAAACCTTGCACAGTTTCAGGCTAGAACTCGAGGTGTTTGATTCAACAGCCGAAGCTGTCGTTGTCTGCTTTGATGACACCGCCCAACGCTTGACAAAGGCCACTGCTCATGGTATACTCACAGCATAGTCTGGCCTATCAGGCGTCTACAACCTTTATTCCACCGACATCCAGGATAAGTTCACTCCGGTGATGGTAAGAAACCCCGACGGCAGCATTTCAGCACTGCCGAATTGTTTGCAGTCTCTTGTGGGCAGTACTCAGACCCTCCAGCTTGATTCATGTACGACTATGATCATGGTTCTTTTGAAAGCTTTAACTGCAAGAATGTTCTTCTAGACGGAGATGGTTGTGGGTGCGTTGGTTCTTCCACACCTCCTTCGCTCCCTAATAAATACAATGGGGTAGTGCCGATACCGACACCAGTTAAGCACGTTGAAACGACCGTAAGGTATATCTCAGTTTATCATTGATTTTGACTTCAAAATAGTTTTGGTATTTTGCTTCATAGGAGGTGTTTCGCCTAGCTTTTTTAAGTCGTCTAGAAAAGTTCCCGTTTTTTCCTTCGCAGGACTACTTATGCAGATTCAGATTCAGATTCAAAAGAGAACGTTGGCGATGATTCACGTGAAAGGTACACCGTTTGGACACAAACATACACCTTTAGATTTCACTTTTATAGTTTTAGTAGTAACTCATTAAATTTCAGATACCATTTAACATTTAATTCGCCTTTATTCCAAAGAAACTACCAAAGTCCATTTAACAGTTTCATTTGACTTTATTCTTAGTTAGGCTGCATACATTAGATAAAAAATGCATAACCTACCACTTTTTAACAGTCTTCCTTTCGTTAATTCACTGCAGGCAGTCGACTGGTGATGGGATTGGGGATGACAGTGCCATGCGTTAACTAAAGTTCGGTCCATGTGTTATCTAATAAGACAGGGAGGCGTGCGAGAGCTACTGCGTTTTTCCATTTATGTTTCATGTTTTTGATTTTGGAAGACATCTTTTTCCCTTTTTTTTGGGCACACGAGTTATGCCAACAGAACAAATTACGATCCATGGTTTAATAAAGTTTTAGCATGCCTCTTTATATGCGTCTTTGTCTTACGTACACTGCTACTACAGATTACTCGCTTTGCCTTTTGGGTTATTATATCTCAACAATTATTATGTGGTTTTACTTTGTTTGATATAATTAAGTTGTTTAACTTAACATGAGACCAGCTAGTTTGTTACGACCCGTTTAACCTGTTAGTTACAACCCTTCCCCCTGTATTGTTTAACCTGTTATATTCAAGTTTTCAACTTTAATGTGGAACCTTTGGTTAGACTTTAGACAGTCAAAATACTCTCCTTTTTAGCTTATATATTTAATATTTACTGCAATTTAATTGAAATAGCTCTAGCACGGGATTTCTGGACTCTGAGAAACACTACAAGTTTAGCAAATGGTAGTCTTGAGGTAAGTTTATTGTACCATTGACGGTTCACCATTATCTTTAGAAATTTACTTCTGATGTATATGTTGGTTCTTTAAATAACTGAGAAATAGAGGCGAAACGAGTTGGTTAACGGGTATTAAAACAACATCACAGGACTATAAGCACAATGACAATTGTCACAAATAGAGGACTACATTGTACCTATGCTTCAACTAAAAATAAAATTTAATTAAATGGACTAAACAACTGCATTAAGTTTGAGACCAGGGTAAAAATCTAAAACATCATTTTTGTTTATTTTTTACTTTTATAACCAGATGTGTTGCAGGCATCTGAAAATGTTACCCTGGAGTTGGTACACAAGATTGGCAAGCTGGAGTGACATACGTGTCCAGGTAACACTTTTTAAGTCCTGCATACCCTATTTATTAAGTATTGGGTTAATTGTAATAAATTTTAGTAAATAAATATATAGATTATATAACTAAACACTTGAAGAACTGTTAGGATTTGTTAATTTTGTTGGTTTATAAACTGCTTTCTGATCTATAAAAGGGAACAAAACCTACAATTTGACTTTTAGATGTCAAAACTGAATTTATATGTATATGTGTATGTAGTATAATATATATATATATATATATATATATATATAACATCTATTTTACACCATCTAAAACGATGAAAAAGAAAAAATAAAAATAAAAAATTTGAAAACTGTGACGTCTTTTGAAGAGGGTTGAGAAACCACACGTCCATAGATTTGAAGTTTTGTGAGACCACATGTGGTGGGGCGCAAACCTCTCTCGAAGCGTCTTAAAAACGCGGGGGAACATTGTACCCTCGGGCGTTTTGGGCTTTTTTTGACTGGTGGTGCTACCACAAAGCGCCGAATGAGGAGTGGACTTTGGTCAAAATAACCATGGTCAAACGGCTAATTTTAAAAAAAAAGGTTTTTGTTTTAAAAATCTATACCATATTCGCACTTTCGTACCGTGTCACGCATTATCTATATCAGTCGTCGTTCCAGGAAAAAACAATAACTATTATGCATGTCGTGCATCGCACGGGTGTTCCCCTAGTAATATAAATTAGAGTTAATTACTGTTTTCGTCCCTGTGTTTTGTCAAAAATCACTATTTTAGTCCACTAGTTTAAAATTTGCGATTTCAGTCCCTGTGGTTTCACTTTCGTAACCATTTCAGTCCATGTGGTTTCACTTTCGTAACCATTTCAATCCATTATTCTGTTAAGTACAGGGACTGAAATGGTTACGATGTGGACTGAAATGGTTACGAAAGTGAAACCACAGGGACTGAAATCGTAAATTTTAAACTAATAGACTGAAATAGTGATTCTTGACAAACCACAGGGACGAAAATAGTAATTAACTCTATAAATTATAAAGTGGTGTTTTAGTAATTTGGTATGCACTTAATTGAGAATTATCCGAGTAACAATCGATCAAATCACAAAGACGTAATTTAAGAAAGTTGAGGATTAAACGTGAAACATAACAAACCACATGTATTATCCAGACTTTTTCCTTATATTAAGAAAGTTGAGGATTAAACTACACATTGTTCCTTCACACCCTTCCGTCGTGTTCTACCGCCGGAGACCTTTCCACTCGCCGGAAACTTCTCATCACCGCCGTATAACATTCTGAAGATCACAACCAACAACTGCAGGTTTGTTTCATCCTTTAACTTCAATACACATGCCCTAATTTTCCTTATTTATTCATGAAAATTTCGTACAATATTCAACGGAGCTCGAATTGATTCTGTAGTCACATTCATTTGCTGAAATTCCGTGCATTTGTTAACAATATATGCTGTAAATAATGATGTATGTGTGTTTATTTGTTAGAGAAAGTTTTATATGGTTTTGCATTTGCTAAAGTAGAATTTAGGTTTCAGTTACACATATAATGTTGTTTGATGCGTGTGAAATCAGTGTATTGTTTAGGTTATTTACTGGATTATTGATATTTGATAGTGAGTATTGAGAGAGGTAAGAAATGATGATCATATGGTGTGTTTGTGGTTCTAGGGTTTTCGATAAAAATTTTGAATACCGAACGTTCATGAACCTGTTCGGCGGGAAGTTCGTTTATGTTTGTTTATTTAATAAACGAACGAACACGAACAAAAAAATTTGTTCGTTTAATTAAATGAACGACCATGAACACACCTTGTGTTCGTTCATTTATGCTCGTGAACATTCTTTTATGTTCGTTCATTTATGTTCGTGAACGTTCGTTTATGATCTTTTAAATTTTAATAAATACATCAATAGTTATATTTAAATAAATATTAAGTTTTATGGGTCAAGTTATTCTACAAAGGCTTCTAATTGTAAGAAGGATTTATAGAGTGACAAGTGTCCAATAACCTAAAACCTAAACCCACTACATCACCACCAAAAACCTAAACACCCACCACCACCCAAAAACCTAAACCCCACCCCCCCCCCCCCCCCCCGGGCAAAAAAAAAACAAAAAAAAAACTATACCTCACCAAAAAAACCCCCAAAAAACCTACCCCCCCCCCCTCCCACCCCCAAAAACCTAAAAAAAACCTAACCCCACCCCCCAAAAACCTAAAAAAAAAATCTAAAAAAAACTAAACACCCACCCCCACCTCCTAGGCAATTTTTTTTTTTTTTTTTTTTTGGGGTGGGTGGTGGGGGGGGGGGGGGGGTTAGGTTTTTGGTGGTGGTGGATGTTTAAGGTTTTTTTTTTGTAGTGGGGTTTTTTTGTGTAGTGGGTTTTTTTAGGTTATTGGACACTTGTCACTCTATAAATCCTTCTTACAATTAGGATCCTTTGTATTTGATCCTAATCCTAGGTTTTATAACTAGTTATATAAATATAACTAATTTGTATATCTATGAACCCTTATTTAGATGTGTTTTCAGATGAAATGTAATATATTAGACTTGTTTATTCAAATTTGTTCAGTTAAATTTTTATTTAGAGTAAACTGCCATTTTGGTCCCTGTGGTTTGGGCATTTTTGCCATTTTAGTCCAAATCTCAAACTTTTTAAATCTGGGTCCCTGTGGTTTCATCTTTATTGCCATTTTAGTCCAAAATTCAAAATCCCCCTTTTTTTTACTGTTCCAAAAAGTTTGAGATTTGGACTAAAATGGCAATAAAAGTGAAACCACAGGGACCAAAATGGCAGTTTACTCTTAATTTTGGACTAAAATGGCAATAAAAGTGAAACCACATGGACCCAGATTTAAAAAGTTTGAGATTTGTACTAAAATGGCAAAAGTGCCTAAACCACAAGGACCAAAATGGCAGTTTACTCTTTTTTTTGTGTTCGTTTATGTTCGTGAACTATTCGTTTAGGCTTTAAACGAACGAACATAAACGAACATGAACATGCCTGATTTCTTAATGAACGAACACGAACAAAAAAATGTGTTTGATTAAATGTTCGTGTTTGTGTTCGGTTAAAGGTAAATGAACGAACGCGAACATGCCTATGTTCATGTTCGTTCGGTCCGTTTACATGCCTAGTTTTGAAGTTTTGCCCTAAATTATAGGGATTGTGTTGAGATGGGGGATTTACGAAACAAGTCAACAAAAGAAAAAACTGCGAAGAAGTCGAAACAAAGTTCAGAAGATGTGAATGAAGAGAAGAAAACCGAAAAGCGGAATTCAGATGTTGTTGGTGGTAGGAAAAGGAAGAGATATGATGCTTATAAGGCTTTGTTCAAATCTCAACGAATAAGAACTGAATCAGGTGCTTACGGTTATTTTGCCTTACTATTTTTAAGGAAAAATTACAAATTTTGTCCTTTATCTTAATACCATTTATCAGGCGGTGTCCTTTTTAACGAATTTTGACAAGTATTGCCTTTTACAAGGAATTTTGTTGCACGTTTTGTCCTTTAGGCTTAACCCAGTTAGATTTTCTTGTTAAATCTTGTCACCAAAGGGTATTTTAGTCTTTTTACCCATTTATTTAATATTATTTAAAAGAATAAAACAAATTATTTTAGGGTGACTCTTGAAATAAATGGGTAAAAAGACTAAAATACCCTTGGGTGACAAGATTTAACAAGAAAATCTAACTGGGTTAAGCCTAAAGGACAAAACGTGCAACAAAATTCCTTGTAAAGGGCAAAAATTGTCAAAATTCGTTAAAAAGGACACCGCCTGATAAGTGGTATTAAGATATATGACAAAACTTGTAATTTTTCCTATTTTTAATCATGCTATCTTATAAGATAATTTGTTTTTCAATAAATGGTAGTTACAGTATGTTCTACAAGGGCAGAGGTTGTTCATGACGATATAGTTGAGCAGATACTGATACGATTAGATGTGAAGAATCTGATCCGTTGCAAAAGAGTGTGTAAGTCATGGCACTCATTAATCACAAGTCCAGGTTTCGTTAACCGTCATCTGAACCGTAGTTACAACAAAGATTGCTACAACAATGAGATCGGACACAGAAGAATAAGTTCAAAAGATCATCATCTTATCGGTTCTTCAAATGGCTTGGTAGTTGTATGCAACTCTCCTTGTATTTATTCCAAATTTTTAGTAGGCAATCCGTTGACCAGAGAGGTAACACGGCTCAGACCTCCCCCTTGTATCCCTTCACCATTATTATGTTGGGGTTTTGGTCACGATCCAGCCAATGATGATTACGCGGTTCTCGTTGGGGCCCGCGCTGGCGAAAACGAGAATGAGAATCCAACAAGTTTTCAAGTTCAACTGCAAGTGTTGAGGTTGAGTACAAATGTTTGGAAAGTTGTTGGAGAAGTGAAGTATACATTTATTACTAACGCGGGTATTTTATGCAATGGCGCGCTTCACTGGATCGTAGAAGATCAAAACCGGAAGATATTAATTATTTCTTATGATTTATCTCAAGAGGTGTTTAAAGAAGTCCATCAACCTGATGATCCAAGATATAAATGTGGTTCTAGTAGCCACTTGGGGATTGTTAAAGGATGTCTATGCGTGTATGCAGGAGCTGTGAATTCTTTTATATGGTTGATGAAGGAGTACAATGTAAAAGAGTCGTGGGAACTGCTACCACGTGGTCGTGAGATGAAGTATGACATTGTTCACTACTTGAGATCACCGAAGGGGAAGAGTTTATTTCGTGTTGATGAATCATGCTTTTCTGGTACTTCGGAATATATATGTGTCCCTATGAAACATATTGATGACCCTGTATTTGTGCAGAGTCTTGTATCTCCATATGTTAATCGGAAGCCGGAGGAAAAAACAGAGGCAACTAGGCAAGTAACAGCAATGGGTTTACAAACTTCGTTGCCTTCGGTTTATTATGATTCATCATTTCTGTTGAATTTCTCTGCATTTAATCTAGGAGGTCCTTCTGGTCATGATCCAAGTGCCTGAGTTTGATGCTAGCGGTATGTATGAATGTATGATTATATCTTCGTGTACTTTCTCTCTAGTATCTTGTCAATGATTTTTTTGCAGCATTTGTTCTCAATGTATTTCAATAACTTGCGATTCATGGGGTATACACGTTTACTTTCTTCTTTTTTCGATACTGATAACGATCATTAATGGAAATATAGAATGGGATGTTATTTGGTTCATATTTGTACATAAAGATAGAATATAGTCAATTGAATGCAAATGTCTGCTTTCATTAGAAGAAAAGCTTAAGAATTAAGATATTGCGGTTTGATACTTGCTCTATTAGGTACTTTTAAATAAAAAATAAAGAGTTAACTGCCATTTTCATCCCTGTGGTTTGTTCACTTTTGCCATTTCATGCCAAATTTCAAAAATGCACCAGTTTCCTCCCAGACATACTGGAAACGTGTCACTTCAGTCCAAAAATTAAAACTCAGTTAAGTCAGACAGGTTAAATGAAGGGTATTATTGTCAATTCATATATCTTTTATTTTCACCTTTATCTTAGGAATTGACGATAATACCTTCATTTAACCTGTCTGGCTTAACTGGGTTTTAATTTTTGGACCGAAGTGGCACGTTTCCAGTATGTCAGGGAGGAAACTGGTGCATTTTTTAAAATTGGCCTGAAATGGCAAAAGTGCACAAACCACAGGGACGAAAATGGCAGTTAACGCAAAAATAAATAAATAAATACCCAAATCTTTGTAGAAGCTAGAATTTGTCTAAAAGCATACATTGGTTTTCAGTCACTTGTATTCATGCTATAACCATGACATTTGACTTCAGTTTCTTTTTTTTTTTTTTTTTGATTTTACAGTTAACGGGGAACGTCGAGGACCAAGTGACACGTTTTGATGCTATTAAGATACGTTGTTAAGATACTTCTAGTGAAAAAGTGTCTCATTTAGCTAGAGTCGTAATGTACACAGTCGTTAACTCTGCGTAAATCAGGTGGACGCAGACTAAGAGAAAGAGTTTTGGTTGTGCGGCTGGTGGTTATCAGTGTAATGCCATTCCGTCTTGTTCATTTCGATGTTATAGCAATAAAAACATGAGGCTGCGAAGGTGATCAGTCTTAGAAGAGAAGAAAGAGAGCAGTGAGGTGGTGTGGGAAATTGCCGATATCATGATGGACAAACAACCTCGAGCTTCATGCATCGATCTTAATTAGACTTATGAACCTAAACGAGCTTGTTGTTTACGTAGATGTGATTTTGTTTATATAATATATAATAATATATAGTTGCATAAAAAATATTGGTATTACCACATTATAAGGCCACTCGGGGCGGGTACGTGATAATATCACGGAAACAAGTTCAACGCGTTATATCCCACCGCCGGTCCATACTTCAACGCGTTAATCTTCCACGGAAACCGATTTTCGTGATGTATTCAACGCGTTATGGTTTATTTTTGTGAGGGTATTTGTTGGTTGGGGGGAAATTGTTGGGTGTGGTGGTGAGTGATGACCACCCCGCCTAAAAAAGGTTGTGAGTGATGAAAAAATGGTTGATGACATGGCGGAACTTGATTGGTGCTTGTGAGTGATAGAAACTTTCACTAGTTAACCACCCCGAGTGGCCTTAATAAGCAACATCTTGCTTCATATGGTTGTACACTATGCATTGGGTGCTTTTCAAAAAAAAATTGAATTTTATTACTTTAAATCCAAAAGTCTTTTACCTTTTACATTTTAACCCTATTGTTTTTTTTTTACTTTTACCCAAAGCTTTTTAATCTTTTGCAATTTAACACAAACATTTTTTTATGTTCAACTTTAGTCCCTAATACTTTTATCTTTCGCAAGTTTTTCTTTTTATGTTTCATTCTAAATTTACGAGTCAACACGCCGCAATGTGCGTGTGGGGTTCAATGTTTTTTGTCTATTTTTTCCCGTTTTACATGCCCATCGCAACACGTCTATTTTTCTCCGTTTGAGAAGTTCATCGCAACGTGCGGGTCCTAGATCGACTTAGTTATTCTTTTCTACGTTTTTACGTTACGGTCTAATTTCTCGCATTAACATGACGCAATGGGCGTCCGTGGTTTAACAGTTTTACGTCTGTTTTTTCATTTGGTGTTATTTATTCCTTTTTTATTTATTTTATTTTTACGATCTTTCCTGATATTGGTGGTCGTTGGCAGTGATGTGGCATTGGTGCTACTTGGCACGATTTTACGAATGTATTTAACCTATTAAGTTTTACTAATAATTTGTTTCGAGTTTACCCCTATACCTCATTTACTTTCAAAGAAACTATTTTTACGTGTATATTTTTATGTATTTGTCAGCATGAATTCGATTTGCTATACATTTCGAAGTAAACTTTTTCTAAAAATGAGATAGGTCAAATATAATACGTTTTCGTATAAAAACAACCATTTTTATGTACGTTTCGGTATACATTGAAGTTGGTGTATATTTCGACGTAAATTTTTTGGTAAACGAGTCAGGTCAATATAATATGTTTTCGTGCTTATTTTATGAATGTTTGGTAAATTTTGTTTCGAATCGAGTGGAGTCAAATCGGGGTTTCTTTTTTCCCTTTTACACAAAGTTCTAATTAATCTCTTTAATTATACGTGTCAACTTTCCCGTTACATGTGTTACGTTTTCTATGTATGAGTCGGGTCACATATAATACATTATGATTGTATGATATAAATTTGATTTACTTTATGTTTTGATCCAATCGCAATGCTTATATAGGTTACATTGAGTTCAATCGGGAAACGTCTAAACACGCGTTTTCATATGATTAACGCATCACATAACATTTGGACTAATCCATTCGATGTTTGTGACGTACCCGCGCTGCAACGCGCGCGGGTGTTATTGCTAGTTATATATAATTTACCTATATATTAAAAAACGAATTGAATGAATAGTACTCGATGAAAAGTAATAATAATAGAATTGAATGAATAGTAACATCACTAAGGAATGAGCAAATGGTATCGGGTACCGGTACCGGTATCAAATTTACCAAACCGGGTGTATTTTTGGTGCAATGAATAGTAATGAAAATAGAATTGAATGAATAGTGACATCACTAAGGAATGAGCAAATGGTATCGGGTACAGGTACCGGTATCAAATTTACCAAACCGGGTGTATTTTCGCTACCTGTTCGGCACCGGTATTCATCGGTTTTTACCCTCAAATACCGGTGTCGTACCAGTACCGACCGGTACCAAGCCGTACCGTACCAGGTATATTCGGTACCGGTACCCACTTTTGGGGATTTCGGTAACAGTATTTTCGGTACCGGTTGGTACCGAGCTCATCAAATCCTGCAGCAACGTAGCAATGCAAGTAATTGCACCGTTTAGATTATTTTTCATACAATAGAAATGAATGAATAGTAACATCACTAAGGAATGAGCAAATAGTATCGGGTACCGGTACCGGTATCAAATTTACCAAACCGGGTATATTTCTGGTGCCGGTTCGGCACCGGTATTCATCGGTTTTTACCCTCAAATACCGGTGCCGTACCAGTACCGACCGGTACTGAGCCGTACCGTACCAGGTATATTTGGTATCGGTACCCACTTTTGGGGATTTCGGTAACGGTATTTTCGGTACCGGTTGGTACCGAGCTCATCAAATCTTGTAGCAATGCAAGTAATTGCACCGTTTAGAATTTAGATTACTTTTCATGCACACAGTAAGTAAACTGTATTTCGTTTGAATGAGGTTTTATATATACAACTTATTTTGCTTTATTTTTTGTCTTTTCCTGTAATGAATAAATTGTAGCATGTAAAATTAACTTGAATATTTAGATTATTGATGAGCAAATCGTATCAAATCATGTAATCAAACCGGTATCGTATCGGTACCAAATTTACTATACCAAATCATTTTCGGTACCAATTTGGTACCCACCTTTTGGCGGTATCAGAATCGTTACTTTCGGTTCGACACCGGTCTAGCACCATACCTGTATTTATTGATTTTTACCTTCAAATACCATACCGTATTGTACCGAGCATTTTTGGTGCCGGTACCTAATTTCGATGATTTTCCAGATCGGTACTTTCGGTGCCGTTACTGGTACTGAGCTCATCCATATTTTAACGTGTTAGCACCATAATAACTGAACTGAAAACAACCGAATTTCCAGTGTAGGACGTGTGGGTCCTATTATTATATATTAGGTTATTTAAAATCGTTTTTTTAGGACGGTGTGACTATCCTTTTCACGACATTTTTATTTATATTTTGATATTCGGTATCTGCTTGCAATTACTGACACGCGTTTTGGAGTCATTGGGTCCCCGCCGCAACGCGCGGACGGAAAATCAACTAGTTATGATTAAAAACTAAATAATATGTTATCCATGAATATAAATATTTGTTAAAAAATAACTAAAATACATAACATTTTAAACAATTGCGTTTCATTTTTTTTTTTTTTTTTTTTTTTTTTTGATGAAAACAATTGTTTGTATGAAGGGGGGAGTGTTCAGGAGTGGATATAATTAGTGCTTTTTTTACACAAGTCGAATCAACATAGCTTAAGTTTGTCTTGTTTATTTGGGTACCAGAAAAAGAATATCTTATTAGATATGTATAAATAGGGAAAAGATCAAATAGGAAGATTAATTTTGCTAGGAAGAATAGGAAGCAATAAGGGGATGACATGTGGCAACAATTAAAATAAAGAAAAAGGGTATTTTAGTCAATCCAACCCTTTCTTCTTCATTTTCAAAACCCAGTAACTTCAAAACCCACAATTTTCAAAACCCACCATCTTCAACCATTTCTTCACTTTCTATCTCAATAATCACTACATTATAGAGCGATTTTCATCACCAATCAATGATTCAAACACCCGATCAACGTGTTCTTCAGCTTTTTTGAAGAAAACCCAGTTTAAATTCATACAAAATCTCGTTTTTTCCGGTGATTTTGAAGATAATTACTCGATTCGTTCGATTCGAGAGCTGATAAGTGTTTCAATCATTCAAAATTCGTCAATTGTTGAAGAAATCACTTCGATCCAGGTAACAAATTCTTTAATTTCATTTTTACGAACTGGGTTTTTGATTTAGTCATTGCGTTTTACGATCTTGGCGGGGTCCAAGGGGCAGAGCCCCTGGCTGGGGTTCAGCTCGGAAAATTTTTTTTTCGATTAAATTGCTGTACTAAAAACGCATCAGAAAAATTAATTTTCCAGAAATTGGCTCATTTCGAAGACAGTAATTCGTAGACAATTCAGACAGTTCACAGACAATTCACAGACAGTTCTCAGACAGTTTTATGTGTCCATTGCGTTTTAGAAATAAGAGAGTTTTATGTGTTTTCTAGCTATGACGTTTTAGAAAAAACACATTTTTAAGTGTTTTTAGTTATTGCGTTTTAGGTAAAACACGTTTTTGAAGTGTTTTTAGTCATTGCGTTTTAGGTAGAACATATTTTTAGGTGTTTTCAGTCCATTGCGTTTTAGAATGAGTAATTTTTAAGTGTTTTCTGGCCATTGCGTTTTACAAATAAGACATTTCTTTGTGTTTTTTGTGCATTGCGTTTTAGGTAAAACACATTTTTATGGGTTTTTAGTCCATTGCGTTTTATAAAGTACATTTTCTTTTGAGTTTTTAGGCTATTGCGTTTTAGAAATAAAACGTTTTCTGGCAATTGCGTTTTACAAATAAGTAATTTCTTTGTGTTTTTGGTGCATTGCGTTTTAGAAAAATGTCATTTTTAAGGTTTTTTTTTTCATTGCGTTTTACAATACTGGGGGTTTTTCTATTGCGTTTTACGCAACTGGGTTTTAAATTTTTTTTTTTCAAAATATAGCAATAGTATACTCGTTTTAAAGATAAAAAAACGCTCGTTTTTTTGGTGCAATCTTTATAAAAAAATAATGTCGTATGAAAGAGTTATTAACATTTAAAAAATGGGGGGGAATTGGAGGAGAGAGAAACTATTGGCTTACTTGACTAGAATGCCCCTGAAAAAAGTCACGCGCCTCTTTTCTTACTTTCAATTTCCCTGATTTAATCTTAGCCCTTGATTAACTTAATGGATGGTCAAGATCACTTCCTAGCCTTCCTAGCCAAATTAACTTCCTATTGTATCTCCACCCTGTATAAATAATAAAAACAATAATGTTATTAGGACAACACTATGTATGAATATACGAAAAGGTGTTTGATCTTTTTAAAATTATATAAAACTTATTTAAGGTTTTAATTTTTGAAATAGAGGAGATTTTTCAAATTCTAGATGACCATTTAACTTTTGACTATTTTAACTACTTTTTGGACAACCTTAACATGACAGTTCATCATTAAATCAAGTTACTCATTTTGAGAGGACATTTCGATAATATGGACGCGGTTCTAGTGGAGGTCAAAGATGGGAATTGTACGCGCTTTTGGAAAGATAGATGGTTGGGTTCGGCTCCTCTTAAAGACACTTGCCCAGCACAAGCTGCGATCGATGTGGGGTATGGAGGCTGAAAATACTGATCATATTTTCGCTACTTGTCTCTTTTCTAGAAGCATATGGTGGCAGATCTTCAGGGGGATTAAGGTGCCCTTGCCTGCAGAATTTAACTCTCCCTCGGATCTCTTGGAAGTGCTGGATAATAGCCCTGGCTCGAGCAGGTGGAAGAGAATGTTCATAGAGTGGCTCTTGCCACTGTTTGAAGGCTTTAGTTCGTGTGAAACAAAAAGGTTTTCGATGGAAAGTTTATTCCGGTGCAAAAGACGATTGAAGGGATTAATAAGGACGCGTTTGTTTGGATATGTCATAGATCTAGAATCCGATCCCCTGCGTGGGAGAAACGGATTGATTTTGATATTATTGAGATGATGTAATGCTGTTTTCTGTTTTCAGTTCCCTTGTATTATTTCAACTTCTTGCCGGGCTCTATTTCAACGGATTGTTATGTCTTTTATATATAGCGGTTAATTTCAGTTAACTGTCTTTTTATACAATACCAGACAAACCGACACGAAGCTAGCCAACAGTAAGTCTTTTTCATTCAGTTTGACAGTTCCTTTGAGAAGCCGTAAAATCCAAAAACATTCAGAAACACAAATCAAACGTGCATTCAAGATACCATGTAAACACAAACATTCAAGTGTACATTTAGTGCAGAACTAGAGCCGAAAACAGAGCCAAAACCCGATATTTACTTGCACTTCTCGCTTCAAGAAGATGCATAATCGCATCGGGTAACCTCAGATACTCGATCCACAATAAACATAATCCCTAAAGTAACTTACAAAACCGTCGAATGTATAGAACGTATAGAATGTAAAAAACAAACACCTAGTTTGCTGCCTAATCTCTTTTCTCAACAATTAAAAATATAAAATTAAACACAACCCCATACGCTCCTTATTCTTTTCAAGATAACAAATCACATTCACATCCTGCAACGTCTTAAAGAATCACAAAAAGGGGGAAATGGGGTCGGTGTATAAAAAGACTATCGTTTTTGGCTTGAAAAGGGTTACCTATGGATTTTGAGACCGTATAAAGTTTTAAACTTTCTAAGTCTCAAGAAGACTGAACCGCAAGCTTCTGTAGATGCTCGAAGAATACTTGAAGGTTCACATCATCGGTGAAAATAACATCCATTCCAGGTGACCCTTCGTTGTTGTATGTTGCTGACGGGTTTAACTTGGCCAACAAGAAACGAGCCTGTTCAAACATATAAAACGAATTCAATATAAAAAGATAACAAAAAAAAGACATTAAAAGTTGCTCATGATATATTATTTTCATAACAATGGGAATTTTTATTTTTAATAACAGGGTTTATAACCATATTTAATATATTATTGTAACGATTAGACAAGCAAAACGGGTAAAGCTAACAAGTTTAACTAAAAGGATACAAGGCACACATTCTAAACAACCTTAACAAGACGAGACGAATTATTTTGATAGCAAAAATTTAATATATTATATAGAGTAATATGCCATTTTCGTCATCCCTGAGATTTGGCCATTTTTGTGACTTTCGTCCAAAGGTTTGTTTTTTCGCATTTGGATCCAAAAGGTTTGAAATCTTGCCATTTTCATCCGGCTTGTTAACTCCGTTCATTTTTCTCTGTTAAGTCAGGGGTATTTCTGTCCATGTTGTTAACTTAAAGGGCAATTCGGCCATTTTCAATTTACGTAAAAAGACCGGATACCCATGAAAAAGACCAAATTGCCCTTTAAGTAAACAGAAAAGACGGAAATACCCGACGAAGGATGGAGTTAACAAGCCGGATGAAAATGGCAGAATTTCAAACCTTTTGGATCCAGATGCGAGGAAACAAACCTTTGGACGAAAGTCACAAAACTGGCCAAACCTCATGAACGAAAATGGCATTTTACTCTATTATATATTTGTTATATTGTTCAAATATTCGATATCCATCTAAAAAACGAGATTAAGATTCAATGATGACCTGAGAACCATGTTGATCACACACCACCAATCTTGGAACCGGAAATCGATCACGTATAATAATTTCAGCATCATCATGTGGTGCTTGCAATAATTGAGCAAACGCCTACAAAAATTGGAAATAAAAATAACATTACATAAATCTTAAACTAAAAGGTCAGTGCCGACCACGTTTCTGATTTGACAAAAATCACCCCTCAACTTTTCTATATTGATAAAATTCACCCCTTCAAATTTCTAACTTGACAAAAACCAACTATCTAACTAGACAAAAATGACTGTTCTACTTTCTAACTTGACAAAAAAGGCCCCAATACTTTCAAACTTCTCTTTAACCCTCAAACTTTTGACATGTAACCCATTCTACCACCAGACTTTGCTATAATGTCAAAGGTAACCCTCTAACTTTGTAAATGTCACTTTGACCTCCTCAAGTTTCTAAAGTTTCAAACTCACCCTCAAATTCATTTCTTTCGTTTTTATTTTTATGGACGTAAATTCGAGTTCGTCCACGCTTTAACGTAACTTTTGTTTGAAAACGAGTCAGGTCAGATATAAAATGTTTTTATGTACGTTTTGAGTGGGACTGCGTTTTGACGTAAATTTTGTTTAGAAACAAACCGGGTCAAATGTAATACGTTTTGATTCGACGGTATAAATTATAGTTATATACGTTTTGACGTAACTTTAGTTCGGAAACGAGTCTGGTCAATTGTAGTCTATAGTCTATACATTATCGTTTCGCGTACGGCGCTGCCGCAACGCGCGACGAGTACACAAACTAGTTGCATGAACTGAAATTAAAAATTAAAAATTATTCCAAATAAAATTAAAGAAAATATAAAAAGACGTACCTGGTGTTCTGGCTGATTCTGGTAACCCATGTTCCTCCATTGTGCGATTGTCATTCCATGAAAAATAACTACGCTAAAATAAGAATCTAATAAAAGGATTCTATCAGCTGAAATTGAAGCCACATCGAGCAATGCAGGTGCAGGCAGTGAATTAAATGAATATGCTATTAGTGAAGGTTGTATCATGACAGCTGCATTTGTTATGCTCTCGCGGTTAAGCATCATGCGAAAATAAGCAGTCTCATCTGGACTATTATTGAACACCTGCCATAAAAATAATATAATATTAAAAAGAACAAAAAGTTTTAAGAAAAAGATGCACCATGTGAAGTAGATGTGGCAATTTCGACCAGTTCATCTCAAATGATTAGAAGTTAAAACAAAAAAAAACGAGTAAAATACACGAATCGTCCCCCTATTGTTTACCAAAATTTTGGATTTGGTCTCTAGCTTTCCAAAAGTACACGGATGGTCCCTATGGTTTGCATTTTGTAACACATTTAGTCCCCAGCCAACAAATTTAAAGGTTTTAGCATGTCAACGTAAGGGACTAAATGCATTACAAAGTGCAAACCACAAGGACCATCTATATACTTTTGAAAAAAGTTCGGGACTAAATGAGTTACAAAATGCAAACCATAGAGACCACGTGTACTTTTGGAAAGCTAGGGACCAGATCCTAAATTTGGTAAACCACAAGGACCATCCGTGTACTTTACTCCAAAAAAACTAACATTATATACGCTAATATCCAAATAATTCTAACAATTGGACCGTTTTTTGGGTCAACCTAAGCTGACCAGTTTTGAGCCACATCAAAAAATCAACTTTTTTACCCGTTACTGAACCCGCCTGACCCGATGATTTGCTACATCTACTGTAAGGTGTAGAATGAGAGCTTGAATCATTAAATGTGTGCATGTTAATATTTACCTGAACAAACTGTGATCTACGGAGATTGAACATAAACTGAGGGAACAAAGAAAAACTAGGGTTTAATGCAAATGAAGATGGATCATCTTTTCGGTAGTCACCAAATTTAGAACAGAGACGAATGAGGGTTCTATCTAGCCACCTTGTTGCATCAAACGATTCCTGTAATTATTATAAGAACATTAAAGGTAAAATAAAACATAAGTAGTAGTAATATTGTATTGAGTGGTCGGTAGTGTTTTAGTACCTCCATTTCCATTTTATACGAAGTTAATCTAGCCATTACCACTGCAGCAGTCTCTTGATCAAAACCTTGTACTAATTCCTGTCGTTAATAACTTATCATAAACTTATAGATTAATATATTATCAATTTAAAATATATGATCCCAGAAAGCAGGTCTACGTTTATGCACAATAGGCAAAAGAAAAAAAAGGTTTGTAACTTCTCTAATGACAAAACTACCCTTGAAACACATATCAATTGAAAATATATGATCCCAGAAAGCAGATCTACATTATCCCCAAAAGGGATCCTTTTCTTCTAATGACAGTAAAGTACACAGATGGTCCCTGTGGTTAACCAAAATTTTTTATTTGGTACCTAGCTTTTCAAGAGTACATGAATGGTCCCTGTGGTTTGCACTTTCAGCAGGTCCAAGTAAGGAACTAAATGCATTACAAAGTGAAAACCACAAGAACCATCCATGTAACTTTGGCAAAAGTTGGGGACTACATGTGTTACAAAGTGTAAACCACAGGGACCATCCGTGTACTTTTGGAAAACTAAGAACCAAATCCAAATTTTGGTAAACCATAGGGACCATGCGCATATTTTACTCTTATTTATACGGTCTAACAAATGTTATCCAAAACGTTTATTATATTACCTCTGATAAAACAGAAGTCTCTAACCATCTTCTAGTAATGGTAGTAACTCGCATCTTTGATTCTCCATCAATACTCAAGTAACTGCCTCAATTGTGATAATCAATCAATTTCAATCAAAGAAAATAAAGAAACACACTTCACTATTTATGAAAAATTATTAATTTACCTTGTAACAGTCTGTATAAACAGCTGTGGATTTACATTTCCTGAAGCATCTGACTTGTCACTCGATGATATATCGAAGAAAACAGTCAAACACGTATTTTTGTCTAGTCCACATAACTTCCATGCTGTGGTGTTCCCCTGCCCAATCACTGTGCTCGCAACAGCGGGTCCTTTCTGTAAAGGCAAGCAATAGTCCATAAAAAATAATAATAAAAATTAGAATTTAGACATTATTTGCATCTGAGCACTCGGGCAGATAGTCAATGGTGACAATTTTAGAACCACTGACTTACAAATGGGTCATTTCAAGTTATGTTCGGTCTCTAACAGTTATGAATTAGCTTAAAAATGGGTAGAAAGTAGCCCAATGTGTAATCTTAGAGTGAAGTACATAGATGGTCCATGTGGTTAATCAAAATTTTGGATTAAGTCCCTAGCTTTCCAAAAATACAAGAACGATCCCTATGGTTTGCACTTTATATCACATTTAGTCCTTAACTTTTGCCAAAAGTACATGGATGGTCCTTATAGTTTACACTTTGTAACGCATTTAGTCCCCAAGTGACTAAATGCTTTACAAAGTGCAAACCACAGGGACCATTCATGTACTTTTGGCAAAAGTTGGGGACTAAATGCGTTACAAAGTGCAAACCATAGGGACCATCCGTGTCCTTTTGGAAAGCTAGAGACTAAATCCAAAATTTTGGTTAACCAAAGGGACCATCCGGGTACTTTACTCGTAATCTTAAGAGTAAAGTACTCGAATGCTGTTTGACCAGTTACTAGGGCTGCAAACAAACTGAACGTTCAGCGAACTGTTCGTAAATCGTTTGGCGGGAAGTTCTTTGTGCTTGTTCGTTTAAAAAATGAACAGACACAAATAAGAAATTTCGTTCATTTAGGTAAATGAATGAACATGAACAGAGGTCGCGTTCGTTCATTTATGTTCGTGAACGTTCGGTAACACGTTCGTTTATGTTCGATAGTTCATTCGTGTTTTTAGTTTTTATATTTTATTTGAAAACTTCATAATTCTGAAAAATAAAATATTTAATAAGTATCAGTATATTATATATTTTGTTCAGTATATTATATATTTTGTTCATGAATGCTTGTTGTGTTCGTTTGTTTCCAATTCTGTTCACTCACATTAGTTTGTGTTCATGAGCATTCGTTGCCTAAAAGTAACAAACGAACACGAACACACTCATTTCCTTAACAAACGAACACAAACATAAAATCTCATTCGGTAAGTGTTCATGGACAATTCGTGAACACGAACACATTCATTTCCTTAACAAACGAACACGAACATAAAAACTCATCCGGTAAGTTTTCATGGACAGTTCGTAACACATATATTTCCTTAACAAATGAACACAAGATCTTGTTCGTGTTCGTTTGGTTCCTTTGCAGCCCTACGCGTTACCCAACCCGCGTGACCCAACCAGTTTGCCACATCATATAATCAACTTTATTCAAAAAAGATTCAATAAACGACCTTCTCCAACGATGTGCAAGGTCCAATGATCCCTTGAATTTTAATGTCCTTTGAACAATTGATCTCAAGCATTCCACTGAAAGTAATACACTAGTGAATATTTTATACAAATACAAACTAATGATATGTCAATAACCCAATAAAGAAGCAAATTAACACTCACTTATGAGCGAGACCAAGAGATTCCTCCCCCTTCTCAAAGACCCGTCTAAATGAGTCCTTGAAAACTGAATGCCCGAAACTTTCGGATAGAACAACAAGGCCACCGGTTTTTTCTATAACAACTTTCATCTCTGCCACCCCAACCTAAGAAATAAATGCATTATATTAAGAAAGCATGATACAAGATTATATATAAAAAAACCCAATAGACTCCGGTATTGAACATCAAGAATATTAACGGATGAAACCATGTGATCGGTTGTTCAAATAAAAAAAAGATAACAAATGTATTGTTTAGAAAGTGACTCTTAAAACCAATGTTTCAAAAATGGGACCGGACCGGCCAGTCGGACCAGAAACCGAGGGTCTGATTGGTCCAGTTCACCCTATCAAACCAGTTTTGAGTCGAACCGGCTGGTTGGACCAGAAACCGGGGGTCTAACCGAATCCAGCCGGATTTTTTAGGGGTTGAACCGGATTTTAAAAAAGAATCAATTTACCCTATTTAATATATAATATTTATGGAATCAACCCGGTTCTTACATCCGGTTCGACTGGTCCGACCAGTAGGCCGTTAAGAAGATCGGTTCAACGTCCGGTCCGGTCCTAAAAACATTGGTTAAAACTTTCCCTTTTTATTGAAATGAAGAAAGTAACACCCCAATCCCTAAAAACGAGAGACTTGGAAGAAAGCGGTTTGTTTTAATGATCAAAAGCGAAAACCATTTCAATTGTGCACCCAGATAACTTTTTTTTTTCTTGACATGATTCCATATTTCCACTATGTAACTCCATATTTAATGCATACATATATATAACTACAAACAGATAAAAAAGATAAATTCATTAATGATCATCAAAATCTACTAACGAGTTTCGAACCTGGTCAAGTGCAGAAGCAAAAAGGTCCAACACATGACCCTGGCTGACCATTTGATTCGAAAGTTCTTCATAGAATTGAACCGCCTTCCTAAAATACGGTGCCGCATCCTTATCCAAATCTTTATGTGAACGTACTGGATCCGATAGATCCTTTGATACAATCTGATAAAAAAAACAGGAACCAACACAAGTTTATTATTTTCACAAAGAAAACAACCATCTTCATTTTTCATAACTCAAGCAGTAAAACAAAACTTACGGAACCAGGGCCTTCAGTGCAAGGACCACCAACCAACGCCACGATTCGTGCACCGGTACCAGCCATACAAGCCCCTAACAAACCAGCTGCAACACTCAATGCAACCCCGGTGCACCTCAAAGATCGATGACCCGGTTGAACCGGCCATTGATCCGTGCCTAACTCCTCCAAAAGCTGGATTCAAACACTTCAATTAATAACTCATATCAACAAAATTCTTCAACTTTGTTTATAATTCATATGATATAAGGTGCCAAACTTCTCTAAAAGCTGAATTCAACCACTTCAATCAATAACTTATATCAACAAAATTCTTCATTATTAAAAAAAATATATATATGATATAACGTGCCTAACTCATCTAAAAGCTGTATTAGAACACTTTAACTAATATAACTTAAATCAACAAAATTCTTCAATTTTGTTTAAACATCATGATATAAGGTGCCTAACTCCTCTAAAAGCCGCATTCAAACACTTAAATCAACAAAATTCTTCAATTGTGTTTAATAATCATGATATAATGTGCCTAACTCCTCTAAAAGCTGAATTTATACACTTTAGATAATAACTTATATCAACAAAATTCTTCAATCGTGTTTAGAGATCATGATATTGTGTGCCTAACTCCTCTAAAAGCTGAATTCAAACACTTAAATTAATAACTAATATAAACAAAATTCTTCAATTTTGTTTAAAAATCACGATATAACATGCCTAACTCATCTAAAAGCTGAATCCAAACACTTACATTAATTACTTGTACGATCAAAATTCTTCAAATTTGTTTAATAATCATGATATAACGTGCCTAACTCCTCTAAAAGCTGAATTTAAACACTTTAGCTAACAACTCACATCAACAAAACTCTTCAATTTTGTTTATTAATCATGATATAATGTGCCTAACTCCTCTAAAAGCTGAACTCAAACACTTCAATTAATAACTCACATCAACAAAAATTTAAATTTTGTTTAATGATCATGATATAGCGTGCCTAACTCCTCTAAAACCCGAATTTAAACACTTTTAACTAATAACTCACATTAACAAAATTCTTCAACTTTGTTTAAAAGTCATGATATAACATGCCTAAGTCCTAACTAATAACTTATATCAACAAGGTTCTTCAACAATGTTTAAAAATCATGATATAACACGCCTAACTCCTCAAAGCTGAATTCTAACACTTTAATTAACAACTTACATCAACAAATTCTTCAATTTCATTTAAAAATCATGATATATCGTGCCTAACTCCTCTATAAGCTAAATTCAAACACTTTAATCAATAACATATATCAACAAAATTCTTCATTTCCGTTTAATGTTTCTAATAATCATGATATAACTCACCGAGTGAATAATATATGCACCTTCCGAAGCCGGCAAAAAAAACCTCGAAACACCAGCATTCGAGTTCGGATTCGGAAACCCCGGACCCTGCACACCTTTCTGAAACCCTTGCCCAGGCACACCACCACCACCTCTCCTCCCACCACCACCACCTCCCAACCCTAACCCTAACTGCTCCAAAACCTGCTCCTTACTCATCTCTTTCGATCCTCGAAACACATAAACCTTATTCATATCCGAATACCCTAACTCATGCACCTGCACCTGCGTCCCAAACGACACAAATCCTACCAACGCATTCTCCGGCAACAATTCAAGCGCCTGTTGCAACGCCGATTTCGCAAACCCTAACTCCTCCTCGATCACACACGTATCAAGCACAAACAGGTACACCGGCACCGTAACCGGCACCGGAACCGTACGATTCAAATCATTCACCGGAAAACTGTATTCGATCGTCGTGTACTGCGGATACAGCTCCGCCGGAACGTTCGTTTCGGAGATGCCGGAAAAGTGATGCGGAAAGTGGTTGCGTTGGAAGCAAAACGGACAGATCCAGATTAAGGCGGAGAAATCGACGCGGCAGAAGGGATTGAGGATCGAAGAGCAGGTTTTGCAGCGGAGAGGAGCGTAAGGATTGGTCGGAATGTGAGGATGAGGGCGGATCGGAGAGATTGAGGCGGCGAATGGAATGATGCATTTGCTGGCTTCGACTTTGGTGCGAGGCCAGGCGTTCCAGGTGAGGCGGACGCCGTCGAGACCTTCGGGATCAGTGGTGGCCATCTCCGTCGACATGGTGGTTGTGGTTTGGCCGGAAAAAATGGAGGTTTTTGGTTATGAGGGTGAAATGTTGGGGGAAATTGGGGAGAATTGGAGTCAAAGGGTGGTGGATGGATCTAAAACATGAAACGGTTGGATTGTTGGTTTTGGGTTGGGTTGGGTTATTTTGTTGTATCCACAATTTTGAAAATGTTTTTTTTTTTTTTTTTTACCGGTTTGTTGAGTTGGTTGAACCGGTTGAACCAGATGTAATAACTGGGTGATATTGTAAAGATTATAAGAAAAAGTAAAATTGAAAAATTTTAATCAAAATCTGGTTCAACCCCTTGGTGCGATCGTCGATTCTTGATCTAACTTGGCGGTTTGACTCAAAACAAGTTTGATAGGGTTTGTGTATTGTAATCTTTCAGGTTTTACAGCATATGTTGGCCCTATTCTATAATCATAAAATCTTACCGTTCAAAAAAAAGTTTGATAGGGTGAACTGGACCGGCTAGTCCCCTGGTTTTCCAGTCCGATCGGCCGGTCTAGTCTGGTTGTCAAAACATTTGAAATAACGCCCCATGCTATGTGGGTTTGTTAACGCCTCACACACCGCCTGGAGGGCGCCAAAGATGGATTCGCCAAGCTCATAATGGGCGTTAACCATTGCTATGTGTGGGGGTACCTAAATCAACCAATCACTTTTTTTTTGTTAAATCACAATGTGGTAGTTAAAGGGTGAGTTAGTTAAAACTCATTGTCTGTGTAATAGTGACGTGGCGGAGCTTTATTATTATTACTATTTATAGGTAAACCACAACGCATACCTTAGGATTGTATTTGGAAAAATTATAACTTTATTATGAGATATGATATGATCAAAATATATCATCTATGTTTGTATAAAATGTGAATGTAAAACAAAGTTATAGTATAAAGTTGGATGAAAATAAATTCATTGTCCACTTTTGATACGCATCTTGTTAAAGGGGACGTTATGTATCTATTTCGTCACTATCACTTGTGTTGCTTTCTCCTACATTACTCTATTTTCTTTGATACGCGTATTGTTAAAGGGGACGGTATGTATCTATTTCGCCACTATCACTTGTGTTGCTTTGTCCCACATCGCTCTATTTCCTTCTTTGTTGCTTACCCCAAATCGGGATGGCTATGTTGCTCAACCTTCCTTTCCATCCCGCATCTCTGCTTCATCATCTTTATGTTAAACCAAATTTTTTTGTGTCGTTCCGTCAACATTCTGTCGGACCTAAATATCTATAAATTTTGAATAAAAATCAATAAACATTAACATGTTTAATCAAACATTGTTATAAAGAAATAGTCGGCAAGACAATCCCTATATTAATAACGAAACATATTGAAGCATATAAAAAATAAATAAAGGGGTGCTCGTATAATGCGACGAGGAACGTAATACGTTAACACAAGCACACTGATGAATCTTTTGAACAATTAGTTAATGAAATATCGTATACATTTGAAGGTCCAATAAATGTTTATAAGATAAAGTAAATATGAAACCATACAAGATAAAAACGATTTTGAGAATTTAGCTAACATGAAATTGATAATTTTCAAAAATTAGATTTTCTAAAGGACAATAACTATAAAATTGAGGTTGTAGTCTAACTAATTAAAGTATTTATAATCAAATATTATTCAATTATTTTTAGTTTTTAATCATATAATTGGCATGTGTGTTTAAAAGATAACTAAGGTAGTAAGGTAGTAGAAAAACACACACAACTTTGCTCCCTTAAACTCTTAAAAACTATTGTAAAAAGACAACCTTGTCCTTTCAAACGTATTATAGGGCAGAATGGAAAGAAAAATGTAAAAATATAGGGTTTTGTTTGAGACTTTTAGTATGCCATCTTAAAAAATTGGTGTTAAATTACTATCTTGTACATGTGAAATACTTTATTAAATGTATATATAGATATATATATAGAATAAACTTACACAAGAGTGCTTTTGGGTATTCTCTTAATAGTTAATCCAATCTCCAAAAAATAGCGAAAGTGCTCATGTCATAAAAGATTGATTATCATGATAGTCTTTGAATGGTGATTGATTAAAGATTTTCCTAAATTAAATTGGCCTATATGTATAATTTGGGCTATGTTGAGTATATGTAAATAGTGGGCGAGGTTATATTCGTTGTCAAGTTGAGTTTAAGCTTGTGAAGGCGAGATTCATTATTGAATTGAGTTTAAACTTGAGATAATAATGGTTTTTAGAAGTTGTGAGTTGCTTTGGATCGCTTATGGTCAAGATAGCTAATGATTGAGGTGAAGACGTTACTCTCGCGTACTCGAGGTTTTTAATAGTATAAAGGACAAAAAGCGTAACAATTTTTCACGTAAAAGACATTCAGTGTAATTATTTATTGAAGTTCTAGAACACAACCTGCAAGCTGAATTATAGTTAAAAGAACATGAATAGTAATTTACTCGAACTTATAAATGAAGTATATAATTTTTTACATCATTACGTCTATAATAAAAATACACAATATAATGATATAAAAAATGAAGCATTCTATGAGTGTGATTTTTTTATCTCTATACAAACCATGCATATTTTATGGAAAACTAAAAAAGCTCACCGAAACAAATTATTATTAAATAAAGAAGTTTAGTTTGCAGTAAAGTACTTAATGAAGAAGTTTTATATGCACTAAAGAACTTAATGTAGAAGAAAACAACTCTTTCCACGCGTGTGACTAAAGGTTTCAAACTTTGTATTTAGTAGAATTGGTTTTTCTATTCAAAAGGGGGTGGCGGCGCAACTTGTTGCCCGACTACCTGCCATTGCTTTGTAATTGCTCTTTTTCGTATGAAATGTTATTATCATAAAAATAAAAAAATTCCACACATAGAGTCAAGCCCAACTTGTTTGTATTTTCTTGCCTTTATGTTCACTAACACTAACTATTTGTGTCTTTCCTTTATGTTCAATAACACTAACTAGATAGGTTAGGACAACTCCCTTCTTGCTGGCCTAATAAAACTATGTGTTATGGTTTCATCCGAGGGCTATGTGTTAGGATTTCACCGGCTACGTGGAGGGAGCCTTACTCGATAACACGCATGTGACTAGGGCTGCAAACGAATCAAACGTTCAGCGGGAAGTTCAGCTGTGTTCATTCATTTATTAAACAAACGAACACGAACAAGAAATTTCATTCGTTTAGTTTAATGAACGAACATGAACAAGGGGCGTGTTCGTTCATTTATGTTCGTTAACGTTCGGTAACATGTTCGTTTATGTTCAATAGTTCATCAATGTTTTTAGTTTTTATATTTTTTTTAGAAACTTCAAAATTCCGACAAATAAAATATTTTGCAAGTGTCATTATAGTATATATATTTTTTTCATGAACGTTTATTTATGTTCGGTTGTGTTTATAAACATTAGTTTGTGCTCATCACATTCGTTTTCGCCCGTTGCCTAAAATTAACAAACAAACACAAAAGAACAAGAAATCTCATCCGGTAAGTGTTGGTGAACAATCTGTTAACGCATATATTTCTTAACAAACAAACACGAACAAGTCTTGTTTATGTTCATTCGATTCGGTCAAAAGCCTACACGTATCCTAATATTGAGTTCAAAGATCTGTTCCTGATTTGACCAGATCAAACTTGAAAGACCATTTTACCTATTGTTCCTATATATTAATTTCAAACATGACGAGGAACAGTGACTCACGGTAACGGCGTCAGTCAGTTTACTAAATTACAATTCTACCCTTGGTAGCCACCGATATCCTATATATTAATTTCAAACATGACGAGGAACAGTGACTCACGGTAACGGCGTCAGTCAGTTTACTAAATTACAATTCTACCCTTGGTAGCCACCGATATTACAGTCTAACCCTCAGCTCCATATTGCACATGCTGTGGATTAACGACAGCGTGGTCGGTGGGTCATCCGGTTCAACTGCCGATATGAGTACAAGCAAGCAAAGCATAAGGTACAAGTCCCACTGCAAACACAACTGCCGCTCACGCCGGAAGCACCTCCGGCGGGACGGCCAGTACAACCTTTGCCTTCCTTCACAAAGACTCTTATTTCCTCTTTCTTAATCGTCCATGGTTATGTATCAACACGAACTTTCTGACGAATATGACAATTACGACGAGGGTGGCTTTAGGAAATGCACGACCACCTGCGATAGCAGGTTGTTTTGGGTTCTTTGTGACCGACAATCGTCTGGTCACTCATCGGTTCTTTCCGTAGGGGTAGCATAAATGGTTCCGTGTGGTCGATGTTGACTCAGCGGCGGCAGAAGGGTGTGGCACTGGCGGAGAAGGTGGTTGTACTGGCGGTGGCGGGGTATAAATGTGGTGAAAGTGGTGGTTTATCACCGTTGACCTGTGAAATTAACGTCCCCAAGTGCTTCTCTCGCTCACTTTTGAGCATATGGAGGAAAATGAGAAGTTATTTCTGAAGGCTTTCTGAAATGGTTTCCAAAACAGGCACACAGTGTTTGAATTGTAGGTTAAAGTGGGTTATTACCTGTAACTCATTTCTCCTTACACCTGTCCAACTCCTTTTTACATTTTTTTCTCCATTTTTTTAGTTAAGTAAAAACATTGAAGTACGTGTATGACAAACCATTTTTTTCAAACTGGATTAACCTAAAATTATGAGAAATTTACCAAACTAGCAAAGAATTTAGTCAATTTACCATTTTATCAAGCTCATGAGTCCTTGGAAGGACTGTCCCTAGTCCTATGCCTCTTCTTATGCCTTTTTTGCGTCTGCCACTCAAAAATCGACATGTGTAGCAATGATTGATTACATCCAGAGCGACGCATGGGAAGCCTCTCATAAGAGGCAAGGTGGATGGCTTGCGTCGGGCTTCCAGCAGCCGCTCAGCTTTTAATGCGTCCGTACAAGACCCGTAGGATGAGTCCGTAACGCAACAAAAGTCAGCTTTTCAGACGCATCATATGAGTCGCCGACGCATCCTTTGCGTTTTGTCAGACCCTCATCAGTCGCTGTCACATCAGTCGCTGTCACAAAAAAAAATCAGCTTTTAATGCGTCTTTACAAGAGCCGTCGGATGAGTCCAAGACGCATCCTTCGCGTTAGCGTTGCCAGACCCGTCACATCAGTCGCTGTCACAAATCTTTTGCTTCCATCTTAATTATTTGCGACGCTTACCATGCGTCGCTAACGTATCCAAGTTAATTATTTTTTTGTATGTGACATACGGTTTATATTAAATACCAGTATCTTTAAAAGTTATCTGTTTTACTATTGAGTGAATTTACTTTGAACGGTTACTTTCGTGTATTATGGCGGTTAGATTTGTGGTTTACACTGGTGGCAAGTGGGAAATCGTTGACGGTAGGCGTGAGTACGTAGTGAAAGCTGATTCTCTTATACGTGGGTTTGAAACTTCTACCAAAATTTCGTATCATACCTTTTTTAAAAATGTGTGTGACTTTTGTGGTTTTCGAAATATCACACGATTATCCTACAAGATGTCTGATTATTCTGAACCTATAGATATTATAGATGATTCAGATCTTTTATTTTTTTTCAAACTGAGGGAAAATAATCCGTATGAACTTTTTAAACTATACGTGGTGCAAGAAGTTGGTGTGGGTTCTTCTTCTTGTGCTCCTACGTTTGAATATAAATGCCCCGATTTAAATGATTGTGTTTTTTCAAACGATGAAATTAATGCCAGCGATAAACTAGAATTTAATGATAATAAAGATAAATGTCGATTTTATGAAGGCTACACCTTTCGTAACAAGCAGGAAATGAAAATCGAACTAGGAAAGATGTGCTTATCCGAATCTTTTTCGTATAAAGTAGACAGGTCATCAAAGACTCATTATGAAGTATCATGTGTTGTCGAAAATTGTGAGTGGAGTTTCAAATCCGCTAGTCGGCAATCTTGTGATGTTTTCTACGTTAAATCTTTTAACAACAAACATACATGTTCTAAGACGCAGACACATCCACACATGCGTCAGGCTAACCCAATGGTTGTCGGTAGCATGTTAAAAGAACAATTTCAAAACTCTGGTCGAATTTACCGCTGCCCCGAAATAGTCAAAGATCTTAGAATAAAAGAAGGAGTCAATATAACTTATATGCAAGCGTGGCGAGGAAAAAACAATGCATTACAACTTTTGCATGGAAATTCAGCAACTTCTTTTGCTGAACTTCCTATTTACTGCTACAATTTGGAGAAGGCTAATCCAGGAACAGTGACGCACATATTGACTGATTCGGAGGATCGTTTTGAAATGGTATTTGTCGCCCTAGGTGCGGCGGTAAGTGAAGCATTAAATTTTCTAGTAATAACCGAATGTTAATGTTAATATTTATTTATTGATGTTAATTTCCATCTATCTAATAAAATGTTAATTTTCATCTATCTAACAAAATGTTAATGTTAATATTTATTGATGTTAATTTTCATCTATCTAACAAATTGTTAATGTTAATGTTAGATTCGTGCCTTTGTAAGAACCTTAAGACCGGTCATTATCATAGACGCGGCCCATTTGAAAGGTGAGTTTAAAGGAACGTTGTTTTTGGCTGTGGGCATGGACGGAAACAATCAGATTTTGCCTGTTGGTTACGGGATTGGTAAATCCGAAGACGGTAATTCGTGGACTTGGTTCCTTTCAAAACTTAAAGATTGTATTGGCGAGCATCCAGAGTTGGCAATCATTTCTGACCGAGCACCTTCTATACAATTAGCCGTAAGGGCCGTGTTTCGACAAGCGTTTCACGGGTTGTGTTGTCGTCATTTAATGGTTAACCTTAAATTACCAAAAAAAAAAAAATGGAAAACGAGTCTCTATGGTGGCAGACTTGCAAATCTTACCGGCTATCCGATTTTGAGGAGTCTTTCAACGCGTTATGTGCCGCAGTTCCGAGACTAAGGAACACTCTTACAACAATTGGGTTTGAGAAGTGGTCAAGAGCACATTGTCCTGTTAAAAGATACCATTATATGACTTCTAATAGTGCGGAGTCGATGAACGCTCTATCGAAACATTCCCGAAAATTGCCGGTGACGCAACTTATTGAATTTTTCCGGCAATCCGTTCAAAAATGGTTTTATGATCGTCGCAACCAGGGAATCCATGGTGAACACTTGCTAACAGAGTGGGCTGTAAATAAGATCCAAGACAAAATTGATAACTCTAGGACTTGGACGGTTACCGGCGTTCGTGTTAACAGTTTTGAAGTTGAAGATGGTAAAAAAAGAGGGTTCGTTGATTTAGCTAACGGCACATGCACTTGTCGGGTATGGCAATTATCGGGTTTGCCATGTGGTCACGTTATTGCTGTATCAAGATTTTTAGGTGAAACCGACTGCGGTCATTATTCCATGTCATGTTACAGTTACGAAGTTTATAAAGCAACGTATGCAGAAGAGATAAATCCTCTCCCGCATAAATCTGAGTGGGAAAAACCGGACGGTTTATTAAATCTGCAACCACCGAAAATTACCAAACGTCAATCCGGTCGGCCAAAGGAAAACAAGCGAATCCTATCACGAGGGGAGGAACCCACTCCCATATTCTGTGGTCGGTGCAAAGGTCACGGCCATCACCGGGAAAGTTGTAGACAGCCCACCTATTCCCAGAGTACCTCCCGGGGCATCTCAACGGCACATGTTCGAACCGTACAAGTCGAACCAGAGGATTTCAGGGATTACGTATCGCAACATACAATCCCCACGTACAATTTAGGAGAGAATTAAAACCCGGTAAATGTATAGCCTATTAGGTTATTAGTTTTAGGGAGTTTTATGTGAAAACCGTCTTTATATGACATGCACTATTACTGTTATCATGCATTTTATCTCCATTTTATATTTTTATGTTCATACTTTTAACAAAACTAAATTAAACAGTTAAAGGATGCATTTAGTTTCATCCAATTATCTTTCTAATTTTAAAGAAAGTAAATTAAACAGTCAAAAGATACAACTAGTTCCATCCGATCAGAGATTAACTAAGCATGGTAAAAAAAAAACCTAACAATCTACTTCCAATGAGCATCATCACAAGACCATTCTGAGTCGGAAGAATGCTCCCCCGGGTAGAAATCATGGCACACATCATCACAAGACCATTCTGGTTGAAGGAGGTCATTCCTAAAACATTCCAACACCTCTGGGTCGTAGTCCAACTCTGGATCTGAAAGAGACGCCTCATACTCTTGTTTCAACACTTCTATCACCGCGTCATGGTCATCAAACCAATCCTGCACCACATACCGCACTAGGTCGAACTCATTGTCTGCCACTTCCTCAACCAATTCGTTTTTCTACACATCGGACATCATGAACATTAATATAAACGATAGCTTCTTCAACGACAAAATTAAATTTAAAATTCATTATAAAATTTAATATAAACGATAGCTTCTTCAAAGTAAGATTAATATAAACGATAGCTTCTTAAAATTAAAATTCATTATAAAATTTAATTTAAAAATACATATAAACCAGCACAATCATCAACCAACTAAACAATAAACACATCTTCAAAAACATTGCTTCCTTAGCTTTCTTAATCGCGAAATCATCCTTGTTTTCCATGCTCCTTAACAGTACCGGTATTACCTTATCACAACCAGGGCACGAGGACGAAGGTGCAGATGAAGAGGAAGGTGTATCGGCCCACCTAATAAAACCACATTCTTGCTTCTGTTACAAAAACAGGGCCATTAGGAAAATACCCATACCCATACAAAAACAGATCACTAAAGGTAAAACTATCATTATCACATCAACATGATATTGTTATCAACACCGACGACCAAACACATTACAATGTAGCAAACTTTTGGTAACAAATCACTAATTTCTCACAAGAACCAAATCCATTATATAAACATACAAAATCAACTATCTTCTAATCAACATAAAAAATATTAAAACGTTTCAAACACTATAAAAAAATAACAGAAGAAAATGATTACTCAATTGATTATATAAAAATGGATACAGATCATCAGATCAAATCATACAATCAGGCTCAATCAACTATACTTTTTAACTTACACAGCATAAGAACCGTCGATTTGGATTAGCGTCGGTCCTTGAAAGCTTGTAGCAGGTTGCCGCACCACACGAACACATGAAATTAGAAGGTTCCACGAACTGGGTAGATTTCTTGGAGGAGGAGGTAGCCGATTTTTGAGACATCTTGTTTGGTGGGTGTGATCGATTATGTGAGACAAGGTAGAGAAAGGATTTGGTACTTTGAGGGAGGAAATGAGAATGAATTGAATGGATGGTCTGGTTACATTTAAAAGGTAGAAAAATAGGAAAACCCCAAATAACATTTGTTAATAACATTATTTACATAATGAGGTATAAATAATGAGGTAATTTTTGTTCACTGTTTGTAACAAATGTGGCTATATGGGCCGACCAGGCTTATAACAAGTCAAATTGGGTTATTTATTGAAAAAAATAAATACTTACAATCTAACCTATAACTAGTTATAAAACATTGAAACTTGAAAGGTTACAGTTAATTCGATTTATATTCGCTCGACATTAAATTTAGTCAGTCATAGGTATGATGTCGAATAAAAGCTAAAATAAAAATCAAAAACAAATTTCGAATGCTATTAAATTAATATATAATGTGAAGTTACATATTATTAGGCGTGAAACGTGCCGCGTAGAGTTCATCTGCCATAAATCGTCTATATCGCATACATGTGTCTTGTATGTTACCTTCAATGCAAGTCATTGAACGGTCAAGAACAAGATTATTAAGCAACATACACACAATCACACCTGAATTTCTCCCCAAATTATCCACGTGGCTCGGCCATGCAACATCACCTATAAAATCCAGTGCATCAGTCTCGGACTGTCCCGCGTTTCGCCAATAATTTATGCTCCCTAAAAACCATATGAATGCACTCTCAAACTCTACAAGAAGCTGGTATATATTTTTGTGTACACAAAACGAACCACGGCAGATTTTTACGTGACAATTATTGGGGTAATAAATTGTAACGTTTAATGATTGCAAATCTATCTTTATAATGTTCCAGTTAATCTCGTCTTGCGTTAGCGGTATGTAAACCTGAAAAAAGTGTTGTGTTATAACTATACGTAAAACAATATTAGCATAACTAAATTTATTTACTACCGTATCCACTTCCCAAAGGGCAGGGTATGGTCCTACAGAGCCGTTAGCATAACTGTAAGCCTCGTGATCTTGTTCAATAATAAGGCTGAAAAAACGGGGCGGCAAAACAGTCCAACGACAATTGTTTGAAGAAGACGTCCTAGTACGGTTTACACTCTCTCTATAGTCCATTAGTTTGTTACACCATGCCCGGACATGCTGCAACATAGCATATATATAGATAAAAAACTAAATAACTAATCTCTTATATTCTATATAGTTTTTTACCTTTTCTTGTATATATCCGTTGCCGCAATAACCCAACAGTTCACCCCACCAATCTCTGTCAAGTGGTATTTGTCCCGTGTAGTTAGAAAAACAAAAGGGACTATCTCCATCGTAGTAGAACTCTAGAACATTTGGCGACCAATCATCGAAGTGTTCATTTCTATTTATCCAAACAGTGTTTTGTACCGAATTTGGAATGCAAGAGGGATGCCTGCCACTTGACATTTGCTATGGTTGTATGAAGAAATGGGCACTATGGGGTCATATATATAAGAGTCTCTGTATATAAACATTCCATATGGCCTAAAAAAGAAAATACCAAAATCTAAAAAAAACTAAATACTTGATCAGATGTACTTAACTTTCCCCACCAACTTC
This sequence comes from Helianthus tuberosus, assembly GCA_030545235.1. NCBI lineage: Eukaryota > Viridiplantae > Streptophyta > Magnoliopsida > Asterales > Asteraceae > Helianthus > Helianthus tuberosus. The sequence goes on from CM060362.1 coordinate 3,852,045, forward strand.
AACTATATAACTACAAAATTCCACAAATAGCATACACATTCCACAACCAAAAAACATGATCTGTTTCATTACATAAACATTAATTTTAGCGAGACACATTCCATAACCAAAAAAATCAATTGTTTATAGGGTGTATATACCCGATTAATATCCAAAACGCAATGCAGCAACATTAACCTTCTTGATCCGAGTCGTTCAGCATTTTGTAGCTAGTGGAGACGATATCAAAATCATCTGGTAAGAGACTTTCGTAGAATAACACCGTTAGCCTTTGCCTCATTTGCTTCGCAACCACAGCGGTGTCTTCGTCTTGAAATATTGCTTGTTTCTGGATTAACCTTTCTAGGAAAATGCAAACCCAAACCCCGCAATCTCCAAGACCGCCTGATTGTTGGGGCACTTTGTCAGGGTAGATCATCTTGAACGGGAGAGACATCTTCAATGGCTTGTCCGCGTAGTAGCCGTTGATGCGTAGCCATACGTCGAAGGCAAAATTCATTTTACAGACGACTTCTGTTCTTCTCATGGCCATACTTACACACCCCGAAAGACTGCACAAGTTACAATTATAATTATAAGGGCTGTTGAACAATTGCACAAGTACAATTATAACTGCTTATTCAAAAACCTGTCGAATTACCTGTCATATATTGTAAAGGTTTCATCTCGAAGGTTGAATACCCCCAAAAACCAATGCAAATCTGGAATATTCAACGGTACATAAACCTATAGAAATAAGACATAAAACCTATAGCATTAATACATAAAACCTATAGCATTAATACGTTTGGATGATTACAATAACAACATAACACTTACCTCGTCGACATCGGCGATTGGAGGCACAGGCTCCATTGAGCCATCGAAATAACACTTCGCCTTCCGGTTCGACTCACATTCAAATAGGGTCTTTTGAAAGTAAGGGGGTAGAATGGACCACCGGTCGGTTGGTTTCCTCGTCTCATACATCGTAATCATCCAAGCGTATAAATGCTGTTTTTATGATGATTCAAATAAATACTAAGTTTTTTTTAAACATAAATAACATAAGAAACAAAACAATATCATTCTTACATCATCGGATAACCAACCGTTTTCGATGTCGCCCATCAACGACCTCCAAAAATCAGGGCCAACTTCACAGCCCATCAACGCCCCAAGCCTCCGCAATCTTGAATCTGTCTTGCAAACTTTAGCAAACTCACTATCATACCAACTCTTGATTTTTTCAAGAGTACTTTCGAGACTCTCGGGTCCATCGGCACTATCTTCCGTTTGCATGTTTTTCTTCCTTTTCTTCTTTTTCTTTGACACCCTATTCATAACAACATAAGGTGATAGCGTACATGCAGACGGTTTCAATAACCTTTCCGACCGACGAATTAAAGCAATCTCGGCTTCATCATCCTAACAAAATATAATATTAAAAAAAATCACACTCCGTTGGCTTCATCAACCTAACTTTACCAAAACACTAACATCTTACTAATTAACGAACAAGTTGGCTTACAGGAGGATTAGACGGTTGCAGTTTGTCTGTTGGCACATGATAAACACCAACCTCGTTTTCGAACACGTCGTCTTCCACCTGAATACATAAACTGTAAGTAACTGTATGATAACTAGCATTAAACCACAACATTACCTCTTCATCGTCATGAACAGTACGGTTTTCACCCTTCTGACTAGTGAGCTGTATAAGATGAAATTCATTATTGACATATAAAAATATCAAAAAAACATAAAACTCAAAACAGTTGAAATTGAACCCCTACCAATGATTAATGAACTAATGGGTATGATAACTAGCAGTAAACCACAACATTACCTTTTCATCGTCATGACCAGTACGGTTTTCACCCTTCTGACTAGTGAACTGTATTAGCTGACTAAGCCTCGCGTTATTCGCATGAAGCCGATCGTCCAGAATTGATTTAAATTCTTCCACCAATAATGTATGTATTTCATCAGGAATTGAATATTGGAATCCCGAAATAGTCACAGATCTTCTTTTCTTTGATTCTTTGGGACTATTCATGTTGAAAGACGATCCAAAACACTGAAACCCATCACCAAAACAATCTTTTGGTTTTTGATTACTAATAGTGTGCATTGACTCGAAACTGAAACTGGGCTGCCTGTTAATCGCCGGCTGATTCATCATCCCAACAGCACGTAAATACTGTTCACTATCTCTGTACCATTCACACTGCCTTTCATCACTAGTGGCGATTACAGATAGTATTGGACGGTATAAATCATTCTGCAAGTTGTTAAATCAGATCATTGATAATATTAAGCAAAAGAATATACACCTCAAAAATAGTGCAAAGGTATCGTAATTACCGTCATTGCGGTTTCCAAAATTCGCTCGACAGTTGGAATCGTAAGCCGTGTCCCCGGGCCCCAACTTAGAAATCTAGGAATTCTGGGTTATTTATAAAATTTTTGCATCTGTTTAAATTCTGGAAAAATTTCTAAAATCCACATCTACACATATACACGGTAATCATTAGCAAATTAGAAAGATGGGATTGTTTATCCAACACAGAAATCATTACCTTGAATGGCCAAACGCATCCAGGCAAATTGAAACCTGCGTTACCGGGTACGTGTCGTCGAGTCATATTGTAGACATGTGAATAGGTGCTCTCCCAAAGATAACTACCCCACGGGAACTGGTTCCATGCTTCTAAGTCATCAACAAGATTCATCAACTTCATATCAATGATTTCGTGACTTTGAGTGCCTTTAAAACCTAACTCTACTATCATCAAAAGGCAGATACGGAGACAATCATCCTCCGAATATTTTGACCAGTCTGAAGTGAATATCTCGTTCAAGTGGCGTTGTTTAACCACCCGTTTCCCTGGAAATATCCTAGATTTGAATGAATTGGCTGACTCGTTGAATATGACAGTTGGGTACTCGCCAAATCTTAACCCGGTGATAACACAAAACTGTAAGGGGGTAAACAAGACTGAATCATTGCCGAACATGTAACTTATTCCATGACTAGGGTTTTCAGTGAAAGCCTGATGTCGTGCAACACAGAGCAACAATGGGCTTTCACAAATCACAGACTGAATATCCAAATAGTGCCCGAAGACACTATCCCTCAACCTTAGTTCTATCTTTGCCGTGACTGTTTTCTTGATCCTATCGATGATTGTCCAAACAGCTCTAACTCTAACTCTAGGATTCTTAACCTAAACAATGATAATGAAATGCAGAAAAAAAATAAAGGCAACATTAGAACCAAAATAATAATAAATCGATAAGAACACATGATTTGCTTACCGGTTTGGCGGAAGGAGCGGCATTGTCCACGAATGCAGTGGCAGAATGCATGAGTTCATCTGCATTGTTGATGGGTGGTAAAGGGACCTCATCCCAACCATTCCAGTTCATTGTGGTCCCGTGAGAGCCACGATTGAGGTTTGACGGGTCGGGTCGGATCGTCTTCAACAAATGTACATCGGTTCGGGTCACACCTCTTCGGGTCAGAACCCCTAAGCGTCTAGATGAGCACTTCTTCGAACCACGGTATGACGGATCAGAGTATGAAGGGTGGGATCTTCTTCAAAAGACTGACAGATCGGAGTTTGAACGGTCGGATCTCCGACACACCACCGCCGGATAGGAGCTTGAAGGGTCGGATCTCCGTCAACAGGTTGGTGGGAACCAGTAACCCGATTGTGATGCGTCTACGTGAGCACTGAACGTTGACTTTGAACATATATTGCATCAATGCGTTTGGCACTGTGTTTGATGAGTTTGGAACCTATCTAATGAGTTTGGCACAATTTTTAATGAGTTTGGCACACTTTTTGATGAGTTTGGAACATATGGCACAGTTTTTGATGAGTTTGCAACCTATCTAATGAGTTTGGCACAATTGTTTATGTTTGATGAGTTTTGAACCTATCTAATGAGTTTGGCACAATTTTTTAAGGAATATAGACGCATCGGTTGCGTCGCTACAGTAAAAAGTACGATTTTTTTTTTTTTTTTTGTTATTTTGGCAAAAGTTTTATATATATTGGCATATGAATGGTAAAAAAAAATAACGTACTCTAAAAAACTCAACACATTTGCAAAGATTTTAGAGAGGAATTATTTATTTATGTCGAATCGGAGAGGAAAAGATTTAGCGAGTGACGAATACTGCTCTCAACCCGCTAAAAAGGCATCAAGTTGGATACTAAGTCGATGGAGAAGGCCGGCAAATGTAAACGAAAGCGGGACATCTACTAACGAAATTGAAAATCGACACGGTATTGATGAAGGTGACTATGTACATAATAGACATAGCTTACACCAGCACAACCGAGGTAGGTGGGCGATACCAGACGACGAAAACGAGAATTGGTCTAAAGATGTGGTAGAATTCTATCGTAGCGGAGACGCTCCGTTTTGTTATGCAGCAGTTTTTACTAGATACATTCAGCTCGACAAAAACTTTTGGGGAACTTTATTGGGATTTCGTTCTAACGGCTACCTCAACGAAACAGTAAATTATATAAACTACTATGTTAAAAAAAAATATTTTTTTATTAAATGCATCTGTAACTAAATTAAAGTTTTTTTTTACAGCATATTGAAGGCTGGGTTGGTAGACTGATGTCTTGGAGAACTAGAAAAATTCTGAAAGAGCCTATGTTAAATCTTCGTTGGACAATTCTACCACCAAAGTTTTATGAGTGTTTATTGGACTCCGTTCCAAAAAACGTGGCAACTTATTGCAATGGTAAGTTCAAGCCGTACCCATCCTTTTTTGACGTTGATTACGTATTTTTTCCTATCCCGCTAGAAAATAAGGAATGGCTAATGCTACGACTCGACCTGGCGACCCAACAACTGTTAATGTATCCCTGTGCAGACATTTGCGAAGGCGAGAAATACCGACAACTTGTGGTTCCCAAGCTTACAAAAATTGCGGTATATTTAGGAGCAGTATTGGTTGACATGCAATACTGGAAAAAATCTGGAAAACCGGAAAAAATAATGTCATTTGAGATGAATGACGACTACGTCGTGTCTCGCAGCTCCCTGTCTGGTAACGAAGCAGTTTATCTATGTATGATAATGGAGCACCTGCTCACTGATAAACCTATCAGTCTCAAAAGTGATATGAAGGAAATATTTATGACATATAGAAGGTTTATGGCAGATAAATTGTATTTTTGGCGTTGCTTACCGCGTCCAAATATTGTTTAATGTGAAATTTGTTTCGCCGAACGTTTGTTTAACTATAAATCTAAGTACTTTCTTAATGTTTTTTTGTTTTCTAACGTTACAAAAAACGATAAGACATACATAAATGTTTATTATCAAGGTACATAAATAATAATATATATATATAAATATATTATTATTGTATATGTAAGACAAACATAAAAAAGAGAAAAAATTCAATCCAAATATACAATAATAATATATATATATAAATAAATCAAAAGGCAACAGCTAAAACTAAAATGAAAAAAAGAAATCTAATTATCAAAAGCCACAAGCCAGCCAGCGAGCCAGACACAAGCTAAGCCAGCCACAAGCCAGCCAGCGAGCCAGACAGACGCATGCGCCTGGGATGCGTTGGCTGCCACCGCCTGATGAATGCAAGTCCACGTGTCAATTTCTAGTTGGTAGACGCATGAGGAGGCATGGGAGGCCTCACAAGGACGCATGACAAAGGCTACACATGTCGATTTTTGAGTGGCAGACGCAAAAAAGGCATAAGAAGAGGCATAGGACTAGGGACAGTCCTTCCAAGGACTCATGAGCTTGATAAAATGGTAAATTGACTAAATTCTTTGCTAGTTTGGTAAATTTCTCTAAAATTATTACATGTGTTATAATGTCATTTATCTATGTTTTAAGCAATATATACACAATAGTATATAAGAAATATGAAGCATTGTTACCCTCTCAAGTTTTTTTAAAAATACTGCTTAAAATATCGAAAACTCAGGAGATTAATTTATTTTTATCTTCATATTTATGATATATGAGTTGCGAGGTTTGAATTTACGAATCTTCTTTTTAAAGTTATACTTTGAAGCCGCTATGTTACATGGTGTATGAGTTCTAAAAATATTCATGGATTTTGCCACTTCTATTTAAATTGTAAAGTTTTCGATGGATGTAAAACACTTATTAATGTTCTTTTGATGTGTAAGTGCGCGTAACCTAACGACCCCAGCCGATATCGTTAAAATTCCCGCGCATAGCGCGGGGAGCTTCCACTAGTTTCAATAAAACGACATCGTATGGACAATAAATTTTGCTTCACTCAACATCCCACAGTTTGCATTCAATTTAGGTTTCAATTAAAAAGGTAAATTGTATGTGTGTTTGCCAGCTTCATCTAAAACAATTTTTCTTTTGTATAATATTGTCCTTTACTTTTATGATTTTTTGTTATTTTTATCAAAATATCTAATTTGCTTTATATTTATAGAGTAAAGTCCTATTTGAGTCCCTGTGGTTTGTGAACCATTTGAATCCAAAAAGCAAGACTGTCTTGATTTGAATCCATGTGGTCTCTAATTTTAACCATTTGAGTCCCCGTGGTCTCTAATTTTAACTATTTGAATCCAAAAACCAAATGTTTCTGATTTGGATGTTGTTTACTTTTGGATTCAAATGGTTAAAATAGAAACCACAGGGACTCAAATCAAGACAGTTTTGGTTTTTGGATTCAAATGGTTAAACTGCACAAACCACAAGGACTCATAGGACTTTACTCATATTTATATTTTCAGTCAAGGATGAAAAAAAGGCAAAAAATCCCAAATCTCAAGGACAAATTTGACAAAAAAGTTAAACGTTCGAATAAAAATGGCAAAAAAATCATAAAAGTTTGGGGCGATATGGTTAAAAAAAATTATTTTGGATGAAACTAGCAAACATACCCAAACTCTGGACACAATTTTGACAATTTACTCCAAAACTAAACATCTGAATCAAAATCACCGTAAATCTCACATAATCAGCCACAGATCCTTACATATTATTCATAAAAAAACCGAGTTACCACACCATAAACCAAACAGATCTCAACACACACACACAAAACACAATATTAATATTTACTTATCAACCGGTGCCGGTTTAAACCCTAACAACTTCTTCGAATGCTTCCACGGCTGAACCACCACTTCCGCATCGAACACCTTCACCTTACCACCCTTCGTAACCGCTTCAATCTTCAAGTAATATTTAGTTCCGGCCACCACCTGCGTCTCCGCCGCAACCACCTGCGAGAATTTCAGATCTCCGGCGCCGGTTTTCTTCGTCCGTTGCAACCGATTGTACTCGTCCACTGAGTAACTTCCGAGTTGCTGAATCTCAGTGTCGGTTTTGACGTTTTTGACCTTCGTTCTTCCTCCTGGAATGGCGGTTGCCACCAGGAAAAGGGAGAGTAGAATGATGAAGAAGGTTATTGGGAGTTTGGAGGACATGGTGAAGAAATTTGGTTTGTTTGAAGATGAAGTGGGGGTGTGTATATGTAGGGGAAAGAAGCGTGTTGAAAAGTGTAAACAAGAGGCACCGAATTTGATGCGGGTTTTTGGATAAAGAGGACACGGGTTTTGAAGGGAAAGTAAAAACCTTGGATGCTAGACTAGGGACTATACTTATCCAACAAGGAACGGCTTTTTTCTTTCTTTTTTTTTTTAAGTAAAATGTTAAAATGCTCTTTGAGTTTAGCTAACTGTTATCACAAAAATAAAATAATTTGTATCTGGGTCTATCAGGTTTTATTTTTGTTGTTATTTTCATTCAATTGATAAACATGGATTATAATTTTCTGTTAACTTCTCTCTTTTTTGTTAGTTTCCTTATTTAAATGAAGGGTATACTCATCATTTTATGACATTATATATTTTAATTAAATGAAGTTAACGACAAATGACGTACGGCAATGCGAGTGACTCATGGGACGACTATTTGAAAAATGTCAAATAACGTTTGTCGCGATATACTACATTTTCTTGTGAAGGTACACTTTCTAATGTTTTATTTTTATTATTTGAATAAGTGTTTGCTTACATAGTATTTTTATTATTTAAATAATTGTAGGGGTTGTGGCGTTATATGGTGAACGTTACTTGAAACGACCAACCTTTAGTAACATACAAAGGATATTCCAAGTGCATGACGAAGTTTATGGTTTTCCTGTGATGCTTGGAAGCCTTGATTGTACAGATTCGGGTTGGGCCGCATGCCCAACTGGTTGGCGTGGAACACACCATCGTGGTGATCATGATGGCCGACTTTGATCTTAAATTTGGTGAGCATCATACGATCTATGAATTTGGCATGCATACTTGGTATGGCTGGGGCACTCAATGATATCAATGTGATTGAACAATCACATTTATTAGACAACGTTGTGAACAACGGTTGCACCCGGGACTTCATTCCATGTGGGTGATGAGGAGTATGAGTAGGGGTATTATCTTACAAACGGTATTTACCCCGAGTGGCCCATGTTTGTGAAAGCATACTCTAGTCAACTAGATGACAAACATGTATACTTCACGAAAAAACAGGAATCTGCAAGAAAAGATATTGAACATACCTTCGGAGTTTTGAAGAAAATATGGGGTATAATTGCTCATCCTACTAGAATATGGGATAAAGATAAGTTCAAGAATGTTATGTACACTTACATTATTCTGCATAACATGATTTTAGAAGATTCGGGTAAGACAATTTGTCAATATTATGATCCGGACGACATGGAGCTACCGGAGTCCACTTTGAACCCGGAACAACAATTAGCTATCTTTATGAAGCTACGCCGCCGCGAAACACATGACGCTCTACGTGCGGATCTGACAAGCCATTTATGGGTTAATCGTTTGAATGAAGACGAGGACGATGAGTAATTTATTTGCTTCGTAGTTTTTATATTGCTTTAAATGTTTAATTAAATAAAAAATATTGAATAATGATTGTTAAATAACAGGGTTTAGTTAACCCGCAAGACCAAGTTAACAAGGAATCTAGTTAATGGAGGTTTGCTGAGTTGGCGCTGATGTGGCAACACTTTTTCATAGTTGTTGAAAAACTCAGTTAACCCACAACACATGGCCTTAATGAGACATTGAACTTTCACCACTTAGACAGTTGGGTGTGAAGTTGGGATGGAGGTGGGGGCGTGTCCACGTCCGACGGGGAAGGCCGGGAACATCGTACAACTCGAGTATGGTTCGGTGCCAACCGAAGCTTCATTATGTCTTCCTCGAGCTTTTTAGCAATTTTGTTCTTCAACTCCACCAAGCTTTTCTCTCCTAATCTTCTCTTGATAAAATCAGAATATCAAAGAGCTTTTAACCCAAACTTGCATGAAGAAAAACAACAAATGTGACATTCTCAATCCTCATTTTTTTTTTTTTGGTCGAAGAAAGGTGGGTCCAATGTTATCACATCCCATGTGCAAAACTCAAATACTTTATATAATATATTTTTTGTAAAGTTTGATTTATATTTTATAAACTCTTTGCTCCTTTTATAAAACAAATACACATGTTTAATAGAACTCTACATAAAATTAATAAAACTAGTTATTTTCTGCCCGCGCGTTGCGGTGGGGACCCAATGACTGCAAAACGCGTGTCCGTAACGGTAAGCAGATACCGAATATCAAAACATAAATAAAAATGTCGTGAAAATGATAGTTACTCCGTCCTAAAAAAAGCGATTTTAAATAACTTAATATATAATAATAGGACCCGCATGTCCTACACGTTAGAAATTCGGTTGTTTTCATTTCAGTTATTACGGTGCTAACACGTTAAAATATGGATGAGCTCGGTACCGGTAACGGCACCGAAAGTACCGATCCGGAAAATCATCGAAATTAGGTACCGGCACCGAAAATGCTCGGTACAATACAATATGGTATTTGAAGGTAAAAATCAATAAATACAGGTATGGCGCTAGACCCGTGTCGAACCGAAAGTAACGATTCTGAAAACACCAAAATGTGGGTACCAAATTGGTACCGAAAATGATTTGGTATAGTAAATTTGGTATCGATACGATACTGGTTTGATTATAGGATTTGATACGATTTGTTCATCAATAATCTAAATATCCAAGTTAATTTTACATGTTACAATTCATTCATTACAGAAAAAGACAAAAAATAAAGCAAAATAAGTTGTTGAGTATATAAAACCTCATTCAAACAAAATACAGTTTACTTACTGTGTGTATGAAAAATAATCTAAACGGTGCAATTACTTGCATTGCTACGTTGCTACAGGATTTGATTAGCTCGGTACCAACCGGTACCGAAAATACCATTACTGAAATCCCCAAAAGTGGGTACCGGTACCGAATATACATGGTACGATACGGCTCGATACGGTCGGTACTGGTACGGCACCGGTATTTGAGGGTAAAAACCGATAAATACCGGTGCCGAACCGATACCGAAAATACATCCGGTTTGGTAAATTTGATACCGGTACCGACACCCGATACCATTTACTCATTCCTTTTTTTTAAACATACCCGTTGGCCAACGGCTAGCCCAAACGGCTAGAAATCTTGGCCAATGCGATCCCGCCATGTCATGCTCGTAGCCCCGCCCAAGAGGTCACGTCGAAACCCAAGCTCACTCGAGATGGTGACTTGGGTATCTGTACCCAACCCACGCCCCAACCCTCACCCCATACCCTATAGTGTTAATATACTTATTATATTATATTATTATTATTACTGTTCAAATACTTCACTTTTTAATATATAGAAGAATGATCTTCATTAACAAGCAATGTGTATTAAGATGCAAAGAAAATAAAAATTAACCGAGCACATTATATAATTCAGTTTTAATAAATCATCTATACACTTATATATTAGGGTGAAGAGAGTACCTTTCTAGAAATCCTTGTGAACCCAAAAACCCATCCAATATATACAAAGGGCTGTCTTTTTTAACCGAAACCTAATCCAAAACCTAAGTCACCCAAACCCGAAGAACCCGTAATGGAATAATTGTAAACCCGAATATAGTTATATGGATTGGTTAACTGTTGAATAATGGGTAATCGGTTTACCCCGAACAAACCCAAATTAGCTTTAAAACAATTAGCCATATTTTGTAGATGTTTTAAGCCTTGCAATCATTCGATCAATAGCGTTTCTTGGTTTAAAAAGGGTCAGCTAACCAATGATCCTTGCGTATTTCACGATGCAGCCATATCTTCTAAAAAGTTTAAATCACTGAAGTCAATACATATCTTCTACTTTTTTAAAATGTTTAATTCATAAAATAAGGTGGAAATAAAAGATATATGAATTGACAATAATACCCTTCATTTAACCTGTCTGACTTAACTAAGTTTTAATTTTTGGACTGAAGTGACACGTTTCTAGTATGTCAGGAAGGAAAATGATGCATTTTTGAAAGTTTGTCTGAAATGACAAAAGTGAAAAATAGCAGTTAACTCCAAAATATATATACAAATCCATATTTCACAATTTACTTACATATACAAAGAAGATGGCGGCAATAGTTCTGTCACCCCATTGGTGGAAAATGAGCGGTTGCCCCATCCTTCTTCTCTTTTTTTATTTTTTTTTCTTTTTTCCATTTTTAATATGATTTTGCCCCGGTTCAAAATAAAATTATTCTTTTACCCCCAACTTAAAATTACGAATTTGCCCTCGGTTTAAAATTATGAGTTTGCTCTCATCTAAAACATGACAATTTTGCCCCAGTTAAAATTTGTAGTCTTTCCATCGTTTTAGTTTTTCCTTAGCTCAAAATTACGATTTGGCTCTTAGTTGAAAAATATGATTTTGCCCAATTTTCAAAAATTACGATTTCAACCCTGAGTTTAAAATTATGCTTTTTCCATCAGTTCAAAATAAAATTATGTTTTTGTCCCCAACTAAAAATTACGATTTTGGCCTTTGTTCAAAACTATGATTTTGCCCCAGTTCAAAACAAAATTTTGGCTTTGCCCTCTTTTAAAAACTTCTGATTTTGCCCCCAGTTAAAATTTGTAGTCTTGCCATCGTTTTAGGTTTTTTTTTTTTTTTTTTTTTTTTTTTTTTTTTTTTTTTGCAAAACTATAGTAGTTTTTATTTTACTTGGTTGACTCAATCTAACTTTTTTGTCAACCAGTTGTCTAACACTCGCTCATTGTTTCTGACAATTAACTATTTTGCCCCCAGCTCAGGCTTGCCATCTTTTTTTTTTAGCAAAACTATTGCAGTGTTTTGGTTTAATTGGTTGACTCGATGTATTTTTTTGAGATCGTGTTATGAGTAATATGCACAACTAACTAAAATACATGAGTACATGTTATGAAACTAAGAAATATTCGGCTTAACGCCCCGCAACGCGGACGACGAATCCAACTAGTTCAATACATATTCAAGTGACCAAACCGTAGTCCCTGGAAACACAAAAAGAAACAAAATGGTTATCAATGATTGAATCACCATGTTCCAAAATCAATTTATGGGCCAAGAGGGTACTGCCAACTTCACAAAAACTCTCGGGGGCCATGTGATCCAAATCCAATAGTGGGCTACTCCTCGTTACTAGCCCAGCAAGAATCCATTTGTTGCCCACTCATTAATTCACCTCTTAAAACAAAATCACCTCTTTTAATCCACATGACATGATCTTCATTCATTTTAGCCCACATATCTCTTATTGGTTTAACACTTAATGGTTCAGACTGTTTGTTTCATGAGCAGATGTCTGAATGGTTCAGACATTTGCTTCTGAATAGTTAAGATTTATACAGAGTCTGAATGGTTAAGACTTCTAATCTGAATTGGTCAGACATTTGCCTATGAATGGTTAAGCATTATACATGCTCTTAATGATTCAGACCTTTTATTGGTTCAACACTTAATGGTTCAGACCTCTCACTGGTTCAGCACTTAACCATTCAGATGTTGCCAAACAACCCCTAAGATAAATTAAGTTAGAAAATAAGGGTTAAGGAACACAAACTCTAAATTAAAATAAAAACAAATGACGACGATCTATTTTGTAAACATGTTAATCTTTTAAAATGTTCTAAAAAATATTTTTAAGTTGACAAGTGGAGTTTTCATACAACAGAGCCGTTGGTAGCAAGCGAGTTAGTAACTCCTGGCGATGGCGACTATTGCGATGTCTAAGCATCCACTAACCCAACAAATAAGGAATAAGAATTGTATAAATACAATCAGAAAAACGTGTGAAAGAGGAGAAAAAGGAAGATGACGTGAAGTTATGTAAGCATAAAATGGGGAAAAAAAAAAGAAGACCCCATGATTTGAACTTCAGTCTCTTTAAAACACATACAACCACAAAACCACTCCACCATGATGAATAATCTAACTAACGTTGAAGAAAATTGATATATATACACACTTAAAAAGGGTATAGGGGAAAAAGTCAACAAAGACAACCAATTAGGAAAGTTTACTATTCTTTATGATGTGACAACTACTATTCATTAGCTTTGTTTTTTAATATATGTATAATGCTCAAATCGTCTGAGAAGATAAGGAGAGCATGTAAGTAAGTTCCCTTGAACTTGATACGTACTTCGATTATTTATTCTGATAAACAAAAACTTGAAAACCATATCAGGGGATAGCTTTTAAATGGTTTATAATCAAAATCATCATCATACTCAGTCAATTCCACCAATAGCACAACTAAGGTAGGGTCTGAGCAGAGTAATATCTAGACAACCCTACCTCTACCCCGTAGGAATAGAGAGGCTGCTTCCAATGAGACCCCCAGCTCGATAGAAGTTTTGCATCAAGCCTTGGACATAAGACACATAACACTCAATAATTAAGACAAAGGCCGATTAGTGCATGTACTACCTTGTCTTTCGGCTATCAACGCCACCACGTGATGCATGATTAACCATCCCCCTCTTTTAACATTATTTTTACGAAATTAGAAAAATAACATTAAAATTAGTGCACTTTCACTTTTGCCCCCGTGCGCCCGCACATATATACATTATATGTGTCTACCACAAGCATTAATCTATACTACTATATTAAAGAAACTGGGTTTTCTACCCTTTTGGTAATTTTACACTGTTTACACATTTTGAAGCAACATGTACAAGAAAGCCAAGCTATTTTAGAGGGGGTAAACATGTGCATTGTTCAAAAATTTAAGACACTTTAAGGGCATTTTAGAGATTTAACACCTTTGTAACCTATCAAATTATAATAATTAACATAAAAGTAAAGTTAATACAATGAATTAATTGAAATGTATCTCAAGAGACTATAATAACTTTTTTACTGGTTACGTTTACCCTTGCTCTCTACTTTGCCCCTGCAGCCCATTCTTTAGTTCGTTACCCTTCCCCTCTCACCATAATCCATCCAACCGTCTTTGAATCCCAATCGGCACGAAACTGACAAGAACTTACGATTATTTAATTGACTCCAATCATGTTAGATCTAGACCATTGTCACCTATTGCAGAGATTAAAAAAGAGAGGGAGGGAGAGATACACACACAGAGAGAGAGATAGATGGGACTGTTGCCTCCTACAAACCGTCAGCGAGCCACTTCTCCGGCGATGACGCAGTGGTGCTTGCCAACAGAAGCGACGACGGCTATGGTGGAGTTTGACTCCATCGGCGGTCCTAAAAACCTTCAGAATCTAGGACGTGAAATCTTGTATGCACAACGTGTAATCCATGTATAACCTCGGGTGGCGTTCTTTCTTCGAGTGCAGCACAAGTTTTGATTATCTTGAAGAATTTTGTTGCTAAACAATGTAAGAATGCGCTCTATACTACTATATTAAAGAAACTGGGTTTTCTACCCTTTTGGTAATTTTACACTGTTTACACATTTTGAAGCAACATGTACAAGAAAGCCAAGCTATTTTAGAGGGGGTAAACATGTGCATTGTTCAAAAATTTAAGACACTTTAAGGGCATTTTAGAGATTTAACACCTTTGTAACCTATCAAATTATAATAATTAACATAAAAGTAAAGTTAATACAATGAATTAATTGAAATGTATCTCAAGAGACTATAATAACTTTTTTACTGGTTACGTTTACCCTTGCTCTCTACTTTGCCCCTGCAGCCCATTCTTTAGTTCGTTACCCTTCCCCTCTCACCATAATCCATCCAACCGTCTTTGAATCCCAATCGGCACGAAACTGACAAGAACTTACGATTATTTAATTGACTCCAATCATGTTAGATCTAGACCATTGTCACCTATTGCAGAGATTAAAAAAGAGAGGGAGGGAGAGATACACACACAGAGAGAGAGATAGATGGGACTGTTGCCTCCTACAAACCGTCAGCGAGCCACTTCTCCGGCGATGACGCAGTGGTGCTTGCCAACAGAAGCGACGACGGCTATGGTGGAGTTTGACTCCATCGGCGGTCCTAAAAACCTTCAGAATCTAGGACGTGAAATCTTGTATGCACAACGTGTAATCCATGTATAACCTCGGGTGGCGTTCTTTCTTCGAGTGCAGCACAAGTTTTGATTATCTTGAAGAATTTTGTTGCTAAACAATGTAAGAATGCGCTTTTTTACAATTGTTTCATGATGCACTCCGGGTGTTTGATTATTTTCCTAAATGAAAACTCATGTTCTTTTTTTTTGTGGAGGCGTGTTTGTATCCTCTTGCGTCGTTGGTCGTTTTGGTTTTTAATGGTTAAAGGTGTGTGCTTGTTGAATCATTTGCACATGTTTGCAGTTTAACATTCTATGTATGATTTGCCCAGTTAAAATGTTACATGTGTATATACTCATCCAACATATTGGGTTTTGGTAAGATGTAAGTTTTTCTTTGTTTTGGTTTGTATAATTTTACCAGTTTATAAAGATGTGTTATTTTTATTTATGAATGGTTAATAGTTTGTATCGATCATTTGGCTACTTAGTTTATTTTTCTCGCACTGCTTGATTGTATGGTATTTTTTAATATGAAATATTGGGCTCGGTGTTTGATATGCACTTTGTGTCACGGACAAACATGGCGACTCAACTGAGCAACAAACGAAAGGTTTGCAGCATCATTTATTATTTCAAGTAGATATTATGTTTATAATTTTACAAGCACTATTATCTAAGTGCTTTGGTTTAGCTGATGGCGTGTTCTTTGCCAAGTTGAATGCAATCCTCACAAGGGAACTTGCAGAGGATGGATACTTTGTGCTGAAGTTAGGGTTACACCTATGCGTACTGAGATAATCAGAGTTACGAGTGGCCAAAACTTTCTTTGTAAGATTCAGATTGTGTTTTTTTAACTTGGATATTTTTATTAGATATATTCTAATCTGAAAGATGAAATAGGTGATAATTTGTTTGAAATGTAATTGAAATAATGGTAAGTGTATTTATTGAGACCAAAGAGTTTCAAGGGCTGCAAAACACAATAAATGAGATCTTGAATCTCAAAATAGTATGGATTAATGTAGATGAATATATATCAAGTGATGTTGCATAATAGCTCCTTGCTATGTGCCGGGTTTTGTGATGAATAAAGGTTTCATTGTTGTCATTCAAAAAAAATATAAATCTTAACATCTTGAGCTTCATAGGGTAGCGGGTGGGTGAAAATTTAATTGAAAACCTAGAAATGAAAAGGCCGAAGTAATAATATTAGTTAATTTCGATGTAAATATAAAGTATTATTGATTTCAATGTTACATGTTAATATATCTTACCCGTGACCCGGTTCAGCTCTATAACCCGTATTTCAGACCCGTAACCGACTTGACCTGTACTTGACCCGAACCCATCAAGATTATGAGATTATCCAACAGGGGTTCCTAAACTTTTATGACAGGGTAGGTTAAAAAAGATAGGACCGCGCCAAGACGATATGGTCTATCGAGGCGTAAATGTAGTGCAATGTACACTAGGTGCAAGGTGTTTGTATAATTTTTTATACATTTTAATACGTTTTTAGCATCCCCTACCTAAAGTTTAGTTGTGAATAGTTTTTATGGTTTAGGATATGTTTATTACCTACATGTACAACTTAAATTGCTGTTGCACAACACCCTGATGAACACTTTTTTGCCATGTACATGAGGTGCGCCTCATCGATGCCTTAGGTTGTGTTTTGGTCCGCCTTAACTGGGCTTATGAACCTGGATAGTTCTTGTTCCCAAAATGAAAAAAAAAAAGAGTTCCAAGGGAGTCTGTTGTCGAAGATGTGGCCTTTGATGTGAATAATAGTTCGAAGAAGGTGAAACAGTATGGGTAGAAATTCCAGAAAGACGGTGACAATGAAAGAATAAATTATCCTATATTAGTATCTTGGGTTAGTTTTCTAAACAAGCCTAAAGCTCTATTAAATGTGACGAACAGAGAAAAACGAACTCAAATAAAACATTCCATGATAGGGCATAAGATTATGTTTGAGCCCAGGATGGTACTCATGAATGCAAGGCTATATATCTTCTGATGATTAGGTATAATGTGTTTTGAAAGCTTAAGTTCAAATGATTTTCTTTGCATCCTCATTTTACTGATTTTAATGCTTTTATTTACAATTAGTCTAACTTGCAGGGACCTTATGTGGTTGAGGCAGTGGCGAAGGCTTTCACCAACCTGGTAAACTACCTTTACAAATGATGTGTCTCGGTAAAAATTGGGATACCGAGAGTCACATTGTATAGGTACAAGTTGAAATTATATGAAACTTACATAAATCATGTATGAAATATGAGTCGTGGTTCGTAATAGACATCATTGTTGAATCTTATATCAGTCGGGATACCGCTGCAACGCGCGGGCATTCCCACTAGTATGTAAATAATGCTATATAAATTAACCGATCACTTTCTCTCTCTATATATATACACACACAAAAACAAATACATACATACATACATGCATACATAGACAGAGAGTTCACAAGTACCATCTTGTAGCCCCCTGAATCCTGTTGTGTGGTGTCTAATTCATGTCACTGGAGAGTGGATACCATTAAACAGGTAGTTTCTGGTCTGGTCTGGTCTTCTATCCCACCTGTGGACCACCAATGGTATTAATGTAATCTTGGACCAGAAGACAGGTAGAGAACAAACTAGATAACTATCCTAGCCATAATACATTATCTCATAAAGAACTATCATACCCATTTATTTATTTCTTATTATATTGTAAAAGGATAGGGACTCTATTAACAAAATACATTATTAGCTTGGTAGATGCGCGGGCTGGGTGATGGGTAAAAATAGGTTTGAAATGCGTCGGTTTTGTGCGCTCCAAAAGGGTTGGGTTGGTCGATGAACAAACACTTTTTGTCTATTTTTTAGTATTCGTAAATAGTTAATTAATTATTGCGTTTCGAGAGCTTTATAAAGACCACAACGGTAAGAACTCACTGACTTGGTGGATCATACAGTAACAATGTTATTGGTTTATCACAATAACAATGAGTATTTGATTGAATGTCGTTAGAAGGTCGAATAAATTAAAATTATATTTTGAACAGCTTAACCCGTTTGGCCTGTCTTTGTTTAGTAAAGGTTTCTATTTGACCCATTTCGAACTAAGTGAACACTACACTCACAAGTTAATTTCCCCTTGTGTATGATTAGAAGATGGAATATGTTTGTACATAATGATGGTTAGATAGAAACATGATATCAGCCCATTTAAAAGGTTGTTAGGGGTAGAAGATAGAGGACATAAAGTGAAAGGCAAAGAGTGTGATTTATAAATATGTAATTGTGGACAGCTGGTTATTGGCCCATCTCCCCTAATTATAATTGATACCAAGTGAAATGTGAACCCCACAAAAATAAATATCTACTATCAATGCCCCTTAACTATTCATTTATAATGCATTACGAATCATAGTATTCACATTTTGGTCTCCATCTTTATTTTCATTATAAAAATTTGAAGATTCTCTATTTTGCATCTCATTGTAATCACCCATCTCTAAAATTTAGAGTTTTATGAATAAGGATTCTCTAAAAATAAAGATTAACCATTCATCATCTCTATAAGTGTTTACGAGTTATCTAAAACAGAGAAAAAAAAATAATAAAAATAATTGTTTGTGAGCGAGATAGAGATAAAAATGATTACGAAATATTTAGTTAAATTAATATGTGTGTGTATGTGTGGGGTCAAAATCATTTCGGAACTCCAGAATAAGAACTCTTAATAACTAACCTTCTTATTATTTATTTATTTTATAAATGTACGATTATTTAAGTGTAGTTTTGTAATTTATTATATGTAAATTCATGATTATATACATGTAATCACAAGTTTACATATATGTAATAATCAAATTATACAGATAGAAACACGCCAAACATACTGATAAATGTGCAAAACGCAAGTATGTGTGCAGAGTGGAAGGTAAGTGACATCAAACTTGTATGTATATTGAAACTTCATGTTTTTTTTCTAAAATCCATCCCTGAATCTCGATTTGAGATTAAAGCACATCATTACTAATTATTATATATATAAACTAGGTTATAACCCCGTGTATTACACGGGTTGAATAAATGTTAATTTTATATACTAAATAATAAAATAATATATCTTTAAAAAACTCGTTTATTATACGGGCGGAACATATATAATTTTATATACTAAGTAATAAAAATTATATATGAAAAACCTCGGGTATTGTACGTGTTGAGCAAATGTAACTTTATATATCAAATAATAAAAAATATCTTTAAAAACCTTGTGTATTACACACTTGTTGAGTAAATGTAATTCTTTATATACTAAATAATAAAAAAATATATCTTTAATATTCCTTGTGTATTGTACAGGTTGAATAAATCTAATTTTATATACAAAATAATAAAAAAATTATAATTTTAAAAACCCCGTGTATTATACGGGTTGAATAAATGTAATTTTATATAGTAAATAATAAATAAGTTATATCTTTAAAAACCATGTGTATTATACGGGTTAAATAAATCTAATTTTTATAATCCAAATAATAAAAAAAAATTAAAAATACTAACGGATACACTCAATACGCGACGGATATGGACATTGCGAAGATAGGTTATTCAAGAAGCGAATTAGCGGTCATTTAAGTGATAAAATGTGGGTACAACTCCGACAATTTGATTTATAAATTATGTAATAAAATCGATATAATAATTTTTTTATAATGAATATAAAAACAAATAATATATTAATATAAAGTTAGGTTTTCGTTAGATATGATTTGTTTCATTTAAAAATATCTTAAATTAACTTTTTTAAATTTGAGGATAATATATTATTAGAGAAATATTATTTATTTATACATATTGTTTATGAGCTATATATATGTAGCTCGTTGATTTTCCCATATTTTTTTATTTTCTTTTTAATTTTCACAAATAATATGAATATATAAAAAGAATGAAATTTAAAAAAAAAAAATCTTTTAAATAGTGGTTTTCTAAAAGGTTTTAAAAACTATTTTTACTCTTAAGAAAACATGAGGATGATTAATATCGACTTATCCTTTTACATTAACCATTATATAATTATATAAATTAAATACTACAACTAAAAAGAAAAATAATTATTCAAAAGAAATAAAAAGTAATTCGTGAATAAAAAGTAATTCATGTTCATGCATATCCTTTCAAAAATTTATTAACATAATTAATTTAGCAATCACATCTTATGTTTGCAATTTACAATTACATGAATTTGAAACTTATTTATCTTATTTTCTTAAAGATATATATCTTTTCTGATGACATTAAAATCAAAATTTTGAATTTATTCATTTTCAATGTCTATCCGAATTTTAAACAGATATCATGCAAAAATATAAAATTAGCATAAAAGCTACAATTGTCGAGATGATCACATTATTATGGATTATGTATTAAGTCTTATCATTTATTAATATTTATTTATATATAAAAAATATTTAATTATAAAAAAATATAAAAAATAGATAGCTTCAATGATTGACATGTGTTCCTCCAATTTGTTTCTTTTATCATATAGTATAGATTTACATCGCATGGATGAGCCAGTTGCTTCTTTACTTTTAGGTTTTGGCCATCTTAGTTTTCCCCTTTTACAAGTTGACACAACTACTTAGTTTTCCCCAACAACATGATCTACGAGCATAAATCATTGATTCCACCTAAGGGCTAAGGCCCATTGTCACTATATCTCTCTCTAGAAATTACACCATCAACCATTGATGCACCATTCTCAGATATACTTCAAGACACGATCACAAAACGAGAAGCGCGACGAACGGTTTGGTGCAACCTTTTTTGAGTTTCCACCATCAACACAGCCACCCCACAACGGTGTACTGCCTCCGACCGATCATCAACACCGGAAGCACCACCACTACAACCACCCCGTTATCTTCTTTTCCCCTCTCCGGCTTTCTGAGCAAAAAAAAAAAGATGAAGTCCGGAGCCATATCCAATCGCCTCCTTCGTTTCTGATCTAGGACATGCAACAACCGCCAAGCAACATCTCCCCTAATGAAATCGTCGGAACAAAGCTAAATGTAACGCCCCAAAATCCGAATGTTTATAATCGTTAAATGTTCTTGCATGGTACATCAAGAAATGAATGACTAGGTTATTTAACCAAGTTAACAAAATGGTAAAAACAATTTGTAACACCTCGAAAATTCACGTCCTATAAGGTGTTGACACGTGTCATAAATTTTGAACGTGTGATAGAATGTTATGAAAGGACTAAAGTTGACAAACATGGAAAGTATGTGAATATACGTATTCTAAGTGTCAACTGTGAATAAATATACTTCATAATAACCCTACATGATGTTTATAACATCAAACGAATAAATCATGGATCATACGAAGCTAAAAGTGAGAGATTTCAAACTACAGGGGTTAAATGTGTCAACATGTTTAAAGATATACCTCTGAGTGACCTTTTGACAAACCCGAAGCTTTGTAAATGTTAATTATGCTCACTAGAATACACGATTAAAATTTCATAAAGTTTCGTTAACGTATGAGAAAGTTATGACCAAATTCGTGTGCGAAGGGTTAAAGCGTAAACGTTGGATGTTAGGACTTTTCGGGTGACAACAAAGTTAACCGGGGACCTAACAAAGTGGGTATATGTTTTAAAGCCCTTATAGATCAATATTGAGGGTTTAAAATGCAAGAAATCAAGTGCCTAATCGAATTTTGAAGAGCCAAGGATCAAATTGCAAGAAATCAAAAAGCTGATCAGGGAGGGCCTAGCGCGACGCGAGGGAGGCCTAGCGTCACGCTAGGGGTCCCCAGATCAGAATTAAATGGGTTTTGCCTGCTGAAGTGCAATCTGCCCGATTCCAATCGATTTTCCACATCTCTTGGCCCCTAAAAACACCCCCTAAGCATCTAGGACACATGTGGGAAGGTTGTGGTGTGTGCTAGACCTTGTTGTCAACACCTTGTGGTGATTGAATCCACTATAAAAGGCCACAAGTGTTCAACATTTTCTTCACACCTTCATTCTGCAATTGAGGAGCCTTCTGGAGCTTCAAAGCAGACCCAAGTCCTTCCTAATCAAGCTTAGGACTTCAGTAAGTGTTCTAATCCTTTCTAAATTGAGTTTAGCTTAGTTATTTAGCTAAAAGTCAAACCGTCGTAATTACGGTTTGACTTCGAGATTAGTCATTAATGGCTCAGTCATATCTCGAATTAAAAGTAGTTATAAGTTGGTATTTATGTGGGTAATAAAACCCCAAAAGGGTTTCCCCTGATCACCACTCTAACTAGTTCAATTGTCGGGTCAAACATGTACTTAAAAAGTCAACAGGATTCTTAAAATGTCATTTATGCATAATTAGCTATCTAGAACATATACAACCTGTTTAATCATTGTTATAACTTAGTAATAAGTATAAGAACATGTCCGAACATGTTCAACCCGACTATTTCCTGTTTAGACCCGGTTCGGAACCGAAAGTCACATAGTTTGACTTTCACTCTGACTTTCAGTTCTGACCCGTTTAGGTATGTTTTTGAAATGCCTCAGAGCTTAAATTGGATTAGGATACATGTTAGAACAACCCTCTGTGATTATACACCTTGGTTCATTAGTTATCCAATTATTATGCGCGTTTCCGTTAATTGCTCATATGTTGACCATTATGCCCTTATTACCTTAAAACATGATTTACGAAAATGTAAAAGTGTAGAAACCTTAGTTACTGATATATAAACTTGTATGCAAAGTTTGACATCAGTTTGACTTATAGATTAAGAGTTATGCTCAATATCGCAAAATTAAAGCTTTATGTTAATAAAACGGCGTAATTAGCGTATAGCCTAGTTAAGCCTACTTTTTGGTATCAAACTTAATACCCACTGATGTAATATATTATTTTGGGATTTTTAAATATTTTTAATTAATTTTAGGCTGAGCATAACTAGTCGTCGTAGGCTTAATCCGGTAATTGTCGGTTTTGCCCTTACGGGCCATAAAATGAGTTTTACTTATCTAAATGACTCCAAACCTTTTGCTACTGATCACATATGATAAATAAATTATTTTAAGCCCTCTGGAAATATAAAAATATCAGATTTAAGTATCAAACCCGGAAATGGCCTTTAATCGCCTTATTTAGCGTTTTTAACGCATAGTATGTTTTAAAATCATATTGAACATACCCGGGTTGATACCTACTGATATATGAGGCAAATTATGATATTTTTACAGTAAGCAAAAGTTGATTAACTCAGACTTCGTTTTTGAGCTTTTCGGCTTATGTGAAATTACCAAAATACCCCTACGGGGCATAGTTTGGTTAAAGATGATAAATTTCACATATATGCTTTAGCCTACTGTTATAACTCATCAAATTGAGTATGTTTGCTGTTTACATCAGACCTATAACTCAGTTAAACATTTAAACTCTCTTACAACCTTTAAAATGACCAAACTACCCCTACGGGGCATAGTTTGTGTTTAAATTCGTTTCGGGCATAATGAAAGACATCTTACTGATGTCACAACATATTTGAGGCATAATTAACTTAGGAAACCTGTAGATGGCTCTAATGCATACCCGTCACGCTTATTACGCGTTCGGTTCGGTTTATGTAACAAGTTTACATAAATTAGCCGAAACGGGTCAAACCTTATCGGTTTTATCTCCAAATCCAGAATGTGTTTAGTTTACCCATATTATACAAGTCTCCAAACTTGTCGGGTCTAAATCACATTCTATTCCGGTCTTCGCTTAATCGTGCGTAAGACCCGTATTTCCTTAAGACTAACCGGTCTGAGCTTAGGCTTAATTAAAGACCCGTTAGCATTCTAATTAATTATTTATACCATCATTCCAGACTAGAGCATTTCGGTAAATGGTACCTACGCTTACTTAAGTGAATACGGCTGAGTTATTAGATTCTTGCTATTTAAGACAGGAGCTAGCTCAGGTAAATACTCTTAACTTATTTTCCCTATACGGGCTTGGAATATGGTATAATGATACCGCTTGGTCGGGTATTGAATGTTTAATCGGATTGTGATTAAATTATTGAGGTAACCCGGTTTAATCTGTATTGTTTGAAATAAAAGCCTTTAGGGGTTAATGACCATGCCCTGGATATCCTTGACATCATTGTGTTATAAAATGGCCACGTCTTAAGCACGGGGTGTAGGCATACACCTGACAGTTGCTTAAGTAATAACGGTATCCTGCTTTCTTGTGGGCTTATACTTGTGGCGTGTCTGCTAATCTGACTCGGTTTCTACATCGGGCCCTGAACGTACAACGAACATGTAAATCTGTATACAAGGTTATAAATATAATTGTTCCAAGTATAAAAGATTAATTTTGCCTATGTGCATTTTAATCAAAGTGTCAATATATTTTGTGCCATGTGCATCCAAACCAATTTTTAATCATTTTTCAAAATGAGTCGGTTGAGTGTATTTACCAGTGAAAACTGACGTATTTTCCAAAAGGGTTAAGTGACAGGTACTGAACGTAATTGGCTGGAAGCTCAGGGCGGTTCTAAGGAATCTTGCAAGTCCTAGGCGCCTAAAGTCTGTTGAACAAATGATATGTTTTAAGATCTGCCTGTGGATCCTTTACTTTCCGTTGTAATACTGGATAGTACTTTATATTCGGAAATGTAATAATATTTATCCTTTGCTTCCGCTGTGCATTCATATATTGTGTTGTTTGACTATTATGTTGCCAACTACGTCACGATACTCTCCACCGGGCCCACCGGTGACACGTGGAAAGTCGGGGTGTGACAGGTTGGTATCAGAGCCAACACTGAGTGAATTAAACACTAGCCTTTTGTGTTTAATCTCAGTTACACAATTGCACATATCTAAACTTCTGAGTCTAGACTTAACATAGGATTATTCTCAAATCCTAATCTGGAAATTTTGCTTCCAAAATTTTTATATACGTCGCCAAGCGAAGAAGCTATAATAAGATTTCTCTACATCTGGAGCCTTGAAATGCTGAGCATCGTACCGCGACCAGGATGAAACGTACAACCACGGAGAAAACATTCAGGAATTGAATGAAGAAGAAACTCCTTTTGTTGAAGAACGTTTCCTTATATAGTCCTTATAAGGACATATTTACCTTTCAGTCCCTCCGAGGACGACATTATTCCTTTGAAATCCCATTTAGGGCAACCCTATACTTGTTTAAATTTTTAAGGGGACGATTATGTTAAAATAACATTCTTTTTATAAGATCTACCATTATAATAAAATGGCAAAATCTAAAAGGACAAGACCTAGCTTCGGGTCATATTAAGACCGGCCAAGATGGCAGTTCCTCAATGTAGATTCAGATCCCTATTAACAGTTCAATTTAGAAATTTTTCTGCGTTAAATATTAATAAGAATCTTAAAGGTGAAACCTAGCCTTCGGGTCATTTTAAGGCCGGGCCATGATGGTAAGACCTGTTTAAAAGATTCGAATCCCTGTTAACATCTGTAAATATGTTAACACTCCTGACAGATGTGATTCGTTGGAAATCACACACGTAATTAAGGATTCTTCAAAAGATTCCTAACCCAGTTTAATGATCTCCGAATCCTGGGTTTACATCATCAATTAAAATGATCATATTCAACCATACGTGGTAATAAAATGCCTACGAGCCTTGCTCGTTTCTACATGAGCCAAAATACAGTGGTAGCTATGACTCCCTGTCAGAAAAAGGTAATGAACTAGGTTCAAACCTCAAGGCTTTGATTCTCTGAAATCATAGTTTATAATTTAAAAGTGTCCATGTGACTAGGCCTTGTGCCACTTTAATATCCGTAATGTTTTATAACTAGGATAAATTATAATGCCTCGATTCTCTGAAATCATGGCTTATAAACTAAACTTGTCTACGTGACTAGGCCTTCTGTGCTATTATTAACTTATAATTTAGGATTTTGATAAAGATCCTGAACAATTATATATTTAACACATTAACTAAAATGTGTATTAAAAACATAGTTAATAAATCGTTTAAAACGACGAAACTGTATAAACTTCCGTATAAACCTTGCCTTATTTTCTTGTGTAGCAATTAAAACTACATGGCTAGGTCGGAAGAACTGAATAGTCACCCTCTGGAAACCGCGATGATGAAAGGATTAATATAACCAGAGGAGAACTTCGTACATTGATTGACTCAGCTGTATCTAAAGCTGTGAAGGAGCAATTCCAGGAGTATAGTGAGACAAATAGTAAAGCCTCATCTGTACCCCACCCTAAATCCATCCCTAAAACTCATCCAGAGCCTGATAACAAGCCGCCCTCAAAGAAAGATGAGTTAAAGAAAGATGATGATCGACATTCATCTGGTCAAAACAGTGTTCCATCCAAGAAGATAGTGTTCGATAATGAACCGCATACCAAGTCCTGTACATATAAATACTTTGTTTCCTGCAAACCCCGGGACTTCAATGGGGAGAAAGGAGCAATAGATTGTATGACCTGGTTGGATGAAATGGACACAGTTGTCGATATCAGCGGTTGTGCTGAAAGGGATGTAGTGAAGTATGTATCCCAATCATTCAAGGGAGAGGCACTAGCATGGTGGAAGTCTCTCATTCAAGCTACGGGGAAGATCCCTTTGTACGAGATGACTTGGGATCAGTTCGTTGCTCTTATCAAAGAAAGTTACTGTCCTCAACATGAAGTTGAGAAGATTGAGACTGAATTCTTGACATTAGTCATGGAGAACTTAGATTGTCAAGCATACCTTACAAATTTCAACACCAAGTCTCGATTGGTTCCTTATTTGATCACACCGGAACCCAAGAGAATTGCTCGCTTCATTGGGGGTTTAGCCCCAGAAATAAAAGCCAGTGTTAAGGCTTCAAGACCTACTACATTCAGGTCAGTGGCAGATCTGTCGCTATCTCTCACACTCGATGTGGTTAGAAACAAGGCTGCCAAAGTCTCGGAAGATGGAAAGCGTAAAAGGGAGGATGAGAATTCCCATCGTTCCGATAGGAAGAGGAACTCTGAAGATAAGAAGAGTTCCGGGTTTAAGAGAGACAGCCAGCAATCGGGAGAGAAGACCAGGTGCGAAACCTGTAAGAAATACCATCTTGGGAAATGCAGGTTTGAGTCTCAGCCTCTACCGTGTGGAATTTGCAAATCTAGGGAACATAAAACCCTGGATTGCAAGAAGTTGAAAGATGCAACCTGTTATGGTTGCAACGAGAAGGGGCATATCAAGACCAACTGCCCAAGAATCAGAAGAAGCCCGAGTAGGCCAAAAGAACAAATGCACGAGTTGTCAGGATGAACGCCCAAGAGATGGTGCAGAATAATAATAGTATAATATGTACTTTTCCTTATCAAGCAGTTTATGCAGAAACTTATTTGATACTGGCACATATAAATATATTATGAATGATAAAGGTTGAGAACTGTTGTCTCCACCTGATTAAGACTCCGGTCATTTAATGCACGGTAGAAAGTGACCGATGTTACTTTAGAAAATGCTCCAACAAATCCTATATTGATATTTAATATCTATTAGAAATCACTCTTTTCTAATACCCTTATAGCAAACTTTTGGTTGCATACATAAGGACTCAATATAGTGATAAAAATCGATTGGTTGCCTCGAAAAATCAAGCCCATATCGTGGGTGATAAGAAGAAATTAATTATCAAGACTCCTTATGAGACAACTCTCATAATTACAGGTATCTGTACGAGTAATTAATATTAAACATAAAAAAATGGTGGAATTGGCCGTCCCCGGAATCGAACCTGGGTCTAGGCCGCACCCTTTCGCGCGCCTAGCCAACTGAGCTAGGTGCCTAGTTTGTGAAACTTCCATTATTAATTAAATATAAGCACTTGTACAATAAACTTCCTTATCATTTATCAATGATTATTCCTGCTAAGTGTCCTGTTTTTAATACGGGCAATAATAAATCTTCATGAACCATAAACTTAGCAAAATTTTTATTATATCCACAAGATATAACTACCAAGGAAACCATAGTAACCGATTCTTATAGATCGGCAAGGAATCCTTCCGAAAATCTAAAGAGCACTCTTTCTTTGCATAGAGTACGACAACATATGTTATTTTAATTATTTTTCTTTTCTCATTGTTTTCTATCGCCTGCGAATGCCAAACTATGTTTGATGAAAGTGTCATATGAGGATTGGCGTATCCTAGTGTGTCCCATAGATTATTTCCATGTCTGATCAGCACGGAGGTTTAATACATGGAACCCCTAAGATATCCCAATGATCATATTGTACTAAAGTCGACTAGTAGTATTCAAGGAAGATATCCAAAAATGGAAATTTTTTTTCCAAGTAAATGTTCCCGATTAAGGAATTCGAGGACTTATAACATAAAGGTGTCACTCATTTGGCACGGACAATGATGGATGAACTGGAGCCTGAGATATGGAAAATCTCTGTAGCCTCCTTGTATCTTAATTATCTTCTTAAAGGTTGTCCCTGCTTACCTCCTGGAAGGCAGGTAGAATTAAGAATTGTAGCCCGCCGTGGGCTGGAGTATTGTGAAAACTCCATATTGATTATGGAATAAACGAAACCTTGATTAAGTAGGTTTTAAGACATAGGTTCATATAGCCTAACTCGATATTCCGAGAGTTTGATATTGTTAGATAAGAAAGAAGGTTCATTTTGCTTATGCATACATTACCGCAATCCTAATTAGGCAACGATTAAGAATTTGCCATCAGCTAACCAGGATCATCGAATTGTTCGACTAACGACAAGGATTAGCTATTCCTTAATATTAGTTAAGTGATGGTTGGAATAACCATCTCACCTTAAGATAAGCTTCTCTATAATATTTGATATATAAGTATCAAGGCTACTCCCTTGAAGACCTTGTATAGATGGAATGTTAAACGTCCATTGATAGGACAATAGTTTGGTAAGTCCAAACATTAAGATCTGAAAGTTGCATTATAGACAATCAATAAGATCACGCAAATTCATAATCATCAGTGAGATGCCAGTATTCGGCAGAAAATTAAGGATTATGAAAATAGCAAACCTCCTAAATTCTTGTTAAGAAATAAGGTTCAACAATAGGTATCACCCTGGAAATGAGTGATGCGATTTGGTAAGAAAGGCAAGCTAAGCCCGAGATACATAGGACCCTTCGAGGTTATCGAACGTGTAGGTTCAGTTGCCTATAAGTTAAACTTACCGGATAAGCTCAGTGAAATTCACAATGTGTTCCACATCTGCAATCTGAAAAAGTGTTTCGCTGACGAATCACTGATTATACCGCATACAGATGTGCATATAGACGAGAGCTTGAAATTTGTAGGAAAAACATTGTCGATTAAAGATCGACAGGTAAAGAAGCTTCGAAGGAAGCATGTACCTATTGTAAAGGTCAAATGGGATGCCCTTAGAGGCCCCGAATTCACGTGGGAGGTTGAATCCACAATGAAAGAAAAGTACCCTTACTTATTTCAGTAAATCTCGGGTCGAGATTTATTTTAAGGGGGTGAGGATGTAACACCTCGAAAATTCACGTCCTATAAGGTGTTGACACGTGTCATAAATTTTGAACGTGTGATAGAATGTTATGAGAGGACTAAAGTTGACAAACATGGAAAGTATGTGAATATACGTATTCTAAGTGTCAACTGTGAATAAATATACTTCATAATAACCCTACATGATGTTTATAACATCAAACGAATAAATCATGGATCATACGAAGCTAAAAGTGAGAGATTTCAAACTACAGGGGTTAAATGTGTCAACATGTTTAAAGATATACCTCTGAGTGACCTTTTGACAAACCCGAAGCTTTGTAAATGTTAATTATGCTCACTAGAATACACGATTAAAATTTCATAAAGTTTCGTTAACGTATGAGAAAGTTATGACCAAATTCGTGTGCGAAGGGTTAAAGCGTAAACGTTGGATGTTAGGACTTTTCGAGTGACAACAAAGTTAACCGGGGACCTAACAAAGTGGGTATATGTTTTAAAGCCCTTATAGATCAATATTGAGGGTTTAAAATGCAAGAAATCAAGTGCCTAATCGAATTTTGAAGAGCCAAGGATCAAATTGCAAGAAATCAAAAAGCTGATCAGGGAGGGCCTAGCGCGACGCGAGGGAGGCCTAGCGTCACGCTAGGGGTCCCCAGATCAGAATTAAATGGGTTTTGCCTGCTGAAGTGCAATCTGCCCGATTCCAATCGATTTTCCACATCTCTTGGCCCCTAAAAACACCCCCTAAGCATCTAGGACACATGTGGGAAGGTTGTGGTGTGTGCTAGACCTTGTTGTCAACACCTTGTGGTGATTGAATCCACTATAAAAGGCCACAAGTGTTCAACATTTTCTTCACACCTTCATTCTGCAATTGAGGAGCCTTCTGGAGCTTCAAAGCAGACCCAAGTCCTTCCTAATCAAGCTTAGGACTTCAGTAAGTGTTCTAATCCTTTCTAAATTGAGTTTAGCTTAGTTATTTAGCTAAAAGTCAAACCGTCGTAATTACGGTTTGACTTCGAGATTAGTCATTAATGGCTCAGTCATATCTCGAATTAAAAGTAGTTATAAGTTGGTATTTATGTGGGTAATAAAACCCCAAAAGGGTTTCCCCTGATCACCACTCTAACTAGTTCAATTGTCGGGTCAAACATGTACTTAAAAAGTCAACAGGATTCTTAAAATGTCATTTATGCATAATTAGCTATCTAGAACATATACAACCTGTTTAATCATTGTTATAACTTAGTAATAAGTATAAGAACATGTCCGAACATGTTCAACCCGACTATTTCCTGTTTAGACCCGGTTCGGAACCGAAAGTCACATAGTTTGACTTTCACTCTGACTTTCAGTTCTGACCCGTTTAGGTATGTTTTTGAAATGCCTCAGAGCTTAAATTGGATTAAGATACATGTTAGAACAACCCTCTGTGATTATACACCTTGGTTCATTAGTTATCCAATTATTATGCGCGTTTCCGTTAATTGCTCATATGTTGACCATTATGCCCTTATTACCTTAAAACATGATTTACGAAAATGTAAAAGTGTAGAAACCTTAGTTACTGATATATAAACTTGTATGCAAAGTTTGACATCAGTTTGACTTATAGATTAAGAGTTATGCTCAATATCGCAAAATTAAAGCTTTATGTTAATAAAACGGCGTAATTAGCGTATAGCCTAGTTAAGCCTACTTTTTGGTATCAAACTTAATACCCACTGATGTAATATATTATTTTGGGATTTTTAAATATTTTTAATTAATTTTAGGCTGAGCATAACTAGTCGTCGTAGGCTTAATCCGGTAATTGTCGGTTTTGCCCTTACGGGCCATAAAATGAGTTTTACTTATCTAAACGACTCCAAACCTTTTGCTACTGATCACATATGATAAATAAATTATTTTAAGCCCTCTGGAAATATAAAAATATCAGATTTAAGTATCAAACCCGGAAATGGCCTTTAATCGCCTTATTTAGCGTTTTTAACGCATAGTATGTTTTAAAATCATATTGAACATACCCGGGTTGATACCTACTGATATATGAGGCAAATTATGATATTTTTACAGTAAGCAAAAGTTGATTAACTCAGACTTCGTTTTTGAGCTTTTCGGCTTATGTGAAATTACCAAAATACCCCTACGGGGCATAGTTTGGTTAAAGATGATAAATTTCACATATATGCTTTAGCCTACTGTTATAACTCATCAAATTGAGTATGTTTGCTGTTTACATCAGACCTATAACTCAGTTAAACATTTAAACTCTCTTACAACCTTTAAAATGATCAAACTACCCCTACGGGGCATAGTTTGTGTTTAAATTCGTTTCGGGCATAATGAAAGACATCTTACTGATGTCACAACATATTTGAGGCATAATTAACTTAGGAAACCTGTAGATGGCTCTAATGCATACCCGTCACGCTTATTACGCGTTCGGTTCGGTTTATGTAACAAGTTTACATAAATTAGCCGAAACGGGTCAAACCTTATCGGTTTTATCTCCAAATCCAGAATGTGTTTAGTTTACCCATATTATACAAGTCTCCAAACTTGTCGGGTCTAAATCACATTCTATTCCGGTCTTCGCTTAATCGTGCGTAAGACCCGTATTTCCTTAAGACTAACCGGTCTAAGCTTAGGCTTAATTAAAGACCCGTTAGCATTCTAATTAATTATTTATACCATCATTCCAGACTAGAGCATTTCGGTAAATGGTACCTACGCTTACTTAAGTGAATACGGCTGAGTTATTAGATTCTTGCTATTTAAGACAGGAGCTAGCTCAGGTAAATACTCTTAACTTATTTTCCCTATACGGGCTTGGAATATGGTATAATGATACCGCTTGGTCGGGTATTGAATGTTTAATCGGATTATGATTAAATTATTGAGGTAACCCGGTTTAATCTGTATTGTTTGAAATAAAAGCCTTTAGGGGTTAATGACCATGCCCTGGATATCCTTGACATCATTGTGTTATAAAATGGCCACGTCTTAAGCACGGGGTGTAGGCATACACCTGACAGTTGCTTAAGTAATAACGGTATCCTGCTTTCTTGTGGGCTTATACTTGTGGTGTGTCTGCTAATCTGACTCGGTTTCTACATCGGGCCCTGAACGTACAACGAACATGTAAATCTGTATACAAGGTTATAAATATAATTGTTCCAAGTATAAAAGATTAATTTTGCCTCTGTGCATTTGAATCAAAGTGTCAATATATTTTGTGCCATGTGCATCCAAACCAATTTTTAATCGTTTTTCAAAATGAGTCGATTGAGTGTATTTACCAGTGAAAACTGACGTATTTTCCAAAAGGGTTAAGTGACAGGTACTGAACGTAATTGGCTGGAAGCTCAGGGCGGTTCTAAGGAATCTTGCAAGTCCTAGGCGCCTAAAGTCTGTTGAACAAATGATATGTTTTAAGATCTGCCTGTGGATCCTTTACTTTCCGTTGTAATACTGGATAGTACTTTATATTCGGAAATGTAATAATATTTATCCTTTGCTTCCGCTGTGCATTCATATATTGTGTTGTTTGACTATTATGTTGCCAACTACGTCACGATACTCCCCACCGGGCCCACCGGTGACACGTGAAAAGTCGGGGTGTGACATAATTAAAGGAAGGAAAGTTGTGCCCCTTTAAAATTAGTGACAACTTGAGGGGTTAAAGTGGGTTAAGTTGAAATTTGAATTAATAAATAAAATTTTACACACACAAAGAAACACACGATCGTGTGTTCTAGAGGGAGCAGGAGCTCTCATGAAGTCAAAACCCTAACTCCATCTAATCCATCAAATTGGAAGGATAAATGAAGCTCAAATTCAGAACTGTACACGAATTTGTGATCACCTACACTAGGGGATCATAAGGTATGTCTTAGATTCTAGATTGGTAATTACCCACGAAGTGGGTTATGTTGTAGATCATGAATTGGTATGAAATCGAGCATGAGGATATGTTAGAATCATCATATAGAACATGGATTATGCATGGTTTAGGTTAATTTGATGTTTAGAGGCGAAACCCATTAGTTATGGTAAGAATAATGACTTGAATCATCATCCATGTCTAATTCTTGTTGCATGTTGTTTGTATTATGTGGGTATGATGAATTCTTGTTAGATGAATTGAAAGAAATATGATGTTGATATGCTTGATGTTATGTATGAAGGATAAATGCTAATTAGTGGGAGGATTGGATGAATTATGTACAAGATTAGAAGAATATGCATAAATTAGTTGTACATTGTGCTAAGATAGTGGTACGCACACCAAGTGTTTGATGAAATGCCTAGGTGAGCTTAATAGATGAAATTGTATGTAAGTAAAAGATGATATGTATAAAGTGTTGTCCGTATAGTCGATTATGATGTTACGGGTATATAATGATAAGTCGAAAGTTAAAGTAAATGGACCGTTGACTTCTAAAAGTCAACTGTCATGTTGTCATAATTGTAAGATTAAAGCAAGTTATACGATGCGTGTTAGACGTGTGTGTGTTTAATGCGATGACATGACGGATTCCACGAGTTGGAAATGATATGAATTTGGTTACATGTATTATGCTTGTTAGAAGTGACTATGAACGTCAAATGTGAATTATACGATCGATATGATCGTTAGCATGTACAATTGTGTATGCTAATAAGAATGTGATTTCGATGACATGGAAGTATAGGAATTATGTCGAGACGGAATCAAGCACGGAAGGCTAACAGGTCAAGAAGTGGCGAGGAAACGAGTATGAACATGGACGCACAAGGTAAGTGATTTCCGTAATCACTTCTTAGTTGTTTACGTAAAGATATGTGCTAGTTAATTAAGTATGATAATTGAGGACAAATAAGGATGGTTCGTATGAAATCGATGATTTTCGCTAAGTAGATGTAATGGATCAAAATGTGGTTTTATTACTATACCGGAAGGGTTGCGTAAGTAATGAATACGGTGCTATAACCGGGTATGGGTAGAATGGTACATAAGCACGCTAATCAAGAATTAGAGGCGCGAATTAATAGTATAAATACCCGGTTGTGAGTTATGGTTAATGGACAATCAAGTTAGCAAGTTGAAATTGTATTAACCAAGTTGTTTTCGTATAAATGAATGAAATGAATAAGTTTAACGCATACCGGGTATCGGGTACGTAAATCCCAAGTACAAAACCCCGGATAATGTAAAAGTATTATGGTTATAAGGTTCGTGTAAGTTTTGGGCTAAAACGATTGAAATGTTTGATGAAAACATGAACGGGTCGAATAATCGTACATGAATAATAAGCCGATAGCGTGTAAGTTAAGAATTTCCTTAATCCGGATATGGGATTTTAAGTTCATATGATAGAATGTGAATTTACAAGCATGTAGGAAGAAACGGGAGGTTAAACGGGTAAACGGTTCAAAAGTTATGCGCGTTTTAGTGCGTACGGACGACGAAACGGATCTGCAGAAAAAGGGGTTTTCTAGAGGGCGTCGCCGACGGGGTCAGGGCCGTCGCCGACGGGCTCTAGAAAACCAATTTTCCTCCGACGCCTTATTTACCTGTCTACGGGTGTTTCTGGCTACGGGTAAATGCAAGGCCCGTCGCCGACGCCCCTAGGGCCGTCGCCGACGGCCTCCCCAAGTTCCAAAAGCTGAAATTTTGTTATTTAAACCGATTTATGTATCGTAGGCTTCGGTTTGTCATCCGTGGTCTACGGCGGACCTTCCAAACATGATTTTGATGGTTCCTTAGATGTTTATGGGCTATAAAGCTAAGTCTAAGGCCCATGTAAATAAAGTATGATTATGTAAGAGGTACGCGTGATCTAGCACGTGTACGTAAAGGTATGTATGTATGTAAAGATGTAGGGAAGGTACGTACGTATGTAGATGTGTATGTATGTATGTATGTATGTATAAAGATATGTACGAGTATATGCATGTATGTAATGATGTAGGAAAGGTATGTACATATGTAGATGTGTATGTATGTATAAAGATATGTACGAGTATATGCATGTATGTAATGATGTAGGAAAGGTTTGTACGTATGTAGATGTGTATGTATGTATGCATAAAGATATGTACGAGCGTATGCATGTATGTAAAGATGTAGGAAAGGTACGTACGTATGTAGATGTGTATGTATGTATAAAGACATGTATGAGTGTATGCACGTATGTAAAGTTGTAGGAAAGATATGTACGTATGTAGATGTGTATGTATGTATGTAAGTACGTATGTATGCATGATTTAGACACGTTGAGGGTTAACGTTATTAATGGTGTACCTTGAGAATGAAAAGTAATGCAGGTACATTATTGAAACCTCACCAGGAAATGGATACGCAGATGAAATGCTTAAAGTTTGAAAGATGACAAAATGTGAAGTGTACGCGAATGAATCTTGTTTATATAATGTGTGCTAATGTTATGAATGTATGTGGTGAGTGCAGGTTGTACGGATAACGGGCGATTATCACAAGGATTAGAGATCGAAGACCGAGTCACAAGATAGATTGTACGGGAATAATTGAGTATGTACTATTAGTAAACAGGACTTATGCTTTATCTTTGTAAAAGTTACATATTAAAACGAACTTTCAAGTAAGTCAAGACGTTTGTAATGAAAGAAATTTTATGGCACGAATTTCCGCTGCGACTTTTTGTCAAATACGAATTAGGGTCTTACACTAAAACTACATTTTAGATCAAGAAATCAAAAACCCATCCTGATTACAAACTTGATAACAAAAACTAAAAACAAAATTTTAAAAAGTGGACCATAACCTTTATGATTACGAGCTTCAAAAGAGAGAAAAACAGAGTTTTTGATTTTATCTTGGAATGGTGTACAACTGATTGTGGTAGGTGACAGTGAAGGACATGGGATGTGAAAGGGCAAGTTCAAAGAGAGCATACAAAAGCAATAAACCTTTTTCCCTAATAAAAAGATGATTGAGATTTTTATTATAGCATTGGGCTTTTTGAATGGTGAAAATGGGCTGCAACTTTGATTTAGGGAAATCTTTTTGATGCATGTATATATTACAAATATCCGTTTGATTATTTATGGTTTCACAAAAGCTCAAACCGTTACGAAACAAAAATAAAAGTATGCATAAGTTTCAATAATAAATATAAAAAAAATCTTTATTTTTATTTCGTTGGAAAAACAATCTTTATTTTTATGTCGTCGAAAATAGTTTTTTAATTATGATTTTCGCTGCTATTAAACTTTTGAATATTTGAAACACAAGTCCAAATATGTTATTGATGAACCAAACCAATACAGACATCGATACCTACGTGCATCATCAAAATTGGTACTAGCATTCGCTTTTATGTTATTTGACAGATGTTAAACATGTGTTCTAATTCTTTTAGATATTTCATGACTTTATTTTCTTGGTATTTTCTTTCGGATGATATGCCGAAAGCCAATACCATAACGTATTGATACCGACCGAATTCCCGCCGCATTGCGCGGGGGAATTAACTAGTTGGTCATTACTCCATGTGAATAGGATAAAAAGAATCAAATCACATTTCCTTAAATATAAATTTTCAGTTTAACTCCAAACACTAGCAATTTATTGAATTTTATACTCCCAAATAACAATAATGGAATCAATAAAACCCTCGTCAATTCATTTAAAAATCATTCTAAATGATATTTGTAAAGTTATATGTGGTTCGTGGTGATAATGATCCAACATTTTTATTTTACACCACCCGATTAAGTTGTGATATCATATATACACATGTGAACCCAACACGTTACTACTTTTTTTAAACGGCAAATTTTACTCATACTTTGCACCGACTAATGTAAAATAACACTATTTTTCAGATTTAAACCTATGACCTTCCCTCTAGGGGCATGGGTGGTTTTGGTTTGTGCAGGTCGGGCCACTGCACGAGGCCAGATTGCAAAGGGGCCCGGATGTTTTTTAAAAGTTTGTATATATTAACCACAACAGGGGTGGTTTTGGGTTTGTGTAGGTCGGGCCACACACGAGATGATTGGACTCCATCTCCAAGCTTGCAACGCACGACAGATTGATTCATCAACAAACATCAGCGGCCAACGGCATCCAGGGAGCCATGGAATTGTGAATTTTTGGCTGACATCATCACATCAACATCATCAGTTATTCATCGCTCGCCTCATCAGACATGTATGGTGATTGACTCATGGAATTGCATTCTTGTTTCACAGTTATTTAAATGGTTGCAAAAGTCGCTAGGCGGTCCCTAGTCGGATTTGGGAGTACTCGGGAAGTACTCGGCTTAGGCGGAGATTACTAGGGAAGTAATTGGCCTGGGAGAAGAGTACTCGTGCCTCGGCAACCTACCTTGTAGCGAGTACTCGGGGAGTACTCGGAGCCTAGGCGGGACTTTTACAACCATGGTTATTTTGAAGTTGACTGAGACATACTTACCGAGTCACATTGTTAGCCCTTTCGATGCTATAAACAATATTATTTGGCTCGGTCATTTTCCTGTCGTTTTCCTATGCTATAAATGCATATAAAGTTCTTTTGATAATTCCGGTAATTGTGGCATCGACAGAGAGAAGGTTTTTAAAATTGAAGTTGTTGAAGTCTTATTTGCGATCAACAATGTCCCAAGAAAAAACTTAATGAATTGGCGATGATATTTATTGAAAACCAAATATTAGAAGGTATGGACTACAAAGACTAATCAAGAAGCTTTGCTTTCAAGAACGCAAGGAGAACCTCATGATTTGCTTAAGTAACTAAGTTGGTTCGATTGACAAATGTTGGTTACTACTTGTTACTACTTACTAGTACAATCATCTATGTAAATTTTGTTTACATGGACGTAATGTTCGTCAATATCTTACCAAAGTAATTAATAATATTACTCACGTCAATGTTCGTCAATATCTTACCAAAGTAATTAATAATATTACTCACGTCTAATTTTTTTTAGATTTGTAACATCCCTTTTTAACATTTTAAATATTTTAGTAGATAACAAGTTATTCTCCTATGTTTTTTCCTTGCACTTAAAATTGTATCGGAAATCATCTCTTTTCCTTTGACCTTTAACCAAGTCATAAAATTGTATCGGAAATCATCTCTTTTCCTTTGACCTTTAACCAAGTCAAAGTAACTCTTTGGGGATCCACTTTTCAACTAGGCAAGCCTTTTAGGTTGAGAAAAAAGTTAAAATAAATAATGTTTTATAGGGTGGAGTTATTGTAAAAAAGACTAAAAGTGTGAGAAAGGTAAAAAAGAATCTCAACCATAAGATCTAAATTAATTGAAAAAGGTATAATTGTAAATGCATTAACAAATTCAAATATGGTAATCCTTGATTTAAGGATTTGGAGAGAGAAAATCCTTGATTTAAGGACTTATAACCGTCCATAAATATAACACCATTCAGAGCATGTTCATACATGGTGTTTTAAATATAACACCATTCAGAAAATATAACACCATTCAGCACAAAAAAACACCATTCACACAAAAATAACATCATTCAGCACAAACATAACACCATTCAGCACAAAAAAAACACCATTCACACAAAAATAACATCATTCAGCACAAAAATATAACACCATTCAGCACAAAAAAAAACACCATTCACACAAAAAATAACATCATTCAGCCAAAAAAAAAAAAACACCATTCAGCAGTAAATAAAATAAACACCATTCAGCAGTAAATAAAATAAACACCATTCAGTACAAGAATATAACACCATTCAGTAAAAGAAATATAACACCATTCAGAAAAAGAAAAAAACACCATTCAGAAAAGAAAAAAACACCATTAAGAAAAGAAAAATAACACCATTCAGAAAAGAAAAAAACACCATTAACAAAGGAAAATAACACCATTAATGAAAATAAAAATAACACCATTCAATAATCCTTACATCTCTGTATCATCTTCTTCTCCGCTGCCGGCACCACCACTGCCAGTCCGCCACCGCCGTCGTCGAACACAACCACCCGACAGTAAAATCTCATGGTTCCCAACCGTCGCCGTCGTCGAACCCAACCACCCGCGCGTCGTCGAACCCAACCACTGCCGGTCCGCTACCGAGTGATGTTTGATCTTCCGATTCGTGGTGGTCTTGGAGTTGTGCTATTGATATTCATAAAACCGGTAAAAACCGCTTACAACATTTTCACAAATTGGCTAAAAACGATCTTAACTGTTTCTTCTTCTATTGAACATCAATGGCGTCTCTGAGAGACAGATTCGAACACGCCATCACTCCGGCCGCCTTTTTCGATCATACCTCGCAGAGTTTCTCTCCACCTTCTTCTTCGTCTTTGCCGCCACCGGATCCACCATGTCTTCAAGTACCTCTTTTTTCATGTTCTGAATATGGAAGAAGAAAGAGAGAGAAAGAGAGAAATTAGGAACGTATGATAGAGAGAGAACGAAATTGCAGGGATTTTGATTTACAAAATGAAGATAAAAAGACACAATTGCCCCTAGATATTTCAATTCAATCCAAATTAATAAAAATATTTTACATTTTGGTCCCTATTGATCTCAACCATTAGATCAAAAGATCTAATGGCTGAGATTCTTTCTTACCTTTCTCACACTTTGGGCCTTTTTTACAGGATCCTAACTCATGTTTTATAAACATTTTCAAGTTATAGAATTGCTTGTTAATGCCAAATATAACATTGTTTTGATACTTTTTATATCTTTTTATAAGAAAATAAAACTAAGGAAGATTGGAATCTAAGGACAAGTTTGGCAATCCTTACTCTTTCAACCAAAATTATTATATTCAAAAACAATGTAAAGTCAATATCAATGTTGAAGAAAGTTGGCTCAACCACAATTTGGTGGATAATAACTCAAAAGTGGGACCAAACTCCATTTCACTATTCCACAAGAACCCTTATCCTCAATTACATTCCCTTGTACCATACTTCATCTTGGCCTCTTCAAACAAAGTAAATGACCAAATCTAAAGACATTCCCTAAGATCAAATCCAAAGACATAATGCTCTAATGGTATGCATAACATGCAATGGAAGTTATACATAGTTTTGGAATACAACATTTGGATCTTGTAAAACAAATTTCTTGTTTGGAAACATTGTTTGAATGGGAAAATGATTGGGTAGGTTTGTAATAGTTGGTTTGGCTTTTTGTTGTTAACAATCATCATGAATTGCCATAAATTGCCTTGGAATGTACTTTACATTTGCAAGAGTGGTAGCAACTTTTAGGTACAATGTCTAAGTTAACTTGATAGTACATTTTTATGATCATTTACTTCACAATTCATTGAAACGTAAGTATCATTCATTTAATTTACGACTCGAGTATAAGGCCGTGGGGTATGGTGGGGCTTGGGTTGGGGCATTTGTTGACACGTGGAATGGGAGCCCCCCCACCGCCTAGTGACGTGTCCGCGGGGTATGGCGGGGCGTGGGTTGGGCTTGGGTTGGGTGCACCGCGTGGCAGATTGTTAAAAAAAAAATAATACAAAAAATTTGAGCGAATGGGAGGCAGCCAGCTAGCATGTCCATACCGCCCCACGCCCGGCTTGAAACCCAAGCCCCAAGGGCCACGCCCCAACCCAAGCCCACCCGGGGTGGTGGCTTGGGCGTTTTCCCCCAACCCACGCCCCAACCCAAGCCCCATACCCCATAGCCTAAACAAACTCAAAAATATTGTTTATAGAAAAAATATTTATTTGACTGCCGACAAAAAGATCAAACATAGAGAACCGTCAAGAGGCAGACACGAATCAAGGCATGTCAAAATCTTCAAGCTCTTGCTTACCTCTCTATGAAAATGATTTTGAAAAGAAAGAACTAATGATTGTTTATTGTCTGGATGCATGTTGTAGGGGTGTGTAACTTAAACCTAGTTTAAGCTACATCATATAGAAAAAAGCTTGTTTAACTTTAAATCATATAGAAAAAAGTTTGAAGTTGAAGAAATTCAAAATTCTTGATTGATTTTGTGGTTTCTTGCTATAATTAGGAAAAGCAACGAAATATTAGGGTAAAAGTATTTCACACATAAAACGAAAATTGCGGGTTTGTGTTTAGAATAAATGGGTTTGGGCCAATTTCAGATTAAACCCATTTAGCTAAACAGGTTGGGTTCGTCTTAACATGACATGTTTGTGGGTTGACCCATTTAACCCATTTATTTTTAATTTCATTTTCTTAATATGTGTTTTATTTCTTATCAACTAAAGTGGTTGGGTATTTTACGCTAAAATCTAAAGTCAAAAGAGAAATTAACAATAAAATTTTATAACTACAATGCACTTGTCTTATATATAATTGTATTTTTTTGTTGTAAAAATGTAAGTTTAGGTAATTCATATGCGAAATAATAAAAAAACTAGATTAAACGGGTCATGTTTGTGTCATGTTTGGATTTATGTCTGTTATGATTTTCTGGTTCGATTTGTGTTGTGTTGTGTTGGGTTTGACCCACCAACCCGTGAAAATGACCCATTTAGCACCCCTAATTCTAAAGCATTTTAGCATCAAAATGAGAAAAAAAAAACCAACACTGAAATGCTCTAAAGAATGCTTAGAGATATGAACAAATAGACAAGAAAAAAAACATACTAGAATTTGTAAAAGATACCAAAGGCAAAATTGTATGGGAAGGGTTTCTCTAGAGATAGGATAAACATTCATGACAAGTTAAAACATCAAGGGTAAGCAAAACCAAAACATTTCACGACGAGCCAAACTCTAAGCTTTTAGTGCTTATAGCTTCCTTTTTTTTCGAACAACTTTTTTATTGAGAACGGCCCAGCTAGCAAGCAAAAGGTGAAACAAACAACTACAAGGAAACAAGAGCAGACAAAACAACAAGATTATTAATAAAAAGATTTCCACTTGACCCAATCAAGAGACGGACACTGTCTTAGACAGATTCTTGCTCCAAAGGAAGCTCATAGACTTGATTTCTCCAATGATATTGCCTATCGTGATGGGCTC
This sequence comes from Helianthus tuberosus, assembly GCA_030545235.1. Lineage (NCBI taxonomy): Eukaryota > Viridiplantae > Streptophyta > Magnoliopsida > Asterales > Asteraceae > Helianthus > Helianthus tuberosus. Next base: position 3,894,980 of record CM060362.1, read on the forward strand.
TCCTAAGAACAACCATTTATTCCAAGCACGCCAAATACTCTAACAAGCAATGAGGATAATCGATTAGATGAATTTTCTTGTGTGATTTGCCACCGCCATGTGCTTATGAATCTCAAAAAGGTCTTGGACCGGGAAATTAAAGTTGGATTTAATTTTGCACCACGTACTAATATAGTGTCACATAACCGAAGCAACATAACACGAATAGAGAATGTGATCAATTGATTCATCTCCAACACCACACAAAGGTCAAAGGGGAGAATCCGTGTGAATTCTTCTTTTGTTCAATGCATCCATAGTAGGCATGCCACCCAATAAAATCCTCCACTCAAACATATTGATCTTTAACGTGATCTGATTATTCCACTCGAGAATGTTTCTAGTTGGAGTTGGCTCAGCTCTAGATAACGGACTTAGAAAATTCTTGACTCCTCTCTCACTCACCATATTTGCACAACACCATGTACACGTGTGTGGTTTTCTTTGATTCTCTACCTAAAATTGATTTTGCGTGTAACACACCCATATGTGTGTGTATGGTTTTTTGGGGGGAAGGGGTGCGTTGAATGCAAATATTGTAGAGAATCGTGAAAATCACATAAACACGTGTACATTATGCTATGCAGCTGTTAACTATAGTGTGTATGAGAGAAAAACTCATAATTTGTTAGGTCTCGAATTATTATTTTGTAATTGATTAGACAAAGAGTAGAAATAGTCTAAGTGTTATTATATACACTTCCAAATTCTTATGATGGTTCCTCCTATGTTTTTATATGTATTTGAATATATTATACAAAACAAGTGTGCATGATGTATTTGTAAGTTGTATATAACTAGGTTCTGCCTTGCCCGCGTTGCGGGGCAATAAGCCGAATATTTCTCTCTCATAATATGTACGTCTGTATTTCGCTTACTTGTACATGCTACTCGTAACACGATCTAAAAAGAAAATTTATTGAGTCAACAAATTAAATTAAAACAAAACACTGCCATACTTTTGCTAAAAAAAACTAAAACGATGGAGAAGCTACCGGTTAGTACGAATAAAAAGTACATCGAGCCAACAATTAAAACAAAACATACCATAGTTTTGTCAAAAAAAAAAAAAAAACACTAAAACGAATTTTAAACTGGGGGCAAAATCGTAATTTGCCAGGGAAAAAAGTGGCAAAACTATAAACTTGAGCTGATGACAAAATCGTAATTTGGCTGGGAGAAGAAAAAAGAATAAAACCTATGGCAAAACTGTAAATTTAATCCGGGCAAAATCGCAATTTGATTAGACCAACGGGGAGGTGCCAAGCATTGGCTCGGAGAAAAAAAAAAAAACTAATGGCAAAACTGTAAAATTAAACGGGGCGAAATCGTAATTTTGAACCGAGGGCAATAGCGTGATTTTGAACCAAGGGCAATAGCGTGATTTTGAACCAAGGGCAAAATTGTAATTTTTAGCTTAGGCAAAAGCATAATTTTATTTTGAACTGGTGGCAAAAACGTAATTTTATACTGATGACAAAACCGTAATTTAAAAACAGGGATAAAATCGTAAATTGGGTGGACAAATAAGGGAATGCCAGAGATAACATTAAAAAGTACTTTATCACATGCACTTTTAATGAAAAATCTCTGCTCAATTATAATTATACTATCTTGAAAAATGAAAATAAATAAATAAATAAATCGAGTAAACCAATTAAAAAAATGTTTTCTACTTTTGCTAAAAAAAAACTTAAACGATTGGGAAAACGTAGTTTTTAACTAAGGGCGAAATCACAATTTTAATTCAGGGATAAAATCGTAAATTAAACGGACCAATGGGGGAGTGCTAGGAATCTGCAGGCATGACTGTAATTTTACATTGGGGGCAAAATTGTAGTTTCACCAGGAAAACAAACAAAAACGACGGAGAAAATGTAAATATAAGTTAAGGGCAAAATCGTAACTTGGCTGTAAGAAAAAAAAAAACTAATGGCAAAACTATAAATTTATAAGGGGCAAAATCGTAATTTTGAACCGAGGGCAAAATAGGAATTTTTAGCTGGGAGCAAAAGCGTTAATTTATTTTTAAGTGGGGGGTAAAAACATAAATTTGAACTGATGGCAAAATCGTAATTATAAGGGAAAAAAACTAATGGCAAAACTGTAAATTGAAACGGGGCAAAGTCGTAATTTTTAACCGGGGCAAAATTGAAATTTTTAGCTGGGAGTAAAAGCGTAAATTTATTTTTAAATGGGGGCAAAAACATAATTTTGAAATGGTGGCAAAATCGTAAATTTTAAGAGGGATAAAATCGTAAATTTGTTGGGCCAATAGAAGAGTGCCAGACAACTGCCTGACATTATTCCCCTGCCGCCCATTTAACCCAATAGAAGACAGGCACCATTGCCGCCCATGGGTTTTGTAAGTATTGTAAGTATTGAATATGAATATATTCATCAATGTGTAAGCTACAAAATCTCCAAGTCTAATGGTCAAAATTGTAGGCGAGTATGGTACTATGGGCCATGACATGGTCAGGGTGTATGTATAATACATGTGGGCCCTGCTGTATTTATATCAATAGTCCTGGACTATAGCTTAGATCGTACTCTACTACTCAATAAAACATCCAAAGACCCAATATTTTGAGTTAGGCTTTCATTATTTTCACACCCCAAAATCTTATTTTCATATCCATTTTCACTTTATAAATATCTCTCTCTCTATACAGTGGCGGATCTAGAAAATCCGCAAAGCCGTAACGTTTTATAAAAAAGCCGTAACGAAATCGTAAAAACGTCAAATTTTTCTAAAATTTACACTAATTTTACACTAACGCCGGAACGCCAAGCCGTAGCGGAGGTTGCCCCTTCTTATATGCTAGGTCCGCCCCTGTCTCTATATATATCTATGTATGTATAAAGAAAGATAAAAAGGAGGGGTGTGTGACTATTAACTCCCTTTGAGTTAACATAGTCAGGGTGTATGTATAATACATGTGGGCCCTACTGTATTTATATCAATAGTCCTGGACTATAGCTTAGATCGTACTCTACTACTCAATAAACATCCAAACATCCTAGGTTCGATTCTCACAAGGGGTTTTTCCCTATATTTATTGGGTTTTCTCCTGAATGGTTTATAGGCATTATGGCTAATGTAGGTGGTTCTACTGGTGACATGATGATACTCTAGTGGTCCGTCAGTGATCCAAAATTGCCGTTAAAAAATCAAAAGCATTAATGATGTATACTTTACAATTTATAACCATTTTCAAATGCATACCAACTCCTCTAGTTTGTAGACATCAATCCTTCATTGATTATTAATCACAGCTAGATGGACTTAAATGCTCCATGTCCCCACAAATAGATGTACGTTCAATAAACAAACAACAAGGAAAATCTAAACATGCTATCTTGTCACAAATAGTGCTTCAAGGGTTAGAGAAACTACATTATAACTTATAAATGTGGGAAGATGACCAATATAATGTTATACAGCCAAATGTAAAGTAAGTCGGCCAGTTTGAGATCCATACGGTTTAGTTTACAGTTTGGTTTGAAACTTGAAACCAGTCAGGTAAAGCTGTTTTAGTTGCACCTAAAAATCCATGTAGTTACATGCAAAAGATCCATGTAGTTACATGCACGGATGTAATTATACGAAACTTATGTGGTTTATTTTTTGATGTAAACACTGTTTATAATTTTTTAGTTTTACCTCGGTGTTTCAGATAACAATGAATAAAAGCGAGTGGTTATCATCGCCATTGTTGTTGTTAGTAGTTATATATAGATATACAATAGTTTCAAGACGAAGTAAAATGTAACTTGTATAAGTTACATGGATTAAAAGAATTCAAAAGGTTGATAACAATTAAAAATATTGAACCTTTTAATATGACTAACTATATGCTAAGAGATGAAAAAAATAGTAATGCCTAAATGCAAATTTCAAACATAAAACATCATTATATAAAAAAGCCTTAATCATTTTAATAAAGTCAAATCAACTTATATTTCAAAAGTGACATCTTTAGTTATGGTTAGATGTTTCTTGAAAATCAAATTTCCTGTATTGATATCGACATTTCTACAAGTTAAATCACACCATCCTTTTTCTTGAAAATCAAATGAAAAAACCTTCCTTTTTCTTCTTTTTTATCTTTTTTTGGCCCATAATGTTGAAACAACGACCATAATGCAATCTTGATGAGTGTGTGTGCAAAATCTTTTATGAAATCATGATAAAACCTAAAAGCTTCTTGAAAAGACTAGAAATCTAACAAATATTTTGGCTTTCTTCATTTGATTTGATATCAATCTTTGCTATAGGACATTTTTTTTCAATCTATTTTATTTGTTAGTTATATTTATATATTTTATATTGAATGCCAGTGATATCTATTTAATAACATTTATATGTGATAATTTTTATATATTTTACGTATTTGGGAATTGAAATGTATAAACGATGCAGTGGTGAAGCTTAAACGAAAAAACAAAAGTGTGTTTGTGTGAGGGGGGGGGGGGGGGGGGATCTCAAAATCGAATATTTTTCACTTAAAACTTTTTTGATAAAATTAACACGACGAACGAAAAAAATTGTTCAACAAAATTTTTTAGTACTCTAAAAAAATAGAAAGTTAAAAAGTGGATGGTATATTGATTTTTGAAAGAGGTCTATTAGTTCACAAAAATAAAGTAGACATAAAGTTTATCTACATGTTTTAGACTCATGTTTGTTGTAATAACTTATAAATACAACTAAAAAATTCACTTTATCCTTAGTGTTAAATATCGTTGTTTCTAATATTATGTATACAATGTGAACTTAGTCTTATCATTGAGTTCATGACTAGTGTTGGGATACCGGAATTGCGATATAACAAGGTCGCTTTCTTAATACGTCCAAGCACTCACGTACATGAGAGAGTAAAAAAACAAGACAACTCAACGAATCGCGTTTAGAGTAATTAAGACGTATAGGTATAAGCAATCAAACAAAAACAAAATTCGGAAATGAATAATGAAAAATGATGATTAAATTTATCAAAATGGTAAGAACAATATGAAGAAATAAAAGGTTGAAGCATAATAAACTTCTTTTATCTCATCAACCTCTACAAGATTTTCCTTAACATGTTACAACCTCTTACTAGCAACTAATTTTACAACGGTCCACCACCACGCCGCCGCCGCCACCACCACCACCACCGCCTGTTGCCGCCACCGGATTCTTGAAATTAGTCTAGAATTATACAATCAAATTTTTGTAGAAGACATCAAATATGTCTTCTATCTCTCCCTCTATACAGAATTATAGATGCCTCTCTTACTTTGGGCCTCATTAATAATCCATCATTTTTGTAAAGTGTGATGGTATCATTCATCATAGCTCAACTTTCATTTGACCTGTGGAAAGTTCATGCATAAGATACTTTGACTTTTTAACTCACAAAAAGTCAAACTTTAGAAAAAAAAAGTCAACTCACCATGAAAGCTTTGTGGCTGATCTTGTCCTAATGCCATCTTTACAACACTTTGAAGGTCATTTCCCCAAAATGTTGAAGCCTAAATAAACAAACATTTTTTATAAACACCTTGCAATACATAATCTTGAAATATATTTTATTAAATAAATTTCAATTTACCTCAGCAAAACCATCAATGTGAGATGGCTTAATAGTTGAGTTGCGGTGCATTGCCGCCACTAATGGGTTCATGGAAAACTGATTCTCGGGTCTATCGGGAATCATACCATTTATTTGGGAATGGAATCCGTAAGGGAATGATTGTACGGATGTATCGAACGGGTCCACATTGTCTTGCAAAGAAACATGTGGCTGAAACATCTGAAAATTTGCACAAAAAGTACACAAAATTACTCCCAAATTTTAATAAATGTCATGTGTCCTAACACTATTACAAGTCGAAAACTCGAAATAATCATACTGAAAGATGCAGGTAACAAGTTGATTAATCATTTAATTGTCTGATAACATGTTTCAAAATTAACATCCAAACAACCCCTATAATTGGTAAAAAAATTCAACAAAAAAATATCAAGAAAACTTACATCTTTAGATACAAGTGCTTCCATAGTTGCATCCATCCTAGGATTAACGGTTGCCAATTTCATCGACAAGAACTGCGAACGAAGAGAACCCGAAACAACTTTAAAACCAAATCAACGAATTTCGATTCGTACTATAATATAATATTAATATAGTATTAAATGTTTCTTAATTACCTCAACTTGTCTCTGCAATGACTGTACATAGTTTATAATCTCATCAAGCATAACAGCTTTTCCTGTGACCTATAGAAACAAAATCCCATCTCAAATTACAACTTCAAAGTCCAAATGCTTCAGTTTTGACTTCAAAATATGAAAAAAAAATTAAAAAGATAATAAAAATTGGAACTTTATGTTTACCTTGTTACAACCAGGAACAAGATCTTGAAGAAACTTCATCCTCTCACTGATTTTCTCTCTTCTGACCTGAATTTATCAAAAGATAGAAACAAATGTGAGTTGGGTTTGTGAACTTTCATTATAAATTCAGGGGTGCTAAACGGGTCGTGTCCATGGGTTGGCGGGTCCAACCCGACCGAAACTTGAAAATTTTACACGAACCCGAACACGACTTGAACCGAAAATCGTGTCAGACACGTGAACCCGAACACGACACGTATATTTGCGTGTTGACCTGAAGTGTTGACCTGAACGTGACCCGTTTTATTTTTATTTTTTAATTTATTTTGCATATTAGTATTTTCAAAAAAAAAAAATTACAACAAAAAATACAAATGTATATAAAACACTTACATTTTTATTATAAAATCATATGTCAATTTCTCTTTTGATTTAATTATTGCACAAATTACCCAACCAAATTTAACTTAATGACATAAAATGATAAAAACACATTTAAAAAAAATAAAAATATAATACAAATGGGTCAACCTGTCAACCCGTCAGGTTCGCGGGTTCAACAAGAAACTGACCCGAACCCATTTATACTAAACCCAAACCACAAATTTCGTATTAGATTCGACTCACGTGTTCAGGTTATATCAGAACTTTACACCCCTAATTACAGTTTACAATCTTTTTCAACAATCTTGCTAATTTTGGAAAGTATGGCTTACTCTTTCTGCAAGACTATGGCTATCAGTGGCTTGACCCCTTCTAGCTCTAACATGAATGTAATCTTTTGGTGGTTCTGTTGACTTTTCATTTGACTTTTTATCTTCATTTGACTTGCTCCTTTTTGCATCTGATTCCTCTTTTTCCACTTCTGCCACAACCTGCACAACACAAAGATTTTCTTAAAAATCTTAAAAAGCCTGTAAACAAGACCAAAAAGTAACAACTGATAAACTGATGAACTAATGATATGATGAAATGACTAAACTAACCTTGTCATCTTTAGCAAAGATAGTACTACTAGATTGTGTTTCTTTTCCTTTTCCTTTGGGTACCCCTTTTCTCTTTCTTCCATTAGTGTTTGTACCTTGTACTTTTATTCCAGTTTCAGCTTCAGAAACTGATGATTCCTCCATGGAATCCAATTCCATTGTTATCCTGCTAAACTTTTTATTTTCTATGAAAGATTGGTTACTTGAGACTCTTGATAACTTTCCTGATTCCATTCCATGATTATATTCATTCTTGCCACCAAAAGTTGAAAACTTTGCTAGTGGTAATTGGTGATTCCCTGGAATTGAATTCCCATGAATATAATGATCATTTATTGACATATTGGTTCCTGAATTGTTGGAACTATTGCATATACTTCCTAGTCTACCAATTAATTCCCTTAGAACAATACTCTCACCGGAACCGGAATTCGGGATTCCGGAGTGGGAATTGGAAGGTGATGACACAAGTGAACTCAAAGTAGACTCAAAGAGATTGTTTTGGTCCATTGAGTTGACACAATTGGAGTTGAAAAAACAAGTGGGAAGTAGTTGTTGTTGTTGTTTTGAGATGCAATTGACTTCAACCTCATTTTCTTGAATTCCCATTCCAAAGATGGAACTGGATTTGGAATTCCAGCCTTGTGGGATTCCATTCCCTTCATGGGTAATAAAAACTTTCTCATTTTCCATAATGGGTTACAATCTTTTTTCAAATCTACAAATGGGTTACACTCTTTTCACAAAATGTTTAAAAGGGTGTCTTCTTTCTTGGAGAATTGAGTAAGAAAGGTTGAAACTTGAAGGGAGGGGGGGATTGGTGGTCTTTTTTGTGTTTTGGAATTCACTCAAGTGTGTGGAAGATAAAGGGTAATGTGTGTGTGAGAGAGAGAGGGCAGGTGTGAGTTGAAGATAGGTAATATATTTAGACTAATGGGTATGGGGGTCGGCTAGCCCCGGCTAGCTCCGGCGCCGAGCCCCCACACCGCCCCCCTCCGCTTCGGCCCGGCCCAAACGTCCCACATGCGCCGATTCAGTCGAGGCCCCACCTTTCAATCTATCCGTTGCCAAACAACCCCAAACGGCTATTTTAAAAAAAAAAAAAAAAAATTCATTTTTCAATTTAAATACCCAATACCTCAACCATCCAAGCCTATCCTAACCATACCCATTAGTCTTAATAACATAACAACATAAAGAAAAGACAGGGAGGAGGAAAGTGAAGAGGAAGCAATGAAAATACATCAAAAAAATATAAGGAATGTTCATTTGACACCAATGGGGTTTCTTAGATGTAACTTTGTGTTAAAGGACTTGTTTATGGTGTTGTGATGGTGTGAACACCGTTTATAGGATCGATCTGGTTGAGTAATTTTGAACTGTCTTTCTTTGAGTTGGTCAATTATATGATAGCGAATTGGTGTATTGGTATTATGTCTAGTGGAGATGAGTATGATCGGGTGATTCCGCTGGTGACACAATGATACTCCAGTGATCCAAAGTTACCGTTCAAAAAAAATTATATGATAGCTATCAATTAAACCAGCATGCCGGATCAGTGAATGAACTTAAATTTCTGAACTTTTTCTTTCAAAACCGGATATACTATTTATTTAATCGTTTAAATATATTTCCATATCTTGCTAACACTACAAATCACACCAGAAGATAAACTTACTTTAATATTTGATTTACAGTTAGTTAATCTATTTAGGATGAAATTAATTATTTATTATGTAAACTAAATTAGTGTGAAAACAAACCTAAATGGTTTAACTGTTTTTATTAATGGTTTATATTATTTTTACTTTTTACATACAAATTTCATATGCTATGTATAGAGATGTACAAAAAAAAAATCGGTTTTAGAACCGTATCCAGAAAAAAAACCGAAATCGGTTTTTTTTTTTAAATCGGTTTTAGAACCGAACCAAACCGGCGATTTCTGAGGGGTTACTATTCTTGATCTGAAAAACTGGTTAATAACCGAAACCGGTTTAAAAAAACCGGTTAAAATCGGTTTTTTTTTTGGCAAAAACCGGTTAAAAACCGATCCCAACCGGTTACTTTTTTGGACTTGAAAAACCGGTTATTAAAAAATCGGTTTTGTTTTAAATGAAAAGAACCGGTTCAGTTAAAAACCGGACCGGTTTAAAAAAAACAATTTGTACACCTCTAGCTATGTACATAAAAAGAACATTACACTAATTGTTCATATTTTTATTTTAACTTATGTTATGGATAGTTTCTATACATAAACGGAATTTGTTCATATTTTTTAAAAAATTCAAGGGAGATGAATAAACATTACATTTTTAATCATATGCTTATACTTTTTATTTTTCTTAAATTGTAAAAAAAATGATTATCTGTTCTCCATATTTTCAAGTTTTTTAAGATTGTAATAATAATAATAATAATAATAATAATAATAATAATAATAATAATAATAATAATAATAATAATAAAGGTGAGAAACTTATTATAGAAATCATTAATAATCATAGAGCAACTAAAAGAATATTTAAAAGTGGTAAAGGAACTTAAGCTTCAACTAGCATATAACACTCTGTTACAGTACTGGCACTGTTTGTCATAATGCGTCTCAATGATTAACCCCCGGTTTCAAAGGGTAAAGTGTCTGCTACTTGCTAATCATATTATTACAAAAAATAAAAAAAAATGATTAATAGACTTAAAAAGTTTAATTAAAAAATAACCCAGGGATTCATTAGAATATCAAGTATATGGATTAAAGCGTTTTTCCTTTTTTTCTCTTATTATCTATCTATCTATCTATCTATAAAATTAATATATTTATTATAAGTTTATATCTGTTTTTATCTTCAAACCTTTAGAGATCCTAAATAATATACAACTTTTTTTTTACCTAAAGTTATGATTTTTAACCGGATTTATCCGGTTAATATCATAAAAATAGCAATCTCTTTGTACTATCAAATATCAGTTGATCATCACCTAGGCTTGTAAATTAACTAAACATTCAATAAATCATTCGTAAACCATTTGAAGGGAAATTTGTTTATTTAATAAACAAAGGAATATGAACAAAGTTTTTTTGCTCATTATTAGTTAATCGAATGAACATGAACACGTATTTTGTTTGTTCAATTCATTTACTTTCATGAACATCCGTTTATGCTTGTTCGTTTATACCAATTTGTTTACATTGTAATACAAAGGCGATCAAGCTCTATATGCGTGTGTATGATGGACTTGTTCATTTATGTTTGTTTGTTTGTTTGTTTGTTTATAAATATATAACGGACGAACATAAACATTCCTTCGTTCAGGTTCATTAAAAGGGGTATGAAATCATGTGTGTTATTTTATGGTTTTAAATAGTCTTTAATTTTTTAAAAGGTTGATTTTGATAAACTCTTAAATTAACTTGGCCAATAACAAGTTAAAAATCTTACAACTTTACAGACTACGTTTACATTTATTTAAACATAAATTATCAAAAAATACACTAGTAAAGTTGAGATAATTGTTTCATATTTTTATGCTTAACTTTTTCGGTGTTTAACGTAATAATATACACTACTATGTTTGTACAATATATGTTTTCAATGCAAGTAAATCAAAGATAAAATATAAATAATGAGACAACATATCCTAGCTGATACGGCCTAATATGTTTTTGTACCTTTTTATATGTTTGTAAATCTTTTTTATTTTATGGTTACATGGTTTAAATATTTATTTGGCAGTTTACCACTTAAATAATCATTTCATACTTTAAAATAACATAAATACATTATATGATACAAAGGGAATATAATTACGTTTCAATGTCCAATTTTGTTATATTTGTTTAATGTTGAAAGCGGTGTGGGAGAGAGTGGGAGAATTGTATTTTTCTGGTTCTCTTGTTCTTTTCTTATTTAAAATAAAATAAAAGTAATAGTGGAGATAGGAAAAGATCAAAAGAGATAAAAACAAATCTAAAGGGTTCAAAAACAATAGGAAAAAGGAATCTTGGGATAGAAACTAATGTTAATATTATATTCATTCCTTTTTAGTAGTTAAAAATTATAACATTTATTAATTTCTAAATTATTTATCTTTTTCTCCATAATCTTGATTATATGAAGACACATAAAATTGCATTAAATTGTAAATTTTAAAACCGTTAAAATATCATTTTAATTAAGCTATGTATAAATTATTATTTGTGATGATATGCGAGAGTTTATTACACTGGCAGATAAAGGAATTTATGTGAGGGTCAAAACAACTTGGTACAAAACAAGCTGGATCATGCACCAAGACAAAAGATACATTTAAAGTCAAGTTAACAAACTGAAACAAGTTAACGTCCATACGTCCATAGATATAGAAAAAGTGTATCGTTCAATTGGCCTTAACGTACGTTACGTACGCGATTAGAATTCGCACGTTACAAAAAAACGCATGCATAAAATATGCAATATCGCATGTGGGGATAGATGAGGAAAATCGCATGTGTGTGTTATCAGAAATCGGATGGTATATGTATGGTATGAGGAAATCGCATGTGTGGAAAACCGCATGTGATAAAAATCACACGTTGAAAGACAATTGCGTACGTAATGTACGTTAAGCCATTTTGTACGTTAACTGGTCTCTATATATATATATGAAATTTACTATCTATGAAGAGAAAACATGTAATATTATATATGTTTATTGTTTATATTCACTTTCACTTTTGGAGGAAGATTCAAGTATAGTATAGTGAGTGAAACAAAGGGTCTAAAGTGGTATATGATTCAAATATATAAAAGTCTATAACAAAATTGGTTTTTTTTCCTATTGTTGTTACTTACATGAGCTATAAGTCATTGGATGATTGGGGATGTTACACTTTTACTCTTTATCTCCTCTAAACATATAACATAGATCCGTCTCTAAAAATTTCTTAAACATCTAAATTTCCATAACTACAATTATTTTGATGTCACTTTTGAGAATGAAAATAAAAAACACAGAACAAGACCACATACATGCAGCACATATTTTCATGTTTGTTTATCTCAAAGTTTCAATAAATTACCAATGCTCCATCCGGTGTGCATTAAAATCGTGTTTTAATAGGTTTAACCCGTCTAACTGGTTTGTAACACGAATAATCCATATAATCTATCATGTTAAATTGGTTAACTTGTCAACAAAGCATGTTTATAACCCATTTAATGATGCTGAAAAAAAAACTTGATCATTACAAAATGTTATAAATAGACTATATATATGCTTCTTAAAGTATTATCACAAAACAAAATTGTGAATTATAAGCATTAATTTTGAAAATTATACTGAAAATTAGCTCATATTATTTAAAGTTATAATTTGTCATTTGAAAAAGGAAAACAAATAGATAAACTGGAAGAAAAAAAGAAGAAGCAAATAGATCTAAAGGTGGTGTTAAGCCGTTAATCATTGAAGTACATCCTTAATAATGTTTGACCCAATAATTAACCCCTTTAAACACAGTTTATTATTATTATTATTATTATTATTATTATTTTATTTTATTTTTTTAAATATTTTTTATTAGACGGACACGAATACCTATGCTTATTCCCGATAAAATATTGATATGTATTTAAAATTACTATTTTTTTTGGAAGGTGACTTTCTATGTACCCGATCTATTGGTCACCGGGTTCATGTCGAAGACATTCTCCCGTCAGCCCCGCACTCTCGGACGGGATGTTCGATCGGGCCCCGGCCGCCGCGCAAGCTGACTTCCGCCTGTAAAACCATACTGCCCCCACACGAGAGACTCGCTGGGGTAACAGCTGGGTAAAACCGGGTTGCCCTCAAGACCGCACCATGCCTCGGTAGGATACGATCCATCATTGGGACGTCTCCCCCCCCCCCCCCCCCCCCCACGACCGCACCATGCCTCGGTTGTAAATTTTAAAACCGTTAAAATATCATTTTAATTAAGCTATGTATAAATTATTATTTGTGATGATATGCGAGAGTTTATTACACTGGCAGATAAAGGAATTTATGTGAGGGTCAAAACAACTTGGTACAAAACAAGCTGGATCATGCACCAAGACAAAAGATACATTTAAAGTCAAGTTAACAAACTGAAACAAGTTAACGTCCATACGTCCATAGATATAGAAAAAGTGTATCGTTCAATTGGCCTTAACGTACGTTACGTACGCGATTAGAATTCGCATGTTACAAAAAAACGCATGCATAAAATATGCAATATCGCATGTGGGGATAGATGAGGAAAATCGCATGTGTGTGTTATCAGAAATCGGATGGTATATGTATGGTATGAGGAAATCGCATGTGTGGAAAACCGCATGTGATAAAAATCACACGTTGAAAGACAATTGCGTACGTAATGTACGTTAAGCCATTTTGTACGTTAACTGGTCTCTCTATATATATATGAAATTTACTATCTATGAAGAGAAAACATCATCATCATCATCATCATCATCGTACTCAGTATATCCCACCTATAGCAAAGCTAAGGTAGGGTCTGAGGAGGGTGGGATGTAGACAGCCTTACCTCTACTCCGTAGGAATAGAGAGGCTGCTTCCAATGAGACCCCCGGCTCGATTGTGGTTTTGCATCAAGCCTTGGACATAAGGCACATAACACTCAGCAATTGAGACAAACGCCAATTGGTGCATGTACCCCCTTGTCTTTCGGCTATCAACGCCACCACATGATGCCTGATTAACGATCCCCTCTTTTTAACGTTATTTTCACGAAATTAGTAAAATAACGTTAAAAATTAGTGCACTTTTGCTTTTGCCCCCCCGAGCGCCCACACATATATTACATTATATGAGCAGACCGCAAGCGGGGCTCATGAAGAGAAAACATGTACTATTATATATGTTTATTGTTTATATTCACTTTCACTTTTGGAGGAAGATTCAAGTATAGTATAGTGAGTGAAACAAAGGGTCTAAAGTGGTATATGATTCAAATATATAAAAGTCTATAACAAAATTGGTTTTTTTTCCTATTGTTGTTACTTACATGAGCTATAAGTCATTGGATGATTGGGGATGTTACACTTTTACTCTTTATCTCCTCTAAACATATAACATAGATCCGTCTCTAAAAATTTCTTAAACATCTAAATTTCCATAACTACAATTATTTTGATGTCACTTTTGAGAATGAAAATAAAAAACACAGAACAAGACCACATACATGCAGCACATATTTTCATGTTTGTTTATCTCAAAGTTTCAATAAATTACCAATGCTCCATCCGGTGTGCATTAAAATCGTGTTTTAATAGGTTTAACCCGTCTAACTGGTTTGTAACACGAATAACCCATATAATCTATCATGTTAAATTGGTTAACTTGTCAACAAAGCATGTTTATAACCCATTTAATGATGCTGAAAAAAAAACTTGATCATTACAAAATGTTATAAATAGACTATATATATGCTTCTTAAAGTATTATCACAAAACAAAATTGTGAATTATAAGCATTAATTTTGAAAATTATACTGAAAATTAGCTCATATTATTTAAAGTTATAATTTGTCATTTGAAAAAGGAAAACAAATAGATAAACTGGAAGAAAAAAAGAAGAAGCAAATAGATCTAAAGGTGGTGTTAAGCCGTTAATCATTGAAGTACATCCTTAATAATGTTTGACCCAATAATTTTTTTTTTTTTTTTTTTTTTTTTTTTTTTTTTTTTGAATGGCTAACGGTGCACCCCTAACGATCCCGGGTTCGAGCCCCGGGCCCCCCCGAAGGTCCAGCCCTCACCAGACATACGCCGGTTAGTACTCGAACCCCCCCTAAACTCACCCGGGTGGGAAACCCACCACAAGCCAGGATCGAACCTGAGCCTATGGGGTAAAACCCCCCCACCTCCACCACTAGGCTGTGGCTTCATTGGCGTTTGACCCAATAATTAACCCCTTTAAACACAGTTTATTATTATTATTATTTTATTTTATTTTTTTAAATATTTTTTATTAGACGGACACGAATACCTATGCTTATTCCCGATAAAATATTGATATGTATTTAAAATTACTATTTTTTTTGGAAGGTGACTTTCTATGTACTCGATCTATTGGTCACCGGGTTCATGTCGAAGACATTCTCCCGTCAGCCCCGCACTCTCGGACGGGATGTTCGATCGGGCCCCGGCCGCCGCGCAAGCTGACTTCCGCCTGGAAACCATACTGCCCCCACACGAGAGACTCGCTGGGGTAACAGCTGGGTAAAACCGGGTTGCCCTCAAGACCGCACCATGCCTCGGTAGGATACGATCCATCATTGGGACGTCTCCCCCCCCCCCCTAAGACTACAGTGGGAGTCGAACCGGTGACCTCCAAAGGAGGAGCCGGCCAACATAACCCAAGTGGGGATACTTACTATATGCATGAAAGAGAAATGAATAGAAAATTCATAAAATGTTAATATGATATAATAGATTATAGTTTTGTGCGGCTATTTTTCAAATGATAGCTTACCTTTTGTGATATGTTTTTGTGATTACTAGTTGATTTTCTGCCCACGCGTTGCGGCGAGGACCCAATGTCTGCAAAACGCGTGTCAGCAGCAGATACCGAATATCAAAACATAAATAAAAATGACGTGGTAAGGATGGTTACTCCGTCCTAAAAAAAACGATTTTAAATAACCTAATATATAATAACATGACTCACACGTCCTACACGTTGGAAATTCGGTTGTTTTCAATTTAGTTATTACGGTGCTAACACGTTAAAATATGGATAAGCTCGGTACCGGTAACGACACCGAAAGTACCGATCCGGAAAATCATCGAAATTAGGTACCGGCACCGAAAATGCTAGGTACAATACGGTATGGTATTTGAAGATAAAAATCAATAAATTCAGGTATGGTGTTATACCGGTGTCGAACCGAAAGTAACGATTCTGAAAACGCCAAAAGGTGGGTACCAAATTGGTACCAAAAATGATTTGGTATGGTAAATTTGGTACCGATATGATACCTATTTGATTACAGGATTTGATACGATTTGCTCATCAATAATCTAAATATCCAAGTTAATTTTACATGCTACAATTCATTTCTTACAGAAAAAAGAAAAAAAGAAAGCAAAATAAGTTGTGTATATAAAACTTCATTCAAACGAAATACAGTTTACTTACTGTGTGTATGAAAAGTAATCTAAACGGTGCAATTACTTGCATTGCTATGTTGCTACAGGATTTGATGAGCTCGGTACCAAACGGTGTATCGAAAATACCGTTACCGAAAATACGGTTACCGAAATCCCCAAAACTGTGTACCGATACCGAATATACCTGGTACGTTACGGTTTGGTACCGGTCGGTACTGGTACGACACCGGTATTTGAGGGTAAAAATCGGTGAATATCGGTGCCGAACCGGTACCGAAAAGACACCCGATTTGGTAAAAGCGGATACCGGTACCGGTACCCGATACTATTTATTCATTCCGTTACTGTTCATTTACTTTGAAATTTAATATATAATATAATATAATATAATATAATATAATATATAGGTAAAGATACTATTTATTCATTCCGTTACTGTTCATTTACTTTGAAATTTAATATTTATTTATTATTTATTTATTTATTATTTATTTATTTATTATTTATTTATTATTCATTCCGTTACTGTTACTGTTCATTTACTTTGAAATTTAATATATATATATATATATATATATAGGTAAAGATACTATTTATTCATTCCGTTACTGTTCATTTACTTTGAAATTTAATATTTATTATTATTTATTATATTTATTATTCATTCCGTTACTGTTCATTTACTTTGAAATTTAATATATAGGTAAATATATATGTTACCGGTTACAGTGGTAATGGTTTTATGAGGTGACATGGTTTGCGAATTAAGGCCCTTGAATTAAAGATAAAATATAAATATTTCTTTAACATATAAAATACCCTTATTTTAAGAACTGAAGGAGAGATTTTTATTTTTAATTTTTTTTAATTTTTTTCCTATTACTTAAAAAATGATGTCTAATTGTAAAATGTAGCCAATGGGGTGGTGGTCCATTGGCAAAGGCAAAGCCTTTAAATACCTTGGGAGGGGGAGGTCCATAAACGTCAGAGGTATCGAGGTGAGTGACGCTAGAGTTAACAGCGTGGTGGATTAGTTCGATCATTTCTTGTTCGGGTTTTGCTGGACCGTATGCATACGACATGCCCATGCAACCTAATCCGATCGCTGAAACCTCGAGTCCCTATGATCCGAGCTTGATTCTCTTCATATCAGACATTTTTGGTGTGGTGTTTTTGTTGGTTTAAAACCCTTCCTTAAATATATAGGCTTGATGCAAAGGATGTTTTGATGCTTGTTACAAGATTTTATTGGATGAATGTGATTATGTGAATTTGAATGTAATTTAATGCCAAACGTCGTCGTTGATTGCATGTAGCATGCTTTTGGAGTGACTGGTATGAACAAACGACGTCGTTGAAGTTCAAAATTTGAAGCCAAGTGAGTGGCAGCAACGAATTCTTTAGAACAAACTGTGGAGCTTGAATTTATATGCTGAAATTAGTTTGACTTGATTTTCTAAATAACTTTATACGAATCAAGCTTGAATATATATGTTTTATAAACCACAAACTAGTGGAATTCTTTTGCATGTTATAATAGTAAATTCAGTTGGTATAGGTTTGGTTTATTACGTTCAGGGGCGCAGGATTTAAGGGGCGGGGATGAGCGCCCGACCCCCCGAACTTTTCGATCAGTAGTGTTATATATGTACGTTTCGTATAGGATTTTGTAGGTATATACGTTTTCGATCCCCCGGTTTATAAAAAAAATTTAGATATATACGTTTTCGACCCCCGGTTTTAATTTTTTGATTTATATAGCTCAAATAAAATATTTAATTAGCCCAAATATTATAGCCCAAATTATTATATTTGGTAGAATACTAGAATGTATATTATATAACCCAAATCAAATCATTATATAGCCCAACTTAAAAGCCCACCCTATCAAAAAACAAAAACCCAAATTCATTTACTTTGGGACATCGACCAGAAGAACATAAACCACAAGGCAGAACTGCAGAAGGGGGGGGGGACGCAGGTTCCAGAACTGTTCGACTTCAGCTTCTTGTTCGAGAACAGAAGTCAAAACGCTGCTCGTTGTTGTGGTCTTGTACTCTTGTTCGACTTCTTCAAACTTCATAAGGGTAAAGGTATGTGTTTTTTATCTTTAGTTTTAAATTAGGGATGCAATTTATGTGATTTAGGTTGAAATTAGAGGTGAAATTGGTCTGAATTTTTGCCCTAAACTTGTTGAGTCTTTATGTAACTATGTCTAATTTTATTTGTTTAATCTTATTATGATTTGATTTAGATAGAAATTAGGGCTGCAAACGAACCAAACGTTTGGTGAACAGTTCGTGAACCGTTCGGCGGGAAGTTCGTTTGTTTTCGTTCGTTTACTAAACAAACGAACACGAACAAGAAATTTAGTTCGTTTAGTTAAATGAACAAACATGAACAGAGGTCTTGTTCGTTCGTTTATGTTCGTGAACGTTCGGTAACGTGTTCGTTTGTGTTTGATACTTCATTAGTGTTTTTAGTTTTTATATTTATTTAAATACTTCAAAATTACGACAAATTAAATATCTAATAAGTGTCGGTGTATTATATATTATGTTCATGAACGATTGATTGTGTTCGTTTGTTTCCATTTGTGTTCATGAACATTAGTTTGTTGTGCTCATTTGTGTTCGTCAACGTTCGTTGCCTAAAATTAACAAACAAACACAAACGAAAACGAACAAGTTCATTTCCTTAACAAACGAACACGAACATAAAATCTCGTTTGATAAGTGTTCGTGAATGGTTCGCGAACACACATATTTCTTAACAAACGAACACGAACAAGGTCTGGTTTGTGTTCGTTCGGTTCGTTTGCAGCCCTAATATAAATTAGAGTTTGAAATTTAGAGTGATTCGTTAACTTGTTTTGTTATTAGATTATGTTATGGGGAAAAATAAAATGATAACTTCTTTTTTATGTTTGAGAACATTTTTTATTTGATATTAATGTTTGACCCGACCCGACCCGACACGACTCGAATCGAATCACCTACGTCCGACCTGAACATACACCTCAAAACTACGCGATATAAATTTTTTTCTAGGTATGTTACCTTCCGACCCCCCCGAACTTTTTTTCAAGCTTCGCCACTGATTACATTCTCCGTATAGTATTGGTACTCTGTATAGCAACAGGAAAAGAAAACCCAAAAAACAAAGTCGTGATATACCCAGAAGGATATCGACACATGTACATAGATCGAATACCATAAAAACTACTATGGGTAACTGTTCTTATAATACTGAAATTGGTAACGATGTTGCTCAGTTGAAATTGTTCTGTTCATGACAGCATTGGTACGTTACTGGCCATCGCTATAGCTTAGGATAAAAACACTCTACGAGAGTGTGAGCGAAGGATGATGTTGGTGTAGCCAGCGCTACGCAAGCGACGTACAATAGCTTCAAGATAACGCTTCAAGTTCTTGAATTTGGTAAGGAGTATGCCGGTGATATTTTTGGCGTCTGCTGCGAGAACTGGAAGACGGTCCAGCAGGTATATCTTGTTCATCACCAGAGGCACCTTCAATATTATCACTTCCACCTGACCTGCTTTGAGATCCATCTCCTCTAACTCTTCCAATATTACCCTCAAAGTTTTCACCTATTAAACCAATGCCTCCAAGTCCTTCCATCTTGGGCTTCTGCACATCACAAGATCAAAACTTTATACAAAAATAAAAACATATAATCACTAGTTCGCTACCCACATAATCTTTTTTATAAAAAACACCTGGGCTTTTGTTAAAATCATCAAAAGATCAAAACTTTATGCAAAATCATGATAGATAAACATAAATAATCACTACACACGTCCTCTTTTTTATAAAAAAACACAAATTTATAGAAAATAATGACAGATAATCGATTATAATCACTACCCACATAATCTTCTTTTGTAAAAAAAAACACAAATTTACAATAAATAACGATAAATAATCAAATATAATCACTACCCACATAATGAGAACTATAAGTAAGCAACCAAACAGTCAACAAAACCAAAACCTATATCAAATTAAGTAAACAATAATTTCGCAGGAATAGAACATCAAACAGATGAATATTCATAAGAATTTCGAATTCTAACCTTCAGATCTGAGATCAAACCGTCGTTCAAGTGATATATGCCTCATTAGAGCTCAAGTCTTGATAAGAACCCAAAAAATGAAGATAATTTGGAATGCAGTAGCCCAAATTTAAACTACAAACAAGTTATAATCTAAAACCATAATCAAAGATACGAACTTGACAACAAAACTAAGAATAATATGTTGATGAATTACAATCTACAATGTCAAATTGGGGTTTTTGTTCACCTAATTGTACTTGATGAGGATGTGAATTAATCTTTGGAAACCTAGGAAGTACCTTGTCGCGGGATTCATCCGCGCAAAATCCCTAACAATAGCCTGAACCCTAGCCTTGACCGAAAAAGTTGAACACACTGATTGAATACATTGCGACGGTTGCATACCTCAGGCGATACACTGCGACCGGGAGCCAGAGGTTTGGAAGAGAAAGAGAGAGGATCGGTCTCTATATTTCATGAGGGGAAGAGCATGATCTGTCTATATAATGAATTTGGAGCATCATCAAAGTTGCAATACCAACATTGCCCCTCTAGTGTCTTAAAACTTTGGTGATTATACCATTTCAACCCCTCTAAACATGAGTGATTCACTCGGTGGCAATGCGAAGACGTTGATGTTTGTTAACATCTCTCCTGCTGAATCAAACTTGGAAGAGAGTTATAACTCTCTTACGTAAGTCCTTAACGGATCATCGATAACTCTTTTTTTTTTTGAAGTTATTTCTTTTAATCTTTGTTTACAATAAAAACCAGGTATGCGCCGCGGGTGCGTTCAATTGTGAATGATCCAAGCAAGAATGTTTCATCAAAGGAAGTTGCAAGGCTAAAGAAGTTAATTGCATACTCGAAGGAGCAGGCAGGCAAAAAAGGCGATGATGAAGAACTCATGGAGATCTAGGATGAACGCACGCCAAAAGATGAAACCGATAATCGGCATTCCATGTAGATTTATATCATCTTCTGGACTTTTAAGTAAAAAAACTCTTTAAACCAAATGTATAATCTCTAATACTCCGTATTGTTGAAACGGGTTTATAGGCTGAACTGGCCCGCTCTGGTTTTAAAAACATGGGAAAAACACATTAAAAAAGAATAAATTTAACGTGTTAGCTAAAGATAATTGCAGAGGTAGTATAAATGGGAGTTCAAACAAAGAAGATGAAGTCTAATATATTTAAATAATGGAAAGTGAAGCATGTAGTGTAATTAATTTGCTTGTGGAATACAAAAAGGAAGAAGTAGTATGTCAGACCTAACTAAATATTAAATCTTATATTAAAAATTTTACTTTTAAAAATTATATATACGTACAACAAGACCAAGTAATATTAAAAGTATAAATAATTTATTATTTCTAAAAGTGTTTATATTCAGTGTTATTAGATATAAATTATCATATTATAATTTGTTATCCGGTTCTTAAAACGGTTCGACCAATGAACTTGTTGAGTAACCGTTTCAACGACCGGTCCTGTTTTAAAAACATTGGTTTTTGTAGTATTTGGTTTAGTCAGCTATGGACGGATATAATGTGTGTATATTTGCATATGGTCAAACGGGTTCGGGGAAGACTTTTACTATATACGGCTCTGAAAGTAACCCTGGTCTCACTCCTCTAGCTACTTCCGAGTTATTTAAAATTCTGAAATGTGATGGAAACAAATTCAACTTTTCCTTAAAGGTAACAATGATCTTGTAACTTTATTTTATAATAATAAATATTTTATAATTTCAATGACGATGTACTTGTTCAATAAAATGATTTAAGGAGGTTTTATGTATTAATAACATACTTTGGATGACGTTGACCTGTTAAAGATATAACATTTCATTTATAAGTAATGTGTCGACATTGATTCCCTTTTTTATATATGTAGGCGTATATGTTGGAGTTGTATCAAGATACTTTGGTGGATCTTTTACTTCCAAAGCATGCAAAACGTTCAAAATTAGAAATAAAAAAAGACTCCAAGGTAACATTTTACTTCTAAAGTTGTGTGAATGGTGTATTAATATCATACCATAATTTCATGAAGTTTTTATTTTCCTTACAAGTTAAATAGTTGTATATTTATTTTAAAATGACTTAATGCTTGGTTTATGTAGGGAATGGTAACGGCCCGCGAGAGCTGTACATCCTAGAAATTTGTTTTATTTTGTCGTATGATGCAAAGAACTTGTTTAAACTAGTATTTAAGTTATCAAAACTAACTTTTAAGTGGGTTTTGATCGTAGGTGATTATCAAGAGTACCCGGAGGAAGATCAAGCGACGTGAAAGAACCGAACACATGAAAAAGAAGCTTCCGCACGTTGTATCGTTGTTATTTTAAACGTCGAATTTAGTTACTTATGTTGTATTATTTTAAATTGCAAAAGTTTTAATAAACCCGTATTTTTATATGTGATGTGTATACGTAAATACATATTAATTGTCATTATTTGTACAAAAATCGTTAAATAATATTAAACGTGTTACATCTAGGGCCTTTTTCTATTATCAGCTTCAAGATTGTTGTTCTCTCCATTGATACGCTGCTATGTCTCTGTGTAATCTGGTCCAACTCATCAAATTTGTGCCAAGTCAGATAAAAAACAAACCCAGTTAGTGAAGATTTAACAGAGTGGTGCCAGGACAAAGAAAAAGTCAAGTTGAGGGTGCCGGGTGTCAAAGTGTTAGTTGGGAGTGGCAACGGCCAAAGGCCGATAGTTGAGAGTGATAAAATCCAATAACCCTATTATAATTTGTTATCTGGTTCTTAAACCGGTTCGACCAATGAACATGTTGAGTGACCGGTTCAATGACCGGTCCGGTTTTAAAAACATTGGTTTTTGTAGTATTTGGTTCAGTCAGCTGTGGACGGATATAATGTGTGTATATTTGCATATGGTCAAACGGGTTCGGGGAAGACTTTTACTATATACGGCTCTGAAAGTAACCCTGGTCTCACTCCTCTAGCTACTTCGGAGTTATTTAAAATTCTGAAACGTGACGGAAACAAATTCAACTTTTCCTTAAAGGTAACAATGATCTTGTAACTTTATTTTATAATAAATAATATTTTATAATTTCAATGACGATGTACTTGTTAAAGGAGGTTTTATGTATTAATAATATTTTATAATTTCAATGACGATAACTTTATTTTATAATAAATAATATTTTATAATTTCAATAAAATGATTTAAGGAGGTTTTATGTATTAATAACATACTTTGGATGACGTTGACCTGTTAAAGATATTACATTTCATTTATAAGTAATGTGTCGACATTGATTCCCTTTTTTATATATGTAGGCATATATGTTGGAGTTGTATCAAGATACTTTGGTGGATCTTTTACTTCCAAAGCAAGCAAAACGTTCAAAATTAGAAATAAAAAAAGACTCCAAGGTAACATTTTACTTCTAAAGTTGTGTGAATGGTGTATTAATATCATACCATGATTTCATGAATTTTTATTTTCCTTACAAGTTAAATAGGTTGTATATTTATCGGCACTTGGTGATGTCATAAGTGCATTATCTTCGGGCAATCAACACATTCCTTACAGAAATCACAAACTCACCATGTTAATGAGTAATTCACTCGGTGGCAATGCGAATAGTTGATGTTTGTTAACATCTCTCCTGCTGAATCAAACTTGGAAGAGACTTATAACTCTCTTACGTAAGTCCTTAACGGATCATCGATAACTCTTTTAAAAAAAAGTTATTTCTTATAATCTTTGTTTACAATAAAAACCAGGCATGCGTCGCGGGTGCGTTCAATTGTGAATGATCCAAGCAAGAATGTTTCATCAAAGGAAGTAGCAAGGCTAAAGAAGTTAATTACATACTCGAAGGAGCAGGCAGGCAAAAAAGGCGATGACAAAGAACTCATGGAGATCCAAGATGAACACACGCCAAAAGATGAAACCGATAATCGGCATTCCATGTAGATTTATATCATCTTCTGGACTTTTAAGTAAAAAAAATCTTTAAACCAAATGTATAATCTCTAATACTCCGTATTGTTGAAACGGGTTTATAGGCTGAACCGGCCCGGTCTGGTTTTAAAAACATGGGAAAAACACATTTAAAAAGAATAAATTTAATGTGTTAGCTAAAGATAATTGCAGAGGTGGTATAAATGGGAGTTCAAACGAAGAAGATGAAGTCTAATATATTTAAATATTGGAAAGTGAAGCATGTAGTGTAATTAATTTGCTTGGGGAATACAAAAAGGAAGAAGTAGTATGTCAGACCTAAATAAATATTAAATCTTATATTAAAAATTTTACTTTTGAAAATTATACATACGTACAACAAGACCAAGTAATATTAAAAGTATAAATAATTTATTATTTTTAAAAGCGTTTATATTCAATGTTATTAGATATAAATTATCATATTATAATTTGTTATCCGGTTCTTAAACCGGTTCGACCAATGAACCTGTTGAGTGACTGGTTCAATGACTGGTCCGGTTTTAAAAACATTGGTTTTTGCAGTATTTGATTCAGTCAGCTGCGGACGGATATAATGTGTGTATATTTGCATATGGTCAAACGGGTTCGGGGAAGACTTTTACTATATACGGCTTTGAAAGTAACCCTGGTATCACTCCTCTAGCTACTTCCGAGTTATTTAAAATTCTGAAACGTGATGGAAACAAATTCAACTTTTCCTTAAAGGTAACAATGATGTTGTAACTTTATATTATAATAATAAATATTTTATAATTTCATTGACGATGTACTTGTCTTCAATAAAGGATTTTTTTTAAAGATACATGTAATTGTTTTGATCCACTGAATCCATGTTGACCCCTTACCCAACTTGCTGAAATGCCTATTGACAGTTGGGGAGCACCGAGCATATTAGCGAGTCGAGCCTTGCGATCCTATTCATATTTTCTCATTTCTACGTGAAAAAAGGCATGAATGTGGTTGATTAGATGAAAGTTACCTTGGATGGCCTTGGTATCATAGGTGATGTTTCTAAAGTTGTGTTCTAACAAAACTATATGAGTTTCTAAAGTTGTCTTCTAACAAAACTATAAGTGTTTGTTAGACGTGGGATATAAATATGGAGGATGGCATGATTTCAACTTTCTAGGAGCATGAACATTTGAGACCCACGGTAATACTTAACATTTTTGTAAAGAAATATATAAAAAAATAAACTTTACGGCTCAATCATCATTCATTGTGCTCCTTTCAGCTGTGTGATTTGTATGAAAATGACACATTATTCAACAAATTTTAATGATGAGTATGGACAACTGGTGGCAACTGGTTCATGCAGGTCTGACTTGCACTCTTTACTATTATTTATTATTTATTTTTTCTAAACGATCTCACTTGCAATATATTCTATAAATTTTAGCTGCTCTTTCTCATGCAAAGAATATCTAAGCATATTTGGAAGTTCATGAAAATATAAGAGCCTGTTCATAATTTGGAAGTTTAGATGTCACCCTTGATGATTGTAAAACTATTTCAGTTGCTGAATATACTCAGCAAGATGAAGTTGTAAAAAAACCTGATGTATGTTTGCATTTTTTATGAGCTTTTTTTCCTTTTTATTATTTACGTTAGTACTGGAACGTTTTTTTCTTTAAAGATTTATGTCAACACTGTTAAATAATATATTATCACTACTAGAAAACTACATATTTTCCTACAAAAGTTTCCCACAAATTTCCCACAACTCAATTTTTATTACAATTTTTCTACAATTTTCTCACAAAAAAGAAAAACAAAAAGAACCCAAAACTTTTCTTCAATTTTCTGACAAAATTGTCACACAACTACCGGTTGTAGCAATTTCGTCACAACATTAATTAGATTTTCGACAAAATTCCGACAAAATACATTAACATTTTGTATTATTTGTACCCACAAGAAGATAAATAATTTAAAATATAAAAGTTTCTAAATTTGTCGGAAAGTTGTAGCAAACTGACACCACTTGCTACAGATTTTCTATAAAAAAGTTAATTTATTTGTTATTTATCAATTTAAGAAAAATAAATAATTTTTAAAAATAAAATATTAAATTTGTCGGAAATTGGTAGCAAATTGACACTAGTTGCTACAGATTTCCTTTAAAAAATAAGTTAATTTATTTGTTATTATTCAATTTTAGAAAAATAGATAATTTTAAAATAATACAATAATTTTGTCTAAAATTTGTAGCAAACTGGCACCACTTGCTACAGATTTTCGACAAAAAAGGTTAATTTATTTGTTACTAATCAATTTTAGAAAAATAAATAACTTTTAAAAATAAAATGTTAAATTTGTCAGAAATTTGTAGCAAACCAGCACTAGTTACTACAGATTTCCTACAAAAAAATTATTTTATTTGTTAATTTATCAATTTTAGAAAAACATATATTATTTAGAAGTAAAATGTTAAATTTGTCAGTAATTTGTAGCGAACTAATACCAGTTGCTACAGATTTCCTACAAAAAATAAGTTAATTTATTTGCTATTATTCAATTTTAGAAAAATAGTTAAATTTTAAAATAATACATTAATTTTGTCTAAAAATTGTAGCAAACTGACACCACTTGCTATAGATTTTCGATAAAAAAGGTTAATTTATTTGTTACTTATCAATTTTAGAAAAATAAATAATTTTTAAAAATAAAATGTTAAATTTGTCAGATTTTTGTAGCAAACCAGCACTAGTTACTACAGATTTCCTACAAAAAAAATTATTTTATTTGTTAATTTATCAATTTTAGAAAAAAACATATATTATTTAGAAGTAAAATGTTAAATTTGTCAGTAATTTGTAGCGAACTAATACCAGTTGCTACAGATTTCCTACAAAAAAATATACTTTTATTTGTTATTTATCAATTATAAATAAAAACATATAATTTTGAAAATAAAATTTTATATTTGTCGATAATTTGTAGGAAATTGACAAAAGTTCCTACATATTTCCTACAAACAGAAAGTTATTTTATTTGCTATTTATCAAATTTAGAAAACATATATTTTTAAAAAATAAAATCTTAAATTTGTCAGAAATTTGTAGTAAATTGTCACCAGTTGCTACAGATTTCCTACAAACTGTTAAGAGAAAGTTCTATAATTTTGTAGGAATTTTGTCAAAAAAATAAAAATAATTATTCGTAATTATGGATAATTTTTCTCATTAGTGTTATTAATTTTAAAAGTAAAATATCATAAAATAAAATAAAAAAATAGGCATAATTGTGGAAGAATTGTAGAAAAAACATAAAAAACCGATTTGTAGGTATTTTGTGGCAACGTTTGTGAAGATAGATTTTTGTCGAAAATTTGTGTGAAATTTTGTAGCTAACCCCATTTTCGACAAGCTTATTTTGCACGAAACTTTTTGTAGCAAATCTGTAGTTAAGACCAATTTCCTACAAATTTGCTACAAATTTGGCTGTCATAAAGTAGGCAGATTTCTAGTAGTGGTTGGAACTCAAATCTATGGTAGAAGAAACTACAGGGTCAAAATTTGATAACATATATGTTACTATCCCGGTCATATTGTTGAAAGAGATATTCAAATATCTTAAACGAGAAGGCCACGATTTCCAAAAGTCCTCTGGAATGTTATCTGAAATTCCGGTATTGGCAAGATCAATACTCGAAACATTTTTCATTGTTTGAATCCATTTCGGGAAACGAGGTCCTAGCTTGCAAGAACTCAAGTCAATATTTTCTATGCTGGAAATGTTTGACATGTGAGCTTCTAAAGGAACTCCTTCGAGTGAGTTGTTTGAAAGGTTAATGTATAAAATATTTGGCATTTCAATATTCTCAGAGATGGAACCTTTAAGAAAATTGGAAGAAATGTCTAGTCTTTGAAGCTTGGGTAGTTGCCACACTTTTTCACTTATAGTTTCATGTAACTGATTATTATAAAGATATAGATCTTGTAGGGATGAAAATTTTTGGATATCATCTGACACCGACCCTGTGAATTGGCTAGATGTGGCATCTAAATGTTGTAAAGTAACTGATGTGCATCCAGACAAGTTACTCAGAAAATCAGGTAACTTGACAGGCATTAAGTTACTATAGAAATACAAAGATGTCAAACCACACAGATTTCCAAGATATTTGGGAATCCCATCTAACATGTTCCTAGAGAGATCAAGCTCTACAAGTGCACTGCTAGTTAAAGGGAACAACCAGTGATACATGGATGAGTTGAGATTGTTTTCTTGGAGAGAAAGGGTAACAATAGATGAAGAAAAAGAAGAGTTGACATATGAATAAGAATATGGGTGCACGACATGGGAGAGGTCACATCCATTTAAATATAAAGCTGATAGTTTTTTAAGACTTAAAATCACATTTACCCAGTGGTCTACTTTGCCGAGAGAAGTACCTGACATGAAAAGTTTATCCAAGTGAGACAGATGAGACAACCAATCTAGGTTTTCAACAGTGCAACTACTCAGAAAATCAAGTGAAAGCTCTTGCAAGTTTGTGAGGTTTCCAAGTTCTGAAGGAACGGTTCCACTAAAATGATTCCAACCAAGGTGAAGATACCTTAATTGGGTCATGGAACCAATGAACATTGGAATCGTTCCATTAAACGAATTGGAAGAAATATCAAGATAATTCAAGTAGCTTAAGTTAATCAACGAAGGACTAAGCTTGCCTTCAAGATTTCCAGAGTACAAGTCAAGGCTTGTGACACGAGAATGGTTGTTGCATGTGACTCGACTCCAGTAACAACAATCATTGGTTGCTACTTTTTCTTCGGGTGTCCATGTATCGAGAAAGCCGTAAGGGTCATAATGAATGTATGATTTGAAATGAAGAAGGGCTTGTTTCTCCTGTTTGGTACACTTACCGGTACGGTGGCCAAGGGAAGTGGGAGGTTGTGTTAGAGACCCGAAAAGGGCAGTTGTAGTGGTAAATGATTCCAACACAAAGACTAAAGTAATAAAGAAAAAAATAGGATGGGTAAAATGTTTATGGTAAATCTTACTTATCATTTTTGTTGTATCATATCTCAAATGTTTGATATCTGCACAAATATGCCCAGCTTTATATACACTCCAAGTTTAAAATAGCCTACCTCACATTGGATGTTTTTAAAACAAAGCTTGTGTTGATTTTCTTTCT
Source organism: Helianthus tuberosus (assembly GCA_030545235.1). Taxonomy (NCBI): domain Eukaryota; kingdom Viridiplantae; phylum Streptophyta; class Magnoliopsida; order Asterales; family Asteraceae; genus Helianthus; species Helianthus tuberosus. The sequence continues at coordinate 3,924,733 of CM060362.1, forward strand.
ACTTTCATGTCCATATGTGTGGAAAATTTGTGTTGATTGTGAGGCATGCAAGACTTTCAAGACCAAAGACAACGACATATATATGTTATATATTTGTCCCAAGTTATACGTTTAAAGACTCAAGTCTTCAAAATTTGTCTCTAGTTAGGGCATGTTTGGCTAAGCTTTTTGAACCAACTTATTGACTTATTAGCTTTTTCAAAAAGCAAATAAGGAGATTTTGTGTTTGGCAAACCTAAAAGAACTTTTCAAAATGACTTTTTGTAAAGGAGAAAAAGTCATTTTTTAGAAGTTAGAATGGTGTGGCTTTTTGAGCAACTTATAACTTTTTGAGCTTTTTTAGTCATTTTACATCAATAAGCTAAGCCAAACACTTTTTAAAAAAACAACTTATTGACTTTTCCCACCCTATAAGCTAATACAAACACTTTTTTAAAAAATTCTTTTCAAAAAGTCATAAGTCAATAAGTAATTTTCACAAAAAGTCCTTTTAGGTTAAATAAGCTTAACCAAACATGCCCTTAATGATCATAAAAGTGGGTCATGTCAAAGACTCAAAAGTCTTCACACATTTTTTTTGGGACCAATAGATACGTTCCAATTAATTTCTTTCCACTTACAAGTGCAAAAATATGTGTATACAAAAATAACAATTTCCTATAAACATAAAAAAAACTAATTAAGAATAAAGAAATTGATCTTAAATTAATCGTGAAATGTTTGCAAGTCTTTACGTATTTAGTTTGGTAAATAACACGAAATGTCATGTTGTCATGTCATGTTATTGTTTTAGTCACTTCTTTTTATAAAAATACATGAAAGTGGCATTGTTTAACATGCTTTGGTCATTCATGAAATGTCATCTATTAATGTACTTGAAAATAAGATGATTAAAATTCTAATGTTTATTGTTTGCTACTACTCATTACATAACTCAAAATTAATAGACAAAAATGTTTTGAATATATAGAAATCAAGTAACTTGATATTGGTTATACAGAATGAGCTTTTTATATCACAATAACTACCCATCATCGGATTATAATTTCCTGGCGGCAGGTGGTGCTTGCATTTGAAACCCTTGGCTGTTGTTCATTCCCATACCCATATTTTGAGGCCTATTGTTCATTCCCTTGAGCTGGTTTAGACCTCCATAACCACCTCCAAACCCTGGCCTAGCACCCATTCCCATTGTTGAACCCGCCATGGGGTTGGATGCGGGTCTTAGAGCACCTGCACCAGCATGTCTAATTCCAGAACCTGAACCCATGGTTACATTTGAAGTTGCCGGGTTTTGCTTGTTTTTTTCCATTCTCTTTTCTTTACGGTTTAGGAAAAAATAAAAAATAAAAACCCTAAGGTTCACTTTTCCTTCCAATAGAAAGAAACTTCAATCATACTGTCAATTAAGTTAACAAATGTCAATATTTGTCTTGTATGTAGTTAGTTACTCACACATGTAATGGGTCCCAAGTATAACTCTGCAGCCACACGTGTCCTAGAAAAGCACTGTTACTTCATACATTAACGTATATCTAAGCAAGAGTACATATATATATATTATAACGTAAAGGTTTCATTTGTATAATATACTTGATTTAGTACAAAGAAAGTACCAAAATAAAGCACTGACATTTCATCGAACACCTTGTAAGCATCAATCGAAACACATTCAAGATTCAATTGATGAAAGATTACAGAGATACTCAATAGTTGAAGAATATGCTGATTGGGTTCGCAAAATCGCTTATACTCTTCTTCTTCCTGCGAAATTAATCACAGTCTTCTTTCAATTCGTTCTTCAAAACAGAGCCTTGCTACCAACAAACTAGCAAAACATAATAATCTTATGAACAACGAATGACTACAATACTTTCACATCTAACCTTCTACTTCTAATAATTACATATTAGGCACTAACAGAACTTTCTAGCTTAACTAACAACATTAACCAACAATGTTGATGTAAACAACAGGGTAAAACCTTTTCACAGCCCTGTTTATCAATAAATCATTAAGGCTCTTCTTGTCTTTGGGCTTGTACTAGTAGTTGCAAGTCGTGTTTATACACAATATAGCATAATGTCCTATTTGACACAACAAAGCGAAATGGCCACCCATGGTGTTGGTGGCAATTTTATTCATCAAACAGACTTAAAACTTAATAGTGCATTACATTTTACAATACCATACTTGTATCCCTAAATGAGAACAAGAAGAAATAAATACAACACACGAAAACAAGAATGAAATCCAACTTACAACTATGGTTGTCAAACCCTTCGCACTTTTGCAATGAACACCATCACTTTTACATAAACCCAATTTTCAAGGCTATTCATGACGTGAAAAAAAGCATGTCTCCCACGGCGATTAACAATTAAAGCAATACACGTCATCCAAAATCCGGCAACAAAACCAGTGGCCCCTCCAATGTAAAACCATCTTTCTTCCCCGTCATCCATATTTTCACAAGTGACAGGTGGACCTTCTAATTCTTTATCTCCTGGACAATATTTGGACAAGGGAAGTCCGCATAATCCTGCATTTCCGGTGTACCTTGAAAGTTCAAAGGACTGGAGTTGAGTGCTAGATGGAATTCTTCCTGACAAGCTGTTATACGACACATCTAGATAGTTTAGCAAGGTCATTTGAGACATGCTTGATGGTAGTCCTCCTCTTAGATTGTTTCTAGATAGATCCAAAATTTGAAGTTCTTTCATCTGACCAATGTTTGATGGGATCTCTCCAACAAGAGCGTTCATTGACAAGTCGAGTGCAATCAATTTATGGAGATTGATTAGTTTATCCGGGATTTTTCCTGTTAAATTGTTGCTTGATAAATTGATGATCTTTACCAATCCTAGAGTTCTGCCAAACTCACGCAAACTTCCTTGCCACTTGATCATGGAACGGTCAACATACTTATGTTGACCCCCACTACTGTTAAAAAAATGCACATTTTGGTTGCCTCCTAATCCATCTTGAACCATGGAAGTGAGATTACCGAGACATGAGGGGATTGCTCCCTGGAGTTTATTCATTGACAAGTCTAGAATTTGTAGATATTCTAACTCACATAAATGTGAAGGGATGGTTCCAATGAATTTATTTGATGTTAAGATAAGAGCATACAACCCCGATAACCTTTCCCCGATCCAACCAGGCACGTAACCAGAAAACTTGTTTGCCCCCAAATTCAAAAAGGTTAAATGGGTTAAATTCTTTAAAGATAAGGGCAACTTTCCTGAGAAGTTGTTATTGTATAAATACAAGACCTCAAGCTTTATCAAAAACTTGATAGAAGTAGGAAGCCTTCCGGATAGATTGTTATATTCAAGACTAAGAACTTTTAGTTCTGTAAAATGCCACAAACAGTCTGGAATTGGTCCAGTGAATGCGTTGTGTGAGAGATCAAGAAAAAACAAAAACCCATCAACAATTTGGCACAAAAAGAAGATTTGACCTGATAAATTATTTTTGGAGAGGTCTAGCTTTTTTATAAGGGAAGGAACATTCCGTATATGACCATAAAAGTTGTTGGAACTCAAATCTATTAGTGCAATATCTGCAGGGTTAAAATTTGAAAGCAAATTTGTTACTGTCCCGGTAATATTGTTGAAAGCGATATTTAAATTAACCAAACGAGAAGGCCAAGTGTTCCAAAAATCTTCTGGAATGTTATCTGAAATTCCGGTATTGGCAAGATTAATTCTCGAAAGATTTGTCATTGTTTGAATCCATTTGGGAAAACGAGGTCCTAACTTGCAAAAACTCAAGTCGATACCTTCTATGCTGGAAATGTTTGACATGTGAGCTTCTAAAGGAACTCCTTCCAGTGAATTGTTTGAAAGATAAACATATAAAATATTTGACTTTTCAATATTTTCGGAGATAGCACCTTTAAGAAAATTGGAAGAAACGTCTAGTGCATAAAGCTTGGGTAGTTGCCACACTTTTTCACTTATATTTCCATCTAACTGATTATTAGAAAGATCAAGATATCCTAGGGATGAAAAATTTTGGATATCATCTGACAACGACCCTGTGAATTGGCTAGATGAGGCATACAGATAGTATAAAGTAACTGATGTGCATCCAGACAAGTTACTCAGAAAATCAGGTAATTTGATAGGCATTAAGTTTCCAATGAAAAACAAAGATGTCAAACCACACAGATTTCCAAGATATTTGGGAATCCCATCTAACATGTTACTAGAGAGATCAAGCTCTACAAGTGCATTGCTAGTTAAAGGGAACAACCAGTGATACATGGAAGAGTTGAGATTGTTTCCAGGGAGAGAAAGGGAAACAATAGATGAAGAAAAAGAAGAGTTGACATATGAATAAGAATATGGGTGCACGACATGGGAGAGGTCACATCCATCTAAATATAAAGCTGATAGCTTTTTAAGACTTAAAATCACATTTACCCAGTTGTTTACTTTGCCCAGAGATGTACCTGACATGTCAAGTATATCCAGCTGAGACACATGAGACAACCAGTCTAGCTTTTCAATTGTGCAATTACTCAGGTGTTTAAGTGAAAGGTCTTGCAAGTTCGTGAGGTTTCCAAGTTCAGAAGGAATGGTTCCACTAAAACCATTCGAACCAAGGTGAAGATACCTTAATTGGGTCATGGAACCAATGAACATGGGAATCGTTCCACTAAAACCATTCCAACCAAGGTTAAGATGCGTTAATTGGGTCATGGAACCAATGAACATGGGAATCGTTCCATTAAACCGATTGGAAGAGACATCAAGATAATTCAAGTAGCTTAAGTTAAGCAATGAAGGACTAATCTTGCCTTCAAGATTTCCAAAGCTCAAGTCAAGCCTTGTGACACGGGATTGGTTGTTGCACGTGACTCCACTCCAGTAACAAAAATCATTGGTTGCTACTTTTTCTTCTTTTCCGGGCGTCCATGTGGTGAGAAGGCCATAAGGGTCATAATGAATGTATGATTTGAAATGAAGAAGAGCTTGTCTCTCCTTCTCCGTACACTTAATTGTACAATGGCCAAGGGAAGTGGGAGTTGGTGTTATAGACTGGTAAAGGGCAGTTGTAGCGGTAAATGATTCCAACACAAAGACTGAAGCAATCAAGAAGAAAATAGGATGGGTAAAATGTTTATGGTAAATCTTATTTGCCATTTTTGTTTTATCAACCTATTAAATGTTTGATATCTCACCAAATATGCCCAGCTTTATATACACTCCCAAGTTCGAAATAGCGTGGAAAATTTGTGTTGATTTTCTTTCTACTTTCGTTTCGACATATGCGTGGAAAATTTGTGTGCATTGTCGGAAGACTCAAGTTGAACAATCATAAATGTTGGGTCCTGTCAAACACTCACTAGTCTTCACTCATAAAAGCTGGGTCATGTCAAAGGCTCACAAGTCTTCACACAATTATTTCAGACCCAAATGATACGTTCCACTCAATTTCTTTCCACCGACAAGTGCAAATTGTGTATATGAAATACACAGTTAAATTCGATTATATTCTATGAGGTTCGACAAAAATAATCATCCCCCCCCCCCCCAAAAAAAAAAAACTAATTAACGAATAGAGAAATTGGCGGTCTTAGTTTTATCGTCAAAGGCTCGTAAGTCTTTACGTATTTATTTTAGTAAATTACAGGAAATGTCATGTTGTAATGTCATGTTATTGTTTTAGTCACTTCTTTTTTTAAAAAAAAAATAAGAGTTAATTGCCCGGATAGTCCCTGTGGTTTCACGTTTAGTCCCCAACTTTCCAAAATAGCATGTATGCTCCCTGTGGTTTAATCGTTTGTTACTCGGATAGTCCCTACATTGGATGGGTGTTAACTTATTCAGTTAATTGTGTGTAAAATTACAGAAATACCCTTATTGTGGTAAATGCCCTCATCTTTAGATTCAGATTTCGATCTGAATCATAAACGTTTTTCTGTTTAAAGATTCCGATCTGACAAACAACTTCTATCTTGTCATTCAGCTTCAAGCTAAAAATCATAAACGTTTTTCTGTTTAAAAATTCCGATCTGAATCAATGATATGAAAACTGCAACTTTAGATTCAGATTTCGCTTCAACAATAGCAAATCACTGAATTAGATCTGATAAAAACAGATTGCGTATGAACAAATCAGTGATACGTTTGAAGACTGTGATCTGTGCGTATGACGAATAATGATACTCTTAACCTTCTGTTTTCATCTTTTTCTTAATTTTTTTAGATTTTGAAAGTTTTGAGAATGGAGGCGGTGATGGCTGGTGGTGGTAGGGTGGAGGCTGTAGTGGCTGGCGGTGGTAGGGTGGTGGTCTGGTGGTGATGAAGGTGAGATGGTGGAGAAGAGATACAGAGGAAGGGAGGGATTAAAGTTTATTATTAAATAAAATGGTGGGGCCCACTTGTTTTTAATGACCAACCATATTTTTTTGATTTATTTATTTATATTAAGAGTGAGGGTATTTCGGTCATTTCATTCGTATTTAACTTAACAAACTAACCTCCATCCACTGTAGGGACTATACGAGTAACAAACGATTAAACCATAGGGAGTATACATGCTATTTTGAAAAGTTGGGGACTAAACGTGAAAAAACATGAAACCACAGGGACTATCCGGGCAATTAACTCAAAAAAAAAAAAATACATGAAAACTGCATTGTTTAACATATGTTATTGTTTTAGTCACTTCTTTTAAAAAAAATACATGAAAGCCGCATTGTTTAACATGCTTAGGTCATTACATGCTTCAAAATCAGGACACAAAAATGTTTTGAATATATAGAAGAAATTAAGGATCTTGATGTTGGTTATACAGAATGCTGAATCAAAAAGAATTACAAAATTATCAGGAAAAAGAATAGCTTTTTATATCACAATAACTATGCTTACCGCTGCAACTCTTATCTGTAGCCACCATAAGGTTGCTGACCATAACCGCCGCCTCTGCCCATCATCGGATTATAATTTCCAGGCGGCATAAATCCGGCGGCAGGTGGCGCTTGCATCTGAAACCCTTGGCCATTGTTCATTCCCAGGCCCATATTTTAAGGCATAATGTCCATTCCCATACCCATGTTTTGAGGCATATTGTTCATTCCCATACCCATATTTTGTGGCATATGGTTCATTCCCATGGGCTGGTTTAGACCTCCGTAACCACCTCCAAACCCTGGCCCTGCACCCATTCCCATTCCCATTGCTGAACCCGCCATGGGGTTGGATGCGGGTCTTAGAGCACTTGCACCAGCACGTCCAACTCCAGAACCCGAACCCATGGCCTTACCCATGGTTACATTTGAAGTTGCCGGGGTTTTGCTAGGTTTTTCCATTCTCTTTTCTTTACGGTTTATCGCCTCAAAATCGATTCCAATGTCAGATAGCGGGTTTGTTTTAGCTGCATATCCGAAAATAGTGTCATAACTCAAATACACACACACACACATGTTCAGGGTGCGGATCATGAGAGAACTACATAGTTGCTTACTTGAGAACTTGAGAGAACCACTACCAACCAAGCAATTTTTTTTAATTTTTTTCACTTTTCATATTAAATGTTTATTATTGTAAAAACTAAAAAGTTTAGGAAACAAATGTGTAGATTCACGAGCTACATATATGTAGCTCGTGAAGGTATATATATATATATATATAGCTCATACAAGGTATATATGTATGTAGTTCGTCAATCTACATATATTGTTTTTTTACTTTTAAAAATTCCATAAGAACTAGTAGCATATAAAATAATAAAAATAAAATTAAAATTTCCGCTTGGTTGACTGGCCTTTTTTTGTCATGACAATACACTATAAAAGTCTTCTAGAAATCGAGCCCTTTAAAAAAAGAGTGTTGTTCAAAAAAGCATTTATCAATAAAGTGTCGTTCAAAAACAATTTACTATAATAGTGTATTTTTTGGTATAAAGTGGCATTTTTTATCCCTATTATTATAAAAACAAATATAATAATAATAATAAATAATTAAAAAAAACTGTTTTTTTTTCCTTTGCAGGTTATAGCCCTCACATGATCCCTTCCCTGCATGTATATGTATGTGTACGCTATAAAAAAAAACCGTATTATCTATATAACAAAATAACTCACATCCATCGATGTTCAAATTAACGAGCCCACGGTTCAACGTATCAGTCCAAACAGTGGGTTTGGTCTCGAACTTTTCTTTTGCAGGTTGTTGAGGAACTATAGCAAGTGCACTTGTTGATGCAGTGACAGATGGTGGTTGGGTGGCCTTGGAGGTATTGGGCTGTAACTGTGGCTGTTGATAGAAACTTGAAACCGAGGCAGCTGGCGGTGTTGGGGCTGATGTAGGTTGACCCTGAGGCTGGAAACCGCCGTAAAGGTCATTATTAGGTTGACTGGATTGACCATTGGAATTGGGAAACCCTAACTGTGAGACGGTACCCGACTGAGAAGAAATACCACCAAGAGATGCATTTTGAGTAGACGGGAAACCAGACGACACATATTGACCACCCTGAGTCGACGGGAAACCAGACGATAAAACAGATTGACCATTCTGAGCTGCCGGGAAACCAGGTGGTAACACAGATTGACTTCCCTGAGGTGGAAAACTAGACAGCAGCTCAGATTGACTGCCCTGAGCCGCCAGGAGACTAGTCGGCAGCATAGATTGACTGCCGTGAGCCACCGGGAGACTGGGCGGCAACATGGATTGGCTGCCCTGAGTCGCCGGAAGACTGGGCGGCAGCATAGATTGACTGCCCTGAGACGGCGGGAGACTGGATGAAAAAATGGATTGACTGCCCTGAGCCGCCGGGGGGGCTGGGCGGTAGCATGGGTTGACTGCCCTGAGCAGCCGGAAGACTGGGCGGCAACATGGAGAGACTACCCTGAGACGCCGAGAGGCTGGGCGGAAACATGGATTGACTTACCTGAGCTGCCGGGTGACTAGGCGGCAATAAAGATTGAGTGCCCTGAGCCACCGGGAGACTGGGCGGCAACAAAGACTGACTGCCCTGAGCCGCCGATAGACCGGGCGCCACCATAGATTGACTGCCCGAAGCCGCTGGGAGACTGGGCGGCATCATAGATTGACTGCCCTGAGTCGGGATACCAGATGGCAACACAGATTGGCCGCTCTGAGCTGGAAAAGCAGACGACAACTCAAATTGGCCACCCTGTGACGACGGGTGACCTGAGGGCAGCATAGATTGAGATTGAATGCCCTGAGCTGGAAAATCATGTGGCAACTCAGATTGGCCACCATGAGCCGCTGGGAAACTGGGTGGCAACACAGACTGACCACCTTGAGCCGAAAACGTCGACGGTGGAATAGACTGGTAGCCACCTTGAACTGGAAAAGCTGACTGTGGCTTTTGTTGACCAAATTGACCTGGATAACTAGTCTGGGACGTAGGTTGGTCAAATGGGGTCTGGTTAGGTTGATCAAATGGGGTCTGGTTTGGTTGACCAAATGGAGTCTGGTTAGGTTTATCAAAGGGGGTCTGGTTTGGTTGACCAAACGGGGTCTGGTTTGATTGACCGAACGGGGCCTCGTTAGGTTGACCAAACGTGGTCTGATTAGGTTGACCAAAAGGGGTCTGGTTAGGTTGACCAAACGGGGTCTGGTTTGGTTGATCAAACGGGGTCTGGTTTGATTGACCAAATGGGGTCTGGGCGGGTTGACTGGTTTGAGAAGGAAAACCATTCTGCGTGGGTGGTCCAGTTGGGGGAAGTATACCTGCTAGAATGTCAACGGTTTGGTCAAACCTGTCACCAAATCCCATGTCATTCACCGTCGTTTGAGCAACTGTCTGAGGTGGTTCAGTAAACGGTGATTTCGACTGTTGAGCCGAGAATACATCAGTCGCAGCGACAGTGAATGGCAATGTTGACTGTTGAGCCGAGAATCCATCACTAGAAGGGACCGCTCTAAAAGGACCATCACCAAATGGATCATCAAACTGCTGCATAAAAAGTACAAGTATCAAACCATGCGTGTGCGAGTGTGCACACGTGTGTGCGTGTGAGTGTGAGTGTGAGTGTGTAGTGAGTTATCAAAGACGCACCTGAGTTGTTGGCGATGCAGCCACAAAGGTCTGACTAGGATTAGAGCTAGTAGGAGCAGGCGGTTCAGATGGCACAAGGGCCAATACATCTGAAGAGAAAGAGTCTGATAGAGAACCAAATAAGTCCACCTCAGCATTGCTTGACGCTGACGGGGCAGCTACAGCTATATCCGCAACGAACTTTTATTAAGTATATATTCAACAAGTATAATAATTAACTAGCAATAAATTGTCAGGTACAATTGTACTGATAAACAAAAAGCGGTTTACCTGGAGGTGGACCACGAGGGTCAAAAAAGTCAAACCCGTGGTTCCTTGTCGGAGATCAATGAAGGTGTGGCGGCTGCCGGAGGCGGTGGCGTGGCAGCGACCGGAGGTTCAGAATTGCTAGCAAGCACAGCGCCTAGAGTATTAGCGGCGGGAGGCGGAGGTGGTGCCTCACCCTCGGTTACAGTGTTTTCATAACTAGGGGGCGCCCCGAGATTTTGTCCAGATAATTTTGGTTCAAGCCGGCTGCCCCAACACCAAAATATATATATAATTCATTTGTTACATTTTATTGATTTTAATATCGTAATAACAAACTGGAAACCATCTTATTACCTTCCATCAGGAGAAGCATCTTCAACTCTACTACTCTAGCATTGCTATCTCTGCAAACGAACATATTCATTTTTTTTTAATTTAACAAATAAACTAATGTGTAAAATACTAATTTTAAAAATTTTCTAACAAAGAGATTTAGAAGGTTCTATGCATTTGAATACACTTCAAATGGATTTACCCGTTTAACCATTTATCTTAACCCATCTGACCCATTAGAGATAAAGCATAAACCAAACTGACATGCATATGTAAACGGGTCGAAAGTGCCACATATACTCAATCATTCAAAAACGGACAATTGAGCGAGAACAAACGAGTATTATTAGAGGGTTAAATACCTAGAAGAATGATGACCATCATCTCTATCAGAGCTTTGACTTTTTACACCATAATCACCATCGATACTTTGACTTTTTCTGCGATATTCATCATCGCCATAACTATAGCGGTCTTCACCATCACCTCCATATGAATCCCTACCATAACCGTTACGATCTTCATCTCTACTTCCATATTGCCCGTCATATCGATCATCTCCAGAACCTCCGGATGTCTGGCGGAACCTACTTTAAAATATTTAAAATGTCAATCCAGTACAAATATTAGTGTCAAATATGATCATAAAAACTATATATTTCAATAAACAACAACAACAACCTTACCCAGTATAATCCCACCTATAGTCAAACTATCGGTGGGGTCTGGGGAGGGTGGATGTAGGCAAGGTTTAAAAGAACGGAAACGAGTTTCGAGGCGTTTTCCCTTTGCCTCACGAGGCGTAAGCCTCGAGGCGAAACGAGGCGTAAGGCCGAGGCGGTATTAATAAATAAATATAAAAATTATATATATATTATAAAAATAATAATACTAACTAATTTCATCATCAGATTCATCAAAATCATCAAAAAAAATTAAAAAAGACATGAAATGCTTGAAATTGACACAAAAAGTCAAAAACATCAAAAACAGCTATCAAAATCCCCTGAGGCGCATATACATTAAAAACACCATGAGGCGTGCCACAGACTCAGACTCGTTTTTTGGCCGTTTCGCCTTGAGGCGCATGACTCAAACGTTTTTTAAAACCATGGATGTAGGCAAGCCTTACCTCTACCCTAAAGGACAGAGAGACCACTTCCAGAGAGACCCCCCGACTCCGAAGACATATCCAGGGCATACGAGTCATAAAATTATTTAGGAGGTTTTATACTTTTAGGCATTAAAAACACATCGAGCAACTTCCGACCCATTTCCTATTGAACTCGTTTAGGGATGAACATTTGGTACCGGTACCCATTTTTCGGGACCAGTACCGGTATTTTGGTCGATTCACAGGTAAATAACGGTACTGTACCGTACCGATAATTTTCGGTACCGGTACACATTTTCCCCGTTTTTCAGGACCAGTACTTTCGGTACCGGTTCCAGTCCGGTACCATGCTCATCCCTAAACTCATTTAATAGTTACCCGTGGGAGATAAAAACATAAACTCATTTCATCGAACACCTTGTAAGCGTGACTAAAACAATCAAAACACAATCAAGATTCAATTCATGTAGGTTGACCCTGAGGCTAGAAGCCACCGTAAAGATTATTAATGGGTTAACTGGATTGACCATTTGAATTGGGAAAACCTGCCACCCTGAGAAGAAATACCACTAACCCATGCACTTTGAGTGCCTGCAAAACCAAGTGACTGCATTTTGAGATCTATGCTGATGGGCCCAAGTGGAAAAATGAGCAGGTCCAAAATCAGAATGAGTAGTTGACCCAACAGACTGTGAAGCAGGACCAAAAACAGGTGGCCCATCAGCAGTGGCGGACCCAGGAATTTTTCCATGGGGGTGCGAAACATTTTTAAAAATTTTAGGCCCCTAGGTATATAAGTAAAAAAATCGGTTCGTATCGGGTCGGGTCATGTAAAACAAACGAACATCAAACTAAATTTATATAATCAACAAAAACATGTCAAACCTTGTAACAAACATAATTAAAACGTCGACGCCCTACGTGTTTTCATTTTTTGAAATCTATCCAAAACATCATCTAAAACTAATTTCTTAAGCAATTATTTGTCTATATAACATAAGTTCATCGCTCCATAACATAATGTTTCAATTTTAATTTTAATTTTCAACTATTCAAGCCCTAGAAATCATAACGTAAGTTGTAATCACCCTAAAAATATATAAACAACATAATCACCCTAAAAATCATCTAAACAACCATAAACAACGTCAAAACACACAAAATTTCAAACTTATTTAACAACTTTATTACCCTTTTTTCTCCTATAATATCAACCAAAATCATCAAAATAACAAAGAAACTTTCCCGTGTTCGGATTCCGGTTAGATTTGGTGTCAAACGACGGTGGTATGGTGGCTGATTACGGTGGTCGTCGGCTGCTGGACTGTTGTCGCTGGGTAACAACTTTATTACCCTTTTTCCTCCTATAATTTCTAAAGGTTTTGGGCTTTAATTATTTTATTATAGTTTGAAATATTGTTGGGTTTGGTTAATGGGCTAAGACTTAGTAGGTTAGCTAGTTAGGAAGTATAAGTGGGTAAAGGTATGGGTATTTGGGTTTAGTTAGTTATGTATTAAAAGTTATATAACTTAGGTAGTATTTTTTTTTTAAAATAAGAGTTTACTAAAAAAAATTTAAAATATAAATTCATAACACTTTTTACCTAAGGGGTGCGGACGAAAAATTTCAAGGGTGCGGTCGAAAAATTCCAAGGGGTGCGACCGAAAAATTCCAAGGGGTGCGGACGAGATTTTCGACGAAACTTAGCACTAAATTTTTTTTCCCCGGGGGGCGCCTGCCCACCTTGGGCTATGCTTGGGTCCGCCCCTGCCCATCAGGAGAAATTTTGTGTATAAGTAGAGAATCGAGAAATATTTGGGCCTGAGCCCATAATTTCAGCTTGAGGACCATGTTCCAAATAAACACATGAACCAATTTGTGAACAAAAAACAAACGTTGGATCACCGTCTAATTTGATTTGCTTACAGCTTTTAATATTCGGTTGATTATGGTTTAGTTTGATGCAAAGTTGATTGTTGATGTATGAGATGAGGAAATTGAAGCCAACAGTGCAGAAGTTTCAACAGATATGAAGAAAACAGAATTGGATATTTCAACCCTGTTTGTGCATTCAAGAATTTCATCAGTGATAAACTACAGGTTCTGGTATGTGTTACATGTTAGCAGGAGATCGTTTAGGATATTTCACATCTATGCATCATTAAAATTTAAGTTGGGCCTTAAGAATAGCGGTGAGATGTTGCAAAGACTAGTGGTTGCAAGTAGGGGTGTTCAAAACTATCCGTATCCGAAAATCCGATCCGAAATATCCGATATCCGAATCCGAAATATCCGAAAAATCGGATATCCGAAATTCGGATATCCGAATTTTTCGGATTCGGATAGTGATTTTCAAAATTTTCGGATATTTCGGATATCCGAAATATCCGAAAATTTAATTTTCATTTTTTTCGGATATCCGAATATCCGAAAATATCCGAAAAAATATCCGGAAATATCCGAAATATCCAAAAAATATCCGAAAACTTATATTCGGATATCCGAAACTATCCAAAATATCCGTTTCCGAATATGAAAAAAATATTAAAAAAATAAAAATTAAATAAAAAGTTGGATTTTCGGATATCCGATTCACTATCCGAATCCGTATCCAAAAATTCGGATATCCGAATTCCGGATATCCGAAATTTCGGATACGGATTCGGATAGTGAAATCTGGTATCCGAAAATTTCGGATATCCGGTTTTGAACACCCCTAGGTGCAAGTCATGTTTATAAACAATATGGTACAATGTCCTATTTGACACGACAAAGGGAAATGGCCTCCCATTGTGTTGATGGAAATTTTATTCATCAAAGAGACTTAAAACTTAATCACGCATTACATTTTACAATACTATACTTGTACCCTAAATGAGAACAAAAGGAAACAAATACAACAAACAAAAAGAAGAATGAAATCCAACATACAATTATGGATGTGAAACCCTTCACAATCTTGCAATGAACACCATCACTTTTACATAAACCCAATTTTCTAAGCTATCCATGACGTGAAAAAAAGCATGTCTCCCACGGCGGTTAACAAGTAAAGCAATACACACCATCCAAAATCCGGTAGCAAAACCAGTGGCCCCTCCGATATAATACCATCTTTGATGATCATCTATGCCTTCCCCGTCATCTATATTTTCACGAGTGATCGGTGGAGGTTCTAATTTTTCATCTCTTGGACAATATTTGGATAGGGGAAGTCCGCATAATCCTGCATTTCCGGTGTACCTTGAAGGTTCAAAGGACTGCAGTTGAGTGCCGGATGGAATTCTTCCTGACAAGCTGTTATATGACACATCTAGATAGTTTAGCAAGGACATTTGAGACATGCTTGATGGTAGTCCTCCTCTAAGATTGTTTCTAGATAGATCCAAAATTTGAAGTTCTTTCATCTGACCAACTTTCGATGGAATCTCTCCAACTAGTGCGTTCATTGACAAGTCGAGTGCAATCAATTTATGGAGATTAATTAGTGTATCCGGGATTTTTCCTGTTAAATTGTTGCTTGATAAATTGATGACCTTTACCAATTCTAGAGTGCTGCCAAATTCACGCAAACTTCCTTGCCACTTGATAATGGAACGGTCAATATACACGCCCCCACTAAGGTTAGCAGGATGCATATTTTTTTGGCTGAATGAGAATCCATCTTGAGCCATGGAAGTGAGATTACCCAAACATGAGGGGATGGCTCCCTGGAGTTTATTCATGGACAAGTCTAGAATTTGTAGATATACTAATTGACATAAATCTAAAGGGATCGTTCCAACGAAATTATTTGTTGTTAAGATAAGAGCATACAACATCGATAACTTTTCTCCGATCCAACTAGGCACGTAACCAGAAAACTTGTTGGCCCCCAAATTCAAAAAGGTTAACTTGGTTAAATTCTTTAAAGATAAGGGCAATTTCCCTGAGAAGTTGTTATTGTATAAATACAAGACCTCAAGCTTTATCAAAAACTTGATAGAAATAGGAAGCCTTCCAGATAGATTGTTATATCCTAGACTAAGAATTCTTAGGCTTGTAAAATGCCACAAACAGTCTGGAATGGGTCCAGTGAATGCGTTGTGTGAAAGATCAAGAAAGGACAAAGACACGTCCATAATTTGGCACAAAAAGAAGATTTGTCCAGATAAATTATTTTTGGGGAGGTCTAACACTTCCAAACTGGAAGAAACATTTCGTATATGACCATAAAAGTGGTTCACTACTAGAAAACTACATATTTTCCTACAAAAGTTTCCCACAACTCAATTTTTATTACAATTTTTCTACAATTTTCTCACAAAAAAGAAAAACAAAAAGAACCCAAAACTTTTCTTCAATTTTCTGACAAAACTGTCACACAACTACCGGTTGTAGCAATTTCGTCACAACATTAATTAGCTTTTCGACAAAATTCCGACAAAATACATTAACATTTTGTATTATTTGTACCCACAAGAAGATAAATAATTTAAAATATAAAAGTTTCTAAATTTGTCGGAAAGTTGTAGCAAACTGACACCACTTGCTACAGATTTTCTACCAAAAAAGTTAATTTATTTGTTATTTATCAATTTAAGAAAAATAAATAATTTTTAAAAATAAAATATTAAATTTGTCGGAAATTGGTAGCAAATTGACACTAGTTGCTACGGATTTCCTACAAAAAATAAGTTAATTTATTTGTTATTATTCAATTTTAGAAAAATAGATAATTTTAAAATTATACATTAATTTTGTCTAAAATTTGTAGCAAACTGACACCACTTGCTACAAATTTTCGACAAAAAAGGTTAATTTATTTGTTACTTATCAATTTTAGAAAAATAAATAATTTTTAAAAATAAAATGTTAAATTTGTCAGAAATTTGTAGCAAACCAACACTAGTTACTACAGATTTCCTACAAAAAAAATTATTTTATTTGTTAATTTATCAATTTTAGAAAAACATATATTATTTAGAAGTAAAATGTTAAATTTATCAGTAATTTGTAGCGAACTTATACCAGTTGCTACAGATTTCCTACAAAAAATAAGTTAATTTATTTGTTATTATTAAATTTTAGAAAAATAGATAATTTTAAAATAATACATTAATTTTGTCTAAAATTTGTAGCAAACTGACACCACTTGCTACAGATTTTCGATAAAAAAAGGTTAGTTTATTTGTTACTTATCAATTTTAGAAAAATAAATAATTTTTAAAAATAAAATGTTAAATTTGTCAGATTTTTGTAGCAAACCAGCACTAGTTACTACAGATTTCCTACAAAAAAAATATTTTATTTATTAATTTATCAATTTTAGAAAAACATATATTATTTAGAAGTAAAATGTTAAATTTGTCAGTAATTTGTAGCGAACTAATACCAGTTGCTACAGATTTCCTACAAAAAAATATACTTTTATTTGTTATTTATCAATTATAAATAAAAACATATAATTTTGAAAATAAAATTTTATATTTGTCGATAATTTGTAGGAAATTGACAAAAGTTCCTACATATTTCCTACAAACAGAAAGTTATTTTATTTGCTATTTATCAAATTTAGAAAACATATATTTTTAAAAAATAAAATCTTAAATTTGTCAGAAATTTGTAGCAAATTGTCACAAGTTGCTACAGATTTCCTACAAACTGTTAAGAGAAAGTTATATAATTTTGTAGGAATTTTGTCGAAAAAATAAAAATAATTATTCGTAATCATGGATAATTTTTCTCATTAGTGTTATTAATTTTAAAAGTAAAATATCATAAAATAAAATACAAAAATAGGCATAACTGTGGAAGAATTGTAGAAAAAACATAAAAAACCGGTTTGTAGGTATTTTGTGGCAACGTTTGTGACGATAGATTTTTGTCGAAAATTTGTGTGAAATTTTGTCATAATTTTGTAGCTAACCCCATTTTCGACAAGCTTATTTTGCACGAAACTTTTTGTAGCAAATCTGTAGTTAAGACCAATTTCCTACAAATTTGCTACAAATTTGGCTGTCATAAAGTAGGCAGATTTCTAGTAGTGTATGGACTGAAGCCACCCGTGTAACACACGGGTACGTAGACAGTTGAATTATATAAAATTTGGGTCATGGTATAAGATCTTATTGTATAGGGTCCAATTTACGACTTATTAGGTCGGACTTTTGAAGCCCACTAGTTAGGCTTGAAATAGTTTTCGTATCGGGTTATATTACTCTTAGGTTGTGTTTCCAGGTTTCATTTATTGAAGGAAAAGAAAAGATTTGGAGATATGTTAAAATAAATCATGTTCCAGAGCTTTCTTGAGCAATGAAATAGAGCATGGGCGAAGCTTTTAAGGGGCGGGAGAGGGCGACCGATCCCCTGAACTTTTTGCTCTGTGGTGGATAGTATGTAGTTTTCGTATAGAAATTTTTGGGTATATACGTTTTCGACCCCTCGGGTTTATAGAAATTTTTAGGTCTGGTGACTTCCGCCCCACGGTCGAAAATCTCAAGCTTTGCCACTGAAATAAAAAGAAAGGGAAGGAAAACTTATGTGTATTTCCTTCATTTTAAATTCTTTATATCAAACTCGCAGTTAAGACAAACGGCATACCTGAGCTGCAACTATACATAGGAAGACAATAGTTAAGAAAAACGAATCGGCGGTTAATCTCAAGCCTGCCATGAAATAAACAACAAGGAGAAAAAGCATTGGGAGAAACAGATCAAGTGGAAGGTCAGTTGTTGTTCTCGCCATAAAATATGCGCGTTCTTGTGGGAATGTAAAAATCACTGTGAAAACCGGGAAAATGCCTAAAATACCACAATGAAGAACAACAACCCTGCCTGCAAATGAGATTGTAGACTTAAGATTATCATTGATTCCATATATTGATATATTTTTTTTATAATATTTCTTACTTGATTATCAAGGTCTTTAGGACTGTGAACTTCTGACTGCCACCATAAAAGTCCAGCTAAAACTCTGCGGGATTCATGGAAATTAATGGAGAACATCCTATTGATGAAAAGTATACCATGGCTTCGGATGCTTTCCCGAAATAAAGCAAGCTCCATTTGCTAAGTAGGATTAGATTATCAAATTTGTGGAACAGTCGGCTCGATGGCTGGTGAATTGTGGTGATCACGGTCTTCTCTGTCTGTAATCAATATATAAAAACAGATGTCATGTCATTATGTATTCAGATTATATTTTACGTGTTTTGAGTCGTCTGCTAAAGGTGACAATTTCGACCCATATAGTTATAAATGTGTTGATTTGTGTTATGTTTCATCCCAAACGGGTCAAATAGGAAAAAAAAATTAAAAAAAAAAACTATCAGCTTTGTCTTGAAAAAGGTAATTTTTTTAACTTTTTTAATGGATAAAAAAGTGTTTGGGGTCAACTCAACCGTGCTGACTTGTTTTAATTTGCACAAGCGTACCTCAGCTATGTCTTGCAATAGTTCAATGAACTTCAAAGCAGTTGTAGAGTCCAAGCCGGATGTCGGTTCATCAAGGAACAAGAGGGAAGGATTGATTATTATTTCGAGTCCAATACAAACTCGTTTTCTCTCCCCGCCTGAAACGCCCCGAACAAAAGTGCCTCCTATCATTGTATCTTGATATTTGTTTAAGGTGTTTAAATGGATGCAAATTTCAGTTTAAAAAAACCAGTTTAAACATAATAACCAAACTATCAAACCGCTATCACCAGCCGATACCAATCTATCTATTTTAGTTTAGTTGGTCTTTACTAAAAACCCAGTTAGAAGTTCAAACCACATTTTTTTGCACAAGCCAAACCAGACAATAATAACCTTCCTAAAATAAATCTTATTCTAAAGCCACCCAGGTCCCAGATTCATAAAAAGGGTAAAAGGCCAGAAGCAAAACCTCAAATTCCAAAATGAAACTAAAGAGAGCTTCCAAATTAATAAATAGCAATGCATACATCCTAGAGGCAGTCTAATCCATTACATTCATACGTTTTGATGTTATAAATATCAACTTCTAGGGTTATTCGTAGCATTTATGTTTAGATATAATAAACAATATGTGGGAAAGGAAATATGAATGCTTAACTCTGCATACCGAGCAACCTAGGGCTTCATGTCTCTCTGGGGGTCTTCACTTGTAACAGCTAATGCAACCTGCAACTTAACACAATCAGAACCACACAATAAAAATACGAAAAAAGGGATTACTGATGTGTTCACAGTTAACTAAAACTTTAGACTTACGAATTACCGGCAACCCATAACATGATGCTAAATTTCCTCATCAGACTACCAAAACTGTTAAATATTCATAAAATTAGAGCAAATTATTGTACCAGATCTGATAAAATAGTGGGAAAAACGAAAAAAAAGAGTTCAATCGAAAGAAGAACTCACCTGAACCCTAAAATCGTCGATTTTGTGTGATCGTCGTTTACAAGGGGCTTCATAGGGGACCCAATACCATTCAGATCAGATGTCAAAGTCTTCAGTTTGTCGGAACCATACCTTGCTCATACGTCACTGATTGGCAGATCCAAACCCTTCACCACCTTCAAACTCAGTCGTTTGGGTGTCGTATAGAGAGAGATTCGTTGATCTGTGTCATTGAGAAAGCCAGATCTTGCATCGCCAAGAGAAACCCTAGATCTCCTTTTGAATCGCCTGGAGAGAAAGCAGCTCGATGGGGCGGATAAAATGCAATGAGAATGAGAAACCCTAAAATTGATTTGTGTACCCGTGTGTTTTTTGAGTGAAGGGTATAATTGGGATTGTAAATTATATTATGCTTTAGATGGTTGTACATCATGCTTTAGGGGTGTTTTAAAGGAATTCATATGACCTTAAGAAGTACTTTGTATATGCTTATTAATATAGTATAGATATAGATATAGATATAGATATAGATATAGATAGATATAGATATAGATAAGCATATAGGAAGGGCAGAAATGGTCATTTGCCATTGTACAGGCATTTCAAGCACATTGTACAAACATTTAAGCACAAATGTGTTGAAAGTCCTTTCACCTTTTCAACACACGCAGGCGGGAACATTTTGTTCTTTTGAATTTTGAAATTCGATTATGGCTCCATACTTTTGTTTTAAATGACCCCGCCTGAGAATGTTTCAAAATTCAAATTATGCTCTTTCTTCTTTTTTTTTGAACGGCCAACAAACTCAATCCCGAGTACTCTCGGGGCACCCACTGGACAAACGGAGTACTCCGAGAGTAACCCGAGTCCACCACCAATTCTGGGGAAAACCCGGTAACCTACCCGCCCGTAGGCACGACGGTGAAATTACCGGTAAAACCCGTTTGGCTCAAGGATCCAACCCAGGTTTCCCTGGGTCTCCTATCATTGCCCACCAATGCCTCACTCTGCACCAAGTGAGAGTCGAACCTGCATATCTCAAGAGAAATGCAAGCCCTCCACCACTTGATCTAGAGATCATTGGCATATGCTCTTTCTTCTATCTCACTTCTTCTCTTGTTTCGATATTTCTCTCTCTTAAAGATTCTAGATCCGCTCATCACCAAATTATAGAGCAAAATCAACATTCAACTATGTGGTTCAACAAATGAAAACATCATTTTGCTTCTACTCCACCGAAAGAGATCAAATGATCTCTCCGTCTGCTTGTAATGGCACTCTCAAGGTCTCGATTTCATTTCCCCCTTTTGCCCTAACTCTGTTGCTTAATTAGTGTTTCTATTGTTTTTTTTTTTATTTTATTGTGATTACGAGTGGATATAGTTTCAATTCTAAGTTCATCGAGTCAATTTGTTGTTTGAAATTAGGGATTTGAAACCTCCATTCTGTTGATGGTTGATTTAGGGTTGATTAATTTTTGTTTTTGATGTATCGGGATTTGAAACTCTATGGAATTGTTACAATCAGAAGCATCAAGCCCAAAGTCCTCAGCGAAAATTACATCAGATTTGTTAAATCAACATACTTGGTGTCGTCGCTGACCCTAATTTTGAAACGGTTTCATGGGTTTTTGTTTGTAAAGGTATAGATATTTAGTATTGCACCATTTACCACGATTCTGACTAATTTGGGTTTTTATTTGAAGCCCTTTATTTACGAGTTTGAATTTTGATTTTGGATCTATTTGCTTGTTTTTCTCGAATTTGATGGGTTGGTGTTAAGCTTGCAATATTGTAAAATGAACATGCCCCTTAATATCCTAAAAGAAATACAATTGACAAATTTGGAAGAATTAGAGCCAATCACTTCTTTAGTGCTTCTACCATATCACCACTGATTCTTCATGTTCTTCTTAAACTTTCTTTTTAATTCATCAATTTTGAATTCAAATTTGTCTGTTGTGTTAGAATCGAGGCTTTGCCGCCGCTTGACGGAAGACTGGGGATGTTGTGATGTTCAACCGTTGGACCTACGATGACGTTCAGGTTAATTTGTTATTAGAAATATGTATTCTTAGTTACATTTGTTTAGTTTTCGTTTGTTTGTATTTTCACTGTAAATGTTTGTGTATGATTTGTGTTTTGATATTTTTTTAGTTAAATTAGGTTGAAATGTCGCTTTAGAACTTGTTTGCATGTAGGCGACGAAGACGCTAGATTTGAGCCGGACATCACAACAGAGAAGGTTTGTGGTCTAAGGCAGGTAATATTTGAGGCAATTTCATTTTTGTTCTATAATGATGTTAGATCTTGATTTTTGTAACAGATTAGGTGGTGTTGGATTTGAGTTTCTTTTTTATTGTATTTTCGTTTGAAATTAAGATGGAGATGAAAGAGTTGTGCAGCGGAATTAAAATGAAAACAAACTTTGCATACAATCAAACGAGAGTAATGCTTTGATCAAGACATTTTTCAACAAGGAATCGAATGATTGAATTTACTTTCAATAACGATTACAAGTAATGCTTGAATACAAACTCCCCCTCAGCCAGAGCTCAGCGTTTGTTCGTGCAAAGAAGACGATATTGCAAGAGCTAATAGAACAGTACAAAGTACTGAACTATTTATAGGCACTTACAAACCACTGAGCATCTTAGCTGACGTCACCATGAAAGCGACATCTAACCTCCTAACAAACTCTAACCTCTGATCTATACAAACACTGATGTACTAAACTACTGCTATTACAATTCATTACATAAAGGACACTTAAAACAGCTGCTGCATCCTTCCACTGCTGTGAACCCAGCAGTGCTTGTCCGGATCAGCAGTACTTGACTCAAGGCAGTAGATAGAGTCAGCAGAGCTTTGGTCTTTCATCAGGTCTTTACTTGAGCAGCAGTTGTAGGTCAGCACTTTGCAAGATCAGCAGATAGGAGGTCAGTAGATATGAAATCACAATCAAGGGGAGAGATTTGTATGTAAACAACTGCTTATTCTGGATCCACTGCTCTGATCCAGTTTTGGCTTTAATTATCTGTTCCTCTGATAGGGTTCAATCCCAACAATCTCCCCCTGGAACAGATAATGCCAAAACTCCTCATTATTTGTGGAAATCTTTATTGCCTCATCAACAGCTCCCTTATCTGACCTTTAAATTGTAATTCAAAGTCTAGGGCATCTGTATCTTCATCATCCCTGCTAAGTGGAAGATCAAGGAGATCCTGCAAATCTTCAAGACTCAGGCCAAGAGCTTGTTCCCAGTACTTGACTCAAGGCAGTAGATAGAGTCAGCAGAGCTTTGGTCTTTCATCAGGTCTTTACTTGAGCAGCAGTTGTAGGTCAGCACTTTGCAAGATCAGCAGATAGGAGGTCAGTAGATATGAAATCACAATCAAGGGGAGAGATTTGTATGTAAACAACTGCTTATTCTGGATCCACTGCTCTGATCCAGTTTTGGCTTTAATTATCTGTTCCTCTGATAGGGTTCAATCCCAACAATCTCCCCCTGGAACAGATAATGCCAAAACTCCTCATTATTTGTGGAAATCTTTATTGCCTCATCAACAGCTCCCTTATCTGACCTTTAAATTGTAATTCAAAGTCTAGGGCATCTGTATCTTCATCATCCCTGCTAAGTGGAAGATCAAGGAGATCCTGCAAATCTTCAAGACTCAGGCCAAGAGCTTGTTCCCTTGATATTTTCTCCACTTCTCCACCAGACCTGAGCAAAGTCAATACGCAGGTCTGTTTGTCAGTTTCCCACTTTTGTATTTTTGAGCCTGGTGGGTTTCTTGGGAGATGTTTATTTGCAGAAGTATTTGGTGAGGCTGGCCTATTCATAACTGGCTGAGCAGTACTTGCAGATAGATCCAAACCAAGAGTTTCTCTGATCATTTTCTTTATACCCTCTTTTCCAAGGTCTTCACCTTCCATTAACTCTTTGATGGTTTCAGCAATCAGCTGTTTCTGTGGCCTTCTTTTGTAGATGGAAGCACCAGCTGGAGCTGTGGATCTCCTGATTTGCAGCTTTGATGGTCTTTTTGAAACCGCTACTGCAGGATAGTCAGGCTTTTGAGGAACTGTGGGATCTTTCTTTCTCAGTTGTTCCAACTTTTTGTAGGTAGCCCTGACCACATCTTCTTTCCATCTAGCAACTTGTCTTTTGTTTCCATAATCAGCTGCTACCAGTTCCTCTTTCATTCTCTTCAGCTCTTCCTGTTTATCAGGTACATCTTTTCTGAACTTTGCCCAGTCAGGAGGAGTGTGAGTGACTTTCCTTTTTATCATGTCTTGAATTCTTGCTGCTTCATTTTCAAGTTCAGGAACAGTCCACTATTTGTACATGTATCTCTCTCCTTTGTACTTTTTGTGAGCCATAATGCTTTCAATGTAGTCTTTCTTCAGAGTTTCAGCTGTTCTTTCAGAAATTTGTTGACTAACATTTTTTGCAAATTGCTCTAGGGATCTGACTTGTGTGAGCAAATATTGACTTCTCTGTGCAATTTCTTTATCAGATTTCCCTTTTGTGTTTTTCTTTGAGATATCCTCTGCTTGCTTGGCCTTGATTTCCAAATATTCATCAACATTTTTAGGCCATGGATATCCTTTTATTGATGGCAAACTCCTTTTGGCAGGGTCATCCTCAAAATAAAAAGATTTTATCTCTTCTCTAACAGCTGCTAATTCAAGAGGAAATTGAACACCTGCAGGAGGTAAGGGCTTGTACATTGGAACTGAAGAGAGAGGGACAGGTTTTGGAATTGTGATAAGTGCTAACGATTTTGAAGATGTTTGTGGTGGTGAAGTGTCATCATCTTTGAGAATTAGTCTTCTCCTTTTTGTAGGAGAGACTGATGATGTTTTGGATGGAACAGTGGAGGTAGATGTAGTGGTAGTGGATTGTGATTGACTAACAGCTGTTGAAACAACTGGTGTTTCAACCACTGTTGTCATTACAACAGATGTTATAACATCTGCTGTCTTCTGCTGTATGTCAGCAGGTGTTGTTTTTGGTGGTGATGATGGTAAAGCAGTGGATGTTGTGTGTGTTGAAGTGGTGTGTGTTGATGGAACAACTGTTTGGCAAGCAGTAGTTTTTGTAACTCCTGTTGCATCAGCTGTTTTGTATGGTGGTTTTTTAGCAGACTTTGAATGTCTGGTTGGAATGGATTTGGGTTGCCTTACTTTTCTAGTAGGCTTCTTCTTTTCCTCAACAGGATTTTCATGATCCTTTGACCCAGAAGTACCCTGATCTGGATGATCCATTCTGTCCACCCTGGCTTTCCTTTTGGCCTCTCTATCCCTTTTTACACTTGCAACTGCTTCTGCAAGTGCATTTGTGGTCACATCAATTTTCTTGCTTCCATCTGGTAAAGGGATCTTTTTGGTCATGTTTGAATTTTCTGGTTCAAGATAGATACCATCCTCTATACCCTTCTTTTTCCACTCCTTAATTTTCTCCCCCTTTTTGGCATTATCTTCTGGGAGTTGATAAATGTAGGGTACTTTTGGAGGAGCAGTGCCAGTGGTGTGCAAGATCTGAGTTTTGAGAGCCTTTAGATCAGCCTGAGTGTTCTTGAACCTTGACTCCATTGCATTTCTTAGCTGTTGGACATGTTTTTCATGTTGCTGATCTGCTAATTGTGCTTGTTGATGGAGAAAGGATTGAAATAGATTCCAGAGCTCATTTGTAGCAGGTGCCCTTTGTGGAGCAGGTGCTTGAGGTGGAACAGCAGTTGATTGTACCTTTTGTACTTGTAACACCTGTTGTAGCATATCTTTGAGTTCTGCAACAGAATTATCAAGCTTTGCAATACGATCCGTCAATTTCTGGTACTTTAAACCATCACCCAAGTTAATGGGATCATCTGATTTCCCACTAGCAGTGGTTTTATCAGTGGTAGATGTAGGGAGTATACTCCAAACATTAACCACTGATGCCCCTTTTTCTTGGTACTGGGGTCTTCTTCCTTCAACACTTGACAACCTTTTGATGTTGCCAGTAGGATAAATAAATCCACTGGTGGTTGGCATAGGTGCTATGTAAGGAATTGCCTCCAAGGAAGTCTTATTAATGAAACCACTGTCCAACTGTAAACCTGTAGGTTCAACAGTTGTAGTGGCTGCTTCACTTGGATTACCACCAAGAGTTACATGTAACTCATGGGGTGTAACCTCCTCAGGTTGTGTTGGTGGGTTAGCAAAGACTGATACATCAGACCTAGTCAGTTGTTGAGGTATATTCTCAGTAACAGGTGATTGAGAAGGACTGGTTAATGCCTGGTTCAAATCAATTGCATCCAACAATGGTTTTATTGGTGAGGGAATTGTGGATGTGATGTTTGGTGTAGAAAGAGGATTTGTCCCGGGCATTGGACTGTGGATGATAGAAACGAGTGTTTCCAGAGCATCATGATGTGGAGACCCTATTTGTACAACCTGTTCTTTTTGTGAAGAAGCAGGAGGAGTTTCGGTTATGGGTTGAGATATTTGTACCAACTGCTGTGAGGAAGTAGCAGCAGTGGTTTCTTGTGACTTTTGTGTTGTCACTGGCAGAAGCTCTGGTATCTCATCCTCCAGAGATGCCTTTTTGATTGGTTTGGGGGTTTTTGAATTTTTCTTTTTGTTGGCTCTTTTGGTGATTTTAGGTGTGGGTTGCAAAGTAGTGGTTCTGCCACTTTGATCACCTTGAGCAGTGGGCCCAGCAGCAGATACCTGAGGAGCAGTTGTAACTGCTAAAATCTGCTCAGGCACCTCTGCTTGTGTTTTGCAAGGTGCTAACATTCTTGAAAAAGTTTCATTTGTTAAACTGTTTATTTGAGTAGAATCACCTTGGTTTATTGCAGCTAAATCATCCTTACTGAATTTCTTTTCAAAATAGTAACTTAAAAACCTTGGAAACAGTAAGAATGATTTTGTTTCAACATTATTAACCAAATCTTTAAAGATTTCCCGAGAATAGTTAAAATTTTCTCCTTGAAGAATTGCATATCCCAGATTTTGAATCTTTAAAGGGATTTCATTGAAAGAAGTGGTTTTGTTTGAAACACATAGTAGAAGGGTATGAAATAAAAATCTGGTTGCCGACGGAAAATAACCTTTTTCTAAGGTAATTTTCTTCATCATTGTGGCTTCATACCCTCTCTCAATGAAGTCAGTTTGTAACTCGTTTTTAGTGAAAGAAATTTTACCTTCCTGATCACCGAGTTGAAAGACCTCTGAAATGGATTGTGGCGTGATTTGGACAGTTTTACCCTTTATAGAAGAGTTTATAGTGGTTGCAGTGTCTCATTGTTTTTCAAGGGTTGCATTCTTCCAGAACTCCCTTTGGGTTGCCAAATAGATTGGTGCATCGGCGGTAAACAAAGTTTTGTACTTTGATTTTGCCATGGTGTCAATGATGGAATCGAAAACATTTGTGGTTCCTGGTTTTGTGAGAAGACCCAGAAGATTGTGAGACGGTTTATGTGGAATTTCAGTGGAGATTGCCTTTTGAGAGGCTGTTTTCGATGATGATTTGGATGAGGGTTTTGAAGATGACTTCGATTTTGTCATTTTGAAGATGAATGATCGAAGAAATTTGTGAGAAATGAGAAGAAAAACTGCTTTGAGAAGAGAATTTTTAAGAATTCAATTCGACAGTAAAACCCTGTTTTGGTGGTGAATGGGGGATTTTATAGGGAAGAAAGTGAATGCTGAGGTGGCAGCCGTTACAAAAAGTCTGACCAATATGTACTGCCCACGTGACAACCCCTGGTGAAAGTGAAGGACAGTACTTTTATGAAAGTAACTAATGAAGACAGTGGTTGTAGATCAGTGGATGATTTTCACTATCAGTGGATAGTATATCAGTGGATAAGACACTGCTTTTGAACAACAGAGTTTATCAGATGGAATGAGAAAACAGAGGTTGCCTTTCAGCAGTGGACAGTCTTTTGTAGTAGAGCAGACTTTTGAACAATCAGTGGTTATGGCAGACTTTTAAGGATTTTAATGAAAATTTCATTTTTAGCTATTTTTAAGGATGGATTTTTGATTTTCTGAAAACATTTTGTTGCTTTTATTCATAGAAAAACAAGATGTTGCTTGTTATTCCATGTTCAGCATCCCAATCCTAGAGACCAAGCTTTCAAAAGTGGCTGTATCAAGTGCTTTTGTGAGCACATCTGCCAGCTGGTCTTTAGTTGGGACATGATGCAGAGAAATCAAACCTTTTTCATAGCAATCCCTCACAAAGTGATGTCTGATGTCGATGTGTTTGGTGGTTGAATGGGAAACTGGATTTTTGATGATATTTTCTGCTGCCTGGCTGTCCAACATGAGTGGTGTCTTTAAGGCAGTGATAACAAAATCCAGTAACTGATTTTGAAGCCACGGGAGTTGGGCTGTACAGCTTGCAGCAGCAATGTATTCAGCTTCAGCAATGGATGTTGAAACATCTGCTTGCTTTTTGCTTTGCCATGAAACTAAGCAATCACCTAGAAACTGGCACCCTCCTGATGTGGACTTCCTTGTGGTGTGACATCCAGCAAAGTCACTGTCTGAAAAGCCTGAAAGCTTGATATTCCCATTAGCTGGATACCAGATACCAAGTGTGGGAGCACCTATTATGTATCTGAAGATCCTTTTTACAGCAATGAGATTTGATTTTCTGGGAGCTGATTGACTTCTTGCATAGACACATGTTGCAAACATGATGTCTGGTCTAGATGCAGTTAGGTACAATAAAGACCCTATCATGCTTCTATAAAGTGTTTGGTCAATCAGCTCATCCTTTTCATCAGACATGACCAGCTTATTTGTTGCCATGGGTGTGCTGCATGGTTTACAATCATTCATGTCAAATTTGGTTAAAAGTTCTTTAGCATATTTGCTTTGATGAATGAAAGTTCCATTTTGCAATTGTTGTACTTGGAGACCAAGAAAGCATTGCAGCTCACCCATTGCACTCATTTCAAACTCATCTGTCATGAGTTCTCTAAACTCTTCACACATTTTGTTACATGTGCTTCCAAAAATAATGTCATCCACATAAATTTGGACAATCATTAAATCTTTCCCTCTCCATTTAAGAAACAGTGTTTTATCAATGGTACCTCTTTTGAAACCATTTGAGAGTAGGAAGTTGGAAAGAGTTTCATACCAGGCTCTTGGTGCTTGTTTCAAGCCATACAAGGCTTTGTTTAGCCTGTAGACATGATCTGGATAAAATGGATCCTCAAAACCTGGAGGTTGACAAACATACACCTCTTCTTGAATTGTACCATAGAGGAAAGCACTTTTGATATCCATTTGAAACACCTTCATATTGTGGTTGACAGCAAAGGCCAGGAACAGTCTAATGGCTTCCAATCTTGCAACAGGGGCAAATGTTTCATCATAATCAATCCCCTCTTCCTGTCTGTAACCTTGAACCACAAGCCTGGCTTTATTCTTGACAACAATACCCCTTTCATCAGTTTTGTTCTTGAAGACCCACTTTGTGCCAATGGGACTAACCTCTTCTGGCAGTGGTACAAGCTCCCATACTTGTTGTCTTTTAAACTGTTGGAGCTCCTCTTGCATGGCTTCTACCCAGCTGTTGTCTTTCAGTGCCTCTTGGTACTTGACTGGCTGATGGAGTGATAGAAAACCAGCAAAAAGACAAATGTTTTGGGTTTGGCTTCTTGTGAGCACCCCTTCATTTATGTTGCCAATGATTTGATCAGGTGGATGAGATCTCAAGAAGATTAAATCTCCTTGGTATGGTATGATGGCATTGGTTGGTGAAGGCTACAAATGTGTATCATCTGAGCTAACCACTGCTGGGGACTTTGATGATCCAGCAGTGGCTTCAAAAGGTGGTGGAATAGGAGGTAATGAAGTGGACAACTGCTGACTTTTATCCACTGTTTGGGGACTTTTGTCAGCAGTGTTTGAGGATGTGGAAGCAGTGGTTGATGGGCTACTTTGGTCAACAACTGTTGAGGTAGCAGTGGTTGAGCTTTGACAGCTGTTTTGAACAGCTGGTGCTTTTCCCTTTGTGGCAGACCTTTGAGGGATGATGATTTCATACCCATAGTCTGGTGTTGTATCCTCTGATGGACCTGCACTGTTAGTCTTGACAGCAGTATTTTCAAAAGTGAATTTTTCAAGATCAAACAGATCTGCAGGGTTTGCTGGGATTTTCATTGATGAAAGTTCATTGAACTTTACATTCAAAGTCTCCTCCACTGCCTTGGTCCGTGTATTGAACACTTTGTAGGCCTTGGCAGTGGTTGAGTATCCCAAATGATAACCACAATCAATCTTGGCTGCAAATTTTGAAATGGAATCTTTTAAATTCAAAATAAAGCATGGGCAGCCAAACACTTTGAAGTATGAGATCAGTGGTTTAATTTTATACAGAATTTCATAGGCAGTCTTTTTGTGCCTGGGGTTTATTAAAACTCTGTTCTGAACATAGCAAGCAGTGTTTACTGCCTCTGCCCAGAAAGTTAATGGCAAACCTGAATCTGCAAGCATGGTTCTGGCAGCCTCAATTAAAGTTCTGTTCTTCCTTTCTACTACCCCATTTTGCTCTGGTGTTCTAGGGATACTGTACTGCCTTACAATCCCTTTCTTCACACAGAAGGCATCCAACTCCCTATTTTTGAATTCTGTGCCATTGTCACTCCTGAAGCTTTTCACAGGAAGGTCAAATTGCTTTTCAACCTGCATTACAAAGTCTTGCAAAATGCCTGCAGTTTCATCTTTTGAGTGCAAAAAGAAAGTCCATGTGAACCTAGAGAAGTCATCAACAATAACCAAACAATATCTTTTCTTTTTGAGGCTCATGACTTGAACTGGGCCAAACAAATCCATGTGTAGCATTTGCAAACACTGGGTTGTTTTGGACTCTTCAATGGACTTGAAAGAACTTTTATGCTGTTTTCCTTTTAAACAGGAAATGCAATGTTCAGGACATGAAAACAATTTTTGTGGTAGGCCTCTCACCAAACCATTTTTTGAAATTTCTGTGATTGTCTTAAGATTTGTGTGCCCCAGCCTTTTGTGCCAAAGTTCTGTCTCTTTGTTAGAGGCAGCTGAGAACAGACAGGCATCAGCTCTGGGACACTCTTTTGACATGTCAACAACATAAACATTGCCACTTCTTTGAGCAACAAGTTTAGTGTGACCAGTTTTGATTATTGCTTCAATCTTTTTGACCATTTCTGGTCCAACAATCCTACAACAGTCTTTTGTGAAGAATGACCCAAATCCCTTGTCACTCATTTGGGACACACTCAGAAGGTTGAATTTTAGATTGTCTATTAGATTGACATTTTCAAATTTTACTTTTCCAGACTCCACTGTACCAGACCCCAGAACCTTCCCTTTACTATTATTCCCAAAGGATATATCACCCCCTCCATGGATTTTAAAGTCTTTGAGGAGGGCTTTACATCCTGTCATGTGCCTGGAGCCTCCACTATCTACATACCAAAGACTATCAAAGCATGCAGAAGCTCCCTGCACATGAAGTAAAAGGATTAGTTCATTAAGGTCTCCAAAGCCAACAAGGCTTTGGATGGGGTCTCAACAGAGTCTGGGTTGGATGCAGAATGATGGACAGTGGTTAGATCAGGGGTTTGGACTGTTTTAGGACAGTGTTTCTCTAACCACTGTTGTGGGTCCTGGCCAATCACCTGCTGATAACCAAAAGGATGCCTGTTCACTTTGGGTTTAGAGGGCCTTTTGTAGGCCTCATAAACGTGTGGAATCCTTTGGAAATAATGTTTTTCCTTGCCTTTTCTGAACTGATTGGCAGGGGGTGCATCAGTAACCTGAACATCTCTTTTGACAGATGTTTGGTTCAGCTGTTTTGTGACAGCTGTTTGAACTGGCACAAACAGTGGTTGTTTCTTGGTGAATTTGACAGATGTTGATGATGATGGTGGACTCAAGGATGTTTTAGCCATGTACTCATTCTTTTTCACATCAAAGTTTTTGAGATACACACATGCTTGAGTTTTGTGGTTTGTCTTACCACAAACAATGCAGCTTTCTGCTGGGACAATGACACTTGTTCTGTTTAAATCATAAGCTTTTAAGTGGAAATAATCTTTTGTTAGATGATTCCTTTTCTCACAGAATTCACAAAACAAGTTATCAATTTTTTCTTTCTTCTTTCTCTTTTCAGACTCCTTTGCAGCAGAGGTTTTAACCACTGCTGGGATGTCCTTGAGAGGTATGACTTTAGCTTTTGGAGCTTTAACACCATCAGTTGATGTAAAGTCCATTGGCTTGAAATTTTCAAGAATATCACACTCATCAGACCATTTTGGTTTAAACTGATGATCTTCAAGCTCCTTGAAAGTGGAGGATGATCGGAGTGTCGCGCTCCGGTCAAAGATAATATTTATAAGCCCAATTTACCCTTAACAAATAGTTAGTGGTAGCAAGGGGTCGAACCACGAAGAGTATGTGGTTTGTGTGTGGATTCGAATGAATTATAACAAATGTCACGTATTATGAAGCTTACTAGAATGTTTTTGTATTTTTGTTTAATTAAGAGATGTGAGTTTAAACTAAGCGAATTGATTAAAATGATTAACAACTAATGATTAACGATTACGAGAAAATTGATTACGAGAACAATAATAAGAAAAAAGGAATCACACCCGGTTTCGGTAATTGTTAACCTAGGATTTCTACAAGTTTTAGTTTCAACTCAAATGCATTCGATTAACGGATTTAGTGTACCGTGACTTAGGTGCTACTAGCTATCAACGCCCCGAAGAACGGACAAAAAGACACTTTGTAATCAACACAAGTAAATCCTAACAACGACAACGTACAATTACATATCACCGTTTCGCAAAGTCATAACTTTTAACATCGTTCGACAATTTACGAATTCGTAACAAATGTAATACTATTGTCAAAAGTTTCAAAAACCAAATACAAATTGTCACTAAGATGAAACAAGAACAAATTGAAACCCTAAAATTAACAACTACCTACACCGGGGTGAAACCGAGATGATTAGCCGTTCATGGTTGATGCAACTTGATCACCGGATGCTTGGAATGCGGATGGAGTCATCTTGAAGCCTTGAGAATGGTGAATGATGAGGTTTGGTGAAAGATGATGATGGTGGAAGGATTAGGGTTTGTGGATGATGGATTAATTGTGATGATGGTGATGATTCTTGATAATGATTTCGGGTTGTAAAGATGAAGGAAGGTGAATGGTAGGTGAATGATGGATGGCTATGGCTCCAAGATAAAGATTCAAACTCCCAAGTGAGTGTAACTCCCGTTTCTTGGTCAAAATTGATGTTATAACTCGTCCCCAACTCAAAAATCAAGTTTTTCGCGATATGAGAATGCAGGTGGCGTCGCCGACGGCCATTTAGGGCGTCCCCGACGGCCCCTAGAAGTTTCAGTTTCGCCCGACGGCTTAATTAGCTGTTTACGGAGGTTTCTGGCCGACGGAACAAACCAGAGGCCGTCGCCGACGGCCCTTTTGGGCGTCGCCTACGGTGCCTCTAAATACCATTTTTTGTTTTCTTCATAACTTCTTCGTTATAGCTCCGTTTTACGCACCGTTTTCGCCCACGTACTCGTAATTCAGCCCTCTATCATGCCATCCTCCAATATATTCATTTTAAATTCATTAACTTCCCCCAAAACACATCCAATCTTCGTGATTAACCCGGTTTTGTTCATTTCACCTCCCCGGTTGATCCCGTTCGCTCCCGGTGCTCCGTAAAGCTCCCGATTAGCTCCTTAAACTCTTTTAGACCTGTAAAACACAAATCCCATTAAAAGTAGGCTATTCAAGATTAAAATCTATGTAAAAACATCAACTTAAGCATAAACGATCACCGGTTTTCAACCACGTATCAGAGGAGCCCATTGGTCTGGTAAGTGTGATTTTGTTACCAAGTTTGTCAGTGATTTTCACTTCTTGGCCATTCTTGTTTGTGGGGATGAGCTCAGTAGCTTCATCAGTTGTTTGGACAGATTTTTCAAAAGCAACATGTTCATCATCATATTTTCTATAACCAACCCCAAATTTCACATTGCTTTCAATCTGTTTAGCAAGCATCACCTCATATCCTCTGCAGGATTCCACCCATCTTTCACAAGTAATCTGGGTGAACTCCAACTCCTTTTTGCAAACTTGGTGTTTTTCTACCACAGTTTGAAGTTGGGTTTTGGTTATGCTTTGTTCTTCTTTTAGACAGCTGATCTCTTTTTCTTTTTCGGTCAATTTGTTTTTAAGTTCTTTTAAGGACTTTTCAAATTTAACCTCATCAGTCAAGATTTTATCCCGAAGGTTTTCATTCACCTCTTTGATGTTAGCAAAAGCAATTATGCAATTGTCAGAACACAGTTTTTCAAGAACTTGAGGAGATACCTTGGCAGCTGCCATCATAGCACAATCACATTGATGATCTTCTTCATCATTAGCTTTCACCTTCTTTTCACCAGCCTTTTCTTCTTTCTCTTCTTCTTTGTCCTCTTTGGACCATGGATCTGTCAATGGTTCAATCAGGGTACCTGAACTTTCTCCCAACAGTAGTTCACCAGCCACAGTAGTAACCACTGCTTCAGTCACCTCTTCCACTGTTTCAAAGCTCTGCTGTTCCTCCTCAGTTTCAACCTCCTCCTGTATTGACTCTAATGCCATCAAACAAAACTCATCATGAGAAGAATCATTAGAAGCATAGAGTGCAAAATTTTCATCACTAAGGTCTTCAGGCATACTGCTCCAGTCAACAAACCCTTGAGTGAAAAAACTTTGTTGATCTGGTTGTACTGCTGCTGGAGCAGTGGTTTGAGGTGCAACTGATTGCACCTGTACCTGTGGAGTAAGGGTTTGAACATATTGGATTTGTGGAACAGTAGTTTGGACATAGTGTACTGGCACAGGGGCAGCAGCATAGTGAGCAGTGTTCACTTGAGCTGCTGGGGTATACTGGGCATAGTGCACAGTGGTTTGGTTTTGAGGTCTAGGATTTGAGCTAGGATGAGTAATTATGGGACCAGTAGTTTGACTCCTGCATTCCCTAGCAAAATGTCCTAACCTATTACACTTGTAGCACTTGATTTTTGATTTATCCAACCCAACCCTTAGATTCCCATGCAAACCTGGGAATTTTCGCCCTGTTCTTTTGTAAAATTTGCTAGTTCTAACACTTAGCAAAGCCAGTTGGTGCAGAATGTCCATTTCCTCTAAATCAGTGGGATCGAAATGTTGTAAATCATTGAGTTCAAAGCTTAGATTATCTGACATCTGGTTTTCGTTAGCAGTGAATGCATAACTTGCAGAGTGAGGATCAGGGTTATTAAAATTTGCACCAGCAGTTATGTCAATGAAGTGATCATAACCCTGATCCTTACCACTGCTCCCAGATTCTTCTTGACCCAGAAGAGCAGTGTTACCGAAAGTGTAATCATCAGTAACTTTTCCTGACTCTTGTAACCTCCTTTTCTGGTTCAACTCCCTTTCGTAGGTCAGGAGTCGACCATGGAGTTGGGTCAAGGTCAGATCCTTGAACTCAGGTGAATTTCGGGTGACAAAAGCTATGGTGTCCCATTTTTCTGGCAGTGACCTGAGGAACCTGCTATTTTGAGTTGAGTTTGTAAAAGTGGTATTAACAAGCCTCAGTTCACTGATGAGACAACTGAAACGCTCAAATTGTTGCGTTAGTGATTCACCTTTAACGTAGCAAAATGTTTCATACTGTTGGTTCAGGATTTCCCTATTGTTTTCTATGACTTCTTCAGTTCCCCCAAACTGTTCCTTAAGTGCGTCCCATAACTCTTTGGCACTGTTACAGTGTAACAGTCCAGCATATATTTCATTGGGCAGCGCTGATGCTATGATGCTAAAAGCTTTAGCATCTAGTTCGATCTTTTGAAAGTCGGTTTCGGTATAATTTTCAACTGGTTTTGGAACGAACTTTTTAGCATCTTCAGCGCTTGGCACTGAAGGAACATGGGGACCATAAATGACAGACCTCCAACAACCTGTGCTTTGTTGAGCAAGGATGTGACCCATCCTCCTCTGCCAGATGTTGTACTCATTTCGTTTTAGCATAGGTGGTATAAAAAGTGAGCCGATGTTGTTTTTATCATCCTGAGATTGTGACGTCATTCTTGTTGTTTTACAGACACTGATAAATCAACTTTAATGGTGATTAATCCTTGCTCTGTTTTTCAACGGACGAACAAACGATCAGTATCAACTATTATGAGCCGAACTGTTTACGTCAAAATGATTGTTAGATCAAATTTGACTGTCCAAGCTCTGATACCAATTGTTGGATCTGAGTTTCTTTTTGATTGTATTTTCGTTTGAAATTAAGATGGAGATGAAAGAGTTGTGCAGCGGAATTAAAATGAAAACAAACTTTGCATACAATCAAACGAGAGTAATGCTTTGATCAAGACATTTTTCAACAAGGAATCGAATGATTGAATTTACTTTCAATAACGATTACAAGTAATGCTTGAATACAAACTCCCCCTCAGCCAGAGCTCAGCGTTTGTTCGTGCAAAGAAGACGGTATTGCAAGAGCTAATAGAACAGTACAAAGTACTGAACTATTTATAGGCACTTACAAACCACTGAGCATCTTAGCTGACGTCACCATGAAAGCGACATCTAACCTCCTAACAAACTCTAACCTCTGATCTATACAAACACTGATGTACTAAACTACTGCTATTACAATTCATTACATAAAGGACACTTAAAACAGCTGCTGCATCCTTCCACTGCTGTGAACCCAGCAGTGCTTGTCCGGATCAGCAGTACTTGACTCAAGGCAGTAGATAGAGTCAGCAGAGCTTTGGTCTTTCATCAGGTCTTTACTTGAGCAGCAGTTGTAGGTCAGCACTTTGCAAGATCAGCAGATAGGAGGTCAGTAGATATGAAATCACATTCAAGGGGAGAGATTTGTATGTAAACAACTGCTTATTCTGGATCCACTGCTCTGATCCAGTTTTGGCTTTAATTATCTGTTCCTCTGATAGGGTTCAATCCCAACAGGTGGCGTAGGTTATTTCTGTTCTTATGATTCTTCCCATGATTTTCGCACGCAGGCATTTGGTTTTGCCAATTAAGTACTACAAATTGAGGCTTATGAATTGAACTTCTTCATCACAAATCAAATAATCATCTTTGTTGGTTGATTCATGCACACATCCTTGATAAGATTGTTTCTTCATAATTAGGTTAACAAACCTTACTATACAACTAATTTGAAATTTGGGTTTTGATGTTCTTGAGTAAAATTGGGTGTTTTATTTTTTTGATATTGTATCTTCAGTTTATATGAAGAAAATTGTTACAATGATAATTTGAAACATGAATGAATCAATGGAATCAAGATTTTTTTGGATTATTTTTACAACAGGTCATAATAATGATTGAAGGTACTAATTTACACATTTGGGTGAACAATATGTTAACAACAGTTTGACTTTACAGGAAGTCGATCAACGGAACGAAAGAATATCATATAGGAGCATCAAATAATCGAGGTAAGTACGAAACACTTAGTTTGAAGAAGCATACATGCTGAATTAATTGGATAATTATAGCTATTGAAGGATGGATATGATATTCTTAAATTATTTTAATTGGTTAATTCTACTAAATTATGTGTAATTTATTAACTATGAAAATGTAAAATTTGTTGCCACAACTATATATATTCATAGTAACATTTTTTAACTTGAAATTGCTGGAATAAAAGTCTGTACATTATGCTGTTTAGGAGATGTTATACAGCCACATAAAGCTGAGAAATACCATCGTAAATGGCAGTGAAAAAAGTTGGTACAGGGATGGGAATTACATCTGTGCAGGTCTGGAATATCTTTTGTTGTATTGGGGCTGTTAAATAGTCATGTAAGGCTGTGAAATACTTTCTTACGTGGCTGGAAGTACATCCACAATGAATTGTGTGTGTATGTGGATATATATGTATATGACTCACTTGACCCGTTTCTTTTTCAGGAAATATTTTGCGTTTTCTATTTACCGAAAAGGAAGTGTATACGATAGGTGAGGAGTGAGGACTACCAATTTACCTTACATCTCTTGAATTTTAAAAGGAACAATATATATTCACCATCTTTTATCATGCCAGGGTGTTCTTTGGGAGTTCTAAAACCCTTAGATTGCCTACTTGGCTACTCAGTTGCATGAAAGATGGACTGCAATTCCAAGCGCCAACGCCAAACTAGAGGGAAAGGGAATAACTCCATAAGTTGATGTAAGTTGATCACTACAATAACTTTAAAGCTATTAAAATTAGTGTATTAATCTTATTTGTTAAATACAAAGAATTAATTATGAAAGTCTCTCTTTGGGTCTTTCTTTCTTATGATATGGTTCTTAGCAATTTTACACCCACATCGCTAATTTCAACATGATTATATCCCTGCTTCTCTTGTAAAAAGAACACACCTTTACAGTTGACTTTCGACCGTCGAACATGGAACTTTTAGTTTTTTTCACATTCCAAGCTCATCGAATTATTGGCATATACTCATGTTTGTGAATCAAATGAATGTGAATCCTACAGCTGAGCTGGTAAATGAATAATCATGTGTGTGCATGAAGAGCTAATTTAAAGCCCTAAGGCGTTTTCCCAATTGCCTCACGGCTCACGCCTTAGGTGCAGTTTCTAAAACAAAGGTTTGAATTGTTGATAACTGGTGACGTGCTGGCCTTTTACTAACTGTTTTGTTTCTTCTACAGGAATATATAAAATAACATGTTAAATGGATTGATAGATGACAAGTTACTAGCCATTTCCAATTTTAAAATCTGACGGGAATCCATTCAATACTCCTACAATTATTGCCCCACCTGCATCCCCAAACACAACACATCCATGGGTTCAGGAACACCTTTGTCACATAACTTTCATGCCTCATATAGACAACAGACCCTTTGCTCAACCAATCGATTATGTTAATAAATGTAATCTGATTTTCTTTAAACTTTTTTAGTGCTAATGCTACATTTCTATGAAAATTTTAATGATGATTTGAATTTAAAGGAACTGGTTTTTAGTTTCCAACTTAATAGTTTGTGACAAACTAGACTGGGCTATTTTGACCCACTTGTATTATGTCTTATCTTTAACAAGACAAATGATTTGAGCTAAAGGGGGTGACTAAATAGAAAATGGATCAGATTGTTTAAAAGTTGTAATCAAATACATAAAAACCTCCCACCAAGCTGAGCTAAAGGCGTTAACTAAATGGATTAGATAGTTTAAAAGTTGTAATCAAATACATAAAAACCTCCTATCAAAAGCTTTAGTATAAAGCATTCGATTTATATAAAATAAGTTAATTTGCATAATTATTTCTAGCATATTTTTATATGTACACAAATCAATGGGAAGTGTCTGTGTGAGGCCAACCCGACAACCTGTTTTGTCTATGATAAGAGAATGACAACTACCAATGATTTACGATATGTTTTAAAATGTTAGTAAAGGGGAAACTTACTAATAGACTAATGATAGTGTTGATCAAGTGCTCCTTATGAAACACTTGTAGATGTATTACGAGTCTTTTAGTTATTTGTTGGCTTTCAAATTTAATTTGTAAAAAGTGTGTACCAAGTTAAATTGATATACAAGATAAAAAAGCCAACGATTTAGTTGCATTGAACTGTTACCTTACGATTTAGTTATTTGAAGGAACGAACGTTATGACGTTGA
Source organism: Helianthus tuberosus (assembly GCA_030545235.1). Classification (NCBI taxonomy): domain Eukaryota; kingdom Viridiplantae; phylum Streptophyta; class Magnoliopsida; order Asterales; family Asteraceae; genus Helianthus; species Helianthus tuberosus. The sequence goes on from CM060362.1 coordinate 3,964,543, forward strand.
TAGTCAATTACATAACTCCGTTTAGTGTATCAATTTGCATCACCGCTCAATTGGTTTCCGTGTCTACTCACATAATTTAGTAACCTAAGCTATTGTCAACTTTCTACTTTTTTTAACATGTCACTTATATAGTGAAGAAGATTAGCGGTAGATAAAAGTTAGTTGTTTTAATTTTTTATTTACGTAATTATCTCAAAACTTCTTGCAAGTGAGACCATAAAGTAACAATAGGATATTCTTTTAAGTTTTAATCGTCAATAACAATAAAATATTCTCTTTTAAGTTTTGTGAATATAGTTTTTAAGAATGTATATAATAATTTTGAGGCAGACTGGAACACTAACGTTGACAAAATTTTCAAAGAAATAGACATAAAAAATAACTCGAGTTATACATATAAGAAAAATACTTCACATTTTGCTATTAATAGATATATAAAGGGGCTCAAAATAATCTAACAGAGTGAGAAATTATTGGTTCAGTTATAGTTCTTTGATAGAGCCTTTTGTAGTTTACTTACTATCTATTACCACTTATATAGACATAGTGACGTGGTTTTTTTTTTCCATTACATTTCATACAAATTTTATTCAAATTTGATGAGCAAATAAAGTGCTTCCATATTGCGTTACATTTTAACTTAATGGAATATTTTTTTAACATACTTTCTCTCCACGACCTAATGTGAGTTGAACCTTACTAGAGGTAATTTTTTTATGTAATATCAACTTTATCTTTCGATTTCTATACGAGGAGCTGGAACTGTCTTAACACCAAATGAATCGATAGTGGTAAACTAACGGATTGGTTTGATTAGTTTTGAGCTTATGGTTGTGCTTTTGTTGTCTTGGCGCAGTTCGGTTTGTTTACATCCTTTTAAAACTCTTTAAATCCCCATGTCCGGTTTTGAAGTACCTTAACCGAAAATTTAGATTTTAGTTACGACCCAGCTGAACTCAACCTTCTCATGCACACCCTTAGAATTACTAACAAGTGTTGTGTTTTCCGTTGCATCGCGAATTTGGTTTTGGTTATGGTTCAAAACCGAACCGCCTCGTATATAGCCCTAAACTCACCAACATAAGTGATATGTTTCCCGCCGCATCGCGCGGGTAAACGACTAGTATATATATATATGTATATATATATATATAGGGTGGAGTTATTGTAAAAAAGACCAAAAGTATGAGAAAGGTAAGAAAGAATCTCAACCATTAGATCTAAATTAATTGAAAAGGGTAAGATTGTAAATGCATTAACAAATTCAAATATGGTAATCCTTGATTTAAGGATTTGGAGAGAGAAAATCCTTGATTTAAGGAATATAACCGTCCATAACATCATTCATTTTAATTTTTTTTGCATCATTCACAGAATCAAAGCCATATTCATGACATGGTGTTTTAAAAAAATTCATAGTTCAATTCATGGTGTTTTTACGAAAATAATATAACACCATTCAGTAAACAAAAATATAACACCATTCAGTACACAAAATAACACCATTCAGTACAAGATATAACACCATTCAGTAAACAAAAAATAACACCATTCAGAAACAAAATAACACCATTCAGAAACAAAAAAAAACCATCCAGCAAACAAAAAATAACATCATTCAGTAAACAAAATAACACCATTCAGTAAATAATATAACACCATTCAGTACAAGAATATAACACCATTCAGTAAATAAATATAACACCATTCAGAAAAAGAAAATAACACCATTCAGAAACAAAATAACACCATTAAGAAAAGAAAATAACACCATTCAGAAAAGAAAAAAAAAATCACCATAAATATAACACCATTCAGAGCATGTTTATACATGGTGTTTTAAATATAACACAATTCAGAAAATATAACACCATTCAGCACAAAAAAAACATCATTCAGCACAAAAATAACACCATTCAGCAGTAAATAAAAAAACATCATTCAGTACAAGAATATAACACCATTCAGTACAAGAATATAACACAATTCAGTACAAAAATAACACCATTCAGCACAAAAATAACACCATTCAGCAGTAAATAAAAAAAACACCATTCAGTACAAAAATAACACCATTCAGTACAAAAATAACACCATTCAGCACAAAAATAACACCATTCGGCACAAAAATAACACCATTCAGCTGTAGATAAAAAAAACCATTCAGTACAAAAATAACACCATTCACCACAAAAATAACACCATTCAGCAGTAAATAAAAAAAACACCATTCAGTACAAAAATAACACCATTAAGTACAAAAAATAACACCATTCAGTACAAGATATAACACCATTCAGTAAAGAAAAAAATAACACCTCTGTATCATCTTCTCCACTTCCGGCACCACCACTGTCGGAGTTTAGCCGGAAACGATACGAGTTCACACCAACAGTTTGTTTCATGGGCTTCTTTAATGGTGTTTTGACCGGCTTTGCTCGTATAAAAGAAAACTTATTAAAGTCGCCGCCGACATTCATCTCGACACTCTCACACCATCCTTTCGCACTCTCACTCGAAGAAAACTAACCTGCAAATCCTTGTATCGCCGCCGAAGTTACGAGACGTAGCCGGAGTTTACGACGGAACGCGATTCCGTAGTTGGAAATCATGAAGCAACAAAGAATCATGTGAGTGATTGATCGGGCACTAGAAGTCGAGATATGGAGGTTTAGCGACATTAGGGTTTTGAAATTGTAGAGAGAGAGAAACTGTACGATCAATTGGAGAGAGATCGGAATTATAGGAATTTTGATTTACAGTTTCCTATTTTGAATGGATATAAAAGACTTTATTACCCCTATAATTTTCAATTCAGTCCAAATTAAGAAAAATATTTTACATTTTGGTCCCTATTGATCTCAACCATTAGATCAAAAGATCTAATGGTTGAGATTCTTTCTTACCTTTCTCACAATTTGGGTCTTTTTTACAGGATCATCTACCTATATATATATATATATATAATGAACGTGTAAAACACAATATCCCTTGACGTACAATACGTATGATATAGTGAAATCGCATGTTATAAAATACCATGGATGAAATCGCATGTGATAATTTTGATGAAATCGCATGTTGGTTTTTTGTAACAATTTCGCATGTGATAATTTTGATGAAATCGCATGTTGGTTTTTTGCAACAATTTCGCATGTGGTAATTTTGATGAAATCGCATGTTAAAAAACCAACATGCGATTTCAATGTGGGATGAAGATCTGACGGCAGAGATGAGCGCTTACATATTGTACGATAAGGGATATTGTACGTTAACCTAACCCTATATATATATATATATATATATATATATAGGTTAAGTTCATTTTAGAACTCTAAATAACTACAGAACTTTCAGAACTCCTAATAAACAATCATTTTATCTATAAGTTTTTGTATTTAGGATCTTTTTATCATCTATTATATGTATTTCTTTGATTACATACATGTTAAAAGTAGTTTATATATGTTTAATTGTCAAAATTATATATATGTGTCATAACTAATTACATATATGTAAAAAACCTAGTTTACATATATGTAATTATAAAATTACATATAAAAAATGATAAAATTACTCTTAACATGTATGTAATCGTAAAAATAAACATAATAAATGATAAAATTATCCTAAACATAAAAATATATAAATAAAATGATTGTTTATTAGGAGTTCTGCGAGTTCTGTAAAAATTTATGGTTCTGAAATGATCCTGGCCATATATATATATAAGGGATGGTTCAAATGAAAACCACTTTTATTGTGAAAACTCGAAAACTAACTAAAAAAAGCCTAAAAACACACAATTTTTTTTTTTCAATTTTTTTATAAAAATCGCAGGTTTTTTTTATATAATTTTTTTTTCAAATTTTTTTTTGTAGTATACATGTGTAATAATACACGTGTAGTACACATACACATGTGTAGTATTACACATTTGCACTACAATTTTGTTTTTGAAATTTTTTTTATATATATAAAAATGGCAAAAATTGGTATGCAAAAAAAAAAAAAATTTGGTATGTTTTTTTGCCTTTTTTAATTAGTTTTCGAGTTTTCACAATAACTAGTGGTTTTCATTTGAACCTTCCCCTATATATATATATATATAGGATAAGGATCATGTGAGAAGTAGTAGGCTAATTGAGAAACTTGAGAAACAATCTGGACCACACATTTTCCCTAAACAAAAAATGCAAAAAAAAAAGGTGAAAAAATGCAAATTTTTTTTTTTTGAAAAATCGCAGCTTTTTCTTTAAGGATTTAATTTTTTATTATTTAAATTTTTTTTGGATTTATACACATGTGTATATTATTAATCTTTTATCTATACATATATGTATATTGTCAATTATACATATATGTGTATACATGTTTAAAATTGAAAAATAAGTGTTATTTAGGGTTTAGCATTAGTATTTAGGGTTTAGCATTAGGGTTTAGGGTTTAGCTTTATGGTTTAGGGTTTAGCTTTAGGGCTTAGCATTAGGGTTTAACAATAGTATTTAGGGTTTAACATTAGGGTTTAGCTTTTAGGTTTAGCATTAGGGTTTTGCTTTAACTTTTGGGATTAACTTTAGTTTTAGGGTTTGCATTAGGGTTTAGCTTTAGGGTTTAGTTTTAGCTTTAAGGTTTAGCATTAGGGTTTAACTTTAGGGTTTAGAATTAGGGTTTAGCATTAGGATTTAGCTTTAGGGTTTAGCATTAAGGTTTAGCTTTAGTGTTTATGGTTTAAGGTTTAGGGTTTAGGGTTTATAACACATATTTTTTCAATTTTAAACATGTATATACATATATGTATAATTGACAATATACATATATGTATAGTTAAAAGATTAACAATATACACATGTGTATAAATCCAATTTTTTTTTAAATAATAAAAAATTAAATCCTTAAAGAAAAAGCTGTGATTTTTTCAAAAAAAAAAAAAATTTTATTTTTTCACCTTTTTTTTTTTTGCATTTTTTGCTTAGGGAAAATGTGTGGTTCAGATTGCTTCTCAAGTTTCTCAAATAGGGTGGACTTCTCTTAGGATTCCTACCCTCTATATATATATATAATAAAATAAAGTGAAATAAATAAGACTAGAGGACTTAAAGCATTGAATGGTGCAATACTTTCTCAGGCCAAAGGGTATGGTTTGGCCCATCCCAAATGGGATGAGCCTCCACGTAGGCGTCACGTGGGCGGCTCGTGGGGGATGGGCCTCCATGAAATTTGAGGGGGATGGAGGCTCGTATGGGATGCGGCCCCACCTCATTATTTTATAATTTTCTAAGTTTTAATTTATTAACTTAATAAAAACTTTATAAAAATTAAAAAATACAACATAAAACAACATAAATAATTTCATTTCATAACATAAAAAAAAATTACATTTCCTAAAAAAAAAAAATTACCGAAAAAAAAAAAATTAGATTTCCTAAAAATAAAAAAACAACCTACGACGACCATTTTTTCATCACTTCTTCCTTCATCTTCTGATAAACCACTCGTTCCGCCTCCGGAACCGAGTCGAGATCCAACCTCATAATCCTAAAATCTTCCGCTCGAGCTTGGTCGGCCGACACGGTTTTCTTGTGAGTGTATTTTTCGGCCGCGAACTGTTTGAACCCACGGAATTCGTTTATCAAGTCGTCCATTTTCTCCGATGCCTTCGAGCCGCCCCCTCCACTCGAGCCGGCCCCTTTGCGCTTTCCGGCCGCCTCTTTTTTTGCTTTCTCCCTCCCGGGGGGACGTTCCGCCTCGTGAATGGGCAACACGTCCTCGTCATATTCCGGGTCGTCGTTTATGTTGATTTGACAACGACCGGTGGAGTCTCCCGCACTATAACTTCCGGACTCGGAAGTTTTAGTCCGTTTGGCGGTTGCTACCTCATTTGGAATCGGCGCCCATTTTTGGTGATTCTTTACTACGTTCCATGCTCGGAAGTGCGGGAAAGGCTTTGCATTTTGAGAGTCCCACTTAGCGATAGCAAGGTTAAGAAAGTCCGCCTCGTTAGTCCCGCTAGGAGGATTCATACGAATTTGGTTATAAATTGCGCTAAAGTTATTGATGGTCTTGCTCATTTTACGCCACTTGCCCGAGACGGCTTCTACATCACGATCCGAGCTATGCTCCATAATCGCATGAAATCTAGCCGTTGCCTTCCTCCAAAAACTGTCACCCTTTTGATTGTTTCCTACATTTTAAAAAACAATGCATTAGTAAAAATAAAAAATATAAACTTTTAAAAAATTTAAAAAAAAAATTTAAACTTTCGTTCATACCGACTATCGGGTTAGTAGAGGACTTAGTAAACGCAATGGCTAGCGCCTCCTCCTCTACTTTCGTCCACGGTCTCCCCTGTTTTCTCGAACCGCTTTTTGACGCGGTTTCGGGCACGTTTTCAACCTTCTTCCCCTTCCCCTTGTTTTTTTTTCGGTTGAGCTCTTGCGGTGGCGATTCGGGGACGACTTCATCATCATCATCATCGTCAAGGTGAACCGGTTGGGAAGTTGGCGGTTGCGATTGGAGTTGTTCAAACGAGTTGCGTTGCATCATTTGTTGTAGCGCTTGGTATTGTTGGAATTGAGAGACTTGTGAGAATGCGTTGGGTGTTTGTTGGAAACCCGAAAAAGGAAATGGCGGAGCCCCCCACGATTGATCCATACTCGGAGTGTAAGCGGGGGTCGAAAAAAAGTTAGGTTGGTTCGGGTTGGGGTTGTTTGGGTTGGGGTCGTTCGGGTTGGGGTTGTTCGGGTTGGGGTTGTTCGGGTTGAAAGGATACATGATTTAGAGAATAAGGTATAAAAAATATGGAGTGTTTTTATAAAAAAGGAAGAGAAATGGAGAAGAATGGGAGTAGAAAGGATAGAAATGTATAAAAATGGTTGAGATATTGGGTATTTAAATTGAAAAATGATTTTTTTTTTTTTTTTTTAAAAAGTGCCGTTCAACGGCTAGTTTTGTTTGATGTGGGGCCTCGTCTCATTCGTCCCGTGTGAGTCGTTTGGGCCGGGCCGAAGCACAGGGGGGCGGTGTGGGGGGCTCGGCGCCGGAGCTAGCCGGGGCTAGCCGACCCCCATACCCATTGGCCTCATACAATCAAAGAAAGAAATGAGTGGAAAGGGACATGATAGATCGTCCTTGAAATGTTTGTCGGAATATACGTCAATCATATGTGTCTCATCGTACCATTGACATCCGTATATTTTGTTAGAACCTAGGACCGTTCATCGGTTTGAATAACTTAAAGTCGAAATCAAATATATATTTTTGTGAACGGTTGGCTTCTATATAAATATAGAAACGGGCCAGCAGGACGCTAAAAAGCCCGACACAATTATACAATCATATCTCGAATATTGAAATCGTTCCACCTCTCCCAATTAAAATTACAATATTTTGATCTAGTTTTCACCAAAATAAACAAGTTTTCCTTGATTGCCTATATCGTATTGAGCATTGTAACATGTTTATTGTTGAACACGTACTCGTTTCTAGCTTTCCAAACCTCCTAGAGGGTCGCTAAAAAGGCTGCTTCAATCAGATTTTTCCAATTCTTCGACCCGCTCAGAGCTGCTAACGAGGCCCACAACCCGCTAATGCTATTATCCATCCCATACACAGGCAACTTGAGCCAGATCATGACGTGCCACCAAACAACTCGCGCCAGTAAGCATTGCACCGGACAGTGTTCCAGATGTGGCGTAGAAGACGAAATCAAATATTTGATTTGTATTTTAGACCTATTGATGTTGAACAACAATTTCTCTAAGCAGTGATGAAAGATTTTTTAATGCTGCAATAAAAGTTGTAATCACCAAACTTAAATGGAGTACAAAATAGAAAATATACTACTTTTAAATAAAATTTTCTCTTACAAGATTTTTCTTCAACTTCTTTGGAAGTAATGTTATGGATATACTTGGTTTTCTTATTTAAAAAGGGTAACGATATAGTTTGTTGCTTGTTTACATTCTATTTCGATGTAAAAAACTCAACCAAGTCAAAATATCGTTGTGAAATGTAAGTGTTTTGGTATAAAAAAAGATTAAAGCTTGTGTTTATCTTGTTTACTATTTGTTAATCTTTTAGTTATTTTATTGATATTACGTATAATTTTTTTTATATTCATAATATTTATCTATTTTAGTCATACTTACATATTATAAAACTTACTGTATATAAATTTTATAGTAAAATGTCAATTTGGGGGGTCGACCTCTTAAAAATCCAATATTTTACACTAAAGAAATTCGGTAAAATTACACTACCGAGGTGAAAAATGAGGGGGGGGGGGGGGGTATTGATAGAGCTACAGAGAGAGATATTAGAGAGGGGGTGGGGTTAACAAAGTGGACGAAAAAACGACAAGGTTATGAAACCTCGAGGACCCAAATTCGAAAAAAAAAACATTTTGGACGAAAGTCACAAAAGTGGCTAAACCTTAAGGGTGAAAATGACATTTTACACTAAAATTTAAAAATAGTTCCTTAGCTAAATTGAGGTTTTTACCTTTACAAAATTACCACAAAAATTTTAACTTATTCAAATTGATCCCTCAATTTTTTTTTTAATTTTAGAACAATTATCATATAGCCTCTATACTTTCAATAAACTTACAATATACATTTAACTTTTATACATTGAAGTTTGGCTACAAAGTTCAACTTCTATTATATTTTTATAATTATAATATATACCCTAAACTTTTAACAAAGTTACAATATACATTTAACTTTTAAACTTTGAAGCTTGGCTACAAAGTTTAACTTTTTATTCTAAATCGAGCGTTACAAATAAAATAACGTTTTCTCAAATTTTGAATATACCTCTTCAACGTGTTTTTTTTACCTATGTTTCAATTTTCAAAACCTGCTCATATTGAAAACGTACACGTGCAAGATCTCTCCCGCAACGCACGGGTAATAATATATTGATGATGCCAACATTAGGTATATGATTACATTTTTTAGCCTTTGTAGACAATTGCAAAAGAATTGTAGAATACATAGATCAAGATGACACTTTGGGAAATATTTTTGGTTTAATTGGAATTACCGATTTATGATACGGGCCTTTGATATTTAACAAAGTTTATACTTAATTTGTGGCAACTCTTTAACTGCCATTATTATTTTATATCTAACAAAGTTTATAAAACAATTCGATGCGTACGGGGTTAAATCCTAGTTGTAGTTATATATGAATTATGTTACATAAAATCATCATGTTTATACAAATAACTCAATAACAATATCGTTTAGACTTATTAGTCTAATCAAGCTTTGTAAATACATCTCAAGTTCAAACCATTTATTATAGGAGCTTCATCTATAGATTATGTATATTGACCTCGGACTCGAGCTCATTTAAGCTCAGTTTGATTTGAACTTTTGACGAGCCCATATGTAACTCCCCTTACATAGTTATGCTCCTAATTAGTTATACGAAGTTATAAAATATGACAATTTTTTTAATAAAATGGTATATTTAATGCATAATCACAATATCATTTAATTTGAAGTTTGTAAAGATTGACGAATCCCATTTACCCGACTACCTCTTGGGAATAATACATTGATCCTGGCTTTCATATTGTCTTGGGCCGTTTGAATATGTAGCATTCTAAGAAGTTCTCATGTTTGGGCTTATTTTTTGACCTGTAAACGAATAGAACCCTCACATTTGACCTGTAAATGAATCAAACGATCAGTGAACCATTCGATAACGGTTGGATGAAAAGTTCGTTTATGAACATGAAAGAAAATGAACGGTTTGAAGGATGTCCGTTGAACATAGATGAAAGAAATTGTTCTTTAAAATAGAACTCGAGTTTATGAACCTTAGGGCAGCAAACACCACTCCCCTCCGTCAATGTGGGGCGCCAATGAAGCCCATCGCCAAAGGAGTAACATGCATGAAGAAGGCAAGGGGTGGGGTCCATTACACACCAACCAATCACATCTTTTTTTTTAATTTAATTGTTCGTGAAATCACGACACGTAGTTATTGTGTAGTTTAGTTATTGTCTTTGCCTACGTGTGGCTTAGTTATTATGTTTTTGCCTACATGTAGTTTAATTATTATGTCTTTACCTACTTGACATTACCTCAACAGTAGTTGTTGCACTTTTTAGTTAGACCATTGGGTGTGGGGATCGGCAGAGGGCCGTCCCCCCCCCCCCCCCCCTTTAGCCTCGTCAAACACCGCCCCCTTGGGGCCAGGCACGGCAGTTCCGTCACAATTGTGATGATGGAGACGGTGCTAAGTGGTGGGCCCCCATCTGACTTCTCCCTCTCTCTCCTTTTATGGTTGGCTGCATGTGTGAAGGTGGTGGGCCATGTGGGTTTTTTTAATTAAGGTGGGTAGTCTCCCCACACCCTTGGGTAGTCACCAAAGAGGCTATCCTCCTCCCGTGATTACGTGGCGCCTACGTGGCGGGTAGTCCTTTGGAGACTATCCTCCCCCATACCCAATGGTCTTAGTTTACATTGGTTGAAACGTTAATTTCTTTTGAATTTCAGAAGCCAGTTGACCATTTCAGCTTTTAGTCATAGTCTGTCTATGTGTACTTTAGTTATTATGTCTTCGCCTACGTGTGTAATTTAGTTAATGTGTCTTTTCTACGTGACCATACCTCGACAATAGTTGACGCACTTTTAGTTATTTCACGTTGGTTTTTATTTTTTTGGAAGGAGACTTTCTCTGTACAAGACCGATTGGCCTCCGGGTTCATGTCAAAGACATTCCCCCGTCAGCCCCGCTCTTCCGGATGCGATGTTCGATCGGGCCCCGGCCGGCGCGCAAGCTGACTTCCGCCCGGAAACCATACTGCCCCCACACGAGAGACTCGCTGGGGTAACAGCTGGGTAAAACCGGGTTGCCCTCAAGACCGCCCCATGCCTCGGTAGGATACGATCCATCATTGGGACGACCCACCCCCGTGATGCCGCAGCCGGGGATCGAACCGGAGACCTCAAGAGGAAACCGGCCCAATCCAGCCACTTCGGAACCAACTGGGCTGGAGGTGGGTTAAAACGTTAATTTCTTTAGAATTTTAAAAGTTAACTGACCATTTCGGCTTTGCCTTTTCTTTTACGGTTTTACCTATTCATAAGCATAAGCGGTCTCGACCATTTCGGCTTTTGCCTTTTCTTTTACGGTTTTAACTATTCATAAGCATAAGCGGTCTCGACCATTTCGGCTTTGCCTTATCTTTTACGGTTTTACCTATTCATAAGCATAAGCGGTCTCACAGCTGACCGACCATTTCGGTTTTGCCTTTTTACGGTTTTACCTATTCATAAGCATAAGCGGGTCTCCCAGCCGACCATAGGGCTGTTTAAAAAGCTTGTAAAAGGCAGCCGAAAAAACTCAATTTGGAACGACCCGAGCAAAACCGGCTCATTTTGTAACCGAGCCGTGCTCAAGCTAAGCTAGGCTCGACTCATTGGCTCGTTTAACTTAAAGATCAACACTGCCTCATTCTATTTTGAGCTCGAGCTCAAGCCCACCCTCGCCCGACTCATACGTGACCATGACATTAAAGCCCCAGTTATGGGGTAACAAACTGCAACTTCACTCAATCAAGATGAAAAACATAAACTATATTCCAAAGTGTTCTCACTTGAAAGTTCTTGATATACTTAATTTATCACACTTTCTTACTTATTCTTGATAGATTCATACATAGCATCAGCATCTTTATTCTCTAACACAGTTTTTAAAAGGATTTATCAAACAAAAATCCTAGGAACAGATTCCGACTGGACGGATGGTTAGCATTCGATCTCTCGTAGCACCGTCTTGAGCCCGATTCCGGCTGCATTCGCTTTTGGGTGGATTCCGTGAGTCGGACCCTCCATGTATGCCCTGTTAGCCCTTTCCTTCTCAAAGGAGACGCCATATCGAGATTCCACATCTGCAATCGATCGAGTAAGATTCTAAGTTGGAGGTTGGGTTTGGTTTTCGGGTTATTTGGTTCCGAACCGAAACCAACTCCAAATTCGGTTCTGAAACTAAACCGAAAAAACCAAACATGTGATTTTGTTCGGGTTTATAACGGTTTCAGATTTTTGAAACTGAAAACCAAACCACAAAACCGAATATGTAATTCGCTTCGGTCTTAAACAGTTTTTGTTTAAATCAGTTTAAAACCGAATAACAAACACCCCTATGGTTGGAATAAACAAAACAATACCTTTAGCGAGGCTCGGGTAGAGTTGCCAGTCTCGCGTTAGCGCCATCATCACCTGCGGTAACCCGAGCGGCAGTTCATCACCTCTATCCACCTGCCAAAAGTGTATGGTCTTCCCATATGTTTTCGCCACTTTCTCGAGATCTTTTCGTTCAACCGGACCGGGAACACCGGGAAGGAAGAGCATGCCGCTCTTCACCTCGTACTCGTGGCTATGCCACATCGGTTTTTCCGAGTCCGGAAGAGTTAAAAACAGTTCTTCAGTTACTATGTATTCCAGCCCGATCAACCGCGCATCAGCATCGGGTCGGTCGTAGATCAGGCATTGTCGCATGTCTTCGTTCAGATGGCCGCAGTAGTGATGCGCTTCCACTTGGCGAGTCATGTCGTCCGCGTAAAAGTGAAATCTAAACAAAAATTAACAAAATCAGTGCTGATGTACAGTAAAAGAAAATGTAAAAGTAAATTAACGTGTTCTTTGTTCGGTTTCAAACCGAACCAAAAATGTACCAAACCGACCACCCAATCCTTCTTTGGTTCGGTTTGTAACCGAAATCGAACGATTGAATGTGGAAAATAAATGAAAATATAGGTGTACAAATCGGTTCATCCTTTTAACCGAACCGTTTAGAAAACGGGTTCGTTTTTTTAACCGACCGATGGGAACCAAACTGGTACTAACCGGTTTGGGGGTAAAAAAAAAACCGTTTTATTTTATGGGTTTCAAAGATCAAGGAAATTAACACGTTTTCAAACAGATTAAACCGAAAACCGAACAGATAAACACCTTAACCGATTAAATTAAAACCCGAACCGAATAACCAATTCGGTTTTCGGTTCGGGTTGTAACAAAAACAACAAAAACACGAAGGATGGAATTTGTAAATTGAATAAACACGTTGATTATTTGGTTTCAAACCGATCAAACTAAATACCATATCGTAACCAAAATAAACCTGACCGAATAACCATTACGGTTTCGGTTTCGGTTACTGTTTTAACCGAAACAAGAACATTTAATTTGTAAACCAATAAACCATACCGAAACCTAAATAAACCAAAAATCAAGGTTTTAAAAACCAGTTTATATATTGGCCGGTTGAACTGGTTAAACCGGATGCTTGGCCAGCATGAATCATACCAAAGGAATGACAAAGAAGTTGTACCGCCGGTAAATTACCGATTTATACCGGTATAGTAATACCAGGCTAAAGGTTAAAATTTAGATTTTTAAACTTTTATATATGGCTCTAAAAAGGGGACAATTTAATTTATTAGTAAAACCTAGAGTTAAAAAAAGCTAGTGAATTTTTTATTATGGCTCTAAAAAGGGGACAATTTAATTTATTAGTAAAACCTAGCGTTAAAAAAAGCTTGTGAATTTTTAGATTATTTCTTTTATTGTGGACTAAATTTTGAAAATATATATATATATATATATATATTTTATTATGGAATGATTAGTTTTGAGTTATTTTTGAGTTGAACTTGTATTTTAGGGTAAATCGCATTTCACGTTCTTTAAGTTCTTTAAGTTTGAGCAAAATTAAAGGTTGTCCTTTAACTAAGAAAATTAAACTGAATATCTTTTATGTTACAGTTTCCAATCATGTGGTGTTCTTTTACCCTAACCCAGTTAATTTTTAATGTTTACTCTCGATATATGCTACTCAAATGAGGGTATAATGGTCATTTTCACTCAAAATATATCTTCCTCTTCTTTCCTCTTAGAAGTTTCACGGGTAAATTTTTATTTTTTGTGTTAGTTATAAAGTGAAAATGATCATCATGCCCCATGTGAGTTGCACGTGTTGAGAGTTAACCAAAAAAATTAACTAGGTTACGGCAAAAAGACACCACATAACAAGAAACTGTAACATAAACGACATCCAGTGTAATTTCGTTAGTTAAAGAACGTCTGTAATCTTGCTCAAACTTAAAAGACAAAAAATGAAATTTCCTTAGTCAACCCGCTTGAACAGCCCGGTACAACCTGATTTAACCATTTTCGAGCCTAACCGATACATTAAAAGCCGGTTTTTAAAACATTACCAAAAACTGAACCGATGAACACCCGTTTGTAACTTTGGACTTACGCGCAAAGGTGTTGGTGGATCTGTTTGGTCGGGCCAAACGACTGGATGGTTGCGGCCGCAGTGTCGACAAGTGAGGTGCCTATTTTGGTCTTTTCTCCGGGAACTTCAGGGAGGATTGATGCGTGAACCGGGTCCATTTTCAGTCGGATCAAAACGACGGCGTTTTCCGGTAAGGTTAGTTGATTCATACCTTTAAATTTTCATTCCAATCATTAGGGAAAATTACATAAGGATAGCAGGTAGACGAGCAACAAACTGCGCCGCCATCCCTTTCTGAATAGAAAACCCTAATCTACTAAAAACAAAGCCTCGCCCCTGGGGGGTCGAAATCTGGAGATGACTACTAGCTGATTTGTATAGCTTTATTTTTACAGGTGGCAGTGAGGGTACACGTGGCGTGTTTTGCTTGCCACGTGTTAAGGGACGTGTCATGTTATGTTGTATATATAGTAAGTGGTCAAACAAACGTTCTCGGTTTTGGCTTATTAGAGCAGGCGGGGTGGTCCGTGATGGCCACCTCATAACGCGTGATACCACCACGAACACCGCCGCCCCCACTATGGTCACGCGTGATTTTTTTAAACGCGTTGAAAGTTTGAAAAATTGGACCGTTGATTGATTTTTGACCGTTATTTTAAACGGTAATATTCAATAAAAAAAAAACCTTTAAACCATTTATCTATTTATATCTCCATTTTAAACCATCTTACACACACCAATCTACATCTTTTAAACCATTTTAAACCCATTTCACACAATTTTTATATCTTTCTCAAATGGAATTCCCTACGGATTCGACGTTTCCGATGTCTAGCGATAGCGATACCGAGTCGTCTTCCGACAACGAGACGCTAAAATATTTTGTGTCGGTGTATAACGAGCTTGATGCCGAGTCGTCCCGCCCAAATAAGAAGATGGTCGACCGTGATCGTATACGTGCCAACGAAGTTTTGATGAACGATTATTTTGTGGAAAATCCGCTCTACAATGCCGAAACGTTTAGAGATCGGTTTCGTTTACCCAAAGAATTATTTTTAAAGATTGTTGGAGACATCGAAGCAAGCGAGGAATGGTTTCAAGAAGGTTACGATGCGAGGGCCAAACCAAGTTTCACGCCGATACAAAAATGCACGTCCGCCATTCGCCAACTAGCGACAGGTAACCCTCCCGATCAATATGATGAATACCTAGCTATGTCGGCCAGAACTACACGTGAATGTTTGCAATTTTTTTGCAACGCGGTCATTAAGTTGTATGCTAAAGAGTTTTTACGTAAACCGACGAGCCACGACATCTCACGTATTTACGCCGCACACGAGGCTAGATGACATTTTCCCAGGATGCTCAGTAGCATCGATTGTACACATATCGAGTGGAAAAATTGTCCAAGAGAGTTGCGAGGGGCGTATGTTAGGGGAGACATCAAAAGACCAACCATCATACTAGAAGCGGTGGCGTCGAATGATTTATGGATTTTGCATTCGTATTTCGGTGTTCCAGGTTCAAACAACGACATCAATGTGTTGCACACGTCGCCGTTGCTTCAAACCGTAACGGATGGTACCGCATCTTCCTCTCCTTTCTATGTTAACGGTCGACATTACAGACGAGCCTTTTTTCTTGTGGATGGTATCTACCCGTCTTGGTCTGTTTTTGTGAAAACTCCCTCATTTCCTGTCGAGCCTAAAGAAATCGTGTTCAAAAAATTGCAAGAATCGGCAAGAAAAGATGTTGAGAGGACATTTGGTGTTTTAAAGGGTAGATGAGGTATACTACACCGACCGGTTCGTGCGACGAACAAGAAATCAATACATAGCATAGTGTATGCATGTATCATATTGCACAATATGATGATCAAAGAAGACGGACGTGCAATATCCCCGGATTGGGTGCCGGATCCTCCTACACAAGTTCAAGTTCCACAAAATATCCATCTAGAATTTTTAATGAAGAAACTCACTTTCGGTTGAGATACGATTTAATTGAACTAGTAGGTTCTCTAGGTTTGGAGTTTCATGATTCGGACGAGGAGTAGGTTTAATGAAATTTTTAATTTTAGTGTTTTATTGTTAATTTCTAATTTAAAATAAAAAATTAAAAAAATTAGTGAAATTTATAATTTAGTGTTTAATTTCTAATTTTAAAATAATAATTAAAAAAATTGAGAGTGATGGAATTGTATCACTAGTGACCACCCCCACTACATTTCTATCACTAGTGATATAATATTGGGTGATGGCATGGCATGAGTTGATTGGTGCTTATGGTTGAATCATGGAAGATTGTTTAAGGATGTGACACGTAACTTGGCAACATCTGAATGGTTAAGTGCTTAACCAGTAAAATGTTTAAACTATTAAGTGCTGAACCAGTAAGAGGTCTGAACCATTAAGAGTCTGTATAATGTTTAACCGTTCAGAGGTAAATGTCTGACCAATTCAGATTAAAGATCTTAACCATTCAGACTCTGTATAATGATTAACCATTCAGAGGCAAATGTCTGAACCATTGAGACATCTGCTCATGAAACAAACAATCTAAACCATTAAGTGTTAAACAAATAATAGGTCTGAACTATTAAAAGCCTCATTAAGAGGTAAACTGAGAACCCCTTACATTAACAAAGAGTTCGAGTATTTTATTTTTAACTATTTACATGAGCATGGATATAGACGAGAGATTTGAGATTAAGTAGTTAAATTATCATATAGGGAATATGATAAAACTTATTAAAAAAATTCAAAAAAGATTTCTTTTATTAGGGTGGGAAGGGGTACGTAAACGATACACTCAATTAATAGAAAAATGTCATCTCATTTGAACTTACTTTAACCTTTTATGATGATCGGAGGAAGCGTCAAAAGCGGTGAATGTCTACACACAAAACGAATCGATTGAGCGCATATGGTTGTGGGTAGAGCTACGAGCAATAAAAAATCTTTATCGGGGATGTGGTTGTTCTTAGGTGATTTTAATGATGTCAAATTACCGGAAGTAAGACTCAATTCAGAATTTATTGCTCTAAATGCGAGTTTTTTCCATTGATTATTTGAATTGGTTGAGCGCAGACGGTTGTGAGAAGAGCTACGAGTAGTAAAAACTCTTTATTGGTGATGTGGTTGTTCTTAGGTGATTTTAATAATGTCAGATCCCCGTTTATGAGTTTATTACTCTATTTTTTTCAATCGTTTCAAGCAACTAGAAAAACATGGATTAACACCTTAAACTCCGAGTAAACCTTTTATGGACGGTTTGGAACTTTGGTTAAGTTGTAAGTTTGTCCGACATGTTTTCCTTATATTAATTAGGGTTAGGGATATCGGCCTCTAATAATCTCAAGTAGACTTCATTGTCCATTGGCAGTCTCACCTTTTTTTATTCCCCCCATCAGTCACACCTTTCAGCTATTTTTCCTCCACCGGTCCTAGTTAAAAAATCTTAACAAAGTTAAGTTTTTTTCCGAATTACAAACTAATGTTTTAAGGCTTTTGATCAGAACGAGGATACGAGTTTACTGATGTAAAACTTACCTTCAAATGGTGCTCCAAACGACGAAAACGGTGTTTCAATTCAGGCGTTTAAACTTCCAATTAACAAAAATCTAGTCGTTTGGAGCACCATTTCGAGGTAAGTTTTACAATCAATAGTCTTGTATCCTCATTCAGATCAAAAGCCCTAAAACATCAGTTTGTAATTCGGAAAAAAAAAAAAAAAAAACTTAACTGAGGACCGGTGGAGGAAAAATAGTTAAAAGGCGGGACTGACATGGGGAATAAAAAAAGGTGGGACCGCCAATGGCTAATGACCTCTACTTAGTGTTATTAGAGGCCAATATCCCTATTAATTACCGACTCGACTTGGATTTTAGAAGTGACCAAGTGAGAAGAGCGACTCACCATTTTAGTAGTAATGTAATCGTTGGGTGGGTATTTTTTAGAGCAAAATTTAAATAGGGCTTACAGGAATCGAAGATACTTAAACCATACTCACTAGATACAATGCAAGAGCAACAAACAAGATAGATAGAAAGACTACATAGTTTAATGGTGTTAATTTCTAACAAGTTACACCCATCAACACATGACATGAATCTAAAACACCAAATTTACAGGTTTAGATTTATGTTAAATGAGTCATGTTCAATTGTAGTATGTCAAACACACGAAATATTTAGTCAAACAAGTTATGTTTTGGGCTGATAGGACGGTTCCTGAGTTGACTCGTTCAACATTTCTTTTATTTTTTTAAAAATGTGTTTCATGTCATAGTTTAGACCTATTAGTTTTTGAGTATTATCTTATTTATTATATAAATCTTATTTAAAACTGGTAAGTATTACATTAGCTAAGGTTAGCATCAAACAAAAAATATAATCGAGCAAACCGAGCATCCATCCAAACGACATGTTACAATAGAGGAAATTGTGAGCGAAGTTAAGTCGGTAGGGTATCTTTGGTTTAAAAATAGGTCTAAGTTAAAGAACATAGATTGAGATAATTGATGCAAATTTGTAATTATGTAGTTTGGTTTCGATGACCCTTGGTTTGAGTTTGGTCGTGTTTAAAGAAATTTATGTTTCAAAAAGATCCAAAATACGTATGGTCAAACAAAAATGTAAAAATCTCCCAGAAAAAAGACAAAAATAAAAAAAGTTATAAATTTGACCATAAGTGACCGTACATATAATTTAATATTAATAAAAATAAGATTTCATTGACTATTGTGTATAGTGGCCGGTGGTGGTCGTTAAGGTGCTGTTTGTTTTTGCAGACATAAACTGTCTGCAAGTTGATTTCATCAGTTTTCATGTCTGCAACTGAAGATGTGGTCTGAAGCTCTTCAAGTTGAAAATATAAGACTGCTTGTTTTTATAAATTGATATTGTCTGTAAAAACTACACGAACTTTGTTTTTTTAGGATTTCAATAAAACAATTAATAATATAATATTGTTTATAATAACCAATCTGCAACCCAATTCCCTAAATTCCCAAATCATCGATCAAACTAAACCCTAAAATCCCCAATTTTTCTATCAGAATGAGCGAAATTTGACACAATTGAAGGACACCCATCTAAAGTTGGTGTCTTTTTATGGGAAATATGAAGATGTGTTTGTAGCCACAAAGATAGAAATTGGGAATTTAGAAGTTATATACCCTGATGCTCTTGGAATGTACGTAGAAAGAAAGACTCATATGCAGTGAAAGTGAGAGGTGAATGCGTTAATCACGCCCGGTGGTGGTCATGTTTATCACGCCCGGGTTTGTGTCCTATGGTGGTGGTCATGTTTATCACGCCCGGGTTTGTATGATGATGATGACACGATGAGAATGATCGATGATGACGATGATGATGATGATGATGTTGAAGGTTGATGGCAGCCGCGACGGTGGTGGTAGCCGACTGAGACGACGGCCGGCGTCGGTGACCTTACAGCAATGGTGGTGATCCAGATTTGAGGGAGGAGGGTTTTTTGTGAAGATGAGAGAGAAGGATTTTTTGTGAAGATGTTTGAAGAAAGGGTGTCATAGCTTTTTTTTATGCTGAAAAAAAATCATTTTCAGATCTGTTAAAAAAAAACAGTCTTCAAAGGTAACGTCTGCGCACCTGCAGACGTCAGCTCACTTGAAGATGTTTGAAGAAAAAAACAAACACGAGCGATGGGTATGAAAAAGTCCACACAGCGCCGTTGCAGTTACAGCACTCGCTTTAACCACTCAAAAATCAAAACAAAATAAAAAACAATAAAAATAATCACAACACCACTACACTACCCCCACCAATTTCTGCATCATATATTCAATCAGTTCAAACATCCCTATCAATCATCACCATATTTATGCTCATTACTCTATTATTAATCAGTTGACACTAACAATTAACCACTTTATATGTTATAATTAAACTAATAAATACATGTACTTTGATGTTTTTATAACTCTTATTTAAAACTGGTATATATTACATTACCTCACCTTTATAACAACATACAATTCTTAATAGTAATTTACAATTTTACAAGCATAAAATACAACCATGCTTCTAATTATGTGATGAGATAGTAATGAATTTTGTCTTTTACTTTATAATTCCATTCACACCCTCTTAATATTAATAAGTTTATTATACGACCCCTCAATTTTAATAAAAGTATATTTTTCGTCTTTTAACAAAATTTATACTACAACATTTAAACTTCAATAAAGTTATCGTTACGCTCTCTGCACTTTAAGCTACAATGGTTATCAATGACATCCAGGTTTTATTTTTCTTATACAAAGTTACGTATATTACGCTATCTCTTTTTGTTGCCATACATCAGATGTTGATATTCTAATAAAACGAACAATACAACCAAAGTATAGGTTACATTGTTGGTTTCATTAGAAACGACAAAAAAAAAAAAAAAAAAAGTTATAAATTTGACCATAAGTCACCGTACATATAATTTAATATTAATAAAAAAATAAGAATTCATTGACTATTATAGAGGCCGGTGGCGGTCGTTAAGCTAGCGATGGGTATGAAAAAGTCCACACAGCGCCGTTGCAGTTACAGCACTCGCTAAAACCACTCAAAAAATCAAAAAAAAAAAAAAAAAAAAAAAAAAAAAAATTCACAACAAACCTACTACTACTACCACCAATTTCTGCTTCATATATTCAATCAGTTCAAACATCCCTATCAATCATCACCATATCTATGCTCATTACTCTCTTATTAATCTGTTAATTATCCTAAATTTTGATGGATTATTGTAACCAGCCGATTGAAATTCGGGCTGTGGAATCGCTAGGGTTAGGGTTTGATCTCGCGAGTGATTTCCGGCTGAGATTTGCGAAAAAGTGCCCGGATGGCGGCCGGTTGGTGCAGCTGGATGAATCGAGTAAGAGAGACATTGTTCTTCCTGGTGGAGGTACTGTTTCAGGTGTTTCGGAGGATATTCGGTGTGATAAAGGTGATCGGATTCGGTTTAAATCCGATGTGTTGGAGTTTAGTAAGGTCAGGAGGAAATGTTTTTGTTTTGAATTGTGAATTGTTTATGCAATTGAATTTGTGTCACTACTTGTTATGATGTCTGGAATTAGAGTTTATTGGTTTCACAATTGCAGTAGAGATTGTGATGCATTAGTTATCTATGCAGTTAATGCGGTAAAATATTGGATATCGGTCAAGGACCGATATTTGAGATATAGGTTATCTCGGTGAGATATCGGTAATTTTATATAACGAAAAATTTATATATATAGCAATTTAACACTGATAATTCAGTGATATATCGGTTTTAGCGGTCAAATATCGGTGATATGTCGGTCAAATATCGGTGATATATCGGTCAATATAGCCGATATTATGGGTACCGATATTTTGACCGATATTTGAGACCGATATTTTATCAATGAGATATCGGTAATTTTAATATAATGCAGAATTTATATATATAGCAATTTAACACCGATAATTCAGTGATATATCGGTTTTATCTGTCAAATATCGGTAATATATCGGTTATATCGGTCAAATATCGGTGATATATCGGTCAAATATCGGTCAATATCGCCGATATTATCGGTACCGATATTTTGACCGATATTTGAGACCGATATTTTACCAAGGGACCGATATGACCGATATAACCGATATTAACTGCATAGTTAGTTATATAAAATTCGCCTTATTTTGGAAGTAGTTAATCAGATTTTATTGTTTTTTTAAGATAAGCTTTTTTTTTCGGTTAATTTTAGAACTGTTTTATGATCAGTTATGTGTTAAAAACAATTTTTTTTTGGAATCTTGTGAAATATGATAAAGTAAGGCAAGTTGCACTACTGACTTACTTTCAACTGTTGATGAACTTCAACTTTTGACATAAAGAACTAAAGATCATAGAGTATTATAGTTATAATTAAGGACCTGCTTTCACTTTTGTTTTATAATGTTACTTGTACCTTCTATTATTATGGACCCATGATGATCATCAGTCTTTCAGATTTTGTTTCCGTTATGGTCTGGTCACTGTAGTAATGGCTTAGGTGGCATTTCTTATGTTTTTGATCTTCAGCTTCTGCTCGTGTCATCGTTCTACCGATGTTCATTATGGGACTTAAGTGAAAGCAGGTTGCTTTTGTATGACCTTAGCCCTTATTAGTGTTTTCAAAATGAAGCGCAATGTGACATTTCTTGGTGGCAATCAAATATCATGAAAAAAGAAATCGTACAATGAATCTTCTTTTAGCATATTCTATGTTATAGTTGTCAATAGCGGTCGCTATAGCGAATAGCATAGCGTATAGGTCGAAGGTCGCTACTAGGTATGTAGCCATAAATAGCCGGATTTCTGTTTTTTTTTTAAATATAAATAGCGATTAAATATAGATGGATTTTAGGTTTCAGTTTAGGGGTGAGCAAAAGGAGAAACCCGACCCGACCCGACTATTACCCGACCCGAGAACCGATCAAACATAAAATAAAGAACCGATTCACTACCCTAAATATAGGGTCGGTTCCGGTCCATAGGTACAAGTCGGGTTTCACCATGAAAAGAACCGAGACCCGACCCGACCCTATTTTATATGAAAAATTGGAACCGATCTAAATACCTAGGTACTTGGGTTCGGGTCGGGTTGGGTATATTTTCGGTTCGGTTCTCGGTTATTTTCGGTCCGGACCTAAACTTGCTCACCCCTATTTCGGTTAAATATACCTGTAAAATAGCGTATATACCAGGGTATTTTGATATAATAATAATATACATATAATTTTTTTTTCTAGTGTATCGCCATTTATAAAATAGCGCCCGCTATGCTATTTATCGCTATTCGCCATGTAGCATACAGGTACCTTATCGCTATTTGTCGCTATTCGCCATTAACAACTAAGGTTTCCGTTATGGTTACTGTAGTAATTGCTTAGGTGTCATTTCTTAATTTTTTTGATCTTCTGCCTGCATCATTGTTGTAATGCCGTTTAGCAGCAGCGGACCTTTTGCTAATTTGAATTTCTGAATTTATTTTTTTGATGTTTGTTCTTCAGATGTCAGAATTACTAAATCAAAAATCGTCAATACAAGGAAAAGTACCGTCTGGATACTTCAATGCGTTATTTGATCTAAGTGGATCATGGTTAAATGATGCAACTGATGCCAAATATCTTGCTTTTGATGGCTATTTTATCTCTTTGTATTATTTGCACCTAACAACATCGCCGCTAGTACTCCAAGAAAGTGTCAAGAAATCTGTTCCAACTTGTTGGAACCCGTTGCTACTCGCTAGGTGAATATGTTTTACATTTTCAGTCTTGTAAGTGTAGAAACAGGTCAAACAGGTCTACGATGGTCAATTTGTGTTATGTTGTTGATAACGTGTCAAACAGGTCAAATGCAGAAAGTTAATCATGAAATTGGTCAAACATACTCGTGCAAAAGTCGCCTAACATGTTTTCAAAAGCTTACAAGTTTATTTATGGATATTTCTTATTATTTTTAGAGTAAAATGCCATTTTCGTCCCTAAGTGTTGGCCAGTTTTGCGACTTTCGTCCAAAGGTTTTTTTTCCGCATCTGGATCCAAAAGGTTTGAAATATTGCCATTTTCCCGTTAACTCAGGGGTATTTATGTCTTTTTCGTTAACTTAAAGGGCAATTCGGTTTTTTTACATAATATGAAAAAGACCGAATTGCCTTTTAAGTTAGCAAAAAAGACGGAAACACCCCTGACTTAACGAGGAAAAATGGATGGAGTTAACGAGCCGGATGAAAACTTTTCTTATTATTTTTTATAAGAACTTTTTGAATCATATTTAGTACATCAATCATGACAAGATTACAAAAAGGACAAAAAGTGCTGACTGGTGCCACAACCCATTATAATTAATATAATCCGTTTGACCTGTTACCGACCCGTCTGTTATTCCACATATTCTAACGAGATATGTTATATATGTCAGGTTTATTCAGACTTATGGCACACACATTATTGTGGGGATGGCTGTTGGCGGTCAAGATTTGATATGCGTTAAACAAAAACCATCCTCCACTATTTCTTCTGCAGAACTTAGAGGATACTTAGACGATCTTGGAGATAATTTGTTTTCAGACGGGAATAGTCCTTCTCTATTAGATAGGAAAACAAGAAACGGCAAACAAAAAGTAATTAAATCTTTAATGTCTATTTTTTTAATATCTTGAATTATCATGTACGTTTTATACTTTTATATTGATATTTTTGGCTCTTTTTTAGGTGCCAGATGTCTTCACTCGTATGTTGCAGCCGCACACCAAGCACTTCACCAATATTACAGAAAGTTCAAGCAAGGATGTAAGTTGGAAAATGTATTCAACATTTTTTTTGGCGAGTAAAATGCCATTTTCGTCCCTGAGGTTTTGCCACTTTTGCGACTTTCGTCCAAAGGTTTGTTTTTCCGCATCTGGATCCAAAAGGTTTGAATTCTTGCCATTTTCATCCGAATCGTTAACTCTGTTCATATTTTTACATTAAGTCAAGGGCATTTTCGTCATTTTAGCTGTTTGTTTTGTTTATTTATATCAAAATGTCAAGATTAAATGAAGGAAATACCCCTGACTTGTCGCTAAAATATGGATGGAGTTATCGAGTCGGATGAAAATGGCAAGATTTCAAATCTTTTGGATCCAGATGCGAAAAAACAAATCTTTGGACGAAAGTCGCAAAAGTGGCCAAACCTCAGGGACGTAAATGGCATTTTACTTTTTTTTGGCGCACTAAGTTACACATAAAAAGTTTGGAAAACAGGAAAAAAAAACTGATGTATGGTCTATATTGCAACAGGGCATTACGGTTATCGAGTGTAAAAGAGGAGGTGATGTGTTTTCGGACAGTTATTCGAAATGGCTTCAAACAGTTGGCACTGATCCCGAAGCAATGCTTTTCAAGTTTGTACCGATTACTTCTCTTCTTAATGGCGTTCCCGGAAGTGGTTATATCAGCCACGCAATAAACCTATATTTACGCTGTAAGTTATTTAAACGTAATAATTATGTCGGTTAGAGTTTATGTTAACAGCACCGTTTTTTTTTAATCGTGCAGACAAGCCTGCTGTAGAAGACTTGCAATATTTCTTGGAGTTTCAAGTTCCTAGACAGTGGGCCCCTTTATTTTGTGAATTAACTCTTAGGCATCAAAGGAAAAAAACTTCGTGCCCTCGGCTCCAGTTTAGTTTCTTGGGTCCCAAGATATACGTCAGCACGACCCAGGTACGTTATATTCAAGTGGGTTAATGTGGAAGAGTTAACTAAAAAAAAGTGGGTCGAATGATCTGCACCCTTTTAAATCGCTTTATTAATATAACTTTAATTTTTTTTTAATAATGTAGTTTTTGTAATCATATTTACCCCATTAATTGTTTATAGATTAAAGAAATGATTAAAAAATGTGTTTGCCTGATTTGACTAGGGGTTTAAAGGAGCCTAGCCGAGCTTAGGACTTGGTCGAGATCGATTTATGTACATTTTTACTTATTTTTATATGTATTTATGATCATCATTATAACATGATATATATTATTAAGTTATTTTTACAATAATAAAAAATATAAAGTAATTAATAATTATGTAATTATAGGGCTGCAAACGAACCGAACAAACACGAACAAGTCCTTGTTTGTGTTCATTTGTTAAGAAATATATGTGTTCACGAACGCTTACCAAACAAGATTTTATGTTCGTGTTTGTTTGTTAAGGAAATGAACTTGTTCGTGTTCATTTGTGTTTGTTTGTTAATTTTAGGCAACGAATGAAAACGAACGATGATGAACACAATTGAGCACAAACTAATGTTCATGAACACAAATGGTAACAAACGAATACAAACAAACGTTTATGAACAAAATATATAATACATCGACACTTATTAAGTATTTTATTTGTCGGAATTTTGAAGTATTTAAATAAAATATAAAAGCTAAAAACACTAATGAACTATCGAACACAAACGAACACGTTACCGAACGCTCACGAACATAAATGAACGAACGCACCCTCTGTTCATGTTTGTTCATTTAACTAAACGAACGGAATTTCTTGTTTGTGTTTGTTTGTTTAATAAACAAACGAACACAAACGAACTTCCCGCCGAACAGTTCACGAACTGTTCGCCGAACGTTTGGTTCGTTTGCAGCCCTATGTAATTATATATTCAATATATTGGATTAAATTATAAACTAATAGGTTCAATTAGGCTTACAAACCTCGTCAAGCTTGATATGTGAAGGTCAGGCTCGAGCTTGCATATTAAATGAGCTTGCTTATTAAGTAAGCTTCAATATGGGCTCAAGCTTGTTTAAGCCCGGCTCAATTCAATTTTTAGCGAGCTGATCTCGAGTAGTTCACGAACGGCTCAGCTTGTTTACATCCCTAGGTTTGATCCAAACTCTTATACTGTCTATTTTTTTCAGGTTACGTGTGATGAAAAACCAGTGATTGGTCTTCGTTTATTTTTGGAAGGCAAAAAAAGCAACCGATTAGCAATGCACGTACAACATCTCTCCAGTCTTCCAGATACCATAACACAAGCACTTTCAAAGTCCACCACAACCCGTAGAGAATCACAATGGAGGGGTTCTGATGAATACGGGACTCGCTCCCAAATTCTCGAACCAGTCAGATGGAAGCGGTTTTCAAACGTGTGCTCATCCGTAGTCGAACATGACCCAAACTGGCTAAACCAAGAACCGGCAGGGGGCGTGTATATCGTAACCGGGGCCCAGCTCATCATCAAAGGAAAGTGGCCTAAAACGGTACTACACCTTCGGTTACTATTCACCCACCTGCCCAACTGCACCATTCGTAAGACTGAATGGGCTGGCGTACCGACAGTAGCTCGGAAATCTAGTATTTTCTCCAACCTAAGCTCAACCTTTAGTTTCACACAACGGTCGGTTGCTAATCCACAGAAGCAGCAGCCTACGACGCTAAACTCGGGTGTGTTTACTGACAGCCCGCCAGTGCCTGTCCGGTCCACAACACTGCGTAAGTTTGTGGACATGGATGAGGTTGCGCGGGGGCCACACGACTTGCCAGGTCATTGGTTAGTGACTGCGGGTAAGTTGGTCATGGATGGTGGTAAGATTGGGTTGCATGTGAAGTTCGCGTTATTAGATTTTGCGCAAGACTAAGCTTGATTTTTTGTATATAAGAGTGTGTAAGAGGTTTGCCATTCCGGTTATTTTGTGGGTTTTTTTTCTTTAGAGCCTAATGCAAAATGAGTTAGATCGTTTATTTTACGAGTTTCAAATTTACCATCGGGCTAACATGGGTGTAAACCAAGCTGAGCAACTTATACGTACGAGCCGAAATTAGGGTCATAGATGAGGTGCACAACATGGGATCTACTTACAGCCCCTACATATTTTACCTTAAATAACTTAATTCTAGCTAAACAAACTTTTTGGGTATCAAGAAAAAAAAAGGTAAATAAAATCCCAAAATCCAGTTTTCATATGGTGGAACATGACACAACTTGTTTCACCAATAAGATTGAAAGTTCAACATTCAAACCAAATAAAGACAACATAGTTCATCATAACAAAGCACCAAAACAACATTATTAAACTCCATGCGATTACTCGGTTTTCCACGAGGACAAAGGTGGAGTGTCGACGTTCTTGTAACAATGCGCCAAAATCTGCTCAGGCATTCTATCACCCTTGAACGAAGCCATGGATTCAAGCTTGGCCATGTCCTGAGCTGTTAGTTTAACCGAAAGGGCTCCAAGGTTCTGGTTCAGGTTCGTGATCTTGGTTGTACCGGGGATTGGGCATACATCATCCCCTTGGTGTAGGACCCATGCCAGTGCTAGTTGGGCCAGGGTGCATCCCTTTCTTTCGGCCATTTCGCTAACTCGCTCAAATACACGTTTGTTGTGGTCAAAGTTCTCGCCTTGTAGCCTCGGTAGAACCTAAGAAAGATGAAACCTAAGTTGTTAAATCCAAAAGCTATTATATAACAATAATTATTTAAACAATACAGTTCTCCTGATTATATATTAGGAGGCCAGTTAACATACAAAATCCCTTAACGTACATTGTGTACGCGATTCAAAATCAACATGCGAAATTGGGTTTTAACGTGCGACTTCCATTTGTTTTTCACATGCGATTTCCTTTTATTTAACGACATGCGATTTCCAGTTTATTACTCACATGCGATTTCATTTTTATAACATAACATGCGATTTCCGGTTTATTACTCACATGTGATTTTCACTTTTTATAAACACAACGTGCGATTTACCATCGTGTACGATATATTTTTTCTATATATTAGTTATCAACCAAATAAAAAAATGCTAGGAAGAAGAAGTGGTGGCCAACTGACCCAATTGGCCCTTTAGAGACTCTAGTGGCCAAAAACTAGAAAGATTATAGAACACGGCTAAAAAGTAGTTACAATTTAGCCCAAAAATCAGAAGGCCCCATACATATCACAAGGGGGGCAAAAACATGATAGGGCACTTGGCCCACTCCCAAATAATAACAAATGTATTATTGTTTCTTTAGCAAAATAATTACTATTTTTTCTTTACTTTGTGGAAATTATGAAATAAGAATATTAATCTGACCGATTTTGGTCTGACTCGTAAGACTGTAACCCAACCCGCTTATATTGCCACCTCTTGTACCCCAGAACAAATTGTTTGGATCCACGACTAAACCGGCATAAAAATAAACTAGGTCCGGCATGTTTGCCAAATGCCACAAAATCACAGTAAGATATAAGCACAAACCTTTCTATAGTCATCATCCGCCAGATTGTCCATCACCTTTGGACCCGATGCGAAGAACCCACTACCAAGAGGAGCAAAAGGTACGATCCCAATCCCTAGTTCTCTGCGAAAAAACAAACGGACACGTGTAATGTCATAATTGCTTGTTATTTCTACAATTTGTCGATGTTCCTTGTTCTATTCTGTTTCAGTTATCCGGGTTTTGACCAAACATAATCGACACAAGATCCAAACCAAAAACTTAGCTATCCAATTTAAACCACCAAAATATGGGGTTCAGGTAAAATGAACCATATACTAATTTAAACTATTTGTTGTTCATATTGGAATTTTCATATGAATGAATTAGTATATGGGTTATGGACAAAATCTTTAACAGTAGACATTCACATGGTTTGCGAGTGAGCCAGACAAAATCGTTATTGGTCTTACCAAAAACCAAAGCGAATCACCCAACCCAAGTAACATATAAGGCAAATAGATGGGTCGGGCTATTCGGTTAGCTAGAATAACGAACACCCTTAATAATTTCTCATTTTCTTGGTAATATTAGTAACTAGCTAAAGCTAATTATGGGTTATTTACCTGCAAGTAGGAATAACCTCTTCTTCTACATCTCTAGTCCACAAAGACCACTCCAGCTGTACAGCTGTGATTGGATGAATAGCATGTGCTCTTCTGATGGTTGCTGGATTAGCCTCAGATAAACCAATGTATTTTATTTTACCTTCTTCAACAAGTTTTTTTAGCTCTCCCATCTATCAAAAATATCATTTTGATTAAATATCACCTTAAAATCTTATATTTTCATTTAAACAATACTTAGCGATAGCACTCCATGTGATTTTGATTTGAGACATGGTTTTCAAAACTAGTCCGGTCGTGTTGTTGGTTAACTGGTCAGACCAGAATAAAAAAACGAGATCATGTCATAAATGGCATAAAACTAGATCTATTACAAAAACAAAATACTATATGTATTTGATATGATTTTGTACAGAATAAAAAAACGAGATCATGTCATAAATAGCATAAAACTAGATCTATTACAAAAACAAAATACTACATGTATTTGATATGATTTTGTAACTTTAAACTTAATAAATAAACTAGAGAGTACTAAATTAATTTGAAAATGAGGTTTTAGAGGTAAAAATAATATAAAAATCTAAAAAAATGGTAATCCAGACCAAGTGTTAACCGACCGATTCAAATGGAACATGCTTATCTGGACCAGTTCCATGCCTGATTCCCGGTCCAACCCGTCTGATCAATCGGCCAGACCGGTTTTATAATCACTCGTCGAGATCACACATTGTGTTCTCCAATTAAACTAAACAATTGAATTTATCTTGGGGGTGAGATAAGACTTTGGGACCAATAGGTCCTGGGTTCGATTCCCACAAGAGGGTTTTCCCATATTTATTGGGTTTCCTATTGAATTGGTGTATAGGCATTATGCCTAGTGGAGATGGATATGATCGGGTGGTTCCGCTGGTGGCACGATAATACTCAAGTGGTCCGTCAGTAATCCGAATTTGCCGTTCAAAAAAATTGATTTATCTCTCTTATTAAATGTTTCTTTCTCATATTAAATGATAATGATTTTGAAAAAATTAACTAAACAATTAAATATCTAGAAATATGATACATCTTATTATAATATTTTATTGATAGTAACTAAACATAAGATTTCAACTATTGTCTTTTACTAAAAATTTTCAATCTTCATTATTTATTATTTATAATTCTTAAAGTTTTATTATTTTTATTTTACAAATGTATGATAATATCCAACATATAAAATCTTCATTGAAAAACAATGCTTTTAATAGTTTGTATTTATTCAATCCATGTAATACATGAGTTTCCAACCTAGCATTTAATACGCACTTATGTTTAAAAGCTAACACACTCAGATAAGTAAAATGAAAAACAAACCGTGATTTCGATCGGCACTTTTGGATCGATACGATGAGCATAGTACAGATCGATGTAATCAACACCAAGCCGCTTCAAACTCGCTTCACAACAAGCCCTAACGTATTCTGGTTCCCCATGGATTTGCAATTCACCATATCCCTCCCCAAATCTCAGCCCAAACTTGGTAGCAACTTCAACTTTCTCTCTAGCAACTCCCTTCAATGCCTACACCATATCATTAATTACATTACACACAAATTAAATCAAATCCATAACCAAATCACACCGAAACTGTTCGGAAAGAATCAGAGCAGAGTCAAGAGGGTCTGCTGGCCCCATTCATCAGAATGCATTGATTTTTTTAAATATAAAATCTCGATGTAAATTATTATATAATCTATAAACCCGATTGACAAAATCTGAATTTTTAACAAAAAGAAAAATAAAAACAAAGCTATGGCGAAACCAGAGGGATCAAGAGGGTGGCGCCTCGGTCACCGGAATTTATTAATTTTTTTAAAATTAAATCATTTTTTTCTTTAAAAAATAAGTTGCGATTATCCTCACAAGAGAAAAAAAGAGCCATATGATTACCCCACATACTAAAAAAAGTCCCGATTCCGCTAATGGTTACAAATCACATACAATTACAACAATCATCTTACCAGACACGGGTCAAGAGGGTTTACTTCACCAGTCACCAAAATTTATTTAAACATCAAAATCTTAGTTTTTTTTAAATATAAGTTTGGACGATTGTCTCACAGGAGAAAAGAACCTTATGACAACCCACAACCAAAAAAAAGTTCTGGTTCTGCCACTAATAACTACAAAAGTACAAACAATCGGATTACCTTGCCGATGAGGATTTCGTTGGTGTGAGGTCCATAGACATCAGAGGTATCGAGGTGAGTGACGCCAGAGTTAACAGCGTGGTGGATGAGTTCGATCATTTCTTGTTCGGGTTTTGCAGGACCGTATGCATACGACATGCCCATGCAACCTAATCCGATCGCTGAAACCTCGAGTCCCTGTGATCCGAGCTTGATTCTCTTCATATCAGACATTTTTGGTGTGGTGTTTTTGTTGGTTTAAAACCCTTCCTTAAATATATAGGCTTAATGCAAAGGATGTTTTGATGCTTGTTACAAGATTTTATTGGATGATTGTGATTATGTGAATTGAATGTAATTTAATGCCAAACGTCGTCGTTGATTGCATGTAGCATGCTTTTGGAGTGACTGGTATGAACAAACGACGTCGTTGAGGTTCAAAATTTGAAGCCAAGTGGCAGCAACAAATTCTTTAGACCATGTGTAGTGGTTAACATCCACCCTTGGGTGTTTTACGCCATGTGGCAGTACAGTCAGCAATGGGGCATTATGGGGCGTTTTCTAAAATGGGTGTAGTGAGGATGTGGGCATTGTGGGGCATTATTTTAATAGGGGTGTAAAAAACTAAAAATTAAATAAAATAAAAAAAACCAACAAAAAAAAAAAAACTATTGGACAAGAAAAAGAAGATTAAATGTGATTGGTCAATTCATTCCCCCATCCGGCGTGGAATATTTCACGCTCCAACCTCATTTTCCCAAAAAACGCCCATGGGGGCCGATGTGGGGCATGCTTCATCAAAAAAACGCCCATTTTTTTATCCACTACACATGGTCTTAGAACAAACGGTGGAACTTGAATTAATATGCTGAAATTAGTTTGACTTGATTTTCTAAATAACTTTATACAAATCAAGCTTGAATATATATGTTTTATAAACCACAAAATAGTTGATTGTATTGGTTTGTATTTAAACTAGTGGAATTCTCTAGCTGGTAAATTCAGTTGGTATAGGTTTGGTTTATTACAATTTCTATATAGTATTGGTAGGGAAGAGAAAGCACAAAAATAAAGTCAGGATATGCCCAAAAGGATATTGACATGTTTACATAGATCGAAAACAATAAAAACTAAAATGGGTAAGGGGGTAGGGCGCCCATCACTCACCACACACTCATCATTCACAACATCCAGTCAAATTCCGCCATGTCATCAAACATTATTCCATCACTAGTGATAAATTTTAGTGGAAATGCCCATCACTCACCACACCCAACAATTTCCCTCACAACCCAACAATTTCCCTCACACATTCATGCGTGATAGTGGCCACGTGTTGTCGGATTCACGCGTGAAAACAACCACCAGCGGCGGTGTTCCCCGGTAATCCATGCGTGGTGGATGGATGAAAACAGGGCGCCCCGTGAAGGGGTATGGTCCCAGATCTCGCGTTAGCACGACCGCGAGTGACCAATACCCTTATCAAAAACCTCCACCGGCAAAGACTTATCTGTTTCCGTGCGGGCACGCACGAACACAACGGTCGAATCCAATCGGTCAAGGGATGAGAAGAACTTACCTTGTGTATGAAAATAGATGTACACATAGCAATGCGGCATGGCACCGCATCCTATGTACATTTTCGTCACGACAAGGGATCTGGATGAAGGCAACAGTCACCACAAGTGGCGATGCGGCCTGGAACCGCATCCCGCATGACACCACAAGTGTGGGAACGCGGAAACAACGGCAGTTACCGCGGACGGCGATGCGGCGCAGCACCGCATCCTACCCACGAGTCAAGTGGGACTGACACCACAGTGCAAGTGGCACCAGTCACAGTCGCCTGTCAGTTCA
This sequence comes from Helianthus tuberosus, assembly GCA_030545235.1. Lineage (NCBI taxonomy): Eukaryota > Viridiplantae > Streptophyta > Magnoliopsida > Asterales > Asteraceae > Helianthus > Helianthus tuberosus. Next base: position 3,998,197 of record CM060362.1, read on the forward strand.
TACGTGAGCAACAGACTGACACCACGGTAGGACGTGGCTTCACCCCCACAACCGACATGCCTGACACACCCGTGTAGGGGCGGCGCATCGTCAGTCTGACCACCTTAACTACCCTCCTTCACTCATCGGCTATAAATACTCACCCCAAACTAGGTTTGAGGTATCATCTCTGAACTCTCTCACTACTACTATCACACACTTTGCTTCACAAGCAAATTACTGATTCTCATGCCGGAGAGTGGTAACAAGGAGCACCCCCACCCCTTTCTCCTTGTTACGAGTCACGGTGTGTTTTCCTTGTGCAGGAGACAACCCAGCTGACGGTCTAGCTATCGATCCTCGGAAAGAAGGGATTAACCCTACTTGACGAGACCAGTGAAATAACCTCTCTTGATTAGCCACTGTTTCATCATTGGCGCCCACCGCTACTCTTAGCACTTTAACCACATCTCTTTCTTTCTTGAGATCATGTCTGATCGTCTAAACAATACTACAGGGGAAAATCTAAACCCCGCAAACCCAGGGCATGCGGGGACTGCTCCCCCAGCCCAAAACGCCGACCACATAGGCACATCCGCAGCAGGGGGCGCTCCCCCCACATTTGCACCAGATTTTTCACAGTATGCTTCTGTGATACCTCCAGGCATGGACCTTCATGCCTGGTATTTCCAACAACAAACTATGCTGGCCGCAACATACAATAAAGCTTGCGCTGACACACAAATACCTGGCGGTCCCACCCCCGCACCACATACTCATGCGGGTCGTATCTTGCAATACGAAAGCAGGGTCCCCACACACCCAGCCTCTCATAATAGACACGAAGACCGCGGTTCCTCTTACTGCGAGGTCCGCACACTCGATGAGGACGATTCCTCATATGGGTCCCGCCGCAGGGGCCCTATACATAGCCGCCTAGGCCCTCATGGCGAAACTGGGCGGCAGTCTACAGCCCACCACGGCCCCGACATCCATAGCCGTCTGGGACCGCAATCCCATAACGAAGGGTATGGTCGTACCGACCCGGACGACCATACATATTGCGGAGAATCCCACACAACTAACAGCCAACCAGGAGGGCACAATTACGTTCCTCCCACGGAACCTCGCACCACATACCTTCGCACTGCTAAGCGCAACCAAACCCAGGCATACAGGCCAAAATCCGCGGCCCAAAACTCCAAATTTATACCGGAGATCGCCCTCGCCGACGTCACAACGACTAAATTCCCACTCACAATCGGGAAATACAATGGTTCGTCCGACCCAGATGACCACATGAACATTTTTACTGGCGCGGGGTGCAATGGCAAGTGGGCCGAGTCCACTTGGTTTCATTTTTTCCCCTAGACGGTTAGGGCCTGGTTCGATTCTTTGCCAGTGGGATCACTGGCTTCATTTGAAGACCTGCAAGCACGATTCCTTGCACACTTCAGCTAGCAGTGACGTCATAAACGCGATTCCATGGACGTCATGAATATCTGGCGCGGAGACAACGAAACTCTGGAGTCGTTTGTCGTCCGCTACAATAAAGAATGCCTCGAGATCGGCGGAGTCGCAGATCAAATGGCACGTAACCATTTCATCCGGGCCGTCAAGGATGAGGATATGGTTATGACCATCTCGGGCAAAGTGGGTTTGCCAGAAAGATGGGACGACGTCATGGCCGCGGTCAAGACATACGCCCAAACCCAGCGGTCCCTCAAACCGCACACTGCCAAGGCACAGCCCCAAGCGGAAGGTCAATCCTCCCACCAAGACTCCAAGCGCAATAACAAGCGCAACGGGGACACATGGAATCGTGGCAACGATTCCAAACCATACGTCCCACGCAGCCACCAGCCCGACGCAAGGGCAACGATCAATGCCCATCGCGATAATCGGGCATCCAAGAAAGAATATCGGGACCGTAATTGGACCGAGATCAACCAGTCGCCAAGTGACGTCCTCCTCACGGACGCACAATTCTTGCGACCGGACCAACCAATGAAGTCCAAAAAGAATCAGGATCTCACGCTTTGCTGTGAGTATCACAAAGACTCGGGCTACACAACCAACAACTGCATCAGTCTCCGGCTGGAGATCGAGCGAGCTCTAAAAGAGGGGAAGCTGCAACATTTGTTGCCAGCCGCGCAAAAACAAACCAAGTGCATCACCCCCACAACGAGGGCCCCTCCTCGGGTAAAAGGACCATGTATGTGGCCTCAACCCATATGATCAATGGAGGACGAGGAAAGCCGCCCAAGGCGGCAAGAAGACCGGACAATGACTGGAAAGACGAGCAAGTCGTCTTTCCAAAAGTCCAAGGCGGACCGCGCGACAGGCGCGCCTTCGTCATTACAGGCTACCTGGCTCATTACTGCACGGAATGATTATTCATCGACCCGGGCAGTACTTCCGACATTATATACGAGCAATGCTTCAACCAATTCGATCAGGAAGACAAAGATCGGTTGCATCCGGTAGATTACCCATTGGCCGGATTCGCGGGGGAAACCGTATTCCCCCTGGGCCAAATTACTTTCCTTGTGCGCCTCACCAACAGAAGGCACACACGAGTAGAGGAGGTAAACTTCATGGTTCTACCCCACACCTCCAGATACGACGTACTTCTCGGTCGAGAATCCCAAGGCGATTTCAACATGATTACATCCGTCCCACTCTGCCGTCGATTTCCCAACTGAGACGGGGATCGCGATAATCTATGCCCGCAGGGAAGTGATGACCATGGACGACCTGCGTCCGACCAAGACGGCGAGGCTCACCCCCAACACCCAACCAGAAAAATGGGTTCTTAACGCTAGACACCCAGAACAAACGGTCATGTTGGGACATGCCTTGTCCAACAACGTCAGAACGTGCCTGAAGCAACTCCTCTTCAGGAACCAAGATATTTTCTCATGGACGCCCGCTGACATGACAGGGGTGCCACGCAAAGTCGCGCAACATTTCTTGAATACCTTGCCATGTATCAAGTCGGTGATCCAAGGCCAACGCCACCTTGGGTCCGCAAAGAACGAGGCGATGCACGAGCAGGTCAAAGAATTGCTCTTCGCAGGTATCCTGCGGGAAGTAAAATACCAGACTTGGTTATCCAACCCAGTCATGGTAGAAAAACCAGCTGGGGGCTGGCGCATGTGCGTCGATTATAAAGACCTCAACAAAGCCTGCCCCAAAGATTGCTACGCACTTCCCGAGATCGACGAGAAAGTCGATAACCTCGCTCCATTTAGATGGAAGTGTTTCCTCGATTGTTACAAAGGCTATCACCAAGTACAGATGGCAATCGAGGACGAAGATAAAACGGCATTATGGCACCCCTACCGGGAATTACAGTTATACCAAAATGCAGTTTGGATTGCGCAACGCGGGCGCAACTTATCAATAGTTGATGAACGACACTTTTGGTGATCAAATCAGCAAAAGTGTCGAAATCTACATGGACGACCTCGTCGTCATGAGCATGGAGGAGGATACCATGCTCAACGATATCGAAAAAACATTCCAAACTCTGCGCGGCGTCAATATGAAGCTCAACCTAGGGAAATGCTCGTTTGGAATGGAAGAAGGCAAGTTCCTTGGATTCATCGTCACTAAAGATGGATTCAAGGTAAACCCGGAAAATATTCAGGCGATCGAACACATGCCATCGCCTTCCACAATGAAGGAAATGTAACGACTAGCTGGCCGGCTGGCCGCACTGAACAGGTTTTTAGCCAATCACGCAGTTAAATCCTATCCTTTCATCAAAACTCTGCGGAACTGCTTAAAAAAGGAACAATTCCAGTGGACCGCAGAGGCTGAAAATGCTTTCCGAGAGATGAAAGAATGTCTGATTCAACTCCCAACTCTAATCGCACCACGCAAGAAAGAACCGCTTTTCTTGTACCTATCTGCCGCAGACAACGCGGTAGGCGCGATACTCATCGTAGAGCGTGAGGGAGTTCAAACACCCATCTACTACATCAGCAAAATGCTCAACGAACCAGAGACAAGATACTCCATCATGGAAAAATTGGTACTCGCACTGGTGCACGCATCAAGACGGTTACGACGCTACTTTGCAAATCACGTCATCACCGTATTAACCAATTACAGGATCAGACCGATCCTTTCCAAGCCCGATATCTCTGGGAGATTAGCAAAATGGGCCATTGAACTGGGCGCGCACGCATTGATCTATAAGCCGCGCCCCGCGATCAAAGGCCAAGTTTTAGCTGATTTTGTCGCCGAAGTACCGGCAAATCGCATCCAGGAATGCGAGGAAGAGCAAAACCCTACACCACCACCATCCTCCTCAGATACCTGGGCACTATTTACCTATGGTGCATCCAATGAGGATGGTGCAGGCGCGGGTCTGAGACTCGTCAGCCCCGATGGCCAAGAGCTCCCCTATGCAATCCGCCTCGATTTCAAAAGCACAAATAACGAGGCAGAGTATGAGGCTCTACTGGCCGGGCTGCGTTTGGCAGTCAAACTCGGCGTCCAACACTTGGAAGCACACGTCGACTCGCTCCTAGTTGCAGGATAAGTACGCGGCGACTATGCCGCAAAAGGGGATATCATGATCTTCTACCTTGAACAAGCCCTGCACCTTAAATCAAAGTTCACTTCCTTCAATATCCGCCATATCAACATGAGTGAAAATAAACCGGTGGATGCACTTTCGAAACTCGCATCCACGAGCTTCCAACACCTGGCAAAGGAGATACGCATTGAGATTCTGCAGAATCCCTCAGTGCCCCTCCATCAGGTCAACGTCATCCAATACGGTACAACATCCTGGATGACACCAATCATTGCATACTTACAATCAGGTATAACTCCCGAAAGTAAGGCAGAGGCACGCAAGTTGCAATACAAGGCGTGCCATTATCAGATGGGAGACGGTATTTTATACCGCAAATCATACCTGGGACCACTCCTTCGATGCGTCGACCCCCAAGATGCCACGTATCTAATCAGAGAGATACACGATGGAATATGTGGCATACACGCAGACCCACGCATGGTGGTGGCCAAAATCATGAATGCTGGGTAATACTGGCCCGGCATGCACCTGGATGCGGTTAAAATCTTGCGCAAGTGCTTCAATTGTCAGCGGCACGCTCCCAAAACCTTGCGCCCCAAGAACAACCTGATCCCCGTCACTACCGCATGGCCATTTCAAAAATGGGCAAGCGATGTGGTAGGACCATTTCCAGACGTACCAGGTGCAGTCAAATTTATCATAGTGGCTGTCGACTACTTCACCAAATGGGTAGAAGCAAAACCGCCAGCCTCTACTACCGCTATGATAACAAGGAAATTTGTCTGGGAACACATCATCTGCCGTTTCGGTCTACCAATGTGCATAGTATCCGATAACGGCACCAACTTCGCGGCCGAAGATTTCCAAATATGGCTAAAAGAACTAAACATTGAACACATTTTCTCCTCTGTGGTGCATCCACAAGGAAATGGCCAAGTCGAAAGCATCAATAAAAGTTTAGTCGAGGGAATAAAGGCACGATTGGGAACAGCCAGACGCGGCTGGGTCGATGAACTCCCTAGTATCCTTTGGGCTCATAGAACTAGCCCAAAGATAAGTAACGGTGAGACACCCTTCAGCCTGGTCTATGGTTCTGAAGCGGTGATCCCCGCTGAAGTAGGTCTCCCTTCACCTCGAATGTTGGCTGTCAACAATCATGGGCGCAGACTCGACTTGGATCTCCTAGAGGAACGGCGTGAAAACGCAGCAATCAACGAGCCCAAGTACAAAACCAAACTGGAGAAATATTACAATGCGCGTGTTCGCATTTGTACCTTCATCCCGGGAGACTACGTCCTCCGCGACAATGAGGCATCTAATGCAGAACGCCCAGGGAAACTTGCCCCTAAGTGGGAAGGACCCTACCTCATCCAAGAGGTCCTGGGCAAAGGCGCGTACAAACTACAAACATTAGAAGGCGAACCTATCGCACGCACATGGAATGCACAACAACTTCGACGCTGTTACATGTAAGCCATGTTTTTACATTTTCCATGAAACCTATCGGGCCGCAGGCCATTTGCAGAAAAATAAATGAACGATTTAATGCAATATTGTTTATTCCCTCTATTACAAATGCGTGGTCCACTTTGCGGTATCTGCAAAAACAGATTGACAAAATCCTCATTCGCGATACCCACACAAAGTGGTAACCACACACAAATATTGTAATAGGCCAACAAAAGCAAAACATAAAGCGTCTATCCGGCTGGACACGCAAATACAGTTTTTACAAAACTTAAAACAATTCCTAAACCCTTATGGGATAGAAACAGGAATTGACTAATACTTACACAACAAAGGTGTAGAGTATACTCAACCGCGCTTTACAGCCAACAGAGTTATCCATATACGCGCTCACATAGAGACAAAGTAAATATTCTTTACTTACTTTGAGCCGCACATACTTGCATATCACCTAGCTATGCAAAAGGCAACTTCAGACTTAATGTTGTTCACAATGTCACACCCTGGCTTTGCGGAAGCGTGGTTAATTTGGTGTGACTTCTTAATACCATAGCTTAACCATAACAAAGCTATATGATATAAAACCATGCAAGATCATCCATTCGATTAAGTTTTAAAAACCAAATACAATAACATTGTCTTAACGGAAACACATCCTAATGACATTGTTCAACAAACACAAACATCAACATGACATAAACACAGTTTAAGGACTGTGACTTGTCCAGGAAAGAGTCACATTCCCCAAACCCGGATGACCTCGTAACTAGTGCAGCGGGAAAACGTGTCATACCGCGCCAGATCCTTTAATTCCCTGAAATACATGTAAGTTGAAAAATCAACAATAATGTTGAGCGAGTTCATGTGTAAGTGAGTAAATAAACCTTTGTATATATATAAATCCTGGTATGTAGCAAATAAGGAAAAAGAGATCACCAATGGTTTGCAAGACCATTGATATGTGTGAAGTGCAAGTAGGAAGACTCAAACCTAGCAGATTTAGCGTTGGGTACAAAGTCACCCCAAGGTCCGTTCTGGTTGGGCCTGGGGCTGGGCTCGCTACACCCAGATAGATCTACCGCTTACGTCCCTCGGTCCTACAATGAGGATTAATGGCCTCCAGTTTCTGCCTACCCACTCACATGATCTAAGTAGTAAACCTCCTTACGCTAACCATACCATGTATAAAGTACTTGTAATCATAGTAACATGTATTTCACCCCCGCAGTTTGGAAAACTGAAAACAGTTAAGAGAAAAGGGGGACATGAACTCACAGTGGTGCGTCTCTACCAAGTATGCCTCCAAATCAATCAGCTGTGTGACGACCTACACGTACTAATTCTATTAGACGGACGGCCGTGCCTTAGCTTTATGGTTTAAGTTTTTGGGAAATAGTTAGGCAACTATTTCGTGTTTACATTCTGTATATACTTGGTAGTCATTTTCCTTCCCAAGGATGGGGGATTTAATACATGTGTATTCGTATAATTTCGATATATATTATTAAGTCTCACTTAAAATATATTTTATTTCCAACTTCAAAATATAAATATTCTTCTCAAAAATATTATACTTTAATACATGAGATTTTCCCAAAATAATACTTAGTAATATTATTTTTACCCTAAAAATAATATTTACGTAGTTCACAAAATAATCATAAACACTTATACAAGATACAAGTGATGTTGTGAAAAATATATACTAAATATATATATGTATCACGTTTTATTTTGTGAAATCCCACCTCCGATATTTTGTAAATAAATCGTGGCGAAATCTATAATTTGAAAACAAGTCAAAATGTATTTCTAACACTCATAGTGAAAATATTTCTAAGTGTTAGGCTTTTGGAAAAATTTCGCCAGAGTTTCCTCTGCAACTGGAGGTGGCCACGCTTTCAAGCGTATCATTTTCTTTTATAAACCAAATCAACAATTTCCTTATTTAACCAAAACCATGTCCAAAACAACAAACTAGTAAATAAATATGTATATTGCATAAATTACATGAACTTGCGTTTTATCCGAGAATAGAAAGTAAATTCCATTACTTTTAGTGGATCTTTATATAAATCAATCCGTTTTCGTAAAAACCCCGTTTTTAAAGAAATTCCATCTTAACAACTTCTCGTCATCTTTAAAAATAGTTATTTTGTCGAAAGTGTGTGCTACACAAGTGTTTACACACTTGTGTGTTCTAAAAATCATTCGTGTTAGTGTAAGATCCGTCTTTAGAAAACATGATTTCTTTGATACTTGGTTCTTTGAAAATACCGCTTGTAGATACGTAGATCTACTAGTTTTAAACACTATTTCACAAGCAAAATCGCTTTTACACAAGTTCATGATTCGTGTGTGGTAGAGTTTCATCCTTTAACCCTTGTTACTTTCAACACAACCTTATGTCATGATCCAAGATCGTGACCAACCAGGGTTAAATGACGATCCGAGCTACCACAACATAGATCGGGTCCAAATAATCACGCAAATCAAATACTACATGATTTACACAACATATGAGCTTTTAACCAACATTTTTAGTGTTTTAAGTAGACTTTTAAGCTTCAACTTGTATGTTCACGAGTTTTAACCGTTACAAATCATATTAACCACTTTAAAATAGTTCGAGAAGGTGATTTAAGCAACTTACTGCTAGCTCGAGGCTAGGGAAGAATCTAAGCGAAAAATGCGTGGATAAAAGCAATGTAGTGAGGTCCTTCGCCTTCCGGTTGCACCAAGGGTGCTCAAGGGGGTGTTCGGCCGAAGCCTTTGAGAGAGAGAGAGAGAGAGCTTGAGTGTTGAGTTGTGAGATGGATGTTATGTTGTGTTAATGATCTAACTTATAGACAATTAGTGTGAGTATTAACCAAAGGATCATGTGTATTCTAGATACTAAACATAAGATTATAATATTCAAATAAAGGACAAGGTATGTCCCCCTCTTGGGGACGGTTTGGTTAAGGGGGCGGGGTCTAGTTCGATTCCAACTAGTAGTTAGGTATATTAGTTAGGTTAATCTAGTTAAGTTAAGTGATTAACCCGGTTACTAGTGTGTAGTGTGTTATGATGGGTGTAAGGGTATTCAGGGACCCTAACTGGCTCAGAAAAAAGGTAAATAATGAAAATGACAATATTTTCATGTTCCGGGTATAGTCCGGTTGTTCGGTTGGATAGTAATCCGTTAAAGCGTTAAACAAAGCTTTAAAGTGTCGTTATTACCCTTTTTAGTGACACAACTCATTTCTGACACTTTGGAAAGTGTCTAGTAATATTTTTCTCATGTTTTGGCACTTTATTAGTTAGCTAAAAGCTGAATTATTATGTAAAGTGCTAAGTTTTGTGCTAAGAGCATGTTTTAGGCACATCCAGTCATTGCGCTTATTCCTAGAGATGCAGTTCTACAACCCTTGTATCCTACACTCACCACTAGTGTAGCAAAATATTTCTGGCTCATACAGGCCTTAGAGGCAGTGTCTGCCTGATTGTCACACCCCGACCGCGTAAAACAACAAATCGCGGCGGAAACATCGGGGCGTGTTGCAACAGAATTAATGTTTCATAACCATGGATATCAAAAGTGTTTCGTTTTATAAAACATAGAGTAATTACATCGTCTGGAAATCTAAATACACTATTTAAACATAGTCTATCATTGTTATTGAGTCACTAAGGCCTTGTCCAGTCCTATGTGAGTATGCATCTTATCAATCGATATCATCCAACAATACCTGAAACATATGTGAAAACGAGGTCAACAAAGAAATGCTGGCGAGTACATAGGTTTTGTGAAAATAAGATTCATGACTTCTGTTTAAGAAAATGTTTAGTCATGAACCTTGTAATTTGCTTTGTCTTTGTAAATCATTTGAAAAATAATAAGTTCGGATGATAAGTATAAATAAGAAAATAATGCATGATTAAATGAATAACCATGTAAATGAGTTTGCATAAGATAAGTTGTTTATAAATCAATGTCTTGTGAAAAGTATGTTATTTGTATAAAATGTTCTATGTCTCAAACTGAAATGATTCAAATAACGCTATGATATGTAATACCATACAAACACTTATATATAGGAAGTACCAGCGGCGTATCCACCATGCTTGTATCATATTACACACGCATCGTTACTTAATCAAACCAAACCAAACAATGTCAAATGTCTATGTCAAATATCCATGTCAAATGTCTATGTCAAATATCCATGTATGGCAAGTGAAATGTCTCAACTAAACCATATGCACAAAAACAAAGTATTGAAGTAAAACTTGGTTTAAATCAAAGTTATGTTTTGTGGAAAATACATGATCAAATGTCAATCATGTACAAATGTTTACCCAATCGTTAACCCATTTTGTAAAATCGTTCTAGTCGTTCTTGTTTTAATTGTGAAGCTACTTTATGGTCGATTCTCTAATAACATTCAAACCTTCTTGACGCGTTCCTCGCTCCATCTCGCTCTCGCTCTCGTTCTTAACAAACCCTTACCAAAGGATAAGTTAATAATTACAGATTCAGTCGCTACCCACAACCCCCACACATAACAATGGGTGTAGTAAATAACGGGATTTGTCAGATCCTATGGTACCATAACCTAATACTGGTCGGCTCGATCATTGCTAATGAATGTCATTGGTTATGTAACTACAAACAACAAGTTCGTTCACTTTATGAAATTTGTTATTAGTTTTTGAAATCATCGTATTCGTTCTTGAAATCATTGTTAGCGTTCTTGAAATAATTGTTATTGTTCTTGAAACCACATTGTAATTGTTCTTGAAACTATTGATAAAACATTTAGTACATATGAATCACCCCAAAACATTTGGAAAACAGTAAAAGAGGGGAATAATGTACTCGCCTGGGAGTGCTTAGGAGTCTTGAACAACTACCAAGTAAGCTAGAGGAGTCCCGGAAATCAAACGGTACCTAATATAGGTAACTACATAATTAACCCGGACCTAAATCGGAAGACTGGGTAGCAGGAGGGTTTGTAAACCAAATGAGTGTAGGAACTCATATGATATGGTTTAACAAAGCCTACATACTAAATGAAACTTAACCTAAGTATTATCGACCCATCGCGACCCATTAAGGTAACTTATGCTACTTTAACGCGTCGTGCGCGTGAAACGCGTTCGGACCGTCTAACTAGCCCTATGACAAGTGTTATATGCCTAAACATGTTACATAATCAGTTATGTGACAAAGGTTTAGGTTACATATGCTTAATTACCAATTATACACGAAAAGGGTATTCTGGTAATTTACCTAAGGCATATAAACCACCTATCATACAACTACTCAAACGATGTGACCATAGGGTATAACCTCGGAAGGTTATTCCCTACCTACTATGGTCACCTAATGTATTTGTTCGGATCCTAATGATCGACCAAACTGGGTCGGGTTCGAAGGTATAAGCGATTTATCAGATCGCTTACCCTACGACCCTAGACAACGTGGTAATCAGTAGGCATAGTCCCAAGGGACTATAACCAACGTGATTACAATCACGTTGCGAAGTTCAAACGAACTTCGCATTGACCATTACTGGTCAACGCTGAAAGTCAAACAAAGTTTGACTTTCTGACTCGAAAAGCAGTAAAATAAGGAAAAGAACGAAAGAATACTTACGAAGGGTCCCCGAATGCTAATCCCGATTCAAGAATCTCAGGTATGAAACAATGGTTTCAACTTAGAGGTTCTCAAATCAGAATTCTAGTGATTTTAGCAATGGGGGGTATGGGGTATTTATAGGAATACCCGAACCGTTAAGATCGTTTCATGGAAAACGTGCCTTAATCCCATCCGTACATGTGTTGAAATGTCATGGTGTTTAGGTGTTTAAATTCCATCCATACATGTGTTGAAATGTCATGGTGTTTAGGTGTTTAAATTCCATCCATACATGTGTTGAAATGTCATGGTGTTTAGGTGTTTAAATTCCATCCATACATGTGTTGAAATGTCATGGTGTTTAGGTGTTTAAATTCCATCCATACATGTGTTGAAATGTCATGGTGCCTAAATTCCATCCTTATCCGCTGACTAAGCATTGTTAGAATGTGTGGTTGTGAATTAAACAACGGCTAATACATCGAATCTGGTCCCGAATGCGAAAAACGATCCAAATGACGTGACGAATGGATTTTTCTTATGGAGAACACTAAAATAAAATATTTTAGTGCTTACATAAATTTTTGGATGTCCGGATGTATTCAGAACGTAAGTTATGCGCGAAAATGCAAACTTGTGCACTTTTTGACACTTTTAGTCCCTGAATGACCCAAAAGTTTATTTTAGCACACCGAACCCCTCAAAGCTTATTTCTAAGTTATGTAAAGGTTATTTAAGGTATGTTAAGCCTATTTCACTATTCCGGAGTGTTCGTTGCATTAAACTGGTTATATTTACGCATCAGTGCACGTATAACCTTCCAGAAAGCGATTTAGAGCTTGAAATCGAACAAGAATTGATATGTGTAAATGATACACATATTTTTACAAACCCCAAGTATGAAATACAATATTTCATTGGTTTGATGGCCGTGGAGGCACAGGTGTTACAGTCTCCCCTACTTTAGGAAATTTCGTCCCGAAATTTATTTAGAGGAAACTTGTGCGATCTTGGAAATATGAAGTTGAAAAGATCGAACAACATTGGTTAGGGTTCTTGAACTTCTAGTAACCTTAATAACATTATGTTTGCAATGCAAGAGGGACACTTATATACAAGTATATGAAGCGTCATTGGTGCGTCCACCGTACCTCCATTACATCGTTCTCATTTCGTTATTTTTGTCACTATCGGTTCTTACACATAATAAATATTACTGGGTTTCTATGCACTAAATTTCATAATTATGTACGCGTCCATAATTAGACAATTCCTTGCACAGTTCACACAGTCTATTTTATAATGTGTAGGGGAAAACCAAATGAACATTCTTATGATGAGTGTGACTAGACCGCCATAGAGTCCTTTTAATTAAATCAATAAATGATCTAAATAGACTATCAAGGAGTCTGTCCAGCTACATCACTAGATGTCGTTCTTTAACCAAATTGTGAATCAATCTTTTTGACTAGACCACTAAAGGGTCTCTTATGAATCATGGAGTAGTACTATATAATCCAAGGGTCTTAACTCTTACATAGAAGCCCATTAAGGATTTAAGGTAGTACCTTTTTGAATATCCTACTACGAATCCATCATATGAAGATATGAAAGATTCTACGAGGATTTGGATAACGAATATCCAGAGTATATGAAAACACAAAAATCATAGAGGAGAACACATAAACATATATCACATAACCACAAAATTGTTTGTTAATTTGTCTTGTAAATTGCGTACTTGCATTTAAAGCACACTAGGAATCCATTCCGTGGATTTCATTTGGTACTTTAAACGTTACCAAGAATCCAACTATAAAGATAGAAGGATTCGAAAAGAAAATTCGATTTCGATTACTAGGAACCGAAGTGTTCGAATTAAGGTACATAAGGAATCCAATTAAGGACTCTGATTTGAATGATAATCATCCACAAGGATCTAATTGTGAAGATAAAAAGATCCCATATGAATTTTTGAAGTTGAAGATGTTTTGAAACCTTGCACTGGATGTGCTTAGGTCAAAACATGATGTAAAATGCTTATGAAGTTGAGATGCTTGATATGTCAAGGCGACATATGAAGCAGAATTTTGAAGGTTAAGTCAATGTATGAGGAAAATATTTTTGAAATCTATGCATGGGGTTCTTTTAAGAAAAATGTGTTTAACGTTTTTTTTTTTGAAACCTTATATATAATACTTTTTGAAATCATAAAGTAGGTGTATTAAGTAGATATATTTACAAAAATGTTTTAAAATCATGCGAGATGAAAGTTTGAAATTATGTATAAGGTTTTTGAAAGACATGAATGATGCTTTTCGAAATCATGCACTTGATCAGAAAATGTATTGTGTTAATATTGTCTTCAGACTATATGAAATATTTTGAAATTAGGAAGGTTGGTTTTGATAACATGGCCAATGTTTTTTTTTTTTTTTGAAATAACATGGACAATGCATCTAGAAAAATTGTTTTCAAACTATATGAAAATGTTTTGAGATCATGAAGATTGTTTTGAAATACTTGTACTGTGTATGTTGAAAAATCAAAACGGAATGGGTATGAGATTTGAAAATACCCTTAGTTATCTAACCAAGGATTTAAAGGCACAGATGTGCGAAAAGCACGATTACTCATAATGTCACTTAATTTTCTGTACTTTGTTTCTTAGAGTGAAACGAGTACTTAAAATTTTCGAGGGAATCATGAGCGATCATGGCGAAGTTCTGAGAAGCCTTTCGCTTCTTTGACTTCTTAGGGGATCGTTCATCCATGGTCTTTGATTCCTCGATTGGTTTATTGGCTGATGGTGTTGTCGCCTGACTAGGTCCTGCCTGTCTTGGTGACTCTTGAGTGGCTTCATCCTGGAGATGATACATGGCAGTAGCTAATTCAACAGTCTTTAGGACTACTTCGCCTATTCGCTGAGCGAATTTGGCTGCTTGCTCAGATATCTGGGCGTCATCGTGATGAAGAGACATTCTTGAAGAAAAAGAAAGGCATAGGGAGAAACAGGTGAAAGATTATTGGACATTCAAAACAGAATGATAACGCATGAAAATTGCGATCATTTGTTTGTTACCTAAGGAAAACAAATGAGACGGGGACTAATCAAAGTAAATGGGTAAAAAAATAATGTATCGCGAAGACATGCTTGCCTATAAGTGAACACTCACCCCAAGAATTCCCAGGTAAGCACAACTGGTCTCGCGTCTGATGAGATGTATACGAAGTGCTTGCCTAGACAGAAAACCCAGAATACAGGCATTCACCCTTCCAGTTTGCACGTGTTCACATTATTTAAAATCCAAAACCTTGACGAAGTTTTGAAAACTCAAAGGGGTTCAAAACCATATAATAGAGAGTTTAAAACCTAGAAATTAATCATCCTAGAACAGATGATTAGTTTTCAAAGCGGTTTTGAAATTTACGTTCTTGTTGTGGTCGTCACCTAAGGATAGGTGACGGTATTGTTTTATGACTAAACGCAAGTAAACTCGCGTTAGGGTCCTAAGAAGGTTATAGACTAGGTCAAAGCATTACTAATAACCTAATTCCCTATAACCATTGGCTCTGATACCATCTTTTCTGTCACACCCCGACCGCGTAAAACAACAAATCGCGGCGGAAACATCGGGGCGTGTTGCAACAGAATTAATGTTTCATAACCATGGATATCAAAAGTGTTTCGTTTTATAAAACATAGAGTAATTACATCGTCTGGAAATCTAAATACACTATTTAAACATAGTCTATCATTGTTATTGAGTCACTAAGGCCTTGTCCAGTCCTATGTGAGTATGCATCTTATCAATCGATATCATCCAACAATACCTGAAACATATGTGAAAACGAGGTCAGCAAAGAAATGCTGGCGAGTACATAGGTTTTGTGAAAATAAGATTCATGACTTCTGTTTAAGAAAATGTTTAGTCATGAACCTTGTAATTTGCTTTGTCTTTGTAAATCATTTGAAAAATAATAAGTTCGGATGATAAGTATAAATAAGAAAATAATGCATGATTAAATGAATAACCATGTAAATGAGTTTGCATAAGATAAGTTGTTTATAAATCAATGTCTTGTGAAAAGTATGTTATTTGTATAAAATGTTCTATATCTCAAACTGAAATGATTCAAATAACGCTATGATATGTAATACCATACAAACACTTATATATAGGAAGTACCAGCGGCGTATCCACCATGCTTGTATCATATTACACACGCATCGTTACTTAATCAAACCAAACCAAACAATGTCAAATGTCTATGTCAAATATCCATGTCAAATGTCTATGTCAAATATCCATGTATGGCAAGTGAAATGTCTCAACTAAACCATATGCACAAAAACAAAGTATTGAAGTAAAACTTGGTTTAAATCAAAGTTATGTTTTGTGGAAAATACATGATCAAATGTCAATCATGTACAAATGTTTACCCAATCGTTAACCCATTTTGTAAAATCGTTCTAGTCGTTCTTGTTTTAATTGTGAAGCTACTTTATGGTCGATTCTCTAATAACATTCAAACCTTCTTGACGCGTTCCTCGCTCCATCTCGCTCTCGCTCTCGTTCTTAACAAACCCTTACCAAAGGATAAGTTAATAATTACAGATTCAGTCGCTACCCACAACCCCCACACATAACAATGGGTGCAGTAAATAACGGGATTTGTCAGATCCTATGGTACCATAACCTAATACTGGTCGGCTCGATCATTGCTAATGAATGTCATTGGTTATGTAACTACAACCAACAAGTTCGTTCACTTTATGAAATTTGTTATTAGTTTTTGAAATCATCGTATTCGTTCTTGAAATCATTGTTAGCGTTCTTGAAATAATTGTTATTGTTCTTGAAACCACATTGTAATTGTTCTTGAAACTATTGATAAAACATTTAGTACATATGAATCACCCCAAAACATTTGGAAAACAGTAAAAGAGGGGAATAATGTACTCGCCTGGGAGTGCTTAGGAGTCTTGAACAACTACCAAGTAAGCTAGAGGAGTCCCGGAAATCAAACGGTACCTAATATAGGTAACTACATAATTAACCCGGACCTAAATCGGAAGACTGGGTAGCAGGAGGGTTTGTAAACCAAATGAGTGTAGGAACTCATATGATATGGTTTAACAAAGCCTACATACTAAATGAAACTTAACCTAAGTATTATCGACCCATCGCGACCCATTAAGGTAACTTATGCTACTTTAACGCGTCGTGCGCGTGAAACGCGTTCGGACCGTCTAACTAGCCCTATGACAAGTGTTATATGCCTAAACATGTTACATAATCAGTTATGTGACAAAGGTTTAGGTTACATATGCTTAATTACCAATTATACACGAAAAGGGTATTCTGGTAATTTACCTAAGGCATATAAACCACCTATCATACAACTACTCAAACGATGTGACCATAGGGTATAACCTCGGAAGGTTATTCCCTACCTACTATGGTCACCTAATGTATTTGGTCGGATCCTAATGATCGACCAAACTGGGTCGGGTTCGAAGGTATAAGCGATTTATCAGATCGCTTACCCTACGACCCTAGACAACGTGGTAATCAGTAGGCATAGTCCCAAGGGACTATAACCAACGTGATTACAATCACGTTGCAAAGTTCAAACGAACTTCGCATTGACCATTACTGGTCAACGCTGAAAGTCAAACAAAGTTTGACTTTCTGACTCGAAAAGCAGTAAAATAAGGAAAAGAACGAAAGAATACTTACGAAGGGTCCCCGAATGCTAATCCCGATTCAAGAATCTCAGGTATGAAACAATGGTTTCAACTTAGAGGTTCTCAAATCAGAATTCTAGTGATTTTAGCAATGGGGGTATGGGGTATTTATAGGAATACCCGAACCGTTAAGATCGTTTCATGGAAAACGTGCCTTAATCCCATCCGTACATGTGTTGAAATGTCATGGTGTTTAGGTGTTTAAATTCCATCCATACATGTGTTGAAATGTCATGGTGTTTAGGTGTTTAAATTCCATCCATACATGTGTTGAAATGTCATGGTGTTTAGGTGTTTAAATTCCATCCATACATGTGTTGAAATGTCATGGTGTTTAGGTTATTTAAGGTATGTTAAGCCTATTTCACTATTCCGGAGTGTTCGTTGCATTAAACTGGTTATATTTACGCATCAGTGCGCGTATAACCTTCCAGAAAGCGATTTAGAGCTTGAAATCGAACAAGAATTGATATGTGTAAATGATACACATATTTTTACAAACCCCAAGTATGAAATACAATATTTCATTGGTTTGGTATTTGTTTGATGGCCGTGGAGGCACAGGTGTTACACTGATGCTGGCTCTATCAGCATGTTCAATAGGTTATCCGTTTATAGTGCTACTGTGCTTTTGTGCATCATGTTTGTCACTAAGGTTCAGCATGTAAATAATGTAGTGACAGCAAGTAAAGTATGATGCAAGTAAGTACATGTATCAGAATTCAAGTAGCAGTTCATCAGTAATTTCAAACAAGCACAGTAATTAAGCAGTAATTAATTATTAATTAAGTCGTACGGATACCTGGTTTAGTGAGGGTTGTCACATTCTCCCCCCGTTAGAAAAATTTCGTCCCGAAATTTTAAGTTCTGCTTGTAGATGCAGGGTTCTTAGGAAATAAGTGGGGGTATTTCTCTTTCATCCGGTCCTCACGCTCCCAGGTGTATTCAGGACCATGTCTGGCATTCCAACGAACCTTGACGAGCTTGACACTGCTCCGGCGGGTCTTGTTTACTTTCCAATCCGTAACCTCAACCGGTTCTTCTACGAAATGGAGCGTGTCGTCAACATGAATCTCGTCGATGGGAATGGCAATGGTATCTTGAGTTGGACTTTTCTTCAGGTTGGATACATGAAATGTATCGTGAACTGAATGGAGTTCAGCAGGTAAGTCCAGCTTGTATGCTACTAGTCCTATTCCTTCCAAAATTCTGAAAGGACCAATGTAGCGCGGATTTAACTTCCCACGCTTTCCGAAGCGTGCCACACCCTTCCAGGGTGAAACTTTCAATAAAACCATTTCTCCAACTTGGAATTCCAAGTGTTTCTGGTTTGGATCCGCATAGGCTTTCTGTCTGTGGCGAGCTGCTTCGATGCGTTTTAGAATCTGCGCAATCTTGTCTGTCGTCTCTTGGACGATTTCGGGACCAGCAAGCTGCCTATCACCTGCGTCAGCCTAGCATAGGGGTGATCGGCACTTGCGTCCGTAAAGGGCTTCAAATGGCGCGACACCAATACTGGTGTGGTAGCTGTTGTTATATGAAAATTCGACCAAAGGCAAATGCTTATCCCAGCTACCGCCCAAATCCATAACACACGCTCTCAGCATGTCTTCCAAAGTCTGTATCGTTCGCTCGCTTTGACCGTCAGTTTGCGGATGAAACGCAGTGCTCAGATTTAATTGTGAGCCAAAAGCTTCTTGGAAGGATTGCTATATCCTTGACACAAATCTTCCGTCTCTATCAGAGATGATCGAGAGAGGCACTCCATGACGTGCGACGATCTCTCTCATGTATATTTCGGCCAACTTGCTCGTATTATCCTTCTCTCTGATAGGTAAGAAGTGTGCTGACTTCGTTAATCGATCCACTATTACCCAAATAGTGTCATGGCCTCTTGGCGTTCTTGGCAACTTTGTAATAAAATCCATTGAGATTTGTTCCCATTTCCACTTGGGAATCTCAGGTTGTTGCAGAAGTCCTGAAGGCTTCTGGTATTCCGCTTTCACCTTAGCACACGTTAAACATTTGCTCACATAAACAGCAACATCGCCTTTCATCCTAGGACACCAATAATAATCTTTGAGATCCTGGTACATCTTATCCGCTACTGGATGGATAGAGTACCGCGATTTGTGAGCTTCATCAAAAATAACTTTTCTCAAACCTCCAAACAAAGGAACCCAAATCCTTTTCTCAAAACATAACATTCCTTCCTTGTTTGGTACCAGTAGCTTCTCCATCCCACGGAGATATTCTTCTTCAAGGTTTCCTTCCTTGAGAGCTTCTTTCTGCGCGGCACGAATGCGCAAGGAAAGATCGGTTCGAATAATCATTTCTAAAGCCCTAACCCTTATGGGCCTGATCCTCTCCTTTCGACTTAGGGCATCGGCGACCACATTCGCCTTCCCTGGATGATACTTTATCTCGCAGTCGTAATCGTTCAGCAGCTCAACCCAACGTCTTTGCCTCATATTCAGCTCCTTCTGGTTGAATATGTGTTGTAGACTCTTGTGATCTGTAAAGATTGTACACTTTGTACCATAAAGATAGTGTCTCCAGATCTTTAATGCAAATACCACTGCGCCTAGCTCCAAATCATGTGTGGTATAGTTCTTTTCGTGCACTTTCAATTGACGCGATGCATAAGCAATAACCTTTTGGCGTTGCGTCAACACACAACCCAATCCTTGACGCGAAGCGTCGCAGTATACCACAAAATCATCTGTACCTTCCGGTAGTGCTAAGATTGGCGCATTGCAGAGCTTATCCTTCAATATCTGGAATGCTTCTTCCTGTTTGATTCCCCAATCAAACTTCTTATCTTTCTGCGTGAGGAGCGTCAATGGTTGAGCGATTTTTGAGAAATCCTCAATGAATCTTCGATAATAGCCAGCCAAACCCAAGAATTGTCGAATCTCGGTTGGCGTCTTTGGCGTTTCCCAATTCTTGATTGCTTCGATCTTGGTTGGATCCACATGGATTCCATCTCCGTTCACCACGTTTCCAAGAAATTGTACTTCACGTAGCCAAAACTCGCACTTAGAGAACTTGGCATACAACTGTTCCTTCTTCAGCAACTCCAAAATAGCTCTTAAATGTTGTTCGTGCTCAGCCTTTGTTCTTGAATAAATCAAGATGTCGTCGATAAACACAATCACGAACTTGTCCAAGTACGGCTTGCAAACTCTATTCATTAAATCCATAAAGACTGCAGGTGCGTTTGTCAAACCAAACGGCATAACAAGGAACTCGTAGTGTCCATAACGAGTTCTGAAGGCTGTCTTTGGGATACTCTCCTCTTGTATCCTTAACTGATGGTATCCAGATCGAAGGTCGATCTTTGAATAAAAGCTTGAACCTTGCAGTTGGTCGAATAGATCATCGATTCTTGGCAGAGGATATCTATTCTTGATCGTCAGCTTGTTCAGCTCCCGGTAGTCGATGCACATACGAAAACTACCGTCCTTTTTCTTGACAAAACAGGACTGGAGCTCCCCAAGGCGAGAAGCTTGGTCGGATAAATCCCTTGTCTAACAACTCTTGAAGTTGTGTCGACAGTTCCTGCATCTCAGACGGAGCAAGTCTATAAGGTGCCTTAGCCACAGGCGCGACGCCTGGAACTAAGTCAATGCGGAACTCTACGTGTCTCTGAGGTGGCAGTCCAGGTAAGTCCTCTGGGAAGACTTCTGGATATTCCCTCACTACAGGGATGTCTTCTATCTTCGGTTCTGCAGCTTTCTTGTCTACGATGTGTGCCAGGAAGGCAGCACATCCTTTCTGCAAACTCTTTCGTGCTTTCAGGCAGCTGATAATTCTTAACGGCGTATCACGCTTCTCCCCGTGAACCACAATTGTTTCGCCATCTTCGGTTGGGATACGAACGACCTTTTCGTGACAAACTATCTCAGCCTTGTTGCCTGATAACCAATCCATTCCTACTACTACGTCAAAGCTCCCCAGCTGGACTGGTAGTAGATCCAAAGTAAACTCACGCTCTCCCAATTCGATCACACAATCTCTGATAACTTCATTGGCTCCTACTAACTTTCCATTAGCCAATTCGATTGAGTAGGGAATATCTAACTTATTAGCGGCTAAACCAAGCATATTCTTAAACTCTAACGATACGAAGCTATAATCGGCACCAGTATCAAATAAAACGGATGCATAGCGTTGATTTACAGGGAACGTACCAGTAACGACATTGGGGTCCTGGCGCGCTTCCCTCGCTTCGATTTGGAACACTCTTCCACGAGCTTGGTTTAACTCTGGGCAGTTCCTCTTAAAGTGCCCGATATCACCACAGTTAAAGCATCCAAGTCTTTGCCCGTTTCCACCTCCATTTCCAGCTTGGTTGTTGTTTTGGTTCGCATTACCAGCTTGATTCGCATTGTTGCCTCGATTCCCGTTTCCTCCATTGTTCCCCTGTGGGCGATTCCCAATACCACCACGATTATTATTTCTATTTCCAAATCCTCCTTGGCCTCCCCGGCCAGCACTAGCCCAACAAGAATCCTTCAAGTGTCCAGTCTTTCCACAAGCTTCACATACTTTTGGCCCGCATCGGCCAGAATGGTGACGCTGGCAGGTGTTGCACTTGGGCTGGGTGCCCATATATCCCTTTCCTTTCTTTCCACTACCAGCTGTAACCTGAGCTGGCGTGCTTGGTTCTCCTTTCTTAACAACCACACTAGTGCCTTGTTTGAAGTTCGAGAACTTTCGTTTGTTACTTCCTGATGACTCGACGTGAGTCTCTTTCTTCTTAGTCTCGATCTCACCGAACTTGTGTAGGCGGATAGCCTCCTCAGTGAGGGCCACGCTCAAATCAATCGCCTCAGTAATGGTCGCTGGCTTGGATGAGGTCACCATGCTTATGATTTGAGGAGCTAATCCCCAAATGAAACGTTCAATCAGCTTGAACTTCGGAGTGACCATGTAGGGTACCACATGCGATAAGTCATGGAACCTTTGAACGTATTCTGCGATCTTTGGACCGTCCATTTTCAAATGCCAGAACTCGGTTTCCAATCTTTGGATTTCCGCGCGAGAGCAGTACTTCTTGCGCATAAGTTCCTACAGTTCGGTCCAGGTTAGCGCATAGGCAGCAGCTTCACCAAGTGTCTGTACTTGCAAATTCCACCAAGAGAGGGCTCCATCCAAGAATAGCCCTGAGATATAGGTGACTTGCTGATCTAGTGCGCATTTGCTCATGCGAAGAACAGATTCAGTTTTCTCGGCCCAACGAACAAAGGCGACAGCACCTCCTGTGCCATCAAAGTTGACCGGTTTGCAGTCTAGAAACTGCTTGTAGGTGCACCCTGCACATCCGTTATAACATTCGATCGGCATTAGCATCATTGCTAAAGATATCCAATTAGGTCATGGTATGTCTAAATGACTTAGTATTACCATGAGGTGGATTATTGTTGCCATTGTTGTTTGAGCTGCTTCCGCTGGGTCCTCCTTGCGAAGCGGCGTATTGTGCGATGGCAGCAGCGATGACTTGTTGGAGTTCTGCCTCATTGGTAGGCATGCGTGTCTCACGTCTCGGCGGCATCTTCTAAAAGATGGGTTTATGTCGGTCAGGCCATAGTAAAGATCCCATGTTATAATACATATGCTTTATTATGATAGTAATAGTACATAACATCTCATGTTATAATCATATCAATCACACAACATCCCATGTCATAGAATATAAATAACCAAATCAAGCATCAAATATGATGAGAATACTGCGATTGCCATATATTGAGACCACATAGTAAGCGTACAAGTACATCACAGTGTCATACAACATCAGTCGACTAAGGGCTACATCACCCTAGTCCAAAAACTATATCAAATCAGTGTCAATACATCAAATACATGATCAACAAAAGTCAGAATCAAAATGTAGTCTCCAAAAATGCTGTGCAGTCAAAAGCGTTCGCCGTCTTCTCACCAGCGTCTACCTATACGGTACTGAAGAGCTCTACACGGATGGCGGTGGAGGAGGGGGAAAGTGAGTGTAGAACAAACGACGCAAATGGAGCCAGTCCTCCTCCATGGCTCTCTGGGTACGCAACCAAGAAGCAACCTGCTGCTCAAGTGCCAAAAGGCGTGCAGCATAGTCTGGTGGTAAAGGTCGAGAGGGCTGCAAAGGAGAGTGGGTCTGACCCTGGCACTGACACGGCGGCGGCTGGGCTCTCTCAAGCTCCTGAATGCGCTGCGTGTGTGCCTCGTGCTGGGCGACAAAAGACATCAAAACGTCCTCAATAGTATACCCCATATGGAAAGAATGGTAGGGGTCAGTCGGTGGCATAGCAGAAGGTGATGTCCAAAGAAACGGCTCACTGGTGGGATCAAAAGGTGCCACATGAAATGGAGAAACAGGGGGAAAAGTAGCAGACGGTGGTATAGCAGGGATAGATACCGGTACATGTCCAAAAGGGTGAGCCGAAGAACCTTCTCCAGGTCGTGCTGGAGGTGTAAACCGAGGAAATGAAAAAGAGGTATCAATGTGACGGGTATCAGTGATCCGAGGGGGAATAGGTGGAACCTCGTCATCAGCAGGAATCCACCCACACTGGGCGTGCTCATCTCGTGGGTCCACCTGTGCCTCAAAAAGTGCACGGTCGAACTGAACTGGCATAGGATCATGGTGAGGTGCAACAAGAGGGTCAACTGGTGCATCAACAATAAGTGGGGGATCAACATGATCAGCAGCAATGACATGATCGCCCTCCAACAACGGGGCATCTACTGGGTGATCATCAATAGGTGGGTCAGCAATGACAGGCTCAATAATAGGTGCGTCAGCATGAACTGGGTCATGCTCAAGCACTGGGTCAGGAGCAGGGTCCAGTGGATGCTCGGGATCATCAAAGGCCATCTCAAAATCAAACTCAGGGTCGATGGGATCAACTGGGTCTACTGGGTCGACTGGATCCTCCATAGGCTGATCCATGGGTATAAACTCTATATCCTCATCTGGGTCGAATCCTGGGGGAAAGACAGGATCGGAATCCTCCACATCCTCGTGGTCGAAAGTAAAGCTAGGAATAGGGGCAACAGAGGATGCCTGGTCGGGATCTGATCCGTGTGAGAAGTGCTGCGCACTCTGGGTGTGTGAAGGTGCGGAGGCCACAGACTCGAAAGAGTCTGGGACCGGAGAGTGAGCAGGTGACTCCTCAGCGGGAGCATCTGCGATCAACAAAAGATCTCCAGCAGGAAGAAGGGCATCGCCCTGAACCTCATCCTCTAAGGGCTCGTCATCAAACAGGTCGACGTCGCCATCATCGTCGGCGTCGAGAAGCAAATCGTAAGCAGGATATGAAGCAAGCGGTATGGGAGCAGGGATCTCCACTAACGGTAGGTCCCCGACCAAAGGGCCATCAGCGAGCTCATCAGCACCATCAGGTAAAGCGAAGGGCTGAAAGTCGTCCTCGTCCGTGCTAGTAACGTCGGAGGTGTGGACCTCGCGCTCTGAAGACTCTAGGTCATCTGATATACTATAGGTCTAGGTCCTGTGGTATCTGAGTCACCTGTGCCAGAGGTGTCCATGGTGTCTGTAACATAAACACAAACATGCACAAACAGTTAATCATACAATCAAATAATCACATAAGTCACCAAGTAAGCATTCAAATAATTCTCCTAGTCCCACTAGCCTCCCAGCCTCTCAGACTGCTCTTCCTAGTCCCACTAGCCAAATTCTCCCAGCCTCTCAGACTGCTCTTCCTAGTCCCACTAGCCTATTCTCCTAGTCCCACTAGCCAATTCTCCTAGTCCCACTAGCCAACTACCTCGATCTCTCAGATCGAGCCTCGGCCTCCAAGGCCGAGCCTCAACCTTCAAGACTGAGCCTAAAAACAATGAATAAAATGTGCTCAACATTTGTTTATAAAAGTTTTGGATCTGGACTTAAATGGTATGCAGTAAAAATGTTTTCGTGAGAGCCCTAGTGATCATAGTCTAGACTCGAGAAGGAATCCTAGTTCGCTATGATCAGAGCTCTGATACCAAGCTGTCACACCCTGGCTTTGCGGTAGCGTGGTTAATTTGGTGTGACTTCTTAATACCATAGCTTAACCATAACAAAGCTACATGATATAAAACCATGCAAGATCATCCATTCGATTAAGTTTTAAAAACCAAATACAATAACATTGTCTTAACGGAAACACATCCTAATGACATTGTTCAACAAACACAAACATCAACATGACATAAACACAGTTTAAGGACTGTGACTTGTCCAGGAAAGAGTCACATTCCCCAAACCCGGATGACCTCGTAACTAGTGCAGCGGGAAAACGTGTCATACCGCGCCAGATCCTTTAATTCCCTGAAATACATGTAAGTTGAACAATCAACAATAATGTTGAGCGAGTTCATGTGTAAGTGAGTAAATAAACCTTTGTATATATATAAATCCTGGTATGTAGCAAATAAGGAAAAAGAGATCACCAATGGTTTGCAAGGCCATTGATATGTGTGAAGTGCAAGTAGGAAGACTCAAACCTAGCAGATTTAGCGTTGGGTACAAAGTCACCCCAAGGTCCGTTCTGGTTGGGCCTGGGGCTGGGCTCGCTACACCCAGATAGATCTACCGCTTACGTCCCTCGGTCCTACAATGAGGATTAATGGCCTCCAGTTTCTGCCTACCCACTCACATGATCTAAGTAGTAAACCTCCTTACGCTAACCATACCATGTATAAAGTACTTGTAATCATAGTAACATGTATTTCACCCCCGCAGTTTGGAAAACTGAAAACAGTTAAGAGAAAAGGGGGACATGAACTCACAGTGGTGCGTCTCTACCAAGTATGCCTCCAAATCAATCAGCTGTGTGACGACCTACACGTACTAATTCTATTAGACGGACGGCCGTGCCTTAGCTTTATGGTTTAAGTTTTTGGGAAATAGTTAGGCAACTATTTCGTGTTTACATTCTGTATATACTTGGTAGTCATTTTCCTTCCCAAGGATGGGGGATTTAATACATGTGTATTCGTATAATTTCGATATATATTATTAAGTCTCACTTAAAATATATTTTATTTCCAACTTCAAAATATAAATATTCTTCTCAAAAATATTATACTTTAATACATGAGATTTTCCCAAAATAATACTTAGTAATATTATTTTTACCCTAAAAATAATATTTACGTAGTTCACAAAATAATCATAAACACTTATACAAGATACAAGTGATGTTGTGAAAAATATATACTAAATATATATATGTATCACGTTTTATTTTGTGAAATCCCACCTCCGATATTTTGTAAATAAATCGTGGCGAAATCTATAATTTGAAAACAAGTCAAAATGTATTTCTAACACTCATAGTGAAAATATTTCTAAGTGTTAGGCTTTTGGAAAAATTTCGCCAGAGTTTCCTCTGTAACTGGAGGTGGCCACGCTTTCAAGCGTATCATTTTCTTTTATAAACCAAATCAACAATTTCCTTATTTAACCAAAACCATGTCCAAAACAACAAACTAGTAAATAAATATGTATATTGCATAAATTACATGAACTTGCGTTTTATCCGAGAATAGAAAGTAAATTCCATTACTTTTAGTGGATCTTTATATAAATCAATCCGTTTTCGTAAAAACCCCGTTTTTAAAGAAATTCCATCTTAACAACTTCTCGTCATCTTTAAAAATAGTTATTTTGTCGAAAGTGTGTGCTACACAAGTGTTTACACACTTGTGTGTTCTAAAAATCATTCGTGTTAGTGTAAGATCCGTCTTTGGAAAACATGATTTCTTTGATACTTGGTTCTTTGAAAATACCGCTTGTAGATACGT
Organism: Helianthus tuberosus; assembly: GCA_030545235.1. Classification (NCBI taxonomy): domain Eukaryota; kingdom Viridiplantae; phylum Streptophyta; class Magnoliopsida; order Asterales; family Asteraceae; genus Helianthus; species Helianthus tuberosus. The sequence continues at coordinate 4,025,377 of CM060362.1, forward strand.
AGATCTACTAGTTTTAAACACTATTTCACAAGCAAAATCGCTTTTACACAAGTTCATGATTCGTGTGTGGTAGAGTTTCATCCTTTAACCCTTGTTACTTTCAACACAACCTTATGTCATGATCCAAGATCGTGACCAACCCGGGTTAAATGACGATCCGAGCTACCACAACATAGATCGGGTCCAAATAATCACGCAAATCAAATACTACATGATTTACACAACATATGAGCTTTTAACCAACATTTTTAGTGTTTTAAGTAGACTTTTAAGCTTCAACTTGTATGTTCACGAGTTTTAACCGTTACAAATCATATTAACCACTTTAAAATAGTTCGAGAAGGTGATTTAAGCAACTTACTACTAGCTCGAGGCTAGGGAAGAATCTAAGCGAAAAATGCGTGGATAAAAGCAATGTAGTGAGGTCCTTCGCCTTCCGGTTGCACCAAGGTTCCTTATACGCGATCCTTATCACTTGAATGGTCTTGGAATGTGAAGATCAAAACCGAAAATATGATGGGTGCTCAAGGGGGTGTTCGGCCGAAGCCTTTGAGAGAGAGAGAGAGAGAGCTTGAGTGTTGAGTTGTGAGATGGATGTTATGTTGTGTTAATGATCTAACTTATAGACAATTAGTGTGAGTATTAACCAAAGGATCATGTGTATTCTAGATACTAAACACAAGATTATAATATTCAAATAAAGGACAAGGTATGTCCCCCTCTTGGGGATGGTTTGGTTAAGGGGGGGGGGGGGTCTAGTTCGATTCCAACTAGTAGTTAGGTATATTAGTTAGGTTAATCTAGTTAAGTTAAGTGATTAACCCGGTTACTAGTGTGTAGTGTGTTATGATGGGTGTTAGGGTATTCAGGGACCCTAACTGGCTTAGAAAAAGGTAAATAATGAAAATGACAATATTTTCATGTTCCGGGTATAGTCCGGTTGTTCGGTTGGATAGTAATCCGTTAAAGCGTTAAACAAAGCTTTAAAGTGTCGTTATTACCCTTTTTAGTGACACAACTCATTTCTGACACTTTGGAAAGTGCCTAGTAATATTTTTCTCATGTTTTGGCACTTTATTAGTTAGCTAAAAGCTGAATTATTATGTAAAGTGCTGAGTTTTGTGCTTAGAGCATGTTTTAGGCACATCCAGTCATTGTGCTTATTCCTAGAGACGCAGTTCTACAACCCTTGTATCCTACACTCACCACTAGTGTAGCAAAATATTTCTGGCTCATACAGGCCTTAGAGGCAGTGTCTGCCTGATGCTGGCTCTATCAGCATGTTCAATAGGTTATCCGTTTATAGTGCTACTGTGCTTTTGTGCATCATGTTTGTCACTAAGGTTCAGCATGTAAATAATGTAGTGACAACAAGTAAAGTATGATGCAAGTAAGTACATGTATCAGAATTCAAGTAGCAGTTCATCAGTAATTTCAAACAAGCACAGTAATTAAGCAGTAATTAATTATTAATTAAGTCGTACGGATACCTGGTTTAGTGAGGGTTGTCACACACAAAAACATTAACTCACACAGGTTCAAGAATGCAAGTAGAGAAAAAAAAGAAACTTTCACAAATCGAACAAAAGGGTTAAACTTCATATATTTCAAAATATTTCTACTCCATTGCGGTGCAGAAGAAGTTTACATCAGTTTCTACTCTAGGAACATTTACACCCAAAAGAAAAGCCAAAAAAGGCACGCAGGCCAGCCTAATCTCCTTTTGTACCACTGGTACCCGCGTCACCCTTCGCGCCACCAGCGGTCTCCTCTTCTTCATGATTAGCATACAGCAACCGCAAGCGATCCACATAATCTTCCGCCTCCAAGCATTTATCAATGTCGTCAATGGCAGAAATGGACAGGCTGTTGTATGCGTTAATAGCCGCAAGATAGCGAGCCTCGGTATCTACACCATGGAACCCTGACCTTTCGTCAGTAAACTTGCTCTGATGGAAGAGGTTCACATGATTAAGGCATTCGTTGTAACCAGCCTTGAACCCCGCCTGCCGCGCACACTCCTTAAGCTCATTAACCGTAGCTATGTTCTCAGGCGCGTCAAGAATGGTCCCAACAATCTGCAAAAACACAAGTAAGAAGGTTAACAAAAGCAAACCTGAGGATAGCAAAGTCACCGGGTACTTACATGCCCGATACCGTGATCACGCATCCAATCGCGATCTGCCTTAAGCTGATCAAATGAAGAAACCAGGCTATCCCTGGCCTCAGCAGCCTCCCTTGCACGCATTTCAGCTTCAGTCGCACGCACAGTCACCTCCTCAAGCATAGCCACTCTGTTCTGCACTTCAGCCTTTCAACCACAAACAAAAGACAAGTATAAGAAAGCAATCAGTTATACTTTGAAAGGAAATGAAATCAGACTCGAGTAGAATCACGGTCCATACCTGGAGGTCCTCAACAACCTTGTTCAAATGGTTGCGGTCAGCATTTGCCTCTTTAAGAGCCGTGGCAGCGCGGGCCTCCGCCTCCTTGGCCTCTTTGGCAACCGCCTCAGCTGCGACCTTCTCCTTCATCAAAGCAGCATTCGCTGCTTTGAGATTGGTGACCTCCTGACGAACACAGTAAAGTTTTTCATTTTCTCGAGCGCAAGCTTCTCTCCAACTTTTGCGCTCGTCAGAAAGTAACTTAGCAAGGATACGAACCTGTTAAGCCCAGCTGTTGCAGCCCAAGCCTCGGTCTGCTTATGCCTCTCAAAAGCAACTTTTTCTCTTTCAAGCCGCTCCGCACCTTCCAGAGCAGCTTTAACCATCTCTTCGGCCTCAGCCCTCAGGCGAACGGTTTCCTCCTCCTTGTGGCCCAGAACCTTGTAGTCTTCCATAATGGAATTCGCCATTATGGAACTCCCAACAAGCAGGGAGGAGAGATGATTTATCCGGTTCTCACGGGGTAAACCACGCGCCCGAAGAACCTCAAATGGAGTGTCCAAACCGCTCAGGATATCCCGGCAAGCGGAGGGGTCATTAGAAACATCATCCCCCCTGCATAACAGTCCAAGGGGGACGATGATAGCTTACACTCCGGTCTTGCGTATAGGTACGGTAGTAAAACTCTAGTTCAGACTCACCAGGCTGAATGGACGGTTCTCCAGAACCCGTGCCCGCGGCGGTCGAACCAGACGTTTTGTCAGCAACGGGAGATTTATGCTTTTCAGCATCAGCGAACCTCAAATTACCCCCCTCAACATCAGTATCCTGCGGGGAGATCAGGTTATCAGAAGAATCCACCGTGTCAAAAATTTGATCCGCGGTCTTCTTCCCAATATCCTCCGCTTGTACAGAGGGCTCGGTAACCCCTTCGATAGAAGGGCTTCTTGTAAACTCCTTATTAACATCCGCAGCCGCGTCACGCGGGGGAGAAATAGGAGTGTCAAACAAGGAAAAAGTTCCCGCTTGCGGTTCTATAACAAAGCAAACACAACTATAAGGTACAAACTCGTAATGACAAGCACTTGTGAATATCTGGTCAACTTACCAGTCACAACCACAGGTTTCGGCTGCGTAACAGCAGCTGCCCGAGTCGTTCTCAACCTCGGACGTTTCCGCTCACCAGCAACAGCGGCTTTATCCTCTACCTTCCTCTTCTTCTTCTCATCGGCAGGTTTGGAACCCGTAGAGGATCCACCTGCGGCCGCATCACCACCTGGAACGCCCAAACCCTCAAGGGTGTCAGACACTACCACGTAATCGGTGTATCTGCGGAAACGAGTACAAGAGATACCTGCCACCTGCGGCACCAAAGGAGGAACAACAGAAGGCTCATGCTTTTTCTTCTGGCGAAACCGCACACCTTTCTCCACCTGCTTTTTGGGAACCCCCTTTGCGTCAGGGTCTCCCAAAGCACCAAGATCACCTGCGTTTAAAAACATCAAACAAGCAGATCAGCAAGGCCAAATCCTTTACAAAGCACGTAAGGAAATTATCTACTATACCTTTGCCTTGCGGTAGTGGTGCTTCCATCGCCTCGCGATCCGGAATGCGGAAGTTGGCACGAATGGTCACATTAAAACCTTATTCACCCTCCGCACATGCAACCACCTCAACCTTACCCTGGAAATCCGGAGCAAACATTCTCCAGAGGGCAGCATCCTCTGATAGTACACTTACAAATCAGTAAACAAAGATAGGGAAGTAAGAAAAACCGCACAAGGAGAAAAGTACTTACCACCACTCTTCTCCTGCAGAACGGGCCTTGCTTTCCTACTCATCCTAGTTAGCATCATCCGCAACACCCACAACTGCGAATTGTTCAGCTTCTTAAACTCAATGGTCTGCAACTGTGGGAACCAGTCCACCGTACCAGCCCTGGGGACAGCAATGGTCTCCGCAACAATCGTCTCGGTCACATTCCGAAAGGTCATCTGGGCAGCAACCGCGGCAGCCTTGACATAGAAGAACTTCGTCTTCCACTTCGTAATACCCTTGGGAGGGACCATCAGCTTCGGGCTGCCATGACGTTGACCAAAAGAGAAAAAACCAGTATACACTGTCAACTGGTAAAACCGCCGGAAATTTGAAACGGTAGGTTCTATATCAAGGGCACGGAAAGTGTACTCAAAATTTCGAACCCGAATCATCCCGAAAGGGCTCAGTTGAGAAATGTGGATCTGGTACCACTCCAAAACCTCAACAACGAACACCGTCAACGGCAGTCGGAGATTACCATCACCGAAAAAATCTGACCACATGGTAATATATCCGGCCGGAGCGTCGGCAGTGGTGTCACCCTCTTGTGGGTAGATACAACCGTACTCTTGAGGCATCTGAACATCCGTCATCAGATTATCGAACTGAGCCTTCGTCCACTTCAACACCGGTAAACCTCCACCAGGGGCACCACCACCTTCCTCTTCCTCAGCTGCCACCGGCGACTGAGGGTCAGGGTTTTCAACATGGAGGGAATGCAAACAGCTTCTCCATAGGGAAAAGAAAAAGTGTGATGCGCAACCGCACATCCGCAACCCTGACTCCTGATCCTTCAAGAGCCACATCAAAGAGAATCCCTCTTTTAAAGCGAGTCGTTTGCTGAAAACTGCAGACACTTATGAGTAGTTGCGGCAAAACATAACTATGCGAACGGTAGCTACGGAAGAGCCACGACTAAGTCATCAAACAGATGAGCAAGGCTACTTCCAGAAAACTGCTTTCCAACTAAGCATGAAAGAAAGTGGCTACAGAACGGATGCGGACGAGTTTCACCCAGATTCCTAAGTATCTTAGGTGATCCCCTTGAGCAACAAGCCAAGGAACAGTGGTAACAAGTCTGCTTATGACTTTGTTTGCCCACCGGTGAACCGCACAGAATAAACAATGGTAGGCACTACCATGCCTATGACCATGTTTATTTGACCATTATCCAGATTCACATTGTTCGACCAAACACGGCTAACAATGACGCAAGTACCCCACATTGTTCGACCAAACATGGCCAACGATGTGCGGCAACGAGGTAACCGCAAAGGACGTGCGGTTACTTGAGAGCTAAACTGGAAAACACGAAAACCCCACATAGCAGGGATCATCGTTGCATGTCCAGTTGATAAACATCACGCGAGAACAAGGCACTTGCAGCATTGCATCCGCTTCCGCTTCCGCAGAGGTTACAACTAGAGTTGCGACCACTGAGATCTTCAGTCACCATCTCAAAGGTTGGTTCGACACACCAACAGGTCGCTGACCTCAGGAAAAGGTAGACCATGCTACCGTATCAAAATTCTCGGCTGAGAATTCCGCATCAGACGGAACTTACTCACCGGAACGGAAGAGACGTCACACGACTCTACCGGATACTTAGCTTGATTTACTTGAAGCAGGAGCCATCCATATGGCCTAGAATCTTCTCCAGACTCCAAACTACCTTCCAGACACCATAGTCCAGTATTCCTCCCACATGCAACTTGCATGAGGAAACAACACTAGACTGGGGGGACTTGAAGGGGTATGGTCTCATACTTCGCGTTAGCACGACCGCGAGTGACCAATACCCGTATAAAAAACCCCCACCGGCAAAGACTTATCTGTTTCCGTGCGGGCACGCACGAACACAGCGGTCGAATCCAATCGGTCAAGGGATGAGAAGAACTTACCTTGTGTATGAAAATAGATGTACACATAGCGATGCGGCATGGCACCGCATCCTATGTACATTTTCGTCACGACAAGGATCTGGATAAAGGCAACAGTCACCACAAGTGGCGATGCGGCCTGGCACCGCATCCCGCATGACACCACCAGTGGGGGAACGCGGAAACAACGACAGTTACCGCGGACGGCGATGCGGCGCAGCAACGCATCCTACCCACGAGTCAAGTGGGACTGACACCACAGTGCAAGTGGCACCAGTCACAGTCCTGTCAGTTCATACGTGAGCAACAGACTGACACCACGGTAGGACGTGGCTTCACCCCCACAACCGACATGCCTGACACACCCGTGTAGGAGCGGCGCATCGTCAGTTTGACCACCTTAACTACCCTCCTTCATTCCTCGGCTATAAATACTCACCCCAAACCAGGTTTGAGGTATCATCTCTGAACTCTCTCACTACTACTATCACACACTTTGTTTCACAAGCAAATTACCGATTCTCACGCCGGAGAGTGGTAACAAGGAGCACCCCCCACCCCTTTCTCCTTGTTACGAGTCATGGTGTGTTTTCCTTGTGCAGGAGACAGCCCAGCTGACGGTCTAGCCATCGATCCTCGGAAAGAAGGGATTAACCCTACTTGACGTGACCAGTGAATTAACCTCTCTTGGTTAGCCACTCATTCATCACCCGTTTCCCCTTAAAGCGTAAACAAAGTAAAGGTACTATATACATAACAACTCTATATGAGATACTTTGTTTACCGAGTCATGTAACAAGATATCTATATATGTTACATGTGTATATATAAGAAGCTTTTTATGCACAGGAGTTAAACTGCTTACTGCTCCATGTAAATAAATACTCATCAACAATTCAAACATAAACTGAAAAATGGTTAAAACTAAGAATTAAGATAGGAGTGTAAAACAATTACTGAATCCATAAAAAAGACAAGATTTATTACTAGAAATTATATAGATAATCAGAAGACTGATAAATGTCCGTTTGGTCCTCCAGCCGGATCTCCGCCGTTAACTAAAAAATCAAAAAAAAAAAAAAAAAAAAAGGGAATTGAAGTGAGTGAATGCCAAATATTATGATACAAGAGTCAAAAGATCACTACAAAGATAATAAGAGTTCCAAAAAATGACATTAAACTTCATATTTTAATTATTTCAAAGATTCCTATTGTTATCTAGTTTTAAGTGGAACCCTTAGGGTTTATATATGAGTGGCAAAGCGGGTTCGGGTCAAAACAATTAAATATTTGGGTACCAAGAAAGTACCATTCATCTTCAACACACAAATTCCATCTACTGCAACCCCACCGTGGCACTCTTGTGGGGAGATACAAGGCTCCGCACAAATATAGGAGCATCAATAAAACCACGAAGAGGACAACTCGAATCCTCGGAAAACCATTCCTCCACTCGTTGAGTGAAGTCTCTCTCAAATTTGGGTAAACCTAAGTAGTGTACAATATAATGTTTCCTCCCATGATAGCACGCCAGCAGTTCCCACGACTCTTTTACATTGTACTTGTTCATCAACCATACGTTGTCAACAGAAGAATAATCATTTTGACTAATTATGCAAAGACTTTCTTTGATAGTTCCCATATTGCTAAGATGAGTAGATTCATATCTTGCATCTTCAGGTTGAGGAATTTCTTTAAATTCTTCTTTAGACAAATCATAAGAAATAATTAATTTCTTATTGTTTTGATCTTCTACAATCCAGTGGAGTGCACCATTGCATAAGATACCAGCCTTAGTCATAAATGTATACTTCACTTCTCCAATAACTCTCCACACATTTGATTTCAAACTCAACACTTGAAAACATGTTTGATTCTCGCCTTTCTTTGCACCCACGACAACAGTGTAATCATCTTTGGATAAATCATAACCAAAGCCCCAACATAACGGTGAATCAATCAAAGACGAATGTTTCAGTTGTCTTACCTCTTCAGTCACAGGATTGCATACTAAAAGTTTACAACTATCTAAATTAGAGATGATGCATACCAGGCCATTCGAAGAACCAACAAGAATGAAATAACTACGGAAGCTAAGGCCATAGGGGAATCTTTCATCGGGTAACCTAATTCTTCTACTGTCAAGTTTATTGATGTAGCGATCTTCGTTGTAACTATGGTTAAGATGAAGATTAATGAAACCAGGACTTGTGATTAAAGAGTGCCATGACTTACACACTGAAATCAATAATCTCCTTCACATCCTATAAGTATAAGGGTTCATTATGTAATTAGTTAATAGTTAGTTTTATTAGAATTAGATTAGTGATAGAAGTGTGGGGACTAGATGTGACAAGTTGAAACTTAATAACCTACATGTTTTTTGGATCGACACATCAAAGGGACGCATCCCTTCTCTGATCGACGACAGGAAACAAGAAACACAGGGACGCAACCTTTCATCTTCAATTGAGAGCCACAAGATCAAAGGACACGACTCTTCATCAAAAGACACAACGGTTCAGACACACCTCTTCGATAAGTATAAATAGGGTTAGATATTTCTATTATAAACATACTATATTCACTTGTACAGATTCACAATCATTTATTCATTCAGAAATAAAGGTTAGTTTATGTTGATTCGTTCATTGTTATATTCATTGTTCATCAACAAGATTCTGGGCAACAGTGGTATCAGAGCCTAGGGCTCAAATTCGTTTCGGGAAGACGATCATCAAGCGGGTGGTTGAATTCCCTAACAATTCTGATCACGCAGGAGGCGTTGATTGGGTTGTTCTTTGTTAAGTTTTAACATCAATCGCATCAAGCGGGTACGATTGTTGTTCGTTCGTTAATCGGTCATCAGGAGGGTGTTCGATTTTTGATCCGATCATCACTGAGGGTGTTTGGATTCTGAGTTTTTTTTGTTAATTCAAATCACGGCAAGAGGCTACGGTTCGAGTTAAGAAGACGGAAACAAATCTGAGAAATTTGTATTCCGGTTTGAAGAAGCAATCGCAAATCTGAGAAGTTTGGGTTGTTTGAAATTTGCAAAAGACACAAAATCTGAGAAGTTTTGTGATATCAAAGCATCAAGAGGGTGTTCGGTTGAGAAGTTTAGTCGCAAATCAAGCGGGTTTGGGGCTGATTTTTTGGTTCGTGTTTAGAGAGTCGCGAATCAAGCAGGAAGAAAAAAAAACGCAGCCAAGAGGGTTGTTAAGAAAAGTCAGAAAACCGTGCGGAGAATCACGATAAGAGAAGTCGATCGGTTCGCAAATTCCAGGTTCTACGTTCTATTTTTCTGGAATTTATATAAGATTTAGAATTTGGTTTGATTCCGTTAGAAAGTTAGTGTGAATTTTTGGAATCATAGACTTCGGTTTTAGGAGAAAACCAAAGTTTAGAAAGTGAAAATTGTTGGAAAAGAAATTATGGCGGATTCAGGAGGAGCCTCTCCGTCAAACGCGGTAGTGATTAAAGATGGTAGTTCGTTCTCCCATTTTCAGTGTCCTATTTTAAAGTCTACAAACTATACGGTATGGGCAATCCGTATAAAAACCATTTTGAGGGCAAACGGATTATGGGAAATGATAGAACCAAAAGAAAATACGCAAGCGGATGAAAAGAAGGATATGATGGCGACCGCTTATTTATATCAAGCACTACCGGAAGATATGATAATACAAGTTGCAAGTTGCAAGAGTGCAAAAGAAATTTGGGATGCATTAAAGACTAGGCACGTCGGTGCAGATCGAGTGCAAAAGGCACGTCTTCAAACGCTCAAAACAGAGTTTGAGATGTTAAAAATGAAGGAGGAAGACACTATCGATTCGTTCACTGCAAGACTAAATAGCATTGTCACGAGGGCAAGTGGTCTTGGATCAACTTTTGATCAACCAACTTTAGTACGGAAACTTCTGAGTTCTGTACCGAAAAGGTTCGTTCAAATTGTTGCAACAATTGAACAATTCGCTGATCTAGAAACAACGACGCTAGACGAGACAATTGGAAGATTAAAGGCCTACGAAGAAAGAACCGGTTTGGTGGATGAAAACCCGGTATATAATCAAGAGAAACTTATGTATACGCGACGCGACAAGAACTATGGTCGTGGAAGGCGTTTTGGGAACAATGGACAAGGAAGGTTCAATTCATCACAAGGCAAGTGGCGTGATGGAAAGTTCAAACAAGAAGAAGAAGATGATGAAGATTCATCACATGATGCTTACAAGAATAGAAGCAACCAAAAGAAGTTTGGGAAGGATTTAAGCAAGATAAAATGCTATAATTGCCAAAAGTTTGGTCATTATGCCTCAGATTGTCCTGAATCAAATCAAAGAGGAGAAGAATCAAATCTGGTGCAGGAAGACGAGGAACCAACTCTCCTAATGGCAATCAAAGAAGACTGCAATGATCTACTACAACATGCTCATGATAAAAATGGAGAAGCGCAGGATGGCAAGCAAGACATGGAGAAAGATCAAGGTGCAACTTAAGGATGTTCGAGATTAAGGGGGTGAATGAAATCAATAATCTCCTTCACATCCTATAAGTATAAGGGTTCATTATGTAATTAGTTAATAGTTAGTTTTATTAGAATTAGATTAGTGATAGAAGTGTGGGGACTAGATGTGACAAGTTGAAACTTAATAACCTACATGTTTTTTGGATCGACACATCAAAGGGACGCATCCCTTCTCTGATCGACGACAGGAAACAAGAAACACAGGGACGCAACCTTTCATCTTCAATTGAGAGCCACAAGATCAAAGGACACGACTCTTCATCAAAAGACACAACGGTTCAGACACACCTCTTCGATAAGTATAAATAGGGTTAGATATTTCTATTATAAACATACTATATTCACTTGTACAGATTCACAATCATTTATTCATTCAGAAATAAAGGTTAGTTTATGTTGATTCGTTCATTGTTATATTCATTGTTCATCAACAAGATTCTGGGCAACAGTGGTATCAGAGCCTAGGGCTCAAATTCGTTTCGGGAAGACGATCATCAAGCGGGTGGTTGAATTCCCTAACAATTCTGATCACGCAGGAGGCGTTGATTGGGTTGTTCTTTGTTAAGTTTTAACATCAATCGCATCAAGCGGGTACGATTGTTGTTCGTTCGTTAATCGGTCATCAGGAGGGTGTTCGATTTTTGATCCGATCATCACTGAGGGTGTTTGGATTCTGAGTTTTTTTTGTTAATTCAAATCACGGCAAGAGGCTACGGTTCGAGTTAAGAAGACGGAAACAAATCTGAGAAATTTGTATTCCGGTTTGAAGAAGCAATCGCAAATCTGAGAAGTTTGGGTTGTTTGAAATTTGCAAAAGACACAAAATCTGAGAAGTTTTGTGATATCAAAGCATCAAGAGGGTGTTCGGTTGAGAAGTTTAGTCGCAAATCAAGCGGGTTTGGGGCTGATTTTTTGGTTCGTGTTTAGAGAGTCGCGAATCAAGCAGGAAGAAAAAAAAACGCAGCCAAGAGGGTTGTTAAGAAAAGTCAGAAAACCGTGCGGAGAATCACGATAAGAGAAGTCGATCGGTTCGCAAATTCCAGGTTCTACGTTCTATTTTTCTGGAATTTATATAAGATTTAGAATTTGGTTTGATTCCGTTAGAAAGTTAGTGTGAATTTTTGGAATCATAGACTTCGGTTTTAGGAGAAAACCAAAGTTTAGAAAGTGAAAATTGTTGGAAAAGAAATTATGGCGGATTCAGGAGGAGCCTCTCCGTCAAACGCGGTAGTGATTAAAGATGGTAGTTCGTTCTCCCATTTTCAGTGTCCTATTTTAAAGTCTACAAACTATACGGTATGGGCAATCCGTATAAAAACCATTTTGAGGGCAAACGGATTATGGGAAATGATAGAACCAAAAGAAAATACGCAAGCGGATGAAAAGAAGGATATGATGGCGACCGCTTATTTATATCAAGCACTACCGGAAGATATGATAATACAAGTTGCAAGTTGCAAGAGTGCAAAAGAAATTTGGGATGCATTAAAGACTAGGCACGTCGGTGCAGATCGAGTGCAAAAGGCACGTCTTCAAACGCTCAAAACAGAGTTTGAGATGTTAAAAATGAAGGAGGAAGACACTATCGATTCGTTCACTGCAAGACTAAATAGCATTGTCACGAGGGCAAGTGGTCTTGGATCAACTTTTGATCAACCAACTTTAGTACGGAAACTTCTGAGTTCTGTACCGAAAAGGTTCGTTCAAATTGTTGCAACAATTGAACAATTCGCTGATCTAGAAACAACGACGCTAGACGAGACAATTGGAAGATTAAAGGCCTACGAAGAAAGAACCGGTTTGGTGGATGAAAACCCGGTATATAATCAAGAGAAACTTATGTATACGCGACGCGACAAGAACTATGGTCGTGGAAGGCGTTTTGGGAACAATGGACAAGGAAGGTTCAATTCATCACAAGGCAAGTGGCGTGATGGAAAGTTCAAACAAGAAGAAGAAGATGATGAAGATTCATCACATGATGCTTACAAGAATAGAAGCAACCAAAAGAAGTTTGGGAAGGATTTAAGCAAGATAAAATGCTATAATTGCCAAAAGTTTGGTCATTATGCCTCAGATTGTCCTGAATCAAATCAAAGAGGAGAAGAATCAAATCTGGTGCAGGAAGACGAGGAACCAACTCTCCTAATGGCAATCAAAGAAGACTGCAATGATCTACTACAACATGCTCATGATAAAAATGGAGAAGCGCAGGATGGCAAGCAAGACATGGAGAAAGATCAAGGTGCAACTTAAGGATGTTCGAGATTAAGGGGGTGAATGAAATCAATAATCTCCTTCACATCCTATAAGTATAAGGGTTCATTATGTAATTAGTTAATAGTTAGTTTTATTAGAATTAGATTAGTGATAGAAGTGTGGGGACTAGATGTGACAAGTTGAAACTTAATAACCTACATGTTTTTTGGATCGACACATCAAAGGGACGCATCCCTTCTCTGATCGACGACAGGAAACAAGAAACACAGGGACGCAACCTTTCATCTTCAATTGAGAGCCACAAGATCAAAGGACACGACTCTTCATCAAAAGACACAACGGTTCAGACACACCTCTTCGATAAGTATAAATAGGGTTAGATATTTCTATTATAAACATACTATATTCACTTGTACAGATTCACAATCATTTATTCATTCAGAAATAAAGGTTAGTTTATGTTGATTCGTTCATTGTTATATTCATTGTTCATCAACAAGATTCTGGGCAACAGTGGTATCAGAGCCTAGGGCTCAAATTCGTTTCGGGAAGACGATCATCAAGCGGGTGGTTGAATTCCCTAACAATTCTGATCACGCAGGAGGCGTTGATTGGGTTGTTCTTTGTTAAGTTTTAACATCAATCGCATCAAGCGGGTACGATTGTTGTTCGTTCGTTAATCGGTCATCAGGAGGGTGTTCGATTTTTGATCCGATCATCACTGAGGGTGTTTGGATTCTGAGTTTTTTTTGTTAATTCAAATCACGGCAAGAGGCTACGGTTCGAGTTAAGAAGACGGAAACAAATCTGAGAAATTTGTATTCCGGTTTGAAGAAGCAATCGCAAATCTGAGAAGTTTGGGTTGTTTGAAATTTGCAAAAGACACAAAATCTGAGAAGTTTTGTGATATCAAAGCATCAAGAGGGTGTTCGGTTGAGAAGTTTAGTCGCAAATCAAGCGGGTTTGGGGCTGATTTTTTGGTTCGTGTTTAGAGAGTCGCGAATCAAGCAGGAAGAAAAAAAAACGCAGCCAAGAGGGTTGTTAAGAAAAGTCAGAAAACCGTGCGGAGAATCACGATAAGAGAAGTCGATCGGTTCGCAAATTCCAGGTTCTACGTTCTATTTTTCTGGAATTTATATAAGATTTAGAATTTGGTTTGATTCCGTTAGAAAGTTAGTGTGAATTTTTGGAATCATAGACTTCGGTTTTAGGAGAAAACCAAAGTTTAGAAAGTGAAAATTGTTGGAAAAGAAATTATGGCGGATTCAGGAGGAGCCTCTCCGTCAAACGCGGTAGTGATTAAAGATGGTAGTTCGTTCTCCCATTTTCAGTGTCCTATTTTAAAGTCTACAAACTATACGGTATGGGCAATCCGTATAAAAACCATTTTGAGGGCAAACGGATTATGGGAAATGATAGAACCAAAAGAAAATACGCAAGCGGATGAAAAGAAGGATATGATGGCGACCGCTTATTTATATCAAGCACTACCGGAAGATATGATAATACAAGTTGCAAGTTGCAAGAGTGCAAAAGAAATTTGGGATGCATTAAAGACTAGGCACGTCGGTGCAGATCGAGTGCAAAAGGCACGTCTTCAAACGCTCAAAACAGAGTTTGAGATGTTAAAAATGAAGGAGGAAGACACTATCGATTCGTTCACTGCAAGACTAAATAGCATTGTCACGAGGGCAAGTGGTCTTGGATCAACTTTTGATCAACCAACTTTAGTACGGAAACTTCTGAGTTCTGTACCGAAAAGGTTCGTTCAAATTGTTGCAACAATTGAACAATTCGCTGATCTAGAAACAACGACGCTAGACGAGACAATTGGAAGATTAAAGGCCTACGAAGAAAGAACCGGTTTGGTGGATGAAAACCCGGTATATAATCAAGAGAAACTTATGTATACGCGACGCGACAAGAACTATGGTCGTGGAAGGCGTTTTGGGAACAATGGACAAGGAAGGTTCAATTCATCACAAGGCAAGTGGCGTGATGGAAAGTTCAAACAAGAAGAAGAAGATGATGAAGATTCATCACATGATGCTTACAAGAATAGAAGCAACCAAAAGAAGTTTGGGAAGGATTTAAGCAAGATAAAATGCTATAATTGCCAAAAGTTTGGTCATTATGCCTCAGATTGTCCTGAATCAAATCAAAGAGGAGAAGAATCAAATCTGGTGCAGGAAGACGAGGAACCAACTCTCCTAATGGCAATCAAAGAAGACTGCAATGATCTACTACAACATGCTCATGATAAAAATGGAGAAGCGCAGGATGGCAAGCAAGACATGGAGAAAGATCAAGGTGCAACTTAAGGATGTTCGAGATTAAGGGGGTGAATGAAATCAATAATCTCCTTCACATCCTATAAGTATAAGGGTTCATTATGTAATTAGTTAATAGTTAGTTTTATTAGAATTAGATTAGTGATAGAAGTGTGGGGACTAGATGTGACAAGTTGAAACTTAATAACCTACATGTTTTTTGGATCGACACATCAAAGGGACGCATCCCTTCTCTGATCGACGACAGGAAACAAGAAACACAGGGACGCAACCTTTCATCTTCAATTGAGAGCCACAAGATCAAAGGACACGACTCTTCATCAAAAGACACAACGGTTCAGACACACCTCTTCGATAAGTATAAATAGGGTTAGATATTTCTATTATAAACATACTATATTCACTTGTACAGATTCACAATCATTTATTCATTCAGAAATAAAGGTTAGTTTATGTTGATTCGTTCATTGTTATATTCATTGTTCATCAACAAGATTCTGGGCAACAGTGGTATCAGAGCCTAGGGCTCAAATTCGTTTCGGGAAGACGATCATCAAGCGGGTGGTTGAATTCCCTAACAATTCTGATCACGCAGGAGGCGTTGATTGGGTTGTTCTTTGTTAAGTTTTAACATCAATCGCATCAAGCGGGTACGATTGTTGTTCGTTCGTTAATCGGTCATCAGGAGGGTGTTCGATTTTTGATCCGATCATCACTGAGGGTGTTTGGATTCTGAGTTTTTTTTGTTAATTCAAATCACGGCAAGAGGCTACGGTTCGAGTTAAGAAGACGGAAACAAATCTGAGAAATTTGTATTCCGGTTTGAAGAAGCAATCGCAAATCTGAGAAGTTTGGGTTGTTTGAAATTTGCAAAAGACACAAAATCTGAGAAGTTTTGTGATATCAAAGCATCAAGAGGGTGTTCGGTTGAGAAGTTTAGTCGCAAATCAAGCGGGTTTGGGGCTGATTTTTTGGTTCGTGTTTAGAGAGTCGCGAATCAAGCAGGAAGAAAAAAAAACGCAGCCAAGAGGGTTGTTAAGAAAAGTCAGAAAACCGTGCGGAGAATCACGATAAGAGAAGTCGATCGGTTCGCAAATTCCAGGTTCTACGTTCTATTTTTCTGGAATTTATATAAGATTTAGAATTTGGTTTGATTCCGTTAGAAAGTTAGTGTGAATTTTTGGAATCATAGACTTCGGTTTTAGGAGAAAACCAAAGTTTAGAAAGTGAAAATTGTTGGAAAAGAAATTATGGCGGATTCAGGAGGAGCCTCTCCGTCAAACGCGGTAGTGATTAAAGATGGTAGTTCGTTCTCCCATTTTCAGTGTCCTATTTTAAAGTCTACAAACTATACGGTATGGGCAATCCGTATAAAAACCATTTTGAGGGCAAACGGATTATGGGAAATGATAGAACCAAAAGAAAATACGCAAGCGGATGAAAAGAAGGATATGATGGCGACCGCTTATTTATATCAAGCACTACCGGAAGATATGATAATACAAGTTGCAAGTTGCAAGAGTGCAAAAGAAATTTGGGATGCATTAAAGACTAGGCACGTCGGTGCAGATCGAGTGCAAAAGGCACGTCTTCAAACGCTCAAAACAGAGTTTGAGATGTTAAAAATGAAGGAGGAAGACACTATCGATTCGTTCACTGCAAGACTAAATAGCATTGTCACGAGGGCAAGTGGTCTTGGATCAACTTTTGATCAACCAACTTTAGTACGGAAACTTCTGAGTTCTGTACCGAAAAGGTTCGTTCAAATTGTTGCAACAATTGAACAATTCGCTGATCTAGAAACAACGACGCTAGACGAGACAATTGGAAGATTAAAGGCCTACGAAGAAAGAACCGGTTTGGTGGATGAAAACCCGGTATATAATCAAGAGAAACTTATGTATACGCGACGCGACAAGAACTATGGTCGTGGAAGGCGTTTTGGGAACAATGGACAAGGAAGGTTCAATTCATCACAAGGCAAGTGGCGTGATGGAAAGTTCAAACAAGAAGAAGAAGATGATGAAGATTCATCACATGATGCTTACAAGAATAGAAGCAACCAAAAGAAGTTTGGGAAGGATTTAAGCAAGATAAAATGCTATAATTGCCAAAAGTTTGGTCATTATGCCTCAGATTGTCCTGAATCAAATCAAAGAGGAGAAGAATCAAATCTGGTGCAGGAAGACGAGGAACCAACTCTCCTAATGGCAATCAAAGAAGACTGCAATGATCTACTACAACATGCTCATGATAAAAATGGAGAAGCGCAGGATGGCAAGCAAGACATGGAGAAAGATCAAGGTGCAACTTAAGGATGTTCGAGATTAAGGGGGTGAATGAAATCAATAATCTCCTTCACATCCTATAAGTATAAGGGTTCATTATGTAATTAGTTAATAGTTAGTTTTATTAGAATTAGATTAGTGATAGAAGTGTGGGGACTAGATGTGACAAGTTGAAACTTAATAACCTACATGTTTTTTGGATCGACACATCAAAGGGACGCATCCCTTCTCTGATCGACGACAGGAAACAAGAAACACAGGGACGCAACCTTTCATCTTCAATTGAGAGCCACAAGATCAAAGGACACGACTCTTCATCAAAAGACACAACGGTTCAGACACACCTCTTCGATAAGTATAAATAGGGTTAGATATTTCTATTATAAACATACTATATTCACTTGTACAGATTCACAATCATTTATTCATTCAGAAATAAAGGTTAGTTTATGTTGATTCGTTCATTGTTATATTCATTGTTCATCAACAAGATTCTGGGCAACACACACACTCTTGCAACGAATCAGATCTTTTACATCTAATCTTATCAGTATATGCCCAAGCACATCCGCATGAAGAGCCTCTTCCATTGAAACCCTAAAATTGTTTAGGTCGAGACGATATGGATTAGTAAATTATCAAGAGGTAATATACACTTTCTAAATTCAATTTTGAATAATTCCCTGTAATTTGGTGAAACTTATAAATTTGATCCCTCATAAAAAGTATTTATATGTTTGATACCTATTTTTTTTTTTGTTTCAACCAACCTCATATATTATTGTTATAGCTCGATATGTTTTAGAGTTGAATGAAGTTTTAATAGTCATCTAATATTATGTCGAGAACCACATTTTTTAAATAGATCTTAAACATATTAATTTGCACATGCAGTTTAGTCAATTATATAATAGACAGTAGAAGTGTGAACATTGACGGAACCAGAACTTTTTAGTTGGAAGTGGGGGGGGGGGGGGTCAAAATAAACTATTTTGCGAATTTTCTATTTTCCATGTTTATAAATTTTTTGTTGCTAAAAGAAGCGCGGCTTTACATTCGTTAAATTATATCAATCACTTTTACCACTAATTGACGTATCAATTATATATATATGGCTCTCACTATCTAGACACTCGCTTTGCCTATCTGCACACTTAGGGTTTATATACGCTGCGTATTGACCAATACGCAGCGTATAGGCTTAACCCTATATGCTGCGTATTGGTCAATACGCAGCGTATATAGACCATAGATCTCAGTGCCTGATTACCAATCATTGCACAGAAAACAAAGGGTCCTATACGCTGCGTATTGGTCAATACGCAGCGTATATAAAACTGATGCAAATTTGGGGTCATTTAGGTAGGTTTGAAGTGTATTTTTTTCCCAGGTTTATATAAGCTGCGTATTGAGCAATACGTAGCTTATAAACAGGGACCATTTTTGTAAATTTATGAAACTTCAGGGACCATATTTGTCAGTTTTCGAAACTTTAGGGACCTTTTTTGTCAGTTTTCGAAAAACCAGGGACCATTTGTATAAATTTACGAAATCTCAGGGGCCATTTTTGTAAAAATATCAAAAAAGAGGTAAAAGGGGGTCTTCATTTAAGAACCGGCCCTTGCATGACTCGAACCCATGACCTCTCGTTTAGAACCGCAACGCCTTAACCAGTTTATCCTCTGTCCAGAGTTGTTAGAATATGAAACTTAAATACATATATACACTAGTTAGGTTATACGCTGCGTATTGATCAATACGCAGCGTATGTTAATGGTAGGGACACAAACAGTCAGTCAAACCTAGTACCATGGTCAAATCAGTCAGGCATAAGGTCCGTAGTGATCAATACGCATCGTATAGATGTAACCCTATATGCTGCGTAGTGGTCAATACGCAGCGTATGTCAGACTGATTTGACATCGATACGATGTTGTCCAGGCACGTGAATAAAGTAATACGGGGAGTAGAGGGCAATACGCTGCCTATTTAACTGTCACGTGAAAGTCTATTTATCCATCTGTTCACAATTCGAATTCACTGCCTACTGCTTTCTTTTTCATCTTCTTCTTCAGTAAGCAATTTACACATCATTTGTTCCATTTTTTGTTCAATCTGGTTAAAATGTCATCATTTTGGACCGATAATTATTTCGGTAAGCGCTATTCTAACGACACATGGGGAGCAAATGCTGCCAAGGAGGAGGAGGAGGTTGTGTCTGGAGTCCCCGTTGATCAAAAAACACAGTTGCCAGACTTGAACAAGACTCCCACTCCACCTGTTGATGAACCAAATTACCCGGCGCATCAAGTGTATCCAGATTACGGATACGGGTATGAATCTCCGTACGTGCAACAAAGTGGATACGGTGCTGAGAATGCACCTGTTGATGAAACATATTACCCGACGCAGCAATCGTATCCGGGTTACGGGGTATACGGGGATGAAGGTGGATACAGTGGATACGGGGGTGAGGGTGGTTACAGTGGATACGGGGGTGAAGGTGGTTACAGTGGATACGGGGGTGAGGGTGGATACGGGGGTGAAGGTGGTTACAGTGGATACGGGGGTGAGGGTGGTTACAGTGGATACGATAGATATGGGGTGAAGGTGGTTACAGTGGATACGTGGGTGAAGGTGGATACACTGGATACGATAGATATGGGGGTGAAGGTGGTTACAGTGGATACGTGGGTGAAGGTGGATACAGTGGATACGATACATCACTTTATGAACCATCTACCCCGGGCAATCCGTTTCAAATAAATGAGGTATCACATTATTATTGTTATTATTATTATTATTGTTATTATTATTATTGTTATTATTATTATTGTTAACATTATTATTGTTATTATTGTTAATATTATTATTGTTATTATTGTTATTGTTATTATTGTTATTATTATTATTATTGTTATTATTGTTATTATTATTATTATTGTTATTATTGTTATTATTATTATTATTGTTATTATTTTTATTGTTATTATTATTATTGTTATTATTGTTATTATTGTTATTATTGTTATTATTATTATTATTATTATTGTTATTATTGTTATTATTATTATTATTGTTATTATTGTTATTATTATTATTATTGTTATTATTTTTATTGTTATTATTATTATTGTTATTATTGTTATTATTGTTATTATTATTATTATTGTTATTATTGTTATTAACGTAACTTTTTTTTAGCATTTCATGTCTCTAACTGATTTGAAGAATTGGGTACAAGAAACGGGAAAGAAGTATGGTTACGTAATTGTTACCCGCCGATCAAAAAATTTTGGCGGTACTACTGGGATGGTATGGCTTGTGTGCGACCGTAGTGGTGAGCACCGTAGTAAAGCAACAGTTAGGAAAGCAGGTAGCAAAAAAATCGGTTGCCCATTTTCATTACTCGCCATCCGGGACGTGACGAATGACACGTGGGAGTTAAAAGTGGACTGTGCGAACCATAACCATGAACCTACGACGAGTCTGTTGGGCCACGCTTTTGTGCGAAGATTTACTAAAGCCGAATACAAGCTAGTGGAGCAGCTAACTGCTCAAAACATGGAGCCACGTATCATATTTCAAACCCTAAGAAAGCAGTTCCCCGACAGCCTGCACGTTCAGAAAGACGTGCAAAATGCGGTACAAAAAATTAGAGCGACAATAGCGGACGGAAAGAATCCTATTCAGGCACTGGAAAGCCTGCTGCACGACCACCGATTCATTTACGACACCCGACAGGAACCCAAAACAGATGTCGTAACAGAGATTTTCTTTGTTCATCCTTATTCAATCACTATGTGGCGTGCATTCCCGCACGTGATGTTGATCGACGCGACCTACAAAACAAACCTCTACAACATGCCATTTGTCCAGGTTGTGGGTATGACGTCGACCGCGAAGTCTTTTTGTATAGCACATGCCGTTATTTGTAAAGAACGAAGGGGTAACTACGTGTGGGTGCTTGAGCGGATCAAGTCAATATTGCATGAATGTATGATGCCGCGTGTGATAGTCACGGATAGGGAGCTTGCCCTAATTAAAGCGTGTTCTAAAGTATTCCCGAACGCAACCAGGCTTCTATGCCACTTTCACATCCAACAAAATATAGCTAGAAATTGCAAGAAAGGGTTCGATAAAGAAGATTGGGGGAAATTTATGTCGTACTGGAATAGATTGTGCGAATCTTCATCAGAGCCCATGTACAAGTACAACTTGGAGAAAATGTATAACCGACTCGTGGTTGCCAACCGAGAAAGTAAGTGTTCCTTCAACAAACGACTCACCCAATCTATTATATTTTACACACGATTTTACATTTCATTATTTTATTTTTGCAGGTGTCTATGATTATCTCTACGAAAACTGGCTCAAAGACTATAAAGAAATGTTCGTTTATGCGTGGACCGATAAGTGTCGCAACTTTGGTCAGCGCACCACCAACAGAGTTGAGAGCCAGCACGCAAATTTAAAAAGATACATTACGCGCGGGAGTTCATTGGAGCGAATAGCAAGATGCGTCATTGATATAGTTGAAACTCAGTACGATGAAATACAAAAAAGTTTCACTGAGAGCATCGAAAAAACGATGAACCACCACAGAAAACGAATGTTGGACAACCTACGTGGAAAGGTTTCCCATGAAGCACTTGATTTGCTGGAAAAAGAGCTACTGAGGAAGATGGAGGTGTTGCGGAAACTTAACGCATCATGTGGTTGCCATATGTGGCTCAGCAATGGATTGCCGTGTACTTGTAGGCTGGAAAACTACAAACAGACAGGTAAAAAATATTAAAACTACAAACCTTTTGTTATTTTGTACGATTTAGCTGTTTCTCACACCGTAATAATATTTTTTTATTATTTAGTCGACGTCGTCCGTAAGGCGCGTACGGGCCTAACGAGCGTCGAAACTAAGTCCGTCGTTAAAATATATATTTTTTTATTGTTTAGTCGAAGTCGAACCGTAAGGCGGGTAGGTCCCTAACGAGCGTCGAAACTAAGATCGAAGTTTTATACTTTAACGACGATCTTAGTTTCGACGCTCGTTAGGGACCTACGCGCCTTACGGTTCGACTTCGACTAAACAATAAAAAAAATATATATTTTAACGACGGACTTAGTTTCGACGCTCGTTAGGCCCGTACGCGCTAACGAGCGTCGAAACTAAGTCCGTCGTTAAAATATAAGACGGACTTAGTTTCGACGCTCGTTAGGCCCGTACGCGCCTTACGGACGACGTCGACTAAATAATATTTTTTTATTATTTAGTTGACGTCGTCCGTAAGGCGCGTACGGGCCTCGACGCTCGTTTGGCCCGTACGCGCCTTACGGACGACGTCGACTAAATAATATTTTTTTATTATTTAGTCGACGTCGTCCGTAAGGCGCGTACGGGCCTAACGAGCGTCGAAACTAAGTCCGTCGTTAAAATATATATTTTTTTATTGTTTAGTCGAAGTCGAACCGTAAGGCGCGTAGGTCCCTAACGAGCGTCGAAACTAAGATCGAAGTTTTATACTTTAACGACGATCTCCGTTTCGACGCTCGTTAGAGACCTACGCGCCTTACGGTTCGACTTCGACTAAACAATAAAAAAAATATATATTTTAACGACGGACTTAGTTTCGACGCTCGTTAGGCCCGTACGCGCCTTACGGACGACGTCGACTAAATAATAAAAAAATATTATTTAACGACGATCTTAGTCGATGTCGTCTGATTATTATTTACTGACTGGTTTCCTTTTGTGCAGGTATTTACACAAAATGATTTCCACTTCGATCACTGCTCGAAACAAAAGCAAGGAGTGGTGCACCAGTGGCGATTTATTTTTCTTATATTGCCTCTTATACAAGAGGCCGTGCGCTCTCGCCCACGGGTTGGCGCAATACTTCGCCTCCGCGCATCATCGACAGGAGCGCGGATTGTTATTCGGCGGAGCCTACGTGACTAGGATAGCCCTTGCGTTGGGCTATCATCCGGAGACTGACCGCGACAATGTAGGTCCGCCGGCACAGCCGAAGCGGATGGGGAAGAATGTTATATCCGGAATGCACGTTACCAAAGACTTCCCAGACGGGAAGCGGTTTAAGAAGAAGGACGGCACGCAATATCAGCCTGAACAGCTGCCGGCGGAGTTCCCTCCGTATTATCCCCCGCAAGATCCGGAGCCGCCGGAGCCGTATGAGCCGGCCGTCATCATTCCGCAGCCACCACCGCCGCGTGGACCACCAGGGGCGCCTCAGTTCCCACGCCATGTTTGGCCCGGTGCTGACCCATCATATCAGCGGCAACTTCGGTTACATGAAAGAAACAATTATCTGTTGGAGTGGGTGGCTGCGGCGCTGCAGCAGCAGCGACAGCATGACGGGTTACCTCCACTACCCTTCATTACGGATGCGGAATGGGATCAGCATCAGCAGCAGCAGCAGCAGGAGCAGCAGTAGTAGTATTTTATCATTTTGTTATGTATTCACAAACTTTTATTGTATATATCAAACTCTTGTATATATCATTTTGTTATGTATGCACAAACTTTTATATTGTGGTGTACATATAAAATTATGGCAGGTTATATAACATGTTTTGTTGTATCGATATGGTTCTGGAATATATCAGGTTATTTAACAGGTTCTGGAATACAACAGGTTATTTAACAGGTTCTGTGTGCAATTAAAATTCAGAAGGTTGTATACGCTGCGTATTGACCTATACGCAGCGTATATAAGTCTTCAAATACGCTGCGTATAGGTCAATACGCAGCGTATTTGAAGACTTATATACGCTGCGTATAGGTCAATACGCAGCGTATACTATACCTACTACATATAAAAATTAAGTTTCATATTCTAACAGCTCTGGACAGAGGATAAACTGGTTAAGGCGTTGCGGTTCTAAACGAGAGGTCATGAGTTCGAGTCTTGCAAGGGCCGGTTCTTAAATGAAGACCCCCTTTTACATCTTTTTTGATATTTTTACAAAAATAGTCCCTGAGATTTCGTAAATTTCTACAAATGGTCCCTGGTTTTTCGAAAATTTAGAAAAAGGTCCCTAAAGTTTCGAAAACTGACAAATATGGTCCCTGAAGTTTCATAAATATACAAAAATGGTCCCTGAAGTTTTATGATATACAAATATGGTCCCTGAATTTTCATAAATATACAAAAATGGTCCCTGTTTATACGCTACGTATTGCTCAATACGCAGCTTGTATAAACCTGGGAAAAAAATTACACTTCAAACCTACCTAAATGACCCCAAATTTGCATCAGTTTTATATATGCTGCGTATTGACCAATACGCAGCGTATGGGACATTGTTTTCTGTGCAATGATTGGTAATCAGGCACTGATATCTATGGTCTATCTACGCCGCGTATTGACCAATACGCAGCGTATAAGGGTAACCCTATACGCTGCGTATTGACCAATACGCAGCGTAGATAAACCCTAATTTTGCTAGGGTTTGGTGTGCCAATAGGCACTTTAGTGTGCCAATAGGCACACTCATATATATATGGATCCCATTAAGTGTAACTGTTTTTCAAATCATTCTCCACCATTAGATCTTGCTAAAATGAAATCTCAGCCATTTAAACTCACAAAAATAACTTCCATGAGGGCAGTTCATGGCATTTCTTTACAGTTTCTTCATCAAATGGTTACCACCGTCTGTTTCTGCCCATTATCTCCACAATTCAAGCCTCCTACAAACATGGGTAGTGCCCTCAATTCAGTTGAATAGTATTGTTATATAATGCAGTTACATCCAAAAAAATCACTCCATTTCTCACATCTGTATTAGGGCTTTTTTCTGAACCTTGATTGCATTAGATGGTGCGATTCATCCACTATCTACATCAGATGCACGACGTAATTGTGAATCATAGCCCTGCAATCATCACTACACTTGGGAACATAGGCGTGCACCGTAAGCATCCTGGAGGTTGCGGTACCGCTGGAGGCACTACAAGAATGTTATACCATTAGCGGCGACGACAATAGCGGCGACAACGAGCAATAGCGACGACCTAGACACGGGTCGCCGCTATTGCTCTTTGTCGCCGCTATTGCCGTCGCCGCTAAAGGGCTCGATCTGTGTGCTTCTTCCAGATTTGCTAGGGACCATTGATTAAAAATTGATCCAATGGCCACCGTCAACCTTCTGCTCAAACACAAACATGTAGTGTGTAATGTTATGTAAAATGTTTTGTTTCAGTTTAAGGATGTAAGAGAGTTGAATGAAAATAGTCCGACGAGCTTTCCGGCAAATTGTAGTTTCAGAGTTTTTTTGTTGAGTTTATGAATGTTTCGGTTTTTTTTTGTTTGAGTTTATGGATGTTCAGTTTTTTTTTGTTTGAGTTTATGAAAAATTGTAGTTTATGTTTTGTCTCCGACGAGCTTTCTGGCAATCCTCCGGCACAGGTAATAGTGGCGACAGTATCATTAGCGGCGTCAAAAAGGGCAATACCGGCCCATCAATACCGCCGACCCTTTAGCGGCCACGTGTCGCCGCTAAAGGTCAATACCGGCGACACTTGTCGCTGCTAATGGTGTCAGATTCTTGTAGTGAGGCATGCACCACCACCAGATCCTCTTCCAACAGATACCATCCCGGTTTCAATTGCTGATTGAAGAATCACCCTTGTATCATCGCTTTAATAGTTGATTGAAGAACCATCATTGTTTCCTTATCAATTATTTCAAGAGGTATTTTAACCCTTCTATTTTATTCTCGTATGCTTTTAGTGATTGTTTATTATATTGATTGCTAACCATCGTAATCTGTTTAAGTGCTGTTTGTTTTTTTTAGTTTTTTTTGAAATAATTGTGAAATTCAACTCAAATTTCTGTTTGTTCTTTGATTTCGTCAAGTTCTTCGTTTAATGGGTTCTTGATTTAGATTAATCACTTTGAATCAATCGCTGACAAACCTTGACGGAACCTTCTATACTTTAGAACTACGTTGTGAGTTATATTGTTCTTATGCATTGTTCATTATTTCAGTATTATTCACAATGAGCATGACATTCAGTTTGGACTATGACTTTGGCATAAAACTTACCATTTGACCATTTTTTTGTTTGGTTCCATTTTCTGCATGCAGTTCACAGCGGTTGAAAATCTTGGGTGATGAATCAAGGCATCTTCCTCTTTGGAGGCAGGCAAGTGTTGTCTTCAATTGAAATTCTTTATATTGAGTTAATTGTATCTAGACTTGATTCCGTTTCATAGATCTCCACATATACTAAATATATACGGTTGCTTTTGGCATATATTTTCCATTTCTATTTATTTATAAACTCTGCTGTTTTTTTTCCACAGGCTGAGCCTTGGTTCCTTTGGAACAACTATATGCTGTAAGTTCTAATTGATATAAAGGTTGGTTTTCTATAAATCAAATTTGAAACATGGTTGATAAATTGCTTCGTTGTGCACAGATAAATCTAATAAGCTGAACTTTCTGGCAGCTCGACCATTACATGTTTTCTGTTATCCGAGGAATTTCAAACCATATCAGTAGGTGATTTGGTTTATTTATTTTTATCTCTAATGGGTTAAACGGGTAACTGTTGTAAACTATTGTTGCTAAAATGTAAAGGAGTATTTGCTCCCATATTCTTATAACCTCCTATAATATTTTATTATAAAGGATGGATTATTGTTTTTGTAGTAGACTTTTTTTTTAATCACAATTAATACATTGATTATCTAAAACTGAAAAGAAATAGACAAAATTGTGTTGGCTGGTCAACCAAACCTGTATTGAAAGGTTACACATCTTGACCCATTTTCCACCTCATTAAGTGTGAGTGTTTGTTTGTTGTCCCGTGACCACTGTCGTTTATCCTTTTCCCAACTTGATTTACTTTTGCATTCTTTTTCTGTTAAGGTATTATGAATGCATCTTAGATGATATAGCTTTTATATAATGCTAGACTTTTCCTAGCTTATGGTTGGTTTATATTTCTATCTATATTTGTTAACCTCCAAATTATATGTATATTATAAAGTTCAGTCCTTTGCTTTTTATTGCTTTATTTATTTATTTTTTTATTTCTTTTTATTTTTGTATTGAAAGGGATGCGGGAGGGTTGTTCGTTTGTAACTTTTATGACCCTTCAAGATCGTATTGAGCAAACTGTTGAAAACAAGTTAGATGTGGACAATCAACAAGAGGATGTGTGTGTTGGAAAGCCTACACCGTACATGGAGTTAACAAAGGGGCGTCCCCCTAATGATCAGGTATTGGGACCAGATTCAAACAAAAGAAAATCATGGCGATGAAGGCTGGCATGAAACTGGTGATATAGGACGGATAAGCGATCATGGTAATTTATGGCTCATTGGGTACATAAAAGGGTGTATCAGGGTGGGCAAAATATATATCATGAAGAGGTAAGAATCAAGTGAACCAACAAACTAAGAATGTTGATTTGAGTGGTAAAATAAAAGATTGAAATTCAATGGTATTTAGTACGACAAAATCAGAGTGAAGTTTGTTATAGATAAATAGGAAGTTCCATATTAGCAGGTGTTAATATTTTGAACTTGGGTTTAATGTAGGTAGAAACTGTGATATAAAACATCCTGGGATTTCTGTGATTGTAGTCATCCAACTTCCAGACAACCGCCTGACAGAAATGGTTAGTGCAATGTACATCAACTGTTCTTTTGTTTTTATTTTTTAAATTTAAATCGTCTTACTTTTCTTGAAAGCATGTGGTAAATGGTATGACCTTTAAAGTCTACAGTAGAAATATTGGGTGGTCTTTAGACCAGTATCAACACAAGATATTGTTATGGCTAGAAAGAGAGTATATCAAGTTATTTTATTTTATTTTTAAAAATGATAAAACATTTCAGTTATCATTTACTTTGAATCTTGTATTTTATGTGGAAGAACACAATGAACTGCATGTGCAACCTCACAAGGTGCTCTTGCCTTTGTTCATGAAAGTAAAATACATCAAAAGATGACATGATGATGAAGAACATAAGTACATATGAAATTTCTTTTGAAGATATTGAAAAGGAAAATGGGGATGGTTGGGCGATGGTATGAAAAATGATTTGATAAGCTATTATATCGGATGATTGATGAAAGTGATCCCAATTAACAACTGGTTGCATCTAACTTGATGAGGTTTGTACTGTTACGTCCAAAGTTGGTGCAGTTTCAACATGTGCATGCTCAGTCAAAACATGGAATTTTCTTAATAGTACAAATCAAAATTGGTTGGGTCAGGTAAAAGCTATTTTATTCATTTACTTTTTATCACTGTGTTAAGTGTTAGTATGAAAGATAGTAATAATCTTAATTTTGTTTTATTAATCTACATAGAATATTTTTCGTATGACTTTGAACCTGTTTTATAACAGTCGTACATGGCTGGGAATTATACCCGTACGGGGCTGGAATATTTTCGTTGTATATGGGTTGTTATATAGCCATATAAGGCTGTGAAAAATGCTCTTATGGGGATAGAAATATGCTTGTACCAGGTTGAATGAAGATAACAAGTATTCTACAGAACTGTAAGTTGCTTTAACCCTAAATCTTATAGTATGTAGATCACAAATATTGTAGATTCACTAATTTTATCATTGGTTCCATGTTTTAAGGGTTTTAATGTTGTTTTGATAGGAGAAACTATCTTCTAGCAAAAACCAAACACTGGCTTGCCATGGAAAGGTGTATACTTTAATGCTTATTATACACTTTTGTCTATGAATCATGTCTAAAATGAGACGATAGAGACTACTTAATCAAGTGATTTTTTGTTCAGGGCATAAAGTCAGTTATATAGGTGCAAGCCAGGTGATTTTCACATGGCAAATAAGAGAGGCTTTCTGTAACACCCCGAAAACGGGTTTGGTAATCAAACTCCGTTAATACTAAAAGACGGGTAAAGTACCATTAGTAGTAAAAATAACCAGGTAAATAAATGGATTTAAATAAGAAATCCTAATAATTAAATACAAGCGAATCAAAGTTTTAAGAGATTGAGTTTATAAGAGCCCGAGTTAACGGGACTTAAAATACAACGAGTTATAACTCCTGACCCCATTAAATTAACTAGGAATAATTAACCTAGTTAATAATATGTGATTAGGTTATAAATAATGGATTATAAGTTATATAGATCAAAATAAAACCTTGAGGGACTAAAGGTGGACAATTGGAAACAAGTTTATAACTAAAACTTAAAAACACCAAAACACACACATATTTGTGTGTTTTGGTCGATATATGCAGAAGAAAAATGGGAGTTCCCTTCCAAGAACCCTAACTCACAAAAATTGCCAAAATCAAAGAGAAATCAAGCCAAGAATTTGGGGCTTTTAATAAAATCGTGATCACCAAGCTTAGGGGATCACAAGGTATGTTGAATTTTGATGTTTATTGATATTTCGAATTTTGTGATGAACATGCATGAACGAAATTCTTGCATGAATGTTCAATGTTATAGTGATATTGGTGTGGGTACAAGTCTAGGAACAAACCCTAGATGTAAACTTGTAGAATTGTGCCATAAACTAGTGATTTATCAAATAGCCAAGTATGAGCTAAGTGGGTTTTGTTGATTTGATGAAATTGATGTGTATAAACATCATAATAATTCATATGAATGAACTATTCGAACAAATTAGAGATTTTGTTAAGAATTCATAAGTGATTAGAAGTGGGTTTTTACACAAGAGTTAAACTCATGGTTATGATGGTTAAAGTGTATATGTGCATACAATGACTAAAATTACATGTTGATTTATGGTTACTTGGGGTATGAATCAAATAACATGTTAGTAGAAGTAACGTCTCAAAAGATGACACTCACTAAATGGTTGATAATGTGCCTAAATCGAGTCATGTGAACTTTTTAGTGCAACCATATTTGTAAATTGGTGGTTTGACCTTTAAAAGTCAAACCGACATATGATAAGGTTCATTAAGAATAGTGATAAAAGATTTATAAGGTGTGAAAGTTATGATCTTGAATGACTAATCTAACCACCTTGAAAACGATGATGATAGTTTGACGCGCAACAAGCTAGGTGGAAGCTTGATGAGGGAGCGGGTCAAACGAATCAAGAAGGAAAGGAAAAGCGTAGTTCAGATGCGAGGTAAGTTAAGCTTACGCCCTTATTACTTTTATTACAAAATGCTTATTGTGAGCATGGAATACGATTTATATTAAGTAAATGAAACATGATGTTCCGGCGCGATATAATGCTAGTCGGAACAAGCGAAAATGGTAGAAACCATAAATTATGATAGAAAGGGGTAAAAATGGTGAAATGGTAATCCGGACATGGGTTAACGAATAGATAAAGGGATTTAAAACGACACCATTAGGCATAAGTCATAATGGGTCAAATAAAACAGGAAACGACTTCCAAGTTGGATGATTTCAAAAAGTAAACCGGGATATGTTTAAGGGGTGAATTGGTAATTAAGTGCCATCTTATAATGACAATTGGCCATTTCGACTAAACGGGTCAAATGGTGTTGTTAACACCATTTGTCAATAATATTTGATGATTGCTTGTTGAGTTTTATGGTTACAGGAATTAACACATGGTTAGCATTGCTATTATCTAGATATTAATAGCGAAAGGTATTAAAACGGGTCAATATGTTGATCCGAGCCAGGTATGCATAATCATGTTGTAGTTAAAAGTGTTATTTGGGTCGAATAATTGGTGAGAGTCCTTCGTCGTAAAAGAAGGACCAAAATCGACCAAAACGCCCTTGTAGGCTAAACTGAACAAACAACCCTTAAAGGTTGTTTGGAAACGAATTTCATGATTAGATAAATACTTAGAATAAGTATAGATGTTGAAAGATGTAATACGTTAGTCAAATAGCTCTATTTGAGTTTTGCCGTAAAATAACAATCCGAAGGGTAAAACTCGGAACATATAGATATACACATTGAAATCCAACACACAAAGAGTTGTAGTTGAAGATTACTTGATAAGAAATGTACGAATAAGATGCTAGAAATGAATGAAAGCGATTTCAAGCTTTAAAGTGCTTAAATACCCTTAACGGGTCAAAATAAGCATACGAGCGAAAACGGGTTTAAATGGTGTAATAAACCTATGATTAGAACCTAATATAGTAGGTAACATTAATTTGAAGAAGTGTATGAGATATAGGAATCAAATAAATACGTTTGTTTGATAAAATGCATAAACGGGTTAAAATTCGGTAAAAAGGTGACGAGTCGAAGGCTTAGAAGTCTCAAAATTTCTTATGTTGGATGTAGGATTTTAACTCCATAAGATGGAGGATTAAATTACGGACGCGTAGGAAAAAGAATCGGGTAAAACGGATCAATAACGAAGAAGTTATGGCCGTTTTCGTGAAATCAGATCGTGCTGTGTATGTACAGCATCAGCTAAGGCAACAGGCTGTGAAAAACAGGGCTAGGCGTGACACCTAGGCCCTTGGCGTCACGTCTAGCCCCCTAACTCCGAAAATTGTTAATTTTTGTCATTTTTAACCCCTGTACTTGTTTGAACTTAATATTTGACTATCAAAACTAACTTTTAAGTTGGTTTTGATCATAGGTGAATGCCAAGAGTGCACGGATGAAGATCAAGCGACGAGCAAGAACCGAACACGATCACGAAATAAGCTTCCGCACTATGTATCGTTATTATGTTAAACGACGAACGTACACATGATATGTTGTATACTTTTTAAATTGTAAAAAGTTTTAATAAACCCGTAATTTCCAACGCATATGTAATCTTAATTACATGACTGTTTTTCGTAAATGATACGTTAAACCTTGAATTATAAGAACGGGTGTTATAAGTTGGTATCAGAGCCTTAGTTTAAGAGATTCAAGTATGGCGGGAAAAACTATGCTTGGACTTAAACCTTATGCTCTTAATAAAGATTGGTGTTCGGTTCGAGGCTTGATCGCAAATCCGGTAAGTACATGTATGTAATAGTTTAGCATGCTAAAGTGTTGTAAACAACACATAGGGCTATCGTGTGATACACGTTACCCCAATTAAAATGACTGAGATAGTTGACAAAAATACGCGCGTTGACGCGTATAGTAGAAAAAGCCTTGTATTATAATACGGGCGATTATTTAAAGTTGATGTTACTAACTTTTGTGAATATATTAATTGAAGGACACTCGCGTTTGAAGATGACGAGAGTCAAACGAATTGTGGGTATGATGATGGAACGGTCCGAGATATGACAAGAAGAGCATACTCATCAAGGACCTAAATCGCGTAACGATCGCAAATAAGTAATGGCAAGAAAGCCCGTCAAGGCAAGCATTACCAGGTGCACATTTTAAATATAATTGCACAAATAGTAATATGCAACAAATATGTAGAAATTGAAAGTTGCATATGTAGATTAAAAAATTGGAAAAACCCGAATAGAAAATGTATTCGGGATATTGTTTCCAAGAGAAACAAATAGAGGCATTACTTACATAGGGCGTGATGTGAAAACTATAAAAAGGTCATGCGTGTCATGTGTTAATCGCTTACTCTGGCCAAGTAAGTAGTTGCATATGATACCATGAACTTCTTATAGCGGACACATTTATGTCCGATGTAGTAAGGGTGGGGTGAATGGGACTAACTTAAATGGTACCCAAATGAATCAAATAAGTAAGATGTTTGACAGTAAACGTAAACGTAAGTCGGATGACGGAAGCGTATTACGTAAGAATAACGAGCCCGAGAGAAGGGACAAGGATCAAGTAAAAAGGGAATACAGACCGACCAATAGGAATGCTAAGGCATAGGGATAAAAGTTTGACTGTCACAAGTGATGAAATTCACATGGACAAGTCAAACGAATCGAATAAAGAATAAAGGACTTGATTGAATAAAAGCGATGGATCTGGCTAAGACGACCAAATAAATTAAAATAACGTCTAAAACCATATAAGAATGGTTACTTGAAAATGATTACGGTAAAGATACCCGATGAATGGGTAGGATTTGGAAAGAATGCGTAAACCAAGAGACGGGAACGCGAGATAGAAAGTCAAAAGACTCGGAATATGAGTCATGAATAAAAGACAATGAGAATTTGCAAACAGAAATGTTAATAACTACGCTCAGCTATTTCAAAGCTGAACGGGTCAAACAAAGACTGAAGTTTGGCATTCATAAGTGATGAATGTTCACACTAACAAGTCAAACAAATTTAATAAATGATGACACTTGCTAAGGTAAGTAAGCGCGAATCGGATAAATAAAAGTGCGAAATATTAATAAACCTATGTAAAGGAGTTATAGGCGTTAAAAACATTGAAATAAAAGAACCCTGGTAATGGGACGTAAAGAAGTATAGGTAAGAACCGGGTAACGGTAAGTGTAGGACAAACCGACGTGTAAATCACGTTAGAAGTCATAAAGTCAGAAAGAAAATTCAAAAGAGAACAAATGTAGCCTTAGACTACGGTCAAGGTTGAATGAAATCCAAAAAGCAAAAGTAGATCGTTCTAGACATAAAAGGGGTGCCTTGACACCATATATATATATATATATATATACAGTTGAATAAAGACTTGAATAAAAGATGATATACGGGATTAGCATAACCTATAGGATGTTAATTAGTGTAAAGGTCTACGGGACCAAAATGACCCACGGGTCATGAATTGAAGCAAAGGGATCATAAGGGCATCGCCTTAAAGAGATGAAGGTCTAATAAAATAGCCCATAGACTAAGTGATAAAACCTATGGGTTAATTAGACAAAGCGAGGGATTAAATGGAGAATCCTCGCATAAAACAAATACTGAAAAAGAATAAATTTTGGACTGTCAATATCCCGGTATGGATAATTGACAAAGGTTAAAGAGAAGACGCTAAACCAAAACTTCGGTTTTGGTAAGAAATAACGTTTCTAGGAAAATGTATTATGATAGACGTATAAACGGTAAACATGAAAGATATAAGTCTTGACACTGATTGGTGCAAGGCGATATATTCGAAAAGTAATATTTTCGAAAATAAAAAAAAAGTTGATATGAAATTTGGAGTGACGTGACATGATCACGGTCAAGAAATGCAATGTGAGGTAGAATCACATTATAACCAAGCGAGCGGTGAAAGTAACTGGACTAATAAGTCTAATTAGTGAGACCGGTTAAGGTCAGCAATTCAAATAAAAAAAAAATTTTTGGTTTGCTTGTAAGCAGTAGATTAGGTATAACTGAACCGAATAAATAAATTTGAAAACAAAAGAATTTGTTGCTAAAAGTGAAGGATTTCACTAAAGACCTTTAAACGGGTCAAAGTAACGGATTCATAAGGAATTCGATATATGAAAGCGATGAATATCGCTAAGTTAACTAAACTAGTGGGAATAACGAGATTACGTTATTTCAAGTTGCACTATGTCGAATGAGATACATAGACAATTAGTGACCAGAAAGATGTTACCATACTTATCTGGTAATACTAACAATTGGTTAAAGGTATAAGTAATGTTTAAAAGATTTCTTGGATCAAAATACATTGAGTTTAAACTCAATGAATTATGTAAGAAAAGGTTTCGAGGACGAAACCTCTCTAAAGGGGGTAGACTTGTAACACCCCGAAAACGGGTTTGGTAATCAAACTCCGTTAATACTAAAAGACGGGTAAAGTACCGTTAGTAGTAAAAATAACCAGGTAAATAATTGGATTTAAATAAGAAATCCTAATAATTAAATACAAGCGAATCAAAGTTTTAAGAGATTGAGTTTATAAGAGCCCGAGTTAACGGGACTTAAAATACAACGGGTTATAAGAAATCCTCATATTTGATATCAGAATGATAACACCTGGTCAAACACTTGAAAACACAAAGTTAGATACCTGTTGCAAGTCCTCTGTTTAAAATCACAGGAATAAGAATGTTTGACGAAATCCAAAAGTGATTTCGTCGATGTTATATGTGACAAAAATAGTTGATTTCGTTGAAAGGTGATTTGGTTCAGAACTGATTTCGGCTGAGGAGTGATTTCGGATGAAGAGTGATTTCGTCCAGTTGTTTAATTTCATCCAGCTTGACAAGACTATGGTGATTTCGTCCAGGTGTTTAAAGAAATGGATGTTTTCGTTGAGCTGGGAATGATGAGTTGATTTCGTAACAAGTTATTTGCATAGGGATGTGTTTTCGTTGAGCTGATGTTGGACGAAATCAGGGGATGTGTTTTGCTGATGTTGGACGAAATCAGGGGAATGATGAGTTGACTTAAAGAGATTTCGTAACAAGTTATTTGCATAGGGATTTCGTCCAGATCTGTTTTTACAAACTGATTTCGTCAAGTTGTTTTTACAACCTGATTTCGTTGACAATTGCTGCTGGTTGCCAGATATAATCCAAAACAAAATCTTATCTTCACCAAAACTACTGACACACTCAAACTACTTTGGCAAATAAGTCAAGCACTACCTTATCTTATCAGCTTTCTCACCGAATACTCATGATGGTTTGTGTACACAAATGTCAACTTAAATTATTTTAATCACAAACACTTTAACAATTCAACAATATAGAATCAAAATCAGATATTATCAAGAACATAAACAAGAACAACTTGAATATATTATGAACTTGATGAGTTTTCAGGTCACCGATAAATTTTCGAACACCAAATTTGCAAGAAACTTCAATAAAAAACCTTAATACAACATGTATAACAAAGATTTAACAAGGTTTTGTATGAACTAACAGCAAAATACAAGATTTTCAAGACTTTAACACTAGATTTTCCAGAAAAGTTGATATTCAAAGCTCAAATCTTAAAGAACAATTTCTGAAAATGCATGAAAATCTTTCAAAACACAAGATAAACAAACTTGGTTTTAACAAGGAATCGAGCCAATGCTCTGATACCAATTGTTGGTCCACCCGGAGGATCGAGTAACCTCTATTCCCTGTTTTCCGACAAACCCGAAAGTGCGGAATCCAAACGGGTAAGTTAAACCAAGTTACGAACACGCAAGACACAAAGATTCAATGATTAACACGCAATGTATTAATACTCTGAAATGGTTACAATGCAATGTTTACAAGATAAACCTATAAACTCTCTGTTGTGTGTGTGTTCTCTCCGAAATCTATTTAGACTTCTAAGTGTTTCTGTCTATTGTGAGTGTATATATAGTGAAGCCATGACGAAAACAAGATCCTGACGAAAACCCATTAACGAAAACCAAGATCTGGACGAAATCCCTTGATTTCGTCCCATGTGTTTTCGTCCCATTTGGTTTTCACCAAAAGGGTGTTTTCACCACAAGGGTGATTTCACCACAGGGTGATTTCGTCCATAAGTTAGGCCAAAGATTTGGGCTTCATCATGGACATGACATGTTGGGCTTTGTCTTGGACTTCTTCAAGGATGGGCCAAACAAACAAACAGACAAACAAACAAGCTATCCTAAATGCAAACTTTACACACGCAGTTGCATTTATACAAATGTTACAAAGTAAATCGCATACCGAGTCAAGACAGGAGGTTGTCTTGACTACGGCCTTCACTTCGTAGTCGAGTCGAACCGAGCCGAGCCGTATCCACACAATATGTATCAACAAATACAATAAAATTTTCAATTTGTCACAATAACATACATATGTTTATCAAATCAATCGGTGGAAAAAGGAAGAAGTAGATCACGGAAATTGGAAATCACGTGCTATGAATGTAGAATACTTAGGCATTATGCTTATGAATTTCCAAATAAGAAACACAAGAATGATGAGTCACTTTCGTTGAAACATAAGAATATGTGCCCCCTGCATTTTTGATGTGTCTAGACACAGAAGAGAAAAATAGAAAATCAGTCGTATGATATGAATGAAGCAAAGCAAGTTGTGTGAAGTTAATCAAGTCATTTGAAGCAACCAAATTTGATACCCGGTACCAAATGCTCATCCCTACTTGTGACGTATATGTATTATATATATGGGAGTTTATAAACAATTATGGGTTATCTATAATCAAAATTCAAATTCATATACAATTGCGACTTCAATATACATCAGTCTTCTTTTTTGATGCGCAAAACGGATTAAGAATCATAAACATATTTTCTTCATAATTATTTCACGGATTTTTTTGGAGATAAATAAAATTAAAGAAGCTTAAATTGGATTACTAAAAAATGTATAAATATTACATGAGAAAATGTTCTTAATATTAAATAGTATTATTGGATTAATATCTATATCTTCCTATCTATACTATATAATAAAAGAAACCAACTTTGGGACACGTGTCACTCATTGAAGGCGTCTACATTTTTATTTCCTGCATTTTCATACTTATCTTATATCAATTAATTAAAGGGAAATTGGATTTAAATAATCCGAACTTTCACCTGTTGGCCAATAACACTCCGAACTTTCAGTTTGGCCAGCAGCACTCTCAACTTTCATCCTATTTTCCCAAAACACTCCCAAACTAACATATCACTAACCAAGTTAGTTTCCATTGCTGATGTGGACATTTTGGGTGACGTGGCTGCTTATGTGTATCATCTCTGTAAATATGTGTTGCTGAGGTGTATAAAACATGCCATGTCTTCATTTAAAAAAAAACTATCTTTTATATTATAATAATTATAATATAATTATAAAATAGTTATCAGTATATATATATATATATATATAAATGACAATAATTCACATTCACATTAACACTTACAGACATTTCAACATATGAGTGAAACCCTAGGTTAAGTGATTCCCTTTATTATACGGTTCTTATCTTCGATCATCTGTTGCTACTCGATGATGGATGAAATCCCAGTGAAGCTATGGTATGGTGGCACATTTGAAGCAGGTTCTCCTAATGTGAAGTACGTGGGTGGTGAAACAAAATTACACAAGATAAGCATGGATCAAATGTCTTTCTTTGAGCTAGTAGATTATGGGATGGATACAGGTATGTATGCTGATAAAGATTTTCACATGTATTGCTTGAATCCTGATGATGGATCTTTGAAGCGATTAGTAAATGATAAGGATGTGATTGACATGGCTATGAAGTTTGGTGCCAATTCCCAGCTGGTTTTTGATGTATTCATTCATAAAGGACCAATCCCTGAACCAAAAGGCTAGCCTAGTACCCAGCCCACTAGTTCCTCAGCCCACCCCATTACACTAAAAGCCCAGCCCAGTACCCCTACATCCCTTAAGCCCAGCCCAGTTGCAAGTCCTAGTTCAGTGGGTAAGAGACCTAAGTCAGCTGCTAAGGGGTCTGATAGTGATGATAAGGAGGATAAGTATGAGGAGAATGATGATAGTGATGATAGTGACTTTGAAGTAGAAGTAGGTGGGTCAGATGAGGAAGATTCTGATGATGAAGAGGGATATGTAGAGGACATTTCTGATGAAGCAATTAGTTGTGGATCTGATAGAGATGATGATGAGTTGACACATTCACTTGCTGCAATTGCAAAAGCTGGTGAAGAAGATGTTGCAGGTAAGAAGGAATTGCTTGAACAGTGTATAAAAGGACAAGAGGGTCAATTGATTGAAACTGATGCAGGGGGTTCACATATAGAAGCTTATAGCAGCTACGAGGATTCTGATGCTGATGTTAATACACCAGGTGAGAGTGAAGACGATGACATACGAGGGCATTGGATATAAATGATGGTGGCAAGGATTGGACACTCGTATCTGACCAACAGAAGGTATTACTGAATGTTATAAAGTTTTATTACTATCAGTTTTATGTTGACTAATATAATTTGGGGTGGCAGGGTTTACTGAATGCAGTATGCTTGGTGTGGCCAAATGCCGAGCATAGAAATTGTGCAAGGCACATATATGCAAATTGGCATAAAGCCTTCAAAGGTGATGACTTGAAGGAGCTGTACTGGAAAGCGTGTAAGTCGTACTGTGAAGCTGACTACAACAAAGCCGTTGAGGAGATGAGAGAAATAAATAATGAGGCAGTGGAGGCATTATTAACACAACAGAATCCGAAGGCCTTTACCAGGTGCTTTCTAAACACTAACTCAAAGTGTGATGTTATAGAAAATAACATGGCTGAGTCATTTAATGGTTGGATCATACAAGCAAGGTCAAAGCATCTTATTCACATGTTAGAAGATATCAGGGTTCAAGTAAT
This sequence comes from Helianthus tuberosus, assembly GCA_030545235.1. Lineage (NCBI taxonomy): Eukaryota > Viridiplantae > Streptophyta > Magnoliopsida > Asterales > Asteraceae > Helianthus > Helianthus tuberosus. The sequence continues at coordinate 4,064,914 of CM060362.1, forward strand.
GAGCAGGCTAAGTGTTAAGCGGTCAGAAATGGATAACAAAGAAGTGTTTATATGCCCTCGGATACAGAAGAAGCTTGACAAGGAGAAAACTTGGGCGTATAAATGTGAGGTGTTTCCCTCATCAGTTCACGTATTCCAAGTGAGGGATTTTGATGATATGTCCGTTGATTTGAATAACAGAACCTGCACCTGTAAAAAATGGGATTTAAATGGAATTCCATGTAAACATGTTTGTGAAGTTGCTGGGTTTTTGCACATGAATGCTGAGGATTTTGTAGACGAATGCTACCACAAAGACAAATACATGAGTGCTTATCAATTCTCAATTCCCCCGTTGACTAGTGAGAGGTATTGGCCTACAGTGGATTATCCTTTGGATCCACCACCTATCAAAGCAGCTCCTGGCAGACCAAAGAAAAATAGAAAGAGGGATCCACATGAAGATCCAAAGAAAAAGGGGAAACTTTCAAGGCACGGTTCTGTGATAACTTGTGGAATTTGTGGTGGAAAGGGGCACAATAAGAGAAAGTGTACTGAAAAGGGGAAGGACACTGCAGCTGAACCTGTTTCTAAAAGGAAAAGGGGCAGACCAAAGAAGCCACTTCAAACTACTCAACCAAGTCAAAGCACTCAGGCAACTCAGGGAAGTCAGCAGCCGACTCAGGCAAGTCAGAAGTCCACTCAGCCCAGTCAAAGACCAAAACAGGCTAGAGGAAGAGTCAAGACAAAGGGGAGGACTGCATAGTGGGATGTTATTTATAGGCTGCAGTATAGTCACTTGTATGGCATGTTATAATGTATTTTGGTAGTATTTGTGGTTGAACTAGTATGAAGTATCATGTGGTATGTATTTTGGTAGTATTTTGGTAGTATTTTGTGGTTGAACTAGTATGAAGTGGTATAAAGTGCGGACTTTAATGTATTTTGTAGCAGCTTATAATGTATGAAGTGCAGACTTTAAATCATTTTGCTGTCGTTTAGGTTCTACAGTAATTCTGCAGTCATTTGGTCATTCTGCAGTCATTCGGTACAAAACCAAACATATAGAGCATAACATGTACAAAAACTACCAGTGGTATTTCATTACATACCAATCATACATAACATAAAAAGGTCTCAGACCGATACAAGGAACCAAAGTGCAATGCTCGCTACAACTATCGCACCTAAAACACATGGACCGTTCCACTTAGACTTTGCCAAATCAAGTTGTTCTTTAAGCTCAGTGTTTTCTTGTTGCAACATTAAATTCTTCAACTCCAAATTCTCTATCTTCATGTCTTCAAAGCTGCTAGGAGATTGAATCACGGTATTGCAGCTTCGATTCCCATGTTCTTTAAATACTTTGTCAACCTCTTGTTTCCACATAAAAAACTTGCAATCGTATCTCTACTCAACAAACACAGAGATTCAGAATTGAAATTTATCTACAATAAGAAAGAATAAAAAAGGAGAACTTACTGGCCAAAGAGAGCATCCATAAAATTCGTGACCTTTTCGAACACTCTTTGAGCCTGCAACTCGAACGACGGCAAGCATGTCATGGTGGCAATAGACGTTTCCACTCAAATCAACCTTAAAGATTTTAGGGTTTTTAGTGTCGCTGCATTGAGAGGTCGAGGATGAGCTCATATCATACACCAATTGCATACGATTCAACAGAAATTGGTGTTTAGGGTTTGTTCTTCATGTTCATCGATGCAGGGGATAAACTAGGGTTTCAAGAGATTTTTTCATGTTTAAATAGCTGAGTAATGAAGACATGGCATGTTTTATACACCTCAGCAACACATATTTACAGAGATGATACACATAAGCAGCCACGTCACCCAAAATGTCCACATCAGCAATGGAAACTAACTTGGTTAGTGATATGTTAGTTTGGGAGTGTTTTGGGAAAATAGGATGAAAGTTGAGAGTGCTGCTGGCCAAACTGAAAGTTCGGAGTGTTATTGGCCAACAGGTGAAAGTTCGGATTATTTAAATCCAATTTCCCTTAATTAAATAACAAATAATCAATTAATATTAAATCTTATCTTACTTTGAATTTCGAATAGAATCATTCTATTTAATCTAATAATATATTATCTTCAAATTTAAATTATAAATTAAAGATTTTTTTAAATAATAGCACAAAACAATAATCTTAAACTTGAAAAAACAATAATACGCTCATATACAAAATTTAAAGTTCAAACAAAATATACAAAATAACTTATTAGACATTAGATCAAACTTTAAAAAACACTAATTAGGAAGAGAAGCTTATAATATAATTCTGTTTTTTGATTTTTCAAATTAGGGTTCTAATCAAATCGAATTAAACTTAACCAAGTTTATGACTTGATTCGAATTAAACCGAACCAAATTTATGCTTTTTTAAACGAATCCAATAACATATTATTTACTATACAAAATTACATTTATTTAACCCGTGTAATACATGGTGTTTTTAAAGATATAACTTTTTTTTTATTATTTAGTATATATTCGTCCCGCTTGAGGTATACGCATATAATGTATATATGTGTGGACGCTCGCAGGGCAAAAGTGAAATTGCACTAATTTTAACATTATTTTACTAAGTTCGTGAAAATAACGTTAAAAGCGGAGGACTGTTAATCATGCATCATCATGTGGTGGCGTTGATAGTAGAAAGACAAAAGGGAACATGCACTTATCGGTCTTTGTCCCGATTGTTGAGTGTTGTGTGTCGTATATCCAAGGCTTGATGCAAAACTACTATCGAGCCGGAGCTCTCACTGAAAGCAGCCTCTCTATTCCTACGGGGTAGAGGTAAGGCTATCTACATCTTACCCTACTTAGACCCTACCTTAGCTTTGATATTGGTGAGATTTACTGAGTATGATGATGATGATGATAACGATTTAGTATATATAATTGGATTTATTGAACCTGTATAATACACGGGGTTTATAAATATATAACTTTTTTATTATTTAGTTTATAAAATTACATTTATCCAACCCGTGTAATATACAAGGTTACAAAATTACATTTATTTAACACGTGTACTACACAGTGTTTTTAAAAAAATATAACTTTTTTTTATTATGTAGTATATATAATTAGATTTATTCAACCCGTACAATACACGGGTTTTTATTATTCGGTATATAAAATTACATTTATTCAGTACAATACATGGGGTTCTTAGAGATATAATTTTTTTATTATTTAATGTATAAAATTACATTTGTTCAACCCGTGTAATAAACGAGATTTTTATAGAATAATTGTTTTAGTTTAGTATATAAAATTACATTTATTCAACCCGTGTAATACACGGGGTTCTAACCTAGTATATACTAATAAACAAAAATATTTTTTGACACGTGTCACTTTCTCATGCTTTCTCACCTTATTTTTTTATTTATCTATGTTAAATAACAATAATAATTTTAAACTAAAAATTAGATAAGAATAAATATTTGTTTTTCTATAAATAATTTTAAACAAAAATTTAGATAAGGATACACCTTTTTTTATAAAAGATTATATAAAAGAGAATTATATTTCAACTATAGTTTATCAAATCCATCGAGCCGACTTAAAAAAATACTAGCCATTACCATTTTAGTTATTCATAAAAAATGTAAAAAATACTACCGAATTATATGCACATTTAATACGATTAAAAATTATAGTTTATTTTCTTTAACTATAAGGTAAGTTATTATCTTATAAATATTCAAAAAATACTTATGATATACGAATTAAAATTAGTTTAAGGACCGACGAAATTTATATACGTCAAAGAGAATTTATTTCTTACGGTATAATTCATAAAAAATGATGAAATTAATAAAAATGTGGGGATCGATCTTCACCTTTTTGTACCATAAACTCTCTTGAATACAAAATTGAGACGAGTGTTTTATCTATCGAAATAAACAAACAAGCATGAAGGTCCTTAAAACTAACTAAAATAATTGTATCTCATAATTTGAATGCATCATGAAAATATTATTCAACCCATGTAATACATCTGTTTTTAATTAATAGTAAATATAAAAAAACAAAGTAAAATGTTATAATAAGTAAATAGTATATCAACGTTCATTTTTGAAAGATAAATCATGACGACTGTATATATTAATATATGATATTATATTTTGTTCATTACGTTCAATACACGGGTTTTTTTAAAGATAGATCGTTTTTATTATTTATTATATAAATTTACACTTATACAACCCGTGTAATACACGGGGTTTTAACCTAGTATATATAATAAAAAAACCACTTTTGAGGACACTTGTCTTCATATTAGGCCATGTCTTATAGATAATTATAATTTTAATTTAATCTCTTCTAATTAATTATAGATAATCCTCATACTAAATATTATTTAGTTTAATTATTACTTTTATATTTATCTATTTACTTCAAATTCAAACTTAGTTATCTAATTTGATATTAGAGTAAATTATGATTTTGACCCATGTGTTTATATCATTTTTACCCTTTTAGCCCAAAAAAGAATTTTTTAATATCTAAGCTCTCAACGTCTTTTTTTTCTAACCCTTTTGGACCCTTTTAGCCCAAAAAAGAATTTTTGAACATCTGAGCCCTCAACTTCTTTTTTTCTAACCCTTTTGGACCCCAACGTCTTTTTTTCTAACCCTTTTGGTAGGGGCCAAAAGGGTTAGAAAAAAAGAAGTTGTGGGCTCAGATGTTAAAAGATTCATTTTTGGGCTAAAAGGGTAAAAGTGATCAATTTTATTGCATAATTTATAAATCAATTTGTCGGAATTGGTACCAACATTTTATCACTCAAATAGATGTTGATTTGCTTCTTAAATAACATATCTTTTTTTTCATGAACCATCTTCACAATCACCATATCTATCGCGTATCAAGTATTATCCATTAGTATATTGAAAGATATGACTTTTTTTATTATTGGTATATAAAATTAGATTTATTAAACATGTGTAATACACGTGGTTTTTTATAGATATACCTTTTTTATTATTTACTATACAAAATTACATTTATTCGACCCGTGTAAAAGATGAGGTTTTTTAAGATATAACTTTTTATTATTTGATATATAAAATTAGATTTATTCCATTCGTACAATACACTGGGTTTTTTTTATGGATATATATTTTTTATTATTTAGTAACGGAAATTACATTTATTCAACCCGTGTAATACACATATTTTTAAAGATGTAACTTTTTTATTATTTGGTATATAAAATTACATTTATTCAAACCCGTGTAATAAATGAGGTTTCTTAAAGATGTATTATTTTATTATTTGATAAACAAGTGGTTTTAAAGATACAACTTTTTTATTTGGCATATAAAATTATATTTATTCAACCCGTACAATATAGTTCTTATAGATATAACTTTTTATTATTTAATATATATAAAATTATATTTATACAACCCGTGCAATAAAAGATGTTTTTAAAGATATATTGTTTTATTATTAAGTATATAAAATTCATTTATTCGACCCGTGTAATGCACGGGGTTATAACCTAATAATACTAATAAATCCTAATCTGATAATACTATCTAATATTTAAAATATACAAAATAATGATTCGCATGGTAAATTTAGTTGTTCATTAGATAAAATAAAGGCACGAGAAATAATGTTTTGAAAGAACTAAACGGGGGAAAATCACAAAAATCTTTATTTTAAACAGATTTCATAACATAATACAAACAAATGATTCAAGAATATTCTTCTGATCGACATCCACATCACCGCTTCATCCTATGAAATCCCACGTTCATGTTACTTCTGCATATTCTTTTAGTATTTCTGGTTTAAAGTTGGTTAAAACTGGTAGTGGGCTAGTGGTCTAATTGGGTTCTTTATATTTGCAAGGCTATATAACATCTCTTAGGGGCTGCTCGGTAACATCTGAATGATTAAGTGCTGAACCAGTAAAAGGTCTGAACCATTAAGGTTCTGTTTGTTTTTGCTTATATCGTCTGTAAAGAGCTTATGTCTGCGGGCGGGCAGACATAAACCCTTGAAGACTGTTTGTTTTAAAAAAAAAAGATCTTAAAATGGCTTTTAATAGCTTAAAAAAAAGCTATGGATAATAGCTTCACAAACGGATCAGATCTTCACACACACCCTTCTTCTTCTTCCTCTTCTCCCCTGCCACCACCACCTCCGCCACCACCACCGCACCACCTTCGCCACCGCCACCACCATCGTCAAAACCCACCACCACCACCAAACCCATCACCACCAAACCCATCTGTGTGAGAGAGAGAGATCTGTGAGAGAGAGAGATCGGTGAGAGAGAGAGACCGTAGAGAGAGAGAGACCGTAGAGAGAGAGAGACCTGTGAGAGAGAGAGAGAGACCGGTAAGTACATGTATGTAATAGTTTAGCATGCTAAAGTGTTGTAAACAACACATAGGGCTATCGTGTGATACACGTTACCCCAATTAAAATGACTGAGATAGTTGACAAAAATACGCGCGTTGACGCGTATAGTAGAAAAAGTCTTGTATTATAATACGGGCGATTATTTAAAGTTGATGTTACTAACTTTTGTGAATATATTAATTGAAGGACACTCGCGTTTGAAGATGACGAGAGTCAAACGAATTGTGGGTATGATGATGGAACGGTCCGAGATATGACAAGAAGAGCATACTCATCAAGGACCTAAATCGCGTAACGATCGCAAATAAGTAATGGCAAGAAAGCCCGTCAAGGCAAGCATTACCAGGTGCACATTTTAAATATAATTGCACAAATAGTAATATGCAACAAATATGTAGAAATTGAAAGTTGCATATGTAGATTAAAAAATTGGAAAAACCCGAATAGAAAATGTATTCGGGATATTGTTTCCAAGAGAAACAAATAGAGGCATTACTTACATAGGGCGTGATGTGAAAACTATAAAAAGGTCATGCGTGTCATGTGTTAATCGCTTACTCTGGCCAAGTAAGTAGTTGCATATGATACCATGAACTTCTTATAGCGGACACATTTATGTCCGATGTAGTAAGGGTGGGGTGAATGGGACTAACTTAAATGGTACCCAAATGAATCAAATAAGTAAGATGTTTGACAGTAAACGTAAACGTAAGTCGGATGACGGAAGCGTATTACGTAAGAATAACGAGCCCGAGAGAAGGGACAAGGATCAAGTAAAAAGGGAATACAGACCGACCAATAGGAATGCTAAGGCATAGGGATAAAAGTTTGACTGTCACAAGTGATGAAATTCACATGGACAAGTCAAACGAATCGAATAAAGAATAAAGGACTTGATTGAATAAAAGCGATGGATCTGGCTAAGACGACCAAATAAATTAAAATAACGTCTAAAACCATATAAGAATGGTTACTTGAAAATGATTACGGTAAAGATACCCGATGAATGGGTAGGATTTGGAAAGAATGCGTAAACCAAGAGACGGGAACGCGAGATAGAAAGTCAAAAGACTCGGAATATGAGTCATGAATAAAAGACAATGAGAATTTGCAAACAGAAATGTTAATAACTACGCTCAGCTATTTCAAAGCTGAACGGGTCAAACAAAGACTGAAGTTTGGCATTCATAAGTGATGAATGTTCACACTAACAAGTCAAACAAATTTAATAAATGATGACACTTGCTAAGGTAAGTAAGCGCGAATCGGATAAATAAAAGTGCGAAATATTAATAAACCTATGTAAAGGAGTTATAGGCGTTAAAAACATTGAAATAAAAGAACCCTGGTAATGGGACGTAAAGAAGTATAGGTAAGAACCGGGTAACGGTAAGTGTAGGACAAACCGACGTGTAAATCACGTTAGAAGTCATAAAGTCAGAAAGAAAATTCAAAAGAGAACAAATGTAGCCTTAGACTACGGTCAAGGTTGAATGAAATCCAAAAAGCAAAAGTAGATCGTTCTAGACATAAAAGGGGTGCCTTGACACCATATATATATATATATATATATATATATACAGTTGAATAAAGACTTGAATAAAAGATGATATACGGGATTAGCATAACCTATAGGATGTTAATTAGTGTAAAGGTCTACGGGACCAAAATGACCCACGGGTCATGAATTGAAGCAAAGGGATCATAAGGGCATCGCCTTAAAGAGATGAAGGTCTAATAAAATAGCCCATAGACTAAGTGATAAAACCTATGGGTTAATTAGACAAAGCGAGGGATTAAATGGAGAATCCTCGCATAAAACAAATACTGAAAAAGAATAAATTTTGGACTGTCAATATCCCGGTATGGATAATTGACAAAGGTTAAAGAGAAGACGCTAAACCAAAACTTCGGTTTTGGTAAGAAATAACGTTTCTAGGAAAATGTATTATGATAGACGTATAAACGGTAAACATGAAAGATATAAGTCTTGACACTGATTGGTGCAAGGCGATATATTCGAAAAGTAATATTTTCGAAAATAAAAAAAAAGTTGATATGAAATTTGGAGTGACGTGACATGATCACGGTCAAGAAATGCAATGTGAGGTAGAATCACATTATAACCAAGCGAGCGGTGAAAGTAACTGGACTAATAAGTCTAATTAGTGAGACCGGTTAAGGTCAGCAATTCAAATCAAAAAAAAAATTTTGGTTTGCTTGTAAGCAGTAGATTAGGTATAACTGAACCGAATAAATAAATTTGAAAACAAAAGAATTTGTTGCTAAAAGTGAAGGATTTCACTAAAGACCTTTAAACGGGTCAAAGTAACGGATTCATAAGGAATTCGATATATGAAAGCGATGAATATCGCTAAGTTAACTAAACTAGTGGGAATAACGAGATTACGTTATTTCAAGTTGCACTATGTCGAATGAGATACATAGACAATTAGTGACCAGAAAGATGTTACCATACTTATCTGGTAATACTAACAATTGGTTAAAGGTATAAGTAATGTTTAAAAGATTTCTTGGATCAAAATACATTGAGTTTAAACTCAATGAATTATGTAAGAAAAGGTTTCGAGGACGAAACCTCTCTAAAGGGGGTAGACTTGTAACACCCCGAAAACGGGTTTGGTAATCAAACTCCGTTAATACTAAAAGACGGGTAAAGTACCGTTAGTAGTAAAAATAACCAGGTAAATAATTGGATTTAAATAAGAAATCCTAATAATTAAATACAAGCGAATCAAAGTTTTAAGAGATTGAGTTTATAAGAGCCCGAGTTAACGGGACTTAAAATACAACAGGTTATAAGAAATCCTCATATTTGATATCAGAATGATAACACCTGGTCAAACACTTGAAAACACAAAGTTAGATACCTGTTGCAAGTCCTCTGTTTAAAATCACAGGAATAAGAATGTTTGACGAAATCCAAAAGTGATTTCGTCGATGTTATATGTGACAAAAATAGTTGATTTCGTTGAAAGGTGATTTGGTTCAGAACTGATTTCGGCTGAGGAGTGATTTCGGATGAAGAGTGATTTCGTCCAGTTGTTTAATTTCATCCAGCTTGACAAGACTATGGTGATTTCGTCCAGGTGTTTAAAGAAATGGGTGTTTTTGTTGAGCTGGGAATGATGAGTTGATTTCGTAACAAGTTATTTGCATAGGGATGTGTTTTCGTTGAGCTGATGTTGGACGAAATCAGGGGATGTGTTTTGCTGATGTTGGACGAAATCAGGGGAATGATGAGTTGACTTAAAGAGATTTCGTAACAAGTTATTTGCATAGGGATTTCGTCCAGATCTGTTTTTACAAACTGATTTCGTCAAGTTGTTTTTACAACCTGATTTCGTTGACAATTGCTGCTGGTTGCCAGATATAATCCAAAACAAAATCTTATCTTCACCAAAACTACTGACACACTCAAACTACTTTGGCAAATAAGTCAAGCACTACCTTATCTTATCAGCTTTCTCACCGAATACTCATGATGGTTTGTGTACACAAATGTCAACTTAAATTATTTTAATCACAAACACTTTAACAATTCAACAATATAGAATCAAAATCAGATATTATCAAGAACATAAACAAGAACAACTTGAATATATTATGAACTTGATGAGTTTTCAGGTCACCGATAAATTTTCGAACACCAAATTTGCAAGAAACTTCAATAAAAAACCTTAATACAACATGTATAACAAAGATTTAACAAGGTTTTGTATGAACTAACGGCAAAATACAAGATTTTCAAGACTTTAACACTAGATTTTCCAGAAAAGTTGATATTCAAAGCTCAAATCTTAAAGAACAATTTCTGAAAATGCATGAAAATCTTTCAAAACACAAGATAAACAAACTTGGTTTTAACAAGGAATCGAGCCAATGCTCTGATACCAATTGTTGGTCCACCCGGAGGATCGAGTAACCTCTATTCCCTGTTTTCCGACAAACCCGAAAGTGCGGAATCCAAACGGGTAAGTTAAACCAAGTTACGAACACGCAAGACACAAAGATTCAATGATTAACACGCAATGTATTAATACTCTGAAATGGTTACAATGCAATGTTTACAAGATAAACCTATAAACTCTCTGTTGTGTGTGTGTTCTCTCCGAAATCTATTTAGACTTCTAACTGTTTCTGTCTATTGTGAGTGTATATATAGTGAAGCCATGACGAAAACAAGATCCTGACGAAAACCCATTAACGAAAACCAAGATCTGGACGAAATCCCTTGATTTCGTCCCATGTGTTTTCGTCCCATTTGGTTTTCACCAAAAGGGTGTTTTCACCACAAGGGTGATTTCACCACAGGGTGATTTCGTCCATAAGTTAGGCCAAAGATTTGGGCTTCATCATGGACATGACATGTTGGGCTTTGTCTTGGACTTCTTCAAGGATGGGCCAAACAAACAAACAGACAAACAAACAAGCTATCCTAAATGCAAACTTTACACACGCAGTTGCATTTATACAAATGTTACAAAGTAAATCGCATACTGAGTCAAGACAGGAGGTTGTCTTGACTACGGCCTTCACTTCGTAGTCGAGTCGAACCGAGCCGAGCCGTATCCACACAATATGTATCAACAAATACAATAAAATTTTCAATTTGTCACAATAACATACATATGTTTATCAAATCAATCGGTGGAAAAAGGAAGAAGTAGATCACGGAAATTGGAAATCACGTGCTATGAATGTAGAATACTTAGGCATTATGCTTATGAATTTCCAAATAAGAAACACAAGAATGATGAGTCACTTTCGTTGAAACATAAGAATATGTGCCCCCTGCATTTTTGATGTGTCTAGACACAGAAGAGAAAAATAGAAAATCAGTCGTATGATATGAATGAAGCAAAGCAAGTTGTGTGAAGTTAATCAAGTCATTTGAAGCAACCAAATTTGATACCCGGTACCAAATGCTCATCCCTACTTGTGACGTATATGTATTATATATATGGGAGTTTATAAACAATTATGGGTTATCTATAATCAAAATTCAAATTCATATACAATTGCGACTTCAATATACATCAGTCTTCTTTTTTGATGCGCAAAACGGATTAAGAATCATAAACATATTTTCTTCATAATTATTTCACGGATTTTTTTGGAGATAAATAAAATTAAAGAAGCTTAAATTGGATTACTAAAAAATGTATAAATATTACATGAGAAAATGTTCTTAATATTAAATAGTATTATTGGATTAATATCTATATCTTCCTATCTATACTATATAATAAAAGAAACCAACTTTGGGACACGTGTCACTCATTGAAGGCGTCTACATTTTTATTTCCTGCATTTTCATACTTATCTTATATCAATTAATTAAAGGGAAATTGGATTTAAATAATCCGAACTTTCACCTGTTGGCCAATAACACTCCGAACTTTCAGTTTGGCCAGCAGCACTCTCAACTTTCATCCTATTTTCCCAAAACACTCCCAAACTAACATATCACTAACCAAGTTAGTTTCCATTGCTGATGTGGACATTTTGGGTGACGTGGCTGCTTATGTGTATCATCTCTGTAAATATGTGTTGCTGAGGTGTATAAAACATGCCATGTCTTCATTTAAAAAAAAACTATCTTTTATATTATAATAATTATAATATAATTATAAAATAGTTATCAGTATATATATATATATATATATATAAATGACAATAATTCACATTCACATTAACACTTACAGACATTTCAACATATGAGTGAAACCCTAGGTTAAGTGATTCCCTTTATTATACGGTTCTTATCTTCGATCATCTGTTGCTACTCGATGATGGATGAAATCCCAGTGAAGCTATGGTATGGTGGCACATTTGAAGCAGGTTCTCCTAATGTGAAGTACGTGGGTGGTGAAACAAAATTACACAAGATAAGCATGGATCAAATGTCTTTCTTTGAGCTAGTAGATTATGGGATGGATACAGGTATGTATGCTGATAAAGATTTTCACATGTATTGCTTGAATCCTGATGATGGATCTTTGAAGCGATTAGTAAATGATAAGGATGTGATTGACATGGCTATGAAGTTTGGTGCCAATTCCCAGCTGGTTTTTGATGTATTCATTCATAAAGGACCAATCCCTGAACCAAAAGGCCAGCCTAGTACCCAGCCCACTAGTTCCTCAGCCCACCCCATTACACTAAAAGCCCAGCCCAGTACCCCTACATCCCTTAAGCCCAGCCCAGTTGCAAGTCCTAGTTCAGTGGGTAAGAGACCTAAGTCAGCTGCTAAGGGGTCTGATAGTGATGATAAGGAGGATAAGTATGAGGAGAATGATGATAGTGATGATAGTGACTTTGAAGTAGAAGTAGGTGGGTCAGATGAGGAAGATTCTGATGATGAAGAGGGATATGTAGAGGATGTTTCTGATGAAGCAATTAGTTGTGGATCTGATAGAGATGATGATGAGTTGACACATTCACTTGCTGCAATTGCAAAAGCTGGTGAAGAAGATGTTGCAGGTAAGAAGGAATTGCTTGAACAGTGTATAAAAGGACAAGAGGGTCAATTGATTGAAACTGATGCAGGGGGTTCACATATAGAAGCTTATAGCAGCTACGAGGATTCTGATGCTGATGTTAATACACCAGGTGAGAGTGAAGACGATGACATACGAGGGCATTGGATATAAATGATGGTGGCAAGGATTGGACACTCGTATCTGACCAACAGAAGGTATTACTGAATGTTATAAAGTTTTATTACTATCAGTTTTATGTTGACTAATATAATTTGGGGTGGCAGGGTTTACTGAATGCAGTATGCTTGGTGTGGCCAAATGCCGAGCATAGAAATTGTGCAAGGCACATATATGCAAATTGGCATAAAGCCTTCAAAGGTGATGACTTGAAGGAGCTGTACTGGAAAGCGTGTAAGTCGTACTGTGAAGTTGACTACAACAAAGCCGTTGAGGAGATGAGAGAAATAAATAATGAGGCAGTGGAGGCATTATTAACACAACAGAATCCGAAGGCCTTTACCAGGTGCTTTCTAAACACTAACTCAAAGTGTGATGTTATAGAAAATAACATGGCTGAGTCATTTAATGGTTGGATCATACAAGCAAGGTCAAAGCATCTTATTCACATGTTAGAAGATATCAGGGTTCAAGTAATGAGCAGGCTAAGTGTTAAGCGGTCAGAAATGGATAACAAAGAAGTGTTTATATGCCCTCGGATACAGAAGAAGCTTGACAAGGAGAAAACTTGGGCGTATAAATGTGAGGTGTTTCCCTCATCAGTTCATGTATTCCAAGTGAGGGATTTTGATGATGTGTCCGTTGATTTGAATAACAGAACCTGCACCTGTAAAAAATGGGATTTAAATGGAATTCCATGTAAACATGTTTGTGAAGTTGCTGGGTTTTTGCACATGAATGCTGAGGATTTTGTAGACGAATGCTACCACAAAGACAAATGTTGTCTAGTGTAGAGAACAAACACAGCAATTGGGGTTTTGAAGTGTATTGAGAATTGTATTCATAAAATGTTTGTACAAAAGTAGGGTTACACAAAGATGGAGTTTATATAGAACCCATATTACACATTAGCCCCTACACTATTTTTCTTCTTTCCGACACTCCCCCTCAAGTTGAGTAGTGGGATCACCAATACTTAACTTGCTCAAACAGCTACTAAAAACGTTTCCGTTGACTGCTTTTGTGAGAATATCTGCGAGTTGATATTTTGTTGATATATACGGGAGCTCTATGATTCTTTCCTCCAGTTTTTCCTTGATGAAATGTCGATCTACCTCCACGTGTTTTGTTCGATCATGCTGAACTGGGTTTTCTGAGATTTGTATTGCAGCCGTATTGTCGCACATAATTTTACTGGGTTTCGCCCTTTGGGAGAAACCAATGTCTTCTAGGAGCTTCCTGATCCAAAGAACTTCACTTAGCCCTCGAGCTATACCTCTGAACTCAGCTTCTGCACTCGACAGAGCGACCACCTTCTGTTTCTTACTTCTCCAGGTAACGAGGTTTCCACCAACCAAAGAAAAATATCCTGATGTTGACCTTCGGTTTCCCTTATCTCCTGCCCAGTCTGCGTCAGTATAGAGCTCAACATTTAAGTGTCCATTTGTTTTGAACAAAACTCCATGGCCTGGAGTTCCTTTGAGATATCTTAAAATTCTCTGAGCCGCTTCCATGTGGGCAACTTGAGGTTGATGCATGAACTGACTCACCACTCCAACAGCATAAGCTATATCAGGGCGAGTGTGAGAGAGATAAATTAACTTGCCCACGAGCCGTTGATACCTTTCTTTGTCTGCAAGTTCTCCATTGAGTTCCATGTGAAGATTGTGGTTTACTACCATTGGAGTATCTGCTGGTTTACAATCAACCAACCCAGTTTCTGCTAGGAGATCAAGGACATACTTCTTTTGGCAGATGAAAATCCCCCGTTTAGACCGGAGAACTTCTATTCCGAGGAAATACTTGAGATTCCCAAGGTCTTTCATTTCAAACTTTGAAAACAGATTTCTTTTCAGCCGTGCTATTTCTTCTACATCATCTCCGGTAATAATCATGTCGTCCACATATATGATCAAGCAAGTTACAAGACCGTTTCTTCTCTTGAGGAACATAGTATGATCAGCGTTACTTTGGTGATACCCATACTCTTTCATGGCCAAGGTGAACTTTCCAAACCATGCCCGAGGAGATTGCTTTAGCCCATAAAGGGACTTTTTCAACCGACAAACTTCTCCTTCTTTAAAACCCCCTGAGAACCCTGGAGGTGTTTCCATGTAGACTTCTTCAGTTAGGTCTCCATGGAGAAAGGCGTTTGTAACATCAAACTGGTGAAGAGGCCACTCCTTATTGGCTGCTATCGAGAAGAGAACTCTGATGGTATCCATTTTCGCAACCGGAGAAAATGTCTCAGAGTAATCGATCCCATACGTCTGAGTGTAACCCTTGGCTACAAGCCGAGCTTTGTATCGTCCAATAGAACCATCTGGCTTATACTTGATTGAATATACCCATCGGCATCCAACTGTTTTCTTTCCTTTAGGAAGAATGCACTTCTCCCATGTGTTGTTTTTCACAAGAGCACGCATCTCCACTTCCATTGCTTCTTCCCAGTTCTTCTTACCTTGAGCTTCCTTTATGGAATTAGGTATTTGTTCAGAGTATAGTGAAGTAACAAATGCTTTCGCACTGTTAGATAAGTTCCCGTTGACCATATTAGCTACAGGATACCTTGAATTTCTGGTTTCCCTCTCTGGGGAGTACCGTTTTGGAGGAACCCCTCTATTGGCTCTAGGAGGAAGAGAGTATCTTCCGGTAGTCTCTGCTGCACCTGGTGCAACCTGTTCAACAACTGGTTCAACCTGTTCAACAACTGGTTCAACCTGTTCAACAACTGGATCAACATGTTCTGTAGTTGTCGGTTCTATGTGTTCCACTGTTGTCTCATAGTTATAAGACGTAGAACATTCAGAGTTCTCAGTATTTCTTACCTCAGGCATCACGTTGGATGGACTTTCTTCAGTGGTACTGTGCTCCGCGGATTGTGTGTCTGTGTTTGAAGGACTCGCAGTACTGTGATAGTTTTCTGTGTTGGCTTCTTCAGATGAGGGAATTTGGGTTAACCAGCTCAGAGTGTCTATACTGTCATTCTCCCCCTGACCACTGAGTTGGGTGTTATAAAAGTATTTTGTTTCAAGAAAGTCAACATTCATTGTGGTGAACATTTGACGAGTTGTTGGATTATAACATCGGTAACCTATTTGATCTATCCCATAGCCGACAAATACACATTTTTCAGCACATGGGCCAAGCTTGTTTCGATTGGTTTTGGGTATATGAACAAATGCGGTACACCCGAAGATTCGAGGTTCAAGTGTAAGAGGATGAGGAATACTGGCAGACTTAGACAGACAATCTAAGGGAGTCTTAAACTTTAGAGCTTTTGTGGGAAGCCGATTCAGCAGATACACGGATGTTGCAACTGCCTCCGGCCAGAAAGATTTAGGGACCTGAGATTCGATCAAAAGGGCTCGAGTCATTTCAAGAATAATACGGTTTTTCCGTTCGGAAACACCGTTTTGTTCGGGGGTATAAGAACAAGACGTTTGATGAACTAATCCTTTGGTTTTAAAGAACTGTTTCATGGATGTATTGACAAATTCCCCCCCATTGTCAGATCTAAGGATTTGGATTTGAGTTTGGAATTGAGTTTGAATCATAGCATAAAACGTGATAAATTTTTCGTAGACTTCAGCTTTGTTTTTCAAAAAATATACCCATGTCATGCGAGTGCAATCATCCACGAATAGTATAAAGTAACGAAGACCCTGCCCCCCCATCACCGGAGCAGGACCCCACACATCAGAATGGATTAGTGAAAAGGGTGAAGCAACTTTCGTATTGCTAGGTTTAAACGGTTGTCGATGGCTTTTAGCACGAAGACAAGTTTCACAGTCAATTTTTCCCTTTGACGGGAAGAGTTTTGGAAACAGGAGATGCGAATAGCCAACGGATGGGTGTCCCAAACGTCTATGCCATAGCCAGGCTTCCCGGTTTTCGGTTCCATGAGCTAACATCACAGTACCCTGTTGAGCCACTTCATCCACATAGTATAATCCTTGGCGCTCAGTACCACGTCCAATAATCACACCCGTCCTGATATCCTGTAAAAGGCAAAAATTAGGGTGCATTAGTACAGTACAATTTAGCTCCTTGGTAATGTGGCTAATGGAGAGCAGTTTGTGTGATAATGATGGAACATAGAGACAATTTGATAATTTCATAGTTGGTGAAATTTCAATTGTTCCCCCTCCTTTCACTTGCATCATTCCATTGTTTGCAGTGTGGATTTGAGTTTTTTGAGGATTGGACATTGATCGTATGTCTGATGATTCAAACGTCATGGTGTCAGTTGCACCAGAATCGAAGATCCAAGCACTGTTCCTACTATGATTGATTTCCATTTTTTTTTTCTTTTTTTTTTCCTGACAACCAAAAAACGAGCGTATTTAATTGGCACCCAAATAACTTCGCTAAAAAAGGTAAAGTTATCTCACCGGCGAATTTATCTAAATTCACCGGTGACTTGAACTCGCGTTCAAGATTTTAAAAAGAAACTCGCAAATTCGCTGTGAGATCTTGTAAATTTGCTGGTTTCGCTGTGAGATCTTGTAAATTTGCTGGACACCTGTACCAATTATGGTTTAAATAGGCAGTCAACACCCTTTATCATCTTCTAGATCTATCTCCTCTTTCTCTTCGATACACAAACAACATGAGCAGACAAATTATCTTTACCAAACATCCAAAACTCCAAAGCCCTTTCTCTCTCTTCGATGAACAGCCTCCAACAATCAACAACCCCAAATAAAAATCCAGCAATCAGCCGTTAATCTCTGCGATAAACAAACTCAAACCCCCCAAAAAAGTGTGAGATCGACAACACTTCTCCGATGGCGGTGAAACGGATCCGGCGAAATTGATAAAGAACAGTAGCGGAGTTGAACAGTTGGTTCGCGGAGTTGATTTTTTCAACAGATACGGTGCTCCGGTCCACAAACACTCCTCCGATGGTGTATTTGTGAAACAGATCTGGCGGCGATGACGATGACTTTGCAGTTGCGGCTGGGTTTGTTGATTCAGAGGTCGCAGCAACGGATCCAGCGGTTTTAGGGTTTTGATGGGCGGCGGCTGTTGTTACGATCTGTTTTAGGGTTTTGCAGTTGCGGAACGAGTTCAATACGTCTGATTTGAGGTTCGGTGGAACAGATTGAATGACGGATTCGCCGGAACTGATTTCTGGTATTTTTCGAGTTTGATTTTGTTTTCGGGTTTCTCTGGTTTGGGATTGGTTGTAGATGATGAGCAAAGTGTTCTAGAATCAGAAACACTGCTCTGATACCATGTTGTCTAGTGTAGAGAACAAACACAGCAATTGGGGTTTTGAAGTGTATTGAGAATTGTATTCATAAAATGTTTGTACAAAAGTAGGGTTACACAAAGATGGAGTTTATATAGAACCCATATTACACATTAGCCCCTACACTATTTTTCTTCTTTCCGACAACAAATACATGAGTGCTTATCAATTCTCAATTCCCCCGTTGACTAGTGAGAGGTATTGGCCTACAGTGGATTATCCTTTGGATCCACCACCTATCAAAGCAGCTCCTGGCAGACCAAAGAAAAATAGAAAGAGGGATCCACATGAAGATCCAAAGAAAAAGGGGAAACTTTCAAGGCACGGTTCTGTGATAACTTGTGGAATTTGTGGTGGAAAGGGGCACAATAAGAGAAAGTGTACTGAAAAGGGGAAGGACACTGCAGCTGAACCTGTTTCTAAAAGGAAAAGGGGCAGACCAAAGAAGCCACTTCAAACTACTCAACCAAGTCAAAGCACTCAGGCAACTCAGGGAAGTCAGCAGCCGACTCAGGCAAGTCAGAAGTCCACTCAGCCCAGTCAAAGACCAAAACAGGCTAAAGGAAGAGTCAAGACAAAGGGGAGGACTGCATAGTGGGATGTTATTTATAGGCTGCAGTATAGTCACTTGTATGGCATGTTATAATGTATTTTGGTAGTATTTGTGGTTGAACTAGTATGAAGTATCACGTGGTATGTATTTTGGTAGTATTTTGTGGTTGAACTAGTATGAAGTATGAAGTGGTATAAAGTGCGGACTTTAATGTATTTTGTAGCAGCTTATAATGTATGAAGTGCAGACTTTAAATCATTTTGCTGTCGTTTAGGTTCTACAGTAATTCTGCAGTCATTCGGTCATTCTGCAGTCATTCGGTACAAAACCAAACATATAGAGCATAACATGTACAAAAACTACCAGTGGTATTTCATTACATACCAATCATACATAACATAAAAAGGTCTCAGACCGATACAAGGAACCAAAGTGCAATGCTCGCTACAACTATCGCACCTAAAACACATGGACCGTTCCACTTAGACTTTGCCAAATCAAGTTGTTCTTTAAGCTCAGTGTTTTCTTGTTGCAACATTAAATTCTTCAACTCCAAATTCTCTATCTTCATGTCTTCAAAGCTGCTAGGAGATTGAATCACGGTATTGCAGCTTCGATTCCCATGTTCTTTAAATACTTTGTCAACCTCTTGTTTCCACATAAAAAACTTGCAATCGTATCTCTACTCAACAAACACAGAGATTCAGAATTGAAATTTATCTACAATAAGAAAGAATAAAAAAGGAGAACTTACTGGCCAAAGAGAGCATCCATAAAATTCGTGACCTTTTCGAACACTCTTTGAGCCTGCAACTCGAACGACGGCAAGCATGTCATGGTGGCAATAGACGTTTCCACTCAAATCAACCTTAAAGATTTTAGGGTTTTTAGTGTCGCTGCATTGAGAGGTCGAGGATGAGCTCATATCATACACCAATTGCATACGATTCAACAGAAATTGGTGTTTAGGGTTTGTTCTTCATGTTCATCGATGCAGGGGATAAACTAGGGTTTCAAGAGATTTTTTCATGTTTAAATAGCTGAGTAATGAAGACATGGCATGTTTTATACACCTCAGCAACACATATTTACAGAGATGATACACATAAGCAGCCACGTCACCCAAAATGTCCACATCAGCAATGGAAACTAACTTGGTTAGTGATATGTTAGTTTAGGAGTGTTTTGGGAAAATAGGATGAAAGTTGAGAGTGCTGCTGGCCAAACTGAAAGTTCGGAGTGTTATTGGCCAACAGGTGAAAGTTCGGATTATTTAAATCCAATTTCCCTTAATTAAATAACAAATAATCAATTAATATTAAATCTTATCTTACTTTGAATTTCGAATAGAATCATTCTATTTAATCTAATAATATATTATCTTCAAATTTAAATTATAAATTAAAGATTTTTTTAAATAATAGCACAAAACAATAATCTTAAACTTGAAAAAACAATAATACGCTCATATACAAAATTTAAAGTTCAAACAAAATATACAAAATAACTTATTAGACATTAGATCAAACTTTAAAAAACACTAATTAGGAAGAGAAGCTTATAATATAATTCTGTTTTTTGATTTTTCAAATTAGGGTTCTAATCAAATCGAATTAAACTTAACCAAGTTTATGACTTGATTCGAATTAAACCGAACCAAATTTATGCTTTTTTAAACGAATCCAATAACATATTATTTACTATACAAAATTACATTTATTTAACCCGTGTAATACATGGTGTTTTTAAAGATATAACTTTTTTTTTATTATTTAGTATATATTCGCCCCGCTTGAGGTATACGCATATAATGTATATATGTGTGGACGCTCGCAGGGCAAAAGTGAAATTGCACTAATTTTAACATTATTTTACTAAGTTCGTGAAAATAACGTTAAAAGCGGAGGACTGTTAATCATGCATCATCATGTGGTGGCGTTGATAGTAGAAAGACAAAAGGGAACATGCACTTATCGGTCTTTGTCCCGATTGTTGAGTGTTGTGTGTCGTATATCCAAGGCTTGATGCAAAACTACTATCGAGCCGGAGCTCTCACTGAAAGCAGCCTCTCTATTCCTACGGGGTAGAGGTAAGGCTATCTACATCTTACCCTACTTAGACCCTACCTTAGCTTTGATATTGGTGAGATTTACTGAGTATGATGATGATGATGATAACGATTTAGTATATATAATTGGATTTATTGAACCTGTATAATACACGGGGTTTATAAATATATAACTTTTTTATTATTTAGTTTATAAAATTACATTTATCCAACCCGTGTAATATACAAGGTTACAAAATTACATTTATTTAACACGTGTACTACACAGTGTTTTTAAAAAAATATAACTTTTTTTTATTATGTAGTATATATAATTAGATTTATTCAACCCGTACAATACACGGGTTTTTATTATTCGGTATATAAAATTACATTTATTCAGTACAATACATGGGGTTCTTAGAGATATAATTTTTTTATTATTTAATGTATAAAATTACATTTGTTCAACCCGTGTAATAAACGAGATTTTTATAGAATAATTGTTTTAGTTTAGTATATAAAATTACATTTATTCAACCCGTGTAATACACGGGGTTCTAACCTAGTATATACTAATAAACAAAAATATTTTTTGACACGTGTCACTTTCTCATGCTTTCTCACCTTATTTTTTTATTTATCTATGTTAAATAACAATAATAATTTTAAACTAAAAATTAGATAAGAATAAATATTTGTTTTTCTATAAATAATTTTAAACAAAAATTTAGATAAGGATACACCTTTTTTTATAAAAGATTATATAAAAGAGAATTATATTTCAACTATAGTTTATCAAATCCATCGAGCCGACTTAAAAAAATACTAGCCATTACCATTTTAGTTATTCATAAAAAATGTAAAAAATACTACCGAATTATATGCACATTTAATACGATTAAAAATTATAGTTTATTTTCTTTAACTATAAGGTAAGTTATTATCTTATAAATATTCAAAAAATACTTATGATATACGAATTAAAATTAGTTTAAGGACCGACGAAATTTATATACGTCAAAGAGAATTTATTTCTTACGGTATAATTCATAAAAAATGATGAAATTAATAAAAATGTGGGGATCGATCTTCACCTTTTTGTACCATAAACTCTCTTGAATACAAAATTGAGACGAGTGTTTTATCTATCGAAATAAACAAACAAGCATGAAGGTCCTTAAAACTAACTAAAATAATTGTATCTCATAATTTGAATGCATCATGAAAATATTATTCAACCCATGTAATACATCTGTTTTTAATTAATAGTAAATATAAAAAAACAAAGTAAAATGTTATAATAAGTAAATAGTATATCAACGTTCATTTTTGAAAGATAAATCATGACGACTGTATATATTAATATATGATATTATATTTTGTTCATTACGTTCAATACACGGGTTTTTTTAAAGATAGATCGTTTTTATTATTTATTATATAAATTTACACTTATACAACCCGTGTAATACACGGGGTTTTAACCTAGTATATATAATAAAAAAACCACTTTTGAGGACACTTGTCTTCATATTAGGCCATGTCTTATAGATAATTATAATTTTAATTTAATCTCTTCTAATTAATTATAGATAATCCTCATACTAAATATTATTTAGTTTAATTATTACTTTTATATTTATCTATTTACTTCAAATTCAAACTTAGTTATCTAATTTGATATTAGAGTAAATTATGATTTTGACCCATGTGTTTATATCATTTTTACCCTTTTAGCCCAAAAAAGAATTTTTTAATATCTAAGCTCTCAACGTCTTTTTTTTCTAACCCTTTTGGACCCTTTTAGCCCAAAAAAGAATTTTTGAACATCTGAGCCCTCAACTTCTTTTTTTCTAACCCTTTTGGACCCCAACGTCTTTTTTTCTAACCCTTTTGGTAGGGGCCAAAAGGGTTAGAAAAAAAGAAGTTGTGGGCTCAGATGTTAAAAGATTCATTTTTGGGCTAAAAGGGTAAAAGTGATCAATTTTATTGCATAATTTATAAATCAATTTGTCGGAATTGGTACCAACATTTTATCACTCAAATAGATGTTGATTTGCTTCTTAAATAACATATCTTTTTTTCATGAACCATCTTCACAATCACCATATCTATCGCGTATCAAGTATTATCCATTAGTATATTGAAAGATATGACTTTTTTTATTATTGGTATATAAAATTAGATTTATTAAACATGTGTAATACACGTGGTTTTTTATAGATATACCTTTTTTATTATTTACTATACAAAATTACATTTATTCGACCCGTGTAAAAGATGAGGTTTTTTAAGATATAACTTTTTATTATTTGATATATAAAATTAGATTTATTCCATTCGTACAATACACTGGGTTTTTTTTATGGATATATATTTTTTATTATTTAGTAACGGAAATTACATTTATTCAACCCGTGTAATACACATATTTTTAAAGATGTAACTTTTTTATTATTTGGTATATAAAATTACATTTATTCAAACCCGTGTAATAAATGAGGTTTCTTAAAGATGTATTATTTTATTATTTGATAAACAAGTGGTTTTAAAGATACAACTTTTTTATTTGGCATATAAAATTATATTTATTCAACCCGTACAATATAGTTCTTATAGATATAACTTTTTATTATTTAATATATATAAAATTATATTTATACAACCCGTGCAATAAAAGATGTTTTTAAAGATATATTGTTTTATTATTAAGTATATAAAATTCATTTATTCGACCCGTGTAATGCACGGGGTTATAACCTAATAATACTAATAAATCCTAATCTGATAATACTATCTAATATTTAAAATATACAAAATAATGATTCGCATGGTAAATTTAGTTGTTCATTAGATAAAATAAAGGCACGAGAAATAATGTTTTGAAAGAACTAAACGGGGGAAAATCACAAAAATCTTTATTTTAAACAGATTTCATAACATAATACAAACAAATGATTCAAGAATATTCTTCTGATCGACATCCACATCACCGCTTCATCCTATGAAATCCCACGTTCATGTTACTTCTGCATATTCTTTTAGTATTTCTGGTTTAAAGTTGGTTAAAACTGGTAGTGGGCTAGTGGTCTAATTGGGTTCTTTATATTTGCAAGGCTATATAACATCTCTTAGGGGCTGCTCGGTAACATCTGAATGATTAAGTGCTGAACCAGTAAAAGGTCTGAACCATTAAGGTTCTGTTTGTTTTTGCTTATATCGTCTGTAAAGAGCTTATGTCTGCGGGCGGGCAGACATAAACCCTTGAAGACTGTTTGTTTTAAAAAAAAAGATCTTAAAATGGCTTTTAATAGCTTAAAAAAAAGCTATGGATAATAGCTTCACAAACGGATCAGATCTTCACACACACCCTTCTTCTTCTTCCTCTTCTCCCCTGCCACCACCACCTCCGCCACCACCACCGCACCACCTTCGCCACCGCCACCACCATCGTCAAAACCCACCACCACCACCAAACCCATCACCACCAAACCCATCTGTGTGAGAGAGAGAGATCTGTGAGAGAGAGAGATCGGTGAGAGAGAGAGACCGTAGAGAGAGAGAGACCTGTGAGAGAGAGAGAGAGAGAGACCTGTGAGAGAGAGAGACCGTAGAGAGAGAGACCTGTGAGAGAGAGAGAGAGAGAGATCTGTGAGAGAGAGAGAGAGATACCTGTGAGAGAGAGAGAGACCTGTGTGATGGCGGAGGTGGTGCGGTGGTGGTAGCAGAGGTGGTGCGGTGGTGGTGGTGGTTGTAGAGAGAGAGAGAGAGAACAGAAAGAGAGCTTGTGTGTGTTGTGTGGTTGAAGTTGTTTTTGAAGAAAAAAAACAAACCCTCTTCTCCTTGCAGACTGCAGACATTTGGGCCACATCTTCTCTTGTAGATGCCTGCAGATGTGGTTCGCAGACTACAGACATTTTACATCTGAAAAAACAAACATCACCTAAGTGTTGAACAAGTAAGAGGTCTGAACCATTAAGAGTCTGTATAATGCTTAACCGTTCAAAGGCAAATGTTTGACCAATTCAGATTAGAGGTCTTAACCATTCAGACTCTGTATAATGCTTAACCATTCAGACTCTGTATAATGTCTGAACCATTCAGACATTTGCTGGTGAAACAAACAGTCTGAACCAGGAAGAGGTCTGAACCACTAAGAGACTCGTTAAGAGGTAAACAAACAGCTACTTAGTATTTTGTTTATTTTTATGAAAAAAATTATGAATTAAGTCTCAATCCCTCTCTAAATTGCTTCTTGTCTTCTTAATCCCTATTCTACTTACCTCAAATCCAATTGGTACGTAACAATTAAAGCGTAAACAAAGTAAAGGTACTATATATATACATAACAACTCTATATACGTTACATGTGTATATATAAGAAGCTTTTTATGCACAGAATTGAAGTTAAACTGCTTACTGCTCCATGTAAATTTAATACTCATCAACAATTCAAACATAAACTGAAAAATGGTTAAAACTAAGAATTAAGATAGGAGTGTAAAACAATTACTGATTCCATAAAAAAGACAAGATTTATTACTAGAAATTATATAGATAATCAGAAGACTGATAAATGTCCGTTTGGTCCTCCAGCCGGATCTCCGCCGTTAACTGAAAAATAAAAAAAAAAGGAATTGAAGTGAGTGAATGCCAAATATTATGATACAAGAGTCAAAAGATCACTGCAAAGATAATAAAAGTTCCAAAAAAATGACATTAAACTTCATATTTTAATTATTTCAAAGATTCCTATTGTCATCTAGTTTTAAGAGGAACCCTTAGGGTTTATATATGAGTGGCAAAGCGGGTTCGGGTCAAAACAATCAAATATTTGGGTACCAAGAAAGTACCATTCATCTTCAACACACAAATTCCATCTACTGCAACCCCACCGTGGCACTCTTGTGGGGAGATACAAGGCTCCGCACAAATATAGGAGCATCAATAAAACCACGAAGAGGACAACTCGAATCCTCGGAAAACCATAACTCCTCTTGTTGAAAGAAGTGTCTTTCAAATTCGGGTAAACCCAAGTAGTGTACAATATAATGTTTCCTCTCATGATAGCACGCCAGCAGTTCCCACGACTCTTTTACATTGTACTTGTTCATCAACCATACGTTGTCAACAGAAGAATAATCATTTTGACTAATTATGCAAAGACTTTCTTTGATAGTTCCCATATAGCTAAGATGAGTAGATTCATATCTTGCATCTTCAGGTTGAGGAATTTCTTTAAATTCTTCTTTAGAT
This sequence comes from Helianthus tuberosus, assembly GCA_030545235.1. Taxonomy (NCBI): domain Eukaryota; kingdom Viridiplantae; phylum Streptophyta; class Magnoliopsida; order Asterales; family Asteraceae; genus Helianthus; species Helianthus tuberosus. Next base: position 4,091,103 of record CM060362.1, read on the forward strand.
AAATCATAAGAAATAATTAATTTCTTATTGTTTTGATCTTCTACAATCCAGTGGAGTGCACCATTGCATAAGATACCAGCCTTAGTCATAAATGTATACTTCACTTCTCCAATAACTCTCCACACATTTGATTTCAAACTCAACACTTGAAAACATGTTTGATTCTCGCCTTTCTTTGCACCCACGACAACAGTGTAATCATCTTTGGATAAACCATAACCAAAGCCCCAACATAACGGTGAATCAATCAAAGACGAATGTTTCAGTTGTCTTACCTCTTCAGTCACAGGATTGCATACTAAAAGTTTACAACTATCTAAATAAGAGATGATGCATACCAGGCCATTCGAAGAACCAACAAGAATGAAATAACTACGGAAGTCAAGGCCATAGGGGAATCTTTCATCGGGTAACCTAATTCTTCTACTGTCAAGTTTATTGGTGTAGCGATCTTCGTTGTAACTATGGTTAAGATGAAGATTAATGAAACCAGGACTTGTGATTAAACAGTGCCATGACTTACACACTTTCTTGCAACGAATCAGATCTTTTACATCTAATCTGATCAGTATATGCCCAAGCACGTCCGCATGAAGAGCCTCCTCCATTGAAACCCTAATTGTTTAGGTCGAGACGATATGGATTAGTAAATTATCAAGAGGTAATATACACTTTCTAAAATCAATTTTGAATAATTCACTGTAATTTGGTGAAACTTATAAATTTGATCCCTCATAAAAAAGTATTTATATGTTTTGTACCTATTGTTTTTTTTTACAACCAACCTCATATATTATTGTTATAGCTCGATATGTTTGACACTAGTACACAATACATTTGTTGGTGCTATGGGTTTTTATTTGATGATGTGGTTCCATAAACAACCGCACCTCTATATCTAATTTCCACCAAACTAAAGTTGACTAGCACCATTTTGGGAACACCCGCACCTTCAAAGATAAAATAACCATTTAAAAAAGAAAAAAAAAACAATATGGTAAAATAAAACCTTCTTCCCCCAAACATAATTCACGAAAACTTGTTCCCCCCAAAATTTTCATCAACAAAACCTTCTTCCCCCCAAAGTTTCTCTAACTCCTCTCAAAACCCTAACCAACCGGCGGCAGCCTCTCCTCCCATACAAAACCCATGCTAAATTTCCCTCCCATACAAAACTTTGGAGCGCTTCTTCCCTCGCTAATTAGGTTGTTCTGTTTTCAATTACGCATTAGAAGAATTAATAATGAGTTGTTAGATCCTGCCGAATATGTTTCAGGTCAGTAATCCTGAATTTAGCGAACACACGGCGTGGGTTAGGGTTTTTTTTATGTGACCAAGGTTAGGGTTTTTTATGTGAAGTTAAATAACAACATTAATCTTGTTTATGGATTGTAATTTTGGGGCTTTGTTGACATGAATTTGTTTATTAAAATCTGCTTTGTTCAATATGCACACCGCATGTTTGATAATATGTGTAACTGAGATTCCATGTAGTCATGTAGAATTATTTTGTTTGCTTCTGTGTTGAAGTAATTTGTAACTCTGTTACTTAAGTATTGTTATGCATCAATTTGTTATGAAACCAATTAATTTGTTGAAGTGAGTAAATAAAAAGTAGGATTGTTATCTAATGAAGAAGCAGGTGAGTTGATTGTTTGTAATTCAATTGAGTTGTTATCTAATATTGTTGTTGCCTGTCATCTATATTTTTTAGGTCAAAATGAAATTGGGCTATGAATGCATCATCGGCTTCAGTTATTTTTCGGGTAATTTCGGGTCAAACCGATTCTTGCTCACTCCTAGTTCCAGTTTTACATCAGATCTGATTCCGGTATATCAGACCAGTTTATGGGTCGGGTTCGGTTAAAAAAGAAGGGCCCTAATGATCTTATTCAGATTCAAAGTTGGTTTGATTTGAGGACTTTGTTAATTTATGACTCTGACCCACTTACCTTAGGTACTCTCGAGTAAAGTTGTTAAAACCGGACCATGTTTGAGCAAGCTGAGTATTATCAGAATTACACAAAACAGGCAATTGTATTAGCTGTTTTACTTATTTTGCTTATAGCTTTCTACCTTTTGTGTTTCTTTTTGTTTTGGATTATTCTTTATTCTAACTTGTGTATTCTTTCTTAACATCTTTATTTGCTTCTCTTGGTTGTAGTGCAAGCAACAAGAAGGCACTTGGGAATGAGGGTGTATGGGGATCAAACATATGTCGACCATATTCAATACGGTATTGTTAAAGAGGTAAGTTTTGGTATAAATTCATATACATTGTCTATTGTGCTAAATTATATATATTTAGAATCTCACCATTTTATTAATATGTGTTTAGTTATGGAAAGAAGATGGGAAAGTTCCGCAATAAAAAAATTGAAGGATTAGTCTTAAAATTAATGCGGTAATTGATTCACAAGGCGATTAATGGCCCAAAATGAAATCGTTAAAAACGTCTCAAGGTTAGCTCAAATTCTATCATCTAATACTAATAGTTATTTTTTCTCCAACGGGTCAAACAAAAACTCGCTTATATATGTGTATGTAGTATAAATATCTGTATATATTGTTGGATATTGAACACAGTGTTCACACAAATGAATAAAATGAAAGTGAAAGGATAACAACAATGATTAGGGAACAATGTAGATATCTTAGTGAATTGAAACAAGATCCGACAAATAGTTTATATACATATGTATTTGACAAGTTATGATGACGGTTATATACATTGCTTTGTGTTTCTTTAGATTCTCACATATTTGCAAGTTGCAACTATGCGGGTGTCTTTAGCTTCTCACACGTGTTCTTTCGATTTTGATGCGTATGTTGCTTTCACCTGTTTAATATGCTTACTTTTCCGCTTATTTACTACGACGTGACTAGAATGGCTAATCAATATTTGATGTGTAGCACTTAACCAGTTAATTTTGTTCATCGTTTACACTTCGTATGTATGTTTGCAGTTTATGTTTGGTAAACAAATTCATAACTTCAATTTAATATGTTCTATATATGTGTGTGTGTGTTAGTTTGTTAGTAACTTAGTATAAAACTCGATAAAATGTAAACGGGTCAAATTTGGTAAACATGTACATATGATCCCAAAGTGTATTAGCACTATTACTTTTATATTTTTAAGGTTCATTTTGTTAATGTCATGTAATGTTTTGTTAGGCGGTTTCTACCCATTGGGATGCAAGGTTTGAAGAGGTCAGTTCATGTTGCAAGGCGTATGAAGTCGCCGGTTTGATATAAGTTAGAACTTTTTGTTTGTTATTTTTTCTTTCGGGATGCTAAGTTTTGAAGAGGTCAGTTTGGGTTCAGGTCATAGTTTACGTTTTGTGTTTCGTTCGGTAAACATGTACCTTTTAGAAACATGTTTAATATAAGTTTGAATTTTTTTTGTTTGTTTTTTTTTTATCATTCATATATGTTTGTGTAATCTTTTGGGTATTTATTGAGAATTGATAAATATAATTGAAAATTCCTGGAAATTATAAATTTAAGTAATTCTCTTATTTTTTTAGAAACAGGGGTGCGGTTCCATTTATTAATTGGTGCTATTGTGGTTTCCAAGTAGTGTCAATAAAAGGTGCGGGCACTTTAAAAAGTGGTGCGGTTTCCCTCAACCGCACCTTCTAAAATTGGATTTAATGGTGCTTCTACTATTGGTGCGGCTCCAACACCGCATGATCAATTCGATTTCACCGCATCTATTAACCTTTTGTGTACTAGTGTGAGTTGAATGAAGTTTTAATAGTCATCTAATATTATGTCGAGAGCCACATTTTTTTAAATAGATCTTAAACATATTAATTTCCACATGTCGTTTAGTTAATTTATATAATAAACAGTAGAAGTGTGAATGTAATTCTCGTGTAATTCTTGTAGTTCTCAACATACTATTGTTTCTTATAAGAATCTCTTCCTTGATTATGATATATCCATAGATGATCACAACGTTATCGTAGGAGATGAAATCAGGTTGAGGTTTTTTAGTGTCCTTATTAAGATCTAATCATGGAGTGTTATTTTTAGTTTTATAACTAGTTGATTTTTCGAACCGCGCGTTGCGGCGGGGACCCAATGACTGCAAAACGCGTGTCAGCAACGGCAAGCAGATACCAAATATCAAAACATAAATAAAAATGACGTGCCAAGGATAACCACTCCGTCATAAGAAACGATTTTAAATAACCTAATATATAATAATAAGACCCACACGTCCTACACGTTTGAAATTCGGTTGTTTTCAGTTCAGTTATTATAGTTATTATGGTGCTAACACGTTAAAATATGGATGAGGTCGGTTCCGGTAACGGCACTGAAAGTACCGATCCGGAAAATAATCGAAATTAGGTACCGGCACCGAAAATGCTCGGTACAATACGGTATGGTATTTGAAGGTAAAAATTAATAAATACAGGTATGGTGCTAGACCAGTGTCGAATCGAAAGTAACGATTCTGAAAACGCCAAAAGGTGGGTACCAAATTGGTACCGAAAATGATTTGGTATAGTAAATTTAGTACCGATACGATACCAGTTTGATTACAGGATTTGATACGATTTACTCATCAATAATATAAATATATCCAAGTTATTTTTACATGCTACAATTCATTCATTACAGAAAAAGACAAAAAAGAAAGCAAAATAAGTTGTTGTGTATATAAAATCTCATTCAAACGAAATACAGTTTACTTACTGTGTGTATGAAAAATAAACTAAACGGTGCAATTACTTGCATTTCTACGTTGCTACAGGATTTGATGAGCTCGGTACCAACCGGTACCGAAAATACCGTTACCGAAATCCCCAAAAGTGGGTACCGGTACCGAATATACCTGGTACGTTACGGTTTGGTACCGGTCGGTACTGGTACGACACCAGTATTTGAGGGTAAAAACCGGTGAATACCGGTGTCGAACCGGTACCGAAAATACACCCGGTTTGGTAAATTTGATATTGGTACCGGTATCCAATACGATTTGCTAATCTCTTAGGGAAATTACTATTCATTCAATTGTATTTTTAATATATAGGTAATATATAGGTAATTGATCAACATATGGATTTAAGTTGACAATATATTGAATGTAAATTATAATTATTAAGGAGAAAACAAGTTAGGTGGGTTTTAGAAAATAAGTTAGGTAATTTAGTTGACAATAAAATAAATACATTGATTATTAGACCCTCTGTAGTGTAGTCGGAGGTGATATAACGCCGAGTCCCGCCATAGCGCTGTATGGTGCTTTCAAACACCGCCCCGAGAGGCGCTATACACGGTTGTGAAAAATATAACGGCACAATTTTGATGTTTTCAATATATTTCATCTCATGAACTCGTAGGTGTGTTTTGTGTGTTTTATCGATAGGATAACAAAATACTTAGAAAACAAAATATCATTAGTTCATTAAGACTCATAGTGCATGATTGGTTTAAGTATGTTCAAACACCCCGTTAATTTTCATATGTATATTTAACATTCTCGTTATTTACGTTAATATATTATTTCATATAATTATCACTACAAGAACGGGCTACTTTTAGCGGCGACAGTCGTCGCCGGTATTGCCCCATTTTGTCGCCGGTATTGACCTTTACCGGCGACACGTGGTCGCTAATATGTGGCCGGTATTGATGGGCCGGTATTGGCCACCTGTCGTCGCTAAAAGTGGTCGTCGTCGGTATTGATCTTTACCCTTTAGCGGCTACAGTTGTCGTCGCTAAAGTGACGCCGGTATTACTATTGGTCGCTAAAGGTTCTTTATCAATAGCGGCGACAGTCGTCGCCGCTAAAAGCCTTTTTTTTTTTTAAATGCAGTTGCTGTATTTACAGCACCCAGCCATTTTTTCGGCCGAAAAAACTGAACATGCCTATTTCAAACAACACAAACATACGCCACGAGCATATACTAAAGGTAATATAATTAAAAACTACGTTTAAGTCGTACATTAGAATCCTACAACGTTTAATTAAATCTAAATCATACATTAAAAACAAGTCACTCTTCTTCGGATTGGTTATCGAATAAGTCGTCCGAATCGTAGTCTTTTGACTTTCCTTTTCCTTTCCCTTGTGAAGCAAGATAGTTGTTTAGTTGGTTCAAAAATGATGGAGTTTGAAACAAGCTGTTAACAAAATCCTACAATAATAGATATCAAAACGTATATTAGCATATTAATTAACGCTACCAACATATATTTAACAAGGAAACATGCATTCGTTTGTCATTTTATAAATTGCGTAGTTTACCTCGGAAAAGGGTTGCGTCTGAGCTTGCGAAGACGACATGTTCGAGGACGTGTTCGAGGACGTGTTGGAAGAAGGTTTAGGCCCCATCCCGCGGTACCATCCTCGCCGCTCTCCCAACGCTTCTTGATACGGGGTAATTGGAGGACCATCGCCGCTCCATTGATCCGTGGCCTGTTGTAGGTTCCGCTGTATTTTACGAAGATGATTAAATATATATGTGTATATGTATATGTATATATATATATATATATATATATATATATTTGTTATAGAAAATAATACTTAAAAGATATACTTACGTAATTTTGTTCAGCAATCGGATCAACCCAATTCCCTTGATTGTCCGTGTGGGTTTTAGCATACGTAGGTACCCAATCCAAATCCTGTTTAACATTAAACTTAGATTAGACATTAAATAAACAAAAGCTTACACACACCCACACATACATAAAACATTACATTTTTATAGGCGGTGCTACCGTACGACGCTGTCCCCCCACGGTATGGGAATTGTTGTTTGTCGCGTACTTTTTTGTTGGCCTTGCTTTTTTTAATATAATCTTCTTGCCGGAAACCTTCGATGGTTCTCAACCAGTTTTCATAAGGCATATCCGCGGGATGGTGTGCCCTTGCGCTCTCAAGATCATCGTATCCTCCCTGGCTATCAAATATTTGTCTAGCTTGATACTTGCGGTCATTGTACCGCTTCATAAGCACACTCCTAATACCACCCTCCAAGTTTTTCGCCTCATAGTCACGTTCCACTTCATCAAAATTGAAGTTTTCCTACAAATTAAATAAAAAAGTTAAAATATCATATATAAATTAGATTTACATGTGCTATAAAATTTTATGCATATAACTTATTTACCCGTAAGTGGTTCATGACGGCATCCTTGTAATGTTGTTCAACTTTATCCCATCCAATCTTATCAAACGGGATGGTCCGCCACATATACATGCCGGCCTCCCTTGAAAACACGTCTCTTGATTTACCAACAGGGGTAAACGTGACTTGTCTGTCAAAGGTAAGCGATACAGGCCCCCCCCTGCTCGTACCATACGCCTTAGTTTCTCGTTTTTAGCTTTTCCCCTAACCTTCTTTGGGAGAACCGCTGCAATTAAAACAAAAATAATTAGTAACAACATTTATAATATATAAAATATTAGGACTATAAAATAATTTAGTAAAAGACTTACCGTCTGTCTCGTGTGTGCCACGGAATCCACCGGGAGGAAGCGGTGGATCACCAGCGCCGTCACCCCCATGTCCCCAGGGGGCCACATCCGCCATCAAATATGCGAATATCAGCAATACCGAAAACATTTTTCCTATAAAGTTACAAATGTTTTCAAACCTAAACACAAACATACTAATTATCAAACTTAACCTTTTTTTTTTCAAACCTACACATAAACATACTTACTTACAAACACACATTTTGATCAAAACCACAAAATTTATACATACTTACATACACATTTGCATACTTTATTATACAAACATACAACATACACATTTTTCACCAATTGCAAACATTTACTTTCACCAATTGTTCATCATTTACATACACCTACATACTAACATACACCTACATACATACATTCATAGACTTACATACACATATACATGCTTACATACACCTACATACACAAATACATAGATTTTCATTTACACATTTTCACCAAATACACCTACATTATACATTTGACATACTAACATACACCAACATACATACATTCATAGACTTACATACACACATACATGCTTACATACACCTACATATACAAATACATAGATTTCCATATACACATTTTCACCAAATACATCTACATTATACATTTGACATACAAACATACATCCTTAAATATAAATGTTTTAAAACCTAAACACAAATATACAAATTATCAAACTTTAACATTTTTTTCAAACCTACACATTTGCATCCTTACACACACATTTGCATACTTTATACAAACATACATACTAACATACACATTTTTCACCAACATACTAACATACAACAATTATACAAACATACTAACAATTTACAATTTACATACTAACATTATACAATTTACATACTAACAATTTACATACTAACAATTATACAAACATACATACATTCATTCATACACTTACATACCCACATACAACTTAAACTAAAAATTATACAATTTACATACTAACAATTATACAAACATACATACTAACATACACAATTTACATACCTAAACTAAAAATTATACAATTTCTAAACTTTAAAAAAAAAAAAAAAAAAACTAACCATTATACAATTTACATACACATTTTTCAAATACACCTACATTATACAATTTACATACTAACAATTATACAAACATACATACATTCATTCATACACTTACATACCCACATACATGCTTACATACACCTACATACACAAATACATAGACTTTCTTATACAATTTGACCAAAACCACAAAATTTATACATACTAACATACACATTTTTCACCAACATACTAACATACACCTACATACATACATACATTCATTCGTACACTTACATACCCACATACATGCTTACATACACAAATACATAGATTTTCATATACACATTTTCCCCAAAATACACCTACATTATACATTTGACATACTAACACATACCTACATTATACATTTACATACCAAAACAAAAAATTATTCAACATCTACACTTTGAAAAAAAATACAAATAAAACTAACCGTATTTTCAAGTTTCCAAGAGATGTAGACCGCGTAGACGAGGTAGTGACCGGAGAAGTGACGGTGGTGATCGGAGAAGTGATGGTGATGATCCGATTTCACTACCAAACACACAAAAACACACAAAAATATACAAAAATTAAAGCCTATCATATGTATATAACAAAATAAAGAATAAATGTAACAAAATCAAAGCTTTACTAACCGATTTGGGCAAAATTGGCTTGTTTCCGGCGGTAGATGGAAGTTGTTTGTGGGGAAAAGTGAAGAAAGAGGGAGAAGTTCGCGCTGTATAGGGACAGATATTTTTTAACCATTAGCGGCGACGTCTTGTCGCCGGTATTAATGTCTGTCGCCGGTAATGGTTTGACCAAAGGTCAGGATTGAGTGGCTAGGAATTAAAGTTCTGACAAACACTTTTAGCGGAGACAGGCTGTCGCCGGTATTGATCTGACTTGTCGCCGCTAATAATTTTTAATTCCCCAACCGTTAGATCAGGATTTTGATCAACGGCTGGGGTTTGGTTTCAGAATCTTTCACGCGGATCGACCAATAGCGGCGACGTTTGGCCTGTCGCCGCTAATGGTGTCGCCGCTAAAAGTATATATTTCTTGTAGTGTATACTTTAAAACTTTATATGAAATTTATTTGTTACACTGTGTGTATACACAGACAATAACCTAGTAATATAATATAACTTCTGGTGCAACGTGACAATCTCTTTTTCAACCTAAAAACAATTACTATATTTTATTTTTAATAAGTTTTTGAATAATGAATAACTAGATTATAGACCTGTGTATTACACAGGTTTGCGGATAAAAATTATATAACTTAATAATACACGTGTCATATTTACTTTTTTTAATCAAATATCGCAAATATATGACAACCATACCATATTTAACCATACCATATTTACTATGGTAACCATTTCATTTCCTTAATTATGTGATTTTATTAGCCTTTCTAAACTATTTTGCAGGTTTCTAATTTTTTAGCTCACGAAATATTCTTATAAATATATCTAATCATTTTTAATAAGTCGTCCATGATATAACAGTATATTCTCATCTTACTCTCCAATCTATTATGGAATTGTTAAGCCAATGTAGATACACGTTTGCTTTATTCTAGTACTACTCTTTTTTTTACATAGCTTGGCTTTGTTATTACTTGATTTGATTTGATTCTGGTTATATTTTCATTATATATAAGTTTTAGATATTATTGTAACTTTTTATAAGTATATTTTATTTTTTTCTCAAATATAAAAACTATAACATCAACATGGTTAATTATGAAATTGCATTGACCATTTATTAAGATTTAGATGAAGTCGCGACCAGAAATAAAGTTCCATGATTTGCTACCTCCATTACCCCTAAAGTTGCATGGTTGAAAATAATTTAGTTATGTAAATTTGTGCATACATTATTAAATTATATAATTTTAATCCTCAAACACGTGTAATACACAAGTTTATAACCTATGTAATTAACAGTAAAATTTTTAATAAAATTTATATCGAAAATAGATTAAAATAAATACGTTGCAACACTTTACTTAGGCTAAAAGGTGTGGGGATCATGGTTGGGACATGATTTGTCAATTAGGAACATGAATGGAAGGCTACACCACCCCCTTGCTTGATCCACCATGGTTTGCATGGATTAAACCATGACAACCATGGTCCTCATTTCCATTTTTCAACAAATCATTTACTTTTTCTTTACACAAAGATAAATTAAAATAAATAAGGGGCTAGTGGTTTGGATCATGACCACACCCTTAGGTTAGTGGTTTTGGATGGTGGATTAGATATGGGTTACATGGCACTGACGTAGAGGGTCACGGTGTCATGACCACACCCTATAGCCTTAGAATTTTATAAAAGTTGTTCTAAAAAGGAAAAATAAATAAATAAATGTGATCTTAGAAATTTTAAATATAAAAAATTAAAAACAAAGAAATTAATAATAATAATAAATCACACAAATAAATTTCCTAATCTAAATTTACATATGTACATTGTTTTGATTTCCCCGTTTAAATTATTAGATTAATATAATATCATAATATATAATATATATTTATTTGGATTCTTTTATTAATAGTTAGATATTATACTATATTATATTATTTGATACATTTACATTAGTTGTAGATAATTAGTTGTAGATAATTATTAATTAAATTTGAATTTATACGTTTATCTCTAACTATATTAATTAATATTATGTTATTATTAAAGTGAGGAGGCACGAGAGACTGACACGTGTACAAAAAGATTTTCATTTATTAGTATAGGAAGATTAATACATGGATATAACTTATTATATAAATAATTCATGATTTATAATAATTAATATAACAATTTTTGGTAAGTCAAATATTCAATATCAATTCTATATTTTATGATAATTGATATAATTTCAAATTTAAATTCATACCTAAATTATGTCCAAACTAATTATCGGTATTATCTATAATTTTTATTTTATGATTTCAAATCCTCCAGATATAATCCTCGTTTAATTACAAGTTTACTATTAATTTAATAATATGTTTAAATTATATAGAAAATGTCTAACTTAAGAAAAAATCAATTTAAAAGTATTTATTTTATAAAATTCAATAAATAAGTATACCTTTACATTTTATATTGTTTTAATTTATTCAGCCATAGTGTGATACACGATATCAAAGAAGACAATTTTATCTCACTGTATGTTTTGCAATGATAATACACCAAATTTAAGGACAATCACAATCCAAAGATGGTTAATTTAAATTTAAGGACAATCACAATCCAAAGATGGTTAATTTGTTTATAAAATAACCAATGTTTTCACATGGTCTTTACATAGCTTTTTTCATAGTCAAAAGTAGAGATTGACAAAAATTGTTAATTGTTGATAAAGATGATAATCTTCCCAGTAAGATATCCAATGTTGTCTACAAAGAAGTTTTTAGATATTTGTAATGTGTAAACTATAAATGTAATATTAATTTATAACTTTTTATTATTACATTAATGTAATATGTAATTATTTATTATTAATGTTTTTATTACATATTTTTGTTACTCAACCTCGTGTAGTACACCGGTATATGACAAATATAGTATGGTATAAAATATAATATATGTTTGTAAGAGGGAAAGTAAGAGTTAGGGCCACATATGAGGTCTGGACATGCGTTAAGTCCACGGACCACACCTTTCATACCTGAGGTCTGATTTCACCAACAACGCCACCTAGTCCGCCACCTCAACGTCAGATTTCCGGACTCTCCACCTATATATGCATGCATGTGCCTCTATTGTATATTTTTACTATCTTAAGACCCTGTGTGTTACACGGGTGGCCTAAAAAAATATTATTTAACGGTGTTTTCATAAATCTTTTAATGAAAGATTTGTTTCAGTATTAGTACTAAAGTAAATATAAAATTACATTTAATTAAAATAAATGAATATGAAATGTGACTTGAACGTTATGGCTTCGGCTCATCGGATTTGTTTCTTTTTATGACCCATTACATGACCAAGCCCATTTGCCACAGATCGGTGTCTATAGACCACAACCACCGTGGCTCGGAACCCATAACCCCACTGTACGTGTGTTATATACAATATGTGTACAAAGTAGACAAAACATGTACGCACGGTTTGATCACGACCCGATTACAACACAACGTTCATAGACTGCCGCAACAAAATACCCGCGAATTTCGCGATGTTGAGAAATGATATGTTTCTTATTTTTAGAAAAAAAAATATGTTTTCGAGGTATTGACATAAAACAGTATACGTTTATGATGACCATAAGGAACTTCTCCAAATGAAATTATTATGGAACTCTTCGGTTCATAAAGTAAATAAAACAACCAACGTACTATTGATTGATATAAATAAAACGAAAAGATAAATAAATGATGAAATTACGTTTTCGTAGTTCAAAATATCGATAGAAAGCCTAGTAACCTAAAATTTGATTTTTTCTTTTCGTAATTTTAATTGTGGGATTATATATTATGCAAAGAGCCCCTCTCTTCAATCGTTAATTTTCAATCAAGAAGAAACAGATACCATACGACTTGCCTATTGTACTGGATCTACTATTTGTTATAAAACTAACAATATGACTAATGAGTTGTTGAATAATATAATTTTTTATATAAGATACAATACAAAAGATAAACTAACCAGTGCATTAAACTCAGTTGCTAAGCATTTCCTTGCTCTTTCCACATATTTTGTGTTTCATGATACAGTGAAAAAGTATGGAAAGAAAATAACCGACAAATATCCAAGAAAACAATTACAATTGGACAAATCCATATTACACGTAGTACCTTTTCCCTATGAACTAATAGAACAGCCCTGAAGAATGTGCCATTGCTGAAACCATCACTTGTAACAGCATTATTCCCTAACACTTTAAAGCCACCATCATCTAGTTTAAATATATATATATATATATATATATATATATATATGGTAGGGTTCTAGAGTGAACAAGTAATAAGTTGTGAACAAAGTGAACAAATCTTGACCATTCATTTGTTAGATGATGAGATTTAAGGTAAATGGCAGTTTAGTAATTATTAGGTAAAAATATGGTAAATAGAAATAATGAGTAGGGATAGAAGTGTAAAATTACACCTAATTAATTTTTGGTAACCAGAAAACGTAATTGTCTGTTAGTTTGTATCAAATCTTTTCTCCATAATCATTGCTATTCTTACTTTGAAAAATATCTTGTTTACTTTGAAAAAGAGTGTGCCTATTGGCACACCAAACCCTAGCAAAATTAGGGTTTATCTACGCTGCGTATTGATCTATACGCAGCGTATAGGGTTAACACCCTATACGCTGCGTATAGATCAATACGCAGCGTAGATAGACCATAGATCTCAGTGCCTGATAACCAATCATTGCACAGAAAACAATGTTCATATACGCTGCGTATTGGTCAATACGCAGCGTATATAAAACAGCTGCTTATTTGGGGTCATTTTGGTAGGTTTGAAGTGTCAAATTTTTGCCAGGTTTGTATACGCTGCGTATTGACCTATACGCAGCGTATAGAAACCTGGCAAAACTTTGTCACTTCAAACATACCAAAATGACCCCAAATTTGCAGCTGTTTTATATACGCTGCGTAGCGGATAACAATTACGTAACCATACTTCTTTCCCGTTTCTTGTAACCAATTCTTCAAATCAGTTAGAGACATGAAACGCTAAAAAAAGTTACGTTAATATTTGGTCATTTTATGAAACTCATACTTCAGGGACTAAATGGTCATTATTGAAACTATTTTAACTGAATGTTTTAGCCAGGTTAACTTTCATATAAAGATTTCTTCTTTAAACACTAACTCAGTTAGCATACTTAACTGAACAGTACAGGGACCATTTTTGTCAATTTTCAAAACTTCAGGGACCATTTTTGTAAATCCTGGAAACATCAGGGACCATTTTTGTAAATCTATGAAACTTCAGGGACCGTTTATGTCAATTTTTGAAACTTCAGGGACCATTTGTGTAAAAATTGAAACTTCAGGGACCAAAGTGTAAATATATCAAACATATGTAAAAAAGGGGGTCTTCTTTAAAGAACCGACCCTTACAAGGTTCGAACTCGTGACCTATCGTTTATAACCGCAACGTCTTAACCAGTTTATCCTCTGTCCAGAGCTGTTAGAATATGAAACTTAATTCTTATATACACTAGTTAGGTTATACGCTGCGTATTGACCAATACGCAGCGTATATGAATACTTTATATACGCTGCGTATAGGTCAATACGCAGCGTATATAACCTTCTGAATTTTATATGATCACAGAATATGTTAAATAACCTGTTAAATAACCTGTTATCTATACAACAGAACATGTTATATAACCTGCCAGAATTTTATATGTACACCACAGTATATATATAACCTTTCAAAATATACAAGAGTTTGATATATACAAGAAAAAGTTTATGCATACATAACAAAATGATAAAAATGATAAAATACTACTACTGCTGCTCCTGCTGCTGCTGCTGCTGCTGCTGATCCCAGTCCGCATCCGTAATGAAGGGTAGTGGAGGTAACCCGTCATGCTGTCGCTGCTGCTGCAGCGCCGCAGCCACCCACTCCAATAGATAATTGTTCCTTTCCGCTAACCGAAGCTGCCGCTGATGTGATGGGTCAGGACCGGGCCAAACATGGCGTGGGAACTGAGGCGCCCCTGGTGGTCCACGCGGCGGTGGTGGCTGCGGAATGACAACGGCCGGCTCATGCGGCTCCGGCGGCTCCGGATCGTGCGGGGGATAATACGGAGGGAACTGTTCCGGCAGCTGTTCAAGCTGATATTGCGTGTCGTTCGGATTCTTAAACCGCTTCCCGTCTGGGAAGTCTTTGGTAACGTGCATTCCGGATATCACGTTCATCCCCATCCGCTTCGGCTGTGCAGGCGGGCCTACAATAATAATAATAACAATAACAATAATAACAACAACAACAACAATAATAATAATAATAATAATAATAATAATAATAATAATAATAATAATAATAATAATAATAATAACAATAATAACAATAATAACAATAATAACAATAATAACAATAATAATAATAATAATAATAATAATAATAATAATAATAATAACAACAACAACAACAACAACAATAATAATAATAATAATAATAATAATAATAACAATAATAACAATAATAACAATAATAATAATAATAATTATTATTTTAAAAAATCGGTAATAATAATAATAATAATAACAATAACAATAATAACAATAATAATAATAATAATAATAACAATAACAATAATAATAATAATAATAATAATAATAATAATAATAACAATAATAACAATAATAACAATAATAACAATAATAATAATAAGAATAATAACAATAATAACAATAATAACAATAATAACAACAATAATAATAATAATAATAATAATAATAATAACAATAATAATAATAATAATAATAACAATAACAATAATAATAACAATAATAATAATAATAATAATAATAATAATAATAATAATAATAATTATTATTATTATTATTATTATTATTATTATTTTAATGTGATACCTCATTTATTTGAAACGGATTGCCCGGGGTAGATGGTTCATAAAGTGATGTATCGTATCCACTGTATCCACCTTCACCCACGTATCCACTGTAACCACCTTCACCCCCATATCTATCGTATCCACTGTATCCACCTTCACCCCCGTATCTACTGTAACCACCTTCACCCCCGTATCCACCTTCACCACCGTATCCACTATAACTTCCGTATCCACCTTCATCCCCGTATACCCCGTAACCCGGATACGATTGCTGCATCGGGTAATATGGTTCATCAACAGGTGCATTCTCAGCACCGTATCCACTTTGTTGCACGTACGGAGATTCATACCCGTATCCGTAATCTGGATACACTTGATGCGCCGGGTAATTTGGTTTATCAACAGGTGGAGTGGGAGTCTTGTTCAAGTCTGGCAACTGTGTTTTTTGATCAACAGGGACTCCAGACACAACCTCCTCCTCCTCATTGGCAGCATTTGCTCCCCATATGTCGTTAGAATAGCGATTACCGAAATAATTATCGTTCCAAAATGATGACATTTTAACAAGATTGAACAAAAAACAGAACAAATAATTTTGGTTTAGTGTGTAATTTGTCTACTGAAGAAGAAGAAGATGAAAAAGAAAGCAGAGGATTGAAGATTGAATTCGAATTGTGAACAGATGGATAAATAGACTTTCATGTGACACTTCAATAGGCAGCGTATTGCTCACTACTCCCCGTATAACTCTATTCACGTGCCTGGACAACATCGTATCGATGTCAAATCAGTCTGACATACGCTGCGTATTGACCACTACGCAGCGTATAGGGTTACCTCTATACGTTGCGTATTGATCACTACGCACCCTATGTCAGACTGATTTGACATGGTACTAGGTTTGACTGTCTGGTCGTGTACTTACCCCTTAAATACGCTGCGTATTGACCAATACGCAGCGTATTTAAACCCTACGTGTGCAGATAGGCAAACTGAGTGTGTAGATAGTGGGAGCCTTGAAAAAATATCATCTTGAAAATAACAACCACAGTCATCACTCATATTAATAAGTGAACGGCGATTTGTCAATACGGCGACCGACTGGAATTCCAGGCGAGGCAAAAGAACAGAAGTGTATCACTGGTTAGTTTATGTTTACTACATTGATTGTGGTTGTTTAAGAATGCTGATCCTTTTAATTTACCAGATTAGAAAAGTCAGGGTTTCGTTCAATCGGTGGGTATGATATCGTTTTGATGGTTTAGTAGTTGTTTAATCAAAAGATTACGGTCGGGGTTTGTGTTTAGAATGAGATGTAGTCGATTACATGAGAACTTGGGTTGTCGGACTTGGATTTGTGATTTGTATGTTTGACGGTGCTCGTTTTCCGGCACTGTAATCTGTTAATGCACTTTAGGTGATAAGTGCATGTCTCCCATTCTATAGGGTCTTTATTGTACATTTGTTGAAAGATAGTCCCAACTTTATCCTTGGGACATTTTGTCCAAGTTTTAAGTCTAGGAAAAAGGTCAGGGGTTTATGTTAGGGACAAAAGTCAGAGTTTTGTTTGTGTAGTTTGTTTGTCCGGGCTTTCTAGTTTGTCTTGAAAGTCCGGGTTTTGCCTTGTATATATACCTTTATGTGGAATAGACAAGGGAGCGATTCTGTGTGAAATTCTGTGCACCTAACCCTAATCATTGTGTGTGTTTGTCTGGCGGCTACTGTGTGTGTGACGTCATTCATCTTCTTCATCAAGAATACTCTGTGTATTCTTGATTTCTCTCACAAATCTTTGCATTCTAGTGTTTCATCTACAGTGGTTGATCATCAGGTGGATTCCGCACACCTGTTGGTTGGATTAGCTGAGTGAGATCTTGGATTAGGAGGCCTTACAAGTGGTATCAGAGCAGTGTGCTCATACTACTGTAGGTGTTTCTTAGTTTGAAGGTTTTTGTGAGAAAAGTTCAAACTTTGATAAGGTTTAGTGAGTGTTTAGTGAGCTTTGGTGTTTTATTCATGATTCTTCATTCATTTCTAGTGATTTGGTGATGGATTTTGAGTAGTTTGGTGATTTTTAGTGTTGTTCTTCATCTGGGTTTTACAGGGGTTTTGGTTCTTGTTCATACAGAGTTTGAAGGTTGAAAAAGATTCCTGAGTTTGATCTTTGGAAGATTTGTCCGTAGTTTAAATTCTGTGTTTGTGTCTCCGGGGTATTGTTGAACCAGTGTGAAGTCACATTGGGGAGATAGTCCGGGGATTGGTTCTTCTGAGTTTTGAACCTGTTCTGAGTTTCAAAATCTTTGTCCGAATTTTACCCAGGTCCGAATTTTTAGTTTATAAACATAGTCCGAATTTTTTTTATTTCTATTTAGGAGTCCGAGGTTTAAGAAGTTTGATTTTGTCCGACCTCTTTGTTGAGTTTTATACTAAATTATTAGTCTCTCCGAATTTTATTTCGTCTTTGTTGAGTTTCTTCTTTGTTGACTTTGTCCGACTTTTTATTTATTTAGTTAAGTCATATAGGTCCGACTTTTAAGGCAGTTAATTCTGTCCGAGCATTATTATTAGTTATTGTCCAAGTTTGTTTCCTTTTATTTTATTAGTTATTAAGTCCATAGTGTTTTTAAGTGTCCGATTTTTTGTCTATTTTTAGTGTCTGAGTTTATTATTAGCTTATAAGTGTCCGACTTTTAGTTAACTAGTCTGTCCGAATTTTAGTTTTTTATTGAGTCCGAATTTTAGAAGTGTTCTTGTCCGAAGTTTTAGATTATAATATTGGTCCGAATTTTCTAGGTGTTAAGAGTGTCCGATTTTTTTTATTTATTTAGAAAGAGTCCGAACTTTTCACCTATTTGAGTCCGAATCTCATTTAGTTCTTTGAGTCTGAGTTTTTGTTTCTTAGTTAAAGTCCGAATTTTATATCACCTTATTAAGTCCGAATTTTATATCACCTTATTAAGTCCGAATTTTTCATCTTTTAGTAGGTGGTCTGAGTTTAAATTCCTAACAGTGTAGTGTCCAAGTCTTTTTGTTTGTGTTTTATTTCAGGTTTTGTGATCCGGGTTTCACACTCTGATTAAAGCTCAGACATTTCACTCCGTGTTTTCTCTCCGAGTTTGGACTTAGAAAATCTTTTCAGCAACACAGTTCCTACTTGGAAACCTACTGTTGTTTTTGAAATGGCAAACAACAATCTGACTGCAATGGTGCAAAACCTCAAGCACAATGCTGAGGTAGGAAGTAACGACAAACCTCCTTTGTTGATAAACGAGCTTGATTTTCCTGAGTGGAGGGAGCGTTTCGAGAGGTATGTACGAGCGAAAGACATCAAAATCTGGTTGTGTATCGTTAAAGGATGTGGAGCTACTCCAGTACGTACGTTGACGATTGATACGTACTTGGCACTCACTAACGACCAGAAGAGATTTTTTGACTGTGAAGAGAAAGCTATGTCAATGATAACGATGGCAATGTCACAGTCTATACTTCATACGTTCCGTAAGAGAAATAGCTCGAAGGAGTTGTGGGATAGCATGATCGAGCGATATGAAGGAAACGCAATTTACAAGAAACGACGACTCGAACGGTTGAAGACTCAATTCGTTGTGTTTAAAGCGTTAAAGAATGAATCATTTGATGACACTGTGAACCGATTTTATCATCTGTTGAGCGAACTTGATAGAAGTCAGGAGGGTATCTACACTGAATTTGAGAAGGTTGAGAAGTTTCTGAATTGTCTTCCCAGAGAATGGAATATGTATACCGCATTGATTAGAGAGGGTGTTCTCTATGAGGAGCTCTCATTGGAAGAAGCTGTTCAAAAGCTGAAGGGTTATGCATGGAATATGGAAGATCAAGCATCT
This sequence comes from Helianthus tuberosus, assembly GCA_030545235.1. Taxonomy (NCBI): domain Eukaryota; kingdom Viridiplantae; phylum Streptophyta; class Magnoliopsida; order Asterales; family Asteraceae; genus Helianthus; species Helianthus tuberosus. The sequence continues at coordinate 4,111,069 of CM060362.1, forward strand.
GATTTCGAGAAGCTTCAAGATCCTCAGTTATATAAGGATTCGAAACCAATGGAGAAGGGCAGTAATAGTGGAGTTGGTGTTGCTTTGTATTCGGAGAATGAAGGTTCTGCAAGTGAACACGCCTTTATAAGCAACAATGTTAGTTCAAGTGGAACAACCAATTCCAGTCAAGGGATGTACTCTTCTAGTGGAGCTCAGAAATCTCAAGGAACAAGTTTGAACATTCCTAAGATAGATGCAAGCGGTTTGAAGTTGATTGAAGAAAATATGAGTCTGTTGGCGTCCTTCATGACTGCCTACGAGAACTTCTGTCTTGGAAAGCTCGTTGAACCGTCAAGTCTCGATGAGGACTTTGATCAGATAGATCAAGATGAAATGGAAGAACTTTATCTACAACTCAATATGGCACTGTTAGTCCGTAGAGCGAAGAAGTTTCTGTTGAGAACGGGTAGGAAGTTCATAGGAGGTCAGACAAAGACTCGAATGGGAGTCGACATGTCAAAGGTGAAATGTCACAACTGCGGCATCTACGGGCATTTCGCACGTGATTGTCGGAAGCCGAAGATGGAAAGATCGAACAAAGAAAACTACTCTCAAGGAAACAACTCAAGACCTCACAACAATTCAGCAACTACTTCAAACTCAAGTGCTCGTCCAAGTGGTTCTGAAAATCTTACACCTTCAACAAACAATGCTATGGTGGCTCAATCGTTACAAAAAGTGACTGAGCCTTACGACTGGGGTTGTGCATTGGAAGACATTTCAGGAGCTATTGTGTCACAAGCCTTTATAGCTGAAATTGTCAACGAAGAAGTGTGTGAAGAGATTGTCGAAGAGACTAGCATTGAGGAATTTGCGGTTGTAGCTGAAGAAGTGTGTGAAGAGATTGTCGAAGAGACTAGCATTGAGGAACTTGCGGTTGTAGCTGAGGTTCTTGGGGAAGAGTTGGATTCGGGCAATGTTGCTGAAAATGAAGATCCCTCGAATGTAGAGTCTGTTGAGAAGTCTAACAAGACAGAAGATGGAGAAAAGGGAGAACGCTTTGAATTCAACATCTCCACAGCTGAAATGCAGCAATTTGCGGATGCAGAAGCTAAAAGGTTGGAAGAAAACTCCGTTGAAAACGAGGCTTGTGCATTCATGGCTGGCATTGAGGTAAAATCATCTTCTGTAGATAAGCGATGTGCTAGATGTGTTGAGTTTGTGACTAAGATTGATAGATATGCACTTCATAACACACACTTAATTGCAGACTTAGAAAAATCCAGAGAACTCATTGCTGTTTTGTCTAATTCGGATAAAGAACACCGAATTAAGATAAAAGCGCTGAAAAATGATATCTCTGAATTTGAGAGACGTGTGGCTCAGGGAACTGTTAAAAATCAGGAATTAAAATCTGAACTTGAAATGAACCAAAATTGTGTTTTAGAAAAGAACAAAATCATTTTGGAAAAAGATAATCTGATTTTAGACTTGCAACGAAAAATTGAAAAGTTCAGGGATTCATCTGAAGTGATGAATTTCTGTATTAACAACCAACGTCTCAAAGAATCTGAGGAAGAAATGTTCGGCATCGGTTATAAGAAAGTGCCTCCTCCGGTAAACCATAATTATACATCGATGCCAAGCATTGATCCTGAATTGGCAAATTTTGTGCCAAAGACCCCTCTGACGGTTGAACCGCAAAGTGAGTCAGAATCTGAGCCAGATGAAGTTACTGACTCAGATGAGTCGAAGATGAGTGGAGTTTCAAAGAAAAATGAAGTAAATCTTGAAAACATTGAAAATTTGATAAACAATAAGATTTTGGAAATGTTTAATCAAGTTCAAAATGTGAAGTCAAAACCAAAGTCAGGTGGGAAATCTAAAAAGTCTTTGAAAAATATCCCTAAAACTGAGTTCGTTAAAGGGGAGGATTTTGTCAAAGAAGAAGTAAAGATCGAAACTGGTTCCAACTCTCAGTTTGTGAACCAAATTTTGAAAAATTCCACCAACGACACATCATCTTCGACCACTCATGAGGAACGTCCAAAGAATGCTGCAAAAATTCGCAAATGCTATAAGTGTCGTGGGAAAGGACACTTAGCAGCAGACTGTCGAGATGACAGGGGTAAATCTCTCGTTGATCCTGATCAAAAGAAACCTTTTGTTGAAAAACCATAAAATGAAGCAGTTAATGTTGAAAAGAAAAATGGTAAAAATCAGAAGGTTGAGAAAAACAAAGTGATTAAGCAAGAAGTCAAACCAGTTGTCAAAACAAATGTTAAATCACAACAAAATCAGGATCATGGGGATAAACCAGTTGTTATAAATCGTGGTAAAGGATCGGAAAGTTCATCTCAAAAACATGATACTCGTGAGAAAACCCCTCACAGACGACAAAATCATGTTACTTTCCAAACACATGAGAATGACCAATGTTCTGGAGGTTCGAACAACAACTATGTTAGACCTCATGCACAAAACATATTCGTGAATGACCGAAATGCGTCACCCCCTCGATTTCCAAATCAAAGACAGCATTCGGATAATCATCCACGATCATTCTCAAGACACGATGATGTTCCTAGATTTGGTAGGAATTTTGAGCCACCCAGGAATCAAAATTACAGTTACCAAAACTATGGAAGTCGAAGTTATGGAAACTCTGGTTATACCAACAGATCGTCAACTCCGTATAATCCACGATTTGCGGGGAGTCATTCCAACAATTCCGAAATGGAAATGGAGGACATAGAGACGATGATGGCTATTTCAAAGAGTTTTCTTATGTTGACGAATCGGGACGACCCAAGACCATCATGGCTTGGGTCCCACATTCTAACTAAATTTTCTTGTTGGGGAGTGTAGGAGCAGCTGAAAAGAGCTTTCTATATTTGGTATATCGATAGTGGCTGTTCCAGACACATGACAGGAAATAAAGAGTTATTGAACAATTTTAAACAAATCCGTGGTGGTTATGTGAATTTTGCCGGTGAAAAGGGTGGTTACATCACCGGTGAAGGCTCTGTGTCAAATGGGAAAATCACGCTGCATAAAGTGAACTACGTTGAAGAACTGAAGCATAACTTGATGTCGGTTTCTCAAATTTGTGATAACAAGTACACGATGTTGTTCACCGATAAAGCTTGCTTTGTTTTGCGTCCGGGATTTGTTGTTCCTGAAGAATGGATCGTAATGAGGGCTCCAAGGGTGAATAACACATATGTCATGGACATGCGCCCGTTTCTTAACTCGTCTGCTCCAGTGACATGTCTACTTTCGAAGGCGACTGAAGATCAATCGTATCTCTGGCATAGGAGAATGGGCCACGTGCATCTGCGAAAAATGAACCACTTAGTGAAAAACAACTTAGTGTTGGGGGTTCCTTTACGTAGTTTCAATATGCACAACAAATGTGAATCATGTGAAAAAGGAAAAATCAAACGAAAGCCTCACAAACCAAAAACTGTTAACTCAATCCAAAAACCACTTGAATTGCTTCACATGGATCTTTTCGGCCCGATCCATGTTGCTAGCATTGGTGGCATGTCTTATTGCTTAGTTGTCACTGACGATTTCTCACGTTACTCATGGGTATTTTTCTTAAAAACAAAGGATCAAACTGCTGGTATTTTAAGAGATTTATTCAAACAACTTGAGAAAAATTATTCACTTCCTGTTAAGAAAATCCGAAGTGACAACGGCACTGAGTTTAAAAATCATTATATGGATGAGTTATGTCGGGAAATGGGAATAGTTCATTAGTTCAGCGCTCCATATGTTCCTCAACAGAACGGAGTTGCAGAACGGAAGAATCGTACCCTAATTGAGGCGGCCCGAACTATGCTTTCTGAATCAAAATTGCCAATTTTCTTCTGGGCCGAGGCAGTAAACACTGCATGTTATGTGTTAAATCATGTGCTTACGGTCAAAAGAGAAGATAAAACGTGTTATGAATTGCTTGAAAACAAGAAACCGAACTTATCTGGTTTTCAACCTTTTGGGATCAAGTGTGTTATTAAACGGACCAAAGATACTCCTAAAATGGGAGAAATTGGTGAAGTTAGGTTCTTTTTGGGTTATGCCAATGGAACTCCCAACAAACGCGTTTATAACGTTAAGAAGCGTTCAGTGGAGATCGTGTTTGATATAACTCCTTTGAGTTTCGATCCTCCACCGTCCGAGTTCGGTCCCAAAAGCGGTTATGATTATGATAAATTATTTGATTCATTTGATATTCCTGATTTTTCAGAAGAAGATTCGGAGGTTGTATACACACATCTTGTGAACAAAGATGAAGTGGATGCGAGCTGGAGAGCAAGCATCCCTACTAATGTGTCTTCGAATGTTCCAGTCGCTGATTCTTCAATCGTGAATGAAGTTGTTGCTGAGCAGATCCCCAATGCAACTGCTCAATCTACAACTGGTGATCTTTACGTTGATTTCTCAGCATATCCTAATGTTAATGCGTCTTCTGGAAATGCTCAAGCTTCTAGTAGTAATGCAAATGTTGAGGGGGAGATTCAATCGAATTTGGGAAACAATCTTCAAGCTCCGGCAATCCCAGTTCCAAGAACAAATATTCATCATCCTGTTGATAATATTATTGGGAATCCAAATGCAGGAGTGCAAACGCGAAGGAGTATTTCAGAGATGCAGTGTCTGTTCTCTGCTATCAAGAACGAAGAAATCTACAATCTTAGCCTACATGAATGTTTTATCTCTCAAATAGAGCCGAAGAACTATCAAATGGCTCTGAAGGATAATTCTTGGTGTGAGGCGATGCAAGAAGAGTTAGCTCAGTTCGACAAGTTAAAGGTGTGGAATTTGGTCGATCTTCCAAAGGGCCAACATGCAATCAACACAAAATGGGTTTTCAAGTGCAAGAAAGACGATAAGGGTGTTGTCGTCAGAAACAAAGCACGGTTTGTTGTTCAAGGCTTCAATCAAGAGGAAGGGATTGATTATACTGAAGTTTATGCACCGGTGGCAAGACTGGAAGCTATTCGTTTGTTTCTAGCCTTTGCTGCACACATGCGTTTCAAAGTCTATCAGTTGGATGTGAAAAGCGCCTTCCTTTACGGGAAATTGCATGAAACTGTGTATGTATCCCAACCACCGGGTTTCGAAGCTCCAGGGTTAGACAACAAAGTCTATCTGTTGGACAAGGCTCTCTACGGTCTCCATCAGGCTCCTCGAGCATGGTACGAGACGTTGTCAAAGCATCTATTGGAGCACGGGTTCTCGCGTGGTGCAATTGACTCCACAGTGTTCATTTTGAAGAAAGGGGGAGATTTTCTGATCTTCCAAATTTACGTTGATGACATAATTTTTGGTTCTTCAAATGAAGAATTGTGTCGTGAGTTCGAAGCGGTGATGAAGTCCAAATTTGAAATGAGCGCGATGGGCGAGTTATCTTTCTTTTTAGGTCTTCAAGTGAGTCAAGGGAAAACCGGGACGTACGTGCATCAGACAAAGTATGTCCACGAGATTCTCAAAAGATTTGGATTGGAAGATAGCTTACCCTATGACACGCCTCTCCCGACAAATATCAAGCTTTCATCCGAAAATGTGAAAGATCCTGAAGTGGATCCGACTCTATATCGAGCAATGATAGGTTCATTGATGTATCTTACTGCTTCACGACCAGATATTATGTTCTCTGTTTGTTTGTGTGCTAGGTACCAATCAACTCCGAAGGAGTCTCACTTGAAAGCAGTCAAGCGTATTTTCAGATATCTGAAAGGGACGCCTAAGCTTGGATTGTGGTATCCAGCTGAAGGTGGTCTGGATTTGATGGCGTATGCTGACGCAGATTTCGGAGGGTGCCGGATGAACAGAAAGTCAACCTCTGGCGGCGCACAACTTCGTGGGAACCGTCTTGAAGGGGTATGGTCCCAAATATCGCGTCAGCACGACCGCGAATGACCATTACCCTCATCAAAAACCTCCAACAGCAATAAACTCTCCAGTGTCCGCGTGGGTACACGCGAACACTGCGGTCCAATCTGTCCATTGATGAGAAGACTTACCTTAAGGACGGAAACTAATGTTACGCATAGCGATGCGGCCTCGCACCGCATCCTATGAACATTTTCGTCACGACAAGGGATCTGGACAAACAGTAACAGTCACTAAGCAGCGATGCAGCCTGGCACCGCATCCCGCGTAAATCATGGATGGAACAACCAATGCGGGAACAACATCAAATGACCGCAAGCAGCGATGCGGCCTGGCACCGCATCCTGCCTTCAAAGCAAGTAGGCCTGACACCACAGTGCAAGTGGCACTGAGAACAGTCGCCTACTGGCCCACGTATGTACAACAGTCTGACACCACATCAAGACGTGGCATCACCACAATATCCGACAGGTCTGACACACCTGCAAATAGCTGTGCGATGTCAGACTAGCTACTCAACTACCCTCCTTCACTCCTCGGCTATAAATACTCACCCCAAACCAGGTTTGAGGTATCACTTCTCAACTCTCTCAATACTACTACTATCATACTTTGCTTCCCAAGCAAATTACTGATTCTCACGCCGGAGAGTGGTAACAAGGAGCACCCCCACCACATCCTCCTTGTTACGAGTCACGGTTTGTTTCCTTGTGCAGGAAACCCACCACCAGACGATCCAGCCAGCGATCCTCGGAAAGAAGGGATTAACCCTCTTGACGAGACCAGTGAGTTAACCCTGCCCGGTTAACCATTGTTTCATCACGTCTTGTCTCTTGGCAATGCAAAAAGCAAGTTGCCGTTTCTCTATTCACGTGCGAGGCCGAGTACATTGCTGCATCAAGCTGTTGTGCTCAGGTCTTGTGGATTCAACAGCAAATGAGGGACTACGGTTTGAATTTTACTCGAACTCCTATTCTTGTCGATAACAACTCTGCCATTTCCATAACTAACAATCCAGTTAATCACTCACGCACTAAGCACATAGATGTTAGGCATCATTTCATTCGTGACTGTGCTGAGAAGGGTTTAATAGAAGTGGTTAGGGTAGACACCTTGGATAATCTTGCCGACCAGTTTACTAAGACATTCGATCGGGCTAGATTTGAAAATCTGGTCCGAATGATTGGCATGATCAACCCCGAGTAAAATGCTTTTCAAAACTCGCATAGAAACTTTATTTTATGTTTACTGTACAGTTCTTACCGCTTTCCAAAAATTGAAAAACTCCAAAAATATTTTACTTAGTTGTAGGATAAATTTTAAGAAAAATACAAAAACATTTGAAAAATATAAAATGAAGTCGTGTTGAGATATAAGGGAAATGATAGTACATCGGTTAGTCGTATCTGGTGCAGGATTATAGTAATATATAAAATTAACCGTTAACTGTAACAGCTTCATTATACGTTGCTTCGGTAGGTTTTACGCGTCAATAAGAACCTGTTTTTGGTATATAAACATAATGAACTGCGTAACTTGTGTGGTACATCTCTCGGATATATGGTCTTGGTACCGTAATTTCGTTTGATAGATTGCCGAGGTTCTGAGATACGTGGTCTTTATGCTGTTTATCATCTGGGTATCATGGCTGTTTCTTTTACCGAAAACAACGGGGACGCAAGTCTAGATCTTCCATGATACCATACATACGTGTAAATATCTTTAATACATGATGCATTCGACCCAAATAAGTGATAAACAATCACATGTCCGACAAAATTATGCGGGAGTCAAGTTCGTCTCTTTGTCTGTACGATGGTACTAACCTGTTCACGGACTTGCTCCTGTGCCCTTTGCATCTGAAATTCAAGTTCCTCCTCAATAAGTGATTCTATATCACAAAGGACTTGTTTTCAATCCCAAATAAGTGAGTATCTCACATTAGCTTATACGTCAAAAACAGATGATAAATGGTATACTCACCAGTAAGATGATCTCTCGCGCATACCTTGATACGGGAGTATATTCTGAGGTGGGTAAACATAGTTACAATCAGTTATTAATACACTTAATAGCATATCTCGAAAACAGTGTTCGAAAGCGTGCTAAAGCTTAAGTGGACCACAATACCGTTGAACGTCTTGAACTGTTAATATCATTCTAAGAGCTTAAACTGATAAACTATGTTCTTGTGTTCGATATTGACAGAAAAACTGATATGATCCCTTTGCTCCGATTTCACAAAAAGATAATTAGTGTAAATACGTTCGTAGTTTTAATTTCTTTATTTAGTCAAAAATTCAAAAAAAAAAATCAAAAAGATTTTGCTTTCTTGTTTCTATGTGCGAGTTATCATTTTGAAAATTCTCTAAGGGTTGTGAACATTCTTTAATAAGGTGTTAAACATCAAGTTAGGTAATCTTAAAAATAAGTCTTTTTGAATAAAAATCGGTCGTGCAAGATCCATCTAAGTGTGTGGGTAATCACGTCATTTTAAGGTGTTTCGATATTTCTGCTTCCAAGTTGTGATATTTTTCCAAAAGTATAAGTTTTGAAGTAAGTTGTTCTGAATGATCGTGTTTTGAAATACAAATTATTATATATTGGTTGTTTAATATTTCAATTGTTGATTCCGGGGTATTGGAATTATTTTTGGGATCTAGGTTTGGGCCGAGTGTCTCCGGGGTTAAGATTCTTAATCCGGTGTTAAGTGTTTCAGGCCTGGATCGTTCATCTCAAGATGGAAGATTTTAAGAAGTTGTGTGCATCTGGATCGTTCATCTCAAGATGGAGGATTTGAAGAAGCTAAGACGTCTGCCGTTGCATTCCTTTGAAGAAGATCAATCGTTAGCTGATCAATACATCAAAGTCGTGCAGTTCTGTGTGAAAAACCAGGCAGCGAGTACTCGAAGAAAGTATGAAGATCTCAAGTCCAATGAAGACCATGCACTGATCAAGGGGGAGTTTGTTAATGCACTTTAGGTGATAAGTGCATGTCTCCCATTCTATAGGGTCTTTATTGTACATTTGTTGAAAGATAGTCCCAACTTTATCCTTGGGACATTTTGTCCAAGTTTTAAGTCTAGGAAAAAGGTCAGGGGTTTATGTTAGGGACAAAAGTCAGAGTTTTGTTTGTGTAGTTTGTTTGTCCGGGCTTTCTAGTTTGTCTTGAAAGTCCGGGTTTTGCCTTGTATATATACCTTTATGTGGAATAGACAAGGGAGCAATTCTGTGTGAAATTCTGTGCACCTAACCCTAATCATTGTGTGTGTTTGTCTGGCGGCTACTGTGTGTGTGACGTCATTCATCTTCTTCATCAAGAATACTCTGTGTATTCTTGATTTCTATCACAAATCTTTGCATTCTAGTGTTTCATCTACAGTGGTTGATCATCAGGTGGATTCCGCACACCTGTTGGTTGCATTAGCTGAGTGAGATCTTGGATTAGGAGGCCTTACATAATCTTAGCGATTGGTTGCGGACACCGTGTTTTTGGGTTTTTTTTTTGTGTAATGTTCCTATTGTACACCTGTGTAAGGTTTTTACATTACTTATTATCTTGTTGATGTACTCATGTGTAATAGGCTGAGGTAAATGCATATGTGGTATGTAAAACCGTCCTGTAAATACACATGCATTAGTTAGTGATATAAATGTGTATATGGTCTTTTCCAAATGTCTGAACTAATGTTTGGTGTGTACTGTAGTTATAATCCGTATTGGAAAGTATGTGGTCTAATTACACATATGTAAATATGTGCTGTAAATGTGTGTAAATACATAGTTGTACAGTTAATTGTACATAGGTGTACACTTAATTGTACACTAGTGTACAGTTAGTTGTACACATGTGTACATACTGTTATTAAAAAATATACAAACTAATGTACACAAGTGTGTAATTCTTTCGTAGTGATAGAAAGAAGTGGGGAGAAGAGCCAGTCTCCGAGTACGGTTCACCACAAAAAATAGTACAGAGAAGGATGAGAAAGGAGGTATTATTTACCATCAAATGGTTTTGGGTATGTTATGGATAGTTAATGGTGTGTGTTATAAAATGTATATAAGTACCGCTGATTATATTTGGTATGTTATTATTATTATTATTAATTTTTTTGCAGATTTCGAAAAAGATTGTAAGATGAACGCAATTGATGAAGTGTTCAAGTACAAGAAACGAAAGCCAAAAAAGTCTCCTAAAAAGGAAAGGCTAAACCTAATAAACGTTCTAAAGCTGATGTTAGCGATGAGTTACCAGGTATTAGGACGCGTACATCTCCTAATAAACTGTTTGAAGCGGTGTGTAAGATGAAGAAGTGGCAACAAAATGTTGTTAAGAAGATGGGTTTTGGGAATGTACTACGTTACTTGCAACCGACTCTACATGTTTAGAGTAAATGAAAAGTTAAACAAAAGCATGTAATTATATAAACATTAGTATGGTCATTATAAGAGCCAGTTGTAACACCTCGAAAATTCACGTCCTATAATGTGTAGACACGTGTCAAATGTTTAAACGTGTGAAAGAAATATTATAGAAGGACTAAAGTTGACAAACATGGAAAGTATGTGAATATACATATTCTAAGTGTCAACTGTGAATAGATATAATGTACATTAACTCTACATGGTGCTCATACCTTCAAACGAATAAATCATGGATCATACGAAGCTAAAAGTGAGAGATTTCAAACTACAGGGGCTAAATGTGTCAACATGTTTAAATTATACCTCTGAGTGACCTTTTGACAAACCCAAAGCTTTGTAACGGTAAATTATGCTCACTAGAATGCACGATTAAAATTTCATAAAGTTTCGTTATCGTATGAGAAAGTTATGATCAAATTCGTGTGTGAAGGGTTAAAGCGTAAACGTTGAATGTTAGGACTTTTCGGGTGACAATGAAGTTAACCGGGGACCTAACAAAGTGGGTATATGTTTTAAAGCCCTTATAGATCAACATTGAGGGTTTAAAATGCAAGAAAACAAGTGCCTAATCAAGTTTTGAAAAGCCAAGGATCAAAATGAAATAAATCACAAAAGCTGATCAGGGAGGCCTAGCGTCACGCTAGGGGTGCCCAACTCCGAAAATTTTGGGTTTTGCCTGCTGAGTGCAATCTGCTCGATTCTAACTCGATTCTCCACATCCCTTGACCCCTAAAACACCCCCTAAACACTAGAAACAAGTGTTGATAAGTTGTGGTGTGTCCTAGACCTTGTTGTCAATCAATTGTGGTGCCTAAATCCACTATATAAGGCCATGAACTTGCAACACTTTCTTCACACCTTCATCTGCATTTGAGGACCACTTCTGGAGCTCAACTTCCTCTCAAGTGTTCCCTAATCAAGCTTAGGACTTCAGTAAGTGTTCTAATCCTTTCTAACTTGAGTTTAGCTTAGTTATTTAGCTACAAGTCAAACCGTCGTAATTACGGTTTGACTTCGAGATTAGTCAACAATGGCTCAGTCATATCTCGAATTAAAAGTAGGTATAAGTTGGTATTTATGTGGGTAATAAACCCTCAAAAGGGTTCCCCCTGATTACCACTCTAACCAGGTCAAAAGTCGGGTCAAACGTGTACTTAAAAAGTCAACAGAAAGTTTAAAATGCGATTTATGCATGATTAGCAATGTAGAACACTTATAACCTGTTTGATCATTAATATAACTTGGTAATTAGTGTAAGGACATGTCTAAACATGTTCAACCCGACAAATTACTGTAAATACCCGGTTCGGAACCAAAAGTCACATAGTTTGACTTTCACTTTGACTTTCAGTTCTGACCCGTTTAGGCATGTTTTAGAAATGCCTCAGAGCTTTAATTGGACTAGGTTACATGTTAGAATAACCCTCTGTGATGTTACACCTTGGTTCATTAGTTATCCAATTAATATGCATGTTTCCGTTAATTGCTCATATGTTGACCGTTATGCCCTTAGTACTTTAAAACGTGATTTTTGGAAATGTAAAAGAGTAGAAACTTGAATTACTGATATATAAATTTGTATGCAAAGTTTGACATCAGTTTGAATTGTAGATTAAGAGTTATGCTCATTATCGCAAATTTAAAGCTTTATGTTAATAAAACGGCGTAATTAGCGTATAGCCTAGTTAAGCCTACTTTTTGGTACCAAATCTTTTACCCACTGATGCAATATATTATTTTGGGATTTTTAAAGATTTTTAATAAATTTTAGGCTGAGCATAACTAGTAGTCGTAGGCTTAATCCGGTAATTGTCGGTTTTGCCCTTACGGGCCATAAAATGAGTTTTACATATCTAAACGACTCCAAACCTTTTGCTACTGATCACATATGATAAATAAATTATTTTAAGCCTTCTGGAAATATAAAAATATCAGATTTCAGTATCGAACCCGGAAATGGCCTTTAATCGCCTTATTAAGCGTTTTTATCGTAAAGTATGTATTAAAATTATATTGGACATACCCGGGTTGATACCTACTGATATATGAGGCAAATTATAATATCTTAACAGTAAGCAAAGGTTGATAAACTCAGAATTCAGTTTTTAGCTTTTCGGCTTATGTGAAATTACCAAAATACCCCTACGGGGCATAGTTTGGTTAAAAATGATAAATTTCACATATATGCTTTAACCTACTAATATAACTTAGCGAATTATGTATTTTTGCTGATTACATCAGACCTGTAACTCAGATTGTTACTTAAACCCTTTTATAAACTTTTAAATGACCAAACTACCCCTACGGGGCCTAGTTTGTGTTTAAACACGTTTCGGGCATAATGAAAGACGTCTTGCTGATGTCACAACATATTTGAGGCATAATTAACTTAGGAAACCTGTATATAGCTCTCATGAATACCCGTCACGCTTATTACACGTACGGTTCGGTTTATGTAACAAGTTTACATAAATTAGCCGAAACGGGTCAAACCTTAACGGTTTTATCTCCAAATCCAGAATGTGAATAATAAACCCATATTAAACAAGTCTTCAAACTTGTCGGGTCTAAATCATATTCTATCCGGTCTTCGCTTAATCGTGCGTACGAACCGTATCTTTGAAACTAGCCGGTCTAAGCTTAAGCTTAATTAAAGACCCGTTAGGATTCTAATAGGTTATTATAAAACCTTCGTTCCAGATTAGGAGGACCAGTAAAAGCTACGTGCATTTTGCTAATTGTGAATTATACTTTGCTCAGGTAAATACTTTTAACTTATTTTCCCTATACGGGCTTGGGTTACGGTATATAGCATACCGCTTGATCGGGCATCAAATCTCCACCATTGAGTGGGTAGTTGAATAATTTGATCGGCTCGTTTAAACAGTCTTGTTACCTAAAGCCTTTGGGGGGTTAATGACCATGTCCCGGATATCCTTGGCATCATCTTACGAGATGGCCACTACCTGAGCACGGGGTGTAGGCGTACACCTGTCAGTGTATAACTCTATATTGTGGTGTGTCTATTGATCTTTAACCCAGAAAAGATCCGGGCTACTGAACGCACAAGGAACATGTAATTCGTTCACAAGATTATAATATTAAATAATTCTCCCAAGTTAAATAAAAATGTTTATGCCACGTGCATCCAAACCAATTTTCAATCATTTTCCAAAATGAGTCAGTTGAATGTATTTACCAGTGTAAACTGACGTATTTTCCCAAAAAGACTGAATGCAGGTACTAAACGAAATTGGCTGGATTGTCTCCTTAGCATCAATAAAAAGTCTCGCAAGCTTAGGATGCCTGAAGTCTGTTGAACCATTGTTTCTATTTTATTTCGATCCGTTCTGTGGATAAACAATCGAACGTTGTGATACTTGATATTACAATAATTAAATTCGGTTGTATTATATCTTTTTAAATTTGCTTCCGCTGTGCATAATAATTATTGTGTTGTTTGACTATTATGTTGCCAACCACGTCACGATACTCCCCCACCGGGCCCACCGGTGACACGTGGAAATCGGGGTGTGACACCAGTAAAGACATGTGTTGTAAATGTAGGTATGTTTGTGAGAAAATCGATATGTAGCAGTAAATAGTTAACAATTGATTGATCACAAACTTGTACAGAAGCAGTTATTAATATATAAAAATGACTTCGCCATCAAACTATACACGAAAAAAGATTACATTAGACAATAACAATACCTGGACGATTCATTGTTGTAAAAAACACGCTATTGTTATATGGACTACGTTGTATGTTGTTATTTGATTCAGCCATAAAGATAGGTGAATATGAACTATACTAATTTTCAGGATGGTAGAAAGAAGAAAGAGAATAATTTTCTGAGATCTAGTAAGGGACGATGAAGTTGTTTTTTGGATTGATTATGTTTATGATCTTGTTAACTTTAAAAGATATTTTAAAATTGAACAAAAATAGGAATTTGTAACTGATTTGTATTAAAAAAAATAATGAAATAATAATAATTAAAATGTATAATTACAATCATATCCTTAACAACTAAAAAGTAAATGAAGGGCTAGGATTAGTTCGCTAAGTTCACAAGCAAAGGGGTTGTTCACTCTTGATCCTAACCCTATATATATATATATATATATATATATATATATATTCCGCCATCTGATCCGACTCGCCCAAAGAAGAACTGTTTCAACTGGTACCAAAGAAGAATATGGTTTTTGTAATCATGTTTATTACACTAATTAATTGTTTTGACCCATTGACTAATTTGAGGCACCCTATTAACTAATTTGAAATGGTACAAATTGAATCGTGTACTAATTTGAGCTGACTCAGCTTGACCCATATGACCGTATATAACTTATTTTTTGCCCAAATCAACCAATTCTTAGAATGGGTCAATACTGCCACCTATACTATCATTATATTAGAAACCTTGATTGTTTGTTACACTAATTTGATTTATTTAGTTTCTTGGTTAATTGGTTTTCTAGTCTATAAATACAAACCTCTTGTAACCCTATTTTGAACAGTAGTCTACAAAGATTTTTGTAGTTTTATTCACACCCAAATTGTCTCATCCAACAAATGTTATTCTTTTGCATTAGTTTCAATATGCATATCCAAGCATCACTAAATATGGATGTAGAAACTAAAACATTAATAAACTATAATGAAGTAACACTTATCTTGTTGATTTATTAACTGTAATGTAGCAAACCATAACTCTACATCAGCAAAAAGCAAAGCAAGTATAGTAAAGTAAAGTGAGGAGATGGAATGATCATAGTTACCGCAAGGTCCAACCCACAAAAAGCTGCCATAGCCCCGTCCATTGAATGCCCAGTCACCATAATTTTGAAATTTTCATATTCCTCTTGTGCTCTACTGACTCACCAATTATTCCCGAAAGCATAATTGTATCATCTTAAGCACTAAAAAAAATCCATGAGGCACCTGAAAAATAGAACCAAAGTTGAAATAATGATATCACAGGTGTAAACACAATAAGCAAAATTACGCCACGTCCACCTTGCAATCGGTGCAACCAGTATACGAAGACAAAGCTGCTTCTAGAATAGGTCTATAATTAAATTATGTACACAGTGATGATCAGAAGTCAGAACATAAATAATCTAATATGATTAAGATAACTAAAGTTCATCCTTGCAATTATAGGCACCTACTAACATGTGATTAAGATCAGCATCTGCAGTAGCCTCTCCCAAAGCACGTTGACTTTCTTTAAGTTGACTTTGCAGTTCGTATGCTAATTGTGTCTTGTTTGCTATTCATTGTTGCAATGCTCAGATAAACCCTAGCCATAATCATTTGATCCCGGACCAATCATATAGCTGTGTCAATGTTCTCATTATCATTCTCTTGTGGAATTTGGAGTCGCCTCGCATGAAGATGAATCGCCTCTATTATGCACGGGACTGATCAATACAAACATAACTGATACAATCACAATTTTTCTACTGTGAAGTGTATTTTGAATCCACCCTACACCTTGAACGACATATGATATTAGCAACACAATCAAGTAAAAAAAGTTAATCAGTATCGAGTTATTGTAACATATAACTAACTGTTCTCAATTATTAATTTAATTAAATAAAGATCTCATTAGTATCTGCTTCTCCCCTCATTGATAATGCAATATTGCAAAAACTCTTTTTTCTCTCCTCATTGAATCACTTATCATCTCAAACTCATAGAACAGTAGTAAGATTTACGAATCATATCCTTATATATTGAAATATAATGCAAATAAATCATTAAGAATAACACAAGTTATTTTGTATTTCAATAGTGTGAACAGAAATGAGGATGTGACTATAAGTATCATTCCTTTGCTAAAACATGTTAGGTGGTAAAGACTTGAGAATGTGGTTGGCGATAGAGATGAGCTTGGTACCAATCGGCACCGAAAATACCGGTACCGAAAATCCAAAAAAAAAAAATGGGTACTGGTACCGAAAATACTTGGTACGGTACATTTTGGTACCGGTACAGACCGGTATATTTGAATAAAAAAACGGGTAATTACCGGTACCGAAAACGCAAAAGGTCAGTGGTACCGAAATTCGAGTCGGTTCGGGAAATTTCGTACTGATTTCGAACCGGTACCCGGTACCATTTGCTCATCCCTAGTTGGCAAACTTCTAACCCATTTGACTTCCGTAACCCGTTTTCTTTATAGCAAAACTTTTTTTATGTTACTACTTTTGACTCGTTAGAAATAGAATACCACTCAAAATGATCAAATTTCACTTTCCCATATATGGGTTGAATTCACATCTCCGTACCTAGCTAATGCCTAACAATTTACATCTAAATTCTAACTCAAATCTGTCTTTGACTTTCATTTGCATATAATAAGTTTGACAAACCATGAGCCGGTGAGATTCTAAGGCTTCAAAAAGTTTATGCTTGACAAATGTACCATTTATCCACTCAATATTCACCTAAAATGTCAAACACCTTATAAGGTATTTGTAATAAGAAAACATTAATTGATTTAACTTAAAAATCTCATAACAATTATATTGAAAACCAAGTATTAAAAACTAATTAGATGTTAACTTACTTCAATAGCTTGAAACCCTTGCTCAGCAACCCGTTTGATATAACAGATTCTGATAAGCGAATGGACTGAATTCCTGAATCAATAATATCACCATTCACAGACGCTTTAATAATTTCAACAAATCTACCATCTTCTCCTATTTCTTCACCCGGAGCAACTTTCAGACTGCGAAAATGCTACTTCATTGAAGTCAACAATGAGCCCAACATTGTTTGTTGATCTCTACAACTGGTGCAGCTTTTCTTGAACCCACCACCATAGGCTAAGAGACTTCGGTGCCTACATGGGACCCATGTTTAACCCAACGGGAAATTATGAGTCTCGCAGATCGCTGCTAATACCTCCAGGATTTTAGGTAGGGCTTGTTGTCGGCTTTCGTTACATATCTGAATTACAAAAAACACTAAGTATGTAATGAGAAGACTGTAGAAGTAAGAAGATAAATGAAATAATTAACATTATTTCATCTTACAGCTTGCCAGCGTATTCAGAGAATCCAATATGTTTGAACTTTTCAAATTTACCGCATGCAAAAAATCTAATTCTTGATTACATATTTCTCAAAAAAAAAAAAAAATTAATGTAAGGATATAATGTCATTGGTATCAAGGGCAACCAACCTCAAGTGCCTTGCAGACTTTATCAACCTCGGGAGCATAATTTATTTTCTGTGAAGTCAAAATCAACTCAAGCACACCAACACACGATTGACCAGAAGGTTCAAACACAAGCAAAGCGAGTGTTCCACGAACATCATAACTCAAAGCATGATTAAGTCGTTGGTACTCTTTATTAGAATAATATTGCACATTTAGAGTCCATTCAGGAAGCTTCTGTCTGAAAACCCGAGCTGGAAGCCCAAGAACTCCATTAGTTTCATCGTCAACAGAAAACGAATACATCAAAGAAGCCATTCTGTACTGATGAAACCCTGTTCACTTCGGGTCAAGAACAAACAGTTGACCGGATGTTGTGAGCACGTATCGACCCTTGTTTTTCACAGGCGCCCAAACTTGAGCTAAAACATGCTTTTCACCCAATTCTATAAAGTAACGTAGCGCCATTGTCATTCTTTCCTTGATCACACACGTTGCATCTTGATATTCTGGACTCACCTACAAAACCAGCATCGGTCGCTGCCTTTTCATATCATTGTTTGTCACCTTTCACGTTACTTGTTCACCGTTATCTGCATCCAGTAAAACACGGTACCAAAATCAAGATCTAACACTCACAATCATATATATGATATATCATAATCAAACATAAGTATTAACTAATATGAATCCTGATTAAATTAAGTTCTGATTCATCTTCGATTACCGATCTATCAAAAATGTTTTCAAACTCAGAGTAGCTCAACTTTGAGCATGTATAACTCCACCACTAACTTCCGAAAGAGTTACTGAGTGTAAGTCTTCAGCCTGAAACAAAGAACACATGATAAATGTAAAGCATATAACCTGGATGTAAAGATCGGTCACTCACCACCAACTGAACTATCAAAGGCGTGCCACTCCTTTCAAATTCCAACTCCCACGCTATCATCAAGTAAGTCTCCAACTTCAGAAGCTAAGTAATCACCTACAGGAAGGCTTATCAGCACCTAAATCATATATTAAAGATTGTTTATAGTATTTGTTTCCATAGAATTACAATTCTCATGATTACACAAGTCTATGCATCAGTCTGAATTGGAGCTAAAGAAAGTCAACAACTTGTCTTTTGGTTACACTATAATATGCCAAGCTGAAGTCATTATGATGCTGATCAAACTAAGTGACTAAAGATCTATGCAAAAAAAGTAGGGTACACTTAATGGCCAATTTGAGAAAAGTCAACTTCAAATATTGAATTAATGAGAATCTGCCTTTGATTAAAGCTACTACAGTAACAATCAAGGTAGAAAATCAGCAGGTTATTGAAGATTGGATGTTATGTTGCTGGAAAGTTTATAGTATGGTCAACAGCTATTTGGTGCTTATCCTAAAGTCAACTGTTATATTCTAACCTTCAAAGTCAAGCATTGGGAGAGTTAAATATCTTTAATTTAAATAATAAAAAAATTGTCTAGTAAAGATGTTAGGTGACATAATTAGATATAGCTACTTGATTCATTGGTGAAATTTAATGCCCCTGAGAGCAGTTCCATAAAACAACATAAATTTCAGATTATAATATGAAAAGTAGCTAACAAAAACATAATGGGTGGCAAAACATACCTAATGATTTGGGAAATCTCAAACAGGTCAAATGGGTTAAGCGAGTCAAACCAATCATCACATTTTAGTGCATAGAGACAAAGAAGGTAACCATAATAAATACCATTTTCAATTTTCCAGGTCCTTTGATCATTGCATCAGTAGCTTTGTACCTCAAAGTCTACCTACTGGTTTGTTTCAAAAGCAGTGAGCATTTCTTGCCAAATAAACTCACTGCAACTACAATAATGGGAGGTTTAGCATTCCAACGTGTATCTGATAAAAAATCCATAAAGAAGCAAAAATGTAAGAGCAAATTCACTTATCAAAATAATGTAATTCAAAATAGCAACTTACAAATACTAAACTGGACTCCCATTGAAGCAAAGTCTTAAAGGGAACTCATCGTGTCACCCGATTGTTAACTTTGCTAGTCTTCAAAAACCTAATTGACAGTCATGAAACAAAAACTAATAACAAATACATAATCTGTAACCATATCATTCACAAACTACAATAGCAGTAGCAAATGAGTTCATTGAGTAAAAGTACACTTTTCATTTAATTTCAATCCTTGTGAGATTTCAGCCATGAATTCAACTTCAATTTTCAAAAACCCAACAGTCATGAATCTAACAACAACTAACAACAAACATATAACCTGTAACCAATCATTCACAAATTATTGTAGCATTAACAAATTCAATAACAAACGATTCATCCACCAAAAGTGAGTATAAAATATTTGTAAATCAGAAACCGCATCAAACTTCGAAATCTCCGTTCGAAAACACACGTCTAATTCAGAGTAAAAGAGTAATCCGTAACTTGATAAACATTCACAAAAATGATAGAATGAAGATAAAACAAATCGATCCAGTGCTAAATAATTATGGTTATAACAAAATCACATACCAGTTAAAATAAATTCAAAAATCGAAACCGGATCGTCTCCGAGAGACAAAGAGGAGCACGTGAGATGAAGAAGACAAAGATCAGGTGGATAAAATATAGGGTTACATGAACATACCAGGATTTGAGGAAATCAACACTGATGAATTCAATAGATGAAGTCGTCATTGATAAAAACGGGAGATTGATGAAAGAAAAATCGGGAAAAATGATAGATGTTCAGGAGGATTAAAGAAAAAATAGGGATTTTGAATGATAAGGATGAAAAGCGTGTCTAAGAAGCGCGTGAAAGGAAAATAGAGGAAAAGGGTTTGGCGCTCTTCAAGAATTATCTAGCCAAAGAGCATGTCCACATCATCAAAATGATTGGCTAAGAATAGCCCTTGTGGCCTAAGAGAATTCATTTAGTATAATATATAGATGTGAAAATATACAGAGAAAACAATAAAATTACAATAATTATAGCTTAACTATTCTTAGAACCAGGTCAGAATGTCCGTACGAGTGTCATCTACTAAACATATCCCATTCAATCAATTTAAACATGTCAGATATTAGTTGGTCTTGAAACTAGGGATGGACAAATGGTACTAGGTACCGGTTCGAACCGGTACCGATTTTATCGAACCGAGTTGATTTTCGGTACCGATTCGGTAGACATTTAGCGTTTTTGGTATCGGTATTTACTGGTTTTTACCTTCAAATATCAGTCCGTACCGGTACCCATTTTTTGTGATTTTCGGTACTAAACATGTGTTTCCGGATCGAATTCGTACTTCCGATGATTGCGAAGAACACGTATCACGTCAGAATCCGTGTATGTGTGTGGATTGGACACAAGAACGTAATATAATGATAATTCTATTGAAGATTTGACAATTTCAATACCTTGAATCACCTTGTGTAGAAGTTTCTCTCTCTAGAACTCTAAAGCTTCTCAAAATGATTAGAAGTTTTAAACTTCTAACATAAGCTCCCTATTTATAACGCTCTCATTAAGGAAAGACTCCTTAATTACAAATATGCGCCATCCGTCCGAATGGCCTTTCCCATTCGTCCGAATGGACTTTCTCTTATATTTAGCATTCTTAAACCTTGTCTTGGTCAATTTCCTGCTACGATACATGATTGACGGAAGCGATAGACATACCGCACCCATAGTTACCGATACGGGTGGGTACCCATTTTTTACCTTCAAATCTTTTTTACTTTTGTATTTTATTTTCTTTTAAATTCCATTTATTGATTCATTACTATTGAAAGTTAAATTGCATAAAATTGTTATAAAAGTTGATGTGTTACCACTGAATTGAAATTAGCGAAGTAGTAAGATTTGTCCTTTTCACATTTAAATTTGAGTCATTGTACAATTTTTAATCCATTAATTGCAAGTTATGTTAAATTATTTTGTAAACTGTGAATTGAAAATTGTATTTGGAGGTAGCCATTTGTGTAATTTTGGTCTTCTACGTAAATGATGCAGTTTCGGAAGCAATCAAATGGCTCAAAAACAAGTAGTAATCAATGACGATAAAAACGAACCGAATGGTTCTAAGAACAATGTTCTTTCAATTCAATAATCAACAAAAAACTCCCATAACAATAAACACTAAATCCCCTATTTATAGTTTAACCATAAGACTTATCAAATAGGAAACAAAATAAAAAAGATTAGGAATTATAATTTGAATAAATAAAAGATAATAGAGACGCTCTGCATCATACTCCCCGTCCTCAAAAAAACTCGTCCTCGAGTTTTACTTTGAACCACAGCCACCTGGATCAAAAGGAACGTCAACCCGATTCCTCTGCACTCCTATCACAACCCGCCCAAACAATTCAACTTCACGGGTCTTCTTGCTTGACGTTAGACCTGTGCCACCTGGGTCAAATATAACAGTGGACCCTCTCTTCAGTATCGACAATTTATTAGAGTCTGCCATGTTTTGCCGATTATTGTTGCATATAAACGGCCCACAATCCCCTAGTGTATTTGTATTATTTCCATTAGCTAGCAATAGGGGTGCTAAACAGGTCGTGTTCGCGGGTTGGCGGGTTCAATCCGACCCGAACCCAAAAATTTTACACAAACCCGAACCCGACCCGAACCCGAAAATCGTATCATACATAAGAACCCGAACACGACCCGAAGTTTCGTGGGTTGACCCGAACACGACCCGTTCAACCCAAATTTTTTTATTTTTTTTTCTGGAATTAATATATTAAAATTGAAATTTACTTAAAAAACACAAATGTATATAATAATATCATATTTAAATTATAAAATCTATGTTAATTTCTCTTTTTAAGTTATAATCATTGCATAAAATACATACCTCATTTAATTTATGACATAAAATATATTGTAAAAAAATATAATATAGTACAAATGTGTTAAACGGGTCAACCCGCCAACCCAACCTGGTTGACCCGAACCCGACCCGTTAACCTAAACGGGTTCGCGGGTTCAACCTGAAACTGACCCGAACCCGTTTAGACTAAACCTAAACCCGCGAATTTCGTGTTAGGTTCGTGTCGGGTTTTCGGGTCGTGTCAGAAATTCATGCCCCTAGCTAGCAAGCCCACTTCCAATGTAATTTTGCATGGTTCTCCAACTACTTTAGCATGTTTTTGTGGCACACAACATATATCCATTTAATTTGAAGCTTCCACGTTTTTCAAATTGGCACATGATTTGGCCTATTAAGATGCATGGAATCTACACCATCTTTATTTTCGGTATTATCCTTAACTAAGGAAAAATCCACCAGTAAACCATTATCTTTCATTTGATTTTTAAAATCCGTATGATTTGTTTCCTTACTAAAATCCGCACAAACCGGAGCCGTAAGTGGAGTTTCCAAAGAATAATCATTAAACGTCCAACTGCCCCTTGCCGGACTAGCATGAACTTCCGGCGATCCATCATTAACAACCTCAATCTTATGTAACAATTCAAACATACCTGATGAAATCTTCACAAACTCATGATCAGCTTCTTTCACGTCCTCGTCATCTTGAATAGAAATCCCACTAAAGACCATTTGCACAAAAGCACATTCGTTCTCATCAGGTTCAATCCCGTCTTTATCGTATCGAGGTTCGCCATCTTTCGATAAAACTTCCTGACCCGAGTTTTCTTCACACGTAGGTTCGAGGAACCCGAGTTTTCTTCACACGTAGGTTCGAGGAACCAGGGGTGGGGATGGCAGAAAGGATGCTCCTCTTCCTCGTTCACATCGCCCCGGACGATAGTTCCCGATTCGGTTTCCTTAACGCCTATCTCCCGTCGTAACTCAAGATCTCGGACTCTTTGGCGGAGCCGTTTGATCTCTTCAAGATCCCGGACTCGTTGTCTGAGCCGTCTAATCTCTTCAAGATCTCGGACTCGTTGTCGGAGCCGTTTGATCTTTAGATCCCATGAATCAGGATCAACTCTGTCGTTGCCTCGGTCGGCGGTTCTACGAACATGGCGTCGATCTTCTCCACGAGCACGTGAACCACCAGTGTTCTTGTCGATGCCTCGGTCGGCGACTCTTCGAACAAGAAAACACTCGCCTTCACGTAGAGCCATTTGAAAACCAAAGCTCTGATACCAACTGATGCAGTTTCGGAAGCAATCAAATGGCTCAAAAACAAGTAGTAATCAATGACGATAAAAACGAACCGAATGGTTCTAAGAACAATGTTCTTTCAATTCAATAATCAACAAAAAACTCCCCTAACAATAAACACTAAATCCCCTATTTATAGTTTAACCATAAGACTTATCAAATAGGAAACAAAATAAAAAAGATTAGGAATTATAATTTGAATAAATAAAAGATAATAAAGACGCTCTGCATCAATAAATCAGTTGGAAATTTGATGAAAATAGCATTTTTCATGTGGAGGATTGTTGGAAAAATTGGTGAAAATAGCATTTTTCACAAAAATAGGAAAATGATTTTTTCCTATTTTGGACTATAAATAAATATAATAAAATGAGCGGGTTTTATATATTTATTTGTGGGTTTGTGTTCTATGTTGGAAGAGCTTCGCAACGAACTAAACTACGTCCAAAACCGAGCTAAGATGAATGAGATATCGATGCTCAAAGTTGGGTGTTTGAAACATTGAAGGCTGAAACAAAAGGGAAAGTTGCACCTTGTCCCACATAGGAGGAGAGATGGAACTTAAATGGGTATCTAAGTGGGAACTCTCCATCCTTATTGTTTCATGGAAGCACACATTAAGTGTACTCGCGAAGGGTGCCTAACTCGCACTCGCAAACGCGCGCGCGCGTGGCGTGGGCAATGTGGCGCTTTGATGGCGCACTTTGCACTTCGCACGCTTGAGAGCCTCCTTTGTATTTTTGACCACGTGCGCGTGGTGGTTCACAGGGGCTGCAAGGACCAAGTGGTTGAAATGGCATGTGGGTTCGAGGCGCGCGGCTGTGTGGCGTGCTCGTATAGGTCCACAGGTGACGTGGAGCGCGCGCGTTTGGCAGTGAGCCAAACGGACGCAGCGCGCATGAGCGTGCTGACCTGCGCGCGCATGAGCGTGTCTTGCGCGCGTGCAGAAGCTTCCAGCATTTAATGACGAAGCAGTTTCAGTTCTGCATTCGAAACTGACGAGTCAAACGGTTTTAACAGCGAATTAAATGACGTATTAAATTGCATTGAAGACGTTTAATGCAATTTAAACATCTCCTTAATTTCTTTTGACTGTTTCGACTTAGGAGCTGTATATACCCAGCTGCAGTAGACATCAGCAACACAACAGCTACTCTAACTTTCTCTCTACAGTTATGATCTTCTTCCTGCATTTCTTTAAGGTAGCCTTCGGGTTGTAGGCCATCTCCGGCAGTACTACTGCTCCGGCTGTTGTACCCTGGGAAACAAAACGAGTACTCCTGGGAGACTCGGAATTTGTTTTAAGGGAAGCGTGTGTACACGTGAGTACGTGACTCAGCCTTTCTGTTTCTACTCTTTTCTTGTATTTTGGTTTATTTCAGTTGTAATTGTACTAGTATTTTTACTTTCAGCTTTCTTTGTATTGTAATCTGTAATAAAATTTGTTTATTTTATTTATTTACGCGAACGGTTCCTACAAAATCCGTCATAAGCAAGCTTTTGGGATGACTTTAAAAAAAAAAAAATATTACCAACCATTATAATTTCAACGGGTTTTTTCTCAGAGTATTTAGAAAGATTACTTACTTCTCATAAGGCACAAGTGCCAAGTTTTCTTAGATAACCAAACAAATTCAATCATGTATCAAAACTACATTACGAACAAAATACTTAAAAGACGATCATCATTTTATAATAAATTTATTCAACATTTAAAGCCTATAAACAAGCTCTAAATGTCATCAAACAATACATAATTAATATTCTAATTAATACAAAATGTTATCCACAATGATTTTCTCATTTTAAAGCAAAGCGTGAGGTTTTGGATTCAAGTCTCACAAGTAACAAGAAATTCGCCGTTCAAAAAAATAGTAATAATAAAATAACTACAACAATCTTTAACCTTTCAGTTGTATCTATAAATATGTATTGTATACTTGTTGTTTTTATTTCGTTAGGATCTTGAGACATTATAAACTACCAAAGATCATAACTGCCTATGTGATGGATCATATAAAAGATCTTATTATCATGTTCCCCTGTGTCTTTTGTGAAAAAAAATTGTATAGCTTTGTTTATGATCATTGTTAAGATGATAAAAGAACATAAATAGATGTAAACAAGCATAAAGAATGAACCAACATATCAAGACATAAATATTAAAGACCCATAGTTCTAATATTTAGACATAAATATCAATCAGCTATCATAAAAATCAGTTTTGAAAGACCTTAAATCTATATAATAATCATCAAGAGTTAAACATAAACTGAAAATATATGGTTAAAACTAAGAATTAAGATAAAAGTATTAAACAATTATTAAATCCATCAAAGATAATAAAATTACTAGAAATTAGAAAGAATTAGAAGACATATCAAAATGTGGTCACTCTTTTATTTCTCACAAAACACGAGAAGACCTTCTTTCTATCTCTAAACATCAGAAGCTTTATGTATTCTCTCTACTACTTTTTCCGGTGACTTGCGCCAGTGGTCCTCCGACTTTAAGCACCAGTGGTCCTCCGACTTTAATTTTCTAGAAAGTTACCCAAATGTTCTTCCTGTGTTTTGTCACACCCTGATATTTCCACGTATTACCGGTGGGCCCGGTAGGATAATTATTTAAAAATAAACTTGTATACAGTTTTACATGTTTGTCGTCCATTTAGGACCCGGTTAGAAGAGCCGGTTTAACAAGATTAATAGACACACCACTTGGTATAATACCCACAAGAAGATACCCTTCTTGTGGACTACCTTTTTTTACATACGCAACTGTCAGGTGTATGCCTACACCCCGTGCTTAAGTCGTGGCCATTACTAATGAATGAGCCGATGATATCCAGGACACGGTCATTAACCCCCCAAAGGCATTGCATCAAACAAGACAGAATAAAACGGGTTATGCATCTTTTTAATCAATATCTGATTGTACGACTTCATACCCGACCAAGCGGTATTATTATAATACCGTACCCCAAGCCCGTATAGGGAAAATAAGTTAAAAGTATTTACCTGAGCAAGTATAAATCACAACCAGCAAGTGCACGTAGCTTTTACTGGGCTCCTAATCAAGAACGAAGGTTTTAATAACCTATTAGATTCCTAACGGGTCTTAATTAAGCCTAAACTTAGACCGGTTAGTTTTAAAGAAAGGTATACGGTTCAAAACGCAAGATTAAGCGAAGACCGGATTAGAATGTGATTTAGTCCCGACAAGTTTGAAGACTTGTATAATATGGGTAAATAAACACATTCTGGATTTTGAGGTGAAAATGATAGGGTTTGACCCGTTTTGGTCAATTTATGCAAACAAGTTACATAAACCGAACCGAACGCGAATAACGCATAACGGGCAACCAAATGAGTCACGAACAGGTTTCCTAAGTTAATATGCTTTAAATATGTTGTGATATCAGTAGGATACCTTCCATTATGCCCAAAACGAGTTTAATCTCAAATTAAGCCTCGTAGGGGTATTTTGGTCATTTTAAAGATTATAAAAGAGATTAAATGTAATTCAGAGGTTTAGGTCTGAAATAATCAGTAAAACTACTTAATTTAACAAGTTATATCAGTTGGAGATAAGTCTTATATGATAAGAATGGTTTTAACCCATACTACGCGTTTAAACGCATAAAAAGTCGTTTTAAGCGATTTCCGAGTTAGAATAGGAATCTGAATTTTCTGATCAGTTTATAAAGTTCAAAATACTTCATTTATCATATAAAATCAGTAGCCAAAGATTTGGTATCAAATTGTTATGTAAAACTAATTTTATAAGCAAAAAGGGTATAATCGGCAATAACCGAATCAAGGCAATAACCCTATGTTATGATCAGTTTAAAAATAATTAAAAATCTTCAAAAATCTCAAAATATTATATTACATAAGTGGGTAAGAGGTTTGGTGTCAAAAATTGGGTTTAGATAGGCTTTACGCTAATTATGCCGTTTAATTAATAAAAGACCTTCTAATTACGCTATTGAGCATAACTCCAAATCTAGACCTCCAACTGATGTGAAATTTTAGGGACATGTTTATAAATCAGTAATAAAGATTATTGTCCTCTCACATTACCAAAATTCTCGTTTTAAGGTCAAATGGGCATTATGGTCAACATTAAGCAATTAACGGAAACAATGAACGAGTCAAGTAGTATAATCGCAGAGGGTTATACTATCATACAAGCTGGTCCTAATGAAGCTCTAAGGCATTTCTAAATCATGCTAATATGGGTCAGAACTGAAAGTCAAGGAAATGGTCAATTTCTGCGACTTTCGGTTCCGAACCGGTCCTAAACTGAAAATTGTCGGGTCGGACATGCTTAGACATGTTCTTGCATTGATTACCAAGTTATATGAGTGGTAAAACAGGTTACACGTCTTCTACATTGCTAATTATGTGTTAATTCGAAAATTATGTTTCTGTTGACTTTTTATAACTAACTTTGACCCGACAAATGACTTAGTTAGAACGGGAATCAGAGGGTGCCCTTTTAAGGGTTTATTGCCCACATAATTACCAACTTATAACTACTTTTTGTTTGACTAATCACTGGACCATTAGTGATTAATCGTTAAGTCAAACCTTAATTACGACGGTTTGACTTTAAGCTAATTAACTAAGTAAAACACGATTAAGGAAGGTTAAGGAAGCTTACCAAGGTCCTATGCACGACTAATGATGCTTAGGGAGGGTTCTTGAGCTCCAGAAATCTTCAGGAGTTGAGTTTGAATGAATGATCAAAAGTTGCAACAATGTGGACCTTTATATAGTGATCTTGATTGATCAAGATGATGCCAAACAAGTCTTGGATTGTTCCTTGATCAACACAAATGTCCCTAGTGCCTAAAAACTTGTTTGTGCAGCCCATGGTATCGAAAACAAGCAATCTTAGTCGGTTAAACGGGCTGAACAGACACCTGTCATGTTTTTCTGGTGCTGGGGAACTCAGGCGGCCCGCGTAAGGTCCTGGGCAAGCCTTACGTGGCCCGTGTGAAGCTTCTGCTCAGGTAAAACAAGTTTCAATGATTGCATTTTGCCCCCCCGGTCCTTTTTAAAAGTTGTTTTAACTTCTTGTTTTGCACTTTGAGCCCTCTATATTGATTCCTAAGGACTCCAAGACATAACCAATCTTTGTGAAGTCCTCGGTCATCTTTATGGTCACCCGAAAAGCCTTAAATATCAATGTCGAAGCTTTTAACCCCTCGCATACGAATGATGGCATAACTTCCTCATATGGAATCGAAACCTTGTGAAATTTTTACCACTTATTCTAGTGAGCATAATTAATCATTACAAAGCTTCGGGTTCGTTAAAAGGTCACTCAGAGGTATACTTTAAACATGTTGACACATTTAACCCCTGTAGTTTGTAATCTCTCACTTTCTTCCACAATTAGTTTCGTATGATACATAATTCATTCGTTTAAGGGTATAAACATCGTGTAGGGTTGCTGCAAGGTATAATTATCCGCTGTTGACATTTTGAATCCTTTTATTCACGTACTTTCTTTGTTTGTCAACGTTAGTCCTTCTAAAGTAATCCTTTACACGTTTAAAGTTCATGACACGTGTCGATATTATATTGGACATGAAATTACGAGGTGTTACATCCTCACCCCTTAAAAGAAATCTCGACCTCGAGATTTACTGAAATAAATGAGGGTATTTTTCTTTCATTGTGGACTCTACCTCCCACGTGTAATCGGGACCTCTGCGGGCATCCCATTTGACTTTTACGATCGGTACATGCTTCCTACGAAGCTTCTTAACCTGTCGATCCTCGATCGACACAGGTTTTTTTAACAAACTTCAAGCTCTCATCGATGTGCACATCTGTATTTGGTATGACTAGTGATTCATCAGCTAGACATTTCTTCAGATTGCAGATGTGGAATACGTTATGAATACCACTGAGCTCTTCAGGCAAATTTAACTTATAAGCCACTGATCCGACACATTCGATGATCTCGAATGGTCCTATGTATCTGGGGCTTAACTTGCCTTTCTTTCCAAAACGCATTACCCCTTTCCAGGGTGATACCTTAAGTAGCACCTTGTCACCTACCTCAAATTTCAGAGGTTTACGCCTTAAATCTGCGTAGCTTTTCTGCCTATCTCTGGCAGCTTTGAGACGATCGCGTATCTGTACAATCTTATCTGTCGTGTCCAGGACTATTTCAGGTCCTGTCAGTTGGACATCTCCAACTTCCGCCCAACATACGGGTGTTCTACACTTTCTACTGTACAAGGCCTTGAAAGGCGCAGCCTTAATGCTTGTATGATAGCTATTGTTATAGGAGAACTCGATTAATGGCAGGTGGTTATCCCAACTACCACCTAAGTCAATCACACATGCACGAAGCATGTCTTCCAAAGTTTGGATTATACGCTCACTCTGCCCGTCCGTCTGAGGATGGTAAGCCGTACTAAAATTTAAGCGCGTGCCCAAAGATTGTTGGAAACTTTTCCAAAAATGTGATGTGTATCTAGTATCTCTGTCAGAGATAATAGACACTGGTACGCCATGCAGAGATACAATCTTATCTACGTACAATTGGGCTAACATGTCGGAGCTATAGGTCTCCTTAATGGGTAGGAAATGTGCTGACTTAGTCAGTCTATCTACTATCACCCATATAGTATCATTTCCTTTCTTTGTATTTGGCAACTTGATGATGAAATCCATCGTCACCATTTCCCACTTCCACGTGGGAAGTTCAGGCTGTTGTGGCAAACCTGACGGCTTCTGATGTTCAGCTTTGACTTGCGCACACGACAAACATTTAGCTGCATAGGCAGCTATAGACTTCTTCAAGCCTATCCACCAAAAATTTGCTTTCAGATCCTGGTACATTGTCACGACCCCCGACCCACCCTGGACGGAATCGGGTGCCGCGAACAGTCCAGTGGTACCGGTGATTATTTTGAAAACGTTGCAGCGAAAATTTCCTCAGAACCGTGAGTTAGGAAAAATATCAGAGTTTAGAAACACCGGATTTTATTTTAATAAATAAATGGGATAAACCCATGTTTTATAATGGTAGCTTTAATAAAGATAAATTTTATTATATAAAACAATATTTCTAAAAATTTAATTAATAAAATAAGCCACTTCTGGATGCCTTTTTGTGCCGTATCCATCTCTTACTCCAATTCTACTGTAATTACCTGAAAAGTGTTTAAAAAGGTTTTGTCAGCGGGAAATACTGAGTGAGTTCATTCATTTTGCTAAAACGACCCGTTTGTTATAATATACAGTATTAAGAGCGATTACAATGTTTCTGATATCAAGCCAACTACCCACGGTACTTGCCACTCGACCCATTGGCCCATTCGTCCAATGGTGTCTGTGACTATGGTCATATCCCCCATTGGCTGCCCCAATGGTGACGATTATCAAGTAATGTATACAAAACCCCACATACCGGCTGTAACTTGGTGATTACAAAGACTTAATCCCCGTAATTATAACTTTTGAAAATAAACATGATTTTGTAAATAGATTTGATAAAAAGAGAGAATGACTCACAAACTGTGAGAAAAAGAAGAATGACTCACAAACTGTGAGAAAAAGAAGAATGACTCACAGATAATCAGGCAGATTCATACGGACAAAGTTTAGTCTACAGATAAGCCTTTGATATATTGCAGATTTGTACAAGCAGAGCTTAGCCTATTACTTAGCTTTGGAACCTAATGTATACGAACTAGGTAGATAACTTAATACAGCATTTACGATAACTCACGAGATCAAATTCTCACAATGAATGTCAAAATGCAATACTTTGTCCATCGAATTAACGATGATCCATTGAATTAACAATGAACGACAAGGTATAATACTTTACCCATCGAATTAACGATAATCCGTTGAATTAACAACGAACGATAAAGTATAATACTTTACCTATCGAATTAACGACAATCCGTCAAATTAATGACGAACGATAAAGTATAACCCTAATGTGGGCGGCACTTAAACATCCCTTGGATAGTTTAATCGATCGGACAATGAATCGTAAGAGCGATTGAGTTAATACCCTGTTCTGCAGCACCCCGCTATACTTAATTAGGGTTTCGTGTGTGTTAATTGTAGTATTCAGATGATAACTCGACGGAATTTTGGAGTTTGAACGTCGCTCAATCGCCAGAAATCAAGTCCCAGACGCTGCTATTTATACACAAAACTTGACTAGCTTACGGACCGTAAGCTTATCAATGTTGAGGTCCGTAAGGCAGCATACGGACCGTAAGCTTGGTGACCTTACGGTCCGTAAGGTACACTTCATGCTTAAATTGTTGCCACGTGTGGGACTAGCTCAGATGAGTCGACAGAATTCGAATTTGAAACTTTGTCAGCACGTAATTTGGATAATCGTCAATAGGGTTTAACCCCCCCCTGAGTTTTAGGGGCCCTAATCCTGATTCTGAAAATTATGAAATTTTTAGGGTTTGCACAGAATCACTTGGGTGTCTCAATTAGGGTTTCCTTTTGGTTAAATTAAAATAAGAAATATTATTTTAATGAGAGTTGTTTTATCAGGGGTCCGGGTTCATACTTACGGAACGTTTTTAGGATGTTTTTGTGTGAGTCGTTACATTCTACCCACCTTAATAAAAATCTCGTCCTCGAGAT
Organism: Helianthus tuberosus; assembly: GCA_030545235.1. Classification (NCBI taxonomy): domain Eukaryota; kingdom Viridiplantae; phylum Streptophyta; class Magnoliopsida; order Asterales; family Asteraceae; genus Helianthus; species Helianthus tuberosus. The sequence continues at coordinate 4,143,342 of CM060362.1, forward strand.
TTACTGGAATAAATAGGAATACTTTTTCTTCATCTCCGATTCCGGCTTCCAAGTGAATTTGGGTTATGATATTTCTTTTGGAATTATGTCACCTTTTAGTTAATAGTATTAGGGTATATGACCCAGAATTGAAATATTAAATTTTATGAATATGAATTGTATAATAAGTAGGATTCAATGGTTCAACTGAATTAGTTCAAGAAATCGATGATAAACGAATGAAATGAAATGATAAAATGTTCAAAGTGACTAGGTTCAAACCAAAAGATATATGATCAATAGATTCTTTAAAATGAATGTGAAGGACTTTTAGAATCAATAAAATTCTTTGTCAAAAGAAAGCTTACTTTGATTGAGGAAGACGTAGAACTGACAGGTTCCAAATGAAATCAAAGCATGAAAAATGATTTGTCAAATATTTATGATATGAGAAATCAAAGTGTTGAAAGGAATGAATTGCAAAGATATATCAAAAGATAATAGAGTTAGTATATTATTTTAAAGTTTCAATTTGTTTTAATTGTGAAACATTGTGATAGTACACTTTTAATGACTATACTTTTCATACTATCTTCTAGAAATTGAAATATAATAAGAACAAATTATTTTGGTTTGACCAACCATTATACTTTTGTAAAGCAATTTGAATATATATATTATTTGTGTTCTTATCTGAACCGTATCTTATATATATCACATATAAATATTATGTAATATATATATTATTTGTTATACATTTTTACTATATGTAAATGGTCACCACTTTTTAAATATTATTTTAGTATTTTATCATACTATGTAAAATAATTATGTAAGATATATTACAAAATACCGTAATGAAGTCATTATGTTTACAAAATATTATTTTGTAAAAGAAATCATTATTATTTATAACGTTAAATAAGATTGGTAAAAATATTTTTTATACAAAATATTTATATATTATACTTAGTGGGTTGATTTTATGGGATTACTTATTTGCCTTTGGAAATCATATAACTTTTGTGAATGTATTTACAAAGGTTGTAAATAAGTGAAAACAGAGACTATTCTTATATAGTATAAGGTTCCCTTAACCCAGCGTAGTTGATGACTTTTGTATTATTCTTATATGGTTATTTTCTTGCCCGAGTGTTATGGTACATAGTTACCACAAAATATGTGATACATAATTATTTATATAATTTTTATTCGTCCCTCTAATTCTGGTATTGTTTTATGAAAATATATCTTTCTCCCATGTATATATATTTCCATATAAAATTAAAATTTACTAAATATGTATGGTGACTAGTCATTATCATGGTTGGATATTGGTTAGTGCTGCCTTGTTTAAGCATAGGTGGCCAATCCATGCCTAACTAAGGCTAGGTTACCCAATATCTGCCCTTGACAATAATCCTAGTATTTTAAAATAATACTAACACTTATTATTATTAATATTTTCTTACTAATAATAAAACTGATATTAGTATTACATACTTAAATGGAAAAATTTCTAATAAAAATGGTGAAATTGGCCGTCCCCAGGATCGAACCCGGGTCTAGGCCATACCCTTTCGCGCTCTTAGTCAACCGAGCTAAGTGCCTAGTTTGTGAAAATTTCCATTTTGGTTAAATATAAGCACATGTACAATAAATTCGGTACTTTTTATTATAAGTCACTCACTTATATTGACTAAGTATTTGCTTATCCTCCTTATGGTGACTAATAAGAATATAGTAATACTACTTATGTAAGTTTCCAAAAATAATGTTTTTCGATTGAAGATGTTAAAGTAATAATTATCACGAAAGGCTAGATTGATATTTGTAAAAAAATTATTTAAGAGATATAAGATATATTAAAATATGACAGGAACTTGTGTATCATTATCTTATCACACGATTTGTGTTAAGATAACTTTTATAAATATTCGTATATGATATATATAAAATGAGATTAGTGCAAGTTTTAAATTTTATGAAAACGTTAGTACAAGGTGACCGTGATCAAAGAAATGATTTTAGTGAAGTCGAAGACCAATTAGGCATTTTATAGTTCTAGAGAATTGAAGTGTTTGTTGGAGAATATGATAGCTTTAAATCCATCATATGGGAATTTGAAATGAGCAAGTTTAAACAACTGAAATCGGTTTAAACAAAACGAGTTTAAATAAGAAAGTTCGGACATGGTCATAATAGAAACCATGGATGCCAAAGAAAATTGAGTTTTTCAAAAATTTATTGACTTGATATTCTGAGTCATTGTTTAGCAATAATGTGGTTTACCGTACCAAAATCAAGTCTAACTAAAAGATATTTGAGTTTGGATAAAACGACAAATTAGAATGAATCCTTTTAGTGGAAATTTAGAAATTAAACGAACCATATGTGTAACAAACGGTGCATGTGTGGATTTACCAAGAAATGAAATGAATCAATATCCGCTACTATGAAATAAATCCTTCTGGTATGATGACCGTTAGGAAAAGTAGAAATGCGAAAGTCAACTTTTTATATGCAGAAGTCAGAATTTTCAACAAAAGAAATATAAAAACTTCTATCTGGGATTTCGAATGATAACCGTTATTTAAATGATATTATCAGGGAATGTCAAAAATAAAATGAAAATAGAGAATTTGCAAAAGTATATGACTCCTTTTTCAGTGCTAATACTTATGACTCTGATTAGACTGTGCACCGATGTTTTTGTGAAATCTTGTTCTAATATACCTCAGCGAAATTTTATGTTGGTTGTAGGATCATGTGATAAAGTGTTGTTTTTAGTTCTTCTACTGACAGAATTTTAACATTAGTGTCATTGTGCCCAATTTATATTTTCCAAAGATCTTGCCTCGAAAGTTGTGTGTGATATATTTTAACGTCTGCGGACTTATAATTAAATTTTCATGTGTATTAGCACAACTTTTCATACTTCTTACTTGCGTTAATAGTTTATGGTAACGTATTAGAAATTCTTTATACTTTCAAGGGTATCCCAACTTAATGGGTTTTTATTATTATTATTGTCGCTTGAGTTACTAGGCAGATAATTAAACAAAATAATGTTTGATATCAGAAAAGAAATTCCTAATAAAGAATTCTAGACATAGATGCTTATGCTTTATTTCATATTGATTTTTTGGAATTTCTTATAGATATATCTATCTATATAATCACATATTTTACATGCTGAATTAAACATTTCATCTATCAGGTAAATGTATTTAACAAATTCATTTTTCCAAAACCAGTCAAATATCTGATTATGATACTATTTAGGGAAATCTTGTCACTCGTGTGACATATTATATATTCCGTCTTATCCGATTCGCGCCGGAGCGGTAATTCCAATATATCCGAACAAACTGGAGAGTCTTATTACCTCATACCCAGTCTTGCCGGAGAAAATTTTCTATTTCCCATAAATAGTAACTTTTTCAAAAGTGCCTATCTTATTAGGGCTTTTATTCAGAATTAAGGAAATTTGTATTCCCGTAACATATATTATTCTAGATCAAGTAATATTAATAAGCAATAATTATTATTAATTCTTGCTTATTTATCATATCTTGCAATATTCTAATTACCATTCTTATGGTATATCAAAGCCCATCATACTTTATTTACACAAGTACTTAGCTTATCTCGAAGCTTATACTAAGGCATCTTTTCTTAAGTTCAAGTCTAAATGCTATCATGTGTGCTACCAGTTAACAGCAATCTCCTAACTCTTTTATACAAACTTAGGTATTATTGTTACAACACCTAAAGGCTTGAAGTAGTGGCTCTTTGAGTTGGCTCTGATACCACCTTCTGTCACGACCCCCGACCCACCCTGGACGGAATCGGGTGCCGCGAACAGTCCAGTGGTACCGGTGATTATTTTGAAAACGTTGCAGCGAAAATTTCCTCAGAACCGTGAGTTAGGAAAAATATCAGAGTTTAGAAACACCGGATTTTATTTTAATAAATAAATGGGATAAACCCATGTTTTATAATGGTAGCTTTAATAAAGATAAATTTTATTATATAAAACAATATTTCTAAAAATTTAATTAATAAAATAAGCCACTTCTGGATGCCTTTTTGTGCCGTATCCATCTCTTACTCCAATTCTACTGTAATTACCTGAAAAGTGTTTAAAAAGGTTTTGTCAGCGGGAAATACTGAGTGAGTTCATTCATTTTGCTAAAACGACCCGTTTGTTATAATATACAGTATTAAGAGCGATTACAATGTTTCTGATATCAAGCCAACTACCCACGGTACTTGCCACTCGACCCATTGGCCCATTCGTCCAATGGTGTCTGTGACTATGGTCATATCCCCCATTGGCTGCCCCAATGGTGACGATTATCAAGTAATGTATACAAAACCCCACATACCGGCTGTAACTTGGTGATTACAAAGACTTAATCCCCGTAATTATAACTTTTGAAAATAAACATGATTTTGTAAATAGATTTGATAAAAAGAGAGAATGACTCACAAACTGTGAGAAAAAGAAGAATGACTCACAAACTGTGAGAAAAAGAAGAATGACTCACAGATAATCAGGCAGATTCATACGGACAAAGTTTAGTCTACAGATAAGCCTTTGATATATTGCAGATTTGTACAAGCAGAGCTTAGCCTATTACTTAGCTTTGGAACCTAATGTATACGAACTAGGTAGATAACTTAATACAGCATTTACGATAACTCACGAGATCAAATTCTCACAATGAATGTCAAAATGCAATACTTTGTCCATCGAATTAACGATGATCCATTGAATTAACAATGAACGACAAGGTATAATACTTTACCCATCGAATTAACGATAATCCGTTGAATTAACAACGAACGATAAAGTATAATACTTTACCTATCGAATTAACGACAATCCGTCAAATTAATGACGAACGATAAAGTATAACCCTAATGTGGGCGGCACTTAAACATCCCTTGGATAGTTTAATCGATCGGACAATGAATCGTAAGAGCGATTGAGTTAATACCCTGTTCTGCAGCACCCCGCTATACTTAATTAGGGTTTCGTGTGTGTTAATTGTAGTATTCAGATGATAACTCGACGGAATTTTGGAGTTTGAACGTCGCTCAATCGCCAGAAATCAAGTCCCAGACGCTGCTATTTATACACAAAACTTGACTAGCTTACGGACCGTAAGCTTATCAATGTTGAGGTCCGTAAGGCAGCATACGGACCGTAAGCTTGGTGACCTTACGGTCCGTAAGGTACACTTCATGCTTAAATTGTTGCCACGTGTGGGACTAGCTCAGATGAGTCGACAGAATTCGAATTTGAAACTTTGTCAGCACGTAATTTGGATAATCGTCAATAGGGTTTAACCCCCCCTGAGTTTTAGGGGCCCTAATCCTGATTCTGAAAATTATGAAATTTTTAGGGTTTGCACAGAATCACTTGGGTGTCTCAATTAGGGTTTCCTTTTGGTTAAATTAAAATAAGAAATATTATTTTAATGAGAGTTGTTTTATCAGGGGTCCGGGTTCATACTTACGGAACGTTTTTAGGATGTTTTTGTGTGAGTCGTTACATACATCTTGTCAGCTCCAGGATGAACGGATTATTTAGAACTGTGGGCTTCCTGGAGGATAATATCCCGAAGTCCTCCATTAACTGGAACCCATATTCGTCCATTTAACCTCAGAATTCCGTCCTTGTCATAGGATAACTGTTCTTCAGTTACTCCTAGCTTTTCATCAGGATAGTTAGCTTCTAGCACAGGTTCCTTCTGCGCAGCTAACAACCTTTCATTCAAACCATTCTTTATCTCAATGCCCTTGGCATTGATTCTTATAGGCTTCACTCTTTCCTTTCGACTTAAGGCATCGACGACTACATTCTCCTTGCCAGGATGGTATCTTATCTCATAATCATAATCATTCAAAGTTTCCATCCAACGTCGCTGCCTCATGTTCAAGTCCTTCTGATTGAACAGATGTTGAAGGCTCTTGTGATCAGAATAGATCACACACTTAGTTCCATACAAATAATGTCTCCATAGTTTTAGTGCAAATACAACGGCACCCAACTCCAAGTCATGGGTGGTGTAGTTCTTTTCGTGCACCTTTAACTGTCGAGAAGCATAGGCAATAACCTTGCCTTTCTGCATAAGCACACACCCCATACCGGTGTGTGATGCATCACAGTATACTACAAATTCTTCAATCCCTTCAGGCAATGTCAACACTGGTGCATTGCTTAGCTTCTGCTTAAGGATGTCAAAGGATTCTTGTTGCTTCGGTCCCCAGTCGAACTTAATATTCTTCCTAGTCAAAGAAGTTAGGGGTGCAGCAATCCTTGAAAATTTTTCAATAAAACGCCTGTAATATCCTGCCAATCCCAAGAAGCTGCGAATCTCTGTGGGCGTCTTTGGCTCTTGCCAATTCATGACAACTTCAACCTTAGCGGGATCTACCTGGATTCCGCGTTCACTAACCACATGTCCAAGAAATTGGACTTCACGAAGCCAAAATTCACACTTAGAGAATTTGGCGTAGAGCTTTTCTCTATGAAGCAGTTTCAGAATGCAACGGAGGTACTTCTCATGGTCAGCTTGATTCTTCGAGTAAATAAGAATATCATCGATGAAGACGATGACAAATTTATCCAAGTAAGGCTTGCAGACGCGGTTCATGAGATCCATGAATGCGGCTGGTGCATTAGTGAGTCCAAAAGGCATCACTTAGAACTCGTAATGACCATAACGAGTCCTAAATTCAGTCTTATGTACATCTTCATCCTTGACCTTCAGTCGGTGATATCCTGACCTTAATTCGATCTTGGAAAAGTAACTCGCTCCTTGAAGCTGATCGAACAAGTCGTCGATCCTAGGCAATGGATACTGATTCTTGATAGTAACTTTGTTAAGTTCTCGATAATCGATGCACATACGCATCGACCCATCCTTTTTCTTCACAAACAGGATTGGTGCTCCCCAAGGAGATGAGCTAGGTCTAATAAATCCTTTGGCTAACAAATCATCCAGTTGAGTTCTCAACTCTTTCATCTCCGTTGGTGCCAACCTGTAAGGCGTTCTTGCAACAGGTGCTGCCCTAGGAATAATGTCAATCCTGAACTCCACTTGCCTATCTGGGGGTAAACCAGGTAGTTCTTCTGGGAATACTTCTGGATATTCAGAGATAGTAGGTATGTCTTCGATCTTAGGCTTTGGTTCATCAATAGTTACTTGCACCATGTAGATAACACAACCCTTCGTCAAACACCTTGATGCCTTGAGCATGGACACTTGCTCAGGCATTCCGTACTTAGTATCTCCTTGAATTGCCAGAGGCTCGCCATGAGGAGTTCTGACAACTACTTGCTTCTTTGCACAAACGATCTGGGCTTGGTTGAGAGACAACCAATCCATGCCTATTACTATATCGAAACCGGCTAATTTCAAAGGGAGTAAGGATAATGGAAAAGAATGGTTCCTAATGGATATGAAACATCCATCTAACACAGTTGAAGTAGATTCTATGGTTCCATCAGCTAATTCCACTTCGTATTTTATGCTTAGGGTTCTAACAGGTAGATTTAATAGCTTACAAAATTTATTATCCACAAATGACTTATCCGCCCCTGAATCAAACAATACCCTCGCATAAACATCATTTATAAGAAAGGTACCTGTTATCACGTTATCATCCTGCACTGCCTCCTTAGCATCCATTCTGAAGACCCTAGCATTGGTCTTCTTAACTTCTTCCGATTTCTTCGCATACTTTGGGCAATTTGACTTGATGTGCCCCTTCTCGTTATAGTTGTAGCAGGTCGCATCCTTCAACTTTTTGCAATCCAAGGTCTTGTGTTCCTTGGATTTGCAGATCCCACATCCAAAAGTCCTTGATTGTGTCTGCGAGTTCGATTCCAATCTACACTTTCCAAAGTGATGTTTTCGACAAACTTTGTATCTGGGTTTCTCACTCGACTGTTGGTTACCTTTGTTGAACCCTGAACTCTTCTTGTTCTCATGGTTCCCTTTGTGTTTCTTGTCTGAACGACGTGAGTTATCATCCTCACGCTTCCTCTTTCCCTCATCTGAGTTCTTAAGAGATCTCCGCCTGACCTGGTCGAGGGTAAGGGATAATGACAAATCAGTTATAGACCTAAAGGTAGTAGGTCTTGACGCTTTCACGCTTGCCTTAATCTCTAGAGCCAAACCTCCTATGAAACGAGCTATACGCTTAGGTTCCGGTGTAACCAGGTATGGAACCAACCTAGACATGGTATTGAAACTCGTGAGATACGCCTGACAGTCCAGGTTCCTCATAACTAGTCTGAGGAAGTCAGTCTCAATCTTCTCGACCTCATGTTGAGGACAGAAAGTATCCTTGATTAACGTAACAAACTGACCCCATGTCATGTTATAAAGCGGGATCTTTCCAGTAGCTTGGATTAACGATCTCCACCATGCTAGAGCTTCTCCCTTCTACAGTGTCCATCTCGTCGAGCCAGGTCATACAATCGATGACTCCTTTTTCTCTCGTGAAGTCTCTCGGCTTGCAGGAGACAAAGTACTTATATGAACAGGTCTTGACCCGAGGCTCCTGGTTGAGCTCAACCTGTTTAGACGGGACACTTTTCTGATTTGAAGAGTGATGAGATTCACTCTTTCGAGCTGAATGAACTTTGGAGGGTGTTTTAGAGTGAGGTACAGATAAGGTCTTGTTATGTGTACCACTTGATTCATTGTCCCTTCTATCCAGAGCTCGAGTAATGGCATTATCTATCAATGCCTGCAGTTCTGCACCCGCTATGTTAATTCGGGTATTATCATGATCCTCCCTTGGGTGACTGTTGATCTCATCTGAGTCAGCCAAGTAGTTTGAACTGTTACATAAGATATTGACAATAATTTATTTGGGAGTTTAATATGGAATTGTCTTTTATGGCAATTCATTAACCATGGTAAACATAGACCATATTTGGCTAATTCGTTAATCATATTTATTTAGGATTTTTTTATTATAACTTATCCTAATTATAAAACAATAACAGTATTATTAGTGGCACAAAAGGCCTAGTCACAAGGACATTCTAAATCATAAGCCATGATTTCAGAGAATCAAGGCATTAAGGTTTGAACATAGTTCTTTACCTTTTTCTGACAGGGAGTCGTAGACTACAATTGTCTTTTGTCTTATTTGACATTTATTATGGCCCGTAGGCACTACATCACCAATGGATGTTTAATATGTGATCATCTTAATTGATGATTTAAACCCATGATTTATAGATCATCAGGTTAGGATATGAATCTTTTGAAGAATCCTATTATAAGAATGACGTGTGTGATTTTAACGAATCACGTCTGCCAGGAGCGTTAACATGTTTTCAGATGTTAACAAGGATTTGAATCTTTTTAAACAGGTCTTACCATCTTGGCCAAGTCTTATAATGAGATGCAGGCTAGGTTATACCTTTAAGATTCTTATTTAATATTTAAATAGGCAGATTATTTTAAGAGGAACGATTTTTAATTTATTTATTTCATGTATAATGTATTTATGCATATAATGACAAAAATGAAATTTTTAAATTTAACATTCCATTAAACATTAAAAGGAGTACACATTGCCCTAAACGGGACTTTTAACAGAAATAACTTGCCCACGCAGGGGCTAAACTGATAATACAAGTCCTCACAGGGACTGATTACTAAGATAGATGTCCACGCAGGGACTAAAGAAAGACAAGTCCACGCAGGGACTAAAGAAAGACAAGTCCACGCAGGGACTAAAGAAAGACAAGTCCACGCAGGGACTAAAGAAAGACAAGTCCACGCAGGGACTAAGTACATAGATAAATGTCCACGCAGGGACTTGATTGAAATAAGGAAATACAACAATACATATAAGGATTCAATGATCCCTCTTCTTCTTTCCTTTTAACAAGCTTGCTAGGCCCTTGAGAAATCCCCGGTTGTTCCTACGCTCTTCTTGAAATTCTTGTTCCACCCTGCTTAGCCTTTGGAGGATTTCCTCCTGTTCCGGTGGGGAAAACCGTGGTGGTTGTGGCTGGTGCTGAAACGAAGGTTGAGCAGGTATTTGATACCCATGAGCTGGGTATCCCACTCCCCAGGGGGCTCCATATGGTCCTTCAGGATGAAGGGCGTTGTAGTTTGCTGCTACAAGGTATGGGTCGGCTTCAGCATAGTTGTAGTTAGTGTGAGCCGGCTGCTCAAATGGATTGTACGCCGTTGAACCGGCGTATGTAGGAATCGGGTTACCAAAACCCAATGGTGGCGGCGCAATAGGTGCAGAATCTACTTCTGAAACTGGATTTGAAGGCCCACCCACTTGTGGGGCTTCATGCAGTGGCGGATAGTGACTGCCACTTGAGTGTTGGGGGTGCTAAAGTGAAAACCCCCTTCTCGCACGGACATTCGTGCGCCTGTTCTTTTACGCCTCGGTGGTTCTGGAGGTGCTTGTTGTACTGGCGGCGGTGGTGGCAGTGACGTGACTGCCACGAAACGTGAATCCTCGAAGGGATCCTACTGCTGTTGCTGTTCGTGAGGCGATGAATGGTGAGAGGGTGTAAAATACCATTCATACTGGTTAAATCTCGCCTGGTAGCTGTCTGGGCCACGGTAAGGTGATCCATGGAAGGATGACCCATCCGAAATCTCGATGGGGTGAGTAGGTGTCCCAGAAGGTGGTTCAACAGGATCCATGTCTTCGTCCATGTCTATCGCATGGTCGCCAGAAAAGTGGTATTCAGGTCCCAATGGGTTAAAACCCACTGGTTCTTCAATGTAGTTTGCCAGGTTGAACCAGCTCTGAAAATACGGAGTCGGGTCCTGGAAGGCCCGGTGTGAGGTTGACCGCTGCAACGGCAAGAAGGAGTGGTGTGAATCTTCGGGCTCGTTCTCTGATTGCGTCCCAAAGGAATGGCGGTAAGGAGGCGTTGAGCTTAGCGAGGAAGATCGCCTAGCGGGCTCCGAATAGATCCTCCAGTCTCCTTGGGGACCGGTACTCATGGTAGCAGAAGGAGTTCGCCGGTGTGAAGGCCCGGCCTCGTGATCGTTGGGGGTGTTGATTGGCCCCTTGCCTCGTCCTCCTCTTCGGAACCTCGGTGTCATATTTCCTGTCAAAACAATGAAAGAAACAACAAGAAAAACAATAAAGGATAAAATAAAACAAATTAGGAATCGTCCTAAGTTCTTTGTCTAGACCCGAGAATGTGCAACTGTGTAACTGAGATTAAACACAAAAGGCTAGTGTTTAATTCACTCAGTGTTGGCTCTGATACCAACCTGTTACACCCCGATATTTCCACGTATTACCGGTGGGCCTGGTGGGGAGTATCGTGACGTAGTTGATATCATCATAGTCAAACAACACAAATTATAAATGCACAACGGAAGCAAAAGGTATGAATCACATTAAAAACCGAATAAATAGTAATATCAAAGTATTACAACAGACTGTAAAAGATTCACAGGCGGATCAAAAGATAAATAAGATCATTGTTCAACAGACTTTAACATCTAGAGCTTGCAAGACTTGATTATTGATGCCTGGAGTAGCCAGCCTATTTCGTATAGTACCTGCACTTAACATTTTTGGAAAATACGTCAGTTTACACTGGTAAATACAATTAACTGACTCATTTTGAAAAGAGTTTAAGAAAATTAGTTTGAATGCACATGGCATAAAATATCTTTTATAACTTGGGATAATTATTTAAAAATAAACTTGTATACAGTTTTACATGTTTGTCGTCCATTTAGGACCCGGTTAGAAGAGCCGGTTTAACAAGATTAATAGACACACCACTTGGTATAATACCCACAAGAAGATACCCTTCTTGTGGACTACCTTTTTTTACATACGCAACTGTCAGGTGTATGCCTACACCCCGTGCTTAAGTCGTGGCCATTACTAATGAATGAGCCGAGGATATCCAGGACACGGTCATTAATCCCCCAAAGGCATTGCATCAAACAAGATAGAATAAAACGGGTTATGCATCTTTTTAATCAATATCTGATTGTACGACTTCATACCCGACCAAGCGGTATTATTATAATACCGTACCCCAAGCCCGTATAGGGAAAATAAGTTAAAAGTATTTACCTGAGCAAGTATAAATCACAACCAGTAAGTGCACGTAGCTTTTACTGGGCTCCTAATCTGGAACAAAGGTTTTAATAACCTATTAGATTCCTAACGGGTCTTAATTAAGCCTAAGCTTAGACCGTTTAGTTTTAAAGAAAGGTATATGGTTCAAAACGCAAGATTAAGCGAAGACCGGATTAGAATGTGATTTAGTCCCAAAAAGTTTGAAGACTTGTATAATATGGGTAAACTAAACACAATCTGGATTTTGAGGTGAAAATGATAGGGTTTGACCCGTTTCGGTCAATTTATGCAAACTAGTTACACAAACCGAACCGAACGCGAATAACGCATAACGGGTAACCAAATGAGTCACGAACAGGTTTACTAAGTTAATATGCTTTAAATATGTTGTGATATCAGTAGGATACCTTCCATTATGCCCAAAACGAGTTTAATCTCAAATTAAGCCCCGTAGGGGTATTTTGGTCATTTTAAAGATTATAAAAGAGATTAAATGTAATTCAGAGGCTTAGGTCTGAAATAATCAGTAAAACTACTTAATATAATAAGTTATATCAGTTGGAGATAAGTCTTATATGACAAGAATGGTTTTAACCCATACTACGCGTTTAAACGCACAAAAAGTCGCTTTAAGCGACTTCCGGGTTAGAATAGGAATCTGAATTTCCTGATAAGTTTATAAATTTCAAAATACTTCATTTATCATATAAAATCAGTAGCCAAAGATTTGGTATCAAATTTTTATGTAAAACTCATTTTATAAGCCAAAAGGGTATAATCGGCAATAACCGAATCAAGGCAATAACCCTATGTTATGATCAGTTTAAAAATAATTAAAAATCTTCAAAAATCCCAAAATATTATATTACATCAGTGGGTAAGAGGTTTGGTGTCAAAAATTGGGTTTAGATAGGCTTAACGCTAATTATGCCGTTTAATTAATAAAAGGCCTTCTAATTACGCTATTGAGCATAACTCCTAATCTAGACCTCCAACTGATGTGAAATTTTAGGGACATGTTTATAAATCAGTAACAAAGATTATTGTCCTCTCACATCACCAAAATTCTCGTTTTAAGGTCAAATGGGCATTATGGTCAACATTAAGCAATTAACGGAAACAATCAACGAGTCAAGTTGTATAATCGTAGAGGGTTATACTATCATACAAGCTGGTCTTAATGAAGCTCTAAGGCATTTCTAAATCATGCTAATATGGGTCAGAGCTAAAAGTCAAGGAAATGGTCAATTTATGCAACTTTCGGTTCCGAACCGGTCCTAAACTGAAAATTGTCGGGTCGGACATGCTTAGACGTGTTCTTGCATTGATTACCAAGTTATATGAGTGGTAAAACAGGGTACAGGTCTTCTACATTGCTTATTATGTGTTAATTCGAAAATTATGTTTCTGTTGACTTTTTATAACTAACTTTGACCCGACAAATGACTTAGTTAGAACGGGAATCAGAGGGTGCCCTTTTAAGGGTTTAATGCCCACATAATTACCAACTTATAACTACTTTTAGTTTGACTAATCACTGGACCATTAGTGATAAATCGTTAAGTCAAACCTTAATTACGATGGTTTGACTTTAAGCTAATTAACTAAGTAAAACACGATTAAGGAAGGTTAAGGAAGCTTACCAAGGTCCTATGCACGACTAATGATGCTTAGGGAGGGGTCTTGAGCTCCACAAATCTTCAGGAGTTGAGTTTGAATAAATGATCAAAAGTTGCAACAATGTGGACCTTTATATAGTGATCTTGATTGATCAAGATGATGCCAAACAGCTCTAGGATTGTTCCTTGATCAACACAAGTGTCCCTAGTGCCTAAAAACTTGTTTGTGCAGCCCATGGTATTGAAAACAAGCAATCTTAGTCGGTTAAATGGGCTGAACAGACACCTGTCATGTTTTTCTGGTGCTGGGGAACTCAGGCGGCCCGCGTAAGGTCCTGGGCAAGCCTTACGCGGCCCGTGTGAAGCTTCTGCTCAGGTAAAACAAGTTTCAATGATTGCATTTTGGCCCCCGGTCCTTTTTAAAAGTTGTTTTAACTTCTTGTTTTGCATTTTGAGCCCTCTATATTGATTCCTAAGGACTCCAAGACATAACCAATCATTGTGAAGTCCTCGGTCATCTTTATGGTCAGCCGAAAAGCCTTAAATATCAATGTCGACGCTTTTAACCCCTCGCATACGAATGATGGCATAACTTCCTCATATGGAATCGAAACCTTGTGAAATTTTTACCACTTAGTCTAGTGAGCATAATTAATCATTACAAAGCTTCGGGTTCGTTAAAAGGTCACTCAGAGGTATACTTTAAACATGTTGACACATTTAACCCCTGTAGTTTGTAATCTCTCACTTTCTTCCATAATTAGTTTCATATGATACATAATTCATTCGTTTAAAGGTATAAACATCGTGTAGGGTTGCTACAAGGTATAATTATCCGCTGTTGAGATTTTGCTTCCTTTTATTCACGTACTTTCTTTGTTTGTCAACGTTAGTCCTTCTAAAGTAATCCTTTACACGTTTAAAGTTCATGACACGTGCCGATATTATATTGGACATGAAATTACGAGGTGTTACATGTTCCCAATCAGTTGGTTTATTTTTATGTTTACCTTTTTACGCATCACTACACTGTTGGATTTAGTTTGCTTCTTATGCCTTGCAAACGCACACTAAAACAAACACTTACAAAGAGTTTTGTTTTGTGTTTATGTACCAAAATTGACATGGGGTGGGTTATATTTCCAGAATTTGTTTTCATGTTGCTATAATGGTAATATATTCAGCCCATTATATAATTAAATAGTGCATATTTACACTCTTGAACTGCTATTTTGACATTTAACGTTGTCCACTTTTCCTTCGCTGTGGTAACTCGATCTTGATAAGTGATAAGCCAACCTTCATATGAGAGTTGGTATAACCTAAAAATGTTTGGGTGTTGACTGTTGAAGGTTGGTAAAACTATTTTCAAAAATTTATATGGTAAAACATAGAATGAAAAGAGTTTTTTCTGTCTATTAGTTCTTGATTGAATCTGTTGGTTTTGAACAAGAAAAAGATTGTTTTGATTTGTATTTTGAAATGTGAAATATACTTGAAACCACAGAGGGTTTAAATTATATAATAATAGACTTGAATATTAGAATTCAAATTTAACAAAATAGGTTGAAAAGGTATACTTTGGCCTTTGGGTATGTCTATCTGAAATAAAGCATATGGCCTCCCTAAATCTTACAGTTTGTTGAAACATAATCAACTTCTCGATAACTTTAACAAGTTAATAAGTAGCTGTGCAATTGATTGAGACATTTTATATTTTAGAAAGAGTTTTTTTTTCCATTATGGTGTGGGTGGAAAAAGTATTTACCATAATGGTGTTGCTACAAAAATATTTACCAAAATAGTGTTTTTAAAGGTCTTTGCTTCTCACTTCTATTTTCATTGGACAACTTCAATTTATTAAATATTTTTTGACTTAATCTTTTCAATAGATGTTCTATTATGGGAAAAAAAAACTTCTTTTAAAAATAACTTATATAAGGATATTTAATATTTCCTTTGACTTATGTTTTTTTTTATAAATAACATAATCAAATATAAATTTATAAAACCACCCACATTAGTTAAAGGATATCTTATATTTGAATCTTATTATATTGGTTTAAAAGTTAAAACACAATATATAGATAAATCATGTAAAAATATTTGACAGTCAACATAAATAAATGTAAAATAGTAACCCGAGCGGGTCGGTACTTCTATGGTGATGAACGGCCACACCTCGTCTTCTCCACTTCATCCTAGACCTGTAAACAAGAAGAGAGAAACGTGGGCAATGTAGAGATGGCCGGTAGAAGAAGAATCCCATATTTCCAGCTACAAAAGTGTGTTGCCTTATATCTCATGCCCTAATAAGGAGGTGGAGGCCTTCTTATATAGGAGATATGGGAAAACCCTAACCTCAATGGGCCAGGCCCAGTTAGGGGTTGTCTCTACGAGCCCACAGCCTAGTGTAGCATAAACTACAATGCGCTGGGCTTCGCGGGTTAGTACACAATAATAATATATAATTACTATAAAACTGATAAATAGTAAGAAAGTCCGACCGCTCGGGTCGGGTCCAGTACCATACCTCGTCATGTCCCCCAGTCTAGTGTTGCTTTCGCGTGCAAGCGTGGGAGGAGCACTTAGACTTATTAGGAGCTCGGGAGTGAAGATCACTAATTTTAGGCTTACATGCCGTCCGGGTGCGAGAAAGTCGCTAGCCACGTTTGTTGTGGTTGTCGTTGGCTGTGAGTAGAGATAATGGAGCAATGAATAGTATACGATTGCTCATCGTAGAAATTGGTTGGGTAAACCTGACGCACGCTGATTGGTTGTACACAATTGTCGATTGAATTACCATGATCTTCTTAAGGTTGTGAGTACGCGGCTAAGTCCCGCGTATGAGCCTTGGAACAGGCTGAGTTTTGGTAGTTCAGTATCTCGCCCTTTTACGGGTGTGGCCCTGCTTTAGCGGTGCGCCCATAGTCATGGGGGCCATTGCAAAATATTCACCCTTTGATGTGACTTTTGTCGTTTAGCATATGGTACGCTAAAGGCGTTCAACCCATTGAAAGAGTCGATGTTGATGTGACGACGATCCCTACCACGCGTCCGTGTCACCGGGATCCCCGTTGTCGTAATGTACAACCATTGGTGGTCATAGACGCATACGCGGATGTTATGCCACCTTAGGCGAATGTGAAACTGCTGGTGGTTGTACCAATCGTTGTTATTGACGATCTGGTTATAGCAATTATCGTTGCAGTCGGAAAGAATGATATACAAGCAACCCTGCAAAAGTGCTTGCTATGCTCAGTGACCTCGGAAGGGTGCTTAGAGCGTTATTTATGTTCCCCACAATGTTTTTATAATTGTGGGACAAGTACTTGGTTTTTCATCAGTGGTTGTGCATCTATTACCAAGATACCCACTGGAGTAGTAGTGGTTGAATACATCTATTACCAAGATGCCCACTCTTAGCGCTGTACAATTTGATCATCTGACTTTGTTATTATGAAAAATATTTCGTGTCAGAGTTGTTTATTACCGTGATATGCAGTTTAAATGCGATGGTATGTTGTATTTACAAATGTTTATATGAACACATGCAGACATCAGAAAGTGCTTTATAACCCACGCGACGTTAATGAACACTTGAACGACAAAGTGATTTCTACGCGCTTGGCGTGAGTGAACACTCATTGAGATAATAAAATGCTTTATACGCGTTAAGCATGAATGAGCACTTTATGTAAGCTACTACGTGATTTTCCGGGACGCGCACTGGCGTGTGGAATGCTTATAGTAGGTGGCATATCTGTTTACCTCGCCGACTGTGGCTTGAGGGTTTTCGTTTATCCATGTTGCAGACTGGTGTGGAGAATACATATCCGAATAAGTATTTTTCCTGTCGCATAGCGTGTGGAATATTTATTCGAATAATCAAGTATATTGGTTTTCTCGTGCGTTTGTCTTGACAACCCAATTTGCATATGTTGTGTCAAGTGGTATAGTCGTGGGCCAAATGATGTGAGAAGTGTAAATGTCGTCTGGCGTATCAAAATATCCACATTATATAAGAACCGATGCAGGATAATATGTGGTGGATATCACCTTAATGGGCAGCCTGGGCGAAAATGATCACTTTTAAGGCGTAATGGCGCTATACCATGCTAGTCCCCCAGTTCAGTGCTGCTAAAGTATGTTAGTAGCTTTGAACTTGATAGGTAATAAAAAGAAATCGACAAGTAAACATGAAGTATAACATGCTAAGAAAACTCTGACATGCTTATTAATCGATTTACATGTATTGTATATAAGTGTGCGTAAAATAGAGGTGAGACCTTTATCGACACTTTTTGTTTAGTGGGCAATTCAAATAGGCGCTCTTTTAATATATGGCTTAAGGAGTATTCCGTCAAGCTATTGAGTTATGTGAGAGTACCATATTTAAGGATGAGATTAAGAACCTGTCACCCGTGAGTCTTCCGCGTAGATGTCTGGCTAAGTCCGCGTGCTTGCATAAGGATTATTCAATGCATAGTTTAGCATGTGTAAATATTATGACCATGTCCGCCCACAGTTGTGTTGTTCCGAGCAGATTACCCAGTTCGATGATGCTAAGCATGTTAGGACATAAGTATCCAAAGTAGTGATATAGGCGGTTACGACATGTCAGATGGCCAATCGAGTGTGCCCCCTGCATGTATGGGCAATAAAATCTTCCATTCATGTGTTTAGAATTTTGGAATTTTGAGGTAGCATCGCCAATCAAGTGGACCAATGGCGTGCAATGAGATGCCAAGCGCGTTTGAACAAGTAAAAGTGTATCGCGCGACTAAATAAAGCAATAAAATAGGATTGTACCTGGAATTGCGTTCCGAAACATGTAGCTTCGCATAATGAATTCTGGCTTAGGTCTATCCTTACCAAAGTTGTACCTTTGGCTTTGGTGACTATGTTCTGTAGCATTTGTAGTGTTACACCGTTCCTGTCCCACTTACGAGAATCATGTGCCCGATGTGTTATGTTGTTGACGGCGAGGACGTTATCAGTAAGATTGTCCAGCTTGAGGATGTCAAACGCTACCGATGTGCCATTCGATTTTACTAAGTGTCAGCTTTCAAGACTTGATTGTAGCTGGGGCGTGAGTGGTTAGCCCGCCGTGCTAGTCTCCCAGTCCGTTGCTGCTTAGATAAACATTAGTAGCATTGAAATGACAAAGTGGAAAATTGCACTATTTGTATGTGTACATAAGGTTTGCCAAAACGCGTCCTACTTAGACAAGGACTATTTTACGTACAAGTCGAAATGATCGAGCTTGGTTGCTTTTTAACATATCTTGCCCATGGCGGTATTATAATGCGACGATAATATTTATGTAGTTTCGATCATTTTGAAGAAAATGATTTACATTTGCTCTTTTTAGTGGCGTGCAGAAAATGTTTATCTAAATTTCGACAAGTAAGCCTCTTTGTCGCGCTAGGGCGTTTGAGACACTTGCCCAAAATAATAAAGTGTTTTACGCGGTTGGCGTGAATAAACACTTTACTTGAGTTATCACCTATTTTTCCTATGGCTGAGTAATGTAATCCCTGTCGCTTATGGCGTGTGGGTTTACATATCCGTACCTAGTGAGTGATTCAAATATGCCTTCCAAATTTCATGGCATCGTTTGCTTTACTTGCTGATAAGCAAACAGTGATATGTCACGTACCTGGTGAGTGATTCAATCTATAGCAAAACCCACAAACGCTTAGGGTCGTCTAGCTGATTTGAATCGCCCATCCTTGTTTTGGTATTTGTTAAACTTTGAGTTGTAGCAGCGCTGTACCCTGCTAGCCCCCAGTTCATTGCTGGTAAATAATGTTAGTAGCATTGAACTTAAATAAACTTGATAAATCCTTTTTGAAGATGAATATGGCTTATGAAATGCAGCATCAAGTCATCTCGAGTGTGTGATTGTTTTGAAGGTTGGCTGATAGGTAATGGCACAACGCAGGGCTTCCGCAAAGTAGGTTGTGTGTCCAAGAGATCGCGACGAGTAAGTGTAACCCAACAAAGGTGTTGCGTAAATGCCGACGAAGTGAAGGAGGCGACATTATAGCTGGTCAGTTGTCTTTAAATGATGTACCCCACCAGTGATGACCAGACCTGCTTGTCTTTTTAGGTTATATATATAGATCAAGGCGTTGGGCACGATATATGACATTCACCTTTTGTATGTGAGCTTTGCACGCCTTTTCATATGTAGACCTCGAAATAATCTTCTATTTCCCTGTCTTGTACAAGATCCCGTAATCTTCATGTTGGCATCTTCTTCGAGCACCGGCAAATGATTCACTACGCATTTACCCAGGTGCAACATTATTTTGAAAAAAATATATACAGGGGTAACATGTGGGTACGGATTGTTGTCCCGTAGCAGGTTTCATCCGCCAGAGATGGTGCGAAACATAAAGGTGTCCGCCGAAATGGCGTGACGAATAAAGGTGTCCGCCGGAGGTGGCGCGACCAAGAAAGGTGTCCGCCGGAGGTGGCCCGACCAAGAAAGGTGTCCGCCGGAGGTGGCACGACCAAGAAAGGTGTCCGCCGGAGGTGGCACGACTAAGAAAGGTGCCCGCCGGGGTGGCGCGACGAATAAAATTGTCCGCCAGAGGTGGCGCGACCAAGAAAGGTGTCCGCCGGAGGTGGCACGACTAAGAAAGGTGCCCGCCGGGGTGGCGCGGCGAATAAAAGTGTCCGCCAGAGGTGGCGCGACCAAGAAAGGTGTTCGCCGGAGGTGGGAAAAATTAGTTTCCTACAAGTACAAGCCGTGAGGTATTTTGTCTTTCTTTAAAGATGTATCATTATGAATGAAAATGCTTGAAGTGTCCTGAGGGTTTGAACTGTAATAAATTGTCATGCTCCAGCCATATGTGATTATGTGTTTGGAATGACAAGTTTCATCTGGAGTGAAGTCTAGTTCTGACAAACTCATAAGGCGTGTTCGCATTTGTTTCCGACCGGAGTTATATGTAATCAGAATAAAAAGATTACCATAAAACTTTATGAAGTAACAAAAAATGTGAATAGTAGTGAGATTAATAGGTAATTAACATGAATGTTAATGACTACTGATTGAACTGCTGTGTTTGAACCGTTTTGATAGGTATACTACCAATTGGTTCAAGCATGTCAACATCCCTCCTAATACTGGTTTCACAATCTTAGTGATACCAAGAATGAGGCTAAGCCAATTAACTGCAAGCTAGAGCTAGAGTTGGTTAGCGGCGTGATTGATTAAAGATTAAATACATGATGTACGATATGTGATTAAGCACAAATAAATGCACGTGTACATAAGATAATAATCGAATTAACAAGTTGAGGACATGTACCAGATATAAAAATATAGCCCCGTGAAAACTTCGGTTGTTGTATCTGAGTAAGGAACCGACTCCTCTCCTATATAGGCGTATGAGAGGCGTACTACAAAGCAAGGCATCTTGCAGCCCTAACTAACATGGTTCCTTGTTTGAATTGCAGAGCTGTTGTGTAACATGGCTTGGCAGAATATATGTCATCGTATGTGGGTTTGAGCCGGCCCCGTGAAACGGATTATGTGGATAAGGGTCGCACAAAGGCGGGTTGGTGTGAACGTCGACGTTGGATGTGCGGAGGCGGGCTAATGTGAATGTCGACGAAGACCGGCTGCACAGATGTAGTTGCAGGAGGCGCGAAAGTAGATGCGGGGTGTACTTGCGCTGCGGCAGAGTGTGGCCGGCAGGCAATGTATACTCGAGCGACGGCGAAGTGTGGCATATAAAGACGGAGTGTACATGCGCGTGTGGCTGATTCCACCCGTGGTAACGGAGTGTGTCCGGCAAGCAATGTATACTCGCGCGCGCAGTGGAGCGTACTTGCACGACAGCGGCCTGTGTGTCTAACTGTCTCAAGCGCTTCTTACCTGAACCCCTTGTGAACTATGGTCGCCAGAGTTGTTTTTTTTTGTTTTTTGTTTTTTTTTGAGGGATTAACGACTACCCTCTTTTAATGATAAAGACAGAGAGGTGATGCCCTTATTCTTGGGTAAAGACAAAAAGGTGCCTTTTAAAAGTGCAAAAATTTAATAACAGAAAATAGATTTAATCTTGACCTCGTTTACCTGGTCGAAAATCTATTAACTTCCATGTGCCTTTTAAAGTCAAGAATCATGAAGAATCATGATGAGCCTTTAGACTTTTTGGAGATGACGTATGAGAGATCTTGCAGTGTATTTTCCCCACATTTTATTTTTCCTTTTCTTGTAAAGATCTTTTTGCAACAGAAGAGATTTCATATGACCTTGGTCATGCCTTTGGTTTTGACAAAGACATGCATAAAGACGAAAAGTAAATAACTTACTTGCTTGATCACATGTGTAAATGACGGCCAATTGAGGCATAGAAACCTACAAAATATGGGTCTAAAAGGCATGCCCTTTGTAATGGTAGAAATTATGCATGCCCCCAAATTTCAAGTACTGGTTATACTGATGTAAATGATCTCATTCCTTTTAATCCTCCACAATTTTTAAAACTAGAGAGCATTCTTAGCTTTATAAAAATTGACGTATACGGCTCCAGGTCATACAGTTTAGTGATGCATCGTTGTGGGTGGGATTCTATCTCGCGTTGAGACCATCACGCCACGGCGGAGAGAGCTCAACTCCAGTGCAAGGTAGAGTGGAGTGAGTGTCTGACATGGACAGTAGGCGGCTTAGCCAACAACATTCAAGTGTCGCGAGAGGAGGGTGGCGCAACGATGATGGCGTGACCAAAATCGTCCGCCTGGGGAAATTCGGTGCGCCCAAAGGGCGATTGGGTATCTAAATTGTTCCGCCAAATATGGCGTGACTTAGGACGATGCCCGCCGGTTGATGGCGTCAGTAAGGACGGGTCTGCCGGAGATGGCGTGAGTGGACAAAACGTCTGCCGAGCGGCGGGGTGGGTAAAAAGCTTTGCCGTGATTTGGAGGGTGGAACAAGGGCTTCCGTCGGGGGTTGCATGTTGAATAAGAGCTTCCGCCGAAGGTGGCGAACTTCCGCCGACAGTGGCGAGTTGACTAAAGGTTTCCGCCGGTAGTGGCGTGAGAGAGCACGCGCGCGGCGAGGTTTGCTCGTGATACATAGGTAACCCGTGCGACGAAATATGTTCGTGATACAGTTTATACTTTGTAAGCGTGTTCATATGTAACTAAGCATGAGCGCGCGGGCGACTTACGCGCTCTTATGTAAAGCAGCAGGGTCGCATGGAGATAAACATGTGGAGCTGTAACACCCTAACACGTTTGACCTTAAAACGACGCAGCGGAAATTCGAGTCTGAAAATTTCTTTCATGACATACATCTTGACGTCCTAAAAATTCATTTTATAATATAAGAACATATCTTATCGACACTACATTACATATTTAAACATTCCCGTACAATCTGTCTTGTGACTCGATCCTCGATCTCCAATCCTTGGATATCCTCATGACTGGTACTACCTGCGCTCACCACATAAAATTCATACATTAGTACGCATTATAAACATACAAGGTTTGTTCATGTTTACTTCTCGTTTCATTTACTCTTTACATTCCAGCTTTTCCATCCTGTCATACCATCCGTGGTGAGACTTCTTTGCCATTCCTGCATTTCACTTATAACTCCATATACACGAATAAACAACGTAAACACTTGGTCGTACCAAAAGACTTACATACATACCTAAACTTCATACACACTATCTCCATACATACATACGTACACACATACATGTCAACCTACATACAAACTTACATACAATTACATATCAATCATTCTATATGTATCTACATATATACATACCTACATTGTCACGTACGATCATATCATCCCACCTATATTCATTCACACATACATACATACGTACATACATACATACACCTTATTACATGCCTTAACACAAACCTACATACGTACATACATACATTCGTACATACTCACTTTCGTACATATACATACTTCCTACATACACCCCTACATACATACACTTAGGTTTATAAAACATACATACGTACATGCCTACATACTTACTTACATATATATTTATAATCACCTGCTTCAACATACCCAACTCATACTTACCTATTCATATACATCTTCATATATCCTTATGTACTTGCTTACACACTATAATCTTACATACATTCGCGCATACACTCTTACATACACTTCTACATACTTGTATAGAGATATACAACATCCATACATACCTATCCACACATATGCTTACCCTAATGGTCACAAAACATGAGTTAAATTAGTCATACGCAACTTAAAACGCGTTTAAACGAGTTCCCGAGCCAAAACGGAGCAAACGAACAACTTTCGCCCACCAGGGGGGGCTCGCGTGACGCCAAGGGCCCTGGCGTCACGCTAGGCCCCTGTTTTCACAGAAAATCAGCAGCAAATTGCTGCATATTCCCAGCACGTCCGCGTTTCACGGAAACGGTCATAACTTCTTCGTTATTGGTCCGTTTTACCCGATTCTTTTTCCTACGCGTCCGTAATTTAATTCTCCATCTTATGGAGTTAAGATCCAACATCCGACTTAATAAAATTTCGGACTTTTAACTCTTCGGCTTATTACCCTTTTACCCAACTTTGACCCGTTCATGCATTCATCAACGTAACTTGTCCGTTTTACCATAACCTCTTATAAACATAATGATATCAATGACGTCTATCATAAATTACTAAATTCTTGGATGTCTTGCATCCTCTTAACACATTATCATTCATATGCTCATTTCGACCCGTTAAGGGTATTCGCACATTAATTGGTCTATGACTAACCAAACCATCATCCCCACTTCCATACTTGTCTAAAACATTACACTAATCGAATAACTTGTTTCTAAGCTACTTTTAAGATCGTTTACCCCAAAATACCCATCAAGGGCATTTTGGTCAACCTTAAACCCATCATTTACGACGAAAGACTTTAACACATATTTGACCTCAAACATCATGTTTAATTCATTACAACACTTTATTACTTACTTGTACTAAGAAGTGATTACGGAAATCACTTACCTTATGCGTCCGTGCTCGTATCCGATTCCTTGCCTCTTCTTGACCCGTTAACACCTCATGCTTGAGTCCGTCTCGACGTGATTCCTATACTTTCATTTCATCGAAATCACGCTCTTATTAGCATACACCTTTGTACATGTAACAATCATATCACTCGCAGAATTCACACTTAACTTTCCTTAGTCATTTCTAACAAGCATTAAAATACATAATCAACTTCACATAATCACATCCGTATACGTTAAACTCATGTAACTCTTCATGTCATTAAATTTAACACGGATTGCTATAACATGTACCATACGACTTCCCATCAACCTACATTTACTTAACGAGTCAAATCATGTTTCTTATACTTAGTTGACTTTCAAAAGTCAACTATTAACCATACTTAACTATCGACTTATCATCATATACCCGTAACATCATAATCGACTATACGGACGACACTATATACATTTCATCATACACTTGATGTGAGTACTACCCTTTAAGCATAACGTACAACTATTTCATTCACAATTCTTCTAAACTCATACATAACCCATCAAAACCAACTACTAATCATCATGTATCATTCCAAATGAACATTAAACATAACATCATCATATTCCTATACTTTCATCTAACAATAATTCATCATACCCACATAATACATCAATCATTCAACAAGACTTGAACATAGGAGGTGATTCTAGTCATCATCTTCACCCTAACTAACGGGTGTCACCTCTAAACATCAAATTAACGCAAACCTTTCATAACCCATGTTCTACACGAGGATTCTAACCCTTGTACATGATTAATTTCATATTAACTCACGGATTAGAACATAACCCACTTCACCCATGATCACCAATCTTAGATTTAAGACATACCTTATGATCCCCTCGTGTTGGTGATCATTAATCCATGCTCGGTTATGGATTTCAGCTTCATCTTGCCTTCCAATTTGAGCATAAAGATGGATTTAGGGTTTAAGGCTCCATGGGAGCCTCCTGCTCCTTCTCGAACACACGCATGTGTGTGTGTGTGTGTGTGTTAAGTTATTTAATAACTTAACTTTCATTTGTTCCACTTTAGCCCCTCGGGTTTACCTTTAAAACATAACTGACACTACCCTCATCATTTAATACTTTTGACCATAGCTTTAACTAAGTTAAATAGCCTAGTTATTTATTTCATGACGTGTCACATCAGAACATACGACAAATATTTAGCATTCAAATTTTGGGGCGTTACAAGTCTACCACCCTTAAAC
Source organism: Helianthus tuberosus (assembly GCA_030545235.1). Lineage (NCBI taxonomy): Eukaryota > Viridiplantae > Streptophyta > Magnoliopsida > Asterales > Asteraceae > Helianthus > Helianthus tuberosus. Next base: position 4,169,350 of record CM060362.1, read on the forward strand.
AAGGTTTCGTCCCCGAAACCTTTCTCACTTTCATCAAACACACATTATCTTTTCTCCTAGTCCATCCATACGACTACTAGCCCATACTTTCCTGATCATTCTTTCTTATATCATTTTCATTTACTTGACCTGTCAATAACTGGTCAATACACATACTCTTCCGTCCTTTGATATGATCCTTTCTTAATAGATCTAATATCTCCATCTCACCCCTAAAATTTACATTCTCTACATACTCTGTATAACATTTAACTTTTGTTTTGTTATCACAACAAAACTATTATTACATAATCACGCCTACGTGCTTAATTCTAACGTTAACCTCATTCTACATTTTCTACAGTTACGTATACCTTGCATACCTTTATTTTATCTTTATATCATTCCGTTCATTTCACATTACTATTGCTTCCACTTCATGCATTACTTAATTCGCGTGTATAAATAGTTCATATCTCTCCAATCGTGAGTTAAACATTTTACTAACCTCTTTTTCATCTCCCAAACCACGATCCGCAACCCAGATCGATCATCTTCTCCTCGCGTACTAGCCGTACAGGCCAGGTTTCATTCATTCGCATAACGAGCTTCCGCTCGTGCACGTCCTTTCACCAATACGATTGGTTTCATTACCTCAATAGTTCTAACATTATCATCAACAACATCAGCGGTTAGCATATGTCATTCAAACATTCATTACACTAGGTGATTACCCACCTATAACTCTTCTACAATTTCCTACGTGCCTGCTATAACGTGCCACACATTCTATTTCTTACATACAATCCTTTCATTCAATTAATCATTTCGCCAACTGAAGTACACGCTCGTACTTCCTTCCATTCATACTTACTTGCGAAAACCTTATTACATCGTCTCAATATTCCTTACCAAACTTACCATTCCCGCCCCTACTTAAATTATTGTTCGGGTCACAGCCCGTCATCATTCCGACTTTTAAGAGTCAATTACTCACATATCTTACACGTAACTTATACAAAACTTCGTCTATTATACTATCACTTTTTACTTTATACTTATTCTCTATGACCCTTTCGACTCAATCATGGTCAAACTATCGACATCTTCTTCGGCGGATTAATTTCATCTTTTTATATTTTTGAATCCGTCTCACGGATTCAGACGCATCATTCATGCTTTTTCATTCATTGAATCCGCCTTACGGATTCAAACATTACATTCATGCCTTTTATCCTTGAACCCGCCTCGCGGATTCAAACATTACATTCATACCTTCCCTCCTTGAATCCGTCTCACGGATTCAATCATTACATTCATACCTTTCCTCCTTGAATCCGTCTCGCGGATTCAAACATTCATTCTTACCTTTCATCCTTGAATCCGTCTTACAGATTCAAACATTTCATTCATGCCTTTCATCCATGAATCCGTCTCTTGGATTCAAGCATTGCATTCATACCTTTCATTCCCTGAATCCGTCTTATGGATTCAAACATATTATTCATATCTCGTTGATCTGCACTTAATCACGGATTCAACATTCTTCATTCTTATCAGGCATGTTTTTTTTTCATTCTTACATAATACTCTCAATTTCCCGAGAGTCTTATTTTCCATTTCACCCACACGCCCGCCTGCTACCCAACTCTACCGGACATACCTGTAACAATTATCATGATCTCAAGAACGTCATACGTTTCTCGTGTACTGGCCAGGTACACAATCCACGTAGTAGTTTCGTGCCTTTATGTAATTGTCACCTTATGCCCGTAGACTTAGGTTTCGGCGCGTGTATCGCTTCCAATACTTCATTACTATACTATCGTTGTCTTTCATCTTGAAATTTTCCTTCCTTTAACGAACTTTACCATTACCTACATCCACATATTAAATTCACGTACCTGGGCTCATTTGCCTATTTGTCTTATTACCTCTTTGCCTGCCTTAGTATTCATCCTAGACTGCATTCACGAATCATCCTCTTCCAACACTTATGCTTACCTTGCACATACAAAACCGTCAGTTTCTTTATACGTATACATAAATGCATACTTTCATCAACCTTTACCTTTGGATCTTGATCGAGTCTTAGATTGTACGGATTTCTTATCTCAAGAGCACACAAGTTTGAGTTCAAGTACTTACCTTCTCGTACTTGATTCCCTCAAACCAGGGCTCTGATACCAACTTGTAACACCCTAACACGTTTGACCTTAAAACGACGCAGCGGAAATTCGAGTCTGAAAATTTCTTTCATGACATACATCTTGACGTCCTAAAAATTCATTTTATAATATAAGAACATATCTTATCGACACTACATTACATATTTAAACATTCCCGTACAATCTGTCTTGTGACTCGATCCTCGAAGATTTGGCGACAGTGGTATTCGCCTTGAAGATTTGGCGACATTATTTATATGGTACTCGATGTACAATCTTCACAGATCACAAAAGCTTACAACACATATTTGATCAGAAGGAATTGAATATGCGCCAGCGACGTTGGGTCGAGCTGCTGAACGATTAGGACTGTGAGATTAAGTACCATCCTGGAAAGGCAAACGTTGTAGCGGACGCGTTGAGCCGAAAAGAAAGGGTTAAGACCCTAAGGGTTCGAGCACTGGAAATGACGATCCGAACGAACCTCACTGCACGCATTCGAGATGCACAACAAGAAGCTCTTAAAGAAGAGAACCGTAAAGCTGAATGTCTACGGGGTATGCTGAAATACATGGTGCCAAATGAAGAGGGAGCCTTATACTTTAAAAAGCGCATTTGGGTTCCGCTCTATGGTGGCCTACGAGAAGTCATCCTTGATGAAGCGCACAAGTCAAGATACTCGATCCACCCAGGGTCGGACAAGATGTATCAAGACTTGAAGGAATATTATTGGCGGCCGAGACTCAAGAGCGACGTTGCTGTCTATGTTGGAAAATGCCTAACCTGTGCTAAGGTTAAGGCAGAATATCAGAAACCGTCCGGCCTACTACAACAACCAGAGATTCCCGTATGGAAGTGGGAACAAATCTCGATGGACTTCATAACGAAATTACCCAGGACCCCGAGAGGGCACGGTATGATATGGGTAATAGTTGATCGATTGACGAAGTCTGCGCATTTCCTACCAATCCGAGAGAAGGATAGCACTGGAAATCTTGCGGAGATATACTTAAGAGAAATTGTGGCACGTCATGGAGTGCCAATCTCAATCATTTCAGACAGAGATGGACGCTTTGTCTCAAGAATCTGGCAATCATTTCAGGAAACCTTTGGATCTCAGTTAGATCTGAGCACGGCATTCCATCCGCAAACAGACGGCCAGAGCGAACGGACTATACAAACGTTAGAAGATATGCTTCGCGCATGTGTCATGGATCTAGGCGGCAGCTGGGATACTCATCTACCTTTAGTTGAGTTTTCCTACAATAACAGCTATCATACGAGCATAAAAGCCGCGCCGTTCGAAGCTCTGTATGGCCGCAAATGCCGATCGCCCTTATGTTGGGCAGATGCCGGAGATAAACGTATGGTTGGTCCTGAACTTGTACAAGAGACAACCGACAAGATTGCGCAGATCCGAGAGCGCATTAAGGCGGCTCGAGAGCGACAAAAGAGCTACGCTGATCCGAATAGAAAATCGGTAGAATTCAAGGTGGGAGACAAAGTGTTGTTAAAAGTCTCACCATGGAAGGGCGTAGTCAGATTTGGAAAGCGTGGAAAGCTGAATCCACGATATATCGGACCATTCAGAATACTGAAGAGAATTGGTACCGTGGCGTACAAGTTGGAGTTACCGGAAGAACTTAATGGAGTACATGATACGTTTCATGTATCCAACCTAAAGAAGAGTCCAACACAAGAAAGCGTGATCATCCCGATGGATGAAGTGCATATTGATGAAGCCCTCCGATTTACAGAAAAACCCGTTGAGGTTACCGACTGGAAAGTCAACAAGACCAGGAGGAGCAGCGTAAAACTTGTCAAAGTACGTTGGAGCTCTAAGCACGGACCCGAGTACACATGGGAACGTGAAGACCAGTTCAAGAAAAAGTATCCCCACCTATTCAAGAAGACTCCAGCGAGAGTGAGTTCAGTCTGAATTTCGGGACGAAATTCTTTTAACGGGGGGAGACTGTGACAAGTGGCCCAAACCGGTAATTTCCGTACACTTTAATTAGTGCTTAATGACTGCAATTATGTGCTTAATTGTCAGCAATACCTGATTTCGTACTAAACAAGTGAATTCATGCACGTTGTATACTACAAAATATTGCTTTATGCATAAACAAGAGCGTTGCGTCAAAAAAATACTAGTAAACTCACCGGTAAGACACGCTGTGTCAACAGAACTGCAGAAAGCAGTCAGACAATAAAATTGGAGCCTAGGTGTAGGTCCGACAACAAGAAAGCATTAAAACCCAAGAGTACATACAAGGGTTAATATATATGCAATGCGAAAGCAAAAATAAGCACTAAAAGGCACCCGAAACGCACTTTAAGTGCAGAATTTATACAATTCAGCAATAATTCAGCATTTAGACATATAAATATTATGCAGAAATGTCGTTTTATTATCCAGAATATTTCCCTAAGTGTTGGGAATCGATTGTGTTACAAAAAGATACTTATTAAACACTAAAAGGTGCAATTTAGCACTTTAACGAATCGGTATGTAACCGAACAACCGGACTATACCCGGAACATGAAAATATTGTTAATAACATTATTTATCTTTTTCTGAACCAGTTAGGGTCCCCGAATACCCTAACACCCGCCCTAAAACACAACACACAACTAACCGGGTTAATCCCTAAACTTAACTAAGTTAACCTAACTAATAAGCTAACTAAATGGTTAGAATGGAACTAGAACCCCCCCCCCCCCCCCCTTGGGCCGATTCGGTCACCTTGTGACCTACCATGTACTATTTTCATTATTTAATCCTCTTATGTTCCATATCAAGAGGACATTGAAACCTTTGGTCCATAATCTCTAAATTACCTATAAGTAACTAGTTAAGCACATAAGATCATTCACACCTCATAACTTCACACATCACACTCTCTCTTGCTCTCTCAAGCTCACGGCCAAACACCCATAAGCATCCATCAATTTTTCGAGCCTTGTTCAAGCCACTCCAAGGTCACACAAGCGTTAAGGATCATATTCGAGGAGGTTTGGAGCAAACGGAAGGCGAAGGACCTCTTTCTCTTGCTTTTATCCACCCTAGTTGTGCTTAGATTCTTCCCTAGCCTCGAGCTAGTGGTATGTTGCTTAAATCACTCTCTTGAACTATATTGAAGTGGTTAAAATGATTCGTAACGGTTAAAACTCGTTAACATACAAGATGACACACAAAAGTCTACTAAAAACACTAAAAATGTTGGTTAAAAGCACATATGTTGTGTAAATCATGTAGTATTTGACTTGTGTGATTATTTGGACCCGATCTATGTTGTGGTAGCTCGGATCATCGTTTAACCCGGTTTAGTCATGATCTTGGATTATGACATAAAGCTTGTTTAAGAGTAACAAAGGTTAAATGATGAAACTCTACCACACACATCATGAACTTGTGTAAAAGCGATTTAACTTGTGAAATAGTGTTTAAAACTAGTAGATCTACGTATCTACAAGCGGTATTTTCAAAGGACCAAGTGTCCAAGAAATCATATTTTCTAAAGCCGAATCGTACATGAAAAAGAATGATTTTAGCAAACACACGAGTATGTAAACACTTGTGTAACTTAAAGTTTCGATAAAATAACTATTGTTGTAAATGCTTACCGGAAGTTGTAAAGATGTAACTTCTTTAAAAGCGAGACTTTCAAGAAACAAAGTTGATCTATACAAAGATCCACTAAAAATAATGGAAGGATACTACCTATTTTGGAAAAACCACAAGTTCATGTATTTCTGCGATTACGTCTATTTTAACTAGTTGCATATTGTTTATTGTTGAATGAGGAGATTGTTGACGATTTAAAAGAAAATAAACACATGTTTTGAAAACATGGGAAACCTCCATTTTTAGGGGAAACTCTGTCAAAATTTTTATAAATTTTGACACTTAGAAAAATATAAGTTTTTGAGAAACTTATTCCCTAAAAATGTGTTTAAAAGCATTACCAACGTTTCCCAAATTTTTGGTGATAAGAAATGAGGATTTCTTCAAGAATAAAAATGGATATAAGTATGTATATTTTTGAGAGAAAAATATATATTATTTGATCACCAACTTATGTGCTAAGTGTATATAGTATGTGTTATACGTACTAGTGTATTAAGACTTAAAAATACACTAAATACTCGTGAGGAGTATAAACATAAAAATACACATACAAAATACAAGATACATAATTCGGGTGCGAAGTGCAAAACACAAAAGACTTATATTTATTTTAGAGGAAATAATATAAGTAAGATACGTAGTTAAAAATATGAAATATTTTTAACACAACAATACAAATACAAAAGAGAGTGACTGTACTTGTGCGATACAAGTCTAGTGACTAACGTTAAGAAAACGCGTATAGGTTACGACGTTAATTAAGCAAATCCGGTGAAGTTTACGACGCACAGGAACGCAAAGTTGTGAGTTCATGCTCCCCCTTTTCTCTTTAACTGTTTTCAGTTTTTATAACTTCGGGGGTGAAATACATGTACAAATGTGCAAAATTTATAATTGGTATGATATAAGAATACAAAAAGTACACTTGGTGAGAACGAGAACCAAGTGTGACGAAATATAAGAATATGAGAAGCGCACTTGGTGAGAACGAGAACCAAGTATGAGGCGCTATGAGAAATGATAACGAGAAACGCGCTTGGTGAGAACGAGAACCAAGTAGGATGCGTTATGAGAAATAGTGTCGCGAATAGGGTACAGAAGCACCATTAATCGTGTACATACTTAGACCGCAGAACAAAAGATTAGATCTAATGGGTTCCGGGCAGCCCCACTCTTGGCCACTCTTTTACCAAGCAGTGTTTTTGTGTCTCAGTCGTAAATCGACTACAGAAAAATGCCTATGGTTTGGTGACTTCCTATGTCGTGTCACATGTTAATGGCTTTGCAACCCATTAACACATGATACATATAGAAATATTTGACTTATACATGAGTACGTGGTGTACACAAAAGACTTGATTTATACAAAAGACAAATTATGTTTTCATACAAAGTATACAAACGTGAAATACAAAAACTGCATGAATTCACACCAACTTTATGTTGACGTTTTTCCAAAACTCACATGTATTTCAGGTAACTAGGATGGATGTGCGCGTGGTCTTACTCATGCTCGTGGATGTCGCTTTGTTTATCTTTAAATAAAGTTGTGACTTTTAAGACAATATGTTATCTCGTGTTGTAAACACTTGACACATGTTTTCAGTAATGTAATGTTTGAAGTTATTTTTGAGCATGTAGTATGTTTACTCTTCGTATGCAATGAGAACCTTTCATGATCACACCTCGTGCTTCCGCCGCAGAAAGGGGTGTGACAGATTGGTATCAGAGCAGCGATTGTAGTGAACCAGGATTCCTTCTCGAGTCTAGTCTACAATCTCTAGGATCCATTCACGAAAACAATTTTCAAAGAGTTTTCATTGCATAAAACGTCCCGCGACATCCACTACCTGAAACTGACTACATGAGTCTAGAAAAGACACTACGAGACTTAGAGTGCACTTGAGTAGCACTTGTCGTTGACTAGAAATTACTTGCAATTATGTGTGATAATTAGCATGTACTAGAAGTAGAATGTCACAAGTATATGTGACTTTACCTGTAAGCAATGGCCTACCTGAAGGAAGAAATACGAGGATGAAACAAACTGTGCGGACTGTGCAAGGAGTTACGTAATTATGGATGCATACATAATTATGGAATTCAGTGCACAGAAACCACAGCAAGTCTTGTCACGTATAGATTTCCACAGAGCAAGCCTACTAAGTACTCTGCTAGAGTAATAATTGTTTGATGTCACTTATGTGGTATATATACCTGTGAATATATGGTACTACTGTCTAGTGTGACGATATCAAACAAATGCCTAACCCTGTTGTGTTATGTTCTGTCAGAACATGGCACCCAGGAAAGCTGTGAATGCTCGCAATGACGATCAACCTCCTCCTCCCCTACTGCCCAGAACTGCTGATGAGCTGAACGCCCTGCTGGAGGAAAGGATCTCCGCTGCTATCGCCCAGTACGAGGCGAACCGAACTCAAGACAGTGGAGGACCAAGCAACGCTAGGCGTAATGGGAATGGAGATTCGTCTGGAGGCAATGCAGCTCAAGGTAACCTTAAGACACTGTGCTAAGCATGAGGAAATTTATGAACGGTCTTTGTTTCATTATTTCTTCGATTGCTCACATATGAATTGGTTGAATCAATTCTAGGCTGCACTTTCAAGCAGTTCCTCGACTGCAAGCCAATGAACTATGACGGCACAGGAGGTGCAGTAGCATTTGTGCGCTGGACAGAGAAGACTGAAGCTACTTTCCGCATGAGCAAGTGTACCGCGGATCAGCAAGTCACTTTCGCTACTGGGTTATTCGTCGATGAAGCTCTGACTTGGTGGAACCTGCAAGCCCAAACTTTGGGTGATGATGCCGCTTACGGCCTAACTTGGGAGGAACTGAAGGAAAGAATGAGAGAGAAGTACTGCTCTCGTGCTGAACTCCAAAGGCTAGAGACAGAGTTCTGGCACTTGACTATGGAAGGTGCTGACATCAATGGTTACACTCGAAGGTTCCACGATCTGTCCAGAGTGCTTCCCTACATGGTGACTCCCGAATTCAAGCGTGTGGAACGCTACATTTGGGGACTGGCCTCAGAGTTTCGTGGCATGGTGACGTCAGCCAAACCACAAACAATCACCGAGGCTGTAACTCTGGCTGTCAGCCTTACTGAAGATTGTGTTCGCATGAAGAAGCTATCCCTGAACCCAACAGAAAATGCCGAGACGCATGCTGAGTCGTCTGGCGACAAGAAAAGGAAATATGCAAACTTGAACCAAGCAACTCGTAACAACAAAGGTTCCAACAAGAAGCGTGACCCTAACCCGCCTCAAGGGGCGAAACCTCTTGCAGCCATGAACGACGCACCAGCAAGGGGATACCGGGGCATCTTGCCCAAATGCCATCGGTGTAAACACCATCATGAAGGAGCTTGTCGCATTCCAAGATGTGACAAATGTGGAAAGTTGGGTCACCACACTGAAGACTGCTGGAGTAAGAGGAACGGGAATGGAAATCGTAATGGGGCTGATGATAGGAACAATGGTGGAAATGGAAATGGTGCTGGTAACGGGAATGGGCGAAACCAAGGATGCTTCAGATGTGGAAGCAAGGATCATTTCATGAAGGACTGCCCAGAGAGAAACAATGCTCAGGCCCGAGCATTTGTGATTGGAGCAAGGGACGCACGCGAGGACCCTAATGTGGTCAACGGTACGTTCCTCATTAACAATCACTTTGCATCCATATTATTCGACACTGGCGCCGATTATAGCTTCATGTCTGTGGAATTTAAACGCATACTTGGAATAGAATCTAGTAGATTAGAAATTCCTTATTCCATAGAACTAGCCAATGGTAAACTTGTCGAATCAAGCGAAGTTGTCAGAGGCTGCACACTAGAACTTGGTGAACGAAGATTTAGCATCGACCTCCTACCTATTCAATTGGGTAGCTTCGACGTAGTAGTCAGAATGGACTGGTTGTCTGTAACACCTCGAAAATTCACGTCCTATAATGTGTTGACACGTGTCATAAAGTTTGAACGTGTGAAAGAATGTTATAAAAGGACTAAAGTTGACAAACATGGAAAGTATGAGATTTTACGGATTCTAAGTGTCAACAGTGAATAAATATACTTCATAATAACCCTACATGATGTTCATAACATCAAACGAATAAATCATGGATCATACGAAGCTAAAAGTGAGAGATTACAAACTACAGGGGTTAAATGTGTCAACATGTTAAAGGTATACCTCTGAGTGACCTTTTGACAAACCCGAAGCTTTGTAAATATAAATTATGCTCACTAGAATGCACGATTAAAATTTCATAAAGTTTCGTTATCGTATGAGAAAGTTATGATCAAATTCGTGTGCGAGGGGTTAAAGTGTTAACGTTGAAAGTTAAGGCTTTTCGGGTTAACCGGAAGTGTTCAGGGACTTGGCAAAGTGGGTATAAGTCCTAAAGCCCTTGTGGGTAAATATAAGGGGGTCAAAATGCAAGAAATAACCCTAGTTGCCCCTTCGTGAAGCCAAAGGTCAACTTGGAAAACAAAGAAAAATCAAAAATCTGATTTCGCAGGCTAGGCGGCCCGCGTGAGAATTATAAAAGTGGGAGGCGGCCCGCGTGGCGACGTCAGATGCAGAAAAACAGGTAACAGCCTGTTAAACACGATTTTAACCAATAAGGCCGGTAATTCTCACTTGTGGACGACCCCTAGGCACCCCTAAGCACTAGGGAACAAGTGTTGATCAATTGTGGTGGGTTGTAGACCCCAAGTGTCAAAGAATTGTGGTGATTAAGGTGCTATATAAGGCCATTATGTGCAACATTGTTCATCACACATTCATCTGCATTTGTGATCAATTCTGGAGCTCTCAAGCAGGTCCAACTGATCATATCTAGTGCATAGGACTCTTGTAAGTCTACTAGTCCTTCTTTAATTGAGTTTAGCTTGTTTAATTAGCTAAAAGTCAAACCGTCGTAATTACGGTTTGACTTCGAGATTAGTCAATAATGGCTCAGTCATATCTCGAATTGAAAGTAGTTATGAGTTGGTATTTATGTGGGTAATAAAACCTCAAAAGGGTATTCCCCTGATCACCACTCTAACCAGGTCAAAAGTCGGGTCAAACTCTTAAGTAAAAAGTCAACAGGATGCTTAAAATGTCATTTATGCATAATTAGCTATCTAGAACATATATAACCTGTTTGATCATTGTTATAACTTAGTAATAAGTGTAAGAACATGTCCAAACATGTTCAACCCGACTATTTCCTGTTTAGACCCGGTTCGGAACCGAAAGTCACACAGTTTGACTTTCACTTTGACTTTCAGTTCTGACCCGTTTAAGCATGTTTTAGAAATGCCTCAGAGCTTTAATTGGATTAGGATACATGTTAGAACAACCCTCTGTGATTATACACCTTGGTTCATTAGTTATCCAATTAATATGCATGTTTCCGTTAATTGCTCATATGTTGACCGTTATGCCCTTATTACCTTAAAAAGTGATTTATGAAAATGTAAAAGTGTAGAAACCTTAAATACTGATATATAAACTTGTATGCAAAGTTTGACATCAGTTTGACTTGTAGATTAAGAGTTATGCTCAATATCGCTAAATTAATGCTTTATGTTAATAAAATGGCGTAATTAGCGTATAGCCTAGTTAAGCCTACTTTTTGGTATCAAAATTAATACCCACTGATGTAATATATTATTTTGAGATTTTTAAAGATTTTTAATTAATTTTAGGCTGAGCATAACTCATAGTCGTAGGCTTAATTCGGTAAATGTCGGTTTTGCCCTTACGGGCCATAAAATGAGTTTTACATATCTAAACGACTCCAAACCTTTTGCTACTGATCACATATGATAAATAATTTATTTTAAGCCTTCTGGAAATATAAAAATATCAGATTTAAGTATCAAACCCGGAAATGGCCTTTAATCGCCTTATTTAGCGTTTTTAACGCATAGTATGTTTTAAAATCATATTGAACATACCCGGGTTGATACCTACTGATATATGAGGCAAATTATGATATTTTAACAGTAAGAAAAGGTTGAATAACTCAGACTTCGTTTTTGAGCTTTTCGGCTTATGTGAAATTACCAAAATACCCCTACGGGGCATAGTTTGGTTATAAATGATAAATTTCACATATATGCTTTAACCTACTGTTATAACTCATCAAATTGAGTATGTTTGCTGTTTACATCAGACCTGTAACTCAGTTAAACATCTAAACGCTTTTACAAACTTTAAAATGACCAAACTACCCCTACGGGGCATAGTTTGTGTTTAAATTAGTTCGGGGCATAATGAAAGACATCCTACTGATGTTACAACATATTTGAAGCATATTAACTTAGGAAACCTATATATGGCTCTTACGGATACCCGTTACGCTTATTTCGCGTTCGGTTCGGTTTATGTAACAAGTTTACATAAATTAGCCGAAACGGGTCAAACCTTATCGGTTTAATCTCAAAATCCAGAATGTGCATGAAGGACCCATATTAAACAAGTCTCTGAACTTGTCGGGTCTAAATCACATTCTATCTGATCTTCGCCTAATCGTGCGTACGAACCGTATCTTTGAAACTAGCCGGTCTAAGCTTAAGCTTAATAAAAGACCCGTTAGTATTCTAATAGGTTATATTAAACCTTCGTTCCAGATTAGGAGAACCAGTAAAAGCTACGTGCATTTTGCTTATTGTGATTTATACTTGCATCAGGTAAATACTTTTAACTTATTTTCCCTATACGGGCTTGGGTTACGGTACATAGCGTACCGCTTGATCGGGCATCAAATCTCCACACTTAGTGGGTAGTTGAATAATTTGATCGGCTCGTTTAAATAGTCTTGTTTACTTTACAGCCTTTGGGGGGTTAATGACCATGTCCCGGATATCCCTGGCATCATCTTACGAGATGGCCACGACCTGAGCACGGGGTGTAGGCGTACTCCCGTGTATAACTCACTTAAAGTGGTGTGTCTATTGATCTTTAACCCGGATTTGATTCGGGCTACTGAACGCATAAGTAACATGTAATTCGTTCACAAGATTATAATATTAAATAATTCTCCCAAGTTAAATAAAAAAATGTTTATGCCATGTGCATCCAAACCAATTTTTAATCATTTTCCAAAATGAGTCAGTTGAATGTATTTACCAGTGTAAACTGACGTATTTTCCCAAAAAGACTAAATGCAGGTACTAAACGTAATTGGCTGGATTGTCTCCCTAGCATCAATAAAGAGTCTCGCAAGCTTAAGATGCCTGAAGTCTGTTGAACTATTGTTTCCATTTTATGTTCGATCCTTCTGTGGATAAACTTCCGAATATTGTGATAGTTGATATTATAATAATAAATTCGGTTGTATTATATTTTCAATTGCTTCCGTTGTGCTTAATAATATTGTGTTGTTTGACCATTACGTTGCCAACCATGACGTCACGATACTCCCCACCGGGCCCACCGGTGACACGTGGAAAAATCGGGGTGTGACAGGTTGGTATCAGAGCCAACACTGAGTGAATTAAACACTAGCCTTTTTTTGTTTAATCTCAGTTACACAATTGCACAATTCTAAACTTCTGAGTCTAGACTTAACTTAGGAATATTCTCAATCCTAATCTATAAATTTTTGCTTCCAATTTTTATTATTATTGGATACGTCGCCAAGCGAGGAAGCTGAACTAGGGATTCTCCACACCCGGAGCCTTGAAATGCTGAGCTTCGTACAGCGACCTAGATGAGACGTGCAACCAAGGAGAAAGCATTCAGGAATTGAAGGAAGAAGAAACTCCTTTGCTAAAAAAAAAAATCGTTTTCCTCAATAGTCCTTATAAGGACATGTTTATCTTTTTAGTCCCTTCGAGGACAACATTATTCCTCTCAAGTCCCGCTTAGGGCAACTTTATACTTTTATCTTATATAGTGGGATGATTAAGTTTAAACTTTCATTCTAAACAAGAATATTAAATAAATGGAAAATAACATTTCCTTTTATAAAATCTACCATTGTAATAAAATGGCAAAATCTAAAAAGGACAAGACCTAGCCACGTGTCATTTTAAGACCGGGCCAAGATGGTAGTTCCATAATTAGATGCAGATCCATATTAACACCTCAATTTAAAATTGTTCTGCGTTAATTAAATTAAGAATCTTAAGTGTGAAACCTAGCCGAGTGTCATTATAAAGACCTGGCCAAGATGGTAAGACCTGTTTAAAAGATTCGCATCCCAGTTAACATCTGAAAACATGTTAACACTCCCGACAGATGTGATTCGTTGGAAATCACACACGTTATTAAGGATTCTTCAAAAGATCCCTAACCCAGTTTAATGATCGCTGAATCCTGGGTTTACATCATTAATTAAGATGATCATATTTTAACCATACGTGGTAACATAATGCCTACGGGCCCTGCTCATTTCCAAATGAGCCAAAAAACAGTGGTAGCAAAGACTCCCTGTCAGATAAAGGTAATGAACTAGGTTCAAACCTCAAATGCTTCGATTCTCTGAAATCCTAGCATATAATTTATAATTGTCCTTGTGACTTTGATTCTCCGAAATCATAAGCCTATAATTTATAAATGTCCACGTGACCAGGCCATTGGGTGCCACTAATAAAACTATTACTGTTTTATAATTAGGATAAATTATAATGAAAATCCTAAATATGTATGATTAGTAAATTAACCAAATGTGGTCTCTGTTTATCATGGTTAATGAATTTTCCCTAAGGGGAAATTCCGTAATAAACATCCCTTAGAAGGGAAGTACCTACGGGCTATAATTAATGTCCTCTGAGACTAAAAGACAGTGGTAGCCTACAACTCCCTGTCGAGAAAAAGGTAATGAACTTTGATTCAAACCTTAATGCCTCGATTCTCCGAAATCATGGCTTATGAATTTAACTTGTCTACGCGACTAGGCCATTGGTGCTATTATTAACTTATGAATTAGGATTTATCATAAAAATCCTGAATAAAAATAAATATCCTTCCTTCCCTGTCAGTATGCAGTTTAAAAGGAAATCTTAAAGGTGAAACCTAGCCTACGCGACCAGGATGGTGAAACCTACTCAAGAGATTCAGATCCTTGTTAACACTTAGAAATGTGTTAGCACTCTTGACAAATGTGACTCGAGAAAATCACAACAGTCATCCTTATATTGGGTTCTTCCAGTTCTCGAATCGAGCCTAGTGATCTAGGAATCATGGCTTATATCATCCTATAAGATGATCATATTATAAACATCCGTTAGTGATGAAGTGCCTACGGACTAAACTTGTTGTCCGATAAGACAACGACAGTGGTGGTCTTTGACCTCCTGTCTAAAATGTTGGACTATGTCCAAACATAATAGTCTATATGATCAATGCGATCATGACTAATATCATCTAGTACGATGATCATTTTATTTAACATCCTTTAGGGATGTCTTGCCTACGGGCTATAATATATTGTCCATTTGAGACATTGACATTGTTATCTTTATGATTCCTTGTCTAAGGTGGTGAGCTATGCTCAAGCCAAATAGTCAATATGATTAATGCAATCATGACTTATAGCATCTAATAGGATGAACCAATTATAAACATCCATGAGTGATGTTTTCGCCTATGGGCCAAATTATACTGTCCATGTGTGACAAAGACATTGTGATTTTTACGATTCCCTGTCCGAGGTGGGGAGCTATGCTCAAGCCTAATAGTTCATATGATCAATACGAACATGACAAAAATCATCAATACGATGATTAAAAAAAAATAAATAAATAAAATTTTTTTAACATCCGTAATGATGTTTTGCCTAAGGGCTATATTATATCTTCCAACTGAGACAAGGCAATTGTAATCTTTTGTGATTCTTTGCCAAGGGGGTGAGCTATACTCAATCCCCATAGTCTATACTATCAGTGCGATCCTGACTAGTATCCTCAGTATGATAATCATAATATTAACACCCATCGTGATGAAATGCCTACGGGCTAAACTTTATTCTAGTGTCGGTTAGACAAAGATAGTAGTGATCTTTATGATCCCCTGTTCAAAATGGTGTGATTATACCCAAACCTAATAGTCAATTTGATCGATGTGATCATGACTAATATCATTAGATACGATGGTTATATATAAACATCCATTAGTAATGTTGATTGGCTTATTTTTCTGCCAAAAGAATCGTCTTTCAAGACAATGACAGTAGTAGTCTATGACTCCCTGTCCAAAGGTGAAGAACCACGTTCAAACCTTGAAGCCCTAATCTAATAAGATTGCGGCTTATAAATTAAGGTCCTTGAAAAATAGACCATCGAGTTATGTTTTAAAGTCATTCAGGACAAGCCTATGTGCTATAATGGGTCATTCGTGACAAGTTAACATATTAAATGTTAACATTCCTGGTGACATGCCTTTGTACCAGATTCGATGAATGTCCTTATAACACGGTCGTTTGTGCCATATCTAAATGTCATCACGACAAGGCCTTCGCGCCATATGATTACTTATGTCCTTCATGACTGTGTTTTATGCCATATTTTTCTACGTCCCTCGAGACATGCTTCTATGCCATATATGTATATATATATATAATAAAAGCCTTTGAGCTATTTATAATCGTCCTAGTGACAAAGACAGTTGTGACATTATGGTCCCCTGTCAAGCAGGTATTGGACCCGCTCCAAACTTTGCATGCCATTGATGGTCCCGTTGTGACCTAGGCTAAATATAATGGAAATACGTTCAAATAACATTCACTATGAATGTTCGGAACAGAATAGCCCATACGGTTTATGAATGCCGTGGCTAACCTAAGGCAGGTCATCAGGATGAATACTAATAATGGTTAAATCTTGGTGATTGGTACCAAGTTCGAGTATGGAAAACTCGGATGAGGTAGACGAAAGTCGCAATGCTAATAAGGCGACGAAAGTTAATAAAAACTACAAACGTAAACCTCAATATTAATTGTAACACCTCGGAAAATTCACGTCCTATAATATGTTGACACGTGGGGAAAATTCACGTCCTATAATATGTTGACACGTGTCATAAAGTTTAAACGTGTGAAAGAAATATTATGGAAGGACTAAAGTTGACAAACGTGGAAAGTATGTAAATATACGTATTCTAAGTGTCAACAGTGAATAAACATATTGTATTTTAACCCTACAAGATGCTCATACCTTCAAACGAATAAATCATGGATCATACGAAGCTTAAAGTGAGTAATTTCAAACTACAGGGACCAATTGTGTCAACATGTTTAATTTATACCTCTGAGTGACCTTTTGACAAACCCGAAGCTTTGTAAATATTAATTATGCTCACGAGAATGCACCATAAAAATTTCATAAAGTTTCGTTAACGTATGAGAAAGTTATGATCAAATTCGTGTGCGAAGCGTTAAAGCGTAAACGTCGAAAGTTAGGACTTTTCGGGTGATAATAAAGTTACCCGGGGACTTGGCAAAGTGGGTATATGTTTTAAGGCCTTAGTAGATAGATTGTGGGGGTTTAAAGTGCAATAAATCAGTACCTATTCGGGTTTTGAAGAGCCAAGGACCAAATCGCAAAAGATCAAGAAAGCTGAATTTGGCAACCCGTCGCGCCACGCGAGGGTCCCTCGCGCCACGCGAGGGACTCCCAGTTCCAGAATACCTGCTGTTGGCTGTTATGTGCAATTGTGACCCTCTTGGCCGGTTTTTCTTGCATGTGAAGGACCCTTAGACTCCCCTACATGCTAGAGACATGTGTTTATCATTTGTGGCTGATCATAGACCCTTGTGTCAATACTTTGTGGTGTGTAAACCCATTATATAAAGACCCATTCATGTCACAAACATTCCTCACATCAATTGCAAACAATCTGATCATTTGAGGAGCCTTCAAAGCTGATACAAAGCATCCCTAATCATCATTAAACACTTGTAAGTCTATTAGTCCTTTCTTAATTATGTTTAGCTTAGTAAATAGCTTAAAAGTCAACATATCGTAATAAACGGTTGACTTCGGGATTAGTTAACGATAGCTCAGTCGTATGTCAAATTAAAAGTACCGTTAGATAGGTAATTACATGGGTATTAAACCCTTATAAGGGCACGTACCGAATCCAGACCTAACTAGGTCGTTTGTCGGGTCAAACGTTGACCGAAAAAGTCAACAGAATTGCAAAATGCGATTTAAAGCACGATTAGCAATCCGCGAGGCGTGTAACCTGCTTTAACCTTAATATAACATGGTAATAAGTATGAAAACTTGTCTACGCTTGCCCGACTCGACAAATTCCTGTTAAAACCCGGTTCGGAACCAAAAGGCGCAAAACCTTGACTTTTGCTTTGACTTCAGTTCTGACCCGTTTTAGTTTGATTCGGAAATGCCTTAGTGCTTCATTAGGGTTAGGTTGCATGATAGTATAAGCCTCTGTACTTGTTTCGTTGATTATCCAATTAATATGCAAGTTTCCGTTAATCGCTCATATGTTGACCGTTATGCCCTTATTATCTTAAAACGTGATTTATGAAAATGTAAAAATGTAGAAACCTTAAATACTGATATATAGACTTGCATGCAAAGTTTGACATCAGTTCGACTTGTAGATTAAGAGTTATGCTCATTATCGCAAAACTAATGCTTTATGTTAACATAATGGCGTAATTAGCATATAGCCTAGTTAAACATACTTTTTGGTATCAAATCTTTTACCCACTGATATAAAATATTATTTTAGGATTTTTAAAGATTTTTAATAAATTTTAGGCTGAGCATAACTCGTAGTCGCAGGCTTAATTCGGAAATTGTCGGTTTTGCCCTTACGGGCCATAAAATGAGTTTTACTTATCTAAACGACTCCAAACCTTTTGCTACTGATCACATATGTTAAATAAATTATTTTAAGCCTTCTGGAAATATAAAAATATCAGATTTAAGTATCGAACCCGGAAATGGCCTTTAATCGCCATAATTAGCGTTTTTAACGCATAGTATGTCTTAAAATCATATTAGACATACCCGGGTTGATACCTACTGATATATGAGGCAAATTATGATATTTTAACAGTAAGCAAGGGTTGATTAACTCAGACTTCGTTTTTGAGCTTTTCGGCTTATGTGAAATTACCAAAATACCCCTACGGGGCATAGTTTGGTTAAAGATGATAAATCTCACATATATGCTTTAGTCTACTGTTATAACTCATCAAATTGAGTATGTTTGCTGTTTACATCAGACCTGTAACTCAGTTAAACATCTAAGCGCTTTTACAAACTTTAAAATGACCAAACTACCCCTACGGGGCATAGTTTGTGTTTAAATTAGTTCGGGGCATAACGAAAGACATCCTACTGATGTCACAACATATTTGAAGCATATTAACTTAGGAAACCTGTATATGGCTCTTACGGATACCTGTTACGCTTATTTCGCGTTCGGTTCGGTTTATGTAACAAGTTTACATAAATTAGCCGATACGGGTCAAACCTTATCGGTTTATCTCAAAATTCAGAATGTGAATAATAAAACCATATTAAACAAGTCTTCACACTTGTCGGGTCTGAATCACATTCTATCCGGTCTTCGCTTAATCGTGCGTACGAACCGTATCTTTGAAACTAGCCGGTCTAAGCTTAAGCTTAATTAAAGACCCGTTAGGATTCTAATAGGTTATTAAAAACCTTCGTTCCAGATTAGGAGCCCAGTAAAAGCTATCTGTACTTGCTGAATTGATATACGGCTGGGATTGAATTTATATTTAGCTCAGGTAAATACTTTTAACTTATTTTCCCTATACGGGCTTGGGTTACGGTACATAGCGTACCGCTTGATCGAGCATCAAATCTTCCACGCATAGTGGTTAATTGAATAATTTGATCGGCTCGTTTTAAACAGATGTGTCTACTTTACAGCCTTTGGGGGGTTAATAACCATGTCCCGGATATCCTCGGCATTATCTTACGAGATGGCCACAACCTGAGCACGGGGTGTAGGCGTACACCTGTCAGTGTATAACTCTAGAATTGTGGTGTGTCTATTGATCTTTAACCCGGATACGTTCCGGGCTACTGAACGCATAAGTAACATGTAAATCGTTCACAAGATTATAATATTAAATAATTCTCCCAAGTTAAAAAGATTAATTTTGCCTTTGTGCATTTTAATCAATGTGTCAAGATATTTTGTGCCACGTGCATTCAAAACAATTTACAAACTCTTTTTCCAAAATGAGTCAGTTGAATGTATTTACCAGTGTAAACTGACGTATTTTCCAAAAAGGCTAAATGCAGGTACTATACGAACTTGGCTGGATAATTCTCCTTAGCATCAATATAAGTCTCGCAAGCTTAAGATGCCTAAAAGTCTGTTGAACTATTGTTTCCATTTTATGTTCGATCCTTCTGTGGATAAACTTCCGGATATTGTGACAGTTGATATTACAATAATAAATTCGGTTGTATTATATTTTCAATTGCTTCCGCTGTGCTTAATAATATTGTGTTGTTTGACTATTATGTTGCCAACCATGACGTCACGATACTCCCCACCGGGCCCACCGGTGACACGTGGAAATAGGGGTGTGACAGGTTGGTATCAGAGCCAACACTGAGTGAATTAAACACTAGCCTTAGTGTTTAATCTCAGTTACACAAATGCACATATCTAAACCTTCTGAGTCTAGACTTAACTTAGGAATATTCTCAATCCTAAGCTAAAAACTTTTACTTCCAAATTTTTGTTGGATACGTCGCCAAGCGAAGAAGCCGTAATAGGAGTTCTCCACACCCGGAGCCCTGAGATGCTGAGCTTCGTACAGCGGCTAGAATGAAACGAGCATCCGAGGAGAAAGCATTCAGAAATAAAATGAAGAAGAAACTCCTTTTACAGGAGATCGTTTCCTTATTAGTCCTTATAAGGACATAATTATCTTTCAGTCCCTCCGAGGACAACATTATTTCTTTCAAGTCCCGCTTAGGGCAACTTTATACTTTTATTTTTATATACTGGAATGATTGAGTTTAAACTCTCATTCTAAACAAGAAATATTAAATAAATGGAAAAATAATATTTCCTTTTTGCAAGATCTACCATTATAATAAAATGGCAAAATCTAAAAGGGCAAGACCTAGCTTCGGGTCATATTAAGACCGGCCAAGATGGCAGTTCCGCAATTTAGATTCAGATCCATATTTACACCTCAATTTAAAATTGTTCTGCGTTAATTATAAATTAAGAATCTCAAGTGTGAAACCTAGCCTACGGGTCAATTATAAGACCGGGCCAAGATGGTAAGACCTGTTTAAAAGATTCAAATCTCTGTTAAACATCTTAAAACATGTTAACACTCCTGGAAGATGTGATTCATTAAAATCACACACTTCATTTTATAAAGGATTCTTCAAAAGATTCCAAACCCAGTTTAATGATCTCTGAATCCTGGGTTTACATCATTAATTAAGATGATCATATTTTAACCATACGTGGTAACATAATGCCTACGGGCCCTGCTCATTTCCATATGAGCCAAAAGACAGTGGTAGCGACGACTCCCTGTCAGATAAAGGTAATGAACTAGGTTCAAACCTCAAATGCTTTGATTCTCTGAAATCCTAGCATATAATTTATAATTGTCCTTGTGACTAGGCCAATTGTGCCAAGATACTGTTATTATTGCTTTGATTCTCTGAAATCATAAGCTTATAATTTATAAATGTCCATGTGACCAGGCCATTGGGTGCCACTAATAAAACTGTTAATGTTTTATAATTAGGATAAATTATAATAGAAATCCTAAATAAATATGACTAATAAATTAACCATATATGGTCTCTGTTTACCATGGTTAATGAATTTCCCTAAGGGCAATTCTATAATAAACATCCCTTAGAAGGGAAGTGCCTACGGGCTATAGTTAATGTCCTCTGAGACTGAAGACAGTGGCAGCCTACAGCTCCCTGTCAGGAAAAGGTAATGAACTTGGATTCAAACCTTAATACCACGATTCTCTGAAATCATGACTTATAAATTTAACTTGTCTACGCGACTAGGCCATTGGTGCTATTATTAACTTATGAATTAGGATTTATGATAAAAATCCTGAATAAAATAAATATCCTTCCTTCTCTGTCAGTAAGCAGTTTAAAAGGAAATCTTAAAGGTGAAACCTGGCCTATGCGGCCAAGATGGTGAAACCTGCTCAAGGAATTCAGATCCTTGTTAACACTTAGGAACGTGTTAGCACTCTTGACTAATGTGATTCGAGAAAATCACAACAGTCATCCTTATATTGGAGTCTTCCAATCCCCTTATCTAACCTAGAAATTTAGGAATCATGGCTTATATCATCCTATAAGATGATCATATTAGGAGCATCCGTTAGTGATGATGTGCCTACGGGCTAAACTTGTTGTCCGATAAGACAACGACAGTGATGGTCTTTGACCTTCTGTCTAAAATATTGGACTATGTCCAAACGTAATAGTCTATATGATCAATGCGATCATGACTAATATCATCTGATGCGATGATAGCATTATTAAACATCCTTTAGTGATGTTTTGCCTACGGGCTATAATATATTGTCCATTTGAGACATTGACATTGTTATCTTTATGATTCCTTGTCTGAGGTGGTGAGCTATGCTCAAACCAAAATAGTCAATATGATTAATGCAATCATGACAAAGATCGTCAATATGATGATTTAAGATTTTAACATCCTTAATGATGTTTTGCCTAAGGGCTATATTATATTGTCCAATTTAGACAAGGCAATTGTAATCTTTTGTGATTCTTTGCCCAAGGGGGTGAGCTATACTCAAATCCCATAGTCTATACTCGTTGCGATCTTGACTAGTATCATCAGTATGATGATCATAATATTAGCATCCCTCGTGATGAAATGCCTTCGGGCTATACCCTATTCTAGTGTCGGTAAGACAAAGATAGTAGTAATCTTTATGATCCCCTGTTCAAAATGGTGTGATTATACCCAAACCTAATAGTCAATATGATCGATGTGATTATGACTAATATCCTTAGATACGATGGTTATATATAAACATCCATTAGTGATGTTGATTGGCTTATTTTTCTGCCAAAAGAATCGTCTTTCAAGACGATGACAGTTGTAGTCTATGACTCCCTGTCCAAAGGTGAAGAACCACGATCAAACCTTGAAGTCCTAATCTAAAAAGATTGCGGCTAATAAATTAAGGTTCTTGATGGTAGATCATCGAGTTATGTTTTAAAGTCATTCATGACAAGCCTATGTGCTATAATTTGTCATTCGTGACAAGCTAACATATTAAATGTTAACATCCCTGGTGACAGGCCTTAGTGCCATATCCTATAACGTCCTAGAGACAAGGCCATTTGTACCGTATCTAAATGTCATCACGACAAGGCCTTCGCGCCATATGATTACTTATGTCCTTCATGACTGTGCTTTATGCCATATTTTTCTACGTCCCTCGCGACAGGCTTCTATGCCATATATGTATATAAATATATATAACCGAAGTCATGAAAGGCTAGCCTTTGAGCTATTTATAATCGTCCTTGTGACAAGGACAGTTGTGACATTATGGTCCCCTGTCGAGCAAGTATTGGACTCGCTCCAAACTTTGAATGCCATTAATGGTCCTGTTGTGACCTAGACTAAGTATAATGGAAATACATTCAAAATAACATTCACTATGAATGTTCGGAACAAAATAGCCCATACGGTTTACGAATGCCGTGGTTAACCTAAGTTAGGTCATCAGGATGATGACTAATAATGGTTAAATCTTGGTGATTGGTACCAAGTTTCGAGTATGGAAAACTCGGATGAGGTAGACGAAAGTCGCAATGCTAATAAGGCGACGAAAGTTAATAAAACTACAAATGTAAACCTCAATATTAATGGAGTTAATCTTCAAGCTGTGGTTGACGCAGCAGTTGAAAGGACCATGGAAAGATCATGAAATAATCTAAAGAGCCGAATGCTCCTCGCTCTGAATTTCATTTAAAAACCATGTTCAATTACTCATGAGAAGAGGTTTTGTTCACACTTCGTATATGAAGGATGAACCAAAAGAAGGAGAATAACTCCCAGAAATCTAAGAAAGAGAGCCAGTACAGGCTTAATAAAAAGAAACGAAAGTTCGGTAAGAAGCCGGTATACCTCTGAGGCTGCTTCAGCATTAATAGATGGATGTTTTATACCCATTAGGAATCATTTTTTTGATGTCCTAGTTCCGTTAAATACAAGGACTCAATTTAGTGATAAAATCAAGCCCATATTGTGGGTAATAAGAAGCAATTAATTATCAAGACTCCTTATGAGACAACTCTCATAATTACACGTATCCGTACGTTTAATTAATATTAAACACAAAAAATGGTGGAACTGGCCGTCCCCGGAATCGAACCTGGGTCTAGGCCGGCCGCACCCTTTCGCGCGCCTAGCCAACTGGGCTAGGTGCCTAGTTTGTGAAACTTCCATTATTGATTAATTATAAGCACTTGTACAATAAACTTCCTTATCATTTATCAATGATAATTTCTGCTAAGTGACCTGTTTTTAGTACAGGCAATAATAAATCTTCATGAACCATAAACTTAGCAAAAAAATTTTTTTATCATCCACAAGGTATAACTACCAAGGAAACCTTAGTAAACGATTCTTCGAAATCGACAAGGAATCCTTCCGAAAAGCTAGAGCACTCTTTCTTTGCATAAAGTACGACAACATATGTTATTTTAATTATTTTTCTCTTTGTTTTCTATCGCCTGCGAATGCCAAACTATGTTTGATAAAAGTGTCATATGAGGATTGGCGTATCCTAGTGTGTCCCATAGATTATTTTCATGTCTGATCAGCATGGAGGTTTAATACATGGAACCCCTGAGATATCCCAATGATCATATTGTACTAAAGTCGACTAGTAGTATTCAAAGAAGATATCCAAAAATGGAAATTTTTCTTCCAAGAAAATGTTTCCGATTAAGAAATTTATGGACTTATAACATAAAGGTGTCACTCATTTGACACGAACAATGATGGATGAACTGGAGCCTGAGATATGGAAAAATCTCTATAGCCGCCTTGTATCTTAATTATCTTCTCATAAGTTTTCTCTGCTTACCTCCTGGAAGGCAGGTAGAATTAAGATTTGTATCCCGCCGTGGGCTGGAGTATTATGAAAACTCCATATCGAATATGGAAAAATCGAAACCCTGATTTAGTAAGTTTTAAGATATAGGCACATATAGCCTGACTCAATCTTCTGAGGGTTTTATATTGTTAAATAAGAAAGACGGTTCATATTACTTACGTATTAAATGCCGCAACCCTAATTAGGCAACGATTAAGAATTTGCCATCACCTACCCAGGATCTAAGGGTAAATTATTGGTGGATAGGCTTGAAAAAGTCCGTAGCCACCCATGTAGCTAAACGCTTGACATGTGCGCAAGTCAAAGCCGAGCATCAAAAGCCGTCAGGCTTGCTACAACAGCCTGAACTCCCTACGTGGAAGTGGGAAATGGTAACTATGGATTTTATTACCAAGTTACCCAAGACGAGGAAAGGAAATGATACGATATGGGTTATAGTTGACCGACTGACTAAGTCAGCTCATTTCTTACCCATCAAGGAGACTGATAGCTCCGATATGTTAGCCCAGTTATACGTTGATAAGATTGTAGCCCTACACGGCATACCTGTAGCTATTATCTCTGACCGGGATACTAGGTACTCGTCACATTTTTGGAGGAGCTTCCAGCAATCTTTGGGCACACGTTTGAACTTTAGTACGGCTTACCATCCTCAGACAGTCGGTCAGAGTGAGCGTACTATTCAAACGTTAGAAGACATGCTACGTGCATGTGCGATCGATTTGGATGGTAGTTGGGATAAGAACCTACCATTAATCGAATTCTCCTACAACAATAACTACCAAGACAGCATCAATGCTGCGCCTTTTGAGGCATTCTACGGTAGAAAGTGTAGATCGCCAGTTTGTTGGGCGGAAGTTGGAGAAGTCCAGTTATCAGGACCAGAGATCGTGTTCGAAACGACGGACAAGATGTCCAGATTCGTAACAATCTCCAAGCTGCCCGGAATAGGCAGAAGAGTTACGCGGATCCAAGTCGTAAGGGTTTTCACTTCGAAGTAGGTGACAAAGTCCTACTTAAAGTGTCACCATGGAAAGGGGTGATGCGATTTGGTAAGAAAGGCAAACTAAGCCCGAGATACATAGGACCTTTCGAGGTTATCGAACGCGTCGGGTCAGTTGCCTACAAGTTGAACTTACCAGAAGAGCTCAGTGGAATTCACAATGTGTTCCACATCTGCAATCTAAAGAAGTGTTCAGCTGACGATTCACATGTCATGCCACATACAGATGTGCAGATAGACAAGAGCTTGAAATTTGTTGAAAAACCTTTGTCGATTGAAGATCGACAGGTAAGAAAGCTTCGAAGAAAGCATATACCTTTTGTAAAGGTCAAATGGGATGCCCGAAGAGGTCCCGAGTATACGTGGGAGTTGGAATCCACCATGAAAGAAAAATACCCTTATTTGTTTCAGTAAATCTCGGGTCGAGATTTATTTTAAGGGGGTGAGGATGTAACACCTCGGAAAATTCACGTCCTATAATATGTTGACACGTGGGGAAAATTCACGTCCTATAATATGTTGACACGTGTCATAAAGTTTAAACGTGTGAAAGAAATATTATGGAAGGACTAAAGTTGACAAACGTGGAAAGTATGTAAATATACGTATTCTAAGTGTCAACAGTGAATAAACATATTGTATTTTAACCCTACAAGATGCTCATACCTTCAAACGAATAAATCATGGATCATACGAAGCTTAAAGTGAGTAATTTCAAACTACAGGGACCAATTGTGTCAACATGTTTAATTTATACCTCTGAGTGACCTTTTGACAAACCCGAAGCTTTGTAAATATTAATTATGCTCACGAGAATGCACCATAAAAATTTCATAAAGTTTCGTTAACGTATGAGAAAGTTATGATCAAATTCGTGTGCGAAGCGTTAAAGCGTAAACGTCGAAAGTTAGGACTTTTCGGGTGATAATAAAGTTACCCGGGGACTTGGCAAAGTGGGTATATGTTTTAAGGCCTTAGTAGATAGATTGTGGGGGTTTAAAGTGCAATAAATCAGTACCTATTCGGGTTTTGAAGAGCCAAGGACCAAATCGCAAAAGATCAAGAAAGCTGAATTTGGCAACCCGTCGCGCCACGCGAGGGTCCCTCGCGCCACGCGAGGGACTCCCAGTTCCAGAATACCTGCTGTTGGCTGTTATGTGCAATTGTGACCCTCTTGGCCGGTTTTTCTTGCATGTGAAGGACCCTTAGACTCCCCTACATGCTAGAGACATGTGTTTATCATTTGTGGCTGATCATAGACCCTTGTGTCAATACTTTGTGGTGTGTAAACCCATTATATAAAGACCCATTCATGTCACAAACATTCCTCACATCAATTGCAAACAATCTGATCATTTGAGGAGCCTTCAAAGCTGATACAAAGCATCCCTAATCATCATTAAACACTTGTAAGTCTATTAGTCCTTTCTTAATTATGTTTAGCTTAGTAAATAGCTTAAAAGTCAACATATCGTAATAAACGGTTGACTTCGGGATTAGTTAACGATAGCTCAGTCGTATGTCAAATTAAAAGTACCGTTAGATAGGTAATTACATGGGTATTAAACCCTTATAAGGGCACGTACCGAATCCAGACCTAACTAGGTCGTTTGTCGGGTCAAACGTTGACCGAAAAAGTCAACAGAATTGCAAAATGCGATTTAAAGCACGATTAGCAATCCGCGAGGCATGTAACCTGCTTTAACCTTAATATAACATGGTAATAAGTATGAAAACTTGTCTACGCTTGCCCGACTCGACAAATTCCTGTTAAAACCCGGTTCGGAACCAAAAGGCGCAAAACCTTGACTTTTGCTTTGACTTCAGTTCTGACCCGTTTTAGTTTGATTCGGAAATGCCTTAGTGCTTCATTAGGGTTAGGTTGCATGATAGTATAAGCCTCTGTACTTGTTTCGTTGATTATCCAATTAATATGCAAGTTTCCGTTAATCGCTCATATGTTGACCGTTATGCCCTTATTATCTTAAAACGTGATTTATGAAAATGTAAAAATGTAGAAACCTTAAATACTGATATATAGACTTGCATGCAAAGTTTGACATCAGTTCGACTTGTAGATTAAGAGTTATGCTCATTATCGCAAAACTAATGCTTTATGTTAACATAATGGCGTAATTAGCATATAGCCTAGTTAAACATACTTTTTGGTATCAAATCTTTTACCCACTGATATAAAATATTATTTTAGGATTTTTAAAGATTTTTAATAAATTTTAGGCTGAGCATAACTCGTAGTCGCAGGCTTAATTCGGAAATTGTCGGTTTTGCCCTTACGGGCCATAAAATGAGTTTTACTTATCTAAACGACTCCAAACCTTTTGCTACTGATCACATATGTTAAATAAATTATTTTAAGCCTTCTGGAAATATAAAAATATCAGATTTAAGTATCGAACCCGGAAATGGCCTTTAATCGCCATAATTAGCGTTTTTAACGCATAGTATGTCTTAAAATCATATTAGACATACCCGGGTTGATACCTACTGATATATGAGGCAAATTATGATATTTTAACAGTAAGCAAGGGTTGATTAACTCAGACTTCGTTTTTGAGCTTTTCGGCTTATGTGAAATTACCAAAATACCCCTACGGGGCATAGTTTGGTTAAAGATGATAAATCTCACATATATGCTTTAGTCTACTGTTATAACTCATCAAATTGAGTATGTTTGCTGTTTACATCAGACCTGTAACTCAGTTAAACATCTAAGCGCTTTTACAAACTTTAAAATGACCAAACTACCCCTACGGGGCATAGTTTGTGTTTAAATTAGTTCGGGGCATAACGAAAGACATCCTACTGATGTCACAACATATTTGAAGCATATTAACTTAGGAAACCTGTATATGGCTCTTACGGATACCCGTTACGCTTATTTCGCGTTCGGTTCGGTTTATGTAACAAGTTTACATAAATTAGCCGATACGGGTCAAACCTTATCGGTTTTATCTCAAAATTCAGAATGTGAATAATAAAACCATATTAAACAAGTCTTCACACTTTTCGGTTCTGAATCACATTCTATCCGGTCTTCGCTTAATCGTGCGTACGAACCGTATCTTTGAAACTAGTCGGTCTAAGCTTAAGCTTAATTAAAGACCCGTTAGGATTCTAATAGGTTATTAAAAACCTTCGTTCCAGATTAGGAGCCCAGTAAAAGCTATCTGTACTTGCTGAATTGATATACGGCTGGGATTGAATTTATATTTAGCTCAGGTAAATACTTTTAACTTATTTTCCCTATGCGGGCTTGGGTTACGGTACATAGGGTACCGCTTGATCGAGCATCAAATCTTCCACGCATAGTGGTTAATTGAATAATTTGATCGGCTCGTTTTAAACAGATGTGTCTACTTTACAGCCTTTGGGGGGTTAATGACCATGTCCCGGATATCCTCGGCATTATCTTACGAGATGGCCACGACCTGAGCACGGGGTGTAAGCGTACACCTGTCAGTGTATAACTCTAGAATTGTGGTGTGTCTATTGATCTTTAACCCGGATACGTTCCGGGCTACTGAACGCATAAGTAACATGTAAATCGTTCACAAGATTATAATATTAAATAATTCTCCCAAGTTAAAAAGATTAATTTTGCCTTTGTGCATTTTAATCAATGTGTCAAGATATTTTGTGCCACGTGCATTCAAAACAATTTACAAACTCTTTTTCCAAAATGAGTCAGTTGAATGTATTTACCAGTGTAAACTGACGTATTTTCCAAAAAGGCTAAATGCAGGTACTATACGAACTTGGCTGGATAATTCTCCTTAGCATCAATAGAAGTCTCGCAAGCTTAAGATGCCTAAAAGTCTGTTGAACTATTGTTTCCATTTTATGTTCGATCCTTCTGTGGATAAACTTCCGGATATTGTGACAGTTGATATTACAATAATAAATTCGGTTGTATTATATTTTCAATTGGTTCCGCTGTGCTTAATAATATTGTGTTGTTTGACTATTATGTTGCCAACCATGACGTCACGATACTCCCCACCGGGCCCACCGGTGACACGTGGAAATCGGGGTGTGACATTAATGGAGTTAATCTTCAAGCTGTGGTTGACGCAGCAGTTGAAAGGACCATGGAAAGAGCATGAAATAATCTAAAGAGCCGAATGCTCCTCGCTCTGAATTTCATTTAAAAACCATGTCCAATTACTCATGAGAAGAGGTTTTGTTCACACTTCGTATATGAAGGATGAACCAAAAGAAGGAGAATAACTCCCAGAAATCTGAGAGAGAGAGCAAGTACGGGCTTAATAAAAAGCAACGAAAGTTCGGTAAGAAGCCGGTATACCTCTGAGACTGCTTCAGCATTAATAGATGGATGTTTTATATCCATTAGGAATCATTTTTTTTGATGTCCTAGTTCCGTTAAATACAAGGACTCAATTTAGTGATAAAATCAAGCCCATATGTGGGTAATAAGAAGCAATTAATTATCAAGACTCCTTATGAGACAACTCTCATAATTACACGTATCCGTACGATTAATTAATATTAAACATAAAAAAATGGTGGAACTGGCCGTCCCCGGAATCGAACCTGGGTCTAGGCCGGCCGCACCCTTTCGCGCGCCTAGCCAACTGAGCTAGGTGCCTAGTTTGTGAAACTTCCATTATTAAATAAATATAAGCACTTGTACAATAAACTTCCCTATCATTTATCAAGGATAATTTCTGCTAAGTGTCCTGTTTTTAATACAAGCAATAATAAATCTTCATGAACCATAAACTTAGTAAAATTTTTATTATCATCCACAAGGTATAACTACCAAGGAAACCATAGTAACCGATTCTTATGGATCGGCAAGGAGTTCTTTCGAAAATCTAAGAGCACTCTTTCTTAGCATAGCGTACGACAACATATGTTATTTTAATTATTTTCTCATTGTTTTCTATCTCCTGCGAATGCCAAACTATGTTTGATAAAAGTGTCATATGAGGATTGACGTATCCTAGTGTGTCCCATAGATTATTTCCATGTCTGATCAGCATGGAGGTTTAATACATGGAACCCCTGAGATATCCCAATGATCATATTGTACTAAAGTCGACTAGTAGTATTCAAAGAAGATATCCAAAAATGGAAATTTTTTTCTTCCAAGTAAATGTTCCCAACTAAGGAATTCGTGGACTTATAGCATAAAGGTGTCACTTATTTGACACGAGTAATGGTGGATGAACTGGAGCCTGAGATATGGAAAATCTCTGTAGCCTCCTTGCAATCTTGATTATCTTCTCATAAGTTTTCCCTGCTTACCTCCGGGAAGGGCAGGTAGAATTAAGATTGTATCCCGCTATGGGCTGGAGTATTGTGAAAACTCCATATTGATTATGGAATAATCGAAACCTTGATTAAATAGGTTTTAAAACATAGGCACATAAAGCCTGACTCAATATTCTGAGGGTTTTACGTTATTAAATAAGAAAGACGGTTCATATTGCTTATGCATACATGTCGCAACCCTAATTAGGCAACGATTAAGAATTTGCCATCAGCTACCAAGGATCTAAGGGCAAACTATTGGTGGATAGACTTGAAGAAGTCTGTGGCCACCTATGTAGCTAAATGCTTGACAAGTGCGCAAGTCAAAGCCGAGCATCAGAAACCATCAGGTTTGCTACAACAGCCCGAACTTCCTACGTGGAAGTGGGAAATGGTAACTATGGATTTTATTACCAAGTTACCCAAGACAAGACAAGAAAAGGAAATGATACAATATGGGTTATAGTTGATGGACTGACTAAGTCAGCTCATTTCTTACCCATCAAGGAGACTTGCAGCTCCGATGTGTTAGCCCAGTTATACGTTGATAAGATTGTAGCCTTATATGGCATACCTGTGGCTATTGTCTCTGATAGAGATACTAGGTACACGACACATTTTTGGAAGAGTTTCCAACAATTTTTGGGCACACGTTTGAACTTTAGTACGGCTTACCATCCTCAGACAGACGGTCAGAGTGAGCGTACTATTCAAACGTTGGAAGACATGCTACGTGCATGTGCGATCGATTTAGGTGGTAGTTGGGATAAGAACCTACCATTAATCGAATTCTCCTACAACAATAGCTACCATACCAGCATTAAGGCTGTGCCTTTTCAGGCATTATACGGTAGAAAGTGTAGAACGTCAGTTTGTTGGGCGGAAGTTGGAGATGTCCAGTTATCAGGACCAGAGATCGTGTTCGAACGACGGACAAGATAGTCCAAATTCGTGACCGACTCAAAGCTGCCCGGGATAGGCAGAAGAGTTACGCTGATCCTAAGCGTAAGGATTTTCACTTCGAAGTAGGTGACAAAGTCCTACTTAAGGTGTCACCCTGGAAGGGGGTGATGCGGTTTGGTAAGAAAGGCAAGCTAAGTCCGAGATACATAGGACCTTTCGAGGTTATCGAACGAGTCGGGTCAGTTGCCTATAAGTTAAACTTACTTGAAGAGCTCAGTGGAATTCACAATGTGTTCCACATCTGCAATCTGAAGAAGTGCTTCGCTGATGAATCACTGGTTATACCGCATACAGATGTGCATATAGATGAGAGCTTGAAGTCTGTGGAAAAACCCTTGTCGATTGAGGATCGACGGGTTAGGAAGCTTCGAAGGAAGCATGTACCTATTGTTAAGGTCAAATGGGATGCCCGTAGTGGTCCCGAATTCACGTGGGAGGTTGAATCCACGATGAAAGAAAAGTACCCTTACTTATTTCAGTAAATCCCGGGTCGAGATTTATTTTAAGGGGGTGAGGATGTAACACCTCGAAAATTCACGTCCTATAATGTGTTGACACGTGTCATAAAGTTTGAACGTGTGAAAGAATGTTATAAAAGGACTAAAGTTGACAAACATGGAAAGTATGAGATTTTACGGATTCTAAGTGTCAACAGTGAATAAATATACTTCATAATAACCCTACATGATGTTCATAACATCAAACGAATAAATCATGGATCATACGAAGCTAAAAGTGAGAGATTACAAACTACAGGGGTTAAATGTGTCAACATGTTAAAGATATACCTCTGAGTGACCTTTTGACAAACCCGAAGCTTTGTAAATATAAATTATGCTCACTAGAATGCACGATTAAAATTTCATAAAGTTTCGTTATCGTATGAGAAAGTTATGATCAAATTCGTGTGCGAGGGGTTAAAGTGTTAACGTTGAAAGTTAAGGCTTTTCGGGTTAACCGGAAGTGTTCAGGGACTTGGCAAAGTGGGTATAAGTCCTAAAGCCCTTGTGGGTAAATATAAGGGGGTCAAAATGCAAGAAATAACCCTAGTTGCCCCTTCGTGAAGCCAAAGGTCAACTTGGAAAACAAAGAAAAATCAAAAATCTGATTTCGCAGGCTAGGCGGCCCGCGTGAGAATTATAAAAGTGGGAGGCGGCCCGCGTGGCGACGTCAGATGCAGAAAAACAGGTAACAGCCTGTTAAACGCGATTTTAACCAATAAGGCCGGTAATTCTCACTTGTGGACGACCCCTAGGCACCCCTAAGCACTAGGGAACAAGTGTTGATCAATTGTGGTGGGTTGTAGACCCCAAGTGTCAAAGAATTGTGGTGATTAAGGTGCTATATAAGGCCATTATGTGCAACATTGTTCATCACACATTCATCTGCATTTGTGATCAATTCTGGAGCTCTCAAGCAGGTCCAACTGATCATATCTAGTGCATAGGACTCTTGTAAGTCTACTAGTCCTTCTTTAATTGAGTTTAGCTTGTTTAATTAGCTAAAAGTCAAACCGTCGTAATTACGGTTTGACTTCGAGATTAGTCAATAATGGCTCAGTCATATCTCGAATTGAAAGTAGTTATGAGTTGGTATTTATGTGGGTAATAAAGCCTCAAAAGGGTTTTCCCCTGATTACCACTCTAACCAGGTCAAAAGTCGGGTCAAACTCTTAAGTAAAAAGTCAACAGGATGCTTAAAATGTCATTTATGCATAATTAGCTATCTAGAACATATATAACCTGTTTGATCATTGTTATAACTTAGTAATAAGTGTAAGAACATGTCCAAACATGTTCAACCCGACTATTTCCTGTTTAGACCCGGTTCGGAACCGAAAGTCACACAGTTTGACTTTCACTTTGACTTTCAGTTCTGACCCGTTTAAGCATGTTTTAGAAATGCCTCAGAGCTTTAATTGGATTAGGATACATGTTAGAACAACCCTCTGTGATTATACACCTTGGTTCATTAGTTATCCAATTAATATGCATGTTTCCGTTAATTGCTCATATGTTGACCGTTATGCCCTTATTACCTTAAAAAGTGATTTATGAAAATGTAAAAGTGTAGAAACCTTAAATACTGATATATAAACTTGTATGCAAAGTTTGACATCAGTTTGACTTGTAGATTAAGAGTTATGCTCAATATCGCTAAATTAATGCTTTATGTTAATAAAATGGCGTAATTAGCGTATAGCCTAGTTAAGCCTACTTTTTGGTATCAAAATTAATACCCACTGATGTAATATATTATTTTGAGATTTTTAAAGATTTTTAATTAATTTTAGGCTGAGCATAACTCATAGTCGTAGGCTTAATTCGGTAAATGTCGGTTTTGCCCTTACGGGCCATAAAATGAGTTTTACATATCTAAACGACTCCAAACCTTTTGCTACTGATCACATATGATAAATAATTTATTTTAAGCCTTCTGGAAATATAAAAATATCAGATTTAAGTATCAAACCCGGAAATGGCCTTTAATCGCCTTATTTAGCGTTTTTAACGCATAGTATGTTTTAAAATCATATTGAACATACCCGGGTTGATACCTACTGATATATGAGGCAAATTATGATATTTTAACAGTAAGAAAAGGTTGAATAACTCAGACTTCGTTTTTGAGCTTTTCGGCTTATGTGAAATTACCAAAATACCCCTACGGGGCATAGTTTGGTTATAAATGATAAATTTCACATATATGCTTTAACCTACTGTTATAACTCATCAAATTGAGTATGTTTGCTGTTTACATCAGACCTGTAACTCAGTTAAACATCTAAACGCTTTTACAAACTTTAAAATGACCAAACTACCCCTACGGGGCATAGTTTGTGTTTAAATTAGTTCGGGGCATAATGAAAGACATCCTACTGATGTTACAACATATTTGAAGCATATTAACTTAGGAAACCTGTATATGGCTCTTACGGATACCCGTTACGCTTATTTCGCGTTCGGTTCGGTTTATGTAACAAGTTTACATAAATTAGCCGAAACGGGTCAAACCTTATCGGTTTAATCTCAAAATCCAGAATGTGCATGAAGGACCCATATTAAACAAGTCTCTGAACTTGTCGGGTCTAAATCACATTCTATCCGGTCTTCGCCTAATCGTGCGTACGAACCGTATCTTTGAAACTAGCCGGTCTAAGCTTAAGCTTAATAAAAGACCCGTTAGTATTCTTATAGGTTATATTAAACCTTCGTTCCAGATTAGGAGAACCAGTAAAAGCTACGTGCATTTTGCTTATTGTGATTTATACTTGCATCAGGTAAATACTTTTAACTTATTTTCCCTATACGGGCTTGGGTTACGGTACATAGCGTACCGCTTGATCGGGCATCAAATCTCCACACTTAGTGGGTAGTTGAATAATTTGATCGGCTCATTTAAACAGTCTTGTTTACTTTACAGCCTTTGGGGGGTTAATGACCATGTCCCGGATATCCCTGGCATCATCTTACGAGATGGCCACGACCTGAGCACGGGGTGCAGGCGTACTCCCGTGTATAACTCACTTAAAGTGGTGTGTCTATTGATCTTTAACCCGGATTTGATTCGGGCTACTGAACGCATAAGTAACATGTAATTCGTTCACAAGATTATAATATTAAATAATTCTCCCAAGTTAAATAAAAAAATGTTTATGCCATGTGCATCCAAACCAATTTTTAATCATTTTCCAAAATGAGTCAGTTGAATGTATTTACCAGTGTAAACTGACGTATTTTCCCAAAAAGACTAAATGCAGGTACTAAACGTAATTGGCTGGATTGTCTCCCTAGCATCAATAAAGAGTCTCGCAAGCTTAAGATGCCTGAAGTCTGTTGAACTATTGTTTCCATTTTATGTTCGATCCTTCTGTGGATAAACTTCCGAATATTGTGATAGTTGATATTACAATAATAAATTCGGTTGTATTATATTTTCAATTGCTTCCGCTGTGCTTAATAATATTGTGTTGTTTGACCATTACGTTGCCAACCATGACGTCACGATACTCCCCACCGGGCCCACCGGTGACACGTGGAAAATCGGGGTGTGACATTGTCTAAGAACAAAGCTGAAGTCATTTGTCATGAGAAAATCATTCGCATCCCTCTAGCGAATGGTGAAACTCTCATCGTGCATGGAGAAAGACGAAACACGCCTCTACGAATCATCAGTTGTATGAAGGCACATAAGTGCTTAAGGAAAGGATGTGTTGCTTTCCTAGCACACGTTGTAGATAAGAAGGCTGTGGAGCCAAAACTCGAAGACATTCCTGTGGTGAAGGAATTTCCTGATGTATTCCCTGAAGATCTGCCAGGACTACCTCCGCAACGACAAGTCGAATTCCACATAGACTTGGTTCCAGGAGCCGCTCCTGTAGCCAAGGCTCCATATCGACTTGCACCATCCGAAATGCAAGAATTATCTACACAACTCCAGGAGTTGTTGGATAAAGGATTCATAAGGCCAAGCTTCTCACCCTGGGGAGCTCCAGTATTATTCGTGAAGAAGAAGGATGGATCACTGCGGATGTGTATCGATTATAGGGAACTGAACAAGCTCACAATCAAGAATCGGTATCCGCTACCGAGGATTGATGACTTGTTTGATCAACTGCAAGGATCAAGCTACTATTCCAAGATCGACCTTCGATCTGGATACCATCAGCTGAGAATCCAAGATGAAAGTGTGCCAAAGACTGCATTCAGAACACGCTATGGGCACTACGAATTTCTTGTGATGCCATTTGGATTGACGAACGCGCCAGCGGTCTTTATGGATCTGATGAACCGCGTATGCAAACCATATCTTGATAAATTCGTGATTGTATTTATCGATGATATCCTGATTTACTCGCGAACGAAAGAAGAGCATGAGCAACATCTCAGAACCATCTTGGAGCTACTGAAGAAAGAGAAACTTTATGCAAAGTTCTCGAAATGCGAATTATGGATTCGCGAAGTACAATTTCTTGGTCACGTGGTGAATGAGAAGGGCATTCATGTAGACCCGTCCAAGATAGAAGCAATAAAGAATTGGGAAGCTCCCAAGACCCCAACTGAAGTTCGCCAATTTTTGGGCTTAGCGGGCTATTATCGGCGATTCATCGAGAATTTCTCAAGGATAGCTCAACCGCTAACGACCCTTACTCAGAAAGACAGGAAATACGACTGGGGTTACAAACAAGAAGAAGCCTTTCAGCTACTTAAGAACAAGCTCTGCGATGCACCGATACTATCGTTACCCGAAGGCACTGAAGACTTCGTGGTATACTGCGACGCCTCACGACAAGGCTTGGGTTGCGTGCTCATGCAACGCCAAAAAGTCATCGCTTATGCTTCAAGACAACTGAAGGTTCACGAGAGAAATTATACCACTCCCGACCTGGAGGTGGGCGCAGTGGTATTCGCCTTGAAGATTTTGCGACATTATTTATATGGTACTCGATGTACAATCTTCACAGATCACAAAAGCTTACAACACATATTTGATCAGAAGGAATTGAATATGCGCCAGCGACGTTGGGTCGAGCTGCTGAACGATTAGGACTGTGAGATTAAGTACCATCCTGGAAAGGCAAACGTTGTAGCAGACGCGTTGAGCCGAAAAGAAAGGGTTAAGACCCTAAGGGTTCGAGCACTGGAAATGACGATCCGAACGAACCTCACTGCACGCATTCGAGATGCACAACAAGAAGCTCTTAAAGAAGAGAACCGTAAAGCTGAATGTCTACGGGGTATGCTGAAATACATGGTGCCAAATGAAGAGGGAGCCTTATACTTTAAAAAGCGCATTTGGGTTCCGCTCTATGGTGGCCTACGAGAAGTCATCCTTGATGAAGCGCACAAGTCAAGATACTCGATCCACCCAGGGTCGGACAAGATGTATCAAGACTTGAAGGAATATTATTGGCGGCCGAGACTCAAGAGCGACGTTGCTGTCTATGTTGGAAAATGCCTAACCTGTGCTAAGGTTAAGGCAGAATATCAGAAACCGTCCGGCCTACTACAACAACCAGAGATTCCCGTATGGAAGTGGGAACAAATCTCGATGGACTTCATAACGAAATTACCCAGGACCCCGAGAGGGCACGATATGATATGGGTAATAGTTGATCGATTGACGAAGTCTGCGCATTTCCTACCAATCCGAGAGAAGGATAGCACTGGAAATCTTGCGGAGATATACTTAAGAGAAATTGTGGCACGTCATGGAGTGCCAATCTCAATCATTTCAGACAGAGATGGACGCTTTGTCTCAAGAATCTGGCAATCATTTCAGGAAACCTTTGGATCTCAATTAGATCTGAGCACGGCATTCCATCCGCAAACAGACGGCCAGAGCGAACAGACTATACAAACGTTAGAAGATATGCTTCGCGCATGTGTCATGGATCTAGGCGGCAGCTGGGATACTCATCTACCTTTAGTTGAGTTTTCCTACAATAACAGCTATCATACGAGCATAAAAGCCGCGCCGTTCGAAGCTCTGTATGGCCGCAAATGCCGATCGCCCTTATGTTGGGCAGATGCCGGAGATAAACGTATGGTTGGTCCTGAACTTGTACAAGAGACAACCGACAAGATTGCGCAGATCCGAGAGCGCATTAAGGCGGCTCGAGAGCGACAAAAGAGCTACGCTGATCCGAATAGAAAATCGGTAGAATTCAAGGTGGGAGACAAAGTGTTGTTAAAAGTCTCACCATGGAAGGGCGTAGTCAGATTTGGAAAGCGTGGAAAGCTGAATCCACGATATATCGGACCATTCAGAATACTGAAGAGAATTGGTACCGTGGCGTACAAGTTGGAGTTACCGGAAGAACTTAATGGAGTACATGATACGTTTCATGTATCCAACCTAAAGAAGAGTCCAACACAAGAAAGCGTGATCATCCCGATGGATGAAGTGCATATTGATGAAGCCCTCCGATTTACAGAAAAACCCGTTGAGGTTACCGACTGGAAAGTCAACAAGACCAGGAGGAGCAGCGTAAAACTTGTCAAAGTACGTTGGAGCTCTAAGCACGGACCCGAGTACACATGGGAACGTGAAGACCAGTTCAAGAAAAAGTATCCCCACCTATTCAAGAAGACTCCAGCGAGAGTGAGTTCAGTCTGAATTTCGGGACGAAATTCTTTTAACGGGGGGAGACTGTGACAAGTGGCCCAAACCGGTAATTTCCGTACACTTTAATTAGTGCTTAATGACTGCAATTATGTGCTTAATTGTCAGCAATACCTGATTTCGTACTAAACAAGTGAATTCATGCACGTTGTATACTACAAAATATTGCTTTATGCATAAACAAGAGCGTTGCGTCAAAAAAATACTAGTAAACTCACCGGTAAGACACGCTGTGTCAACAGAACTGCAGAAAGCAGTCAGACAATAAAATTGGAGCCTAGGTGTAGGTCCGACAACAAGAAAGCATTAAAACCCAAGAGTACATACAAGGGTTAATATATATGCAATGCGAAAGCAAAAATAAGCACTAAAAGGCACCCGAAACGCACTTTAAGTGCATAATTTATACAATTCAGCAATAATTCAGCATTTAGACATATAAATATTATGCAGAAATGTCGTTTTATTATCCAGAATATTTCCCTAAGTGTTGGGAATCGATTGTGTTACAAAAAGATACTTATTAAACACTAAAAGGTGCAATTTAGCACTTTAACGAATCGGTATGTAACCGAACAACCGGACTATACCCGGAACATGAAAATATTGTTAATAACATTATTTATCTTTTTCTGAACCAGTTAGGGTCCCCGAATACCCTAACACCCGCCCTAAAACACAACACACAACTAACCGGGTTAATCCCTAAACTTAACTAAGTTAACCTAACTAATAAGCTAACTAAATGGTTAGAATGGAACGAGAACCCCCCCCCCCCCCCTTGGGCCGATTCGGTCACCTTGTGACCTACCATGTACTATTTTCATTATTTAATCCTCTTATGTTCCATATCAAGAGGACATTGAAACCTTTGGTCCATAATCTCTAAATTACCTATAAGTAACTAGTTAAGCACATAAGATCATTCACACCTCATAACTTCACACATCACACTCTCTCTTGCTCTCTCAAGCTCACGGCCAAACACCCATAAGCATCCATCAATTTTTCGAGCCTTGTTCAACCCACTCCAAGGTCACACAAGCGTTAAGGATCATATTCGAGGAGGTTTGGAGCAAACGGAAGGCGAAGGACCTCTTTCTCTTGCTTTTATCCACCCTTGTTGTGCTTAGATTCTTCCCTAGCCTCGAGCTAGTGGTATGTTGCTTAAATCACTCTCTTGAACTATATTGAAGTGGTTAAAATGATTCGTAACGGTTAAAACTCGTTAACATACAAGATGACACACAAAAGTCTACTAAAAACACTAAAAATGTTGGTTAAAAGCACATATGTTGTGTAAATCATGTAGTATTTGACTTGTGTGATTATTTGGACCCGATCTATGTTGTGGTAGCTCGGATCATCGTTTAACCCGGTTTAGTCATGATCTTGGATTATGACATAAAGCTTGTTTAAGAGTAACAAAGGTTAAATGATGAAACTCTACCACACACATC
This sequence comes from Helianthus tuberosus, assembly GCA_030545235.1. Lineage (NCBI taxonomy): Eukaryota > Viridiplantae > Streptophyta > Magnoliopsida > Asterales > Asteraceae > Helianthus > Helianthus tuberosus. Next base: position 4,210,111 of record CM060362.1, read on the forward strand.
ATGAACTTGTGTAAAAGCGATTTAACTTGTGAAATAGTGTTTAAAACTAGTAGATCTACGTATCTACAAGCGGTATTTTCAAAGGACCAAGTGTCCAAGAAATCATATTTTCTAAAGCCGAATCGTACATGAAAAAGAATGATTTTAGCAAACACACGAGTATGTAAACACTTGTGTAACTTAAAGTTTCGATAAAATAACTATTGTTGTAAATGCTTACCGGAAGTTGTAAAGATGTAACTTCTTTCAAAGCGAGACTTTCAAGAAACAAAGTTGATCTATACAAAGATCCACTAAAAATAATGGAAGGATACTACCTATTTTGGAAAAACCACAAGTTCATGTATTTCTGCGATTACGTCTATTTTAACTAGTTGCATATTGTTTATTTTTGAATGAGGAGATTGTTGACGATTTAAAAGAAAATAAACACATGTTTTGAAAACATGGGAAACCTCCATTTTAGGGGAAACTCTGTCAAAATTTTTATAAATTTTGACACTTAGAAAAATATAAGTTTTTGAGAAACTTATTCCCTAAAAATGTGTTTAAAAGCATTACCAACGTTTCCCAAATTTTTGGTGATAAGAAATGAGGATTTCTTCAAGAATAAAAATGGATATAAGTATGTATATTTTTGAGAGAAAAATATATATTATTTGATCACCAACTTATGTGCTAAGTGTATATAGTATGTGTTATACGTACTAGTGTATTAAGACTTAAAAATACACTAAATACTCGTGAGGAGTATAAACATAAAAATACACATACAAAATACAAGATACATAATTCGGGTGCGAAGTGCAAAACACAAAAGACTTATATTTATTTTAGAGGAAATAATATAAGTAAGATACGTAGTTAAAAATATGAAATATTTTTAACACAACAATACAAATACAAAAGAGAGTGACTGTACTTGTGCGATACAAGTCTAGTGACTAACGTTAAGAAAACGCGTATAGGTTACGACGTTAATTAAGCAAATCCGGTGAAGTTTACGACGCACAGGAACGCAAAGTTGTGAGTTCATGATCCCCCTTTTCTCTTTAACTGTTTTCAGTTTTTATAACTTCGGGGGTGAAATACATGTACAAATGTGCAAAATTTATAATTGGTATGATATAAGAATACAAAAAGTACACTTGGTGAGAACGAGAACCAAGTGTGACGAAATATAAGAATATGAGAAGCGCACTTGGTGAGAACGAGAACCAAGTATGAGGCGCTATGAGAAATGATAACGAGAAACGCGCTTGGTGAGAACGAGAACCAAGTAGGATGCGTTATGAGAAATAGTGTCGCGAATAGGGTACAGAAGCACCATTAATCGTGTACATACTTAGACCGCAGAACAAAAGATTAGATCTAATGGGTTCCGGGCAGCCCCACTCTTGGCCACTCTTTTACCAAGCAGTGTTTTTGTGTCTCAGTCGTAAATCGACTACAGAAAAATGCCTATGGTTTGGTGACTTCCTATGTCGTGTCACATGTTAATGGCTTTGCAACCCATTAACACATGATACATATAGAAATATTTGACTTATACATGAGTACGTGGTGTACACAAAAGACTTGATTTATACAAAAGACAAATTATGTTTTCATACAAAGTATACAAACGTGAAATACAAAAACTGCATGAATTCACACCAACTTTATGTTGACGTTTTTCCAAAACTCACATGTATTTCAGGTAACTAGGATGGATGTGCGCGTGGTCTTACTCATGCTCGTGGATGTCGCTTTGTTTATCTTTAAATAAAGTTGTGACTTTTAAGACAATATGTTATCTCGTGTTGTAAACACTTGACACATGTTTTCAGTAATGTAATGTTTGAAGTTATTTTTGAGCATGTAGTATGTTTACTCTTCGTATGCAATGAGAACCTTTCATGATCACACCTCGTGCTTCCGCCGCAGAAAGGGGTGTGACAGATTGGTATCAGAGCAGCGATTGTAGTGAACCAGGATTCCTTCTCGAGTCTAGTCTACAATCTCTAGGATCCATTCACGAAAACAATTTTCAAAGAGTTTTCATTGCGCTAGGCCCCTGTTTTCACAGAAACTCTGCAGCAAATTGCTGCATATTCCCAGCACGTCCGCGTTTCACGGAAACGGTCATAACTTCTTCGTTATTGGTCCGTTTTACCCGATTCTTTTTCCTACGCGTCCGTAATTTAATTCTCCATCTTATGGAATTAAGATCCAACATCCGACTTAATAAAATTTCGGACTTTTAACTCTTCGGCTTATTACCCTTTTACCCAACTTTGACCCGTTCATGCATTCATCAACGTAACTTGTCCGTTTTACCATAACCTCTTATAAACATAATGATATCAATGACGTCTATCATAAATTACTAAATTCTTGGATGTCTTGCATCCTCTTAACACATTATCATTCATATGCTCATTTCGACCCGTTAAGGGTATTCGCACATTAATTGGTCTATGACTAACCAAACCATCATCCCCACTTCCATACTTGTCTAAAACATTACACTAATCGAATAAATTGTTTCTAAGCTACTTTTAAGATCGTTTACCCCAAAATACCCATCAAGGGCATTTTGGTCAACCTTAAACCCATCATTTACGACGAAAGACTTTAACACATATTTGACCTCAAACATCATGTTTAATTCATTACAACACTTTATTACTTACTTGTACTAAGAAGTGATTACGGAAATCACTTACCTTATGCGTCCGTGCTCGTATCCGATTCCTTGCCTCTTCTTGACCCGTTAACACATCATGCTTGAGTCCGTCTCGACGTGATTCCTATACTTTCATTTCATCGAAATCACGCTCTTATTAGCATACACCTTTGTACATGTAACAATCATATCACTCGCATAATTCACACTTAACTTTCCTTAGTCATTTCTAACAAGCATTAAAATACATAATCAACTTCACATAATCACATCCGTATACGTTAAACTCATGTAACTCTTCATGTCATTAAATTTAACACGGATTGCTATAACATGTACCATACGACTTCCCATCAACCTACATTTACTTAACGAGTCAAATCATGTTTCTTATACTTAGTTGACTTTCAAAAGTCAACTATTAACCATACTTAACTATCGACTTATCATCATATACCCGTAACATCATAATCGACTATACGGACGACACTATATACATTTCATCATACACTTGATGTGAGTACTACCCTTTAAGCATAACGTACAACTATTTCATTCACAATTCTTCTAAACTCATACATAACCCATCAAAACCAACTACTAATCATCATGTATCATTCCAAATGAACATTAAACATAACATCATCATATTCCTATACTTTCATCTAACAATAATTCATCATACCCACATAATACATCAATCATTCAACAAGACTTGAACATAGGAGGTGATTCTAGTCATCATCTTCACCCTAACTAACGGGTGTCACCTCTAAACATCAAATTAACGCAAACCTTTCATAACCCATGTTCTACAGGAGGATTCTAACCCTTGTACATGATTAATTTCATATTAACTCACGGATTAGAACATAACCCACTTCACCCATGATCACCAATCTTAGATTTAAGACATACCTTATGATCCTCTCGTGTTGGTGATCATTAATCCATGCTCGGTTATGGATTTCAGCTTCATCTTGCCTTCCAATTTGAGCATAAAGATGGATTTAGGGTTTGAGGCTCCATGGGAGCCTCCTGCTCCTTCTCGAACACACGCATGTGTGTGTGTGTGTGTGTGTTAAGTTATTTAATAACTTAACTTTCATTTGTTCCACTTTAGCCCCTCGGGTTTACCTTTAAAACATAACTGACACTACCCTCATCATTTAATACTTTTGACCATAGCTTTAACTAAGTTAAATAGCCTAGTTATTTATTTCATGACGTGTCACATCAGAACATACGACAAATATTTAGCATTCAAATTTTGGGGCGTTACAGGAGCAGAAGGCTCGCCTGGAGACTAGCGTGCTCATATGCAAAGGAGCATGCGCGTATGGCGACTTACGTGCTCGTAGTAAAGGAGCATGCCCTTGCCAGCGCATGTGTGCTCGCTCGTATATAAAGGAGCCTACGCGCGTGGCGACTTACGTGCTCGTATGTGGAGCAGCAGGCTCGCATAGAGACCGAGATGCTCGTATGTAGAGCATCAGACTCGTATGGAGACCGGCGTGCTCGTATATAATGCAGTTTTGTAGGCTTTCATCGGTGTACATAAGGGTCGCTTGTCGCGCGTTGCCGATTGAATGTATTGCCAAATCTGCAAATAAGTTTACACGATAAATTGTTATAAAGAGTCTGATATGTGGAAAGTGTTGTACATAAATTTCGTCCTTTGGAGGTGTTTGTTTCATGCATCCATACTTCGCAATATGTGAAAGCAATTTTGACGAACAACAGTTATGTTACACCATTCTATTCTCTCTTTATTGCTGCTAAACAAATGTTAGTAACATTGTACCAAAATATTGATTGCAGATAAGCAATGAGTGTATAAATGTGCAGCATGTAATGCTTATGTCACACGATTGCTTAAACAAAAACGAACTCATGATGGTATATTGACAATAAAATAGTATGTCACACGATTGCTTAAACAAAAACGAACTCATGATGGTATAGTGACAATAAAATATCATTTCTATGCTTTTTACTTGCGATAAGTCCAAACGTTAATATTTTATTTGAAAACGCCAACGTCATGGCAAAGAAAATTATGACCTTGGCTTATTGTATTTAGAATAAATAAATTCTTAAGACTCCTTTGTGCACATGGTTCTTAAATAATTCCGCCAGTGTCAACTTAAAATAATCCATGGTAGCTAAAAACATACGGACGAGCCATACCCAACATATTGAATGCTTATGTAATGCAAAAATGGAGTATATGTCAGTAAAATGAATACTAAGGGATTAAAAGTGTATGTTTAAAATTTTTAAAGGGCCATTCATATGAAATGTCTTGAGTCTAGACAAGTGAGTTTTAAAAATAGATTTGTCAACCCACAAAATGAGTTGAGACTCACGTCTGTTAATCCTCCACAAATGTTAAAAGGCTACGATCTTTTATAGCCATGTTACTCACGTCAAAAGTTCGGTGTATAGGTAATATATTTCAGTGGTGCGTCAAGACTGACGGACGAATAATGCCTGTATGGAGCTTGTCCATAGAAGCAAGATGTTCTCGCACGGCGGCGGAGTGTGTCCGGCAAGCGGTGTTTACTTGTGCGGTAGCGGAGTCTGTCTGGCACGCTGGGTGTACTCGTGCGGCGGCGGAATGTCTCAGATAAGGGCGCGTGGCAGATTCTACCCATAGCAAAGGAGGTGTCAGGATGGCAGGGGGTAATCGCGCGGCGGCGGAGTGTGCCCGGCAGGTGGAGATTACTCTCGCGGCGGAGGGTGTTTTGGCAAGCGGTGTACCCGCGCGGCGGGCGTGTCCGGCGGCCGGTATACTCATGCGACGGAGTTTACCCGCGACGACGAAGTATGTTTGGTAGGCGGAGTATTCGCGCGGCGGAGTGTGCCCGACAAGCAGGTATACTCGCGCGGCGGTGGAGTGTGACCGGCAGGCGGGGTGCACTCGCGTGGCGACGGGTTGTGTCCAGCAAGCGATGTGTACTCGCACGCGCGACGGAGTGTGTTCGCACTACCCGGTTTACACGCGGTAACGAAATGTGCTCGTTTGAACAATATGTTAAAACAATAAAATAATATTTGCAAATTGACATACATTGTTAATAGCACTAAAATAATATTTGCAAATTGACAGCAAACGTGATAATTCATATAAAGCATATAAATTAACAGCGCGTATACAACTATTAAGGCGATAAGTTTTTAATTGACATGTTATTTAATCACCATGGGATTAATAGTCATATAAGGGGTTGTGATTAACTTTCCATTTAAATGTAGCCATGACTAATTTGTCCTCTTCGTTTAAAGATGAGGTACAACTGACATGGTGATGATTTTTTAGTGTTCTTATGCATGCCAACCTGTGACTTTGTTAATCGTTTGCATAGTTATCAGTGTCTCTATGCATTGCTTTTGTATTCAAGCCAACCATTTAAAGGAGCACGATTTGAATGACTTCATATAATAAAGCTTCAAAACTGCAATTAAAATAGTTGGTCATAGAACTCACCTCTGTTGCTTTGGGAAGCTCATACAAATATCTCAAAAAGCTACCAGATTTGAGTTTTGGAGACCCCGAGGGAACGACGTTGTACCGGTATGGGGTTTTGCGTTCAATAACCAACTTCCGAAATCGCTTATTGCTGGATCTAGAAACCTTCACCCAGAGACGTAGATCTGGATGCCGAGCGAAGAAGAACGAAGGTGCGGTTTGTCAGTGGTCCCACGGATGGCGCCAATGTAAAAGAGTAACCCGAGCGGGTCGGTACTTCTACGGTGATGAACGGCCACACCTCATCTTCTCCACTTCATCCTAGACCTGTAAACAAGAAGAGAGAAACGTGGGCAATGTAGAGACGGCCGGTAGAAGAAGAATCCCCTTTTTCCAGCTACAAAAGTGTGTTGCCCTATATCTCATGCCCTAATAAGGAGATGGAGGCCTTCTTATATAGGAGATATGGGAAAACCCAAACCTCAATGGGCCAGGCCCAGTTAGGGTTGTCTCTACGAGCCCACAGCCTAGTGTAGCATAAACTACAACGCGCTGGGCTTCGCGGGTTAGTACACAATAATAATATATAATTACTAAAAAACTGATAAATAGCAAGAAAGTCCGACCGCTCGGGTCGGGTCCAGTACCATACCTCGTCAATAAACAAATACAAAAATATACGATTTAACTTGTAAATAAAAGATGAATACTTTTCTAGTAGATGCTTAATAAATAAATAAAAAAATATACGATTTAACTGGTGATTAAAAAATAAACACTTTTCTAGCAGAAGCTTTTCTTTATTTTTTTAATAAAAACAAAGTTTTCAAATTTAACTACCATGAAAAAGTTTGGTTCAAATTTAATCCTTGCATCATTGGTTAATAAAATAAATAAAATAACATTTTTTGTATTTAATACAACTTTAAGAAGGTATAAATATAATTATAGAATCACCTGTTAATTGATTTTTTTTAGAACGATACAGAAATTTTAGAATAACTAGTATTTTTTTATCTGTACACATATTTGTAAAACAAGTTTCTATGAAATGTTTTCTAAAGTTAAAGGAAATATAAAATGATTGTATATAAGTTTGAATGCATTTTAAAATAAGTTTTTTTTCAAATGTAGATCGATCTATTAAAAAGAGAGTTATTTTAAGATTAAAAAAATAAAGCTTAGAGATTACATAAAATGATTTAATCCATAAATATTTAATAAATTGAAGTTGTCCAATGAAAATAGGAGTGAGAAACAAATCAACATTCAAAAACACCATTTTAGTAAATAATTTTGTAGCAACACTATTATGGTAAATACTTTTTCCATCCACACCATAATGGGAAAAACTCTTTTAGAAAAGCTACAATTTGAAGTTCGATCAGCAATGCATGCTGCTGCATGGAGCATGCCATTGGTCCAACTTTTTTTTTTAAGTAAGTTTTTGTTTATTTTAATCTTTACCTTTGACATTTCGTATTGACATTTACAACCCTTCTACTTTTTTTGAAACTTTATAATTTTTTGTCTTTTAGTAACTTTTTGTTTATTTCATTTTTTACTCTTAAACATTTGGTATTGGTACTTTCACCCCTTCAACTTTCTAAAAACTTTATAATCATTTTTTACATGATTATATTTATGTGCATGTCAGTATAAATTCAAGTTGATTATATTTCTTTGAAAATGGGTATGCTCAGATATAATATGTTTTTTTATGTTTTGAGTTAATCTATGTTTTGACATAAATTTTGTTTTATAACAAGTTAGGTCAAATATAATATGTTTCCATTAGCCTGTATAAATTCGACTTACTTACAAATCTATGTTTTGACATAAATTTTGTTTTATAACAAGCTAGGGCTGAGCAGTATACGGTTCAGAACCGCCAGAACCGGGGAACCGAACCGGAACCGCTAGATCCGAATCGTATTTTTGTATATAGGGTCCGGTTCTGGTTCTTAAATTTGGGTAAAAACGGTTCCCGGTTCGGTTCCGGTTAAAACCACGGTTCGAGTTAAAGAACCGCTAGAACCACTTGAGATTATAAATATTTAAAACCCTATTTTATTAATGGGTTTTTCAACATCATACGACCATCCTAATTCTTATTCCCTCCTCTTATATTCAGTCAACGATCTCATCTTTCATCTTCTAATTCTTCTCCATCTCTTAACCCTGACCCTAATTGCTATCATACAAGTTCATCTCCATCAACACCTTGCAAATACATGTACGCTATTCTACATGACATTTTTTATGATTGCATATATTTTCTTACTAGATGTTTGCTTTCTGATACATATAGTTTTCTGTATGTGAAAATAAAAATTGAACAAAAATAATCAAATCAGTGTTGATCAAATTATAAATGTGTATATAAATAGTGTATCGCTATCAATCTATTCACGTGAACCAAATACAGTAGATGCATTATTCGTTTATTTTTTTTAATTGCTAACACTTGGTTTCATTTAGATGTTTATGAGAAGGTTGAGAGGATAAAGATCGAATGAAGTTTGAAGATGTTTGTTTTAAATGTTAACACGATGCTTGTAATAGTTTTACTTAGAGTTTGTTTTATGGCTTGAAATTTTTTATTGTTGCTTTGCTACTTTTATTTTGGTTGGTTTGAACTTTGAATGTTTCAACTCTTAGTTAATGTTTTAAATTGTTTGATTCGTTTATATTGAATTGTTAATTTTACGATTTAATTGTCAACCGGTTCCCACGAGAACCGTTTACACGAGAACCGTTTAACCGGTTCGGAACCGAACCGGAACCGTTATAATGCGGTTCGGTTCCGGTTCTTAAATTTAGCATCTAATGGTTCCGGTTCGGTTCCAGTTCGGTTCGGTTCGGTCCGGTTCTAAACCGTTGCACAGCCCTACGTGGTGCAATTTTTAACTTAATAAGCATTAATTGTTACTTATTTTTATATACGTGTCGGTATAAATTCAGGTTGGTGTTCGACTTAAATTTCTTTCTCAATTTTTTTTTGTCTTTTAGTAAGTTTGTTTTTATTTTAGTATTTACCTTTCAACATTTTCTATTGTCACTTAGACCACCCGTACTCGGGCGTTGTTTGTAAAAAAAAACTAAAAAAAAAAAAACGCCCCAAAACGCCGGTTGCCCCACTACGCCCGGCGTTGTCCAGCGTTATTTTCGAAGAAAATTGAGTTTGGCGTTTTAATTAAAATGCGGTGCACACATTTGACCGGCCAATCACATGTCCCCAACGGCTAGAAACGGCTAGTTGGTTATTTTTTTAAACATTTTACCTATATATATATATATATATAAACTCATTCACTTTCAACCAAAAACTATCTCAAAAACTCTCTAAAAATCACAACCATTTTATAAAAAACTTGATGGATTCTCCTAGTTCTTCATCCATGGTAAATTTTTACTACGAGTATTTTGCGGATGGCGATGGTTCCACCGATGAGGAGGTTGAGCAAGAGGCGGTTACGAGTGCTTGTCAACTAGCGGTGAGATATGTCGAGCATTGTCGTCGCCCCCAAGCAGAAAAAAATAAAAGATGTTATATTGAACGAGACCGACGCGCGGCACACGATCGTTTGATGAAAGATTATTTTAATGAGGCGCCGACATTTTCGAACGAAATGTTAGGCGTCGTTTCCGAATGAGTAAGCGGTTGTTTCTACACATAGTCGACGACTTGGAAGCCAACTACGATTATTTTAAACAAAAAGCGGATGCTAGAGGGGTTCTAGGATTTACCGGTATCCAAAAGTGTACGTCGGCGTTACGAATCCTTGCTTATGGAAACACTACCGACATCAACGAAGAGTATCTAAAAATGGCCGAGAAAACATCGCGAGACTGCTTGGAGCATTTTTGTCGCAGTACAATTCCTATTACTTTTAAAAAAAAATGACGAGTATGTTTACTAATTTTTTTTTGAAGCTTATGTTTGTCTATTGTTTTTTATAAATGTATTATTGATGTGTACGGTGCACGTTATCTTAGAACGCCCACATGGGGCGACCTTCAAAAGATCTACGAGGTACATAATGCTGAGCATGGTTTGCCTGGTATGATCGGGAGCATAGATTGCATGCATTGGCGTTGGGATAACTGCCCGACCGCATGGCGAGGCCAACACACACGGGGTGACCAAAAAGGACCCACTATTATTCTTCAGGCGGTTGCTTCACAGGACCTTTGGGTTTGGTCGGCTTACTTTGGCGTGGTCGGGTCATGCAATGATATCAATGTTTTTGAACAATCTCCGTTGTTAGAGGAGTGGATTTCTGGCAAAGCTCCAAAAGCGTCGTTTTACGCAAATGGAAACTACTACCCTCATGGATATTATTTGAGCGACGGAATTTATCCTAGGTATTCGATTTTCGTGAAAATGTAGTGATCCTATTGATGAAAAAAGAGCATACTTTAAAAAAGGTTCAAGAGTCTTCACGAAAAGACATTGAGAGATGCTTTGGGGTTCTTAAACAACGCTGACAATATTTGAGAAATCCTTGTCGTGCATGTAGCAAGCAAAAAATGAGAGATGCTATGTACGCTTGTATAATCATGCACAACATGATTTTGGAAGACGAAGGAAAGGCGATATGCCAGAATTATGTGCCAGAAGCCGTTCAAGAGGACCATCCACAGGCGTCAATGGAAGAAAGAGTGAATAATGCGTGAGAGTTGCGTTACGAACCGTACCATTCCCAGTTAATGGTTGATTTGGTACACCACGCATGGTCGAGGGAGAGGAAGAAACGGAGGACGAGGAAGACGAAGTTGGCGAGGGTGAAGAAAGCGAAAACTAGTGTTTTTTTTTTAGTTTAATCGGATTTTAATTTTTTTTTATTTCTAGTATTGTTTTTTTTTTTTAATTTAATGAAGTATCTAAAGTTAAAAAAAAATAATTGTCAAATGATTGCATGGGCGTTATTGGAATAATGCCCCACTACACCTCTTTTGCTATAATGCCCAACGCTGACTAGGATGCCACGTGTCGGATAATGCCCCATGGTGGGGGCATTATTTTTGTTCACCACTACGGGTGGTGAAGTCTTTAACTTTCTAAAAACTTTATAATTTTCTTTTTTGTCTTTTAGTAAGTTTTTGTTTATTTTATTTTTTACTCTTCAACATTTAATATTGGTAATTACAACCCTTCAACTTTCTAAAAACTTTATAATATGCTTATATCTATGTATGTGTCGGTATAAATTCAAGTTCATTACGTTTCTTTGAAAATGAGAACGCTCATATATAATATGTTTTTTTTTGCCTTTTTTTACGTTTTGAGTTGATCTATGTTTTGACATAAACTTTGTTTTACAAAAAGTCGGGTCAAATATAATATGTTTTTATTAGACTTTATAAATTCGACTTACTTTACATTTCGGTGCCACCGCAACACGATACCATTTTTAACTTAAAAAACACAAAATTTTACTTATTTTTATGTACGTGTCGGTATAAGATCAGGTTGGTGTTCGACTTAAATTTCTTTCGCAAATAAGTTGGGCGATATATAATACGTTACCGTGCTTATTTTTATGTACATCTTCGGTTTATCTACGTATTAACGTAACTTTTGTTTTGAAACAATTCGGGTCTTTACGATACAATTTCGAGTTACTTTACATTTGGACCCGCCGTATCGCGCGGAGAAATTTACTAGTTAATATAATTTAAAAGATGAGTAAAATTGATTATAAAAATAGATTCATGTTTTACTCAAGTCAATACCGTAACGAAATACGAACCAAACTTCCGTTGTGTAAGCTTATGCTGCATAATTTATTTTGCCTCGCCGTAACGCACGGGGTATAAAATACTAGTTTAAATTGTTTATCAACATTAATCTTTACTAATAAAATGAGTCGGAAGAGAATAATTAAAAATAACACATCACATGTGATTAACACAAAGCTCATCATTTAAATTTATATAAATTAGCATTTGATAACATCTTTTCCTTTAACTACATATTTTTTCACATTCCTCTTCGGTCGGCACACAATAACCGTGTGGACTTACGCAACAAAAGCAAATCATTGGACCTCCACAACCACCCCACGTGGTGACACAAATACCATCGTTATAGTCTCCACGATCTGGATAGCTTGTAGATGCTCGTTGATTTACTTCATGATAATTGAGATTGCTTGATGCACGATCCACTTTTCTGTTGTCGACGCCATTGTTGTTTCCACAAATACCTAAGTAACAAATTAAGCATGTCGATTTAGTAACGTGTATCGAATATATATATATATATATATATATAGGGGAAGGTTAAAATGAGAACCACCTCGAGTTGTAAGAACCAGTGAGAACCACCCCCGCGGGGGGCCGTTGACCACGAAATTTTTTTTACACCTAGATCCGTATATTTTAACACGGGGGGTAAATTTTGGGTTCAAACGGCGCGCCCGAGGGGGTAGTTTTTTACGCCCAAAGTTTGGGTTTTTTTAATTTTTTTAATTTTTCTTTTTTTTTTACCAAACTTTGGGCGTAAAAAACTACCCCCTCGGGCGCGCCGTTTGAACCGAAAATTTAAACCCCCCGATAAAATATACGGATCTAGGTGTAAAAAAAATTTCGTCGCCGACGGCCCCCCGCGGGGGTGGTTCTCGTGGTTCTTACAACTCGAGGTGGTTCTCATTTTAACCTTCCCCTATATATATATATATATATATATATATATATATATATATATATAGAGTTGAGTTCATTTCAGAACTCTAAATAACTAAAGAACTTTCAGAACTCATAATAAACAATCATTTTATATATAAGTTTTTGTATTTAGGATCTTTGTATCATCTATTATATGTATTTCTTTGATTACATACATGTTAAAAGAAGTTTACATATGTTTAATTGCCAAAATTATATATATGTGTCATAACTAATTACATATATGTAAAAAACTAGTTTACATATGTGTAATTATAAAATTACATATAAAAAATGATAAAATTACTCTGAACATGTATGTAATCGTAAAAATACACATAATAAATGATAAAATTATCCTAAACATAAAAATATATAAATAAAAAGATTGTTTATTAGGAGTTCTGCGAGTTCTGTAAATATTTATGGTTCTGAAATGATCCTGGCCCTATATAGATATAGGGCTCGGTTCAAATGAGAACCACCACGAGTTACGAGAACCGAGAGAACTTTTTGTTCCCACGTGAATTGAGCCAGATTTTTTTTGCACAAACGTAGGTGAAAGCATTATAAACACATCTGTAAAAATATAAAAAAAATTGTCGAGTCGGTAGTTTTGACTGATGCACGTTTTTTTTACGCCTGGGCGTAAATTTTGTATGAAAATAAATATTTTTTACGCCTCATGTAAATGTGGGTATGCGGCATTTTAATTTTTTTTTCAGAACAAGTGATTTTTGTTATGACTTTTGAGAAAAAAAAAACTTCAGAAAAATCTTTTGGATTACCTAGTTCTCACGGTTCTTGCAACTCGTGATGGTTCTTATTTTAACCCATCTCTCTCTATATATATATAGAGAGAGAGAGAGAGAGAGACACACAAGAGTGAGTTTATACATAAAGATAAGTGGCCTATGTTCTTATAGGATTAACTAGACTATAAAATTTATAGACAATCTTTTTGTATAGTATAATTTTTCAGAGAGTTGAGAGATTGATCAACTTACATAAGGCAAAGTGGCTAAAAACAATGGCCAAAACTAAAGTTTGGCTGTTAATGAGCATCTTAACTTGTTCAAGAGATCGATGTGATTATAACTTTGCAAGAGTTTTGATACAAAGAACATAATTATACCAGAAAGTAGTATGATATATATAGCTCATATAAAAACAAAATATCTTTTAAAATAAAATCATTTTAAATGTTATTTTTGTTTTTTTTCTAATAAGTGTAATTAATTGTTTGTATTGATTTGAACTCATCCTAATATATGAATACATAATAGAAAATATAACATATTTTGTAAAGTATCCTGATCATCCCTCTAGTATTGTTATAAAGTTTGATGTGTTACCATTGAATTGAATTCACTGAAATAGTAAGATTTGTCTTTTTCACATTTAAGTATGGCTCATTGTACAGTTTTAATCCAATAACTAGTTTTAACCCCGGCATTGCGGTGTGAGCATGTAAAGTTGTGTTGTTGTTGGGCATGAGGTGTAAAATCATGCTAAGTAGCAATTGAATGACCGTTAAACTGGGAAAAACGTAAAATAAAAACACAAATTTCAAACACCAAGTGATTCACGTGATGTAAAACGTCGACGAAGTTGAATTTATACCGACACATATTAGAAAGTTGAGGGTAAAAAAACATTATGGAACAAATGTGGTCACCACCAAACAATATGATAAATATAAGCCGAGCAACACGAAATACAAAAAACATAAAAGATAAATTATTAAAAAAACTGAACTCATTTAAACTTTGTGAAAATCTATAAAAAAATCTAAATTTGTTAAAAAAATAAAACTCATAATATTTATTATGGAAAAAGAAAAGAAAAAAAAAATACACAAAAGACAAAAAAAAAAAAACGTTATTCATTAGAATGTGCTGAATTAATATATGTATCAGAACTAGTTTTTGCCCCGCTCGCGTTGCGGGGCACTAAACCGAATATTTATTTTTCATAACATTTGCGTCTGTGTTTCGATTACTTGTATATACTACTCATAATACGATATCAAAAGAAATTAAATCGAGTCAACTAATTAAAACAAAACACTAACATACTTTTGCTAACAAAAACTAAAACTATAGAAATACTATAATTTTAAACTGGGGGCAAAATCATAATTTTTCAGGAAAAATGAGCGTCTACCAGGCAGTCTCCTGTCACGAATAAAAATTACACCGAGTCAACTAACTAAAACAAAACACTACCATAGTTTTGTAAAAAATGCAAAACAAAACAAAACACTACCATAGTTTTGTCAAATAAAAAAGAAAAAAAAAACTAAAATGATGGCATGACTATAACTTTACATTAGGGTAAAATCGTAATTTGGCAGAAAAAAAAGAAGGCAAAATTGTAAATTTGAATTGAGGGCAAAATCGTAATTTGGATGTGAAGGAAAAAAAAAACCAAAGGCAAAACTTTAAATTTAAACGGGGCAAAATCGTAATTTGGCTGACCCAATGTGAGAGTGTCAGGCAGCTGCCTGCCACTATTTCCCTCCATCATGTTTGTAGCATATGATGACTATAATTTTACACTGGGCAAAATCATAATTTGACAAGAAAAAAAAAACAAAGAAGAAGGCAAAATTGTAAATTTGAATTGAGAGCAAAATCGTAATTTGGATGTGAAGAAAAAAATAACAAAACCAATGGCAAAACTGTAAATTTAAACGGGACAAATCATAATTTGGTTGGCCAAATAGGGGAGTGCCAGACAGCTGTCTGGCACCATTCCCCTCTATCATGTTTGTAGTATACTAGTTTTTGCCCCGTCCGTGTTGCGGGGCACTAAGTCGAATATTTCACTCTCGTAGCATGTACGTTTGTGTTTCGGTTACTTGTACATGCTACTCATAAAACGATTACAAAAAATTACATACAGTCAACCAATTAAAACAAAACACTACCATACTTTTGCTAGAAAAAAACTAAACGATGGAAAAACTACCGCTTGGCACGAATCAAAATTACATCGAGTCAATCAATTAAAACAAAACACTACCATAATCTTGTAAAAAAAAAAATACTAAAACGAATTTTACACCAGAGGCAAAATCGTAATTTGACTGAAAAAAAAACAAAAACAATGGCAAAACTATAAATTTGAGCTGAGGGAAAATTTGTAATTTGGCTAGGAGAAGAAAAAAAAAACAAAATCAATAGCAAAACTGTAAATTTAAACGTGGTAAAATCGTAATTTGGTTGGACCAATAGGGAAGTGCAAGACAGCCGAGCTGAGTGCAAAATCATAATTTGGTTAGGAGAAGAAAAAAACAAAACTAATAACAAAACTGTAAATTTAAACGAAACAAAATCATAATTTGACTAGACTAATGGGGCATTATTACTAGCCGCCCATCTAAGCCAATAATAAATGGGAAGTATTCTCCTCACTCTGAATGTAAATATAGGAAATGTAAGTAAATGTAAATTGCAAGTTATTTTGAATTATTTTGTAAATGTAGCCATTTATGTATTTTTGATTTTCTTCATAAATCCGTCATAAGCAAGTATAAGGCTTAGCGGTGTGGGAGTCAGCTCAGGACCGGCGAGCCACGTCGGGCCCCGTCCACACCGCCCCCACCCGGGTCGTCCACATCGCCAACGTCCTCCCCCGGCCTTTCTCAACGGGCCAATCTCTTATCATCATCACACACACATACATACATATGTATATATATAAAGGGGCTCATCCCTGCACCCTAGGCTCATCCCTTTAGACTCATCTCTCACATCCGCTGACATGGACGCCTACGTGACGGATCATTCTCAAGGGACTACCCTCCTCCACATCCAATAACCTAATTAAAGGATGGCATTTCAAAAGTTGTCGGTGAATCGGAATATGCATCTTTGGTGATCTCTCAGTAATATTTGTTGGTAGTTTGTGGTTGCAGATAAGATCTACCAACCATTATAATTTCAACGTTTACTTAGACAACCAAACAATTTTAATCATTAATCAAAAGCACATTATGAACAAAATACTTAGAAGATGATCATCATTTTATAATAAATTTATACTACATTAAATTAAAGCCTATAAACAAGATCTAAATGTCATCAAACAATACATAATTAATACCTGATTTTCTCATTTTAAAGCAAAGTGTGGGGTTTTGGGTAAAAGTCTCATCACGAACAAGAAATTCGCCATTCAAAAAAATAAAAAATAAAAAATAAAAAGAAAAATAATCTTTTGCCTTATCGTTAGCGTTTCATTAGGATCTTGAGACATTATAAACTACCAAAGATCATAATTGTATAGCTTTGTTTATGATCATTGTTAAGATGATAAAAGAACATAAACAGATGTAAACAAGCATAAAGAATGAACCAACATATCAAGAAATAAATATTAAAGATCCATAGTTCTAATATTTAGACATAAATATTAATCAGCTATCATAAATCAGTTTTGAAAGACCTCAAATCTATAGAATAATCATCAAGAGTTAAACATAAACTGAAAATATATGGTTAAAACTAAGAATTGAGATAAAAGTATTAAGTAATTATTAAATCCATCAAAGACAATAAAATTACTAGAAATTAGAAAGAATTAGAAGACATATCAAAATGTGGTACTTGGTCCTCCTGGATCTCCCCCCAATAACTGAAAAATCAAAACAAAAATAAAAAGTGAAGTGAGTTAATTGATGCCAAATATTATGGTACAAGTGAAGAGTAATAAGATCATTGCTAAGATGATAAAAGTCCCAAAAAATGACATCAAACTTTAGATTAATATTATTTCAAAGACTGGTTAGTCACACCCCCCCCCCCCCAAATAAAAATAATAATAAGAATAAAAATAAAAATAAAATTAAAATTAAAAAAAAAATAAATAAATAGTAATAATTGAAAAATAAAAGAGAGAAACTAGTGAATGTCATATATATATGGGTAACAAAAAAGTACCATTTATCTTCAACACACATATTCTATCTAATGCCTAGATTGGAACCCCCGGGGCACTCTTGTGGGGAGATACAAGGCTCTTCACAAATATAGGGACAGTAAATCTCCAGAGACGATAACTCGAATCCTCGGAAAACCATGGTTCGACGTAATGAAGGAAGAAACTCTCATCTTTGGGTAAGCCCAAGTAGTGTACAATATTACGTTTCTGTAACACCCCGAAAACGGGTTTGGTAATCAAACCCCGTTAGTACTAAAAGACGGGTAAAATACCATTAGTAGTAAAATTTACCCGGTGAATATTAGGATTTAAATAAATAAGTCTAATATTTATTAAAAGGATGGGAAATACTTTGAGAAAACAAAGTATATAAAAAGGCTCGAGATTTAACGGGACTTAAAATAAAACGGGTTTTTGAACAAGAACTAATTAACTAGGAAAAATTATAACCTAGTTAGCTAATAGTCTAGAAATAACTTATAACAAGGTTAAAAACAGCCAAACTATAAGTTATACAAAAGAGGAGGGGTTAATCTTGTAAAAAGTGAAACTAGAATTAATTAAAAACAAAAACCAAACACACCATTTGGTGTCTGGTTCGATCAGAAGCAGGGAAGGGCGACCAGGGTTCTTCAAACCCAAAAACTTCACAAATCTCAGAAATTGAAGGTTCAAATCAAGTTCTAAGCGAAAATCGAACATAGATTAGTGATCCCCATTGCAAGGAGATCATAAGGTATGTAAAATTTGACAAGAATTCACTACTTGAAATTCTCATGAATTTAGAAAAGTAGAAATCTGATGTTGCATGTTTGCTATGTGGATAGAATAGGGATGATATAGTGTCTAGGAGTAAAACCTAGACAACAACATGTGAAATAATGTCTAAATTCAGGAAATCTCATGAACACATTGAAGGTGGTTCATGGGTTTTGTGAGAAAATGATGAACATTAGGGTTTAGAAGACTATTCTAGTGCAAATTGATTCATAGAAACTGAATTCTGAAAAATATGATGTTTAATTCTATATGTGATAGCTCAATGTTTGTTAATCTAGGCTAAGTGACAAGCCATGAATTAGAATATAAAAGATATAAAATTCTGCATGTTAAGTGTTTGTAAAAATGCCCCAAAGAAGGCTTGAAAGTTGAAAATCGGACAAAAACGCATGTTTGATGGATATGGAAAATTGTGCGTTAAGACTTATAAAAAGGGTTCTAAACGGATTGTGAATTGAACTCTTTAGGCGAAGAATCCGGATCGTCAAGTGGACAAGCCGGTGGAAATACGCGTTGAAAAAGGAGGCTTAAAAGGTACGTAACGACGATCTTGTTACGTCAGGTTTGATTTCGTATTTTCGTTAGTAACTTTAAATTAGCATAATACATGAAATATATATTTAGTTGAAGTGACGAAGATCACTAGGTAAATAAACGGGTCAAAAGGTGAAATTATCACCCTTTGACAATATCGACTAATGGTTTGTCAAGTTACATGCTTATAGGAATAAATATCAAATGGATTCGTACATCGCTATCGCTTAGCGGCTACTAAGGCAAGGTATCGAAATGGGTCAATATAATGATCCGAGTCAGGTATGTAAAATGGTTCAACTCATAACTTAGAACTTGAGGTTCTCTAAGAGTTAAACAAGGTCAAAATTTGATATTCGGTTATCTTAAAGGTAAACCGAATGATTTATGTTATAATCATGGTATTTTAGAGGAATAATGGTTTCTAATCAGAATTTTAGTTAAAGGGTCGGATTTTGGGTCAACAAGTATTTAAAGGTTCCTTGTAGTAAAAGAAGGACTAAAATTGACCAAAACGCCCTCGTAGGCTAAATTGAACAAACAACCCTTAAAGGTTGTTTGGAAATGAGTTTTACGATTGGATAGATACTTAGGACGAGTATAGAAGTTGAAAGATGTAACACGATAGTCAAACGGCTCTATTTGAGTTTTTGGTCGTAAAATAATGTGTCGAGGGGGGTAAAACTCGATTTATATAGATTACTAAAGTATACTCTCCATAATTACAGTTGTGGTGGAAAATTATATGCTAAGAAATGTGGTAATGTAATGTTAGAAACAATCGAAGGCGATTTTAAGTTAGAAGGTGCATAAATACCCTTAACGGGTCAAAATATGAATTTGAACGTAAACGGGTTTCTATTATGTAAGAAACCCGTGATTTGAGATTAATATGATAGGGGATGTGGAATTTATGAATTTCATGAGTTTAGAGAGAAAATAAACATGGTTGTTTGATAAAAATTGAATGGGTCAAAATTTGGTAAAAAGGGCAATAAGCCGAAGACTTAAAAGTCTGAAATCATTGTCGAGAGTCCCAGATGAAGATCAAGCATCGAGCAAGAACCGAACACGATCACGAAATAAGCTTCCGCACTATGTATCGTTATTATATTAAACAACGAACGTACACATGATAAGTTGTATACTTTTTAAATTGTAAAAAGTTTTAATAAACCCGCAAATTTCCAATGCATATGTAATCTTAATTACATGACTGTTTTTCGTAAATGATACGTTAAACTGTAACACCCCAAAATTCGAATTACTAAATTTGCTAGTGAGACCCCATGTTTAATAAAATAGAATGTAGTAACTAGGTTATTATACCTAGTCAAAAGTTTAGCAAAGCAAACAAGGGAACAAACTTGAGGGACCAAATATGAACAAGGGGGAAAGTTATGTTTTAATAAACAAAATCATAACACACACACACACATCATGTGTGTGTGCGTGGAATGCTCTGGAGAAGAAGAACAAGGGGTGTAAACCCTAGTTCTTAAAGAAGCTCCAATTGAAGGTCGAATCGAGGCTCAAATCTATTAAGGAACATGAATTAGTGATCACCTAGACAAGGGGATCGTGAGGTATGTCTTGAAACTTAGATTGATGAACTTTTATGAAGTGGGTTATGTTCCAATCCGCGAATTTGTATGAAATTGATCATTTATATGTGTTAGAATCATCATATAAAAGATGGATTATGCATGGTTTAGGTTAATTTGATGTTTAAGGGTGAAACCCGTTTGTTATGATGAAGATGAAGACATGGGTAAATCATCTATGTCTAAATTCTTGCTTAATATGGATGTATTGTGATTTGTATGATGGATTCTTGTGAGAGGAATTGAAAGAAATGTGATACTAGTATGTTTGATGTTTATGCATGTATGATTCATGTTGATTAGAAGGAAGAAATTGATGAATTGTGTATGAGATTAGAATGATATGCATGAACTAGTTGTACACTATGCTTACAAGGTAGTACATATGTCAAAAGTATGATGAATTATGAAGAACTTAAGATTAGATCACTTGTAAGTGATTAACAAGTAGTTATGAAGTGGGTTTTAGATGATGTAATGTAAATTGATGATTCACTTATGTTAATAATGTTTGGAATCATACATATGTGTGAATGTTTAAAGAAATGGGATAAGAAATGATGAATTGTTGTTAGATGAAGGGAATAAAATGTGATGATAACATGTTTGATGTTTAATTTAAACACCCCATGTTGGATTGTAGAAGCATTTGATGAACTATGTATGAATTTAGAAGATTGTGTATGAATAAGTTGTACGTTATGCTTAAAAGGTAGTACGTACATCAAGTGAATGATAAAATGTATATAGTGTCGTCCGTATAGTCGATTATGATGTTACGTAATGTGTTGATAAGTCGATAGTTATGTATGGTTGATAGTTGACTTTTAAAAGTCAACTAAGTATAAGAAACATGATTTGACTCATTGTCGTAAATGTAGGTTGATGAGAAGTCGTATGGTACATGTAATAGCAATCCGTGTTAAATGTAATGACATGTTGAGTTACGTGAGTTAAACGTATACGGACATGATTATATGAGTTATGTTTGTTAGAAATGATTAATGAAGGTTAAGTGTGAAATATGGGATTGATACGATTGTTATCATGTACAAATGAATATGCTAATGATAGCGTGATTTCGATGACATGGAAGTATAGGAATCATGTCGAGACGGAATCAAGCACGGAGGGCTAACGGGTCAAGAAGTGGCGAGGAACGAATGGGAACACGGATGCATGAGGTAAGTGATTCCGTAATCACTTCCAAGTTGTTTATGTAGAATTATATGCATTTGAATTAAATATGATAATTGAGGTTAAGTAGGAATGAATTGTACGATGTCAATGAAGTATTAATCGGATCTTAGAATTGATCCGAGGAAAGAATATGTGTTTAAGAATTTAAGCTAAGTAGTAAGATAGGTTATTTATGAAAGGATTTTCCTTGTTGTTAAGGATAGAGAGATGTTGACCAAAATGCCCTTGATGGGTATTTTGGGCAAACGATATTACAAAGTGGTTTAGGAACAAGTTATTTATTGAGTATAATGTTTTGAACAAGTATGGAAGCGGAGAGTATGGTCTAGGAATGTCATAAACCAATTAATGCGCAAATACCCATAACGGGTCGAATAATTAGAATGTGACAATAAGCCGATAGGGCGTAAGATAAGAATTTTATTAATCCGGATGCGGGATTTTAAGTTTATATGATAGAATATGAATTTACAAGCATGTAGGAAGAAACGGGAGGTTAAACGGGTAAACGGTTCAAAAGTTACGCGCGTTTTAGTGCGTACGGACGACGAAACGTATCTGCAGAAAACTGCAAAAACTAGAGGCCGTCGCCGACGGGTAGGGGACCCGTCGCCGACGGGCAAGGGAAAACCACTTTTTTTCAGACGGGTTAACACACTGCCGACGGGTTAAATGGCCCGACGGGCATATCTACAACCCGTCGCCGACGGCTTGGAGCCCGTCGGCGACGGGCACTTGTTTGTAAGCTTTTATTTTTCGCGTCTGGTGTTTCCGGTTGACCCGTAACGTGTCCTGGTGCTCCGGTTTTCGACCCGGTAGCATGTAAAGCTCCCGAAAAGCTCCTTAACTTTGTCAAACCTGCATAACGCAAATCTAATTAAAAGTAGGTCGTTCAAGATCTAAGACTCATATGAAATCATAAAGTTATATGATTGCGAGCACCGGTTTTTAACCACGCATCAATCCTTAGATATTTATGGGCTATAAATCAAAGTTTAAGTCTCATGTAAATATCGTATGAGTATGTGAGAGGAATGCAAGATGTGTTACGAGTATGTAGATGCGTATTTATGTATATATGAAAATATGTATGATGGCATGTATGTACGTAAAGATGTAGGAAAGGTATGCACCTATGCAAATGTGTATGTATGTACATATGTAGGTAAGTATGTATGCAGGATTGTATAAAGCATGTATGAGTGTATGCACGCACGTAAGTCGTAGGAAAGATATGTACGTATATATATAAAGATATATATGAATGTATGCATGTATGTAGAGATGTATGAATGTAGATACTTATGAGGCGCACTTATGTATATATGAAGATACGTATGATAGTATGTATATATATGTGAAGGCATAGGGATGTATGTACGTATGCAGGTGTGTATTTATGTACATATGAAGACACGTGTGAGTGTATGCATGCATGTATTGAGGTATGGATGTATGCATAAGTATATACAAGTATGATTCTGGATACATTAAGTGTTAATGGTATTAATCGTGTGCCTGTAAAACGAAGTGTTACGCAGGTATATTATTGAAGGCTCACAAGAGAATGAATACGCGAATGATATGCTTAAAAATGAGAGAGAAGCTGAATGGAAAGTGTACATGTATTATATTCTTGTTATGTCTTGTATACTAATGTGTTGAATGTATGTGGTAATGCAGGTTGTACGGATAATGAGCGATTATCACGAAGATTAGGGATCAAAGACCAAGTCACTAGAGAGATTGTACGGGGACGTTGAATGTATAATGTAACAATCATAAGCTATGTTTTTAATTAGTAAATAAGAGGATGACGGATTTATGATAAAGAGCTATGTTAAAGCTAAAGTTTAAATAAGTTGAGGTATTTATAAAGAAAGAAATTTTATGGTTCGTGTTTTCCGCTGCGACTTTTGTCATGTACGATTTAGGGTCTAACAAGTTGGTATCAGAGCCCTGGTTTGAGAGAATCAAATGTAAGAAGGTAAGTGCTTGAACTCAAACCTGTGTGCTCTTGTGATAAGAAACCCGTACAATCCAAGACTCGGTCAAGATCCAAAGGTAAAAGAGAATGTAAGTATGTACTTATGTACACGCATAAAGAAACTGACGGTTTTGTATATGCAAGGTAAGTATAAGCGTTTGAAGAGGATGATCCGCGAGTGCGGTCAAGTACCGACACCAAGGCATGAAATAAGATAAAGTTGAACCCAGGTACGTAAATTCAATATGTCGGTATATGAAATGGTAAAATGCATTAAGGGAAGAAAAATGTTGAATGAAGGACCATGATGGTATAGTAAACATGTTTTGAAAAATGATACACGTGCCGAAACCAAATTGTTCGGACATAAGGTGACAATTACACGAAGACACGAAACTAGTATGTGGATTGTGTACCTGGCCAGTACACGTGAAGCATATGACGTTCGTGGGACCGTGATAATTGATACAAGTATGTCCGTTAGAATTAAGTAGTAGGTGGACGTGAGGGTGAAGAGAAATGTGAGACTCTCAAGAATGAGAGTATGATATGCTATGCTAGAATCCGCGAGACGGATTCGAAACATGATATGCTATGCTAGAATCCGCGAGACGGATTCGAAACATGATATGCTATGCTAGAATCCGCGAGACGGATTCGAAATATGAAATGCTATGTTAGAACCCGCGAGACGGATTCGAAACATGATATGCTATGCTAGAATCCGCGAGATGGATTTAAGATATAAAAGACGGAACTAGTCTACATAAGAAGAAGTCAGTAGCTTGACCATGTATGCGTCAAACAAGTCATAAAGGTAATGTAAAGCAAAAGAACAAAAGAATGATAGGAATAAAAATATCCGAATGTGCAAGTAACGTGAGGAGATGTATGGTACAAAAGATTATAGAAACGTAGAATGATGTTAGCTACGGAGTTAAGCACGTAGGTGTGACTATGAAATGGTAGTTTTGTTATGATAACAAAACAAGGGTTAAATGTTATGCAATGTGTATATAGAATGGAATCATAGAGGATGAGATGAAAGTACTAAATCTGTTATAAACGGATCATATGAGTATAAGCATTATTATAAGTTTGAATAAGTATGTATATTAACCTGTTATTAACGGGTCAAAGGAAATGAGAATGTTATATGAAAGTATGCCATGGAAAGTATAGACTTGTTAAGAAAAGGAAGCTAATTGATTGAAAAATTATGAAATGTGATAGGATGATTACTTATGATTATGATGTGACCGTGATGTCAAACATGAATGTGTGTGTGTAAGAGGAAATGAGAAAGGTTTCGGGGACGAAACCTTATTTAAGGGGGGTAGACTTGTAACACCCCAAAATTCGAATTACTAAATTTGCTAGTGAGACCCCATGTTTAATAAAATAGAATGTAGTAACTAGGTTATTATACCTAGTCAAAAGTTTAGCAAAGCAAACAAGGGAACAAACTTGAGGGACCAAATATGAACAAGGGGGAAAGTTATGTTTTAATAAACAAAATCATAACACACACACACACATCATGTGTGTGTGCGTGGAATGCTCTGGAGAAGAAGAACAAGGGGTGTAAACCCTAGTTCTTAAAGAAGCTCCAATTGAAGGTCGAATCGAGGCTCAAATCTATTAAGGAACATGAATTAGTGATCACCTAGACAAGGGAATCGTGAGGTATGTCTTGAAACTTAGATTGATGAACTTTTATGAAGTGGGTTATGTTCCAATCCGCGAATTTGTATGAAATTGATCATTTATATGTGTTAGAATCATCATATAAAAGATGGATTATGCATGGTTTAGGTTAATTTGATGTTTAAGGGTGAAACCCGTTTGTTATGATGAAGATGAAGACATGGGTAAATCATCTATGTCTAAATTCTTGCTTAATATGGATGTATTGTGATTTGTATGATGGATTCTTGTGAGAGGAATTGAAAGAAATGTGATACTAGTATGTTTGATGTTTATGCATGTATGATTCATGTTGATTAGAAGGAAGAAATTGATGAATTGTGTATGAGATTAGAATGATATGCATGAACTAGTTGTACACTATGCTTACAAGGTAGTACATATGTCAAAAGTATGATGAATTATGAAGAACTTAAGATTAGATCACTTGTAAGTGATTAACAAGTAGTTATGAAGTGGGTTTTAGATGATGTAATGTAAATTGATGATTCACTTATGTTAATAATGTTTGGAATCATACATATGTGTGAATGTTTAAAGAAATGGGATAAGAAATGATGAATTGTTGTTAGATGAAGGGAATAAAATGTGATGATAACATGTTTGATGTTTAATTTAAACACCCCATGTTGGATTGTAGAAGCATTTGATGAACTATGTATGAATTTAGAAGATTGTGTATGAATAAGTTGTACGTTATGCTTAAAAGGTAGTACGTACATCAAGTGAATGATAAAATGTATATAGTGTCGTCCGTATAGTCGATTATGATGTTACGTAATGTGTTGATAAGTCGATAGTTATGTATGGTTGATAGTTGACTTTTAAAAGTCAACTAAGTATAAGAAACATGATTTGACTCATTGTCGTAAATGTAGGTTGATGAGAAGTCGTATGGTACATGTAATAGCAATCCGTGTTAAATGTAATGACATGTTGAGTTACGTGAGTTAAACGTATACGGACATGATTATATGAGTTATGTTTGTTAGAAATGATTAATGAAGGTTAAGTGTGAAATATGGGATTGATACGATTGTTATCATGTACAAATGAATATGCTAATGATAGCGTGATTTCGATGACATGGAAGTATAGGAATCATGTCGAGACGGAATCAAGCACGGAGGGCTAACGGGTCAAGAAGTGGCGAGGAACGAATGGGAACACGGATGCATGAGGTAAGTGATTCCGTAATCACTTCCAAGTTGTTTATGTAGAATTATATGCATTTGAATTAAATATGATAATTGAGGTTAAGTAGGAATGAATTGTACGATGTCAATGAAGTATTAATCGGATCTTAGAATTGATCCGAGGAAAGAATATGTGTTTAAGAATTTAAGCTAAGTAGTAAGATAGGTTATTTATGAAAGGATTTTCCTTGTTGTTAAGGATAGAGAGATGTTGACCAAAATGCCCTTGATGGATATTTTGGGCAAACGATATTACAAAGTGGTTTAGGAACAAGTTATTTATTGAGTATAATGTTTTGAACAAGTATGGAAGCGGAGAGTATGGTCTAGGAATGTCATAAACCAATTAATGCGCAAATACCCATAACGGGTCGAATAATTAGAATGTGACAATAAGCCGATAGGGCGTAAGATAAGAATTTCATTAATCCGGATGCGGGATTTTAAGTTTATATGATAGAATATGAATTTACAAGCATGTAGGAAGAAACGGGAGGTTAAACGGGTAAACGGTTCAAAAGTTACGCGCGTTTTAGTGCGTACGGACGACGAAACGTATCTGCAGAAAACTGCAAAAACTAGAGGCCGTCGCCGACGGGTAGGGGACCCGTCGCCGACGGGCAAGGGAAAACCACTTTTTTTTCAGACGGGTTAACACACTGCCGACGGGTTAAATGGCCCGACGGGCATATCTACAACCCGTCGCCGACGGCTTGGAGCCCGTCGGCGACGGGCACTTGTTTGTAAGCTTTTATTTTTCGCGTCTGGTGTTTCCGGTTGACCCGTAACGTGTCCTGGTGCTCCGGTTTTCGACCCGGTAGCATGTAAAGCTCCCGAAAAGCTCCTTAACTTTGTCAAACCTGCATAACGCAAATCTAATTAAAAGTAGGTCGTTCAAGATCTAAGACTCATATGAAATCATAAAGTTATATGATTGCGAGCACCGGTTTTTAACCACGCATCAATCCTTAGATATTTATGGGCTATAAATCAAAGTTTAAGTCTCATGTAAATATCGTATGAGTATGTGAGAGGAATGCAAGATGTGTTACGAGTATGTAGATGCGTATTTATGTATATATGAAAATATGTATGATGGCATGTATGTACGTAAAGATGTAGGAAAGGTATGCACCTATGCAAATGTGTATGTATGTACATATGTAGGTAAGTATGTATGCAGGATTGTATAAAGCATGTATGAGTGTATGCACGCACGTAAGTCGTAGGAAAGATATGTACGTATATATATAAAGATATATATGAATGTATGCATGTATGTAGAGATGTATGAATGTAGATACTTATGAGGCGCACTTATGTATATATGAAGATACGTATGATAGTATGTATATATATGTGAAGGCATAGGGATGTATGTACGTATGCAGGTGTGTATTTATGTACATATGAAGACACGTGTGAGTGTATGCATGCATGTATTGAGGTATGGATGTATGCATAAGTATATACAAGTATGATTCTGGATACATTAAGTGTTAATGGTATTAATCGTGTGCCTGTAAAACGAAGTGTTACGCAGGTATATTATTGAAGGTTCACAAGAGAATGAATACGCGAATGATATGCTTAAAAATGAGAGAGAAGCTGAATGGAAAGTGTACATGTATTATATTCTTGTTATGTCTTGTATACTAATGTGTTGAATGTATGTGGTAATGCAGGTTGTACGGATAATGAGCGATTATCACGAAGATTAGGGATCAAAGACCAAGTCACTAGAGAGATTGTACGGGGACGTTGAATGTATAATGTAACAATCATAAGCTATGTTTTTAATTAGTAAATAAGAGGATGACGGATTTATGATAAAGAGCTATGTTAAAGCTAAAGTTTAAATAAGTTGAGGTATTTATAAAGAAAGAAATTTTATGGTTCGTGTTTTCCGCTGCGACTTTTGTCATGTACGATTTAGGGTCTAACATAAACCTTAATTGATAAGAACGGTTGTTACAAGTTGGTATCAGAGCCTTGGTTTAAGAGATTCAAGTATGGTGGGAAAACTATACTTGGACTTAAACCTTATGCTCTTAATAAAGATTGGTGTTCGGTTCGAGGCTTGATCGCAAATCCAGTAAGTACATGTATGTTAATAGTTTAGCATGCTAAAGTGTTGTAAACAACACATAGGGCTACCGTGTGATACACGTTACCCCAATTGAAATGATTGATATAGTTGACGAAAATACGTGCATTGACGCGTATAGTAGAAAAAGCCTTGTATTATAATACGGGCGATTATTGAAGTAGATGTTACTAACTTTTGTGAATGTTTTAATTGAAGGACACTCGCGTTTGAAGACGACGAGAGTCAAACGAATTGTGGATATAATGATGGAATGGTCTGAGATATGACGAGAAGAGCATGCTCATTAAGGACCTAAATCGCGTAATGACCGCGAACAAGGCTAATGGCAAGAAAAGCCCGTTAGGGCAAGCATTTACCAGGTGCACGTTTAAATTATTGCATGAATATAAACATGCAACCAGTACGTAGAAATTGATAGTTGCAGATTTAGATTGAAAACTTGGACAAACCTGAATAGAATACCTATCCAGGATATTGTTTCCAAGAGAAACAAATAGAGGCATTACTTACATGGGGTGTAATGTGAAAAGTATAAAAAGGTCATGTATACCAGGTGTTGATCGCTTACTCTGGCCAAGTAAGTAGTGAACACGTGGTTCCATGAACTTCTTATGATGGACACATTTATGTCCGATGTAGTAAGGGTGGGGTGAATGGGACTAACTTAAATGGTACCCAAATGAATCAAATAAGTAAGACGTTTGATGGTAAACGTAAACGTAAGTCGGATGACGGAAGCGTATTACGTAAGAATAACGAGCCCGAGAGAATGGACAAGGATTAAGTAAAAAGAAAATACAGACCGACCAATAGGAATGCCAAGGCATGGGGATAAAAGCTTGACTGTCACAAGTGATGAAATTCACATGGACAAGTCAAACGAATTGAATAAAGAATAAAGGACTTGATTGAATAAAAGCGATGGATCTCGCTAAGACACCAAATAAATTAAAATAACGTCTAAAACCATATAAAAATGGTTACTTGAAAATGATTACGGTAAAGATACCCGATGAATGGGTAGGATTTGGAAATAATGCGTAAACCAAGAGACGGGAACGCGAAACAGAAAGTCAAAAGACTCGGAATATGAGTCATGACTAAAAGACAATGAGAATTTGCAAACAGAAATGTTAATGACTACGCTCAACTATTTTAAAGTTGAATGGGTCGAATAAGGAACATAGTTTGATGTTCACAAGTGATGAAATTTCACACGAACAAGTCAAACGAGATAAATAAAGTATAAAAACTTGGTAGTGCAAGTAAGCGCAAACCGAATAATGGAAGCGCGAAACATTAATGAACCTACGTGATGGCTCATAAAGGAATATATATAGGAAAAACGCAAACTAGCGAAACAAAAATGTTAAAAACATTAAAATAAAAGAACCCGGGTAATGGGACGTAAAGAAGTATAGGTAAGAACTGGGTAACGGTAAGTGTAGGGCAAACTGACGTGTAATTGACGTTAGAAGTCAAGAAGTCGGAAAGATAATTCAAAAGAAAACAATGTAGCCTTAGACTACGGTCAAGGTCAAAACAAATCCAAAAGTTAAAGGTGAATAATTCTAAAACATAAGAAGGGGTGCCTTAACGCCATATGCGTATATAAATGTATACACATTTGAATAACGACTCGAAGAAAAGATGATCTACGGGATCATCATAACCTACGGGATATTAATTAGAGCAAAGGTCTACGGGGCCAAAATGACTCACGGATCATGAATCGAAGCAAAAGGATCATAAGGGCCTCGCCTCAAAGAAGTGAAAGCCTAAGGAAATAGCCTACGGGGTTAAGTGAAGGAACCTACGGGTCGATAGTGTGAGGTAAGGGAACTTGTTACGATTCCCCGTATAAAACTAAGATTTTAAAAGAATAAATTATGGACTGTCAATATCATGGTATGGATAATTGACAAAAGTTAAAGAAAAGATCCTAAAACTAAAACTTCGATTTTAGTAAGAAATAACGTTGTTACAAATATAAATTCCGATAGGAATTTGAACAGTAAGCATGAAAGGTTCAAGTCTTGACACTGATAGGCGCAAGACGATATATTCGAAAAGTGATATTTTCGAAAATGAAAGGTTGATACAAACTAAACACGATGTGACATGATCACGGTTAGGAAATGTAATGTGAAGTAAAATCACATTATAACCAAGCGAGCGGTGAAAAGTAACGAGACTAATAAGTCTAGTTAGTAAGACCGGTTAAGGCCAGTAATTCAAATCAATAAAAATTGGTTTGCTTGTAAGCAGTGGGTTCGGTATAACTGAACCGAATAAATAAATCTGAAAACAAAAGAAATTATTGCTAAAAGTGAAATATTTCACTAAAGACCGTTAAACGGGTCAAGGTAACGGATTCACCAAGAGTTCGATAATATATAAAAGCGATGGAAATCGCTAAGTTAACTAAACTAGTAGAAATAACGAAATTACGTTATTTCAAGTTACATTATGTTGTATGAGGTACGTAGAGGTTCTGTAACCAAAAAGATATTACCATAAATTTTCTTGTAATACTAACAATTGGTTAAAGTATGAGTAATGCTTAAGAGATTACTCAGGTCAAACGCATTGAGTTTAGAACTCAATGAACTATGTAAGCAAGGTTTCGAGGACGAAACCTCTCTAAGGGGGGTAGACTTGTAACACCCCGAAAACGGGTTTGGTAATCAAACCCCGTTAGTACTAAAAGACGGGTAAAATACCATTAGTAGTAAAATTTACCCGGTGAATATTAGGATTTAAATAAATAAGTCTAATATTTATTAAAAGGATGGGAAATACTTTGAGAAAGCAAAGTATATAAAAAGGCTCGAGATTTAACGGGACTTAAAATAAAACGGGTTTTTGAACAAGAACTAATTAACTAGGAAAAATTATAACCTAGTTAGCTAATAGTCTAGAAATAACTTATAACAAGGTTAAAAACAGCCAAACTATAAGTTATACAAAAGAGGAGGGGTTAATCTTGTAAAAAGTGAAACTAGAATTAATTAAAAACAAAAACCAAACACACCATTTGGTGTCTGGTTCGATCAGAAGCAGGGAAGGGCGACCAGGGTTCTTCAAACCCAAAAACTTCACAAATCTCAGAAATTGAAGGTTCAAATCAAGTTCTAAGCGAAAATCGAACATAGATTAGTGATCCCCATTGCAAGGAGATCATAAGGTATGTAAAATTTGACAAGAATTCACTACTTGAAATTCTCATGAATTTAGAAAAGTAGAAATCTGATGTTGCATGTTTGCTATGTGGATAGAATAGGGATGATATAGTGTCTAGGAGTAAAACCTAGACAACAACATGTGAAATAATGTCTAAATTCAGGAAATCTCATGAACACATTGAAGGTGGTTCATGGGTTTTGTGAGAAAATGATGAACATTAGGGTTTAGAAGACTATTCTAGTGCAAATTGATTCATAGAAACTGAATTCTGAAAAATATGATGTTTAATTCTATATGTGATAGCTCAATGTTTGTTAATCTAGGCTAAGTGACAAGCCATGAATTAGAATATAAAAGATATAAAATTCTGCATGTTAAGTGTTTGTAAAAATGCCCTAAAGAAGGCTTGAAAGTTGAAAATCGGACAAAAACGCATGTTTGATGGATATGGAAAATTGTGCGTTAAGACTTATAAAAAGGGTTCTAAACGGATTGTGAATTGAACTCTTTAGGCGAAGAATCCGGATCGTCAAGTGGACAAGCCGGTGGAAATACGCGTTGAAAAAGGAGGCTTAAAAGGTACGTAACGACGATCTTGTTACGTCAGGTTTGATTTCGTATTTTCGTTAGTAACTTTAAATTAGCATAATACATGAAATATATATTTAGTTGAAGTGACGAAGATCACTAGGTAAATAAACGGGTCAAAAGGTGAAATTATCACCCTTTGACAATATCGACTAATGGTCTGTCAAGTTACATGCTTATAGGAATAAATATCAAATGGATTCGTACATCGCTATCGCTTAGCGGCTACTAAGGCAAGGTATCGAAATGGGTCAATATAATGATCCGAGTCAGGTATGTAAAATGGTTCAACTCATAACTTAGAACTTGAGGTTCTCTAAGAGTTAAACAAGGTCAAAATTTGATATTCGGTTATCTTAAAGGTAAACCGAATGATTTATGTTATAATCATGGTATTTTAGAGGAATAATGGTTTCTAATCAGAATTTTAGTTAAAGGGTCGGATTTTGGGTCAACAAGTATTTAAAGGTTCCTTGTAGTAAAAGAAGGACTAAAATTGACCAAAACGCCCTCGTAGGCTAAATTGAACAAACAACCCTTAAAGGTTGTTTGGAAATGAGTTTTACGATTGGATAGATACTTAGGACGAGTATAGAAGTTGAAAGATGTAACACGTTAGTCAAACGACTCTATTTGAGTTTTTGGTCGTAAAATAATGTGTCGAGGGGGGTAAAACTCGATTTATATAGATTACTAAAGTATACCCTCCATAATTACAGTTGTGGTGGAAAATTATATGCTAAGAAATGTGGTAATGTAATGTTAGAAACAATCGAAGGCGATTTTAAGTTAGAAGGTGCATAAATACCCTTAACGGGTCAAAATATGAATTTGAACGTAAACGGGTTTCTATTATGTAAGAAACCCGTGATTTGAGATTAATATGATAGGGGATGTGGAATTTATGAATTTCATGAGTTTAGAGAGAAAATAAACATGGTTGTTTGATAAAAATTGAATGGGTCAAAATTTGGTAAAAAGGGCAATAAGTTGAAGACTTAAAAGTCTGAAATTTTTGTTAAACCGGATGTTGGATTTTAACCTCATAAAGTGGGGAATCAAATTAAAATCATGTAGGAAGAAACAGTAGGTTAAACGGACAAGCGGATTGAAAGATACGAAAGTTTTCGTGTCAAAAAGCGGTAAAATGGAAAGATTGGATGCAGGAGCCACCGTAACTTACGGTGCCACCGTAAGTTACGGTGGAGCTAAAATAGTTACGGTAGAACACCCCTGTTTTACGGTGGGGGAATTTGATATTCAGGGGCCACCGTAACTTACGGTGACCACCGTAAGTTACGGTGGAGACCAGAACTCAATTGATTGTTTGTGGATCAAGATATCAATGTTGGATTTTCCTAATTTCCTTGTTATATTGGTTATTTAATTATCAAAACTAACTTTTAAGTTGGTTTTGATCACAGGTGAATGTCGAGAGTCCCGGATGAAGATCAAGCCTCGAGCAAGAACCGAACACGATCACGAAATAAGCTTCCGCACTATGTATCGTTATTATATTAAACCACGAACGTACACATGATAAGTTGTATACTTTTTAAATTGTAAAAAGTTTTAATAAACCCGCAAATTTCCAATGCATATGTAATCTTAATTACATGACTGTTTTTCGTAAATGATACGTTAAACCTTAATTTATAAGAACGGGTGTTACAGTTTCATCTCATGATGACGCGGCAACATTTCCCACGACTCTTTTACATTGTACTTTTTCATCAACCATACATCGTGAACAGGAAAATAATCATTTGGACTAATTATGCACAAACATTCTTTGACAGTTCCCAAGTAGCTACTATGAGTAAATTCATATATTGCATCTTCAGGTTCAGGAATTTCTTTAAATTCTTCTTTAGATAAATCATAAGAAATAATTAATTTCTTATTGTTTTGATCTTTTACAATCCAGTGAAGTGCACCATTGCATAAGATACCAGCCTTAGTAATAAATGTATACTTCACTTCTCCAATAACTCTCCAAACATTTGATTTCAAACTCAACACTTCAAAACATGTTTGATTCTCGCTTTTCTCCACCCCCATGACAACGATGTAATCATCTTTGGATATATCATAACCAAAACCCCGACATAGCAGGGGTAACCCGATCAAAGACGGAAGCTTTAGTTGTCTTACCTCTCTAGTCAACGGATTGCATACTAAAAGTTTACAACTAACTAAACAAGAGATGATGCATACCAGGCCATTCGAAGAACCAACAAGATCGTAATAACTGTTGTAACGGCCATGGGAGGATGATTTATCAGGTAAACTAATTCTTCTACTGTCGAGATTATTGTTGTAGCGATCTTCGTTGTAACTACGGTTAAGATGCCGATTAATGAAACCAGGATTTGTGATTAAATAGTGCCATGACTTACAAACTCTCTTGCAACGGATCAGAAGCTTCACATCTAATCTTATCAGTATATGCTCAAGCACATCTGCATGAACAGACTCTGCCATTCAAACCCTAATTGTAGAGGCCTAGTCGATATCGATATGGAATAACAAAATCAAGAAAATCAAGAGGTAATGTACTGTTTCTAAAATCAAGAGATTTATCAGTTGTTGCTTGGTCCTTCTGGGCTGAAAGCCTAGTTTGGTGGAGCCCAATTCCACGTTTTATTTAATTTTAAACATGTTTGGCCCGTCAAAATGTTATTTCTGCATGTATTTCTTTGGGTTTTGACCTGATAACCAATTTGCAAATATAGAGATATTACAATTCACACAAGTAAAAAGACATAAATACTTTAGGGTTTAGACTTATATCAACGAGAATTGGCTTTATGGCAAAGCTGATAATTAATTAAGTTAATGATACAATTCAAAGGCTTTTGTCTCAAGACTCATAGACTCCGTTACAATAAATCAAAATAAGCTACTCTAAATAGCTCTATAGATCCTAACAGTGGCGAAGCTAGCCCATTAATTTAGTGGTGTCCCAAAAAAAAAATATCGTGTAATCATACAATAAAAAAACAATAATCAATAAACTAAAACAAATACCTAATAGATTTGTCCTCTTTTTCTTTTCATAACTTGTGTTGAAGCACCTGGATCGATGACGAACATCAAACATTACACTTGATTCAAGACATGAAGAACAAAATATGAACAAGATAGAAATATGTAGAAGATGAACCCTTTATATTGAATCAGTCATCACAGATTACACAAACCAAAGGATTATACATCATCTACAAGCTGGTTTAGATCACAAAGATCTAAACCCTAGCTTTCTCTCACTAACACATAGTCTCTCTCTCTAGGATGTGCACACCAGGAGGAACAAGAAGTTAGGAGAGGTGCACAAAGCTTCTTCGTGAATGCTTGCCCTAATCCTATACAACACATATATATAGACTAGGGACTAAAACCCGGACAAAATAATCTACACAAAAACCCTGACTTTTGCCTAAACACAAACCCCTGACAAAAGTCCTAGACATAAACTTGGACAAATTGTCCAAGGATAAACCTTGGACTAAGTTTCAAGACATGTACAATAAAGACCCTAACAATTGGAAAGCATGCACTTATCACCCAAAGTGCACTAACAAACTCCCCCTTGATCAGTGCATGGTCTTCATGTGGTCTTGAATTCTTCATTATCGTTGACTTTAATTTGGACTTCTGCTTTGATTGACCAGAACTGATAAGCGACAGTTACCCTGCAGGAACTGCACTTACAGTCTCCCCCTTAACTGTTGCATCAGTTCTGTGTGGCATTGATATTCTTCAATCATCGGATACTGCGCTTACAGGCTCCCCCTTAACTGATGATATCATGTCAGCTTTCAACTTTGGCTGAGACTTGATCTTTCTGGCAGGGCACTGTGATCTTCAACCCTTCTAATCAAAGACTTGCTGACGATCACTTAAATGGCCGCTTTGTGAAACCCGAAGAATCCAACATCAAACATTGTTGATCCTCCCCCTCAATCTACTCCGGAATCAAGTTAACGCGAACCGACCTACAACCACATGTAAGAATATCGCTCGATACATTAATCTTCAAACTTAAACAACAGCAGAAAGAAACATTGGATTTCCAATGCCCAGACTTGAACACTTCAAATTTCGCAAAGACATGAAGCTCAGTTCGATAAGTTAATAACAAACTGAACTTTGTAAAAGTACATCCACCATCTTGATCAGAGTCTTCAACCGAGTGTCTGAAATCATTTCATCTCGAATCTTCATGATCCAATCTCATATCTTCACGAATCCACCAATTACCCGATGACTTTCATCTCTAATCTCCCCCTCAATGTAAGAACCCCTGTTTCGAGAATCTGATCAGTCACCAACTTGGAAGAGGGACCAAGAAGACCAATCTTCTCTACTCTAACCGGCATACAATAAAGGCGTGACCTTCAACTAGTTGCCAAATGAACAATTTGCTTCATCATGTCAACACTTGATTAAACCTCGAACAAACTTTGTTAGGCCCTAAAGTGTGAGACTGACGCATCAAATTAACACAACGGGTTATGGTTACGAACTGGGCTTTACTGGGTTAGTTTATATTAGGTTTTGGACCTTTATAGGTCACTTGGGCCAAGCTTTAGGCCATGTGGGCCAAGCAGGCCCAAGGGGAGCCCATGTAGGGAAGTGGGCTTGGTTGAGTATATAAACAAGTTTCTAACTTGTTTTAGGGTTTGAACTTCTTGGAGCCTCAGTTACAGAAATTCAAGAGAAACAGAGAGTGGGAGACGATTTGGTTGTGAGCACTTGTACTAGACGATTTTGCTTTGATAGTAATAGAATCGTGTGCAAGTGTTAAAGGTGATTCGATATTGTTCTTTGTTCGTTGTTTTTCGGATTTTCGAGTTTATTCTTGAATCTCACCAAGTTTGGATTCCGCACAAACTTGGTGATTGTTTGATATCATTGAAAGATCCGTTTTACGGGACTTACAAGTGGTATCAGAGCCATTAGAACCTGTTTCTAGGCTCGGTGTGATATCAAAGATTCAAGATTTTCGTAATTTTTTGTTTGGTGTTCTTCGAGTTCTTCGTGTTCTTCGTTGTATTCATCGGAATTTTATAAAAATCGGTATATTTTGGTGTTTTGATTTTGAAAAGGTTGTTAAAGGATTAAATAAAATCTTTTTATTCTTTTTCTTGAGAATATCCTGTTTTTAAAAATTCCCAAAGTTTCGGTGGAGAGTTGTTAGGTTGATTGAAACTTTCTATATATTTTTATAAAATACAGCTCATTCATCACACGTTTTTTTTTGGAAATCGCAATCACTTTCACGTAAACTGATTTCAAGTCCTACATTTTCGTGTTTCATCTTCCCAAAAGTCTGAGTAACAACGGTCTCGAGTAGCAATCATCATCATCATCACGGTCTCGACTTATCTTCACCCGGTCTCGACTCGCAACCGCTCTCAAGGTCTCGACTTCACTTCATCTCGGTCTCGACTCACAACACAATTTCAATAGTCTCGACTCGCAACCTTCACCATTGTTCCGACTCGTCCGACTCGCAACCATTCCATCATCATCAGTTTCGGCTCATCCTGTTTAGTTCCGACTCGCAACCATCATCATCAGTTACGGCTCATCCTGTTTAGTTCCGACTCGCAACCATCATCATCAGTTTCGGCTCATCTTGTTTAGTTCCGACTCGCAACCATCATCATCAGTTACGGCTCATCCTGTTTAGTTCCGACTCGCAACCATCATCATCAGTTTCGACTCATCTTGTTTGTTTTCGACTCGCAACCATCCACGGTTCCGAGTCGCAACCGAGATCTCGAGTCGCAATCATCAAAAGTCTCGAGTAATTGATCATCTGAGTCACAACAATCTTTCACGGAACCTGCAACTCTATCTCCGGTCATCATCTCCGTCATCATTACGTCATAACCATCATCGGATACCTTCTCCGATCACCGGAAACCTGCAACAAATTACCTCCATTGTTTCGAGTCCCAGAGGTTTCAATTCACATCTCCGATCATCTACTACAGACACATCGTTCACCATCATTCAACCTGCACTTCCGATCACGAGCACCGTTACTATCATCACCAATATCCGACGCCATAACTTCATCACCACCGAAGAACGATCATTATCTCCGGTTACCATCTCCGAGCACCGCCACCATCGACCAGTAGCCTGAGATTTATAATTAGGGTTTCGGTTCTGTGGTTTACGAGGAAGAAGACGTACAGTGACTTTTGATATTTAGGTTTAATAAATATAATAATTATAATAATCAAATCATTTTGTCATCATTACATAATCATTATTTATAATTAGGTTTTCTTTTAATAAAAAAATTAATTAAAAAATTAAAAAAAAAGGGGGTTGTTTGTTTGTGAAAAGTTTGACAGGTTTTGAGGTGCGGTTCAGAAAGCGGGTTTATTCGCGTGCCAAGGTTTGAGTTAGCGAGTACACAGGTTCTCGTTTGGGTTGTGTTTTGAGGAGAAGAACAAACGTATTAACCACCCGCTGAAATTATGGCATTTGTGTTTCACAAACCCGCGGCTCAAGAAATTACTCGTGAAGATGTACTTTCTGCTTTCTGTACTCCTGAGTGTAGACAAAGAGTTGAAGTTTATAGAATACACAACGCTGAGCTAATTCAAGATTATCAAGACATAAAAAATAAAAACTTTACTTTATCGAAAAACGAAAAACTTTTCAAAGAAAAGATCGAAGCTCAGCGAAAAGACATCATCAAACTCAAGGATGATGTAAGTGTAAAATCATCTCAACTCTTATACGTTCAGGAAAAACTTTGCACAGTGACTAAGGAACTGGAAGATATCAGAGACAAATATCAAATTAATGAGCTTAATATTAAAAAATTTGATTCTTCCAGCAAACTAGTTAAAAATCTGTGCGATCAACAGCTTGCGTACAAAGAAAAGAAAGGGCGTGGTTTGGGTTATAATCAGACTCCTCCTCCATATAATGATAATTACACTTATCTGCCAATGACTGAGGAGGAGATGATGAATGAGAGTAACCTGACTTTTGGTTCCAAAACCAACAAGTCGTCTTCTCATGACAGACAAGTTGAGAAACAGAAGTCTACTCCATTAAATTTTGTTTCAAAAGGCTCGATTGATCCTAACGTTTCATCTTCATGTGCAGATGATATTTCTGAAGTAAAGTATGGAGATGTTCATGGGAGTGAACCAGTCGTTATTTCAAATAGTTCTGAACCTTATTTTGAACCTTATTCTGAACCAACTGAATCTGACATGGCTTTTAGTCGTTCTTTATTTGCGTCGTTTTCTGCTTATGTTTCGTCTTGTGAGCCTGTTGTTTTGGGCAAAACTGATGATGTTTGTGTTGATAATTTGAACAATAAGTGTGGTAATGACTGTTTTTCAGTTAATGTGTTTGATTCTAATGCTTCTAATGTCTCAGTTAATGAAAATGTTACAGGTGAGGTCCCTCAGGACGCATTCAGTGAAACCACTGAAACGACTTCTCAAGAAAATCAAGAGTATCCTGATTCTTCTTCTGAACCTGTCTCAGTGGGTGTCCCTAATGTTGAATCTAGTGGGACCCCATTGGAAACTGTAGTAGAAATTGAACCTGAATCGTTTTCACA
Organism: Helianthus tuberosus; assembly: GCA_030545235.1. NCBI lineage: Eukaryota > Viridiplantae > Streptophyta > Magnoliopsida > Asterales > Asteraceae > Helianthus > Helianthus tuberosus. Next base: position 4,250,368 of record CM060362.1, read on the forward strand.
TGATAAATGTGTTGAGGAAATGCATATTGATGAGACTTCTACACGTTCAGATAATGAACCTGAATTAGTTTCACATGACAAATGCATCGAGAAAACGCATATTGATGAAACTTCATCTTCTTCATCTTCTGAAATTAAAACTGAACCTGATTTTGTAAAAGAAGAAAAAGGAGTTGAAATAAATGAACAGTCACAGACAAATGTTTCTGAAATTAAAGTTAAAACAGAAACTAAATCGTCTGTTCAAAATGATCATGATAAAATTGTAAAAGACGAAAAACATCATCCGTCTGAATCTCATGCTTGTGCTAGTTCTGATCAACAGGTATATAAGGACTCAGAAAAGGCACGTGGAACACATGCAAAGCAATCAAAGCAAGCTTGTTCATCTAAACCAATCAGATCAGCTACTGCTGCTAGCTCTTCGAATCTCCATACATTGAAGCGACAAATATGTTACAACTGTGGAGTTCCTGGACACATTGCTAGAAATTGTGTTCATCGTCAAAAAGTGCAACAAAAAGTCAACACTCACTCTTGTTCTGGTGTTTGTGAGTCGGTTCACAACACACAAAAGGAGCCAAAACGAGCAGATCAAAGTCGAGGATATAAGCAGTATGCTCATCAAAGACAATCACGATCACATAAGGCTTATGACAAGGTGATTGAAAGCTCCAATCAGGGAGAAAAGACGAAGAATGGTGCTCAAAGCAACAAGACTTCTGCAAACAACAAATACAAGCACCCCAATTCATCTTCGTCTAAGAGAAATGTGCAGGCGCATCCAGCGCAAAAAGGACCGGTTTTTCCTTCAGGACCTGCTAGAGCGAATCAAGCTGCTCAAAACGTCTTTCCGATGAAAAGACAAACTTGCTACAACTGTGGCATTGCGGGTCATATTGCTAGAAACTGCACAAGGCGTCCCTACGTACCCTACTATATGCAAAATCAGAGGGTTACATCAAAGGATAACAATCATTCCAAGCCAATGAAGGTATCATCACCTAAGGCAATGAAGAATGTGAATCCCAAGGTTAAACCTTCTGATGGGGATTGGAACGCTGCTAAAAACAAACGCAAGGCTGTTCAAGAACAAAAACATATTTCTAAAACTGAATCAGCTAATGTTGCTCAACCGAAGGCAACAGACACGTTTGTTAAACCGAAACAGATTTGGAAACCCAAATCCAAAGCAGCAATGTCTCCAATCCTTGAAACGAAAGGGGACTTGTGTTTGAAGGAAGTGTCTTACTTTGATGCTTCAGGTAATCCTAGGACCACGATGGCCTGGGTACCCATGTCTTACTAATCTCCTTACCTTTCAGGAACAACCAAGGAGGAGCTGTTGATAATCTCTGGAATGTTGATAGCGGCTGTTCCAGAGATAAAAACGGGTAACATTTCACTGTTGCAAAAAGTTCAAATTTTTTTTACAAGATGATATGTTTCCTTTGGAGGAGATTGGAGAAATAAGAAATGATTAGCAACAGGTACCGTTTAAATTCAGTACTTTGATTTGCATATTGATTAGTCTTCAATCTGATGACAGAACGGTTAAGCAAAAATATTTTTCTCTCTTTTTCTTAGTTTATAACTTTGTACATATATTGTCCTTTCTCTAGTAAATGGTAAATTTGCGCAAAAATACAAGATTTATGCACAACTTTAGGGGGGGAGAGGAACATATAGATAGATATAGAGTTTAGGAGGAGAAAACTCAGAAAATACAAAAAGAGTTTGCTGTAAATATGTATTGTTTTAGGGGGAGAAAATGAGAAAAATACAAAAACATTTGAAAAATAAAAAAAAGCCAAAAAGAAAAATTGCATGATTTGGGAAGTGAAATAAATGTTCGTGTTAAAGGGTTTGACTAACAGATGTAAGGTGTCATAGCTGAAAAGACTAGGATCTACTGCGATATGTCGATAGGCTTGACACTCAACATGATAAAAGATACTAAGTGATATAAACATAACGAACTATGTACCATGTGGGTAACATACCAACGGCGTATGATTTTATGGTCTTAAATCTTGCGTTGATAGATAGCCGACATCTGAGGTTTCGGGTCTTTATATTGTTGAATCATCCGGGGATATCTTGGATGTCCTTCTGTTCAGAACTTAAATTGTAAATGACCCCAGGAAAGAAAGTCACTTGGAATTAGCTCATTTCTATTTGAATGTCTGTATGTTGTCCCGATACACACAATTTTGATCTGATTCTGAAATCTTCTCTGAAAAAGTCGTGTACCTCCTCTGCTGCATCCAGATACATGCTGACCTGGAGGTGCTAGGCAACGACAGCTTCTGCTGCATCCAGATACATGCTGACCTAGCTGTACGTTGTCGCGCTATAGATCTAATACACCCGAAAGAGGCCCTCTAGTGCCCAAAAGAAACCCCAAGAAACCTATATCAAATTGAGAAAAACTCATTTGATCTGTATATTATACCATCTCTCAAAAGATCTATTCTGTTCTCTTCTCAACCTATTCCCAGTTAAGATTTCAGAAATCTGGATTGGACTTGTGAAATATGTGGTAGGGAAGATACTTGCATGATAGAGTGTGCTGTTTATATTTCCAGGATTTGATTAATATTTATTTGGGTGTTCATTGTTAAGAAATCAAAACATGATAAAACAGATTATATGCAGACCTAGACACAGTCAGGATATCTTAAAGGATGACATCAGTATACTCACCTGCTACGATGAATCGTTGTGCTTACCTTAATCGCGGGGGTATGCCATGGAATGGGACACACGGGTATAATGGTATAATATTATCTTAAGCATATCACGAAGTTGAAAAATTGAAAGTAGAGCGTTAAAGTTTAGGTGGACAAACATATTGGCTATCGCATAGACCAGTTTGATTAGGCTCGTACTGAAAAGTGTTCCTTAGTCTGCCTGAGAAAGAATTTGGATCCCATTGCGATTGTAATTGTATATTATGGTAGTTGTTTATATTTTGAGTTTTTATTTGTTTTTAGTTCTCAATATTAAAAAAAAAATAAAAAAATTGAAAAAAAAACCAAAAATCCAAAAATAGAGTGTTTATTTGTTTTCTTAAAAATTAAAAATATAACCGTTCTTGAAGATTTGACTGATCATCAAAAGTTAAAAGAACTTAAATTGTGAAATCCGAGTACAAGTACTTGGATGTACCTGGTGTTCATATGGTACTCTCCCTGTTGCATAAGAAATGTTTGCTTATGAGTTTGTGAGTATGTGCAGAACTTGATTTCAATCAAGAACAGGGGTTGATGAAGACTAAGATGCTGTTAGTTGCTGAAGAAGCCTGAAGCAGCACAACAACAAGATGTACCTGAGTCAGAAGAACTGGATACGAAACGCCGTCTGACAGTGAAAGTACATTTGAAGAAGTACCATGAATCTGCTTGAAAGAAAAATACTGAAGAAGAAAAGAGCTGTTGAGAATCCTCCTCTCACATTCTTTTTGACAAGACTTCAAGCAAAGCTGATCGAGATCCTGATATGAAGCTAACCACAAGAGCTGAAGAAAGAGACCCAGTGCTGAGAGTTCAGAAGTCAATAACTTCCACAACATCTGCAGCATAGCTACAACCATAGATTTCATTGAAGACGTTGCTGAATTCATGCTATGAAGACAATTTGATGGCATCAGTCTAGGGGGAGATTGTTAGGCCCTAAAGTGTGAGACTGACGCATCAAATTAACACAACGGGTTATGGTTACGAACTGGGCTTTACTGGGTTAGTTTATATTAGGTTTTGGACCTTTATAGGTCACTTGGGCCAAGCTTTAGGCCATGTGGGCCAAGCAGGCCCAAGGGGAGCCCATGTAGGGAAGTGGGCTTGGTTGAGTATATAAACAAGTTTCTAACTTGTTTTAGGGTTTGAACTTCTTGGAGCCTCAGTTACAGAAATTCTAGAGAAACAGAGAGTGGGAGACGATTTGGTTGTGAGCACTTGTACTAGACGATTTTGCTTTGATAGTAATAGAATCGTGTGCAAGTGTTAAAGGTGATTCGATATTGTTCTTTGTTCGTTGTTTTTCGGATTTTCGAGTTTATTCTTGAATCTCACCAAGTTTGGATTCCGCACAAACTTGGTGATTGTTTGATATCATTGAAAGATCCATTTTACGGGACTTACAAACTTGACAAAACTCAATCATACACTAGATCTAACTTGCTTCATGTTTTAAACACTTCGCCACCGGTAAGATTAACACTAAGTTAATCTCAAAGATAGTAAACATGAACTTGTTTCGATGTCGCACCACGAGCTTTTGATTTACAAAGAAAATAGGAACTTCAAAAGTTTTACTCCCCCTTTTTCTTTGTAAACAATACAAAAGTCCAAGCAAGTCTTATTCTCTTCACCTCCTCACTTGATTCGGACAACATAAGTATCATAAAAATTTTCGATAATCCTAAACCGACTTCAAGTTTCCAAACTACACATAATTCTGACTCTTACTTAGTTATCCGGTACCCCAGGTAACCCGGAATAACTAGAAAAACTCGGAACATGCACAACTCGAAACTTCCGAACAACACAAACTTCTAAATTTAGCTAAAAATCCGGTACCCCAGGTAACCCGGAATTCGTAGCAAATTTGGAACCCGTAAAACCCAGAAGCTCTTGAAACCTTGGATCAGATCATCAGAACAATATGTAAAATACAAAGGAATTCGAAACAAGCAAAGAAATAAAGGAAGCTCTGAAGAAACCCGGGGGCTGCTATCCGAAAGACTAATCTCGAAACAATCGAACTACTGAAAGTTGTTAAAAACTTGGAACTGTTTAACAGATTGAAATTCAGAGCTATATAACTTGGAACTGAAACATATCGGGCTGCTAATACTCGGACTTTAAAAGCTCGGAACTAAAACTCGGGCTGCTAATACTCGGACATGACCAAAAACTCGGAACCTGCTGATCAAACATGTGACCAAAGCTCGGAACTAACCAAAACTCTGACTGTGTTTAAAAACTTGGAACAATGCAGTTTGTTGATTTAAAACTCGGAATTTGCTGAATCCTTTGAGCAAAACTCGGATTTTGCTGAACTTTTGAACAAAACTCGGATTTTTTCTTAAATTAAAAACTATCAAGATACCTCGGTACTGAACCAAGGATGAAACCTCGGAGCTTAGAAACTCGGAGCTAATCACACAGATCTTTGAAAAACTCGGAGCTTTAGTAACTCGGAATTGTTAAAACTTGAAAGATTAAAACTAGGAACAAATTTGGAACTGAAAGGTCGGACTCTAAAAGTTTTTAAAACTCGGAACTAAAACAAAGAACTCGGATAGACTTGGAACTGAAACAGATTGACTTTGATCTCTTGAAACTCGGATTGATGAATGAACTGTTACTAAAACTCAGAATTTTTTAAAACTTGGAACTATTAAACACTTGAAAGTTGAAACCTCGGAATCACTGAAACATATCGGAACTGTTTTAAAAATCGGAATGAACAGTTAAAACTCGGAATCTTAAACTCGAAAGACTGAAACAGAAACAGATCGGAACTGTTTTAAAACTCGGAATGAACAGTTAAACAACTCGGAATCTTAAACCTCGGAACTGTTAAACCTTTCAAGTTACAACTCGGAATCTTAAAACTCAGAACAAATCCATATCTGTAAAACTCGGACTCCCAAACTTTCTTTAAAACTCGGAGCTGATACACATCGGTTGTTAAAACTCGGAATTGAAACACATCAGTTGTTAAAACTCGGAGCTGAACAACATGAAAACTCGCAAACTAGAGTGATTAGAAACCTAGAATCATAGAATTTTAAACTCTGAATAGTGAAACTCGGACCAATTTGTTCACAAAACTCTGATGAATTTTTGCAAAACTCTCTTAAAAAGGAAAACCCTGACCTCCAAAGCCCTGACCACAAAGGCCTGACCTCTCAAAAAGGAAATTGCTTCAGATATCTCACAAGTGTGACTTCACACTAGTTCATTAATAATCTTGAAGCAAAAACACTGAATGGAAAAAACCCTGAAGGAAAAACTCTGAAGGAAAACCCTGACTTGATGTTGATAGACTAACTCGGACAGGTATAACACTTACATAAATTCGGACATTGCCTTTTTCAGATCAAAACCCTAGAACTGCAACAAGAAAAACCATCACAGCCGACGAACAACTTCATTTTCTTCAAGTTTTAAGCAGATTCTTCACATCTTCAAGATGTTTGGCGGAAACAAACATCAAATCAAGAGCAATGGTGATTTGGAAGGCGATTAGACCATTCCGAATCAGTAACCATGCTCTGATACCACTGTTATAGCACTTGGATCGATGACGAACATCATACATTGCACTTGATTTAAGACATGAAGAACAAAATATGAACAAGATAGAAATATGTAGAAGATGAACCCTTTATATTGAATCAGTCATCACAGATTACACAAACCAAAGGAGTATACATCATCTACAAGCTGGTTTAGATCACAAAGATCTAAACCCTAGCTTTCTCTCACTAACACATAGTCTCTCTCTCTAGGATGTGCACACCAGGAGGAACAAGAAGTTAGGAGAGGTGCACAAAGCTTCTTCGTGAATGCTTGCCCTAATCCTATACAACACATATATATAGACTAGGGACTAAAACCCGGACAAAATAATCTACACAAAAACCCTGACTTTTGCCTAAACACAAACCCCTGACAAAAGTCCTAGACATAAACTTGGACAAATTGTGCAAGGATAAACCTTGGACTAAGTTTCAAGACATGTACAATAAAGACCCTAACAATTGGAAAGCATGCACTTATCACCCAAAGTGCACTAACAAACTCCCCCTTGATCAGTGCATGGTCTTCATGTGGTCTTGAATTCTTCATTATCGTTGACTTTAATTTGGACTTCTGATTTGATTGACCAGAATTGATAAGCGACAGTTACCCTGCAGGAACTGCACTTACAACTTGAAATCATTCCATCACATCGCCGCCTTTTAATTTATCAAAAGTTTCTTTGTCGACCACACAAACCATAGCATTGTTCAAATATTTCGGGTCATTCGATTGAGTAAACCTATCTTGACAAGCTTTAATTTAGAAACAAACATCTTTCAACGTTTGTGGTTGCAACCGATAAAACCAAGCCTAGCTTCACTACCCGATAAACCAAAGGACAAGAACTATGTGTTCCGGTTTCCATCATAAGATGAACAAGATCACTTATTCAATTATAATATTGTTTTGGGTCTTGGTCTAACTTTATCAGTTATATTTAGCACCTCCTTTCAATTCTAATATTGTTAATTTGTGCTTATTTTATCACTCCGGCTTAATTATTCTACAAGTTTTCGGGTTGTAAAATGTTTGTGTTTGTAAAAAAATGAGATTTTAGTAATATCAAGTATCCTATTTTTTGATTAGGGAGATTCTCGTATTTTTTAGGGGTATCCTTTATATAAAACCGAAAAAAAACATTACGAATACGGGGTTGAGCCGTAGCCCGTTAACACTATGGTTCCGCCCCTGGATCCTAGTTGATAATTATATTTATAATAACTAATAAGATAAACTAGAAATTTCAAATTCGCAAAAACTAGATCAAAATAGTTAAGAAACAAATAAAGGATAATCTTTAGAAATAATCTCTAGAAATAATTGCCACTTTCCATTATTTTTCCCGTGGGTCGCCCATGGTGCAAGTTCGGTTCGGTCCACTTCCTGCATCATTTTATAATTTCTTAAAGCTAGTAATTAATTATTTTTTCATAACTCATGTAAGTGTTTTTTTAATCATATAACTTTACCCGTTAGTCGACCAATATGATCTTCATGATAGTTATAATATGAGATTTTTTATTGTAGTTATGACGGAGTAAACTTCTAGAAATAGGCAAGTGTTGGTGCACTTGTGTCTGTACTTTGTCTGTATGTTGTCATGATACAAAACGATGTCTTGTGTCAGTCTGGTTTACGTCTTAGGTCTATTATTATGTGTGTTTGATGTAAGTTTGACCAAGTCAACCATCCTCCTGGTTTGACTTGGCCAAACAGTTAACACATGGTTTGAGAGATGTGTGTGTCGAAGGATGAGTCATCGAAGGATTCTTTAGATCCTTCGATGAGCTCGAAAGATAACCTTCGATGGATGACTGATGGACCTCGAAGGATATCATCCTTCGAGGTATATGTGATCCTTCGAGCTGTTTCAGATCGATAGATGATCTTTCGATCAGTCTATCTGATCCTTCGACCAGACAATCTGTGTTTGGGTATATATACCCATGTAATGTGTTCACTTCAGGAAGAGGGGAGTGAGACAAGACACGAAAAGAGAGACAGAAGTGAGAGCATTCTGTTGAGAGAACACACACACACGAGTGTTTTAGAGAGTTTGCAAAACACATTTGTAAACATAGCTTTGTAACCGAACCTTTCCTCGTATTAATACAAGTGGTGTTAATCGGTGAAGATTGTGTGTTGTGTTTGTGCTTGTTCTATCTCGGTTTGCATGCTAGCTTGGATTCCGTACTTGCTAGTGTGTTATACATAACAAGGAATAGGTTTGAGCTCAACCTCCGAGGGACCTACAAGTGGTATCAGAGCCGTGGCTCTTTTCCTTGTTAAAAACCGAGTTTAGACTCACTTGATTTAGCACCCGTTTTTACAGTTTTTCGTGCATTTCTTGTCGTAAAAACGTGTTCTAAACTAACCGGGTGTGTTAAAGAACGGGTTGGGTAACTTAAAAACTTGTTTTTGAGAAGGTTGGTAATTTCCGGCCAAAATTCCGGCTTACTCCGGTACCGGTTTTCTGGTTAAGATCTGTCCTTTTGGGTAACATTTTATTGTTTCAAAATCTGTTTTGGCAGAAAGTATGGTCTGAACATACCTTCTGCCGAAAGTTTCTACCAACCCATCAACTTTTTCACCAACCTGTCACCTTTTTGTCAACTGTGTCAGTGAGATCGAAGGATATCCTTCGAAGTCGAAAGATCATCTTTCGATCAAAGGAGATTCGATAGATAATCATCCTTCGAACATCCTTCGAAGTCTGTGACTTATCCTTCGATCCAAGGAATCTTTTCGAAGAATACATCTTTCGATCTACAGCTCTTTTTCGAAAGATAAGGATCCTACGATTGGGGAGTCTTTCGAAATCTTTGTTCGAAACTCAACAGTGATCTTTCGAACACTGTTGATCCTTCGAACAAGTGTTGATCTTTCGATCCTAGTCTGTTTAAGTTTAACAAGTTTGTGTTTTTCAGGTCTTTCGATCAAGGATCCTTCGGCTGGTGGTTGTCTTTCGAGATATTAACATAGTTTGTGAAAATTAATTTTTATAAAATGGGAACAAACGGTCAGTGGGATCCAACCGCGTGGACTCAAACTACTTTGACTCCACAATCATCAGCTACAAACAGTCAGTGGGATCCAACCGCGTGGACTCAAACAACTTTGACTCCACAATCATCAACTACGCAATCTGCGCCAGATTTCAACAAAACTGCATGGATGCAGGCTATTGCCCCACCTCAAGCTGCAATGATAACTGCAAATCAATGGGCATTGGTCACAAATCAAAGCAGCAGCATTCAATCCATGATGCAGAACGACAGTGAAACTGGTACAAGCACAAAGCCGCCAAAGCTAAATCACATAAATGATTGGGGATGGTGGAAAGAAAGGCTGAGAACTTATGTTCAGGGGCAAGGTCAAGATCTATGGATGTGCTTCTTCACCGCATTTGACAATGATTTGGAAGTTGCAGGATCTAATCCACAAACTTACAGCACTATGTCTGAAGATGATAAAAGGAAATTTGAGTTAGAAAAGAAAGCATTCATGATTCTCACACAAGCTCTTCACAGAGACATATACCACCAGTTTATTTACTGCACGACTACTAAAAGCTTGTGGGATATGCTCACATTACGATGTGAAGGAAATGCTCAATCTAGAAAGATCAAGCAAGAATTACTGAAGAAAGAGTTTGAAGGATTCACGTGTTTGGAGAATGAGACTTTGGCAGAGTTATCTACAAGATTCCATCACTTGTTGAGTGAGATGTTTGCTTTTAAAGTCACTGCCACTCCACAAGAAATGGTGAAGAGATTCGCTGATAGCTTACCAGCAAAGTGGAGCAGTTATCTTGAAATTCTCAAAGAAAATGGTGTTCTAGACACAATCACCGTTTATGAGTTAATTCAAAAATTGGAGAACAAGGATGTAGAAGAAAAGCTTAAGGCAAAAAGAACACTAACTCCTCAAAATCCAAAGATGTACCATGGGATTGCAGGAGGTATCATTGGAGAAAAACCAGCCTCTCAACATGCGAAGCTTCAAACAGCTTTCATCTCAAACACCGGACCTTCCACAACAAATCAGTTTGATCCTTCAGCATACACGATGATGTATTCAAGACCAGATTCTTCTTCTCTACAACAGAATGTGAAACCGACAGCTCAGCAATTCACACCACCTCCTTTCTTAGACCCAAGCAGAGCTCAGCAGCAACAACCGCAACAGCAAGGTTTTTATGGAAGCCCTTCAAACTTTCAAGCCACTTCCAATCCGAACACAGTCAGATTAGACACTTCCAACTTTTCCAAAGTTAGTGTCGAAATAGCCAAGGAGCATATGGAGATGTTGAACACCTTGGTTAGTGCTTATTGTGGATTGATCGCAGGTCAGATTGGAAATATCAATCTAACCAATGAAGATTATCAACAAGTGGATAAAGAAGAGTTTGAAATGATGGATATCAAATGGGCTCTTGCTAGTGCAATTCGAAGAGCAAAGGAGTTTATGGAAAGGACGGGGAGAACCAACTTGGAAAGCAAGAAAGACACCAAGTATGGGTTCGACAAACAAGCTGTAAAGTGCTTTAACTGTGGTGAACGGGGTCATTTCAAAAGGGAATGCACAAGACCAGCTCAGCATGGAAACCAAAATCCTTTCAGAAATCAAGGCAACCAGCAGAACCAAAACAGGAACAATGTTCGTACGTTGATACCTGTCAACAACCAAAGCCAAGCAGGGCCATCAAATGCCAACCAGGCACTTGTGGTTCAAGTAGATGAAGGTTGTGATTGGTCGCTTCAGTTTGGAAATGATGCTCCAGATGGAACAGCATGTTTTGCTGAAGTCGTAAAGGATTTAAAGCACGCCAGTGGTGGAGAATCTTCCACCAATGGTGATGAATCTTCTGAAGATGAAGACAGTTCTGGTTATAGTGGAAGCTCAGATGAAGAAACCTCCACTTCAGGCAATGATCATGTGGATGAGACATCAAGTGCGTCAGTCGATGCAGATATTGATGAGCTTTTGGAAGAAGCTGCAGCAGGAACTGAAAGAAGATCTATTTTGGTGGATCAAGCTGCTGACTCTTCGTCTTCTCTCCATTCAGCCTTTATGGCTAATGTCGACAGTTCATCAAGTCAGGTATGTGTCGATGAACCCACTGTAGTTAGCTGTGAAAATTGTGATAGTTTAAATGTTAAATATGCTGAAAAGGAAAGTCAGTTTGAAATCACATACAAACACAATCAAGAATTGATTGTAGATCTTTCTAAAGCAACTGAAGCTAACATGTTTTTAACCAGAAATGAAAAGGAATTTAAAGCAACAATTGCGTCATTAAGACATGATGTTTCAGAATTACAAAAGGCTATTTTGCGAAAACAACATGCTAACAATAATCTTATTGACACAATTGAAAAGCAAATGGTAGAGTTGGCAACGGCTCGATGTGAATGTGAGACAATTAAGCAGAAACTGGAAAGCTATTCCAATTCCCGCTATGTATTGGATCACATCATCGACGTTCAAAAGAAAAAGGGGGATAAAATATGTATTGGATTCAAATCATGTCCTCCCCCAATGAATCACAATTACTCCAAATTGCCTGATGACGAGGATATGCCCCGTTTTGAACCTACTGTGCCACTCAATCTAGATGACTTTGCAGCAGGCCTCGGGTTCACAACTGGTACATCATCCTCGGGTCAATCAGAATCTGAGAATGTGACAGATTCATCATGTGTTAAGGAACAGAGTCCTCCCATTGTTGAGGATGCTGATTCTTCGGATGATGAATCTGAAGAAATTGTGAAACAACAGTCTAACTCGGTTACAACAGATATTCCAATCGAGAATCACATCCTGTGTGATCCACCAGTGAAACCGAGTAAGACTGAAATGTCAAAAGCAATGGAGTCCCTTGTATCTAGCAGTGAAGAGAATAACTTGTTGTACACGCTCAAAGGAGATAGCAAAATCTACTCTAACAAAGATTTTCCAATTAAAAATGTAAATCAAGATTTAATTGAGCAAATTTTTGAAGGATGCACTGATAAGTTTTTGGGGAACAAGAGTGGCAAAGTTACCGTCACTCAATGTGATCCAATTCCGTGTGAACAAATTAGAAAACAATACGGAAACCAAAAACTACCAATTGAGCGAAAACAACAAGTCAACTCCGGAAAGGGTAAGGCACAGAGAAAGAAGGCTCAGAACAAGAATGTTCAAGCACCTAAAGTTCAGCAGTCTAAGACTGAACAACCAAAGGTTCAACAACAAAAGGTGCAAAACAAAAGAGCTCCGGTTAAGAAACGAGAACCGAAAATGAACTTTGTTGGATCCACGGGTTCAGACAAACTTGAAACATTTCAGGATAAATCTAACCTTGAGTTTATAAAACAAGTTAGAATTTTAAAACGAAATGATCAGAATAATTACACCCAACACACCAACGCATGTGATTTAGGTCCAAGCACGTCTAGATCACAAAGTTCATTGTCTGGTTCTCCGTCTAGTCATCAACATGTTTCTCCGAAGTTTGTAGAGCGGAGAACATGTTTTGAATGTGGGACAGTTGGGCATATTGTAAGATATTGCCCACACGTACAAAAGCTGAAGTCAAAAACGAGTGCTCCCCAAGAAATCGATTACCGAAAACAATCAGTTTCCCCGAAACAAGACCCACGTGTCTTGAAAGAAAGGGAAAAGAAGTTAAAGCAAAAGAATCAAAAGGTAATTGCAAAGGCCTTAAAATCAGAGGTCAAAGAAGAAAGACCTGTACAAGCAAAATCTGAAACTATAAAACCAGTAAATGCTAAAACAATAAATTCAAATACTGGTAAAGGACAAACAGCTTGGAAGCAAAAGCAGGTAATTCAATCAGGGGGAGCACCACAGGTTCTTTTTCCTAATCATCAAGTGATTGAAATCACTTTCCTTGATGATCAAGGACGACCCAAGACCACAAAGGCTTGGGTCCCCCTCTCCAACTAATCTCTGAGTGAGTGTGTAGGATATTCCAGGAGGAACTTTCGATAGTCGTAAGATTGTTGATAGTGGAGCGTCCATGCACAAGTTCGGCGACCCCAGACTCCGAAACATCATTATATCTAGGAGTTGTTGCCTTTGATGGAGAGAAATGAGAAAAGAAAAGAAAAAGATAAGAAGACAAACATTCCGATGAAGGAATGATGGTGAAAGAATGTGGTTGAATGAAGTTGAAAAATTCGACATGAAGAGATATGTGCCAAAATTGGTTGTTATGGTTTTTGATCGGGTCCTCAGGAAAGATTCAAATGAAAAGTACGCGACTGCAGCACGTCTGAAGCTTTTCGAAGATTCATGGATTTTTCTTCCACAAGAAGTTCAAAGTCCACAAGATGAACGTGTAAGGTACTTTTCTCCATGGTGTGATTGAAGAGAATGTGTTTGTTGAACAAACCAACCGGGTGTGCGGATGCCTTGGCATTGATTGAACAACCGCACACTACTTCTCAAAGAGAAAGATAAAGACCTTCGCTGGTGCAATGTGGAAGACCAGCCGGACCCGGAGGTTTATGATCTTGTTGCTGTGAAGGGATTTCAGTAGCTACAAAAATCGACTTTGAAGTCCACACCGGGTGGATATCCAGTTTGGGAGAGCACTCAGATTCCCTGCAATGCACGGAGCAGTTGCAGGATACGGTTTTAAATTTCTAATCTCTCCTATACTTGTCGATATTTAAGCTGCTTTGTGAATTATTATCTCGTTCAGCACTCTTTGGCCAGACAATGCTGTCATGGTCCGCACCGCTTACCGACGTGCCAACTCATTTTTCCAAAATTCGCTAAATCATTTCTGATTAAAACTTAATTTTGGTAAACGGCATTGAGGTAAAACATGAGTTAACCAACATCGGAAAATCATTTTTGTAAATACCTTTGTGTTTTAAATTTATCTTAGTTTGTTGATTTTAGGGGGAGTAAATCCAAAAATTTGAAAATCCAAAAACATCGAAAAAAAAAATTTCAAAAACACAAAAACAATAGAAAAGCAAAAATGAGTTTCCTGGCGAGAAAAAGAGAATATGATAGTACATCAGTGGTCTGTCCAAACCTCTTTAAACCTTAAATGAAAAACGATAAGCAGCTCTATATAAGATGTATCGGTAGGCTCACAATCATTTTAAAGTGTGCAGGGTGATATAAACCTTAATCGACTGAAGACCAGGTAGGAACCACTAATTGGCATATGGTCTTGGTACCGAAATTTCGTTTGAGAGATTGCCGAGGTTCTGAGATATTCGGTCTTTATGCTGCTTATCATCTGGGTATCATGGTTGTATCTTTTACCGGAAAATAACGGGGACGCAAGTCTAGATCTTCCATGATACCATACATACGTGTACATACTGCATACGACCTCAATAAGTGATCAACAATCACATGTCCAATCTCAAATAAGTGATAATATATCACAAATTCTTTCCGGGAGTCAAGTTCGTCTCTCTGCTGTACGAAAGTACTGACCTGTTCACGGACTTGCTCTTGTGCCCTCATGCATTGAAAATCAAGTTCCTCATCAATAAGTGATTCTATCACATAGGGCTTGTTTTCAAATCAAATAAGTGAGAATCTCACATCATATACGGTCAAACAGATGATAATCGGTATACTCACCGGTAAGATGAACCCTCGTGCATACCTTGATACGAGAATGGGTCGTGATGTGGATGAACACCGGTCGGTAAGTATAAATCCTACCTTAACGTATCCCCTCGTCATGATTACATCAGATAAGTTGAGCTTATGTGGACAACAATACCGATAATTGTTATAGGATGCTTATCTTAATGTTAACTAATTGAACAACAAGAGCGTTTTGGCATGACCGTACACTGATATGATTCTCTTACCCTCGAAACTCGCAAAAAGAATCTCTGTATATATTTATTTACTGCTTTCTGTCTTTACATTTGAAATATTCAAAAATTCCAAAAAGATTTTAGGTGTGTTTTAATATAAACTTTATAAAAGCCAAAAAGATTTTATTTCTATCTTATTTTCGATCGTACGATGTTGGATCTCGAGTCTTCGTTACCTGAAACCTGATTGAAAACCGAAACGACTAAATCTTCATAAACGGTCGAAATTTGCAAGTTTTGAAAGTTAAAAACCTAAAACTGAACAATTTGTTAAACTTTCAAACTGTCGGACGGTAGTTGATTGAACAATGGTCACATGTGTGTCGTTTACTTATGATATTCCAAGCAGTTGTTCTCATTACGCGTTTAGATTTCTTGCATGTGCAGATTCTAAAGGCAAGGAGAACATGGTCGATGACAAGCTTCGGAATGAAGACACGACGCGAAGGCACTCAAGTGATGAAGATGATCGAGTTGCCGCTGACCATCATCAACACCACAAGGATCTCAAGTTGTAAAGATCAAGACTTTCACAAGCATAACTCAAGGGAGAGCTTATGTTAAGGGGGCGTTTGTCAACACACTTCCTACATGAAACTGGGAGTTTGTTGGTACACTTTCTACTTTCAAAACGTGAAGACTTTAAAGATCCTCCGACATTGAAGACTTGAAAGGACGTCAAAGACTTGAAGACACGAGGGACCCACAAGAATTAAGATCGAGACAAAGATACAGCCAAGGGGGAGTTTGTTGGTGCACTTGTGTCTGTACTTTGTCTGTATGTTGTCATGATACAAAACGATGTCTTGTGTCAGTCTGGTTTACGTCTTAGGTCTATTATTATGTGTGTTTGATGTAAGTTTGACCAAGTCAACCATCCTCCTGGTTTGACTTGGCCAAACAGTTAACACATGGTTTGAGAGATGTGTGTGTCGAAGGATGAGTCATCGAAGGATTCTTTAGATCCTTCGATGAGCTCGAAAGATAACCTTCGATGGATGACTGATGGACCTCGAAGGATATCATCCTTCGAGGTATATGTGATCCTTCGAGCTGTTTCAGATCGATAGATGATCTTTCGATCAGTCTATCTGATCCTTCGACCAGACGATCTGTGTTTGGGTATATATACCCATGTAATGTGTTCACTTCAGGAAGAGGGGAGTGAGACAAGACACGAAAAGAGAGACAGAAGTGAGAGCATTCTGTTGAGAGAACACACACACGAGTGTTTTAGAGAGTTTGCAAAACACATTTGTAAACATAGCTTTGTAACCGAACCTTTCCTCGTATTAATACAAGTGGTGTTAATCGGTGAAGATTGTGTGTTGTGTTTGTGCTTGTTCTATCTCGGTTTGCATGCTAGCTTGGATTCCGCACTTGCTAGTGTGTTATACATAACAAGGAATAGGTTTGACCTCAACCTCCGAGGGACCTACAGCAAGATTTCTAGAAGATTAAGAATGTCTAAAATAGTTAAGTGGTTGCCTATATACATCTTAATCAGGTTACTGAGGAGTATCTTGCATAGGTATTTGTCAAACTAATAACCAAAGGGCGGGCCTGTAGCCTACGGTTCGAGTGTCATAGATAGATTTAAGAGTAGGTTTAGAGAGTGAATGAATTAACCGATATGGATTATTCAAAGGGTTTTCGCGACTAACAGAAAGTGGTTCGGTTTTAATTGGTTTTGGTTTGGTTTTCAAATGACAAAAACAGTGGTTTTGGCGACAAATCATAACTGCTCAAAAAGTGACATTACATGTTCATTCATTTGGCAGGTTGGGATGCTATAGGTGTTTAGATATGGATTGTTCAAAGGATTTTCGCGACTAACAGAAAGTGTCTGTGACAAAATCAGTGATGCGGCATACCATCTCTCACAAATCTAAGAGCAAATTCAAATTAATTCAGAAATTACACACTGTCGTTAAGGTCTGATAATCAGAGTCCAACGACGCTTTAGGTTGCCGCTAAGTGATGTATTTCATTGTCATTCAAAGGGTAACCACAAAACCAAAACTCTATTTCTCTTTATATCCATCTATCTAAGCAAAGATAAACACTAAACAAACTATAATTGCAATACCATAAATTTAGGCATAAAGAGATACAAGACAGATAATTGCATAGTGCATATAATGACTCTATGAGATACTTTGTTCCCTAGAATATAATGACCCCACAACTGCTACTTTGTCTTAGATCCTCCCAACATATTCATCATATATAGAACACTGATGCGGGTCCAAGTGTGGAGGAGCGGGCCATCTTGTATTTGGAGGCCCAAGATCGTGTGACAAAAGGGGCTTCACTAAAATAGCTCTAACTTGGGCTACGGGGGTCCGTTTTGGGCGTGCGACCAGGCGAAACGATCGTGAGAACGAGCTACATCTTGCTGCAAATGCCTACGGCGGTTTGGGTCATCGTCAGGGCCAAAAAACGCTTATTTTTAGTTATTTATCTTTTTATGTTTTTTTCGGTGTTTTGGGCATTTTGTTTTTGGGCTTGTATTTGGCCCATGGCCTTTTTGTGGCCCATTTCAAATTTCTGTCATTATTTATATGGTTCTATTGTAAGTTGAAAGATCAGACATGAATTTCGAAATTTCTCAATTTTCACTTCAAATTTTGTTACCTTTGGGTTGAATTTTGGGGGTTTGGGGAAGATCAACACGGGTATTCGCAGAATACGTGTTTTGCTCTTCGTTATCGTAACACACGCTACATCAAACACTCAAGCCGATAAACAAGATAAGGTAACCACAAGAAAATGATAAGATCCCAATAGAAAATCACAGCCCAATGGCTCAAGAACAGTGAGACATTTCAAAGACACAGCAAGAATGCAAGTATTCGTATGTCAAATATTAACTAATTTAAGATAAATGTATTAAACAGTTACTGAATCTATGATAGACAAAATAATTAGACTGATGACAAATCTCCCCTGTTGAAAAATTTAAAAGCACACTTGATCCTGGATCTCCCCTCTCAACTGAGATATCAAAAAAGAAAAAAAAAGGAAGTGAATGAATGCCAAACATTATTAGAGTATACAGAGGTGGTTAGATAGTTAGAGCATGTGAGTTAGTTGAGTTAGTTAGCATGATTTGTTGTATAGTTGTTCTCCTATATATAGAGGTGCTTGTATTGATATTACTTACCACTTATGATATGAGATTGAGATTCTTTAGCCTGACATTCTCTTTAAACATCATCATTTTTTTTCCTTAACAACAATTTATTACACCTAAATACCATGTAACCTTGCATTTGCAAGGAATTTAACCCACACCAGTTTTGTGAGGGGCAAACACCATATCACTAGATCATGGGTGCCAAATATTAACTGGAAGGATGAATAGAACAAGTTTAAAAACCATAAATGTTGAGTTACTTAAACACGAATTCCTCGAAATAATCATTCACAAGATTCTAGAAACAACTAGAAGATAGATTTATACCAGAACTCTTGTCATCTTGACTGCTTCAACATCATCAAACTCAGGCATTTGGTTCCTTGATTAACTGCTGAGGAATTAACGACATACCAAGAAGAAAAGTTAATGAAGGCAAAATGTATGGATAATAAGAAATCAAAAGTGAAGGCAAATTTCTATGAAAAAAAATAGGAAATACATAATAGATTGAGCCCACCTTGGCACTCCTATTAGAATGGGGAGATACAAGGCTCGGCACAAATATGGGGGTCCAAATATAATCCCAACCAACATCAGTTGTATAACCCGAAGTCTGGGGTAGAATATAATCCTCATCCTCCCGCGGTGCTGTCAATCCGTGTACATATTCATAGTTTTTCTCTTCATAGTTAATCTCGCGATCATGTGGCAGCGGTTCCCACGACTCTTTTACATTGTACTTCTTCATCAAATATATGTCATGAACATCATGAGAATACCGATGTCGACGGTAAATGCATAGACATTCTTTGACAATTCCCAGGTAGCTACGAAAAGTACATTCATATCTTGGATCATCAGCTTGTGGGATTTCTCTAAATTCCTCTTTAGATAAATCATAAGCAATAATTATATTCTTCTCGTTTTCTTCATCTGTTACAATCCAGTGAAGTACACCATTGCATAACACACCACCCCGATTAAACCACCATCCATATTTATATTTCACTTCTTCAATAACTCTCCACACATTAGATTTCAAACTCAAGACTTGAAAATATGTTTGATTCTCGCCTTTCCTGGCCCCTACGAAAACCGTGTAATCATCTATGGATGAATCATAACCAAAACCCCAACATAATAATGGTGAACTTATCAAACGGGAATAAGGTCTCAGCTGTCGTACTTCTCTGGTCGACGGATTGCATACTAAAACATTAGAATTAAACTCAGAGATGCTGATGATGCATACCAGGCCATTGGAAGAACCAACAAGCGTATGACCATGAGCATAAGTAGCTGATAAAACAATTCTTTGACTGGTGTAGCCGTATATGTTATTATATTCGTTATAACTACTGTTCTGATGACGACTAATAAAACCAGGACTTGTGATTATAGAATGCCATGACTTGCACACACTCTTGCAACGGATCAGATCCTTCACGTCTAATCTTGTGAGTATCTGCTCAACTAAATCGTCATGAGCAAGGTCTGCCATTCAAGTTGAATGTTGAAACCCTAACATGAATGAAACGATAAATATATATGGAGTAACAAACGTAGAGGTTATATACTTTCAGTTTTGGGTAATTTACAATTTTACATATTTCCAATAGTTTAGTAAATTCACAGATTTGGTCCTTGTTATAGAGTTTGCTTCAGCTACATTTTGTTGTTCTTTTTTGATTGATGTTTTTATTTTTGTTGTTCTATTTTGATTTAGGCCCTAACTATCTGCACACCCAGTTTGCCTATCTGCACACTTAGGGTTTACCTACGCAGCGTATTGGTCAATACGCAGCGTATAGGGTTAACCCTATACGCTGCGTATTGACCTATACTCAGCGTATATAAACCATGGATCTCAGTGCCTAATAACCAATCATTGCACAGAAAACAAGGTTTATATACGCTGCGTATAGCTCTCTACGCAGCGTATATAAACCATTAGACTTTTTTGGGTCATTTTGGTAGGTTTGAGGGATCATTTTTTTCACAAAGTTTATATATGCTGCGTATTGACCAATACTCAGCGTATGTAAAGGTCAGAAAATGTCATTTATGCCCTTGTATTGAGGCTATACGAAGCCAAATACAAGGGTAGTTGTGTCATTTTTGTCTTATATGCTGCGTAGTGATCTCTAAGGAGCGTATATAAAGCTTCATTTTTGTATTTTTTTTGTGTATTCCTTTGTTTATTTATAAAAAAAAAAGGAAAATAACACCCGATACGATACTATACGATACGATATAACACCCGTATAGGCCTATAGGTGTGATTTAGTTCCCGTATTGACCTCGTATAAGCCTTTAAGTGTGATATCGTATCGTATAGGTGTGGTTTAGGTCCCGTCTAATCCTATATGCATATACAAGACCTATAGGAAACCTATACGAGACTTATACTACACTATACGATACGATACGATACGATACTATACAATAACACCCGTATAGGCCTCTATACGAGACTTATACACTATACACTATACGATACGATACGATATGATGCAATACGATACGATACGATGCAATACGATAAGATAATTTAATTTAAACGATAACAATATAATATATTTTTATTATTTACGAATAATATTGTTTTTTATAAATAATTTTCTTTTTTTATAAATAAACAAAGGAATACGATAATTTAATTTAAACGATAACAAAACAATATATTTGTATTATTTACCAATAATATTGTTTTTTTATAAATAATTTTCTTTTTTAATTTTTATAATTCATAATATTTATATTATTTTTTATTTTTATAATTTATATTTGTATTATTTACCAATAATATTGTTTTTTTATAAATAATTTTCTTTTTTTTTTATAAATAAACAAAGGAATACACAATAAAAAAATACAAAAATGGAGCTTTATATACGCTCTTTAGAGGTCCCTACGCAGCGTATGAGACCAAAATGACACAACTACCCCTGTATTTGGCTTCGTATAGCCTGAACACAAGGGTATAAAAGACATTTTCAGACCTTTATATACGCTGCGTATAGGTCAATACGCAGCGTATTTAAAGGGTGGTAAAATTATTTTTAACCCCAAACCTGTGGTAAAATTATCTTTTTAACCCTTATAGTTTATATATGCTGCGTATTGACCAATACTCAGCGTATGTAAAGGTCTGAAAATGTCATTTATGCCCTTGTATTGAGGCTATACGAAGCCAAATACAAGGGTAGTTGTGTCATTTTTGTCTTATATGCTGCGTAGTGATCTCTAAGGAGCGTATATAAAGCTCCATTTTTGTATTTTTTTTTTGTGTATTCCTTTGTTTATTTATAAAAAAAATGGAAAATAACACCCGATACGATACTATACGATACGATATAACACCCGTATAGGCCTATAGGTGTGATTTAGTTCCCGTATTGACCTCGTACAAGCCTATAAGTGTGATATCGTATCGTATAGGTGTAGTATAGATCACGTATTGACCTCGTATAAGACTATAAGTGTGATATCGTATCGTATAGCATAGTATATGTCCCGTATTGACCTCGTATAAGACTATAAGTGTGATATCGTATCGTATAGCATAGTATATGTCCCGTATTGACCTCGTATAAGCCTATAAGTGTGATATCGTATCGTATAGCGTAGTATATGTCCCGTATAGGCCTATAAGTGTGATATCGTATCGTATAGGTGTAGTATAGGTCACGTATTGACCTCGTATAAGCCTATAAGTGTGATATCGTATCGTATAGCATAGTATATGTCCCGTATTGACGTCGTATAAGCCTATAAGTGTGATATCGTATCGTATAACGTAGTATAGGTTAAGTATTGACCTCGTATAAGCCTATAAGTGTGATATCGTATCGTATAGCGTCGTATAGGTCACGTATTGACCTCGTATAAGCCTATAAGTGTGATATTGTATCGTATAGGTGTGGTTTAGGTCACGTATTAACCTCGTATAAGCCTATAAGTGTGATATCGTATCGTATAGGTGTGGTTTAGGTCCCGTCTAATCCTATATGCATATACAAGACCTATAAGAAACCTATACGAGACTTATACTACACTATACGATACGATACGATACTATACTATACTATACAATAACACCCGTATAGGCCTCTATACGAGACTTATATACTATACATTATACGATACGATATGATGCAATACGATACGATACGATGCAATACGATAAGATAATTTAATTTAAACGATAACAATATAATATATTTGTATTATTTACGAATAATATTGTTTTTTAATAAATAATTTTCTTTTTTTTATAAATAAACAAAGGAATACGATAATTTAATTTAAACGATAACAAAACAATATATTTGTATTATTTACCAATAATATTGTTTTTTTATAAATAATTTTCTTTTTTAATTTTTATAATTCATAATATTTATATTATTTTTTATTTTTATAATTTATATTTGTATTATTTACCAATAATATTGTTTTTTTATAAATAATTTTCTTTTTTTTTATAAATAAACAAAGGAATACACAATAAAAAAATACAAAAATGGAGCTTTATATACGCTCCTTAGAGGTCCCTACGCAGCGTATGAGACCAAAATGACACAACTACCCCTGTATTTGGCTTCGTATAGCCTGAACACAAGGGTATAAAAGACATTTTCAGACCTTTATATACGCTGCGTATAGGTCAATACGCAGCGTATTTAAAGGGTGGTAAAATTATTTTTAACCCCAAACCTGTGGTAAAATTATCTTTTTAACCCTTATAGTTTATATATGCTGCGTATTGACCAATACTCAGCGTATGTAAAGGTCTGAAAATGTCATTTATGCCCTTGTATTGAGGCTATACGAAGCCAAATACAAGGGTAGTTGTGTCATTTTTGTCTTATATGCTGCGTAGTGATCTCTAAGGAGCGTATATAAAGCTCCATTTTTGTATTTTTTTTTGTGTATTCCTTTGTTTATTTATAAAAAAATGGAAAATAACACCCGATACGATACTATACGATACGATATAACACCCGTATAGGCCTATAGGTGTGATTTAGTTCCCGTATTGACCTCGTACAAGCCTATAAGTGTGATATCGTATCGTATAGGTGTAGAATAGGTCACGTATTGACCTCGTATAAGACTATAAGTGTGATATCGTATCGTATAGCATAGTATATGTCCCGTATTGACCTCGTATAAGACAATAAGTGTGATATCGTATCGTATAGCATAGTATATGTCCCGTATTGACCTCGTATAAGCCTATAAGTGTGATATCGTATCGTATAGCGTAGTATATGTCCCGTATAGGCCTATAAGTATGATATCGTATCGTATAGGTGTAGTATAGGTCACGTATTGACCTCGTACAAGCCTATAAGTGTGATATCGTATCGTATAGCATAGTATATGTCCCGTATTGACGTCGTATAAGCCTATAAGTGTGATATCGTATCGTATAACGTAGTATTGGTTAAGTATTGACCTCGTATAAGCCTATAAGTGTGATATCGTATCGTATAGCGTCGTATAGGTCACGTATTGACCTCGTATAAGCCTATAAGTGTGATATCGTATCGTATAGGTGTGGTTTAGGTCACGTATTAACCTCGTATAAGCCTATAAGTATGAAATCGTATCGTATAGGTGTGGTTTAGGTCCCGTCTAATCCTATATGCATATACAAGACCTATAGGAAACCTATACGAGACTTATACTACACTATACGATACGATACGATACGATACTATACTATACTATACTATACAATAACACCCGTATAGGCCTCTATACGAGACTTATATACTATACATTATACGATACGACATGATGCAATACGATACGAAACGATGCAATACGATAAGATAATTTAATTTAAACGATAACAATATAATATATTTGTATTATTTACGAATAATATTGTTTTTTAATAAATAATTTTCTTTTTTTTATAAATAAACAAAGGAATACGATAATTTAATTTAAACGATAACAAAACAATATATTTGTATTATTTACCAATAATATTGTTTTTTTATAAATAATTTTCTTTTTTAATTTTTATAATTCATAATATTTATATTTGTATTTGTATTATTTACCAATAATATTGTTTTTTTATAAATAATTTTCTTTTTTTTTATAAATAAACAAAGGAATACACAATAAAAAAATACAAAAATGGAGCTTTATATACGCTCCTTAGAGGTCCCTACGCAGCGTATGAGACCAAAATGACACAACTACCCCTGTATTTGGCTTCGTATAGCCTGAACACAAGGGTATAAAAGACATTTTCAGACCTTTATATACGCTGCGTATAGGTCAATACGCAGCGTATTTAAATGGTGGTAAAATTATTTTTAACCCCAAACCTGTGGTAAAATTATCTTTTTAACCCTTATAGTTTATATATGCTGCGTATTGACCAATACTCAGCGTATGTAAAGGTCTGAAAATGTCATTTATGCCCTTGTATTGAGGCTATACGAAGCCAAATACAAGGGTAGTTGTGTCATTTTTGTCTTATATGCTGCGTAGTGATCTCTAAGGAGCGTATATAAAGCTCCATTTTTGTATTTTTTTTTGTGTATTCCTTTGTTTATTTATAAAAAAAATGGAAAATAACACCCGATACGATACTATACGATACGATATAACACCCGTATAGGCCTATAGGTGTGATTTAGTTCCCGTATTGACCTCGTACAAGCCTATAAGTGTGATATCGTATCGTATAGGTGTAGTATAGGTCACGTATTGACCTCGTATAAGACTATAAGTGTGATATCGTATCGTATAGCACAGTATATGTCCCGTATTGACCTCGTATAAGACAATAAGTGTGATATCGTATCGTATAGCATAGTATATGTCCCGTATTGACCTCGTATAAGCCTATAAGTGTGATATCGTATTGTATAGCGTAGTATATGTCTCGTATAGGCCTATAAGTGTGATATCGTATCGTATAGGTGTAGTATAGGTCACGTATTGACCTCGTACAAGCCTATAAGTGTGATATCGTATCGTATAGCATAGTATATGTCCCGTATTGACGTCGTATAAGCCTATAAGTGTGATATCGTATCGTATAACGTAGTATAGGTTAAGTATTGACCTCGTATAAGCCTATAAGTGTGATATCGTATCGTATAGCGTCGTATAGGTCACGTATTGACCTCGTATAAGCCTATAAGTGTGATATCGTATCGTATAGGTGTGGTTTAGGTCACGTATTAACCTCGTATAAGCCTATAAGTGTGATATCGTATCGTATAGGTGTGGTTTAGGTCCCGTCTAATCCTATATGCATATACAAGACCTATAGGAAACCTATACGAGACTTATACTACACTATACGATACGATACGATACTATACTATACTATACTATACAATAACACCCGTATAGGCCTCTATACGAGACTTATATACTATACATTATACGATACGACATGATGCAATACGATACGATACGATGCAATACGATAAGATAATTTAATTTAAACGATAACAATATAATATATTTGTATTATTTACGAATAATATTGTTTTTTAATAAATAATTTTCTTTTTTCATTTTTATAATTCATAATATTTATATTATTTTTTATTTTTATAATTTATATTTGTATTATTTACCAATAATATTGTTTTTTTATAAATAATTTTCTTTTTTTTTTATAAATAAACAAAGGAATACATAATAAAAAAATACAAAAATGGAGCTTTATATACGCTCCTTAGAGGTCCCTACGCAGCCTATATGACCCTTGTTTTCCGTGCAATGATTGGTTATCAGGGACTGAGATCCATGGTTTATCTACGCAGCGTATTGGTCAATACGCAGCGTAGAGGGTTAACCCTATACGCTGCGTATTGACCAATACGCTGCGTAGATAAACCCTAATTTTGCTAGGGTTTGGTGTGCCAATAGGCACTTTAGTGTGCCAATAGGCACACCCTTGATTTATTCATAGAAGACTACAAGGTTCACCCCATATTTGAGATATAATTTAGCTATATAGAAATTCTAGCAATATCAAGGTGTTGGATAAGGCTTTGTCTTTCCAAGTGGTAGCATAATAGTAGAAGGCTGGATCTATCCACACACCCTCTGACACTATTTGGACACTTTTGGTGCCCTAGACGCCTCGTATAGGGCTATACGAGGCGTCTAGGCACTGAATTCAAGGGGGTCTACAGGGGATGTCAGCCACAAAGTTTAAGAAACCCTAGACGCCTCGTATAGGCCTATATGAGCCGTCCAGGCGTTGGGTGTTTTTTGGTTGAAAGAAGGGGTGTTTTGGTGGGCCTATACTAGACGCCTCGTATAGGCCTATACGAGGCGTCCAGGCATTGGGTGTTTTTTTGGATGAAGGAAGGGGTGTTTCGTATGTTATTAAAAAAACTTACTAGAACGTTTGCACTCCGCAAGTCGCTTTTGCAGGTTGCGCAAGTGGTACTCGTAGATGGGTATGGATGGAGACTCAATCAATGACCCCCAGAATGACAAAAATTTGTCCCAGTCTTCTTCTGTGAAGGCACTCTTGCAGTGCTTCATAATATTTTGTTGTATGTGCCACCTGCAAAGAAGCCTGGAGGCGTCTGGAAATACTTTAGCACACGCGCCCGTAAGGGCCAGGTCTCTATCCGTTACAATCACACGTGGCTCCATACATTCATCCAACATTGACTTGATCCTCTCAAGCACCCACACAAAGTTATCACCCTGTTCTTTACTGACAACGACATGCGCGATACAAAACGAATGGTTGGTAGGCGTCATACCAACAATCTGGACAAATGACATATTGTATAAGTTTGTCTTGTATGTCGCATCGATCAGCAAGACGTGGGGGAATGCACGCCACATGTATCTCGAGTACTGATGATGAAAGAATATCTCTGTTACGATCTCTGTTCCGGTTCCTCCCTTGTCTCGTAAATAAAGTCGTTGTTTAGCAGCACGTTTTCTAGTGACTGCATGGGAGTCAATGCGTATCTTTGTTCGGCTCTAATCTTCGCCACATCGTTTTGAACGTCTTTCTGAACATGAAACCTGTCGTGGTCCTGCTTCCTTATCGTTTGAAAAATTTTGCGCGGCTCCATGTTTTGAGCTGTCAGATGCTCGATCAGTTTCTTTTCGCTTGGAGTAAACCTTCGCACAAACGCGTGGCCGACAGGTCCTCACAAAGTTCGTGGTTATGTTCAATTTTTCCCTCTTTTATCTCCCAGGTTTCATACGGGTGGTCTCGCACAGCCAAGAGGTAAAACGGGCAACCAGTTTTTTTGCTTCCGGCTTTTCTAAGTGTTGCTGTAGTGTGGTGCTCACCACCACGGTCACATTCAAGCCATACCCTCCTGGTTCTTCCCCCGATTTTCTTTGATCGACGGGTGATAATGACGAAACTATCCGCGTTTGCTATTTCTTGTATCTGTTTCTTTAGTTCATCTAAAGAGTTAAAAACCTGTAACATCGACAATAATAACAATATTAATCGACAATAAAAACCTGTAACCTGTAAAAACGACATGCGCGATACAAAACGAATGGTTGGTAGGCGTCATACCAACAATCTGGACAAATGACATATTGTATAAGTTTGTCTTGTATGTCGCATCGATCAGCAAGACGTGGGGGAATGCACGCCACATGTCTCTCGAGTACTGATGATGAAAGAATATCTCTGTTACGATCTCTGTTCCGGTTCCTCCCTTGTCTCGTAAATAAAGTCGTTGTTTAGCAGCACGTTTTCTAGTGACTGCATGGGAGTCAATGCGTATCTTTGTTCGGCTCTAATCTTCGCCACATCGTTTTGAACGTCTTTCTGAACATGAAACCTGTCGTGGTCCTGCTTCCTTATCGTTTGAAAAATTTTGCGCGGCTCCATGTTTTGAGCTGTCAGCTGCTCGATCAGTTTCTTTTCGCTTGGAGTAAACCTTCGCACAAACGCGTGGCCGACAGGTCCTCACAAAGTTCGTGGTTATGTTCAATTTTTCCCTCTTTTATCTCCCAGGTTTCATACGGGTGGTCTCGCACAGCCAAGAGGTAAAACGGGCAACCAGTTTTTTTGCTTCCGGCTTTTCTAAGTGTTGCTGTAGTGTGGTGCTCACCACCACGGTCACATTTAAGCCATACCCTCCTGGTTCTTCCCCCGATTTTCTTTGATCGACGGGTGATAATGACGAAACTATCCGCGTTTGCTATTTCTTGTATCTGTTTCTTTAGTTCATCTAAAGAGTTAAAAACCTGTAACATCGACAATAATAACAATATTAATAATAATAATAATAATAATAACAACAACAACAACAACAACAACAACAACAACAACAATTAAGCTATGTAACATAACAAAATAAAATTGATACCTGCTTTTTTAAGTACGGATTGTCCGGGATGGGGGGTGCCTCACCACCATATCTACCATATCCACCATAACCACCATATCCTCCAACATCCGGATTGTTTTGATGAACGTAAGGACCGCCCGGGGAAATGAATTGCTGATGACCACCGTCTCCTCCGTATCCACCGTCTCCTCCGTAAGAATATTTACACTCATATCTATAATCCGGATACCCTTGTTGCGTCGGATAACTTGGTTGACCAGCATGGTATGGGTCATCTACAGGAGATGTTTCATCAACAGGGGGATGCGTGTTCAAATCTAGAAACGATCTGTTTTGTTTTCCTTGTATACTAGACACAACCTCCTCTTGCTCGTTAGAATCCGGAACGCCAGACTCCTCCAAAATAGACGACCGTATCATCATTAGTAAATAATAAACTAAAACAACAAGTAATTAAAACATTTAAGCTAATAACTGTTACCGGAACGCTTTCGGGCACCCAGTTGTCGCTAGAATACTGCGCGAAGACATAGTTTCCGTCCCATTATGATGACATTTCAACACTTCGGGACAAACAACAAGACTTTCTTTCGAAGAGATAGTAGAAGAAACAGAATGAATGCTCGGGTGGACCAACAATGCACTGTATGTTGCACTATATATGAAACATAGACGCCTCGTATAGCCCTAGACGCCCCATATTGCTTTATGTCACATGCCAGACACATAGTCAAATCAGTCTCTAAGACGCCTCGTATAGGCCTATACGAGGCGTCTTAGTACCCTCGTATTGCTCCCTCTTACAGGCCTAGACTCCCCGTCTGATGTGACTGATGTGTGTTTGTACGAGGTTCAGAGATTGGTCGGAAAAAGTAACCCTAGACGCCTTGTATAGGCCTATACGAGGCGTCTAGAAGGGTGTGGAAATAGGGAGTTGGGTGTGGGAATATGTAGACCCTAGTAGAATTAGAGACAAAAAGACATAATGTAGTTAATTCCCTTGAGGACAAAAAGATGTAGCTTAATTATAGATGTAGGTCCTGAAATCCGAGGATCGATACGAAAACCTAATCACTTGTTTATAGCAAACACGGTTACGTGTGCGGAATCCCTGTGACGGTGCAAACCAAACAAAGTGTAAAACAAACACGTAACCAAAGATTCAATATCTATTGATTAGGGATGAGTACAACCACAAACATATACAAACAATGTTTTTCAGACTCTCTCAAAGTCTTACAGCTCTCATCAGTTTCACACAGAAACTGTGAGGGGTATTTATACTAGACACAGACACAGACTGACAAAACGCATAAAGGACACGACGAAACACCAAAGTCGACGAAACACATTCTGTTTCGTCGACATACAAATTAATTCTAATTCTTGTTTCTTCTTTCGTCGAGTTGTAGATAAGCCCAGACATAAGTCAAAGCCCATCACAATATTACGGCCCAATGTTGAATAATCACGGCCCAGATTTGGTTACGTTCAAGACTTTCCATAATTTCAACCACGTGACATCATCATGATGATGTCATGGTGATGTGTTGAGGGAATGGGTCCGCGGCTCTCCGTGCTTCGCGTGTCGAACTCTGGGGCGCACGACGGAGGAATGTCGTGACGTCGGACTTGAGCCGGACTTAACCGAGTCGACCCGAACCGAAACGAATCGAGTCGAGTCGCGTCCACATAAAGTGTACCAACAAACTCCCCCTTGGACGCTACTCGTGATGGTTCGTCTTCCGTGTCTTTCATGTCGGAGGATCTTCAAAGTCTTCACGCGTGGTAAGTAGAAAGTGTATCAACAAACTCCCTTTTTCATTTAGGAAGTGTGTTAACAAACTCCCCCTTAAGATAAGCTCTCCTTTGAGTTGTGCTCGTGAATCTTTTGATCGTCAATTCTTTAGATCCTTGTGGTGTTGATGAGTGATCAACTGCAATCCGATCATCTTGATCTTCTGATTGCATCAACGTCGTGTCTTCACTTTACGGTTTGTCATCTGACACGTTCTCTTCGTCTTTAGCTGATTCTGATGTCGCATCTGCACATACAAGAAAGCTAAACACGCAATGAGAACAACCGCTTGGAATATAGACAAATTAAACAAACGACACATATGAGATCAAATCTCAATCAAACACCGACCGACAACAGTTTGAAAGTCTAGAAAATGATCAATTTTAATCTTTTAACTTTCAAAACATGTTAACTTCGACAGTTTATGAAGGTTCAATCGTTTTCCGGCTTACAATCAGGATTTTGGGTAGGATAGACTCGAGTTCCAACATCAGTCAATCAAAAATAAACTAGAAGCAAAATCTTTTTGGATTTTATAAAGTTTATATTAAAACACACCAAAAATCTTTTTGGAATTTTTCATTTTTCAAATGTAAAGACGGAAAGCAATAAATAAATATATACAAAGATGCATAAACTGAAAACAGTAAATAAATATTTACAGACGTTCTTTTTGCGAGTTTCGAGGGTAAGAGAATCATATCAGTGTACGGTCACGCCAAAACGCTCTTTTTGTTCAATTAGTTAACAATTAGATAAGCATCCTATAACAATTATCGGTATTGTTGTCCACATAAGCTCAACTTATCAGATGTAATCATGGCGTGGGGATACGTTAAGGTATGATTTATACTTACCGACCGGTGTTCTTCCACACACGACACATTCCCGTATCAAGGTATGCACGAGAGTTCATCTTACCGGTGAGTATACCGTTTATCATCTGTTTGACCGTATAAAAATGTGAGAAACTCACTTATTTTGATTTGAAAACAAGCCCGATGTGATAAAATCACTTATTGATGAGGAACTTGATTTTCGATGCATGAGGGCACAAGATCAAGTCCGTGAACAGGTCAGCACTTTCGTACAACAGAGAGACGAACTTGACTCCCGCAAAGAATCTGTGATAAATTATCACTTATTTTGTTTGGACATGTGATTGTTGATCACTTATTGAGGTCGAATGCAATATGTACACGTATGTATGGTATCATGGAAGATCTAGACTTCGTATCCGTTTGTTTCGATAAAAAAAAACAACCATGATACCCAGATGATAAACAGCATAAAGACCGAATATCTCAGAACCTCGGCAATCTCTCAAACGAAATTTCGGTACTAAGACCATATGCCAATGTGCGGTTCCCACCTGGTCTTCAGTCGATTTAAGGTTTATATCGCCCTGCACACTTTAAAATGATTGTGAGCCTACCGATACATCTTATATAGAGCTGCTTAACATTTTTCATTTTGCATTTCAGTTCAAAAAGGTTTCGACAGACCACTGATCTACTATCATTTTCTCGCCAGGAAACTCATTTTTGTTTTTCCAATGTTTTTACGTTTTGAAATTTTTCGATGTTTTTGAATTTTCAAATTTGGATTTACTCCCCCTAAAATCAACAAACTAAGATAAATTTAAAAGACACAAAGGTATTTACAAAAACGATTTTCCGATGTCGGTTAACTCATGTTTTACCTCAATGCCGTTTACCAAAAATAAGTTTTAATCAGAAATGATTTATCGAATTTTGGAAAAATCAGTTGGCATGTCGGTAAGCGGTGCGGACCATGACAGCATTGACGAGTTTCATAGTGAAACAATCACGTGTGAGGTGATATTCAAGTTCAACGTGTTAGGCCAAAGAGTGCTGTACGAGATGATAATAATTTATAAAGCAGCTTAAATATCGACAAGTATAGGAGAGATAAGAAAATTAAAACCGTATCCTGCAACTGTTTCATGCATTGCAAGGAATCTGAGTGCTCTCCCAAACTGGATATCCACCAGGTGTGGATTTCAAAGTCGATTTTGTAGCTATTGAGAAATCTCTTGACAGCAACAAGATCATAAACCTTTGGGTCCGGCTGGTCTTCCACATTGCACCAGCGAATGTCTTTGTCTTTCTCTTTGAGAAGTAGTGTTCGGTTGTTCAATCCAGGCCAAGGCATCCGCACACCTGGTTGGTTTGTTCAACAAACACATTTTCTTCAATCACCACGAAGAAATGTACACTGCACGTTCATTTTGTTGAGTTTGAACTTCAGACGTGCTGCAGGTGCGTACATTTTGATTGAATCTATCCTGGGGACCCGATTAAAGCCTTTAACAATCAACCTTTAAAATGATTTTTCATTTTGTCGAAGCTTTCAATCTCTTTCGACAGACTATTCTGTCTTCTTTTCCTTTTCTCTCCATCAAAGGCAACAATTTCTTTTTGTCGCCGATCTTGTGCATGAATATTCCACTATCAACAATCCGATGACTATCGATAGTTCCTCCTGGAACGTCCTGCACACTCACTCAGAGATTAGTTGGAGAGAGGGACCCAAGCCTTCATAGACTTGGGTTGCCCCTGAGAATCAAGAAATGTAATTTCAATCTCTTGATGATTTGGAAATTTCATGCCTCCCCCTGAACCTTCACCTGTTTTCGGTTTCCAAGCTTGTTTCCATTTACCAGATTGTGTGTTAATTACAATTTCTGGTTTTAACCGTTGTTGTGAACTTGGCTTCCTTTTAACATTTTCCGGTTTTAAAGCCTTTTCGATCACCTTCACATTCTTATGTCGTTGTTTTGTTTCCTGTTCTTTAATAGTGCGTTTATCATGTTTTGGAGAAACAGGACGACTTTGTGAGTGACCTTGTTCAGAAGGGGCTCTTTCTACAAAATTTGGTTTTGGAGAGTTTGTGCAATTTCTGATAATGTGGCCAAACTCCCCGCATTTAAAGCAAGATCTCCTTTCAACAAATTTAGGAGATTCTGTTCGATGGCCTGACGTTGAAGTTGTAGGCCCAGAGGTACTAGCTTCACACCCGTTGTAACACCCGTTCTTATAATTTAAGGTTTAATGAATCTTTTACTAAAACAATCATGTAATTACGATTACATATACATCAGAAATACGGGTTTACTAAAAGTTTTACAAATCATAAGTTATTCTACATAACGTGATCAAATTCGTTGTTTAAAATTTACAACGTGGCAAAGTGCGGAAGCGTGTATCTTTATCGTGTTCGGTTCTTCGTTGAGCTTGATCGTCTTCCGGCATCCAAGGTGTACCTACATTTCATAAACATGAAATGCTTTAGTCATACATGGCTTAAAACGTGTCCAAACGTGTCCGAGGAACAATTGATAACAAAAAACAAGAATTTCAATCTGGCCTCCACCGTAAATTACGGTGGGTACCGTAATTTACGGTGGCCCCTGTATTACAATTCTGCCACCGTACATCAGATGGTTTCCACCGTAACATTTTTGGCTCCACCGTAAATTACGGTGGCACCGTAATTTACGGTGGTCCCTGCATTTCAGCTTTTCCATTTTGCCGTAATTTGACATGAAATCTTTCGTATCTTTCAAACCGCTTATCCGTTTGACATACCGTTTCTTCCTACATGTTTGTAATTTGATTCTCCATCAAATGGATTTAAAATCTGACTTCCGGATTAACAATTTTATAAAGTTTTAAGCTTTTGGCTTAAACTAGAATTTACCTATTTTAATCCGTTCATGTATTTATCAAACAAACTTGTTTGTTTGATCCCAAATTCTTGTGAACCTTCTAAGTTCTATATCGTCTATCATATTTGGCTCAAACCATGGGTTTTCTACGCATTTTAAACCCGCTTATACTCAAGTGCTTATTTTGACCCGTTAATGACATTTAAGCAACTTTTACGCATAACTCACACCCATTTCTTTCTATCATTTTATTTCCACATTAATTATCAAGTGACCTTCCGTCACATCTATATTTGTGAGGGTTTTAATGTGACGATCTATCTAATCCGAGTTTTACCCTTCGGATTATCAATTTACGGCAAGGACTCATATAGAGTCTTTTAACCAAGGGTTTACATCTTACGCTATTAGACTTATTCTAAGTATTAACTTGATTATAAAACTTGTTTTCAAGCGACTTCTAAGAGTTGTTTGCTTAATTTTGCTTACAAGGGCGTTTTGGTCCATTTTAGTCCTTTATTAACAATGAAGGACTTTTGAAAGTATATTTGACCCATAATCCCTCTTTTAACCTATGATTTTGTTTGAAAAGTCATTAAGCTTTCCAAACGCTATGTTCATTACTTAAAACATTTGGTTTACTTATCAAGTAACCAAATGTCCATTTTGACCTCTTTTAACACTCTTGAACCACATGTTCTAAATGAGTGTTACCCTATTTCACATACCTGGCGCAGATCAATCTATTGACCCGTTTTTAATACCTTGTTTTTATAACCGCTAATTCATAGCGTTGCTAATACCCATTTGACATTTACACCTGAAATAATATAGCTCGACAATAATCATTAGTCATTATTGTCAAAGGGTGATATATTTTTCACCTTTTGACCCATTTGGTCTAAGTAACCGGTTATTTTGGCGAGATGATATTTATCACCATCTCATCTATATGACTCGCTTCGGTTTACACCGTGTGATCATTTCACGTATTAATCATTTTCTTAACGCTTTTTAGCCTATCATGGCTTACGCCTTACAGTGTCTTTCAAAACAAATAGTTATGGTCAATGCATGACCAATTTACCGTTTTTATTTCCTTTTAAACCATCAACACGGTTTCTTGTCATGCTCGACTACCTTGTTCCGTACGTTTACACGTCGGAACATCATACCCAAATTACGTATTTATCTTCTTCGTAACTAATACGATAAGAGAATATTCTAACATATAAGACTAGTGTAAGCTATACTTACCTTGCATCCGAATTACGCTTTTCCTTCATACTTGCTTCGTTTGACCCGCTTCCTTTCCAAGCCTCCACCTAGCTTGTCAAGCGTCAAACTATCATCATAATTCGTAAGACGGTTATATTAGTCATCATTAATTATGACTATTCCATCTTACTTATTTTCTATCACAATTACCATTCGATCTTATTAATGGTCGGTTTGACTATTTAAAAGTCAAATCACCAATTAACACATATGATTGCACTATCAAGTTCACAAGACTCAATTAGGCACATTATCAACACTTAGTTCTCATTTAGGCATTTTAACAAACACCTAATATGCATACATTGTTTTTACACAATTTACAACTAGGTAATATGATTTCAAGCATCTATATCACGATCTTAACATCAATTCTTTTATATCATATAACAACCCATTTCATGGTAAATATGATTTATGTACCCAAACACCTAAATTGTTCAAGTACTTTGTTTCTACTAGCAATTATGATGATTTTAAACATGTGTAAACCATCATCTTCACTACATAATCAAAACCCACTTAGCACATAATAGGTTAATTATCAAATCCCTAGTTTTAACACCAATTCTCCAAGTTCTCAACTAGGGTTTGTTTCTAAACAAAGATTTCAACACAATAGCACTCATAGATTCAATATTCATTCCAGAATTTCGATTATGATTGTTCATCATAATCTCAAAGTATCACCAAATCTTAAAATTCGACATACCTTGTGATCCCCTCGACTAGGTGATCATTAATATGTGTTCAAGCATCCGATCCAGGCTAAATTTGACCTTCAATTTGCTGAATCTTGTTGAGTTAGGGTTCTTGGCTCCTGGGAGCCTTTTCTTGGTCGACCAGAACACGCACCACACACACTTGTGTGTGTGTTGTTTTATTTTATTTAGTTTAATTAAAACCATTTTCAGGTTATCTCATTTTGGTCCCTCTTGTTTGGTTAGTTAATTAAGTAGGGCATAACCTACTTATTTCTAACAATGTTCCCCACTTACTAACTAGGTTAAACATTCCTAGTTAACTTAATGGGTTTCGGGAAGTCATAACCCGTTTTATTTTAAGTCCCGTTAACTCGGGCTTCTTATAACATTGTTTTCTCCAGCATTTATTAAATTTTATAACTAATATTAGGATTGTTTGTCTAAGTCCTAATATTCACCGGGTAAATTTTACCACTAACGCTATTTCACCCGTTCATTATTATTAACGTGGTTTAATTACCAAACTCGTTTTCGGGGTGTTACAAGTCTACCCCCCTTAAAGTGGTTTCGTCATCGAAACCTTTTTCTTACTTAATTTTTCGAGTTTAACTCCATGCATTTGCATCTCGATAATTAATTAAACATTTCTCATAGTTTAACCGGTTGTTAGTATTACCAGAATGGTATGGTAATATCCTTTTGGTTATTAATCATCTACGTATCTTACATGACATAATGCGACTTTAAATAACATAATCTCGTTATTTCCACTAGTTTAATTAACTTAGCAATTTCCATTGCTTTCATATACTATCGAATTCTTTATGAATCCGTTACTTTGACCCGTCTAAAGGTCCTTAGCGAAATCCTTCACTATTAGCAACAATTTCTTTTGTTTTCAAATTCATTTATTCGATTCAATTATACCGAATCCACCGCTTACAACGAGCAAATTTATTTAAATGACCTTAACCGGTCTCACTAACTAGACTTATTAGTCCAGTTACTTTTTACCGCTTGCTTGGTTATAATGTGATTCTACTTCACATTGCATTTCTTGACCGTGATCTTGTCACATCATATTTAATTTATATTAACTTTTCATTTTCGAAATTATCACTTTTCAAGTATATCGTCTTGCGCCTATCAGTGTCAAGACTTGTATCTTTAATGCTCACTATTATCTGGTTTACACACATTCATATTTGATTATGTCCCATTACCGGGCTCATTATTCTTTTGCTTTTAACGATACCATTATCCTACTTGCGTTTACTCACGTCGTCCGGCATGATATTATATTCGACCCGTTCAACTTTAAAATAGTTGAACATAATTTATTCAAAATTTCCATTCTTACATTATCTTGTTGTCTTTTAGTTATGACTCAAAACCCGAGTCTTTTAACCTTCCATCCGAGTTCCCGTTTCTCGGTCTATGCATGTGTTTAATTCTTACCCATCAACCGGGTGTTTTACCGAAGTCGTTATTATTGCAACCCTCCCGGTATGCATTAAGACCTCGCTTCATTTTTATATTCCGACTTTGTCCTTGAGTTTGCCGTTTTACAAAAACGACCCGCTTAGTGACATGTTTTCATTTTCCGGGTTCGAGTGTAAGTACACTCCCTCCCCACTGCATATTTTGATCATTCTACATGTTTATATTCTTCGGGTTCGAGTGTAAGTACACCCCCTCCCAATACATGCTTACATCATTGTACATGTTTGCATTTTCCGGGTTCGAGTGTAAGTACACCCCCTCCCAATGCATATCTTGATTATTTTACATGTTTCTATTCTTCGGGTTCGAGTGTAAGTACACCCCCTCCCAATACTTGTCTAAATCATTCTACATGCTTCTTTGTCCCTTCACTCGGGCTCATTATGCTAATGTAATACGCGTCCGTCACTCGGTTGTGCGTTTACATTATTATCAAATATTTTGCTTATCTGATTCATTTGGGTACTTTTTACTTAGTCCCATTCACTCCGCCCTTACTACATCGGATGTAAACGTGTCCGCCATAAGAAGTTCATGGTATCATATGCCACTACTTACTTGGCCAGAGTAAGCGATTAACACATGACACGCATGACCTTTTTATAGTTTTCACATCACGCCCCATGTAATAATGCCTCTATTTGTTTCTCTTGGAAACAATATCCCGAACACATTTTCTATTCGGGTTTTTCCAAGTTTTTAATCTACATATGCAACTTTCAATTTCTACATATTTGATGCATATTGCTAATTGTGCAATCATATTTAAAATGTGCACCTGGTAATGCTTGCCTTAACGGCTTTCTTGCCATTACTTATTTGCGATCGTTACGCGATTCAGGTCCTTGATGAGTATGCTCTTCTTGTCATATCTCAGATCGTTCTAGCATCATATCCACAATTCGTTTGACTCTCGTCGTCTTCAAACGCGAGTGCCCTTCAATTAAAACATTCACAAAGGTTAGTACGTCAACTTCAATAATTGCCCGTATTATAATACAAGGCTTTTTCTACTATACGCGTCAACGCACGTATTTTCATCAACTACATCAATCATTTTAATTGGGGTAACGTGTATCACACGATAGCCCTATGTGTTGTTTACAACACTTTAGCATGCTGAACTATTAACATACATGTACTTACCGGATTTGCGATCAAGCTTCGAACCGAACACTATTCTTTGTCAAGAGCATAAGGTTTAAGTCCAAGCATGGTTCCTCCCCACCATACTCGAATCTCTTAAACCAAGGCTCTGATACCAACTTGTAACACCCGTTCTTATAATTTAAGGTTTAATGAATCTTTTACTAAAACAATCATGTAATTACGATTACATATACATCAGAAATACGGGTTTACTAAAAGTTTTACAAATCATAAGTTATTCTACATAACGTGATCAAATTCGTTGTTTAAAATTTACAACGTGGCAAAGTGCGGAAGCGTGTATCTTTATCGTGTTCGGTTCTTCGTTGAGCTTGATCGTCTTCCAGCATCCAAGGTGTACCTACATTTCATAAACATGAAATGCTTTAGTCATACAGGGCTTAAATCGTGTCCAAACGTGTCCGAGGAACAATTGATAACAAAAACAAGAATTTCAATCTGGCCTCCACCGTAAATTACGGTGGGTACCGTAATTTACGGTGGCCCCTGTATTACAATTCTTCCACCGTACATCAGATGGTTTCCACCGTAACATTTTTGGCTCCACCGTAAATTACGGTGGCACCGTAATTTACGGTGGTCCCTGCATTTCAGCTTTTCCATTTTGCCGTAATTTGACATGAAATCTTTCGTATCTTTCAAACCGCTTATCCGTTTGACATACCGTTTCTTCCTACATGTTTGTAATTTGATTCTCCATCAAATGGATTTAAAATCTGACTTCCGGATTAACAATTTTATAAAGTTTTAAGCTTTTGGCTTAAACTAGAATTTACCCATTTTAATCCGTTCATGTATTTATCAAACAAACTTGTTTGTTTGATCCCAAATTCTCGTGAACCTTCTAAGTTCTATATCGTCTATCATATTTGGCTCAAACCATGGGTTTTCTACGCATTTTAAACCCGCTTATACTCAAGTGCTTATTTTGACCCGTTAATGACATTTAAGCAACTTTTACGCATAACTCACACCCATTTCTTTCTAGCATTTTATTTCCACATTAATTATCAAGTGACCTTCCGTCACATCTATATTTGTGAGGGTTTTAATGTGACGATCTATCTAATCCGAGTTTTACCCTTCGGATTATCAATTTACGGCAAAGACTCATATAGAGTCTTTTAACCAAGGGTTTACATCTTACGCTATTAGACTTATTCTAAGTATTAACTTGATTATAAAACTTGTTTTCAAGCGACTTCTAAGAGTTGTTTGCTTAATTTTGCTTACAAGGGCGTTTTGGTCCATTTTAGTCCTTTATTAACAATGAAGGACTTTTGAAAGTATATTTGACCCATAATCCCTCTTTTAACCTATGATTTTGTTTGAAAAGTCATTAAGCTTTCCAAACGCTATGTTCATTACTTAAAACATTTGGTTTACTTATAAAGTAACCAAATGTCCATTTTGACCTCTTTTAACACTCTTGAACCACATGTTCTAAATGAGTGTTACCCTATTTCACATACCTAGCGCAGATCAATCTATTGACCCGTTTTTAATACCTTGTTTTTATAACCGCTAATTCATAGCGTTGCTAATACCCATTTGACATTTACACCTGAAATAATATAGCTCGACAATAATCATTAGTCATTATTGTCAAAGAGTGATATATTTTTCACCTTTTGACCCATTTGGTCTAAGTAACCGGCTATTTTGGCGAGATGATATTTATCACCATCTCATCTATATGACTCGCTTCGGTTTACACCGTGTGATCATTTCACGTATTAATCGTTTTCTTAACGCTTTTTAGCCTATCATGGCTTACGCCTTACAGTGTCTTTCAAAACAAATAGTTATGGTCAATGCATGACCAATTTACCGTTTTTAATTCCTTTTAAACCATCAACACGGTTTCTTGTCATGCTCGACTACCTTGTTCCGTACGTTTACACGTCGGAACATCATACCCAAATTACGTATTTATCTTCTTCGTAACTAATACGATAAGAGAATATTCTAACATATAAGACTAGTGTAAGCTATACTTACCTTGCATCCGAATTATGCTTTTCCTTCATACTTGCTTCGTTTGACCCGCTTCCTTTCCAAGCCTCCACCTAGCTTGTCAAGCGTCAAACTATCATCATAATTCGTAAGACGGTTATATTAGTCATCATTAATTATGACTATTCCATCTTACTTATTTTCTATCACAATTACCATTCGATCTTATTAATGGTCGGTTTGACTATTTAAAAGTCAAATCACCAATTAACACATATGATTGCACTATCAAGTTCACAAGACTCAATTAGGCACATTATCAACACTTAGTTCTCATTTAGGCATTTTAACAAACACCTAATATGCATACATTGTTTTTACACAATTTACAACTAGGTAATATGATTTCAAGCATCTATATCACGATCTTAACATCAATTCTTTTATATCATATAACAACCCATTTCATGGTAAATATGATTTATGTACCCAAACACCTAAATTGTTCAAGTACTTTGTTTCTACTAGCAATTATGATGATTTTAAACATGTGTAAACCATCATCTTCACTACATAATCAAAACCCACTTAGAACATAATAGGTTAATTATCAAATCCCTAGTTTTAACACCAATTCTCCAAGTTCTCAACTAGGGTTTGTTTCTAAACAAAGATTTCAACACAATAGCACTCATAGATTCAATATTCATTCCAGAATTTCGATTATGATTGTTCATCATAATCTCAAAGTATCACCAAATCTTAAAATTCGACATACCTTGTGATCCCCTCGACTAGGTGATCATTAATATGTGTTCATGCATCCGATCCAGGCTAAATTTGACCTTCAATTTGCTGAATCTTGTTGAGTTGGGGTTCTTGGCTCCTGGGAGCCTTTTCTTGGTCGACCAGAACACGCACCACACACACTTGTGTGTGTGTTGTGTTATTTTATTTAGTTTAATTAAAACCATTTTCAGGTTATCTCATTTTGGTCCCTCATGTTTGGTTAGTTAATTAAGTAGGGCATAACCTACTTATTTCTAACAATGTTCCCCACTTACTAACTAGGTTAAACATTCCTAGTTAACTTAATGGGTTTCGGGAAGTCATAACCCGTTTTATTTTAAGTCCCGTTAACTCGGGCTTCTTATAACATTGTTTTCTCCAGCATTTATTAAATTTTATAACTAATATTAGGATTGTTTGTCTAAGTCCTAATATTCACCGGGTAAATTTTACCACTAACGCTATTTCACCCGTTCATTATTATTAACGTGGTTTAATTACCAAACTCGTTTTCGGGGTGTTACAAGTCTACCCCCCTTAAAGTGGTTTCGTCATCGAAACCTTTTTCTTACTTAATTTTTCGAGTTTAACTCCATGCATTTGCATCTCGATAATTAATTAAGCATTTCTCATAGTTTAACCGGTTGTTAGTATTACCAGAATGGTGATTTTTTATTTCCAAATTTTCTTCTAACTTCAGCTTTTGGAATCGGATTACACTGAGTTACTGAAACTCTCGGGATCCCTTTTTCCAAAAACTTACTGGTAGTATCTTCAAACACTTTATCAATCAAAGATTGATTGACATTTTTAATTGGAAAAGCTATGTTTAAATAAATTTTGTCATCACCGACTAAAGTGTACAACACGTTATCACTTTTAACAGTAGACACCGTCTCAGTGATAGGATCTATCTCTTGTTTAGCACCAGTTGATTGCACAGCAGGAGTAGGAGGATCACACAGAATGTGATTCTCAAAAGGAACTTCTACTCCTTTTCTATCGTCAAGAGATTTATCCTCATCACTCACATCTGATTCATCATCCAAAGAATCATAGTCCTCAACTGTGGGAGGACTTTGATTTGAAGCACATGATGACTTTTCTTTCCGATCAAATGAGCCCTCCGATGAATTGTCCGTTTTGAACCCTAATCCAGTTGTAACTTCCCCATAATCAAGAGGTAAAGTTGGCTCAAAACGTGACATTTCTTCCTCATCGGGCATTCGAGTATAATTTTGTCTCAAAGGAGGTGGACACGACTTATACCCAACGCCTTTAACATTACCCTTTAGTTGTTGAACGTCAATGATGTGATCAAGCACATATCGGGAGTTTGAGTAACTCTCCAATTTGAGCTTGATCGCTTCATGCTCGCATTTGGCAATGGCTAGTTCCTTTTTGGTTTCCTCAACGATGTTAATGTAATCGTTAATACTAACTTGTTTATGATAAACAGTTTTGGTCACTTCGGAAACACTTTTCTTTAAGGTTTCAATTACAGATTTAAAATCCTTTTCGTTTCTAACTAAAGCCATATTTGCCTCTTTGCACTTTGACAGTTCAATAACCAAACTCTGATTGTGACTATGAACCGTTTCAGATTCACGTTTCAATTCAGCACATTCATGTTTTAATTCTTCAAAAGCATGTTTAGCATTAGCACATTCATGTTTTAGTTCTTCAAAAGCATGTTTAGCATTAGCACATTCATGTTTCAAATCAGCACAATAACTACATATGCTAGGAGTTTCGGATTTTACCTAACTTGTAGAAGCTGTGACATTATTCGGAATGTCAGTCTGGCAAGAGAAAGATCCATCTTCAGATAGGAACTTCTCCATTTCTTTTGAATCAACAACAGCTTTCTTGATCAAGTCAGATTTCTCCTTAGCATCATTCGACAAACTGTAATCACTCACACCTGAACCATCTTCATCAGTACTGCCACTATATCCTGAGCTGTTATCATTTCCTGAAGATTCACCATCATTGACATTTTTGACAATTTCAGCATAAAACACAGTTCCTCCTTGATCTCCACTTCCAAATTGTACAGACCAGGAGTCGTCGGCTTTATTTGAGTTGGACGTGGATGTACTTGTTTGATTTATGAAAGGATTTTGGTTGCCTTGTTGAGGTTGAGCTTGAGATGGTTTAGGAATATAGGCACTCGGATCGAACTGAGGTTGAGTAGTGGCAACTGGAGGTGTAAAAGGAATAAAAGGACTTCCAAATTGAGGTCCAGAATAAGCCTGAGCTTGAGCACTCAAATGCGCTGGCGGAAGATAGGCACTCGGATCGAAAACCGGAGGTGGAGCTGATTGAGGAAAACCAGGCATGTATATTTCTGTATAACTCATAATTGATGTATTGAATAAAGAACCTGGTCACACACTGTTAAATTAGATTTGCAAAGCCTCTGTTAAAAATGACAAGTATCTCGACGAAACCGATTTTTTTTTAATCGACGAAACTGAATTTTTTTTTTTAATAAAAGGTCGACGAAACTGATTTTTTTTAATCGACGAAACTTAGAATTTAAATTAACTCGACGAAACTCGTGATTAATAATGCGACGAAATTGAGAGTGATAATGGCGAAACTCTATTAATTTTGTCTGAACCTTTTTTTTTTAATTTAAACTTTGTTCAAATAAACAATCTTCGTGAATTGAGCTTTCAGTCAACACAGAGATAAGACAAGAAGTTGGTGAGGTTTTGATAGATTTTTCAAAAAGAAAACTTATGCTTCTGACACATTACACAAGTTGGTGAGGTTTGGATCGGTTTTCTGGTCAAGGTTCAGATTCTGTGCTAAATTGGGCGTGGAATTCGACTCCATCCTCTCCGGAGGTAGTGAACGATCTTGTCCAGCTCACGGATTTGCTTAGTGGTGTCCAGATCTCGGATCGTGAGGATAGGTGGTTCTGGAGTTCAGGTACGGCTGGCTCGTTTTCGGTCAAGAGTGTTAAAAACACGTTGTATGCTGATTCCTCGGTCGAGGTTCCCTTCATTTTGAGCTGGTGCAAATGGCTCCCTACGAAGTGTAACATCCACGTTTGGCGTATGGAATTGGATAAACTCCCAACCGGAGAGGCGT
Organism: Helianthus tuberosus; assembly: GCA_030545235.1. NCBI lineage: Eukaryota > Viridiplantae > Streptophyta > Magnoliopsida > Asterales > Asteraceae > Helianthus > Helianthus tuberosus. Next base: position 4,295,019 of record CM060362.1, read on the forward strand.
TAAGGAAAAGGAACATCTCTATTGAAGACCCTAACTGCCCGCTGTGCAACTCGTGTGATGAAACGGCTGATCATGTTTTCATCTCGTGTTACGTCGCCTCTGTTGTTTGGAATGTGGTTAGTTCGTGGTGCAGGATCCCGTACATCTATGCTTTCTCGCTCAAGGATATTCTCGAGTTCTATTCAACTCTTAGTGTCTCGGAGAAGAAAAAGGAAGCGGTTCAAGGTATTATTATCACTGCATGCTGGAGTATTTGGAGAGCCCGGAATAATTTCAAGTTCTCAAATAAGCCGATCAAGATTGATAGTATTTTGAGTGAGATTAAGGTGTTGAGTTTTCTTTGGTTTTCGAACAGATCGAAGTATAAAAATGTTGATTGGAGGGAGTGGTGTTCTTTTGTAAATATGTAACAGGTTTTTGGTTGTTTGTTTTTCCGGCCCGGTTTGGGTCGGAGTTCTGTTAATGAAGTTTACCTTTCAAAAAAAAAAACCAAGAAAATACTTTTCATCATAGTCTTGTACCAAAATTTCAACTTAATATATTTTAATCACAAACATAATGATTCAAATTCAATTCAGATCAAACACATAGATTATTCAAGAACACGATGAAGACCTGCATGAATATATTATGAACACTATGAAGTTTCCGGCGAAAATTATGATGATTCCGGTTACCAAACAATTTTCCGAAACACGATTTTGCTTAAAACTTTCAACAAAAACCAAATGCTAATATGTAAACACTCAAACAAACAAGGTTTTTGAACAAACTTTTAGCAAAACAACAACATAAACACTGATTTTAGAAGTATTTTTCCAGAAAATATGAATCTTTCAAAAACAAAAAAAATCTGAAAAACACTTAAAACAACTTGTTAAAACACAACAATGTTTGGTTTTAAACAAGGATTAGAGCCAAAGCTCTGATACCAATTGTAGGTCTCGTTTTTCCGGTGGTCGATACGAAAACCTAATCACTTGTTTATAGCAAACACGGTTACGTGTGCGGAATCCACGTGACGGTGCAAACTAAACAAAGTGTAAAACAAACACGTAACCAAAGATTCAATATCTATTGATTAGGGATGAGTACAACCACAAACATATACAAACAATGTTTTTCAGACTCTCTCAAAGTCTTACAGCTCTCATCAGTTTCACACAGAAACTGTGAGGGGTATTTATACTAGACACAGACACAGACTGACGAAACGCATAAAGGACACGACGAAACACCAAAGTCGACGAAACGCATAAAGGACACGACATTCTGTTTCGTCGACATACATATTAATTCTAATTCTTGTTTCTTGTTTCGTCGAGTTGTAGATAAGCCCAGACATAAGTCAAAGCCCATCACAATATTACGGCCCAATGTTGAATAATCACGGCCCAGATTTGGTTACGTTCAAGAATTTGCATAATTTCAACCATGTGACATCATCATGACATGATGATGTCATGGTGATGTGTTGAGGAAATGGGTCCGCGGCTCTCCGTGCTTCGCGTGTCGAACTCTGAGGCACACGACGGAGGAATGTCGTGACGTCGGACTTGAGCCGGACTTAACCGAGTCGACCCGAACCGAAACGAATCGAGTCGCGTCCACATAAAGTGTACCAACAATAGAATTATAGTCAAATAAACCATTCCCTTCACAAATAAAAGCATGACATGACAAGCTTATTCAATTCTTTCACCACATGTCAAACTTATACCTCCAACGAATCATGACTTGTTTAGTGTTTCCGTTGTGCTACTCTATGGCTCACACATTGCCACCAAAGTGGAATTCACCCTGCCATCAAATTGGACTAAAATCTGTCCACCGCTTCAGCTCCGTGAATACATGACCTCTTTTGGCACAACCCTCACCACCAATAATCACAATCAACTCACAAAACATTAACATATACCCGTAGATGCAATCTGTTCGAGATTTTTAGTGTCGTTAATATGATTTGATCACCGAGCGATTATGTATTAGCATCGAGATTTTCAGTTTTACAATAGATCAACATATGGATTTGAGTTGATGTTAAAGTGAAGAGTAGTTAAAAGCTTAGAAAAGTAGTAAGGTGATTTAGTTAACACTAAAAAAATATACTGTTTAGTAGAGGTGCACAACCAAAATAGATCCAGGGTCAAAGCCGTATTGTAAAATTATTCACATTCAAAGCTGGATCCTAAATCGATCCTGAAACATTCTCATCTGACCCCCTAGTTTAAAACCCGTTTGAGTATATACACTTCGAATTTGGTCCGGAAAAATGCTAGTTGTATAATACATAAAACTGGTTTGAGTATCCAAACTGACTCGCTATGTTGGGCCGGCCCAAGCCCAAAGCTAGAGAAAATTACCAATTTAGCCAAGAATAAAGTCAATTTACCAAATTAGCCAAGTCATGCGTCTTTTGAAGGCCCTTAAGGTTTGGGATGCGTCTTTGGAAGGCCCCTTAAGATTTGTATATTTTAATCCAAATTATTTGTTTACAAAAAAAATAAAAAAATAAAAAAATTGTACTTTTACTGTAGCGACGCATTAGATAGGTTTCAAACTCATCAAAACATGTGCCAAACTCATCCCAAGATGCCTCTATATTCCCTAAAAAATTGTGCCAAACTCATTAGATAGGTTCCAAACTCATCAAAACATGTGCCAAACTCATTAGATAGAAGAGAAGTCCACGTGTCAATTTGTAGTTGGTAGACGCATGAGGAGGAATGAGAGGCCTGACAAGGACGCATGACAAGGCTACACGTGTCGATTGGTGAGTGGCAGACGCAAAAAAGGAACAAGAAGAGGCATAGGATTAGGGACGGTCCTTCCAAAGACGCATGACTTGGCTAAATTGGTAAATTGACTTTATTCTTGGCTAAATTGGTAATTTTCTCCCAAAGCTATTAAAGCAGCTGCTCCCTTTCTCTGGTGTTCACTTATATCATACACCTCTATTTGGAATATTTTCCACCAATAAGAGCAAGGCTTACATTAGGCAAACGGTTAATCCTGGAGGGAACACACCACTTGATGAAAGGGACAACGGACTGATTTTCCCTACCTGTGGCGTGTCTAATGATGTTCTGTTTTGTAGACCTCTTTCCGGAGCTCGACAGCGATTCTCGGAGACGTCCCCCTATAGGAGCAGATACAAAACCATACAGCTAAGATTTGTTTCTTCTATTATCATTATTGGAAGTTAGATGAATGTTAAAACTCATTAACTTGAGTTTTAAAGTTCTTCCCCGTAAATTTTCGATCACACTGATATGGTCTTAGATTTTGAAAAAGTTCCATAGAATTAACACAAGAAGTGTCACTTAAATGCTCCCTTCATTCAGTATTCTTTCGTTCTTATAACACAAGTTCCGATTCAGTTTTCACTTTAATATATATATAGTAAATTAATTGGCTACGTGATATCCAACCGAGCGGCCCAGTTTTCAAGATGACTTTGCAACTTTCTTTTAGTTTCTAAAGAACCAACCCCAAAGTAATTGTACAACACACTGATCATTTATTAAAGGAAACCAGCAACAACCTAGTAATAAGATAAATAGCCGTTTTGACCTGTCGTTTGGCCACCCATAAGCATAAAGGAAACCAGCAACAACCTAGTAATAAGATAATTAGCCTGCTGGAATTATGTTAGACATAAGAACTTGACATCTGATGGAAACATGAAAAACATCCAACAAAATCACAATCACAATATAAGGATCCAACAAAGTAAAGCTGACATGGCAAAGCTGTGACGTGACAACTTCACAGCTAGCTTCTACATCAGCAAGCAACACTGGTATAATGCATGTATGCATATCTATTTTAGTTCAAATACCTTTCCAAGATGACAATGGAGGAGTATAGGAATTTTTCCAGGTATAATGCATGTATGCGTATCTATCGCCCAAAACTGCATCACCTGAAGCAAACGATTCAAGTTCCACTATCTCCGCTGGTGTTAGCTTTATAGACAAAGATCCAATGTTTTGGTTCAAATTTTCAAGCTTAGTGGTCCCTGGAATTGGAACCACATCGGTTCCTTGGTGGTGCACCCAAGCCAGTGCTAGTTGAGCCGCGGTGCACCCTTTCCTTATAGCCATCTCATTCACTCGCTCGAATACATTCTTATTGTGCTCAGCATTCTGAAACCTTGGATTACCCTGCAACAAGTCTCAATACAACTTAAAACTATGTAAGAAGTTTGTTTAATTAACATATGAAGAGTATCATAATCGACAACTTTTGTAAATTGCCCATATCATACCATCCTTAAATCGCCCTCTTTCAAGCTTTTCACCAATTTAGGACCACTTGCCAAGAAACCCCTGCCAATAGGACTGTAAGAAACAATCCCAATGCCAAGTTCTCTACAAAGAAGACCGTAAAAATTAGCATCAAAGTATATTAATTTGGATTTTGATTGTGTCACACTTGGATTTCCCTTAAGTAGATCAAACCGCTGAAGATCACCTGCAAGTAGGAACAATTTCATCCTCCAAATCGCGTGCCCATATAGACCACTCGGCCTGTACTGCTGTTATAGGATGAACAGCATGAGCCCTTCTAATTGTTGAAGCACATGCTTCTGATAATCCTACGTACTTCACTTTGCCTTCCTCTACCAGTTTCTTCAGCTCTCCCATCTGTGTTCATTACATTTTGTCACACATATATAAAAGCATTAACTCAGCTCAATCATGGGCACTAATGTACTATAAAAGTAACGGTGTTCAATATTCGAATCAACTCGAAAAACTCGAATTTAGTTCGATATAAAGGAATTGTATTTTCGAATCGAATTCAAATTTGTGATTTTTGATTGGATTAAAAACGAGAATTCTAACTATACATACAATTTCTGATATTATTATTTATATTACTTTAATAATGAGCTATTTAAATCAAGAACGAACAAAATTACATTTTTGAGTTGGATCAAATCGAATTTAGATTCAGTCCGAATTTGAATAGGTTTTTTCCAATCGAATTCGAATTCAGCTTTAAAATTTCAAAATTCTAATAACTCAAACTAGAGAGACAAACCGTGACTTCGATTGGAACACGAGTGTCAATCCTATGAGCATAGTAGAGATCAATATAGTCAACTTCAAGTCTTTTCAAGCTAGCTTCACAAGCTGATCGGACATACGCCGGATCACCACAAACGTCCGGAGGCTTTCCATCGGTCCATCGTATGCCGAACTTCGTAGCGATTTGAACTTTCTCTCTGTATCCTCCTTTCAAGGCCTGCAAAAAAAGTATAACATTCCTTTAAATTGAAATCATAATAAGTAGCCCAACACTAATCTGAGCTTTGTAAGTATCGACCTTGCCGATGAGGATCTCATTGGTGTGTGGGCCGTAGGAGTCAGAGGTGTCAAGGAAGGTGACCCCAGAGTCGATGGCGTGGTGGATCAGTTTAATCATCTGGGGTTCTGATTTTGGTGGTCCGTAGTTGGCGGACAAGCCCATACAACCCAATCCCTGTGCTGAAACAATCAGACCTTGTGAACCTAATTTCAGTTGTGACACTTCCAATGAGGCCATGTGTGTAAATGCTGCCCAGTGTGTCATTTGCTGTGACTTTTTATATTGAAGGAAGAAGATGAACTCACTGACCAGGTCATTGCCGTACTGATAAGATTCGTTTAACATATCTGTCATGAAATATATATAATTCACTGAAACACATTGGCTCTAATAACAATGAAAATTCTAAAATAAAAAGTTTAAGTAAACAAAAAAAAACAGAGAGAATGAAAATTCTAAAATAAAAAGTTTAGGAAAATGCATCTCTGATCCCAGCTTAATTTTCTTTATCTGAAATTTATTTTTCTGTGTCTGTTTCTTGAAACTCTTGAAAATCTTTGATTTTATAAAACTTAGGGAAAATCACTATAAATATTTATTTTAAACACGTCTCATAAGACAATTCAAACAAATGAATCAAGAACAAAGCTTAAACAAACTAAAATTGTGACTGTGAATAATACATACCTCTAAAAAAATAAATAAATAAAATTGCAATATACATATAACAACTCTATATGAGATACTTTCTTTACTGAATGTAAGTTAAACTGCTCCATATGTAAATTAATACCCATCATCAATTCAACATAAACTGAAAAAAGTGTTGGAAGTAAGAATTAAGATAAAGTATTAAAAAATATATTACTGAATCCATCAAAGACAAGAAACTACTATAATTAAGAAGAAGAAAATTAGGAGACGGATAAACGTCCGCTTGGTCCTCCAGCTTGATCTCCGCCATTAACTGAAGAAAAAAAAAAGGAATTGAAGTGAGTGAATGCTATATATTATGGTACAAGTAAATTGAAGGCTAAGATAACATTAAACTTAAAAATTTATTACTTCAAAGATTTATATTATTAAACTTGTTTTAAGTGGAACACATTAGGTTTATATATGAGTGGCAAAACGGGTTCAGGTCAAAACGAACACACTTAGAAAACATGTTAAAACTAGTGAATGGCAAATATTTGGGTACCAAGAAAGTACCATTGTCTTCAACACATATGGGTTCCATCTATTTCCTAGATCGGAACCCCAGTAGTCGCCGCCTGGTCTTGTGGGGAGATACAAGGCTCTGCACAAAAATAGGAGCATCAATAAAAGCCAAATCCTTGGAAAACCATGATTCGAAGAAGCAATGGAGGAAGAAACTCTCATTCATGGGTAAGTGCAAGTAGTGCACAATATTATGTTTCCACTCATGATGCAGTGAGTTAAGTGACAACATTTCGCATGACTCTTTTACATTGTACTTTTTCATCAACCATACGTAGCCGACACAAGAATATGCAAATATGCACAAACAATCTTTCATGATTCCCAGGCGGTAGCTCCAAGAATCTCTGAATTGACATACTTTACCTTCAGGTTGGGGGATTTCTATAAATTCTTCTTTAGATAGATCAAAAGAAATAATAATAAATTTCTTCTTGTTTTCATCATCTCTAATGAGCCAGTGGAGTGCACCATTACATAAGATACCAGCCTTAGCAATAAATGTATACTCCACTTCTGGAATATCTCTCCACACATTTGATTTCAAACTCAGCACCCGAACACATGTTCGATTTTCACCTTTATCGGCCCCAACGAAAACCTTGTAATCATCTATGGATAAATCATAACCAAAACCATAACATAACGAGAAACCATACATCCAACGGGGAACTACCGGTTTTCTTAGCTCTCTAGTCAATGGATTGCCTACTAAAACTTTAAAACCATAATCAAGGATGATGCATGCCAGGCCATTTGAAGAACCAACAAGACGGTAGAAACCGGATATGAAATTGCCTACTAGTTTTCTTAGCTCTCTAGTCAATGGATTGCCTACTAAAACAAATGATTCAAGAATAAAGTGTAGACAAACTAAATTGCAATTTCCATAATCATCAAAAGTTCAACATATAACAAGCTTTTTAATTTTTATGCAGAAAGAATTAAAAGACAGATATAAGATCTTAACAGCATCAATATACCCGCTCTTGGTATTCCAGCTGGGTCTCCTCCATTAACTAAAAAAGTCCAAAAAAAAGAGGAAAGAAAAGAAATTGAATATTATGGTACAAGTCAAGAGTGATCAAAAGATCATATATCAAAGATTTAATATTTGGGTACCCAAAATTTACCATTCATCTTCAACACACGAATTCCATCTAACTGTTAGGGAGATACAAGGCTCTTCACAAATATAGGGGACATAATAAGAACCCGGAAACCATAATCCCAAAACCGAGAGAACTTTGATACGGAGTCGACGAAAATCTCATCCTTGTGTATGCTGAAGGAATGCACAATTCTATATATTATCTCACGATGACGACGTGGTAGCAATTCCCATGACTGTTTTACATTGTACTTTTTCATCATCCATACATCGCCAAAATTAGAATATCCAATTATGCACAAACATTCTTTCATAATTCCTAGGCAGCTCCAAGAAAATCTGAGCAGACATCCTTCATCTTCAGGTTGTGGGATTTCTTTAAATTGTTCTTTAGATAAGTCAAAAGAAATAATTACCCTCTTACTATTTTGGTCCCTTACAATCCAGTGAAGTGCACCATTGCATAAGACACCATTGCAAAAGACACCATCAGCAGTCATAAATGTATACATCACTTCTCCAATAACTTTCCACTCATTTGATTTCAAACTCAACACCTGAACACATGTCCGGTTTTTGCCATTCTCGGCCCCTACGAGAACCTTGTAATCATCTGTGGATGAATCATAACCAAAACCCCAACATGACGGTGAATCGAACGTCCAAGAGGGAAGTGGTAGTTGTCTTAGCTCTCTGGTCAACGGATTGCCTACTAAAACTTCACCAATACGTAAATAGGAGATGATGCATACCAAGCCATTGGAAGAACCAACAAGCGTGTAAGAACCGGAGCCACCTGTTAACCTAATTCTTCTATGTCCAATCTCATAGTTGTGGCAATCTTTGTTGTAACTACGGTTCAGATGACGGTTAATGAAACCAGAACTTGTGATTACAGAATGCCATGACTTACACACACTCTTGAAACGGATCAGATCCTTCACGTTTAATGTTATTAGTATCTGCTCAAGCACATCTGCATGAACAACCTCTGCCATTAAAACCCTAATCGGCAAACAGGAACTAAAAAACACAATGACTTTTATAGTAAACGATATTTAAATAATTTACATTTTTGTTCTTCTAGTTTGCTAAAATCCCAGATTTGGTCCATCGTTGAAACTATTTATAAGTTGACATATAAAACGTATGAACTGAAGGTTTTGCTGAAAAAAACACGATGACATTTTCATAATTATCAATATTACTTTACAAATGATCTTGTAGGGTAATTTTGATATGGGGAAGGATCCACTAAAAAGTGGATTTTGCCTAAGTAGCCTAAGAAGGATAGTGATGATGACATGTGGCACTCCTAATAAGTAGGAATCAAGGGCATTTTGTCCTTATAAATAGGAGTAAAAATGACATGTGGCACCCCTTTTGTTTTTTCATAATACAAAAAAAATCTAGTACAAAAAAATCTACCACAAAAAATCTAGTACAAAAAAATATAGCACAAAAAATCTAGTACAAAAAATATAGCACAAAAAATCTAGTACAAAAAATATAGTACAAAAAAATTCAGCAAAAAAATGTAGTACAAAAAAATCCAGTACAAAAAATTGAGAAAAAAAAATTTAAGACAAAAAAATTAAGCACAAAAAATTTAGTACAAAAATATAGTAAAAAAATCCAGCACAAAAAAATGTTATACAACATAGAAATACAACACATTTTAGTGGGTTTTTTTAGTCTTCATATTTTATATAACAATATGGTACTCAAATTAAAGATAAAAAGACGCTCGATTTTATGGTGAAATTTTTATGACAAAATAATGTTGTATAAAAAAGTTATGAACGTTTAAAAAATGGAGGTGAAATATGCATGTGCCTTGCATGTGGAGAGGGAAAGTCCATAAATAGGATTTTCCCAAGATACTCTTGCACTCCTCCTTTCTCCTACACTTTCATCTTAACCATTGATTTGAAAAATGAATGGTTAAGATTCTTTCTCATCCTACTTAGGCAAAATCAACTTTTTATTTGATCTTATCCCTTTTGATATTGTATGGTAATTTTGTAAAACTATCTTGTACGCTAATTTTGATCTTTGTAGGCTAATTTTGATCTTTTTAGGGAAATTTTATAGAGTATCATAATTACAGCTATAAATGATCTAGTAAGACCACGGGGTGTGGAGGGGCTTTGGTTGGGGGGTAGGAATGGCAATGGGCCGGGCTTGGGCCGGGTAGTGGTAATCCCAAGCCCGTACCCGGTTGTAATTCTTTGTCCCATACCCGACCCGTTACCCGTCGGGTATTTGTCGGGTAATTACCCGTCGGGTATCGGGCATACCCGCGGGTATCGGGTATACCCGTTAATTTCATAAAAATACCCGTTGAGACAAAAAATCAATTTTTACTTTAATGTTTATATAGTTTACTATTTTAATGACTATAACAAATGAAAATATGATTAATAACTTACATATCATATTTAGACCACATATACCAAACTAAATAAAAACAATTACTTAATTAAACAATTACATAATAAAGGGTGATAACTTCCATATCCAATACACATGCTCAAAAATAAGTTATTTGTTCGCTAAGCACCTACCAAATACATATTCGCATATGACTACAGGGAAGGTAATAAGTACATGTACTAAGTTTATATATATGGAAATATATAATATGATACATTCGGGTATTATTCGGGTAAATGGGCCGGGTATCGGGCGGGTATCACTAAATCCCATACCCGTACCCGTACCCGATTTTTTTCTTTTTTTAAGCCCGTACCCGGCCCATACCCATTGGGCTTCGGGTATACCCGGCCCATATGTTTCGGGTTTCGGGTATACCCGTCGGGCTTGGGCTTTTTTGCCATCCCTATTGGGAGGATTGCTTGACACGTGGCGAGGATGAGATCCAAAAGCTAATACTAAAAAATTAGGGGTGTGGTGGGGCGTCCCTTAGCTGGGCGTGAGCAACCACGTGAAATTTTTTGTGTTTAAACTATTTAAAATTTCATTTAATAAAAATAACACACTATTTAAATTAAAAGATTACATAGAATATTATAAAAAATACAAAGAAAATAAAAAACCTACAAAAAATGTATCAAATTTGGTATTAAGATCTTCCAACTGGTCTCGATCATTTGTTGTTGGAGGAAATTAAAATTAAAATTTCTTTTTATCGAACAGCGCTTGGATATTTTTCCTGATCTCGATCTTTTGTTGTTGGAGGAAATTAAATGTATCAAATTTGGTATTAAGATCTTCCAACCGGTCGGAGTACAACCCTTTACTCAGGGCCGAACCTGAGGCCTAACCCGATCGCGATATGTGAAGCCACTTTTTTGACGTGTCTCTACCAGGTGGGCGGGAAGGAGAATCATCAAAATCATCCAAATTAAGATCAAACTCTTGATCACAAGCATCAGACTGAGGTTGGGACGAGGGTGTTCTTGCCCTTTTTGATGAGGTTGACTCGCTAGCAGGAGGGATTCTCGCCAATTTCGAAGTGTACCTACATACATCCCAACAATGCATGTACTTGAAGCCGTTCTTCTTGTTCTCTTTGTATGCTAGCAAGGCATTCTTGACAAAGTCAACCTCGGTTTCACCACTTCTTGGCGCGTTCTTTGCCTTATGGAAACAAGCGTTGAACGCGGTGACGTGTGTATTTATATCCCCCACTTCGACGAGAGGCTATCATTTTCACGATACACATCCCTCCTTTGCATTTGCGCATGAAATGTTTTCTTGATCGAATCTCAAAAAAAAAATTGTGTCGTGAATTTCCTCTTCCAAAAATACAAATAATATTATAAACATTATAAAAAAATTATAGAAAAAACTTCAAACAATAATATTGTAAACATTAAATATGTTATACTAAAATATACCATGAATCGGATTTTGCGATTCGTCGATCCAACGTCTTGTAAATAACTTCTTCTTGAACCTTTTATTTTATTTGTGTTCGTTGAGCGGCCGCTAATGCTTTCTTTTCATCGGTTTTTTTCTTGTAGCTTCTTTTTTTGGCCAGTTTTTATGACGAACCACCAACGTCTTACGGTTGAGTTTCGGGCACGGCTTCGGGTTGGGATAGGGTAACTGGAATAAACGAGTCGTTGTATGGAAAGTTTGTGTATACACGATTTCCTATATACGATGCAATTCCAGCTAGATCAGGACACGATGAGTATACCAAACCGTGTGGCGGTTGTTGTGGACAGTTTGGTGGCGGGCCAGGGTTCGGGTTTTCTTGGTATCCAAAGCGGTTGTTTGGGTCGTAGCCGCGGTTAAAAGGATGCATTGTAGGATGTTGTGGGTCGATTTTATAAAAAATAAAGAGATATGGTAGAAGAAGTAGAGAAATGGTAAAAATTGTAAAAAATTAGTGGGTATTTATATATTGGTTTAATATGTATATATATATATATATATATATATAGAGTAGGAATTGGGTGGAAAGTGTGTTTTTCCTAGAAAGTCTAGGAAGCAATAAGAACGCGACATGTGGCATTGAAGGATTTTATCTAAAAGGGCATTTATGTACTTTCACAATATATTTTTATTTTAGGAAATTATCTTCAATAACTAACTATACATAAATTTCGGAATTTTTTGTTTTCGATTTCTGATCTCACGTAATATCAATCATTCCTTCGTTTTCTTGCTGGAATCTATCAGCATGTTCTTGGTACTGTGTTTTAACAGTTTGTTCTTGGTGATGTGTTTTAACAGCAAGCAGATTCATACAGCTGTGTTTTATTATTCAGATTCATACAGTTGTGTTTTAACAGCAAGCAGATTCATACAGTTGTGTTTTAGCATTCAGATTCATACAGCTGTGTTTTAACAGCAAGCAGATTCATACAAATGTGTTTTAACAGCAAGCAGATTCATACAGTTGTGTTTTAGTATTCAGATTCATACAACTGTGTTTTAACAGCAAGCAGATTCATACAAATGTGTTTTATCATTCAGATTCATACAGCTATGTTTTAACAGCAAGCAGATTCATACAAATGTGTTTTATCATACAGATTCATACAGCTGTGTTTTAACAGCAATTCAGATTCATACAGCTGTGTTTTAACAGCAAGCAGATTCATACAAATGTGTTTTACATCAGCAGATTTCGCCCCAGCTTTCGATCGGCTTCCGGTAACTGTTCCGCTGCTATCTATCCTTTCCAAAGTTTCCTGCTTTTTGAATCTCTTCCCTGCAACCAGCAAAATACCGTTAATTACAAACAAGAATCACCCGTAATCTCTTTGTAAAACACGTAGTACAATGAAAGCTTGATCTTACGTATATGGAACAAGAAAAATCTCTTATCTTCATCCATGATTTTTAGGTATTTTTGGTATGATTTTGGGGGTTTCCGAATTTGGGTTTAGAGAGAGAAAGAGAGAGAAAGGGAAATTGGCGTGAATTAAGGAGATGTGATCTCTCTGACAGTTAGTTTTGATTGGTTTAAAACACACATAAGGACGAAATTGCCCCTACTCATTTAAAACAATCTATTAAATATAGTTAATTATTACAAGTTTGCCATTGATTTAATCTCAACCCTTAAACACACTAATCGGATGGACAAGATCGCTTCCTAGACTTTCTAAGAAAAACACACTTTCCGTAGGAACCCTACTCTATATATATATATATATATATATAGGGAGAAGATCATGCGAGAACCACCTCTTATTGCGAGAACCGCGAGAACCAATGTGAACACACCAAAAATGCCTAAAAATAGCTAAAAATCACACAAATTTTTTTTTTTTTTTTTAATATTTTTTAGGTTAAAATCGCTACTTTTCGAACCAAAAAAAAAAAAAACTTTTTTTGGCTTCGAAAAGTAGCGATTTTAACCTAAAAAATATTAAAAAAATAAAAAAAAAAATTTGGATTTTTTTAGATTTTTTTTAGATTTTTTTAGGTTTTTTGGGGGTTTAGTTTTTAGCATTTTAGCTTGGGGGGGGGGGGTTTAGGTTTTTGAGGGGTGGAGGAGGGGGGTTTAGGTTTTTGAGGGGGGGGGGGGGGTGGGGTTAGGTTTTTTTAGGTTTTTTTTAGGTTTTTTTAGCTTAGGGGGGGGGGTTAGGTTTTTTTGGGGGGGGGGGGGGGGTGGGGGGTTTAGGTTTTTGGGTGGGGGGGGGGGGGGTGGGGGTTAGGTTTTTTTAGGTTTTTTTTAGGTTTTTTTAGCTATTTTAGGTTGTGTTCACATTGGTTCTCATGGTTCTCACAATAAGGGTGGTTCTCGCATGAGCCCCTCCCTATATATATATATATATATATATATATATATGGGGCCGCTAGAATGAGAACCACCTCCAGTTGTAAGAACCGCGAGAACCACTTTCTGGCCATTAGATCAAGTAAATGGATGGATGAGATTAAAAGTATTAAAAAATAATATTAAGTATTTTTTGTCTTATTATGTTTTTAATATTTTATTCTTAAAGGGTATATAAGTAAAATTGTCTTTTTTGTCTTTTTGTATATATTAATTTTAAATTACTTTTTTTGTCATATTCATTAATTACATTTTTACTTAATTGTTTTTTATTTATAAACTGATTTTTTTGTTAAACAAATTTTTTGAAATCAAATTTTTAGTATATTTTTTTAAAGATTTGTTTAAAAAAAACGTTTTGAAGATCCGTTTTTTTTACGCCCCGGTTTTTTTCGTTAACGTTTTTTTTTTTTACATTTTACGCGCCAATTTTTACGTTAACGTTATTTTACGTTTTACACGTCGGTTTTTAACGTTCTACGCCCCCGTTTTTTACGTTTTACGCGTCGGTTTTTTACGTTTTACTCGTCGGTTTTTTTAGGTTTTACGCGTCGGTTTTTTACGTCTTACGCCCCGGTTTTTTACGTTAACGTTTTTTTTTACATTTTACGCACCAATTTTTACGTTAACGTTATTTTACGTTTTACACGTCGATTTTTTACGTTTTACGCCCCGGTTTTTTACGTTTTACGCTCCGGTTTTTAACATTTTACGCGTCGGTTTTTTACGTTTTACGCGTCGGTTTTTTACGTTTTACGCCCCGGTTTTTTACGTTTTACGCGTCGGTTTTTTTTACGCCCCGGTTTTTTACGTTTTACGCGTCGGTTTTTTACGTTTTATGCCCCGGTTTTTTTCGTTAACGTTTTTTTTCGTTTTGCGTTTTACGTAAAACAATTTACGTTTTACGTTAAACTTTTTATGTTTTTAAATTTTACGTTTTATGTAAAACTTTTTACAATTTAAGTTTTACGTTAAACTTTTTACATTTTAAGTTTTACGTTAAACTTTTTACGTTTTACTTTTTTAAGTTTTACGTTAAACTTTTTACGTTTTACGTAAAAGTTTACGGTTGAACTTTTTTTTCACAAAAACTTTTTTACACGAAAACTTGTTTACGCAAGACGAACGCACCCATAAATCGCAAAGTCGGTAGGTGTCTCAGATAGATTTTTATCGTCATCGACGGGGGAAAGAATATAAAAAACCAACAACAACAACAAAACAAAAGTGTATCTAAAAAAAACGAAGTTTTGGCTCAGATTTTCCGATAATCAGAGGCTGCAAAGTGGTGTTGCGGGTTCAAAAAACCCTACCCTCCGCCATCCTTGCCGCGCCATCGTCAGTTTTTTTTTTTTTTTGCATCATCACAGCCGATTCAAATAAGGCACCATATTCAAACGATTTGAACATTCAAAACGAAACAAGAACATCATTCAAACATATTTCATTCAACATGAAACCCATATTCAACATCAAACCCATATTCAAACATCAAACCCATATTCAAACCCAGATTCAACATCAAACCCAGATTCAACATCAAACCCATATTCAAACATCAAACCCATATTCAAACCTTGATTCAACATCAAACCCAGATTCAACATCAAACCCATATTCAAACCCAGATTCAACATCAAACCCAGAACACCATTCAAACCCAGATTCAACATGAAACATCACTCAAACCCAGAAAATCAAGAACACATAGTTCACTGATCAAACAAAAATCACCAGAAAATCAAAAATCATTGATCAAAAATCAACAAGAACAAACCCACAGAGTTCATCAGACAAAAATCTAGAAACCCCATCAAACAAAAATGAAACCCCATCAAACAAAATAAAGAAACCCCATCAAAAATCAAGAAACCCCCAACTCAAACCTGCATCCGGCTTCACCGGCTCAGCCATCGCCGCCAGCCCTCTCCACCCACCCACCATCCCCAACGCCACCCGCCGCCGCCTCCAACCCCCCAAAACCCCCACTGGTCTCCCCACAAAAACCACCACCGGTGGCCGCCTGTGACGAACAGTTGCAGGTGGTGATCGACGTCGATGTGATGTCGAGAAGAAGAAGATGGAGTGGAGTTGCAGGTTGGTCGGAGATGGTGCCGGAGAAGATATCAGCAGAGGAAAGGAGTTTGTTAGAAGGTGGAGTTGCAGGTAGGGGTAAGACGGTGTCGTTCTGGGAAGGAAGAAGGAGGCCGGAAGGAAGAAGGAAGAAGGTGTCGTTTGAATTGGGGTTTTCTAAGTGCAGTGAGGTTTTAAAACAAAAAGATGAGGAGGAGAGATGAGAGAGGAGAGATGTATATTAAATGGAGAGAGGGGAAGATATGACACTTGGGGTAAAAGACCAAAATACCCTTTATGTTGTCATAATCTGACTGGCTTAGAGTGGTTCTCGCGGTTCTTACAACTAGAGGTGGTTCTCATTCTAGCGGCTCCCTATATATATATATAGGGAGCCGCTAGAATGAGAACCACCTCCAGTTGTAAGAACCACGAGAACCACTTTCTAACCATTGGATCAAGTAGATGAATGGATGAGATTAAAAGTATTAAAAAATAATATTAAGTATTTTTTGTCTTATTATGTCTTTTATATTTTAATCCAAAAGGGTATTTAAGTAAAATTACACTATTTTGTCTTTTTACCTTTATTGTTTTTTATTACTTTTTAGTGTTATTATATTAGATTTATATTTTTTAAAATTAGTTTTTTTATTAAACATTTTCATATTCAGATTTATTTACAGATTTTTACGTTTAACGTTTTACGTTACGCCGGTCGTTTACGTTAACGTTATTTTACGTTTTACGCGCCGGTTTTTTACTTTTTACGCCCCGGTTTTTAACGTTTTACGCGTCGGTTTTTTACGTTAACGTTTTTTTACGTCTTACGCGCTATTTTTACGTTAACGTTATTTACGTTTTACGCGCCGGTTTTTTACGTTTTACGCGCCGGTTTTTTTACGTTAACGTCTTTTACGTCTTTACGTTTTACGCGCCGGTTTTTTACGTTAACGTTTTTTAGTTTAACATTTTTAAATTCAGGTTTTTTACGTTAACGTTTATTACGTTTTGGTAAAAAAAATTTACGTTTTTACGTTTTACCCAAACTTTTTACGTTAAAAAGTTTACGGTTTACGTCAAAGAGTTTACGGTTTAATTTTTTTTTACAAAAACTTTTTTACGCAAAAACGAACGCACCCAGAAATCGCAAACTTACGCGCCGGTTTCTTACGTTAACATTTTACGTAAAACTTTTTACGTATTACGTTAAAATTTTTACATTTTACGTTTTACGTTTAACGTAAAAAGTTTTACGTTTTACGTTTTACGTTTGACGTAAAGCTTTTTACGTTTTACGTAAAAAAGTTTACGGTTTAAGTTTTTTTCTTTTTTACACAAAAACGAACGCACCCAAAAAATCGTTACTCGGTAGAAGTTTCAGATAGTTTGCTATCGTCATCGATGCCTCAAAAAAAATATATATAAAAACCCAACAAACAAAAATAAAAAAAACGAGTGGATTCTGGGAAAAAAAAAAGAAGTTTTGGCTCAGATTTTCCGAACATCAGAGGCTGCAAACTGGGGTTGCGGGTTCAAAAACCTACCCTCCACCATCCTTGTCGCGCCATCGTCCGTTTTTTTTTTGCATCATCACCGCCGATTCAAAAAGCCACCAGATTCACCCGGTTTAAAACATTCAAAAGGAACATGAACATCATTCAAACCCAGAAGGATCATGAACATCATTCAAACCCAGATTCAACAGAATCAAAAAGGTCCCAAAAACAGAACATCATTCAAACCCATATTCAACATTAACATCATTCAAACCCAGATTCAACATGAACATCATTCAAACCCGGATTCAACATGATCAAAAAAGGTCCCAATAACATCATTCAAACCCAGATTCAACATGAACAACATTCAAACCCAGATTCAACAGAATCAAACCCAGAAAGTCAAACCCCCAAGACTCAAACCCATATTCAACAGAAGCAAACCTGCAGCAAAAACACAAAGATTCAAACCCAGATTCGAACACCCACCACCAGATTCAACCACTACAAAAAAATGCCATCTAGTGGCATGCAAAACGTGCCACAGAAAAACAAGAAAGTGCCACTAAAGAACCTTGTAAGAATGGGCGGCACACAAAAAAAGTGCCACAAGAAGCGTTGACGCTAAAGCCTTTTAGTGGCACTTTTTCAATGTGTCGCACAAAGTTTTTACGCTTTTAGTGGCACTTTTTTATCTGCCAGTACAAACATTTGAGCTTTTAGTGGCACATATTTTTTGCCACAAAAATCACATCAAATTAAATGCCATTGACGTTTATCATATTAATTTTAATTAATTACAATTATCATTTATTTACATTAAAAAATAAAATCAAAATTGTAAAATGTAGAAATCATAAAATAATCACTTCAATTAAAAGTTTAATCAATCTTCCAAATATTTCAAATGTCTAATAAGCGTCGATCTAAGTCTAGTGATCAAACATATAACCCAAATAAACTAACAAGTGTATGAATAAAAACTCAAAACTTCATTGTGTTCATGAATCTCCGTACATTTCAGTTTTCTACTGACTCGTTGACTTCCTTGACGTGCTTGGACACGAAGGTGGTTCCTAGTCTCTGTTCGCCACACCCAATTACACCATTCGGCTTTCTCGGCTTCCCACACCCGAACACAGTCGTAAGTCACCTGTAGATCACCTAATAGCGCCATTTTTCCATTTCTCCATTATGCAAAGCTTTTAGATCACCCGACAACACCATTTTTTATTTATGGGTTTGGATTTCCGACGTTTCCCCCTTTGGCCGACACCCTCATCAAATTCAGCATGTTCTAGGCTAGTCAAACTCATTTCAAGACCCCCAAATGATCCTCTCTTCAGCCCTAGACTTGAACCATGGTCCTTGGTCATGATGATTAAGCCCAAAATGCACCTGAATCGACCAAATACAACAAAATTAACACACATACAGTTAGCATTTAACTTATCTATCAAACCCTTCACTGTGGGCCATGGATTCAGTTCTAAAAATATGCTAAAAAACAGAACCTAACTGGATACAAACATAACTTTAACATTTATGCATTGATTCGTTGTCTGTTTCACACGTTCGGGTCCAAGACTACCGAAACTGTCACAATGGACCTTTGGGAAGCCCTTACTCGGCCTTGACGATCCTTCAACCCCCATAACAGCCCTTAGAACATGATTAGCACCAAAACTAAAGGATTATATATGCTTACATTGCGATCCACATTAACTACTAGTCCATTCTTGATGAAACCGGCACAACCATGCCTTGTTTGGCTCGAACCCACCACCACAGCCTCAACAATATATAAAGAGAATTAGCTTGCTAAGCTGGTCGCTAAAATCCAAAACCAAAAGCAAGTCAGTTTCTAGTTTTCTCTTATTTTATATTAGTTTGCTAAATGGTAAAAAAGTGGAATTATGTTTCTACTTTTTGCAAAAAACGATGTGTTGCGAAAGTTATTTTAGAATACAAAGTACCTCATAAGCGGAAAGCAGTTTAGAGAGCAAGTTGACAGATAACTCTCGTGTTGTGCCAATTCATCACTTAAAAAGGTTATAATTTTTAGATTAACCATGGTGTTTCAAGAATTATTTATAAATATGAGTAGAAAAATTTCAAGAATGAAAACGTACCAGACCTACTTCTCCTTAGTCTCTGTATTAGCAAGCTGAAAACCCAGGTATCTTCCAAGAAATTGACCAAAGTATATAAGACATTCACTTCTTGCTTACAAGAACCAATGGATTTCACTAGCTCGTCTTCCTAAATATAAGTAGAATAAGAAAATGCTGTTTTTAATATTTTGCAAGACAAATAAAGTGTATCCTCAAACTAAAAAATAAATGAGGGAATATAAATGTAAATACAAAATAATTAAATACTAACGGGAGACACTTTTATTTTCAAGTGAGTCGATCATTAGCTTCGTAAAACTGATTCCTCTCTTCCCTAACGTTCTGAAGCCGTCCAATGAGATGTGGATCTAAAACATAAGTTCTAGATTTTTAACTATTTTGTCAAAATAAAATAAGTTTTTTTAAAGATCAAAAAAGAAAATGAGTTTTTTTTCCCAAAAGGGTGTTAGTGGAAAAATTATTTACCAAAATAGGTGATTTGAAAACTATTTACCAAAATGGGTTCTTTATTTGTTTTTTAGTTAAAAAAATAAAAAAGGCCGCTCCTTTCTATCTACCTCTCTCTCGAGAAATAGTCGATCCACGTCTGAAGATTCGATTTTTTGGGTTTGGTTTTGTTGGTCGTCTACGATCACAAGTTTGATTCTTGTTGGTCATTCTTTGTTTTGCTCAACAGTTTAGCTCCCATTTTGCTTAACGATTATGATTTCTTAGTTTTTTTAATCAGGTTTCTATCATTTGATTATAAAGTTGAACGTTTGATTTATCTGATGCATCATGATAAAAATAGAAAAAGAATAACATTAAACAATAATGTTTAAGCTAAATCGGACATGAATCGTTGAGAAAAATCGGAACGGAATTGTTGAGCAAAATCGGGCTTGAATAGTTGAACATAATCGAAGAACAAACTACAAGAATCAAATATGTGATTGTAGAACGATTCAACGATCAGCCAAATAAAACCTTCCAACCAGTGATTGAACCTTTGATTGAAGAAACTGATAAAGATCGAATCGGGTTGAGAGAATAAATAAAAACACCTATTTTGGTAAATATTTTTCAAATCATCCATTTTGGTAAATAATTTTTTCACCAACGCCTATTTGGAAAAAAAACTCAAAAGAAAATATATCAAACATCAGCCCTATATGGAAACTCCAATATAAGATGCTTAAAGGTATTTATAATAGAAGAGCATATACAAACCCTTTTTAATGCTGCATCAAGGTCATTTCTCTGTTTCTCAGACCTGCAACATCAGCAGCCAATTCCAAAAACAGTTAAACAGAACAACGTAATTATTGTAATAATACTCTCCTAAAACAATCTTCTTTCTTGTCTTCAAACAATATTCTTCAAACAACAATCTCCTAAACCAAACAGAACTCAATCTACCAACTATCCTTAAGTAAAAGGAACTACAAATCGATCTACCAACCCCTGTTAACTCAAAGAAATAATACCGACAAAGATAATATGCCCTGGTGTTTCATTCGAATTGACGTTAACAGTTAAAAATACTAAATGATAATCAAACTCTCCATTTATTCAAATAAAGATATTACTCACTCTGTCACACTGATGAGAACAAAAACCGGTAAAAAATTGCTCGGCAATGTCCCCTTTAACCGAAAAAAACTGGTAAAAAAAGCCCTAATTGGCTCTAATACAACCCTAGCAAGAAATATTTTCAGTAATATTCAGCAATGGATAGTAACTACACACTTTGTGCCCGATTATATTAGCACAAGAAAATCGAGGGATAAATCGTGTCAACGTAAATCAAAAAATAAAACAGATTGTTATGAGATAAGAAACTCAAAATTGAACATATGGTACCTCAAATTGACAGTGTATTCGTGGAACAAACTGAACGCACCACCTGTTGATGATAACTTTTTAATGAGAAAACACAAAACGACGAACTAGGGTTAGGGGGCTTGTTATGAGATAAGAAACCCAAAATTGTACATCTCGTACCTCAAGAGTAGGAACAAGGTTGCTGTAGAAAACTGCAGAAACACAAGCGAAACACCTGTAGATGATGATTTTTGAAGAACCATTAAGGTGAACTTGGAAATCACAGCGAATGAGAGAGACGAGGGTGAGAGGGAAACTGACAAGAGTGAGAGGGAAATAGAAATTTTAATTTTAGGAAAAGTTTGGAGGTAAAAAGTTTAATTTTTGAGTTTCGATATCAGTTGGGAAAAGTTTAGGGTTCGGGGCATAAAGAGAACTCGCATGTTTATGGTTTAGTCCTTTTATATTTGGTTGGTCGGTTTCAATAATTTTAAACTATAGAGAACGATTTAGTTTACGTATATACTATAAACCGGTCATATAAAACTGAACTGGACCATAGGATATGGCTATTTAGTTTTTTCTTTTAAATATTTTGTATTACCAATGATTATTTATTATTATTAGGATTTATCAAAGTAAAATTGGTGTAAGTAACTAGTGGATGCATTCAAAATTGACATTACACACAATACATTTGTATTCGAGTAATTTATTCAAGTAGCTATTGTTTTATTATTACTATACTTATGTATCAAGTAATTTAGTGAACGGAAGTGAAGATGATAATGTTTCTTTAAGAAATTTCATATTTGTGTACCACTTAAATTGAACGGAAGTGAAGATGATAATGTTTTTATAAGAAATTTTATATTTGTGAACCACTTAAGAATCGGTTCTAGTTCTTTGTTGAATTGTTTAAAAAGATTGTGTAATGGGTATAAACCATCAAACCAAACCGTTAGTAATGGTTCGGTTTGGTTTGATGTTAAACTTCAACAGTTTGGTTCGGTTGTTAATAACCAAAAAAAACAATTAGTAACGGTTTGATTTATGGTTTCAAAAAAAATGCCAATACCGTACTATGAACACCCCTAATAAGGAGGGAAATTTTAAGGTGAATGTGAAATTGTTAATTATTAGCATATAGAAGCTAAATGCCATTACAAGTGTGTATTAAAAAAAAGATGGCATACGAAAAGTGCCACTAAAATGCTAAATTAGTGGCATTAGAACTAAATGCCGCTAAAAAGTGTGTCAAGCAAATATGGCATACACAAAGTGCCATTATAGACGTAATTTAATGGCATAAAAACTAAATACCACTAAAAGTGTGTGCCATTAAATGGCCTTTTTTTTGTAGTGAACAAAATTAAAACCCAGATTCGAACAAAATTAAAACCCAGATTCAACAAAATCAAACCAGAAAAAATCAAGTAAACCCGGAAAAATCAAGTAAACCCAGAAAAATCAAGAACACATACAAAAAAAAAAAAAAAACCCATCGGTATCATCATCATCATCATTCAAGAACACATATCAAAAGAACACAGGCCAAGAATCACCAGAAGAATCACCAGCCACTAACCCACTGTTAGAACCATCGCCGCCGACCAACCAACACCGTAGCCGTAGAACCACCGCTGCCGACCAACCACCGCCGACCACCACCAAGCCGTCGAACCGCCACCACCACCACAACATCAAATCTGAGCACTACCCCCCAAATCGGAGCTTGGAATTGTTCCCCATCTCGTTTTCAGTCCCCTATCTCGGTGAACAGTTGTTGGGGTTTTGTAACAGTTGGGTGGTGGTGATTAATGTTGAGACGGAAGGGGGGGGGGGTGTTTTGGCAGCGACCGGACAGATTGAGAGGTGGCGGAGGAATTGGGCGGCGGCAGCAGCGCCATGGGGACGGCCGGCAACGAACCGGAGATGACATTTGGGGGTGGGTTTTAAAAATGGATCGGTGATGGAGGATTGAAAGATGAAAGAGAGCTGCATCTTTTAAATAGAAAAGAAAGAGAGAGGAGAGAGGATATATAGATTAGACATATGGGGTAAATGACCATAATACCCTTTGGGTTGTCAAATTCTGATTGGTTGAGAGTGGTTCTCGCGGTTCTTACAACTGGAGGTGGTTCTCATTCTAGCGACTCCCTATATATATATATATATAAGCTAATTATAAGGAGAAAACCCACTCCAGTTGACTAAACCCTGAAAACCTAATTATGTGGACAATAAGCCTCCACGTGTTTTTTGAAAAAGATAACTTAAAGGGTAAATTTGGAAATTTACCATCAACCACCAATTAATGTAACAAATTCAATTTTCTTTCGTCTGACACCTTATGTATAGTACATTGACAAATGAATTCAATCTGCTCCATAAAGCAATATGTTACCTCCATCATCATCATTTTTGAGAAACTTTATCTCTCTCATCTCAACCAAATTTACATCAAGATTCATAAGAAGGCCTTTCTTCCAGATTAAAAAAAAACACCCAGCACCAACAAAAGATCGTTCAAGGTTAAAAAGAATACCCACCACCACCACCAACGCAGCGGTGGTTACCAGATCCAGTGCGTAAGAGTCATGATCCAACAATGTTTAATAGATCTAGTGGTGTTTTCAAGATCCGATAGTGGTAAACAAATCTGGTAGCTTATTCATTTGTATTATTCATATTTTTAAACATGATTATAAGAATATCTTTATCTTTTTGTGTTTTGGAGATCAACAATTTTTTAGTAACCAAGTCCAAAAGATGCTCTGAATCCAAAAGATGATCCAGATCCAAAAGATGCTCCGGAAAGATGCTTCCAGTTCCAAAAGATGCTCCAGATCCGGTTGAAGATGTTCAATGTGTGAAAATGATGTTTCAAATGACGATTTGATGTTGAAGATGATCCAAAAGATGTTCGATGTTGAACATTATGTTCCAGATCTAAAAAATCCTCTAGATCCATATGTATGTTTTTTTTAAGTTTTTTTTTCAGATTTGTAATTTTTTGTGTTTTGTAGATCTTCATTTTTTTGTGTTTTGTAGATCAGTAACTTTTTTTTATTTGGTGTTTATGGTGTTTATCCTTTTAGATTAGCTGGGTGTTAATAGCTAAAAACATACTCGATTTTTGATTATTTGAGGTTATGAATCTCCAAGATCTGGTTTTTTATTGTAACACTATGTAACAGAGTATTGAAATGTAACAATCAAAGCAAAAATGGCGGTTACATTTTTTTTTGTTTACAGAAAATAAAGTGCATTCTTACACTTTTTTAGATTATTGTAAAAATGTATATTAACATTTTTATGTAACATTTTATGTCAAATGTATGTTTAAAATTTTAATTTTGTATTATTTTCTTGGTTGACTTATTTTGGTTTTTATGGTAGATTCAAATGGCACGAAAAGAAAAGCAAAGTAGATCTGGTTATTGTTTATTTTGGTGTTTATGGTATTTATGATTTTTAGATTAGCTGGGTGTTAATAACTAGAAACATACTTGATTTTGATTATTTGAAGTTATGAATCTCCAAGATCTGGTCTTTTTTATTGTAACATTATGTAACAGGGTGTTGAAATGTAACAATCAAAGCAAGAATGCCGGTTACATTTTTTTTTTACAGAAAATAAAGTGCATTTTTACACTTTTTCAGATTATTGTAAAAATGTATGTTAACATTTTTATGTAACATTTTATGTCAAATGTATGTTTAAAATTTTAGTTTTATATCATTTTCTTGGTTGACTTATTTTGGTGTTTATGGTGGATTCAAATGGCACAAAAAGAAAAGCAAAGTAGATTTGGTTATTGTTTATTTTGGTGTTTATCCTTTTAGATTAGCTGGGTGTTAATAGCTAGAGGAAAAACCCAATCCAGTTAAGAAAACTTTAGAAACTCTTTATGTGGTCCAGGTTCAGCCAACTAGCATGTTACAGAAATAAAATGTTCTTTGTTTTTGTTACATTTACGATGACCTGTTACAAAAATTAAAGTGTATTTGTTACATATATGTGGAGGTTACTTTGATCATGTAAAAAGTGGGTTTTTGTTGTTACACAAGTGATATATGTAACTTTTTTGTGTAAACTATTTATGCAACTTTTATGTGTAAACTATTTATATAACTTTTTGCGTCAGTTTACATGTACAATTATTGGTCTTACTTGTTTTTTATTAGTACATATGTAATCTTTTTCTGCATTTACATCTTAAATTTGAAATAAATGATAAAAAAATTAGAAGTACAAAGGGTTGTCTAAAAAAGAGTACAAATGTATCAATAGGTTGTCTAAAAAAGTATAAAAAAAAGAGTACAAATGTGTCAGATATTTAAAGTACCACAACCAACTTTTTTTAAGATGTGTCAGTATAATAAAGTGAAAAGCAACAGTGAATAGTTTCATCTATGTCAAGTAGATACATAAGTTAAAAACTAGATATGAACCACGGAATTACATATTTTTTTCTTACATTTTTATTTTATTTTTATTTTATCTATATTACGTATAATAGATTTTAATAACTTACAAGTAAATAGTTCAAGAGATTCAATGTAACACACTGTTTGTATACATTTTTTAACAATGTCAACGTAACATAGTTCTCAATAGGTAACATGTCACACTATTTATACGACATTTTGTTTTTCATTAGTTCGTGTGTCTCGCTATCCATGTAATATACTTTTTTCATTATAACTTTTTGGATGTATGTTCTTTAAAATACTTTTATGGGTCTCTCAGAACAAAAAAAAAAGACCAAAAAAACTTTATTCGCGTTATAATCCTCTAGATCTTATAAAACACCAGATTTTATGATCAAACATTAGTTAATGTTAAACAATCAATAGTATGAACAAGGTGAATTAGTCCAGTCATAGAGCACATTGTTCACATCTCTAAATGACTTTATAAATCTCCAACAATATCCCTCCTTCATTATTAAAAATTGAAGATAATATTAATTAAAACATAAACTCAAAAGCACATGTCTCAAGTGGATAAAATAAGTTTTAACTAAACTAAAATAAACAATACTTGAATATATAATACAAGTCAAAGGGGATTCTAAATTCTTGAAAATATCAGTGAACAAATATTTAAAATCAAGAAACATGATTGCAACAAAAAAAACATTTTTTTCCCAATCAAGAATTAACTCATGTCAAAATGAATATTATATAAGGGTTCTAAATTCTTGAAAATCTTAGTAAACAAATAGCTTGAAATCAAGAAACTTGATTACAAAATAAATCCTTTTCCCGAACTCAATTACTGACTTGTGATGTACAATATGGAGTAAAAGTTGTACAAAAACAACACTGGTGCTCCCCACGGGGATGAACTAGGTTGTATGAAACCTTTGCTTACTAATTCATCTAACTACTTTTTCAATTCTAGCATTTCTATGGGCGCTAACCGATAAGGTGCCTTGGCTATCGGTGTAGTTCCAGGAATTAGATGAATTCTAAACTCTACTTCCCTATCAGGTGGTAATCCAGGTAGTTCTTCTGGGAATACCTCTGGGTATTCTGATACTATTGGAATTTCTTGGAGTTCCTTGCCCTTAGCGTTAATGATTACTGAAATCATATACACCATTTCTTGTTTTCTTGAATAACTGGCCAATTTAATTACTGAAATGAATTTCAGTGGCTTACGTGACTTATCTCCTATAATCACCACTAATTCTCCTGTGGGTGTATGTATTTCTATGGAATTCTTAACACAAAGAATTCGAGCATGGTTGGCTACTAACCAATCCATTCCTAATACCACATCGAATTCGGCTAACTTCATAGGTAACAGGTTTGCAGAAAATTTATGGCCTAAGAGTTCTATCTTTTCTTCTCGCAAAACTTTATCTACGTGAACAGAATTACCGTCTGCCGTTTCTACCGTAAAAATTTTCCTAAGCTTGGTTAAAGGTAGGTTAGGAGCTTGGCAGAATGAAGTATTTATAAAACTTTGGTTTGCACCAGAGTCAAATAATACTTTTGCATACACGTTGTGAACTAGGAACGTACCAGCTATTACGTCGGGGTTATTTTACAAAAGTTTTATTTTTTTAAGTTATTTTACAGAGTTATATTTTTTTGTTACTATTGTTATTATACAACCACAGCCTCCCCACCACATTATCCTCGTCAGCTGGCATTTTAGAAGCGACGTTCCCTCTCATCGTACTTCCAGGAGATTTGTTCTCCAACCTCTCGGATCCTATTCTCTGCATTCACCAGCTCCTCGCCAAAATGGCGGAGTTCAGCTAAGTTTTCATTACTCATTGGTGGGTTTGGTGCAGGTTCTAGGTCGAATTGAGGGAAAATGTATAAGGGTTATTTAGTAGGTTTTGAAATTGTCAATCATTGGTCCACCACTCGTCCATTTCTCCTAGAGGTTAGGTGTGGATCAGAGGTTCTGGAATGGCTGGTTCCAAGTTTACTGGAAGTTGGGTTTCAGCAGGATAAGGGAAGAGGTTTTCATTAATAGGCCTAAGGATATCACAACTTGCCAGTATGCGATCTAATTCTTCCTATAGTGCCAATTCCTCGATTTGCTTAGAACTTTCCCTAATTTCTATTTCTACTTGCCTAGAACTTTTCCCCGATCTAGATCGCTTTTCCTTTATCAATGGGATTTTCTATCTTGGGAATTCTCCTAGTTGCTGGTTTCCTCCTGCGTACCCGCCTCCAGCCTACAAATCTTCTTCTTTTCTTTGGCTTGGATTTTTCTGGAGGTGGAGCTTGAAATTCCATAGGTTCCTCTACATCGGCCAAGTAACCAGTGAAGTCTTTGGAAACTTCCACTTTAACCGGATAGAGATTGAGATTCTCTAGGGCTTCAAACAATTCATTCATGCTGTTTAGCATTTATGAAGAAACACACAAATTCTTAGGTTAAATTTTGTAAATTAAATTTTCAAAGAATCATAGAATAAAATCAGAAAATTAATATCTAATAAACCATTTTATTGAAACAAATATTTATTTTTTAATACAACTATAATATTAAAGTTTCTGGCTTATGGATAATATGGGTGCTAATACTGGGTTGGGGTGCTGGCAGTTTAAAGGTTAGTATTTACTGCTACAGTGGCTAACATATAAAGATTTGCCCATTGTTCATCTAACTCATCTTCCCATGGTGGGTTAGTGCCTATTTTCTGAGTTTCCTCATTACTCAACTCTCTTTTTGGTTGTGACTTCCTTATTTTCTCTTGGCTTTTTCTAATAATCCAACATTTTTTATTAGGGTTTAGTGGTTTCTCATACTGTGCCTTTCGAACAAATATTCTTTCCTCAGTCTCTGCTGAGTATTTGGAGGAATTTGATTGCGATGAAGTTCCCTTGTCTTTCGGTGGAATATCTAGTTTAAGATAAATATCCGAAATTCTTTGCTTACCCATACTGTATTTAACAGATAGTCAAGATAGAAACACATAATCATAAAATGATAATCAGAAAATTAAGTATTTTAGAATACTTAATTAGCTTAAATCAGTGGCTCTGATACCACCTTTTCCTGTCAAGGCCCCAGCCCCAGTTTGACCCGGTTAGGAGCCGAGGGACAGGAACCCGTGGCATTTATTAATTAGTGCGACAGCGGAAGATTTTACAGGATCTTTTAAAACTTGAAAATGCCCGATTATTTTATTTCATAAATGGGGATAACCCCGTAATTTACAATAGAGGAATTTTACTAGGAAATTCCCTGATTTATTAAAACATGTTTATTTATTTTAACTGAGCCACCTCTTCAAGCTTGTTAGTGCTCCGTAGCAAGTTTTCCTTGATTTACTGCAGGTCGCCTGAAACATGTTTTTAAAAATATTTTTGTCAGCGGGGAAATACTGGTGAATCATTCATTTTTTGATAAAATGACACATAGTTATAAATTACAGCATAAAAGCGATTACGATGGCTTTTATCTTATTTTTATCTGGCGCCGTGTCACCTGGTGACGATGGTCATACCACTATTGGGTCTTTCCCCAAGTAGTGACGATTATCACTGTTAAGATTTATTAGCCTAACCGTGAGAAATTAGTAATGTGCACAATACCCCACTAGCCAGCGATTCAAGATAACCACGACTTAATCCCTGTAATTATAACTTTGAAAATAATTTGGAGTATTGTAAAACATTGTTGATAAAAAGAGAATGACTCACATTACAGATTTATACGGGCAGAGTTTAGCCTACTGATTAGCCTTGTAACCTAATTTAAATAACAATACACACGAACTAGGTTAGTAACTAATACCTCATTTTACGATAACTCACGAGATACAAACCCTCACAACGAATGAAAAAGTGCGATACTTAACATCCATCGAATTCACGACGAATGACAAAGTATAACCCTAATGCGGCAGCACTTAAACATCCATCGGATAGTTCCAATCTATCGGACATTGAATCGTAATAGTGATCGAGTTAATACCCGGTATCGTGGCAGCACCTCTCTATGTGAAATTATGATTTCTAGCAGTGAGAATTCGTTTTGATTGAAAGTTTTCGACAACAGAATGAAAGCCCCATGCACAGGCTATTTATAGCCTAAATTTGGGTTTTACGCGGCCCGTGTAAACCCATGGTTAGCTCTTACGCGGCCCGCGTGGCCGCCTAGTCTACGTATAGGTTGTATGGGTCACGAGTAGGGTCACCAGGTGGTCAACACGTGGTTCCGGATGCTTATCCGGTCAAACTTCAAGTTGACGCGGCCCGCATAAGGATATGCTTGACCTTTACGCGGCCCGCCTGAGAACCAAAAACTTCGTTTTCTTGGTTTTTCATGTACGTTAGGGTATCAGGGGTCCGAGTTTTCACTTACGGGTCATTTAGGGACATTCCTTTCATGGAGTGTGCGGGTGTTGAGCAAGTGTGAGATTTGAACCTTTATGCGACTAGCTTATAATACAAACAACATTCACATCTCACGTATAATCACCCATAGACATTTAACAAAAAGAAAATAAAATATTGACCATTCAAGTAGCGTATATGCAAGTTACTTCAAAATACAAAGTGTGAAAAGGAAATCAGTACGAGAGAAAAGCTTCGGAATTACGAGTTGTCACATCATCCCCAAGTTGAAAGAAATTTGGTCCCGAAATTTGATAAGTAGTCGAAAAGTGGTGACGTGTTAGATCATGATGACTGTGATTTTTTCTTGGGTGCCACATCATCCCCAACTTGAAAGGGAATTTCGTCTCGAAATTCGCCAGTGACATCAGGAGTTGCTTCACTCGTTTGAACAGTCGAGGATACTAGAGCTTCATCTGACCTTTGCGTTCCCACGTGAACTCCAGTCCATGTCTTGAGTTCCCACAAACTCTTATGGTCGACGTTCGACTGTGATCACGAACCTTGATTTCCCGTTTAAGGTTGCGTTGAGTTCCTCGACGACTGCATCTTGTCATCAATCTTAAGCTCTTGTAAAGGTACCACAAGTGTTTCATGGGGCAACACTTCTTTAGGTTAGAGGCATGAAAGACATCGTGAACATTACTCATTCCATCAGGTAATTCTAGTTTGTGGGTCACTTTACCGATTCTTTCCAGAATTCCGAATGGACTAACGTGTCGTGGATTAAATTTGCCGCATTTCCCAAGCGCACCACACCCTCCCAGGGTGAGACATTCAACATGAAACATTCGCCTGCAGCGAACTCCTAGTGTTTCCCAAATTTATCAGGTCTTCTGGTGATCACACGTTGTCGCCACACGATTTCCGTTCTAAACGATCTTCTCTGAGGTTTCAAGTGCAAGTCTTAGACCTGTGATTAGTTTGTCACCTACCTTAATCCAACAAGGAGATCAGCATTATCGTCCATGAAATGCCTTCGAGTCTTAGAGCTGTATCCTGTACTAAGGTCAATCACACACATACTCGCAGCGTGTCTTCGAGTGTCAGGATGGTTTGCTTACTCTGACCGTTTGTCCAACGGTGATAAACAATACCCATAACTAGAAGTGAGCCAAGGGTGTTGTGTATTGCCTATCATAAATCAGGTATAGATCAAAATCAAAGCTAGCAGGAATTGGCACCTCATGCCTAAAAACTGCCACTCTCAGTGGAATATTCACGAGCTGTGAAGACTCGTCAGTTTCCTTGATTGCAAGAAAGTGTGCTGGTTACATGAGACAATCAACGATCACCCAGGTGATATTATTTCCGTTTTGAGTTTTAGGTAGACCAATGACAAAATCCGTGGCGGTCTGGTCCTATTTCCAAATGGGTGTATCTGGTTGCTAACACAACCTAGAGGGTCTTTGGTATTCCACCTTGAATTCCGCACAAGGCAAACTTCGTTCATGTACCTTGTCATGTAGGCCTTCATGCCCAGTCATCGGCACAAGACTTATAAATCCTAATATCTCCTATCAAAACCCATACCGCTAGAATATCGAGGCTGATGTGCTTTGATCAAGAAAAGTTTCCCTACGGTGGCCGTATAGTGGAATCCATATTCGTTCCATGAAGTAGCGACTATCGTCCAACTTGCCAAAATTTACTCCTCCATGCCCCGCATGGACCCATCTTGAAAATTCTCATCCTTCAGTACTTCGATTTGAACAGGGCGAATCTGATCGGGTAGACTAGAGTCGATGGTGAGCTGCAAGCTCATACGCGTTTAGGTTCTATAGTTGTAATCGCTCAAGAGTTCTATCCAGCGATGCCATCACATGTTTAGCTTTTCCAAACAAAGGTACACGGGAGGCCTTTGTGATCGGTGTAAGTAGTGCATTTGCTACCGTCCAAGTAACGCCTCCAACTCAAATCCAAAGACCATGGCTTCCACCGCAGGTTGTGACTCATGCAATTCTTCTTGTAAATCCACTACGTAAGCCATCACCTTCTTGTGTTGCATCGGCCTGTAACTGAGGCTCTGATTCAAACCATCGTAGTATAACACTAGATCACCCACACCCTCGGGTAAAGACGATGCTCAGTGCATTGTAGTGTTGGGTTTCAAAAGCTGAAAAGACATTCTCTTGTTTGTCTCCCACGAATACACAGCACCCTGTTGTGCTAAGGAGATTAAAGTTGCGAGATCCTCGAAAATCTTGTGATAAATCTATGATAGTATCTAGATAGACCAAGAAATTACTGTATCCTCGATGGACTATTTGGTGCCGATCCATATCTAACGAAATGGATCTTTAGCGAGAACTGCATGTATCCGCACTTCGTTGACTATGTGACCAAAAAATGTACCTTCCAAATCCTGAAGTCACACTTAGGTAGACTTCGTGTGGAGTTGCTCCTCCCCTAGGAGCTCTAGGACAATATACAGGTGCCGTTCATGGGGCTCCTTTCTCTTGGGAATGATTCAAAACGTCGTTAATAAACACGTTGATTAACCCAAAGGTCATGGAATACAATAGTCGCAATGGCCATACTGCGTTTGATATGCCGTTTTAGGAACGTTCTCCCCTTTGACTACCATCTGCTGATAGTCCGTTCGTTAGTCAACCCTCGAATAGGAGCCTCACCCTCGCAACTGTTTAACAGGTTGCAATACATGGTCAAGGCAAACGGTTCTTGACTGTCACCTTGTTGGGTTCTCGAGAATTAGTAAACATATGAAAATGCTTATCTTTACGGATATAACTGGGGCTCCCCAAAGCGAAAAGCTAGGTCCGACAAAACTTCTGTTCAACAGTTCCTGTAGTTGATTAGACAGCTCTTGCAACCCTCCTGGTGCAAGACGGTAAGAATACGAGTAATCAGGGCTGCCTCTGACGTGAAATCAAACTGAGATTCCGCCTAACAGTTGTGGAAGTAACCGGGAGAAGTCACGAACAATTGGCGGATCATCGATCCCTTTTTCCTTAGCCTTAACATCAGTAATAGTTACTACGATAGTGAGGTAATCCCTTCGTAGACACTTCCTGACCTCCATAGCTGAAATGATGCTAACCTTTACTCCACTCTGACACTTTAGGTCAGACGACGAGTCTCTACTAGGGAGAGGGATACACAAAAATTTTCTCCTCACCGGATATATCTGCGCGATATCTGGATAACCAATCCATGCTAACTACTGCATCGAAACCATCAAGGTTAGTAGGAAGAAGGTCGATGTCGAACACTTATCCCACAAGGTCGAGTTTGCATCCCAACAAACATAGGAGGTTTTAATTGAGTTGTCGTCAGCCGATTCCACAACAGGTTTGGTTTCAAGAAGCATCAGGATTAAATGAAACAGAGACGAAGCAATTAGCTACCCATACAAGCTACCACGTTGCTATTATGCCTGACGTCGCCAACGCCTATCCTAAATGCCCGTCCACGAGTACCACTACCAGTGTTGTTGTTACGGTCACGTGGATTCCCAATACTGTCATTGTTCCCTTGGTTGTTGACATTTTGACTTAACAACAGTCAATCCTTGTCTAAGTCACTTCGTTTCCGTACTGAAGGTTACTATTACAAGTACCTTGTTGTCACGGTGGCCATTGCCTCTAATGTTGTTGTTTTGTAAACATAGTGTTACGATCTTTGGCCAAAAGAGTTCACCTTCACACATTCCTTGACACGTACTAGGACAATGCCCATGGCACTAGCAATTGCTCATTCCATGCTCCAATCAATTGTCAGTGTTTATGCCCCGATTGATTCATAAGAGTTGGCTCCCAAAGGTTGTCAGCTAGGGTTTGGGACTCGAGTGAAGTCAATCCACTGGTGTTCGCCGTTGGTAATCGAAGTCGTCACATTACTAGGGTCGGTAATGTATCGCGTTTAACTCCTTGTTCATCGGTCGATTAATGCATGGTAAGTCGCTAGAGAACTACAGAGGTGATCGTACTTCATGTTTTGAGGCGTCAATTCATCAGGTTCAGGTATTCGGGAAAAGTGAGGAAAGTACAGACCAAACGTTCAATGATTCGACAACTAGTTAAGAGGTGTTCGCACTAGCACCCAACTTTCTCATACGGTTCACTAAGCGTTCAGATGGGTTTTCAGGTAATACTCGATAGCATTGCGATTTGTAAGGACACAGAGAGGAGTGAGAAGATCACGTTCAAGTAGGAGGAAATCATTGCTAGGACTCCTATAGATTTGTTACGTTTTTCACTTATTAAATAACAGAACAGAACCCCCTTTTCACTTGTTAAGCCTCCCTGGGACTCACATGCACCCCACATTATTATTATGTGTGCACCCATAATAATATTATGATTTGCATGCTCATCTCAGTTCCTCCTAACTCGTGTCAAATGGTTTTTAAACCCAGATATCAACGGGGGTTGTCAAAGTAGTATGATCACAAAAATCCAAGGACTATGGCATACTATCAACACATCATAAAGTAAGCAAGCAATCTATGCCATCATGCTATACTGACGAGTGTGTGTTCGTATGTTACGTCATAAACAAATGTGTACTAGTCATGTAACGTATACAACAATTGAGAAAGACGAACCTTGCAATCTGGAGCTGAGTGTCATGGCCGTATTCACGTATTCAGAAATGTTCGGTTATAGTCTGGTTTAATAAAAACATTTTTAAAACCAAATTCACTATAACGAGTGGCTCTGATACCAAAGTGTCACACTCCCAAAATACCACATGCGGAATCCCCCGCGAGGCGTGTGACGTACCAGGATCTAGCCACTAATCACGTTGAACTCATAACAAGATTTCAAATAAAAGCTTTCATTCATTAATATAAAGTGTTACAAAACATTATTTATAACTCGTTGTGTTCAGCGAAAGCATAATATAAAATTTAACCAAAACCCAAGTGTATGAAATCAACTAGTCTCGTTTCAAGTTTCCATGTATCTCGACCCATGACCACTCCAGCATCCCAGACAGCAAGTTCCACATCCACACATATCAAATAACCTGCGAGCATGCACACACGTGTATCAGACAACGCTGGTGAGTTCATTGTTTTACGAAAACGTTAGTTACCAAGTGTTTAGTTCTGTTCATTGATTACAATGTTGATAATACCCCGAATACAAGATGGCTACAGATTTATTTTGCCCTTTCCCCAAAGCTCCTATCAAAGCATTGGGCATGACTGAGTCATTAGTTCACACCCGTCCTCTTATTTGACACCCGACTTTTCAGGCCGTACCGTACAATTGTAGCACGTATTGTGAATAGGTAACATGGCTATATTTTATTGGTTATGATATTTATATGTAAAATTTAATGTGTCGGCAAAAGTAAATTTTGATAAAAAATATGTTAGTAACGGTAAGAGAAACGCTTATCGCGTAACGATTAAAATGCGAAACGAACGTCGTTGACCAACCGGACAGTGTTAAAATCCTAAAAATAGTCTGTTATGATTAGAATAATAATTTTAAACATATTTTTGAGGAAAAATAAATTAAAACGCTAAGAAACTCTATTTTTCGAGTTTAAGCGCGTACCGCGCGATGCAGCGCGTATACCGATAAAATACTGTCAACACAGCCCGTCAAGAAGACTGAAAATCATTTTAACAATAATGTGATAAGTTTATTCTTATAGAATAACAAAAATAAATAAAAACGCTTAAATTCCTATTTTTGCGATTTTTAACGTATACCGCGCAGCACAGCGCGCATACTGCCAAATACCGACAACGTAGCCAGTCCAAGCAAACAAAATATTGTTCAATACTATTTTGGTGAGTTTATTTTTATAGGGTGATAAAAATAATTTAAAACGCACTAAAACGGGTTTAAAGCGCTAGATAAAATACCAGGTATCCAGTAAAATACCAGTTTTAACACTAATTTACATACATATATGTATGTATATATCAAATTGTGTGAGAGGCGTATGACATGGGTGCTAGGTGGCGGCCATGAACACTCCCTCTTTCTCCTCTCTCCAACACTTGTTTGCCTAGGAATACACACATGAAGATTATTAACTTTAAACCTTCCATAACATCACAACAATCAAGAGAACAAATCAAAACAACACTCCAACTCCCTCTCTCTCACATATCTCGGCCGAAACCCCCCTATACACACACACACTTTCAAAATTTTCAATCATTCCATGAAGAATCAAGAGCTTTCCAAGATGATTTCAAGCTAAAAAGGGTGTTTGGAAGTGATTCAAGAAAGAACAACCCCCATATCATCGTCTATTCTCAAAAACCTATCTAAAAATCTTGAAGGTATAAACTTGTTTTTAAATCTTGTTCTTGATTCATAGTGATGATAGAGATGATAGATGGTTTCTCTTGAACTTGGAATAAATCACAAAACTTGTATTTTAACAAAGAATGAGATTTAAATCAAAGAAAAGTGAGTGTGTATATGTATGTATATGTGGCCGAAAGTTTATGAGTGTGTGTGTGTGTCTTGTTGTGTTTTGATTTTGTTAAATGATTCTTATTCGATTTGATCTTGAAAGAAGGTTACATGCATGTGTTGAAAATGTGTCATAAAAGAATGTTCTGGTAAAAAAGTCTATGATTTGAAATAAATATATTAAAAAGTAAAATATTGGAAGTATATGCATATGTGTATATGTGTCGTGTATATGTATATGTACACATGCATGTAAATTTTGATGATTAAAAGATTTAAATATGTAAGAAAGAATATGTCTTGCATTTGTAAGTAATGATTGTGTGATGATCATAAAAATGTTAGAATGTTTGAATATGAGAAACATGAAATAAATGAAGATCTAAGTGCATTCAAGTTCATACAAAATGATTAAAATATGTTGTGAGTGCATTAGATGCACCAACTAGATCATGCATGAAGATAAATGTTTATAAAAAGGTGATTTGAGCATGATTTAATAAAAATCAGTTTTGGACAGATTATAAACACTAAAATAAAGATATTTTAAAGTTTTTAGTGACATATAACTTGGTCATAATGTTTGCTAGCTTTGCATGTTGTACTTGGTGCATTAAAAGTGGTAAAATACGTGAAATCTCATGATTTATGTGACTTACACAAAATCTGCACTAATCTGAATATAATCAATATTTTAATCAGTAAATAACATGTATTGTGTTAAAATATCAAGTCGTTTTGAGTTGGGATAATTATAGTAACGGTTAACGCAAAACTATGCATTAAAACGGTCAAAAATCGGCTTTTCGAATGATTTTTGTAAAACTGATTTAAATAAGTAAATAAACTGATGTTTTTATTTTAAAAACAAGTATTTTAAATAATTTTAAGTTTACTTGGTGTTGGATGGTCATACGTGACTTCCGACGCCTGGAAACGTTACCGAATCGTTAAAATACGCATTTTTCGCTGAACATTAGTATGGGTAAATTTTGAGTGAACCTTATGTGATAAAATTTGTTAAATGATTTAAACATGTAAATGTAATAATATGTTAAGTGTTAACTTGATAGTGGGAAATTTAGACTATAAATGTATACTTGTGCGTTTTGTGCGGTAGAATCGGTAAAAATTGCGTTAAATGTGAAGCTTGTTTGTCGAGCATGAAATTTGATATATATATATATATATATATAAGATATTTTATGTATATTTGCTTTAAAAATAACAAAATAGATAAGTTAACAAGATTTCGTGAGTGTTGATGACAAATTGTATGAACGCATATGTATATATATTACGACGCGTAAATCGTAGATATATTGCGTATAAACGGGAGAGTTAATGGAATTACACAATAACGGTCACCAACAAAATCGTTCGAATTGCAAAATCATAAATATATATTTAAATATATATATATATATATATATATATATATATATATATATATATATATATATATATATATATATATATATATATGGATTCATATATACTAACATGCCAACATAATAAAAAATGACAACTTTTCGAGAAAATCTCAAAGTTATGTGATAAATCTAAGAAACGTAGAAACTTAGGATTTTTGTGTATATTTATTTAGAATTGTTTCTATATTAGGACGCATATATAAAAATCAATTTTTGGGATTCCGGTATTAAATACGCACCCAAAGGTGAGTGTCACTAAACCCCTCTTTTTACTGTTCGTATATATTTTGGGGGTGGAACACGTTGTTAAAAGGGTTTAATAATGTTTTCGAGATAAAACATACCTTTTACTATAAAATATATATTTTCGCTGAAAATATATGAAATTTGATGAGTTATACATTTCAAAGTAAAACGTTTTTGATGAATAAATATGAGATGTACGGTTTTTCTTAAGTGATACAGGATAGTACAGTTGGGGTACGGATGCCGGCCTGGGTCTCGAATGATGGAGATTCAGGGGATTCGTACACATCGTGTATTAAATTGTCATATTAGTAGGATATATATATATATATATATATTGTACGTGAGGCATACATCATATTGTTCTTCGAGAAAGAACCTTGCGCCCATGATGTCGTTTAATCAGTTTAAGTATTGCACGCGAGGAATTGTTGGTAGATCTATCGGGTTGACAACCCCGTCATGACCGGTCGCCCTGTGTCAATGTCAAACGACGAATTAATATTCTGTTCATTGTCTAGTTTAGATTATCCCTGCATGGTTAATATATAGTTCGTATCTTCTAGCTAATATACGAGTCTGAAAATTGACGCTATAATTTAATATACAAAACCTGGGCAGTATTATTATTGTCGGAGTAGTGACCCGATGGAAGGCCCATGTATTTTATCAAAGGAGTAAAATGGACTTTCTAAAATTACATGGATGTTTTCAAATAAACACCTAATCAGAAAGTTTTCCTTGGAATAAAAATTGTTAGTAAACGAATAAGTGAACTCACCTTCCTTTGTGTTGACACTTGATTTTAAAGTGTTCTGCAGGTACATGAAATCAGCTTCGGGAAATCATGGTGTATCTTGTGTTTGAATGATGCATGCCGTTTGTTTGAAAATGTTGGACAACTTTTAAACTTTCTGGGACTTTTGTAATAAGATCCATGAGGATCAAAGACATCTTAACTATGTAATTGTGTTGTGAGTTAAAACGTAACGTTTAACAACTTTTGTTTAATATAAACCAATATGTCCAACTATAAAATGCATCGCTCGACAAGATATAAATGGGCACCAACTTCCGTCTCCACAACATTTAAATATTCCGCTGCGACGTTTTTGGGGTGTGACATCTTAGATACGGGGTGAGGGTGCAAAACCTAGATAGCGCTACCAACTAATACTCCGTTACCTATCAGGTAACCAACAAGGAGGGACTTAAAGGTGATAGGATGAGTATATTATCCAACATTCCCGATTTTACCCACAAGCCGTATTCTTCACAGGAATACCCAATTGATTTACCCAAAAACCTATCCCTCTCAGGGATACCCAATGACTGTCCCAACCACCGGGACGCATGCTAAAGTGGAATGAACTCACCTTTGTTTTGCTCGGTAAATTAAAGTACGTGTTCCCAGTTGGTCACTTAGTCCCTATTGTGGTTATCAATAACAGTTAGTTTCTTATTCTTTCAAATCACGCGTGTAACATATTGCATATAGTGTACAAGTTATCACATAGTCACATAACAAACATTCGAATCACAAACCAATTCACGTCTCAAATTCATGTTTCACGTTAACGTCTAGCAGCTAATTCATCACCCACATACGTGTGTGATTCAATAAGGTTATTGGCCCACTTCAGGAGTGTGCGACCCGATAGATCTGATGGTTACAAGGGTGTACATGTTTGGCCCAACTAAGTTTACAGTCCATAGGAGCGTGTGACCAATCCCTATTTGTGCGATCAGCCCATAACTAATTGTGCGATTAGACTATTGTGAGTTCTAGCTGACCCATCCGTGATTCACGGATCAAATCACAACCTCCCCGAATCTGTCCAATTAATCAGTTATACATTCAACATGTGCGAACCCTAATCCTTCTCTACTTGCTAATCATCATAAATCACTATTCAATTAAATGGCACAACCTTTTTAGTGGTCAATTCTTCTGCATTCGTGTCATATAGCATTGCACTACAACAATTTATCAAACCTTCATATTGTGCGACCCAATGTTAATTACCAATTAATATCATCCACATTCCTAGATCAACCACATCAGATTGTAATCATAAAAATCCATCTTAACAACAAGTTACACATAATATTAGTTTGTTCAATGATCCGTTCTCAAAATCCTTAAAGTTCCTACTATACTAACCATCACATATTTGGATAACAATAAACAGTAACAACTATCATTCAAACTTGGTCAATTATCACAAACAAATTCATGCACTCACACCTTAAATCATTCTTTGAACTATTGGCAACCACGTGCAACAATATAATAATTCATATCAGAATTCACTAGCACAATTTTCCATTAACATAACCCTATGCTCATACCACCATAATCATTAACATCGGCAATAAAATAACAATCAAACAATTAAAAATCATTTGTCAAGTTCGACCAACAAGTAGGATTCCTATTCAGAAGTCGTGATGTATGCATAAACAGATCCTAAACCATTAATTCCTTCACATATATTGTTACACCAGCAAAATACCACGTGCGGTAACCCCCGCTAGGCGTGTGACGTACCAGGATCTAGCCACCAATCACATTGAACCAACCATAATATGTTTAACAAAATTCCATTCATTAAATAAAAACGTTCATAGAATATAATTCAAGTTAAATCGTGACATCGGAAGCAAATTACAATTCATCATTTAAATGTTTAAAACCCAATGTATATGAATTCAGTAAACAAGACACACGTAACCAAACACTGCGACCCATGACCACTCCAGCCATCCAGATAGCAAGTTCCCATCCAAAGTACCTAACGACCTGCGAGCATGCAACAAGTGTATCAGACAATGCTGGTGTGTTCATAATTTTACGAAAATGTTAGTAACCAATTGTTTAGTTTAATCCGTTGAATTTAATGTTGATAATATCCCGAATACAAGACGGCTCCTGATTTACATTGCCCTTTTCTCCAATGCTCCTATCAAACCATTGGTCATGACTAGGTCATTAGTTCAACACCCGTCCTCTCAGGTACGGGGTGAGATTGCCAAACCTAAGTAGCGCTACCAACTAATACCTTGTTACCTCTCAGGTAA
Source organism: Helianthus tuberosus (assembly GCA_030545235.1). Taxonomy (NCBI): domain Eukaryota; kingdom Viridiplantae; phylum Streptophyta; class Magnoliopsida; order Asterales; family Asteraceae; genus Helianthus; species Helianthus tuberosus. Next base: position 4,336,486 of record CM060362.1, read on the forward strand.
CCAAACAACACGGAAGGACTTTAATGGTGATAGGATGAGTATATTATCCAACATTACCAATTTACAACAAGACGTATTCCTCTCAGGAATACCCAAACGAGTTACCCAAAACCTATCCCTCCCAGGGATACCCAAAGACTGTCCCAACCACCGGGACGCATGCTCAAGAGAAATGAACTCACCTGGGTTTGCTCGGTATAATTAGTTACTTGTTTACAAATAAATCAGTCAAAGCCTATGATATGCATGTACACGAAATCAGTTTCCAATCACTTGGTTCACGTATAGATTGTACTCATGGTGTGAAATCAAGCAACAGTTTCTGATTAACACATAAAGAGTTATCCAGGCTCATACATATCCACAGTCCACGTGCATGTTTCATAATATCACTTAAAAGTTACGTGAGCTTTTCAACATACGCAAGTCATGTTTTCCTTAGTCATAATAAAATCAACACATACTTGTTTATTGTTACACTTGTTCTAAACTACAGTCTGTTGCGAACCACATTTTGGGTGGCGAAACTCCTGGCGAAACATCATAGGTTTCGTCAAGGAGATGGGTGGCGAAACTACATAGGTTCGTCGAGGAGATGGGTGGCGAAACTACATAGGTTTAGTCGACAAGGTATTTCGCCAGAACCCATCTTCTTCCTCACAATTCATCATGAACATCAATAACCCTAAACACTTATAGCTCTGATATATTCACAGTAATGCACTCCAATAACATAATATTCATATAGCAACAAGATCAGCAAAGCTATGCGGTGAGCATGACTAACCATAAAACATCAGATTCTTAATATACGCGTTTCAATCTATCGAATAAAGCAGTAACATATCAAAACCCTCATAACATGCAAAAGTTATCAGTCAACCAACAAATCCGTACCATCAAATCAAATCAAACCAATCCTATACAATATTAATCCATGTTACATCAAGTTATATTTCAGTTTGCATTGGAACCCTAAATCACTCTCACATCTCAAACATCAATATGTACTCATACAATTTGCACAACAGAGAACTACAACGAGTATGGATTAGGACATACTAACCGAGTGAGTTGTGTGTGCGCGCCGGAGTGTTAGAACGAGAACGAAAGGGGCTTCGATGAAAGGGGTTGACGTCGATGTGAAGAAGATGAATAAGGAGGATTAGGGTTAGACTTACGTTAAATAGCGTGAACAGTGTGACTGGGCTACACTTGGACCAAAAGCTCAAACTGCGAACAATTCAATCGACGAAAGAGCATGCCTGACGAAACTCCAAAGTTTCCTCCAGCCATGATGATGACGAAACTTCAATGATGATGAAACTTCAATGTTTCGTCAAGCAGAGTTTCATCGAAGTGGTTTGGCAAAAAATACATCCAGTACATAACCTAAACCCAAGGTTTTATAACAACTATACATAACACCAACTTAATCAATCAACATACACGTTATAACACAACCAAATTATGAAAACAGAAATGTAACAAGCAACGTGTCGGGGAAAGACCTGTGAGAACTCGGGTTGTCACATCATCCCCAACATGAAAGAAATTTCGTCCCGAAATTTTACAAGTAATCCACAACAGTATGACGTTAACTCAGGATGACTGTGGATTTTCTGCGGGTAGAACATCATCCCCAACTTGAATGGGAATTTGTTAAGTCCGGAATCGTCTCCGTTTCGATTGCGAATAGACCGTTCGAAGTGCGGAATCCTTGAACGATCGTGACCAAACACACGAATAGTAATTCTAACTGTGATTCTATTGAAGATTTGATAGCGTACAAGAACCGTGAATCACGTACACAGCACTTTCTCTCTCTAGTTTCTCTCTCTAGAACTAGAGCTCTCCAAAGTGCAAATGTGTAAAGTCTTCCAAAAGTCTTAAAAGAAACTCTAAGGCTCCTATTTATAGGCCAAGGGATATAATGAGAGATCTCATTATTTACATAAATGCCACCTTGCCTTTTTCTAGATATTCCTAACTATTACAATATAAGCACTAGAAATAAACAGTTTCTGCTACAGTCTTGAGATGACGGAGGCGATAGACATACTGCACTAACAGACTCCCCCTTGGATATTGCCGCAGTCAATCTCAAACATTTAGTCAGACTCGTAGCTTCTGGTCTTTCTCTTTCTCTAGCTCTAACAGAATCCCGGTGGATCTGTCTTCAGCTCCAGCTCCAGCTCCTTCCTTTCGGTAGACTCTTCAGGCTCCCCCTTTCGTCAAGCTTCCGTGCTTTTGGGATCGACACCTGGCTTTCCGGTTACAAGCTCCTCCAGAATAGTTCCTGGGTCCTAGAATGCACGCTTCCCTTTGCGTTGAGCTCGTCTTCAGACTCCCCCTTAGACTCAGCTGTCGGGATCGTAGTCTGGTACAACATCTGCAACTTCTCAAAAATTTATAAGTAAAACATTTTGATCATCCAGGATTGAAAATCCTGGCTGTCTCTCAGCATAAGCTAGAATAATTTTACAATGAAAGCATTTTTGGTTGTCCAGGTATCGTAACCTGGCTCTATCAAACTTTCTAAATCAAGATCCTGGGACTAAGATATAATAATATGAATATATCCAGGATTACTTGAATCTCTCCCCCTATCAGCAATCTTCAAAGATTTGGCAGTTTCAACGAACCGAATTGGAAACTAGCTCTTTTACATATTTTAACAATATAAGCATCCAAATCCCTCACAGTTAATCATCCAAGTCCAACTTAATGACCTTGGAGATATCACAAACTGTTTTTGATTTTTGATTTTAAAAACTTCAAGTTTCAAATTAATGAACTTGTTTTATTTTCAGAAACACAATCAGCATACTTAGATTTTGAAACTCAGCATTTCAGACATCGGTTGTCGAAAATAAAGCAGAAATCAAAATCTTTTTGTATTTTCTGAAATATAAAGGAGTAAAGAAATATGTACAAACATATTTACATACAATATTTTTGTTTGAGTTCGCGTCAGAGGATCATATCAGTTTATGACAAGTCACAAGTACCGTTGAGCTTAATTTTTCACAGTAAGAATTAAACAATTCACTTAGATTGTCGATATACTTGTCCACTTAAATTTTCATACAAATTTCAACTGATTCAGGATACGAATTATGTATTTTAAGAACTTAAACTCATTCATGTGTCCCACCTCTTGAATATACTCCCGTATCCAGAATCCCAATAATCAGTCTTACAGGTGAGTATACTACAATGATATCTGTACATAAATTAGGTATGCGAGGGCCGAGGGATCTCAGGTCGATACTTCCGTATACGCAGAGAGATATCAGCTTCGACTTTTCGGTGTGTCCCCTTTAGAGGATCTTTTTAGCTACAACAGCAGCGACTATCAATTTTATTGTTTCATCGGCATGCTGAGGGTTTATGCTGTGTTTCAAGCATTTGCAGAAAGTATTATCCAAGGACTAGGTCAGAACCATCGTTCAGCAGAAGTCCCGGAATAATACCCCAGACATCATTGAGAATAAAGACCTAGTATATCAGATTATGAGACCTTTCAAACGAGATTTCAGGGGTTACCTATATATCCAAGTAGTGTTCCCCACGAAATAAGTAAGTTTGAATTTATGTTTATATCCCGAAAAAGTTTACTAAATGTTTAAAAATCTACCGACACATCCACGGTGAGATCGTTTAACACATTTAAACTTTCCATTTCTTTAGCGTACTGTGACAGTCCACTGATGTACTATCATTTCCTCTTTTTACACAAAAACTCAATTTTGAATTTTATCATGTTTTTGACTTTTTCAAATTTTCTAATGTTTTTGTATTTTCTGACAATTTCTTACTCCCCCTAAAATTCAAAACCATTCTAAAGAAAATTTAACAACCTGATACTGATAGCTTTGTCTCGCCATCCATTTTCTGCATCTCATGCTCTGTTTTGCAGAAAATATAACGTACCCCCATGATTTACAACCCATTGATTTTCGACAGTTTGAAAACCGTTTTTCAATCTTGTGAAAGTAATCATGTTTGTTCAGCCGTGAGGGTTTCGGCGTATTCAAGCAGAACTCCCCCTTACAACAAACTATTTTCCCATAATGATTTCAAAACACTTAAGTTTGTGTTAATCAGAATGGTTTTTCCAGAAAAATTAGTTTGTTTACCCATCATTTGTGGGTTCGGGGTCATCACATCACCTTGTTCTCTTTTAACCATTTTGAAAATTTAACAATATTAGGTCAAACACCACTATCACTTGTAGAAAATCAAGTACAACTTAATGTCCTTGATTAACCACTTGTAAGACGAAATATCACAGTTACCATCCTGTGAATTTCTCAAGAATGATGCCGATACCTGCTTCACACTTACCAACCTGGAAGCTCCGGCAAGTCAGAAATTCAACCAACAGATTTATGTACCCAAGCCTGACCAGTCTTGGGTGTGTTTTGAACATTTCTCTTTTCTTCATAAAATGCTTTTGCCCCTTTTACCTTTTCATCAGCCATCTTGCTAAAAATATGTTTAACATTGCTATTAAACATTTTTCCAGCATCAACACCTTTTGATTTTAGGTTTGCGGCTCGTAATGGTGGAAAATTCTCATCATTCATTAAAGGAACTGTTTCTTCCTTTTTTACCTCAACTTGTGGCTCATCTGATTTTGTGGAATCAGATTCATTGCCCGAACTTGGCTTGTCTGACTTGGATGAGCCAGATTCATCGCCAAAAACTTTCTTCTTTTTCTTCTTTTCTGTCCTCAGATTTGTATCTGAAGAATTCGATTTTCTTGGCTTTGCAGTTGAGTGAATCGATTCATCAGAACTCTTATTCGAACCAACTGGTGAACCTGAAGACAAAATCTTCTCCAAATACTCTCTCGCCTTCTTTCTCTTCTTCCTCAGTCTGTCTCTTTGTCCCTGTGAAAGCTTTACTTTCTTATCTTCCACTTTATGTTCTTTGGGCTTGACAGTGACTGGTTTCTTTACCGTTCTCTGAGATTCAACCCTCGATCTTCCCATCGATCTCCTCGGGCAATCTCTGGCAATATGTCCTCTGATATGGCAATCATAGCATCTTCGTGTTTCAAAATTCCAATTCTGGCAGTTAACAGCAATGTGTCCTCTAACACCACAGGTATAGCACACTCTGTTATCGTACCATCCAATTTGGTCAGTCCAAACCTTCAGATCATAACATTGTTTGGCTTGGTGATAATCATTTCTCCTCTTCAATGCTGGATTTGTCTTTTGAGCACTGTGGTCCAACCTGCACCACTTATTACCATCATTTTGTGAATTTTCATTTACAAATTTTTGTGATTTTTGATAATGATTGGATGACTGAACTGATGAGCTTTTATTTTCATTTTTAAAATTTTTCGAATTTTTAACTTTTTGTTTCTGTTCTACATTCTTTTTAACAGGTTTTTGCTTAGAACATTCACCTGTTTCAGTAGATTGCAAAACATTATTTTTAAATTTTTCTTGTAAATCTAAAAATATTTTTCTTTTCTTTTCCTTTTCTTTTTCATCATCAGCTTTGTCATCACAATCTTCAATTTTGACTTTGTCAAAATTTGTGACTTTGTCACTTATTGGAACAGAATTGATCGGTTTTGGACACACATATGGTGCGGAAGTCACAAAACTGTTCAATTTGTTTTCTAAATCAGCAATTTTCTTTCTATTACTTTCGGCTTCTTTTTCAAGTCGAATGACATTCTCAAGATGAGAATTTATTGCTTCTTGTTTTTCCAAATTATTTTTACCAAAAATTGATTTTTCATTTTCTAAAATTTTTATTTGATTTTTCAAATCTGTTTCTTTTTCTTTAAAATTTGTGTTTTCTAATGACAAACTCTCAACATTCTTCAAAAGTTTGTCATTTTCAGATCTCAGTTTTTCACAGTTCAAGAGCAACTCCAGAATCTGTTCATCATCAGCTTTCTTCCCATCTTTCAAAGTTTTGTTTTCCAATGTCAAACTCTCCACATCCTTTAAGAGTTTCACATTGTCTGCTTCTGATTTTTCGCATTCCAAGCATACAACTTCACATTTTGAATTTTCATCCTTCTTGGATTCTTCAATCTTTGAAATCTCCTTTGTCTCTGTTTTGTATGTGCCTGCACAAAAAATTTTAACAAAATCAAGAGGATTCATATTTTCATCAATATAGCAACCCCTCTTAATATCGTATCTCATAACATTTTTTGATGCAAGACACACAGTGATTCATTTTCTCATTTCAATGATCACATCCAAATCTATCTTTCCTGATTCTTCTTTTATTTCATCCAATAACTCCCTTTTTCTTGAATCTTTATGACTCCTATGATTTGTTATTGTATTGATGAAACTTCTTAAATCAAAGCGTGATAAACTAGAATCCCGTCTCAGTCCATTCACGAATTTCTCCCATTCCAAAGGTAAAGCATCAACAAATTTTGAGATTCTTTCATCTTTTGAATGATATATCTTATGTCTTTCTAACTTGATGATTAGATCATAAAACCTTTCTTTCAACTCCTCCACTGATTCATTCTTCTTACATAAAAAATTTTCGAATCTTTTAATATAAACATCCTTATCACCTAATCTCCCACACCAAGATTCACAATGCCAATCATTTAAATTTTCAAGATTCTTGTTTTCCTTTTCGTCAAACATTTTGAATTCTTGGTATTTGTGCCTTGTAAATCACCTCGAATCACCTGCAAACAAACAAACAAAACAATCAGTTCAAACGGACTGAATACGTAACAGTATACGTCTGATGAAATCAATCTAAGACTCGTTGTCGAAGATTTGTGAATAAATGTTGTTTGGGTGAGTTATCTATCCAACTCTTTGACACAAGCCACTCGACAAAACTTGAATTAATCGGTTGGCACTTTGACTCTTTGACTTCGAGTGAGTTGTCTAACTGGATTACACATTGACTGTTTGACCACGATTAATGAATGACACTCTCACTTGCAATCAAGAAAATAACCTTCACGTTGAACAAATTGACACCTGTAATGATATACACAAACTCGACAAAGTTGATCAAATCATGTGTAAAGTTGTAGTATGATATTAATGAAGGCTCAGTGAATCACGTGATTTTCTAAAATGAGGACAAGACTTTGAAAAATACTTTGTAATGAAATTCACATGCCACCGCTTGACTTTCAAACTGACACTTAAACAATCAGTATATCACATGCAATTTAATCTTTTGACTTTCAACAACAATGTAACATGCAAACACTAAAAGCTAATATCTTTTATCTAAAACAATTTTAAAGTGGTCGGCAATAACAATGCAATACACAACTTTGATTGGGCCGCACTTTATTTAACACATGGGCTATCAGACTTATTTAATCCAAATTTTCGACAACTTCAAGCCACTTGTACACCGATTGCTTTTAATGTTTCACATGTATTGTCTCATGTATTTATAAACGATGCTGACAAAAATTGACTAATGTTGACTAAGTGACAAAGTGGTGATAACACAAGACTCGGATTGTTGTGACGTGTATTGTTATCCGGATGGTGAACCGGATGATAATACGCACGAGTGGGGATCCGCACGGTTGGTGATCTGCGCGGGTGGGAATCCGGAGATGTTATACGCACGGGTGGTGATACGCACGGGTGGGAATGTTATCCGCGCGTACAAGTTGTCCGTGCGTGTGGTAAGTCAACAAGTCAACACGTATGAGTCCGTGCAGGTGAGAATGATGCTCTACGAACGGGTGGGCTATCCGTGCGTATGAAGTTGACCTTTTGACCACAATTAATAACCGACAAGTCCTGAAATCTTATCACATGACACTTATCACATGCTCTTTACCTTGACATTTGAACAATCACGTGACAGCAATTAAACAATCTGCTGTAATGAAGATCACATGCAATACTGAAAGAAATCACGTGATATGCTCTAAGTGACTTGTTTATCCGTGCAGTATTGTGACACGTATTACTATCCGTGCGTACAGGTCAACAAATAGTCAAAGTGGATAGTTGTGCGTGCGTGTGACTCAACCGCACGTATAGGTCAACAATCAGTCAACGCGGATGGTCATACGCACGGGTGGCAATCCGTGCGGTTAACGTAAACAGCAACATTCCTCATTTCTTTAACTTTTTTCGAACCACAAAAATCAAGATATCTCACGAACTGCTTCGAATTTAGATCTGAAAATTTGTACGCTTGTAGATCAGGTTCTTTCGCTCAACATATCCAAAATTCAGCCATTTTCGACCGTAAAAACCTGTTCAAATCAACAAAAATCAGATAAAAACGTGAAGAACAAGAAAATATGAAGAATTTGACAAATCTGGATGATTTTTCGCTCTGAATCTGCTGAAATTGAGTGCGTAATTGTATGTTTGATCTCGCAACTGAGCTCCCTGCTCTGATACCACTTGTTAGGTCCGGAATCGTCTCCGTTTCGATTGCGAATCGACCGTTCGAAGTGCGGAATCCTTGAACGATCGTGACCAAACACACGAACAGTAATTCTAACTGTGATTCTATTGAAGATTTGATAGCGTACAAGAACCGTGAATCACGTACACAGCACTTTCTCTCTCTAGTTTCTCTCTCTAGAACTAGAGCTCTCCAAAGTGCAAATGTGTAAAGTCTTCCAAAAGTCTTAAAAGAAACTCTAAGGCTCCTATTTATAGGCCAAGGGATATAATGAGAGATCTCATTATTTACATAAATGCCACCTTGCCTTTTTTCTAGATATTCCTAACTATTACAATATAAGCACTAGAAATAAACAGTTTCTGCTACAGTCTTGAGATGACGGAGGCGATAGACATACTGCACTAACAGAATTTCATCCCGAAATTCACTAGTTGTGCCAGACTTAGATTTGCCTGACTTGGACTTGTCGTCAGGAAATAAATGTGGGTACTTGAGCTTCATCTGGTCTTCGCGCTCCCATGTGAACTCCGGTCCACGACTTGAGCTCCAACGAACTCTCACAATTGGAATCCGACTATGCTTACGAACCTTAATCTCCCGATCCATAATCTCAATTGGTTCTTTGACAAACTGCAACTTGTCGTTAATTTTCAGTTCTTGAAACGGTACTACGAGTGTTTCGTCAGACAAGCACTTCTTTAATTGCGACACATGGAAAACATCGTGGATGTTACCCAACTCAGCAGGTAACTCGAGCTTGTACGCCACTTTACCAATATGCTCCAACACTTTGAATGGCCCAACGTAACGAGGGTTAAGTTTACCGCGTTTTCCAAAACGCACCACACCCTTCCAGGGTGAGACCTTCAACATAACACGATCATTAACTTCGAATTCCAAAGGTTTCCTACGCTTGTCAGCGTAGCTTTTCTGGCGGTCACGCGCTGCTGCCATACGGTTCTTGATTTGTACAATCTTTTTCAGAAGTTTCAAGGACAAGTTCTGGGCCAGTGACTTGGCTGTCACCCACTTCAGCCCAACAGAGAGGGAAACGGCATTTCCGACAGTACAATGCTTCAAACGGAGCCGCCTGAATGCTAGTGTGGTAATTGTTGTTTTAGGAGAACTCGATCAACGACAAATGTTTCTTCAGCCCTTACCAAAATAATCACACATGCTCGCTGCATGTCTTCAAGTGTCTGGATGGTTCGCTCATTTTGACCATCCATTTGTGGGTGATAAGCAGTGCTCGTGTCAAGGCGTGAGCCAAATAATTTATGCATAGATTGCCACAAATCAAAGACGAAACACGGATCACGGTCAGAGAAAATAGAGGTTGGGACCCCGTGCCTAGAAACCACTTCCTTCAAATAAACAGCAGCAATTTGAGAAAATTTATCTGTTTCCTTGATTGCAAGGAAGTGCGCAGATTTCGTGAGGCGGTCTACGATCACCCAGATGGTATCGTTTCCGTTTTGAGTTCTCGGCAATCCAGTAACGAAATCCATAGCAATATGTTCCCATTTCCACATGGGTATTTCTGGTTGTTGAAGCAGACCTGAGGGTTTCTGATACTCCACCTGACTTTTGCACAAGTCAAACATTTAATCACGTACGTCGCGATGTCAGCTTTCATCTTCGGCCACCAATACAAAACTTTGAGGTCCTGATACATCTTATCTAAACCTGGATGAACAGAGTATCGAGACTTGTGCGCTTCGTCCATCACAAGACCTCTAAGGTTGCCAAACAACGGAATCCATATCCGTTCGATGAAGTAGAGAATACCATCAGGTCTCTTTATAAGTCATTTTTCCATGCCCCGCAAGTACCCTGCCTTGTAGTTTTCTTCCTTCAACACTTCGGTTTGAGCAACACGGATCTGATCAGGTAGGTTCGAGTGAATTGTGAGCTGTAGAGCTCGTACATGTTTGGGTTTCGTTTCCGTCTGACTAAGGGCATCAGCTACAACGTTAGCCTTACCCGGATGATACTTGATTGCACAGTCGTAGTCATTTAACAGTTCTACCCCGCGACGTTGTCGCATATTCAATTCCTTCAGGTCGAAAATATGCTGAAGGCTCCTGTGATCGGTGTAGATAGTGCATTTGGTACCGTACAAGTAATGCCTCCCGATTTTCAACGTGAAAACCACAGCTCCCATCTCCAAGTCGTGAGCCGTGTAATTCTTCTAATGAACCTTCAACTGTCGAGAGGCATAAGCTATCACTTTCTCTCGTTGCATCAGCACGCAACCGAGACCCTGAATAGAAGCATCACAATAAACCACGAAATCCTCGGTACCTTCAGGTAGAGACAAGATTGGTGCAAAGCAGAGTTTCTGTTTCAAAAGTTGGAAAGCATCCTCCTGCTTTAATCCCCAGGAATACACAACACCTTTCTGTGTCAACGAGGTAAGAGGTTGAGCGATCTTCGAGAAATCCTTGATGAATCTTCGATAATACCCAGCGAGACCAAGAAATTGTCATACCTCCGAAGGATTCTTTGTTGCCGCCCAATTCCTGACAGCATCAATCTTAGCTGGATCCACGTGTATCCTTGATTCATTAATGATGGGGCCAAGGAAGTGTACCTCTCGAATCCAGAAGTCAAACTTGGAAAACTTCACGTAGAGTTGCTCCTTCCTCAGGAGCTCCAAAATGAGACGTAAGTGCCGCTCGTGATCTTCCTTGCCCTTTGAATAGATCAGAATGTCGTCGATAAACACGATGATGAAGTCGTTGAGATACGGTTTGCATACACGGTGCATGAGGTCCATGAAGACCGCCGGTGTGTTCGTCAACCCAAACGACATAACTAAAAACTCATAGTGCCCATACCGCGTTCGAAAAGCCATTTTAGGAACATCCTCCTCTCGGACTCTCATCTGATGATAGCCCGATCTTAAGTCTGTCTTCGAATAAAAACTTGACCCCTGCAACTGGTCAAATAAATCGTCGATCCGTGGCAAAGGATAGCAGTTCTTAACTGTTACCTTGTTGCGTTCTCGATAATCTATACACATGCGGAAAGATCCGTCCTTCTTCTTTATAAACAAAACAGGGGCTCCCCAAGGCGAAGAACTGGGTCGGATAAAACCTCTATCCAACAGCTTTTGAAGTTGATTTGATAGGTCTTGCAACTCTCCTGGTGCAAGACGATAAGGAGCACGAGTAATCGCAGCTGCTCCTGGCATAAGATCAATATGAAATTCCACCTGGCGATGTGGAGGTAAACCAGGTAACTCTTCAGGGAATACGTCAGAAAACTTGCGAACTACTGGAAGATCCTCGATCTTTCTTTCTTCAGGTTGTGAATCAGTGACAAGAGCTAGAATAGCAGGGTAGCCCTTTCGTTGACACTTCTGGGCATTCATGACTGAGATGATGCCGACCGTGGCTCCACTACGATGACCCTGTACTGACAAGGATTCCCCACTGGGGAGAGGGATACGCATGATTTTCTCTATACACAGAATTTCCGCTTGGTGCTTCGACAACCAATCCATGCCAACGACCACATCAAAGCTTCCAAGAGTGACAGGGAGTAAGTCAATGTCGAACACTTGACCCATGAGATCAAGCTTACAACCAAAAAGAACATGAGAAGCTTCAACCGATTTACCATCAGCTAATTCTACTACATGCTTATTGACGTGATGTCGTGGTGACAATCAAATTTAATCCAATTACTACTAAATAGTTAGTGGCAAGTGGGTATCGAACACAAGGAGTTTGTGGTATATGTGTTATTTAAAGTGTTTCTCTAAGTTCACTAAAATTAAACTAATGACAATAAAAGTAAATTCAAGAGTTGGATTGATTGATTTGCTTTGAAAAAACAAAGATTACTAATGTAATTGAGAAAATGAAAGTTTTAGTTGTAATCAAATTAGAGACAAACGATTATCTTCAGTTTCCGGTTTGCGTTGACATTTATACTATCATTCACTAGAAAGAACTACATAGACATAGTTCATGTGTGATTAATTGCAGTGATGAAAGGGAACTAAGTACTCAGATTCCTAGAATGTGATGTTACCCGATGATCAATCAACCCTTACCCAAGCCTAACTATACCCGTGATATCTCGATTGCCAATGGCACCAAGAACGTATGGTTTCTAATTAGTTCAACATAAGAATTAACAATTTACTAACAAACAATCACACACCATAACAAGCAATTCGATACAGATAGAGATTGTTATTCTAGAAATAAGGAATCAAGCATAAAGTCTTACATAACCTTCCACCAAAGATAATCAAAAAGTGTTTAGCCACCCCCCCCCCCAAAAAAAACTAAAAAATAAACAAACTCCTCCCCCCCCCTAAAAAAAGAAAACCTAAAAACAAAACCCGAAACCTAAACCCCTAAAAAACCTAACCCAATGCTAAACCAAAACCAAAACCTAAACCAATATGGCCCCTCCTTTATTAAAAGTTCCATTCCCTTTTTAAATAAGTATTTTTAGAGTTCTCACTTTAAATATAGGTTTTCAATTGAACCAGAATAAATTTATTTATTTTTACAACCTACACATGTGTAAATTCTGTGAATGAATATTACTAACACATAATCTAACATGTCTAGGAAAGAAGTTAAATGTTAAAATAAACTATAAGTATATTAATTTAGTGAGTTTTTATACATGTAACATAGGCATTTGTATGCAAAAAGTAAAACTTTTAAAACTAAATAAGCTATTAATAAAAAAACTTAATGATTTTGGTTTCTTCTCGCTCCTCAATGTAACACCCCAAGTTTTAAGAAATATCGAGGGACAAAAATTTAGTTAAAAGTTGCTAATACCCATAATGCATATTTTGGGTACGTTTTGAGGATCATGAATCGGATTTGTGTGTGGTTGGATAGAGGCGGTGGTGGTACATTCTCATTCCATATTCAAGATATTTTGAAGAGTTTTGGATCTGTCTCGACGTTAAAATTGAAGGTTCATTCGGTTTAAAGGTAAGAAAAAACGCATTAAACCCCTATGTTCTCTCAGATGGTTATACATGGTAACTGGTTTCACATTGATTTCGAGTGTATATGGCTCCAAAAAAAACTGGTGTCTTGGATTATTTTTCGGAATCCATAGCCGTTATTGCAATTCAGATCCAAGGTTTATTAAAGAGTGACATGTATTATTTTCAGATGTGGAATCCATAGTCGCTACTGTAACACAATAACTTACTATGGTTCAAAAAGCTAAAACAAGAGGAATAAAGTTATTCCGATTCAAATGAAAATTACCATAGCTAGTCGTATGTTTAGTACAATTACACATGTTTGTATTTGAGCATGTAGTTAACACGTACACGTTAGGGTAAAACTTTATCACCATGCTATCAATATATGCATATAAATATACTAGCCATTTACCCGTGCGATGCAGCGGGGGTGGCGATTTATAATAGGATACTCGTTTAGCGTTTGTTTATCAGTCGTCTCGTGATATATTGTATAGTACTTAAGTTAGTTTACTAAGTTTTTATTTTTATTTTTCAAGTACGTATATATATATTCCTAATAACATCATAATCTAGTTTCCTTTTATAAAACAACACTTATAAGAAATTAAGAATACCACCATACACTTGATTTACAGCAACAAATAAATAATATCAATTAAAACCCGAAAAAGGCTTCGCATTTAGAGTTCACTTTAGGCCTCTCAAAGCGTTGAGTCGGCTCTGACCAAAACATTACATTTTCTGCTTGAGATACTATCAAAATTACAATCACACCAATGAGACCTTTATAAGGATAGGAGTTTTGATCTATTTTTCACCCACAAGAAACTTCTTGTCTTAATCTCCTTGTTGATTCTTTTCGACAATAAGATTTTTTTTATCCAGATAATTCTTTACATAACTTTTTTTAACTATGATTAATCGAACCGATTAAATTACAATGGTGCTATATTTTCTTTTTTATAAAGATTAAACTATCATTTGAGATCAAATCGACTTCATGGTATTTGAGATGAAAGGTGTTCTTGTTTAGTTTATTGGTAACAAGTGATACATTTTATAGTGTTTTAAAGATTTACAATACAAGAATCACTGAAACCTAAAACCAGACTAATATAAACTTGTTTGGACTCTAACCTAGACAGTAAACTGAATAAAAACATATATATGAATGAAGCCGTTTAAAGGTTGAAACTTGACAAATCTGGAAAGCCGTTTACGGAATCTTAGCCACCAACATCGTAGTCGGATTTGTTGAAACTTGACAAATCTGGAAAGCCGGGGCTCATTGAATAAACAATTTTTTAGGCTTGGGCTTGGCTCGTTTTTAGCATACGATAAGCCTTCCCCTTGTTTTATCATGTATGAAAGTTGTTTTTTTATGTATACCGCCCAACTGCAACATAACCTGAAACCACAAACCATAAGTTCAACGGGCCATGAAGGTTTAATAAAAACAGATACATTTAACGTACCTGGAATCAACCCCTAATCATCATCGGGCTCTTCTAAGGCGTAAGCACTGCCTGGGTTCGTGACAGAACCCTAGCAAGCCAAAACAGCTTCCATCTAGTCTTCATCCACCGATTACAACTATACCAAAGCAAACCTATCATATCCGGGCTTGTCATCTTCCCTAGCTCTGCTTATTTCCTGCAAAGTTATTAGAGAAAGAAAAAGTCTTAGATCTGCAAAGTTTTGCTTGCCATCTTCATCTATAACAAAACAACCAAAAACGTCAAAAATTAAGGGTAGCCCGGTAGATCTGAGAAAACCTTCGGTAGAAATAGAAAAAACCTACCTGATTTCAATACACCGAAGCTTCATCCTTCTGATTGACGCAAGAATGTTGTTTGTACCGTTCTTGAATGTGGTTAAAAACTCAGATCTGCAATGCTTCATCCTTCTGGCTCGTGTATCTCCACCACTCCATCTTCATCTACAACAAAACAACAAAATACCCTAAAAGTTGATGGTGGTCCGGTAGATCTAAGAAAAATTCAGCAAAAAAAACTACCTGGATCTTTTTTCCACCGATGCAACTACACCGAAGGTTCATCTTTCTGATTTCATAAGAATGTGTGTTTGGAGAAAAACCCTAGATACAGATCTGGAATCGCCAGAGAGAGAGAGAGAGAGAGAGAAGCAGGGAAGCGGTGATTTTGAAATGGATGTGAAACCTAATGTATCCGTGTTTTTTTTAATAGAAGGGTATAAGTGGAAGGTGAAGTTTTCTATTGCTTAAAAGACTTATACATCATGCTTTAGAGGTGTTTTAAGGAAATTTCAATGACCTTAAGAAGTCCTTTGGATATGTATATTATATATAGTATAGATGTTGTAGGTGCGTATTTCTATTTACAATCTGAAAGGAAATAGGATAATGGTAACGCTTGTGGTATCATATATGTTGGTCTTTTGTATAATATTGGTTGTGTTACCATGTTACAACGGCATGTTCCGACCCATTATCTTCTTATTAATGAAAACTAACCCCTCGTAGGATAATAAAAAAAGTCATGTCATATTATATACCTTTAACCTTCATACATCTTTTTACTATAGTCGGTAGTATATTGGGTCAAGTGAAAATAATATAATGTAAGTGTGATTCTATCTATACCAATGAGTGGTTAATACATGAAATCAGTCTTCACTTCTTGTGATACTTCTGTACTCTATGAACTAATCCTGAATACAAAAATAATAATGTGGATATTAGCCTCTAATAATCACAAGTAGACTTCATTGGCCATTGACAGTCCCACCTTTTTTATTCCCCCTGGCAGTCCCATCTTTCAACTATTTTTGCTCAACGGAGTTAAGTTTTTTTTCCGAATTACAAAATGACATTTGAAGGCTTTTGATCAGAACTAGAATACGAGTCTACTGATGTAAAACTTACCTTGAAATTCTGCTCCAAACGACAAAAACGGTGTTTCCATTCAGGTGTTTAAACTTCCGGTTAATAAAAATCTAGTCATTTTTTAGCATCGTTTCGAGATAAATTTTACATCAATAGACTCGTATACTCGTTCTGATCAAAAGCCCTAAAACATCAGTTTGTAATTCGGAAAAAAACTTAACTTCGTTAAGTTTTTTAGGAAATTGGTCTGTTATAATCCCAACTAGAGGACTTTGGCCATTGACTATCCCACCTTTAACTATTCCCTCTACAAGTCTCACATTTCACCTATTTTTCCTACACCAGTCCCTCATTAAAAAAACTTAACGAAGTTTTGTTTTTCCAAATTACAAACAATTTTTACGACTTTTGATCAGAATGACGATACGAGTCCATTGATGTAAAACTGACCTCCAAACGGTGCACCAAACGATGAAAATGGCGCTTCAATTCGGGTGTTTAAATTTCCAATTAGCAAAAATCAAGTCATTTGGAGCACCATTTCTTGGTAAGTTTTACATCAATGGACTTATAACGTTGTTCTAATCAAAAGCCCAAAAAAACTTGTTGTAATTTGGAAAAAAAACTTAACTCTGTTAAGTTTTTTTTTTTAACGGGGAACAGTGTAGGAAAAATAGGTGAAAGGCGGGACTGGTGGGGGGAATATTCAAAGGTGAGACTGTCAATGGCCAATGACCTCTAGTTGGGATTATTACAGGCCAATTCCCCAAGATTTTTTTAACAGTGGAACCGTGTAGGAAAAATAGTTGAAAAGTGGGACTGCCAGGGGGAATAAAAAAAGGTGGGACCGCCAATGACCAACGACGTGTACTTTGGATTATTAGAGGCCAATATCCCATAATAATGTATCTAACTACAAAGATATAAGAAGAAGTTACAACATATCAAAGAAACACTTCATATAAAATACTACGAATTCATATGCTGAAATGACACGACCTAATTTTATACCTAATTATATACCTAATTTTATACACGTACACGTTAGGGTAAGACTTTAACACCATGCTATCAATATATGAATTTAAATATATGTTGTAATTGGATATCTATTTAAAATCTCAAAGAAAGTAATACAATGGTAAAGCTTGTGGTATCATATATGTTGGTCTTTTGTATAACATTGGTTGTGTTGCCATGTTACAACTGCAAGGTCCGATTGATTTTAAGTAGAAAAAATGTTAATGATATCAAAGCAATTGGGATTGAAACTCATCAATCAGCGGCTCCGCCGCCATGTCAAATAATTTGTTATCCATCGGACCATCTTTTTTCTTGTTGTTGCACTGATGAGCGCAGGTGCTTCCCACATTGTATGTGTAATAAGAAGAATTGTCCGTTATAGTTTTTCTTTCTACATGAAATATATATGTACTTCTGAGCAATAAGTATCAATACAAAACTAAGGATATGTTTTTATATAAAAATCTTCAGAATTGTATTTCCTTTTCTTAAAATATGGATTTTAAAAATATCCTTGATTGTCTTTACCGTATATGGTGTGACAACTGTGTTCTGTAATCGATGTATAATGTAAAACAATGTTGAATTATTAAAAAAACATTGTGCTTTGGTGTTATTATATGTGTTTTGGTGTTATTATATGTGTAATTGTGTTTGGTGATTTTACAATTTGATTCAACTCCGATTTCAAGCTTTAAATCGCTTTCTGGAAGGTTATACGCAAACTGGTGCGTAAACGCAGTTAGTATAACGTGACAAACACTCTGGAATAGTGACATAAGCTTAACATACCCTAAATAACCTCTACATAGCTTAGAAATAAGCTTTGGATGGTTTGGTGTGTTGAAATCAAGTTTGTTCGATCGCAGGGACTATTTGTGTCAAACTGCGAAACTATACCGATTTGTATAGTAACGAACATTCCGGAACTTGATCATAAGTTAAACATATCCTAAATAACCTTTACATAGCTTAAAAATAGGCTTTGAGGGGTTCGGTAAGCGAAAATAAACTTTATTGATCAATAGGGACTAAAAGCGTCAAAAGTGCACAAGTTTGCATTTTCGCGCATATCTTTCATTCTGAAGATATCCGGACATCCAATAATTTATGTAAGCATTAAAATATTTTATTTTAGTGTTTGGAATAAGAAAATTCCATTCGTCGCTTGATTTGGATCGTTTTTGCGTAAATCGGATCAAAGCTTGCGGGGACCATTTGTAAGTATTCTTTCGTTCTTTTTATTTGTTTTTGCTTAAAAGTCAAACAACGTTTGACTTTCTACATTGACCAGTTTATGATCAATACGTAGTTCGTTTGAACTTCATAACGTGAGCGTAATCAAGATGGTTATAGTCCCTAGTGACTATACCTACTGATTACCATGTTATCTAGGTTTAGTGACGAGTCGTAGTTTCGGCCAAATGCGTATTCTCGCGTATTTTGTAACCAAACTACTTTTAGGTATCAAAACCGTTTGTTTTGATACCAAACCTGTTTTCTAACTTGACTAAACATGTTTTAGCATGTTTAGCTCGTCACTTTTTAGATTAGTGCTTATGTAGAGTCGTAAGTCAAGCGGACTGAACACCCGCTTAGACTTTCGAACACGACCCGTTTGGTCGATCATTAAGATCTGACCAAACATGTTTAGTGACCATAGTTGCATTGGGAATAACCTTCCAAGGTTATACCTTATGGTCCCTTGGTTAATTAGTTGTATGATAGGTAACTTATATGCCTTTGGTAAATGACCAAAATTCCCTTTTCATGCATAATTGGTAATTAAGCATATGTAACCTAATTTTTTTTCACGTAACTAATTATGCAACATAATTAAACATGTGTAGGCATATAATACTTGTCATAGGACTAGTTAGACGTCTCAAAAGCGCATTTGCGCGCATGACGTGTTAAAGTAGCATAAGCTACCTTAATGAATCATAATGGGTCATAAGCACTTAGGACAGGTTTCATTTTAGGATGTAGGCCTTGTTAAACCATATCACATGAGTTCCAACACTCATTTGGTTTACAAGACTTCATTCTATCCGATCTTCCGTTTTAGGCGTCTATTGTTTGACTAGTCATTCGATTACTAGGTGCTACTTGATTGCTCTGGTTTACTTGAGTTTGTAGAAGTTCTATTGATTGAGGATACTTTGCACTTCATGTGAGTACATAGTTCCCCTATTTTACTGTTTTCAATTGTTTTGGGGTGATTCATATGTACAAAATGATTTTCAAGATTTAAACGATGGTTTTTCAGAAACAATTAAAATGGTTTATATTATATTAATAACGATTTCAATAAAGTGAACAAACTAGTTGGTTGTAGTTACATAACAAATGACATTCATTAGCATTGATCAAGCCGACCAGTATTAGGTTATGGTACCATAGGATCTGACAAATCCCGTTATCATACTACACCCATGGTTATGTGTGGGGGTTGTGGGTAACGACTGAATCTGATGAGAGTTAACTTACCCTTTTGTGGTTTGTTAATGCGAGAAGCGAGAAGCGAGGTAGTCGAGTCACAAAGGTTTGAATGTTATTAGCGAGACGACCAAGAATAGTTTTCACAATTAAAACGAGGATGATTTAAACTATTTAATACGAGTTAACAATTTGGAAACGATTTGAACAAGTTAAACGAATTGGATAAACGATTGGTTTTTGGTATGTGAATAGATAACAGGACGGGAGTAATGTGGTGAAAACATGGTAGATACGTCGCTGGTACTTCTTATATATAAGTGTTTTCAACATATTACATACCGTGGCATTATTTAGTTCACTTGGGTAAACGATTTTGAAACGATGTCACCTAACGATGTTTTCAAAAGGATATAAACCATACAAGTTTTATTAACGAGTTAATACAAGATGTTTTTCAAATTGGTTTTCTAAAACAAATGTTTTTGAGTTAAGAATCATGGCTACTAGATTTTACAAATTAAAAAACACTTGATTTGAGTTGGTTAATTATGTTGCAATACACTTTTCAAAACGAGGTTTGTATTTTGACTCTTGTGGTCTAATAAAGTACTGCAACATGAAAACTAGCCATGAATCCGACTGTTGATGCATAAGAATGTCTGTTGACTGCATCTTCATCAAGTCTTAAATCAAGAAAGTCAAGAAAGTCAAGATGAGGGTTTTAAAGTTAATTTCACTTTTGTGAACATAGGTTAGAAGTGATTCCGCTTCAATGTACATGTTTATAGGTGATTTCGCTTTAAGGGACACATGGTGATTTCGCTTCAATGTACATGCCATAAAAGCGAAATCAGATTACATGTGATTTCGCTTTAATGGTCAGGACATTGAAGCGAAATTAGACTTAGTATATATACCCTACTTGTGTTCATTCATGGTAACCATTGGAGCGAAATCAGGTCATTAGCTTGGTAGCGAAACTATGTCAAAATCATTCTAGAAAGCTAATAAAGAGAAGAAATTGAAAGGATAAGCTGTTGTTACTTTGCGTGCATTGATTCCGCCTTTACACGTGAAGATGAACTGCCTTGACTGATCCTTTAGGGTCACGACACGGTCCAACAAGTGGTATCAGAGCTTCAGGACGAGGAGTTCATACTACTACAGCTGAATCTACAAAAATCTCTCATTTCTACTCACTTTCTTTGATACTTTTTCGAATTGAACTGGTTCCTATGGTCGAAATGGTCTGATTTTTTAATATAACATGTAAAATACAGTAATAACAAATCCTGGAAAGTATCAGACTGAAATACGGACTAAAACTTGGTCAAAAATGGTTAAAAGCTGATTTCGCTTTTACGAACATCAGTTAATTTCGCTTCTATGTCACAATTAATCATCTGATTTGGCTTTAACGGAAATTATCAAGTTAATTTCGCTCCAAGAGACATAAGTGATTTCGCTCTAAGGGACTAGTCTGATTTCGCTCATAAGGACAAAATCTAATTTCGCTCCAACGGACAAAAGCTGATTTCGCTTCAATAGACAAAAGCTAATTTCGCTTCAATGGACAAAGTCTGATTTCGCTCAAGTGAACATTGTGATTTCGCTCGAGTGAACATTGTTGTTGATTTCGCTTTTGTGTCACTTTAAGTGATTTCGCTCATCTGTCATTATTAGTGATTTCGCTTCAGTGTCAGTATTTGACAATATTTCGGAAAATTTTACTAAGTGTTTGTTTGTTTGTTTGCAGAATATTCCAAGGTAATTCAAGGTTATAAAATCATGGCGAAAGACGAAACCTATTCCGTGGAAAGACAATCGAACTGAAGAACAGAAATATCGATACAGAAAAATGATTGTTGAAAACAAAATAATTAGAATATCTCGTATTTTTCTGGAAGCAAGGAGAGCAAATAGATGGGATCCAAACAGAGAGTGCTATCTTGATGAATATGGAAATATTGCGATCGATGATAGTACGCTTGATATTGAAGCCATAATCCAGCAGTATAAAGAAGAGGATGATTATTGGCAAAAGAAATGGTGGGGAGATGAAGAAGAGAAAAAGAAAGAGTTAATTGATGAAATAGAAAGAAACTCAGAAAATATGAGTTTGGATGAATTTCTGGAATTAATAAAAAAGATTAAAGAAGGAATGACAAAGAATGAAGAATCAAAGAACGATGAAATTTCAAAAGGTGAAGCTGGTTGCTTAAAATGTGAAACATCCGAAGCAGAAAATGTCAATCTCTTGAAAGATGTGGAGAATTTGACAGTGGAAATCAAAAGCCTGAAGGATGAGAAGCAATCTGATGATAAACAGATTTTTGTTTTGCAGGAAAATTGTGAGAAATTGAAGTCTCAAAATGACAAACTGTTGAGTAGTTTGGACAGTTTGACATTGGAAATTAATGACTTGAAAGAAAAAGAAAACGATTTTGGAAAAATTAAAATTGAAAATGAAAACGGTTTTTGGATAAAATTGGAAAATGAAACGTTAAAAGAAAAAGATTTTCAAAATCAAATCAATATTTTAGAAGATGAGAGAGATAATTTTGGTAAAGATAATCTTGAAAAACAAATTGAAATCAATTCTCATCTTGCTAAAATCATTCAGCTTGAAAAAGAAGCTGAAAAAGCTCGGATTAAAATCAAAGAGCTTGAGAATAAATTGAAAGGTTTTGTGAATTCTACTTCACATGTTTGTCTAAAACCGATCAATTCTGTTCCAATAAGTGACAATGTCACAAATTTTGACAAAGTCAAAATTGAAGATTGTGATGAAATATCTGATGATGAAAAAGAAAGGAAAAGAAAAATATTTTTAGATTTACAAGAAAAATTTAAAAATACTGTTTTGCAATCTACTGAAACAGGTGAATGTTCTAAACAAAAACCTGTTAAGAAGAGTGTAGAACAGAAACAAAAAGATAAAAATTTGAAAAATCCTAAAAATGAAAATAAAAGCTCCTCAGATAAGTCATCCAATCATTATCAAAAATCACAAAAATTTAAAATTGAAAACTCAAAAAATGTTGGTAATAAGTGGTGCAGGTTTGACCACAGTGCTTCAAAGCCAAAATCAGTTTTCAAGAAGAGTGATGATTACCACAAAGCCAGACAATGTTATGATCTAAGCATATGGTGTGAAAGTGGTGAATGGTACGATAACAGAGTGTGCTACACCTGTGGTGTGAGAGGACACATTGCTGTTAACTGCCAGAATTGGAGTTATGAAACAAGAAGATGCTATAATTGTCATATCAGAGGACAT
Source organism: Helianthus tuberosus (assembly GCA_030545235.1). Taxonomy (NCBI): domain Eukaryota; kingdom Viridiplantae; phylum Streptophyta; class Magnoliopsida; order Asterales; family Asteraceae; genus Helianthus; species Helianthus tuberosus. Next base: position 4,359,481 of record CM060362.1, read on the forward strand.
ATTGCCAGAGATTGCTCGAGGAAATCGATGGGAAGATCGAGGGTTGAATCTCAAAGAATGGCAAAGAAGCCAGTCAATGTCAAGTCCCATGAACAGAAGGTTCTAAAACCTAAAGTTTAGGATCAGATAATTCAAGAAAAGAAAGTTAAACTTTCACAGGGGCAGAAAGACAGACTGCGAAGGAAAAGGAAGAAGGCGAGAGAGTATCTTGAGAAAATTTTGTCTTCGGGTTCAAAGGACAGATTGAATAAAAGTTCTGATAAATCAACTCACTCGACTGCAAAGCCAAGTAAATTGAATTCTTCAGATGCAAATCTGAAGACAAAAGAGAAAAAGGAGAAAAAGAAGGTTGTCGGCGATGAATCTGCCTCATCAAAGTCAGACAAGCCACATTCAGGCCATGATTCTGGTTCATTAAAGCCAGAGGAGCCTAGTGTTGAGGTAAAATCTGAGAATTCAGGTTTAACAATGGATGATGCAAATTTTCCACCATTGTTGAACAAGAATTCTAAATCACCCAAAGACAGTCAGGCTTGGGTGAATCTTTTAAAATAGAAAAACCTGACTTGCCGGAGCTTCCAGGTTGGTAAGTGTGAAGCAGGTATCGGCATCATTCTTGAGAAATTCACAGGATGGTAACTGTGATATTTCGATTTACAAGTGGTAAATCAGGGACATTAAGTTGTACTTGATTTTCTACTAGTGTTTGTTGTTGACAAGGGTCTTAACTGTTAAATCTTTCTAAATGGTTTAAGCAGAACAAAGTGATGAAATAATCCCCTAACCAACAAGTGGTTTGTTAATTCAACAAAACTAATTTTCCGGAAAAACCATTTTGATTAAAACAAACTTAAGTGTTTTGAAATCTAAATGGGAAAATAGTTTGTTGTCAGGGGGAGTTCTGATTGTTTATGCCGAGTGAATGGCGAATTGAAGTGATTTGATATCAGTTTGTCACGTTTCTTGTATAGTTTGTTTTCAAATTTTCTCAGAAAATCAAAATTGAAACATATTTTGATTTTAGGGGGAGAAAAATTTTTAAAAAAAATTAGAAAATTTGAAAATGCCAAAAACATTGAAAAAGCAAAAATGAGTTTTGTTGTGAAAAAGAGGAAATGATAGTAAATCAGTGAACTATCACAGCATGCTAAAGATATGAAATGTCAAAAGTGATAAAAGGTCTCACTGATGATGTGTTAGTAGGTTTTTGCACATTTAGTAAATTGTGACGAGATATAAACCTAAATTTCAAACTTGCTTATATCGTGGGTAACATCTCTCGGATATATGGGTAACCCCCGAAATCTTGTTTGAAAGGTCTCGTATTCTGATATACTAGGTCTTTATACTCAGTGATATCTGGGGTATTATTCCGGGACTTCTGCTGAACGGTGGTTCTGACCTAGTCCTCGAATAATACTTTCTGCAAATGCTTAAAACATAGCATCACCCTCAGCATAAATGATAAGACAATAAAATTGCTTAGCAATGCTGTTGTAAAAAAGATCCTCTAAAGGTGACACACCCACAAGTTGAGTCATGATCTCTCTGCTGAACGGTAGTTCTGACCTGAGCTCTCATGATTCTTCATAATTTATTAACCCCTTACAGATATCATTTGTGTTATAATTTCCTGTAAGACTGAATATTCGGATCTGGATACGGGAGTATATTCTGAGGTGGGACACGTGATTAAGTTTAAGTATCTAAGACATTAAACTTGTATCTCGAAGCAGTTGAAATGTGTGTGAAAATTTAAGTGGATCAGTATACTGACAATCTAAGTGAATCGTTTAAAACTTAACATGTTTAAAGCTTAACGGTGCTAGTGATTTGTTTCATAAACTGATATGATCCTCTTACACAAACTCACAAAAATATTATTTGTACATATTTGTTTACTGCATTTCTTTAAAATCAAAATCCAAAAAGATTTTCGACAACTGATGTTGAAGAGCTGATATTCAAAATTCCAAGTGCTAAACATGATGAATTGGGTTGGGAGAATATATTGAAAACTTTGAATGTCATATACAAATGTTTTGAAAGTCTGTGTCGTTAGTTTATCAAGATCATTCATTTGAACTTGATGTAACTAGTATGATTGTTTGTGATAATTGATTTCTACCAGTAAGTTTACTAAATTCAATTGTTATAAATTTGTAAAACTTATGTTGAGGTAGAGGATGTGCAGGTTAACAGGTTTGAATTTCATTATTCCAAATGGAAGCTAAATGTCAAAGCTTGAACCAGATATCTCAGATTCTAGCATATCGAGAGGGGGAGTCTGTGAAAGGGGGAGTCTGGATCAACATTCAAAGGGAAGAAAGAAGTTAGAGTCAGGAGGACAAGATCCTGAAACCTGTGAAGATAGAGTGCTTATGATGAGACGACAGAGAGTTAGAGAAAAGACTAAGACTGAAGACTCAGGAGCTGAAGATTACGTCAACATCCAAGGGGGAGTCTGTTGATGCACAAGAATGTCTGTTGACTGCATCTTCATCAAGTCTTAAATCAAGAAAGTCAAGAAAGTCAAGATTAGGGTTTTAAAGTTAATTTCACTTTTGTGAACATAGGTTAGAAGTGATTCCGCTTCAATGTACATGTTTATAGGTGATTTCGCTTTAAGGGACACATGGTGATTTCGCTTCAATGTACATGCCATAAAAGCGAAATCAGATTACATGTGATTTCGCTTTAATGGTCAGGACATTGAAGCGAAATTAGACTTAGTATATATACCCTACTTGTGTTCATTCATGGTAACCATTGGAGCGAAATCAGGTCATTAGCTTGGTAGCGAAACTATGTCAAAATCATTCTAGAAAGCTAATAAAGAGAAGAAATTGAAAGGATAAGCTGTTGTTACTTTGCGTGCATTGATTCCGCCTTTACACGTGAAGATGAACTGCCTTGACTGATCCTTTAGGGTCACGACACGGTCCAACACCGACACTCTTATAAAACCTATGTACTCGCCAACATTTCTTTGCTGACTTTGTTTTTACATATGTTTCAAGTGTTGTTGCTTGATGTGATTTCTAGGATGCATGCGTCACATAGGATTTGGACAAGGCCTTAGTGACATAATAATAGTGATAGTCGATATGTAATTCAGTTGTTATGTGTTAAGACCATATTAATGTTTAATATTATCAATAAAACGAAACTCCTTTTGTATCCATGGTTGTGAAACAATAATTCTTCCACGACACTCCCCGACGTTTCTGCCACAGTTTGTTGTTTTACATGGTCGGGGTGTGACAGAAGAAGTTGGTATCAGAGCCAATGGTTATAGGAAATTATGTTATTAGTAATGCTTTGACCTAGACTATAACTTTTTAGGACCCTAACGCAAAGTTTCTTTGCGTTTAGATTTTAAAACAAAACCATCACCTATCCTTAGGTGATAACCACAATGAGAACACTAAATTCGAGTCCGCTTTGAAAACTAATCATCTGTTCTAGGATGGTTGATTACTAGGTTTTGAACCCTTCGTTATAAGGTTTTGAACCCTTTAAATTTTCAAAATCTCGTCAAAGTTTGGGTCTAAATAGTGTGAACACATGCAAACTGGAAGAGTGAGTGCCTGTACTCTGAGTTTTCTGTCTAAGGCTAGAGTGTTCGTACAAATCCACATAATCGGACCAGTCACACTTACCTGGGAACTCTTGGGGTGAGTGTTCTCTTATAGGCGATCATGTCTTCGGCGATACACTATATTGACCCATTTGCTTTGATTTGTCGTTGAGCGTCAAGCGATTGATTTGTCTGCTACCCTGACTGAGTCTCAAGTCAGGAAGGGTAAACTTACCCGCAATGGTGATAAAAAGAAGTCGACCGTTTCTGTCAAGGAAAAAGGTAAGGGAAAGAAGAAGGGCGAGTCTTCAAGGAAGTTGAGGAAGCGCAAGGCTTGCCAAAACTTTGCTGTCACTACGTAAAGTCCAGCACAAGTTCACGGGAATGCTGCTAGATTCCCACATGGTTCATGTTACAACGGCGGTGAAATGGGTCATTTCCGCAACAACTGCCCAAGGTTGGTGAACACGAATGCGAATGCAAATCCGAATGCAATTGCGAATGTGAATCCCGCTCGTGGATGAGCGTACAATCTAAATGAAAACGAGGCTCGAGCTGACAACCTCGTTGTCAATAGTAACTTTCTTGTCAATGGTACGTTTCTTGTTAACAATCGACTTGCATCTGTTCTTTTTTATTCTGGTGTCGATAGAAGTTTTGTTTCATTATCTTTTGAACCTTTGCTTGCGATACCTAGAACTAAACTGAGGAAACCCTTATCTGTCGAAGTTGCTACTGGTAAACCTCTTGTTCTCGATTATGTTATTCGTTATTGTCAGTTGAACCTTGATAACCATCTTTTTCCTATTGACCTCACACCGATGCAACTTGGGAGTTTTGATATTTTCGTGGGGATGGATTGGTTAACAAAACATCATGCTGAGGTGGTTTGTTTTGATAAGATTGTTCGTATTCCTTTGTCTTTTGGCGATGTTCTGGAAGTTCGTGGTGAGAAACCTTCAGGTGGATTGAAGCTTATGTCGTGTACAAAAGCTCAAAGTTATTTGAGAAAAGGATATGTTGCTTTTCTAGCACATGTTACCGAGGAGAAAGGCAAGAGTAAGCATATTCAAGATATTCCGGTTGTTCGAGATTATCCAGAGGTGTTTCCTGATGAACTGCCTGGTTTGCCTCCAGTTCTTCAAGTCGAGTTTCATATTGACCTTGTACCCAATGCCAACCCGATTGCGAAAGCACCTTATCGTCTTGCACCGTCGGAGATGCAAGAGTTATCAAAACAGCTTCAAGAGTTATCTGATAAAGGATTCATCCGACTGAGTTTTTCGCCTTAGGGAGCTCCTGTCCTCTTCGTGAAAAAGAAAGATGGGTCTTTTCGAATGTGTATCGATTATCGTGAGCTTAATAAGCTCACCATCAAGAATCGATATCCCCTACCTCGAATTGATGATCTCTTCGACCAGCTACAAGGTGCTTCAGGCTTTTCCAAGATCGATCTGCGTTCTGGGTATCATCAACTTCATGTTCTCAAAGAAGATATTCCCAAAACTGCTTTCCGCACAAGATATGGGCATTATGAGTTCACAGTCATGCCTTTTGGTTTGACGAATGCTCCAGCTATCTTTATGGACTTAATGAATAGGGTCTGTAAACCTTATTTAGACAAGTTCATTATTGTGTTCATCGATGATATTCTCATTTATTCAAAGTCTAGTGCCGATCACGAGCAACACCTTCGTTTGACTTTGGAACTCCTGAAGAAGGAACAACTTTTTGCTAATTTCTCCAAATGTGGATATTACCCTCTAATAATCACAAGTAGACTTCATTGGCCATTGACAGTCCCACCTTTTTTATTCCCCCTGGCAGTCCCATCTTTCAACTATTTTTGCTCAACGGAGTTAAGTTTTTTTTTCCGAATTACAAAATGACATTTGAAGGCTTTTGATGTGAACGAGAATACGAGTCTACTGACGTAAAACTTACCTTGAAATTCTGCTCCAAACGACGAAAACGGTGTTTCCATTCAGGTGTTTAAACTTCCGATTAATAAAAATCTAGTCATTTTTAGCACCGTTTCGAGATTAATTTTACATCAATAGACTCGTATACTCGTTCTGATCAAAAGCCCTAAAACATCAGTTTGTAATTCGGGAAAAAACTTAACTTCGTTAAGTTTTTTGGGAAATTGGCCTGTAATAATCCCAACTAGAGGACTTTGGCCATTAACTATCCCACATTTAACTATTCCCTCTACCAGTCTCACATTTCACCCATTTTTCCTACACCGGTCCCTCATTAAAAAAACTTAACGAAGTTTTGTTTTTCCAAATTACAAACAATTTTTACGACTTTTGATCAGAACGACGATACGAGTCCATTGATGTAAAACTCACCTCCAAACGATGCACCAAACGATGAAAATGGTGCTTCAATTCGGGTGTTTAAATTTCCAATTAGCAAAAATCAAGTCATTTGGAGCACCATTTCGAGGTAAGTTTTACATCAATGGACTTATAACGTTGTTCTAATCAAAAGCTCAAAAAAACTTGTTGTAATTTGGAAAAAAAACTTAACTCTGTTAAGTTTTTTTAACGGGGGACAGTGTAGGAAAAATAGGTGAAAGGCGGGACTGGTGTGGGGAATACTCAAAGGTGGAACTGTCAATGGCCAATGACCTCTAGTTGGGATTATTACAGGCCAATTCCCAAGTTTTTTTAACAGTGGAACCGTGCAGGAAAAATAGTTGAAAAGTGGGACTGCCAGGGGGAATAAAAAAAGGTGGGACCGCCAATGACCAATGACGTGTACTTTGGATTATTAGAGGCCAATATCCCATAATAATGTATCTAACTACAAAGATATAAGAAGAAGTTACAACATATCAAAGAAACACTTCATATAAAATTCTACGAATTCAGATGTTGAAATGACACGACCTAATTTTATACCTAATTATATACCTAATTTTATACCTAATTTTATACACGTACACGTTAGGGTAAGACTATATATGAATATAAATATATGTTGTAATTGGATATCTATTTAAAATCTCAAAGAAAGTAATACAATGGTAAAGCTTGTGGTATCATATATAGGGGTGCAAACGAGCCGAGCCGAGCCCGAGCCTTACATTAATCGAGCTTAGCTCGCAACAATTTTCTGAAGCTCGAGCTCGAGCTCGATTCGAGCCTTTGATTTGGGCTCGAGCTCGGCTCGCTAATAAAACTAGAAACTCGAGCTCGGCTCGAAAGCTCGAATTAAATATATTTGGCTAGAGTTTAAACAAGAAAAAGCTTGGCTCGAGCTCGAGCTCGGCTCGGCAGTTTGAGAACTCTAATGAATGATATTAGCCTAATTTAGGTAAGTGAACAAGGTGGGGTTTATGTGGGTGAATTGGTGTAACGTATTGAAAGGCTCAAGCCCAAAATTAATTTAGTAAATACATTTCACATGGGCTAAAATGTTTGGGCTGGTTATTATATTTATTGTCTTAAAATAACTAAAGCTCGATAAGGCTCGACGAGCTTTTTCGATCCTTACATCTGAAGCTCGAGCTCGGGCTCGATAATTAATTGAGCTTTATTTTAGGCTCGGGCTCGGGCTCGAGCTCGATAAGGCTCGGCTCGTTCGAGCTTTTTATCGATCCGAGCTCGAGTAGCTCGCGAGCTGCTCGGCTCGTTTGCACCCCTAATCATATATGTTGGTCTTTTGTATAACATTGGTTGTGTTGCCATGTTACAACTGCAAGGTCCGACCGATTATAAGTAGAAAAAATGTTAATGATATCAAAGCAATTGGGATTGAAATTCATCAATCAGCGGCTCCGTCGCCATGTCAAATAATTTGTTCTCCATGGGACCGTTTTGTTTCTTGTTGTTGCACTAATGAGCGCAGGTGCTTCCCACATAGTATGTGTAATAAGAAGAATTGTCCGATATAGTTTTTCTTTCTGCATGAAATATATATGTATTCTGAGCAATAAGTATCAATACAAAACTAAGGATATGTTTTTATATAAAAATCTTCAGAATTGTGTTTCCTTTTCTTAAAATATGGATTTTAAAAATATCCTTGATTGTCTTTACCGTATATGGTGTGACAACTGTGTTCTGTAATCGATGTATAATATAAAACAATGTTGAAGTATTAATAAAACAATGTGCTTTGGTGTTATTATATGTTTTTTGGTGTTATTATATGTGTAATTGTGTTTGGTGATTTTACAATTTGATTCAACTCTGATTTCAAGCTTTAAATCGTTTTCTAGAAGGTTATACGCAAACTGGTGCATAAACGCAGTCAGTATAACGCGACAAACACTCCAGAATAGTGACATAAGCTTAACATACCCTAAATAACCTCTACATATCTTAGAAATAAGCTTTGGATGGTTTGGTGTGTTGAAATCAAGTTTGTTCGATAGCAGGGACTATTTATGTCAAATTGCGAAACTATACCGATTTGTATAGTAACGAACATTCCGGAACTTGATCATAAGTTAAAAATATCCTAAATAACCTTTACATAGCTTAGAAATAGGCTTTGAGGGGTTCGGTATGCGAAAATAAACTTTATTAATCAATAGGGACTAAAAGCGTCAAAAAGTGCACAAGTTTGCATTTTCGAGCATATCTTTCATTCTGAAGATATCCGGACATCCAAAAATTTATGTAAGCATTAAAATATTTTATTTTAGTGTTTGGCATAAGAAAATTCCATTCGTCGCTTGATTTGGATCGTTTTTACGTTCGTTACGACTCCCATCGTAATTAACCGAATAACGCAACCATACGACCAAACGAACCAACATCCGAGATATTTTTGAGCATGTTTTGGATTCCCTATACTTTAACTTCATTTTAGAACCTTGAAATGAGCTTAACGGGGCTTAAACGTGCCAAAAAGGAGCCGAAATGCAAGATTCTCAAGTGCAGGGACCAAATTACAATTTCTGGAAAGATGCTTAGGCGGGCCGCGTAGCCTAAGGGCTATGCTTACGCGGGCCATGTGAGTTACCCAGATCAGCAAACTGTTTTTTTTTAAACAGCAACTGGTTTGCAGGCCCTTTGCACATGGTTTTGATCATTCTATGGGTCAATTTTGATGGTTTTTAGGTACCCCTTGTATTCTAATACCGTGTGCCCACTTGTATGGCCATGATCAAAGCTCGTTTCCTGATAAATGATCCTAACGGTTCTAGATTTCCCATAAATAGCTACCCCCATTCACTTGCAAAACCCACATTGATTTGATTTTGGCCCTCTAAGTTGGAGTGAACACTTCATACCAGAGGGTAAATCGGATCAAAGCTTGCGGGGACCTTTTGTAAGTACTCTTTCGTTCTTTTTATTTGTTTTTGCTTAAAAGTCAAAATGTGTTTGACTATCTGCATTGACCAGTTTATGGTCAATACGAAGTTCGTTTGAACTTCAAATAGTGAGCGTAATCACGATGGTTATAGCCCCTAGTGACTATACCTACTGATTACCACGTTATCTAGGTGTAGTGACGAGTCATAGTTTCGGCCAAAATGCGAATTCTCGCGTATTTTGTAACCAAACTACTTTTAGGTATTAAAACCATTTGTTTTGATACCAAACCTGTTTTCTAACTTAAATAAACATGTTTTAGCATGTTTAGCTCGTCACTTTTTAGATTAGTGCTTATGTAGAGTCGTAAGTCAAGCGGACTAAACACCCGCTTAGACTTTCGAACACGACCCGTTTGGTCGATCATTAGGATCCGACCAAACATGTTTAGTGACCATAGTTGCATAGGGAATAACCTTCCGAGGTTATACCTTATGGTCACTTAGGTTAATTAGTTGTATGATAGGTAACTTTTAAGCCTTTGGTAAATAACCAAAATTCCCTTTTCATGCATAATTGGTAATTAAGCATATGTAACCTAAACTTTTGTCACGTAACTAATTATGCAACATAATTATACATGTATAGGCATATAATACTTGTCATAGGACTAGTTAGACGTCTCAAACGCGCATTTGCGCGCATGACGCGTTAAAGTAGCGTAAGCTACCTTAATGAATCATAATGGGTCATAAGCACTTAGGATATGTTTCATTTTAGGATGTAGGCCTTGTTAAACCATATCACATGAGTTCCAACACTCACTTTGTTTACAAGACTTCATTCTATCCGATCTTCCGTTTTAGGCGTCTATTGTTTGACTAGTGATTCGATTACTAGGTGCTACTTGATTGCTCTGGTTTACTTGAGTTTGTGGAAGTTCTATTGATTGAGGATACTTTGCACTTCATGTGAGTACATAGTTCCCCTATTTTACTGTTTTCAATTGTTTTGGGGTGATTCATATGTACAAAATGATTTTCAAGATTTAAACGATGATTTTTCAGAAACAATTAAAATGGTTTATATTATATTAATAACGATTTCAATAAAGTGAACAAACTAGTTGGTTGTAGTTACATAACAAATGACATTCATTAGCATTGATCAAGCCGACCAGTATTAGGTTATGGTACCATAGGATCTGACAAATCCCGTTATCATACTACACCCATGGTTATGTGTAGGGGTTGTGGGTAACGACTGAATCTGGTGAGAGTTAACTTACCCTTTGGTGGTTTGTTAATGCGAGAAGCGAGAAGCGAGGTAGTCGAGTCACAAAGGTTTGAATGTTATTAGCGAGACGACCAAGAATAGTTTTCACAATTAAAACGAGGATGATTTAAACGATTTAAAACGAGTTAACAATTTGGAAACGATTTGAATAAGTTAAACGAATTGGATAAACGATTGGTTTTTGGTATGTGAATAGATAACTGGACGGGTGTAATGTGGTGAAAATATGGTAGATACGCCACTGGTACTCCTTATATATAAGTGTTTTCAACATATTATATACCGTGGCGTTATTTAGTTCACTTGGGTAAACGATTTTGAAACGATGTCACCTAACGATGTTTTCAAAAGGATATAAACCATACGAGTTTTATTAACGAGTTAATACAAGATGTTTTTCAAATTGGTTTTCTAAAACAAATGTTTTTGAGTTAAGAATCATGGCTACTAGATTTTACAAATTAAAACCAACTTGATTTGAGTTGGTTAATTATGTTGCAATACACTTTTCAAAACGAGGATTGTATTTTGACTCTTGTGGTCTAATAAAATACTGCAACATGAAAACTAGCCATGAATCCGACACTCTTATAAAACCTATGTACTCGCCAGCATTTCTTTGTTGACTTTGTTTTTACATATGTTTCAGGTGTTAGTGCTTGATGTGATTTCTAGGATGCATGCGTCACATAGGATTTGGACAAGGCCTTAGTGACATAATAATAGTGATAGTCGATATGTAATTCGGCTGTTATGTATTAAGACAATGTTAATGTTTAATATTATCAATAAAACGAAACTCTTTTTTTATCCATGGTTGTGAAACAATAATTCTTCCACGACACTCCCCGACGTTTTCGCCACGGTTTCTTGTTTTACATGGTCGGGGTGTGACAGAAGAAGTTGGTATCAGAGCCAATGGTTATAGGGAATTATGTTATTAGTAATGATTTGACCTAGACTATAACTTTTAGGACCCTAACGCAAAGTTTCTTTGCATTTAGATTTTAAAACAAAACCATCACCTATCCTTAGGTGATAACCACAATGAGAACACTAAATTCGAGTCCGCTTTGAAAACTAATCATCTGTTCTAGGATCGTTGATTACTAGGTTTTGAACCCTTCGTTATAAGGTTTGAACCCTTTAAGTTTTCAAAATCTCGTCAAAGTTTGGGTCTAAATAGTGTGAACACGTGCAAACTGGAAGAGTGAGTGCCTATACTCTGAGTTTTCTGTCTAAGGCTAGAGTGTTCGTACAAATCCACATAATTTGACCAGGGGCTTGGGTTGGGGCATTAGTTGACACGTGGCTTGGGGGCAGACATGGGGCGACCCACATTCAACACGGTATGGTGGGGCGGGGGTTTGGGGCGTGGGTTTGGTGGGTTTCGCTGGGCTGACCCGCTGGGCTGTTTGTTTTAAAACAACAAATTTAATTTTTTTAATATTTTTAAATAAAGAAAGTTACATAAAAAAAAATTCCTAACGTTTATATTTGTTTTTTATCTCTTCTCTCATCTCCAAGACTAGTTGCAACTCGTCACCCTGTAGATGATCAATCGATTGGGATAGAATTTTCAAATCATCCCGTCTTTGTTTCAGGGCATCTCTAGCGGAATCTCTAGATTCTTTGCTCTTTCGTTGTTCTGCCCCTTTGTTGTTGGAAGACGTTGAATGTATCTAACTTGCATGCAATGTCATCCAACTGATCGTTGTATATTCCCATACGCGAGCCCGAACTCCCAGCTGAAGGCGATGCCGTACCAGATCTTGATTTTTGAACACGCCTTTTTGCGGCATCTCTTCCATACTCAGGCCGGTTTGGGCTTGGCGAATCATCCAAAAGGTCCTCAACCTCTTGATCTCGTGCATCAGATTGGGCTTGGGACGAGGCCCTTGACCTTTTGGAAGACGTGTTACTTTCGCTACCACTGGAGATATTCGCCCACTTTGGATGGAACTTACAAATCTCCCAACAATGCATGAAACGGAAGTCGGTGCCCACATTTGATTTGAATTGAACCAATGCATTCGTCACAATGTCGGCTTCGGTTTCACCACTTTTTGGGTTTTGCTTTGCTTTATTTAAATAACCACTATATTTTGTAAGTTGGGGGCTTATCTCGCTCCACTTCAAGGATAAGCTATCGTTTTCACGATAAGCCTCTCTTACCAATTCTTGATGGAATACTCTACTAACCGCTTCCCACAAATGGGTTAGATGTTGAGAATTTCCTATTTTAATAAAAACAAAATTTAATATATTACAAAGTTATATAAAAAATAACCATTAATAAAAACAAAGTTTAAGAATACCTAAAGTTGGATGTTGGATTGTTGAAACCAACCCGTCGCCAATGCAAGTTCTTCAGGAACGGTCCATTTTTTTTGTTTTCGTTTGACGGTTTCAAGTGCTTTATCCGCCTCGGTTTTTTTCTTATGGCTTCTCTTTTTGATGGGTTTCGATGCGGAAGGAGCATCGTTGGGTGGTTGAGTTTCGGGGACGGTTTCGTTTTGTGAAAGGTCGATGGAGGTTGGTGAAAGGTTGATGGGCGTTTGTGTAAACGGGGTAGGTATCGAATCATCGGTGTGTGGGAAGTTAGTAAACAAACGATTCCCAATATACGATGCATAACTCGCTTCTGTTGATTGGTATAGAGAATGAACTAGGGTTTGAATTGTATTGATCAAGAATTGTATTGAACTTCTAAATTAGGGTTACAAAGAATGGTGTTAATATAGAACACCAAGTTACATATAGCCCCATATACTATCTATTTTCTTCTTTCCGACATTCCCCCTCAAGTTGAGTAGTGGGGTTACCAATACTCAACTTGCTCAAACAGCTATTAAACGCGTTTCCGTTGACTGCCTTTGTGAGGATATCCGCGAGTTGATCTTTTGACGAAACATGAGGGAGTTCTATGATTCTTGCTTCCAACTTTTCTTTGATGAAATGTCGATCTACCTCCACGTGTTTTTTTCGATCATGTTGAACTGGGTTTTCTGAGATTTGTATTGCAGCTGTATTGTCACACATAACTTTACTAGGAGCCTTTTGGAAAAAAACCAATGTCTTCTAGCAGCTTCCTGATCCACAGAACTTCGCTTAACCCTCGAGCTATACCTCTAAATTCCGCTTCTGCGCTCGACAGAGCGACTACTTTCTGTTTCTTGCTCCTCCAGGTAACTAGGTTTCCACCAACCAAGGAAAAATATCCTGATGTTGACCTTCGGTTTCCCTTATCCCCTGCCCAGTCTGCGTCAGTGTAGAGCTCAACATTTAAATGTCCATTTGTTTTGAGCAACACTCCATGGCCTGCCGTTCCCTTGAGATATCTTAAAATTCTCTGAGCAGCTTCCATGTGGGCAACTTGAGGTTGATGCATGAACTGACTCACCACTCCAACAGCATAAGCTATATCAGGGCGAGTGTGAGAGAGATAAATTAACTTGCCCACAAGTCGTTGATACCTCTCTTTGTCTGCAAGTTCTCCATTAAGTTCCATGTGAAGATTGTGATTCACCACCATTGGAGTATCTGCTGGTTTACAATCAATCAACCCAGTTTCCGCCAGGAGATCAAGAACATACTTCTTTTGGCAGATGAAAATCCCCCGTTTAGACTTGAGAACTTCTATTCCAAGGAAATACTTGAGATTCCCAAGGTCTTTCATTTCAAATTTTGAAAACAAATTCCTTTTCAGCTGTGCTATTTCTTCTACATCATCTCCGGTGATAATCATGTCGTCCACATATATGATCAAGCAAGTTACGAGGCCGTTCCTCCTTTTGAGGAACAATGTATGATCAGCGTTACTTTGGTGATACCCGTATTCTTTCATGGCCAAGGTGAACTTTCCAAACCATGCCCGAGGAGACTGTTTTAGCCCGTATAGAGATTTCTTCAACCTACAAACTTCACCATCTTTAAAACCCCCTGAAAAACCTGGAGGTGCTTCCATGTAAACTTCTTCAGTTAAGTCTCCATGAAGAAATGCATTTGTAACATCAAATTGATGAAGGTGCCAATCCTTATTAGCTGCCACGGAAAAGAGGGCTCTGATGGTGTCCATTTTTGCAACCGGAGAAAACGTCTTAGAATAATCGATCCCATACGTCTGAGTGTACCCTTTGGCTACAAGCCGGGCTTTGTATCTTCCAATGGAACCATCTGGTTTATATTTAATCAAATACACCCACCGGAAACCAACTGTTTTTTTTCCTTTCGGGAGAATGCACTTTTCCCACGTATTGTTTTTCATAAGAGCGTGCATCTCCGTTTCCATAGCTTCTTTCCAGCTCTTCTTACTTTGTGCTTCCTTTACAGAATCAGGTATTTGTTCGGAGTACAGTGAGGTGACAAATGCTTTCGCACTGTTAGATAAGTTCCCGTTAACCATATTAGCTACAGGATACCTTGAATTTCTGGTTTCTTTCTCCGGGGAATACCGTTTTGTTGGGACCCCTCTATTGGCTCTAGGTGGAAGAGAGTATCTTCCGGTAGTCTCTGCTGCAACCGGTTCAACATGTTCAACAACGGGTTCAACCTGTTCAACATCTGGATCAACCTGTTCTGTAGGTTCTGTTGTTGTCGGTTCTATGTGTTCCCCTGTTGTCTCATAGTTATAAGACGTAGAACATTCAGGGTTCTTAGTATTTCTTACCTCTAGTATCACGTTGGATGGACTTTCTTCAGTGGTACTGTGCTCCTCAGATTGCATAGCTGTGTTTGAAGGACTCGAAGTACTGTGATGGTTTTCTGTTGTTACTTCTTCAAATGAAGGAAGTTGGTTCAACCAACTCAGGGTGTCTATACTGTCGTTCTCCCCCTGACCACGGAGTTGGGTGTTATAAAAGTATTTTGTTTCAAGAAAGTCAACATTCATTGTGGTGAACATTTGACGAGTTGCTGGATTATAACACCGGTAACCTATTTGATCGATCCCATAGCCGACAAATACACATTTCTCAGCACATGGGCCAAGCTTGTTTCGGTTGGTTTTGGGTATATGAACAAACGCGGTACACCCGAAGATTCGAGGTTCAAGTGTAAGAGGATGGGGAATACTGGCAGACTTAGACAGACAATCTAAGGGAGTCTTAAATTTAAGAGATTTTGTGGGAAGTCGATTCAGCAGATACACGGAGGTTGCAACTGCCTCCGGCCAGAAAGATTTAGGAACCTGAGATTCGATCAAAAGAGCTCGAGTCATTTCAAGAATAATACGGTTTTTTTCGTTCGGAAACACCGTTTTGTTTGGGGGTATGAGCACAAGAGGTTTGATGAACTAATCCTTTGGTTTTAAAGAATTGTTTCATAGATGTATTGACAAATTCCCCCCCATTGTCAGATCGAAGGATTTGAATTTGAGTTTGAAATTGAGTTTGAATCATAGCATAAAACATGACAAATTTTTCGTACACTTCGGCTTTATTTTTTAAAAAATATACCCATGTCATGCGAGTGCAATCATCCACGAATAGTATAAAGTACCGAAGACCCCCCCCCCCCCCCCCCCATCATAGGAGCAGGACCCCACACATCGGAATGGATAAGTGAGAAAGGTGAGGCCACTTTCGTATTGCTAGGTTTGAACGATTGTCGATGGCTTTTAGCGCGAAGACAGGTTTCACAATCTATTTTCCCATTTGAAGGGAAGAGTTTTGGAAACAAAAGGTGCGAATAACCATGGGATGGATGTCCCAAACGTCTATGCCATAGCCAGGCTTCCCGGTTATCAGTTCCATGAGCCAACATCACAGTACCCTGTTGAGCCACTTCATCCACATAGTACAATCCTTGGCGCTCAGTACCACGTCCAATAATCACACCCGTCCTGATATCCTGTAGAAGGCAGAAAGTAGGATGCATTAGTACTGTGCAATTTAGCTCTTTGGTAATATGGCTAATTGAGAGCAGTTTGTGCGATAATGATGGAACATAAAGACAATTTGATAATTTCATAGTTGGTGAAATTTCAATTGTTCCTCTTCCTTTCACTTGCATCATTCCATTGTTTGCAGTGTGGATTTGAGTTTTTTGAGGATTGGACATTGATCGTATGTCTGATGGTTCAAACGTCATGGTGTCAGTGGCACCAGAATCGAAAATCCAAGCACTGTTCCTACTATGATTGATTTCCATTTTTTTTTTTGGACGACAACCAAATCGAGTGTATTTAATAGGCAACCAAATACGCCGAAATCGCTTTCAAAAAAAAAGTTCGGAATAACTCCGCTAAATGGCGAAGCTATCTCAGCCGGCGAATTTATCGAAATTCACCGGTGACTTGAACTCGCGTTCAAGATTTTCGTTCGGAATACCGCCGCTAGGTAGCGAAGTTATCTTACCGGTGTATTTATTAAATACACCGGCAACTTGAACTCGCGTTCAAGATTTAAAGTCGCTCACAAATAATAGGCTGCTAATAACAACTACGCTGTCGATCAACAGCTTATTTATCAAAAACCTTTCAATATTTAATTACAACTTTGATAATAGTGGCCGACAACATACATATTGGTTTCACAAAGAAGCTTCCAATGATTTAGGAAAGTATTTGTCCAAAAAAGAAACCACTGGGATAAAGGAACGAAAAAAGGAACGGATCTTTGAGCGACTTTAAATTCGCCGATGTTCGCGGATCTTTGACTTTTTTTTTGAAACTTGATTTTTTTTATTTTGGATCTGTGAGCGGATCTGGGCCGATGTGAAGCAGAGAAATCACAGATTTGAAAAACAGATTTAAAACAAGAAGAAGGGGCAACAAAGAATGCAGTTTTCGGACGGTCGATGTGACGGTTTCCGGCGGAGGCAACGAAAAAAAAGAAACACAGATTTGAAAGGTGTGGCGGCAGCGGCTGGTGTGAGTAGCCGGAGATGGAGTCTCCGATCGGGCTTTCCGGTGCTGTTGTTTCCGACAAACTAGCCGGCTGGTATGACCACAGTTTGATGTTTGATCGGTTTGATGCTTGATTGGTTTTGGGTTTTTTTTTTTTTTTTTTGATTTGGGTTTGATTTTGTTGAGTTGGTTGAACGATTTTGGTTCTGAGATTGACGAACGAGTTATGGATCAACAACACTGCTCTGATACCATGTTGATTGGTATAGAGAATGAACTAGGGTTTGAATTGTATTGATCAAGAATTGTATTGAACTTCTAAATTACAAAGAATGGTGTTAATATAGAACACCAAGTTACATATAGCCCCCTATACTATCTATTTTCTTCTTTCCGACAGCTTCTTGGGGCATAGAAGAGTGTATGAAAAATAGACGAGGCATTGGACGATTGGGTGGTGGGCTAGGATTTTTTTCTTGGAATGCATACGGGTTGTTCGGGTCATAAGCACGGTTATGAGGATGCATTTTTTCGTTTTGTAGAAGGAGAATTGAAGATAATTATAGAATATGTGGTTGAATGTGGTAAAAAAAGGAAGAAAAATATGAGTTTTATAGTGAAAAAATAATTTTTTTTTTAAGATAGCCGTTGGCCAACCGCTAGTTTGGTTTGTCGAGTGAGAGCCCGCCATGTCAGCTTGGCCAGACCGCCCCACGCCCGGCTTGAAACCCAAGCCCCAAGGGCCACGCCCTAACCCAAGCCCACCCAGGGTGGTGGCTTGAGCGTTTTACCCCAACCCAAGCCTCATACCCCATAGTCTAATTAACCGAAAAAAACAAAAAAGAAGAATTGAAGTGAGTTAATGGAATAATGCCAAATGTTATGGTACAAGTGAAGAGTCAAAAGATCACTGCTAAGATGATAAAAGTTTCCAAGAAAAGACATCAAACTTCAAATAATATTATTTCAAAGACTGATATGAGCCGCTCGAAAATAAAAACAGTTTGAAACTAGATCTTTCCCCTATTAACTAAAAATTAAAAATAAGTACCATTCATCTCAACACACAGTTTGCATCTATTGTCTAGATTGGAACCCTCTTGTGGGGGGATACAAGGCTCAGCACAAATATAGGGGCAATATAAAACCGGTGACGATAACTCAAATACCCGATAAACCATGATCCCAAGTCATGAAGGAAGAAACTATCATCCTCCTTGGATAAACTCAAGTAGTGAAGAATGGCGTGTTTCGTCTCATGGTAACGCAACAACAGTTCCCATGACTGTTTTACATTGTACTTTTTCATCATCCTTACTATGGGGCCCCCGCCATAATATTTTATTATGCACAGACATTCTTCCATAATTCCTAGGACGCAATAATGAACTCAGTTGTCTTACCTCTCTAGTCAACGGATTGCATACTAAAACTGTACAACCAAACACATTGTGGGAATTTTTAGAGATGATGCATATGAGTACATTGCAAGAACCAACAAGATCATAACCGGAGTAGAAGTCACTGCCGACTACAATAATTCTTCTATCTCCAAAATCATTGTTGTATCGATCTGTTAATTCACTCATAGATTTGTTAATTCACTCATTAAAAGTAGTTAGTTATATGTTAGGTCCCTCATTGTAGCATGTATTCTTTAATATGTTAAATTCGGTTTGAAACCGGTTCCAATCCAAATCGATCCGCTATGGTTTTCTTTAGAAACTGGTTCGGGCTGATCTTGTTTTTATTTTGTTGGGTTGATCCGCACCGGTCTTAAAATCCATCCAATTTAGCCCAAAGACCGGGTTTGTGCTCCTCTAGTGATATGTCGAGAAAGAAAAAGAAAGGGAAATTTTATTTTAATAATTTCAACTTTGACTTATTTTTCGGGGTTAATCCCACCTCGGAAAAAATATACATATACTCCTAACTTTAAACACATTTTCCTCCGGCAATCCCACTGAAAGTTAACTTGTTTTTTTTATCACAAGTATTCTTGCTATGAGATCAACGAAGGAAAATACATTCAAACCGCTTATAAACATTCCCTGAGTTTGGATTAATCTCGGCTAATGTGTCAAGGTTAGATTGTTAATATCCAATTTCCAAAAAAAAATAGTCAAAAGGAACTTTATCCGGTGGGCCAAAATAATATTGGGCTACAGTTGCTCAGTCCATTTGGGCAGAATGCCGGTTTGGTGTTTATTTGAGTTTTGACCTACTAGCCAATTAGCAACTCACAATTCACATAAAAACTTTAGGCTGATAACTACGAGAATTGGTTTTATAGTATAGTTTTAATAATAAGATCTAGTAATCTATTCTATACATATAAGAAATCATGTTTGTGACACTTGTTATCATATTAGGCCATGCACTCTATGGATAATTATCATTTTGTTTAAATATCTTCTAATTAATTATAGATAATCTCCTATGAAATATTATTTAGTTTAAGACTTTAAATCTCTTTTACCTAATTATAGATAATTGAGAGAGATAAAAGAGATATCCTTTTAATTTTAAATGGTTGATAAATATGATTATGAAACATAAACGTTACTGATGATAAAAAAAGTCATACTAGATTATATTATTATTTAAGATATAGATACTATTAAATAATTTATTTAGAAAATACACCATTAAATATTAATCAAAATCTAAAATTACTCAGAAGTTAACCCGTGTAATACACGCCGTTTTTTTAAGATATAGTTTTTTTAATTATTTACTATACAAAATTACATTTATTGAAGATATAACTTTTTGATTATTTACTATACCAAATTACATTTATTGAACCCGTATAATACACGTGGTTTTTAAAAGATATAATTTTTTATTATTTGGTATATAAAATTAGATTTATTCAACCCGTACAATACACGGGGTTTTTCAAGATATGATTTTTTTTATTATTTAGTAATTTTTTATTATTTGAGGTATAAAATTATATTTATTCAATCAGTACAACAACATACGTGGTTCTTAAAGACATATTTTTTTTATTATTTAATATATAAAATTACATTTATTTAATCTGTCTAATAAACGAGGTTTTTAAATATACATTGTTTTATTATTTAGTATATAAATTTACATTTATTTAGCCCGTGTAATACACGAGGTTCTCACCTAGTTATCATATAAATAAACTCATGATTTAACCGGTATGATTTTCACGATAATCAATATTTAAAATTTTTCATTGTAGTTAAGACGTTTGAATACGCTTATTTTAATTTTGTATATATTTAAGGTGTGTGGTAAATGTGTTTCTTCTCACTTGGTTGAGGGTTCAAATACTTTAAAGAGTGTATGAGTTAACGGTTCTAAAAAAATCAACAAATAGAAAAACTGGTCCCTAATTGGGTCACGAGTCTTCACATAGTTATTTCTTGGGGTGTTCGAGCTCAAGTTTTAAGCTCCTCGGTTTAGACTAATTTTTCACTCAAACCGAACTGAACTGCATTCAAAATGATTAATACCAAATCAACGACGAAATTTGAATTCGGTTATGTTTTGGTTTAAACTGAGAAAACCGAAATTCATCGGTTGGTGTTTTTGGGTTCTTCAACTCTTAAGAAAACTCAAAAGCAAGCATCTTCACAAAGATCAGAATTTCCTCAAAGAACAACATTATTAAAAACAACAAAAAAGTCGCAATACAAAAGGTTATTTGGATTTCCATGAGGATAAAGGCGGAGTGTCCGAGTTCTTGTAACTGTGCACCAAAATCTGTTCGGGCATTCTAGCACCTTTGAACAAAGCCATTGACTCAAGCTCAGCCATGTCCTGAGCCGTGAGCTTGACACTAAATGCTCCGAGATTCTGGTTCAGGTTTTCGATCTTGGTTGTACCAGGGATTGGACCTACATCATCTCCTTGGTGCAGGACCCAAGCTAGTGCCAACTGTGACGGGGTGCACCCCTTTCGTTGTGCCATTTCATTGACTCGCTCAAACACAAGTTTATTGTGGTCAAAGTTCTCGCCTTGCAGCCTTGGTATAATCTTTGACAAATGAAAAGATAATGATTAGGATGAACAAAACTAACAAAAGGTTTTCAACTATAATAAATAATACATATTTACGTTTAAAAAACGGTATTCTTCATATATATGTTACTATGCCTGGAAATCAACTTATAACAGGGCGTGCGTTTTTCTTAAAAGAGCGTTTGTTCTTGTAAATGAAATAAATGTTTTACAAGTTTACTTATTCTCGTTCAAAACGAATCGTGTCAACCTGACCCGACCCAAACCAACCCAGAAAACACCTTTTTATATGATAAAGAAAAATATTAATAATAAAGAATCCTTATACCTTTCTCAAATCGTTATCAGCTAAGTTGTCCATCACCTTCGGACCTAATGCAAAGAATCCACTACCCAATGGAGCAAAAGGAACGATTCCAATTCCTAATTCTCTGCAAACGATAAACAGACAGATCGATTACAGACAACATTAGCATTACAATATTGCTGATTATGGGTTACCTACTTACCTGCAAGTAGGAATAACCTCTTCTTCTGCATCTCTAGTCCACAAAGACCATTCCAGCTGTACGGCTGTGATCGGATGAACAGCATGCGCTCTTCTAATGGTTGCTGGACCGGCCTCAGATAAACCAATGTACTTTATTTTACCTTCTTCAACAAGCTTCTTTAACTCTCCCATCTATGAAACAAAATTGTTAAATAACCATTCCTAACTAACTAACTAACTACAACAGTTTGACTTTTATATTTGACAGATTTTGACTCTCTAAATTGACTAAATTTCTTGATTACATAATTCCAACATGATCAGAATACTGCAATTATTCAATCCATTATTATTACAAATTTTATAGCATTAGAAATGAGAGTTTTATAAAAAAAAAACCAAAAAAAGTGAATAAAAGACTAACTGTGATTTCGATAGGGACTTTTGTGTCGATGCGATGAACATAGTAAAGATCAATGTAATCAACATCAAGCCGCTTCAAACTCGCTTCACAAGAAGCCCTAACGTACTCCGGTTCACCATGGATTTCCACGTCACCCATTCTCTCCCCATATTTTATACCAAATTTTGTAGCCAGTTGAACATCCTCTCTTTTCACCCCCTTCAATGCCTGTATCAATCATGCATTCATACACACAAAATCAGTCAAATGCCACACAAGGGACGGCAATTCTTGACGCTACCCGAACATGAAAATGACTGATTTTAGGTCGACTAACACGACCCGTTTCAAACGGGTCATGTTTGGCTTGACCCATTTTAAAAAAGTCTCGCTTTGGGTTGACCCGTATAAAAAACGGGTTGACCAGTTAACCCATTAAGGTTTTTTTGTAATAATAATTTTATTTTATTTTTTTATATGGTTAGTCAAAATAACGTTAGTTTCGTCACACTGCTTAACAACTCGCTTACAATGCGTTAACATGTTTGACTCATCTAGAAAAAAAAGGGTTAAACAGGTCATATTCGGGTTGACCCGAATTTATGTGTGTGTATTAATATTGAAACTTCAACACGAATAATAATATGGATCGTGTTCCCGTAGCACATTTCAACCCGTCAAATCGCAATCTCGCCAACTCGACACAATTGACACCCCTAAAAAATTTACAAATCACACTACCAATCATGCATTCACACACACAAAATCAGTCAAATATCACACAAGTGGCAGCAATTATTGACACTACCCAAACATGAAAATAACAGATTTTTTGTTGACTAACATGACCTATTTCAAAAGGGTTGTGTTTGGGTTGACCCGTATGAAAAACAGGTTGACCCGTTAACAATTTTAACTTTGACTCTTCAGAGTTCTCACAGAAAGCAGTCTCTCTCTTCCTACGGGTCCTCAGACCTTACCTTACCTTAACTTTGCAGTTGGTGGGATTTACTGAGTATGACAATGACGCTTTAAACCCGCAAACCCCTAACCCGCCAACCTACGATTGACACACCTAATAAATGATAGAAATCAGAGTAAAGAGCAACTAATAACTGACCTTGCCGACGAGAATTTCATTGGTGTGAGGTCCGTAAACGTCGGAAGTATCGAGGTGAGTGACGCCGGAGTTAACAGCATGATGGATGAGTGTGATCATATCTTGTTCAGGTTTTGGAGGTCCATAGCCTCCAGACATGCCCATACAGCCTAATCCAATGGCGGATACCTCTAGCCCCTCTGATCCCAGCTTAATTTTCTTCATACCCGACATTTTTTCAGCGTATGTTAATTGATTCTGTGAATTTTATTGATCTGAACAATGAAATGGTGGTTGATTGGAAGATTGTAAGCAAGATAATTGAGTGATTGGCATGTCAACGGTCGTTGTTGAAAAGCAGAATAAAATATTCTTCAATATATGCGGCTGCCGACGAACACCCACTTGTCGAGTTGTTGTTTCCTTTTACAAATTTCCTTTTCTCATGTTCTAGAAAACTTTGGGTATTTTATTTAATTTTATTTTATTGAGTATCAGTCTTACTTGCTTCTCATGTTCTAGAAAACTTTGGGTATTTTATTTTATTTTATTTTATTGAGTATCAGTGTACATGATTTTGCAAAAAAATAATATCAATATAGTTTTCAACTTTTAAAAATTACACCGATGCTTCATTTGTTTTGACAGTTTGTTACTCGGATAATTCCTGAAGTGGATGACAGTTAGTTTTCTCTGTTAAGTGGATGTGAAATAACAAGTTGTATTCATGTTTAATACTTGTGTTATTCGTGTCGTTAGAGAACTGTTAAACCCGATAAGACATGATTTGCCAGCCCCACCTCCCACCTACAATATATATCACACCTTTGTCGGCGTTATGACTTTCAAAACAATAGTTTCCAAATGAAAGGCTTGCATTTATTATATTTGTAGAAATGTGGATTCTCTCAATCTATTTATCGTTGACTTCGAATTTTTTTTCCTTTTACTCAGAAGCGTGGATTGGAGCTTGCTGGATTCGTTAACGTGGCCAGAGTTCGTAGTTCAATATCTAACGACTATGATATACACAAAAGGGCAAGAATGGAAAGATTTTTACTTTACCGTTTTGGAGAAAGACTACTACACTCTATCGCCCGGTAGAAAGTTAACCATTTTGCAGCTGTTATGTGACGACGCGTCAAATTCAGCCGAACTAATGGCAGAAATCGACAACCGTGAAGAATCAGAATTCGGCCCTGATCCCGATAGAGTTGTTGATAAAGCTCCTGATAGAGTTGTTGTAGGTAATGATAATATCCCTAGAAGAGGTCGTCCTCGTAAGAATCTGTTGCCCAAGGAACAAGAAGCTGTAAAAGATGTTGAAACAGAGAGAAAAGCGGGGGGTGGGTAGGGTTGGGGTTCATAAAATCGATGATATCAAATATGTCTGTATATTTCGATACGTTCATTAAATGTAGAAGATGCAATAAATACAAAATGGGTAATATCTAAACATAGGAATAGCAAAATGAATGGTGGGAAATATGGAAACGTGTAGCTGTGATTGTGGATCAAATCAAGGTTGGGATATTTAAAAAAAGAGAAGGTTGACCAAGTTCTTTTACTCCCCCTCAAGATGGAGCATATAGGTTCCGATTGCCCATCTTGACAAGAAGTGTCCGAAGTTGTTATGCTCCTAATCCCTTTGTAAACAGGTCCGCAATTTGCATCTTTGTGTCAATGTGCATAGGTATGATCTCGTGTGACTCAACCCGTTCTTGAAAAAAATAGCAATCCATTTCGATGTGCTTGGTACGTTCATGAAAAATAGGGTTGTTGGCAATATGACGTGCCGCCTGGTTGTCACAAAATAAAGGTGTAGGTCCCGTATGATTTATTCCCAGTTCCTTAAGTAGCCAACGCATCCATATTACTTCACTAACGGTAGTGGCCATTGTTCTATACTCGGCTTCCGCAGAAGAACGTGAGACCAAAGATTGCTTTTTAGTTTTCCATGATATTGGAGCACCCCCCAAGAGCAAAAGATATCCGGTTCTAGACCGTCTAGTGTAAGGACATCCTAGCCAGTCGGAATCACAATAAGCGATCAAATTTGTTCCTCCGTCTCGTGGTAGAAGGATACCTTGACTGGGAGTGGCTTTGACGTATCGCAAAATTCGTATGGCGGACTCCATGTGGCTTTGATGAGGGTCGGCTATGAACTGACTTAAAATGTTCACCGAGTATGCAATGTCGGGTCGGGTGGGTTGTAAGTACAAAAGCCGCCCAACCAAACGTCTATATTGGTTGGCATCTACTGGTGACTCTGCTTCCCTTCTATCCAACTTCAAATTTTGTTCAATAGAAAAGGAACTCGGTCGACATCCTTGCATG
Organism: Helianthus tuberosus; assembly: GCA_030545235.1. Classification (NCBI taxonomy): domain Eukaryota; kingdom Viridiplantae; phylum Streptophyta; class Magnoliopsida; order Asterales; family Asteraceae; genus Helianthus; species Helianthus tuberosus. The sequence continues at coordinate 4,384,808 of CM060362.1, forward strand.
CCACTATCTTCTAAAATGTCCAAGGTGTATTTCCTTTGGCTGAGGACTAAGCCTTCCGACGTTTTTGTTACTTCTATACCAAGGAAGTATTTTAATGGACCAAGATCTTTGATAATGAACTATTCATTAAGAGAAAATTTGGTTTGTTGTATTTTTGTTGAGTTATTTCCCAGAATGATGACATCATCCACATAGATGAGGGCAGCAACAAAGGTGTATTTTGCTTTGTATGTGAACAACGAATGGTCTGCTTTAGATTGGTGGTAACCAAGGGTGACAAGGGCGGATGTGAATTTTTGATACCAGTTCCGTGATGCTTGTTTTAAGCCGTAAAGAGATTTTCATAGCCGGCAAACCCTTGTTTCGTTTTCTTTTGAGAAGCCTTGAGGTATTTTCATGTATACCTCCTCTTCCAAGTCTCCGTGTAAAAATACATTATTTACATCGAGTTGATGGATGATCCAATCTCTTTTGACCGCAACAACAAGACGCGTTTTAACCGTGACTAGTTTGGCGACTGGCGCAAAAGTGTCATGATAGTCAATTCTGTTTGTGTGAAACCATTTGCAACGAGTCGTGCTTTGTACCTCTCAATTTCACCATTTGCCTTACATTTTATCTTGTATACCCACTTAGAGTCAATGGCGCGTTTACCTTCTGGTAATGTTTCAAGCGTCCAAGTTCCGTTTCCTCAAGCACCCGTATCTCCTTCTTCATTGCTTTTTCCCAATTTTCATCCTGCATGGCTTCCTTGAAACATTTTGGCTCATTTTTGGAACTAATGGCCGCTAGAAAAGCCTTGTGAGTTTTATAGAATTTATCATAAGAAATGAAATTAGCAAGAGGGTGTACTGTGGAGGTTCCTTGGTTGGAAGCGGATTGTGCGTGGTCGACCGATGGGGGAAGGTTGACAATGAACTCCTGAAGGTGCTTTGGTTGAGTTATATTTCTCTTGCTTCTTGTCTTGATAGGAACACTACTACTGTCTTCAATGTAGTTAGTGTTATTTTCATGTTAGGCCATTTCATTTTCAGCATCACTTTCTACTTGGGCTGGTGTGGCATCTTCATTTGAGACTTCAAAACACGGGTCTTCACTTGGAAGATTTATTTGCATAGTGGCCTGGTCATTGTGTTTAAGAGGTATAAAGGTGTTTGTGTTGATGCATATTGTGTGGACACGGATCGTTCCGGGATCGTTACAGTTCGACTCGGCTACGAAGTGAAGGCCGAATTCAAGTTATCCTCCTATCTTGACTCGGTACGTTGTTTACTTTGTAATGTACGATGTAAATGCAACTGCATGTGTGCAGTATGCATATTAGTGTGTTAACTAGGGCTGTCCAAACTGCTCAACGCTCGCTCGAAAAATGCTCGTTCGATTCCCGCTCAGTTTGTAAATGAGCCGATCGGATCAGTTCGATTCAAATTCAATCCGAGCATGAGCAAAGCTCCGCTCGCTCGTCGATCGCTCGATTTCGCTCGAATTATTTTTATAATAATTAATATATATATTATAGATTTTATAGATTAAAAACCCAAAAAATATAATAGCCCAAAAAAATTAAAAGCCCAAATAATATTTGGCCCAACTTAATATTTAATATGAAATCTAACCCTAAATCTATTTCCTAAAACATATTCAGTTTCAGTCGTATCTTCATATTCATATCCGCCGCTCAATAATATTCGCCACTCAATTTCTCCGGTCCATAGTCACACTCACACACATCGTCATTCGTCGGACAATCAAACAAGTGAGTCGCTCCAGTCTTCATTCTGCAACAGATCGCCGCTCCTGTGTTCATTCTGCAACAGATCGTCGGACGGACTCGCTGCTAGCATATAATAACAATCATCAATCTGCAACATATAATCGTTAAATCGTATGTTTCTGTTAATTGTATGTTTATGTTATGTTTGTTTTAGTCTTCTGTATGTTTGTTATTGTTTCAGTTATGTTTCAGTCTTCTGTATGTTAATTAATCGTTAAATCGTATGTTTCTGTTATGTTTCTATTTGGTATGTTAACCAGATTGTTTCTGTATGTTAAATCATTTCTGTTTGGTAATCAGATTGTTTATGTTATGTTTCTGTTTGGTAACATACATACGCAGATTGTATGTATGTTTCTGAGTTTCTGTTATAATTGTTTGTTAACTTCTATTTGTTTACTTCTGTTATGTTTGGTAGGATGTCTTCTTACAAAGAATCAAATGAGGATCCGGCTTCTCATGTTGATCTAACTGATGGAGAGGACGACCCGAATCCAAAACCTAAAAGTTGTTATGTAATGTGTAGAACTTAATGGTTTTGTTTAATGCTTGTTTTTATAGGTTATATGTTGATTTGAAGTTGAATTTTGTGGTGAAGATGATCAAGCTTAAAGAAAAAGTTTATGGCTTTTGAACTAAATGACAATTTGTATTCGTACTTTATTTTTAGAACATTTTTAGAATCATGATTTGAGTTATGTATTGCTTTTGTTGGTAAAGTGTTGGACATGTTTTACTTAAGTTAGAATTTGTTTTTGTTGAACGAAGCCTTATCATTCAATCGAGCGAAACCGAGCGAAAACGATCTGCTTGATTTTTTTTAAGATTTGATAAAAACCGAGCGAAACCGAGCCGATCGATTCAAATTCAATCCGAGCATGAGCATCACTTTTGCGCTCAGTTTTGCAAATTTGATCCGCTCGGATCGGATCGGTTGTAATTCAATCCGAGCATGAGCAGACCCTCCATCGGATCGGATCTGTTCATGAACACCCCTAGTGTTAACTGTTAAGTTGTTTGCTGTTGACAAAGTTCCCCATGGTGAACTTTAAGGTTCCCCATGATGAACTTTAAGGTTCCCAATGACGAAGTTTAAGGTTCCCCATGATGAACTTTAAAGTTCCCCATGACGAAGTTTAAGGTTCCCCATGATGAACTTTAAAGTTCCCCATGATGTGAGAGTGACGAAGATCCCAATCTTCGTCAACTTAGGAACTTCGTCGCACAACTTCGTCCACTGGAGATACTTCGTCAAACATGCAGTATATAAGCAGCAGAACAGAACAGATCAGATAGAAAAGTCTGAATAGATTTGAGAGAGAACACACTGTAAAACACACACACACTGAGAGTTTATAAGTAGTTCTTATAAACATTGCTTTGTAACCGTTATATGTATTAATACAGTTTAGTGTTGATCGTTGAACCGTGTTTGTCGTTTTTGTGTTCTAACTTGGTTTAACTTACCCGTTTGGATTCCGCACTCTCGGGTTCGTCGGAAAACAGGGAAGAGGTTTAACTCGATCCTCCGGGTGGACGTACAATTGGCGTCAGAGCTTTGGCTCGATTCCTTGTTAAAACCAAGTTGTTTTTCTTGATTTTTCAAAGATTTTCATGTGTTTTTCTTAAAAGTTTGAGTTTGAAGATTATGTTTTTCTGGAAAAAACAGGTGTTAAAATCGTGAAAATCTTGATGTTTTGCTCTTTGTTTTTATAAAAACCTTGTTATATCTCATTTATACATACTTAGAAAAGGTTTTTTATTAAACTCTTGTGCAAAACTTGTGTTCGGAAATTACTCTGGTGTGTTATCGTTGGCCGAAATCAACAAAAAGTCATAACCTCATCTGAGTTCATAAGTTGTTCTTCATATTCTGGGTTTATTGCTTGAAGATTTGAAGATTGAATTATTGATCATTTATTATAATAGTAATTGTTTGAATATTGTGTCTTGTGAATGATGGGTTGTTGACTATTGTGTACACAAAGTAAGGTGGTTTGACAATATTGGCCATAAGAATCCTCTTGTGTTAGAGGATAAAGGATAAGATAAGATGGTGTCACATTTGTCAACGAAGCTCCCATCGACGAACCTTCTAATCTTCGTCAAAATTTGACAGCGACGAACTCCCTAATCTTCGTCATAGTTGCTTTTGACAAAGAATCATATACTTCGTCGATATCACTTGTCAATTTTTAACAGAAGCATTAAAAATCAATCTAAATTGTTTGCTTTGAGTGTTTTAAGCAGGTATTATTGTTCATACAGCTGAAATGTCACACCCCAACCGATGGCCGAATCATCGGGGCGCGGCACTGAGCGAAACAGATTGTTCATGAGTATCCATAACAACTATTAATTACCAGATATTTAAAATGTCATGTCCCATACCATAACATATCAAATAAAACAGTTATTACAAATAATTGTCCCACAAACATATTCTGATCCGACAACTCAGATTTAAACATAGATAATTCGTTTATTCGTTTCTAGACCTTTCCTAGCCTCGATTTCATAGCAAGCCAAGCATTATAACATCTTAAGCACCTGCCACATAAGTTAAAGTAAAAGTCAATACACATAGTGTAAAGGTGAGCATACAAGTTTAATAGATATAATAGAGTTCGAAATTGTTTACGCATAACTAGCACGTACACAATGTGAAATGAAGCACGTAAGTTATCGACATGATCCTATCAATACCAATGACTGCGAGTTGACTGCGCAAGGCAGTTCGTAATACATGATCACCACTGTGACCCATATGATTAATTGTCCTTAACAACCCCTGAGTGAACAGGTGTTGAGTCCAAACTATAGTACTATCGTTGCTAAGGCAGGTAGACAGCAATCCATGTGTAAACATAACAAATAATCATTCATTAAGTCACGTATAGCATGCAGTAACGGTTAGCGTTAAAGTATTGCGTAGTGTGTTCGATGTGATTTAGAATAAGTAACGTATGTAACAGCCAAAAGTGCGTAAAGCAAAAAGGGTTCAAGTATACTCACAGCGATGATGGATTGAAGGGAGCGCTTAGAGCGAGATTAGCCTGAATAGAACGGTAGCATAACTGATAAGCGGCGCATAAAATGATGCAAGTGTCAAAGGATCGGATGGTAATCCGATCGGGTGGCCGGTCGATCGGGTGACAATCCGTTCGGATGGTCATCCAATCGGGTGACCATTCGATTGGATTGTTACCTCGTTTGGGATGGATGTGTTTGTGTATGATGGTTTGCCTTTTGAAGTATTCGTTGTAGCATTTGAAAACAGAGAAGTATCTCTAACCTTCAGGTTGGTCGATCGGGCGACAACTCGATCGGACGATGACCCGTTTGGTTGGACATTCTCAGAGAACAAGTTCACAGCAGGACGGTCACTCGATCGGATAACAATCCGATCGGGTGGCAATCTTGTGTATTGAACATGTTGAAAATTGTTTAAGTGTCAAAGTCCCAAACGTCACATGATCGGACAGTCACTCAATCGGATGGCAATCCTATCGGGCGGTAATCCGTTCAACGTTCAGATCCTTGAATAATTTAAATAAAAGTTTAAGTGCAGAACCAATGTGCAATCCGATCGGATGGCCGGTCGATCGGACGGCAATCCGTCCCAACGATCGGATCGTCTTAACACTTGATTCTGTTTGAAGTTTTGTAGTTCTATCGAGACGATGTGATAACGTGCTGAACAATGGAAACCTTGCCAAGACCTAGCAACTCGATAGGTTGGCCACTCGATTGGAGTGATCGGCGCGACGAGTTTTGCGGTTTCGATTCGTGTGTTGAGCGTTGCGATGCAATAGAGTTCTCATTAAATTACTTTTAATCCCGACTACTATATCTAACATACAATCATCTAGTTAACTAGGACAATTACTCTTGCGTTTAGCGTTTGCGATTCGACTGCGTTAGTGTTGCGATTGCGTTTCGATTAATCACCACACATAAACATAAATAAACATGCACAAGTAACACATAAAAGGCACACACACGTAAAAACAATAACCAAAAGAGCATAGTTCTAGTTGCGAGTGCGATGCGATAAGCGATAAAGCGATAAAACATCGATTAAACCTCGATTATTAACAAGTACTCCACATAATACAACTAACGTAAAAGCATAAAAAGACTATCTACAAGTCAAAGAAGTCAAAACAGGAATTGAGCAAGGAGTGACAGATCACAATTAGCAATCTTTTTATTCCTTTCACTTCATCGCTGACTTTGACCTTGACTTTCGAACACGGGGTGTTACAGCCTCCCCTAGTTGAGGGAATTTCGTCCCGAAATTAGGATGAAGCCGTAACAAACAACTTCGGGTACTTCGCCTTCATGTCGCTTTCGAGTTCCCAAGTGAACTCTGCGCCTCGTTTGCCTTCCCATCGAACCTTTACAATAGGAATGCGCGAGCGTCTGAGCTGCTTGGTTTGGCGGTCCATGATTTCGACAGGCTTCTCCACGAAGTGTACTGTTTCGTTTACGTGAAGGAAGATCCTCAAGGGGCACGTACAGATCATGCTCAGCCAGGTACTTTCTGAGGTTTGACACACGGAAAGTCGGATGGACGTTATTAAGTTCCTCCGGTAGTTCGAGTCTGTAAGCCACTTTTCCGATCCTTTCCAGAATCTTAAAGGGTCCAACATATCGAGGCGCGAGTTTCCCTTTCTTGCTGAATCTGACCACACCCTTCCAAGGTGATACCTTTAGGAGTACGTGGTCGCCAACGTCAAATTCAAGGGGCTTGCGTCGTTTATCGGCGTAACTTTTCTGACGACTCCGAGCTTTCAGCAAATTGTCTCGAATTTGGTGGATTTTGTCAGTCGTTTCTTGCAATAGCTCAGGACCGGTTAATTGCGAGTGTCCGATCTCGTGCCACACAATAGGCGACCGACATCTTCTTCCGTATAACGCCTCAAATGGTGCCATTTGAATGCTGGAATGATAACTGTTATTGTATGAGAACTCGACTAAAGGTAAGTATGTGTCCCAATTACCACCGAAATCTATGACACATGAACAGAGCATGTCTTCAAGAGTACGAATCGTTCTCTCAGTCTGACCGTCGGTTTGGGGATGGAAAGCGGTACTTAGATTAAGCGTAGTACCGAGAGCAGTTTGAAACGTATCCCATAGACGCGAGGTAAACTGAGCATCACGGTCAGAGATGATGTCGCGAGGCGTCCCATGTCGACAAATGATCTCATTGGTGTAGATTCGGGCCAATTTTTCTACCTTGTAGTCTTCTCGTATTGGCAGAAAATGAGCAGATTTGGTCAAACGGTCAACAACAACCCATATGCTGTCATGGCCTGATGACGTGCGTGGAAGTTTCATTATGAAGTCCATGGCAATACTTTCCTATTTCCACATAGGGATCACGGGTTGTTCAAGTAAGCCAGAGGGTCTTTGGTGTTCGGCCTTGACTTTCGAGCAAGTCAGACACCTCCTAACATAGAGAGCGATATCCCTTTTCATGCCCGGCCACCAGTACTTGTAGCGAAGGTCCTGGTACATTTTGTCGGCACCAGGATTAATAGAATATCGAGACTTATGGGCTTCGTCCATCCAAATCTGTCGTAAATCGGTCCGCTTAGGGATCCAAATTTGGTCCAAATAATGGAATATCCCATTCGACTTATTCACCAGATAGGCTCCATCGTGATAGATCCTTTCCTTCTTCAAAGTGCGCTCATTAAAACAAGCATGTTGGGCTTCGTGAATGAGAGTCTCGAGATTACGCTGGGCTGGAATATTAGGAATGCTATGCAAATAGCTTCGTCGGCTTAGAGCATCAGCAACGACATTTGCTTTGCCAGGATGATAACGAATCTCACAGTCGTAATCGTTGAGAAGTTCTACCCATCGGCGTTGACGCATATTAAGTTCTTTTTGGCTGAAGATGTGTTGTAGGCTCCTATGATCTGTGAAGATCGTACACTTGGTGCCGTACAGGTAGTGTCACCAAATCTTCAACGCAAAAACAACTGCGCCTAGCTCGAGGTCATGGGTTGTATAGTTCTTCTCGTGGATCTTAAGCTGACGAGACGCATAAGCGATAACCTTGTCCCGTTGCATGAGAACACAACCAAGACCAAGGTTCGAGGCATCGCAATAGACAATAAAGTCATCGTTTCCGTTGGGCAAAGTGAGGATGGGAGCATTGCAATGCATATGCTTGAGGGTTTGGAAAGCAGACTCTTGTTCAGTTCCCCAAACAAAGGATTTGTTTTTGTGCGTGAGAGAAGTAAGCGGTAACCCTTCGATAAATCGACGGTAATAGCCCGCTAGTCCGAGAAAAGAACGGACTTCAGACGGGTTCTTAGGTGTAACCCAACTCTTAACAGCTTAGATCTTCGCAGGATCGACGTGGATACCTTGACTATTAACAATGTGACCGAGGAATTGAACCTCCTCCAGCTAGAATTCGCACTTGGAGAACTTGGTGTAGAGTCGATTCCCCTGGAGTAGCTCGAGAACCAAACGTAGATGTTGCGCGTGTTCGGCTTTCGACTTGGAATAGATCAGGATATCATCGATGAAAACGATGACGAAGCGGTCAAGGAATGGTTTACACACGCGATTCATCAGATCCATGAAAACTGCAGGTGCGTTGGTTAGACCAAAAGGCATAATAATGAACTCATAATGGCCGTAACGTGTGCGAAAGGCGGTTTTGGGTATATCCTCCTCTTGGATGCGTAACTGGCGATAGCCTGAGCGTAGATCGATCTTCGAAAAGCACGTAGCACCTTGTAGCTGGTCAAACAAATCTTCAATTCGAGGCAGGGGATAGAGATTCTTGATTGTCAGCTTATTCAATTCCTGATAGTCGATGCACATCCGGAACGACCCATCCTTCTTTTTGACGAAAAGGACTGGCGCGCCCCACGGAGAGATGCTAGGGCGAGTGAAGCCTTTATCAAGTAGTTCCTGGAGCTGACTCGAGAGTTCGCGCATTTCGGACAGAGCAAGTCGGTAAGGGGCTCTAGCAACAGGGTTGGCTCAAGGAACGAGATCGATACGAAATTCGATATCACGACTTGGCGGGAGACCAGGAAGATTATCAGGAAATACCTGAGGAAATTCACAGACAACAGGAACGTCTTTCACTTCTGTCTTTCCTTTCTTTTCCTTCTCCGCTACTACAATGTTGGCCAAGAAAGCTCTGTATTCCTTGCGGAGATACTTGCTAGCTTGGACACATGACATGTGTTTGAGACCTTTCGAGGGAGTTTCGCCATACACACACAATTGATCACCATTCGCGAACGAGAAGTGAATCATCTTATCAAAGCACAGAATGGTAGCATAAACAATAAGCGGCACCTAAAACGATGCAAGCGTCAAAGGATCAGACGGTAATCCGATCGGATGGCAATCCGATCGGGTGACAATCCGTTCGAATGGTCATCCGATCGGGTGACCATTCGATTGGATTGTTACCTCGTTTGGGATGGATGTGTTTGTGTATGATGGGTTGCCTTTTGAAGTTTTCATTGTAGCATTTGAAAACAGAGAAGTATCTCTAACCTTCAGGTCGGTCGATTGGGCGACGGCTCGATCGGATGGCGAACCGTTTGGTGGGACATTCTTAGAGAACAAGTTCACAGCAGAAGGGTCACTCGATCGGATAGCAATCCGATCGGGTGGCAATCTTGTGTATTGAACATGTTGAAAATTGTTTAAGTGTCAAAGTCCCAAACGTCACATGATCGGACAGTCACTCGATCGGATGGCATTCCGATCAGGCGGTAATCCGTTCAACGTTCAGATCCTTGAATAGTTTGAATAAAAGTTTAAGTGCAGAACCAATGTGCAATCCGAACGGATGGCCAGTCGATCGGACGGCAATCCGTCCCAATGATCTGATCGTCTTAACACTTGATTCTGTTTGAAGTTTTGTAGTTCTATCTATACGATGTGATAACGTGCTGAACAATGGAAACCTTGTCAAGACCTAGTGACCCGATCGGCCAGGAACCACCCTAGTCCGACCAGTTAACTGTTCGAGATGGTGTTTCATGTTCAACCCGAAATCAGTAATCTCTTGGATAGAATCCAGATCTTGAACCAACACATCAACAAGAAGGAGTAGAAGGTCAGAACAAGCTCTGATTCTATCGGTTTTGAGTGCATTGAGTATAAAAGAGTTGAAAGAAAGTTAGAAAACCCTCCTTTAATCCTTTTCACTGTGAATATGTTCAGATCTATGCAAGATCTTTGTTTATTCATGTGGAAATCGTTCAGATCTAAGTTGTTCTTGGTGGATTGAAGCCAAAACATGAAGTTCATAAGAACACCATGATGACATCATCCTAGAACACCTCAAATCTAGTGATTTCATGGTTAAAAGTTAAGATTCAAAAGATAGAAAGGTGTAGGAGTGCGTGTAGATCAATAAAGTACAAGATTTAGGTTGAAAACTTACAAGGATCGCAATAAATTGGAAGAAAAGTAGGCTGGAGCGAGTTGGGTCGAGTGAGAGCTGTCAACATCAAGGGATGTGACATATGGGGGTATTTATAGGGTTTCCATAAAAGGAAAGTAGGGGGGAAGTGGCTGGCTGATCGGGTGGCAGCCCGATCGGGTGGCAACTCGATCGGGTGGCAACTCGATCGGTTGGCCACTCGATTGGAGTGATCGGCGTGACGAGTTTTGCGGTTTCGATTCGCGTGTTGAGCGTTGCGATGCGATAGAGTTCTCATTAAATTACTTTTAATCCCAACTACTATATCTAACATACATGTTATGGGCCATTTTCTGAACATATATCCTGACTAATATTCTGCTTTTGATTGTTTATTTGTGATCAGGATACCGGGTCAGGATATTGGTAACATCCTGGTGCGATATCCTGGTATTAACTGAATTAACCACATGCAGATTAGAAGCTGCGGGTACCTAACGGTCAAGTGGACCTCTTCTCCTTAAGACACGGGCAAACCAGTTATATGAGAGACGTTGAACCCGGAAGAAGTGGACTACAACGTTCACTTGAGGAATATTCGAAGATTCCCAGTTTAATAGGATAGTTAGTTGATTTCGTTTAACTATAAATAGATTGATCGGATCGGTTAAGTCACTCACTCTCTTTCGCACACTATACTCTCTAGCTACTAGCAATCACTACACACAAACACTTGTACTGAAATTACATTGTAACACCTAGTCGATCCATATCATATCCTGCACTGTATCCTGATATTTGAAGTAATAGAAGAACAAGGCAGCTGCGATTGTCAGCTCCCGAGGTTTTGTTCCGGCGATCTAGATCGATCAAGGGCTTTCCTCGTACATCCTGTGTCATACTTTACATTTTCGCTCATTGTTTGATCATAGATACAGCTCTATATCCTGAGCCGTATCCTGAAACTGTTTTTACAAATAACCTAACTAGCATATTTTCAACACACATTTCTAGCACACTACCTCACTTAACTAATTTGATCACTAAATTGCTTCGGTAATTTTTGACCAAAACAATTTGGTGCCCACCGTGGGGCAAGTGGTGCCATCTTTACTAAAAACTTTTGCAAAATCGTTACTTGGTTTTCTATTTTCAAAACTTTTTGCCACACTATTTTCAATGGCCTCAAGATCAAACATGAGCTCATCCACCGTGTCTACTACAACCTCTGGAACAGTTGGTTTGGTGCTTCCACCACCTCCTCCGAGAATGCAAGCCTCTTCACAAGGAACTAAAAGTCATGTGGCTCGGGATGTTATCCCTGCTCGCAATGTCTAGGGATCCGGTCCTATTTTGGCCTCTAACGAAGAAATTTTAAATTTGTTTGGTAGTGTACAGGAACAAATGATGCAGCAGCAGGAAACTAATCAGATGCTGATGAGAGAGATACAACTCTTGAAATCCAGCTCAAGCAGGCCCGCTGAGGATATTGTCACTCCTTTACAACCCAGAACTTTAAACTTCAGTTCGGCCGTATATACTGAGGATAACAGGGGAAATATTGTGCCTAGCCATTCTCAGAATCATACTCCTGAAATACCCTCCTCAGTCAGGATGTCAACTGTGAGGAGCTCAGGATATGCTTCAGGATATGGCCAGAATCCTCAGACCGGTAACGTGTCAAATAATAATAATACTCTTGCTACTAACAATAGTGGATCTTTGCAGGATGCAGGTATGACGTCAGCATTTACTAGGGAGCTCCAGAAATTGAAGGACATGATATCCAGTGTACCTGGGGTGGTCCAGCTAATTCCGGAAGTGTCCCAAGACAGCCACAAGATATCTCGGTTTGCATATCCTATTTGTGATGCTGAAATCCCAAAAAGATTTCAAACCCCCAACATGAAGCTCTATGACGGAACTACGGATCCTGAGGAGCATATTGCCCAGTATAGGGAAAGGATGGAAATCAACCCTATCCCTTCAGACCTAAAAGAAGCATGCTTGTGCAAGGGTTTCGGTTCTACCTTAACAGGATCAGCCTTGAAATAGCTGTTAAACGCTCCTCCTCACTCAATTACTTCTTTTGCTCATTTAGTTAATTTATTTAATAGTCAATTTTCTTGCAGCCGGAGTTTTGAGAAATTAACCAGTGATCTTTACAGGATAACTCAAGGACCTCAGGAATCCTTGAGGGATTATGTGAACAAGTTTAGTAGGGAATCCTTGGATATCCCACATCTTGTTGTTGCAATGGCCGTGCAAGCGTTTAAGATGGGGTTGCAGAAAGATTCTCAATTTTATCAGGATCTTGAAATGAATCCCTGCAGAAATCACGACGAAGCTCGTAGCAGGGCTTTAAGATACATTCGGCTGGAGGATGATAAAAAGATGCAAGAGAGAATAAATTCATCTACAACCTATGAGTCAACCAACAGGAAATCAGAATCCTTGTATAAACCATACCATTCTAAACCGTATGGCAGAAATGATGGCAAAAAAGTGAATGCTGTTGAAGACGAGGATCCTGAGGAGTATCCGGAGTTGTCTGAATATTTTTTTTCTGTTAACATACCTGAACTAATGTATGCTATGCAGGGTTTAGGAGACAAAGAAAGGTGGCCCCGAAAGAATCAACAAAAGGCTGATTGGAAGGACATGTCCAAATGGTGTGCCTTCCATGAGGATTTCGGGCATATTACTGAAGATTGTATCGCTTTGAGAAAGGAAATAAGCTATCTCTTGAGTAAGGGATATTTGAAGGACCTCTTGGGAAGAAAGAAGAATAAGGGCCAGGATCCTGAGAAGGATCCTGAGCGTGCAGCATCACCTCCTGCGGATGCAAAAATAATTAACTTTATTTCAGGAGGATCCGACATTTGCGGCACATCGTATTCTGCAGCAAAAAGACACGCGAATGAAGCTAAGGCAGAGAGGGGAGATAAGCCAACGAGAGTGTCAACCCTCACGACTGACAAAGTCATCACCTTCGATAATGATGACACGGATACTGTCCAGGATCCCCATCATGATGCTTTAGTAATAACCTTATATGTTGCTAACCATTTTGTACGCAGGATATTGGTGGATAATGGCAGCTCAGTCAACATAATTCAGCTGGAAACATTGAAGAGGATGAATGTATACCCAATGGATATCACTTCAAAGTTCACTGTGCTTGTTGGTTTCAGCGGAGAAGCTAGGAATACCGTGGGAGAAATAAAGTTGCCCATGTATATTCATGGGGTTAACTCAATGCAACGCTTTTGTGTCATGGACTCTTTATCCTGCTAGGTAGGCCTTGGATCCATGATATGAAAGCTGTTCCGTTAACCTACCATCAATGCATCAAGATCCCTACTCCTTGGGGAGTTGTCAAGGTGGAAAGTGATCAACAGGAAGCAAAGGAGTGTTATTCTTCTTCAATGAAATCCTCAACAAAGCCTAGTGCAGCATAGCAATTAAAGATTCGAGGCCAGGATATCATGGAGGCTTCAGAGCAGGATGTAAAGAAAGTGGTCCTGGATCAGAATAATCCGGATATCTCGGTGCTCGTGGGAACCAATATCCCTCAGGATATTGAAGATCAATTGACTAATTTTTTGAGATGCAGGATGTCAACATTCGCGTGGAAGCACGAGGATATGACATGTATTTCTAAGGATATTATAACACATAAACTCGGTATTGACAGGTCATCCATGCCTGTCCAACAAAAGAGAAGGAAGTTTGCTCCGGAGCGAAATGTGATTATCCAAGAGGAAGTTGAAAGACTACTAAGGAGCAAGATGATTAGGGAAGTAAAGTTTCCTAAATGGCTGGCGAATGTAGTTGTGGTGCAAAAGAAAAATGGGAAATGGATAGTTTGTGTAGATTACACAGACTTAAACAAAGCTTGTCCCAAAGACCCATTTCCTCTTCCTCACATTGACTCAATGGTGGATGCTACTGCCGGACATGAGATGTTAACCTTCATGGATGCATCTTCAGGATTCCAGAAGATCCAAATGGAACCTTCAGACCAGGAGGATACTGCCTTCATGACACCAACATGTATTTATTGCTACACTACTATGCCTTTTAGTTTAAAAAATGCAGGTGCAACATATCAAAGATTGGTGAACATGATGTTCAAAGACAAACTTGGGGACACTATGGAGGTGTACATCGATGACATGGTAGTGAAATCTAAAAAAGGCTGAGGATCACCTCTAGGATATTAAGGGAGCATTTGATATCCTGGATCAGTATAACATGAAGCTAAATCCTGCTAAGTGCCATTTCGGAGTGGGGGCAGGAAAGTTTCTAGGATATATGGTAACTAAAAGAGGGATAGAGGCAAGCCCGGAGCAGATTAAAGCTATCTTAGATATCAAATCACCTTCAAATATGAAGGATGTTCAACGATTAACAGGACGAGTAGCAGCATTGAATAGATTTATTTCAAGATCCTCGGAAAAGTGCAAGGAATTTTATGATATCCTGAAGAAGAATAAGAAGTTTGAATGGGGAGCAAAGCATGAAGCAGCCTTGCAGGATTTGAAGCAGTATCTTTCAAGTGCACCCCTATTGATGAAACCTGAGGATGGTGAACCATTATCCCTGTATCTTGCGGTATCAGGGAATGCAGTAAGTGCTGTCCTTGTAAAGGATCATGAAAGTCAGTAGTATCCTGTTTATTATGTTAGTAAAAGTTTATTAGATGCTGAAACTAGGTATTCTAACTTGGAGAAATTGATATTAGCCCTAGTTATGGCGTCAACAAAACTTAGACATTATTTTGAAACACATAAGATTCACGTTAAAACCAACTATCCTGTTAAAATGTGCTTAGGAAACCCGAGATGTCAGGAAGGATGGCTAAATGGTCAGTGAAATTAAGTGCCTTTGATCTAGTATATGAACCTAGAAATGCCATAAAGTCTCAGGCTTTAGCTGACTTTGTGGCTGATTTCAGTAGTGATATTCAAAATGAAGTAGATTTAGAAGTACAACAGCTAGGAGAAAACTTAGAATCCTGGACGCTATATACTGATGGTGCATCTAATGTAAGAGGTGTAGGTTTGGGTATACTACTAAAATCGCCACAGGGGGACATATTACCCCAGGCTATTAGATGTGAATTTCCTGCCACTAATAATGAAGCAGAATATGAAGCTTTAATTGCATGATTAGAATTGGATAAAAGTATGAATATCAAGAGTTTGCAAGTATATGTTGATTATTTGTTAATTACTAATCATTTTAATGGAACCTATGCAGCTAAAGGTGAGAAGTTAATCGAGTATCTCGAAATTCTCAAAAAATTAGCAGGATATTTCGATATTTTCACACTTGAACAGGTACCAAGAGAGGATAATGCTGAAGCTGACGCCTTGGTAAATCTAGGATCATCAGTCAGGATACCGGAAGGAACCCAGATACCGATATTACATATCCTATATCCTGCAACGGATCCTCAGGATAAGGAAGTAGCCAGTGTTCAGGATCCTGATGAAGAATGTCCTGAGGAGGATCCTAAGTCTTGGATGGCTCCAATCATAAGATATCTCAAGGAAGGACAGGTTCCAGAGGATGAAAATCCTAAGGCCTTTAGAATAAAGGTATCACGATTCACTATTATAAATAATGTCTTGTATAAGAAATCTCTTGCAGGACCATATCTGAGGTGCTTAGAGGATCCCGAAACCAAGGAAGTGCTTCAAGATATACACGAAGGGGATTGTGGTAACCATACTGGGGCAGGTCATTGTTCTCAAAGGCATTAAGAACAGGATATTATTGGCCGACGATGAGAAAAGATGCTGCAGAATATGCTCGAAGATGTGATGCATGTCAAAGACACAGTAATATATTACATCAGCCGGCCGAGCCACTTTATCCTATAGCCTCCCCTTGGACATTCATGAAGTGGGGAATGGATATAGTAGGAAAATTGCCAAAGGCTCCAGGAGGAAAGGTCTTCATGCTGGCAATGACCGATTATTTCTCTAAGTGGGTCGAAGCTGAAGCATTCGTTCAAGTTAGAGATCAGGAAGTGGTATCCTTCATAAAAAGGAATATCCTGACTAGGTTTGGAGTACCAGCTGAGATAATTTGTGACAATGGGTCTCAATTTATAAGTAAGAGGACTACTGACTTTTGCAAGAGTTGGGGAATCAAAATGATTACATCCACACCGGTACATCCTCAAGCGAATGGACAAGCATAATCCTCAAATAAGATAATTGTCAACAACCTGAAAAGGAGACTAGGGGCTAAAAAAGGAAGATGGGCAGAAGAACTACCCTTTGTTTTGTTGGCTGATAGGATGACGGTGAAAAGTGCAACTGGCCAAACCCCGTTTTCCTTGGGGTTTGGAGCAGAAGCGGTGATCCCGACAGAAATGGTAATACCTACAGTGAGATCCAACCTCCGGGATCCTGAGCAGAATCCTGAAGTCCTATGCCAAGAATTGGATACTATTGATGAAACAAGAGACGCGGCAAGACTAAGGATGGCGGCATATCAACAGAGGATATCTAAAGCATACAACAAGAATATAAGGACTAGAAGGTTCCAGGTTGGAGATTGGGTATTGAGGAAGGATTTTTAGAATACAACTAACCCTGCTGATGGAAAGTTGGCTCCAAAATGGGAAGGACCCTATGAGATTGAATCAGAATCAGGAAAAGGAGCATACCGACTCAAGAATATGGAGGGGGATATGCTACCAAGGTCCTGGAATGCTATACATCTAAAGCTCTATTTCAAGTGAGTTTGGAATTTAAATTCTAACTCAGGATGGTATGAATTCTATCTCTTTTATTAAATTTTAATATTATTTATTGTTTTGAACCCATTACTAACTTAAGCATCGGAGGGGTGTTAGCCAGCCTAACACCCACCTTAGCTTACAGTTGTTTTACAGTATATGCTTCAGGATATTGCTCCATGATATACATTCAGGATATTTTTATAAAGATTAGAGGATTGGCCCCCTCTCTCACGTTTAAGGGATCCTGATCCCTTCACAGGTTTAAAGGTATTCACCTTTCTCTCGAATTGGGTTTAAACACCCCGCCTGGAGCGCAAGTTATCCAGGAATAGTTCAAGGTGGCGGGACCAGTTCATGTAAAAGTGGCTGACAATTTCGTCACTGTTGGCTATATCCTGGATTCTCAAGGTATATGAGGATTGATCACCCTCTCACACGGAAGGGTATTTTCATACTCTCTATGGTTTAAAGGTTAACACCTTTCTAAGTCTTGGAGTTTATACACTCCCGCCTGTAGCGCATGAAAATATGGGATTTTCCCCAGGATACTTATGGGATTTTCCCCAAGATATTAAGGATTTATCTCCAGTATGTTTTTGGGTTTTACCCCAGTGACACAAGAACTGTCCAAACAGTTAGAACTAGAATTCAAAAATTTTCTAAGCGTTTGAAGACTTTATGCACAGGGGACATTCCTCCCAGGGCGATTGTGTAAGGCTCAAAGAATCAAACTCAAACCTAGTGTACTAAGTATCTCGGATTGGGGACATCTTAGTTGAAGAAGCTGCTAAAGGGTTGAAGTTCGATACTAGGGTTACACTCGATTCCTGGTATGATCTTTCCTTTGTGAACCTTACATAAGTTGTTTAAACTTTTGAAACTGTGTTTAAGGCTCAAATATCCTGATAAGGATATTGTTAGGGGTCATTTTCTTTACATACGTATCCTGACCAATATCCTGCCTCTGTTTGTCTATTTGTGATCAGGATGCTGGAAGAGGATATTGCTAACATCTTGGGCGATATCCTGAGGCTTATTTAATTAACCACGTGCAGATTAAGGTTGGAGGCTTGCTAACGGTCAAGAGGACTTCTTCTCCTCAAGACTCGGACGAATTTGTTGAGAAAGAGACGTTGAGCCCGAAAGACCAGGTCTACAACGTTCCAAGAAGGAATATTCGGTGGATCCCGCGAGTTTAGGGTAGTTAGTTATTTTATCTTTACTATAAATAGATGAGGTCGGATCAGCTTAGAACACAACAATTCACACTTACACTCTCGATCACTTTCACTCTTTAGCTAATTGCAAACACCACACTTGTATTTCATTTTCATTGTAACACTTAGTCGATCCGTACCACATCCCGCACTGTATCCTGATTTTTGAAGCAATTGAAGAACAAGGCAGCTGCGATTGTCAGCTCCCGAGGTTTTATGCCGGCGATCTAGATTGATCAAGGGCTTTCCTCGTACATCTCGTGTCGTTTACTTTATTTTCGCTCATTGTTTGATCATAGATACAGCTCAATATCCTGAGCCGTATCCTGAATACTGTTTTCCCAAATAACTTAACAAGTATATTTTCAACACACTTTCTAGCACACTACCTCACTTAACTAATTTGATCACTTAATTACTTCGGTAATTTTTGACCAAAACAATTTGGCGCCCACCGTGGGGCAAGTGGTGCTCTCTTTACTAAAAATTTTTGTCAAATCGCTAATCGGTTTTCTATTTTCAAAACTTTTTGCCACATTGTCCATAATGGCCTCAAGATCAAACATGAGTTCCTCTACTGTGTCTGCTATGACTTCTGCTACTACCGGTTCGGTGCTTCCACCACCTCCTCCAAGGATGCCAGCCTCTACACAATCTCAAGATGTTATCCCAACTCGGAGTGTCCAGGGATCTGCTCCCGTTTTAGCTTCTAATGATGAAATTTTAACCTTATTTGGAAGTGTGCAGGAACAAATGAGGCAGCAACAGGAAACAAACCAAATGCTTTTGAGGGAAATACAACTCCTGAAGGCTGGCTCGAGTAGATCTGCCGAGGACAATGTCACTCCGTTACACCCCAGAGCGTTGAACTTTAGTTCAGCTGTATATACCGAGGATAATAGGGGGAATATCGTGCCCAGTCTTCCTCAGAATCATACTCCTGAAATACCCTCCTTGGTCAGGATGTCAACCATAAGGAGCTCAGGATATGCTTCAGGATATGGGCAGAATCCTCCAACTGGTAACGTGTCTAATAATAATAATACTCATGCTGCTAACAGTGGTGGATCTTTGCAGGATACAGGTGTGACATCAGCACTTACCAGGGAACTTCAGAAGTTAAAGGACATGATATCTAGTGTACCTGGGGTGGTCCAACCGATCCCGGAAGTGTCTCAAGATAGCCACAAGATATCTCGTTTCGCGTATCCTATCTGTGATGCTGAGATCCCAAAGTGATTCCAAACCCCCAACATGAAGCTTTATGATGGGACTACGGATCCTGAGGAGCATATTGCCCAGTATAGGGAAAGAATGGAGATTAACCCTATCCCTCTGGAGCTCAAGGAAGCATGCTTGTGCAAGGGATTTGGTTCTACTCTAACAGGATCAGCCTTAAAATGGCTGTTAAACGTTCCTCCTCACTCAATCACTTCATTTGCTCATTTGGTTAATTTATTTAACAGTCAATTTTCTTGTAGTCGGAGTTTTGAGAAACTAACCAGTGATCTTTACAGGATAACTCAAGGGCCTCAGGAATCCTTGAGGGATTACGTGAACAAATTTAGTCGAGAATCCTTGGATATCCCACATCTTGATGTTGCAACAGCTGTGCAAGCTTTTAAGATGGGATTACAAAAGGATTCTCAGTTTTATCAGGATCTTGTAATGAATCCCTGCAGGAATCTCGATGAAGCTCGTAACAGGGCTTTGAGATATATCCGTCTGGAAGATGACAAGAAGATGCAAGAAAGGATGAACTCATCCAACACTTATGAATCGACTAATAGGAAGTCAGAATCCTCATTTAAGTCATATCGGCCTAAGCCATATGGTAGAAATGAAAACAAGAGAGTGAATGCTGTCGAAGATGAGGATCCTGAAGAGTATCCTGAGTTGTCTGAATATTGCTTTTCTGTTAATATCCCTGAATTGATGTATGCTATGCAGGGTCTAGGAGACAAGGCTAGATGGCCTCGAAAGAATCAACAAAAGGCTGACTGGAAAGATAAGTCGAAATGGTGTGCTTTCCACGAAGATTTCGGACATATGACTGAGGATTGCATTGCTTTGAGGAAAGAAATAAGCTATCTTCTAAGCAAGGGATATCTGAAAGATCTCTTAGGAAAAAAGAAGAATAAGGGCAGGATACTGACAAGGATCCTGAACGAGCAGCATCACCTCCCTCGGATGCCAAGATAATCAACTTCATTTCGGGAGGATCCGACATTTGTGGGACCTCGTATTCGGCAGCAAAGAGACATGCAAAGGAAGCTAAAGCCAAAAGGGGAGACAGACCTGTCAGGATGACTACCCTCACGACTGACAAAGTGATCACTTTTGATGCAGATGACAGAGATACTGTCCAGGATCCTCACCATGATGCTCTGGTAATAACGTTATATGTGGCTAACCATTTTGTATGCAGGATATTGGTTGATAATGGCAGCTCCGTCAACATAATCCAACTAGAAACTCTGAAGAGAATGAATGTATCTCCAATGGATATCACTTCAAAGTCTACCGTGCTTGTTGGATTCAGTGGAGAGGCTAGAAACACAGTGGGGGAGATAAAGTTGCCAGTATACGTTGAAGGAGTCAATTCGATACAACGTTTCTGTGTGATGGATTCTCTATCCTGCTATAACATCATATTGGGAAGACCATGGATTCACGATATGAAGGCCGTGCCATCAACATATCACCAATGCATCAAGATACCTACCCCTTGGGGAGTGGTCAAAGTAGATAGTGATCAGCAGGAGGCGAAAGAGTGCTACTCATCCTCGATGAAATCCTCAGCCAAATCTAGTGCAGCATAGCAATTAAAGACGCGGGCCCAGGATATTGTGGAGGATCCGGAGCAGGATGTGAAGAAAGTTATCCTGGACCAGGATAACCCCGATATTTCGGTGCTCGTAGGGACCAATATCCCTCAGGATATTGAAGAGCAGTTAATTAACTTTTTAAAATGCAGGATGTCAACATTTGCATGGAAGCATGAGGATATGACAGGCATATCCAAAGATATTATCACTCACAAGCTTGGAATTGATAAGTCATTCAAGCCTGTGCAACAAAAAAGAAGGAAGTTTGCTCCTGAGCGGAACACGATTATCCAGGAGGAAGTTGAAAGATTATTAAAGTCAAGGATGATCAGGGAGGTTAAGTTCCCAAGGTGGCTAGCAAACGTGGTTGTAGTATAGAAGAAGAATGGGAAATGGAGAGTTTGTGTAGACTACACAGACTTGAACAAAGCTTGTCATAAAGACCCATTTCCTCTTCCCCATATTGATGCAATGGTAGATGCCACTGCCGGGCATGAAATGCTGACCTTCATGGACGCATCCTCAGGATTTCAACAGATCCAAATGGAGCCTTCTGACCAGGAGGATACCGCCTTCATGACACCAACAGGTATTTATTGTTATACAGCTATGCCTTTTGGTTTGAAAAATGCAGGTGCAACATACCAAAGATTGGTGAACATGATGTTCAAAGACAAACTGGGGGACACCATGGAGGTATATATCGATGACATGGTGGTGAAATCTAAAAAGTCTGAGGATCACCTTCAGGATATCAAGGGAGCATTTGATATCCTGGATCACTACAACATGAAGCTAAATCCTGCTAAATGCCATTTCGGAGTGGGGGCAGGGAAGTTTCTTGGATATATGGTGACAAAAAGGGGGATAGAAGCAAGCCCAGAGCAGATCAAAGCTATCCTAGACATAAAATCACCCTCAAATATGAAGGATGCACAAAGATTAACAGGCCGAGTAGCAGCTCTAAACAGATTTATCTCAAGATCCTCAGAAAAATGCAAAGACTTCTATGATATCCTAAAGAAGAACAAAAGATTCGAATGGGGGGAAAAGCATGAAGCAGCCCTGCAGGATTTGAAACGGTATCTTTCAACCGCACCTCTATTGATGAAGCCTGAAAATGGTGAACCACTATCCCTGTACCTTGCTGTGTCAGGGAATGCTGTAAGTGTCGTTCTTATAAAAGACCATGAAGGTCAGCAGTATCCTGTTTATTATGTTAGTAAAAGTTTGTTAGATGCTGAAACTAGGTATTCTCATTTAGAAAAATTGATATTAGCTCTAGTCATGGCATCAACGAAACTTAGGCATTATTTCGAGACACATAGGATACATGTTAAAACAAATTATCCTGTCAAAAATGTGCTTAGGAAACCAGAGATGTCAGGCAGGATGGCCAAGTGGTCAGTAAAGTTGAGTGCTTACGATTTAGTATATGAACCTAGAAGTGCCATAAAATCTCAGGCTTTAGCTGACTTTGTGGCTGACTTTAGTAGTGACATTCAGGACGAGGTAGACCTAGAAGTTCAACAGTTAGGAGAATCCTCAGGATCCTGGACATTATATACTGACGGTGCATCCAATGTAAGAGGAATAGGATTAGGAATACTACTAAAATCGCCACAGGGGGACATATTACCCCAGGCTATTAGGTGTGAATTTCCTGCTACTAATAATGAAGCAGAGTATGAGGCTTTAATTGCAGGATTAGAGTTGGCTAAGAGCATGAGTATCAAAAATTTGCAAGTGTATGTTGACTCTTTGTTAATTACTAACCATTTTAATGGATCCTATGCAGTTAAGGGTGAGAAATTAATCGAATATCTCGATATTCTCAAAAAATTAGCAGGATATTTCGATGTTTTTATACTTGAACAGGTACCAAGGGAGGATAATGCTGAAGCGGATGCCCTAGCAAATTTGGGATCATCGATCAGGATACCTGAAGGGACGCAAATACCAATATTACATGTCTTATATCCTGCAACGAATCCTCAGGATAAAGAAGTAGCTAGTATACAGAATCCTGGAGTAGAACATCCTGAAGAGGATCCTAAATCCTGGACGGCTCCAATCATGAGATATCTCAAAGAAGGACACATCCCTGGAAATGAAAATCCTAAGGCATTTAGGATGAAGGTATCACGATTCACTATTATAAATAATATTTTATACAAGAAATCTCTTGCAGGACCGTATTTGAGATGCTTGGAGGATCCTGAAGCCAAAGAAGTACTTCGGGATATACATGAAGGGGATTGTGGTAACCATGCTGGGGGCAGATCGTTATTCTCAAAAGTATTAAGGACAGGATATTATTGGCCAACAATGAGGAAGGATGCAGCAGAACATGCTCGAAGATGTGACGCATGTCAAAGACATAGTAACATACTGCATCAACCGGCTGAACCATTATATCCTATTGTTTCCCCTTGGCCATTTATGAAGTGGGGTATGGATATAGTGGGAAAGCTACCAAAAGCTCCGGGAGGAAAAGTATTTATGCTAGCAATGACGGATTATTTCTCTAAATGGGTTGAAGCAGAAGCATTCGTTCAAGTAAGAGACCAAGAAGTAGTATCCTTCATCAAGAGAAATATCCTGACCAGATTCGGAGTACCAGCCGAGATAATTTGCGACAATGGTTCTCAGTTCATAAGTAAGAGGACTACTGACTTTTGCAAGAGTTGGGGAATCAAAATGATTACGTCTACTCCGGTACATCCTCAAGCAAATGGACAAGCAGAATCCTCAAACAAGATAATTGTCAATAACTTAAAGAAAAGGCTTGGAGCCAAAAAAGGAAGATGGGCAGAAGAATTACCCTTTGTTTTATGGGCTGATAGGACCACGGTAAAGAATGCAACAGGTGAAACCCCGTTTTCCTTGGTGTTTGGAGCAGAAGCAATGATTCCAACGGAAATGACGATACCTACTGCAAGATCTGTCTTAAGTGATCCTGAGAAGAATCCTGAAGCCTTGAGTCAGGATTTAGACACTATAGATGAAAAGAGAGATGCGGCAAGGCTAAGGATGGCAGCATATCAACAGAGAATATCCAGGGCATATAACAAGAATATTAGAACCAGAAGATTTAAGGTTGGAGATTGGGTGTTAAGAAAGGCTTTCCAAAATACTACTAATCCTGCCGATGACAAGTTAGCTCCAAAATGGGAAGGACCATATGAAGTTGAATCAGAAGCAGGGAAAGGAGCATATAGACTCAAGAATATGGAGGGGGATATGCTACCGAGATCTTGGAATGCTATACACCTTAAGCTCTATTTCAAGTGAGTCTAGAATTTAATTTCTAACTCAAGATGGTATGAATTCTACTTCTTTTGAATATGTTTGGTTTAATTTGTTCTTTGTAACCTGATACTGACTTAAGCATCGGAGGGGTGTTAGCCAATCTAACACCCACCTTAGTTTACAATTGTTTTGCAAGATATGTTTCAGGATATAGCTCCAGGATATGTGCTCAGGATAACTCGAAAGACTAGAGGATTGGCCCCCTCTCTCACGTTTAAGGGATACTGATCCCTTCACAGGTTTAAAGGTATTCACCTTTCTTCCGAATTGGGTTTAAAAACCCCGCCTGGAGCGCAAGTTATTCAGGGATAGTTCAAGGTGGCGGGACCAGTCCATGTAAAGTGGCTGACAATTTCGTCACTATTGGCTATATCCTGAATCCTAACGGTATATGAGGATTGATCACCCTCTCTCACGAAAGGGTATTTTCATACTCTCTAAGGTTTAAAGGTTTTCACCTTTCTAAGTCTTGGAGTTTATACACTCCCGCCTGTAGCGCATGAAAAATTAGGATTTTCCCCAGGACACAAAGGATTTATCTCCAGTACATCCTTGGGTTATACCCTCGGGATGTGAAAAATTGATTATGCCATGGAAACTGACATTAAGTAGATTTCTAAGGTACTTGAAGACATTGTACACAGGGGACATCCCTGCCAAGGTGGTGGTGTAAAGCTAAAAGGATGAAGTTTGCGACTAATGCACTAAGTACCTTGCACTGGGGACATCTTCATTGGAAGAATTGCAAAGGGATTGAAGTTGGTAATAGGTTTATATCCTATTTCTGGTATGATCTTCCCTTTGTACGCCTCATTTAAGTTTTTAGTAACATTATGTTAAGTATCCTGACATATATCCTCAAAGTCCTTTTAAGGATATTTGATTAGGATGTTTGAAACTAGTATTGGCTTGGAACTTTGATCATCATCAAAACTTGGTTTTGAAGAGATAAACTATTTTTTACTTTCTAAAGAAATTTTTATAAAGTTAAAGGAACGTCTGGAAGATCTATTTGATAAAAGGCTTCTGCAGTATGTTTCTGAGCATACTGGTCAGGATATTTTGTAAAATAACAGTATGAAATTTTTACAAAGCCAAGACTTACACTAAACAATGCAAGGTAACAGAAAATAAGTCAAAAGATAGTTATATTATTAACAAGTCAAAAGTTGTGCTTTTGGTTTCACCTTAAACTAAGGCCCATCCGTCAAAAGCACAATTAGTTTTTATCATATTTGCGTAACGGTTGCAGGATCTGTCTCAAAACAGGACCCGTCCACCTACAACCATTACTATGTTCAAAACAAGTTATACTAATCGATGACCAAGGGCTTTATCCTAAAACCTAGGACCCATCCACCTTTGGTCATCACATTGTTCTAGTGCAGGAAATGTAAATTGTTCAAAGACAGGAAAAGTAAATTGTTTATGCAACCACAACCATGAAATTAAAAAAGTGGGCTCCGGCCTTGGCACGTATATCCATCATCGCCCACTCTGCTGCCTAAGGGGCAGCACCCTCTTGAACAGCAACCTCCTTGCCAGCATTCGCCCCAGCATCACCCTCGGGATTCTTCTCAGCACCATCACCGGCATTGGCAACCTCCTCTGCCACCTTAGAAGGCTCTTCACAAGTATGTTTTGCAGGATGAGCAACGGGATGACCTCCGAGGCCCTGTAGTTTCTCCTCCCAAGCCTTTACATTCCAGGAAGGGCATTCAAAACCCAGATCCATGGCCTCATAAGCCATCCTTATCCTGGCTTGGAGAAGAGAGACGACCACCGAAGCTTTTAGGCTATCCCGGTATGAGCTCATATTCTGCTGATATTGGAGAAGAGCGGCGTCTAGCTTGGCATGAGCATCCTCATTAGCTTTGTGGAGGGCGGCTTGATGTTCCTGAGTCATTGCCTTGTATTTGTCTTCATAGTGCTGGGATTTGGCAGCCGCAATGGTTCCTTGGTCAGCTATGGTGGCTTGAGCTTTCTCCAGCTGAATCTGCAACATCTTGTTAAGACCGCTAGCGTCTTCGTATAAATGCATGAGGCGATCCAGACCCTGTCGATAAAGACACAGGTATTAATGTGAAAAATAAGCAGGATAAAGACTAACATACTTGTACAGGATATCGGAAAAAAAATTCTACCTGTCTGAGGAATGAGGTGGCTTCGTTAAACCCATGGTTCTCAAGGGAGAATGTTTCAGAAACAGCTGGGGAGTCAGTCTCCTTTCTCTTTCGAGAGCTGGATGCCCTGGTCCTGGATGCCGGAGGACCTTTGGGGGCTGAAACAGTCTTTGAGGAGGTAGGCTTTGGTGTAGCAGATGGCTTTGTCTTGGATTCTTGTTTGATGGGTTCGAGGCTGGAGTAGCAATCTAACTCATCGAGTTCGAAACCTTCAAGGTTGACGACTGGTACTACATAAGGGAAGATATTCTTAAAACTCATCATATTTTTGAAAAATAATTAACATATGAAGATGTGCTTACCAGACATTTCTGAGCTTGATTTTTTATGAGGATCTGTGAGAGACAGGGAAAAAGTTCTTTCACTGGCAGGAAGACGGTAGATTTCCTTGATCTTGGATTCGGATTCTGCGCTAGGAGGCACTAAATCTCTGAAATTCGCTGCATAAAAACATCAGAATATAAGTCCGGGATACAGTTTGGAGATATGATTGGGGATATTCCTAAAACCCTAAATCCTACCCTTGGTTAACCATTTAACCGGTAGATCGAAACCCTTATCAATGGAGTCTCTTTTGACGAAAAAGAATTTTCGTCGCCATCGATCCTCATTCTTAGTGGCTTTAAGGACCAAAGGGTTCTTGATGGAGAACAGAAGATAACGATGATTGCCATGAGATCTCAACCGGTATGCTACGGGAAGGTCCTCAACAAGTAGGTTAGGAAAATGACGAGATTTGATTTGATCCAACACTATCAAGATTCGCCAGACCATTGGCATAACTTGGGCATAACTAAGACCGGTAAGGTCGAAAAAGCTGGAGATAAAGGATGGAAATGGATACCGGAGTCCAAGAGAGAAAGGATAAGTGAAAAAACAAACCCACTCGTCGGATGATGCATCCGATCGGGCTTCCTTGTCAAAGGGGCGAAAGACCGTTCCGGTGGGAAAGGCACCGGAGTCTTTGAGAGCAGCAATATCAGCATTATTGAAGCAGCAAATCTCCTTTGCTGGATCGGTGATAAAGTTTTGACTTATGAGGGTTGAGGCTGACCGGCCTGAGCGGGATTTCGTTCGTGGTGCCATTGAGCAAATTAAGAAAAATTAAAGAAAGGAGATTGGAAAAGAAGATACCTGATGCTTGCTCGCAGATAAGGATAACCGAGACAAGGAGTCCCTCGGTTAATATAGGATGAATATAGGGGGTTAAAAAGTAAATAATGCCTTGGAAGTTGCACCGCTGTCATTTCAAGAGTCTGGTCATATTAATTACCTTAAGTTATGAGATAAGATTTTTGAAATATATCCGTTGGATTGGTATCCCAACTGATATATTTGGGGACAATTGTTAGGGGTCATTTTCTTTACATACGTATCCTGACCAATATCCTGCCTCTGTTTGTCTATTTGTGATCAAGATGCTGGAAGAGGATATTGCTAACATCTTGGGCGATATCCTGAGGCTTATTGAATTAACCACGTGCAGATTAAGGTTGGAGGCTTGCTAACGGTCAAGAGGACTTCTTCTCCTCAAGACTCGGACGAATTTGTTGAGAAAGAGACGTTGAGCCCGAAAGACCAGGTCTACAACGTTCCAAGAAGGAATATTCGGTGGATCCCGCGAGTTTAGGGTAGTTAGTTATTTTATCTTTACTATAAATAGATGAGGTCGGATCAGCTTAGAACACAACAATTCACACTTACACTCTCGATCACTTTCACTCTTTAGCTAATTGCAAACACCACACTTGTATTTCATTTTCATTGTAACACTTAGTCGATCCGTACCACATCCCGCACTGTATCCTGATTTTTGAAGCAATTGAAGAACAAGGCAGCTGCGATTGTCAGCTCCCGAGGTTTTATGCCGGCGATCTAGATTGATCAAGGGCTTTCCTCGTACATCTCGTGTCGTTTACTTTATTTTCGCTCATTGTTTGATCATAGATACAGCTCAATATCCTGAGCCGTATCCTGAATACTGTTTTCCCAAATAACTTAACAAGTATATTTTCAACACACTTTCTAGCACACTACCTCACTTAACTAATTTGATCACTTAATTACTTCGGTAATTTTTGACCAAAACAGATATATCTTTAGGATATGTTCTCAAAATGTGTTTTTGGGATACGTTTCAGGATATTTGATTGGAATACTTGGGAAATAATACTTGGATTGAAAATTAGTGCTCTGGTCAAACTAGTGTTATCAAAATGGATTTTGAAAAATAAAGTATCTTTTATTCTTTAAAGACTTTGTCTAAATTATTTGGGTTTTGAAAAGTCGTATTTGACGAAAGTCTTCGTAGGATACCGCTAAGTATATTGATCAGGATATTTTCAGAAAATAATTATGCTAATTTTGCAAAGCTAAAATCTAAACTAAGTAATGCATGACAAAAATTAAAAGGCAACTACAAGCAAGTCAAACGGTGGTTATATTATTAACATGTCAAAAGTTGTGCTTTTGGCTTCACCTCAAACCGAGGCCCATCCACCAAAAGCACGATTAGTTTTTACCATATTTATGCGACGGTTGAAGGTTTCATCTCAAAACGAGACCCATCCGCCTCCAACCGTTGCATCATCCAAAATAACTTATACTAACTGATGACCAAGGGCTTCATCCTGAAACACAGGACCCATCCACCTTTGGTCATCATATTGTTCTAGTGCAGGAAATGTAAATTGTTCCGCGGCAGAAAAAGTAAATTATTTATACAGACCACAACCATGAAATTTAAAAAAGTCGGCTCCGGCCTTGGCACGTATATCCATCATCGCCCACTTCGCTGCCTCTAAGGGGTAGCTCCTCCTTCCATCATAACCTCGTCGGCAGCATCCTCCCCAGCATTTCCTCCAGCATCACCTTCAGCATCACCTCCAGCATCGCCACCAGCATCCTTCGAGGCACCAGCATCATCTACCTTCTCGGTCACCTTAGTGGGCTTATCTGCAGCAGGCTTTGAAGGGGGCTCCACAGGGTTGCCACCAAGATCCTTCAATTTCATCTCCCAGGCTTTAACATTCCATGAAGGGCATTCAACACCCAAAGCCATGGCCTCGTAAGCCATTTTCAATCTGGCCTGGAGAAGGGAGATGATAACAGAATTCTTGAGGCTTTCCCGGTATGAAGCCATGTCCTGCTCATGTTGAACTTGGGCTGCATCGAACTTGGCTTGAGCCTCGTGAGTGACCTTCTGTATGGCAGCCTGGTGCTCTTTGACCATTGTCTTATACTTAGCCTCGTAATGCTCCGATTTGGCGGTGGCAAGTGCTGTTTGATCTGCAATGCTGGTTTCGGCCTTCTTCAGTTTGCTCTCCAACATGGTGTTCAGGCCACATGCGTCTTCATAAAGGAATACCAGGCGTTCAAAACCCTGCAAATAAATCAGGTATTGACTTTAATTGACTTTATTAACCAGCATATGTTGCAGGATATGGGTCAAGATAATAACCTGGTTGAGGAAGCCGGTCATGAATTTGCTGGATTCCGTAAACCTGTGGTTCTCAAATGGGAATACATGGGGTGTAGCGGGAGGCTCAACTTCCTTTCTCTTCCGGGAGCTAGAGGCCCGGGTCCTGGATGCTGGAGGAGCTTTAGGAGCAGAAGTAGTCTTTGAACTAGTAGGCTTCGGTGTGACAGACGACTTCGGATTGGATTCTTGCTTGGCAGGTGCGAGGCTAGAGTAACTGTCCAACTCGTCAAGCTGGAAGCCTTCGAGGTTAATTACCGGCACTGAACAAGGGAAGAAATATTTAGTTTGTAACACTTATACTTTATATTCACTATAATCATGTGCTTACCAGACATCTCTGAGCTTGATTTTTGACTTGAGTTCATAAGAGACATGGAGAAGGTTCTTTCAATAGCAGGAAGTCGGTAGATCTCTTTAATCCTGGGCTCTGATTCCGCGCTTGGGGGTGCTAGATCTCTGAAATTCGCTGCACAAAATATCGGGATATCAGTCTAAGATATAGTTTAAGGATACATTTGGGGATATTCCTAAAACCCTAAATCCTACCCTTGGTTAACCATCTAACTGGCAGATCGAAACCCTTGTCAATAGAGTCTCTTTTTACAAAAAAGAACTTTCGTTGCCACTGATCTTCATTTTTGGTGGCCTTAAGGACTAAGGGATTCTTGGAAGTGGAGAACAGAAGGAAGTGGCTGTAGCCATGGGATCTCAGTCGGTATGCTATGGGAAGGTCTTCAATGCATAGGTTAGGGCAATGACGAGATTTGATTTGGTTTAACACTATTAAAACTCGCCATACCATCGGCATGGTCTGGGCATAACTGAGGCCGAAAAGCTCAAAGAAACGAGAGATAAAGGGTGGAAATGGATACCAGAGTCCCAAAGAAAAGGGATAGACAAGGAAGCAGACCCATTCGTTTGACGACGCATCTGATCGGACTTCCCCATCATAAGGACGAATGACCACTCCGGCAGGAAAGGCACCGGAATCCTTCAAAGCGGCGATATCGGCATTGTAGAAAGAGCAAATCTCATTTTGTGGTTCTCGTATGAGGTTTTGACTCATGAGGGTTGCTACTGGCTCGTTCGACCGAGATCTTGTTCGAGATGCCAAGAAACAAGAAATCCAAAGAAAAGAAAAACAGAGAAGAAGAGAGAAATACCTGAGATTCGCTTGAGGAGTAATGATCAAAATGCAAATTATTTCGGCTAATTATAGGCTGAATGATAGGGGGTAAAGAGTAAATAACGCTTTGGAAGTTTCACATTGTCATTTCAAGAGTCTCGTCATATTGATTGCCTCGGTTTGCGAGATATATCCGTTGGATTGGTATACCAACAAATATATTTGGGGACAATTGTTATGGGCCATTTTCTGAACATATATCCTGACTAATATTCTGCTTTTTATTGTTTATTTGTGATCAGGATACCGGGTCAGGATATTGGTAACATCCTGGTGCAATATCCTGGTATTAACTGAATTAACCACGTGCAGATTAGAAGGTGCGGGTCCCTAACGGTCAAGTGGACCTCTTCTCCTTAAGACTCGGGCAAACCAGTTATATGAGAGACGTTGAACCCGGAAGAAGTGGACTACAACGTTTACTTGAGGAATATTCGAAGATTCCCGGTTTAATAGGATAGTTAGTTGATTTCGTTTAACTATAAATAGATTGATCAGATCGGTTAAGTCACTCACTCTCTTTCGCACACTTTACTCTCTAGCTACTAGCAATCACTACACACAAACACTTGTACTCAAATTACATTGTAACACCTAGTCGATCCACATCATATCCTGCACTGTATCCTGATATTTGAAGTAATAGAAGAACAAGGCAGCTGGGATTGTCAGCTCCCGAGGTTTTGTGCCGGCGATCTAGATCGATCAAGGGCTTTCCTCGTACATCCTGTGTCATACTTTACATTTTCGCTCATTGTTTGATCATAGATACAACTCTATATCCTGAGCCGTATCCTGAAACTGTTTTTACAAATAACCTAACTAGCATATTTTCAACACACATTTCTAGCACACTACCTCACTTAACTAATTTGATCACTAAATTGCTTGGGTAATTTTTGACCAAAACAATACAATCATCTAGTTAACTAGGACAATTACTCTTGCGTTTAGCATTTGCGATTCATTTGCGTTAGTGTTTCGATTGCGTTTCGATTAATCACCACAGATAAACATAAATAAACATGCACAAGTAACACATAAAAGGCACACACACGTAAAAACAATAACCAAAAGAGCATAGTTCGAGTTGCGAGTGCGATTGCAATGCGATAAGCGATAAAGCGATAAAACATCGATTAAACCTCGATTATTAACAAGTACTCCACATAATACAACTAACGTAAAAGCATAAAAAGACTATCTACAAGTCAAAGAAGTCAAAAAAGGAATTGAGCAAGTAGTGACAAATCGCAATTAGCAATCTTTTTCTTTCTTTGACTTCATCGTTGACTTTGACCTTGACTTTTGAACACGGGGTGTTACATGAAATGAATAGAAGCATTTTTCCTCCAATGACAAATGTTAATCCTTTTGGATTTGTGCCCGAACAACCTCAACCTAAACCTCATTTCGATCCAAGTGCCTGGTTTCCTAAACCACAAGTTGCTACACCAGAACATAAACCTAAATTCGATCCAAGTTCCTGGTTCCCTAAACTGTTGCCCCCCAACTCAACCAAAATTTGATTCGAGTGCGTGGTTCCCTCAACCTCAATTTGATTCTAGTGCCTGGTTCCCGCAATCACAACCTCAAGTTGCTCAACCTAAAAAAGGCAACCAAAATCCTTTCAGAAATCAAACAAGTACATCCACGTCTAACTCAAATCAAACTGATGAAGGGTGTGACTGGTCTGTACAATGTGGAGGTGGAGATCAAGGAGGAACTGTGTTTTATGCTGAAATTGTCAATAATGTCAATGATGGTGAATCTTCAGGAAATGATGACAGTTCAGGATATAGTGGCAGTACTAATGAAGAAGGCTCAGGTGTGAGTGATTACAGTTCATAATCAGACGTGAAGGAGGGAATGGATTCTGAAGCTGATAGTTTGTCGAATGGTGCCAAGGAGATGAAATGTCAAAAATTTGACTTGATCAAGAAAGCTGCTGCTTCATCGAATGACATGGAGAAATTCTTATCTGAAGATGGATCTTTCTCTTGCCAGAATGACACTACGGATAGTGTCGCAGCTTCTACAAGTCAGGTAAAATCTGAAACTCCTACCATATCTAGTGATTGTGCTGATATGAAACATGAATGGGCTAAATTAAAACATGAATCTGAAATGATTCATAGTCACAATCAAAGTTTAATTATTGAACTGTCATAATGCAAAGAGGCAAACATGGCCTTGGCTCGCAATGAAAAGGATTTCAAATCAGTAATTGAAACTTTAAAGAAAAGTGTTTCCGAAGTGTCTAAAACTATTCTTGGCAAACAAATTGGTATTAATAACTACATTATTATTATTGAGGAAACAAAGAAGGAGCTAGCAATGGCTAAATGTGAGTATGAAGCGATCAAGCTCAAATTGGATAGTTATTCTAAGTCCCGATATGTGCTTGATCACATCATTGAAGTTCAAAAGCTAAAAGGGAATGTGAAAGGCATTGGTTATAATTCGTGTCCGCCACCGTTGAGACACAACTATACCAAGATGCCCGATGAGGAGGAAATGCCTCGGTTTGAACCAACTGTACCTCTTAATTATGGGGTGTTTACAACTGGAATAGGGTTCAAATCGGACAGTTCCTCGGAGGGCTCATCTGATAGGAAAGAAAAGCCATCTGTTACGGAACAAAGTCCTCCAACTGTTAAGGACTATGATTCGTCAGATGATGAACCAGATGTGAGTGATGAGGATAAATCTCTTAAAAAGAACAAGGGAGTAGAAGTCCCCGTTGAGAATCATATTCTGTGTGATCCTCCTACTCCTGCTGTGCAGTCTGCTGCTAGACAAGAGATAGATCCTATCGCTGAGACAGTGTCTACTGTTAAAAGTGATAACGTGTTGTACACTTTAATCGGTGATGACAAAATTTATTCAAACACAGCTTTTCCAATTAAAAACGTCCATCAATCTTTGATTGATAAAGTGTTTGAAGATACTACCAGTAAGTTTTTGGAAAAGGGGATCCCGAGAGTTTCAGTAACTCAGTGTGATCCGATTCCAAAAGCAGAAGTTAGAAGAAAATTTGGAAATAAAAAATCACCAACGAAGCAACAACCTATCGCTTTTAAGGGTAAACAACAACAACAACGAGCTCAAAATTCTAAAGGTTCACAATCGAAGGTTGAGACCAAAGGAGCTCATTTCAAGAAGAAAAAAAATGATGTTAAATTTGTAGCATCCAAGGGTACTGACAAGGTGGAGACTTTTGAAAATAAATCAAACACCGATTTTGTTCAAAAAGTCAGAATTTTGAAGCGTAACGCTCAAAACAATTACACCCAACACACAAATGGGTGTAATGATGGAACGGGTACCTCTGGGTCTACAGGTTCAACATGTGAAAGTCAAACCGGATCTCCCAAGTTTGTTGAGAGGAGATCGTGTTTCAAATGCGGGGAGTTTGGGCACATTATCAAAAGCTGCACAAATTATCCGAAAGCAAATTTTGTTGAGAGAGCCCCTCCCGAAAAAGATCACCAAAAATGTCGTTCAGTTTCACCAAAACATGATAAACGAACTGTTAAATAACTGGAAACAAAACAACGACGTAAAAATGTAAAGGTGATCGAAAAGGCTGTAAAAACGGAAATAAAATCTGTTAAAAAGAAACCTAGTTTGTCACAACCATTAAAACCAAAAATTGTAAATACTACACAATCTGGTAAACAGAAACAAGCTTGGAAACCTAAAACGGATAAAGTTTTAGGGGGAGCATCAGCAGTTCCAAATCATCGCGAAGTTGAGATAACTTTCGTCGATGAACATGGACAACCCAAGACCATGAAGGCTTGGGTCCCCCTTTCCAACTAATCTCTGAATGAGTGTGCAGGATGTTCCATGAGGAACTATTAATAGTCATAGGATTGTTGATAGTGGAGTGTCCATGCACAAGATAGGCGACTCAAAGCTCCAAGATATTGTTACATCTAGGAGTTGTTGCCTTTGATGGAGATAAGAAAAAGAAAAGAAGACAAAAATGTCTGATGAAAGAAATTGAAAGCTTCGACAAAATGAAAATCATTCGAAAGTTTGATTGTTAAAGGCTTTAATCGGTTCCCCAGGATATATTCAATCAAAATGTACGCACCTATAGCACGGCTGAAGTTCAAAATCAACAAGATGAACGTGCAGTGTACATTTCTCCACTGTGTGATTGAAGAAAATGTGTTTGTTGAACAAATCAACCGGGTGTGCGGATGCCTTGGCATGGATTGAACAACCGCACACTACTTCTCAAAGAGAAAGTCAAAGACCTTCGCTGGTGCATTTTGGAAAACCAGCCGGACCCAGAGGTTTATGATCTTGTTGCTGTGAAGAGATTTCTCAGTAGCTACAAAATCGACTTTGAAATCCACAACGGGTGGATATCCAGTTTGGGAGAGCACTCAGATTCCTTGCAATGCACGAAGCAGTTGCAGGATACGGTTTTGAACTTCTAATCTCTCCTATACTTGTCGATATTTAAGCTGCTTTATGAATTATTATCCTCTCGTACATCACTCTTTGACCTGACACGTTGAACTCAAATATCACCTCACACGTGATTGTTTCACTATGAAACTCGTCAATGTTGTCATGGTCCACACCGATTACCAGCGTGCCAACTCATTTTTCCAAAATTTGATAAATCTTTTCTGATTAACTTAATTTTGGTAAACGACATTGAGGTAAAACATGAGTTAACCAACATCGGGAAATCCTTTTTGTAAATACCTTTGTGTTTTTTAAAATTTATCATAGTTTGTTGATTTTAGGGGGAGTAAATCCAAATTTGAAAAAAATTGAAAATTCAAAAACATCGAAAAATGTCAAAAACGCAAAAACAATAGAAAACAAAAATGAGTTTCCTGGCCAGAAAAAGAGAAAATGATAGTACATCAGTGGTCTGTCTAAACCTCTTTAAACTGGACCTAAAATGAAAAACGATTAGCAGCTCTATATAAGATGTATCGGTAGGCTCACAATCATTTTAAAGTGTGCAGGGTGATATAAACCTAAATCGACTGAAAACCAGGTGGGAACCATTCATTGGCATATGGTCTTAGTACCAAAATTTCGTTTGAGAGATTGCCGAGGTTCTGAGATATGTGGTCTTCATGCTGTCTTATCATCCAGGTATCATGGTTGTTATCTTTTACCGAAAAATATAACGGAGACGAAGTCTAGATCTTCCATGATACTATACATACGTGTACATATTGCATACGACCTCAATAAGTGATCAACAATCACATGTCCAAACAAAATAAGTGATAATATATCACAGATTCTTTGCGGGAGTCAAGTTCGTCTCTTTGCTGTACGCTAGTACTGACCTGTTCATGGACTTGCTCCTATGCCCTCATGCATTTGAAAATCAATTTCCTCATCAATAAGTGATTCTATCACATAGGGATTGTTTTCAATAAAAAATAAGTGAGTTTCTCACATCTTTTTATACGTCAAAACAGATGATAAGTGGCATACTCACCAGTAAGATGAAATCCTCGTGCATACCTTGATACGGGAATGTGTCGTGTGTGGATGAACACCGGTCGGTAAGTATAAATCATACCTTAATCGTATCCTCTCGCCGCAATTACATCTGATAAGTTGAGCTTAAGTGGATAACAATACCGATAATCGTTATAGGATGTTTATCTAAATGTTAACAAAATGAACAACAAGAGTTGTTTTGGCGTGACCGTACACTGATATGATTCTCTTACCCTCGAAACTCGCAAAAATAATGTTTGTAAATATTTATTTACATTTTCTTCGTTTCTGCACTTCTGTATATATTTATTTATTGCTTTCCGTTTTTACATTTGAAAAATTCAAAATACCAAAAAGATTTTAGGTGAGTTTTAATATAATTTTTATAAAAGTCAAAAAGATTTTATTTCTATTTTATTTTTGATTGACCGATGTTGGAACTCGAGTCTATCCTACCCTATAATCCTGGTCGTAAGCCGGAAAACAAGTGCATCTTCATAAACGGCCGAAGCTAACAAGTTTAGAAAGTTAAAGGATTAAATTTGATCAACTTTTAATCTTTCGAACTGTTGTCGGTCGGTGTTTGATTGAGAGGTGGTCTCATGTGAGTCGTGTGCTTATATTGTTAAAAGTCAATTCTTAGTGAGGTTTTCGTTTGAAAACTTTCAAAGAATGACTATATTCCAAGCGGTTGTTATCATTACGCGTTTAGCTTTGTTGTATGTGCAGATGTTGAATTCAAAGTAGCTAAAAGCGAAGAGAACGTGTCAGATGACAAGCCGTAAAGTGAAGACACAACATGGATGCAATCAAAGGATCAAGATGATCGAGTTGCTGTTGACCACTTATCAACACCACAAGGATCTAAGTGCTGAAAATTAAAAGATTCACGAGCATAACTCAAGGGGGAGTTTGTTTTAAGGGAGAGTTTGTTAATACACTTTCTACTTGCGACACGTGAAGACTTTGAAGATCCTACGAGAAGAATGAATGAACCATCACGAGATGGAGAACGAAACGAGTAGAAGAATGAGTAACGTCCAAAGGGGGATTTTGTTGATACACTTTCTATTTGTGAAGTGTTCAAAACGATCAACGTCCAAGGGGGAGTTTGTTGATGCATATTGTGTGGACACGGATCGTTCCGGGATCGTTCCAGTTTGACTCGTCTACGAAGTGAAGGCCGAAGTCAAGATATCCTCCTATCTTGACTCGGTACGTTGTTTACTTTGTAATGTACGATGTAAATGCAACTGCATGTGTGCAGTATGCATATTAGTGTGTTAACTGTTAAGTTGTTTGCTGTTGACAAAGTTCCCCATGGCAAAGTTCCCCATAGTGAACTTTATTGTTCCCCATGATGAACTTTAAGGTTCCCCATGATGAACTTTATGGTTCCCTATGACGAAGTTTAAAGTTCCCCATGATGAACTTTAAAGTTCCCCATGACGAAGTTTAAGGTTCCCCATGACGAAGTTTAAGGTTCCCCATGACGAAGTTTAAGGTTCCCCATGATGAATTTTAAAGTTCCCCATGATGTGAGAGTGACGAAGATCCCAATCTTCGTCAACTTAGGAACGTCGTCGCACAACTTCGTCCACTGCAGATATTTCGTCAAACATGCAGTATATAAGCAGCAGAACAGAACAGATCAGATAGAAAAGTCTGAATAGATTTGAGAGAACACACTGTAAAATGCACACACACTGAGAGTTTATAAGGAGTTCTTGTAAACATTGCTTTGTAACCGTCATACGTATTAATAGAGTTGAGTGTTAATTGTTGAACCGTGTTTGTCGTTTTCGTGTTCTAACTTGGTTTAACTTACCCGTTTAGATTCCGCACTCTCGGGTTCGTCGGAAAACTGGGAAGCGGTTTAACTCGATCCTCTGGGTGGACTTACAGTTTGAATGGACTAACTCTTATCCTTGGGCTGGCTCATTTATGAGTTCAAAGAACTCGTCATCAGTGGTTTTTTTTGTTCATGGTCAAAGGAGTAAAAGGAAAATTTGTTTCACAAAATTTCACATCTCTGCTTATTATTATTTTGTCACTTTTCATGTCATAAATTTTGTACCCTTTTACTCCTGGAGGATACCCCAAAAAACACCCGGACTCCCCCTTTCTTCAAATTTGTCACCTTTTGTCTCATTGTTTCTATAGTAGGCGAGGCAACCAAATACTTTCATGTGATCATAATACGGTTATTTTCCAAGTATTAATTCATATGGTGTCTTATTTTCAATAACCGTAGAGGGTAGGCAATTAATGATATAAGCGGCTGTTAACACACACTCTCCCCAAAACCTTTTAGGCAAACTCGCTTCAAACCTTAGTCCACGACCACTTCAAGCAAGTGCCTATGTTTTCTTTCAACCACCCCATTTTGTTGGGGTGTGTGTGGACAAGATGTTTCAAGCAAAATACCAATTTTATCGTAAAAATCTTTCATCATATTTGATGTAAACTCACCAACGTTATCACTTCTAATTCTCTTGATGGACTTCCTAAAGTGCACTTCCACCATTTTATGAAAGTTAATTAGGCATCTGCTAGCCTCATTTTTATACTTAATTAGGAACACCCATACGGCTCTACTATAATCATCAACAATGGTGAGAAAATAATTTGCCCGAGAAAACGAAGGAGTGCGATACCGTCCCCAAATTTCGCAATGGATTAGTTCAAACAGTTCATTTGTTTTAGAGATACTAGTTGGGAAAGGAGATCTGATATGTTTTGCTCTTAAACATGAATCACAATTTTTATTCAAAGGTTTAAAGGAAACACTACCAAGAGACTGAATTTTATTGAGCTTTTCCTTTGATGCATGACCCAACCTCTTGTGCCATGTGTCAATAGTTGTCTTCATCGATTTTCTTTCACCCTCAACCATCCCCATTCGGTACAAGCCATTTTTATATCTACCCGCACCAATCAAGGTCCTCGTGAGTAAACCCTACATAACACAAAAATCTGGAAAAAAGGTCACAGAGCATTGGAGGTCGTTTGTTAGCCGACCAACTGATAACATATTGCAATTAAACTCGGGAACGTGGAGAACTCCTTTAATTTTGATTCCTCCTGGTAGGGTATATTCCCCTCTTCCATCAACAGGAATAGCCTCACCATTCGGTATAGTAATATGAGGCTCATATGCCACTTTCTTTTTGTTTTTAAGAAGATCGTTTCTATAGGTCATGTGTTCGGTGGCACCCGAATCCACAACCCAATTCCCGTCTTTGTGTTGCTTACCTGTCATATTGGCAGTCGGTTGTGCTTCCAGTAAATGCTTTAGGAAAGTTTGGTACTGTTTTTTTTTGTCAGAGACCGGATATGGGGCTCGCTTCCGCCTTGCCACAGGTGGCTCTTGGTTTTGCATTGGCACCCTTCGTTTGTTTGTTTCCCGGCCACCAATGTGGGAATCCGATTATCTTGAAACATCCATTCTGGTTGTGACCATCCTTGCCACAGAAGTCACATCGTTCGGCTTCTTCATTTCGTTTCCACCCTTTGCAACAGTCTTGTCACGTGTTTTGGAGTAATCAGAAGCGTGTACATAATAGGGAGAGTTTGCATCTGGTGCACTCCCATTGGCTTCATTTTTCTGGTTCTTGTCGTTCGTCATGGCGGCTGCCCGTGGAGTTTCTTAGGTTAGCTTTTGAACTGCTCTGATACCATCATAAAATCTATGATATCAAATATGTCTGTATATTTCGATATGCTCATTACAATGTAGAAGATGCAATAAATACGAAATGGGTAATATCTAAACATAGGAATAGCAAAATGAATGGTGGGAAATATGGAAACGTGTACCTGTGATTGTGGATCAAATTAAGGTTGGGATATTTAAAAAAAGAGAATGTTAACCAAGTTCTTTTAGGGGTGGGGTTGTTTTATTTTTATAGAGTGGAGACGATGAAGGGTAAATTTGTCATTTCACATCTACTTAACGGAGAAAACTAACCGTCATCCACTCCAGGGACTATCTGAGTAACAAACTGTCAAACCACATGGAGCACCGGTGTAATTTCCCAAAGTTGGGGACTATAGGTGTTATTTTGCAAAATCACAGGGACTATCCGTGCATTTTACTCTTTAAAAATTAAAATCAGTATATCGATAAATATATATAGAGTAAATGTCAATTGACGTCCCAGAGGTTTACACCAAAACGCAGGAACAAACCTCAGTTGAAAAAAAACGCAACAATCAAGTACCTGTGGTTGTCGATTGCGTTAAAAAACTATTAAACTTTTATGACGAATAACAAGTATGCTCTATTTTTTTTGTCAAAATGGGTAATATATCACTAGTGGTGCACAAATTATTAGATTTTTATCTGAAACTTTGTCTGAGCCTTTAGTATAAGTTTTACCTTATTATTTTGAATATTTCATTTCAGCACTTTTTGTATGTTGAAACTGATCTTACAAACCGAGTTAGTCACATTTTATTAGTAAACTGTAGAGCCATCATATGAAGTTCATTTGGCAGTTAGCGATGGAAAGTTGCGATAGGTGTCATTGATATGTAGTTTTGACCATCCAAAGAGATTTGGTGACTAATATCAAGAGGCCACAAATGGCTTATGAAAAGAGTCATTTCACCCATTGTAGGAGCTGAGAAACATCAAAATATACACCCCTATACACCACACCTCACACCCTTT
The DNA here is from genome assembly GCA_030545235.1 of Helianthus tuberosus. Lineage (NCBI taxonomy): Eukaryota > Viridiplantae > Streptophyta > Magnoliopsida > Asterales > Asteraceae > Helianthus > Helianthus tuberosus. Next base: position 4,426,133 of record CM060362.1, read on the forward strand.
CGTGACTGTAGGACACCATAGATCTGTGACAGTGTGACCAAATCAACCATGAGACATGCAATCGAGAACAAACAGAAAATTCAGCAACAACACATGATCTACCACTGACTGATATAGATCATCGCTATGCGATAAAATAGATTGCCACTTAACTGATCCAGTGTCTAATATGATTGTCATTTAACGTTGACCACACCTTGTGTTTATAAGGCGCGAGGTGATCCAAGACACTTAGTGTCCTTAAACGTCATGCGCATTAACAGGTAGGGGAATTTCTTTGAATTCATTTAGAAACAACCCAATTCTTTTACATTGTACTTTTTATGCTCATGGGTTAAACTGCTCTATGGAAATTTAATAATCATCAACAATTAAAAATAAACCAAACAACGATCAAGACTAAATTAAAACAAATTCCTCATAATAACCATTCACAAAGATACTAGAAGATAGATTCATGCCGCTGCAAGATGAAGTATCTGCTTCAACAGCATCAAACTAAGGCCTTTGGTCCAGAAGCAGGACATACAAAGAAGATAAATAACTGATTAGAAATCAAAAGAAAATATTATATACCAAGTACATAGTAAATAGAACCAACCTTGCATTAATATGGAGAGATATAACGCTCTGCACAAATATAGTTACACAGTGGCGGAACCAGAACGATTTAGTTAGAGGGTCATCATAAGCTTATATTCTATACTGGTTCAAATTAGGGGGTCCATCTCTAAGTTTGTTCTTCAAAAACTCAAAATTTATAAATAAAAATTCAAAAAGTTCCGGTGACCGGAGGGTTAACGGACCCTCTTGACCCCCCTCTGGTTCCGCCCATGTAGTTACATAAGTATAATTCCAAAGGAGAAGAGAATGATTGCAGGCAAATCTCTTATATATGATAGGTGATAAACGAAATGAAAAGAATAGAAATTACAATGATACTCTATTCTTTAATATGGGGAGATACAAGGCTCTGCACAAATATAGGCGCATCCATATACTCCCAATAGAGATGTTCAATAGAACGGCAAAACCATGATGCATCATCGTCCTTGGGTAATCCCAGTCGCAAGAAGTGTACAATATCATTCTTCATCTCACGATCACGCTCACGTGGCAGCAGTTCCCACGATTCTTTTACATTGTACTTTTTCATCAACCATACATTGTCAACAGAATAATGTCCAAATACGCACAGACAATTTTTTATAATTCCCAGGCGTGTACATATTGCATTAACAGGTAGGGGAATTTCTTTGAATTCATCTTTAGATAAATCATAAGAAATAATAACCAACTTATCATTTTGATTTTCGAAAATCCAGTGAAATGCACCATTGAATAAGATACCATCCTTAGTAAAACACCATTTAGACTTTACATCTCCAATAACTCTCCAAACATTTGATTTCAAACTCAAGACTTCAAAACATGTTTGATTCTCGCCTTTCTTGGTCCCTATGACGACCTTGTAATCATCTCTAGACGAGTCATAACCAAAACCCCAACATAATCGTACACCGATCAAACGGGGAGACTCCAGTTGTCTTACCTCTCTAGTCAAAGGATTGGTTACTCTAAGACGACCAGGATGAAAGAAATTTGAAAAGATGCATACCAGGCCATTTGAAGAACCAACAAGATGCTGACCGAAACCAGAACGTTCAAATAAAGCAATTCTTCTATGGGCAAGTTGATTGTTGTAGTGATCTTTGTTGTAACTACGGTTCAGATGACGATTAATGAAACCAGGACATGTGATTAAAGAACGCCATGACTTACACACACTCTTGTAACAAATCAGATCCTTCACGTCCAATCGTACCAGTATCTGCTCAACTACATCGTCATGAATAACCTCCGCCATTGAAAGCTGAAACAAGGGGTTGACGATATGTAAGGAGCAAATTCAGAGGTTATATTCTTCCAAAATAAATATTGAGCTATTTACATCTTTGTCTTGGCCAATATATGTTTATAATATTTAAATTATGTTTCCTTATTTAGAGATAGGGCAACTTTGTATTGTCCCTATTTAAAGGGTTGTTTTCCATTGATTGAAGTCTATCTATACAATATTAATTTAAATATTATAAAGACTTTGTTCCCCTATTGGGTTCAGATAACAGATTTGATCCATAGTTTTTTTTTTTTTTTTTTTTTTTTTTTTTTTATAAATAAAGTGATTATTTATTTATTTTTTGTATGAAGAGAAATTTAAGGAAATTATACTTTCATAGATATATATTAAATATAAAGATAATTTGGAAAACAAAGCTGTCGTCGACTAATATTTTTTGTTTTTATAATTTCATTAACCTTTTCTTTCGAAGTGGTATATATCAAATGCCATTTTAAGCTGAGTAATGTTCTGTAACAATCAATGTATCAACTTTGATATCAAAATGGTTTTACTAAAATGTGAATCTCCAAACCCTTCTCCAAGAACACCAACAATTATCGTAAGAAACTATTTGGTTAATGAAAACTCGTTACGAATAAAAACAATTACATAGTCCTACTAATCAGCTACTAAAGCTCCTCCAACTCTTAACACAAAAAATCTATCTATACTTTCTATAAAAGTAGAAATCCAAGTGACATAAGAAAAGCTGATGTGTCAGCTAGAGAGCATGTCCAACAATGCTTTTCTTATGTCTTTCGCGATGAGGTGGCAGCGATAGAGGAAACATAGTGACATCATAATTCAAAAATCTGTCATCCAAATCACTGCCCCAATTTTTAATTTCAAAGGTCTGGCCCACATTCAATTATTAAACCGCTAATGTTCATTGAAATTTCAAACCACTGATGCTCATTAAAATGGGAGGGTAATTTGAAATTTAAAACTTCATAGGGATATGTAATTAACATTTAATGTCATCAGAGCTTCAATTCTTCTCTCTCTCAAATATAAATTCAAACTCAAATCCAAAGTCGATCATAATTTCAAAAACCCATTTCAATCTCTCTGTCTACTCTCTCTCAACTCTCTATCTCTAAAACTGTAGATACAGAGAAGAGGATGAAGACGACAAAGGCGTTGCATTTAACATCGATTTGAATGGTAGTTTAAAAATATATATTTTTTGATTTTTTCTTTTTATCACAAACTGAAGGTTTGTATGCTAAATGTTCTTCAGGTAGATCTTGCTCGATTATTATTTGGTGTTGAAGTCTTGAGTTCGTTGGCCGAGCTTCCGAATGTGATCAAGGTTATAAAATGGATCTCAACTTTATTGATGAAGAGGTAATGTCTGTTTGTGTTTAAAATAAATCATGATTCTATGAAATTTGATTGATATGTTTGTAGCTTTTGATTTTGTCTTTGATTTGTTATTGTTTATTCAGATGCTTGCATTGGTGTACCATGTGATTACGAGTAGATTGATTTTGATATGTTTGTAAAAATGAGAAATCCCAATGCAAATTAGAAAACCTGGTGATGTCTGTTTATTCATCATGGTTAATATCGATTTGAATATTATGCAGACGAACGGTAGTTTAAAAATAGATATTTTTTTTGATTTTTTTTTTCTTTTTATCATGAACTGAAAGTTTGGATGCTAAATGTTCTTTAGGTAGATCTTGCTGGATTTGTTATTTGGTGTTGAAGTCATGAGTTCGTTGGCCGAGCTTCCGAATGTGATCAAGGTTATAAAATGGATCTCAACTTTATTGATGAAGAGGTAATGTCTGTTTGTTTTTAAAATATGTAACACCCCAGAATATAATCATATGTGTTTATATATATATATATTGTAACAATATGTTTTTTTTTAGAATTAACTAGGAGGTGAACCTAGTTAGAATGTGAAATAGAATTCTTAACTAAAAGAAACAAGTTTCAGCCATTTAAAAACAAATATGTATACATGAGGGATGGGATATGTAATTGATGAAAGTTAGGTAATTAAAATAAAACACAAAAAACTCATAACACACGCACATACGTGCGTGGTTGGTCGTCAGGAGCAAGAGGGGGAAAGAAACCCTTCTTATCTTCACAAAAATTGAAGAATTAAAGCACTAAACATGGCTGAAACACTTGCATGTTAACAAATTCGTGATCATCTAGTCCTACCAAAGCTTAAGGTAACAAGAATTTTATGTTTTGGTAATCTTGGATATTTGGGGTTTCAAGGAATCCTTGGATTTAGGTGAAATTAGTATGATAATGAATTAGAATCACAATTTAGAGCATGATGAATCTTTGAAGTATGTTAAATTGATGTTGAAAGAGAAAAACCCACTTAGATTAAGATGATAGTGCTATGTAACATGAAATCTTGATGTAAAATTTGCATAATAATGTTGTATGATGATGTTCTTATTAAGTTGTTGCTATTTGAAATCGAAATTAGAATGAAGGTGATATATGGAATTGATTGAAATCAATGTTCTTGATATTATTGATATGAACTAGCCATGTTACGCATATAATACTTGTACACTATGCTTGATTAGTAGTACGCACGCCAAGTGTTTGTTAAAATGCTTGAATGAGGGGTTTAAATGATCTCCAAAGTTAAATGGTTAGAATTGGGAATTTGTAGATTTTTAATTTAAAGTTGTTAATTACGGAATGAAAAGAACGACATTGGACTAAAGTATGTGATCCTTGGATTATAGGGATCAAAGAAGAAAGCTCAAGTCGCTCCGGATCGCAAACGAACAACGACAAAGGTAAGTTTTTTGCTTACAAAATATTATTAGCATGTTTTAAAGTGAAATGTTATTATTCTATAGTCGAAGCCGTATACTTGTAATGAGTTAGTGTAAGTCTAATACATGTTATGGATATGGGTTGAATGAGTTGAAGGGATAATGTGCTAAGTTGAGAAATTCATGTTCGATAGAAGGTTTAAAAAGGTCTTCTTGTAGTTCGACTAGTAATTTGATGTCGTATGAATTATTTAGTTAAAATGTCTAATTGATTGGTTGTATGTAGGTAAAGCGACTTGTTAGATGGCGCTACTTGGATCGAACACACTCATGATGCACGCTTCCGCGAAGATACTAGTTATGGTTTAAACTTTTGTTAAATGGTTTTTGTTAAAACAGGTCTTTTGTAAGTAACTTAACTCAGTTGTTGTTAGTCGTGGAACTTGTAACTAAAGACTATGTTAGTTGTTTATGAAATGTTTGGGTTGTAAACTTTTTTTTTGTAACTCTTCGTTAGTTATCACAAAGTTAATTCAGGATTTTTACTTATGAATTCTTTGACCCGTTTGGTATTTTGTCAAATGAAGCTCGTTAGTTTCTTTCAAAAGTTTAGACCTTACAAGTTGGTATCAGAGCCCAGGTTTGAGGGATTCAAGTATTGGAGTTACAATGCTTGAACTCAAACCGAAAGCTCGTACGAAAGTGTGTTCGTTCCGAAGCGCGTACAAGTAAGTAAATAATGAATTGTGGATATATATGGTTTAAGTTGGAATCGGGAGAAAGAATTATAGTTACCACACTAGAACGGCATGGGTTAAGGACATTATGGAATATTACGGGGGATTTCGGGACTTCACGGAACCGTTTCAGGTTGAATCGGGGCTCAGGAACGAAGTTTTGAGCAAAAAAATGAGTTAAACAGCGAATGCAGGTCAGAAGCACCGTCGGCGACGGCCATTTATGGTGTCGGTGACGCACTGGGGATGTTCCGACGGCTTAATTCACTGCCTACGGACAAATTTCAGTGACGCAACATTCTGGGCACCGTCGCTGACGCTGCCTTTTGCCGTCGGTGACGCCCTCTCCTGAGCTGCGTTTCTGATTTGCTTTGTTTATGGTTCCGAGGCTCCCAAATCCGTTCCAAACATTCGTTAAACTCTTGGAACACCTTAAATTTCCTATGAAACTAAGAGTACAACATAGCTAACATGTTTTAATGATGAATGTGTAAAAGAATGGGAAGTCATGTACATGAACGAATGAAGTAAGTAACGCATCTAGAATGTTTGTAAAGAAAGATTGGATGGGTTTACGACTTACAAGAATGAATTATTAAGAATGATTGATGTATAGAAAGATGGGGAGAATGAATGTAATGATGTTTAACATGAGTATTTAATTGTAGATGGCAAGTGGAGGAAACACGGATACCACAGAACGGATAACTCGAAACGAGTTAAACAAGATAATTTCGGATGAAGTAGTGAAGGCGTTTGATGCAAATGTTTTGAAGCTAGCACAAGAAGTGGAGAGCCAAGTGTTAAGTAGGGTGGAGACTATGTTAACAAGTAAGGTAGATGAGTTGAAAGAAATGATAACCGGGATTCAAGGCAAGAAGGATGCACGACGGTGCACATATAAGGATTTCATGGCATGTAAGCCTGCAACTTATAATGGAGAAATTGATCGCATTGAATGTCAAAGATGGATAGCCAATATGGAGGGAGTGTTCATTCGTAGTCATTGTGATAAAGAAGATCAAGTCATGTTCGCCACGGGGAAACTTTCACGACGAGCTAAGGATTGGTGGGATGCGTATAGTAAAGAGATCGGCGAGGATAGAGTCCAAAGTTTGACTTGGCAAGAATTCAAGCAACCTTTTATCAAATACCATTGTCCACAATCAGCCGTGGATCAAATTCAAGAAGATTTTCTCCGACTCCGACAAAAAGACGAATCAATTGATGAGATCACAAATACTTTCCTTGACAAGCTGAAGTTTTGCGGAGAAATAGTGGGAATGGAGAGGAAGAAGATTATCCGTTATCATGGCATTCTAAAAGCTGAATATCGGGAGTTCATAACTCCTTCCTAATGTGAAACTTTGGACGAGCTTATTGATTGGGCAAGGGATAGGGAAATTGAGTTGAAGAGACAAGTTGAACGCGGGGAGAAAAGACAAATCGAGAAAGGATCAACACAAGGCACTTCCAAGAAACCTAATACACACGATCAAGGAAAGAAAGAAGCTTCTAAGGGAGGGTTTCCACGATGTAAAACGTGTGGAAAACCCCATTCGGGAGAATGTTTATTGGGAAGGAAAGGATGTTACAACTGCGGACAACAAAGGCATCCGTATTATAATTGCCCAAATCCCAAGAGAGTGTACTACAACTGTAATGAATCGGGCCATGTGAAGGGCGAATGCCCAAAACTCAAACAAGGGACGAAGAAAGAAGGAAAGAAGGAAGAACCCGCTAAAGCTAAAGGAAGAATGTTCCAAATTTCTACGGAAGAAGCTAGAGCTTACCCGAATGTGGTGTCAGGTATCTTTATGATAAACTCTATACCTACATATGTGTTGTTTGATACCGGGGCTAGTAGATTATTCATTTCGACCGAGTTTATACATTCCCCTTTATTCATGATAGAAAGAATGCCTACATATTTAGAGGTAGAAATAGCCGACTGTAAGAGTTACCTTTTACATGAGATATGTAGAAATTGTAAAATTACTATCGAGGATGAGGATTTTGACATTGATTTGATTCCCATGGTCTTAGGAGAATTCAAGGTAGTAGTAGGTATGGAATGGTTATCCCGCTAATATGCGGAAATTTTATGTGAAAGAAAAATCATTCATGTGACATCTCCAAGGGGAAGGCGGGTAAGTATTCATGGGGAAAGGAAGATAGAGGCAAAATTATGTACTATCTTAGAAGCGGTTAAGTATGCGAAGAATGGAAGTAAGGCATTCTTAGCCTATGTTGTCGACAAAAAATTAGGTGCTTTAAGAGTTAAAGATACTAAGATTGTGAATGAATACCCGGATGTGTTTCCGAATGAATTGCGGGGACTCCCACCCGAGCGAGAAGTCGAATTCCGTATCGAGTTGGAACCAAATGCCAAACCAGTAGCCAAGGCCCCTTACCGATTGGCACCCGCGGAAGTACGGGAATTAATGGTCCAATTACAAGAACTTCTCGACAAGGGCTTTATACGCCCTAGCGTGTCCCCGTGGGGATCGCCCGTTTTGTTCGTTAGAAAGAAGGATGGGTCGATGAGAATGTGCATCGACTATCGTGAGCTCAATAAACTCATGATAAAGAACCGATATCCCCTTCCGAGAATAGATGATCTTTTCGATCAATTACAAGGGGCAAGTTGGTTCTCAAAAATCGACTTGCGATCAGGTTACCATCAAGTACGAGTAAGGGAAGAGGACGTACCTAAGACCGCGTTCAGAACCCGTTACGGACATTATGAATTTTTAGTAATGTCATTCGGGTTAACTAACACTCCGGTCGCTTTTATGGATCTAATGAATAGAGTACGCCGAAATATGCGAGATCAATTCGTCATAGTATTTATTGATGACATTTTAGTATACTCTCGTTGTGAGTCTGAACATGCGAGTCATCTACGTCAGGTACTCAAGACGCTTCAAAAGGAAAAGTTATTCGCTAAGTTTTCTAAATGTGCGTTTTTGCTCAGGGAAGTGCAGTTTTTAGGCCATGTAATTAACGAGAAAGGGATTTTGGTGGATCCCTCTAAAGTGGAAGCTGTGATAAAATGGGTACCTCCAAAGAATGTTAGTGAAATAAGAAGTTTCCTCGGTCTAGCCGGCTATTATCGAAGATTCATCCAGGATTTCTCCAAAATAGCCCTCCCTTTAACCAAGCTGACAAAGAAGGAAGAAACGTTTGAATGGGGAGATGATCAACAGAAAGCTTTTCGAATGTTAAAAGAGAAATTGTCGAGCTCTCCCGTATTAACCCAGAGGGAGCGAAAGACTTAGTGGTTTATGCGGATGCATCTCATCAAGGGTTGGGGTGTGTCTTGATGCAACGAGGCAAGGTTATTGCCTACACTTCAAGACAACTAAAGCAGCATGAAATTAACTACCCAACCCACGATTTAGAACTGGCGGCGGTAATTTTTGCCTTAAAAATCTGGAGGCATTATTTGTATGGAACAAAGTGTACAATTTATTCAGACCACAAAAGCCTTAAATACTTCTTCGAGTAGAAAGACCTTAATATGAGGCAACAAAGGTGGCTAGAATTGATCAAGGATTACGACTGCGACATTCTTTACCATCCAGGTAAAGCTAATGTTGTGGCGGACGCACTAAGCCGGAAAGAATACCCACCACCTATTCGAGTGAAATCGATGAGAATGATAGTCACTCCAAATCTTCTCGAAACAATACGAAAGGCGCAAGATGAGTCCTTGAATGTAGGTGATCCGAAAAGTGAAAGGACGAAAGGGTTTGATAATAAACTTGAAATAAATGCGAGCGGATTAAAAACGAGGTATGGTCGGGTTTGGATACCACGTCATTGTGAAGCAAAAACCTTAGTATTGGAAGAAGCACATAAGTCCCGTTACTCTGTTCATCCGGGAGCCACTAAAATGTATCCGGATTTGAAAGAGAATTATTGGTGGCCGGGAATGAAACACGACATTGCTAAGTATGTATCCAAATGCTTGACGTGTTCCCAAGTAAAGGCGGAACATCAAAAACCATACGGGAAACTACAACCTTTAGAGATCCCGGTATGGAAATGGGAGGATGTAACCATGGATCTTGTAACTAAACTTCCTAGAACGAGAAAGGGACATGACGCGATATGGGTCATTGTTGATCGCCTTACCAAAAGTGCCCATTTCCTACCCATTCGGGAAACTTACCCCTCTGAAAGGTTAGCGGAAATTTATGTGAATGAAATCATTTCCCGCCACGGTGTGCCAGTGTCTATTGTGTCGGACCGGGATACGCGATTTACCTCCCGCTACTGGCGGAAGTTTCATGAAGGAATGGGTACACAATTGCACGTAAGTACCGCATATCACCCACAGACGAATGGTCAATCCGAAAGGACCATTCAAACTCTTATAGACATGTTGAGAGCATGCGTTATGGATTTCGGGGGAAACTGGAATGAACATTTGCCATTAGTGCAATTCTCGTATAATAACAGCTACCAAAGTAGCATACAAATGGCGCCGTATAAAATGTTGTATGGGAGAAGGTGTAGAACCCCTGTTTGTTGGGGAGAAGTGGGACAAAGAGAACTCGCGCCTAAAGATGTAGTGGCGATAACTAATGAAAAGATCGACATGGTACGAGCCCGATTAAAAGCGGCGCAAGACCGACAAAAGTCCTATGCGGATAAAAGAATGCGCCCTATTGAGTTCCAAGTGGGGGACCGAGTGTTCCTGAAGGTGTCCCCGTGGAAAGGCATAATTCGATTCCGTCAGCGAGGAAAGTTGGGTCCGCGATATATCGGACAATTCAAGATTATAGCTCGAGTTGGAAAGGTAGCCTACCGGTTAGAATTACCCTCAACATTAGAAGGGATTCACAACACTTTCCATGTGTCACAATTACGAAAATGTCTTGCCAATGAAACGGATCATGTACCCCTTGAAGACATTGAAGTAGATGGGAAAATGAATTACATAGAAAGACCGGTGGCTACAAGGGATACCAAGGTGAAAACTCTTCGCAACAAGGAAATTAAACAAGTGTTAGTCCAATGGCAACACAGAAGGGGATCGGATCTCACTTGGGAACCGGAGGACGAGATGAGGAAGTTCAACCCATTTTATTCGGTACGTTAATCTGGTTTCGGGGACGAAACCTTCTTTAAGGGGGGTGGACTTGTAACACCCCAGAATATAATCATATGTGTTTATATATATATTGTTACAATATGTTTTTTTTAGAATTAACTAGGAGGTGAACCTAGTTAGAATGTGAAATAGAATTCTTAACTAAAAGAAACAAGTTTCAGCCATTTAAAAACAAATATGCATACATGAGGGATGGGATATGTAATTGATGAAAGTAGGTAATTAAAATAAAACACAAAAAACTCACAACACACACACATACGTGCGTGGTTGGTCGCCAGGAGCAAGAGGGGGAAAGAAACCCTTCTTATCTTCACAAAAATTGAAGAATTGAAGCACTAAACATGGCTGAAACACTTGCATGTTAACAAATTCATGATCATCTAGTCCTACCAAAGCTTAAGGTAACAAGAATTTTATGTTTTGGTAATCTTGGATAATTGGGGTTTCAAGGAATCCTTGGATTTAGGTGAAATTAGTATGATAATGAATTAGAATCACCATTTAGAGCATGATGAATCTTTGAAGTATGTTAAATTGATGTTGAAAGAGAAAAACCCACTTAGATTAAGATGATAGTGCTATGTAACATGAAATCTTGATGTAAAATTTGCATAATAATGTTGTATGATGATGTTCTTATTAAGTTGTTGCTATTTGAAATCGAAATTAGAATGAAGGTGATATAAGGAATTGATTGAAATCAATGTTCTTGATATTATTGATATGAACTAGCCATGTTACGCATATAATACTTGTACACTATGCTTGATTAGTAGTACGCACGCCAAGTATTTGTTAAAATGCTTGAATGAGGGGTTTAAATGATCTCCAAAGTTAAATGGTTAGAATTGGGAATTTGTAGATTTTTAATTTAAAGTTGTTAATTACGGAATGAAAAGAACGACATTGGATTAAAGTATGTGATCCTTGGATTATAGGGATCAAAGAAGAAAGCTCAAGTCGCTCCGGATCGCAAACGAACAACGACAAAGGTAAGTTCTTTGCTTACAAAATATTATTAGCATGTATTAATGTGAAATGTTATTATTCTATAGTCGAAGCCGTATACTTGTAATGAGTTAGTGTAAGTCGAATACATGTTATCGATATGGGTTGAATGAGTTGAAGGGATAATGTGCTAAGTTGAGAAATTCATGTTGGATAGAAGGTTTAAAAAGGTCTTCTTGTAGTTCGACTAGTAATTTGATGTCGTATGAATTATTTAGTTAAAATGTCTAATTGATTGGTTGTATGTAGGTAAAGCTACTTGTTAGATGGCGCTACTTGGATAGAACACACTCATGATGCATGCTTCCGCGAAGATACTAGTTATGGTTTGAACTTTTGTTAAATGGTTTTTGTTAAAAAAGGTCTTTTTTAAGTAACTTAACTCGGTTGTTGTTAGTCGTTGAACTTGTAACTAAAGACTATGTTAGTTGTTTATGAAATGTTTGGGGTGTAAACTTTTTTTTTGTCACTCTTCGTTAGTTATCACAAAGTTAATGCAGGATTTTTACTTATGAATTCTTTGACCCGTTTGGTATTTTGTCAAATGAAGCTCGTTAGTTTCTTTCAAAAGTTTAGACCTTACAAAATAAATCATGATTCTATGAATTTGTTTGATATGTTTGTAGCTTTTGATTCTGTCTTTGATTTGTTATTTTTTATTTAGATGCTTGCATTGGTGTACCATGTGATTACGAGTAGATTGATTTTGATATGTTTGTAAAAAGGAGAAATCCCAATGCAAATTAGAAAACCTGGTGATGTCTGTTTATTCATCATGGTTAATATCGATTTGAATATTATGCAGACGAACGGTAGTTTAAAAATAGATATTTTTTGATTTTTTTCTTTTTATCATGAACTGAAAGTTTGGATGCTAAATGTTCTTCAGGTAGATCTTGCTGGATTTGTTATTTGGTGTTGAAGTCTTGAGTTCGTTGGCCAAGCTTCCGAATGTGATCAAGGTTATAAAATTATTCTATGAAATTTGTTTGATATGTTTGTAGCTTTTGATTTTGATTTTGTCTTTGATTTGTTATTGTTTATTGTTTATTCAGATGCTTGCATTGGTGTATGAAAGCTGTTAAAGAGGAAGCACTTATGTACCTAAGGCCTGATCAACCAAAGGAAAACCACTGCTCAGTAATAGCAGTGGTTTAGTATCTACAGCGGATTCAACATCAGTATTTATGTATCAGTTTTTCTTATGCAACAATGTTTAGTGTATCGGTGTTTAGATTTTGTTACATCTTCGATGATGGCTGTTAGATTTATGAAAATGTAATTGCTAAAGTTTGAATATTATTGTTATTATATTATCATCTGTTGATCGTGGTCTGTTAAAGCACTGCTCTTAAACATTCTCTGTTGAACTGCATCATCTGTTAGTCCATAGGAGAGGTTCTTTTTGGCAGACCTTTGTTTGAACCGTCTCGGTATTTATCAGAACATGTTCATCATGAGGCGTGTGTTAACAGATGTTTGAAATCCTCTGTTGAAGTGTATCACTGTTAAGTCACAGCAGATGTTAGCAATTTATACTGTGGAATGATCAGCAGATGTTATGTTTTGTAGACCTTTGTTTCAACAGCAGATGTTAGCTTTATGATACTTTTGTATTCATATTCAGCAGCAGAGGTTGTTTTATCAGCAGAGGTTATTTGCTATAACAGTCTTTGTGTTTATTAGCAGAGGTTGTTTTATCAGCAGAGGTTATTTGCTGTAACAGTCTTTGTGTTTATTAGCAGAGGTTGTTTTATCAGCAGAGGTTATTTGCTATAACAGTCTTTGTGTTTATTAGCAGAGGTTGTGTTTATCAGCAGAGGTTATTTGCTATAACAGTCTTTGTGTTTATCAGCAGATGTTGTTTGGAACAACAGACTTTGCATGAACAGATTTTCTGTTTGATAGAGCTTTTGGTTTGTCAGATTTTATCTAAATAGAGGTTGAGTGTATAAATTTATAGAATATAATTCAAGTTTTAATGTATCATGAAGAGCCAATTAAAATATATGGAGAATGTACAACAAAGGTTTAAGTTAATATAAATAATAAGATAAGCATACATGATCATAGTTTAAATATTCGTAAGTCGTAAGTTTTAAAAATATAGAAGTTTGATACATCACCATCCCATAATTTATCTCAAATGAGATAATACCAACAACCACAACTATCTGTAGACTTTCTTTAAGATCAGCTTGGCTTTTTCTTCAGAGTAGACAAATTTGCATCTCATATTTCTGTAGATACCATTGGGCTTAGTGAACTTCTTGGTGAATTGACAAGCTGCGTACCTAAATCCCTTGCCATGCTTCTCCCGTCGAAAGTCAATTACAGTGTCAACTCCATTTATATTTTCAACTGTCATCTTCAATGTTCTATGAATCCTTGATAAAGAAGCTACTTTCACATTCAGACGCTTAAAAATAAATATAAAATACCAATAATTAATAAGAAATACATAATGTATTTAAGTAAAGTAACAAAAATTACAGCTTAATTGTAACAAACATTTAACATCCAAAGAATGAGGAATAATATATTAACAGAATAAACTTACAAAATGTTTGCTGCAGTACCATACGATTTGTAAGGGGTATCCATCAGTATCAGCTTCATAATCTAAGACTGCGGCATCATAATCTGCGCCGTCGATATCATCGGATGATTCATTCGATACAACATAATCACTATCAGAATTTGTGTCATTGGATTCTTCAACATCCGACTGGTGTTGCAGATCCTCGGTAATTTGAGGAACTTCCAAATTGGGTGAGGAAGTATCGTCTATTGGATTGTCATTGGATTTTGGTGCAACAATCTCACATCCATTCAAATCAAAGGCAGTAATCAGAAAGATGTAATCCGCTACGTATCTTAAAACAATTACAATTCCTGTTTGCATACCCATGTAGTGTACAACCTTTTCCCATCCATCGGTTATAAAGTAACAATTCCGAAGAGGATCACGTTGAAGTAGTACATCAAAAGAGTCCCACTAATTCACATAGATCTTAAATGTCTCTTTAAGTTTACCAACTCCAATACTGACGTTGACTAACTCTTTGGGTATTAGCTTAACAAAAACATATAAAATAATGAAATCAAACAAAGGTACAGTAAAATTAACAACTATATCACTAATTACTATAGTAACATTTAAGTATTGGATTAAAATACCAAAACTTACCAACACGTCTTTACAAACATCAGTAAAACAGTGAGAGAATGAATCCATACATCCAAACTTCCTCTCAAACGATATTGATGTGAACATAGAAATCATTGGAAGTTTTTTGGATAATGATGAACTTTTTCAAAAGGTGTCAGCAGATATGTATATGGTGCAGTTTTTTTAAATACCAACAGACATCATTCTTTCAATGAAAGGTCAGAGACAACTCAGGACCATCCTTCTTTTAGAGCGAAAGTTCCATTGTGTTTTGAAAATCGGTAATCCCATCTCATACCTTTTACACACTCTATAACGCCAACGTTACCAGGAACTTCTTTGAGTAAATGATTGTTTACAAAGTTTTGTGGTATTATCTGTTGAGTTCAAGTATTTAAGTATTGGCAAATGTTATATGTGAATTAATTGTTAACAATAAAATTGTAGAAAATGATTTTAATGTAATAATCTTACCAAGATTTTGGAATTAAGAGAATCCAAATATTTATAAAAAGACATCTTCCAAGATATTATGTTTCTGGTTAAAAATCAAAGAAAAATGAGACAATGTATTTTATCAGATACTTCATTATTTATAAAGACTGTGATAACAAATGTGAACCAACAATGTTTAACGTATCTATGTCATTCAGATAACGCATTTAATATTTATCGATTTATCTAGAGTATAACAATTAATAAAGATTCTTCTAAAAACTGTAGAATCGAGTACCACTCTCAATAACTTTTTTTGGATGCAAGTCAATAAATAAAAGATTTGTCATTTAATCATATTCTTTAATATCAAGTAAGAAAAACAAGAAAATGTACCTTATCGATTGCTTTCAAGAATCCAAATGTAACACCATATCGAACAAAACTTCAAATCAGAAACATTATAAAAAATAAAAAAGCTTGTAAAATTAAACTGATATATCATCTAAAACATGCAATACATTGAGAACAGTCTTCATAACATTTGTTAATCATGTGCATATGAAACTAATGTATATACAAATTTTAATAAATATTATTATACCTTGATCGAAGTTGTTGATGATGTCAAAATTAAGAAGAATTCAAGTGGAGTGATTCAATATTTCAAATGGACATCGGTGATTAAAACTTGAAGCACTTTTTATGAGATCAGACAAACAATTTTGTAAAGGGGATTTGGAGAGTCGTTAAAAAGGTAAAGCATGTTTCTATCTGCCTCTATGTAAAATGGTAAACCATCATTGGAATAATAAATTACATTTTACCGCCATTGGGATAAGAAACTTACATTTTACCCCCTAATAATATAGCTTTCTTTTTCAAATAAGTCAAATCATTTTCAAATAATTCAAACCATTTTACAAAATCTATGATGATACTAAACATCTGTCAACCTGACAACGTCTGTTGGGTATAATGGAGGAACTGTTGTTAGGAAATGTTTGTTGGAAAGCAGTACAACTTTTTGAAAGCATCTGATACTTGCTCTGCATTAAGCTTATCCTGAGAACACATGTTGTTTATAATATTCTTCTCTTAATATCTGTTTACTAACCTTTGTAATTTCTGTTGACTGACCTTTTTAACATGGGTCGACTAACATCTGATAGTTACTATCTATTTAATCATCTGGCAAGCTCACTTGGAGATAATCGATGACAGTTCTTAGTAAAGTCTGTAGGAAAGCAACATAAGTTTTTAACAATTAATAGACAACAGTAGTTTCCTATCAACATAATGTAATTGCTGTTGAATAAACCTATTGATCATTAATTTATATCAATTTTGTAAGTCGCAGTAATTTTTTTTTACTATCTGTCAATATAAGTTATGCATGGTTTTCTAAGAAACAACAGTGGTTTTGCTATCAACATAATGGAATTGCTGTTGAATAAAGCTATTGACCATTAGTGTATATAAATTTTATAAGTCTGCACTAATTATTTTTTTACTATCTGTCAATATATGTTATGCATGGTTTTCTAAGAAACGACCCGTGTTTGTACACGGGTCTTACCGCTAGTACTATATAATAAAATAAATCATTTTGGGGACACTTGTCATCAAATTAGGTCATGTTTTATAGATAAGTATTAATTTAGTTTAATTTTTTCTAATTAATTATAAATAATCCTCCTACTAAATATTATTTAGTTTAATCTCCTTCTCATTTATAATATTATTTATTTAACTAATAGAGTAAATTACGATTTTGGC
This sequence comes from Helianthus tuberosus, assembly GCA_030545235.1. Taxonomy (NCBI): domain Eukaryota; kingdom Viridiplantae; phylum Streptophyta; class Magnoliopsida; order Asterales; family Asteraceae; genus Helianthus; species Helianthus tuberosus. The sequence goes on from CM060362.1 coordinate 4,443,054, forward strand.
CCTGTGGTTATATCATTTTTACTCTTTTAGCCTAAAAAGAATTTTTAACATCTGAGCCCCCAACGTCTTTTTTTCTAATCTTTTTGGCTCTTAACGTCTTTTTTCTAACCCTTTTGGCCCCTAACATTTAATGGATGTGGTTAATGTTAGGGGGCCAAAAGGGATAGAAAAAAGACGTTGGGGCTCAGTTGTTAAAAAATTCTTTTTTGGGCTAAAAGGGTGAAAGTGATATAACCATAGGGGCCAAATCGTAATTTACTCTAACTAATATTATTTATCATTTATACATTTATGGAGTTTTAAATAATAGGTTAAATTTATTGAGACTTCGTTAACAAATGTTGCTACAACAAAATAAACTATTTATATCAATCTAAATTGTTATCTACACTATACTATATAATAAAACATTAATGTGTGACACATGTCGTTCATTGTAGGTATTTATTTTATGATTTTTTCGCCTCACTTCCAAACTTATCTTATATTAATTAAATAAATAAATGAATAATGAGCTAATATTAAATTTTATCCTATTTTAAATTTCGAATACCATTCTTCTATTTTTCTAATAAAATATTATCCGAAATTGTAAATTGTTAATTTAAAACATTTTAAATAAAACAAATTATTTATCACCAAAACCAAACTTTGTATTAATATATTAAATATTTTTATTTTCACTATACAAAATTCAATTTACTAACTTTTTTATTATTTGGTATATAAAATTACATTTATTTAATTCGTGTAATAAATGAGGTTTTTTAAAGATGTATTATTTTATTATTTGGTAAGCAATATTACATTTATTTAACCCGTGTAATACATGTGGTTTTAAAGATATAATTTTTTTATTTGTTATATAATATTACATTAATTCAACTCATACAATATGGTTCTTATATATATAACTTTTTATTATTTAATATATAAAATTATATTTATTCAACCCGTGCAGTAAAAGAAGTTTTTAAAGATATAATATTTTCTTATTTAGTGTATAAATTTATTTACTCAACCCGTGTAATACACGTAATACACGGGGTTATAAGCTAGTAAACAAATAAAAGAAAAACTAATCGATAAAATAAACAATTCAATTATAAACCTAGCTAATTTATCTCCTTAAACCTTTAATCTCTATCTTCATAACTCGACACCATTTTTTTTGGAGACTAATCCAAATTAAGCCAGCAAATTGATAGTTTTATTTTTATTCTTATTCGAAAATTAGTTTTGAGTAATTCATGTTTTTGCTCCTTTAGTTTCATATTTGTCTCGAGAATATATATAGATTGAGAAAAGAGAGAATGAATTTTGATATATTGAAACAACTGATAATAGCTCCTATTTATACAAGTTTGTGATGAACTAAATTAGGTAAATTTCTATCTAATGATGAGAGATTGATCCCCTTTAATTGGTTCCTTGATTCTGGTACTACAGCTGTGATTAGAGTTGTGAGTACAACTATGCTTCTTCAACAACCCCCCCCCCCCCCCCCCCCCCCCCCTCAAGTTGGAAGTGGGGTTCACTTATGAAACATATTTCCACTTACTGCTTTAGTTAATATACCTACTAACTGATCTTTGGATCGAATAAATGGTAGGGAAATAATTCCTTTTTCAAGTTTCTCTTTTATGAAATGTTGGTCTTAATGTTTTAAAAACCGTTTTTTAAGTCATACCGGGTTATGCTCTAAAATGGTTCAACCGGTTGAACCGGATTATTGGTTAACCCTATAAATTCCATAAATTACAAATTCATCTAAAAAACAATCAAATCTCAACTAGGATTTATGTAACTGATCATAGTTTTGTCTAAAAACAACTATTTTTATTTTAAACTATTAAACATTTTAAGAATATTTTTATTAGTTATAAACAATATTGCATTGTATGATGTGAGTAATGTTGGGATTAAACACTACAAAGGAAAAGATGATATGAAAAGGCAAAACTGCTTCAGAACTGTTGATCATCATAAGCAGTGTTTGCACAAGATTCTTCCTTTGACAGTGGTTATCTAACAACTGATAGACTCCAAGCACTGCTCCTTACAATTGCTATTAACCAAAAGACTGATGAAGAATAAAAGACTGAAGCTCAATCAACTGATGTGTCCGAAGCAATGTTAAAGACCAAAGCTCTGCTCCTCCAAAGAACTGATCATCCTTTGAAGAAAGCATTGATGCTCAACATCAGTGCTAAGGCTACAACAGTGGAATGAAGAATTAGTGGTTTATTTAAGCAGTGTCTATGTAATCAGTATTTATGTAATCAGTGGTTGTATGTAACAGTCCTTAGAGTTTGTTAGGAGGTTAGATGTCACTTTCATGGTGATGTCAGCCAAAGATGCTCAGTGGTTTGCTTGTACTATAAATAGAACAGTACTCTGTACTGTTCCATAAGCACTTCTACCTAAGTCATTCTGTACGAACAAATTACTGAGCTCAGGCTGAGGGGGAGTCTTGTGCATGCATGCAATTGTTTTGATTATTGTAATTAAATACATTCATTCGATTCGATTCAATGATAAACATGTTTGCTTAAACATTTCTTCCATTGATTGTGTTATCAAAGTTTATTTCCATATTCCGCTGCAATTCAAACGGGTCATGTTCGACACAATTGACACCCCTAAAAAATCTTACAAATCACACTACCAATCATGCATTCACACACAAAAGATCAGTCCAATATCACCAAGTGGCATCAATTATTGACACTACCCAAACATGAAAAAAACATATTTTTGATTGACTAACATGACACTTGCTTCATAGGACTCACTTGAATCGTCTCGGATTTAATAACAGTACGTTTAGCATCCGTGTCTGCTTTAATTGCAGAAAGCAAAGGATAACGAAGATGAACATTGTATTTATCACGAAAGTACTGAACAACCAAGATAACAGCTCCGGTTTCATTTGCTTCGTCCACTAGAACTATTTGTGAGTGCATTCTGTTGGTACTGAAAAACATAATCAGGTTCTCAAAACAAGGATCGTTCTAATAGATTAAAGAGAATAAACCCTCGTTTCTTCATCTTCATCTTCAAGAACAATGATGAACAAGGATCGTTCTAATAGATTCCGAAGCTGTTATTTCAGTTATTTATGTTGATCCACAAATTCCAACAAATTGTGTCTAATGTAAGGATCTTCGAACGCGGTGTGTACGTTAAATACCGTTCACCGCTTTTTTAGTTGCTTCTCTTGTTAAGTTTCTGAACCAACCGAAATCCACAGTTCCAACAGTTTCTCCGTCGCTAATTTCTCCACTTACCGTGAAATCGAACAGTTTCTTCGTAGATTCCATCCGGTTTCAAAGCCGGTTGAGGATTACGAGTGTTCTAGAATCGTTCAAGACCGACCTCTGGATCACACTAGAACTATTTGTGTATGCATTCTATTCGTACTGAACAACAGAAGCTGTTATTTCAGTTATTTCTGTTGATCCATAAATTCTAACAAATTGTGTCTAATGAAAGGATCTTCGAATGCGGTTTGTACGTTAAATACCGTTCACCGCTTTTTTAGTTGCTTCTCTTGTTAAGTTTCTCAACCAACCGAAATCCACAAATTCAAACAGTTTCTCCGTCGCTAATTTCTCCACTCACCGTGAAATCGAACAGTTTCTTCATAGATTCCGTCCGGTTTCAAAGCCGGTTGAGGATTACGAGTGTTCTAGACTCATTCAAGGCATGCAATGTTTCCTCTCAATTGAATAGACCGTCACTTGTTTCATAGGACTCACTGGAATCGTCTTGGATGTAATAACGGTCTCTTTGCTTCGTCCACTAGAACTTATTTGTGTATGCATTCTTTTGGTAGTTAATCATATCGATTGCTATAACAGGATGGATGTGACACACACAGATAGATAAGCTATCACAGTTGTCAAGACTGTTTGTCGGGTTTCCAATGCTCACACAGGGTGATAAACAATGCTGATACGAACACATGTGTTTTGAAATAGGCTTTGTTCTTGGTTTAATGAAGTTACACGTAACATCTAGTTATATTCAGATTTAAACAACGCACGCCTCAATTGAGATAACGGACATCCATCAAGCTCAAAAAGAAAACTTGTGTTTCCCATAGTCACAAACGATTGCGGTTTGTATTTCGCATAGCCACCATTTCCGTAGTAAAAAACGGTTGCGGTACTATTTGTGTATGCATTATTTTGGAGAACTTATCGTGTGTTGCAGTTTGGAACGATGACCGAATAGAGATTAGAATAACAAACTGTGGAGAACTTGTTTGCGTTATCCATCAAAAGATGAATTGAGGCGTACATTAGGAATAAGAAGTCCAACAATCCGTTCATTATCTGTTGTTGTCTAAAATACGTTACAATACGTTAAAATACGTTACAATACGATAAAATACCCTACTATACGTTAAAATACGCTAAATACCCTAAAATACGTTAAAATACGCTAACTTACGTTAAAATACGCTAACTTACGTTACAATACGTTAAAATACGCTAAAATCCGTAAAAATACCTAAAATAGGTTAAAATAAGCTAAAATACGTTAGAATACGCTCAAATACATCAAAAATACCATTAAATATGCAACAATATGTTAGAATACGTCAAAATACGCAAAAATAGGTCAAAGTACGCGACTAACGATATTTCCACACATGTATACATATAATACGACACTATGGAGTACAAGTGGATTTCAAACAAAACTGTACGAAATCATAGAATAAGATATTCGCACACAACAGAACGGCACCGAAATGACTTATGTTGAAGGTATACGTAACAAAACGAGAAAATATGCGAAAGTTCGGCAAAAAACGAGACGTATACGAGTCGAACCGAGGGAAACACGGTAACACTAAATTTGAAATAATGCCATATACGATCGTATAGGCCTATGTTGTATCGTATATCAGCTTAATACGAATCGTATAGGCCTATTCGATTCGTATTAAACTTTGATTTTTCTCAAAAATACCCCTGAATTTATTAGAAAACCAGGGTATTTCAGTAAAATCATTGATTAATACGCATCGTATAGGCCTATACGATGCATATTGAACTATAAATTTCTCAAACATGTTTTTCAAATCAAGGGTTCCATCATTACAACCACTTGTTTTCAACGGAGATGTAATGCAATGATTCCTCTCAATTGAATAGACAAACACTTGCTTCATAGGACTCATTTGAATTGTCTCGGAAGTGGATTTCGGTTGGTTCAGATCTCTTTGGGTATATTCGAAACCAACTAAAATACGTTAAAAGCGGTGAACGGTATTTAACGTACACACCGCATTCGAAGATCCTAGCATTAGACACAATTTGTTGGAATTGTGGATTTCGGTTGGTTCAGATCTCTATTCGGTCATCTTTCCTCTCAATTGAATAGACAGCCACTTGCTTCATAGGACTTACTTGAATCAAATAGGCATGCCTCAAACACTTAACATTTTTAGAAGTTTTCAATAAAATTTCATTATGCTGTGAACTTGTTCTCTATGAAATGTCTCATTCTGCGATGAACTTGTTCTCTATTCGGTCATCTTTCCTCACAATTTGGATCTCTATTCGGTCATCAAAAAGGCATGCCTTGAAGTACTGGATCAACAGAAATAACTGAAATAACTTGAATCGTCTCTGAAGTACTGAACAACAGAAGGATGAGATATCGGCAGTTAGCTCGAAGAAGTTTCTCTTAATCAGGTGTTCCAATAGATTTCCCATTTTAACAATGTCCTATTAATTGTTTCAGATGACATGCTTGGTAACAAGAGGATCACTTTCTTCTGTTCTATTTTTTTCTACTTTTAGAAAGGTTTGACCAACTCACGATTGTAATAAAATGGAACATAATCCCAGATTGTCTAGAGAAGCGCTTTTATCATGTGTCATAGGTTACCAGATTCTTCGAGAATTAGAAACGGAGAAAATACGGAACAACAAGGGTAGTATGAGTCTGAATCCATTGTGGTTCGTGTCAGGTTTGTATTTCCCAAAGCCACCGTTTCCCTAGTAAAAAACGGTTGCGGTTTTGCACATTCAATCTTCATTGGTTATTATAATTAATAATGCGGTCTAGATTGAAGATGTAATTGCAAGACTATTTGCCGGGCCTCTAATGCTCACACATGGTGATAAACAACGCTGATATTGAACGGATTATTGAACCAAGAAAGTCATTGGACTGTCGCAGATGAAGTCAAATGTGATCAAACATGGACATCAGACGTAAATCTTAAAGAAACGGAAGATAATCCCAGATTGTCTAAAGAAGCGCTTTTATCATGTGTGATCCAGAGGTCGGTCTCGGGTGAGTTGTGGTTGATTTATAGGAGGAGGTTATGAAACGAATATATGTTTATGCGAATTTAAAAGACAATACTGACAGAGGTGCTGGTCTTTTCTCCCACTGTGCAAACTTGAAAAATCTCACCATAACACATCTAATATGACACATGATAAAAGCGCTTATTTAGACAATCTGGGGTTCTGTTCCGCAAATTGGGAACCACATATTCGTGTGTAAAAGCTTGGAAAGATGACCAACTGCTCGAAATCCCTTTCGTTTCTCGGGTTCGCATTCGACACAACACAACAAAAAATAAATTCAAAAAAACAGTGGCCTGCTACGTATCGTATAGGCCTATACGATGCGTATCAAGCCCGCCGCCAGAGATTGGATGTGTGGTGAGGTACCAGAGAGTGAGAGAGGGTGTGTAAAGGAGGGTATTTATTTGGGGGGTTTTTTAATTAAGAAAATGTTTTAATAAAATGTACTTGGACAAATATACCCCTGCACAAAAAGACAAAAAAGGCATGTTGGAACAGTAAAAAATGAGAGTGTTTGAGATTTGGACGAAAATGGTAACAAAATGCAAACCACAGGGACCCAGATTTAAAAATTTTAAAATTTGGACTAAAATGGCAAAATTGCCCAAACCACAGGGACCAAAATGGCAGTTTACTCTTTATTTTATGAGTAAACTTCTGTTTTGCTCCCTGTGGTTTGGTCGTTTTAACGGTTTTGCCCCAAACCTTTAAAAATAGCCATTTTACTCCCTGATCTATAAAGCTTATCTCTATTTCACTCCCCGCCCCTAACGCCGTCCAATTCAACTGTTAAATCCTGGTCACGTGCCTTTCACATGAAGGGCATTTTAGTCTTTTCCCATTCAAACTTATTATTTTCCTGTTTAATTTTCACACTTTTCCCACTCAAATGTTACACCATTCGATGACTGTCATCCAAATTCTCCTCATCATCAACATCATCATCATCTTCTTCGTACAGATCATCTTCAATGTCGATCAAACCACATTCTTTCACAACCGCATCATCATCAACCGTTGGATGACTGTCATCGAGGGGGTGTTTGGGTTAGCTTATTTTGGGGCGACTTATGACTTAAGGACGTATAAAAGTTAATAAGTTGTTTTCTGAGTGTTTGGGTTAACTTATTTTTGAAGGGTTTTGTGTGTTGAGAAGTCATTTTTTAGTAATTAGAATTTCTAACTTCTCACTTATGACTTATATAAGTTAATAAGTCACTTTTGAGAAGGAATCCCAAACACCCACCGATTTCACAAGAGTTTTTCACTTCCTGTTCGAACAAATAATCTCAGATTTAACTCCAAATTTCAAAATACACACTGAAAAATGTCAAATTTAAGTAACAAAATCACCTGTCAAAAAAAAAAAAGTAACAAAATCGCGAAAACCTAATTGCCTGATAGTGATGAGTGATTTCATCTACAAGAGACTGCATAGATATATCAGAAGACAAAGATCCGTACGGTTGTCGAACGAGATCATCGACATCCGACGCAACTTATTCGTCGCCGACGTCATCGTCGGTGGTGGTGACGAGGGGCTCAGATCTATATCAAGTTCTAGATGAGGGGCTCAGATCTATTTTGAGTTCTAAACAGGGGGCTCAGATCTGCTTTCAGGTCCTGCTCAAGAACAAGAAATGGTAGACCCCAGTACTACCATTGAAGCGACAATTGGATGTAAGGAGGTAGATGATGATGGTGGGAGTAGTCGGATTTGGGGCTGCGAAGGAGGTAAGTGATGACGGCTGGATTTAGAGTTGCGGTGGTGATGTGATGGTGTTTGATAGTGGTAGTGAGGTGGTGGTAGTGGTGTCTAATGGGTGCTGGTGAAGACTGGTGGTTGCTTCAAAAGGGAGAAAGAGAGAGATAGAGGAGAGTGATGAAGTGAGAAATGTTTTTTAATGATTATAAAATTATAAATAATTAAATTCTCTTTGTAAAGTTACTAAAACACCCTTCTCATTATGTAAAATTACCAAATTGCCCTTATTTTTAACAAACATTTTGGATGGCGTTAGAGGCGGGGAGTGAAATAGAGATAAGCTTTGTAGATCAGGAGGTAAAATGGCTATTTTTAAAGGTTTGGGGCAAAACCGTTAAAACGAACAAACCACAAGGAGCAAAACGGAAGTTTACTCTTATTTTATTTTATTGAGTATTCGTAGGTATGTTTGGCAAAAGTAGCTGGTAGCTAGTGGCCGAAAGCTATTAGCCGGTGGCTGGAAGCTGGTAACTGTATCTTTTTAGATATATTTGGTGTTTGACAGAGTAGCTGTAGCTTTTAATAAAATGTATAAAATGACCAAAATTGACATAATTAAAAATTTAAAAAGTTTGTGCATTAAAAAGTTTATTATCTTTAGAGGTTAAAATAGTTATTTTTCCCTAAAAGCTTTTAGCTCCTTCTAAACGCTACTAGTAGAGCATTCAACCAAAAGCTTCAAACTCCTAACCTAAAAGCTTCAACCTCCTTCAACCAAACAAAGTTTTTTATTGAGTATGAACTTTTTCTTAAAAGTTTAAAGCTAGAAACTCTTAAAAGCTTCATGCCAAACATACCCATACTTGTGAATATGTTTATTTTAAAAATTAAAATCAGTATTTCGTAAATATATATAGAGTAAATGTCAATTTACGTCCTTGAGGTTTACACCAAAATACGGGAACAACCCTCATTTGAAAAAAAAAAAACGCAACAATTAAGTCCCTCTGGTTGTCGATTGCGTTAAAAAATTATTTAACTTTTATGCACGAATAACAAGTATGCTCTATTTTTTGTCAAAATTGGTAATATATCACTAGAGGTGCACAAATTATTAGATTTTCATCTGAAACTTTGTCTGAGCCTTTAGTATAAGTTTTACCTTACTATTTTGAATATTTCATTTCAGCACTTTTTTGTAAGTTGAAACTGATCTTACAAACCAAGTTAGCGATGGAAAGTGGAACCATCATATAAAGTTTATTTGGCAGTTAGCGATGGAAAGTAGCGATAGGTGTCTTTGATATGTGGTTTTGACCATCCAATGTGATATGGTGACTAATATCAGGAGGCCACAAATGGCTTATGAAAAGAGTCATTTCACCCATTGTAGGAGCTGAGAAACATCAAAATATACACCCCTATACACCACACCTCACACCCTTTCGTGACTCAACCATGAGACATGCTATGGAGAACAAACAGAAAATTCAGCAACAACACATGATCTACCACTGACTGATATAGATCATTGCTAAGTGATACAATAGATTGCTACTTAACTGATCCAGTGTCTAATATGATTGTCATTTAACGTTGACCACACCTTGTGTTTATAAGGCGCGAGGTGATCCAAGACACTTAGTGTCCTTAAACGTCATGTGCGAGGCAAAGGAGCTAGTCTCATGTACGCCAGGAGTAAATTAATTATAGATAAAATTTAACACCTTATTAATTTTTGAACACTAGGTCGAGAATGAGGTAATTACATAAGAGAAAGGATTTATGTACGACCTAAGAGTACATTCAAACTCAAATATAGTTTCACTAGAATATGACGCGACAAGTGCTTCTAATTTGTATTAAACTCTCGCAACAAACTCGATCATATAAAGAATATACGAGTCCATAACGAAGATCAGGTAACCAAAAGAAATCAAAAGAAAATATAATATACGAAGTACATAGTAATTAGTAAATAGAACTGACCTTGCATTAATATGGGGAGATATAAGGCTCTGCACAAATATAGTTACATCAGTATAATTCCAAAGGAGAAGAGAATGAATGCAGTTAAATCTCTTATATATGATAGGTGATAAACGAAACGAAAAGAATAGAAATTACCATGATCCTCTATTCTTTAATATGGGGAGATACAAGGCTCTGCACAAATATAGGCGCATCCATATACTCCCAATAGAGATGTTCAATGGAACGGCAAAACCATGATGCATCATCGTCCTTGGGTAATCCCAGTCGCAAGAAGTGTACAATATCATTCTTCATCTCACGATCACGCTCACGTGGCAGCAGTTCCCACGATTCTTTTACATTGTACTTTTTCATCAACCATACATTGTCAACAGAATAATGTCCAAATACGCACAGACAATTTTTTATAATTCCCAGGCGTGTACATATTGCATTAACAGGTAGGGGAATTTCTTTGAATTCATCTTTAGATAAATCATAAGAAATAATAACCATCTTATCATTTTGATTTTCGAAAATCCAGTGAAATGCACCATTGAATAAGATACCATCCTTAGTAAAACACCATTTAGACTTTACATCTCCAATAACTCTCCAAACATTTGATTTCAAACTCAAGACTTCAAAACATGTTTGATTCTCGCCTTTCTTGGTCCCTATGACGACCTTGTAATCATCTCTAGACGAGTCATAACCAAAACCCCAACATAATCGTACACCGATCAAACGGGGAGACTCCAGTTGTCTTACCTCTCTAGTCAAAGGATTGGTTACTCTAAGACGACCAGGATGAAAGAAATTTGAAAAGATGCATACCAGGCCATTTGAAGAACCAACAAGATGCTGACCGAAACCAGAACGTTCAAATAAAGCAATTCTTCTATGGGCAAGTTGATTGTTGTAGTGATCTTTGTTGTAACTACGGTTCAGATGACGATTAATGAAACCAGGACATGTGATTAAAGAACGCCATGACTTACACACACTCTTGTAACAAATCAGATCCTTCACGTCCAATCGTACCAGTATCTGCTCAACTACATCGTCATGAATAACCTCCGCCATTGAAAGCTGAAACAAGGGGTTGACGATATGTAAGGAGCAAATTCAGAGGTTATATTCTTCCAAAATAAATATTGAGCTATTTACATCTTTGTCTTGGCCAATATATGTTTATAATATTTAAATTATGTTTCCTTATTTAGAGATAGGGCAACTTTGTATTGTCCCTATTTAAAGGGTTGTTTTCCATTGATTGAAGTCTATCTATACAATATTAATTTAAATATTATAAAGACTTTGTTCCCCTATTGGGTTCAGATAACAGATTTGATCCATAGTTTGTTTTTTTTTTTTTTTTTTTTTTTTTTTTTATAAATAAAGTGATTATTTATTTATTTTTTGTATGAAGAGAAATTTAAGGAAATTATACTTTCATAGATATATATTAAATATAAAGATAATTTGGAAAACAAAGCTGTCGTCGACTAATATTTTTTGTTTTTATAATTTCATTAACCTTTTCTTTCGAAGTGGTATATATCAAATGCCATTTTAAGCTGAGTAATGTTCTGTAACAATCAATGTATCAACTTTGATATCAAAATGGTTTTACTAAAATGTGAATCTCCAAACCCTTCTCCAAGAACACCAACAATTATCGTAAGAAACTATTTGGTTAATGAAAACTCGTTACGAATAAAAACAATTACATAGTCCTACTAATCAGCTACTAAAGCTCCTCCAACTCTTAACACAAAAAATCTATCTATACTTTCTATAAAAGTAGAAATCCAAGTGACATAAGAAAAGCTGATGTGTCAGCTAGAGAGCATGTCCAACAATGCTTTTCTTATGTCTTTCGCGATGAGGTGGCAGCGATAGAGGAAACATAGTGACATCATAATTCAAAAATCTGTCATCCAAATCACTGCCCCAATTTTTAATTTCAAAGGTCTGGCCCATATTCAATTATTAAACCGCTGATGTTCATTGAAATTTCAAACCACTGATGCTCATTAAAATGGGAGGGTAATTTGAAATTTAAAACTTCATAGGGATATGTAATTAGCATTTAATGTCATCAGAGCTTCAATTCTTCTCTCTCTCAAATATAAATTCAAACTCAAATCCAAAGTCGATCATAATTTCAAAAACCCATTTCAATCTCTCTGTCTACTCTCTCTCAACTCTCTATCTCTAAAACTGTAGATACAGAGAAGAGGATGAAGACGACAAAGGCGTTGCATTTAACATCGATTTGAATGGTAGTTTAAAAATATATATTTTTTGATTTTTTCTTTTTATCACAAACTGAAGGTTTGTATGCTAAATGTTCTTCAGGTAGATCTTGCTCGATTATTATTTGGTGTTGAAGTCTTGAGTTCGTTGGCCGAGCTTCCGAATGTGATCAAGGTTATAAAATGGATCTCAACTTTATTGATGAAGAGGTAATGTCTGTTTGTGTTTAAAATAAATCATGATTCTATGAAATTTGATTGATATGTTTGTAGCTTTTGATTTTGTCTTTGATTTGTTATTGTTTATTCAGATGCTTGCATTGGTGTACCATGTGATTACGAGTAGATTGATTTTGATATGTTTGTAAAAATGAGAAATCCCAATGCAAATTAGAAAACCTGGTGATGTCTGTTTATTCATCATGGTTAATATCGATTTGAATATTATGCAGACGAACGGTAGTTTAAAAATAGATATTTTTTTTGATTTTTTTTTCTTTTTATCATGAACTGAAAGTTTGGATGCTAAATGTTCTTTAGGTAGATCTTGCTGGATTTGTTATTTGGTGTTGAAGTCATGAGTTCGTTGGCCGAGCTTCCGAATGTGATCAAGGTTATAAAATGGATCTCAACTTTATTGATGAAGAGGTAATGTCTGTTTGTGTTTAAAATATGTAACACCCCAGAATATAATCATATGTGTTTATATATATATATTGTAACAATATGTTTTTTTTTAGAATTAACTTGGAGGTGAACCTAGTTAGAATGTGAAATAGAATTCTTAACTAAAAGAAACAAGTTTCAGCCATTTAAAAACAAATATGTATACATGAGGGATGGGATATGTAATTGATGAAAGTTAGGTAATTAAAATAAAACACAAAAAACTCATAACACACGCACATACGTGCGTGGTTGGTCGTCAGGAGCAAGAGGGGGAAAGAAACCCTTCTTATCTTCACAAAAATTGAAGAATTAAAGCACTAAACATGGCTGAAACACTTGCATGTTAACAAATTCGTGATCATCTAGTCCTACCAAAGCTTAAGGTAACAAGAATTTTATGTTTTGGTAATCTTGGATATTTGGGGTTTCAAGGAATCCTTGGATTTAGGTGAAATTAGTATGATAATGAATTAGAATCACAATTTAGAGCATGATGAATCTTTGAAGTATGTTAAATTGATGTTGAAAGAGAAAAACCCACTTAGATTAAGATGATAGTGCTATGTAACATGAAATCTTGATGTAAAATTTGCATAATAATGTTGTATGATGATGTTCTTATTAAGTTGTTGCTATTTGAAATCGAAATTAGAATGAAGGTGATATATGGAATTGATTGAAATCAATGTTCTTGATATTATTGATATGAACTAGCCATGTTACGCATATAATACTTGTACACTATGCTTGATTAGTAGTACGCACGCCAAGTGTTTGTTAAAATGCTTGAATGAGGGGTTTAAATGATCTCCAAAGTTAAATGGTTAGAATTGGGAATTTGTAGATTTTTAATTTAAAGTTGTTAATTACGGAATGAAAAGAACGACATTGGACTAAAGTATGTGATCCTTGGATTATAGGGATCAAAGAAGAAAGCTCAAGTCGCTCCGGATCGCAAACGAACAACGACAAAGGTAAGTTTTTTGCTTACAAAATATTATTAGCATGTATTAAAGTGAAATGTTATTATTCTATAGTCGAAGCCGTATACTTGTAATGAGTTAGTGTAAGTCTAATACATGTTATGGATATGGGTTGAATGAGTTGAAGGGATAATGTGCTAAGTTGAGAAATTCATGTTCGATAGAAGGTTTAAAAAGGTCTTCTTGTAGTTCGACTAGTAATTTGATGTCGTATGAATTATTTAGTTAAAATGTCTAATTGATTGGTTGTATGTAGGTAAAGCGACTTGTTAGATGGCGCTACTTGGATCGAACACACTCATGATGCACGCTTCCGCGAAGATACTAGTTATGGTTTAAACTTTTGTTAAATGGTTTTTGTTAAAACAGGTCTTTTGTAAGTAACTTAACTCAGTTGTTGTTAGTCGTGGAACTTGTAACTAAAGACTATGTTAGTTGTTTATGAAATGTTTGGGTTGTAAACTTTTTTTTTTTGTAACTCTTCGTTAGTTATCACAAAGTTAATTCAGGATTTTTACTTATGAATTCTTTGACCCGTTTGGTATTTTGTCAAATGAAGCCCGTTAGTTTCTTTCAAAAGTTTAGACCTTACAAGTTGGTATCAGAGCCCAGGTTTGAGGGATTCAAGTATTGGAGTTACAATGCTTGAACTCAAACCGAAAGCTCGTACGAAAGTGTGTTCGTTCCGAAGCGTCGTACAAGTAAGTAAATAATGAATTGTGGATATATATGGTTTAAGTTGGAATCGGGAGAAAGAATTATAGTTACCACACTAGAACGGCATGGGTTAAGGACATTATGGAATATTACGGGGGATTTCGGGACTTCACGGAACCGTTTCAGGTTGAATCGGGGCTCAGGAACGAAGTTTTGAGCAAAAAAATGAGTTAAACAGCGAATGCAGGTCAGAAGCACCGTCGGCGACGGCCATTTATGGTGTCGGTGACGCACTGGGGATGTTCCGACGGCTTAATTCACTGCCTACGGACAAATTTCAGTGACGCAACATTCTGGGCACCGTCGCTGACGCTGCCTTTCGCCGTCGGTGACGCCCTCTCCTGAGCTGCGTTTCTGATTTGCTTTGTTTATGGTTCCGAGGCTCCCAAATCCGTTCCAAACATTCGTTAAACTCTTGGAACACCTTAAATTTCCTATGAAACTAAGAGTACAACATAGCTAACATGTTTTAATGATGAATGTGTAAAAGAATGGGAAGTCATGTACATGAACGAATGAAGTAAGTAACGCATCTAGAATGTTTGTAAAGAAAGATTGGATGGGTTTACGACTTACAAGAATGAATTATTAAGAATGATTGATGTATAGAAAGATGGGGAGAATGAATGTAATGATGTTTAACATGAGTATTTAATTGTAGATGGCAAGTGGAGGAAACACGGATACCACAGAACGGATAACTCGAAACGAGTTAAACAAGATAATTTCGGATGAAGTAGTGAAGGCGTTTGATGCAAATGTTTTGAAGCTAGCACAAGAAGTGGAGAGCCAAGTGTTAAGTAGGGTGGAGACTATGTTAACAAGTAAGGTAGATGAGTTGAAAGAAATGATAACCGGGATTCAAGGCAAGAAGGATGCACGACGGTGCACATATAAGGATTTCATGGCATGTAAGCCTGCAACTTATAATGGAGAAATTGATCGCATTGAATGTCAAAGATGGATAGCCAATATGGAGGGAGTGTTCATTCGTAGTCATTGTGATAAAGAAGATCAAGTCATGTTCGCCACGGGGAAACTTTCACGACGAGCTAAGGATTGGTGGGATGCGTATAGTAAAGAGATCGGCGAGGATAGAGTCCAAAGTTTGACTTGGCAAGAATTCAAGCAACCTTTTATCAAATACCATTGTCCACAATCAGCCGTGGATCAAATTCAAGAAGATTTTCTCCGACTCCGACAAAAAGACGAATCAATTGATGAGATCACAAATACTTTCCTTGACAAGCTGAAGTTTTGCGGAGAAATAGTGGGAATGGAGAGGAAGAAGATTATCCGTTATCATGGCATTCTAAAAGCTGAATATCGGGAGTTCATAACTCCTTCCTAATGTGAAACTTTGGACGAGCTTATTGATTGGGCAAGGGATAGGGAAATTGAGTTGAAGAGACAAGTTGAACGCGGGGAGAAAAGACAAATCGAGAAAGGATCAACACAAGGCACTTCCAAGAAACCTAATACACACGATCAAGGAAAGAAAGAAGCTTCTAAGGGAGGGTTTCCACGATGTAAAACGTGTGGAAAACCCCATTCGGGAGAATGTTTATTGGGAAGGAAAGGATGTTACAACTGCGGACAACAAAGGCATCCGTATTATAATTGCCCAAATCCCAAGAGAGTGTACTACAACTGTAATGAATCGGGCCATGTGAAGGGCGAATGCCCAAAACTCAAACAAGGGACGAAGAAAGAAAGAAGGAAAGAAGGAAGAACCCGCTAAAGCTAAAGGAAGAATGTTCCAAATTTCTACGGAAGAAGCTAGAGCTTACCCGAATGTGGTGTCAGGTATCTTTATGATAAACTCTATACCTACATATGTGTTGTTTGATACCGGGGCTAGTAGATTATTCATTTCGACCGAGTTTATACATTCCCCTTTATTCATGATAGAAAGAATGCCTACATATTTAGAGGTAGAAATAGCCGACTGTAAGAGTTACCTTTTACATGAGATATGTAGAAATTGTAAAATTACTATCGAGGATGAGGATTTTGACATTGATTTGATTCCCATGGTCTTAGGAGAATTCAAGGTAGTAGTAGGTATGGAATGGTTATCCCGCTAATATGCGGAAATTTTATGTGAAAGAAAAATCATTCATGTGACATCTCCAAGGGGAAGGCGGGTAAGTATTCATGGGGAAAGGAAGATAGAGGCAAAATTCTGTACTATCTTAGAAGCGGTTAAGTATGCGAAGAATGGAAGTAAGGCATTCTTAGCCTATGTTGTCGACAAAAAATTAGGTGCTTTAAGAGTTAAAGATACTAAGATTGTGAATGAATACCCGGATGTGTTTCCGAATGAATTGCGGGGACTCCCACCCGAGCGAGAAGTCGAATTCCGTATCGAGTTGGAACCAAATGCCAAACCAGTAGCCAAGGCCCCTTACCGATTGGCACCCGCGGAAGTACGGGAATTAATGGTCCAATTACAAGAACTTCTCGACAAGGGCTTTATACGCCCTAGCGTGTCCCCGTGGGGATCGCCCGTTTTGTTCGTTAGAAAGAAGGATGGGTCGATGAGAATGTGCATCGACTATCGTGAGCTCAATAAACTCATGATAAAGAACCGATATCCCCTTCCGAGAATAGATGATCTTTTCGATCAATTACAAGGGGCAAGTTGGTTCTCAAAAATCGACTTGCGATCAGGTTACCATCAAGTACGAGTAAGGGAAGAGGACGTACCTAAGACCGCGTTCAGAACCCGTTACGGACATTATGAATTTTTAGTAATGTCATTCGGGTTAACTAACACTCCGGTCGCTTTTATGGATCTAATGAATAGAGTACGCCGAAATATGCGAGATCAATTCGTCATAGTATTTATTGATGACATTTTAGTATACTCTCGTTGTGAGTCTGAACATGCGAGTCATCTACGTCAGGTACTCAAGACGCTTCAAAAGGAAAAGTTATTCGCTAAGTTTTCTAAATGTGCGTTTTTGCTCAGGGAAGTGCAGTTTTTAGGCCATGTAATTAACGAGAAAGGGATTTTGGTGGATCCCTCTAAAGTGGAAGCTGTGATAAAATGGGTACCTCCAAAGAATGTTAGTGAAATAAGAAGTTTCCTCGGTCTAGCCGGCTATTATCGAAGATTCATCCAGGATTTCTCCAAAATAGCCCTCCCTTTAACCAAGCTGACAAAGAAGGAAGAAAAGTTTGAATGGGGAGATGATCAACAGAAAGCTTTCCGAATGTTAAAAGAGAAATTGTCGAGCTCTCCCGTATTAACCCAGAGGGAGCGAAAGACTTAGTGGTTTATGCGGATGCATCTCATCAAGGGTTGGGGTGTGTCTTGATGCAACGAGGCAAGGTTATTGCCTACACTTCAAGACAACTAAAGCAGCATGAAATTAACTACCCAACCCACGATTTAGAACTGGCGGCGGTAATTTTTGCCTTAAAAATCTGGAGGCATTATTTGTATGGAACAAAGTGTACAATTTATTCAGACCACAAAAGCCTTAAATACTTCTTCGAGTAGAAAGACCTTAATATGAGGCAACGAAGGTGGCTAGAATTGATCAAGGATTACGACTGCGACATTCTTTACCATCCAGGTAAAGCTAATGTTGTGGCGGACGCACTAAGCCGGAAAGAATACCCACCACCTATTCGAGTGAAATCGATGAGAATGATAGTCACTCCAAATCTTCTCGAAACAATACGAAAGGCGCAAGATGAGTCCTTGAATGTAGGTGATCCGAAAAGTGAAAGGACGAAAGGGTTTGATAATAAACTTGAAATAAATGCGAGCGGATTAAAAACGAGGTATGGTCGGGTTTGGATACCACGTCATTGTGAAGCAAAAACCTTAGTATTGGAAGAAGCACATAAGTCCCGTTACTCTGTTCATCCGGGAGCCACTAAAATGTATCCGGATTTGAAAGAGAATTATTGGTGGCCGGGAATGAAACACGACATTGCTAAGTATGTATCCAAATGCTTGACGTATTCCCAAGTAAAGGCGGAACATCAAAAACCATACGGGAAACTACAACCTTTAGAGATCCCGGTATGGAAATGGGAGGATGTAACCATGGATCTTGTAACTAAACTTCCTAGAACGAGAAAGGGACATGACGCGATATGGGTCATTGTTGATCGCCTTACCAAAAGTGCCCATTTCCTACCCATTCGGGAAACTTACCCCTCTGAAAGGTTAGCGGAAATTTATGTGAATGAAATCGTTTCCCGCCACGGTGTGCCAGTGTCTATTGTGTCGGACCGGGATACGCGATTTACCTCCCGCTACTGGCGGAAGTTTCATGAAGGAATGGGTACACAATTGCACGTAAGTACCGCATATCACCCACAGACGAATGGTCAATCCGAAAGGACCATTCAAACTCTTATAGACATGTTGAGAGCATGCGTTATGGATTTCGGGGGAAACTGGAATGAACATTTGCCATTAGTGCAATTCTCGTATAATAACAGCTACCAAAGTAGCATACAAATGGCGCCGTATAAAATGTTGTATGGGAGAAGGTGTAGAACCCCTGTTTGTTGGGGAGAAGTGGGACAAAGAGAACTCGCGCCTAAAGATGTAGTGGCGATAACTAATGAAAAGATCGACATGGTACGAGCCCGATTAAAAGCGGCGCAAGACCGACAAAAGTCCTATGCGGATAAAAGAATGCGCCCTATTGAGTTCCAAGTGGGGGACCGAGTGTTCCTGAAGGTGTCCCCGTGGAAAGGCATAATTCGATTCCGTCAGCGAGGAAAGTTGGGTCCGCGATATATCGGACAATTCAAGATTATAGCTCGAGTTGGAAAGGTAGCCTACCGGTTAGAATTACCCTCAACATTAGAAGGGATTCACAACACTTTCCATGTGTCACAATTACGAAAATGTCTTGCCAATGAAAAGGATCATGTACCCCTTGAAGACATTGAAGTAGATGGGAAAATGAATTACATAGAAAGACCGGTGGCTACAAGGGATACCAAGGTGAAAACTCTTCGCAACAAGGAAATTAAACAAGTGTTAGTCCAATGGCAACACAGAAGGGGATCGGATCTCACTTGGGAACCAGAGGACGAGATGAGGAAGTTCAACCCATTTTATTCGGTACGTTAATCTGGTTTCGGGGACGAAACCTTTTTTAAGGGGGGTGGACTTGTAACACCCCAGAATATAATCATATGTGTTTATATATATATTGTTACAATATGTTTTTTTTAGAATTAACTAGGAGGTGAACCTAGTTAGAATGTGAAATAGAATTCTTAACTAAAAGAAACAAGTTTCAGCCATTTAAAAACAAATATGCATACATGAGGGATGGGATATGTAATTGATGAAAGTAGGTAATTAAAATAAAACACAAAAAACTCACAACACACACACATACGTGCGTGGTTGGTCGCCAGGAGCAAGAGGGGGAAAGAAACCCTTCTTATCTTCACAAAAATTGAAGAATTGAAGCACTAAACATGGCTGAAACACTTGCATGTTAACAAATTCATGATCATCTAGTCCTACCAAAGCTTAAGGTAACAAGAATTTTATGTTTTGGTAATCTTGGATAATTGGGGTTTCAAGGAATCCTTGGATTTAGGTGAAATTAGTATGATAATGAATTAGAATCACCATTTAGAGCATGATGAATCTTTGAAGTATGTTAAATTGATGTTGAAAGAGAAAAACCCACTTAGATTAAGATGATAGTGCTATGTAACATGAAATCTTGATGTAAAATTTGCATAATAATGTTGTATGATGATGTTCTTATTAAGTTGTTGCTATTTGAAATCGAAATTAGAATGAAGGTGATATAAGGAATTGATTGAAATCAATGTTCTTGATATTATTGATATGAACTAGCCATGTTACGCATATAATACTTGTACACTATGCTTGATTAGTAGTACGCACGCCAAGTGTTTGTTAAAATGCTTGAATGAGGGGTTTAAATGATCTCCAAAGTTAAATGGTTAGAATTGGGAATTTGTAGATTTTTAATTTAAAGTTGTTAATTACGGAATGAAAAGAACGACATTGGATTAAAGTATGTGATCCTTGGATTATAGGGATCAAAGAAGAAAGCTCAAGTCGCTCCGGATCGCAAACGAACAACGACAAAGGTAAGTTCTTTGCTTACAAAATATTATTAGCATGTATTAATGTGAAATGTTATTATTCTATAGTCGAAGCCGTATACTTGTAATGAGTTAGTGTAAGTCGAATACATGTTATCGATATGGGTTGAATGAGTTGAAGGGATAATGTGCTAAGTTGAGAAATTCATGTTGGATAGAAGGTTTAAAAAGGTCTTCTTGTAGTTCGACTAGTAATTTGATGTCGTATGAATTATTTAGTTAAAATGTCTAATTGATTGGTTGTATGTAGGTAAAGCTACTTGTTAGATGGCGCTACTTGGATAGAACACACTCATGATGCATGCTTCCGCGAAGATACTAGTTATGGTTTGAACTTTTGTTAAATGGTTTTTGTTAAAAAAGGTCTTTTTTTAAGTAACTTAACTCGGTTGTTGTTAGTCGTTGAACTTGTAACTAAAGACTATGTTAGTTGTTTATGAAATGTTTGGGGTGTAAACTTTTTTTTTGTCACTCTTCGTTAGTTATCACAAAGTTAATGCAGGATTTTTACTTATGAATTCTTTGACCCGTTTGGTATTTTGTCAAATGAAGCTCGTTAGTTTCTTTCAAAAGTTTAGACCTTACAAAATAAATCATGATTCTATGAATTTGTTTGATATGTTTGTAGCTTTTGATTCTGTCTTTGATTTGTTATTTTTTATTTAGATGCTTGCATTGGTGTACCATGTGATTACGAGTAGATTGATTTTGATATGTTTGTAAAAAGGAGAAATCCCAATGCAAATTAGAAAACCTGGTGATGTCTGTTTATTCATCATGGTTAATATCGATTTGAATATTATGCAGACGAACGGTAGTTTAAAAATAGATATTTTTTGATTTTTTTCTTTTTATCATGAACTGAAAGTTTGGATGCTAAATGTTCTTCAGGTAGATCTTGCTGGATTTGTTATTTGGTGTTGAAGTCTTGAGTTCGTTGGCCAAGCTTCCGAATGTGATCAAGGTTATAAAATTATTCTATGAAATTTGTTTGATATGTTTGTAGCTTTTGATTTTGATTTTGTCTTTGATTTGTTATTGTTTATTGTTTATTCAGATGCTTGCATTGGTGTATGAAAGCTGTTAAAGAGGAAGCACTTATGTACCTAAGGCCTGATCAACCAAAGGAAAACCACTGCTCAGTAATAGCAGTGGTTTAGTATCTACAGCGGATTCAACATCAGTATTTATGTATCAGTTTTTCTTATGCAACAATGTTTAGTGTATCGGTGTTTAGATTTTGTTACATCTTCGATGATGGCTGTTAGATTTATGAAAATGTAATTGCTAAAGTTTGAATATTATTGTTATTATATTATCATCTGTTGATCGTGGTCTGTTAAAGCACTGCTCTTAAACATTCTCTGTTGAACTGCATCATCTGTTAGTCCATAGGAGAGGTTCTTTTTGGCAGACCTTTGTTTGAACCGTCTCGGTATTTATCAGAACATGTTCATCATGAGGCGTGTGTTAACAGATGTTTGAAATCCTCTGTTGAAGTGTATCACTGTTAAGTCACAGCAGATGTTAGCAATTTATACTGTGGAATGATCAGCAGATGTTATGTTTTGTAGACCTTTGTTTCAACAGCAGATGTTAGCTTTATGATACTTTTGTATTCATATTCAGCAGCAGAGGTTGTTTTATCAGCAGAGGTTATTTGCTATAACAGTCTTTGTGTTTATTAGCAGAGGTTGTTTTATCAGCAGAGGTTATTTGCTGTAACAGTCTTTGTGTTTATTAGCAGAGGTTGCTTTATCAGCAGAGGTTATTTGCTATAACAGTCTTTGTGTTTATTAGCAGAGGTTGTGTTTATCAGCAGAGGTTATTTGCTATAACAGTCTTTGTGTTTATCAGCAGATGTTGTTTGGAACAACAGACTTTGCCTGAACAGATTTTCTGTTTGACAGAGCTTTTGGTTTGTCAGATTTTATCTAAATAGAGGTTGAGTGTATAAATTTATAGAATATAATTCAAGTTTTAATGTATCATGAAGAGCCAATTAAAATATATGGAGAATGTACAACAAAGGTTTAAGTTAATATAAATAATAAGATAAGCATACATGATCATAGTTTAAATATTCGTAAGTCGTAAGTTTTAAAAATATAGAAGTTTGATACATCACCATCCCATAATTTATCTCAAATGAGATAATACCAACAACCACAACTATCTGTAGACTTTCTTTAAGATCAGCTTGGCTTTTTCTTCAGAGTAGACAAATTTGCATCTCATATTTCTGTAGATACCATTGGGCTTAGTGAACTTCTTGGTGAATTGACAAGCTGCGTACCTAAATCCCTTGCCATGCTTCTCCCGTCGAAAGTCAATTACAGTGTCAACTCCATTTATATTTTCAACTGTCATCTTCAATGTTCTATGAATCCTTGATAAAGAAGCTACTTTCACATTCAGACGCTTAAAAATAAATATAAAATACCAATAATTAATAAGAAATACATAATGTATTTAAGTAAAGTAACAAAAATTACAGCTTAATTGTAACAAACATTTAACATCCAAAGAATGAGGAATAATATATTAACAGAATAAACTTACAAAATGTTTGCTGCAGTACCATACGATTTGTAAGGGGTATCCATCAGTATCAGCTTCATAATCTAAGACTGCGGCATCATAATCTGCGCCGTCGATATCATCGGATGATTCATTCGATACAACATAATCACTATCAGAATTTGTGTCATTGGATTCTTCAACATCCGACTGGTGTTGCAGATCCTCGGTAATTTGAGGAACTTCCAAATTGGGTGAGGAAGTATCGTCTATTGGATTGTCATTGGATTTTGGTGCAACAATCTCACATCCATTCAAATCAAAGGCAGTAATCAGAAAGATGTAATCCGCTACGTATCTTAAAACAATTACAATTCCTGTTTGCATACCCATGTAGTGTACAACCTTTTCCCATCCATCGGTTATAAAGTAACAATTCCGAAGAGGATCACGTTGAAGTAGTACATCAAAAGAGTCCCACTAATTCACATAGATCTTAAATGTCTCTTTAAGTTTACCAACTCCAATACTGACGTTGACTAACTCTTTGGGTATTAGCTTAACAAAAAGATATAAAATAATGAAATCAAACAAAGGTACAGTAAAATTAACAACTATATCACTAATTACTATAGTAACATTTAAGTATTGGATTAAAATACCAAAACTTACCAACACGTCTTTACAAACATCAGTAAAACAGTGAGAGAATGAATCCATACATCCAAACTTCCTCTCAAACGATATTGATGTGAACATAGAAATCATTGGAAGTTTTTTGGATAATGATGAACTTTTTCAAAATGTGTCAGCAGATATGTATATGGTGCAGTTTTTTTAAATACCAACAGACATCATTCTTTCAATGAAAGGTCAGAGACAACTCAGGACCATCCTTCTTTTAGAGCGAAAGTTCCATTGTGTTTTGAAAATCGGTAATCCCATCTCATACCTTTTACACACTCTATAACGCCAACGTTACCAGGAACTTCTTTGAGTAAATGATTGTTTACAAAGTTTTGTGGTATTATCTGTTGAGTTCAAGTATTTAAGTATTGGCAAATGTTATATGTGAATTAATTGTTAACAATAAAATTGTAGAAAATGATTTTAATGTAATAATCTTACCAAGATTTTGGAATTAAGAGAATCCAAATATTTATAAAAAGACATCTTCCAAGATATTATGTTTCTGGTTAAAAATCAAAGAAAAATGAGACAATGTATTTTATCAGATACTTCATTATTTATAAAGACTGTGATAACAAATGTGAACCAACAATGTTTAACGTATCTATGTCATTCAGATAACGCATTTAATATTTATCGATTTATCTAGAGTATAACAATTAATAAAGATTCTTCTAAAAACTGTAGAATCAAGTACCACTCTCAATAACTTTTTTTGGATGCAAGTTAATAAATAAAAGATTTGTCATTTAATCATATTCTTTAATATCAAGTAAGAAAAACAAGAAAATGTACCTTATCGATTGCTTTCAAGAATCCAAATGTAACACCATATCGAACAAAACTTCAAATCAGAAACATTATAAAAAATAAAAAAGCTTGTAAAATTAAACTGATATATCATCTAAAACATGCAATACATTGAGAACAGTCTTCATAACATTTGTTAATCATGTGCATATGAAACTAATGTATATACAAATTTTAATAAATATTATTATACCTTGATCGAAGTTGTTGATGATGTCAAAATTAAGAAGAATTCAAGTGGAGTGATTCAATATTTCAAATGGACATCGGTGATTAAAACTTGAAGCACTTTTTATGAGATCAGACAAACAATTTTGTAAAGGGGATTTGGAGAGTCGTTAAAAAGGTAAAGCATGTTTCTATCTGCCTCTATGTAAAATGGTAAACCATCATTGGAATAATAAATTACATTTTACCGCCATTGGGATAAGAAACTTACATTTTACCCCCTAATAATATAGCTTTCTTTTTCAAATAAGTCAAATCATTTTCAAATAATTCAAACCATTTTACAAAATCTATGATGATACTAAACATCTGTCAACCTGACAACGTCTGTTGGGTATAATGGAGGAACTGTTGTTAGGAAATGTTTGTTGGAAAACAGTACAACTTTTTGAAAGCATCTGATACTTGCTCTGCATTAAGCTTATCCTGAGAACACATGTTGTTTATAATATTATTCTCTTAATATCTGTTTACTAACCTTTGTAATTTCTGTTGACTGACCTTTTTAACATGGGTCGACTAACATCTGATAGTTACTATCTATTTAATCATCTGGCAAGCTCACTTGGAGATAATCGATGACAGTTCTTAGTAAAGTCTGTAGGAAAGCAACATAAGTTTTTAACAATTAATAGACAACAGTAGTTTCCTATCAACATAATGTAATTGCTGTTGAATAAACCTATTGATCATTAATTTATATCAATTTTGTAAGTCGCAGTAATTTTTTTTTACTATCTGTCAATATAAGTTATGCATGGTTTTCTAAGAAACAACAGTGGTTTTGCTATCAACATAATGGAATTGCTGTTGAATAAAGCTATTGACCATTAGTGTATATAAATTTTATAAGTCTGCACTAATTATTTTTTTACTATCTGTCAATATATGTTATGCATGGTTTTCTAAGAAACGACCCGTGTTTGTACACGGGTCTTACCGCTAGTACTATATAATAAAAGAAATCATTTTGGGGACACTTGTCATCAAATTAGGTCATGTTTTATAGATAAGTATTAATTTAGTTTAATTTTTTCTAATTAATTATAAATAATCCTCCTACTAAATATTATTTAGTTTAATCTCCTTCTCATTTATAATATTATTTATTTAACTAATAGAGTAAATTACGATTTTGGCCCTGTGGTTATATCATTTTTACTCTTTTAGCCTAAAAAGAATTTTTAACATCTGAGCCCCCAACGTCTTTTTTTCTAATCTTTTTGGCTCTTAACGTCTTTTTTCTAACCCTTTTGGCCCCTAACATTTAATGGATGTGGTTAATGTTAGGGGGCCAAAAGGGATAGAAAAAAGACGTTGGGGCTCAGTTGTTAAAAAATTCTTTTTTGGGCTAAAAGGGTGAAAGTGATATAACCATAGGGGCCAAATCGTAATTTACTCTAACTAATATTATTTATCATTTATACATTTATGGAGTTTTAAATAATAGGTTAAATTTATTGAGACTTCGTTAACAAATGTTGCTACAACAAAATAAACTATTTATATCAATCTAAATTGTTATCTGCACTATACTATATAATAAACATTAATGTGTGACACATGTCGTTCATTGTAGGTATTTATTTTATGATTTTTTCGCCTCACTTCCAAACTTATCTTATATTAATTAAATAAATAAATGAATAATGAGCTAATATTAAATTTTATCCTATTTTAAATTTCGAATACCATTCTTCTATTTTTCTAATAAAATATTATCCGAAATTGTAAATTGTTAATTTAAAACATTTTAAATAAAACAAATTATTTATCACGAAAACCAAACTTTGTATTAATATATTAAATATTTTTATTTTCACTATACAAAATTCAATTTACTAACTTTTTTATTATTTGGTATATAAAATTACATTTATTTAATTCGTGTAATAAATGAGGTTTTTTAAAGATGTATTATTTTATTATTTGGTAAGCAATATTACATTTATTCAACCCGTGTAATACATGTGGTTTTAAAGATATAATTTTTTTATTTGGTATATAATATTACATTAATTCAACTCATACAATATGGTTCTTATATATATAACTTTTTATTATTTAATATATAAAATTATATTTATTCAACCCGTGCAGTAAAAGAAGTTTTTAAAGATATAATATTTTCTTATTTAGTGTATAAATTTATTTACTCAACCCGTGTAATACACGTAATACACGGGGTTATAAGCTAGTAAACAAATAAAAGAAAAACTAATCGATAAAATAAACAATTCAATTATAAACCTAGCTAATTTATCTCCTTAAACCTTTAATCTCTATCTTCATAACTCGACACCATTTTTTTTGGAGACTAATCCAAATTAAGCCAGCAAATTGATAGTTTTATTTTTATTCTTATTCGAAAATTAGTTTTGAGTAATTCATGTTTTTGCTCCTTTAGTTTCATATTTGTCTCGAGAATATATATAGATTGAGAAAAGAGAGAATGAATTTTGATATATTGAAACAACTGATAATAGCTCCTATTTATACAAGTTTGTGATGAACTAAATTAGGTAAATTTCTATCTAATGATGAGAGATTGATCCCCTTTAATTGGTTCCTTGATTCTGGTACTACAGCTGTGATTAGAGTTGTGAGTACAACTATGCTTCTTCAACAACCCCCCCCCCCCCCCCCCCCCCCCCCCCTCAAGTTGGAAGTGGGGTTCACTTATGAAACATATTTCCACTTACTGCTTTAGTTAATATACCTACTAACTGATCTTTGGATCGAATAAATGGTAGGGAAATAATTCCTTTTTCAAGTTTCTCTTTTATGAAATGTTGGTCTTAATGTTTTAAAAACCGTTTTTTAAGTCATACCGGGTTATGCTCTAAAATGGTTCAACCGGTTGAACCAGATTATTGGTTAACCCTATAAATTCCATAAATTACAAATTCATCTAAAAAACAATCAAATCTCAACTAGGATTTATGTAACTGATCATAGTTTTGTCTAAAAACAACTATTTTTATTTTAAACTATTAAGCATTTTAAGAATATTTTTATTAGTTATAAACAATATTGCATTGTATGATGTGAGTAATGTTGGGATTAAACACTACAAAGGAAAAGATGATATGAAAAGGCAAAACTGCTTCAGAACTGTTGATCATCATAAGCAGTGTTTGCACAAGATTCTTCCCTTGACAGTGGTTATCTAACAACTGATAGACTCCAAGCACTGCTCCTTACAATTGCTATTAACCAAAAGACTGATGAAGAATAAAAGACTGAAGCTCAATCAACTGATGTGTCCGAAGCAATGTTAAAGACCAAAGCTCTGCTCCTCCAAAGAACTGATCATCCTTTGAAGAAAGCACTGATGCTCAACATCAGTGCTAAGGCTACAACAGTGGAATGAAGAATTAGTGGTTTATTTAAGCAGTGTCTATGTAATCAGTATTTATGTAATCAGTGGTTGTATGTAACAGTCCTTAGAGTTTGTTAGGAGGTTAGATGTCACTTTCATGGTGATGTCAGCCAAAGATGCTCAGTGGTTTGCTTGTACTATAAATAGAACAGTACTCTGTACTGTTCCATAAGCACTTCTACCTAAGTCATTCTGTACGAACAAATTACTGAGCTCAGGCTGAGGGGGAGTCTTGTGCATGCATGCAATTGTTTTGATTATTGTAATTAAATACATTCATTCGATTCGATTCAATGATAAACATGTTTGCTTAAACATTTCTTCCATTGATTGTGTTATCAAAGTTTATTTCCATATTCCGCTGCAATTCAAACGGGTCATGTTCGACATAATTGACACCCCTAAAAAATCTTACAAATCACACTACCAATCATGCATTCACACACAAAAGATCAGTCCAATATCACCAAGTGGCATCAATTATTGACACTACCCAAACATGAAAAAAACATATTTTTGATTGACTAACATGACACTTGCTTCATAGGACTCACTTGAATCGTCTCGGATTTAATAACAGTACGTTTAGCATCCGTGTCTGCTTTAATTGCAGAAAGCAAAGGATAACGAAGATGAACATTGTATTTATCACGAAAGTACTGAACAACCAAGATAACAGCTCCGGTTTCATTTGCTTCGTCCACTAGAACTATTTGTGAGTGCATTCTGTTGGTACTGAAAAACATAATCAGGTTCTCAAAACAAGGATCGTTCTAATAGATTAAAGAGAATAAACCCTCGTTTCTTCATCTTCATCTTCAAGAACAATGATGAACAAGGATCGTTCTAATAGATTCCGAAGCTGTTATTTCAGTTATTTATGTTGATCCACAAATTCCAACAAATTGTGTCTAATGTAAGGATCTTCGAACGCGGTGTGTACGTTAAATACCGTTCACCGCTTTTTTAGTTGCTTCTCTTGTTAAGTTTCTGAACCAACCGAAATCCACAGTTCCAACAGTTTCTCCGTCGCTAATTTCTCCACTTACCGTGAAATCGAACAGTTTCTTCGTAGATTCCATCCGGTTTCAAAGCCGGTTGAGGATTACGAGTGTTCTAGAATCGTTCAAGACCGACCTCTGGATCACACTAGAACTATTTGTGTATGCATTCTATTCGTACTGAACAACAGAAGCTGTTATTTCAGTTATTTCTGTTGATCCATAAATTCCAACAAATTGTGTCTAATGAAAGGATCTTCGAATGCGGTGTGTACGTTAAATACCGTTCACCGCTTTTTTAGTTGCTTCTCTTGTTAAGTTTCTCAACCAACCGAAATCCACAAATTCAAACAGTTTCTCCGTCGCTAATTTCTCCACTCACCGTGAAATCGAACAGTTTCTTCGTAGATTCCGTCCGGTTTCAAAGCCGGTTGAGGATTACGAGTGTTCTAGACTCATTCAAGGCATGCAATGTTTCCTCTCAATTGAATAGACCGTCACTTGTTTCATAGGACTCACTGGAATCGTCTTGGATGTAATAACGGTCTCTTTGCTTCGTCCACTAGAACTTATTTGTGTATGCATTCTTTTGGTAGTTAATCATATCGATTGCTATAACAGGATGGATGTGACACACACAGATAGATAAGCTATCACAGTTGTCAAGACTGTTTGTCGGGTTTCCAATGCTCACACAGGGTGATAAACAACGCTGATACGAACACATGTGTTTTGAAATAGGCTTTGTTCTTGGTTTAATGAAGTTACACGTAACATCTAGTTATATTCAGATTTAAACAACGCACGCCTCAATTGAGATAACGGACATCCATCAAGCTCAAAAAGAAAACTTGTGTTTCCCATAGTCACAAACGATTGCGGTTTGTATTTCGCATAGCCACCATTTCCGTAGTAAAAAACGGTTGCGGTACTATTTGTGTATGCATTATTTTGGAGAACTTATCGTGTGTTGCAGTTTGGAACGATGACCGAATAGAGATTAGAATAACAAACTGTGGAGAACTTGTTTGCGTTATCCATCAAAAGATGAATTGAGGCGTACATTAGGAATAAGAAGTCCAACAATCCGTTCATTATCTGTTGTTGTCTAAAATACGTTACAATACGTTAAAATACGTTAAAATACGATAAAATACCCTACTATACGTTAAAATACGCTAAATACCCTAAAATACGTTAAAATACGCTAACTTACGTTAAAATACGCTAACTTACGTTACAATACGTTAAAATACGCTAAAATCCGTAAAAATACCTAAAATAGGTTAAAATAAGCTAAAATACGTTAGAATACGCTCAAATACATCAAAAATACCATTAAATATGCAACAATATGTTAGAATACGTCAAAATACGCAAAAATAGGTCAAAGTACGCGACTAACGATATTTCCACACATGTATACATATAATACGACACTATGGAGTACAAGTGGATTTCAAACAAAACTGTACGTAATCATAGAATAAGATATTCGCACACAACAGAACGGCACTGAAATGACTTATGTTGAAGGTATACGTAACAAAACGAGAAAATATGCGAAAGTTCGGCAAAAAACGAGACGTATACGAGTCGAACCGAGGGAAACACGGTAACACTAAATTTGAAATAATGCCATATACGATCGTATAGGCCTATGTTGTATCGTATATCAGCTTAATACGAATCGTATAGGCCTATTCGATTCGTATTAAACTTTGATTTTTCTCAAAAATACCCCTGAATTTATTAGAAAACCAGGGTATTTCAGTAAAATCATTGATTAATACGCATCGTATAGGCCTATACGATGCATATTGAACTATAAATTTCTCAAACATGTTTTTCAAATCAAGGGTTCCATCATTACAACCACTTGTTTTCAACGGAGATGTAATGCAATGATTCCTCTCAATTGAATAGACAAACACTTGCTTCATAGGACTCATTTGAATTGTCTCGGAAGTGGATTTCGGTTGGTTCAGATCTCTTTGGGTATATTCGAAACCAACTAAAATACGTTAAAAGCGGTGAACGGTATTTAACGTACACACCGCATTCGAAGATCCTAGCATTAGACACAATTTGTTGGAATTGTGGATTTCGGTTGGTTCAGATCTCTATTCGGTCATCTTTCCTCTCAATTGAATAGACAGCCACTTGCTTCATAGGACTTACTTGAATCAAATAGGCATGCCTCAAACACTTAACATTTTTAGAAGTTTTCAATAAAATTTCATTATGCTGTGAACTTGTTCTCTATGAAATGTCTCATTCTGCGATGAACTTGTTCTCTATTCGGTCATCTTTCCTCACAATTTGGATCTCTATTCGGTCATCAAAAAGGCATGCCTTGAAGTACTGGATCAACAGAAATAACTGAAATAACTTGAATCGTCTCTGAAGTACTGAACAACAGAAGGATGAGATATCGGCAGTTAGCTCGAAGAAGTTTCTCTTAATCAGGTGTTCCAATAGATTTCCCATTTTAACAATGTCCTATTAATTGTTTCAGATGACATGCTTGGTAACAAGAGGATCACTTTCTTCTGTTCTATTTTTTTCTACTTTTAGAAAGGTTTGACCAACTCACGATTGTAATAAAATGGAACATAATCCCAGATTGTCTAGAGAAGCGCTTTTATCATGTGTCATAGGTTACCAGATTCTTCGAGAATTAGAAACGGAGAAAATACGGAACAACAAGGGTAGTATGAGTCTGAATCCATTGTGGTTCGTGTCAGGTTTGTATTTCCCAAAGCCACCGTTTCCCTAGTAAAAAACGGTTGCGGTTTTGCACATTCAATCTTCATTGGTTATTATAATTAATAATGCGGTCTAGATTGAAGATGTAATTGCAAGACTATTTGTCGGGCCTCTAATGCTCACACATGGTGATAAACAACGCTGATATTGAACGGATTATTGAACCAAGAAAGTCATTGGACTGTCGCAGATGAAGTCAAATGTGATCAAACATGGACATCAGACGTAAATCTTAAAGAAACGGAAGATAATCCCAGATTGTCTAAAGAAGCGCTTTTATCATGTGTGATCCAGAGGTCGGTCTCGGGTGAGTTGTGGTTGATTTATAGGAGGAGGTTATGAAACGAATATATGTTTATGCGAATTTAAAAGACAATACTGACAGAGGTGCAGGTCTTTTCTCCCACTGTGCAAACTTGAAAAATCTCACCATAACACATCTAATATGACACATGATAAAAGCGCTTATTTAGACAATCTGGGGTTCTGTTCCGCAAATTGGGAACCACATATTCGTGTGTAAAAGCTTGGAAAGATGACCAACTGCTCGAAATCCCTTTCGTTTCTCGGGTTCGCATTCGACACAACACAACAAAAAATAAATTCAAAAAAACAGTGGCCTGCTACGTATCGTATAGGCCTATACGATGCGTATCAAGCCCGCCGCCAGACATAACCTGCACGTGTCAGTCTGCCATGTTTTTTACTTTAATTCAATACGCATCGTATAGGCCTATACGATGCGTATTGAATTGAAAAAGTGTGTAAATAGACAAGGGGTGTGCCATTAGAAAACCCCTTAAAAAATGAATGAATGAAAACTTTGGGTATTCACCTATATATTAAAAAAATGAATGAACAGTAAACAAAATATTTAATTAAAAAAAAGTTGTTACTAATAAGAAGAGTTAAATGTCATTTTAATCTCTATAGTTTGGATTATTTTGTCAGTTTAGTCTAACGGGTTTTTTTTTTTTTTTTTTTTTTTTTTTTTTTTTGTGAGTTCAAAAGGGTTTCACCGTTGCCATTTTAGTCTACTGGGTTAACTTCATCCATTTTTTCTATTAACGAGAATGACAATTCGGTCATTGTATATGGCCGAATTGCCCTTCTAGTTTATTTTATTTTAGAGTAAATTGCCATTTTGGTCCCTGTGGTTTGGGCAGTTTTGCCATTTTAGTCCAAATCTCAAAGTTTTTTTTTTTAAATCTGGGTCCTTGTGGTTTGCATTTTGTTGCCATTTTAGTCCACATCTCAAAAACTCTCATTTTTTACTGTTCCAACACGCCTTTTTTGTCTTTTTGTGCAGGGGTATATTTGTCCAAGAACATTTCATTAAACATGTTCTTAATTGAAAAACTAAAGTAAATAAATTATTAATTCCTTTATATGCCCTTATTAATATTTAATATTCATAGAAAACCCCCCATCCTTTAATAAAATCCCTGGCCTCAAAAGATAAAACCCTAATATCCTTCATCAGCCGCACACCCTTTTTCTCTCATCTGATCAGAACCCTCCGATCGCCGGAGCACCCCCCGGCCGTCGTTCCTACCATCGTGCAGAACCACCTCCACCATCTTCAACCTCCAGTAGCCTAACATCATCATTGACCTGTTATCCAGTAGAACACCGAAATCAATCTTCAGAAAAAATGAAAAAGGACGAGGGAAACAGAGAGAAGTGTTACCGGTAAAACAACTCGTCGGACCAAAAACTGTGCCGCCGCCGTCGCCGACGTGGCTCCGCTGTCTCCACTGCTCCGGTCTCTCTCTCATCGTCGTTACTCTCTTTCTTCGCCGTCACTCTCTCATTCTCTCTCTTTCCGTTTCTTCGTCGTGCCACCACCAGACGGTGGTGGTGGTGGTCGGCCGGTACACAGATCAAAGGGAGGGGTGGTTTAGGGGGTTTGGATGTGTGGTGAGGTACCAGAGAGTGAGAGAGGGTGTGTAAAGGAGGGTATTTATTTGGGGGGTTTTTTAATTAAGAAAATGTTTTAATAAAATGTACTTGGACAAATATACCCCTGCACAAAAAGACAAAAAAGGCATGTTGGAACAGTAAAAAATGAGAGTGTTTGAGATTTGGACGAAAATGGCAACAAAATGCAAACCACAGGGACCCAGATTTAAAAATTTTAAAATTTGGACTAAAATGGCAAAATTACCCAAACCACAGGGACCAAAATGGCAGTTTACTCTTTATTTTATGAGTAAACTTCTGTTTTGCTCCCTGTGGTTTGGTCGTTTTAACGGTTTTGCCCCAAACCTTTAAAAATAGCCATTTTACTCCCTGATCTATAAAGCTTATCTCTATTTCACTCCCCGCCCCTAACGCCGTCCAATTCAACTGTTAAATCCTGGTCACGTGCCTTTCACATGAAGGGCATTTTAGTCTTTTCCCATTCAAACTTATTATTTTCCTGTTTAATTTTCACACTTTTCCCACTCAAATGTTACACCATTCGATGACTGTCATCCAAATTCTCCTCATCATCAACATCATCATCATCTTCTTCGTACAGATCATCTTCAATGTCGATCAAACCACATTCTTTCACAACCGCATCATCATCAACCGTTGGGGAGTGAAATAGAGATAAGCTTTGTAGATCAGGAGGTAAAATGGCTATTTTTAAAGGTTTGGGGCAAAACCGTTAAAACGAACAAACCACAAGGAGCAAAACGGAAGTTTACTCTTATTTTATTTTATTGAGTATTCGTAGGTATGTTTGGCAAAAGTAGCTGGTAGCTAGTGGCCGAAAGCTATTAGCCGGTGGCTGGAAGCTGGTAACTGTATCTTTTTAGATATATTTGGTGTTTGACAGAGTAGCTGTAGCTTTTAATAAAATGTATAAAATGACCAAAATTGACATAATTAAAAATTTAAAAAGTTTGTGCATTAAAAAGTTTATTATCTTTAGAGGTTAAAATAGTTATTTTTCCCTAAAAGCTTTTAGCTCCTTCTAAACGCTACTAGTAGAGCATTCAACCAAAAGCTTCAAACTCCTAACCTAAAAGCTTCAACCTCCTTCAACCAAACAAAGTTTTTTATTGAGTATGAACTTTTTCTTAAAAGTTTAAAGCTAGAAACTCTTAAAAGCTTCATGCCAAACATACCCATACTTGTGAATATGTTTATTTTAAAAATTAAAATCAGTATTTCGTAAATATATATAGAGTAAATGTCAATTTACGTCCTTGAGGTTTACACCAAAATACGGGAACAACCCTCATTTGAAAAAAAAAAAAACGCAACAATTAAGTCCCTTTGGTTGTCGATTGCGTTAAAAAATTATTTAACTTTTATGCACGAATAACAAGTATGCTCTATTTTTTGTCAAAATTGGTAATATATCACTAGAGGTGCACAAATTATTAGATTTTCATCTGAAACTTTGTCTGAGCCTTTAGTATAAGTTTTACCTTACTATTTTGAATATTTCATTTCAGCACTTTTTTGTAAGTTGAAACTGATCTTACAAACCAAGTTAGCGATGGAAAGTGGAACCATCATATAAAGTTTATTTGGCAGTTAGCGATGGAAAGTAGCGATAGGTGTCTTTGATATGTGGTTTTGACCATCCAATGTGATATGGTGACTAATATCAGGAGGCCACAAATGGCTTATGAAAAGAGTCATTTCACCCATTGTAGGAGCTGAGAAACATCAAAATATACACCCCTATACACCACACCTCACACCCTTTCGTGACTCAACCATGAGACATGCTATGGAGAACAAACAGAAAATTCAGCAACAACACATGATCTACCACTGACTGATATAGATCATTGCTAAGTGATACAATAGATTGCTACTTAACTGATCCAGTGTCTAATATGATTGTCATTTAACGTTGACCACACCTTGTGTTTATAAGGCGCGAGGTGATCCAAGACACTTAGTGTCCTTAAACGTCATGTGCGAGGCAAAGGAGCTAGTCTCATGTACGCCAGGAGTAAATTAATTATAGATAAAATTTAACACCTTATTAATTTTTGAACACTAGGTCGAGAATGAGGTAATTACATAAGAGAAAGGATTTATGTACGACCTAAGAGTACATTCAAACTCAAATATAGTTTCACTAGAATATGACGCGACAAGTGCTTCTAATTTGTATTAAACTCTCGCAACAAACTCGATCATATAAAGAATATACGAGTCCATAACGAAGATCAGGTAACCAAAAGAAATCAAAAGAAAATATAATATACGAAGTACATAGTAATTAGTAAATAGAACTGACCTTGCATTAATATGGGGAGATATAAGGCTCTGCACAAATATAGTTACATCAGTATAATTCCAAAGGAGAAGAGAATGAATGCAGTTAAATCTCTTATATATGATAGGTGATAAACGAAACGAAAAGAATAGAAATTACCATGATCCTCTATTCTTTAATATGGGGAGATACAAGGCTCTGCACAAATATAGGCGCATCCATATACTCCCAATAGAGATGTTCAATGGAACGGCAAAACCATGATGCATCATCGTCCTTGGGTAATCCCAGTCGCAAGAAGTGTACAATATCATTCTTCATCTCACGATCACGCTCACGTGGCAGCAGTTCCCACGATTCTTTTACATTGTACTTTTTCATCAACCATACATTGTCAACAGAATAATGTCCAAATACGCACAGACAATTTTTTATAATTCCCAGGCGTGTACATATTGCATTAACAGGTAGGGGAATTTCTTTGAATTCATCTTTAGATAAATCATAAGAAATAATAACCAACTTATCATTTTGATTTTCGAAAATCCAGTGAAATGCACCATTGAATAAGATACCATCCCTAGTAAAACACCATTTAGACTTTACATCTCCAATAACTCTCCAAACATTTGATTTCAAACTCAACACTTCAAAACATGTTTGATTCTCGCCTTTCTTGGTCCCTATGACGACCTTGTAATCATCTCTAGACGAGTCATAACCAAAACCCCAACATAATCGTACACTGATCAAACGGGGAGACTCCAGTTGTCTTACCTCTCTAGTCAAAGGATTGGTTACTCTAAGACGACCAGGATGAAAGAAATTTGAAAAGATGCATACCAGGCCTTTTGAAGAACCAACAAGATGCTGACCGAAACCAGAACGTTCAAATAAAGCAATTCTTCTATGGGCAAGTTGATTGTTGTAGTGATCTTTGTTGTAACTACGGTTCAGATGACGATTAATGGAACCAGGACATGTGATTAAAGAACGCCATGACTTACACACACTCTTGTAACAAATCAGATCCTTCACGTCCAATCGTATCAGTATCTGCTCAACTACATCGTCATGAATAACCTCCGCCATTGAAAGCTGAAACAAGGGGTTGACGATATGTAAGGAGCAAATTCAGAGGTTATATTCTTCCAAAATAAATATTGAGCTATTTTTCATCTTTGTCTTAGCCGATATATGTTTATAATATTTAAAATAATATTGTATAGATAGATATGATCTCTAGTAATTATAAGAGGATTATGTTTCCTTGTTTAGAGATAGGGCAACTTTGTATTCTCCCTATTTAAAGGGCTGTTTTCCATTGAAGTCTATCCATTTTTTCTCTTAACGAGAAATCCAATTTGGTCATTTTATATGCAATTCTGTTAACTAGAAGGACAATTCGGCCATATAAAATGACCGAATTGGCCTTCTCGTTAACAGAAAAAATAAATGGCCGAATAAGCTATGTCTGGTCTAGTATGTGATAAATATATGAGTTTCCCTACTAGCCTCTGATAGCGTTCTTTGTCAGTTGTAGTTGTTATTACTATTACTATTACTATTACTATTAATATTGCTATTACTTTTAACTATTATTATTATTATAAATGTTATTATATTGGTTATCTTCATACTTTATTTCCGTCATTATTTAAGAATAAAAATTATAAAAATTGTGAAACTTGTGTTTTGGCAAAAAGCCACCGGAATACTTAGATTCTAATTCTAACAAATTTTGCAAACCAAAAAAATTTTAAAAATGAAATTTAGATTCCACTCCCTCCACCTTAATCAAGTTGACCCGTTGACCCATATAAAAGTGACACACCATACCAGCTACCCTCACACATAAGCTGCAAATTTAAGATTCCTAAGCATGAGCAACCACCATTATAGAGCCGCCTGCGCGACATTTGTGCTTTATAGCTGATTGCTCTAGGAATTAAAAGATAAGTATATTAATTATTATATAACAGTTGATAGATTAGTATTTTCATACACAAAGAATGTATGTCAAACAAGTTACTAAAACATGTAAGTTGTCACAATATTAAAGATGATGCTACATACACAGAACATAAGCATAATTACTAAAACACGTAAGCTATTTCTAATACAAACATGGACTGAGAAAGCACCAACCTGAAAAAAACAGAAGGCAACAACTTTCGACCGAAGCAAACACCATACAAAACCTGTTAATGAAACAAAAGCGTAGTAAAAAAAGGGTAAAACTCGCAAAAAAAAAAAAAAAAAAACATGAAAAAAACGTTGTGTTTGTATTGCCTGCTAGTTTCACTGATGCTCCGGTTACGGAGTACCAAACACTATTTACAGATTTAAGTGGGAACGTATCTTGTTGTAAATAATAACTATGTTATACAACCAAATCACCATACCATTAATTTCAACTCTAACAGGTAATAACTAATAAGAAAAGAGGAGAAACATATTTCACACACAAAGTAAATTGTTATGAACTAGGTGAAACACCCGCGCTATGCGGCGGGGCGTCCGGTAAAAAGATGGTGAGCGTATTTTTGTAACAACCCGTCATATACAGTGGCGGATCTAGGATTCACGCCAAGCCGTAACGTTTTATAAATAAGCCGTAACGAAATCGAAAAAACATCAAATTTTTTCAAAATTTACACTAAAAACGTCAAATTTTTCCGAGACAAGCCGTAGCGGAGGTTACCCCCCGGTTAAGGCTAGGTCCGCCCCTGGTCATATATACGACATTACGATAATCAAAGAAGTTGCATGCCTTCATAGTTTGTTTTGTTCCAAATGAAAAGCATTGTATTTCGAATACAACTCATTCTTAATAAAATTTATATCTCAACTTTAAGAAAAAAACTAACCATATGCTTATTATTATTTTTTTTATAAAAATAAAGAAAGTAAGTTGTTAGAGAAAAATAAAATTACTAAAAATAATTGGGTTAAATATATATGTAGTTTGTAGTATGAGAGCTGAAATCCATAAAAATAAATACGTATCCGGATAATTCAATAGTAGAAAAAAAACGTTTTATTTCAAACATAACTCTTTTTTTTCAAAATACTTATATCGGAGCGTTGAGAAAAATAATTATTTACAACTACGTACTTTGTTATTTTTATGTTCACTTAAGTTATATATGAGAGAAAAATAAAATTACTAAACTTAAACGAGTTGTCAACGTATATAAAACATGAGTTGTTATTAAACATGTGTTGTTTATAGTGTAAAGAGTGAATTATTTATCCACATTTACCTCTTATAACTATTTATTATATTCAAAGTTTTCATATAATGTACTTATTTATGGAATTTGGATTTTTTTTGCTAATCAAACAATAACTTTAAAATTATTTTAATAAATAGATGGTTAAAAGAATACAAATTCTATATTTTGTATTGGAATGCTATTACAATGAATATTATTATAATCTTGATTATTATAAATAAAAGAAAAGGTCAAAATTTAGCTTCATGTAGAAAAATAAAGAAAAAATATACATAGTTTAAAATAATCAATTAAAGAGGTACTGTACACCCTCTTTAAAAATGTAAGGTATAGAATTTCAGTAAAGCTTCCACACACACAAAGTGAATTAATGGAAGTTGTTATCTGACACACTAAGCTTTATTTACACGAATCATTTGGCCTTCGAGCACCTGCAAGAACATATATGACATGTTATTAGGGATGAGCACGGTACCTGATCGGTACCGAAAGTACCGGTGCTGAAAAATGAGGAAAAGTGGTACCGGTACCGTATATTTAAGATGACAAACTCGTAAATTTGGTAATGGAAGAGAGCAAAGCAACTCACCGTGTCATTCAGCTTCTCAATAGCAACATTTGCATCATCAACTGTCTTCATAGCGACAAAATCGATAACTAACATACCATATTGGAAAGTTCATCAAGAATCCAGAATGCATTTGTAGTGTAGAGGAACTTAAAAAAAAAAAGAAAGAAGCAAAGTGAACCGAAAGCTAAGCCTCAACCTAGACTATATCGCTTCATTTGTCTCTCTCCTTAAGCAAAATAACCAGGAGAAAAGAGATAGGATGAGGGATGAAGTGGCCGCACCTGGAGTTGTTGGAGATATGGTGAAGATGCATGACACCGCCGTAGGGCCGCCATGGCGCCGCCGCAACCCCATTAGCTTTCTCTTCCTCTCTTTCTTCCCGTTCCTCTCCCTCTCTCTAGAGATAAGAGGTGTAATGTGGAAGCCTATGCGGTAAGTCACCATGGTAATAGCCAATGGTTTTTTCGTAAACAACTGTCTAAGAGCATTCTCATCCAACCCACCAAAATCTGTGTGGGGGGTTTTTAAAATATAAAAAGTGGTTGTGAGTGGAGGAGAGAGAAAATGTTACTGTTTATCTGTATATTTGGGGAGACACTGTTCACCCCCTATACTTTTTTAATATATATTGAAAGTGGTTGTGAGTGGTGGAGAGAGAAAATGTAATGATAAAGGTAAAAAAATATTATTTAATTGAAAAGAAGAGAGAAAAAGTATTTATTTTTAATGAAAATATATTGATATAGGAGTTGTTTTTTAGTGGAATGTATGTATCATTTTAGGGGGTTGGATGAGAATGCTCTAACATAGTAAGCAGACAGGACAACTTGCAATGCTTTCAAATGTTGTGGGATTTCTTTAAATTCTTCTTTGGATAAATCAAAAGAAATAATCAGTTTCTTATAATTTTGATCTCTTACAGTCCAGTGAAGTGCACCATTGCTTAGAATACCAATCGTACTAATAAATTCATACTTCACTTCTTCAGTAACTCTCCAAACATCAGATTTCAAACTCATCACCCAAACGCATGTTTGCTCGTAGCCGTAGCCTTTTACGATGACCTTGTAATCATCTGTGGATGAATCATAACCGAAACCCCAATAACATCTTTCTAAATCCATCAAAGGGGGAGGTGTCAGCTCTGTTACCTCTCCAGTCAAGGGATTGGCTACTGAAACTTCAAAACCATAACCAGAGGTGATGCAAACCAGGCCATTGGAAGAACCAACAAGCTGATGATCAACATGGTCATAATCTACGTAAGTAACTCTTCTATGTCCAATCTCATTGTCGTTGCAATCTTTGTTGTAACTACGGTTAAGATGACGATTAGTGAAACCAGGACTTGTGATTAAAGAGTGCCATGACTTACACACTCTCTTGCAACGGATCAGATCTTTTACATCTAATCTTATCAGTATCCGCTCAACCACATCGTCATGAGCATGATCTGCCATTGAAAGTTGAAACCCTAAAA
This sequence comes from Helianthus tuberosus, assembly GCA_030545235.1. NCBI lineage: Eukaryota > Viridiplantae > Streptophyta > Magnoliopsida > Asterales > Asteraceae > Helianthus > Helianthus tuberosus. The sequence goes on from CM060362.1 coordinate 4,484,751, forward strand.
GCAATCGTAAAACAGAGTTGTAAAGGAAGGAGATAAATACGGAGTAAATTCAAAGGCTAAAATAACAGATATTATCCATTATGGAAAATGATTTCACCTTTGAATAAGATATGTATTTAGTCTTATTCCTTGAAGAGAAATTTATGGAAGTTATATTTTCCTATATAAACCAACTAGGTTAGAATCCTGTATATTACACGGGTAAAATAAATATAATTTTATATACCAAATAATAAAATAATATATATTTAAAAATCTCGTTTAATACACGGGTTGAATAAATGTAATTTTATATATTAAATAATAAAAAGTTGTATTTTTAAGAATCTCGTGTATTGTACGGGTTGAGTATATTTAATTTTATATATTAAATAATGAAAAAAGTTACATTTTTAAAAACTTCATATGGTATACAGGTTGAGCACATGTAATTTTATATACCGAACAATAAAAAGTTATATCTTTATAAACACTATGTATTATATGGATTGAATAAATATAATTTTATACACTATATAATAAAAAAAAGTTATATTTTTTAAAAACCCGTGTATTACACGAGTAAAAGTATAGAACCAATAAACATTGATTAATATTTTTGTTTATCCCTTATAAACATTTACATTATATTAATTTATATTTAGCGTATATCTTTTGTTAATTTCAGGATAAATAATTTTGAAATCTGATAAATATTTTAAAATATTATATTATCTCCTATACGAATTGTTTAAATTTATATTAAATTTAATTTTAGAATTATCTTTTAATTGATATTAATTATCTATAAAAAATAGATGGTTTCAATGAATAACACGTGTCCTCTCATTGGTTTCTTTTATTGTATAGTATAGATATATTCTATTTTGTATATAAAATACAATATTTAGCGGTTGTTCTTAATGGTTCAAATCTCTTCATACTAGTTTAATACTTAATGGTTTAGACTGTTTTTGTGCAAGCGGATGTTTGAATCATTCAGACATTTGTCTCTGAATGATTAAGTATTATACCGCTGAATGGTTAAGATCTCTTATATGAATTGGTTAGACATTTACCTCTGAATGGTTAAGCATTATACTTGCTTTTAATGGTTAAGACCTCTAACTGGTTCAGCATTTACCCATTTAGAAGTTGCCAAACTGTCCGTTATTCTATTTCATGAAAAGAAATTTATGGAAGTTATATTTTTCAATATTCTATTATAGATAAATACAACATTTATTTTATAATTTTTAAATTTTAATTTTGTATTATTATAATTAATTATGAGTATATTTTGTTTTTCTCTTATAAAATTTTAAATTTTAATTTTGTATTATTATAATTAGTTATGATCATGTTTTGTTTTTCTCTTATAAAATTCTTAATCTGTTGTTACAATGTGCCTATTTTTATCTAATATTTTTATGATATAAATTTATTTCAAAACCAAGATGTGGTAATGATGCACAAATCTATTATGTATATTAAAACAATACATTTTGGTGCCACTTGGCATCCTCTTACACCCTTAATTGCCACCTGTCCTCTCTACATCTTCTAACTTTACAAAATCCCGCTCAAACTAAAACCCTAAACTAAAACACGCTTAGACGACTCTGTTCCTTCTCCTACAATCTTCTTTCCTTCTTTCATTGTTTCTCTATTGTCTACAACTCTTCACCTCTTAATCGATTCACCAGAATATTCCACATAGTCGTCTGAAACTCTTCACCTCTATTGTCCTCTCAACACCTATCTTCTCTGTCAAGCTATTTCCTCAATTTTCCATTTGAGCGGCAAATTGAATAGAGTCTTCCTACGTTTCATAATCTTACACCAGAAGCCAAATCCCACACAATCATTCTCTCCATCTTCTCTCAAATCACCTTCGAGTTTCCATCTGTAAGTTCAAAAACCCTAATTTCCATCTTCTTGACATGAGAATCTATGCTTCTCTTCATTGTAAATCACAAACCCTAAATCCTAAAGACAAAAAACCTTCTCATCCAGGTATGAATATCTCTGGATTCCTCTTTGCCGTTGCGGTTGTATAACTTCTTCTTTGATCGGTGAGTTCAAACCCTAGATTATTGTTCTTTGTTGTGTCTTGATCTAGGGCTCGAATTGATTTTTTTTGTTTGAGTCGAACCATTTGCAACCATTCCTTCCTATAGGTGTCCTCTTCTTCGTCTCCGGTCACATCGTCACTCTCCTTCAGGTTCCATCATTTCTTTTCAATTTCTTCACAACAATTCACTCTTTTAAATCTCTCTACGTTCTACAGGCACTTATATTCGTAACTGTACGCCCATTTTCAAAGAGTTTGTTTAGAAGGATTAACAGACAGGTCGCCGAGCTCTTGTGGCTGGAGCTTTTGTGGATCGTTGATTGGTGGTCTGGAGTTAAGGTCAGCTTCATTTTAATCGTTTTGTTGAAATTATTATTTAATTTGATTGCTGATTAATTTATGCATGTGATCATGTATATGAAGTAAATTAGGGCACTGTTATAATTAAAGTTTTTTTTTTAATTTGATTATTGATTAGTTTATGCATGTGTTTATGTATATGAAGTAAATTAGCATTCTGTTATGGTTATTGATTACGAGTTTAGGAGAGATTGACTTTATTGAATTTTTTTCTATAGTTTTTATTCAATTGTTTAGTAGTTTATGCATGTGTTCATTGATATTATGTATATTATGCTCTGTTATGTTTACTGATTTCAGTGGTTATGAGGTTGATTTTATTGATTTTTTTATAATACTGATTGTTAATTTGTTTATGCATATCTTCATGTATTTGAAGTAAATTAGGGCTCTGTTATGTTTACTGATTTAAGTGATTATGAGTTTCTATTGTATTTGTGATTCAAAAAAATGATGCTTTTGGGAAGTTTGGGGCAAAATCAACTACTTGATTCAATGGTGGATTCAGTGATTGATATATTTTTTATGTGACATTATCCCCACACCCATGGCTTTTTCATATTGCCTTTATGTCATACGAGCCATATGTCATGCGAAAAATGGTCATACAGGTCGTATTACGTGTTTTAATGACACATCATACGGGTCGTGTGATGTGTTAAACTGACACATAAATGACTGATGTGACAGCGAACGCCACTAAAGAGTCATATGGCCTGTATGACTATTTTTACCATGTCATACTGCCCGGCGCCTATGATGACATCAGGTGGTGTACCTATGGTAGCATCCTTTTGATTGCGCAAGATTGATCTGTTTGAAATTAGCAATCCTAAAATGATTGAAAGCAACTTTTTTCACACTAAAATAAATAATAAGCATGAACACTTTCTTTTAGATGGGTTAATGTTTTATTGTGAATTAAGTGTATGATTTGTTGTTTTTTTGTGATAATGTAATTGTGCTTATTAAGGTTTGTTTTGAATGATTTCGGATAAAGTGGTGAAGAGTGGGTCGATATGGAAGTTATTGAGGAGTTTCTCGGGTGTAATCGGTTCTGTTCGATATATTTGAAGCTTTTGATGAGGTAAGTAATCTTTTAAAAAAGTACTAAATTTCTTTAAACTTCAAAGCTTACTATTTACATTATTGCAGCTATTGTTGATGAAAAGAGGTGGAAAGGTTACTTACACTGGACCTCTAGAACACCATTCTCACCTACTACTAGAGTATTTTGAAGTGAGTCAATACTACATTCTTATTTCATGCTTACAGTTAACACAACATATAAAAGCTAGCATGAACAGTTCACTTCTCAGTCCATTCCAGGGGTTAACAAAATAAAAGACGGTCAAAATCCGACCATATGGATGCTCGATGTTACTTCTTCAACAGTCGAAGCTCAAGTTGGTGTTGATTTTGCAGAGATCTATGCCAATTCAGATCTGTATAAGTATGAATCCTCCTAATGTTTCCCCTTATAATTCATTTTCTTTATAAAATAGATTCTATCAAGACCCTCGATTATGTATTCTTAATGACAGGAGGAACCAACAACTAATTACCGAGCTAAGTAAACCATCACTAAGCTCCCAGGATCTTTACTTCTCAACAAAGTATTCTCAGATGGTGTTTGGGATTCCTTTTAAAAGTTTGTAAAAAAATGTTAGATATGAAATCCATTTTCTTACTATCTGTTGTAACTTCATTTGGTACATTACGTACCCACGGGTAGAGGGATGGATTTCATTTTACTTCAACGTTTATTTCTTTCAAAATATTATCTCAACAATTTTAAGTTATATATTTGTGTGTTAGTCCACCCGCGAAAGTTATATATTTGGATTAACGGTAGTGGTGGTGGATTGATTTATTTGTCATGCCACTAGCCAGATTCAAACAGTCTGTCCGAGAGGTACAATTTCTACAGCTAATCATACAAACTAGGTGTGGAGATTAGGCAATTTCTGTTTCAAGCCATTGCCTGCTTATCTAAATTCTAATCTTTGTTTATTTTTTATTTAAATATCAGGTAGAAGATGCCTGATAATAGGAGCAGCCTAGACAGATGCAAATGAAGGTTAGTTAGGGCTTTAATTTTGTATTTTGTTAATTAAACATGGTCATAATGCTGTCAGATTGAATCTAATTAGTTACCAACTGGTCCAAAACTGAATTGACCAAAATTTAGCGAGTAAGTTGTGCTTGAATGAACTGATTGAAATGTACAAGAATTTATTTTTAAAGGTAGGTGGTTCAGAGATGGAAGTGTTTTTGGTGGGAGTGTGTTTTCAAAGTGAGATTAGGTAGTTCGCTGATTGATATAGCAGACTTGATAGGGGTGTCGGAAGCTGGTTGAAAGTACACATGCAATGTTTTCTGGCAAATCTTTAGAAGCCCGCTGATGGATACTGTGGAATTCTAAAGTCCGCCGGATGAGACGGTGGGCTTGCTGGAAGTCCACAGATGTTGATGGTGGGCTTCAATTTTGGACTGTTTCGCTGTGGTAGATCACAGAGAAGTGATGTTGATGGAAGACTCAAGTCCGTTGCCAGTCTTGAAGTACGCGCGCTATTGAAACATATCTTGAAATATAACGTGGTGTTCTTCATATCAATAACGGATGTCAAGGTAATGTACTTTTCTAGCTTTGTATTTTGAATACGAATATGTTGTTTAGAAGAATGGTTAAATTAGACATGAGTTTGTTATATGTTGCAGTTGCTTTCTTAATATTCTGTATAGTTAGGAGTAAGTTGGAGTAAATGATTTTCATGACAAGTAAAGCTAAAGACGCATATTAGAAAGTTTGAGTTACTTACCACCCTCTTGGAAATGGTTGATTTAGAAAATCAGTATGAATTCAATTGATTTTGTAATCTTATGGCCTTAAAGTGTTGATTTTCTAATTGATATTGGTTGTCTATTTTTTTTCTTTGTAAAATTATTATGGCATGTCTATTTTGTTAATTGGGTTATGTGTTTCTTCCATAACTAAATGTTTGTGGAAACTTTCTTCTGTAATGGTGTGCTTGATGTACTCTACTGTGTCTTAAAAATTCACTCTTCTAAATAAGAGATGAATAGCTGGGAAATGGTATAATGAGGCCATATTGGGGGTGTTTGGCATTCCTTTTGACTTCTAACTTCTCAAAAGTCCTTCTCAAAAGGAATAAGTAAGAAATTCTTACTTCTTAATTTCTCCTTTTTGAAGGCATAAAAGTCCTTTTCAAGGGGTTTTTAGGATTCCTTTTGACTTCAAAAGTCTTTCTCAGATGGTGTTTGGGATTCCTTTTAACTTCTAAGAAGTTAATAAGTCAAAATTAGCTCCAAAAGCCCTTTTCAAAAGGAATCCCAAACACCCACATTATCTAGGAACTTTGTATGAGATTAATCGATCCATACTACAAGTATGATGTTGGTTAAAACCATTTTATCTATTAAGTTATTTGTATCAGAAAGTGTCATTAGTTGTTGGTTATGTAGGATTCAAATAGATGTTGAGTACAAACCCAATTAGTTAACATGTCAAAATGGTCCAAATATGAGTTCTCTAACTGTGGTTTATATATTTAGCAATTTGCATGATAATTCATATCCACTCAAAGTTACAACATAGGTCAAAGCAACTTGAATATCTTTATGGTCAAAGCAAGTCAACAAGACATCAACTCTACACTGCTTTTATAGTCAATATTGTTTTCGCCTATTATGTCTTCATCTTAACCTGAATACTATTGAAAAGGAGACTGTATCTGGCACGCCATATGTACTGTTTTTTTATGATTCTTTTTCTTCTGTAGATAAGAGAAGAGATGCTGTCTCATCAATCGACGTTAGAAGGAAGTCTATTATAGCATTGGCTATTCCTTTGGAAGGCCAGTAGAAGTTGACCCAATATGTGAACTTCTATATTTATATATATTATAAATAAACCATTTTTAAAATAATTTCTTATACATATATAAATGGGGTTACCAGTTTTTTTTTTTTTTTTTGGAAAGCTGCGTTTCTAGCTTGCTTTAGCGTGTTTAATTTGGAGCTTTTTCTTTATGCTAGCAACCCCCAATGAGTTGTTTTTATCGTAGGCTAGAGTCACCTCTAATAATATTAAGGGTGAATTGCATATACCCCCCTCAAAAATTCATTAATTGCGAATTTACCCGGTCCAAAACCAAAATTACATATATCCCCTCTCTTTTTTAAATTAATTGTAAATTTCCTCATTTTAATTTATTTTATTAAAAATAAATTGCAGAATGGCAGTTTTACCCATAATATAACTAAAACTTTAAAATCTATCAAGTTTTTATATTTACCGCATTTTAAACTGGTTTTTTTAATCTTTTTCACAAGTTCTTTGGTTTTAGCTTTAGGTCTTTCGTTCTTCTTTTTTGTTATGTTTTGCTAATGGTTGTTTTTATATATAAAAACTCTGCAAGTTTATAATTGACCCGTTTACTTTCCTATTATTATATTATAATTCATAACTCATTTATTTTAATTTCGATATTTAAGTATATGACATAGTAAAAGAAACCCACAACTGTGCAAATGGCTTCGAACTTTGTAAATTAATAAGCTTTTTGTTGTTAATAGGTTTACTACCACATACTATATGGTGAAAATGAGCAAGTTGCAGTAGTTTCTCATCATGATAAATCTAAGGGTCACCCAAAGGATAAACAAGAAGATGGTAAAATGAAGATGAAAGGCAACCAGAAAATAAACAAAAACCTGTAGAACCAAACGAGTCCAACTGTTAAAGAGATTTTAACAAATTGTGATCATTGCATATTCATGTATTTCAATTTGTCGTCGTAATCTAATCTATTCGGTTTTCTTTTACCGTGTATAAAATCATAATATTTAATGTCAGCGGTATTGAATAAATTTTCTTTTACCAACCCGCGAAATTCGCGGGTTCTTAAACTAGTAATTGAAATAAAGATATACATGTTATCAAGACTATCTCACATTTGGTTTTTATTAATTGACTTCATTTATGCTTCTTTATTTTAATAATATAATGTAACGATTCATAAAAGTCCAAATATACATGCTTATTTTTCTTAGGTATCCGTAAAAAGTTTTGTCTAAAGTCGAACCGGTCAAATATAAGTTTGTTTCGATTCTGACCGAACAATGTTGAAAATTGAGTTGTATTTAGGGTTGTAAACGAACCGAACGAACACAAACAAAGCCTTTTTCATTTTCATTCGTTAAGGAAATATGTGTTCACGGATGGTTTATAAACACTTACCAAACGAGATTTTTTGTTCGTGTTCGTTCATTAAGGAAATGAATCTGTTCACGAACGGTTCACAAACACAAATAAAACGGCAAACGCAGCGGAGGCTAGAGGTGGATCGTGGAGGGACAACACTGGAACTCGATGCCCTAATCGTAGAAAGACGTAGAAAGATAGTCGATCGTATTCGTCAATGTGAATAATGAAAAGGAAAGGTGGCGATGCATAAACAAGGTGGGAATACGATGTCCTATTTTATTTGATATGGTAATATGATAAATAAGAACTAAAGAATATGAAAAAAATCTAACTTATAATAAAAGACTCCAAATAATGACACATGACATTCTCTCCTTCAACCTCATAAATTTTATTTATATTTGTTTAATAAATTTCTTTTAATATTAAATTAATTAATATTAATAACCAATATATAGATATCACTTACTTTTGTCTTTATTTTTATCTAAAATTAATAAATAACTTCAATTTTGCAATTTAATCCCAACTCTTTTTTATTTTCAATTTTGGTCCACCATATTTATCATCTTTCCCAAATTTTTCGTTTCGTTCTAAATTTTACGAGTTAATGCACCGCAACGTGCGTGTGGGGTTCAACATTTTTTTCGTATATTTTTTTCCGTTTGACTGGCCCGTCGTGTCACATCTATTTTTCTGCGTTTGACAAGTTCGTCCAACACGCGGGTCCTGGATGGACTTAGTTATTTTTTTTTCTATGTTTTAAGTTTCGGTTTAGTTTCTCAGCAACGAGCGTGCGTGATTCAAATATTTTACGTCTGCTTTTCGCTTAGCGTTATTTTTTTCCCTTTTTATTTATTTTGTATTTACGAGCTTTTCCGGTGTTAGTGGTCCCTGACAATGGTATAGTATTGCCACTACTTAACACAGTTTTATGACAACCGCTGCAACGCAGGGGCTTAATACAAGTAGATATAATATAAAAGAAGTGCACAAATCTTGAACAATATAAACAAACGAACATGAACAAGCGTAAATGAACAAATGTTCACGAACACTTTACCGAACGTTCACGATCGCAATCGAACGAACGAGACCTCTGTGAAGATGAAAGCTAAATTCAACATAAACTGAAAATATATGGTTAAAAGTAAATTCAGATAAAAGTATAAGAATCACTTTAATCATCAGAAACAAGATACAAGAAACATCAAAGACAAGAACAAAATATAAGTATAAAAATCACTTTTTTCATCAGAATGCGTCTGGCACATGATCCTGATTCTCCCCTCATAAACTGAAACATTAGAAAAGGGTACAAATTCAATTCCTACAATCACTAATATGAAGGAAATCTGCTTCTTGTAAGGATTTTCAAACAACTAGATTTAAAATCACATTCATAATATTCAATAATATAGGCACTTGAAAATGAGCAAGGCTTCATATAGAATTAATATAAAAGTATTAAACAGTTACTGAATGCATCAAAGACAAGATAATATAAACTAGAAGCCAGACACCTAAATGAACAAGCAAAGCTCATAACCCTACAATCTTCAGCTTTAACACTTGTCCGATATTATTGCCAGTTACAAGTGGAAGTCATAGAAAGAAGACAACGGAAATTATTTTCATGCTGCAACATTTGTCATCTTGACTGCTTCTTCAATAGCGTCAACGCACAGGAGAATGGTCCCCTTCTTATCTGCATAAGAATAACAAGAAGAGAGGTGAATGAATGATAATAAATAAAAAGGCAAGGAAATTCTATAATCTATACTATCTGTTAAAAGAAAAGAATAGAACTCACCTTGTCGCGCTTCGGCCTCCCATTATAATGGCGATATCCAGGGTCCGGCGGAGTTTCAATAGAACTCCCATTGTAATGGCGATATGGCGATATCCAGGGTCCGGGGGAGTATCAATAGAACTCCCATTATAACGGCGATATCCAGGGTCCGGGGGAGCATCAATAGAACCCACCCTAGAATTCCTCATGATATTAATAGCACTAGCTGGCCTCCCATTTACATGAGGAGATACAAGGCTCTGCACAAATATCGGTGCAGCAGTATTCTTCCAACCGCATTCACAACCCCAATGATGTTCGAAAGTACTTGACAATGACAACCATACATCTCCCTTCAAGTGGTGTACAATATCATGCTTCATATTATGATTATGAGGTAGATGTTCCCACGAGTCTTTTACATTGTAGCTTTTCATCATCCATAAATCGTCAAGAAAACAACAGTTTGATCGACGAAATATGCACAGACATTCTTTGACAATTCCCAGGTAGCTACTAGAACTACATTCGTATTTTACATCATCAGGCTGGGGGGTTTCTTTAAATTCTTCTTTGGATAAATCAAAAGAAATAATTAGTTTCTTACTATTTTCATCTTCTACAATCCAGTGAAGGGCACCATTGCTTAGAATACCAGTCTTAGTAATAAACTTGTACTTCACTTCTCCAATAACTCTCCAAACATTTGATTTTAAACTCATCACCTGAACACATGTTTGATTCTTGCCTTTTACGATGACCTTGTAATCATCTGTGGATGAATCAAAACCAAAACCAAAACCACAACATAACCAAAAATCCATATAAGGGGGTCGCCTCAGCTCTGTTACCTCTCCTGTCAAGGGATTGACTACTGAAAGTTCAAAACCACAAAAAGAGGTGATGCAAACCAGGCCATTGGAAGAACCAACAAGCTCATTATCATCATGGTCATCATCTACGTAAGTAACTCTTCTATGTCCAATCTCATTGTCGATGCGATCTTTATTGTAACTATGCTTAAGGTGACGATTAACAAAACGAGAACTTGTGATTAAAGAATGCCATGACTTACACACTCTCTTGAAACGTAGCAGATCCTCCACATCTGATCTTACGAGTATCTCCTCAACCAAATCTTCATGAACAACCTCTGCCATTGAAACTTGAAACCCTAAAAGGAATCGGAAAAGAGAGTAGCCTAGGGGTAGGCGCAATATACGGAGTAAATTCAAAGGCTAAAATAACAGTGTTGATCTATTATTGAAAAAGGTTTCATGTTTAAAAAGAGTATTTAATCTACTTCGTGAAAATAAATTTATGGAAGTTATATTTTCCATTATTCTATTATATAAATACAACTTTTATTTTATAATTTATAATTTTTAATATTTATTTTGTGTTATTATTATTAATTGTAAGCATGTTTTGTTTTTCTTTTATGTAGTATAAAATTTTGATTATGCGGTTGTGCCGTGCCTATTTTTATCTATTTCTTGATATAATTTCTTCAAAACCGAGATGTGGTAATAATACACAAATAACTGAAACAAAAATATTCATATTATCAAGGCTATCTCATATTTTTTTATTAATTGACTTCATTTACGCTTCTTTATTTTAATAATATAATGTAATGATTCATAAAATTCTAAATATACATGCTTAATTTTATCTACGAATCGGTAAAAAGTTTTGTCTAAACTCGAACTGGTCAAATATAGCTTTGTTTCAATTCTGTCCAAACAAAGACGAAAATTGAGTTGTATTCAAAATAGAGTGTTCTTATCGTAAGCTATAACGTTTGCTGGTAAGTACCTGTGAAGTGACGAATCAAAAACATGGTAGCAGTACTACCATAAGCGTGACTACCATAAGCGTGACTGATATTTATTTTTATGGTTTCGATTATTGTAAAATACGTGTCGATATCCTTTTAGACATATAACGGCTTTTATTTTTAAGTTCTTTTTGGTTGTTATACTGAGTGTCGTTACCGTAGATCCATACCAATTTCATAATGAACCGAATCGATACCAAATAAATTGCCATCTCCATGCACTTGCTAATTCCACTAGTTTTATATTAAATCAAAATATTAAAATTTCCAGTAGTTTTATATTATATCAAAATATTAAATTTATATGAAAAATATTGAGAACTAGAAAACAAATATATTAAATCAAAATATTAAAATTTCCAGTAGTTTTATATTATATCAAAATATTAAATTTATATGAAAAATATTGAGAACTAGAAAACAAAGTTGTAGTCTAAGGGTATGTTTGGTTTGGGTAATGGAAAATATGAATGAATGTAATGAACAGGGTAATGGAATAGACAAATGAATAAAAATGGATCATTACCATTCTATGATCTTGTTTGGTTACTACGTGAGAATAGAATTAATCGTTACCTTGTATTGTTTGGTATACAGGAAAAGAGGTATGAATAAAATCGGCAATGGGTGGCGTTTGTGGGTGGTGGCGGTGGACGATGGCGGTGGCGGCGGCGGCGGTGGCAGTGGTGCGGTGGACGATGGCGGTGGACGATGGCGGTGGTGGTGGCGGTGGCGGCGGTGGCAGTGGTGCGGTGTTAAGTGGCGGTGGTTGGCGGTAACGATAGTGTTTGGTGGTGGAAGGTGGCGGTGGTTGGTGGTGTTCGATGGTGGTGGGTGGCAGTGGTGGCGGCGTGGTCGGTGGTGTTCGATGCTTGGTCGTGGTGGCGTTGGCACCGGTGTTTGGTGGCGTAGAGTCTCGACAACGGATGGTGGTTGTGGCACTAGTGATCAGTGGCGGCAGTGGTGGGTAGCGGTGGCCGGCGGTGCCGGGCAGTAGTGGCGGTAGCGGGCGATGGTGGTGCCGGTGGTCGGTGACGTAGGATGGCGGCAGGTGGTGGTGGCGACAGTGGGTGGTTGGTGGTGGAGGTCATGTTTTATACATCACATATATATTTATATAAATATACTATGTTATCATTCGGGATTGCTTTCCAGACTCAAGAAAGTTACTTATATTATTATTTTTTTATTAATGTATAAAGTTTGACAAAATTAAAAACCTTGAAGTTTCGAAAACTCCTTCGTCTTTAGAACTATCATGTGTTCAGGGAGCCACTACAAAAGTATTAATAAAAATATTAGCGTGTAAGTTGAAAAAAAATAATGAATCTGTCTAAAAAGTTAATGAATTAGTTTATTTACCAAGGTATGAAATTGTTAATGCACTTTAGGTGATAAGTGTATGCCTTCCAATTTATAGGGTCTTTATTGGAAATGTATTGAAACTTAGTCCAAGTTTTAACCTTGGACATTTTGTCCAAGTTTTAGTCTAGACTTTTGTCTGAGTTTATGTTTAGAACAAAAGTCAGAGTTTTGTGTAGTATGTTTTGTCCGGGCTTCTAGTTTGTCTTGGAAGTCCGGGGTTTGCCTTGTATATATACCTTTATGTGGAATAGACAAGGTAGCGATTCTTGGTGAAATTCTGTGCACCTTTCTAACCCTAATCATTGTGTGTGTTTGTCTGGCGGCTACTGTGTGTGTGACGTCATTCATCTTCCTCATCAAGAATACTCTGTGTATTCTTGATTTCTCTCACAAATCTTTGCATTCTAGTGTTTCATCTACAGTGGTTGATCATCAGGTGGATTCCGCACACCTGTTGGTTGCATTAGCTGAGTGAGATCTTGGATTAGGAGGCCTTACAAGTGGTATCAGAGCAGTGTGCTCATACTACTGTTGGTGTTTCTTAGTTTGAAGGTTCTTGTGAGGAAAGTTCAATCTTTGATAGGGTTTAGTGAGTGTTTAGTGAGTTTTTGTGTTTTATTCATGATTCTTCATTCATTTCTAGTGATTTGGTGATGGATTTTGAGTAGTTTGGTGATTTTTAGTGTTGATCTTCATCTGGGTTTTACAGGGGTTTTGGTTTTTGTTCATACAGTGTGTTGAAGGTTGTAGAAGATTCCTAAGTTTGATCTTTGGAAGTATTGTCCGTGGTTTAAATTTTGTGTTTGTGTTTCTGGGTTAGTGTTGAACCAGTGTGAAGTCACATTGGGGAGATAGCCCGGAGACTGATTACTGAATCCATTGAGTCCGAGTTTCATTCTCCGAGTTTTTAATCATTCCTTTGGTCCGAGTTTTAAATTCTGTCTGAAGACCGAGTTTTAAAGAAAGTTCAGAGTCTGGTTGGTCCGAGTTTTCATTAACACTTCAGCTCCGAGTTTTTGAATGTCATAAACTTACAAAGTTCAGAGTTTTTGAGTGTTCCGAGTAAACAGAGTTTTGAATTTACGGAGTAAACTGGTCAGTTCTTTTATTATTATTTAGTTTTCGAAAATATGTTTAAAATCAAGTCAGTAAGTTCCAAGTTTTGTTCAGAGTTTTTAAGGTCCGAATGTTTCATGCTGTTTCAAAGGTCCGAGTTTTTCATTTTATTCCAAGTTTTTAAGTTTTAAATTCCGAGTTTTGAGTGATATGTGGTTCGAGCTTTAAATTCCGAGCTTTAAACTCCGAGTTTTAAATTCCATACACATTGAGTCTGAGTTTTTCTTTATACTTCCATTAGGTCCGATTTTTTACATCCCATCTTTGGTCCGAATTTTTAAAATCCACTATTGTTCGAATTTTTAATTTTTACTTTGGTCCGAGTTTTTAAAATTCTGTGTCTGAGACCGAGTTTTAACTCTCTTAGTGTTGATCCGAGTTTTAGTACATAAATCTATTCCGAGTTTAGTGTGTTATACGAATCCTGCTTGTCCGATTTTTAAAACTCTAGTGTTGTGTCCGAGGTTTGTGTTTCATTTCAGGTTTTGATCCGGGTTTTACACTCTGATTAAAGCCTCAGACATTTCACTCCGTGTTTTCTCTCCGAGTTTGGACTTAGAAAACCTTCTTCCCAGTGATAGTTCTTGCTTGGAAACCTACTGTTGATTTCTGCTTAAACTCACTGTTTCTTTCACAACTATCTCAATATGGCAAACAATAATCCGACTGCAATGGTGCAAAACCTCAAGCACAATGCTGAGGTAGGGAGTAACGACAAACCTCCTTTGTTGATAAACGAGCTTGATTTTCCTGAGTGGAAGGAGCGTTTCGAAAGGTATGTAAGAGCGAAAGACATCAAAATCTGGTTGTGTATCGTTAAAGGATGTGGAGCTACTCCAGTACGTACGTTAACGATTGATACTTTTTGGCACTCACTGACGACCAGAAGAAATTTTATGATTGTGAAGAGAAAGCTATGTCAATGATTATGATGGCTCTGACACAATCTATACTTCACACTTTCCGTAAGAGAAGTAGCTCGAAGGAGTTGTGGGATAGCATGATCGAGCGCTATGAAGGAAATGCAATATACAAGAAACGACGACTCGAACGTTTGAAGACTCAATTCGTTTTGTTTAAAGCTTTAAGAAATGAATCATTTGATGATACAGTGAACCGGTTTTATCATTTGTTGAGCGAACTTGATAGAAGTCAAGAGGGTATCTACACTGAATTTGAGAAGGTTGAGAAGTTTCTGAATTGCCTTTCCAAAGAATGGAATATGTACACCGCTTTGATTAGAGAAGGTGTTCTCTATGAGGAGCTCTCATTGGAAGAAGTTGTACAAAAACTGAAGGGTTATGCTTGGAATATGGAAGATCAAGCATCTGATTTCGAGAAGATCCAAGATCCTCAGTTATATAAAGCCTCAAAACCGACGGATAAGGGTAGTAATGGAGTAAACGTTGTTGCCCTATATTCAGAGAATGAAGTTCCTGCAAGTGAACACGCCTTTATGAGCAACAATGTCAGTTCAAGTGGAACAACAAATTCCAATCAAGGAATGTACTCTTCTAGTGGAGCTCAGAAATCTCAAGCAACAAACTTGAACATTCCAAAGTTAGATGCAAGCGGCTTAAAGTTGATAGAAGAAAACATGAGCCTTTTGGCGTCCTTCATGACTGCCTACGAGAACTTCTGTCTTGGAAAGCTCGTTGAACCGTCAAGTCTTGATGAGGACTTTGACCAGATAGACCAAGACGAAATAGAAGAACTTGATCTACAACTCAATATGGCACTCTTAGTCCGTAGAGCGAAGAAATTTCTGTTGAGAACGGGTAGGAAGTTCATAGGAGGTCAGACAAAGACTAGAATGGGAGTCGACATGTCAAAGGTGAAATGTCACAACTGCGGCATCTACGGGCATTTCGCACGTGATTGTCGAAAGCCGAAAATGGAAAGATCTGACAGAGAAAGCAACTCTCGAGGAAACAATACAAGACCTCACAACAATGCATCAACTGCTACCTCTAACTCAAGTACTCGTCCAAGTGGTTCTGAAAATCATACACCTTCGACAAACAATGCTATGGTGGCTCAACCTCTACAAAGTGTGACTGAGCCTTACGACTGGGGTTGTGCTTTGGAAGACATTTCAGGAGCTATTGTGTCATAAGCATTTATAGCTGAAATTGTGAACGAAGAAGTATGTGAAGAGGTTTTCGAAGAGACTAGCATTGAGGAACTTGCGGTTGTAGCTGTGGTTTTTGGGGAAGAGTTGGATTCGGGCAATGTTGCTGAGAATGAAGATAACCTGAATGAAGAGTCTGTTGAAAAGGCTAACAAAACAGAAGATGGAGAAAAGGGAGAATGCTTTGAGTTCAACATCTCCACAGCTGAAATGCAGCAATTTGCGAATGCAGAAGCTAAAAGGTTGGAAGAAAACTCCGGATAAAATGAAGCGTGTGCATTCGTGGCTGGCATTGAGGCAAAATCATCTTCTGTAGCTAAGCGATGTGCTAGATGTGTTGAGTTTGTCGCCAAGATTGATAGATATGCACTTCATAACACAAACTTAATTGCAGATTTAGAAAAATCCAGAGAACTCATTGCTGTTTTGTCTAATTCGGATAAAGAACACCGAATTAAGATAAAAGCGCTGAAAAATGATATCTCTCAATTTGAGAGACTTGTGGCTCAGGGAACTGTTAAAAATCAGGAATTAAGATCTGAACTTGAAATGAACCAAAATTGTGTTTTGGAAAAGAACAAAATCATTTTGGAAAAAAGATAATCGGATTTTAGATTTGCAACGAAAAATTGAAAAGTTCGGGGATTCATCTGAAGTGATGAATTTCTGTATTAACAGCCAACGTCTCAAAGAATCTGAGGAAGAAATGTTCGGCATCGGTTATAAGAAAGTCCCTCCTCCGGTAAACCATAATTATACATCGATGCCAAGCATTGATCCTGAATTGGTAAATTTTGTGCCAAAGACCCCTCTGACGGTTGAACCGCAAAGTGAGTCAGAATCTGAGCCTGATGAGGCTTCTGACTCAGAACAGTCGAAGGTGAGTGAAGTTACAAAGAAAAATGAGCTAAATTTTGATAACATTGAGAATTTGATAAGCAATAAAATTTTGGAAATTTTCAATCAAGTTCAAAATGCGAAGTCAAAACCAAATTCACGTGGGAAATCCAAAAAGAATTTGAAAAATATCCCTAAAACTGAGTTTGTTAAAGGGGAAGATTTTATCAAAGAAGAAGAGAAAATCGAAACAGGTTCAAACTCTCAGTTTGTCAACCAAATTTTGAAAAATCCCACTAACGCCTCATCATCTTCGACCAGTCATGAGGAACGTCCAAAGAATGCTGCGAAAGTTCGCAAATGTTATAAGTGTCGTGGGAAAGGACACTTAGCAGCAGATTGTCCAAATGACAAGGGTAAATCCCATGTTGATCCTGATCAGAAGAAACCTTTTGTTGAAAAACCACAAAATGAAACAGTTAATGTTGAAAAGAAAAACGGTAAAAATCAGAAGGTTGAGAAAAACAAAGTGATTAAACAAGAAGTAAAACCAGTTGTCAAAACAAATGTTAAATCACAACAAAATCAGAATCATGGGGAGAAACCAGTTGTTATAAATCGTGGTAAAGGATCGGAAAGTTCATCTCAAAAACATGATACTCGTGAGAAAACCCCTCACAGACGACAAAATCATGTTACTTTCCAAACACATGAGAATGACCAATGTTCTGGAGGTTCGAACAACAACTATGTTAGACCTCATGCACAAAACAGATTCGTGAATGACCGAAATGCGTCACCCCCTCGATTTCCAAATCAAAGACAGCATTCGGATAATCATCCACGATCATTCTCAAGACACGATGATGTTCCTAGATTTGGTAGGAATTTTGAGCCACCCAGGAATCAAAATTACAGTTACCAAAACTATGGAAGCCGAGGTTATGGAAACTCTGGTTATACCAACAGATCGTCAACTCCGTATAATCCACTATTTGCGGGGAGTCAATCCAACAATTTCCGAAATGGAAATGGAAGACATAGAGACGATGATGGCTATTTCAAAGAGTTTTCTTATGTTGACGAATCGGGACGACCCAAGATCATCATGGCTTGGGTCCCACATTCTAACTAAATTTTCTTGTTGGGGAGTGTAGGAGCAGCTGAAAAGGGCTATCTATATTTGGTATATCGATAGTGGCTGTTCTAGACACATGAGAGGAAATAAAGAGTTATTGAACAATTTTAAACAAATTCGTGGTGGTTATGTGAACTTTGCTGGTGAGAAGGGTGGATTCATCACCGGTGAAGGTTCTGTGTCAAATGGAAAAATTACGCTGCATAAAGTGAACTACGTTGAAGAACTGAAGCATAACCTGATGTCGGTTTCTCAAATCTGTGATAACAAGTACACAATGTTGTTCACTGATAAAGCTTGCTTCGTTTTGCGTCCGGGATTTGCTGTTCCTGAAGATTGGATTGTAATGAGGGCTCCAAGGGTGAATAACACATATGTCATGGACATGCGCCCGTTGGTCAACTCGTCTATTCCAGTGACATGTTTACTTTCGAAGGCGACTGAAGATCAATCGTATCTCTGGCATAGGAGAATGGGCCACGTGCATCTGCGAAAAATGAACCACTTAGTGAAAAACAACTTAGTGTTGGGGGTTCCTTTACGTAGTTTCAATATGCACAACAAATGTGAATCATGTGAAAAAGGAAAAATCAAACGAAAGCCTCACAAGCCGAAAACTGTTAACTCAATCCAAAAACCACTTGAATTGCTTCACATGGATCTTTTCGGCCCAATCCATGTTGCTAGCATTGGTGGGATGTCTTATTGCCTAGTTGTCACTGACGATTTCTCGCATTACTCGTGGGTATTTTTCTTAAAAACAAAGGACCAAACTGCTGGTATTTTAAGAGACTTGTTCAAACAACTTGAGAAAAATTATTCACTTCCTGTTAAGAAAATCGGAAGTGATAACGGCACTGATTTTAAAAATCATTACATGGATGAGTTGTGTCGGGAAATGGGAATAGTTCATCAGTTCAGCGCTCTATATGTTCCTCAACAGAACGGAGTTGCAGAACGGAAGAATTGTACCCTAATTGAGGCGGCCCGAACTATGCTTTCTGAATCAAAATTGCCAATTTTCTTCTGGGCCGAGGCGGTAAACACTGCATGTTATGTGTTAAATCATGTGCTTACGGTCAAAAGAGAAGATAAAACGTGTTATGAATTGCTTGAAAACAAGAAACCGAACTTATCTGGGTTTCAACCTTTTGGGATCAAGTGTGTTATCAAACGCACCATAGATACTCCTAAAATGGGGGAAGTTGGTGAAGTTGGGTTCTTTTTGGGTTATGCCAATGGAACTCCCAACAAACGCGTTTATAACGTTAAGAAGCGTACAGTGGAGATCGTGTTTGATATAACTCCTTTGAGTTACGATCCTCCACCGTCCGAATTCGGTCCTAAAGTGGTTATGATTATGATAAATTATTTGATTCATTTGATCTTCCTGATGTTTCAGAAGAAGATTCGGAGGTTGTCTACACACATCTTGTGAACAAAGATGAAGTGGATGCGAGCTGGAGAGCAAGTATTCCTACTAATGTGTCTTCGAATGTTCCAGTCGCTGATTCTTCGATCGTAAACGAAGTTGTTGGTGAGAAGATCCCCAATGCAGCTGCTCAAACTACAAGTGGTGATCTTTACGTTGATTTTTCAGCATATCCAAATGTTAATGCGTCTTCTGGAAATGATCAAGCTTCTAGCGGTAATGCAAATGCTGAGGGGGAGATTTAATCAAATTTGGGAAACAATCTTCAAGCTCCAGCTATCCCAGTTCCAAGAAAAAATATTCATCTTCCTGTTGATAATATTATTGAGAATCCTAATGCGGGAGTGCAAACGCGAAGGAATATTTCAGAAATGCAGTGTCTGTTCTCTTCTATCAAGAAGGAAGAAATCTACAATCTTAGCCTACATGAATGTTTTATCTCTCAGATAGAGCCGAAGAACTATCAGATGGCTCTGAAGGATAATTCATGGTGTGAGGCGATGCAAGAAGAGTTAGCTCAGTTCGACAAGTTAAAGGTGTGGAATTTGGTCGATCTTCCAAAGGGCCAACATGCAATCAACACGAAATGGGTTTTCAAGTGCAAGAAAGACGATAAGGGTGTTGTCGTCAGAAACAAAGCACGGTTGGTTGTTCAAGGCTTCAATCAAGAGGAAGGGATTGATTATACCGAAGTTTATGCACCAGTGGCAAGACTGGAAGCCATTCGTTTGTTTCTCGCTTTTGCTGCACACATGCGTTTCAAAGTCTATCAGTTAGATGTGAAAAGCGCGTTTCTTTACAGGAAATTGCATGAAACTGTGTATGTATCCCAACCACCGGGTTTCGAAGCTCCAGGGTCTGCCAACAAAGTCTATCTGTTGGACAAAGCTCTCTACGGTCTCCATCAGGCTCCTCGGGCGTGGTACGAGACTTTATCAAGACATCTATTGGAGCACGGGTTCTCGCGTGGCGCGATTGACTCCACACTATTCATATTGAAGAAAGGGGGAGATTTTCTGATCGTGCAAATTTACGTTGATGACATAATTTTTGGTTCTTCAAATGAAGAATTGTGTCGTGAGTTCGAGGCGGTGATGAAGTCAAAATTTGAAATGAGCGCGATGGGCGAGTTATCCTTCTTTCTAGGTCTTCAAGTGAGTCAAGAAAAAACCGGGACGTGCGTGCATCAGACAAAGTATGTCCACGAGATTCTCAAAAGATTTGGATTGGAAGATAGCTTACCCTATGACACGCCTCTCCCGACAAATCACAAGCTTTCACCCGATAAGGAGAAAGATCCTGAAGTGGATCCGACTCTATATCGAGCAATGATAGGTTCGCTAATGTATCTTACAGCTTCATGACCAGATATTATGTTTTCTGTTTGTTTGTGTGCCAGGTTCCAATCAACTCCGAAAGAGTCTCACTTGAAAGCGGTCAAGCGTATCTTCAGATATCTGAAAGGGACGCCTAAGCTTGGATTGTGGTATCCAGCTGAAGGTGGTCTGGATTTGCTGGCGTATGCTGACGCAGACTTCGGAGGGTGCCCGATGAACAGAAAGTCAACCTCTGGCGGCGTACAACTTCTTGGGAACCGTCTTGTCTCCTGGCAATGCAAAAAGCAAGTTGCCGTTTCTCTATCCACGTGCGAGGCCGAGTACATTGCTGCATCAAGCTGTTGTGCTCAGGTCTTGTGGATTCAGCAGCAAATGAGGGACTACGGTTTGAATTTTACTATAACTCCTATTCTTGTCGATAACAACTCTGCCATTTCCATAACTAACAATCCAGTTAATCACTCACGCACTAAGCACATAGATGTTAGGCATCATTTCATTCGCGACTGTGCTGAGAAGGGTTTAATAGAAGTGGTTAGGGTAGACACCTTGGATAATCTTGCCGACCTGTTTACAAAGACATTCGATCGGGCTAGATTTGAAAATCTGGTTCGAATGATTGGCATGATCAACCCCGAGTAAAATGCTTTTCAAAACTCGCATAGAAACTTTATTTTATGTTTACTGTACAGTTCTTACCGCTTACCAAAAAAAAAATTTGAAAACTCCAAAAATATTTTACTTAGTTGTAGGATAAATTTTCAGAAAAATACAAAAACATTTGAAAAATATAAAATGAAGTCGTGTTGAGATATAAGGGAAATGATAGTACATCGGTTTGTCGTATCTGGTGCAGGATTATAGTAATATATAAAATTAACTGTTAACTGTAACAGCTTCATTATACGTTGCTTCGGTAGGTTTTACGAGTCAATAAGAACCTGTTTTTGGTATATAAACATAATGAACTACGTAACTTGTGGGGTACATCTCTCGGATATATGGTCTTGGTACCGTAATTTCGTTTGATAGATTGCCGAGGTTCTGAGATACGTGGTCTTTATGCTGTTTATCATCTGGATATCATGGTTGTTTCTTTTACCGAAAACAACGGGGACGCAAGTCTAGATCTTCCATGATACCATACATACGTGTAAATATCATTCAATCGTGTATATAATACATGATGCATTCGACCTCAATAAGTGATAAACAATCACATGTCCCTCAAAATATGTGATAATATATCACAGCTCTTTTGCGGGAGTCAAGTTCGTCTCTTTGTCTGTACGATGGTACTAACCTGTTCACGGACTTGCTCCTGTGCCCTCATGCATATGAAAATCAAGTTCCTCATCAATAAGTAATTCTATCACATAGGGCTTGTTTTCAATTCTAAATAAGTGAGTATCTCACATCATTTTATACATCAAAACAGATGATAAATGGTATACTCACCAGTAAGATGAACTCTCGTGCATACCTTGATACGGGAGTATATTCTGAGATGGGTAAACATGGTTACAATCAGTTATTAACACACTTAATCGCATATCTCGAAAACAGTGTTCGAAAGCGTGCTAAAGCTTAAGTGGACCACAATACCGTTGAACGTCTTGAACTGTTAATATCATTCTAAGAGCTTAAACTGATAAACTATGTTCTTGTGTTGGATATTGACAGAAAAACTGATATGATCCCTTTGCTCCGATTTCACAAAAAGATAATTAGTGTAAATACGTTCGTAGGTTTAATTTCTTTATTCAGTCAAAAATTCAAAAACATCAAAAAGATTTTGCTTTCTTGTTTCTATGTGCGAGTTATCATTTTGAAAATTCTCTAAGGGTTGTGAACATTCTTTAATAAGGTGTTAAACATCAAGTTAGGTAATCTTAAAATAAGTCTTTTTGTATAAAAATCGGCCGTGCAAGATACATCTAAGTGTGTGTGTGAGACTTCGTCATTTTAAGGTGTTTCACTAAATCTGCTTCCAAGTTGTGATATTTTTCCAAAAGTATAAGTTTTGAAGTAAGTTGTTCTGAATGATCGTGTTTTGAAATACAAATTATTAAATATTGGTTGTTTAATATTTCAATTGTTGATTCCGGGATATTGGAATTATTTTTGGGATCCAGGTTTGGGCCGAGTGTCTCCGGGGTCAAGATTCTTAATCCGGTGTTAAGTGTTTCAGGTCTGGATCGTTCATCACAAGATGGAAGATTTGAAGAAGCTGTGTGCGTCTGGATCGTTCAATCTCAAAAGGGAAGCACATCTAAAGAAGCTTCGACGCCTGCCTCTGAAATACCTTGAAGAAGATCGTGTGCTAGCTGATCAGTTCATCAAGGTAGTTCAATTATGTGTGAAGAACAAGGTATGGGCAGGAAGCGAGTACTCGAAGAAAGGATGAAGATCTCAAGACCAATGAAGACCATGCACTGATCAAGGGGGAGTTTGTTAATGCACTTTAGGTGATAAGTGCATGCCTTCCAATTTATAGGGTCTTTATTGGAAATGTATTGAAACTTAGTCCAAGTTTTAACCTTGGACATTTTGTCCAAGTTTTAGTCTAGACTTTTGTCTGAGTATATGTTTAGAACAAAAGTCAGAGTTTTGTGTAGTATGTTTTGTCCGGGCTTCTAGTTTGTCTTGGAAGTCCGGGGTTTGCCTTGTATATATACCTTTATGTGGAATAGACAAGGTAGCGATTCTTTGTGAAATTCTGTGCACCTTTCTAACCCTAATCATTGTGTGTGTTTGTCTGGCGGCTACTGTGTGTGTGACGTCATTCATCTTCCTCATCAAGAATACTCTGTGTATTCTTGATTTCTCTCACAAATCTTTGCATTCTAGTGTTTCATCTACAGTGGTTGATCATCAGGTGGATTCCGCACACCTGTTGGTTGCATTAGCTGAGTGAGATCTTGGATTAGGAGGCCTTACAGAAATAAAGAGTTAAGTTCAGGGTTAGTTTCATATTTTCAGAATAAGGAGTATTTAAGATTGTGTTTTAATTATTTTTCAATACAAAGCATAGTTCAATTATTTTCAATTTAAATTTCAGATTAACATTATTTAAATGTATCAAACTTCAACACATCCATTTAGAAACTTAAAAATGTAAACAAAAATATACTAGTTATGGTAAATATGTATAAAACGAAATATAGTATTTATGGTAGATATATATAAAA
The DNA here is from genome assembly GCA_030545235.1 of Helianthus tuberosus. Taxonomy (NCBI): domain Eukaryota; kingdom Viridiplantae; phylum Streptophyta; class Magnoliopsida; order Asterales; family Asteraceae; genus Helianthus; species Helianthus tuberosus. Next base: position 4,508,573 of record CM060362.1, read on the forward strand.
AACAAACTTGTAGAATAAAACGTGATTGTATCTGAAAATAAGGACTCATAACTAAAAACAATTATGTCTACCTTAGGTCGTTTTCTGTTCGGAGTATAAAAAAACAACTACAAAATGCTCGTTTCAATAGTCCAGAGTATATATTTAGGTGGAATAGTTGGGTACCGAAAAAAGTGGGTATTGTGGCTTGGAGGGCAATTTTGGAAAGATTACCAACAAGATGTAGCTTATCACATAGGAACATAGTTGTTCCATCGACTTTGTGCCCTTTATGTGGTGATGATCAAGAGACTGCGGAGCACCTATTTGTTGTTGTTTTGCACAGCATGTTTGGGCAGGGTTAGGACAATGGTGCAAGCTCCCCCAGGTTATGTTATTTAACATTAAAGATGTGTTGGATCTCGCCGAGTATACCAGTGGTTCGAAGAACCTACAGAAGGAGATATATGCAATATGTTTAACATCGATTTGGTGTATATGGAGGGCGCGAAACGAGGCAGTATTCCACTCTAAACAACCATCACAGCAGAGGACTATCGGATACATAAAAAACCTGGGATTTCTCTGGATAAAGTATAGATCCAAGAAGGTGGCTTTGGATTGGGAAACGTGGAATGGCTTTAAGTTATACAAGGTTGGTTGGTAGAAAAAAATGTCTGAACTGGTGATTTAGTTATGGTGGCAATGTAATGGTGTGTAATGTATGACTAGTACTCTGCTAGTCTTTTAATTTTAGCAATAAAAATTTGGTTGAACGTTAAAAAAAAGGGGTGTGCCTATTGACACACTAAAGTGTCTATTGGCACACCAAACCCTACCAAAACCCTAGCAAAATCAGGGTTTATCTACGCTGCGTATAGGTCAATACGCAACGTATAGGGTATACGCTGCGTATTGACCTATACGCACCGTAGATAAACCATAGATATCAGTGCCTGATAACCAATCATTGCACAGAAAACAAGCTGTGTCTACGCTGCGTATAGGTCAATATGCGGCGTATAGGAGATACAAAAGTCAAACAAGCTGTGTCTACGCTGCGTATAGGTCAATACACGAGGCTGATTACAAGGGCAAAAAGGTCATTTTCTGGCCTTTATATACGATGCGTATGGCTCTCTACGCAGCGTATATAAAGGTCATGAGAATGACCTTTATACCCTTCCGTTGAGCCTATACGAAGCATGGATAGAAGGGTATTTATGACCTTTACAAACGTTTCGTAGAGAACCATACGAAGCGTATATAAAGGTCAGAAAATGACCTTTTTGCCCTTGTAATCAGCCTCGTATAGCCCTAACAGAAGGGCAAAAAAGTAGTTTAACTTATTTTTATTTTGAAACTTTGGTTTGGGGGGGAAATTGTCCGCCTTTAACATACGCTGCGTATTCATTTTGTCATTTTACCCTTGTGCTGAGTCTATACGAAGCCAAACACAGGGGCTGTTGTGTCATTTGCTTCTCATACGCTGCGTAGGGATCCCTACGCAGCGTATACAAAGCTCCATTTTTTTTTTTGTGTTTTCTTTTGTTTATTTATAGAAAACAATATTATTTGATAAATAATACAAATATAATTTAGAAAAGCTAAAAATAATACAAAAATTATGAATTATAAAAATTAAAAACTCGTTTCCGCTTAATGATACAAACTTTATAAATTAAAAAATTTCTACAATTTACAAAAATTCAAGTTTCCGCTTAACCTTCGATAACATTTAAACTCGGTTCTCTGCCTTTGTCTGAGTCTGATTTAGGATTGATTAACTCGTAGTAGTGCTGTAACCGCGGTCTATACATTTCTTCCCACCGTTTCGCAGCTATTGATTGATGTGTCGACCACAACGGGATCACTAAAGGCATGGGGTAGTCTCCTTCCAACTTAGCATGTATGAAGTGTCCCCCCTCAACATGTACGAGCGTTATCGCTTGAGGTCGTGGATCTAGTGGGGGCATCCGTTAATGGGAAGATAGTAGAGCTCCATTCGATGCTTAGCACGTGGAGGACAATATTATACCTTTGCGCTACGAGAAGCCCTACGTGGGGCATTTCCATCCAGTGACTTGGATCGCACCCTTTCACTGAATGCCATTCAATGCTGTTACGTATTCGTTTAAAGTCTCCTTTGTTATATGTTTCGAATACATGCTTCCAACGTGGCTTGTTATGGTCAATCTCCAGTAGTAAATCACTTCGAATACGGGGCCATACGTGTTCCGTAAAACCTAACCTGACAGCCACAGACTTGTACCCACAATGACCGTCTGGGGTCACATCTTGTATACGCGATATGTAAGAGTGAAACTCTGATGGAATTTGATTCTTAAACCTCTTAATGCTTAACAAGTGCTCGTCCCCCTTCATTAATGGAAAACCCTAATCATCCCAAGTCTCCTTCTTTTTAGAACACGTTGAACTGTTTCGTTGCATTTTAGGTTTTTCAGACTTTACAACCGAACCAGTTCCACGAAAGCCCTCTGACGGTACGTATGAGCTGTGTCGGGGTAAATCGTACCTATGTTTGGGGGAAGCAGTATATACGTTGCTGTCCTCGCCATAGGAGCTGTATCTCATAGCTTCGTCTAACCTCGCAGCTTCATCTAGCCTTTCTTGTACTTTCTTTGATGTAGGCCGACCGCGAGTATTTTGCTTGACGATCGGTGGTTTCTTGGCTGACGATTTCGGGGTGAAGACCGCTTTTATCTTTGAAAGCATACTCTTTTGCTGAACGGGGGACTGCGCCTCTAAATGTTGCCGCACATTATTGAGCTCTGCTACAATATCGACTTCCTCATCTACCAGTTTACACAGGAGCAAGTCAAGCTTACGCCAGAATACATCTATGTCGTCGAGTTGTATCATACGCCCTGCACAGTTAAGTTAATACGGTGTGAGAAACAGCTAAATCGTACAAAATAACAAAAGGTTTGTAGTTTTAATATTTTTTACCTGTACGTTTGTAGTTTTCCAGCCTACAAGCACACGGCAATCCACAGCTAAGCCACATATGGAAACCACACGATGCGTTAAGTTTCCGCAACACCTCCAACTTCCTCATTAGCTCTTTTGCCAGCAAATCAAGTGCTTCATGGGAAACCTTTCCACGTAGGTTGTCCAACAGCAGGTGTCTGTGGTGGTTCATCAATTTTTTGATGCTCTCGGTGAAACTTTTTTGTATTTCATCGTACTGAGTTTCAACTATATCAATGACGCATCTTGCTATTCGCTCCAATGAACTCCCGCGCGTAACGTATCTTTTTAAATTTGCGTGCTGGCTCTCAACTCTGTTGGTAGTGCGCTGACCAAAGTTGCGACACTTATCGTTCCACGCATAAACGAACATTTCTTTATAGTCTTTGAGCCAGTTTTCGTAGACGTAATCATAGACACCTGCAAAAATAAAATAATGAAATGTAAAAGAGTGTGTAAAATATAATAGATTGGGTGAGTCGTTTGTTGAAGGAACACTTACTTTCACGATTGGCAACCACGAGTCGGTTATACATTTTCTCCAAGTTGTACTTGTACATGGGCTCTGAAGTAGATTCGCACACTCTCCGCCAGTACGACATAAATTTCCCCCAATCTTCTTTATTGAACCCTTTCTTGCACTGTCTAACTATATTTTGTTCGATGTGAAAGTGGCATAGAAGCCTGGTTGCGTTCGGGAATACTTTAGAACACGCGTTAATTAGGGCAAGCTCCCTATCCGTGACTATCACAAGCGGCATCATGCATTCATGCAAGATTGACTTGATCCGCTCAAGCACCCACACGTAGTTACCCCTTCGTTCATTACAAATAACGGCATGTGCGATACAAAAAGACTTCCCAGTCGATGTCATACCCACAACCTGGATAAATGGCAGGTTGTAGAGGTTTGTTTTGTAGGTCGCGTCGATCAATATCACGTGCGGGAATGCACGCCACATAGTGATTGAATAAGGATGAACAAAGAAAATCTCTGTTACGACATCTGTTTTGGGTTCCTGTCGGGTGTCGTAAATGAATCGGTGGTCATGCAGCAGGCTTTCCAGTGCCTGCATAGGAGTCTTTCCGTCCATTAGTGTCACTCTAATTTTTTGTACCGCATTTTGCACGTCTTTCTGAACATGTAGGCTGTCGGGGAACTGCTTTCTTAGGGTTTGATATATGATACGTGGCTCCATGTTTTGAGCAGTTAGCTGCTCCACTAGCTTGTATTCGGCTTCAGTAAATCTTCTCATAAAAGCGTGGCCCAACAGACTCGTCGTAGGTTCGTGGTTACGGTTCGCGTTGTCCACTTTTAACTCCCACGTGTCATTCGTCACGCCCCGGATGGCGAGTAATGAAAACGGGCAACCGATTTTTTTGCTACCAGCTTTCCTAATTGTTGCTTTACTACGGTGCTCACCACTACGGTCGCACACAAGCCATACATCCCAGTAGTACCACCAATATTTTTCGATCGGCGGGTAACAATTACGTAACCATACTCCTTTCCCGTTTCTTGTACCCAATTCTTCAAATCAGTTAGAGACATGAAACGCTAAAAAAAGTTACGTTAATAATAATAACAACAATAACAAAAACAACAACAACAACAATAATAATAATTATTATAATTATAATTATAATTATAATATTTTTAACAACAACAACAACAATAATAACAACAACAACAACAACAACAACAACAATAATAATAATAATAATAATTGTTGATACATATTGTGTGGATACGGCTCGGCTCGGTTCGACTCGGCTACGAAGTGAAGGCCGTAGTCAAGACAACCTCCTGGCTTGACTCGGTATGCTATTTACTTTGTAACAAATCATGTACGTGCAACTGCGTGTGTGCAGTATGCATTATTGTTTATGTTTATGTGTTGATTGTTTGTTCAAAGCCCAACATGACAAGGCCTACCAGGAAGACAGAAGCCCAAGTCTGAGGCCCATATATGTGACGAAATCAAGGACTCAACATGTGACTGTTGGCGAAATCACTTTGTGATGAAATCACTTTGTGATGAAATCACCTTATGGGACGAAATCAAGTGATTTCGTCTGGACCATGTGTATTCGTCACTGGGATTTCGTTAGACATTGGATTTCGTCATGTTGTTAGTATAAATACCCAGACACAGAACAAAAATAGACAGACAAGTCTGAATAGATTTGAGAGCGAACACATTGTAAGACACACACACACTGAGAGTTTACAGAGACCATTTGTAAACACCGCATTGTAACCGTTTTCTAGCATTAATACATTGAGTGTTAATTGTTGAATCTTGTGTCTTACGTGTTCGTAACTTGGTTTAACTTACCCGTTTGGATTCCGCACTTTCGGGTTTGTCGGAAAACAGGGAATAGAGGTTACTCGATCCTCCGGGTGGACCTACAATTGGTATCAGAGCATTGGCTCGATTCCTTGTTTAAACCATGTCTATTTTCTTGTGTTTTGATAGATTTTAAAAGGGTTTTTCAGTTTACGTTCTTGTTTCAAACATTATATTTCTGGAAAAGCTTTGCTTCAAAACCTTGAAAATCTTTGTATTTTGCTATTAGTTTGTATAAAACCACTGTTAAAACACATGCATACATGTTAGTATTTGGTTTTTACTAATGTTTTGTGCAAAAATCCTTTTCGGAAAATTTGTCCGGTGAAAACTTGGCCAGAATATTCAAGTTGTTCTTGTCTATCTTCATATTGTTCTTGGTTTATTCAAATTGTTCTTGAATTATATATGGTTTTGATCTGAATTGTGTTTGAATTATAAGTGCTGTTGCATATTATATTGATTGTTTGAAATTGTGTACACAAGAATGATTGATAGTTGGTAACCATAGTGGCCGAAAGTAAGGATTTGTTTGACATTTGTGTACATTTGCATCATGATATTTGAAAAAGATGTCTGATAGGAGTATGATGAGTTTGACAATTGAGCACTAGAAGCTTCTTGTGTTAGATAAAAGATAAGATCTAGTTTTATAAATATCTAATTTGTCTTGTTACATCCATCCACGAAATCACTTATGTCCAGGTGAAACCAACTTGTTGCTGGATGAAAACACTCTAGTCAACGAAATCAACATTGGTTAATAATGTCAAGCTGGACGAAATCCCTCTAGTTATTATCCTGGACGAAATCACAACTTCTTGTTTGGACGAAAACACTCCAGTCAACGAAATCCTACTGGATAAAATCCTCCTGGACAAAAACTCCATCTTATATCAGTCAACGAAATCACTTGTTATCATTCTGGATCAGCGCCGAAATCACTCCCCACTTCTGGCCGAAATCACTTCACAGTTGTCTTGGCCGAAATCAGGTGTTGGACGAAAATACAAAGCTGGACGAAAACCCTATTGTCAACATCCAGACGAAATCACCTGGTTAATTGTGGACGAAATCAGCTGGTTAATCCTCCTTGCTGGACGAAATCACCATTATCATCACACCACCCCACGAAATCAAACAACTGGATGAAATCAGTCCATAACAACTGGACGAAATCACTCCATTTTCGTCTAACAATTTCAGCAACGAAATCAATTCTGATTTCATCACACTTCAGTCAACGAAAACCCTTTGTTTTTGTCACATCTCGGTTGACGAAATCAACTATTTTCGTCACATGTAACATCGACGAAATCACTTTTGGATTTCGTCAAACATTCTTATTCTTGTGATTTTAAAAAGAGGACTTGCAAAAGGTATCTAACTTTGTGTTTTCAAGTGTTTGACCAGGTGTTATCATTCTGATATCAAATATGAGTTGTACAAGACCTTGGGATTGGAGTACGGATCCACAACCAGCTCAAAAACAGATGTCGATGGCCGAATATTTAAGTAGTACCATACCTCAACCCCCTCCACATCAGTCTTCGATGGCCAAATATTTAGCGAGTACCGTACCTCAACCCCCTCCACATCAGACTTCGATGGCCGTGTATTTAATGAATTCCATTCCTAAATCCCAACCTCCACCTCAAGTTACCACTACTCAACCATAATTCAATCAAAGTGCTTAACTTTGGCCCCCTAAACCCCAACCTCAACCTCAACCTCAAGTTTCCTCAACACAACCTCAATTCGATCCAAGTGTCAATTGTGGTCCGGCCATACTGTTGGGAAACGGTGATCAAACAAGAACTGTGTTTTATGCTGAAATTGTCAAGAATGTCAATGATGGTGAATCTTCAGGAAAAGATGACAATTCAGGATATAGTGGCACTGATGAAGATAACTCAGGTGTGAGTGATTACAGTTCAGAATCGGACGTGAAGGAGGGAATGGATTCTGAAGCTGATAGTTTGTCGAATGATGCTAAGGAGAAATCTGACTTGATCAAGAAAGCTGCTGCTGCTTCAAAAGAAATGGAGAAGATTCTCACTGAAGATGGATCTATCTCTTCTCAGACTGCCTTTATGGCTAATGTCACATCTTCTACAAGTCAGGTACAATATGAAACTCCTAGCATATGTAGTGATTGTGCTAAGATGAAACATGAATGTGCTGAATTGAAACGTGAATCTGAAACGGTTCATAGTCACAATCAGAGTTTGGTTATTGAACTGTCAAAGTGCAAAGAGGCAAACATGGCCTTAGCTCGCAATGAAAAGGATTTTAAATCTGTAATTGAAACCTTAAAGAAAAGTGTTTCCGAAGTGACCAAAACTGTTTACCATAAACAAGTTAGTATTAACAATTACATTAACATTGTTGAGGAAACCAAAAAGGAATTAGCCATTGCCAAATGCGAGCATGATGCAATCAAGCAAAAGTTGGAGAGTTATTCTAACTCCCGATTTGTGCTCGATCACATTATTGACGTTCAACAACTGAAGGGAAATGTGAGTGGTGTTGGGTATAAGAAATGTCTGCCCCCTTTGAGACAAAATTATACTCGAATGCCTGATGAAGAGTATATGCCTCGTTTTGAACCCAGTGTGCCTCTTGATTACGAAGAAGTTACTACTGGCCTAGTGTTCAAATCGGACAATTCTTCAAGTACATCATCTGAGCAAACAGAAACTTCAACATCTACGAAACAAAGTCCTCCAATCATTGAAGACTATGAGTCGTCTGATGATGAACCAGAATCAGATGTGAGTAATCAGGATAAATCACTTGACAAAATGAAAGGAGTAGAAGTTCCAATTGAGAATCATATTCTGTGTGATCCTCCTACTTCTGTTGTTCAACCAGTTGTCCAACAAGTGATAGATCCTGTCAAGAATGACAAAAAATCTGTGTCTACCGTTAAGAGTAATAACGTGTTGTACACTTTGGTTGGTGATTCTAAAATCTATTCAGATCACGATTTCCCAATTAAGGATGTCAATCCATCTTCGATTGATCAAGTTTTTGAAAATAATACAAACAAATTTTTGGGAAATACAATTCCAGGAGTCATTGTAACTCAATGTGACCAAATTCCAAAAGCTGAAATCAAGAAACAATTTGGAAATCAAAAATCACCAACAAAGCAACAACCTATTGCTGCAAAGGGTAAACAACCAAAAAGGAGAGCTCAAAAGCCTAATGTTTCTCAATCAAAATCTGAAACAAAAGGAGCTCGTTATAAGAAGAAAACAAAAGACGTAAAGTTTGTGACCTCCAAAGGTACTGATAAAGTAGAGACTTTTGAAAATAAGTCAAATACCGATTCTGTTCATAAAGTCAACATTTTGAAACGTAATAATGATAACAATTACACTCAACACACAAATGGGTACGAAGCTAGTACCTCTGGGTCTACAACTTCTACGTCAGGTCGTCGATCAGATTCTCCTAAGTTTGTTGAAAGGAGAACTTGTTTCAAATGTTGGAAATTTGGGCACATCATTAAAGACTGCACAAACTCGCCCAAACCAAATTTTGTTGAAAGAGCACCACCTGAAAAGGTTCACCCACAACGTCGTCCTGTTTCACCAAAACATGATAAAAGAACTGTTAAAGAACAAGAAACAAAACAACGACGTCAAAACGTCAAAGAAGTTGAAAAGGCGTTAAAACCGGAGGTTATCCAAACAAAGTCTGTTAAGTTAGAAACTAAAAATGAAAAACAAAAACAGATTTGGAAACCAAAATCGGTAACTGTTTCAGGGGAAGCTCAATCCATTCCGAATCATCAGGAAATCGAAGTCACAATCCTCGATGATGAAGGACGACCCAAGTCTATGAAGGCTTGGGTCCCCCTCTCCAACTAATCTCTGAGTAAGTGTGCAGGATATTCCAGGAGGAACTATCGATAGTCATTGGATTGTTGATAGTGGAGTGTCCATGCACAAGATCGGCGACAAAAGAAATTGTTGCCTTTGATGGAGAAAAAAAAGGAAAAGAAGATAGAATTGGCTGTCGAAAGAAATTGAAAAGCTTCGACAAAATGAAAATCATTCCAAAGTTTGATTGTTCAATGCTTTGATCGGGTCCCCAGGATAGATTCAATCAAAATGTACGCACCTATAGCACGTCTGAATTTCAAAATCAACAAGATGAACGTGCAGTGTACATTTCTTCGCGGTGTAATTGAAGAAAATGTGTTTGTTGAACAAACCAACCGGGTGTGCGGATGCCTTGGCATGGATTGAACAACCGCACACTACTTCTCAAGAGAAAGACAAAGACCTTCGCTGGTGCAATGTGGAAGACCAGCTGGACCCAAAGGTTTATAATCTTGTTGCTGTGAAGAGATTTCTCAGTAGCAACAAAATCGACTTTGAAATCCACACCGGGTGGATGTCCAGTTTGGGAGAGCACTCAGATTCCTTGCAATGCATGAAACAGTTGCAGGATACAGTTTTGATTTTCTAATCTCTCCTTTACTTGTCGATATTTAAGCTGCTTTATAAATTGTTATCCTCTCGTACAGCACTCTTTGGCCTGACACATTGAACTCGAATATCACCTCACATGTGATTGTTTCAATATGAAACTCGTCAATGTTGTCATGGTCCGCACCGTTTACCGACATGCCAACTCATTTTTCCAAAATTCGATAAATCATTTCTGATTAAATTAATTTTGGTAAACGGCATTGAAGTAAAACATGAGTTAGTCCGAGATCGGGAAAATCCTTTTTGTAAATATATTTGTGTCTTTTAAATTTATCTTAGTTTGTTGATTTTAGGGGGAGTAAATCCAAATTTGAAAATTCAAAAACATCGAAAAATTTCAAAACGCAAAAAACATTAGAAAATCAAAAATGAGTTTCCTGGCGAGAAAAAGAGAAAATGATAGTAGATCAGTGGTCTGTCGAAACCTTTTTGAACTAAAATGCAAAATGAAAAACGATAAGCAGCTCTATATAAGATATATCGGTAGGCTCACAATCATTTTAAAGTGTGCAGGGTGATATAAATCTTAAATCGACTGAAGACCAGGTGGGAACCACACATTGGCATATGGTCTTAGTACCGAAATTTCGTTTGAGATATTGCCGAGGTTCTGAGATATTCGGTCTTTATGCTGTCTTATCATCTGGGTATCATGGTTGTATCAAACCTTAAAAATAACGGAGACGAAGTCTAGATCTTCCATGATATCATACATACGTGTACATACTGTATACGACCTCAATAAGTGATCAACAATCACATGTCCAAACAAATAAGTGATAATATATCACAGATTCTTTATCCGGGAGTCAAGTTCGTCTCTTTGCTGTACGAAAGTACTGACCTGTTCACGGACTTGCTCATGTGCCCTCATGCATCTGAAAATCAAGTTCCTCATCAATAAGTGATTCTATCACATAGGGCTTGTTTTCAAATCAAAATAAGTGAGTTTCTCACATCTTTTATACGGTCAAACAGATGATAAACGGTATACTCACCGGTAAGATGAACCCTCGTGCATACCTTGATACGGGAATGTGTCGTGTGTGGATGAACACCGGTCGGTAAGTATAAATCATACCTTAACGTATCCCCTCGCCATGATTACATCTGATAAGTTGAGCTTATGTGGACAACAATACCGATAACTGTTATAGGATGTTTATCTAATTGTTAACTAAAAGAACAACAAGAGTTGTTTTGGCATGACCGTACACGGATATGATTCTCTTATCCTCGAAACTCGCAAAAAGAATGTCTGTAAATATTTGTTTACTGCTTTCGTTTCTACATCTTTGTATATATTTATTTATTGCTTTCCGTCTTTACTTTTGAAAAATGAAAAATTCCAAAAAGATTTTAGGTGTGTTTTAATTTAAACTTTATAAAAGCCAAAAAGATTTTGCTTCTAGTTTATTTTTTATTGACTGATTTTGGAACTCGAGTCTATCCTACCCAAAATCCTGATCGTAAGCCGGAAAACAATTGCATCTTCATAAACTATCGAAGTTAACATGTTTTGAAAGTTAAAAGGTTAAAATTGATCAATTTTCTAAACTTTCAAACTGTTGTCGGTCGGTGTTTAAATGAGATTTGATCTCATATGTGTCTTTTGTTTAAATTGTCTAAATTCCAAGCGGTTGTTCTCTTTACGTGTTTAGATTTCTTGTATGTGCAGATGTGACATCAGAATCAGCTAAAGACGAAGAGAACGTGTCAGATGACAAGCCGTAAAGTAAAGACACGACGTTGATGCAATCAGAAGATCAAGATGATCAGGTTGCAGTTGATCACTCATCAACACCACAAGGATCTAAAGTTTTGAAGTTCAGAAGATTCACGAGCATCATTCAAGGGGGAGTTTGTTGATACACTCCCAGATTGTTTCACGTGAAGACTTTGAAGATCCTTTCCGAGAATGAATGCACCTTCAAGAGATGGAGAACGAGATTACGAACCTCGCGAGCAGCATCCAAGGGGGAGTTTGTTGATACATATTGTGTGGATACGGCTCGGCTCGGCTCGGTTCGACTCGGCTACGAAGTGAAGACCGTAGTCAAGACAACCTCCTGTCATGACTCGGTATGCTATTTACTTTGTAACAAATCATGTACGTGCAACTGCGTGTGTGCAGTATGCATTATTGTTTGTGTTTATGTGTTGATTGTTTGTTCAAAGCCCAACATGACAAGGCCTACCAGGAAGACAGAAGCCCAAGTCTGAGGCCCATGCATGTGACGAAATCAAGGACTCAACATGTGACTGTTGGCGAAATCACTATGTGAAGAAATCACTTTGTGATGAAATCACCTTATGGGACGAAATCAAGTGATTTCGTCTGGACCATTTGTATTCGTCACTGGGATTTCGTTAGACATTGGATTTCGTCATGTTGTTAGTATAAATACCCAGACACAGAACAGAAACAGACATACAAGTCTGAATAGATTTGAGAGCGAACACATTGTAAGACACACACACTGAGAGTTTACAGAGACCATTTGTAAACACCGCATTGTAACCGTTTTCTAGCATTAATACATTGAGTGGTAATCGTTGAATCTTGTGTCTTACGTGTTCCTAACTTGGTTTAACTTACCCGTTTGGATTCCGCACTTTCGGGTTTGTCGGAAAACAGGGAATAGAGGTTACTCGATCCTCCGGGTGGACCTACAATAATAATAATATTTTAACAATAATAACAATAATAATAATAATTATAATAATAATATTTTTAACAATAATAACAACAACAACAACAATAATAATAATAATAATAATAATAATAATAATAATAATAATAATATTTTTAACAATAATAACAATAATAATAATAATAATAATAATAATAATAATATTTCTAACAATAATAACAATAATAATTATTATAATTATAATATTTTTAACAATAATAATAATAATAATAACATTAATAATAATAATAATAATAATAATAATATTTTTAACAATATCAATAATGTGATACCTCATTTATTTGAAATGAATTGCCCGGGGTAGATGGTTTATAAAGTGGTGTGTTACGGGGCTCATAACCATATCCACCATATTCTTCGTATCCACCGTAGCTTCTGTATCCACCTTCACCCCCATATCTATCGTATCCACTGTATCCACCTTCACCCTCGTATCCACCGTATCCATCTTCTACCCCGTATCCACCATATCCACCATATCCACATTCACCCCCGTATCCACTATAATCCGCTTGTTGCACGTACGGAGATTCATACCCGTATCCGTATCCACTGTAATCCGCTTGTTGCACGTATGGTTCATCAACAGGTGCATTCTCAGCACCATATCCACTTTGTTGCACGTACGGAGATTCATACCCGTATCCGTAATCCGGATACACTTGATGCGCCGGGTAATTTGGTTCATCAACAGGTGGAGTGGGAGTCTTGTTCAACTCTGGCAACTGTGTTTTTTGATCAACAGGGACTCCAGACACAACCTCCTCCTCCTCATTGGCAGCATTTGCTCCCCATGTGTCGTTAGAATAGCGATTACCAAAATAATTCTCATTCCAAAATGATGACATTTTAACAAGATTGAACAAAAAAACAGAACAAATGATTTTGGTTTGGTGTGTAAATTGTTTACTGAAGAAGAAGATGAAAAAGAAAGCAGGAGGAGATGAACTCGAAGTGAACAGAGATGCATCGATAAATAGAATTTCAAATTTACTAAAATACGCAGCGCATAGCTCTCTACTCCCTGTATTACTTTATTCACGTGCCTAGACAGCATCGTATCAGCGACAAATCAGTCTGACATACGCTGCGTATTGACCAATACGCAGCGTATAGGGTTACCTCTGTACGCTGCGTATTGCTCAATATGCACCCTATGTCAGACTGATTTGACATCGTACTAGGTTTGACTGTCTGGTCGTGTACCTGCCCCTAACATACGCTACGTAGAGACCTATACGCAACGTATAGAGGTAACTCTATACGCTGCGTATTGGTCAATAAGCAGCGTATGTAAACCCTAAGTGTGCAGATAGCCTGCCAAGGTGTGCAAATAGTGAGGGCAAAAAAACATCAATGTTACTTAAGGTGCATTGACCTATATATTAAAAACAAAACGAATTGAACAGTAATAATAAATTTAAATATTCAAAAGAGTGTTCAATGAAAACTAATAGAAAAATAAATGAATGAATAGTATCGAGTACCAGTACCGGTACCGGTATCAAATTTACCAAACTGAGTGTATTTTCGGTATCCGTTCGGCACCGGTATTCATCGGGTTTTACCCTCAAATACCGGTGTCGTACCAGTACCGTCCGTATCAAGCCGTACTGTACCAGGTATATTCGGTACCGGTTGGTACCGATCTCATCAAATCCTGTAGCAACGTACCAATGCAAGTAATTGCACATTTTAGATTATTTTTCATACACAGAGTAAGTAAACTGTATTTCGTTTGAATGAGGTTTTATATACACAACAACTTATTTTGATTTATTTTGTCTTTTTACATAATGAATGAATTGTAGCATGCAAAATTAACTTGGATATTTAAATTATTGATGAGCAAATCGTATCAAATCCTGTAATCAAACCGGTATCGTATCGGTACCAAATTTACTATACCAAATCATTTTCGGTACCAATTTGATACCCACCTTTTGGCGTTTTCAGAATCGTTACTTTCGGTTCGACACCGGTCTAGCACCATACCTATATTTATTGATTTTTACCTTCAAATACCATACCGTATTGTACCGAGCATTTTCGGTGCCGGTACCTAATTTCGATGATTTTCCGGATCGGCACTTTCGGTGCCGTTACAGGTACCGTGCTCATCCATATTTTAACGTGTTAGCACCGTAATATCTGAACTGAAAACAACCGAATTTCCAACGTGTAGGACATGTGGGTCCTATTATTATATATTAGGTTATTTAAAATCGTTTTTTTAGGATAGATTGACTATCCTTTTCACAACATTTTTATTTATGTTTTGATATTCGGTATCTGCTTGCCGTTACTGACACGCGTTTTGTAGTCATTGGGTCCCCGACGCAACGCGCGGGCGAAAATTTAACTAGTTCTTCTATATATTAAAAAGCCAACGTTTTGAACAGTAACAATAATAATAATATAATAAGTATTAGTTTTTTTAATTATTTTTATTATCTTCTTTACTTTTTAAGTTCTATATATTAAAAAGCCAACGTTTTGAACAGCAACAATAATAATAATATAATAACAATTAGTTTTTTTATTATTTTTATTATCTTCTTTACTTTTTAAGTTAGATAAATTTATGTGAACTGGTACTGGTATCGAAAATGCCAATACGGTTATCGGTACATGAAGGTAAAAACCGACACCAGCCTGGTACAGCAAACACCAAAAGTTGATATCGAATTGATTTTGAAAATCTTATAGTTCGGAAAATTTGGTACTGCCACCCGGTACCGTTTGCTTTTCCCTGATCACGAGTGTCATACGAACAACAACGGTATCGTGCAACTTTTTTTGTTGATTTTCTTCAATTTTTAATGATTTCTTTTTTTAGTTTCAGGGGTAGGGATGAGCTCAGTGCCAACCAATATTGAATCGGTACTGGTACCGAAAATACTAGTTACGTTACCGGTATATGAAGGTAAAAAAGGTAGCGAACCGGTACCAGGAACGCCAAAAGTCGTATCGAATTGGTACTTAAGATCTTTCTGTTCAAGAAATTCGGTACCGGTACCCAGTATCATTTGCTCATCTCTGACCACAGGTTTCATACGAACAATATTATTACCATACAACTTTTTTGGTTGATTTTCTTTTGGTTATCTTTTAGTGTTTTTTCCTATATTCTCTTTTGAGTAAACATCAATTTTCGTCCCTGTGGTTTGCTGATTTTAACACTTTCAGTCCAATAGTTTATGAATTACATTTATCATCCATTAGTTTGCTGATATTAACAGTTTCAGTCCATTAGTTTCTTGATTTTATCAGTTTCAGTCCACACTAGTGTTAGTGATGTGGACTGAAACTGTTAAAATCAGGAAACTAATGGACTGAAATTGTTAAAATCAGCAAACTAATGGATGATAAATGCAATGTTTAAACTATTGGACTGAAAGTGTTAAAATTAGCAAACCACAGGGACGAAAATTGAAGTTTACTCTTTTCTTTTTATTCTTGTGAACGGATTCTGTGTGCAACGCGCTTATAGTGATTTCAAAACACATGTTAACACAGACTAAACAACAAAAGACGTTCGCCGCAACGTGGCGATACTAAAAAAAACTAGTTGTTAAAAAAATCGGAAGACCTATAATGAGATTTTGTAGACATGATTCTTTCTAAATAAGAATAGAAAATGCAAAACTGAGATATAAATAAACGTAAAGATGGTTTAATTTATAGAATTGAAAAAAAAATATTTTCAGATATAAGCATTTTATAAATTATATAAACCAAAATCTTCTAATTTAATTATTATATTATAGATGAAAAAAGATTTTATAATTATTTATAGAATACATGACCAAAATTTTGAAAGATTCAGTAAAATTTTGGAAAAGCTTTAATCAATAAAGTAAAGGATATCTATAAATATTTATACACTCAGGGTATAAGGAGTGTTTAGACACTTAAGAGTGACAAACTAAAAAATCAACAATCAAAGTGCGCCACGTCAAATCAGTGAAAAGTGTCTAAACTATGCTAAAAAGTGTTGGCAATAATTAGACACTTGCTGAAGTGAGAAACTTTTTATTTTTATTTTTTTTGTTTCTCTTTTAATTTAAGATAAAATGGAAACAACATCAAACTTTTATAAATAAAAATAAAGCATTACATTAAAATATAAGTTTAAAAAAACTAAAAGTCACAAGGCCATCCATATTTTTTTGCGATCTCACGTTTTCTAGCGAGTGTGATTTCCAACATCGCAGGGTGAACATTGTCGGTAGGCCGATTAAACGTCTCCAAGTCCATGTCGAACATTGTTTGTCGCAACGCCTCTCGTTGCTCAGGTCAACTATTTTTCTTCTCGTATACGTTTAATATCCATCAACTCTTTTTTCATGGCCTTGTATTCTTCGAATTTACCGGTTATATCTCTTGGATCTTCGTTTCTTAAAGACGGCCCTTTGTCCTTTTCTCCTTTCTCGTTTGTCGTCTTGGCGAGGGATCCTCGTTTATGTCGGGAATACCGAATCCGCTCGAGACTTCGACATTCGGTGTATCCGCTCTATAATTTCACCAATCCGAAGACATTCATTTTTGACTCGAGCCGGAGCTTTCTTCACCCAACAAGGGTACCGACGACCACTTTTGATTTGTTATAACAACCTCCCAAGCCGCAATATGAGCAAAATCAAATTTTTCTTTGCCTTTGTAATCCTTTAGCGCTTGCTTCATTACAAAAGCATCGTCACTCTCGCTAGGACGTAAACGATCCTAAAATAATAAATTATCAACAAGTTAATCCAAATACTTCATTAAAAAATAAACCGTAAATAAATAATAAAGTATACCGCTTGATGATATAAACCGTTGAATGTGTTCAATTTTGTTTGCATCGCGAGCCATTTTGATCGAACTTGGTGGTGGGTTCGGTTACTTACTCCGACCGTTTGATTGAAGTGGTTTAGAACTTGCTTCCAAAACTCATCCGCCTTTTGTTGATTGTCTTTCTTTTATTCAAAGTGCAATGAACAAAAGCCTTTGCCAACGCCTCTTCTTGTTTAGGCGTCCAACTTTCCCGTTTCGCTTTTCCTTTTCTTTCCGGTGTGGCTTCATTTTGGTTCACGGGATTTTCTTGAACCGCAACATCTTCATCCTCGTCATAATGTTGCTCTTGGGTATCCGGCACGAACTCTTCATCGGAGTCATCTTGTATGTCTCTCGGTGATTGTGAGCTTGGGGTTTGAAAAGCTCTCGGTGATTGTGAGCTTGGGGTTTGAAAAGCAAACGGGTCAAAAACATTTTGGGCGTCTAGGGAGTAATCATAATAACCGGGTCGAACCATCGTCGGACCGTGTTGCATCCAATTTTGGAGGGGTTAGCTATCATAACCGAAATTTGGATGCATGGGTTGGTTAAAAATGGAGGTTGGGTTTGATTCGCAAACCCAAGTTGGGGATGAAACGGCACACTATAACCACCCGAACCACCGTGTTTATCTTGAGCCATCGCCTTCGAACCGGACCCTACATTTTTTTTCTTGCCTTCACCTTTGTTTGTGCCTTCAATTTTTTGAAAAGATTTGAAAGAATGAGTGTGAAATGTAGTGAATATGGAGGTTGAGTTTGTTTGGTGAAAATGGAAATAAATTTGTTTAATTTATAAAGTTAAAAATTGATTTTTTTTAATTAATCTCAACGGCTATATAGCCGTTTGAATTGATTTTCCCGAGCGGCATTTGGTCACTGATGATTAACGAAACCGAGCGGCAAAGGGGGGTCGGCGGCGGTATTCCCGCGCGGCAAACCTCTTTGCCGATCACCTTTACCGCATCACTCCGTATCCCCTGAATAAGAAAACTTCTAGCTTAATCTATTATTATAGCTTGAAAATATATTTATCAATATATATATAATATATGACATGAAAATTTGAAAGATTCGGTCAAATTTTTGGAAAGCTCCAATGAAAAAAATAATTGATATTTATAATAAATAGGGAAAATTTCATAGAATAGTAACCAAGTTTTAAAAATGTTATAATTAGGTCACTAGTGTTGTTTTTGTTACAATTAGATAACTTAACATTCAAATCGAACCATGTCTTTTTTTCCATGTGTCATGAAAAAAATGGAGCATAAGATGCTAGGGTCGAATTATTTTAATATATGAAACTATATTTATTAAAAATAAAAACCATTTAATTACATTAAAAATTAAAAAAAAAAACAAGTTACAATCTACGTTATCACTCCACGTTAGATTCAAATAAAAGAGAAAAAAGAAACAAAAATCCACATCACCACGGTTATCTATGAAATGGATGAAAAAACCCTTAATTTTAATGAATAATGAATGTTGAGTGGTCTGATTGGAACACTTTTAAAACTTGAGTGATTTAATTGGAACACTTTTGAAACTAGATTACTATTCTACAAAGTTACCCCTTATAAATATTTAGAGTAAATTGTTAAAATTGACACTGAGATTTAACCATGTGTTGGTGCATATTTTGTATGTCTGTCACTGTACAAATAGGCTAGATAGAGCGTGTATTGAATATTGTATAGAATAGTGTGAAAACGGATAAGGTTTTGTATGTAACAAAGTCCATTCGGACGGATGGAGTCCTTCCGGACGAATGCCTTCCAGACGAATGGACATATTTCCCTCCACGTTTGGCATTTTTTGTCATTACTAACTTGGTTAAAAAGTTCTGTTAAGTCATTTTTTTTTGTTTCATCCATGTATTTTTTAGTTTATAATGTTTACTCTATAAAATATAATAAAGAATTATG
Organism: Helianthus tuberosus; assembly: GCA_030545235.1. NCBI lineage: Eukaryota > Viridiplantae > Streptophyta > Magnoliopsida > Asterales > Asteraceae > Helianthus > Helianthus tuberosus. The sequence goes on from CM060362.1 coordinate 4,527,861, forward strand.
TTGTTCTTAAATATATTATATTTTATAGAATAAACATGGATGATCGGGTGAATTGGTGTGTAGGCATTATGCCTAGTGGAGATGGATATGATCGGGTGGTTCCGCTGGTGGCACGATGATACTCCAGTAGTCCGTTAGTGATCCAAATTTGCCGTTCAAAAAAAAAAACATGGATGAAACCTAAAAAAATCTCATTTAATAGAACTTTTTAACCAAATTAGTCATTTGGATGAAAATGACAAAAAATGCCAAACGTGGAGGCCAATATAACACAAAAAGTTGTTTTTGATGAAACTGCCAGATATGTCTAAATCTCAAGGATGATTTTTGACAATTTACTCAAATATTTGCTGAAATATTTAAAAATATTTGTAAGATTTGGTATAATTTTGGAAAACTTTTAATGAGGAAAGTAATTAATATAATTTTAATTTGATTGAAAAAAAGTTGTATGAATGATTTAACTTTTGAATTAGAGTAAACTTCCGTTTTGCTCCCTGTGGTTTGATCGTTTAACGGTTTTGCCTCAATATTTTAAAAATAGTCATTTTACTCCCTGATCTATAAAGCTTATCTCTATTTCACTCCCCGCCCCTAACGCCATCCAATTCAATTCTTAAATCCTGGTCACATGCACGTCACATGAGAGGCATTTTAATTTTTCCCACTCAAATTTATTAGTTTCCATATTTAATTTTCACACACTTTCTCTCTCTACACACCATTAATTCCCCACACCTTCTCTGTTAACAACCTAATGTTTACTTAGCAAGTTAACAAATTCTCTGTTATACATCCTCTGTAGTATCTGAATTCTTTCATTAGTTAAGCAAATTCATCTCTCGATTAACGCATGAACGCAAATCTTCTATGTCTTATTTACTTTTCCATGTTGATCTTTGTAGGTTATACAGTACCAATGCACTTAAATTCGTCGTTAACAAAAATGTAAGGGTTTGGAACCGACAATGTACCATTCATCGTTAACAAAAAATGTATATATAAGCCTACTAATTTTAGAGTAGAACCCCAGTAGGCTTAATAATCAGTCTTTGCAAGGATATCAGTCTTTACAAGATACTAGAAACTACTGGAAGATAAATTCATACCGCAAAGCTCTGCAGCTTGAATTAGAGTAAAAATAGTTACAAGTGAAGAAAACATACCAAGAAAAGAAGTGAATGAAGGCCAAATATATGATATGAACCAATAGCTAAAAGCTGAAAGCACCAATAAGAATACAACATATATTGTGGCGCACTCCAATATCTACTAATTGATCAGACTATGTCTATGACTGTAACATTTATTGATGTACAATATCAAGATCAGTTATTCAAGAATAAAGCTTAAACAAACTAAACTGTAACATGGACAAAGATGGTTTAACATGTTCATGTAATTATAATAATCAAGAATTCCACATAAACTGAAAAATAGTTAAACTTAAAACTAAGAATTGAGATAAAAATATAAACAATTATTGCATTCATCAAAGACAAGATACTAGAAAGAAAAAAGAATTAGTAGACAGGTCTTCCCAATTAAGAGCATGAAAATGTGGGACTTGGTTCTCCTGGATCTCCATATCTCCCTCTCAAGTCTTAACTAAAAAAATCATAAAAAGGGAAGTTACTAAATGCAAATATTATGGTACCATAATAATCAAAGTACCATGTATTATTGCCTAGAGTGGAACCCCAGTGATGGAAAATAGATTCATACCACAACACTTGTCCTCTTGACTGCTTCAACCGCTTCGAACTTAGGCAGTTGGTCCAGGAGAAGTAGGACTTCCCACAGTTATGTAACCACTGAGGAATTAGAGTGAGTAAAAATAGTTATAATTAATTGCAGCACATACAAAGAAGATAAGTAAGTATATAGAGGCCACTTGTATAATGATAATAATAATATAAATACATAATATAGAAATAGAACCCACCTTGGTATACTGCTTCGGCCTCACGTTAACATGGGGAGATACAAGGCTCTGCACATATATATGTTTTAAAGTACGCGAAAACCATGAGTGTTTTACATTGTATGAGAACCTCACATCCGCGGGTAATCTGAAAAATTGCACGATATCGTTTTTCATCTTATGATCAAGTGGTAGCAGTTCCCATGAGTGTTTTACATTGTACTTTTTCATCAACCATACGTCCACAACAGAAGAATCAAAACGAGATCGATGAAACGTGCACAAACATCCTTTGACAATCCCCAGGTAGCTACGCAAAGTAACTTTATAACTTGCATCATCTTCAGGTTGCGGGATTTCTTTAAATTCTTCTTCAGATAAATCATAAGAAAGAATTAATATCTTCCGGTTTTGATCTTCTACGATCCAGTGAAGTGCACCATTACATAAGATACCAATCTTAGTAATAAATTTATACTTGACATCTCCAATAACTCTCCACACATTTGATTTTAAACTCAACACTTTAAAACATGTTTGAAACTTCCCTACTTCCGCCCCCATGACAACAATGTAATCATCTTTGGATAAATCATAACCAAAACCCCAACATAACGGCGAACCGATCAAAGAGGGAAGTTGCAGTTCTCTCACCTCTCTAGTCAACGGATTCGCTACTGAAAGCTTACAACTGCCAACACAGATGATGCATACCAGGCCATTGGAAGAACCAACAAGAAAATAACCCGATGAGAATTCATTGACTAAACAAATTCTTCTATGGCCAAATTTATTGTCGTGGCGATCTTTGTTGTAACTACGGTTCAGATGACGATTAATGAAACAATGACTTGTGATTAAAGAATGCCATGACTTACACACTCTCTTGCAACGGATTAGATCTTTTACATCTAATCTTATCAGTATCCGTTCAACCACATCGTCATGAGCATGATCTGCCATTGAAAGTTGAAACCCTAACAGGGTCTGCACACAGGGATCAAAATAGAGTACGAAAGAAATGGACTCTATTCAGAGGTGATAGTTACCCAAATCGAGGTCGAGTAATATAATTTTTTTTTTTTTTTGTTGGTTATCTTTAAAGAAAATAATAAATTTTTATTTTATCTAACGAGAAATTTAAGGAATTTAGATTTTTGTGATACATTTTTTTTTTTACCAGAATCTCACTTTTAAATAGAGTAATAATTTTTATTTATCTAAAGAGAAATTTAAGGAAATTATGTTATACATCTTTTTAGATGTCTATGTAACGAGAATTAAAAAAAAAAAACTAAGTTTTGGTGTAAGATATTTTATAATAGGACCTTTATTATTTCAACGATTGTTATTTTAATTAGGGGAACGCAAGTGGACAATTTTAAGCAATAAGAAAACATTAAATGAAATTAAACTGCATTAGTCTTAGAAATATAACCATTTTATTATAACGAGTTTATATGTAAAAAAGTTCTTAAAAATTACAGAAGTCATGTGATGCATGGTTTATCTACAAATTTAAACTTCAAAGTTATATTTTAATTATCTTTTCTTTTATTTGAATTTTAGTTTTCTAATCGCTTATCTGGTTTCCAATTTGATTTATGATTCCCAATTATAAAAAGGTTTAATGTTTAGGTAGTTTTTAGTGATTTTGAATAAGAACTTTGCTATTGAACCTTGTTGTTCCTTTTGAAACATTTGCTTATTGGGCCGTTAGATTGGTATAAGAGCTTTTGCTTCTCAAATGGCTTGGCGTGGAGGTGAATACTTGTTTGCTCGTAGAATCGCCGACAGAGACAACGGCTAGAGTATTTTCTATTCACGTGCCCGTGGAGATGTTCAACCTTCAACTCGCCGAACCGCCGAATCGGAATTTGAAAGTTGTCCAGTTTCTGGTGGTACATCCTGTTAGATATTTTAGTGTAATCGGGGATTGACTTGGTGATCAAAGCGAATAATAATACACATCAAGCAAGTTAGGAGGTGCGGGAGTGTACGCTTGTTTGAGTTATTATTATTCGGAGTGTACGGGCGGAGCCCGTACCCTACGGGGGTTCCAAGGGGGCAGCGTCCCCTTGGCGGGGGTCCGGGGGCAGCGCCCCTTGGAGCAGGGTCCAAGGGGCGGCAGCCCCTGGCGGGGTCCAAGGGGCTGAGCCCCAGGTCTGCTTGGAAAATTTTTATTTTAATTAAATTGCCTTGCTAAAATTGCATCAGAAAAATTATTTTCTGGAAAATGCAACAATTTTCGAAACATGAAAATTAGCAGTTTTCAAAGGGCAGTTTGTCTTAAAATTAAATTAACTGCCATTAGGCAGTTATCCATCCCTAACCTCAATTTTCGTAGACAGTTTTTTGGTCACTTTTTCCTCTGGTTCAACAATTTTCGCAGCAACATACACTGGTTCATTTCTCAAATCAGAGTTTTATCCGATTAAATTTTTCGGGTGAACCACCGAAATAATTTGATCTGAGAGTGATTACACGCCTCTCTGATCATCCGGCAAATTGAAATTCCCCAAACATCCTATGGTAACTAACATCGAGGTCTTGTGGTACTTAAATAACCTCTTTGGAAACTCCTACTTTTTTACCATAAGTTACAATGGGATTGGACTTTCACCAAATAAAATCGAGTTTCAAATGAAAACAGATAATCTAATTAATGCAAATACTCAATTTGCAAAAGATATGAGAGGAAAAGTGGGCAATGATAATATTTTTCGAATGGCTAACATTACTCTTTTACACCAATTTAATACTAAATTATTCCTTTTTATAAAAAAAATCACAAACATGGATTAATTAAAAAAAAGGCCCACATGGTCTATTGAATAATGTTTATGGAAAACCTTATGGAAAACCAACTAACTACCTAAGTTCAATAGTGTAAAAATTCGGAGGATAACATGCAGATTTTGTGTCCGATGCTTGTCGAGTAGATTAGTTATTATTTTACGCTGAATTTGTAATAGTTAGTGAAACGGTCAAACGAATGTGTATTGACCCGCTCGTTTGAAGTGGTCAAACGAGAGGGTTATATGTTTGACCGTGTGGGTTTTGCTAGACAAGTGGGTGTGGGTATAAATACCAACCCTTTGTTATTTGCAAAACTTAGAGAGAGTTAGAGAGAGAGGGGAGCTCATTTGAGAGTTCCATGTGAGCTTCATTGTGTGGGGGAGAGATCATCACTTGGTCTCTCCCCGGATGTATACTCCTTTGGCATTAGTTCGGTTATCTTGTAACCGGGCCGATTTGTAATGTAATACTATCGATTAATACAAAGAAGTTGTGTTTATCCATCTCTAATCTCTCCCGTCTTGAACTAATCTCACATGAATCACTGTTTCGGTCATGAAACTCGGTCCTTCAATAACAATGAAATTAAAAAGAGTGGTGGGCCTATTGAGATGGCATCTTCACAGGTCCAACCCGTTTCCTAAACCGGTTTTTTACACCTCTACTGGCAACCAATGCTACCATAAAGAACACATGAGTCGGTGTATATGAAACTTTAAAATCACATCAACAAGATAGAACAGCAAAGGCACTTGAAAACAAGCAAACTTTATATAGAATTGAGATTAAGATAAAAGAATAAATAACTACTGAATCCATCAGAGACAAGAGAATAAAAAGTAAGAAAACTTCATATGTTATAACCCTACAACCTTTTATCTGCATCAAAATGTGGCACTTGGTACTCCTCTAACCTCTAGCTCGACCTGCTACGGCCTCCCATTGACATAGGGAGATACAAGGCTCTGCACAAATATAGGGGCCTGATCACAGTTCGGGATGAGACGATAATTCAAAAACTCGGAAAAACATGATTTATCATTCTCATCCTTGGGTAATCTCAAGTGGTGGAAAATATCATTTTTCCTCTCATGATCACTTGGCAGCAGTTCCCATGACTGTTTCCCATTGTACGTTTTCATCAACCACATGGCGTTGCCAAGATGAGAAGGTCCAAATATGCACAGACATTCTTGCATAACTCCGAGCCTGATATAAGAAGATGCAGATGTGCTTGCTTCATATCTTGCACCTTCAGGTTGAGGGATTTCTATAAATTCTTGTTTACACAAATCATAACAAATAATTAAATTCTTCATATCCTCCGTATTTTCATCTCTTACAATCCAGTGAAGTGCACCATTGCATAAGAGACCAACCTTAGTAATAAAACTATACTTCACTACTCCAACAAGTCTCCAAACATTTGATTTCAAACTCAACACTTTAAAACATGTCTTGTGTGTGGCTCCCTCAACCCCTACAATGACCTTGTAATCATCTATGGATGAATCATAACCAAAACCCCAACACAAACATAATAATAAACCCTTCCAAGGGGAATCTCTCAGCTGTGTTACCTCTCTAGTCAAGGGATTGGCTACTGAAAATTTAACATCAGCATAAAGACTACTAGAGGCGAAGCAAATCAGGCCATTGGAAGAACCAACATGATGATAAGGATGACCATATACTAAACCAATTTTTCTATGTCCAATCTCATTGTTGTTGCGATCTTTGTTGTAACTACGAATCAGATGAAGATTAATAAAACGATGACTTGTGATTAAAGAATGCCATGACTTACACACACTCTTGAACCGGATCAGATCCTTCACATCTAATTCTATCAGTATCTGCTCAACTACATCTTCATTAACAACCTCTGCCATTGAAACGTAAAAGGGAGTAGCCAGAGGTAGATATATACGGAGTAAATTAAAAGGCTATTAAACGGAGTAGCCCAGGGGTCGGAGATTTATACGGAGTGAATTCAAAGGCTATAATAACAGTTTGATCCATTATTAATGTTTAAAGATATTATTTATTCTATTTCGTGACCATAAATTTATGGAAGTTATATTGGAAATATGATGGATTGATGATGATGATCAACTTTTACCGAGAAATTTATGGAAGTTATATTTTCCAATATTAGGCCACTAGGTTATAACCCCGTGTATTACACAGGTTAAATAAATAACTTTTATATACTAAATAATAAAACAATATATCTTTAGAAACAATTTTTATTGCACGAGTTGAATAAATATAATTTTATATATTAAATAACTAGGTTAGTTCCCCGTGAGTTACATGGGTTGAACAATTTAAACTATTTAATAAATATTTCTTGTAAATACAAACCAAAGAGGGAGACATTTATATACCAAATTGACATAAATAAGTTAATATAAAGATGATGTATGTTAGTATTATAAAATTCATCAGAGAAACATGTAATCAAACTGTCGCTGAAAATAATACAAAAATAAATATATTATATAATACGTATTATTGTATTTACGTATTACATTACATTTAAATTTAATGATAAATAAAAAGTTAGAATGGATGTAAATTACAAAGACACTCAATGTTTAAAAAAAGATGTAACATGAATAATGATAATTTACGAATATTTTCATTAAATGTCTTCTTTGAAGATTTGGAAAGTTGTTAATGAGATTTCAGGATTTATTTATTTTTTTAAATTAGGATTAACTATTACCAAGTGAAGAAACACTAGATAAATGGCCGGAACCGATATATCTAGGGGGTTTGAATCCGCATAAAAAGGTTAGTCTCTCCTCGATTGATTCAGGTCCAACAGGTCTCCTTCTCCGATTGTTTCTGCAAAAAAGAACACCGTTAGTCTCGCCAAGGGGAGAAGAGGGTTCTCTCCTTGACCCGACTCCGGTGTGAGAATAAGTATTGGTAATGAAGAAGAAGATGTATTTGAGAAGTGTGTGTAACTTGGATTCATACCTGGGTTTTCTCATATTTATAGCCGGGAGTCGTTTGGGCGGGAAAACCTGTTAGTGAAAAGTTAACGGAAGATGCTAACCCCGTAAGCGGTTACATTTCCTTCCGTTTAAGTTCTTTGATCCGACGTGAGAGCACACGGATCGTGGTTTAGATCGAAGGCTGGGGATTTGCCACGTGTAAAGTGATTAAGTGGAGATTACTCTCCAATTGCATGCATTCGTTGTGAATTCAGGGGTGCCTGTGGTAATGACACGTGTCCAGACGGTTATAACCGTCTAGGTGGTGCACGATTGTATTTCTTCTAGAAGATTACTGTTGTAATCTGGTGTGGTATTTTATCGTGTGGAGGTCACTGGATAAATAATATCCAAGTCTAATAATATCTAAGTCTGGATATTTAGGCGGAAGTATTTATCTCAGGATTTTTATCCTTTGCTAATGGGAGAAAGCGCAAGGATTTATGATTTCCTCTGGGCGCGCGACTATAGACTGCTGATTACTTTCTTCCTTTTGTAAGACCAGTGCGCGGCCGCGCAAGGTTAAAAGGCAAGGTTGTGGTATGGTCTCAAATACTTATTATGAGGTTTTTGGGACCTTACCCCTTCAAGTCCCCCCAGTCTAGTGTTGTACTTATGCAAGTAAGTGGAGCACTGGACTTAGAAGAGGGAAATGCTTTTGGGCGCGAAGATTTTGTTTTTTGCAAGTCCCCCCAGTCTAGTGTTGTACTTATGCAAGTAAGTGGAGCACTGTACTTATGCAAGTAAGTGGAGCACTGGACCTTACCCCTTCAAGTCCCCCCCTTCAAGATTCCTTTTGTTTTTTGCAAAGATTTTTTGGAAATCTTTGACTTTTAATGAGACTGGTACAGTAAATTGAGTGACAACCTGTCATTGTCAGTTGTTTTTACTGTTCGTGTCTTACACGCGCGCGTGTAAACGCGTGTGTGTTGCTTGGAGAACTGTGATATCTGGAAAAGTTGCTGTGACGGTTACCGATGCTATTTATTGCGATGAGTATATATAACGTTTGGGTAACCTCCCTTGTGTAATCATTGTTTTGTTGAGAAACTTTCCCCATTCCTTTCTTCTAAAAATTCCATCTTTCTTCCTCTTATGTCAACTGGAGAACATCAAGAAGATCTTGCTGAAGAAATGTCGACTGATCTTCCACCGTTGAAGTGGTCTAGAGCGTCCTTTGATGGTTTAATTCGAAATCTCAAATTTACGGAAAACTGGGGTGCTCTATACCCTGAAGAAGGGCAGACTGCGGCAGATGCTCCGGCTGGGTATATTACCCTTTTTTGGGATTTTTTCTGCGATGGTAACTTTCGCTTGCCTGTTACTAGATTTTTTCTTGAAATCCTTGGGTTTTACAACCTGCATATCTCCCAACTTCACCCTATTGGCATGGTTAGGGTTCGGCATTTCGAATTCGTGTGTCGGACAATGCGTGTTGAACCAACCGTTCCCCGATTTAGGGTTTTTCATCAGATGCATTGTACCCAAGGGTTTTACTCGTTTGTTCAGAGGGCTTCTGCAAAGAAGATTCTACTGCAACCCCCAAAATCCTTCCACGATTGGAAGCAAAAATTCTTCTTTATCAAGGTCGGAGTGATTCCGGTGAATATGGTTTTAAGGGGGAAGGACAATGTTCCGATTGAAACCCTTCAGACTCCGGTTGATGAAAACTGGTATCAGGATTTGAAAGATGTGCCCAATATTGCGTTGCCGGAGAAAGCACTTGTTGGAGCCGGCATGAGTTTGAACTGGAAGATGGAGCGTGATGACAAACCCGTATACACGGAGGATGGTCATAGTAAGTTTGGGGTTCTTTCCCCTCTTTTTTTTTTTGACCTGCTCTCTCTTCGAATGTAGTTGTTTCTCTGTATGTTGTTGCCTTCAAGAGGGAAGGCGGAAGAATGGGTACTATCAAGAAGAAACCTGAAGAGGAGCTTTGGTATCACCGTATCGTAAGAAATTTTGTTCTTCCGCGGGATGCGGATCTGTCTACTCAACCAGCTGCTGGTGTTGGTAAGTTATATTTGTTTTTGTGTTCCTTTTTGTGCTTTGTGAGCAATTTTAGTTTTGTGCCTTTGTAGGTGAATTGTTGAATTTGGGCATAGGCCCTGAAAAGAAAAAGCGCGCAACGACTTCTACTTCTGCGCCGAAGAGAAGTGAGGCTGTTAAAGTTCAACCTTTGAAGGCGAAGAACGTTGGAGAGAAGAAAGGTACGCGCCGTTCCTCTGACTCCATGTCACACCCCGACCACGTAGAACATACAAAACGTGGCGGAAACATCGGGGAGTGTTGTAACAGAATTAACTGTTTCAAATCCATGGCAATTGAAGTTTCGTTTTATTAATCAAAAGTGTTACAATGTCTTAACAAACAAAGAAGTACAACATAATTAACTAGTCTTGTCTCGTTTTAAGTCACTAAGGCATAGGTCCGCCTAAGTATGTCTTGATAAGTCCTATGCTTCATCTCCTGAAAACACATGTGAAAATAGGTACGTCAGCATAAAAATGCCTGTGAGATACATAGGTTTTGTGATATAGGATTCATGACTTATGTTTGAGAAAATGTTTAGTCATGAACCTTGTAATTTGCTTTGTCTTGTAAATCATTTGAAAAACGATAAGATCAGATGATATGTATAAATAAGAGAATGATGTATGGTTAAATGAATAACCATATAAAATGAGTTTGTATAAGATAAGTTATTTGTAAATCAATGTCTTGTGAAAAGTATGTTATTTGTATAAAATGTTCTATGTCTCAAACTGAAATGATTCAATTAACGCTACGATATGTAATACCATACAAACACTTATATATAGGAAGTACCAGCGGCGTATCCACCATGCTTGTATCATATTACACACGCATCGTTACTTAATCACTTAATCAAACCAAACCACCAAAATAATGTGTAACAATTGTAGAAATGTTTATGTATGGTCAAATACGGTTCACACGGTTCACAGATACAAACGGTTCACAGATACAAACGGTTCACAGATACAAACGGTTCACAGATACAAACGGTTCACATAGTCAAATGATTACAACGGATCAAAATACAGTATAATGTGTTCACATGCTGGATGAGCATATGCAACAGGAATGTAATGTAAAACAATGTACTAAGTAATGCACACACTGGGCACACCTAGCATAAGATGTAATAAAATCATGTACTATAATGTACTATCGAACATAGCAGGTATATGATGTGAAAACAGGAAAGTAACAAGTAGGCACATGTGTTCCACCCCAAAACAGTTTGGAAAACAGTAAAAGAGGGGTCTATGTACTCACTTGAGATTGCTCAGTAGTCCTTGAGTAACAACCAAACAATGCTAGAGATTGCGGATATCAAACGGCACCTAATATAGGTAACTATGTAAATAACCGGACCTAAATCGGAAGATCAGGTAGCATGAGGGTTCGTAAACCAAACGAGTATAGAGACTCGTGTCATATGGTTTAACAAAGCCTACATACTAAATGAAACCTAACCTAATAGCTTACGACCCATTACGACCCGTTTAGGTAGCTTATGCTACTTTAACGCGTCGTTCGCGTGAAACGCGTTCGGACCGCCTAACTAGTCCTATGACAAGTGTTATATGCCTAAACATGTTACATTATCAGTTATGTGACAAAAGTTTAGGTTACATATGCTTAATTACCAATTATACATAAAAAGGGTATTCTGGTAATTTACCTAAGGCATATAAACTACCTATCATACAACTACTTAAACGATGTGACCATAAGGTATAACCTCGGAAGGTTATTCCCTATACTATGGTCACCTAATGTGTTTGGTCGGATCCTAATGATCGACCAAACTGGGTCGGGTTCGAGGTATAAGCGATTTATTAGATCGCTTACCCTACGACCCTAGACAACGTGGTAATCAGTAGGCATAGTCCCAAGGGACAATAACCAACGTGATTACACTCAAGTTGCGAAGTTCAAACGAACTTCGCATTGACCATAACTGGTCAACGCAGAAAGTCAAACAAAGTTTGACTTCCAGACTCGAAAGACTCGAAAAGCAATAAAAGAACGAAAGAATACTAACCCAGGGTCCCCGAATGCTAATCCCGATTCAAGAATCTCAGGTATGAAACAAAGGTTTCAACTTAGAGCTTCTCAAATCAGAATTCTAGTGGTTTTTAAGCAATGGGGGGTGGGGTATTTATAGTATTCGGTCCACCGTTAAGATCGTTTGTTGAATATCGTGCCTTAATCCAAGCCGTACATGTGTCGGAAACTCATGGTGTCTAAAAATGATGTTTATCAACATATTAGGCAAGTGGGAAAGGTGTGGGTGTGGATCAAACAGGTGTAATCTGCTGACTGTTCGATCTGATCTGTTCTGCAGACACCCATACGCATCGTAGGGCAAAAGTGCATGCGCATCGTAGGGCAAAAGTTTGGCAGAATTACCATTTTAGTCCCTGTTATGCAATAAAGTCATTTTCGACACGTTTAAGGTCCGTTAACCCCATTTCAAAGCTCTAAAATGAAGTTAAAGTATAGGGAACTTAAAATGTGCTCAAAAATATCTCGGATGTCGGTTCGTTTAGCCGTACGAACGCGATGTTCGCTTAATTACGACGGAATGCGCATAAGCGCGAAAAACGATCCAAATGACGAAACGAATGGATTTTTCTTTTGCCAAACACTAAAATAAAATATTTTAGTGCTTACATAAATTTTTGGATGTCCGGATGTATTCAGAACGTAAGTTATGCGCGAAAATGCAAACTTGTGCACTTTTTGTCGTTTTTAGTCCCTGAATGACACAAAAGTTTATTTTAGCATACCGAACACCTCAAAGCCTATTTCTAAGCTATGTAAAGGATATTTATGGTATGTTTAACTTATGGTCATGTTCCGGAATGTCTGTTACAGTTCAAATTGGCATACTTTCGCAGTTTGTCAACTTTAGTCCCTGTAAGCGATTTAACTTTGATTTCCCCACACCAAACCTTCCAAAACTTATATCTAAGTTATGTAAAGGTTATTTAAGGTATGTTAAGCCTATTTCACTATTCCGGAGTGTTCGTTGCATTAAACTGGTTATATTTACGCATCAGTGCGCGTATAACCTTCCAAAAAGCGATTTAGAGCTTGAAATCGAACAAGAATCGATATGTGCAAACGATACACATATTTTTACAAATCCCAAGTATGAAATATAATATTTCATCAGTTTGGCATTTGATTGATGGTTGGAGTGACACAGGTGTCACAGTCTCCCCTACTTTAGGAAATTTCGTCCCGAAATTAATTCGTAGGAGTCTATCTGTGGCTTTGTGTGAAGTAACCATCAAAGATAAGCAAGGCATAATCCTGTTATTTCTCTTTAATGGACATTTTTCAGAATTGAAAAATGAACGGAGTTATTTTCAACAGGCATTATTCAGAAACAAAAATGAACAGAATAAGTCATTTTCCACAACATCTTCAGAAACAAAAAAATGAACAGAATGAGTCATTTTTTTCCACAACCTCTTCAGAAACAAAAATGAACAGAATGAGTCATTTTTCCACAACATCTTCAGAAACAAAAATGAACAGAATAAGTCATTTTTCACCATTTCTTCAGAAACAAAAATGAACAGAATGAGTCATTTTTCACCATTTCTTCAGAAACAAAAATGAAAAGAATGAGTCATTTTTCCACAACCTCTTCAGAAACAAAAATGAACAGAATGAGTCATTTTTCCACAACATCTTCAGAAACAAAAATGAACAGAATAAGTCATTTTTCACCATTTCTTCAGAAACAAAAATGAACAGAATGAGTCATTTTTCCACAACCTCTTCAGAAACAAAAAAATGAACAGAATAAGTCATTTTTCACCATTTCTTTAGAAACAAAAATGAACAGAATGAGTCATTTTTCACCATTTCTTCAGAAACAAAAATGAACAGAATGAGTCATTTTTCACCATTTCTTCAGAAACAAAAATGAACATGGTTAACTTCAGATACACGACAGAACTTGCTGTGGTTTCTGTGCACTGAATTTCATAATTATGTATGCATCCATAATTACGTAATTCCTTGCATAGTCCGCACAGTTTGTCTTGAAATGTTTTAGTGGAGGAAAATCAAACCTGTGATGAGTGTGACTAGACTACCATAGAGTCCTTTTAATTAGATCGACAATTGATCCTTTTATTTAGGCCACCAAGGAGTCCTTTCAGCTATCTCATCACATGATATTCCTAACCAGATTTTTGGATCAATCTGTTTAACTAGACCACTCAGGGGTCTAATTATGGAATAGTACAATATAATCCAAGGATCTTTACTATTGCGTAAAAGCCCATTGAGGATTTAATATAGTACCTTTGGATATCCTACTATGAATTTCCTTATACAAAGATATGGAAGATTCTGCGAGGATTTGGATAACAAAACTTGGATTACACCAAAATCATAAAAGGAAACACATAAGCACATAATCACATAGTTGTTTAACTTGTTATTAATTTGTTATCTTTGGACGCGGATACTTAAAGCACACCAGGAATCCAATCCGTGGATTTCATTTGGCACTTTAATCATTTCAAGAATCTATCTATGAAGATAGGATAATCTTAAAAGAAATTCGGCTTTGTCCCTATTGAATTGTGATGTACGTATTGAATCATACAAAGAATTCAATTAAGGACTCCGATGAATGATACCCATCCACAAGGATCTAATTATGAGGATAGAAAGATCCTACATGGTTTTTTGGAGTTTGTGTAACGAGAGGTGTTTCGACACCTTGCACTAGGCGTGCTTACGTCGATACACAAGGTAGAAAGTTCATGAGGTTGAGGCGCCAGATATGCCAAGGCGACATATGAAGCAGAAATTGAAGGTTGAGCAGCAGCAGGATTTGTAACAGCTTTGCTTTGGATTGCAAAACGACACATGTTAACCAAATGTCTCCATCGTTCACCGTGGGTACATTTGAAACAGGGTATTTGATTCGGATGATGACAGTGGCATTGATTGCACCAAGGAGCAGTTCCCTTATACGGCTACATCCCTGAGGCGAGTCATGGTGATATCTAAATCAACTGTCTTCTGGTAGTACGACGCCTAATTGATGGACAATTGCAGCACCTGGTTCGAACATTGTTGTTGCGATGAAGAGGCACTTTGAAGATAACGAAAGGCATAGGAGGAAACAAGCGAAAGATAGTCAAAAGATAATGACAAGGCATGTAGATTGTGACCATTTGTTTGTTACCAAAGGCAAACAAATGAGACAGTGACTAATCAAAGTAAGCGGGTCAATATAATGTATCGCGAAGACATGCTCGCCTATAAGTGAACACTCATCCCAAGAATTCCCAGGTAAGCACAACTGGTCTCGCGTCTGATGAGATGTATACGAAGTGCTTGCCTAGACAGAAAACCCAGAATACAGGCATTCACCCTTCCAGTTTGCACGTGTTCACATTATTTAAAACCCAAAACTTTGACGAGATTTTGAAAACTCAAAGGGGTTCAAAACCTTACAATAGAGGGTTCAAAACCTAGTAATCAATCATCCTAGAACAGATGATTAGTTTTCAAAGTGGTTTTGAAATTTATGTTCTTGTTGTGGTCGTCGCCTAAGGATAGGTGACGGTATTGCTTTATGACTAAACCCAAGTAAACTCGCGTTAGGGTCCTAAGAAGGTTATAGACTAGGTCAAAGCATTACTAATAACCTAATTCCCTATAACCATTGGCTCTGATACCATCTTTTCTGTCACACCCCGACCACGTAGAACATACAAAACGTGGCGGAAACATCGGGGAGTGTTGTAACAGAATTAATTGTTTCACATCCATGGCAATTGAAGTTTCGTTTTATTAATCAAAAGTGTTACAATGTCTTAACAAACAAATAAGTACAACATAATTAACTAGTCTTGTCTCGTTTTAAGTCACTAAGGCATAGGTCCGCCTAAGTATGTCTTGATAAGTCCTATGCTTCATCTCCTGAAAACACATGTGAAAAAAGGTACGTAAGCATAAAAATGCCTGTGAGATACATAGGTTTTGTGAAAATAGGATTCATGACTTATGTTTGAGAAAATGTTTAGTCATGAACCTTGTAATTTGCTTTGTCTTGTAAATCATTTGAAAAACGATAAGATCAGATGATATGTATAAATAAGAGAATGATGTATGGTTAAATGAATAACCATATAAAATGAGTTTGTATAAGATAAGTTATTTGTAAATCAATGTCTTGTGAAAAGTATGTTATTTGTATAAAATGTTCTATGTCTCAAACTGAAATGATTCAATTAACGCTACGATATGTAATACCATACAAACACTTATATATAGGAAGTACCAGCGGCGTATCCACCATGCTTGTATCATATTACACACGCATCGTTACTTAATCACTTAATCAAACCAAACCACCAAAATAATGTGTAACAATTGTAGAAATGTTTATGTATGGTCAAATACGGTTCACACGGTTCACAGATACAAACGGTTCACAGATACAAACGGTTCACAGATACAAACGGTTCACAGATACAAACGGTTCACAGATACAAACGGTTCACAGATACAAACGGTTCACAGATACAAACGGTTCACATAGTCAAATGATTACAACGGATCAAAATACAGTATAATGTGTTCACATGCTGGATGAGCATATGCAACAGGAATGTAATGTAAAACAATGTACTAAGTAATGCACACACTGGGCACACCTAGCATAAGATGTAATAAAATCATGTACTATAATGTACTATCGAACATAGCAGGTATATGATGTGAAAACAGGAAAGTAACAAGTAGGCACATGTGTTCCACCCCAAAACAGTTTGGAAAACAGTAAAAGAGGGGTCTATGTACTCACTTGAGATTGCTCAGTAGTCCTTGAGTAACAACCAAACAATGCTAGAGATTGCGGATATCAAACGGCACCTAATATAGGTAACTATGTAAATAACCGGACCTAAATCGGAAGATCAGGTAGCATGAGGGTTCGTAAACCAAACGAGTATAGAGACTCGTGTCATATGGTTTAACAAAGCCTACATACTAAATGAAACCTAACCTAATAGCTTACGACCCATTACGACCCGTTTAGGTAGCTTATGCTACTTTAACGCGTCGTTCGCGTGAAACGCGTTCGGACCGCCTAACTAGTCCTATGACAAGTGTTATATGCCTAAACATGTTACATTATCAGTTATGTGACAAAAGTTTAGGTTACATATGCTTAATTACCAATTATACATAAAAAGGGTATTCTGGTAATTTACCTAAGGCATATAAACTACCTATCATACAACTACTTAAACGATGTGACCATAAGGTATAACCTCGGAAGGTTATTCCCTATACTATGGTCACCTAATGTGTTTGGTCGGATCCTAATGATCGACCAAACTGGGTCGGGTTCGAGATATAAGCGATTTATTAGATCGCTTACCCTACGACCCTAGACAACGTGGTAATCAGTAGGCATAGTCCCAAGGGACTATAACCAACGTGATTACACTCACGTTGCGAAGTTCAAACGAACTTCGCATTGACCATAACTGGTCAACGCAGAAAGTCAAACAAAGTTTGACTTCCAGACTCGAAAGACTCGAAAAGCAATAAAAGAACGAAAGAATACTAACCCAGGGTCCCCGAATGCTAATCCCGATTCAAGAATCTCAGGTATGAAACAAAGGTTTCAACTTAGAGCTCCTCAAATCAGAATTCTAGTGGTTTTTAAGCAATGGGGGGTGGGGTATTTATAGTATTCGGTCCACCGTTAAGATCGTTTGTTGAATATCGTGCCTTAATCCAAGCCGTACATGTGTCGGAAACTCATGGTGACTAAAAATGATGTTTATCAACAGATTAGGCAAGTGGGAAAGGTGTGGGTGTGGATCAAACAGGTGTAATCTGCTGACTGTTCGATCTGATCTGTTCTGCAGACACCCATACGCATCGTAGGGCAAAAGTGCATGCGCATCGTAGGGCAAAAGTTTGGCAGAATTACCATTTTAGTCCCTGTTATGCAATAAAGTCATTTTCGACACGTTTAAGGTCCGTTAACCCCATTTCAAAGCTCTAAAATGAAGTTAAAGTATAGGGAACTTAAAATGTGCTCAAAAATATCTCGGATGTCGGTTCGTTTAGCCGTACGAACGCGATGTTCGCTTAATTACGACGGAATGCGCATAAGCGCGAAAAACGATCCAAATGACGAAACGAATGGATTTTTCTTATGCCAAACACTAAAATAAAATATTTTAGTGCTTACATAAATTTTTGGATGTCCGGATGTATTCAGAACGTAAGTTATGTGCGAAAATGCAAACTTGTGCACTTTTTGTCGCTTTTAGTCCCTGAATGACACAAAAGTTTATTTTAGCATACCGAACACCTCAAAGCCTATTTCTAAGCTATGTAAAGGATATTTATGGTATGTTTAACTTATGGTCATGTTCCGGAATGTCTGTTACAGTTCAAATTGGCATACTTTCGCAGTTTGTCAACTTTAGTCCCTGTAAGCGATTTAACTTTGATTTCACCACACCAAACCTTCCAAAACTTATATCTAAGTTATGTAAAGGTTATTTAAGGTATGTTAAGCCTATTTCACTATTCCAGAGTGTTCGTTGCATTAAACTGGTTATATTTACGCATCAGTGCGCGTATAACCTTCCAGAAAGCGATTTAGAGCTTGAAATCGAACAAGAATCGATATGTGCAAACGATACACATATTTTTACAAATCCCAAGTATGAAATACAATATTTCATCGGTTTGGCTTTTGATTGATGGTTGGAGTGACACAGGTGTCACACTCCAGGTGTGATTATGTGGTGGTTTCTGACTCTTTGGAGGGTCTTACTCCTGCAGTAACTGTGCGAGAACCGAAGCCTGAACCGAGGGATTCTGCTGATATCCCCCCTTCCAACCCAAATGAGCCTATCGATTTGGATTCTAGTCCCGAACATTTGGTACATAGGAAGGCTGGTAAAAGGAAGCAAACTGATGCTGATGCGGAGGATCAACCTCCTAAGAAAGTTCAGAGGAAGAAAATTACCAGAAAAGGGAATCTTGATGCCTTTGTTTCGGAATCTGTTCCTGGTAAGTGTCGTTTTTTCTTGTTTCCTTTACGCGGACCAAATCCTTACAGATTTTTATTTCCCAGAAGTTTCTGTTTCCCCTATTCCCACAGAACTGCAATCTGTGGCTAATGAAGAACTTCCCTTCACCCCTCCGCGCGCTTCTGTTGCTGACCAGTTAGAGCCTACAGAGGTTGCTGGTGATGGGGTGGAGAAGACTGTTGAGGCTGAGAAGCCTGTTGGTGTTGATACAGAGGCTGAAAAGGTTGTTGAGCCGAGTGTGATAGATGGTGCTGATAATCCACCAACCCCTGAAGCTGTTGCTCAAGATTTGGGGAAAGAACCAACTGTTAAAAATACTTCTACTCCTTCCCCTAAACCTTCTGATGCTATGCCGGAGCGTGTTGAGAAGGTGACAGTTGAAGGGTTAGACCCATTTGCTGGTGTTAGTAAACATTCCCCAATCCGTCCGGAAGAAACCTTGGGGGATTATTACTACCGGACTTACACGGAAAAAGATGCTTCTGATCCTCATGCCCCTGTTTGGAATGTGAATAAAGGCGATACTTTCTCGGATTGGCGTGTGTGCCAAGATTGGTTGCAGGGGATACTTCCGCCTGGAGAGATCAAGTTTCAGGAAAGTCGTCCTTATGAACAAACCTATTAGTCTTATCTTGCAGAAACCGCCTCTCACGTCTCTACCACTCACCGCATAGTGCGTGAGTGGTATAATATGCATAAGGAGCAGGAATCTTTTATGGCATCTCAAAAGAAATTTGTCAAAGATGAAAAACGCCTGGCTCAGCTGAAAGCTAAACTGGAAGCTGATCGGGCCAAGTTTGAAGCTGAGCGCAAGACTGAGGAATGGTTTGTTGCTGGTTGGAAAAGATAAGCGGAAGCTGAAGCTGCTCTCCTGTCTGAGGAACGCAAAAATTGGAGGAGAATTTGCGAGAAAGATAATGCTGAGAAGGCAAACCTTCGTAATATCATTAATAACCTTAAGGCTGAGGTTGAAAAATTGAAAAACCAGGATGCGGAGGTAGAAAAGTTGAAGAAGGAGAAGGCCGATGTAGAAGTTGCGCTAGCGGAAGCTCGTTCTCACAGGGAACGTAGCGAGCAACGGGAGGTACAAGTTTTCGCCACTCTTGCCCTTAGAGATACAGAGTTAGAGGAACTTACTGCTTTGGTTTCTGATCAGGAACAACTTAAGAAGGATCTGGAGCTTGCGCATTTCGAGAATGCTGAAACCTCCCGCCGTTTGACTGAGGTTGAAGAGAAGTTAGAAAATTCAGAAACGGCGCGGGTTACAGCGGAAAGTGAGCTTGAACCTTTAAAGAATGATATGGCCTGGTTGAAAGATCGCGGGATTGCCTGTGTAAGTTTTGTCTCTTTTTGTTTGTGGGATCATTTATGCGCTTGCTTGATACTCTTTCTTGCTTGATTTCATAGGTTGCTGAATCTGTGTTAAACTCTGAAGAGCTGGATAAAACTGTTGCTAATTTAATGGTTGCTGCGCGACGAGATGGGTATGCGCAAGGGTACGCTGAATGTTCCCAACATGTAAACAGCGCGTTAAAGGTTAACTGGGACGATAGTAGGTCTGCTACTTTTGGCGTAAATACTGGTGTCGCGCTTGCTTCCTTGAAGACAGAGTTTAACAACTTGCAACTTCCGGTTATGGATCTGATAAATGTTGCGCTGCAATCTGACGATCACGTGGCGCAATTAAGAGAAATCTTTCCGGATGAGAGCGAAGATTTAGTGTAGGTTGAAAAATGTATTAAACAATTTTCTTGTAATATTTGGGATGTGTATCCCTGTTTTTGTTGGTGCGCGGTCGCGCAAGTGACTTAAACACTGGCGTGTTTGAAAGCGTATCTGTACGCTGATAACGATACAATGTTTCTATGTGTTTGTTTACAATATTTTGCATGAGTACGATTACTTTTATTGAGTAAGGCGAATGAAGTTGGTATAAAACTTGTGCTTGAACTTATGGCCGTTTGTGATATGATCACTGACCGTTCATGAAGCTTGTTTTTGAAACTACCATAATGTTTTTGCGCTTACTAAAAGAAATTGCATGCACTTTGTAAACACAGAAATAATAGAAACTTTGCAACTTTATTTACGGATAGAGCACAGAGGCTTTACAAAGTTTTTGCTAATAATTATGTGGAACTTAACTTAGTGTTTTCGCCTTGCTTGATGGATCATGTCTTCCTGCGGGAAACTTATAGAGCCGCCTTTTAGGTTTTTTCCCGTTTGCTTGGGCCCTCCTCACCCCGGGTTATCTGCTTAATCTCTTTGCGCACATTTTGGAGTAAATGCGTGAGTTCGCCGCTCTTGAGGGCTTTCTCTATTTCTGTGCGTAGAGAGATGCAGTTGTTAGTGGTGTGCCCGTTGTCTTTGTGGTATTCGCAGTATTGTGCCGGGTCTTGTCCACGTTTACTTTTCATTGGGATTGGAGGTTTGAATTGATAGTCTTCAGTACTCAAAACCTCCGCCAGGGTCTTTGTTAGGGGAGTCCACTGCCTCTCCCTATTCTCATGTTTGTTCTCCCTCTGCGCGGAGAGTTTGTTGATTGTTGCGCGAGCATCTTCAGACGATCGACTTCCTGATCCAGACTCGCGCCATGACTTTTTAAACCTTCTTTCGCCGGTTGAGCTTAAGTCTGCGGGTCTATTGTGTGGTGGTGGTGGCCTGTTTGTAGTAAGGTTTTTATCAGTTTGCGCGTAAACCTTGGCCGCCGCCATTATCTTCTCCTAACTTTTTGGAAGGCCCTCTATTCCAGATAAGACTTTAACCATGTCATCGCATCTAACCGCGTACTTGAATTGCGCACGGATTAGTTGCTCATGAACTCCGCCAATCTCCAACACCTCCTTATTGTATCTGGTGATGAAATCCTCCAGATTCTCGTCATCACGGCGCCAGATGTTCATGACGTCAGATGTATCGCGAAGGGAACGCCGTTGTTGGCTGAAATGTGTTAAAAACTTTTTGCGCAAGTCTTTCCAATATTCAATTTGTCCTACTGGCAAGTTATCGAACCAGATTCGTGCTGGACCGGTCAGGGTCTGTACAAACAGATGACACCATAGCGGAAGAGTCCAACCCCCAACCAGACCTGCGTTGGTAAACACTCTCAAGTGATCGTCTGGGTCTGTCAGCCCATTAAACTTTCCCACGTTGGATGGTAATTTAGCTTTTTCAAGTGGAGCCAAAGCTATTTCCATGACGAACTTTGAATTTTCCGCTGCTTCCGCAGGGCGGTAAATCAAGTTATAGTTGTGTTCTGCCTCAGGGTTATAAACCGCTCGAGGTCTACACTTGTTATAGTTTGGCTGCAGTCGATTGAATACACTGGTGTTTGCACTTAAACGGTACGTTGGATCAGATTCATCGGTGTGGGTGTCCCGCTGGGAACCCAACCTATCATGAACCGACTGTCTTCGACGAGAGTATGGTTCACCATGGTGTTCTCTCTGGTAACTTCCTGACTGAGTGTACTCGCGTTGTGACATGGATCTGGCATGAAGTTCTGTATTCTCGTAAGTTGAATCTTTTCGTTGAGAAGCATTAGCACGAGATCCTGGTCTTCGAGACTGAGTTAGAGGAGCAGTTTGAGCACACAGCTGTGTGTATACTGCGTTTAGTGCTCCCTGAGACCGGACATACCAGGATATCAGAGTTTCTCCTGGTGGTAAAATTGATTGAGCAGGGTTTGCTGGTAACATTCCTGGAGTGACAGGATCGTTTGCTTGATTGGATTGAACCTCGTTATCGTCCGAGGCATCTTCTGGGATTCCTTCTACTTGGACGTTGTTTCCGACGTTCGGTCGAGGACCGACTTGTCGGTGAGATGATGAGTTTTCTGCCATACTGAAGTTGAAAACGAAAAGAACTGAATCGAAACGAGATAAAAACTAGAAAAACAGAGGAAACGGTGGGCGCCAATGAAGAAACACTAGATAAATGGTCGGAACTGAGATATCTAGGGGGTTTGAATCCGCATAAAAAAGGTTAGTCTCTCCTCGATTGATTCAGGTCCAACAGGTCTCCTTCTCCGATTGTTTCTGCAAAAAAGAACACCGTTAGTCTCGCCAAGGGGAGAAGAGGGTTCTCTCCTTGACCCGACTCCGGTGTGAGAATAAGTATTGGTAATGAAGAAGAAGATGTATTTGAGAAGTGTGTGTAACTTGGATTCATACCTGGGTTTTCTCATATTTATAGCCGGGAGTCGTTTGGGCGGGAAAACCTGTTAGTGAAAAGTTAACGGAAGATGCTAACCCCGTAAGCGGTTACATTTCCTTCCGTTTAAGTTCTTTGATCCGACGTGAGAGCACACGGATCGTGGTTTAGATCGAAGGCTGGGGATTTGCCACGTGTAAAGTGATTAAGTGGAGATTACTCTCCAATTGCATGCCTTCGTTGTGAATTCAGGGGTGCCTGTGGTAATGACACGTGTCCAGCCGGTTATAACCGTCTAGGTGGTGCACGATTGTATTTCTTCTAGAAGATTATTGTTGTAATCTGGTGTGGTATTTTATCGTGTGGAGGTCACTGGATAAATAATATCCAAGTCTAATAATATCTAAGTCTGGATATTTAGGCGGACGTATTTATCTCAGGATTTTTATCCTTTGCTAATGGGAGAAGACGCAAGGATTTATGATTTCCATTGGGCGCGCGACTATAGACTGCTGATTACTTTCTTCCTTTTGTGAGACCAGTGCGCGGCCGCGGAAGGTTAAAAGGTTAAAAGGCAAGGTTGTGGTATGGTCTCAAATACTTATTATGAGGTTTTTGGGACCTTACCCCTTCACCAAGATTTCAGGATTATTTTTTTTAATTTAGGATTAACTATGAAACTAAAGAGATAAGTAAACCAATGTGTGACACGTGTCATTTATTAGAACCATCTAATTTTCTGTTTTTCCGCTTCTTTTTTATAGTTATCTTATATTAATTAAATACTACATCAATATTAAATCGTATCCTACTTTGAATTTGAAATAGAATCCTTCTATTTTTCTAACAAAGTATTATCTTCGAATTTAAAATTGTTAATTTAAGATAAGATGTTTTTAATTTTTCTTTAGGAAATAGAAAATAGATGACTCCAATAAATGACACGTGTCACATATTAGTTTATTTATATAGTATAAATTTGGTATATAAAATTACATTTATTTAACCCGTACAATACATGGGGTTTCTTAAAGTTTTTCTTTTATTTAATATGTCAAATTATATAATAAAATAAAATAAACAATTTCAAATAATGTCACGTGGCACCTTTTTCTTTAATCTTACAATTTTAATTTATATAGTATTTTATTTTAATATAATTTTTAATTACGAATGCGTTGTTTATATTCACAAATGTATTGTTTTCCATCAATTGGTTGTTCAATAAATGAATATGTTTTTTTTGTTAATTAGATAATCTCTTCTTATTATTG
This sequence comes from Helianthus tuberosus, assembly GCA_030545235.1. Taxonomy (NCBI): domain Eukaryota; kingdom Viridiplantae; phylum Streptophyta; class Magnoliopsida; order Asterales; family Asteraceae; genus Helianthus; species Helianthus tuberosus. The sequence continues at coordinate 4,552,150 of CM060362.1, forward strand.
TTAATCTTGTGTTTGATAAAGGATTATCATTAGAATCTATTGTTAATATCATGTTTTCATAATCTGGTGCTAATATTTTTGTTATAATAATCTAAATATATTAATAGTAGATTATCTATTTATTTATTATGATTATGATAAGGTATTAACCATTTAAAGTTGATTACGTTTTTAAAGTGATTTTTCTACTTTGAAATTATAAACTTATCTTTACTATAAAATATATAATTTATAAACATTTGCTTTTATATGTTGTTAAACGGATTATTATTATTATTATTATTATTATTATTATTATTATTATTATCATTATTATTATTATTATTAATATTTTTTTATAATAATCTAAATATATTAATAGTAGATTATCTATTTATTTATTATGACTATGATAAGGTATTAACCATTTAAAGTTGATTATAATTTTAAAGTGATTTTTCTACTTTGAAATTATAAACTTATCTTTACTATAAAATATATAATTTATAAACATTTGCTTTTATATGTTTTTAAACGGATTATTATTATCATTATTATTATTATTATTATTATTATTATTATTATTATTATTTTAAATTTAGGATTAAGTATGAAACTAAAGGGATTATATTTTGGGAGGGAAAATAGAATTCTAGATAGTCTCATTGATTGCCATGTGTCTCAAATTTGTTTACTTTATTATATGTATAGATAAAAAAGTTATATCTATAAGAACAATATTGTACATGTTGAATAAATGTAATTTTATATACCAAATAAAAAAGTTATATCTTTAAAACCACGTGTATTACACGAGTTGAATTAATTTAATATTGTTTACTAAATAATAAAATAATACATCTTTAAAAAACCCCATTTATTACACGGGTTGAATAAATGTAATTTTTTATACCAAATAATAAAAAAAATTACATCTTTAAAAATATGCGTATTACACGGTTTGAATAAATGTAATTTTCTGTACCAAATAATAAAAAAAAACATATATATCCTTAAAAAACCTCGTGTATTGTACGAATTGAATAAAATCTAATTTTATACATCAAATAATAAAATTACGATTTTGACACCCGTGGTTATATCACTTTTACCCTTTTAGCCCAAAAAAGAGTTTTTTAACATCTAAGCCCCCAACGTCTTTTTTTCTAACCTTTTTGGCCCCTAACGTCTTTTTTTAACCCTTTTGGCCCCTAACATTTAATGGATGGGGTTAGTGTTAGGGGCCAAAAGGGTTAGAAAAGAAGACGTTGGGGGCTCAGATGTTAAAAAATTCTTTTTTGGGCTAAAATGGTAAAAGTGATATAACCACAGGGGCCAAAATCGTAATTTACTCTAAATAATATTATAAATGAGAAGAAAATTAAACTAAATAATAATTATCCATAAGATATTAAACTAAATAATATTTAATAGGAGGGTTATCTATAATTAATTAGAAATAATTAAATTAAAATAATAATTATATATAAGAGATGACCTAATATGATGACAAGCGTCCACAAAGTGGTTTCTTTTATTATATAGTATAGATAAGGTGTACTCTAACATCTAGAGTTAACAATGACATGACATGTTAACTAACATTGCAAACCACTCCCTCCTTGTGTTAAAGTGCATTAAATGAGTTATGTGTTAACATGTTAACCCAATGTTAAGAGATTAAATTAATTATTATTTTTTTAGACAAAAACCCAATGTTAAAATGCATTGAATGAGTTATGTGTTAACATGTTAAACCATTTTCTTAGAGTGAGACAAAGTGAAATGAGGAAAAAAAGTTGATGTGTCACTTACGTGGAGTTAAGTTAGGTTAAAGTATACCTAAATGCCTTATATGATTGATGATGATGATACAACTTTAATTGTTTATGAGAATATGTTTTGTTTTTCTTTTATAATTGATATATTTGAGTAAAATGTCCGGATAGTTCATGTGGTTTGTCAAAATTTCACCTTTAGTCCCCAACTTTATAAAATTACACTCATGATGCTCCATGTGGTTTGCTCGGTTGTTACTCGAATAGTCCCTGAAGTGGATGGGGGTTAGTTTTCCTAGTTAAGTCTATACGAAATTACTAAACTACCCTTACTTATTAATCAAAACATTAAAAAATAGAAAAAAAGTGGGACCTACCTTCCACTTCTTCTTCATCTTAAACCACCACACCTAACCTCCTAAAACCACCACCTCCTTAAAGTGGAGGGTATGATTCAAGCACTTTAGGGTGTTTGAGTCATTGTCCAGCGAATAATATTATGTCATGTCAAGTCCCCATTTTGCACTCAATCACTGGCAATGATTCAAACACTATCAGGGTGTTTGAGTTATATATTTTTTTTATTTCTTGAAATTATAAATTATGCATAAATAAATAAAACATATATTAAACTAAATAAAAGTACTTTTAATTAAAAAAAAACACATTACATACTTAAAACTAGAAAAATAAACCATAAAATAATAAACCTAAAATTTAGAAGTTGCATGGCCAATTATATTTTCTTGCGATATCTCGTTTCTGCGCTAGAATAAACGGCAACATCTCGGGTGAAGCATGATTGTGTGGTCAGATGTCTGCAGAAATGGACAACCCTGTGGAAGCTTCTATGCCCACCACGGGGGCGTGCCCAGCTCAGCACGGGGCCTGATCAACGCTAAGATTTGCAGAATCTTGCAAATCTTGATAGTACAGATACGCTTCTGCACACGGGGCCGTGCCCAGCGAACACGGGGCCGTGTGGAGCCTAATTCAGACAATTGCAATTAATGAAGGAAGAGAAAGGAGATGGCCACGGGGGCGTGTCCAGCGGACACGGGGCCGTGGTCGGGCTTCTGTTCAGGCTATAAATAGGGTTGCTTGGTTCTCTTCAAAGGCATCCATTAGCAAACCACCTCTCTCCCACTTTGCCACCACTCCACCACCACTACAACACCGACATCCACCACCATCATCCATCATCCACCTTAGAGTGTGTGTAGTAGTCTCGGGATCCAAGATTGACCGTAAGAGTTCTTGTCAATCAAAGGCCATGTATGGCTAAGTCTCTTACATCACTTAGTGAAGACAAGCATTTAATGTATTACTTTTGATTTTTAATCTTTTCGCACTTTTTATTTGGTTTTGTATTAACGACTTTAATAACTAGTTGCTTATGTTGAAGGTGAAACTTCTTTATCATTTGTCCGTGGTGTCTTGGCATTACTTTACTGTCTATATAAAGTAAAAGATTTTCACCATTCACATCTCTACGGTCTATATAGAGATATGTTGGCTACCTGGTCAGGGGTTAAGGAAATGGTTTAGTAAGGTTCTTGCCTTGTTCAGTGTATAGATCCTGCAAGGACCTGGGTCAAGCCTACTAGGACCTCCTTCAATACCCAATGGTATTAGATGGCGGGGGTGCGAATGGCTTGATCCCCTCATATGTAAACTACTATTGATATATTAAACCGGCTATTTGGGATTGTATCCCTGCTGACTCAAATCATTTAGCCGAGGGTAACATCACCTTCAAAAGTGGGGCCTACCACTTTTCGCATTAATAACTTAATTAATTATCTTCCAATATTCCGACCCTTTGGGATTGTATCCTTGCTGACTTAAACCACTGGGTTGAGGCTAACATCACCTTCAATAGAGGGGCCTACTACTATAACTAAGATAATATCTTAAATAGTGCAAGAGTGCGGAAATCATCAAAGGATACATTAAAGGCGAGTCGGATCCAAGTGATTCATCTTGTCTATCTGTTTTTATTTTATTTTTATTTCAGCATTTTTAGTTTTTATTTTTCATGTTTAAACACTTTTCTTCAAAATTTTAGTTTGATTAGACGTTGAGGATAAACCGGTACTAAAAGCTCTTGTGTCCTTGGACGACCTCGGTATCTTACCAACGCTATACTACGCTCACGATGGGTGCACTTGCCCATGTGTGTGTTTAGTGTTAGTAGAATATCGTGTTTTATAAATTTAAAACTTGACTAATGCGTAAAAAGGGCTTAAAATATCAATATAATCATAATACACCTCGTACACACCAGTTGTCAGCCGGTTTACTCGACGAAATATGAGCGGACGACCCGGAGTTATGTAGAATAAAGTTTCGGGTCAGCGTGTGAGAAGAGGAGGTGTTAGAACGACCGGTTGGACATCTTAATTTGTTTAGAATCAAACTTGAGTTTTTCTCGATAGGATGCGAATTTTTTTGTTCATCAGCTACTTGCTTGTCACCTCGGTTTGCCATACTTGAGAAATGTGGGTGTGGTTTTTGTGGAGTTGTCATATTTGATGGTGGGGGTATTTATAATGGGTGGAAGTTGAATTAGTTATCAATTTACTATTTCCTTTAAACAGTTTTTGCGTTTTTACCACAACTATTTTTTAATATTATAAGTCATTTATCAATAAAATAATAGTAAAACATATTACTATCATTAACTACAACAAAATAACACGATATATTCACGTAAAAATATATTACATTCTTTCAAAGTTAACTACTTGTCATTCCGTGGAAACAGGTTCAGGTTCAAGTCATCGCCCCAGTCTAAGGGGTTTGGTTTAGGATTTTCATACCGGCTCCGGTGATCTTCATGACTCTGGTGATGAGCAAAGTACTGATAGTTCGTTTGGCTGTCCGGCATAAAGGACATGACATGTGACGCGAGGCTAGTTTAGCCCGACTGACTTCTGTGGGGGTCCACAAGCTAATTGTTGTTATCCAAAGGATTTTCGATGAAATCCAATAAGTCGTTTATGTTATATACTGTCCGTCGTTGCATGCTGTAGCCAAAAGTGACTGCCAACTATCATTTTCATTGTTTGCAGCTAGATTGACGCCATCAAATGTATTACCAATGTTTTGTGCACCACCAAAGTTTCCACCATAATTTTGATTTTCATTAATACCAGATCCGGATCCCCCCTGTTTCGTAATTCCTGCCCCAATATGATGTCCCCGTCTCTTGAATGTTTCTACCACCACGTCCACGACGCCGTGGCCTGCCTAACCTCTGTGTGCGAGGGTATGAAACAAGGTCCACCGGCTCTTGTGTCAGATGAGTCGGATACTGTGTGTAACATTTGACATATCAAGTGCCCGATACGCCGCACCCTGAATGAAGTCCAGATCTTGAGATCGTTGTATTACACCCATCGTCTCCGACTGAAAAAAAAATAATAGTAAATTTTTATTTAACAATAACTTGAATAATAATAAAGGTAACCTTGCATAATTTTAAAGTTAAATATACCATCATTTGGACTCTTGCTCCTTCATCTTGGAAGCCACTCATAGGGACAGGTGGTAACCGTGGGTTCGTCAAATATAACATCGTATGCTGCATGTACCACGCCATATAATCATTAGCAACAGAATAAGATATGATGAATTCTTCATCTACCAAGTTTTCATGACGTAGGTCCCAACCATGAACATACGGATCGTGACGAGATCTCTAGTTCCACCCGGTTTTCCCGATCCGATTTAAGGAATGAAGCCTGGCATGCTCAGTAATATTTATGGTAATTGGCGGAGGTATATACTGAACCATGCCAAACTATCTCATGACGCGCTGCGGATAGTGATGCTCTACAACCTCGAAGTATAACAGAGGGCAAGCACTCCTCCAAATTCCCATACCGCTCCTACATATCTCGGGGAGTCTATCCACAACTTTGTCGTACGGTCTCCAATTAAACTACGGTCTCCAATTAAACTGAAACCAAAAAATTTCAAACTTTAGCAAGGTGGTCAAAATAACTTTTATATGTCTATAACTAACTAGCATACCATTGCCTCGTTCAAAAATTGCAGTTGAGATCTATATGATCTGAGGCAATGTGTCGGAACGTCTACACAACTTAGGCTCCCCTTCCATCTATAAAGGTAAATAATAACTTAACATGTGGTTTGCACAAAATAACATACTTAGGTACTAATAGTTTAAAATCACATTCTAGGGTATTAACTTTTCATTTTATAACATTTGGGGGTATTAACGTTATTTGTAGGCTTAAAATCACATTCTATTAGTACCTAAGTATGTTATTTTGTGCAAACCACAAGGACTACCTATGTTAATACCCTAGAAGTTAATACCTCCAAACGTTACAAAGTATGTTATTTTGTGCAAACCACAGGGACTAACTATGTAATTAACTCAAAAAAATAATTTTAAAATTTTAAACTTTAGTATACCGGGCAGCAAACGGCGCATTGTAGTGGAACAGAGCAATCTCAGGTGCAAAACTACGAAACCTCTCCCACGCCCACACTTGTAAAATCGACATTGGGCCGGTAACGCTTCTAGCATCAGGTGCTGCAGCGTTACAAAGGTTTCTGTAAACGCTGCATAATGCAGCACTGCCCCAACTAACACCCGAACATGCAGTCAAATCTTCTAGAAAGTCCAAAAAATGTAGAGATATCAAGTTGTTCGCATTATCAGGTAACACTGTGCACCCTATCAAATAAAAAATTATTAAGCGTGCACGAATAATGCACTCTTCATCCGATGCGTCGTTTTCTGAAAACTTCGACTTTATTTCTTCTAAAATACGCACCGAACTAACCCTTTTGCCCCTCACATGATTTTCTGCCGGGGTAAACCCCAACAGATTTTCACACAACGAGGCTGCACCAGCGAATGTTATCGCACTGTTAGCCCCACATACAGGCACCCCCTCTATTGGTAGCCCCCACAGCACGTTAACATCCTGTAAGTTACAGTCCTTTCACCAAAAGGGAGGTGAAACGTGTGAGTTTCTGGCCTCCACCGCTCAACCAACGCGTTTATTATCGCGTGGTCTATATACTGGTACCCACTGTCCAGGATCCTACCGAATCCTGCTGCACGTATTAATACTTCTACACGTGGTCCAACATGATGTTGTTTCAGATGCTTCCAAAACGAATGATCTGATCGTTTAATATTTATTAGTAGACGGTAATTTTCGGGATGCTTGAAAACCTCGAATGCACGGTAATCCTTGTGCAAAAACAACAATGCGTCACTAAGAGGAGCAGGATTAGATTCGAAACTCATGTTAAACAGATCGAAGTTGTCACAAAAATGTATTTGCTAAGTATTGTTTCTTGGTGGGTTTCTTAGAATTTTGAAGTGAAGTGTGTGTGGGTATATATTCTTCTTCATACGATCTTTTCTCTGCAAGTATGTACAATTGTAGGATATGACTACTCGTTGAATTAATCATGCTTACACCTATATTCTGCTCACCTTTGGCTTCATTTGTAGGCTACTGTACAATAATTTGAATCCTAACCCTCTAAACAGTATGTATTTCTTACACAAGCATATTTAATATTAGACTGAATTTGAATTCTGCTGGTGTAGTCATATCACCTATTTCTTTTCTTTGCATGCATTGTAAGAAGGCAGGGGTTTTAATGCATGCTTGCATGTGAAAAGAGGAAGAACTCATAGGTTCACATGATTCTGCTGCATATTGCAGTGTTTTAATGCTGCCACAAATTCAAAATAAAGTCACATGTGAACAGCCCACTTTTCTGCATTCAAACAGCAAATTTACTAATATTCTGGATCAAATAGCGATCTTAAATCACTTTTTATGTATCAAACAGTGACCTATCTTTACATTTACTCATGAAACATCGATCTAATTAATATTCCGGATCAAACAACGATCTTAAATCACTTTTTATCAATCAAACAACGACCTATCTTTACATATACAATGAAACAGCGATCTTCTTTCACTTTTCCAGATGAAACAGGGACCTTATCTTACATTTTAAACTGAAACAACTATCTTAATTACTTATAGATACCAAACAGCGACCTTATGTTAGTTTTTAACATGAAACAGCGACCTTTGTTTATGTTTGTCAACCCAAACAGCGACCTTATAATTTCTACAGCTTTCACGGAATTCTGTCAGAAGATGTGAAGAAGGACGCTGTCTCATAGAGCGGCTTACCTATATTTGAAAACAATTTTGTTGACCACCTATAAGCACTCTTTTGCATGTCAAAACACCTATTTATGCTGTCAAAAACATGTATCAAGAACAATTGTACCCAAACCAACAATTTTTATTACCCTGGAAGTTTGAAGATTACAGCAAATACTGAGAAAGAATAGAACAAAAAAGAAATCACTCACAAACTCTCAACTCTCAGACACTAGGATTATCAACACGACAATCCTTACAGAACACCAAATCTCACACGGAAATCTCAGATTCAACATAAATCTAAGATATGAAACCCTAGGTATTTTAGAGAGAGAAAACAGAGAGTTGAATGATAACTGAGAAAGAAAATAATGACCGGAAAATAACCAAATGAAACCCTAAGTCTTCGCTTATATACTGCAACCAAAAAACACTGATGTCCAAAGCTGTAATAACTGACCAAAGCCCAGCAATCTCTTTTATCAAGCCCAGCTGCCCTTTGTCTTTTACTTGTCAAGCCCATCAGCGAGTTCAGCCCATCAGCGACCAATGTTTGTTATGAACATGAAACAAAAAAATATATAAGCTACAAACAATATTAAACTGGGAATAATAAGAGTTATATACATATTTTAACATATGCAAAAAAATTCGTATAGTAGACGATATGGAGTAAATCCAGATTTTATAAACAACCTCTGCCATTAAAACTTGAAGTGTAGGTCCGGCTAGGGGAGGATCTAGTCGCCTAATCCTTGTATACGAACCACTCCGGTTGTGCGGAATCCAACCGAAATAGCAAACCGAGATAGAACACACAATAACACGACACGCAAAGTTCAACGATTAACACCACTTGTATTAAACGTATGAAAGGTCCAGTTACAAGCACAAGGTTTACAGATCAGCTCTATAAACTCTCTCTAACAGTATGTGTGTGTTCTCTGTTTTTCCCTATCTGTCCCACTGTCATCTCCCGAAATGAACACAACACACGGGTATTTATACCCGAACACTGCAGGTCTGGTCGAAGGATCATGCAGACCGGTCGAAAGATCATCTTTCGACCAGGAACAGCTCGAACGATCCATATGAATCACGAAAGATGGGATCTTTCGTGGTCCATCTATCGAAGGTCCATCTTTCGAGCTCATCATCGAAGGATCCATGCAATCCTTCGATGGTGCATCCTTCGACCCAGCCATCTTACAAACATAATGTTGACTGTTTGGCCAAGTCAAACCAGGAGGATGGTTGACTTGGTCAAACTTACAAGACTAACAAGACATCGTTTTACATTGTGACCGAATACAGACAAAGTGCAGACATAAGTGCACCAACAAACTCCCCCTTGGCTGTAGCTTTGTCTGGCTTATCAATAATCAGCTGTTGCTTTATCTCGATCTTCGATCTTGTAAGTTCTCGTGTCTTCAAGTCTTTGACTTCTATTCAAGTCTTCAATGTCGGAGGATCTTTAAAGTCTTCACGTCTTGAAAGCAGAAAGTGTATCAACAAACTCCCCGTATCACGTAGGAAGTGTGTTGACAAACTCCCCCTTAACATAAGCTCCCCCTTGAGTTATGCTCGTGAAAGTCTTTATCTTTATGAAGTGAGATCCTTGTGGTGTTGATGATGGTCAGCGGCAACTCGATCATCTTCATCATTTGAGTGCCTTCACGTCGTGTCTTCATTCCGAAGCTTGTCATCGACCATGTTCTCCTAGCCTTTAGAATCTGCACATGCAAGAAATCTAAACGCGTAATGAGAACAACCGCTTGGAATATCATAAGCAAACAACACACATGTGACCATTGTTTAAGCAAACACCGTCCGACAGTTTGAAAGTTTAACAAATTTTATCAATTTCAATTTTAACTTTCAAAAACTTGCAAATTTCGACCGTTTATGAAGATTTAGTCGTTTTCGGTTTTCGTTCAGGTTTCAGGTAACGAAGACTCGAGCTCCAACATCGTACGATCGAAAATAAAATAGAAATAAAATCTTTTTGGCTTTTATAAGGTTTATATTAAAACACACATAAAATCTTTTTGGTATTTTTGAATATCTCAAATGTAAAGACTGAAAGCAGTAAATAAATATATACAAACATTCTTTTTGCGAGTTTCGAGGGTAAGAGAATCATATCAGTGTACGGTCATGCCAAAACGCTCTTGTTGTTCAGTTAATTAACATTAAGATAAGCATCCTATAACGATTATCGGTATTGTTGTCCACATAAGCTCAACTTATCAGATGTAATCATGGCGAGGGGATACGTTAAGGTATGATTTATACTTACCGACCGGTGTTCATCCACATCACGACACATTCCCGTATCAAGGTATGCACGAGGGTTCATCTTACCGGTGAGTATACCGATTATCATCTGTTTGACCGTATATGATGTGAGATTCTCACTTATTTTGTTTGAAAACAAGCCCTATGTGATATAATCACTTATTGATGAGGAACTTGGTTTTCGATGCATGAGGGCACAGGAGCAAGTCCGTGAACAGGTCAGTACTTTCGTACAGCAGAGAGACGAACTTGACTCCCGGAAAGAATTTGTGATATTTTATCACTTATTTGTTTGGACATGTGATTGTTGATCACTTATTGAGGACGTATGCAGTATGTACACGTATGTATAGTATCATGGAAGATCTAGACTTGCGTCCCCGTTATTTTTCGGTAAAAGATACAACCATGATACCCAGATGATAAGCAGCATAAAGACCGAATATCTCAGAACCTCGGCAATCTCTCAAACGAAATTTCGGTACTAAGACCATATGCCAATGAATGGTTCCCACCTGGTCTTCAGTCGATTTAGGTTTATATCACCCTGCACACTTTAAAATGATTGTGAGCCTACCGATACATCTTATATAGAGCTGCTTATCGTTTTTCATTTAAGGTTTAAAGAGGTTTGGACAGACCACTGATGTACTATCATTTTCTCTTTTGCTCGCCAGGAAACTCATTTTTGATTTTCTATTGTTTTTGTGTTTTTGAAATTTTTCAATGTTTTTGGATTTTTCAATTTTTTTTTTTTTTTTGGATTTACTCCCTCTAAAATCAATAAACTAAGACAAATTTAAAACACAAAGGTATTTACAAAAATGATTTTCCGATGTAGGTTTTACTCTTGCTTGAGCTTAATGCCGTTTACCAATAAAAGATAGTCAAATCTTGATTTGTCAAAAGCTTTGGTAAAAAGGTCGGCACGTTGGTCATCGGTGTGGACGTAAGCAACATCGATTAGCCTTTTCTCAAAGCAATCACGTATGAAGTGATATTTGATTTCGATGTGCTTAGTCTTTGAATGCTGCACAGGATTTTTAGTGATCTGTAAGGCAGCAGAATTATCAACGTAAATAGGAGTAGTTAGGAATTCAAAACCGTAATCACGCATTTGTTGTTGGATCCATAGGACTTGGGAGCAACAACTTGAGGCAGCAATGTATTCAGCTTCGCATGTTGATGTAGCGACGCATGTCTGCTTCTTGCACTGCCATGTGACTAGGCGATTTCCCAAAAACTGACATCCAGCCGTTGTGGATTTGCCGTCGATTTTGCATCCGCCAAAATCAGAATCACTGAATGCGATCAAGTCAAAGTTATTATCCCTAGGGTACCACAGACCGGTGTCAGGGCAACCCTTCAAATAACGAAAAATCCTTTTTACAGCTGCAAGATGTGAGGCCTTCGGGTTCACTTGATATCTGGCAAGCAGGCACGTTGGGTACATTATATCTGGTCTTGATGCTGTGAGGTACATAAGAGATCCAATCATCGCGCGATAGAATGGGGGGCTAACATCTTGTCCCTTCAAGTCTGGAGTAATTCCGTGATTTTGTGGTAATGGGGTACCGATGGGCGTGGCATCAGACATCTGGAACCGGCTCAAGATGTCACCAACATATTTAGTCTGATGGATGAATATCCCAGACTCTGTTTGTTGTACTTGTAGGCCCAAAAAGAAGGTCATTTCCCCCATAGCACTCATCTCGAATTTATCCTGCATAACACGCTCGAAATCCCTACACAAAACATCATTAGTAGAACCAAAAATAATATCATCAACGTATACCTGTACCAGTAGAAGATCTCCATCTTGTTCTTTGATGAAAAGAGTACAGTCGATAAGACCTCTTCGAAATCCATTCTCCAGCAGATAATTAGATAAGGTTGCGTACCAAGCTCGCGGTGCTTGATGAAGACCATAGAGAGCTTTGTTGAGCAACCAAACCCGATCGGGATGGATAGGATCTTCAAAACCTGGAGGCTGTTCGACGTACACCTCTTCTTCCACCGCACCATGTAAGAAAGCACTCTTCACGTCCATCTGGTATACCTTGAAACCTTTGAATGAGGCATAGGCCAGAAAGATCCGAATGGCTTCTAGACGTGCAACAGGTGCATACACTTCGTTGTAGTCGATTCCTTCTATCTGACGAAAACCTTGAACGACTAGCCTTGCTTTGTTCCGGATAATGATCCCACGGTCATCCTTTTTGCATTTAAACACCCAACGGGTACCAATCTTCTTGTATCCAGCAGGTTTCTCTACGATTTTCCAGACACCAAGCTTCTGGAGTTGTTGCAGTTCTTCCTGCATCGCTTCAACCCATGAGCTATCTTTCAAAGCATCTTTCCAAGTTCTTGGTTCTTCCTGTGAGACATAACACGCGAAAGACCAATCATTCTGTTGACCAGATTCTCGGATAGTTGCATACAAGCCTGCATTGTTGTTGTTCCGCAACATGTTTCTTGTTTGAACGCCACTTTGTACATTCCCGATGATGTTTTGTTGAGGATGGGTATTATGAATCCTTGTTTCTGGATTATCTTGAACTGGAATATTTGTACCCAAATTGTTGAGATTGAGATCAACAATCAATTCAAGGCCCGGAATTGACGAAGAGGATGATGCAGAAGTTTCAGCTGTTCGAGGGACATCCACTGGAGGAGTACCCTCTGAAGTACCATGAACTGCTGTTGGAGCTTCTTGATCTGCATCTAGAAATTCGTCATCCTCTGAAGATTCGTTCAATTCGGAAGCATCTTGAAAATCCTCATTGTCGAGAGCATTATTGTTCACCGAAGATGGTTCTTGATTGACTATAATGGGACGAACCAACGGTGAATCTGTTGCATTGTCGCTCTCGAAAAACATCCTTGCCGCAGCACTTTCTTCAACGGCTTCAACATTGATCGAATTGAAAAAGTCATCGTACTCAAACATCCAAGGCTGACCAGGATTTCTGACTGGTAAAGTGTGCCTTTGTACTCTGACTTCAGACCATTCCTCGACCCTTTTAGTCTCTAAATTCCAGACTCTTAAGTTAGGGGTGGAATACCCAAGAAAGTATCCCTCAATTGCTCTTGCCCCAAACTTTCCATTAGGATCGATAATTGTGCAAGGAGCTCCAAACGGTTCGAGATATGACAAGTCTGGTTTCCGTTTGTTGATAAGCTCAAAGCAGGTCTTGTTGTGCCTTTTGACTGTAAGGACTCGGTTCAACGTGTAGCATGCAGATGACACAGCTTCAGTCCAGAATGGAATGGGTAGCTGCGACTCTACCAACATAGTCCTAGCAGTCTCGATCAATATGCGGTTTTTACGTTCAGCGACGCCATTTTGTTGAGGAGTATAAGCTGCACTAAATTCGTGAAGAATACCTTTTGAAGTGCAAAACTCCGCCATGGCATGATTTTTGAATTCAGTACCATTGTCGCTACGTATCCGCCTAACCTTCAGGTTGTAAAGATTCTCAATCTGAATGATCAAGTTTTTGATAATACCGAAGGTTTCACTTTTGTGTGCCATGAACGCCACCCACGAAAATCTTGAATAATCATCAGTAATCACGAGGCAATATTGATCATTCCTAATGCTTTTGTGCTTGACAGGACCGAATAAATCCATGTGCAAACGTTCAAGAGGAACAGCCACCGTGTTGACTTTCTTTGTGGGGTGTCGCTTCTTCGTTTGTTTTCCTTTCTGGCACGAAACACAGACGTCTTGAAGATGGAAGTTTTTGAGAGGAACACCATTCACCAATTCATTTGACACCAAATGATTCATTTTGCGTAGGTGAATGTGACCCATTCGTCTGTGCCAAGAGATTGTGTCTTTTTCTGTGGCTTTGGAAACGAAACATGTTGCTTGTGCAGACGTTGTGATAGCTTGGCTCATATCAAGGACATACAGATCATTTATCCTTGGAGCCGACAAGAGAATCCATTCTTTTGGAATTTTGAAGCCGGGTTTCAGCACATAACATCCATTAGCATCAAAGTGTACTGAGAACTGCTTGTCACAGATTTGAGAAACACTAAGAAGATTGTGATCAAGTTGTTGCACGAAGTTGATCTTATCAAAGCTAACAACCCCGTTGGAAATCATTCCTTCACCCGTTATATATCCGCCCTTATCTCCAGCAAAAGCAACATAACCTCCTCTAATAGATTTGACGTCGTAGAGAAGCTTCATGTCGCCTGTCATGTGCCTGGATGCCCCACTATCAACAATCCAATGACTACTGATAGTTCCTCCTGGAACACCCTGCACATAAACTCAATCGATTAGTTGGAGATGGGGACCCAAGCCATTGTGGTCTTGGGTCTTCCATTTTTATCAACAACAATAACTTCGACTTTTTGATGATTTGGAAATTGTGATGGTCCCCCTGATTCAATAACCCTTTTTGGTTTCCAGGTCTGTTGAGTGTTACCAGTTTGATTGTTTGAAGTTTTTGAAACCTTTGAATTTTCTGGTTTAACTGAAACAGATGGTTTGTGAACCACATCGGTTTTAATTTCTTTTTCAAGTTTCTTGACCTGTTGGCGTTTCTGTTTCTTTTCCCTTTCTCTTATGAGTCGGGGATCTTGTTTTACAGAAACAGATCGCTTGCGGTCAGTTGGGCCACGGGGATCATCAACTATGCCTTTTTGTTTATGAAGATACGGGCAATTTCGAACAATATGCCCGATTGTTCCACATTCAAAACATGACCTTCGTTCAACAAACCCCGAAGTATCATGTGGTCGTCTTGCCAATGATGAACTTTGTGATCCCGAGGTACTAGGTTTTGAACAACTTGGTTCATTCCTTTTCATCACAGTTGCTTTTTGGACAAAATCTAAATTAGATTGATTTGCAAACTTCTCAATTTTGTCCGTTCCCTTCGACTTCACAAAGTTCACATTCTTCTTCTTCTTCTGATTCGGCTTCTTTTGAGTTTGAGTCGGTGCCTTACCATTTGTTTTGGTATGGTTTTGCTGTTTTGGCACTGTTGGTAATTTCTTGTTCCCAAACTGTTTTCTAACTTCAGCCTTTGGGATAGGAGGACACTGTGTGACTGTAACATGTGGTCCTGTCTTTCCCAAGAACTTACTTGTAGAATTTTCAAAGACTTTACTAATTAATGATTGATTAACATTCTTAATAGGAAAATCTTTGTCTGAATAGATTTTATCATCACCAACAAGAGTGTACAGCAAATCCACACTCTCCGACTCTTTCTCAGACGAGGACTCAGTCGCAATAGTCTTAGCGGGTTTTGCTGGAGGATCACACAGGATGTGATTCTCAAGAGGTATGTCCTCATCCTTTATCACCGCATCAGACTTTGCTGAATCGGTATCATCAGACTCATCATCAGAAGAATCAGTATCCTCAATCACAACTGGAGGATCCTGATTCAGTTCAGCAGTTACAAAGGTATCTGCTGACACATCTGAATCTGACGATACTTCTTTCTTGTATCCGAGCCCTGCTGCAAATTCCTCAACGTCCAAAGGAACAGATGGCTCAAAGTGAGTCCTATACTCCTCATCAGGCATGGCATCATAATTGTTTCTCACGGGTGGTGGACATTTCTTATAACCTATGCATGTGACATCCTTTTTCTCTTTTTGAACATCAATGATGTGATCCAACACATAGCTAGAACTCAAATAACTGTCTAACTTAAGTCGGATCGCCTCACTTTCTGTTTTAACACAAGCCATTTCTTTTTGCATCACCTCAAGACGAGATATATACAAATTAATGTCAGTTTGTTTTCTGGAAACCATTTTTGTCAGTTCTGTTTTATCTTTCTTTAATGTTTCAATCATTGATTTATAATTCTTTTCATGGTTTTCATAAAACATATTGGCTTCAGTGCACTTTGAAATATCAACTGTCAATTTCTGATTATGAATAAATGTCACATCATATTTCTCTTGCAAAGCCTCGTGTTCGCTTTGCAATTCACACCACCTATCATTCACAGAAACATGTTTGTTTTGCAATTCAAACAAACTAGCTTGTAAAGCATCGTGTTTGCCTTGCAACTCAGACATGTTTGCTTCCAACTCAGCACATCTAACATGCAAACTATCACAGTTATTACAGCTAACAGAAGTGGGTTCGTCGACACATACCTAACTTGATGAACTGTCGACATTCGCCATAAAGGCTGAATGGAGAGAAGACGAAGAATAAGCAGCTTGATCCACCAAAATAGATCTTCTTTGAATTCCTGCTGCAGCTTCCTCCAAAAGCTCATCAAAATCAGCAGCATCGACTGACGCACTTGTTGTGTCATCCACTTGATTATTGCCTGAAGTTGAGGATTCTTCATCCGAGCTTCCACTATAACCGGAAGAGTCTTCATCCTCAGAAGATACATCACCATTGGTGGAAGATTCTCCACCACTGGCGTGTTTAAGATCATTAACCACTTCAGCAAAACAAGTGGTTCCATCTGGGGCATCGTTTCCCAACTGGATTGACCAATCACAACCTTCGTCTACCTGAACCACTAGTGCCTGGTTGGCATTAGATGGTCCTGCTTGACTCTGGTTATTGACAGGCACCAGTGTTCGTTCGTTGTTCCTTCCTTGGTTCTGATTTGCCCTGTTGCCTTGACCTCGGAAAGGATTTTGGTTCCCATGCTGAGATGGCCTTGTACATTCACGCTTGAAATGACCACGTTCACCACAGTTGAAGCATTTAACAGCTTGTTTATCGAACCCATACTTGGTGTCTTTCTTGCTTTCCAAGCTGGTTCGGCCTGTTCTTTCCATGAAATCCTTTGCTCTCCTAACAGCACTGGCAAAGGCCCACTTAATGTCCATCATCTCCATCTCCTCTTTATCAATCTGCTGATAGTCTTCTTGTGTCAGATTAATATTACCAATCTGACCTTCCACTAACCCACAGTATGCGCTCACCACAGTGTTTAGCAGCTCCATGTGTTCCTTTGCTACTTCCACACTGACTTTAGAAAAGCTTGAGGTGTCGAGCCGTACTGTATCTGGCTTTGATTGCTGACCAGCAGATGATGTGCTTCCATAACAAGCTTGCTGTGGAGGAGGAAGCGGATTCCCATACATATCTGTTGTTGGTAAAGGATTTCCGAACATATCAGTTGGTCTGAAAGGTCGTTGCTGTTGTGGTGCTGATTGAGTGACTGGTTCCAGCAGATTTCCATACATGTCTGTCTTTGGAGGGACAGGAACTTGGATAGTATTGCCATACATATCTGTGCTAGTCACAAAAGCTGTTTGAATTGGAGCATGCGAAGAAGGTTTTGTAGAGCTGCTAGAGGTTCCAAAATACATTTCAGGATTTTGAGGCACGGGAATTCTTTTTGCCTTCAGAGTTTCTTCCTGATTCTTGTTTTCTAGAATTTGAACAAAGTCGTTGAAGCTCGTTGTAGCTAAAGTACCATTGTACTTCATGATTTCCAAGAATGTATTCCACTGAGGTGGCAATGCATCTGCAAACCTCTTCACAATCTCTACAGGAGTTGTAACAACCCCAAAATTTGTCAATTCAGTCAACAAGTGATTAAATCGACTTGTCAAATCACCCAACGACTCATTTTCCATACACGTAAAACCATCAAACTCTTTCTTCAGCAACTCTTTTCTCAACTGACGTGTTGCTTCATTTCCTACGCCCCTTGTTTTCAACGCGTCCCACAACCTCTTTGTCGTCTTGTAACTGACGAATTGATGATAGATATCTTTACTTAAGGCCTGAGTGAGAATGGCGTATGCCTTCTTTTCTAGATCATAGACTTTCTTCTGATCTTCCGTGAGATCTGCAAACGTAGCAGCAGATGATGCGGCAACCTCTATTGTTTGATCGAAATCAGTAATAAACCGCAACCACAATTCTGTATTTTGGCCAAGAACGTATGTATGAAATCTATCAATCCATCCTGGATATTCATATAAATGCATCAACTTTGGAGGTCTATTCAAACTTCCAGTTTCGCTTTCGCTTAAAAGAATGCTTTGAACACTTGGAACTTGATTTGATACAAATGCCCATTGACCGGCAGAAATTGCATTGGCTTGAGAAGATGCCGGTGCGGAAGATGACGGAGTACCAAAATACATATCTGTATTTACCAAAGTATTCCACCTTGGATTCATTTTTGATTAAGAAAAATAATAATACCAGCCGAAGGATCCTGATCGAAAGATGAGAAAAACAAAAACTGTTAAACACAAAACAGACTAATGACCGAAAGATCAACACCTGTTCGAAAGATCAACAGGGTTCGAAGGATCACTGTTGAGTTTCGAACAATGTTTTCGAAAGATTCCCCACCGAAGGATCCTTATCTTTCGAAAAAATACTGTAGACTGAAAGATACACACGAAAGATGACTTCGAAAGACTCCCCAATCGAAGGATCCTCGTCTTTCGAGAAAGAGCAGTAGACCGAAAGATCTATGTTTCGAAAGTATTCCTTGGTTCGAAGGATGATTGATCTTTCGAACCTCCACTGATCGAAAGATGGTCTTTCGAGTTCGAAGGATATCTTTCGAACGGTTCTGACACAGTTGACAATCGGTGACAAGTTGGTGAGAAAGTTGACGGGTTGGTGAGAACTTTCGGCAGAAAGTATGTTCAGACCATATCTTCTGAACATGCAGGTTTCACCAATCAAGTAAAGTCCAATATTTTAATCAATTTACTCTTCCCAACACACAAACACTTTGAAGTTCAAAATTTTCAAGATCAAAAGTGTGAACTATCAAGAACACAATGAAGAACAAACCCAGAAATATAAGAACTTCCAGCAAACCGACAACTATCCAAAACCCGTTTTTGCTTGCAACTTCACTAAAAACCCATTTTTAACATGTGACAATGAAAATTGACAGGGTTTTTATAAGAACAAACAGCAAAAACAGCAATGTTTCCAGAAAATATGAACTATAAAATCCCGAAAAACAGCAAGAACACCTCGGTTTTAACAAGGATAAGAGCCAAGGCTCTGATACCACTTGTAGGTCCGGCTAGGGGAGGATCTAGTCGCCTAATCCTTGTATACGAACCACTCCGGTTGTGCGGAATCCAACCGAAATAGCAAACCGAGATAGAACACACAATAACACGACACGCAAAGTTCAACGATTAACACCACTTGTATTAAACGTATGAAAGGTCCAGTTACAAGCACAAGGTTTACAGATCAGCTCTATAAACTCTCTCTAACAGTATGTGTGTGTTCTCTGTTTTTCCCTATCTGTCCCACTGTCATCTCCCGAAATGAACACAACACACGGGTATTTATACCCGAACACTGCAGGTCTGGTCGAAGGATCATGCAGACCGGTCGAAAGATCATCTTTCGACCAGGAACAGCTCGAACGATCCATATGAATCACGAAAGATGGGATCTTTCGTGGTCCATCTATCGAAGGTCCATCTTTCGAGCTCATCATCGAAGGATCCATGCAATTCTTCGATGGTGCATCCTTCGACCCAGCCATCTTACAAACATAATGTTGACTGTTTGGCCAAGTCAAACCAGGAGGATGGTTGACTTGGTCAAACTTACAAGACTAACAAGACATCGTTTTACATTGTGACCGAATACAGACAAAGTGCAGACATAAGTGCACCAACATGAAGCCCTAACAGAATTGAAAGGTATAGTAGACGATATGGAGTAAATCCGGATTTTATATACTTTCAAGAGTAATTTGCATTTTGTTCATGTGGTTCTAAAATCAAAATTTTGTTTTTATCATAAAACTATTTATATGTTTGGTCCCTCATTATAGTGGTTGCTTACACCCAACATCATTATATGATCATATATGCTAATAGCATATGGATTAATGAAATCACATAAACAAACATATTATTATGTTAAATAAGTTTTGTAATAACAATTATAATGATTTTAACCGTTCATTTATCTCAATGATTCTTTTTCATTTACCTATGTTTTCTTTCTGGGCATAAGATGATTTGTTGTTGTGGCGGCTTTGATGGTGTGTGGGTAGGACCTCCGCACAAGGTCCGTGATTTCGAGGGGTACACGATTTTTAAAAAAATCCGATATATATATGTTATTTTTTAGATAGTAAACACATACAAATTTCAATATAGGCCCATTTACAAATATTTTTTTATTGTTTAGCATTTAGCTCACTTGGCATTAGTTTTATTGAGCCCAATACTAATTTGATCTTTTTATAATAATAATAATAAAACATTACAGAATGACACATTTTTTCAAGCTCGAACAGGGTACGTGAATTCTCAGAGACGCCTCTAATGATTTGCAAGCTTTTCTGGGTATGTGTTTTATTTTATTCTGTCTTGATGTATATCCCAACTTTTTAAATTTTCTTTAAGCCACTAAGTAGGTTGTATCAAAGCCCAGGCTCTTTCTTGTAGAAAACTTAAATAATAAAAAATTAAAACGTGAGTTAATGGGTAGACGTCGGGTTAGGATTCCATCCGTGTCATCTTCCGCATACTATGAAACTTTCCTCTTCTCACATGTATATCTTCTTTTCAGATGCCTCCTCGAAGGAATGTGAATAACAACGACGTCCCTATTGAAACTCTGATTGCTAATGCTGTCAATACAGCTATTGCGGGTTTAGTTCCTAACCTTCTACAACAGTTGCAGTAGAACAACAACAATGTACAACCACCCGGGGGAAACAACAACGGTAACAATAACGCTCCTGTTACTATCCTTAATTGGCTTGATCGCTTCAGAAAGGAAAAGCCAAAATTGTTTAGTATCGCTGCTACACCAGTTGAGGCGGAAAACTGGATTGCTCATATCGAGAAGTTGTTTGAAGTGATGGGTGTGGGTGATGTGTTCAAAGTTAGGCTTGCTAGTTATAAACTGGAGGACGATGATCATAGGTGGTGGAAGACTTTGAAAGAAGCTTGTGGAGGAGATCAGTATGCAGCAACACTTCCTTGGGCTGAATTTCGCACTTTGTTTTATCAGCAGTACTTCACTGACGCTGATAGAAGTGAGTATCTGAGAGAGTATGCTTCTATCAAGTAGGGGGATGACGAGCCTATTATGGAGTCCAAAGCTCGTTTTAGTCATTTGGTTAATTTTCTGGGCCCGACAACAGGTACACCACAACAGCAGACTGATAATTTTAGATGGGCTATATACGATCGAGATAGGAAGTTCATCCTGAACCTTCGTTTCACTGACATTACTGAGGTAGTTGATGCTGTCAAGAATTTGGATAATGAGAAGAAGTAACGAGAGTAGAAATCGGACTGTGACACCTGTGTCTCTACAACCATCATACGAATACAAAACCAATGAAATCGTGTGTTTCATACTTGGGATTTGTATAAATATGTGTATCATTTGCACATATCAATTCTTGTTCGATTTCGAGTTTTAAATCGCTTTCTGGAAGGTTATACGCGAACTGGTGTGTAAATGTAATCAGTTTAACGCGACAAACACTCCGGAATAGTGACCTAGGCTTAACATACCTTAAATAACCTTTACATAACTTAGAAATAAGTTTTGGAGGGTTTGGTGTGTCAAAAACAAGTTTATTCGATCGCAGGGACTATTTGCGTCAAACTACGAAACTATGCCGATTCGTATAGTAACGAACATTCCGGAACTTGATCATAAGCTAAACATATCCGGACATCCAAAAATTATTGTAATCATTAAAATATTTTATTTTAGTGACTGGAATGCAAAAATACCACTCGTCGCGTAATTTGGATCGTTTTCGCGTCCGTTTGAGTTTTCGTCGTAATTAACCGAATAAGCAACCGTACAACCAAACGAACCAACATCCGAGATGTTTTCAAGCATATTTTAAATTCCATATGCTTTAACTTCATTGTAGAGCCTTGAAATGGGGTTAACGGGGCTTAAATGCATCGAAAACTGAGTTTTGGGCTTGCATGGACCAAAAGTGTCATTCTGTCAAACTATTGTCACGGGGAGGGAAGACTTGAGAGTCTGGCTTCGTGGGGCGCGACTGATGCCCAGTACAAAAACATTGAATCTGGTCATTTGAGCTGGTTTTGATGGTTTTGATCCCTGATTTGGAATACCATTTGATAGTTTTTGATGTTCCCCTGTATTATAAACCATGGGCAACACTTGTATGGTCCAGATCAAAGCCCAAATTACGAGAAACGATCCTAACGGTTCTTGAAAATCTATAAATACCCACTTGATCTTCACTCATTTCTCACACATTTGCTCTAATCTGCTCTAAGTTGAAGCCTTAGCTTCATACCTGAGTATTTTAGATCAAATTCTCATTGATTGGACCTTTTGTAAGCTTCTTTCATACTTTTATTGCTTTTCAAGCGTGAAAGTCAAACAGTGTTTGACTTTCTGCTTTGACCACGATTTGGTTAACACAAAGTTCGTTCGAACTTTGCAACGTGAGCGTAATCACGATGGTTATAGTTCCATGTGACTATACCTACTGATTACCACGTCCATTAGTCGAAGTGACGAGTCAAAGTTTCGGTCAAAATGCGTATTAACGCGCATTTTGCAACGAAGCTATTTTCGGGTATCAAAACACTTTGTTTTGATATCAAAACTGTTTTCTAACTTAGTTAAGCTTGTTTTAACATGTTTAACTCGTCACTTTTAGTCTAGTGCTTGTTTAGGGTCGTAAGATAAGCGGTCTAAACAACCGCTTAGACTTTCGAACCCGACCCGTTTGTTCGATCATTAGGATCCGACCAAACATATGTTGTGACCATAGTTGTATAGGGAATAACCTTCCGAGGTTATACCTTATGGTCACTTAGGTTAATTAGTTGTATGATAGGTAGTTTATATGCCTTAGGTAAATGACCAAAATGCCCTTTTTGCGCATAAATTCATTTTAAGCTTATGTAACCAAAATTTTGACATCTAAACTGATTAGGCAACATTATTAGACATGTTAAGGCATATAATACTTGTCATAAGACTAGTTAGGCGGTCCGAACGTGTTTTACGCAAACGACCCGTTATAGTAGCGTAAGCTACCTAAACGAGTCATAACGGGTCATAAGCACTTAGGATAGGTTCCGCTTTAGTATGTAGGCTTTGTTATACCATATTATATGAGTTGCAATACTCATTTGGTTTACAAAACCTCATCCTACCCGATCTCCCGATTCAGGTGCCGATTACTTAACATAGTGATTCCATACTAGGTACCACTTGATTCCTTGATTTCTCGAGCTTTGTTAGGACACTTAATCAAGGATACTTGCCATCTCAAGTGAGTACATAGTCCGCTCTTTTACGTTTTCAAATGTTTTGGGGTGATACATATGTGCCGATACACTATTTTCATGATTTCGACTATATGATTACACGTGCATGGTACTATATTTTGACGAATTGAACTATTATCCATGGCTTAAACAATTAATTTCCAAAGTTTGTTAGAACTATATGTTTATTTATACTGATACTTATACATTCATTAGCAATGATCAAGCCGATTGATAGTACGATATAGCGCTATAAGACTAGACACCCCATTCCTGTTGTATGGAATGTCAGAAACCAAATTTTAACCAAATAGAATTTGCCTTTGTGGTATTTCTATAGTCTCTAAAGTGTAGTTTTATGCACAAAGGTTTGAATGTATTACAAAATCGCGATATATGGTATATTTCGATATACTACCAACGTAATACTGTTTGCTAAAGCATAATTTGATGTGTTATTCTTTACTAAAATATAGTTTGATATGTTACCAAACCACGATTTAGGTATGTTCCGACATACTACCAACGTGATAATATTTACTAAAGTATAGTTGATATACTACCGACTTTGTTATTCCATAAACAAAAGTATATTTTAATATACTACCAAAGCATAGTTGATGTGCTATTTTCAAATCCAAAGCATAAGTCGATATGTTATTTACAAAACCAAAGTATAATGTATTATACTACCAATGTTCTTCATTCTTAAACCAAAGTATACTTGTGATATACTACCAAATCTATTATTTCCGAAACTAAAGTATATTCTAATGTACTATCTATTTAACTATTTCATAACTAAAGTATATTTAGATATACTACTCATCCGCTTATCTCAAAATCAAAGTATATTTTTGTATATACTATAAACATTTTACCAAAACGACGCATTTTAGAAACAAAACTTTTACAAGGATTCATGGCGATTTTTGAAAACTTAAAACCTTTTCTTACATTATCTAAATCCATGAATCCAATTCACAAATCCTATGTTACTCACAGGCATTTATATGCAGACGTACCTATTTTCACATATGTTTCAGGTGCTTCTAATTGATGATTGTTGATGCATGCTACACATAGGATGGACTTGTGCCTTAGCGACTCAAAAACTTGAGAGACAATTATTTGTATTTATCTGATTTGTACTAAAACAATGAGTTCAATTATTCAATAAAACAAAACTTTTAATCCATGGTTGTGAAACAATGATTCTGTTACGACACTCCCCGACGTTTCCGCCGCGATTTGTTGTTTTACGCGGTCGGGGTGTGACAGAAAAGTTGGTATCAGAGCCAATGGTTATAGGGAATTAGGTTATTAGTAATGCTTTGACCTAGACTATAACCTTCCTAGGACCCTAACACAAGTTATCTTGTGTTTAGTCTTAAAACAATACTGTCGCCTATCTTTAGGTGGCAACCAAAACAAGAACACAAATTACGAATCCGTTTTTGAAAACCAATCATCTCTTCTTAGAAGATTTATTATAAGGTTTTGAACCTTCAAATTTTCAAAATCTCGTCAAAGTTTGGGTCTTTATAATGTGAACACGTGCAATCTGGAAGGGTGGATGCATGTATCCCGAGTTTTCTGTCTAAGGCTAGAGTGTGCACACAAATCCACATAATCGGACCAGTCACTCTTACCTGGGAACTCTTGGGATGAGTGTCCACTTATAGGCTAAAACATGTCTTCGTGATACATTATGACCCATTTACTTTGATATGTCACTGTGTGTTGTTTGTTTGCGCAAGGTAACAAACGAATGATCACCTTCTTTATGTTTTGTCGATGTTTTCAATACCCCTTTTGTTTATCCAATTGTCAACCTCACTCGTTTCTCATGTTTCCTTGTTCTTTTTAGAATATGCCTCCTCGACGAGATGCACAACCACAACCTAACGCCGAACTCGCAACTATTATCACTCAGCAAATCGCTGCTGTGATTCCAACCATAATAACTCAGGTTAATCAAGCGAACAACAACAATAACAACAATGCTCCGTGCAACTATAAGCAGTTCAATTCAGCTAAGCCACTCACATTTACTGGGTCTGAAGGGGCTACTGGACTCCTGCAATGGTTTGAGAGTCTCGAAAGCACGTTTCGTCATGTGCAATGTCCAAACGAGCGAAAGGATGAATTTGCATCAAGCGTATTCCAGAAAAGAGCACTTACATAGTGGAACGGTATAATGAGGGATAGGGGTGCCGATGTGGCAATGGCACAAACTTGGGAAGAGCTTCGAGCTCTAATGATGAAGGAATTCTGTCCTCATCATGAACTTAGGGCATTGGAAAGGGAATTAGACGATCTTAAGCAAGACAGCGGTGAACATCGAACCTACACTGATCGTTATGAAGAGCTGAGCCTGTTATGTCCTACCATGGTTACGCCTTTGGATAAGGCGATTGAAAAATACATCGATGTCCTCCCTGATCCAATTCAGGACATTGTTACCGGTAGTAACCCTACCACCATTAGGCAAGCTATTGAATTATCCGCTACCCTAACAAAATCACAGATCAGGAAGGGTAAACTTTTTCGAAAAGGCGACCAGAAACCATCCGACAAGACTACACCAGAAGAACAAAGGATAATCAGACCGAGTCCTCCAAGAAGCCGAAGAAGCGTAAAGGTTCGCAAAATTTCGCAATAGCTGCACAGAACAATCAGGTTGCACCTAACCAGCCAGCACAACCTCGTGCTAGGAAAAACTATGTTGGTACTGCACCTTTGTGCAACAAATGCAACCGTCATCATCTGGAACAAACACAGTGTCACAAATGTACCCACTGTGGGCGATTGGGACATTTGGTCAATACCTGCCGTTATGCAATCCAAAACCAAGCTGCTGCAAATCCTGCTACTGTTCAAGCACCATTTCCACCTGGATCATGCTATAACTGTGGTGATCTTACACACTACCGAAACAATTGTCCAAGACTTGTTAACGCAAATCCAGCGCGTGGACGAGTGTTTAACATAAACGAGGCGAACGCAAACGACAATGCAGCAGTGAACAATTAGACTTTTGTATTCTCCTTGTTGTTACTTTTTACGCTTAAAACAATTCAGTTGTTATATAAATAAATTTGTTGTTTCACTTTTATTTACAAAACTGATACGATTATGTGTATGTCTGACATACCCCTACGATGCCGACGCCAAGGAACTGTGTTCCTTACAAAACAAACTACTCATGTGGTTCTTTCATTTTTATGATCACTCGTGACCCCCCTCGAAAATCCTAAGTACTCGTTTCTTTTAAGAAACAAAGTACAAGGTAAAAGTTACAAAATTTTTAAACAGATACTTGAAATACCATTTCAAATCCCTGATTTGATGTCTAAAGGTACTTTCATGAGTCCTTAACTGGATTCCTTGGGTGTTCTAATACGAATGTTACGATACGACAAAGACATAACCAGATCCTTATAAGGTCTTCCTATCTTTATAGTTAGATTCTTGCGGATATTTAAAGTGCCAATTAAAGTCCGTGATTGGATTTCTGGTGTACTTTAAATGCATTTGATTCAAGTTAATAAACGAGCTAATAACTAAATTAACGAATACACGATTATGTGATTATGTGTTTATGTGTAATTCTAAAGCTCACTATCTAAGTCCTGATAGAATCTTTCGTATTTTCATATGTTAGATTCTCTGAAGGATACTCAAAGTACTATCTTAAATTCCGTAAGGGGCTTTTCTATGTAAATAAAAAGAACCTTGGATTCCAAAGTGCTATTTCAAAACAATTATTTGATTCAAAGTTAAAAAGATCCTTTAGTGGTCTATTTAAAGAGATCATACGATGGTCTAGTTAAGGAGATCATGAGTTGATCTAGTTAAAAAGATCGTTCGTTGATCTATTTAAAAAGATCCCTTGGTGGTCTAGTCAAGTCATTACATGTTTGTTCGATTGATTTTTCCCCTACGCATTATGAAATGAACTATGCGGACTGTGCAAGGAATTACGTAACTATGGATGCATACATAATTATGGAATTCAGTGCACAGAAACCACAGCAAGTTTTGACATGTATTAAGACCTATAGTGATAAGAATAACGAAACGGGAACAATATAAAAAGGGCATGGTGGATACGCCGCTGGTACTTCCTATATATAAGTGTTCCTTATTACATTGCGAACGTAGCGTTATTTAAGTTACTAGAAGTCCTGGACCTTGACCAATGTTATTTTATCTTACACACTCCAAACTCCGATTTCAAGCACACACAAGTTTCCTATAATAGTCTTCATAGGAAACATTCTCCTATCCGTTCTTCGAAACTCCATGTTTTTGTTACAACAACGACAACATTTTGACAATTAACAAATTCGCTAAGAATCCAAACGTGATCTAGAGTTTTACTTAGGAAACGGAGGATTCATTCGAAAGCGAAACAATCACATTTGTTTTCACAAGTTTCCCCTAAAATTTAAATTTCGGGACAAAATTTCCTAAAGTAGGGGAGACTGTGATACCTGTGTCTCTACGACCATCATAAAAATACAAAACCAATGAAATCTTGTGTTTCATACTTGGGATTTGTATAAATATGTGTATCATTTGCACATATCAATTCTTGTTCGATTTCGAGTTTTAAATCGCTTTCTGGAAGGTTATACGCGAACTGATGCGTAAATGTAATCAGTTTAACACGACAAACACTCTGGAATAGTGACATAGGCTTAACATACCTTAAATAACCTTTACATAACTTAGAAATAAGTTTTGGAGGGTTTGGTGTGTCGAAAACAAGTTTATTCGATCGCAGGGACTATTTGCGTCAAACTGCGAAACTATGCCGATTCGTATAGTAACGAACATTCCAGAACATGATCATAAGCTAAACATACCCTAAATATCCTTTACATAGGTTAGAAATAGGCTTTGAGGGGTTCGGTATACGAAAATATGCTTATTTGATCAACAGGGACTAAAAGCGTCAAAAAGTGCATAAGTTTGCATTTACGCGCATATCTTACGTTCTGAACATATCCGGACATCCAAAAATTATTGTAATCATTAAAATATTTTATTTTAGTGATTGGAATGCAAAAATACCACTCGTCGCGTAATTTGGATCATTTTCGCGTCTGTTTGAGTTTTCATCGTAATTAACTGAATAACGCAACCGTACGACCAAACGAACCGACATCCTAGATGTTTTCAAGCATATTTTAAGTTTCCTATGCTTTAACTTCATTGTAGAGCCTTGAAATGGGGTTAACGGGGCTTAAATGCATCGAAAACTGAGTTTTGGGCTTGTAGGGACCAAAAGTGTCATTCTGTCAAACTATTGTCACGGGGCGCGAAGACTTGAGAGTCTGGCTTCGCGGGGCGTGACTGATGCCAAGTACAGAAACATTGAATCTGCTCATTTGAGCTGGTTTTGATGCTTTTGATCCCTGATTTGGAATACCATTTGATAGTTTTTTATGTTCCCCTGTATTATAAACCATGGGCAACACTTGTATGGTACAGATCAAAGCCCAAATTACGAGAAACGATCCTAACGGTTCTTGAAAATCTATAAATACCCACTTGATCTTCACTCATTTCTCACACATTTGCTCTAATCTGCTCTAAGTTGAAGCCTTAGCTTCATACCTGAGTATTTTAGATCAAATTCTTCATTGCTTGGACCTTTTGTAAGCTTCTTTCATACTTTTATTGCTTTTCAAGCGTGAAAGTCAAACAGTGTTTCACTTTCTTCTGTGACCACGATTTGGTCAACACAAAGTTCGTTCGAACTTTGCAACGTGAGCGTAATCACGATGGTTATAGTTCCATGTGACTATACCTACTGATTACCACGTCGATTAGTCGAAGTGACGAGTCAAAGTTTCGGTCAAAAAGCGTATTAACGCGCATTTTGCAACGAAGCTATTTTTGGGTATCAAAACACTTTGTTTTGATATCAAACCTGTTTTCTAACTTAGTTAAGCATCTTTTAACATGTTTAACTCTTCACTTTTAGTCTAGTGCTTGTTTAGGGTCGTAAGATAAGCGGTCTAAACAACCGTTTAGACTTTCGAACCCGACCCGTTTGGTCGATCATTAGGATCCGACCAAACATATGTTGTGACCATAGTTGTATAGGGAATAACCTTCCGAGGTTATACCTTATGGTCACTTAGTTTAATTAGTTGTATGATATGTAGTTTATATGCCTTAGGTAAATGACCAAAATGCCCTTTTTGCGCATAAATTCATTTTAAGCTTATGTAACCTAAATTTTGACATCTAAACTGATTAGGAAACATTATTAGACATGTTAAGGCGTATAATACTTGTCATAAGACTAGTTAGGCGGTCCGAACGCGTTTTACGCCAACGACCCATTAAAGTAGCGTAAGCTACCTAAACGAGTCATAACGGGTCATAAACACTTAGGATAGGTTCTGCTTTAGTATGTAGGCTTTGTTAAACCATATCATATGAGTTCCAATACTCATTTGGTTTAGGAAACCTCATACTACCCGATCTCCCGATTTAGCTGTCGATTACTTAACATAGTGATTCCATACTAGGTACCACTTGATTCCTTGATTTCTCGAGCTTTGTTAGGACACTTAATCAAGGATACTTGCCATCTCAAGTGAGTACATAGTCCGCTCTTTTACGTTTTCAAATGTTTTGGGGTGATACATATGTGCCGATACACTATTTTCATGATTTCGACTATATGATTACACGTGCATAGTACTATATTTTGACGAATTGAACTATTATCCATGGCTTAAACAACTGATTTCCAAAGTTTGTTAGAACTATTTGTTCATTTATACTGATACTTATACATTCATTAACAATGATCAAGCCGATTGGTAGTACGATATAGCGCTATAGGACTAGACACCCCATTCCTGTTGTATGGAATGTCAGAAACCAAATTTTAACCAAATAGAATTTGCCTTTGTGGTATTTCTATAGTCTTTAAAGTGTAGTTTTATGCACTAAGGTTTGAATGTATTACCAAATCGCGATATATGGTATATTTCGATATACTACCAACGTGATACTGTTTGCTAAAGCATAATTTGATATGCTATTGTTTACTAAAATATAGTTTGATATATTACCAAACCACGATTTAGGTATGTTCCGACATACTACCAACGTGATAATATTTACTAAAGTATAGTTGATATACTACCGACTTTGTTATTTTATAAACTAAAGTATATTTTAATATACTACCAAAGCATAGTTGATGTGCTATTTTCAAATCCAAAGCATAAGTTGATATGTTATTTACAAAACCAAAGTATAATGTATTATACTACCAATATTCTTCATTCTTAAACCAAACTATACTTGTGATATACTACCAAATCTATTATTTCCGAAACTAAAGTATATTCTAATGTACTATCTATTTAACTATTTCATAACTAAAGTATATTTAGATATACTACTCATCCGTTTATCTCAAAATCAAAGTATATTTTTGTATATACTATAAACATTTTACCAAAACGACGCATTTTAGAAACAAAACTTTTGCAAGGATTCATGGCTATTTTTGAAAACTTAAAACCTTTTCTTACATTATCTAAAGCCATGAATCTAATTCACAAATCCTATGTTACTCACAGGCATTTTTATGCTGACGTACCTATTTTCACATAAGTTTCAGGTGCTGCTATGTGATGATTGTTGATGCATGCTACACATAGGATGGACTTGTGCCTTAGCGACTCTAAAACTTGAGAGACAATTATTTGTATTTATCTGATTTGTACTAAAACAATGAGTTCAATTATTCAACAAAACAAAACTTTTAATCCATGGTTATGAAACAATGATTCTGTTACGACACTCCCCGACGTTTCCGCCGTGATTTGTTGTTTTACGCGATCAGGGTGTGACACGGATATGGTAATCGCAAACGGTCTAGGGAAACCAGAATAATTCTGACAATCGGGGTGGTAATGATCAATCCCAAGACCGAAGGGATCATTCTGACAGGTACTACAACAATAAGTCACGATATGAAAGAAATCAATATCAGAATCACATTTTGCTCAGAATCCGAAGCAATAGAATCAGACCTCTAGAGCACATCCGCATAATCAGCAAAACCCGAATCAGAACCGTGCTAATATTCCTTCTTGTACTCATTGTGGGAAACTTCATGGTGGTTCATGTCGCCTTGCTGAAGGTCGTTGTTTCAGATGTGCGATGCAAACCACTTGATTAAGGATTGCCCTTGGCCTAAGCAGTGAGCTAATACTGGTGGAAACACCACAACTACTGGTGGAGGTCGAGTTTTATCACTCACAGCCAAGGATGCAGCTAATGCCTCAGGTACGCTTTCCGGTTATGTGCATATTGGTGAACGTGATATGTATGCTCTTTTTTTTAAACATAATCAAACTTGATTTTTTATACTGGTACGACAGATTAAGTGGTATCACTTTTGTTTGCTAAGTATTTGAAGTCTATGCCTACTGTTTTAGAGTACCCTCTAGTTATATCTACTCCTTTAAGAGATGCTACTGTTATATCTCATGTTTATAGAGATTGTCCGATCCGAATCGATTCTATCATCCGTATAGCAGACTTGTATCCTATTCACATGAGTGATTTTGATGTTATTCTTGGTATGGACTGGCTATCGCAGCATAGTGTTTCAATCGATTGTCAGAATCGTCGCGTTCTATTTGGGGATCCTCAATGCCCTGAACTTATCCTTCATGGGACTCAGCCTCGCAAATCTCTGAAAATTATCTCTGCACTTAAGGCTCAGAAGTTTCTATCACATGGTTGTGCAGGATTTTTAGCTTCGGTGAAAGCCACATCTTCTGAAGAGCCTAATATTGATGATTATCCTACGGTCTGTGATTTTCCTGATGTATTTCCTAATGAGTTTCCTGGACTCCCACCAGATCGTGAGGTGGAGTTCACAACTGATCTTATTCCTGGTGTTGAACCGATTTCTAAGGCACCGTATCGTATGGCACCTCTAGAGCTCAAAGAGCTCAAGGAACAGCTACAAGAGTTGATGGAACTTGGTTTTATCAGACCAAGCGTCTCACCTTGGGGCGCACCTGTTTTGTTTGTGAAAAAGAATGACAGTTCTATGAGACTCTGCATCGATTATCGAGAGTTAAATAAAATCACTATTCGGAATCGATATCCACTGCCTCGCATAGATGATTTGTTTGACAAGCTTCAGGGTGCTAAATGTTTTTTGTCACACCCCGAATTCCCCGTGTCACCGGTGGGCCCGGTGGGGAGTATCGTGACGTGGTTGGCAACATAATAGTCAAAAAACACAATATTTAATATGCACAGCGGAAGCAATTGAAAGGTATATTTCAACCGAATAAAATATTGTAATATCGTGTATCACAAACAGTTGAAAGTTTATCCACAGACGGATCGAAATAAATAGGAAACAGTAGTTCAACAGACGATAGGCATCTTAAGCTTGCGAGACTCTTTATTGATGCTAAGGAGAGAATCCAGCCTATTACGCTTAGTACCTGCATTTAATCTTTTTGGGAAAATACGTCAGTTTACACTGGTAAATACAATCAACTGACTCATTTTAAAAATGATTAAAAATTGATTTGGATGCACGTGGCATAAACATTTTATAACTTGGGATAATTATTTAAATATATAATCTTGTAAAAGAATTACATGTTCCTTATGCGTTCAGTAGCCCGGATCGTGCCGGGTTAAAGATCAATAGACACACCACATATTCTATTTATGCACTGACGAGTGTACGCCTACACTCCGCGCTTAGGTCGTGGCCATTTCGTAAAATGATGCCAAGGATATCCGGGACATGGTCATTAACCCCCCAAAGGCTTTAAGTAAACAAAACAATTTAAACGGGCCGATCAAATTATTCAATTAACCACCAAACGATGGAAGATTTGATGCCCGAACAAGCGGTATTTTTATATACCGTAACCCAAGCCCGTATAGGGAAAATAAGTTAAAAGTATTTACCTGAGCAAAGTAATAATCACAATAAGCAAATGCAAGTAGCTTTTACTGGTCCTCCTAATCTGGAACGAAGGTTTATAATAACCTATTAGAATCCTAACGGGTCTTTAGTTAAGCTTAAGCTTAGACCGGTTAGTTTCAAAGATATGGTTCGTACGCACGATAAAGCGAAGACCGGAATAGAATGTGATTTAGACCCGACAAGTTCAAAGACTTGCTTAATATGGGTATTTCATACACATTCTGGATTTTGAGATAAAACCGATAAGGTTTGACCCGTTTCGGCTAATTTATGTAAACTAGTTACATAAACCGAACCGAACGCGTAACAAGTGTAACGGGTACTTATTAGAGCCATATACAGGTTTCCTAAGTTAATATGCCTCAAATATGTTGTGACATCAGTAAGATGTCTTTTATTATGCCCGAAACGAATTTAAACACAAACTATGCCCCGTAGGGGTGGTTTGGTCATTTTCAAGGTTATAAAAGAGTTTAAGTATTAAGCTGAGTTGCAGGTCTGATATAATCAGCAAAAATACTTAATTTACTAAGTTATAACATTATGGTATTGCATATATGTGAAATTTATCAATTATAACCAAACTATGCACCGTAGGGGCATTTTGGTAATTTCACATAAGCCGAAAAGCTCAAAACTGAAGTCTGAGTTTAACAACCTTTGTTTACTGTTAAAATATTATAATTTACCTAAAATATCAGTAGGTATCAACCCTTGTATGTTTAAAATAGTTCTAGTACATACTATGCGTTAAAAACGCTTAAAAGGGCGATTAGAAGCCATTTCCGGGTTCTATACATAAAGCTGATATTTTTTTTTATCATTCCAGAAAGATCAAAATAATTTATTTATCGTATGTAATCAGTAGCAAAAGGTTTGGAGTCAATTAGATATGTAAAACTCATTTTATAGCCCGTAAGGGCAAAACCGACAATTACCGGATTAAGCCTACGACTATAAGTTATGCTCAGCCCAAAATTAATTAAAAATCTTCAAAAATCCCAAAATAATATATTACATCAGTGGGTAATAAGTTTGATATCAAAAAGTAGGTTTAATTAGGCTATACGCTAATTACGCCGTTTAATTAACATAAAGCTTTCAATTTACGCTAATGAGCATAACTCTCAAACTACACCTCAAACTGAGGTCAAACTTTGGGTGCAAGTTTATATATCAGTAACTAAGGTTTCTACACTTTTACATTTTCAAAAATCATGTTTTAAGGTGAAAAGGGCATAATGGTCAACATATGAGCAATTAACGGAAACATGCATATTAATTGGATAACTAATGAACCAAGGTGTATAATCACAGAGGGTTATACTAGCATGTAACCTAGTCCAATTAAAGCTCTTAGGCATTTTTAAACAATACCAAAACGGGTCAGAACTGAAGTCAAAGCAAAAGTCAAAGCTTTGCGACTTTCGGTTCCGAACCGGGTCTAAACAGTAAATTGTCGGGTTGAACATGTTTAGACATGTTCTTACACTATTTACCAAGTTATATTAATGATCAAACAGGTTCTATGTGTTCTAAATTGCTAATTATGCATAAATTAGAAAATAAACATTCTGTTGACTTTTTAATAACAAGTTTGACCCGACATTTGACCTAGTTAGAGTGGGAATCAGGGGGAACCCTTTTAAGGGTTTATTACCCACATAATTACCAACTTATAACTACTTTCAATTTGACTAATCACTGGACCATTAGTGATTAATCGCTAAGTCAACCGTTAATTACGACGGTTTGAATTTTAAGCTAAAACTAAGCAAAAAACTTAACTAAGAAAGGTTAAGCATACTTACTAGAGTCCTTTGCACGATTAGTGATCACTTGAGCCTGCTTTGGAGCTCCAGAAATGATCAGGAATGCTGAAGGAAGGTGTGAAGAATTGGTTGCAACCTTGTGGCCTTATATAGTGCTCAAGAACTCATGGATCATTGACACACAAGTCTCACAAGGGCCATGGATCACTTCCAGATGTCCCTAAGTGTCTAGGGGTTGCCTAGGGGTCGTGCAAGATGAGGAAAATCGTTTATAAGTCGGTTAAAATGGCTATGGCAGACAAGAACCCAACAAATTCGGAGCAGAAGGCCCCTCGCGGTACGCGTAGCCCCCCCCCCAGGGCCGTCGTGTGGCGCGACGCCTTGTTTGATCAAATCTGAATTTTTGGATTTTTTACGCTTTGGTCCTTGGCTCTTGGAAACTTTGCTACGACTTTATTTCTTGCACTTTGAACCCTCTAAATTGACATATAAGGGCTTCAAGACATTTACCCACTTTGTTAAGTCCTCGGTTAACTTTATTGTTACCCGAAAAGTCCTAACTTTCAACGTTGATGCTTTAACCCCTTGTATACGAATTTGATCATAACTTTCTCATACGATAACGAAACTTTATGAAATTTATATCGTGTATTCTAGTGAGCATAATTAACCATTACAAAGCTTCGGGTTTGTCAAAAGGTCACTCAGAGGTATAACTTAAACATGTTGACACATTTAACCCCTGTAGTTTGTAATCTCTCACTTTCTTTCATATTTAGCTTCGTATGATCCATGATTTATTCGTTTGAAGATATGAGCATCATGTAGGGTTAATGTACAATATATTTATTCACTGTTGACATTTAGAACCCGTATATTCACATACTTTCCATGATTGTCAACTTAAATCCTTCTATAACGTTCTTTCACACGTTCAAACATATGACATGTCACACCCTCAAAATCCACACGCAGAGTACTACCGCGAGGCGTGTGACTGACCAGGATCCAACCACCAATTATTTTGAACCGAATAGTTATCATTATAAACATTAGTATAATTAGTGACCAAATTTAATTTTTTCAAAACATGGTTTAAGTTTGCAGCGGAAAGGAAAGGAGAACATATCGTAATTTAAAAACCACAAGTTTGTTATCATGATACTTACGCACCACGCACTCCATCCGATTGCAACGTCCGTCCAAAGCTGTATCAAGCCACCTGCAAAGCATGCAGTAGAGTGTCAACATAACGTTGGCGAGTTCACGTGTTTACAGTTTTCCAGTTTTAATTTCCAAAAACTTGTTGTCACACCCCGGATTCCACGTGTCACCGGTGGGCCCGGTGGGGAGTATCGTGACATAGTTGGCAACATAATAGTCAAACAACACAATATTTAAATGCACAGCGGAAGCAAATAAAAGATAAAATATATTACAATCCGATTCAAAGTAATATCAAATATTACAACGGAATGTAAGATGGATCCACAGGCGGATCTTTAACAGAAAAATAATATCGTTCAACAGACTTTAACATCTAAAGCTTGCGAGACTTGATTATTGATGCCTGGAGTAGCCAGTCTATTACGTATAGTACTTGCATTTAGCCTTTTTGGAAAATACGTCAGTTTACACTGGTAAATACAATTAACTGACGCATTTTGAAAATGGTTTAAGAAAATTGATTTGGATGCACGTGGCACAAAATATCTTTTATAATTTGATTAAAATGCACAGAGGCAAAATTAATCTTTTATACTTGGGATAATTATTTAAATATATAATCTCGTAATAGAATTACATGTTACTTGTGCGTTCAGTAGCCCGGATCGTGTCCGGGTTAAAGATCAATAGACGCACCACATTATTCTTTTGTGCACTGACGGGTGTACGCCTACACCCCGCGCTTAAGTCGTGGCCATTTCGTAAAATGATGCCAAGGATATCCGGGACATGGTCATTAACCCCCAAAGGCTTTAAGTAAACAAAACATATTTAAACGGGCCGATCAAATTATTCAATTAACCACCCAACGATG
This sequence comes from Helianthus tuberosus, assembly GCA_030545235.1. Classification (NCBI taxonomy): domain Eukaryota; kingdom Viridiplantae; phylum Streptophyta; class Magnoliopsida; order Asterales; family Asteraceae; genus Helianthus; species Helianthus tuberosus. Next base: position 4,589,454 of record CM060362.1, read on the forward strand.
GAAGATTTGATGCCCGACCAAGCGGTATTTTATATACCGTAACCCAAGCCCGTATAAGGGAAAATAAGTTAAAAGTATTTACCTGAGCTAAATATAAATTCAATCCCAGCCGTATTTCAATTCAGCAAGTACAGATAGCTTTTACTGGGCTCCTAATCTGGAACGAAGGTTTTTTTAATAACCTATTAGATTCCTAACGGGTCGTTAATTAAGCTTAAGCTTAGACCGGTTAGTTTCAAAGATACGGTTCGTACGCATGATTAAGCGAAGACCGGATAGAATGTGATTTAGACCCGACAAGTTCGAAGACTTTCTTAATATGGGTATTTCATACACATTCTAGATTTTGAGATAAAACGATAAGGTTTGACCCGTTTCGGCTAATTTATGTAAACTAGTTACATAAACCGAACCGAACGCGTAATAAGCGTAACGGGTATTCATAAGAGCCATATACAGGTTTCCTAAGTTAATATGCTTCAAATATGTTGTGATATCAGTAAGATGTCTTTTATTATGCCCGAAACGAGTTTAAACACAAACTATGTCTCGTAGGGGTAGTTTGGTCATTTACATGTTTATAAAAGAGTTCAAGTATTAACCTGAGTTACAGGTCTGATATAATCAGCAAAAATACTTAATTTATTAAGTTATAATAGTAGGGTAAAGTATATACGTGAAATTTATTAATTATAACCAAACTATGCTTCGTAGGGGCATTTTGGTAATTTCACATAAGCCGAAAAGCTCAAAACTGAAGTCTGAGTTAAACACTTTTTCTTACTGTTAAAATATTATAATTTACCTCAAATATCAGTAGGTATCAACCCTCGTATGTTAAAAATAGTTTTAGTACATACTATGCGTTAAAAACGCTTAATAAGGCGATTAGAAGCCAATTCCGGGTTCGATACATAAGGCTGATATTTTTATTACTCCAAAAGGCTTAAAATAATTTATTTATCATTTAAAATTAGTATCAAAAGGTTTGGAGTCAATTAGATATGTAAAACTCATTTTATAGCCCGTTAGGGCAAAACCGACAATTATCGGATTAAGCCTACGACTATAAGTTATGCTCAGCCTAAAATAAATTAAAAATCTTCAAAATTTCCAAAATAATATATTACATCAGTGGGTAAAGAGTTTGATATCAAAAATTATGTTTAAATAGGCTATACGCTAATTATGCCGTTAAATCGCTAAAGAAGCTTTTAATTACGCTAACGAGCATAACTCTCAATCTACACCTCAAACTGATGTCAAATTTTGGGTGCAAGTTTATAATTCAGTAACTAAGGTTTCTACTCTTTTACATTTTCAAAAATCACGTTTTAAGGTGAAAAGGGCATAATGGTCAACATATGAGCAATTAACGGAATCATGCATATTAATTGGATAACTAATGAACCAGGGTGTATAATCACAGAGGGTTATACTAGCATGTAACCTAGTCCAATTAAAGCTCTGAGGCATTTCTAAAACATGCCTAAACGGGTCAGAACTGAAGTCAAAGCAAAAGTCAAAGCTTTGCGACTTTCGGTTCCGAACCGGGTCTAAACAGTAAATTGTCGGGTTGAACATGTTTAGACATGTTCTTACACTAATTACCAAGTTATATTAATGACCAAACAGGTTGTATGTGTTCTACATTGCTAATTATGCATAAATTAGAAAATATGAATTCTGTTGACTTTTTAATAACAAGTTTGACCCGACATTTGACCTGGTTAGAGTGGGAATCAGGGGGAACCCTTTTAAGGGTTTATTACCCACATAATTACCAACTTATAACTACTTTCAATTCGACTAATCACTGGACCATTAGTGATTAATCGCTAAGTCAACTGTTAATTACGACGGTTTGACTTTTAAGCTAAAACTAAGCAAAAACTTAACTAAGGAAGATTAAGGATACTTACCAAGGTCTTAATTAAGACTAAGGATGATTAGGGTCTGCTCTAGAGCTCCAGGAAGTCTCCAAAAATGCAGATGGAATGAATGCAAGAATGTTGCAACATGAATGGCCTTTTATAGTGATCTTAATCTCATAGATTGTTGACAAATCATGCTACCAATGGTCATGGATCAGTAACAAGTGTCCCTAAAGTCTAAAATTCGGTTTAGGCGGCCTTTGGTGATGTTAAGGGGCAAGATAAGTCGGTTGCAAGGCTGAACAGCCATTTTAAACGAGTTTCTACATCTGGGAACTAGCTTACAGACCGTAAGGTCCATAGTGTTGAGGTCCGTAAGGACCTGGTCAGCCAAACAAAGTTTCATTTGTTGACAGTTTTAGTCCCTGCACTTCCAAATGCCATTTCCGACTCATCTAAGACCCGTTAAACCATTTTTAAGGCTCTACAATGATGCCTAAGTATAGGTAACATGACACATGCTCAAAAATATGCCGGATGTCGGTTCGTTTGGTCGTACGGTCACGTTGTTCGGTTAATTACGACGAAACACGGACGGACGCGAAAAACGAACCAATTGACGCGACGAATGGAATTTTATCAAGCCAAACACTAAAATAAAATATTTTAGTGCTTACATAAATTTTTGGGTGTCCGGGGATATTCAGAATGTAAGATATGCGCGTAAACGCAAACTTGTGCGCTTTTTGACACTTTTAGTCCCTGCATGACTTAAAAGTTTATTTTTTGCGCAACAAACACCTCTAAGCCTATATCTAAGCTATATAAAGGATAATTAGGGTATGTATAACTCATGGTCATATTCCCGAAAGTCCGATAACGTACGAATCGGTATACTTTAGCAGTTTGATGCTTTAGGTCCTTCTAATGCGCAAACTTGCGTAACTCATCATTTAATAGCATTGAAGCCTCATCTAATTCATATTAGGCATTCTTGAAAGTATTATTAAACATCATAATGCTTCGGGCTCGATAAAAGGTCATTCAGAGGTATAATTAAACATATTGACACTTTTAGTCCCTTATACTTCCAAAGTTGTGCGTAACTTCACTTTTGGGCATAAAAGCCTTGGATGGCAAATGATTGGCATTCCCGAGAGTATAATCAAATATCATGAGGCTCTCGGTTTGTTAAAAGGTCACTCAGAGGTAAGAATTAACATGTTGACGCTTTTAACCCTTTATTGCGCAAACTTTCAATTAATCACATAAACGGCTACACTTGATTAACAAGTGGCTCATTTGTGAATATAAAACCGTAAAAGGTTATTTAGAAACTTATTTTAGGTGTGATAATACTTCCAGTTCTTTCATAATCAAAGTTTTCGATTTTTCGAAAAATTAGTCCCTTAAATTCAACGTTTGACTTCATTAGGGTTTATTACACGTCCTTCAGCCACTAGTCTGCATATCATTATGTGATAGTGCTTCTTGACTTATTGGCGAAACACCTCCTTCAGCCACTAGTGTGCAATGTATTGCGAGCTCTGCCAAGCTCCTTAAATAGGTTTTAGCTTATAAGCTACTTGATCTTGATACATTTGATTTCCTTCGAATGATTCTATATATTCAGAGCTTATCTAGTCTGATAATTCAACAAATTTGGCACACCCTTCATGGGTGATATCTTTTGTTGAACTTTACTCCTTAACAAAAATTTAGGAGGCTTGCTACTATCATTAATTCTTGATTTTTCTGCCAGATACTGGCAACTTACAGATGATTAGGGATTTGTATGATCTTATTCGTTGTTTCCCATGAAACCTTCAGATCCTTATAAGTGGACTTCCCAATCTATTGTCCTATCAATAGATGTTTAACATTCCATCTATACAAGGTCTCCAAAGGAGCAGCCTTGATGCTTATATATCAATTATCATAGAAAAGCTTATCTTAAGGTGAAATGGTTATTCCAACCACTGTTTAACTAATCTTAAGGAATAGCTAATCCTTGTCGTTAGTCGAACATATCGACGATCTTAGGCAACTGATGGGAATTCTTAATCGTTGCCTAATTAGGGTTGCGGAAAATAATGCATAAGCAAAATGAACCATCTTTCATGATTAACTATACCGAATTCTCAGGATATTGAGTTAGGCTATATGAATCCTCTATTTTAAAACTTGGCTAGTCAGGGTTTCGATTCTCCCAATGATGGTACTAGCCGTCTTGGAGATCTCATAATAATACAGCCTTAAATGGGATATAAACCTTAACTCTACCTGCCTCTTAGGGGTAAACAGGGTAATCTTAGGAGAAGATACTTAAGGTACAAGGAGGTTACAGAGATTTCCATATCTCAGGCTCCAGTTCACCCATCATTACTTGTGTCAATTAAGTGACACATTTATGTTACGAGTCCACGAATTCTTAATCGGGAACATTTACTTGGACAATTCCATTCTGGATATCTTCTTTGAATACTACTAGTCGACTTTAGTACAATATGACCATTGGGATATCTCAGGGGTTCCATGTATTAAACCTCCATACTGATCAGGCATGGAAGTAATCTATGGGACACACTAGGATACGCCAATCCTCATATGGCACTTTTATCAAACATAGTTTGGCATTCGCAGGCGATAGAAAAACAGTGAGAAAAATAATTAAAATAACATATGTTGTCGTACTCTATGCGAAGAAAGAGTACTCTTAGATTTTTCGGAAGGATTCCTTGCCGATACTAGAAGAATCGGTTACTATGGCTTCCTTGGTAAGTTATACCTTGTGGATAATATAAAAATTTGCTAAGCTTATGGTTTATGAAGATTTATTATTGCCTGTATTAAATCAGGACACTTAGCAGAAATTATCATTGGTAAATGATAAGGAATGTACTTGATGACATCGTGAACTGCCTCTTGGCATTCATCAGGTGAGTTCAGGCATTTCTTCCTTTAGCCTTTCCAGGCTTAGCTGCACCTTCTTTGGCAGCTTTATGGAATCTAGTTCTGATGGCCTTACTCACCACAGCCGTGATAGACTGCATTCTTTATGTCCCTACATTCCTGGGAAATGAGGACCTGTTCCTGGTTCTATTCGACACTGTCCCTAGTGTCTTTTATAGCAATTCTTACATACAGGCTTCTTACTGAACTTCCGTTGCTTTTTATTAAGCCTGTACTTGCTCTCTTTCTTAGATTTCTGGGAGTTATCCTCCTCCTTTGGTTCATCCTTCATATTCGAAGTGTGAACAAAGCTCTTCTCATGAGCAATTGAACGTGGTTTTGAATGAAATTTAGAGCGAGAAGCATTCGGCTCTTTGGATTATTTCATGACCTTTTCCCATGGCCTTTCAAACTACTGCGTTAACCACCGCTTGGAGATTAACTCCATTAATATTGAGGTTTACGTTTGAGACATTATTTGCTTTTGTCGCATTAATAGCATTGCGACTATTGCCTATCTCATCCGAGTTTTCCATACTTAAAACTTGGTATTAATTACCAAATTAAACCATTATTAGTCATCATCCTGATGACCTGACATATATTAGCCACGGCATCCACGAACCGTATAGGCCATTATGTTCCGAACATTCTTAATGAATGCTATTTGAATGTATATCTATTACATTTAGCTTAGGTCACAAAAGGACTATCAATGGCATTTAAGGTTTGGAGCGAGTCCAATACCTGCTTGACAGGGGACCATAATGTCACAACTGTCTTTGTCACAAGGACGATTATAAATAGCTCGAAGGCTAGCCTTACATGACTTTGGTTATATATATACATATATGGCATAAAAGCGTGTCACGAAGGACGTAGAAAGATATGGCATAAAGCCCAGTCATGAAGGACATAAGTAATCATATGGCGCAAAGGCCTTGTCGTAATGACATTTAGATACGGCACAAATGGCCTTGTCTCTAGGACGTTATAGGATAAGGCACTAAGGCCTGTCACCAGGGATGTTAACATTTAGTATGTTAACTTATCACGAACGACGAATTATAGCACAGAGGCTTGTTATGGGTGACTTGAAATATAACTTGCGGATTTGTCACAAGGACATCAATTTATAGGCTGCAATCTTATTAGATCAGGAGTTTTAAGGCTTGAACATAGTTCTTCACCTTTGGACAGGGAGTCGTAGACTACAACTGTCATCATCTTGAAAGGCGATTCACTTGACAGAAAGGTAAACTAATTAACATCACTAATGGATGTCTATATATAATTATCGTATCTAATGATATTAGTCATGATCACATCGATCATATTGACTATTAGGTTTGGGTATAATCCCACCATTCTGAATAGGGGATCATAAAGATCACCACTATTTTGTCTTATCGACAATAGAGTAAAGTATAGCCCGTAGGCAATTCATCACTAGGTATGTCAATATTATGAATTATGATCATCATACTGATGATACTAGTCAGGATCGCAATGATCATATAGACTATTAGGCTTGAGCGCAGCTCACTACCTTAAACAGGAGATCATAGAGATCATAACGTTTGTGTCACAAATGGACAATATAATATGGCCCGTAGGCGAAACATCACTAATGGATGTTTATAATGGATTTATCATTTTAGATGATATAAGTCAGGATTGCATTAATCATATTGACTATTTGGCTTGAGCATAGCTCACCACCTTAGACAAGGAATCATAAAGATCATAATGTCAATGTCTCAGATGGACAATTTATTATAGCCCGTAGGCAAAACATCTTTTCTTGACAGGGAGTTGTAGGCTACCACTGTCTTTGGTCTCGGAGGACGTTAATTATAGCCCGTAGGCATTTCTCTCCTAAGGGATATTTATGGTATGATCATCTTTTCAGATGATATTAGTCGAGATCGTATGGACCCTACCGACCATTATGCTTGGACGTATTCCAACATCTTTAGACAGGGTCAAAGACCACCACTGTCGTTGTCTTATCGGACAACAAATTTAGCCCGTAGGCACTTCATCACTCATGGATGTTTATAATATGATCATCTTATAAGATGATATAAGCCATGATTTCTAGATAATGTTTAAAGTACCAAATGAAATCCACGAGATGGATTCCTAGTGTGCTTTAAATACATGTGCTCTGTTAGCAAAACAAATTAACAAATTTCTAAATAAACAATTTTGTGGATTGTGTGACTATGTGTTTATGCATTTTGTGTTTTCGTATACTCTGGATATTCGTTATCCAAATCCTCGTAGAATCTTTCATATCTTTATATGAGGGATTCGTAGTAGGATATTCAAAAAGGTACTACCTTAAATCCTTAATGGGCTTCTATGTAATAGTTAAGACCCTTGGATTATATAGTACCACTCCATGATTCATAAGAGACCCTTTTGGGGGTCTAGTAAAAAAGATTGATTCAAAAATCTGGTTAAGAATGACATGTGATGATATAAGCTGAAAAGACTCCTTGGTTGTCTATTAAAATCATTTATTGATTTAATAAAAGGGACCCTATGGTGGTCTAGTCACACTCATCACAGGTTTGTTCATTTGGTTTTCTCCTACACATTATAAAATAGACTGTGTGAACTATGCAAGGAATTGCCTAATTATGGACGCGTACATAATTATGAAATTTAGTGCACAGAAACCCAGTAAGATTTATTATGTGTAAGAACCGATAGTGACAACAATAACAAAATGAGAACGATGTAATGGAGGTACGGTGGACGCACCAATGACGCTTCATATACTTGTATATAAGTATCCCTCTTACATTGCAAGCATGATGTTATTAAAGTTACTAGAAGTTCAGGACTCTAACCAGTGTTGTTTGATCTTTTCAACTTCATGTTTTAAGCTCTCACAAGTTTCCTCTAAATAAAATTTCGGGACGAAATTTCCTAAAGTAGGGGAGACTGTGACACCTGGGTCACTGCAACCATCAAACAAATACCAAACCAATTAAATATTGTATTTCATACTTGGATTTTGTACAAATATGTGTATCATTTGCACATATCAATTCTTGTTCGATTTCGGGCTCTAAATCGCTTTCTGGAAGGTTATACGCGCACTGATGCGTCAATATAACCAGTTTAATGAAACGAACAATCCGGAATAGTGAAATATACTTAACATACCTTAAAAAACCTTTACATAACTTAGAAATAAGTTTTGAAGGCTTTGGTATGGCAAAATCAAGTTAAATCGCTTACAGGGACTAAATTTGACAAACTGCGAAAGTATGCCAATTTGAACTGTAACAGACATTCCGGAACATGACCATAAGTTAAACATACCATAAATATCCTTTACATAGCTTAGAAATAGGCTTTGAGGGGTTCGGTATGCTAAAATAAACTTTTCGGTCACTCAGGGACTAAAAGCGTCAAAAAGTGCATAAGTTTGCACTTTCGCGCATAGCTTACGTTCTGAATACATCCGGACATCTAAAAATTTATGTAAGCACTAAAATATTTTATTTTGGTGTTTGGCATAATAAAAATCCATTCGTCATGCAATTTGGATCGTTTTTCGCGCTTATGCGCATTCCGTCGTAATTAAGCGAACAATGCAATCGTACAGCCAAACGAACTGACATCAGACATATTTCTGAGCATATTTCATGTTCCCCATACTTCTAACATCCTTCAAACCTGATGCTTGTTTAATATGGGTAACTTAAACACATTCTAATCCGGTCTTCGCTTTATCATGCGTTTGAACCGTATCTTTCTTTAAGACTAACCGGTCTAAGCTTGGGCTTAATTAAAGACCCGTTAGCATTCTAATTGGTTATTTACACCATCATTCCAGACTAGAGCCTCTTGGTAAATTATACCTACGCTTACTTAAGTGAATACGACTGAGTTATTAAATTCTTGCTATTTAAGACAGGAGCTAGCTCAGGTAAATACTCTTAACTTATTTTCCCTATACGGGCTTGGGATACGGTATTATAATAATACCGCTTGGTCGGGTATTGAATGTTTAATCGGATTGTGATTAAATTATTGAGGTAACCCGGTTTAATCTGTATTGTTTGAAATAAAAGCCTTTAGGGGTTAATGACCATGTCCCGGATATCCTTGACATCATTGTATTATAAAATGGCCACGTCTTAAGCACGGGGTGTAGGCATACACCTGACAGTTGCTTAAGGAATAACGGTATCTCACTCTCTTGTGGGCCTATACTTATGGTGTGTCTGTTAATCTTGACTCGGTTTCTACATCGGGCCCTAAACGTATAACGAACTTGTAAATCTGTATACAAGATTATAAATATAATTGTCCCAAGTTATAAAAGATTAATTTTGCCTTTGTCCATTTTAATCAAAGTGTCAAAATATTTTGTGCCTGGTGCATCTAAATCATTTTCTTAAACTCTTTTCAAATGAGTCAGTTGAGTGTATTTACCAGTGAAAACTGACGTATTTTCCAAAAAGGTTAAGTGACAGGTACTGAATGTAATTGGCTGGAAGCTCAGGGCGCTAATAAGGAATCTTGCAAGTTCTAGGCGTCTAAAGTCTGTTGAACAATGTTTATGTTTTAAGATCCGCCTGTGGATCCTTTACTTTCCGTTGTAATACTTGATATTACTTTATAATCAGTTTGTAATATATTTATCTTTTGCTTCCGCTGTGCATTTAAATATTGTGTTGTTTGACTATGATGATATCAACTACGTCACGATACTCCCCACCGGGCCCACCAGTGACACGTGGAAAGTCGGGGTGTGACACTTGTTTCAACAGTTAATTTACTTATTTATACATGCCATGGGGAGCTACCCCATAAGTAAGCTACTAAACTGTTTTACAATACCGAATACTTACTTAACCGTACGTTTCCGCAGTGCCCCGTTTGTCAATGTTCTATCATCATTGACGGTTTACCTGAGTACATTAGTTCACTCCCGTTCCTAGTAACAAGGGTCGGTGTGAGGCTGGTTAGACCTAAATAGCGCTATCAACTAATAACCCGTTTGCCAAGCCCCGGCGACTAATCGGTATTAAATGGTAGGGACTTGAGTGATAGAGTTTCGTTTAGTGTTGCTTGTTGCATCCAGTATAAATAGTAATTAACTAACGGTCCCGCATAAGGGGAGAAAAGTAGTTTTGTATCCCTCACAAGGAGATAGCGTTGTTACCCGTATCCCACACAAGGAGATAGAAATACCGTATCCCGCACAAGGAGATAGTAAGCAATCCCAAACTAGGAAAAGTGTTTCGTTCCATTTCCCAACCACCGGGAACGCATGCTTTAAGTAAAAAAGTAGTGAACTCACCTTTGCTTTGCTCGGTTGATAATTTACTTGTGTTATGTTGGTCAACCATACCCTATTATGGTTATTAATATTCGTTAGGTTCGTATGCAAGCAATGTCACGTATAATCATATGCGTATCTATCACATAGCATGCATGTTACACTAGCATCCTATACGTTATTGGGTCAGTCCTATCATATGAGCAGTTAAACAGTTAACAGTAACACACAGTCCAAAACATGTCATCACATTGTGCGGCCCAATAACGAATTTAAGTAGTCCAGTCGAAACCGGATAGTCTCGACTCGAGACTATGAGGTCTCGAGTCGCAACCTCTGGATTCTAAGTCGCAACAACTCGTCTCGAGTTGTGAACATTTGAGTCGCAACCGTAGAGGTCTCGAGTCGAGATTATGAAATCTCGAGTCGCAATCGTGCTGGTCTCGACTCCTGGAGTGCCTTGTCTGGTTTCGAGTTGTCCTTCAATGGTCTCGAGTCGCAACCGTAAGGTCTCGACTCGTAGACTATGCAGATGCTTCTAGAATTTCCATATCAGTACTACCCAATCAGATTTCATAAGCAGGTACTATCCAATCAAATTTCATGAGTATGTACTGTCCAATCAAAATTCACTAACATGTTTTCAACATTCTACCAATTCAAATCAGATCAATCAACATATTTTTCAAATATTCATCACATATTCAAACTGTTCATCACGTTCATAATTCTAAGCGGATTCTAATCAACAATTATCTAATACTGATTTATCACTATATTCCACCCGAAACATATGCAGCCATTTATCACAAAAATCACTCTATCATGCACCCTAAACATTATCAAACACCTTTATATCATATAACAGTCTTACGAGAAAAATCATATCATCATTATTAATCATCAGGTAACAATAGTCACTCCTCCAAAATGATTCGAAACAAACAGGTAATTAACAATGAACAAGCAATGGATTATAATCAACTTCATTCCACTAGCTACATCACTAGTCATTCAAATACCCATATATCATGATCCATTCTTAACACTACACTATTAGAACATCATCAGGTTATGATAAATAAGGAAAACACACAATTCTAATCTTAATTTAATATGAACAGTATCCAAATTTCACATAACAGTTACTATTATATATCCAAGGCTCTTTATATCTATCATCTACATCATACAAACAACCCACTAGTATCAAATCAGTTTGTCATGTAATTCCTAAATCACACTCTAATCATATGTATACCACAACAGTTATCAACCGCAAATTACTCAACCAAATCCGTAATATAATCACAACAGTTTCAAGTATTTTAGGACCCTTTTGTATTCATAACACAAACAAGCAGCCAGCCATTGACAAGATCAAAACATAAAACATAAGTAAACTGACCGGAGGGTTGTGGGTGTGACCCGAGACTGAACTTGACGAGACTCGAAGCTTCAAACCCGCGGCTGACCCAAACAAACAAAGCCAAATCTGACCCGGTCGGACTACCACGAGACCTGAACGGGTTGGGTCAGAACCGAGAACCCGAACTTGCACCAAACTCCACCATTACCTCTTCTGTTGCAACCAGAGCCACTACAGTCGCTAGCCGGAGCCACCATCATTAACACTACTGTCGCCGTTGTAGTTCGCCGAACACACGGAGGTCACCGGAGAAGGCCGACCCATCATCTCTGTCGTCTCTTCCTCTCACTTGTTGTCGCCGCTGGAGTAGTGGTGGCCGGCTGTCAGTTTTGGAAGAGAAGGTGGCGCTGTGAGGTGAGGACGAGGAATTATAAGGAGGAGGAGGATGGAGGGTGCGTGTGTGGATGTGTGGATGTTCTCCTCGAAGGAGTTGTCACCGGAGACGGCCGGAATAACTCCGGTCATCGGAGTTGCAGGGGAGAAGGGGCAGAGGTTAGGGGGGGAGGTGTCGGCTGGGTTAGTTGAGGGTGTAGGGTTTTTATTTAGAATATTAGGGGTATGTGGTGTTTTATAGGCAAGGGCTTTTAGGTGAAAGGGTAGTGGGATTGGGCTTGGCTCGGGTATGAACCCGTGTAAACAACTACGCGTCTCCCTCCAACCGATTGGCCCGTTTGTATTAATTCATACGTAAATTATTGAAACTCTCTTCGCGGATTATTATTTCGCAGACAACAATGACAATAATAATAATAAGGATAGTAATAATAATAATAATAATATTGATAATAATAATAATAAACGCACGTTTTACTAAAATACCCTCCTCTCGACAACGAGAGTACGGGTTGTCACATTCTCCCCATGTTACTGGAATTTTGTCCTCGAAATTTAAGCAAAAGTCATGCGATTCACTCTATATGTATACTTAGACTTCATTACCATACGTAGATACAAGCAGTTTCACGGAAGTCCACAAAATGAACAAGTATGCCACATAGCACATAAAATCACATAGCACGAAAAAAAATCACATAGCACAAGATCCACAGAGTTTGTACGTATTTCACATAGTATAGAATTTCACAAATTAATTGTAACATCCAAGTAACGTACAGGAAGACCCGAAGTGTCACATTATCCCCAAGTTCAAGAAATTTCGTCCCGAAATTTAGCACACAGCCACTGACAAGCTAGTGTGATTAAACATTTTCGTGGGGTGTAGCTTCAGTGCTGGAAGTAATGTTTGTAAACAACTGGGGATACATGTGCATCAGCTGGTTTTCCCGTTCCCAGGTAAACTCTAGGCCACGGCGTGAGTTCCAACTAACTCGGTATGTTGGTTACACTACGCTCGAGGGTTTTGATTTCTTGATCCTTGATCTCAACCGATTCTTCAACGTAGCGTAGTTTGTTACTGATCACGAGTTCCTGAAAAGGAATAATGAATGTTTCATCTGACAGACAATTCTTCAGATTAGGCACGTTAAAGACATTGTGTACCGCACTCAGCTCTTCAGGCAGATTTAGTCTGCAAGGCTACCTTACCGATCCTTTCGGTAACTTTGAATGGTTCAACTTAGCGCGGGTTAAACTTGCCCTGTTTGCCAAAACGTACCACACCCTTCCAGGGTGAAACTTTTAGTAGAACCCAGTCTCCGACTAGGAATTCTGCGTAGCTTTTCTGACGGTCACGAGCTGCCGCCATGCGTTGTCTGATCTGGGCAATCTTATGCGTTGTGTCTAGTACAAGTCTCGGGCCGGAAATTTGGCTTCTGCCCAACACGGAGGTGTCCGGCATGTGCGTCCGTGCAATGCCTCAAATGGTGCTGCCTGAATGCTAGTGCGGTAGCAGTTGTTGGAAGGGAATTCTACAAAAGGGAAGTGTCACTCGTATCCAAGGTCAATAACACGTGTTCTTATCATGCCTTTGGGTGTTTGGATGGTGCATTTGGCCTGACCATCAGTTTGCGGGCGATAAGTAGTGCTCATGCCTAACTGTGAGCCGAAGGTCCTTATTCACAGCCAGTTATGAATCGGGTGCAAAACATGGGTTTCGATCAAAAGTGATAGAAGTTGGCACTCCGTGCCCCGCAACTACTCCTGTCAAGTAGATGGTTGTAGGTTCGAAAACTTGTCGGTTTCTTTGGTCGCGTGCCGTTATTAGCAGACATTTCATCAATGCGTTGGACAGGATAGAATAAGATAGAAGCACCTCGTAGAATATCTTTCAATTGCTGGAGTTGCAGATTATTGTGCATCTCCCTAATGCTAGGTGATGTTCTTTCGAGTTTAAATCGTGAGGGGTTGCGTATATGGTCGAGAAATGCGGTCTTTGCGACGTTAAAAGGCGTGTACTGAAAACTTAGCGCAAGACGGTCTTGCGTCGTAGAAGTACCAGAGTAGAGCGTAGGGCTCGTCATGATTCCCACTGGTTTTCGGAATAGGTTCGGGCGTCGCCGAAACAAACAAGTGCCGAATATTGACAGGATGGAATAAATTCGAGTGTCGTAACTAGGTGTTGATCGTATCGAGTTCGAAGAACAGTGCTTGCGATACCCGTTACCCCCGGGGTATCCTTGGCTCGTTGCCCCAACGAGTAACATTCGTAGTAAGTAATTCATCCAAACGGAGATTTGTGCAGAGTAGAGTAGGATAAAGATCATGGAATCCGTGAAACATAATGAGTAGCGAGATATTGCAAGAAGGATAATCGCAATCAATGCGTTCAAACTTAAGGCAAAACATGAGGGCTTTGGGATCGGCAAATAAGGATTTATCTGATGTCGACGAGGTAGCGGGTCGTACACACGTTGTATGCAGTTAGAATTAAAGAACGTTGCTTGTCGATAAGGAGTGTTTCATCGATGTGGTTAGCACCATAAGAAGCAGCTAGAGAGGGATGGCCGTCATGCGGGTTTGTAGGTTTTAGGATTTACAAAGATGTCTCGCAGGATGTGATTTCTCAAACGGGTAGGAAATCAAGCTCGAGTGGAGGGTTCTAAGTCGTGCGAATGAGTTCGGAGTAGCGCTTGCGTCGTCGAGGGGGGGTTTCAATATGAAACTGCGAAAACAGGTTTTCGAGAAGGTATGATTGAAGTAACACATTGTTGAATTTCAAGGGCTAAAAAGTTTTTTGACTAAAGGTTGAGTTTGTTGAATTCACCAAACTAAAGAGAGATCTGGTCAAGGTTTCTGTATGAAGAAACGTGGATGTCGTGATAAAGAAACGATAGAAGCAGGGACACCATCTTGAGCAAGAAGCGCGAATTCGTACAAAAGCTTGCGAAAGGATCCACGGAATCAGAAAAGTCGTCAAAGAATAACGGTTCTGGCGAATGAAGGATAAGGTAAGCATCTAGGTCACCGTACTCGTAGGTGGGTTGAATGGCTCGTATCTTCGTCTTGCCACGCCTCCAAATACGCCGGTTTGTAAGAAAGATATCACTTTGCTGGGTTTTGGGGCGTGTTGGGGCATAAGGTTGATCTTAAAAAAAGGATTAACCATGTAACGAGGAATGAGGCGAAATAGCTTCGTGACCGATGGAAATGTGATACGATTGCTGGCGTTGCAATGAAAAGCATACGCCGCGCATGCTTTTCGTGTTCGAGACGTGCAAACAAAAACCCGAAAAGTGTAGACTTACAAGAATGCTTCAAGAATCCAGGTGGTCAGTCGGGGGAGGGAACAAGTCTTACCACTTAAGTCGGGAAAAGAAATACGCATGTAAAAAGGATACGAATGGCGTCTTCGTTCCTTCCAGTATCCCATGATATAGGGGTGGCTCCCCTTCGTCGATTCGTTCTCGTAAGTTCTCTATGTGGTCCGTAGCAGGCCTTTCCTGAGCAGGTCTATCGAGTAAACGTCCTCCGCGTCGATTCGCAGTCCAGGGATGATATCAGGAAATACGTGGACGAGGGCTTGGAATAACTGGTTCCTTGCCCTTAGTGTATCGTGATATCGAATCAGGTTTAGGAGGACTCGCTCCTGTTTAGCACGTAACATGCTAGCCTAGCCTTCGTATGATCCACCGTGTTAAATACTAAATTTACACATACGTACTAACACATATAAGCAAATCATACACATACACACATAAGTTATGCACAAGTAAATTCCGATAGCCTACCATTACCAAGTGAGCATTTGAGGTTGACGAACCTTGCAATCCGGAGTGTGGTGTCGTTGTGGTTTTTGTTAAAGAACGGTTATAGTCTGGTTTTCATATAAAAATATTTTATGTCCAAAACATTCTATATTTTAAACCTAGTTCGCTATAACCAATGGCTCTGATACCAATCTGTCACACCCTCAAAATCCACACGCGGAGTACTACCGCGAGCCGTGTGACTGACCAGGATCCAACCACCAATTATTTTGAACCGAATAGTTATCATTATAAACATTAGTATAATTAGTGACCAAATTTAAATTTTTCAAAACATGGTTTAAGTTTGCAGCGGAAAGGAAAGGAGAACATATCGTAATTTAAAAACCACAATACTTACGCACCACGCACTCCATCCGATTGCAACGTCTGTCCAGAGCTGTATCGAGCCACCTTCAAAGCATGCAGTAGAGTGTCAACATAACGTTGGCGAGTTCACGTGTTTACAGTTTTCCAGTTTTAATTTCCAAAAACTTGTTTCAACAGTTAATTTACTTATTTATACATTCCATGGGGAGCTACCCCATAAGTAAGCTACTAAACTGTTTTACAATACCGAATACTTACTTAACCGTACGTTTTCGCAGTGCCCCGTTTGTCAATGTTCTATCATCATTGACGGTTTTCCTGAGTACATTAGTTCACTCCCGTTCCCAGTAACAAGGGTCGGTGTGAGGCTGGTTAGACCTAAATAGCGCTATCAACTAATAACCCGTTCGCCAGGCCCCGGCGACTAATCGGTATTAAATGGTAGGGACTTGAGTGATAGAGTTTCGTTTAGTGTTGCTTGTTGCATCCAGTATAAATAGTAATTAACTAAGGGTCCCGCATAAGGGGAGAAAAGTAGTTTTGTATCCCTCACAAGGAGATAGCGTTGTTACCCGTATCCCACACAAGGAGATAGAAATACCGTATCCCGCACAAGGAGATAGTAAGCAATCCCAAACCAGGAAAAGTGTTTCGTTCCGTTTCCCAACCACCGGGAACGCATGCTTTAAGTAAAAAGTAGTGAACTCACCTTTGCTTTTCTCGGTTGATAATTTACTTGTGTTATGTTGGTCAACCATACCCTATTATGGTTATTAATATTCGTTAGGTTCGTATGCAAGCAATGTCATGTATAATCATATGCGTATCTATCACATAGCATGCATGTTACACTAGCATCCTATACGTTATTAGGCCAGTCCTATCGTATGAGCAGTTAAACAGTTAACAGTAACACACAGTCCAAAACATGTCATCACATTGTGCGGCCCAATAACGAATTTAAGTAGTCCAGTCGAAACCGGATAGTCTCGACTCGAGACTATGAGGTCTCGAGTCGCAACCTCTGGATTCTAAGTCGCAACAACTCGTCTTGAGTTGTGAACATTTGAGTCGCAACCGTAGAGGTCTCGAGTCGAGATCATGAAATCTCGAGTCGCAATCGTGCTGGTCTCGACTCCTGGAGTGCCTTGTCTGGTTTTGAGTTGTCCTTCAATGGTCTCGAGTCGCAACCGTAAGGTCTCGACTCGTAGACTATGCAGATGCTTCTAGAATTTCCATATCAGTACTACCCAATCAGATTTCATAAGCAGGTACTATCCAATCAAATTTCATGAGTATGTACTGTCCAATCAAAATTCACTAACATGTTTTCAACATTCTACCAATTCAAATCAGATCAATCAACATATTTTTCAAATATTCATCACATATTCAAACTGTTCATCACGTTCATAATTCTAAGCGGATTCTAATCAACAATTATCTAATACTGATTTATCACTATATTCCACCCGAAACATATGCAGCCATTTATCACAAAAATCACTCTATCATGCACCCTAAACATCATCAAACACCTTTATATCATATAACAGTCTTACGAGAAAAATCATATCAACATTATTAATCATCAGGTAACAATAGTCACTCCTCCAAAATGATTCGAAACAAACAGGTAATTAACAATGAATAAGCAATGGATTATAATCAACTTCATTCCACTAGCTACATCACTAGTCATTCAAATACCCATATATCATGATCCATTCTTAACACTACACTATTAGAACATCATCAAGTTATGATAAATAAGGAAAACACACAATTCTAATCTTAATTTAATATGAACAGTATCCAAATTTCACATAACAGTTACTATTATACATCCAAGGCTCTTTATATCTATCATCTACATCATACAAACAACCCACTAGTATCAAATCAGTTTGTCATGTAATTCCTAAATCACACTCTAATCATATGTATACCACAACAGTTATCAACCGCAAATTACTCAACCAAATCCGTAATATAATCACAACAGTTTCAAGTATTTTAGGACCCTTTTGTATTCATAACACAAACAAGCAGCCAGCCATTGACAAGATCAAAACATAAAACATAAGTAAACTGACCGGAGGGTTGTGGGTGTGACCCGAGACTGAACTTGACGAGACTCGAAGCTTCAAACCCGCGGCTGACCCAAACAAACAAAGCCAAATCTGACCCGGTCGGACTACCACGAGACCTGAACGGGTTGGGTCTGAACCGAGAACCCGAACTTGCACCAAACTCCACCATTACCTCTTCTGTTGCAACCAGAGCCACTACAGTCGCTAGCCGGAGCCACCATCATTAACACTACTGTCGCCGTTGTAGTTCGCCGAACACACGGAGGTCACCGGAGAAGGCCGACCCATCATCTCTGTCGTCTCTTCCTCTCACTTGTTGTCGCCGCTGGAGTAGTGGTGGCCGGCTGTCAGTTTTGGAAGAGAAGGTGGCGCTGTGAGGTGAGGACGAGGAATTATAAGGAGGAGGAGGATGGAGGGTGCGTGTGTGGATGTGTGGATGTTCTCCTCGAAGGAGTTGTCACCGGAGACGGCCGGAATAACTCCGGTCATCGGAGTTGCAGGGGAGAAGGGGCAGAGGTTAGGGGGGAGGTGTCGGCTGGGTTAGTTGAGGGTGTAGGGTTTTTATTTAGAATATTAGGGGTATGTGGTGTTTTATAGGCAAGGGCTTTTAGGTGAAAGGGTAGTGGGATTGGGCTTGGCCCGGGTATGAACCCGTGTAAACAACTACGCGTCTCCCTCCAACCGATTGGCCCGGTTGTATTAATTCATACGTAAATTATTGAAACTCTCTTCGCGGATTATTATTTCGCAGACAACAATGACAATAATAATAATAATGATAGTAATAATAATAATATTGATAATAATAATAATAAACGCACGTTTTACTAAAATACCCTCCTCTCGACAACGAGAGTACGGGTTGTCACATGACACGTGTCAACTCATTATAGGACGTGAATTTTCGAGGTGTTACATCCTCACCCCCTTAAAAGAAATCTCGACCTCGAGATTTACTGAAATAAATAAGGGTACTTTTCTTTCATTGTGGACTCAACCTCCCACGTATATTCGGGACCTCTACGGGCATCCCATTTGACCTTTACAATAGGCACATGCTTCCTTCGAAGCTTCTTAACCTGTCGATCTTCAATCGACAATGGTTTTTCCACAAATTTCAAGCTCTCATCTATATGCACATCTGTATGTGGTATGACCAGTGATTCATCAGTGAAACACTTCTTCAGATTGCAGATGTGGAATACATTATGTATACTACTGAGCTCTTCAGGTAGGTTTAACTTATAGGCAACTGATCCGACACGTTCGATGACCTCGAAAGGTCCTATGTATCTCGGGCTTAGCTTGCCTTTCTTGCCAAATCGCATCACTCCCTTCCAGGGTGATACTTTAAGCAACACTTTGTCGCCTACTTCAAATTTCATAGATTTACGCTTTGGATCTGCGTAACTCTTCTGCCTATCTCGGGCAGCTTTGAGACGGTCATGAATCTGGACAATCTTGTCCGTCGTTTCAAAGACTATCTCTGGTCCTGACAATTGGACATCTCCAACTTCCGCCCAACAAACGGGCGTTCTACACTTTCTACCGTATAAGGCCTCGAAAGGCGCAGCCTTGATGCTGGTATGATAGCTATTGTTGTAGGAGAATTCGATTAACGGCAGGTGGTTATCCCAACTACCACCCAAATCAATCGCGCATGCTCGAAGCATGTCTTCCAAAGTTTGAATAGTACGCTCACTCTGTCCGTCTGTCTGAGGGTGGTAAGACGTACTAAAATTCAAACGCGTGCCCAAAGATTGTTGGAAACTTTTCCAAAAATGTGACGTGTATCTAGTATCTCTGTCAGAGATAATAGACACAGGTATGCCATGTAAGGCTACAATCTTATCTACGTACAACTGGGCTAACATGTCGGAGCTATAAGTATCCTTAATAGGTAGGAAATGTGCTGACTTAGTCAGTCTGTCTACGATCACCCAAATGGTATCGTTTCCTTTCCTTGTCTTAGGTAACTTGGTGATAAAATCAATAGTTACCATTTCCCACTTCCACGTAGGAAGTTCAGGCTGTTGTAGCAAACCTGACGGCTTTTGATGTTCTGCTTTGACTTGCACACACATCATGCATTTAGCTACATAGGCAGCTACAGACTTCTTCAAGCCTATCCACCAATAGTTTGCCCTTAGATCCTGATACATCTTATCAGCTCAATTGATGAACAGAATATTTGGAACTATGGGCTTCCTGGAGAATAACATCCCGAAGTCCTCCATAAATTGGAACCCATATTCGTCCATTCAATCTCAGAATTTCGTCCATGCCAAGAGATAACTGCTCTTCAGTTACCCCAAGCTTTTCATTAGGATAGTTAGCTTCTAACACAGCTTCCTTCTGTGCAGCTAACAACCTTTCATTCAAACTGTTCTTTATTTCAATGCTGTTGGCATTGATTCGGATGGGTTTCACCCTTTCCTTTCGACTCAAGGCGTCAGCGACTACATTCGCCTTACCGGGATGATATCTGATTTCACAATCATAATCATTTAAAGTCTCCATCCAACGGCGTTGCCTCATGTTTAAATCCTTCTGATTAAACAGGTGCTGGAGGCTCTTGTGATCAGAATAGATCACACACTTGATTCCATATAAATAATGCCTCCAGAGCTTCAGTGCAAATACAACGGCACCCAACTCCAAGTCATGGGTGGTGTAATTCTTTTCGTGCACCTTTAACTATCTTGAAGCATAGGCAATAACCTTGCCCTTCTGCATAAGCACACACCCCATGCCAGTGTGAGATGCATCGCAGTAAACTACGAATTCTTCGGTGCCTTCAGGCAATGTTAGTACAGGAGCGTTGCTCAACTTTTGCTTCAGAATATCAAAGGATTCTTGCTGCTTAGGGCCCCAATCAAACTTTATTTTCTTACGAGTCAACGAAGTTAGGGGTGCAGCAATCCTTGAAAAATTTTCAATGAAACACCTATAATATCCTGCCAAGCCTAGAAAGCTACGAATCTCTGTAGGCGTCTTTGGCTCTTGCCAGTTCATAACAGCTTCCACCTTAGCGGGATCCACTTGGATACCACGCTCACTAACCACATGTCCAAGGAATTGGACCTCTCGAAGTCAAAATTCACACTTGGAAAAATTGGCGTAGAGTTTCTCATGATGTACGAGTTTAAGAATACAGTGAAGGTGTTTCTCATGGTCAGCTTGGTTCTTTGAGTAAATGAGAATGTCGTCTATGAAAACGATGACGAATTTATCTAAGTATGGCTTGCAAACGTGATTCATGAGATCCATGAACGCGGCAGGTGCATTAGTGAGCCCAAAAGGCATCACTAGGAACTCGTAATGACCATAACGAGTCCTAAATGCAGTTTTGTGTACGTCTTCATCTCTAACTTTCAGTTGGTGGTAGCCTGACCTCAAGTCTATCTTCGAGAAATAACTTGCCCCTTGCAATTGATCGAACAAATCGTCGATCCTGGGTAAAGGATACCTATTCTTTATTGTGACCTTATTAAGCTCACGGTAATCGATGCACAGACGCATCGATCCATCCTTCTTTTTGACAAACAGAACTGGCGCTCCCCAAGGAGACGAACTAGGTTTAATGAAACCTTTAGCTAGCAATTCATCCAGTTGTGTTCTCAATTCCTTCATCTCTGTTGGTGCCAACCTGTAAGGCGCTCTAGCAACATGTGCTGCTCCAGGGATGATGTCGATTCTGAATTCCACTTGCCTATCTGGCGGTAAACCAGGTAGTTCTTCTGGAAAAACTTTAGGGTATTCAGAAATGACGGGGATGTCTTCCATCTTAGGTTTCGGCTCATCGATAGTCACTTGTGCCATGTAGATGGCACAACCCTTCTTTAAACACTTGGAGGCCTTGAGCATAGTCACTTGCTCAGGCAATCCATACCGGGTATCTCCCTGAATGGTAAGTGATTCGCCAAACGGTGTTTTTATCACCACTTGCTTTTTAATGCAGATAATCTGGGCCTGGTTATGAGATAACCAGTCCATATCCAAAACTATGTCAAAACCAGCTAACTTCAAAGGAAGTAGGGACAACGGAAAAGAGTGGTTCTTAATGGATATGAAGCATCCATCTAATATGGTTGAGGCGGTTTCTAAGGTGCCATCTGCTAACTCCACCTCATATCTCACTCTTAGGGTTTTAACAGGTAAATTCAGCAATTTGCAAAACTTATTATCTAAAAATGATTTATCTGCGCCTGAATCAAAAATCACTCTTGCATAGATATCATTTATGAGAAAGGTACCTGTGATCACGTTATCGTCTTGCACAGCCTCCTCCGCATCCATCCTAAAGACCCTAGCATTGGTCTTCTTGGCCTCTTCAGGCTTCTTGGCGTATTTAGGGCAGTTGGTTTTGATGTGCCCTTTCTCATTACAGCTGTAGCAAGTTGCATCCTTCAGCTTTTTACAATCCAAGGTCTTGTGTTCCTTTGACTTACATATCCCGCAAGCAAAAGTTCTTGACTGAGTCTGCGAGCTCGATTCGAGTCTGCGCTTTCCAAAGTGCTGTTTCTTGCAAATCTTGCACTTGGGCTTCTCACCAGACTGATGCCCATCTTTCCTTGACTCAGATCCCTTCTTGTTGTCACCGTTTCCTCGGTGCTTCTTGTTCGACCTCCGTGAATTATCATCTTCACGTTTTCTCTTCTCAGCATCTTTATTCCTCAGCGATCTTTGTCTGACCGCATCCAGAGTGAGGGACAAAGATATGTCAGCTACAGATCTGAAAGTAGCTGGCCGAGAAGCCTTCACACCTGCCTTAATTTCCGGGGCTAAACCACCGATAAAACGAGCTATTCTTTTTGATTCCGGGGTCACCAGATACGGAACCAACGGGACATTGTGTTAAAGCTCGTGAGGTAAGCTTGACAATCTAGATTGGTCATTACCAACGAAAGAAAATCTGACTCAATCTTCTCGACCTCATGCTGAGGACAGTAATTTTCCCTGATGAGGGCAACGAATTGTTCCCATGACATGTTGTACAATGGGATCTTCCCAGTGGCTTGAATCAGTGATCTCCACCAGGCTAAAGCCTCGCCTTTAAAAGATTGCGACACAAACTTGACTATATCCCTCTCAGCGCACCCGCTGATATCCACTACTGTATCCATCTCATCTAACCACGTCATGCAGTCAATGGCTCCCTTTTCCCCAGTGAAATCCCTAGGCTTGCATGAAACAAAGTATTTATAGGAGCAACCCTTGTTACGGGGTTCTTGATTTAGTACAATCTGCTGAGATGGAGCACTGTGGTGGTTTGAGGAGAGTCGATCATCATCTTTCTTCGGTTCTTCCTTCTTGGAAGGTGGCTTCGAATGCGGTGTAGATAGGGTCCTACTTCGAGTCCCACTATACTCTTCGTATTGCCCCTCCAAGGCTTTTGTAACTGCGTTGTCTACCAACGCTTTTAGTTCAGCACCCGTTATATTAATTCGGGCGTTATCATTATTCTCCACTGGGTGACTATTAATTTCATCCGAGTCAGCCATTTTAATTGAACTGTTACATAAAACAAGGACAATAGTTTACTTGGGAGTTTATTATGGAATTGTCTTTTATGGCAATTCATTAACCATGGTAAACAAAGACCATATTTGGTTAATTTATTAATCATATTCATTTAGGATTTCTATTATAATTTATCCTAATTATAAAACAATAATAGTTTTATTTGTAGCACAAAAGGCCTAGTCACAAGGACATTTTTAAATTATAAGCCATGATTTCAGAGAATCAAGGCATGAAGGTTTGAACATAGTTCATTACCTTTTTCCGACAGGGAGTCATAGCTACCACTGTCTTTTGGCCCATGTAGAAATGGACAAGGCCCGTAGGCTCTATATTACCAATGTATGGTCAAAATATGATCATCTAAATTGATGATCTAAACCCATGATTCAGAGATCATTAAGTGGGGTTAGGAATCTTTCGAAGAATCCTTATATAAGAATAACGTGTGTGATTTTAACGAATCACATCTGCCAGGGGTGTTAACATGTTTTTAGATGTTAACAGGGATTTGAATCTTTTAAACAGGTCTTACCATCTTGGCCAGGTCTTTATAATGACACTCAGGCTATGTTTCACTCTTAAGATTCTTATTCAATATTTAATAGGCAGATTATTATCAAAAAGGAATGATTTTGATTTATATATTTCATGTAATATATTTATGCAGATAATAGTAAAAATGAAATTTATAAACATAACATTCTATTAATTATTAAAAGATTACATACTGCCCTAAACGGGACTTTTTAGACAAACAAGTTACCCACGCAGGGGTCAAGCAACATACTAGTCCACGCAGGGACTTAAACAATCAACACACCCTCGTAGGGGTTAACAGAAAGATAGACCCTCGCAGGGGTCAAAACAAACAAACATACCCACACAGGGGCTAATACAACAAGACAGGCCCACGCAGGGACTCAACTGATACAAGGAAATTACAACAACAGTGGAAGGATTCAATGGTCCTTCTTGCTCTTCCCTTTTATTAGGCTTGTCAATCCTTGGAAGAAACTTTGTCGCTCCCTGCGGTCTCTGTGGAAGTCTCGCTCGACTTGGTCCAGCCTTTGCAGAATTTCTTCACGCTCTGGTGGGGAGAACCTTGGCGGCTGCGATTGTTGCCGAATAATAGGTCTAGTAGGTATTTGGTACCCATGAGTTGGGTACTCTGCTCCCCAAGGAGCTCCATACGGTCCTTCAAGGTTAAAGGCGTTGTAATTGGACGCTACCAAGTATGGGTCGGCTTCAGCGTAATCGTAGTTGGTGTGAACCGGCGGCCCAAATGGGTTGTACGTCATAGGACCAGTGTATGCTGGAATCGGGTTATCAAAACCCATCGGTGGTGGTTGCGGTGCAAAGGGGTTTGAAGGTCCACCCATTTGTGGATCTTCTTGATGTGGCGGATAATGACTGCCACTTGATTGTTGAGGAGAGCTAAAATGAAAGTCCCCTCCTCGTGCAGACATACGTGCTCCAGATCTCCTACGCCTCGGTGGTTGCGGAGGTGCCGGCTGAACTGGTGGCGGTGGAGGCGATGGCGTGACTGCCACGAATCGTGAATCCCCAGAGGGATCCTGCTGCTGCTGGTGAGGCGACGAATGATGCGAGGGTGTAAAGTACCACTCGCACTGGTTAAATCGTGCCTGATAATTGTCCGGACCATGGTAGGGTGATCCGTGAAAAGATGAACCATTTGAGACTTCGATCAGATGGTTGGGAGTTCCGGTTGCGGGTTCGACGGGATCCGTGTCCTCGTCCATATCCTCTGCATGATCGCCTGAGTAATGATCCTCTGGCCCCAATGGGTTAAAACCCACTGGTTCTTGTATGTAATTAGCCGGGTTAAACCGGCCCCTAAAAACAGGTGTAGGGTCACCAAAAGAATTATGCGATAGGGATCGCTGAAGAGGTATGTAAGAAGGTTGAGGGTTGTCGGGCTCATTTTCCGAATGTGGCCCATATGAGTTGTGAATGGGAGGTGTCGAACTGTGCGATACAGATCGTCTAGCTGGTTCAAATAGGTTCCTCCGGTTTTCTCTTGGGTCAGCACTCACAGTGGTGGTAGGAGCTCGTATATGCGAAGGTCCTGCCTCGTCGTCATTGGGGGCGGTGATTGGCCCCTTTTCTCGTCCTCTTCGTCGAAAGAATCTTGGTGGCATTTTTAATCCTGTCAATACAACATAAGATAACGACAAGAATATATAAAATAAAGGACAAAACAAAACAAAACAAAACAAAACAAAGTAGAATTTGTCCTAGGTTATTTGTCTAGACTCGAAAGTTTTTAGAATGTGCAATTGTGTAGCTGAGATTAAACACAAAAGGCTAGTGTTTAATTCACTCAGTGTTGGCTCTGATACCAACCTGTCACACCTCGAATTCCCCGTGTCACCGGTGGGCCCGGTGGGGAGTATCCTGATGTGGTTGGCAACATAATAGTCAAACAACACAATATTTAATATGCACAGCGGAAGCAATTGAAAGGTATATTTCAACCGAATAAAATATTGTAATATCGTGTATCACAAACAGTTGAAAGTTTATCCACAGACGGATCGAAATAAATAGGAAA
This sequence comes from Helianthus tuberosus, assembly GCA_030545235.1. Taxonomy (NCBI): domain Eukaryota; kingdom Viridiplantae; phylum Streptophyta; class Magnoliopsida; order Asterales; family Asteraceae; genus Helianthus; species Helianthus tuberosus. Next base: position 4,615,683 of record CM060362.1, read on the forward strand.
CAGTAGTTCAACAGACGATAGGCATCTTAAGCTTGCGAGACTCTTTATTGATGCTAAGGAGAGAATCCAGCCTATTACGCTTAGTACCTGCATTTAATCTTTTTGGGAAAATACGTCAGTTTACACTGGTAAATAGAATCAACTGACTCATTTTAAAAATGATTAAAAATTGATTTGGATGCACGTGGCATAAACATTTTATAACTTGGGATAATTATTTAAATATATAATCTTGTAAAAGAATTACATATTCCTTATGCGTTCAGTAGCCTGGATCGTGCCGGGTTAAAGATCAATAGACACACCACATATTCTATTTATGCACTAACGAGTGTACGCCTACACTTCGCGCTTAGGTCGTGGCCATTTCGTAAAATGATGCCAAGGATATTCGGGACATGGTCATTAACCCCCCAAAGGCTTTAAGTAAACAAAACAATTTAAACGGGCCGATCAAATTATTCAATTAACCACCAAACGATGGAAGATTTGATGCCCGAACAAGCGGTATTTTTATATACCGTAACCCAAGCCCGTATAGGGAAAATAAGTTAAAAGTATTTACCTGAGCAAAGTAATAATCACAATAAGCAAATGCAAGTAGCTTTTACTGGTCCTCCTAATCTGGAACGAAGGTTTATAATAACCTATTAAAATCCTAACGGGTCTTTAGTTAAGCTTAAGCTTAGACCGGTTAGTTTCAAAGATATGGTTCGTACGCACGATTAAGCGAAGGCCGGAATAGATTGTGATTTAGACCCGACAAGTTTGCAGACTTGCTTAATATGGGTATTTCATACACATTCTGGATTTTGAGATAAAACCGATAAGGTTTGACCCGTTTCGGCTAATTTATGTAAACTAGTTACATAAACCGAACCGAATGCGTAACAAGTGTAACGGGTACTTATTAGAGCCATATACAGGTTTTCTAAGTTAATATGCCTCAAATATGTTGTGACATCTGTAAGATGTCTTTTATTATGCCCGAAACGAATTTAAACACAAACTATGCCCCGTAGGGGTAGTTTGGTCATTTTCAAGGTTATAAAAGAGTTTAAGTATTAACCTGAGTTGCAGGTCTGATATAATCAGCAAAAATACTTAATTTACTAAGTTATAACAGTATGGTATTGCATATATGTGAAATTTATCAATTATAACCAAACTATGCACCGTAGGGGCATTTTGGTAATTTCACATAAGCCGGAAAGCTCAAAACTGAAGTCTGAGTTTAACAACCTTTGTTTACTGTTAAAATATTATAATTTACATAAAATATCAGTAGGTATCAACCCTTGTATGTTTAAAATAGTTCTAGTACATACTATGCGTTAAAAACGCTTAAAAAGGCGATTAGAAGCCATTTCCGGGTTCTATACATAAAGCTGATATTTTTTTTATAATTCCAGAAGGCTCAAAATAATTTATTTATCATATGTAATCAGTAGCAAAAGGTTTGGAGTCAATTAGATATGTAAAACTCATTTTATAGCCCGTAAGGGCAAAACCGACAATTACCGGATTAAGCCTACGACTATAAGTTATGCTCAGCCCAAAATTAATTAAAAATCTTCAAAAATCCCAAAATAATATATTACATCAGTGGGTAATAAGTTTGATATCAAAAAGTAGGTTTAATTAGGCTATACGCTAATTACGCCGTTTAATTAACATAAAGCTTTCAATTTACGCTAATGAGCATAACTCTCAAACTACACCTCAAACTGATGTCAAACTTTGGGTGCAAGTTTATATATTAGTAACTAAGGTTTCTACACTTTTACATTTTCAAAAATCACGTTTTAAGGTGAAAAGGGCATAATGGTCAACATATGAGCAATTAACGGAAACATGCATATTAATTGGATAACTAATGAACCAAGGTGTATAATCACAGAGGGTTATACTAGCATGTAACCTAGTCCAATTAAAGCTCTTAGGAATTTCTAAACAATACCAAAACGGGTCAGAACTGAAGTCAAAGCAAAAGTCAAAGCTTTGCGACTTTCGGTTCCGAACCGGGTCTAAACAGTAAATTGTCGGGTTGAACATGTTTAGACATGTTCTTACACTAATTACCAAGTTATATTAATGATTAAACAGGTTGTATGTGTTCTACATTGCTAATTATGCATAAATTAGAAAATAAACATTCTGTTGACTTTTTAATAACAAGTTTGACCCGACATTTGACCTAGTTAGAGTGGGAATCAGGGGGAACCCTTTTAAGGGTTTATTACCCACATAATTACCAACTTATAACTACTTTCAATTCGACTAATCACTGGACCATTAGTGATTAATCGCTAAGCCAACCGTTAATTACGACGGTTTGACTTTTAAGCTAAAACTAAGCAAAAACTTAACTAAGAAAGGTTAAGCATACTTACTAGAGTCCTTTGCACGATTAGTGATCACTTGAGCCTGCTTTGGAGCTCCAGAAATGATCAGGAATGCTGAAGGAAGGTGTGAAGAATTGATTGCAACCTTGTGGCCTTATATAGTGCTCAAGAACTCATGGATCATTGACACACAAGTCTCACAAGGGCCATGGATCACTTCCAGATGTCCCTAAGTGTCTAGGGGTTGCCTAGGGGTCGTGCAAGATAAGGAAAATCGTTTATAAGTCGGTTAAAATGGCTATGGCAGACAAGAACCCAACAAATTCGGAGCAGAAGGCCCCTCGCGACACGCGTAGCCCCCCCCCCCCCAGGGCCGTCGCGTGGCGCGACGCCTTATCTGATCAAATCTGAATTTTTTGATTTTTTACGCTTTGGTCCTTGGCTCTTGGAAACTTTGCTACGACTTTATTTCTTGCACTTTGAACCCTCTAAATTGACATATAAGGGCTTCAAGACATTTACCCACTTTGTTAAGTCCTCGGTTAACTTTATTGTTACCCGAAAAGTCCTAACTTTCAACGTTGACGCTTTAACCCCTTGTATACGAATTTGATCATAACTTTCTCATACGATAACGAAACTTTATGAAATTTATATCGTGTATTCTAGTGAGCATAATTAACCGTTACAAAGCTTCGGGTTTGTCAAAAGGTCACTCAGAGGTATAACTTAAACATGTTGACACATTTAACCCCTGTAGTTTGTAATCTCTCACTTTCTTTCATATTTAGCTTCGTATGATCCATGATTTATTCGTTTGAAGATATAAGCATCATGTAGGGTTAATGTACAATATATTTATTCACTGTTGACATTTAGAACCCGTATATTCACATACTTTCCATGATTGTCAACTTAAATCCTTCTATAACGTTCTTTCACACGTTCAAACATATGACACGTGTCAACTCATTATAGGACGTGAATTTTCGAGGTGTTACATTTTTCTAAAGTTGATCTGAGGTCTGGTTATCACCAGCTAAATATCAAAGATTCATATGTGCCTAAGTCATCTTTTCGTACTCGATACGGTCACTATGAGTTTTTGGTTATGCCTTTTGGTTTAACTAATGATCCGGCTGTTTTCATGGACCTAATGAATCGAGTCTTTCATGAGTTTCTCGACAAATTCGTCATAGTCTTCAGTGACGATATTCTTATATATTCTAAGAGCAAGGAAGACCATGAGGACCATCTTCGTACGGTACTCGAGATTTTGCGACAAAAGAAGCTTTATGCAAAATTCTCGAAATGCAAGTTCTGGTTAGACCAAGTAGCTTTTCTTGGTCATATAGTTTCTGCTGATGGTATTTCTATGGATTCTACTAAGGTGGAGGCAATCACTAAATGGCCTACACCTACCTCAGTCACCGAAGTTCGTAGTTTTCTGGGTCTCATAGGTTATTATCGCAGATTTGTTGAAGGATTTTCGACTATTCCCTTACCTCTCACACAACTTTTGAGAAAAGGGGTTAAGTACTCTTGGAACGAAGACAGGAAGAAGAGTTTTCAGGAGTTAAAGAAAAGGTTGGTGTCTGCCCCGATTCTCACACTTCCATCTGGTACAGGCGGATATTAGATTTACAGTGACGCTTCGAAGAAAGGTCTGGGTTGTGTTTTGATGTAGCACAACAGGGTTATTGCTTATGCCTCACGTCAGTTGAAACCATATGAAGTTAATTATTCGACACACGATCTCGAGCTTGCCGCTGTTATCTTCACTCTAAAGATTTGGCGACATTATCTGTACGGAGAGACTTGTGATATCTTCATGGATCACAAGAGCTTGAAGTATATTTTTACGCAAAAGGAGTTGAACATGAGGTAGAGACATTGGTTAGAGTTGTTGAAAGATTATGACGCCAACATTCAGTATCACCCAGGGAAGGCCAATGTTGTGGCCGATGCTCTTAGTCGAAAGAATACTGGATCGATCTCTTCTTTTCGGTTGCAACCGCACATTCTGAATGATCTCGACAGGTTGGGTATTGGTATCCATTTTGGTGATACAAACGGGTATCTAACCAGATTCCAGATTGAACCGGATTTGATCTCTTGAATCAAGGGCGCTCAACACGAAGATGGAGAACTTTGGGCTATTATACAGAATTTGGAGGTTGGTAAGCAGTCAGAATTTAGAATTGATGAGAGAGGCCCTGGTGTGGGAAACGTTTATGTCTGCCTAACGATTCATCCCTACATGAGTCATTGTTAGCTTAGGCTTATAGTTCACCATTCTTTATTCACCTTGGATCTACAAAGATGTATCGGGATCTTCGCCAGCACTTTTGGTGGAGCGCTATGAAGGAGGACGTAGCTAGATATGTTGGTAGATGTCCTACTAGCCAACAAGTTAAGACAGAGCATCAAAGAGCTGGTGGATTGCTTCAACCACTAAATATTCCAGTTTGGAAGTGGGATGACATTTTGATGGATTTTATTACCGGTTTACCGAGGACTTTCAAGAAGAATGATACTATCTGGGTGGTAGTCGACCGTTTGTCTAAGTCGGCTCATTTTCTTCCGATTCAGCAGGGTTTCTCAATCAGTAAATTATTCGAGGTCTTTACTAAGAAAATTATTAGACTTCATGGTGCCCCAGTCTCAATTGTTTCTGATCGAGACCCACGTTACACTTCACGCTTTTGGAAAGGTTTGCAAGCCGCTTGGGGTACAAGATTAAGATTCAGCACCGCATTTCATCCACAGATCGACGGTCAGTCGAAGCGTACTATTCAGACACTCGAAGATATGCTTCGAGCATGTGCATTAGAGTGGAGCGGGAATTGGGACGAGTATTTATGTTTGGTAGAGTTTGCCTACAACAATAGTTGGCAAGCTAGCATTGGTATGGCACCATTTGAGCTTCTTTATGGTCGGAAGTGTGGAGCTCCTTTATGTTGGGAAGAAGTTGGAGAGAAAATCATTGAAGGACCTGAATTAGTGTAGATCAAGAGTGAGAACGTTGTTGTTGCTCGAGAAAAGTTAAAGGAAGCTCAGAGTCGTCAAAAGGGCTACGCAGAAAGACATCGTCGTGCATTGGAATTCAATGTTGGTGATCGGGTATTCTTGCGAGTTTCACCTTGTAAAGGCATTCGCCGTTTTGGAACCAAATGGAAGCTTAGCCCTAGATTCATTGGTCCGTTTGAAATTCTTGACAAAGTTGGTGAAGTTTCTTATTGCTTGGCACTACCACCTCAGTTGTCGCATGTCCATAATGTCTTCCACGTATCTCTCCTTAGGGGATACAACTATCATCTGTTGCATGTTGTGAATTATCCATTTCATCTTATTCGGGAAGACTTATCTTGTGAAGAAGAACCCGAAGCTATTCTTGACCGCCATGAGCGGATTATGCGAAAGAAGACTATTCCTTTTGTTAAAGTTCTATGGAAGAACCATTCTGAACGCGAGGCTACTTGGGAAATGGAAGACACTATTCGTTCTCAGTATCCGAATCTATTTGCATCTTAGTACTCCGTATTTCAGGTTAGTCGATTTTGTTTTCGTGTAATTTAGATTTGTTTCAGTATCTGTTATGTGTCGTCTCAGAAATTCCGTGCCGTAGTATGTATGATATCTAAAGGTTTGCTATGTGTAAAGTCTATTCCGTGTCCGTTATGTGTGAAACGTTTGTATTCCTACTTATGTGCGGTTTGTTTTTTGCAAGAAGTGCTTCAGGACCTCTTATGTCTGCGCCGCGCAGACCACGCGCAGACGTTTAAGCTTGCAGAGTGTTTGTTTTCTTGAAGACTTTTCACTAAAAAAGGTCTGCAAGACCTCTGTGTGGTGCAGACTTGAATCAATCTCTTCTTGAGTCTGCACAATCTCTTCTCCTCTTTTGATTTTGAGAACACAGAAGCTTCTCCCACATAATCCACCCATTCTCACCACCCTAACCTCCACCAACAAACGCTCACTCTTTGTCCACCTCTCACTGCTCTTCCTCTTCCTGTTATCCTTTAACGGCGCCTCCATTTTCTCTGTCAAGATTCCCTCACCCGCCATTAACTCACCGGCAAAACCCTCAAGAAACCTCATCTCTGTACAAGAAGAAACCACCTCGGAAGACGTCGTTTCGTCACCACCCCCTCCCACCGCCACCGCCGCTGCGGCTGGCGATACAACAACTTCGTAAACCCTAATTACCCTAACCCTAATACGTTCTTACTGCTTATACGTAAATCTCACAGTTTCGAGATCGAATCGGAGAATTTATTAAGCAAACCGTAACAAGAAGCTCTTAAAACTGCTGATCGGATATTCCGGCCGCCGGAGAAACAACTTTCTGGCGAGAGGGAAACAATTTTTCACCAAGAACAACGAAATTTGGTGGTATTTTGCTATTTTAGGTGCTAAAATTCAGAAATTTGGTGGTATTTTGGTATTTTAGGTGTTAAATTTCAGAAATTTCGTGGTATTTTGATGATTTTTTGTGTTAAATTTCAGAAATTTGGTGGTATTTTGCTGATTTTTGTGTTAAGTTTCAAAAATTTGGTGGTATTTTGATGATTTTGGTGTTAAATTAGCAAGTTAAAAAACAAACAGTCTTCTCCTTGCAGTCTGCAGAGGTTTGGTCCAACTCTTCTGCTACAGATGTCTGCAGATGTGGTCCGCAGACTGCAGATGTTTTATCTCTGAAAAAACAAACACCACCTTAGCAATTTTGAGGACAAAATTGTTTTTAGAAGAGTAGAATTGTAATATACATAACGACATAAAGGCCATTAATAATAGTAATAGTAATATAGTAATAACAATAATGTATAAAAATCTTTATGTTTTGTAAATTATTATTATGTTTTTTTTAAATACATATGCATGTTTGATTTTGTTCTCTTTTGGTTACGTAAATGAAAAAAGAAAAGAAAAGACTATTATATTATATTATATTATACTACATATACATTTGTAAGTTGGGGGGAATAGTTGCCTGGCACTCCCCTATTAGACCAACTTATTTTTAAATTATTTTTATTCTTAGTTTAAAATTACGCTTTCGTCCTTTGTTTAAAATTACGTTTTCCCCCAGCTCAAAATAAAATTATAATCTTGCCCTAGCTCAAAATTACGCTTTTGCCCTCGGTTCAAAACCTCACTTTTACTTTTGTTCCCAGTTTAAAATTACGGTTTCGCCCTCCGTTTAAAATTAAGGTTTTGCCCCCAGTTCAAAATTTGTCTGGCACTTCCCTATGGGACCAGCCCAGTTTTAATTTAATTTTATTCCCAGTTTAAAATTATGCTTTCGTCCTTTGTTTAAAATTACGATTTTGCCCCCAGCTAAAAATAAAATTATAATTTTGCCGCTAGCTTAAAATTACGCTTTTACCCTCGGTTCAAAAACTCAATTTTGATTTTGTTCCAGTTTAAAATTACGGTTTCGCCCTTCGTAGTACATTTGTAAGTTGGGGGGAATAGTGCCAGGCAGCTGACTGGCACTCCCCTATTGGACCAACTTATTTTTAAATTATTTTTATTTCCAATTTAAAATTACGCTTTCGTCCTTTGTTTAAAATTACGTTTTTCCCCCAGCTCAAAATAAAATTATAATCTTCCCCCTAGCTCAAAATTACGCTTTTGCCCTCGGTTCAAAACCTCACTTTTACTTTTCTTCCCAGTTTAAAATTACGGTTTCGCCCTCCGTTTAAAATTACGGTTTTGCCCCCAGTTCAAAATTTGTCTGGCACTTCCCTATCGGACCAGCCCAGTTTTAATTTAATTTTATTCCCAGTTTAAAATTATGCTTTCGTCCTTTGTTTAAAATTACGATTTTGCCCTCAGCTAAAAATAAAATTATAATTTTGCCGCTAGCTTAAAATTACGCTTTTGCCCTCGGTTCAAAAACTCACTTTTGATTTTGTTCCCAGTTTAAAATTACGGTTTCGCCCTCCGTTTAAAATTACGTTTTTGCCCCCAACTAAAAATAAAATGTTGTTTTTTCCTATAGCTCAAAATTACGATTCTGCCATCAGCTCAAAATTACGCATTTGCCCACCGTTCAAAATGAAAATATGTTTTTCCCCAGCTAAAAATTATGATTTTGCTCTCAGTTTAAAATTATGATTTCGTCTCTGGTTCAAAATATAATTACGATTTTGTCCTCTGTATAGACATACATGTCAAGAGAGAGAAGCCCAAATTTACGGTCATATCATCGTTTTTTTTTTTTTCATAGCAAAATTATAGTAGTCTTTTTGTAATTGATTGAGAATTATTCGGCCATCGCCCCGTAACGCGGGCAGGGAGAAGATATATTAATAAATAAAGCATTTTTTTCAAATCTCTGTTCCATCTTCCGAAATTTCGGCAAACGTATCTTATCTATATGGCTCTTCTTTTTAAAGTTGAAAACGCTATCACATTCAAACAAATCGGCCGAAGTTTTGGGATTTCAATAGTTGAATCATCGTTCAATATAAACCCGTCAAACATCGCAATAGAAATCTGTTTGAGTCTGTTCTATCATGCCTCTGTATTCCTTGAAGCTGACGCTGTCGCCGCACAACCACCGCGATCGCCGCCACAACCACCGCAATCACCGCCACGCCTGGTTCGAAGCTTTTAATTAGCATCTCCGACTCACGAACCGGTACCACTAAGCTTACTTTCGAACACTGTTTCTGTTCATGTCGTTTTGATAATTTATTTCTTATTATAACACCGACAGCAACAATCTCTATTCATTGTCGGCTATAATCATCGCCGCCACCATTGGTCCGGGATCCAACCAGTTCACAGCCACGCGCAGCCGTAAAACATAAACTACCACTTTCGTTCACTTTAGTTCAGTTCCGTGTGACCATCCGAAGTGCTAACGGTGTGTCTCCGGTTAGCTCCGTTTAGCGTTTAAGGTACTTGATCGAACCCTCTTCTGATTCTGATTCGTATATATATATATTTCAGTTCGTATCATTATTATTAAGTAATGATGATAATATATAATACGTATATACCTTGTTTACAAACATGATATTGTTAAATTGGTTTTCTAAATTTTCAAGTCAAAATTTATCTTTTCATGAAATATCCATACGTTTTCCTCGTTGTACATGAGTCATGGTTATAAACATAAACCATTAATAAAGGCCTACCTTAGTAAGATTTTATATTTTAATGACAAGATATTCATATATTTTTATCAATAAATCTAAAAGCGCGATATTAGTTTCGTTAATTAGTAGAAGCTAATTTGTGGTTTTCGGTTTGTTTTCTCCGTCTTGGTGATAGCTTGCCTGTGTTGGTGGTTTAATAAAAGTTAATTTTCAAAAAAAAAAATTAGTAGAAGCTAATGGCTATGGAGTTAGATTTATTATTATTATTATTATCATTATTATTATTAATATTATTATTAAGTCTTACACTTTGGGTATTTACATGCATCGCAAAACTTCAACTTTTATATATAACCAAGAAGGGGACGAATGAATGAATAAAACCAAGTCATATACTATTAGTCGAACTAATAAGTGAATGATCTAATAAAGTTCATAAATCTGACTCAACTGTAATATACTGTAGGTTCCCGTGCTTCGTTAAGGAATACTTGATTTATTTGCTTTGCTTGCTAATAAGGTACAGATTCATGTTCTTAACATCATAGTATTTTTATTTAAGTCCGTTACTTTGTAGTAAAGATGTTTTCGTTAGATTTTTCTGTTTCGTATCGTTATATGACTAGTATATATAGTAGCATGCAATAGACTTTAGATCTTATGCTCGTTATTGCATGTTCCCCTATGATACATATATTTCTGATGCAGATTTTGTCAACAGGTATAGAGAACAAAGGGGTTTGTATTAGATTGATCGAAAAGAATTCAATTAGGGTTTACAAGAAAGATGTTTATATAGGACACCATGTTACACACTAGCCCCTATACTATAAATTATTGTCTTCTTTCTGACACCCCCCCTCAAGTTGAGTGGTGGAATCACCAATACTTAACTTGCTTAAGCAGCTACTAAACGCGTTTCCGTTGACGGTTTTGTAAGAAGACTTGATCTTTAGATGACACATATGGGAGCTCTATGATTTTTTCCTCCAGTTTCTCCTTGATGAAATAGCGATCTACCTCCACGTGCTTCGTTCTATCATGTTGAACTGGGTTTTCTGAGATCTGAATTACAGCCATATGGTCACACATAATTTTGCTTGGTTCCCTTTGGGAGAAGCCGATGTCTTCTAGAAGCTTCCTGATCCAAAGAACTTCGCTTAACCCTCGAGGATCCTCGTCTCAGCCTCAGGTGTCCTACCTCAGTTCAGGAGGATAGCTGGAGAAGAACCCAATTAAGGATCCTACTTTTAATATCAAGAATCCTCATCCCATGTTCAAGGATCCTCATCCCAGTTTCAAGGATCGATGGAGTATCCTTCAAGATCTTCAGCACAGATGTATCCCGGATCCAACATGTTCCAGGATCAAGGATCCTTAGGGAGTCAACCACTCAGAAGTTCTGAAGTTCACTTAGGAGACTTCATGCCTGTTAGGGATGGATTTTATAAACCTAAGGATCACGGATCCTCAGTTCTTTTGGACTAAGGATCCTCAGAAGAAGTTGCAGGTTTAAGGATCCAGGATCCTCATTATGATCCTTATACTGACAATTGTTTCCACAATGTTTGAACTTATTTTGCAGGAGTATACGCATTGGACTTGGTCTCACCGAGATTCCAGGGGAATATGCTCTATTATTCTGCACGTGCATGGCTCGTATGACCGTTATGGAAGTCGTGGGAGGCTAGCATGATTTGCGGATTGTAAGTTAGATATTTTATTTCCATTTTTATAAGGGGATAACAAGCTTGAATTAGGGGAAACAACCCACACATTCTTGAGAACTCTTTGCAACTTATTGGCGATTACACACTTTTTGCACACTAGTGATACTTGTAACAAGCTTGTTGTCATCCCGATTTGTAACCTTTACTTGTTTAATATAGTTGGTGATCGGTAGTTTCCATCACCCGAGGTTTTTTATGCCGGAGATCATACATTGATCAAGGGCTTTTTCCTCGTATAAATCTTCGTGTTCTTTGTTCATTTTGCTCATATATTGTTCGTACATTTATTCGTTTAACCAAGCATCACACCTCACAAAATCAGATTTGGTTACATTGTCATTGTGTGATTTTTGACCAAAACAGTTTGGCGCCCACCGTGGGGCAATCGGTGCTTCATTCTTAAAAATTTCGTTCATTTCACTTAATTCGGTTCATTACCTTCAAGATCCATGCCGGCTGTTACCTCTTTCACAAGGTGTCCCACCTTTGCCTCCTCCTCCTTCTGGATCCCAGAAGAATGCTGAGAATGCGGCGAAGAAACAAACCCCCATTTTCTCAAAACCACCTACTACTGCTTCTTCTGGTCCTACTAACAGTGATTTGTATTCTTTGATTTTGCAGATGAAGGATTACATGCAGCAGCAGGACAGGACCAATGACAGGATCCTTCGAGAAATTGATGAAATCAAGAAATCGAAGAAGTCAGTAGAGGATCACTCCTCGCTGATGCCTAGGTCGCTGAATTTTGACACTCCAGTCACAACTGCCCACTATTCCACGGCATCAGGTGTTCAGCACCAAGGTGGATCATCAAGCATGCAACGTGGATCATCGGCTATGACACATGCTCTAGGATCCTAGTTTCAGCCTTCAGGATCCTCTCTCCAGCATCATGGATTCTTCTCCAGTTCAGGAGGATACATGGGGACACAGACAGTTCAAGGATCCTCCACTCAGTATCCGGGATCTTCAACTCAGGTTCAAGGATCCTCCTCGCAAGTTCAAGGATCCATGGAGTATCCAGGATCCTCCTCTCAGGTTCATGGATCCATGAATTATCCTCCAAGACCCCCAACTTCAGTGAATCAAGGATCCAACATCTTTCAGGATCAAGGATCCTTAAGGAGCGTGCAACCCAGAAGTTCAGAATTCCACTCAGGAGACTTCATGCCCATGCAAACTATTGCATCATCTGGTCCCACAATTATGCCAGAATCACATCAATTTGGATTCACATCTGGGATCCCAACCTCGAACCAGTCAGGAGGTAACACTTTAAATATGTCTTATAATACTAACCATGGCTTTGTGCAGGATATAGGAATCAATCAGGCTATGGCTAGGGAGTTGAAAAAACTCAAGGATATGATTTCCAGCGTCCCAGGAGTGGTTAAGCCCATTCCTGAGATTCCGGATGGGAGTCACAAGATATCTCGCTTTGCACCACCCATTTGTGATGCAGAGATACCAAAGAGATTTCAAGTACCAAACATGAAGCTGTATGATGGCTCGACTGATCCAGAAGAGCATGTAGCTCAATACAGGGAGAGAATGGAGATCAACCCCATACCTGAAAGGTTGAAAGAGGCATGCTTATGCATGGGTTTCGGATCCACATTGACAGGATCAGCTCTTAAATGGCTGCTAAGTCTTCCCCCTTACTCTATTACTTCATTTGCTAATCTAGTTAATTTGTTTAATAGCCAATTCTCATGCAGTAGGAGATTTGAACGATTAACTAGTGATCTATATAGGGTAACACAAGGTCAAAATGAATCACTTAGAGATTATATCACTAGATTCAGCAAAGAATCCTTAGATATTCCTAATTTGGACATTGTTACGGCTATAGAAGCTTTCAAAATGGGTTTACTTAGGGATTCACAGTTCTATGATGATCTTGTCATGACCCCTTGCAGGAATCTTGATGAAGTGAGAACCAGGGCCCTTAGATTCATCCGATTAGAGGATGATAAAAGGATCCAAGAAAGACTGGCAGGATCCTCAAAGCAAGAGAAACAAGGATCCTACTTCAGGAATAACAAATCCAAGTCATACCATAAGTCAGATAATCAAAATGTGCATGCTGTGGAAGAGGAAGAGGATGATGAAGACTATCCTCATATCTCTGAATATTATTTTTCTGTTGATAACAATGAACTGATCCTTGCCAAGCAGAATCTAGGTGAAAAAGCTAGATGGCCTAGAAAGAATGATAAGCCAGCTGCTACAAAAGACAAATCCAAATGGTGTGCATATCATGAAGATTTTGGCCATCTCACCGACGAATGTATAGCACTCAGGAAGGAGATTGGTTACCTGTTAAGCAAAGGACATTTGAAGGAGTTACTAGGAAGCAAAAAGTCCAGGATCCAGGATCCTGAGAAGATTCCGGAAAGGGCTCCTGCTCCCCCAGCTGATGCACAAATTATTAACTTCATTTCAGGTGGATCAGACATCTGTGGCACTTCCTTTTCAGCAGCCAAAAGGCATGCCAAGGAGACGAAGATGGATAATGGGGACAGACCCATTCGAACATCAGTCCTCACACAGGAAAACAATATATCCTTTGATGAGAATGATCATGTTAATATTCAGGATCCTCATCATAATGGTCTTCTTATTACTCTGTTTATATATATCCATTTTGTTCGCAGGATTCTTATAGATGGAGGCAGTTCAGTGAACATCATTCAACTTGATGTCCTCAAGAAGATGAACATTCCTGAGTCTGAGATCGTCCCAAGATCATCGGTCCTTGTAGGATTCAGTGGAGAGACCAAGAACACATTGGGGGACATCAAGCTTCCAATCTACATAGAGGTAGTTAATTCTTTTCAAAAGTTTTGTGTCATAGATTGCTTATCCTGTTGCAATGTTATCCTTGGCAGGCCATGGATACATGACATGAAGGCAGCCCCGTCTACGTATCATCAGTGTGTGAAACTCCCTACTCCTTGGGCTGTAGTGAAGATTGAAAGTGATCAACAGGAGGCTAAGAATTGTTATACCTCATCAATGAAGCCAGCCTCAAGACCCAGGGAGCAATAGCAATTAAAGTGTCCTCCAAGAGGAGTTCTGGAGGCAAGCGAACAAGATGTGAAAGATATCCTCATGGATCCTCCGGATCCTGAATCTAAAGTATTCATAGGATCCGGGATCCTTAATGAAGTTGAGCAGGATCTAGTATCCTTCCTCAAGAAAAGAAAACCCACCTTCGCCTGGAAACATGAGGATATGATAGGTATTTCTAAAGACATTATTACTCATAAACTTGGCATTGACAGGTCATTCAAGCCCATACATCAAAAGAGAAGGAAGTTTGCACCTGAGAGGAATGCCATCATCCAGGAGGAGGTAGATAAACTGCTCAGAGCAGGTATGATAAGGGAAGTTAAGTATCCAATATGGTTAGCCAATGTGGTTGTTGTTCAAAAGAAAAATGGAAAGTGGGGGTATGTGTCGATTTTACTGATTTAAACAAGGCATGTCCCAAGGATCCTTTCCCATTACCCCACATTGACTCCATGGTGTATGCTACCGCGGGTCATGAGTTGTTGACTTTCATGGATGCTTCATCTGGATTTTAGCAAATTCAGATGGAACCATCTGATCAAGAGGATACAGCCTTTATGACCCCAACTGGTATCTATTGTTATATTACTATGCCTTTCGGACTAAGAAATGCAGGTGCTACCTATCAAAGGCTAGTCAATATGATGTTTAAGGAACAAATTAGACACACTATGGAGGTCTATATAGATGACATGGTGGTTAAGTCCAAAAGAGCTGAGGATCACCTTAGAGACTTGGAGGAAGCATTTGATATCCTCGACCAAGTATCCTCAGAAGTCTCCTAAGTTTTATGGGCTTGTCCCCAGTTTTTTTGGGTTTATCCCCAGTTTTGGGCCTGTCCCCAGTATAAGGTATCCACTACCTTTGCCAGTAGCGCACGATGATCCTCGTGCAGTTCAAGGCAATGGGACCAGTACCCGCTTTAGGGGCTGACAATTTCATTGTACTGGCTGTATTCAGGATCCTACGTATAATGGTAGACGTACCATACATCTGTTCCTAAGGTTTCTAACGTTTTCACGTTAGCTAAGGTTTTGGCATCTTCATGCCACTAAGTTTGGATAGTCGCCAGTAAGGGCCATACTCCAGTTTACACAAGATCCTTTGGGCTTGTCCCCAGTTTTTGGGCTTGTCCCCAACTATATCCTTTCCCCATCTCATGAATGGCCAAGAAGAGGATATAGGATGCAGGAGCTCCGCTGATTGATGAAGGATATTGCTATATCTCTGACAAGCATCACATCTCTTGGCATAATCCACAACATCCTTCTTCATAGTAGGCCAGTAGTATCCTGTTCTAAGGATCCTCGAAAACAATGCTCTGCCCCCAGTGTGGTTTCCACAATCTCCTTCATGAAAGTCCTTTAGAACTTCTTGGATCTCAGGATCCTCAATGCACCTTAGATAGGGTCCTGCAAGAGATCATTTATATAGCATGTTATTTAATATTGTATATTGAGATACCTTGACTTTAAAAGCTCTAGGATTTTCTCCTGTAGGGATCTCTCCATGCTGTATATATCTCATGATGGGAAGGATCCATGATCCTGAATTTGATTGTGAGCCGTCAGTGGGTGTGATTGCAGAATCCTCTACTATCTCCATGGATATGTGATCCTCAATAGCAGGAGCCAAAATGTGGATGATGGGAATTTTGATATCCTCTGGAATCTTCAATGATGATCCAAGGTTGGCCAAAGCATCAGCTTCTGCATTTTCCTCCCTGGGTACCTGTGTCAAACTAAAAGAAGCGAAAGAGTCTGCCAATTTCTTGACTATCTCTAGATATTTGATTAGTCTGTCACCTTTAACAGCATAAGAACCATTAAAATGGTTAGTAATTAATAATGAATCTACATGTACCTCAAGATACCTGATCCTCATATGCTTGGCAATTTGCAAACCAGCTATTAAGGCTTCATATTCAGCCTCATTGTTAGTAGTTTGAAACTCACAAGCAATTGAGTGGGGTATTACGTCCCCCTGTGGTGATTTTAGTAGTATTCCAAGTCCAGTTCCCTTGACATTAGAGGCTCCATTCGTGAAGAGTATCCAAGGATCCTTGGTCTCTTCAAGCTGCTGCACTTCTAACTCAGCTTCCCTTTGTAGATCACTACTGAAATCTGCCATAAAGTTAGCCAAGGCTTGGGATTTAATGGCGGTTCTTGGTTCATATCTTATATCATAAGCACTAAGCTTCACTGCCCATTTGGCCATCCTCCGTGACATTTCAGGTTTCTTGAGAACATTCTTAATTGGAAAGTTAGTCTTAACAATGACAGCATGAGTTTCAAAATAATGACGTAATTTAGTAGATGCCATAATCAAAGCAAGGATAAGTTTTTCTAAATGTGAATACCTGGATTCCGCATCAAGCAAACTTTTACTTACATAATAGACAGGATGTTGTGTACCTTCGTGATCCTTAACAAGGACTGCACTTACTGCTTTAGAAGAGACTGCCAAATATAAGGATAATATATCCCCTTTTTCTGGTTTCATTAAGGCAGGAGCCGAGGATAGGTAATCCTTAAGGGGTTTGAGAGCATTCTCATGTTTTTCAGTCCACTCAAATTTCTTGTTTTTTCTCAAGATGTCATAGAATTCCTTGCATTTCTCTGATGACTTTGAGATGAACCGGTTCAAGGCTGCGATCCTCCCTGTCAACCTTTGCACATCCTTAGCATTGGCAGGAGATTTAATACTCACAATCGCCATGATTTGCTCTGGACTTGCCTCTATGCCTCTTTTAGTTACCATGTAACCTAGGAACTTGCCTGCTTTAACACCAAAGTGACACTTTGACGGGTTCAATTTCATATTGAACTTGTCGAGGATATCAAATGCTTCCTCCAAGTCTCTAAGGTGATCCTCAGCTCTTTTGGACTTAACCACCATGTCATCTATATAGACCTCCATAGTGTGTCCAATTTGTTCCTTAAACATCATATTGACTAGCCTTTGATAGGTAGCACCTGCATTTCTCAGTCCGAAAGGCATAGCAATATAACAATAGATACTAGTTGGGGTCATAAAGGCTGTATCGTCTTGATTAGATGGTTCAATCTGAATTTGCTGAAATCCAGATGAAGCATCCATGAAAGTCAACAACTCATGACCCGCGGTAGCATCCACCATGGAGTCAATGTGGGGTAATGGGAAAGGATCCTTGGGATATGCCTTGTTTAAATCAGTAAAATCGACACATACCCTCCACTTTCCGTTTTTCTTTTGAACAACAACCACATTGGCTAACCATCTTGGATACTTAACTTCCCTTATCATACCTGCTCTGAGCAGTTTATCTACCTCCTCCTAGATGATGGCATTCCTCTCAGGTGCAAACTTCCTTCTCTTTTGATGTATGGGCTTGAATGACCTGTCAATGCCAAGTTTATGAGTAATAATGTCTTTAGAAATGCCAGTCATATCCTCATGTTTCCAGGAGAAGGTGGTTTTTCTCTTCTTGAGGAAGGATACTAGATCCTGCTCAACTTCATTAAGGATCCCGGATCCTATGAATACTTTAGATTCAGGATCCGGAGGATCCATGAGGATATCTTTCACATCTTGTTTTCTTGCCTCCAGAACTCCTCTTGGAAGACACTTTAATTGCTATTGCTCCCTGGGTCTTAAGGCTGGCTTCATTGATGAGGTATAACAATTCTTAGCCTCCTGTTGATCACTTTCAATCTTCACTACACCCCAAGGAGTAGGGAGTTTCACACACTGATGATACGTAGACGGGACTGCCTTCATGTCATGTATCCATGGCCTGCCAAGGATAACATTGCAACAGGATAAGCAATCTATGACACAAAACTTTTGAAAAGAATTAACTCCCTCTATGTAGATTGGAAGCTTGATGTCCCCCAATGTGTTCTTGGTCTCTCCACTGAATCCTACAAGGACCGATGATCTTGGGACGATCTCAGACTCAGGGATGTTCATCTTCTTGAGGACATCAAGTTGAATGATGTTCACTGAACTGCCTCCATCTATAAGAATCCTGCGAACAAAATGGTTAGATATAAACAGAGTAATAACAAGACCATCATGATGAGGATCCTGAATATCAACACGATCATCCTCATCAAAGGATATATTTTTTTCCTGTGTGAGGACTGATGTTCGGATGGGTCTGTCCCCATTATCCATCTTCGTCTCCTTGGCATGCCTTTTGGCTGCAGAAAAGGAAGTGCCACAGATGTCGGATCCACCTGAAATGAAGTTAATAATTTGTGCATCAGCTGGGGGAGCAGGAGCCCTTTCCGGAATCTTCTCAGGATCCTGGATCCTGGACTTTTTGCTTCCTAGTAACTCCTTCAAATGTCCTTTGCTTAACAGGTAACCAATCTCCTTCCTGAGTGCTATACATTCGTCGGTGAGATGGCCAAAATCTTCATGATATGCACACCATTTGGATTTGTCTTTTGTAGCAGCTGGCTTATCATTCTTTCTAGGCCATCTAGCTTTTTCACCTAGATTCTGCTTGGCAAGGATCAGTTCATTGTTATCAACAGAAAAACAATATTCAGAGATATGAGG
The DNA here is from genome assembly GCA_030545235.1 of Helianthus tuberosus. Classification (NCBI taxonomy): domain Eukaryota; kingdom Viridiplantae; phylum Streptophyta; class Magnoliopsida; order Asterales; family Asteraceae; genus Helianthus; species Helianthus tuberosus. The sequence goes on from CM060362.1 coordinate 4,634,493, forward strand.
ATAGTCTTCATCATCCTCTTCCTCCTCCACAGCATGCACATTTTGATTATCTGACTTATGGTATGACTTGGATTTGTTATTCCTGAAGTAGGATCCTTGTTTCTCTTGCTTTGAGGATCCTGCCAGTCTTTCTTGGATCCTTTTATCATCCTCTAATCGGATGAATCTAAGGGCCCTGGTTCTCGCTTCATCAAGATTCCTGCAAGGGGTCATGACAAGATCATCATAGAACTGTGAATCCCTAAGTAAACCCATTTTGAAAGCTTCTACAGCCGTAGCAATGTCCAAATTAGGAATATCTAAGGATTCTATGCTGAATCTAGTGATATAATCTCTAAGTGATTCATTTTGACTTTGTGTTACCCTATATAGATCACTAGTTAATCGTTCAAATCTCCTACTGCATGAGAATGGGCTATTAAACAAATTAACTAGATTAGCAAATGAAGTAATAGAGTAAGGGGGAAGACTTAGCAGCCATTTAAGAGCTGATCCTGTCAATCTGGATCCGAAACCCTTGCATAAGCATGCCTCTTTCAACCTTTCAGGAATGGGGTTGATCTCCATTCTCTCCCTGTATTGAGCTACATGCTCTTCTGGATCAGTCGAGCCATCATACAGCTTCATGTTTGGTACATGAAATCTCTTTGGTATCTCTGCATCACAAATGGGTGGTGCAAAGCGAGATATCTTGTGACTCCCATCCGGAATCTCAGGAATGGGCTTAACCACTCCTGGGACACTGGAAATCATATCCTTGAGTTTTTGCAACTCCCTAGCCATAGCCTGATTGATTCCTATATCCTGCACGAAGCCATGGTTAGTATTATAAGACATATTTAAAGTGTTACCTCCTGGCTGGTTCGAGGTTGGGATCCCAGATGTGAATCCAAATTGATGTGATTCTGGCATAATTGTGGGACCAGATGATGCAATAGTTTGCATGGGCATGAAGTCTCCTGAGTGGAATTCTGAACTTCTGGGTTGCACGCTCCTTAAGGATCCTTGATCCTGAAAGATGTTGGATCCTTGATTCACTGAAGTTGGGGGTCTTGGAGGATAACTCATGGATCCGTGAACCTGAGAGGAGGATCCTGGATACTCCATGGATCCTTGAACCTGAGTTGAAGATCCCGGATACTGAGTGGAGGATCCTTGAACTGTATGTGTCCCCATGTATCCTCCTGAACTGGAGAAGAATCCTTGATGCTGGAGAGAGGATCCTGAAGGCTGAAAGTAGGATCCTAAAGACTGTGTCATAGCCGATGATCCACGTTGCATGCTTGATGATCCACCCTGGTGCTGAACACCTGATGCCGTGGAATAGTGGGCAGTTGTGACTGGAGTGTCAAAATTCAACGACCTAGGCATCAGCGGGGAGTGATCCTCTACTGACTTCTTCGATTTCTTGTTTTCATCAATTTCTCGAAGGATCCTGTCATTAGTCCTGTCTGCTGCTGCATGTAATCCTTCATCTGCAAAATCAAAGATTACAAATCACTGTTAGTAGGACCAGAAGAAGCAGTAGTAGGTGGTTTTGAGAAAATGGGGGTTTGTTTCTTCGCCGCATTCTCAGCATTCTTCTGGGATCCAGAAGGAGGAGGAGGCAAAGGTGGGACGCCCTGTGAAGAGGTAACAGCCGGCATGGAGCTTGAAGTGTTCTTCATTTGAGAAGCCATGTGGTTGAAGGTAATGAACCGAATTAAGTGAAATGAACAAAATTTTTAAGAATGAAGCACCGATTGCCCCACGGTGGGCGCCAAACTGTTTTGGTCAAAAATCACACAATGACAATGTAACCAAATCTGATTTTGTGAGGTGTGATGCTTGGTTAAACGAATAAATGTACGAACAATATATGAGCAAAATGAACAAAGAACACGAGGATTTATACGAGGAAAAAGCCCTTGATCAATGTATGATCTCCGGCATAAAAAACCTCGGATGATGGAAACTACCGATCACTAACTATATTAAACAAGTAAAGGTTACAAATCGGGATGACAACAAGCTTGTTACAAGGATCACTAGTGTGCAAAAAGTGTGTAATCGCCAATAAGTTGCAGAGAGTTCTCGAGAGTGTGTGGGTTGCTTCTCCTAATTCAAGCTTGTTATCCCCTTATAAAAATGGAAATAAAATATCTAACTAACAAACCGCAAATCATGCTAGCCTCCCACGACTTCCATAACGGTCATACGAGCCATGCACATGCAGAATAATAGAGCATATTCCCCTGGAATCTCGGTGAGACCAAGTCCAATGCGTATACTCCTGCAAAACAAGTTCAAACATAGTGGAAACAATTGTCAGTATAAGGATCATAATGAGGATCCTGGATCCTTAAACCTGCAACTTCTTCTGAGGATCCTTAGTCCAAAAGAACTGAGGATCCGTGATCCTTAGGTTTATAAAATCCATCCCTAACAATCGGTAGTTTCCATCACCCGATGTTTTTTATGCCGGAGATCATACATTGATCAAGGGATTTTTCCTCGTATAAATCCTCGTGTTCTTTGTTCATTTTTATCATATATTGTTCGTACATTTATTCGTTTAACCAAGCATCACACCTCACAAAATCAGATTTGGTTACATTGTCATTGTGTGATTTTTTACCAAAACAATGCGCATGCAACCCGCTGCTTCATCTGGTCCCACTCTTGCACCAGACATGCCTTGTTTCGGATACACTTCTGGGATCCCAGTTCCAAACCAATCAGGAGGTAACTATTTCAATACTTCTTTTGGTACTAATCATGGTTTTATGCAGGAACCAGGGATCAACCAAGCCATGGCTAAAGAGTTATAAAATCTTAAGGATATGAATCCAGTGTCCCGGGAGTGGTTAAACCCATTCATGAGATTCCGGATGGGAGTCATAGGCTGTCCTGTTTTGCACCACCCATATGTAATGCGGAGATACCAAAACGGTTCCAAACCCCCAATATGAAACTGTATGATGGTACCACTGATCCAGAGGAGCATATGGCACAATATAGGGAGCGAATGGAGATCAACCCCATTCCAGAAAGGTTAAAAGAAAGCCTGTTTATGCAAGGGCTTTGGATCCACACTAACTGGATCAGCTTTGAAATGGCTGCTAAGTCTTCCTCCTTACTCAATTACTTCATTTTCTCATTTAGTTAACATATTCAATAATCAATTCTCTTGTAGTAGAACATTTGAAAGGCTAACTAGTGAATTGTATAGGATCACCCAAGGTCATAATGAATCATTAAGAGATTATATAACCAAATTTAGTAGAGAATCCTTAGAAATCCCTAACTTGGATATTGCCACCGGCGGTTGGGAGGACCATGCTCTATCCCCCCCCCCCCACTGTTGTTGAAGCTTTTAAAATGGGATTACTAAAAGATTCTCAATTCTATGATTATCTTGTTATGACACCTTGCAGAAATCTAGATGAAGGAACAAGGCCTTGAGGTTCATCCGTTTAGAGGATGACAAAAGGATCCAGGAAAGGTTGTCAGGATCCTCAAAACAGGAGAAGCAAGGATCCTATTTCAAGAATAACCGATCCAAACCGTACACTAAGCATGACAACCAGAATGTGCATACCGTGGAACAAGAGAAAGACGATGAGGATTATCCTCCTATTTCTGAATATTGTTTTTCTGCTGATAACAGTGAACTAAACCTTGCTATGCAGAATTTAGGTGACAAGGCTAGGTGGCCAAGGAAAAGTGACAAACCGGCTGCTACCAAAGATAAATCGAAGTGGTGTGCTTATCATGATGATTTTGGTCATCTCACAGATGAGTGCATAGCATTAAGGAAGGAGATAGGTTATCTTTTGAGCAAAGGATACTTGAAGGAGCTTCTTGGAAGGAAGAAGTCAATGATCTAGGATTCTGAAAAAATTCCTGAAAAAGCTCCTTCACCACCTATTGATGCTCAGATCATTAACTTTATCTCTGGAGGCTCTGATATTTGTGGAACTTCATTTTCAGCAGCTAAGAGACATGCTAAGGAAACAAAGATGGAGAATGGGGACAGACCTGTTCGAACTTCCATTCTTACTCAGCAGAATGTGATATCCTTTGATGAGGATGGCTGCGTAGACATACAGGATCCTCATCATGACGGTTTAGTCATTACATAATTTATTTCTAATCATTTTGTTCGCAGGGTCCTCATTGATGGAAGAAGCTCGGTGAACATAATCCAGTTGGATGTCCTCAAAAGAATGAACATTCCTAAATCTGAAATTGTTCCAAGATCATCTATACTCGTGGGATTCAGTGGAGAAACAAAAAAAAATACATTGGGGGACATCAAACTACCAATTTATATAGAGGGAGTGAATTTTGTTCAAAAATTCGGTGTTATAGATTGCTTATCATGTTGTAATGTTATCCTTGGCAGGCCATGGATACATGATATGAAGGCAGTCCCCTCAACATATCATCAATGTGTTAAGCTTCCAACTCCATGGGGTGTGGTGAAGATAGAGAGTGATCAGCGGGAAGTGAAGAACTGCTACACTTCCTCGATGAAGCCAGCCTCTAAACCGATGGAAGCATAGCAATTAAAGTATCCTCCAAGGAACGTCATGGAGGCAAGAGAACAGGACGTCAAAGGTATTCTTTTAAACACCAAAGATCATGAATCCAAAGTTTTTATAGGATCCGGGATCCGGGTTAACATTGAGCAGGATTTGATATCCTTCCTGAGAAGAAGAAAATCTACATTTGCTTGGAAACATGAAGACATGACAGGTATATCTAATAATAATATTACTCACAAACTTGGTATTGACAGGTCTTTCAAACCAATACACCAAAAAAGGAGGAAATTTGCACCCGAAAGAAATGCCATTACCCAAGAAGAGGTAGACAAATTGCTAAAGGCAGGTATGATCGGAGAGGTAAAGTATCCAAGATGGTTAGCCAATGTGGTAGTTGTTCAGAAAAAGAATGGAAAGTGGAGGGTATGTGTTGATTTTACTGACTAAAACAAAGCATGTCCCAAGGATCCTTTCCCTTTACCCCATATTGACTCTATGGTGGATGCTACTGCAGGTCATTTATGGATGCTTCATCTGGATTCCAACAAATTCAGATGGAACCATCTGACCAAGAGAACACAGCCTTCATGACTCCCACTGGTATATTTTGCTATATTGCTATACCCTTTGGTTTAAGAAATGCAGGTGCCACATACCAAAGGTTGGTGAATATGATGTTCAAGGAACAACTCGGAAACACCATGGAAGTCTACATAGATAACATGGTGGTCAAATCCAAAAGAGCTGAGAATCACTTGAAGGATCTGGAAGAAGCATTCAACATCCTTGACAAGTATAACATGAAGTTGAATCCTTCCAAATGCCATTTTGGAGTAAAAGCTGGAAAATTCTTAGGATATATGGTGACCAAGAGAGGATTAGAGGCGAGTCCAGAACAAATCAAGGCCATTGTGAACATTAATTCTCCTGCCAATGCCAAGGATGTGAAAATGTTGACAGGAAGAATCGCAGCCTTGAACAGATTCATCCCAAAGTCCTCAGAAAAGTGCAAGGAGTTCTATGATATTCTGAGGAAGAATAAAAGGTTTGAATAGACTGAGAAGCATGAGAATGCCCTTAAAGCCCTCAAGGATTACCTATCCTCAGCACCAGCTCCAATGAAACCAGAAAATGGAGAATCATTATCCTTATACTTAGCCGTTTCAGCTAAGGCAGTAAGTGTGGTCCTAGTTAAGGATCATGAAGACTCTCAACATCCGGTATACTATGTAAGTAAAAGTCTACTTGATGCTGAGACCAGGTATTCTCACTTAGAGAAACTTATTCTTTATCTAATTATGGCATCTACCAAACTCATGCATTGTTTTGAAACTCATCCTATTATTGTCAAAACTAATTTTCCCATTAAGAATGTTCTCAGGAAGCCTGAAATGTCAGGAAGGATGGCAAAATGAGCAGTCAAGCTTAGTGCATATGACACTAAGTATGAACCTAGGACTGCCATCAAGTCCCAAGCCTTAGCTGACTTTGTGGCTGATTTCAGTAGTGATCTACAAAGGGAAGCTGAATTGGAAGTTCAACAACTTAAGGTGACCAAGGATCCTTGGATACTCTTCATAGATGGAGCTTCAAATGTCAAGGGAACTGGACTAGGCATACTACTAAAATCGCCACAGAGGGACATTATACCCCAATCAATTGCTTGTGAATTTCAAACCACCAATAATGAGGCAGAGCATGAGGACTTGATAGCAGGTTTGCAATTAGCCAAGCATATGAGGATCAGGTATCTTGAAGTGTATGTAGATTCTCTATTAATTACTAATCATTATAACGGTTCTTACACTGTCAAAGGTGAAAAGCTAATCAAGTACCTAGAAATAGTCAGGAAACTGGCAGATTCTTTTGCTTTTTTCAGTCTAACACAGGTACCCAGGGAAGAAAATGCAAAAGCTGATGCTCTAGCTAATCTTGGATCATCACTGAAGATCCTAGAGGATGTGAAGATACCTGTCATCCATGTTCTAACTCCTGCAATTGAGGATAATACGGCCATGGAGATAGTGAAAGATTCTGCAATTGTACCCAGAGATGGTGCACAGTCAAGTTCAGAATCATGGATCCTTCTGATCCTGAGATATATTTAGAACGGAGAAATTTCTGTTGGAGAAAATTCTAGAGCCTTCGAGATTAAGGTATCTCAATTCACATTATTAAATAACATCTTATATAATAGGTCTCTTGCAGGTCCATCTCTAAGATGCATTGAGGATCCAGAGATTCAGGAAGTCTTAAAGGATTTTCACGAAGGAGATTGTGGGAATCACACTGGGGGCAGAGCACTATTTTCAAGGATCCTTAGAACATGATATTTTTGGCCCACAAAAAAAGAAGGATGCTGTGGAATATGCAAAGAAATGTGATGCTTGCCAAAGACACAATAATATTCTACACCAACCAGCAGAGCCTCTGCATCCTATATCCTCTTCGTGACCATTCATGAGATGGGGAATGGACATAGTTGGCAACTTCCTAAGGCACCAGGAGGGAAAGTATTTATGTTAGCCATGACTGATTATTTCTCAAAGTGGATAGAAGCAGAAGCCTTTGCACAAGTCAGAGAAAAAGAAGTCATATCCTTTATCAATAGAAATATCATTACTAGATTTGGAATACCTTCTGAAATTGTTTGTGATAATGGATCCCAATTCATTGGGACTCGAACTACCAACTTTTGTGATAGCTAGGGGATTAAGATGATAACATCAACACCAGACCACCCAAAAGCTAATGGTCATGTAGAATCATCCAACAAGATCATCATCAACAACTTGAAGAAGAAGCTTGGATCCAAGAAAAAAAAATGGGCAAAAGAGTTACCATATGTCTTATGGGCTGATAGAACAACTCCTAAAAATGCTACGGGTCAAACTCCATTCTCCCTAGTTTTTGGAGCTGAATCGGTGATCCTTATAGAAATGGTAGTTCCTACAGCAAGGACAAGCATCCGTGATCCTGAAGGAAATGTTGAAAGCCTGACTCAAGACCTGGATACCATAGAAGAACTCAGGGATTTGGCAAGGATAAGGTTGGCTAGCTATCAACAAAGAGTAGCTGGAGCTTACAACAAAAATGTCAGGGTCAGAAAGTTTCAAGTTGGTAACTTGGTATTAAGGAAAGCATTCCAAAATAACACAAATCCTGTTGATGGCAAACTAGCACCAAAATGGGAAGCCCCTATCTAATTGAAGCTAAAGCAGGAAAGGGGGCATATCGTTTGTTAACAATGGATGGTGATCTCCTACCAAGAGCTTGGAATGCTATTCATTTAAAGAAGTACTTCATGTAGGAAGGATAACGGATCCTTAGATGTCTTGATGTTCAGTACAGACTGAAGGAACCTCGAAATATGTATGATCCTTAATTTGTTAACATTTTACTAACTATTTCATATTATATTTCCTTTATTCATTTTATGAAAAGGATGCTAGATTCTCAACATCCAACTTTATTAAGTTTTAAGTTTTGCAGAGTTATTTACATTTGTGACAAAGGATCTAGGGGTTGGCCACCTCTCCAAAGTTTTTGGGCATTTCCCCAGTCTAAGGTATCCATTACCTTCTACGGTTTAAAGATTTTCACCTTTCACACGAATTGGGTTTTGACACACCGCCAGTTACGCACGTTATCCAAGTATAGTTCGAGGCAATGGGACCAGTACCTGCTTTAGGGGCTGACAATTTCATTGTTGTTAGCTATATGTAGGATCCTAAGTATAATGGTAGACGTACCATACATCCGTTCCTAAGGTTTCTAACGTTTTCACGTTAGCTAAGGTTTTGGCATTTTCATGTCACTCACGTTTGGATAGTCGCCAGTATGGGCCATACTCCAGTATTCTAAGGTTTCTAACGTTTTCACGTTAGCTCAAGTTTATTGGGCTTGTCCCCAGTTTGTTGGGCTTGTCCCCAGTTTATTGGGCTTGTCCCCAGTTTGTTGGGCTTGTCCCTAGTTTATTAGGCATGTCCCCGGTTTGTTGGGCTTGTCCCCAGTCACTAATGATTCTTTCATTTGACGTTTGGCTTAGTCCCAAGTTTTATATCATTACAGGTTCACGAAGCTTAACAAGTAAAGGATACTGGATCCTAAAGTTTTACTGATTTATGCCTTATTGACATAACTGTAAGTTTTAAGGATATAGAATCCTAACTTGGATTCACTGGTATGATCCTTTATTTATTCTTACTTTATTTTTGGTTTATTAATATTTCCCTCAACCGTTGACTTCAGGGTATATGATCCGTGATCATATAATATTCAGCCTTTTGAAGAATTTGTTTTGACAAACACTTGATATTCTTTTTAACAACTTATAAATTTCCAATTTATATAGAATGAAGTTAACCCACAAGAATAAACATAACAATATTCAAGATAAAGGTAAATGAGCAACACCAAACATAGTCAAAAGGTTAAGTTTTATTTATTTATAAAAACCCTTTAAAAGGTTGTCAAAATTGCTAACCCAAACATCTACCAGCAATACATGGCCCGTCCGTTTGGGTTGGCAAACGGTGTTCATACTTAAAGTTCATAAAGTGCAGGAAATTAAAGATGAGAGGCATTAAAGGCTTCATCCCCCAAACAGAGGATCCATCCACCTTTGCTACCCCCTATTGTTCAAGAGGATCACTGATCCTTAACCCTAGATACTATTGTTTAATTACAGACCATAATTGTTCGAAATTAAAACACCATAACCAAAAAACCATCAAATCCTAAAAATGGGCTCCGGCCACGTCTAAATTTTCCATCATCGCCCATTGTTGCAGCCTAAACCTTCGCTGCATCATCCACCTTGGCTTCACCACCTTCACCACTGCCACCAGCCGCTGCCACTTCTAGAGGATCCTTAGTACCGCTTGTACCAGCTTTCGAGGTCAGCACCTCCTCTGGTTCCTCATCATCCCCTAGCTCCTAGAGTCTTTGCTTCCAGCCGACAGTGTCCCACTCAGCCCTATCGAAGGAGGGATCTGCACCTTCTCTGGCCATCCTTAGTTTTGTCTTGAGGATCACAATAGCAGCAGATTGCTTGGCATCCTCGGTGATCTCCAGCCGCTCCTTATGAGCCTTCATCTCAGCAACCAGGACCTGTTTCTCCAGACCTTTGTTCTCCTTCTCCAGGCGGGAGATCTTCTTATCCTTGGCAGCAGCCATGCTTTGGAGGTCCAGAAGACCTTCTTCAGCTTCAGCTAGGCATTTGCTTTGGATAGCCTGGATCTCTACAAGTTTCTGCAAACAACTGAGGGTGATAGTCAGAATCAATGATCCTTAGACAGGTTACAGAATTGAGGATCTGTGATCCTTAGCTCTGAGATGAAGTCATGGATTTGTTGCTCGATGTGGGGAGCATCACCAGAAGGCTTGTTGGGCTTCTTCCTCTTGACTCTGGCTTTGGCTCCGGTGGTTATGCCTTTGACTTCCGGTTGGCTTTGGCCTGCGGGGTCTATCAAGAAGGCATCATCTCTCCTAGGTCTATCAAGAAGGAGCTGGTCGCAGGCCAAAGCCAACCAGAAGTCAAAGGCACAACCACCAGAGCCAAAGCCGGAGTCAAGAGGAAGAAGCCCAACGAGCCATCTGGTGATGCTCCCCACATCGAGCAACAAATCCATGACTTCATCTCAGAGATAAGGATCACAGATCCTTAATTCTGTAACCTGTCTAAGGATCATTGATTCTGACTATCACCCTCTGTTGTTTGAAGAAACTTGTAGAGATCCAGGCTATCCAAAGCAAACGCCTAGTTGAGGCTGAAGAAGGTCTTCTGGACCTCCAAACCATGGCTGCTGCCAAGGATAAGAGGATCTCCTGCCTGGAGAAGGAGAACAAAGGTCTGGAGAAACTGGTCCTGGTTGCTGAGATGAAGGCTAATAAGGAGCGGCTGGAGATCACCGAGGATGCCAAGCAATCTGATGCCATTGTGATCCTCAAGACAAAACTAAGGATGTCCAGAGAAGCTGCGGATCCCTCCTTCGACAGGGCTGAGTGGGCACTGTCGGCTGGTACAAGCGGCACTAAGGATCCTCTAGAAGTGGCAGTGGCTGGTGGCAGTGGTGAAGCCAAGGTGGATGATGCAGCGAAGGTTTAGGCTACAACAATGGGCGATGATGGAAAATTTAGACGTGGTCGGAGCCCATTTTTAGGATTTAATGGTTTTTTGGTTATGGTGTTTTAATTTCGAACAATTATGGTCTGTAATTAAACAATAGTATCTAGGGTTAAGGATCAGTGATCCTTTAGAACAATAGGGGGTAGCAAAGGTGGATGGATCCTCTGTTTGGGGGATGAAGATTTTGATGCCCCTAGTCTTTAATTTCCTGCACTTTATGAACCGTAAGTATGGACACCCTTTGTCAATCGAAATGGACGGACCACGTATTGCTGGTAGATGTTTGGGTTAGCAATTTTGACAACCTTTTAAAGGGTTTTTATAAATAAATAAAACTTAATCTTTTGACTATGTTTGGTGTTGCTCGTTTACCTTTATCTTGAATATTGTTATGTTTATTCTTGTGGGTTAACTTCATTCTATATAAATTGGAAATTTATAAGTTGTTAAAAAGAATATCAAGTGTTTGTCAAAACAAATTCTTCAAAAAGCTGAATATTATATGATCACGGATCATATACCCTGAAGTCAAAGGTTGAGGGTAATATTAGTAAACCAAATATAAAGTAAGGATAAATAAAGGATCATACTAGTGAATCCAAGTTAGGATTCTATATCCTTAAAACTTACAGTTATGTCAATAAGGCATAGAAATCAGTAAAACTTTAGGATCCAGGATCCTTACTTGTTAAGCTTTGTGAACCTTTAATGATATACAACTTGGGACTAAGCCAAACATCAAATGAAAGAATCATTAGTGACTAGGGACAAGCCCAACAAACTGGGGACAAGCCCAATAAACTGGGGACAAGCCCAACAAACTGGGGACAAACCCAACAAACTGGGGACAAGCCCAATAAACTTGAGCTAACGTGAAAACGTTAGAAACCTTAGAATACTGGAGTATGGCCCATACTGGCGACTATCCAAACGTGAGTGACATGAAAATGCCAAAACCTTAGCTAACGTGAAAACGTTAGAAACCTTAGGAACGGATGTATGGTACGTCTACCATTATACTTAGGATCCTACATATAGCCAACAGCAATGAAATTGTCAGCCCCTAAAGCGGGTATTGGTCCCATTGCCTCGAACTATACTTGGATAACGTGCGCAACTGGCGGGGTGTCAAAACCCAATTCGTGTGAAAGGTGAAAACCTTTAAACCGTAGAAGGTAATGGATACCTTAGACTGGGGAAATGCCCAAAAACTTTGGAGAGGTGGCCAACCTCTAGATCCTTTATCACAAATGTAAATAACTCTTCAAAACTTAAAACTTAATAAAGTTGGATGTTGAGAACCTAACATCCTTTGCATATAATGAATAAAGGAAATATAATATGAAATAGTTAGTAAAATGTTACCAAATTAAGGATCATACATCCTTCGAGGATCCTTCAGTCTGTACTGAACATCAAGACATCTAAGGATCCATTATCCTTCCTACATGAAGTGCTTCTTTAAATGAATAGCATTCCAAGATCTTGGTAGGAGATCACCATCCATTGTTAACAAACGATATGCCCATTTTCCTGCTTCAGCTTCAATTAGATAGGGGCCTTCCCATTTTGGTGCTAGCTTGCCATCAGTAGTATTTGTGGTATTTTGGAATGCTTTCCTTAATACCAAGTCACCAACTTGAAACTTTCTGACCCTGACATTTTTGTTGTAAGCTCCAACTACTCTTTCTTGATAGCGAACCAACCTTATCCTTGCCAAATCCCTGAGTTCTTCTATGGTATCCAGGTCTTGAGTCAGGCTTTCAACATTTCCTTCAGGATCACAGATGTTTGTCCTTGTTGTAGGAACTACCATTTCTGTAGGGATCACCGATTCTGCTCCAAAAACTAGGGAGAATGGAGTTTAACCCGTAGCATTCTTAGGAGTTGTTCTATCAGCTCATAAGACATCTGGTAACTCTTCTGCCCATTTTCCTTTCTTGGATCCAAGCTTCTTCTTCAAGTTATTGATGATGATCTTATTGGATGATTCTGCCTGACCATTAGCTTGTGGGTGGAATGGTGTTGATGTTGTCATCTTAATCCCCCAGCTATCACAAAAGTTAGTAGTTTGAGTCCCAATGAGTTAGGATCCATTATCACAAACAATTTCAAAAGGTATTCCAAATCTAGTAATGATATTTCTTATGATAAAGGATATGACTTCTTTTTCTCTGACTTGTGCAAAGGCATCTGTTTCTATCCACTTTGAGAAATAATCAGTCATGGCTAACATAAATACTTTCCCTCCTGGTGCCTTAGGAAGCTTGCCAACTATGTCCATTCCCCATCTCATGAATGGCCAAGAAAAGGATATATGATGCAAAGGCTCTGCTGGTTGGTGTAGAATATTACTGTGTCTTTGGCAAGCATCACATTTCTTTGCATATTCCACAACATCCTTCTATATTATGGGCCAAAAATATCCTGTTCTAAGGATCCTTGAAAATAGTGCTCTGCCCCAGTGTGATTCCCACAATCTCCTTCATGAAAATCCTTTAAGAATTCTTGAATCTCTGGATCCTCAATGCATCTTAGAGATGGACCTGCAAGAGACCTATTATATAAGATGTTATTTAATAATGTGAATTGAGATACCTTAATCTTGAAGGCTCTAGGATTTTCTCCAACAGGAATTTCTCCGTTCTGAATATATCGCAGGATCAGAAGGATCCATGATTCTGAACTTGACTGTGCACCATCTCTGGGTACAATTGCAGAATCTTTCACTATCTCCATGGCCGTATTATCCTCAATTGCAGGAGTTAGAACATGGATGACAGGTATCTTCACATCCTCTGGGATCTTCAGTGATGATCCAAGATTAGCTAGAGCATCAGCTTCTGCATTTTCTTCCCTGGGTACCTGTGTTAGACTGAAAAAAGCAAAAGAATCTGCCAGTTTCCTGAATATTTCTAGGTACTTGATTAGCTTTTCACCTTTGACAGCGTAAGAACCGTTATAATGATTAGTAATTAATAGAGAATCTACATACACTTCAAGATACCTGATCCTCATTTGCTTGGCTAATTGCAAACCTGCTATCAAGGCCTCATGCTCTGCCTCATTATTGGTGGTTTGAAATTCACAAGCAATTGATTGGGGTATAATGTCCCCCTGTGGCGATTTTAGTAGTATGCCTAGTGCAGTTCCCTTGACATTTAAAGCTCCATCTGTGAAGAGTATCCAAGGATCCTTGGTCTCCTTAAGTTGTTGAACTTCCAATTCAGCTTCCCTTTGTAGATCACTACTGAAATCAGCCACAAAGTCAGCTAAGGCTTGGGACTTGATGACAGTCCTAGGTTCATACTTAATGTCATATGCACTAAGCTTGACAGCTCATTTTGCCATCCTTCCTAACATTTCAGGCTTCCTGAGAACATTCTTAATGGGAAAATTAGTTTTGACAATAATAGGATGAGTTTCAAAACAATGCCTCAGTTTAGTAGATGCCATAATTAGAGAAAGAATAAGTTTCTCTAAGTGAGAATACCTGGTCTCGACATCAAGTAGACTTTTACTTACATAGTATACCGGATGTTGAGAGCCTTCATGATCCTTAACTAGGACCGCACTTACTGCCTTAGCTGAAACGGCTAAGCATAAGGATAATGATTCTCCATTTTCTGGTTTCATTAGAGCTAGTGCTGAGGATAGGTAATCCTTGAGGGCTTTAAGGGCATTCTCATGTTTCTCAGTCCATTCAAACTTTTTATTCTTCCTCAGAATATCATAGAACTCCTTGCACTTTTCTGAGGCTTTGAGATGAATCTGTTCAAGGCTGCGATTCTTCCTACCAACCTTTGCACATCCTTGGCATTAGCAGGAGGCTTAATGTTCACAATGGCCTTGATTTGTTCTAGACTCGCCTCTATTCCTCTCTTGGTCACCATATATCCTAAGAATTTTCCAACTTTTACTCCAAAATGGCATTTGGAAGGATTCAACTACATGTTATACTTGTCAAGGATGTTGAATGCTTCTTCCAGATCCTTCAAGTGATTCTCAACTCTTTTGTATTTGACTACCATGTCATCTATGTAGACTTCCATGGTGTGTCCGAGTTGTTCCTTGAACATCTTATTCACCAACCTTTGGTATGTGGCACCTGCATTTCTTAAACCAAAGGGCATAGCAATATAGCAATATATACCAGTGGGAGTCATGAAGGCTGTGTCCTCTTGGTCAGATGGTTCCATCTGAATTTGTTGGAATCCAGATGAAGCATCCATAAAAGTCAACAACTCGTGACCCTCAGTAGCATCCACCATGGAGTCAATATGGGGTAAAGGGAAAGGATCCTTGGGACATGCTTTGTTTAAGTCAGTAAAATCAACGCATACCCTCCACTTTCCATTCTTTTTCTAAACAACTACCACATTGGCTAACCATCTTGGATACTTTACCTCTCTGATCATACATGCCTTTAGCAATTTGTCTACCTCTTCTTGGATAATGGCATTTCTTTCGGGTGCAAATTTCCTCCTTTTTTGGTGTATTGGTTTGAAAGACCTGTCAATACCAAGTTTGTGAGTAATAACATTATTAGATATACCTGTCATGTCTTCATGTTTCCAAGCAAAGGTAGATTTTTTTCTTCTCAGGAAGGATATCAAATCCTTCTCAATGTTATCCAGGATCCCGGATCCTATAAAAACTTTGGATTCAGGATCCTCGGTGTTTAACATAATATCTTTGACGTCCAGTTCTCTTGCCTTCATGACGTTCCTTGGAGGATACATTAATTGCTATGCTTCCCTCGGTTTAGAGGCTGTCTTCATCGAGGAAGTGTAGTAGTTATTCGCTTCCTGCTGGTCACTCTCTATCTTTACCACACCTCATGGAGTTGGAAGCTTAACACATTGATGATATGTTGACGGGACTGCCTTCATATCATGTATCCATGGCCTGCCAAGGATAACATTACAGAATGATAAGCAATCTATAACACAAAATTTTTGAACAGAATTTACTCCCTCTATATAAATTGGTAGCTTGATGTCCCCCAATGTATTTTTGTTTCTCCACTGAATCCCACGAGTACAGATGATCTTGGAACAACTTCGGATTCAGAAATGTTCTTTAGTTTGAGGACATCCAACTGGATTATGTTCACCGAGCTTCCTCCATCAATGAGGACCCTGCAAACAAAATGATTAGAAATAAATAATGTAATGACTAAACCGTCGTGATGAGGATCCTGTATGTCTACGCGGCCATCCTCATCAAAGGATATCACTTTCTACTGAGTAAGAATGGAAGTTCGAAAAGGTCTGTCCCCATTCTCCATCTTTATTTCCTTAGCATGCCTCTTATCTGCTGAAAATAAAGTTCCACAAATATCAGAGCCTCCGGAGATAAAGTTAATGATCTGAGCATCAGCAGGTGGTGGAGTAGCTTTTTCAGGAATTTTTTCAGAATCCTGGATCCTTGACTTTTCTCTTCCAAGCAGCTCCTTCAAGTATCCTTTGCTCAAAAGATAACATGTCTCCTTCCTTAATGCTATGCACTCATCTGTGAGATGACCAAAATCCTCATGATAAGCACACCACTTCGATTTATCTTTGGTAGCAGCCGGTTTGTCACTTTTCCTTGGCCACCTAGCCTTGTGACCTAAATTCTGCATAGCAAGGATTAGTTCACTGTTATCAGCAGAAAAACAATATTCAGAAATAGGAGGATAATCCTCATCGTCTTTCTCTTGTTCCATGGCATGCACATTCTGGTTGTCATGCTTAGTGTACGGTTTGGATCGGTTATTCTTGAAATAGGATCCTTGCTTCTCCTGTTTTAAGGATCCTGACAACCTTTCATGGATCCTTTTATCATCTTCTAAACGGATGAACCTCAAGGCCCTGTTCCTTACTTCATCTAGATTCCTGCAAGGTGTCATAACAAGATCATCATAGAACTGAGAATCTTTTAGTAATCCCATTTTAAAAGCTTCAACAGTAGTGGCAATATCCAAGTTAGGGATTTCTAAGGATTCTCTACTAAATTTAGTTATATAATCTCTTAACGATTCATTATGACATTGGGTGACCCTATAAGTCACTAGTTAGCCTTTCAAATGTTCTACTACATGAGAATTGATTATTGAATAAGTTAACTAAATGAGAAAATGAAGTAATTGAGTAAGGAGGAAGACTTAGCAGCTGTTTTGGTCAAAAATCAAGCAAAGACAATGTAACCAAATCTTTTGTTGTGAGGTGTGATGCTTGAATCAATGAACAATATTAAGGATCACTCATAAATGTAAACAATAAGTGACACAATGATTTATACGAGGAAAAAGCCCTTGATCAAGATTTGATCTCCGGCATAAAAAACCTAGGGTGATGGAAACTACCGATCACCAACTCATATTAAACAGAAAATGTATTACAACTTTGGATGATAGCGAGCTTGTTACAAGGATCACTAGAGTGTAATGTGCAAAAAAGTGAGTATTCGCCGAGCAAACTGTCGAGAGCTGATGAGAGCAGTTACAAGTGTATGTGTTTAGCCAAAAATAGCCAAGTGTTCTAATTTAGCTCGTTATCCCCTTTTAAATTTGGAAAATATCTAAGCTAACTAACTATCCGCATTTCGTGCAAGTCTTCCACGACCTCCATAACGTCCATATTAGTCAAGCACGTGCGGAAGAAAAAGGGAATATGCTCCAGGAATATCGCCAAGACTAAGCCCAAGCACGTACTCCTGCAAAATAACTTCATATTCAAAGCAGACAATCGTTAGTGCAAGGATCACTATGATGATCCTGGATCCTGATCCTACAATACTCTCTGAGGATCACTAATTCATACAGAATTGAGGATCCCTAAACCCGACAGTAATTGAGGATCACTGATCTTTGGAAAATCCTCCCTAACAATTGCCCCCAAAATATAAGGAGTAAAGTGTAAATAAGCGAGTTATATTTTCTCGTTCTTATCCGTAACAAACCAACGGATATATAGCCGTTACATTCTGACTAGCCGTTGCAAATCTGACGTCATTGAAGTGACTATCCTGCAAAATCATGATTATAAATTGAAGTTAGAGATAAGGGTTAGGAAGCATTTAAATTCGTGCGTTTCATCCTTTAAATCCTCATTCAAAGATCTGATCAGGTACTTCTCCTTCCTTTCTCTCTTCATATTCTCATTCTGTTTCTTCTTCTTTACCCTCATCATGACCAAGATGATGCTAAGATCCTCTCCGGCTAAAGATCACAAAAAGGACAGTCTTTTGAAGAGCCAGGGGATCATCGAAAGCTCTGCGAAGGAAAGATGCTTTTTTACCGATCCGCAGATAAACAGGATCCGCCATTGTTTTCCGGCGAACACCGTTTTTTAAACTTTTGAGCCCACCTTCCTAAGCGACTTTATTTCTGAAACCTGGGTAGCTTTTCCGGTCACCCCTTTTACGATAGGATACTCATATCCTTTTCCTGACTTCACCCAATCTTTCTTCTCTCTCACCGGCATCTCCTACAACCAAGCAATGCCAATGATGTGGAGGGTCTTGTATACCCTTGAAAGAATCATTGAGCATGAAGGTATTGATTTGGGAATGTCGGAGTTAGCAGAAATGTATGACATTGTGAGCCATGGATCTCATCGATATATATTCAAACACAAACCCGGTGAAGAACACCCCATCTTCAAAATCACTAAGAATGACACCAACTGGAAAAGGCGATTCTTCTTTGTCAGAAGGGATTCCATCCCTGATGGAAAGGATCTGCCTAGAAAATGGGCCACTCATGGTAGGATAGAGGATCCTTATATAAGGATCATAGGATACCCTATTTCTGCTGAGGATCACTAACATCCTTTTGTTTCTTTTGTGCAGCTATCTCTGTTTCATACATCATTCCATCACCTGCCACCAAGGAGAGGCTCGCTGCTTTCCGAAAACTTGATCCTGCAATAAGATCATTTCAAGCACATACCCAGGATTCTCAAGAAGTATCCTCAGGCTCTGTTACGATGTCAAGTAAGTATCCCATTTTGTGCATAACTAAATGTTTAAATTAAAATGAAATAAGGATACTTATCTGTTATGGATGTGTAGGTGCTGGAAAATAATCGAAGTCCGCTACTCGTTTTAGTGTCACTGACCTCGATGTTGTCCGATCCGCGAAGAAGAAGCCCGCTGCTAGTCCATCCGTCAAGGTCCCCAAGGCAACCACTTCTAAGGGAAGGGCCGGAAAGAAAAGGAAGACTGCTGATACCCTTGAAGGTCTGCCTCTGATCCAGCATCAGTTCGAGGAATACGTTGCGGAGGTGAGAATTACTGATCCTTAAATGTGATTCTTGTATATGATCCTTCCATACTGAGGGTAAGGGATCCTGACTTGTATCCTTTCTTTTGCAGAAATTTGCTGAAATCCAAGATTACGTAGGGAGTCTTGAAGAAGTTGAGCTAAAGTGTTTGGACCTCCAAAAGATCATGCTGGCCAAGGATCAGAAGATCGCCTCCCTCGAAAACGATGTCAATCTGGTGAAGAGGGAACTTGTCCTGGCTCATATCACGGCTGATCAGGAGAAGGCTGAAATCACAAATGATGCTAAAGTCTCCGCTGCCATTGCTATGTACAAAACCAAGTTGCAGATGGCCCATGAAGCTCAAGATCCTAATTTTGACAAGAGCAACTGGGACATAGAGGGCTGGAAGGCTAGGTTAGCTGAGCTGGACGACGAAGAAGAGGCTGGTGAGGTCTTAGCAATCAAGGCTGGCAGCGGTGGGGTTAAGGATCATGTGGGTGATGCCGGAGCTGGAGGAGCTGGTGAAGGTGATGGTGATGCAGCAAAGGCGTAAGCTGCAGGAATGGGCGATGATGGACATTTCTAGACGCTGCCGGAGCCCATTATTTAGGACTTGGTAGTAGTTTTATTTTGGTTATGGTGTTTTGAAACAATGCTGGTTTGTACTTTGAACAATAGTTTCTAGGGTTATGGATCATGGATCCTTAAACAATAGGTAGGATAATGGGTGGTGGATGGATCCTTTGTTTGGGGGATGAAGCCACTTGTTATCCTGCCATCTTTTATTTCCTGCACTCTTAAGACCCGTTAACAATGGACACCCTTTGCCAACCCATGTGGACGGGCCACGTTTTGCTGGTAGAAACGTGGGTTGGCAATTTTGACAACCTTGAAGGGTTTAACGTTTTGTGAATAAATAAAACTTTAACTTTTTGGCTATTTCCCAAGTTGTTATCCTTGTAAATACTTTACTTTTCAATTGTTGTGATATACATTTTGTCTGAATTTATTAAGTGAAGAAGAAAAATTTTTATAAATATCCTCAAAAAGTTTAGGATATGATCAAGGATCACATATTCTATAGTTAACAAGTTCTGAAAAGTAGTGTAGTTTAAGGATCATAAGTTCAGTTGTCAAAGGATATGGGTCACTTATGTAAATAATAAATAAAATCAAAGTAATTGAGGATCATACCTGAGAATCCAAGTTAGGATCCTAACCTTTAACACTTATAATCAGGATAACCAAAAGACAAACCTTAGTAGAAGGTAAGGATCAAGGATCCTTGATTGTTTAGCTTCAAAAACCTGAAACATGATACAACTTGGGACTAAGCCAATATAAGATAAAAGTTAGTAACTGGGGACAAGCCCAACAATTCTGGGGACAAGCCCAATATACTGGGGACAAGCCCAAAGGATAACTGGGGACAAGCCCAAAGGATCGTGTGTAAACTGGAGTATGGCCCTCACTGGCGACTATCCAAACTTAGTGACATGAAAATGCCAAAACCTTAGCTAACGTGAAAATGTTAGAAACCTTAGGAACGGATGTATGGTACGTCTACCATTATACGTAGGATCCTGAATACAGCCAGTATAATGAAATTGTCAGCCCCTAAAGCGAGTACTGGTCCCATTGCCATGAACTGTACCAGGATCATCGTGCGCTACTGGCGAAACTGGGGACAGGCCCAAACTGGGGACAAGCCCAAAACTGGGGACAAGCCCAAATAACTGGGGTCAAGCCCAAATAACTGGGGTCAAGCCCAAATAACTGGATACTTCTGTGGATACTCAATCCTTTGTTAAGGATACCTGAACCTTCAAAACTCAGAATCAAGTGAAAGGAGGGTAAAGGATGCAGGATCCTTATCCTTATATAAGATAATTAAAGAATGAAATAGTTTGAGATTAGAATATTACCAAAATGAGGATCATCTGTCCTGTAAGGATCCTTCAAGGATACTTGTCAGGTAAGAATCATGGATCCTTATTACATGAAATATTTCTTCAAGTGGACAGCATTCCAAGCTCTTGGTAGCAAATCTCCTTCCATTGTTAGCAATCGATATGCCCCCTTTCCTGCTTCGGCTTCAATCAAATAGGGGCCTTCCCATTTTGGTGCTAACTTCCCATCAGCAGGATTGGTGGTATTCTAAAATACTTTCCTTAACACCATATCACCAACTTGGAATTTCCTGATCCTGACATTCTTGTTGTAGGCTCCAGCCATCCTTTGTTGATAACTGGCTATCCTTATCCTTGCCAAATCCCTGAGTTCTTCTATAGTATCCAAATCTTGAACCAAGTTTTCAGCATTTTCTTCAGGATCACGAATGCTTATTCTTGCAGTAGGAACCACCATCTCTGTAGGGATCACTGATTCTGCCCCAAATACCAAAGAAAATGGAGTTTGGCCAGTGGCATTCTTGGGAGTTGTTCTATCAGCCCATAGTACATAAGGTAGTTCTTCTGCCCACTTTCCTTTCTTGGATCCAAGCTTCTTCTTCAAATTGTTGATGATGATCTTGTTGGATGATTCTGCTTGACCATTAGCTTGTGGGTGGACTGGTGTTGATGTTATCATCTTAATCCCCCAGCTATCACAAAAGTTAGTAGTTCTATTCCCAATAAATTGGGATCCATTATCACAAACAATTTCAGAAGGGATACCAAATCTAGTAATAATGTTTCTCTTAATAAAGGATATCACTTCCTTTTCTCTGACTTGAGCAAAGGCTTCAGCCTCTATCCACTTGGAGAAGTAGTCAGTCATAGCAAGCATGAATACTTTTCCACCAGGTGCCTTAGGAAGCTTACCAACTATATCCATTCCCCATCTCATAAATGGCCAAGAAGAGGATATAGGATGCAAAAGTTCTGCTGGTTGGTGAAGGATATTACTATGTCTCTGACAAGGATCACACTTCTTGGCATATTCCACAGCATCCTTCTTTATAGTAGGCCAATAGTATCCTGTCCTCAGGATCCTTGAGAATAATGCTCTGCCCCCAGTGTGGTTTCCACAATCTCCTTCATGGAAATCCTTTAGAACTTCTTGAATTTTAGGATCCTCAATGCATCTTAGATATGGTCCTACAAGAGATCGTTTATACAACATATTATTCAATATTGTAAATTGAGATACCTTAATTTTGAAAGCCCTGGGGTTTTCTCCTGTGGGAATCTCTCCATGTTGTATGTATCTCATGATTGGAAGGATCCATGATCCTGAATGAGATTGAGTATCATCACTAGGGATGATTGCAGAATCTTATCCTATCTCCATGGCTATATGATCCTCGATAGCAGGGGTCAGGATGTGGATAATAGGGATCCTGATATCCTCCGGGATCTTCAAGGATGATCCTAGATTGGCTAATGCATCAGCCTCTGCATTCTCTTCCCTTGGTAACTGTGTCAAACTGAAGGAAACAAAAGAGAGTGCCAATTCTTTGACTATCTCTAAATATTTGATTAGCTTTTCACCTTTAACAGCATAGGATCCATTAAAGTGATTAGTAATCAGCAATGAATCTACATGTACCTCAAGATACCTGATCCTCGTATGCTTGGCAATTTGCAAACCAGCTATCAAGGCTTCATATTCAGCCTCATTATTAGTAGTTTGAAACTCACAAGCTATGGAGTGGGGTATTATGTCCCCCTGTGGCGATTTTAGTAGTATTCCAAGCCCTGTTCCTTTGATGTTAGAAGCACCATCAGTGAAGAGTATCCAAGGATCCTTAGTTTCTTCCAGCTGTTTGACTTCTAATTCAGCTTCCTTTTGCAAGTCACTACTAAAATCTGCCACAAAGTCAGCTAAGGCTTGGGATTTGATGGCAGTCCTTGGTTCATATCTTATATCATATGCACTAAGCTTCACTGCCCACTTAGCCATCCTTCCTGACATTTCAGGTTTCCTGAGAACATTCTTAATTGGAAAATTAGTCTTAACAATAATGGCATGAGTCTCAAAATAATGTCTTAATTTAGTAGATGCCATAATTAATGCAAGGATAAGTTTCTCTAAGTGTGAATACCTGGATTCAGCATCAAGTAAACTCTTACTTACATAATAAACAGGATGCTGTGTACCTTGGTGATCCTTAACAAGGACCGCACTTACTGCTTTAGAGGATACAGCTAAATACAAGGATAATATATCCCCTTTCTCTGGTTTCATCAAGGCAGGGGCTGAGGATAGGTAATCCTTCAGAGCTTTGAGGGCACTTTCATGCTTCTCAGTCCATTCAAATTTCTTGTTCTTCCTCAGGATGTCATAGAATTCCTTGCACTTTTCTGAGGATTTGGATATGAACCTGTTCAAGGCTGCGATCCTGCCTGTCAATCTTTGCACATCCTTGGCATTGGCAGGAGATTTGATATTCACAATAGACTTAATCTGCTCTGGAATTGCTTCAATGCCCCTCTTTGTCACCATATAGCCTAGGAATTTCCCTGCTTTAACACCAAAATGACACTTGGAAGGATTCAGTTTCATATAAAATTTATCAAGGATATTGAATGCTTCCTCCAAGTCTTTAAGGTGATCCTCAGCTTTCTTGGACTTAACCACCATGTCATCTATATAGACTTCCATAGTGTGTCCAATTTGTTCCTTGAACATCATATTGACTAGCCTTTGATATGTAGCACCTGCATTCCTTAGTCCAAATGGCATAGCAATATAACAATATATACCAGTTGGGGTCATAAAGGCCGTATCCTCTTGATCAGATGGTTCCATCTGAATTTGTTGAAATCCAGATGAAGCATCCATAAAAGTCAACAACTCATGACCCGCGGTAGCATCCACCATGGAGTCAATGTGGGGTAATGGGAAAGGATCCTTGGGACATGCCTTGTTTAAATCAGCAAAATCGACACATACCCTCCACTTTCCATTTTTCTTTTGAACAACAACCACATTGGCTAACCATCTTGGATACTTGACCTCTCTTATCATACCTGCCCGAAGTAGTTTGTCTACCTCTTCCTGGATGATAGCATTCCTTTCAGGTGCAAACTTCCTCCTCTTCTGATGTATAGGCTTGAATGACCTGTCAATTCTAAGCTTGTGAGTAATTATATCCTTAGATATACCTGTCATATCCTCATGCTTCCAGACAAAAGTAGTTTTCCTCCTCTTAAGGAAGGATACTAGATCTTGTTCAATGTTGTTAAGGATCCCTGATCCTATGAAGATCTTGGATTCAGGATCATAAGGATCCATGAGGATTTCCTTCACATCCTGCTCTCTTGCCTCCAAGACATCCCTTGGAGAATGCTTTAATTGCTATTGCTCCCTTGGTTTCGAAGCTGGCTTCATTGATGATGTGTAGCAATTTTTAGCCTCTTGCTGGTCACTTTCAATTTTCACCACCCCCATGGACTAGGAAGCTTCACGCACTGATGATAAGTAGATGGGACTGCCTTCATGTCATGTATCCATGGCCTGCCAAGGATAACATTACAACAAGATAAGCAATCTATAACACAAAACTTTTGGTAAGAATGGAGTCCTTCAATATAGATAGGGAGTTTGATGTCCCCCAATGTATTTTTGGTTTCTCCGCTAAATCCCACAAGTACTGAGGATCTTGGGACAATGTCTGATTCAGGAATATTCATCTTCTTGAGGATATCAAGCTGAATGATATTCACTGAGCTACCTCCATCTATAAGGATCCTGCGAACAAAATGATTAGAAATAAACAGGGTAATAACAAGACCATCATGATGAGGATCCTGAACATCAAGACGATCATCCTCATCAAAAGTTATGATCTTATCCTCGGTTACAGTGGATGTCCGAATGGGTCCGTCTCCATTATCCATCTTGGTTTCCTTGGCATGTCTTTTGGTTGCTGAAAAGGAAGTACCACAAATGTCTGATCCACCGGATATAAAGTTTATAACTTGTGCATCTGCTGGAGGAGCAGGAGCCTTTTCCGGGATCCTTTCAGGATCCTGGATCCTTGACTTCTTTCTTCCCAAGAACTCCTTCAAGTGCCCCTTACTTAACAAGTAACCAATTTCCTTTCTAAGTGCAATACACTCTTCAGTGAGATGCCCAAAATCCTCATGATATGCACACCATTTGGACTTATCCTTTGTAGCAGCTGGTTTATCACTTTTTCTCGGCCACCTAGCTCTCTCATCTAGATTCTGCATTGCAAGAATTAGTTCATTGTTATCAACAGAAAAACAGTATTCAGAAATTGGAGGATAATCCTCATCATCCTCTTCTTGTTCTACTGCATGCACGTTCTGGTTGTCAGACTTGTTGTAGGACTTGAACTTGTTATTCTTAAAGTAGGATCCTTGCTTTTCCTGTTTTGAGGATCGTGTCAATCTCTCATGGATCCTTTTGCCATCCTCTTGGCGGATGAACCTAAGGGCCCTGGTTCTTACTTCATTAAGATTCCTGCAAGGGGTCATGACAAGATCATCATAGAACAATGAATCCCTAAGCAAACCCATTTTAAAGGCTTCTACAGCCGTGGCTATATCCAGATTAGGGATATCTAAGGATTCTTTACTAAACTTAGTGATGTAATCTCTAAGTGATTCATTTTGACCTTGTGTTACCCTATATAGATCACTAGTTAATCGTTCAAATTTTCTACTACGAGAGAATTGACTATTAAACAAATTAACTAGATTAGCAAATGAAGTAATAGAGTAAGGGGGAAGACTTAGCAGCCACTTAAGAGCAGATCCTGTAAGTGTGGATCCAAAACCCTTGCATAGACATGCTTCTTTTAACCTCACAGGAATTGGATTGATCTCCATCCTCTCCCTGTATTGAGCTACATGTTCCTCTGGATCCGTTGAACCATCATATAGCTTCATGGTTAGTATTTGGAACCTCTTGGGTATCTCAGCATCACAAATAGGTGGTGCAAAGCGAGATATCCTATGGCTACCATCTGCAATTTCAGGGATGGGTTTAACCACTCCTGGTACGCTGGATATCATATCCTTAAGCTTCTGTAACTCCCTAGCCATGGCTTGATTGATACCTGTATCCTACATAGAGCCATGGTTAGTATTATATGAATTATTAAAAGTGTTACCTCCCATGGGATTCATGTTTGGAATTGCCGATGTGAATCCATATTGACGGGGTTCTGGTATGATTGAAGGACCAGAGGAAGCAATGGTCTGCATTGGTATGAAGTCTCCTTGATGAACATCCGAACTTGGAGGCTGCATACTCCTTAAGGATCCTTGATCCTGAAAGATGTTGGATCCTTGATGCTGAGAGGATCCTTGAACCTGAAAGGATCCTTGAGGCTGAGAGGATGATCCTTGAACCTGAAAGGATCCTTGAGGCTGAGAGGAGGATCCTTGAACCATAGAGGATCCTTGGACCTGGGAGGATCCTTGGACCATAGAGGATCCTTGAACTGTGTGCATTCCCAAATATCCTCCTGAGCTGACGAAGGATCCATGATGCTGGACAGAGGCTCCGGAAGGTTGAAAGTAAGATCCTAGAGCCTGAGTCATTGTTGTTGTGCCATAACGCCTTCCTGGTAATCCGCCCACGTATTGCACGTCCGGAGCTGCTGAATGCTGGGAAGTTATGACCGGAGTGTCGAAATTCAGCGATCTGGGCATCAATGGGGAATGATCCTCCATTGATTTCTTCTGTTTCTTGATATCGCCTATCTCCCTAAGGATCATTTCGTTGGTTTTATCCTGCTCTTGCATGCGATCCTTCATCTGCAAAATCAAAGTAAAGAGATCACTATTAGTAGGATTAGTGGAAACAGAAGAAGTTGGTGGTTTTGGAAATATTGGGCTTGGTCTCTTCGCAGCATTTTCAGCATTCTTCTGGGATCCAGAAGGTGGTGGAGGCAAAGGAGGAACGCCTTGTGAAGAACTGATTACCGACATTGAACTTGAAGTGTTCTTCGCTGAGGAAGCCATCTGCTTGGTTGTAACGAACCGAAATGACCAGAAAAATACGAATCTTCTTAGGAATGAAGCACCAATTGCCCCACGGTAGGCGCCAAACTGTTTTGGTCAAAAATTAAGCAAAGACAATGTAACCAAATCTTTTGTTATGAGGTGTGATGCTTGAATCAATGAACAATATTAAGGATGACTCAGAAATGTAAACAATAAGTGACACAATGATTTATACGAGGAAAAAGCCCTTGATCAAGAGTTGATCTCCGGCATAAAAAACCTCGGGTGATGGAAACTACCGATCACCAACTCAGATTAAACAGAAAATGTATTACAACTTTGGATGATAGCGAGCTTGTTACAAGGATCACTAGAGTGTAATGTGCAAAAAAGTGAGTATTCGCCGAGCAAACTGTCGAGAGCTGATGAGAGCAGTTACGAGTGTGTGTGTTTAGCCAAAAATAGCCAAGTGTTCTAATTTAGCTCGCTATCCCCTTTTAAATTTGGAAAATATCTAAGCTAACTAACTATCCGCATTTCGTGCAAGTCTTCCACGACCTCCATAACGTCCATATTAGTCAAGCACGTGCGGAATAAAAAGGGAATATGCTCCAGGAATATCGCCAAGACTAAGCCCAAGCACGTACTCCTGCAAAATAACTTCATATTCAAAGCAGACAATCGTTAGTGCAAGGATCACTATGATGATCCTGGATCCTGATCCTACAATACTCTCTGAGGATCACTAATTCATACAGAATTGAGGATCCCTAAACCCGACAGTAATTGAGGATCACTGATCTTTGGAAAATCCTCCCCTAACAGCAGCCATTTCAAAGCTGATCCAGTTAGTGTGGATCCGAAGCCCTTGCATAAACAGGCTTCTTTTAACCTTTCTGGAATGGGGTTGATCTCCATTCGCTCCCTATATTTTGCCACATGCTCCTCTGGATCAGTGGTACCATCATACAGTTTCATATTGGGGGTTTGGAACCGTTTTGGTATCTCCGCATTACATATGGGTGGTGCAAAACGGGACAGCCTATGACTCCCATCCGGAATCTCAGGAATGGGTTTAACCACTCCTGGGACACTGGATATCATATCCTTAAGCTTTTGTAACTCTTTAGCCATGGCTTGGTTGATCCATGGTTCCTTCATAAAACCATGATTAGTACCAAAAGAAGTATTGAAATAGTTACCTCCTGATTGGTTTGGAACTGGGATCCCAGAAGTGTATCCAAAACAAGGCATGTCTGGTGCAAGAGTGGGACCAGATGAAGCAGCGGGTTGCATGGGCATGAAGTCTCCTAAGTGAACTTCAGAACTTCTGAGTGGTTGACTCCCTAAGGATCCTTGATCCTGGAACATGTTGGATCCGGGATACATCTGTGCTGAAGATCTTGAAGGATACTCCATGGATCCTTGAACCTGGGATGAGGATCCTTGAACCTTTGATGAGGATCCTTGAACCTGGGATGAGGATCCTTGATATTGAAAGTTGGATCCTTGAACTGGGTTCTTCTCCAGATACCCTCCTGAACTGAGGTAGGACCCCTGAGGCTGAGACGAGGATCCTTGAGGATGCGCTGTGGCCAGTTATCCATACTGCAAACTCGATGATCCTCGATGTTGAACATTTGATGCTTTGGAATGTTGGATTGTTGATGGTGGGGTAGTAAAATCCAACGACCTAGGCATCAATGGAGAGTATTCCTCCTTTGATTTTTCTGCTTCTTCATTTCATCAATTTCATGAAGGATCCTCCCATTAGTTTCATCCTGCTGTTGCATGTATCCTCTCGTCTGCAAAATCAAAGTATAGAGATCACTGTTAGTAGGTGTAGAGGAAGAAACAGTAGTAGCTTTTGTGAAGACGGGGGTTGTCTTCTTCTGAGCGTTCTCAGAATTCTTCTGGAATGCAGGAGGAGGAATAGGAGGCAACGGTGCAATGCTCTGAGATGAAGTAACTACCGGCATGGAACTTGAAGTAGCTTTTCCTTGAGAATCCATACGGTTGATGGTAACGAACAGAAATGAACGAAATGAACAAAATTTCAGAATTGAAGCACCAATTGCCCCACGGTGGGCGCCAAACTGTTTTGGTCAAAAATCTGATTAAGGATAATGTAACCAAACTTTGAATGTGTGGTAGAGTGCTTGTTGTGTTGAACAAATGTATGAAAAATTATCAAACAGAAATGACATTGAACACAAGGATTTATACGAGGAAAAAGCCCTTGATCAATGTATGATCTCCCGCATAAAAAAACCTCGGGTGATGGAAACTACCGATCACTAAGTGTATTGAATGAAAAAGTTTACAACTTTGGATAATATTGAGCTTGTTACAATGAGATTGCTAGTGTGTTTGTAGGTTGTATTCGAGAGAGAGTTTGCGAGAGTGTAAGTGTGTGTTCTTTCTGTTCATTCAAGCTCAATATCCCACTATAATATTCAACTAATCCATCCTAACGAAATATCCGAAATTATTGCCATGCACCCACGTTCACCATCAACGGTCCTTGACTCATGCACGTGTCGAATATAAGAGCATATTCCCCTTGATTCCCGGTTATAATAGGTCCTCTTCGAAATGCACCTGCAAAATAAGGCCAAAGGTTGTTGGAAACAATTGTTAGTTTATTAGAATAATAGTGAGGATCCGTGATCCTTAGTCTTCCTGCATCGTTTCCTGAGGATCCGTGATCCAGGCCAAACAAAGGATACATGATCCATAAGCATTAAAATTCTATCCCCAACAGTACTATTGGACGGGAAAAGTTCAGGGAGTAAAATGTGTAGATACCCAGCGGAAGGATGCCCTAATCTCCTATGCCAAAGCCACGTTTCTCTACTCTTTGTTCCGTGAGCAAGCATCGCAATCCCTGACTGAATCACCTCATCCACATAGTATAAGCCATGTCGTTCAATGCCACGCCCAATTATCTTTCCAGTCCTGATGTCCTGTAAGATACAGAAATGAGGGTGCATTAGAACTGTGCATTTGAGTTCTTTTGTAACATGACTTATTGATAACAATTTGTGTGTTAACGAAGGAACATATAAACAATTTGACAGTCTCAGACTAGGAGATATTTCGACAGTTCCTCCTCCCTTTACTAAAACATTTTCACCATTTTCCGTTTTGATGTGGCTTCTGTT
Organism: Helianthus tuberosus; assembly: GCA_030545235.1. Classification (NCBI taxonomy): domain Eukaryota; kingdom Viridiplantae; phylum Streptophyta; class Magnoliopsida; order Asterales; family Asteraceae; genus Helianthus; species Helianthus tuberosus. The sequence goes on from CM060362.1 coordinate 4,664,490, forward strand.
TGGTTTCTTTGTGTCGCAACCCCAGGCCCCTATTTCCTGGGAACGGGGGCCACGAGCCAGTTTCGGTGGTATCGGTTGTTTAATCATTTTGGCAGCGGAAATTACATCAGGACCGTAGTTAGGAAATATTTTTATCAGAGTAAACCACCATATTTTATAAATATAATTACATGGGAAAAACCCAAGTTTTCATTACAATCTGTTTCTAGGGATAAACCCTATTTTATTCAAATAAAACATCTTCTTTATTTCGGTAACTTTTATAGCCACTTTTCCCAAGCCTTCAGTGCTGTCCAGTTGGCTTCTAATTGGCTTTCACATTTTGTTACCTGAAACGCGTTTTAAAAACATTTGTCAGTGGGAAATACTGGTGAGTGAATCCCAGTTTAATCAAAACAGGTTTTATCATCTCATAGTATTGAGAGCGATCATAATGTTTATATCTACACAATTACTCATTCAGTACTGTCAATCTTGACTGGTGGGTCATATTACTCATTGGCTAACTCGTTGTCCAATGGTAACGTGTTCCACATTTTGTATACAAAACACCAACATACCGGCAGTAATTAAAGAATTACAAGACTCAATCACTGCTAAATACACTTTAAAACATTTAAGGTTTTGTAAAAATAGTTTATAAAAAGGTTTACAAAAAGGAGATTACTCACATTGCTAATTTAGGGTTTTCCTTTGTGAATTCATGATTATAATCTATTAATTAAACAATGCACACGTGTTAGTATAATAACCCATTTTACATTAGTTATACCCTCCCCGAGACAGAAACTCCAACGACTACGTCGGGCAGAACCACGACAGCCGTTACGGAGTCCTAGATCGATCAGGCAGCGTATCTAATACGTAACCGGGGGTTAAAATACTTACAACGAGGCAGGGCTTCGCTATTTTAATGGGTATTATACCCGAAATTATAATTGCTATGTAGAAATATTGAGAGAGAGAATGAAAGTTTGAACGAGTTGGGACTGAAGCCAATCGACCCAATTTATAGGGCTGGAAATCGAGTTCGTCGCGCCCCGCGTAAGCCGAAGGCAAAGCCTTCGCGGCCCGCGACGTAGGGGTGTAGGGCTTAGGCTTGCTGAGTTGACTCGCTAGACTTGCCACGATCTCGACACGTGGCAGCTCCGGGGTTCGCCTGGTGGCCAAGCTGTCGCGGCCCGCGTAAGCCGAAGACTAAGTCTTCGCGCCCCGCGACAGACTAATAATTTTTGTTTTTATTTAATTTTTGTAAAAATAAAGGTATTTTGGGCCATTTCTCGTATACGGGGTGTATTTTAGGACGCATAAGGATGTTATAAATATTTTAGGAGTGTCGGAAATATTTTAGGAGGGTTGTTATATCCTCCCCACCTTGTTTTAGAACTCTTCCTCGAGGTCTACTGGAACAGGTGTGGGTATTTCATCTGCATCTCTGACTCAAGCTCCCATGTGTACTCTGGTCCTCTCTTGGAATCCCATCTTACTTTGACTAGAACCAATCTCTTGTGTTTGAGATTCTTGACTTTCCTGTCTTCAATCTGTAGGGGCTTTTCTACAAACTTAAGCTTCTCATTTACCTCTATGCCCTTAAGAGGTACCACTAATGATTCATCGGCTAAACACTTTTTGAGATTACATACATGAAACACATCATGTATTCCTGCCATTTCCTCTAGCAGTTGTAGCTGATACGCTACAGGTCCTATTCTTCTAATAATTTCAAAAGGTCCAACGTACCTGGGACTTAGCTTTCCCCTTTTGATGAATCTTACCACTCCTTTCCAAGGAGAAACTTTGAGCAATACCTTATCTCCTACCTGAAATTCCAGTGGTTTTCATCTGTTATCAGCATAACTCTTTTGACGGTCACGTGCTGCTTTTAATCTTTCCTTGACTTGAATAATCTTGTCTGTTGTCTCTTGTACTATTTCTGGTCCAGACAATTGCTTTTCCCCAATTTCTGACCAACAGACTGGAGTTCGGCACTTCCGTCCATAAAGTGCTTCGAATGGTGCAGCATTGATGCTGGTATGATAGTTGTTGTTGTAAGAAAATTCTATTAATGGTAAGTGATCATCCCAATTTCCTCCGAAATCAATTACACAAGCTCTAAGCATATCTTCCATTGTCTGAATTGTCCTTTCGATTTGTCCATCCGTTTGAGGATGATAAGTTGTGCTTAGATTTAACTTGGTTCCCATTGCTTTTTGGAAACTTGTCCAAAAATGAGAAGTAAAACAACTATCTCTATCAGAAACAATAGATAAAGGAATGCCATGTAATGAAACAATTTCATTTACATACAACTTGGCAAACTGTTCCATACTGAAAGTTTCCTCATTGGTAAGAAATGAGCAGACTTAGTTAACCTATCTACAATTACCCAGATTATATCATTACCTTTTCGCGTCTTGGGTAATTTGGTAACAAAGTCCATTGTTATCAATTCCCATTTCCATACTGGCATTTCTAATTGCTGCAATAAACCTGAGGGTTTCTTGTGTTCAGCTTTGATCTGTGAACAGGTTAAACACTTGGCAACATAAGCTGCTATATCCTTTTTCATTCCTATCCACCGGAAATTCTTTCTTAAGTCTTGATACATCTTATCACTTCCAGGATGTATCGTATATTTAGACTTATGGGCTTCTTCTAATATTTGGTGACGTAGGTTTCCTAGTTTAGGTATCCACATTCTTTTCTTATGGAATCTCCAAATTCCATCTGTTCCTTGTTCTAATTCCTTACTCATTCCTTTCAATTTTTCAGTATCGTCCTTGATTACTGATTTTTGTATGACTCTAATCTGTTCATTTAAATTTATCTGCATATTTAATTTAAGGGAACACACTTTTCTTGGCTTTTCATGATACTTTCGACTTAAAGCATCGGCTACTACATTAGTTTTTCTTGCATGATATTGAATATTACAATCGTAATCGCTAAGGGTTTCCATCCATCATCTCTGTCTCATATTTAACTATTTTTGCCCGAAAACATATCTTAGACTCTTATGATCGGTGAAAACAGTAAACTTGCTACCATACAGGTAGTGTCTCCAAATTTTCAGGGCAAAAATTATGGCTCCTAATTCTAAATCATGGGTTGAATAGTTTTCTTCATGATTCTTAAGTTGTCTAGACGCATAGGCTATAACCTTTTGACGTTGCATCAACACACATCCATAACCTAATTTAGAAGCGTCACAATATACTACAAAGTCTTCAGTTCCTTCTGGTAACGCTAATATGGGTGCATTGGTTAATCTTTGCTTAAGAATTCTAAAGGCTTCTTCCTGTTTTGGTCCCCATTCAAACTTAACAGACTTAAAGGTCAGTTTTGTTAAAGGAATGGCTATTCTTGAAAAATCTCGGATAAATCTTCTATAATAACTGGCCAGTCCTAGAAAACTTCTAACCTCCGTTGGTGATTCAGGGACTTTCCATTTAGTAATTGCCTCGATCTTTGTGAGATCCACATGAATTCCTTCATAATTGACTAGGTGTCCAAGAAATTGCACTTCTTCTAACCAAAACTCACATTTTGAGAATTTAGCATAAAGTTTTTCTTTTCTCAGCAAATTTAGGAGTACATGCAGATGTGTTGCATGTTCCTCTTTACTCTTAGAGTAAATGAGAATATCATCTATAAAGACAATTATGAATTTATCCAAATATGGCTTACATATTCGGTTCATCATGTCCATAAATGCGGCTGGGGCATTGGTTAACCCAAATGGCATGACAGTAAATTCATAATGACCATACCTTGTCCTAAATGCGGTCTTAGGAATGTCCTCTTCCTGTACCTTCAATTGATGAAATCCTGAACGTAAATCGATCTTAGAGAAAAATCGAGCTCATTGTAATTGATCAAACAGATCATCGATTCTCGGTAATGGGTACCGATTTTTAATCGTAACCTTGTTCAACTCTCGGTAATCAATGCACATACGCATTGACCCGTCTTTCTTCTTAACAAACAAGATCGGTGCTCCCCATGGCGATGAACTTGGCTGTATGAATCCTTTTTTCTAACAGTTCGTCCAACTGTTTCTTTAGCTCTTGCATTTCTGCTGGTGCCAAACTGTTAAAGCACCGGATCGATGACGAACATCAAACATTGCACTTGATTCAAGACATGAAGAACAGAATATGAACAAGATAGAAATATGTAGAAGATGAATCTCTTTATTGATGAATCAGTCATCACAGATTACACAAACCAAAGGAGTATACATCATCTACAAGCTGGTTTAGATCACAAAGATCTAAACCTAGCTTTCTCTCACTAACACATAGTCTCCCTCTCTCTCTAGAATACACACAGTGATGGAGAATGAACAAGTTGGGAGAGGTGCACAAAGCTTCAAGAGTTGCCCTAATCTACACAATACACACATATATATAGGCTAGGGACTAAACCCGAACAAAACATATTGTTCGGGATATACAACAAATAATTCGGACAACAATAATAATCAACAAATTCCGAGTTTAACATCATAAACTCGGAACTAATAAAGCTTCCGAATTCTTGACTTGGCTTTGACTTTGTTGACCGTAGACCAGAACTGATAAAGCACAGTTACCCGGCAGGAACTGCACTTACACAAACGGTAGGGTGCCTTGGCAATTGGTGTTGTTCCTGGTAGCAGATGAATTCTGAACTCAACTTCCCTGTCCGGCGGTAGTCCTGGTAGCTCTTCTGGAAACACATCAGAGAATTGAGATACTACTGGGATATCTTTCAATTCCTTTCCCTTAGTGTTAATGATTATAGAAATCATATACACTAGGGATCCTTTCCTTGCGTAACTTGCAATTTTCATCACAGAGATGAATTTCGTGGATCTAGATGGTTTATCTCCTTTAATTATGATCTTTTCACCCTTTGGTGAATTTACTTGTATTGACTTTTGATCACATAGAATACTAGCTTTATTGGCTACTAACCAATCCATTCCTAATACAATATCAAATCCGGCCAGATTCATTGGGTAAAGATTTGCAATAAAACTTTGATTTAAAATTTCTATTCTTGCTCCCTGCAAGATTTCCGAAATTTTAATGGATTCACCATTTGCTGTCTCTACTAGACATTCTTGTTGAAGTTTAGTTAATGGTTGATTGAGAAGTTTGCAAAAGGAAGTATTAATAAAACTTTGGTTCGCACCAGAGTCAAATAATACTTTAGCAAAAACATCATTAACTAAAAACGTACTGGCAATCACGTCCGGAATCATCTTGGCTTCTTCTGCAGTCAGTACAAATGCTCTAGCATTCTTAGTAGTCTTATTGTACATGGCTGGAGCTAGTTTCGGACAGTTCGGCTTAATATGACCCTTTTCTCCACAATTGAAGCATACTCCATTACTGGGTTTCTTCCTACAGTCTTCTTCCTTGTGTCCTGGCATTTTGCAGAAATTGTAGTAGGTAGAACATCTCCCTGAATGCTTCTTCTTGCAGGCCTTACAGTAAGGTGCTGAAGTAGAGCCTACATTTTTTCCCACGGCTGGAATTACCGTAGTGAAATTCCTGGGTAAGCCTTTGAGCTAAGTTCTTCCTTTGGTTTTCTTCTTGTGTACGCACTAATTCATCGGTCAAGGTATTGGCTAGTTCTACAGCTTCTTCTATGGTTGGGGGTCTAGCTGCCTTGACTACATGTCTAATCTCCCCAATTAATCCCCAGATGTAACGGGAGATTAATACTGGTTCTGGTGAAGCCAGGGTTGGTACTATTCTAGCATATTCGAAGAATAAGGTAGTGTAACCCTTACTGTCTACTCCAGTCATTCTTTGGTTTAAGAATTTATTAGCAATCTGTTGCTTTTCATTGGGAGGACAGAATTTCCTTTCAACCATGTTCTTAAACTCAGTCCATTCCATACTATAGGTTTTGTCACTTCCCCTAGACTGGAGGATAGTGTTCCATCATTCTAAAGCTGAATTCTTAAACAGATTGGAAGCAAACATGATTTTGTCTGCACACTTGCTTATTTTTAAGACTGCCTCAGTCTTTTCTATCCAACGTAGGGCTGCAATGGCTCCTTTATTGCCAGAGAATTCTATTGGCTTGCAAGACCAGAATTCTTTGTAAGAACAACCATAAAACATGGTTCTTCTTCTTTTTGGAAAGGGTACTTGAAGTAATGGTCCATTGTTTACACTGTGACTGGGTTCATTAGATGGTCGTTTACTTCCACTGTTACTTTTATTATTTTCAGCTTCTCTAACAGCTTGGATGATATTAGGCATAGCATCTATGATTCCTTGTGCCACTATGTGTTGGACGACACTGTTATCTAATTTGTTTACGTTATTATTGTTATCCTGGTTGTTATTCGGGTTTTCTTGATTCACTTGGTCGGCCATCTGAATTACAAACATTTACCAAGTATTAATATCACAAGACATTATTTAATGCGAACAATCACACAAATAAACACATTGATCAAAACCGTCGTGCATTGCAACATTTACTCTATTTTATATATCTATATCTATTACAAACCATAACTGAAATTCAAAATACAATACTAGTATGCATCAGTAGGTATTTGGATTATCTAGGATTTTTTTTTTCAACTTACACACACACACACACACACACATATATATATATATATATGTATATTTTATTATTATTATTATTATTATTACTATTACTGATAGGGGTTCATCCAGTATTGCATGTTACGCTCGTCATATTTCCAAACGAGTCTCTCCCATATATGTCTCATTCTTTCACTTCCTTCTAATATCTCCTCACCAAAGGTGTGGAGTTCTTGCACATTCTCAGTGCTCATGGGTGGTGCGGGTGCTGGTATCGGGTCAGGGTATTGTGGCATCAGTTCTTCGTAAGGGTACTGGTTCTCTAGGATCTCCCTGATATATTGGTCATTATCCCAGTAGGGGTCTAGAGGGTCAAGATCTGGGTAGGGTGCTACTAGGTTTTGCATTGGTTCGTCCTGAGGATATAGTGCAGAATATGACCTATTGTCATCGAACCATGGGTCATAGTCTGGGGGATGGGGTGCTTGGACTCTAGGGATTTCAGCTGGGTCGAAAGCAGGTGCTGGAATTTGGTCTCCTGGGTTAGGTTCGAATTCAATGGGTTGTGTTGGAAACAGTGATAGTGGCTGTGGTGCTATGACTTGTTCTAGGTTCGGGTATGCGGCTGTAGTAGCTAGAATATGGAAATTGGCCAGTCCCCTATTGATTATATCCTCAGTTTGTGCATTCATTTCCCTATTCGCGACTGCTAAAGCTCGCTGTTGCTGCAACTTTCTCATCCTTTTTCTACGCTCGTGAGCTCCTCTGCTGAACCATCCTCTCTCTTTGGTAGGGAATGGCTCTTCAGATGGTTCTTTGAATATGAAAATCCCTTCTTCGGTATCAGCTGAGTACCCCGAGGGGGTAGGCTGGGAAGAAGTTCCTTCGTCTATAGGAGAACTAGACAATTGAAGATAGGCGTCCGATGGTCCTTGATCACTCATATTGTAAACTAACAAATTGTCAAATAACACAAAACAATAATATACAAATATGCACGTAATCACGTAGATTATTTCCTAACATAATGAATAAAATTTTGGTGTCAGCAGAACACTTCTGTGGCTGAAATCAGTGGCTGTAGCTCTGATACCACCTTTTGTCGCAACCCCCGGCCCCTATTTCCTGGGAACGGGCGGTCGCGGGCCAGTTTCAGTGGTATCGGTTGTTTAATCATTTTGGCAGCGGAAATTACATCAGGACCGTAGTTAGGAAATATTTTTATCAGAGTAAACCACCATATTTTATAAATATAATTACATGGGAAAACCCCAAGTTTTCATTACAATCTGTTTCTAGGGATAAACCCTATTTTATTCAAATAAAACATCTTCTTTATTTAGGTAACTTTTTTAGCCACTTTTCCCAAGCCTTCAGTGCTGTCCAGCTGGCTTCTAATTGGCTTTCACATTTTGTTACCTGAAACGCGTTTTAAAAACATTTGTTAGTGGGAAATACTGGTGAGTGAATCCCAGTTTAATCAAAACAGGTTTTATCATCTCACAGTATTGAGAGCGATCACAATGTTTATATCTACACAATTACTCATTCAGTACTGTCAATCTTGACTGGTGGGTCATATTACTCATTGGCTAACTCGTTGTCCAATGGTAACGTGTTCCACATTTTGTATACAAAACCCCTACATACCGGCAGTAATTGAAGAATTACAAAGACTCGGTCACTGCTAAATATACTTTAAAACATTTAAGTTTTTGTAAAAATAGTTTATAAAAAGGTTTACAAAAAGGAGATTACTCACATTGCTAATTTAGGGTTTTCCTTTGTGAATTCCTGATTATAATCTATTAATTAAACAATGCACACGCGTTAGTATAATAACCCATTTTACATTAGTTATACCCTCCCCGAGACAGAAACTCCAACGACTACGTCGGGCAGAACCACGACAGCCGTTACGGAGTCCTAGATCAATCGGGCAGCGTATGTAATACGTAACCGGGGGTTAAAATACTTACAACGAGGCAGGGCTTCGCTATTTTAGTGGGTATTATACCCGAAATTATAATTGGTATGTAGAAATATTAAGAGAGAGAATGAAAGTTTGAACGAGTTGGGACTGAAGCCTGATGTGTTATGGTTGGATGGTCTAATTTGTCATGATTTTGTATGTTTTCACTTGGAATTATGCTTGGAATATGGTCACTTTGTGTGTATTTTGGTTGTGTAGGTTTGCGGCAAAGATATCATGATTTGTTGGAGCTTTACATGTACACAAGGATGGAAACAAAGCAAAGACAAGCATGGACGTAGCACTACTCTTACTCAAATTTGATATTTGGGTGTATTGCATGGGAATTTTAAATATTCAGGAAAGCTGACTTTAGAGAGGCCGTGGCCCTACTCTCCTGGGCGTAGCCCTACTCCTACAAATGAACGAAAACGGTTCCAGACGGTTTTTGATGTTTTTCTATGAAGTTTTGACCAAGGAACTCGACATTCAACACAAGGGGGTGCCAAGGGACGACCAAGGAAGAAGAATCTTGAGTGACAAAGCCTTTCTATCATCCTAATCATGTCTTTCACTTCCGAATTCCACACTTCCTCATCATTTCACACCATCATGAGTAGCTAAATCATTCATGGTTGCATCAAGGTCTAGGGTTTGATCTCATTTAGTATTCAATCTGAATTGTAAGTACATTTGACATGGATTTGCTTTGATTTGTTAAGTACTTGACATTTTCTTTGTGATTTCATGTGTTTTTCATGTTTCAATGTTGAACAATTTACTATTTTGAACACTTCACAACATTGTTTCTTCTATTTGGTGTTTATCATTAGAGAACAAGGTGTTTTAATTGATAGCGTCGGATAGTGTTTTGATAATTGATAATAACCTCATCCTACAACATAAATTATTCGGTCTAGAATCGTTAAAAGAGTTGTTGTTTGATTGAAGAGTCCATTGATTATCCAATGTGTGAATGTGGTAAACTTCACTATGTCTATGTAGTGATTAATGTGCTATTGAATTAGATTGTTTATTGAATGTGCAACCCGATCCTTGGTGTGACCATCTCTTAATTACTTGTGATAAAATCAATCACTTTAGGTTTTACTTTTGCGAATTACTTAATCTAAACAACTCAATCAAAGAATCAAGTTTACATTATGTTCATGAATCAATTAAGTCTAAACACTAACCAAAAGCTCTTCGTGGTTCTACACCCTACTTGCCCTAACTAAATTAAGGTATTTAGGAAAACAATTCTCTCTATCTTTGATCGGTACATCGACGCCGATCAAAGCCGATCGATCCAATTTATAGGGCTAGAAATCGAGTTCGTCGCGCCCCGTGTTAGCCGAAGGCAAAGCCTTCGCGGCCCGCGACATAGGGGTGTAGGGCTTAGGCTTGCTGTGTTGACTCGCTAGACTTGCCACGATCTCGACACGTGGCAGCTCCGGGGTTCCCCTGGTGGCCAAGCTGTCGCGGCCCACGTAAGCCGAAGACTAAGTCTTCGCGCCCCGCGACAGACTAATAATTTTTGTTTTTATTTAATTTTTGTAAAAATAAAGGTATTTTGGGCCATTTCTCGTATACGGGGTGTATTTTAGGACGTATAAGGATGTTATAGATATTTTAGGAGTGTCGGAAATATTTTAGGAGGGTTGTTATACTTTGTAGAGACAAAGTCCAATGGCTCAAATGTCATTATATCCGTGGCTCCACAGTCAAAAATCCAAGAGTTGAATTGATCACCGCCCTTCTGCGTTGTTAAATAGGCTTCTCCACTTGTTGATGGATAGTCTTTCAATAACTCATAGACCTAGTGATTAGTCATTTGCAATGGAATTTTTTTGTTTTTTTTTTTTTTTTTTGCGCTGTTTATAATACCAGTATTTAAATTTTCGGTCAAACACAGACTTCTACTCCATTTCTCTCTTTATCGATAACAAGAGCAGATACCCCCAATTTTAAAATTTCAAATGCCACCTCTACTTTCTCTTTCTATGAGAAACCCAAACCCAAAAAGAAACTATGGAGCCACCACCTCCTTCTGTATATCTCTTTAAAACACATAAACAACCATCAACAACCATAAACAACCACCACTATCAGTTGCTTGTGTTGTTCAAAGAAAAGATGGTGGTTCGAAGGATGTGGTTCGACGGTGGTGCTTGGATGGTGGATCTGGGAGAGTGGTGGTTAGATGAACAACAGGGAGTTCAAAAAACCAGATTTAACGGTACGGTGGATAGGTGCGGTGGTCGGAGTGATGGTGTTTGTCGGAGATAACAAATAATCACCAGAACACTTTTCCTCTTTCTACTCTTTTCTGTACCAACTAAATACGCTCGCCTGAATACCGACACCGGAATAATGACACCGGAAAAACACCGCTTACTGGCGTATTTATCAAATACGCAGGACAACTTGAACTCTCGTTCAAGATTTGAAATGGCACGGAACAGAACAAATCCGCTAGCTTATGAACGAGATTGTCCTAAATTCCAGTAAATCCGCCAAATTGAAGGCGTCGGCTAGGGTTTCCTGGGCAGACGGCTAGGGTTCCTGGTTGAAGTTTTAGACTTTGTGCGGCTGGATTTGCTGAACAGAGTCAGAGTGTGCGGCAATGAATCCGACGACAGCGGCAATGGATTCGACGGTTTTAGGGTTTGCTTACCAAAAATGGATCCGGCGGCTGACAAAGATGAGTTTTGATGGAAACGGCAGGTTTGATTTTCGGGGTTTGATCTTGACTTTGATTTGATTTGATTATCGTGTTTTTTTTTTCTGGTTTGAGGTTGGATTGGCTTGAAATAGATTGTAGATGATGAGCAAAGTGTTCAATAATCAGAAACAGTGCTCTGATACCATGTCAACAGGTATAGAGAACAAAGGGGTTTGTATTAGATTGATCGAAAAGAATTCAATTAGGGTTTACAAGAAAGGTGTTTATATAGGACACCATGTTACACACTAGCACATATACTATAAATTATTGTCTTCTTTCTGACAGCTTTGTACTCTGTCACCCGAGCAATTATATGTTAAGTCTTGTCGTTGGGGCGTCAACGACATGACACTCATCGTGACGGTGCGTAACTAAAGTTCACGGCGTCTCTAGTTTGTGCTTGTGTAGCACCTGGCCCCTAGAGGCGAATAGATCGATCTTAGCTCTGACTCCTGACTCCTGGTGAGATGGAATAATGTGTGTACGTCTACATGCACCGTCTCGGTACATGGACTATAGCTGTGTACCCCTCTGTTTAGGCTCGTGTGTGCTTTTGTATTATGTCACTTGTTTTACTGTTATATGTTGTCACGTATGTGTTGTCTCTGTTATGATATGTTTGATGTGTTTATATGTATCTGATTATGTTCAGTATCTGTTATTTGCTCAGTATAAGTTTTGGGATTTAAGTTATATAAGTATCTGTCTCAATACCATTGTTTAGATCTGTTTAGTAATAATCCCCGTCCATTTTGCTCTTCGTATGTCTGTCACTACTTTACTATTGATTTCTCTGTTGTTGAGCAACTGTTTGGCTCAGCCGTATTTCTTTCTTGTGTTTGTCTTATGTGTTTACAAGTAATCAGGGGAAACGGGGATGGGTGAGAGGTTTATGAAGTTCAAGTTTTTAAAAGCTTTTCGTTATTTTATTTTAGTAATTGAATAATATAAGACATAGGCTTTCTAGTTGATCTGAGACCTTTTTGTTTCTTGGATTCTTTCTTTTATTGAAACTCGTTGGTTTTTTATATCTGTAATAGTGACATGCCAACCTATTCCGGGTTAGGGTGTTACAGGTTGTGCCATCATTGTTTGTTTATGTTCATTGTTAAAGCGATTAAAGAAACATAAGTGAACACAAACAAAGATATCAAGGCATAAACATTCGTGTTAAGAACCGTATTGTAACATCCGTAAATTTCATGATCTTTATATTTAACTTATAAATGAACCAGTAATGATAATAACACATGTATACATTATATTGAGTAGTCAACTAGGTTCTAAATAGGTTAAATAAAATAGAAGATGGGGTTACAATATAAACCCAGACGCATGATTAAAAATAAAATAGAAGATGGGGTTACAATATAAACCCAGACACATGATTAAAAAATATAAAAATATTGATTATACAAAAATGCGTTTGCCGGGAGTCGAACCCGGGTCTATTGCTTGGAAGGCAATTATCCTAACCGTTGGACTACAAACGCTTCTTGTTTAACAACGGGCACTTTAACAATTTAAATCTTTATTTAGTTTCGTCATATATTTGTAAAACAAAAACTTTTTAATGTGATTAGCCGTTAGTAACTTATTACTATGTATAATAATATAGTCGGGTTAAATCAAATATGAAAACTTTAAATAATATATTCTCTAAAATATTGTTGGTTTACAATTGGTTTCGACTGTTATATAATAGTTCATTAATTTGCTATAGTTGGCTTGCTTGAACTCGGAAAAAGAAATACTTATTTTGATGATTGGCTTTTCGTATATGCAATTTCTATGAATTTATATATGTTTATATTCTATTGAAGTGGGCATAATAGATTTATCACTAGTTGAATTAGTTCTCATGAATATAACTTTGTACAAGAACTTTGTGACATTATGTGGAATCCATAACTCAAAATTCGGATTCTTGTTTCACTTTCATGTTACTCATTTTCCGTCATTTAACATGATTTCGTTCTATGTGGTAAAATTGAGGGACGTGTCACGTCAGTTTACTAATCTATGCGACGCAGCTTTTGTTGGTTTACCTGCAACTCTACTCTAAATTCGTAATATTTTGTAATGAAATGATAAAAATATTTTCAATTTTAAACATTTTACGTTATGTAAAACAATAAAATGGTATGAATGTGAATTTCCACTTTATGATTTTTTTTTCTTTCTCAGAATATGAAACTAGTTGTCAAAAATTATGGCTAAAACATATACATGTATATTGAAGATTAGATAAGATTCACAAAACATCATCAAGTGGAGCATTTGGAATTTATTCTTCCCTCTACCGTGGAGTGATTGCATATATTGTCCCATACATAAAGAATAAGAAGCTTTGACAATTATTTTGTATAAATTGTTAGATAGATATGCAATTAAGGGAAATTAAAGACTTGCATACTCTATAGTCTATTCGTTGCCATATTGTAGAATCAATTACAAAATTATGTTCCATTTACACCATATTCTTGTTTTGTCATATGTGCAATATAAAACTAGTTTTAATAAGAGATCCATGAGAATAGAATAGCATAACGGATTTGTATGGTTAAAAAGAGAAGGTTGTTAAGAGAACCATGAGAATAGCATAATGGATTTGTATCGTTATAAAGAGAGAAAGTCTATAGCTTTATAGACTAGTGGCATCTTAGAGGTGAGATAAGACTTTGGGACCTATGGGCGGCTCTTATGGTGTGTGGGGAGGCCTTCCGCACAAGGCCCGTGATTTCGAGGGGCACGGGGTTTAAAAAAAATTCGATATATATATGTTATTTTAAAAAAAAAAATTGAACACATACAAATCCAATATAGAGGCCCATTATCAAATTCCTTTTTATGCTTTATAATTTACCCAACTTAACATTAGGTTTATTGGGCTCAACCCGACACTAATATGATTTTAAAAAGAGTTAACTTCCATTTTGCTCCCTGATTTTTCTAACTTATCGTCATTTTGCTCCCCGCCTCTAACTCCATCCAAAAAAATCCATTAATTAGAAGGGTATTTTGGTAATTTTATAGATAAAAGGAAGGACATGTAAGTCTTTTCACCTAAATAAACCTATAAACTTGTTTATCTATATGTATTATGTATATAAGTAATTCTTTTCTGATCTCCCCATCTTTTCAACCACTCTTTCTACCGGTCACCACCATCCACAACCATCCACCACCTGCAACTACCACCTGCCAACCGTAACTACCGCGACTTTTAACTAAACGTTTTAATTGAGTTAGAGCTAGGGAGTAAAATACTGAAATACCCCTACTTTTAATTGAACGTTTTAACTGAGTTAGAGCCACGGAGCAAACTGGCGACAAACTCGAAAGATCAGGGAGGAAAATGGCTATTTTTAATCTATTGGAGTAAAACCGTTAAAATGACCAAACCACGGGGAGCAAAACGAAAGTTAACTCTTTTAAAAAATAAAAATAAAAAAACAATTTTCGTTAAAGCATATGGGCACATTTTTCGAGCTCGAACATGGTACGTGAATTCTCAGAGACGTCACTGTTGGGACCAATAGGTCCTGGGTTCGATTTCCACAAATGGGTTTTTCTCATATTTATTGGGTTTACTTCTAAGTTGGTGTATTGGCATTATGCCTAATGGAGATGAATATGATCTGGTGGTTCCGCTGGTGGCATGATGATACTCTAGTGATCCATCAGAAAACATATATAAAAATGTAACGTGAAATCTATCTCTTTTTCTTTTTTAACAACTAATTCATATATCCTCTAAACCTATTTCTAGAACTATGTCAAATGTCCATCGTAATAAAACTAGAACCATCAATGTTTGGGGAGAAACAAATTCTACAACACGTCTTTATAATGCTAGGTTACAAGCCCTTTGGTTACGAAATACTTTGAACTTGAATATAACAAAAAAGAACAAAAAAAAAACAAAAACAAACCTACTTTGGTTCACCACTATTGGTTCGTTAGGCGGCATCCAACATGTAAACATGGAGCATGAATTTGGGCCATGTTGAGTGAATAATTATTCTATTAGCATCACTATCATTTAGAATAAACATCAATTTATGAAGGATTCTTATATCCGAAATCTGAAAGATGCATTAACATCATGCATAAATAAACTTACTTTATAAGTGATATATACGTATGTATGTTTTGATTCTCTTTCTCTTGCTCTTGATGTCATCTCGAATCTCTTTTTAAATAAGTTTCTGTATTCATTTATTTACGTTGTTTCGCCTTTTTGATATGCTTATACGAATTCAGATATTGTGTATCAGTTTTCACATGTCAATGAAGAATATTTTTCGGTTATGTGTTACATGTTGTCAAGCCAAATATAGTGGAACTATTGTTTGCTTTTTAAGGACGGTTTGAAAATCTAGTTGATTAATCAAACTGATATGATTCAAATAAAAGTAGAACTTTTCTCGAATCACTTTTAAAAAAAAAAAAAATTCATATTAGTGTTGCACAAGAGTGATCAATTTACCTGTCCCTCCAATTTTCTAGTTAAGGTGGGAGCATGGCCGACCCTAAGGATGGGCGAGAAGGACCACCGGCCAGGGCCCGATATTTCAAAGGGCATGTTATTTAAAAAAAAATCTGATATGTATATGTAAAAAATAAATAAATTAATAGGGTATACCCATTAAAACACCAACATAGGCCCACTTACAAAACTATTTTTATGGTTTAGATTAGTTATTAGCCCATTGACATTAGGTTTAGATCTTTAGTGAGCCAAATACCCAATTTCGTTAAGGCATAAGAGCACGTTTTTTCGAGCTCGAACAGGGTACACAAATTCTCATGGTCGGCGCTGTGGGAGAGTATCCATGTGGCAAGAATGATTTTGGCAAGTGAAGCAACTAAAATTTAGTTTAGGTGGCATTTATGTGGCATTTAACTTTATATGTTGCAGCAAGAAGGTTTGCTATAATGCTTGGCATACCAAAAATATATAAGGTAGTGTTTGGTATGCAGGAATGAGAGAGGGAATGAAATTGACTATTACAAGGGAATGGAAAAAATGTGTTTGGTTGGTCAAGGTAATGAAATCACCCATTACATATGGCATTCCATTCCCTTAAATACATTTCATCCACACCCCTTGTTTTTTTTCCATTCCATTCTCTCTCCCACCTTCATCACCAACACCTCCCACCACCTCCACCACTAGCCACCCACAAATTCCACCATCACCCGTCGCCGCCACCTTACGCCATCAACCACCGGCCGCCATCGCTGCCACCCATCGTGCCACCGCCGACCACCGCCACCCTTCGCCACCGAACACCGGCGCCACCTTCCGCCACCGCAACCCCCCCCCCCCGGCCACCGAACATCGGCACCAACGCCATCATCAACCACCAAACACCACCGACTACCGCCACCACAACCCACCACTGTCGCCACCCTCCGCCACCGAACACCGGCGCCACCACCGGCCACCACCACTAACACTGCCCACCCGCCGCCTCCACCCTTCGCCACAACATCGGCACCACTTCCGACCATCGCCACCCTCCGCCACCGAACACCAGCATCACTTCCGCCACAACCTACCACCGCCGCCATGACTACCACCACCCATGTCACACCCCGATTTCCACGTGTCACCGGTGGGCCCGGTGGGGGAGTATCGTGACGTGGTTGGCAACGTAATAGTCAAACAACACAATATAATAATGCACAGCGGAAGCAAATATGAAATAAGATACAACCGAATTTATTTATTGTAAACAAAGTCACAATTATCCGGTGTTTATCCACAGTAGGATCAAAACAAAATAACATTTAATTGTTCAACAGATTTCGGCATCTTAAGTGTGCGAGACTTCTAATGATGCTTAGGAGAATCCCAGCCTATTTCGCCTAGTACCTGCATTTAATCTTTTTGGGAAAATACGTCAGTTTACACTGGTAAATACATTCAACTGACTCATTTTATAAAATGATTGAAAATTGGTTTGGATGCACATGGCATAACATTTTATTTAACTTGGGAGAATTATTTTAATAATATAATAATCTTGTGAACGATTTACATGTTACTTATGCGTTCAGTAGCCCGGACGTATCCGGGTTAAAGATCAATAGACACACCACTTTAAGTGAGTTATACACGGGAGTACGCCTACACCCCGTGCTCAGGTCGTGGCTATCTCGTAAGATAATGCCGAGAATATCCGGGACATGGTCATTAACCCCCCAAAGGCTGTAAAGTAAACACATCTGTTTAAAACGAGCCGATCAAATTATTCAATTAACCACTAAGCGTGGAAGATTTGATGCTCGATCAAGCGGTACGCTATGTACCGTAACCCAAGCCCGTATAGGGAAAATAAGTTAAAAGTATTTACCTTGATGCAAAGTATAGTCACAATAATCAAATAGCAGGTAGCTTTTACTGTTTCTCCTAATCTGGAACGAAGGTTAAATATAACCTATTAGAATCCTAGCGGGTCTTTAATTATGCTTAAGCTTAGACCGGCTAGTTTCAAAGATACGGTTCGTACGCACGATTAAGCGAAGACCGAATAGAATGTGATTTAGACCCGACAAGTTTGAGGACTTGTTTAATATGGGTTTACTACTCACATTCTGGATTTTGAGATAAAATTGGTATTGTTTGACCCGTTTCGGCTAGTTTATGCAAACTAGTTACATAAACCGAATCGAACGCGTATAACGCATGACGGGTAATCGAAAGGGTCGCGAACAGGTTTCCTAAGTTAATACGCTTTAAATATGTTGTGATATCATTATGATATCTTCCATAATGCCCATAACGAGTTTAATCCCTAAATACGCCCCGTAGGGGTATTTCGGTCATTTTAAGGGTTATAAAAGAGATTTATAATACTTCTGAGATACGGGTCTGATTTTATCAGAAAAATTATCAATTTTAACAGGTATCAACAGTTGGTATGAAGTCTTTTGTGATAAAATGGTTCTAGACCCAAACTATGCGTTTAATACGTGTATAAAGCCGTTTTAAGCGACGTACGGTTTAAAATACCATTCTGAGTTTTCTGATCAGAAAAACAGGCTCAAAACACTCTATTTATTATTTTAAATCAGTGGCAATTGGATTGGTATCAAACGGATTCGTAAAACTCGTTTTATGGCCTAAAAGGGCATATTCGTTATTAACCGAATCAATGCGATAAGCCTAGCTTAAGATCAGTTTAAAAATAATTAAAAATCTTCAAAAATCCCAAAATATTATTTAACATCAGTGGGTAAAAGTTTTGGTACCGAAAATCGGGTTTAGATAGGCTATGCGCTAATCGCGCCGTTTAATTAATAAAAAGCTTATTATTTACGCTAATGCGCATATCTCCTAATCTAGACCTCCGATTGACGTGAAAATTTACGTACATGTTTAATAATCAGTAATTAAGATTATTGTACTTCCACATTTTCAAAATTCTCGTTGTAAGGTCATAAGGGCGTTATGGTCCAATTTAAGCGATTAACGGAAACGTGTGCATGCATCGGATAATCAATGAAATAAGTACAGAGACTTATACTAGCATGTAACCCAACCCTAATGAGACTTTAAGGCATGTCTAATTCAAACTAAAACGGGTCAGAACCGAAGTCAACGCAAAAGTCAAAGTTTTGCGCCTTTCGGTTCCGAACCGGGTTTAAACAGAAATTTGTCGAGTCGGACAAGCATAAACAAGTTTTTATACTTATTATTAAGTTATATTAAGGTTAGAACAGGTTATACGCCTCACGGATTGCTAATCACGCGTTAAATCATATTTTGTAATTCTGTTGACTTTTTCGGTCAACGTTTGACCCGACAAACGACCTAGTTAGGTCTGGAATCAGGGGGAACCCTTTTAGGGTCTTATTACCCATATAATTACCAACCTAACGGTACTTTTATTTCGGGTTGCGACTAGACTATCGTTACTTAATCAAGAAGTCAACCGTTAAACACGGTATTTTGACTTTTAAGCTAAATATAAAGCTAGAAGTAATTTAGAAGGGTTAGGAAGCTTACTAGATGATTAATGATGATTAGGAATGCTTGGAAATCAGCTTGGGATGCTCCTCAAATGCTCAGATTGTGTGCAAGAATGGTTGTGAATGAATGGGTCTTTATATACAAGAATCAAGCACCACAAGGCATTGACACAAGGGTCTATGATCAGCCACAAGTGATAAACACATGTCTCTAGTGTATAGGGATTGTCTAGGGGCCATGCACATGCAGAAAAACCGGATTAGAGGGTCACATTCGCGCACAACAGGCAACAGCAAGTCATTCTGTCGCTGGGCACCCCCTCGCGTAGCGCGAGGGGCCGTCACGCTACGCGACACCCTTTGCTGAATCAGTTTTTGATTTTGTTTGTTGTGTTTCGAAAGGGCAGCCGTAACTTCTGACTTTGGGGCATCTATTATCACTTAGGGCCCTTCATAATGTGTCTAGAATAGTTTCATACCCTACCATTATCCATTGTTTCACTTGGATCCAATAACAAGACCCGAAAACAACGGGTTTCCATTCTTTTCTTCGTAGAATCCTATCATACATTTCCAATTCCATTATTGGCAATGATTCCCTGAATTGAGGGTATAATAGATGTGTAAAATATTAAATCGGGTCTTGGGATTTATAATTGAGGTGTTCAGAGGTAATAATTTAACATGACGCCACTTTAAATCCTACCGAAAACATCTTTATTAAATCCGGGTTTTCAACGCGTTTTTGTCTTACATGACACGTGTCGTTTCAATATTAAACCCGAAATTTGCGAGGTGTTACATCCTCACCCCCTTAAAATAAATCTCGACCCGAGATTTACTGAAACAAATAAGGGTATTTTTCTTTCATGGTGGATTCCAACTCCCACGTATACTCGGGACCTCTTCGGGCATCCCATTTGACCTTTACAAAAGGTATATGCTTTCTTCGAAGCTTCCTTACCTGTCGATCTTCAATCGACAAAGGTTTTTCTACAAACGTTAAGCTCTTATCTATTTGCACATCTGTATGTGGCATGACATGTGAATCGTCAGCGGAACACTTCTTTAGATTGCAGATGTGGAACACATTGTGAATTCCACTGAGCTCTTCTGGTAAGTTCAACTTGTAGGCAACTGACCCGACACGTTCGATAACCTCGAAAGGTCCTATGTATCTCGGGCTTAGTTTGCCTTTCTTACCAAATCGCATCACCCCCTTCCAGGGTGACACTTTAAGTAGGACTTTGTCACCTACTTCGAAGTGAAAGTCCTTACGACTTGGATCCGCGTAACTCTTCTGCCTATTCCGGGCAGCTTGGATATTGTTACGAATCTGGACAATTTTGTCCGTCGTTTCGAACACGATCTCTGGTCCTGATAACTGGACTTCTCCAACTTCCGCCCAACAAACTGGCGATCTACACTTTCTACCGTACAATGCCTCAAAAGGCGCAGCCTTTATGCTGGTATGGTAGCTATTGTTGTAGGAGAATTCGATCAATGGTAGGTTCTTATCCCAGCTACCTCCCAAATCGATCGCACATGCGCGCAGCATGTCTTCCAACGTTTGAATAGTACGCTCACTCTGACCGTCAGTCTGAGGATGGTAAGCCGTACTAAAGTTCAAACGTGTGCCCAAAGATTGCTGGAAACTCTTCCAAAAGTGTGACGTGTACCTAGTATCCCGGTTAGAGATAATAGCTACAGGTATGCCGTGTAGGGCTACAATCTTGTCAACGTATAACTGGGCTAACATATCGGAGCTATAAGTCTCCTTGATGGGTAAGAAATGAGCTGACTTAGTCAGTCGGTCAACTATAACCCATATCGTATCATTGCCTTTTCTTGTCTTGGGTAACTTGGTAATAAAATCCATAGTTACCATCTCCCACTTCCACGAAGGAAGTTCAGGCTGTTGTAGCAAACCTGACGGTTTCTGATGCTCGGCTTTGACTTGCGCACATGTCAAGCATTTTGCTACATGGGCGGCTACAGACTTTTTCAAGCCTATCCACCAATAATTTGCCTTTAAATCTTGGTACATCTTATCAGCTCCAGGATGAACGGAGTATTTGGAACTGTGGGCTTCTTGGAGGATGACATCACGAAGTCCTCCAAAAATCGGAACCCATATTCGTCCGTTTAACCGTAAAATTCCGTCCTTGCTAAGAGTTAACTGCTCCTCAGTTACTCCTAACTTTTCATTAGGATAGTTAGCTTCCAACACAGCTTCCTTCTGTGCAGCTAACACCCTTTCTATCAAACTGTTCTTTACCTCCATACGCTTGGCGTTAATTCGAATGGGTTTAACCCTTTCCTTTCTGCTCAAGGCATCAGCGACTACATTCGCTTTGCCGGGATGGTATTTGATTTCACAATCATAATCATTTAAAGTTTCCATCCAACGGCGTTGCCTCATGTTTAATTCTTTCTGGTTAAACAGATGCTGGAGGCTCTTGTGATCAGAAAAGATTACAAACTTAATTCCATAAAGATAATGCCTCCACAGTTTTAGTGCGAACACAACGGCACCCAATTCCAAGTCATGGGTGGTGTAATTCTTTTCGTGCACCTTTAACTGTCGTGATGCATAGGCAATCACCTTGCCTTTCTGCATAAGCACACACCCCATGCCAGTGTGTGATGCATCACAATAAACTACAAATTCTTCAGCGCCTTCAGGTAGTGTAAGCACAGGAGCGTTGCTCAACTTTTGCCT
Organism: Helianthus tuberosus; assembly: GCA_030545235.1. NCBI lineage: Eukaryota > Viridiplantae > Streptophyta > Magnoliopsida > Asterales > Asteraceae > Helianthus > Helianthus tuberosus. The sequence goes on from CM060362.1 coordinate 4,686,452, forward strand.
CAAAACATCGAAGGACTCTTGCTGCTTAGGGCCCCAAACGAACTTTACTTTCTTCTTGGTCAGGGAAGTTAGGGGTGCAGCAATCCTTGAAAAATTTTCAATGAAGCGCCTGTAATATCCTGCCAATCCCAGGAAACTACGAATCTCCGTAGGTGTCTTTGGCTCTTGCCAATTCATAACAGCTTCAACTTTAGCGGGATCCACCTGGATACCACGCTCACTAACCACGTGTCTAATGAATTGGACTTCTCGTAGCCAAAATTCACACTTAGAGAATTTGGCGTAGAGCTTCTCCTGACGTAGAAGTTTGAGAATACAACGAAGGTGTTTCTCGTGGTCAGCTTGGTTCTTAGAATAAATAAGGATGTCATCGATGAAGACGATAACAAATTTATCTAAGTAAGGCTTGCAGACGCGATTCATGAGATCCATGAACGCGGCTGGTGCATTAGTGAGCCCAAAAGGCATCACTAGGAACTCGTAATGACCGTAGCGAGTCCTGAATGCAGTCTTGTGAACGTCTTCATCCATAACCTTCAACTGATGGTATCCTGACCTCAGATCAATCTTTGAGAAGTAACTTGCCCCTTGAAGCTGATCGAACAAATCGTCGATCCTGGGCAATGGATATCTATTCTTGATCGTGACTTTATTAAGCTCGCGATAGTCGATGCACAGATGCATCGACCCATCCTTCTTCTTGACAAACAGGATTGGCGCTCCCCAAGGAGATGAACTAGGTCGAATGAAACCCTTAGCTAGCAGTTCATCTAGCTGCGTCCGCAACTCCTTCATTTCGGTGGGTGCCAATCTGTATGGTGCTCTGGCAACTGGTGCCGCTCCAGGAATGATATCGATCCTGAATTCAACTTGTCTATCTGGTGGTAGGCCAGGTAGATCTTCAGGAAACACTTCTGGGTATTCAGAAATGACAGGGATGTCTTCTAACTTCGGTTTAGGTTCCTCCAAAATCACCTGTGCCATGTAGATGACACACCCTTTCTTCAAACACTTTGAAGCCTTGAGCATAGTCACCTGCTCAGGCAGTCCATACTGGGTATCTCCCCGAATGGTAAGTGATTCACCAGACGGAGTCTTTATCACTACTTGCTTCATGTTACAGACGATTTGGGCCTGGTTATGAGATAACCAGTCCATACCCAGAACTATGTCAAAACCGGCTAGCTTAAAGGGAAGTAGAGATAGAGGAAAAGAATGGTTCTTAATGGATATAACACATCCATCTAACTCAGTAGAGACGGCTTCAATGGTACCATCTGCTAACTCTACCTCATAATTCACTTTTAGGGTTTTGACAGGTAAATTCAACAATTTACAGAATTTATGATCTACGAAGGACTTATCTGCGCCTGAATCAAAAAGTACTCTTGCAAAAACATCATTTACAAGGAAAGTACCTGTTATGACGTTATCATCCTGCACAGCTTCCTTCGCATCCATCCTGAAGACTCTGGCATTAGTCTTCTTAGCCTCCTCAGGCTTCTTGTTGTACTTAGGGCAGTTAGTCTTTATGTGGCCCTTTTCGTTGCAACGGTAGCACGTTGCATCTTTCATCTTCTTGCAATCCAAGGTTTTGTGTTCCTTGGACTTGCACAAACCACAAGCAAAAGACCTTGACTCGTTATTCGAGTTTGATTCGAGTCTGCACTTTCCAAAGTGTTGTTGCTTGCAGGTTTTGCATGTGGGCTTCTCTCCAGAACGATGCCCCTCTTTCTTCGAATCCGATCCCTTCTTGTGATCACCGCTCCCACGGTGCTTTTTGTTCAACTTACACGAACCATCATCTTCATGCTTCCTCTTCTCGGCCGCCTTATTCCTCTGCGATCTCTGCCGGACCGCATCAAGAGTGAGGGATAAGGATAGGTCAGTTACAGACCTGAAGGTAACCGGCCGAGAAGCCTTTACACTGGACTTGATCTCGGGTTCCAAACCACCAATAAAGCGAGCGATTCTTTTGGGCTCCGGGGTTACCAGGTAGGGAACCAGCCGAGACAGTGTATTGAAGCTCGTCAAATAAGCTTGACAATCGAGGTTCTTCATCACCAAGGATAGAAAGTCATATTCTATCTTTTCTACCTCGTGTTGAGGGCAGAAATTTTCTTTGATCAGGGCAATGAATTGATCCCACGTCATGCTATACAACGGGATCTTTCTGGAGGCCTCCATCAGAGATCTCCACCAAGCTAACGCCTCACCTTTGAAGGACTGTGAGACAAATTTAACCACATCACCTTCAGCGCATCCGCTGATGTCCACGACCGTGTCCATTTCATCTAGCCACGTCATGCAGTCTACGGCTCCTTTCTCCCCCGTAAAATCCCTGGGTTTGCAAGACACAAAGTACTTATATGTGCAACCCTTGTTACAGTGTCCCTGATGCAGTACTAACTGCTGAGATGGATTACTTTGGTGGTTGGTGGACTGGCGATCATCACCGTTTTTCTTTGGCACATCCTTTTTGGGAGGAGGCTTGTTATGAGCCTCTGAATGTGTCCTTGGCTTTGAATGGGATACAGAGTGGGTCCTACTCCGAGTACCACTGTATTCCTCATATTGTCTATCCAAAGCTTGGGTGATAGCGCCGTCAATTATTGCTTTTAGTTCAGCGCCCGTTAATGTAATCTGGGCGTTCTCATTCGGCTCCACAGGATGGCTATTGACTTCATTAGAGTTAGCCATTTGTATTGAACTGTTGCAGAAAACAAGGACAATAATTTATTTGGGAGTTTATTATGGAATTACCCCTTAGGGTAACTCGTTAACCATGGTAACAGAGACCACATGTGGTTAACTTATTAATCGTATTAATTTAGGATTTCAATTAAAATTTATCCTAAACATAATTAATAACAATATATATTAGCACATAAGGCTTGGTCACATGGACAATTTAAATTATAAGCTATGACTTCAGAGAATCAAGACTTTTAAGGTTTGAACCTAGTTCATTACCTTTATTAGACAGGGAGTCATAGCTACCACTGTCTTTTGGCTCATGTAGAAATGAGCAAGGCCCGTAGGTATTATATTACCACGTATGGTTAAAATATGTTCATCTTAATTGATGATATAAACCCAGGATTCAGAGATCATTAAACTAGGTTAGGAATCTTCTAAAGAATTCCTTTATAAAAAGACGTATGTGATTTTAACGAATCACTTCTGCCAGGAGTGTTAACATGTTTTAAGATGTTAACAGGGAATTGAATCTTTTAAACAGGTCTTACCATTTTGGCCCGGTCTTATATTTGACACGTGGCTAGGTTTCACACTTTAAGATCCTTAATTAAATAAATTTCATAGGCAGATTAATTTAAAAGGAATGATTTTAATTTATTTATTTCATTTATAATTTACATATGCACATAATGGCAAACATGAAATTTATAAAACAAATATTCCATTAATTATACATAGGTTACATATTGCCCTAAACGGGTCTTTTCACACAAACCATTTCCCACGTAGGGGTCAAACAAGTACTTACCCGCGCAGGGGTTAAATTTAAAACACAAGTCCTCGCAGGGACTGATTACTTAAATAGATGTCCTCGCAGGGACTAGGTACAAAGATAAATGTCCACGCAAGGACTACATACACACTTAAATGTCCTCGCAGGGACTTAATTTTTAAGTAGACATACACACATAAAGGATTTACTGATCCTTTTTGCTCTTTCCCTTGATTAAGTTCGTCAAGGTCTTGAACATCCCCTGGTTACGCCTTCGGTCTTCCCGTGCCTCATGCCGCACCTCCCTAATACTTTGTAGGATCTCCTGATGCAGTGGTGGCGACATCTGTAGAGACGGCGGGGGTTGTTGATAGTACGGGGGTTGTGTAGGCATCTGGTATCCCTATGCTGGGTAGCCGACTCCCCAAGGACCTCCATACGGTCCCTCCTGGTTAAGGGCGTTGTAATTAGCTGCTACCAAATACGGGTCGGCTTCAGCGTAACCGAGGTTAGTGTGAGTCGGTGGCTCAAACGGGTTGTACATCGAAGGAACCGTGTATGCCGGTATCTAGTTATCAAAACCTATTGGTGGCGGTTGCTGCGCGACGGGGTTTGCTGGTCCACTTATCTGTGGAACTTCTTGATCCGGCTGATAATTTCTGCCACTTGACTGTAGAGGAGAGCTGAAATGAAACTCTTCTCTTCGTGTGGTCATCCGGGGTCCGGTTCTCATACGTCTTTGCGGTTGCGGAGGCGCCGGTTGAACTGGTGGCGGTGGAGGCGGTGGCGTAACTGCCACAAACTGGTGATTCCCAGAGGAATCTTGATGATGATGCTGCTGCTGCTCATGCGGCGAAGAATAGTGAGGCTGATGCTGCTCATGCGGCGACGAATGGTGAGGAGGTGTATAATACCATTCGTGCCGAGTAAAGATAGCCTGGAAGCTATCTGGACCATCATAGGGTGGTCCGTGGTAAATGGAACTATCCGAGACCTCGATGGGATGGTTGGGAGTTCCTGATGCGGGCTCGACAGGGTCGTCTTCCTCGTCCATATCATTTCCTCCAGAAAAATGGTCCTCCGGTCCCAATGGGTTAAAACCCACTGGTTCTGGTATATAATTCGCCGGGTTAAACTGGCCTTGAAAGAATGGAGTGGGGTCTCCAAAAGGGCGGTGCGACATAGATCGCTGTAACGGTATGTACGGATGGTGTGAGTCTCCAGGCTCATTTTCTGATTGTGGCCCGTAGGAGTCTTGAGCGGGAGTCGTCGAGCTGTTCGAAACCGACCGTCTTGCCGGTTGAAAGAGACCTCTCTGGTTCCGCCGGGTACCATCACTCTCGGCAGGGATAGGACCTCGTGTATTCGAAGGTCCTGCTTCGTGATCGTTGGGGGCGGCTACCGGCCCCTTTCCACGCCCTCGCGTACGCAAAAATCTCGGAGGCATCTTTGTTATTCCTGTCAATAAAACATAAGATGACAATAACAAAAATATAAAGTTTTAAAGGACAAAACAAAAACCGAATAAGGTGGAATTTGTCCTATGTTATAAGTCTAGACTCGAAGGTTTAGATATGTGCAATTGTGTAACTGAGATTAAACACAAAAGGCTAGTGTTTAATTCACTCAGTGTTGGCTCTGATACCAACCTGTCACACCCCGATTTCCACGTGTCACCGGTGGGCCCGGTGGGGGAGTATCGTGACGTGGTTGGCAACGTAATAGTCAAACAACACAATATAATAATGCACAGCGGAAGCAAATATGAAATAAGATACAACCGAATTTATTTATTGTAAACAAAGTCACAATTATCCGGTGTTTATCCACAGTAGGATCGAAACAAAATAACATTTAATTGTTCAACAGATTTCGGCATCTTAAGTGTGCGAGACTTCTAATGATGCTTAGGAGAATCCCAGCCTATTTCGCCTAGTACCTGCATTTAATCTTTTTGGGAAAATACGTCAGTTTACACTGGTAAATACATTCAACTGACTCATTTTATAAAATGATTGAAAATTGGTTTGGATGCACATGGCATAACATTTTATTTAACTTGGGAGAATTATTTTAATAATATAATAATCTTGTGAACGATTTACATGTTACTTATGCGTTTAGTAGCCCGGACGTATCCGGGTTAAAGATCAATAGACACACCACTTTAAGTGAGTTATACACGGGAGTACGCCTACACCCCGTGCTCAGGTCGTGGCTATCTCGTAAGATAATGCCGAGAATATCCGGGACATGGTCATTAACCCCCCAAAGGCTGTAAAGTAAACACATCTGTTTAAAACGAGCCGATCAAATTATTCAATTAACCACTAAGCGTGGAAGATTTGATGCTCGATCAAGCGGTACGCTATGTACCGTAACCCAAGCCCGTATAGAGAAAATAAGTTAAAAGTATTTACCTTGATGCAAAGTATAGTCACAATAATCAAATAGCAGGTAGCTTTTACTGTTTCTCCTAATCTGGAACGAAGGTTAAATATAACCTATTAGAATCCTAGCGGGTCTTTAATTATGCTTAAGCTTAGACCGGCTAGTTTCAAAGATACGGTTCGTACGCACGATTAAGCGAAGACCGAATAGAATGTGATTTAGACCCGACAAGTTTGAGGACTTGTTTAATATGGGTTTACTACTCACATTCTGGATTTTGAGATAAAATTGGTATTGTTTGACCCGTTTCGGCTAGTTTATGCAAACTAGTTACATAAACCGAACCGAACGCGTATAACGCATGACGGGTAATCGAAAGGGTCGCGAACAGGTTTCCTAAGTTAATACACTTTAAATATGTTGTGATATCATTATGATATCTTCCATAATGCCCATAACGAGTTTAATCCCTAAATACGCCCCGTATGGGTATTTCGGTCATTTTAAGGGTTATAAAAGAGATTTATAATACTTCTGAGATACGGGTCTGATTTTATCAGAAAAATTATCAATTTTAACAGGTATCAACAGTTGGTATAAAGTCTTTTGTGATAAAATGGTTCTAGACCCAAACTATGCGTTTAATACGCGTATAAAGCCGTTTTAAGCGACGTACGGTTTAAAATATCATTCTGAGTTTTCTGATCAGCAAAACAGGCTCAAAACACTCTATTTATTATTTTAAATCAGTGGCAATTGGATTGGTATCAAACGGATTCGTAAAACTCGTTTTATGGCCTAAAAGGGCATATTCGTTATTAACCGAATCAATGCGATAAGCCTAGCTTAAGATCAGTTTAAAAATAATTAAAAATCTTCAAAAATCCCAAAATATTATTTAACATCAGTGGGTAAAAGTTTTGGTACCGAAAATCGGGTTTAGATAGGCTATGCGTTAATCGCGCCGTTTAATTAATAAAAAGCTTATTATTTACGCTAATGCGCATATCTCCTAATCTAGACCTCCGATTGACGTGAAAATTTACGTACATGTTTAATAATCAGTAATTAAGATTATTGTACTTCCACATTTTCAAAATTCTCGTTGTAAGGTCATAAGGGCGTTATGGTCCAATTTAAGCGATTAACGGAAACGTGTGCATGCATCGGATAATCAATGAAATAAGTACAGAGACTTATACTAGCATGTAACCCAACCCTAATGAGACTTTAAGGCATGTCTAATTCAAACTAAAACGGGTCAGAACCGAAGTCAACGCAAAAGTCAAAGTTTTGCGCCTTTCGGTTCCGAACCGGGTTTAAACAGAAATTTGTCGAGTCGGACAAGCATAAACAAGATTTTATACTTATTATTAAGTTATATTAAGATTAGAACAGGTTATACGCCTCACGGATTGCTAATCACGCGTTAAATCATATTTTGTAATTTTGTTGACTTTTTCGGTCAACGTTTGACCCGACAAACGACCTAGTTAGGTCTGGAATCAGGGGGAACCCTTTTAGGGTCTTATTACCCATATAATTACCAACCTAACGGTACTTTTATTTCGGGTTGCGACTAGACTATCGTTACTTAATCAAGAAGTCAACCGTTAAACACGGTATTTTGACTTTTAAGCTAAATATAAAGCTAGAAGTAATTTAGAAGGGTTAGGAAGCTTACTAGATGATTAATGATGATTAGGAATGCTTGGAAATCAGCTTGGGATGCTCCTCAAATGCTCAGATTGTGTGCAAGAATGGTTGTGAATGAATGGGTCTTTATATACAAGAATCAAGCACCACAAGGCATTGACACAAGGGTCTATGATCAGCCACAAGTGATAAACACATGTCTCTAGTGTATAGGGATTGTCTAGGGGCCATGCACATGCAGAAAAACCGGATTAGAGGGTCACATTCGCGCACAACAGGCAACAGCAAGTCATTCTGTCGCTGGGCACCCCCCCGCGTAGCGCGAGGGGCCGTCGCGCTACGCGACACCCTTTGCTGAATCAGTTTTTGATTTTGTTTGTTGTGTTTCGAAAGGGCAGCCGTAACTTCTGACTTTGGGGCATCTATTATCACTTAGGGCCCTTCATAATGTGTCTAGAATAGTTTCATACCCTACCATTATCCATTGTTTCACTTGGATCCAATAACAAGACCCGAAAACAACGGGTTTCCATTCTTTTCTTCGTAGAATCCTATCATACATTTCCAATTCCATTATTGGCAATGATTCCCTGAATTGAGGGTATAATAGATGTGTAAAATATTAAATCGGGTCTTGGGATTTATAATTGAGGTGTTCAGAGGTAATAATTTAACATGACGCCACTTTAAATCCTACCGAAAACATCTTTATTAAATCCGCGTTTTCAACGCGTTTTTGTCTTACATGACACGTGTCGTTTCAATATTAAACCCGAAATTTGCGAGGTGTTACAACCCATCGCCAATTTTATTCCTTCTTCTTTTCCTGCCTACCAAACACTACAAGGTAATGATTCATTTCATTCCCACATGGTAACCAAACAAGACTATGGAATGGAATGATCCATTTCATTCCTTTGTCCATTACATTACCTTGTCCATTTCATTCTCTCGTCCATTCCATTACCCCATACCAAACAGACCCTAAAGGAAATAGACATGTAAAGCAACTAGACAACTCCATACCATGATGATGAGGATGGAAAATAGAGCCGTCCCTAGGCCTAACAAATTATATAAACTATATTTTTAACGACAATTAACGTTATAGCAATAACATTAGAAAAATATAGTGTTGCTAAATTTATTGGTTTCTAATGTCTTAAAAACTTGAACTTCATATAAAGTTCAGCACCATCAATATCCGATCTTTAGTTTTTTAACTTTTTATTATTAAATAAATTAGATAGATGAATAGGCTCAATATGTTATAAGAGTTTAGACATGAAAAAAAATAAAGTTAATTGGGCCCATAAGTTGTAAGATTATTTTTAATAAAGTGAGTCCAACAAACTACATCAGATAGATGTTTGGATAACTGATATGGATTAAAATAAGACTAATAGGTCCAATATGTTATAACATTTTAGATATGGATAAAAATAAAACTATTTGGGCCCAGTAAGTTGTAAGATTAATTTTTTTTATAAAAAGGATCCAATAAATTTTTCAGTTTCACATTTTTAAATAATGTATTCTCACACTTCTCACGAAATAGGGTGAGATTCTAGAGAGAACACTAGTGTATTTACGAACTGAGTGAACAAATCATGGCCATTGATTTACATCACTAAATCGTAAAATACACTATTGTATTTTCATCGTCAAATCCTGATCAAATCCTGGCCATTGATTTACACTTGTGTATTAATAATCAAGGGCTAGAATTAGTTCACACAGTTCACTATCAAGAGGGTTGTTCACAAATGAACCGAACCCAATATATACATATATATAAATTTATAATTTTAGGCCCCCAAAAATAGCATGCCATGGCCAGGGGTGCGGCTCGCCCATCGCTAGGTCGGCCTTGTTAGGCAAGTGAAGCGTGTGTAGCAAAGATACCGTCCAAACTTAAGGAAAATATTCTTACACATAGGGTTGTTAAAAACTAGAACCAAATAAAAACCGTAAACTTAACCGTAATGGAAAAACCGATATGAATAACGAAGTCGGTGTTCAGTTTGATTTTAACCAAAACCGAATTGTGAATTTGGTTTTTGGTTCGGTGTTTGGTTCCACAATTTTTTTATTTAGTGTTTTTTGGATAATCTAATAAACCATATAAAGTTTAGTAGCACAAATGCTAAATCTAAAGCATAACTCAAGTATGCAGGTTTACTCGAGTTGGAGAAAGACTTGTATTTAGCATTAGACTTGTTGACTATTTCTAATTCTATGATCACTTTTTTGAAATTTTAACTTAATGTTTGTGTGTAACACTATTTTCTGAATTTGTTTGTTTTATGTTGCTTTGAAACTTTCTTTTATTAATATATTGTGTGTGGGTTGATTATTCGGTTTAAATTAGTTGCTCACTTGTTGTTCGGAATACAAACAGGACTATAAATTAGAAAAAAAAGTACTTAGGTTCAATTCGGTTGAAATTTGTTTGTTTGATTTGGTCGAAACCAAACTAAATTGTATTTGGTTCGGTGTGCATATTCGTAATTCGGTTTGGTTTGGTTTGGTTTGGTTTTTGGTTTAGGGTACAAATGTTGAAAACCGAACACATTCCCAAAATATGAGATTTTATGTGAGATTCTTTTAATTTATAGCTATGTCTATGACTTTTAGTAAGTTAAGGTTAATAAGTTATTACTTTATTGTTAGAGTAGTATAACTCTTTATTCTAAGAAATTCATTTAATATGAACAAAAAGTAAAGGTAGAATAAAATGCTTAACATGATACCCGGTTAATATATATAAGAATCGTGACGTTGGATTCTCATATAGTGTTTGGTTTGGCATCGTCACGGGGATTCCGCACTCGTGACCGTGTTTGTGATAAACAAGGGTTTGGTTTCGTAATCGATCCTCCGAAAACGGACCTACAGTTAGCCACCGTAGGATCACCGCCAGAAACTAGACAACATTTGAATCCCAATTCATCATCGGTGGTTCTGCGAGTTGAAGGTTGAACATCTCCACGAGCACATGAATACAAAATACTCTAGTCGTCGCCTCTCTCGGCGATTCTACTAGCAAACAAGTATTCTCCAAGCCATTTGAGATGCAAAAGCTCTTATACCAAATGATACTAAACGGAAGCAATTAAACGGCCCAATAAACAATTTATTATCGCACAAGGCTCAAGATCAAATTTCTTAAATATTCAAAATCATTAAAAATTACCTACACATTAAACCTTATATCCCATTTTATGATTGGTAATCATAAATCAAATTGGAAACCAGATAAGTAATTAGAAAACAAAAATTCAAATTAAAGAAAAGATAATTAAAATAACTTTGTAGATAACCCATGCATCACATAACTTCTGTAATTTTAAACAACTTTTTTACTTATAAACTCGTTATAATACTTCTGTAATTTTTAACAACTTTTTTTAGTTATAAACTCGTTATAATTATAAAATGGTTATATTTCTAATAATAATGCAGTTTAAATTCATTTAATCTTTTCTTATGCTTAATTTTAACAACTTTTTTAGTTATAAACTCGTTATAATAAAATGGTTATATTTCTAATAATAATGCAGTTTAAATTCATTTAATCTTTTCTTATGCTTAAAATTGTCCATTTGCATACCCCTTAAAATAACAATCGTTGAAATAGTAAAGGTTCTATTATAAAATATCTTACACCAAAACTTAGTTTTTTTTTTTTTTTTTTAATTCTCGTTACATTGACATCTAAGAAGATGTATTACGAAAAACATAATTTCCTTAAATTTCTCTCTAGATAAAAAAAAATATATTACTCTATTTAAAAGTGACATTCTGGTAAAAAAAATATACATCACAAATTTCTAATTTCCTTAAATTTCTCATTAGATAAAATAAAAATTTATTTTTTTCTTTAGTGATAACCCACAAAAAAAGTTTATATTACTCAAGCTTGATTTGGGTAACTATATCACCTCTGAATTGATTCCATATCTTTCGTACACTGTTTTGATCCCTGTGTGCAGACCCGGTTTCAACTTTCAATGGCAGATCATGCTCATGACGATGTGGTTGAGCGGATACTGATAAGATTAGATGTAAAAGATCTGATCCGTTGCAAGATCGTGTGTAAGTCATGGCATTCTTTAATCACAAGTCCTCGTTTCATTAGTCGTCATCTGAACCGTAGTTACAACAAAGATGACCACGACAATGAATTTGGCCATAGAAGAATTTGTTTAGTTAATGAATTCTTATCGGGTAATTTTCTTGTTGGTTCTTCCAATGGCTTGGTTTGCATCATGTGTGTTAGCAGTTGTAAGGTTTTAGTAGCGAATCCATCGACTAGAGAGGTGAGACGGCTGAACCTCCCCTCGTTTTTGCTTGGTAAATCATTATGTTGGGGTTTTGGTTATGATTTATCCGAAGATGATTACATTGTTGTCGTGGGGGCGGAAGTAGGTAAGTCTCAAACATGTTTTATAGTGTTGAGTTTAAAATCAAATGTGTGGAGGAGAGTTATTGGAGAAGTCAAGTATAAATTTATTACTAAGATTGGTATCTTATGCAATGGTGCACTCCACTGGATCGTAGAAGATCAAAACCGGAAGATAATAATTATTTCTTATGATTTATCTGAAGAAGTATTTAAAGAAATTCCGCAACCTGAAGATGATGCAAGTTATAAAGCTACTTCCCGTAGCTACCTGGGGATTGTCAAAGGATGTTTGTGCACGTTTCATCGATCAAGTCTTGATTCTTCCGTTGTGGACGTATGGTTGATGAAAAAGTACAATGTAAAACACTCATGGGAACTGCTGCCACATGATCATAAGATGAAAAATGATATTTTGCACTTTTTTAGATTACCTGTGAAAGTGAGGTTCTCATATCGTTATAAATCATGTTTTTCGCGTACTTTAAAACATATATATGTGCAGAGCCTTGTATCTCCCCATGTTAAGGTGAGGCCGAAGAAGTACGAGAGCTGTACCAAGGTGGATTCTATTTCTATACTGTGTATTTATATTATTATTATTATTTATCATTATACATTTGGTCTCTATATGCTTGTCTTCTTTGTATTCCTCAGTGGTTACTTGATCAAGGGAAGTCCTACATCTCCTGGACCAACTGCCTAAGTTCGAAGCGGTTGAAACAGTCAAGAAGACAAGTGTTGCGGTATCAATATATTTTCCATCACTGGGGTTCCACTCTAGGCAATAATACATGGTACTCTTTTCTGGTACCATAATATTTGCATTTACTAACTTCCCTTTTTTTGAATTTTCAGTTAAGAGGGGGATATGGAGATCCAGGAGAACCAAGTGCGACACTTTGATGCTCTTAAGATCTTATTAATTGGGAAGACCTGTCTACTATTTCTTTCTGCTTTCTAGTATCTTGTCTTTGATGGATACAGTAATTGTTCATACTTTTTTTTTTATCTCAATTCTTAGTTTTAACTATTTTTCAGTTTATGTGGAATTCTTGATTATTATATATACATGAAAATGTTAGACCATCTTTGTCCCGGTTACAGTTTAGTATGTTTAAGCTTTATTCTTGAATAACTGATCTTGATATTGTACATCAATAAAATCTTTCTAGTTCATTCATAGACATAGTCCGATCAAGTAGATATTAGAGTGCACCACAATATATCTTGTCGTCATCCCAACAGTAGTTACAAAAAAGATATGTTGATCATAGATGCAACAATGAACTTGACCATAAAGAAATTCAGATGTTCTGGTTTCATTAATCATCATTTTCTTGTTGTTCTTCACGAGCGGAGCTAGGAACTTTTTTCTATGGTGTCATCTGAATCGTAGTTGCAGCTTAGATCTATACAACAATTAGATTGAACAAAGAAGAATTACTTTAGTAGATCATCATCTTTTGGGTTCTTGTAATGGCCTGGTATGCATCTCTCCATTTAATTACTCCAAACTTTTAGCAGGCAATCCGTCAAATAGAGAGGTAGAACAACTGAGACCTCCGCCTTCGATCAGTTCACCATTATGTTGGGGTTTTGGTTATGATTCATCATAGATGATTACAAGGTTATCGCTTGGGCGTGGAAAGGCGAGAATGAAACATGTGTTCAAGTGATGAGTTTGAAGTCAGATGTTTGGAGAGTTACCGGAGAGGTGAAGTATAGTTTTATTAGTAAGATTGGCATCTTTTGCAATGGTGCAACTTCACTGGATTGTAGATATCAGCCATGGTGGGCTTGAGCTGGGCTCGTTTAAAAACCGAGTTGAGCTGAGCCAGCTTGTTTTCCTTATCGGGCTGAAATGTTAGGAAAAGCTCAAGGCAGCTTATGGCTAGTATAGCTGGTGCGTATATTTTATTTTTTTCAAATTAGAAAAACGGTAGATTCAAAGAAAATAAGAATAAGGTTTATTACTATTGTTTTTCTTTGCTATTAAACACTTACATCTTTTGGTTTCTTGTTTTTATAATTCTCAGTAAAACTGAATTATATGCCAACGGAGTTATTTTTTCTTTAATGACTAAATTACTATTTAAAAACTATGGTTTTAAAATATGTAATGCTACATCTATAAAATTTTAGGCTTAACTATATTCGAGCTAATGAGCCGAGCTTACCTTGGCTCGGGATCGGCTCGTTTACAAACTGAGTCCAGCCAAGCTGGCTTGTTTAGAAACCGAGCAGATTTCAAGCGAGCCACGAGGTGATGGATTCTTGTTGTTAAAGACAACTGGTTTTTGTGATTGCCAAAATCGACAATTCTGTGGGTGTGACCTTTGATAAAAAGATAATACCTTTTAGATGTCACAGGCAAAAAAATGTCATTCTAGGTAGTTCCTGTTCTACAACAATGAATAATGTTCATTTCACATAATCATCACAGCATTAATCTGTAATAAATGCACAAGTCTATTTTTATCTCCCATTCAATAAGATATCACCACTTATCAAATTTAATTTCAACTTTAACTCTTTTTTTTCGAACCGCAACTATTTTATTGATAAACATAAAATAGAACACAGGGGCAGCAGGAAACTGGAAATCCCAAACAAACAAAAACATTAGATAATTATATCACGTACATTGAAATCTCTCCATCTCTCCCAATCAAGGCTCACATAAGGGGATCTATATTTTATCCATTGAAACGACTCCTCCTTAATCTTGTCCACCATAACCTCCACCCGACTTTGCGTTCGTTTCTCGTTTTCCAAATAATCCACAAAGTCGCGAAAGAAATAACTACGATTACTTTTTTCCAAATAGCTGACCCATTTAAATTATATATCCACTCGAGCAGATCCATAGTTGAAACAATTTGCACATTTGTAGGAATTTTAATCCACACCCATATGTTCCGCCATACAGCAGATGCAGTAGGACATAAAAACAACAGATGTTCCACTGATTCGATACTATATCCACATAAAACACACATTTTATCTTCTACAAATACCCCCCTCCTATCCAAATTTGTTTTAACTGCAATACCTTCATTTAAAATCCTCCACACAAAAAAACAAACCTTCTGCGGCGCCCAGGCAATCCATTCGAATCGACCCACCTCGACCTTCACTCCTATCCTCTCAGCTATAGCCTCTCTGAAAGCTGCAACTGAGAATAAAACCTGCCCATTTACATTAACCAAACCCAATTTCTCTGCTTCAGTTACACCAGCCTTCGACAAATCATTTCGAGCCAAAACAAGATCCTTCCAAATACCCGTAATTTCAACTTTAACTCTTGAAAACAAGCTGTAGGTCCCTCGGAGGTTGAGGTTTAACCTATTCCTTGTTATATCTAACACACTAGCGAGTGCGGAATCCAAGCTAGCATGCAAACCGAGAAAGAACAAGCATAAACACAACACACAGGTCTTCACCGATTAACACCACTTGTATTAATACGTATGAAAGGTTCGGTTACAAGCACAATGTTTACAGATGTATTCTATAAACTCTCTCTAACTTTCGTGTGTGTGTGTGTTCTGAACAGAATGCTCTCTATGTGTCTGAAAAGAAGCCCCCTCTTGTCTTTCACTTCTGTCTATCTTTTGTCTAACTTTGAAGTGAACACACTACATGGGTATATATACCCGAACACATCATGTCTGGTCGAAGGATCAGACAGACTGATCGTAAGATCATCTGTCGACCAGGAACCCATCGAAGGCTCACATATACCACGAAGGATGATATCCTTCGTGGTCTATCCTTCGAAGGTTATCTTTCGAGCTCATCGAAGGATATAAACAATCCTTCGATGACACATCTTTCGACCCAGACATATTACACCCATTGTTCAAACTGTTTGTCCAAGTCAAACCAGGAGGATGGTTGACTTGGTCAAACTTACAAGACTAACAAAGACATCGTTTGGTATCAAGACAAAATACAGACAAAGTACAGACACAAGTGCACCAACAAACTCCCCCTTGGCTGTAGCTTTGTCTGGCTGTAGCTTTGTCTCGATCTTTGTGACTTCAAGTCTTTGACGTCCTTTCAAGTCTTCAATGTCGGAGGATCTTTAAAGTCTTCACGTCTTGAAAGCGGAAAGTGTATCAACAAACTCCCCGTTTCATGTAGGAAGTGTGTTGACAAACTCCCCCTTAACATAAGCTCCCCCTTGAGTTATGCTCGTGAAATACTTGTTCTTTATGAATTGAGATCCTTGTGGTGTTGATGATGGTCAGTGGCAACTCGATCATCTTCATCACTTGAGTGCCTTCACGTCATGTCTTCATTCCGAAGCTTGTCATCGACCATGTTCTCCTTGCCTTTAGAATCTGCACATGCAAGAAATCTAAACGCGTAATGAGAACAACTGCCTGGAATATCATAAGTAAGCGACACACATGTGACCATTTGCTCAAACAAACACCGTCCGACAGTTTGAAAGTTTAGAAAATTTGTCAATTTTAGTCTTTAACTTTCAAAACTTGCAAATTTCGACCGTTTATGAAGATTTAGTCGTTTTCGGTTATCAATCAGATTTCAGGGTAACGAAGACTTGAGCTCCAACATCGTACGATCGAAAATAAAATAGAAATAAAATCTTTTTAGCTTTTATGAAGTTTATATTAAAACACACCTAAAATCTTTTTGGAATTTTTTTGAACATTTCAAATGTAAAGACTGAAAGCAGTAAATAAATATATACAAAGATGCAGAAACTGAAAGCATTAAATAAATATTTACAGACATTCTTTTTGCGAGTTTCGAGGGTAAGAGAATCATATCAGTGTACGGTCATGCCAAAACGCTCTTGTTGTTCAATTAGTTAACATTAAGATAAGCATCCTATAACAATTATCGGTATTGTTGTCCACATAAGCTCAACTTATCAGATGTAATCATGGCGAGGGGATACGTTAAGGTATGATTTATACTTACCGACCGGTGTTCATCCACATCACGACACATTCCCGTATCAAGGTATGCACGAGGGTTCATCTTACCGGTGAGTATACCGATTATCATCTGTTTGACCGTATATGATGTGAGATTCTCACTTATTTTGATTGAAAACAAGCCCTATGTGATAGAATCACTTATTGATGAGGAACTTGATTTTCAATGCATGAGGGCACAGGAGCAAGTCCGTGAACAGGTCAGTACTTTCGTACAGCAGAGAGACGAACTTGACTCCCGGAAAGAATTTGTGATATAATATCACTTATTTGAGGGACATGTGATTGTTTATCACTTATTGAGGTCGAATGCAGTATGTACACGTATGTATAGTATCATGGAAGATCTAGACTTGCGTCCCCGTTATTTTTCGGTAAAAGATACAACCATGATACCCAGATGATAAGCAGCATAAAGACCGAATATCTCAGAACCTCGGCAATCTCTCAAACGAAATTTCGGTACTAAGACCATATGCCAATGAATGGTTCCCACCTGGTCTTCAGTTGGATTTAAGTTTATATCACCCTGCACACTTTAAAATGATTGTGAGCCTACCGATACATCTTATATAGAGCTGCTTATCGCTTTTCAGTTTAGGCTTAAAGAGGTTTGGACAGACCACTGATGTACTATCATTTTCTCTTTTGCTCGCCAGGAAACTCATTTTTGATTTTCTATTGTTTTTGTGTTTTTGAAATTTTTCGATGTTTTTGGATTTTCAAATTTTTGGATTTACTCCCCCTAAAATCAATAAACTAAGACAAATTTAAAACACAAAGGTATTTACAAAAATGATTTTCCGATGTTGGTTTTACTCTTGCTTGACCTTAATGCCGTTTACCAATAATAAATAGTCAAATCTTGATTTGTCAAATGCTTTGGTAAAAAGGTCGGCACGTTGGTCATCGGTGTGGACGTAAGTAACATCGATTAGCCTTTTCTCAAAGCAATCACGTATGAAGTGATACTTAATTTCGATGTGCTTAGTCTTTGAATGCTGCACAGGATTTCTAGTGATCTGTAAGGCAGCAGAATTATCAACGTAAATAGGAGTAGTTAGGAATTCAAAACCGTAGTCGCGCATTTGTTGTTGGATCCATAGGACTTGGGAGCAACAACTTGAGGCAGCAATGTATTCAGCTTCGCATGTTGATGTAGCGACGCACGTCTGCTTCTTGCACTGCCATGTGACTAGGCGATTTCCCAAAAACTGACATCCAGCCGTTGTGGATTTGCCGTCGATTTTGCATCCGCCAAAATCAGAATCACTGAATGCGATCAAGTCAAAGTTATTATCCCTAGGGTACCATAGACCGGTGTCAGGGTAACCCTTCAAATAACGAAAAAACCTTTTTACAGCTGCAAGATGTGAGGCCTTCGGGTTGACTTGATATCTGGCAAGCAGGCACGTTGGGTACATTATATCTGGTCTTGATGCTGTGAGGTACATAAGAGATCCGATCATCGCGCGGTAGTATGAGGGGCTAACAGCTTCACCCTTCAAGTCTGGAGTAATTCCGTGATTTTGCGGTAATGGGGTACCGATGGGCGTTGCATCTGACATCTGGAACCGGCTCAAGATGTCACCAACATATTTAGTCTGATGGATGAAAATCCCAGACTCAGTTTGTTGTACTTGTAGGCCCAAAAAGAAAGTCATTTCCCCCATAGCACTCATCTCGAATTTATCCTGCATTACACGCTCGAAATCCCTACACAAAACATCATTAGTAGAACCAAATATAATATCATCAACGTATACCTGTACCAGTAGAAGATCTCCATCTTGTTCTTTGATGAAAAGAGTACAATCGATAAGACCTCTGCGAAATCCATTCTCCAGCAAATAATTAGATAGGGTTGCATACCAAGCTCGCGGTGCTTGATGTAGACCATAGAGAGCTTTGTTGAGCAACCAAACCCGATCGGGATGGATAGGATCTTCAAAACCTGGAGGTTGTTCGACGTACACCTCTTCTTCCACCACACCATGTAAGAATGCACTTTTCACGTCCATCTGGTATACCTTGAAACCTTTGAATGAGGCATAAGCCAGAAAGATCCGAATTGCTTCTAGACGTGCAACAGGTGCATACACTTCGTTGTAGTCGATCCCTTCTATCTGACGAAAACCTTGAACGACTAGCCTTGCTTTGTTTCAAATAACGACTCCACGGTCATCCTTTTTTCATTTAAACACCCAACGGGTACCAATCTTCTTGTAACCAGCAGGTTTCTCTACGAGTTTCCAGACACCAAGCTTCTGGAATTGTTGCAGTTCTTCCTGCATCGCTTCAACCCAAGAGCTATCTTTCAATGCTTCTTTCCAAGTTCTTGGCTCTTCCTGTGAGACATAACACGCGAAAGACCAATCATTTTGTTGACCAGATTCTCTAATCGTCGTATACAAGCCTGCATTGCTGTTGTTTCGCAACATGTTTCTTGTTTGAACGCCACTTTGTACATTTCCGATGATGTTTTGTTGAGGATGGGTATTGTGAATCCTTGTTTCTGGATTATCTTGAACTGGAATATTTGTACCCAAATTGTTGAGATTGAGATCAACAATCAATTCAATGCCCGGAATTGACGAAGAGGATGATGCAGTAGCTTCAGCTGTTCTAGGGGCGTCCACTGGAGGAGTACCCTCTGAAGTACCATGAACTGCTGTTGTTGGAGCTTCTTGATCTGCATCTAGAAATTCGTCATCCTCTGAAGATTCGTTCAATTTGGTAGCATCGTGAAAATCCTCATTGTCGAGAGCATTATTGTTCACTGAAGATGGTTCTTGATTAACAATAATTGGACGAACCAACGGTGAATCTGTTGCATTATCACTCACGAAAAACATCCTTGCTGCAGCATTTTCTTCAACTGCTTCAACATTGATCGAATTGAAAAAGTCATCGTACTCAAACATCCAAGGCTGACCAGGATTTCTGACTGGTAAAGTGTGCCTTTGTACTCTGACTTCAGACCATTCCTCGACCCTTTTAGTCTCTAGATTCCAGACTCTTAAGTTCGGGGTGGAATACCCAAGAAAGTATCCTTCAATGGCTCTTGCCCCAAACTTTCCATTAGGATCGATTAGTGTGCACGGAGCTCCAAACGGTTCAAGATATGACAAGTCTGGTTTCCGTTTGTTAATAAGCTCAAAGCAGGTCTTGTTGTGCCTTTTGACTGTAAGGACTCGGTTCAACGTGTAACATGCAGAGGACACAGCTTCAGTCCAGAAGGGAATCGGCAACTGTGACTCTACCAACATTGTCCTAGCAGTCTCGATCAATGTGCGGTTCTTACGTTCAGCGACGCCATTTTGTTGAGGAGTATAAGCTGCACTAAATTCGTGAAGAATACCTTTTGAAGTGCAAAACTCCGCCATGGCATGATTTTTGAATTCAGTACCATTGTCGCTACGTATCCGCCTAACCTTCAAGTTGTATAGATTCTCAATCTGAATGATCAAGTTTTTGATAATACCGAAGGTTTCGCTCTTGTGTGCCATGAACGCCACCCAAGAAAATCTTGAATAATCATCAGTTATCACGAGGCAATATTGATCATTCCTAATACTTTTGTGCTTGACAGGACCGAACAAATCCATGTGCAAACGCTCAAGAGGAACAGCCACCGTGTTGATTTTCTTTGTTGGATGTCGCTTCTTTGTTTGTTTTCCTTTCTGGCACGAGACACAGACGTCTTGAAGATGAAAGTTTTTAAGAGGAACTCCATTCACCAATTCATTTGACACCAAATGATTCATTTTGCGTAAGTGAATGTGACCCATTCGTCTGTGCCAAGAGATTGAGTCTTTTTCTGTGGCTTTGGAAACGAAACAGGTTGCTTGTGCAGACGTTGTGATAGCTTGGCTCATATCAAGGGCATACAAATCATTTATGCTTGGAGCCGATAAGAGAATCCATTCTTTGGGAATTTTGAAGCCGGGTTTCAGCACATAACATCCATTTGCATCAAAGTGTACTGAGAACTGCTTATCACAAATTTGAGAAACACTAAGAAGATTGTGATCAAGTTGTTGTACGAAGTTGATCTTGTCAAAACTAACAACCCCGTTGGAAATCATTCCTTCACCCGTAATATATCCGCCTTTATCTCCAGCAAAAGCAACATAACCTCCTCTAATAGATTTGACGTCGTAGAGAAGCTTCATGTCGCCTGTCATGTGCCTGGATGCCCCACTATCAACAATCCAATGACTACTGATAGTTCCTCCTGGAACACCCTGCACATGAACTCACATAATTAGTTGGAGATGGGGACCCAAGCCATTGTGGTCTTGGGTCTTCCATTTTCATCAACAACAATAACTTCTATTCTTTGATGATTCGAAAATTGTGATGGTCCCCCTGAATTTGTGGTTATTTTAGGTTTCCATGTCTGTTGAAATTTACCAGTTTGATTGTTTGCAAATTTAACTTCGTGATTGTTTGAAGTTTTTGAAAATTTTGAGCTTTCTGGTTTAACTGGAACCGATTGTTTTTTAACCACTTCATTTTTAAGTGCCTTTTCAACCACCTTGACTTGTTGGCGTTTCTGTTTCTTTTCCCTTTCTCTTACAAGTCGGGGATCTTGTTTTACAGTCACAAATCGCTTTTGGTGATTGCGTTCACGGGGATCATCTTCTTTGGCTTTTAATTTATGAAGATACGGACAATTTCTGACAATGTGCCCAATTGTACCACATTCAAAACATGATCTTCGTTCAACAAACCCCGAAGTATCATGTGATCGTCTTGCCGATGATGAACTTTGTGATCCCGAGGTACTAGGTTTTGAACTACTTGGTTCATTTCTTTTCATCACAGTTGCTTTCTTGACAAAATCTAAGTTAGATTGATTTTCAAATGTTGCGATTTTGTCCGTTCCCTTGGATTTCACAAAGTTCACATTCTTTTTCTTCTTCTGATTCGGCTTCCTTTGACCTTGAGTCGTTGCTTTTCCTTTTGGTTTGGCATGATTTTGCTGTTTTTGCACTGTTGGTAATTTTTGATTGCCATATTGTTTTCGAATTTCAGCCTTAGGGATAGGAGGGCACTGTGTTACCACAACGTGTGATCCTTTCTTACCCAAAAACTTACTTGTTGAATTCTCAAAAACTTTACTAATTAATGATTGATTAACATTCTTAATAGGAAAATCTTTGTCAGAATAAATTTTATCATCGCCAACAAGAGTGTACAGCAAATCCACACTCTCCGACCCTTTTTCAGACGAGGACTTGATTGCAACAGTCTTAGCGGGTTTTGCAGGAGGATCACACAGAATATGATTCTCAAGAGGTATGTCCTCTTCGTTTATCACCGCATCAGACTTTGCTGAATCAGTATCATCAGACTCATCATCAGAAGAATCAGCATCCTCAATCACAACTGGAGGATCCTGATTCTGTTCAGCAGTTACAAATGTATCTGCTGACACATCCGAATCTGATGATACTTCTTTCTTGTATCCGAGTCCTGCTGCAAATTCCTCAACGTCCAAAGGAACAGATGGTTCAAAATGAGTTCTATACTCCTCATCAGGCAGTGCATCAAAATTGTTTCTCACGGGTGGTGGACATTTCTTGTAACCTATGCATGTGACATCCCGTTTCTCTTTCTGAACATCAATGATGTGATCCAACACATAGCTAGAGCTCAAATAACTGTCTAACTTGAGTCGGATCGCCTCACTTTCTGTTTTAACACAAGCCATTTCCTTTTGCATTACCTCAAGACGAGTTATATAAAGGTTAATGTCAGTTTGTTTTCTGGAAACCATTTTTGTCAGCTCTGTTTTATCTTTCTTTAACGTTTCAATCATTGACTTAAATTCCTTTTCATGGTTTTCATAAAACATGTTGGCTTCTGTGCACTTGGAAAGATCAACGGTCAACTTTTGATTGTGGATGAATGTCACATCATATTTCTCTTGCAAAGCCTCGTGTTTGCTTTGCAATTCACACCACTTATCATTCAAAGAAACATGTTTGTCTTGCAAGTCAAACAAACTAGCTTGTAAAGCATCATGTTTGCCTTGCAACTCAGACATGTTTGCATCCAAATCAGCACATTTAACATGCAATCTATCACAATTATCACAGATATCAGCAGTGGGTTCATCGACACATACCTGACTTGATGAACTGTCGACATTAACCATAAAGGCTGAATGGAGAAAAGACGAAGAATAGGCAGCTTGATCCACCAAAATAGATCTTCTTTGAATTCCTGCTGTAGCTTCTTCCAATAGTTCATCAATATCTGCATTAACTGACGCAGTTGATGTGTCATCTTCCTGATCATTCCCTGAACTCGAGGACTCTTCATCTGAACTTCCACTATAACCGGAGCTGTCTTCATCTTCAGAAGATTCACTACCATTGGTGGAAGATTCTCCACCACCGGCGTGCTTTAAATCCTTAACCACTTCAGCAAAACAAGTTGTTCCATCTGGAACATCATTTCCCAACTGGATTGACCAATCGCAACCTTCATCTACTTGAACCACAAGTGCCTGGTTGGCATTAGATGGTCCTGCTTGACTCTGGTTGTTGACAGGCACCAATGTGCGCTCATTGTTCCTTACTTGGTTCTGATTTGCCCTGTTGCCTTGACCTCTGAAAGGATTTTGGTTTCCATGTTGAGATGGCCTCGTACATTCACGTTTGAAATGACCACGTTCACCACAATTGAAACACTTGACAGCCTGCTTGTCAAACCCATACTTGGTGTCTTTCTTGATTTCCAAGCTGGTTCTGCCTGTTCTTTCCATGAAATCCTTTGCTCGCCTAACAGCACTGGCAAAGGCCCACTTGATGTCCATCATCTCCATCTCCTCTTTATCGATCTGCTGATAGTCTTCTTGTGTCAGATTAATGTTACCAATCTGACCTTCCACTAATCCACAGTATGCGCTCACCAAAGTGTTTAGTAGCTCCATGTGTTCCTTTGCTACTTCCACACTGACTTTAGAGAAGCTTGAGGTGTCGAGCCGTACTGTATTTGGCTTTGATTGTTGACCAGCAGATGATGTGCTTCCATAACACGCTTGCTGTTGAGGAGGAAGTGGATTCCCATACATGTCTGTTGGTACGGTAGATTGAGGAGGAAGTGGATTCCCATACATGTCAGTTGGTCCGGTAGATCGAACAGGTAATGGATTTCCGAACATATCAGTTGGTCTGAGAGGTCGTTGGCTTTGTTGTTGCTGTTGAGGAACTGGTTCAAGCGAATTTCCATACATGTCTGTTTTTGGAGGAACCGGAACCTGGATAGTATTGCCATACATGTCAGTGCTAGTCACAAACGCTGTTTGAATTGGAGCATGTGAAGAAGGTTTTGCAGAAGTGCTAGAAGTCCCATAATACATATCAGGATTTTGTGGCACTGCAACTCTTTTCGCCTTGAGAGTTTCTTCCTGATTCTTGTTTTCCAGGATTTGAACAAAGTCATTAAAGCTTGTTGTAGCTAAAGTGCCATTGTACTTCATGATTTCCAAGAAAGTATTCCATTGAGGTGGCAACGCATCTGCAAACTTTTTCACAATCTCTGCTGGAATTGTAACAACCTCAAAATTTGACAATTCAGTCAGCAGATGATTAAATCGACTTGTCAAATCTCCTAAAGATTCATTCTCCATACACGTAAAACCATCAAACTCTTTCTTTAGCAGTTCTTTTCTCAATTGACGTGTAGCTTCATTTCCTACGCCCCTTGTCTTCAATGCGTCCCACAACCTCTTCGTTGTCTTGTAACTGACAAATTGATGATAAATGTCTTTACTTAACGCCTGAGTAAGAATGGCGTATGCCTTCTTTTCCAAATCATAGACCTTCTTCTGATCTTCTGTAAGATCTGCAAATGTAGCAGCAGATGATGCAGCAACCTCTATTGTTTGATCAAAATATGTGATGAACCGCAACCACAATTCTGTATTTTGACCAAGGACGTATGTATGAAATCTGTCAATCCATCCTGGATATTCATATAAGTGCATCAACTTTGGAGGCCGATTCAGACTTCCGGTTTCGCTCTCGCTTAAGAGAATGCTTTGAATACTTGGAGTTTGATTTGATACGAATGCCCATTGACCGGTAGAAGTTGCATTAGAAGATACCGGTGCGGGAGACGGAGTACCAAAATACATGTCTGTATTTACCGGTCTATTCCATCTTGGATTCATTTTTGATCAAGAAAAATAAGAACCTGAAAATCACAAACTTGTTAAACATAAACAGATTAAGGATCGAAAGATCAAGACTTGTTCGAAGGATCAACAGTGTTCGAAAGATCACTGTTGAGTTTCGAACAATGATTTCGAAAGATTCCCCAAACGAAGGATCCTTATCTTTCGAAAAAGAACTGTAGACCGAAAGATGTATGCTTCGAAAAGATTCCTTGGATCGAAAGATAAGTCACTGACTTCGAAGGATGTTCGAAGGATGATTATCTATCGATCCTCCTATGATCGAAAGATGATCTTTCGACTTCGAAGGATATCCTTCGATCTTATCTGACACAGTTGACAAAGGGTGACAGGTTGGTGAAAAAGTTGATGGGTTGGTGAAATCTTTCGGCAGAAAGTATGGTCAGACCATGATTTTCTGCCAAAACCAGATTTGAACAATAAAATAATATTATTCCTTATCCAGAAACCGGTCACCGGAGTAAGCCGGAATATGGCCGGAAATGACCAAACGACTTAAAAACAAGTTTTTAAGTTACCCAACCCTTCCTTTAACACACCCGGTTAGTTTAGAACACGTTTTAACATCAATAAAGGCGAGAAAAACACTGAAAAATGGCTGCTAAACCAGTGAGTTTTATCCAAACACTCCAAAGTCTTGTATAAACCCGGTTTTTAACAAGGAAAAGAGCCACGGCTCTGATACCACTTGTAGGTCCCTCGGAGGTTGAGGTTTAACCTATTCCTTGTTATATCTAACACACTAGCGAGTGCGGAATCCAAGCTAGCATGCAAACCGAGAAAGAACAAGCATAAACACAACACACAGGTCTTCACCGATTAACACCACTTGTATTAATACGTATGAAAGGTTCGGTTACAAGCACAATGTTTACAGATGTATTCTATAAACTCTCTCTAACTTTCGTGTGTGTGTGTGTTCTGAACAGAATGCTCTCTATGTGTCTGAAAAGAAGCCCCCTCTTGTCTTTCACTTCTGTCTATCTTTTGTCTAACTTTGAAGTGAACACACTACATGGGTATATATACCCGAACACATCATGTCTGGTCGAAGGATCAGACAGACTGATCGTAAGATCATCTGTCGACCAGGAACCCATCGAAGGCTCACATATACCACGAAGGATGATATCCTTCGTGGTCTATCCTTCGAAGGTTATCTTTCGAGCTCATCGAAGGATATAAACAATCCTTCGATGACACATCTTTCGACCCAGACATATTACACCCATTGTTCAAACTGTTTGTCCAAGTCAAACCAGGAGGATGGTTGACTTGGTCAAACTTACAAGACTAACAAAGACATCGTTTGGTATCAAGACAAAATACAGACAAAGTACAGACACAAGTGCACCAACACAAGCCAAACACTTACCTTAATAGTATGTTTAATAGCATTTAGAAAATATACTAAAAAATCCATGACATTTAATAAACCATAAAGTACAACTTACTGAAACACACATCCCACAAAATAATCATTCACAAGATACTAGAAACTAGGGAAATCTAAAAATTCATACCATAACGCATAACTGTCTGTCATCTAGTCTTGTTCAGCAGCATCAAACTCGGGTATTTAGTCCTTGATCAACTGCTGCGTAAAAATAGTAACAATTGAAGAACATACACAAGGCGAATCTATTATAACATGTGATAAGCAAAAAAAAAAATAGAACCCACCTTCGCACTCCGCTTCGGCGTCTCATCAACATAGGGAGATACAAGACTTTGCACAAATATAGGTACATTAATATAATCCCAAAAGAGATCTTCATATTTAGACACCCTGGAAAATGATTGATCAGCATGGAATAAACTCTCGGGTCGAACACAATCCTTGCATGTTCTCATGTTGTGTACATTGTCATTTTTCATTTCGCGATCGTGTGGCAGCAGCTCCCACGAATCATAGTTTTTCATCAACCATATGGCAAGATAAGAATAATGCCATGCATACATACATAGACAGTCTTTCACTATCCCTAGCTAGGTGTCTATGAGATGAATATTCATTTCCTGCATCATAAGGTTGGGGGATTTCTTTAAATTCTTCTTTAGATAAATCAAAAGCAATAATTAGTATCTTCATATTTTTCATCTTTTATAATTCTCTAGTGAAGGGCACCATTGCTTAAGATACCAGCCTTACTAAAATGTATATTCTTCACTTCTCCAATATCTCTCCACACATTTGATTTCAAACTCTTGAACACATGTTTGATTTTCGCCTACTTTCCGGGCCCCTACGACTAACCTTGTAATCATCTGTGGATGAATCATAACCAAAACCCCCAACATAATAATCTACTGACCATAAGGGGAAGTTTCAGTTGTCTTACCTCTCTAGTCAATGGATTGCATACGAAAAGTTTACGACTAAAAACAAATATGATGCATACAAGGCCATTGGAAGAACCAACAAGCTTATGCTCATCATGATCATCTACTAATTTAATTCTCCTAAGCCCAAGTTCATCGTTGTAGCGATCCTTGTCGCAACTACGGTTCAAATGACGATTAATGAAATGAAGACTTGTGATTAAAGAATGCCATGACTTACACACACTCTTGAAACGAAGCAGATCCTTCACATCTGATTCTAATAGTATTTGCTCAACCACATGTTGATCAGTTCTGTTTAAACATAAAGGAAAACATGAATAACATACCTGTTACAGCAGACAGACCAGTAGAGAATCCAGTCGGAGATGCAGCCATTGAGTTCGACAAACTTGTCAAGATGATCTGGTTCCTCCTTAGGGTGTAAGGTGATGATGGTAATGAACTGAAAGTAGGGAGGGTTTCGGTCGAGAGAGAGAGTCGATTATGTTGTTATGAGGGTTGTCAGATTATCTAACTTGTGTAACCCTTTAACTCTCTAATAAGCTCCTTATTTATACACCCAAGAGGAAACCTAATTAGTTAATAAGGGTAATATGGTCCATCAACAATTACCAACTAATTATTAATAGGTTATTAATATATTTTAATCTATATAATATAAATGATTATAATGGCTACAAGATTAAATAATATAATGTTAATATATTTAATCTCACATTCTCCCACTTAGCCGAGTAATCATTTATCATGAGTATTAGATGAGCCTGGCCAGGAGTTAACACTCATTTTAGCCTTAAACCAAGAACTATAGCAGAGAAATACAACCGTTGAATCATCATTCGACTCAGGACCCCCATTAGTCATACTATAGCCTCAATTTAAAACCTAATAGTTATGATCAAAATACGCATAAGCCCTTTAGCGTCTGATTTGTATTTATATTTGTCTATATGTCATTACACCGGCAGAACATATGTTAGAGACATACAAAATCAAACTGAGGAAATTTTATTAATTAAAAAAACATAAGCTAGTACAATATGCCATTATACAAGGTCTTTAGTAAGTCCCATATTCGATACATGTTCTTCGAAAACTTTAGGTGGGAGACCTTTAGTCATCGGATCCGCAAGCATATCTTTAGTACTAATATACTCAATACAAAGATTATTTTCCTCAATTCGTTCACGTACGAACAAATATTTTGTATCAAGATATAAACCAGCTCCAGTCGAACTGTTACTGTTCGAGAAACTAACGGCAGCTGAGTTATCACAGTAAAGCTTCAATGGTCTAGAAATGGAATTAACGATTTTGAGTCCATTGATCAGATTTCTAAGCAACATTCCATGACAGGTTGCGTCGTAAACAGCAATGTACTCCACCATCATTGTGGAAGTTGTAGTTAACTGTTGTTTATGACTCTTCCATGAGATAGGTCCGCCTGCTAACATAAAGATGTAGCCTGAAGTGGATTTCTTGTCATATTTGCATTTGGCAAAGTCAGAATCAAAATAACCTACCACTTCTAAGTGATCACTTCTTCTATAAGTCAGTTTATAGTCTTTCGTCCCTTGCAGATATCTAAGGACCTTCTTAGCTGCTTTCCAGTGATCTAGGCCAGGATTAGTCTGATAACGACCTAGCATTCCAGCAATGTAAGCGATATCTGGGCGAGTACAGACTTGAGCATACATCAGGCTCCCGACTACTGACGCGTAAGGTATCTGGCTCATTTGCTCCTTTTCAACCTCTGTTGTCGGACACTGGAATGAACCGAAAACATCTCCCTTAACTACTGGAGCGACTGAGGGTTTGCACTGTTGCATGTTGTAACGTGTAAAGACACGATCTATGTTAGTCTTTTGAGACAATCCTAAGATCCCTTTGTGTCTATCTCGGTGAATTTCGATGCCAATGACGTAAGAAGCATCTCCGAGATCCTTCATGTCGAAGTTATGCGAGAGTAACCGCTTCGACTCATGCAACATGTCTAAACTATTACTTGCCAATAGAATATCATCTACATAAAGGACAAGTATAGTAAAGTTACTCCCACTCATCTTGAGGTAGGTGCATTGATCCACTTGATTCTTCATAAAGCCTTGCCTCTTCATGACTTCATCAAACTTGAGGTACCATTGACGTGATGCTTGTTTTAACCCATAAATGGATTTCTTCAACTTACAGACTAGATGCTCCTGACCTTCAGGTTTAAAGCCTTCAGGTTGTTTCATGTAAATATCTTCGTCTAAGTCTCCGTTAAGGAAAGCAGTTTTGACGTCCATCTGATGCAGCTCTAAATCAAAATGAACTACTAGGGCCATAACAATCCTTAATGAATCTTTACGAGAGACAGGTGAAAACGTCTCTTGATAATCAATTCCCTCTTTCTGAGTGTAGCCCTTTGCAACCAATCTCACTTTGTAGCGTTCAACGTTTCCATTCGGATCCAGTTTTGTTTTGAACACCCATTTACAACCTACAGGTTTGGCACCATTGGGTAATTCGACTAAATCCCAAACGTCATTTTTCTTCATGGATTCAAGCTCATCAATCATTTCTTTATTCCATTCAGAAGACTGATCACTGCTAATGGCTTCATTATAAGAGATAGGATCATTGAGCTTTCCAGCATCCATTTCAGTCAGGTAGGTAACATAATCATCCCAATTAGTAGGCCTTCTTTGCCTAGATGACCTCCTGAGTTGATTATCGGGTTCAGCGTTGTCTTGGTTTTGAGCGTTTGATGTGCCTTCGTTATGAGGTATAATGGGTTCTGATTGTGGAGATGGAGTTTGTGCAGTGGCTTCAGGTGCAGTTGCATGGGGTACAAGAGGAGTAAACGGAGTAATGGTAAGTGACGAGTCTCTCCCCCCCGCGTCTTGTACTTCTTGCAATTCTTCGTAAGGGTTGGTACTGCTCCCACTGACCTTGAAATCCTCCAGGAACGCAGCACGCTTGGTTTACGGGTGACATGGGAAGGACAATAGAAACGATAACCCTTCGAATGATCAGGATACCCGATAAAGAAATAGGAAACTGTTTTAGGGTCAAGTTTCCTTAGGAAAGGATTATAAAGTTTTGCTTCAGCAATATAGCCCCATACTTTCATATATTTAAGACTCGGTTTCCTTCCTGTCCAAAGTTCATAAGGAGTTTTAGGGACAGACTTAGAAGGAACTCTATTGAGTATATGAACAGCTGCTTTTAATGCTTCAGTCCAGAGGAATAACGGTAAATTAGTGTTGGCTAACATACTGCGCACCATGTTCATAAGGGTACGATTTCTTCGTTCAGCGACACCATTCGGCTGAGGTGTACCAGGCATGGTGTATTGGTTCACAATCCCCTGGCCCTTACAAAACTCATAAAATGGACCAGGAGCTTAACCCACATCAGTATATCTTCCATAATATTCACCGCCTCTGTCTGATCTCACAACTTTAATCTGACGATCTAATTTCTTTTCAACTTCAGCTTTATAATCTTTAAAAGTTGTAAGAGATTCAGATTTTTCCTTAATAAGATACAAGTACATGTAACGAGAATACTCATCAATGAAAGTGATAAATGAAGTATGTCCTGTTATACCAGCGATTTGATAAGGACCATTAATGTCAGTGTGAATGAGTTCTAATAAATTAGAGCTCCTAGTGGCACCTTTCTTATTCGCTGATGTCATTTTGCCTTTAATACATTTGACACAGGTTCCAAAATCAGTGAAATCGAGAGGAGGTAAGACTTCATCCTTTACGAGACGATTTAATCGTTCTCTTGAGATGTGGCCTAAACGTTGATGCCACAACATAGATGAAGTCTCTAAGTCTCGAACCTGTTTCATCTTTGTGAGTGATTCATTAATATTATATGACAACAAAGATTTGGAAAAATTATCATCTAGTTCTAATCTATAGAGACCACCATCCAGAATGCCAGTACCATAAACAACAGAATCATAGAGAATAGAGAGTTTGCGATGACCATGAGAAACGACAAAAGCGTCCATGTCTAACTTTGGTCCTGATACAAGGTTCCGAGTTACCTCAGGAACATATAAGGTATCATAAAGTTTAATACATAAACCAGTTTTCAAAAATAATTGTAATGTTCCTATGGCCTTCACTTCTAATTCCCGGTCATCTCCAACTTTAAGTGTTCTTTGGTTTCTTCGCAGCTTCCGGATTGTAAGGAATCCCTGAGTTGAATTGGTAACAGGAACCATAGAACCAGAATCAAACCACCAAGAATTAGCAGGAACATTTAAATTAAAGGACTCAAGTATCATGAAAAAATCGTTACCTTTCTTAGCCAGCCACTCCTTGAAGTCAGGGCATTCCTTTTGCTTATGTCTTGTTTTCTTACAGAACTTGCAGTAGGGTTTGCCTAAGGAGTTCTTAGAGCTGGAAGGTGCACTTGTATGAGGATTTGGATTTGGCTTTTGGACCTTAGAAGCATCCTTTCTTTGATAATTGTGCTTCTTCTTCTTAGAGTTGGAGGTGGTGAAGTTAGCAACATCAGTAGTGCGATCCATCTTCATACGCTCTTCCTCCTGCACGCACATAGCGATCAGCTCACTCATCGTCCATTTGTCCTTCTGAGTGTTGTAATTGATCTTGAATGCTTCATAGGACGAAGGAAGCGAAGTGATGAAGAAGTGAACAAGAAAACCATCACTGATTTCCATCTCTACGCCCTTCAGCTTATTGGCCATGTCATGCATCATCATGATGTGTTCGCGAATGCTGCTCCTCCCATCATACTTAGTTGTCACCAGCTTGAGGATAAGAGTACTAGCGTGTGCTTTTGATGTTCCCTTGAATTGATCCTCCACAGAAGCCAAATAGGTTTTAGCATCTTCAGAATCAGGAATGGCTCCTCTGATTGAGTTATGAATGGACTGCTTCATGAACATGAGAGACATGCGGTTACACCTAGTCCATTTTTCATGAACTATCTGCTCAGCAGCAGTACTTTGAGTAGTAAGATCCGCTGGCTTATTCTCTCTTAGAGCATAATCAAAGTCCAGCAATCCAAGTGTAAGCATGAGGGCATCCTTCCATGCAGCAAAGTTATCACCAGTCAAAGGTGGAATCCCCTGATTTGGAGCTGATAGTGGAAATAAGATGAGCGAATTATGATACTAAGAAGAAAGTCTTAGCGTGATATAAGGGCATGTTATACTAAGGCAGGCATAAATAAATGACCAATTTAATTATGAAGCTGTGATAATGTCTATTACTAACATCAAAATAATAGACTTAGTAAAATTCTACTTAAACAAAGACAAATCAGCTTTGGCCAGAAGTGTAATCATTTAAGTATGTGTGCAAAGTAATCGTGACAAATCAGCTTTGGCCAGAAATGAGACAATCACTTTAGTTATGCACTTGTCAAGCATGCTAAACATAAATGAATTAAATCAACTTTGGCCAGAATTAAGACATTTCACGTTTGTAATGCATACTCAACATAGCTTTTATAATACTTGAACAATAAATAGATGTATTAAATCAGCTTTGGCCAGAATTAATACATCAGAAGCTCATTCAAGTTAAGCTAGCTTTGTAAAAGTTATCTGATTCTGATTAGTTAATTAATTGTTTACAAAACCAAGTATTTAATAGCAAACCACCTGTTAGCGCGGATCGAACTCCGCGGTGAGGTTTCGAGTCAGGTCTCGAGTTAGGTCTCGACTGAGTTATGAGATCTCGAGTCATAATGAGGTCTCGAGTTACAACCACGGTCTCGAGTTATAAAGATTTAAGGACCTGATGATCAATGTATGTAAGGCCCAAGTCTTGTGCGATCGGCACTATCTTGTGCGATCCACAAGTCTTGTGCGATTATGCAGTCTTAACTTGTACAATGTACTTAATTAGTTGTACAAATCTTGTGCGACTGTCTTGTGCAATTGCCCTTGTGCGATCAGATCATATCTTATGTGATCTGATCTTGTGCGACTGTCTTGTGCGATCAGATCATATCTGATCTGATCTTGTGCGACTGTCTTGTGCGATCAGATCATATCTGATCTGATCTTGTGCGACTGAAGGGAACTTGTGCGATTAGTTACATTGATGATTTCGAATCCACTGTTAAGGCTGTTTATTGTGATAATAACTGAAACTCGAAATTTGAGGGATTGTGGGATAGTGTTTCCTATTTTATTTTTGATCTAAACTTATCAAAAGATTTCGAAAATAATAACTGATTATCCTTTAACAGTTTTCGGAAACTTTAATAGATAAAATTAAGATCAAAACAATGAAAACGCCCACTAATCCAAATTATATTCCAAAATTTAGGGAATTTTCAAGTTTTACTTAGAACAAGCGATGAACCCTAAAAAATAAAAAACATAATTCTGGAAATCCGAAACCTAAATTTTAATGGTTTTGTAATGGATTTCGTAACAACAAGTTTAACCCTTTATGATTTCGAGTCAAAAAAATTTAAACATTCTTCCGAAAACAGTGATTTCGGCACATGGTACTCGAAATCAGCCGAGATTTTTATAAACTTTCAAAAATTATGTTTTCCAGATTTTGATCCCAGAATAATGGATACAAAAACAGAACTGATTTATCAACATATGCTCTGATACCACATGTTGATCAATTCTGTTTAAACATAAAGGAAAACATGAATAACATACCTGTTACAGCAGACAGGCCAGTAGAGAATCCAGTCAGAGATGCAGCCATTGAGTTCGACATACTTGTCAAGATGATCTGGTTCCTCCTTAGGGTGTAAGGTGATGATGGTAATGAACCGAAAGTAGGGAGGGTTTCGGTCGAGAGAGAGAGTCGATTATGATGTTATGAGGGTTGTCAGATTATCTAACTTGTGTAACCCTTTAACTCTCTAATAAGCTCCTTATTTATACACCCAAGAGGAAACCTAATTAGTTAATAAGGGTAATATGGTCCATCAACAATTACCAACTAATTATTAATAGGTTATTAATATATTTTGATCTATATAATATAAATGATTATAATGGCTACAAGATTAAATAATATAATGTTAATATATTTAATCTCACACCACATCTTCAAGAACAACCTCTGCCATTAAAATTTGAAACCCTAATAGAATTGAAAGGTATAGTAGACGATATGGATCAAATCCGGATTTTATATACTTTCAAAAATAGTTTGAGTAATTTACATTTTGTTCTTGTGGTTCTAAAATCAAAAAATTGTTTTTAGAGTTAAATGCTATTTTAGTCCTTGTGGTTTGGGTCATTTTGCCAGTTTAGTCCAAATGTTTCATTTTTAACCTGTGGGTCCAAAAAGGTTTCACTGTTGCCATTTTAGTCCACTGGGTTAACTTCATCCATTATTTCTGTTAACGAGAAGGGCGATTCGGTCATTTTGTATGGCCGAATTGCCTTTGTAGTTAACAGAATTACATATTAAATGACCGAATTGCCCTTCTGGTTAACAGAAAAATGGATGAAGTTAACCCAGTGAACTAAAATGGCAACGGTGAAACATTTTTGGATCCACAGGTTAAAAATGAAACCTTTAGACTAAACTGGCAAAATGACTAAAACCATAGGGACTAAAATGCCATTTAATCCTTGTTTTTATCATAAAACTATTTATATGTTTGGTCCCTCATTATAGTGTTTGGCTGTTTGCTTACACCCAACATCATTTTTTTGTTCCTTTATAAATATGAGGATCATATATGTTAATAGCATATGGATGATTTGCTGTGGCGGCTTTGATGGTGTGTGGGGAGGACCTCCGCACGAGGCCCGCGCGTGATTTCGAAGGGAACGCGATTTTAAAAAAAATCCGATATATATATTTTATTTTTTTAGATAGTAACACATACCAATTCTAATATAGGCCCATTTACAAATATTTTTTTATGGTTTAGAATTTAGCCCACTTGCCATTAGGTTTATTGAGCCCAATACTAATTTGATCTTTTTTTTTAATAATAATAAAACATTACGGAATGATACATTTTTTTATGCTCGAACAGGGTACGTGAATTCTCAGAGACACCTCTGATGATTTGCAAGCTTTTCTGGGTATGTGTTTTATTTTATTCTGTCTTGATGTATAACTTTTTAAATTTTCTTTAAGCCACTAAGTAGGTTGTGCCGTCATTGTTTGTTTATGTTCATTGTTAGAGCGATTAAAGAAACATAAGTGAACACAAACAAATAAACATATCAAGGCATAAACATCCGTGTAAAGAAACCGTATTGTAACATCCGTAAATTTCATGACCTTTATATTTAACTTATAAATGAACCAGTAATGATAATAACACATGCAGTGGCGCAGCTTAGAAGGATTCCGAGGGGGCGCCCGACCCCTCGAATTTTTCGATGCGTAGTGTTATAATTAGTACTTTCGTATAGAAAATTTTTGGGTATATACGTTTCCACCCCCGGTTTCGGAAAAATTGGAAAGGGGGGGGGGGGCGAAGCTTCGCCAATGAACACATGGATATATTGTTAAAGCGATTAAAGAAACATAACTGAACACGAACAAACAAACATATCAAGGCATAAACATCCGTGTTAAGAAACCGTATTGTAACATCCGTAAATTTCATGACCTTTATATTTAACTTATAAATGAACCATAATGATAATAACACATGGATGCATTATATTGAGTAGTCAACTAGGTTCTAAATTGGTTAAATAAAATAGAAGATGGGGTTACAATGTAAACCCAGACGCATGATTAAAAAAAGTATAAAAATAATGATTATATTAAAAATGCGTTTGCCGAAGGCAATTATCCTAACCGTTGGACTACAAACGCTTCTTGTTTTATCATCGGGCACCTTAACCATTTAAATCTTGATTTATTTTCGTCATATATTTGTAAAATAAAATGTGATTAGTCTTTAGTGACTTATTACTATGTATAATAATATGGTCGGGTTAAATCAAATATGAAAACTTTGATTAATATATTCTCTAAAATATTTTTTGGTTTACAATTGGTTTCGACTGTTGTATTGTAGATATAGTTCATTAATTTGCTATAGTTGGCTTGTTTGAACTTGGAAAAAGAAATACTTATTTTGATGATTGGCAGGGGAGGCTTAGATGGTGTGCGGGGAGGACTTTCGCACAGGGTCCGTGATTTTGAGGGACATATGTTTTCAAAAAAAAATCCGATATATACAAGTTATTTTTTTTAAATAGTAAACTCATACCAGTTTCAAGTAAGTCTCGTTTACAAATATTTTTTTTTATGGTTTAGAATTTAGAATTTAGCCCACTAGGTTAATTGAGCTCATTACTAATTGAAAACGAAGTATTAGATAATATAAATTGTGAAGAGTTGATCCACCAATTTGCTATGAAGAATGCACGGAGGGCTGCACGAATCATTGGCTAGCTATTAGCATATTAGTTGTTACAATATTTAACTCATTCGAATACTATAATTTTCTAATTTTTTTTGTAATTGCATTGTTTATAGTTAAGGCATAAGGACGCATTTTTCGAGCTCGAACAGGGTAAATGAGTTCTTAAAGACGCCACTTATGATTGGCTTTGTGTATATGCAATAGCTATGAATTTATATATTTTTATATTCTGTTGAAGTGGGCATAATAGATTTATCACTAGTTGAAATAGTTCTCATGAATATAACTTTGTACAAGAACTTTGTGACATTATGTGGAATCCATAACTCAAAATTCGGATTCTTATTTCATTTTCATGTTACTCATTTTCCGTCATTTAACATGATTCCGTTCTATGTGGTAAATTGACGGATGTGTCAGATCAGTTTACTAATTTATACGACGCAGCTTGTTGTTGGTTTACCCGCAACTCTACTCTAAATTCCTAATGTTTTGTAATGAAATCATAAAAATATTTTCAATTTTAAACATTTGATGGTATGTAAAACAATAAAATGGTATGAATGTGAATTTCCACTTTATGATTTTTTTCCTTCTCAGAATATGAAACTAATAGTCAAAAATTATGGCTAAAACATATACATGTATATTAATTGAAGATTAGATTCACAAAACATCAAGTGGAGCATTTGGAATTTATTCTTCCCTCTACCGTGGAGTGATTGCATATATTGTTCCATACATAAAGAATAAGAAGCTTTGACAATTATTTTGTATAAATTGTTAGATAGATATGCAATTAAGGGAAATTAAAGACTTGCATACTCTATTCGTTGCCATATTGTAGAATCAATTACAAAATTATGTTCCATTTACACCATATTCTTGTTTTGTCATATGTGCAATATAAAACTAATTTTAAAAAGAGAACCATGATCAGAATAGCATAATGGATTTGTATGGTTAAAAAGACAGGGATGTTTTAATAAGGGAACCATGAGAATAGCATAATGGATTTGTATGGTTAAAAAGAGAGGAAGTACATGGCTTTATAACCTAGTGGCATCTTAGGGTTGGGTAGTTCTGCTGGTGGCACGATGATACTCCAGTGGTCCGTCAGTGATCCAAATTAGTCGTTCAGAAAAGAGAAAGAGAGAGAGAGAGAGAGAGAGAGAGAGAGAGAGGGGAATGTAAGAGCTTACATATGTCACACCCCAACCGATGGCGGAATCAACGGGGCGCGGCACTGAGCGAAACAGATTGTTCATGAGAAATCCATAGCAACTATTATTACCGAATATTTAGCATTACGTCCCATACCGTAACATATTAAGCAAACAAGTTATTACAGACCAAACATCTCAAAAACAAGTAATTGTTTCGACAACTCAGATTTCAAATAGACAATTTATTTGTTTGTTTCTAGGACTCTTTCCTAGCCTCAATTTCATCACACAGCAGACCAAGCGTCCTAGCATCTTAAGCACCTGTAACATACGTTAAAGTAAAAGTCAATACACATAGTGTAAAGGCGAGTAT
The DNA here is from genome assembly GCA_030545235.1 of Helianthus tuberosus. Taxonomy (NCBI): domain Eukaryota; kingdom Viridiplantae; phylum Streptophyta; class Magnoliopsida; order Asterales; family Asteraceae; genus Helianthus; species Helianthus tuberosus. Next base: position 4,724,800 of record CM060362.1, read on the forward strand.
ACAAGTTTGATAGTATAATAGAGTTCGAAATCGTTTACGCATAACCAGCACATACAACGTGTGATGTGAAGCACTTAAGTTATCGACAAAGATCCTATCAATACCAATGACTGCGGGTTGACTGCGTAAGGCAGTTCGCAACACATATTCGCCACTGCGATCATGTGAGTAATGGTCCTTAACAACCCCTAAGTAACATGTGCTGAGTCCAAACTATAGTACTATCGTTGCTAAGACAGGTAGACAGCAATCTATGTGTAAACATAACAAACAGGCATTCATCGAGTCACGTATAACATACTGTAATGGCTAGCGTTAAAGTGTTTGCGTTGTGTGTTCGATGTGATTTGAATATATGTAACGTATGTAACACCCAAAAGTGCGTAAAACAAAAAGGGATCGGGTATACTCACAACGATGATGGATTGAAGGGAGCGCTTAGAGCGAGATCAGCCTGATCAGAATGATAGCGTAAGCGAAGAACGGTGCGTAAAACAGTGCAAGTGAAACAAAGACGTGTGGTCATCCGAACGGATGGCAATCCTAATGGATGGCCGTTCGATCGGATTGACACTTCGTTTGGGGTAGATGTGTTTGTGTATGATGGCTTGTCCTTTAAAGTTTTTGTTGTAGCATTTTACGAAACAAGAAAGGTTTCTACCATCCAAGTCACCCGTGCGGATTGCCGTTCGATCGGGTGGCTATCCGGTCGGATGGCAGTTCGCACGGTAACTTGCTCGTTTTAAAAATTGTTAAGTTTGAAAGTTTACAGTTTGATTGAGATGATACGACATCAGTTTAAACAATAGGAACTCCATCAGGCCCAAGTCGTCCAATCGGACGGGAATCACCCCAATCTGATCAGCAACTGTTTCCTGACGGTGGTTCGTGTTCAACCCGAAATCGGTTGTCTCATTGATAGAAATCAGATCTTGAACCGATACTTTACTAAGAATGAGTAGAAGATCAGAATGGGGTCCGGTTCTATCGGTATTGAGTGTAAAAGAGTTGAAAGAAACAGAATAAACCATCTTTCAATCCCTTTAACTTAGAAAACGTTTAGATTTGAATGAAAACATGGTTTAATCATATGGAAATCGTTCAGATCCAAGTTGTTCATGGTGGAATGAAGCCAAACTATGAAGTTCATAAGAACTCCATGCTGACGTCACCCTAGAACACCTCGAATCTACTGATTTCATGGTTAAAAGTGAAGATTGTTCGGTGAAAAAGATGAAGAATCAAGTGTAGATCATAGAAGTACAAAGATTTAGGAAGAAACTTACAAGAATCGAGAGAAATGTGTGCTTGAGCGTCTGGTTCGGGTGAGAGTTGTGACATCAAATGATGTGACAGGTGGTGGTATTTATAGGGTTTCCAAAAGAGGAAAGTGCAGATGTGTCGAGTGGGTCACCGATCGGATGGCAGTCCGATCGGGTGGCGACCCGGTCGGTTGGCCATCCGATCAAGTGGTCACTCGATCGAGTGGCTTTGGTGAGTTGGATTTCGTGTTTCGTTTTCGTGCGTTGAGCGTTGCGTTTCGTTTCGTTTTGAGTATGCGATGTGATAGTATTAACCATTAATCCTAACCACTATATCTAACATACAATCACTATAAATAACTTGCGTTCAGCGTTTGCGATTAGATTGCGATTCGATTGAGTTGCAATATCGATTGCGATTGATCACCAGAAAATATAATTAAACATGCGCAAGTAACACATAGATAACACTCACACGTAAAACAATATCCAAAACGCATAATTCGAGTTGCAATTCGTGTTGCGATTCGATTAGCGTTAGGTTGATTAGCGTTTAGTTAACTTTATCACATTGTTACTTCCTATAGTTCACAGTCATAAAGCGATTATCGGCGATAAACATACATCGATTATTGCGATTATTGATAAGTACTCCACATAATACAACTAAGTTAATCACATAAAAGAAGTTGATTACAAGTCAAGTCGCGCGATCGGTCGTTGAGCAAGGAGTGGCAGATCGCAATTAGCAATCTTCTCTACCTTTGACTTTGACCTTGACTTTGACTTTGACTTTGACTTCTGGGAACACGGGGGTGTTACAGCCTCCCCTAGTTGAGGAAATTTCGTCCCGAAATTTAAGAAGTAGACGTATCAAATAGTTGCGGGTACTTCGTGTTGGATCGTTCCGGTGACCCTAAACAGTCAAGTTGAGTAGTTCATCATCATTTACAAAGGCGAAATCAATGCAAACAATGTCAAACAGCTTGTTTCCTTTCAATTCTTTTCTATTACTGATTTTCTGAGTCTTTACAATGATTTCTGACAAAAATCCGGCAGAACCTCGACTCACACACAATGACCAGATCCGCCTGAAATGACAACATACAACACCTATATATAGACTTCATGATTTCGCTTGAGGATGACACATCCCTGTTCAAGCGAAATTACCTAGTTACACATGTTCTAACCCTAATTTCGACCCTGTTGTGTGCTTATTTATCCTAACATGTCTAAGTCACATGTGTTGGTTTCGCTTGAACATGTCTAAGTCACTCTCAAGCGAAATTACCTAGTTACACATGTTCTAACCCTAATTTCAACCCTGTTGTGTGCTTATTTATCCTAACTAGACATAAGACTCGATTAAGACAAAGTTAACAGACACTAGGTGCACCAACAGACTCCCCCTTGGATGTTGACGAAGTCTTTGGCGTCAAGTCTTTAGTCTTTGTCTTTCTATCCAAATTGTCTTGACATTGTAAAAGCTCTCTTCTTCAATCTTTATCTTCAAACTTTAATCTTCAATCTCTCCTTTGAATGTTGATCCAGAATTCTGACTCCATCTTTCGCAGACTCCCCCTCTCGATAAACTAGGGCTTTAAATTCTGGTTCAAACTTCAACATTTTGTTGCCATGGAGAACTTGAGTCCTGTAAAATCTCTACCCAAATATAAGATATATGATAATTACAGTTTCTATCTGAACTTACCATTCACCCTCATATATTGTTTTTGTCAGAATTAGAAATCCACTTAAGTATTCAGGTCCAAATTAATGACCCTGATTACTCAATTAATCTACCAAGTCCAACTTAATGACCTTGGTTGATCAGAGATAATTCACACTGACATTTTGTACAACTTTTTCTAAAAATTTCAAGTTTCAAATTAATGAACTTGCTTTAACTTTCCAACTTTCACAAACTTATCATGTTTTAGCTCCAAACTCATCATCCAGTCTAGAAACTTCCTGCATCTGCTTCAAATCGAATCTGAAGATCAGCTTTCCACTTTGGTTTGTTGGAAAATAAAGCAGAAATATAAAATCTTTTTGGATTTTTAATAAAGCTTCTAAACTTAGAAATGAAATACAGAACTAAAATGCAATGAAAGTAAACTATATACAAACATATTTTTGGTAAGCGTGTTAGGGAATCATATCAGTTATTCGACAAGTCACAAGTACCGTTAAGCTTTAATTTCATAATCAGAATTAAACAATTCGCTTAGATTGTCGATATACTGATCCACTTAAATTCTCACACAATTTTCAATCTGTTCAGGATACTGATTTAGTGTTTTAGAGACTTAAACTTATACATGTGTCCCACCTCTTGAATATACTCCCGTATCCAGATCCCAATATTCAGTCTTACAGGTGAGTATACCACAGATGATATTTGTAAGGGGTTAACTTGCGAAGAACCGTGAGAGCTCAGGTCAGAACTTCCGTTCAGCAGAGAGATGACGGCTTCGACTTTGGTGTGTCCCCTTTAGAGGATCTTTTTTACAACAACATTGATTAGCAATTTTATTGTCTTATCATTTATGCTGAGGGCGGTGCTATATTTCAAGCAAGCAGTAAAGTATTATTCGGGGACTAGGCCATTGCTTCCGCATTATCAGAAGTCCCGGAATAATACCCCAGATATCACTGAGTATAAAGACCTAGTATCTCAGAAAGATGGATTTTTCAAACGAGATTTCAGGGGGTTACTTATATATCCAAGTAGTGTTTCCCACGAAATAAGCAAGTAAGGATTTTAGGTTTATATCCCGAACAAACCTACTAAATGTGCAAAAACCTATCAGCACATCATCAACGAGACTGTTTAAAGCATTTAAATTTCCAATTCTTTAGCGTACCGTAACTGTCAAGCTAATGTACTATCATTTTCCCTTTTTACACAAGCTCTTTTTCAATTTTCTATTGTTTTTGGATTTTGAAAATATCTCATGTTTTTGTATTTTTGTCATTTTTTATTGTTTTTGTATTTTCTGAAAAAAAAAATGACCCTATACCTCCCCCTAAATACCAAAACAAGTAAAAAAATTGACAAACCATTGCAGACTGCTTCTCAACATCATCTACAATGTCTCCTTCATCAACGCCAATAATCTCTTCCAACACCGATAAAAGCTTCATACCGTTCAGTTTTAGAAAATATTGAAAACGTGTTTTATCAAATGCTTTGGTATGTAAATCAGCTTTTTGCTCGTCAGTGTGGATTTTCTCAATTCGTATCAACTTCTTCTCGAAACAATCTCGGATGAAGTGATGACGAATTTCAATGTGTTTCGTTTTAGCGTGATGAATAGGATTTTTTGTAATGTTTATCGCTGCCTCATTATTAACAAAGATAGGGGTGTTTAGAAACCGTATTATAACATCCGTGTTAAGAAACCGTATTATAACATCCGTGTTAAGAAACAGTATTATAACATCCGTAAATTTCATGGCCTTTAGTAATGATAATAACACATGTATACATTATATTGAGTAGTCAACTAGGTTCTAAATAGGTTAAATAAAATAGAAGATGGGTTTAGAATATAAAACCCAGATGCATGATTAAAAAAAGTTCCAAAAAATATTGATTATTTAAAAATGAATAGGATATTTTGTAATGTTTATCGCTGCCTCATTATCAACAAAGATAGGGGTGTTTAGAAACCGTATTATAACATCCGTGTTAAGAAACCGTATTATAACATCCGTGTTAAGAAACCGTATTATAACATCCGTAAATTTCATGGCCTTTAGTAATGATAATAACACATGTATACATTATATTGAGTAGTCAACTAGGTTCTAAATAGGTTAAATAAAATAGAAGATGGGTTTAGAATATAAAACCCAGATGCATGATTAAAAAAAGTTCCAAAAAATATTGATTATTTAAAAATGCGTTTGCCGGGAGTCGAACCCGGGTCTATTGCTTGGAAGGCAATTATCCTAACCGTTGGACTACAAACGCTTCTTCTTCTATCTTCGGGCACCTTAACCATTTAAATCTTGATATAGTTTCGTCATATATATTTGTAAAACAAAATCTTTTTTATGTGATTATTCATTAGTGACTTATTACTATGTATAATAATATAGTCGGGTTAAATCAAATATGAAAACTTTAAATAATATATTCTCTAAAATATTGTTGGTTTATAATTGGTTTCGACTGTTATATTGTGGATATAGTTCATTAATTTGCTATAGTTGGCTTGCTTGAACTCGGAAAAAGAAATACTTATTTTGATGATTGGCTTTGCGTATATGGAATAGCTATGAATTTATATATGTTTATATTCTATTGAAGTGGGCATAATAGATTTATCACTAGTTAAAATAGTTCTCATGAATATAACTTTGTACAAGAACTTTGTGACATTATGTGGAATCCATAACTCAAAATTCGGATTCTTATTTCATTTTCATGTTACTCATTTTCCATCATTTAACATGATTTCGTTCTATGTGGTAAAATTGACGGATGTGTCAGATCATTTTACTAATTTATGTGACGCAGCTTGTTGTTGGTTTACATGTAACTCTACTCTAAATTCCTAATGTTTTGTAATGAAATCATAAAAATATTTCAATTTTAAACATTTGACGTTATGTAAAACAATAAAATGGTATGAATGTGAATTTCCACTTGATGATTTTTTCCTTCTCAGAATATTAAACTAATTGTCAAAAATTATGGCTAAAACATATGCATATATATAGAAGACTAGGTTAATAGCCGCGTAATACGCGGGCTTCCACCAAAACCATATTATTTACTTTGAATACAAATGTTGTGTACAAATACATACATTGGAAGAAAAAAACAGAAAAATATTCAAATGCCGAAAAAAACTTCCTTGTAGACTACATTAGTTGTTTTACTCGTTACATTCTCATCTTTGTCTAGTATAAGCAACTTCACACCGGCTCTGCTTTTAACTCTTGATAACGCAACATAAAGTTGACCATGTGAGAAAACTGGATATTTCAAATACAATCCAACCCTTGATAGAGATTGTCCTTGACTTTTATTTATAGTCATTGCAAAACATACATTTATCGGGAATTGTCGTCGTTGAAACTTGATAGGAATTCTTTTATCCGACGGTGTCAAACTGATTCGTGGAATAAACGTTCTGGTCCCTATGTTTTCGCCAGATATAATCTCAGTCTCTATAACACGTTTATAAAGTTTAGTAATCCGTAGTCTCGTACCGTTGCATAAACCATTTTGTTGATCAATATTACGAAGTAACATTATAGGTACACCAACTTTAAGGACTAATCGATGATTAGGCAGACCAGAAATTTTAAGACCATTCAGAACATCGGGAGAATATAGTCTCGCATGTGCTTCGTTCTTTCCTTTATCAGTTTGACAAATACTATCGGAACTCAGATACTCCACTTTATCTCCAGGAAACGAAGCAAGCAATCTTTCATTAATATCTTGAACAACCTCGTTTGTTGGTGCCAATATAGCTCTTTCAGCAAAAAAATCTTTATCTTTGTACAGTTGAAGAAGTGAAGGATATACAAAGTCGATCAGATCTGATATAGGATCCTCAGAGCACTTGATTAACAAATCTTCAGGAATATCTATAACCACCTGAGAATCGTCACTGTCACCAATCTTTCCCTCGCCCAACTCGAGCAACCAATTGGCAAAAGCTTTAATCTCTTCGATATCAGATGCGTTGGCACCTACGGTTAACCGCATGTTTTTGGTTAACGCGAGGACCTTGCAACTACTCCAAATATACGACGAAGTGATTGAAGCATTAACAATTTCTCGCCTACTGCCATTTGGTACAACCGGAAGTATCTGTCTAAAGTCACCACCGAACACCATAACTTTACCACCAAAAGTCATCTCACCTTTTGAAAATATCTTTCATTGTCCGGTCAAGTGCTTCAAACGCATGTTTATGATTCATCGGTGCTTCATCCCAAATTATCAATTTTGTTTTCCTTAATAAATTAGCAACGTCATCGTCCGGTTTAATAAAACACATTGAGCTTTCTGTTAAATTCAAAGGTATATGACATCTTGAATGTGCAGTACGGCCACCAGGTAACAATAGAGATGTGATTCCACTTGATGCAACATTTAGTACAATATCTCCTTTACATCTAATGGATGCAGATAATGTCTTCCACAGAAACGTCTTACCAGTACCTCCGTAGCCATATACGAAAAACACACCACCCACATTACTATTAACTGCTTCAATTATCTCATCAAACACTAAACGTTGCTCATCGGTTAGGCTACTTAAATGATTATGAAATTCAACGGCAGTAGCGCTTACATCGTACCAAAGCTCATCAGCAATTAAACGGTTCTCTGCTGAATATATTGACTCACTATCGGGTTGAGGCATAGATGGAAACCGACTTAAACTTGAGTTGTTACGTAGTAAGTAACGCTCAATTTCCAGCAACGTTAGGTTCCTTATTTGTTCTTCTGGAAGAGACAAACCTATTACGATTATATAAAAATTTATAAATTATAAAAATTCTTATAAATAACAATAAACAACTTCATAAACACTTATATATAAGACATAACTATAAAAATATTAAATAACAATTTGCGTACCTTCAATCCTCAAAAGCTTTTGCCGATTGTATAAAATACCATCCGAAAGGTACTCCCATGTGTTTTCCCAAACATGTTCCGGCCTAGACAATGTATTAGACGCCAACATTGTAGCAAACAGATTACGAAGATAGTATCCTGAACCTGTGAAATAAGCCTCTTTGATAGCTTCTATATACTCCTTGTCGTCGTCTAAAAGGCCTCTAGGGTAGCACTCATCTCTAAATGTTGGGAAGACTTGTCCATCCACAGTACGAATCTCTTCAAAAGACTTAGGACCTACTACCTTATTAAGAAGGATTCTTAAAAAGTATGCCTCGCCCATAGAAGGATTAACACAGTGAATTCGACCAATGGTATTACCTATTATCCGTTTATCCCATATCCTTTCTTCCTTCTTCCAAACAAATTTATTTGGGAACTCAACGTAAGTAAGGGTGCGCGCCAACGGATCTTTCTCATTCTTTTCCATCCACCCCAAAAACATCGTAGAACCAACAGATGGTTTACGAAGAACACTATCAAGATCGTCATCAGGGCCGTATATGTAACACCTCAAAAAATTCACGTTCTATAATGTGTTGACACGTGTCATAAAGTTTGAACGTGTGAAAGAATGTTATAAAAGGACTAAAGTTGACAAACATGGAAAGTATGTGTTTATACGGATTCTAAGTGTCAACTGTGAATAAATAGGTTGTATATTAACCCTACGTGATGCTCGTACCTTCAAACGAATAAATCACGGATCATACGAAGCGGAAAGTGAGAGATTACAAGCTACAGGGGTTAAACGTGTCAACATGTTTAATTTATACCTCTGAGTGACCTTTTGACATACCCGAAGCCTTGTAACGATAAATTATGCTCACTAGAATGCACGGTTAAAATTCATAAAGTTTCGTCAACGTATGAGAAAGTTGTGATCAAATTCGTGTGCGAGGGTTTAAAAGCGTAAACGTTGAAAGTTAGACCTTTTCGGGTGACAACTAAGTTACCCGAGGGCTTAACAAAGTGGGTATATGTCTTGAAGCCCCTATATGTCAATTATAAGGGTCCATACCGCAATATATAAGTGTCTGTACAAGAATTGAAGAGCCAAGGATCAAACAGCAATTAAATAAAAATATGTTGGAGGATATACACATGCTCGCGTAGCGCGAGCCTGAAGGCTTATGGCGTCGCGCTACGCGAGGCCCTCATCTGGACAGAAACTTGTTCTTCTTGGTCCCTTGTCTGCCACAGCCTTGGTGCATGCACTTAGATCGATTTTTCACAACCCATTGGCCCCTAAAACAGCCCCTAAAACATTAGGACACTTGTTGGATTGTTGTGGGAAGTCCTAGACCTTGTTGCCAAGCTTTTGTGGTGCTTGATTCACTATAAAAGGCCACCTTCAAGTCACAACATCACTCACACCTTCATCTGCATTTCTTGAGCACTTCTGGAGCTTAGGAGCAGACCCAATACCTTCCTACTCGAGCTTAGGACTTGGGTAAGTATGCTAGACTTTCCTCGGTTTAGTTTTTGCTTAGTTATTAGCTTAAAAGTCAACCGTCGTAATTAACGGTTGACTTAACGATTAATCGCTAATGGTCCAGTGATTAGTCAAACTAAAAGTAGTTTTAGAATGGTATTTATGAGGGAAATAAAACCCCAAAATGGTTTCCCCTGATCACCATCCTAAACAGGTCAAATGTCGGGTCAAACCTTTACTTAAAAAGTCAACATATTGCTTAGAATGTCATTTATGCATAATTAGCCATCTATAACACGTATAACCTGTTTGAACATTGTTGTAACTTAGAAATAAGTGTAAGAACATGTCCCAACATGTTCAACCCGACTATTTCCTGTTTAGACCCGGTTCGGAACCGAAAGTCACATAGTTTGACTTTTCGGTTGACTTTCAGTTCTGACCCGTTTGGGCATATTTTTGAAATGCCTCAGAGCTTTAATTGGATTAGGATACATGTTAGAACAACCCTCTGTGATCATACACCTTGGTTCACTAGTTATCCAATTAATATGCATATTTCCGTTAATTGCTCATACGTTGACCGTTATGCCCTTATTACCTTAAATCATGATTTATGAAAATGTAAAAGTGTAGAAACCTTGAATATTGATATATAAGCTTGTATGCAAAATTTGACATCAGTTTGACTTATAGATTAAGAGTTATGCTCATTAGCGTAATTACGGTGCTTTATGTTAATAAAATGGCGTAATTAGCGTATAGCCTAATTAAACATACTTTTTGGTATCAAACGAATTACCCACTGATGTAATATATTATTATGGGAATTTTAAAGATTTTTAATAAATTTTAGGCTGAGCATAACTCATAGTCGTAGGCTTAATTCTGTAATTGTCGGTTTTGCCTTTACGGGCCATGAAATGAGTTTTACTCATCTAAACGACTCCAAACCTTTTGCTACTGATCACATATGATTAATAAATTATTTTAAGCCTTCTGGAAATATAAAAATATCAGATTTAAGTATAGAAACCGGAAATGGCCTTTAATCGCCATAATTAGCGTTTTTAACGCATAGTATGTCTTAAAATCATATTAGACATACCCGGGTTGATACCTACTGATATATGAGGAAAATTATTATATTTTAACAGTAAGCAAGGGTTGATTAACTCAAACTTCGTTTTTGAGCTTTTCGGCTTATGAGAAATTACCAAAATACCCCTACGGGGCATAGTTTGGTTAAAGATGATAAATCTCACATATATGCTTTAGTCTACTGTTATAACTCATCAAATTGAGTATGTTTGCTATTTACATCAGACCTGTAACTCAGTTAAACATCTAAGCGCTTTTACAAACTTTAAAATGACCAAACTACCCCTACGGGGCATAGTTTGTGTTTAAATTAGTTCGGGGCATAACGAAAGACATCCTACTGATGTCACAACATATTTGAAGCATATTAACTTAGGAAACCTGTATATGGCTATTACGGATACCCGTTACGCTTATTTCGCGTTCGGTTCGGTTTATGTAACAAGTTTACATAAATTAGCCGAAACGGGTCAAACCTTATCGGTTTAATCTCAAAATCCAGAATGTGAATAATAAACCCATATTAAACAAGTCTTCACACTTGTCGGGTCTGAATCACATTCTATCCGGTCTTCGCTTAATCGTGCGTACGAACCGTATCTTTGAAACTAGCCGGTCTAAGCTTAAGCTTAATTAAAGACCCGTTAGGATTCTAATAGGTTATTAAAAACCTTCGTTCCAGATTAGGAGCCCAGTAAAAGCTATCTGTACTTGCTGAATTGATATACGGCTGGGATTGAATTTATATTTAGCTCAGGTAAATACTTTTAACTTATTTTCCCTATACGGGCTTGGGTTACGGTACATAGCGTACCGCTTGATCGAGCATCAAATCTTCCACGCTTAGTGGTTAATTGAATAATTTGATCGGCTCGTTTTAAACAGATATGTTTACTTTACAGCCTTTGGGGGGTTAATGACCATGTCCCGGATATCCTCGGCATTATCTTACGAGATGGCCACGACCTGAGCACGGGGTGTAGGCGTACACCTGTCAGTGTATAACTCTAGAATTGTGGTGTGTCTATTGATCTTTAACCCGGATACGTTCCGGGCTACTGAACGCATAAGTAACATGTAAATCGTTCACAAGATTATAATATTAAATAATTCTCCCAAGTTAAAAAGATTAATTTTGCCTCTGTGCATTTTAATCAATGTGTCAAGATATTTTGTGCCACGTGCATTCAAAACAATTTACAAACTCTTTTTCCAAAATGAGTCAGTTGAATGTATTTACCAGTGTAAACTGACGTATTTTCCAAAAAGGCTAAATGCAGGTACTATACGAAATTGGCTGGATATGTCTCCTTAGCATCAATAGAAGTCTCGCAAGCTTAAGATGCCTAAAAGTCTGTTGAACTATTGTTTCCATTTTATGTTCGATCCTTGTGTGGATAAACTTCCGAATATTGTGATAATTGATATTACAATAATAAATTCGGTTGTATTATATTTTCAATTGCTTCCGCTGTGCTTAATAATATTGTGTTGTTCGACTATTATGTTGCCAACCATGACGTCACGATACTCCCCACCGGGCCCACCGGTGACACGTGGAAATCGGGGTGTGACAGGTTGGTATCAGAGCCAACACTGAGTGAATTAAACACTAGCCTTAGTGTTTAATCTCAGTTGCACAATTCTAAACTTCTGAGTCTAGACTTAACTTAGGAATATTCTCAATCCTAATTTTAAAATTTCCGCTTCCAAATTTTTATATATTGGATACGTCGCCAAGCGAAGAAGCTGTAATAAGAATTCTCCACATCTGGAGCCTTGAAATGCTGAGCTTCGTACAGCGACCAAGATGAGACGTGCGACCAAGGAGAAAGCATTCAAGAATTGAATGAAGAAGAAACTCCTTTGCTGAAGATCGTTTCCTCATTAGTCCTTATAAGGACATGTTTACCTTTTCAGTCCCTTCGAGGACAACATTATTCCTTTTAAGTCCCGCATAGGGCAACTTTATACTTTTATTTTTATAAATGGGATGATTAAGTTTAAACTTTCATTCTAAATAAGAAATATTAAATAAATGGAAAAATAATATTTCTTTTTTTGCAAGATCTACCATTATAATAAAATGGCAAAATCTAAAAGGGCAAGACCTAGCTTCGGGTCATATTAAGACCGGCCAAGATGGCAGTTCCGCATTTAGATTCAGATCCATATTTACACCTCAATTTAAAATTGTTCTGCGTTAATTATAAATTAAGAATCTTAAGTGTGAAACCTAGCCTTCGGGTCAATTATAAGACCGGGCCAAGATGGTAAGACCTGTTTAAAAGGTTCAAATCCCTGTTAACATCTTAAAACATGTTAACACTCCTGGCAGATGTGATTCATTTAAAATCACACACGTCATTTTTATATGGAATTCTTCAAAAGATTCCTAACCCAGTTTAATGATCTCTAAATCCTGGGTTTACATCATCAATCAAGATGATCATATTTTAACCATACGTGGTAATATAGTGCCTACGGGCCTTGCTCATTCCTACATGAGCCAAAATACAGTGGTAGCTATGACTCCCTGTCAGATAAAGGTAATGAACTAGGTTCAAACCTCAAATGCTTTGATTCTCTGAAATCCTAGCATATAATTTATAATTGTCTACGTGACTAGGCCTATTGTGCCAAGATACTTCCATGCTTTGATTCTCTGAAATCATAGCTTATAAATTATATATGTCCTTGTGACTAAGCCAGTTGTGCTAATATACTTAAAGGCCTTGAATTCTCTGAAATCATGGCTTATAATTTAAAATTGTCCTTGTGACTAGGCCTTTTGTGCTATTAAATAAAACTATTATTGTTGCTTTGATTCTCTGAAATCATAAGCTTATAATTTATAAATGTCCATGTGACCAGGCCATTGGGTGCCACTAATAAAACTGTTAATGTTTTATAATTAGGATAAATTATAATAAAAATCCTAAATCTATATGATTAATAAATTAACCAAATATGGTCTCTGCTTACCATGGTTAAGGAATTTCCCTAAGGGGCAATTCCGAGATAAACATCTCTTATAAGGGAAGTGCCTACGGGCTATAGTTAATGTCCTCTGAGACTAAAGACAGTGGTAGCCTACAACTCCCTGTCAAGAAAAGGTAGTGAACTTTGATTCAAACCTTAATGCCTAGATTCTCTAAAATCATGGCTTATAAATTTAACTTGTCTACACGACTAGGCCATTGGTGCTATTATTAACTTATGAATTAGGATTTATGATAAAAATCCTGAATAAAATAAATATCCTTCCTTCTCTGTCAGTATGCAATTGAAGGGAATTTTAAAGGTGAAACCTAGCCTACGCGGCCAAAATGGTGAAACCTACTCAAAGGATTCACATCCTTGTTAACACCTAGGAATGTGTTAGCACTCTTGGCAAATGTGATTCGAGAAAATCACAACAGTCATCCTTATATTGGATTCTTCCAATTCTCAAATCTAGCCTAGTGATCTAGGAATCAAGGCTTATATCATCCTATAAGATGATCATATTATAAACATACGTTAGTAATGAAGCACCTACGGAGTAAACTAGTTGTCCGATAAGACAACGACAGTGGTGGTCTTTGACCTCCTGTCTAAAATGTTGGACTATGTCCAAACATAATAGTCTATGTGATCAATGCGATCATGACTCATATCATCTAATACGATGATCATATTATTTAACATCCTTTAAGTGATGTCTTGCCTACGGGCTATAATATATTGTCCATTTGAGACATTGACATTGTTATCTTTATGATTCCTTGTCTAAGGTGGGGAGCTATGCTCAAGCCAAATAGTCAATATGATTAATGCAATCATGACTTATAGCACCTAATAGGATGAACCAATTATAAACGTCCATGAGTGATGTTTTCGCCTATGGGCCATATTATATTGTCCATGTGTGACAAAGACATGGTGATCCTTACGATTCCCTGTCCAAGGTAGTGAGCTATGCTCAAGCCTAATAGTCTATATGATCAATACGATCATGACAAAAATCATCAATACAATGATTAAAAAAAAAAAAAAAATTTTAACATTCGTAATGATGTTTTGCCTAAGGGTTATATTATATCGTCCAACTGAAACAAGGCAATTGTAATCTTTTGTGACTCTTTGCCAAGGGGGTGAGCTATACTCCATTCCCATAGTCTATACTATCAGTGCAATCCTGACTAGTATCCTCAGTATGATGACCATAATATTAACATCCCTCGTGATGAAATGCCTACGGGCTATACTTTATTCTAGTGTCGGTAAGACAAAGATAGTAGTGATCTTTATGATCCCCTGTTCAAAATGGCGTGATTACACCCAAACCTAATAGTCAATATGATCGATGTGCTCATGACTAATATCATTAGATACGATGGTTATATATAAACATCCATTAGTGATGTTGATTGGCTTATTTTTCTGCCAAAAGAATCGTCTTTCAAGACAATGACAGTTGTAGTCTATGACTCCCTGTCTAAAGGTGAAGAACCATGTTCAAACCTGGAAGCCCTAATCTAATAAGATTTCGGCTAATAAATTAAGGTCCTTGATAATAGACCATCGAGTTATGTTTTAAAGTCATTCATGACAAGCCTATGTGCTATAATTGGCCATTCGTGACAAGTTAACATATTAAATGTTAACATTCCTGGTGACATGCCTTTGTACCAGATTTGATGAATGTCCTTATAACAAGGCCATTTGTGCCATATCTAATCGTCCCTCGAGATAGGCTTCTATGCCATATATGTATATATATATATAATAAAAGTCTTGTAAGGACTAGCCTTTGAGCTATTTATAATCATCCTAGTGACAAAGACAGTTGTGACATTATGGTCCCCTGTCAAGCAGGTATTGGACTCGCTCCAAACTTTGCATGCCGTTGATGGTCCCGTTGTGACCTAGGCTAAATATAATGGAAATACGTTCAAATAACATTCACTATGAATGTTCGGGACAGAATAGCCTATACGGTTTATGAATGCCGTGGCTAACCTAAGTCAGGTCATCAGGATTATGACCAATAATTGTTAAATCTTGGTGATTTATACCAAGTTTCGAGTATGGAAAACTCGAATGAGGTAGACGACGGTCGCAACACTATTAAGGCGACGAAAGTTAATAAAACTACAAACGTAAACCTCAATATTAATGGAGTTAATCTTCAGACTGTGGTTGACGCAGCAGTTGGTAGGACCATGGAAAAGGTCATGAGACAATACAAAGAGTTGAATACTTCTCGCTCTAAATCTCATTCAAAAACCATGTTAAATTACTCATGAGGAGAGCTATGTTCGCACTTCAAATATGAAGGATGAACCAAAGGAGGAGGATAACTCCCAGAAATCTAATAAAGAGAGCGAGTACAGGCTTAATAAAAAGCAACGAAAGTTCGATAAGAAGCCTGTATACCTCTGAGACTGCTTCAGCATTATTAGATTGATGTTTTATATCCATAAAGAATCAAATTATTGATGTCCTAGTTCCGTTAAATACAAGGACTCAATTTAGTGATAAAATCAAGCCCATATTGTGGGTAATAAGAAGCAATTAATTATCAAGACTCCTTATGAGACAACTCTCATAATTACACGTATCCGTACGATTAATTAATATTAAACATAAAAAAAAAAATGGTGGAACTGGCCGTCCCCGGAATCGAACCTGGGTCTAGGCCGGCCGCACCCTTTCGCGCGCCTAGCCAACTGAGCTAGGTGCCTAGTTTGTGAAACTTCCATCATTAATTAAATATAAGCACTCGTACAATAAACTTCCTTATCATTTATCAATGATAATTTCTGCTAAGTGTCCTGTTTTTTTTAACAGGCAATAATAAATCTTCATGAACCATAAACTTAGCAAATTTTTTTCCACAAGGTATAACTACCAAGGAAACCATAGTAACCGATTCTTCTAGTATCGGCAAGGAATCCTTCCGAAAATCTAAAAGTACTCTTTCTTCGCATAGAGTACGACAACATATGTTATTTTAATTATTTTTCTCATTGTTTTTCTATCGCCTGCGAATGCCAAACTATGTTTGATAAAAGTGTCATATGAGGATTGGCGTATCCTAGTGTGTCCCATAGATTATTTCCATGTCTGATCAGCATGGAGGTTTAATACATGGAACCCTAAGATATCCCAATGATCATATTGTACTAAAGTCGACTAGTAGTATTCAAAGAAGATATCCAAAAATGGAAAAAAAAAATTGTAAATGTTCCCGACTAAGGAATTCGTGGACTTATAACATAAAGGTGTCACTTATTTGACACGAGTAATGGTGGATGAACTGGAGCCTGAGATATGGAAAATCTCTGTAGCCTCCTTGCAATCTTGATTATCTTCTCATAAGTTCTCCCTGCTTGCCTCCGGGAAGGCAGGTAGAATTAAGATTGTATCCCGCTGTGGGCTGGAGTATTGTGAAAACTCCATATTGATTATGGAATAATCGAAACCTTGATTAAGTAGGTTTTAAAACATAGGCACATAAGGCCTGACTCAATATTCTGAGGGTTTTATGTTATTAAATAAGAAAGACGGTTGATATTGCTTATGCATACATGCCGCAACCCTAATTAGGCAACGATTAAGAATTTGTCATCAGCTACCCAGGATCTAAGGGCAAATTATTGGTAGATAGGCTTGAACAAGTCTGTAGCCACCCATGTAGCCAAATGCTTGACATGTGCGCAAGTCAAAGCCGAGCATCAAAAGCCGTCAGGCTTGCTACAACAGCCTGAACTTCCTACGTGGAAGTAGGAAATAGTAACTACGGATTTTATTACCAAGTTACCCAAGACAATGAAAGGAAATGATACGATATGAGTTATAGTTGACAGACTGACTAAGTCAGCACATTTCCTACCCATCAAGGAGACTTATAACTCCGATATGTTAACCCAATTATAAGTGGATAAGATGGTAGCCTTACATGGCATACCTGTGGCTATTATCTTTGATAGAGATACTAGATACACGACACATTTTTGGAAGAGTTTCCAACAATCCTTAGGCACACGTTTGAGTTTTAGTACGGCGTACCATCCTCAGACTGACGGTCAGAGTGAGCGTACTATTCAAACGTTGGAAGACATGCTGCGTGCATGTGCGATCGATTTGGGAGGTAGTTGGGATAAGAACCTACCATTAATCAAATTCTCCTATAACAATAGCTACCATACCAGCATTAAGGCTGCGCCTTTCGAGGCATTATATGGTAGAAAGTGTAGATCGCCCGTTTGTTGGGCGGAAGTTGGAGGTGTCCAGTTATCAGGACCAGAGATCGTGTTCGAAACAAAGGACAAGATTGTCCAGATTCGTGACCGTCTCAAAACTGCCCGGGATAGGCAGAAGAGATACGCTGATCCAAAGCGTAAGGATTTTCACTTCGAAGTAAGTGACAAAGTCCTACTGAAAGTGTCACCCTGGAAAGGAGTGATGCGGTTCGGTAAGAAAGGCAAGCTAAGCCCGAGATACATAGGACCTTTCGAGATTATCGAACATATCGGGTCAGTTGCCTATAAATTAAACTTACCTGGAGAGCTCAGTGGAATTCATAATGTGTTCCACATCTGCAATCTGAAGAAGTGCTTCGCTAATGAATCACTGGTTATACCGCATACAGATGTGCATATAGATGAGAGCTTGAAGTTTGTGGAAAAACCCTTGTCGATTGAGGATCGACGGGTTAAGAAGCTTCGAAGGAAGCATGTACCTATTATTAAGGTCAAATGGGATGCCCGTAGTGGCCCCGAATTCACGTGGGAGGTTGAATCCACGATGAAAGAAAAGTACCCTTACTTATTTCAGTAAATCTCGGGTCGAGATTTATTTTAAGGGGGTGAGGATGTAACACCTCGAAAAATTCACGTTCTATAATGTGTTGACACGTGTCATAAAGTTTGAACGTGTGAAAGAATGTTATAAAAGGACTAAAGTTGACAAACATGGAAAGTATGTGTTTATACGGATTCTAAGTGTCAACTGTGAATAAATAGGTTGTATATTAACCCTACGTGATGCTCGTACCTTCAAACGAATAAATCACGGATCATACGAAGCGGAAAGTGAGAGATTACAAGCTACAGGGGTTAAACGTGTCAACATGTTTAATTTATACCTCTGAGTGACCTTTTGACATACCCGAAGCCTTGTAACGATAAATTATGCTCACTAGAATGCACGGTTAAAATTTCATAAAGTTTCGTCAACGTATGAGAAAGTTGTGATCAAATTCGTGTGCGAGGGTTTAAAAGCGTAAACGTTGAAAGTTAGACCTTTTCGGGTGACAACTAAGTTACCCGAGGGCTTAACAAAGTGGGTATATGTCTTGAAGCCCCTATATGTCAATTATAAGGGTCCATACGGCAATATATAAGTGTCTGTACAAGAATTGAAGAGCCAAGGATCAAACAGCAATTAAATAAAAATATGTTGGAGGATATACACATGCTCGCGTAGCGCGAGCCTGAAGGCTTATGGCGTCGCGCTACGCGAGGCCCTCATCTGGACAGAAACTTGTTCTTCTTGGTCCCTTGTCTGCCACAGCCTTGGTGCATGCACTTAGTTCGATTTTTCACAACCCATTGGCCCCTAAAACAGCCCCTAAAACATTAGGACACTTGTTGGATTGTTGTGGGAAGTCCTAGACCTTGTTGTCAAGCTTTTGTGGTGCTTGATTCACTATAAAAGGCCACCTTCAAGTCACAACATCACTCACACCTTCATCTGCATTTCTTGAGCACTTCTGGAGCTTAGGAGCAGACCCAATACCTTCCTACTCGAGCTTAGGACTTGGGTAAGTATGCTAGACTTTCCTCGGTTTAGTTTTTGCTTAGTTATTAGCTTAAAAGTCAACCGTCGTAATTAACGGTTGACTTAACGATTAATCGCTAATGGTCCAGTGATTAGTCAAACTAAAAGTAGTTTTAGAATGGTATTTATGAGGGAAATAAAACCCCAAAATGGTTTCCCCTGATCACCATCCTAAACAGGTCAAATGTCGGGTCAAACCTTTACTTAAAAAGTCAACATATTGCTTAGAATGTCATTTATGCATAATTAGCCATCTATAACACGTATAACCTGTTTGAACATTGTTGTAACTTAGAAATAAGTGTAAGAACATGTCCCAACATGTTCAACCCGACTATTTCCTGTTTAGACCCGGTTCGGAACCGAAAGTCACATAGTTTGACTTTTCGGTTGACTTTCAGTTCTGACCCGTTTGGGCATATTTTTGAAATGCCTCAGAGCTTTAATTGGATTAGGATACATGTTAGAACAACCCTCTGTGATCATACACCTTGGTTCACTAGTTATCCAATTAATATGCATATTTCCGTTAATTGCTCATACGTTGACCGTTATGCCCTTATTACCTTAAATCATGATTTATGAAAATGTAAAAGTGTAGAAACCTTGAATATTGATATATAAGCTTGTATGCAAAATTTGACATCAGTTTGACTTATAGATTAAGAGTTATGCTCATTAGCGTAATTACGGTGCTTTATGTTAATAAAATGGCGTAATTAGCGTATAGCCTAATTAAACATACTTTTTGGTATCAAACGAATTACCCACTGATGTAATATATTATTATGGGAATTTTAAAGATTTTTAATAAATTTTAGGCTGAGCATAACTCATAGTCGTAGGCTTAATTCTGTAATTGTCGGTTTTGCCTTTACGGGCCATGAAATGAGTTTTACTCATCTAAACGACTCCAAACCTTTTGCTACTGATCACATATGATTAATAAATTATTTTAAGCCTTCTGGAAATATAAAAATATCAGATTTAAGTATAGAAACCGGAAATGGCCTTTAATCGCCATAATTAGCGTTTTTAACGCATAGTATGTCTTAAAATCATATTAGACATACCCGGGTTGATACCTACTGATATATGAGGCAAATTATTATATTTTAACAGTAAGCAAGGGTTGATTAACTCAGACTTCGTTTTTGAGCTTTTCGGCTTATGAGAAATTACCAAAATACCCCTACGGGGCATAGTTTGGTTAAAGATGATAAATCTCACATATATGCTTTAGTCTACTGTTATAACTCATCAAATTGAGTATGTTTGCTGTTTACATCAGACCTGTAACTCAGTTAAACATCTAAGCGCTTTTACAAACTTTAAAATGACCAAACTACCCCTACGGGGCATAGTTTGTGTTTAAATTAGTTCGGGGCATAACGAAAGACATCCTACTGATGTCACAACATATTTGAAGCATATTAACTTAGGAAACCTGTATATGGCTATTACGGATACCCGTTACGCTTATTTCGCGTTCGGTTCGGTTTATGTAACAAGTTTACATAAATTAGCCGAAACGGGTCAAACCTTATCGGTTTAATCTCAAAATCCAGAATGTGAATAATAAACCCATATTAAACAAGTCTTCACACTTGTCGGGTCTGAATCACATTCTATCCGGTCTTCGCTTAATCGTGCGTACGAACCGTATCTTTGAAACTAGCCGGTCTAAGCTTAAGCTTAATTAAAGACCCGTTAGGATTCTAATAGGTTATTAAAAACCTTCGTTCCAGATTAGGAGCCCAGTAAAAGCTATCTGTACTTGCTGAATTGATATACGGCTGGGATTGAATTTATATTTAGCTCAGGTAAATACTTTTAACTTATTTTCCCTATACGGGCTTGGGTTACGGTACATAGCGTACCGCTTGATCGAGCATCAAATCTTCCACGCTTAGTGGTTAATTGAATAATTTGATCGGCTCGTTTTAAACAGATATGTTTACTTTACAGCCTTTGGGGGGTTAATGACCATGTCCCGGATATCCTCGGCATTATCTTACGAGATGGCCACGACCTGAGCACGGGGTGTAGGCGTACACCTGTCAGTGTATAACTCTAGAATTGTGGTGTGTCTATTGATCTTTAACCCGGATACGTTCCGGGCTACTGAACGCATAAGTAACATGTAAATCGTTCACAAGATTATAATATTAAATAATTCTCCCAAGTTAAAAAGATTAATTTTGCCTCTGTGCATTTTAATCAATGTGTCAAGATATTTTGTGCCACGTGCATTCAAAACAATTTACAAACTCTTTTTCCAAAATGAGTCAGTTGAATGTATTTACCAGTGTAAACTGACGTATTTTCCAAAAAGGCTAAATGCAGGTACTATACGAAATTGGCTGGATATGTCTCCTTAGCATCAATAGAAGTCTCGCAAGCTTAAGATGCCTAAAAGTCTGTTGAACTATTGTTTCCATTTTATGTTCGATCCTTGTGTGGATAAACTTCCGAATATTGTGATAATTGATATTACAATAATAAATTCGGTTGTATTATATTTTCAATTGCTTCCGCTGTGCTTAATAATATTGTGTTGTTCGACTATTATGTTGCCAACCATGACGTCACGATACTCCCCACCGGGCCCACCGGTGACACGTGGAAATAGGGGTGTGACAGTATATAACGTTTTGTTTATCTGGTAGATGAAACGGAAGCCTCATTACGGATGGATAGCGATAATGAACGTCAAATGCAAATATACGCCATGAAGCTTCGCACGCAGAGAGATATCTACAATCATAATACTCTTTGAAAACTTTGTTAAAGGTGTGGTTGGCAAAATACGTCCATCCATTGTGGAAGATTTATTATTTGCATTTCGTCTTTTATTATCCAATAACATTTTCCTTAGTTTTCTACGTTCAACATAGTCTTCAGGCTCAACTTGATTAGTATGAACTAAAAAATAAAATGCATAAAAAAAAGTAAATATTTACGAAAACAAACTTCAATCATTGTCCAAATAATTGCAAACATTACCATTCGTAATGTTACGCAAAGGACTTCTACCAATACCACCTGCAACAATTTAATTAAAAATAACATTACTTACCATCATTACATATTATATCAAAATTTATTATATTTGTAAACAACAATAAGAACAATCTAAACGTACTATTAGAAGGGTGAACACCAGTAGGAACTGGAAATGAAGGTAAAGTTTGAGGCTTTGCGCGTTTAGGCATATCCTAATATTGTATCATGTAAAATATACAAATGCATTAAAGTAGGTATTACAAAAACTCATATGTATAAGTATATTACAAATAGACAACACTTACGTGTATGAGAAATAACCAAACGTCAAAACTTCAAAAATGATGAAGGTCGTCAGAGAGTTTTCTGATTTAGAGTTGTAGAAATTTTTTTTTTGTTTCTTTGAATGTGTATTATGAATAGATAAGAGGGATTTTATAATGGTGAATATATTGTAAAAAAAGGAAAGTTTATAATTTTAAAACAAAATTCGGTTATAACTATAAAAAGGAAATAATTTAAATTCAAATTATTTGAAAGATATTTCTATAATTGCCGAAAAATTTTTTTAAAAAGTAAAAAATTTCAGTTATAAAACTTAAAAAAGGAAACAAAATCATACCAATTTAAGTGTTTCCTAAATTTTAAAAGAATTGGGGGTTTCCAAAAATAAATAAATTATAACTTTTAAATAAATGGATTTCCGAAAATATACTTATAATTCGTATATAATAATGATACAAAACCTTTATGGCCTTGTGATAAAGGTTTAAAAATTTATAATTTAAAAAACATAAACAAATGTTTTTAGGGACATTTTATACATGCAACAAAATAAAACAAAGATAAAGTAAGAAAAGATAAATGTTAAAGGAGTATAGGTAAGCCTAATAAAACCATTAAAACAAAGAAACGATATATTTCAAATAAAAAAACAAACAACCATATGTTTAAAAAAACCAAAGCAACCAAACATCACAAATCAATCCAAACCAATGTATGAAACAAACCAAAACAAAACCAGCAATATTACGAAAGAAAGAAATTGTTTTTGGTAAAAAAACTTCAACCATGAACTATTTCTCGATCTTCGGAACCAACAGAATCGTTTCCTCATCAGTTTGGACATCCGACACACCAGCCTTTTTAAACTTTGTTGATGACAGAGAGGTGATTTCTTCAACTTCATACACGTCAGCCAGATTGCGCTTCAGTTCCGCGGACGAAGTCTTGGAACAATCTTTTGATGTGCAATCGGGTGTGAAGCTATCACCAATAGAATCCACAGCATCCTGTATGATATATATTCAAAATTAGAAACTATATAACATGTTTAAAGCATTTGGTATTTCATAACATTAACTTAAGATACATACCTTTAGAGCAAAAGGGTTTTGATTCGATATATCACTAAGTGAAACATCAGCAGCAGCCTTGTCCACACCCTGCAATTCAAAAAATAATAAGGCTAGACACAACAAAAATGTTTAAATTTCTAACATATATTTAATTAAAAGGTTTGTATTTAACTAACCTGATCAACTGGAATTCGGCTCTCCAACGATTCAATTATTGCTGGATCATTCACCAACTTATGAACAGCATAACCATCAATATGGTTGTCAATATTAAATTGACTAAATTGAATCTTGAAAGCATACTTTTTATCATTGAATGCTCTAAACTGATAGGGAATGGTTTTCTCTACCAAAGATGCCTAATAAAAGTGAATACAAAATTATTTAAAAAAACATAATAATCCGATTTAGACATTATTAATATGCACCATAAATAACAACTTAAGTAAATAATGATATGAAACACTCTACCTGATCCACTCTTGACTTCTCAAGCAATTGAATTGCAGTAGTCATACCCAACATTTTTCTAGATTCACGGTCAAACAAAGTCAAGGAGGCAATAGCTGCATGATCTTGTACTCTAATCGGAATCCTAAAACTAAATGCACAAAAAGTATTTTAGAAAATAAATACAACTTACTATTGTAAAGTAGAATAACATAAGCATAAATATTGTAAAAATACATTCACATTTAAATAACTTACATCGGTGTGGCATTCACAACCTCCTTAGGACATTCAGGATTTGAGCAAAGTAAAACTTGTTTAAACTTCGGTTCCTCAGAACCGTCTTCAGCTTCCTCGATGACCATAGTTGTCTCCACCTTCCGATTGCACTCTTCACAACCAAGGTAGTACCAATCATCTTTATCATCCACACCCATAATCGTACCAAGAACTATCACCTCACAAGGCTGAAATAAAATGAAACAAAATAGAGTTATACATATAACATCCGTGTTAAGAAACCGTATTATAACATCCGTGTTAAGAAACCGTATTATAACATCCGTAAATTTCATGGCCTTTAGTAATGATAATAACACATGTATACATTATATTGAGTAGTCAACTAGGTTCTAAATAGGTTAAATAAAATAGAAGATGGGTTTAGAATATAAAACCCAGATGCATGATTAAAAAAAGTTCCAAAAAATATTGATTATTTAAAAATGCGTTTGCCGGGAGTCGAACCCGGGTCTATTGCTTGGAAGGCAATTATCCTAACCGTTGGACTACAAACGCTTCTTCTTCTATCTTCGGGCACCTTAACCATTTAAATCTTGATATAGTTTCGTCATATATATTTGTAAAACAAAATCTTTTTTATGTGATTATTCATTAGTGACTTATTACTATGTATAATAATATAGTCGGGTTAAATCAAATATGAAAACTTTAAATAATATATTCTCTAAAATATTGTTGGTTTATAATTGGTTTCGACTGTTATATTGTGGATATAGTTCATTAATTTGCTATAGTTGGCTTGCTTGAACTCGGAAAAAGAAATACTTATTTTGATGATTGGCTTTGCGTATATGGAATAGCTATGAATTTATATATGTTTATATTCTATTGAAGTGGGCATAATAGATTTATCACTAGTTAAAATAGTTCTCATGAATATAACTTTGTACAAGAACTTTGTGACATTATGTGGAATCCATAACTCAAAATCCGAATTCTTATTTCATTTTCATGTTACTCATTTTCCGTCATTTAACATGATTTCGTTCTATGTGGTAAAATTGACGGATGTGTCAGATCATTTTACTAATTTAGGTGACGCAGCTTGTTGTTGGTTTACATGTAACTCTACTCTAAATTCCTAATGTTTTGTAATGAAATCATAAAAATATTTCAATTTTAAACATTTGACGTTATGTAAAACAATAAAATGGTATGAATGTGAATTTCCACTTGATGATTTTTTCCTTCTCAGAATATTAAACTAATTGTCAAAAATTATGGCTAAAACATATGCATATATATAGAAGATTAGATTAGATTCACAAAACATCATCAAGTGGAGCAATTGGAATTTATTCTTCCCTATACCATGGAGTGATTGCATATATTGTTCAATACATAAAGAATAAGAAGCTTTGACAATTATTTTATATAAACTGTTACATAAATACGTAATTATGGGAAATTAAAGACTTGCATGCTCTATTCGTTGCCATTTTGTAGAATCAGTTACAAAATTATGTTCCATTTACACCATAGTTTCGTCATATGTGCAATATAAAACTAATTTTAATAAGAGAACCATGAGAATAGCATAATGGATTTGTATGGTTAAAAAGAGAGGAATGTAAGTGCTTACATAATTGTATTAGGGTGCGTGGTGCCGTAGTTGTATTAGGGTGAGTAACGTCGTTGTGAGAACAGGTGGAAATGATGTTTTGAGAATGGATCAGATCGCGCTTATTTCAATCCCTTTTATTGCTACATATCTATAAAAGTATATAACTTAAAAGTGAAAAATTACGAACGGGTAATGATTTCTTACAATTTGAGTAACATTATTTAATTTTACTAATTTTGCCACTCAAAA
The DNA here is from genome assembly GCA_030545235.1 of Helianthus tuberosus. Classification (NCBI taxonomy): domain Eukaryota; kingdom Viridiplantae; phylum Streptophyta; class Magnoliopsida; order Asterales; family Asteraceae; genus Helianthus; species Helianthus tuberosus. The sequence continues at coordinate 4,751,015 of CM060362.1, forward strand.
TATTTCTAAACATATATGAAAATGTAACGTGAAATCTATTTTCTCTTTTTCTTTTTTTAACAACTAATTCACACATCCTCTAAACCTATTTCTAGAACTATGTCAAATATCCATTGTAAAACTAGAACCATCAATGTTTGGGGAGAAACAAATTCTACAACACGTCTTTATAATGCAAGGTTACAAGCCCTTTGGTTACAAAATACTTTGAACTTGAATATAACGGAAAAAAAAACTACTGTTTGGTTCACCAGTATTGGTACGTTAGGCGGCATCCAACATGTAAACATGGAGCATGAATTTGGGCCATCTTGAGTGAATTATTCTATTAGCATCACTTTCATCTAGAATAACATCAATTTATGAAGGATTCTTATATCCGAAATCTGAAAGATGCATTAACATCATGCATAAATAAACTTACTTTATAAGTGATATATACGTATGTATGTTTTGATTCTCTTTCTCTTGCTCTTGATGTCATCTCGAATCTCTTTTTAAATAAGTTTCTATATTCATTTATTTACGTTGTTTCGCCTTTTTGATATGCTTATACGAATTCAGATATTGTGTATCAGTTTTCACATGTAGAATATTTTTTTCGGTTTTGTGTTACATGTTGTCAATCCAAATATAGTGGAACTATTGTTTGCTTTTCAAGGACGGTTTGAAAATCTAGTTGATTAATCAAACTAATACGATTCAAATAAAAGTAGGACTTTTCTGGAATCACTTTTAAAAAAAAAATCATTATTAAGAGTGATCAATTTACCTGCCCCTCCAATTTTCTAGTTAGGGTGGGAGAGTATCCATGTGGCAAGATATAGAGGTGTAAAAAAAACCGGTTTTAAAATCAAAACCGGGAAAAGAACCGAAACCGGTGTCTTGTTAATCGGTTTTTTTATAACCGGTTTTACAACCGAACCGAACCGCCGGTTGTAGACCGGTTAGGATTCTTGATCTGAAAAACCGGTTAATAACCGAAACCGGTTTGACAAAAACGGGTTAAAAACCGGTGTTTTTTGGCAAAAACCGGTTAAAAACCGATCCTAACCAGTTACACCGGTTATTGTTTTGGACTTGAAAAATCGGTTAGTAACCGAAACCGGTTATAGAAAAAACCAGTTTTCATTTTGGATGAAAAAACCAGTTCGGTTAATAACCGAAACCGGTTTTTGAAAAAAAACCGATTTGTATACCTCTAGGCAAGAATGATTTTGGCAAGTGGAGCAACTAAAATTTAGTTTAGGTGGCATTTATCTGGCATTTAACTTGGGATATGTTAGAGCAAGAAGGTTTGCTATCTTGTTTGGCATTAGGGGTTTCATCGATTCCAATATCGAATTTTCGAATTATTCGAATCGAATTATTTCGAATAATTTTTATTTTCCCTTGAATTCGTATTCGATTCGAATTCGAATAAAATCTACCAAAATCGATTCGAATTCATATTCGAATAAAAAGCCCAATTCGTATTCGATTAAAAATTCGAATTCGAATAAATTCGATTTGATTTAGATTCTTTAAAAACATGTAAAAAACTATCAAAATGAAACATAAATTTTAAAACAACCATAAAGCATGATATCATATTAAAACAAATCCAAATAAAGTATCATAAATCTAAAATTCAAAACGAGAAGTCTGGAATAACCATGTAAAAAACTATCAAAATGAAACATAAATTTTAGTTATGGGCCATGTAGTTGGTTTGGTAATGGGTAATTTTAATACTTGGAATAAATTTTGAAAATAATTTGTAGTATATCCTAATAAAAGTTATATATGTATTATATATAAAAATAATAAATAAAAATGTATAAATTTTATTCGAATTTCGAATCGAATTTGAAATTGTAAATTCGTATTTGATTCGTATTCGATTTACTTGACTCGAATTGAATCGAATTCGAATTCAAATTCTTATAATCGAAACGAATTCTTGATAATTGAATCGAATATAAACGAATTTCGAATTTTTCAAATTCGAAACGAATTCTGAACACCTCTACTTGGCATACCAAAAATATATAAAGGAAATAGACATGTAAAGCTACTAGACAACTCCATACCATGAGGATGAGGTTGGGAAAACAGAGTCGTCCCTGGCAGTGACGGATCTTGGCCTAAAACTCAGCATGGGCCGATGTTTCTTGGAGATAAAATCAGCATGGGCCGAACCAATACACATTTAAAAAAATTCTCGAAAACCATAAATTTAACACTACTGGGCGAAAAAACCTCACGGGCCGAGGCCCGGTCCGGCCTCCTCTAAGTTGCGCCACTGGTCACTGGGGAATTAAGTGCCTCAGCTAAGCAAAGCCGAAAAAAAGAGTCTTTCGGCCTAACAAATTATATAAACTATATTTTTAGTGACAATTAACGTTCTAACAATAACATTACAAAAATATAGTATTGCTAAATTTATTGGTTTCTAATGTCTTAAAAACTTCAACTTCATATAAAGTTCAACGCCATCAATATCTGATCTTTAGTTTTTTTTACTTTTTATTATTAATAAATTAGATAGATGAATAGGCCCAATGTAGAGGGTTCAAATGATAAGAATTTTTTTGTAAGAAGAAAAAAGAAGAAGTTTCAACCAATAAGAATGCTTTATTTTACTTCATTTAATATTTGTATTTAATTTTAATATAAGGGTATATTGGTAAACTTACATAAATCATTAATTTGTATTCTTCCCCTTTAATAACTAGCTAAATTAAATTTGTAACTCTTTTTCAAAATATATATTTTTTCCAAATTAAAAAAAAACAACTTAATTTAAAGTGTAGAATAAATTACTAGTTGTGTAAGATAAATTACGAGTTGTGTAGGATATATTTCGAGGTGTATAGGATAAATTTCGACTGTGTAGGATAAAATTCTATAACGTGTAGGGTACATGTAGGAAAATTTTGATATGTGTAGGTTTTGTAGATTATATGTAGTATAATTAATCTTTGTTTACTAATTAATTAAAGAGAGAAAAATTAATGATATGAGTTATAAATGAAATAGCATTTTACTAATATGTCATTTCTTCTTTTTGTTCTCACATTAAATTTCTTCTCAAATGAACCTTCCCCTAGGCCCAATATGTTATAAGAGTTTAGATATGGATAAAAATAAAGTTACTTAGGCCCATAAGTTGTAAGAGCATTCACATCCATCCTATCATATTTTCACCCTAAATTACACTAAAAACACTACATTTTCTCTCTCATTTTCAATTAAATAATATTTTTATACCTTTATCATTACGTATTCTCTCTCCTCCACTCACAACCACTTTCAAAATATATTAAAAAATTATATGGGTGAACAGTGTCCCCCTAAATATACAGATGAACAATAATATTTTCCCTCTCCTCCACTCACAACCATTTTTTTATACTCTTTATATTTTAAAAACACCACACACGGAATTTGATGCCATGGATGTGAATGCTCTAAGATTATTTTTAATAAAGTGAGTCCAACAAATTACATTATATAGATGTTTGGATAACTTATATTGATTAAAATAGGGTGTACCTATTGGCACACCAATGTGCCTATATGCACACCAAAAATTGTTTTTTTGTCCTATATGCACACCCTGCAGTATCGAGCTGTGGCCAAAGCACTGCGTTTTGGTCCGGTCAACCAGACAAAGACTGACGGGTGTCTGAGGGGTCTGTTGACCAGACCAAAACGCCGAGCTTTGGCCGCGTTTTGGTCCCGTCAACCAGACCGGGTGTCAGTCTTTTGTCTGGTTGACGGGACCAAAACGCGGCCAAAGCTCGGCCTTTTGGTCCGGTCAACAGACCCGTTAGACACCCGTCAGTCGTTGTCTGGTTGACCGGACCAAAACGCCGCGCTTTGGACACAGCTCGACACTTTAGTGTGTGCATATAGGACAAAAAACACTTTTTTGGGTGACTATCTACACACCAAATGTGTAGATAGTTTGAGCCTTAAAATAAGACTAATGGGTCCAAAATGTTATAAGATTTTAGATATGGATAAAATAAAACTATTTGAGCCCAGTAAGTTGTAAGATTATTTTTTTATAAAGAGGATCCAGTAAATTTTTCAGTTTCACATTTTTAAATAATGTCTTCTCACACTTTTCATGAAATATGTCATTTTACAGCATCTTAGGACTATATATATATATATATATATATATATATAGGGAGCCGCTAGAATGAGAACCACCACGAGAAACGCGCCCCGCGGGTGGCCGTCGGCGACGAAATTTTTTTTACACCTAGATCCGTATATTTTAGTGGGGGGTTTAAATTTTCGGTTCAAACGGCGCGCCCGAGGGGGTAGTTTTTTACGTCCAAAGTTTGGTAAAATAAAAAAGAAAAATTAAAAAAACCCAAACTTTGGGCGTAAAAAACTACCCCCTCGGGCGCGCCGTTTGAACCGAAAATTTAAACCCCCCACTAAAATATACGGATCTAGGTGTAAAAAAAATTTCGTCGCCGACGGCCACCCGCGGGGCTCGGTTCTCGTGGTTCTCATAACTCGTGGTGGTTCTCAATTTAGCGATCCCCTATATATATATATATATATATATATATATATATATAGGGGATCGCTAAAATGAAAACCACATCTAGTTGTAAAAACCATGGGAACCACTTTCTAGCCTTTGGATCAACAAGATGGATGGATGAAATTAAAAGTAACAAAAATTAATATTCAATACATTTTGTCTTATTATATCTTTAATATTTTAATCTAAAAGAGTATATTAGTAAAATAGCTTTTTTTTTGTCTTTTTGCCTTTATTTATTTTTTATTACTTTTTTACTTCTAGAAGATATTGCAGTAGGGTCTTAGGTATATTTAGGGACGCAGATTTTTCTTATTTTTTAAGTGACTTTACAGGTGATTGCCTTCTTGTGTTTATACCCATATGATGTTGTATGCTATCATACATGTTATACATTATATTGTGTAACTTTCTGATCACTTTCTTGGTATGTTGGTATATTGTGTGTTGGTATACTCTCTGACTTCTTATTTATATATTTATATATTTTTTGTGACTTGGTGCGTTGGTTTGTTGATGGTTTTAGAGCCGATGGTTTTAGAGCCGGGGGTCTCTCTGGAAGCCTCTCTATCCTCAGGGATGGAGGCAAGGTCTGTCTACATCACACCATCCCCAGACCCTATAAATAGCGTTGCTATTTGTGGGATATACTGGGTATGGTTGTTGTTGTTGTATTACTTTTTTTGTTTTATTATATTACTTTTTAGTTTTATTATATTACTTTTTATTTTTTTAAAGATTTTTTATTAAAAACATTTTTAAATTCAAATTTTTTTAACAAAGACAATTTTTTTGCGCACCGGTTTTTGCACGCCGTTTTTACGCCCGGCTTTTTAACGCATCATTTTTTTAACGCATTGTTTTTACGCCTGGCTTTTTAACGCATCGTTTTTGCACGCCGTTTTTACGCCCGGCTTTTTAACGCCGGTTTTTTCACGCCCGGTTTTTGCACGCCGTTTGACGTCCCGTTTTTTTTCGCGGCGTTTTCATGCGCCACATTCACGCCCCTTGTTTAGGCGCAGTTTTATCACACGGGTTTTTTACGTTAAACCTTTTAAACTTTTTACGTTTTACATTAAACTTTTTACGTTTTACGTTAAACTTTTACGTATTACGTTAAACTTTTTACTTTTTACGTTTTACGTTTTACGAAAAACTTTTTACATTTTACGTTTTACGAAAAACTTTTTACGTAAAACTTTTTACGTTTTACGAAAAACTTTTTACTTTTTACGTTTTACTTTAAAACTTTTTACGTTTTACATAAAACTTTTTACGTTTTTTTATGTTTTACGTTAAAAAGTTTACGGGTTAATTTTTTTTTACAAAAAGTTCTTTACGCCAAAACGAACGCACCCAGAAATCGCAAACTCGGGAGATGTCTCAGATATATCGTTATCATCATCGACTAGGGGGGGAAAATTAAAAACCAACAACATCAAAACAAAGTCTATCTCGAAAAAAAAACAGGGTTTGGCTCAGATTAAACGATAATCAAAAGGCTGTAAAAAAAGGGTTGCAGGTTTAAAAACCTACCCTCCGCCGTCCTTGCCGCGCCATCGTCATCAAAATCGGCGTTTTTTTTTTCATCATCGCCGCCCACAGCCAACATATCAAAACCTACGGATTCAACAGACCACAAATCAAAACCCACGAAACCCACCGCCACACCACCAAACCCACTGCCACACCACCACACCCACCGCCACACCACCACACCCACCGCACATCGGAGCAGTCGGCCTCAAAACCCAAACATCGAAGCCGTTGACATCAACCACTGCCACACACCACCAAAACCACCGCCACACCACCAAACCCACTACCACACCACCGCACCCACCGCACCCACTGCCACACCACCAAACCCACCGCACCCATCAACAGATCAAACCCACAAAAATCAAAGAAACCCCCAAGAAACTTTCAAAAGAATCAACAGTTGATTCCAAAACTTTCAAAAGAAACCCCCAACATATCAACAGTTGATTCCACACCTATCAACAGAATCAACAGATCAAAACCCACAAAAATCAATTTTTTTCCAGATTCAAAACTTTCAAAAGAACTGTTCTTTGAAAACATGATAAACAACCAGAAGATCTGGTCTTTGAAAACATGAAAAAAAAAACACAGAAACTACCTGATGGCGTGATGGAGGTTAATCGGAGCCCCACGGTGGTCGGGCGGCAGTGGTGTAACAGAGAGGTGAGTTTAGGTGGTTGCCGTGAGGGAGGTTAATTGGAGATGGTCGGTGGTAGGTGGAAGTCGGTGGGTTTATGTGACTGGTGGTGGGTGCGGCGGCGAGGTGATCAGAAATAAGCGGTGGTGGTCAGTCGGGGTGGGTATGGTCATCATCATCATCGGCGGCTGGTAGGTGGCCGGCGATTACTGTAGAGACGGAGGGGGAGTGTTTGGCTGCTGGTTGTCGCCGGAAACACCATCATCATCGGAGAACAGGGTATGGGGTACTGGTCATCATCATCATCGGCCAACCACCCATTGAAACCAGATCTTGAATGGAGATGAGAGAGGAGAGAGTAAATGTGAGATGAGAGAGGATAGAGTAAATGGGAAATGTCAGTCACATTAAATAGAGAGAGAGAATAGATTAGACATAAAAGAGTAAATGACCAAATTACCCCTTTTCCTGATTGGTTGAGAGTGGTTCTCACGGTTCTTTCAACTGGAGGTGGTTTCTATTTTAGCGGATCCCTATATATATATATATATATATATATATATATATATATATATATATATATATAGGGTTGGGCTAGACAAAAAACCCTATCTTTCTTAGAAAACTCTGGAAACTCAAAGCTCCCGACATTTTTTTTTTTTTGAAAAAAATAACACATGTAATATAAATGTTTTTAAGACTTTTGGGCCAAAAAAATCAAAAAAGCGCCGAGTACTTTTTTAAAAAAAAAATAAACAAGTTCCAAAAACTTCGTTAACTAACATGTGTTAGACAACAAATGCTGAAAGTTGCTGAAATTTGTTTTTTTTTTTAAAAAAAAACCCTTCGGCGCTTTTTTGATTTTTTTTGGCTCAAAACTCTTAAAAACATGTATATTACATGTGTTATTTTTTTCAAAAAAAAAATGTCGGGAGCTTTGAGTTTCCCGGGTTTTCTACCTAAAGAGGGTTTTCTACCTAGCCTTATCCTATATATATATATATATATATATGGGAAGGTTAAAATGAGAACCACCTCGAGTTGTAAGAACAGTAGGAACTACACCGTGGGGAGCGCGGTGGACCAAAATTTTTTTTCATAAACGTAGATGCATGTATAAAAACACCATCTGTAAAAAAAATTCAAAAAAAAAAAATGTCGTGTGTGTAGTTTTGAGCGCCACAAGTTTGTGTTTACGGACCCGTAAATCTAGCCGGAAAATTTACGGGTCTCGTAAACACAAACTTGTGTTGCTCAAAAGTACACCCACGACATTTTTTTTTTGAAATTTTTTTTACAGATGTTGTTTTTATACATGCATCTACGTTTCTGAAAAAAAAAATTTGGTCCACCAAGGTCCTGATCAAAAAGTTCTCGCGATTCTTACAACTCGAGGTGGTTCTCATTTTAACTTAATCCTATATATATATATATATATATAGGGTAGGGTTCGGCTACAAAGTCCATTTTTCCTACAAAGTGTACAAAGTCATAAAACACCACAATTTCAGCCATAAAACACACTCAAAACCCATAAAAAAACAGAATGAAGATCACTAAAACACAATATCCAAACCCTAACAGTCCATAAAAACTTCAAACACACCATCGTAGAACTATGAATATAAAACACAACTTCATAATCAACATAAAACACACTAATGTTAGTCATTTAATAATCAAAGCCTTATCATCCAAAACACAACACAAAACCCACAAATATGGCGTTTTAGTAATCTTCACTTTGTTATTTATGGGTTTTGAGTGTGTTTTATGGTTGATATTATGGTGTTTTATTACTTTTTACACTTTGTAGGAAAAATGGACTTTGTAGCCAACTCCCACCCTATATATATATATATATATATATATATATATATATATATATATATATATATATATATATAGGGGAAGGTTAAAATGAGAACCACCTCGAGTTGTAAGAACCGCGGGAACTACACCGTGGGGGGCGCGGTGGACCAATTTTTTTTTTCATAAACGTAGATGCATGTATAAAAACACCATCTGTAAAAAAAATTCAAAAAAAAATGTCGTGTGTGTAGTTTTGAGCGCCACAAGTTTGTGTTTACGGGACCCGTAAATCTAGCCGGAAAATTTACGGGTCCCGTAAACACAAACTTGTGTTGCTCAAAACTACACCCACGACATTTTTTTTTGAATTTTTTTTACAGATGTTGTTTTTATACATGCATCTACGTTTCTGAAAAAAAATTTCATCCACCAAGGCCCGGATCAAAAAGTTCTCGCGGTTCTTACAACTCGAGGTGGTTCTCATTTTAACTTAATCCTATATATATATATATATATATATATAATTGTAGGCCCCCAAAAATAGCATGCCAGGGGTGCGGCTCGCCCACCGCTAGGTCGGCCTTGTTATGCAAGTGAAGCATGTGTAGCAAAGATATCGTCCAACCTTAAGGAAAATATTCTCACACATAGGGGTGTTAAAAACCGAAACCAAATAAAAATCATAAACTTAACCGTAATGGAAAAAACTGATCTAAATAACGAAGTCAGTGTTCAGTTTGATTTTAACCGAAACCGAATTGTGAATTTGGTTTTTGGTTCGGTGTTTGGTTCCACAGTTTTTTATTTGGTTTATTTGGATAATCTAAAACACCATATAAAGTTTATTAGCACAAATGCTAAATCTAAAGCCTAACTCAAGTATGGAGGTTCACTCGAGTTGGAGAAAGACACATGTTTAGCATTAGATTTGTTGACTATTTCTAATTCTATGATCACTTTTTTGAAATTTAACTTAATGTTTGTGTGGAAGACTATTTTCTGAATTTGTTTGTTTTATGTTGCTTTGAAACTCTCTTTTATTAATATATTGTGTATGGTTTGATTATTCGGTTTAAATTAGTTTTGCCAACTTGTTGTTCAAAATACAAACAGGACTATATATTTGGAAAAAAAGTACTTAGGTTCAATTCGGTTGAAATTGGTTTGTTTGGTTTAGTCGAAACCAAACTGAATTGTATTTGGTTCGGTGTGCATATTCGTAATTCGGTTTGGTTTGGTTTGGTTTGGTTTTTGGTTTGGGGTACAAATTTTGAAAACCGAACACATTCCCAAAATATGAGATTTTATGTGGGATTCTTTTAATTTATAGCTATGTCTATATGGCTTTTTGTAAGTTAAGGTTATAAGTTATTACTTTATTGTTAGAGTAGTATAATTCTTTATTCTAAGAAATTCATTTAATATGAACAAAAAAGTAAAGGTAGAATAACATGCTTAACATGATACCCGGTTAATATATATATATATATATATATATAAGAATCGTGACGTTGGATTCTCATATAGTGTTTCACACTTTACACACTATAAATAACACATCACATATCATTGTCCAAAGCAACCTCAAAACAAATAGATTCCTAGTGTTACTTAACCGTCTCCAAACTTCTTGGAGATTTTAACCTTCCCGGAAAAATGAAAATGAACATATGTACTAGATTTTGGAACCAAGAGAGTGCCGATTGTTCTAAAGAACAAACGCTAACCGAGTCAACTCATGAAGCAAACTCGACGATGAAATGGGTCCATCATTCCGAAACTTGTCTAGAGGGTGGTAAGGAGTCGTGCAAGTGTGGTAATAAAAACCCTGGTAAAGATGAGTTGCGCTTTGAGGTGAAGAACGAGTCAAATGATGAGCAAGCTTGTCCACATGAAGCTAATAGTTCTTTCCTTCATTCGGTAGTTAATATGATTGGAATGCTCATAGGTACCACTATTTTCCTATTTTACCTTTGTAGTATCTATCCAGAGGGTCCATCAACCAAATTTTCTTCTTCAAGTATTTTATTTAAAGAGTAAACTGTCAAAATGGTCCCTGAGGTTTGATCACTTTTGTCACTTTCGTCCAAAACTCAAATCTTTTGAATCTGGGTCCTTGTGGTGTCAATTTTGTTGCAATTTTTATCTAAAAGCAAAATCTGATCAGATTTTTCAGTTAACATTCATCTTTTTTGTTTTTTTCATCCCTTTTAATGAAGGGCAAAATTGTCAATTTTTTTTTAATTTGTTATAATAAAACGTTAAAAGACCATTTTGTCCTTCCTTAAAAGAGAAGAAAAGAACAAAAAAAAAAAAAAAAACTGGATGTTAACTGAAAAATCTGATCAAAGATTTTGGATGAAACTTACAACAAAATTGAAACCACAGGGACCAAGATTCAAAAGTTTTGAGTTTTGGACTAAAGTGTCAAAAGTGACCAAACCTCAGGGACCATTTTTACAGTTACTCTTATTTAAAATACATGAGTTTAACTTCTAGCTAAAACTAACAATACACAATCTTATTTTCTACTACACCATAAGAAATGTTACAAATATTTGTCATATACATGAGTTTAACTTGTCATCATCGGTTACCGAAAACTAACAATACACAATCTTATTTTCTACTACACCATAAGAAATGTTACAATTTTTTCTTCATATCTAGATATATTAAGATTCTATTTTACCTTTGTAGTATTCGATCAAGAGTGTTCATTTATTTCCTCTATGGTCTACCAAATTCAATAGAAAACATGAGTTTAACTTCTCTTTAGTGAAAAATAATTATACGAAATCTTATTTTTCTTCTACCTTAAAATTTTTCACAAATATGGATATGGTTCAGACCTTTTACTGGTTCAACACTAAATGGTTCAGACCTCTTACTGGTTCAGCACTTAACTATTCAGATGTTGCCAAATAGCCCTTACTAATGATGCTTAACAGGTCTTGGACAACTCTCAACACCATACGCACTAGAAAACGGAGGGTGGATCTCTTCATTCCTGCTTATAGCCCTCGGAGTCGCAACCGCATACACATCCCACATCCTCGGAAAATGCCTAGAAAGCAACCGAAAAACAAGAAACTACACTGATATCGGCTACCACGCCTTCGGCGCCCATGGTCGAGCCATCACTGCGGCATTCATCTACTTAGAGATCTTCATGTCTCTTGTTTCCTACACCATATCATTACACGACAACTTGAACATGGTCTTCCTAGGAACCCGTGTTCGGTTCTCGTGGGTGCATCATTTGTCCACCTCTCAAGTCCTAACCGTGTTGGCGGTGCTGGTGGCGTTGCCTAGCCTTTGGTTGAGAGATTTGTCGTCCATTTCGTTCCTCTCTACTGGCGGCATCATCATGTCGATGTTGATTTTTGTGACTGTGGTGTGCACGGCCGTGTTTGGTGGCGTATCCGCTAATCATGCTATCCCGGCTCTACGGCTACGGAACATACCTCATATATCCGGGTTGTATATATTTGGATACGGTGGTCATATTGTTTTTCCTGATATACATAGGGCGATGAAGGACCCATCAAAGTTTACAAAGGTTGGTTTATTTTTTCACAAGGGAAAATTACTCTTTTCACATGTTTAAGTGGAGGGTTTCATTTCAATTTTTTTCCTTGAAACCTTTAAAATAGAAAATCAAGCCCGCACTAAACAAACACCACTGACATGTTATATAACTCGTGTGAAAGGGAATTAACTACCATACGGGTCATATGAAAACCATTTATAATGTAGCTAGCCAGTAGAACATGAGTGATGTGACCACTGGCAAGTCATACCGTCTGTATAACCATTATTTATCATATCATACGACCCATATGATATAAAAAACATACTAGATTTGATATCACATATTGGTATGCACAAATGAACACGGTTATTATTTAAATTAAATACTCTATATTTGACATTTTATTTCCACTTTTGCCCTTTTCACTAATATGGTTTAGAACTAGGTCTTTTTGGAGGTTGTCAGTTCGAAACCAAGCTAAACCGAGTTTTACCGTAGTGGGCCTTCAGGCGGGTGGGTTTTCCCCGGAACTAGTGGTTTGGTGGGTCAGGTATGCATCCAACTCCGACCGTTATGGAGGAGGAGATGCATTTGCTCGATTAAGGGTATATCAGGATGTTTATCCGGTGATTAAGTTGGTCGTTCAATAAAAACACGGTTAAAGAGTAAAAAAAACGGTAAATACACGGTACCTCTGACCGCGAAAGGGATCCCCCTTCCCAAGCTAGCGAGCCGGCAACGCTACCTGGCGGTGAATACCCAGTCGAGTTCGAGGGGAGCGAAGAGCCTGCAAGCAGGATTCGAACCCGCGCCACTTGGACTCCCAAACCGGTTTTAGATGGGTGCCGTACTGGGCTGACACCCCGTGGTTAAAAATATAAAAAGAGTAACCAATCAAATAATTGTTATTATTTAAATACTATATATTTGACATTTTATTTCCACTTTTGCCCTTTATCAGGTATCAATAGTGAGCTTCACATTTGTGACCTTGCTCTATACATCCTTAGCATTCATGGGTGCCAAACTATTTGGTCCGGAAGTAAAATCCCAAATTACCCTTAGCATGCCTCGAGGCCTTGTGTTCACTAAAATCGCACTATGGGCTACAGTGTTGACACCAATGACCAAATATGCATTAGAATTTGCACCCTTTGCAATCCAACTCGAGCATCGGTTTCTTTATTCCATGAAGTCACAAACCAAGATGATCATACGGGGCACAATTGGCTCGGTTTTGTTGCTACTCATACTCGTTTTGGCCCTAAGCGTGCCATACTTCCAATACGTGCTTGGCCTTACAGGCTCACTCGTAACTGTGGCAATTATACTTATTTTACCATCGGTTTTTTACATCAAGATCTTTTGGGAGAAGATATCAAGGCCCATTTTGGCTCTTAACGTGTTCCTCATCGCAATCGGCTTTCTTCTTGGGGTGTCGGGAACAATCTCATCTTTGAAGTTGCTTGTTGAAAGTTTTGAGAGGATCCACTCGGCTTCATAAACATATATACTTATTGTATGTAATTTGTGGTTCCTATCCGTCTATTTGACCTGACCCGTTGTAAACGGTATATAATGAGTTAATAATCGGTATAATGAGTTAATAATCATTTGATCAAATGAGTTCAAATGTTACGTTTGCCATCATGTCATGTAAGTATATATAGTCTTGCTGTTTTATTAACTTGTAGATTTCCTATTAACTTTAAGTGAACTTTTAAAGAAACAATGAAAGTTTTACTTGCTTGTTTTGGTATAAATGATTATTTTTCTATTTTAATTTACCTTAAAAGTGTTTTCGTATCAAATTAAATGGTTACTTTTCTATTTAAACTTACCTTTTTGGTATAAATGATTATTTTTCTATTTTAATTTACCGTAAAAGTGTTTTCTGTTGATCAGTTCTTTTTAGACATAATGGAAAACATGAAAACATACCTGTTACAGCAGACAGTGCAGTGGAGAATCCAGTCAGAGAAGATGACATCGAGTTCGACATATTTGTCAGTGTGATCTGGTTCCTCCTTAGGGTGCTGACTGATGATGGTGATGATGAAAACCGTATAGGGGATTCGGTTATGGAGAAGAGGTTTCGATGATGTTATGCTTATGGGGTTTTGTGTCTAACTGTGTAACCCTTTAACCTCTACATAAGTCTCCTTATATAAGCACCTAGGAGGAAACTTAATTAGTTAATAAGGGTAATATGGTCCATCAACAATTACCAACTAATTATTTAATAGGTTGTTATATATTTTGATCCATATAATGTAAATGATTATAATGGCTACTAGATTAACGATCTATTACGTGATATAGACAGCCACCTAAATCAAGAACCCTAGCACAACCCTATTATGTGATAAAGACCGTCACCAAGGATTATACGAAGCAATAAACAGCGATAAAACAAATATCAAGTATGCATATACACCAAGTTAAAATTCCATAGCTTTTACAATACAAGAAAATCCATAAACCACGCTAAAAACCGAATAAAAATCCAAACTTTGATTAAACCATTGTCATTAGCCTAGGTAGTTTAAGACGTTTAGCCAAGTATCATAATCAAGAACAAGAAACAAGTCACAAATAAACAATAAATCATAGTTATGAGTTCGAATATCATAAAGTATATCGAAACCAATAAATGGATTATTTGCAAACCCGGGATTGAATCTTGATCGTGGCTTGAACCCTCGAACCAAACACTTCTTCTTATTTTCTTGATCGCAGCCTCCTCCGATGATCGCCTTCTGATGTGCGGCTCCTCTGATGATGATATTGTATTCTCCCCAAAAAGTGGCGTCCCAATTGATTATATATATTTTCGAATATATGGCTCCCTTATTCCTGTTCCTTTTCGTCCAAGTATAATGTTTGCCGCCTCCCAACATAATTGGCTTCGCTCCGCTTCTATATTAATTCAAGCCCGACAGCCCAGATACAAAATATATATTGAATTCGGTCAACACTGTTAATTCAACTTTTGTTGTGGAGTTGAATATTAATTCAACAGCCCAAATACAAAATATTAATTCAACTTTCATAGTTTATGCAAGTTTGGTCCCTTAACTTTTATAGGTTATTTTTAAATAACTTTTCTTTTATTGCACTTTAGTCCCTTGAGTTCATAAAATAGAGATAGTGGACTCAGCCCACTCAAGGAAAATATGGGCATTTATACTTCGATCACTGGCGGTCTATTCTACTCAACTGGCTGGTCATTTCCATATTACTCGTTTTGCTCCATTTATACCAGGACCTGCCAAAACACAAAATAATATAATATAGCACTAAAACTAAATAAAAACAAATAAAACATATATAATAATTAGTTAATAAGGGTAATATGGTCCATCAACAATTACCAACTAATTATATAATAGGTTGTTATATATTTTGATCCATATAATGTAAATGATTATAATGGCTACTAGATTAAATATTAAATCATAATATATTTAATCTTACATTTTCATATCAAATTAAATGGTTACTTTTTATTTAAACTTACCTTAAAATAAAAGTTGACATTTGTAGGTCAAGAAATTGGATCTCGAACATAAGGATTTCTTGTTTCGAATGGTGTAACAAGCGCGGAATCCAAGTTACGCCACAAACCGAGCAAGTGTGTATCAATAAACAAAGTAATTAACGATTAACGGTTGTGTATTGATTTCGATAGAATTTCGGTACTATGAGTATACAATAAGTTAAGCTATCTGAAACTCTCTCTCACACACAGTCTCTCAGTGTGCTCATTCAAGCTTCTTTTACAAGTGGCAGTGAACATGATATATGTATTAACATAACAACAAACCAAACGAAGGTCATGTATTCCAAACAGTAGTATCACTATCGTTTGGACTTATCCTAAACAAAGGTCCATGTTGCTTTCAAACAAAGGTGTTGTTCACATAAAGTCTCCAAGCAACAGTCCTTATGCCTTGTTCCAAACGATGGTCATGTTGAGTTTGGGCCCTTACATAAGTACTAGCCCAAGACTTAACAATATGACACTAATGTTACATGTTACATGTCCCATATCGATTTAGTCTATGCTTGGTTCTTGTCACTTGATTCTTGTTCTTCGAGTCAAACGATGGAGGACATCATTCGACATCGGTCACAACCAAACCGTCACTAGCGACATACACAAAAATGCATCAACAAACTACCCTTTGGATGTTGCTCGTGATGGTTCATTTTTCACACTATCGAATCTTCATGAGTCGTCACTGTTTACAATCAAGAGGTGCATCAACAAACTCCCATTCGAAGTAGCTTGTGAATCTTCAATCTTCAAAGCTTCGATCCTCAAGATGTTGATGAGTGCTCAGCTACAAAATGATCCTTTTGATCTTGCATTGATGTTATGTCGTCTTTCCCATAGCTTAACTTCTCACATGTTCTCTTTGCCTTTAGCTTGCTTCGATGCCATATCTACACACAAAATAGAGGTAAACGTATAATGAGAACAAAAGCTTGGACATTAACCAATCTTAGAAAATTTCAACCAAAAACCTTACTAAGAATTGATTTCAAACAATATACACAAATGACACATGAGAGTAACTCTCATTCAACTACCAACATACAACACTTTTAAAGTTTAAAAAATGTATAGTTTTAGTCCTTTAACTTTCAAAACTTGTTAGCTTCGACCATTATGAAGATGCAAAAGTTAGAAAGATTGTTTTATGGCTTTCAATCAGGTTTTAGATGGGATACATTCGAGTTCCAACATCGGACCATCAAAAAAATAAGATATAAACAAAATCTTTTTGGCTTTTATAAAGTTTATATTAAAACATACCAAAAATCTTTTTGATATTTTTCATTTTCCAAACGTAAAGACGGAAAGCAATAAATAAATGTTTACAGACATTCTTTTTGCAAGTTTCTAGGGTAAAAGAATCATATTAGCATATTGTCATGCCAAAACACACTTGTTGTTCGATTAGTTAACATTTTTTATAAATATCCTATAATAAGTATCGGTATTCTTGTCCACTTAAACTCAATAATCAGATGTACTCATAGCTTAGGGATACGCTTAGAGTATGATTTATACTTACCGGTCGGTGTTCATCCACTCACAACATATTTCCGTATAAAGGTATGCACGAGAGTTCATCTTATTGGTGAGTTTATTGTTTATCATCTGTTTTGATGTATAAAGTGTTAGAAAAAAGGAATGATTCATTGATTGAGGGATCAGACAAATCCAAAGATTGAGCAACATCATCTCCCAAAATTATAGAGATTGACCGAACTGTTTACAGCCAAATGACAGCAAAATGACAGCCTATATTTTCTCCTTCCTTCCTTTCTTTGGTTGTCTAGAATAGTATAAATATGTGATGTTTAGTCAATGTTTTTCACAACTCAAAATATCAATAAACAATACAATTCAATTCTCCCTTCTTCACTGGTTAAGATGGTATCAGAGCGGGTTCTATAATCTGCTCATCATCTACCTAAGACAGATCCGAGCCACCGCGAGCCACCATGTCCGACGACAGCAACTCCGGTAACGACTTAACCTTACAACTAGCCAACCTTCTCAAAAATTCTCAACCAAAAAGCCCAAAACTTTCCGACAGTTTACAGATAAACCTGAAACTGAATAGCCAAAATTATGCTCTATGGACCCGGATGATTCGGGTTGCCATAGGCGGAAGATCAAAAAACCTATTGAAACACCTTACCTCAAAACCACCAGACCGAAACCATGAAACATACGACCAATGGGAGCAAGACGACCTTGTCGTATTCTCATGGTTGATTCAAAACATCGAACCTACCCTTGCAGGTAACCTTACCGAGTTTCCCACAGCAAAGTCATTATGGGACGCCTTGGTAGTTACCTATAGCAGTTGGCGGGACAAACTTCAAACTTTTAATCTCCATGTAAAAGCTAATGATATCAAACAGAACAACCTCTCTCTTGAAGAACTGTGGATTACACTTCAAGGAGTGTGGGGAGAGATTGATCGGATTGACCCAAATCCGATGACAGGTCCAGCCGATATCCAAACATTTTCCAAAATCCGGAATGAACAGAAGCTATTCCAGTTTTTAAACGCCCTCGACCGGAAGTATGACCCTATAAAGAGGGAGATACTCCGGTCAGAACCACTTCCAATGGCGGAGGCCGCATACGCCACTGTTCGCAAGGAGGCCGCTCACCAGAACATCCTCGGAGCACCTCTCAATGACACACAGGGCATTGTAGCAGGTTTGATAGCCACCGAATCGGAAGGGTTGGGGCTTGCATCTAAGGGATACCGGCGAAATGATGTAAAAAAATCAGTATGGCTAAAGAAGACAAGTCTCACCTTAAATGTGACCACTGTGGTATGACAAAGCATACCAAGGACCAGTGTTTTAGACTCGTTGGATATCTAGAGTGGTGGTCCGATGGTCACAAGAAAGGCATAAAACTTACGGCACAGGAGAAGGGGAAAACACCCACTACCGTCAACCGTGAAACCACCGGAGATGGGAACCGGAATAGTAGCGGATTTGGAGGAATGGCGGCGGCGGTTGAACACAGTGAGGAGGATGGAACTTTCACCATGAGTACAGGTATTGGGGTTGAGAGAGATGGACTCTTGAAAACCCCACTTTATAAAAAAGAAAAATATCTACCAAATAACTTCTGTTAACTCAAAAAGAAAAATTGCAATTTAGTCAAAATGAAAATTGCAATTCATCAAAAGATGATATCTTGAAACCATCTCTGACGACCCCACTTTATCAAAAAGAAAATTGCAATTTAGTCCCTAAAAAAACAAGCTTTAATGGTTGCATAGATTTTATAAAAGAAAGTTTTAAACTTTGCAAAAACCACCCAAACTATGGTGGTAATGCAAATATAGCTAAAAATTATGGTGAAAAGTGGGATAATTCGTGGATATTTGATTGTGGGGCAACCGATACCATGACTTATGATTTTTTGGATCTTACGTCATTATCCAAACCTAGAAGAGAATATATAAAAACAACAAATGGCGAAAAAATGGGCGTGAAATCAGGAGGAACGATTGAGATTTCTTCAACACTTAGACTTTCTAATTGTCTTTACGTGCCTTCACTATCACATAAACTTTTATCAATAAGCCATGTTACAAAAGAACTCAATTGCTCAGTTCTCATGCAACCAACCTTTTGTCTCTTACAGGATATCAGGACGGGATGGATTATTGGGCGTGGCACTGAAAGACAAGGATTATATTATGTGGATGAGGTGACTCAAAACGGTACTGGGATGCTGGCTCATGGAACACCAGAACGGGAAGCATGGTTATGGCATAGAAGATTGGGACATCCATCTACGGGTTATTTACATATTTTATTTCCTAAACTTTTTCCTTCGAATAATACATCTCCTTGTGAAACTTGTGTATTGGCTAAAAGCCACAGGCAAACCTTTAAACAAAATAACACGAGGGTTGATGTGCCATTTTCATTAATTCACTCTGATGTTTGGGGTCCTGCTCCTATTATTGGGGGGCAAAACTATCGTTTTTTTTTTGTAATATTCGTGGATGATTGTACACGCATGACTTGGATCTATTTCTTAAAAAATAAATCCGAAGTTCTTGATAGATTCGTCATATTTCATGCTATGATTCAAACTCAATTTCAAAGAAATATTCAAATTTTTCGATCTGATAATGGGGGGGGGGGGGGGAATTCGTTAACACACAAATGAGACAATTTTTTGAAACCAAAGGGATAGTTCACCAAACTACCTTCCCTCATACCCCGGAACAAAATGGTGTCGCTGAGCGAAAGAATCGTATTCTGTTAGAAATGACGAGGGCCCTTCTAATTGAATCACAGGTTCCAAAAGTTTTTTGGCCCGAAGCCTTAGCTACAGCGACCTATCTTATCAACCGTCTCCCAACCAAAATCCTCAAACTGAAAACCCCATTAAAAACCTTGGAAGAATTTACCAAAATTCCACCTATTCTTACACTTGAACCCAAAGTCTTTGGGTGCACAGCTTTTGTGCACATACCCAAATCTCATTGGAATAAAATTGATCCATGTGCTGAAAGGTGTGCCTTTGTTGGTTATGGAGTTAACCAAAAGGGTTACAGATGCTACAACCCTGAGACACGTCACATGTTTACAACCATGAATTGTGACTTTCTTGAAACCAAGTACTACTATTCTTCCCAACACATTGGTCAGGGGGAGGGAGAGTGTGACACACTGAGTTGGTTGAAATATGTCATAACGCCAGAAGGAAGTTGTAACAATCACAGTACCATCAACGAAGTCTCTGAGAATCCTATACAACCTAATCCGACTGCCAGTGCCACCGAAGATACTCCTCCCGACCCGATACCTGAGGTAAGTGACTCTCACTCTTCTGAATCTGTTGCAACTGTTGATATTACCGATGGTCCTAGTGCTTCTGGTCAAAGAGAAACATAACAGAATGTTGAAGTATTACAGGATAATGAAGAAACTCCACAGGAAGAAGCTTTTCAACAGTATGTGTTACCACCAAGGGTTAACAGGGGAGTCCCACCAAAAAGATATTCTCCAGAAAAGGAGTCTAGAAGCTCAAAATACCCTGTGGCCAACATAGCTAAAAGGAACCTATCCAAGGAAGCAAGAGCTTTCGCTGCAACTATCTACTCCAAAGAGACTCCTACCAATGTAGAACAAGCCCTGAAATAAAAAAACTGGAAGAATGCCATGGAGACTGAAATGGAAGCCCTGGTAAAGAACGAAACATGGGAGAAATGTGCTCTGCCACAAGGAAAAAAACCCGTGGGATGTCGCTGGGTCTATACGGTGAAATATAAACCGGATGGTACTATCGAAAGGTATAAGGCCCGGTTAGTTGCTAAAGGCTACACTCAAACATATGGGATCGATTATTCCGAAACCTTTTCTCCAGTTGCAAAACTGGACACAATTAGGGTTCTCTTATCCATAGCTGCAAATGAAGGGTGGCCACTTCACCAATTTGACGTTAAAAATGCTTTCCTACATGGAGAATTAAAAGAAGAAGTTTATATGGAAGCTCCACCTGGATTCTTACATAACTTTAAACCCGGTGAAATTTGTCGTTTGAAGAAATCATTGTACGGGTTGAAACAATCTCCCCGAGCCTGGTTTGGGAAGTTCACCTTAGCAATGAAAAAATATGGGTTCAGGCAAAGCAACTCGGATCATACTTTGTTTCTTAAACGAAGAAGAGATTTTGTGACCTGTTTAATAATCTATGTTGATGATATAATTATTACAGGAAATGATAAAGAAGAAATGGCAAAGTTAAAAGAAGGTTTATTCACAGAATTCGAGATGAAAGACCTGGGAAGGCTCAAATACTTCCTTGGAATTGAAGTATTAAGGTCAAAACAAGGGATCTTCATCCATCAGAAGAAATATACTCTGGACTTGCTGGCAGAAGTTGGAATGATGGATTGCAAACCAGCAGAAACTCCCATGATTGCAAATCGAAAACTTTATGTGGAAGATGGGGCAGAGTTGGCTAATATGAATAGGTACCAACGAATAGTGGGAAAGCTAATATATCTTTCACACACTCGTCCAGACATAGCCTATGCAGTAGGAGTAATAAGCCAGTTCATGCACAAGCCACAAGTCACACATATGGAGGCAGCCTTAAGAATCATCAGATATCTCAAGGGAACAGTTGGTCATGGAGTCCTCTTCAAATCAAACGGTCATTTAAAAACTCAAGTGTTTACTGATGCAGATTGGGTGGGGGATAAAGGGAACCGAAGATCAACATCAGGTTACTTTACATTAGTTGGCAGAAATCTTGTCACAAGGAGAAGTAAAAAACAGAAGGTTGTTGCTCTTTCAAGTGCCGAAGCTGAATTAAGAGGAATAGCACGGGGTCTAGCAGAAGTTTTATGGGTGCGAAAACTCCTAGCTGAGATTGATTTCCCTCCAAAAGAAGCTAGCAAGATCATGTGTGACAATGAAGCCGTAATTCAAATATCGGAGAACCCCGTACAACATGATCGAACTAAACATGTAGAAGTGGACAGGCATTTCATTAAAGAAAAACTTGAAGTAAAAATAATTGAATTACCATCTGTACGATCTGAAGACCAACTGGCAGACATCTTGACTAAAGCGGTTGGAGTGAAGATCTTAAGCAAGTGCTTAAACAAGTTGAATTTTGGAGATCCCACTATTCAACTTGAGGGGGAGTCTTAGAAAAAAGGAATGATTCATTGATTGAGGGAGCAGTCAAATCCAAAGATTGAGCAACATCATCTCCCAAAATTATAGAGATTGACCGAACTGTTTACAGCCAAATGACAGCAAAATGACAGCCTATATTTTCTCCTTCCTTCCTTTCTTTGGTTGTCTAGAATAGTATAAATATGTGATGTTTATTCAATGTTTTTCACACCCCGACCCGCAACGGATATGGTACGAGGCATGATGATCACTCATGTCTAATTCTTGTTCAAATTGATGTGTTTTGTAGTATGTGACGTATACTTGTTATTTAGGTTGAGTATAGTATAGAAATTTGTTTGATATTTACTTGGGTTGATGAATAGAAGTGATAAGTATAAAGAAAAGCATGAAATACTTGTACATTAGACTTAGAAAGTAGTACGCACACCAAGTGTTTGATTGAATGCCTAAATGGCAATGATATGTGAAATTGTATGCAAGTAATAGGTAATTTAATATATAATGTAATTATGATGTATTTGATAGTAAAATATCATGAGGAATATGTTATTGATGAATTCCATGTGAGAATGTAGTTAATGTGTGATTCAGTAGAAGTATGCTTTAGAAGTTTGCGCTAAATGCTTGAGTGATGTAATACACACCATGCGAATTATGATTAAGAAGTAAACGTGAAGCATATGAGAATCCTAGAAAAGGATAAATTTGGAATGATGTCGGATTAGCTAAGCACAGATTATGTGGACGGGATGGATCATGTATGTGTATGTGTATGTGTATGTGTATGTGTATGTGTATGTGTATGTGTATGTGTATGTGTATGTGTATGTGTATGTGTATGTAAATTGGTGATCATGTAGTTGTATATGTCATACAATATGAGTATAAAAATGCGTATGATGTCAATACCATGGTCTACCATATTAAGAGGAATTCATGTTCATAGGTTGAAAGTGCGTGTAAGTAAGACAGTTGACTTTTTGAAAATCAACAATCTATGAAAATCATGCATAGGCTTTCGGACATAATTGTAAGGGTGTCCGGGGCGTTTTGCGGGGAGGGGTGCGGTGAGCCAAGTCCCCGAGCGGGAACACCGCCGCCGACCCCTCGGGGAGGCTAAGCGGGGAGTGGGGAGCGGTGGGTGTTCACCGATGAGAGATGCCATTTTTTTGAGTTTTTTTTTCCTTGTGAGAGATGTAGGAGGATGAAGAACAAAGTGCAGGTAATGAAGAAGAAGAAGGGGAGGAGGAAGAAAGAAGAAGAAGAAGAGATGTATATTTTTGAGTTTTTGTTTTTTCCTTTTTTTTTTCCTTGTGATTTTTTCCTTCTGATTTCTTCCTTGTGATTTTTTTATTACTTTTAAAAATACCCCTCAAACTTGTTTTTAATTAAATGAAATGTTCTATTTTTTATTTTTATTTAGTTTTAATTTATTTAAATTATGTTTTACTTTTATAAAAATATTTATATAAAAAAATAAAACTAAGTCCCCCAAGAGAGGAGTGCCGCCATCAAATTGAGGGTGTGGGGGGAGTTAAGGGGGGAGTTGACGTGGCGCGTGCTGATTGGGTGTGTGTAAGAGAGGTCACTCCCCTCTTAGAGGAGTGCCCCTCTCACCCTAAGTATAGAAATCATGTGTTATGTACTAGATGATTTATGTGTTATACATGATGATAATTGAATTGTGCGGATTTGGAACAAGGTGACTATTCGTATATGACTTATGTATGCGGTAATTAACTAGTGAAAGTTAAGTAATGTATCAATGGAAAGAAATGAATATTTGTTTGTATGATCTTATATACTAACCATGATATGAGTGTGATGACATGTAAGGACGGGAATCTTGTCAATTGACTCAAGATCGGATGGCTAACGGGTCAAAAGGAGGCAAAGGAATAAGAATGATTCCAACGCTTAAGGTAAGTGAATTCTGAAACTCACTTCTTAGTATATAAATGAAGTTTTTTTTTGTGTGAACGTTGAGAGTCATGTAGGAAATGGTATGAAATGTAAGTAAATGGGTAAGAAATGTTGTAGTAGGTTGTTTATAGTTCAAATGTAATGGAAAATCCTTGGTGAGATCAAACGGGTCAAAACATAGAAAGTAACATGGCGAGATGTGGTAGTTGGTTTGATCTTGGGGTTAAGTGTTAGAAGGATATGGGGGCTTGAATATTGTTATTTTAAGTATTGAAACTCCTGGGATATGCGACTAGTGGGTAGAATGAACAAAAAACGAAATCAGTGTCTGAGCTGCAGAGGAGGCGACGGCAATGCCCAGGTTAGGCGTCGGCGACGCTGTGACAACCCGAATTCCTGATGTTATTTATAGTTACATCACTTCCATCTATACTTCGTCATACGTTGTGACCTCGTGATTATTGTGCGAGTTTGAGATAGTCGGGTATGATTGAATGATATATGTTAGTGTAAGCTGAGTGCTAAGCTAGTTAGAATAGTCGCACACTTGGATCGAATCGCACACTCTCTCATTTGGGTGTTCACTAAATCTCGGCCCACACTAAGCAGGCCCAGGTTGCTCTAAGCCCAACCCAGCCTTTTTAAGCATACGGGTATGGAGATGTGTGCGCATACAATTCCTGTACCATCATTAGCAAACCCTAGATTCTCCCCACACTGGGCGACGACCACAACCTTCTCTCTTGGCATCAATGGCAGTGCTTGTCTTGAAGCTTTCTCTCTCGGCTCTAGACACCTCCACTCACATCATCTGAATCGGTAAGTTATTATCACAGTTTGATTCTTGATTCGCATGACTGCGATTACTAGTGAGACATTATTTGAATTGCATGATAGATATCATTGGATTAGGGTTATGTGAACCTTGGGATGAATAGGCTAGGAAGATAGTGATTCTCATGAAACTGTGTATGATTGTGCTTGACTGAATAATATTGCAAGATATGATCGGCTGATACATGGTAATTGCAAGATAGAATTAGGGCTCTATGATCATGTGAATGGAGTTAAAACTTGTATGCTTGAGTAAATTGATTTAACTGAATATTGATTATGTGTAGTATGATTTAATACCTTGCCGATTAATTCTGTGATAATTATTGTTACAATGATCAGTGGAAACTGAAACAAGTTAGAGTTATGAATTGTGAATTGAAACTGCACGATTAGGGTCCGTAGAGAACCGCCATCGGCTATGTATGTGCAGCCACGACAACCGCAGTCCCTCATTGGCTGACCTCGACGAAACCTAGTGGTGTTTCGTCACACACCAGTCGACGAAACACATGAAAGATTCGTCACACACCTGCCGACGAAAGTCGATGTTTAGTCACCTAAATGCCGACAAGAATATTCGTCGCTATGGAAGTTGGCGCCATAAATGCCCTTGGTCGGGGAGGCATTCCACTGTGTAAGTGTTTGATATGTGTGCCATGCATTTGCATAATATGTGGGTAAATGTGTGGATAGGTTTGAAAGAAATGTTTGTGCACGTGTGAATTGTTGAGGGAATATACATTAAACAACTGTTTGTCATATGTGAATTATGGTGATGATTAAGATGATGGATATTAATGCTTATACATATTTCTTTTGTCCGATTGCATGATAATATTGTCTAGGAATGAGAAACCTGGTTTGCCTTGTGTGATATTCATGTGGAATGTGGATTGGTATTAGAATTGAGTACTAGCTACATGATATACGATGAATTTTGTGCTGTATACGATCTGTATAAAATACGTGACCTGATTAATTATGAAACTGGTATTATTGGTAACCACGATAGGGTTTGGTTGACCAACTGGGAACGGGTAACGTAACGAAACATATCGAGCAAGTCTAAGGTGAGTTCAGTGCTCTTTTTCCAAGCATGCGTCCCGGGGAGGGACATCTGGTAAACGTTCCGGGGAGGAACGTCGGGTTAATGGGATGTTTGTTAATACTCGCATATCTATCAATCAAGTCCCTTCTACCGATTGTTGCCGGGGAGGCAACGGGGTATTAGTTAATAGCGCTATTTAGGTTTGGCAACCTCACACAGCACCGGGGAGGTCGGGAGTGAACTAATGATCCCAATCTTGACCATTGCTTTGATAGAGGCAATGGGGTTAGGGCAAACAAACTGTAAGCCATCAGCGGTAAACAAGTTATTACAACATCAAATCATTGAAATGTTTTAATCTGGTAACTGGAATCTAAACACATTAACAAAAATTTGAACTCACCAGCGTCGTCTGACACACTTGTCTGCATGCTTGCAGGTCTGTAGGTTTATATCATTGGGACTTGCTGTCTGGGATGCTGAAGTGGTCATGGGTGTACATGGAATCGCTATACAAGCGTAATGGTTTATGTACACATGGTTTATGAAACACTTAACAAATGAGTTATGCTTCCGCTGTATACAATGAATGATATGTAACATTTGTAACACTTTATGTTAATGAATGAAAGTTTTATTTAAATATAATTATGAGTTCAATGTGATTAGTGGCTAGATCCTGGTACGTCACATGCCCCACGGTGTGTTCGCAGGTGGAATTTTGGGGGTGTGACAGTAACTTGGTTTTAAAACGTTTTTATAAAACCAGACTATAACCGAACAGTTCTGAAAACAAGAATGCGACCATGACACTCAGCTCCAGATAGCAAGGTTCGTCTCTCGTTTACTCATTGCACAGCATAACTAGTGAACACTTACATATGATATTGCACGTGATTGCACGTTTAGCACAACAATATGAATTCATGTATTACTTGCATGTATTAAGTGATTGATAGTGTGGTGTTACCTTAGAGATTCGTGACCCATGTCTTGTGATATTCTTTGTTTGACATCTGAGTTTGAGGAAACCATTTGACATGAGTTAGGAGGAACTGAGATGAGCATGCAAATCACAATATTATTGTGGGTGCACACATAATAATAGTGTGGGGTGCATGTGAGTCCTAGTGAGGCTTAACAAGTGAAAAAGGGGTTCTGCTCTGTTATTTGATCAATGTGAAACGTAACAAGTCTATAGGGGCCATAGCAGTGATTGTCTCCTACTCGAACATGATCTTTTCACTTCTCTCTGAATCCCTTCGAATCTCGATGCTATCGAGTATTACCTGAACACCCATTTGAACGCCTAGCGAACTGTGTAGAATGTGAGGTGCTTGCACGAACGTCTCTGTGTTGGATGTCGCAGCGTCGAATGATTGGTCTATACCTTTCTCACCTTTCTTCGTTTGCTGGAACTTAACGTATTCACGTCTTAGATCCTGAAGTGCGATCACTTTTGCAATGCTCTGGAAACATACCGTGTATTACTCAGTCAACTTGCAAGAACGATGGACAAGAGGATGAGCGTAGTGCCTTACCAACCTTAGTATTAGAACGACCCTGATTACCGGCAACGGACACCAGCAGGATGACTTCAACCGAATCCTTAACCCTAGTCAGCGATTTATGGGAGTCAGCTCCTACGGATTAATCGGGACATAAACGATGACAAATGACCATGGTGCGGAAATGTGTAACGGCCAGCACAATGAGCAGCGCCTTAGGATGTGACGTTAGAGGTAACAGTCACGGCAACATCAAGATACTCGTAATTGTAACCAACAGTATGGAAATGGAGGTGTCAACGACATGGATTGGCCATGGTTAAATCAAGACGGCAACAGTCACAGAAACGACGCCAGTACTGGAAATCCTCGTAACGATAACAACAACACTGGAAATGATACTCATGGAAGGGCATTTAGGATTGGCGTGGGCGACGCCAGGATTTTAGCAACATGGTAGCTAGTATGAGTAGCTAATCGCTTCGTCTATGTTCTGTTTAACCCTGATGCTTCTTGAATCTTAACCTGTTGTGGGATCGGCAGATGGCAAGACAATTGAAGCCTCATATGCTTGTTGGGATGCAAACTCGACCTTGTGGGACGAGTGTACAACATCGACCTTCCTTCTGCTATCCTTGGTAGATACGAGACAGTAGTTAGTGTGGGTTGGTTATCCAGATATCACGCAGATATACCCTGTGATAAGAAAATTTTGCGTATCCTAGTGGAAAGATCGTTATCTGTTCTAAAAGTGTTAGAGTGGTGCAAGGGTTAGCGCCATTTCAGCCATGAAGGCCCAGAAGTGTCTACGGATGGAATACCCCGCTACGTTAGCAACCGTTACTGACATTAAGGCTAAGGAAAAGAGGATCGGGGATCCACCAATTGTTCGTGATTATTCTCGGTGTGCTACCCGAGGAGCTTTCGGGCTTACTTCCACAACTGTTAGGTAGAATCTTAGTTTGATCTCACGTCAGGGGCAGCCCTGATTACTCGTACTACATGCCGTCTTGCACCAGGAGGGTTGCAAGAACTATCTACAGGAACTATTGGACAGGAGTTTTATTAGACATAGTTTTTTGCTTTGGGGGAGCCCCAGTTATATCCATGAAGACAAACCTTTTCATATGTGTACTGATTATCGAGAACTCAGCAAGGTGACAGTCAAGAACCGTTCGCTTCGACCATGTAGTAATACCCTGTTGACCCATTGCGAGGGACAAGCTTCCATTCGAGGATTGATTAACGAAACGAGCTATTATCAGATGGAAGTCCAAGGGGAGAATGTTCTTGGAGTGGCATAGTGAACGCAATACGGCCAGTGCGGCTTTGTACACCATGACCATTGAGTTAATCAACACACCAGCAGCTTTATGGACCATATAAAACGACCGTGTTTATCGATGACGTTTTGGATCATTTCCAGGAGAAAGGAACACGCGTGGCACGGGATTCGAACCTGGAACCCACTGTTCAATAAACATCAGTCAAACCAGCTGAGCTACCTTAGGAGAAAGGAATATCATGGGCGGCATTTGTAACTTATTTTAGAGCTCCTGAGGGAGGAGCCACTCCGTGCAAAGTCTTGTTAGATGTAATTACTGGGTTCGAGAGGTACCTTTTGGTTATATAATCATCGAGGTGGGAATACACGTGGATCTCGCTAAGACCCATTTCGGTTAAAACTGATCGGCACCCATAATTCCTTCAGGGATACAGCAATTTCTTGGTCTCGTTAGATACTATCGCAAATTCATACCAGGATTTTCGAAGATCGCGCAGCTTTAATCTCTTTAACACAACAGGATGTTTCTGTGGAAGACAAAACAGGAGGACGTCTTTCAGCTTTTGAAACCCAACTCTGTAATTGTTGGGATTGAACCCTACAGAGGAACAGATGATGTAAAGCCAAAACTGGTTCAGAACAGTGGATTCATCATAAGCAGCGGTTTGTACTAAACTTTCCCCTTGACAGTGGCTCCAACATCTGATATGCTCCAAGTACTGCCCTTCTCAACAACTGCTGAACTTGTAAACTATTGTTAAGTCAAAGCACTGATAAAGCATAAAGATTGAAGCTCAAACTACTGATGGGTTCCAAGCACTGTTGAAGATCAAAGCACTGCCCATTCAAGGTCTGATCACCCTTTGAAGAAAGTACTGATGCTCAACATCAGTGCTTAGACCACAATAGTGGTATGAAGAATAGTGTTTATATCTCAGTGGTTAGAATGTAATCAGTGTCTGTATGGTCAGTAGTTATAGATCAGTGGATAGAGTTTGTTAGGTTGTTAGATGTCGCTATCATGGTGACGTCAGTTGAGATGCTTCAGTGGTTTGGTTTGTCTATAAATGGAACAGTACCCTGTACTGTTACTTTTGATTGACTGAGTGAGTTCTTCTCCTCTAGTCCAATCCTTTCATCTTGTGCAATCAACCATGAAGTATCAGGCTGAGGGGGAGTTTAGTTTGTAAGCTTGCTTTGTAATCTTTTTATTTGTATTGTAATCATTCGAATTGATGAGAAGCATGTGTTTATCAAAACTATTTTCTCCTTGATTGTGTTTACAATGTTTGTTTTCATTTCCGCTACACTTAAACTCTGTTCATTTCTATTGATTTGTTCAAATTATACAAACAAACACAATCATGAGGGGCCTCCGATCCTAAGAATTGGTATCAGAGCTCGGACAGTCAAATTCGATCTAACAATCAATTTGACATAACAGTTCAGCTCAAAATTCATTGATACTAAGGTTGATTATATTCAGTTGAAAAACAGAGTAACGTGTAATCACGTTCAAAATTGCTTTTCGAAAACTCTGTAAAACAACCAAGATGTCATCTATCACATAGAATTCACGTAACACTGATAATCTGATATAAACTACCGTTGATTGTTAAAGTTGGTAAAATTTGATAATCTCGGTGTGGATATAATTTTCCATAGATCTACGAATGTTTGTGATGTAAACTATGTTTGGTTTCATGATTGACTGCTGCTAAGGGTTTATCTCATGTCATAAAAGACCTATGTTCAGAAAAATGGCATCCATGCTATTGGTAACATAGAAGAAATGAACAAAACCTTAGCAAAAAAATCTTATATGTGAACGAACAATTTTGAAAAATCTTCAAAAGTTAAAACAAAATTGTATAAACAGTAAGATGAAAATCAGTAGTCTAAAAATATATATATATATATATATATATATATATATATATATATATATATGCATCAGATATAACCATGGATCTACTCAAAACCATGATAGTAAAATATCAGTGTTGTAAAGAGTTTGAAATTAGCCAAAATCTCTTGTGAGAAAAAGGGTGAAATCCTACAAAGGTTATATGTCTGATGTTTAAGAAAATCAGATCCTGAGTAATGTGAAATTTGGCATAAGCAGTAGCAAAAATGTCCAAATCTCTCAAAACATTGCTAAAAATGATTTTGGATTGAGTATTCTTTCCTTGAAAACCTTCCAGTAAAAGTTTCAATACTTTTCTATGGAAAGGGTAAAAAGGGAAAGAAGAAAAATTAGAAAAACTCAAAAGTGTGTTTATCTCAAAACTTTTGAAATCAAAAGAAAAGAGTATAAATCCAAAACACTTAAGAGTCCACAGGAGATCTACATACTTGGTCAAACATTTGTCATCCATCAACCATGTACAATCACTGTATCAGAGAGTTCAGGTAACAAAGGTATCATCAGTTTGATTATTAATAAAGAGGATTTGGCCAAAATTTTCAGAAATTCTTCACAGGGTAATAAGGTTTACAAAGAACCTTCAAAATCTTTGTGAACAGGCAACCTCATAGTTACAATCATCTGACAAGGAATTGGTGTCAAAACAGTGGTTACAAAATTTTGGTTCAAGCCACTGACCATTGTCCTAAGCTTGAGAGTGAATTGATTCTGGCCCTATTCAAAATTATTTTGATTTTGGAAAATTCACCTAACCCAGTTGATCTGTTTTCAGAAGACCTTTATTTTTTTATTAAGGTTTTAGAATAAAAACAGGATATGTTGTTCTAAATTTTTATGAGGAAGATATATTTTGTACTTTTACTCGTTTTAGATAGTAAAAGCTTCAATCACCTGTCAGGATATAGAACCCTTTTATTTTTTTTAAAATGTGATATATTCCATGATAATTGATCAAAAGGAGATGGTGTCTAAGTCTGGGTCACTTCATTCATAAACTCAAGTCTAAATCTGTATCAAAAGATGATTGTTAACAAACCTCATACATTTGGCTGCTCATGTTTTAGTCTAAATTCTCAAAAAGATTAAAACACAAAATGTGTGGTCAAAGTAATATGTGATAATCCTCTGGGATACTCAACCACTTTCAAAATCTATAGAATGTTTAAAGCATGAAGTAGGTGTGTGGTAAAACCTTAAATACAAAAACCAGGAAATTCTCTGCATTAAAAATTCCTGTAAACCCTACTGTTATGATTGATTCTGATAAACTTGCATTTAAAATGTGTTTGTCAAGTTTTTGGTTTTGCAGGTAACTCACAATCACCATCAACAAATGTTGGACATAATACTAAAATCATTTCCTTCATCAGAGCAGCAGATGTACAAAACAACTGTTAAAGCTCATCTACTGACGTACAAACAGTGTATTGACCAAAATAACCTTCCAAACCTCTACCACTACTTCACCCCAAACCACTGTTAATAAATATCCATAAAAAATGGATAAGAATTATCAGTGGACCAAATCCATTTTTAAAAAAATCTCTTCACCTTCATCTCAAACAGCTGTTGGATCATTAAAGTCACCAACAATGTTAGCTCAGATGATTCACATTTGCAGCTTCACCTTTTTAAAACATCAAACCTTCCTTAAAACTCAACCATTTCACCAAACCCTTGGCAACATCAATGAAAAAGGATTCCTACAAAAGGTTTCTCCAGAAACATGTGTCCTCTTGCTGATTTTCTACCATTCCATCAACAAGTCATGTGCCTTATTGCACTGAAAGACAGAAAGTTGGGTAGCTGTCATTTAAGAGGAGCTTCAGCAGTTCAGTAAAAACAAGTTTGAAAATCTTGTGCCACAGCCAAAGGATGAGAATCTTTTGGCAAAAAGTGGGTTCTCAAAGAACATTGCATATGCTAGGAGCATGATTGTCAAGATTTATCATACTCAAGCAAGTACAAATATCAAAGAGTTTTGACTAGGCAAAAAGCAAGCAGATGTTTTCATAACCACTGATTGAAGAATATTATGATGCTGCTGCAAGCTTAATAGTCCAACTGTTTGTAACTTCAAAATATGTTAATGAATTTTGGTATAGTTGCTCAAAAGATTGTTTTTATGCAGGGCAGTCAAGTAGCTGAAATATATCATCAAAAGATTCAATATCTCATTGATTCACCATCATTCATTATCAGACATCATTTTGTGAGGGATTGCTATAAAAAGGTTTGATTTCATCTTTAACATGTCCATCCTAAAGATCAGTTGGTAGATGTACAAACTTAAGAATTGGATTCATCTACTGTTGAAAAACTTGATCCCTATGATTGGAGTGCTAAACTTGGATTAAAGAAAGCTTTCTTGTGTTCCATGTATAAATAGCATAAAAATGTTTTTAGAAAAATCAAAAATAACCTTAAAAATAGTTTAAAATTGAATTTTTCAATAAATCCTCAAAGTCTGTTCAAAGCACTGATGGCATTAAAACTCTGTTAAATAGTAAATCTATCCACTGCCAAAGTGTATTCTCTGTTTGTGCAAAACACTAATTTACAATAGAGGTTACACGTGGACAGATGTTATTCAACAGTTGTGTGCATCAGATGCCATGATCACTTTTTTAAATAAATGGCCTTACACCTGAAACATTTTCAAGGCTATAAAATTTTTTTCCAAAACAAAAGTAGAGGTTCCTGAGCAGACTTTAGAAGCTACCACTGCTCCTCAGGCACCTGCTGTTGAGCCCACTGCTCAAGGTGATCACAGCAGTAACACAACTGTTGTGAAACCCACACCTAAATCCACCAAATGACCAAAACAAAAGAAAATTCAAAAGCCCCCCCCCCAAACCTACAATAAAGGCAACTCTGGAAGATGAGATCCCAGAGCAACTGCAGTGACAACACAAAAGTTACTAGAAACCACTGCTGCTACTTCCTCACAACATATGGTAGAAAGGTCTCAACCCATGCCTCAAACTCCTCCTGCTTCTTCTCAAAAAGAACAGGTTGTAAGAACAGTGACACCAAATTATGATGCTCTGGAATCACTTGATTCCATCATCCACAGCCCACTGCCCGGGGCAAATTCACTTTCAACTCCCATCATCAATTCACAAATACCACCATCAATAATGACCTTGGTGCATGCTTTGGATATAACTTAGACATAAATCAGTTCCTCTCAACCACCTATCACTGAGAGTACACTCCAACAAGTGACTGAGTCTGATGCTTATACCTCTGCTATCCCAGCAACAACTGAGGAGGTTACACCCCTTGAGTTACGAGTAACTCTTGGTGGTAGTTCAAGTGAAGCAGCTACTACAAGTGCTGAACCCACTGGTTTGCATTTGGACAGTAGTTTCATCAATAAAACTTCCTTGAAGGCAATTTCTTCACTGGGAACTCGTGTGTATCCAGTCTTCACTGGTTCACTAAAAAGTGCTTCTCATTATGAAGAAAGAAGTCCCTAGTACCAAGACAAAGGGGCAACAGTGGATGATTTTAGGGATACACTTCCTCAATCAACCACTGTTACAACCACTGCTAGTGGGAAATCAGATGACCCCATTAAGTTGGGTGATGGTTTAATGTACCAAGAATTGACGGCTAGAATTGAAAAACTGGATACATCTGTTGCAGAAATCAAAGACATGCTGCAACAGTTGTTGAAAGCACAAAGGGTACCATCCACTGCTGCACCACCTCCAACAGCTACTCCATCATCTGCTCCTACTCCAGATGAGCTGTGGAATTTGTTTCAACCTCTGCTAGACCATCAAAGAGAATTAGCTGATCAGCAACATGAGATACAAGTTCAAAAGATCAGAAATCTCATGGAAGCAAGGTTCAAGGATACACAAGTAGACATCAAGGCAATCAAGGCCCATTTATTACAAACAACTGGCACTGCTCCTCCTTCAATCATCCTTGTTGACAATCCACCTGATGATGCAAAAAGGGGGAGAAAAAGAAGAAGGGATATGAAGATGGTCTATATATCAAACCAGATCCATTGTCTAAACTGGTTATGGAAATCCCTAAGCCAGATGGTTGCAAAAAGGTTGATGAGACTCAAAATGCCTTTGTTGATCTAAAAGCAGGCATGAAAGAGACAATGGAGATAAAAGGGATAAAAAGGTTTGAGCAGGAGAAGAAAGTTTTTATGAAGATGGAAGAGCAGGGTACTTCTGTGCCCAAGGATGAGGAAAATCCTTAGCCTAAAAGAAGACAACCCACTAGAAAAGTGAGGCAACCCAAATCCACACCTTCCAGAATCACAAAACATACTCCGCAAACTCTCAGAAACTCCTTTCATCAACCTTCCAAACCAACAGATGTTAAAACACCTGCTGCATCAATAGTTGTTGGTACTTCAGTGGTTTCAACAGATGTTACCCCAACAACTGCCATCAATACTACATCAACTCACCTTCAATCCACTGCCCCACCAAAAACATCCTCACCACCACCAACACCACCTGCTGCCATCCTTTATCAAAGAAGGAAACAAAGCAGATGGATGCAGAAATACCAAAAGAAGACCAAGCTTCAGAAGAATATATCATGAAGATGGTTCTTCAGACACTTAGAGCAGAACTACAAGAAACAGCAAAATCTCAAGACACTGCTCAAAGTTGTCATTACCAGTCCTCAATCTCCAAACTCCTCAAATAAATCTCTCCCAAGAAACCCATTGGATTCAAAAATACTTAAGTGGATGTCTGATCAAAAGACCCACGTATTGACTTTGCTCAGGTCCAATGGTGAAGTGAAGCATATATCAAGGGAAACAGCACTTGACCTGGGTGTTGAAGATTTGCAAGATCTTCTTGAGCTTACACTGTGCAGGGATGAGGATGACACAGATTCCATGAACTTTGAATTACAATTCAAAGGACAAGGTAGGGAATTATTGATGAGACAATAAAGATCCTAAATAATGAAGTGTTTTGGCATCATCTGTTCCAGGGGGAGATTGTTGGGATTGAACCCTACAGAGGAACAGATGATGTAAAGCCAAAACTGGTTCAGAACAGTGGATTCATCAAAAGCAGCGCTTTCCACTAAACTTTCCCCTTGACAGTGGCTCCAACATCTGATATGCTCCAAGTACTGCCCTTCTCAACAACTGCTGATCTTGTAAACTACTGTTAAGTCAAAGCACTGATGAAGCATAAAGATTGAAGCTCAAACTACTGATGGGTTCCAAGCACTGTTGAAGATCAAAGCACTGCCCATTCAAGGTCTGATCACCCTTTGAAGAAATTATTGATGCTCAACATCAGTGCTTAGACCACAACAGTGGTATGAAGAATAAGTGTTTATATCTCAGTGGTTAGAATGTAATCAGTATCTGTATGGTCAGTAGTTATAGATCAGTGGATAGAGTTTGTTAGGTTGTTAGATATCGCTATCATGGTGACGTCAGCTGAGATGCTTCGGTGATTTGGTTTGTCTATAAATGGAACAATACCCTGTACTGTTACTTTTGATTGACTGAGTGAGTTCTTCTCCTCTAGTCCAATCTTTTCATCTTGTGCAATCAACCATGAAGTATCAGGCTGAGGGGGAGTTTAGTTTGTAAGCTTGCTTTGTAATCTTTTGATTTGTATTGTAATCATTCGAATTGATGAGAAGCATGTCTTTATTAAAACTATTTTCTCCTTGATTGTGTTTACAATGTTTGTTTTCATTTCCGCTGCACTTAAACTCTGTTCATTTCTATTGATTTGTTCAAATTATACAAACAAACACAATCATGAGGGGCCTCCGATCCTAACAGTAATGCACTGAGCATCGTTTCTATCCGAAGGTATTGATGAATTAGTGGTATACCTTGATGATTCGAATCAGAGTCCCAGTTACACACCGATACAACACAAGAAAGTGAGGGCTTACGTAGTGGAATTACAAAAGGAGTTGCACGAATCACAACCTGCGATGGAAATCATGGTCTTTGGATTTAAGTTGGAGGCATTACTTGGACAGTACCAAATGCGCTACTTAGACCGATCACAAGGGCCTCCCGTGTACCGTTGTTTTGAAGGAGCTAAAACGTGTAATGACATCGTTGGATGGAACTTCTGAATGATTATGACTGTGGAACCTGAACGAGCACGAGCTTTGCATCTCACTATCGACTCTAACCTACCTGATCAGACTCGCTCTGTTCAAAACTGGAGAACTGAAGAAAGAAAATTTTCAAGTTAAACCCATGTGGGGCATGGAGAAGCAACCCTTAGTAGGTCGGACGATGTTCGTTACCTCATGGAACGAATGTGGATATCATTACATGGCAACTGTAGGGAACTTGTGTGGAGCAAGCACCCCGGCCTCGATATTCTAGTCGCCTGGGTGTTAACGAAAGATAATAGGATCTATAGATCTTGTACTGGTGATCGGGCATGAAGGCCCACCCAGCAATGTATGTGAATGATGTTTGACTTGTGGGAACGTTAAGGTGGAGTATCAGCAGCCAGCAACACCCATATGGAAATGAGAACAGGCTGCCATGGATTATGTCACTAGTCTACTTGCAACCCGAAACGGAGACAATACCACCTGGATGATCGTTGATTGTCTCACGTAACCAGCACACTTCCTTGCGATCAAGGAAACTGACGAGTCGTAACAAGCAGTGAATGTTCCCCTAAGAGAGGCGGTTTTAGGAACGAGGTGCCAACTCCTGTTACCTTTGAGTTTGATCCATACCTGATTTATGACTGGCACTACACAACACCCTTGACTCACGTCTAGACATGAGCATTACTTACCACCGTAGGACAAGCGGTCTGAGTAAACGAACCACCCTGACACTCGAAGACATGCTGCCAGCATGTGTGTGATTGACTTAGTGAAAATTGTAAGGACACGTACCTTTGGCTGAATTCTACCGTAACAGTTACCATTTTAGTATTCAGACAGCTCTGTTTGAGGCATTGCATGGACAGTAACGCTAATCTCCTTGTTGGATTAAGGTGGGTGACAACCTAATCACGGGTCCAGGACTTGTACTCGAAACTCTTGGGAAGATTGCTTAAATCGGAAATCGTTTGGTGGCAACGCGTGACCGTTAGGAAAGCTGATAAGCTTAGGAAGCGCTGGAGGTTCGTTGAAGGCGGTCGTATCATGTTGAAAAGCACACCCTGGGAAGGTGTGGTACGCTTGGGAATCATGGCAAGCTTAAGTTACGTTGCGTTGAGTTATTCAGAATTCTGGAAAGGATCGGTCACGTCGCCTACAAACTCGAGATACCCGGCGAATTGGGGTAACGTGCATGGTATCATTTACGTCTCAAATCTTAGGCAGTGTTCGTCCATTAAAACGCTTGTGGTACCCTTATTAGAGTCTGAGGTTAATGATAAGTTGCAGTTGTTGAGGAACCTACTGAAATCTTGGACCAGGACGTCAAGATTCGTTAGCATAGTCGAATTCCAATCGTGAGAGTTCGTAGGAACTCAAGACGTGGATCGGAGTTCACGTAGGAACGCAATGATCGGAGTAAGCTCTAGCACCCTCAGTTGTTCAAACGATTGCATCAACTTCTGATATCATTAGCGAATTTCGGGACAAAATTCCCTTTCAATTTGGGGATGATGTGGCACCCGAGGAAAATCCACAATCATCCTGATCTAACACCG
The DNA here is from genome assembly GCA_030545235.1 of Helianthus tuberosus. Classification (NCBI taxonomy): domain Eukaryota; kingdom Viridiplantae; phylum Streptophyta; class Magnoliopsida; order Asterales; family Asteraceae; genus Helianthus; species Helianthus tuberosus. The sequence goes on from CM060362.1 coordinate 4,789,488, forward strand.
TGTTGTTTTGGATTGCTTATCAAATTTCGGGACGAAATTTCTTTCAAGTTGGGGATGATGTGACAACCCGAATTCCTAATGTTATTTATAGTTACATCACTTCCATCTATACTTCGTCATACGTTGTGTCCTCGTGATTATTGTATGAGTTTGAGATAGTCGGGTATGATTGAATGATATATGTTAGTGTAAGCTGAGTGCTAAGCTAGTTAGAATAGTCGCACACTTGGATCGAATCGCACACTCTCTCATTTGGGTGTTCACTAAATCTCGGCCCACACTAAGCAGGCCCAGGTCGCTCTAAGCCCGACCCAACCTTTTTAAGCATACGGGTATGGAGATGTGTGCGCATACAATTCCTGTACAATCATTAGCAAACCCTAGATTCTCCCCACACTGGGCGACGACCACAACCTTCTCTCTTGGCATCAATGGCAGTGCTTGTCTCGAAGCTTACTCTCTCGGCTCTAGACACCTCCACTCACATCATCTGAATCAGCAAGTTATTATCACAGTTTGATTCTTGATTCGCATGACTGCGATTACTAGTGAGACATTATTTGAATTGCATGATAGATATCATTGGATTAGGGTTATGTGAACCTTGGGATGAATCGGCTAGGAAGATAGTGATTCTCATGAAACTGTGTATGATTGTGCTTGACTGAATAATATCGCAGGATGTGATCGGCTAATACATGGTAATTGCATGATAGAATTAGGGTTCTATGATCATGTGAATGGAGTTAAAACTTGTATGCTTGAGTAAATTGATTTAACTGAATATTGATTATGTGTAGCATGATTTAATACCTTGCCCGATTAATTCTGTGATAATTATTGTTACAATGATCAGTGGAAACTGAAACATGTTAGAGTTATGAATTGTGAATTGAAACTGCACGATTAGGGTCCGTAGAGAACCGCCATCCGCTGTGTATGTGCAGCGAGGAGAACCGCAGCCCCTCGTTGGCTGACCTCGACGAAACCTAGTGGTGTTTCGTCACACACCAGTCGACGAAACACATGAAAGATTCGTCACACACCTGCCGACGAAAGTCGATGTTTCGTCACCTAAATGCCGCCAAGAAGATTCGTCGCTATGGAAGTTGGCGCCATAAATGCCCTTGGTCGGGGAGGCATTCCACTGTGTAAGTGTTTGATATGTGTGCCATGCATTTGCATAATATGTGGGTAAATGTGTGGATAGGTTTGAAAGAAATGTTTGTGCACGTGTGAATTGTTGAGGGAATATACATTAAACAACTGTTTGTCATGTGTGAATTATGGTGATGATTAAGATGATGGATATTAATGCTTATACATATTTCTTTTGTCCGATTGCATGATAATATTGTCTAGGAATGAGAAACCTGGTTTGCCTTGTGTGATATTCATGCGGAATGTGGATTGGTATTAGAATTGAGTACTAGCTACATGATATACGATGAATTTTGTGCTGTATACGATTTGTATAAAATACGTGACCTGGTTAATTATGAAACTGATATTATTGGTAACCACGATAGGGTTTGGTTGACCAACTGGGAACGGGTAACGTAACGAAACATACCGAGCAAGTCTAAGGTGAGTTCACTGCTCTTTTTCCAAGCATGCGTCCTGGGGAGGGACATCTGGTAAACATTCCGGGGAGGAACGTCGGGTTAATGGGATGTTTGTTAATACTCGCATATCTATCAATCAAGTCCCTTCTACCGATTGTTGCCGGGGAGGCAACGAGGTGTTAGTTAATAGCGCTATTTAGGTTTGGCAACCTCACACCGCACCGGGGAGGTCGGGAGTGAACTAATGATCCCAGTCTTGACCATTTCTTTGATAGAGGCAATGGGGTTAGGGCAAACAAACTTTAAGCCATCAGGGGTAAACGAGTTATTACAACATCAAATCATTGAAACGTTTTAATCTGGTAACTGGAATCTAAACACGTTAACAAAACTTTGAACTCACCAGCGTCTTCTGACACACTTGTCTACATGCTTGCAGGTCTGTAGGTTTATATCATTGGGACTTGCTGTCTGGGATGCTGAAGTGGTCATGGGTCGAGATACATGGAATCGCTATACAAGCGTAATGGTTTATGTACACATGGTTTATGAAACACTTAACAAATGAGTTATGCTTCCGCTATATACAATGAATGATATGTAACGTTTGTAACACTTTATGTTAATGAATGAAAGTTTTATTTAAATATAATTATGAGTTCAATGTGATTGGTGGCTAGATCCTGGTACGTCACACGCCCCGCGGTGTTTCCGCAGGTGGTATTTTGGGGGTGTGACAGACGCCCTGCCCTGTTGCAGCTGATACCTTATCTTGTTGTCTACGCGGAAACTCGTTTTTCGCGTTTTTCTCATTTTTCCTTGCTTCCAAGGCCCCGATAAGCTCCCCAAAGGTACCCCAAGCCTACTATGGAGTTTTATGGGGTACGAGTAAGAATGGAAACTTAGAGTAGCAAATATGAAGATGTGGCATGTATGTAAAAAAAGATTGGTTTCTTTATGAATATGGTTAAGCTTTAATAAGTAAAACTTTATTGAATACTATAGATATGTGAAGGAATGGGATTAGTATATGATAACATGCTTATAAATAGGAATGATGTGCCTAATAAAGTAGGGTGTTCAAAGGAAGTTAAGTGAATGTGTATGCACGTGTTGTAATTTAATATGGTTAGATGTAAGTGTACGTGTAGACTAGTATGTAAGAGAATTATACGCATAGAAGATGTGATTAGGATTTTTGACACAATATGTGAGTATGTAAGTTGCGAGTATGATTTTGGGTAGGAAGGTACGTATGTCCATAGTAGGATTTATTATACACGAAAGAGTGGAATAGGCATTATGGATGCGTGTTATTAACCTATGCGTTTCCGAATGAATGAATGTACGGTGTCAATAAATATATGAGTATTGACAATGCTAACCGAGTTGCTTTTGAGAATGAAATGATGTGCAGGTGCAATATTTTTGACTCATTGGAAGTTAGACTCTGAGACGAAGTGCTTGAACTCAAAAGGATAATTGAATAGAATCTATAAGAAAATAGAACGCGACACGATCAAATAGTTATACAATTCAAATTATATAAATATCATGTCGCTAAGTACTAATAATGTGAATGCATGTGGTGACTGCAGGTTACACAGAATCACAGATCATCATCAGGAGGTGTAAACGGTTGAAGATCGAGTCATATCATGAATTGTACGGGAAAGTGTGATTATGTAAATTCAGTAAACATAAGTCGTGTTTTATTTCTTAAATGAGAACGTATAATTTATTTATTGTAAAAACTTTATTTTAAAATGGACTTTGAAGTATGTCAAAACGTTTACAAAGAAAGAAATTTTAAGACTTGTATTTTCCACTGCATCTATGTGTTTAAAACGTGTTAGGGTCTTACACCCGCGTGCATTGTGGTTGCACATAGCCTCTAGGGAGTGGGTTTTGTGGTGTTGCAGATGTTTGACCAATCATTTTTGCAAGATGTTGGTTCAAATTGTGTGGGATAGATGTGTGGTCTGACTCACTCTTTTGGGAAGTGTCTGGGAATTCCTGTTAAGAGGGTCATCATCCCTGTTGAAGTTCATTTTCTCTCTTGACCTATTTTGACTGATATCATAGGGTTTTAGAAAGGAACACTATTGAGTTAAATGATTGATTTTACCACCGATGGTGAACCCAAGAATGGATTTACAAATGTTCTTACCTCTATTAATATTATAGGCTTTTAAATTGAAATAGCTTTTGCCCAATGATTTGTTTTTCCACAGAAGTCACACAACATGGCTGGAATCTTATCTTTCCTTTCACCCTTGTCTCTTTTTTTTTTGAAACAAATCATCTATTTGAGAGTTGGTAATAGGAATGTATTTTTATCTTGGGTGGGTCAAGACCATTTTGGTTGGTAAAGTCAATTGGTTTGTAGTTCTCAAGAACATCACCTTCATCTAACCAAGTAGATTTAAACTCATACTTTTGTTTTTCAGATTGAATGGAACTTAGTGGCTTTTCAAGAGTTATTTTGTTGACAAGAGTCAGAAAGGTAGTTCAACTTCTCGATCCCATGGTTACAAATTTTTGCATGGGTTTCGGTTATGATTCAAATAACACTGATTTGAAGCTTCTGGTCAGATTTTTTAAAGAAGGGAATCAAGATAAACCATGTTTGCATGTGTTTAGTTTGAAATCAGATTCTTGGAAACTCGTGAGGATGAATTATCGGTTGTGCTACAATAAATACAGACTCTTGTCCAATGGTGTGGTGTATTGGCTTTCAAGACTCAACATCTTTACTGAGCAGATATTGATATCTTATGATATTTCTAAAGAAATATTTCAAGAAATACCCTCCCGGAGTATGCGAGATCGGTGAAATCATTAATCCCTACACATCCTAAAGTTCAAGGGTTATTATATATATAGTATAAAGATAGTATTAGGGTAGTTATGAAGTATGGGGACTAGATGTGAGAAAACAGAAGTTGATAACCAACTCCCTAAAGGAATCGATGTGTCCCTTGGATACACCCTTTGATCGACGACTTCAAAGGAAAAGAAAGGGACACACCTCTTCAAGTACAATCACATCTACAAGATCAAGAGACGCACCCGTTCGTGAAGAGACACGTCTCTGCAATCGCACATTTTAGTTACTTATAAATAGGGTTGTTTGTTCATTCATATTCATCACATGTACAAAACATTCAGTTTATATTCAAATTCGATTCACATTCTAGAGATCAAAGATCAATTGGGGCCAATAATTGGTATCAAAGCACCAGGCTCTAAGCATTGGGAATCGCAAGGCAACGAATCGCAGGAAGTCATTCGCGATCAGGTTTCATCATTCTAGTTTTTCAATTCGCAAGTTTTAGTTTTTTTGGTTCAAGGTTATCGAACCAGAGTTAGAAATCTAGGTTTTGATTTCGAGGTTATAGTGCAAATTAGATAGTCAGGAATTCGATTATTACGCGTTGTGGTTATTCGCATGTTAAACATTTGATAGTTCATTGAATTCAAGGGAATTGAATTTTACCAGTACATTTGGTTCGTATAGGTGGTCAAGAAATTATAAGAAACCAGAAAGTAAGGTTGTTTGTTTGCAAATTTTGTGAAAGTCAAAATCATTCGGAAACATGTCTGATACACTGAGCGGTTTGGGTAAACAAATTGTAATTCACAAGGATGTGGGATCTCTGACTCAATACCAATGTCCAATTTTAAAACCTACAAATTATATGGTACGGGCAATACGCATCAAAACCATACTAGAAGCAAATGGACTATGGGAGATGATAGAACCCACAAAAGCAACGCAACAGGATGTGAAAAAAGACAAAGCAGTGATTGCATATTTGTTCCAGGCGAAACCGAAAGATATGGTTTTGCAAGTGGCAAATTGCAAAATAGCAAAAGAGATATGGAACGCATTAAAGACAAGAAATGTTGGTGTAGACCGAGTGCAAAAGGCGCGTTTGCACACACTCATGTCAGAGTTCGAGTTGTTACAGATGAAAGAAGACGATACTATAAATTCGTTCTCCGCAAGGATAAACAACATTGTTACATGGGCAAGTGAATTTGGAACAACGTTGAATCAATCCACTCTGGTACGAAAACTTCTAAACGTTGTGCCAGATAGATTTGTTCAAGTAGTTGCATCGATCGAGCAATACTCCGATGTAGACACGATGACTCTAGACGAAGCTATCAGTAGATTAAAAGCTTATGAAGAAAGGTTAAAGTTGAAGAAAAAATAAAGCCCCATGAACAATCTAGAAGAACTCCTGCATGCGGGTTACGGACAACATGTTGGAAATTGTGGACGTGGAAGATTCTATCCGTCACAAGGCCGAGGGAGAGGCAATTATCGACATAGGGGTGAAGGACACACCTCTTACGAGTCGGAAGGAACCGACAAACCACAAAGGTATGATAGCAAGCAAGAAATACCAGCTATGAGAGATAAGTCAAAAATCACTTGCTACAGATGTGAGAAACTTGGGCACTATGCCTACGAATGCCCAACCAAGAAAACCAAGGAAAATGAGACACTTTTGGTCGAAATAGAAGACGATGATGAACCGGCACTTCTGATGTGCCTAGACGATGAAGAAAAGTAAAAGGGAAATTTGGTCGTGTGAAATGATCAAAGGAGAAAAACCGTGTGATGCGGGGAGGAAGATAACCTATGAAAGGTACATAAATAATCCAGTGAGTGGACTAGATTAGGTAAAAATGAAGAATCCGTGAGGGAAGCAATCAATGATAAAAGAACTCATTGTGTGAGACAACCGTGATGAGGAGATTAAATCTATGATAGAACAAGGAGAAGGCACGCGTGTGAAGGAAACAAGTAATCATGTGACTGGTTAAAAGAAGGCATTGATGTGTGATACAACCGCGAGAGAAATATGAGTGAGTGAGTCAGTTTATCTAAAATCTATGTGAGATGGATTCTATTCATGTGATATGGTGGGCAAGTTAATCAATACCGGGTGAAGTTCATGTTGAGACAACTACATAAGAAGAGGTTCGTGTGATATAAATCAAGTACGACCAAGACAAGTATGAAGCAAAATGTTCGTGTGAAGCAAGATTCGTGAGGAACATGGTTCGTGAGGAGTAAGGTTCGTGAATAAGAAGATACATGTGAATTGTTGGATACCGAGGAGATTCGAGAAGATAAAACTGCTCAGAGTTCAAGATCTAAAACAACTCAAGGATGTTCATAATTAGGGGGTGAATGAAATCATTAATCCCCACGCATCCTAAAGTTCAAGGGTTATTATGTATATAGTATAAAGATAGTATTCAGGTAGTTATGAAGTGCGGGGACTAGATGTGACAAAACAGAAGTTGATAACCAACTCCCTAAAGGAATCGATGTGTCCCTTGGATACACCCTTTGATCGACGGCTTCAAAGGAAAAGAAACGGACGCACCTCTTCAAGTACAATTACATCCACAAGATCAAGAGACGCACCCGTTGGTAAAGAGACACGTCTCTACAATCGCACCTTTTAGTTACTTATAATATAGGGTTGTTTATTCATTCATAATCATCACATGTACAAAACATTCGGTTTATATTCAAATTCGATTCACGTTCTAGAGATCAAAGATCAATTGGGGCCAACAATCGGGAGGAACCAAACTCGGCATGATTGAAAGATCGGTATGTGTGTATCGAGATGATCTAGCTTGGAAATTGAAAAGATACACCCCAACAAGGCTGTGGGATGTTCTTGGAGTTCGTGAAGTACTCTTGGTGAAGAATTACATACTCAAAAACTATTGGGAAACACTACATGTTGATGGTAAAAAGCACGACATTATACACATTCTACAAGGAGTGGATCCTGAGTATGTCGATGTGAAATGGTGTCCTCCTCCTTTACAGGTCGCATGTAATAACTACATGGACCAGCCAATGTTTGTGCGGAGCCAAATTTCTCCTGTATTGCAGTAGTGAATCGATGTTAAAGAAAAAGACGTGATTTTTGGGTTATAGTAACATTTTTTCTTTGGTATGTGTAGTATAAACTTTTGACACTTGATTCTTTGTTGATTCCTAATTCAGTTAATTCAATTTCTTTGACATGCTTATTATATCCGAGTTAGTTCTGATCTTTTTGCGATGCTTGTGATTGAAAACGTGTTCTTTCAAACTTTGAAATCAACCCGACTACATGTGTAAATAAATATGTAATTATAGGACTTAACAAAGTATGATGGAAGCAATCAAAGAAAACACGTTCCTCTAGCTGAAGAACAGATCAGGTTACAACGGTTTGAATTTGGAGAGGTGGCGAGAGTTTAACGTTCGGGATGTTATTTTGTAATCTCTTTGCTTTTTGTTGGGATTTCAGAACATACATTTATGACCCCAGTTGTACTATTTTATCAGTTAATAAAATAGTTGTTGTTCGGAAAAAAAAAAAAAAGATATTTTCACGAATACTTATTCCGTCCGCATAAGTAAACCTTTTTCGCTTAAAGTTCAATCTTATATATCTTTTAAAGTATTCTTAATTTTGAGTATGTTAAGGTTTATGCATCCCTTTGAATGTTTTTATATATCATTCTCCTACAAACCCCTGATTTGACATGCTTTGACCAATGTTTACCCAAAAGTACATGAGGTGTTTTCCTAACCGCTTCGTACGCCTGGCGCATCAGACACGCCTTTTAAACAAAAGGGTTGATTAACCAGTAAAGTAACTCAATAATGCATTTTAGTTAGGAATTATTAACCCTTCAATCACATACCATTTAACAAACACTTGGCAGCAAATATGAAATGAATTGTTTTCATGATATTTACCTACTGATCTCTCACCACAAAACCTACCCGAAACAACATTCATATTACATCATCAAAGATGCATGGTGGAAGAAAAAAAAACAAAAAGACAAAATCATAACCGTAACAATAATCAATGTTACTTTAAGTATAAAAATCTAGATAATAACACAACTTATTTTTACAAGTAACCCGCATATCTTCATTTTTTAGTTACAACACACACAAGTTAGCACTTTGCCATCATATCTTCATTTTTCACTCACCATACATTATAGGTTCTTCCCAAGAATCACAAGCTAATCAATGGTCAGAGTTAAAAAAAATTAGTCTGTCACAATGAACAGAGATTTGAAGTTTTTGTATAATCAAAATTAAGTCAAGCATACATACAAAGTTTGTACGATCCAAAATCAAAACCCAAATGAGCAACAGACCTAAAATCAGTCCAAATACATAAGTCCCCCACTCCTCCCCAGCTAAAGCAAATTCTAAGGCGCGAAGCGAGCCAGAAAATTCCTCATGGGCATGAGGTGACGCCTCAAGTACTCTTGTTATCCTCCCTATTACGACATTTTGCTATCTACATTAAAAGGATTTAAAAACATTAAACCTTATTAAGACGCTAAAGTACACGTGTTTCTATATCAAAATTTAACCCAAGTAATGTTGCATTCAGGATCCAATCATACCCAATGCCAAAAAAAGGTTTTTTTTTTCTTTTCTTATCTCTTTGTTATCCTCCCTACACCCCAGGTCTGATTGTTTAATTAATTTTATTTAATTTGTGATGGTATGAATATCTCGGTCGCAAAGCTGATTACCGACAAACACCGCCAAACCGGTCGAAAAACGCCATTTGCGATTATTTAGCAACCGTTTTGACGGTCGCTTTACTAGTGAATTTCTTTGCTTTTGTATTGAAGCATTCTGGCCTTGTATCATTGACAATATTTTTTTTATGTCAAAACTACATATATGAATACTGATATATTGATAACTGTATATGTTCCCAAAAATGACTTGTATCATCTCTAAAGTCGAGATCTATTGGCTAAATGGCATTGAATTTATCACATAGCATAATACATGGTTGGTGGTAAATTTAAGTACATACGATTATATATCATTACTTTGTTACGTCCTATAATAACATATTTATTTACACATGTAGTCCAGTTGATTTCAAAGTTTGAAATTTCAAAAATAACACGTTTTCAATCACAAGCATCGCAAAAAGAACAGAACCAACTCAGATATAATAACAAGCATGGCAACGAAATTGAATTATGAATCAACAAAGAATCAAGTCTTAAACATTTATACTCGACATACCAAAGAAAAAGAATATTACTATAACCCAAAAATCGGGTCTTTTATAACCCAAAAATAGCGTCTTTTTCTTTTACAGTGGCAATTCACTACGGGAGAAATTAGGCTCCGAACAAACAATGGCCGGTCCATGTAGTTATTATATGTGACCTGTAAAAGAGGAGGACACAATTCTGCGTCCGCATAGTCCAGATCCAATCTTAGAATGTGTATAATGTCGTGCTTTTTGGCATCAACATGTAGTGTTTTCCAATACTTATTGAGTATATACTTCTTCACCAACCATATTTCACGAACTCCAAGAAGATCCCATAACCTTGGGATGTAGATTTTCAATTTTCAAGCTCGTTCATCTCGATACACACACCAATCTTTCAATCCTTCCGAGTTTGGTTGCTCCCGATCTCGTATACTCTGGGAGGGGTATTTCTTCAAACTCTTCTTTAGAGATAAATTAAGATATCAATACCTGCTCAGTAAAGATGTTGAGTCTTGAAATCCAATACAGGAAACCATTGGATAAAAGTCCGAACTTATTGTAGAACCACCGATAATTCATTGTGACAACGGGGGTGTGTGTCCCGTGTTGCCTGACTTGAACCAGGTATTCATAGATGAGGCAGAACCATCTTATGTGACTCAAAGTTATCCGCAACACGAATACGGGACTTACCATTCGTATACAGAAAACCAACACAAGTTAGAGTACGAGGAAGGTGACCCGAATACGGGACTTACCATTCGTATCCGCACACTAGTGTTACTTGCAATTGGTTATAATAATAATAATAATTCGCAATAGTATCTAAAACAAACATCACTAGAGGTGTTCAAGATCGGATTATCCGATTTTTAGATATCTGAAAATTTTGGATAGTAAATATTAATATTCGAATTTATAAAAAAAAAATCAAAAAATATATTTCTTGCATAGATTAAAACTAAATGTATATTTGATTTTCCAAATTTCGAACATTGAAAACAAAAACATTTATAAATCCATATCCGAATTCGACTATTTACTATTTCTTTACTATATTCCAAACTAAATATAGTGCTCATATACTATATATATTTGAAAAAAATAGTTTCGGATACAGATTTTCGGATATTTCGGATTTTGGATTCTGAATTTTTTAATACTCAAAAAACCACCATCGTAACCACCACTCCCGGCAGCCTATTTCATCGATGGGAGTCACAATTCTCACTAAAATTTATAGTAAAGTATTACCATATTTACTTATGCGCAAAATATTAACTCAGAGTTTGTCGATCTGCACAAATAATTAAAGTGCATACAAGAGTAAATCGGGTTGCCGGAGTGTGACCGGAACTTCACCGGTGGCTGGGGTTTCTAGACATAGTCATAGCCACCATTATTAGCGTAGAACAGCTTCATCATTTTCGGGGTCAAAGACACCGTCATAATCACCACAGACCACCATTATTACCGCTAGGGTCAACGAATTGCCGACACCGGTGGGGCTGCCGGAACCCTAACTGGTTGTCTCTCTTTCTCTCTATTAAATGAATATATAGAGGGGAATAAGCTTGTTGAGGAAGCTTTTTAAAGTACTTGTTAGGCATGAAATGCATGTAGGATCTCAACTGCAATTCACACTCTTTTCGTTTGATAATTTTAACGAACTAAATTAATAATCATTTATTGTTTATAAAAATTGTGTTAATTGATTTTATTATGAGTGTTATGTAAACAATTATGATTTATATCTAGTTCAGAATTAATCTAATTATGAAATGATTGATTAGTCATTATGGAAGTTGAGATCCTGATCAAAGAGTGAAAACAGTAAGAACCGTAAGAACAGATCTGAGCCATCGATAGTTTAAATCAATGGTTGGTATTGATTACAAATAAAATCCCCTATAATTAATAATTAATACTATCAAGTTAGGGGCATTTTAGTCATTTAGCCATTTCCCATTAAATACTAATTCTACCAAGTTTTTTAAACTAAAATAACTTTTATATACTTCATTATTTTTGAGAAAAAAATACCATAAAATCAAGTATTTTTTTATCTTTAATATGAGTACCATGTTGCTATACTTTTTTTATTTATAAAAGTGACTTTTAAAAAGTTAAAAAAGTATTTTATAATTGTGCTAGTTATGTAGTTGGAATGTGGTAGTATGAAAAATGTATTATGTTGATTTAAATCTATACGTAAGTTTTTATTTTTTTGTGTAATTTTTATGTGTTGCTATTTTTTCCTTTTAGGTTATTATCGGAAGTCTATTTGGAAATAAACTTGTTTTCTACTAGTTATATAATAGTATGTGCTATTTACAAAATTAAAACAAAAACATGAAACTGTGCTAGTATATAACAATATGTGTTGTTTATAAAATAAAAAAAAATGAAATTGTGCTAGTTATGTAATAGTATCTGTTGTTTAAAAAATTAAAAAAAAACATAAGTTGTGCTGATTACGGTGTTATGCTGATTACGAGATGTGCTGATGGTGGTGGTGTGGGATGTTACCGTCGGATGTGCTGATGGTGGTATTATCGTGCTGATTACGGTGCTAATGATGATGTTGATTATGGTGCTGATTCGATGACAGAGTACAAAGCCATATTAGAAATAAATCTTAACATATAATTGCTCGGGTGACAGAGTACAAAGCCATATCTGAAATAAATGTATATTGACATAAGTATAAAGGGAACATGCAATAATGAGCACAAGATCTAAGGTCTATTGCATGCTACAATGTATACTAATTATATAAGAATACGAAACAGAAACAATTAGCGAAAACATCCGTACTACAAAGTAACGGACTTGAATAAAAATACTATGATCTCAAGAAAATGAATCCGTAACTTAGTTTAGCATAGCAAAATAAAAATAAAAGCATAAGAAAGCCAATAAGTCGTCCATTACAAGTACCCGAACCTATATTTTAATTACTTTCCAAATTAGATACGTAGAGTTTGACTTATTTACCGACTTTGTTGGTTTGTTGAAATTTCTGGTTGACAAGAATCAAACATCTTAGTTGAGAAAGTCTACAATAATTATCGCAATATAGCTTTCAAATATCTCTTTGTAACTTGGTGTCCACCTTCCCATTTTATAACCCTTGGGTTTATGACATCATTACCACTTAATATGGAAAACCATCACTTTAAAATTCATTTCTTTAAAGAAATTTAGGATTCTATTATGAGTTTCATAACTGATATTTAAATTTCATAAGAATGGTTAATTAATAATTCATTTTGCATGTATACAATAGTTCACCGAAATTGTAAAACCATCACTTTAAAACTTTGTATGTATAAGAGATCTAACAGTAGGATTCTTTTGGTTATCAACGTTGGATAGTATAGCTACGAAAGTGACACTTAATCGTAGAGGTGTGCCAGTTGGTGACATGAAATGTGCGATGTGTGAAAAAGAGATGTGTGTTGGTTCAGTTCTGGTTTGAACATAAAGGAAAACATGAAAACATACCTGTTACAGCAGACAGTGCGTTGGAGAATCCAGTAATGGAGTTCGACATGCTTGTCATCGTGATCTGGTTCCTCCTTAGGGTGCTGACTGATGATGGGGACTTAGAAAACCGAAAAGGGGTATCGGCTTAGGAGAGAAGGTCGATGATGATGTTATGACTAATGGGGTGTGTCTAATTGTGTAACTGAGTAACCCTTTAACCTCCACATAATTCTCCTTATATAAGCACCCAGGAGGAAACCTAATTAGTTAATAAGGGTAATATGGTCCATCAACAATTACCAAATAATTATTTAATAGGTTATTATATATTTTGATCTATATAATGTAAATGATTATAATGGCTACTAGATTAAACATTATATCATAATATATTTAATCTTACAATGTGAATTTAAACGAGCGATTTGGTGGCACTTCAGCAGGTAGACGAAAACTACGGGTTTTGAAGGTGTGACTTATTTCCCGGAGATCCTTAACAGGATCGACGGATACAATGGTTCGTCAGGTTGGAAGGAAACTTTGGTGAGTCTGGTGTACGGTACCCTTTGGATGATTTGGAAGGCGTGAAACGACCAGGTTTTTGAAGGCACCCCGGTCTCTGTCACTCGCGTCATGGAAGCAATCAAAGAAGACACGTTCCTCTGGCTGAAGAACAGATCAGGTTATAGCGGTTTGAATTTGGAGAGGTGGCGAGAGTTTATTGTCCGGGATTTTATTTTGTAATCTCTTTGCTTTTTGTTGGGATTTCCAGAACCTTTATCGCCCCGGTTTTACTGTTTTATGAGTTAATAAAATAGCTGTTGTTCGGAAAAAAGAAAAAAAGAAAGATAGTTTCACCAATATTTATTTCATCCGCAAAAGTATTCTTAATTTTGAGTATGTTAAGGTTTGTGCATCCCTTTGAATGTTTTTACATATCATTCACCTACAAAACCCTAATTTGACCAACTCTGACCAATGTTGACCCAAAAGTACATGAGGTGTTTTCCTAACTACTTCGCGCACGCCTTTTAAACAAAGAGTTGATTGACTAGTAAAGTAACTCTATAATGCATTTTAGTTAGGAATTATTTAAGTTCACTACTGCTCTAGTGGTGGCCACGGGTATTTAAGTTTCACTTATGGTGGGCCCGAGTGAGTTTTCCCCTCAAGGTTTCAAGTTCGAGTCTTGATGATAGGGGTTTCTCATTGAGGGGTTTAAATTGGGGGTCTATTGTGCGAGGGAGCTCTCTAGCGCGGACCTGGTTAAGACAACGTATGCTAGACCTCCCGACATTCGCGAATAATTCACACTTTTCAAAAAAAAAAAAGTTAGGAAATATTAACCTTTCAAGATTTAAACCCGCTAAACCACGGTCTCAAAATATTAATTTCCAATAATAATAAAGATCTATATTGACAAGTTTATCTTAGTTGCTCCTACTCATTTTGAGGTAGGTACATTAATCCACTTGATTCTTGGTGAAAATAATAACGTTAGCTTTTCATCACATTATGATGTTTGCATTAACCCATACATGGATATTATTGGCTTACAAATAAGGTGTTCTTTAACCTTCAGTTTTAAACTTTAGGTTGTTATCTAATGAACATGTAAATGTGTCAGCCATTTGTTAGGGAAAATTGTTTATAATGTTCATCTAATGTAGCTTTAAACTATTATAAGCTACTAGAACAGTGTTGATCCTCAAAGAAATCTTTTGTAAGATAGGTAAGAAAGACTCTTTGATAATTCATCTCTTTCTGAGTGTAACCTTTAACAATCAATCATGCTCCTTCGTGTCTTAACGCTTATATCAGGATTTGGTTTAGTTATGAACACTCTTAGGTAATTCAATCAAATCCCAAACGTTATACGAACACATAAAATCAGTTTTACTAGAAAATTGTTTTATTCCATTTAGAAGATTAATTGACGCTAATGGCTTAATTTGAAGAGATAGGATCAGTAAACATTTCCAAAATCCATTTCAACTTCAATTAGGGAGGTTATGTAATCATCAAAGTTAGTAGGTTTTTAAACCTAGATGACCTCCTGAGTTGATTATTGGGTTTTAAAAGTTTCAGTTTTATGGATTAGCTCTTGGTTAGGTTGCTATCATTTTCAGGATTACTAAGTTTGTAAGAGTTGGTGCAGTATGGTGTACAAGAGGTGTAATCGGAGTTAAATTCGGAGTGAAATTTAATGACACTCTTCCCCCCGCCTCTTGTATTCCTTGCAAATCATGATAAGGACTTTGACTGCTCCCACTAACCTTAGAAATCTTTAGGAACTCAGCATGCTTAGGGTCAATATGTAACGACCAACAAATTCTAATAGAGAAACACAAATTAATGACGTTAGTCATTGTAGTTTCTCTTGTTGAGGATTATATTAGTTTATGTAAGAAATCTAAGTGTGCCCACAATTAAGCAACAATGAAACTTTTTGTAAGAGTAGCATTAGATTTTAAGAAGATAAGTTTTGATAGAACAGTGTCGTGATGGAGCGGTGTCTTGTACAAGAGGTGCAAATTGAGGTAATGTAAAATTTTCACTCCCCACCTCTTGCAACTATTGCAAGTTATTATTAAGACACTTAATGCTCCCACTGATCTTTAATATCTCTAAAATGCTACAAGAGAAGTTTCAATGAGCTACGTGACGTGGGAACCTATCACATATACGTTAGACTTTATTTGATTTCTTTAATGTTCAGATATCATAAGAAACTTTAGGGACATATTTAATAGAAATCTTATTAAGTACATACATGAATAAATTTCTTCTAAGAACGTGAGCCATATGCGACAAAATTTAGATACAAGTTGATAGTCTGATAAATGAATTATGTCTGAATATTCCATTTGGAATAAGTTCCACGAATGTCAATGAATGACTTATGATGGACCCATACTTATTCCTTAAGCCAAGTAATATTTAGGGCTATAACGTCATGATTTAAAATCACTTAGAATGAGATTGGATAAAAAAAAATCATCCTCATTGACCATGCCATGATTTCTCATGAATTTCAGTTATAATGGATGAAATTTATAAGTCTCATTTTCCTTTTGTCAAATTCTCATTTGCATGATGACAAAAGTTGTGAAAGCGTAAGGTATCATCTAGTTCCATCTTAGCAATGTTTCAATCCAGATATTAAGAACAAATAAGATGAGAGTTTAAGGTAAGTGTGACTTTATGTTGACTATGCATACCTCACAACGTTCATAACTTTGCTTAATTATGATACTATATTCTGATTAATCTTCAGAATATATAAGGTATCGAAAAGCGTTGTTAGAAGACTGCTTATTATGGTTCTTATAGCCTTAACATTTAATTTTGTCACTAACTCTCATGTTAATTATTTGTCGAGTTCTGGTAAGGAAACGTATGGAACTAGAGTCAACTAACCACGTGTTAATTGGAATATTAAAATTACCAGACTTAAATATCATTAGTAAGTGACTACCTTATTAACTTATCCAACTGTTCTTCTAAATAATGGATAGTCTCGTTGCTTATGCCTAATCTAATGACACAATTATGCAGTGAGATTTTCCCTTGAAGAACCTTAGAGTTGGGATTTTGTATTTGCATTTGCATTTTGTCTATGGACCTTAGAACAATCCTCTTTTAAAGTTTAAGTGGCTGTAAGGTGAATAACATCTTATTTTCCAGTTTCAAACATTTATTTCTATGTACATATGTTGCTTATCAACACACTCATTATACTTTGGTACTTTTGAGTGTTATAGTTGATTTATAAGACATCAAATTGTACAAGTGAAAATCTTAGTATGTAATGTACTGGAAAAATGTACTTATTTCCATGCGTAAGCCCTTAACTTTATGGGTCATGGTATTATACATTATAATGTATTCACATATACCACTTAAACTTATAGTTTAGAATTTAAATGAAGGCATGCATCTTAGGAGTTCTAGTGATTATTCCACAATTATAGATTAGTCTTAGGAAAGACTTAATCTGGAATAACCTTTTAGTGACAGCACTTATGTTAGAGAGTTCTTGATTATCATAAGAGACATCATGTTCGATTTATCCTAATCATCATGCTCTACTTTTCTTCTGTAGTGCTTCATCAGAAGAGAGCAATAGGATTATCGTGTCTTAAGAGATAATCAAGGATTTCATTTTAAGAGCTAATCTTATAGAAACTTTAAATAAAGCAAAACATTTTAGGTTTTAAAAAATTAGAGTGGATGAGATATAGATTTATAGAAGAAAATTATAGTGAGTAAAAGTTATGGGTACTAAGAATAAGGCAGACGAAATGATCATAAAAATTAATTAAGGATCATTAATATAAGGATCATTATGTGAAGAGGTTGTGATATGTCTATTACTAACATAAAAATAATAGACTTATCTAAAGTTCTACTTAAACGAAGACAAATCAGCTTTGGCCAGAAGTGTAATCATTTAAGCATGTGTGCAAAGTATTTGTGACAAATCAGCTTTGGCCAGAATTGAAACAATCACTTTAGTTATGCACTCGTTAAGTATGCCATCTATGAAGGAATTAAATCAACTTTGGCCAGATATTAAGACATTCATGTTTATGATGCACACTTAACATAGCTTTCGTAATACTTGGATGATAAGTAGATGTATCAAATCAGCTTTGGCCAGAAATGACACATCAGAAGCTCATTCAAGTAAAGCCATTTTGGTTTTGTAAAACGTTATTTGATTCTTACTAATTAACTAAGTATTTACAAAACCAATTATTTAATAGCAAACCACCCGTTAGCGCGGATCGAACTCCGCGGTGAGTTCACTGGGGGGTGCGGGGGACAGCTTAAAATTTTAGTTCACATTAAACAACTTAAAATAATGAGGTTTCGAGTCACAACCTTGTTGTCTCGAGTTATGACCTTATGGTCTCGAGTCGAGACCTCTGTCTCGAGTTGTAATCTTTTGAGCCCTTATGATTTCGAGTCGAGACCTTATGGTCTCGAGTCGAGACCTGTTGGTCTCGAGTTGTGAAGGTTTAAGGACCTGATGATTTCGAGTCAAGACCTTATGGTCTCGAGTCGAGACTGATGGTCTCGAGTCGTAATCTGATGGTCTCGAGCCCACTGTTGATAGCTGTTTATTGTGATAACATAACTGAAAATTCGAAATCTAAGAGATTATGAGATATGATTTCCTGTTTTAAGATGATCTAATTTTATCAAAATATTTTGAAAATTATAACTGTATATCTTTTAACAGTTTTCGAATAAACTTAAAAGATAAAATTGGATCAAACATGGAAAAAACACTCATCAATCCTAAAACATTCCAAAACATAATAGAATTTTCGAATTTTCCTAAGAACATGATGAACCCTTAAAACATAAAACATAAATTCTGGAACCCGAAACCTGAATTTTAAGAATTTTCTAAACAAATTTCGGACATAATTTTTACCCGTTCTTGATTTCGAGTCACATGATAAACCTTTTTTTTTTTTCTGAAAACCGTGATTTCGGTCCAAGACCAAAAATCGACAGTTATGTTCACGAATTTATTCAAAATTTCTATTTTCATGATCTCAATTCCAGAATAATGAATACGAAAACAGAACTGACTAATCAATATATGCTCTGATACCACATGTTGGTTCAGTTCTGGTTTGAACATAAATGAAAACATGAAAACATACCTGTTACAGCAGACAGTGCGTTGGAGAATCCAGTAATGGAGTTCGACATGCTTGTCATCGTGATCTGGTTCCTCCTTAGGGTGCTGACTGATGATGGGGACTTAGAAAACCGAAAAGGGGTATCGGCTTAGGAGAGAAGGTCGATGATGATGTTATGACTAATGGGGTGTGTCTAATTGTGTAACTGAGTAACCCTTTAACCTCCACATAATTCTCCTTATATAAGCACCCAGGAGGAAACCTAATTAGTTAATAAGGGTAATATGGTCCATCAACAATTACCAAATAATTATTTAATAGGTTATTATATATTTTGATCTATATAATGTAAATGATTATAATGGCTACTAGATTAAATATTATACCATAATATATTTAATCTTACAATGTGAATTTAAACTAGCGATTTGGTGGCACTTCAGCAGGTAGACGAAAACTACGGGTTTTGAAGGTGTGACTTATTTCCCGGAGATCCTTAACAGGATCGACGGATACAATGGTTCGTCAGGTTGGAAGGAAACTTTGGTGAGTCTGGTGTACGGTACCCTTTGGATGATTTGGAGGGCGTGAAACGACCAGGTTTTTGAAGGCACCCCGATCTCTGTCACTCGCGTCATGGAAGCAATCAAAGAAGACACGTTCCTCTGGCTGAAGAACAGATCAGGTTATAGCGGTTTGAATTTGGAGAGGTGGCGAGAGTTTAATGTCCGGGATTTTATTTTGTAATCTCTTTGCTTTTTGTTGGGATTTCCAGAACCTTTATCGCCCCGGTTTTACTGTTTTATGAGTTAATAAAATAGCTGTTGTTCGGAAAAAAGAAAAAAAGAAAGATAGTTTCACCAATATTTATTTCATCCGCAAAAGTATTCTTAATTTTGAGTATGTTAAGGTTTGTCCATCCCTTTGAATGTTTTTACATATCATTCACCTACAAAACCCTAATTTGACCAACTCTGACCAATGTTGACCCAAAAGTACATGAGGTGTTTTCCTAACTACTTTGCGCACGCCTTTTAAACAAAGAGTTGATTGACTAGTAAAGTAACTCTATAATGCATTTTAGTTTGGAATTATTTAAGTTCACTACTGCTCTGGTGGTGGCCACGGGTATTTAAGTTTCACTTATGGTGGGCCCGAGTGAGTTTTCCTCTCAAGGTCTCAAGTCCGAGTCTTGATGATAGGGTTTCTTATTGAGGGGTTTAAATTGGGGGTCTATTGTGCGAGGGGGCTCTCTAGCGCGGACCCGGTTAAGACAACGTATGCTAGACCTCCCGACATTCGCGAATAATTCACACCTTTAAAAAAAAAGTTAGGAATTATTAACCCTTCAAGATTTAAACCCGCTAAACCACAGTCTCAAAATATTAATTTCCTATAATAACAAAGAATTTAAAAGTCGTTTAGGTTAGAAAAGATTTTAAAAATTATTTTATATAAAATATTCAATAAAATCACTTTTTATCCACCTTTGGAGTCGAGTCAATCGTCTTCTTCATCTAATTCCCCCGACGTGAATTTCACTTCACGGCATATATTCCCAACACTTCCATGTTCCATCCAACCGTCACAAAAAGCTCCAATGACCACCATCACACCATTCCTACTTCTCCTTTCAATCTCCGTTTCCGTCGCTGCAATTAGCGACCACAATTTCCGCGGCGCTGTTTTCGACGTAAACTCCAAATTCTCCGGCGAAAAACGGTCACTTACTCTTTTCAAAGCTCACGATAACCTCCGTCACCTCCAGATTCTCGCTTCCGGTGTTGATTTACCCCTCGGTGGAACCGGTCGTCCTGATACCGTCGGGTAAACCAACACTCACTGTCACTAATACAATCTTTTTAATATTTTGTTTTATTTTATTGTTTGCTAGTTAGTGATTTTAGGTTTTGTAGTGTTTTTATGTTTAGTGACGATTATTTTGGTTTTTTTTTTTTTTTTTTGTGAAAATTGAGTAATTAGGTTATGTTATGGCTTAATTATGTTTAAAGTTTTAATGATTTTGGATTTTTTTTGTATTTAATATTATTTTATTGGTTCCTGCTTAGAGATTTTAGGTTTTTTGGAGCATGTTTGGTTGTTAGATGAGAATTAGGGCTTGTGTAGGGGTGAGATTAAGTTAAATTACGGCGGTTTAGTGACGGTTATTTTCGTTATTTTTGTGAAAATCGAGTAAATAGATTTAGTTTAAATGTTTAATCTTGCGGTATGTGCATATAATGTATATATGTGTGGGCCATCAGGGGGCAAAAGTGAAAGTGCTCTAATTTTAGCGTTATTTTACTGATTTCGTGAAAATAACGTTAAAAGCCGAGGACGGTTAATCATGCATCATGTGGTGGCGTTGATAGCTGAAAGACAAAATGGTACATGCACTAATCGGTCTTTGTCCCGATTGCTGAGTGTTATGTGCCTTATGTCCAAGGTTTGATGCAAAACTACTATCGAGTCGGGGGTCTCACTGGAAGCAGCCTCTCTATTCCTATAGGGTAGAGGTAAGGCTGTCTACACCTTACCCTCCTCAGAACCTACCTTTGCTTTGCTATTGGTGGGATTTACTGAGTATGATGATGATGATGATGTTTAATCAACCTTGAGGACTAGGTTCTGTTATTGTTTAATTATGTTTACAGAATTACAGCCTTAATGATTTTAGATGTTTTGAAGCTAGTTTGGTTTTGGATGAGAATTAGGGCTTGTGTAGGGCTGAAATTTAGTTAAATTACCGGTTTAGTGACGGTTATTTCTGTTACTTTTGTGAAAATCGAGAAGTAGGTTATGTTATGGTTTCATTATGTTTACATGCCTAATGATATTAGATGCTCTGAAGCTAGTTTCGTTTTCACACGCCCCGCTTGCGGTATGCGCATATAATGTATATATGCGTGGGCCCTCGGGGGACAAAAGTGAAAGTGCACTAGTTTTAACGTTGTTTTACTAATTTCGTGAAAATAACGTTAAAAGCGAGGGACGGTTGATCATGCATCATGTGGAGACGTTGATAGCCCAAAGACAAGGGTGTACATGCATTAATCGGCTTTTGTCCCAATTGCTGAGTGTTATGTGCCTTAGAGCATTCACATCCATTCCATCAAAGTCTGTGTGTGAAGTTTTTATAATATAAAGAGTATAAAAAGTGGTTGTGAGTGGAGGAGAGAGAAAATGTTACTGTTCATCTGTATATTTGGGGGACACTGTTCACCCCCTATAATTTTTTAATATATTTTGAAAGTGGTTGTGAGTGGAGGAGAGAGAAAATGTAATAATAAAGGTATAAAAAATATTATTTAATTGAAAAGGAGAGAAAAAATGTAGTGTTTTTTAGTGTAATTTAGGGTGAAAATATGGTGGAATGGATGTGAATGCTCTTATGTCCAAGGCTTGATGCAAAACTACTATCGAGCCGGGGGTCTCATTAGAAGCAGCCTCTCTATTTCTACGGGGTAGAGGTAAGGTTGTCTACATTATACCCTCCTCAGACCCTACCTTATCTAGCTATTGGTGGGATTTACTGAGTATGATGATGAAGCTAGTTTCGTTTTCAATGAGAATTAGGGCTTGTGTAGTGCTGAAATCAAGTTACAATACGGCGATTATCTCCATTATTTCTGTGAAAATTTAGTAGCTAGGTTCAATTTAATCAACCGCAAGAACTAGGTTCTGTTATGGTTTTAATTATATTTACAGCCTTAATGGGATTTAAAGTAGTTTGGTTTTCGATGAGGGTTAGGGCTGAAATCAAGCTAAAATACCGGTTTAGTGATGATTATCTCCATTATTTCCGTGATAATTGAGTAACTAGGTTTAGTTGAATCAACCTCGAGAACCAGGTTCTGTTATGGTTTAGTTATATTTTAAAGTATAGTTTGGTTTTTAATGAGAATTAGGGCTTGTGTAGGGCTGAACTCAAGTGATCTCCGTTATATCCGTGAAAATTGAGTGACCAGGTTCAGTTAAATTAACTGCGAGAACTAGGTTCTGTTATGGTTTAATTATATTTTAAAGGTAGTTTGGTTTTCAATGAGAGTAAGGGCTTATGCATGATTGAAGTCAAGTTACAATACCGGTTTAGTGACTATTATCTCCATGTTTTCGTGAAAATTATGTAACTAGGTTCAGTTAAATCAACCACGTGAATTAGGTTCTGTTATTGTGTACATAAATATATACAATCCGGCGATTATCAGTCATGTAAACCTAGCTTTTGCAGCCTGTACTATGCCAGAATTGGAATCGGAACACCACCAAAAGAATATTATGTGCAAGTAGACACAGGAAGCGATATAATGTGGATCAACTGTATAGGATGTAGTGAATGCCCGAAAAGAGGCTATCATGGGGTATATTTTTCTTGATTTCAGTTATTCTTAAATATTTCTCTGTTTCGAAACTAAGCAGTTAATGCGGTAAAAAATGGGATATCGGTCAAGGACCGATGTTTGAGATATAGGTTATCGCGGTGGGATGTTGGTAATTTTAATTTCATGCAGAATATATATTTATAGAATTTAACACTAACAATTCAGTATCTCTCCTACCATTAACAAATTAACCACTTGCAAATCACTAACAATTGTAGCAAGCAGGAACTTATTAAGACTTAAAACACTAACAATTTACAATTAAGACTTAAAACACTAATAGAAACAATAAGAAAAAAGAAGAATGGTAGCACTAAGAAGAAATGTACTGATATCGGGAAATTGGTCAAATATCGGTCAATATCGTCGATATTATCGATATCGATATTCTGACCGATTTGACACCGATATTTTACATAGGGACCGATAACCGATATATCATCTCACCGACATATCACGATATTAACCGCATAGTTTCGAAATAATGCTATGCATATCAATGTTATATGTTTTTGACCTATAATGCTTTAAACAGTTGGAACTTTCACTGTATGACCTGGAAGGTTCGTTCACAGGGAAACTGGTTACATGCTCTTCAGAGTTTTGTGCAGAGATCAATGGCGGTGCGGTTACTGGTTGTAAAGCCAATGCGACATGTCTTTACAATGAGGATTATGGCGATGGTAGTTATAGTATCGGTTACTTTGTTATGGATGTTGTTCAGTATGATAGTGTGTCGGGTGACTTGGAAACTAAACTGGCAAACGGAAGCGTTATATTCGGGTCTGTTTTCATCTCTATTTAATAATGATGTTTGTAACTACTAGTGTTATATTTGGCTAGGTCTGTAAATGAACCGAACAAACACGAACATATAACCGAACACATTTTTTTGTTCATGTTCGTTCATTAAGAAAATGAGCATATTGGTGTTTGTTTGTTTAAGACCTGAACAAATAGTTCACGAACGTAAAAGAACAAACACAAACAAACGTATACGAACATAAGCCCAATTACTAGTTAGTTGTTTTTATATGAGTAGCTAGAAATCCTGTTTAATGTTTATATTTATATGGATGTAACTACTTATGTATTTATTAAAATTTAAACGAACATAAATGAACAAACAAAGCGTGTGTCCATGTTCGTTCGTTTGTTTAAATTAACAAACTTTCCGCCAAACTGTTCATGAACGTTCGGTTCATTTGCGTGCCTGTTTTTGCTATGTTTCTTGTTATTTTACTTACATACGTAGTGCGTTTGTACTGACATTGTTTATAATCAGGTGCGGTGTCAAACAATCGAGTAACCTAGGGTCGTCAGAGGAAGCACTTGACGGGATTCTTGGTTTCGGAAAATCAAATTCGTCAGTCATTTCTCAATTGGCTTCATCGGGGAACGTGAATAAGATGTTTGCACATTGTCTAGATGGCGACAATGGTGGTGGCATTTTCGCAATTGGGCATGTTGTTCAACCGAAAGTTAATTCTACACCTTTGATCCAAGATGAGTATGTAGCAATTCACTCTTTTTGCAGATTCTAATTATCTCGTATGTATTTGTTAAAAAGTTGTTTAGGGAGACTTTCCAACTGATTTAAAAAGAGTTAAGAGTAAGATGCCATTTTTGTCCTTGAGGTTTGGCCAATTTTGCGACCTTCGTACAAAGGTTTGTTTTTCCGCATCTAGATCCAAAAGGTTTGAAATCTTGCCATTTTCATCCGGCTCGTTAACTCCATTCATTTTTCTCTGTTAATTCAGGGGTATTTTTGTCTTTTTTGTTAACTTAAAGGGTGATTTGGTCCTTTTCACTTTATGTAAAAAGACTGAATACCCTTGAAAAGACCGAACTGCCTTAAAGTTAACAAAAAAGACGGAAATACCCCTGACTTAACGGAGAAAAATGGATGGAGTTAACAAGCTGGATGAAATGGCAAGATTTTAAACCTTTTGGATCCAAATGCGGAAAAACAAACCTTTGGATGAAAGTCGCAAAACTGGCCAAACCTCAGGGACAAAAATGGCATATTTTACTCAAGAGTTAAATACTCTTCTCGTCCCTGTAGTTTGCTGAAAATAACTATTACAATCCATTAGTTTAAAAGTTGCGAAAACAGCACCAGTGGTTTCATTTCAATTGGACCCACCCCCACTAACCCCATCCACTTATTCTGTTAGTTTTATGTGAAATGACCATAACGCCCCTGTTATTAAAAGCTTATTGAACAATAACCATTGAAGCTTCACTTTTCAAATTATAGGCCTCATTACTCTGCCAATGTTACGGGAATTGAAGTTGGTACCCAGTTCTTAAATCTTTCAACAAATACACACGGTATGGGGGACATGAGAAGAACAATAATCGATAGTGGTACAACACTGGCTTATCTTCCTGATGCAATATACAATCCCATGATAAATGAGGTGAATTTTTATAATGCATTATTAATTCATCTTTTAAAAACTTGCTTTCGTCATATATTTTTGTATTTATTTTTATCTCTTTTTCTTTAGATAGTTGCAGGACAGCCTGCGTTGATATTACGTACACTTCATGAACAATATACATGCTTTGAATACTCGGGAAGGTACAATGGATATGGGGTTATTATATTCTCATCTATGCAGTTAATGCGGTAAAAAATCGGATATCGGTCAGGTACTGATATTTGAGATATATGTTATCGCGGTGGGATATCGATAGTTTTAATATCATGCAGAATTTATGTATATGTCAATTTAACACTAACAATTCAGTATACTCTCCTACCATTAACGAATTAACCTTTTGCAACTTGCAAAACACTAACAAATTACGACTTAAAAATACTACCATTTAACACTAACAATTAACAATTTAGACTTAAAAGACTAATAGCCGCAGTAAGAAGAAAGCCGAATGGTAGAGCGAAGAAGAAAGGAAGTGATATCGGGAAAATCGGTGATATATCGGTCCAATGTCGGTCAATATCGCCGATATCGGTACCGATATTTCTCGACTGATATTTTGCACCGATATCTCACCAGGGGACCGATAAGCGATATATCACTGATATATCGGCGATATTAACTGCATAGATTTTAGGGTCAACCATGTGAGATAAAAGTTTAGCTTTAAGGGAAACGGGTCAAAAGTTTTATAGTAAAAGGTAGAATGACTGCTAATTGTTGATTCTACATTTGCAGTGTTGATGATGGATTTCCGGCCGTTACTTTCTATTTCGAAAATTCACTTTCTTTGAAGGTTTATCCTCATGATTATTTGTTTGTCGAGGTATGTATCTCCTTTCGTGCAATCTACTTATTAGTTGGAATTTGGTCGTATATTTTATTTAGGATTGCTCTTTGATATGTTTTTGCTTCAGTACCTTATTCTGAATTAATATGTACTTCATCCAAATCTTTCAGGAAGATTTCTTGTGTTTTGGCTGGCAAAACAATGGTCTGGATTCCTTAAGTACTATGGACACGATTTTATTGGGAGGTAACCTCTCTCTCTCTCTCTCTCTCTCTCTCTCTCTCTCTTTGTACACACACACACACATATGTAGGGCAAGGTTAAAATGAGAACTCCCCCGAGTTGCGAGACCTATGAGAACTTTTTCAGAAAATAGTTTTAAAAAAAATGACGAAATTTTTTAACATCATATAACTTTTTTCAAAAAAAAAAAACCGTATACGAAATCTTACATCAGTGTAAAACAGATTTACACAACCGTAACGTTCTCAAACTGGTGACATCATGTGTGATGTAAAACAAATTTACATGTCGAATAAATGCCAGCAACAACTTTTTTTTGACAGATGTCTTAGTTAGATGTTCAACTACGTTTGTGCAAAATTTGGTTGAAAAACTTGCACAGGAAGTAGAATGTCCCCCGGAGTTCTCGCAATTTAGGAGAGTTCTCGCAACTTAGGGGAGTTCACACCCACACCCACCCTTTATATATATGTATGCATTTTATAATACGACATTTACAGTGCTAAACGGCCGGTTTTTCTTTTGGTTTGCAGATTTGGTACTGTCAAATAAGCTGGTGTTATATGATCTTGAAAACCAAACAATCGGATGGACCGAGTATAACTGTAAGCTACGATTCGATATTAAAATTACGTTTTAAATTCTATCAAGAGAGCATAAAGTTTCCTGGTTTTCGGATCGGTTCTGTTTTGGGTGCATCAATGATACCGATACTAACCCTAACTATAAACTTTTTTATGATTTCAGGCTCTTCAACCATCAAAGTAAGGGATGAAATCACTGGATCGGTGCATTTAGTCGGTCCACATTCTATACCATCTGCTGGCAGCCAGATTGCTCGTAGACATTTACTATCTTTATTAGTAATCGCTCTAATTCACCGTATTATATCTTGATTCCCGAGGTTACTAATGGTGGGTAGTGGTAAATACGCGATATATATAGTAAAGAAATAGGCAAACATAACACAGGTATTGAATCCATTGATTGGTAGCATGTCAAATATCAGACACCAACACAGAATTGAATTGAAGCAAAAAGATAGATTTTGTAAATAAATTTCACAATCTGCTTATGGGTTTCTGTGAAAGTTGTAAAGGAGTTTTTGGTCTTTTTTGCTCTAAATCTCTTTCATGAAACTCTGTTTCTTGTTTATGTGACAAATCCTCTTCTTGGGCTATTGGGTCATTTGTATACTGTTAGATTGTAAATCATCATCATACTCAGAAAATCCCACCAATAGCAAAGCTAACGTAGTGTTTGAGGAGGGTAAGATGTAGACAGCCTTACCTCTACCCCATAGGAATAGAGAGGCTGCTTTCAGTGAGACCTCCGGCTTGATAGTAGTTTTGCATCAAGTCTTGGACAAAAGACATATAACACTCAACAATTAGGACAAAGATCGATTAGTGCATGTATTCCCTTGTCTTTTGGCTATCAACGCCACCACATGATGCATGATTGTAAATGCTAGTGAAAAATTGATTTATTTTGTTGGTTCGATGCTCTCAGTTATTATTATTTTGGCTCAAAAAAGAACTCTTCTATTGTTAGTTGGGTGTAAACGAGTCAAACACGGGCTCTTTTTTTAACTTGAGAGATTTCACGTTTGGTTCATTTTGAACTCTTATGTCTAAATCTCAAGCTTGGCTTGCAAGTAATCTTACAAGCAAGACGCTCAAGTCGTTTATTGTTTATTTTTAAGATTATGTATATTTATTTGTTTATTTTATCTATTTATAATTGCATGATCGACCTAATCTCTTAAATAAACTACTAGCTTAAGCTCTGTTGTAGCTTGTTTAAACTCTTGGTAATTCATGTTTAGAGCATCTCTAACGCTAGGACTTGAGTTTGTCCTAATATCTTCATCTCAGCATATCATATTATTCATATCATATTATTCCAGATCTTTTTTTGAAAAAACTTCTTTTTTTCCTCCAATCACAAACCTTCACCTCACATTTTGCTTTGATTTAAAAAAAAAATGTAAAAAACGAATTGGTTGTGTGTGTGGAGTCCACACCCTTGGTCTGGATGAGTCCTTGGCAATGGACTCAATACTTTTAGACCTCTCCGTCCAACGGTGGTGGGAGTCTCTGGCTTGGGTCTGAAATTTCAGACTTTGCCACACGTGCCGTGATGGAGATGCTCTTATAGTCGATCTAAACTCAGGGTGAAGGTTTTAGTAGCCCAGTCTTATCCAACTTGTTTACTTACTAAAGTAATGCAACTGTGAAATGTGGACCATGTGTTGTATGTCATGCTATTAACAGAGTATAAATAAATGTCATATTATATTTTATATGCATTTTAAAACTAGTAAGATTACCCGCGCTACACTGCAGGATTTCGGTCGATATCTATTTTGGTTCAGTATAACAACTGAAAGAAATATGCTTAAATGAATATTAACACATATATACATCGACTGAAAACCATAAAAATAAATTTTAATTAGCCAGCGGGACGGACTGATTTTAAATAATTGTAAATGAAAACGTAAACACTATCTTAAATATAACTTTAATGTTAAAGGAACCTAAAACTAAAACACTAAATATAAATAATAAAGTTCAGAAAGAAAAAAAAACTTAAGAAAAAAAAAGTCAATAAGATGAAAACACTATTCACACAACTTGCTAATTGTAAAGTAAACGTAGACCAACTGAAAATGTGCATAAAAATAAGCATGAAAACGTATTATATTTGAGCTGACATATTCTCGAAGAAAATTTACGTCGAAACGTAAACTAAATTAAAATTATACCGACACGTACATAAAAATAAGCACGTAAGAAAATAGTGTTTTTAAGTTAAAGAATGGTACGGCGCGTTGCGGTGGTGTCGAAATGTAAAGTGACTTAAACGTATACCGTCTAATGAAAACTTATTATATTTGACCAGACTCATTTCCAAATAGAATTTACCTCAAAACGTATACCAACTGAAAATGTACATAAAAATAAGAATCAAAGCGTATTATATATGAGCCAACTTATTTCCAGAAAAAAATTACGTCGAAATGTAAATCAACTTGAATTTATACTGACACGTACATAAAAATAAACACGTAAAACTCGATTACAAAGTTTTTAGAAAGAGATTTTCTAAGTGTCAATGTTTAAAATTGAGAGTAAAAATATAAAAAAAAACAAAAACAAAAAAAAAGTCAAAAAATAATAAGACAAAAAACAAAATTAGCAAAAAAAAAAATGAAAGCTAATGTTTATGTAACTTGCAAACGTTACCCACCTCCAACCCAGTTGATTCCGAAGTGGCTGGATTGGGCCGGTTTCCTCTTGAGGTCTCCGGTTCGATCCCCGGCTGTGGCAATATGGGGGTGGGTCGTCCCAATGATGGATCCTGTCCTACCGAGGCATGGTGCGGTCTTGAGGGCAACCCGGTTTTACCCAGCTGTTACCCCAGCGAGTCTCTCGTGTGGGGGCATTGGGCCGGTTTCCTCTCGAGGTCTCCGGTTCAATCCCCGGCTGTGGCAATATGGGGGTGGGTCGTCCCAATGATGGATCGTGTGCTACCGAGGCATGATGCGGTCTTGAGGGCAACCCGGTTTTACCCAACTGTTACCCCAGCGAGTCTCTCGTGTGGGGGCAGTATGGTTTCCGGGCGGAAGTCAGCTTGCGCGCCGGCCGGGGCCCGATCAAACATCGCGTCCGGAAGAGCGGGGCTAACGGGGGAATGTCTTTGACATGAACCCGGAGACCTGATCGGTCTGTACAGAGAAAGTCTCCTTCCAAAAAAAAAATTAACTTGCAAACGTAGTTAAAAAAATGAAAAAAAAGTAGTAGTTGTGATTCCATGTCAGGTGATGGATCCTGGAAGATTGGAATGGGGACCTCATATTCTCAAAATCAATAATTTTCAGGCTAGACTTGGGCCTTTTATGGGACAACCCTTATCTACATGTCACATTCAAGCAAATAATCACAGTAGAGGTGCACGATATTGGATTTTTTTTAACAACGGTTGGGGGTAACCAGTTTTTGCTTTGGTTCAGGATAGCGAACACTGGTTTTGGTGAAACCGATTTGGATTAGAGAAAATCCTAACCTATTGAAACTGGTTGGGATCAGTCCCGAGCCAATTTTCGTTAAAAAATATGCTTCTGATTAAAAATCGGTTTCAAATTGGTTCCATGACCCAAAAAAAAAAAAAACTTAAATCTATTTATAATATATGGTTTAGTTCCTAACCAAATCGGCTTTTACAAAAGGGTTTTGGGTTCGACTTTTTTTCGTGTTTTGGGGGTTGGGTTTCCCCCCTCTAAATCACACCATTTTAGGACTTTAACATATCTTTTAAATCTCCCAAAGTTAAAATATGATAAAGTTACATTTTTTTATTTTTTATATAAATATAAATTAATGATTGGAAAATGAACATTATGTCCATTTGTTAATATTCTAAATGAACATGAATCAACATAAATGAGCACACGTGACTAAGGTTAAATAAAGAAAATGAACGTGTTTTCATTCGTTCGTTAGTTGATTACCCAATAATAAAATTTGATTGGGGTGGTGAGTCGATGCACGCTGAGCGTATTAGTATTACCAATAACTAATAATTAAATATAAAGGAATGTGTAAACGAACATAAATGAACGAAAAAAAAAACAAATATAAACGTACGTCAATAAACGAAAGAAACACATGCTCATGTTCTTTAATTTATTCAAAATAACAAAAATGTTGTCCATATTTAGATCAAACCACCCCTTAAACCAGAAATGTTAGTGTTGTCAGTTTAATATCAAAGCTAATGAGCACAGTTGGAGTTACAAAGCCTCTTTAAACACCTATTTGGAGATCTTATGTTCAAGTCCCACAAAGGTAATGAATTCACCGTTCTAAAAAAGTGAGATGGCATCAAATAAGATAAACAAGTGAAAACTCCGACAAAACAGACATATACCGTTCTTTCCTGCTCATCGACTAGTATTTAAGATGGTCAACCAATTCGGTTTTCAAAATACTAATTTAGACCCAAAATATTACTAGTTATATTTAAAAAAAATGAATTAAACTAAACCGAAATCAATAATAATAATTTGTAGCAACTTCATTGTACTTTTGGCACCAACAAGTTCTCCAAATATTTTTTTTCTTAATATTTCATCTCATTATAATACCAAAACAACAAATTAAAAATAAACGATAGTCAAAGGGTAACAAGCTACGCCGCAACCATATAAACAAAAGTAGGGATAAGCTCGGTACCGACCGGTACCGAAAATCTCCAAAAGTGAGTATCGTTACCGGTACCGAACAGTGGCGGAACTAGCCCAAAGATTTAGGGGTATCCCATTTTTTTATTTTTTAGACCAGGGGTATCCTTTGTATAACGGAGACGAAGTTGAGTGGTATTTTTACACTACGGAAACGGAGTTAAGGTGTATTTTTACACTACGGAGACAAGGTTGAGGGGTAGCCTGTGCTACCCCTACTAACCTTCAGTGGCGGATCTAGGATTCACGCCAAGCAGGAACGTTTTATAAGAAAAGCGGTAACGAAATCGAAAAAACGTCAAATTTTTCCAAAATTTACACTAAAAAGTCAAATTCTAAGTCCGCCCCAGGTACCGAATATACCCGGTACAGTACGGTTCGGTACCGGTATTTGAAGGTAAAAACCGGTAGATACTGGTACCAAAAATCTCAAAAGTCGGTACCGAATCGGTACCAAAAGTGTACCCGATTCGGTAAATTCGGTACCAGTACCTGATACATCCCTAAACAAAAGTCACACACCATTAACGTGTAAATCATTTTCATCAAAGCCAAAAAGATCGTCTTTGCCCTTTGGATGACTCGACCCAGTGACCCACACAATATTAAAAACAATAAAAATAATTCATCCACGATCTCCTGGAAATACACCAACGAAAACCCCAAAATATTCCCCTATTTTAGAGAGAGAATCACAAGATCATGAGATTCAATTCACCCCCTTTTTGAATTCAGAAGAAAGATTCAAGATTTCTTCTGGGTTTCCAATCTTGTAAACACCCATGTACGGTTTTCATACTTTTTCCTTTTTTACAAACCCTAATTTCAAGAATTTGTTATTTGGGGTTTTTGTTTTTTCAAATTTGTGTTTTGGGTTTTTGTTGATTGTAGTTGTTGATTATCTTGTTTTGTGCTTTTTTTTGTTTTTTTTTTTTGCAATTGTTAGTTTGTGAAGGGATGGTGAATTTTGCTTCTTCTTCTTTTTTTTTCTTTGAATAATTTGGGGTCTTTTTAGATTGTGTTTTAGGTTTATATTGATTGTAGTTGCTAATTATCTTGTTTTGTGCTTTTCTTGCAGTATGATTCATTGATTGTTACTTTTTTGAAGGGATGATGAATTTGGTTGATTTTTATTTTATTTTATAATTTGGGTTCTTTTTTTTTTTAAATTGTGTTTAGGTCTTTATTGAGTGTAGTTGCTAATTATCTTGTTTTGTGTATTTTTTTGCTGTATGATTCATTGATTGTTACTTTTTTTTTTGAAGGGATGATGAATTTGGTTGATTTTTATTTTATTTTATAAAATTTGGTTGATTTTTATTTTATTTTATAATTTGGGGGTTTTTTTTTAATTGTGTTTTGGTCTTTATTGAGTGTAGTTACTAATTATCTTGTTTTGTGTTTCTTTTTTGCACTATGGTTTATGGATTGTTAGTTTGTGAAGGGATGGTGAATTTGGCTGTTTTTTATTGTTTATATATATATATTTTTTTTGGGGTAGATTGTGATTTAGGTTTTTATTGATTGTAGTTGTTGATTATCTTCTTTTGTGTGTTTTTTTTTTTTTTTTTTTTTTTTTTTGCACTCTGATTCTTTGATTGCTAGTTTAAGGGATGATGAATTTGGCTGATTTTTTTTTTTTTTTTTTCAGATTGTGTTTTAGGTTTTTATTGATTTTAGTTGCTAATTATCTTGTTTTGTGCTTTTTTTTGCACTATGAATCATTGATTGTTACTTTGTAAAGGGATGATGAATTTGGTTGATTTTTTTTTAAATCAAGATTAAGGGTTTAAATTTTTATGCATGTGGTGTGGTTACTGAAGATTTATTGCTAATTTTGCAGGGACTACAGGATCCCTGATAACGAAGTTGACGAAATCGATTACATAGCAGATGAGATAGATGTTTTGGATTTTGTGATGGATGACGCGGAGGGGGGTGGTGGTGGATATGAAGTCGTTGATGATTACGATATGGTTAGTTTATTTTCATTGCATTTTTCGTTACTATCTTGTTGTGCGAAGCTTGAGATTTCCGACGCGGGGTGGGGGGGGGGGTGGGGGGTGAAAACGTATATATCCAAAAATTTCTATAGAACCGGGGGGGTCGAAAACGTATATATACCCAAAAATTTCTCTGTGGAAGCTACATATATAACACTACTGAGCGAAAAGTTCAGGGGATCGGGTATTGTATATCACTTGTATGGTCATTACAGGTTGTTATACCCTACCGTTTATTTAAAACAAGTTGATTTTCGGTGTATTTATATGATTATATAACCTTTTAAATCAGTTAATCTTGATGTTGATTATGGCAACAAATGTAGACGTTGTAAAAAATAAATAAAATAAAAGTTTTGTTCGTTCCTCTTGGATGTAATTGATGACTGAAATTGAGATCCGAAACTTGAATTGGGTGTATTTAGATTCTTTTAAAATGTTAAATAAACTATTTTTAAGAATTAGAATGTTATTTGGTAACATAGGTTTTGTTATTATATTATATCTAATATAGAGGTGTACAAATCGTTTTGGTAACTATTTTTTAAAAATTAGAATGCTTTTTTTTAACCGCACCGGTTTTCTTAAACCGGGTTTCTTTTAGTCAAACCGGTTCGGTTTTAAAACCAGTTTCCAAGGATAAACCCCCAAACAGATTCTGTACTGGTTATAAACCGGTTTGGAACAAAAAAAGCGGTTTAGATCGGTTTTTTACAACTGGTTCGGGTTATAAACCGGTTTCAAAGATCGAGAATACGAACTGGTATCCAAAACGTCAGGTCAAGTCGGGTTGAAACCTTTTTTTTTACAACTGGTTCGGTTAGTGACGGATCTTGAAAATCTTTATAGGGGCAACGTTTCATATAAAAAGGATAACGAAATCGAAAAAACGTCAAATTTTTTCAAAATTTACACTACCGTTGGAGCGGTAAGGGGTAGCGGGGGCTACCCCTAGAAACATGCTAGGTCCGCCCCTGGGTTCGGTTACAAACTGGTTTCAAAGATCGAGAATACGAACTGGTATCCAAACCGTCAGGACGAGTCGTGTTGAAACCAGTTTTGTTACAACCGGTTCGGGTTATAAACTGGTTTCAAAGATCGAGAATACGAACTGGTATCCAAACCGTTTGGTCGAGTCGGGTTGAAACCAGTTTTTAAAAAAAACCGTTTTTTTTTTTCAAACAGGATCGTTTTTTTTCCGGGTTTTTTTGAACCGTTTTTTTTTTTGTACATGTCTAATCTAATATGTTAGTTATTGACAAAATTTAATATAAGATGAAGAAAAAGTATTGGCGGGTCAACACAATGGTCAGTATCGAATCAAGAATCAATCATCACTTTCCTTCTAATAAAAAACTTTTATTATTTTACGTAGGTGACGGATACTTCTTCCGCTCAAGCAAGAAGAGGCAAAGACATTCAGGGGATCCCATGGGAGCGGTTAAAGATAACCCGAGAAAGTTACAGACGCACACGATTAGAACAATACCGAAACTACGAAAACATTCCGTTATCAGGTGATGCTGTGGATAAGGTACACCTTTAACAATTCCGTTTACTTTGAGCGCGTGTGTAATATATATGTGTTCTTATATGTGTTGTTCCGTGTGTAGAAATGTAAACAAAAGCAGAAGGGTGCTAACTACTATGAATTTTTTCATAATACGAGATTGGTGAAGCCTACAATCCTTCACTTTCAGGTAATTGCTGTTTCGCTTGGTAACTATTTGACGTAACTAAAATGTAAAAAGTGGCGTTTTTACCAGTCCACTAACGGGTTGAGGCTTGTTATGTTTTTATCTCGGATTGGTGTAACTAAAACAGTTTGCTAAAAATGATGCTACTCAAAAGGGTTGAAAGTCATTCAAAGATCATTATTAAATTATTAATGCATAAAACCTTTTAAATCATATAAAGCAAAATTTATCTTATAATTGAAATAATGCAATTTCTTGTTCATTTTTAACGAAGTTACAATATATGAAAATATTAGAAGACAAAAAAGTGTTTTGAGTCTGGACAAACTAGTTGAAAGTCGCCTAACATGTATTTATGTATGCGTAAAACCTTTTAAATCATTTTAACCATGGATGTCAATAGCGGTTACAGCGACCGCTATAGCACGCGTCGTAGCATTGTGAGGTGTTGGCGCTATTCCTTGGTTAGCGACTAAATATCGAATTTTAGGGTTTCTTTAATTTCTTTAATTTCGTTAAGATTATAAAGATAGCGTATTTTCATTATTTTAGGTTATTTCTTCTATACATGAAATAGCGTACTTTAACTATTTATACGTGAAAACAACACTTTTTTTTATTTCTTTCCCTTTATCGCTAAACATGAAATAGCAGGCGCTATTTCATTGCTATCGCTATGTAGGCTGTAGCATATAGGTAGCCTGTCACTATTGTTCGCTATTTGCTATTGACAACTATGATTTTAATTTTTAATCAAACCACCAGGTTATCATTGAAATGATATAATTCCTGTAATCGTATTTGACAAAGTAACTATTTATAATAATGTTAAATCTTTGGACAAAAGAGAATTCGGGTCGTCAGTCGACTCAACATGCCTGCATGTCCATTCTATCACCTTTTTCCGATACGGGTCTTTTAACCGCTGTATATTATTCTTCAGCTAAGGAACCTGGTCTGGGCTACCTCAAAACATGACGTATATCTCATGTCTAACTACTCAATCATGCATTGGTCATCGTTATCGTACAATTTGTCCGAGATCCTTAACTTTTCTGGTCATGTAGCACCTACTGAGGTAATGTCAGTTTTCTTCATAACATTTAGTTTATTTGAAATATTGTCTTAATATTTAATAATTTATATGCTTTGTGGTCGTCTAGAAACATGCGGGGAGTTTACTGGAAGGTTTTACACAAACGCAGATTAGTACTCTAGCCGTAAAAGATGATTTTTTAGTTGCCGGAGGGTTTCAAGGAGAGCTTGCGTGTAAGGTATTTTGGAAGTATAATGGTTAAACTTTTTAGGGGTGAGCAAAAGGAAAAACCCGACCCGACAATTACCCGACCGACCCGAGAACCGATCAAACATAAAATACAGAACCGATTTACTACCCTAAATATAGGGTCGGTTCCGGTCCATAGGTACAAGTCGGGTTTTACCATGAAAAGAACCGAGAACCGACCCGACCCGACCCTATTTTATATGAAAAATTGGAACCGATTTAAATACCTAGGTACTTGGGTTCGGGTCGGGTTGGGTATATTTTCGGTTCGGTTCTCGGTTATTTTCGGTCCGGACCTAAACTTGCTCACCCCTAAAACTTTTTCTTTAATATTTTTTAGAGTAAACTTCCGTTTGCTCCCTGTGGTTTGGTCACTTTAACGGTTTTGCCCCAAACCTTTAAAAATAACCATTTTCTCCAATAGTTTGCTATGGTTTTTCCATTTTGCTCCCTGCAAACAAAATGGAAAAACAGACAATTTGGATGGAGTTAGAGGCGGGGAGCAAAATGGAAAAACCATAGCAAACTATTGGAGGAAAATGGCTATTTTTAAAGGTTTGGGGCAAAATCGTTAAAGTGACCAAACCACAGGGAGCAAAATGGAAGTTTACTCTATTTTTTATGTAGGTTTGATTGGTTTGTAACATGCACTTTGGTCTCTGATATTTTTATTTCATTTATTAAATGATGCAGCGGTTGGATAAACAGGGAGTAAGCTTCTGTACAAGAACAACTTACGAGGAAAATGCCATAACAAATGCCGTTGAGATATATGACAGCTTGAGGTAATTCATATTTGAACTCTGTTATGAATAATCTGTGTCAAATGTTGGTTACCCATATATGTATTGTTTCGTTGAACATTTACTTGTTTTTAAATAATTTTTTTAAAAAACATCATGCATTACTGAGTTGTTTTGCAGTGGTGCAATGCATTTTATGGCATCAAACAATGACGGTGGCGTGCGAGAATATGATATGGAGAGATTTCAGCTTACGAATCACTTCCGTTTTCCTTGGCCAGTGAATGTGAGTTTTTTGTTTACCTTCGTTTTACTATCTTTTGCTACGATCGCCGTCAGTGGTGTGGCAATATGGGCGAGTTGGGTAATTGGTTAAAACTTGTCTGGTTCAAAATGGGTCGACTCTCAACACTTTGTCCAAAAGTTTTGAACTTTTTTAAAGAGTAAAGTACACAGATGGTCCCTGTGGTTTACCAAAAAATTGGATTTGGTCCCTAGCTTTTCAAAATTACATGGATGGTCCCTGTGTTTGCACTTTTTAACGCATTTAGTACCTGTCCAATAAATGCAAAGGTTTTAGCATGTAAGTTAGGGACTAAATGCGTTACAAAGTACAAACCTCAGGGACCATCCATATACTTTCGGAAAAAGCTGGGGACTAGATGCGTTTCAAAGTGAAAACATCAGGGACCATATGTGTACTTTTGAAAAGGTAGGGACCGAATCCAAAATTTTGGTATGTCACGGGGACTATCCGTGTACTTTACTCTTTTTTAAAAGTGTGCTGTGACGTATAACTTATTTTGCAAATTTGACACCATATTCTCTTTTTCTGTTCTCAAGATGTAATTATTTCCATTATCTGGTTGTATCGGTTCAGTTTGAACAAGGTCTCATTTGTGTGCTTTAATCATAGACACGATAAGTTATTTATTTTTATTTGTTTCAGCATTCATCATTAAGCCCAGATCGCAAGCTTATAACCGTCGTTGGAGATCATCTCGATGGACTAATTGTGGACTCTTCAAATGGAAAAGTAAGATATTATACATTTTATGTTATGTTTTTGATTTGTTACTTTCGCTTTCTTTAATGGTTCTGTTATTTATTTTCGAGTAAAATGCCATTTTCGACCCTGAGGTTTGGCCAGTTTTGCGACTTTCGTCCAAAGGTTTGTTTTTTCGCATCTGGATCCAAAAGGTTTGAAATCTTGCCATTTTCATCCGACTCGTTAATTCTATCCATTTTTTAACGACAAGTCAGGGGTATTTCCATCATTTATCTTGCCATTTTGATATAGATAAGGATAAATTACACTTTTCGTCCTTTATGTTTGTATCTGATTGCAATGGATAGCCTTTAACTTTAATAATTACAGTTACAATCCTTTATTTGCAAAACTTATTACACCCTAGGTCCTTTAGCACTAACCTAATTAAAATTTTCAGTTAAGTTATATTACATAAGGGCAGTTTAGTCTTTTAACTGATTAAATTAAATTAAAAATAGTTTAATAAAAAAACAATAAACTAAAATATATATAATACATCAGATCTAATATCCCTCTTTATCTCTCTCGCTCAACGCTTTCTTCCCCAACCAAACCCACCACCACCTGCCACCACTCTTCAACTCATTATCCGGAAGCTGATACGAAACATCCTCTAACTCCAACTCAACAGGCTGCAACTCCTCCATCCCCCATCTCTCTCTCTCTCACTCGACAATCTCTCTCTAAAACCCTTGAAGCCTAAATGCCTAACAACCATCACTCTGGGCCTCCGGCCACCTCCACCTCCGCTCTCAACACATCACGCAACGCCGCCATGGATTCGATCTTATTCTTCAACAGCTTCACAAACCATTCAGGCACCATAATCTCTTTCTATAACCCCTAAAACATACACACCAGATTTGTCGATCATAGTGGTGAGGGTATTTAATGGTTATTCACAGATCTACCATATATGATCTGCAACCTTAGCCGAACACATACCAGATTTGGATCCCCTCTTCTCCATCTCTGACCATAAAGGTCGCCGCCACCATACACACACACACACCAGATCCGGAACCCTAGACGAACGTGGTGGTCGTTTATGGGGATTATTTGATGGATGCGAAAAGATGTTATCTCTGTTTTTCCACTTCATCAATCTGAAATATGATTAAAGGTTTATGGGGATGGTATGATGGTAAAAGGTCAAGACTGAATGTTGTGGTTTAAGGGCTCTTGGTGCTTATCTTTTTTGTTTGTTGATTTTTTTTTTATTTTTTGAATTATAATTTGGGGTAACTCAAAAACCATAATTTGGATCTCCTGTTTCGTGTGAATTTCTTGAAGGAGTTTTTTTTTATGTGGTGGTGGTGGTGGTGGTGGTGGGGTGGGTGGGTTGGTTGCTGTAATGAAGTTTGACTTTTAAAAATAGGAGGTTTTGATTTGATTTGATTTGTAGTTTGATTTGAAATGGGTGGCTAGAAGGATTAAAAAGAAATAAGGGTAGGTTAGATCATAGATGAGAGGAAGAGAAATAGATGGAGGCGGTGGTGCGTGGCATATTTGGATGGTTGTTTTATTCTTGTTGCAGATAGTTTAGACAGGGAGAACATAGATCAAAGAGCAAAAGATATCTATTGCACAAATGGTCCTTAAGACATAAAAAGACGAATTTACCCTTATGTGCAATGCACATGACTGGATTTAACCTAAAATTTTAACCTGGTTAGTGCTAAAGGACGTAAGGTGTAATAGGTTTTACAAATAAAGGATTGTGACTGTAATTATTAAAGTTAAAGGCTATCCA
Source organism: Helianthus tuberosus (assembly GCA_030545235.1). Classification (NCBI taxonomy): domain Eukaryota; kingdom Viridiplantae; phylum Streptophyta; class Magnoliopsida; order Asterales; family Asteraceae; genus Helianthus; species Helianthus tuberosus. The sequence goes on from CM060362.1 coordinate 4,829,925, forward strand.
TTGCAACCTGATACAAACATAAAGGACGAAAAGTGTAATTTATCCTATAAATAAACAAAACAAATAGCTAAAAAGACGAAAATGCCCCTGACTTAACGTAAAAAATGGATGGAGTTAACTAGTCATATGAAAATGACAAGATATCAAACCTTTTGGATCCAGATGCGGAAAACAAACCTTTGGATGAAAGTCACAAAAGTGGCCAAACCTCAAGGACGAAAATGGCTTTTTACTCTTTATTTTTTGTGTATATATAATTTTTAAAATTTATATCTTGTTTGCAGACGGTTGCATCCGTTGAAGGTCACCTCGACTACTCATTTGCGTCCGCATGGCATCCAGACGGAAGACTTTTCGCTACAGGAAACCAAGACAAAACCTGCAGGGTATGGGACTTACGAAACCTCTCAAACCCCGTTTCGGTTCTCAAGGTCAACATGGGGGCAGTTCGGTCAGTCCGTTTCTCATCCAACGGACAGTTTTTAGTAGTAGCGGAGCCTGCTGATTTTGTACACATTTACGACACCAAACTAAACTGTGAAAAACGGCAAGAAATCGATTTTTTTGGAGAAATCTCGGGTGTGTCGCTAAGTCCCGACGATGAAACGCTGTATATTGGAGTGTGGGACCGGACTTATGCTAGTTTGTTACAGTATAACAAACGACATAAGTACGGTTACCTTGATTCGTTTGTGTAGGTGTAGGTTTAGTTACTAAAAAAATAAGAATTCTGAAATGAGTTTTGGTTTGATGCTTGTTCTGGATTCTGATTTAGTTTTGGTTATATTGGAGTATATGATATGATGATTAAAGACTTGTGTGATGTAAAACTTTGGTTAAGATGTATAGAGTTGGGTTATCTTTTGAAGTGTGTATTGGTTGTTTGTTCAAATCAATGTGTTTACTTAGGTGCTGTTTGTTTTTTCAGATGTAAAATGTCTGTAGTCTGCGAACCACACCTGCAGGCATCTGCAAGAGAAGATGTTGCCCAAATGTCTGCAGTCTGCAAGGAGAAGAGGGTTTGTTTTTTTTTTCTTCAAAAACTTCAACCACACAACACAAACAAGCTCTCTCTCTACAACCACCACCACCGCCCCTCTCTCTCTCTCTACGGTCTCTCTCTCTCTCTCTCTCTCTCACAGAACACTCTCTCTCTCTACAACCACCACCACCGCACCACCTCCGCCATCACACAGGTCTCTCTCTCTCACAGGTCTCTCTCACGTCTCTCTCTCTCACATGTCTCTCTCTCTACAGGTCTCTCTCTCTCTACGCTCTCTCTCTCTCACAGATGGGTTTGGTGGTGGTGGGTTTTGACGATGGTGGTGGTGGAGGTGGTGGTGGCAGGGGAGAAGTTTTTGTGGTGTGAGGTGTTTGGATTAGGTTTTTTGAAGATGTTTGAAGTAAAGGTTCTGAGTTTTTTTTTAAGATGAAAGAAGCTATTTGTAGATCTGTTTAAAAAAAACAAACAGTTTTCAACATCTTATGTCTGCCCGCCTGCAGACATAAGCATTTTGCAGATGTTATAAGCAAAAACAAACAACACCTTAGTGTCTTGAATTTTTAGAGGTTGGTTGGTTTTTTTTTTTTTTTTTTTTTTTTTTTGCATCACATTATTTATAAAGATTAAACTGAAAAATAAAGCTTTATAAAAAGGAGCAAAGTTATTTAATTTTGAAGATAAATGAATTAAACTAAGGTTTATATTCGAGGTGGTGTGAAAAACAGAGAAACTAAAGTGGTTATATATAAACCGTCTATGAAATGTATTTAAATAATTCAAACTATTACTTATTGTATTTAAACGAGTTAACGCTTCCCGCGGGTTGCTGCGGAAAGTTAACAAATAAATTATAAGTGGTTTTTTCAAATGCATTTTTTCACTTAATTTGAGGATTAAAACTTAAAATGTAGCATATCAAAAATAAGACCCATGCATCTTCTAGTGAAGTTTCTAACTAATCTTTGACTCCGATTTTATCAAAAAGTCAGAGATCTCATCATGGATTGTAGAAGAACAATCCCATTTTCTTCTTTTGTGTTGTGTTAAATTCATTGTTTTCTTCATTTCAACAAAGCCAAATGAGTAAGCGTTCTATCTTCGACGGATTTATTATGTATATAACCTAAGGTATTTGTATCGTATACAATAGTTCTAACAACATATGGAAAATTCAGTAACAACAAAAGTTAATTAAATCAACAAAAATAGAAAGAGATTTGAAACAACTCGTTATATATCAAAAAAAGTTTGCATTTAAACACATCCTAAACTTGTAATGTCGAATTAAAACTATTCAAAAAGTCCCCAATTTCAAGCTTCTGAGATAAAAAAAAAAAAAAAAAAAAAAAAAAAAAACGGGATAACAAAAAAAATTTGGTCAGAATTCAAGATTGTCTTTCATTCTCTAATTAATATGCGGCAACAACATATGAGAGTCAAATAACTTGGTATCGATTTGTTGCGATTCAAAAGAAAACAAACTGCAAACATGAAAAGGCGTATGCTTGGTGTGATTGAACAAAGTTAAAATTTTAAATGGTGCAAAACGTTAACGCAATATTACTTTGTACATGCAAGTCTAATAAAAGAAACATAACGATAAACATGGTAACAGCATAGATTTGGACCGTCGAATCGGAATTTGTAACTATATGTTTATGCGTTGTGGAGCGCCGTTACATTGCTACACGCAACATCAAGTTGATACAAATATCAATAAAAATCTGCAATTTCATCAAAAGCCAAATTTATGGTAAGCAAATAGATCTTGAAATGAAATTTCATAATCCATAAATAACATAACATACTAAGATGAGGACATATTTTGAAAATGAAGAACAAATCTTTGATATTCATAATCCATAAATAACATAACATACTAAGATGAGGACATATTTTGAAAATGAAAAACAAATCTTTGATACGTTTACAATCATGAATCACCAAGCATATACCAATTTTAAAATCATGAGCAACGGTGAGAATTTAGAGACATTTGTTTCCAAGTTTGTCTTCAAAATTTCAACAATTTGGGTAAAATACTCCCTGCCAATCTTTGGAATTATTTTCTGGGTTATACTATATCAATCAAATAATGGAATTTGAAAGTTAACAGTTGATGGCGATTGAATTGAAACGAATCATTTGTAATATATATTACTTGCGGTAGTTAATTTCTCTAGAAACATGGATTTGATGACGGGGTGGATAAAAAGAAAAACTACATGGAAGTTGAAGAGAGCAGTTAATATGTAAAAGAGAAAGGGATTTATTTGGTTTAAGAAAAAAGAGAAAGAAAAGTGTGTATATGAGAATCGAACCGGTGTCCCAGAAGTGTTGAAGAGACACGACTACCACACCAATAGTTTATATCTTGTGGGAAGTTTTTATTTTTTTATTTTGTATATAACCGATGCCTATCTTGAATGAAGAGGTGCCTCTAGATGAAAATATGCGATGAGTGTTTGAAATATGGATTTAAAAATGGGGAAATTGGGGAAACGAACAATTGCCTAAATAATAAATAAGGGGCTTTGGGAAACAAACCGTTTATAAAATATTAATATTATACCTTACATAAATCATAAATATGGAATAAAGATAATAAGCATTACAATAAAAATAATAAAAAAATAAAGTGTACACATAATGGATGGCAGTGAAAACTCAATTGACACGGACACTATATTGACACGTAATGCAATTGTTAATAATTTATGCATGTAGTGGTAGTTATTAAAATGTCAGTTTTGTTTCTTGAGATAGGGGCGGTGAGTTGCAGCAAACAGTCGAATTCTTATTAAGGACGCATCGGTCATTATTGTTGACGCAACGGTTGAGCGTAGTAGGAACGCAACGGTTGTGCGTGGTAAGAAGTTTGGTTGGTAAATGTATAAGGGTATAATAATAATTCAAACTATTACTTATTGTTTGGTAATAGTTCCAACTATGAAATGTTTGGTGACAATTCCAACTAACGGAACTATTATCCATTTAGGAATAACCCACTAGTGTTAGTGAGTTTAGATAAACTTTAAGATGATAAGAGGTGTAACACCCCGTGTTTCGAAAGTCAAAGTCAAAGTCAAGATTGAAGTCAAAGGAAGAAAAGATTGTTAATTACGATCTGTCTCTCCTTGCTCAATTCCTGTTTTGACTTCTTTGACTTGTAGTTAGTCTATTTTATTTTCGCCTTAGTTGTATTATGTGGAGTATCTATTAATAAATCGTATATTAATAGCTATTTATCGCATGTTTAATCGCTTTATCGCTATCGCAATCGCACTCGCAACTCGAATTACGCATTTTTGTTATTGTTATACGTGTGTGTGTGCCTTATGTGTTACTTGTGCATGTTTATTTATGTTATGTGTGGGGAATCAATCGAAACGCAATCGAACTCAATCGCAATCAAAATGGTATGATAATTGGTGGAAAAGAGATAGTGCGAGATATGAGTAGTTGGGATTAAAAGTAATTTGATAAGCAACTCCATCGCATCGCTCGCTCGAACCGCATCGCAACGCGCTACACGCGAATCGAAACGGCAACACTCGTCGCGCCAAGCACTCGAACCAGGTGCCGGCCGGACGGATTGCCATCCGACCGGGCTGCCATCCGATCGAGGTGCCGTCCGACCGGGCTGCCACCCGGGCGAGATGCCATTCGACCGACCAGCCCTTTCCACTTTGGGCATCCTATAAATACCCCTTGTCACTTTCATTCTTTCTACTTTTGGCAAGTGACGTCCGACCCGTGCTCCTACTCGCTTTTTCCTTCGATTTCTCGTAATTCCGGTAAGATCTCGTCCTAAATCTTGTACTATCTTAATCTACACGCACTCCTACGCCTTTCTATCTTTTGAATCTCAACTTTTAACCGTGAAATCATCAAGATTCAAGGTGTTCTAGGATGACGTCATCATGTGTTCTTGAAGAACTTCATGTTTTGGCCTCAATCCACCAAGAACAACTTAGATCTAACCGATTTCCACATAAACAAACAAAGATCTTTCATAGATCTAAACAAACTCACAATGAAGTGTAGTGAAAGATGGTTTTCCAACCTTCTTTCAACTCTTTCACACTCAATGCACTCAAACCCGGTGGGAATCGGAACTACTACTGAACGTCTACTCATTCTTAGTGATGTATCAGTGCTAGATCCAAGACCCATCCGAGAGATAGTGATTTCGGGTTTGGACATGAACAACCGTCTCGGACCGTGCACCGTCGGACTAGGGTGATTCCTGTTCGGTCAGGTCGTTGGGGACGAGATGGGGTTCCTATTGTTTAAACCAGTCACCACAACGTCTCGCTCAAGTTACAACACTTCAAGCAAGTTCAAGTAACAGCACGATCAAGTCGTTGGGACGAGCTGTCATCCGACCGGACTGCTGTCCGACCGGGTTGCCATCCGCTCGACCCACCGTCCGATCGGGTTGCATCTTGATTCATTTAAAAACTTAAACAATTCTCAACATGTTCAGTAACAGGGTTGCCACCCGGTCGGATGGACATCCGACTGAGCGACCGCCCTGCTGAGGATTTGTTCTCACTGAGGAACCTCGCCACTCGAGTCGCCGTCCGATCGGACGACTGTCCGATCGACCGACCTGAAAGGTAGAGATACCTCAATGTTTTCAAAATGCTACAACGAAAAACTTCAAAAGGCAAGCCATTATACACAAACACATCCTTCTCAAAGGAAGAAACAATCCACTCGAACAGTCATCCGACCGGACTGCTGTCCGACCGGACAACTGTCCGAACGGATTACCACTCGCACGACTGACCGTCCGATCGGATTACCATCCGACCGAACTGCTGTCCGACTCACTTGTACCCGGCACCGTTTTACGCGTCACTTATCGTTATGCTATCAATCTATTCAGGCTAACCATACTCTCTAGCGCTCCCATCAATCCATCAACCGCTGTGAGTATACTCGAACCCTTTTTGCTTTACGCACTTTTGGGTGTTACATACGTTACTTATACTAAATCACATCGAACACACTACGCAATACTTTAAACGCAAACCGTTACCGCATGTTATACGTGACTTAATGAATGCTTGTTTGTTATGTTTACACATGGAACGCTGTCTACCTGCCTTAGCAACGATAGTACTATTAGTTTGGACTCAGCACCCGTTCACTCGGGGGTTGTTAAGGACAGTCAACCCGCAGTCATTGGTATCGATAGGTTCATGTCGATAACTAACATGCCTCATTTCACTCTGTGTACGTGCTGTTTATGCGTAACGCTTTCGAACTCTATACACTATTATCAAACTTGTATGCTCACCTTTACACTATGTATATTGACTTTTACTTTAACGTATGTGACAGGTGCTTAAGTTGTTTTTATGCTTAGCTTGCTGTGAACTTGAGGCAAGGAAAGGTCTAGGATGCTCTCTGTGCTGTGATGAAATCGAAGCTAGGAAAAGAGGTCCTAGAAACCAATAAATAAACTATCTATGTATAAATCTGAGTTGTCGGAACAGAACTACTTGACTAGATTTGTCTGTAATAATTTGTTTGCCTTTTAAGACATGGTATGGGACATGTTACTTTAAATTAATCGGTAATGATAATTGTTATGGAAACTTCTGGACAATCTGTTTCGCTCAGTGCCATGCCCTGATGTTCCGCCATCCGTTAGGGTGTGACAGATTGTTATCAGAGCCATAACTATAGGGAATTAGGCAAGACTCGACCTAGTCCGGGTCGATGTCTTAGAGACCTAGTCTATAGTTAGGAACCAACAGACCGACTTGTGCATATCCGTTAGGGATTATGTATGAGCTTACTGCTATTTCTCGCTATTCTCGCCTATGCTACACTATCACCGCACTCGAATTTTCAGATCATGAATGAGCGATTAAGTCGAGATTAGGTGTGAAAACTGCAAACTCTCGACTAACTTGCTTGATCAACCTATATTTTTATCTATGAACACGAGAAATTACGTTGAAATAGGAGTGAAATCCATACTTTGACGCATAGTTCTCCTTTATTTTATCAAAACAGGAACGAAGTTGGTAAGCCAGGGGTGAAACCCTAACCTTGACGATTTGTTCCGACTATTACTTGGTTTTATAAAACTCTCACCAAAGTCTCGACGGACTCCAACGACCTGAAGTCACGATATGACCAACCGGATGCGTGCCAAACACCCAAGAATCGAGGCAAAAAGCACAGTCCTGAAGGTCAAAATGTGTATAACAACTCCTTGAGAATAGTCGAATCACTTTGGATAGTCAATGTCTAATAGCCGCAGACGATCTATTTTCTGATTTTTATGTGTTTCGATTCTGAGCCCGCAACTGCTGACTCTGTTGATTCGTTGATTTTATGTGTTTTTATATGAATTTGCCTGTTTATATGTTTAAATTTTGGAGGCTTACTCGATTTTTCTTTCACTTCGATCGACACGCACGACTCGCACTGCATTTCTATCTCAAAACGCTGACAAATCGCTAAATTGTGGACGACCTAAAGCTATGATATACGCTTAAACAACACTACTCGATATACTAAACGCGATCGCTATATTCGAACACTCGCGAACTGTGAATGATAGGTTTCTGTATTCTGACTACCTCTTGTGCTTAAATGCTTCTGTGATTCTGTGATTTATGTGTTTCTGTGATTCTGTGCCCTACGTGCTTATGTGCTTCTGTGTTATGTGAATATGTGATTATGTGCCTATGTGTTTATAGGATACTTGTTACACTATGTTCCTGAGCTTTAGTAAGTATTAGACGTGTGAGGTGAGATTCGATTATGATGTGTCTGAGACCTATGACGATGTCTGTTGCAGACAATGTCAACTGGACCATCATCTGGACCTCGTCACCCACGACTGTCGCGCCAAGAACAGAGGGACAAACGCCTTGCTGCCTTCCTCGCGAAACAAGTGGCCAAGGTTGTACCCCAGATTGTGAGTGAGATTTATGAGAATGTTAGCAAATCGTCTGAGGAGTCTAGAACCGAAGCTCCTAAAGTTGCTACCAAGACTGCTTTCAGCTTCAAGCAGTTCAAGGCATGCGGTCTGAAGGAATTCACTGGAGAAGATGGCCCGACGGCTATGTTTCAATGGTTCGATTCCATCGAAGTCACTCTGCGCCAGAGTGGATGTCCGGAAAATCTCCGCACTCTAAACGCTACCGGCGTCTTCCAGTCCCGCGCATTAGACTGGTGGACGGCCGAGAGAAACAAACGCGGAAATGATGCAGCTTATGAGCTGACCTGGGAAGAGTTGAAGGCCATCATGATGGATGAGTTCTGTCCTCCCCATGAACGCCAAAAGCTGGAGGACGAATTCTGGAATATTAAGCAGAAAGAAGGTGGCAACGCTGCCCTGACTGCTCGCTTTAAGCAGCTCAGCATCATCTGTCCCGATCAAGTAAAGACGTCCGACATGGCGATCAAGAAGTACATCCGAGCCCTACCCGACTGTGTTGCGGATTTTGTGCATGCCGCGAAGATAGCAATAATCGAAGAAACTTACTTGCTTGCCGTCGAAATCAACGACAAGCGGGTAAAAGCTGGTTTTTGAGATAAAACTGTGAAGAGCCTGCACCAAGTCATCGCCGCGCCAACCGCTGAAACCGCCGCCGCTCAACCGTTAAAGTCCTCACGCCGCAAGAAGAAGAACAACAACAGCAGCTCCAGCAACAAGAACTGTGCTGTCACCACCACTGCTGCTCCTCTTCAGGCCGTACCGGCCCTACAGCAGCACCATCACCGTCCAACACCAGTTACTTATGGTCCGCCTGCAAAGCGTGCATACACAGGCCCCCACCCGGCTTGCCCAACATGCTCTTATCATCACCCGGTGGGTCTCACCTGTCGTTTATGCGCTCACTGCAACATGTACGGCCACTTCACCGTAAATTGCCGTACTGGTCCTCGTCAAGCACCAGCTCAAGCCACTGCTCATCAAGCTCTGCTCCCAGCCCCGCAAGGCCAACAAGCGGCTCAGGCACCCGCGATCAACGCCAGAGTCTGCTTTGCATGTGGTGATCCCAACCACTTTGCGAACATGTGCCCGAACAGGGTTATGAAACAAGAGCCCCAGCAGCAGCAACACCAACAGCAGCAACCTCAACAACAGCAACAAGCCGCACGCGCCAGAACTTTCAACATCAATGGTTGCCAAGCCCAGACTGACAACAACGTGGTCAATGGTACGTTCCTTGTGAATGGTATTTATGCTTCATGTTTGTTTGATACTGGAGCCGATAATTGCTTTGTGTCGTTCGAATTCGAGAAGCTCTTTAGTCGTAAACGCTCCCATCTCCCGTCGACGTTCGATGTTGAAGTCGTCACTGGAAGAACTGTCGCCATTAATTCTGTTCTTCGTGATTGTACTCTTGAGCTCAACAATCACATCTTCCCAATCGACCTTATTCTGATGCAACTCAGAAGTTTTGACGTCATAGTAGGCATGGACTTTCTTCGCGAAAACCATGCTGAAGTTGTGTGCTTTAATAAGATGATTCGATTCTGGCCCACGAATGGTGATTTATTGTGTGTTTATGGCAAAACTGCTTCGAAAGGTCTCAAACTCATGTCATGCGTCCAAGCTAGCAAGTATCTCCGCAAGGAATACAAAGCTTTCTTGGCTAACATTGTAGTAGCGAAGAAGGAAAAGAAAGGAAGACCTGGTGTAAAAGATGTTCCAGTGGTCCGAGAATTTCCTAAAGTTTTTCTTGAGGATCTTCCCGGATTACCGCCAAGTCGTGATATCGACTTTTGTATCGACCTCATTCCTGGAGCCAATCCTGTTGCCAAAGCTCCTTACCGACTCGCACCGATCGAAATTCGTGAACCCTCGAACCAACTCCAGGAATTACTCGAGAAAGGCTTCATTCGCCCGAGCACCTCTCCTTGGGCCACGCCAGTCCTTTTCGTTAAAAAGAAGGATGGGCCGCTCAGGATGTGCATCGACTATCGGTGTCACAACCCCCGATCCCTGATCCCCGGGAACGGGCGGACTTGATCACAAATTTTGGTGGTATCAGTTTATTTAGTCTCGCCGCGGAATTTACATCAGGACCGTAGTTAGGAAATGTTTATCAGAGTAAAAACCACCTTCTTTTATAATAACATAGGCAAAACCCATGTTTCTTATTACAATACATTATAGGGATAAACCCTATTTTATTGAATTTAAAACATCGTTTATTAGGTAACTTTTATAGCCACATTATCCCCAAGCCTTCAGTGCTCTCCAGCTGGCTTTTCATTAATTGGCTGTTCACATTGTGTTACCTGTAACGCGTTTTAAAAACATTTGTCAGTCGGAAATACTGGTGAGTGAATCCCAGTTTAATCAAGAAACATTTTATCAATTAAAATAGTATTGAGAGCGATCACATTGTTTATTTCTACACAATTACTCATTAAGTATTTGCCACACGACCGGATCTATGGCTATGGTCAAATTACCCATTGGCTAACTCGTCGTCCAATGGTAATGCACTGTCATTCAGACTTACTACTACTCGTAGTAAATTTTGTATACAAAACCCCATAATACCGGTAGTAATTGAAGAACTACAAAGACTCAATTACCGCTTAATCACATTGTAAAATAATTAAGGTTTTGTAAAACATTCCAAAAACATTAACAAAAAGAGGATAAACTCACATTGCTGTCTTAGGCTTTTCGTAAGGGTTTCCTGGATATAATCTATAATTTATACAAATGTACATTGGTTAGTACCATAACCCTTTGAATTTATTAATGATACCCTCCCCGAGACGGCATTCCAACAACTACATCGGGCAGAACCACGACAGTTGTTACGGAACCCTAAATCAATTGGGCAGCGTAACTATTATGAAACTGGGGTTATATTACTTACAACAAAGCAGAACCTCACTAATTTAGGGTATAATGCCCAAAATATTATGTCTATAACTTCAGAATTCGAGAATGAGATTTGAGAATGAGCGACGGAAACTGAAAACTGATGCCATCTATTTATAGTTGTGTAATTGAGTCCTGTCGCGGCCCGCGTAAAAGACAAGGGACCCTTACGCGGCCCACGTCAACACCCGTCAACGCAGTAGCTTAGCTGGGTCAGCTAGTAGACTCGACACGATGGTGACACATGTCAGCCTCTGGGTGCATCCGCGTTTCATGAGTCCGCGCGGCCCGCGTAAGATTGAGGTGAGGTCTTTCGCGGCCCGCCTCAACTTACGTTTTCAGATTTTTAATTTCTTTTATATATTATAATCTATTTTGGGTTCGATTTCCACATACGGGGTGTAATATAAGACATATTGGAACAATTTAAGAGATAATAGAGTGTCAGAAATATTATGAGGGTATTGGTTTTACCGAGGGTTGTTACATTCTCCCCACCTTACTTTAGAGCTCGTCCTCGAGATCTACTGAAACAAATGAGGGTATTTCCTTTGCATTTCTGACTCAAGCTCCCATGTGTATTCAGGTCCTCTTTTGGAATCCCACTTCACTTTGACTAGAACTAGTCTTTTATGTTTGAGATTCTTGACTTTCCTGTCTTCAATTTGTAGAGGTTTTTCTACAAACTTGAGTTGTTCATTTACCTCTATATCCTTAAGAGGTACTATCAATGATTCATCAGCTAAACACTTTTTAAGATTAGATACATGAAACACATCATGTATTCCTGCCATTTCCTCTGGCAATTGTAGCTGATAGGCTACATGTCCTATTCTTCTAATAATTTTAAAAGGTCCAACATACCTGGGACTTAGTTTTCCCCGTTTGATGAATCTTACCACTCCTTTCCAAGGAGAGACTTTCAACAATACTCTATCTCCTACTTGAAACTCCAATGGTTTTCGCCTGTTATTAGCATAACTTTTCTGTCTATCACGTGTTGCTTTCAGTCGTTCCTTGACTTGAATAATTTTATCAGTTGTTTCTTGTACTATCTCAGGTCCAGATAGTTGCTTTTCCCAAATTTCTGCCCAACAGACTGGGGTTCGACACTTTCGTCCATAAAGTGCTTCAAATGGTGCAGCATTAATACTTGTGTGATAACTATTATTGTAAGAAAATTCTATTAAAGGTAAGTGATCGTCCCAATTACCTCCAAAATCAATTACACAAGCTCTAAGCATGTCTTCCATTGTTTTAATTGTCCTTTCATTTTGTCCATCTGTTTGTGGATGATAAGCCGTACTTAACTTTAATTTAGTTCCCATTGCCTTTTGGAAACTTGACCAAAAATGAGAGGTAAAGCGACTATCTCTATCAGAAACAATTGATAAAGGAATGCCATGTAAAGAAACAATTTCATTTACATACAATTTAGATAATTGTTCCATACTAATTGTTTCCTTCATTGGTAAGAAATGAGCTGACTTAGTTAGTCTATCTACAATCACCCAGATTGTATCATTTCCTTTCATAGTTTTGGGTAATTTAGTAACAAAATCCATGGTTATAAATTCCCATTTCCAAACTGGCATTTCTAATTGCTGTAACAAACCTGAGGGTTTTTGATGTTTAGCTTTAACTTGTGAACAAGTTAAACATTTAGAAACATAGGTTGCTATGTCTTTCTTCATTCCTATCCACCATAAATTTTTCCTTAAATCCTGGTACATTTTATCATTTCCTGGATGCATCGTATATTTAGACTTATGTGCTTCTTCTAATATACGATGGCGTAGATTTCCTAATTTAGGTATCCACATTCTCTTTTCATGGAATCTCCAAATTCCATCTGTTCCTTGTTTTAATTCTTTTAACATACCTTTTAACTTTTCAGTATCTTCCTTGATTACTAACTCTTGTGCTTCTCTTATTTGATCATTTAAATCTATTTGCAGATTTAATTTAAGAGAACGCACCCTTTTTGACTTTTCATGATACTTTCGGCTTAAAGCATCTGCCACTATATTGGCTTTTCCTTCATGATACTGGATATCACAATCATAATCACTAAGAAATTCCATCCAGCGTCTTTGCCTCATATTCAACTCCTTTTGCTTGAAAACATACCTTAAACTCTTATGATCAGTGAATATGGTAAATTTACTACCATAAAGGTAATGTCTCCAAATTTTAAGAGCAAAAATTATAGCTCCTAATTCTAAATCATGGGTTGAATAATTCTCGTCATGACTCTTGAGTTGTCTAGATGCGTAAGCTATAACCTTTTGTCGTTGTATCAACACACATCCATAACCTAATTTAGAAGCATCACAATAGACTACAAAGTCTTCAGTTCCTTCTGGTAATGCTAGTATAGGTGTATGGGTCAATCTTTGCTTAAGAATTCTAAAGGCTTCTTCTTGTTTTAATCCCCATTCAAACTTAACAGATTTACAGGTTAGCTTAGTTAAGGGAATGGCTATTCTAGAGAAATCTTTAATAAATCTTCTATAATAACCGGCCAATCCTAAGAAACTTCTAATCTCGGTTGGTGACTCAGGGATTTTCCATTTAGTAATTGCCTCAATCTTGGTTGGATCTACATGAATTCCTTCATGATTGACTAGGTGTCCAAGGAATTGTACCTGTTTTAACCAAAATTCGCACTTTGAAAACTTAGCATAAAGCTTTTCCTTTCTTAACAAACTTAAAAGTGCGTGCAAATGTTTTGCATGATCTTCTTTATTCTTAGAATAAATTAGAATATCATCTATGAAAACAATTATGAATTTATCCAAATATGGTTTACATACTCGGTTCATCATGTCCATAAATGCAGCTGGGGCATTGGTTAAACCAAATGGCATGACAGTAAATTCATAATGTCCATACCTTGTTCTAAAAGCAGTTTTAGGAATATCCTCTTCCTGTACCTTTAATTGATGATATCCTGACCTTAAATCAATCTTAGAGAAAAATCGAGCTCCTTGTAGCTGATCAAACAAATCATCGATTCTTGGTAATGGATACCGATTCTTAATCGTGACTTTGTTTAATTCACGGTAATCAATGCACATACGCATTGATCCGTCCTTCTTTTTAACAAACAGTATCGGCGCTCCCCATGGCGACGAACTTGGCTGTATAAATCCTTTCTCCAATAATTCATCTAATTGTTTCTTCAATTCTTGCATTTCAGCGGGTGCCAAACGGTAAGGTGCTTTGGCAATTGGTGATGTTCCTGGTAGCAGGTGAATTCTGAACTCAACTTCTCTGTCTGGAGGTTGTCCTGGCAATTCTTCTGGAAAGACATCTGAAAACTGAGATACTACTGGAATATCTTTTAGTTCTTTTCCTTTAATGTTAGTGATTATGGATATCAAATACACTATAGAACCTTTTCTTATACAACTTGCAGTTTTCATCACAGAGATGAATTTTGTGGTCCTAGAGGATTTATCTCCTTTAATGGTGATCATTTTTCCTTTTTGTGAATTTACCCGAATTAACTTTTGATCACATAAAATACTAGCTTTATTGGCTATCAACCAATCCATTCCTAAAACAACATCAAATCCTACCAGATTCATAGGATAAAGATTTGCAATAAATTTCTGATTTGAAATTTCTATACTTGCTCCCTGCAAGATTTCAGAAATTCTAACAGTTTCTCCATTGGCTGTCTCTACTAAGCATTCTTGTGGTAGTTTAGTTAATGATTGATTTAGTAATTTGCAAAACGATGTATTAATAAAACTTTGGTTTGCACCAGAGTCAAATAATACTTTAGCAAAGACATCATTAACTAAAAACGTACCAGCTATGACATCTGGGATCATCTTGGCTTCTTCTGCAGTCAGCACAAATGCTCTAGCATTTTTAGTATTCTTGTTATCTGCAGCTGGGACTAATTTTGGACAATTTAGCTTGATATGATCTTGTTCTCCGCAATTGTAACATACCCGGCTGTTGGCTTTCTTCCTGCAATTTTCTTCCTTGTGTCCCGATATTTTGCAAAAGTTGCAGTATATGGAACATCTCCCAGAATGTTTTCTTTTGCAATACCTACAATAAGGTGCAGAGGTAGAACCTAAATTTTTCCCACGGTTAGAATTTCCAGAACGAAATTCTTGAGTCAACTTCTGGGTTAGGCTTCTTCTTTGATCCTCTTCTCGAGTACGGACTAACTCATCTGTCAAGGTGTTGGCTAGTTCTACAGCTTCTTCTATGGTTTGAGGTCTAGCTGCCTTGACTACATGTCTTATCTCCCCAATTAATCCCCAAATATAACGAGAGATTAATACTGGTTCTGGTGAAGCAAGAGTTGGTACTATCCTAGCATATTCAAAGAATAACTTTGTGTACTCTTTGCTATCCACACCAGTCATCCTAAGATTTAGGAATTTGTTTGCTATCTGTTATTTCTCATTAGGTGGGCAGAATTTTCTTTCTACCTTGTCCTTAAACTCTTCCCATTCCATATTATAGGTTCTATCACTTCCTTTTGTTTGGAGGATAGTGTTCCACCATTCTAGTGCTGCGTTCTTAAACAGATTAGAAGCAAACAATATTTTATCTTCTTCAGCACACTTACTTATCCTTAAGACTACCTCAGTCTTCCCTATCCAGCGTAAGGTTGCAATAGCCCCTTCATTGCCCGAGAATTCCATTGGTTTACAAGACCAAAATTCTTTATAAGAACAACCATAGGACATGGTTCTTCTTCTTTTGGGAATGGGCATTTGAAGTACAGGTCCATTGTTCACGCTGTTTTATGGTTCACTTGGTCGCTTATTGATATGCTTACTTTTATTATCAGCATCTTTAACAGTTTGAAGAATAAATGGCATTGCATCTATAATTCCTTGTGCTACAATGTGTTGGATAACACTATTGTCCATCTGGTTCCCATTGTTGTTATTCAGATTCTCATTATCATTCTGGATTTTATCATTCTGGATTTCCGGGTTATTATCCGGATTTACTTGATTTCCTTGATCGGCCATCTGAATTTTAAACATTTACCCCATATTAATATCACAATTAATATCTAATATAGTTAATCACATGACACACAATCTAGCCAAAAACGTAGATCATTGCTACTTACTCTTTTCATATACTTATGCGTCTATTACATACTAGTACAGAAATAAAGATTACAATACCAACAGAAATTAAATAGTAATATTCATCCATACACACATATTTTATTTTATTTTTATTATTATTACTACTGCTTCCTCCATTCTAACATTCATGGATATGGATTTATCCAGAAATCCATATTGCGTTCATCGTATTTCCATACGAGACGCTCTCCAACCTGACGCATTCTCTCACTGCTTTCTAAGATCTCCTCCTCGAAAGTCCTAAGTTCTTGAACGTTTCTGCACTCATTGGGGGTGCAGGTTCTCGGACTAGGTTTGGAATCTGGGGTACATGTTCCTGATATGGGGGTGTATGTGCCTGAAATTGGTAAGGATCCTCTAATATTTCCCTAATATAATCATCTTGATAATAGGGATCTAAAGGGTCCATACCTGGGTAAGCTTCTATGTTCTGTATGGGTGGATAATCCTGGATAGGATAACGTTGCACAAAATCCCTATTACTGTCCCACCAGGGGTCGTAATTCGGGTCTAGAGGGTTTGGTGCAGGCACTCTAGGGATTTCTTCTGGGTTAAAATTGTACATCTCTTCTTGGTTTTCCTGATTTTCTATCTCCATGGGTTGTTCTGGGTTTTGTGGTTGTGGGGCTACTAGTTGTTCCAGACTCGGGTCAGCAGCAGTTGTAGCTAAGATATGGAAATTAGCTAGGCTTCTATTAAGTATCTCTTGAGTATGGGCATCTGTCTCTCTCTTAATAGCTGCTAAAGCCCTTTGCTGTTGCAATTTCCTCATTCTTTTTCTACGAGCAAAAGTTTCTTTACTGAACCATCCTCGTTTCTTATTAGGAAATGGTTCTTCAGATTGAGCTCTAAAAGCAAATATTCCATCCTCCTGATCAGCAACGTACCCCGAGAGGGCATGCTTTGATGATGTACTTTCACTCTTAGGTGAATCAGATAACTGACGGTTCAGATCTGATGGTCCTTGATCACTCATACTGAAAACTAACAAATAGTCAAATAACACATAACACCTAATTACAGTTATGCATTTATTTACAAAATTTCCTAACATAAATTTCAAAATTTTAAGTGTCAGCAGAACACTTCTTTGGCTCAGACCAGTGGCTAGGCTCTAATACCACCTTCTGTCACAACCCCCGATCCCTGATCCCCGGGAACGGGCGGACGTGATCACAGATTTTGGTGGTATCAGTTTATTTAGTCTCGCAGCGGAATTTACATCAGAACCGTAGTTAGGAAATGTTTATCAGAGTAAAAACCACCTTCTTTTATAATAACATGGGCAAAACCCAAGTTTCTTATTACAATACATTATAGGGATAAACCCTATTTTATTGAATTTAAAACATCGTTTATTAGGTAACTTTTATAGCCACATTATCCCCAAGCCTTCAGTGCTCTCCAGCTGGCTTTTCATTAATTGGCTGTTCACATTGTGTTACCTGTAACGCGTTTTAAAAACATTTGTCAGTCGGAAATACTGGTGAGTGAATCCCAGTTTAATCAAGAAACATTTTATCAATTAAAATAGTATTGAGAGCGATCACATTGTTTATTTCTACACAATTACTCATTCAGTATTTGCCACACGACCGGATCTATGGCTATGGTCAAATTACCCATTGGCTAACTCGTCGTCCAATGGTAATGCACTATCATTCAGACTTACTACTACTCGTAGTAAATTTTGTATACAAAACCCCATAATACCGCAGTAATTGAAGAACTACAAAGACTCAATCACCGCTTAATCACATTGTAAAATAATTAAGGTTTTGTAAAACATTAACAAAAAGAGGATAAACTCACATTGCTGTCTTAGGCTTTTCGTAAGGGTTTCCTGGATATAATCTATAATTTATACAAATGTACATTGGTTAGTACCATAACCCTTTGAATTTATTAATGATACCTTCCCCGAGATGGCATTCCAACAACTCCGTCGGGCAGAACCACGACAGTTGTTACGGAACCCTAAATCTATCGGGCAGCGTAACTATTATGAAACTGGGGTTATAATACTTACAACAGAGCAGAACCTCGCTAATTTAGGGTATAATACCCAAAATATTATGTCTATAACTTCAGAATTCGAGAATGAGATTTGAGAATGAGCGACGGAAACTGAAAACTGATGCCATCTATTTATAGTTGTGTAATTGAGTCCTGTCGCGGCCCGCGTAAAAGACAAGGGACCCTTACGTGGCCCGCGTCAACACCAGTCAACGCAGTAGCTTAGCTGGGTCAGCTAGTAGACTCGACACGATGGTGACACGTGTCAGCCTCTGGGTGCATCCGCGTTTCATGAGTCCGCGCGGCCCGCGTAAGATTGAGGTGAGGTCTTTCGCGGCCCGCCTCAACTTACGTTTTCAGATTTTTAATTTCTTTTATATATTATAATCTATTTTGGGTTCGATTTCCACATACGGGGTGTAATATAAGACATATTGGAACAATTTAAGAGATAATAGAGTGTCAGAAATATTATGAGGGTATTAGTTTTACCGAGGGTTGTTACAATCGGGAATTGAATAAGTTAACTATCAAGAACCGCTACCCTCTGCCTCGCATTGATGATTTGTTTGATCAGCTACAAGGTGCTACGTGTTTCTCGAAGATTGATTTACGCTCAGGCTATCACCAACTACGCATTCAAGAGGAGGATATACCCAAAACCGCTTTTCGCACTCGATACGGCCACTATGAATTCGTTGTTATGCCCTTTGGTTTAACCAACGCACCCACGGTTTTTATGGATCTGACGAATTACGTGTGTAAACCTTATCTCGACCGTTTCGTCATCGTGTTCATCGACGATGTCTTGATCTATTCCAAATCGAAAGCCAAACACGAGCAACATCTACATTTGGTTCTCGAGCTACTCCAGGGGAATCAACTCTATGCCAAATTCTCCAAGTGCGAATTCTGGCTGGAGGAGGTTCAGTTTCTGGGTCACATTGTTAATAGTCAAGGTATTCACGTTGATCCCGCGAAGATTGAAGCAGTTAAGAGTTGGATTACACCTAAGAAGCCTTCTGAAGTCCGTTCTTTTCTCGGACTAGCGTGCTATTATCGACGATTTATCGAGGGATTCTCAAAGATCGTTGTGCCGCTTACCGCTCTCACGCATAAAGACAAGCCTTTTGTTTGGGGAACTGAACAAGAGTCTGCTTTCCAAACCCTCAAGCACATGCTTTACAATGCTCCTGTTCTCACATTGCCCGACGGAAACGACGATTTCATTGTCTGTTGTGATGCTTCCAACCTTGGTCTTGGTTGTGTTCTTATGCAGCGGGACAAGGTTATAGCTTACGCATCTCGTCAGCTCAAAATCCACGAGAAGAACTATACAACCCATGATCTCGAGCTAGGCGCAGTTGTTTTTGCGTTAAAGATTTGGCGACACTACCTGTATGGTACCAAGTGTACGATCTTCACCGATCATAAGAGCCTACAACATATCTTTGATCAGAAAGAACTTAATATGTGTCATCGCCGATGGGTAGAATTTCTCAACGATTACGACTGTGAGATTCGTTATCACTGTAACGACTAGCCCAAAAATGTCCTAAAACGCTCCGTAAGTGAAAACCCAGACACCTGAAACCATAATGTTCATGAAAAACCAAGAAATTAAGATACTTGGATTTCACGCGGGCCGCGACAGATCGAAAATCACCGGATAAGCATGAAGGCTACGTGTTATTACACGTGTCAAGACCACCGGTGACTCAGCAACCCTTACCGCCGCCCTTATGACCCTCGCGGGCCGCGTAAGATACATCAAAGGGTTTACACGGGCTGCGTAAAACCCAATATCATGCTATAAATTGCCTGGACCTGGGGCTGTCCTCTGTGCTCGAAATCCCATTCTTAAAACGCCCCTATTCTGCTAAAATCGAATTTCCGGGTAGTGAAACGCTGCTACGTTTCAAACTGCTACAATTCTTTTCTTTCCTTCAGCTTTTATTATAGCAAATAGTAGCTCGGTATTATACCTTCTAAATCCCGAAACTCTGCCCGTTATTAGGGTAATAACTCTAATCACTGGTACAATACTTTATCCGATCGATTAAAACCAATCCGATGGATGTTTAAGTACTGTACTTTGTCATTTGTCATGAATCCGATGGATGTTTAAGTGCTACCCGAACTCGGGCTATACTTTGTCATTCGTCGTGAATCAGATGGATGTTTAAGTGCTGCCGATATACGGCTATACTTTGTCATTCACCGTGAGGGTTTTGATTTCGTGATTATCGTTAAAGTTGAATTGAGTTAATACACTAAGATGAGTTCCATTTTATCTAAAAATTAGAACTCGTAACTAGGGAGATGCTAAAGTAGAATAATTAGCAATTAAGTAATCTTACTAGTTAAATAAAACTTAGCAGTTAAGAAACCTTAATAGATAAGTTAAACTTAATCAGCTAAGTAAGATTAATTAATAAGTTAAGTAAGATTAATTAAAGTTAAGTAAGATTAATTAATCAGTTAAGCGAGATGAATTAAGTTAAGCGAGATTAATTAAGCTAAGCGAGATTAATTAAGTTAAGCGAGATTAATTAAGCTAAGCAAGATTTATTAAACACCTAAATAGATATACATAAAAATAGATATATATGGGGTAGGTATTAGCTAAGGAAGGTTTATCTAAGGAAAATTTTATCTAGGGAAGGTTTTATCTAGGGAAGATAACACCTAGGGAAATTCTATATAGGGGTAAGACTTAACCTTTACCTATAAATAGGAAGCTTAGGAATTCATTTCCTTTGCTCATTTCTTTTCTTCTTCTCTCTATACGTTGGTGTTCTAACCAATAATCACCGATGCGATGTTCTGTCCGATCGATTCAGGAACCAACTAACGGATGCCAAAGTGCTGTACTTTGTGAGTTCGTTAAACGGATGCCAAAGTGCTGTACTTTGTGAGTTTGTTAAACGGATGCCAAAGTGCTGTACTTTGTGAGTTCGTTAAACAGATGCCAAAGTGCTGTCTAAACAAGACTATACTTTGTGAATTTCGTTAAGGTTCGAATCTCGTGACCATCGTTAGGTTTGATGTGGTTTTCCACTAATACGTATTCCACTCTGTTAAACTAAATGTTTAACTACCCGAAACTCTACACCATACTCTTACAATCAAAATGGATGCTTAATCATGAGAAGCTTCAAAACAATAAAGTATCTGCTTAATTATCAGAAAGAGTAGAATCAAGAAGCTTGTTAAATCAACACTGCATGCTTATAATGTGAGCCATTCTCTTTTTATCAATAATGTTTTACAATACTCCAAGTATTTTCAAAGGTTATAATTACAGGGATTAAGTCATGGTTATCTTAATCACTGGCTAGTGGGGTATTGTGCACATTACTAAATTTCTCACGGTTAGGCTAATAAATCATAACAGTGATAATCATCACTACTTGGGTGAAAGGACCCAATAGTGGTATGATCATCGTCACCAGGAGGTGACACGGCGCCAGATAAAAATAAGATAGAAGCCATTGTAATCGCTCTTATGTTGTAATTCATAACTAAGGTGTCATTTTATAAAACCTGAATGAACTCACCAGTATTTACTGCTGACCAAATCTTTTTAAAATGCGTTTCAGGTAATTACAGTAGATCGGAATAAGAGTTGGATACCGCACCAAAAGGCTTACAGAAGTGGCTTAATTTATCAATTAAATTAAATTAAGAAAAGTTGTTTCATGTATTCGGGTTTATCCCATAATAAAGCTACCTTTCAAAACATGGTTTTATCCCATCTATTTAATAAATAAAATCCGGTGTTTTCTAAACTCTGAAATTTTTCCTAACTCACGGTCCTGATGAAATTCCTGCTGCACTACTTTTCTAAATAACCACCGGTACCACTTGGCTGCTCGCGGCTCCCGATTCCGTCCAGGGTGGGGTCGGGGGTCGTGACATAAGGTGGTATCAGAGCCACAAATTTAAGCCAATAGGTGTTGTGATAATAATATCTAAGCCTAAATAAAAGAGTTAGGAAATTGCTATTAACTGGTAGCACACATGATAGCATCTAGACTTGAACTTAAGAAAAGATGCCTTAGTATAAGCTTCGAGATAAGCTAAATACTTGTGTAAATAAAGTGTGATGGGTTTTGGTATGCCGTGAGGATGATAACTAGAACGTTGCAAGTATAATAAATAAGCAATAACACTTGACCACTGTTATTTCTTATTTATTGGTACTACTTTGTTCTAGAATATGATCCGTCATGCGAATACTAATTTGCTTAGTCTTTGTTGAAAGTCATAATGCACTTTCCAAATCATGATTTAAGAAAAATCTATTTATGGGAAATATAAATTTCTTTTCCGGCAAGACTGGGTATGGTGTAGCAGACTCTCCAGCTTGTCCAGATATAATGGGGTTACTTCTCCGGTGAGAACCGGATAAGACGGGGTATATAATATGTCAAACAAGTGACAAGATTTCCCTAAATAGTATCATGACCTGATATCTGACTTGTTTTTGGAAATATGAATCTGTTAAATACATTGACCTTATGAAGGGTATGTATATTACAGCATGTGAATTATATGATTATATAGATATGTATATCTATAAGGAAATCCAAAAACCATAAGGATTGACAATTTGGAATAAAGCATAAGCATATGTGTCAATAATAAATCTAGATTTCTTTATCAAGAATCTCTCGCATATATCTATAATTCCGATATCAAACATTATTTCGTTTGATCATATGTCTCGTAACTCATGCGACAAAATAAACGAAGGGAACCCTTTAAGTTGGTACGCCATCAAAAGTATAAGAATTTTCAACGCAAGTGGAAAACATGTAAAGTTGTGCTAGTGCACAAAAATACAAATGAAACTTAAACTATACGCAAGCAGATGTCGAAGTATATCACACCCGACTTTCAAGGCAAGACCTTTGGAAAATATAATTGGGCATGACGACACCAATGCTAATCCCGTCAGTGGAAGAATTACTAATAAAAAAGCAGCACTTGGCCACGTGATCCTACAAACAACATGAATCTTGCTGAGGTACGATAGAACAAGATTTCACAACAATCGGTGCATAGTCTAATCCAATTCTTGACGCTGCAAAAGAAGTCACATACCTTTACAATTACCCTATTTCATTTTATTCGACATTCCCTAGTAATGTCACTTAACAACGGTTATCACACAAAATTTCCCGATAAAATTCTTAAATTCCTTTTGTTAAAATTCAGACCTCTGCATGTAGTAAATAGACTTTTGCATTTCTACTCTCCTAATGGTCATCATGAGGATTTCTTTCATAATCGCGAATATTTATTTGGTTGTTTCATTTCTTGGTAAATCCACACATTACACATGCACTGTTTGTTGCGCATGTGGTTCATTTGATTTATGAAGACCACTGGAGGGCTTCATTCCAATTTGTTGTTTTATCAAAACTCAAATATCGTTTCGCTATACTTGATTTTTGCATTATAAACCGCTTTTCTTGCAGAACGATGACTCTTTGATATCGAGTCAATGAATTCCTTGAAAAACTCAATTTTCTTTTTTTAATGGCATACATGGTTTTGTTGTGACCATGTCAGAACTTTCTTATTAATACATGAACTCGTTTTGTTTAAACCAAGTTCAATTGTTTGAACTTGCTCGCATTACGTATTCAATTCAAAGTCCCATATGATGAATTGAAGCCATCATATTCGAAATAATCCCAACAAGCACTTCAATTCTCTTGAACCATAACATGCTTGTTTGGTCTTCGACTTCATTGAATCGTTTCTTTAATCGCGATCACCTTGTGGTGACGTTTCCACAAAATTGAAGCTTGCGCTAATCCCACACATCATATACGGATTTAATTAATTATTTATTTATATTGAATCCGCTTTGTTGGTTTATCCTATAAAAGCAATCTTAACACAATCGTGTGCTAAGATAATGATACATAAATTCATGTCATATTTCAGTGTATCTCTTAATGGTTCTTACAGCATCAATCGAGCATTTCGTGATATTTATTGCTTTATCATCTTCAATCGAAAAACATTATTCAATTGTTTCAATTTCAATTGAAAATCCTACTAGATTTGTTTGAAACGAACATTCGTACTTACTTCATTGAACTTCATTTGATTTAAAACACGGTGAACTCGTCCAGTCACCGCTATTATTATTTCGATCACTACGACACCTTGTGGCGTCGGTATAGACTTGTAGCTTGAGCTAATCTATATATACCTTTCGCTTGACTCATCCTTGAAAGTGGTCTTAATACAACTATGTGTTAAGACAATGATACACTAAACTCTGTTGTATATTGGTGTATCCTTGTAATTCGATAAATGTCAACCCATTGATTTTTCTCAGTTGACGAATCATTTTCGTACTTCTATTAAATTCAAGCTTGTTGATTCTGAGTCTTCCTCAGTTGACAATCAAAGTAAATTTTCTATTGACAGTGAATTCTATTGTATCCAAAAATCATTCACAACTTGTAAACATTCACATCTATTGATCATAGATCTCTTTTGACTTGAACCTAATCACCTTAAAAACTATATCATTTCATTTCATCTCATTTGACATCAACTTCTTGAACTAATTCGGCTAAACCATTGAGCCCTATTTATTGTAAAACATGTATTCATTTGAACATATCTTAAAACTGTTCTTATTACATGACATAACTCTAAAAGAGATACCGTAGCCCAAATATCGAGGAAGAGATTTAAAACAAGATGGGGAGGATGTAACGACTCGCCCAAAAATGTCCTAAAACGCTCCGTAAGTGAAAACCCGGACACCTGAAACCCTAATGTTCATGAAAAACCAAGAAATTAAGATACTTGGATTTCACGCGGGCCGCGTAAGACATAAGGGTAGTCTACGCGGGCTGCGACAGATCGAAAATCACCGGATAAGCATGAAGGCCACGTGTTGTTACACGTGTCAAGACCACCGATGACTCAGCAACCCTTACCGCCGCCCTTATGACCCTCGCGGGCCACGTAAGATACATCAAAGGGTTTACGCGGGCCGCGTAAAACCCAATTTCATGCTATAAATTGCCTGGACCTGGGGCTGTCCTCTATGCTTGAAATCCCATTCTTAAAACGCCCCTATTATGCTAAAATCGAATTTCCTGGAAGTGAAACGCTGCTACGACTACAAGGTATTAGCTCGATCACTGCTACGTTTCAAACTGCTACAATTCTTTTTTTTTTCCTTTAGCTTTTATTATAGCAAATAGTAGCTCGGTATTATACCTTCTAAATCTCGAAACTCTGCCCGTTATTAGGGTAATAACTCTAATCACTGGTACGATACTTTATCCGATAGATTGAAACCAATCCGATGGATGTTTAAGTACTGTACTTTGTCATTTGTCGTGAATCCGATGGATGTTTAAGTGCTGCCCGAACTCGGGCTATACTTTGTCTTTCGTCGTGAATCCGATGGATGTTTAAGTGCTGCCGATATACGGCTATACTTTGTCATTCATCGTGAGGGTTTTGATTTCGTGATTATCGTTAAAGTTGAATTGGGTTAATACACTAATACGAGTTCCATTTTATCTAAAAATTAGAACTCGTAACCAGGGAGATGCTAAAGTAGAATAATTAGCAATTAAGTAATCTTACTAGTTAAATAAAACTTAGTAGTTAAGAAACCTTAATAGATAAGTTAAACTTAATCAGCTAAGTAAGATTAATTAATCAGTTAAGTAAGATTAATTAAAGTTAAGTAAGATTAATTAATCAGTTAAGCGAGATTAATTAAGTTAAGCGAGATTAATTAGGCTAAGCGAGATTAATTAAGTTAAGCGAGATTAATTAAGCTAAGCAAGATTAATTAAGCTAAGTAAGATTAATTAATCAGCTAAGTAAGATTTATTAAACACCTAAATAGATATAGATGAAAAATAGATATATATGAGGTAGGTATTAGCTAAGGAAGGGTTATCTAATGAAGGTTTTATCTAGGGAAGATAACACCTAGGGAAATTCTATATAGGGGTAAGACTTATCCTTTACCTATAAATAGGAAGCATAGGAATTCATTTCCTTTACTCATTTCTTTTCTTCTTCTTCTCTCTATACGTTGGTGTTCTAACCAATAATCACCGATGCGATGTTCTGTCCGATCGATTCAGGAACCAACTAACGGATGCCAAAGTGCTGTACTTTGTGAGTTCGTTAAACGGATGCTAAAGTGCTGTCTAACCAAGTCTATACTTTGTGAATTTCGTTAAGGTTCGAATCTCGTGACCATCGTTAGGTTTGATGTGGTTTTCCACTAATACGTATTCCACTCTGTTAAACTAAATGTTTAACTACCCGAAACTCTACACCATACTCTTACAATCAAAATGGATGCTTAATCATCAGAAGGTTCAAAACAATAAAGTATTAGCTTAATTATCAGAAGTAGTAGAATCAAGAAGCTTGTTAAATCAATACTGCATGCTTATAATGTGAGTCATTCTCTTTTTATCAATAATGTTTTACAATACTCCAAGTATTTTCAAAGGTTATAATTACAGGGATTAAGTCATGGTTATCTTAATCACTGGCTAGTGGGGTATTGTGCACATTACTAAATTTCTCACGGTTAGGCTAATAAATCCTAACAGTGATAATCATCACTACTTGGGTGAAAGGACCCAATAGTGGTATGACCATCGTCACCAGGAGGTGACACGACGCCAGATAAAAATAAGATAGAAGCCATTGTAATCGCTCTTATGCTGTAATTCATAACTAAGGTGTCATTTTATAAAACCTAAATGAACTCACCAGTATTTCCTGCTGACCAAATCTTTTTAAAACGCGTTTCAGGTAATTACAGTAGATCGGAATAAGAGTTGGATACGGCACCAAAAGGCTTACAGAAGTGGCATAATTTATCAATTAAATTAAATTAAGAAAAGTTGTTTTATGTATTCGGGTTTATCCCATAATAAAGCTACCTTTCAAAACATGGTTTTATCCCATCTATTTAATAAATAAAATCCGGTGTTTTCTAAACTCTGAAATTTTTCCTAACACACGGTCCTGATGAAATTCCCGCTGCACTACTTTTCTAAATAACCACCGGTACCACTTGGCTGCTCACGGCTCCCGATTCCGTCCAGGGTGGGGTCGGGGGTCGTGACAATCACCCAGGCAAAGCGAATGTCGTAGCCGACGCTCTCAGCAGGCGGAGTTATTTGATTAGCATTCGTAATGTCCAAGCCCAATACGATCTCGAAACTATCATCCGCGAAGCCCAACATGCTTGTTTTAATGAAAGCACTCTAATGAAGGAACGAATCTATCACGACGGAGCCCAGCGTGTGAATATCTGGATCGAATTTGGATCCCTAAATGGACCGAATTGCGAAAGATTTTGATGGACGAAGCCCACAAATTCCGGTATTCTATCCATCCCGGTGACGACAAAATGTACCAGGATCTTCGCTACAAGTACTGGTGCCCGGGCATGAAAAGGGATATTGCTCTCTACGTTGGAAAATTGTCACGGCCCCCGACCCGGTTTTACCCGTTTCAGGAGCCGCGGGACAGAAATCCCGTGGTATTTATTTAACAGCGGAGGTTTTCTTCAGGATCTTTTTAAAACTGCAAATTTCCCGATTATTTTATTTCACAACTCGGGATAAAACCCCGGTAATGTACAATCATAAGATTTCACGGAGAAATCTTTATTTTTACAAAACATGTTTCTTTATTTTATATTGAGCCACTTCCTTAAGCTTGTAGTGCTTCGCGGCACTTTTCTTGGATCATAACAGATCACCTGAAACATGTTTGAAAAAGGTTTTGTCAGCGGGAAATACTGGTGAATCATTCTTTTTACTAAAATGACACATTTGTTATAATTTACAGTATTAAGGGTGATTACATTGTTTCCAAATATCAACCAACTACCCACAGTATTTGTCACTCGACCGGATCTGTGACTATGGTCATATCACACATTGGCCACCCGTTTGTCCAATGGTGAAGATTATCAAGTAATGTATACAAAACCCCAAATACTGGCTGTAATTTGGTGATTACAAAGACTTAAACCCTGTAATTATAACCTTGAAAATAAACATGATTTTGAAAGTAATTTGATAAAAAGAGAACGACTCACATTGCAGATTTAATTGAGCAGAGCCTAGCCTACTGATTAGCCTTTTAACCTAAATTAATAACATGCACACGAACTCGGTTAGTAACTAATACAGCATTTACGATAACTCACGAGATTAAAACCTTCACAACGAATGACAAAGTGCGATACTTAAACATCCATCGAATTAACGACGAATGACAAAGCATAAACCCTAATGTGGGCAGCACTTAAACATCCATTGGATAGTTTAATCGATCGGACATTGAATCGTAGCAGCGATCGAGTTAATACCCGGTATCGGAGCAGCGCCTCGCTAATATAATTGATATTTTCGACTTTAGAGTACTATTCTTTCGTTTTTTGAAAGTTTTGATCGACACCAGTGGACTGTGCAAGTGACGGGCTATTTATAGGTAAAATTAGGGCCTTACGCGGCCCGCGTAACCTATCCCATACATCTTACGCGACCCGCGTGGCCGCCCAGTCTACGAATAGGCTTGACCAGTCACGAGTAGGTTAGCCAGGTGGTCGTTACGTGGATCCGGAATACTTATCCGGTCAACACAGGTTTGACGCGGCCCGCGTAAGATAAGCTTATCTCTTACGCGGCCCGCCTGAAGCCTAGAAGTTTTGTTTTTTCTTGATTTTTGATGTTGGGTAAGGTTTCAGGGGTCCGGGTTTTCATTTATGGGTTGATTTATGACATTTTTGAGAGTCCTTACATTCTCCCCACCTTATTTAAAATCTCGTCCTCGAGATTTATTGGAATAAGTGAGGATACTTTCGCTTCATCTCTGATTCCAGCTCCCAAGTGTATTCTGGTTTTAGGCAACTTAGTAACAAAATCCATTGTTATGAGTTCCCATTTCCATACAGGCATTTCTAGTTGTTGTAGTAGACCTGAAGGTTTCTGATGTTCGGCTTTTACTTGTGAACAAGTAAGACATTTTGAAACATATCGAGCTATATCCTTTTTCATTCCTACCCACCAAAAGTTATTTCTTAAATCTTGGTACATTTTATTGTTTCCTGGATGCATAGTATACCTGGATTTATGGGCTTCTTCTAAAATTTTATTTCTTAATTCTCCCTGTTTAGGTACCCAGATTCTGCTTTTGTGGAATCTCCAAATTCCATCAGCTCCTTGCTCTAATTCTTTTATTTGTCCTTTCATTCCTTCAGCATCATCCTTGATTGCTGTTTCTTGAAAATGTTTTAGTTGTTCTATTAAATCTAACTGTATATTTAATCTAAGAGCACGAACTCGTCGTTGTTTCTCATGGTACTTATGACTTAAGGCATCTGCAACTACATTTGCCTTTCCTTCGTGATACTGAATATCACAGTCGTAGTCACTTAGGATTTCCATCCATCTCCTTTGCCTCATGTTTAACTCTTTTTGCCCAAATATATATCTTAAACTCTTATGATCCGTATAGACAGTAAACTTACTTCCGTACAGATAATGTCTCCAAATTTTAAGGGCAAAAATTATGGCGCCTAATTCTAAGTCATGAGTCGTATAGTTTTCTTCGTGCTTTTTCAATTGTCTTGAAGCATATGCAATTACCTTCTTGCGTTGCATTAACACACATCCAAATCCTAATTTTGAAGCATCACAGTAAACTTCAAAATCTTCAGTTCCTTCTGGCAAAGCTAGGATTGGGGCATTTTTTAATTTCTGCTTCAAGATCCTAAAGGCTTCTTCTTGTTTAGGTCCCCATTCAAACTTAACTGATTTACAGGTTAGCTTAGTTAATGGTACCGCTATATTGGAAAAATCCTTAATAAACCGTCTATAATATCCAGCTAAACCTATAAAACTTCTAATTTCCATTGCGGATTGCGGAACCTTCCATTTGGTAATTGCCTCTATCTTAGCCGGATCTACATGAATACCTTCGTGATTCACCATGTGTCCTAAAAATTGCACTTCTTGCAGCCAAAATTCACATTTCGAGAATTTGGCGTAAAGCCTTTCTTTTCTTAACAAAGTTAAGAGTGCATGCAAGTGCTGACAATGCCCGTCCTGACTTTTGGAATAAATAAGTATATCATCGATAAAGACAATTACAAATTTATCCAAATACGGTTTACAGATTCTATTCATCATGTCCATAAATGTTGCAGGTGCATTTGTTAGTCCAAAGGGCATGACTGTAAACTCGTAATGACCATACCTAGTTCTGAAAGCAGTTTTAGGTATGTCTTCTTCTTGTACCTTCAATTGAGGATATCCGGAACGTAAGTCTATCTTAGAAAAATATCTAGCTCCTTGAAGTTGATCGAATAGATCATCAATCCTAGGTAATGGGTATCGATTCTTAATTGTAACCTTATTCAATTCTCTATAATTAATACACATTCTCATCGAACCATCATTTTTCTTTACAAACAACACTGGTGCTCCCCACGGGGATGAACTAGGTTGTATGAAACCTTTACTTAGTAATTCATCTAATTGCTTTTTCAATTCTAACATTTCTATGGGTGCTAACCGATAAGGTGCCTTGGCTATCGGTATAGTTCCGGGAATTAGATGAATTCTAAATTCTACCTCCCTATCTGGTGGTAATCCTGGTAACTCTTCTGGGAATACATCTGAGTATTCTGAGACTACAGGAATCTCCTTAAGTTCTTTACCCTTAGTACTAATGATTACTGAAATCATATATACTATTCCTTGTTTTCGTTCATAACTAGCAACTTTCATTACTGATATGAACTTCATGGGTTTACTTGTTTTATCTCCTGTAATCATAATTATTTCCCCAGTAGGTGCCTGAATTTCTATTGAATTTTTATCACAAAGGATTCGAGCATGGTTGGCTACTAACCAATCCATTCCTAACACAACATCGAATCCAGCTAAATTCATTGGCAATAGGTTTGCATGAAATTTATGACCTGAAAGTTCTATATTTTCTTTCTGCAAAACCTTATCTATGTTAATAAAATTCCCATCTCCTGTTTCGACTGTAAAAATCTGCCTAAGGTTGGTCAAAGGTAAATTAAGAGCTTGGCAGAATGAAGTATTTATAAAACTTTGGTTTGCACCAGAGTCAAATAATACTTTTGCATACACATTGTGAACTATGAACGTACCCGCTATCACATCTGGAATGAGTTCTGCTTCTTGAGTGGTCAGCTGGAATGCTCGAGCATTCTTTTTGGTAGCTCCGTCGGTTGTCTTGGCCTTGTTGTCTGCTGGTTTAACCAATTTAGGACATTCTGTTTTGAAATGCCCCGCTTCTCCACAGTTATAGCAGATCCTTATTTTCCTTCTGCAGTCTTCTTCACGATGTCCTATGGCTTTGCAAAAGTTGCAGGTCACATTACATCTTCCATAATGTTTCTTTCTGCAATTCTTGCAGAACGGTGGATTTGAGGATTGCCCTGTTCCTCTTCTCTTGAAGCTGTTATTATTACCCGTACGAAATCCTTGGGTAATTTTCTGAGCCAGTTCCTTTTTCCTGTTATCATCTCTTGTGCGTACCAGTTCATCAGTTAGGGTGTTGGCTAATTCCACTGCATCGTCAATAGTACGAGGTCTCGCAGCTTTAACGATATTGCAGATTTCACCAATCAATCCCCAAATATAGCGAGAAATGAGTACCGGTTCTGGTGAAGCCAGTGTTGGTACCACTCTAGCATATTCAAAGAATGTCGAAGTATAGCCGCGACAATCTACATCCGTCATTCGATGATTTAGGAACTTATTTGCTATTTGATCTTTTTCATATTCAGGACAGAATTTTCTTTCTACAAGACTCTTAAATTCTTCCCAGTTCATGGCATAGGCCACAGTTCTTCCCTTGGCTTGAAGTATTGTATTCCACCATTCCAGCGCCCCTTCTTTGAAAAGATTTGACACGTACATAACTTGGTCGTCCTTGTCACATTTACTTATTGTGATTACTGCCTCGGTTTTCTCTAACCAACGCAGTGCTGCAGTTGCTCCTTCATTGCCTGCAAATTCAGTGGGTTTACAAGCAAGAAATTCTTTGAAGGTGCAACTAGGTGTTGCAGCTTTCATTTTCTTAAGGAGTGGAGCTTGCCGTGAATCATTATCATGATTAGTATGATTACCGCCTCCGTTTATACTATTACTGAAGTTATCTTCAGAAATACGTTTACTAGGAATGATTTGTTGAGGTTCAACAGGTTTCTGTGCAGCAGCAATTATTGCTGGAATAGCATTGGCTATCCCTTGAGCAACGATATTTTCTATATCCTGCCTAGTCATAAATTGATCCTCCGGATGTTGCTCAGATTGATTAACATCGTTAACTGGTTCATTATTAGCGTTTTCCATCTGATAATTAATATATATAATTTATTAGTAGCGAATAAATAACAATTATACACAAAACAATCATACAAAGTTCACAACACACATATAACCAAAACTATTGATTTCTTAATTCCCATTATAATATGCGTCATTACACACCATATCTTACAAAGTTTTATTTATAGTTATTTCACAAGATTTATATTTTAGTATTTTATTATACAACCATAGTTTTATCAAACCCACTACCCTTCGTAAGTTGGTAATTCAGTAACGACGTTCCCTCTCGTCGTATTTCCAGGAGATCTGTTCTCCTACTTCCCTGATCCTATTTCCTGCATCCACCAATTCCTCGCCAAAGTGACAGAGTTCAGCTAAATTATCATTGCTCATAGGTGGGTTTGGTATAGGTTCCGGGTCAAACTGTGGGAGAAAGGAATATGGACTGTTGAGCAGGTTTTGGAACTGCCAATCATTGGTCCACCACTCGTCCATTCCTAGAGGTTGGGTGTGGATTATGGGTTCTGGAATTGCTGGTTCCAAATTCATTGGAAGTTGAGTTTCAATAGGATGAGTAAAAACATTTTCATTGATAGGCTTAATAGTATCACAACTTGCCAATATAAAATCTAGCTCCTCCTGCAATGTCATTTCCTGGGTTTGCTTAGAGCTTTCTCCTATTTCTACCTTGGTTTGTCTAGAACTTTTTCCAATCTCCATTTCTATTTGCTTAGAATATTCCTCAAACTGTATTTCCATTTGCCTAGAATCTTCCCCGACTTCAACCCCTTCCCTTTGTCTAAGGGATTTTCTATTTTGGGAATCTTCCTAGTGGCGGGTTTTCTCCTGCGCACACGCCTCCATCCCACGAATCTTCTCCTTTTCTTGGGCTTGGGTTTCTCCGGAGGTGGAGCATTGAATTCCATAGGTTCTTCTATATCTGGTATATACCTATTGAAATCTCTGGAAACCTCTATTTTTACCGGATAGAGATTTAAATTCTGAAGGGCTTCAGACAAGTCACTCATGCTGTTTAGCACATATGCAAAATACAAAAATTACTAAGTTAAAATTTTTATACAAAAATTCATAAATATCCTTTAATTATTATTGCATACCGTGGGACTAATTAAATACAAAAACAACTGAAAATTAAAACACACTAGGATTTACTGTAAACTTATTTATTTACTGGATAAAGTTTTTGGACTGTAGGTGATAAGGGTGCTAAAACTTGAGTCAGATTTATTTAAAGATTTGCATTAACTACTACAGTGGCTAGCATATAAAGATCTGCCCATTTCTCATCTAACTTGTCCTCCCATGGAGGGTTACTGCCTAATTCTTGGGTTTTCTGATTAACTTTCCCTCCTTTGGATTTCTTTTGTTTCTCTTTGCTTTTCTTAATAATCAAACTGATTTTATTAGGAGAAAGTGGTTCCTCATATTGTGCCTTACGGACAAATATTCCTTCTTCAGGATTTACATAGGGTTTTAAGGAATTTATTTGGGATGAACTTCCCTTCTCGTTTGATGACTTACCTAATTTAAGATAGATATTTGAAAGCTTTTGCTTACCCATACTGTACACAATATTCAAATAATAAAACACATAATAACAGAATATCAATTAGTAAAATTAAGTATTTTCTAAATACTTATTTGGCTTAAATCAGTGGCTCTGATACCACTTTTTTCTGTCACGGCCCCCGACCCGGTTTGACCCGTTTCAGGAGCCGCGGGACAGAAATCCCGTGGTATTTATTTAACAGCGGAAGTTTTCTTCAGGATCTTTTTAAAACTGCAAATTTCCCGATTATTTTATTTCACAACTCGGGATAAAACCCCGGTAATGTACAATCATAAGATTTCACAGAGAAATCTTTATTTTTACAAAACATGTTTCTTTATTTTATATTGAGCCACTTCCTTAAGCTTGTAGTGCTTCGCGGCACTTTTCTTGGATCATAACAGATCACCTGAAACATGTTTGAAAAAGGTTTTGTCAGCGGGAAATACTGGTGAATCATTCTTTTTACTAAAATGATACATTTGTTATAATTTACAGTATTAAGGGTGATTACATTGTTTCCAAATATCAACCAACTACCCACAGTATTTGTCACTCGACCGGATCTGTGACTATGGTCATATCACACATTGGCCACCCGTTTGTCCAATGGTGAAGATTATCAAGTAATGTATACAAAACCCCACATACTGGCTGTAATTTGGTGATTACAAAGACTTAATCCCTGTAATTATAACCTTGAAAATAAATATGATTTTGAAAGTAATTTGATAAAAAGAGAATGACTCACATTGCAGATTTAATTGAGCAGAGCCTTGCCTACTGATTAGCCTTTTAACCTAAATTAATAACATGCACACGAACTCGGTTAGTAACTAATACAACATTTACGATAACTCACGAGATTAAAACCTTCACAACGAATGACAAAGTGCGATACTTAAACATCCATCGAATTAACGACGAATGATAAAGCATAAACCCTAATGTGGGCAGCACTTAAACATCCATTGGATAGTTTAATCGATCGGACATTGAATCGTAGCAGCGATCGAGTTAATACCCGGTATCGGAGCAGCGCCTCGCTAATATAATTGATATTTTCGACTTCAGAGTACTATTCTTTTGTTTTTTTGAAAGTTTTGATCGACACCAGTGGACTGTGCAAGTGACGGGCTATTTATAGGTAAAATTAGGGCCTTACGCGGCCCGCGTAACCTATCCCATACATCTTACGTGGCCCGCGTGGCCGCCCAGTCTACGAATAGGCTTGACCAGTCACAAGTAGGTTAGCCAGGTGGTCGTTACGTGGATCCGGAATACTTATCCGGTCAACACAGGTTTGACGCGGCCCGCGTAAGATAAGCTTATCTCTTACGCGGCCCGCCTGAAGCCTAGAAGTTTTGTTTTTTCTTGATTTTTGATGTAGGGTAAGGTTTCAGGGGTCCGGGTTTTCATTTATGGGTTGATTTATGACATTTTTGAGAGTCCTTACATTCTCCCCACCTTATTTAAAATCTCGTCCTCGAGATTTATTGGAATAAGTGAGGATACTTTCGCTTCATCTCTGATTCCAGCTCCCAAGTGTATTCTGGTCCTCTCTTTGAATTCCACTTGACCTTGATAAGTACTAACCGTTTGTGTTTGAGAAATTTCACCTTTCTGTCTTCTATTTGAAGAGGTTTCTCAACAAATTTTAACTTTTCGTTTACCTCTATATCTTGGAGAGGTACTACCAAAGATTCATCTGATAGGCATTTCTTGAGATTGGATACATGAAATACGTCATGTACTCCAGCTAACTCTTCTGGTAGTTGTAAGCGATAAGCAACCGGTCCTATACGTTGGATCACTGAAAATGGTCCTACGTAACGTGGACTTAGCTTTCCTTTCTTTCCGAATCGAACTACTCCTTTCCAAGGAGAAACTTTTAAAAGTACATTGTCTCTAATTTGGAATTCTAAAGGCTTGCGTCGATTGTCTGCATAACTTTTCTGACGATCTCGAGCCGTCTTCAGTCTTTCCTTGATTTGAGTAATCTTGTCGGTTGTTTCTTGCACTATTTCAGGACCTGACAATTGACTTTCTCCTATTTCTGCCCAACAAACTGGAGTTCTGCACTTTCTTCCATATAATGCTTCAAATGGGGCAGTTTCAATACTTGAATGATAACTTTTGTTATAGGAGAATTCAATTAATGGTAAGTGATCGTCCCAATTTCCACCAAAATCTATCACACATGCTCTGAGCATGTCTTCTAGAGTTTGTATCGTCCTTTCACTTTGCCCGTCTGTTTGTGGATGATATGCAGTACTCAGATTTAGTCGAGTTCCCCTTGCTTCTTGGATACTTGTCCAAAAATGAGAAGTGAAACGACTATCCCTATCCGAAACAATGGAGAGTGGAACTCCATGTAAGGATACCACTTCATCTACATACAACTTTGCCAACCTTTCCATACTAAAGTTTTCTTTCATAGGTAAAAAAAATGAGCTGATTTGGTTAATCGATCCACAATTACCCAAATCGCATCATTACCTTTTCTGGTTTTAGGCAACTTAGTAACAAAATCCATTGTTATGAGTTCCCATTTCCATACAGGCATTTCTAGTTGTTGTAGTAGACCTGAAGGTTTCTGATGTTCGGCTTTTACTTGTGAACAAGTAAGACATTTTGAAACATATCGAGCTATATCCTTTTTCATTCCTACCCACCAAAAGTTATTTCTTAAATCTTGGTACATTTTATTGTTTCCTGGATGCATAGTATACCTGGATTTATGGGCTTCTTCTAAAATTTTATTTCTTAATTCTCCCTGTTTAGGTACCCAGATTCTGCTTTTGTGGAATCTCCAAATTCCATCAGCTCATTGCTCTAATTCTTTTATTTGTCCTTTCATTCCTTCAGCATCATCCTTGATTGCTGTTTCTTGAAAATGTTTTAGTTGTTCTATTAAATCTAACTGTATATTTAATCTAAGAGCACGAACTCGTCGTTGTTTCTCATGGTACTTATGACTTAAGGCATCTGCAACTACATTTGCCTTTCCTTCGTGATACTGAATATCACAGTCGTAGTCACTTAGGATTTCCATCCATCTCCTTTGCCTCATGTTTAACTCTTTTTGCCCAAATATATATCTTAAACTCTTATGATCCGTATAGACAGTAAACTTACTTCCGTACAGATAATGTCTCCAAATTTTAAGGGCAAAAATTATGGCGCCTAATTCTAAGTCATGAGTCGTATAGTTTTCTTCGTGCTTTTTCAATTGTCTTGAAGCATATGCAATTACCTTCTTGCGTTGCATTAACACACATCCAAATCCTAATTTTGAAGCATCACAGTAAACTTCAAAATCTTCAGTTCCTTCTGGCAAAGCTAGGATTGGGGCATTTTTTAATTTCTGCTTCAAGATCCTAAAGGCTTCTTCTTGTTTAGGTCCCCATTCAAACTTAACTGATTTACAGGTTAGCTTAGTTAATGGTACCGCTATCTTGGAAAAATCCTTAATAAACCGTCTATAATATCCAGCTAAACCTATAAAACTTCTAATTTCCATTGCGGAACCTTCCATTTGGTAATTGCCTCTATCTTAGCCGGATCTACATGAATACCTTCGTGATTCACCATGTGTCCTAAAAATTGCACTTCTTGCAGCCAAAATTCACATTTCGAGAATTTGGCGTAAAACCTTTCTTTTCTTAACAAAGTTAAGAGTGCATGCAAGTGCTGACAATGCTCGTCCTGACTTTTGGAATAAATAAGTATATCATCGATAAAGACAATTACAAATTTATCCAAATACGGTTTACACATTCTATTCATCATGTCCATAAATGCTGCAGGTGCATTTGTTAAGAGTGCATGCAAGTGCTGTCTAAATCATGGACCGCCAAACCAAGCAGCTCAGACGCTCGCGCATTCCTATAGTGAAAGTCCGATGGGAAGGCAAACGAGGCGCAGAGTTCACTTGGGAACTCGAAAGCGACATGAAGGCGAAGTACCCGCAGTTGTTTGTTACGGCTTCGGCCTAATTTCGGGACGGAATTCCCTAAACTAGGGGAGGCTGTAACACCCCGTGTTTCGAAAGTCAAAGTCAAAGTCAAGATGGAAGTCAAAGGAAGAAAAGATTGCTAATTGCGATCTGTCTCTCCTTGCTCAATTCCTGTTTTGACTTCTTTAACTTGTAGTTAGTCTATTTTATTTTTGCCTTAGTTGTATTATGTGGAGTATCTATTAATAAATCGCATATTAATCGCTATTTATCGCATGTTTAATCGCTTTATCGCTATCGCAATCGCAACTCGAATTACGCATTTTGGTTATTGTTATATGTGTATGTGTGCCTTATGTGTTACTTGTGCATGTTTATTTATGTTATGTGTGGGGAATCAATCGAAACGCAATCAAACTCAATCGCAATCAAAATGGTATGATAATTGGTGGAAAAGAGATAGTGCGAGATATGAGTAGTTGGGATTAAAAGTAATTTGATAAGCAACTCCATCGCATCGCTCGCTCGAACCGCATCGCAACGCGCTACACGCGAATCGAAACGGCAACACTCGTCGCGTCGAGCACTCAAACCAGGTGCCGGCCGGACGGATTGCCATCCAACCGGGCTGCCATCCGATCGAGGTGCCGTGCGACCGGGCTGCCACCCGGGCGAGATGCCATCCGACCGACCAACCCTTTCCACTTTGGGCATCCTATAAATACCCCTTGTCACTTTCATTCTTTCTACTTTTGGCAAGTGACGTCCGACCCGTGCTCCTACTCGCTTTTTCCTTTAATTTCTCGCAATTCCGGTAAGATCTCGTCCTAAATCTTGTACTAACTTAATCTATACGCACTCCTACACCTTTCTATCTTTTGAATCTCAACTTTTAACCGTGAAATCATCAAGATTCAAGGTGTTCTAGGATGACGTCATCATGTGTTCTTGAAGAACTTCATGTTTTGGCCTCAATCCACCAAGAACAACTTAGATCTAACCGATTTCCACATAAACAAACAAAGATCTTTCATAGATCTAAACAAACTCACAATGAAGAGTAGTGAAAGATGGTTTTCCAACCTTCTTTCAACTCTTTCACACTCAATGCACCAAAACCCGGTGGGAATCGGAACTACTACTGAACGTCTACTCATTCTTAGTGATGTATCAGTGCTAGATCCAAGAACCATTCGAGAGATAGTGATTTCGGGTTTGGACATGAACAACCGTCTCTAACCGTGCACCGTCGGACTAGGGTGATTCCTGTTCGGTCAGGTCGTTGGGGACGAGATGGGGTTCCTATTGTTTAAACCAGTCACCACAACGTCTCGCTCAAGTTACAACACTTCAAGCAAGTTCACGTAACAGCACGATCAAGTCGTTGGGACGAGCTGTCATCCGACCGGACTGCTGTCCGACCGGGTTGCCATCCGCTCGACCCACCGTCCGATCGGGTTGCATCTTGATTCATTTAAAAACTTAAACAATTCTCAACATGTTCAGTAACAGGGTTGCCACCCGGTCGGATGGACATCCGACTGAGCGACCGCCCTGCTGAGGATTTGTTCTCACTGAGGAACCTCGCCACTCGAGTTGCCGTCCGATCGGACGACCGTCCGATCGACCGACCTGAAAGGTAGAGATACCTCAATGTTTTCAAAATGCTACAACGAAAACTTCAAAAGTCAAGCCATCATACACAAACACATCCTTCTCAAAGGAAGAAACAATCCACTCGAACAGTCATCCGACCGGAGTGCTGTCCGACCGGACTACTGTCCGAACGGATTACCACTCGCACGACTGGCCGTCTGATCGGATTACCATCCGACCGAACTGCTTTCCGACACACTTGTACCCGGCACCGTTTTACGCGTCACTTATCGTTATGCTATCAATCTATTCTGGCTAACCCTACTCTCTAGCGCTCCCTTCAATCCATCAACCGCTGTGAGTATACTCGATCCCTTTTTGCTTTACGCACTTTTGGGTGTTACATACGTTACTTATACTAAATCACATCGAACACACTACGCAATACTTTAAACGCAAACCGTTACCGCATGTTATAAGTGACTTAATGAATGCTTGTTTGTTATGTCTACACATGGAATGCTGTCTACCTGCCTTAGCAACGATAGTACTATTAGTTTGGACTCAGCACCCGTTCACTCAGGGGTTGTTAAGGACAATTACCTACATGGCTCACAGTGGTGAGAATGTATCGTGAACTGCCTTGGGCAGTCAGCCCGCAGTCATTGGTATCGATAGGTTCATGTCGATAACTAACATGCCTCATTTCACTCTGTGTACGTGCTGGTTATGCGTAACGCTTTCGAACTTTATATGCTATTATCAAACTTGTATGCTCACCTTTACACTATGTGTATTGACTTTTACTTTAACGTTTGTGACAGGTGCTTAAGTTGTTTTTATGCTTAGCTTGCTGTGAACTTGAGGAAAGGAAAGGTCTAGGATGCTCTCTGTGCTGTGATGAAATCGAAGCTAGGAAAAGAGGTCCTAGAAACCAATAAATAAACTATCTATGTATAAATCTGAGTTGTCGGAACAGAACTACTTGACAAGATTTGTCTGTAATAATTTGTTTGCCTTTTAAGACATGGTATGGGACATGTTACTTTAAATTAATCGGTAATGATAATTGTTATGAAAACTTCTGGACAATCTATTTCGCTCAGTGCCATGCCCCGATGTTTCCGCCATCGGTTGGGTGTGATAAGAGGTCAGAAGTTCAACCTAATGATGTGTAAGTTTTGTCATTAAAAATGGCTGGTAAGTGGTACAGTCTCAACAATTACCTATAGGTAATAGTTGGCATCATTTAAAATCAATATTTCTATAACTTAAAGTTATACCACTTCATGATCGAAATTCCTATAATTTAAAGTTGTACCACTTCATGTTCGAAATGGTGTGTAGAGAAATAGTTAGATACATAAAGTGAGGTTTCTTATTCATTGGCGATCACCTTTTTTCTAGGACGCTTAAGTTATACATCCTATAATCATATTCTTAAATCTACATATCTGTTCATCGTGGGACTAAAACCTCAACCGCCAAGCAGTGGCGAAGCTTGAGATTTCCGACCGGGGTAAAAACGTATATACCAAAAAAATTATATACGAAAACTACATACCAGGCACTACTGAGCGAAAAGTTCGGAGGGTCGCTCCCCCCCCCCCCCCCCCGCGCTCGTGCGACCCCCCAAAGCTGTGCCCCTGCCACCAAGGGAATGACATCTTTCTTGCATACTTTGATACCGCTAAGTTATTAACTTTTAGTTCGTGATCACTTCTTGCGTTAGACCTTTGTATACTTGTGATTTCTTTTGACTTTCGTTTATAGTTTCTTAACTTAAGAAAACATGACATGTATAAGGTCATGTTCATTTCAAAATCATAAAAAGAGCATAAATAACAAGATAATACTTTTGAGCTCTTAGATAAAGAAATCAATGATTGAGATAAATCTATTCACATGTTAAGATTTCTTATTACTTCTTAGTACTTGAATAAATGCCACTATTTTCACTTAATATCTCTTTTCATGTGATTACAAGTCACTACGTATTTAAATATGATGTTTTTCTTTGTTGATCCAAAGGTCAAAATGTGGATACTGAAGTTAGATTGGTTTCCCCTAAAATAGTTAGGCCCATTAATCGCTCTGTTGGGTCTAATATCGCCGATGCTGATCCAAGACCCAAAAAGAGGTCTAGATCTTCTATGGAAGACAGATGTAACGCAGAAGGACAGGGGAGAACAGAGGGCAATGGGGATGATGGCTCTACTAGAGGCTTCGAACAATTTTTCTTTGACTTTAACAATTCGGCCTCCCTCGAGAATGTTGTGTTAGATCAGTCGGCGGACAATATTGTGGAGGAGACGCAGTCAGTTGGGGGAAATAAAGGAGGGGGCCTCGAGGGTGATGGGAGGCCAGTTTCAGCGGAGATAGAGAAGGAAGTTACTGAGACTGTTATCGTTGGTTGGAAGATTGGAGTTGATATTAGCGGCCATCCGGAGCTTATCAGGAACTCGATTTCCAAAGGTATTAATGGGGTTTCGTCATGAATATGCTATCTCTGAATATTAGGGGAATTGGGGGTTCGAATAAGCCTAGCTGGGAGGAATTGAAGTCAGTTATCGATTCTTATGACGGTTTATGGGTTATCTCGGTTGATTTTAATGCGGTATGGTTTAGAGAGGAAAGGAGAAATTGTTCTTTTAAGCAAAACTGTGCCAATAATATCAATGACTTTATTTTTGAACCTGGTTTGATTGAGTACAGTATGAGAGGTCGGGCGTTCACGTTCTGCTCGGATAACGGAAATAAACTTAGTAAGCTCGACCGTTTCTTAGCAAATTCAGAGTTCTTCAATTCTTGGTCGGCGGCGTGTTGTCGTGTCTTACCTAGGTTATGGTCCGATCATAATCCTATTATTTTGGTGTGTCATTCTAAGAATTTTGGGCCTCGGCCATTCAGGGTTTTCAACTCATGGTTCGGGAAACAGGGATTTGACGAGGTTGTTTCTACGGCAGCCAGTGAATTCGTTCCTGCCGAAGGCAACCCGGACTTGTTGTTTTTAAATAAGTTGAGTTTCATAAGGGACCATTTGAAAGTTTGGAAAGATGAGATGATTAGAAAGGAAGGAGAAGAGGTGGAGGCAGCGAAAGACGAAAATGAGGCTTTAGAAGCTATCCTTGATTCTAGAGATTTTTCGGAGGAAGAGGAGTGGGTCTTTTTCGAAAACAAAAAGATAATTCGTGAAGCGGAAGATGCCAAGGTTATGGATTTGAGGCAAAGGTCTCGAATCAAATGGGCAAAGGAAGGAGATGAACATTCGAAGTTTTTTCATGCCATGATTAATTGCAGGAAAGCGAGTAACACTATTCATGCCCTTGAAGTGAATGGGGTTTGGTTGTCTAAACCGTCTCTGGTTAAAAAGGAGGTTTTTTGTTTTTTTAGAGACAAGTTTGTGGAGGATTGTGGAAGTCGGCCGCGTTTGGTTTGTCCTAATTGAAACAGGTGCCTTCGTATGTGGCGGTTAAGTTAGAAAACCGTTTTTCAAAGGAAGAGATTAAAGTTGCGGGCTTCGATTGCGGTAAAGATCGGGCTCCTGGTCCCGATGGCTTCAACTTCCGTTTCTTTACTAGGTTCTGGGACCTCTTTGAGAACGATTTCTACAATATTATGGATTCCTTTTTCGAGAGAGGTAAGTTAAGTAAGGGGTGCGGTTCGGCGTTTATTGCCTTGATCCCGAAGACTAGAGAGCCTTTGGGATTGGGTGACTACCGCCCTATCAGCCTCGTTGGAGTCATCAACAAAGTGGTTTCCAAAGCCGGCTCTCAATGAGGTAATTTCTAATTCCCAATAGGCCTTTCTCACGGGTAGGTTCATTTTAGACGGGCCGTTAATCATCAACGAGTTGCTCTTATGGACCAGAAGAAATAAGAATAAGGTCTTTTTTCTCAAAGTCGATTTCGAAAAAGCGTATGATAACGTGAATTGGGGTTTTGTTTTGGATATTCTTCAGCAAATGGGTTTTGGGAAGAGGTGGTGCGACTGGATT
Source organism: Helianthus tuberosus (assembly GCA_030545235.1). Classification (NCBI taxonomy): domain Eukaryota; kingdom Viridiplantae; phylum Streptophyta; class Magnoliopsida; order Asterales; family Asteraceae; genus Helianthus; species Helianthus tuberosus. The sequence goes on from CM060362.1 coordinate 4,873,491, forward strand.
TCGGGTATTCTGGCTTCGGCCAGAGCGTCAGTTTTGGTGAACGGTTCGCCTACCTTTGAGTTCGGGTGCAGTAAAGGTATGAGACAGGGTGACCCCATTTCTCCTTTCCTTTTTGTGGTGGTGATGGAGGCGCTTTCAGGTTTGTTCAATAAGGGTTGTGAGGCCAATGTGTTACATGGCATTAGTCTCCTAGGTAATGAATTACGTGCCTCTCATTTATTCTATGCCGACGATGCTATGATTATGGGGGAGTGGAACAAAGATAATATCGTGAATGTTATTAGAATTTTGCGGTGCTTTCATGCTTGTTCAGGTCTGAAAATCAATCTTAGTAAATCTAGCATTTTTGGTATTGGAGTTAATATTGAGGAGGTCGAGGAGATGGCGAATTGGATTGGGTGCAAGGCTGAGTCGGTTCCTTTTAATTATTTAGGCCTGACAGTCGGAGCCAATATGAATCGCATCAACAACTGGAGGCCGGTTTATGATATTTTTGAAAAAAGGCTCTCTCTTTGGAAGACTTCGATGTTATCTATAGGAGGAAGGGTCACGTTAATTCGACCGGTTCTGGAAAGTTTGCCTACTTACTTTATGTCCTTGTATAATGTTGGTGCATGCGTCTGTCGACTTCGTCTTGTATCGAGTCTTGTACATAGAATGATAGATCAAAATGCGTCATACAAGAAAATATGAGATTTTAGGATGTGATAAAGGTGATTTCGCTTGTGGATGGTGATTTCGCTTGAAAGAGGTCTGGTCAGTTTCAAGCGAAATCAACATGTTGAGATTTCGCTTGAACTGACATCTTGACACATTCAAGCGAAATCAGGACTCTATAAATAGGGGTCAAGCGAAATCATTTGTAACTCTCCTTGTTTCCGGTAGCGAAGCTCTGCCGAAGTGTCCACAGACTTGTAACCGATCTGAAATCAATATACGGACAGTTCAAAGTGATAATCTTGCTGAATTGACCTCAATACGTTTGTTTCCGCCACTCGTATTGAGATAAGCTCTTCTGATCGACTCGTTTGGGTCTGAAAACGATCCTACATATAAAGTTCCGGTTAAAGTTGTCAAAGACCTGGAAAGCATCATCAAAAAGTTCTTATGGGGCGGTTCGAATAAAATCAGGAAAACCCATTGGGTGGCGTGGGATAGGGTGCCGTTACCAAAGAAAGCTGATGGTTTGGGGCTGTGCAAATTGAAGCATGCTAACCTGGCTATGCTGAGTAAATGGGGATGGAGATTTAAAAATGAAACTAATAACCTTTGGGTCAAAGTTGTCAACGCGATTCATTCAAGTCGTTCGCGGTGGGAATTTTTACCTTGCAATAAAGCGGTCAGGGGTGTTTGGCTTAATATATGTAATCTGTTGAACAAACCTTTCATTGATAACAAACCCATCCGGAGCTTTTTTAGGGGTAAGGTCGTTTCGGGAAATGATATTCAGTTTTGGTTAGACCCGTGGATTGGAGAGGCTCATCTTAAAGAGATTTTCCCGTGCCTTTATCGGCTGAAGTGGTAAAAAACTGCTCAGTGAGTGACCGGTTGGCTGGCGGCACCTCATGGCTTTGGAGGCATGACCCGAATATGGCGACGGAGGTTCTGGAACTGGCTGCCCTCTCGGATATGGTTTCCTTGGTTGAACTAGGGGCTGGATCAGATAAATGGAGGTGGATGGGGGAGTCAGCGGGTCTTTTTTCGGTTAAATCGGTGAAGGATATTTTGGTTCGTGAAGATTGCGTTCCGGATGTCTTCGTTCTCGATTGGTGCAAATGGGCACCCTTGAAGTGTAATATCTTTGTTTGGAGGTTAGAACTAAACCGTATTCCGACTCTTGATGCTTTATTTTCGAGGGGAATCGTCAATAATATCGGGGCCTGCCCTCTCTACGGATGCGAAGATGAGTCTGTGATGCACTTGTTCATTTCCTGTCATTTCGCTTATTTAATCTGGCAAAAGGTTAGTAGATGGTGTCGTATCCGATGATTTTCGCGTTTTCGGTGAAGGATCTATTGGAAGTGCACAAATTCAGTAGATTGGGGCAGACGGAATCGAAGGTCTTGCAACGCATTATTATTACAACGTGTTGGTGCATTTGGTTGTCTAAAATAAAGCGGTTTTCTCGGGTTCTAGAATTTGCGTGGAAGATATTTTCAGTGACGTTAGATCTATGGGTTTCTTTTGGTTCAAAAATAGGTCGTCTTTTCATTCCATCTCCTGGAATGATTGATGTAAATTTGTAATTATGTGATTTTTTATTTTTGTTTGTTGTTTGTGCCGGCTCGGTTTTCGGTTCGGTTTTCTGTTAATGAAAGTGAATTTAAAAAAAAAAAAGATTGTTACATATTTAATTTTAATAATTCATTTCCATGTACTTTCTCGTTCCCAATATATTATTTTAGTATCCTTAAAACATTATTTTAAATACATAATCTTGAGTATTCAAATCAAATCATTACATTTAATTTATATATTCACATGATAAGCCCGAATATTGATAACCATAGCATTAAGCAATATCAGAGTTGACTTCAAAACATGTTGACAAAGTCAAGATTTCAAGAAATGTCAAAGAAACATCCCACATCCCAATCACAACCAACTTATGTCTTATCTATCTATATAAATATATATGATGTTTTTTATCTTACAAAAACAAAACCAACAATACAATGGACAAAATCCTCTTTGAAGCTTCCTTAACAGGAAATGTACAAGTCCTCAACGAATTACTCGCTCAAGACGAATTAATTCTCGATAGAGTTTCGCTAACCAGAGTCAGCGAAACCCCATTGCACATTGCAGCCTTAAGAGGCCACAATGATTTCACGAAGATTCTTCTTCTCAAAAAACCAACACTTGCCACGTCCCTCGACTCGTCAAGGAAAACGTCACTTCACTTGGCCGCAGCCGCGGGCCACGTGGAGATCGCACGCGAACTTTTGCAAGTTACGAGTGCGGAAGGATGTCATTTTCGCGACAAAGATGGAAGAACACCTCTCTACTTGGCTGCCAAAAATGAACAGTTGGAGATTATCAAACTCTTGATTGAAACAAAACCTGATCTCTGTAAAGAATTGCAAGAAAATGGGGAAACTATTTTGCATACATGCATATTTTATAATCGTTTTGAAGCATTTAAATTGTTGTGTCAATTGTGGAATGAAGATGAGCTGGCAATGCTAACAGACCGTAATGGGAATACCCTCTTGCACCTAGCTGTTGTTCATAAGCATGTTCAGGTACTAGTTTAGTTTAGAAATCTTTTAATAATTACTTTCAAAGTTCTTTACTTGTTCAACTTTTACTAGAAAACAGGTTGTTAGCGACCAAAAATCATAACTTCCCAAATTGGCGAATTGTTGGGGAATTTCGGTTTGCCGGATGATCAGAGAGGCGTGTAATCACTCTCAGATCAAATTATTTCGGTGGTTCCCCCGAAAAATTTAATCAAATACAACTCTGATTTGAGAAATGAACCAGTGTATGTTGCTGCAAAATCGTCTGAACCAGAAAAATGTGACCAAAAAACTGTCTACGAAAATTGGGGTTAGGGATGGATAACTGCCTAATGGCAGTTAATTTAATTTTAAGACAAATGCAATTTTAGCAAGGCAATTTAATTTTTCGAAAAATGTTGCATTTTCCAGACAAACAGCTCGACCTCAGCCAGGGGCTCTGCCCCTTGGACCCCGCCAGGTGCTGCCGCCCCTTGGACCCTGCTCCGAGGGGCGCTGCCCCCGGACCCCCGCCAAGGGGGCGCTGCCCCCTTGGAACCCCCGTATAGTACGGGCTCCGCCCGTACACTTCGAATAATAATAACTCAAACAAGCGTGCACTCCCGCACCTCCTAACTTGCTTGATGTGTATTATTATTCGCTTTGATCACCAAGTCAATCCCCGATTACACTAAAATATCTAACATTCCCCCCCCCCCCATTTTAGCTTAATCCTTGATTAACTTAAACAAGTTCACAACAATCAAACTTATGCATAAATGAAATATCGCGACGATTGAATTTCACATTAGTATATTACACATTCCAAATATTCGAATATAGGGGTGTCGCTAAGGATTGAACCCTTTCTATTTAGTGAATACATGAAGATAATATACACACAAGTTTACATACTCTAATGTTCTTTCTTGACACTATTTTTACTAGCCTGTGTCCCATCCTTCAATGAACATATCAAAGCCAAGTCCTAGCTTCTTGAAGCGGCTAAACTTCATGCTCATATAGGTAGTTCTTTATTCTTGCACCTGCATATGCAATTTATCAAAGAACTATTAAGAAGAAAACCTTCAACCTCCTTTAACTTGCAGGTCTGAACACATACCTTGGGATGATGCTACTAATGTGTTCCAATTTCTAGATGTTAAGCTTTCCACATTGAATTCAGCACCTAACGTCATATTAGGTGGGAATTGGGTATCTTAACACGAGAAATCTCAGGTGGACTTTAATCCCATCCCTACAGCCGCCTTGTGCACAAGATCTCTACATAACTCTTTGGTTAAGTGGTCGGCTAAATTCTGTTGAGTTCTCACAAACTCCACCGATATCACCCCTTGCGTGATGAGCTCACGAATCATGCTGTGTCTAACACCTAAGTGTCTAGACTTCCCATTATATACACTTGGCTATATGCCTTAGCCAAGGTAGCAGCACTATCACATCTAATAGATATAGGTGATATAGGTTTAGGCCACAATGGAATTTCATAAATCAAGTTTCTTAGCCACTCAGCTTCTTTGCCAGCTGCGGCTAATGCTACAAACTCAGACTCCATTGTTGAATCAGTTATGCAAGTCTGTTTCTTAGATGCCCAAGATATGGCACCTCCTCCGAGTAGAAAAGTCCATCCACTCGTGGAAGAATGATCTTCCTTGTTTTTAATCCAGCTTGCATCCGAATAACCTTCTAAAACCGAAGGAAATCCAGTATATGCCAAACCATATTTCATGGTTCCTTTCAAGTACCTAAATACTCGATTCATTGCTTGCCAATGACTTGCACCTGGATTGCTAGTATACCTACTAAGCTTTCCAACAGCATAAGCTATATCCGGTCTAGTGCTAATCATGGCGTACATGAGAGATCCAATGGCCCTTGAATATTCAAGTTGGCTTACAGCTACACCTTCATTAGGTGAGAGCTTAAAAGCAGAATCCATTGGAGTGCTAACCGGAGAACTATCATGAAAATTAAACTTTTTCAATATCTTCTCAATATAATGAGATTGAGAGATAGATATGCCATTGTTCTCCCTTTTGATCCTTATACCAAGGATCACTTCCGCCTCCCCCAAGTCTTTCATATCAAAACAAGATGACAAAAATTTCTTTGTTTTATCAACTTGATCCTGGTCTCTACCGAAGATCAACATGTCATCTACATATAGACAAATTATGACTCCTTTCCTAGAATCATCAAATTTGGTATATACACATTTGTCTGCTTGGTTTAATACAAAACCATTAGACAAAACCACTTCATCAAACTTTTGATGCCACTGTTTTGGTGCTTGCTTTAAGCCATATAATGACTTAACTAGCTTACACACCTTATGCTCATTGCCAGGCATAACAAAACCCTCTGGTTGTTTCATATATATCTCCTCATCCAAATCACCATTCAGGAAAGCAGTTTTCACATCCATTTGGTGAATTACAAGATTGTGTATTGCAGCCAAGGCAACCAACAATCTAATAGTGGATATTCTTGCTACAGGAGCATATGTATCAAAGTAGTCAATTCCTTCCTTTTGTCTAAAGCCTTGGATAACCAATCGGGCTTTAAACTTTTCAATTGAACCATCTACTTTCATCTTCTTCTTGAAGATCCATTTACAACCAAGTGGTTTACACCCAGGGGGTAGATCAGACAGTTTCCAAGTGTTATTCTGCATAATAGAGTCCATCTCATCATTTATAGCTTCTTTCCAGAAAGCTACATCTCGAGATGCCATGGCTTCACTATAGGTTTTAGGATCTTCCTCAATATTGAAGCAATATTGATATTGAATTTTAATTTCATCTCTAGATCCTTCAACCAAATATAGCTGAAAATCATCACCAAATGATTTAGCTTTTCTTGCTCTACCACTCCTCCTAAGTTCCGGAGGAGTATCAATCACTTGATCAGCCACGTGAGAGTTACTAGAGCTTGGAACCATGTCTCTTGGCCTAGGCATTGAAGAGAATCTATTCTCATCATACTCTGCAGTTCTTGCCTCAATAACCGTATGCACTGACACGTAGTCATTTGGTTCTATAACATAGAACCTGTGAGCAAATGAATGCTCCGCATACCCAATGAAAATGCAGTCTATACCTCTTTCCCCTATGTTCCTTATTTTAGGATCAGTGAGCCTCACCACGGCTCTACAACCCCAAACTCCCAACTTATGCAGCTCAGGTGGTTTTTTATACCAAAGCTCAAAAGGGGTGTTCTTGTTCCTTTTATTTGGAACCCTATTTAGCAAATAGCAGGCTGTCAATATAGCCTCACCCCAAAAGCCCTCACTTAGGCCCGAATAGGACAACATGGTATTAACCATTTCCTTTAAAGTCCTATTTTTCCTTTCCGTCACACCATTTTGTTCCGGTGTGTAAGGAGCTGTGGTATGGTGTATTATTCCAGTAGATTGGAAATACACCGGATCAAAATACTCACCACCTCTGTCCGTATGTAGGGTTTTGATCAACCCACTCCGATGAAGCTCTACTTCTTGTTTATAAATCTTAAACTTTTCAAGAGCTTCATCCTTAGCATGCAACAAATAAACATAACAAAATCTAGTAGCATCATCTATAAATGTTACTACATACTTTTTATTACCTAGAGATGGTGTAGCATGAAAATCACATAGATCACTATGTATCAAATCTAACACTTTAGTTTCCCTATGAAAATGTTGCATGAAAGGCTTTTTGGTTATCTTATTCAACTTGCAAACATGGCATTTATCATTGTTTATGTTAATAGGCGGAATTAAGCTCATTTTAGACATTTCTTTAACTCTTTTATAATGTACATGTCCTAGTCTAGCATGCCATAATTCCAATTCAGTCAAGTTGTTTCTACTACTAGTTGAAGCTATGCAATTTGCATTACTAGTTGAAGTTACATCATTAACATTACTAGTTGAAGCAACACAAACAGATTCATTCATAAACGAGACATCAACATTCAACATAAACATACCATTACATAGATAACCAAAACCAACAAAGGTACCATGTCTTGACAAGATATACTTGTCACTTTCCAATACTTGTTTGTACCCACAATTATTCAACACAATGCCACTTAACAGATTCTTTCGAATTCCGGGCACATACAAAATATTGTTCAAAAGTAAACATTTTCCAGAAGTAAAAACAAGATTCACAGTTCCTATTCCCTTGATTGGTTCAGTTGCAACGTTCCCCATCTTGATGATAGATCCGTCTTCGATTGGTTGAAAGTCTTTAAACCAACGAAGATCCTTGCATACAGGACTCGTTGCACCCGAATCAACCCACTAAGCAATGTCATCATCCTGCACATAAAATGCCTCAGAAATTAGTGACACATAATTCTGAACCGAATTATTAAATTGTACTAAATTCTGACCTTGCTTGCCCGGGTCCTTGGACCCGCCAGAACCATCCTCATTCTTGTTCTTTGAACCGGACTTCTTGTTATTCTTCATCATTTTACAGTCCCTCTTAAAGTGACCAACCTTACCACATTTCCAGCAAGGGTAATTCGGCTTTTTGTTTGAACCCGAATTGGTGTTTCCTTGAAACTTTCGTTTCCCTTTGAACTTACTGTTTCCTTTGGATGATTCACCAGTTTCAACCATGTTCACAGAACTTGAACCAGCCCGTTTCTTATCATCATTGACCAGCACATTTTCCTGTGCTCTCAAGCCTTCTTCAATTCTGAAGTGGCTTCCAAGTTCAACCAAAGTTAACTCTCCTTTCTGATGTTTCAGATTATGTTTAACATCTCTCCAGGAAGGAGGTAACTTGTCAATGATACTCGAAACAGAGATGGATTCATCCATCTTCATATCATGTTGGGCAAACTGCCCCAGAATTCGTAACAATTCATGATATTGTTCCATCACAGGCCGTTCATCAACCATTCTGTAATTATTGAAATTACTGACAAGAAACTTCTTACTAGAAGAATCTTCTGCCATGTATTTGGCTTCCAACGTGTCCCACAGTAACTTTGCAGTTTCAACATTTTGATAAACATCAAATAAGGGATCAGACATACCGTTCAGGATTTGGCCAAGACAAATATAATTGTCGTTCTCCCACTTCGACCTCTTCCTGATTTGCTCCAGATTTCCCTCTTCCTATATCTCTGGGATTGGAGTAGTCAACACGTACACAACCTTCAACGAAGTCAGAAGAAAATGCATCTTCTTCTTCCATCTTAGGAAGTCCACCCCTTCGAACTTCTCTAGTTTGTTCTCCTTGATTGTCATATCCTTCATCGATCCGCTTGCCATCTTCACAGAAATTAATTTGATCTTTGTTGGGGAATTTCGGTTTGCCGAATGATCAGAGAGGCTTGTAATCACTCTCAGATCAAATTATTTCGGTGGTTCCCCCGAAAAATTTAATCGGATACAACTCTGATTTGAGAAATGAACCAGTGTATGTTGCTGCAAAATAGTCTGAACCAGAAAAATGTGACCAAAAAACTGTCTACGAAAATTGGGGTTAGGGATGGATAACTGCCTAATGGCAGCTCGAACCCAGCCAGGGGCTGTCGCCCCTTGGACCCTGCTCCCAGGGGCGCTGCCCCCGGACCCCCGCCAAGGGGGCACTGCCCCCTTGGAACCCCCGTATAGTACGGGCTCCGCCAGTACACTTCAAATAATAATAACTCAAACAAGCGTGCACTCCCGCACCTCGTAACTTGCTTGATGTGTATTATTATTCGCTTTGATCACCAAGTCAATCCCCGATTACACTAAAATATCTAACACGAATGACCAAATTAAGTCCGGTCGCAAAACAGTCGCAATTTTTGCAACCGCTTATTTTCAGTCAGAAACCATACATAATTTATATAAAATTATACATTCCGGTGGCACGTGGGGGCAAAGTTAATGACCAATTTACTGTCACAAACATAACGTCTCCAATTTTGCGACGGCTTATTTTTAGTGGCCATTCGGTTGAAAAACCATAAAAGATCAATATAAAATTAATAATGCTGGTCGCTAGTTGGTTGCAAAAATAACGACAGTGTAAGGGCCGTCGCAACACTAGTGACGGGCGACCAGATTTGGTCGCAAAAAGTTTCAAATTTGTCACACGTATTCTCGGTTGTAATTTTGTTAAAAAAACATAAAGAATCATTGTAAAATTACAAATATCGGTAGCAAGTTGGTCGCAGAAATTACTATCATTTATGGGTGTTTGCCTAAAATATTAAAAATAAAAAGAAAATAAATAATGTTAGATTAAAACTCGTCCCAAACTTTGCTACCAACTTTCTACAATAAAAAAACAGTCGCAAAAAAGTTGAAGTCAAATTTAAAATCTTTGTCGCAAATCAGTCGAAAAATAGTGAAAAAAAATAAACAAATAGTAAATTTCTATAGTGTGTCTAGCTAATTCTATGGACTATAGTTACAAATCTGGGTTTTATTGTTTGTGTAGACTGTGAAGTATCTGCTTCAGAAATCTAGCATCAGAACAAATAAAAACATTGTTAACAGACAAGGGTTCACAGCATTGGATGTTCTTGATCATATTCCACGTGATTTGGAAGCATTAGAAATCCGAACTTTACTTATAGAAGTCAACTTTCGAAAAGCCAAACATGTTAAATCGTTCCAAAATGACGAATCTGATTCGTCGCAAAATGTTACGAGTCACGTAAACAAGCCCAAAGGATTAATGTCACGAACCGGAAACTGGTTAGAAAAACAACGTGGGATTCTCATACTTGCGACGATAGTCGTCGCAACAACGTCGTTCTACTCAGGGCTACACCCTCCAGGAGGGACATTTACGGATTCTAAGGACGGGCCGCTAGGAAATGCGGTCAAAACCGAACCGGATGTGGGACCGTTCAGTGATTTCGTGATCCAGAACACGATAATCATGGTTTTATCACTGATGATATTTGTGGTGTTGCTAAGTGGTATCCCTTTAAGGAACAAGTTTTGTTTGTGGGTGCTCAATTTAGCGACGCTTTGCATCATGTTTTTCGTGGCGGTTTCGTACTTGGTGGAGATAGCCAACATGTCCCCTGACACGTGGGTGAATGGGCCAACTGTGATCATGTGTTTTGCATGGATGCTTTTGTGCTTGTTGTTTGCATTCATTCACACTATTTTCTTTATAACATGGGTTGTAAAGAAATTGTTGAAGGCTAGAACAAGAACAAAAATGAGAAATAATAATCCAATTAATGGCGTTTGATTCAATTTTAGTAGGAATTTCATTTCATTTAATTGTATTGTATGTATTATATTTGTTGTTTGATTTTACTTAGGCTACACGGTATGGGGTTCGGCCCCGGGTCGTCTTGGGTCGGCGACGGGCGGAACACCGTGCCGCCCCCCACGTCGCGTCCTATCCGTCGAGTTCTCGCCGTTTGTGACGGTCCAAAAGGAGTGGGCCCCCTACCAAAAGTTACCGTTTGAAAAAAAAAAATTTCCAATTCAAACAAACAAACAAACGGTAATATTAATAAACTTTATATATTTCCATTCCATTTTCACTGTCATTCACCAATTTAACCCCAAAATTTCATCTCTCTCTCACATAATTTTTATAAATCTTCTTCCACTTTTATAAACCTTATACTCTATCATGGATCCCTTCAACAAACCGAGCGACCCGAACAACCCGAACAATCCGTATAACCCGACGACTCCCATCAACCCGACCCAACCTAATGTTTTCTCGGGTCCGGGATATTATCCGACGCTAGAACCGAACCAATTCTCGCAATATTCATCAAATGCGTTTGCATCATTCCAACACTGGCCAAACCAATTCGCTCAATTCTCTCAAAATCAAGCCCTTCAACAAATGATGATGCGGGGTGCTTATATTTGTTAAATGTTAAAAAAAATAGAAGACTAAAAAAAATAAAAAAACACATAAAAAGTGGTGGAGGACTATGACTAGGACCATCCTCCCATGCCTTCTAGTTTTGGAGGATGGACCATCCTTGGGAGGACTATGACGTGGCGCCTACGTGGCGGATCATCCTCCAAGGATGGTCCATCACCATACCAAGTAGCCTTATGGTCATGTGACTTGCTTTTCTATGTAAACATATTTGTATTCAACTTCATTTAATTATTCTCTGGTTTAAAAGCTGTATTTCTTTTTATATATTTATGAGCAATTAGTGATACAAGTGAAGAACCGGTTTAACTCACTATGTATACGGGTGTAAAGAGTGGTTAAACACTTGAGAGTGGCAAACTAAAAAATCAACCAATGAGAGTGTGCCATGTCAAAGCGGTAAACTATGCTCAAAAGTGTTGACAATGATTAGACACATTATGAAGTGGTAAACTATTTTTTTTTTAAAAAAAAAGAAAAAGGTGTGATTGGTTGAGATTGGAATGGACCCCACCCCACACTACCCTCTCTCTCTCTCACTACCCTCTCTCTATCATGTTCACGAGCGGCAATATGTCACCGCGTGACTAACCAAACCGACGCGGCAAAGGGGTTGGCGGCGGTGTTACCGCACGGCAAACCACTTTGCCACTTCCCTTTACCGCACCACACCGCATACCCTACATGTTGCAACTCGAGTGTGTACTTTCCTTTGTACGGTTTAGATACGAAAACTCTTAAAACTATATCTTGTCTTGATTAATTTATATAAAAACTATAAAACATTATACAAACATTTAGAAGGCTATGTTGATGTACGTAGCCTCTTTAATATTAACTTTATAGTTTTATTGTTATATTTCATGAAACTCTTGCCTTGCCTTAGGGACCCTCAATGTGAACTCCTTCTGCTAAGGTCTTGCATGGGGGTTGCTAAGTTACTTTTCGGGCTGCGGACTTGTCAACCTCATTTGATGGTGGATGCGCCATCCCGGTTTGATGATGGCCTCCGGGAGGCTATAGAAGACATAGTCGTGGGTGGTGGCCCCTTCTTTGGGGACCTCCAATGGCGTTTGGCATCTCTGCCAATGCGTCTAGGTGGTTTGGGTCTCCTCTCAGCTCGAGATGTTGGGGTTTATGCTTTTGTGGCGTCCAGAGCTCAGTCTTGGGAACTACAGGATCATATTCTTCGAAACAGTGGGGTTGTCGGGCTCGACGGGGACTATCTGCAGGCGCTCGAACGCTTAAATGCCTCTCTCCCAGACTTTGATATCGGCGGTTTCTCTAACAAGGACACCGCCCCCTCGAAGCCACAAAAAACTTTGGCGAATGCTCTGTTTAGCAAAATCGCTCAAAGCCTGGGAGAAAATTTTGATTTGTCATCTCGCCAGAATGCGGTGTGGGAGTGCCTGAAGGGTTCCCATGCTCAGGATTTTTTGACTGTTGTCCCAATTGAGGGGCTGGGACAATGTATGTCAGCAGTAGAATACAGAGCAATCCTTAAATACCGGCTGATGATCCCTATGTACCCAGAAGATGAAACCTGCCCGATATGTCGTAAAGCTTGTATGGATAAATACGGAGAGCACGCAGTGCATTGTAAAGAGCTACCTGGGTTCAAATATCGGCATGACTGGGTGCGAGATGTTTTGTGGGACATCCTGAGAAGAGCGGGGATTTCGGCTAAGAAAGAGGCTCCTGTGAATTTCCTTACAGACCCTATGGAAGGGAGATCTACTCTGCGACCAGCAGATCTTCTCGTCTTTGGTTGGGCTAGGGGAAACATGCTTGTGTGGACCTCACGGGGGTTTCCCCTCTGGTTGGTTTAAGGGAAAACGGGTTTGTAGCTGGACAAGCAACAACAAAGGCTGAATCGAAGAAAGTTGATAAGCACGCTAAAGCTTGTGTAGAGAACCAACATGTTTTTGTCCCTTTTGCCTTTGACACATTTGGCTCCCTAGCGCCAGAAGCTATCCAATTCCTGAACAGGGTCCAACGGGTCATCCATAACAATTGCTCAGCCTCAGGGGGACGGGGTTTTGTCTTTGGTAGATTAGGGTTTGCAATTCAGAAAGGGGTGGCGGCGCAGCTTGTTGCCCGTCTACCTTCTGTTTTGATGTAACTTGACAAGTATGAATGAAAGCTAAATTATTTCAAAAAAAAAAAAAATATATATTTACTTATTATAAAAAAAAATTATTTTACTGTTTTACTTCCTTCTAAAAATAGAATGTTTTTTGTTTATAACTTTTAGAGTTAATTACACAAATGGAACCTGTGATTTATTTTTTTTAAAAAAATCTTTTAGAGTTTCATCTTTGGGTACTAACTTTTTTTAACATGTTTAGGTTTAGGTTTCATGGTTTCAATTTTGTAACGTAGGAAAAATAGGTTCACTTTTTTTTAAAATATATTACAAAATATATAATAACGATACTCTAGTTATTCGTAGGAAATACTATAGTACAATATCAGTTACAAAACTAAATAAACAAAATATAAAATTAATTTTTATATACTAATATGTTTTCAAGCCGCATCTCTTGTGGGTACTTCACACGCATTTGGTAGCATCCTAGACTCGAGTATTCACCATGTTGAGTTTTTAAAAATGCTCCTTAACTGCACCAATTAACATACTAAAAATGTTGATGGTTTTGGTTGAGGATCATGTTTGACACGGAGCTCTTAAAACAAATTCTGTGTCTCCTCTCAAGACAGTCTGACTCCCAGGGTACAACAATCGGAACAGTATATATCCTGCCGAAGATGACGCTCATACATGAGATTACACCGGATATAATGGTGTTCTTGTTACATGGAAAAACAAAGTTGTTTAATTTGAGAGTTCTTATCTCAATCTGATAGAATAAGTTTCTTGTAATTTTTGTGTCATGAGATTATCCCATCTCATCCTAATATATGACGTTCATTTATATTTATATATTCCCAAAACAAAAGTTGAAACATATTATATTATACTATTGCTTAAATTAAAAAGTGGGTGGCCATTCACCCCTCAACTTTGCAATTTAAGTATATTTGATTCTAAAGCTTTACACTAAAAGGTAAGAGCATTCACATCCAAAGAATTAAATTGTGAGTGTGAAGTTTTTAAAATATAAAGAGTATAAAAAATGGTTGTGAGTGGAGGAAAGAGAAAATGTTACTGTTCATCTGTATATTTGGGGGACACTGTTCACCCATTATAATTTTTTAATATATATTGAAAGTGGTTGTGAGTGAAGGAGAGAGAAAAATGTAATGATAAATGTATAAAAATATTATTTAATTGAAAAGAAGAGAAAAAAAGTAGGATAAATTACACTTTTCGTCCTTTATGTTTGTATTGGATTGCAATGGATAGCCTTTAACTTCAATAATTACAGTCACAGTCCTTTATTTGTAAAACTCATTACACTATTCGTCCTTTGGCCCTAACCTAGTTTATTTTACATGTTAAGTCTAGTCATGTCCAAAGCACATGAAGGTATTTAAGTAATTTTACCCTATTTAGTTTTATCAAATAGAACTCATGAAAAAGAAATATATTAAATCCAAAAATTGATGCCCTTCTCTCTCTCCTTCTGAACGCTCTCCCTCTTTCTCTAACAAACACCACCACGGCCATGGCTACCACCGCCGCTGGAATAACCACCAAATCTGACCCTCTTCATCTGCTTTCTCTCTCTCTCTAGCCAACAAATCCGTGAAGAACGAAGGTGTCGGCGGTGTGGTGTTGTGGTATTCCGACGAGAAACCCTAGATCGACCACCATCTCAAATAACCACCGCCGTTAACTCATCTGTTGCGATTGTGTTTAGGGTTTTGTTTTGATTAAAAAAACAACAAAGAACAAGAAGAAAGAAAATTTGGGGCTTAATCAAGTCGATAGATCAAGAATCTGCTCGTTTTTGTTCTCCCGATAGATGGTGATGAGAATTTAAGAAAGGCACTGAATGGCTGGCAAGAATCTGCTCGTTTATCCTGAGATCTTTTTGTTCGATATCCAAATTTTGGAACCCTATTCGCCTAGTGTTGGACGGAGCTCTACTTCAAGAATCGAGCCTCTTATTCAAAAAGGGATTGCGGCGCAACTTGTTGCCCATTTACCTGCCACTTGTTTGTAAATTGCTACTTTGGTATTTTAATGTGAATTTTTGCAAAAAAAAAAAAAAAGCTTTAAATAGAAATTACCAAATAACATATCCTGGTGCTCTTTGAACGGGATTGATATCCAGAATCAGAAAACACAACCAGATCACTTATATTTAATTGTTTTTACTTTAATTTGGCAGGCTAGATAGTCTAGTTGGCCTGTTGACTTTTGGGTTGATATTAAGCATCGTTATGTTCCAAGTCCAAGTCTTAGTGGAAAAAAGAGGAACAATGACAAAAGGATAGTGGAGAGGTGGCTCTAACAGTGATGGTGCCGGGGATTGGTTGGGGAGAGATAGAGAGGGGAGATCTGAAACAAAGACATGTGTTTTGTTTATTTGTTAATTTAAATATATTATTAAAATTACTAATCTACCCTCATGTGCAAGTCACATGTCATATTTAACTAAAAGATTTAACCAGTTAGGGCCAAAGGACGTATGGTGTAACGAGTTTTACAAATAAAGGACTGTGACTGTAATTATTAAAGTTAAAGGTTATCCATTGCAATCCAATACAAACATAAAGGACGAAAAATGTAATTTACCCTAAAGAAAAACATCATATTTAAATACGTAGCGACTTGTAAATTGTAATTCACATGAAAAAAGATTCAAATGAAATTATGTGAGATTTATTCAGTAATAATAACTATTAACATGTGAATAGATTTATCTCATCATTGATTTCTTTGTCTAAGAGCACAAAAGTATTATATTGTTCTTTATTTGTTTAATGATTTTGAAATGAACTTGACCTTATACATGTCATGTTTACTTAAGTTGAGACAACTATATACGAAAGTCGAAAGCAATCACAAGAATACAAAGGTCTAATGTAGATGATCATGTACTAAAGGGTTTGTAACTTAGGGGTATCAAGGTGTACAAGAAAGATTTCATTCCTCTAGTTGTTGAGGTTTTAGTCCCAGAATGAACAAAGATGTAAACTTAGGAATAGGATTAGAAAGTGTGTGAGTTAGCCCTTCTAGACATCAAGCGATCACCAATGAAACAGAAACCAAGGATCGCTTTACTAAATATCTCTACACACACCATTTTGAAAATGAAATGGTACAACTTTAAGTAGAATTACTACTACTGTTTTAAATATGATAAATAAGACGCTTATATATGCCACTTAACCGCCAGCCTCTCTCTTGGCGAGCCACGCCCTCAAAAATAAACCTTAGCTTAATTTATTTATCTTCAAAATTGAATAAGTTTGCTCCGGTTTTTAAAGATTTACTCTTCAGTTTTTTCTTTGTAGATGATTTGTTTCCTCTAATATATGAGAGAAAAAAGAAACTTTTAAAATTCAAGACACTAAAGTAAACACATTGATTTAAACAATCAACCAACACATTCTTCAAAAGATAACCCAACTCTATACATCTTCTTAACCAAAGTTTTACAAGTCACAAGTCTTTAATCATCATATCATATACTCCAATATAACCAAAAGTAAATCAGAATCCAGAACAAGCATCAAACCAAAACTCATTTCAGAATTCTTATTTTTAGGTAGTAACTAAACCTAGGCTCTACACAAACGAATCAAGGTAACCGTACTTATGTCGTTTGTTAGGGGGGACGGGGCGCCCCATTGTCGGCCATCTTTCACGCGTGGAACGGCGTGGAACACCACCGCCGGTGGATGTTATCATGCGTGGAACGAATTAAGCGTGATAGTGAGCACGCGTTGTACATGTTTGTGTGGTGCGTTATTTTTAATGGTAGATGTTTGTGTGGTGAATGATTGACATTTCCACTAAAATCCATCACTAGTGACGGAATAATGCTCGATGACATGGCGGAACTTGATTGGATGTTGTGAGTGATGAGTGTGTCATGGGCGCCCCTACCCCCTGGCCCCCTTATACTGTAACAAACTAGCATAAATCCGGTCCCATACTCCAATATACAGCGTTTCATCGTCGGGACTAAGCGACACACCGGAGATCACTTCAAAAAAATTGATTTCTTACCTTTTTTCACAGTTTAGTTTGGTGTCGTAAATGTGAACAAAATCAGCATGCTCCACCACCACCAAAACTGCCCATTAGATGAGAAACAGACTGACTGAACGGCCCCCATGTTGACCTTGAGAACCGAAACCGGGTTTGAGAGGTTTCTTAAATCCCATACCCTGCAGGTTTTGGCTTGATTCACTATAGAGTAACGGTTAATATATATAAACATACGAAGGAATTAAGTTGACAAGTTGTAACGCTTTGGCGGATCTACAAAGGAGGTAGGGGTAGCCCGGGCTACCCTCAACTTTGTTGGCGAAATGCAAAATTAGTGCAAATTTTTTTCTTCTCCGTTTTATGTATTGGATAACCCCGAGCAAATACTAGGATACCCCTAGCCCCTAGATCTAAAAGATTTTTTTAGGATACTTCTGAATTTTTCTTGTAGATGCTTATAACATGTATGTTTAGTAAGTGTAGCCTGTTCTTCACTTGTATCACTAACTAATTGCTCATAAATCCAGAAAACAGTTTTTAAACCAAAGAGAAAATAGATGAAGTTGAACACTATGTTTTTATATAAAAAAAGTCACATGACCACAAGTAAAACCAAACAACATATATAATGCATATATATACAACAATGAAATGAAACTTTTATTAAATTGAATCAGACGCCATTAATTGGATCATTATTTCTTGTCCTTGTTCTAGCATTCAACAATTTCTTTACAACCCATGTTATAAAGAAAATAGTGTGAATGAAAGCAAACAACAAGCACAAAAGCATCCATGCTAAACACATGATCACAGTTGGCTCATTCACCCACGAGTCAGGGGACATGTTGGCTATCTCCACTAAGTACGAAAACGTCAGGAAAAACATAACGCAAAGCGTCGCTAAATTAAGCACCCACAAACAAAACTTGTTCCTCAAAGGGATTCCACTTAGCAACACCACAAATATCATCAGTGACAAAACCATGATTATCGTGTTCTCGAAATCCGATTCGGTGTTAACCGCGTTCCCTAGCGGCCCGTCGCTAGAGTTGGTAAACGTCCCTCCCGGAGGGTGTAGCCCGGAGTAGAACGAGGTTGTTGCGACGACTATTGTCGCGAGTATCAGAATCCCGCGTTGTTTTTCTAACCAGTTTCCATTGTTGTTTAGGTACCAATTCCATATTCTTGACATTAATCCTTTCGGCTTCTTGTTGTTACTCGTTACATTTTGTGACGAAGCGAATTCGTCAGTTTGGAGTGATTTAACATGTTTGGATCTTTGAACGTTGGCTTCCATTAGTAAAGTTCGGATTCCTAATGCGTCGAAATCGCGTGGACAATGATCGAGAACATCTAATGCTGTGAACCCGTGTTTATTAACAATGTTTTTATTTGTTCTAATACTAGATTTCTGAAGCAGATACTTCACAGTCTACACAAACAATAAAACCCAGATTTGTATAATTAGCAAGAAATTTACTTTTAGTTTACTTTTTGCACTGAATTAGGCCACAAATTATAAATTTATCTATAAAATTTCATGATTTTTCAACTTTTTGCAATCATTGCGACAAAAATTTACGACTAACAAAAGACGGTCGCAAAGTTAGAGACTGATTTGGACCAAAATCTAAACCGTCGCAATCTTGAAGACCAAGCCAGATATGGTGGCAAAACACTTGATAACTATAAGAACTTAACAAACTGAGTCGCAAAAGTCATTAAAATATAATTAAATTACAAAATCGCTATTGCAACAGTCCCGTAAATATGAGAAAATTATTAAAAAGCGTTAAAAGAACCGCGATCGCAAATCGATCAGTTTTCTAGTAGCGTTGTGATAGATCTTTAACTATTATATATATTTTATTATTTTTATCTTTTCTTTTTTCGACCTTTGCGATGACTCTTACACAGTTCAGAGTTTTTGCGATTACCTTTAAACAGTTGCATTTTTCGACTGGTATTATGATTCTATATTAATTTTCCTTATTTTTGCAACCGAATGGTGACTGAAAATAAGCAGTTGTAAAGTTTGTTACCGATCTTTTAAGTATATATTTAAGTTGTTTTTTTTCTTTTTTTGCGACCACCCTTAGACAGTCGCAATTATTGCGACCAATAAGCGGTCGCAAAATTGTGATGGTTTACGACCGGATCTAGGTAGGTTGCTAATTTCACGATCGGTATGATTTCAGTTGTCAATCAGTCGCTAGTTTTGCGAGGTTTTTTATAGTAAATTTTGTACGCAAATACCTTAGTCTTGTAGCATTTTTTAACGGCAATTTTTACACCTAAATTCTATCTAACCTTGCACTAGCAAGGATTTTAACCCACTTTTGTATGGGTAAACACCGTACCACTAGACCACTAGGTCATAAATAACCAATTTTGTAACTAGTAGTGAATGTTGAGCAAATATTGAATTAATAACATAAGAGTTAAATGCCATTTTAGTCCCTGTGTTTGGGCCATTTTGTCAGTTTAGTCCAAAGGTTTCATTTCTCGCATGTGGGTCCAAAAAGGTTCCCCCGTTACCATTTTAGTCCACTGGGTTAACTTCATCCATTATTTCTGTTAACGAGAAAGGCAATTCGGTCATATAATTGCCCTTCTAGTTCACATAATTACATATAAAATGACCGAATTGCCCTTCTCGTTAACGGAAAAAATGGATGAAGTTAACCCAGTTGACTAAAATGGCAACGGTGAAACCTTTTTGAACCCACAAGCGGAAAATGAAACCTTTAGACTAAAATGGCACAAACCACATGGACTAAAATGGCATTTAACTCATAACATAATTATAAAAAGATTTCTAATACCTGAACTTGTTTATGAACAGCAGCTATATGCAAGAGGGTATTCCCATTACGGTCTGTCAGCATTGCCAGCTCATCATCTTTATTCCACAATTGACACAACAATTTAAATGCCTCAAAACTATTATAACATATGCATGTATGCAAAATAGTATCCCCATTATCTTGTAACTCCTTACAAATACCAGGTTTTGTTTCAATCAGGAGTTTAATAATCTCCAACTGTTCATTTTTGGCAGCCAAGTAGAGAGGTGTTCTTCCATCTTTGTCGCAAAGACGACATCCTTCCGCACTCGTGACATGCAAAAGTTCGCATGCGATCTCCACGTGGCCCGCGGCTGCGGCCAAGTGAAGTGGTGTTTGACTTGACGAGTCGAGGGACATGGCAAGTGTTGGTTTTTTGCGAAGAAGAATCTTCGTGAAATCATTGTGGCCTCTTAAGGCTGCAATGTGCAATGGGGTTTCGCTGACTCTGGTTAGCGAAACTCTATCGAGGATGAGTTCGTCTTGAGCGAGTAATTCGTTGAGGACTTGTACATTTCCTGTTAAGGAAGCTTCAAAGAGGATTTTGTCCATTGTATTGTTGGTTTTGTTTTTGTAAGATATAAAAACATTATATGTACATATTTATATAGATAAGACATAAGTTGGTTGTGATTGGATGTGGGATGTTTCGTTGACATTTCTTGAAATCTTGACTTTGTCAACATGTTTTGAAGTCAACTCTCATATTGCTTAATTCTAGGGTTATCAATATTCGGGCTTGTCATGTGAATATATATAAATTAAAGAGTAAATGTAATGATTTGATTTGAATACTCAAGATTATGTATTTAAAATAATGTTTTAAGGATACTAAAATAATATCTTGGGAACGAGAAAGTACATGGAAATGAATTATCAAAATTAATTATGTAACAATCTAAAAAATATATATAACACAATATCCACATTTTGACCATTGGATCAATAAAGAAAATCATCATATTTAAATACGTAGTGACTTGTAATCACATGAAAAGAGATTTTAAGTGAAAATATGTGACATTTATTCAAGTACTAAGACCATTGTAGTGGTTAAGTCAAATAATGCCCCCATCATGGGGCGTTTTGCGACACGTGGCAGTCCAGTCAGCATGAGGCATTATTGCAAAAGTAACGTAGTGGGAATAATGCCCAATAACGCTCATGCAATCATTTCACAATTATTTTTTTTAATTTAAAACATAAAAATTTTCATTAATTTAAAATAAAAATTACACTACTTGAAATAAAATAAAAAAACCGAAAAAAAAAAACAGAAAATAAAAAAACCGAAAAAAATAAAGTTAAAAAAAGAAGAAGATGATCTAGAGTCCATATTTTTCTCGAATTTTTTGGCGATGCATTTGCGCAAGGATCAACGCGTCGCCTTGGAGGTGGTCGATCGGTTTGGACAAAAACTCAATGTCCTTTTCCATTGCCTCGCCTCTTGCATCTTGTTAAACTTTTTGGTTTCGGCCACTCGTTCTTTCATAATCTCATAACGTTGGTGGCCGAGGTCGCGAATGTCTTGGAGACGACGGTTCATCTCCTCGAAATCTTCCTTCAACTCGAGATCGGAAGACGACTCCACCGTTTTTTTCCCGATTTGCTTATCCTTTCTTCTACCGGGCGGTCGGGTCAACTCTTCTTCAAGTTCCTCGTCAACGTCCACCACCTCAGTTAGATTGACATTGCGGGCATCCGATGTCGGTGTTTCAGGGTCAACGGAGGATGATGTTTTTGACCGTTTAGCTCGACGTCTACTACTAGACGTCATGGTACCTACTAGCGCCCACTTTGGACTTTTTCGTAGTAGATCCCAACACTTATGGTACGGGAAAGGGCATTTCGTTTTCTCGTACTCGTCCAAAGTCTTCGTTAAAACCGCGACGTCACCTTCATCGCTCGGGCGATTATCGTAGTTACGTTGGTACACTTCTTGGAACGCATGACACATGTTGTTGATGTCGGTCCATTTGCTAGAAATGGAATCTTTGTCCCGATGCTCGCCTTGACCCCACGTGCTATAAAAGAGTGCACGAACCCTATCCCAAAAAACGAGGCCCGTTTGAAAGTTTGCTACAAATTAAAAAAATAAAAGTAAAAATATAAGTTGTATGTTAAAAATATAAGTAAAAAATAAGTAAAAAAAAATATAAAAGTTACCAATTTCGTGGTCCTCCGAAACGTCGAGCCACGCCCGAGTCAATGTGAATTCCTCATCCTTCGTCCATTTAAGGTGAGTATTTTTACGTCGAGGTTCGTCCTTTTCCTTCTTCTTATGCGACCTTCTGCCGCGTTTCGATTTCTCTGGCACCTGTTCGGGTTGCGTCTCCGGCACGACATCAACATCGGGTTCGGCTTGTTGTTGTGAATTGAAGGTTGCGACCCGCCGGCTTGACCATAGCCGAAG
This sequence comes from Helianthus tuberosus, assembly GCA_030545235.1. Taxonomy (NCBI): domain Eukaryota; kingdom Viridiplantae; phylum Streptophyta; class Magnoliopsida; order Asterales; family Asteraceae; genus Helianthus; species Helianthus tuberosus. The sequence goes on from CM060362.1 coordinate 4,895,984, forward strand.
GTGGGAGGCACGAACGGAGTGGCGCCACTCAAGTAAGCCGCGTACGTTAAAACGCTCGGGTCCATGTCTTGAAGGTTATACAGGTGTTGCGGTTGGGTTGTGTTCGGGTTCATGGGTCTTGCGGGGACACCAAAGGGGGTCGGAATGGATGCATATTTGTATAAAATATAGAAGAAGTAGGAGAGAAAGTGTGACTTTTTTTTTATAAAAAATAGGAAGAAGTGGGTATTATTTATATAGTGGGTAAATTTTGGAATTAAAAAAAAATAAAAATATTAAACAATTGACCGTTGGCAACGGTCATATCTCTCGCCCCTATGCAATTTTCAGCGTTTTATTTAAAACGCCAACTTGATTTTTTTTCAAAAAAAACTCCAAACAACGCCTAGTGTAATGGGGGGACATTTTTGAGCGTTTTTTTTGAATTTTTTTTAAAAAAACCGCCCCACTACGGGTGGTCTAAGAAGTAATAAGAAATGTTAACATGTGAATAGATTTATCTCAATCATTGATTTCTTTATCTAAGAGCTCAAAAGTATTATCTTGTTATTTATGTTCTTTTTATGATTTTGAAATGAACACGAACTTATACATGTCATGTTTTCTTAAGTTAATAAACTATAAACGAAAGTCAAAAGCAATCACAAGTATACAAAGGTCTAATGTAGGTGATCACGGACTAAAAGTTTATAATTTAGTGGTATCAAAGTATGCAAGAGAGATGTTATTCCCTTGATGGCAGGGGCACAGCTTTGTGGGGGCCGCGTGCGCACGTGTGGGGGGGGGGGGGCTCCGAACTTTTCGCTCAGTAGTACCCGGTATGTAGTTTTCGTATATAATCTTTTGGTATATACGTTTTTGACCCCCGGTCTGAAATCTCAAGCTTCTCCACTGCTTGATGGTTGAGGTTTTAGTCTCACGATGAACAGATATGTAGATTTAAGAATATGATTATAGGATGTATAAGTTAAGCGTCTTAGAAAAAAGGTGATCGCCAATGACTAAGAAACCTCACTTTATGTATCTAATTATTTCTCTACACACCATTTCGAACATGAAGTACAACTTTAAACCTTCTGGAGTAGCCCAGTTGGCCAGCCTCACCCAGGCCTCTACTTGAGGTCACCGGTTCGATTCCCGGCAATGCCCTTATGGGGTGTTGGGGCTCTTCACCGTGGGTAATCACCGCCAGGCAGCTATGGGGCTAAGCTAGCTTGCGGAGTTGCAATACTCCGGCGGATGGGAGGTCCGTGCAACTACCCCCCCCCCCCCCCAACTTTAAATTATAGAAATATTGGTTTTAAATAATGTCAATTATTACCCACACGTAATAGTTGAGACTGTACCACTTACCAGCCAATAGGTAATAATTTTGTAAGGTTTTTTAATGAAAAAACTTGTACATCATGAGATTGAACCTTTGACCTGTTATCCTAAACTTTATCTAAACTTACTAACACCAGTGGGTTATTCCAAAGTCGATAATAGTTTCGTTAGTTGGAATTGTCACAAAATATTTCATAGTTGGAACTATTACCAACCAACTATGAACATGCGACTTTATGAACATGTCCGGATTTGTGAAGTCCGGGTTTGATAGACAGAAGATCTAACGGCTGGGGTCATCACGTACAATTTGTAGGATAAAGGGTATTGTACAATAACCGGCCTCCCAATAAGTAATAGTTTGAATTATTTAAATATAATTTTCCTTTTAAATACATATATAAGACGCTTATATATAACCACTTTACCGCCTATGTCTCTCTTTTGCACACCACCTCGAATATAAACCTTAGTTTAATTCATTTATCTTCAAAATTGAATAACTTTGCTCCTTTCTGTAAATCTTTATTTTTCAGTTTAATCTTTAAAAATAATATGTGATGCAAAAACAAAAAAAACAAAAAAAACCAACCTCTAAAAATTCAAGACACTTGAGTAAACACATTGATTTGAACAATCAACCAATACACACTTCAAAAGATAACCCAACTCTATACATCTTAACCAAAGTTTTACATGACACAAGTCTTTAATCATCATACCATATACTCCAATATAACCAAAACTAAATCAGAATCCAGAACAAGCATCAAACCAAAACTCATTTCAGAATTCTTATTTTTTTAGTAACTAAGCCTACACCTACACAAACGAATCAACACTCCAATATACAACGTTTCATCGTCCGGACTTAGCGACACACCCGAGAATTCCCCAAAAAAATCGATTTCTTGTCGTTTTTCACAGTTTAGTTTGGTGTCGTAAATGTGTACAAAATCAGCAGGCTCCGCTACTACTAAAAACTCCCCGTTGGATGAGAAACGGACTGACCGAACTGCCCCCATTTTTGTATCCGATTGGTGGTGATTGTTCCTATTCGTAAGCCACTTGAAAAAATCAACGTAGATGGGTTGCCTAAAAAAAGGTTATTAAGTATTAATATTAATACATAATAAATAAAAGTTATTAACCTGCACTAATGCACCGGATCCGAGGGAGTAGCTTTTCTACCGGCCGGTGATGCTGATCCGCCGGTTGATCTACCGTTGGCGATGCCATACGCACACAAATCAATCATGAGGAGCAATCACCCACTGAATTCCATTCCAAAATCGCTCATAAATGGAGCCACTTAATCCAGTCACCCAAATCGAATCGTCGGTCATTTTTGTCACATAAATTATGTTTCTTGATCCGCCGGTTGTTCTACCGTCGGCGATGCCATACGCACACAAATCAATCATGAGGAGCAATCACCCACTGAATTCCATTCCAAAATCGCTCATAAATGGAGCCATTTAATCCAGTCACCCAAATCTAATCGTCGGTCATTTTTGTCACAGAAATTATGTTTCTTGATCCAAAACCTCCATTCTTTCTTTAATCTGTTTTGACTTTCTTCTTTCTTTGACCCTGTATGGCGGAGCTAGGGTTAGGGTTTTCGTATTCAAGGAATCAACCATTACAATTGGGGCAAAGGTGGTGGAGGAGTGGTGGCTAGTAGGGATGAGATCGGTACGCTACCGGTACCGTACCGGTACCGATACCGTAAATACCGTTACCGAAATTGAGGAAATGTGAATACCGATTACCATATTGTACATATAGATTCGGTACCGGTACAGTACCGTTATTGGTACCGGTATTTCGATACTTTACCACATTGGTACCGCTTTGGTGTCATCCATTGTTTTATCTAAAAAATTTTCATATGCAACTCATCTATCTATTATTAAATGAACTAGAGTAATATATAGAGAAATGTAAACAAAAGGTAAACATATTAAGTAGTCAAAAAATCAAAAGGTAAACATCTATGGATTCGACTTTTAACATCCAATTTCCAACATGTCTAAAAAAATCATCATAATTGATTAAAATAACCAAACAAAAGAAATTTGATATTGGTTTTTGTAAAACAATGTTCAAGAAAATATAACTTCATAGTGGGATCTAAGATAATAACAAAATATATAAAGTCATTATTAAATTCAGTATTAATACCGGTATTTACCGAAAAATACCGGTACCGATACCGAAGTTCGAAAAATCTATTACTGATACCAGTACCGTTTATGATTGGTAAGGTACGACATAGATATGGTACCGGTATTTCGGTAAAAAATCTCATCCCTAGCGGCTAGTGGTTGAGGAGCGGCGGTAGGTGGTTTGACGGGTGGTGGAGGAGCGGGGGCTAGTGGTGGAGGTTCAGATCTGTTCTTGTGGGTTGAAGGAAGAAAGGGTGGGTCGTTGTGGTGGGGGGTGCTGGTTGCGACGGTGAATGATGGTGGTAGAAGCGGTGAATGTGGTGGTCGCCGGTGGGGTTGAGATATCTGAGATCTCTGTGATTTTAGAGTGAGAGAGAGAGAGTTGAGAGAGCTAATTTTGAAATGGTACGAAGAAAGAGAAAGATCAGTGGTTTAAATAAGAAATGACAGGATTGATAGTAGAGAGAGGAGGAAAGGTAAAATGTCCAAAATACCCTTTCAGTTTAAAATAATGGATTGATGAGGTGTCAAAAAACAATTGGTTTAGAGTGGTTCTTACGGTTCTCGTAACTCGGCTTGGTTTTCATTTGATCTAAAGCTCTTTTAATTATACATATATATATATATATATAATATAAAAGAATAGAAGATGAATAGTGATTTTTTCGTCTCTTACTCTATTTCGTCATTTAGTGTAAATTTTTATTTGTACCATCTATAGTTTAAAGATTGTATTTTTTTTACTTTAACCAAATTATTTTCTAACCTTTAACTTTTGGTCAAATGAAAACAAATAATGTGATCGTGTGTAACATTTAGCCACGCGTTGCTAGTGTGGCTAACATATGTCGTAGTTTTTTTTTTCTTAAAGTGTGGCTAAATGTGTCAAATAGTTGTGTTTTTCGTCACATGAAACAAAAATATGTGGCCATAGATCACATTTGGTCACATATGTCGAGTTGTGACTAGTAAATGTTACATTATCTTCTAAAAGTATGGTTAAAGATTCTGAACCGGTATAAATGGTCATATTAATAATAAAATGTGTGGCTAAAGGTGTTTTAAAATGTTATGATTGACATTTAGCCACACATTTTTAAAAATGTGTGGCAGGACGGTTTTGCCAAAAGTGTGGTCGTATCCCCTTTTTCACGTAGTGTAATAAAGTTGGTATAAATTCAACTTCGTCTACATTTTAGGCCACGTGAGTCACTTGGTGTTAGAAATTCATGTTTTTGTTTTACACTTGTTCCTAGTTTTGCTCATTGTTCGGTTAGCATTAGTCCCATCCCCCCCCCCCTCAAAACACTCGTAGTAGAAGATGAATAGTGTGCTCATGCTAATGTGAGCCATGAGCTTTTTGCTAACTTGCACCTATTTTCTTTTCTTTTTTTAGGTTTAGTTTTATTTTTAACGAACACGTTAATACCATTTATGTTATATTTTTTAATTGTTCTTTTTCTTAGCTATAACAAGTATGCCGAAGGTTTTTTATTTTATTTTTGAGTTTAATTTCTTTTAAGGCATGCCCCAATATTCTTTTCGATATATTTTCGAACTTTTCTTTTTCTTTGCTATAAGGATTGCACCAAAACCGACCGAGTTTCTATGGTTTACTTTTTCATTTACCTTTATTTACCTTTGTTATGTATTGTATTGTTTTACCTTTTCTTATTTTTTTTATCTTCAAAGCCGAGTTACGACACAAACATCATAACATATTTAGCTATTATTTTGATTATTTTTACGAATTTATTCATCAGTTATCATGGTATGCAATACGTTTTAAATTCCAACCGCGTTCCAGCGCAACACGCGAATAACTATGACCCTAGTTAAATTATACATATAAAAATAAGAATTCCAATGGGAATATTACAAGAGTGTTATCATATTCCTGCTTCATCTTTCATCTTTTAACCATTCATCTTTTAAACTTTTTAGTACAAATTATATTATTAAAAATTTTGACATTACCTAATTATAAAAATAGAAAAGATATACATCACTTCAAATTAAAAAAAAAAACATAAACGGTAAAATACATAACAAATAAATATTTTGTCTTTGCTATCGTTAGATACTTGAGCTGTGTAAGTGTCTTTCACCAAATCTTGTAGTCTTATGTGTTTCTCAGTTACACGTAATTCCTAAATAATAGACCATACCCTGTGTAACGCATTTGCTCCATGCATTTAGACCAGTGGGTGTGACTTAATGTCACCCTGCCAACAAAGCAAACATAGCGTCCCTCGGGCGTCAACGTCCACATCGAGCAAATGACATGGGGGCGCCATCCTTCTTCCGCCATACTACTAACGAGCAAAAAAGGGGTGCAGGTGGGGCCCACATCTTTTTAACCAATAAAATCTTTATTTTTTTATTTTGTTTAATAGATGGGCTTTATACCACACCCTGCAAGTTAAAGGAAGGGGCTTTAAAGCCCCCCATATGACGTGGCACCTAGTTGGATCTGACGTGGCGTAATAAAGCCCATAAGGGCTTTATACTACACCCCCGGCTTTGAAGAGGTGCAAGTCTAAACGTGCGATATTCTTGGCAAGTTGATGGGGCCCATGTAAGTTAAAGGTAAATTGTCCTTTTTTTCATTATACTTTAACAACTTTTACATCATATTAGTTTTCATTATACATTAACTTATATATTTTATTTACTAACAATGTACTTTATATATATACACACATTATGTGTGATACCCGGTCTAATAAACAACAATCCTATAAATCTTAAAGAATAAATAATTGATTTGACACATATAACATAAATATCGGGAAATTTAAATATAACTCAGTATTTAACTTTAGCTGAAATATGTTCATAATTTACAAATCTCTTAATATTTCCTAGTACACAACATTAGAAGTTTTATTTGTAACATTGTCATCCCTATCTATTATTAGTAATTTAACACCCGCTCTGCTTTTTACTCTCGATATATTGGCCATGATTGAAGACCTGGTATTTCAAATACAATCCAACTCTAAATAACGATTGCCCTTGACTTTTGTTTATCGTCATTGCGAAACATACAAATAATGGAAATTGTCGTCGTTGAAAATTGAATAGAATTTTATTATCAGAATGAATCAAACTAATTCGTGAATAAATGTGTGCATACCTATATTTCCTTTGGAAATTATCTTAGCTTCAATAACGCGTTTTCCTAGTGTCATAATATGTATTCTAGTACCAGTGCAAAGACCATTTTGTTTATGAATGTTACAGAGTAGCATTACCAGAACACCCACCTTCAGTACCAATCTATTGTTCGACAATTCTGGTACTCTTAGCCCATTAAGAACATCTGAAGAGTATAAGTTTTCTGGAAGGGGTCATTAAACTATTCAATTTGACATATACTATCTGAGCTCAAATATTCTGTTTCATATCCATGGATCATTGCTAGCAATCTTTCATTAATAACATCTACGTTTGTAGGTGTAAAAATTGCTCTTTCTCAGAAAAAAAACTCTTTATTTTTTCTTACATAAAAGAATCGAATGATATACGAAGTCAATTAAATTTGAGATAGAATCTGCTGATTTAGGAATTAAAAGATCTTTAGGAATGTCTATAATTACCTCACTATTTTGATACCCTCGATATTTGCCTAGCCCAAATCAAGTAGCCACTTTGCAAATGATTTTGTCTTCACCTAATTATATATATAATATAGACAGCGTAAAACGTAACCGCTGTTAAGATGAATGATGACCGTAGGATCTGCTTAAGATTAAATCCCAACCCTTTAAACTCCAAAAAATAACCGTAAATCCAGCGGTTATTGGAAGTGCTGAGCTTCTCTCCTAAATAGCTAAAATTATGGACATTTTCCCTACAAAATAGCTCCCACTCTCTATGACAGTTTCCTAACTACAATTCAGTTTTCAATTTACCTAAAAAAATGTGCATGTTCTCCACCTCCCTTATCTCTGTAGCTTTGCTCTTTTGGCCTCTACGGCTCTACCAACTCCGTTCTCTTGGGTTATGGTAAGCAAATCTCATATCAATTTCCAGTTTAAGTTACAGTTTGGCTAAACTGCTTCATTTATTTGCAATACCCAAATCACTGGTATCACACACACACAAAATTAGGTTCGAGATTGAGAAGAAAGTGCATTTTCATATTAAAAATTACCGATTGCAGTTATGTACATAGTGTGTTCAATGAATTGACTAAGAGATGAACTTATGAGGTTATAATTGAGACACTGAAATGGAATGTTTCCTCATCTTTTTCATATTATTTCTTCCGTCTTTTAGGGATATTTAAGTGTGAGTGAATTGGGTTAATCATGTTTTCTTTCGCATTATATTTGACAATCTGGAGACCTGGTCTAGGCTTATAATTACGCTGGTAAGGACATAAAGTTGTATTCCGTATTCTTTTTTTGTCAAATGTAGATGTTCAAGATCATGAAAGAGTACAAGAATCCTAAAGTTCTTAGTCATGGTTTCCACAATTGAAGATTTTGGCGTTGCACATCAGAAACTGAAGCATGGAACTGATTTTTTAAAGATAATGATTTACGATCAAGTGCTACTGCTACTAGAAATGCTACCATCAAACTTATTGGTGCTTTACACAAGTATGTGGGCCCCATTATTAAAGGGTTCCTTTCAGATATCAAGCCTGTTCAGCTGCTCTGCTTGGTGTGGTAGAAGTAGAGTGTGAAAAAAAAAAACTTCCTTTTGAGGTATGGTTGAGTTCTAGATCTTTTTAGTTTTTTCCCCCTACATTTTTTATGTTAATTTAAGTGTTTTCTCTAGGGGTGCAAACGAGCCGAGCCCGAGCTTGACCAGGAGCTCGAGCTCGATTAACTTATGTGAGCTCGGCTCGATTCGAGCTTTGTTTTCAAGGCTCGAGATCAGCTCGTTTGTATTTTCTCAAGCTCGAGCTCGACTCGGGCTCGGCTCGTTTATTATCTATTAATTAATATATTAAATAAAAATAATATAAATAATAGACTTTTTAGGCTCGCGAACTCGATAAGTGAAGCTCGGGCTCGGGCTCGTTTACTAAATAAGCTTATTTTTAGGTTCGAGGTCGGCTTGTAAACAAGTTTGAATAAGCTCGGCTCGACTCGGCTCGTTTACACTAAGGCTCGACGAGCCTAACGAGCTTCACATGCGAGGCTCGAGCTCGGGCTCGATAAACAAACGAGCTTTATTTGAGGCTCAAGCTCGGCTCGGGATCGATAAGGCTCGGCTCGTTTCGAGCTTTTTCTCGAGCTGATCTCGAGTAGCTCGCGAGCCGCTCGGCTCGTTTGCACCCCTAGTTTTCTCTTGCAAGCTGCAGCTAAATAGACTGTTAAAGAAACAAATTATGTGTCTTCTGTGTCTGGTGGTAGTGTGGATTGCTAGCTTGCCATGTGTGGATTGGAGTATTATTAGCATGTGAGCTCCTATAACCTTTGCTAATTACAAGCCTTTAATCGGTTGTCTACATTGAGCTCGGATGGATGCATTTAATATGTAGGTCAACATTAGTTTCTACTTGTATAGAAAATAACTTGGACCTATGCCAATAATATTTCTAGGCGCATGGTGGTTGTATTTTAAAATTAAATTGTTTGGTTATGATGATGAATATTAACCATGCCATATTAGAAGTGGAGGATGTTTAGTGAGATTCCACCTCATCAAGTTATCGTCTTTTCTTAATTCTACTTTTTTTCTGTTGTTTTTTTATTTTTTGTTATATTATTTTATTTGATTTTTCTTTATATACTGATATATCTTATTAGCAACAAGGAAAAGTTATTGATTTACAGAAAAACATATGCTTCTCCTCAGTGGTGAAGCTTGAGATTTCCGACCGGGGGGTCGAAAACGTATATACCAAAAAATTTCTATAAAACGGGGGGTCGAAACCGTGTATACCCAAAAATTTCTATACGAAAACTACATACTCTCCACTTGTAGGTCCACTTGGAGGATCAAGAAACCTACTTTCTTGTTGTTAGAACACAAATACAAGTGCGGAATCCTTGTAAGTATGCAACCAAAGCAAAGTAAAAAACACACATGTAACCAAAGATTCACTAATCTTGATTAAATGGAAGAGAATATACACAAACACATACACACAGTGTTTTACAGACTCACCAAGCTCTCTTAACTATTCTGCATAACATAAATGCCTTATATAGACCTCCCAGCCCAGTAACATCACGAAGAATGTTACTGGGCCCACGAACAACCAAAGCCCATGAAGAACTAGGTTCTTCGTGAACTATCAATACGAAGAACCCAAAGGTGCACGAAGAAGGTTCTTCGTGAAGGTCCAATCCCACGAATAATAGGTTCTTTGTGGGAGGCTGCAAACAGTAAGGGCATAACAGACAGAAACTTCAGAACAGTTAAAATAACTAACAAACAATTGCAGACTTGCATGTAAGCAACTGCATTACAAACATAAACATACCAAAACTATGCACTTGTCGTACCAAGTCAAGATAGGAGGATATGTTGACTTGGTCGACTCGACCAAAACAAACAAACTCGATAATATGAAAAGACCGTTTCATTACATTACAACGCAAACAAAATAAGAACAAGCAACAGACACAAAAAGTGCATCAACAAACTCCCCCTTAGCTGTTGTTTGGTCTTCGGTCTTCTGTCTTAATGAGCTGAGCTGCTTCCGACCACGAGCTTACAGCGTATTCCCTGATAGTAACAATAACAGGCGACGCGTTGAAAGCGTAGAGCCTGACATGCATCCTTATCTTCGTAGAATATGTCATGACGAAACAACCTATCGATATCGCCAGCCGACATGTTGACAATCCACATCGGATCGAGAATACGAAAGTTTTCCTTGTCGTTTCTGAAGAAGATAACTGCCTGGTGCGTATCTAAATCATAACACCAAAGAGCCATGTTCGCGAGAATGTCTTGTTCCATCGGCATCAGTGGAATCTTATCCAGAACCTTCACCAGCTTGTACACAAGCCTGTACCGAGCCGTGTTGGTTGCTGGATCCAACGTGAACTTGATCTGCTCATACATCGGGAACTGTGGCTTGTATAATTCATCCTTCCAACCCTTTCGTCGTTCAATCCTCAATTTCCGAGCAAACAGCTTAGCACCTTCAAAGTTTGACCGATTAATGAGCTCTAGTCTTGCTAACACTGCTACGTCGTAAAACGGTAAAGTAAGAATACTCAGAAGCGATTTGAAATACTGAATTCCATGTTCTCGCTTCACAGCAACACAATGAATTTCTTTGACGAACATCCAGCTAAGTATTCTTCCTTGAGGACGATTATTTTCATACTTCATGTAATCAACTTGTGCGACAGGAGGGGCTGGTTTCGCAGTCTTTGAAAGAAAATTCTTTCTCCATTCTTCAAATGAATCCGCTGGAACATCAGATGAATCTCGATTCTTCAATCTTTCATCGATTTCATCCAAATTATCTTTCAACCAATCTTCATCAAAAGGATTGAATTCAGTACCGTCTTCTCTAACGTACTTCGACTTCTCGGCATCGCCTTCAAACACTATTTCGTCAAGACCATCCAAGTTTTTTGCATCGGGTTCACTTGGAGTCTCGTCAATTGTAGTATCATCGACTATTTTCATATCCGTTAACCTCAAAATCTGTTCATCTGTCATATCAGAGATAAACTCCCCGTCTTCTAAGTCTTCTAGATTAACAGTACGGCATGCTTGCAAGTCAACATCGGCTGAGATTGACGCTACATTCGCACCAGCTGTTGAACTTTCGGGAGGACATTCTTGCAAAGCAATACCGCTTTCCAGCTGTTCAACATCATCCTTTGAACCACCTGACGTGCCTTGAGTTGTTTTAGTCTGCTGAGGCTAATAAACAATGATCTGAGTTGAAGCAGATACCCCTTGTGGCTCAGAAGAGGCTGACGCATCAGGGTTGCCTTGGACTTCGCTATCGTGATCACGCTTTCGCTGAACTTCTTGTGCTTTGCATCGATCAGACCACATAATGTTCACCCTTTTTCTGCTTATCTCAAAAGTGTCCTTAATCGACTTGAAACCATCCGCCAATGTGGTATTTCTGCTATCATAGTAATTCTTCATAAAGTCATGCCTTTCAGCCAGACGATCAGCAGATTGTTTCACGACAATGCTTTGTTCTTTCACTATGTTTAGCTCAATACCACGAGCGTTGTCAGCAGCTCGCATCTGTAACAACTGCCTTGCACGTTCATCATCGGCAGCTTTCAAACTTTCATTCTCGGCTCGGAGTTGCGCAATTTCAGCTTGTTGTTTGCTCATAGTTTCCTTTAACTTATTAATCTCCAAATATTATCTGAGCACAGTATTTCTGTTCGCAGACATGAACTCCGAATGCCGATTGATCTGTTCTGCAGCAGCTTGTAATTGTGAGAATAGAAAGTTTACCTTTTCTTCAGATCCCATTTGTGAGAACATTCTGCCATGTCATTCTGAGCTTCGCTGATGAGCTTCAGATCATTGTTGCTGACTGGAGGAAGTTCCAAGATGTTGTGGTTCAGTTGGTGGAGTTAAAACCGGAGTCTTAGGAGCAGATGTGGTCGTTGGAGGTGGTTGAGATGCTGCAGAAGGTGAGGTCATCATTTCTGTAGTTTCCTCAGTAGTGAAGACAAACTGAGGATTGACCTCTGCTTCGCGAACAGGTTCAGCAATTGTTTCCTGTTGTACAGTGGCAGGCTCTGATGAAGATGTACCAATAGTCATCTTCATCTTCTTCTTTCTTCGAATAGCAATCTGTTTCTTTTTCCGAAGCTCTGCCTCTGTGTCAGAAGGCACATAGTCTTCATCCTGATCCTGATCGGTACGGATCCTACGCAATTGTCGAATCCCACGCTCGTCTATATAATGTTCTTAACCTGGTTCAGGCGGATTGTCGTCTGAATCAGAATTAGCATTATCTCCACCACGAGCACTCGCTGCACTTGCACCTACATTTCCACCATCACCACCTTCGTCATCACCTCCATCACCATCATCTTCAGAATCCGTATCACCATTTTTCGTCATGACGCCATTTTTCGTTTGGCGGTGCCACATAATTCTTATCTCCCAGTGCCCCAAACAGCTTCCTAGGAGTTTCTTCAGGGTAACATTTAGCAGCTACACCTTTGAAAATCTTCAATGATTGTTCTATCATCACTTCAATCTTCAGAACATCATTTGCCTCCTTTGGAAGATCAGGATGTTGCACGTTCATGAACATTTGTAGAAACCTTGGATACATCCAAAATTTGTGACCACTAGCACCAGTTCTCCTTAGATTCTCCTTCATGTTCGAGAATAGATACTTTGAAATATTGAACGGTTTGTTCAATACCAAAGCTACCATCAGGCCAATCAAATCGTTGCTCGCCATATCGTAACCGCTTCGTCGATTGCTCAAACATTGAATAAGGATATGCAGTAAGAACTTGTAATGCATCGGCAACGTTATTTTGTTGATTTGCCCTCCAAAAATGTCATCTGTACACTTCATTCATAGCAAACAACCACGCTTACACATAATCGGGACAGAATACAGAGCTTCTGGATTGTCATTGAGTTGCATAACTGTGTTGAGAATATCAGCAGACACATCCACATCCCTTTGCTTTACTTGCCCGCGAATGATCTCCTTTCCGTCAACCTCAATCACATTTGCCGAATCCCAGAATTCTTTCACTAGTGTCTTGTATACCGGCGTCTGATGAGTAATCGCCTCGTTTATCCTTGACTCACATAACCACCTTGTAATTTCCTTGAACTCAGTTACCTTTCCTTCAGGATGCAAGTACGCGACCATATTGTGGCGAGGTTCAGACATTATCTGTTCCTCGGTTTTATCCGTCTTCTTCATAGCGGGCTTCCTTTTCTGTTCCTTAGGAGCCATTCTACACATGAAAACGTCCACAATAAGAAGATAAACAATGACACTTGACATTAAACATGAACATGTGAACTTTGAACAACGGACATAACACACTGTGAAAACACAAAAAATTTCTAAGTGTGAAATTCATGAAGAACCCATGTTATACTGATGTAGTACTGGATGAAGAACCTTGCCTTGGACGAAGAACCTATCTTCACGAAGAATCGGGTTCTTCATTACCATCACCCACGAAGAATCCAAGTTAACTTAATTTTTATTCTTCGTTGACCAATAGGGGTTCTTCATCAAAAAGCAACAAAGAATGGTTCTTCGTCTGATGTTAATGAACAATGGTTCTTCGTCAACACTGTTAGGGTTCTTCGTGTACTTGCAGTTATTTGTCCCCAATCGATTCAACAGTCCATTAAATTCAAGTGTTCATTCAATACTGACAAGAACCATTTAAACAAACTGACAAACCGAATCGACACAAAACCCAGGTTTACAAAATCATCTTAACAATCATCAAAAATAAAATCTTGACACTTATAACCCAAATCCTCTGTTCTATCAGTTAAAAACCCCAAACGGTCAATTTTATTCAAGAACTTTCAATCTATTAACAACATATCAACTAACTATTCATCTTGTTGTTGATTTTTGGTCAAGAACAACTATTTTGAACAAAGAAGATAGTTAAAATAAGGTTTTAATCATGAACATTTGTAAACATTCAATTTCCTATGTTCAATACTCGCAAACAACCTGTTACAAATCTTTACATATCTCACAAGAAAGTCAAATAAAAACATGAACAAATTTTAATGAAGAGCTTATTAAAAATCGTAGATCTAAAGGGGTTTCAAACATTCATCGAGACAGAGGGTCTGTAAAGATGATGATGATCTTGATTTTGATCTATAATTATACCTTAGAATAGTATAGACACACAGAATCAAGATTTAAAAATGGGTTTTCTTGAGTCGGTTAGGTTTTTCGAAGAAGAAGATGAACATGGGGTGGGCTTTGCAGAGAGAGAGAAGATGAAAAAGGTGATTTTGAAATTGTGATAAAGTAACTGACAAGGCACTCCTTTTTATACCCCATTTCCCACGAAACACCTAAGCCCCACGAAGAACCTGAAACGGGCCACAAAGAACCTATATGGGCCAGAACAGTTTAGTCCAATTCACTTGATCCACGAAGAATACTATGGTTTTTCGTGAAGGCCCAAAACAACGAAGAATCCCCACGAAGAATAGTTCTTCATTGACCAAAAGGGTTCTTCGTTGACCAGAGGTTCTTCGTTGAACCTTTGGTTCTTCGTGACTTTTCCAAACACAGAGAACACATGAACAGATTCAACAAACTTTGTTTTATGATTACCAGTTTTGCAAAAAGGATTTTTATGAAGTTGTGATATTGAAGACATGTTGGTTTTGGGCTTTTTCCCGGTAGAAAACATTCGAGCGTCAACTTCGGCTAATGAAAAATCAATGTTTGTTAACTGGAAGGTATTTTAGTAACTTCAAGTATAAAACTAAGGGTATTCTAATAAAAGTACAAATAAAGATTTTATTTTATATAGAAGACATATATATACATAACAAAACCTGCACCTCTTCTCATTATACACTCTTTCTCTTCTCCATCACCAACCACCACCGTCACCACCGTGCACAACCCCCGACCGACCACCAGCTCCACCGGAACAACACCACCCCTACCCGACTACCACCACCACCTTGCACCAAATCCAAAATGGATTACGCCCGCTTCTTGGCCCCCAATTTTTTCAAGTTCCCTCCCATCCCCAAATCCAATGTTTACCCCTATTTTTTTTCCTTCTTTGTCTTTAACATCTGAAAATTGGAACTCGGTACCCAAAATTCATCGCACGTCTTTCACTAGGCCGTGAATTTTGGTTGACAATCTTATCGAAGTTGAAAGGAAACCCAGAAACCATTAGGGTAATTGATTATCTTTGTAAAGGAAAAGGGTGGTGGTGGTCAACAGGTTGTGTTGGTCGGCTGCTAATGGTAGTGCCCGGTGGAAGAGTAGGGGGTTGAGAGAGAAGTGATTTTTCTTATTATGTATTAATTTTTTTTACTGTTAATATCAATAAAAAGACAAAAAAAAAAGGATTTCATTAATTAATAATAAATAGTTAAATACTTATATGTAAAGTTAACAAAATACCCTTCTAGTTAATAGTGGTAATGGATGCCGTTATATAAGTTCCATAGATTAGGGAGTAAAATTTCTATTTTTAAAGGATTAGGGTAAAACCGTTAAAACAACCAAACCACAGGAAGCAAAACGGAAGTTTACTCTTTCCGATATTATATGTAATAATCGTTGCTTAATAAATGAACATAATCCTCCTGATTAACTTAATCAATAAATTTTATTAGGGAAGCTAAAGTCAAAGGTGGAGGTCTATGCATACACAAAAAAAAAAAAAAAAACCATGAACCCAGCAAGAAACTAGAAACGTCTTCTAACAATGGATGTGGAAGGGAAAGGCTCGTTATATCCTATTCACAGTATTGGAAGGTCTATCATTGGTTGTACCAAAGAGGTCATGTCTGTAAGTAAAGTCAAACTGACTATGGAAGAAAATGGTCTTTCTGAAATGGGATTGTCGTACGTCGGCGGGATGACTTTTATGCTAACTTTCAAAGATAAGGCGGAGGCTACGGGTTATTTGGATTCACATGTTACGTTCTTTAATAACATTTTTTCGGAGTTTTATCTTTGGAAGGGTGAGGATATCCCGTATAGCAGGGTTGTCCAGATAAACATTACGGAGGTGCCTTTTATTATTCGGGAGAATTCCTTGTTTGACAGGATTGGGGGTCTGTTTGGTAAGGTGGTTCAACCGTCTTCCTTTTCCTGGCAAAATGTGACAATTCGGTAAGCTCTGTCATGGTGTTAACAAACCAGAAATCCAGAATTGAGGAAGCCGTGGTTATTAAGTGGAATAACAAAAGCCTGATCACTTGGGCATCAGAGACTATCGGCATAAATATGCAGAGCTTGGATTGTGATGATTCTTTGATTAACAGTGATTCTGAGTTAGACACGGATTCGCTCTCTGAGTCAGATGAGGAATTGGTTGATGTTGAGGACCTGGAGGAGGGTGAGATACGAAATAATGTGTCTCCGGTGGTGTTGGAACCGGTCGTTGGGCAAAGTCCGGCAAAAGAGATTACCGGAGATCAGTCATGTGGTGCTAAGGAATCTCCGGCGGTCAATGAAAAGTCTCAGGTAGGTGAAGGGTCTCCGGCATATCAAAAGGTTCCTGGTTTTAATGTTGACATGGGAAATCAGTTATTGCATGGGGATGTGAATATGGCGGCTCACGTGAATTGTACTTTCGAGGAAGACATGGGTACAGTGCCTAGCTCAAATGCAAATTATAATAATGATGAGCCCAATGATGGTGGGCCTGATGGGGAGTGTTATAACGAATCTAGAAATGGTGAGGATAGAGAACATGGGCCTGATGTGGTTTTTGACCAATCTAATTTTTTGGATGGTAATGGGGGGCCAACTCCAATCAATTACTTGGGGAAAAGAAACAGAGCAGAGCGTAGCCCACCGTCGTTAGGCTCGGTTCAAGGGCCCACCCAGAGGAAGTTCGGTGAATCTATTAGATCGGATTCGGTCTCTCTGGATCTGAATACTCCAGTGGGGGAATGCGCTGGAAATAGGGAGACTAACAGTGAATCACCAAGGGATGCCGCTGAGAATTTGGATAATCGAGTGCCGGATTATAACGTTAATAACGTGAACCCGAATCCAGGTGATTCTGGTACCCAGGAAGCGGTGGCCTCCCAGAGTCTACTTAGGGAGGAAGTCGAAGCTACTGTACACGTTGGTTCCTTAATCGGTATAAACCTGAATGGGTTCGTAGCGGATACGGAAAAGCTTATTGTGGAAGAGGGTGCTGCAAATTGTTTCCAATGAATTGCCTGTCTGTGAATTTGAGAGGGGTTCGGAGCAATCGAAAATCAGATTGGATCAAGGGTTTGAAAACTAGTTATGGGATTCACTTTCTTGCAATACAGGAAACAAAATTACAACAGTCTGCGTCCTTTTTGTTTAGTCAGTATTGGGGTCGTGCCGAATACAAGGTTGCTGTGGTTGACTCGCAAGGAAGATCGGGTGGTCTTACCTGTTTATGGTGCCCTGCGGTTTTCAGGTGTGTCGATATTTATCATAACAGAAATTTTATTATTGTTTCGGGTTTCTTGATTCAATCGGGGTGTAGAATGAACTTGGTTAATGTGTATGCACCCAATGATGCACTTAGTAGGCGGGATGTCTGGTCTGAGATATTAGGTTTTAGAAACTCATTGCAGGGGTTATGGGTCATGATGGGTGATTTCAATGATGTACGGGATGCTAGTGAGAGGATGAACTCTGGATTCATTGCTTCTAATGTCGAGGCTTTTAACCAATTTATATTATCAGCTGCTTTGGTGGAGTACAATATGGGAGGTGGGAACTTTACTTACATATCAGACAATGGTAGAAAATTGAGTAAACTTGATCGATTTCTTATGTGCTTGGGCTTTAGAGAAAGATGGCCAAATGCAACAGTTGTTGCATTGGCTAGGGAAGTTTCCGACCATCGGCCTATTGTCTTATCCACGGTTCAGTCGGATTTCGGTCATATCCCCGTTTAGATTTTTTAATTCATGGTTTGAATATACTGGGTTTCTTGATTATGTTTTACTGAAATGCGGGGAATTTAACTTCTCAGGGCCGGAGGATCTTGCTCTTGCTATTAAATTGAGGTGGTTAAAAATTAATATTAAAACATGGCTGAAAACTGAGAAAGATAGAAGGGAGGGGATCTATGGTGGAAAAAAGGCGAGGTTGGCGTTCATTGAAAGTCTGGCAGAGGAAAGGGTACTAGTGGAAGAGGAATTGGCTGGAAGAGTGGAATGTAGGAACTATGTAGCTGAATTTGACAAGATGAAACAGTTGGATTTACGCCAAAAATCCAGGTCTAAATGGACTGTTGATGGAGATGAGAATTCCAGTTTCTTTCATCTTGTGATTAATTCTAATATAAGTACAAATAGAATGAATGGTTTGATGATCGGCGGCGAGTGGATAACCAACCCCCTATCCATTAAAGAATCCTTATATGAGTTTTTTAAACTTCAATTTTCTGAGCCAATGACTGATAGGCCTGGTATGGTTTGTCCTGTTATTGCTACTATCTCGGACTCTGAGGCTACAATGCTAGAATGCCTGTTTACAGTGGAGGAAATTAAAGCAGCCGTATGGGAGTGTGAGGGTGATCGTGCTCCTGGGCCTGATGGGTTCAATTTTAAGTTCATTAAAAGGTGTTAGGAGGGTCTCCGGGTTGATCTTGTCAGATTATTCAATAAGTTTTATGTGGATGGTTCGATTAATAAGGGTTGTACGTCCTCTTTCATTGCTTTGATCCCAAAGGTCAAAGATCCTGTTGGCCCAGCAAACTTCAGGCCGATTAGCCTAATTGGTGTGATTAATAAGGTTATATCCAAAGTGCTTGTTAACCGGCTAAAGAAGGTGTTAGGAAATCTGATTTCGGAACAACAATCGGCATTCCTAGCTGGTAGGAATATAATGGATGGCCCACTAATTCTAAATGAGGTGTTGAGTTTGTTAAGGAAGAATAAGCGGGTCGGGATGTTCCTTAAAGTAGATATCAATAAAGCTTACGATTCTGTTAATTGGCCCTTTCTGGATTCAATTATGGCCCAGATGAAGTTTTCGAGCAAATGGAGATCATGGATCATGGCTACACTGTACTCTGCTAGAGCTTCTGTTCTGGTTAATGGCTCACCAACCAGGGAATTTGATTGCTCCCGTGGCCTCCGACAAGGGGACCCATTATCGCCCTTTCTTTTTGTAATAGTTATGGAAGCCCTGACTTGTATTATGAAAAAGGCTGTATCCAGTGGTTTATTTAGAGGCATTGATATTACCGCTGGAGGCCCGCCACTGTCTCACTTGATTTATGCGGATGACGTGATGTTTTTGGGTGAGTGGTCCGTGTCGAACATAAATAACCTGAGACGGTTGTTGAGATGTTTCTATCTCGCGTCAGGTCTTAAGGTGAATCTTGCTAAGTGTAGCATTTATGGGATTGGAGTGGGAGAACAAGATGTAATACAAATGGCTAATCATCTAAGGTGCAAACAAGGTACGTTCCCTTTTATGCATTTGGGTTTGCTTGTTGGGGCCAATATGAATTTAGCTCGGAATTGGAAATCGGTGGTGGATGTTTTCAAAAACCGGCTTTCCATATGGAAAGCTAAAACACTCTCGTATGGTGGTAGAATTACCTTAATCAAATCGGTTTTAAATGCCCTACCAACATACTTTTTATCGCACTTTAAAGCACCGATTAAAGTTTTGGATGCACTAGATAAGATTAGAAGGGTGTTCTTTTGGGGAGGGTCGGAAGAAAAAGCAAAAGTGAATTGGGTAGCATGGGATAGAACAATTGCTCCGGTTGAATATGGAGTTTGGGATTCGGCTCAATCAGAGATACTAACTTAGCTATGTTGGATAAGTGGTGGTGGAGGTTTAAAACGGGAAAAAATAGTTTGTAGCGGAGGGTTGTCTGGGCAATACACCATAACAATAGAGCTTGGAATGATATACCAGCTAAAGTCTCGATTTCAGGTCCGTGGAAAAACATCAACAGCATTCGACAATCTTTGTTAGCAGCTGGTATTGATCTAAGGGCTGCATCTTGGGTGAAACTGGTGAATGGTGAAAGCATACAGTTCTGGTTAGATATATGGGCTGACCCAATGCCCTTATATTTAAAATTTCCTGATTTATTTAAAATTGAAAGTCTTAAAAAAGACTGTTTTGTGAAGGACCGATTATCTTTTGGTGCATCTGGGCCGGTATTCGGTTGGGCCTGGATTCGGCCAAATCTTAGCAGTAGTGAAGTAAATCAAGTGCAGCAATTAATGGCTCTTGTTGGTAGGCAGAGCATGAATCTGGGTTCGGACTATTGGAGATGGATGTATGATCCGAATGGATCTTTCAATGTTGCTTCGGTTAAAAATATGCTGTGTGCGGCTAATCGAGAAACTCCCACAAGAATATTTGAGTGGAACAATTGGGTCCCGAAGAAGGTCGCTATCGTAGCTTGGAGGGCGGAAATGGAAAGACTCCCAACTAAATGTGCGCTGATACATCGGAATATTATGGTACAAAATAACCTTTGCGTTCTTTGTGGAGACTTTGCGGAAACGTGTGAGCATATCTTTGTTACGTGTCAGTTTGCTCAAGTGGTTTGGCAAAACATTGCGGATTGGTGTAGGATTCCACCTATAATTGCATTTGATGTCAATGATCTACTTGATTTACATGGTGGAACGTCGAATGCGAGGAAGAAAAAGAAGGTGCTACATGCAGTTGTACCTGTAACGTTTTGGAGCCTTTGGAAAATGCGAAACGAAGCGGTTTTTAGGCAAGCGAGCCCGAGTACCACAAAGATCCTGGATGAAATAAAAGCATTGGCGTACTTATGGGTTAAAAATCGATCAAAGATGGGGGAACTAACATGGGAGAAGTGGTGCCGGTTTGAAATCATTGGTTAGTCTATGTAATTGTTTGTAATGCTTCTACTTTGGTGTCGATAATCATTTGTAAGTTTTGGCGGGTAGATTCTTGCTACAATTAAGTTTTGGTGTCGATAACCGTATTACGTTAAACTTTTTACTTTTACGTTTTACGTTTTACGAAAAAACATTTACGTTTTACGAAAAACTTTTTACGTTTTACATTCTTACGTAAAACTTTTTACGTTTTACGTTTTACTTTAAAAACTTTTTACGTTTTACGTGAAAAACTTTTTACGTTTTACGTTTTACGTGAAAACTTTTTACGTTTTACATAAAACTTTTTACGTTTTACGTTAAAAAGTTTACGGGTTAACTTTTTTTTTTTTTACAAAAGCTTCTTTACGCAAAAACCCAACATTTACGTTTTACCTAAACTTTTTACGTTTAAAGTTTACGTTTAAAGTTTACGTTTTACATAAAACCCAACATTTACGTTTTACCTAAACTTTTTACGTTTTTACGTTTTACCTAAACTTTTTAGTAAAAAGTTTACGGATTACGTCAAAAAAGTTTACGGTTTAATTTTTTTTTACACAAACTTTTTTACGAAAAAATGTACGCACCCAGAAATCGCAAACTCAGTGAAGCGTCTCAGATATATTGTTATCATCATCGACGCCTAAAATAAAAATAAAAATAAAAACCCAACAAACAAAAATCAAAAGAACGAGTGGATTCTAGAAAAAAAAAAACGAAGTTTTGGCTCAGATTTTCCGATAATCAGAGGCTGCAAAGTGGGGTTGCAGGTTCAAAAACCTACCCTCCACCAACCTTGCCGCGCCAACGTCAGTTTTTTTTTACATCATCACCGCCGATTCAAATAAGGCACCAGATTCACCCCGATTTAAACATCCAAAAGGAACAAGAAACATCATTCAACACATATTCAAACAGATTCAATAAATTCAACAGATTCAAAAAGGCAAACAGGTTCACCATCGATCATATTAAAACCCACAGAACATCATTCAACCAAAACAAAACAAAACATGAACATCATTCAACCAAAACCCAGCAAAAGGAACATGAACATCACTGTTTTTCACAAAACCAGTAGCCACCACCCCTAAAAAACACCCTCTTCATTCACCCCCAAAAACCGGCACCAACACTAGCCACCACCCAACCACCGGCACCACCGACATCGATCGCACCACCGGCACCACCCGACATCGCCGGCACCATCGACATCGACGGCATCACCGGCATCGACTACGCCACCGGGTTTAGAGACAAAAGGGTGTGGTGTTTGGGGGTAGCCGACAACCAAGGGGGCCTAATTTACAATTCAGAGACACAAAGATCAAAACCCAAAAAAAACAGAGACACGAGATCCAAAAACACATACCGTTAAAACCCATATTTTCAGATCGACAAAGAGTCTCCGACAAATGAAGGGAGAGAAAGATCTGTAAGTATCTCCGGCCGTCACCGGTTTCGACACCCCCTCACCCACCCCTTCACCCATTCTTTCAACCAGTAGCCATCAACCAAACAAACAAAAGAAGTTCAACCAGTTGCCAACACAAGAAGTTCGGCCGGTCATCAATGAAGGTGACCCGGCGATGGTGGAAGACGAAGACGCCGCCGCACACGGCGGCGATGATAGAGACGACGGTGGTGGAAGACAGCCGGTCATCACTGAAGGTGACCCGGATGGAGGGGTGGGTTGAGATCGGAGCAGGAGGATGGTGGTTGTGATGTGGTGGTGGGTTGAGATCGGAGCAGGGGTTTTTTGAAGATGAGAGAAGATGTGAAACTTAAATGAGAGAGAGAGGTGGGAGAATAAGAATAATGTCTGCAACTTTAAAGAGGAGAGAGGAGAGAGGAGAGAGAGAGGAGAGATTAGACATAAAAAGGAAATGACTAAACTACCCTTTGAGTTGTCATATTTTGATTGGTGGAGATTGGTTCTCATGGTTCTCATAACTGGAGGTGGTTCTCATTCTAGCGGCTCCCTATATATATATATATATATATATATATATATATATATATATATATATATATATATATCATGTACATATCTTCTTCTTCTTCTTCATCTAGCACCTGCAACTCTTCAACACATCCTCTTATCTTTCTTCAGCCCAAAATTCGTGATTTTCAACAGCACATCCTTTAAAAAGAATGAAACCCTTGAACACCGTTCATCAGAACCAAACGTTTGTGGGTTCTTTTGGATCCAAGTAGACCCACAACACCGGTGCCGCCAAGTAAACCCGCGACATCGTTTGTCGGAAGAGATCTGTTGCCGCCAAGTAGACCCGCAACACCGTTCTCGTTTGGATCCGAGTAGACCCGCGTCTCTATGGTTTCATCCTCAAAACATTTCAAAAAACTCCCAATTTTCTAGAAAATCAAGAAGCTTTCAAAGATCCCAACAACATTCATCGTAAAATTACCTACATTTATCGGAATTTTGAATGTTATTTGTTGGGGGAATCACTGGTCATTGATCGTTAATCATCATCATCTTCTTCTAGCTTTGTTTAGTGGGTTTTGTTCTAATTGGGGGTTTTGCTTTTGTGGAGACTGAAGAGTTTATAGAGAGAGAGAATGAGTGTAAAGTGTTTTTCATATTTGTGTAAAATGCTCCCAGCATTAATATTATTTACAAAATAGTCCTTTTATAGTGAAATGACATATACACCCTCATGTGCAAAGCACATGACCTATGACCTGATTTAATGTTAAAATTTAACTAGGTTAGGGCTAAAGGACGTAACGTGTAAAATTTTGTAACATAAAGTACAAAACCCGTCAATTTTAAAGGCAAAGGACACCACCTGCAATTTAGTTTAAACATAAAGGACAAAACTTGTAATTTACTCTTTTCTTTATTGATCCAAAGGTTATAATGTGGATATTTTGTTACTTTTATATTTTATTTGGATTATTACATAATAACTTTGATAATTCATTTCCATGTACTTTCTCGTTCCCAAGAAATATTTAAGTATCCTTAAAAACTATTTTAAATACATAATCTTGAGAATTCAAATCAAATCATTATATATATATAGAATAGCCAACGGAACTTATATTATAAAACCAAAACCAAAACATCGTATACCAGCCAGAAGCCGGATCATACAAACATAAACAAAATAAACAAATAAACTAGAGACAAGCCAATTACAAGTTTAAGTTAAAATCCCACCATTCATGTCGCGAGATCGTCCGATGTTTTGATCTATGCTTCACACCTTGAAAAGAAGCCTCTTTTATTTCTTCCACAATCGTTTGTACCACACCTTGTCTTCCCGAAAATACCCTTTCGTTCCTTGTTTTCCACAGCATCCACAACGTCTGAATTACTGCTGCGTGTATCAACTTCCTAATGCTCCGGCTTCTTTGGACTTCGAGTAACTCCACTAGCATTTCCTTTAGATTCAGTTCCGGGTTAACCATTGGAATTCTCAACCATTTTGATATCATCTCCCAAACCCTTTTAGCGAAATTGCATTCGATGAGTATATGGTGTGCCGATTCATCAGCCGCTCCACATGTTTTGCACGTCACACTAGGTAGGTTCATGCATATGTTCCGCAACGCCACCAATGACGGAATTTTTTCATCTACCACTCTCCATACGAAAGTAGTTCATTTGCTAGTTACCCAGTTATTCCAACAGAACATGTTTGGTGTCGAATTCAGGTCCAAATCTTGGCCAGAGTTTGTTTTACATTTTTTACACTAAATTCTTGATTCTCAAAGTTTTTCAGTACCATACATCTCCTGTTTGTGATAATACCTGATTTTGCAATTGATTATTCATCTTCACCATTTCTTGTTTCTCTTCGATACTAGCAGGTGCTCTACTCCAACTCCAATTCCATAGTTTCCTTCCATGTACTACACTGTAACATTCCATCACAGTTGCCCTTTTCCTTGTAGAAAGCTGAAATAAAAGTGGAAATTGGTCTTTCAACGGCACATTCCTACCCAAATATCGATCCAAAATAGTGTTTTGCCTCCTTTTCCAACTTTGCTCCTTATGTTTGTTGTGATATTAATGTTGCTCTTCATGAAATCCTTGTCTATGTCACCTATACTTTTCCATACACCTGGCAATGATTTATTGAACGGAAACGATTCTGCTTTCCTATTATTTGTATGCAGCGATTTTACAGTCCTAACCCATAAGTTCTCCGGTTCCATCTTCATTCTCCACCACCATTTTGATAGAAGAGCCAGATTCATATCTTTAATGTTACCAAGGCCGAGTCCACCGAAATCTTTTGCCGCTACTACCTTTTCCCATTTAACCCATCTTAGCTTGTTGTTTATGCTGCAGCCCCCCCCTATAAAAATTTCTTCTAATTCCTTCCAGTATTCTAATAACTCCCACCGGACACTTATAAAGGGATAGATAATAATTCGGGACGCAACCAAGGACAACTTTTATGAGGACTACTCTACCTGCAAAAGATAATGTTTTTGCCTTCCAATTCGTTAACAGACAAGGGTTCACTACATTGGATGTTCTTGACCATATTCCAAGTGATTTGGAAGCATTAAAATCTGAACTTTACTTATAGAAGTCAACTTTCAAAAAGCCAAACATGTTAAATCGTTCCAAAATGACGAATCCGTTTCGTCGCAAAATGTTATGAGTCACGAAAACAAGCCAAAAGAATTAATGTCACGAATATGGAACTGGTAAACAACAACCGAAACTGGTTAGAAAAATAATGCGGGATTCTCATACTTGCGACGATAGTCATCACAACAACGTCGTTCTACTCAGGGCTACACCTTCCAGGAGGGACGTTTACGGATTCTAAGGACGAGCCGCTAGGAAACGCGGTCAAAACCTAACCGGATGGGACCGTTCAGTGATTTCGTGATCCAGAACACGATAATCATGTTTGTCACTGATGATATTTGTGGTGTTGCTAAGTGGAATCCCTTTAAGGAACAAGTTTTGTTTGTGGGTGCTCAATTTAGCGACGCTTTGCATCATGTTTTTCGTGGCGGTTTCGTACTACCGGGAGATAGCTAACATGTCTCCTGATACGTCGGTGAATGAGGCAACTATATGTAAGATTAAATATATTATGTTTTAATATTTAATCTAGTAGCCATTATAATCATTTACAATATATAGATCAAAATATATAATATCCTATTAAATAATTAGTTGGTAATTGTTGATGGACCATATTACCCTTATTAACTAACTAGGTTTCCTCTTGGGTGCATATATAGGGAGATTTATGTAGAGGTTCTAAGGTTAGACACATAACCTAATTATCATAACATCAAAATCGCCTCCCTCTCCATAACCGATACCCTTTTCGGTTTTATCATCACCATCATCAGTTTGCACCTTAAGGAGGAACCAGACCACACTGACAAACATGTCTAACTCGATGGCATCATCCCTCACTGGATTCTCCTCTGCTCTGTCTGCTTTAACATGTATGTTTTCATGTTTTCCATCATGTTTAAAACAGAACTGATCCAACATGTGGTATCAGAGAATATGTTGATTAGTCAGTTCTATTTTCGTATCCATTATTCTGGGATAGAAATCTGGAAAACAGAAGTTTTGAAAATTTAATGAACATCACTGCTGGTTTCGAGTATGATGTGCCGAAATCACTGTTTTCGGAGAAAGGATAGTTAAACGTTTACTCGAAATCAAATGGGTTAATTTTATGTCCGAAATCTGTTTAGAAACATTAAAATTTTCAGGTTTCGGGTTCCAGAATTATGTTTTTTTTAGGGTTCATCATGTGTTCTAAGGAAAAATTCGAAATTCCTTTATGTTTTGGAATATAATTTGAATTGTTGAATGTTTTTCCTAATTTTGATCTGTTTTGTCTAATAAGAATTTTCGAAATCTGTCAAAAGTATAAACAGATTATGATTTTCGAAATATTCTGATAAAATTAGATCAATGTTAAAACAGGAAACTCTATCACAATTCCTAAGAATTCGAAATTTCAGTTATGTTTTCACAACAACAGCTGTTTACAGAAGGTTCGAGATCATCATTAACGAGTTGAGACCAAGATTTCGACTCGAGACCACAAGGTCTCGACTCGAAATCATAAGGGTTTTTTCAATCTTCACAACTCGAGACCATAGTTGCGACTCGAAACCAAGATTTCGACTCGAGACCACAAGGTCTCGACTCGAAATCCTAAGGATTTTCAGTCCTTCATGACTCGAGACCAGGGTTTCGACTCGAGACCACATGGTTTAGACTCGAAATCATAAGGGTTCTCAAATCTTTACAAGTCGAGACTATAATTGAGTCGAAACCTTATAACTGAGTCGAGATCTGACTCGAAACCTAAGACTAACTCGATGTCTCAACCTCATTACTTTAGGCTGTTTAACTGAGTTCGATCAGCGCTAACAGGTGGTTTGCTATTAAATAATTGGTTTTTGTAAATACTTAGTTAATTAATCAGAATCAGATAATGTTTTACAAAACCCAAATGGCTTAACTTGAATGAGCTTCTGATGTAACATTTCTGGCCAAAGCTGATTTAATACATCTACTTGTCGTTCAAGTATTACGAAAGCTATGTTAAGTGTGCATTACAAACGTGAATGTCTTAATATCTGGCCAAAGCTGATTTAATTCTTTCATATATAGCATACTTAACAAGTGCATAACTAAAGTGATTGTTTCATTTCTGGCCAAAGCTGATGTGTCACAAACACTTTGCACACATGCTTACATGATTACACTTCTGGCCAAAGCTGATTTGTCTTTGTATAAGTAGAATTTTAACTAAGTCTATTATTTTGATGTTAGTAATAGACGATATCACAGCTTCATAATTAAAATGGTCCTTATTTATGCCTGCCTTAGTATAACATGCACTTAGATCACACTAGGACTTCTTCCTTAGTATCATAACTTCCTCATCTTATTTCCACTATCAGCGCCCAATTGCGGGATTCCACCTTTGACCGGTGATAACTTTGCTGCATGGAAGGATGCGCTCATGCTTACGCTTGGACTGCTGGACTTTGATTATGCTCTAAGATATAATAAGCCAGCGGACCTCACTCCTCAAAGTACTGCTGCTGAGCTGTTGACTCATGAAAAGTGGACTAGGTGTAACCGCATGTCTCTCATGTTCATGAAGCAGTCCATAAGCAATGCAATCAGAGGAGCCATGTAACAACCCGCATTTTGGAAAGTCAAAGTACAAGTCAAAGTCAAAGGAAGAAAAGATTGCTAATTGCGATCTGTCACTCCTTGCTTGACTATTAAATCGTACTTTTTGACTTGTAATCGAATTCTATTAATTATTTGCTTTAGTTGTATTATGTGGAGTATCTATTACAAATCGAGATTTAATCGCATGTTTAATCGCTAATCGACTTATCGCTAATCGCATCGCAGCTCGAATTATGTGTTTTGGATATTGTTTTACGTGTGTGTGCTATTATGTGTTACTTGTGCATGTTTTGTTTATGTTGAGGTGATTAATCGCAATCGCAACTCTATCACAACGCAATCTAATCTAAAACGCTAAACGCAAGTTATTTATGTTGATTGTATGTTAGATATAGTAGTTAGGTTATTTGTGTAACTAATGGGTAATACTATCGCATCGCTCGCTCGACACGCATCGCAACGCTCAACACGCAAAACGAAACGTCGAAAACTAACTCGCCGGACCACTCGATCGAATGACCATTCGATCGAATGGTCATCCGAACGGATGACCATATGATTGATGTGTCGTCTGATCTGTTCCATATGCCACTTTCCTCTTTTGGAAACCGTATAAATACCCACTGTCACATCACCAAAGTGATGTGACAGCTCCCTCTCGTTCGACCAGCGTTCCAGACCTTCTTTCTCTCGATTTCTCTCGATTCTTGTAAGTTTTCAACTCAAATCTTGTACTTCTATGATCTATACACACTTCTTCATCATTTTCATCTTATCTTAACTTTTAACCGTGAAATCACCGGATTTGAGGTGTTCAAGGGTGATGTCATCATGGAGTTCTTATGAACTTCAAGCTTTGGACTCATTCCACCAAGAATAACTCAGGTCTACATGATTTCCACATGATTTAACACTATTTTCATCTAGATCTAAACTTTTTCATGATTAAACGGATTGAAAGATGGTTTCTAACTTTCTTTCAACTCTTTTACACTCAATGCACTCAAAACCGATAGAATCGGAGCTAGTTCAGGCCTTCTACTCATTCACTAGTGAAGTGTCGGTCCGAGATCTGGTTCCTATCGAAGAGACAACCGACTTCGGGTTGAACATGAACGAACCGTCACGAACAGTTAACTGATCGAACTGGGGTGATTCCCATCCGATTAGATGGTCTGGACATGGTGGAGTTCCTGTTGTTCAATACGTTGTCATACCGTCCCGATCAAACCGCAAACTTTTCAAAACTTTCCAAATTCCAAAAAAAAAACGCTCAGATTGTTTGACGGGCAGTCATCCGATCGAATTGCCATCCTGTCGAACAACAATCCGATCGGAATGCACTTTGTTTCCAAACAATTAACATTTTTACAAATTTTCAAAGATTGCCAGTTCAAACGGTTTGCCATCCGATCGGAAGACCATCCGATTGAATGACAATCTTGCTGTGAACTTGTTCTCAGAGAATGTCTAACCGGCGGATCGCCATCCGATCGAAAGACCGTTCGACCGGGTGACCTGAAAGGTAGAGATACTTCTCTGTTTTCAAAATGCTACAACGGAAACTTCAAAGCCATCATACACAAACACATCCATCCCAAACGAATGTCAATCCGCTCGGATGACCATCCGAACGGATTGTCACTCGATCGAATGACCATCCGATCGGATCGTCCATTCATCACTTGTTCACTTTTCACCGTTTAATGCACCGTTCATTCGCTTATGCTATCATAAACTGTTCAGTCTAATCACTCAAGCACCCCCTTCAATCCATTAACTACCATCGTTGTGAGTATACTCGATCCCTTTATGCTTTACGCACTTTTGGGTGTTACATACGTTACTTATTCTAAATCACATCGAACACACAACGCAAACACTTTTATACACTGACAATTACTGCATGTTATACGTGTTACTTGCTGAATGCTTGTATGTTATGTAACACAGTGAATGTTGCCTGATGCCTTAGCAATGATAGTACTATAGTTTGGACTCAACACCTGTCGTGGACAGGGGTTGTTAAGGTTATTTCTTCACGTGTCACAGTGGTGATATGTGTTGCGCATCTCTACAACTCGTAGTCATGTCTGTGCATATTTCATTGTCGATAACCTACTTGGTTCACATTATACATGTTACATGCTGGTTATGCGTACACACTTTCAATCTCTATTATTACTATTAAACTTGTATGCTCACCTTTACACTATGTGTATTGACCTCTATTTTAACTTATGTGACAGGTGTTTGAATGCTTAGGATGTTGTGCTCTTGTTTTCATGGAATTAAGTAGGATGAGTCTAGAAACAAACAAACCATTTGAATCTGAGTTGTCGGAACATTTATTTGTCTATGAGATATCTATGTCTGTAATAATTGATTTGCTTGTTGGATTATGGTATGGGACATAATATTAACTATCCGGTAATTTAGTTGTTATGGATTTCTCTTGGACAATCTGTTTCGCTCAATGCCGCGCCCCGATGTTTCCGTCATCGGTTGGGGTGTGACAGATTGGTATCATAGCCATAACTATAGGGAATTTGGCAAGACTCGACCTAGTCCGGGTCAATGTCTTAGAAACGACCTAGTCTATAGTCTAAGTACCAACAGACAGACTTGTGCATACCTGGTATGGGTTTTGCACAAGCTTACTTGCTGTTCTCGCTCGCACTCGCTTTACACTACACTCTTGAGCGAACATCGCATACTACAGTTCCGCGCAAGATCAGCCTTTCCTAAGGCTGGACACATACACAAACGGATGATCTGGTTAAGATTAGGTGTGAAAACCGCAAACTCTCGACCAAATCACTCGTTCGACTCGCTATTTTTACTATAAAACAAGAGAATTTGCGTTAAATCAGGAGTGAAACCCATACTTCGACGCAAATCTCTTTATCTACCTCGTGATTCTATCACACAAACAGGGATGCAGTCGTTAAGTCAGGGGTGAAACCCGAACCTTGAAGACTCATTCTGCCCTATACTTTTGGTTTTACAAAACTCTCACCAAAGTCTCGACGGACTCCAACGACTTGAGTCACGCTGTAACTGGAAGGATACGTGCTGATCGCCTAGAAGACCAAAGTGTGCGCTTAAGGTCCTTGTGAATAGTCGAATCACTTTGGGAAGTTGATGCCTACACACCCAAGACAAGCTCTCTTCAATTTTATTTGTTTCGATTCTGGAATTCGCCACTGCCAACTCTGAGATTTATCGATTTTATGTGGTTTCATTTGTTATATGTTCAGTTTTGGTGATTTACTCACTTTTCGCTATACGCCTTGATCAACACGCATGACTCGTACTGCACATTTATCTCAAAACGCAAACAAATCGCTGGTGTCATTCGATATCGCTACTCGCACTCGTAATACTTAATCGCTATACGCTGCTATGAAAGATAGGTGAATACGTGCAACATAGGAAGATGAATACGTGCAAAATATAGTTGAATACATGCTTTTGTGCTTATGTGCTTATGTGATTACGTGTTTCTGTGAATCTTGTGCCTATGTGATTACGTGCCTTTACGTGTTCCTGTGCTTTATGTAAAGTAGCTTTTGGTGAAATCGCTAGACTATACTAGGGTTAATCAAAATTGTGTTTGAGTCCTATGACGATGTCTGTTGCAGACGATATTGTCGTTTGGATAATTTCACTCCCGCTCTGCTCGACGTAATCAGGATGACAAACGAATCGCCGCTCTCGTCGCTAAGCAAATGGTGAAAGTTATCCCTCAAATCGTCAGTGAACTGAACGAGAATGCTAGCAAGTCCTCGGAGGAGTCCAGGACTGATACTCCTAAGACTACTTTTAGCTTCAAGCAGTTCAAAACCTGCAGACCAAAAGAATTTACCGGTGAAGATGGGCCTACGGCCATGTTCCAATGGTTTGATTCAATCGAAGTCACCCTGCGCCAGAGTGACTTCGATTTTATGTGGATTTTATGTGGTTTCATGTGTTATGTGTTAAGTTTTGGTGATTTACTCGCTTTTCGCTATATGCCTTGATCAACACGCACGACTCGTACTGCACATTTATCTTAAAACGCAAGCAAATCGTTGGTGTCATTTGAAATCGCTACTCGTACTCGTAATACTTAATCGCTATACGCTGCTGTGAAAGATAGGTGAATACGTGCAACATAGGAATATGAATACGTGTAAAATATAGTTGAATACATGCTTTTGTGCTTATGTGCTTATGTGATTACGTGCCTTTACGTGTTCCTGTGCTTTATGTAAAGTAGCTTTTGGTGAAATCGCCTGACTATACTAGGGTTAATCGAAATTGTGTTTGAGTCCTATGACGATGTCTGTTGCAGACGATATTGTAGTTTGGATCATTTCACTCCCGCTCTGCTTGACGTAATCAGGATGACAAACGAATCGCCGCTCTCGTCGCTAAGCAAATGGTGAAAGTTATCCCTCAAATCGTCAGTGAACTGAACGAGAATGCTAGCAAGTCCTCGGGGGAGTCCATGATTGATACTCCTAAGACTACTTTTAGCTTCAAGCAGTTCAAAGCCTGCGGACCAAAAGAATTTACCGGTGAAGATGGGCCTGGCCATGTTCCAATGGTTTGATTCAATCGAAGTCACCCTGCGCCAGAGTGGCTGTCCGGAAGACCTCCGTACCGTTAACGCTACCGGTGTCTTCTAATCCCGCGCTCTTGATTGGTGGACGGCCGAGAGAAACAAATGAGGGAACGATACAACTTTTGGGCTGTCATGGGACGAGTTGAAGAACATTATGATGTAAGAGTTCTGCCCTCCCCATGAACTCCAAAAGCTAAAGGATGAATTCTGGCACATTAAGCAGGATGGCGGAGATAATGCTAGTTTAACTACTCGCTTCAAGCAATTGAGTATCATCTGCCCTGGTCAGGTTACAACCCTCGAGATTACAATCAAGAAGTATATTCGCGCTCTCCCGGATTGTGTTGCAGACTTTGTTCAGGCTGCAAAGACGACAACTATTGAGAAAACCTACCTGCTCGCCGCTAAGATTAACAATAAGCGAGTCAGGGCTGGTTATTTCGATAAAGCCTCCAAGAATCTGCACCAAGTCACCGCTGCTCCTACCGTTGAAACCACCGCCGCACCGCAATCTTCAAAGCTCTCACGACGTAAGAGAAATAACAACAGCTTCAGCAACAAGAACTATGCAGTTACTGCCGCTCCACTCCAAACAGTACCTGCCCAACCACAGCCTCAACACCGCCAAGTAGCGGCACCCGTGGTCAATACACCGCCTGCCAAGCGTGCATACACTGGACCACACCTGCTCTGCCCTACTTGTACCTATCATCACCCGATTGGTATTGCATGTCGGTTCTGTGTTCACTGCAACATGTACGGCCATTTCACTGCCAACTGCCGTACCGGTCCCCGCCAAGCTCCAGCTCCCGCTCAAGCTCCTGCACCCCAAGCTCTCCTTCCTGCTCCCTAGGGCCAACAAGCAACTCCTGCACCCGCTGCCCACGCTAGAGCTTGCTATGCATGTGGTGATCCCAACACTTTGAAAACATGTGCCCCAACAGGGTAGTGAAGCAAGAGCCCCAACAACAACCACAACAACATCAACAGCAGCAGCAGCAGCCAGCAGCCCGCGGACATGCTTTCAACAACAACGCCCGCCAGGCTCAAGCAGACAACAATGTGGTTAATGGTACGTTCCTTGTGAATGGTATATATACTTCGTGTTTATTTGATACTGGAGCAGATAACTGTTTTGTATCGTTTGAATTCAAAAAGCTCCTTAATCGTAAGCGTGCCCATCTCCCCTCGACGTTCGATGTTGAAGTTGCCACTGGAAGAACCGTCGCTGCCAATTATGTTCTACGTGTTTGTACGCTTAAACTCAACAATCACGTCTTCCCTATCGACCTTATCCCCATGCAGCTCGGCAGTTTTGACATCATAGTAGACATGGATTTTTTTCGCGAGAATCGTGCTGAAGTTGTTTGCTTCGATAAAATGATTCGCTTCTTGCTCGCTAATGGTGATCAACTTTGTGTATATGGCAAAACTCGTTCGAAAGGTCTCAAACTCATGTCGTGTGTCCAAGCAAGCAAGTATCTCCGCAATGAATACAGAGCTTTCTTGGCTAACATTGTAGTAGCGGAGAAGGAAAAGAAAGGAAACACAGTAGTGAAAGATGTTCCCATCGTTTGTGAATTCCCTAATGTATTTCCTGACGATTTACCTGGTTTACCTCCTACTCGTGATATAGATTTCCGAATTGACCTCATTCCTGGAGCAAATCCTGTTGCTAGCGTGCCTTATCGTCTCGCTCCTTCTGAAATGCCCGAACTCTCGAGTCAGCTCCAGGAACTACTTGATAAAGGCTTCATTCGCCCTAGCACCTCTCCTTGGGGCGCGCCTGTCCTTTTCGTCAAAAAGAAGGATGGATCATTCTGGATGTGCATCGACTACAGGGAATTGAATAAGCTTACCATCAAGAATCACTATTCCTTGCCACGAATCGATGATTTGTTTGATCAGTTACAAGGTGCTACGTGTTTCTCGAAGATGGATCTACGCTCAGGCTATCATCAGCTACAAATTCAGGAGGAAGATATACCCAAAACCGCTTTCCGAACCTGATATGGTCACTTTGAGTTTGTTGTTATGCCTTTTGGTTTGACCAACGCTCCCGCAGTTTTCATGGTCTAATGAATCGAGTGTGTAAACCCTTTCTCGACCACTTCGTCATCGTGTTCATCGATGGTATCCTGATCTATTCCAAGACAAAAACCGAACACTCGCAGTATCTACGTTTGGTTCTTGAACTACTCCAGGGAAACCGTCTCTATGCCAAGTTCTCCAAGTGTGAATTTTGGCTGGAGGAGGTCCAATTCCTGGGTCACATTGTCAATAGTCAAGGTATTCACGTCGACCCCGCGAAGATCGAAGCCGTTAAGAGTTGGGTTACACCCAAGAACCCGTCCGAAGTTCATTCTTTTCTCGGACTAGCGGGCTATTATCGCCGATTTATCGAAGGATTCTCAAAAAATCGCTGTACCGTTTACCTCGCCTACGCATAAGGACAAACCTTTTGTTTGGGGAACCAAACAAGAGGAGGCCTTTTAAACCCTCAAAGCGATGCTTTGCAATGCTCCCGTGCTCTCACTGCCCGACGGAAACGACGATTTCGTAGTCTACTGCGATGCCTCGAACCTTGGTCTTGGTTGTGTTCTCATGTAACGGGACAAGGTTATCGCGTACGCATCTCGTCAGCTCAAAATCCACGAGAAGAATTATACAACCCACGACCTCGAGCTAGGTGCAGTTGTTTTTGTGTTAAAGATTTAGCGACACTACCTTTACGGTACAAAGTGTACGACCTTCACCGACCATAGGAGCCTACAACACATCTTTGACCAGAAAGAACTGAATATGCGCCAACGCCAGTGGGTAGAACTCCTCAACGATTATGACTGTGAGATTCATTACCATCCAGGCAAAGCAAACGTCGTCGTCGATGCCCCCAGTCGACGAAGCTATTTGCATAGCGTTCGTAATTCTCAAGCCTAGCTTACTCTCGAAGCTCTCATTCGCGACGCCCAACATGCTTGTTTTACCGAACGTACTTTGAAGAAGGAAATAATCCTGAACGATGGCGCTCAACTCAAGAATAAATCGAATGGTATCTTTCATTATCTGGATCGAATTTAGATTCCCAAGCGTACCAGCTTGCGACAAATTCTGCTCGACGAAGCCCACAAATCTCGATATTCTATTCACCCCGGTGCCGACAAAATGTACCAGGACATGCGCTACAAGTACTGGTGGCCGGGCATGAAAAAGTGTCACACCCCTAAAAATACCAAAAGCGGAAACTCCCGCAAGTCGTGTGACGTACCAGGATCTAGCCACTAATCATATTGAACCATAAATAAAATAAACTTTCCATTAAACGAAATAGTGTAACTCAAACATCAGTTTGGAAAATCAAACATGCTCAGCGGAAGCATACCAAATTGTTCAATAAGTTTAAATGAAAATGTTCAAAACAATGCATCAGTGAGAAGCGGCTCCAAATGTCACGACCCATGACCACTCCAGCTTCCCAGACAGCAAGTTCCATGACAGTGTACCTAAGGACATGCAAGCATGCAGAAAAGTGTATCAGACAACGATGGTGAGTTCACAGTTTGCTTAACCGTTTGTTACCAAGTAGTGACTTATGATATGTTATGTTAACAATAACTCGATACCGCAGACGACCCTTTTTGCCCTTCTCCAATGCTCTATCAAACATTGGTCATGATTTTAAAGTTATTAGTTGACGGCCATCCTATCCAGGTACGTCATGAGGGTGCCAAACCTAATAGCGCTATCAACTAATAACCCCGTTTCCCTACAAGCAACTAACCCGGTAGTATGATGGGACTTAAGTGATAGAAAGTGAGTGTATTATCCAACATCAACATTTACTGAAATCTGTTTCATATCCCCTGCAAGGATATGGGTTTGTGAAATCCGCCTCACACCCCCAACAAGGATGTGGGTTTATGAAAATCCGTTTATTTGTTTGTCAGTTTGATTGTCCCCACCGGACGCATGCTTATATTTTAAAGAAGTGAACTCACCTTGGTTTGCTCGGTATGACTAGTTACTTGTTCACACTTAATCATTCAAAGCCTATGGTGTTCATGTACACATAATCATTTTACATTCACATTGTTCGCGTATAATGATAGTGTGCATTCATAACAAAGATCATCACATAACAAATAGCAATCATTCAAATCTCATACAAGTCATAAGCTATATAAATTGTTACAACTGTTCTGACTGTTTGCTAACAGCATCTCCACGAAGAGTCCATTCTTCGTGGGATGCTCTCCGGCGAAGAATATACTTCGTCAAGGAGTGAAGATGACGAAGATCCATAAATGTTCGTCAGAGGACAGTCGACCAAGAACCATGTGAGTGACGAAGTACCTACTTGTTCATCAAAGTCTTGTCGATGAAGAATCCATTCTTCGTCAGCATGGGTACTTCGTGGGAGGGAACTTTCGTCGCTGCACTAACAGTTATGATTTCCTTTAATCATGGCAATCAGTTACGCTAATTATTCTAAGCATCTTTCCAGGAATCATTACCAGCAGTCACAATCAATTTGTATTCAATCATGGATCCAAACAGTTTTACCCTTGGATTCTTATGAACCCTAACCATTTACTAATTCAGGAATAACAATCTAACATATGGTCATGGTGTAGATTCTGGTCAGATTGCCCAGCCATAAAGACAATTCTTTCATCACAACCGGTTCATGAATGTTAAACATTCTCATCATGCAAATCCTAATGCGTTGGTTAATTATCATTAACATATTCATATCATTAATAGAAACCAAACTCATGATCATCATTGCAAATCAAACGACAAGTTACACATAACCTAGAATAACCGACAAAGATTAAAACAAGTATACTCGCACTAATCGATGGATCGTAGAGTAATTAAGGTGCTTGAATCGGTGAGGGGGGAGAGCTTCGAGTGGCGGTAAGGTTGTCGTCGATTACAGAGAGGGGGAGAAAAGATACTAGGGTTTCGATAATTATAAACTTCGCGTACCGATATGAGATTACAAAGTAAATATAGCCGAGTCATAACTGGGCCTCACTTTGGCCGAAAGCCCATACGGCGAACAATGCCCTCGACAAAGAAGCATACTTCGTCGAGTTGATGATGACGAAGACCCATGCTTCGTCGAGTGCTGATGATGACGAAGAACAATCTTCGTCGAAGAGGGTTTGTGATGAAGGACCTTATTCATGACGTTAGGAAACATAAATATTCTTAAGTTTTCATTAGACAACCAAACAATACAATACATGCACATGTTACAACACAAGACGAATCATGAAAACAGAGTTGTGAAATAAGTAATGTGTAGAGGAAAGGCCTTGACATCTCGGGTTATCACATCATCCCTTACTTGAAAGAAATTTCGTCCCGAAATTTGATAAGTACACCAAAAGCGGCGAAGTGTTAGATTAGGATGACTGTGGATTTTCCTCGGTTGCCACATCATCCCCAAGTTG
Organism: Helianthus tuberosus; assembly: GCA_030545235.1. Classification (NCBI taxonomy): domain Eukaryota; kingdom Viridiplantae; phylum Streptophyta; class Magnoliopsida; order Asterales; family Asteraceae; genus Helianthus; species Helianthus tuberosus. Next base: position 4,934,219 of record CM060362.1, read on the forward strand.
AAAGGGAATTTCGTCCCGAAATTCATTAGTTGCCTCAGGATTAGATTGAGCAGTTAGGAAAAGGTGAGGATACTTGAGCTTCATCTGATCCTCGCGTTCCCACGTGAACTCCGGTCCACGTCTTGAGTTCCAACGGACTCTCACGATCGGAATTCGGCTATGCTTATGGACCTTGACCTCCCGATCCATAATTTCGATAGGTTCTTCGGTAAACTGCAACTTGTCATTGATTTTCAGTTCTTGCAACGGTACCACAAGTGTCTCATCGGACAAACACTTCTTTAATTGCGAAACATGGAAAACATCATGAACGTTACCCAACTCAACAGGTAACTCGAGCTTGTACGCCACTTTACCAACTCGTTCCAAAATCTTAAATGGTCCGACATAACGCAGATTAAGTTTGGCGCGTTTCCCAAAGCGTACCTCACCCATCCAGGGTGAGACTTTCAACATTACACGATCACCAATAACGAACTCCAAAGGTTTCCTACACTTGTTAGCGTAGCTTTTCTGGCGATCACGCGCTGCTGCCATACGATTTCTTATCTGGACAATCTTCTCGGAGGTTTCGAGCACAAGTTCTGGACCTGTGATTTGGCTGTCACCCACTTCAGCCCAACAGAGAGGAGATCGATATTTCTGTCCATATAAAGCCTCGAACGGAGCTGCCTCGAACGGAGCTGCCTCGATACTGGTATAGTAACTGTTATTGTAAGAAAAATCCACCAAGGGTAAGTGTCTCTCCCAACCCTTACCAAAATCGATAACACATGCCCGTAGCATGTCTTTTAATGTCTAGATAGTTCGCTCACTCTGACCATCTGTTTGAGGGTGATAGGCAGTGCTCATGTCAAGACGTGAGCCAAATGATTTGTGCATCGCTTGCCACAAATCGGATATGAAACGCGGATCACGATCAGAAATAATGGAGGTTGGCACCCCATGCCTGGAAACCACTTCCTTTAAATAGATACCAGCCAGCTGCGAGAACTTGTCAGTTTCTTTGATTGCGAGAAAGTGCGTAGATTTTGTGAGACGGTCAACGATCACCCAGATGGTATCATTTCCGTTTTGTGTTCTTGGCAATCTAGTGACGAAATCCATAGCAATTTGATCCCATTTCCACACAGGTATCTCCGGTTGCTGAAGTAGACCAGAGGGTTTTTGGTATTCTACCTTGACTTTTGCTCATGTCAAACACTTACTCACATAAGTCGCGATGTGAGCTTTCATCTTTGGCCACCTGTATAAGACTCGTAGATCCTGATACATCTTATCAGAACCCGGATGAACAGAGTATCGAGACTTGTGTGCTTCATCTATCACAAGATCTCTAAGGTTACCATACAGAGGAATCCATATTCGCTCCATGAAATAGTAAATGCCGTCAGATCTCTCTACGAGTCGTTTCTCCATGCCCCGTAAATACTCAGCTTCAATGTTTTCCCCTTTCAACGCTTCAGTTTGAGCAGAACGTATCTGATCAGGTAAATTAGAATGGATGGTGAGCTGCAAGGCCCAGACACGTTTGGGTTTCGTTTCCTTTCGACTAAAGGAATCAGCTACAACGTTAGCCTTACCTGGATGATACTTGATTGCGCAGTTATAGTCGTTTAAGAGTTCTACCCAGCGACGCTGCCGCATATTCAATTCCTTCTGGTCAAAGATATGCTGAAGGCTCTTGTGGTCAGTATAAATAGTGCATTTAGTACCGTACAATTAATGCCTCCAGATTTTAAGCATAAACACCATGGCCCCCAACTCTAAGTCGTGAGTCGTGTAATTCTTTTCGTGATTCTTCAACTGCCGAGAGGCGTAAGCTATCACTTTCTCGTGTTGCATCAGCACGCAACCGAGACCTTGAATAGAGGCGTCACAGTACACCACAAAATCTTCGGTACCCTCAGGTATGGACAGAATCGGTGCACTGCAGAGTTTTTGCTTCAGTAGCTGGAAGGCGACTTCCTGTTTCGTCCCCCAGGAATACGCTACACCTTTCTGTGTTAGAGCAGTGAGAGGATGAGCGATCTTTGAAAAACCCTCAATGAATCTTCGATAGTATCCGGCGAGACCAAGGAATTGTCGCACCTCTGAAGGGTTCTTTGGTGCTGCCCAATTTCTGATAGAGTTAATCTTAGCAGGACCCACGTGTATCCCCATTTCGTTAACGATGTGGCCGAGGAAGTGTACTTCTCGAATCCAGAAGTCACACTTAGAAACTTTTGCGTAAAGCTGCTCCTTCCTCAGGAGCTCCAAGATAAGATGCAGGTGCCGTTCGTGGTCCTCCTTGCTCTTAGAATAGATCAGAGTGTCATCGATGAACACGATGACAAAATCGTCAAGGTATGGTTTACATACGTGGTTCATGAGATCCATGAATACCGTTGGTGCGTTGGTTAACCCGAATGGCATGACCAGAAACTCGTAATGGCCATACCGTGTGCGAAAAGCTGTTTTTGGAACATCCTCATCTCGGACTCTCATCTGATGATAGCCCGATCTTAGATCAATCTTCAAGTAGAAGCTCGACCCTTGCAACTAGTCGAACATGTCGTGAATGCGGGGTAAAGGATAATGATTTTTGACTGTCACCTTGTTGAGTTCGCGATAATCTATACACATGCGAAAGGATCCGTCCTTCTTCTTTACAAACAAAATCGGGGCTCCCCAAGGCGAAGAACTAAGTCGGGTGAAGCCTCTATCCAACAGTTCTTGAAGTTGGTTACTCTTGCAACTCTCCAGGTGCAAGACGATAAGGAGCACGCACAATCGGGGCTGCTCCTGGTGTAAGGTCGATCTGAAACTCTACTTGACGGTGTGGAGGTAAACCAGGAAGTTCTTCAGGGAATACATCAGGAAATTCATGAACAACAGGTATATCTTTGATTTTCTTTTCTTCAGACGAAGTGTCAGTAATAAGTGCTAAAATAGCAGGGTAGCCCTTACGTAAGCACTTCTGGGCTTTCATAGATGAAATGAGGCTGACGATTGAACCACTTCGATGACCCTAGATAGACAACGATTCCCCACTAGGGAGAGGTACACGCATGATTTTCTCCTTGCAAAGTATTTCGACTCGGTGTCTTGACAGCCAATCCATACCAACAACTATATCAAAGCTACCAAGAGTGATGGGGAGAAGGTCAATGTCGAACACTTGACCCAGAAGATCGAGTTTACAACCAAAAAGAACATGTGAAGCTTCAATCAATTTGCCATCAGCTAATTCTACTACATGTTTGTTTACAAGAGGCGTAGGAGTCAACCCTAACTGACGACTGAACCCCAAAGACACATAACTCCAGTCGGCACCAGAGTCGAATCATACAGTAGAGAAAATACCGTTGATAGAGAACGTACCAGTCACGACATTGCCATCGTTCCTTGCGTCACCTGCTCCAATTGTAAACGCTCTCCCGCAAGCGCCATTCCCACCATTATTCCCATTGATATTGTTCCCCGCGTTGTTGTTGTTCTGGCGATTACCCCCATTGTTATTGTTAGCATTCTGATTCAATTGTGGGTAATCCTTCTTGAAATGCCCTTCACTGCCGCACTGATAGCATCCCCTCTGATTACCCCGATTCTGCTGGGGTTGTTGCCTCTGTTGCTGTTACTGAGGTTGTTGCTGTTGTTGCGTAGGGTGTGGAGCTCTACAATCTTTCACCATGTGACCCACCTTGTCACACCTTTGACATGCTCGGTTACACGAGCCATAGTAGTGAAAACCGCACTTGTTGCACTTCGGTTGTTTCCCCGCATAAGAACCCAAAGTCTGGCTGTTGTTTTGATTCTGGTTAACAGAAGATGACTGGCTGAAGCTGCGGCTGCTGTTGTTGTCAGGCTTCTTTTGCGACTGATTCAAGTTGGTCGCCTTATCTGTGTCAATCCACTTTCGCTTGTTGTCGGTGGTGGGGGTAGCAGTAGTAGCAGTGGTCGCCTTATCTGTGTCATTCCATGCTCCACCTCCTGATCAGTGATCTTGTGAGCCAGTCTGATAATCCGTGGTAAGTTGTCGAGATTCGCCCAGTGACTAATCCTTTAACTTGTGGTGCCAATCCCTTAATGTAGAGTTCGATCCTGCGGGGTGGTGGTCGGGATAGGTTTGGACACATGTTTGCCAGCTCGTGAGACCGTTTCGTATAAGCCTCGATCTCTGATCCCTCCATCTTCAAGTTATAGTACTCGTTTTCCAACTTTTGCACTTCATCACGAGGACAATACTCCTCTCTCATCACTTCCTTAAAATCATCCCAAGTAGTAGCGTTTGCCATCTCAATGCCCATCATCTGTACCTGAGCATTCCACCAAGTTAAAGCACCGTCCTCCAAGGTGCCAGAAGCAAACTTCACCCTGTCCCTAGCTGGACAGTTACACATAGCAAAAATGGATTTGGCTTTCTCGAACCAACGGAGCAGTCCCATGGGACCTTCAGCTCCACTGAAAGATTGAGGCTTGCATTCCATGAACATTTTGAACGTACACACGGGTGGATAGTTCTGGTTTTGGTTCACAGGTTGACCTAAAAAAAAGAAAGTACGCACAAATAAGAATCGAGTGAATGACCGAAGACTATGCTTTGTCTGGTATATATCGTACCAGCTTACTGAGCTGCCAAAGCCTCAGCCACATGTGTGTTAATTAGGTTAGTCAACTCTGCATGAGTCATGTTGACATTGCCACGTCCACTGCTGCGGCCACCTCCACGTCCACCGTTACGTCTGACACGTCCGCTTATGATTCTAAACAAGACGAGTGGAAAAGAGAAGGATCACATTTGAGTCGAAGTCAATCATCACTATGACTTCCATGGATTTGAGTAACTCTAACATTATACGAGTAGTGGAACATAACCCCTTTCACACTTATTAAGCCTAACTGGGATTCACATGCACCTCACATTATTATTATGTGTGCACCCATAATAATAAGGCAATTTGCATGCTTATCTCAGTGCCTCTTAACTCACGCTAAAAGGTTCCCCACACTCAAGCAATAAAACGGAGGATATTGCAAAACTAGGAATCACATAAGTCAAAGGGTAGTGTTAAGCTATCAAGCATCATTAGGGCATGTAACACATGTAATCACATCATGGTATGTAGTTTCATGCAAGTCGTGAGTGTGTGTCTACTAGGTAAGTAATGCATAAAGTAAACAGAGGACGAACCTTGCAATCTGGAGCTGAGTGTCATGGTCGTTTTCGATACTGTTTGGTTATAGTCTGGTTTTATGAAAACGTTTTAAAACCTAGTTCACTATAACCAGTGGCTCTGATACCAAACTATCACACACCCAAAAATACCACAAGCGGAAACTCCCGCAAGGCGTGTGACGTACCAGGATCTAGCCACTAATCATATTGAACCACAAATAAAATAAACTTTCCATTAAACGAAATAGTGTAACTCAAACATCAGTTTGGAAAATCAAACATGTTTAGCGAAAGCATAACAAATTGTTTAATAAGTTTAAATGAAAATGTTCAAAACAATGCATCAGTGAGAAGCGTCTCCAAACGTCACGACCCATGACCACTCCAGCTTCCCAGACAGCAAGTTCCATGACAGTGTACCTAAGGACCTGCAAGCATGCAGAAAAGTGTATCAGACAACGCTGGTGAGTTCACAGTTTGCTTAACCATTTGTTACCAAGTAGTGACTTATGATATGTTATGTTGATAATGACTCGATACCGCAGACGACCCTTTTTGCCCTTCTCCAATGCTCTATCAAACATTGGTCATGATTTTAAAGTTATTAGTTCATGCCCGTCCTATCCAGGTACGTCGTGAGGGTGCCAAACCTAATAGCGCTATCAACTAATAACCCCGTTGCCCTACAAGCAACTAACATGGTAGTATGATGGGACTTAAGTGATAGAAAGTGAGTGTATTATCCAACATCAACATTTACTGAAAATTGTTTCATATCCCCTGCAAGGATATGGGTTTGTGAAATCCACCTCACACCCCCACAAGGATGTGGGTTTATGAAAATCCATTTATTTGTTTGTTAGTTTGATTGTCCCCACCGGACACATGCTTGTATTTGAAAGAAGTGAACTCACCTTGGTTTGCTCGGTATGACTAGTTACTTGTTCACACTTAACCAGTCAAAGCCTATGGTATGACTAGTTACTTGTTCACACATATTCATATCATTAACAGAAACTAAACTCATGATCATCATTGCAAATCAAACGACAAGTTGCACATAACTTAGAATAACCGACAAAGATTAAAACAAGTGTACTCGTACTAACCGAAGGATCGTAGAGTAATGAAGGTGCTTGAATCGGTGAGAGGGGAGAGCTTCGAGTGGCGGTAAGGTTGTCGTCGATTACAGAGAGGAGGATAAAGGATACTAGGGTTTTGATAATTATAAACTTCGCGTACCGATATGAGATTACAAAGTAAATATAGCCGAGTCATAATTGGGCCTCACTTGGGCCGAAAGCCTATACGGCGAACAATGCCCTCGACAAAGAAGCATACTTCGTTGAGTTGATGATGACGAAGACCCATGCTTCGTCGAGTGATGATGATGACGAAGAACAATCTTCGTTAAAGAGGGTTTGTGACGAAGGACCTTAGTCATGACGTTAGGAAACATAAATATTCTTAAGTTTTCATTAGACAACCAAGCAATACAATACATGCACATGTTACAACGCAAGACAAATCATGAAAACAGAGTTGTGAAACAAGTAATGTGTAGAGGAAAGACCTTGAGATCTCGGGTTTTCACAAAAAGGATATCGCTATCTATGTTTTGAAATGCCTGACTTGTTCCAAGGTCAAGGCTGAGCATCAACGCCCCTCTGGCTTACTCGTACAACTCGAAATCCCTATGTGGAAATGGGAGAGTATAGCTATGAATTTTTATAACGAAACTTCCGCGCACGCCATTTAGTCACGACAGCATCTGGGTCGTCGTTGACCGTTTGACTAAATCTACTCATTTTCTGCCAATACAAGAAGACTTTAAGGTGGAAACATTAGCCCGAATCTACACCGATGAGATCATCTGTCGACACGGGACGCCTCGTGACATCATCTCTGACTGCGATTGTCGGTTTACCTCGTGTCTTTGGGAAACGTTTCAATCCGCTCTCGGTACTACTCTTAATCTAAGTACCGCTTTCCATCCCCAAACCGACGGTCAGACTGAAAGAACGATTCGTACCCATGAAGACATGCTTCGCTCGTGTGTCATAGATTTCGGTGGTAATTGGGACTCGCACTTACCTTTAGTCGAATTCTCGTATAATAATAGTTATCAATGTAGCATCCAAATGGCACCATTTGAGGCATTATACGGAAGAAAATGTCGATCGCCGATTGTATGGCACGAGATCGGAGACACGCAAATTACCGGTCCTGAGCTGTTGCAAGAAACGACTGACAAAATCCTCCAAATTCAAGACAATCTACTGAAAGCTCGGAGTCGTCAGAAAAATTACGCCGATAGATGCCGCAAGCCCCTTGAATTTGACGTTGGCGATCACGTACTCCTAAAGGTTGCACCTTGGAAGGGGGTGATCAGATTCGGCAAGAAAGGAAAGCTCGCGCCTCGATATGTTGGACCCTTTAAAATTTTGGAGAGGATTGGTAAAGTAGCCTACAGATAAGAACTACCGGAGGAACTGAGTAATGTCCACCCTACTTTCCACTTTTCGAACCTCAGAAAGTGCTTAGCCGACCAGGAATTACATGTCCCTCTTGAAGATTTATAAGTGGATGAAACATTACACTTCGTGGAGAAGACCGTCGAAATTATGGGCTGAGAAACAAAGGTGCTCAGATGCTCATGCATTCCCGTCGTGAAGGTTCGCTGGGAAGGCAAACGCGGCGCCGAGTTCACCTGGGAACTCGAAAGTGACATGAAGGCAAAGTATCCGCAACTGTTTGTTACACCTGCTTCTTAAATTTCGGGACGGAATTTCCTAAAGTAGGGAAGGCTGTAACAACCCGCATTTTGGAAAGTCAAAGTACAAGTCAAAGTCAAAGTCAAAGGAAGAAAAGATTGCTAATTGCGATCTGTCACTCCTTGCTTGACTATTAAATCGTACTTTTTGACTTGTAATCAAATTCTATTAATTATTTGCTTTAGTTGTATTATGTGAAGTATCTATTATAAATCGAGGTTTAATCGCATGTTTAATCGCTAATCGACTTATCGCTAATCGCATCGCAACTCAAATTATGTGTTCTGGATATTGTTTTACGTGTGTGTGTGCTATTATGTGTTACTTGTGCATGTTATGTTTATGTTGAGGTGATTAATCGCAATCGCGACTCAATCGCAACGCAATCTAATTGTAAACGCTAAACGCAAGTTATTTATGTTGATTGTATGTTAGCTATAGTAGTTAGGTTATTTATGTAACTAATGGGTAATACTATCGCATCGCTCGCTTGAAATGCATCGCAACGCTCAACACGTAAAACGAAACGCCGAAAACTAACTCGCCGGACCACTCGATTGAATGGATGACCATCCGATCGGATGGCCATCTGATCGATGTGCCGTTCGATCCGTTCCATATGCCACTTTCCTCTTTTGGAAACCCTATAAATACCCCCTATCACATCACCAAAGTGATGTGACAGCTCCCTCTCGTTCGACCAGCGTTCTCTCGATTTCTCGCGATTCTTGTAAGTTTTCAACTCAAATCTTGTACTTCTATGATATATACCCACTTCTTCATCATTTTCACCTTCAAATCTTAACTTTTAACCATGAAATCACCGGATTTGAGGTGTTCAAGGGTGATGTCATCATGGAGTTCTTATGAACTTCAAGCTTTGGCCTCATTCCACCAAGAACAACTCAGATCTACATGATTTCCACATGATTTAACACTATTTTCATCTAGATCTAAACTTTTTCATGATTAAAAGTATTGAAAGATGGTTTCTAACTTTCTTTCAACTCTTTTACACTCAATGCACTCAAAATCGATAGAATCGGAGCTAGTTCAGGCCTTCTACTCGTTCACTAGGGAAGCACCGGTCCGAGATCTGGTTCCTATCGAAGAGACAACCGACTTCGGGTTGAACATGAATGAACCGTCATGAACAGTTAACTGATCGTACTGGGGTGATTCCCATCTGATAAGATGGTCTGGACATGTTGGAGTTCCTGTTGTTCAATACGTTGTCATACCATCCCGATCAAACCACAAACTTTTCAAACTTAGCAAATTCCAAAAAAACGGTCAGATTGTTGGACGGGCCGCCGTCCGATCGGATTTCCATCCGTTCGGATTGCCATCCGGTCGAACAACAATCCAATCGGATTACACTTTGTTTCCAAACACTTAACATTTTTACAAATTTTCAAAGATTGCCAGTTCAAACGGATTGCCATCTGATCGGAAGACCATCTGATTGAATGACAATCCTGCTGTGAACTTGTTCTCTGAGAATGTCTAACTGGCGGATCGCCATCCGATCGAACGACCGTTCGACCGGGCGACCTGAAAAGTAGAGATACTTCTCTGTTTTCAAAATGCTACAACGAAAACTTCAAAGCCATCATACACAAACACATCTATCCCAAACGAATGTCAATCCGCTCGGATGACCATCTGAACGGATTGTCATTCGATCGAATGACCATCCGATCGGATGACCATTCGTCACTTGTTCACTTTTCACAGTTTAATGCACCATTCATTCGCTTATGCTATCATAAACTGTTCAGGCTAATCACTCAAGCGCTCCCTTCAATCCATTAACTACCATCGCTGTGAGTATACTCGATCCCTTTTTCCTTTACGCACTTTTGGGTGTTACATACGTTACTTATTCTAAATCATATCGAACACACAATGCAAACACTTTTATGCGCTGACCATTACTGCATGTTATACGTGTTACTCGCTGAATGCTTGTATGTTATGTTAACACAGTGATTGTTGCCTGACGCCTTAGCAACGATAGTACTATAGTTTGGACTCAGCACCTGTTGTGGACATGTTAAGGTTATTTCTTCACGTGTCACAATGGTGATATATGTTGCGCATTCTACAACTCGCAGTCATGTTTGTGCATATTTCATTGTCGATAACCTACTTGCTTCACATTATACATGTTACATGCTGGTTACGCGTAAACACTTTCGATCTCTATTATTACTATTAAACTTGTGTGCTCACCTTTACACTATGTGTATTAACCTCTATTTTAACGTATGTGACAGGTGTTTGAATGCTTAGGATGTTGTGCTCTTGTTTTCGTGGAATTAAGTAGGATGAGTCTAGAAACAAACAAACCATTTGAACCTGAGTTGTCGGGACATTTATTTGTCTATGAGATATCTATGTCTGTAATAATTGTTTTGCTTGATGGATTATGGCATGGGATATAATATTAACTATCCGGTAATTTAGTTTTTATGGATTTCTCTTGGACAATCTGTTTCGCTCAGTGTCGCGCCCCAATGTTTCCGTCATCGGTTGGGGTGTGACAAGCCATTCCTGATTCTGAAGATGCTAAAACCTACTTGGATTCTGTGGAGGCTCAATTTAAGGGGACATCAAAGGAACACGCTAGTACTCCTATTCTCAAGCTGGTGACAACTAAGTATGATGGGAGGATCGGCATTCGCGAGCACATCATGATGATGAATGACATGGCCAATAAGCTAATGGGGCTGGAAATGGAAATCAGTGATGGTTTCATTGTTCATTTCATCATTACTCCGCTTCCTTCGTCCTTTGAATCATTCAAGATCAATTACAACACTCAGAAGGACAAATGGACGATGAGTGAGCTGGTCGCTATGTGCGTACAGAAGGAAGAGCGTTTGAGGATGGATTGCACTACTGATGTTGCTAACTTCACCACCTCCAACTCTAAGAAGAGGAAGAACAATCATCAGAGGAAGGATGCTTCCAAAGTCTGTCGCAACCCCCGATCCCTGATCCCCGGGAACGGGCGGTCATGAGCCAGTTTTGGTGGTATCACGTATTGTCTAATTTGGCAGCGGAATTTTCATCAGGACCGTAGTTAGGAAATGTTTATCAGAGTAAAACCACTATTTATATATAAATAAACATATTGGGATGAAACCCAAGTTTTTATTACAAGCTGATTTATAGGGATAAATCCCATTTTATTTGAATTAAAACGCCTTCTTTATTTAGGTAACTTTTATAGCCACTTTTCCAAGCCTTCAATGCTGTCCAGCTGGCTTCTAATTGGCTTTCACATTGTGTTACCTGAAACGCGTTTTAAAAACATTTTTCATTGGGAAAATATTGGTGAGTGAATCCCAGTTTAATCAAGAATTATTAATTTAATTTAAACTTAACAGTATTGAGGGCGATTACAATGTTTATATCTACCCAATTACTCATTCAGTACTGTCAATCCTGACTGGTGGGTCATATTACACATTGGCTAACTCTTCATCCAATGGTAACGTTACTGACATTTTGTATACAAAACCCCAACATACCGGCAGTAATCGTAGAATTACAAAGACTCAATCACTGCTAAATTGCATTGTAAAATAGTTAAGGTTTTGTAAAAACTGTTTACAAAAAGGAGATTACTCACATTGCTGTCTTAGATTTTCCGTAAGGGTTTCCTGTGAATTATCTATAATTTACACAAATTCACATGCGTTAGTATAATAACCCATTTTAACATTAGTAATACCCTCCCCGAGACGGCATTCCAACGACTACGTCGGGCAGAACCACGACAGCCGTTACGGAACCCTTGATCAATCGGGCAGCGTATCTAATACGTATCCAGGGGTTATAATACTTACAACGGAGCAGAACTTCGCTATTTAGGGGGGTATAATACCCGCTTTAGAAGCCTATAATTCAGAATTTAGAGAAAGAAATCGATTTTGAACGAATTCTGAATGAAACCCGATGGCCTGCTTATATAGTTGCTGAATCTGGTTCTCTCGCGGCCCGCGTTGACCCCAGGTCAACGTGTAGCTCATCCGGATCAGCAACTAGGCTCGACATGTGTTGGGCCACGTGGCCACACTGGGCTGCGCCATGTTTCCGATCCTACGCGGCCCGCGTTAACTAACGGGGGTCTTACGCGGCCCGCCTAAACTTAAAAATCATAGAAATTAGGTTTTAACCTTTAAACCGCCCGCGTAAGGGTTGGGGTGGGGTCTACGCGGCCCGCCTCAACTTAATTTTTCTTGTTTTTCATTTATTTTTAATGCTATATTATATTTCGGGCTCGGTTTTCACATATGGGGTGTATTTTTGGACATATTGGGATATTTTAAAATATATTAGGGTGTCGGAAAATAATCGAGGGTGTCGGTTTTATTGAGGATTGTTATATCCTCCCCACCTTGTTTTAGAGCTCATCCTCGAGATCTACTGGAATAAGTGTGGATATTTCCTTTGCATTTCAGATTCAAGCTCCCATGTGTATTCAGGTCCTCTTTTGGAGTCCCACTCCACTTTGACCAGAATTAATCTCTTATTTTTGAGATTCTTGACTTTCCTGTCTTCGATCTGTATAGGCCTTTCTACAAACTTGAGTTGTTCATTTACCTCTATATCCTTAAGAGGTATCATTAGCGATTAATCAGCTAAACACTTTTTGAGATTAGATACATGAAACACATCATGTATTCCTGCCATTTCCTCTAGCAGTTGTAGCTGATAGGCTACAGGTCCTATAAAGGTCCAATATACCTGGGACTTAGCTTTCCTCTTTTGATGAACCTTACTACTCCTTTCCAAGGAGAGACCTTCAACAATACTTTGTCTCCTACTTGAAATTCCAATGGCTTGCGTCGGTTATTGGCATAGCTCTTCTGTCGATCACGTGCTGCTTTCAGTCGTTCCTTAACTTGAATGATCTTATCGGTTGTTTCCTGTACTATCTCAGGTCCAGATAGTTGCTTCTCCCCAATTTCTGCCCAACAGACTAGGGTTCGGCACTTTCGTCCATAAAGTGCTTCGAATGGTGCATCATTGATACTTGTGTGGTAACTATTATTATAAGAAAATTCTACTAAAGGTAAGTGATCATCCCAATTACCTCCGAAATCAATTACACAAGCTCTAAGCATATCTTCCATTGTCTGAATTGTTCTTTCACTTTGTCCGTCCATTTGAGGATGATAAGCTGTGCTTAGATTTAACTTGGTTCCCATTGCTTTTTGGAAACTTGACAAAAAATGAGAGGTAAAGCGACTATCTCTCTCAGAAACAATTGATAAGGGTATTCCATGTAAAGAAACAATTTCATTTACATACAATTTAGCTAGCTGTTCCATACTGAAAGTTTCATTTATTGGTAGGAAGTGAGCTGACTTGGTTAGCCTATCTACAATCACCCAGATTGTGTCATTACCTTTCCTTGTTTTGGGTAATTTAGTAACAAAATCCATTGTTATAAGTTCCCATTTCCACACTGGCATTTCTAACTGTTGTAACAAACCTGAGGGTTTCTGATGTTCAGCTTTAACTTGTGAACAAGTTAAACATTTAGAAACATAGGCTGCTATGTCCTTTTTCATTCCTATCCACCAGAAATTTTTCCTTAAATCCTGGTACATTTTATCATTTCCTGGATGCATCGTATACTTAGACTTATGGGCTTCTTCTAATATACGATGACGTAAGTTTCCTAGTTTAGGTATCCACATTCTCTTTTCATGGAATCTCCAAATTCCATCTGTTCCTTGTTCTAATTCTTTAATCATTCCTTTTAATTTTTCAGTATCATCCTTGATTACTGATTCTTGTGCTTTTCTAATCTGATTATTTAAATCTACTTGCAGATTTAATTTAAGAGATCGTACCCTTTTTGGCTTTTCATGATACTTTCGACTTAAAGCATCTGCCACTACATTTGCCTTTCCTTCATGATACTGGATATCACAATCATAATCACTAAGCAATTCCATCCATCGTCTTTGTCTCATATTTAATTCCTTTTGTCCAAAAACATATCTTAAACTTTTATGATCAGTGAATATGGTAAACTTACTACCATAAAGATAATGTCTCCAAATTTTCAAAACAAAAATTATTGCTCCTAATTCTAGACCATGGGTTGAGTAATTCTCTTCATGAATCTTAAGTTGACTAGATGCATAGGCTATAACCTTTTGACGTTGCATCAACACACATCCATAACCTAACTTAGAAGCGTCACAATAGACTACAAAGTCTTCAGTTCCTTCTGGTAACGCTAGTATGGGTGTATTGGTTAATCTTTGCTTAAGAATTCTAAAAGCTTCTTCCTGTTTTGGTCCCCATTCAAACTTATTAGATTTATAGGTTAACTTAGTTAAAGGGATGGCTATTCTAGAGAAATCTTGAATAAACCTTATATAATAACCGGCCAATCCTAAGAAACTTCTAACCTCGGTTGGTGATTCAGGGGTTTTCCATTTGGTAATCGCCTCGATTTTTGTTGGATCCACATGAATTCCTTCATGATTGACTAAGTGTCCAATAAATTGTACCTGTTCTAACCAAAACTCGCACTTGGAAAATTTAGCATAAAGCTTTTCCTTTCTTAATATACTTAAAAGTGCGTGCAAATGCTTTGCATGATCCTCTTTACTCTTAGAATAAATTAGAATATCATCTATGAAGAAAATTATGAATTTATCCAAATATGGCTTACATATTCGGTTCATCATGTCCATAAATGGGGCTGGGGCATTGGTTAGACCAAATGGCATGACAGTAAATTCATAATAACCATACCTTGTTCTGAAAGCGGTCTTAGGAATGTCCTCTTCCTGTACCTTTAATTGATGATATCCTGACCTTAAATCGATTTTAGAGAAAAATCGAGCTCCTTGCAATTGATCGAACAGATCATCGATTCTTGGTAATGGATACCGGTTCTTAATCGTGACCTTGTTCAATTCACGGTAGTCAATGCACATACGCATTGATCCGTCCTTCTTTTTAACGAACAGTATCGGCGCTCCCCATGGCGATGAACTTGGCTGTATGAATCCCTTTTCCAGCAATTCAGCAAATTGTTTCTTCAATTCTTGCATTTCTGCGGGTGCCAAACGGTAAGGTGCTTTGGCAATTGGTGCGGTTCCAGGTAGCAGGTGAATTCTGAATTCAACTTCTCTGTCTGGCGGTAGTCCTGGTAATTCTTCCGGAAATACCTCTGAAAACTAAGACACTACTGGAATGTCTTTTAGTTCCTTTCCTTTAGTGTTAGTGATTATAGAAATCAAATACACTACAGACCCTTTTCTTATATAACTTGCAGTTTTCACCACAGAGATGAATTTTGTGGATCTAGATGGTTTATCTCCTTTAATTGTGATCGTTTTACCTTTTGGTGAATTTACTTGGATTGACTTTTGATCACATAATATACTGGCTTTATTGGCTATTAACCAATCCATTCCTAACACGATATCAAATCCTGCCAGATTCATGGGATAAAGGTTTGCCATAAACTTTTGATTCAAAATTTCTATTCTTGCTTCCTGCAAGATTTCAGAAATCCTAACAGTTTCTCCATTAGCTGTCTCTACTAGACATTCTTGTGGTAGTTTAGTTAATGACTTATTTAGAAGTTTGCAAAACGAAGTATTAATAAAACTTTGGTTTGCACCAGAGTCAAATAATACTTTAGCAAAGACATCATTAACTAAAAACGTACCAGCTATCACGTCTGGAATCATTTTGGCTTCATCTGCAGTCAGAACAAATGCTCTAGCATTTTTAGTGTTACTGTTGTTCACAGCTGGAGCCAATTCTGGACAATTTGGCTTGATATGACCTTGTTCCCCACAGTTGTAGCATACCCTGTTGTTGGCTTTCCTCCTGCAGTCTTCTTCCTTGTGTTCTGATATTTTGCAGAAATTGCAATAGATGGAGCATTTTCCAGAATGCTTCCTTTTGCAATGCTTGCAATAAGGTTCACAGGTAGAACCTATATTCCTACGGTTGTAATTCCCAGAACGGAATTCTTGAGTAAGCCTTTGGGTTAGGCTTCTCCTCTGTTCTTATTCTCTAGTACGGATTAATTCATCTGTCAAGGTATTTGCTAGTTATATAGCTTCTTCTATAGTTTGTGGTCTAGCTGCCTTGATTACATGTCTAATCTCTCCGATTAATCCCCAGATGTAACGGGAGATTAATACTGGTTCAGGTGATGCAAGGGTTGGTACTATTCTAGCATATTCAAAGAATGTAGTAGTATACCCCTTACTATCTACCCCGGTCATCCTAAGGTTCAGAAACTTATTAGCTATCTGTTCCTTTTCATTGGGAGGGTAGAATTTCCTTTCTACCATATTCCTAAATTCCTCCCATTCCATATTCTAAACCCTATCACTTCCTCTAGACTGAAGGATAGTGTTCCACCATTCTAAGGCTGAATTCTTAAATAGATTGGAAGCAAACATTATTTTGCCTTCTTTAGCACACTTGCTTATTTTTAAAACAGCCTCAGTCTTTTCTATCCAGCGTAGAGCTGCAATGGGTCCTTCATTGCCCGAGAATTCTATCGGTTTGCAGGATCATAATTCCTTGTAAGAACAACCGTAAGACACGGTTCTTCTTCTTTTGGGAATGGGCATTTGAAGTACAGGGCCATTGTTTATGCTGTGCTCTGGTTCAATTGGTCGCTTACTGCTATGTTTACTTTTATTATTTGCTTCCTGAACTGTTTGAATAATAAATGGCATTGCATCTATAATTCCTTGTGCCACTATGTGTTGAACTGCACTATTATCCATTTGGTTTCCATTGTTATTGATGCTTGGATTCTCATTAACCACGTTAATGTTACTCTGATTATCGTTATTCAGATTTCCTTGATTTCCTTTGCCGGCCATCTGAATTTTAAACATTTACCCCGTATTAATATCACAAAATAATATTTAATATAGTCAATCACATGACATGCATTTTTGCCAAAAGCGTCGATCATTGCGACTTTACTCTATTTCCATATACTAGGCATCTATTACATACCGGTACTGAAATAAAGATTACAATATCAACAGAAATAAAATTACACTAATAGTAGTAGGCATCCATACACATATATTTTATTTTATTATTTTATTATTTTATTATTATGATTACTACTACCGTTTCACCATCACATCACGGATATGGATTCAACCAAAAATCCATATTGCGCTCATCGTATTTCCATACGAGTCACTCTCCCACCTGTCTCATCCGTTCACTACTCTTTAGAATTTCCTCACCAAAAGTCCTAAGTTCTTGTGCGTTTTCTGCACTCATTGGGGGTGCAGGTTCTAGGATTGGGTTCGGAATCTGGGGTGCGGGTTCCTGGTGTGGGGGTGCAGGTGCCTGAAATCGGTAAGGATCTTCTAAGATCTCCCTAATGTATTCATCATGGGGATCTAAAGGGTCCATACCTGGATAGGTTCCTATGTTCTGCATAGGTGTGTCTTCATGTATCGGGTAACGTTGCACATAGTCCCTAATGTCATCCCACCAGGGATCGTAATTTGGGTCTAGGGGGTTTGGTGCAGGTACCCTAGGGATTTCTTCCGGATTGAAGTCATGCATCTCTACTTGGTTTTCAGGGTTTTCTATCTCCATGGGTTGGTCAGGGATTGGCAGTTGTGGTTGGGGTGCTATTATTTGCTCCGGATTAGGGTCAGCTGCAGTGGTGGCTAGGATGTGAATATTGGCTATACCCCTATTTATCATGTCCTGGGCATAGGCATCTGTCTCTCTCTTGGCTGCTGCTAGTGCTCTCTGGTCTTGTAACTTTTTCATACGTTTTCTACGCTCGTGCGCCCCTATACTGAACCATCCCCTCTTTTTCTGAGGAAATGGCTCTTCTGACTGAGCCTTAAACACAAAGATTCCTTCTTCCGTATCAGTAGAGTACCCTGAGAGGGCAGGCTGAGAAGAGGAGGTGCCTTCGCTTCTAGGCGAACCAAATAATTGACGGTACGCGTCAGATGGTCCTTGGTCGTGTCACACCCCCAAAATCCACACGCGGAGTATCACCGCTTGGAGGCGTGACTGACCAGGATCAAGCCACCAATCATATTGAACATTGTAAGTAATAAATAAAATTCAACCACACAATATGAAAGGTGTTCAAAACAAAAGCATAGTTAATTGTTTAACGGAAGTATATGTTTAAAAACCCAACATAAGTATTAAGTTCGAAATAATGTAATGTTTTAACATGGCACCCACTGTCCATATCCCACAACGATCGCGCCTCCCAGTGCAAGCTCCATGAGTACCTAACGACCTGCAAGGCATGTAACAACGAGTCAACCACAAAGTTGAGCGAGTTCACAATTGGTTGTTTAGAAGCATTCGTTTCGTAAATCATATGTTCGTTTTGTAAATCATGTATCGTATTAATTCGTATCGCGGTCTCCCAGACATGTTTGCGAAGATTAGTGGGGGCTTCCCATGTGTTACTAGACGTGCGTATCGACTACTACGACAATATAAGTGGTGCCCTAAGTCATTGTCTATCAGCATTGACCCTTTGCCCATAGTCCATTAGTACACGCCCGTCCGACTGGCACGGTGTGAGGTTTGTTAAACCTAATAGCGCTATTAACTAATGACCCGCTCGCCATAGGCCTCGGCGATTAAGTCGATATAAATGAGGGACTTCAATGATAGAGTTTTGGTCCAGTGTGTAATCTTGGCATCCTACCCACGGAGGATGGTTGTAGTTACCGTTTAAATCATTAACCCATTCCCAACCCTTGGGAATCCCATGCCTTGGAAAGAGTGTGAACTCACCTTGGTTTGCTCGGTATGCTAAACTACGCTCGCAAACAATCAATCAAAGCCTAAAGTATGCATGTAGACACAGTCAGTTCAAGTTCGTAAAGATTCACATGTAATCTATGTCACAATGTGCTAGGCAGTTAACATCATGTATCACACAACAGTTAATCACATTCAAACAGTTCCTGATTCACATAAATGTCTTTTGCAGTTTATTCTAAGAAAATTACCAATAACATACTTAACGGAGTTAGCAAGCTTAACTGGATTAACATGTATATAATAGAGTTACATCTAACCGAATAAATAAACTAACTGAGTTCACTAAACTAATAGAGTTAGTACTTTACAGGTTCAATAAACTAACAGTGTACACGAAATCATATGTGACGAAATCCTTTATGTGGCGAAAACCCTTTGGGCGAAATCCCTTACTGGCGAAATCACATGTGACGAAAACCAAGGGGTTTTCGTCGAACTCATGGTTTGGCGAAAACAGTTAAGTGTTTTCGTCTGGTACATCATCACAGCAACATACAGAACCCTAATTAACATCGGCCGTTTCATCTTGCACAAAACTAAACAGTCATCATTCCATTACGATAATCAATCATTAGACACAATCATGTGAGCATCAATTAATCGAGAGCACTTACTGATTGCATTCAACCTAATCATACATGTATGACTTTATCAATTTACACATTCATATGAAAATCACATGTCTACTGACATAGGTAACCACACTCATCATGCACTATCTTTTTTTTATAATCGGTCCAACATTCACAAATATTATCCATTCACTCAATATTAAAGAATTCACATATTCCTACAATTTGTCTGTAGATCACATGTTGGACAATTAATAAGATTCAGTAGATCACATTCATATCATTCAATATTAATCATTCAATCACATCACCCTATAACTCTAAATCATCATCAGGTTTCACATACAATTATCTAACTGATCTTATCATGCATAACAAAGTCAGAACACCATGAACATCCATTTGAAACTGAAGTTAAATTAAATGTAAAAACACTAACCGAACAAAGACGATCAAACCAAAAGGATCTAACTTCGAATAAGAAGAGGGCAGCCGTCGGGTTTCAAAGGAGAGCGAGAGAGAGGGAGAGGTGATTAGGGTTTGCCGATTAACTTTCGCGTAAAGGCTATGAACAAAATATTAAAATCGGTCGTTACTGGGCCGAAGCCCATTCTGTTTTCGTTGGCCTCTTAATAGACGAAAACACTTAGTGTTTTCGTGAGGTGTGTTTTCGTGAGGTGTGTGGGTGTTTGACAAAGGTTCCATCTTTTTATTAATTGTAGTAACATTATAATCATACTAAACATATATCAGTTAACACACTTATATTGCACATAAATATAGAGATACAAACATTTTGCAAATAAGTATTGAGTTAAGTCGGGTAGAGACCTTGAAAACTCGGGTTGTCACATTATCCCCAACTTGAAAGAAATTTCGTCCCGAAATTTAGCACGTGGTTACTAAGGAAGCTAGTTGTGTTGTGTTGTTTCCTGGTTTTCCTGGGGTGTCACATCATCCCCCCGTTGGTTTGGAAATACGTCCCGAAATTTCGTTGTAGCTTCAGTCTCAGTAGTGGTTGCACTGTTTCCGAACAACTGGGGATACTTGAGTTTCATTTGATCTTCTCGTTCCCAGGTGAACTCTGGGCCACGACGTGAGTTCCAAGAAACTCGAACAAGAGGTATTCTGGTGTGCTTGAGGACCTTAACATCCTGGTCCGTGATTTCAACAGGTTCCTCGACGAATCGCAACTGATCGCCGATAGTGAGCTCCTTCAGAGGAACTATGAGGGTCTCATCTGACAGACACTTCTTCAGATTCGACACGTGAAAAACGTTGTGAACTGCACTGAGTTCTGCGGGTAGGTTTAGTTTGTAGGCCACTTTGCCTATTTTCTCTATGATTTCGAACGGTCCGACATATCGCGGATTGAGTTTGCCCCTTTTTCCAAAGCGAACCACACCCTTCCAGGGTGAGACTTTGAGTAGCACTCGATCCCCAACTTGGAACTTGAGTGGTTTCCTGCGCTTATCAGCGTAGCTTTTCTGACGGTCACGAGCTGTCGCCATTCGTTGCCGTATCTGAGCAATTCTTTCCGTTGCGTCTACTACAAGTTCTGGACCCGCGTCTACTACAAGTTCTGGACCCGAAGCATGTCTTCTAGAGTTTGGATGGTGCGTTCAGACTGCCCATCCGTTTGCGGGAGGTAAGTTGTGCTCATGTCTAATCGTGAGCCAAAGGACTTGTGCATTGCTTGCCACAGTTCAGAAGTAAAACGTGCATCACGATCAGAGATAATAGAGGTGGGAACCCCGTGCCTCGAAACCACTTCTTTAAGGTAGACATCTGCTAGAGTGGAGAACTTATCCGTTTCCTTGATAGCTAAGAAGTGTGTAGACTTTGTGAGTCGATCCACGATCACCCAAATAGTATCATTTCCGCGTTGAGATCTAGGTAGGCCAGTAACAAAATCCATGGAAATTTGCTCCCATTTCCATTGCGGAATCTCTGGTTGTTGGAGTAGGCCCGATGGTTTCTGATATTCAGTCTTGACTCTCGCACAAGTCAAACATTTGCTGACGTAGGTTGCTATGTTAGCTTTCATGCTAGGCCACCAATACGTAGTTCTGAGATCATGGTACATCTTATCCAAACCAGGATGTACTGAGTAACGAGACTTATGCGCTTCATCCATCACAAGCTCGCGTAAGCTTCCATAGTGTGGGACCCAGATGCGTCCTGTTACGTAATAGGCGCCGTCTTCCTTTTGTTCTAACCGTTACCTTGAGCCGCGTAGGGCTTCAGCCCTGACGTTTTCTGGTTTCAATGCTTCAACCTGAGCATCTCGTATCTGTGCAGGAAGGCTAGACTAGATAGTGAGTTGTAAAGCACGTACGCGTCTAGGTGTAGTATCTTTTCGACTGAGAGCGTCGGCCACAACATTAGCTTTGCCCGGATGGTACTTGATGGCACATTCGTAATCATTCAATAGCTCAACCCATCGACATTGTCGCACGTTCAACTCCTTCTGCTGGTGTAGATGATGCACTTGGTACCGTACAAGTAATGTCTCCATATCTTAAGCGCGAAGACAACAGCTCCCAGCTCCGTGCTTAGGTCGTGGCCATTTCGTAAAATGATGCCAAGGATATCCGGTACATGGTCATTAACCCCCCAAAGGCTTTAAGCAAACAAAACAATTAAACGGAGCATATCAATGATTTAACCACTATTAGATTAAAGATTCAATGCCCGACCAAGCGGTATTTTATATACCATACCCCAAGCCCGTATAGGGAAAATAAGTTAAAAGTATTTACCTTTGCAAGTATCAATCACAAATAGCAAGTGCGTGTAGCTTTTATCGTGTCTCCTATTCTGGAACGAAGGTTTATAATAACCTATTAGAATCCTAACGGGTCTTTAATTAAGTCTAAACTTAGACCGGTTAGTTTTAAGGAAAGATACGGTTCAAACGCACGATTAAGCGAAGACCGGAATAGAATGTGTTTTAGACCCGACAAGTTTGAAGACTTGTGTAATATGGGTAATCTAAACACATTCTGGATTTTGAGATAAAAGTGATAAGGTTTGACCCGTTTCGGCTAATTTATGCAAACTAGTTACATAAACCGAACCGAACGCGCAAGAAGCGTAACGGGTAACCATAAGAGTCGTATACAGGTTCCCTAGGTTAATATGCCTTAAATATGTTGTGATATCAGTAGGATACCTTCCATTATGCCCAAAACGAGTTTAATCTCAATTTAAGCCCCGAAGGGGTATTTTGGTCATTTTAAAGGTTATAAAAGAGATTAAATGAAATTCTAAGATTCGGGTCCGAATACATCATTAAAATAACCTATTTTAATAGGTCATATCAGTTGGTGAGAAGTCTTATGTGACAAAATGGTTTTAAACCCATACTAGGTGTTTAATACGCGTAAAAAGCCATTTTAAGCAATTTCCGGGTTATGCAGGGAATCTGAGTTTTCTGATCAGGTTATAAAGTTCAAAATACTACATTGATTATATAAAATCAGTAGCAATTGGATTGGTATCAAAATACTATGTAAAACTCATTTTATACACAAAAAGGGTATAATCGGTATTTACTTAATCAACGCCATAACCTTAGGTTATGAGCAAGTTAAAAATAATTAAAAATCTTCAAAAATTCCAAAATATTATATTACATCAGTGGGTAAAAGGTTTGGTGTCAAAAATTGGGTTTAGATTGGCTTTATGCTAATGACGCCGTTAAATTACTAAAAAGCGTTCTAATTACTTCATTGAGCATAACTCCTAATCTAGACCTCAAAATGATGTGAAAATTTAGGGACATGTTTATAAATCATTAATAAATATTATTGTCCTCTCACATATCCAAAATTCTTGTTTTATGGTCAAAAGGGCATATTGGTCAACATTAGGCAATTAACGGAAATATGTAAACGAATCGGACAATCAACGAACCAACCACAGAGGGTTATACTATCATGTAACCTGGTCCTAAAGAGGTTCTAAGGCATTTCCAAATCATACTAAATTGGGTCAGAACTGAAGTCAAAGCAAAAGTCAAAGTTTTGCGACTTTCGGTTCCGAAACGGGTCTAAACAGAAAATTGTCGGGTCGAACATGCTTAGACATGTTCTAACATTTATTACTAAGTTATGTGGGTGATAAAATAGGTTACACGCCCTCTACATTGCTAATTACATGTTAATTCGCAAATTAAGTTTCTGTTGACTTTTTATAAACAACTTTGACCCGACATTTGATCTAGTTAGAGCGGGAATCAGAGGGTGCCCTCTTAAGGGTTTATTGCCCACATAATTACCAACTTATAAGAACTTTCAATTTGGTTAATCACTGAACCATTAGTGATTAATCGATAAGTCAAACCTTAATTACGACGGTTTGACTTTTAAGCTAATAACTAAGCAAAACTCAACTGAGGAAAATTAAGGTTACTTACCAAGGTCTAATGCACGATTAGAGATGCTTGGGGACTGATCTTATGCTCCAGGAAGCTCCACAAATGCAGATGGAAGGTATGGTCAAATTGTTGCAACATGAGGGCCTTTTATAGTGAATTTGAGGGCTTGTGATCATGACAAATCATGCTACAACTGATCATGGATCATCCACAAGTGTCCCTAAGGTCTAAAAGCATGTAGGGGTCGCCCATGGAAGTGAAAAACGGCATTTTAAGTCGGTTAAATCGTTTAAACAGGCAGCTGTCAACAATCTTGTCACACCCGCTCGTAGCGGAAACGCAAGGTGTGATCTGTATGGTTTTCATTGCATAAATATCGATGTACATGAACAAACTATATGAATAAACATACTCCATTGCCATTACATAATTGTTTCAAAAGATCGCAACATAAGTTATGTACATTGTTTACGAACCATCAAATGAAAATAAGTTGTCATTGTTTCATACATCAAATGTAAGTCTAAAAATGTCAAGGCTTTGACCACTATATCACCGCAAAGAGGCGGTATATAATAGGTAAACCCTTCAATAGTTGGCATGGAGTATTGATACTTGTTTTCTTTGAATGAAATCTTTGCATTGGTCCACTAATTCCCTGAAATACATGTAAGTTTGAAAACATCAACAAAAGTTGAGCGAGTTCATGCAGTTTAGCTGTACAAGATGTATCTGTATCAAAACAGTATGTAATATGTATTTGTCTCAATTGTCATTGTATCCAAACTGGATATAAGATGTATCTGTAAAATATGAGATGTATTTGTATTTGTATCAATTGTAGTATGAAAAGCGTCTATGAAATCGTGATCATTAATGTTTTGCAAGGACATTAATATGTGTGACGAAATAGGAAGCAAACCAACCCTAGACGATTTTATGCCGATTCCTATCGACTGGGACACAAATGCACTCTTCCGTAGGGGTCCATGACCAAGAGTGGGGCTCGCCAAAACCCATTAGATCTAAGCTTTGTTCCTTGGTCCAAACTGGATTAATGGTGCTTATAGTATGGCCCTAATTTCTCACATGATCTAGGTGTTTCATTCCTTGACTTATCATACTATTGTACATGTATTTTCCCCGATAGTTGTAAAACTTGAAAAGCATTTAAAATGAATAGGGGAACATGAACTCACAGTATTGCGTCCTGAAAATAGATGTAAATAAGATCTCACGTGCGGTCGTCCTGAAAAGTGTTGCGACCTACAAATGTTCTTATTTTTGTTAGACACTTCGGTCTTTTGAAAAGAACTTGAGTACAAGTCTTGTGTCTTCAATATGTGTAAGACTTGTATGTCTTTACTGTTCGTTAACTGTGTATTCGATGTATGAGTTGTTCAAATGTTCGCTAACTGTGTATTCGATGTATGAGTTGTTCAAATGTTCGCTAACTGTGTATTCGATGTATGAGTTGTATAGTCGGATCTCGTCCGCTGAATCTCGTGTCTTGTATGTATCACTTGTATAGTTGTGTTTCCAATAATAGTATTATTGGGCCGAGCCCATGTTTTCATGTTATTGGGCCCTAAATAGTGTTGGGCCTCAAATAGTGTTGGGCCTCAATAGTGTTGGGCCTCAAATAGTGTTGGGCCTCAAATAGTGTTGGGCCTCAATAGTATTGGGCTTGAATAGTATTGGGCTTGAATAGTGTTGGGCTTTAATAGTGTTGGGCTTCAATAGTGTTGGGCTTCAATAGTGTTGGGCTTGAATAGTGTTGGGCTTCAATAGTGTTGGGCTTCAATAGTGTTGGGCTTGAATAGTGTTGGGCTTCGGCCCATATGTTTGGTGTTTGGGCTTAGCCCAAGAATTTATGTTAAGCCCATTATGAATATAAGCCCAATAAGAAAACTAAGCCCATTTGTAAAAAAAATAGCCCACTAAGTAAATAAGCCCATTTGTATAAACTTAGCCCATTTGTATAAACATGGCCCATTAAGTTAAATAAGCCCACTTGTTATAAGTAAGCCTTTCATTTTTATAAAAAATATCTTTTTATAAAAATTTACTAGGTATACTTTATAAGTAAATAAAAACTTACTAGTTTTTATAAGCTTATAAACATCCGAAATTTGTTATCGATAGCTTATTTATATTTCGTGTCGTAAAATCGTCTAAACGTCGTAGTAACTCCTCGGATTGGCGATTCGTTTATCTATTCGTCCGTCGTCCGTTTTGACCATAAATGGTGTCCGATCCTTCGGAATGTCCGTAAGTTGTTTTCAAGTGTGTATATATGTATTCTTGTAAGTCTTTACTTGTAAATGTGTCATGTATTTATTTGTATCTTTGTTATCAAATACCTAATTTTTGTACATAACTAATACAAATAATAAACACATAGTAAATAACTTGTTAAGATCACTAATATATATTTTCCCAAAAATATATATTTATATCTATTTTTGTTTTTAGAAAGACCACTTTCTAATCTTGTAAAGACTTTGTTAAAAATGATAATTTTTCTAACATATGATTTCTAAGAAAAATTGGCCATATAACCTTTGTATTAGGTACTTTGCCATGTTTAGATAAACATATCATTTTCTTTTCAAATTCATCACCAATTTACCCAATCATCTTAACTAAAACATTTGAGATTTTTATAACATAAAATTTACCAAGATGATTTCCAAATCATGTAGGGTTTTAAACATGATCATTACATATGCTAACTAGTTCAAAAACCAAGTTTAATTCTAGTTCTAACAACTTTTATAAAAATCTCTAGTTGTATGTTACTTTTTATAATCTTGTAAAAGTCTTGTTTTTAAATAAAAACCTTTAATACTTTCACAAGAACAATAGTTATGATCATCTATTTAATCCTTTATGTTAAAAACCCTTTAACATAAACATGTATAATTTTTAGATCATAACTTAAAACATACTCTAACCATTTATTTATCTCATAATCATCATAATAAGCTTAAATAAGCATATAACAAGTCTTAGATCACAATATAAACAAACATAATTATATCATGATTTTTATCTTTGCTTCTTTGTATTTTTCTCATGTTATTATGTATGATCTCTTGGTTATTATTAGCAATAATAACATCATAAACATAATATATGTCTAAAAAAAAAAAATAGTTATAGAAGCTTACTTCTAGCACAAGGCTAGGGATGATCTTAGAAGATTATTAAGACTTAGTAGATGATGATCTTGTTGGTAGAACACTTTTGTTATGGATGAAAATCCTTCTTTTCACTTCCAAGAGCCTTAGATCACCTCATGTTACTTGGAAATCCATGTTGTTCATAAGAAATAATGAAGAAGTGAAGTGATTTTTTTTGATGGTGTTCTTGGTAATATGATGAAGATGATGAGAGCTTTTCTTATGTGTGTGTAGGATATGGTGAAAAATGGTGATAAGTGCTAGTAACTTAATGGGTAAGTATTGAAATTAATCATCCATTCTAATCCACTTGAAATTAATCAAAATATCTAGTTATTAACACTTAAACAAGTTGAAAGAAAAGTGGGGCCCACAAAGGGTCTTATAACCGTGAATGAGGGGGGTCTCATGTGGTAAAAATGTGTTAGAATTATTTAAGGTTTCACATGAATTAAAAAAAATTAAGTCTCTTAAGAACTTTGACATTTTATATAAAAATATCTACAAGGTTTTAAGCCTTCACATTTTAAAGTAGTGTGACACTAAGTAAAACTAGTTCACCGAAATTTTTAGTGTGTAATTCGGGTGAAAAAGTCGGTTCAGGTCCTGTACCGGCTTACATACTGACACCGTGTTTTATTTAGATAAAAACATAACAAAAATTATTTTTGTACTTGTTTTATTATCCAAATATTTAATCCAACTGTTTGGACTAAAACTTTTATTATTGTTGACACGGTTCCGGTACCGGCTTTGCTGACTGGCAGTTTTCGGGCAGTTTTTGGTGCTACCGAACATTGGTAATATATTAACCAAACTCTTGTATTCCCGTATAGGGTTTAATATATAATTGATGTTGGACTATCGTCCGGGTCCTAAAGATGTAATTTAGATGATTTATGCGGATCCTGAGTTTTCGTCAGCACGCTAGTTTACTAGGTACTACTCTAGTTGTTTCGATGCATTGTTTACACTATTTCAAATGTAACCAATAAAAATGAATAATGTGCATCATAAATGAATATTCCTTGAGTGCTCTAAGATGTATATCATGTAATCATGTCGTTCGAATATTCAAGACACATACTTGTATAATGTAAATCATTGCTTTAAATGTACGTAAATTACCAGAAAGTGGCAGTTGTCACATTCTCCCCCTGTTATTGAGAATTTCGTCCCGAAATTCAAGCTGAGTCATCCTTTGCAGGATTGTTCTCAAACAGGTGAGGATATTTGACTTTGATTTGATTTTCACGTTCCCAAGTATATTCGGGTCCGTGTCGAGAGTTCCAACGAATTTTTACTAATATGTTACGACTCCATTGTATTTTCTGGACCTTCCGGTCCATGACCTTAACAGGTGCTTTGTGAATTGGAGTTTGTCATCAATATGAACCTCATCCTCCGGGATGAAAACTGTTTCTTGCGTTGGACTCTTTTCAAGATGCGACACATTAAACGTGTCGTGCACACTGCTAAGTTCATCTGGTAACTTCAACTTGTAGGCAACAGTGCCTATCTTTTCTAAGATTTCAAATGGTCCAATGTAACGCGGGTTAAGCTTTCCACGTTTACCGAACCTTGCTACGCCCTTCCAAGTCGAGACTTTCAATAAGACTTTGTCTCCGACCTCGAAAGATAATGGTTTATGTCTCTTGTCTGCGTAGCTCTTTTGTCAATCGCGAGCCGTCTTGATACGGTCTCGGGTCTGAAAAAATTTTATCCGTAGTCTCTTGGACTAGTTTCGGACCAATTAATTGACTATCGCCAGTTTCTGCCCAAAATAGCAGAGAGCGACACTTTCGACCATAAAGAGCTTCAAACGGTGCAGCTTGTATACTAGTATGGTAGCTGTTATTGTAGGAAAACTCAACTAAAAGTAGATGAGTATCCCAATTACCGCCTAAATCCATAACACATGCGCGAAGCATATCTTCGAGTGTTTGGATTGTCCGTTTGCTCTGGCCGTCAGTTTGTGGATGAAAGGCCGTACTTAAATTCAAATGAGATCCAAAGGCCTGTTGAAATGATTTCCAAATTCTAGAAATAAAATGACCGTCTTGGTCTGAAATGATTGAAATAGGCACTCCATGACGAGCCACTATTTCTTTGAAATAGAGTTCCGCTAGTTTCTCAGTACTATCCTTCTCCCGAATCGGTAAGAAGTGTGCGGACTTTGTTAGTCTATCGATGATTACAGATATCATGTAGTGACCTCTTGAGGTCCTGAGTAACTTCGTAATGAAGTACATCGATATTTGTTCCCATTACCAAACGGGAATCTCGGGTTGTTGTAACAAGTCCGAGGGATTTTGCTATTCGACTTTTACTTTCGCGCAAGTCAAGCATTCTCCGATATAAGTCGCGATATCACTTTTAAGGTTAGGCCACCAGTAGTATTCTTTCGCTACTTAGGCCTATGTGCTTCCTCAAAATATCATCTCGAAGGCCGCCAAAGAATAGAACCCAATTTCGACCCATAAGGTATAAAGTTCCATCTTCTTTCAGCACTAATTGTTCCTTCATGCTTCGAAGTGTTTCTACTTGAATATGCTCTTCCTTGAGCGCTTGTGAATCATCTTCTCTAATGCTTGAACTCTCAGTGTTCTAACTCGCTCCTTGCGGCTCAAGGCATCTGCTACAACGTTTGCCTTGCCCGGATGGTACTTTATTTCACAATCATAGTCGTTCAACAATTCAACATACATCGTTGACGTATATTTAATTCTTTTTGGTTGAATATGTGTTGAAGACTTTTATGATCCGTGAAAATAATGCATTGAGTACCATATAAATAATGTCGCCATAATTTTAAAGCGAATACCACCACGCCTAACTCTAGTTCGTGAGTGGTATAGTTTTTCTCGTGAACTTTTAGTTGGCGTGACGTGTACACGATAACTTTTTCACGTTGCATGGGCACGCAACCCAATCCATGATGCGAAGCATCACAGTCTACAACAGAGTCATCGGTATCGTCGGATAATGATAAGATTGTAAAATGCTATGCATCAATCTCAAGAATAAGTTGTAAGGCTATATCTTGTTTTTCGATTTGGGGCGAATTTATTGTCTTTAACAACTCTAAAATGGTTCTCAAATGTTGCTCATGTTCATCAGTCGATCGAGAGTATATCAATATGTCGTCAATAAACACTATGACGAATTTGTCGAGATACGGCTTGCACACACGATTCATTAAATTCATGAAGACCGCTGGTGCATTTGTTAAACCAAAAGGCATAACAAGAAACTCGTAATGACGGTAACGAGTCTTAAAAGCCGTTTTCGGTATGCTTTCCTCTTGAATTCGTAACTGATGATACTCCGATCGTAAGTCTATCTTAGAGTAGAAGCTAGAACCTTTCATAAACCATTTGAGTTAGTTGGAAATTCATTTGTAACATGGTTTAGAAATATGAATTTTCGTTCATCGAAATGTTGTGCATTTTTGCAAAACTTGCATGTCTTTCCACCCCCAAAACCTTTATAAAGATGTATAGTGGTAAAGAGTGGGGGTTATGAACTCACAACATCCTTATTCGGTCAACTACAAAGTTCAGAAGATGCTAATCGACATGGAGATTTGGCTATGGGTGCGGTTCCCGGTACCAAGTCGATGTGAAGCTCGACTTGTTGATATGGTGGTAGTCCTGGCAAGTCTTCAAGAAAGACTTCAGGAAATTATTTTACCACAGGATTATCTGTCAGCTGTGGCCCAACGGCCTTCTTGTCTACAACAAGTGCTAGAAAGGCAATACAACCTTTCCGTAAGCACTTTTGTGGCTTCATGCAATTTATGGTCCGCAATGATATGTTGCGCTTCTCTCCATGGATAACAAGTGTCTCTTCGTTCGGTAGTGGTAAGCGAATGATCTTCTCATGACAGAAGACTTCGGCTCGATTATTGGATAGCCAATCCATGCCAACCACTACGTCTAAAATACCCAACTCAATGGGTACGAGATCGATATTGAATTTCAGCTCTAGACTCGACTAGTTTACTTTTTGCCAATTCTATAGAATGAGGAGACGTCTAGCTTACTTGACTCTAGGCCAAATACCTTTTGAATTCTATGTAGTAAAGACTTCACTGTACAAATGTAGAGGACAACCCAATCCCTATGTTTAGATGTAGGATAACCCAATCCCTATGTTTAGATGTAGGATAAATCAATCCCTAATTGTAGCTAGGACAATCCCGTCCCTAGCCATGAAACTCTTGTATGTGAAATATTGAGATGAAGCTAAAATTGGCAATTGTATAAAATAACATGGATGTGAAATGTTGACGAAAAGGATACATACCGGTGGCCCTTAATGATTTGATATGTCTCAGCTAATTACCCATTAGCTAACTTGATATAGTAATGTGTCTCTAATATGACTCTAATTCGAGTATATGCTTAACATTTAAAAGCAATAGCTAAGCTCAGTGTTGGTATTAAAAGAATTGATACATGATGATCGTAGAGTGTACGTACTCATGACTTCATTGGGATTTTGTGGAGTATTCATAGTTCTAACCATACACACACTTATTCACATTTAGGATTTCGGCAAGTTACCAGCATACATCCCGGTGCCAAAATCATTTATGGCAGCAGTTGCCTTCATTTCTCTCATGGCGAGAGTTATTGTTTGAGTGATTGAGGTAGGGAGGGATGATGCTGTTATGCTTCGGATCTCCGAGGCTAAACCCGAAATGTAACACTCAGTGTGTTTGAATTCGGGTGTTACCCAGTATGGAACAACCCTTGAGATATCGTGAAAGCATCAAGTGTAACCTTCAATATTAGCTCCAGTTATGACCGAATTCTTTTATAAAATCATATAAAAATAGACATGAAAATCAGATGATATAAAAGAATGATGTATGGTTAAATAAATAACCAATAGAGTTGTAGTGTATAAATATATCATGTCTTGAAATAGAATATTATGTCTTGTGTAGAGGATGTCGTGTCTTGTGCAAAAATGTCATGTTTTGTCTTTGTCGAAGAGATTTGAATAATACCACGATATGCAATATAATATAAGCACTTATATATAGGAAGTACCAACGGCGTATCCACCATGCTTTTATCATATTACACACGTCTCGTTATTTACAAAAATGTCTTGTGTATACCAACGTCAAATGTCATGTATAACAATGTCTTGCGTAACAATGTCATGTATAAAACATGTCTTGTGTAAAAGCAATGGTTTTCAACACATAACTTTTAACTTAAACAGTTGATTCTTTTGGCAACATGATCTTTTTAATACTCAATATTAAAAGAAACTAGACATATATATTTGGATAAATATAGTCTATCATGCGCCCAAGAATGAAGAATGCAGTAGGTCATCGAAACCTTAAGACTGCATGGTTAATATATGTTTGAATAAATGATAATACGAATAACCGAAAATGAATGATAATGTGGATAACCAAAACCAAAAGGTGTAATGCCTCTTGCGTGTATTGGTCATATGTTTAAATCAAGTATTTTTGTGTACACCACGTACATGGGGAGTACTTGTTGTGACTCCCTGTCGGAGTACTCGTTCTGACTCCTTGGCGGAATACTCGTTCTGATTCCTTATCGGAGTACTCGTTCTGACTCCTTGGCGGAATACTCGTTCTGATTCCTTATCGGAGTACTCGTTCTGACTCCTTGGCGGAATACTCGTTCTGATTCCTTATCGGAGTACTCGTTCTGACTCCTTAAAACGCATCATACTTGGTACTCGTTCTCACCAAGAGTGCCTCTTGTTTTTGTATCATATCATCATTGTAACATTTGTAAACTCTTGTATTTGTATTGTATTGTATTGTATTGTATTGTATTGTATTGTATTGTATTGTATTGTATTGTATTGTATTGTATTGTATTGTATTGTATTGTATTGTATTGTATTGTATTGTATTGTATTGTATTGTATTGTATTGTATTGTATTGTATTGTATTGTATTGTATTGTAGGGTGTTATACTAACCACCCCCAGTTCTTGTTTTACTAGATAAAAAGAATTGAATCTCAAGTAATAACTTAAGAATTTTTGAATGAATAGTGATCATTAGCTTGACCCGCAGAGTCCACCAGAATTTCCATGCACTACAAGTTGTTATTACGTGGGCCCCCGTAATAATAAATTGTCTTGCATGGTCACCCTAGCATTCTCTCGTTCAGAGCAGGCGATCAGTCAGAGAGAGGACACTATTGTTTATATACCTTCAACATAGAAGGAAACTTCGTGATAGTTCACGTGTCAACGTCCGTTGTTGTTACTCGCAGAACGGCACGGCGTTAGGTGAAATAGAAATGAAAAGAATCTGTAACAATAACAATTGAAGGGGCACCTTCAAGATGAGTACTTCATCTTCCTTGTACGGACAAGAGTATATCCACCTTGATTAGTATGAGTCACATGGATCTCGTCCCACTAATGGAGTTGTTGTCCAAGGTTACCACCTTCGCCTCGTCGTCATTATCATGGTCAGGCATCTCAGCATTCGCGAGAAAGCAACCATATTTTACGGAATTAAGTTTAAGATTTCACTTAGGAATCATGTTCGCCATAAGCTCCGCAATAGACATGAGGTCGATATTTTCACCGTGTGAGTAAAGAATAATAATAGAGTTTGAAGTCGAAGGTATTTTGTTCTTGGCAAAATATTTCATGCAACATATATATGAACCACCTATATATATATTCATGTAAAATCCTATCAATCAAGGATTTCTATCTTGTATACGCTGAACCAGTAAACTGTTTATAATGCATAAACTGATAATGTATTGTATTGTAGGCACATAGTCTATTAATGTATTGTGTCTGTTTCTCATAGACTTCACCCATGGAAATGTCCTCGCTTGATTTATGTGAAATGAATTTTTGCTGTAGTGGACCTTGAAAAATGTTTATGCAATGAAAACCTTTTGACTTGTCCAATTTTATTTATTATCTGTTCAACATGAACAAGAGGTTTTCGTGAGAGATCCCTAGTGATTGTAGACTTAGACTCGAGAAAGAATCCTGGTTCACTACAATCGATGCTCTGATACCAATCTGTCACACCCGCTCGTAGCGGAAACGCAAGGTGTGATCTGTATGGTTTTCATTGCATAAATATCGATGTACATGAACAAACTATATGAATAAACATACTCCATTGCCATTACATAATTGTTTCAAAAGATCGCAACATAAGTTATGTACATTGTTTACGAACCATCAAATGAAAATAAGTTGTCATTGTTTCATACATCAAATGTAAGTCTAAAAATGTCAAGGCTTTGACCACTATATCACCGCAAAGAGGCGGTATATAATAGGTAAACCCTTCAATAGTTGGCATGGAGTATTGATACTTGTTTTCTTTGAATGAAATCTTTGCATTGGTCCACTAATTCCCTGAAATACATGTAAGTTTGAAAACATCAACAAAAGTTGAGCGAGTTCATGCAGTTTAGCTGTACAAGATGTATCTGTATCAAAACAGTATGTAATATGTATTTGTCTCAATTGTCATTGTATCCAAACTGGATATAAGATGTATCTGTAAAATATGAGATGTATTTGTATTTGTATCAATTGTAGTATGAAAAGCGTCTATGAAATCGTGATCATTAATGTTTTGCAAGGACATTAATATGTGTGACGAAATAGGAAGCAAACCAACCCTAGACGATTTTATGCCGATTCCTATCGACTGGGACACAAATGCACTCTTCCGTAGGGGTCCATGACCAAGAGTGGGGCTCGCCAAAACCCATTAGATCTAAGCTTTGTTCCTTGGTCCAAACTGGATTAATGGTGCTTATAGTATGGCCCTAATTTCTCACATGATCTAGGTGTTTCATTCCTTGACTTATCATACTATTGTACATGTATTTTCCCCGATAGTTGTAAAACTTGAAAAGCATTTAAAATGAATAGGGGAACATGAACTCACAGTATTGCGTCCTGAAAATAGATGTAAATAAGATCTCACGTGCGGTCGTCCTGAAAAGTGTTGCGACCTACAAATGTTCTTATTTTTGTTAGACACTTCGGTCTTTTGAAAAGAACTTGAGTACAAGTCTTGTGTCTTCAATATGTGTAAGACTTGTATGTCTTTACTGTTCGTTAACTGTGTATTCGATGTATGAGTTGTTCAAATGTTCGCTAACTGTGTATTCGATGTATGAGTTGTTCAAATGTTCGCTAACTGTGTATTCGATGTATGAGTTGTTCAAATGTTCGCTAACTGTGTATTCGATGTATGAGTTGTATAGTCGGATCTCGTCCGCTGAATCTCGTGTCTTGTATGTATCACTTGTATAGTTGTGTTTCCAATAATAGTATTATTGGGCCGAGCCCATGTTTTCATGTTATTGGGCCCTAAATAGTGTTGGGCCTCAAATAGTGTTGGGCCTCAAATAGTGTTGGGCCTCAATAGTGTTGGGCCTCAAATAGTGTTGGGCCTCAAATAGTGTTGGGCCTCAATAGTATTGGGCTTGAATAGTATTGGGCTTGAATAGTGTTGGGCTTTAATAGTGTTGGGCTTCAATAGTGTTGGGCTTCAATAGTGTTGGGCTTGAATAGTGTTGGGCTTCAATAGTGTTGGGCTTCAATAGTGTTGGGCTTGAATAGTGTTGGGCTTCGGCCCATATGTTTGGTGTTTGGGCTTAGCCCAAGAATTTATGTTAAGCCCATTATGAATATAAGCCCAATAAGAAAACTAAGCCCATTTGTAAAAAAAATAGCCCACTAAGTAAATAAGCCCATTTGTATAAACTTAGCCCATTTGTATAAACATGGCCCATTAAGTTAAATAAGCCCACTTGTTATAAGTAAGCCTTTCATTTTTATAAAAAATATCTTTTTATAAAAATTTACTAGGTATACTTTATAAGTAAATAAAAACTTACTAGTTTTTATAAGCTTATAAACATCCGAAATTTGTTATCGATAGCTTATTTATATTTCGTGTCGTAAAATCGTCTAAACGTCGTAGTAACTCCTCGGATTGGCGATTCGTTTATCTATTCGTCCGTCGTCCGTTTTGACCATAAATGGTGTCCGATCCTTCGGAATGTCCGTAAGTTGTTTTCAAGTGTGTATATATGTATTCTTGTAAGTCTTTACTTGTAAATGTGTCATGTATTTATTTGTATCTTTGTTATCAAATACCTAATTTTTGTACATAACTAATACAAATAATAAACACATAGTAAATAACTTGTTAAGATCACTAATATATATTTTCCCAAAAATATATATTTATATCTATTTTTGTTTTTAGAAAGACCACTTTCTAATCTTGTAAAGACTTTGTTAAAAATGATAATTTTTCTAACATATGATTTCTAAGAAAAATTGGCCATATAACCTTTGTATTAGGTACTTTGCCATGTTTAGATAAACATATCATTTTCTTTTCAAATTCATCACCAATTTACCCAATCATCTTAACTAAAACATTTGAGATTTTTATAACATAAAATTTACCAAGATGATTTCCAAATCATGTAGGGTTTTAAACATGATCATTACATATGCTAACTAGTTCAAAAACCAAGTTTAATTCTAGTTCTAACAACTTTTATAAAAATCTCTAGTTGTATGTTACTTTTTATAATCTTGTAAAAGTCTTGTTTTTAAATAAAAACCTTTAATACTTTCACAAGAACAATAGTTATGATCATCTATTTAATCCTTTATGTTAAAAACCCTTTAACATAAACATGTATAATTTTTAGATCATAACTTAAAACATACTCTAACCATTTATTTATCTCATAATCATCATAATAAGCTTAAATAAGCATATAACAAGTCTTAGATCACAATATAAACAAACATAATTATATCATGATTTTTATCTTTGCTTCTTTGTATTTTTCTCATGTTATTATGTATGATCTCTTGGTTATTATTAGCAATAATAACATCATAAACATAATATATGTCTAAAAAAAAAAAATAGTTATAGAAGCTTACTTCTAGCACAAGGCTAGGGATGATCTTAGAAGATTATTAAGACTTAGTAGATGATGATCTTGTTGGTAGAACACTTTTGTTATGGATGAAAATCCTTCTTTTCACTTCCAAGAGCCTTAGATCACCTCATGTTACTTGGAAATCCATGTTGTTCATAAGAAATAATGAAGAAGTGAAGTGATTTTTTTTGATGGTGTTCTTGGTAATATGATGAAGATGATGAGAGCTTTTCTTATGTGTGTGTAGGATATGGTGAAAAATGGTGATAAGTGCTAGTAACTTAATGGGTAAGTATTGAAATTAATCATCCATTCTAATCCACTTGAAATTAATCAAAATATCTAGTTATTAACACTTAAACAAGTTGAAAGAAAAGTGGGGCCCACAAAGGGTCTTATAACCGTGAATGAGGGGGGTCTCATGTGGTAAAAATGTGTTAGAATTATTTAAGGTTTCACATGAATTAAAAAAAATTAAGTCTCTTAAGAACTTTGACATTTTATATAAAAATATCTACAAGGTTTTAAGCCTTCACATTTTAAAGTAGTGTGACACTAAGTAAAACTAGTTCACCGAAATTTTTAGTGTGTAATTCGGGTGAAAAAGTCGGTTCAGGTCCTGTACCGGCTTACATACTGACACCGTGTTTTATTTAGATAAAAACATAACAAAAATTATTTTTGTACTTGTTTTATTATCCAAATATTTAATCCAACTGTTTGGACTAAAACTTTTATTATTGTTGAC
The DNA here is from genome assembly GCA_030545235.1 of Helianthus tuberosus. Classification (NCBI taxonomy): domain Eukaryota; kingdom Viridiplantae; phylum Streptophyta; class Magnoliopsida; order Asterales; family Asteraceae; genus Helianthus; species Helianthus tuberosus. The sequence continues at coordinate 4,971,856 of CM060362.1, forward strand.
ACGGTTCCGGTACCGGCTTTGCTGACTGGCAGTTTTCGGGCAGTTTTTGGTGCTACCGAACATTGGTAATATATTAACCAAACTCTTGTATTCCCGTATAGGGTTTAATATATAATTGATGTTGGACTATCGTCCGGGTCCTAAAGATGTAATTTAGATGATTTATGCGGATCCTGAGTTTTCGTCAGCACGCTAGTTTACTAGGTACTACTCTAGTTGTTTCGATGCATTGTTTACACTATTTCAAATGTAACCAATAAAAATGAATAATGTGCATCATAAATGAATATTCCTTGAGTGCTCTAAGATGTATATCATGTAATCATGTCGTTCGAATATTCAAGACACATACTTGTATAATGTAAATCATTGCTTTAAATGTACGTAAATTACCAGAAAGTGGCAGTTGTCACAAATCTGGTCGCTGGGCACTCCTTACGGACCGTAAGGGGGTCCCTTACGGTCCGTAAGACCTTTATCAGAAGCAAAAATCTCTTGACCTTTCAAGTTTCGAACGGGTAACTAATGTAATACGATTTTGGGCCATTATTTTCAGTATGGGGCCTCTTGTTTGGGTCATGAACAGTTTACACCACCTTGATATGATATAATGTTTTCTTGGATCCTTTTGAAAGTGCCGTAAATGAAGGTTGTCGTGCATACCCTCGTAGGATCCCATTCTTGTGTAATTTGAATCAATCATTGCTAGCATTTACCGGATTTGAGTATATCAGATGTTTATAATATAGATTAGGGTCTTGGGATTTATAATTAGGTCGTTCAGAGGTATTTAATTAACATGTCGACGCTTTCAAATCCTACCATACATCCTTGACTAGATCCGGGTTTATAACACTTTGTCTTGCACGACACGTGTCGTTATTTTATTGAACATGAATTTTTCGAGGTGTTACATCCTTACCCCCTTAAAAGAAATCTCGACCTCGAGATTTACTGAAATAAATGAGGGTACTTTTCTTTCATTGTGGACTCAACCTCCCATGTGTACTCGGGACCTCTTCGGGCGTCCCATTTAACCTTTACTATTGGCACATGCTTCCTTCGAAGCTTCTTAACCTGTCGATCCTCGATTGACACATGTTTTTCAACAAACTTCAAGCTCTCTTCTATGTGCACATCTGTATGTGGTATGACTAGTGATTCATCAGCGAAACACTTCTTCAGATTGCAGATGTGGAATACATTGCGAATACCACTGAGCTCTTCAGGTAATTTTAACTTATAAGCAACTGATCCGACACATTCGATGACCTCGAATGGTCCTATGTATCTCGGGCATAACTTACCTTTCTTACCAAATCGCATCACTCCCTTCCAGGGTGATACTTTAAGCAACACTTTATCACCTACCTCGAATTTCAGAGGTTTATGCTTTAGATCTGCGTAGCTTTTCTGCCTATCCCTGGCAGCTTTCAGGTGGTCACGAATCTGGACAATCTTGTCCGTCGTTTCAAAGACTATTTCCGGTCCTGTCAGTTGGACATCTCCAACTTCCGCCCAACAAACGGGCGTTCTGCACTTTCTACCGTACAAGGCCTCGAAGGGCGCGGCCTTGATGCTCGTATGATAGATATTGTTATATGAGAACTCGATTAATGGCAGGTGGTTATCCCAACTACCACCTAAGTCAATAACACATGCACGAAGCATGTCTTCCAAAGTTTGGATTGTACGCTCACTCTGGCCGTCCGTTTGAGGATGGTAAGCCGTACTAAAATTTAAGCGCGTGCCCAAAGACTGTTGGAAACTTTTCCAAAAATGTGATGTGTATCTAGTATCTCTGTCAAAGATAATAGACACAGGCACGCCATGTAGAGATGCAATCTTATCTACGTACAATTGGGCTAACATGTCGGAGCTATAGGTCTCCTTAATGGGTAGGAAATATGCTAACTTAGTCAGTCTATCCACTATCACTCATATAGTGTCATTTCCTTTCCTTGTCTTCGGCAACTTGGTGATGAAATCCATTGTCACCATTTCCCACTTCCACGTGGGAAGTTCAGGTTGTTGTAGCAAACCTGACGGCTTCTGATGTTCAGCTTTGACTTGCGCACATGTCAAACATTTAGCTACATAGGTAGCTATAGACTTCTTCAAGCCTATCCACCAAAAGTTTGCTTTCAAATCCTGGTACATCTTATCAGCTCCAGGATGAACGGAGTATTTGGAACCGTGGGCTTCCTGGAGGATAACATCTCGAAGTCCTCCATAAACTGGAACCCATATTCGTCCATTCAACCTTAGGATTCCGTCCTTGCTATAGGATAACTGTTCTTCAGTTACTCCTAGCTTTTCGTTAGGATAGTTAGCTTTCAACACAGCTTCCTTTTGTATAGCTAACAACCTTTCATTCAAACTGTTCTTTATCTCAATGCTCTTGGCATTGATTCTTATGGGCTTCACCCTTTCCTTTTGACTCAAGGCATCGGCGACTACATTCGCCTTGCCAGGATGTTATCTTATCTCACAATCATAATCATTCAAAGTTTCCATCCAACGTCGTTGCCTCATGTTCAAATCCTTTTGGTTAAATAGGTGCTGGAGGCTCTTGTGATCAGAATAGATCACACACTTGATACCATATAAATAGTGCCTCCATAGCTTCAGTACAAATACAACGGCATCCAACTCCAAGTCATGGGTGGTGTAATTATTCTCATGTACCTTTAACTGACGTGACGCATAGGCAATGACCTTGCCTTTCTGCATAAGCACACACCCCATGGGTGGTGTAATTATTCTCAAGAATTCTTCGGTACCTTCAGGCAATGTCAGTACAGGCGCATTGCTTAGCTTCTGCTTCAAAATATCGAAAGATTCTTGCTGCTTGGGTCCCAGTTGAACTTAATATCCTTCTTAGTCAAGGAAGTTAGGGGTGCAACAATCCTTGAAAAATTTTCAATAAAGCGCCTGTAGTATCCTGCCAATCCCAAGAAACTGCGAATTTATGTGGGCGTCTTCGGCTCTTGCCAATTCATGACAGCTTCAACCTTAGCAGGATCTACTTGGATTCCGCGTTCACTAACCATATGTCCAAGAAATTGGACTTCACGAAGCCAAAATTCACACTTAGAGAATTTGGCGTAGAGCTTCTCCTGCTGAAGTAGTGAAAGAATACATCGAAGATGTTTCTCGTGGTCGGCCTGATTCTTTGAATAAATCAGAATGTCGTCAATGAAGACGATAACAAATTTGACCAAGTATGGTTTGCAGACACGGTTCATGAGATCCATGAATGTCACTGGTGCATTAGTGAGCCCAAAAGGCATCACTAGGAACTCGTAATGACCATAACGAGTCCAAAATGCAGTCTTGTGTACGTCTTCATCTCTAACCTTCAGTTGATGATAGCCTGACCTTAAGTCAATCTTAGAGAAGTAACTTTCCCCTTGAAGTTGATCGAACAGATCGTCGATCCTGGGCAATGGATACCTATTCTTGATAGTGACCTTATTAAGCTCACGGTAATCGATGCACAGACGCATCGATCCATCCTTCTTCTTGACAAATAAGATTGGTGCTCCCCAAGGAGACGAACTAGGTCTAATGAAACCTTTGGCTAGCAATTCATCTAGTTGCGTTCTCAATTCCTTCATCTCTGTTGGTGCCAACCTATAAGGTGCCCTTGCTACTGGTGCTGCTCCAGGGATAATGTCAATTCTGAATTCTACTTGTCTATCTGGTGGTAGCCCAGGTAGTTCTTCAGGAAAAACTTCAGGGTATTCAGAAATGACGGGGATATCCTCAATCTTGGGTTTCGGCTCATCAATAGTCACTTGTGCCATGTAGATGACACAACCCTTCTTCAAACACCTAGAGGCCTTGAGCATAGTCACTTGCTCAGGCAGTCCATACTGGGTATCTCCCGGAATGGTAAGTGATTCACCAGACAGAATCTTGATCACCACTTGCTTCTTATTGCAGACAATCTGGGCCTGGTTATGAGATAACCAGTCCATACCCAAAACTATGTCGAAACCGGCTAACTTCAAAGGTAGCAGGGACAAAGGAAAAGAGTGGTTCTTAATGGATATGAAACATCCATCTAATATGGTTGAGGCGGTTTCTAAGGTGCCATCTGCTAATTCCACCTCATACTTCACACTTAGGGTTTTAATAGGTAAATTCAGTAACTTACAAAACTTATTATCTACAAATGATTTATCAGCTCCTGAATCAAATAGCACTCTCGCATAAACATCATTTATAAGGAAGGTACCTGTTATCACATTGTCGTCCTGCACCGCTTTCTTTGCATCCATCCTGAAGACCCTAGCATTGGTCTTCTTTCCTTCATCAGCTTTCTTTGCATATTTTGGGCAATTTGTCTTAATGTGCCCTTTTTCGTTGCAACTGTAGCACGTTGCATCCTTCATTTTCTTGCACTCTAGGGTCTTATGTTCCGAAGATTTGCAAATCCCACAAGGCCTCGGCTGAGATTGGGATTTTGAGTCAAGTTTGCACCTCCCAAAGTGGTGCTTCTGACAAATCTTACACTTGGGCTTATCTCCAGATTGATGCCCATCCTTCTTAGAACCAGGCCCCTTCTTGTGGTCATTGTTTCCCATGTGCTTCTTATCTGACCGTCGTGAATTGTTATCTTCACGCTTCCTTTTCTCGGAATCCGTGTTCCTCAGCGATCTCTGTCTAACCGCGTCCAGTGTGAGGGACAAAGATATATCAGCTACAGATCTGAAAGTAGCTGGCCGAGAGGCCTTCACGCTTGCCTTAATTTCTGGGGCTAAACCCCCAATGAAACGAGCTATTCTTTTGGGTTCCGGGGTCACCAGATAAGGAACCAACCTTGACATTATATTAAAGCTCGTAAGGTAAGCTTGACAATCCAGATTTTTCATTACCAATGATAGAAAATCCGAATCAATCTTTTCAACCTCATGCTGAGGACAATAGTTCTCCCTGATCAATGACACAAACTGATCCCAAGTCATGTTGTATAATGGGATTTTCCCTGTAGCTTGGATCAAGGACCTCCACCAAGCTAGTGCTTCACCTTTGAACGACTGGGATACAAACTTTACCACATCTTTATTAGCGCACCCGCTGATATCAACCACGGTGTCCATCTCATCCAACCATGTCATGCAGTCTATAGCTCCCTTTTCCCCAGTGAAATCCCTGGGTTTGCATGAAACAAAATACTTGTAGGAGCAACCCTTATCACGGGGTCCTTGATTCAGCACGATCCTTTGAGATGGGACACTTTGCTGATTTGAAGAGTGACGATCGGCATCGTCTTTCTTTGGTTCTTCCTTCTTGGAGGGTGGCTTGCTGTGAGCCTCAGAATGAGTCTTAGGCTTGGAATGGGGTACTGATTGGGCTCTGCTCCGAGTACCGCTTGCTTCACTATACTGCCTATCCAAGGCTTTTGTAACAGCATTGTCGATTAATGCTTGGAGTTCCGCGCCAGTCACCTTGAACCTGGTGGCGTCAGGATTCTCCTTTGGTCGATTGCTGATTTCATCCGAGTCAGCCATTGTATCTTGAAGTGTTACATAAGATATTGACAATAATTTATTTGGAAGTTTATTATGGAATTGCCTTTTAGGGCAATTCATTAACCATGGTAAACATAGACCATATTTGGTTAATTTGTTACTCATATTTATTTAGGATTTTACTATAACCTATCCTAATTATAAAACAATAACAGTATTATTAGCACAAAAAGGCCTAGTTATTGGGATATTTTTAAGTCATAAGCCATGATTTCAGAGAATCAAGGCATGAAGGTTTGAACATAGTTCTTTACCTTTTTTCTGACAGGGAGTCGTAGACTACTACTGTCTTTTATCTTATATGATAATGAGTAGGGCCCGTAGGCACTATATTACCAATGGATGGTCAATATATGATCATCTTAATTGATGAATTAAACCCATGATTTATAGATCATTGAGTTGGGTTAGGAAATCTTTTGAAGAATCCTAATATAAGAATGACGTGTTTGATTTTCACGAATCACGTCTGCCAGGAGCGCTAACTGTTAGGATCTGGGGCTTTCATGATTATGTTTGTTTGTATGTTTTGAACAATTAGTGAATATGAAAACATGTAAAGTGCAGCGGAAATAGATACAAACTTTGTAAACACAATCAATGGAGAAAATAGTTTGATAGCATTAGCTTCTCATAGAGTCAAATGATTACAAATCAAAGCAAAAGATTACAGACATGCTTACAAACTAATCTCCCCCTTCAGCCTGATGCCCCAAGGTTGGTTGCACACAAGATGAAAGGATTAGACATGAGGAGAAGAATCAGCTCAGTCAATCAAATGTAACAGTACAGGGTACTGTTACATTTATAGGCAAACCAAACCACTGAGGTATCTCAGCTGACGTCACCATGAAAGCGACGTCTAACAGCCTAACAACCTGTATCTACTGTCCTTTAACAAATACTGCTATACCTAACCACTGACTATACATAAAACAGATAATTCACAAAACAGCTGCTCTCTTCTTAACATCAGTGCTTTCCTCAAAGTTGATCAGTCCTTGATTGGGCAGAGCTTTGTTATCAGCAGTTTGTACCAGCAGTGCTTAGTGTCCAGCAGTCTTCTAAGCTTCATCAGTAGTTATGCAGAACAGCAGCAGTTGTATCTAGTCAGTGGATGCAAGACCATCAGTTGTTATAAATCACTTTCAAGGGGGAAGCTTAATGTAAACCGCTGCTTATTGTGGATCCACTGTTGTGACCAGGTTTTGACTTTACATTATCTGTTCCTCTGGTAGGGTTCAATCCCAACAATCTCCCCTGGAACAGATAATGTCAAAACCTGTCATTATTCTGGATCTTTATTACTCATCAAAAGTTCCCTTGCTTGTCTTTTAAACTCTTCTTCAAACTCTTTGGAACTTATATCATCTTCATCCCGACACAGTGTAAGTTCAAGGAGATCCTGCAAATCTTGAACACTAAGGCCTAGTGCTTCTTTCCTTGATATATACTTCACCTCTCCATTGGATCTGACCAGAGTCAATACGTGGGTCTTTTGATCAGAGAGCCACTTTAGTACTTTTAAACCCAATGGATTTCTTGGGAGAGATTTATTTGATGATGAGCTTTGAGATATTGGCCTTGAGAAAACTTGCAGACATTCTTTTGAAAGCCATTTCTATGACATCATTTGCTGCAGCTATATCTTCTGCAGTTTCTCTTTCAATCAGCTCCTGCCTTTCAATGTCTGTCATGTCTGTTGAAGTGTCTGATGATGCAGGTTTGGTTAACATCCCTTTTAAAAGGTTTTGAAGTTTTTCTGAGCTCTCTTCTTTTAAACCCATTTTCATGATGGATTCTTTGAAGTACTCAACTTCTTTTCCTTTTACCTCTTCACTGGTCAGCTGTTCTCCTTCTTCTTGGTTTGTCACAAAAGTAGACCGGAACAGTGTTTTGAGGTTTTCTATCTGCTGTTCAAGCTTCATTCTTTGTTCATGCTTCTTTGAGGTGCTTGAAACAGTTATCTTTCTTTTCTTTAGCCTTTCATAGGCTTCATCAGTCTGCTGTTTTGACCATTTTGAGGTAATCATCCATATCATCTGGTGGCATGTAGCCTATGAGTGAGGAGAACCTTCTTTTTGAAGGATCTTCTTCTGTATAGAATTGCCTCATCTCATTTTTGATGGCTTCAAGCTCCAGTGGATATTGTGCAGCATTAGGATCATGTATACCCTCATCGGCAGAGATTGGCTTTCTTTTTCTGTTGAAGAGCTTTGGTTGTGATGTAGGAAGGATGAGAGCAGTGGTGGATGATTGACTAACAGCTGTTGAAACAACTGGTGTCTTAAAATCTGTTTTCATTACAACTGCTGATATGTCAGCAGTTGTCTTCTACTTTTGAGCAGGGGATGGAAGTGGTGAGGTAGTTTTTGATGGTGGTGATGATGGTGGTGAATCATCATCTGATATGAGATTCCTTCTCCTTTTTAATGAAGAAGGGGTAGATGATGTTTTGGATGAATCAATGGTTTGAGATTCTATAGCAGTGGTTTGTGATTGTGATTGACTGACAGTGGTTGAAACAACTGGTGTTTCAATCACTGTTGTCATTACAGCAGATGTTGTAACATCTGCAGTCTTCTGCTTTATGGCAGGAGGCAGTGGTGGTGATATGATTGTAGATGAGGATGGTGGTGGAACAGTGGTTGTAATGGTGTGTGATAGAGTGGTGTGTGTTGAAAGTATGTGTGTTGATGAAATGGCAGCTGTTTGGCTACTGACAGCAGTTTTTGTAACTTCTGTTGTATCAGTTGTATGACATTTCGTGGGAGGTGGTTTAGATGTTTGCTTTGCTTGCTCAGGTTCAACACACAGGCCATGTTCTATTCCCTTCTTCTTCATTTGCTTCATTATCTCCCCCTTTTTGGCATTATCTGCAAGGGGGTCATCAAAGAACAGCAAAGTTGAAGGAGCTTTGCCAGTGGTAGTTTGGATGCTGGCCTTAATAGCCTTGATATCTGCTTGAGTATCCTTGAACCTTGATTCCACCATATTGGTCAGCATTTGTATATGCATTTCATGCTGCTGATCAGCCACTTGTTTTTGTCTTTCAAGCATAGGTTGAAAAAGATTCCAGAGCTCATTTGCAGCAAGTGCTTGTTGTGGAGCAGGTGCTTGAGGTGGAACAGCAGTGGATTGTGCTTTCTGAGCTTTTAAAATCTCTTGCACCATCTCCTTTATTTCAGAAACTGATTCTTCAAGTTTTTCAACTCTGCCCGTCAATTCCTGATATCTTGAATCATCACCCATTTTACTGGGATCATCTGAATCCCCACCAGCAATGGTTATATCAATGTGTGTCTTGGGGACAAAGTCCCAAAAATCACCCATTGATGCCCCTTGTTCTTGGTACTGGGGACTTCTTTCTTCAGCACTCGATAAACCTTTGATGGTACCAGTAGTTAGATCCAACTCACTGGTGGTTACCGAAGTTGCCATGGAAGAAATTGCCTTCAAGGGAGACTTACTTATGAAACAACTGTCCAACTGAAGATCTGTTGATCCACAAGTTGTAGTTGATGCTCCACTTGAACTACCACCGAGAGTTGCTTGTAACTCAGGGGGTGTAACCTCCTCAATTGTTGCTGGGATAGCAGAAGTAGTAGCATCAGACCCAGTCTCTTGTGGGGGTATACTCTCAGTGATAGGTGATAGAGAGGAACTGGTTTGTGTCTGAGCTATAGCAGCTGCATGCAACAAGGGTAGCATGGATTGTGGCATTATGATTGGTGAGGGTATAGGTGTTGAAAGAGACATGTCCTTGGGATCAGGACTGTGGAAGATAGAGCCAAGTGGATCTAGAGCTTCATAATTTGGTGTCCCTGTGAATACAACCTGATCCTTTTGTGAGGATGCAGGAGGAGTTTTAGGCATGGGTTGAGATCTTTCTTCCAACTGCTGTGAGGAAGTAGCAGCAGTGGTTTGTGGTGACTTTTGTGTTGTCACAGGCATTTCCTCTGGGATCTCATCTTCCAGAGTTGCCTTTGTTTTGGGTTTTGTGGGTTTTCTGGATGTTTTTCTTTTGGTCCTTTTGGTGATATCAGGTGTGGGTTTCAAAGCAGTGGTTGTGTTGCTTTGATCACCTGGAGCAGTGGGCTCAGCAGCTGATACCTGAGGAGCAGTTGTAACCGCTAAAATCTGCTCAGGTACCCCTGCTTTTGTTTTTATTGGTGCCAACATTCTAGTGAATGTTTCAGGTGTCAAGCTTTTTATTTGAAAATAGACACCTTGTTTAAGTAAATTTTCATTTTTCTTATCAAATTTTTGTAAAAAATAATAACTAAAAAATCTTGGAAACAACAAAAATGCTTTACTTTCAACGTTTTTTACCATGTCATTGAAAATCTCCTGGGAGTAGTTGTAGTCCTTATTATTCAAAATAGCGTAACCCAGACATTGAATTTTCAATGGTATTTCGTTAAAAGATGTTGTTTTATTCGAAACACACATCAGAAGTGTGTGAAATAAAAATCTGGGTGCATATGGAAAATAACCCTTTTGTGAACTGTGGCCTTCCCTGAACGACACCCTTGTCCCAGGTGCTTTCCTTCCTTAACAACCATATTATTATTATTATTATTGTTGTTGTTGCTGCTGTATTTGTAGTTACTGTTACTGTTATTATTATTATTAACACCATACATACTTTTCAATATATTGTGGGGCTTCTAGTGGGTGTTTTTTGTTGATATTGTAAGCACCACGTAGAAATCACAGCTCAAAGTACTATAAGTATTTCTAAACTAAACAAAATAACTTTGTTCCTTACTATCGGTGTGGGGCTTGTTGTGTTTTTATTGGTAGTACTGTGATACTGTGTAATTAAGAATCATAGACGGGGGGAGTTGCAATTATGTCTTAAGACCGTGTCCAAGAAAGAGGGGTGCTAAGAAAGGGGACAAAAGAGGGTTTAATTTGCGTGTGGCTTCTTGGAATGTAGGATCTCTTACTAGTAAGTTGCTAGAGTTAGTGGATGTGCTTAAAAAGCGTAAGGTTCATATAGCTTGTCTGCAAGAAACTAAGTGGAAGGGGGATAGAGGTAGAGAATGCAATGGGTATAAGTTGTGGTATTCAGGGTCGGATGGTGCTAAGAACGGAGTGGGTTTTCTAGTGGCTATTGAACTGTACAAAAATGTAGTGGAAGTGATAAGGTACAACGATAGGATTATGATGTTGAGATTGGTAATAGGCGAGGAGACAACGGTTGTAATTTGCGCTTATGCGCCCCACATGGGATTAGGAGACCAGGAGAAGAGAGAGTTTTGGGACCGCTTAGATGCGGTAGTAAGGGCCATACCTAGGGAAGAGAGAATTTTTATAGGTGGTGACTTTAATGGCCATATAGGTGAAGATAGTGATGGTTTTCAGTCGGTACACGGGGGTTTCGGTTTTGGTGATAGGAATGAGCCTGGTAGAGACCTTCTAGAGTTCGCAGTGGCCCATGACCTGGGTATTATAAACTCGTTTTTTAGGAAACGAGTTTCTCATTTGATCACTTTTAGTAGCGGGGGGCGTAACACGCAAATAGATTATCTCTTGATGAGGAGAGAAGATCGACGATGGTGGAGGGACTGCAAGGTTATACCAGGGGAGACAACGGTGACTCAACACCATTTGCTGGTGGCAGATATAGGTCTGAGAAGAAAGCCTACGGAGGGGGAGAGGAAAGGTCGACCTAGGATCCGTTGGGGAAGCCTAGGCGAGGAGACAACGGTTGTAATTTGCGCTTATGCGCCCCACATGGGATTAGGAGACCAGGAGAAGAGAGAGTTTTGGGACCGCTTAGATGCGGTAGTAAGGGCCATACCTAGGGAAGAGAGAATTTTTATAGGTGGTGACTTTAATGGCCATATAGGTGAAGATAGTGATGGTTTTCAGTCGGTACACGGGGGTTTCGGTTTTGGTGATAGGAATGAGCCTGGTAGAGACCTTCTAGAGTTCGCAGTGGCCCATGACCTGGGTATTATAAACTCGTTTTTTAGGAAACGAGTTTCTCATTTGATCACTTTTAGTAGCGGGGGGCGTAACACGCAAATAGATTATCTCTTGATGAGGAGAGAAGATCGACGATGGTGGAGGGACTGCAAGGTTATACCAGGGGAGACAACGGTGACTCAACACCATTTGCTGGTGGCAGATATAGGTCTGAGAAGAAAGCTTACGGAGGGGGAGAGGAAAGGTCGACCTAGGATCCGTTGGGGAAGCCTAAAGGGAGACAAGACTACTTTGTTTAGAGACAAGGTAATCCTTAAGACAGCCGATTGGGTGGGTGGGGATGCAAACCGGTTGTGGGAGGCCATGGCGACTACCGTTACCCAAGTGGCAGAGGAGACGCTAGGGGTTACAACAGGATTGACAAGCGGGCATAAGGACACCTGGTGGTGGAGTGAGGATGTACAGACCAAGATAAGGGATAAACAAGGGAGTTTTAGAGATCTTTTGAGGTGCACGGTCGAGGAAGAGCGACTGAGGTTGAAGGAGAGGTACAAGAAGGCCAAAAGAGAGGCGAAGAAGGCAGTGGCGGAGGCAAAGAACACCGCTTATAAGAAAATGTATGAACGCCTGGAGACGAAGGAAGGGGAAAATGCCATGTTCAAGATTGCCAAAGCTAGGGAGCGTAGAAAGCAAGATTTAGGGGTAGTGAAATTTATAAAGGGAGAGGATGGGCACGTCCTAGTAAAGGAACCAGACATTAAGTTGAGATGGCAAACCTACTTTTCAAATCTTTTTAATGGGGGGAGGGAAGCCCAACAAGAAAGCGACAACAACACTCAAGGACGACAACGAAAAAACTGCTATTGTCGGAGTATTACAATGGGAGAAGTAAGGATAGCACTCAAGAAGATGGGCAGGGCTAAGGCAGTTGGTCCTGACAACATACCGATAGAAGTGTGGAAGTGTTTGGGAGAGGATGGAGTTCGATGGCTAGCTACTTTGTTTAATCTTATTTTCAGATCTGGAAAAATCCCGGATCAGTGGAGGAGTAGTGACGTAGTGCCCTTGTATAAGAATAAAGGAGATGCCCAGTGTTGTGGGAACTACAGAGGGATTAAGCTATTAAGCCACACTATGAAACTTTGGGAACGGGTAATTGACACTAGGATCAGAAAAGAAACTCTGGTTACGGTAAACCAGTTTGGTTTCATGCCAGGGCGGTCAACTACGGAGGCGATTCATATTCTACGGAGACTAATGGAAAAGTATAGGGAGAAAAAGAGAGATCTACATATGGTTTTCATTGACCTTGAAAAGGCATATGACAGTGTGCCACGTAGACTGATTTGGGAAAGCTTGGAGGGTAGGGGAGTTCCTGGGAAGTATATAGACTTAATTAGGGATATGTATGATAGGACGGTGACTAGGGTTCGTGCGCCTGTAGGAGATACAGAGGCTTTCCCCGTGGAAGTAGGACTCCACCAGGGGTCCGCGTTGAGTCCGTTTCTTTTTGCGGTGGTCTTGGATGAGCTGTCCAAGTCCATTCAAGGGACAGTTCCGTGGTGCATGCTTTTTGCGGATGATATAGTGTTAGTGGCTGAAACTAGACAAGCCCTAAATGCCAGGTTAGAGGAATGGAGAGCAGCCTTAGAAGGCAATGGTTTAAGGATTAGTCGGTCTAAGACTGAATACCTTTATTGTAATTTCAGCGGTGCAGGTGGCAACGAGGACACTCAGGTTACCATTGAGGGTCAAGTGGTCCCACAAACGACTAAGTTCAAGTACTTAGGATCGTTTGTGCAAGGGGACGGGGAGATAGATAGTGACGTATCTCACCGCATCCAAGTTGGCTGGTGTAGGTGGAGAGCAGCCACTGGAATTTTGTGTGACAGGAAGTTCCCAACAAAATTAAAGGGAAAATTTTATAGGGTAGCAGTTAGACCGGCTATGTTATACGGGACAGATTGTTGGGCCACCAAGAAAAGACAAGCGCGCAAGATGGAGATAGCGGAGATGAGGATGTTTAGGTGGATGTGTGGCCACACGATGTTAGACCGAATAAGAAGTGAGGTTTTTAGGGATTGGTTAGGAGTAGCTAGTATATCGGACAAGTTAAAAGAGGGGAGGTTGAGATGGTTTGGGCATGTGAAGAGGAGGCAGTTGACAGAACCAGTTAGAGCAGTGGAAACCATGACAGTGGAAGGAAAGAGGAGTAGAGGCAGGCCCAAGTTGACTTGGGATGAAAGACTTAGACAAGATTTGTTAGAATTGCACCTCTCTGAGGACATGGTTCATGATAGGAGTTCGTGGAGACGTAGGATTAAGGTTAAGGACTAGTAGGTGAGGGTATAGACGTGTCCTATCTGTGCGGGGGGGGGGGTTAGATTTCGTTTACGATTTAGGTAGACCAACATATGATGATTTTCTTGTATATTTGCATATATGTTGCTTACTGATGACTTATCTGCCTATTGCTACTTGATTTACTTACCCGTTTCTCGTCTATCTGTCGGTTGGTTGTTTTAGAGCCGGGGGTCTCTCAGGAAGCAGCCTCTCTATTCTTGAATAGAGGAAAGGTTTGCCTACATCCCACCTCCCCCAGACCCTACCAATAGTCTGCTATTTGTGGGATATACTGGGTATGGTTGTTGTTGTTGTTGTTGTAGGGTATCTACCTTTGACTGTTCTGCATAGCCCCTTTTCAGAAAATCAGCTTTTAACTCATTTTTGTCAAAGGAAGCTTTACCTTTCTGATCATCGAGTTTGAAGATTTCTGATAGTGATTGCGGAGTGATTTGAATCGCCGGACCCTGTATCGAGGAGTTAATGGCTACTACTTTATCATCTTGTTTTTCAAGCGTAGCATTTTTCCAGAACTCTCTCTGGGTTTGTAGATATATGGGAGCGTCTACTGTCAACAAAGTTTTGTACTTTGATGTAGATATGGTGTCGAGAATGGAATCGAAGGTATGGTTGTTTGTGGGTTTTGTGAGTAAACCCAAATAGTTGTGAGATTGTTTGTATGGTATTTCGATTGATTCTTCGGTCGTTTGAGCGACCTCATTGGAGGGTGGTGGTGATTTAGGTTTTGATTTTGATTTCGACTTTGATTTTGTCATTTTTGCGGAGAAGAATGAAGAATGATTTTGAAGATTTTGAGAAGAAGGGTTGGAAACTGCTTTCTGAAGAGAATTTTGGAATTCAATTCGACAGTGTAAAACCCTGTTTGGGGGTTTAGGGCAGGATTTTATTTAGGAAAAAATGATTGCTGATGTGGCAGCGGTTATTACGATCTGAGGGCTAAAAACTGACCACGTGTTAAACACTGATGACATGGAAGAAGTATGGAGAACAGTTGTTTTAAGGGCCACTGACGTATCAAGCATCAGTGGTTACAACGGTAAAAATTGTGGGCAGTGGATGATTTTTGCTATCAGTGGATAAGACACTGATTTTGAACATCAGCGCTTTTCAAGAAAATGAGGGATCAGTGGTTAACTTTCAGTAGTGGACAGTGTTTTGAGATCAGACGTTGGAACAAAACAGTGGTTAGGGTAAATGGTACAGATCTGAAGGACAAGTATTCCAGCAACAGTTTTGAGAATTTTCATTCAAGGTTTTGCCAAATGTCAATTTTGAATGACAGTGGTTTAAGTACCCCGGATGATGAAAACTTTTTACTAAGGCAACTCATTCTCGTTTAATATTCAATTAAAACATGAGTACCTTAGTAATTCAAGCACAGTTAGCAATCATCCTTTGACAAAAATTTAGGAGCAAACCTGAGAATGACATGATTTTGACATATGTACCATTTCCTTTTGACCCATTTATGAGGACAATAATACCAACAAAAATAAGGTATTACATCCTGACAGGAACTGAAACTATTGCCAACAAAAACAAGCAAAAGTTCCAATTATTCCAAAAAAAAAATAAGAATAATATATCCTGGTTATTCGAGAAAATCCTTTGAACGCAACAAAAAACAAAAAAAATGGTTAAGGATTTTCTGAGAATAGTATCAAAAAGGATCTGGTATAATTTCAATAGAGTATATAATCACATCATTCACAAGTTACTGAAAATGGTCAGTGGTTTGACACCAGTGGTAGGAAACTTTTGGATACCTTTTGACCACTGTTTGGTACCATTTTCTTTGTCAGTTGATTGCAAACATGAGGACATATGGATGAATTTTTTTGAACATTTGTCTAATCCTCTTGAAATTTAATCACCGGAGACACTATTATCACCGGAACTTACTTGAACCATTAAGCACAGACAGTTGCTTAATGACCATTATTACCCCAAGCTTTGACTCTTAAGTGTTTTACGTTTATACTCTTTTCTTTTGACTTCAAAAGTTTTGAGATAAACACACTTTCGAGTTTTTTGTGAACTTTAGTCCAAAATCATTTTGCAGGAATGTTTTGAGAGACTTGGTCATGTTTGCACAAGTTTTTCAGCCAATCTCACACTACATATGATACGGACTATTGTGACCCCTGTTTTCCTAGTGTATTTAAACAAGGTTGATTTGTTCCGTTTGAGGATCTCAACCTGTTTTCAACACATAAGATCTGAATAACTAAAGTTTTAATTTCCCTCCTTTTATGTTAGCAAAACATCAATGCTTTATGAACATAAATTTTGTTAATCTGAGGTTCATACTTTAGTATTTAATAAAAACATCACAAATTTTACATCAACAATTGAGATCAATTTAGAAAATAGGAAGTAATCTCATAGTTTAAACAGATATTGTTTTCAGATCTAGAAACCATGAGTGTCTTGTGCATGAAATCACTTGTTATGTGAAATTTGTGTCATATGACATCTTGGTTGATTTACAGAGTTCTTAAATAACCATTTTGAACATGATTTACTCGATACTCTGTTTTTCAACTAAATACAACCAACCTTAGTATCAATGAATTTTGAGTCGAACTGTTATGTCAATTTGACTGTTAAATCGAAATTGACTGTCCAGGCTCTGATACCAATTGTTAGGATCTGGGGCTTTCATGATTATGTTTGTTTGTATGTTTTGAACAATTAGTGAATATGAAAACATGTAAAGTGCAGCGGAAATAGATACAAACTTTGTAAACACAATCAATGGAGAAAATAGTTTGATAGCATTAGCTTCTCATAGAGTCAAATGATTACAAATCAAAGCAAAAGATTACAGACATGCTTACAAACTAATCTCCCCCTCAGCCTGATGCCCCAAGGTTGGTTGCACACAATATGAAAGGATTAGACATGAGGAGAAGAATCCGCTCAGTCAATCAAATGTAACAGTACAGGGTACTGTTACATT
Organism: Helianthus tuberosus; assembly: GCA_030545235.1. Lineage (NCBI taxonomy): Eukaryota > Viridiplantae > Streptophyta > Magnoliopsida > Asterales > Asteraceae > Helianthus > Helianthus tuberosus. Next base: position 4,988,659 of record CM060362.1, read on the forward strand.
TATAGGCAAACCAAACCACTGAGGTATCTCAGCTGACGTCACCATGAAAGCGACGTCTAACAGCCTAACAACCTGTATCTACTGTCCTTTTACAAATACTGCTATACCTAACCACTGACTATACATAAAACAGATAATTCACAAAACAGCTGCTCTCTTCTTAACATCAGTGCTTTCCTCAAAGTTGATCAGTCCTTGATTGGGCAGAGCTTTGTTATCAGCAGTTTGTACCAGCAGTGCTTAGTGTCCAGCAGTCTTCTAAGCTTCATCAGTAGTTATGCAGAACAGTAGCAGTTGTATCTAGTCAGTGGATGCAAGACCATCAGTTGTTATAAATCACTTTCAAGGGGGAAGCTTAATGTAAACCGCTGCTTATTGTGGATCCACTGTTGTGACCAGGTTTTGACTTTACATTATCTGTTCCTCTGGTAGGGTTCAATCCTAACACTAACATATTTTCAGATGTTAACAGGGATCCGAATCTTTTAAACAGGTCTTACCATCTTGGCCAAGTTTTATAATGACATGCAGGCTAGGTTATACCTTTAAGATTCTCATTTAATATTTAATAGGCAGCTTATTTTAAAAAAGGAATGATTTTGATTTATTTATTTCATATATTTATGCATACAATGACAAAAGTGAAATTTATAAACTTAACATTCCATTAATTATTAAAGGATTACACATTGCCCTAAACGGGACTTTTAACAGAAACAATTTGCCCACGTAGGGGCTAAACCGATAATACAAGTCCACGCAGGGACCAAATACTAGAATAGATGTCCACGCTGGGACTACAAAGACAAGTCCACGCAGAGACTACAAAGACAAGTCCACGTAGGGACTAAATACACAGATAAATGTCCTCGCAGGGACTTGATTGGAATAGAAAATACAACAATACATGTAGGGATTTAATGATCCCTCTTCTTCTTCCCCTTTAGCAAGCTTGCCAGGCCTTTGAGGAAACCCCGGTTATTCCTACGTTCTTCCTGAAATTCATGTTCCACCCGACTTAGTCTTTGGAGGATCTCCTCCTGTTCTGGTGGGGAAAATCGTGGTGGCTGCGACTGTTGCCGAATCGAAGGTCGTGCAGGTGTTTGATACCCATGAGCTGGATATCCCACTCCCCAAGGGGCTCCATATGGTCCTTCGGGATGAAGGGCGTTGTAGTTGGCCACTACTAGGTACGGGTCGGCTTCAGCATAGTTATAATGAGTGTGAGCCGGCTGCTCAAACGGATTGTACGCCGTTGAACCGGCGTATGCAGGAATTGAGTTATCAAAACCAAATGGTGGCGGCTGTGGTGCAACTGGTGCAGAATTCACCTCTGGAATTGGGTTTGAGGGCCCACCCATTTGTGGGTCTTCATGTAGTGGCGGGTAGTGACTGCCACTGGAGTGATGGGGGTGCTAAAATGAAAATCCCCTCCTCGCGCGGATATCCGTGCGCCTGTTCACCTACGCCTTGGTGGTTCTGGAGGTGCTTGATGAACTGGCGGCGGTGGAGGCGGTGGTTTGACTGCCACGAAACGCGAATCCCCGGAGGGATCCTGCCGCTGCTGTTGGTGAGGCGATGAATGGTGAGAAGATGTAAAGTACCATTCATGTTGGTTAAACCTTGCTTGGTAACTGTCTGGACCACCGTAGGGTGATCCGTAGAAGGATGATCCATCAGAGATCTCAATAGGATGGTTAGGGGTCCCGGTTGCAGGCTCGACGGGATCCGTGTCATCGTCCATGTCCATTGCATTGTCTCCCGAGAAGTGGTCCTCTGGTCCCAATGGGTTAAAACCCACTGGTTCTTGAATATAGTTTGCCGGGTTGAACTGGCCCAGAAAGACAGGAGTAGGGTCGCCAAAGGAACGGTGCGAAGCAGATCGCTGCAATGGTAAGAAGGAATGACGGGAGTCTTCGGGCTCGTTTTCCGAGTGTGGCCCAATAGAGTGACGGTAGGGAGGTGTTGAGCTGTGCGAGACAGACCGTCTAGCGGGCTCCAAATGGTTCCTCCTGTTTCCCTGAGGATCGGCACTCATAGTGGTAGAAGGAGTTCACCGGTGTGAAGGCCCGGCCTCGTGATCGTTGGGGGCAGTGATTGGCCCCTTGCCTCTTCCCCCTCTTCTGAATCTTGGTGGCATTTTCTGTTAACAAATAAAAGATACAACAAGAAATATACAGGACAAAGTTAAAATTTAAAACAAATTTGGATTATTCCTAAGTTTTTTGTCTAGACTCGAAAATTTAGGAATGCGCAATTGTGTCATTGAGATTAAACACAAAAGGCAAGTGTTTAATTCACTCAATGTTGGCTCTGATACCAACCTGTTACACCCCGATATTTCCACGTTTTACCGGTGGGCCCGGTGGGGAGTATCGTGACGTAGTTGATATCATTACAGTCGAACAACACAATATTTAAATGCACAGCGGAAGCAAAAGATAGATATATTTCAACTTTAATAAATTGTAATATCAAGTATCACAAATAGTTGAAAGTAATCCACAGGTGGATCAAAATAAAATGGAAACATTGTTCAACAGTTTAGACATCCAAGCTTGCGAGACTTATTGTAGACGCTAGGAGAAAGCCAGCCTAGTTCGCGTAGTACCTGCACTTAACCTTTTTGGGAAAATACGTCAGTTTACACTGGTAAATATAATTAACTGACTCATTTAGAAAAGGTTTAATAAAATTGATTTGAATGCACGTGGCACAAACTTTTTATAACTTGGGATAATTATTTGAATATAATCTTGTAAAAGAATTACATGTTCCTTATGCGTTCAGTAGCCCGATCCGTAGACCGGGTTAAAGATCAATAGACACACCACATTATTTATTTAGGCAGAGACGGGTGTACGCCTACACCCCGTGCTTAGGTCGTGGCCATTTCGTAAAATGATGCCAAGGATATCCGGGACATGGTCATTAACCCCCCAAAGGCTTTAAGCAAACAAAACAATTTAAACGGAGCATATCAATGATTTAACCACTATTCGATTAAAGATTCAATGCCCGACCAAACAGTATTTTATATACCATACCCCAAGCCCGTATAGGGAAAATAAGTTAAAAGTATTTACCTTTGCAAGTATCAATCACAAATAGCAAGTGCGTGTAGCTTTTACCGGGTCTCCTATTCTGGAATGAAGGTTTATAATAACCTATTAGAATCCTAACGGGTCTTTAATAACACATTCTGGATTTTGAGATAAAAGCGATAATGTTTGACCCGTTTCGGCTAATTTATGCAAACTAGTTACATAAACCGAACCGAACGCGCAAGAAGCGTAACGGGTAACCATAAGAGTCGTATACAGGTTCCCTAGGTTAATATGCCTTAAATATGTTGTGATATCAGTAGGATACCTTCCATTATGCCCAAAACGAGTTTAATCTCAATTTAAGCCCCGAAGGGGTATTTTGGTCATTTTAAAGGTTATAAAAGAGATTAAATGAAATTCTGAGATTCGGGTCCGAATACATCAGTAAAATAACCTATTTTACTAGGTCATATCAGTTGGTGAGAAGTCTTATGTGACAAAATGGTTTTAAACCCATACTAGGTGTTTAATACGCGTAAAAAGCCATTTTAAGCGATTTCCGGGTTATACAGGGAATCTGAGTTTTCTGATCAAGTTATAAAGTTCAAAATACTACATTTATTATATAAAATCAGTAGCAATTGGATTGGTGTCAAAATACTATGCAAAACTCATTTTATACACAAAAAGGGTATAATCGCTATTTACCGAATCAACGCCATAACCTTAGGTTATGAGCAGGTTAAAAATAATTAAAAATCTTCAAAAATCCTGAAATATTATATTACATCAGTTGGTAAAAGGTTTGGTGTCAAAAATTGGGTTTAGATAGGCTTTATGCTAATGACGCCGTTAAATTACTAAAAAGCGTTCTAATTACGTCATTGAGCATAACTCCTAATCTAGACCTCAAACTGATGTGAAAATTTAGGGACATGTTTATAAATCAGTAATAAAGATTATTGTCCTCTCACATATCCAAAATTCTCGTTTTATGGTCAAAAGGGCATATTGGTCAACATTAGGCAATTAACGGAAATATGTAAACGAATCGGACAATCAACGAACCAACCACAAAGGGTTATACTATCATGTAACCTGGTCCTAAAGAGGTTCTAAGGCATTTCCAAATCATACTAAATCGGGTCAGAACTGAAGTCAAAGCAAAAGTCAAAGTTTTGCGACTTTCGGTTCCGAAACGGGTCTAAACAGAAAATTGTCGGGTCGAACATGCTTAGACATGTTCTTACATTTATTACTAAGTTATGTGAGTGATAAAATAGGTTACACACCTTCTACATTGCTAATTACATGTTAATTCGCAAATTAAGTTTCTGTTGACTTTTTATAAACAACTTTGACCCGACATTTGATCTAGTTAGAGCGGGAATCAGAGGGTGCCCTCTTAAGGGTTTATTGCCCACATAATTACCAACTTATAACAACTTTCAATTTGGTTAATCACTGAACCATTAGTGATTAATCGATAAGTCAAACTTTAATTACGACGGTTTGACTTTTAAGCTAATAACTAAGCAAAACTCAACTGAGGAAAATCAAGGTTACTTACCAAGGTCTAATGCACGATTAGAGATGCTTGGGGACTGATCTTATGCTCCAGGAAGCTCCACAAATGCAGATGGAAGGTATGATCAAATTGTTGCAACATGAGGGCCTTTTATAGTGAATTTGAGGGCTTGTGATCATGACAAATCATGCTACAACTGATCATGGATCATCCACAAGTGTCCCTAAGGTCTAAAAGCATGTAGGGGTCGCCCATGGAAGTGAAAAACGGCATTTTAAGTCGGTTAAATCGTTTAAACAGGCAATTGTCAACAATCTGGTCGCTGGGCACCCTTACGGTCCGTAAGACCTTTATCAGAAGCAAAAATCTCTTGACCTTTCAAGTTTCGAACGGGTAACTAATGTAATATGATTTTGGGCCATTATTTTCAGTATGGGGCCTCTTGTTTGGGTCATGAACGGTTTACACCACCGTGATTTGATATAAAGTTTTCTTGGATCCTTTTGAAAGTGCCGTAAATGAAGGTTGTCGTGCATACCCTCGTAGGATCCCATTCTTGTGTAATTTGAATCAATCATTGCTAGCATTTACCGGATTTGAGTATATCGGATGTTTATAATATAGATTAGGGTCTTGGGATTTATAATTAGGTCGTTCAGAGGTATTTAATTAACATGTCGACGCTTTTAAATCCTACCATACATCCTTGACTAGATCCGGGTTTATAACAGTTTGTCTTGCACGACACGTGTCGTTATTTTATTGAACACGAATTTTTCGAGGTGTTACACATCAACACACACCCAAGACCCTGAATGGATGTGTCACAATAAACTACAAAGTCGTCTGTGCCTTCAGGAAATGAGAGAATAGGGGCGCTACAAAGTCTACCCTTTAGGTGCTGAAAAGCAGATTCTTGTGGCTCACCCCAACGGTAGGTGACTCCTTTCTGAGTTAGTAAAGTGAGAGGTTGCGCAATCTTGGAAAAATCCTTGATGAACCTCCTGTAGTAACCTGCCAAACCCAAGAATTGGCGAATTTCCATTGGTGTGCGAGGTGCAGGCCAGTTCTTAATCGAGTCTACCTTAGTTGGATCAACATGAATCCCATCCTTGTTTACCACGTGGCCTAGAAAGTGGACTTCACGAAGCCAAAAGTCGCATTTTGAAAACTTGGCGTACAGCTGTTCTGCTCGAAGAAGTTCTAATATAAGCCGCAAATGCTGCTCGTGATCTTCCTGGCTCTTAGAGTAGATCAGAATGTCGTCGATGAAAACAATAACAAACTTATCCAAGTAAGGCTTGCACACTCTGTTCATAAGATCCATGAAGACTGCAGGCGCGTTTGTTAGCCCGAATGGCATGACCAGAAACTCGTAATGGCCGTAGCGTGTTCTGAATGCTGTTTTGGAGACGTCCTCGTCCCGGACTCTCAGTTGATGGTAACCTAACCTCAGGTCAATCTTCGAATAATAGCTCGACCCTTGCAACTAATCGAACAAGTCATCAATGCGTGGAAGAGGATAACGATTCTTTACGGTCACCTTGTTGAGTTCACGGTAGTCGATGCACATACGGAAGGTACCGTCTTTCTTCTCCACAAACAACACGGGAGCTCCCCAGGGCGAAGAGCTAGGATGAATGAAACCCTTATCCAAGAGTTCTTGCAACTGTTTGGACAGTTCTTCCAGTTTGGTTGGAGTTAAGCGTTAAGGTGCTCGAGCTATGGGTGCTGCTCCAGGAGCTAGCTCGATCTGAAATTCGACCTGGCGATGAGGCGGTAGCCCAGGTAAATCTTCAGGAAACACTTGAGGAAAGTCGCGTACTACTGGAATATCCTCTATCCTCTTCTCTTTCGTTGATGCGTCAGTAACGAGTGCTAAAATAGCAGTGTGGCCCTTTCGCAAACACTTCTGGGCCTTTAGGAAGGAGATGATGCCTACCACAGCACCACTCTTGTCGCCTTGAATTTCGAGAGGTTCTTTGCCAGAACGGGGAATACGAACAATCTTCTCTTTGCATAGGATCTCTGCTTGCTGTTGGGATAACCAATCCATCCCAATGACGATGTCGAAACTACCCAGAACTATAGGAATGAGATCGATAGAGAAAGTCTGACCAGCGAGGATAAGATTACAACCCTAAACTATGTGTGTGGCCTCTAGACTTTTATCGTTTTCTAATTATACGACATGCTTGGTGTTCAAAAGTGTTGGTGTGCGCTTTAGCATTTGACTAACTTTTAGAGACACATAACTGGTATCGGCACCCGAATCAAATAAGACAGTAACATAAAAGTCGTCGAGAAGGAACTTACCCATCACTACGTTAGGATCATTCCTTGCGTCACCTTGACCTAGCACGAACACTCGACCCCTGGCACCATTGTTTCCATCATTGTTTCCCCCGTTTTTGTTCCCATTGCCCTGATTATTGTTGTTGTTGTTCGGATTTTGATTTAACTGGGGGCAGTCCCGCTTGAAGTGGCCTTCAGCACCACACTGAAAGCATCCCCTGTTACCTCGCTGTCAATGTTGGTTCTGTGGAGCTGGTGGTTGTGGTTGTTGGTTCTGATTTGCAGGTCATGAGCTCCTGCAATCCTTAGCTTCATGACCCATCTTGAGACACCTCTGGCAACGACCCCTGTTGCACTGACCATTGTGGTGTCTGTTGCATTTGTTGCACTTCGGGAGGTTTCCTCGATATCCACCCTGCCCTTGACTACTAGAAGATTACTGACCAGGACTCTGGTAGTCATCAATCTTTCGCTGTTGTGCCTGGGACTGAACTGAAGTTGAACCCTTTCTGGAGGTTCTATCCCACTTTCTCTTGTTATCACTGGGAGTAGCAGAAGTAGTAGTAGCAGTAGCACCTATACGCTTAGGCAGCTTGTTCTGTTCCACTGCCTGGTCCGTGAGACGATGAGCAAGACGAGTAACATCCTGGATGGTAGCAAGGTTGGCAGAAGTCACATGACTTTGAATCTCTGGTACTAAGCCTTTGAGGTACAGCTCAATGCGCTTGATGGGAGGATCCACCATAGTTGGACACAACACTACCAGTTCGTTGGATCGTTTCGTGTACGCTTCTATCTCTGACCCCGTCATCTTCAGGTTAAAGAACTCCACTTCCAGCTTGTGGATGTCATCACGACTACATTATTCACGTTTGATCAGTTCCTTAAAATCATTCCATGGGGTGGCATTAGCAGCCGCCAGCCCCAGCATCTGAACTTGCGCGTTCCACCAAGTTAGCGCAGTGCCTTCGAGAGTACCAGTGGCATATTTCACCCTACGAGCCTCGGGGAATTCACACATTTCGAAGACCGATTCGAGCTTCTCAAACCAGTGGAGGAGTCCAACGGCCCCTTCAGTGCCACTGAAAGTAGTAGGACGACGGTCCATAAAAGTCTTGAAGGTGCACACAGGCGGCTGAGCATGCTGACCTGTTGCGTGTACAAGAATAAGACAGAGTTAAACACAAGAGTTGATTTTTTTTTTGAGAGTAGGATCTAAAGATCCTTGAGTGAGTTGCGACTGCATGGTATACCTCCTGCTTGGGCAGCTACGAGTGCTGCAGTAACTTGTTCAGTGATCAAAGCCGCCAACTGGGCTTGAGTTAGGTTAACGCGTCCGCTCATGATCTTCACAATATAGAGAACACAAGTGAGAAGTGCGTCGTATCAATACGCAAGTGCAGAATGACAGAAGAGAGTGAACACACAAAGTTTTCAAGCAGTAGTTACTACGTTATCTAAGCATACCATAAGCAATGTTCTATGTAACTAACAAGTAGGTAATATAAACATGTATCATATCACCTATAGTGTTGAGCCTTGCACGTGGAGTGAAGCGACGTGGAGTGAAGCGTCGCTGTGGATCGTTGAGCACTGTTCAGGTTATAGTCTGGTTTTAACAAAAACTTTTTCCCTTATTAAAACCAAGTTCACTATAACCAATGGCTCTGATACCAATCTGTCACACCCCCAAAATCCACACGCGGAGTATCACCGCTTGGAGGCGTGACTGACCAGGATCAAGCCACCAATCATATTGAACATTGTAAGTAATAAATAAAATTCAACCACACAATATGAAAGGTGTTCAAAACAAAAGCATAGTTAATTGTTTAGCGGAAGCATATGGTTAAAAACCCAACATAAGTATTAAGTTCGAAATAATGTAATGTTTTAACATGGCACCCACTGTCCATGTCCCACAACGATCGCGCCTCCCAGTGCAAGCTCCATGAGTACCTAACGACCTGCAAGGCATGTAACAACGAGTCAACCACAAAGTTGAGCGAGTTCACAATTGGTTGTTTAGAAGCATTCGTTTTGTAAATCATATGTTCGTTTTGTAAACCATGTATCGTATTAATTCGTATCGCGGTCTCCCAGACATGTTTGCGAAGATTAGTGGGGGCTTCCCATGTGTTACTAGACCGTGCGTATCGACTACTACGAAAATATAATTGGTGCCCTAAGTCAATGTCTATCAGCATTGACCCTTTGCCCATAGTCCATTAGTACACGCCCGTCCGTCTGGTACGGTGTGAGGTTTGTTAAACCTAATAGCGCTATTAACTAATGACTCGCTAGCCATAGGCCTCGGCGATTAAGTCGATATAAATGAGGGACTTCAATGATAGAGGTTTGGTCCAGTGTGTAATCTTGGCATCCTACCCACAGAGGATGGTTGTAGTTACCGTTTAAATCATTAACCCATTCCCAACCCTTGGGAATCCCATGCCTTGGAAAGAGTGTGAACTCACCTTGGTTTGCTCGGTATGCTAAACTACGCTCGCAAACAATCAATCAAAGCCTAAAGTATGCATGTAGACACAGTCAGTTCAAGTTCGTAAAGATTCACATGTAATCTATGTCACAAAGTGCTAGGCAGTTAACATCATGTATCACACAACAGTTAATCACATTCATACAGTTCCTGATTCACATAAATGTGTTTTGCAGTTTATTCTAACAAAATTACCAATAACATACTTAACGGAGTTAGCAAGCTTAACTGGATTAATATGTATATAACAGAGTTACATCTAACCGAATAAATAAACTAACTGAGTTCACTAAACTAACAGAGTTAGTACTTTACAGGTTCAATAAACTAACAGTGTACACGAAATCATATGTGACGAAATCCTTTATGTGGCGAAAACCCTTTAGGCGAAATCCCTTACTGGCGAAATCACATGTGACGAAAACCAAGGGGTTTTCGTCGAACTCATGGTTTGGCGAAAACACTTAAGTGTTTTCGTCTGGTACATCATCACAACAACATACAGAACCCTAATTAACATCGGCCGTTTCATCAGGCACAAAACTAAATAGTCATCATTCCATTACGATAATCAATCATTAGACATAATCATGTGAGCATCAATTAATCGAGAGAACTTATTGATTGCATTCAACCTAATCATACATGTATGACTTTATCAATTTACACATTCATATGAAAATCACATGTCTACTGACATAGGTAACCACACTCATCATGCACTATCTTTTTTTTTATAATCGGTCCAACATTCACAAATATTATCCATTCACTCAATATTAAAGAATTCACATATTCCTACAATTTGTCAGTAGATCACATGTTGGACAATTAATAAGATTCAGTAGATCACATTCATATCATTCAATATTAAACATTCAATCACATCACCCTATAACTCTAAATCATCATCAGGTTTCACATACAATTATCTAACTGATCTTATCATGCATAACAAAGTCAGAACACCATGAACATCCATTTGAAACTGAAGTTAAATTAAATGTAAAAACACTAACCGAAAAAAGACGATCAAACCAAAAAGGATCTAACTTCGAATAAGAAGAGGGCAGCCGTCGGGTTTCAAAGGAGAGCGAGAGAGAGGGAGAGGTGATTAGGGTTTGCCGATTAACTTTCGCGTAAAGGCTATGAACAAAATATTAAAATCGGTCGTTACTGGGCCGAAGCCCATTCTGTTTTCGTTGGCCCCTTAATAGACGAAAACACTTAGTGTTTTCGTGAGGTGTGTTTTCATGAGGTGTGTGGGTGTTTGACAAAGGTTCCATCTTTTTATTAAGTGTACTAACATTATAATCATACTAAACATATATTAGTTAACAAACTTACATTGCACATCAAATATATATAAGACCACACTTATATTGCACATCAAATATAGAGATACAAACATTTTGCAAATAAGTGTTGAGTTAAGTCGGTAGAGACCTTGAAAACTCAGGTTGTCACAGGTCGCTCATACTGTAAACTAACAAATAGTCAAATAACACATAACAATAAATATAGTTATGCACGTATTTCCGTAATTTATTTCCTAACACTTTAAACTTTGATGTCAGTAGAACACCTCTGTGGCTGAATCAATGGCTTAGCTTTAATACCACCTTCTGTCGCAACCCCTGATCCCTGATCCCCGGGAACGGGCAGCCGCGAGCCAGTTTCGGTGGAATCACGTATTGTCTAATTTGGCAGCGGAATTTTCATTAGGACCGTAGTTAGGAAATGTTTATCAGAGTAAAACCACCATTTATATATAAATAAACATATTGATATGAAACCCAAGTTTTTATTACAAGCTGATTTATAGGGATAAATCCCATTTTATTTGAATTAAAACGCCTTCTTTATTTAGGTAACTTTTATAGCCACTTTTCCAAGCCTTCAGTGCTGTCCAGCTGGCTTCTAATTGGCTTTCACATTGTGTTACCTGAAACGCGTTTTAAAAACATTTGTCAGTGGGAAAATACTGGCGAGTGAATCCCAGTTTAATCAAGAATTATTAATTTAATTTAAACTTAACAGTATTGAGGGCGATTACAATGTTTATATCTACCCAATTACTCATTCAGTACTGTCAATCCTGACTGGTGGGTCATATTACACATTGGCTAACTCTTCGTCCAATGGTAACATTACTCACATTTTGTATACAAAACCCCAATATACCGGCAGTAATCGTAGTATTACAAAGACTCAATCACTGCTAAATTGCATTGTAAAATAGTTAAGGTTTTGTAAAAACTGTTTACAAAAAGGAGATTACTCATATTGCTGTCTTAGATTTTCCGTAAGGGTTTCCTGTGAATTATCTATAATTTCCACAAATGCACACGCGTTAGTATAATAACCCATTCTAACATTAGCAATACCCTCCCCGAGACGGCATTCCAACGACTACGTCGGGCAGAACCACGACAGTCGTTACGGAACTAGATCAATCGGGCAGCGTATCTAATACGTATCCAGGGGTTATAATACTTACAACGGAGCAGAACTTCGCTATTTCGGGGGGTATAATACCCGCTTTAAAAGCCTACAATTCAGAATTTAGAGAAAGAAATCGATTTTGAACGAATTCTGAATGAAACCAGATAGCCTGCTTATATAGTTGCTGAATCTGGTTCTCTCGTGGCCCGCGTAACACAAGGGCAGGGCCTACGCGGCCCGCGTTGACCCCAGGTCAACGTGTAGCCCATCCGGATCAGCAACTAGGCTCGACATGTGTTGGGCCACGTGGCCACACCGGGCTGCGCCATGTTTCCGATCCTACGCGGCCCGCGTTAACTAACGGGGGTCTTACGCGGCCCGCCTAAACTTAAAAATCATAGAAATCAGGTTTTAACCTTTAAACCGCCCGCGTAAGGGTTGGGGTGGGGTCTACGCTGCCCGCCTCAACTTAATTTTTATTGTTTTTCATTTATTTTTAATTAGGGCAGGCAAATCGTGTCTTAGCAGGTTTAACAGGTATCTGATAACGCGAACAACAAAAATTTTAAACATGAATACGACTCGTTTAACTACTTTATATCCAATGTCTATAAGACATATGTATATTTTATGCACCTAGAAGGAGAAATAATGGATCATAACGTTCAAATTTTGATTATTTTTAAAAACGTAAAAATCACATGGTGTACTTTTCTGTTATCGTGTCTTAACAGGTTACCTACAGGTTACCTATTGCCAACCCTATTTTTAATGCTATATTGTATTTCGGGCTCGGTTTTCACATATGGAGTGTATTTTTGGACATATTGGGGTATTTTAAAATGTATTAGGGTGTCGGAAAATAATCGAGGGTGTCGGTTTTATTGAGGATTGTTATAAAGTCCAAAGACCAAATCCTAATACAAGTGCACCTTCCAGCTCTAAGAACTCCTTAGGCAGAATCCCTTGCAAGTTCTGTAAAAAGACAGGACATATGCAGAAAGAATTCCCTGATTTTAAGGAGTGGCTGGCTAAGAAAGGTAACGATTATTTTATGATACTTGAGTCCTATAATTTAAATGTTCCTGCTAATTCTTGGTGGTTTGATTCTGGTTCTATGGTTCATGTTATCAATTCAACTCAGGGATTCCTTACAATCCGGAAGCTGGAAAGAAACCAAAGAACGCTTAAGGTTGGGGATGATCGAGAATTAGAAGTGAAGGCTATTGGAACATTACAATTATTTATGAAAACTGGTTTATGTATTAAACTTTATGATACCTTGTATGTTCCTGAGGTAACTCGGAACCTTGTATCAGGACCAAAGTTAGACATGGACGGTTTTATTGTTTCCCATGGTTATCGCAAACTCTCTATCCTCTATGATTCTGTTCTTTATGGTATTGGTATTCTGGATGGTGATCTCCATAGATTAGAACTAGATGATGATTTTTCCAAATCTTTGTTGTCATATAACCTTAATGAATCACTCACAAAGATGAAAGAGATACGAGACTTACAGACTTCATCCATGTTATGGCATCATAATTTAGGCCATATCTCAAGAGAATGATTAAATCGTCTAGTAAAGGATGAAGTCTTACCTCCTCTCGATTTCTCTGATTTTGGAACATGTGTCAAATTAAAGGTAAAATGACATTAACGAATAAGAAAGGTGCCACTAGGAGCTCAAATTTATTAGAACTCATTCATACTGATATCAGTGGTCCCTACCAAATCGCTGGCATAACAGGACATACTTCATTTATCACTTTCATTGGTGATTATTCTCGTTACATGTACTTGTATCTTATTAAGGAAAAGTCTGAATCTCTTACAACTTTTAAAGATTATAAGGCTGAAGTTGAAAAGCAATTAGATCGTCAGATTAAAGTTGTGAGATCAAATAGAGGCGGTGAATATTATGGAAGACATACTGATGTGGGTCAAGCTCCTGGTCCATTTTATGAGTTTTGTAAGGGCTAGGGGATTGTGAACCAATACACCATGCCTGGTTCACCTCAACCAAACGGTGACGCTGAAAGAAGAAACCGTACCTTTATGAACATGGTGCGCAGTATGTTAGCCAACACTAATTTACCATTATTCCTCTGGACTGAAGCGTTAAAAGAAGCTGTTCATATACTCAATAGATTTCCTTCTAAGTTTGTCCCTAATGGGTTGGTAAATTTCCAAAGCTTAACGTGTTTAATCTTACCGATTTGTGTGAAATTGAGTTTTATAATACACTACTTTGAGATGGTTTGTATTTTGCAGACCTTGACTTGTTTAAGGTGTATTTTGAAAGCTTAACGGAGCTTGGGAATGAAGTTAGGAAGAATGGGAGCGAAAAAATAGAGCTAAACGGCGAAAACTGGACAAAGACTTCATTGACCGGCGTCCCAGACGCCCAGACCAGCGTCCCAGACGCTGGTCCCAGCGTGAATTTGGGGAAACTCCTTCTTTTGATTAGTTTTGAACCCATTTTCGACCATTAAGCTACACACACTCCATTCTAGACTTCCATAGGCGATTTTAAGAGATTTTTGAAGGTTCCATTTGATCCATTATCATATTCCATCAAGTTTTGAAGATTAATCATCAACCATGAGTGGATTATCCTCGGGTGAAAGCTTTTGAGTTTTCTAGGGTTTGCTTTTTCATGCTTTGGTTTGATATAAACATTTTGTAATCTTTTGATTGAAATTATGCGGATTGATTGTTAGTATTGTTTTGAACTCGAAATTGTTAAGATTTTCTTGCATCATTGAAATTGAGAGATGATTACTACTATGAGCTTGGATTCGTGCTAGGGTTTGTTCATTATTCTTGATTTATAAAACATACAATTGTCTTTAATTCATATTGTGAAGGTTTTCTTGCACCATTTACATATGTTAGATGATTGTTGATGTCTACAATTAGGTTTTCAATTTACAAACTCAAGAAATCATTGGTGTTCATAAAATAATCCAACCGTTCATGCTAAATAACTCTAGATACTTATTAATCCAAAACCCGGGTGTGATTCGTGTTTACGTATCTTGTTTTAAACCATCAATTGCAATTCCGTGCATTTGTTTAAGTTCTTGTTAGCTAGTAATTAAAACCAAATTGTTGGTTCATTCTTACCCATTTTCTTAACAAACAAAATTCATAAAAACAATCTCGTAAGCTTCATAATTGTGACAAACCTTTAAAATCAATCAAGTCCATTTGCAAACCACAAACTCTTCATGGTTCAACCCCTTACTACCACTAACACATTGTTAAGGGTAATTCGGGCTTATAAATATTATCTTTGACCGGAGCGCGACACTTCGATCAAATTTTGCTAAAACTCCTTATGAACTTTGGACATGAAGCAAACCGAGTCTTAAATATATGAAAGTATGGGGCTGCGTTGCTGAAGCAAAACTTTACAATCCGTTCCTAAGGAAAGTTGACCCTAAAACAGTTACTTGTTTCTTTATCGGGTATCCTGATAACTCAAAGGGTTGTCGTTTCTATTGTCCTTCCCATGTCACCCGCATTGTTGAAAGCAAGCGTGCTGCGTTCCTGGAGGATTTCAAGGTCAGTGGGAGCAGTACCAACCCTTACGAAGAATTGCAAGAAGTACAAGGCGCGGGGAAGAGACTCGTCGCTTACCATTACTCCGATTACTCCTCTTGTACCCAATGCAACTACTGTACCTGAAGATATTGCACCAACTCCAAATTTACCTCTACAATCCGAACCCATTATACCTCATGACGAAGACACATTAAACGCTCAAAACCAAGACAACGCTGAACCTGATAATCAACTCAGGAGGTCATCTAGGCCCAGAAGGCCTGCTAATTGGGATGATTATGTTACCTACCTGACAGAAATGGATCCCAGAAAGCTCAATGATCCTATCTCTTACAATGAAGCCATTAGTAGTGATCAGTCTTCTAAATGGAATAAAGCAATGATTGATGAGCTTGAATCCATGAAGAAAAATGACGTTTGGGATTTGGCATAATTACCCAACGGTGTCAAACCCGTAGGATGTAAATGGGTGTTCAAAACAAAACTGGATCCGAATGGGAACGTTGAATGCTACAAAGCGAGATTGGTTGCAAAGGGCTACACTCAGAAAGAGGGAATTGATTATCAAGAGACGTTTTCACCTGTCTCTCGTAAAGATTCATTAAGGATCGTCATGGCCCTAGTAGCTCATTTTGATTTAGAGTTGCATCAGATGGATGTTAAAACCGCTTTCCTTAACGGAGACTTAGACGAAGATGTTTATATGAAACAACCTGAAGGCTTTAAACCTGAAGGTCAGGAGCATCTAGTATGTAAGTTGAAGAAATCCATTTACGGGTTAAAACAAGCAGCACGTTAATGGTACCTCAAGTTTGATGAAGTCATGAAGAAACAAGGTTTTATGAAGAATCAAGTGGATCAATGCACCTACCTCAAGATGAGTGGGAGCAACTTTTACTATACTTGTCCTTTATGTAGATGATATTCTATTGGCAAGTAATAGTTTAGACATGTTGCATGAGTCGAAGCGGTTACTCTCGCATAACTTCGACATGAAGGATCTCGGAGATGCTTCTTACGTCATTGGCATCGAAATTCACCGAGATAGACACAAAGGGATCTTAGGATTGTCTCAAAAGGCTTACATAGTTCGTGTCCTTACACGTTACAACATGCAACAGTGCAAACCCTCTGTCGCTCCAGTAGTTAAGGGAGATGTTTTCGGTTCATTCCAGTGTCCGACAACAGAGGTTGAGAAGGAGCAAATGAGCCAGATACCTTATGCGTCAGTAGTCAGGAGCCTGATGTATGCTCAAGTCTGTACTTGCCCAGATATCGCTTATATTGCTGGAATGCTAGGCCATTATCAGACTAATCCTGGCCTGGATCACTGGAAAGCAGCTAAGAAGGTACTTCGATATCTACAAGGGACGAAAGACTATAAACTGACTTATAGAAGAAGTGATCATTTAGAAGTGGTAGGCTATTCTGATTTTGACTTTGCCAAATGCAAAGATGACAAGAAATCCACTTCGGGCTATATCTTCATGTTAGCAGGCGGACCTATCTCATGGAAGAGTC
The DNA here is from genome assembly GCA_030545235.1 of Helianthus tuberosus. Lineage (NCBI taxonomy): Eukaryota > Viridiplantae > Streptophyta > Magnoliopsida > Asterales > Asteraceae > Helianthus > Helianthus tuberosus. Next base: position 5,005,568 of record CM060362.1, read on the forward strand.
ATAAACAACAGTTGACCACAACTTCCACAATGATGGCAGAGTACATTGCAGTTTATAATGCAACCTGTAATGGAATGTTGCTTAGAAATCTGATCACTGGACTCAAAATCGTTAATTCCATTTCTAGACCATTGAAGCTTTATTGTGATAACTCAGCTGCCGTTAGTTTCTCGAATAGTAACAGTTCAACTGGAGCTGGTTTATATCTCGATACAAAATATCTGTTCGTACGTGAACGAGTTGAGGAAAATAATCTTTGTATTGAGTATATTAGTACTAAAGATATGCTTGCGGATCCGATGACTAAAGGTCTCCCTCCCAATGTTTACGAAGAACATGTTCGGAATATGGGATTTAGTAAAGAACTTGTTTAGCATATTGTACTAGCTTATATTTTATGATTAATGAAATTTCCTCAGTTTGATTTTGTATGTCTCTTAGAATATGTTCAACCGGTATAATGGCATATAGACAAATAAAAGTTACAAATCAAACAAAGGGCTTAAGCGTATTTTGATCATAACGATTAGGTTTTAAATTAAGGCTATAGTATGACTAATGGGGGTCCTGAGTCGCATAATGATTCAACGGTTGTATTTCTCTGCTATAGTTCTTGTTTAAGGCTAAAATGAGTGTTAACTCCTGATCAGGCTTATCTAATACTCATAGTAAATAATTACTCGGCTAAGTGGGAGAATGTAAGATTAAATATATTATGTTTTAATATTTAATCTAGTGGCCATTATAATCATTTACATTATATAGATCAAAATATTTAATAACCTATTAAATAATTAGTTGGTAATTGTTGATGGACCATATTACCTTCATTAACTAATTAGGTTTCCTCTTGGGTGCATATATAAGGAGACTTATGTAGAGGTTCTAAGGTTAGACACATAACCTAATTATCATAACATCAAAATCGCCTCCCTCTCTATAACCGATACCCTTTTCGGTTTCATCATCACCATTATCAGTTTGCACCCTAAGGAGGAACCAAATCACACTGACAAACATGTCTAACTCGTTGGCATCATCCCTCACTGGATTCTCCTCTGCACTGTCTGCTGTAACATATATGTTTTCATGTTTTCCATTATGTTTAAAACAGAACTGATCCAACACTATAATCATGTGTTTTGCATGGATGCTTTTGTGCTTGTTTGCATTCATTCACACTATTTTCTTTATAATATGGGTTGTAAAGAAATTGTTGAAGGCTAGAACAAGAACAAAAATAAGAAATAATAATCCAATTAATGGTGTTTGATTCAATTTTAGTAGGAATTTCATTTCATTGGATGTATTATATTTGTTGTTTGGTTTTACTTATGGTCATGTCACTTGCTTTTCTATGTAAGCATATTTTTGTATTCAACTTCATTTAATTATTCTCTGGTTTAAAAGTTGTATTTCTTTTTATATATTTATGAGCAATTAGTGATACAAGTGAAGAACCGGTTTGTATACATGTTGCAACTCGAGTGTGTACTCTCCTTTGTACGGTTTAGATACGAAAACTCTTAAAACTATCTTGTCTTAATTAATTTATATAAAAACTATAGGAATATATGTTGATGTACGTAGCCTCTTTAGTATTAACTTTATAGTTTTATTGTTATATTATTTTATTGTTTTACTTCCTTTCAAAAATAGAATGTTTTTCATTTATTACTTTTGATATAAGATGTTTTATAAAGTTTTAAGTATGTTTTTGTGATGTGCTTATTTTTATCTACTTCTAGATATCGATTTTACTCAAAACCAATTTATGAATAATAATGTAGAAGTAATTAAAACACAAGCGTACAAGTCAACAAAATTACGTTGTGGTTTAGCTTTCTTATATAAAGTAGTGCATTTACCTTTTTCATTATTGTAGCAATATAATATAATGTTTCATAAATTTCAAGTAAGTATATGTTACAACTTGCTTACGATTTTTTTTTTGCTCCAATTAGTTATTCGAACGGGTCAAATATAATTGATTTTTATTTTGTTTTAGCTACTAAAACTGGACTAATTAAATTGTTCGAACAACATCGGTACTGTAGGAAAAATAGGTTCACTTTTTATTAAAATATATTACAAAATATATAATAACAACACTCTAGTTATTCCTAGGAAATACTATAGTACAATAATAGTTACAAAACTAAATAAACAAATAAAATAAATTTTTATATACAAATACGGTTTTGGTTGAGGATCATGTTTGACACATGGCTCTTAAAACAGATTCTGTGTCTCCTCTCAAGACGGTCTCTCTCCTAGGGTACAACAACCGGAACAGTATATATACTGTTGGAGATGACGCTCACACATGAGATAACATTGGGTATAATGGTGTTCTTGTTACGTGGAAAAACAAAGTTGTGGAGTTTGAGAGTTCTTCTCTCAATCTGATAGAATAAGTTTCTAGTAATTTTTGTGTCATGAGATTCTCCCATCTCATCCAAAAATATGACGTTCATTTATATATTCACAAAACAAAAGCTGAAACATATTTGTAATTGATCTTGTAATAAACAAGATTTAAGTGTATTAAATTGGAATTGAAGTGGGTTGACTTGAAACATATCCGTAATTAATCTTGTAATAAACAAGATTTAAGTGTATTAAATTGGAATTGAAGTAAATTGGAATTGAAGTGGGTTGACTTGAAACATATTTGTAATTAATCTTGTAATAAACAAGATTTAAGTGTATTAAATTGGAATTGAAGTGGGTTTACTCGTTAGTATGGTTGCAACAAGATTTAAGTGTATTAAATTGGAATTGAAGTAAATTGGAATTGAAGTGGGTTGACTTGAAACATATTTGTAATTAATCTTGTAATAAACAAGATTTAAGTGTATTAAATTGGAATTGAAGTGGGTTTACTCGTTAGTATGGTTGCATATCGCGCTACGGTGCGTCTTTGCGCCGTCCAAGAAGAAGGGCAAGGTGCGTCATTAAATATTTATATTGCGTCCATCGCTCATGCCACACGCGTGTGCAAGTTAGGGTGTTTAGGGTCCCTACTAGTGTTTGATTTTAAGGAAAACAACATTCAAAGAGTGCTCCTCGTTATAAACCACTTCAAGTTTTTGTCATCCTACCTATGTAGGACAAGTTGACAAAGCTCAATCCATCTTTCTCCGACCATACAAATTCAAGGCACAATATCTCATTCATCTTTGCTCCATTTTGGACTTAGTTTGGTTCGTTAGGATGCTCTCACAATGTAGAACACAAACCCACAAATAATTATGTATACAACACATATATAAATATAATTATTGGTGTCAAAAATATTTAGTGAAAAACTCATTTTCACTAAAATTTCCAACAGGTACCAATATCGTATTCGTTTTAATGGTATTCTTGATGGGGGCAAACATCGTTGATGACAATTCCAATATTCGTTTTTATGTTTTCCATTAGATGTAAAACAAATGTCAATATCCCCTTGGACACATCTTTCTCGGTTGCTATACCAAGTGTCGGTATAATACCAATACTGCAACAAATTGAACCAATACCGCAATGAACCGAACATGTGTCAGTATCAGACCTCGAGGTTGCATTCTATAACAATTTTGACCCCTAAACACTAACTTTGTTACTTTTTTACAGTTAAGTATAAGGGTAATTAGGTCAGTATATACCTTAGGGGCTGTTTTGATAATTACAAAGTTCTTTTAATACTTAAAAGATTATTAATGCAATCACTCAAGTTTTTTATTATTATTTTGTTATTTTCACGGTTATTATTTAACAAAATAAATTTAATATACAAATAAATATGTATTTTCATTAACCGTTTGTTTTAATAAAAGACGTTTTAAAACATAATTTGTTTTTTTTACATTTTGTTTAAACCATCTATTGTTTTTAAAACTGTTCCTTTTTAAAATATTTGTTTTCTAAAATCGTTATTTTCAAAAGTCGTTTGTCTTTTAAAGTTATTTTAAACACTTCGTTTTATACCATTCTTTTTAAAATCATTTATTTTTTAAACATTTTTAAACAACTCATTTTTGGAAGTCGTTCATTTTTTAAATTTTACAAAACGACGTGTATAAAAAACAAATGTAAGATTTAAAAAAAACAATCTAATAATTTTTTTTTCAAAAGATTGTTCATTTTTCAAACTTTTTTTAAAATGGTTTATTTCTTTTTCAAATCTTCCATTTCTTTGGACTGTTTGTTTATTCAAAATTTGTTATTTTTTTAACTTTTCGTTTATTAAATTCGTGCTTTTTTTAGTACCGTACACTTGTTAACTTAATTTTTTAAGGTTTTGTTTTCTTATAAACGTCCTTTTTTTTAATCTACGTTTAAAAAAGTTAAAAAAATGATTTTTAAATGAACGATATAAAATGAATCGTTTAAAAAAAAACTTGAAAAGACAAACAACTTTAAAAGACTGATTTTAATAAACAACCGGTTTAAAAATGAATAATTTTACAAAAACGACGACGATTTAAAAAATAGTTAAAAAAACAAATGATTTTAACAACGCCGTTTATAGAAAACAAATGCGTAATGAAAATAGATATTTATTTGTATATATAAAACATATTTTTTAAATAATAATCGTGAAAATAACGAAATAAAAAAAACTTGAGTAATTGCATTAATAATCTCTTAAATATTAACAAAACTTTGTAATTATCAAAAACAACCCTTAAGGTATGTAATTACCTAATTACCCTTACACTTAATTGTAAAAAAGTAACAAATTTAGTGTTAGAGGCGAAGACCGTTATAAAATGCAACCTCGGGGTCTGATATATTAAAATATTCCTTTTTAGGCTGAATGGTATAATCGGACTAAACCCCATGGACCAAAATAGTAATTTACTCTGGATAGAATTTGCCTAGAAAGTGGTTCTTTAACTCTCTGTACCAAAACTTCTTTCGTTCACAATGTTTAATTGACTTTAAAGTTACAATCACCATTGCAAAAGTAAAAGTGGTGTGCTACAAGAAACATTACAAAAATGAAAGAAATTTTTATGTTGAAAATAAATTAGAAAAATTAGTTCATAGGTATGTAATCAAACTTATCCGGTTTTGATATAAATAAATTAATAAAAATAGCATGATTTTGAGGGGGTTTCGTATTTAAGCTAAGGTATATGATTCCATTAGGGATGACCACCATAACCCTCCATATAGGCGTCATGTCATTCATCTTTAATCCATTGTTCAAAACCACTACCCTAAGAGTGTGGTCATGACCCAAACCACTATCATCTTTACTTTTTTAATTTATTTGTTTCCTAAAATTATGAAATGGGAGGGTGATGGTAATCGTGGTTTAATCCATGGAAACCACCATCAATCAAGGAGTGGGGTGGTGTACCATTTAATTAATGATCCTATATGGAAATAATGTTCCAATTCATATCCCCAACACCCCATAGCCATATCCCCGGGTGTGGGTTTGAGTGTGTCTATATATGTTTCTTTCTAGGGGCGTTTGAGCTTACTTTTAGGTTTTTTTTAAGTAAACTTCATTAAAACATAAGCCACATCAAAATCGAGACAGTCGAAACACACATTACAAATTTACACCAATCTACCCATGAAATAGACGTTCCTTTAGTTCTATACGTATACCACAAAAAACCTTCACTTTTGACCTCATTGATAATATGATCTAACTTAACCGTGTTTTTCTTATTGATGATTAATCTTTGATGTTTTCTCGTAAATTTATTACTACTCTCTTTCTTAACGCTAGGATTTCTTGAAAATTTTGTTGCTCATAAATAACACCAAAGCCAATGCATCGACTGTTAGAAACGTTCTAGTTTCTTGCTGGGTTCATTTTTTTTCTTTTTTCTTTTTTTTGTATGCATACGCATCCCTAATAAAAATTGTTGATTAAGTTAATCAGGAGGATTATGTTCATTTATTAAGCAAAGTTTTTATGCACATGGTTTTATGAGGGTGATATATGACTTTGAGATCAATAGATCCTGAGTTCGATTCCTATAAAAATGATTTTCCTATATTTATTAGGTTTTCTCTTGTATAGTGATCCAAATAAAAAACCATATTTTTATGTACAATCTAATAGTTGAAGTATTCAACTACATAATAAAAACTAATTTGTGAAAAGTCGTACTTGTAATCAAAAGTCATACATATATTTTATTATAGGAAAAATCTCCAAAATCAATATATGATTATATTACACATATAATTACAAGGTTATCCCTCGTGAACACTTATGGAGTTACACCATTTAAATTATATATACAACAGATAAAGATCTTGTACATTAATTCAAAAGTGTAAGAAGTGTGAGAAATATTATGGAGATGACATGTGTCCTCAATCTAAATTAATTTAAAGGGTAAACAAGTAATTTTCTCATTGATTCAATTAATTGATAATCTTCCATAACCGACACCCTGTTATTTTAGGAATACGAATCAATCTACGAATTTATATTTTTTTATCGTTTATCAATTATAACTTTCCGAAGATCGCAGAATGAAGGTTTTTATAGAGTGTTATATAGTGATGGATGCAAAATGAAGGTTTTATATCTGGTAGTAGTTTATGATGATGTATAGTGTTATATAGTGTTATATTTTCTGTTATCAGGTCTATGATGGATGTATAGTGTTATATAGTGTTATAATGTTATATTTTTCTAATACCAGATCTATGATGGATGTATAGTGTTATATAGTGTTACATAGCATTATATGATGTAATATGGTGTTTATATGGTGTTATATAGTGTTATATATTTTTGGTAGCAGTTACATGTTTCCGGATATTTAGAATGTCACACCCCGATATTTCCACGTATTACCGGTGGGCCCGGTGTGGAGTATCGTGACGTAGTTGATATCATCATAGTAAAATAATCACAGTTCAATGCACAGCGGAAGTCTAAAAGTAATAATATTACAAACCGATTGAAAGTAACATAAAATATTACACAACGGGTTGTAAAAGGATCCACAATCGGATCTAAGATAAAAAGAAATATTGTTCAACAGAATTAAGCATCAAAAGCTTGCAAGACTCTTTATTTGATACTAGGAGTAGCCAGCCCATTTCGCTTAGTACCTGCACTTAACCTTTTTGGAAAATACGTCAGTTTACACTGGTAAATACAATTAACCGACACTTTTGAAAATTTTTAAGAAAGTTGATTTAAATGCACAAGGCGCAAATATTCTTTTATAACTTGGGACAATTATTAAAAATAATCTTGTAAAAGATTTATATGTTTGTCATACATTTAGGATTCGCGATAGAAGCCGGAACAAGATTAATAGACACACCACATAATATAAACCCACGACGAGTTATCCTCAACAAGCGGGTATATCTTTTTACATACGCACTGGCAGGTGTATGCCTACACCCCGTGCTTAAGTCGTGGCCATTTCAATGAATGAGCCGATGATATTCAGGACATGGTCATTAACCCCCCAAAGGCTTAAAACAAACAAAACAGATTAAACGGATTATCTCAATGATTTAACCATTATTCGATTAAAGATTCAATACCCGACCTAGCGGTATTATTAAATACCGTATCCCAAGCCTGTATAACGGAAAATAAGTTAAAAGTATTTACCTGGGCAAAAATATAATTTTTTTTATCCCAGACATATATCAATCAGCAAGTACAGATAGCTTTTACCGGGCTCCTAATATGGAACAAAAGTTTTTTTAATAACCTATTAGATTCCTAACAGGTCTTAATTAAGCTATAACTTAGACCGGTTAGTTTTAAAGAGAGGTATACGGTTCAAAACACAAGATTAAGCGAAGACCGGATTAGAATGTGATTTAGACCCGACAAGTATGAAGAGTTGCATAATAAGGGTAAACTAAACACATTTTGGATTTTGAAGAGAAAATGATAAGGTTTGACCCGTTTCGGTTAATTTACGCAAACTAGTTACATAAATCGTACCGAACGCGAAAAATGCATAACGGGTAACCAAATGAGTCATGTACAGGTTCCACAAGTTAATATGCTTAAAATATGTTATGATATCCGTAGGATACCTTCCATTATGTTCAAAACGAATTTAAAATCAAATTAAACCCCGTAAGGGTATTTTGGTCATTTTAATGAAGTACCCTTTATGTTTCTTATCAGAACGACGTGAGTTCTCCTCCTCACGTTTCCTCTTCCCTTCATCGTAATTCTTAAGCGATCTCTGCCTGACCGCATCGAGAGTAAGAGATAACGACAAATCAGCCACCGACCTGAATGTGGTGGGTCTAGATGCTTTCACACTTGCTTTAATTTCCGGAGCTAAACCTTCAATAAAACGAGCTATACGTTTCGGTTCCGGTGTGACCAAGTATGGAACCAATCGAGACATGGTGTTGAAGCTCGTAAGATATGCCTGACAGTCTAAGTTCTTCATGACCAATGTCAAGAAGTCAGTCTCGATTTTCTCAACTTCATGTTGAGGACAATAATTTTCCTTGATTAAAGCAACAAACTGATCCCACGTCAAGTTATACAACGGGATCTTCCCTGTAGGTTGGATCAATGACCTCCACCAAGCCAAAGCTTCTCCTTTAAAGGATTGTGAAACAAACTTCACAATGTCCTGTTCGGCACAACCACTAATATCAACCACTGTATCCATCTCATCGAGCCACGTCATGCAATCAATGGCTCCTTTCTCCCCTGTGAAATCCCTGGGCTTGCAGGAGACGAAATACTTATAAGAGCAGGTCTTAATACGTGGCTCTTGATTGAGCACGATTCGGTTGGATGGAACACTCCTCTGATTTGACGAATGATGAGATTCGTCCTTATGAGATACATGAGTCTTGGAGGGTGGTTTTGTATGTGGTACGGACTGAGTTCTGGCGCGAGTACCACTTGATTCATTAAACTGTCTGTCGAGAGCTCGAGTAACGGCATTATCTATTAATGCCTGCAGTTCCGCACCAGCTACATTAACTCTGGTAGTATCATTATTCTCCCTCGGGTGACTGTTAACCTCATCTGATCCGACCATGTAGCTTGATTGCTACATAAAATATTAATAATGATTTATTCAAAAGTCTATTATGGAATTGTCATTTATGGCAATTCATTAATCATGGTAATACTAAACCATATCAGTTAATTTGTTAGGCATAATTTATCTAGGATCTTCTTTATAATTAATCCTTATTTGTAAATTATCAAAATATTAGAATGGCATAAAAGACTAGTCACAAAGACAATTTTAAATTATAAGCCATGATTTTATAGGATCGATGCATTAAGGCTTGAACATAGTTTATCACCTTTTCTTGACAGGGAGTCGTAGACTACAACCGTCTTTTTGTCTTACAGGACAATAAGTGTGGCCCGTAGGCACTTTATCACTAATGGGTGTTTAAATAATAAATAGAGAAAAGAAATTGGAAGAATCCAATATAAGGATGACTTGTGTGATTTTATCGAATCACATTTGCCAGGAATGTTAACATGTTTTCAGATGTTAACAATGATTTGAATCTTAAAAAGGGACTACCATTATGGCCCTGTCTTAGAATGACATATGCGCTAGGTTTTTACCTTTAAGATTTCATTTAATAATTAATGGAAGATCAATTACAAAAAGGAATGATATTTTGATTTATTTCATATATTATATTCATGCATATGATGACAAATGAAATTTTAAAATTAAAATATTCCATTAAATTTTTAAAAGGAGTACATAGATGCCCTAAACGGGACTTTTACATAAATAACTTGCCCACGCAGGGGCTAAAATGAAAATACAAGTACTCGCAGGGACTAAGTACATAAATAAAAATGTCCACGGAGGGACTTGATTGAAATAAAGAAATTATAACACAAATAAATAAGGAATCTTCAAAAATCCCTCTTCTTCTTCCCCTTGATCAGATTCGCCAAACCCTTAAGCAGACCCCGACGGTTTCTACGCTCCTCTTGCACCTCCCATTTCACCTGGTTCAACCTCTGAAGGATTTCCTGCTGCTGCGGCGGCTGGATCAATGGCGGCTGCGGCGGCTGCTGCTGCGGAGGTTGAGAAGGTGGCGGGTATTGATACCCATAGGCTGGGTACCCTGTTTGGTATGAAGCTGCATAGGACCCTTCAGGGTGAAGAACATTGTAGTTGGCCGCCTCGAGGTACGGTTCGACGGCTGGAGCATTGTAATAATTGTACCCCGGGTAGGCTGGCTGCTCAAATGGGTTATACGCCGCTGCACCGGTGTATGAAGGAATTGGGTTATCATAACCCATTGGTGGTGGTGATGCGACTGGAGCTGAGTCGACTTCTGAAGCTGGGTTTGAAGGCCCACCAATCTGCGGGGGGGGGGGGGGGGGGTTTAGGTTTTTGGGGGGTGGGGGTGGGGGGGTTTAGGTTTTTTTTTCCGGTTTATGTTTAGGGTTTAGTTTTAGGGTTTCGGGAGGGTGGGGGTGGGGGTGGGGGGTTTAGGTTTTTGGGGGGTGGGGGGGTTAGGCTTTTGGTGGGAGGGTAAATTTAGGTTTTTGGGGGTGGGGGTTTAGGTTTTTTTCGGGTTTATGTTTAGGGTTTAGTTTTAGGTTTTCGGGTGGGTGGGGGTGGGGGGGGGGGTTTAGGTTTTTTTTTGGGGGGGGGGGGTTAGGCTTTTGGTGGGAGGGTGAATTTGGGTTTTTGGGGGGTGGGGGTGGGGGTTTAGGTTTTTGGGGGGTGTCGGTGGGGGGTGGGTTAAGTGGTTTAAGCTTTATGTATTAGTGCACTTGTGCAGTACAACCAAAATTTTTTTTTTTTTTTTTTGAAAATTTTTTTCCATACATAAAAAGTAGCGATTTTTCTAAAAAAAATTGTAAAAAAAAAAAATTGGTAAGTTTTTAGGTTTTTTTTAGGCTTTTTTGGTTAGTTTTTTGGTTTTCTCATTTAAACTAGTTTTCTCATGATCCATCCCCGTAAGATACATACATATGTTAAATTTATCTTTTGTGACCAAACTATGCACCGAATGGGCATTTTGGTCATTTCACATATGCTTTAAGGGTAAAATTTGGAAATCTGAGTTCAAAACTTTTACTTACTGTTAAAGTATAAAAATTTATTCATAACATCAGTAGGTAACAAGTCTGGTGCTAAATATGGTTTTAAACCATACTATGCGCCTAAATCGCATAAAAGTCGGTATTTGACGGTATTCGGGTTGACTAAAAAAACTGAGATTTTGATCAGCCTCTACTGTTTAAAATAATTTATTTAATGTATAAAATCAGTAGAAAAAGGTTTGACATGTAAAGGATGTGTAAAACTCATTTTATTAGCAAAAAGGGCAAAACCATCAATTACCGAGTTAATGCAAGAACCCTATGTTATGATCAGTTTAAAATTAAAAAAAAATTTCCAAAAATCCCTAAATATTATATAATAACAGTGGGTAAAAATTTTGGTGTCAAAATTTTGTTTTAAATAGGTTTTATGCCAAGAATGCCGATTAATTAATAAAAATCCTTCAATTTACTATATCAAGCATAACTCCTAATTTAGACCACAAACTGATGTCAAATTTTTAGGATATGCTTTTAAATCAGTAATAAATGTTTTTGTCCTCTCACATTTTCAAAAATCTCGTTTTAATATCAAAAGGGCATAATGGTCAACTTTTAAGCAAATAACGGAAACATGCAACGAACTAGGATTTCCATGGAACCAAGTTGTATAATCTCAGAGGGTTATACTAACCTATAATATGGTCCTAAAGGAACCCTAAGGCATATCTAAACAAAGCTAAATCAGGTCAGAACTGAAAGTCAAAGCAAAAGTCTACTTTTGCGACTTTCGGTTCCGAACCGAGCCTAAACTCAGAATTGTCGGGTTGAACATGCCTAGACATGTTCTTATATTATTTACCAAGTTATTTTAATGTTAAAACATGTTCCATAACCTCTGCATTGTTAGTTATGAATTTATTTACAAAAACTGATTCTGTTGACTTTTTATTAATAAGTTTGACCCGACATTTGACCAAGTTAGAGTGAAAATCAGTAGGTGCCCTTTTAAGGGTTTATTACCTACATAATTACCCACTCATAGCCACTTTCAATTCGAATAATGGCTGGACCGTTAGTTATTAATCACTAAGTCAAAGCTTAATTACGATAGCTTTGACTTTTGGTCATTAAGCTAATAAAACTTAAACTAGAGAGGCTAAGAATGCTTACAAGAACTCTTAGCACGAGATTAGAACAGAAGAAAGCTCTCTTGAACTCCATGAAGCTCCAGAGAAAGTGATTTGAAGTGAAACTTGAAATGAGCAAATGAACTCATGAACACAAGTCCCTTATATAGCAAATTTGATGCTCCAAGATCACTCCATATGTCCCTATGTTGCTCTTAGATGTTCCTAGGTGTCCCTAGTGCATGAAAAACCATTGGCACAGTCCCTGGTATCGAAATATTGCATGCAAAGGTGGTGTAACAGGCTGAAACATGCAGCTGTCATGTTTTTGGTCGCTGGTGCTACTCACGCGGGCCGCGACACTCCCTCTTGACCGGATAACGTCTTTTAAACTTTGCAGTTTTGGTCCCTGGTCCATTTTTAATTAAAATAACTTTCGTTTATTGCATTTAGGACCCCCATAGTTAACTTTTAAGGACCTTGGGTTATTATTTAACTCCGTTAGGCTCCCGGTTAGTTGTACGATCACCCGAAAAGTCTTGTTTTCTTCGAAACTCCACAAAATTAATATCCGATAATCTTGAGAGTAAAATATAAAATTATGAAAATGCTTTTGGGACTGTTTAAAGGTCACTCAGAAGTAACGTTTAACATGTTGACACTTTTAGCCCTTATGTTTCGTAAGATCCTTATTTTAAGCACAAACGACTTCCAATGTTCGACAAATTATTCATTAATGAATATGAACGTCGTATGAGGTCAATCAGAGGCATAAGAATGGCACGTTGACACTTTGGATCCTTTTACTAACATATTTACATTGTTTGACAATTTTAGTCCCTTGGAAACAATTCCTTACATGTTTAAAGTCCCTGACACGTGTCTTTATTATATGGGTCGTGATTTTACGAGGTGTTACATCCTCACCCCCTTAAAAGAAATCTCAACCTCGAGATTTACTGAAATAAATGAGGGTACTTCTGTTTCATCGTGGATTCAACCTCCCACGTGTATTCTGGGCCTCTACGGGCATCCCATTTAACCTTCACAATCGGTACGTGCTTCCTTCGAAGTTTCTTAACCTGTCGATCCTCGATCGACAAAGGTTTTTCAACAAACTTTAAGATCTCATCTATCTGCACGTCCTTATGCGACATTGCTAGCGACTCATCGGCTAGACATTTCTTTAAGTTGCAGATGTGAAATACATTATGAATTCCACTGAGCTCTTCAGGCAGATTTAGCTTGTAAGCTACAGATCCGACACATTCGATGATCTCAAACAGTCCTATGTACCTAGGGCTTAGCTTGCCCTTTTTGCTAAAACGCATCACCCCCTTCCAGGGTGATACCTTGAGTAGCACTTTATCTCCTACCTCGAATTTCAGAGGATTACGCCTTTTATCCGCGTAGCTTTTCTACCTATCCATGGCGGCTTTGAGACAATCACGGATCTGAACAATCTTATCTGTCGTCTCCCGGACTATATCGGGTCCTGATAGTTGGACATCTCCAACTTCCGCCCAACAAATTGGCGTCCTACACTTTCTTCCGTACAAAGCTTCGAAAGGTGCTGCTTGAATACTCGAATGATAACTATTATTGTACGAAAATTCAATCAACAGAGATGATCATCCCAACTTCCTCCTAAATCAATAACACAAGCTCGTAGCATATCCTCAAGTCTTTGAATCGTACGCTCGCTTTGCCCATCCGTCTGAGGATAATATGCAGTGCTGAAATTTAATCGAGTTCCTAAAGATTGCTAAAAGCTTTCCCAGAAATGCGATGTGTATCTTGTATCCCTATCAGAGATAATAGACACTGGCACTCCGTGGAGAAATACAATCTCATCCACGTACAGCTGAGCTAACTTGTCGGAGCTGTGAGTTTCTTTAATCGGCAAGAAGTGGGCTGAGTTGGTTAGTCTATCTACTATAACCCAAATAGTATCATTTCCTCACTTTGTCTTTGGTAACTTTGTGATAAAATCCATGGTTACTATTTCCCATTTCCAGGTGGGAAGTTCAGGCTGTTGTAGCAAACTCGACGGCTTTTTTATGCTCTGCTTTAACTTGTGCGCATGTCAGTCATTTGGCCACATTAGTGGCTATAGATTTCTTCAAACCTATCCACCAATAATTTGCCTTTAAATCTTGGTACATCTTATCACTGCCAGGATGAACAGAATATTTGGAACTATGGGCTTCTTGAAGAATCACTTCCCTAAGTCCTCTATAGATTGGAACCCATATTCGTCCATTCAATCTTAGGATTCCATCCTTGCCATATGACAACTGTTCAGTAGTTACGCCCAACTTCCCATTCAGATAGTTAGCTTCTAATACGGCTTCTTTTTTAGCGGCTAACAATCTCTCATTTAAACTGTTCTTTAACTCAATGCTCTTGGCATTGATTCTAATAGGCTTAACCCTTTCTTTTCTGCTCAAGGCATCGACGACTACATTCGCCTTGCCTGGATGATATCGGATTTCACAGTCATAATCATTCAGTGTCTCCATCCATCGATGCTGTCTCATGTTAAGATCCTTCTGGTTAAACAGAGGTTGAAGGATCTTATGATCAGAATAGATCACACACTTAGTCCCATAAAGGTAATGCCTCCAAAGCTTCAGTGCAAATACAACGGCACCCAACTCCAAATCGTGAGTGGTGTAATTCTTCTCGTGCACCTTTAATTGACGTGAAACATAGGCAATAAGCTTGCCTTTCTGCATAAGCACACATCCCATGCCTGTGTGCGATGCGTCGCAATAAACCACAAATTCTTCAACACCTTCTGGCAATGTTAGTACAGGAGCATTGCTCAGTTTCTGCTTAAGAATCTCAAAGGATTATTGTTGTTTGGGACCCCAGTCAAACTTGACATTCTTGCGAGTTAACGATGTTAGAGGTGCAGCAATTCTTGAAAAGTTCTCAATGAAACGTCGATAGTATCCTGCTAGACCCAAGAAGCTACGTATCTCTGTGGGAGTCTTAGGCTCTTGCCAATTCATAATTGCTTCAATCTTAACGGGATCCACCTGGATACCACGCTCGCTCACCATATGACCAAGAAATTGGACTTCACAAAGCCAAAACTCGCATTTAGAAAACTTGGCGTAGAGCTTCTCTTGCTGTAGTAGTTTAAGGATATACCGAAGATATCTTTCATGATCGGCTTGATTCTTCGAGTAGATAAGAATGTCATCAATGAAGACAATGACAAACTTGTCCAAGTACGGCTTGCAAACGTGATTCATGAGATCCATGAATGCTCCAGGTGCATTAGTGAGCCCGAAAGGCATCACCAAGAACTCATAGTGTCCATATCGAGTTCTGAATGCAGTCTTATGCACATCTTCATCTCTGACTTTCAGTTGATGGTATCCTGACCTCAAATCAATCTTGGAGAAATAACTTGCTCCTTGAAGTTGATCGAATAAATCATCGATCATGGGTAGCGGATATCTATTCTTGATCATCACTTTATTCAGCTCGCGATAATCGATGCATAGACGCATCGAGCCATCCTTCTTTTTCACAAAGAGGATTGGTGCTCCCCAAGGGGACGAGCTAGGTCGAATAAAACCCTTTTCCAATAAATCATCCAAATGAGTCCTTAACTCTTTCATCTCAGTTGGTGCCAACCGATAAGGTGCTCTTGCAATTGGTGCAGCTCCAGGAATGATATCGATTCTGAACTCCACTTGTCTATCTGGGGGTAAACCATGTAGTTCTTCAGGGAATACTTCTGTATATTTAGAAATAACAGGGATGTCTTCAATCTTGGGCTTTGGCTCATCGATGGTTACCTGTGCCATATAAATGACACAACCTCTCTTCATACACCTTGATACCTTAAGCATGGACACTTGCTTAGGTAACCCGTACTGTGTATCTCCTTGTATTGTAAGTGGCTCACCATAAGGAGTCTTGATCACCACTTGTTTGTTGTCACAAACGATCTGAGCTTGGTTATGAGATAACCAATCCATGCCTATCACTATATCGAATCCAGCTAGTTTTAACGGAAGCAAGGAGAGCGGAAAAGAGTGATTCCTAATGGATATAAAACATCCATCTAGAACTGTTGAAGCAGTCTCTATAGTACCATCGGCTAATTCTACTTCATACTTTATGCTTAGAGTCTTAACAGACAGATTTAATAACTTACAAAATTTATTATCCACAAAAGACTTGTCTGCACCCGAATCAAACAATACTCTAGCATAAACATCATTGATAAGAAAGGTACCTGTTATCACATTGTCGTTCCGAACCGCTTCTTGAGCATTCATTTGAAAGACCCAAGCATTGGTCTTTTTACCCTCTTCAGGTTTCTTTGCATACTTTGGGAAGTTGGACTTGATATGCCCCTTCTCGTTACAGTTGTAACAAGTCGCATCCTTTATCCTTTTGCAATCCAATGTTTTATGCTCATTTGATTTGTAGATCCCACAAGCTCTAGGCTGCGATTGGGATTTTGATTCGAACCTGCAATTCCCTAGATGACGCTTCTTGTAGGTTTTACACTTGGGCTTTTCACCCGACTGCTGACTATCCTTTTTAAATCCTGAACTCTTCTTGTGATCTGAGTACCCTTTATGTTTCTTATCAGAACGGCGTGAGTTCTCCTCCTCACGTTTCCTCTTCCCTTCATCGGAATTCTTAAGCGATCTCTGCCTGACCGCATCGAGAGTAAGAGATAACGACAAATCAGCCACCGACCTGAATGTGGTGGGTCTAGATGCTTTCACACTTGCTTTAATTTCCGGAGCTAAACCTTCAATAAAACGAGCTATACGTTTCGGTTCCGGTGTGACCAAGTATGGAACCAATCGAGACATGGTGTTGAAGCTCGTAAGATATGCCTGACAGTCTAAGTTCTTCATGACCAATGTCAAGAAGTGAGTCTTGATTTTCTCAACTTCATGTTGAGGACAATAATTTTCCTTGATTAGAGCAACAAACTGATCCCACGTCAAGTTATACAACGGGATCTTCCCTGTAGGTTGGATCAATGACCTCCACCAAGCCAAAGCTTCTCCTTTAAAGGATTGTGAAACAAACTTCACAATGTCCTGTTCGGCACAACCACTAATATCAACCACTGTATCCATCTCATCGAGCCACGTCATGCAATCAATGGCTCCTTTCTCCCCTGTGAAATCCCTGGGCTTGCAGGAGACGAAATACTTATAAGAACAGGTCTTAATACGTGGCTCTTGATTGAGCACGATTCGGTTGGATGGAACACTCCTCTGATTTGATGAATGATGAGATTCGTCCTTATGAGATACATGAGTCTTGGAGGGTGGTTTTGTATGTGGTACGGACTGAGTTCTGGCGCGAGTACCACTTGATTCATTAAACTGTCTGTCGAGAGCTCGAGTAACGGCATTATCTATTAATGCCTGCAGTTCCGCACCAGCTACATTAACTCTGGTAGTATCATTATTCTCCCTCGGGTGACTGTTAACCTCATCTGATCCGGCCATGTAGCTTGATTGCTACATAAAATATTAATAATGATTTATTCAAAAGTCTATTATGGAATTGTCATTTATGGCAATTCATTAATCATGGTAATACTAAACCATATCAATTAATTTGTTAGGCATAATTTATCTAGGATCTTCTTTATAATTAATCCTTATTTGTAAATTATCAAAATATTAGAATGGCATAAAAGACTAGTCACAAAGACAATTTTAAATTATAAGCCATGATTTTATAGGATCGATGCATTAAGGCTTGAACATAGTTTATCACCTTTTCTTGATAGGGAGTCGTGGACTACAACCGTCTTTTTGTCTTTCAGGACAATAAGTGTGGTCCCTAGGCACTTTATCACTAATGGATGTTTAAATAATAAATAGAGAAAAGAAATTGGAAGAATCCAATATAAGGATGACTTGTGTGATTTTATCGAATCACATTTGCCAGGAATGTTAACATGTTTTCAGATGTTAACAAGGATTTGAATCTTAAAAAGGAACTACCATCATGGCCCTGTCTTAGAATGACATATGGGCTAGGTTTTTACCTTTAAGATTTCATTTAATAATTAATGGAAGATCAATTACAAAAAGGAATGATATTTTGATTTATTTCATATATTATATTCATGCATATGATGACAAATGAAATTTTAAAATTAAAATATTCCATTAAATTTTTAAAAGGAGTACATAGATGCCATAAACGGGACTTTTACATAAATAACTTGCCCACGCAGGGGCTAAAATGAAAATACAAGTACTCGCAGGGACTAAGTACATAAATAAAAATGTCCAAGGAGGGACTTGATTGAAATAAAGAAATTATAACACAAATAAATAAGGAATCTTCAAAAATCCCTCTTCTTCTTCCCCTTGATCAGATTCGCCAAACCCTTAAGCAGACCCCGACGGTTTCTACGCTCCTCTTGCACCTCCCATTTCACCTGGTTCAACCTCTGAAGGATTTCCTGCTGCTGCGGCGGCTGGATCAATGGCAGCTGCGGCGGCTGCTGCTGCGGAGGTTGAGAAGGTGGCGGGTATTGATACCCATAGGCTGGGTACCCTGTTTGGTATGAAGCTGCATAGGACCCTTCAGGGTGAAGAACATTGTAGTTGGCCGCCTCGAGGTACGGTTCGACGGCTGGAGCATTGTAATAATTGTACCCCGGGTAGGCTGGCTGCTCAAATGGGTTATACGCCGCTGCACCGGTGTATGAAGGAATTGGGTTATCATAACCCATTGGTGGTGGTGATGCGACCGGAGCTGAGTCGACTTCTGAAGCTGGGTTTGAAGGCCCACCAATCTGCGCGGGGGGGGGGGGTTAGGTTTTTGGGGGGTGGGGGTGGGGGGGTTTAGGTTTTTTTCCGGTTTATGTTTAGGGTTTAGTTTTAGGGTTTCGGGAGGGTGGGGGTGGGGGGGTTTAGGTTTTTGGGGGGTGGGGGGGTTAGGCTTTTGGTGGGAGGGTAAATTTAGGTTTTTGGGGGTGGGGGTTTAGGTTTTTTTCGGGTTTATGTTTAGGGTTTAGTTTTAGGTTTTCGGGAGGGTGGGGGGTGGGGCGGTTTAGGTTTTTGGGGGGTGGGGGGTGGGGGGGTTAGGCTTTTGTTGGGAGGGTGAATTTAGGTTTTTGGGGGGTGGGGGTGGGGGGTTTAGGTTTTTGGGGGGTGGGTTAAGTGGTTTAAGCTTTATGTATTAGTGCACATGTGCAGTACAACCAAAAATTTTATTTTATTATTTTTTTTTTTTGAAAATTTTTTTCCATACATAAAAAGTAGCGATTTTTTTAAAAAAAATTGTAAAAAAAAAATTGGTATGTTTTTAGGTTTTTTTTAGGCTTTTTTGGTTAGTTTTTTGGTTTTCTCATTTAAACTAGTTTTCTCATGATCCATCCCCGTAAGATACATACATATGTGAAATTTATCTTTTGTGACCAAACTATGCACCGAATGGGCATTTTGGTCATTTCACATATGCTTTAAGGGTCAAATTTGGAAATCTGAGTTAAAAACTTTTACTTACTGTTAAAGTATAAAAATTTATTCATAACATCAGTAGGTAACAAGTCTGGTGCTAAATATGGTTTTAAACCATACTATGCGCCTAAATCGCATAAAAGTCGGTATTTGACGGTATTCGGGTTGATTAAACAAACTGAGATTTTGATCAGCCTCTACTGTTTAAAATAATTTATTTAATGTATAAAATCAGTAGAAAAAGGTTTGACATGTAAAGGATGTGTAAAACTCATTTTATTAGCAAAAAGGGCATAACCGTCAATTACCGAGTTAATGCAAGAACCCTATGTTATGATCAGTTTAAAATTAAAAAAAAATTTCCAAAAATCCCTAAATATTATATAATAACAGTGGGTAAAAATTTTGGTGTCGAAATTTTGGTTTAAATAGGTTTTATGCCAAGAATGCCGATTAATTAATAAAAATCCTTCAATTTACGATATCAAGCATAACTCCTAATTTAGACCACAAACTGATGTCAAATTTTTAGGACATGCTTTTAAATCAGTAATAAATGTTTTTGTCCTCTCACATTTTCAAAAATCTCGTTTTAATATCAAAAGGGCATAATGGTCAACTTTTAAGCAAATAACGGAAACATGCAACGAACTAGGATTTCCATGGAACCAAGTTGTATAATCTCAGAGGGTTATACTAACCTATAATATGGTCCTAAAGGAACCCTAAGGCATATCTAAACAAAGCTAAATCAGGTCAGAACTGAAAGTCAAAGCAAAAGTCTACTTTAGCGACTTTCGGTTCCGAACCGAGCCTAAACTCAGAATTGTCGGGTTGAACATGCCTAGACATGTTCTTATATTATTTACCAAGTTATTTTAATGTTAAAACATGTTCCATAACCTCTGCATTGTTAGTTATGAATTTATTTACAAAAACTGATTCTGTTGACTTTTTATTAATAAGTTTGACCCGACATTTGACCAAGTTAGAGTGAAAATAAGTAGGTGCCCTTTTAAGGGTTTATTACCTACATAATTACCCACTCATAGCCACTTTCAATTCGAATAATGGCTGGACCGTTAGTTATTAATCACTAAGTCAAAGCTTAATTACGATAGCTTTGACTTTTGGTCATTAAGCTAATAAACCTTAAACTAGAGAGGCTAAGAATGCTTACAAGAACTCTTTGCACGAGATTAGAACAGAAGAAAGCTCTCTTGAACTCCATGAAGCTCCAGAGAAAATGATTTGAAGTGAAACTTGAAATGAGCAAATGAACTCATGAACACAAGTCCCTTATATAGCAAATTTGATGCTCCAAGATCACTCCATATGTCCCTATGTTGCTCTTAGATGTTCCTAGGTGTTCCTAGTGCATGAAAAACCATTGGCACAGTCCCTAGTATCGAAATATTGCATGCAAAGGTGGTGTAACAGGCTGAAACATGCAGCTGTCATGTTTTTGGTCGCTGGTGCTGCTCACCCGGGCCGCGACACTCCCTCTTGACCGGATAACATCTTTTAAACTTTGCAGTTTTGGTCCCTGGTCCATTTTTAATTAAAATAACTTTCGTTTATTGCATTTAGGACCCCCATAGTTAACTTTTAAGGACCTTGGGTTATTATTTAACTCCGTTAGGCCCCCGGTTAGTCGTACGATCACCCGAAAAGTCTTGTTTTCTTCGAAACTCCACAAAATTAATATCCGATAATCTTGAGAGTAAAATATATAATTATGAAAATGCTTTTGGGACTGCTTAAGGTCACTCAGAGGTAACGTTTAACATGTTGACACTTTTAGCCCTTATGTTTCGTAAGATCCTTATTTTAAGCACAAACGACTTCCAATGTTCGACAAATTATTCATTAATGAATATGAACGTCGTATGAGGTCAATCCGAGGCATAAGAATGGCATGTTGACACTTTGGATCCTTTTACTAACATATTTACATTGTTTGACAATTTTAGACCCTTGGAAACAATTCCTTACACGTTTAAAGTCCCTGACACGTGTCTTTATTATATGGGTCATGATTTTACGAGGTGTTACATCCTCACCCCTTAAAAGAAATCTCAACCTCGAGATTTACTGAAATAAATGAGGGTACTTCTGTTTCATCGTGGATTCAACCTCCCACGAGTATTCTGGGTCTCTACGGGCATCCCATTTAACCTTCACAATTGGTACGTGCTTCCTTCGAAGCTTCTTAACCTGTCGATCCTCGATCGACAAAGGTTTTTCAACAAACTTTAAGCTCTCGTCTATCTGCACGTCCTTATGCGACATTGCTAGCGACTCATCGGCTAGACATTTCTTTAAGTTGCAGATGTGAAATACATTATGAATTCCACTGAGCTCTTCAGGCAGATTTAGTTTGTAAGCTACAGATCCGACACATTCGATGATATCAAACGGTCCTATGTACCTAGGGATTAGCTTGCCCTTTTTTCCAAAACGCATCACCCCCTTCCAGGGTGATAGCTTGAGTAGCACTTTATCTCCTACCTCGAATTTCAGAGGATTACGCCTTTTATCCGCGTAGCTTTTCTACTTATCCATGGCGGCTTTGAGACAATCACGGATCTGAACAATCTTATCTGTTGTCTCCAGGACTATATCGGGTCCTGATAGTTGGACATCTCCAACTTCCGCCCAACAAACTGGCGTCCTACACTTTCTTCCGTACAAAGCTTCGAAAGGTGCTGCTTGAATACCCGAATGATAACTATTATTGTACGAAAATTCAATCAACGGAGATGATCATCCCAACTTCCTCCTAAATCAATAACACAAGCTCGTAGCATATCCTCAAGTGTTTGAATCGTACGCTCGCTTTGCCCGTCCGTCTGAGGATAATATGCAGTGCTGAAATTTAATCGAGTTCCTAAAGATTGCTAAAAGCTTTCCCAGAAATGCGATGTGTATCTTGTATCCCTATCAGAGATAATAGACACTGGCACTCCGTGGAGAAATACAATCTCATCCACGTACAGCTGAGCTCACTTGTCGGAGCTGTGAGTTTCTTTAATCGGCAAGAAGTGGGCTGACTTGGTTAGTCTATCTACTATAACCCAAATAGTATCATTTCCTCGCTTTGTCTTTGGTAACTTTGTGATAAAATCCATGGTTACCATTTCCCATTTCCAGGTGGGAAGTTCAGGCTGTTGTAGCAAACTCGACGGCTTTTGATGCTCTGCTTTAACTTGTGCGCATGTCAGTCATTTGGCCACATTAGTGGCTATAGATTTCTTCAAACCTATCCACCAATAATTTGCCTTTAAATCTTGGTACATCTTATCACTGCCAAGATGAACTGAATATTTGGAACAATGGGCTTCTTGAAGAATCACTTCCCTAAGTCCTCTATAGATTGGAACCCATATTCGTCCATTCAATCTTAGGATTCCATCCTTGCCATATGACAACTGTTCAGCAGTTACGCCCAACTTCTCATTCAGATAGTTAGCTTCTAATACGGCTTCTTTTTAGCGGCTAACAATCTCTCATTTAAACTGTTCTTTAACTCAATGCTCTTGGCATTGATTCTAATAGGCTTAACCCTTTCTTTTCTGCTCAAGGCATCGGCGACTACATTCGCCTTGCCTGGATGATATCGGATTTCACAGTCATAATCATTCAGTGTCTCCATCCATCGACGCTGTCTCATGTTAAGATCCTTCTGGTTAAACAGACGTTGAAGGATCTTATGATCAGAATAGATCACACACTTAGTCCCACAAAGGTAATGCCTCCAAAGCTTCAGTGCAAATACAACGGCACCCAACTCCAAATCGTGAGTGGTGTAATTCTTCTCGTGCACCTTTAATTGACGTGAAACATAGGCAATAAGCTTGCCTTTCTGCATAAGCACACATCCCATGCCTGTGTGCGATGCATCGCAATAAACCACAAATTCTTCAACACCTTCTGGCAATGTTAGTACAGGAGCATTGCTCAGTTTCTGCTTAAGAATCTCAAAGGATTATTGTTGTTTGGGACCCCAGTCAAACTTGACATTCTTGCGAGTTAACGATGTTAGAGGTACAGCAATTCTTGAAAAGTTCTCAATGAAACGTCGATAGTATCCTGCTAGACCCAAGAAGCTACGTATCTCTGTGGGAGTCTTAGGCTCTTGCCAATTCATAATTGCTTCAATCTTAGCGGGATCCACCTGGATACCACGCTCGCTCACCATATGTCCAAGAAATTGGACTTCACGAAGCCAAAACTCGCATTTAGAAAACTTGGCGTAGAGCTTCTCTTGCTGTAGTAGTTTAAGGATACACCGAAGATATCTTTCATGATCGGCTTGATTCTTCGAGTAGATAAGAATGTCATCAATGAAGACAATGACAAACTTGTCCAAGTACGGCTTGCAAACGTGATTCATGAGATCCATGAATGCTCCAGGTGCATTAGTGAGCCCGAAAGGCATCACCAAGAACTCATAGTGTCCATATCGAGTTCTGAATGAAATCTTATGCCCATCTTCATCTCTGACTTTCAGTTGATGGTATCCTGACCTCAAATCAATCTTGGAGAAATAACTTGCTCCTTGAAGTTGATCGAATAAATCATCGATCCTAGGTAGCGGATATCTATTCTTGATCGTCACTTTACTCAGCTCGCGATAATCGATGCATAGACGCATCGAGCCATCCTTCTTTTTCACAAAGAGGATTGGTGCTCCCCAAGGGGATGAGCTAGGTCGAATAAAACCCTTTTCCAATAAATCATCCAAATGAGTCCTTAACTCTTTCATCTCAGTTGGTGCCAACCGATAAGGTGCTCTTGCAATTGGTGCAGCTCTAGGAATGATATCGATTCTAAACTCCACTTGCCTATCTGGGGGTAAACCATGTAGTTCTTCAGGGAATACTTCTGTATATTCAGAAATAACAGGGATGTCTTCAATCTTGGGCTTTGGCTCATCGATGGTTACCTGTGCCATATAAATGACACAACCTCTCTTCATACACCTTGATACCTTAAGCATGGACACTTGCTTAGGTAACCCGTACTGTGTATCTCCTTGTATTGTAAGTGGCTCACCATAAGGAGTCTTGATCACCACTTGTTTGTTGTCACAAACGATCTGAGCTTGGTTATGAGATAACCAATCCATGCCTATCACTATATCGAATCCAGCTAGTTTTAACGGAAGCAAGGAGAGCGGAAAAGAGTGATTCCTAATGGATATAAAACATCCATCTAGAACTGTTGAAGCAGTCTCTATAGTACCATCGGCTAATTCTACTTCATACTTTATGCTTAGAGTCTTAACAGACAGATTTAATAACTTACAAAATTTATTATCCACAAAAGACTTGTCTGCACCCGAATCAAACAATACTCTAGCATAAACATCATTGATAAGAAAGGTACCTGTTATCACATTGTCGTTCCGAACCGCTTCTTGAGCATTCATTTGAAAGACCCAAGCATCGGTCTTTTTACCCTCTTCAGGTTTCTTTGCATACTTTGGGCAGTTGGACTTGATATGCCCCTTCTCGTTACAGTTGTAACAAGTCGCATCCTTTATCCTTTTGCAATCCAATGTTTTATGCTCATTTGATTTGCAGATCCCACAAGCTCTAGGCTGCGATTGGGATTTTGATTCGAACCTGCAATTCCCTAGATGACGCTTCTTGCAGGTTTTACACTTGGGCTTTTCACCCGACTGCTGACTATCCTTTTTAAATCCTGAACTCTTCTTGTGATCTGAGTACCCTTTATGTTTCTTATCAGAACGGCGTGAGTTCTCCTCCTCACGTTTCCTCTTCCCTTCATCGGAATTCTTAAGCGATCTCTGCCTGACCGCATCGAGAGTAAGAGATAACGACAAATCAGCCACCGACCTGAATGTGGTGGGTCTAGATGCTTTCTCACTTGCTTTAATTTCCGGAGCTAAACCTTCAATAAAACGAGCTATACGTTTCGGTTCTGGTGTGACCAAGTATGGAACCAATCGAGACATGGTGTTGAAGCTCGTAAGATATGCCTGACAGTCTAAGTTCTTCATGACCAATGTCAAGAAGTCAGTCTCGATTTTCTCAACTTCATGTTGAGGACAATAATTTTCCGTGATTAGAGCATCAAACTGATCCCACGTCAAGTTATACAACGGGATCTTCCCTGTAGGTTGGATCAATGACCTCCACCAAGCCAAAGCTTCTCCTTTAAAGGATTGTGAAACAAACTTCACAATGTCCTGTTCGGCACAACCACTAATATCAACCACTGTATCCATCTCATCGAGCCACGTCATGCAATCAATGGCTCTTTTCTCCCCTGTGAAATCCCTGGGCTTGCAGGAGACGAAATACTTATAAGAACATGTCTTAATACGTGGCTCTTGATTGAGCACGATTCGGTTGGATGGAACACTCCTCTGATTTGACGAATGATGAGATTCGTCCTTATGAGATACATGAGTCTTGGAGGGTGGTTTTGTATGTGGTACGGACTGAGTTCTGGCGCGAGTACCACTTGATTCATTAAACTGTCTGTCGAGAGCTCGAGTAACGGCATTATCTATTAATGCCTGCAGTTCCGCACCAGCTACATTAACTCTGGTAGTATCATTATTCTCCCTCGAGTGACTGTTAACCTCATCTGATCCGGCTATGTAGCTTGATTGCTACATAAAATATTAATAATGATTTATTCAAAAGTCTATTATGGAATTGTCATTTATGGCAATTCATTAATCATGGTAATACTAAACCATATCAGTTAATTTGTTAGGCATAATTTATCTAGGATCTTCTTTATAATTAATCCTTATTTGTAAATTATCAAAATATTAGAATGGCATAAAAGACTAGTCACAAAGACAATTTTAAATTATAAGCCATGATTTTATAGGATCGATGCATTAAGGCTTGAACATAGTTTATAACCCATTGGTGCTGGTGATGCGACCGGAGCTGAGTCGACTTCTGAACTGGGTTTGAAGGCCCACCAATCTGCGGCTCTTCATATAGTGGCGGGTAGTGACTGCCACTGGAGTGTTGGGGGTGCTGAAGTGGAAACCCCCTCGCACGGACATCCGTGCACCTGATCTCCTTCGCCTCGGTGGTTCTGGAGGCAGCTGGTGCTCTAGCAGCGGTGGTGGCGGTGGCGTGACTGCTTCAAAATGTGGGTCCTCAGAGGGGACCTGTTGGTGTGGTGATGAGTTGTGGGAAGGTGTATACTCCCAGTGATAATTGCTCCACCATTGAGCAAATGAATCGGGACCTCTATGAGGCGAACCATGGAAAGATGATCCGTCTGAAATCTCTATGGGATGCGTGGGCATCCCAGTTGGCGGCTCGGCAGGCTCTGGATCTAGATCCTCGTCCATATCTATACCCTGGGCTTCAGGAAAGTGGTCTTCTGGTCCCAACGGGTTATGGCCCATTGGTTCTTCACTCACGTTTGCCGGATTAAACCGGCTCTGAAAGTAGGGGGTCGGGTCCTGAAAGGCACGGTGAGAACCCGAACGCTGCAACGGGAGGTAGGAGTGGCGTGAGTGGTCGGACTCGTTGTTCTGGTGGAGCCCGAATGAGTCATGGTATGATGGCGATGAACTGAGAGAGACTGAACGCCTCGCCGGCTCCAGGTAAGTCCTCCAATCCTCATGGGGACTTGAGCTTAAAGTTGCTGATGGAGTTCGCCGATGTGATGGCCCGGCCTCATGATCATTAGGAGCAGTGAATGGTGCCTTGCCTCGTCCACCTCGTCCTCTGAATCATGGCGGCATTTTCTTGTTCTTGACAAAATAAACAAAGGAAAACAACAAAAGAAAAACAATAAGATTAGGATTAGTCCTAAGTCATTTGACTAGACTCGGAAGTCAAGGAATGTGCAAACTGTGTCATTGAGATTAAACACAAAAGGCTAGTGTTTAATTCACTCAATGTTGGCTCTGATACCAACCTGTCACACCCCGATATTTCCACGTATTACCGGTGGGCCCGGTGGGGAGTATCGTGACGTAGTTGATATCATCATAGTCAAATAATCACAGTTCAATGCACAGCGGAAGTCTAAAAGTAATAATATTACAAATCGATTGAAAGTAACATAAAATATTACGCAACGGGTTGTAAAAGGATCCACAGGCGGATCTAAGATAAAAAGAAACATTGTTCAACAGAATTAAGCATCAAAAGCTTGCAAGACTCTTTATTTGATACTAGGAGTAGCCAGCCCATTTCGCTTAGTACCTACACTTAACCTTTTTGGAAAATACGTTAGTTTACACAGGTAAATACAATTAACGGACACTTTTGAAAATTTTTAAGAAAATTGATTTAAATGTACAAGGCACAAATATACTTTTATAACTTGGGACAATTATTAAAAATAATCTTGTAAAAGATTTATATGTTTGTCATACATTTAGGATCCGGGATAGAAGCCGGAACAAGATTAATAGACACACCACATAATATAAACCCACGACGAGTTATCCTCAACAAGCGGGTATATCTTTTTACATACGCACTGGCAGGTGTATGCCTACACCCAGTGCTTAAGTCGTGGCCATTTCAATGAATGAGCCGAGGGTATCCAGGACATGGTCATTAACCCCCCAAAGGCTTAAAACAAACAAAACAGATTAAACGGGTTATCTAAATGATTTAACCATTATTCGATTAAAGATTCAATACCCGACCAAGCGGTATTATTAAATACCGTATCCCAAGCCCGTATAATAGAAAATAAGTTAAAAGTATTTACCTAAGCAAAAATATAATTTTTTTTATCCCAGCCGTATATCAATCAGCAAGTACAAAAAGCTTTTACCGGGATCCTAATCTGGAACGAAGGTTTTTTAATAACCTATTAGATTCCTAACGGGTCTTAATTAAGCTATTACTTAGACCAGTTAGTTTTAAAGAAAGGTATACGGTTCAAAACACAAGATTAAGTGAAGACCGGATTAGAATGTGATTTAGACCCAACAAGTATGAAGACTTGCATAATAAGGGTAAGCTAAACACATTCTGGATTTTGAAGAGAAAATGATAAGGTTTGACCCATTTCGGTTAATTTACGCAAACTAGTTACATAAATCGTACCGAAAGCGAAAAATGCATAACGGGTAACCAAATGAGTCATGTATAGGTTGCACAAGTTAATATGCTTAAAATATGTTATGATATCCGTATGATACCTTCCATTATGCCCAAAACGAATTTAAAATCAAATTAAACCCCGTAAGGGTATTTTGGTCATTTTAAAGCTTATAAAAGAGGTTAAATAGTAATCTTAATTTATGGTCTAAAATAATCAGTAAAAATATTTATTTTAATGGGTTATATCAGTAAGATACCATACATATGTGAAATTTATCTTTTATGACCAAACTATGCGCTGAAGGAGCATTTTGGTCATTTCATATATGCTTTAAGGGTCAAATTTGGAAATCTGAGTTCAAAAATTTTACTTACTGTTAAAGTATAAAAATTTATTCATAACATTAGTAGGTAACAAGTCTTAGGTGCTAAATATGGTTTTAAACCATACTATGCGCCTAAATCGCATAAAAATCGGTATTTGACGGTATTCGGGTTGATTAATAAAATCTGAGATTTTGATCAGTCTCTACTGTTTAAAATAATTTATTTAATGTATAAAATCAGTAGAAAAAGGTTTGACATGTAAAGGATGTGTAAAACTCATTTTATTAGCAAAAAGGGCATAACCGTCAATTACCGAGTTAATGCAAGAACCCTATGTTATGATCAGTTTAAAATTAAACAAAAATTTCAAAAAATCCCTAAATATTATATAATAACAGTGGGTAAAAGGTTTGGTGTCGAAATTCGGGTTTAAATAGGTTTTATGCCAAGAATGCCTATTAATTAATAAAAATCCTTCAATTTACGATATCGAGCATAACTCCTAATTTAGACCACAATCTGATGTCAAATTTTTAGAACATGCTTATAAATCAGTAATAAAGGTTTTTGTCCTCTCACATTTTCAAAAATCTCGTTTTAATACCAAAAGGGCATAATGGTCAACTTTTAAGCAAATAACG
This sequence comes from Helianthus tuberosus, assembly GCA_030545235.1. NCBI lineage: Eukaryota > Viridiplantae > Streptophyta > Magnoliopsida > Asterales > Asteraceae > Helianthus > Helianthus tuberosus. The sequence continues at coordinate 5,035,220 of CM060362.1, forward strand.
GAAACATGCAATGAACTAGGATTTCCATGGAACCAAGTTGTATAATCTCAGAGGGTTATACTAACCTATAATATGGTCCTAAGGGAACCCTAAGACATATCTAAACTAAGCTAAATTGGGTCAGAACTGAAAGTCAAAGCAAAAGTCTACTTTTGCGACTTTCGGTTTCGAACCGAGCCTAAACTCAGAATTGTCGGGTTGAACATGCCTAGACATGTTCTTATATTATTTACCAAGTTATTTTAATGTTAAAACATGTTCCATAACCTCTGCATTGTTAGTTATGAATTTATTTGTAAAAATTGATTCTGTTGACTTTTTATTAATAAGTTAGACCCGACATTTGACCAAGTTAGAGTGAAAATCAGTAGGTGCCCTTTTAAGGGTTTATTATTACCTACATAATTACCCACTCATAGCCACTTTCAATTCGAATAATGGCTGGACCATTAGTGATTAATCACTAAGTCAAAGCTTAATTACGATAGCTTTGACTTTTAGTCATTAAGCTAATAAAACTTAAACTAGAGAGGCTAAGAATGCTTATAAGAACTCTTAGCACGAGATTAGAACAGAAGAAAGCTCTCTTGAACTCCAGGAAGCTCCAGAGAAAGTGATTTGAAGTGAAACTTGAAATGAGCAAATGAACTCATGAACACAAGTCCCTTATATAGCAAATTTGATGCTCCAAGATCACTCCATATTAGGGATGAGCTCGGTACCGTCTGGTACCGAACTGGTACCGGTACCGAAAGAACCGGCACCGAAAATCCTCAAAAGTGGGTACCGGTACCGAATATACCCGGTTCGGTACGGTTCGGTACCGGTACGGTACCGCACCGGTACCGAACCGGTACCGAAAATGCTAAAAGTCGGTACCGAATCGGTGCCGAAAAAGTACCCGGTTCGGTAAATTCGGTACCGGGAACGAATTGCTCATCCCTATTCCATATGTCCCTATGTTGCTCTCAGATGTTCCCAGGTGTCCTTAGTGCATGAAAAACCATTGGCACAGTCCCTGCTATCGAAATATTGCATGCAAAGGCGGTGTAACAGGCTGAAACATGAAGTTGTCATGTTTTTGGTCGCTGGTGCTGCTCAAGCGGGCCGCGTAAGACTCAGAGAGAATCTACGCGGGCCGCGACACTCCCTCTTGACTGGATAACATCTTTTTAACTTTGCATTTTTGGTCCCTGATCCATTTTTAATTAAAATAACTTTCGTTTATTGCATTTAGGACCCCCATAGTTAACTTTTAAGGGCCTTGGGTTATTATTTAACTCCGTTAGGCTTCCGGTTAGTCTTACGATCACCCAAAAAGTCTTGTTTTCTTCGAAACTCCACAAAATTAATATCCGATATTCTTGAGAGTAAAATATATAATTATTACAATGCTTTTGGGACTGTTTAAAGGTCACTCAGAGGTAACGTATAACATGTTGACACTTTTAGCCCTTATATTTCGTTAGATCCTTATTTTAAGCACAAACGACTTCCAATGTTCGACAAATTATTCATTAATGAATACGAACGTTGTATGAGGTCAATCAGAGGCATAAGAATGGCACGTTGACACTTTGGATTCTTTTACTAACATATTTACATTGTTTGACAATTTTAGTCCTTTGGAAACAATTCCTTACACGTTTAAAGTCCCTGACACGTGTCTTTATTATATGGGTCGTGATTTTACGAGGTGTTACATCCTTACCCTATACAACAAATGTAAAATAAAAAGATTATCCATGGCTACCAAAACATAATACAAAAACGACAATTTTTGCAAAGTGTCCACTAAATTATTAGAACCTGGGTGCCAATCATTTGCCCAATTTGAAGTCCAACAACTACCAGCACAACGTACTGCTTGAGAAATCCTCAATTGGTATCTTTCAAGTTTGGGGAAACATCAATAAAAATGACATCGAGTTGCGTAAAGCACCCTACAATGTAACAAATGAAATAAGAAAACAAAAGAAATACTAAGAACTGTAGTTGCAGAAATGAACATACCTTTAGATCAATAGATCCTGTGGTCGATTCCCATAAGAGGGATTTTCTCATATTTATTGGGTTATTTTCTGAATTGCTGTATAACATTATGCCTAGTGGAGATGGATATGATCGAGTGGTTCCGCTGTTGGCACGATGATACTCTAGTGGCCCATCAGTGATCCAAATTTGCTGTTAAAAAACCATATTTTTATGTATAATCTAATAGTTGAAGTATTCAACTACATACTAAAAACTAATTTGTGAAAAGTCATACTTGTAATCAGAAGTCATACATGTGTTTTATTATAGGAAAAATCTCCAAAATCAATATATGATCATATTACACATGTATTATAGGAAAAATATCCAAATTCAATATATGATCATATTACACATATAATTACAAAGTTATCCCCCGTGAATACTCACCGAGTTATACCATTTAAATTATGTATACAATAAATGTAAAATAAAAAGTTTATCTACGGCTACCCAAACATAATATAAAAACAACAATTTTTGCAGAGTGTCCACCAAATTAATAGAACCTGGGTGCCAATCATTTTCCCAACTTGAAGTCCAACAACTACCAGCACAACATACTGCTCAAGAAATCCTCAATTGGTATCTTTCAAGTTTGGGGAAACATCAATAAAAATGACATCGAGTTGCGTAAAGCACCCTACAATGCAACAAATGAAATAAGAAAACAAAAGAAATACTAAGAACTGTAGTAGCAAAGATGGACATACCTTTAGATCAATAGTTCTTGGGTTTGATTCCCATAAGAGGGGTTTTCCCATATTTATTGGGTTTCCTCTTGAATTGGTGTATAGACATTATGCCTAGTGGAGATGGATATGATCGGGTGGTTCCGCTACTAGCACGATGATACTCAGTGGCCCGTCCGTGATCCAAATCTGCCGTTAAAAAACCATATTTTTATGTACATTCTAATAGTTGAAGTATTCAACTACATACTAAAAACTAATTTGTGAAAAGTCGTACTTGTAATCAAAAGTCAAACATGTGTTTTATTATAGGAAAAATCTCCAAAATCAATATATGATCATATTACACATATAATTACAAGGTTATCCCCCGTGAATACTCACGGAGTTAGACCATTTAAATTATATATACAACAAATCTAAAATAAAAAGATTATCTATGGCTACCCAAACATAATACAAAAACAACAATTTTTGCAAAGTGTCCACCAAATTAATAGAACCTGGGTGCCAATCATTTGCCCAACTTGAAGTCCAACAACTACTAGCATAACGTACTGCTCAAGAAATCCTCAATTGGTATCTTTCAGGTTTGGGGAAACATCAATAAAAAATGACATCGAGTTAAAGCACCCTACAATGCAATAAATGAAATAAGAAAACAAAATAAATACTAAGAATTGTAGTAGCAGAGATGAACATACCTTTAGATAAGGAGGTACATTTTCATAACTAAGAAGTTTAATAATGATTCATTATTAGAAAACGATGTATTTCTTTCAATATGGTTCCAATTTTCCACCACCTATCAACCATAAAAAAAAGAACAGTGCATGAAGGTTAGTCTAAAAGTGTAACACCTCGGAAATTCACGTCCTATAATATGTTGACACGTGTCATAAAGTTTAAACGTGTGAAAGAAATATTATGGAAGGACTAAAGTTGACAAACGTGGAAAGTATGTAAATATACGTATTCTAAGTGTCAACTATGAATAAATATATTGTATTTTAACCCTACAAGATGCTCATACCTTCAAACGAATAAATCATGGATCATACGAAGCTTAAAGTGAGTGATTTCAAACTACAGGGACCAATTGTGTCAACATGTTTAATTTATACCTCTGAGTGACCTTTTGACAAACCCGAAGCTTTGTAAATATTAATTATGCTCACGAGAATGCACCATAAAAATTTCATAAAGTTTCGTTAACGTATGAGAAAGATATGACCAAATTCGTGTGCGAAGCGTTAAAGCGTAAACGTCGAAAGTTAGGACTTTTCGGGTGAAAATAAAGTTACCCGGGGACTTGGCAAAGTGGGTATATGTTTTAAGGCCTTAGTAGATCAGTTATAAGAGTTTAACATACAAGAAATCAGTGCCTATTCGAGTTTTGAAGAGCCAAGGACTGATTAGCAAACAAAATCACAAAATCTGATCTGCAGGGGGCTCGCGCCACGCGAGGGTACCCTCGCGCCACGCGAGGGTGGCCCAGAACCGCAAAATGTGGACTGTTGTCTGCCAATGCGTTTGTGCGCGACTTTAACCGAATTTTCACATCCCTCTGGCCCCTAAAGCACCCCCTAAGCCTCTAGGACACATGTTAATCGATTGTGGGCAGTCCTAGACCTTGTTGTCAAGCTCCTAAGGTGAGTGAAACTACTATATAAAGCCATCCAAGTTCACCATTTTTCTCACACCTTCATTTGATCATCTGGAGCCTTTCTGGAGCTAAGGAACTCTCCCAACTGATCATAAGTCATGCATAGGACCCTTGTAAGTGTTCTAATCCTTTCTTGTTTGAGTTTAGCTTAGTTAATTAGCTAAAAGTCAAACCGTCGTAATTACGGTTTGACTTCGAGATTAGTCAATAATGGCTCAGTCAAATCTCGAATCAAAAGTAGTTATAAGTTGGTATTTATGTGGGTAATAAAACCCCAAAAGGGTTTCCCCTGATCACCACTTTAACTAGTTCAAAAGTCGGGTCAAACATATACTTAAAAAGTCAACAGAATTCTTAAAAGGTCATTTATGCATAATTAGCTATCTAGGCCATGTATAACCTGTTTGATTATTGTTATAACTTAGTAATTAGTGTAAGAACATGTTCAAACCTGTTCAACCCGACTATTTCCTGTTTAGACCCGGTTCGGAACCGAAAGTCGCATAGTTTGACTTTCACTTTGACTTTCAGTTCTGACCCGTTTGGGCATATTTTAGAAATGCCTCAGAGCTTTAATTGGACTAGGATACATGTTAGAACAACCCTCTGTGATTGTGCACCTCGGTTCATTAGTTATCCAATTAATATGCAAGTTTCCGTTAATTGTTCATATGTTGACCGTTATGCCCTTATTACCTTAAAAACATGATTTATAAAAATGTAAAAGTGTAGAAACCTTGAATATTGATATATAAACTTGTATGCAAAATTTGACATCAGTTTGACTTGTAGATTAAGAGTTATGCTCATTAGCGTAATTACGGTGCTTTATGTTAATAAAGTGGCGTAATTAGCGTATAGCCTAATTAAACATACTTTTTGGTATCAAACGAATTACCCACTGATGTAATATATTATTTTGGGAATTTTAAAGATTTTTAATTAATTTTAGGCTGAGCATAACTCATAGTCGTAGGCTTAAATCGGTAATTGTCGGTTTTGCCCTTACGGGCCATAAAATGAGTTTTACACATCTAAACGACTCCAAACCTTTTGCCACTGATTAGTTATGATAAATGAATTATTTTAAGCCTTCTGGAAATATAAAAATATCAGACTTAAGTATCGAACCCGGTAATGGCCTTTAATCGCCTTATTTAGCGTTATTAGCGCATAGTATGTTTTAAAATCATATTGGACATACCCGGGTTGATATCTACTGATATAAGAAGCAAATTATCATACTTTAACAGTAAGCAAAAGTTGATAAACTCAGACTTCAGTTTTGAGCTTGTCGGCTTATGTGAAATTACCAAAATACCCCTACGGGGCATAGTTTGGTTAAATATGATAAATTTCACATACATGCCTAAGCCTACTGTTATAACCCATCAAAATGAGTATGTTTTCTGTTTACATCAGACCTGTAACTCAGTTAAACAATTAAACTCTTTTACAAACTTTAAAATGACCAAACTACCCCTACGGGGCATAGTTTGTGTTTAAATTAGTTTCGGGCATAACGAAAGACACCTTACTGATGTCACAACATATTTGAGACATAATTAACTTAGGAAACCTGTATATAGCTCTCATGACTATCCGTCACGCTTATTACGCGTACGGTTCGGCTTATGTAACAAGTTTACATAAATTAGCCGAAACGGGTCAAACCTTAACGGTTTTATCTCAAAATCCAGAATGTGAATAATAAACCCATATTAAACAAGTCCTCAAACTTGTCGGGTCTGAATCACATTCTACCCGGTCTTCGCTTAATCGTGCGTACGAACCGTATCTTGAAACTAGCTGGTTTAAGCTTAAGCTTAATAAAAGACCCGTTAGAATTCTAATAGGTTATATTAAACCTTCGTTCCAGATTAAGAGAACCAGTAAAAGATACTTGCCATTCTGCTTATTGTGATTTATACTTGCATCAGGTAAATACTTTTAACTTATTTTCCCTATACGGGCTTGGGTTACGGTACATAGCGTACCGCTTGATCGGGCATCAAATCTCCACGCTTAGTGGGTAGTTGAATAATTTGATCGGCTCGTTTTTAAACAGATGTGTTTACTTTACAGCCTTTGGGGGGTTAATGACCATGTCCCGGATATCCCTGGCATCATCTTACGAGATGGCCACGACCTGAGCACGGGGTGTAGGCGTACTCCCGTGTATAACTCACTTAAAGTGGTGTGTCTATTGATCTTTAACCCGGATACGTTCCGGGCTACTGAACGCATAAGTAACATGTAATTCGTTCACAAGATTATTATATTATCAAAATAATTCTCCCAAGTTAAATAAAATGATTTATGCCACGTGCATCCAAACAAATTTTCAATCATTTTCCAAATGAGTCAGTTGAATGTATTTACCAGTGTAAACTGACGTATTTTCCCAAAAAGACTGAATGCAGGTACTAAACGTAATTGGCTGGATTGTCTCCTAAGCATCAATAAAAGTCTCGCAAGCTTAGGATGCCAGAAGTCTGTTGAACAATTAAATGTTATTTTGTTTCGATCCGTTCTGTGGATAAACACCGGATATTGTGACTTTGTTTACAATAAATAAATTCGGATGTATTATATTTTCAATTGCTTCCGCTGTGCATTATTATATTGTGTTGTTTGACTATTACGTTGCCAACCACGTCACGATACTCCCTCACCGGGCCCACCGGTGACACGTGGAAATCGGGGTGTGACAAAAAGAGTAATATTTGACCAAGTATTATTGGTCAAATTTCAAAGACATGATGATAAAAGTTTATAATATACTTTTGAAAATAAGTTTAGGTTTAAACCCCCCCCCCCTTTTGTGTGTACGGCAGCCCTACCCCCACCATAATTTCGAAATTGTGCCTTCAAAACGCCATTCCATAATGATTACTTGCTTGGATCTTGCAATTAAAGGTGTTTTGACCAATTCCAATACCCTCTATCGCTTACACGTAAATTTTCTTGGTTTATTTTGTTGATTTTTCATGTTTTTCAGGTTTTCATCAAAACCCTAGTTTATCCAAACTCAATTTTTAATCAAACTTGTTGATGTCTAGTATTTGTCTATGATTACATGAGTGTGTTGAATGATTTTGCATGGACTGAAAACCCTAGATTCATGATTGTTCATACCTTGTTATAATAGGAAACTTTGATGATTTAGATTCTTATGTATGCATGTATAGATTGATTTGATTGTGTTTGGTGTCATGGTTATGCTAGTAAATTTCTCTAATGATGTAGGAATCAAGTTTGGTGATGAAAACCCTAAGTTGCATGCTAGTTCATAACTTACTAAAAAGATAAAACTTGTCGAAATTGAAGATTTGATATTGCATAACTTTATAAAAACGTTAATGCAGAATTTCTTGAAATTGTTTTGATCATAACCTGCTTATATGGATGCCAAATAGGACAACTATTGAGCCTAGGATCATATACTGGAAATGTAGATGATACACAAAAATTTTCGAAACCCTAACTATGCTTTTACAAATTTTTAATGTTAGTGGGTTAAGCTGAGTTTTCTGATAAAAAAATTGGGTCCTTTACGAGGACTATACCATGATCAATATTAGGGGTTAGGGCATGAAAGTTTTACGGAAGATACTCATAGGACTTGGTAAGTCACTCCAGTTGGTCTTACTTCAATTGGATCAACGTAGATTTTTCTATAAATTAATGGTAAACTATTATCAGAAAACAACATTTTTAACATTTATGTGAGGTGGGATTTTTCATGAATCTTCTATAAACATTCAGACCTCAAGAAAATTACACAAACCCATTGGACTATTTGGCATAACTTATAAATGTTCATAATTTTTATGCATTGTTTAGTATTTTAAATAAAATCCACAAACTGACTAAAAAATGATGTTTGTACTGTGATTGCTGAAACTTTTTGTGAGCAATAGAGTTTACTTCTAGTTGACTATGCAAAGTATAATTAGGAGGTAAAACTTAAATAAATACATCAAACATGTTATGTGGTGTGTACTATAACCTTACTTGTTTACATGGTTATGAATTAACGTTAAGCCACTTAATTAGTCACCAACGAGTCGTCGGGTCAACTTGTTTTGTTTGGTTAACAAATGTGAGTCTTTTTCTAAAAACATTAAAACAACAGAGTTGTTTGGATTACTTGGGTTTTGTGAACCTACATGAACACACCCTCATAAGCATTGCATGTAATAGGTAGCGGTTAGTTGGGCATCTATTTCGTGTCTTTACACATATCAGATTTCTTCGCAAACGGTGAGTTTCACTACTACTTAAACTTTTATGTTTCTGGGAGGAAATAGAAACACACTTAGTTAATGTAGTTTATATCACTTGTGTACTAATCACACTCATAGTCCTTATACATTGAACTATTAATATGGGATAGTGAGGTATTATTTGGTAGTTCTGCCGGTTTTGACAAACCCCACACCATGCTGGGAGCCGGGTGTGAAACATTGATCTAACTTAATTGCCACGTTTGTGATAGACGTGGTGGAAGACACCAAAACACAACAGTCAGCTTGGTTCCCTTGTTTAGTAACTTGAAATCAGGCTAGCTACCTAACTGATATAACTGAATTGTGCATTTTCTAAAAACAGAACTTGATTATTTAAAACTAGTAAACTCATCAACTTTACATTGACATACTTTAGTATGTTCTCACACAGGTCGCTAAGGCTGGTAACTTGGATTGTTGCATTGCATTGCACATTGGAGTGTCATTACGGTTGGTTTTGCCATGGTTGGCACTTAATATGCTAACAACTGTTTGGTTTTGCCATGGTTGGCACTTAATACTTTTGCTTCCGCTGTTTAACTTAAACTTTGGTTATTTATTTTTACAACTGTTAAAACCCTAACACTACTCATGTTGAATGTGATATTTGGTTATTTTTGTTTTATTATAAAAGTTCAGCATGACTAGTGGCTTGATCCTGATTTATCACATGCCTCGCGGTAAAACCCCGCTAGTGGAATTTGAGGGTGTGACACTATTCCTCGTTTGAATCGAGATATGGTAGATCTTGATTTGCAATATGTGCCACAAGATCATTGTGAAGTTGGAAATGCGTATGTGGATCCATAATCTCACCAAAGACATCATCATCTAAAACATTAAACTAAAGAATCCTTTATGTTGACCGATGAGAAAACATGTCCGTCCGTTGTCCCCATATGCATATGGGGTGTAGGACATACATATTCTAATTCTCAAAACCCACAATATGACATATTGACATCAATTCATGAGTGATTTCGAAATTAGGTCAAGTCCAATGTCAATTCTCCAATAACTTGTATTAATTTAAGTTGCAAACTAACTAATTCACAATAGTACAAACTTTTAAAATAATGAACTTGTTATGGATTTAAAACTAATAATATATGATACGTACAACGGATCGAATATTCATGAATATGATCACACCTAATGTATTATCATATATGATAAAAATATCGTTGTTGGTAGTTTGGAACAACTAACTTAACTGAATAACCTTTACAAAATCATAATATTTGTAGTATAGAATTCGACATCCATATATAGAATACACATTAATCCATTTAATTTTCTTTTATCTATTATCTATATCTATACTATATAATAAAAGAAACCAATGAGAGGACACATGTCATTCATTGGAGCTATCTATTTTTTAGTTTTTTCCTCTTTATCCTACTTAATTATAAATAATTAATATTAATTATAAGATAATTATTAAATTAAATTTAATATAATTTAAACAATTCGTAGGAGATAATATAATATTTTAAAATATTTATTAGATTTCAAAATTATTTATCCTGAAATTAACAAAAGTCGTACACTAAATATAAATTAATATAATGTAAATGATTTATTTATTTTATTAAACTAAAGTGGTTAAGGGTAGAAACTATTTCAAAAATGTTTATAAGGGGTAAACAAAAAATTAATCAATGTTTATTGGTTCTATACTTTTATTTCCGTGTTCAACTCTCAACTCAAATACGGTATTCACTATGTTTGCGTGATATTTATAAGAATCATCACCGCAATCACCTCATCCAATCCGTATAATACACAGGGTATATAAAGATATAACAAGAAATAACTTTTTATTGATTGATATATAAAATTATATGTCCTCAACCCATACAATACACGAGGTTCTTAAAAATGTAACATTTTTTATTATGTAATATACAAAATTAAATTTACTAAACCCGTACAATACACGGGGTTCTTAAAAATATAACTTTTTATTATTTAATATATAAAATCACATTTATTCAATCCATGTAATAAACGAGATTTATAAAGATATATTATTTTATTATTTGATATATAAAATTACATTTATTCAACCCGTGTGTTATACGGGGTTCTAACCTAGTATATATCTCTATAACTATAAGACTATCCCAATAAGCCATTAAATGATAAGATTACACGTACATGCTATGGTGATGACCTATGTCATGTATAGATTTTTAATAAAAGGAAAATTGGATTTAAATAATTTGATCGGGTTGTTTTTGGCCAACAATAATTCCAACTGAGTTTATTCCCAACAGTGCTTTAACCTTTTTCATTTTGTTTGTATAATGGTCCGTCGTTAAAAATAACTTAACGGAATTAAGGTTTTTTCGAATTACAAACCGATCTTTTAAGACTTTTGATAAGAACGAGTATACGAGTCGATTGATGTTTTAGGCACTTAAAAATCATTCCTGCTGTTTTTACACTTTTGGACGTTTATAGCATATGTATATATGTACTTTAAATATTGTTAAGAATCAAAGTTGTACTATTATTACTTTATTATTCCATTTATAAATAAACAAGTTTTTTTTGTATAACCACTTGTACTTTGTGCTTTGAGAGTTTAAAAAAAAAACTTGATTTTTTACTTTTAACCCAAAGGTTTTTAGCTTTTTGTAATTTTAACCCTATATAATTTGTTTTTTTAACTTTAACCAAAAACTAAACTTGATTTTTTACTTTTAACCCTAAGGTTTTTAGCTTTTGCAATTTTAACTTTACATAATTTGTTTTTTTATCTTTAACCCAAAACTTTTCATTATTTGCAATTTAACTTCACAACTTTTGTCACTTATACTTTTCATCTTTGGCAAATTTGCGTTTTACGTATAGTTCTAAATTTTTCGACTTAATACAACGCAACGTACGAGTGTGGTTCAACTTTTTTATGTTTTGTTTGAAATTTTGCAAGTTAACACGGCGCAACGTGGCATGTGTGGTTCAACGTTTTTTACCTCTATTTTTTCATCTTTGACAGTTTCGTCGCAACACGAAGATCCTAGGTCGAGTCAGTGCTGGTGGTCGATGACGGTTGTGTGCCATTAGTACTATTTGACACCGTTTTACGCCCGTGCTTTAGGGGTTTTCCAAAGAAAAATGGTTATGCATATGGTTGTCGTGACCTTGTCTTTGGGGGTTTTCAAAAAAAAATTTGATTTTTTTACTTTTCACCAAAAAGTATTTCATAAATTACTTCTAACCCAAAACTATTTTTTTTTTTTTTTTTAACCAAAAACTTTTTATCTTTTTCAATCTATCCTCGCAACTTTTTTTACTTTCAACTTTGGTCCTTTATAGTTTCCATTTTCCGCAAATTTTCGTTTTATGCTTTGTTCTAAATTTTGTGACTTAACACATCGCAACGTACGTCTTTGGTTAACGTTTTTACGTTTCATTCTAAATTTTGCGAGTTAACATGACGCAACATGCGTGTGTGGGTGAACGTTTTTACATCGTCTATTTTTTCCCCGTTTGACAGGTTTAACATACCGTGTGGGTCCTAAATCGACTTAGTTATAACTAAAGTATCCCTGCCGTATTGCGGCGGGTCTCAATTCTAGTTTGTTTTAAAGGCCAATACACACTCTCACCTATCCTACTATTAAATAACACATTGTCTAGATTCGAAACCGTGCCTTTTTCAAAGAGGCAAAGCCTCTAATTTGGGCGACAAACCAAGTTATTATTACGTTATTCGGATCTATACTTCTAGGAAATAAATACTTTTTTTTAAATAATAAGATTCGTTATAAAAAAAACGAATGTAAAAGCGGTGATAATACATTGTTTTGTCAATGTTTTTTGGTCTTTTTATTGGTTAAGTTCTGGTATTTTTTAAGAATCGATAGTTTTTTAGATATGACAGTTTCCTATATTAGGTGTTTTTGGATTTATTTATTATGTACAAACTCAAAACATATTTCTATAGGAAAGGAAATCTTAAAATAGTAATGAATTATAAGTGCATGGTGTAATATCCCCTTTGAAACCAAAGACCTGTTTGATGTGCATGAATCGATATCCCAAAACCAGGTAAAGAAAGAGATTCTTGGGAGTGATTATCATTGCCTCTTGGAGCATATGAAAAACAAGAAAAAAGATAGTATTCAAAAACAAGCAGGTGAAGATTGAGTACGTTATCGGAGACATCATATGGGTTCTTATGGCTAAAACACAGGTCAAGGCGTAAAGATTTCTCCTGGAAATAACGGATTAAGTTTAATGTCTAGATAAGGTAGGGCTTTATCTTTGTATATCACTACAAGAAGTATATATCAATACCGGCGACACCATTGGCGGCGACAGGCCTAAAAGTCTGAGACCAATAGCGGCGACAGTGACTTTTAGAGGCGATAACCAGGCCAATAGCGACCCATCAATACCGGCGACCCTTTAGCGACGACATTTCGCCGCTAAATGTCAATAGTGGCGACAAAGGTTATCAATAGCGGCGATTGCTGTCGCCGCTAAAGGTGTTCCTTTCTTGTAGTGTATTACGTAATTGGTTCCGGTTGTTATTGTTGCCTGCTGCAAACTTTTTTTGGGCTGGTGTGTTTGAATGAATTTTGCCTTTCTAAAAAAGTTGAAATAATTTAATTCAAAAGTCAATATGTGCGACTTTTTTATTGGTTTGTTTTAAATTCCAATAGATATCATGAAAATAGAATTCAGTCAAAAGTAAGCCATTGTTTTCATAGAGAATTTAATAAATCATGAAAAAAAAAGATAACTAGGGTTATTATTCTTTTATTGTGATTTTCATGTTCAAAAAAAGTTATTCTAGTCTATATATATTATTCTTTTATTGTGATTCTCATGTTCACTTTTCAAAGAGAATTTAATTAATAAATCATGAAAAAAAAAGATAACTAGAGTTATTATTCTTTTATTGTGATTTTCATGTTCAAAAAAAGTTATTCTAGTCTATATTTATTAGAGTTAAATGCTTAGTTGGTCCCTGTGGTTTGCAAATATTGCATACTTGGTCCTAGTGATTTACTAATTACAGAGTTGGTCCCAGTGGTTGCAAATTTTGCACTCGGGTGATCCTTATGACTAACCTATGTTAATTTTCTCAGTTAAATAGATACGAAATTACTAAATTGCCCCTGAACAATAAAAGAATAAAAAAAGATTAGGTCACCATCGTCTTCTTCCTCCCCCCCCCCCCCCCTCTCTCTCTAAACCCACCACCATCTTCTCCAATCATCAATCATCACCATCATCTCCCCACCCAGCCCCCAATTAGTAAAAGCGCAACCTAAGAATCTATTTCAATGACTGATAAAACACACCCACTATTTCTCATCTCAGAGAACAACCACCATCCATTCAGGTTTGACCCTTCTTCCCCATCACTGATATTAGTTTCGAATAGACCCCGTTGTTCAGAAATTAACAACCAGAAGAAAAAGAGGTTTCAGGACTTAAAAGTAAAAACATTATTCAGAAATTAACAAAGGATTGAAAACCTAAAAAAATCAAGAACATTATTCATAAATTAACTAACATATGATTCAAAACCTAAAAAAATCAAGAACAATATTCAGAAATTAACAAACAAAAGTAAAAGAGAGGATTCAAAACCTAAAAAATCAAGAAAACAGAAAATTTAAAACTAAAAAATCAAGAACATTATTCATAAATTAACAAACAGGGGAATCAAAACAAACCCTAAAAACTCAAGAACATGAAGAAAAACAGAGGTTAGTGGTGAAGACGGAGGTGGTGGGTTAAGTGGCGGAGTGGTGCTCCGGTGTAATGGTGAAGACGGAGGTGATGGGTTAACGGTGGTTGATGGGTAGCCAGTTTGGGTGGCGTGGGTTTGATGTGAGGGTGGTGATGGAGGTTAGCAGTTAATGTTGTTATGGGTGGTAGTGGTGGTGGGGTGGAGTGAGGATGATAATGGTGGTGGTTGATAGTTGTTGAAGAAGAAGAGGTGAGGGGCATATGAATTAAATATTTTTTTATTTAGGATATATATATTCTTTTAATCTTTAAGGGTAAATAAGTAATTTCACACATACTTAACTAAGAATTTTAACATAAGTTAGTGATAAGGATCACCCGAGTGCAAAATTTGCAACCACTGGGACCAACTCTGTAATTAGTAAACCACTGGGACCAAGTCTGCAAAAATGGTAAACCACAGGGACCAACCAGGCATTTAACTCATATTTATTATTACGATAAGAAGCGTCTCCGAGAATTCACGTACCCTGTTCGAGCTCGAAAAATTGTGTCATTCCATAATGTTTTATTAGTATTTAAAAAAAATCAAATTAGTATTAAGTTCAATAAACTAATGCCAAGTGAGATAAATTCTAAACCATAAAAAATATTTGTAAATAGACCTATATTGGAATTGGACTGTGTTTGTTTACTACTATATATATATCAATGTTGCAAAAGTCGGATTCCTCGGCCGAGTACTCGGCGAGTACTCGGTCCTCGGACCTCCACCTTGGCGACTTCCTCCTAGGCGGTCTCAACTTGTCGGCCTCGGGAGTACTCGGTCCTAGTCGGCGCCTAGTCGGCCTAGTCGGTCTAGGCGGTCAACGTGGTTTGTTGACTTTTAATCGGTCAAACTCGGTCAAAATCGGCCTACTCGGCCTTGTACTCGGACTACTCGGCCTTGTACTCAGACTAGTCGGACTTGTATTCAGAATATTTGAACTTTAAACATGTTTCATTTTAAATTATACCCAGTTGACATGAATTATGCTTATTTTAACACATAAATAATATATAACAATTAATTTTCTTTATATTTACCATGTCCGCGTACTCCCCGAGTACTCTCCGAGTACTCCGATTACTCCCAACTCCCCAGTCGGCCGACTAGGGACCGCCTAGCGACTTTTACAACACTGATATATATATAGGGGAATGTTCAAATGAAAATTACTTTTATTGTGAAAACTCGAACACTAACTAAAACAACCCTAAAAAACACACCAAATTTTGTTTTTTTTTACAATTTTTTTATTAAAAATCCCTATTTTTTATATATATATAAAAAAAATTTTCAATTTTTTTTTGTAGTACACATGTGTAATAATACACATGTGTAGTACACATACACACGTGCACTACAGAAAATTTTTTTTTGACATTTTTTTATATATAAAAAATAGCGAAAATTGGTATGCAAAAAAAAAGGTATGTTTTTTTTGGCTTTTTTAATTAGTTCGAGTTTTCGCGATAACTAGTAGTTTTCATTTGAACCTTCCCCTATATATATATATATATATATATATAGTTAGTATGCATGCTTCGGTAAGTTTATATTTCATAGTATATATGTTAAACCGGTCAAAAACAAACATTAATTATGTTAAATAAGTCTTCGATGTACTGCAATGGCATCCTTTGCTTCAATATATAAGTCACGACAATACACATTTAGAAACAACAATGGTATCATCAAAGGTGTCACAAGTGAAGTTAGGTTCACAAGGTCTGATTGTTTCAGCACAAGGACTGGGTTGCATGGGTATGTCCGCACACTACGGATCAGCAAAACCCGAACCCGAAATGATCAAGCTCATCCACCAAGCCATCGACTCTGGGGTCACCTTCCTTGACACCTCCGACTTCTACGGCCCTCACACCAATGAAATCCTCATCGGCAAGGTTGGTAACCAAGTTCTTATTAGTGTAGGGTTGCTTATTATGATATCATTTAAGGGATGTTATATTTTGTATAGGCTTTGAAAGGAGGATATAGAGAGAAAGTTCAAATCGCTACAAAATTTGGAGTGCGATTGATGGATGGAAAGCCTCCGGAGGTTTGTGGTGATCCGGAGTATGTCCGATGGGCTTGTGAAGCTAGCTTGAAAAGACTTGAAGTTGACTATATTGATCTCTACTATGCTCATAGGATTGACACTCGTATCCCAGTCGAAGTCATGGTTTGTCTCTCTTGCTTTTCTGTGTATTTTAATCCGGAAAAAAAAGGCTCATCTTATTCCCACACCCCTAAAATCTATTTACGCATCATTTTCACTCTATCTCTCTCTATATGTATCTATGTATATATAGAGAGAGATAAAGAGGAGAGGTGTGTGAATATTAACACCAAAAAAAATTGAGTAGGGGAAGGAACTGGGGCAGAGTTTATAACCTGAACAAATAAAAGAATACAATTATCTATATCGGACCCTATACAAACTGGACGGACCTATAACTTGGCCCGATATTTAAAATCTTTCTAGAACCTAATTGGCCCAAAAAGAAAACTCAATGTACGGTAGCCATGACAAGAAGCCAATCCAAGACTATTTATTACATGTATTCAAAGTAAAGTACAAAAAAAGTTACTACAAAAAGCAAAGAAATAATCTGGGCAAATCAAACAATTTCAGTCATGTATGGTAGCCATGACAAGATTAAGTTGTTCTTAACTAACACTTTTATATATTTACTTGTGACAAAACTATAATGAAAAGATGGGAGAACTGAAGAAACTGGTAGAGGAAGGCAAAGTGAAGTATGTAGGGTTATCAGAAGCATGTGCTTCAACAATTAGAAGGGCTCATGCTGTTCATCCGATAACCGCAATACAGACCGAGTGGTCTTTGTGGTCACGAGATTTGGAGGATGATATTCTTCCTACTTGCAGGTCATCTTTAGAGGTTTTGATGTACTTTAGGGAATGTAACCTTATACTAATTAGCTTTGATAGTGATTTTATGGTCTTTTTTCAGAGAACTTGGCATTGGGATTGTTCCTTACAGTCCTCTTGGCAGGGGATTCTTGGCTGGTGGTCCTAAATTGGTGAAAAACTTGGAAGAGGGAGACACAAGGAAGGTATCATATTTGTAACACACTATTACAGAAGTGATAATCAAAATATAGTGCTTATTAAATATTAAATACTAAATATAATTGTCATCCTTTGCATTCTACTTCTCTCTATCTTCACTCCCAGCCCAAAAGAATATGTATACATGTTATGCATGAAAGAATAAAACATGACTTAAGACTAATGCTCAGTGAATAGATAAAGGGATAAAACATGCATACAAAATTAGGAAACTTTGCAAGGAAAGATTAAATCTTTACTCAACACATGCATATGTTTTTTTCAATTAAAATTCTTTTTGAAAATTTATATTTCAAAAACGATATGAAACAACCAACTCTCTCGTTTTTAAATGTCAAAACATATACTATACGAGGTCGAGTGATATAGTAGAACTGGTCTGCGGCCAGGTGCTTAATAATTGGTCCCTTAAACGACCAGTTTATTACCGCTGGTTTTGCAACTGGTTTGCGCCCGCCTGATGGTATGTCTTTTACAATAAAATACATGGACTGTTTATAGGGGAAAAGCAATGTTTTAAAATCCGGTTTTTATACTGTACCGGATTTGGCTTAAAAACGGTTTAACCAGGTGTATCGGGCGGTTCAACCGGGTGTACCGGGCGGTTTAACCGGTTTTACCGTATGGTTCAACCGGTACAACCGGCCAGTTTGAACCGGTTTTTAAAACATTGGGGAAAAGTCTTGAAGAACAAGTTGTCTATATTAGGAGTTTGATAATCAAAATATAAATTGTTTATAACATAAATAGTTATATACAAAATCACAAAAAGAATCCAAATTATACAAAATATTCAATTACCCAAATATAAAACAACAATATACAGTAAAACCTCTATAAATAAATAATGTCGGGATCGAGATATTTTATTAATTTAGCGTGGTTTACGAATGACATTTAAATTTCCAAGTCCAATGTACATTCACAAATTAATTGAATTTGTCAAGTTCATTGTTTTTTAATATAAAAAGTTAATTCGTGATACCAAAAAATAAATTATAAAAACAAATTTCATTGCATATTTCTTAAGTGCATTGCAAGCGGCAACAACTCTTCACAAGTTTTTGTTGTAATATAAGAAAACAATGTCCTAACTCTTATGTGCAATGAGGAGATTTAAAGATGAACTCAATATAGATTTGAAGTTCAACAAAAAAAATCATTTTCTACTAGACAATCTTAGAATTTGGAATCTTTTAGTAATTATTAATTTATAGTTTCATTGAGACAAATATATGTACACTAGGATTTCAAAAAAGTTATTATCTTATTATTATATCGATTAGGGTCCAATTTTGTACTGAGTTAGGACCAGACAAATTATTAATTTTATCGAGATTATTAATTTATCAAGTATTAATTTATAGAGGTTTTACATCCAATTACCTAATATGTAATAGTTCTACTTCTGGGCGACATTAAACTATGTATTAAATCGCAACATATTTCATCATCATCATCATCATCATACTCAGTAAATCCCACCAATAGCAAAGCAAAGCTGAGGTAGGGTCTGAGGAGGGTAAGATGTAGACAGCCTTACCTCTACCCACGTAGGATAGAGAGGCTGCTTCCAGTGAGACCCCCGACTCGATTGTAGTTTTGCATCAAGCCTTGGACATAAGGCACATAACACTTAGCAATCGGGACAAAGACCGATTGGTGCATGTACCCCTTGTCTTTTGGCTATCAACGCCACTACATGATGCATGATTAACCGTCCGTCGCTTTTAACGTTATTTTCACGAAATTAGTAAAATAACGTTAAAATTAGTTCAATTTCACTTTTGCCCCCTAAGCGCCCACACATATATACATTAAATGTGCACACCGCAACCGGGGCGTAAATCGTCCACTAGTATAATAACGACTAAATTGTCCACTAGTATAATAAATCGCAACATATTTACTAACGACTAAATTGTCCACTAGTATAATAAATCTTGTAAGGTATGGAGATATGAAACACAAATAAGAAAAAAGAGTTTTAAAGTCAAAAGTTGAGATAGAGACAAAACAATAACTAACTGTCAGTGTTTTGTTCAAGGAATCAAATGCTGCTTAGGGTGAACGGGGCGTTTTGCGGGGAGGGGTGCGGTGAGTGGTTTCTCCGCTCGGGAACACCGTCGCCGACCCCTCGGGGAGGCTAAGCGGGGAGTGGGGAGCGGTGGGTGTTCACCGATGAGATATGCCATTTTTTTTTACCCTTTTTTTATATTCAAACGGCTATATAGCCGTTATATATTAAAAAAAAAATTCTCCTAAACCCTATAAATACTAACTCACTTCAATATTTTTATTTTTCAAACCCAAAACAACTCCCTCTACATTAATCTCCTAAACCCTTCAACTCATCTAATTTTTTACCCAATCTTTAAAAAAAATGGATTTCGAGTTCCCTTTTTTTCTCTCCTGCCCGACTTTCCCGACGATGAAGATTCATCGTCAAGCGATAGTAGTTTAATTTTCTTCCAAAATCTCATCCAACAAGCGGAGCTACTAGACACGGCATCTTCTAGCAAAAAAAAAAGTTGTCCGTCGAGATCGTGTGGGAGGCCACGAAACACTCATGGCCGATTGTTTTTTTATTTTTCTAGATTGAATGTAATTTTTATTTTTAATTTAATGAAATGTCTTTTCTTAAATTTTATTTAATTTTTATTAATATTTGTTTAATTTATAATACATGCATAATTACAACAAATAAAAAAACAAAAAAAAAAACAAGTCCCCCAAGAGAGGAGTGCCGCCATCAAATTGAGGGTGTGGGGGAGTTAAGTGGGGAGTTGACGTGGCGTGTGCTAATTGGCTGTGGGTAAGAGAGGTCACTCCCAACTTAGAGGAGTGCCCCTTACACCCTTATATTCCCTAGTGAAATCCGGTGGTAAGCATTTGCATTATGTAGAAAGTCAAATGTGGATTTTTGTTTCTCAGTTGTGTGCATCGTGAAGTTGTAATGTGACTTGAAGAATTAAAAATATATATTTGGAAACATAAAGTTGTAGTGTGGTGATTCAGGTAAAGGCAAAGCCTTTAAACACCTGAATTTAGGAGGAGAAGGTATTGGATTCAAGTCCCATAGAGGGCATAGATTAAAAGAAATTTGTCTTTCAAAAAAAATTACATCGGTCATAAGATGGTAAATTAACACACCCTCTATAAGCAAACTGTGACTTCCTTATAATTCTAACACATGGAAACCACAAGCTGAATAATTTACTCCACAAATGTAACCCTTAATTAGTTGTACATAAACTTATTACAGGATTATCCAAGGTTTAAGAATGTTGAGCACAATAAGACTGTATTTGAGCGAGTGAATGAGATGGCTACAAGGAAAGGGTGCACGGCGGCTCAACTAGCATTGGCGTGGGTGCATCACCAAGGAAGCGATGTTGTTCCAATTCCAGGAACCACAAAGCTCGAAAATTTGAACCAAAACATTGGAGCTTTGTTTATAAAGTTAACACCAATAGAAATGATGGAACTTGAATCATTTGCTTCAAGTGATGTGGTGAAGGGGGATAGGCATGTATACATGCAAAGGACTTGGCTAAATTCAGAGACTCCACCATTGTCATCTTACTATAAATAAATTGACTTATAAGAGTCATATGCACGGTTTCTTGTAATGTTAAGATGCCAAGCTGTTGGAGCTTTGTCATTTTAGCTTTCCTTTTCCATGACTATGTTTTATAATAAATGATTGTATGTGTGTTTTAAAGATTGTTACTTTGTTGAAGCTTATGTTATGCATAATGGTGTTAATTGTGCTTTAATATAATTGTGATTTTGTTTGATGTTGTTCATATGTTCAGTTTCATCAAATATCAACTTCTCTGTATGTTTAACATAATCCGAGTATATATGCCAATGCCATATATCTATCTTATTAGTAGGTTGTTGTTTTCCTTTATGCTAATGGATAAAAGGTAGGTGTGGCAAGTGGGCAGGTTGCATAATGAAAAACGTGTAGATTTTTTGTATTGGTTAAGGTTGGGTTACGTAATGTTAATTCAAAAACACTTTTTGTAATAACCTGAGTTTTTAGTTTTATTATAGTATATACATATACTTGAAGAGAAATCAACCATATATTAATTAGAGAAAATTACGAAAATAGCCAAGAAAAAGGTTGACTTACCGAAATAGCCACCTCATGCGTCCTTGGAGCAGGGCATCCCACATCTTATGCGTCCGCCATTCTTTAAATGGATGCGTGTATGGATGAAGCAGCAAGTACGAAAATGGGAGGCATGCGATGAGTCACGGATGCATGGGATGAGTCACGGACGCATGTAATGAGTCACGGACGCATGGGATGAGTCGGAAATGCATGGGATGAGTCACGGACGCATGAGATGATGGGAGGAGTCACGGACGCATGGAATGCCTCAAATCTCCTAAAAGTAAATTTTATGAGTCACAGACGCATGGGATGAGTCACGGACGCATGGGACACATGATGTCATTAAGACACGTGTCACTTCTACATTGGTTGACGCATGAATGAGCCCTGCAGACGCATAAGCTCTCTCGTAATCATTGATGCCCTGCTCCAAGGACGCATGAAGTGACTATTTTGTTAAGTCAACCTTTTTCTTTGCTATTTTCGTAATTTTCTCTATTAATTATCAAATATTCTCCCCTTCACGTAATCACTATTTCTTTTCTATTGACATTTTTTACTCTTTAACTTTTTTTACTTTTAACCATTTTACTTTTTATCCTTTACACTTTTGACCCCAATTGTTCTCTTCTTTTATTTTAACCCCACATATTTCATCTTTTACATTTAAAAACATTTTCTATTTTTAACCCCAACACTTTTTCACTTTCACTTTTGGTCCTATGTAGTCAACATATTTTACAAATTTTTCGTTCTACGATTCATTCTAAGTTTTACGAGTTAACACGTTGCAACGCGAGCGAGTGGTTCAATGTTGTTACATCTATTTTTTTACAGATTAATGCCTCCGTCAAAACTCGCGGGTCCTAAGTCGACTTAGTTATTTTTTTCTATGTTTTACCTTTTCTGTCTAATTTTTGCGAGTTAACACGCCGTAGCATGCGTACGTGATTCATCATTTTTACAATTCCTTTAATTTTTGTTCAGTTTAGCTGTCCCGTTGCAAAGCACGGGTCTAGATATTAGTTAAGTAAATAAGGCAAAATTTTGTTGAGTTTGATTTTTGTAGAGCATATTAAATAAATATATCTAATGGTAAACTATTAAATAAAATGTAAGCTTAATGTCACAAATAGATAAAGAGTTGTTAAATTTAGGGACATGATTCTAATATTTCAAATCATTTATATATAACAATGAAAAAACAAAGATATTGAGTGGAATCAGAGAAGATGGAGGCAGCTAACCCGATCCATCGACCCACTACTAAAAAAGTGATCTATTTCCGACCAAGCTTTTTGTCGGAATTTGTTCGAAAATGGTGTTTCCGACCTATTTCCGACAAAGTGGCTTTTGTCTGAAAAATCTAGTCGGTAAACTTTTCCAACAAGATTCCGACGATTTTTCCGACAAACTTTCGACAAAAAACCATGCTATGATTTCCGAAAAAATTCCGACTAATTTACAATTACAATTTTTATTGATAACTTTTTCCCGGCTGAAAATAATATTTATTTTTCAAGTAAATTACGATTTTGGCCCCTGTGGTTAAGTCACTTTTACCTTATAAGCCCAAAAAATAAATTTTTTAACATATGTGCCCCCAACGTTATTTTTTCTAACCATTTTGGCCCACATCACTAACACCATCCAATTAAATGGTTAAATTTTGGTCATGTGCCCCTCACATGAGGGGCATTTATGTCGTAATCTCAAAAACAACCATATCGGTCAGAATTGAAACAATAAAAAGAAGTATTTGATAGATTTCTAACTTGAATAAAGGGGGTGTTTGGCCTAGCTTTTTTATCTAAGCTTATATAAGCTAATTTGAAGAAGCTTATGGGAACATGGTTTTTTAGCTTATTTGAATAAGCTTATTTGAAGAAGATGGTTTTTTACTCATTTGCCTTCAAATGGTAAATTAACTCATTACACACAATGATATTATACCCCTTCCCATAATACAAAATAACTTAACAAACAACTAAAGATTAATTATTAATTATTTTGACTCACATGATCAGCATGGGTTTTGTATAACCCACCGATTAAACTACCTGCATCTCTTTTGACCGTTCGATTAATTATTAACTACCTGCATCTCTTTTGTATAACTAAATATTAATTATTAACTATTCTGCATCACTTTTGACCGTTCGATTAAACTATTGGTGACATATGGAAGTTGGGAATCAACTGCTATCATCAAACATCACTAATGCAAAATATATGCAACTAATAAAAGACAAAAAGAATCCTACACTCCAAATAATGGTCGAGGATCTAATGACATTAATGAAGTAAATGAAGACACAAGTACACAACGTAGAATAGATAATTTATACATGAGTGTAGTTAGAGATATGATTGCAGGAGATCTAGCCAAACCAAGATGAATGTTTATTGAATATTAATGTATTTTTGTAGAAGTTTTACGTTATCCTCGACATAAATTTATCCAAAAAAAATGATGGTATAACTCATAAAAACAAAGTAGATACATATAAAATATAAGTTATGTGATAATATGTAACCATGTTCTTTTTGGTCATTTTACTAATATAAGCTAAATAAAAAAAGCTAACACAAACACTTAAAAATAGCTTATCAACTTATAGAATATAAGCTAATCCAAACACTTAAAAATAGCTTATCAAATGAAAGAAAATAAGCATAAGCTACTTTAAAATATAAGTATAAGCCAAAAAAATAAAAGCTACGCCAAACACCCCCAAAGAAGAATCCGATAAGTACCGGTTAATTTGAAACCGACGTACCACCATTTCAGATTAACCCCTGTTTTGAAAAGTTTCAATTCATACCATTAAAATCATGATTTGCAGATTAAAGTCAAGAACAATCGAAGGTTTATTTACCTTTTTATTATCCCAAGATGAAGAAAGGAAGGATTTAGATTTTTTTTTGAACGGCAACAACACTTTATATATATATATATATATATATATATATATATATATAAAGAGCCAACAAGAAACTGGGAACAAACAAAGACAGAACAGAAACCGCAAAAACGACAGTACAACAAACTAACAATATTGAAATCCAACCAATCTTCCCACACAATGGACTTCAGCTTGGTTCTATTAATGATCCAGGAGAAGACATCCTCCTTGATAAGGTCGACCGTTTTCCTAACCGGGACAAAAGAGCCTTCAAACGACTTCTGGTTTCTTGCTCCCCAAATTCTCCAAACAGACGCTAAGCCAACTGTGTACACAATGCGTTTCCAGACTTTACTTCCCGGGCTCTCTTTTAGAATATCAATGAGATCCTTAAGCTTGTTACAATTGACAGGGAAGGTTATACGCATCCAAGCGAGAACTTGCCACCAAATGCTCCTGGCCCATAAGCAATTGAAAAAAATATGGTCAGGATCTTCGGTCTGAAACCCGCACCGAGCACAAAGGGTATCAGGCAAGGCGATACCACGACGAGCCAGCCCCTGTTTCGAAGCGATGTGCCCCCAAGGGAAGGATTTAGATTAACCTTTGTTTTGAATGGTTTCCACTTTCAATTCATACCATTAAAATCAACATTTGCTTATTAAAGTCAAGAACAATCGAAGGTTTATTTATTTGCTTAATAAACATGTCAGATGAAGTTCTTGGATTTTCAAGTAATTAAGCAAGAAATGATATATTTTTTGCTGCTTTGATCTTATCGTTCAAGGAAAAAGTAATTGAAACTATCTTCTTTATATATTTTCTATCTATAAATAAATAATTATGAAATGACATAAATGCTCCTCATGTGAGGGACACATAACCAACATTTAACCATTTAATTGGATGGTGTTAGTGAAGAGGACCAAAATAGTTAGAAAAAATAATGTTGGGGGCACATATGTTAAAAAATTCTTTTTTAGGCTTATAGGGTAAAAATGATTTAACCACATGGGTTAAAATCGTAATTTACTCTTTATTTTTCATTTAGTTTTATTATCTTGTGACAGATTTCCAACCAAACATTTCTAATTTTTAATACATATGACGCACATGTGTAATACTGATTTTTTTAAGTTTTTTTATATATTTAAAAATCACGATTTTAATAAAAAAAATTGGTGTGTTTTTAAGGTTTTTTTGGAATTTATTTAGTTTTCTCATTTATATATAATTTTCTCATGATCCTGAAAATGGTTTGTCGAGTCAGTGTAGATCGAGGATGAACATATTAGAATGAGGACGTATTAGATATGAAGATCCTTGGACCATTTCATTTGCTCATTCACTCTTCTCTTCTTTAATCACTCTTAGAGCATTCCTCTGAACAAGAGGACTCTTCTCTCAGTTCTTTTCTGCCAAACACTTCCAAGTAAGTGCTTACTTTAGTGCAATTTCATTTTTATTTAGTTATTTTGAAGATAAAGTCAAACAGTTGACTTTCTGTTTGACTTTAGCTTCTGACCATTTTGGTCAAGGTTAAGTTCAATCCGAACTTTCCTACATGATCGTAATAATTTTGCTATGATCCTTCTTCGATCATACCTTCGGACAATCATGTTTACTAGTCGAATTGTAAGTTGAGCATTTTCCATAAAACTTGAATTTTACGACTAAAATGCATAAATGGTTTATACAACTTAAAACTCAGTTGTTTTATCATTTGTACAAGTTTTATAACTAATATAATCTGATTATAACATGCTCAACTTGTTCAATTCAATTTAGGTTATTATTCTATGTCAAAAGTCAAGCAGTTTGACTTTTGCTTTTACTTTTGATTCTGACCCGTTTGGTCAACGTTTACACATGTTTTAAACTTGTTTTAAGACCATGTTATTGTTAAGTATAACTCACTGAAGTTATACTATATGGTCATTTCGTTTATGGATTTTATGACAAGTCGCAATTATATTGTTAAAAATGACCACAATGCCCTTATGTGGTCAAATGAACTAATTGAATGATTTTAAACTAAACCAAGCTCATAACCTGACTTTGTAACAGTAAGTACTTCAACTAAGAATGTATTTTACTAATTGGACTTGTCTTATGCCCATCCGACCTTCCGAACCCGTATTTATGCGCATAACTAATTATGCGAACCTAGTTCGCATAAATTAGGCATAACGGGTCAAAACCTTTTTAAATCATTCCAAATCAGAATGTTGGTTTAAATTATCTTTATCCAATGAGTCCTTACACTCGGATAGGTATAAACCACATTCAAATCAATTTATGCTTAATCTAGCAATTAATCTTATTCTTACGAAACGGGTCGTGTCAAAGGAACTAATCTATGACCCGTGTACATTCTAACAGATAGTTAAATCTGTTCACTCCGGACTATAGAACCCCCCAGATAATCGGACTTGAGTTTAATACTTTGTCTTTACGGCTTTTACTATATTTGAAAACCGGTAACGGTTGGAAGCTAGCCAAAAGGTAAATACTCTTAACTTATTTTCTTTAAATACTTGGGGTATGGCGAATACGCCACTTGGAGCGGGTATTACGTAAATGATCCGCCTATAATAGCTCATAAACGTAAGAACCCGGTTTAATCTGTTATATTTGATAACTGGAACAATTGGGGGTTATTGGTACCGTGTCCGGGTGTCCC
The DNA here is from genome assembly GCA_030545235.1 of Helianthus tuberosus. Taxonomy (NCBI): domain Eukaryota; kingdom Viridiplantae; phylum Streptophyta; class Magnoliopsida; order Asterales; family Asteraceae; genus Helianthus; species Helianthus tuberosus. Next base: position 5,062,479 of record CM060362.1, read on the forward strand.
GACTCATGAACAATTATGGCCATACAGAATAACATGTCGGGGTAGGCATACCAACTGTAAGACTCATTATTCAACTTTGGTGTGTATCGTAATCATTATAGCACTGAAAATGACCGACTTTGATATTTGGTTCCCAATGTAAGACAAATATGTAAATCTGGTGACAAGACTAAATCCCAAGAAATATGTAACACCCGTCTCATTATTTATTATTTTATTATAAAATACGCACTTCTAAAACCAAAATACATAATTATTAAAATAAACTAGTTGATAAAACTAAGGTTACATGATTATGGTGTTCTAATATAATCAACTAACTAGTTTAAAACATTCAATAATAAGTAGTGTTTACAAAACGAACATCGTCTAAAACACAATTAGTTTAGCGCGAAAGCTTCAAAATTAGTGTTCGGTTCTTGGATTCTTGCTTGATCGGCATCCGGAATGAGACGAACATCACCTAAGGTCAAAACCACGTCAATTGTTAGTTTTTACAACATTAAAACGTATGTAAACAAGTTCTAATATCAAACAACGGAAACAAAATAAAAATTTCATCAATTTAGGTATGTCGCGCCCCACGACAGATCCCATATCAGCTTACGCGGGCCGCGAGGAAGCCCCGCGTGTCGCAACGGGTACAGGGTCTCCTTCCGCGTGCCGCGGGGAAGATGATTTTTCAGCGAGTGCAGGTCTTTTTCCTGCATTTTGCCCAACATCATTTTCTTTCAATTTATCAACTTCTAAGGCTCATAACTTTTTACCTACATGTCCGTTTTAGTCGATTCTTTTTCCTACGCATCCGTAATAAAATTACGGATCCAATCATTCAAATTTCACGCATCGAAACCCGGTTTATAAACGAATTGTTCATAAATCCTTGTTTCGATTATTTGACCCGTTTGTTTTTTGACATATTTGTCATCATTCAATTTCATTGACTTCTAAGCTTTATTACCCATTCCCCCGGGCTTGTCAACTATGGCGTATCATTACCATTACATGGTTTACGCACGCAGTAGAATTTCATGCCCGTTTTCTATAATTCGAGCAAACCGCTTTATGCAATTCTTGCAAGCAAATTCTAGACGTTTGACCCAATATCAAGGGTTTATAGACGTCAATTTGGTGCATCCAATCCCTTGGCATATCACCTCCTATTTTTAACATATAATGTGACTTCCAAGTCTCTACTTACATTGTTATTTTTGAAACACAGTTTTGACCCATTCCATTGTCAAGTGAAAAACCTTCACTTTAATGACTAACATGATTTATTCAAACTAACCCATTTGATCTATTAAGTGAACTTCATCACTTCAGTTGTTCATCAAACATTCTTATCACACTACGATATCATTTGCAAGCATACTAAACATTTTTTGTAGCTAAGTAACGAAGTAATGGTTACGTACTTGCATAATTTATCAATATTGAATTCTAACCATAATTACCCATTCCCGGGCTTGTCAACCTTAGCGTACCGCGACCATTTCATGGTTTACGCCTTTATAACTCAAATTTCATGAGTGACGTTTAAGTCACTTCAACACTACAAATTCAACCATTGTTCGACCCGTTTGATTGTCTAATGGAAACCACCATTTTACAATGCACCAAACTTATTCTAACCAGTATTTGACCCATTTATTTATCTAGTGATCTTCGTCACTTCAACTAAATACCAATTTCATATATTATGCCAATTTAAAGTCTACTAACGAAATTACATAATCAAACATAACGTAACGAAATCATAGTTACGTACCTTTAAAGCACCCATTTCAAAAACGTATCTCCACCGGCTTGTCCACTTGACGATCCGGATTCCTTGCCTAAAGAGTTCAATTCACAATCGTTTTAGAACCCTTTTTATAAGTTTTAACGCATAATTCATCTCATCATTTTAATATGCGTTTTTGTTTAGAATTTCAATATTTAGCCCTCTTTTGGGCATTTCTACAAACACCTAAAGGGCATTATTTTACTAATCCAACAACCAAGTCTCATGATTAGTTATTTGGCCAAATTTTAACATCTACACAATGTTCATATATCAAATTTCACATTCATATTCTGGATTTATTTCATTTAGCTCAAATAACACTAGTTTGACAATCGTGATTCTAGTGTTCATCATGTTTCTACTAAACCCATTATACACACATAATGGATGATTATGAATTTCATGGTTTAGGCACAAATTCAACAAACTAATGTCTAGGGTTTACTCCTAGACATGATTTCTTTACTGTTTCATCCAAACAACTATCATGCAAGCTATAATTTCAAATCTCATGTGTTCATCTAGAATTTGAGATGGAATCAAAGTGTGAAATTTAACATACCTTGTGATAACTTCACTGAGGTGATCACTAATTTATGCTTGGATTTCGATTTGGGTTTGATTTGCCCTCTTGATTTGATCAATTCTTGCACATTAGGGTTTTGAGCATGAGAGCTCCCCTGGCTCTAGTTGGAATCGCAGAACACACACTTATGTGTGTGTGTTTTATGTTTAGTAAATGTTTTAATTAAAAATTTAATTCCTTTGTCCATGTTTAGCCCCTCAACTTTACCCAATTTTTATAAAGGGTATTTTAACCATGTTTGTTCTATTATGTCAAGACACCAACTAACTAGGTTATTTATTCCTAGTTATTCTATCTTGACCGTAACCGGCATTTAGTTTATAACATTAAATCTATATTTTCGGGGTGTTACAAGTCTACCCCCCTTAAAGAGGTTTCGTCCCCGAAACCTTCCTTAAGTAGTCCTTTGATTTGGACCAAACTAACTTAGTTTCGTTTTTAAGTCATTGTTTCTTCTAGTCAAAAGTTATCATACGCATGCGTCTTTCACGAGTAAGTCCTCATGGACTGTAACTTGTATCTTGTATTTCTTATTTTGTCACCTATTTGACCCAATTGTCAATTGACCACTCAATACCCCATACTAATTTATATTGACAAGTGTTTTGTATAAATCACGTCACTATTTTGACTCTGGATGGTCTTGTCGGCTAGATTGATTAATCACCGTCATTTTATGCCCCGTTATTCCGGTCTGCCACATTGCCATATTCGGCCTTACATGAGTTCATGGTCTCCTATCCCGTAACTCACGTTACGACATGATTATAGTCTGTATTTCTATATCACTCTTGTGACTATGATCTCATCGCATCACGTCATGTTTAAGTTTTTAAAAGCTTTTCATTATCACGAATCTTCTTTCGAACATAGCGTCTCACACCTATCGGTATTGAGACCTATATTCTTTAATATTAACTATTTTCTAATTTGTCTATAATATTCATATTTGTTAAATGCCACTTCTTACTAAAACTGAGTTTTAGTTTAACGTCTATCTCTTTAACTTATGTCAATTACTCATATCCAGGAATTGACGACAAGAATTTATTGTTTTCCGCTATTATATTGCGCGGGGAATCGTAACTAGTCCACATGCTTAACCCCAAGTGACCCATAGGTTCCTTCACTTTGCCTCGTAGGCTATTTTATTAGATCTTCACCTTTTTTAAGGTGAGACTCTATAGTTTGTTTCTTTGTATTTGTGACCGGAGGGTCATTTTGGTCCCGTAGACCTTTATATTGTTTATAACCCGAAGGTTATAGTGATCCCGTTGATCATCTTCTACTCGTGTCTTTATTTAATTGTATATATATATATACACATACGGCGTCAAGGCACCCCATTTTTATGTTTAGAATAATTTATTTTCACTTTTGAAATTCATTTGACCTTGACCGTAGTCTAAGGCTACACTCATTTTCTTTCGGATTATCTTTCCAACTCTATGACTTCTTACGTCGTTTTCGCGTCGGTTTATCCCACTCATTTCGTTATTTGGTTTATGGCCCTACTTCCTTTCAACCCGTTACCAGGGTTCTTTATCTTAATGTTTTTAACACTCCGGTTTCATTGGTTCGCGTTTTCCTTTCCATACTTTTTTTTATGACCCATCACACAGATTCATTAATATTTCGCACTTCCATTATTCGGTTTGCGCTTATTTGCACCACCGAGCATTATACTCTATTCGACCCGTTCAATATTGAAATAGTTGAACGTAACTTAGCAAAATTTCTGGTTTGCGAAATTTTAGCGTCTTTTAGTCATAACTCCTAATCCGGGTCTTTTTGACCTTCAATCCACTGTAACAATAACAAAATTAATTCATTTGATTCTATTATTCCATATCGTTGTATGAAATTTATCTACATCGTTTATTGATATAAACGATGCTTCTACATATTTTATTTAGTTTAACCAAGTCTATAACCTTGTCTTCGCCATTTATTACTATTGCAATTTCCGGGTTCGAGTGTAATTACACTCCTTCCCAATACAACTTTTATTCACTTCATTAAGTTCCCAGGTTCGAGTGTACGCGCACTCCTTTTATTCACTTCATTAAGTTCCCGGGTTCGAGTGTACGCGCACTCCTTCTCATTGCAATATTCATCGAGATTACTTTTTGCCTCGGCTTCACATGCTCACCATTGTTTATTTTCTTATATACATATATATATATTGGTATTTCTTTTACATAATTCACTCATTTCACTACTCATATATGCCCTTATGCAACTATTATTCGCAATCGTATCGAATAAAATTTGTGTTAAATTAAATTTACAAGAAACATACCTGAAACGACATCAGGTTCAGTTTTAGCCTCTGCGGCTGTCATGTGGGAAGACCTTGCCTTCTCTTTCGGGGTATCAAACTTTACGTCAGCTGTGTCTTTGGTTCCAACAAATTCCGGACATTCAGACCTTGTATGTCCCGGATTATAACATTTATAACACGCTGACACCTTCCCCGGGCAATTTGCATCCACATGTCCCACTTTACTACAAATAGGACATGGTTTGTTTCTAAAGTAGCATTTGCCCCGGTGAATTTTTCCACATATTTTACACTGAGGTGTCCCCTTTCTTGTAACTCCTTTCTTAGAAGCTTTATTAAGCTTTGATTTCTTTACGGGACTTGGGTTCACATCCAACACTCTCCCGTCATCTTTTCCTTGTGAGAGACTGTCTTTTATCTTTGTTATCATGTCCTCCACCACTAGCAAGATTGTGGTTTGTAGTCTCTCAATGAACTGCGGTATACTGGCTTTTACTGCCTTTCCGACTTCTTCGGAAATTTTAGCTTCCATATCTTCAGTTAATTGAGATGCTAATTCGCCCCTGGTTAAACCGGGCATTTCTTTCATTTGTTCGGTGACTTTTGGCACCGCACCATTTCCTTCATCAGTCATCTTGAATCTGAATGTTTATATTAATTGTTAAACATTCCATTCTTCATTATTCGCGTCATTGCCTTGGTTAAGCTAAACTCACTGCTTGCTTAAACCATTAATGTTTAGTGCACTTTCCGGGTTTGAGTGTGTTAACACGCTCTTCCCGTGCACATCAAATCAAGTTCCTTTTTCTAATATTCTAATAAAATCTACTAAATGACTAATTCTTACCGGATGTTTGATCAAGCTTCGAACAGAACACACTTTGTCAACAACCTTGAGCTCTAATTACCAACTTGTAACACCCGTCTCATTATTTATTATTTTATTATAAAATACACACTTCTAAAACCAAAATGCATAATTATTAAAATAAACTAGTTGATAAAACTAAGGTTACATGATTATGGTATTCTAATATAATCAACTAACTAGCTTAAAACATTCAATAATAAGTAGTGTTTACAAAACGAACATCGTCTAAAACACAATTAGTTTAGCGCGGAAGCTTCAAAATTAGTGTTCGGTTCTTGGATTCTTGCTTGATCGGCATCCGGAATGAGACGAACATCACCTAAGGTCAAAACCATGTTAATTGTTAGTTTTGACAACATTAAAACGTATGTAAACAAGTTATAATATCAAACAACGGAAACAAAATAAAAATTTCATCAATTTAGGTATGTCGCGCCCTGCGACAGATCCCATATCAGCTTACGCGGGCTGCGAGGAAGCCCCGCGTGTCGCGACAGGTACAGGGTCTCCCTCCGCGTGCCGCGGGGGAGAAGAATTTTCAGCGAGTGCAGGTCTTTTTCCTGCATTTTGCCCAGCATCATTTTCTTTCAATTTATCAACTTCTAAGGCTCATAACTTTTTACCTACATGTCCGTTTTAGTCGATTCTTTTTCCTACGCATCCGTAATAAAATTACGGATCCAATCATTCAAATTTCACGCATCGAAACCCAGTTTTAAACAAATTGTTCACAAATCCTTGTTTCGATTATTTGACCCGTTTCTTTTATGACATATTTGTCATCATTCAATTTCATTGATTTCTAAGCTTTTTTGCCCATTCCCCCGGGGTTGTCAACTATGGCGTATCATTACCATCACATGGTTTACGCACACACTATAATTTCATGCCCGTTTTTTATAATTCAAGCAAACCGCTTTATGCAATTCTTGCAAGCAAATTCTAGACGTTTGACCCAATATCAAGGGTTTATAGACGTCAATTTGGTGCATCCAATCCCTTGGCATATTACCTCCTATTGTTAACATATAATGTGACTTCCAAGTCTATACTTACATTGTTATTTTTGAGAACACAGTTTTGACCCATTCCATTGTCAAGTGAAAAACCTTCACTTTAATGACTACCATGATTTATTCAAACTAACCCATTTTGTCCAACCCCTGTCCCCTAATTGCCCTGGAACGGGCTGCCGCGGGCAGTTTCGGTGGTATCCGTGTTTGTCAATTTGGCAACGGAATTTACATCAGGACCGTAGTTAGGAAGTATTTTATCATAGTAAAATACCACACTTTTATAATATGAACCACATGGGAAAATCCCATGTTTCAAGTACACACATTTTTATTAGGATAAACCCTATTTTATTTAAGTAAAACATCTCTTTATTAAGGTAACTTTTATAGCCAGTTTTCCCAAGCCTTCAGTGCTGTCTAGCTGACTTTTATTTGGCTTTCACATTTTGTTACCTGAAACGCGTTTAAAAACATTTTGTCAGTGGAAAATACTGGTGAGTGAATCCCAGTTTAATCAAGACAGGTAAAACCGTTTTACAGTATTGAGGGCGATCGCGCAATTACATTTGTTTCCATCTACTTTAATTACCACCCACGGTACTGTCAACCCGACTTGTGGTCATGTTACTACTCACAATGTAGTAACAAATTTTGTATACAAAACCCCAACATACCGACGATAATTATAGAATACAAATACTCAAGCACTGTTTAATATATTATAAATTAAGTGAGGTTTTGTAAAAACAGTTTATAAAAAGGAGATTACTCACATTGTTGTCTTAGGGTTTTCCTTAAGGATTTCCTGGTGATTATCTATTAATTACACAAATGCACACGCGTTAGTATAATAACCCAATATTTACATTAGTGATACCCTCCCCGAGACGGCATTCCAACGACTACGTCGGGCGGAACCACAACAGCCGTTACGGAACCCTAGATCAATCGGGCAGCGTGTCTAATACGTAACCGGGGGTTATGATACTAACAACGAGGAAGGGCTTCGCTAATTAGGGGGTATAATGCCCGGGTATAGTGCCTACACTATAGAAATTGAGAGAGAAAGTTGATAGATTGAACGAATTGGACTGAAGGCCTCTCGACTCAATTTATAGGGCTGATCTGACATCGGGTTGCGGCCCGCGATAGCCACAGCTGTCTTTCTAGTGGCCCGCAAGCTAGGTGTGTAGGGCCTAGGGTTGATTGGTCACCCAATATAGCTGCGACACGCTGCTGCCATGTGGCAGCTCAGGACTGCGCCTGTTGGCTAGGCGCTAGCGCCCCGCGAGTGAGTTGCCTAGGGGCTTCGCGCCCCGCGAGCGGCCCCAATTTCTTGTTTTTATTTAATTTTTAATTATATAAGGTATTTTGGGCTCGGTTTTCGTATACGAGGTGTATTTTAGGACATATTAGGGCATTTTAAATTTAATAGGGGTGTCGAAAATATTTTGGAGGGTTGTTATATCCTCCCCACCTTGTTTTAGAACTCGTCCTCGAGGTCTACTGGAATAAGTGTGGATATTTCCTTTGCATAAGCACCCATGTATATTCTGGTCCTCTTTTGGAGTCCCATTTCACTTTGACTAGAATCAATCTCTTGTATTTGAGATTCTTGACTTTCTTGTCTTCAATCTGTAGTGGTCTTTCTACAAATTTTAACCGCTCATTTACCTCTATATCCTTAAGAGGCACTACCAGTGATTCATCAGTTAAGCATTTCTTGAGATTAGATACCGGAAACACATCATGTATTCCTGCCATTTCCTCTGGCAGTTGTAGCTGATAGGCTACAGGTCCTATTCTTCTAATAATTTTAAAAGGTCCAACATACCTTGGGCTTAGCTTTCCCCTTTTGATGAATCTTACTACTCCTTTCCAAGGAGAGACCTTTAATAACACCTTGTCTTCTACTTGAAATTCCAATGGTTTTCGCCTATTATCAGTATAGCTTTGCTGTCGATCACGTGCTGCTTTTAGTCTTTCTTTGACTTGATTGATCTTGTCGGTTGTTTCTTGTACTATCTCTGGTCCGGATAGTTGTTTTTCTCCAATTTCGGCCCAACAGACTGGAGTTCGGCACTTTCGTCCATAAAGTGCTTCAAATGGTGCAGCATTGATACTTGTGTGATAGCTGTTATTATAAGAAAATTCTATTAACGGTAGATGATCATCCCAATTACCTCTGAAATCAAATACACAAGCTCTAAGCGTATCTTCCATTTTCTGAATTGTCCTTTCGCTTTGTCCGTCTGTTTGAGGATGATAAGCTGTGTTTAGATTCAACTTCGTTCCCATTGCTTTTTGGAAACTTGTCCAAAAATAAGAGGTAAAACGGCTATCTCTATCAGATACAATTGATAAAGGAATTCCATGTAATGAAACTATTTCATTTACATACAACTTAGCTAATTGTTCCATACTGAAAGTTAGCCTGTCTACAATCACCCAGATTGTATCATTACCTTTTCTTGTTTTGGGTAATTTGATAACAAAATCCATTGTTATCAATTCCCATTTCCATACTGGCATCTCTAACTGTTGCAACAAACCTGAGGGTTTCTGATGTTCAACTTTAACTTGTGAACAGGTTAAACACTTTTTTACATAAGCTGCTATATCCTTTTTCATTCCTATCCACCAAAAATTCTTTCTTAAATCTTGATACATTTTATCACTTCCAGGATGCATCGTATACTTAGACTTATGAGCTTCTTCTAATATACGGTGTCGTAGGTTTCCTAATTTAGGTATTCACATTCTTTTCTTATGGAATCCCCAAATTCCATTTGTTCCTTGTTCTAATTCTTTAATCCTTCCTTTCAACTTCTCAGTATCATCCTTGATTACTGATTCTTGTGCTTTTCTAATCTGTTCATTTAAATCTACTAGTAGATTTAATTTAAGAGAACGTACTCTTTTTGGCTTTTCATGATATTTTCGACTTAAAGCATCAGCTACTACATTAGCCTTTCCTGCATGGTACTGGATATTACAATCATAATCACTAAGTATCTCCATCCAGCGTCTTTGCCTCATATTCAATTCCTTTTGCCCGAAAACATGCCTTAAACTTTTATGATCGGTGAAAATGGTAAACTTACTACCGTAAAGGTAATGTTTCCAAATTTTCAGGGCAAAGATTATTGCTCCTAATTCCAAATCATGGGTTGAATAATTCTCTTCATGATTCTTAAGTTGTCTAGATGCATAGGCTATAACCTTTTGACGTTGCATCAACACACATCCATAACCTAACTTAGAAGCGTCACAATAGACTACAAAGTCCTCAGTTCCTTCTAGTAATGCTAGTATGGGTGCGTTGGTTAGTCTTTGCTTAAGAATTCTAAAGGCTTCTTCTTGTTTTGGTCCCCCACTCAAATTTAACAGATTTACAGGTTAGTTTAGTTAAGGGAATGACTATTCTAGAAAAATCTCGGATAAATCTTCTATAATACCCGGCCAATCCTAAGAAACTTCTAACCTCGGTTGGTGACTCAGGGGTTTTCCACTTGGTAATTGCATCAATCTTGGTAGGATCCACATGAATTCCTTCATGGTTGACTAAATGTCGAAGAAACTGTACTTGTTCTAACCAAAATTCGCACTTTGAAAATTTAGCATAAAGTTTTTCTTTTCTCAATAAATTTAGAAGTGCGTGCAAATGTTCTGCATGTTCCTCTTTGCTCTTAGAGTAAATGAAAATATCATCTATAAAGACAATTATAAATTTATCCAAATATGGCTTACATATTCGGTTCATCAAGTCCATAAATGTGGCTGGGGCATTGGTTAAACCAAATGGCATGATAGTAAATTCATAATGGCCATACCTTGTTCTAAATGCGGTCTTAGGAATGTCCTCTTCCTGTAACTTTAATTGATGATATCCTGAACGTAAATCGATTTTCGAGAAAAAATGAGCTCCTTGCAGTTGATCGAACAGATCATCGATTCTCGGTAATGGATACCGATTTTTAATCGTGACTTTGTTCAATTCACGGTAATCAATGCACACACGAATCGATCCGTCTTTCAAATTAATGAACAAAATTGGCGCTCCCCATGGTGATGAACTTGGCTATATGAATCCTTTTTCCAATAATTCATCTAACTGCTTCTTCAGTTCCTACATTTATGCGGGTGCCAAACGGTAAGGAGCTTTGGCGATTGGTGCTGTTCCTGGTAGCAGGTGGATTCTGAATTCAACTTTCCTCTCCGGAGGTAGTCCTGGTAATTCTTCTGGAAATACATCTGAAAATTGGGATACTACAGGAATATCTTCCAACTCTTTTCCTTTAGTGTTAGTGATTATGGAAATAAAATACACTAATTATCCTTTTCTTATATAATTTGTTGTTTTCATCACATAGATGAATTTTGTAGATCTGGATAGCTTATCTCCTTTAATTGTGATCTTTTCACCCCTTGGTGAATTTACTTGGATTGACTTTTGATCACATAAAATACTGGCTTTATGGGCTACTAACCAATCCATTCCTAATACAACATCAAATCCTGCCAGTTTCATTGGATAAAAGTTTGCAATAAACTTTTGATTTAAAAATTCTATTCTTGCTCCCTGCAAGATTTCAGAAATCTTAATGGTTTTCCCATTTGCTGTCTCTACTAGACATTCCTATGGGAGTTTAGTTAATGGTTGATTGAGAAGTTTGCAAAATGAAGTATTAATAAAACTTTGGTTCGCACTAGAGTCAAATAATACTTTAGCAAAAACATTATTAACTAAAAACGTACCAGCTATCACACCCAGGATCATCTTTGCTTCTTCTGCAGTCAGAACAAATGCTCTAGCATTTTTAGTATTCTTGTTGTTCATGACTGGAGCTAGTTTCGGACAGTTCGGCTTAATGTGACCCTTTTCTCCACAGTTGAAGCACATTCCATTATTAGGTTTCTTCCTACAATCTTCTTCCTTGTGTCCCGGTATCTTGCAGGCCTTACAATAAGGTGCAGAGGTAGAACCTACATTTTTCCCACGGTTGGAATTTCCATAACAGAATTCCTGGGTAAGCCTTTGAGCTAAGTTTCTCCTCTGGCCTTCTTCTCGTGTACGCACTCATTCATCAGTCAAGGTGTTTGCTAGTTCTACAGCTTCTTCTATAGTTTGAGGTCTAGCTGCCTTGACTACATGCCTTATCTCACTGATTAATCCCCAGATGTAGCGGGAGATTAATACTGGTTCTGGTGATGCAAGGGTTGGTACTATTCTAGCATATTCGAAGAATAATGTAGTGTAACCCTTACTATCCACTCCAGTCATTCTAAGGTTTAAGAACTTTGCTATCTGTTCTTTTTCGTTGGGATGGCAGAATTTCCTTTCCACCATGTTCTTAAATTCCTCCCATTCCATATTATAAACCCAGTCACTTCCCCTATATTGGAGGATAGTGTTCCACCATTCTAAAGCTGAGTTCTTGAACAGATTGGAGGCAAACATTATCTTATCCTCTTCTGCACACTTGCTTATTTTTAAGAATACCTCAGTCTTTTCTATCCAGCGTAAAGCTGCAACAGCCCCTTCATTGCCTGGGAATTCCATTGGTTTACAAGACCAGAATTCTTTATAAGAACAACCAGAAGACATGGTTCTTCTTCTTTCCGGAATGGGCACTTGAAGTATGGGTCCATTGTTTACACTGTTTTCTGGTTCAGTAGGTCGTTTACTGTCATGATTACTTTTATTTTCCGCTTCTTTAATTGTTTTAATAATATATGGCAACGCATCTATAATCCCTTGTGCCACTATGTGTTGGATGGCACTGTTATCCACTTGGTTTCCATTGTTATTGTTATTCGAGTTATCGTTATTCTGGTTTTCCTGGTTCACTTCGTTGTCCATCTGAATTTTAAACATTTACCACATATTAATTTCATAAAACAATATATAATACAAACAATCATATCATACGCATATTGATCAAAATCGTCGAACATTGCGACTTACTCTATTTTATATTAGGCATCCATATATATTACAATACAACTGAAATTAAAATTACAATACTATTAGGCATCCATAGCTATTGTCTATATTTTTTTTTCAAACATACACACATACTATATATTATTTTATTATTATTATTATTATTATTATTATTATTATTATTATTATTACTACTACTACTACTGGTATGGGTTCATCCAGAACTCCATATTACGCTCGTCATACTTACAGACGAGTTGTTCTCCAATCTGCTTCATCCTCTCACTTCCTTCTAAAATCTCCTCACCAAAGGTTCGGAGTTCTAGCACATTCTCTGCACTCATTGGGGGTGCAGGGGCTGGTACTGGGTTTGGGAACTGGGGCATGGGTTCTTGGTAAGGGTAAGGATTTTCTAGAATTTCCCTGATGTATTGGTCATTATCATAGTAGGGATCTAGAGGGTCTAAGTCTGGGTAAGCTGCTAGGTTTGGCATGGGTTCGTCTTCTGGTATGGGGGTAGCGTTGCTGGTAATCCCTATGGTCGTCCAACCATGGGTCGTAGTCTGGGTCTAAGGGATTGGGTGCTGGTACTCTAAGTATCTAAGTTGGGTCAAAGTCAGGCAATGGGATTTGGTTTTCTAGGTTGGCTTCAATTTCCATTGGTTGTGTGGGAAACAGTGGTAAGGGCTGGGTGCTATGAGTTGCTCTAGATTAGGGTCTGCAGCTGTAGTTGCTTGAATATGGAAATTTGCTAGACTCCTATTGAGCATATCCTGGGTGTGACCATCTGTTTCTCTCTTAGCGGCTGCTAAAGCTCGCTGCTGTTGTGACTTTTTCATCCTCTTCCTATGTTCATGTGCGCCTCTACTGAACCATCCTCTTTTCTTAGGAGGGAATGGTTCTTCAGATGGGGACTTGAACACGAATATCCCATCTTCATTGTCAGCTGAATATCCTGAGAGGGTAGGCTGTGAAGAGGTGCCTTCGTCCCTAGGTGAGCTGGACAACTGACGGCAAGCGTCTGAAGGTCCTTGGTTGCTCATACTGTAAACTAACAAATAGTCAAATAACACACAACGATAATATACAGATATGCACAAAATCCCGTAATTTATTTCCTAACATATTGAATAAATTTTGGTGTCAGCAGAACACTTCTGTGGCTGAATCAGTGGCTTAGCTCTGATACCACCTTCTGTCGCAACCCTCGTCCCCTAATTGCCCGGGAACGGGCGGCCGCGGCCAGTTTCGGTGGTATCGGTGTTTGTCAATTTGGCAGCAGAATTTACATCAGAACCGTAGTTAGGAAATATTTTATCAGAGTAAAATACCACGCTTTTATAATATTAAACACATGGGAAAATCCCAAGTTTCAAGTACACACATTTTTATTGGGATAAACCCTATTTTATTTAAATAAAACATCTCTTTATTTAGGTAACTTTTATAGCCACTTTTCCCAAGCCTTCAGTGCTGTCCAGCTGGCTTCTATTTGGCTTTCACATTTTGCTACCTGAAACGCGTTTAAAAACATTTTGTCAGTGGGAAATACTGGTGAGTGAATCCCAGTTTAATCAAGACAGGTAAAACCGTTTTACAGTATTGAGGGCGGTCGCGTAATTACATTTGTTTCCATCTACTTTAATTACCACCCACGGTACTGTCAACCCGACTTGTGGTCATGTTACTACTCACAATGTAGTAACAAATTTTGTATACAAAACCCCAACATACCAACGATAATTGTAGAATACAAATACTCAATCACTGTTTAATATAATATAAATTAAGTGAGGTTTTGTAAAAACAGTTTGTAAAAAGGAGATTACTCACATTGTTGTCTTAGGGTTTTCCTTAAGGATTTCCTGTTGATTATCTATTAATTACACAAATGCACAAGCGTTAGTATAATAACCCAATATTTACATTAGTGATACCCTCCCCGAGACGGCATTCTAATGACTACGTCGGGCAGAACCACGACAGCCGTTACGGAACCCTAGATCAATCGGGCAGCGTATCTAATACGTAACCGGGGGTTATGATACTTACAACGAGGCAGGGCTTCGCTAATTAGGGGGTATAATGCCCGGGTATAATGCCTACACTATAGAAATTGAGAGAGAAAGTTGAAAGATTGAACGAATTGGACTAAAGGCCTCTCGACTCAAGTTATAGGGCTGATCTGACATTGGGTCGTGGCCCGCGACAGCCACAACTGTCTTTCTCGCGGCTAGCGAGCTAGGTGTGTAGGGCCTAGGGTTGATTGGTCTCCCGGTATAGCTGCGACACGCTGCTGCCACGTGGCAGCTCAGGGTTGCGCCTGGTGGCTAGGTACTTGCGCCCCGCGACTGAGTTGCCTAGGGGTTTCGCGCCCCGCGAGCGGCCCCAATTTCTTGTTTTTATTTAATTTTTAATTATATAAGATATTTTGGGCTCGATTTTCGTATACGAGGTGTATTTTAGGACATACGGGGACATTTTAAATATAATAGGGGTGTTGAAAATATTTTGGAGGGTTGTTATACATTTGATCTATTAAGTGAACTTCATCACTTCAGCTGTTCATCAAACATTCTTATCATACTACGATATCATTTGCAAGCATACTAAACATTTTTTGTAGCTAAGTAATGAACTAATGGTTACGTACTTGCATAATTCATCAATATTGAATTATAACCATAATCACCCATTCCCGGGCTTGTCAACCTTAGCGTATCGCGACCATTTCATGGTTTACGCCTTTATAACTCAAATTTCATAAGTGACGTTTAAGTCACTTCAACACTACAAATTCAACCATTGTTCGACCCGTTTGATTGTCTAATGGAAACCACCATTTTACAACGCACCAAACTTATTCTAACCAGTATTTGACCCGTTTATTTATCTAATGATCTTCGTCACTTCAACTAAATACCAATTTCATATATTATGCCAATTTAAAGTCTACTAACGAAATTACATAATCAAACATAACGTAACGAAATCATAGTTACGTACCTTTAAAGCACCCCTTTCAAACGCGTATCTCCACCGGCTTGTCCACTTGACGATCCGGATTCCTTGCCTAAAGAGTTCAATTCACAATCGTTTTAGAACCCTTTTTATAAGTTTTAACGCATAATTCATCTTATCATTTTAATATGCGTTTTTGTACAGAATTTCAATATTTAGCCCTCTTTTAGGCATTTCTACAAACACCTAAAGGGCATTATTTTACTAATCCAACAACCAAGTCTCATGATTAGTTATTTGGCCAAATTTTATCATCTACACAATGTTCATATATCAAATTTCACATTCATATTCTGGATTTATTTCATTTAGCTCAAATAACAGTAGTTTGACAATCGTGATTCTAGTGTTCATCATGTTTCTAATAAACCCATTACACACACATAATGGATGATTATGAATTTCATGGTTTAGGCACAAATTCAACAAACTAATGGCTAGGGTTTACTCCTAGACATGATTTTTTTACTGTTTTATCCAAACAACTATCATGCAAGCTATAATTTCAAATCTCATGTGTTCATCTAGAATTTGAGATGGAATCAAAGTGTGAAATTTGACATACCTTGTGATCACTTCACTGAGGTGATCACTAATTTGTGCTTGTATTTCGATTTGGGTTTGATTTGCCCTCTTGATTTGATAAATTCTTGCACATTAGGGTTTTGAGCATGAGAGCTCCCCTGACTCTGGTTGGAATCGCAGAACACGCACACGTATGTGTGGGTGTTTTGTGTTTAGTAATTGTTTTAATTAAAACTTTAATTCCTTTGTCCATGTTTAGCCCCTCAACTTTACCCAATTTTTATAAAGGGTATTTTAACCATGTTTGTTCTATTATGTCAAGACACTAACTAACTAGGTTATTTATTCCTAGTTATTCTATCTTGACCGTAACCGGCATTTAGTTTATAATATTAAATCTATATTTTCGGGGTGTTACAAAATATTAAAAGATTACCTATGGGTTTTCTCTATGTATAAAATCATTTTTGAAAAACTATTTTCAAAATGAGTCAGTTAATTGTATTTACCAGCGAAAGCTGACGTATTTTCAAAAGACTAAACTGTTGGTACCGAACCTTGACTATTAGGCTGGGAATCCGGGTCGGCTATGATAAAAACATTGGAATTTGCAACTCCTAGCTTAAGGCCTATGATATCTAAGCTTCGTTTACTTCGATCCGCATGTGGGCTGTTATTTGAACAACTTGAACAATTTGTACTTTGAATATTAAACACTTTTAATGTTATGAATATTTATTTTTACTCCTAATACTTCCGCTGCATTATTATTTAATTGTGATAACTGATTGACCAACCGTCACGACTAAACCCATCCGGGCCCACTGGAAGTCAGGGTGTGACACCGATTGATGTGCCAGGGCTTGAAACTCTAACCCTGGTGAGCATTGCAGATTTTCAAATACTATAAAGCTGATAACTAGTGTGGCGGTGACAAATCTTGAACTTAGACTAACTTTTCCTATGACCAAGGCTATTTTCTATTGGATTAGGTTATTTTTGGGTTGTGTGTACCTTTTCGTTGGATAGAAGCAAACTCCAACCAAGACTACTGTTACAACTTCGGTGACCAGATATCTTTCTGAATGTATTGTGTTTGAGCAGATTAGTGACATGAGAGTCCGGATGAGCGAGCCTGACAACAAGCACCAGTTTTCGGTCAAGAAATCATTGACGATAATGGTGGTTCATGTGACTTCAGGGCTGCTCAGCATGTTCATGTTTGTTTCCGGTACTATTGAGATAGGAGATACTACTATATTATGGTACGATGATTTCATCTAGAATATTAGTTGGGCCAAACGGCCTCTACCAGTGCCGTGGTGACCTATCTAACACAGATAGGTAGTGGTGGCGACGGCTGGTGGTGGGTGGTCTGAGGCATGTTGAAGAAGAAAAATGGAGTTAAGGGTAAATCACTAATTTTACACAAAAATCTAACAGAAAAGTTACGTTGTTAAGGTCCAGGGACGAAAGGAGTTAAGAGTGGACTAGACATGTTAGAGGCCTCAAACCATAAGGATGAAAATTGCAATTTACTCTTTTGCATATCTCTAGAACCTTAGAACTAGGGCCTATACGAGCATGATCATTTATATTGTACTAATTGTAGCCAAAAAGCTAACCTAATTAAATACAGAACAAGTCATGGTTAATTGCATTTAAAGATTAAACATATTAGAGGGTTTAGTTAGGTAGAGGGAGAATCAAATGAGAAGAAAATTACTGAAAGAATAAAAAGAAGAAATGACAAATTGGTAAAATACTAATTCATTTATATCTTATCTCATTAATTTTTCTCTTTTTAATTAATTAGTCAACTAAATATCCTGCATATAATCTACAAAACCTATACATATCAAAATTTTCCAACATATACCCTACACATTATAGAATTTTATCCTACACACATCGAAATTTAACCTACACACCTTGAAATATATCTTACACACCTCATAATTTATCTTACACACAGTATAATTTATTCTACACTTTAAGGGGCTGTTTGGTTGTGTCTGAATGGCTCCATTCAGAGGTAAACCTCTGAATCGGACAGGGGTATCCTTGTTTGGTTCACCTATTCTTCACATCTGAATGAAACCATTAAGCGCTGAATGGTTCAGCTATTCTTCACATCTGAATGGAACTTTTGACAATGCCTGCCCCTCGTGCCCTAATTGTAAGCTTTGCATCTTCTTCCACAGCCCCATTCCTCACCTCTCCTCTCATCCATAGATCACCGCCCTCCTCCACAGCTCCTCCGTCGCCGCCTCTCTTCCACAGCGCCGCCGCCCTCATCCACAGCGCCGCCACTCACCTCCTCAGTCGACACCTCCCCTTCAACATCGTCGCCTCCATCTCCACTGCCTCCTCCACCACGTCGGTCCTCCACCACGTCGGTCCTCCACCACGCCGGACTATAACCGATTGCAATATAGTTTAATTCAGTACAAACATTATAAAGAATTCACTGCCGTCGAAGTGAAACGGCGTCATCGGTGGCGTTATTTAAAGAGGAAGAAGGTGTGGATGCTCCGGTAGATGAAGGTTGAGTGGACATGGCCGGTGAAGTGAGGAAACGCCGATAAGGTTTCCGGCGAGAGGCTGAGGTAAATGGAGTTGCAGAGTTTGAATTGGTTCTGGAGAAGTATAATGGAGTTTTTTTTTTTTTGAACGGCAAAGTATAATAGAGTTGCAGAGCACATTTTCCATATTCTCCATCTTTGGAGTTGCAGAAGTATAATGGAGTTGTAGGAGAATCTTTGCAGAGCACATTAATAGATGCCTTTTAAGAGAGGGGTAAAAATGTCATTTTACACTGTCATTCAGATGTGGAACCAAACATCACTTTACTGGTTCAGCACTTACTGGTTCAGAGCCTCTTAGAGCATTCACATTCAATCCATCAAATTATACATACATTCCACTAAAAAACAACTCTTATATCAATATATTTCCACTAAAAACAAATACTTTTTCTCTCTCCTTTTAATTAAATAATATTATCATTACATTTTTCTCTCTCCTTCACTCACAACCACTTCCAATATATATTAAAAAAATTATACTGGATGAACAGTGTCCCCCCAAATATACAGATGAACAGTAACATTTTCTCTCTCCTCCACTCACAACCACTTTTTATACCCTTTATAATATAAAAACCTCTCCTCTCATTATTTGATGGATTGAATGTGAGTGCTCTTACCCATTCAGACCTCTTATTCATTCAGTACTTATTGGTTCAGATGTTGCCAAACAGCCCCTAAATTAAGTTGTTTTTTTAATTTGAAAAAAGTATTTATTTTGAAAAAGAGTTACAAATTTAATTTACTTAGTTATTAAAGAGGAAGAATACAGATTAATTATTTATGTAACTTTACCAATATACCCTTATAATAAAATTTAAAACAAACTAGGGTTAAGACCCGCCCGCGTTGCGGCGCGGGTACATCGTAAACATTGAATGGATTAGTCCAAACGTTATATGATGCATTAACCATATGAAAACACACATTTCGACGTATCCAGTTGAACTTAGCGTAACCTGTATAAGGATTGTGATTGGATCAAACGTAAAGTAAATGGAATTCATATCGAACAATCATAACGTATTATATGTGACCCAACTTATACAAAGTAAACGTAACGAGTATGAAGGAAAATATGCACATGTAATCGAAAGGGATTAATTAGAGCTTTCGAAAAAAGGGGAGAAAAAGAAACTATAATTTGGCTCCACTCGGTTCGAAACAAACTTTACGAAACGTACATAAAATAAACACGAGAACATATTATATTTGGCCTGAATCATTTCCCAAAAAAGTTTACGTCGAACGTAGAACAACTTGAATTTATACGAAAACGTACATAGAAATATGCACGTAAAAATGGTTTCTTAAAACGAAAATGTATTATATTTGACCTGACTCGTCTATAAAAAAAGTTTACGTCAGAATGTAGAAGAAATCATATTTACACATACCTGTACATAAAATATGTACGTAAAAAATAGTTTTTAAGTACAAGAAGTATAGGGGTAAACCGAAACAAAAAATTAGTAAAAGATTTAATAGGTTAAAAACGTTCGTAAAACCGTGGCAAGTAGCACCAATGCCACAACCACATCGACTCTCAACATCGTAAAAATAAAATAGATAAAATGGTAAAAATTACACTGAACGAAAAACAGACTAAAATCGTTGAACCACACACACACGTTACAGTGTCTTAATACGAAGAAATTAACCAGAAAAGTAAAACGTAGAAAATAATAACTTAGTCGATCTACGACCCGCCCGTTGCGGCGAACTTTTCAAAAGGGGAAAAATGGACGCGTTGCGACGGGTCTGTCAAATATGAAAAAATAGAGCAAAAACGTTGAACCTCACATGCACGCTACGACATGTTAACTCGCAAAATTTAGAACGAAACGTAAAACGAAAAACTTGCGAAAGATAAAAAGTATGGGGTACGAAAGTTGTAAATAATAAAGTGTTGTGTTAAATTATAAAAGATGAAAAACTTTGGGTTAAAAGTAAAAAAAATGAAAAGGGGTTAAAATGTAAAATATGAAATGTTTGGTGAAAAGTGAAAAATTTAAGTTTTTTTTTTTTTTTTTTGATACACTCCATAAGCACAAGGTACAAGTCATGATGCACATATAAGTTGCTTATTAATATATGGAATAATATTAAATGAAGTAAAATGAAAAATTCTTATTGGTTGAAACTTTTTCTTATAAAGAATTTCTTCTCATTTGAACCCTCTACTTGTTAGGTAAACATCTAAGAGTAAATTACAAGTTTTGTCCTTTATGTTTGGACCAAATTGCAGGCGGTGTCCTTTGTCTTTAAATTTGACGAGTTTAGTCCTTAAAGTTTTAAAATCTTGCACGTTATGTCCTTTAGCCCTAACTCAGTCAGATTTTTTGGTTAAATATGGTCATGTGCAAGGCACATGAGGGCGTTCTTGTCATTTTACCTTCTCAGGGGCTATTTTGTAAAGAATTCTTATTCTGGGACTATTTATAAAAAACTTAAAAAATAAAGAAACAACTATAATCTCTCTCTCTCTTTAATTCAGAAACAAAATTGCATCCACTATTTCTCTATCATCATCTTCCTTCTTTGAACTCTCAAAAAATTTCTCTGATTCATATCATATCGAATGACGATAAGTGTAGCGAACAACTTACTTCACCCCAAAATCAAGCTCCATTCGTTTACCACCATCCTGACCTGCATTAACCGGATAATCAACCAACAATTAGCAACTCATATACCAAATACTGACTTAAAAATTAAATTAACCCTACAATAATTATCAACCTTTATCATGATTTAAAAATAAAGTCAAACAAAAGTGGATCTTGGTGCCAAAAAAGTTTTGTAGCTTCATGCTTCTAACAATCACAGCCACAAATGTGGTTAATTTAAATTAACCCCAAATAACAGAGCTCAAAATTCCCTCCCAAATGTTGTAAGTTTCCGATCGATCGATCGATTAACAGCAAACAAACCAACCAATTAAATTATTACTTTTGCCCAAATATCGTAACCTAACAAATGGTTTCAATCTTCCATTAAATCTCCAAAATTTCTAGTTAAAAAGCAGAGGATGAAGATAGAATATAGAACCTGGCAAAGGGTTATAGTAGACCAAAACTTCGATATGCTTTCCATCTCTGGGAGACCTGCTATCGGCGGCCACCACCGTCAACACCATAGTTCAGCGGCTGCCTTTGTTAGCCTGGTTTGGTAGTTCGTGAAGGTTGTGGTTCAGTGTAATGATGTTCCGGTGGTGGCTTGGTTCCGTATAGAAAGAGAAGAGCGAGAGATTAGAGAGAGGGATAGTTTTTGAGTTCTGTAACAAAGTGATATATTGATCTGTGTAATGAATTGATGGTGTTTTTTTAGAGTTTAATGAAGGAAGATGATGATAGAGAAAGAGTAATTTTGTTTCAGATTAGAGAGATAGAGATTATAATTGTTTCTTTATTTTTTAAGTTTTTTTTATAAATAGTCCCTCAATAAGAATTGTTCACAAAATAGCCCCTGAGAAGGTGAATTGACAAGAACGCCCTCATGTGCAAGGCA
Organism: Helianthus tuberosus; assembly: GCA_030545235.1. Taxonomy (NCBI): domain Eukaryota; kingdom Viridiplantae; phylum Streptophyta; class Magnoliopsida; order Asterales; family Asteraceae; genus Helianthus; species Helianthus tuberosus. The sequence goes on from CM060362.1 coordinate 5,084,616, forward strand.
CATGACCATATTTAACCAAAAAATCTGACTGAGTTAGGGCTAAAGGACATAACGTGCAAGATTTTGAAACTTTAAGGACAAAACTCGTCAAATTTAAAGACAAAGGACACCGCCTGCAATTTGGTCCAAACATAAAGGACAAAACTTGTAATTTACTCAACATCTAAAGATAAAACATAGAGTAAATTACAAGTTTTGTCCTTTATGTTTACAGCAAATTGCAGGCGCTGTCATTTTTTCCAAAAGTTTAAAGGCGGTGTCCATAACCTTTCAAAATCTTGCACGTTATTTCCTTTAAGCCAAACTCAGTTAGTTTTTTTAGTTAAATCTGGTCAATTGCATTGCACATGAGGGCATATTTGTCTATTTACATTCCTATGGGCTATGTGTAAATGTTTAATGTCTAGGGACTATTATGTAATATAATGAAAAAAATATATATAATTTAAAAAAAAAACCTGTACTCTCTCACTCTCTCTCCTCTCTATCTCTTCTCTCCAGTGGAGCAACAGTTCGTAGACAATGAAGAACCTTGGGAAGAACCCATTATTGAACAATAATCTAAGGGTATACGGGGCACCATGCGGGGAGTGGGGCGGTGACCCAAGTCCCCGAGCGGGAACACTGTCGCCAACCCCGCGGTGAGGCAAATCGGGGAGGGTTCACCGCTGAAGGATTGCGAGGATCGAGATTGAGACGTTGGGCAACGGTCGAAATTTAAAAAATAAAAAATTCAATTTTAACCAATATATATAACTAACTTAATCTAATTTTTTACCACACCCATTCTCAAACTCACTCTAAAAATCTATCAAATACAACACAAGATATCCGAACGATTGAATTGAGGAAGAAAAGAGAGTCGGAGGCTCGCGAGCTCATATCGGAACAACGCGAGACGATGAGAAACTACAATTGCGATCGAGATATGAAAACATTCCTCAAGCCGCACGACGATGCTCCGCAAGAAATGTTGTCGTTCATCCTCGCCCGAAAGCGCGACATCGCTAACAAGTACGGGTGGCCGTGCAATTTCTAAAATTTTTATTTTCTAGTTTGAATGTAATTTTTATTTTCTAGTTTGAATGTAATTTTTATTTTTATTTTCTACTTTGAAATGTCTTTTGTTAAATTTTATTTAATTTTTATTAATATTTTTTTAATTTATAAACATGCATAATTACAACAAATAAAAAAACAAAAATAAAAAAGCAAGTCCCCTAAGAGAGGAGTGCCGCCATCAAATTGGGGTGTGAGGAGAGTTTAAGAGGGGAGTTGACGTGGCATAACCTGATTGGGTGTGCGTAATCCTAGTCCCCACTCACCCTAAATACCAAAATCCAAACAACAACTTCGATTTCGCTCCGAAATACTACAAAATCTTTCTACCCACCCTGCAGTTTTAAATAACTTTTATCCCATTTATCTCTAGCAGTATGCTCAACACAATGCAGAGAAAACCGTCGGAGCACCCACAAGAACACGTTCGCCAGAAAATCTTTTTCAACTATGACAACAACCATATGCATCAAACACTAAAAATAGAAACTTTAATATCACAAACCGGTTTTTTTTTTTTTTTGAAAGGTGTAATTCACAACAGACGGTTAATACACACCCGCAAGTCGCAAGCCCGCCCCATTTCTGTCCCAAGGACTATGTTGTCTTAACGGGGCCCACGCCTCGGTAGAAATGGGACATAGCTTTCCCCGAGAAAATTTCCGACCCCCTGCCACTTGACAAGAGTTGCACCCTGCACACGAATCGACCGCCTGTTGTGACAGAGCGACCCGCTGGAGTAAATGCGTCGTAATAGAAAACTCGGGTTCCCTCAGGCTTGAACCGGAGTCCTTGCCATCCTTGGGTTGGGAATAACCCCAATGCCTCACCTTTTGATGGAGGTGGGGATCGAACCTGAGACCACTCACATGGCACAAACCGTTTGACTTGCCTAAATTCGAGTCAATCTTCCATATGGATCTCAAATACATAAACTTTCTTCCAAAATAACCTTCACAGATCAAAACCCTTTCAAGAAATCTTTCAATCAACAACACCCAATTCAGATTTCTCAATATTAATTTCATAAACCACAACCCCTCAAGCAAAAAATTCAAGTTTTTAGCAAACCCAATTCAGATTTCTCAATATAAATCTCATAAACCAAAACCCCTCAATAAAACTCCAATTTTTGCAGGTATCTTGATGCATTGAAAGATTTAAGCCGGAAAGGGGTTACCTTTGTCGAGGCTACATCACTGGTGAATGGTAGATCTTGCAGTTTCTTGGAAATTAGGGTTTAAATAATTTTGTTTTGGGGGCAGGAAAAGTGAAGTGAGTTTATATATTTTTTATATATTTACAAGGGAGAGAGTTTATATATTTTTTATTTTTAAATTTTGTACAAAATAGTCCCTTAATAAAAGTTCTTTACAAAATAGCCAATAGGAATGTGAATAGACAAATATGCCCTCATGTGCAATGCACATGACCAGATTTAACCAAAAAAACTAACTGGGTTTGGCCTAAAGAACATAACGTGCAAGATTTTGAAAGGTTAAGGACACCGCCTGTAAACTTTGGGAAAAAATGACAACGCCTGCAATTTGGTGTAAACATAAAGGACAAAACTTGTAATTTACTCTAAAACATATTAGGCTATAGGGTGTGGTCATGACCCATATGACCACCATGACCCTCCATGTCATCGCCATGTCGTCCACCTCTAATCCACCATCTAAAACCACTACCCTAAGGGTATGGTTATGACCTAAAAATTGGGGCTTTAATAGTAATTATAGTAAAAAAAAAAAACTAACATATATTGAAACTAACTTGGTTTTCAGTGAGATCTTTGCCCAAGTGTTTGAAAAAAAAAAGATAAGCAACACTGTGTAATTTGATTTTCAAGTACAAGTTAGGGTAAAAATCCCTACAAGTTATTGTCGAAAAATTAGTTGAGCTGCTTAATTAGTTATATTATTAAAAATGTAAAAAGAAAAACAACAAAAATGTTCCATGGACCACGCCTAGTTTCCATGGCCCCATGCCCAAGAGTCTACAATATATGTAAAGACCATACATAATAGGCGTCAATGAGGGCGCGAAGGGTATCCAAGCTTGCTCCGACGTGGGGTGACTTTTGCACAGTGGCGGAGCTTGACCAAAAGTTATGAGGGGGCGTAAAGTGATGGGACCCAAAAAATTTTTTTCCTATCGTTATGTTTCGGGTCGGGTTGGTTATTCAATTCAGGTCGGGTCAAATAATAATAGTTCCAAATAAAACAAAGTGTATATTTACCAAACTACCCATCATTTATATACAAAGTTTATAAATATTTAGGATATACAATTTAGGAAAAATAATCGGGGGGCGATCCTATATAATTTTAAAATTTTCGGACGAAAAATCAGAACTTATACACTTCTAACCGAAACATTGGGGTGGGCGGGTGCACCCCCGGGCACCCACTATCCTTCGCCCGTGCTTTTGCATGTTTCCGGCTTGAATGGGGGGAAGGCAGGTTCCAACCACGCATGAAGGGACAGATTTTTGGCGACGTGGTCCCGAGCTGGCTTCGACATGGGAGGTGGCATGCCCTGGGAGTTGGCCCATCAGGTATGGTCTAAAGTGAAGTACATACAATTTATGACTGCACACTTAAAGTTGGTCATATGCTTTAATTGTTGTAGTAAATGCATCATCCAATTACCGATTATCAGCGACATATTACCAACAGATAATTGTTGTAGTAAATGCATCATCCAATTACCCATTATCAGCGACATATTACCAACGGATAATAGCGACCACTATCATGACAATTTCATGGACGGATTAATTCGTGATGAAACCTTCATGGCAGATTAACGACAAAGCGTATAGTTAGATTAAGAACATGATATTATGTGGGTAGTTAATATTAATTTAATCTATACTATATAATAAAAGAAACCACTTTTGAGACACTTGTCATCATATTAGAGCATCTTTTATAGATAATTATTATTTTAATTTAATCATTTCTAATTAATTATAGATAACCCTCCTATTAAATATTATTTAGTTTAATATCTTATGGATAATTATTATTTAGTTTAATCTTCTTCTCATTTATAATATTATTTAGAGAAAATTATGATTTTGGCCCCTGTAGGTATATCATTTTTACCCTTTTAGCCCAAAAAGAATTTTTTAACATCTGAGCCCCCAATGTCTTCTTTTCTAACCCTTTTTGACCCTAACACTAACCCCATCCATTAAATGTTAGGGGTCAAAAGGGTTAAAATAAGACGTTAGGGGCCAAAAAGGTTTAGAAAAAAGACGTTGGGGCTTAGATGTTAAAAATTCTTTAAAGAAAATTACGATTTTGGCCCTTGTAGTTATATCACTTTTACCCTTTTAGCCTAAAAAAGAATTTTTTAACATCTGAGCCCCCAACGTCTTTTTTTCTAACCCTTTTGGCCCCTAACACTAACCTCATCCATTAAATGTTAGGGACCAAAAGGGTTAGAAAAAGACATTATGGGCCAAAAAGGTTAGAAAAAAGACGTTGGGGTTTAGATGTTAAAAAATTCTTTTTTTGGCTAAAAGGGTAAAAGTGATATAACCAATGGGCCAAAATCGTAATTTTATTATTTGATGTATAAAATTAGATTTATTCAATTCGTACAATACACGAGATTTTTTAAGGATATATATGTTTTATTATTTAGTACAGAAAATTACATTTATGCAAACCGTGTAATACGCATATTTTTAAAGATGTAATTTTTTTATTATTTAGTATATAAAATTACATTTATTCAACCCGTGTAATAAATGAGGTTTTTTAAAGATGTACTATTTTATTATTTGGTAAACAATATTACATTTATTCAACTCGTGTAATACACGTGGTTTTAAAGATATAACTTTTTTTATTTTGTATATAAAATTACATTTATTCAACCTGTACAATATTGTTCTTATAGATATAACTTTTTATTATTTAATATATAAAATTATATTTATTCAACTTGTGTAATAAAAAAGTTTTTTAAAGATATATTGTTTTATTATTTAGTATATAAAATTTATTTATTCAACCCGTGTAATACACGGGGTTATAACCTAGTTAGATTATAATGTATTCTAGAAGTGAAATCAAATATTAAAAATAGCATCGTAAACAACAAAATCTAATAAGAATAAAAATTAAAAATAAACTTATATGTTTATACGAAATATAAAAATAAAGTAAACGTGGAAGAAAAATCTAGCTAAGTAGAGAAGGGTCGTGCGGTGGGTCGTCCGCCCTTGGGTGGTGTCAAATCCGTCAACCAAAATGTAGCTAAGTAGAAAAATCTAGCTAAGTACATCCCCCCCCCCCCCCCCCCCCCTCTTTGGGTTCATCAACATATACCGCGACGAGTTCTGTATTAGCAATTTTTTTGCCGTTCGTTTTATATACTTCAGTTGCGCTTTACCAAAACAAAAGGTTAAAGCGTTTGTTTATGTAAAATCCGCCAACCAAAATGTTATAAATATAACATATCCGTTATAAATATGTTAATTAATAAGTATCCTAAATCCTAATGCATGTCCATGGCTTACAACACACTAACACTAAACAAAGTATTAACGAACATAGTAACTTATACATGTTTTAATTACTAATTTTGATTAAAAAAAGAAAAAAAAAACACCATAGTAACTTATACATGTTTTAATTACTATTTTTGATTAAAAAAAAAAGAAAAAAAACACCATATCAACACATATCGCGCTTTCAGGTAAACGAACTCTGGTGTTCACAAAGAATCCCCACCCATCTCTTTGTGTGTGATTGTGCGTCATCTCCTAAATATGGGGAATTGGTCTGTACTAATCCCAACTAGACGTCATGACAGTCCCATCTTTGAATATTCCACATGCCAGTTCCACCTTTCACTTATTTTTCCTCCACTGGTGCTCAGTTAAAAAAACTTAACGGGGTTAAGTTTTTTTTTTTTTGAATTACAAGCTGACGTTTTAGGGCTTTTGATTAAAACGAGAATACGAGTCGAATGATGTAAAACTTACCTTGAAATTGTGCTCCAAACGATGAAAACAATGCTTCAATTCGGGTGTTTAAACTTCCAATTAACAAAAATCAAGTCGTTTGGAGCACCGTTTCGAGGTAAATTTTACATCAATAGACTCATATTCTCGTTCTGATCCAAAGCCCTAATACGTCAATTTGTAATTCAGAAAAAAACTTAACTCCGTTGAGTTTTTTTAACTGAGAACCGGTGGAGGAAAAATATGTGAAAGGTGGGACTGTCATGAGGAATATTCAAATGTGGGACTGAAAATGACGAATGTCATCTAGTTGAGATTATTACAGGCCAATTCCCCAAACTAGATCACTAAATCTAAACAACTAATTTTCAAACTTAACTTATTTTAAAAGTTAATTATATTATGGGTCGATTTAAACTTTTCATCGAAAACAAAACAAACATATAATATTACATACATATTTATACTGATCAATAATATAAAGGTAAATCGTCTGTTGGAGTCAATCGCCGTTCAAAAAAAAAAAATAATATAAAGGTAAATAAAGTACAGACAACACAGTAAAGACAATTTATGACTAGACTACAATTCAGTTTCAGTTTCTAGAGAGACTAAGCTGACCGAAAATTTTAGCTTATATTGTTTTCTTTTAATGCCAGCCACACAATGAAAGCTAACAACCCTATTGCAATATACAACAATGAAAGCTAACAACCTTATGTACTTAGCATCAAGGTGTTGTACTGATGTTGTTCTCTAGTCTTTTTAAGACCATTGGGTATGGGGAGAATAGTCTCCAAAGAGACTATCCGTTACATAGGCGCCACATAAGCTTCGGTGGAGGAGCATCCTCTTGGAGACTACCCAAGGGTGTGGTGGATGCTCCTTCTTCATTTTTTTATTATTATTTATTTGATTTAATTAATTAATGAAAACAAAGTAAATAAAAATAAAAAAGTTAAATTTAAATAAAACCTAAAAAACAACAACCTAAAGTTACATTTAAATTAAAAAAACACTTAAAAAAAACCTAAAGTTACATTTAAAAAAAACTACACTCTCCCCACTCCATTTTTTCCTTCATCATTTTTAAAATGGGACGGTCTTCCGGTGGATATTCGCTAAGGTCGGTGGTCATTATTTTCCATTCCTACAACTCCTGCGCTTCTTGTTGCTTCTCCTCGGCTAGTTTTTTTTTCATCTTTACCTTCTCGGTTTGCGTCTCGGTAAAGATTTGGTTGAATGCTTTTAACTCGGCCATAACACCTTCCAACTTCGAACCACCACCACTTCCTGATGCGGCTTGTTTCTTTTTTTCAGCCGCTATCTTTTTACTTTTGTCCCTTCCTGGGGGTCATTCTCCATCTTCAATCGGCTCCTCCTCATAGTCGGGCTCGTCGTTGATATTTATTTGGCAACGACCGGTTGAGCCTCCAACTCTATAACTTCCTGACTCGGAAGTTTTAGACCGTTTCGTTGCTCGTTTCGCGCTTGCAACCTCATTTCGATTTCCCTTCCATTTTGGTTGATCCTTTACAAGTTGCCAAGCACGGACATGTGGGAAAGAACTTTTGCTCTCATTTTCGTATAAACGCAACGCTTCATTGAAAACATTTTGGTGGTTCCACCCACTCGGTTTGTTGGCGAGCGTTGTGTTATAAAACCCACAAAAGCGTTGGATCAACGTATTCATCTTGCGCCACTTGGAGCTAATATAATCAATGGTTATATACTCGCCTTGTTCCATAAGCCTGTGGAATATATCAAGGGCTTCTTGCCAAAACGAATCGCTTTGTTGATTGTTACCTACAAGTTAGTAACAATAATAATAATAATATTTTGTTAGAAAAATATAGTGTACAAATAAATATTTAATAACAACAATAATAATATAATGTACAAATAATATTTAATAACAATAATAATATAATGTACAAAAAATAATTTTATAACAATAATAATATTTTACCGATTATAGGAGACGTTGAAGAGTTAATATATGTCTTCGCCAACACCTCTTCCTCAATTTTTGTCCAATTTTGTTGTTGTTTGGCGGCTGCGTCTTCTTTTTTTCCCTTTCTCTTTCCCTTTCCCTTTGTATTTTTCTTTTTTGAAGGTTCAGGTTGCGTTTCTGAGACAACCTCTACGTCATCATCTTGTTCCTCAATTTGTGTTGGATGTGCTTGTGGCGGTGGTTGATATGGCATATTTAGCGGGTTTTGCATTAGTTGTTGCATTTGATATGGGTTGAACGGCATGTTGGGTTGTTGCATTTGCATTGGGTTGAACGGGTATTGGTTGAAAGCGTTGGGCATTTGTTGGTAACCCGCAAAAGAGTTGTCCATTACGGGTGTGTAGCCGGATGACGAAAACGGGTGTGAACTTGAGTTGAGATTATTTGGGTTGTAGGGATCCATAATTTTTTTAAGGTTGAGAGAGGTTTTTTTATAAAATTGGGAGAAAAGTGAAAGTATTTTGGTAAAAAAAAATGGGGTGAAAAGTGGTTTAATTTATAGTGGTGGGGTGATTTTTTTTATTTTTTTTTATAAATCATGCAAGTTACCGTTAGGGGGTCCCACCCCAATCAAAAATTAGCCCCGTCTCCAACGTCTCATTTGTGCCAGAAGTGACGAGACGCCCCCTTGGGGGCGGTGTGCGACGGCCCAAAAAGAGGGGACGGCCCGGTGCCGAGCCCCATACCCTTTGGTCTTATAGTTTGCCAATAAAAAAATACATTTTACAATATATATCACTAGAGTTGACCGAAAATTTTATCTTAATCATTTCTTCAATGGCATCTCCAATATAAATAGTTTTTGTGGTTGTTTTCAAACTGTCACATGGCACCTGCCAAAATCTCAACCAATCACAAATTTTCTCTCTTTTGCACATCTTAATTAGGCTATGGGGTGTGGATGGAGCCCCATGGGGCTTTATCAAGTCCACATAGAATCCACGTCAGCGATGGAGCCCCCCTTTAATTTAGAGGGTGTGGATGGAGCCCCTATTAAACAAAATTAAAAAAAAAACATTTGATTGGTTGTTGAACTAGTGGGACCCACCTGAAGGGCTTTATAGCTCGTTACCACCATGGAGCCCCATCAATGGCGCCCATGGTGGGTGTGGTGATGGGCGCTATACATGGCTTATGTGGCAGGGATGGAGCCCCATAGCCTTAGAATGTGGGGTATGGTGGGGCGTGAATTAGAGGCATGTGCGACACGTGGAGTATGGGGCACCCAAGACCAAAAGCCAATTTCAAAGGGGTATGGTGGGGCGTGGCTGGGGTGGCGTGGCCAAGCCACATCATAATGAGGTTCCGTCATGGCTAGTGCTCTTGGCCAATGAGGTTCCACCATGCCATTTGGGTAGCCCCGCCCAACGCCCGGGCTGAATCCCACGCCAAACGGGCCACGCTGAAACTCAAGCCCACCCAGGGTGGTGACTTGGTCGTTTGTACTCAACCCCCGCCCCATACCCCATAGTCTTACAACACCCAAAAACACTATTTTCTCTCCTCTCTCCTCCATTCCCCTCTTACATTCTCTCTTATCAGGGTTTCACCAAAAACAATTAGGGGTGTTCGTGGTTTGGTTTGAAACCTTGAAACCGTCCAAACCGGTCATTGGTTTTGTTTTGCGGTCAGTTTTTACCTTTACATTCGGTCGGTCATTTTTGAGATATCGAAACTGGAGTGAACGGTTTGGTTTGCGGTTTATACCAAAAACAAACCGTATAAAACCGGATCGGAACGTTAGATTTATACATATTTATATATATATATATATGTATGTATGTATAGGTTGATATTTTGAAAACCCAAGTGAGTTGTAAACCCTTTAAACTCAACCACAACCATTCATCTTTAGAGCAGGCGGGGTGGTGCGTGATACCACCCCATCACTCGTTAATCTATCACTCTACACCGCCGCCGCCCCTTTCATCACTCGTGCAAAACATAACGCGTTGAGTGTATAACGCGTTGGAAATCAAAAAATGGAACGTGTATCTTGTACATTGTGCATTAATATTTGTACATTGGAATCCCTATCACTAGTGATACCACCCCCACTACATTTCTATCACTAGTGATAGAATATTAGGTGCTGACATGGCATGATTTGTTTGGGTGCTCCCATCACTAAAATCTATCACTAGTGAACCACCCCTCCTCCCCTTATAGATGAATGACTGTGATTAGAAACACCATTTATCCTAATTAATTCTTGTTGCAAAAGTGTCATTTTGTAACAGAAGGGTAATATCGTCATTTTACCAAAAATGTAATAATTTGAAGACTTTTTTACATGATTCAAAATACCGTCTGGACACCATGTCTACATCAACTTTTTACTTTTTTTTGTTAATTTTAAGAAATTTTTTCTCCAAAAAATTGAATACCTGATCATCCCCTCCTCCCCCCCACCCCCCCCCCCCCCCCCCCCCCCCACAAAAAAAAAAAAAAAAAAAAAAACCTAAATTGCCCCATACACCCATTTATTTCAACTTATAACATAACAATCTAACATATTATCTGATACATTTTTTTGGTCATACACTTTTGATTTTTTTAACAATATCGGTATTTATAAACTATGTTTATTCACTTTTTTTTTCATTTTTTCATAAAGTGTTACATTTTTGTCAATGTTATAGATACAACCTATTTAGCGTTAAACATTTTATGTTGTCTTGTCTCAATGGGCCAACCCCACATTCATGTTGTCTAACAATCCATTGTTTGTTGTCTCAGCGGGTTCCAGCTTTTTTTTTTTTCTAGGACATATGTGTTGTTACATTTTTTAAAACTGCACCAATTTTTATGTCATTATCTTTTAAGTTTTCATATTTCCCATTTTAAAACTATACCATTTTTTATGTTATTTTCTTTTAGGTTTTCATATTTCCCATTTCTATGTTGTTTTTTTTTAAATGTGTAACAGTTCTAACTTTTTTTAGTATGCATGTTCTTTATGTGATATTTTATGTAGTTGGTTTAACATTAAAAAAATGTAACAGTATTAACTTTTCATTTTTCCATGAAGTGTAAATCAGGATCAGTTTACATTAAAATGTACCAAAAAAAAACTCAGTTATTACATGTTTTTTCACTTTCTTATATGTTTACTAAACACCAAAATCATTAGATGGACAAAACATGCCACTTGTTACTCTTTTTTTTATAGACACAATTTTTCGGACATTGTTACATTTATCGTGTCAGGTGAGAGAGAAGAGAGAATGTGCTACATCTTTTTTAACGTTACATTTTTTTGAACATCACCTTTTACACATTTTTTGGGTATATCAGTATTTCAATTTTTTGAACTTCAACTGTTACAATTTTCAGTGTTTTTAAAATTTACAAAGGTTTTTAGCTTTGCAGTGCACGTAACAGTAACAATATGTTGCATTGTTTAGGAATTTTTTTGTGTAACACTTACAAACAGACATACTTTTGTGTCAGACTTTTACGAATTCTGAAAAAACACTTTTTTGTGTCAGGCTGTTACATGATCTGATGATCGGTTTCTAGGTTTTATGCAATTTTATCTCCGGAATACTTGAAAATAGCCTGAAATTTTTTGTCAAATCCAATCTCTTTTTATTTCATGTATTATGCATTTTATATTAAGTTCTTAGGGGAGTGAGGGTGGTCACTAGTGATAGAATTTCATCAGTCACAAACATCCAATCAAGCTCCGCCATATCATCAACCATTATTCTATCACTCACATCCTTTTTTAGTGGCAATGGTCATCACTCACCAGCACACCCAACAATTTCCCCCAACCAACAATTACCCTCACAAAATAAAAACATCACGCCGTGAAGAAAATAACGGAATTTGAATTTATGCATGTTATCACGCGTGGACTTTGTAGGTGGCGGTGGAAGTTATGCATGTTCCACGCGTTATTTTTTGCTATCACGGTGGATTAACTTGCCACCCCCGCTCCCCTTATAAAGCTTAAACCATGAAATCAAACCTGAACCAACCCGTTACTAACGATTCGGTGTGGTTTGGTTTTAAATTTTAATGGTCCAGTGTTGATTTTCAATAACCAAAAACCGTTTCCAACAATTTAGTTTACGGATTGACCTAAAAACCATTAAAATCAAACAATTAAAACCCCTATTTATCTTCTTTCTCTCTCTCCACATCACTACCTCTCTTCTCCACCTTACATTTCTCCTAAAACAAACACATGTACCTATGTTATTGTGAATGATCTAATGCATACCACACAATAAGTTACCAACCTTTTACAAGAATGATTGTACGTTTGTACTTGTTGTCGCATCTTAACAATCCATTAAACTTTGAAAAAATCTCTCTTTTTTTACCAAACCAATTTATAATTGGTTGGCTAAATGTTTCAACCTTTTTAACTCCTTGTGAAAACATAAATTCAACAAAGTTTTTTTTTTTTTTTTTTCTAGTGTAAAAAATAAAAGTTATCCACGGGTGCTAGAAGTAAAAAACAAAGAGTATTGATAAGCTTATCACAATCCAATTTATAAAAATAACATTTTACTTTTACAAGTTTCCTATCCAACTACCTATAAGATTTCACCATGCGGCTGGATATGCGCGATTCCGTCCACAGCTTTGTACCTTACACACAGGGGCGGACCCACATTGGTGCCACCGGGGTCTCCGGACCCCAATCTTTTAAAAAAATAGTAGATTCGGTATAATAAATATGTATATGGACCCCATAAATATAATTAGGTGGTCACCATAGAAATAAAAAGAAAGTTGGTGTAGTGGTAAATCTCCCTCTTTCCCACCAAGAGGTCATGGGTTCAATCCTTGATAAGCCCATTTTTTTTTAAATCTAGTTCAAACCTCACTTTAACTCGACCCGAACGAGGACCGACCCGAAAATGGACCCCATTGAAATAAAATCCTGGGTCCGCCACTGCTTACACACCACACCAGTATGAAACAATCAAGTTTTTCTACATGTGTGATTCGATAAATGTTACTTGTATATACTACTCAAGTGCTATTCTATACTAGTTTAGACAAAAGCTCAGTGTATTGGCACACCCTAAAATTTATCTGCACATTTTGTATTTTCAATACGAATTGTATAACCTTATACGATTAGTATTATATGGCAGATTGACAGGGTTAGTCTTTGTCTGACGGCTGGTCTTATACGGATCGTATAGGGCTATACGATCCGTATAAGGACCAAGTATTTTTTTAAGTTTAAAATTTGGTGTTTTGGGTGTGGTTGTTGGTGTTTATTGTTGGTTATTTTGTTTTTTGTGTTTTACAATTTATATTACATTTTTATCATGACGTATCGTATTATATTGTATCCTGACGTATCGTATTTGTATCGTATCGTGACGTATCGTATTTGTATTTTGTATTATATTTTATCATGACGTAACGGATTTTATTTGTATTTTGTATTATATTTTATGTTGACATGTCGCATCGTATCGTATCGTATCGTATCGTATCGTATCGTATCGTGACATATCATACCGTATCGTGACATGTCATATCGTGTATACATTATATGTAACCAACTGACCAATCTAAACATTGTAAATAAACATCACAAATATAAATAAACTGAAACTTCAAATTTTTCTATTTTTTATTTTTTTTATTTTTCATTTTTTTACCGAAATTTTCCATTCCAATCAACAGAGCAAATTACATGAGGATAGTGATCGGAGTGTCGCGCTCCGGTCAAATATAATATTTATAAGCCCTAATTACCCTTAACGATAGCTAGTGGTAGCAAGGGGTCGAACCACGGAGGTTTTTCAGCGACGGAAGGTTCTGGATGGCGTCGCTGACGGCCTTTTGGGGCGTCCCCGACGCTGCCTAGTTTTGCGGGTTTCGTCCAAAATTGTTTTCTTCATAACTTCTTCATTATAGCTCCGTTTTACTCACCGTTTTCGCCCACGTACTCGTAATTCAGCCCTCTATCATGCCATCTTCCAATATATTCATTTTAAATCCATTAACATTCCCCAAAAACACATCCAATCTTCGTGGTTAACCCAGTTTTGTTCATTTCACATCCCCGGTTGACCCGATTCGTGTCCCGGTGCTCCTTTTAGCTCCCGATTAGCTCCTTAAACTCTTTTAGACCTGTAAAACACAAATCCCATTAAAAGTTGGCTATTCAAGATTAAAACCTACGTAAAAACATCAACTTAAGCATAAACGATCACCGGTTTTCAACCACGTATCACATCCCCACACTTGTCGTTTGCTTGCCCTCAAGCAAATCTGTTTTTCACTTTCACGTGGGACGAACGAGAAACACACGTCCCATTCCCGAGACTAAGGTTAAGGTTTAATGTCATACCCAGTTCAAACTTTTTACCCTTTTTCGAAAGATCTAACGGTAAAGTGAAAAATCACATATAAAATGGTTATCCAAGATTAACCCGCCCTTGAAACTAATAAATCATGCACATCCCTCACAATGTTCTTTCCACTTGGTTTTAGAATTGGCTAATAGTTTATGCATTAGCGCTTTTGAAATAATCACTTAAACCGATTAGAACACGTACCCGCATAGGCTTGCAACTCAATCATTCTCCACCACCGAGCACGAATACTAAGCACAAGTCAAAAGGGCTTTGAAGGGTTGCAACGAGGCTAGGTTAAGGGTATGGAATAGGATGTTTTTAAGTGGTGAAGGTGATGAAAACTCGATTTTATTACAAATGACTATGCTAAACTAACTATAACATCAACTATGAGGCAACAATTTTCACCTTTTATTCAACAACTACTAACACACATTTTTGTATTTTTCTTAATGATTTTCTATTCTTTTTCGCAATATTTTCTGACTTTTTTTTAATATAAATCACAACTATACAAACACATAATCCTATAATCGAATTTTCATCACACTTTAAAAGAAAAAAGGTTATGGTTGTGGGCTCAATGGGTTGTCAAACGAAAGGTTTAGGTTCAAAGTGGGCGACTGGGGGATTTATTTGGGTAAGGATAGATAAATGGTTTTAAAAGAAAAGGTTCACCTAATGCCTTAATCATTCTCGTGCTTGTATTCGGTCTATGGTCTCAAACGTATCAAAAGTCGCAAGTTCTTCAATACGTGACTAATGGTCCACTCAAACAAAGAAACATAAATATGTAATTCTATGATGTAAACGTGGCTCAAAACCTCACATATATAAAGGGTATGGTATGTGACATGCATGATGTGTTAGTTCCTTAGGCGGATTAATCCCAAATAACCACCCGCTAAATACCCGTCATGCTATTAATTCGAACTTGACCATGAAAAAAGACCAAATGGGTTGTGTCATCCCTCGTTGACTTAGTTACTTGTGCTTTTTAGATTGTTTCAAACAAAGACATTTTGAAAATTTTTGATTTTTTCCCCCACATCCCCACACTTGAGATCAACATTGTCCTCAATGTGTAGTGTTTAAATTAAAAGGTCAAAAATCAAAAAAAGTTTTACTACTCCCCCATCCCCACACTTGAGGTAAACATTGTCCTCAATGTGTAAGAACTAGAGTTTTTAAAACGCACAAGGGATGTGACACGGCTAACCTCCCCAAAATTTCACCCCGAAAACTAAGGTACAATTACAATCCACTTATTACTAACTAAGAATCTAGGTAAAAGGAAACGTATGCACCTGATTTTTTTCTCGCTAGATGCTTATGTTGTAACACCTCGAAAATTCACGTCCTATAATATATTGACACGTGTCATACGCTTGAAAGTGTGAAAGAATACCCTAGAGGGACTAAAGTTGACAAACATGGAAAGTATGAGAATATAAGGGTTCAGAATTTCAACAATGGGTAATTATACTTTACAATAACCCTACATGATGCTCATACCTTCAAATGAATAAATCATGGATCATACGAAGCTAAATATGAAAGAAAGTGAGAGATTACAAACTACAGGGGTTAAATGTGTCAACATGTTTAAAGTATACCTCTGAGTGACCTTTTAGCAAGCCTAAAGCTTTGTAACGGTTAATTATGCTCACTAGAATGCACGATATAAATTTCATAAAGTTTCGTTATCGTATGAGAAAGTTATGATCAAATTCGTATACAAGGGGTTAAAGCGTCAACGTTGAAAATTATGATTTTTCGGGTAACATGAAGTGACCAAGAACTTAGCAAAGTGGGTATAAGTCATGAACCCCTTATAAGTCAAGATAAGGGGCTCAAAATGCAAGAAATAAAGTTGGTTGACCTTTCGAAAGGCCAAGGGACAAGATGCAACAACTAGAAAAAGTTTAAACCTGAACACAAGGCTCAGGCGGGCCGCGTAAGCATTAACAGAAGCTTACGCGGGCCGCGTTCGATCCCCAGATGCAGAAAGGTTGGACAGCAGCCTGTTTTCACGCTATAACCGACTTTAAACAGATATTTCACTCCATGGGCGACCCCTAAATAATTCCTAGGCCCTTAGGGACATCTGTGGATGATCCATGGCCATTGCTAGGCTTGTGTGTCAATGATCTATGAGATCAAAAGCACTATAAAAGGCCTCTTGTTGCAACCATTTTGATCACTCATTCCTTCTGCATTTCTGGAGCTTCCTGGAGCTTAAGAGCAGACCCTAAGCCTTCCTAATCATGCATAGGACTTCTGTAAGTATGCTTAACCTTTCTTAGTTGAGTTTTTACTTAGTTTTAGCTTAAAAGTCAAACCGTCGTAATTAACGGCTGACTTAGCGATTAATCATTAATGGTCCAGTGATTAGTCGAATTGAAAGTAGTTATAAGTTGGTAATTATGTGGGCAATAAACCCTTAAAAGGGCTCCCTCTGATTCCCACTCTAACTAGACCATTAGTCGGGTCAAACTTGTTATTAAAAAGTCAACAGGATGCTTAATTTCAAATTAATACATAATTAGCAATGTAGAACCCATACGACCTGTTTGATCATTAATATAACTTGGTAATTATTGTAAGAACATGTCTAAACATGTTCAACCCGACAATTTTCAGTAGAGACCTGGTTCGGAACCGAAAGTCGCATAATTTGACTTTTGCTTTGACTTTCAGTTCTGACCCGTTTTAGTATGATTTGGAAATGCCTTGGAGCATCCTTAGGACCAGGTTACATGCTAGTATAACTCTCTATGATTATACACCTTGGTTCATTAGTTATCCAATTAATATGCATGATTCCGTTAATTGCCTATATGTTGACTATTATGCCCTTTTCACCATAAAACGTGATTTTTAAAGATGTAAAAGAGTAGAAACCTTAGTTACTGCTTTATAAACTTGTACCCAAAATTTGACATCAGTTTGTGGTGTAAATTGAGAGTTATGCTCATTAGCGTAATTGGAAAGCTTTTTAGCGATTAAACGGCATAATTAGCATATAGCCTATTTAAATCTACTTTTTGATATCAAACTTTTTACCCACTGATGTAATATATTATTTTGGGATTTTTGAAGATTTTTAATTAATTTTAGGCTGAGCATAACTTAGAGATATAAGCTTGATCCGGTAATTGTCGGTTTTGCCCTTTTGGGCTATAAAATGAGTTTTACATATCTTTTTGACCCCAAAACTTTTGCTACTGATTTTGTATGGTAAATAAATTATGTTAGACCTTCTGGAATAATAAAAATATCAGCTTTCCTTATAGAACCCGGAAATGGCTTCTAATCGCCTTTTTACGCATTTTTAACGCATAGTGTGTACTAAAACTATTTTAAACATACAAGGGTTGATACCTATTGATATTTTAGTTAAATTATAATATTTTAACAGTAAGCAAAAGTTGTTTAACTCAGACTTCAGTTTTGAGCTCTTCGGCTTATGTGAAATTACCAAAATGCCTCTACGGTGCATAATTTGGTTATAATTGATAAATTTCACATATATGCAATACCCTACTGTTATAACTTAGTAAATTAAGTATTTTGCTGATTTCATTAGACATGTAACTCAGGTTAATACTTAAACTCTTTTATAACCTTATAAATGACCAAAATACCCCTACGGGGCATAGTTTGAGTTTAAATTCGTTTCGGGCATAATAAAAGATATCTTACTGGTGTCACTACATATTTGAGGCATATTAACTTAGTGTTGGGATTGAACCCTACCAGAGGAACAGATAATTAAAGCCAAAACTGGGTCAGAGCAGTGGATCCAAAATAAGTAGATGTTACATACAAGTCTCTCCCCTTGAAAGTGGTTTTCAACATCTGCTGACCTCCAATCTACTGATCGTGCAATCTGCTGATCTACAAACTGCTGATCAAGTAAAGACCTGATGAAAGACTAAAGCTCTGCTGCTCAATCTACTGCTTTGTTTCAAGCACTGCTGATCCGGACAAGTACTGCTGGGTTCACAGCAGTGGAGGGATGCAGCAGTTGTTTACTCTGTCTTTATGTTATGTAATGTAATAAGCAGTAGTTAGTATAGCAGTGTTTATATATATCAGAGGTTAGAGTTTGTTAGGAGGTTAGATGTCACTTTCATGGTGACGTCAGCTTAGATGCTCAGTGGTTTGCTAGTGCCTATAAATAGAACAGTGCTCTGTACTGTTCTATTAGCTCTTTGCAACAATCGTCTTCTCTGCACGAACAAACACTGAGCTCTGGCTGAGGGGGAGTTTGTATCAAGCATTGCTTTGTAATCGTTGTTGAAACTAAATTCAATCTTTCGGTTCTTAGTGAAAAGTGTTTTGATTAAAGCAATACTCTCGTTTGATTGTATGCAATGTTTGTTTCCATCTTAATTCCGCTGCACAACTCATTCATTTCCATCTTAATTTCAAACGTAAAATACAATCAAAACCAAACTCAGATCCAACAATTGGTATCAGAGCTAGGACAGTCAAATTTGATTTAACAATCATTTTGACATAAATAGTTCAGCTCAAAATCGTTGATATCGATAGTTTGTTCGTTTTAGTTGAAAAAGAGAGCAAGGTTTAATCACCATTAAAGTTGATTAATCAGTATTTGTAAAACAACCAAGATGACATCACAATCACAGGATGATAAGAATAATGTTGGCTCGCTTTTTAAACCATCCATGCTTAAACGTAATGAATACAACATCTGGGAGAGAAGGATGGGACACATCCTTGCTCAACAGAACACTGGATGTTGGAGGTCTGTTGTTTTTGGTCCCCATGTTCCTATGGTGCCAAGTGCTGAGGATCCAAAGAAGTTCGTACCAAAACCTTATGAAAACTATACTGAAACTGACTTTCAGAAGTTCGAACTCGATGCCAAGGCATTTAGCATCATAGCATCTGCATTACCAAATGAGATCTATGCTGGACTGTTACATTGTAACAGTGCCAAAGAGCTATGGGATGCATTGAAGGAACAATTTGGGGGAACCGAAGAAGTTATTGAAAACAATAGGGAAATTCTGAATCAGCAGTATGAAACCTTCTGTCACATTAAGGGTGAAACATTTACCCAACAGTTTGAACGTTTTAGCTGTCTCATCAGTGAGCTAAGGCTTGTTAAGGTTGAATTTCCAAAATCAACCCAAAATAGCAGGTTTCTTAGATCGCTACCTGATAAATGGGACACAATTGCATTTGTGACTAGAAACTCTGTTGAGTTCAAAGATCTGACCCTGACCCAACTTCATGGTAGGCTCCTGACCTATGAAAGGGAGTTGAACCAGAAAAAGTAGTTGCAAGAGTCTGGAAAAGCTACTGATGATTACTCATTTGGTAGCACAGCTCTTCTTGGTCAGGAAGAATCTGGTAGCAGTAGTAAGGAACAGGGTTATGATCATTTCATTGATATAACAGCTGGTGGTAACTTTACCAACCCTGATCCGCACTCTGCAAATTATGCCTTTACTGCAAACACTGAAAACCAGATGTCAGATAATTTATGCTTTGAACTCAATGATTTGCAACATTTTGATCCCACTGACTTAGAGGAGATGGACATTTTGCATCAGTTGGCTTTGCTTAGTGTGAGAACAAGCAAATTCTACAAAAGAACAGGGAGAAAGTTCCTAGGGTTACATGGGAATCTAAGGGTTGGGTTGGATAAATCGAAAATCAAGTGTTACAAGTGCAATAGGCTAGGTCATTTCGCTAGGGAATGCAGGAGTCAAACTACTGGTCCTATAATCACTCATCCTAGCTCAAACCCTAGACCTCAAAATCAAAACACTGTGCACTATACCCAATATACCCCTGCAGCTCATGTTAACACTGCTCATTATGCTGCTGCCCCTGTGCCTGTGCATTATGTCCAAACCACTGTTCCACAGATTCAATATGTTCAAACCCCTGTCCCCCAGGCACAAGTGCAATCTGTTGCACCTCAAACAGCTGCTCCAGCAGTGGTACAACCAGATCAGCAAAGCTTTTTCACTCAAGGCTTTGTTGACTGGAGCAGCATGCCTGATGAGCTTAGGGATGAAAATTTTGCACTCTATGCTTCTAATGAACCTTCTAATGATGAATTTTGTTTGATGGCATTAGAGTCAATACCAGAGGGGATTGAAACTGAAGGTGAACAGCTAAGTGATGAAACAGTGGATGAGGTGACTGAAGCAGTTGTTAATGTAGTTGCTGGTGAATTGCTGCTGGGAGAAAATTCAGAAACCCTGATTGAACCACTGACAGACCCATGGTCCAAAGAGGACAAAGAAGAAGAGGAAGAAAAGAGAGCAGGTAAGAAGGAAGTAAGAGCTGGTGATGAAGAAAATCATCAATGTGATTGTGCAATGATGGCTGCTGCCAAGGTATCTCCTCAAGTTCTTGAAAAACTGTGTTCTGACAATTGCATTATTGCTTTTGCTAACATCAAAGAGGTAAATGAAAACCTTCGGAATAAAATCTTAACTGATGAAGTCAAATTTGAGTGTTCTTTAAAAGAACTTAAAAACAAATTGATTGAAAAAGAGAAAGAGATTAGCAGTCTTAAAGAAGAGCAAAGCATAACCAAAACTCAACTCCACACTATGGTAGAAAAATACCAAGTTTTCAAAAAGGAGTTGGAGTCCACCCAGATCACCTGTGAAAAATGGGTGGAATCATGCAAAGGGTATGAGGTTATGCTTGAAAAACTGATTAAAAGCAATGTAAAATTTGGTGTTGGTTATAGAAAACATGATGATGAAAACACTGCTTTTGAAAAATCTGTTCAAACCACTGAGGTAACCACTGAGTTCATCCCCACAAACAAGAATGGCCAAGAAGTGAAAATCATTGACAAACTTGGTAACAAAATCACACTTGACAGACCAATGGGATCCTCTACTTTTGAGGAGCTTGAAAATTATCAGTTTAAACCAAAATGGTCTGATGAGTGTGATATTCTTGAAAATTTCATGCCCATGGACTTTACATCAACTGATGGTGCTAAAGCTCCAAAAGCTAAAGTCATCCCTCTTAAGGACATCCCAGCAGAGGTTAAAACCTCTGCTGCAAAGGAGTCCGAAAAGAGAAAGAAGAAAGAAAAGATCAATAACCTGTTTTGTGAATTCTGTGATAAAAGGAATCATCTAACAAAAGATTGTTTCCATTTAAAAGCTTATGATTTGAACAAAACAAGTGTCATTGTTCCAGCTGAAAGCTGCATTGTTTGTGGTAAATCAAACCACAAAACTCAAGCATGTGTGTATCTCAAAAACTTTGATGTGAAAAAGAATGAGTACATTGCTAAAACAACCTTGAGTCCATCAACATCATCTGTCAAATTCACCAAAAACCAACCACTGTTTGTGCCAGTTCAAACAGCTGTCACAAAACAGCTGAACCAAACATCTGTCAAAAGAGATGTTCAGGTTACTGATGCACCCCCTACCAATCAGTTCAGAAAAGGCAAGGAAAAACAGTCTTACCAAAGGATTCCACACATTTATGAGGCCTACAAAAGGCCCTCTAAACCTAAAGTGAACAGGCATCCTTTTGGGTACCAACAGGTGATTGGCCAAGACCCCCAACAGTGGTTAGCAAGAAACAGTACTAAAACTGTCCAAACCCCTGACCTAACCACTGTCCATCTATGTGCATCCATCCCAGACACTGTTGAGACCCCATCCAAAGCCTTATTGGCTTTGGAAACCCTAATGAACTAATCCTTTTACTTCATGTGCAGGGAGCTTCTACCTGTTTAGATAGCCTTTGGTATGTTGATAGTGGAGGCTCCAGGCACATGACTGGATGTAAAGCCCCACTCAAAAATTTCAAAATTCATGGAGGGGGTGATATATCCTTTGGGAATAACAGTAAAGGGAAAGTTCTGGGGTCTGGTACAGTTCAATCTGGAAATGTAAAATTTGAAAATGTCAATCTGATAGACAGTCTGAAATTCAACCTCCTGAGTGTTTCACAAATGAGTGACAAGGGGTATGGGTCATTCTTCACAAAGGAGTGTTGTAGGATTGTTGGACCAGAAATGGTCAAAAAGATTGAAGCAATAATAAACACTGGTCAAACAAAACTTGTTGCTCAAAGAAGTGGCAATGTTTATGTTGTTGATATGTCAAAAGAGTGTCCCAGGGCTGATGCCTGTCTGTTCTCAGCTGCCTCTAATAAAGAGACAGGACTTTGGCACAGAAGACTGGGGCACACAAATCTTAAGACAATCACTGAAATTTCAAAAAATGGTTTGGTAAGAGGCCTACCACAAAAATTGTTTTCATGTCCTAAACATTGCATTTCCTGTTTAAAAGGAAAACAGTATAAAAGTACTTATAAGTCCGTTGAAGAGTCCAAAACAACCCATTGTTTGCAACTGCTACACATGGATTTGTTTGGCCCAGTTCAAGTCATGAGTCTCAAAAAGAAAAGATATTGTTTGGTTATTGTTGATGACTTTTCTAGGTTTACATGGACTTTCTTTTTACACTCAAAAGATGAGACTGCAGGCATTTTGCAAGACTTTGTGACACAGGTTTAAAAGCAATTTGACCTTCCAGTGAAAAGCTTCAGGAGTGACAATGGCACAGAATTTAAAAATAAGGAGTTGGATGCCTTCTGTGTGAAGAAAGGGATTGTAAGGCAGTACAGCATCCCTAGAACACCAGAGCAAAATGGGGTAGTTGAAAGAAAGAACAGAACTTTGATTGAGGCTGCCAGAACCATGCTTGCTGATTCAGGTTTGCCATTAACTTTCTGGGCAGAGGCAGTAAACACTGCTTGCTTTGTCCAGAACAGAGTTTTAAGAAACCCCAGGCACAAAAAGACTGCTTATGAAATTCTGTATAAAATCAAACCACTGATCTCATATTTCAAAGTGTTTGGCTGCCCATGCTTTATTTTGAACTTAAAAGATTCCATTTCAAAATTTGCAGCCAAAATTGATTGTGGTTATCATCTGGGATACTCAACCACTGCCAAGGCCTACAAAGTGTTTAATACACGGACCAAGGCAGTGGAGGAGACCTTGAATGTAAAGTTCAATGAACTTTCATCAATGAAAATCCCAGCAAATCCTGCAGATCTGTTTGATCTTGAAAAATTTACTTTTGAAAATACTGTTGTCAAGACTAACAGTGCAGGTCCATCAGAGGATTCAACACCAGACTATGGGTATGAAATCATCATCTCTCAAAGGTCTGCCACAATGGGAAAAGCATCAGCTGTTCAAAACAGCTGTCAAAGCTCAACCACTGCTACCTCAATAGTTGTTGACCAAAGTAGCCCATCAACCACTGCTTCCACATCCTCAAACACTGCTGACAAAAGTCCCCAAACAGTGGATAAAAGTCAGCATGTGTCCACTTCATTACCTCCAATTCCACCACCTTTTGAAACCACTGCTGGATCATCAAAGTCCCCAGCAGTGGCTAGCTCAGATGATACACATTTGCAGCCTTCACCAACAAATGCCATCATTCCATACCAAGGAGATTTAATCTACTTGAGATCTCATCCACCTGATCAAATCCTTGGCAACATCAATGAAGGGGTGCTCACAAGAAGCCAAACCCAAAACATTTGTCTTTTTGCTGGTTTTCTATCACTCCATCAGCCAGTCAAGTACCAAGAGGCACTGAAAGACAACAGCTGGGTAGAAGCCATGCAAGAGGAGCTCCAACAGTTTAAAAGACAACAAGTATGGGAGCTTGTACCACTGCCAGAAGAGGTTAGTCCCATTGGCACAAAGTGGGTCTTCAAGAACAAAACTGATGAAAGGGGCATTGTTGTCAAGAATAAAGCCAGGCTTGTGGTTCAAGGTTACAGACAGGAAGAGGGGATTGATTATGATGAAACATTCGCCCCTGTTGCAAGATTGGAAGCCATTAGACTGTTCCTGGCCTTTGCTGTCAACCACAACATGAAGGTGTTTCAAATGGATATCAAAAGTGCTTTCCTCTATGGTACAATTCAAGAAGAGGTGTATGTTTGTCAACCTCTAGGTTTTGAGGATCCATTTTATCCAGATCATGTCTACATGCTGAACAAAGCCCTGTATGGCCTGAAACAAGCACCAAGGGCCTGGTATGAAACTCTTTCCACCTTTCTACTCTCAAATGGTTTCAAAAGAGGTACCATTGATAAAACACTGTTTCTAAAATGGAGAGGAAATGATTTAATGATTGTCCAAATTTATGTGGATGACATTATTTTTGGAAGCACATGCAACAAAATGTGTGAAGAGTTTAGGGAACTCATGACAGTTGAGTTTGAAATGAGTGCAATGGGTGAGCTGCAATGCTTTCTTGGTCTCCAAGTTCAGCAAATGCAAAATGGTACTTTCATTCATCAAAGCAAATATGCAAAAGAACTTTTAAACAAATTTGATGTGAATGATTGTAAACCATGCAGCACACCCATGGCAACAAATAAGCTTGTCATGTCTGATGAAAAGGATGAGCTGATTGACCAAACTTTATATAGAAGCATGATTGGGTCTTTGTTGTACCTAACTGCATCTAGGCCAGACATCATGTTTGCAACATGTGTCTGTGCAAGAAGTCAATCAGCCCCTAGAAAATCCAATCTTATTGCTGTAAAAAGGATATTCAGATACATAAAAAGTGCTCCCACACTTGGTTTCTGGTATCCAGCTAATGGGAATATCAAGCTTTCAGGATTTTCAGACAGTGACTTTGCTGGATGTAACACCACAAGGAAGTCCACATCAGGAGGGTGTCAGTTTCTAGGTGATTGCTTAGTTTCATGGCAAAGCAAAAAGCAAGCAACTGTTTCAACATCCACTGCTGAAGCTGAATACATTGCTGCTGCAAGCTGTACAGCCCAACTCCTGTGGCTTCAAAACCAGTTACTGGATTTTGGTATCACTGCCTTAAAGACACCACTAATGTTGGATAGCCAGGCAGCAGAAAATATCATCAAAAATCCAGTTTCCCATTCAACCACCAAACACATCGACATCAGACATCACTTTGTGAGGGATTGCTATGAAAAAGGTTTGATTTCTCTGCATCATGTCCCAACTAAAGACCAGTTGGCAGATGTGCTCACAAAAGCACTTGATACAACCACCTTTGAAAGCTTGGTCTCTAGAATTGGGATGCTAAACATGGAATAACAAGCAGCATCTTGTCGTTCTATGAATAAAAGCATTAAAATGTTTTCAGAAAATCAAAAATCCATCCTTAAAAATAGCTAAAAGTGAAATTTTCATTAAATCCTTAAAAGTCTGCCATAACCACTGATTGTTCAAAAGACTGTTCTACTACAAAGTCTGTCCACTGCTGAAAGCCATCCTCTGTTCTCTCATTCCCTTGATAAACTCTATTGTTCAAAAGTAGTGTCTTATCCACTGATATGCTATCCACTACTTCCATTTTACCGTTGTAACCACTGCCTTCATCAGTAACTTTCATAAAAGTACTGTCCTTCATTTCTTCAGAGTTTGGCATGTGGGCAGTACATAGTGGTCAGTACTTTTGTAACCGCTGCCACGTCAGCCTTCACTTTTTCCTCTATAAAACCCCCACTTCACATCAAAAACAGGGTTTTACTGTCGAATTGAATTCTCAAAAATTCTCTTCTCAAAACAGTTTTTTTCATCTCATTTCTTCGCAAGTTTCTTCGATCATCATCTTCAAAATGACAAAATCGAAGCAATCTGCAAAACCCACCTCCAAATCATCGTCGAAAGAGGCCTCTCAAAAGGCCAATCCCACTGAAATTCCACACAAACCGTCTCACAATCTTCTGGGTCTTCTCACAAAACCCGGCACCACAGAAGCTTTCGACTCCATCATCGCCAAAATGGCTAAATCAAAGTACAAAACTTTGTTAATAGCCGATGCACCAATTTACTTGACAACCCAAAGGGAGTTTTGGAAGAATGCAACCCTTGAAACACAAGGAGACGCTGTAATAGCCATTAACTCTACTCTAAAGGGAAAACCTGTCAAGATTACACCACAGTCAATTTCAGAGGTCTTTCAACTCGAGGATCAGCAAGATAAAACTTCTTTCCCTAAAAACGAGTTGAAAATTGGCTTCATTGAGAGAGGGTATGCAGACACAATGATGAAGAAAGCTACCTTACAAAAAGGTTTCTTTCCTTCTGCAACAAGATTTTTATTCCATACCCTCCTAATGTGTGTTTCAAACAAAACCACTTCTTTTAATGAAATACCATTAAAGATTCAAAATCTGGGATATGCTATTCTTCAAGAAGAAAATTTTAATTATTCTCGGGAAATCTTTAATGATTTGGTTAATAATGTTGAAACAAAATCATTCCTACTGTTTCCAAGATTTCTAAGTTATTATTTTGAAAAGAAATTCAGTAAGGATGATATTGCTATAATAAACCAAGGTGATTATATTCAAATAAACAGTTTAACTGCTGAAACTTTTTCAAGAATGTTAACACCTTGCAAAACACAAGCAGAAGTGCCTGAGCAGATTTTAGCAGCTACCACTGCTCCTCAGGTATCTGCTGCTGAGCCCAGTGCTCAAGGTGATCAAAGCAGCAGAACAACTGCTTTGAAACCCACACCTAAAATCACCAAAAAGCCAACAAAAAGAAAAACACAAAAACCCCCCCAAACCCATCAAAAAGGCATCTCTGGAGGATGAGATACCAGAGCTACTGCCAGTGACAATACAAAAGTCACAAGAAACCACTGCTGCTACTTCCTCACATCAGTTGGTACACATATCTCAACCCATAGCCGAAACCCCTCCTGCTTCTTCACAAAAAGAATAGGTTGTACAAATTGGGACACCACATCATGATGCTCTGGAAGCACTTGTTTCCATCATCCACAGCCCACTTCCCGGGGCAAATCCTTTTTCTACACCAACCATCACATCCACAATTCCTTCACCAACTAAACTTCTGTTGGATGCAATCGATTTGAACCAGACACCAACCAGTCCTTCTCAATCACCTATTAATGAGAATATACCTCAACAAATGACTGGGCCTGATGTATCAATCCTTGCTAACCCACCAACACAACCTGAGGAGGTTACACCCCTTGAGTTACAAGTAACTCTTGGTGGTATTCCAAGTGAAGCAGCCACTACAAATGTTGAACCCACTGGTTTACATTTGGACAGTGGTTACATTAATAAGACTTCCTTGGAGGCAATTCCTTCCATAGCACCTCTGACATCTACCAGTGGACTTTTCTTGACCTCTGGCAACATCAAAAGACTGTCAAGTGTTGAAGGGAGAAAACCCCAGTACCAAGAAAAAGGGGCATCAGTGGTTAATGTTTGGATAAACTCCCTACCTCAACCACTGATAAAACCACTGCTAGTGGGAAATCAGATGATCCCATTAAATTGGGTGATGGTTTAAAGTACCAGAAATTGACGGATCGTGTTGAAAAACTTGACAACTCTGTTGCAGAACTCAAAGATATGCTGCAACAGTTGTTACAAGTACAAAAGGTGCAATCCACTGCTGTTCCACCTCAAGCACCTGCTCCACCACAAGCACCTGCTACAAATGAGCTCTGGAATTTATTTCAACCTTTTCTCCATCAACAAGCACAAATGGCAGATCAGCAACATGAAAAACATGTACTATAGCTGAGAAATACTTTGGAGTCTAGGTTCAAGAACACCCAAGCTGATCTCAAGGCTCTTAAAGCTCAGATCCTGCATACCACTGGCACTGCTCCTCCAACTGTCCTCTTTATTGATTAACTCCCTCCAGATAATGCCAAAAAGGGGGAGAAATTTCAGGAGTGGAAGAAGAAGGGAATAGATGATGGTCGTTTCATTGAACCAGAAAAGGATGCCATGACCAGAAATATCCCTTTGCCAGATGGTAGCAAGAAAATTGATGTGACCACAAATGCACTGGCAGAAGCATTTGCAAGTGTCAAAAAGGATAGAGAGGCCAAGAAGAAAGCTAGGGTGGATTATCCAGATCAGGGTACTTCTGGATCAAAGGATGATGAAAATCCTGTTGATGAAAAGAAGAAGCCTACTAGAAAAGTAAGGCAACCCAAATCCATCCCAACCAGACATTCAAAGTCTGCTCCAAAACCACCATCCAAAACAGCTGTTGTAACTCCTGTTGTATCAACTACTGCTGGTACTTCAGTGGTTTCAACATCTGTCCTCACTTCAACACACACCACATCCACTGCTTTACCACCATCACCACCAAAAACAACATCACTTCCTGCCAAAAGGCAGAAGACAGCAGATGTTATAACATCTGCTGTAATGACAACAGTGGTTGAAGTACTAGTTATTTCAACTGCTGTTAGTCAAACACAAACCACTGTCATCAAATCCACCACCACTGTTCCATCCAAAACATCATCAGTCCCTCCTCAAACAAAAAGGAGAAGGCTAATTCTCAAAGATGATGACTCTTCACCACCACCAACATCTTCAAAATCTTCGTCACTTGTCACAATACCCAAGCCTATTCCTATTTCATCAGCATAAGTTCAACAGCCCTTAGCTCCTGCAGGTGTCCAATTTCCTCTTGAGCTCATTGCAGTCAGAGATGAAATCAAGTCCTTTTATTATGAGGATGATCCTGCTAAAAGGAGATTGCCATCAGTTGAAGGATATCCCAGGCCTAACAATGTTGAAGAATATTTGAAACTCAAGGCTATGCAAGCAGAGGATATCTCAAAAAGAAACACAAAAGGGAAATCTGATAGGGAAATACAGCAGAACTATCAGTACTTGCTCACACAAGTCAGATCCCTGGAACAATTTGCAAAAAATGTATGTCAACAAATTTCAGAAAGAGCAGATGAAACTCTGAGAAAAGACTACATTGAAAGCATCATGGCAACAAAGAAATACAAGGGAGAAAAGCACATGTACAAGGAGTGGACCATTCCTGAGCTTGAACGAGAAGCAGCCAGGATTCAAGAAATGATAAAAAATGAGGTCAAACACACTCCTCCAGAATGGTCAAAATTCAAAAAGAATGTGCCTGATAAATCACTTGAGCTGAAGAGAATGAAAGAGGAATTGGTTGCTGCTGATTATGGGTCTAAACGACAAATAGCAAGGTGGAAAGAAGATGTAGTCAGGGCCACCTACAAAAGGTTGGAAGAACTAAGGACGAAAGATCCCAAAGTTCCTCAAAAACCTGACTACTCTAAAGCAGAGGTCTCAAAAAGACCACCAAAGCTGCAAGTCACAAGAGCCACTGCTCCAGCTGGTGCAGCCATCTATAAAAGAAGGACACACAAACAGTTGGGTGGTGAAACCATCCAAGAGTTGATAAAAGGAGATGACCTTGTAAAAGAAGGCATAAAGAAAATGATCATAGAAACTCTTGGCTTGGATCAAACTGCAAGTATTGCTCAGCTAGTTATGAATAGGCCAGCCTCGCCAAATACCTCTGCAAATAAACATATCCCAAGAAACCCACCAGGCTCAAAAATACAAAAGTGGGAAACTGACAAACAGACCTCCGTATTGACTTTGCTCAGGTCTGGTGGAGAAGTGAAGAAAATATCAAGGGAACAAGCTCTTGGCCTGAGTCTTGAAGATTTGCAGGATCTCCTTGATCTTCCACTTAGCAGGGATGATGATGACACAAATGCCCTAGATTTTGAACTACATTTTAAAGGTCAGATAAGGGAACTGCTGATGAGGCAATAAAGAATTCCACAATAATGAAGAGTTTTGGCATTATCTGTTCCAGGGGGAGATTGTTGGGATTGAACCCTACCAGAGGAACAGATTATTAAAGCCAAAACTGGGTCAGAGCAGTGGACCCAAAATAAGCAGATGTTACATACAAGTCTCTCCCCTTGAAAGTGGTTTTCAACATCTGCTGACCTCCTATCTACTGATCGTGCAATCTGCTGATCTACAAACTGCTGATCAAGTAAAGACCTGATGAAAGACTAAAGCTCTGCTGCTCAATCTACTGCTTTGTTTCAAGCACTGCTGATCCGGACAAGTACTGCTGGGTTCACAGCAGTGGAGGGATGCAACAGTTGTTTACTCTGTCTTTATGTTATGTAATGTAATAAGCAGTAGTTAGTATAGCAGTGTTTGTATAGATCAGAGGTTAGAGTTTGTTAGGAGGTTAGATGTCACTTTCATGGTGACGTCAGCTTTGATGCTCAGTGGTTTGCTAGTGCCTATAAATAGAACAGTGCTCTGTACTGTTCTATTAGCTCTTTGCAACAATCTTCTTCTCTGCACGAACAAACACCGAGCTCTGGCTGAGGGGGAGTTTGTATCAAGCATTGCTTTGTAATCGTTGTTGAAACTAAATTTAATCTTTCGGTTCTTAGTGAAAAGTGTTTTGATTAAAGCAATACTCTCGTTTGATTGTATGCAAAGTTTGTTTCCATCTTAATTCTGCTGCACAACTCATTCATTTCCATCTTAATTTCAAACGTAAAATACAATCAAAACCAAACTCAGATCCAACACTTAGGAAACCTGTATATGGCTCTCATGGTTACCCGTTACGCCTCTTGCGCGTTCGGTTCGGTTTGTGTAACTAGTTTGCATAAATTAGCCGAAACGGGTCAAATCTTATCGGTTTTATCCCAAAATCCAGAATGTGGCTAGATTACCCATATTAAACAAGTCTTCAAACTTTTCGGGTCTAAATCACATTCTATTCCGGTCTTCGCTTAATCATGCGTTTAAACCGTATCGTTCTTTAAAACTAACCGGTCTAAGCTTAAGCTTAACTAAAGACCGTTAGGATTCTAATAGGTTATTATAAACCTTCGTTCCAGAATAGGAGCCCAGTAAAAGCTATATGTACTTGCTGATTTGATACGGCTGGGATTGAATATTATATTTAGCTCAGGTAAATACTTTTAACTTATTTTCCCTTATACGGGCTTGGGGTACGGTATATAAAATACTGCTTGGTCGGGCATTCGACCTTAATCGATTGGTGGTTAAGTATTATCGAGATGACCTGTTTAAATATGTTTTGTTTGCTTAACGCCTTTGGGAGGTTAATGACCATGTCCCGGATATCCTTGGCATCATTTTACGAAATGGCCACGACCTAAGCGCGGGGTGTAGGCGTACACTGGCATGAACCGGGCTACTGAACGCATAAGGAACATGTAATTCTTTTACAAGTTTATATGTTTAAATCATTATCCCAAGTTATAAAAAGTTTGTGCCACGTGCATTCAAATCAATTTTATTAAACTTTTCAAAATGAGTCGGTTGAATGTATTTACCAGTGTAAACTGACGTATTTTCCCAAAAAGGTTAAGTGCAGGTACTAAGCGAACTAGGCTGGCTTATTCCTAGCGTCCACAATAAGTCTCGCGAGCTCGGACGTCGAAACTGTTGAACAATGTTTCCTATTTATTTTTGATCCAACTGTGGATTATTTTCAACTGTTTGTGATACTTGATATTACAATTATATTCGGTTGAAATATATCTTTCTTTTGCTTCCGCTGTGCATTTAAATATTGTGTTGTTTGACTGTTATGTTGCCAACCACGTCACGATACTCCCCCACCGGGCCCACCGGTCAAACGTGGAAATATCGGGGTGTGACAGGTTGGTATCAGAGCCAACACTGAGTGAATTAAACACTAGCCTTTTGTGTTTAATCTCAGTTACACAATTGCACAATTCCTAAATTTTCGAGTCTAGACAAAGAACTTAGGACAAATCCAAATTTGTTTTAATTTTTAACTTTGCCTTTTATTTTATATATTCTTGTTGTTATCTTTGTTTGTACTGACAGAAATATGCCACCAAGAATGAGAAGAGGAGGACGAGGAAAGGGGCCGATGAGCGCTCCTAACGATAACGAAGCCGGGCCTTCGCAATGGCGAACTCCTTCTACGACTGCAAGTGCCGATCCGCAAGGAAACAGGAGGAACCTTTTTGAGCCCGCCAGATGATCTGTCTCGCATAACTCAATGCCACCCTATCGTAACTCCTATGGGCCACAGTCTGAAAACGAGCCCGATAACCCACAACCTTCATATATACTTCTCCAACGATCCCTTTCGCACAATTCTTTTGGTAACCCCACTCCTGTTTTTCAGGGCCGGTTCAACCCGGCAAATTACATACAAGAACCCGTGGGTTTTAACCCATTGGGACCGGAGGACCACTTCTTGGAAGATAATGCGATGGACATGGACGAGGACACGGATCCCGTCGCACCTGCAAGCGGTACCCCTAACCATCCCATCGAGATCTCTGACGGATCTTCTTTCCACGGATCACCCTACGGTGGTCCAGATAGCTATCAAGCGAGGTTTAACCAACACGAATGGTACTTCACACCTTTGCACCACTCATCACCTCACCAGCAGCAACAGCAGCAGGATCCCTCTGGGGATTCACGATTCGTGGCAGTCACGCCACCGCCTCCACCGCCGCCAGTTCATCAAGCACCTCCAGAACCACTAAGGCGTAGGAGAACGGGCGCACGTATGTCTGCGCGAGCAGGGGATTTCCACTTTAGCACCCCTCGACACTCCAGTGGCAGTCACTATCCGCCACTGCAGGAAGATCCACAAATGGGTGGGCCTTCAAACCCAAATCCTGAGGTGAGTTCTGCACCAATTGCAATCGCAGCCGCCACGGTTTTCTCCCCCAGAACGGGAAGAAATTCTTCAAAGATTGGACCAAGTCGAGCGAGATTTTCACAGAGATCGCAGGGAACGACAAGGTTTCCTCAAGGGTTTGGCAAACCTACTGAAGGGGAAGAAGAAGAGGGATCATTAAATCCCTACATGTGTTGTGGTATTATCTATTTCAATCAAGTCCCTGCATGGATATTTATCTGTATATTTAGTCCCTGCGTGGACTTATGTTTTTAGTCCCTGTGTGGACAATTATTTGTGTATTTGGTCCCTGCGTGGACTTGTCTTTTAGCCCCTGCGTGGGTATGGCTTCTTGTATTTTTCCCCTGCGAGGGCATATCTTTCTGTTAACCCCTGCAAGGGTATGTTGTTGGTTAAGCCCCTGCGTGGGCAAATTGTTCTGTTAAAAGTCTGTTAGGATCGGAGGCTCTCATGATAGTGTTTGTTTGTTTAAAAATGAACAATCAATGAATATGAAAACATGTTAGGTGCAGCGGAAGTGAAAACAAACTCTGTAAACACAATCAAATGGAGAAAATAGTTTGATAAACAATTGCTTCTCATAGAATCGAATGATTTACAAATCAAAGCAAAAGATTACAGAAATGCTTACAAACTATACTCCCCCTCAGCCTGATGCCCCAAGGTTGGTTGCACACAAGATGAAAGGATTAGACATGAGGAGAAGAACCCACTCAGTCAAATCAAATGTAACAGTACAGGGTACTGTTACATTTATAGGCAAACCAAACCACTGAGGAATCTCAGCTGACGTCAGCATGAAAGCGACGTCTAATAGCCTAACAAACTATATCTACTGTCCTTACACAAACTACTGATGTCTAACAACTGATTATAATAATACAAAGATGAGGAAACAACTGCTTCACGTTCCACTGTTGTAGCCTAAGCACTGATGCTTAACAACAACATCAGTGCTTTCTTCAAAGGTGATCAGTCCTTGAATGAGCAGTGTTTGTGTCTTCAGCAACACTTAAGAGACAACAGTAGATAGAGCAACAGAGTTTGTCTTCAGCAGTCTTTAGGATTATATCAGTAGTTGAAAGGGCACAGCAGTTGATTATGAGCAGCAGTTAGAGACCATCAGATGTTATAACTCACTTTCAAGGGGAGAGCAAAGTATAAACTACTGTTTATTGTGAATCCTCTGTTGTGACCTGGTTTTGGCTTTACATTATCTGTTCCTTTGTTAGGGTTCAATCCCAACAATCTCCCCCTGGAACAGATAATGCCAAAACCTTTCATTATTCAGGACCTTTATTACTCATCAAGAGTGCCTTAGCTTGTTCTTTGAATTCAGCTTCAAATTCCTTTGCACTCTGGTCATCCTCATCCCTACACAGTGAAAGCCCAAGAAGATCCTGCAAATCTTGAACACTAAGGCCTAGTGCTTCTTTCCTTGATATGTGCTTCATATCGCCATTGGCTCTGACCAAGGTCAATACGTGAGTCTTTTGATCAGACATCCACTTTAGTATTTTTAAGCCAAGTGGGTTTCTTGGGAGAGACTTATTTGCAGATGAGATGAGGGATAATGGCCTTGAAAACATCTGCAGACTTTCAGACATTCTTTTGAAAGCTTCTTCAATGACTTTGTCTGCTGCAGCTATATCTTCTGCAGTTTCTTGTTCTATAAATTCTTGTCGTTCAGCTTCTGTCTTGTCTTTAGCAGTGTTTGGAGATGCAGGTTTGTTTAATGCCTTAAAAAGGCTTTGAAGCTTTGTTGAAGTATCTTCTTTTAGACCCATTTTCGTGATGGTATCTTTGAAGTACTCTGCTTCTTTGTCTATTACCTCTTCTTCAGTCAGCTGTTCTCCTTCTTTTTGATTTGTTACAAAAGTAGACCGGAACAGTGTGTCGAGGTTTCCCATCTTCTGTTCAAGCTTCATCATTTGTTCTTGCTTTTTAGAAGTGCCTGAAACAGTTGTCTTTCTTTTCTTCAGCCTTTTGTAGGCTTCATCAGTCTGCTGTCTTGACCACTTTGATATGGCTTCAGCAGAGTCTATTTTTGCATCCACCAGCTCCTCTTTCTTTATTTTATACTCAGCAGTGAAATCAGCAATGAGCTTTTTGAATTTGTTCCAGTTTGGAGGATTTTTCTTCTTTGTGGAATCATTCTTGATTCTGTCAATCCTCTCAGCCTCATGCTTTAGAGCGATTATTGGCCATTCTTCAAACTGTTTTTCTTCAGCAGGATAGAATTTTTCTTTCATAATGTAGGCGAGAAATTGTTTTCTTAGCTTTTTGCGTTGTTCAGCCTTTTCTTTGATTAGTTCCTGTGCAAATTCTTCTATCTGCTTTACTTTTGTTAAGTAGAACTCCAGTCTTTTAGCAATGACATCTTCGCTTAACTTTTCTTTTTCACTGTCAACATTTGCTTGTACTTTGGCCTGCCTTGCCTTGAGTTTGAGGTAATCATTCATATCCTCTGGTGGCATGTAGCCTATGAGTGAGGAGAATCTTCTTTTTGAAGAATCCTCTTCTTTATAGAATTGCCTCATCTCATTTTTGATAGCTTCAAGTTCCAGTGGATATTTTGCAGCATTAGGATCATGCATACCCTCATCGGCAGTGATTGGCTTTCTTATCTTGTTGAAGAGCTTTGGCTGTGAAGTAGAAAAGGTGAGAGCAGTGGTGGATGACTGACTAACAGCTGTTGAAACAACTGGTGTCTCAACATCTGCTGTCATTACAACTGCTGATATGTCAGCAGTTGTCTTCTGCTTTTGAGCAGGGGATGGAAGTGGTGATGTTGGTGGTGATGGTGGTGAATCATCATCTGATATGAGATTTCTTCTCCTTTTTAATGAAGAAGAAGCAGATGATGTTTTGGGTGGATCAGTGGTGGTAGATTGGATAGCAGTGGTTTGTGGCAGTGATTGACTGACAGTGGTTGAAGCAACTTGTGTTTCAATCACTGTTGTCATCACAACAGATGTTGTAACATCTGTTGTCTTCTGTTTTATAACAGGAGGCAGTGGTGATGGTGTGATTGTAGATGATGATGGTGGAGCAGTAGTTGTAGTGGTGTGTGTTGAAGGTGTGTGTGTTGGTGAGATGGCAGCTGTTTGGCTACTGACAGCAGTTTTTGTAACTACTGCTGTATCAGCTGTTTGGCTAACAGGTTTTGAGACCTGTTTTTCTTTTTCTTTTTCAGGTTCAATATGGAGGCCATGCTCTATTCCCTTCGTGTTCATTTTTCTCAACAGCTTGATATTCTCCCCCTTTTTGGCATTATCTGTAGGGGGGTTATCAAGAAATGATATGGAAGAAGGAGCCTTGCCAGAGACACTTTGAATGCTTGCCTTTATAGCCTTGATATCTGCTTGAGTGTCCTTGAACCTTGATTCAACCATGTTGGTCAGCATTTGTACTTGAATGGCATGCTTTTTGTCAGCCATAAGTTGCTGTGCTTCAAGCATGGGTTGAAAAATATTCCAAAGCTCATTTTCAGCAAATGCATGTTGTGCAGGTGCTTGAGCAGGAATAGTAGAGGCTTGTGGTTTCTGAGCTTTTAAAATCTCTTGCACCATCTCTTTTATTTCAGCAACTGATTCTTCAAGTTTGTCAACTCTACCTGTCAATTCCTGATATTTTGAATCATCACCCATTTTACTGGGATCATCTGAATCCCCACCTGTGGTGGTTATATCAATGTGTGACTTAGGAACAGAGTCCCAAAAATCACCCATTGATGCCCCTTGTTCTTGGTACTGGGGACTTCTCTCTTCAACACTCGATAAACCTTTGATGGTACCAGTGGTTAGATCTAACTCACTGGTGGTCACCGAAGTTGCTATGGAAGAGATTGCCTTCAAGGGAGTCTGATTTATGAAACAACTGGCCAACTGGAGACCTGTTGATCCACCAGTTGTAGTTGCTGCTCCACTTGAACTACTGACAGGAGTTACTTGTAACTCCTGCAGTGTAACCTCCTCAACTGTTGCTGGGATAGCAGAAGTATAAACATCAGACCCAGTCACTTGTGGATGTATACTCTCAGTGATAGGTGATAGAGAGGAACTGGTTTGTGTCTGTGCAATAGCAGCTGCATGCAACAGAGGTAGCATGGATTGTGGCATTATTATTGGTGAGGGGATGGGGGTTGAAAGAGACATGTCCTTGGGATCAGGACTGAGGAAGATGGATCCGAGTGGATTCAGAGCTTCATATTGTGGTGTCCATGTGCTTACAACCTGATCCTTTTGTGAGGATGCAGGAGGAGTTTCGGTTATGGGTTGAGATCTTTCTTCCAACTGCTGTGAGGAAGTAGCAACAGTGGTTTGTGGTGACTTTTGTGTTGTCACAGGCATTTCCTCTGGGATCTCATCTTCCAGAGTTGCCTTTGTTTTGGGTTTGGTGGGTTTTCTGGATGTTTTCTTTTTGGTCTTTTTAGTGGTGGCAGGTGTGGGTTTCAAAGCAGTGGGAGTGCTGCTATGATCACCTGGAGCAGTGGGCTCAGCAGCTGATACCTGAGGAGCAGTTGTAACCGCTAAAGTCTGTTCAGGTACCCCTGCTTTTGTTTTTATTGGTGCCATCATCCTTGAAAATGTTTCTTTTGTTATGCTTTTTATTTGACAATGAACACCTTGTTTGAGCAAATTTACATTTTTCTTTTTAAATTTTTGTTCAAAATAATAACTCAAAAATCTTGGAAAAAGTAAAAATGCTTTACTTTCAACGTTTTTCACCATGTCATTGAAAATCTCCTAGGAGTAGTTATAGTCTTTATTATTCAAAATAGCGTAACCCAGGCTTTGAATTTTCAATCGTATTTCGTTGAAAGATGTTGTTTTATTTGAAGCACACATCAAGAGTGTGTGAAATAAAAACCTGGGTGCAGATGGAAAATAACCCTTTTGTAGGGTATCTACCTTTGGTTCTTCTGCATAACCCCTTTTCACGAAATCAGTTTTCATCTCGACTTTTTCAAATGAGAGTTTACCTTCCTGATCGTTGAGATTAAAGACTTCGGAGATCGACTGTGGGGTTATTTGAACTGCTTTACCCTGTATCGAGGAGTTTATGGCTATGACTTTTCCGTCTTGTTTTTCAAGCATCGCCTTTTTCCAAAACTCTCTCTGGGTTTGCAGATATATGGGAGCATTCACCGTCAACAAAGTTTTGTACTTTGATCCAGTTATTGTATCAATGATGGTGTCAAAGGTGTGATTATCGGTAGGTTTTGTGAGTAAACCCAGATAATTGTGAGATTGTTTGAATGGTATTTCGATGGGTTCTTCGGCCGTTTGAGCGACCTCTTTGGAAGGCGATGGTGATTTGGGTTTTGATTTTGATTTTGATTTTGTCATTGTTGCGGAAAATAACGAAGGAAGATTTTGGAGATTTTGAGAAGAAGGGTTGGAAACTGCTATGAGAAGAGAATTTTTGGAATTCAATTCGACAGTGTAAAACCCTGTTTGGGGGTTTAGGGCAGGGTTTTATTTAAAATATGATCGCTGATGTGGCAGCGGTTATTTCAATCTGAGGGCTAAAAACTGACCACGTGTCAAACACTGATGAAACGGATGAATTATGGAGAACAGTTGTTTTAAGAGCCACTGACGTATCAAACATCAGTGGTTACAACGGTAAAAATTATGGGTAGTGGATGATTTTTACTATCAGTGGATAAGACACTGATTTTGAGCATCAGTGCTTTTCAAGAAAATGAGGAATCAGTGGTTAACTTTCAGCAGTGGACAGTGTTTAGGAATCAGAATTTGGAACAAAACAGTGGTTAGAGTAAATGGTAAATATCTGAAAGACAGATGTTACAGCAACAATTTTGAGGATTTTCATTCAAGGTTTTGCCACATGTCAATTTTGAAGGACAGTGGTTTAGTACCCCAGATGATGAAAACTTTTTGCTAAGGCCACTCATTTTCGTTTCATATTCAATTAAAACATGAGTACCCTATTAATTTAAGCAAAGTTTGCAATCAATTTTTGATGAAAATTTAAGAGCAATCCTGAGTATGACATGAACATGACATATGTACCATTTCCTTTTGACCCATTTATGAGGACACTAATACCATCAAAAATAAGGTATTACATCCTGACAGGAGCTGAAACTATTGCCAACAAAAACAAGCAAAAGTTCCAAATATATCCTTACAGAAAAAAATGAATGATATATCCTGATTATTCGAGAAAATCCTTTGAGAAAAAATGATTAAAGGATTTTCTGAGAACAGCATCAAAAGGATTTGGTATAAATTCAATAAAACACATAATCATATCATTCTCAAGTTTTTGAAAATGGTCAGTGGTTTTGACAATAGTGGTAGGAAAACTTTGAACATATGACCACTGTATGGTACCATTTTCTTTGTCAGTTGATTGCAAACATGATTCTCTTTGTAATTCATTCACTGGAATCAAAAACCCTTTTCTGAACAGGTGAATGCACATAGTTGCTTAATGACCATTATTACCCTACACTTTGACTCTTCAGTGTTTTATGTTTATACTCTTTTCTTCTGACTTCAGAAGTTTTGAGATGAATACACTTCGGAGTTTTAGTGAATTTTCTTAATGTATTTTAACATAGTTGATTTTGTCCTTTTGAGGAACTCAACCTGTTTTCAACACATAAGATCTGGATAACTAAAGTTTTAATTTCCCTCTTTTTGTGTTAACAAAACAACAATGCTTTTATAAACATAGGTTTTGTTAATCTGAGGTTTGTACTTTAGTATTTAATGAAAACATCACATATTACACATCAACAGTTTAAATCAATTTAGAAAATAAGAATAATCTCATGGTTTAACAGATATTGCTTTCAGATCTAGAAACCATGAGTGTCTTGTGCATGAATTTACATGTTGTGTGAAATTTGTGTGTCATATGACATCTTGGTTGATTTACAGAGTTTTTGAATAACCATTTTGAACATGATTTACTTGATACTCTGTTTTTCAACAAAACACAACCAACCTTAGTATCAATGGATTTCGAGCCGAACTGTTATGTCAATTTGACTGTTAAATCGAAATTGACTGTCCAAGCTCTGATACCAATTGTTAGGATCGGAGGCTCTCATGATAGTGTTTGTTTGTTTAAAAATGAACAATCAATGAATATGAAAACATGTTAGGTGCAGCGGAAGTGAAAACAAACTCTGTAAACACAATCAAATGGAGAAAATAGTTTGATAAACAATTGCTTCTCATAGAATCGAATGATTTACAAATCAAAGCAAAAGATTACAGAAATGCTTACAAACTATACTCCCCCTCAGCCTGATGCCCCAAGGTTGGTTGCACACAAGATGAAAGGATTAGACATGAGGAGAAGAACCCACTCAGTCAAATCAAATGTAACAGTACAGGGTACTGTTACATTTATAGGCAAACCAAACCACTGAGGAATCTCAGCTGACGTCACCATGAAAGCGACGTCTAACAGCCTAACAAACTATATCTACTGTCCTTACACAAACTACTGATGTCTAACAACTGATTATAATAATACAAAACATGAGGAAACAACTGCTTCACGTTCCACTGTTGTAGCCTAAGCACTGATGCTTAACAACAACATCAGTGCTTTCTTCAAAGGTGATCAGTCCTTGAATGAGCAGTGTTTGTGTCTTCAGCAACACTTAAGAGACAGCAGTAGATAGAGCAAGAGAGTTTGTCTTCAGCAGTCTTTAGGAATATATCAGTAGTTGAAAGGGCACAGCAGTTGATTATGAGCAGCAGTTAGAGACCATCAGATGTTATAACTCACTTTCAAGGGGAGAGCAAAGTATAAACTACTGTTTATTGTGAATCCTCTGTTGTGACCTGGTTTTGGCTTTACATTATCTGTTCCTTTGTTAGGGTTCAATCCCAACAAAGTCCCGTTTAGGGCAATGTGTAATACTTAAATGTTAATGGAATGTTAAGTTTATAAATTTCATTTCTGCCATTATATGCATAAATATATTACATGAAATAAATAAATAAAAATCATTCCTTTTAAAATAATCTGCCTATTTAAATATGAATTAAGAATCTTAAAGGTATAACCTGGCTTAAATGTCATTAAAAGACTTGGCCAAAATGGTAAGACCTGTTTAAAAGATTCAAATCCCTGTTAACAACTGTAAACATGTTAACGCTCCTGGCAGATATGATTCGTTAAAATCACACACGTCATTCTTATATAAGGATTCTTCAAAAGATTTCTAACCTAATTTAATGATCTATGAATCATGGGTTTAAATCGTCAATTAAGATGATCATATTTTGACCATACATGGTAAAATAGTGCCTACGGGCCTTGCTCATTTCTACATGAGACAAAAGACAGTGGTAGCTATGACTCCCTGTCCGAAAAAGGTAAAGAACTATGTTCAAACCTTCATGCTTTGATTCTCTGAAATCATGGCTTATGATTTAAAATGTCCTTGTGACTAGGCCTTTTGTGCCACTAATAAAACTATTATTGTTTTATGATTAGGATAAATTATAATAAAAATCCTAAATAAATATGATTAATAAATTAACCAAATCTGGTCTATGTTTACCGTGGTTAATGAATTGTCATAAAAGACAATTCTATAATGAACTCCCAAATAAATTATTGTCAATATTTTATGTAACAGTTAAAAACTGCAATGGCTGACTCAGACGAAATTAATAGTCACCCAAGGGAGAATCTCGATAACGTCCGAATTAATATAACGGGTGCTGAAGTTCAAACGTTAATAAACGACGCTGTCACAAAGGCCATAGAACTGCAGTATGAAGATTATAGTGGGACTCGAAGTAGGACCCTATACACACCGCATTCAAAGCCTAAGACTCATTTTGAGGCTCACAGCAAGCCACCCTCCAAGAAGGATGAACCCAGGAAAGAAGATGACGATCGTCACTCTTCAAATCATCAAAGTGATCCATCTCAGAAGATAATGCTGAATCAAGGACCCCGTGATAAGGGTTGCTCCTACAAATACTTTGTAGTAAACCCTGGGATTTCACTGGGGAAAAAGGGGCCACAGACTGCATGACATGGCTGGATGAGATGGATACCGTGGTTGATATCAGCGGGTGCTCTGAGAAGGATGTGGTAAAGTTTGTGTCTCAATCGTTCAAAGGTGAGGCCTTAGCCTGGTGGAGATCGTTGATTCAAGCTACTGGGAAGATCCCATTGTACAATATGACATGGGAACAATTTGTCGCCCTCATCAGGGAAAACTACTGTCCTCAGCATGAGGTCGAAAAGATTGAGTCTGATTTCCTATCCTTGGTTATGAAAAGCTGGATTGCCAAGCTTACCTTACGAGCTTTAATACAATGTAGAGATTGGTTCCGTATCTGGTGACCCCGGAACCCAAAAGAATCGCTCGTTTCATTGGGGGTTTAGCCCCAGAAATAAAGGCAAGCGTGAAGGCTTCTCGGCCAACTACTTTCAGATCAGTAACTGATATATCTTTGTCCCTCACACTGGACGCGGTCAGATAGAGATCGTTGAGGAACACAGATGCCGAGAAAAGGAAACGTGAAGATGACAATTCACGAAGGTCAAACAAGAAGCACCGAGGGAGCAATGACCACAAGAAAGGG
This sequence comes from Helianthus tuberosus, assembly GCA_030545235.1. NCBI lineage: Eukaryota > Viridiplantae > Streptophyta > Magnoliopsida > Asterales > Asteraceae > Helianthus > Helianthus tuberosus. Next base: position 5,127,199 of record CM060362.1, read on the forward strand.
TCTGAGTCTAAGAAGGATGGGCATCAATCTGGTGATAAGCCCAAGTGCAAAGTCTGCAAGAAACAGCACTTCGGGAAGTGCAGGTTTGAATCGAACTCGCAGACACAGTCAAGAACTTTCGCATGCAGGATTTGCAAGTCCAAGGAACACAAGACCTTGGATTGCAAAAAGCTGAAGGACGCAATGTGCTACAGTTGCAACGAAAAAGGGCATATCAAGTCCAACTGCCCAAAGCTTGCAAAGAAGAATGAGGAAGGGAAGAAGACCAATGCTAGGGTCTTCAGGATGGATGTAAAGGAAGCTGTGCAGGACGACAATGTGATCACAGGTACCTTCCTTATAAACGATGTCTATGCAAGAGTACTTTTTGATTCAGGCGTTGATAAGTCTTTCGTAGATAATAAGTTTTGTGAATTGTTGAAATTGCCTGTTAGAACCTTAAGTGTGAAGTATGAGGTGGAATTAGCAGATGGCACCTTAGAAACCGCCTCAACCACATTAGATGGATGTTTCATATCCATTAAGAACCACTCGTTTCCTTTGTCCCTACTTCCTCTGAAGTTAGCCGGTTTCGACATAGTTTTGGGTATGGACTGGTTATCTCATAACCAGGCCCAGATTGTCTACAATAAGAAGCAGGTGGTGATGAAGACTCCGTCTGGTGAACCACTTACCATTCAGGGAGATACCCAGTATGGACTGCCTGAGCAAGTGACTATGCTCAAGGCCTCTAAGTGTTTGAAGAAGGGTTGTGTCATCTACATGGCACAAGTGACTATTGATGAGCCGAAACCCAAGATTGAGGATATCCCCGTCATTTCTGAATACCCTGAATTTTTTCCTGAAGATCTACCTGGTTTACCACCGGATAGGCAAGTAGAGTTCAGAATTGACATCATCCCCGGAGCAGCACCTGTTGCTAGAGCACCTTATAGGTTGGCACCAACAGAGATGAAGGAATTGAGAGCGCAACTAGATGAATTGCTGGCCAAAGGTTTCATTTGACCTAGTTCGTCTCCTTGGGGAGCACCAATCTTATTTGTCAAGAAGAAGGATGGATCGATGCGTCTGTGCATCGATTACCGTGAGCTTAATAAGGTCACTATCAAGAATAGGTACCCATTGCCCAGAATCGACGATCTGTTCGATCAACTCCAAGGGGCAAGTTACTTCTCTAAGATCTATTTGAGGTCAGGTTATCATCAATTGAAGGTTAAAGATGAAGACGTACACAAGACTGCATTTAGGACTCGTTATGGTCATTATGAGTTCCTAGTGATGCCTTTTGGGCTCACTAATGCACCTGCCGCATTCATGGATCTCATGAATCGCGCCTGCAAGCCCTACTTGGACAAATTTGTCATCGTCTTCATTGACGACATCCTCATCTACTCGAAGAACCAAGCTGATCATGAGAAGCATCTTCGATGTATTCTTTCACTACTTCAACAGGAGAAGCTTTACGCCAAATTTTCGAAGTGTGAATTCTGGCTTCGAGAAGTCCAATTTCTTGGACATGTGGTTAGTGAGCGTGGTATCCAAGTGGATCCCGCTAAAGTTGAAACTGTCATGAACTGGCAAGAGCCGAAGACGTCCACAGAAATTCGCAGTTTCTTGGGATTGGCAGGATATTATAGGCGTTTCATTGAGAATTTTTCAAGGATTGCTGCATCCCTAACCTCTTTGACTCGGAAGAAAATAAAGTTCGTTTGGGGCCCTAAGCAGCAAGAATCCTTTGATATCCTTAAACAGAAGTTGAGCAACGCTCCTGTACTGACGTTACCTGAGGGTACCGAAGAATTCGTGGTTTACTGCGATGCATCACACACCGGGATGGGATGTGTGCTTATGTAGAGAGGCAAAGTTATTGCCTATGCTTCACGACAGTTAAAAGTGCATGAAAAGAATTACACCACCCATGACTTGGAGTTGGGTGCCGTTGTATTTGCACTGAAGCTATGGAGGCACTATTTATATGGTGTCAAGTGTGTGATCTATTCTGATCACATGAGGCAGCGCCGATGGATGGAGACGTTGAATGATTATGATTGTGAAATCAGATACCATCCTGGCAAGGCGAATGTAGTCGCCGATGCCTTGAGTCGAAAGGAAAGGGTGAAACCCATCCGAATCAATGCCAAGAGCATTGAGATAAAGAACGGTTTGAATGAAAGGTTGTTAGCTGCACAGAAGGAAGCTGTGCTGGAAGCTAACTATCCTAATGAAAAGCTAGGAGTAACTGAAGAACAGTTATCTCAGGGCAAGGACGGAATTTTAAGGCTAAACGGACGAATATGGGTTCCAATTTATGGAGGACTTCGAGATGTTATCCTCCAGGAAGCTCATAGTTCTAAATATTCCGTTCATCCTGGAGCTGATAAGATGTACCAGGATCTGAAGGCAAATTTTTGGTGGATCGGCTTGAAGAAGTCTATAGCTACCTATGTAGCTAGATGTTTGACATGTGCGCAAGTCAAAGCTGAACATCAGAAACCGTCAGGTTTGCTACAACAACCTGAACTTCCCACATGGAAGTGGGAAATGGTGACGATGGATTTCATCACCAAGTTGCCCAAGACCAGGAAAGGAAATGACACAATATGGGTGATAGTGGATAGACTGACTAAGTCAGCACATTTCCTACCCATCAAGGAGACCTATAGCTCCGACATGTTAGCCCAATTGTACGTTGATAAGATTGTATCTTTACATGGCGTACCTGTGTCTATTATCTCTGACAGAGATACTAGATACACGTCGCATTTTTGGAAAAGTTTCCAACAATCTTTGGGCACGCGCTTAAATTTCAGTACGGCTTACCATCCTCAGACGGACGGACAGAGTGAGCGTACAATCCAAACGTTGGAAGACATGCTGCGAGCATGTGTGATTGACTTAGGTGGTAGTTGGGATAACCACCTGCCATTGATCGAGTTCTCGTATAACAATAGCTACCATACCAACATTAAGGCTATTCCTTTCGAGGCCTTATACGATAGAGAGTGCAGAACGCCCGTTTGTTGGGCGGAGGTTGGAGATGTCCAACTATCAGGACCCGAAATAGTCTTTGAAACGACGGACAAGATGGTCCAGATTCGTGACCGACTGAAAGCTGCCAGGGATAGGCAGAAAAGCTACGCAGATCTAAAGCGTAAAACTATGAAATTCGAGGTAGGTGAAAAAGTGTTGCTTAAAGTATCACCCTGGAAGGGAGTGATGCGATTTGGTAAGAAAGGCAAGTTAAGCCCGAGATACATAGGACCTTTCGAGGTCATCGAACGTATCGGATCGGTTGCCTATAAGTTAAACTTACCTGAAGAGCTCAGTGGTATTCACAATGTATTCCACATCTGCAATCTGAAGAAGTGTTTTGCTGATGAATCACAAGTCATACCGCATACAGATGTGCACATAGAAGAGAGCTTGAAGTTTGTCAAAAAACCTGTGTCGATCGAGGACCGACAGGTTAAGAAGCTTCAAAGGAAGCATGTGCCTATTGTAAAGGTAAAATGGGATGCCCGTAGAGGTCCCGAGTATATGTGGGAGGTGGAGTCCACAATGAAAGAAAAGTACCCTCATTTGTTTCAGTAAATCTCGAGGTCGAGAGTTCTTTTAAGGGGGTGAGGATGTAACACCTCGAAAATTCACGTCCTATAATATATTGACACGTGTCATACGCTTGAAAGTGTGAAAGAATACCCTAGAGGGACTAAAGTTGACAAACATGGAAAGTATGAGAATATAAGGGTTCAGAATATCAACAATGGGTAATTATACTTTACAATAACCCTACATGATGCTCATACCTTTAAACGAATAAATCATGGATCATACGAAGCTAAATATGAAAGAAAGTGAGAGATTACAAACTACAGGGGTTAAATGTGTCATCATGTTTAAAGTATACCTCTGAGTGACCTTTTAGCAAACCTGAAGCTTTGTAACGGTTAATTATGCTCACTAGAATGCACGATATAAATTTCATAAAGTTTCGTTATCGTATGAGAAAGTTATGATCAAATTCGTATACAAGGGGTTAAAGCGTCAACGTTGAAAATTATGATTTTTCGGGTAACATGAAGTGACCAAGAACTTAGCAAAGTGGGTATAAGTCATGAACCCCTTATAAGTCAAGATGAGGGGCTCAAAATGCAAGAAATAAAGTTGGTTGACCTTTCGAAAGGCCAAGGGACAAGATGCAACAACTAGAAAAAGTTTAAACCTGAACACAAGGCTCAGGCGGGCCACGTAAGCATTAACAGAAGCTTACGCGGGCCGCGTTCGATCCCCAGATGCAGAAAGGTTGGAAAGCAGCCTTTTTTCACGCTATAACCGACTTTAAACATATATTTCACTCCATGGGCGACCCCTAAATAATTCCTAGGCCCTTAGGGACATCTGTGGATGATCCATGGCCATTGCTAGGCTTGTGTGTCAATGATCTATGAGATCAAGAGCACTATAAAAGGCCTCTTGTTGCAACCATTTTGATCACTCATTCCTTCTGCATTTCTGGAGCTTCCTGGAGCTTAAGAGCAGACCCTAAGCCTTCCTAATCGTGCATAGGACTTCTGTAAGTATGCTTAACCTTTCTTAGTTGAGTTTTTACTTAGTTTTAGCTTAAAAGTCAAACCGTCGTAATTAACGGTTGACTTAGCGATTAATCATTAATGGTCCAGTGATTAGTCAAATTGAAAGTAGTTATAAGTTGGTAATTATGTGGGCAATAAACCCTTAAAAGGGCTCCCTCTGATTCCCACTCTAACTAGACCATTAGTCGGGTCAAACTTGTTATTAAAAAGTCAACAGGATGCTTAATTTCAAATTAATACATAATTAGCAATGTAGAACCCATACGACCTGTTTGATCATTAATATAACTTGGTAATTATTGTAAGAACATGTCTAAACATGTTCAACCCGACAATTTTCAGTAGAGACCCGGTTCGGAACCGAAAGTCGCATAATTTGACTTTTGCTTTGACTTTCAGTTCTGACCCGTTTTAGTATGATTTGGAAATGCCTTGGAGCATCCTTAGGACCAGGTTACATGCTAGTATAACCCTCTGTGATTATACACCTTGGTTCATTAGTTATCCAATTAATATGCATGATTCCGTTAATTGCCTATATGTTGACTATTATGCCCTTTTCACCATAAACGTGATTTTTAAGGATGTAAAAGAGTAGAAACCTTAGTTACTGATTTATAAACTTGTACCCAAAATTTGACATCAGTTTGTGGTGTAAATTGAGAGTTATGCTCATTAGCATAATTGGAAAGCTTTTTAGCGATTAAACGGCATAATTAGCATATAGCCTATTTAAACCTACTTTTTGATATCAAACTTTTTACCCAATGATGTAATTTATTATTTTGGGATTTTTGAAGATTTTTAATTAATTTTAGGCTGAGCATAACTTAGAGATATAAGCTTGATCCGGTAATTGTCGGTTTTGCCCTTTTGGGGCTATAAAATGAGTTTTACATATCTTTTTGACCCCAAAACTTTTGCTACTGATTTTGTATGGTAAATAAATTATGTTAGACCTTCTGGAATAATAAAATATCAGCTTTCCTTATAGAACCCGGAAATGGCTTCTAATCGCCTTTTTAAGCATTTTTAACGCATAGTGTGTACTAAAACTATTTTAAACATACAAGGGTTGATACCTTCTGATATTTTAGGTAAATTATAATATTTTAATAGTAAGCAAAAGTTGTTTAACTCAGACTTCAGTTTTGAGCTCTTCGGCTTATGTGAAATTACCAAAATGCCCCTACGGTGCATAATTTGGTTATAATTGATAAATTTCACATATATGCAATACCCTACTGTTATAACTTAGTAAATTAAGTATTTTTCTGATTTCATCAGACCTGTAACTCAGGTTAATACTTAAACTCTTTTATAACCTTATAAATGACCAAAATACCCCTACGGGGCATAGTTTGAGTTTAAATTCGTTTCGGGCATAATAAAAGATATCTTACTGATGTTACAACATATTTGAAGCATATTAACTTAGGAAACCTGTATATGGCTCCCATGGTTACCCGTTACGCCTCTTGCGCGTTCGGTTCGTTTTGTGTAACTAGTTTGCATAAATTAGCCGAAACGAGTCAAACCTTATCTGTTTTATCCCAAAATCCAGAATGTGGCTAGATTACCCATATTAAACAAGTCTTCAAACTTGTCGGGTCTAAATCACATTCTATTCCGGTCTTCGCTTAATCATGCGTTTAAACCGTATCGTTCTTTAAAACTAACCGGTCTAAGCTTAAGCTTAACTAAAGACCGTTAGGATTCTAATAGGTTATTATAAACCTTCGTTCCAGAATAGGAGCCCAGTAAAAGCTATCTGTACTTGCTGATTTGATATGGCTGGGATTGAATATTATATTTAGCTCAGGTAAATACTTTTAACTTATTTTCCCTTATACGGGCTTGGGGTACGGTATATAAAATACTGCTTGGTCGGGCATTCGACCTTAATCGATTGGTGGTTAAGTATTATCAAGATGACCCGTTTAAATATGTTTTGTTTGCTTAACGCCTTTGGGAGGTTAATGACCATGTCCCGGATATCCTTGGCATCATTTTACGAAATGGCCACGACCTAAGCGCGGGGTGTAGGCGTACACTCGTCAGTGCATAAATAAATAATGTGGTGTGTCTATTGATCTTTAACCCGGCACGAACCGGGCTACTGAACGCATAAGGAACATGTAATTCTTTTACAAGTTTATATGTTTAAATAATTATCCCAAGATATTAAAAGTTTGTGCCACGTGCATTCAAATCAATTTTATTAAACTTTTCAAAATGAGTCGGTTGAATGTATTTACCAGTGTAAACTGACGTATTTTCCCAAAAAGGTTAAGTGCAGGTACTAAGCGAACTAGGCTGGCTTACTCCTAGTGTCCACAATAAGTCTCGCGAGCTCGGACGTCGACACTGTTGAACAATGTTTCCTATTTATTTTTGATCCAACTGTAGATTGTTTCAACTGTTTGTGATACTTGATATTACAATAATATTCGGTTGAAATATATATTTCATATGCTTCCGCTGTGCATTTAAATATTGTGTTGTTTGACTGTTACGTTGCCAACCACGTCACGATACTCCCCCACTGGGCCCACCGGTCAAACGTGGAAATATCGGGGTGTGACACATGTATTCTTCTTTTCTTCAAGAAAGTGGTCGTCCCTCGAACATAATGTACCTACAAATCTTAACCCTTGTGTAGAAGCATGCTTCTCACAACCATTAAAATTTGTTAGTTAACTAGTTCAACCACTTTTATGAAAGTATTACCAAGTCATACGTTAGTTTACCCTGATTTATGTGGAAAATTAATTTACTACAACAACAATCCTAACTCACTTTCGTAGGAATCACTGTTTCATTTAGCGTATGCAACAAGCCCTTTTAAACCTCCCGTTTCCTCGGTAGGACTAGTAGGTCTCGTGAGGGTTATATAGGGAACACACCCATAACGTTCATTTAGCCTAAAATGAAATAACAAACTTATACAACAACAATAACAACTAGCCTATAGAGAAAAACTAAAATGAATTGTGAAATAAAATATACAACAACAATTGACTTACCGCCTCATGGTGGTCGAATGGCATGCTTGCCGCCTACGAACTCCCGAAAACACCCACCGGTGATTCATACCATTTGTTTCCAAATGGTCCAAACTTCCTCACCTCCTCTTCCTTCTTCTTTTCTATAGGTGACTTCTTCGCCTTCTTCTTCTTGACCGTCTTCTTCTTTGTTTCTCCAAACCTACCAACCATAGCACATACCTTTTTTGTTTGGATTCATGTCCTTTTTAGGACACTTATCCTCACCAAGTGGGTTAGTAAAATTTGGAAAAAAATTTAAATTAAATTCCCGGTCCCCAAACTTCATGCTTACCATTCCCGTTGCACAATTTATTATGGCATTAACAATTGCCAGGAACGGTCTATCCAGTATGACTATCGGTTGGGTGTCCTCAACCCACCCAACATAGTATACTACCAAAAAGTCAACTGGGTAGTAGCAATCATCCACTTTAACAATCACATCCTCCACCATCCCCCTTGGATGCGTGGGAGTCTGATCGGCCAATACCACGGGAGTATCAAATTTTTTTAATGGACCAAAATCATATTGGTCATACAAACTCCCGGGAAAGATGCTCACACAAGCTCCAAGATCTATGAGCGCCCTCTCAATTTAAATGTTACAATTTGAATTGGAATAAGAGGATCTCCCGGATCTTGAGCTTTTTGGGGAAGGGCACTCGATAAAACGACACTCACATGAGATATCAAATCAACCTGTTCGGGTAATTTGTTGTGCCGTTTTTCGATGCTTAACTCCTTTAAGCATTCCACATGAGCCGGAACCTTTTTAATGTCATCTAGTAATGGTAGATTAATTTTTTCTTGTTTAAAATTTTCTCACCTCTCGTCCTTCGGCGGGTACCGTTCCTCCACTTTCGATGCATTAATCGGGTTAAGTTGATTTAAACAATTTTCACAAAAAGACTTTTTAGTTACATTTTCAGTTTTAGTTTGTGAAATTGTTTCTTGTTCATTTTCACTTTCCGGCTCATCACTTACATCTTCCACTACACCATCAACGAATTGTGGTGATGGAATGCTTTGAACACTACAAATTTCATCATTCGAAAGAAGACTGGCCGCACTAATGTGTACATTCCTCACATTACCCGTGCTTGAACTTTGATGCTTCGGATTCATCGTAGTGTCACTTGGAAGCTTCCCCATGCTTCCACGAATTTGAGCCATCTCTTGTGCAAGTTGCCCTACTTGCTTCTCCAATGCCTTGTGGGATTTATCTCTTTCTTCTTTTTGGATTTGATCTCTTGATTTGAAGTAGTGACGACATTCATAGCATTCATGAGTGCATCAAACTTAGAATTTATCAAGTCATCACCGCCCGTTTGAGAGTTTGAAGCACCACCCCCATTTCCACCTTGGTTGTAGCCACATTGGTATTTGTTTTCATGGTTTCGGTATCCTTGGCTACCCCCTTGATTGTAGTTCCTTTGGTAACCTCCCTGGTTACCACCTTACCGATTATGATAGGAATAACCACCTTGGCCGCCTTGATTCCCCGATTGAAAGTTTGGGTTCATTTGATTTGCGGCATTCCCATACCGAAAATTGGGATGATTTCTCAATCCGGGATGATAAGTGTTCGAATTCATGTCATTGTTCTTTCTATCACCATACACTTGATTTACTTCTTCAGTGTAATCACCCTGTCCCACTTGACATCGATCGGTCCGATGACCAATCTCCCCACAGTCTTCACAAACCGCGAATTGCACCGCGTTCAAATCTTTCCATTTCATTCGAGCTAATTCCCGTTCTGGAGTAGTAATCCAATCCTTAGAGTTAGAATCGATATCGGGGAGTGATCGGGAAATGGGATGTTTCTTAGCTCAATCAGCCGACTCCTTTGACTTTGACCGCTTGTTCATCCGTTCAAGAAATTCCTAATCGTCATATTCATGATTACTCAATAACGTTCTATTGCTCGTTGATTCAAGGTGATTCCATGTTTCATCATCCAACCCTCTTACAAAGCACTTAACCAACTCCCACTTTTCTATTTGGTGATGTGGGCACTTTCGGATCAATTCTTTGTATCTTGTGAAAACTTCATACAATGGTTCACTCGAAAGTTGACGGAAAGACCTAATTTCATCTCTAGCATCATCGGTCTTCGCCATTGAGTAATCCTCATCACGAAAGACATGTTGCATTTCAGCCCATGTACGAATACTATTCGTCGGAAGTGTGAGGAACCATTGCTTCGCCTTATCCTTTAGTGAAAATTGAAACAACCGAAGCTTGACCTCTTCCAATGTAAAATCACGCCATCTAATAGTACTACATATGGCCAAAATTTCTGCCAAATGAGTATATGGTTCATCATTGGACCTCCCATTGAAGTGGGGGAGGATTTTGATGTAATGGGGCTTGCAATCAAACATTCTTCTCTCGCACACAATTGGTGAGTCATTGTCGATGATCATCGGCCTAAAACGGTATTTAGTCCCCTTGGAGGTTGTTGATGACTGTCACACCCCGACCGCCTTAAAACAACAAACCACGGCGGAAACATCGGGGAGTGGAGCGACAGAATTATTTGTCACACCCTGGCTTTTGCGGAAGCATGGTTTATGGTGTGACTTCTTAATACCATAGCAACAATCATAACAATGCTATATGATAAAAAAAATACGAGATGTACATCCATTAATTTAAGCGAGAAAATATCACAACATCATTGTTTAGAAACATCGACACTTGAAATAAGTTACAAACCATAACTTGTTTAAAACGTTTTCATAGGACACCCAAAGACTTTAGATAAGACGAAGTTTAGAGATATGTAACCCGTCCAGGAATAGGTTACACCTCTCAAACTCCATAACTCTGGATGACATCTTTTATTCAACGCAGCTAGACACATGCATACCCTGCCAGATCCGCTAGTTCCCTGAAATACATGTAGTTTGAAAAATCAACAAAAAGTTGAGCGAGTTCATGTGTAAGTCTGTGTGTATAAGCCTTTAAAATATGTCTTGTGTGTATAAATGTCCCTGGTATGTAGCAATTAAGGAGAAAAATCACCAATGGGTTGCAAAACCAATGGTATGTGTGTAAAGGTGCAGGAAGTACTCAAACCTAGCAAATTTGTACCGGGCTTTCGGCTGGAAGACATAGTCACCTCTATGGGCCGCCCCGGCCTCATAGGTGTGGGCTTGCTATACCCAAATAGATCTATCACTCATGTCCCTTGGTCCTATGACGAGGATTAATGGCCTTAAGTGTTGTGCCCACCCTTCACAGTCTAGTAGTAAACCCTCCTTAAGCTAACCATACCATGTATAAAATGTCTGTAATAGTTGTAACATGTATTCCAACCCCGAAGTATAAAACTGAAAACAGTTAAGAGAAAAGGGGGACATGAACTCACCTTGATTGCGAGTAAGTCCAAACAAATATGCAAATGCGAGAGTTCTTGGAAATAAGATTCCACGTCACTCTAAGTGATTGAACATGCAACAATATGGGATATGTATCAACAATAATGTTTAATTGGATAAGTAGAAATCCTAAATCTATAGGATTCGGTAGTGTTTTGTTTAAATGGTAATTATGGGGTTTGGATAACCTAGCAAGAGGACTTGGAAAATGAATATGATGTAAAGGAATTATTTATGAAAAATATTTATTTATCATAAATAATAAAACTGCAAAAATGTATAATTGATTTAATATAAACATTTGTAATAATAAATCAAATATATTTAACTAGTATAATCAAATAACATAATTAAATATAATGATTATTGGCAAAATATTGTACAAGTGATATAATTAATTTATATCAGAATAATTAAAATAACATTATTAATTATTGAACTTGAATATTACTGATTTAATTATATAAATATCGAAATTATATAAAATATCAGTAAAAATATTATTTTTAGAAAGATTTACCCTTAAAATGATTATACTGAAAAATTTCAGTATTTAAATAATTAATTTCGAATTTATATAATTTAAACATTAATAAATCTGTTTTGTTTTTAAATAAATAGTTTTATAAATAAAAACAGTTGTTTTCGTATTTTTATAAAATGTAACAGTGTTTAATAGTATTATTAAAAATAATGGCAGGTGTAAAATATGAAAAATAAAAAGTTTAAAAATGTTTGCACATACCCCGGTTCGAACCCGGGTCAATTGAGAGAACAAACACACACACACAACCACTGGGCTAGGCCTGGTGGTTTGTGTTTAAGTTTAGTTTATATAAAATAAATACAGAGATGAAAACTAGTCATCTTCGTCAATTAGAGTCAACAGAAAAGTCAACCTCTGCAATTCTCGATCAAAACTGGTTTATATCTAAATTAATTCTAGGGAATTATTGTATAAGTATAATTGGACTAATTGAACATATAAAAACTAACCGGTATCGATCTAAACGGACAACCGGCTAAATTCCGGCCACTGGAACTGTTCCGACAGTCGCAGGTTTTGATTTCCGAGTGATTTCGATGATTTAGAGATGTGTGAAGGGTGTACGAGCTTAATGGGAGTCTGAGGGACTTATATAACAGATCAAATCGATCTCAGATCCAACAATTCGTAGTGGATTTGATCTACTTTAATTTTTTTTTATAAAAAGTCCGGTTTACAGCCTAAAGGGCACTGATTCGTGTCGATTGAATGATTAAATGAGTTGGCAATGGGGTTGGGGACTCATGGGTAATGTTTAAAGTGGAAAAAATTCGATTTTTGGTCGGATTTGGTGGATTTTGGTCGAAGTCCGCGACCTGCAGATCTGAGTATAAATATTCAGATCTGTTTTTAATTAGTATATAAATATAATGCAAACTATATTCTAACACATCCCAACTGGTAGACCAGTTGGTTTGTGCGCGTGCTTTGTTTGCGGGAAGGCGCGGGTTCGAGTCCCGTCCTTGTCCGGTTCGATTGAATTAAAACCTTTTTAACTTTCTGAATTTAATTAATTAAATATTAAAATTCTAAATAGTGTATAAATGAATTTAAATTTCATATTCTAACAGCTCTGTACAAAGGATAAACTGGTTAAGGCGTTGCGGTTACAACCGATAGGTCGCGAGTTCGAATCCCACAAGGGGCCGGTTCTTTACACAAGAGACCCCCTTTTTTCTGAGTTTTTTAATATTTACACTTTGGTCCCTGTAGTTTCATTTTTTACTAGAATAGTCCCTGTAGTTTCGAAAGTTGCAAAAACAGTCCCTATACTTTCATACAAAGTACATAATTGGTCCCTGAAGTTTCTAAAATTTACACAAATGTTCCCTGTACTGTTTAGTTAAGTATGCTAACTGAGTTAATGTTTAAAGAAGGAAATCTTTATAAAAGGACTAACACAGTTAGGGTTTTCAGTTTATATAAGTTTAGAAATAACAGTTTTGGTCCCTACTTCCCTACACTCCATACTAGTGTAGTACCTTGACTCTGGTTCATATTGGCCTCAACATATTGTTTGTCTATGTGCTGGCATTGTCAACATGTTTCTGAGTTATCCATTCACTGTGCTAACTGTGTTTTGTGCATCAAGTTTATCACTAAAGTTTGTGTGTAATAAATGGAGTGACAGTATGAATGTGATGCATATGTATGATGCAGAACTCATAAAGAAGTTTAATTCGTCAGTTGTAATTCTAGCACAGTCATTAAGCACAAAGTTAATATTAATTAATTGTACGGATACCTGTAATTGTGAGCGTTGTCACATTCTCCCCCTGTTAAGAAAATTCCGTCCCGAAATTTTAGTTATGCTACTAGATGCAGGGTCTTGGGGAATAAATGTGGGTATTTTTCTTTCATACGGTCCTCACGCTCCCACGTGAATTCCGGGCCGTGTCGTGCATTCCATCGAACTTTAACGAGTTTGACACTACTCTTGCGCGTCTTGTTAATCTTCCAATCAGTAACCTCAACGGGTTCTTCAGTAAAGTGGAGTGTGTGATCAATATGAACTTCGTCGGCATGAATGACTACTGTCTCTTGAGTTGGACTCTTTTTCAGATTGGATACATGAAATGTATCATGAACGCCATTAAGTTCTGCAGGTAAATCCAACTTGTATGCTACAAGACCAATCCTTTTCAGGATTTTAAATGGACCAATGTATCTGGGATTCAACTTCCCACGCTTCCCAAAGCGTGCTACACCCTTCCAGGGTGAAACCTTCAACAAAACCATATCTCCCACCTCAAATTCCAGAGGTTTCCTTCTTCGGTTCGCATAACACTTTTGTCGATCACGAGCCACTTTAATGTGCTCTCGGATCTGTAAAATCTTGTCGGTCATTTCCTGGACCAATTCCGGGCCAACAAGCTGTCTATCACCCGCGTTAGCCCAGCATAATGGTGATCGACACTTGCGTCCATAGAGAGCTTCGAACGGTGCGGCCTGAATGCTTGTATGATAACTATTATTGTATGAGAATTCAACCAATGGTAGGTGAGTGTCCCAACTTCCACCTAAATCCATTACGCAGGCTCGCAACATGTCTTCTAATGTTTGAATCGTTCGTTCGCTCTGTCCGTCTGTCTGCGGATGAAAGGCAGTACTCAGATTCAACTGAGAACCAAAAGTTTCTTGGAAGGATTGCCAAATCCTTGATACGAATCTTCCATCTCTATCAGAGATAATTGAGAGAGGCACTCCATGTCGTGCAACAATCTCTCTCAAGTATATCTCAGCAAGCTTGCTCGTTTTATCTTTCTCCTTGATTGGCAAAAAGTGTGCAGATTTCGTTAAACGGTCTACTATTACCCAAATCGTATCATGGCCCTTGGGTGTCCTTGTCAATTTCGTTATGAAGTCCATAAAAATCTGTTCCCATTTCCATTGGGGTATTTTAGGTTGTTGCAAGAGACCCGAAGGCCTCTGGTATTCAACCTTCACTTTAGCTCAAGTTAAACATCTGCCAACATATACCGCAACATCGCCTTTCATTCTTGGCCACCAATAGAAATCCTTAAGATCTTGGTACATCTTATCCGCTCCTGGATGAATCAAGTACCGAGATTTGTGAGCTTCGTCAAAAATAACATTTCTCAGACCACCAAACAAGGGAACCCAAATTTGTTTCATGAAGCACAAAGTCCCTTCCCCGTTTGGTACCAACTGTTTCTCCATCCCACGGAAATACTCATTCTCAATATTCTTTTCCTTGAGTGATTCTCTCTGCGCGGCACGAATGCGCAATGAGAGGTCCGTTTGTATGATCATTTCCAAAGCCCTAACCCTTATGGGCTTGATCCTTTCCTTCTGACATAGAGCGTCAGCGACCACATTCGCCTTCCCTGGGTGATACTTGATTTCACAGTCATAATCATTTAACAGCTCTACCCAGCGTCTTTGCCTCATGTTAAGCTCTTTCTGATCGAATATGTGCTGCAGGCTCTTGTGATCAGTGTAGATGGTGCATCGCGTGCCATATAAATAATGTCGCCATATCTTCAAAGCAAACACCACCGCGCCTAATTCCAAATCATGCGTGGTGTAATTTTTCTCGTGGATCTTCAATTGGCGAGAAGCATATGCTATAACCTTCTGACGCTGCATTAGCACACATCCCAAACCTTGACGCGAAGCATCACAATATACCACGAAGTCGTCAGTGCCTTCGGGTAGAGATAAGATTGGCGTGTCACAAAGCTTGTTTTTCAACAGCTGAAAGGCCTCTTCTTGCTTGTCTCCCCAATCAAAGTTCTTGTCTTTCTGAGTGAGAGAGGTCAAAGGTTGAGCGATTTTCGAGAAATCCTCAATGAACCTACGATAATAACCAGCCAAACCTAGGAACTGTCGAATTTCGGTTGGCGTCTTCGGAGTCTCCCAGTTTTTGATAGCCTCGATCTTTGTGGGATCCACATGAATTCCATTTCCGTTAACTACATGACCAAGAAACTGGACTTCGCGTAACCAGAACTCGCACTTCGAGAACTTCGCATACAACTTCTCCTTTTTAAGCAGCTCTAGAATAGCTCTTAATTGTTGCTCATTCTCTTCTTTCGTCTTCGAGAAGATCAAAATGTCGTCAATGAACACAATCACAAACTTATCGAGGTACGGTTTACAAACTCTGTTCATCAAATCCATGAATACTATTGGCGCGTTCGTCAAACCAAACGGCATAACTAGGAACTCGTAATTTCCATATCGAGTTCTAAAGGCCGTCTTTGGAATACTTTCCTCTTGTATCCTTAACTGGTGATAACCTGATCGTAGATCGATCTTTGAGTAAAAAATTGAACCTTGTAATTGATCGAACAGGTCATCGATCCTTGGCAAAGGATATCTGTTCTTGACTGTCAACTTATTCAGCTCCCAGTAGTCTATACACATGCGAAAACTACCATCCTTCTTTTTCACGAACAAAACTGGAGCTCCCCAAGGCGAGAAGCTTGGTCTGATAAATCCCTTGTCTAACAACTCCTGGAGTTGCGTTGACAGCTCTTGCATCTCTGAAGGTGCAAGTCGATAAGGTGCCTTAGCTACAGGCGCGGCGCCTGGAACTAAGTCAATATGAAACTCGACTTGCCTTTGTGGTGGCAATCCTGGCAAGTCTTCTGGAAAGACTTCAGGATACTCTTTCACGACTGGGATGTCTTCAAGTTTTGGCTCAGCGGCTTCCTTATCCACGATGTGTGCCAGGAAGGCAACACATCCCTTCTTCAAACATTTTTGAGTCTTGAAACAACTAATGATCCTTAAGGGCGTATCGCGCTTCTCTCGGTGTACTACGATCGTTTCTCCATCCGCCAATGGGATGCGAATGGTCTTCTCGTGACATACAATCTCGGCTCTGTTGCTTGACAACCAATCCATCCCTACTACCACATCGAAGCTTCCTAACTCGACTGGAAGTAGGTCTAATGTAAACTCGTGTTCTCCCAGCTCTATCACGCATCCTCTGATGACTTCATTCGTTTCTACTAGCTTTCCATTAGCCAGTTCAATTGAGTACGGAATGTCTAACTTACTAGCAGTTAACCTAAGTATTTTCTTAAATTCTAGCGATACAAAACTATAGTCGGCACCAGTGTCAAATAATACAGATGCAAAGCGTTGATTTATAGGGAACGTACTAGTAACAACGTTAGGACCTTGGCGAGCTTCCCTCGCTCCAATATTGAAAACTCTTCCTTGTGCCTGGTTAAACTTTGGGCATTCTCGCTTGAAGTGCCCGATGTCCCCACAGTTAAAACATCCCGGTCCTCGACCGTTTCCGTTCCCATTACCATTACCAGCTCGATTATTGCCTGTCACGGCCCCCGACCCGGTTTGACCCGTTTTAGGAGCCGCGGGACAGAAATCCCGTGGTATTTATTTAATTGAGTTTAACAGCGGAAGTTTATCGTCAGGATCTTTTTAAAACTGAAATATTTCCCGATTATTTTATTTCACAACTCGGGATAAAACCCGGTAATTTGCAATCTTGAGATTTCACGAAGAAATCTTTTATTTTACAAAACATGTTTCTTTATTTTATACTGAGCCACTTCCTTAAGCTTGTAGTGCTTCTCGGCACTTTTCCTGGATCACAACAAATTACCTGAAACATGTTTGAAAAAGGTTTTGTTAGCTAGAAATACTGAGTGAATCATTCTATTTATGAAGACGACTCGGTTGTTATAATTTACCGTATTAAGAGCAATTACAATGTTTCAGATATCAACCAACTACCCTCGGTATTTGTCACTCGACTCGTTTCTGTGACTATGGTCATATCACCCATTGGCTAACTCGTTGTCCAATGGTGAAGATTATCAAGTAATGTATACAAAACCCCACATACCGGCTGTAATATGGTGATTACAAAGACTTAATCCCTGTAATTATAACCTTGGAAATAAACATGCTTTTGAAATTAAATTTGATAAAAAGAGAATGACTCACATTGCAGATTTAATTTGAGCAGAGCCTAGCCTACTGCTTAGCCTTTTAACCTAAATTTAATAACAGGCACACAATTCGGTTAGTAACTTAATACAGCATTTACGATAACTCACGAGATCAACCCTCACAACGAATGACAAAGTGCTATGCTTAAACATCCATCGAATTAACGACTAATGACAAAGCATCACCCTAATGTGGGCAGCACTTAAACATACATTGAGTACATTGATCGATCGGAAAATGAATCGTAATAGCGATCGAGTTATTACCCTGATTGCGGCAGCACTTCGTGAATCGTGTGTGTTTTATAGACTGTTTCTACTATAACTCGGAGTATAATTGGATTTTGAACGTCGCATCAACGCAGAATTGCATCAAACAGACTGTTCTATTTATACTTGAAAAATGCCCCCCTCGCGTGTCGCGACAGGGACACATGCACCTGTCGCGTGGCGCGACAGGTAACTTTTTAGGGTAGAGTAGGTGCGTATCCCAGTAGGCTTGCTGAGTTGGTTTCGAGTTAAAATTCATTTTACAAGTTAAACTGTTTGGATATTACCGATTAGGGTTTATCCCCCCTGAGTTTTAGGGGCCCTGATCCTGATTCTGAAAATTCCGAAAATTTTAGGGTTTGTTCAAAATCACTTGGGTTTCTCAATTAGGGTTTCCTATTGGTCAAAATAATAATAAATAGTACTTTTTGATGAGAGTTGTTACATTCTCCCCCCCTTAATAAAAATCTCGTCGTTGAGATTTACTGGAATAAATGAGGATACTTTCGCTTTATTTCTGATTCCAGCTCCCAAGTGTATTCAGCTCCTCTCTTTGAATCCCACTTGACTTTAACCAGAACTAGTCGTTTGTGCTTGATAAACTTCACTTTTCTGTCTTCTATCTGAAGAGGTTTCTCAACAAATTTTAGCTTTTCGTTTACTTCTAGGTCTTGGAGAGGTACTACCAGAGATTCGTCTAATAGACATTTCTTGAGATTGGGTACATGAAATACATCATGTACTCCAGCTAACTCTTCTGGTAGTTGTAAACGATAAGCAACTGGTCCTATACGTTGAATCACTGGAAATGGTCCTACGTACCTTGGACTTAGCTTTCCTTTCTTACCGAATCTAACAATTCCTTTCCAAGGGGAAACTTTCAACAGTACTTTGTCTCCAACTTGGAATTCTAATGGCTTGCATCTATTGTCTGCATAACTTTTCTGGCGATCCCGAGCAGTCTTCAGTCTTTCCTTGATTTGAGTAATCTTATCAATCGTCTCTTGCACTATTTCAGGACCTGACAATTGATTTTCTCCAATTTCCGCCCAACAAACTGGAGTTCTGCACTTTCTTCCATACAGTGCCTCGAATGGGACAGTTTCAATACTTGAATGATAACTATTGTTATAGGAGAATTCAATTAATGGTAAGTGATCGTCCCAATTCCCACTAAAATCTATTACACATGCTCGGAGCATGTCTTCTAGAGTTTGGATCGTCCTTTCACTTTGCCCGTCTGTTTGTGGATGATATGCCGTGCTTAGGTTTAGTCGAGTTCCCATTGCTTGCTGGAAACTTTTCCAGAAATGAGAAGTGAAACGACTATCCCTATCCGAAACAATGGAGAGTGGAACTCCATGTAAGGATACTACTTCATCTACATACAATTTTGCCAACCTTTCCATGCTAAAGGTTTCTTTCATAGGTAGAAAGTGAGCAGATTTGGTTAATCGATCCACAATTACCCAAATCGCATCATACCTTTTCTGGTCTTGGGTAACTTAGTAACAAAATCCATTGTTATAAGCTCCCATTTCCATACTGGCATTTCTAATTGTTGTAGTAGACCTGAAGGTTTCTGATGTTCTGCCTTAACTTGTGAACAAGTAAGACACTTTGATACATATCTAGCTATATCCTTCTTCATGCCTATCCACCAGAAATTATTTCTTAAATCTTGGTACATCTTACTATTTCCAGGGTGTATTGTATATCTAGACTTATGAGCTTCTTCTAAAATTTTATTTCTTAATTCTCCCTGCTTAGGTACCCAAATTCTCTTTTTGTGGAATCTCCAAATTCCATCAGCTCCTTACTCTAATTCTTTTATTTGTCCCTTCATTCCTTCAGCATCATCCTTGATTGCTGTTTCCTGAACACTCTTTATTTGTTCCATTAAATCTATCTGTAGATTTAATCTAAGAGCCCAAACTCGTCGTTGCTTCTCATGATACTTACGACTTAAGGCATCTGCAACCACATTTGCCTTTCCTTCGTGATACTGAATATCATAGTCGTAATCACTTAAAATTTCCATCCACCTCCTTTGCCTCATGTTTAACTCTTTTTGCCCAAATATATATCTTAAACTCTTATGATCTGTATAGATAGTAAACTTACTTCCGTACAGATAATGTCTCCAGATTTTCAGGGCAAAAATTACAGCTCCTAATTCTAAATCATGAGTCGTATAATTTTCTTCGTGCTTTTTCAATTGTCTTGAAGCATACGCAATTACCTTCTTGCGTTGCATAAGCACACCTCCAAATCCTAGTTTTAAAGCATCACAATATACTTCAAAATCTTCAGTTCCTTCTGGTAAGGCTAAGATTGGAGCATTGGTTAATTTCTATTTCAAGATTCTAAAGGATTCTTCTTGTTTAGGTCCCCAATCAAACTTAACTGCTTTACAGGTTAGCTTAGTTAATGGTACAGCAATCTTGGAAAATCCTTAATAAACCGTCTATAATATCCAGCTAAACCTATAAAACTTCTAATTTCCATTGCAGTTTGTGGAACCTTCCAATTGGTAATCGCCTCTATCTTAGCAGGATCTACATGAATACCTTCGTGATTCACCATGTGTCCTAAGAATTGCACTTCTTGCAACCAAAATTCACACTTCGAGAATTTGGCATAAAGCTTTTCTTTTCTTAACAAGGTTAAGAGTAAATGCAAGTGCTGACAATGTTCGTCCTGACTTTTTGAATAAATAAGTATATCATCTATGAAGACAATTACAAATTTATCCAAATACGGTTTACAGATCCTATTCATCATGTCCATGAATGCTGCAGGTGCATTCGTTAACCCAAAGGGCATGACTGTAAACTCGTAATGACCATACCTAGTTCTGAAAGCAGTTTTAGGTATGTCTTCTTCTTGTACCTTCAATTGATGATATCCGGAGCGTAAATCTCTCTTAGAAAAATATCTAGCTCCTTGAAGTTGATCGAATAGATCATCAATCCTAGGTAATGGGTATCGATTCTTAATTGTAACTTTATTTAATTCTCTATAATCAATACACATTCTCATCGAACCATCCTTTTTCTTAACAAACAACACTGGTGCTCCCCACGGGGATGAACTAGGTTGTATAAAACCTTTGCATAGTAATTCATCTAATTGCTTTTTAAGTTCTAACATTTCTGTGGGAGCTAACCGATAAGGTGCCTTAGCTATCGGTATAGTTCCTGGAATTAGATGAATCCTAAACTCTACCTCCCTATCTGGTGGTAATCCTAGTAATTCTTCTGGGAATACATCTGGGTATTCTGAGACTACAGGAATTTCCTTAAGTTCTTTACCCTTAGTACTAATGATTACTGAAATCATATATACTATTCCTTGCATTCGTTCATAACTAACAACCTTCATTACTGATATGAACTTCATGGGTTTACGTGGTTTATCTCCTGTAATCATGATTACTTCTCCAGTAGGTGCTTGAATTTCTATAGAGTTTTTATCACAAATGATTTGGGCATGGTTGGCTATTACCCAATCCATTCCTAACACAACATCGAATTCAGCTAATTTCATAGGTAACAGATTTGCAGCAAATTTATGAACTGAAAGTTCTATTTCTACTTTTTGCAAAACCTGATCTATTTTAACTGAATTCCCATCAGCTGTTTCTACTGTAAAAATCTGCCTAATGTTGGTTAAAGGTAAGTTAAGAGCTTGGCAGAATGAATTATTGATAAAACTTTGGTTTGCTCCAGAGTCAAATAATACTTTAGCGTACACGTTGTGAACTAGAAACGTACCAGCTATTACATCTGGAATAAGTTCGGCTTCCTGAGTAGTTAACTGAAAAGCTCGAACATTCTTGTTAGTAGCTCCGTCGGCTGTCTTGGCTTTATTGTCTGCTGGTTTGATTAATTTAGGACATTCTGGTCTAAAATGTCCCTTTTCTCCACAGTTATAACAGATCGTTGTTTTCTTTCTGCAGTCTTCTTCACGATGTCCTACCATTTTGCAAAAATTGCAGGTTACATTACATCTTCCATAATGTTTTCTTTTGCAATTCTTGCAGAATGGCAGAGTTGAGGATTTTCCCGTTCCTCTTTTCTTGAAGTTGCTATTATTACCCGTACGAAATCCTTGGGTAATTTTCTGAGCCAATTCCTTCTTCCTGTTTTCATCTTGCGTGCGTACCAGTTCGTCAGTTAGGGTATTGGCTAATTCCACAGCATCATCAATCGTCCGAGGTCTCGCAGCTTTAACGATATTGCGGATTTCACTAATCAAGCCCCATATATAGCGAGAAATGAGTACCGGTTCTGGCGAATCCAGTGTTGGTACTACTCTAGCATATTCAAAGAATGTCGAAGTATAACCGCGACAATCTACACCCATCATTCTATGGTTTAAAAACTTATTTGCCATTTGATCTTTTTCATATTCGGGACAGAATTTTCTTTCTACAAGACTCTTAAATTCTTCCCAGTTCATGGCATAAGCTATCATTCTTCCTTTTGCTTGTAACACCGTGTTCCACCATTCTAGCGCCCCTTCTTTGAAAAGATTTGACGCATACATGACCTGATCATCTTGAGCACATTTACTTATGGCAATTACTGCCTCGGTTTTCTCTAACCAACGCAGTGCCGCGGTCGCTCCTTCATTGCCTGCAAACTCAGTGGGTTTACAAGCAAGAAATTCTTTATAAGTGCAACCAGGCGTTGCAGCTTTCATTTTCTTAGGGAGCGGAGCTTGCCGTGGTTCATTATCATGATTAACATGATCATTGCCTCCGTTTACACTATTACTGAAGTTATCTTCAGAAATACGTTTGCTAGGAACGATTTGTTGCGGTTCTATTGGATTTTTAACAGCAGCAACGAATGCTGGAATAGCATTGGCTATTCCCTGAGCAACGATATTTTCTATATCCTGCCTAGTCATATATTGATCCCCCGGTTGTTGCTCAGATTGATTAACCTCATTAACTGGTTCATTATTAGCGTTTTCCATCTGATAATATCTATAATTTTATTAGTATCAAATAAATAACAATTACACAAAACAATTCTACAGATTTCATAACACCAATATAGCCAAAACTATCGAATTCTCGATTTCTATTTTATATATCTTATAGTATGCATCAATACACACTATTATATTACAAAGTTTTATTTGTAGTTATTTTACAGACTGATTTTACTTATTACTATTACACCACTACAGTTCCATAAACCCGCTATCTTTTGTCAGTTGATTATCTTAGTAACGGCGTTCCCTCTTATCGTAATTCCAGGAGATCTGTCCCAAAATCTCTTGGATCCTATTCCCAGCATCCATTAGTTCTTTGTCAAAATGGCGGAGTTCAACCATTTTCTCGTTACTCATTGGTGGATTTGGTAAAGGTTCTATATTGTACTGAGGAAAAAGCTTATAGGGATTCTTTTGTAACTGTATTTCATTAGTCAACCATTCGTCTATTTGCGAGTGGATTGAAGGGTTTGGAATAGCTGGTTCTAAGTGTATTGGTTGTCATACCCTGGCTTTGCGGAAGCGTGGTTAATTTTGGTGCGACTTCTTAATACCATAGCTTAACCATAACAAAGCTATATGAAATAAAACCATGCAAGATCATCCATAGATTAAGTTTTGAATACCAATTACAACAACATTGTCTTAACGGAAACACCTCCTAATGACATTGTTCAACAAACATAAACATCAACATGACGTAAACACAGTTTAAGGACTGTGACTTGTCCAGGAAAGAGTCACATTCCCCAAACCCGGATGATCTCGTAACTAGTGCAGCGGGAAAACGTGCCATACCGTGCCAGATCCGTTAATTTCCTGAAATACATGTAAGTTGAAAAATCAACAATAATGTTGAGCGAGTTCATGTGTAAGTGAGTAAGTAAAACCTTTGTAAAGATGTCTGTTCGTATGAAAATTCCTGGTATGTAGCAAATAAGGAAAAAGAGATCACCATTGGGTTGCAAAGCCAATGATATGTGTGAAGTGCAAGTAGGAAGACTCAAACCTAGCGTATTTGGCGATGGGTACAAAGTCACCACCTGGTCCATTATGCGGGCTCAGGGGTTGGGCTCGCTACACCCAGATAGATCTACCGCTTACGTCCCTCGGTTCCTACAATGAGGATTAATGGTCTCCAGTTCACGCCTACCCACTCACATGATCTAAGTAGTAAACCTCCTTACGCTAACCATACCATGTATAAAGTACTTGTAATCAAAGTAACATGTATTTCACCCCCGCAGTTAAGAAAACTGAAAACAGTTAGAGAAAAGGGGGACATGAACTCACTGTGGTGCGTCTCTACCAAGTATGCCTCCAAATCGATCAGCTGTATGACGACCTACACGTGCTAACTCTATTAGACGGACGGCCGTGCCTTAGCTTTATGGTTTAAGTTTTCGGGAAATAGTTAGGCAACTATTTCGTGTTTTACATTCTGTATACTTGGTAGTTATTTTCCTTCCCAAGGATGGGGGATTTAATACATGTGTTTTCGTAACATTCAGATTTCACTATTAAGTCTCACTTAATATATTTTATTTCCAACTCCAAAATATAAATATTCTTCTCAAAAATATTATATTTTCGTACATGTGATTTCCCCAAAATAATACTTAGTAATATTATTTTTACTCTAAAAATAATATTTATGTCGTTCACAAAATAATCATAAACACTTATACAAGTGATGTTGTGAAAAATATATACTAAATATATTTATGTATCACGTTTTATTTTGTGAAAATCCCACCTCCGATGTTTTGTAAATATAGTCGTGGCGAAACTTATATTTTGAAAACAAGTCAAAATGTATTTCTAACACTTACAGTGAAAATATTTCTAAGTGTTAGGTTTTTGGAAAAATTTCGCCAGAGTTTCCTCTGTAACTGGAGGTGGCCACGCTTTCAAGCGTATCATTTTCTTTTATAAATCAACCAACAATTTTCTCAAATCATATTGCACTCGGTACTCGTTTTCACCAAGAGTGCTTCTCGTATTTTTACCATTTGTAAAAATTGTAATATTTGTAACATGTATTTCACCCCCGAGAGTTATAAAACCAAAAACAACGTTCAAATCACAAACTAGTCAAAATATGTCTATAATCGCATAAATTTCATGAACTTGTGATTTATCCAAACTGTGAAGTAAATCTCATTACTTTTAGTGGACCTTTATATAAAATAATCCGATTCTGTGAAAACCTCATTTTTATGGAAGTTCCGTCTTTACAACTTCTCGTCAACTTTTACAAAAATAGTTATTTTGTCGAAACTTTGTGTTACACAAGTGTTTACACACTTGTGTGTTCTAAAAACCATTCTTGTCAGTGTAAGATCCATTTTTAGAAAGCATGATTTCTTTAACGCTTGGTCCTTTGAAAATACCACTTGCAGATACGTAGATCTGCTAGTTTTAAACACTATTCCACAAGTAAAACATTTTTACACAAGTTCATGACTCGTGTGTGGTAGAGTTTCACCCTTTAACCCTTGTTCTATTCAAAACAACCATATGTCATGATTCGTGATCATGACCAAACCGGGTTAAGTGGTGATCCGAGCTACCACAACATAGATCGGGTCTAAATAATCACAAATTTCAATTACTACAATATTTACACAACATATGAGCTTTTATCCAACATTTTTCATGTTTTTAGTAGACTTTAATGTATCATCTTGTAAGATTACTAGTTTTAACCATTACAAATCGTTTTAACCACTTTAGATTAGTTCAAGAAGGTGTTTTAAGTGACATACCACTAGCTCGAGGCTAGGGAAGAATCTAAGCGCGAATGAGGTGGATAAAAGCAAGATAAAGAGGTCCTTCGCCTTCCGGTCGCACCAAGCTTCCTAAGATGCGACCCTTGAAGCTTGTATGTTCTTGAAATGTGAAGAACAAAATCGAAAATGGATGGTGTATATGGGGGGTGCTTGGCCGTAAGTTGTAGAGCAAGAGAGAGAGAGATGTGTGTTCTTGTGTTGTTGTGACAAATGAACTAATGTGCATACTCAAGTTACTTATAGACAATTAACAAGTTAATTACCCAATGGTCCATATGTCCACTAGATATTAGACATGGAAGATTATGATAATCTTACAAGTACATGAGGTGTCACCCTCTAATGGGGACGGTTAGAGAGGGGGGGGGGTACTAGTCCAATTCTAACCAATAGTTAGGTTTATTAGTTGGGTTAAGTAAGGTAGTTAAGTGCTTAACCCGGTTAGTGGTGTGTCACGCGTTACAAAGGGTGTTAGGGTAATCAGGGACCCTAACTGGCTCAGAAAAAGATAAATAATGAAAATAACAATATTTTCATGTTCCGGGTATAGTCCGGTTGTTCGGTTGGTTAGTAATCCGTTAAAGTGCTTAACAAAGCTTAAAGTGTCGTTAATACCCTTTTTAGTGACACAACTCATTTCTGACACTTTGGAAAGTGTCTAGTAATATTTTTCTCATGTTTTGGCACTTTATTAGTTAGCTAAAAGCTGAGTTGTTATGTAAAGCGCTGAGTTTTGTACTTAGAGTACGTTTTAGGCACATCCAGTCATAGTGACTTATTCCTAGAGACGCAGTTCTACAACCCTTGTATCCCTACACTCACCACTAGTGTAGCAAAATATTTCAGGCTCTTACAGGCCTTAGAGGCAGTGTCTGCCTGATGCTGGCTTTATCAGCATGTTTAATAGGTTATCCGCTATTGTGCTACTGTGCTTTTTGTGCATCATGGTTGTCACTAGGGTTCAGCAAGTAAATAATGTAGTGACGAATAGTAAAGTATGATGCAAGTAAGTACATGTATCAGATATCAAGTAGCAGTTCATCAGCTAGTTCAAACAAGCACAGTAATTAAGTAGTAATTAATCATTAGTTAAGTCGTACGGATACCTGGTTTAGTGCGGGTTGTCACATTCTCCCCCCGTTAAATAAATTTCGTCCCGAAATTTAAGTTCTGCTTGTAGATGCAGGGTTCTTAGGAAAAAGGTGGGGGTATTTCTCTTTCATCCGGTCCTCACGCTCCCAGGTGTACTCAGGACCGTGTCTGGCATTCCAACGAACTTTGACGAGTTTGACACTGCTCCGGCGGGTCTTGTTTACTTTCCAATCCGTAACCTCGACCGGTTCTTCAACGAAGTGGAGCGTGTTGTCAACATGAATCTCGTCGATGGGAATGGCAATGTCATCTTGAGTTGGACTTTTCTTCAGGTTGGATACATGAAATGTATCGTGAACAGAATGGAGTTCAGCAGGTAGGTCCAACTTGTATGCTACTAGTCCTATTCTTTCCAGGATTCTTAAGGGACCAATGTAGCGCGGATTTAACTTCCCACGCTTTCCGAAGCGTGCCACACTCTTCCAGGGTGAGACTTTCAATAACACCATTTCTCCAACTTGGAAATCCACATGTTTTCGGTTTGGATCCGCATAAGCCTTCTGTCTGTGGCGAGCTGCTTCGATGCGTTTAAGAATCTGCGCGATCTTGTCTGTCGTCTCTTGGACGATTTCGGGACCAGCAAGCTGCCTATCACCTGCGTCAGCCCAGCATAGGGGTGATCGGCACTTGCGTCCGTAAAGGGCTTCGAATGGCGCGACACCAATACTGGTGTGGTAGCTGTTGTTGTATGAAAATTCGACCAAAGGCAAATGCTTGTCCCAGCTACCGCCCAAATCCATAACACATGCTCTCAGCATGTCTTCCAAAGTCTGTATCGTTCGCTCGCTCTGACCGTCAGTTTGCGGATGAAACGCAGTGCTCAGATTCAATTGTGAGCCAAAGGCTTCTTGGAAGGATTGCCATATCCTTGACACAAACCTTCCGTCTCTATCAGAGATGATTGAGAGAGGTACTCCATGGCGCGCGACGATCTCTCTCATGTAAATTTCAGCCAGTTTGCTCGTATTATCCTTCTCTCTGATAGGTAAGAAGTGTGCTGACTTCGTTAATCGATCCACTATCACCCAGATAGTGTCATGGCCTCTTGGCGTTCTTGGCAATTTTGTAATAAAATCCATGGAGATTTGTTCCCATTTCCACTTGGGAATCTCAGGTTGTTGCAAAAGTCCTGAAGGCTTCTGGTATTCCGCTTTAACCTTAGCGCACGTTAAACATTTGCTCACGTAAACAGCAACATCGCCTTTCTTCCTAGGCCACCAATAATAATCTCTGAGATCCTGGTACATCTTATCCGCTCCTGGATGGATAGAGTACCGCGACTTGTGAGCTTCATCGAAAATAACTTTCCTTAAATCACCAAACAGAGGAACCCTAATCCTTTTCTCAAAGCATAATGTTCCTTCTTCGTTTGGTACCAACAGCTTCTCCATCCCACGGAGATATTCTTCTTCAAGGTTTCCTTCCTTGAGAGCTTCCTTCTGCGCGGCACGAATGCGCAAGGAAAGATCGGTTCGTATAATCATTTCCAAAGCTCTAACCCTTATGGGCTTGATTCTCTCTTTACGACTTAGGGCATCGGCGACCACGTTCGCCTTCCCTGGATGGTACTTTATCTCGCAGTCGTAATCGTTCAGCAACTCAACCCATCGTCTTTGCCTCATATTCAACTCCTTCTGGTTGAATATATGCTGTAGGCTCTTGTGATCTGTAAAGATTGTACACTTCGTACCATAAAGGTAGTGTCTCCAGATCTTTAAAGCAAAAACCACTGCGCCGAGCTCCAAATCGTGTGTGGTATAGTTCTTTTCATGCACTTTCAACTGACGCGATGCATAAGCAATAACCTTTTGGCGTTGCATCAACACACAACCCAATCCTTGACGCGATGCGTCGCAGTATACCACCCAATCATCAGTACCCTCTGGTAGAGCTAAGATTGGCGCGTTGCAGAGCTTATCCTTCAATATCTGGAATGCTTCTTCCTGTTTGATTTCCCAATCAAATTTCTTATCTTTCTGCGTGAGGAGCGTTAATGGTTGAGCGATCTTCGAAAAGTCCTCAATGAACCTTCGATAGTAGCCAGCCAAACCCAAGAATTGTCGAATCTCGGTTGGCGTCTTTGGCGTTTCCCAATTCTTGATCGCTTCGATCTTTGTTGGATCCACGTGGATTCCATCTCCATTTACCACGTGTCCAAGGAATTGGACTTCACGTAGCCAAAATTCGCACTTGGAGAATTTGGCATACAACTGTTCCTTCTTCAGCAGCTCCAAAATAGCTCTTAGATGCTGTTCGTGCTCGGCCTTTGTTCTTGAATAAATCAAGATGTCGTCGATAAACACAATCACGAACTTGTCCAAGTACGGCTTGCAAACTCTATTCATTAAGTCCATAAAGACTGCAGGTGCGTTTATCAAACCAAACGGCATAACAAGGAACTCGTAGTGTCCATAACGAGTTCTGAAGGCTGTCTTTGGGATACTCTCCTCCTGTATCCTTAACTGATGGTATCCAGATCGAAGGTCGATCTTTGAATAAAAGCTTGAGCCTTGCAGTTGATCGAATAGATCATCGATTCTTGGCAGAGGATACCTATTCTTGATCGTCAGCTTGTTCAGCTCCCGGTAGTTGATACACATACGAAAACTACCGTCCTTCTTCTTGACAAACAGGACCGGAGCTCTCCAAGGTGAGAAGCTTGGCCTGATGAATCCTTTGTCTAGCAACTCTTGAAGTTGTGTTGACAATTCCTGCCTCTCAGGTGGTTCAAGTCTATAAAGTGACCTAGCTACAGGCGCGGCGCCTAGAATCAAATTGAAGCCAAAATTCGACTTGTCGTCCTGGAGATTACGACGGCAAGTCTTCGAGGAAGACTTCAGGGTATACTCCAATCACGGGGGTATCGTTAAGTTTTAGTTCTTCGGCTCCCTTGTCCCCGATATGAGCTAGGAAACAACACATCCTTTCCAACAACAACTTTCGAGCCCTAAGTAATTTGTGATCGGCGGTGGCGTATCTTGCTTCGTGAGTCACAATCATTCCTTCATTCGACATCGAGGTGCGGATGCCAACCTCCGCTTGATCGCTTGCCAACGAATACATCCAATTACCACGTTGAAGCTTCCAAACTCAACTGGCAATAGGTCTAGCGTAAACTTATGCTCTCCGGGTTCTATCGTGCCGATTCCAGTTACTGCGTTGGCCTCCACTAGCTTCCCCTAAGCTAGTTCTAATGGGTACTGGAATAACTACTCACTTGCTACGTAAACCAATTATGTCCTTGAACACTAGAATTGCGAATCGTAAAGTTTGCAACAGTAGTTGGCAATACAGATAATATTGAGTAATATGGGACGTACCGCTACCCATGCTTGGATCTCTGGCGTGCCTCCCTAGCTCCGATGGGGAGCTTTCATCCTTGCGCCTGATTGTTTTTCGGGCAATATCTTCTGAAATGCTTTTTGCTTCCACAGTTTAAACATCCTCGAGCACGCTTCTGTTTATCACTCATTCTGCCTCGACAATTATCATTGTCGTTGTCCCCTTCGTGATTCTCACTACCGTCATGGCCCCCATTACTATGTTCAGTATTTTGCCAACAAGTTTCCTTGACATGTCCCACCTTGCCACAGTTACCACAATTTCCATATTTGTATCGCCCGACATGATAACGTAAACAATTGTCGCACTTAGGTAGGATACCCTTGTAATCTTTTCCCTTTTTGGCCTTCTTCTTGTTACTTACCCGAGTAACCATCTTGAAATCTGCGAGGTTCCTCTTGTTATCCCCAGATGCCTTTATTTCAGTCTCCTTTTTCTCCTCCGCAGTGGAAAATTCTCCTCGTCTAACTGCTTCTTCCATGAGTGCTATGCTTATGTTGATAGCCTCGGTGATCGTTGAGGGTTTTGATGTTGTTACCAGGCTTAGAATCTGAGGTGCCAATCCCCTTATGAACTGTTCGATTCTCTTAAACTCTGGTGTCCCCAAGAGGAAGGCAACTTGTGCTAATTCGTTAAATCTCTGCACATACTCTGCTATCTTTGGTCCTTTCATTTTCAAGTTCCACAGTTCTGTCTCCAATCTCTGGACTTCTGCCCTCGAGCAATATCTTTCACGCATCAGATTTTTCAGTTCGTCCCACGTCATAGCATGCGCAGCGGTCTCGCCCATCGTCCGAATTTGATGGTTCCACCATGACAGAGCCTCATCCATCAATAGTCCAGTTATATACTTGACTTGATGTTCGTGGTCACATTTGCTCAATCGTAAAACAGAATCTGTCTTTTCAACCTAGCGCACGAAGGCTAAGGCACCTCCGGTGCCGTCGAACTCTCGAGGTTTGTGGTCTAAGAACTGCTTGTAGGTGCAGCCGTTGGGGGGGTTATTTCCTGAGGTACCTTTGCTGCAATCGGAGCGATGGGCCTCGTGCTGTGCTATAGTTGTGGCAATTATCTTTTGAAGTTCAGCCTCCGAGGTGGGTATGCGCATCTTGCGTCTTGGTGGCATCTTCTAAAAGATGTTTCACGTAGGTTAGGTCATAGCGAGTAAAGTGTACGTATGTATTCAACAATATCACATAACATCTCCTGCTATGAATAAATCAACCACATAACATCTCATGTCATGGAATATAAACAGTGGATCAATCATCACGAGTGATGAGAATACTGCGATTGTATTGCCATAAATCGAGACCACAATGTAAGGTTTGCAAGTACACAACTGTATCATACAACATCAATGACTTAGTAGGGGACGACCCTAGACAAGTCGTGCGATCACTGGACAAGTTCAGGAATTTCTGGTTCGTCCATTTTCAAATTCCTGAACTCCACCTCAAGCTTCTAAATTCCAGTCCTAAAACAACATTTCTTCTCAATCGTTTCCTTGAGCTCGTCCCAGCTCAGTGCATAAGCAGCGTCTGTGCCAAGGGTCTGAACCTGGAGGTTCCATTAAGAGAGTGTGCCATCTAGAAATATCCCCGAGATATAGGTAACACTCTGTTGGGGCGAACAGTTACTCATTCTTAGAATGGAGTCGGTCTTTTCGGACCAACGAACAAATGCAACGACGCCTCCTGTTCCATCAAAGTTCAAAGGCTTGCAGTTCAGGAACTGTTTATAGGTGCAGCCAGTTGGAGGGTTATCTCCAGTAATGCCATCGTTGTACTTAGAGCGGAGGGCTTTATGTCGTGCATTTATCTGTGAGATGCGTTCTTGCAGCTCAGCTTCTGTCCTTGGCAACGTACTGGTGTTTGTGTCACGTCTGGGCGACATTCCCTTTTGTCGAAGTGGTGTGAAGCGGGTTAGACAATGTTTCAATTGTCTAGGAGATACATAGCACCATAAGCCATCTCCCAATTTCACACGTAAATGTACTAAATGTATGAGTGAGGAAATAAATTCTGAGCCTTCACGTAGGCTTGCCAATTTGGCTTGTTGCTTGTAATAGAATGAACTTGAGGCTATATCGCCCTGGTCATTCGTGTTATAGTTATTTCCTGCTACAATGGTTTTCATTAGCTTGACCCGCAGAGTCCACCAGGATTTCTGTGCACTACAAGCCGTTATTACGTGGGCCCCCGTAATAATAAATTGTCTTGCACAGTTACCCCAAATTTTCTCTCGTCCAAGCAGATGATCAATCAAGGAGCAACAACAGGTGCATCGGCATGAACAGGGTCATGCTCCAATGCGGGGTCAGGAGCAACGCCTGGCTCAGGGGCCACGGCTAGCTCCGAATAAAAAACTCCATCTCAAAATCAGCTGGATCAACAAACACAGGGGTCGACAGGGGCTACAGGATCCCCCAAGGGCTGGTCTAAGTGCATGAACTCAATGTCATGGTCTGGATCAAAACCAGGTGGAAGAACAAGATCACCCTTAATACGGTGATCAAACTCAAGGCTGTGGGCGGGAATCGGTGCAGCTGATGATGCCATATCAGGGTCGGCGTCGTGTGAGTGGTGCTGCATTCCCTGTAAGTGCGAAGATGCGGATGTCAGAAACTCAAATGAGTCTGGGATAGGGGAATGGTCACGAGTTTCCCCTACAGGAGCGTCCGCATGCAGTAGTCTAATACCAGCCGTAATAGGGCCCTGCCCTCGAATGGGTCCTCCTCTAGTAGATCGTCATCGTCGTCAGAGGCTACGTCGGGGGGGGGGGGGCATATCATCAACAGGATAAGCGGCAAGGGGGCACAGGAGCAGGGATCACCGCGAGTGGAAAACTCCCAACAAGATGGCCATCAGTAGGCTCTGCTACGACTTCAGGCAGCGCAAAAAGGGCTGAAAGTCGTCATTGTCTGTGCCGGTAGTATCGGAAATGTACACCTCGTGCTTCGATGAAACTATGTCGTCTGATACTATGGCCATGGGATTCGTAGTGTCCATCTTTCTAGTACTTGATGAAAGCATGACGTTTGTAACACAAACACATATACGTATAATAATCAATCATATAATCAGATAATCACATAAGTTACCAAGTAAGCATTCAAATCATTCTCCTAGTCCACTAGCCAAATTCCTCCCAGTCTCTAAGACTGCTCTATCCTCCACCTCGACCTCTTAGATCGAGCCTCGGTCCCCTTGACCGAGCCTCAGCCTTCATGACTGAGCCTACTCTTCCTAGTCTCACTAGCCAACTACCTTGGTCACCTAGACCGAGCCTCGATCCTCCAGACCGAGCCTCAGCCCTCCAGGCTGAGCCTATAAATAATAAAATATGCTCAACATTTGTTTGTAAAAAGTTTGGATCTGGACTTAAGTGGTATGCAGTAAAATGTTTTCGTGAGAGCCCTAGTGATCATAGTCTAGACTCGAGAAAGAATCCTAGTTCGCTATGATCAGAGCTCTGATACCAAGCTGTCACGCCCTGGCTTTGCGGAAGAGTGGTTAATTTTGGTGCGACTTCTTAATACCATAGCTTAACCATAACAAAGCTATATGAAATAAAACCATGCAAGATCATCCATAGATTAAGTTTTGAATACCAATTACAACAACATTGTCTTAACGGAAACACCTCCTAATGACATTGTTCAACAAACATAAACATCAACATGACGTAAACACAGTTTAAGGACTGTGACTTGTCCAGGAAAGAGTCACATTCCCCAAACCCGGATGATCTCGTAACTAGTGCAGCGGGAAAACGTGCCATACCGTGCCAGATCCGTTAATTTCCTGAAATACATGTAAGTTGAAAAATCAACAATAATGTTGAGCGAGTTCATGTGTAAGTGAGTAAGTAAAACCTTTGTAAAGATGTCTGTTCGTATGAAAATTCCTGGTATGTAGCAAATAAGGAAAAAGAGATCACCATTGGGTTGTAAAGCCAATGATATGTGTGAAGTGCAAGTAGGAAGACTCAAACCTAGCGTATTTGGCGATGGGTACAAAGTCACCACCTGGTCCATTATGCGGGCTCAGGGGTTGGGCTCGCTACACCCAGATAGATCTACCGCTTACGTCCCTCGGTTCCTACAATGAGGATTAATGGTCTCCAGTTCACGCCTACCCACTCACATGATCTAAGTAGTAAACCTCCTTACGCTAACCATACCATGTATAAAGTACTTGTAATCAAAGTAACATGTATTTCACCCCCGCAGTTAAGAAAACTGAAAACAGTTAGAGAAAAGGGGGACATGAACTCACTGTGGTGCGTCTCTACCAAGTATGCCTCCAAATCGATCAGCTGTATGACGACCTACACGTGCTAACTCTATTAGACGGACGGCCGTGCCTT
Organism: Helianthus tuberosus; assembly: GCA_030545235.1. Taxonomy (NCBI): domain Eukaryota; kingdom Viridiplantae; phylum Streptophyta; class Magnoliopsida; order Asterales; family Asteraceae; genus Helianthus; species Helianthus tuberosus. The sequence continues at coordinate 5,161,653 of CM060362.1, forward strand.
AGCTTTATGGTTTAAGTTTTCGGGAAATAGTTAGGCAACTATTTCGTGTTTTACATTCTGTATACTTGGTAGTTATTTTCCTTCCCAAGGATGGGGGATTTAATACATGTGTTTTCGTAACATTCAGATTTCACTATTAAGTCTCACTTAATATATTTTATTTCCAACTCCAAAATATAAATATTCTTCTCAAAAATATTATATTTTCGTACATGTGATTTCCCCAAAATAATACTTAGTAATATTATTTTTACTCTAAAAATAATATTTATGTCGTTCACAAAATAATCATAAACACTTATACAAGTGATGTTGTGAAAAATATATACTAAATATATTTATGTATCACGTTTTATTTTGTGAAAATCCCACCTCCGATGTTTTGTAAATATAGTCGTGGCGAAACTTATATTTTGAAAACAAGTCAAAATGTATTTCTAACACTTACAGTGAAAATATTTCTAAGTGTTAGGTTTTTGGAAAAATTTCGCCAGAGTTTCCTCTGTAACTGGAGGTGGCCACGCTTTCAAGCGTATCATTTTCTTTTATAAATCAACCAACAATTTTCTCAAATCATATTGCACTCGGTACTCGTTTTCACCAAGAGTGCTTCTCGTATTTTTACCATTTGTAAAAATTGTAATATTTGTAACATGTATTTCACCCCCGAGAGTTATAAAACCAAAAACAACGTTCAAATCACAAACTAGTCAAAATATGTCTATAATCGCATAAATTTCATGAACTTGTGATTTATCCAAACTGTGAAGTAAATCTCATTACTTTTAGTGGACCTTTATATAAAATAATCCGATTCTGTGAAAACCTCGTTTTTATGGAAGTTCCGTCTTTACAACTTCTCGTCAACTTTTACAAAAATAGTTATTTTGTCGAAACTTTGTGTTACACAAGTGTTTACACACTTGTGTGTTCTAAAAACCATTCTTGTCAGTGTAAGATCCATTTTTAGAAAGCATGATTTCTTTAACGCTTGGTCCTTTGAAAATACCACTTGCAGATATGTAGATCTGCTAGTTTTAAACACTATTCCACAAGTAAAACATTTTTACACAAGTTCATGACACGTGTGTGGTATAGTTTCACCCTTTAACCCTTGTTCTATTCAAAACAACCATATGTCATGATTCGTGATCATGACCAAACCGGGTTAAGTGGTGATCCGAGCTACCACAACATAGATCGGGTCTAAATAATCACAAATTTCAATTACTACAATATTTACACAACATATGAGCTTTTATCCAACATTTTTCATGTTTTTAGTAGACTTTAATGTATCATCTTGTAAGATTACTAGTTTTAACCATTACAAATCGTTTTAACCACTTTAGATTAGTTCAAGAAGGTGTTTTAAGTGACATACCACTAGCTCGAGGCTAGGGAAGAATCCAAGCGCGAATGAGGTGGATAAAAGCAAGATAAAGAGGTCCTTCGCCTTCCGGTCGCACCAAGCTTCCTAAGATGCGACCCTTGAAGCTTGTATGTTCTTGAAATGTGAAGAACAAAATCGAAAATGGATGGTGTATATGGGGGGTGCTTGGCCGTAAGTTGTAGAGCAAGAGAGAGAGAGATGTGTGTTCTTGTGTTGTTGTGACAAATGAACTAATGTGCATACTCAAGTTACTTATAGACAATTAACAAGTTAATTACCCAATGGTCCATATGTCCACTAGATATTAGACATGGAAGATTATGATAATATTACAAGTACATGAGGTGTCACCCTCTAATGGGGACGGTTAGAGAGGGTGGGGGGGTACTAGTCCAATTCTAACCAATAGTTAGGTTTATTAGTTGGGTTAAGTAAGGTAGTTAAGTGCTTAACCCGGTTAGTGGTGTGTCACGCGTTACAAAGGGTGTTAGGGTAATCAGGGACCCTAACTGGCTCAGAAAAAGATAAATAATGAAAATAACAATATTTTCATGTTCCGGGTATAGTCCGGTTGTTCGGTTGGTTAGTAATCCGTTAAAGTGCTTAACAAAGCTTAAAGTGTCGTTAATACCCTTTTTAGTGACACAACTCATTTCTGACACTTTGGAAAGTGTCTAGTAATATTTTTCTCATGTTTTGGCACTTTATTAGTTAGCTAAAAGCTGAGTTGTTATGTAAAGCGCTGAGTTTTGTACTTAGAGTACGTTTTAGGCACATCCAGTCATAGTGACTTATTCCTAGAGATGCAGTTCTACAACCCTTGTATCCCTACACTCACCACTAGTGTAGCAAAATATTTCAGGCTCTTACAGGCCTTAGAGGCAGTGTCTGCCTGATGCTGGCTTTATCAACATGTTTAATAGGTTATCCGCTATTGTGCTACTGTACTTTTTGTGCATCATGGTTGTCACTAGGGTTCATCATGTAAATAATGTAGTGACGAATAGTAAAGTATGATGCAAGTAAGTACATGTATCAGATATCAAGTAGCAGTTCATCAGCTAGTTCAAACAAGCACAGTAATTAAGCAGTAATTAATCATTAGTTAAGTCGTACGGATACCTGGTTTAGTGCGGGTTGTCACATTGGTAGTTGTGTTTCAAGAGAATGAATAAAATCATTTTCATTAACAGGCTTAATAATATCATAGCTTGTCAATATCAGATCTAGCTCTTCCTAAGATGGTAACCCCTCAATTTGCCTAAAGCTTTCCCCAATTTCCATTTTCTTAGGCTTGGGTTTCTCGAGAGGTAAAGCGTTGAATTCTATAGGTTCTTCTATGTCTGGTATATACCTATTGAAATCTCTGGAAACTTCTATTCTTACTGGATAGAGATTTAAATTCTGAAGGGCGTCAGACAAGTCACTCATGCTGTTTTAGAAAAATACACACAATTACTAAATTAAAAATCATAAAAAAAAAATTTATAGAAAACTTTTAAATATTATTTCATACTGTGTAACTATAAAACAACTGAAAATTAAAACACACTAAGGTTTACTTATTTATTTACTGAATAAGGTTTCTAGACTGTAGATAATAACGGTGCTAAAACTTTGAGTCAGATTATTTTAAAGATTTGTATTTATTGCTACAGTGGCTAGCATATAAAGATCTGCCCATACTGTACACACTTAGTCAGATAATAAAACATATAGTCACAAAATAGTAATTAATAAAAATTAAGTATTTTCTCAATACTTAATTGGCTTAAATCAGTGGCTCGATCAGTGGCTCTGATACCACCTTTTTCTGTCACGGCCCCCGACCCGGTTTGACCCGTTTTAGGAGCCGCGGGACAGAAATCCCGTGGTATTTATTTAATTGAGTTTAACAGCGGAAGTTTATCGTCAGGATCTTTTTAAAACTGAAATATTTCCTGATTATTTTATTTCACAACTCGGGATAAACCCCGGTAATTTACAATCTTGAGATTTCACGAAGAATTCTTTTATTTTACAAAACATGTTTCTTTATTTTATACTGAGCCACTTCCTTAAGCTTGTAGTGCTTCTCGGCACTTTTCCTGGATCACAACAAATTACCTGAAACATGTTTGAAAAAGGTTTTGTTAGCAGGAAATACTGAGTGAATCATTCTATTTATGAAGACGACTCGGTTGTTATAATTTACAGTATTAAGAGCAATTACAATGTTTCAGATATCAACCAACTACCCTCGGTATTTGTCACTCGACTCGTTTCTGTGACTATGGTCATATCACCCATTGGCTAACTCGTTGTCCAATGGTGAAGATTATCAAGTAATGTATACAAAACCCCACATACCGGCTGTAATATGGTGATTACAAAGACTTAATCCCTGTAATTATAACCTTGGAAATAAACATGCTTTTGAAATTAAATTTGATAAAAAGAGAATGACTCACATTGCAGATTTAATTTGAGCAGAGCCTAGCCTACTGATTAGCCTTTTAACCTAAATTTAATAACAGGCACACAATTCGGTTAGTAACTTAATACAGCATTTACGATAACTCACGAGATCAACCCTCACAACGAATGACAAAGTGCTATGCTTAAACATCCATCGAATTAACGACTAATGACAAAGCATCACCCTAATGTGGGCAGCACTTAAACATCCATTGAGTACATTGATCGATCGGAAAATGAATCGTAATAGCGATCGAGTTATTACCCTGATTGCGGCAGCACTTCGTGAATCGTGTGTGTTTTATAGACTGTTTCTACTATAACTCGGAGTATAATTGGATTTTGAACGTCGCATCAACGCAGAATTGCATCAAACAGACTGTTCTATTTATACTTGAAAAATGCCCCCCTCGCGTGTCGCGACAGGGACACATGCACCTGTCGCGAGGCGCGACAGGTAACTTTTTAGGGTAGAGTAGGTGCGTGTCCCAGTAGGCTTGCTGAGTTGGTTTCGAGTTAAAATTCATTTTACATGTTAAACTGTTTGGATATTACCGATTAGGGTTTATCCCCCCTGAGTTTTAGGGGCCCTGATCCTGATTCTGAAAATTCTGAAAATTTTAGGGTTTGTTCATAATCACTTGGGTTTCTCAATTAGGGTTTCCTATTGGTCAAAATAATAATAAATAGTACTTTTTGATGAGAGTTGTTACATTCTCCCCCCCTTAATAAAAATCTCGTCGTTGAGATTTACTGGAATAAATGAGGATACTTTCGCTTCATTTCTGATTCCAGCTCCCAAGTGTATTCAGCTCCTCTCTTTGAATCCCACTTGACTTTAACCAGAACTAGTCGTTTGTGCTTGAGAAACTTCACTTTTCTGTCTTCTATCTGAAGAGGTTTCTTAACAAATTTTAGCTTTTCGTTTACTTCTAGGTCTTGGAGAGGTACTACCAGAGATTCGTCTAATAGATATTTCTTGAGATTGGGTACATGAAATACATCATATACTCCAGCTAACTCTTCTGGTAGTTGTAAACGATAAGCAACTGGTCCTATACGTTGAATCACTGGAAATGGTCCTACGTACCTTGGACTTAGCTTTCCTTTCTTACCGAATCTAACAATTCCTTTCCAAGGGGAAACTTTCAACAGTACTTTGTCTCCAACTTGGAATTCTAACGGCTTGCATCTATTGTCTGCATAACTTTTCTGGCGATCCCGAGCAGTCTTCAGTCTTTCCTTGATTTGAGTAATCTTATCAATCGTCTCTTGCACTATTTCAGGACCTGACAATTGATTTTCTCCTATTTCCGCCCATCAAACTGGAGTTCTGCACTTTCTTCCATACAGTGCCTCAAATGGGGCAGTTTCAATACTTGAATGATAACTATTGTTATAGGAGAATTCAATTAATGGTAAGTGATCGTCCCAATTCCCACTAAAATCTATTACACATGCTCGGAGCATGTCTTCTAGAGTTTGGATCGTCCTTTCACTTTGCCCGTCTGTTTGTGGATGATATGCCGTGCTTAGGTTTAGTCGAGTTCCCATTGCTTGCTGGAAACTTTTCCAGAAATGAGAAGTGAAACGACTATCCCTATCCGAAACAATGGAGAGTGGAACTCCATGTAAGGATACTACTTCATCTACATACAATTTTGCCAACCTTTCCATGCTAAAGGTTTCTTTCATAGGTAGAAAGTGAGCAGATTTGGTTAATCGATCCACAATTACCCAAATCGCATCATTACCTTTTCTGGTCTTGGGTAACTTAGTAAAAAAATCCATTGTTATAAGCTCCCATTTCCATACTGGCATTTCTAATTGTTGTAGTAGACCTGAAGGTTTCTGATGTTCTGCCTTAACTTGTGAACAAGTAAGACACTTTGATACATATCTAGCTATATCCTTCTTCATGCCTATCCACCAGAAATTATTTCTTAAATCTTGGTACATCTTACTATTTCCAGGGTGTATTGTATATCTAGACTTATGAGCTTCTTCTAAAATTTTATTTCTTAATTCTCCCTGCTTAGGTACCCAAATTCTCTTTTTGTGGAATCTCCAAATTCCATCAGCTCCTTGCTCTAATTCTTTTATTTGTCCCTTCATTCCTTCAGCATCATCCTTGATTGCTGTTTCCTGAACACTCTTTATTTGTTCCATTAAATCTATCTGTAGATTTAATCTAAGAGCCCAAACTCGTCGTTGCTTCTCATGATACTTACGACTTAAGGCATCTGCAACCACATTTGTCTTTCCTTCGTGATACTGAATATCACAGTCGTAATCACTTAAAATTTCCATCCACCTCCTTTGCCTCATGTTTAACTCTTTTTGCCCAAATATATATCTTAAACTCTTATGATCTGTATAGATAGTAAACTTACTTCCGTACCGATAATGTCTCCAGATTTTCAGGGCAAAAATTACAGCTCCTAATTCTAAATCATGAGTCATATAATTCAGCTAATTTCATAGGTAACTGATCTCCAGTAGGTGCTTGAATTTCTATAGAGTTTTTATCACAAATGATTTGGGCATGGTTGGCTATTACCCAATCCATTCCTAACACAACATCGAATTCAGCTAATTTCATAGGTAACTGATTTGCAGCAAATTTATGAACTGAAAGTTCTATTTCTACTTTTTGCAAAACCTGATCTATTTTAACTGAATTCCCATCAGCTGTTTCTACTGTAAAAATCTGCCTAATGTTGGTTAAAGGTAAGTTAAGAGCTTGGCAGAATGAAGTATTGATAAAACTTTGGTTTGCTCCAGAGTCAAATAATACTTTAGCGTACACGTTGTGAACTAGAAACGTACCAGCTATTACATCTGGAATAAGTTCGGGTTCCTGAGTAATTAACTGAAAAGCTCGAACATTCTTGTTAGTAGCTCCGTCGGCTGTCTTGGCTTTATTGTCTGCTGGTTTGATTAATTTAGGACATTCTGGTCTAAAATGTCCCTTTTCTCCACAGTTATAACAGATCGTTGTTTTCTTTCTGCAGTCTTCTTCACGATGTCCTACCATTTTGCAAAAATTGCAGGTTACATTACATCTTCCATAATGTTTTCTTTTGCAATTCTTGCAGAATGGCAGAGTTGAGGATTTTCCCGTTCCTCTTTTCTTGAAGTTGCTATTATTACCCGTACGAAATCCTTGGGTAATTTTCTGAGCCAATTCCTTCTTCCTGTTTTCATCTTGCGTGCGTACCAGTTCGTCAGTTAGGGTATTGGCTAATTCCACAGCATCATCAATCGTCCGAGGTCTCGCAGCTTTAACGATATTGCGGATTTCACTAATCAAGCCCCATATATAGCGAGAAATGAGTACCGGTTCTGGCGAATCCAGTGTTGGTACTACTCTAGCATATTCAAAGAATGTCGAAGTATAACTGCGACAATCTACACCCATCATTCTATGGTTTAAAAACTTATTTGCCATTTGATCTTTTTCATATTCGGGACAGAATTTTCTTTCTACAAGACTCTTAAATTCTTCTCAGTTCATGGCATAAGCTATCATTCTTCCTTTTGCTTGTAACACCGTGTTCCACCATTCTAGCGCCCCTTCTTTGAAAAGATTTGACGCATACATGACCTGATCATCTTGAGCACATTTACTTATGGCAATTACTGCCTCGGTTTTCTCTAACCAACGCAGTGCCGCGGTCGCTCCTTCATTGCCTACAAACTCAGTGGGTTTACAAGCAAGAAATTCTTTATAAGTGCAACCAGGCGTTGCAGCTTTCATTTTCTTAGGGAGCGGAGCTTGCCGTGGTTCATTATCATGATTAACATGATCATTGCCTCCGTTTACACTATTACTGAAGTTATCTTCAGAAATACGTTTGCTAGGAACGATTTGTTGCGGTTCTATTGGATTTTTAACAGCAGCAACGAATGCTGGAATAGCATTGGCTATTCCCTGAGCAACGATATTTTCTATATCCTGCCTAGTCATATATTGATCCTCCGGTTGTTGCTCAGATTGATTAACCTCATTAACTGGTTCATTATTAGCGTTTTCCATCTGATAATATCTATAATTTTATTAGTATCAAATAAATAACAATTACACAAAACAATTCTACAGATTTCATAACACCAATATAGCCAAAACTATCGAATTCTCGATTTCCATTTTATATATCTTATAGTATGCATCAATAAACACTATTATATTACAAAGTTTTATTTGTAGTTATTTTACAGACTGATTTTACTTATTACTATTACACCACTACAGTTCCATAAACCCGCTATCTTTTGTCAGTTGATTATCTTAGTAACGGCGTTCCCTCTTATCGTAATTCCAGGAGATCTGTCCCAAAATCTCTTGGATCCTATTCCCAGCATCCATTAGTTCTTTGTCAAAATGGCGGAGTTCAACCATTTTCTCGTTACTCATTGGTGGATTTGGTAAAGGTTCTATATTGTACTGAGGAAAAAGCTTATAGGGATTCTTTTGTAACTGTATTTCATTAGTCAACCATTCGTCTATTTGCGAGTGGATTGAAGGGTTTGGAATAGCTGGTTCTAAGTGTATTGGTAGTTGTGTTTCAAGAGAATGAATAAAATCATTTTCATTAACAGGCTTAATAATATCATAGCTTGTCAATATCAGATCTAGCTCTTCCTGAGATGGTAACCCCTCAATTTGCCTAAAGCTTTCCCCAATTTCCATTTTCTTAGGCTTGGGTTTCTCGAGAGGTAAAGCGTTGAATTCTATAGGTTCTTCTATGTCTGGTATATACCTATTGAAATCTCTGGAAACTTCTATTCTTACTGGATAGAGATTTAAATTCTGAAGGGCGTCAGACAAGTCACTCATGCTGTTTTAGAAAAATACACACAATTACTAAATTAAAAATCATAAAAAAAAATTTATAGAAAACTTTTAAATATTATTTCATACTGTGTAACTATAAAACAACTGAAAATTAAAACACACTAAGGTTTACTTATTTATTTTCTGAATAAGGTTTCTAGACTGTAGATAATAACGGTGCTAAAACTTTGAGTCAGATTATTTTAAAGATTTGTATTTATTGCTACAGTGGCTAGCATATAAAGATCTGCCCATACTGTACACACTTAGTCAGATAATAAAACATATAGTCACAAAATAGTAATTAATAAAAATTAAGTATTTTCTCAATACTTAATTGGCTTAAATCAGTGGCTCGATCAGTGGCTCTGATACCACCTTTTTCTGTCACGGTCCCCGACCCGGTTTTGACCCGTTTTAGGAGCCGCGGGACAGAAATCCCGTGGTATTTATTTAATTGAGTTTAACAGCGGAAGTTTATCGTTAGGATCTTTTTAAAACTGAAATATTTCCTGATTATTTTATTTCACAACTCGGGATAAAACCCGGTAATTTACAATCTTGAGATTTCACGAAGAAATCTTTTATTTTCCAAAACATGTTTCTTTATTTTATACTGAGCCACTTCCTTAAGCTTGTAGTGCTTCTCGGCACTTTTCCTGGATCACCACAGATTACCTGAAACATGTTTGAAAAAGGTTTTGTCAGCGGGAAATACTGAGTGAATCATTCTATTTATGAAGACGACTCGGTTGTTATAATTTACAGTATTAAGAGCAATTACAATGTTTCAGATATCAACCAACTACCCTCGGTATTTGTCACTCGACTCGTTTCTGTGACTATGGTCATATCACCCATTGGCTAACTCGTTGTCCAATGGTGAAGATTATCAAGTAATGTATACAAAACCCCACATACCGGCTATAATATGGTGATTACAAAGACTTAATCCCTGTAATTATAACCTTGGAAATAAACATGCTTTTGAAATTAAATTTGATAAAAAGAGAATGACTCACATTGCAGATTTAATTTGAGCAGAGCCTAGCCTACTGATTAGCCTTTTAACCTAAATTTAATAACAGGCACACAATTCGGTTAGTAACTTAATACAGCATTTACGATAACTCACAAGATCAACCCTCACAACGAATGACAAAGTGCTATGCTTAAACATCCATCGAATTAACGACTAATGACAAAGCATCACCCTAATGTGGGCAGCACTTAAACATCCATTGAGTACATTGATCGATCGGAAAATGAATCGTAATAGCGATCGAGTTATTACCCTGATTGCGGCAGCACTTCGTGAATCGTGTGTGTTTTATAGACTGTTTCTACTATAACTCGGAGTATAATTGGATTTTGAACGTCGCATCAACGCAGAATTGCATCAAACAGACTGTTCTATTTATACTTGAAAAATGCCCCCCTCGCGTGTCGCGACAGGGACACATGCACCTGTCGCGTGGCGCGACAGGTAACTTTTTAGGGTAGAGTAGGTGCGTGTCCCAGTAGGCTTGCTGAGTTGGTTTCGAGTTAAAATTCATTTTACACGTTAAACTATTTGGATATTACCGATTAGGGTTTATCCCCCCTGAGTTTTAGGGGCCCTGATCCTGATACTGAAAATTCTGAAAATTTTAGGGTTTGTTCAGAATCACTTGGGTTTCTCAATTAGGGTTTCCTATTGGTCAAAATAATAATAAATAGTACTTTTTGATGAGAGTTGTTACATTGCCTGCTCCCTGGTTACCAGCTTGATTCCCACGGTTTCCTTGATTTCCATTCCCGCCATTTCCTCCATGTTGGCGGTTTCCATTCCCATTTCCATATCCTTGCTGACCACCACTACTAGCACCATTTCCAACCCAGCAGGTTTCTTTTGTATGGCCAGTCTTCCCACATGACTCACATTTCCTGAATCGGCATGGCCCGGGGTGATGATATTGGCATATATCACACTTGGGCAAAGTGCCCATATATCCCTTCCCTCTTGCTTCAGCACCAGTTTTAGCTTCCTCTGGTGGGTTCACGTTTTTCTTACTTGCACTGCCGGTACTCTTTTTAAAATTGGAGAATTTCCTTTTGTTTTCTCCTGAGGACTCCACGTGAGTTTCTTTCTTCTTGAGGTCAGAGTTTGAAAACTTGTTTAGCCGGATAGCTTCCTCAGTAAGTGACAAGCTCAGGTCGATGGCTTCGGTAATGGTTGGAGGCTTGGACGTCGTCACCATGCTCATAATCTGGGGTGCCAATCCCCAGATGAAACGCTCAATGCGTTCAAATTCAGGATCAACCATATACGGCACAACGCGTGACAAGTCGTGGAACCTTTGCACATACTCAGCAATTTTTGGGCCGTCCATTTTAGGTTCCAAAATTCCATTTCCAGCTTCTGTATTTCGGCACGTGAACAGTATTTCTTCCTCATGAGCTCCTTCAGCTCAGCCCATGTCAGTGCATACGCCGCCGCCTCTCCCAGGGTTTGAGCTTGCAGGTTCCACCAGGATAAAGCACCATCAAGAAAGAGTCCTGAGACGTAAGTAACTTGGTTTTCAGGAGCGCACTTGCTCATCCTTATTACCGAATCCGTCTTTTCCGTCCACCTGACGAAAGCAACAGCACCCCCAGTGCCGTCGTAGTTTAAGGGCTTACAATCCAGAAATTGTTTGTAGTTACAGCCATTGGATGAGTTGTTGTTATTGTTTGAGTTATTCCTGCTTGTTTCGGCGCGCGAGGCCTAATAATCTGCTATTGCTTTTGAAATACGTTCCTGTAATTCTGCCTCAGTGGTAGGCAAACGTGTGTCTCGTCGTGGAGGCATCTTCTTAAAGAAATATCATATTGGTCCGGTCATAGTAAGTATAGTAAGTAAGTAATATGCGTATGTAATAACACAATAACTCATAATATCTCATGTCATAACGCAAAATAAATAATCCAACAACGCATGTAAGTCACAATCAATGTAAGCAAGTAATCATCCTAGTCTTCCCCAGACTATCCCACCCAGTCTCTTAGACTGAACTCCCTAGTTTCTCAGACTAACTCCCTAGCCTCTAAGACCAAACCTTCCTAGTCTCTAAGACTAACTCCCTAATCTCTAAGCCCAAAACCTCCCCAATCTCTAAGATTGAACCCCTCAGTCTCTAAGACTGAATCTCCCTCAGTCTCTAAAACTTGATGTGTAGGAAGCGGTATGTTAAAAACTTGTAAAAATGGTTAAATAAAGACTGACTCAAAAACTAAACTTTTTGACATGCTTTGGCCTAATAGGTATCGGTACTCTCATTGATAGTCCCCAGGTGGGCAACGGGTCCTTTTATTTGGATTTGTACGAATGCCAGCCTAGACAGGAGTTCTCAACTACCGGTACTTAACCCTTCCAGTTACTACATGCCCGACACGAAAAACACATGTTTGTAAAGAAACGTTTGTACCCTGGACCTGGAAACTTGTATATGCAATGTAAAAATGTTTTCGTGAGAGCCCTGATGATCATAGTCTAGACTCGAGAAAGAATCCTAGTTCGCTATGATCGAGGCTCTGATACCAAGTTGTCACACCCTGGCTTTTGCGGAAGCGTGGTTTATTTGGTGTGACTTCTTAATACCATAGCAACAATCATAACAATGCTATATGATAAAAAAATACGAGATGTACATCCATTAATTTAAGTGAGAAAATATCACAACATCATTGTTTAAAAACATCGACACTTGAAATAAGTTACAAACCATAACTTGTTTAAAACGTTTTCATAGGACACCAAAAGACTTTAGATAAGACGAGGTTTAGAGATATGTAACCCGTCCAGGAATAGGTTACACCTCTCAAACTCCACAACTCTGGATGACATCTTTTATTCAACGCAGCTAGACACATGCATACCCTGCCAGATCCGCTAGTTCCCTGAAATACATGTAGTTTGAAAAATCAACAAAAAGTTGAGCGAGTTCATGTGTAAGTCTGTCTGTATAAGCCTTTAAAATATGTCTTGTGTGTATAAATGTCCCTGGTATGTAGCAATTAAGGAAAAAAAAATCACCAATGGGTTGCAAAACCAATGGTATGTGTGCAAAGGTGCAGGAAGTACTCAAACCTAGCAAATTTGTACCGGGCTTCCGGCTGGAAGACATAGTCACCTCTATGGGCCGCCCCGGCCTCATGGGTGTGGGCTTGCTATACCCAAATAGATCTATCACTCATGTCCCTCGGTCCTATGACGAGGATTAAAGGCCTTAAGTGTTGTGCCTACCCTTCACAGTCTAGTAGTAAACCCTCCTTAAGCTAACCATACCATGTATAAAAATGTTTGTAATAGTTGTAACATGTATTCCACCCCCGAAGAATAAAACTGAAAACAGTTAAGAGAAAAGGGGGACATGAACTCACCTTGATTGCGAGTAAGTCCAAACAAGTATGCAAATGTGAGAGTTCTTGGAAATAAGATTCCACGTCACTCTAAGTGATTGAACATGCAACAATATGGGATATGTATCAACAATAATGTTTAATTGGATAATTGGAAATCCTAAATCTATAGGATTCGGTAGTGTTTTGTTTAAATGGTAATTATGGGGTTTGGATAACCTAGCAAGAGGACTTGGAAAATGAATATGATGTAAAGGAATTATTTATGAAAAATATTTATTTACCATGAATAATAAAATTGCAAAAATGTATAATTGATTTAACATAAACATTTGTAATAATAAATCAAATATATTTAACTAGTATAATCAAATAACATAATTAAATATAATGATTATTGGCAAAATATTATACAAGTGATATAATTAATTTATAACAGAATAATTAAAAATAACATTTTTAATTATTGAACTTGAATATTACTGATTTAATTATATAAATATCGAAATTATATAAAATATCAGTAAAAATATTATATTTAGAAATATTTACCCTTAAAATGATTATACTGAAAAATTTCAGTATTTAAATAATTAATTTCGAATTTATATAATTTAAACATTAATAAATCTGTTTTGTTTTTAAATAAATAGTTTTATAAATAAAGTTTTCGTATTTTTATAAAATGTAACAGTGTTTAATAGTATTACTAAAAATAATGGCAGGTGTAAAATATGAAAAATAAAAAGTTTAAAAATGTTTGCACATACCCGGGTTCGAACCCGGTTCAATTAAGAGAACAAACACACACACAACCACTGGGCTAGGCCTGGTGGTTTGTGTTTAAGTTTAGTTTATAAAAAATAAATACAAAGATGAAAACTAGTCATCTTCCTCAATTATAGTCAACAGAAAAGTCAACCTCTGCAATTCTCGATCAAAACTGGTTTATATCTAAATTAATTCTAGGGAATTATTGTATAAGTATAATTGGACTAATTGAACATATAAAAACTAACCGGTATCGATCTAAACGGCGAACCGGCTAAATTCCGGCGACTTGATCTGTTCCGGCAGTTGGAGGTTTTGATTTCCAAGTGATTTCGATTATTTAGAGATGTGTGAAGGGTGTACGAGCTTAATGGGAGTCTGAGGGACTTATATAACAGATCAAATCGATGTTAGATCCAACAATTCGTAGTGGATTTGATCTACTTTAATTTTTTTTATAAAAAGTCCGGTTTACAGCCTAAAGGGCACTGATTCGTGTCGATTGAATGATTAAATGAGTTGGCAATGGGGTTGCGGACTCGTGGGTAATGTTTAAAGTGGAAAAATTCGATTTTTGGTCGGATTTGGTGTATTTTGGTCGAAGTCCGCGACCAGCAGATCTGAGTATAAATATTCAGATCTGTTTTTAATTAGGATACAAATATAATGCAAACTATATTCTAACATATCCCAACTAGTAGACCAGTTGGTTTGTGTGCGTGCTTTGTTTGCGGGGAGGCGCGGGTTCGAGTCCCGTCCTTGTCCGGTTCGATTGAATTAAAACCTTTTTAAATTTCTGAATTTAATTAATTAAATATTAAAATTCTAAATAGTGTATAAATGAATTTAAGTTTCATATTCTAACAGCTCTGTACAGAGGATAAACTGGTTAAGGCGTTGCGGTTACAACCGAGAGGTCGCGAGTTCGAATCCCACAAGGGGCCGGTTCTTTACACAGGAGACCCCCTTTTTCTGAATTTTTGAATATTTACACTTTGGTCCCTGTAGTTTCATTTTTTACAAGAATAGTCCCTGTAGTTTCGAAAGTTGCAAAAACAGTCCCTATACTTTCATACAAAGTACATAATTGGTCCCTGAAGTTTCTAAAATTTACACAAATGGTCCCTGTACTGTTCAGTTAAGTATGCTAACTGAGTTAATGTTTAAAGAAGGAAATCTTTATAATAGGACTAACACAGTTAGGGTTTTCAGTTTATATAAGTTTAGAAATAACAGTTTTGGTCCCTACTTCCCTACACTCCATACTAGTGTAGTACCTTGACTCTGGTTCATATTGGCCTCAACATATTGTTTGTCTATGTGCTGGCATTGTCAGCATGTTTCTGAGTTATCCGTTCACTGTGCTAACTGTGTTTTGTGCATCAAGTTTATCACTAAAGTTTGTGTGTAATAAATGGAGTGACAGTATGAATGTGATGCATATGTATGTATGATGCAGAACTCATAAAGCAGTTTAATTCGCCAGTTGTAATTCTAGCACAGTCATTAAGCACAAAGTTAATATTAATTAATTGTACAGATACCTGTAATTGTGAGCGTTGTCACATTATTGTTTCACAACCATGGATTCAAAAGTTTCGTTTTATTGAATTATTAAATATGAAACATTGTCTTGAAACAGAACAAACAAGTTCACATATCGTCTATCATCGTTATTAAGTCACTAAGGACTCGTCCAATCCTAAGTGAGCGTGCATCCTAGTAGCCATCAACATCGTTAAACACCACCTGAAACATATGTAAAAATAAAGTCAGCAAAGAAATGCCGGCGAGCACATAGGTTTTGTGAGAGTGTCGAATTCATGGCTCGTTTACATGTTGCAATACCTCGTTTGACTACAAGAGTCAATAGTTGAAAAACCTTGTTTTGAAAAGGGTTTGGTATTGCAATGTGAGTAACCAGCTCAAAATAAGTTGGTTATAGTTTATGAAATCTCGTTGCCATGAATCTTAACCCAAAACATTTGTTTAAGTAAACCAAATTGTAAATCGTTCTCGTAATAAAACTCGTATGGTTTATATCGTTTAGTAAACATTGTTGCGTGACATCGTTTAAAATCGTTTGTCCAAGGGAACTAAATAACGCCACCGAATATAATATGATGAAAGCACTTATATATAAGAAGTACCAGCGGTGTATCTACCATGCTTTGATCATATTACCCCCGCCCCGTTATCTAATCACAAACCAAAAACCAATCGTTCGTTCAATTCGTTTAACTTGTTTAAATCGTTCAAATCGTTCAATCGTTCAAAATCGTTCTCATTTTAGTTGTGAAAACTACTTTTGGTCGTCTCGTGAATACATTCAAACCTTCGTAACTCGTCCATCGTCAACTCGTATTAACAAACCACCAAAGGGTAAGTTAACAATCATCAGGTTCAGTCGTTACCCACATAACCCCCATTCATAACCATGGTGGTAGTCCGATAACGAGATTTGTTAGATCCTATGGTACCATAACATACTACTGGTCGGCTCGACCAAAGCTAATGAATGTCATTCATTATGTAATTACGTCCAACAAGTTTGTTCACATTATCAAAATCATTTTGTTTAATATAAACCATAGTATTCGTTTTTGAAATCATCGTTAAAAGCATCAAAATCGTTTAATACATATGAATCACCCCAAAACAATTGAAAGCAGTAAAATAGGGGAACTATGTACTCACATTGAAGTGCAAAGTATCCTTGATTAAGTGAACTAACAAAGCTCGGCCAAACCAAGGAAATCAAGTAGTACATAGTAATCGGACCGCTAGTTAATAAATCGACACCTAAATCGGAAGATCGGGTAGAATGAGGTCTCGTAAACCAAATGAGTATTGAAACTCATATGATATGGTTTAACAAAGCCTACATTCTGATTCGGAACCTATCCTAAGTCCTTACGACCCGTTACGACCCATTAAGGTAGCTTACGCTACTTTAACGCGTCGTTCGCGCGAATGCACATTTGAGACGTCTAACTAGTCCTATAACAAGTATTATATGCCCTAACATGTTTAAATATGTTGCATAATCAGTTTAAATGACAAAAGTTAGGTTACATATGCTTAAAATCAAATTATGCACGAAAATGGCATTTTGGTCATTTTCCTAAGGCATATAAACTACCTATCATACAACTAAATAAGCTAAGTGACCATAAGGTATAACCTCGGAAGGTTATTCCCTATACAACTATGGTCACAAAACATGCTTGGTCGGATCCTAATGATCGACCAAACGGGTCAGGTTCGAAATTCTAAGCGGTGGTTTAGACTGCTTGACTTACGACCCTAAACAAGCACTAGACTAAAAGTGACGAGTTAAACATGTTTAACTAAGTTAGAAAACAAGTTTGATATCAAAACAAAGTGTTTTGATACCCGAAAATAGCTTCGTTGCAAAATACTCATAAACACGTATTTTGACCGAAACCTTGACTCGTCACTTCGACTAATCGACGTGGTAATCATAAGGGACTATAACCATTGTGATTACGCTCACGTTGCAAAGTTCAAACGAATTTTGTGTTGACCAATTCATGGTCAAAGCAGAAAGTCAAACACTGTTTAACTTTCATGCTTAAAAAGCAATAACAAGCATGAAAGAAGCTTACAAAAGGTCTAAGCTAGGAAGTATTGATCCAAAACACTCAGGTATGAATCCTTAGCTTCAACTTAGAGCAGATTTTGAATCAATGTGTGAGGAATGAGAATGAACATGGTGGGTATTTATAGGAGAACTTGAATTAACAAGATCTTACCAAGTGTTTTTGAGCAAATCAAGGTATGATCTAAGCCATACACTTGTGGCACATAGATTACAATACAATGGGATCTCAAAAACAATCAAATGGTATGCCCAAACCATGGTAAAATCGCCATAAAACAATTGCTGTGATCAGATTCAAAGTTTCTGATCTGCAGGTGGGTCGCGCCCCGCGAAGACAAGGACATTGGGCTTCGCGGCCCGCCAGGCAACTTTCAGAAACTGTCAGTTTTAGCCCTCGCAAGCTTAAAACTTGGTTTTCGATGCATTTTCGATGCGTTTAAGCCCCGTTAACCCCATTTCAAGGCTCTAAAATGAAGTTAAAGCATAGGGAACATGAAATATGCTTGAAAACATCTCGGATGTCGGTTCGTTTGGTCGTACGGTTGTGTTATTTGGTTAATTATGACGAAAACTCGAACGGACGCGAAAACGATCCAAATTGCGCAACGAGTGGTATTTTTGCATTCCAATCACTAAAATAAAATATTTTAATGATTACAAAAATTTTTGGGTGTCCGGATATGTTCAAAACGTAAGATATGCGCGTAAATGCAAACTTGTGCATTTTTTGACGCTTTTAGTCCATGTTGATCAAATAAGTTTATTTTCGCATACCGAATCCCTCAAAGCCTATTTCTAAGCTATGTAAAGGATATTTATGGTATGTTTAGCTTATGATCACGTTCTGGAATGTTCGTTACTGAACGAATCGGCATACTTTAGCAGTTTGTCGCAAATAGTCCCTGCAATCGAATAAACTTGTTTTCGACACACCAAACCCTCCAAGACTTATTTCTAAGTTATGTTTAGGTTATTTAAGGTATGTTAAGCCTATATCACTGTTCCGGGGTGTTTGTCGCGTTAAACTGATTACGTTCACGCATTAGTTTGCGTATAACTTCCCAGAGAGCGATTTAAAGCTTGAAATCGAACCAGAATCAAATCGTAAAATCGTCAAACACAAATACACAAATATTAACACCAAAACACATCATTTTATTGATAATTAATATTTTTTTACATCGTACATTGTTCACAGAGCACAGTTGCCACAATGACGACGTGGACCATCAACTTCTTGCTCCCTTGGTCTTCGGTTTTCTCTTCGATTACCCCCTCTATTCCCACCTTGGTTACCTCCTTGATTACCTCCTCCCACAAAACGAAGAATCCGGTTATGGTTCACATTTTTGTTGTAAAACCTATCATTTCGGTTCCTTTGGTTGTTGTTTCGTAGTTAGCGGTTGTTTCCGTAACCGTCGTTTCCATAACCGTAGTTGTCATTCCCCAGAAAATTGGCATTTTGATAGCCAAATTCATCATCGTCAAACCCTTTAGCATTGTAGATATTTCCCCGGTTCACATAACCCCAACCGTCATCATCTACCCGTTCATCATAATTACCCCCATCATCTGAGTATTCCGAGTGAATACTCACGTGTTTCGGCGATTGATAACCAGGAACACTAAACGGCTCATCAACGGGGATAGCATTTCTCAAATCGTCTATGTTAAAGAACGGGTCTTCGTTCGCTGGATTGCCACGATCTCGGTTGCCTCTACGATCGAAATTAACATTCCGGTCATCAAGGTTAGAGGGTAAGGAGTTGCGTCGGTGAAGGTTTTGTTGTTAGGGTGTTCTTTGATTGGTATTGGGATTTTGGCTTCGAAAAGGTGGTGTGGGTGGTCTAGAGTTGTTACCACCAACCGGTTGATCTTGAGGTATATGTTGGACGTTTTGGGCGGGATGGAAGGTTCCTCGAGATTGGAATTGGTTTTGATTGAGGTTTGGATGTTTGGAGTTTTGGTTTGCCATTGAATAGGTTTCAATGGATGGTGTGGATTGTAGTATTTGGGTGACTTGATTAGAAACAACGGTTGCTTCTAACCGGCTTGCTAGGTTCCTTCTTGCAACTCTTTCAATTTTCAGTTCGTAGACTAATGGTGAAGTCCTCCCGAAGTATCGCGTATGCATGCACTACCTATAACCTGCACAAGTAACACAACCCACGTAACAAGGAAAAAGACAAAGTACAAGAAAATAATAAGCAATTTAAACAATTAATCACGAAAATTCAAACACAAAGCGCACTAACTCCCAGGCAACGGCGCCAAAATTTGATCGGAGTGTCGCGCTCTGGTCAAAGATAATATTTATAAGCCCTAATTACCCTTAACGATAGCTAGTGGTAGCAAGTTGTCACTTTTATGAAGCTTGCTAAGTTATTTTTGTGGTTTTTGATTGTTAAAAAAAAGATGTTGAATAAAATTACTAAAGTGATTGGATTGAGTAACTACTAGTGATTAACACTTGCGAGAAATGTAATTGATGGTTTAAACAAGATATAGAAAACAAGGCTCCCACCCAGTTCGGTAATTGAAATCCTAACGTTCTTACACATTTTAAATTTGATTCACTTGAATATGTTATTAACGGATTTCTATCAAGAAGTTTAGGTGCCAATTTCTATCAACGCACATCACGGACCACAATGCACTTCATTACTTCGGACAAGTAAAATCTTTTGAATGACAAGGCATAATTGCACAAACTTGTTTCGCAAAGTCAAATTTCATAACTCATTCGACAATTCACAAATATACTTCAAATGCAAGACAATTATCAATCAATTCAAATACAATTCAAGTTGTCAGAAAATTAAACTAATAACATTGTTCAAACCCTAGACTTACAATAACCTACACCGGGGTGAAACCTTCAAGAATTTAGCCGCTCATGATGGAACGAATGCGATCACCGGTAGTTTGGAACTCGAATTGGATCATATTGAAGCTTGGATATGGTGAATGTTCGTGATTAGGGTTTGTGGTAGGATGGTAGTGATGAACGGATGAATGGATTGATGGAATTCGGGTTTTGAAGTTGTTGATGAAAATAATCGGTTAAAGGTTCGGTTGATTCGGATGATAATAGATGGAATAGATGGATTGGAGATGAAGTGGTGGTGTGTTGTAGCTCCAAGATCAAGATTCAAAACCAAAAACAACTGTAATCCCTCAAGAAAGAGTCAAAACAAGTGATATAACCCGTCCCCCAACTCAAATATCAAGTTTTTCGCGAAGTGAGAATGCAGGTGGCGTCACCGACTGCCATTTAGGGCGTCCCCGACGGCCTCTGGTTGTTCCCAATTCGTCCGACGGCTTAACCCACTGCCTACGAAGGTTTTTCAGCGACGGAAGGTTCTGGATGGCGTTGCCGGCGGCCTTTAGGGGCATCCCCGACGCTGCCTAGTTTTGCCGGTTTCGTCCAAAACTGTCTTCTTCATAACTTCTTCGTTATAGCTCCGTTTTACTCAACGTTTTCGCCCACGTACTCATAACATTCCCCCAAAACACATCCAATCTTCGTGGTTAACATAGTTTTGTTCATTTCACATCCCCGGTTGACCAGATTCGCGTCCCGGTGCTCCATTTAGCTCCCGATTAGCTCCTTAAACTCTTTTAGACATGTAAAACACAAATCCCATTAAAAGTAGGCTATTCAAGATTAAAAGCTACGTAAAAACATCAACTTAAGCATAAACGATCACCAGTTTTCAACCACGTATCAGATAGTAGGTAGACGGACAACAAACTGCGCCATCATCCCCTTTCTAAATAAAAAACCCTAATCTACTAAAAATAAAGCCTCGCCCCTGAGGGGTCAAAAAGTTGTTGTGGACCACACGCTGAACTCTAGCCAAGAACCGAACCGCCCCCGGCGCCAAGGAGCCGAACATGTCAAACGCCATGGGGACAAAGGCATGTTGATTATCCTCACAAGCTTTGGCGTGCTTTTCCACCTTCTTTGACTTTGCTTTCAGTAACGCTTGCACCACCACAAACCCATTTTCCCAGAACCCATCTAGGGGACCTGTGAGATCGACACAAGCATATTTCCCGCCCTCCCAACCAAAAACTAGCACGTCAGTCGGGCGTATGGTGGACCTCCCTTTCGCCGGGTCTGTAATAAAATTAACTGGTGCCTCTTTCTTTTTCGGGATCCCTACTCGTCTGAGAATATCCATTAACGCGTCCCGAACAAAGTCATGGCGATACATAAACGCCGACAACTCTCTACAGTGTAACGCATGCTCCCCGTATTTATCCAGGCATGCTTTACGGCAGACTGGACAAGTTTCATCATTCGGAAACATGGGGATCATCAGACAGTACTTAAGGATTGACCGGTACTCCACCACTGACATACGTTGACCCAGACCTTCATTAGGAATAACAGTTAAGAAATCCTGAGCTTGTGGCCTTTGTAGGCATTCAATGACGACTTTCTGGCGGAGGGACAAATGGAAATCTTCTCCTAAACTTTGTGCGATTCAAAAACAAAGGGCATTCGCCAAAGTTTTCAGTGGCTTTTTGGACGCGGTGTCCTTGTTAGAGAAACCGCCGAGATCAGAGTCAGGGAGAGATTCATGCAAGCGTTCCAAGGCGCTGGCATAATCCAGGTCAGTGTTAGCAACCCCACTGTTACGTAAGATGTGGCCCTACAACTCCCAAAATTGAGACCTGCAAGCCACAAAGGCATAGGCAGCCACATCACGGGCCGAGAGAAGGCCCAACCCACCAAGTCGCATCGGTAAGGTCGCGATCCGCCACTGGAGTTCACCAAAAAAAGGCACCCCACATATGACAATGTCTTCTATTGCCTCACGAAGACCTTTATCAAAACATGAAACAGCATCATCCATAAATGGGGGCTAGCAAGTTTGCAAACCAAATAGAAACTTTGCAACCCCATACAAGATCTAAGCAAGAGGAGTTCGCTTTGAGGATCCCTCAACAAGGGAAGGTGTCCCATAATGTCGACAGCTCGCGTTGTCCTTTTAGCTGCTAGACCACTAATAAAACTGGTGTCACGGCTGACTAGCTCTCTTAGCAGTTTGACACCTCTCTCCGGCCTCCCAATCTCACTGGGGAAAAGCCCTGGCCGGACCTTAACCCCGTTGCATGTGGGCCAAAATACCTCAATTTTTCTAATATTAAGTCGTAGCCCCAAGGTTGGACCATCCGAAACGATGATGTGAAGCGCATTAGCAACCTAAACAGCGTCCCCGATAACCGTTCTGTCATCCAAGTACCAAGCATGGAATGGGAGTTTTTGGAGTTTTCCTGCACCTGAAGCACTAAGGGGTGTAAGGCTAGGGAAAAAGCAAAGGCCCCAAGGGATCCCCATACTGGACCCCCGTGAATGCCCTGCCCACGTATCGCCTAGCAGGCTGGGAATACAGAAATTGAACCCATAGGAATATGGAGGGGCAATGGCGATGGACCTCGAGAAGCAAAACCGAACGGTTAACTAAGTTGAAAGCGTTGGAAAAATCAACCGTAAGCATGGCCAGCGAGCCATCTGAATGAAAAGAATTAAGGAACCTGTTAGCGCTGTGCAGCACTGCCTCCGCCCCATTGGGGACCCCCACCCCAAATTGGTAGTCTCCCAAGTACTTAACAACTTCTTTCCCAAATTTCTTCATGGCTACTTTGGAGACCCATCTTCTCCAGATTACCCCCATAGCAATGGGGCGAATTCCATTATCAGGCTTCAACAAAGGGGTTAGGGGGGCCGAAGCAACAAAATCGGCTAGCACCCTAGGACATAACCCACCCTAGCCAAAGGTTTACCACTTCAGTGATGGCAGTAAGCAGACCCAAGGCAGTCGCTGACCCCTCGCCGCTAAGCGCGTCCAACAGGTGTTGGGCTCGGAGGCCATCTCGCCCACAAGATGTCATTTTCGGGAAAGATTTCACACACATGTGGACGCAGTCTTCATCCACGGATAACGCAGGTTGGGAAAGATGGGTTGAAGGGAGGTTCGGGGTGGCGCGGAGGGATGTTTTTCAATAAGAGCTTGCATGGTAGATTCCCCCCCGGGTAGCAACCCTACTGGAACACAACACTTTAACTGCAGCAGTGAAGTGACCATCACTCACTTTCCTGAGACATTGCTTGATGTTGGGGCTAACCTCCTCAGCTGTCTCCCGATGTACCTCACCCTCCCGGACACCCCCACACACGACCCCTTCTCCACTATCGGCGAGGAGGGAATTAACCAAAACCTCAAAACTAGAGCCCTCCTTCCACATAGCTAATGCCCGCAAAATACTATCACATTGCAAGAACTTTTGATTACCCGACCTTCGCTCTTGCATGGAAGACGGCTTAACCACCTTAAGGGTACAACGAGGTAAGAGCAAGAGTTTGACATAGCTTTCAACAGTCCTAGGGGAAACTACTACTTTATGGATGGCACCTGTCAAAGCTTATGCAAATGCCAAACGACAGCTTGGGGGGGATGTTCTTAACAGTTCGAACCGGAAGGGAAAAAACACGTTCAAGGAGAGTGACATATCCTATCACTCCCTGCGGTGTCCTAAGCTCAAATACCATCCCAGGATCTTAGGGCCTTGGGATCCTCACGACAAAATCCTCATCAGACCCGGATTTCCTAGAGAACGTGAAAACACCATCAGGATGATGACACCCCCTACTAAGTGCGTATGTCTTCATGCACCTCCCACACAACCAATATTCAAAAACCCGCAGGGTTTCCCCAACATTCGAAAACAAGTCTAAATCCTTGGAAAGCGCATCTTGAAGGGATTCTTTATGATCATCTTTAAAATGAAATTGTTGAAAATGTGCGATCAATCTGTTATACCCAGAAGACCCAGGCTTGCCGTCTTTACACTCGTGGAAGTTCCTAAAGGGGCATAGCCATACTCCATTAGACGAGGTGGAGCCAACATCCCCTTCAGAGGCACTGGATGCCATGCTCATACCCTTGGCAGAGCACATTGGAAACAATCAAAACCAAGAAATGATAACAAGTCCCCCGTCTCGAGGTGAGGAGGAGGCCAGGTATCAATCCACACAAGAAACGAAGGAGAGGAAAGCAACCTACAGTTGCTCACCCTCCTAGACACCCACCAAGAAAGAGCTACGTCATGAGTGTGCTACTTGCCAGACACCCCACCAACAAACTACTTCAATCGGTGATAAAACACTTCAATTCGAACAGATACACAACCGAATTTGAAAAATACAGTTTATATGATCTATGATCGTAGCCCAAATTTGTTTGTGAAAGTGAAATCAGACACTCTCAAATTATACAAGAAAAAAACAACCACCTGTTAGGGATCCTCAAAATTCTCTATAGTTTGGTGATAATTTGTTGCTCTGTTACAATGATGCAGGAGTGATAATCATAACCTAACATACCATTTAAAAAGGCAAGTTTTTTGTGGTTTGTGAAAAAAAAAAATTCACTCCTCAAAGAGTCAAAATAAAAAGGACTTTTATCGATCTCAAACATTTTGTTAACTTATTGGCTTTTTGAAAAACCCTATCAATCAATAAGTTATTTCCAAACTCAATCCCAACACCCTGTTAGACTTGTAGAAAGTTATTATGGTTTGTTAGATAAATATTTGGCATAACTTTTGTTTGTTAGGTAAATATTTGGCATAACTTCTGTATTTGGATTTTCCTTCTGACGAAGGGGAGGATTAGCAACGACGATGAAAAGATTATATTTAAGGTTTGGCATGAACGATAGTGGATGGCTAGAAATGCAGATTTATTAAATCGAGCCAAGATACGTGTTTTAACATTAAACGGGTCATCGAGTTTAGGCCAAAAAAAGCTGAGGATGCACTGGAGAGTGACACGTGTCCAAAAAAGCTATTATTTTATTATGTAGTGTCTGTGTATACAGTGTGAAAAGATAAAGAACAAATGACATAATGGTAAAACACAAAATAATTTATCGCTCCTTTCGGTTATTATTCTCTCACTAATAATTAGGCAAAAAAAACTTTATTCTACGCATTTTAAAATTTATCCTACACATGTCGAAATGTGTACTACATATATCCATCACAATATCGAAATTTAGCATGCACTTATTTTACAATTTATCTTACATATGTCGAAATTTGTCTTTCACCATAAATTATGTTTGTTTTGAAAGAGTATATTTTTTTAAAAGTGAATTATTAGTCAATTTAATTAGTTAGTTAAGTTAGGAGAATACAAGAAATTAATCAATTTTATAAATTTACTCGTATACCCTTAAATAACATCAAACACTATATATCAAATGAAACATTTCTATTGGTAAACTTATTATTTCTATTCTTACAAAGTATATTATTCACATTTGAACCACTCACTATATATATATTATAGTGTATGAAGATTATTTAGGAACCATCATTTATCATTATCACGAGAACCAGTGTGAACACAACCAAAACTATTTAAAAAAAAGCTTAAAAACACACAACTTTTTTTTAAAAAATTTCCGTTGAAATTGCAACTTTTTATTAATAACTTGTTTTTGAAACTTTTATTGATACGAATAATAATTACTGATTCAGATGTACATATGTCATATTTCTTGACAACACCTATACAATTTCCCTTCCATCTACACTACTATCCGTAATACATTACCAATATTATACAATTTCTCTTTCGTCTAAACTACCATACGTAATACATTACCAATATGTATAATATTCCAAACTATGTACATGTGCATCGCCAACCTTTATACCATACCAAACAACATATTACATCATAAACAGACAAATATAACCAAATCATCAACCACCAGATAAAATTAACCAAAATATGTATATGTGCATACAAATGACAACATCATTTAACAAGAAAACTATAAAGTGATGCACATGTGCATCTCTTCCCAACTGCATCAATAATAAACAACATTTTTAAACTCTTTGATTAACCATTACGTTATCATCCTCCGTAGCATAGCATCTGGCAATTTTTACCCTTTATTCCTCGATTTCTAAACAAAAGTTATCTTCTTTACTTTTTTTTCAAGTTATTGATTTGCAATAATAAACAACACATAAGAAAACCAAACATACAAACTTTAAGCGTATGCATTAACATTAATTCTCTCATTACCGTATAAACTATACATATGTGCATTAATATGAATGATCTTAGTGATTTTATAAAAATATTTATAAGGGTTTTAATTTTATAAATTAAAATCAAATCTCGTTTTGTATGGATTGGCTGGATTAATAAACCGCTAGATCAGTGACTCGACTTGTTAATTAATCCCGTGTATATTTTTCTTATAACTTCATTTGAACAAAGGATGCTCGAAGTTCTGGGATGTCTTGATTGTATAATATTACGGATGATAATATACTACGGATGGTAGTGTGGACGAATAGGAGTTGTATAATATTGGTAATGTATTACGGATGGTAATGTAGATGGGAGGGAAATTGTATAAGTGTTGTCAAGAAATATGACATATGCATATGTGCATCAGTAATTATTATTCGGATTAAAAACTTCAAAAAAAATTATCAATAAAAAGTTTTGATTTTAAATGAAATCTAATAAAAAATGTGTTTTTTAAGTTTTTTTAAATAGTTTTGGTTGTGTTCACACTGGTTCTCACCCTAACGTTGGTTCTCGCATGAACCATACCCTATATATATATATATATATATATATGATACCGAGTTTACGGCAAATTAACACCTTTCAGCATGTGTGTGTGCTTCAACGTTTTTATGTCTATTTTTTTTCTATTTAACGACCCTATCACAACATGCAAGTCCTATATTCTTTTCTACGTTTTAGGTTTCAGTCTAATTTTTCGGGTTAACACGCCGCAAGAGGGTGTGTGATTCAATGTTTTTACATATTCATTAGGGTTATTGGTCCCACCACAACACACAAATCCTAAATACAAGTTTTGTTGTATGTATTAAACGCACGGGTCGTAAGTCATAACCTTTAGAAGCTGTTTGTTTAACTCTTAATGAGCCTCTTAATGGTTCATACATCTTACTGGTTCAGCACTTAATGGTTCAGATTGTTTGTTTCGCAAGCAGATGTATGAATGATTCAGACATTTGGCTCTGAATAGTTAAGCATTATAGAGCCTGAATGGTTAAGACCTCTAATCTGAATGGGTCAGACGTTTGCCTCTATACGGTTAAGCATTATACTGGCTCTAAATAGTTCAGACCTATTACAAGTTCAACACTTAATAGTTCAGAACTATTATTGGTTCAACACTTAACCATTTAAAAGTTGTGAAACAGCCCCTTACTCTTATAATGGTTTTTGGACAATTGGAATGATTAAACCTCTCGTCTAGGACTCGGTTGGCTGACATGGTTATTTTATTTATTAACTTAAGCTTATATAAATCGTCTAGGAATCGGTTGGCTAACATGGTTATTTTATTTATAAACTTAAGCTTATTTAAAATTATCTCAAGTCCAACTATTTTGACGTATTTATAAGCTTATTTAAAATTATCTCAAGTCCAACTATTTTGACGTATTTATATCTGTAACAACTAAAAATATAAACACATCTCAATATTATCAAAATCGTGAAAGAAAGTAATTTTATTCAAAACTACAACACATAACTTAAAACTTTATAGTAATTTATCAGATCACTGTCAATATCATGATAACTAGGGTAATGTCGTCATCAGTGACTTCATTTTCTTCCTTGGCTTCAATG
Organism: Helianthus tuberosus; assembly: GCA_030545235.1. NCBI lineage: Eukaryota > Viridiplantae > Streptophyta > Magnoliopsida > Asterales > Asteraceae > Helianthus > Helianthus tuberosus. Next base: position 5,189,827 of record CM060362.1, read on the forward strand.
TATAAATAACAGCAAAGCTTACCATTCTAGTTTCTCACAACAAATAACAAACACTAGACAGAATCCAACATTCAGAAACAACAATGGTCATGTCAAAGGAAGTGCCACAACTGAAACTAGGTTCACAAGGTCTGGTTGTTTCAGCACAGGGATTGGGTTGTATGGGTATGTCCGCACACTACGGACCAGCAAAGCCCGAACCGGAGATGATCGAGCTCATACGCCACGCCATCGACTCTGGGATCACCTTCCTTGATACTTCCGACTTCTACGGCCCTCACACCAATGAAATCCTAATCGGCAAGGTTGGTAACTAAGTTGTTATTAAAGTAGGGTTTCTAGTTATTTTTATTTCATTTGAGGAATGTTAATACTTTGTGTAGGCTTTGAAAGGAGGATATAGAGAGAAAGTTCAAATTGCTACTAAATTTGGAGTACGTTTGATAGATGGAAAGCCTCCGGTGGTTTGTGGTGATCCTACGTACGTCCGGTCAGCTTGTGAAGCTAGCTTGAAACGACTTGATGTCGACTGCATTGATCTCTACTACGCTCATAGGATTGACACTAGTATCCCAATCGAAGTCACGGTTTGTCTTTTCTTTTTTAACAACAATTTTTTACACCTAAATACCACTTAATCTTGCACTTGCAAATGTTTAAGCTCACACCATTTTAGGGAGGTCATGGGTGAAGTTAGGGCTTGATCATCTTGCTTTTATAGTGTTTTTTTCATCACTTTGTGTTATCGGTAGTTTACTACTATTATTAGAAGGGGCGGACCTATGTGTTTTGGTGGGTGGGCGGGTACACCCCTTTAAAAAATAGTGTATTTTTAGGGGAAAAAAAAACCCGACTGCACCTCTTGAAAATATGGTTGAACCCCTCATTCGCACCCCCAGCAAATAATTCTTGGGACCGCCACTGATTATTAGTAATTTTTGTATTGCTTTTTTGTTGATTCTCATAGTCACACTTTTATCTTATTTAGACTACAATAGTTTACATGTAAAATAAGGTTCTTAGAGTTGGGGTCTCGGAGCAACTTCTCTATCTATTGGGATAGAGGTAAGGTTTGCTCCTATCGTACAGTGAGATTTTACTAAGTAAATGTATTTGTTTGTTTGTTTAAAAACATCAACATTTTGAGTAATTTTAATCAATTTTCATCTTGTATGGTATCCATGACAAGATTGAGTTGTTCTTAAATATAACACTGGTATATATGTGTGACAAATTGTTATGAAAAGATGGGAGAACTGAAGAAACTGGTAGAGGAAGGCAAAGTGAAGTACATAGGGTTATCAGAAGCATGTGCTTCAACAATTAGAAGAGCTCATGCTGTTCATCCTATAACCGCAATACAGACCGAGTGGTCTTTATGGTCACGAGATTTGGAGGATGATATTCTTCCTACTTGCAGGTGATCTTCAAAAGTTTTGATATATTACACCTAGCTAGTTAGCTTTGATGGTGATTGTATGATCTATTTTGCAGAGAACTTGGCATAGGGATTGTTCCATACAGTCCTCTTGGTAGGGGATTCTTGGCTGGTGGTGAAACATTGGTTAAAAACTTGCCAGAGGGAGACACAAGGAAGGTATTTATATTTATAGCACACTATTGGGTAAAAAGGAAAATGTGAAAGATTGATAAAGTTAGAGGAAAACATTCTTTGAAGAAAGGAGCCTTAAATCATGGAATTCGAGTCTTATTGTTAGGCCAAAGTATCGTCAAGAACTTTCTTCCACTTCTCGTGGCCCCGTAACTCCAATCATAACCTAAGTTATGCTTGTTTAAAGTCTGGATAATTACAATCGTATTTTCAATCGCAGATAGCCTTTTTATGACCGATTTGCGAGTTTTGTTTTGCAACCACGTCTTTAAGACCATGCAATCCTTTGCTTATTTTTTTTTCTTTAAAGTTAAAAGCAAGTCAATTTTTCGAAGTAAAATATCATAATAATCTTCTTTTAAATATATATATATATAAACAATTTGCAAAGCATGAATTGTAACACACCCAATTAGCAAGATATCGAGAGTATAACAATGTGATATATTATTTTTATTTACGTTTTGATATAAATTATATCCAAAATCAAGCTATGTCAAGGCTCACCAAGTTCACTTGGTACATTTTTAAGCGTACTTAAAATAACACACTTTCTGATAAATGCGCGATAACTTTTTACTAAAAACACATGTATTTATGTTCGTCCAAACACGGATGAAGATCCCTCAAAGAAAAGAAAATCTCTTGTTACCTATTGTTCAACGATATTTTCTATTCCACCGCAACATCAGGGAATTTAACAATTTCAAAAGTGTGTTTACAAATTCAGAAAAAATCCAAATAATTATACAAGGTATTCAATCATCCAAAATATAAAACAAATATCCAAATATTAAAATTGTAACAGTTAATTCTAAGTGACAATAAACTATGTATAAAAATCTACTAAGGTATGAGAGATAATTAAAAACACAAATAAGAAATGAAATATTAAAAGTCAAAAGTTGAGATTGTTGGAACATATCAATAAATCCTTTTGTTGGTTTGGCAAGTAGAAAGTCAAATATGGACTTTTGTTAGTTGTTAAAAAATAGTGTTCATTACTTACCGCACAAATGAAACCCTAAGTTGTATTTAAATTCATTGCAGGAATATCCAAGGTTTAAGAATGTTGAGCACAATAAGACTGTATTCGAGCGGGTGAATGAGATGGCTACAAGGAAAGGGTGCACCGCGGCTCAACTAGCACTTGCATGGGTGCACCACCAAGGAACCGATGTGGTTCCAATTCCTGGAACCACAAAGGTTGAAAACTTGAACCAAAACATTAAAGCTTTGTCTATAAAGTTAACACCAACAGAAATGGTGGAACTTGAATCATATGCTTCGAGTGATGTGGTGAAGGGGGATAGGCATGTATACATGCAAAGGACTTGGATAAATTCAGAGACTCCTCCACTGTCCACTTAGAAAGGGAATTTATGTTTCTTTAAATAAATTAGTGACTAATAAGTCACATGTGTGGTTTCTTGTGTTGTTAAGATGTCAAGCTTTTAGAGCTTTGGCATTTTAGCTTTAGTTTTCATGATTATGTTATTTAATAAATGATCGTGTGTGTGTGTGTTAAAGATTGTTACTTTGTTGGAACTTATGTTATGCTTGATGGTGTTAATTATGCTTTAAAAATTGTGATTTTGTTCGATATTTTTCATATGTTCAGTTTCGTCGAATCCTTTATACGTCTAACATAATTCGAGTACGCTATTTATCTTAGTTTCGGTTAATAACCGAAACTAAACTCCTCCACACTCAAGGATTTACGTCTGATTAACCCATATAAGAAATATATATGGAAACACCCAGGTAATTAGTATACAAGAGGTAGGGTTGTTTGGCTACTTTTGAATAGCTAAGGGGTTGTTTGGCAACTTCTGAATGGTTAAGTGTTGAACCGCTAAGAGGTCTGAACTATTAAATTTTGAATTAGTAAGAGGTTTGAACCATTAAGAGACAATATAACGCTTAACGATTCAAAGGCAAATGTCTGACCAATTTATATTATAGGTCTTAACCATTCAAACTTAGGGGCTGTTTGGTAGCCTCTGAATGGTCATTAAGAGACTAACTCTTAATGGAACCATTAAGAATTTTACCAATAAGAAGGTAGAAGAATGTGACATGTGATGATTTACCATTCAGATGTTACCTCTTAACCATTCAGACTTGAGGTTACCTCTTATTCATTCAGAGGTTTTAAACCATTAAGAGGTAGCATCTGAATGGTCATTAAAAGGCTACCAAACACCATTCAGAGGCAAATGTCTGAACCATTCAGACATCTGCTCAGTAAACAAACAGTCTGAACCATTAAGTGTTGAACCAGTAAGAGGTGTGAGCCATTAATAGCCAGTATAATACTTAACCGTTCAGAGGCAAATGTCTGAACCATTCAGACAGCTGCTCGCGAAACAAACAGTCTGAACCATTAAGTGCTGAACCAGTAAGAGTTCTGAACCATTAAAAACCAAACCAGTAAGACGTCTGAACCATTAAAAGCTAAACAAACAGCTACGTATAAAGAATGCATGGCACATTTATGTAGTCAAACATCTACAGCACATATGTAGTCATTTAACTGATAATGTAGCATGTAAGGCTTTCACGTCCACTGTCTCATCAACCCAAAAAGACGTTAAAAACTGTCCTCATTGCGTGAGTACGGCATGATGGGTAAGTGGGTAGGACGAGTAAAGAGCGTAAGGCGAATTATGATCATTGGAAAGAGTCCTTAGGGTGCTCGGGGCACCGTCGGGGACTCCACGCGGGGACCATGCTTGCCGATTAGGGGGGTGCTGCCAACCAATCGGGGAGGGAAATCGGGGACCAATTTCGGTGGTGGTTCACCGTGAGCGGGGAGGGAGAGAGATGGTGGGCCCCATTTTTCCAACCAATCAAACCATTTTGTTTTGTTTTTTTTTTGAATAAAAAAACAAGGGGAGTTAAGAGGGGAGTGGCGCCATCAAATTGGGGTGTTAGGGGAGTTTAAGAGGGGAGTTGACGTGGCACACGAGGATTGGGTGTGCGTAAGAGAGGGGACTCCCCTCTTATGGGAGTGCCCCCCTCACCCTTATTGGCTGACATTTAATAGAAAAAAAATATATGATTAAATTTAAAATAACACCAAAGCTTTGTATTTTTTATCACAAACTCTAGCATTCTACTATTAAAATCTCTCTAAACTCTTCGAATTTTTTTTATTTTTAATTTAGGTAGAATATCATTCCACACGAAAAAGGGCAATTACAAAGCAATGACAGGTAGTCGGGCAACAAGTTGCGCCGCCACCCCATTTTGAATAGAAAAACTAATTCTACTAATTACAAAGTTTGAAACTTTTAGCGACGAAGAATTACTATTATTTTACAAAGTTCGAATTATTTTACAAAAATTGGATATTTCATCCACATTGTCAGATCAACCGAGAAAGATGAGTTGATCGTTTGTAGCGTTCGAGCAGGGATTCAACTTTTACTTGAGCATGTCGAAAGTTCACAACCTGTTACACGCCAACTTCGACTTATGCGGGGTCATGAAGTTGCTCCTAACCGTCTAGTAAAAGGCTATTTTTCTAGGGGTGAGCAATAACCGAACCGTTAACTGAAACCGAACCCAAAACCGACAAAATCGAACCGAAATTAACCGAAAACTGAATTATCTGACAGTCGGTTATTGGTTTTTTTATACCCGCAGTTAACCAAAAATAACGGAACCGAACCCTTCATATTTTTATATATTTCTAACTTCTATACCTTTATTTCATATATTTCATATTTTATACCTTCATTTTTTGTATTACATATTTTATACCTCCATTTCATGTATTTATATATACTTCTATTTCATTTATTTATACCCCCATTACTTATTTATCTAAGCAAAAATTTTAGCCCAAGTTTAGCTTCGGTTATTAACCGTAAATAACCTAACCGAACCGAAAACTGAAAAATAATTAAATAAACCGAATTGATTAGCTGGAAACCGAATGGTTAATAAAATAGATTTATCGTTGACTTCAGTTGCGGTTCCGATTAATGCTAATAACTTAATCGAACCGAACGGTGCACACCCTTAACTATTTTTTCTAACAATCACATGTAAGATGAAGTTATGTTTCGGCATTGTTTTTTTGCATGAGTCGCCAACTATTGTAAAAATAGTTGATGCTTTGGAGAGAGAGTTTCCATTTTTTCAACAAACGGAATATACTAGGTTTCACGGCTTACAAAAGTATACGTCCGTAATTCATCAACTAGTGTATGTGTAACACCTATTAAAAACGCATCCAATTATGTAATGACGCGTGTCCTAAACTCTAAATATGTTAAAGTTTGAGTTTAAAAGACTAACGTTGACAAACAATAAAAATATGTATCCGAAGGGACTAAAAGTGTCAACATGCCAAACTAGTGCCTCTGAATGACCACACACGAAGGATATATTCTTAAACGAGTAATTATTTGAATATAAGAAGCCGTTTGTGAAAATAATCGAAAGATTATAAACTACAGGGGTTAAACGTGTCAACATGTTAATCCTTACCTCTGAGTGACCTTTTAACGAACCCGGGGCTTCGTAATGTTCAAAAATACTCTCAAGAATAAGTGATATCAGTTTCACATAGTTTTAAGGTCGTTATGCAAGTTTCCAAGAACTAGGGTTAAAAGCGTCTACGAGACGAAACTTGTATTTTCGGTGATCGTTTAACGAAACCGGGCCTAACGGAGTTTGGTTACACTCCCAAGATCCTCCACAAACTAACTACAAGGGCCTTTTGTGCCTAAAATGATAGTTATAAAAGTTATAAAGGACCAGGGACTGAAACTGCGATACTTAAAACAACTTTCACCTGAAGACAAGGTTATCGTGGGACGCGAAGACTTCCCTTAACGTCTACGCGGCCCGCGAGAGAGTGCTAGTTCAGAAAATAGCGGACAACTGCTTGTTGCAGCCTGTCGCACCGCCTTAAACATCTGAATTCCGATACCTGGAGCTTGTTGTTGGTTTTAGAATACCACTATGACACTTGGGATGATCCTAAACACTCCTATTACACCTGGAATGATCTTGAATCATGGAATTCAACTATAAATAGAACCCTTGGTCACTTGTTTTCTTTGCTCATATCATTCCAATATCTCCTTCTCTAATCTCTGGGATTCCTGATAAAAAAGGGAGCTCATTCTTAGTAGAAAAGATTGCTAGGACCCTTTGTAAGTGCCTTAGCTCCCTCTTTAGTTTAGTTTTCTTATTTAAAAACCGAAAAGTCAAAGTTACGTAAATTAGCTTTGACTCTCGGTTTAAACTCAAATGGTCCAGCCATTGTTCGAGGCGAATATGGCTATGTGACCATAATTAGGTAGGTATTAATCCCTTAAAAGGGCAACTCCTAGTTATTTCTTTTGCTTAGTTAATTGTCGGGTCAAACTATTTAATTAAAAAGTCAAACTGGACAGATTTGTAAATAATAAACAAAACTAATAATACAGAGGTTATAAAATATATTTTATCACTCTAATAACTTGGTAATTTGTCGCAACCCCCGATCCCTTATCTGTGCCAGGAACGGGCGGACGTGAACTCAGAGTTTCGGTGGTATCAGGTTTATTTAATCTCGCAGCGGAATTTACATCAGGACCGTAGTTAGGAAATGTTTATCAGAGTAAAACCACCATAATTGATATTAATAAACACATGGGCAAAACCCAAGTTTCTTGTTACAGTACGTTTATACGGACAAAACCCTATTTTATTGAATTTAAAACATCGCTTATTAGATAACTTTTATAGCCACTTATTTTCCAAGCCGTCAGTGCTCTCGAGCTAGCTTTTTCCCAGTTGGCTTTCACATTGTGTTACCTGAAACATGTTTTAAAAATATTTTGTCAGCGGGAAATACTGGTGAGTGAATCCCATTTTAACCAAGAAACATTTTTATCAATTAACACAGTATTGAGAGCGATCACATTGTTTATTTCTACACAATTACTCATTCAGTACTGTCAATCCTTGACTTGTGGGTCATATTACACATTGGCTAACTCGTCGTCCAATGGTAACGTACTGTCATTCCGACTTACTACTCGCAAGTAATAAATTTTTTAAACAAAACCCCATAATACCGGCAGTAATTGAAGAACTACAAAGACTCAATCACCGCTTAATCACATTGTAAAACAATTAAGGTTTTGTAAAGTAATCCAAAAATATTAACAAAAAGAGGATAAACTCACTTTGTTGTCTTAGGCTTTTCGTAAGGGTTTCCTGGATATAATCTATAATTTATACAAATGTACATTGGTTAGTATCATAACCCTTTGAAAATATTAATGATACCCTCCCCGAGACGGCATTCCAACAACTACGTCGGGCAGAACCACGACAGTTGTTACGGAACCCTAAATCAATCGGGCAGCGTAACTATTATGAAACTAGGGTTATAATACTTACAACGGAGCAGAACCTCGCTAATTAGGGGTATAGTACCCCGACTATAATGCTTAATACTTCAGAATTTTGTTTAGAATGAAAGAAGTGAGCGACGGAAATTGAAACCCGATGCCTCCTTTATATAGTTGCTGATATTGACTCTCAGGCGGCCCGCTTAAGGTAAGGCTAAGCCTTACGCGGCCCGCGTCAACATATGGTCAAACTATAGCTTAGCTGGGTCAGCTACTAGACTCGCCATGATGTTGACACGTGTCAGCACCGGATGCTTCCGCGTTTCATGATCTGTCGCGGCCCGCGTAATAGGATGGGGTGGGTTTACGCGGCCCGCCTCAACCCTATTTTTCTTATTTTTAATTTATTTTATATGTTAAAACATAATTCGGGCTCGGTTTTCACATACGGGGTGTAATATAAAACATATTGAGACATTCTAAGATATAACAGAGTGTTAGACATATTATGAGAGTGTCGGTTTTACCGAGGGTTGTTACATTCTCCCCACCTTGTTTAGAGATCGTCCTCGAGATCTACTGAAACAAATGCGGATATTTTCTTTTCATTTCTGCTTCAAGCTCCCATATGTACCCAGGTCCTCTTTTGGAGTCCCATTTCACTTTAACTAGAACTAGTCTTTTATGTTTAAGATTCTTGACTTTCCTGTCTTCAATTTGTAGAGGCCTTTCTACAAACTTGAGTTGTTCATTTACCTCTATATCCTTAAGAGGTACTATCAATGATTCATCAGCTAAACACTTTTTGAGATTTGATACATGAAACACATCATGTATTCCTGCCATTTCCTCTGCCAGTTGTAGCTGATAGGCTACAGGTCCTATTCTTCTAATAATCTTAAAAGGTCTAACATACCTGGGACTTAGCTTTCCCCGTTTGATGAATCTTACCACTCCTTTCCAAGGAGAGACTTTCAATAATACTTTATCTCCTACTTGAAACTCCAATGGTTTTCGCCTGTTATTAGCATAACTTTTATGTCTGTCACGTGCTGCTTTCAGTTGTTCCTTGACTTGAATAATTTTGTCAGTTGTTTCTTGCACTATCTCAGATCCAGATAGTTGTTTTTCCCCAATTTCTGCCCAACAGACTGGGGTTCGACACTTTCGTCCATAAAGTGCTTCGAATGGTGCAGCATTGATACTTGTGTGATAGCTATTATTATAAGAAAATTCTATTAAAGGTAAGTGATCGTCCCAATTACCTCCAAAGTCAATTACACAAGCTCTAAGCATATCTTCCATTGTCTTAATTGTCCTTTCACTTTGTCCATCCGTTTGAGGATGATAAGCCGTACTTAATTTTAACTTAGTTCCCATAGCCTTTTGGAAACTTGACCAAAAATGAGATGTAAAGCGACTATCTCTATCAGAAACAATTGATAAAGGAATACCATGTAAAGAAACAATTTCATTTACATACAATTTAGATAATTGTTCCATACTAATTGTTTCCTTCATTGGTAGAAAATGAGCTGACTTAGTTAGTCTATCTACAATCACCCAGATTGTATCATTTCCTTTCCTAGTTTTGGGTAATTTAGTAACAAAATCCATTGTTATTAATTCCCATTTCCAAACTGGCATTTCTAATTGCTGTAACAAACCTGAGGGTTTCTGATGTTCAGCTTTAACTTGTGAACAGGTCAAACATTTAGAAACATAGGCTGCTATGTCCTTTTTCATTCCTATCCACCATAAATTTTTCCTTAAGTCCTGGTACATTTTATCACTTCCTGGATGCATCGTATATTTAGATTTATGGGCTTCTTCTAGTATACGATAACGAAGATTTCCTAATTTAGGTATCCACATTCTCTTTTCATGGAATCTCCATATCCCATCTGTTCCTTGTTCTAATTCTTTTAGCATGCCTTTTAATTCTTCAGTATCTTCCTTGATTACTGATTCTTGTGCTTCTCTTATCTTATCATTTAAATCTACTTGTAGATTTAATTTAAGAGAACGTACCCTTTTTGTCTTTTCATGATACTTTCGGCTTAAAGCATCTGCCACTATATTTGCTTTTCCTTCATGATACTGGATATCGCAATCATAATCACTAAGAAATTCCATCCAGCTTCTTTGCTTCATATTCAACTCTTTCTGCCCGAAAACATACCTTAAAATCTTATGATCAGTAAATATGGTAAACTTACTACCATAAAGGTAATGTCTCCAAATCTTAAGAGCAAAAATTATAGCTCCTAATTCTAAATCATGGGTTGAATAATTCTCTTCATGATTCTTAAGTTGTCTAGATGCGTAAGCTATAACCTTTTGACGTTGCATCAATACACATCCATAGCCTAATCTAGAAGCATCACAATAGACTACAAAGTCTTTAGTTCCTTCTGGTAATGCTAGTATGGGTGTATGGGTTAATCTTTGCTTATGGATTCTAAATGCTTCTTCTTGTTTTAATCCCCATTCAAACTTAACAGATTTACAGGTTAGCTTAGTTAAGGGAATGGCTATTCTAGAGAAATCTTTAATAAATCTTCTGTAATAACCGGCTAATCCTAAGAAACTTCTAACCTCGGTTGGTGATTCAGGGGTTTTCCATTTAGTAATTGCCTCAATTTTCGTTGGATCTACATGAATTCCTTCATGATTAACTAGGTGTCCAAGGAATTGTACCTGTTCTAACCAAAATTCGCACTTTGAAAACTTAGCATAAAGTTTTTCCTTTCTTAATAAACTTAAAAGTGCGTGCAAATGTTTTGCATAATCCTCTTCACTCTTAGAGTAAATTAGAATATCATCTATGAATACAATTATGAATTTATCCAAATATGGCTTACATATTCGGTTCATCATGTCCATAAATGCAGCTGGGGCATTGGTTAAACCAAATGGCATGACAGTAAATTCATAATGACCATACCTTGTTCTAAATGCGGTTTTAGGAATGTCTTCTTCCTGTACCTTTAATTGATGATATCCTGACCTTAAATCGATTTTAGAGAAAAATCGAGCTCCTTGTAGTTGATCAAACAGATCATCGATTCTCGGTAATGGGTACCGATTCTTAATTGTGACCTTGTTTAATTCACGATAATCAATGCACATACGCATTGATCCATCCTTCTTTTTAACGAAGAGTATCGGCGCTCCCCACAGCGATGAACTTGGTTGTATGAATTCTTTTTCTAATAATTCATCTAGTTGTTTCTTCAGTTCCTGCATTTCGGCAGGTGCCAAACGATAAGGTGCTTTGGCAATCGGTGATGTTCCTGGTATTAGATGAATCCTAAATTCAACTTCTCTGTCTGGAGGTTGTCCTGGCAATTCTTCTGGAAATACGTCTGAAAACTGAGATACTACTGGAATATCTTTTAAATCCTTTCCTTTAGTGTTAGTGATTATAGAAATCAAATACACTATAGAACCTTTCGTTATACAACTTGCAGTTTTCATCACAGATATGAATTTAGTAGACCTAGAAGGTTTAACTCCTTTAATTATGATCATTTTACCTTTTGGTGAATTTACTTGAATTAACTTTTGATCACATAAAATACTGGCTTTATTGGCTATTAACCAATCCATTCCTAACACAACATCGAATCCTACCAGATTCATGGGATAAAGGTTTGCAATAAATTTCTGATTTAAAATTTCTATTCTTGCTCCCTGCAAGATTTCAGAAATCCTAATGGTTTCTCAATTTGCTGTCTCTACTAAGCATTCATGTGGTAGTTTAGTTAATGATTGATTTAGAAATTTGCAAAACGATGTATTAATAAAACTTTGGTTTGCACCAGAGTCAAATAATACTTTAGCAAAAACATCATTAACTAAAAACGTACCAGCTATGACATCTGGAATCATCTTGGCTTCATCTGCAGTCAGAACAAATGCTCTAGCATTTTTAGTATTCTTGTTATCTGGAGCTGGAGCTAATTTTGGACAGTTTGGCTTGATGTGATCTTGTTCTCCGCAGTTGTAGCATATCCTGTTGTTTTTCTTCCTGCAGTCTTCTTCCTTGTGTCCCGATATTTTGCAAAAATTACAGTATATGGAGCATCTTCCTGAATGCTTTCTTTTGCAATACCTACAGTAGGGTGTAGAGGTAGATCCTACATTTCTCCCACGGTTAGAATTTCCAGAACGAAATTCTTGAGTGAGCTTCTGGGTTAGGTTCCTCCTTTGATCTTCTTCTCGGGTACGAACTAATTCATCTGTCAAGGTATTTGCTAGTTCTACAGCTTCTTCTATAGTTTAAGGTCTAGCTGCCTTGACTACATATCTAATCTCTCCAATTAATCCCCATATATAACGGGAGATTAACACTGGTTCTGGTGAAGCAAGAGTTGGCACTATTCTGGCATATTCGAAGAATATTTTAGTGTATCCCTTACTATCCACACCAGTCATCCTAAGATTTAGGAATTTGTTTGCTATCTGTTCCTTCTCATTGGGTGGGCAGAATTTTCTTTCTACCTTATTCTTAAATTCTTCCCATTCCATATTGTAAGTTCTATCACTTCCTCTTGTTTGAAGGATAGTGTTCCACCATTCTAGTGCTGCATTTTTAAACAGATTAGAAGCAAACAGTATCTTGTCTTCTTCAGCACACTTACTTATCCTTAAGACTGCCTCAGTCTTTTCTATCCAGCGTAAGGTTGCAATGGCCCCTTCGTTGCCCGAGAATTCCATTGGTTTACAAGACCAGAATTCTTTATAAGAACAACCATAAGGCATGGTTCTTCTTCTTTTAGGAATAGGCATTTGAAGTACCGGTCCATTGTTTACACTGTTTTCTGGTTCAATTGGTCGCTTACTACTATGTTTACTTTTATTATCAGCATCTTTAACAGTTTGAAGTATAAATGGCATCGCATCTATAATTCCCTGTGCTACTATGTGTTGGATAGCACTATTGTCCACTTGGTTTCCATTGTTATTGATACTCGGGTTATCATTAACCACGTTAATGTTACTCTGGTTATCGTTATTCAGATTTCCTTGATTTTCTTCGTCGGCCATCTGAATTTTAAACAATTATCCCATGTTAATATCACAATTAATATTTTAATATAGTTAATCACATAACACACAATCTAGCCAAAAACGTAGATCATTGCTACTATACTCTTTTCATATACTTATGCGTCTATTACACACTAGTACAGAAATAAAGATTACTATACCAACAGAAATAAAATAGTAATATGCATCCGTACACACATATTTTTTTTATTTTTTTTATATTATTATTACTATTGCTTCCTCCCTTCTAACATTCACGGATATGGATTCATCCAAAAATCCATATTGCGCTCATCGTATTTCCATACTAGACGCTCTCCCACCTGATGCATCCTCTCACTGCTTTCTAAAATTTCCTCCCCAAAAGTCCTAAGTTCTTGGACGTTTTCTGCACTCATTGGGGGTGCAGGTTCTAAGACTGGGTTTGGAATCTGGGGTGCGGGTTCCTGATATGGAGGTAAAAGTGCCTGAAGTTGGTAAGGATCTTCCAAAATTCCCCTAATGTAGTTATCATGGTAATAGTGATCTAAAGGGTCCATACCTGAATAGGCTCCTATAGGTGTGTTTTCAGGAATAGAGTAACGTTGCACATAGTCCCTATTCTCGTCCCACCATGGGTCGTAATTCGGGTCTAGAGGGTTTGGTGCAGGTACTCTAGGGATTTCTTCTGGGTTAAAGTCGTGCATCTCCACTTGGGTTTCCTGGTTTTCTATCTCCATGAGTTGTTCAGGGTTTTGTGGTTGTGGGGCTACTAGTTGTTCCAGACTTGGGTCAGCAGCAGTTGTAGCTAGGATATGGAAATTAGCTAGGCTTCTATTAAGCATATCTTGTGTATGAGCATCTGTCTCTCGCTTAATAGCTGCTAAAGCCCTTTGCTGTTGCAATTTTCGCATTCTCTTCCTACGAGCAAAAGCTTCTTTACTGAACCATCCTCGTTTCTTAGTAGGAAATGGTTCCTCCGACTTAGCTCTAAAGGCAAATATCCCGTCTTCCTGATCAGCAGTATACCCAGAGAGGGCAGGCTGTGATGATGTACCTTCATTCCTAGGTGAATCAGATAACTGACGATTCATATCTGATGGTTCTTGATCACTCATACTGTAAACTAACAGATAGTCAAATAACACATAACAAATAAATACAGTTATGCACTTATTTACATAATTTTATTTCCTAACAAAAATTAAAATTTAAGTGTCAGCAGAACACTTCTTTGGCTTAGACCAGTGGCTAGGCTCTGATACCACCTTCTGTCGCAACCCCCGATCCCTTATCTGTCCCGGGAACGGGCGGACGCGAACTCAGAGTTTCGGTGGTATCAGGTTTATATAATCTCGCAGCGGAATTTACATCAGGACCGTAGTTAGGAAATGTTTATCAGAGTAAAACCACCATAATTGATATTAATAAACACATGGGCAAAACCCAAGTTTCTTGTTACAGTACATTTATAGGGACAAAACCCTATTTTATTGAATTTAAAACATCGCTTATTAGATAACTTTTATAGCCACTTATTTTCCAAGCCGTCAGTGCTCTCGAGCTGGCTTTTTCCCAGTTGGCTTTCACATTGTGTTACCAGAAACATGTTTTAAAAATATTTTGTCAGCGGGAAATACTGGTGAGTGAATCCCATTTTAATGATACCCTCCCCGAGACGGCATTCCAACAACTACGTCGGGCAGAACCACGACAGTTGTTACGGAACCCTAAATTAATCGGGCAGCGTAACTATTATGAAACTAGGGTTATAATACTTACAACGGAGCAGAACCTCGCTAATTAGGGGTATAGTACCCGACTATAATGCATAATACTTCAGAATTTCGTTTAGAATGAAAGAAGTGAGCGACGGAAATTGAAACCCGAGGCCTCCTTTATATAGTTGCTGATATTGACTCTCAGGCGGCCCGCGTAAGGTAAGGCTAAGCCTTACGCGGCCCGCGTCAACATATTGTCAAACTATAGCTTAGCTGGGCCAGCTACTAGACTCGCCACGATGTTGACACATGTCAGCACCGGATGCTTCCGCGTTTCATGATCTGTCGCGGCCCGCGTAATAGGATGGGGTGGGTTTACGCGCCCGCCTCAACCCTATTTTTCTTAGTTTTAATTTATTTTATATGTTAAAACATAATTCGGGCTCGGTTTTCACATACGGGGTGTAATATAAAACATATCGAGACATTCTAAGATATAACAGAGTGTTAGACATATTATGAGAGTGTCGGTTTTACCGAGGGTTGTTACATAATTAGTATTAGAACATGTTTAAGCATGTTCAACCCGACAATTCTGAGTTTAGGGTCGGTTCGTAACCGAAAGTCGCAAAAGCTTGACTTTTGCTTTGACTTTCAGTTCTGACCCGATTAAGCTTAATTCTTCCATGTTTTAAGCTTCCATTAGGACCACATTATGTTGTAGTATAACCCTCTGAGGTTATATTACCTGATCATTAGTATTCTGAATTATATGCAAACTTTCGTTATTATGCTTATAAATGCCCAATATACCCTTATGTTATATAAACGAGATTTTTGAAAATGTGAGAGGACAAAAACCTTTATTACTGATATATAAGTATGTCAAATAAATTTGACATCAGTTTCTGGTCTCAAACTCAAGTTATACAAGATATCGTAAAATGAAACTTTTTGTTAATTAAATTGCATTTTTAGCATAACACATGTTTAAACATAGAATTTGACCCAAAAATCATTACCTACTGTTAAGATATTATTTTTAGGGATTTTTGGAATTTTTGGTCAGATTATAAACTGACCATATCATAGAGTTCTCGTATAATTCGGTAAATGACAATAATGCCCTTTTCATTCATAAAATGAGATTAACATATGATTTGCATACCAAACCTTTTCCTACTGATATTATATATTAAATAAAATCTTTTGAACATTTAAGACTGATCAAAGTCTCAAATTTCCATTAACATCTCAATTATCGTCAATTATCGACTTTTGCGCTAATTAAGCGCATAGTATGGGTTAAAACCATACTAAACATCTAAGACTTATTACCTACAGATTTTATAAATAAATTTTAATATTATTACAGTAGGTATAAGTCATGAACTCAGACTTCCAATTATGTCTTTAAAAGCATATGTGAAATGACCAAAATACCCTTTCGGGGCATAGTTTAGCCATAAATGGTAAATCACACATATGTATGATATCTTACTGTTATAACAATATAAGATAAATATTTTTGCTGATTACTTAAGACCAGAATATTAGTTTACTATAAAACCTCTTTTATAAATGTTAAAATGACCAAAATGCCCCTACGAGACTTAAATTAGTTTTAAATACTTTTTGGACATATATGTTAACATCCTACTGATGCATTAACATATTTTAAGCATAACAACATATGAGACCTGTATATGGTTCATTTTGGTTACCCGTTATGCATTTATGCGTTCGATTCGGTTTATGTGACTAGTTTACATAAATTAGCCGGAGTGGGTTTAACCATATCATTAAATCTTCAAAATCCAGAATGTGTTTAGTTAACCCATATTATACAAGTATCCAAACTTGTCGGGTCTAAATCACTTTTCATTCCGGTCTCCGCTTAATCTAGCGTTTCGAACCGTAAAGTAACTTTCAAAACAACCGGTCTAAGTCTTTGACTTAAATAAAGACCCGTTAGTATCCTAATATGTTAATAACCTTCCATACAGATTGAGTCGCCTCAGTAGAAGGTATTTACATAAGGCTTTAGGAGACATACGGCTGAGTTACATCTTTACAAATCTAGCTCAGGCAAATACTTTTAACTTATTTTCCCTATACGGGCTTGGGATACGGTGAATTATTACCACTTGGTCGGATATGAGATCATTTAATCGGATTGTGATTTAATAATTCTGCATAACCTGTTTTAATCTGTTTTGTTTGATAACATGAACATTGGTGGTTAACGACCGTGTCCTGTATATCCTCGGCTCGTTAAAGTTAATAATGGCCACGACTTATTCACGGGGTGTAGGCATACACATGACAGATGCAAATGCTAAATAATAAATAACCCACATATTGGGGATAACTCCTTTGTGGGTTCTATAAGTGGTGAGTCGGTTAATCATGACCGGCTTCCAAACCGGCCCCAATTGTTTGACAAACATGTAAAACGGTATACAAAATTTTAATAAGAATTGTCCCAAGTTATAAAAGGTTTTGTGCCTTGTGCACTTAAATCAATTTTCATAAACTCTTTTCAAATGAGTCAGTTAATTGTATTTACCAGTGAAAACTGACGTATTTTCCAAAGACTAAGTGACAGGTACCTCATGAAACTAGGCTGGAGCTACTCGGTGTCAAATAAGAGGATCTTGCAAATCCTTAGATGCCTGAAGTCTGTTTATTTCAGTTTCTTGTATTTGTTTTATGATCCGCCTGTGGATCTCTATTACAACCAGTCTGTATATTTTTTTAATTTGGACACTCGGACACTATGGTTTGTAATAGTAATTATCTACCAAGCCTTCCGCTATGTTATATATTGTGTATATTGACTATGATGATATCAACTACGTCACGATACTCCCCACCGGGCCCACCGGTAATATGTGAAAATATCGGGGTGTGACAGTATGACACTTCACACGATTCATAGGATAAATATTTGAAGATGTCGAAAAAATCCTAGCTGGTCTTCATAATTTTGGTGAATGTATGCTTAAAAATTTGTTGTTGGTGGTGGTGGTGGACATGTTGTTGTTGCTACCGTTGTTAATAATATAATTATGATTATTTTAAAAGGTGTGATTGGTCTCTATTGCAAGAGATATATAAGGTTCATGTAGCCGTACATAACTTTCCTAGTATGCTTGGTAACATCGATTGCATATTTGCACACACTAACTGTGAGCAAACTATTCCACTGCTAGGCAACGTCAACAACAACGAGTTAACTATCATGGCCCAACTATTACATGCCAACATGAGAATAAAATAATATTTATAAGAAGAGTGCAAGAATCGGCAAAAAAAAAAATATTAATCGGGCACCAAGCAATTCACTACGCAGTACTGAACGAATATGAATCTTTGAGCTATCGCTCACATGACAATGATCAATTAATAGTCCTATTTTCTGTTTATATAATTGGTTTTTTAAATATTAATATTCTTTTAGTATTTATAATTGTACTTTATTATTTATTATTGTATTTTTGTCTTTTTTTAATTAATATTAGTATATTTTGTTGAGAATAGTGTATTTAATTAAATGAATGAATAGTAAATAATGATTAGCTAATGATTGAACAATTAATATGATTTAGTGAAACTATTACATACTAAATGGAAAGCGAAAACAAATATGCATATTTGACACTAACCGCCCTTCCCTGAATATAAGTTTTTCAACTATTGGATTGGCAAACCGGGTCTAGCAGAAGCCAGAAGCGGTACACAAAGGTTACCACATGGTGATCGATGCATCGGATCTGGTTCTAGCTGAACATTTGAAAAAATATAAAGAATGAAATCAAGATCTTGAATGTCGTGGAAAAAAACGAAAGAACCTGTCGAATACCCAAATCCCTGATGACGTTCAAAGGGTCTTCGCTGACGTCGGAATATCCCAGCCTTCGTTTGCTACAAAAAAGAAAACCATTAGCCTCGTCACGGAGGGCCCCGATGAGGGGGATCCGTGACCAAGCTCCGGCGTGAGAATAAGTAAACTTGCCGGAGAATAAGAGAGTAACTTATTCCTATGAGTGTGATCACCGGAACAATCTCTATGGTGTGAATCTGATATAAATGTGTGTGTGTATTTAATGTAACGAAATTGTGGTCGGAATGAATGAGAGCATTAAGGGAGATACCTCGGACTTGTCTTCGATCTTTTCTTTACCTTCCTTATATAACCAAGACCCCTTATCTCTCCTAGAAGATGATACCGAGAAGATCCAACGGATTCTGGACACCTTTGGGGGACTCAGACACGTGTCTGAGCCCCAACAGTAGGATTGTATCCTCATTTAATGATGTCGGCTTGGTCGTACAGTGCCAGCCGGAGATACCATTCTTATCATGCATTTAATGCTTCTTTTTCTTTGCAAGATATCTCTTTTCCCGCCCATTCACGAGAAAGTCCCCTAATGGGCAAGTATCAACATTTGGGCCCTTATTTGTTGGGCCTGCATGACGGCAGCCCAAGACGGGTGAATGGGGCAACCTATTGGCCCGTCGTCAAGTCATCTTTAGTCCCTGGTTATGAGATGCAAATCTCATAATCCAGGGCTGAGTCACAACTGTAAATGGGGGTAGTCTACTTGGGCTAGGAATGTGGGCCCATCCTCAGCTAATCATCATGTGCCTTTTTTTTTCTTTTTCGAGGACCATTAATCGCCGGGAATCAACGGCGGGGGTTTAATCTCCTTAATACACGTGCAGGATGGTTTTAAATTTGAAATGAAGGTGATGTGACAGTTTTTCCCTTCTTGTCAGTTATCCTCTTTAAAACTTCCATCATCCCCGAGACTTCCCTCTATTCTCCATCTTCCTTCATTTCTTTCCTCTCTTTTCTTTCTCCCATCTTCATTTTCTGTTTCGTTACTCTTTTCCACTATGAGCCGTACTGGTCGTTCCATGATCCGCTCCGTTCTGACGGCAAAGGATTTGGAGTCCTTTGTTGAAACTTACAAGATACCTGAGCGTTTTTCCCCTACTTTTCATGGCCCTGATGACTCGGCCGAGTGCACGCCTGACTGGATCGTTCTTTACACTCTGGCGTTTTCTTCTTGTGGTGTCCGGTATCCCGTTTCTTCCTTCAAGATAGACTTGTTACGCCATTTCAAAGTTCATTTCTCCCAATTGCACCCTCTAGGGTTCATGAGGGTTGTGCATTTTGAGTTATCCTGCATGGCAGTTTCCGGTGAGCCGTCGATCCCCCTGTTTTGCATGTTTTATAAGTTAATTTCAGATGGGGACTGGTTCACCTTCTCCAAACGGAAGGATAGTGTGTCTCAACCTTGTTACTCCTTTATGCCGACCTCTACCTACCCTAAAGAATGGAAAAGCAGGTTTATTTTCGTTTCTACTGCTATGATACCAGAGTCTCCACCATTGAGGGATGCCAAGGCTGCCATTGAAGACAACGTGCCTATCTTGTTTGCTGATGAAATTGTCCAATGGAAGCGTATGTACGAGAATCCAACGAGAGCTTTTATTTTCTCCGAAGGGATCCTGGCTATGGGAGGACTAAGCCCCTTCTACTCGGTTCGGCCAAAGGCCTTCTTTGGCAAGAAAGGTATTTTCTTGTTCTTTGACTTTGTTGTGCTCATCTTTATTCTGAAAGCTTTCTAGGGATTTGTGTAGTCATCTTTAGCGTTTCTTTTGTGTAGAGATGACCCTGTGGGGCTTGCTTCAGGGGGGATTCCCGGAATGTTAAATTTATGGTTGATGATAGAGTTGAACCGTGTTTGAACCGGGGTGTTGAGATGAGGGTTACTGAGGGGTCAGTTCAGGCAGGGGGTTCTTCTGCTAGGGAGAAAGATGAGGGGGCTTCTTCTGGTGAGAAGGAGGATTCCCCGGTTCTCTCCAAGTGAAGAGTTCTAGTGATGATGACGAGGAAGACCTTGACAGTCGTTTGGCTCGCAAGCGGAAAGCTGCCAGTCCTAAGCAAGTTCACGCCCCACGTGGTATCCGGCTGATACTCCAGAGTGCGAGTGGTCAAAGAGATTTCCCTGCCACAAAAGCTGCTTCCGAACTTGTAACACCTCGTAAAATCATGTCCAATATAGTATCGACACGTGTCATGGACTTTAAACGTGTAACGGATTGATTATGAGGGACCAAAGTTGACAAACGAAGAAAGTATATGTATATAAGGATACAAAGTGTCAACATTTGATAATCATGCCTTTTAACAACTCTACACGATGTTTATAACCTTAAAACGAATGTATCATGGAGCATATGAAACCGTTTATGGAAGAATGTGAAAGTTTACAAGACGCGAGGGTTGAAAGTGTCAACATGTTTAAGTTATACCTATGAGTGACCTTTTAGCGAACTCGGAGCCTTGTAACTATTAATTAAACTCCCAAGAATAAGTGGTAAAAATTTCACAAGGTTTCGATATCGTATGAGAAAGATACGCTAACTTTCGTAATTAAGGGGTTAAAAGCGTCAACAAGGCAAAACTTGTGTTTTCGGTTATCGTTTAATGAAACCAGACCTAACGATGTTTGGTTATATCTCATGGATAATAGAAATATAAATTTCATGAGTTAAAAGTGCTTAAAATAGAAGAAATTACGCTTTAGAAGGTCCAGGGGGTGAAAATGTCATTTTTGAAACTTGTTTGGCTGATCCCTTACCTGCTGGCGCTGCGCCACCACCTGAGGCACTCTGCCGTCGCGCGACGCGATGGTATGCCAGTTCAGCAAAAAGTTGTTTAACGTGGCAGCTTGCATTTTTGCTAAATTCCGCGAGTTTGTCACCCTCTAGCTGCTTGAAACACGTCCCTAGACACTTGTTTTCATCTCTAGAGTTGCCATAACACATGTATCAATCTCCATGATCCTTCCTTAGCCATATATAGGGCTCATTGTT
The DNA here is from genome assembly GCA_030545235.1 of Helianthus tuberosus. NCBI lineage: Eukaryota > Viridiplantae > Streptophyta > Magnoliopsida > Asterales > Asteraceae > Helianthus > Helianthus tuberosus. The sequence goes on from CM060362.1 coordinate 5,211,444, forward strand.
GCAACATTTGGGCACTTCACTTGAAAAACTTCCAAACACTTGTTCTGGAGATTCCTGGAGCTCAAGACCACTTCCTAAGGATCATTAGTCGTTCATAGGACTTCAGTAAGAGTCCTTAACCTCTCTTAATTCAGTTTTATTAGTTTAATGGCCTAAAGTCAAACTCGTCGTAATTAAGGTTTGACTTAGTGATTAATCACTAATGGCCCAGTCAATTCTCGAATTGAAAGTACCTATGAGTTGGTAATTATGTGGGTAATAAACCCTTAAAAGGGCACCCTCTGATTCCCACTCTAACTAGGTCAATTGTCGGGTCAAAGTTAATTATAAAAAGTCAACAGAAAGCAAATTTTCGCATAAACACATAATTAACAATGTAGAAGCCATGGAACCTGTTTTATCACTCATATAACTTGGTAATTAATATAAGAACATGTCTAAGCATGTTCAACCCGACAATTTTCAGTTTAAGCTCGGTTCGGAACCGAAAGTCGAATAAGTGGACTTTTACTTTGACTTTCAGTTCTAACCCATTAAAGCATATTTTAGAAATGCCTTAGAGCTTTATTAGGACCAGGTTACATGTTAGTATAACCCTCTGTGATTATAAAACTTGGTTCATTAGTTATCCGATTCATATGCATGTTTCCGTTATATGCCTAAATATTGACCAATGTGCCCTTTTGACCTTAAAACAAGAATTTTGAAAATGTGAGAGGACAATAATCTTTATTACTGATTTATAAACTAGTCCCTAAATTTTCACATCAGTTTGAGGTCTAGATCAAGAGTTATGCTCAATAGCGTAATTAAAAAGCTTTTTATTAATTAAACGGCGTAATTAGAATAAAGCCTATCTAAACCCAATTTTTGGTACCAAACTTTTTACCTACTGATGTAAAATAATATTTTGGGATTTTTGAAGATTTTTATTTATTTTTAGGCTTAGCATAAGATAGAGTTATAGCTTTGATTCGGTAATTACCGGTTTTGCCCTTTTGGCCTATAAAATGAGTTTTACATAATATTTCGATACCAAACCTTTTGCTACTGATTTTATATAATAAATGAAATATTTTGAGTCTCCTGGAATGATAAAAATATCAGCTTTTCTTTAAAAACCCGGAAATCGCTTAAAACCGTCTTTTTACGCGTTTAAAACGCATAGTATGTATTAAAACCATTTTTCTCATATAAGACTTAATACCTACTGATGTTTTAAGCAAATTTTTATATTTTAACAATAAGCAAAATTTTTAAACTCAGACTTCAAATTTTGACCTTTAAAGCTTATGTGAAATTACCAAAATGCCCCTACGGTGCATAGTTTGGTTATAAAAGGTAAATTTCACATATATGCCATACCCTACTGTTATGACTTATAAAAATAAGTATTTTTACTGAATATATCAGACCTGAAACTCAGATTTATATTTAAAACTCCTTTATAAGCTTTAAAATGACCAAAATACCCCTACGGGACATAAATTGAGTTTAAATTCGTTTTGGGCATAATGGAAGGTATCCTACTGATATCACAATATATTTAAGGCATAATAACTTAGAAAACCTGTATATGACTCTTTTGGTTACCCGTTATGCATTTTTCGCGTTCGGTTCGGTTTATGTAACTAGTTTGCATAAATTGACCGAAACAGGTCAAACCTTATCATTTTTTATCTCAAAATCCAGAATGTGTTTAGTTTACCCATATTATATAAGTCTTTAAACTTATCGGGTCTAAAACACATTCTAATCCGGTCTTCACCTAATCGTGCGTTTTGAACCGTATCTTCCTTTAAAACTAACCGGTCTAAGCTTAGGCTTAATTAAGACCCGTTAGGAATCTAACAGGTTATTAAAAACCTTCGTTCCAGATTAGGAGCCCGGTAAAAGCTACTTGCACTCGCTATTTTTTATATTTACTTGCTCAGGTAAATACTTTTAACTTATTTTCCCTATACGGGCTTGGGATACAGTATTATAATAATACCGCTTGGTCGGGTATGTAGTTGTTTAAATCGGATTGTGATTAATATATTTACATAACCCATTTTAATCTGTTTTATTTGGTATATGGCCCTTGGGGAGTTAATGACCATGTCCCGGATATCCTTGGCATCATTCATTGAAATGGCCACGACCTAAGCATGGGGTGTAGGCATACACCTGACAACTGCATATGTAAAAACTGGTAACCCACTTTAAGGAATTAACCTTGTGGGCATTATGCCTGTGGCGTGTCAGTTAATCCAGTCCGGCTCTTCTAACCGGCCCTGACGGACGACAAATAAGTAAAACCGTATACAAGATTATTTTTAAATAATTGTCCCAAGTTATAAAAGAACTTTTGTGCCTTGTGCAATTAAATCAATTTTCTTAAAATCTTTTCAAAATGAGTCAGTTAATTGTATTTACCAGTGTAAACTGATGTATTTTCCAAAAAGGCTAAGTGCATGTACTAGACGGAATAGGCTGGCTACTCCTGGCATCATTAAACAAGTCTTGCAAGCTTAGATGTTAAAATCTGTTGAACAATGATCCTTTTTTTAACTTTTGATCTGCCTGTGGATCCCTCGCAACCGTTATTATAATACACTTGATATTACTTTTAATTCGGTTTGTAATGTGATTCATCTTTTCCTTCCGTTGTGCCTTAAATTGTGTTGTTTGACTATGATGATATCAACTACGTCATGATACTCCCCACCGGTAATACGTGGAAATATCGGGGTGTGACAGGTTGGTATCAGAGCCAACGTTGAGTGAATTAAAAGCTAGCCTTTTGTGTTTAATCTCAATGACACAGTTTGCACATTCCTCGACTTCCGAGTCTAGACAAAGAACTTAGGACTAATCCAAATTTGTTTTATTTTAATTTTGTCCTTTATTGTTTCTTTTGTTGTTTCTGTTGTTTGTTTTGATAGGACCTACAGGAATGTCGCCCAGAATCCGAGTAAGAGGTAGAGGCAGGGGGCCATTCATTGCCCCCAACGATCACGAGGCCGGGCCATCACACCGGCGAACTCCATCAGACTCGTTAAGCAAAAGTCCTCAGGAAAACTGGAGGACCTCCTTAGAACCCGCGAGACATTCAGTCTCGCTGAGCTCCTCACCTTCTTACCTAAATTCTTTCGGGTCTCAGTCGGAGAACGAGCCCCATAACTCACATCACTCTTTCATACCCCTGCAAAACCCCAACTCACCTTTCAACGACCCAACACCCTACTTCCAAAGCCGGTTCAACCCGGTAAACCTAATTGAAGAGTCAATGGGTTATAACCCATTGGGACCGGAGGACCATTTCTCCATGGATATGGAAGAGGATCCGGAACCTGCTGAGCCACCAACCGGAACACCTACGCACCCCATCGAGATTTCGGATGGGTCTTCATATCATGGATCACCTAATCGTGGTCCAAACAGTTACCAGGCAAGATTTGCCCAATACGACTGGGTGTTTACTCCCAGTTACCACTCATCACCGCAGCAGCAGCAGCAGCAGCAAGATCCCTCAGAGGATTCGCGCTTTGTAGCGGTTTCTCCACCGCCACCACCACCAGTGCAGCAACAGCCTCCGGAGCCACCGAGGCGTAGGAGATCAACCGCATGGATGTCCTTGCGAGGGAGAGTCCGTATTAGCACCCCTCAGCATTCAAGTGGCAGTCATTATCCGCCACTATACGAAGACCCACAAATGGGTGGGCCTTCGAACCCTGTTTCTGAAGTGGAGTCTGCGCCAGTCGCACCGCCACCAGTGGGCTATAACAACCCAATTCCTACGTACGCCGGTGTATCGGCGTATAACCCTTTCGAGTAGCCGGCCCATACTAACTACAACTATGCTGAGGCTGACCCATACCTCGTAGCAGCAAACTACAACGCTCTCCATCCGGAAGGGCCCTATGGAGGTCCCTGGACGACTGGGTATCCACCTTATGGGTACCAATACCCGCCACCTCCTCAACCTCTGCAGCATCAGCAGCCGCCGCAGCCGCCACTGTTATCGCCACCGCAGCAACAGGAGATTTTACAAAGGTTGAGCCAGGTGGAACAAGAGTTTCAGGAGGAGCGTAGAAGCAACCGGGGATTTCTCAAGGGTTTGGCAAGCTTAATCAAGGGGAAGAGAAAAAGGGATCACTAAATCCTTTATTTGTTTATTTGTATTTCTTTAATGTTTAAATCAAGTCCCTGCGTGGACATCTATTTCTGTATTCAGTCCCTGCGAGGACTTGTAGTTTCTGTTTAGCCCCTGCGTGGGCAAGTATTTCTGTTAAAGTCCCGTTTAGGGCAAGTATGTACTCTTTTAAATTTTAAGTAGCAGGTTATCATTTAAAAATTTATTTTTGTCATTATATGCATAAATGTAATATGTGTGAAATAAATAAATAAATCTAAAATATGTCATTCCTTTTATAAGGTCTGCCTTTAAATATTAAATAAGAATCTTAAAGGGTATAACCTAGCCTGCATGTCATTATAAGACCTGGCCATGATGGTAAAACCTGCTTAAAAAGATTCAAATCCTTGTTAACATCTGAAAACATGTTAACATTCCTGGCTGATGTGATTCGTAAAATCACACGTGTCATCCTTATATTGGATTATTCCAATTCCTTCTTTATTATTTAAACATCCAATTGTGATGTAATGCCTACGGGCCATAATCATTGTCATATAAGACTAAAGACAGTGGTGGTCTACGACTCCCTGTCAATAAAAGGTAATGAACTATGTTCAAGCCTTAATGCCTTGATTCTATAAAATCATGGCTTATAATTTAAATTATCCTTGTGACTTGGCCTTTTTGTGCTATTATTATAATTTAATTAAAACAAGGGATTATTATAATAAAAATCCTGAATGAATAATATTTAACAAATTAACCAATATGGTTATTAATACGATGGTTAATAAATCATCAAGAATGATATTATTGTATTAGACTTCTGAATAAATAATTATCATCAATTTATGTAGCCATCAAGCTACATGGCAGAGTATGAAGAAATAAACAGTCACACTCGGGAAAATCGTGACACTACCAGGATCAATGTGACCGGTGCGGAACTTCAAGCCCTAATAGATAATGTTGTTACAAAAGCCATGGATCGGCAGTTTAATGAATCTAGCGGGACTCGAAGCAAGACCCTATCCGCACCTCATTCCAAACCTCACCCTAAGACTCACTCTGAGGCTCATAGTAAGCCACCATCTAAGAAAGAGGATGATCGACACTCCTCAAATTAGCACAATGTTCCATCAAAGAAGATTGTATTTGATCGTGAACCACATACAAAGACCTGTACCTACAAATATTTCGTCTCCTGCAAGCCCAGGGATTTCACTGGGGAGAAAGGGGCTGTTGACTGTATGACATGGTTGGACGAAATGGATACCGTGGTTGACATCAGTGGTTGCGCTGATAGGGATGTTGTGAAGTATGTATCTCAGTCGTTTAAAGGAGAAGCACTAGCCTGGTGGAGGTCTCTAATCCAGGATACTGGGAAGATTCCATTGTACAATCTGTCTTGGGATCAGTTTGTTGCACTCATCAAAGAGAATTACTGCCCTCAGCATGAGGTTGAAAAGATTGAGTCCGACTTCTTATCTCTGGTGATGAAAAACCTAGACTGTCAGACTTACCTTACTAGTTTTAATACCATGTCTCGACTGGTTCCATATTTGGTAACACCGGAGCCCAAGCGAATAGCTCGTTTCATTGGGGGTTTAGCCCCAGAGATCAAAGCCAGTGTAAAGGCATCTCGACCTACTACTTTTAGGTCAGCAGCTGACCTATCTTTATCCCTTACCTTGGATGCGGTCAGGCTAAGATCGCTTAAGAACTCGGAGGAAGGTAAGAGAAAACGTGAGGACGATAACTCACGACGGTCTGAGAAGAAGTTTAAGGGAACCATAGACCACAAGAAGAAGTTTGGGTCTGGAAGGGTAGTCAACAAGTAGATGAGAAGCCAAAGTGTAAAACCTGCTAGAAACGTCACTTTGGAAAATGCAGGTTTGAATCCAAGTCCCAGTCAAAACCGTCTACATGTGGGTTATGCAAATCCAAGGAGCACAAGACATTAGACTGCAAGAAAATTAAGGATGCAACGTGCTATAACTATAATAAAAAGGGGCACATCAATACCAACTGCCCTAAATATGCCAAAAATCCTAAAGAAGTCAAAAAGACCAATGCAAGGGTCTTTCGAATGGATGCACGAGAAGTGGTTCAGGATGATAATGTGATAACAGGTACCTTTCTTATAAATGATGTTTTTGCAAGGGTGTTATTTGATTCGGGCGTGGATAAGTCATTTATAGATGATAAGTTTTGTAAGTTGCTGAATTTACCTGTTAAAACCCTAAGCGTGAAATATGAGGTAGAATTGGATGATGGCACCTTAGAGACAGCCTCAACTGTGTTAGATGGATGTTTTATATCCATTAGGAACCACTCTTTTCCGCTATCCTTACTTCCTTTGAAATTAGCTGGTTTTGACATAGTAATAGGCATGGATTGGTTATCTCATAACCAAGCCCAGATTTTGTGTAACAAGAAGCAAGTGGTAATCAAGACTCCGTATGGTGAGCCACTTACCATACAGGGAGACACTCAGTATGGGTTGCCTGAGCAAGTGTCTATCCTAAAGGCATCGAGGTGTTTGAAGAAGGGTTGTGTCATTTATATGGCACAGGTAACTATTGATGAACAGAAGCCCAAGGTTTAAGAAATCCCTGTCATTTCTGAATATCTAGAAGTATTCCCTAAAGAACTACCTGGTTTACCACCAGATAGGCAAGTGGTGTTCAGAATCGACATTATACGTGGAGCAGCACCTGTTGCAAGAGCACCTTACCGGTTAGCCCCAACTGAGATGCAAGAGTTGAGAACTCAGTTGGATGATTTGTTGGCAAAAGGATTTATTAGGCCTAGCTCGTCTCCGTGGGGAGCACCGATCCTATTTGTAAAGAAGAAAGATGGATCGATGCATCTATGCATCGATTAGTCTATGCATCGATTATCGCGAGCTCAACAAGGTCACTATCAAGAATAGATATCCATTGCCCAGGATCGACGATCCGTTCGATCAATTGCAAGGGGCGAGTTACTTCTCCAAGATCGATTTGAGGTCAGGTTACCATCAACTGAAGGTTAGAGATGAAGACGTGCACAAGCCTGCATTCAGAACTTGATATGGTCACTACGAGTTCTTAGTGATGCCTTTCGGGCTCACTAATGCACCAGCAGCATTCATGGACCTCATGAATCGCGTTTGCAAACTTGGACAAGTTTATCATCGTCTTCATTGATGACATCCTCATTTATTCAAAGAATCAAGCTGATCATGAGAAACATCTTCGATGTATTCTTAAACTTCTGCAACAAGAAAAGCTTTACGCCAAGTTTTCAAAGTGTGAATTTTGGCTTCGTGAAGTCCAATTCCTTGGACATATGGTTAGTGAGCGTGGTATCCAGGTGGATCCCGCTAAGATTGAAGCTATCATGAACTGGCAAGAGCCGACGACGCCCACAGAGATTCGCAGCTTCTTAGGCCTGGCAGGATATTATAGGCGTTTTATTGAGAATTTCTCAAGGATTGCAGCACCCCTAACTTCGCTGACTAGGAAGAATATTAAGTTTGATTGGGGTCCTAAGCAACAAGAATCCTTCGATATTCTTAAACAGAAGTTAAGCAATGCTCCTGTGTTGACATTGCCTAAAGGAATTGAAGAATTTGTGGTTTACTGCGACGCATCGCACACTGGCATGGGATGTGTGCTAATGCAGAAGGGTAAAGTTATTGCATATGCTTCCCGATAACTAAAAGTGCACGAAAAGAATTATACCACCCACGACTTGGAGTTAGGTGCCATTGTGTTTGCACTAAAACTTTGGAGGCATTACTTATATGGCACCAAGTGTGTGATCTCTTCTGTTCACAAGAGCTTTTAACATCTGTTTAATCAGAAGGATTTAAACATGAGACAGCATCGGTGGATGGAGACTTTAAATGACTATGATTGTAAAATACGATACCATCCAGGCAAGGAGAATGTAGTCGCTGATGCTTTGAGTAGGAAGGAAAGGGTTAAGCCCATTAGAATCAATGCCAAGAGCATTGAATTGAAGAACAGCTTGAATGAAAGAGTGCTAGCCGCACAGAAAGAAGCTATATTAGAAGCCAACTACCCGAATGAAAAGTTGGGAGTAACTGCTGAACAATTATCATATGGCAAGGATGGAATCCTAAGATTGAATGGATGAATATGGGTTCCGATCTATGGAGGACTTCGGGATGTTATCCTCCAAGAAGCCCACAGTTCTAAGTATTCTGTTCATCCTGGAAGTGACAAAATGTACCAGGATTTGAAGGCAAATTATTGGTGGATAGGCTTGAAGAAGTCTATAGCTACTTATGTAGCCAAATGTTTGACGTGCGCGCAAGTTAAAACTGAACACCAGAAGCCGTCAGGTCTGCTACAACGGCCTGAACTACCCACATGGAAGTGGGAAATGGTGACTATGGATTTTATCTCCAAGTTACCAAAGACAAAGCGAGGAAATGATGCTATTTGGGTTATAGTGGATAGATTGACTAAGTCAGCCCACTTCTTACCTATTAAGGAAATACACAACTCAGATAAGTTAGCTCAGCTATACGTGGACGAGATTGTATCTCTCCACGGAGTGCCAGTTTCTATCATCTCTGATAGGGATACGAGGTATACGTCGCATTTCTAGAAAAGCTTTCAGCAATCCCTAGGCACTCGATTGAATTTCAGCACAGCATATCATCCTCAGACGGATGGTCAGAGCGAGCGTACTATTCAGACACTCGAAGATATGCTACGAGCTTGTGTTTTTTTATCTGGGTGGAAGTTGGGATGATCATCTTCCATTGATCGAATTTTCATATAATAATAGCTATCATTCCAGTATTCAAGCTGCACCATTTGAAGCTTTATATGGAAGGAAGTGCAGGACGTCCATTTGCTGGGCAGAAGTTGGAGATGTCCAACTAACAGGACCTGATATAGTCCTGGAGATGACAGATAAGATTGTGCAGATAAGAGATCGTCTCAAAGCTGCCAGAGATAGGCAGAAAAGCTACGCAGATAAAAGGTGTAACCATCTAAAGTTCGAGGTAGGCGACAACGTTCTACTTAAGGTTTCACCCTGGAAAGGGGTGATGCGTTTTGGTAAGAAAGGTAAGTTAAGCCCCAGATATATAGGACCATTTGAGATCATCGAATGTGTTGGAACAGTAGCTTATAAGTTAAACCTGCCTGAAGAGCTCAGTGTTATTCATAATGTATTCCACATCTGCAATCTGAAGAAATGTTTAGCTGATGAATCACTAGTCATACCGCATACGGATGTGCACATAGATGAAAGCCTGAAATTTGTTGAAAAACCTTTGTCGATCAAGGATCGACAGGTTAAGAAGCTTCGAAGGAAGCATGTACCGATTGTAAAGGTTAAATGGGATGCCCGTAGAGGTCCCGAGTATACGTGGGAGGTAGAGTCCACAATGAAAGAGAAGTACCCTCATTTATTTCAGTAAATCTCGAGGTCGAGATTTCTTTTAAGGGGGTGAGGATGTAACACCTCGTAAAATCATGTCCAATATAGTATCAACACGTGTCATGGACTTTAAACGTGTAACGGATTGATTATGAGGGACCAAAGTTGAAAAACAAAAAAAGTATATGTATATAAGGAAACAAAGTGTTAAAATTTGATAATAATTCCTTTTAACAACTCTACACGATGTTTATAACCTTAAAACGAATGTATCATTAAGCATATGAAACCGTTTGTGGAAGAATGTGAAAGTTTACAAGACGCGAGGGTTGAAAGTGTCAACATGTTTAAGTTATACCTCTGAGTGACCTTTTAGCGAACTCGGAGCCTTGTAATGATTAATTATACTCCCAAGAATAAGTGGTAAAAATTTCACAAGGTTTCGATTCGTATGAGAAAGATACGCTAACTTTCGTAATTAAGGGGTTAAAAGCGTCAACTAGGCAAAACTTGTGTTTTCGATTATCGTTTAATGAAACCGGACCTAACGATGTTTGGTTATATCTCATGGATCATAGAAATGTAAATTTCATGAGTTAAAAGTGCTTAAAATGGAAGAAATTACGCTTTAGAAGGTCCAGGGGGTGAAAATGTCATTTTTGAAACTTGTTTGGTTGATCCCTTACCTGCTGGCGCTGCGCCACCACCTGAGGCACTCCAGTTCAGCAAAAAGTTGTTTAACGTGGCAGCTTGCATGTTTTCTAAATTCCGCGAGTTTGCCACCCTCTAGCTGCTTGAAACACATCCCTAGACACTTGTTTTCATCTCTAGAGTTGCCATAACACCTGTATCAATCTCCATGATCCTTCCTTAGCTATATATAGGGCTCATTGTTGCAACATTTGGGCACTTCACTTGAAAAACTTCCAAACACTTGTTCTGGAGATTCCTGGAGCTCAAGACCACTTCCTAAGGATCATTAGTCGTGCATAGGACTTCAATAAGTGTCCTTAACCTCTCTTAATTCAGTTTTATTAGTTTAATGGCCTAAACTCAAACTCGTCGTAATTAAGGTTTGACTTAGTGATTAATCACTAATGGCCCATTCAATTCTCGAATTGAAAGTACCTATGAGTTGGTAATTATGTGGGTAATAAACCCGTAAAAGGGCACCCTCTGATTCCCACTCTAACTAGGTCAATTGTCGGGTCAAAGTTAATTATAAAAAGTCAACAGAAAGCAAATTTTCGCATAAACACATAATTAACGATGTAGAAGCCATTGAACCTGTTTTATCACTCATATAACTTGGTAATTAATATAAGAACATGTCTAAGCATGTTCAACCCGACAATTTTCAATTTAAGCTCGGTTCGGAACCGAAAGTCGCATAAGTGGACTTTTACTTTGACTTTCAGTTCTGACCCATTAAATCATATTTTAGAAATGCCTTAGAGCTTTATTAGGACCAGGTTACATGTTAGTATAACCCTCTGTGTTTATACAACTTGGTTCATTAGTTATCCGATTCATATGCATGTTTCCGTTATATGCCTAAATATTGACCAATATGCCCTTTTGACCTTAAAACAAGAATTTTGAAAATGTGAGAGGACAATAATATTTATTACTGATTTATAAACTTGCCTCTAAATTTTCACATCAGTTTGAGGTCTAGATTAAGAGTTATGCTCAATAGCGTAATTAGAAAGCTTTTTATTAATTAAACGGCGTAATTAGCATAAAGCCTATCTAAACCCAATTTTTGATACCAAACTTTTTACCTACTGATTTAAAACAATATTTTGAGATTTTTGAAGATTTTTATTTATTTTTAGGCTGAGCATAACATAGAGTTATAGCTTTGATTCGGTAATTGCCGGTTTTGCCCTTTTGGCCTATAAAAAGAGTTTTACATAATATTTCGATACCAAACCTTTTGCTACTGATTTTATATAATAAATGAAATATTTTAAGTCTCCTGGAATGATAAAAATATCAGGTTTTCTTTAAAAACCCGAAAATCGCTTAAAACCGTCTTTTTTACGCGTTTAAAACGCATAGTATGTACTAAAACCATTTTTCTCATATAAGACTTAATACCTACTGATGTTTTAAGCAAATTTTTATATTTTAACAGTAAGAAAAAGTTTTAAACTCAGACTTCAAATTTTGACCTTTAAAGCTTATGTGAAATTACCAAAATGCCCCTACGGTGCATAGTTTGGTTATAAAAGGTAAATTTCACATATATGCCATACCCTACTGTTATGACTTATAAAAATAAGTATTTTTACTGAATATATCAGACCTGAAACTCAGATTTATATTTAAAACTCCTTTATAAGCTTTAAAATGACCAAAATACCCCTACGGGACATAAATTGAGTTTAAGTTCGTTTTGGGCATAATGGAAGGTATCCTACCGATATCACAACATATTTAAGGCATATTAACTTAGAAAACCTGTATATGACTCTTATGGTTACCCGTTATGCATTTTTCGCATTCGGTTCGGTTTATGTAACTAGTTTGCATAAATTGACCGAAACAGGTCAAACCTTATCATTTTTTATCTCAAAATCCAGAATGTGTTTAGTTTACCCATATTATACAAGTCTTTAAACTTGTCGGATCTAAAACACATTCTAATCCGGTCTTCGCCTAATCGTGCGTTTTGAACCGTATCTTCCTTTAAAACTAACCAGTCTAAGCTTAGGCTTAATTAAGACCCGTTAGGAATCTAACAGGTTATTAAAAACCTTCGTTCCAGATTAGGAGCCCGGTAAAAGCTACTTGCAGTCGCTATTTGTGATATATACTTGCTCAGGTAAATACTTTTAACTTATTTTCCCTATACGGGCTTGGGATACGGTATTATAATAATACCGCTTGGTCGGGTATGTAGTTGTTTAAATCGGATTGTGATTAATATATTTACATAACCCGTTTTAATCTGTTTTATTTGGTATATGGCCCTTGGGGGTTAATGACCATGTCCCGGATATCCTTGGCATCATTCATTGAAATGGCCACGACCTAAGCACGGGGTGTAGGCATACACCTGACAGCTGCATATGTAAAAACTGGTAACCCACTTTAAGGAATTAACCTTGTGGGCATTATGCCTGTGGCGTGTCAGTTAATCATGTTCCGCTCTTCTAACCGACCCTGATGGACGACAAATAAGTAAAACTGTATACAAGATTATTTTTAAATAATTGTCTCAAGTTATAAAAGAACTTTTGTGCCTTGTGCAATTAAATCAATTTTCTTAAACTCTTTTCAAAATGGGTCAGTTAATTGTATTTACCAGTGTAAACTAACGTATTTTCCAAAAAAGGCTAAGTGCAGGTACTAGACGGAATAGGCTGGCTACTCCTGGCATCATTAAACAAGTCTTGCAAGCTTAGATGTTAAAATCTGTTGAACAATGATCCTTTTTTAAACTTTTGATCCGCCTGTGGATCCCTCGCAACCGTTATTATAATACACTTGATATTACTTTTAATTCGGTTTGTAATGTGATTCATCTTTTGCTTCCGCTGTGCATTAAATTGTGTTGTTTGACTATGATGATATCAACTACGTCACGATACTCCCCACCGGGCCCACCGGTAATACATGAAAATATCAGGGTGTGACAGAACTTCCCCCTACTGGGGTTAAAGGCTCCTTGTCTAAGCATTTTCGATATATATATATGGTCAGGATTTAGAGAAACGGTGAAAAGTGTGAGAACAGTGAGAGCGATTTTGGTGTTGACATGTGGCATTGATGCTGAATTACACTAAGGGGTAATATTGTCAAAAAAACCCACTCACATGAACTGGGTGTTCAAATAAAACCCCACAAAAACACTCAATTCAGAAAAAAGCCATGAAAATACCCAAGTTGAAAACGCCATAAAACACTCAGTTCAGAAAAATGCCATGAAAATACCCAGTTAAAAACACCATAAAACGCCAGTTCAGAAAAACGCCATGAAAAACTCAATTGAAAACTCCATAAAGCACTCAGTTCAGAAAAACGCCATGAAAATACCTAGTTAAAACGCCATAAAAACACCTAGTTCAGAAAAAAAACCCATGAAAATACCTAGTCTAAAACGCAATAAAACGCCCAGTTCTGAAAAACGCCATAAAAACCCAGTTCATTTTTTTCGAAAAGTATATCAATAGTATACTCGTTGGAAAGATTAAAAAACGTTGAATTTTATGGTGTGATTTTTTGAAAAAATAATCGCGTATAAAAAAGTTATTGGCATTTAAATATGATCGGGGGAAATGGCATGTGATTTGCATGTGCACCCTTGTTTGGATCTTCCTATTTTACCCCTCCTGGTAGTTCCAATGCCACTAGTATTTACAAAAATGTCACCGCATCAATCTCAACCACTAACCACTAAGATCTTGTGGCTGAGAATCGTTCTCACCGTTCTCACACTTTGAAGTGTTTTCTCCTGATCCTGTTCCTATATATATATATATATATATATATATATATGTAATACCGAGTTTACGGCCCTATTTAATTAACACGTTTCAGCATGTATGTGTGCTTCAACGTTTTTACGTCTATTTTTTTTCCTATTTAACGACCCTATTACAACATGCAAGTCCTATATTCTTTTCTACGTTTTAGGTTTCGGTCTAATTTTTTCGGGTTAACACGCTGCAACAGGGTGCGTGATTCAATATTTTTACATCTACTATTCATTAGGGTTATTGGTCCCACCACAACACACAAATCCTAAATACAAGTTTTGTTATATGTATTAAACGCACGGGTCGTAAGTCATAACCTTTAGGGGCTGTTTGTTTACCTCTTAATGGTTCAGACCTCTTACTGGTTCAGCACTTAATGGTTCAGATTGTTTGTTTCGCAAGTAGATATCTGAATGGTTCAGACATTTGCCTCTAAATGATTAAGCATTATACAGAGTCTCAATGGTTAAGACCTCTAATCTAAATGGTTCAGACGTTTTCCTCTAAACGGTTAAGCATTATACTGACTCTTAATGGTTCAGACCTCTTACAGGTTCAGCACTTAACCATTTAGAAGTTGTCTAAATGATTAATGGTTTTTGGACAATTGGAATGATTAAACCTCTCGTCTTGGGCTCGGTTGGCTAACATGGTTATTTTATTTATTAACTTAAGCTTATATAAATCGTCTAGAACTCGGTCGGCTAACATGGTTATCTTCCTATACTAATAAATGAAAATCTTTTTGGACACGTGTCACTTCCTGGTGTTACCTAGTCTAAAACGCAATAAAACGCCCAGTTCTGAAAAACGCCATAAAAACCCAGTTCATTTTTTTCGAAAAGTATATCAATAGTATACTCGTTGGAAAGATTAAAAAAACGTTGAATTTTATGGTGTGATTTTTTGAAAAAATAATCGCGTATAAAAAAGTTATTGGCGTTTAAATATGATCGGGGGAAATGGCATGTGATTTGCATGTGCACCCTTGTTTGGATCTTCCTATTTTACCCCTCCTGGTAGTTCCAATGCCACTAGTATTTACAAAAATGTCACCGCATCAATCTCAACCACTAACCACTAAGATCTTGTGGCTGAGAATCGTTCTCACCGTTCTCACACTTTGAAGTGTTTTCTCCTGTTCCTATATATATATATATATATATATATATATATATATATATATGTAATACCGAGTTTACGGCCCTATTTAATTAACACGTTTCAGCATGTATGTGTGCTTCAACGTTTTTACGTCTATTTTTTTTCCTATTTAACGACCCTATTACAACATGCAAGTCCTATATTCTTTTCTACGTTTTAGGTTTCGGTCTAATTTTTTCGGGTTAACACGCTGCAACAGGGTGCGTGATTCAATATTTTTACATCTACTATTCATTAGGGTTATTGGTCCCACCACAACACACAAATCCTAAATACAAGTTTTGTTATATGTATTAAACGCACGGGTCGTAAGTCATAACCTTTAGGGGCTGTTTGTTTACCTCTTAATGGTTCAGACCTCTTACTGGTTCAGCACTTAATGGTTCAGATTGTTTGTTTCGCAAGTAGATATCTGAATGGTTCAGACATTTGCCTCTAAATGATTAAGCATTATACAGAGTCTCAATGGTTAAGACCTCTAATCTAAATGGTTCAGACGTTTTCCTCTAAACGGTTAAGCATTATACTGACTCTTAATGGTTCAGACCTCTTACAGGTTCAGCACTTAACCATTTAGAAGTTGTCTAAATGATTAATGGTTTTTGGACAATTGGAATGATTAAACCTCTCGTCTTGGGCTCGGTTGGCTAACATGGTTATTTTATTTATTAACTTAAGCTTATATAAATCGTCTAGAACTCGGTCGGCTAACATGGTTATCTTCCTATACTAATAAATGAAAATCTTTTTGGACACGTGTCACTTCCTGGTGTTTTCTCACGTTATTTTTCTATTTATCTCTCATATTAAATAATAATAATTTATTAGATAAGAATAAATATTTAGATAGGAATAACTATTTTGATAAGGATAAATGTTTGTTTTTATTATGATCATATTAAATAATAATAATAATAATTTTAAACAAAATTAAGTAAGAATATAAAAGTTTGTTTTTATAATGAACATAGTAAATAATAATAATAATTTTAAACAAAAATATAGATAAGAATAAATATTTGTTTTTTTATAACTAAATCTAAACAAAAATTTCGATAAGCATAAAGGTTTGTTTTTATTATGAGTAGATATGTATACTTAGGAGTTCGGTGATTGAAATTATCGTAAACTAGAAATTAAAGGTTCTCGTTTGATATATACTTAATAATTGTATTATTGTTTTTTTTTCACTAGAATTAAATAATTATTCTAGGTCGGGCATATGCTTTTATCAAATTGTAAGTGTTTTTAGACGCATCGCTATAATAGTATGTGTACTGTTATAATTGGTTTAATCCCATCATTTATCGCACATTGCATCAACATGTAGAAAGAACACGATTTTTAGATATAACAATTCTATACTCCATTCAAAGAGAATTTCATTCTCGATTTTACGATATAATTCATAAAAATAATGAAATATATAAAAACGTAGGGATCGATCTCTACCTTTTTGTACCATAAACTCTCTTGAATACAAATTTAAGACAAGTGTTTTATGAATGAAATAAACAAATAAGCATGTACATGGAGTTCATTTTTAAAAAGTAAATCTTGACGACTGTATATGTTAACATATGACATTATATTTTATTCAACACCTGTAATATATGAGTTTTTTTAAAGATATATTTTTATTATTTTTTATATAAAATTAAATTTTTGCAAAATAAAAAAACAAAGTGAAATGTTATAAGAAGTAAATAGTACATCAATGTTCTTTTTTAAAAGATAAATCTTGATGACTATTTATGATAACATATAAGATTATATTTTATTAAACACATGCAATATACGAGTTTTTTTAAAGATATATCTTTTTCATTGATTATTATATAAAATTATACTAGGTTAGAACCCCGTCTATTACATGGGTTGAATAAATGTAATTTTATATATTAAATAATAAAAAGTTATATCTTTATGAAACTCGCATATTGTACGAGTTAAATAAATGTAATTTTATATATCAAATAATAAAAAAAGTTATATCTTTAAAAACCATGTGTATTACACAGAGTAAATAAATGTAATTTTGTATACTAAATACTAAAAACGTCGTATTTTTAAAAAACTCGTGTATAATCGGGTTGAATAAATCTACCAAATGATAAAAAAAAATTACATCCTTAAAAACCCCGTATATTACACGTGTTGAATAGATCTAAAAAGAGTTATATCTTTAAAAACCATGTGTATTCACTACAAGAAATTTGGTGCTTTACCAACATAATGTATGTGTGGGAAAAAGCGTATAGTTTGTTGGTAGTTGTCTTTACCTACACATAAATTAAGTGTAATGATGTGTAGACTCGTGACTGTGGATATAGGCCATTACCCACACATAAGTTATGTGTAGGTATATAGCAAGCTATATCTACACATATATGTGTGGCTAAAAGGCATTTATATGTGTGGTTAAAAGTACAACAATTTGTTTAGAAGGCAGGTGACGTGGCAGGTGATGTGGCAAGTGATGTGGCATCCAACGTGGCAGGTGACATGGCGGATGACGTGCCATGAATATACGTGTAGGTAAAAGTAATCTTATATGTAGGTAAAAGTAATGTTATGTGTAGGTAAATGTTGAAGATGTGTTGGCATTGATATTAATATGTGTTGAAACAAATGTAAACTAAAAGGCAGTAAAATCATACATAATGTCACAAACGTCACCATTGATTAATACATGAAACAAAGTGCCAATTTGATTAATACATGAAACAAATGTAAACTACAAGGCAGTAAAATCACAAATAATCAAAAGGCTTGTCAACTTAACAAGAGAATAAAGAGTTGGATCTTGACCATTGATATGACCATGAAAATATAAATGTTACGATAAGTCCATAATACATCGTTAAACCATTTTATCTAACTTGTGACAGCATCAGCAAGCACTTTATTTTGAAATATCTGCAAAAAAGAACAATCTTTAAACATAAGATGCTCATTTTAACTATCATTAATTAATGTAAAAGAAAACCACCTGCATGAGTGTGTTGAGAACATACAAGACCTCGAAGATAAAATGTATGCAAACGTTCTTCTCATGTTGTCTCAGCTGGGACACCGCATTCACCACCCGAGTCATTACCGTCATAAAAAGATCTACTTCCAGGCACATCACGTTCATGGTTACCACTACACGAAAATGTTACAAAATGTTAATACATGATTGAAACATCTGTGAATAAAAGCGCTCAAAAACATGCACCAGAGTGTTATGTCTTTCATACCTTAAATTAGGTGAGGAGTTTCATCCATTGATACATGCATGACCTACTAATTGTTGCTGAAAATATAATGAAATTGGATTTAGTTGATATCAGATCCAAGCATCTGTCATTAAGTTTCATATGCTTGTTTACCTTTGGCTGCGATATTATGTTTTACAACAAACCATACTAAGCCCGGTTGCATTGGGATGTTGAGGTGTGCCATCGAAAAACCCTAACACGAACCATTTTCTAGTGGCTGTAATCTTGCCTGAACACGTCTAAACCATCGTTAGCTTGCTAGTCTAGATATCATACCATTCCTGCCGATACTTGATGTATTTAATCCGGAAGATGGCACTTGCTGGCCTCCACTGCCGTCTGAATCTTCTTTGCATAGTCATGTAGCTGCTGCAAAAACAACTAACAAAAGATTCATTATCAGAAATGCACATATAAACACAATCTTCTATCACAAGAAATTTATGCAAAACATCGAATACTTTTTATTTAGCTATAATAAACACTTATCAATCAAATTGGCTTAAACACAATCTTCTATCACAGAGAAGCAATGAGGGGCCAGAGAATGGAACAAAGGCAGCAGCTGTTGTTTGCTGTGAAATGTAACCAAATGGCTCAAAAGTCTGAGAACGAAAACAAGAAAACATTTGTAAAATTCTTGGACCCAAATGCCATTATTTATGTACATAGACAATAACAATACATGGGGGTTGACCATAAAATATGAACCAACACTCACTTTGTATGAGCACTTAGTGGGGATTTGTCCCATTTAAAAGCATCAACTCACCTCGTTTGACTTCACATGTATGTAGAACCTAGATATAAAATAACAAATCTACTATAATAAAAGAAACCAATTTTTGGACACATGTCATTCATTGAAGGCATCCTCATATATATACTTATCTTATATTAAATAAATAATAAATTAATATTAAATCTTATCATACTTTAATAAAATTTTATCCTCAAATCTAAATTGTTAATTTAATATATTTTTTAAAACAAATACCTCTCTTTCCTATTTATATTAAATATATAAATAATAAATTAATATTAAATGTTATTCTAATTTATTAAAAATATAATTTTTTATTATTATTTGGTATACAAAATTATATTTACTCAACTCGTTTAAAACGAGGGGTTTTTAAAAATTTAACTTTTATTATTTACTATACAAAGTTACATTTATGTAACCCGTGTAATACGCGAAATTTTTAAAGATATAACTTTTTTTATCATTTGCTATGTAAAATTAGATTTATTCAACAAGTGTAATACACAGGGTTTTTAAGGATATAATTTTTTTATTATTATTTGTTAGATTTTTCAACCCGACTATACACGAGTTTTTAAAGATACGACGGTTTTAGTATTTAATATACAAAAAATGGCAAGCATATTGTATATTCTCAAAAAAAAGTATGATTGATAATAATAAGATTTCATGATATAAGTTTTATCTTTACCTTTCATATGAAAGTTGCACCCAAGGCCACAAGCTAGACTCACAAATAATGTAATCAAATCTATTTTCACCAGGTGTGAATAATCTGGCCTATCACCAAACCACAATGATAAAAAAGAACTTAGTTCAAAAAAAAACTTGAAATGAGCATTTTGAAGAAAACCAGGTCACTTTATTATAATTATGAACCTGCTCAATTAGGGATTTGAGAGCTGCTCGAATGGACAAGGGTAGTGGCTTACTCCCATGAACCACAAGGTCAAGGAGCCGTGATTGGCAGTGGCCCATGGCTTTAAAGTAGATTGAACCCCCTTTGGAAAAAATGCTTTGATTTTTGCATATGACAGCAAGTTGAGTGTTATCTGCCACTAGATTAAGACTTGTTTGGAGTTGAAGCATGCTCCATCACACTAATTACCAAAGTTAAGTAATTTTTTAACCAACCATTACATGTATATTCACATTAAAAGTTAATCAGATATGAGTACACAAAATATCAAAATTCCAACAGTTGATTGACCAACATTACCTTCAACGACTGACTATTGTAAAATAGGATTTTTTACTTTTGAAAATCAGAACATGAAGCTTGGTTCGTTTGGATACCTGCAGAACTTCAAAGCTGATGATTCAAGGCGATGAACAGAGACTACTAATGATGAACCATAATGTGACAACTGTCAAATTTGCAAGCTTCCGTACAATTGATTAATATTAAATTTGTGCTTAATGACTATGCTTGATTACAACTGATGATTTAAACTGCTTTTTGATTACTATTACATACATACATGAGCATCACATTTCATACTGTCACACCATTTAATACACACAAACGTTAGTGACATACTTGATGCACAAAGCGCAGTTAGCACAAGTTAGCAGGTAACTCAGAAATATACTGACAGTGCCAGTACATAGACAGACAGTGTTTGGAGACCCAATACGGGCCAGGGACAAAGTACTACACTAGTATGGTGTGTAAGGAAGTGAGGACCATGAGACTGTGTCACTAGGCGATAGTTTGAGTGCCGGGAGGTGCCTAAAACTCATTTTTAGTGCAGAATTCTGCATTTTCAGCAACGATTCAGCTTTTAACATACTCGTATTATACAGAGAATTGACTAAATGGTCCTGAACGCCTTCCTAAGTGTTGGAATTAATTTCATTACAAAAAGATGCATAAAAGACACTATACGGTACAATTTAACACTTTAACGGAACAGTACGTAACCGAACAACCGGACATTACCCGGGACAACAAAATTTTGTCAGAAACATTATTTTATTATTTTTAACTAATAATGGTTCCAAAAATCCCAACACACTATAGAAATATGTCGTACACATAATACCTTAGAAAATACACTTTACCTCCTAGATATTTACCTACTTAATATCAAATGTTACAACTACCCCCCCCCCCCCCAGCCTAAATTTCGGCCATCATCACCATATATTCCCTAGATTTTTCTTTTTAATCTTTGCTTGTTGGATTGGCCAAGATATAATGTAATGATCACAATTATGACAAAGGGGATTTCCAAGAAATCCTTATATATCTTCCTACTTCTCACTCCTCACCTCAAAAGTTCACTCCACCACCCTCAAACTCACTCTCTCTCTTCCCTCTCAGCTGCATACATCCGCCACCACCATCATCACTTCAACATTCACTCCTTTGATCCATTTTCAAGTCCAAAACAAGTGATAGAAGGATCCTTGTGAAGCTTGGAGCATGGAGTCTTGAAGAAACATTACCCCTTACATTCTCACGCCAATTTCATCATCATTTCTTGTTCACAAGTTCATCCCTAGCCCTTGTGCTAGTTGTAAGTCTTCGATTTAACTCTTGAATCACTTCTACGTTGATTGTTCGAAACATTGCTGTTTGAAGTTTAAAATAAGGACACAAAGAGAAAATGAACAAGGAACCTAAACGTGAACTTATATAATGATAAAATCTGGTTGGATTATGTTGGTATAAGCATGCATGTTGTTTGATCACTGATTTCTCGATAAACCCGTTGTTAGAACAATTGTTGACGCGTTTTGGTAACATTTACACTCTAAAAAGCATGCTGATTAGTATTTTCAGCCAACTTCAACAGGCTGTAACTGGATCATTATAAATCGAAAAACTGATTTTCTGAAGACTAAATTATGTATTTTCGAAAAACTCATCAAATGGCACTGGAATCGTAATTTTTCGAGGTCGTTTACTATTTTTAAAGGACTATTTTTGGACAGCAGCTCAAGCTGTGTTTTTACTGCAGAAAAAGTGTGATATATTCGGAGTCATAACTTGAAAACTGGGTAGAATTAGCTCATGGGATTTTTACTGTAGATGGTCGCTATCGTCGCCGTAATCCTCCCACTGGAATTACGTCAATCGGACTTACGATTAACTTTTAGTGAATTATTCCGCAGACTGCAGTCAGAAAGTGACAAATCTGATTGCAGTCCGGTAAATGAATTTCTATGAAATATTGGTAATGAACTGAACCCCGATATTTTTACACAATAATATTTGGAACGTATATGACATTCTGTAAAAATTTGGGAATTTTTGGAGAAGGTTAACTATTTTATTAAAATGCTCGAAAACAGTCCAGTTTTGATTAATAAAGCTAAAATGACCTAAGTGGTATATTGCATGTCTGATTGTCGGGTTGGTTATGTGAGAACAATCTACGGGATATATGTAAAAGAAAATGATATGCTATTAAGCATGGACACCTCCATTTACAAAGGAGACTATGGCGAAATTTTCCGAAAATTCAAACACTTAGTAAATATTTTCTAGACAAGTGTTTACTAGCATATTTTAGACTATGTTTTTCAAACATAAAACTCGCCGTAATTTTTACAACGAAATACAGAGTATCGGAGGTTGGTTTTATACATGAATATGGTTAAATATGTATTCTCTAAAAAGGGACTTAACAATATAATTCCAATACGAGCATACATGTGTAAAATATCCCATCCTTGGGAAGGAAATACGAATACTTGAGAAGTATTAATACAGAAATCTTGTATAAACAATTATTCCAAAACTAAATATAATTATTATGACTGGGAATAATGTCAGAAACATAACTCACAAACATAAATACTAAGACAAGGCACGACCCGTTCGTCTAACAGACGTTAGACCATTGTAGGTAGTCGTGTAGCTGAGGAGAATTGGGTTACAACTACCGAAGACGCAATACAGTGA
Source organism: Helianthus tuberosus (assembly GCA_030545235.1). Lineage (NCBI taxonomy): Eukaryota > Viridiplantae > Streptophyta > Magnoliopsida > Asterales > Asteraceae > Helianthus > Helianthus tuberosus. The sequence goes on from CM060362.1 coordinate 5,234,566, forward strand.
GTTCATGTCCCCCTTTCCTCTTAACTGTTTTCAGTTTTATACTTCGGGGGTGAAATACATGTTACAATTATTACAGACATTTACTTATATGGTATGGTTAGCTTAAGGAGGGTTTTTATTACGCGATCATGTGAGTGGTGGGCATGACACTTAAGGCCATTAATCCTCGTTGTAGGGCCGAGGGACATTAGTGATAGATCTATTTGGGTGTAGCGAGCCCCACTCCTCAGTCCGCTGAGTGGACCATGAGGTGACTAAGTGCCTGACGCACAAATCTGCTAGGTTTGAGTCATCCTGCATCATTTCACATATATCATTGGCTTTGCAACCCAATGGTGATCTCTTTTTCCTTAATTGCTACATACCAGGGATTTTCATACATACAGACACATTACAAAGGTTTATACATACTCACTTACACATGAACTCGCTCAACTTTATGTTGATTTTTCAAACTACATGTATTTCAGGGAACTAGTGGATCTGGCGGGGTATGCATGTGTCAAGCTGCGTTTTGAATAAAAGATGTCATCCAGGGTTGTTGAGTTTAGAGGGTGTATCCCTTTCCTGGACAGGATACAAAATTTTAAACTCAGGTTTTATTTAAGTACTTTTGCTGAGTCATTGTAAACTCATTTAAACATGTCACGGTTTGTAACTTATTTGTTATTGATGTTTTCAAACAATGGTATTGTGGTAGTTTCTAAACTTTATTAATGGACAAACATCTCATAATTTTATCATATAGCATTGTTATGATTGTTGCTATGGTATTAAGAAGTCACACCAAATAAACCATGCTTCCGCAAAAGTCAAGGTGTGACAGCTTGGTATCAGAGCCTCGATCGTAGCGAAATTGGATTCTTTCTCGAGTCTAGACTACGATCATTAGGGCTCTCACGAAAACGTTTTCACGACTTGTTTTTCATTTGCATACACAAAAGGTCCAGATCCAGGGAACAAACATTTTTACAAACAAAAGGCACACATACACATTTCAAAATTTATATTTATAGTTCAGTCTTAGAGACTGAGGGAGGTCCAGTCTTAGAGACTGAGGGAGGTTCAGTCTTAGAGACTGAGGGAGATTCAGTCTTAGAGGCTGAGGGAGGTTCTGTCTTAGAGACTGAGGGAGGTTCAGCCTTAGAGGCTGAGGGAGGATTAGCCTTAGGGGCTGGGGATAATTAGTCTTAGAGATTGGGAGGATTGGTCTTAGAGGCCAGGGAGTTGGTCTTAGAGACCAGGGAATTAGTCTTAGAGACTGGGAGGATTGGTCTTAGAGGCCAGGGAGTTGGTCATAGAGACCAGGGAATTAGTCTTAGAGACTGGGAGGATTGGTCTTAGAGGCCAGGGAGTTGGTCATAAAGACCAGGAAATTAGACTTAGAGACTGGGAGGTTTGGTCTTAGAGGCCAGGGAGTTAGTCTTAGAGACTAGGGAGTTCAGTCTTAGAGATTGGGGAGGTTTAGTCTGAGAGACGGGATGTGTTAGTCTGAGAGACTGGGTGGTTTGGTCTGAGAGACTGGGAGATTTGTCTGAGAGACGAGGAAAGATAATATGAATACATGACTACGTGATAAATTACTCTTATTTGCATACGCTGATTGCTAATGATTGTTATGGATATACGTGCTATGACTAATATGTAATGACACACATGTTACTTTGATTAAAAAGCGAATTGTCAGATGATAACGACCCTACGACCACCGCCACAGATGATGAGACTGTACCTGCGCCAGAGATATTTACGTCAGACACTGAAAGTGACCCTGACACACTGACCAAGGACGAGGACGACTTCCAACCGTCCGTGCTGCCAGACTTTGGCGATGAATTACCCTTGTTGATGGCATTCTTGACGAAGATCCCTCTGTCATTCATGTTTCGGCCCATGACCACTTCATTACTGGTCATCCCATTGGTAAACACACCTTGGCTCCGATTCTCGGCAATGCGCCTCTTGTGGACATTCCTTCCGAAGGTTGGCTACTCGACAAACAATTGATAACGACATTGACATGATATTGATGGTCCTTCTGATAACGCCCATGATGATGGAAAGTTGGACGAGAACGTTGTTACTAATTTCACTTTTTGAGACCCCTGTTAACAAGCTATCCTCTGATTCTAGCATGCATTCAGACTCCTTTGAATCTATGACATCTGCAGCCTTACAAGCAGCTGGGTTACAACTTTCTTCTACTGACGCAGACGACGATGACATGGCTGCTGCACTATCCCCTGCTCAAGGCACCACACCGTTACACGACCCAGAGCCTGCTCCTGAGCTAGTTTCTGCACCTTTTGGGTTAGCTTGATGTTGCACCTACTGATCCTGCACCCTTACTTGGTCATGACCCTGTTCCTTTTGGTTTACTAGACATTGCGCCCCTATTATTTGACCCAGTGCCAGCACCTGACAATCTCCTTATTGGTTGAAACGTTTGTTTTTGCACTCACAACAGAGGGTGTTGCTCCTTCTCTCCTATGAAGACCGACGTCCATTGCGCCTACGTGCCTATCGCCTTCTTTCAAAACATACCCGCACCCCGGGAAGGTACTCCAAGTCAGCACCCGCGTAACGATTCGTTTGCCACATCGGCATTTTCCCGACTTCACAGGTCACACCGTTTGCTACATTCACCTCTACAACGTCGGACGAGCCATTTCAATGGTTCCTATAATACACTATACTAATCTTAGACCCTTGCCATTCCTCACATTATGGAGGCTACACACGGGATGAGTGCTCCTGTAACATCAGCTACAGTTTGAGGATATGAGTCGCAGAGTGTTGGAGCTTGAGCTGACACCACATTTGGTAATTACATCACAAGACAGCATATTGTCTGAAAAGTTTATGTAAGACACCACGTCCTCCACCCTGTCTTTTGCCATCATGCTTTGATCCTCCACATTTATCAAGGTTCCTTTTGCACTCTCAACCGTTACTATTACACCGTTCCCAGGATCCTGATACTATCGAACGGCAGAGCAGATAATTATTTCGACGTGTACACAAGCCCGAGGAGGAGTTCACGCACGTTAAACAATTTACTTTTCTTTCCTCCTCTACCTCAGACACTGGTATAGTGATTTCTGGATTATGTGGATTGCATTACATTTGGGGAAAGACACTAATGATAAACTGGGATTGTGGAGACTTTTGAAGACCACATCTGACTACGTAATTTTGATACCCTAATATATTTAGTGGACAAGGGTAGGGTGACCATGTGTCCCTGTTGATGTGATACATTTTGAAAGACAATACAATTGTGGTCAGGGAATAATGAGAACCCAGTCATCATTGAACATGTGACAAAACTATATGGCCAATGGCCAACGAAAGCTCAGTCGCTATGTCTTCATTAAGCACGTTATTGATCTATATGTGTGTGCTATAATTATAATGCTACGTGCTTACTTGCTATGCTCTCATTAAACATAATTACCAAATTACTTGGTTATACTATGATTATGCTATTGCTTGATGGGTTGGTACGATAACCTAATATGTGTATGTGTATATGATCTCTAAACAACTATATGCACTCCCCGAATGAATAAGACCTGACCTAACCAATCTTCTCCTCAGAAGATGTCGATACAAGGGAACGTCGATACCAACAACCCTCTGCCGACAACAGCAGAGTCAGAACTGCAAGGACGCATCTCACAAGCCATCGCACAACTCGAGGCCCTTCGCTCCGAACACTGCGGAGGTACCTCAGGAAATAACCCACCCAGCGACTGCACTTACGATCAGTTCTTGAACCACAAACCTCGAGAATTCGACGGCACCGAAGGTGCCCTAGCCTTCGTGCGCTGGATTGAGAAGACGGATTCTGTTTTACGATTGAGTAAATGTGACCCTGAACATCAGGTCACGTATATAGCTGGACTATTTGTAGATGGGGCTCTGTCATGGTGGAACCTTCAGGTTCAAACAATGGGTGAGACTACTGCGTATGCTTTGACGTGGGACGGACTGAAGGAACTGATGCGTAAGAGATATTGCTCTAGGGCGGAAGTCCAGAAATTGGAAACTGGACTATGGAACTTGAAAATGGAAGGTCCAAAGATGGCTGAATATGTGCAGAGATTTGGCGAGTTATCACAAGTTGCATCACGTTTGGTGGAACCAGAATCTAGGAAGATCGAACTTTTCATCGGGGGACTAGCACCGCAGATTCTAAGCCTGGTAACAACATCTAAGCCTTCAACAATTATCGAAGCAATCGACATGAGCGTGGCGCTCACTGAAGAAGCGATTAGACAAGGAAAATTTTCCACTCCGGAAGAGAAAAACGAGGCTCCTGTAGAGTCATCTGGGGATAACAAGAGAAAACTCATGAATTTCAAGAAGGTTACTCGGGTAAGTAATGAGAAGGAGGCTAAAAAGGGAAAGGATTACAAGGGTATCCTACCTAAGTGCGACAATTGTTTACGTTATCATGTCGGGTGATGTAAATACGGAAAATGTGATAACTGTGGCAAGAGGGGGCATCCCAAGGAAACTTATAGGCAAGGTACTGAAAGTAGAAATGGGGGCCAAGATGGTAGTGAGAATCACAGAGAAAACAACGACAACGACAACTATCAAGGAAGGATGAGTTACAAACAAAAACGTGCTCAAGGTTGCCTTAACTGTGGAAGCAAAAAGCATTTCCGAAGATACTGCCCTAAGAAGAATCAGGCACGAGGATAAAAGCTCAGTAGCAAAGCTAGGGGAGCACACCAGGAATCCATGCGTGGATATCGGTACGTCCCATAATAGTCAACATGATGCATCTGTGCTACTTGTTATTATTACAAATTTTAGCTTTAGAGTTTGAAAGTGTACGTGGTTTAGTAGTAAGTAAGTAGATAATCCGCACTCGAAAGAACTAGCTAATGGGAAGCTAGTGGAAGCCAACGCAGTAACTAGAGACGACAAGATAGAACCCGGAGGGCATAAGTTTACGGTTACTCTACTACCAATTGGGTTGGGAGGCTTCAACGAGGTAATTGGGATGGATTTATTTCCAAGTGATCAAGCGGAGATTGATGTCCGCACCCCGATGGCGAATAAAGGAACGATCGTGACTCATGAAACAGGATACGCCCCTACAAATTACAAATTGCTGGAGGGCACGAAAGCTGTTGCGTAAAGGATGAGTTGTTTTCTTGGCTCATATCGGGGACAAATGAGCCGAAGAACCAAAACTCGAAGATATTCCTGTGATAAGGAATATCCTGAAAGTTCTTCCCGAAGACTTACCAGAATTATCTCCTCAACAATTAGTCGAATCTCGCATCGATCTTATTCCAGGCACTGCGCCTGTAGTCGCTGCACCTTAGCGACTTACACCTTCGGAGATGCAAGGATTGCCAGTGTAACCTCAGAGGTGGATGGAGAAGGAAGATAACAGACCAAAATTCCCTTTTGGGCAACCCCCTTTCTGCTTGTCAATAAGAAGGACGATAGCTTTCATACAAACATCAAACAACCAGGATCCGGATGAGCTAACCCACGAGAGTCGATAACTCTTGATAAGGATCAACAAATTTCTTACTAAACTGACTATGAGGGTTGAACTACTATTTCACAACTGATCGACGATCGAGTGTCATTAGCTGTAAATTCAGGAATAAAGTATACCGGGGAGATTGTGGGACAATAATTTGTTTCTAAACATACACAAAAATGGTGTTTCCTACACTATGCACAAACAGAGTTACACAGAATACGAAACCTTGGGGATTTAGAAAGCTTATGCTTAGGACCTTTGGGAACCCAGGTCCAAACTCGTAAAAGTTGTTACCTAGGGACCACATTTGTTAACCCAAGCAAACACCATTAACCTGACATACATACTATTTCAGTTAACCCAAACAGAAAGTACTTAAACTTCTCTTGTCGAAACCTTCACTTTTGCTTCTAGCAAGTAGATGTTTGCATCCCTACTCCCCTAATGGTAGTTGCATCACGTTGATTTTCTTCGCTGAGAGCGAACACTCAATTACTTCGAATACTTGGTCGTTTCTCCATTTTAGCATACACTCATTATTTCAAAACTCACATGTTACGCATGCACCATCTGCTACGCATGCGATTTCATTTCAAACGCTTCATTGAAGTTCAAATATTTTGTTGCTAAATCTAAATTACTGGTTTGTGATTCGGATGACATACATTATTGTAATTGTTGGCTCTTTTGCTATCAAGTCAACACACTTTCTTGAAAACTTCTTTTGTTTCAAGATACATTCATGGTTTATTTTTGTAACCATGCTGAGATTTCCTTTATGGGTGCATACGTTTATTGTCGGGTTACGCTGAAAATAAGTTCAATTGCTTGAACTTATCCATTTCGCATATTCGGTTTAAGACGTCATATGATGTATTGGGAGCGTCATATTCAAACATTTTTGCAAAGATTCTTTCATTACGAGTCGTAGTAGATTCGGTTGATCTACAACTCCACTAAATCGTTTGATTGACTTCGACACCTTGAGGTGATATTTTCACATAATTGAAGCTTGTGCTAATTGGGTTACTCACTCCATACACGGATTTAAATTATTTGCTAATTTTCTCTAAATCCGTCTTGTTTAGTTCAAATTAAAGCAGACTCTACACAGTTGCGTGTTAAGACAAGGGTACATAGACTCACTTCATATCACAATGTACCTCCTAACGATTCTTTCAAGGTTGATCGAATGCCTTGCGACACATATTTACTTTTCATCTTCGATCGGGAACAGTGATTCTTTGATGTTCCGTGTTCAACTGGAAACCTTACGACATTGTATAAATCAAATTTTTGGACTGTTTCAGGACACTTTCATTTGATTTCAGGCACGGTGAACTTGTTCGGTCACCACTATTATTGAATCTCGTCATTTCAACACCTGGTGGTGTCATTACCTTGTGCTAATCATGGTCAACTGTTTCACACAAAACTACATATACCTTTGTTTGACTTGCCATTTAAACATTTCTGATGCAACTACAAATCAAGACAATGATACACCAGATTCACTTGTATTTCATACGGTGTATTTTCACAAGTAAAAAAAATGACAACGCACTAATTCTTACAATTCATTTGTTCGGGAGATTGACAGATCACCTTACTATTACTTTGGAGATGTTGATTTTGAATTTGTATAGCAGATGCTATGGTTGTGAAGACTCGTTGGCACACTGTGACCAATCGTTTAAGAATCCTATTGGACAAAACTTCTCTCGTGGAACCCCAGTAGCTGGATTACACTAGACTATACGTCAAATACGTCTTGTACCTTTGACACCAAATGCTAAAAGCACCTACCTTTTAACCATAGGGTTCGGGTTGTAATATGTTTTGGACTTACCTGATGTGAGTGAGGTTTGATTCGGTTTGGTGATTATCTACCTCGGTATTATCCATATGTATATACATGTGACGTAACCATAAGGAGTTAAGGTAGTACAATTTCGAGGACGAAATTTTCTTAACGGTGGGAGAATGTGACAACTGTCAAATTTGCATGCTTCCGTACAATTGATTAATATTAAATTTGTGCTTAATGACTATGCTTGATTACAACTGATGATTTAAACTGCTTTCTGATTACTATTACATACATATATGAGCATCACATTTCATACTGTCACACCATTTAATACACACAAACGTTAGTGACATACTTGATGCACAGAGCGCAGTTAGCACAAGTTAGCAGGTAACTCAGAAATATACTGACAGTGCCAGTACATAGACAGACAGTGTTTGGAGACCCAATATGGGCCAGGGACAAAGTACTACACTAGTATGGTGTTTAAGGAAATGAGGACCATGAGACTGTGTCACTAGGCGATAGTTTGAGTGCCGGGAGGTGCCTAAAACTCATTTTTAGTGCAGAATTCTGCATTTTCAGCAACGATTCAGCTTTTAACATACTCGTATTATACAGAGAATTGACTAAATGGTCCTAAACGCCTTCCAAAGTGTTGGAATTAATTTCGTTACAAAAAGATGCATAAAAGACACTATACGGTACAATTTAACACTTTAACGGAACAGTACGTAACCGAACAACCGGACATTACCCGGGACACCAAAATTTTGTCAGAAACATTATTTTATTATTTTTAACTAATAATGGTTCCAAAAATCCCAACACACTATAGAAATATGTCGTACACATAATACCTTAGAAAATACACTTTACCTCCTAGATATTTACCTACTTAATATCAAATGTTACAACTAGCCCCCCCCCCCCCCCCCCCTAGCCTAAATTTCGGCCATCATCACCATATATTCCCTAGATTTTTCTTTTTAGTCTTTGTTTGTTGGATTGGCCAAGATATAATGTAATGATCACAATTATGACAAAGGGGATTTCCAAGAAATCCTTATATATCTTCCTACTTCTCACTCCTCACCTCATAAGTTCACTCCACCACCCTCAAACTCACTCTCTCTCTTCCCTCTCGGCTGCATACATCCACCACCACCATCATCACTTCAACATTCACTCCTTTGATCCATTTTCAAGTCCAAAACAAGTGATAGAAGGAACCTTGTGAAGCTTGGAGCATGGAGTCTTGAAGAAACATCACCCCTTGCATTCTCACGCCAATTTCATCATCATTTCTTGTTAACAAGTTCATCCCTAACCCTTGTCCTAGTTGTAAGTCTTCGATTTAACTCTTGAATCACTTCTACGTTGATTGTTCGAAACATTGCTGTTTGAAGTTTAAAATAAGGACACAAAGAGAAAATGAACAAGGAACCTAAACGTGAACTTATATAATGATAAAATATGGTTGGATTATGTTGGTATAAGCATGCATGTTGTTTTATCATTGATTTCTCGATAAACCCGTTGTTAGAACAATTGTTGATGCGTTTTAGTAACATTTACACTCTAAAAAGCATGTTGATTAGTATTTTCAGCCAACTTCAACAGGCTGTACCTGGATCATTATAAATCGAAAAACTGATTTTCTGAAGACTAAATTATGTATTTTCGAAAAACTCATCAAATGGCACTGGAATCGTAATTTTTCGAGTTCGTTTACTATTTTTAAAGGACTATTTTTGGACAGCAGCTCAAGCTGTGTTTTTACTGCAGAAAAAGTGTGTTGTATTTGGAGTCATAACTTGAAAACTGAGTAGAATTAGCTCATGGGATTTTTACTGTAGATGGTCGCTGTCATCGCCGTAATCCTCCCACTGGAATTACGTCAATCGGACTTACGATTAACTTTTAGTGAATTATTCCGTAGACTGCAGTCAGAAAGTGACAAATCTGATTGCAGTCCGGTAAATGAATTTCTATGAAATATTGGTAATGAACTGGACCTCGATATTTTACACACTAATATTTGGAATGTATATGACATTCTGTAAAAAATTGGGAATTTTTGGAGAAGGTTAACTATTTTATTAAAATGCTCGAAAACAGTCCAGTTTTGATTAATAAAGCTAAAATGACCTAAGTGGTATATTGCATGTCTGATTGTCGGGTTGGTTATGTGAGAACAATCTACGGGATATATGTAAAAGAAAATGATATGCTATTAAGCATGGACACCTCCATTTACAAAGGAGACTATGGCGAAATTTTCCGAAAATCCTAACACTTAGTAAATATTTTCTAGACAAGTGTTTACTAGCATATTTTAGACTATTGTTTTCAAACATAAAACTCGCCATAATTTTATAACGAAATACAGAGTATCGGGGGTTGGTTTTATACAGGAATATGGTTAAATATGTATTCTCTAAAAAGGGACTTAACAATATAATTCCAATACGAGCATACATGTGTAAAATATCCCATCCTTGGGAAGGAAATACGAATACTTGAGAAGTATTAATACAGAAATCTTGTATAAACAATTATTCCAAAACTAAATATAATTATTATGACTGGGAATAATGTCAGAAACATAACTCAAAAATATAAATACTAAGACAAGGCACGACCCGTTCGTCTAACAGACGTTAGACCATTGTAGGTAGTCGTGTGGCTGAGGAGAATTGGGTTACAAGTACCGAAGACGCAATACAGTGAGTTCATGTCCCCCTTTCCTCTTAACTGTTTTCAGTTTTATACTTCGGGGGTGAAATACATGTTACAATTATTACAGACATTTACTTATATGGTATGGTTAGCTTAAGGAGGGTTTTTATTACGCGATCATGTGAGTGGTGGGCATGACACTTAAGGCCATTAATCCTCGTTGTAGGACCGAGGGACATTAGTGATAGATCTATTTGGGTGTAGCGAGCCCCACTCCTGAGTCCGCTGAGTGGACCATGAGGTGACTAAGTGCCCGACGCACAAATCTCCTAGGTTTGAGTCTTCCTGCATCATTTCACATATATCATTGGCTTTGCAACCCAATGGTGATCTCTTTTTCCTTAATTGCTACATACCAGGGATTTTCATACATACAGACACATTACAAAGGTTTATACATACTCACTTACACATGAACTCGCTCAACTTTATGTTGATTTTGCAAACTACATGTATTTCAGGGAACTAGTGGATCTAGCGGGGTATGCATGTGTCAAGCTGCGTTTTGAATAAAAGATGTCATCCAGGGTTGTTGAGTTTAGAGGGTGTATCCCTTTCCTGGACAGGATACAAAATTTTAAACTCAGGTTTTATTTAAGTACTTTTGATGAGTCATTGTGAACTCATTTAAACATGTCACGGTTTGTAACTTATTTGTTATTGATGTTTTCAAACAATGGTATTGTGGTAGTTTCTAAACTTTATTAATGGACAAACATCTCATAATTTTATCATATAGTATTGTTATGATTGTTGCTATGGTATTAAGAAGTCACACCAAATAAACCACGCTTCCGCAAAAGTCAGGGTGTGACACATAATAACTTTGTTCTCTACATCCCACCATTTGCTTCACTGGTAGCTTGGCTGCGGATATCAAAAGTCTTTGTTTTGCATTAAAAAACATCATTCATCCATATTAACAACAGATGCTCAGCACAAAAAAAACAATGTCATTTTTTTGCACCATCCATCAAGGAATGAGAAATACCAGTAGACAGTACTAGTAACACAAATTAACCAAAAGATGCCTCAAAAATTGTCCAAGAAGTAGTGTTGCTCAATTAAGTGTAAAGTTTCACTCTTATGGGATGACTTTTGCTGAAGTAAAGATGTGGAGTTAAAAGTTTTTACAAATATTGTATGAAGAGAGACTGCACCTACGACCCTCAATGTAAAGTCTCTTCACCAGATAAACATTAATTCAACTTAATTAACAATGATTTTAGTTATTGACCTTCACAAAATGAATTTGATTAAAGCTTCGCAAGAAATGTGTTCTAAAACTATGTAACAAACCCTAGCAAATTTGATATGTAGGATATATTAAACTAGAAGATTTTATAAATGTTCATCTCCTTCGCAACAGGTGTAACTAGACCATATAAATCATTTCTGTCAATGTTGATGATTGAACTACAAATCTAATTCCAATGTTGTAGAAAGCGCTAGGCGCTAGTCGGGCGGTAAGGTACCGCCTAGGGATTAATCGGGATTAATAGGGATTAATCGGAATGGACTTTATATGTATAATTTTATGAATTTATATACATATACTATTAATTTTATATTTTTCATATATAAATTCACAAGTATGGGGACTAAATATAAACTAATAAAGATGGAGGAGGTTATATGTTAAAATACCCAAACTTAAATAACCCTAATCATCCCCACTTTCTATCATACTTCGTTTACCGCTCCCCATCTCTTCTTCTTCGTCAGATACAAAAGCAAAAGCAAAACACAAACCCTAATCCCCATATTCCCTTCATCTTCTTCTTCGCCGGAGAAGAAGACTAAGGTCACCGTCGCCAGCGATGGATGAAGGTGTGCGGCGGAGTCGGAATATGGGAGTGTCTTTGGTAAGTTTCTTTACAATCTTTGACGGCTGAGTGAATTAGGGTTACAAATTATGAAGTATAACCCTTTAAAACCATGGATCGGCTCAAAAATTCGGGTTAAGTGAGTATGAATTTCTGCGTCCGATTAGTCCGATTTCCTCCGATTTCTTACTATTTACTCCGACTAGGTCCGATTTTGACCGTCTTTGACCGGGATCGATTTTTTAACCGATTTGAAACTTTTTAGGCGATGGCTCACCGATTACCGCCTAGGCGCCGATTAATCGACCGCCTAATCCGACTTCTGCAACATTGTCTAATTCAACAGCTCATCCCTCTTTTACAAAAAAGCATATTCTTTGCAACTTCTTACAAAAATCAACATCAATTCCTAGCAAAAATCCTACACAGATGCCAAACAAAATTCTTGCACAAATGCATGGAATGACCAGCAAAAAAAATTGTCTAAAAAATTATATAGTAACCATCAAACTAGTAGCAACAACAACTACTCTTATAAATAATCAAATTAATATCGTCAAATTAAAAAATATGTGTAGCCAAGTATGCAAAGAACCTGGGAAAAATTACTTGCAGCAGAACAAAAGGCCATGGTTATCAACATTTTCATAAAACTCTATATGAATTGTTTTAAATTTAAGCATACAACTTAACCAATTATATTATAAACAACACATCCTTCTTTGGCATTGCATCAAACACCTTATTTGCGCTGTCAAGTGCAAAGTATCTAGCATATCAATAGGACACTATTCTAGACCATAAGAATACACACGGCCAAACTTAAAAATAGCCAAAAACCAAACAAAAAAACAAACAAAATTACTAAATCTACCTCCAAACGATGCTTTATTTTCCCTTTCTATGTATAAATGTTATGAAGAACTCAAAAACCCTAAAAAATTGGGAGCCCCAAGCGACCGATTCACTTCATTTACATCCGAAGCCGGCCCTAAACAGCAACACTGCTGGCGCAACCCCACAACAGACGATTCAGATGGTGAAAGCAATCTCTGAGTTGAAGCGGTAGGGAAGATTGAGAGTGAGAGAGAAAAAGGGAGGGATAGAAGGATGTTGATTCAGTTTGGATTTCGGTTCTGGGAACGTGGCGAAATTTGGGTTTTTGAGGAAGGGGGAAAAATTGGGCGGGGAAACTTAAACAATTTTAGACGATTAGGAGAATGGCTAAACTTAGATCGTAACTTCAAGTTATTAGACGAGAGTGACTTAGAATTAGAGAAAATCAACTGGTATATTTATTATTTGGTATTTTTACTCAGTAATTATTTACATAAAAATAAAAGTTATGGATGTAAAAAGTTGTAGATGTGTGTATGTATGGAAATTAACTAGATAAATTAGTGTCATTTTACTAATAAGTTTTAATGAAATCAAAGATTAATAATAAAAGGTTACTACATATATGTGTGGATACGGTTTTATTAAAAAGGTTTCACGAGAGGTTTAAATTTTGGGAGTGAAAAGGGTTAATTTCTTACATGAGGGAAGAAATTCTAGAGGGAGGAATTATTTTTAAGGAAAATGCTGCTATTAAAGAATTTCAACGATGGAAAGATATAAATTCTAAAACGAGCTCTCTATAATTATATATATATATATACATATACATATTATTAGAAACTCATGATGAATAGTGTCAGCAATATTAATATATTATACATTAGATGTGTGGCAAATGGAAAACTGAACTGTTAAAGGATAAATAATTTTCTCATTCCATAAATTATAAAATACTAAATGCAAGGTAGTGATATTTGATTGACCCGTGTTTCTTCTCACTTTGTATTTCCTTCTTTTTTTTAATTTGTTTTATTTCTAGAGTTTTGGTTGAGTTTTTCATTATTTTAACATAAGGACAAGATTATTTGGACATTAAATACATTGACATATAATCTTGATATGTTTTCTAAAACCATAATTATTAGAATTAATTTTTTGTTACATCAATAGTTTTTGAGTGAAAATTTTTACTAATTGTAAAAATTATGGACGTGTCACGCTTTGCGTACTTTTACATTACATTTTTTCTTTGTGTTTTTTATTTACGTTTCATTGTTAATAATGTAGCCGTTGCAACGAACCGAACATATGTAGATATTGTTTTGGTCATATACATATGCTCTTTCGCTTACTGTAGCACGCGACAATACCGTAACAAATGAACCGATATTGACCGAACTTTTGTCGCGACCCAGCCGCAACGTGCGGGGTGAAAACCTGCTAGTTTTAATGGCATATGACACTAAAAAATTAAATTGGTGGCATAAAATATAAATGCCACTAAATATATGTGCTTAGGCATACACAAAGTGTCACTAGAAACCTATAATAGTGGCATAAAAACTAAATGTCACTAAAAGTGTGTGCTAATCACATATGGCATATGCAAAGTGTCACTAAAAACACAAATTAGTGGCACAAAGGCTAAATGCCATTAAAAGTGTGTGCCACTATATGGCATTTTTCTTGTAGTGCCTCTAAAGAATTCGTCCCTAAATGAGAGATTTCTTGTAGTGGATGTCATCAATTCATCGAATCTGGGTTGCCGAATCACTCGTTGTCGTCTATGGTCAGCATGACAGTGCCTACCACCGCTGCCAAAGCAAGGCAACAAGTTGTCACTTATGTTGTTACTACTGGATCATCGTGCACCCGTCACACCACCATTACGACTCCCACAATTTCGTATCAATTGTGCTTATTACGATCAATCCAAAGCACGCCACTTTCCCTTCGAGAGAAGCAAAAAAGGTTGTATCAAACGTGTACCAACCAAAGTCTGCCATGTGGATGAAGGATAGTATTATCAATTCCCGTCTGGTACTAAAGATAAGATCCAAGTGAAATGTTATATTTAGTAATATATATTATGTTATATATAAAAGTTTGAAAAATATATAATTATAATTAATATAAATTAATAAATCAAATAGGAGCCAAGTCGGAGCCTAGCTTGAAAAATTACCAACAAACCAAGCTTGAGCTTTAGATGGAGCTTGGTGCCCTCATAAGTTATTTTATATGTATCCAATATCTATACATATTGTACATTTCTAAATATGTGTAGGTATTTGTTTTGCCACATCACCTTATAAAAAAGATTTAAATATGTATTTTATATGCATTCAATATCTACACATATTGTACATTTCTAAATATGTGTGGATATTTGTTTTGTCACGTCATCAAAAAATATATATTTACTTATTTTATATATATCTAATATCTACACATATTGTACATTTAAACATGTGTAGGCATTTAATTTGCCAAGTCATTTAAAAAAATACATATTAACTTAGTTTATCTACATATTTTTTTTTTAAATTATGTGTTGGTAAACATAATCATTTACCTACACATATATTAGTTTTTTACATTTGTGTAGATAATTTATCTACACATGACGAATATTTGCCACATGTGTAGGTAATTTAATATTTAATCGTTTGCCAATTTTGGAGGGAAATTTTCCCACCAACACCAAGTGTGGCTAAAATCCATTACCAACACATATTAAGTGTTAATCATTATGAAAATATATTATCAACCATTACCCACACATATACAAACATGTGTAGGTAAATACCCACATACTTACATGTGTAGGTAAATTATGTGTGGATAAACACGCTAATTTCTTGTAGTGATTACACAGATTAAATAAATCTAATTTTGTATATTAAATACTAAAAGCGTCATATCTTTAAAAACCCGTATATAGTCGGGTTGAAAAATCTACCAAATAATAATAAAAAAATTATATCCTTAAAAACCATGTGTATTACACTTGTTGAATAAATCTAATTTTACATAGCAAATGATAAAAATGTTATATCTTTAAAAATTTCGCGTATTACACGGGTTACATAAATGTAACTTTGTATAGTAAATAATAAAATTTAAATTTTTAAAAACTCTGCGTTTTAAACGAGTTGAATAAATATAATTTTGTATACCAAATAATAAAAAAAATTATATTTTTAATAAATTAGATTAACATTTAATATTAATTTATTATTTATATATTTAATATAAATAGGAAAGAGAGGTATTTGTTTTAAAAAATATATTAAATTAACAATTTAGATTTGAGGATAATATTTTATTAAAGTATGATAAGATTTAATATTAATTTATTATTTATTTATTATTTATTTATTTATTTAATATAAGATAAGTATATATATGAGGATGCCTTCAATGAAAGACATGTGTCCAAAAATTGGTTTCTTTTATTATAGTAGATAGAAGATTTATGCAACCCGTGTAATATACGGGGTTCTAACCTAGTTTTATTTATAAACTTAAGCTTATTTAAAATTATCTCAAAACCAACTATTTTGACGTATTTATAAGCTTATTTAAAATTATCTAAAGTCGAACTATTTTGACGTATTTATATCTGTAACAACTAAAAATATAAACACATCTCAATATTATCAAAATCGTGAAAGAAAGTAATTTTATTCAAAACTACAACACATAACTTAAAACTTTACAGTAATTTTTCATATCGATATCAATATCATGTAAACCATGTGGAAAGATCAAATAAAAAATTAATTTTGCCTAAGCAGGATACAAGGCACATGCATATTTCACCCCAATTTTTTAAACGTTTATAACTTTTTTCTTACGACATTATTTTTTCATAAAAATTTCACCGTAAAATCGAGCGTCTTTTTATCTTTAATTTGAGTACCATATTGTTATATAAAATATGAAGTCTAAAAAAACCCACTAAAATGTGTTGTCTTTTATGTTGTATAACATTTTTTGTGCTGAATTTTTTGTACTATATTTTTGTGTTAAATTTTTTGTGCTGATTTTTTTTGTCTTAAATTTTTTTTTTTCTCAATTTTTTTGTGCTATATTTTTTTGTACTACATTTTTTGTGCTATATTTTTTTGTACTAGATTTTTTGTACTATATTTTTTTGTGCTATATTTTTTTACTACATTTTTTGTGTTATATTTTTTTTTATATTTTTAAAAAACAAAAGGGGTGCCACATGTCATTTTCACTCTTATTTATAAGGACCAAAATGCGCTATATCCCTACTTATTAGGGTTGTCAGATGTTATTTTCACTCCTATTTATAAACCATTTTCAAATAACTAGGGTAATGTCGTCATCAGTGACTTCATTTTCTTCCTTTGCTTCCATGTATAAATAACAGCAAAGCTTACCATTCTAGTTTCTCACAACAAATAACAAACACTAGGCAGAATCCAACATTCAGAAACAACAATGGTCATGTCAAAGGAAGTGCCACAACTGAAACTAGGTTCACAAGGTCTGGTTGTTTCAGCACAGGGATTGGGTTGTATGGGTATGTCTGCACACTACGGACCAGCAAAGCCCGAACCGGAGATGATCGAGCTCATACACCACGCCATCGACTCTGGGATCACCTTCCTTGATACATCCGACTTCTACGGCCCTCACACCAATGAAATCCTAATCGGCAAGGTTGGTAACTATTAAAATGTGATTAAATCCTCCTATGCACATGTCTTCTAGAAGGTTTGAGGATCATGCACGTGGGCTTTGAAGTTTACTTATTCTGTTTTCAGTTTTGAATATGTCTAAGTTGTTAGGGAGTCCGGGTCTTTTGTTTCTAGCCGTTTATGCATTCTAGCCGTTGTATGCTGGCCTATATAATGGCAGCTCTATGTTCTTGTTTTTCATTCACTGCAACAATAATAAAAAGCCTGAGTTGATCCTCATTGTTTGAAGTTTCGTGAGAATATTATAAGTTCTAATACCAACAGTGGTATCAGAGCCTGAGTGTAATCCTTCCCTGTTTAAACCCTTTCTGCAAATCAGATCTGTTATGGCTGAACAAACAAGTACGTTACCCACTGCTCCTACTCCAATCCCTGTCTTCAAGGGAGAAGGGTATGAACACTGGAGTATCCGTATGAAAACAATTCTGAAGTCAAGAGATCTATGGGATATGGTTGAACAAGGTGTGAATGAAGCTGAGACAGATGCAGGCAAACTCAAGAATGCAAAGAAGAGAGATGCTCATGCTATGGCGATAATTCAACAAGGTGTGCATGATCAACTGTTTTCCAGAATTGCTGCTGCTGAATCATCAAAAGAAAGTTGGGAAATCTTGAAAATGGAGTATCAAGGAGATACACAAGTAAAAGCAATAAAACTTCAGGGTCTAAGAAGAGATTTCGAAAATCTTACCATGAAAGAAGGAGAAACTGTTGGAGAATATTTCTCCAGGGTTATGGGAATTGTGAGTCAAAAAAGAGCATATGGTGAAGTTGTAACGGATCAGGCTATTGTTGAGAAAATATTGCGTAGTCTTACCCCTAGGTTTGACTATATTGTGCCGTCCATTGAGGTCTCTTTTGATCTCACCAAACTTACACCAGTAAAACTTATGGGATCTCTACAATCCCAGGAAGAGAGGCTCAACAGTAGATCCACAGAAAAATCAGGAAAAGTTGAAGATCATGCTTTACAGGTGATCCAAGAAAGCAATCGGCCAACAAACACACGTGGTAGAGGTCGTGGAGGCTTCAGGGGCCGTGGAAGGGGCAGATCTCTTGATAGAAGCAAAGTGCCTCAATGCTATACGTGCAAGAAGTATGGCCACTTATCAAAAGACTGCTGGTATAATGATGAAGCACAAGTGAATGTTGCAGCAGAAAGTGATGAACAAGGAGACAAAAATGAAGAACAATATTTGTTTATGGCTTACACAACTCATTGTGAAACTCCATTTTCCCTCATGACAAAAACGACTTCTGTCAATGAGATAAACAACCTGTGGTTCATTGACTCAGGTTGTTCAAATCATATGACAGGGTCAAGAACCAGTTTCACTGAGTTAGATGAGTCATACAAGCTTGAAGTGCAGTTGGGAAACAAAAAGATTCTTGCAATTGAAGGTAAAGGGGTAGTTCGGATTAATACTGGTTCTGGCAGGTTCAAGCTTTTGAGTGATGTCTACTATGCACCAACTCTAGGGTATAATCTCTTGAGTGTCGGGCAACTCATGCGAAAGGGATATTCACTTCTGTTTGAAGATGGCGTGTGCAATATTAGAAGTCGTGGTGTCAATCTTATGCAGATCCCTGTGTCAAACAACAATATGTTTGTCCTTGATGCTACAAAATCAGGTAACTGCACTCCTAGTGATACTTCAGTTATTCAGTTATGGCACAAGAGATATGCACATGTTAACTTTAGAGATTTGAAGAATTTATATGATAAACAAATGGTTATTGGCATGCCAAAAATAAAAGGGGTAGAGATATGTGAAGGGTGTATCCTGGGTAAACAGATTAGGCTTCCATTTAAAGCTCATTCATGGAGGGCTACAAAAAGGCTGGAACTTGTGCATGCAGATCTTTGCGGACCCATGCAGGTACAAAGTCTAGGGGGTAGTTTGTATTATCTACTGCTTATAGATGATGTATCTAGAATGTGTTGGGTTTATTTCATTACGAAGAAGTCCGATGCTTTTGAAAGGTTTAAAGTGTTCAAGGCCTTAGTTGAAAAACAAAGTGAATGTGATATTAAGGTATTGAGAACAGATAGAGGAGGAGAGTTCTGTTCAAAGGAGTTCAATTCATTTTGTGAAATGCATGGGATTCGAAGAGAATTAACGGAACCTCACACTCCTCAACACAATGGTGTTGTGGAAAGAAAAAATAGAACAATCATGGGGATGACAAGAAGTATGTTGAAGGAGAGGAATTTACCAAACTATCTGTGGGCTGAAGCTGTTGCTACTGCTGTCTATGTCATCAACCGATCCCCTACATCTGCAGTCCAAGACAAAACGCCTTATCAAGTGTGGTTTGATGAAAAGCCTGATGTCTCAACTCTGAAAGTGTTCGGGAGTATTGCATATGGTCATGTGTTTGCTCATGGTAGGAGAAAACTAGATGACAGGTCTAACAAAATGATCTTCCTCGGTTATTCTTCAAATGGCAATGGGTATAGATTGTTTAATCCCATCACAAAGAAGTTTGAAACTCGAAGAAGTGGAGACACAACTGTTATTGAGGATGCAGCTTGGGATTGGCAAGAAGTGCACAAGTCAGAAAAACAAGTTTATGAACGGATGTATGCTGATCCATTTCCTGTAGAAGAAGAAGTTCAGAATGTGGCTGATAACACAGAGAATCCAGCAAGTACTTCATTTAATCAGGAAGAGCCCACATCTCCAGGTGTATCTAATCAAGCTGAGCTCAGTGCTGGGTCAAGTTCAGGTTCATCTGCTCCTCTACGGGTTAGATCGATGACTGACTTGTATGCTAACACGGAGGAGATGATACCAACTGAATACTCAAGTTGTCAATTTGCTCTAAACATATCGGATCCCACATGTTTTAATGAGGCAGTTCAAAAGAAGGAATGGGTTCTTGCAATGGAGGAAGAGTTGTCTGCTATTAATCGAAATGGAACATGGAAGCTGGTCTCCTTGCCTACTGGGAAGAATTTAGTTGGCTTGAAGTGGTTATTCAAAACAAAGGTTGGTCCGGATGGTCAGATAATCAAGCACAAAGCCAGACTTGTGGCTAAAGGTTACTCTCAGAAATATGGCATAGACTTTGAAGAAACCTTTGCTCCAGTAGCAAGGTTTGAAACTATAAGAATGGTGCTTGCTGTTGCTGCTCATAGAGGTTGGATGGTGCATCAACTTGACGTAAAGTCAGCATTTCTCAATGGGGAACTAGCTGAAGAAATCTATGTAGAGCAGCCAGGGGGGTTTCAAGTTAAAGGAAAGGAAGATAAAGTTTACAGGTTGCATAAGGCTCTATATGGCCTAAAACAGGCTCCTAGAGCCTGGTATGGTAAGATTGACAGCTATTTTGCAAGAACCGGATACACACGAAGTCTCAATGAGCCAACTCTGTATGTTAAGCATGACTCAGGTAACTTCATCTATGTATGCTTATATGTGGATGATATTATCTGTACAAGTTCAAGTGATGTTCTGATTGCTGAGTTTAAAGAAGGAATGAAGAAAGTTTTTGAGATGACTGATCTGGGGTTGTTGAAATATTTTTTGGGATTAGAGGTCAAGCAATGTGATCAAGGTATCTTTGTTTCTCAAGAAAAATATGCCAGAAATCTGTTGATAAAATTCGGCATGAGTGATTGCAAGCTGGAAGACATTCCAATGTGTCCTAATGAGAAGTACAAGATTGAAGATGGTGAAGATAGAGTCAATGAAACCAAGTACAGAAGTCTTGTGGGTGGTCTGATCTACTTAACTCATACACGTCCGGAACTTGCTTATGCAGTTGGTGTGTTATCAAGGTTCATGCAGTCACCATCAAAAGTCCATGCAGGTGCAGCTAGAAGGGTTCTTAGATACATAGCAGCAACTGTTGCTTATGGAATATGGTACAAGAGAACAGACAAGATTGAGCTAGTGGGATTTGCAGATAGTGATTGGGGTGCATGTCTTGATGACAGAAAGAGTCTCAGTGCTTACGTGTTTACCTTAGGAAATGGTGCAGTGTCCTGGTGTTCAAAAAAGCAAAATACGGTGGCTTTATCTAGTACTGAGGCTGAATATATATCAGCTACTGGTGCTACTTGTCAAGGCATATGGATTAGAAGGATGTTGGAAGATCTGGGTATCAAACAAGAGCATGCAACTTCAATCTATTGTGACAATCAATCAGCTATAAATTTGTCAAAAAATCCAGTCATGCATAGTAGATCAAAGCATATTGATCTAAGGTATCATTTCATTAGAGATATGGTGAATCAAGAGAAAGTAGCTCTCAAGTTTTGCAGCACAGAAGAACAAGTGGCAGACTGCTTCACTAAAGCATTGGCAAGAGAGAAATTTGTGATGTTTCGCTATCAACTGGGAGTGCAGGAGTATCAATCAAGGGGGGGTATTAAAATGTGATTAAATCCTCCTATGCACATGTCTTCTAGAAGGTTTGAGGATCATGCACGTGGGCTTTGAAGTTTACTTATTCTGTTTTCAGTTTTGAATATGTCTAAGTTGTTAGGGAGTCCGAGTCTTTTGTTTCTAGCCGTTTATGCATTCTAGCCGTTGTATGCTGGCCTATATAATGGCAGCTCTATGTTCTTGTTTTTCATTCACTGCAACAATAATAAAAAGCCTGAGTTGATCCTCATTGTTTGAAGTTTCGTGAGAATATTATAAGTTCTAATACCAACAGTAACTAAGTTTTTGAACCTCGCCAATACAATATAAATAAGAACTTATATAATAATTTACATCGAGATAGCTGGTAAACGGGCAACAAACTGCGCCGCTACCCCTTTTTGAATAGCAAAACTAAGCCTTTAAAAAACTACGTCCATAGATCTCGGGGTCATAACATTACTATACATGACCCTTTGAACTCGACTAAGTAACTCCACAGCCTAAGTTATTAAAGTAGGGTTGCTATTATTTTTATTTCATTTGAGGAATGTTAATACTTTGTGTAGGCTTTAAAAGGAGGATATAGAGAGAAAGTTCAAATTGCTACTAAATTTGGAATACATTTGATAGATGGAAAGCCTCCGGTGGTTTGTGGTGATCCTACGTACGTCCGATCAGCTTGTGAAGCTAGCTTGAAACGACTTGATGTCGACTGCATTGATCTCTACTACGCTCATAGGATTGACACTAGTATCCCAATCGAAGTCACGGTTTGTCCTTTCTTTTTTTAACAACAATTTTTTACACCTAAATACCACTTAATCTTGCACTTGCAATTGTTTAAGCTCACACCATTTTATGGAGGTCATGGGTGAAGTTAGGGCTTGATCATCTTGCTTTTATAGTGTTTTTCTCATCACTTTGTGTTATCGGTAGTTTACTACTATTATTATTAGAAGGGACGGACCTATGTATTTTGGTGGGTGGACGGGTGCACCCCTTCAAAAAATAGTGTATTTTTAGGCAAAAAAAAAAAACCTGACTGCACCTATTGAAAATATGGTTGAATCCATCATCCGCACCCCCAGCAAATAATTCTTGGATCCGTCACTGATTATTAGTAGTTTTTGTATTGCTTTTGTGTTGAATCTTATAGCCACACTTTTATCTTATTTAGACTACAATAGTTTACATGTAAAATAAGGTTCTTAGAGTTGGGGTCTCGGAGCAACTCTCTATCTAGTGGGATAGAGGTAAGGTTTGCCCCTATCGTACAGTGAGATTTTACTAAGTAAATGTATTTGTTTGTTTGTTTAGAAACATCAACATTTTGAGTAATTTTAAGCAATTTCCATCTTGTATGGTATCCATGAAGATTGAGTTGTTCTTAAATATAACACTTGTATTTATGTGTGACAAATTGTTATGAAAAGATGGGAGAACTAAAGAAACTGGTAGAGGAAGGCAAAGTGAAGTATGTAGGGTTATCAGAAGCATGTGCTTCAACAATTAGAAGGGCTCATGCCGTACATCCTATAACCGCAATACAGACCGAGTGGTCTTTATGATCACGAGATTTGGAGGATGATATTCTTCCTACTTGCAGGTGATCTTCACAAGTTTTGATATATTACACCCTTAGCTAGTTAGCTTTGATGGTGACTTTATGATCTGTTTTGCAGAGAACTTGGCATAGGGACTGTTCCATACAGTCCTCTTGGTAGGGGATTCTTGGCTGGTGGTGCAACATTGGTTAAAAACTTGCCAGAGGGAGACACAAGGAAGGTATTATGTTTATAGCACACTATTGGGTAAAAAGGAAAATGTGAAAGATTGGTAAAGTTAGAGGAAAACATTCTTTGACGAAAAGAGCCTTAAATCATGGAATTCTGGTCTTATTGTTGGGCCAAAGTATCGTCAAGACCTTTCTTCCACTTCTCGTGGCCCCGTAACTCCAATCATAACCTAAGTTATGCTTGTTTAAAGTCTGGATAATTACAATCGTATTTTCAATCGCAGATAGCCTTTTTATGACCGATTTGCGAGTTTTGTTTTGCAACCGCATCTTTAAGACCATGCAATCCTTTGCTTTTTTTTTTCTTTAACTTAAAAGCAAGTCAAGTTCCCAAAGTAAAATATCAAAATAATATTCTTTCAAATATATATGTAAATAAACAATTTGCAAAGCATGAATTGTAACACACCCAATTAGCAAGATATCGAGAGTATAACAATGTGATATATTATTTTTATTTACGTTTTGATATAAATTATATTCAAAATCAAGTCATGTCAAGGCTCACCAAATTCACTTGGTACATTTTTAAGCGTACTTAAAATAATACACTTTCTAACAAATGCGCGACAACTTTTTACTATTCCATTGCAACATTAGGGAATTTCACAATTTCACAAGTGTGTTTACAAATTCAGAAAAAAAACCAAATAATTATACAAGGTATTCAATCATCCAAAATATAAAACAAATATCCAAATATTAAAAATGTAACAGTTCATCTAAGTGGTAATAAACTATGTATCAAATCGCTTGAGATGTAGTAACAACTGAATCATCCACTATTATAATAAAAATCTAGTAAGGTATCATATGAGAGATAATTAAAAACACAAATGAGAAATGAAATATTAAAAGTCAAAAGTTGAGATTGTTGGAACATATCAATAAATCCTTTTGTTGGCAGTTAAAAAAATGAAATATTAAAAGTCAAATATGGACTTTTGTTAGTTGTTAAAAAATAGTGTTCATTACTTACCGCACAAATGGAACCCTAAGAGCATTCACATTCTATCCATCAAAATATGTGAGTGGGAGTTTTTATATTATAAAGGGTATAAAAAATGGTTGTGAGTGGAGGAGAGAGAAAATGTTTTCATCTGTATATTTGGGGGGACACTGTTCACCCAGTATAATTTTTTTAATATATATTGAAAGTGGTTGTGAGTGAAGGAGAGAGAAAAATGTGATGATAAATTATTTAATTGAAAAGGAGAGAGAAAAAGTATTTTTTTTTAGTGGAAATATATTGATATAGGAGTTGTTTTTTAGTGGAATGTATGTATAATTTGATGGTTTGGATGTGAATGCTCTAAGTTAGTTGTATTTAAAGAGTGTGCCTATTGGCACACCAAACCCTAGCAAAATTAGGGTTTATCTACGTTGCGTATTGGTCAATACGCAGCGTATAGGGTTAATACGCTGCGTATTGACCAATACGCAGCGTAGATAGACCATAGATCTCAGTGCCTGATAACCAATCATTGCACAGAAAACAAAGTGTCTATACGCTGCGTATTGGTCAATACGCAGCGTATACAAACCTGGAAAAATTTGACACTTCAAACCTTACCAAAATGACCCCAAATTTGCAGTTGTTTTATATACGCTGCGTAGCGGGTAACAATTACGTAACCATACTTCTTTCCCGTTTCTTGTACCCAATTCTTCAAATCAGTTAGAGACATGAAACGCTAAAAAAAAGTTACGTTAATAATAATAAGAATAATAATTATAATTATAAGTATATAAACCTGAAAAAATTTGACACTTCAAACCTACAAAAATGACCCCAAATTTGCAGTTGTTTTATATACCCTGCGTATTGACCTATTTGGTCATTTTATGAAACTCATACTTCAGGGACTAATATGGTCATTATTGAAACTATTTTAACTGAATGTTTTAGCCAGGTTAACTTTCATATAAAGATTTCTTCTTTAAACACTAACTCAGTTAGCATACTTAACTGAACAGTACAGGGACCATTTTTGTCAATTTTCAAAACTTCAGGGACCATTTTTGTAAATCTTGGAAACATCAGGGACCATTTTTGTATATTTACGAAACTTCAGGGACCATTTATGTCAATTTTCAAAACTTCAGGGACCATTTTTGTAAAAATTGAAACTTCAGGGACCAAAGTGTAAATATATCAAAAATCGGTAAAAAAGGGGGTCTTCTTTAAAGAACCGGCCCTTGCAAGGATCGAACTCGTGACCTATCGTTTAGAACCGCAACGCCTTAACCAGTTCATCCTCCGTCTCGGAGCTGTTAGGATATGAAACTTAATTCCTTATATACACTAGTTAGGTTATACGCTGCGTATTGACCTATACGCAGCGTATATGAACACTTTATATACGCTGCGTATAGGTCAATACGCAGCGTATATAACCTTCCTGAATTTTATATGCACACAGAATATGTTAAATAACCTGTTAAATATAAACTTCCAGAACTTTATCTATACAACAGAACATGTTATATAACCTGCCAGAATTTTATAAACCTGCCAGAATTTTATACGTACACCATAGTATATATATAACCTTTCAGAATATACAAGAGTTTGATATATACAAGAAAAGTTTGTGCATACATAACAAAATGATAAAATACTACTACTGCTGCTCCTGCTGATGCTGATCCCATTTCGCATCCGTAATGAAGGGTAGTGGAAGTAACCCGTCATGCTGTCGCTGCTGCTGCAGCGCCGCAGCCACCCACTCCAACAGATAATTGTTCCTTTCAGCTAACCGAAGCTGCCGCTGATGTGATGGGTCAGGACCGGGCCAAACATGGCGTGGGAACTGAGGTGCCCCTGGTGGTCCACGCGGCGGTGGTGGCTGCGGAATGACGACGGCCGGCTCATGCGGCTCCGGATCGCGCGGGGGATATACCGGAGGGAACTGTTCCGGCAGTTGTTCAGGCTGATATTGCGTGCCGTCCGGCTTCTTAAACCGCTTCCCGTCTGGGAAGTCTTTAGTAACGTGCATTCCGGATATAACGTTCTTCCCCATCCGCTTCGGCTGTGCCGGCGGGCCTACATGGTCGCGGTCAGTCTCCGGATGATAGCCCAACGAAAGGGCTATCCTAGTCACGTAGGCGCCGCCGAATAACTGTCTGCGCTCCTGTCGATGATGCGCGGAGGCAAAGTATTGCGCCAACCCGTAGGCGAGAGCGCACGACCTCTTGTATAAGAGGCAATATAAGAAAAATAAATCACCACTGGTGCACCACTCCCGGCTTTTGTTTCGAGCAGTGATCGAAGTGGAAATCATTTTGTGCAAATACCTGCACAAAAGGAAACCAGTCAGTAAATAATAATTAGACGACATCGACTAAGATTGTCGTTAAACTATATTTTTTTATTATTTAGTCTACGTCGTCCGTAAGGCGCGTACGGGCCTAACGAGCGTCGAAACTAAGTTCGTCGTTAAAATATATATTTATTTTATTATTTAGTCGAAGTCGAACCGTAAGGCGCGTAGGTCCCTAAGGAGCGTCGAAACTAAGATCGAAGTTTTATATTTTAATGACGATCTTAGTTTCGACGCTCGTTAGAGACCTACGCGCCTTACGGTTCGACTTCGACTAAATAATAAAAAAAAAAATTTTAACGACGAACTTAGTTTCGACGCTCGTTAGGCCCGTACGCGCCTTACGAGCGTCAAAACATTTCTTTATCGTCGTTAAATTATATTTTTTTTATTATTTAGTCCATGTCGAACCGTAAGTCGAGTAGGTCCCTAACGAGCGTCGAAATAAGTTCGTCGTTAAAATATAAAACGACGAACTTAGTTTCGACGCTCGTTAGGGACCTACGCGCCTTACGGTTCGACTTCGACTAAATACTAAAAAAAAAAATTTAACGTCGAACTTAGTTTCGACGCTCGTTAGGACCGTACGCGCGTTACGAGCGTCAAAAATAAGATCGTCAAAAAAATCTGTTTAAAAAATATTCTGTTTAAAAAAAATCTGTTAAAAAAATTATGTTTAAAAAAAACAGTTTTCTGTTTAGAAAAAAAAACAATTTAGGTTTAAAAAATATATTTTCTATTTAAATAATAATAACTATTATTAAAATAATAATAATAACTAACGTACCTGTAGAACGGATCCGTAATCGTCGTAAGCCTCCCCTTGGATTGTTGGTTGTCCCACTGACCGATGTCCGCGATCAGAGCCCAAAACCCTAAAAGCGTGGGTTTATCAACAATTACCAACCCCTGTTTACACGAATGTTTATTAAACGTTAAATTAATATTAAATCTTAAATTTTATATATTAAAATAATAATAATAAACATACAAAATTTGTGTTAAACGTACCTTCGTATATAGATCCGTAGCGATCTCAGCCTCCATATACAAACCGCTATGCACCGCAAACTCTGCAAGTGACATAGAACGCGCCTGGCCAGCCATGCGAAACGAAACCTCGGCCGGGGGAGGGGGCTGCGCGAGGTCCACAACCTCATTTGGCCGACGAGGATGAAACTCGAACGACGGCAGGAACTCGATCAGTATCTCCCTGTAGCTCGGCGTAAACGCAAGCTCAAACAATCGATCCCACGGTGAATCACGGGGAACAAACTCCCGCGCCCAATCTTCAGCCCCGAGCTCCCGGAGGGTTTTCCAAGAAACCGCAAAATGGGCACCGACGTGCATCTTCCGAAGCTTGTCGCAAAGGAGAGCAGCGTCGGACTCCGGAGGAAACTCCAAATACGGGTGATTCAGCAGAGGATCCGCCGGTGGACGCTTCTGCTTCTACGGCTGCTCCGGATTAATTTCTTCTATTTCCATTTCAGCATCCATCTTTCTCGTCCTGAAAACCAAAAAAATTATTAGATAAACCAACGAGTGTTTACTGTATTTTAATATAAAATAGTTTTCTGCGATTTCGCAGCCGTTTGCGGCTGCGTTTGCATCCGTTTAAACACCCGTTTGCGGCTGCATTTCGCAAACTGCTGCGAAATCGTTGCCGTTTGCGGCCGCATTTCCAGCCGTAAATGGGCGTTTAAACGGCTGCAAACGCGGCCGCAAACAGCTGCGAAATTGCTGTCGTTTGGGGCTGCGTTTGCAGCCGTTTAAACGCCTGTTTACTGCTGCAAACGCAACCCCAAACAGCAGCGAGAAATCACAGCCGTTTGCGGTTGCTTTTACAGCCGTTTAAACGCCCGTCTACGGCTGCAAACGCGGCCGCAAACGGATGCGAAGGTGTGCGAAGGCTGCGAAATCGCTGCCGTTTGCGGCCGCATTTGCAGCCGTAAACGGGAGCCGTTTGCGGCTGCGTTTGCAGCCGTTTAAACGCCTGTTTATGGCTGCAAATGCGGCCGCAAACGGCAGCGATTTTACCTAAAAAACATGCGCTTTTCTAGACCCTAATCCCCTATTGTCAACTAGAAAACTTACAATATTAGAGATTCACTTTCAACCGACCGCATATGAATAACTTGACCAGACCCGACACGACAGACTGCTACCATTGGCAAAATGATTTAACAAAACTAACATATTATCATCATAAATATACTTTAAACACATCTTCTGACGGATACACAAACCTGAAAACTACGAGCTTAAAAAGACCTAAAATTTCACATACAACCCTAAAACTAAGAGTTTTCTTCCAAAACCTTATCCATGCAAATTTGTAAGCAACAATTAAATGAAAATAACATGAAGCAGAGTACTCACAATGTTAATTAACAATCCAAATTTTTGGAAGAATAACAAGGATTTAGTAGGCTTGAAACTTAATCGGTAGGTGCAAAAGGTGAAACCCTAACACACAAAAACAAGGATCAGGAATATTTAACAAAAAGCAGTTAACAAATTAGCAACATCAAAGCTTAGCCAAACCCTAATATACCTAAAAACATCTAATTTACGGATAAAATACAAAAAAAATCAAAATTACTTAAATAGGTTGAGTAAATACCTGTTTTATACTTCGAATTCGTGTCGAATACGGTTGATTATTTCAGTCGCCTTCGTATGTCACTCGGTTGTGTGTGTTTTGGAGATTTGGGGAAGAACAGAGCTGCGTAGGGGTTTCCCTGATTTAAATCAGAACCTCTACGCAGCGTAGAGATCCCTACGAGGCGTATAAAAAGTCAAAAAGCAGCTTGACTTAACCAAAATTACCATTTTGCCCTTATGTTTGGGGCTATACGAAGCTGATAACAAGGGTAAAAAGGTCATCTAAGACCTCCACATACGCTACGTAGGGCTCTCTACGAAGCGTATCTAAAGGTCATTCTCTTGACCTTTAGGTACGCTTCGTAGAGATCCCTACGTAGCGTATACAAAGGTCCGAAATGACCTTGTTACCCTTGTAATCAGCTTCGTATAGCCCCAAACACAAGGGCAAAATGGTAATTTAACATATTTAGGTTTTGAAAGTTTTATTTTGGGGGGAAATTGTCCGCCATTTACAGACGCTGCGTAGGGGTCAATACGCTGCTTTTTATTCTAGTCATTTTACTATTTTGCCCTTGTTTTGAGGCAATACGAAGCCAAAAACAGGGGCTTTTTTGTCATTTGAATCACATACGCTACGTAGGGATCCCTACGGAGCGTATACAAAGTTCCATTTTTTTATGTTTTTTGTGTTTTCTTTTGTTTATATTTATAAAAAACAATATTATTTGATAAATAATAAAAATATAATTTAGAAAAGCTAAAAATAATACAAAAATTATGAATTATAAAAATAAAAAATGATACAAACTTTATAAATTAAAAAAATTTGTACAATTTACAAAAATACAAGTTTCCGGTTAATCTTCGATAACATTTAAACTCGGTTCTCTGTCTTTGTCTAAGTTTGATTTTGGATTGATTAACTCGTAGTAGTGCTGTAACCGCAGTCTATACATTTCTTCCCACCGTTCCGCAGCTATTGATCGATGTGTCGACCACAACGGAGTCGCTAAAGGCATGAGGTAGTCTCCTTCCAACTTAGCATGTATGAAGTGTCCCCCGTCAACATGTACGCGCGTTATCGCTTGAGGTCGTGGATCTAGTGGGGCATCCGCTAATGGGAAGATGGTAGTGCTCCATTCGATGCTTAGCACGTGGAGGACAATATTATACCTTTGCGCTACGAGAAGCCTTACCTGGGGCATTTCCATCCAGTGACTTAGACCGCACCCTTTCATTGAATTCCATTTGATGATGTTACGTATTCGTTTAAAGTCTCCTTCGTTATATGTTTCGAATATATGCTTCCAACGCGGCTTGTTATGGTCAATCTCCAGTAGTAAATCACTTCGAATACGGTGCCATGCGTGTTCCGTAAAACCTAACCCGACAGCCACAGACCTGTACCCACAATGACCGTCTGGGGTCACATCTTGTATACGCGATATGTAAGAGTGAAACTCTGATGGAATTTGATTCTTAAACATCTTAATGCTTAACAAGTGCTCGTCCCCCTTCATTAATGGAAAACCCTGATCATCCCGCGTCTCCTTCTTTTTAGAACTCGTTGAACTGTTTTGTCGCATTTTAGGTTTTTCAGACTTTACAACCGAACCAGTTCCACGAGAGCCCTCTGACGGTACGTATGAGCTGTGTTGGGGTAAATCGTACCTATGTTTAGGGGAAGCGGTATATCCGTTGCTGTCCTCGCCATAGGAGATGTGTCTCGCAGCTTCGTCTAACCTCGCAGCTTCATCTAACCTTTCTTGTACTTTCTTTGATGTAGGCCGACCGCGAGTATTTTGCTGGACGATCGGTGGTTTCTTGGTTGACGATTTCGGGGTGAAGACCGCTTTTATCTTTGAAAGCAAACTCTTTTGCTGAACGGGGGACTGCGCCTCTAAATGTTGCCACACATTATTTAGCTCTGCTACAACATCGACTTCCTCGTCTACCAGTTTACACGGGCGAAAGTCAACCTTACGCCAGAATACATCTATGTCGTCGAGTTGTATCATACGCCCTGTATAGTTAAGTTAATACGGTGTGAGAAACAGCTAAATCGTACAAGATAACAAAAGGTTTGTGGTTTTAATATTTTTTACCTGTACTTTTGTAGTTTTCCAGCCTACAAGCACGCGACAATCCACAACTAAGCCACATATGGCAACCACATGATGCGTTTAGTTTCCGCAACACCTCCATCTTCCTCGGTAGCTCTTTTGCCAGCGAATCAAGTGCTTCATGGGAAACCTTTCCACGTAGGTTGTCCAACAGTCGGTGTCTGTGGTGGTTCATCGTTTTTTCGATGCTCTCAGTGAAACTTTTTTGTATTTCATCGTACTGAGTTTCAACTATATCAATGACGCATCTTGCTATTCGCTCCAATGAACTCCCGCGCGTAATGTATCTTTTTAAATTTGCGTGCTGGCTCTCAACTCTGTTGGTGGTGCGCTGACCAAAGTTGCGACACTTATCGGTCCACGCATAAACGAACATTTCTTTATAGTCTTTGAGCCAGTTTTCGTAGACGTAATCATAGACACCTGCAAAAATAAAATAATGAAATGTAAAAGCGTGTGTAAAATATAATAGATTGGGTGAGTCGTTTGTTGAAGGAACACTTACTTTCTCGGTTGGCAACCACGAGTCGGTTATACATTTTCTCCAAGTTGTACTTGTACATGGGCTCTGAAGAAGATTCGCACAATCTCCGCCAGTACGACATAAATTTCCCCCAATCTTCTTTATCGAACCCTTCCTTGCACTTTCTAGCTATATTTTGTTGGATGTGAAAGTGGCATAGAAGCCTGGTTGCGTTCGGGAATACTTTAGAACACGCGTTAATTAGGGCAAGCTCCCTATCCGTGACTATCACACGCGACATCATACATTCATGCAATATTGACTTGATCCGCTCAAGCACCCACACGTAGTTACCCCTTCGTTCTTTACAAATAACGGCATGTGCGATACAAAAAGACTTCCCAGTCGACGTCATACCCACAACCTGGACAAATGGCATGTTGTAGAGGTTTGTTTTGTAGGTCGCGTCGATCAACATCACGTGCGGGAATGCACGCCACATAGTGATTGAATAAGGATGAACAAAGAAAATCTCTGTTACGACATCTGTTTTGGGTTCGTGTCGGGTTTCGTAAATGAATCGGTGGTCATGCAGCAGGCTTTCCAGTGCCTGCATAGGAGTCTTTCCGTCCACTATCGTCACTCTAATTTTTTGTACCGCATTTTGCACGTCTTTCTGAACATGCAGGCTGTCGGGGAACTGCTTTCTTAGGGTTTGAAATATGATACGTGGCTCCATGTTTTGAGCGGTTAGCTGCTCCACTAGCTTGTATTCGGCTTCAGTAAATCTTCGCACAAAAGCGTGGCCCAACAGACTCGTCGTAGGTTCGTGGTTATGGTTCGCGTCTTCCACTTTTAACTCCCACGTGTCATTCGTCACGTCCCGGATGGTGAGTAATGAAAAGGGGCAACCGATTTTTTTGCTACCAGCTTTCCTAACTGTTGCTTTACTACGGTGCTCACCACTACGGTCGCACACAAGCCATACCATCCCAGTAGTATCGCCAATATTTTTCGATCGGCGGGTAACAATGACGTAACCATACGCCTTTCCCGTTTCTTGTACCCAATTCTTCAAATCAGTTAGAGACATGAAACGCTAAAAAAAGTTACGTTAATAATAATAATAATAATAAATACAAGGGTTAAAATGCAATTATCGAAACTTTAGGGACCATTTGTAAATACACATCAGGAATTTAATATATTAAATCAAATATAGTATTTAACAATAATAATAATAATTATAATTATAATATTTTTAATAATAATAATAATAACAATAATAATAATTATAATTATAATATTTTTAACAATAATAATATTATAATATTTTTAACAACAACAACAACAATAATAATAATAATAATAACAATAATAATAATAATAATAATAATAATAATAATAATAATCTTAATAACAATTATAATTATAGTATTTTAACAATAATAACAATAATAATAATAATTATAATTATAATTATAATAATTTTAACAATAATAATAATAATTATTTTAATGTGATACCTCATTTATTTGAAACAAATTGCCCGGGGTAGATGGTTCATAAAGTGATGTGTTACGGGGCTCATAACCATATCCACCATGTTCTTCGTATCCACTGTAACCACCTTCACCCCCATATCTATCGTATCCACTGTATCCACCTTCACCCCCGTATCCACTGTATCCACCTTCACCCCGGTATCCACTGTAACATCCGTATCCACCTTCACCCCCGTATACCCCGTAACCCGGATACGATTGCTGCGTCGGGTAATATGGTTCATCAACAGGTGCATTCTCAGCACCGTATCCACTTTGTTGCACGTACGGAGATTCATACCCGTATCCGTAATCCGGATATACTTGATGCGCCGGGTAATTTGGTTCATCAACAGGTGGAGTGGGAGTCTTGTTCAAGTCTGGCAACTGTGTTTTTTTATCAACAGGGACTCCAGAAACAACCTCCTCCTCTTCATTGGCATCATTTGCTCCCCTTGTGTCATTAGAATAGCGATTACCGAAATAATTATCGGTCCAAAATGATGACATTTTAACAAGATTGAGCAAAAAACAGAATAAATGATTTTGGTTTGGAGTGTAAACTATTTACTGAAGAACAAATGAAATGCGAATGAAAGAAGCGAGCCAAGAAAGTAGTGATAAATGGAATGGAAGATGAAAAGACAGCACTCTACTTTATTCACGTGCCTGACAACATCGCATCAGTGTCAAATCAGTCTTACATACGCTGCGTATTGATCCATACGCAGCGTATAGGCTAACACTATCTACGTTGCGTATTGATCAATACACAACGTATACCCTAACTAGTGTATATAAGGATTAAGTTTCATATTCTAACAGCTCCGAGACGGAGGATAAACTGGTTAAGGCGTTGCGGTTCTAAACGATAGGTCACGAGTTCGATCCATGCAAGGGCCGGTTCTTTAAAGAAGACCCCCTTTTAACCGATTTTTGATATATTTACACTTTGGTCCCTGAAGTTTCATTTTATGCAAAAATGGTCCCTAGAGTTTCGAAAATTGACTCAAATGGTCCCTGAAGTTTCGTAAATTTACAAAAATGGTGCCTGGTTTTTCGAAAATTTACAAAAATGGTCCCGGAAGTTTCGAAAACTGACAAAAATGGTCCCTGAAGTTTCAAAAATTTACAAAACGGGCCCTGAAGTTTCGAAAATTTACAAAAATGGTCCCTGAAGTTTCGAAAATTTACAAAAACGGTCCCTGATAGGCAGGTAACAATTACGTAACCATACTTCTTTCCCGTTTCTTGTACCCAATTCTTCAAATCAGTTAGAGACATGAAACGCTAAAAAAAAAGTTACGTTAATACAAATAATAATAATTATAATTATAAGTATATAAACCGGGAAAATTTTTGACACTTCAAACCTACGCAAACCTACCTGCTGTTTTTTATACGTTGCGTATTGACCAATACGCAGCGTATATAAACCTTGCAAAAATTTGACACTTCAAACCTACCAAAATGACCCCAAATTTGCAGCTCTTTTATATACGCTGCGTATTGACCAATACGCAGCGTATATACACCTTGTTTTCTGTGCAATGATTGGTTATCAGGCATTGGGATCTATGGTCTATCTATGTTGCGTATTGGTCAATACGCATCGTATAGGGTTAACCCTATACGCTGCGTATTGACCAATACGCAGCGTATTTAAACCCTAAGTGTGCAGATAGGCAAACTGAGTGTGCAGATAGTGAGAGCCTATTTAAATTCATTGCAGGAATATCCGAGGTTTAAGAATGTTGAGCACAATAAGACTGTATTCGAGCGGGTGAATGAGATGGCTACAAGGAAAGGGTGCACCGCGGCTCAACTAGCACTTGCATGGGTGCACCACCAAGGAACCGATGTGGTTCCAATTCCTGGAACCACAAAGGTTGAAAACTTGAACCAAAACATTAAAGCTTTGTCTATAAAGTTAACACCAACAGAAATGGTGGAACTTGAATCATATGCTTCAAGTGATGTGGTGAAGGGGGATAGGCATGTATACATGCAAAGAACTTGGATAAATTCAGAGACTCCTCCACTGTCCACTTAGAAAGGGAATTTATGTTTCTTTAAATAAAGAGTTAACTTTCGTCTTGCTCCGTGTGGTTTGATTACTTTAACGGTTTTGCCCTAATCATTTAAAAACGGTCATTTTTCTCCTTGACGTTTCGATCTTGTCGCCAGTTTGCTCCTCGGCTCTAATTCCATCCATATTATATGATAACAGGAAGAGTATTTTGGTAATTTCAAGTATAACGTAAGGGTACTTGGATCTTGTATGTTAACTTGAAATTACAAAAATACCCTTTTCAGTTAACATACAATATTTATGGAGTTAGAGTTGGGGAGCAAACTTGCGACAAGATCGAAACATCAACGAGGAAAATGACCATTTTTAAATGATTGGGGTAAAACCGTTAAAGTGACCAAATCACATGAAGCAAAACGGAGGTTAACTCTTAAATAAATTAGTGACTAATAAGTCACATGTATGGTTTCTTGTATTGTTAAGACGTCAAGCTTTTAGAGCTTTGGCATTTTAGCTTTCGTTTTCATGATTATGTTCTATAATAAATGATCGTGTATGTGTTTTAAAGATTATTACTTTGTTGGAACTTATGTTATGCTTGATGGTGTTAATTATGCTTTAAAAAATGTGATTTTGTTCGATATTTTTCAGATATTCAGTTTCATCGAATTCTTTATATGTCTAAAATAATTCTAGTACGCTATTTATCTTAGTTTCGGTTAATAACCGAAACTAAACTCCTCCACACTCAAGGATTTACGTCTGATTAACCCATATAAGAAATATATATGGAAACACCCATGTAATTAGTATACAAGAGGTAGGGTTATTTGGCAACTTCTGAATAGCTAAGGGGTTGTTTGGCAACTTCTGAATGGCTAAGTGTTGAACCGCTAAGAGGTCTAAACTATTAAGTTTTGAATCAGTAAGAGGTTTGAACCATTAAGAGACAATATAATGCTTAACCATTCAGAGGCAAATGTCTGACCAATTCAGATTATAGGTCTTAACCATTTAGACTCAGTATAATGCTTAACCATTCAGAGGCAAACGTCTGAACCATTCAGATATCTACTCGGGAAACAAACAGTCTAAACCATTAAGTGTTGAACCAGTAAGAAATTTGAATCATTAAGAGCCCCATTAAGAGTTAAACAAACAACCCCTAAGTGTTGAACCAGTAAAAGGTGTGAACCATTAATAGCCAGTATAATGCTTAACCGTTTAGAGGCAAATGTCTACAGGTCTTAACCATTTAGACTCAGCATAATGGTTAACCATTGAGAGACAAATGTCTGAACCATTCAGACATCTGCTCGCGAAATAAACAGTCTGAACCATTAAGTGCTGAACCAGGTAAGAGTTCTGAACCATTAAGAGTTGAACCAGTAAAAGGTCTGATCCATTAAGAGCTAAACGAACAGCCTCGTATAAACAATCCATGGCACATTTATAGCAAAAGGACGTAAACAAACATCTACATCTACTCCTACGGGAAAGTTGCCGGATATAGAAAAAAACAAAGAAACAACAGGCAAGTGGGTAGCGAATTATGATCGTTGGAAAGAGTCGTTATTGGCTGACATTTAATATAAAAAAAAAATATATGATTAAATTTAAAATAACACCAAACCTTTGTATTTTTTATCACAAACTCTAGCATTCTACTATTAAAATCTCTCTAAACTCTTCAAATTATTTTACAAAAATTGGATATTTCATCCACATTGTTAGATCATCCGAGAAAGATGAGTTGATCGCTTGTAGGGTTCGAAAAGGGATTCAACTTTTACTTGAGCATGTCGAAAGTTCACAACCTGTTACACGACAACTTCGAATTATGCAGGATCATGAAGTTGCTCGTAACCGTCTAGTAAAAGGCTATTTTTCTAGGAGTGAGCGATAACTGAACCGTTAACCGAAACCGAACTCAAAACTGACGAAATCGAACCGAAATTAACCGAAAACCGAATTAACTGACAGTCGGTTATTGGTTTTTTTATACCCTTGGTTAACCAAAAATAAACCGAACCGAACACTTCATATTTTTATATAAATTTAACTTCTATACCTCTATTTCTTGTATTTCATATTTTATACATTCATTTTATGTATTACATATTTTATACCTCTATTTCATGTATTTATATATACTTCTATTTCATTTATTTATACCTCCATTACATATTTATCTAAGCAAAAATTTTAGCCCAAGTTTAGCTTCGGTCATTAACCGAAAATAACCTAACCGAACCGAAGACCGAAAATAATTAAATAAACCGAATTGATTAGCTGGAAACTGAATGTTTAATAAAATATGTTTACCGTTGACTTCAGTTACGGTTTTGATTAATGCAGAACCGAACGGTGCACACCACTAACTATTTTTTCTAACGATCTCATTTAAGATGAAGTTATATTTCGGCGTTGTTTTTTGTATGAGTCGCCAGCTATTCTTACAAATAGTTGATGCTTTGGAGAGAGAGTTTCCATTTTTTTTTCAACAAAGGGAATATGCTAGACGTAAACTAGGTTTCACGGCTTACAAAAGTATACGTCCGCAATTCATTAACTAGTGTATGACACTTCACACGATTCATAGGATAAATAATTGAAGATGTCGAAAAAATCCTAGCTGGTCTTCATAATTTTTGTGAATGCATGCTTAAAAATTTGTTGTTGGTGGTGGTGGTGGTTGTGGATATGTTGTTGTTGTTGCTCCCGTTGTTAATAATATAATTATGATTATTTTAAAAGGTGTGATTGATCTCTATCGCAAGAGATATATAAGGTTCATGTAGCCATACATAACTTTCCCAGTATGCTTGGTAACATCAATTGCATATTTGCACACACTAACCGTGAGCAAACTATCCCAGTGCTTGGCAACGTCAACATAAGGGGAGGCGGGGTGGTAAGGTTTTGTTCCGTGATAAAGCAATCTTCAACGCGTGGGCCGTGGAGAATACATTTGACCACCGCCACCAAAATGATAACGCGTGATGTTTTTTAACCCGTGATAAAATTCACGCGTTATGGGGTATTGAGTGATAAATAGTTGTGAAGGGGTGTGAGAGTTTATTGTTGGGTGTTGTGAGTGATAACCATTGTCACTGAAAAAGGTTGTGAGTGATGGAATAATGGTTGATGACATGACGTAACTTGATTGGATGTTGTGAGTGATGGAATTTTTGCAAGTGATGACCACCCCCTCCCCTAAACGAGTTAACTATCATGGCCCAACTATTACATGCCAACGTGAGAATAAGAGAATATTTATAAGAAGAGTGCAAGAATCGGCAAAAAATATATATATATATATATATATATATATTAATCGGGCACCAAGCAATTCGCTACGCAGTACTGAACGAATATGAATTTTTAGAGCTATCGCTCACATGACAATGATCAATTAATAATTGTATTTTTTAGTTTATATAATTGGTTTTTTAAATATTAATATTC
This sequence comes from Helianthus tuberosus, assembly GCA_030545235.1. Taxonomy (NCBI): domain Eukaryota; kingdom Viridiplantae; phylum Streptophyta; class Magnoliopsida; order Asterales; family Asteraceae; genus Helianthus; species Helianthus tuberosus. Next base: position 5,273,763 of record CM060362.1, read on the forward strand.
TTTTAGCATTTATAATTGTACTTTTATTATTTTTATTATTTATTATTGTATTTTTGTCTTTTTTTAATTAATATTAGTATATATTGTTGAGAATACTATATATAATTAAATGAGTAGTAAATAATGATTAGCTAATGATCAACCAATTAATATGATTTAGTGAAGGTATTACACTTTAGTGTAAATGGTAAGTGAAAACAAATATCCATATGTGATACTGAGATGACATGACACCATTTTTTTCACATTTTAGTGAACCATTACACATAGTCTAAAAGCTAAATTCTTCACCTAGACCTTACCGCCCTTTCCCGAATATAAGTTTTTCAATTATTGGATTGGCAAACCGGGTCTAGCAGAAGCCAGAAGCAGTACACAAAGGTTCCCACATGGTGATCGATGCATTGGATCCGGATCTAGTTCTAGTTAAACATTTGAAAAAGATAGAGAATGTAACCAAGATCTTGAATGTCGTGGAGAAAAACGAAAGAACCAAACAGGTTTTTGAACTAGATAACATCCTTAGGTCCTTAGATATCGTGGCTACTTTTAGGGGCGGACCCACATAGAGTGGGTCGGGGTCACCGGACCCCAATGTTTTTTTTTTTAAAATTAGTAGATTCGGTATATAAAATTGTATAAGGACCCCATAAATACAATTAGGTGGACACCATTAACAGAAAAGGAAACCTGGTGTAGTTGTAAATCCCTCACTTTACCAACAAGAGGTTATGGTTTCAATCCTTGTATAACTTGTTTTTCTTGTTTTTTTTAAATCTAGTTCAAACCTCACTATGACCTGGCCTAGAAATTTTAACGTTTTATTATGAAATTTTGAACACCGAAAAAAATGGATCCCACTGAAAAAAAAATTGGGTTCGCCACTGACTACTTTGAGAGTCTTGACTTAACAAGAAAAGGAGCTCAAAATGGAGTGCACAAGATCATTGACTTAACAAGAAATTTTCTCAGTATGATCTTGGACTGTGGTAGTGATCGGCCCGGGCACGGATGGTTTCAATTTCACATTTATAAAGTAGTTATGGAATCTTTATCTAAGCTTATTTAACTCAAAAAGGACTTTTTGTTAAAATAACTTACTTATGAATTTTTGAAAAATAGCTTTTAAAAAAGTGTTTGGATTAGTTTATGTGGTGAGAAAAGCCAATAAGCCAAAAAGTTTTGAAAAGTCAGAATATTATAACTTTTTAAAATGACTTTTCCATCTTAGACAAAAAGTTATTTTGAAAAAGCCAATAAGTCAATAAAACTATGGGGTATGGGGCGTGGCCCAAGGGGCAGGAGTTTGAAGCCGGGCGTGGGGCGGGCTAGCGATCCTATGTGGCGGGCTCCTATTCGCTTTGTTGGCCATGTCATAGCGGGGCGGGGTAATTTAAATTTTAAATTGTAACTGTTTGGCCAAGCCAAGCGGTCACCCCAACATGTCAACATCCACTATAAATATAACCTCAACCCCACCGGCTACCCCATCCCAAACCATCGCTGTCCACCGCTACCCCAACCAAAACTCACTTGATCGAACCCGCTACCCCAACCCAAACCATCGATGGCCTCTTGGACCCATGAAGAAGAGCTAGCTCTCGTCACAAGCGTCGTCGACGCAATGAAGGGGCGACAACCCGGTCAAACACGATATTGGCCGGAAGCCTTTGCAAGCTACCGACATAACGTCAGACACGACTGGCACAACTTAAATGCATGCCAACATAAATGACGCGAGCTACGGCCGAAGCTTGATTGTTTCAAGGCCTACTACGAAGCCGTTCCGAGCGGTGAGTTACGCCACGAGGACCGGGTGGCGGTGGCGAACATTGAGTTTTGGGGCAAGGAGCGAAGGCCGTTCGACAAGCTCGCGCTTTTTGAAATTTACCTAACGCTCTAGGTTTTTTTTTTTTTTAATCGTTTTTAGGTTTCTTTGTAATTTTTAGGAATTATGTAATTTTTAAGAATTTAATAAAATTTTAGGCTTTTTTTTAATGTTGTGTGTATTTTTTTAATTTTTTGTAATTTTTTTTAATAAACTGCCAAGCCACGCCCCAACCCAAGCCCCGCCATACCCCACGGACACGTCACTCACCGGTGGGGGGCTCGAACTCCACGTGTCAACTCATGCCCCTAACCCAAGCCCCACCATACCCCACGGTCTAAGTTGTTTTAAAAAGCTTAGTCAAACATGCCCTAAATAGTAAATAGTCATGCCTAACACTAAATTAAATTCAACTAATAGGATTCGCGTGCTCGAAGCGGTAGGAATTCATTCAGTATCGGTTCAGTCTGTTACGTAGGGGAATGCAAGCGATACCGGTTCGGTTCGTTATAGTATTGGCAGCGTAGTGGCACTCGGTATAGCAATCGAAACAAAAAAAAAACTCATAAAATAAAGTCATAATATGTCCAAAAGGGCAGAGATACATATTTACAACAATCGAAAATTATAAGACCATGCGTAGTGATTTGATGAATAATGCCCCCACTCTAGGGCGTTTTCTGCCATGTGGCAGTCCAGTCAGCATGGGGGCATTATTGGGCGTTTTTGCAAAAGTGGCGTAGTGGGAATAATGCCCAATAACGCCCCATCCAATCATTACACAATATATATGGGTGAGAGGTAAAAAAAGAAAAAAAAAATTAAATCTAGCCATTTGTTTATGACCGTTGCATCTCGTTCTGATTGGTCGAAGATTTGCCCCTTGAGCGTGTTTCAAAACGCGCCACAAACCATTTTTTCGCGAATAACGCCCGATCACGCCGAGGGAGGCGGTGAAGGGGCGTTTTTGGGTGTGTTTGGGCAATTTAAAAAAAACGCCCACTACGGGCGGTCTAATAACGAATGTGGGTCTTGGTTTTGATAAAACCACTATCAGTACCGATATTGGTATCGATTTGGTTTATCATGACAGCTCGCGATAATTTACAATACAAAAAAAATTAAGGAAAATTGGCCTGTAATAATCCCACCTAGACCTTATTGGCCATTAATAATCACACCTCGGAATATTCCCCCCACTAGTCCCTCCTTTCACCTATTTTTCCTACAGTGGTCCGCCGTTAAAAAAAAAAACTTAACGGAGTTAAGTTTTTTTCCAAATTGCAAACAGATTTTTTAGGGTTTTTTATCAGAACGATGATACGAGGCCATTGATGTAAAACTTACTTCGAAATGGTGCTCCAAGTGACTTGATTTTGGTTAATTGGAAATTTAAACACCCGAATTGAAGTATCGTTTTTCATCGTTTGAAGCACCGTTTCGAGGCAAGTTTTACATCAATGGACTCGTATCGTCGTTCTAATCAAAAGCTCTAAAAAAATTGTTTGTAATTTGGAAAAAAAGCTTAACTCCGTTAAGTTTTTTTAACGGGGGGCCATTGTAGGAAAAATAGGTGAAATGTGGGACTAGTGGGGGGAATATTCTGAGGTGGGATTATTAATGGCCAATAAAGTCTAGGTCGGATTATTACAAGCCAATTTCCTAAAAATTTAATTTGGATACATCACCATTTTCAACAAAAATTATACCAGATTGTCAATGTAAAAAAAATCTAGCGACGTATTTAAGTTTTGAGATATTATTAGATAAATTAAATGGATTAAAAATATGAGAATACCGAATGCATTTATAATTCTCGTGAATATCTGCCTAAAAATCTCTAGAATTCTTATTTCAAGCCTTTAAAAAATTAAAACTCCACCATTATCGTAAATAATTTCTAAATAATCTAACTACCTTTTAACCCAAATCCGCATATTTGATCTTAAAAAACTAAAAACCGGATGCTAATACCGTAAAGATCGGTGATGAAAACATATATATAAATCAATGGGAAACACATTGTGAACCAACTTTCATTTACACTTTTTGATATATAACATACAACAACCATTCTTTTCTATTTCTCAATACCCAAACCATTAACACACCTTCATACTTCTCCAAAGAACTACTAGAAAAAGAAAATATTCTCTTTCAACTTTCTAAACGGTGCACCAAGCAAGCAAACTATTGGAAGTGAAAAGAATTGGGGTTTGTCTATCAAGCGGGTTTGGATAATCTGCTTACTTTGTGCACATTTAAGAAGTTGAAAGAGAATGGTTCTTTGGGGAAGTATGTTGGTGTGTTAATGGATTTGGTTATTTAGTATTTAAAAGAATGGTTGTTTTATGTTACATGTTAAAAAATGTGTTGTAATGTCACCATTGAGAATAAGTTTAGGTAAATATGGTAAGGATTTCAAGAATAGTTGTGGTTCGAAAGTGATGTTGATAAGCGTCCACGAGGTGAATGGTTTCGAAAGCGTTGATTTAAGTTTTGATTTATGAATGAATTTGTACCTTCATATGAATGATTCATTTTTCAAAGATTTTGTATATTTCGTATAAGATTATGTTAAATAGATATTACGACGATATATTTATTTTTATTATTGAGTTGAAAGCAACATCATTACTAGCGCCTTTATTGAGATTATGTTAAATAGATATTACGACGATATATTTATTTTTATTATTGAGTTGAAAACAACATCATTACTAGTGCCATTATAATTTTTATCCAAGTGAAAACAACTATTATTTGTTCCATCTTGAGAGAGCACTATCATGTTAAATGACAAAAGACATTGTTGAGAAATATATATATATATATATATATATATATATATATAGGACTAGGTTCAAGAGTGAACACTAGTGTAGTTTGCGAACTGAGCGAACTAATCCTAGCCATACATGTGTGTAGATCAATGGCCAAGATTTGATGATGAAATACACTAGTGTATTTTACGATTTGATGATGAAATCCTAGCCATCCACGTGTGTAAATCAATGGCCAAGATTTGTTCCCTCAGTTCGCAAATACATTAGTGTTCACTCTAGAACCCCACCCTATATATATATATATATATATATATATATATATGGGAGGGTTATCTTGAGAACGCTAAATATTGCGAAAACCGTGAGAACGAATGAAAAACCAATCAAAACCAATTTTTTTTAATACAAACCTCATTGTAATTAAGATACAACATCAAAAAAAGAATTTACAACATCAAATAATTCATCTCTCCTTTCAAAATCACTCTTTTTAGATTTTTTACACATGTGTAAATATAACAGATTTACACATGTGTAAATTTTAAACTTACACATGTGTAAATTTTCTTTGTTTACGAATTCACGTAAATTTAAACGTGTAAATTAAATTTCTAACATTGTATTCGAATAATAATGATAAGTGTAGAAAAAATTTTTGAATTTGAATTGTTTTGACCAAGTTCTCGCGGTTTTTTCATTTGTTCTCACGGTTCTCACAATATTTAGCGTTCTCATTTAAACCTTCTCCTATATATATATATATATATATATATATATATATAGGGAGCCGCTAGAATGAGAACCACCACGAGTTATGAGAACCGCGAGAACCACGTGCCACGGAGGGGCGTTGACCACGATTTTTTTTTACAACTAGAAGCGTATATTTTAACAACATTCGTAAAAAAAAATTCAAACGGCGCGCCCGAGGGGGTAGTTTTTTACACCCAAAGTTTGTAAAAAAAAAATAAAAAACAAAAAAAAAAAATAAAAACACCAAACTTTGGGTGTAAAAAACTACCCCCTCGGGCGCGCCGTTTGAAATTTTTTTTTTACGAATGTTGTTAAAATAAACGCATCTAGTTGTAAAAAAAAAATCGTGGTCAACGCCCCTCCGTGGCACGTGGTTCTCGCGGTTCTCATAACTCGTGGTGGTTCTCATTCTAGCGATCCCCTATATATATATATATATATATATATATATATATATGGCTGCGGATTAAATGAAAATCATAGAATGATCTTTCACTTTTGGACCTCTCGAAAGGTCGTCTTAGTCTTTCACCTAAGTTACACCTAGGAATGATCATGAAGATATTAGCCACTCACGGTTAATGATTTATCTTCAGTTATTTATATTGATGGAATATGATAATGGATCAAACAGAACCTTAAAAAGTCTCTCAAAATCACCTATTGGAGGCCTAGATGGAGCGTGGGAAGATGGGATTTGGAAATTGGTTCAAGAGCTAGTCAAAGGGGGAGTTCCCTTTTTTCACGTAGGTAAGGCGTCCAGGACGCTCCAAAAAAATTCTCAACGCTTGTTTTCTACGTTTTGCTTCGTATTTCGCCCATGCTCTTGTTAGATCCATTCCAATGCTCCATTAAGTTTCCAAAACACACCTTAAACCAATTAAGGTCTGCAAAATACAAACCATCTCAAAGTAGTGTGTTCTAAAACTCAATTTCACTTAAATTAATAAAATTAAACACGTTAAGCTTTGGAAATTTACAAACCCATCACATCCCCACACTTATCATTTGCTTACCCTCAAGCAAATTCTTTCATTATTATACAACCATAAAAAAACAACGCATTTCCCATTCCCTTACTGGTTCTTAGACATGGTCAATAGTCATACCTTAACTCACAAGACTTACAGCCTATAATAGATCTCCATTCTAGTGAGTAAAATGATGCAACATTTAATACACAAAGAAATTGCCCAACCAAGTTTAACTCATTTTTGAGTTTCGCTTGTTTTCACACCCCCTCACAATGGTTTTCTCCTCTCGGTTTGAAATCAAAAACTAGCAAGTTTGCACTAGTATCTATTCACTCAATGACCAAAATATAAAGCTTGTTTTAATATGCTTCATAGACAATCATGCTTTCACAAACTATACAAACGATGCACATATCCGAAGGACTTACGAGTTTTTGGTAAGATAAAGAAGTGTGGTGGTTTAAGGGTGGTTAAAGGTAAGAAACACAAATCCGATGACATATCCTTATTTATTTCTACAAACGACTACAAATGGGTAATGTGACATATAACGTTATTGCTTTTCACAACCTTTCATATCTGGACATTTGTCCCATTTAATTGACTGCGTTTTCATTTTTATTTTTATTTTCTCTTTTTTGAATCAAGATTAACATGGATAACATACATGGATTGTGGGTTGTGATGATATGGTGATAAGTGGGTTTAGAAAATGAATAAATAGGCGGTTCAAGAATGACTACTAAGGTGAATTTTTGGGTAAAAGTGATCATATGGTGGTAAGGTCTTTATCATCTATGTGCAGGCATTCAGTTCCTAGTTCCAGCATGCATCAAATCAGTCAAGTTCTCAAACAAAGCAATGTATAGGCCTACTCTCAAACAATCGGTAGATGCAAATAAACAAACATATATCAATATTCAAGAAAAGGCTTAAGATTTCACAAACAAACATGATTGGGTTACCAATGTGACATATGTGTTACTCAACTTGTTATTTGAAGCTAGCCAATTTTAAAACGTTTTTTTTTTTCAAAAACGCTTGTTGAAAAGGGTTTATCAAGGAACTTAAAGAGTTTATGACCATAACTAGGGACTTGTAGAGAATCTTGGGTCTCCGTTTTAATTTATAAAATCCAATTTTATATTAAAATAATAATTATAATAACACTTTACTATTAATCAGGTGTGGAAGCGTGAATAAACACAAACACGGGTAAACTTATCCCACCAGCAATCCAGTTACAGTCTACTCAGATAAATTATATATAAAACGTAACCATAGCAGGTTTAGGATAATACCTAAATGAAAACCAAAAACTCGCACAATGGATGCAACGAATGGATCCGCTAGTAAGCCAGATCACAATCTCCAAGACATTTACGAGATTCCACCCGCGAAATGAAACGAATCAGATTTGAATCACTAACCACGAGAAGGCGGGTGGTGGCGGTGGCCATGGAGGCGGAGCGGAGCGGAGGGTGGCTGGAGGTGCAGGTGGTGGCAGTTCACCGACAGCCGGTGGTCGGCTGGGCGGTGGTGGCTGTTCGCACAAGGGGAGGGAGAAAGGAGAAAGGTGGCTAAGGTTTTTGCCTAATCTCTTATAATGTGTATCTAATATAATTAGGGTTTTAAGTTAAGCTTCTATTTATTCTATGGATTTTTTCTGATCCAGGGTAAATTTATAGAATAGTAACCAAGTTTTAAATTTGTTCTATTAAAGTCATTCAAACTTTTTTGTTTCTCTAAAGTCATTCAACTTTTATTTGTTATATCAATAATATACAATTACTAGGTTATCAGGTTAATTTGATAATGTGTCAGGTTTCATTTTCTATTTTTATTTTTATTGGTGATGTGGAATTAAAATTACTGATGTGGATTAAAGAAAGGGAAAATTACGAAAATGATCATTGACCAAAAACACTTTCAAATTTCGCCACCTCACACATCCTTAGAAACGGCGCATCATGCGTGGGATGCGTCCATATACAGACTTCTGTAGCATCCAATAATAAATGGACACGTGGCGGTCCAGTGGGCCACACATTGGTTTTGGTGGGTCTAAATGCAGACTTCTTCCCTTACCAGACGCATTGGAATGTGGGCCTCTATCTTTTGACTTTTGTACCTTTGACCAGAGCAACAATCTCCCTTATCACAACTATCGCCGACAGCAATCTCCAACTAAGCACTTCAACAAGTTCAGATCTACTTTCCTAAAACTATGTCACTTGTGGAAAAGGAGAAGACACCTAGCCGGAGAAGGTTTGACGTGCGGCGACGGAGAAGACAACTTGCCCGAGAAGTTTGAGTCGCTGCCGGAGGGGAGGGTTGGCGGGTGAGGTGCGGCGATGGGGAAGAAAGATGGAAGTTTGGGACTCGTTGATGGTTGTAGTTTAAGTCATAGCCGGAGAAGACAGCTCGCCGGAGAAGACGCATCCCATCTTCATCCTAGACGCTTCCTATCTTCCAGACGCATCCCATCTTCATCTTAGACGCATCACATCTTCATCTCAAACACTTCAAGTTCTCATACGCATCCCGTGCATTTAGATCCGTGATGCCCTGCTCCAAGGACGTGTGAGGTGGCCAAATTCGAAAGTGGTTTTGGTCAATTGCCATTTTCGTAATTTTCCCTTGAAGAAAATAACATTTTAACTTCGACCGAGCTTTGGTCATGTATAGCCCTGACCGAGATGCTGTTAAAAAAAAATCATAACCCATCCTCCGTTCTTCCTGGTTGAATAAGTTTACCGGTCGCCAATCAATTGATACATTCTCCGGCGAATTTTATATCCGGTGATCCTTCTCACACCAATTACTCGTGGGGCAGGCCACATCTCCTCCTCGCACGTTGTTCCCGGCCGAAATCCATTTTCTTTCACATGAAATCACCAGGAATAAGAAAGGGGGGAGCTAAGAGTCATCGGAAAGTTCCCGGGGACAATATTTAGAGTCTCGCGAATCAAATGATAAGCGTCTTCCCAAGCGATGTGACGTTGCGTTTATCACTCGGCAAGGCCATACAGTATATGATTTAGGGGTTGTTTAGTAGCCTCTGAATGGTCATTAAGAGCCTACATCTTAATGGAACCATTAAGAATTTTACCAATGAGAAGGTAGAAGAATGTGACATGTGATGTTTACCATTCAGATGTTACTTCTTAACCATTCAGACTTGAGGTTACCTCTTATTCATTCAGAGGTTTCAAACCATTAAGAGGTAACATCTGAATGGTAATTAAGAGGCTACCAAACAACCTCTTAGTGGTTGAGCAACAACATTTAATGCTTCTAGGTTCTTGATTTGGTAGCTAGAATTCTTCCTTGTTGTATGGTTTTAGTTTCTTATCCTCCTTGTTCATCTTCCGGTTTGAATCGATGGTTCTTGGCTACGTTCAAGTTTCTAGTTTTGTATTATCTAAAGGTATTTATTTATTTGTTAATTTTATTGACTTATTATTTGCTTATAAGGGTAAAACAGTAATTAAAAATTCATGTTAATTCCACATAATAATATATTAATAATCACAAAAATGACAATCATCAACTTAACCCAGTAACCTAATAATTACATAAGATTAGAACACGAAATCAAAGTTGAGTGAGTTCTATGGACAAAAAAAAGTTTGGATGACTTTAGTAGAAGAAGAGGGAAACTTAGTTACTATTCTATGGAGTTTTTCGGATCCTTAACTTACACTTTAGCCCACTATAACTATTAGTCTTCTCTCCAAGTAATTAATCCCCTATTAATTATTAATTACTGGTCAACCCTTTGACCTTGTTTGTTATCCAATAAAACCAATTATCCTTTAGTTATCACCTAATAATAACTAATCCTCGTTTCTGTTAGGGATGGCAATTGGTCGGGTTTGGGTCGGGTATTGGTAGTCCCATACCCGTACATGGTTATAAAATCTCGTCCCCTACCCGACCCAATACCCGTCGGGTATTTGTCTGGTAATTACCCGTCAGGTATCGGGTATACCCGCGAGTATCAGGTTTTACCCATTAGTTTGTTAAAAGATATACGTTGGTATTTCTAAATACATTTTTTACTATTGTAATTATTATATTATTTTATTTATACAACAACTATTATATATTAAAAATATACATTACATACATATAAGTTTTATCATAAATTAATAATAACTTTATAATACTTATACACTCACATGCATATACTTCACAACATACAAAATATAAATACTATTATCAAATCATCATCATCATCATACTCAGTAAATCCCATCAATAGCAAAGCAAAGGTAGGGTCTGAGGAGGGTAAGATGTAGACAGGCTTACCTCTACCACGTAGGGTTATCGAACATATGAATCTATTCACTATTTTTTATTTGTGATTTCGTGGTTAGGCCTTGAAGTGAGACCCCCGGCTCGATAGTAGTTTTGCATCAAGCCTTGGACATAAGGCACATAACACTCAGCACTCCGGACAAAGACCGAATGTACCCTTTTGTCTTTCAGCTATCAATGCCACCACATGATGCATGATTAACCGTCCTCAGCTTTTAACATTATTTTCACGAAATTAGTAAAATAACGTTAAAATTAGTGCACTTTCACTTTTCCCCCCTAATGGCCCACACATATATACATTATATGCGCATACCGCAAGCGAGACGTTACTATTATCAAATGCATATACTAAAAGAAAATTTATTTTTTCACATTATGAACATACTAAAATAAATCACTAATAGACAAGGGTTAATGGAAAATAAAAGTATAAATTAAAAAAATCGGGTATATAGTTCGGGTAAACGGGTATGTGGTTTCGGGTAATCGGGTCGGGTATCACCTAATCCCATACCCGCGAAAATTTTTAAAACGAATCCCATACCCGGCCCAATACCCGTAGGGTATCGGGTATACCCGTCCCATTTGTGTCGGGTTTCGGGTATACCCGTCGGGCTCGGGTATTTTTGTCATCCCTAGTTTCTGTCGAATAACTATTATCCGCCACTAAATAAAAACCACTAGTCAAACACTTTGACTTTATTTTATTCTTAACAAAATAAACTCTTAATTTATTATCTAATAATACATTATTACGGGTTTAACTCTTTAAAAATGAGGGTTGTGGAGGAACAATAATAACTGTGGGGTTCTATGGGTGAGCCAAAGATCCAAAATGCAGGTTGTGGAATAGGGATAAGGCTAGTAGTGCTTGTGCTTCCCCACAACCATACCACCGAACATCAAAACCCCCCCCCCCCCCCCTCTACTTCTTTCTCTCCCTTTTTCTCTTTCTCTCTCAATTGATTTACAACAGAGCATTCACAATCGATCATCTATATTTTTGTGAGTGCATTCTCTATATTCTATGAAGTTGTTGTGAGTGGTGGTGTGTAGATAAAAGAGAAAATGCTACTGTTCATTAGTAAATTTGGAAGCACGTTCTTCCCCCACTATAATTTTTTAATATTTTTTTAAAGTGGATGTGAGTAAAGGAGAGAGAAGAGGTAATGATAAAAGTATACAAATATGTTATTTAGAGTGAATTGCAAGTTTTGTCCTTTATCTATATACCCAATTTCAGGCCGTGTCATTTATTTTTAAAATTGATGAGTTTTGTACTTAATGTTTTTAAATGCTACACATTACGTCATTTAGCCCTAACTCAGTTAATTTTTTATGTTAAATTTGATCATGTGCAAGGCACATGAGGGTAATTTTGTCATTTCATCTTTTTAAGGGCGAATTATGTAAATAATTTAAATAAATAAAGGGGTGCCTTATTCCCACATACCCTATATCTTATTTTCACATCCCCTATTGTATACGGGCCGTATACAATTATACGGCTCGTATAGAATGTTTTTGAATAGGAAAATGCGCAGAGAATGTTTTTTTTGGTTTTATTATATACGGCCCGTATACAGTTATACGAGTCGTATACATGTGTATACGATTTGTAAAACGTATACGGCTCAATTGATTTATTTTTGTGGGTTTTTGATGTTAGCACATGTATACGGGCCGTATAAAATATATACGGGCCGTATATATTGGCGTTTTTTCAAGTATCACGTTTTATTCCCGTAAAAACACAATCATTCTAGGGTTTCTAAACTCTTCATCACCTTTACGGACCGTATATATTGGCGTTTTTTCAAGTATCACGTTTTATTCCCGTAAAAACACAATCATTCTAGGGTTTCTAAACTCTTCATCACCTTTAACAATGCCGATAAACGTTGATCGGAACATGCCGCTTAAATCGGAGCACAGGTAGAGTAACGTTACCGATCAGTCCGTTGATGAAAACCTTAGCGATCGCAGAGATCTTCGTGTTGGTTATTTATCGATTCCGAGTAACTAGCAGAAGAACCTGACACAAACAAGTTCTCCACAGTTTGTTATTCAGATCTCTGTTCGGTCATCTTTCCAAACTACAACACACGATACTTTTAATAAGCTGTCATAGTTGTCAAATTCGATTTCAACAAATCTTTTCATTTTCCTTCAATTTCTAAAACATTCTCTGTTACATGAAGACGTGTCGGGTTCTTCTACTAGTGGTATTTTACTGAAGTATTGAAGAATGAGGCGGGCATTGTTTAAATCTGAATATAACTAGATGTTACGTGTATCAGCGTTGTTTATCACCCTGTGTGAGCATTGGAAACCCGACAAACAGTCTTGACAACTGTGACATACATAAATAGTTCTAGTGGACGAAGCAAAGAGACCGTTGTGTATCTGAATCAGGTTCTCAAACAAACACTACCAAAGATGGGTTGGTGATAAATACCGGAGCTGTTATCTCGGTTGTTCAGTACTCTCCTATATCAACTTGAACGGTTGATGGTTATAAGGATCGTTCTAATATATTAAAGAGAATAAACCATTTTTTACCAATTTTCACTCCAGTAGTTGAAACTTGAGCGCAGGAATCAATTCAAAACCCTCACCCTCAAAAATCAACCAGAAACCAAAGGAAAAAAAGGGCTGATAATGGCTGATGGTTCTTCGTTGAGGAAACCAAACGTAGACGGAGATGATAGGCCTGGTAACCGGAAGAGAAATCAATTGTATTTTTTTAGTTGCTTCTCTTGTTAAGTTTCTGAACCAACCGAAATCCACAAATTCCAACAGTTTCTTCATAGATTCCGTCTGGTTTCCAAACTCTTTCACACAAAGTTAATATTCACTGTGGTGGATGCAAGCATAAAGTTAGAAAAATACTCAACAAAGATTGAAGGGTACACAACTGAAGGTTCAGTGCACGAACAGTTTCTTACGAACGATATGTATCAGGAAGCTCAACTTGAACGGACGATATGTATCAACAAATTGTGAGTGGGAATATGGCTATGAAGAATAGTATGGATAAACAATCACCGGTACGGGTTTTTCTGCTAGTTATTCGGAATGTTTCGAATCATCACAGAAGACGTGTCGGGTTCTACTGCTAGTAGTATGAGTCTGAGTCCATTGTGGTTCGTGAATGTTTCGAATCATCACAGAAGACGTGTCGGGTTCTTCTGCTAGTAGTATGATCCAAAAATTCCGTTGTTTAAATCAGAATCAGGTTCTCACGACAAGGATCGTTCTAATAGATTAAAGAGAATAACCCCTTTTTTACCATTTTTACCCATAGTATACGAGCCGTATAATAATATACGGCCTGTATACAACCATCGTATACATTGTATACGAACGGTAAAAATATTTTTTACCAATGGTATACGGCCGTATAAACCGTATACGACTCGTATACATATTGTAAAAAATGGTAAAAAACCTCTTTAATCTATTAGAACGATCCAATAAACGAAGAACAAAGCCTATTTTCAAAATGACATCTAGCATTACTAACAGTTCAAGTAAGTGTCTAAAATTTTGAAAATTAAGGTTTACCTTGTTAGTTTCTCAAACACTACTAAACATCTGCTTTCTGAATCTGAATCAGAATGTTAACTTTGTAGTTGCTTATCTTGTTAAGTTTCTGAACCAACCGAAATCCACAAATTCTGTCACTTTGTGTATTGACGAAGCTGACAAACACATTGGTATTTTCTCAAAATGTGCAAACTTGAAGAATCTCACATTAAAGGAGTATGCAACAACGGGATCAGATGGTTTGAGTATCAGCGGAAACTCGTTTGACTAATCTCACACTTGAAAATGACAACTTTGTTATTTCTGTTGTTCAGTACTTCCGAGACCTGACCGAACCGAAATCCACAATTCTTTTACTCATAAACCCTTGAATCCCAACGGTTCATTTGTAACCGTAAGGATAATGCAGATTTGTACGTAAAGATCTCTACACAAACTCTTCTACATCTTTTAACCAGTTGTCCATCACTTAAGACCTTGAAAATATTTGTTGAAATCGAAGCATTCACGAACCACAATGGACTCAGACTCATGTTCAAGTAAGTGTCTAAAAATCTGAAAATTCAGGTTTACCTTGTTAATTTCTCAAAACAAAGTCTCGTTTCTTCATCTTCATCTTCAAGAACAATGAGAAACCATTATCTTGTGATACATGAACGTTGTATTCTTGTCTTTCAAAAGAGTTTGTATTGAACCAAGAATACTTCAAACATTCTATACCTTGCAACGTATAGAGGTGCAAGAGAATGGCGAGTTATTTTCAGTTATTTCTGTTGATCCACACATTCCATTGTTTAAACCAGAATCAGGTTCTTAAGACAAGGATCGTTCTAATATATTAAAGAGAATAAACCAATTTTTACCATTTTTTACCATAGTATACGAGCCGTATCATAATATACGGCCCGTATACAATCATCGTATACATTGTATACGATCGGTAAATTTGTTTTTTACCCAGAGTATACGGTCGTATAAACGGTATGCGGCCCGTATACGTATGGTAAAAAATGGTAAAAAATTTCTTTCTTTCCTTTTTTTAGTTGCTTCTCTTGTTAAGTTTCTGAACCAACCGAAATTCACAAATTCCAACAGTTTCTTCGTAGATTCCGTCCGGTTTCCAAACTTGGTCATTCCTTGTGATACATGAACGTTGTATTCTTGTCTTTCAGAAGAGTTTGTATTGAATGGCGAGTTATTTTCAGTTATTTCTGTTGATCCACAAATTACATTGTTTAAATCAGAATTAGGCGTTGGAAGGATTGTAGTAGTAGGACATTGGTACCACTGTGAAAATTGCATCAGGAAGCTCAACTTGACTTGACATTGGTACCACTGTCAAGTATGTCGGGTTTTGCAAATATTATCTTGACAGTGGATCGAGTGATACACTTATCTATTCTGGTCAAGGTGGGCATGGTTTGTTCGGGAGTAAAATTGCATCAGGAGGGGAGAGAGTCTGATACAATAAGGATGTTGGGAATTAAACGCATGTACGTGACAAAATAGGGATGTTCGCATAAACATATATTCGTTTCATAACCTCCTCCTATAAATCAACCACAACTGACAAAGAGCCTGTATTAGAAGCCATCCTATGTCTTTTACCAACCGAAGAGGCAGCAGAAGACGTGTCGGGTTCTTCCAACATTCACGAACCACAATGGACTCAGACTCATACTACTCACCCTCCCCTGAGGAAAAGTTTTCCCGACGACTCAAGAAAATCCACAATCAATGTATACAGGTGCAAGAGAATGCCGGTTGATATAGTAATTTTCAATAATGTAGGAAGGATTGAAGTAGTAGGACATTGGAATCTGGTTCTCAAACAAACCAACAAAATCCTGATAGAGAAAAAACATCAACAACCATTTTTTCTTTTCCTTCAATTTCGAGAACATTCTCCCTGTGTATGTGCTTGTGCTGTAGAAACCGGTGATGAATTTGTATACACAACTGAACGTTAATTGATATTGTTTTAGACAACAACAGATAATGAACGGATTGTTGGTGGATAACGCAAACAAGTTCTCCACAGTTTGTTATTCAGATCTCTATTCGGTCATCTTTCCAAACTACAACACACGATAAGTTTAAACTTTATAGTGTGTGATTTGACTAGGAAATGATTGGAGGTGAAGGTTCAGTGCACGAAAAGTTTCTTACGAAATGTACGTGACAAAACAAATATGTTGGGAATTAAACGCATGTCCGTAATCCCGCGTTGATAGCTTCCGTTTTATTCAGACTCCTTACAACTCTCATCAAATGCCTCACCCTTCCTTTTATTCTATAAATATTAAATAAAGAATAACACAATGCCCGTAATCCCGAGTTGATAGCTTCCGTTTTATTACAGTCATACGACACGTTTTCTTGTTCTTCAATCTTTGTTACTTGTTGATGTTTTATTTTTTTCTACTTTTAGAAAGTTGTGAGCACCTCACGACTCTAAAATATTTGAAAAATCAAAATTTCGTTCCATACGGGCCGTATAACAGTATACGGCCCGTATACACGTTCGTATACATTGTATACGACCAGGCAAACTTATTTACACATGGTGTATACGGGCCGTATACTGTTATACGGCCCGTATAGAATAAAAACAACTTGACAAAGTCTGTGCCAGCAGACTTTGTCAGTTGTTTTTATTCTATACGAACCGTATAATAGTATATGGCCCGTATACACCATGTGTAAATAAGTTTTCTCATGTGTTAATATTAGGACCCTAAATAAATAACCCTCTGCAACTCCATCATCACCCACTGCCCCCACCTGCCAAACCACCACCACCGACCCCTTTACCACCAACTCCACGACCATCTTCACCGGAAGGGAAGAGTCCGACAGCCTAACTCATTTTCTCATTCTCTGTTGACAATATGTAAACCCATTCCACCACCATCGTCATTCATTTCATTCCACCACATCAATATAGGTCAAAAACACCAATAACCACACATTTACAAGTTAGAACACAACATACCAAACATTTTCATTGTTCTATAACCAATATGATCAGAACCAAAACATATAAACTATTAAAGTTAAGAACTTCACATAAATCTGTTATTTCAACTCTGTGTATTTAATCACAAACCTTATGTAACGTGCCAAATGGCAAGAACCCAACAAGCATAATTAAACAAAAGTTAAGAAATTATTGCCATCAACCATTTAATAAATGGTTCTTCAACCTGAAATGTAAGAAAAAATAAGCAAATAGATGCACAACAGGTGCTCGACGTAATACCAGAACCAAAAAATTATTCCAAATGGCTTCAATTGTTCTTGAAACGTCACCCCAAATGTCCAAATTCACTACTTAATCTGGATTTTACGCGAATAACATATAATAAACAAGCCATGGCCGTCGTCTTCCTTCGCCTTATCCTCACCGTCATCTTCCTCCGTCGTCAGTAGTGAATCGGTGGTATCCTCACCGTCGTCTGAAATCGAGTTTGTTTATAGTTTGTTAGTAGTGAATCGGTGGTTTTGCCGGAGAATGGATAGCCGGAGAATGGGGAATTAGTAGTATTCCGGCGGTGGTTTTGCCGGAGAATGGATGGCGGAGCTTTTGTCTGGAATGAATGGAGGTCAGAGCTTATGTCTGGAAACCCTAGCTTAGAGAGAGTCGTGGTGGAGGGCTGATCAGAGAAATTGTCGTGGGAGAGAGAGAGGTGGGAAAGAGAGAGACTGCTTTAGAGAGGGGGATATATATGTGTATAATATATATGGGGGCCGCTAGAATGAGAACCACCACGAGTTATGAGAACCGCGACCCGCGGGTGGCCGTTGACCACGAAATTTTTTTTACACCTAGATCCGTATATTTTAACACCGGGTGTAAAGTTTGGGTTCAAACGGCGCGCCCGAGGGGGTAGTTTTTTACGCCCAAAGTTTGGGTTTTTTAATTTTTTTTTAATTTTTCTTTTTTTTTTTTAACCAAACTTTGGGCGTAAAAAACTACCCCCTCGGGCCCGCCGTTTGAACCCAAACTTTACACCCGGTGTTAAAATATACGGATCTAGGTGTAAAAAAAATTTCGTGGTCAACGGCCACCCGCGGGTAGCGGTTCTCGCGGTTCTCATAACTCGTGGTGGTTCTCATTCTAGCGGCTCCCATATATATAGGGGTATATTGTACTAATTATTTAAATCTAATTGTGTTTTAGTTATTAAAATATTTTTAAATAATTGACAAAAAGACTAAAATACCCTTGTGTTATATTATTTAACAGAAAAAATTAACTACGTTAGGGCTAAAGGACATGCCATGCAAGATTTGGAAACATTAAGTACAAAACTCGTCAATTTCAAAGACAAAGGACATCGCCTGAAATTAGTTACATAGATTAAGGATAAAACTTGCAATTCACTCTATTATTTAATTGAAAATGAGAGAGAAAATATAGTTATTTTTAATGTAATTATAGAGATGGAATAAAAGATCTATTGTGAATACTTGAGAGAGATGTACGGTATGGTTATGGGGAAGCTCAAGCACTACTTATCCTTTAACAATTTTATAGTGCATTTATAGTGGTCATGGGTTTTGGCATGCTCGATGGAGAGATTTTTTTTTGAAAGGAAAACTTCATTAACAACCGACCAGCCCGAAAACGGACGACCAAAAAACTAGAAAACACTATACAAATTTACAACAATCATTCCAAGTAACATCTTTAAACTTGGATCTATTCCTAAACCAAAGAAACCCTATAGACTTAATCTCACTAAACACAACCTCCACTTTAGGATTCATTTAAATTCGATTCAATTATCAAGAATTCGTTTCGATTATAAGAATTCGAATTCGATTCAATTCGAGTCAAATAAATCGAATACGAATTTATAATTTCAAATTCGATTCGATTCGAAATTCGAATAAAAATTATACATTTTTATTTATTATTTATATATATAATACATATATAGCTTTTATTAGGCTATACTATAAATTATTTTTAAAATTTATTCCAAGTATAAAATTACTCATTACCAAACCCACTACATGGCCCATAACTAAAACCTAAGTAACAAATCTCTCAGTAGATTTCTAACCTAAAAATATTAACTTGTAATGTGAAGTGGTTATTCCCTACTTCTCGTTTTGAATTTTAGACTTATAGTACTTTATTTGGAACTTTTTAATGTGATATCGTGCTTTATGGCTGGTTTAAAATTTATATTTCATTTTAATAGTTATTTACATGTTTTTAAAGAATCTGAATCAAATCGAATTTATTCGAATTTGATTCGAATTCGAATTTTTAATCGAATACGAATCGAATACGAATTGGGTTTTTTATTCGAATACGAATTCGAACCGAATTCGGTAAGTTTTAATCGAATTCGAATCGAATACGAATTCAAGGGAAAATAAAAATTATTCGAATAATTCGAAAATTCGATATTCGATTCGATGAACACCCCCTAAGTAGAAATAGAGAAAAAAGGGAGAGAGGGGGTGGGGTGGGGTGGGTGGGTCTCACTTTCTTTTAATATTATATAATTAATTAAATAGATAATTAATAATATTTTTATTAGTAAGGGTATTTTAGTCATTTCGCACCCAACTAACGCTAAAAACTAATCTCCATCCACGCCAGGGACTATCCGGGAATGAAATTGCAAAAGTTGGGGACTAAAGGTGAAAATGGGCAAACCACAGGGACTATCCGAGCATTTTTCTCTCTTTTTTTTCAAATCTTTCATTTCTTTGGACTGTTTGTTTATTCAAAATTTATTATTTTTTAACCTTTCTTTATTAAATTCGTGCGTTTTTTAGTACCTTACACTAGTTAAGTTATTTTTTAAGGTTTTGTTTTTTTATAAACGTCCTTTTTTAATCTACGTTTAAAAAGGTTTAAAAATGATTTTTAAAAGAACGGTATAAAATGAATCGTTTAAAAAAACTTGAAAAGACAAACAACTTTAAAAAATGATTTTAATAAACAACTGGTTTAAAAAGGAATAATTTTACAAAAACGATGGACGATTTAAAAATATTAAAAACAAATGATTTTAAAAACGACGTTTATAAAAAACAAACGTTTAATGAAAATAGATATTTATTTGTATATATAAAACATATTATTTTAAATAATAATCGTGAAAATAACGAAATAATAAAAAACTTGAGTAATTGTATTAATAATCTCTTAAATATTAACAAAACTTTGTAATTATAAAAAACAAGGTATATAATTACATAATTACCCTTACACTTAACTGTAAAAAGTAACAAAGTTAGTGTTAGAGGCCAAGACCGTTATAAAATCCAACATCAGGGTCTAATATGTTAAAAAATTCTTTTATAGCTGAGTAGGTTAAACTGGCTAAACCACATGGACCAAACTGTAATTTACTCTAGATAGAATTTGCCTAGAGGAGTAGGATCAAATACAAACCACATTTCGTATACAAATTGTAAGAATCATTTAAAAAGTGTCACGTCATCCAACCAATTATAGAGAAATAATAAAATAATATCATAAATAATATCAATTATATTAAATTCTCTATAATAAATATGCTAACAAGCAATTAATTCTTAATTTGGATCTTCCTTTTGTTTTCAATCTGCTGATTAAGAAATGTGCTGATATCATTCAAATATGTGCTAAAATCAATTATCTTGATTAATTTTCATATGCTAATATAATTCAAAAGTGCTACTTTTATGTATGTATTGTTTTGGTATGTGCTAATTTAATTTTTTTTAAGTGCTAGAATATGTTCTTACGGTTTGTAGGATAAATATGGTTTGTAGCTAGGGGTGTAAACAAGCCTAGAGGCTCGAGAGCTACTCGTGATCGGCTCGGTTAAAAGCTCGAACGAGCCGAGCCTTAACGAGCCCGAGCCCGAGCTCGAGCCTGAAATAGAGCTCGTTTTGTTATCGAGCCCGAGCTCGAGCCTGAAATACAAAGCTTGTTTAGGCTCGCGAGCCTAAACGAGCCCATACAAAATTTTATTTTTTTTATATATAATATATTAATAATGATGATAACATTGAAGAGCCGAGCTCGAGCCGAGCTTTGCCTTGTTTAAGCGATGTTGAAGTGAGCTCGAGTCGAGCTTTTAGCTCATTTAAGGTTGTTCTCAAAATAGTTCGAGCCGATTCGAGCCAAGCTCGAGCTTTGGGTTTTACTAGCGAGCCGAGCTCGAGCTCAAAGAAGTAGGCTCGAACCGAGCCGAGCTCGAGCTCGAGCTTCATAAAAACCTAACGAGCCGAGCTCGAGCCTGGTCGAGCTCGGGTTCGGCTCGGCTCGTTTACACCCCTATTTGTAGCGGAACCAATCCCTTTGCCTAGAAACTGGTTCTTTAACTTTCTATACCAAAACTTCTTTCTTTCATAATGTTTAATTGACTTTAAAGTTACAATGACCATTACAAAAGTAAAAGTGGTGTGCTAGAAGAAACATTACAAAAAATGAAAGAAATTTTGATGTTGATAATAAATTAGAAAAATAGTTCATAGGTATGTAATCAAACTTATCCGGTTTTAATATAAATTAATAAAAATAGCATGATTTTGAGGGTTTCGTATTTAAGCTAAGGCATATGATTCCATTATATTCACTATATCCTTTGGTGTGGGTTTGAGTGTGTCTATATATGTTTCTTTCTAGGGGCGTTTGAGCTTAGTTTTATTGTTTTTCTTATTGATGATTAATCTTTAGTGTTTTCTCGTAAATTTATTATTACTCTCTTTCTTAACGCTAGGATTTCTTGAAAATTTTGTTGCTCGTAGATAACACCAAAGCCAATGCATCTATTGTTAGAAGACGTTTCTAGTTTCTTGCTGGGTTCATGTTTTTTTTAGGGTGTTGTTAAATACACCCCTAAGTCAACCTTTTTTTACATAGTAAATCAAAAGACCCATATGGGCTCTTTTATCAAGGGAGAGTGGTCAAACAAATTGCATTAAACAAATAATTCCCTCGTTAACCCCACCCTACCACACCCCATCCTATGCCCACGTCATTTACATTTTTTTAATTTTGAAAAACAAAATTTTGTGTTTGGCTTGGATTTAGAACTTGATTAAATTTTTTCTTAATTGTTAAATTCACATAATAGTTTTCAACTTTTATAATAATTTATTAAAAATAATTGATCGTATAATTTTCAATTCACTAGAGTAGTAAAATATAGTGTCGAAACTTGTCAGAGGACATGAGGAGTAAAAAATAAAAATTAATACAAAACAAAACACTTATTTAATTTTAATACATATATAAATATAAATACATAATTATGTAACCAAATTTCTAACCTGTATCTATTTAAATGATGATGGTTGAACCGAGTCTTTTTTTCCAGACGGTTCTTTTTGATGCTATATTACTATATAGTTGATGCTTGATATTAGATGCTATTAAGAAAGAAAAGCAAATACATAAATGGATTAATATAATTTTTGAGATTTTTAGAAGCGTTTTAATATAAAAATATTATTTAAAGTTGAATTATTTTTAGTTAAATAGGAATTTTACATTAGCAGCGGTTATATTAGGGTTATAATAATAATTTAATTCTTTTTCGCTTTTTGAAGCGTCTTTTATTCAAACCGCTTCAAAAAAAATTTTCAAACGCTTCAAAAAGTTGTTTTTTTTGTAGTAGTGCTAGGCGATTAATTGTTTTAATGTTTGCACGTTTACTTTTTTATTAGATGAACTTTTATTTATTTATGATGAACTTTTTTCATTTTTGTGATTTATAAAGTGTCTTGATTATTTATTTATTAATATTGTTATTAATACTAATAATAGTATAACAAAATATTAAACAGGAAAAAAAGTATTATAAAATAAAATAACATAAAAAACATAATTATTACTTTTAACTTTTATAATAAAATAATGTAATAAAGTAAATAACTTAAAAAACATAATTATTACTTTTGACTTTTATAATAAAATAATGTAATAAAGTGATTAATTATTACCAACTTTGACTAATGGGTATACTAATCCATATTTTGGGTGTATTTATCACACCCTTTTTTTATGCGTAGACCTTCACCTTTGACTTTAGCTTCCCTAATAAAAATTATTGATTAAGTTAATCAGGAGTATTATGTTCATTTATTAAGCAACGATTACATGTAATATAGGAAAGAGTAAACTTCCGTTTTGCTCCCTGTGGTTTGGTTGTTTTAATGGTTTTGCCTCAATCCATTAAAACTATCAATTTTACTCCCTAATCTATGGAACTTATATCTATTTTACTCCACGTCTATAACGGCATCCATTACCAATATTAACTAGAAGGGTATTTTGTTAACTTTACAGATAAGTATTTAATTATTTATTAATAATTAATGAAATCCTTTTTTTTTTTGTCTTTTTATTGATATTAACAGTAAAAAAAATTAATACATAATAAGAAAAAGAGTAAACTGCAATTTTACACCCTGTGGTTAGGGGTGATTGGCACCCTTACCCCCCCCCCCCCCAACGAAATAATTGCAATTTTACCCCCCACTGTTCACTGTTATGTCGCAACCTTACCCTCCGGCCTCAAATTTGTTGACTAATCTGTTGACTATAACTTGAAATGACTATAATGCCCTTTCATATTACCCCCTGTGTTTTGTGCACTCTGTGATATTACCCCCTGCCACCACTGCCACCGCCATTCACCACCACAACCACCACTGCCACCGCCAGCCACCAGAAAACTTAAAAATTAATGTATCTACAAATCTGCCTTAATGCAATCAGATCCAAACCCAATTCAAATCGAAGTAAATGAGCACATATTCAACAACAAAAACTTGATTCACCCCTGAAAACTGCTTAAAAATAACTTCATGATACATCCTCAACAACATTATCTAGATACCGTCAATCAGTTTCAAAATTAGAATCCAAAACTAAATCAAACTAACAAAACCATTATAAAAAAAACATCACTATCACTCACTAGAGTCCAAAAGGGCTGAGTTTTGCCTAACTGGGGACAATTACCACAATAAAGACCAGGAGCACAATCAGTGGGTGCAGAGCATGACTCTAGTATCTGTAAGAATGAAGAATCAGAGTGAAATTGAAGAGATCTAGAGGAATAATAGAGAAAATGTTGTAGTACCTACCTGACAGTATGATCCTTCTTTACAAATTCAAAGATAAAATAATGATGAACAATTTCCATAACTAACAGTATGATCCTTCTTTACATATCTTAAAACTATCACAAAATGGCGATCTAGGCGATCGCTTTGTGACGAGCAGTAGACGCTGAAGAAGAAGGCTTGAATGCGAACACCATCAGAACAGCCATAATGAAGATCGGCAGCAGCAGCAGCATCAGCGGCGGTGGAGGAAGAGGCGGTAGTATCAGAGAGCAGCATCAGCCCCCTGTTCTTTGATTTTGGTTTCGATATCGTCATCATTTTTTATCTCCATAGCTGTAACTATTTGATTCGGAGGCGGTGGAGGAAGAAGCGGTAGTATCAGAGAGCAGCATCATTTTTTATCAACCCATCCTGGCCTCAAAGTTACAGGCAAGTCTCCACCTTTTCACCATTTTTGATTCAAAGTTTGCAACTTTATTCATTCCCTTTGTGTTTCCTATATGGGTGACAGTTAAATACCGAATCTTGCCGGTGACGGAGGTGGCATGGGTGGCTGGAGGTGGCAGTGATGGTTCAGATCTGTTACTTGAAGATGATGATGATAATTTGAAGATGATGATGATGGAGGATCAGATCTATTATTTGAAGATGATGATGATAATTTGATTTTATAAATAATAATAATAATAATAATAATAATAATAAAAATAATAATAATAATAAATATAGGGTAAGATTACCAAAATACCCTTATCTATAAGGGTCAAACTACCGTTGACTGAGGCCGGGGGGTAAGGTTGCGACATAACAGTGAACAATGGGGGGTAAAATTGCAATTATTTCGTTAGGGGGGGGGGGGGTAAGGGTGCCTGATGTGCTGAATTATGGTCTAATAAAAAACTAACCTAATCTAGACACCCTAGTTTTATTTTTATAAACTAAGACTCTCTAACTGCTAGACCACTGACAGGCAAGTGTACCTATCGTACGTAGTAAAGCCTAATGAAGTCCGAGTATCGAACCCACGAGACACTAGCGACGCTACACTAGACTCTGACTCAACTAATTACTTAACTGGTTTATTTGATTTTTGGATTTTGGGGTTTTAACTAATTAAACTAAAGGAATTAACTAAGACGAACTAAACTACCTAGACGCAGGCTGAAGGCTACTAAAGTGGAATCAAGGATGAGAAAGTACTACCCAGGTTTGGAATCCTATTCGTGACTATCGGTTTTCTCTCGGCAATGGTAACTATGATGGAACCAAGTTCTAATAATACGACACTCTAAGACTAAAGATAAGTTGAATCTCCTCTCGGTCTCATCAGCTTCTCCTAAGACTCTAAAGGTCAAATAAAGCTCACTGGTATGGGTTGGATCACCTCCCGGTCTCTCCAACAATACTAAAGTACCCAAAGACTAGATCTCCTCCCGGTCTCACTAATCACAATACACCCTAGAGTGTACGGGGTAACCTAAAAACACTTGACAAGACTTAGGAAAGCAAATAATACTAGGGAACTTAGACAGATCTCCTCCCGGTCTCACTGCACCTAAATACCTAGCACCAAAGACAATCCCAACTATCTATCTCCTCCCGGTCTCAAGAATAGGTAGAACACTAAACTCCTCTAAATTATCAAACAATGTTCCTATGGAATTCTAGCTAGGAAAACCATAAACTAGTTACAAACACACAGTAGGTAACCTAACATGCATCTATACATGAAAGACATTCACAAAGACGCATGAGGAACATTTGAATGACAATAAATTAGAATAAAGCACGCACACACATCAAGCCAATTATTATTAGGTCTTTTACTTTAATACTTATCCATCAATAAATTACCAAAACCGAAATATTACCGATTAAAACAAATATTCATCACAAACCCGGGTAGATAGACTAATTAGCCAAGAATCATAGTCAAGAACAATAACAAACAAGTCTGATATAACAAATAATTCATGTTCATAAGTCTAAAAACACAAAGTAATTAAAACTGAACACTAACTATTTGTGAACCCGACCCGATTCTTGATCGTGGCTTGAACCCTCGAACCAATTCTTTTTTTTTTTTTTTCTTCGTGATCGCCTCCTTCTCTTTCTTGCGGCAGTTCACCTTCTGCCCCCAAAACCTGCTGCTGCCGTCGAATGTCCTATAATATAAAACTTGCGAACCCCTTCCAAAATTGCCGTCTATATTCTAAAAACAACCCACAAAAAAAAATCCCTCAAGTCCCTGAGTTGCTTGTCTCCTTTTCGGCCCAGATTTGTATATATTTTTGATGGACTCCCCTTTAGTTATGATAATAACATTCTTTAAATATTGATAAAAGGCCCCATAGTCCAAATTCACCCAAACTGATGGGCTGATACCCTTTCCAAATAGCTCTACTTCACGTCCACTTTGATGCATGTGCGTCTGATGTTGCTTTCGAAAAATAATGAGAACCTCCTAATTTGCCTTGCGTGACTTTTATTTAAATGAAGCCCAAGTATGATATACATTTTTATGTTCAATTGCAACACTTTTCAACGATTCCCTTGGCTGCATTCTAAATGCACAAACAATAAATAATAAAATCAATTCAAGCATCAAACTCATTTAATTGCATTCATGATTTTCTCATATCACCACACGTCACTTCCCTTTTCACATTACTAACACCAATTAATTACTTTTATGATCAATTCATTCCACAAATAATTCTTGATTTGCAAATTCTTTTCACATATTCACTTTTGGTGTTACTGATTCAAATTTATTAATCACCATTATAATTAACTTTTAGATAATCTTATTCTAAATAGTTATTACTCTTCGGTCATTTTACTCGTTTCCACTCAAAACCATTCAACTTTAAATACGAGCCAGTTACGAGTAGAATTTAACCAAAAATAGCTTTATTGCAACTCAAAAGTGTAGGAATATTAATATAAAATATGTATGTTTTAAACCACATCAAATATCCCCACACTTAAACCTTTTTCGTCCCTGAAAAAGACTTATGCAAAATCCCAAGCAACATGTTCAACTTAAACACTTAACAATAACGCAAGTCTCGAACAAGTTATAACGCGAACTACGAAATCATTAAACACAACGGTTTCACAAGACTTACAACGTTCAAAAGGTTGATGAATCATAATATTTTTCAAAAAACACGAGCCTACCTAATCAAGCTTTTCTCACCTTCAAGCAACCAATCATGCAATGTCAACACCCCTCACAATTTCACTCGACACTCGGTTGATATATGTGATAATTGAAGTGAACTCTCAAAACCAAACTATGAAGCAACACTATCATAAGCTTGTACGCTAATCAGATCTCCACCTAATTGTTAGAATTCGACACGGATCAAGAGGGCTTTAACGGGTAGGTAAGGGCTAAAGGTAGGGTTTTTTTTTTTTTTTTTTTTTTTTTTTTGTAAGTGGCTAAACACATAATCACACGATAAACCGGATAAGCACGAAACAAAACACTAACATATTGGTCATTTTGACCTACAACTTTATTCTATATTTTTTTGTCTTTTTTCTTTTTCCTTTTTTTTCTCTTTTTTTTCATTTTTTTTTTTTCTTTCTTCACAAATATAATAATCACGTAACACGATCCGGTTATCAAATCACAAACGGATAACAAACGAATGGCTAGGCTCAAAGTGGTATCTAAGGGTAATGGTGAAACGGGTCAAACACAAAGACTACACAAATAGGGTGATCCTAATGCCTCTATCACATCCATGTCAAATCCTAACCGAAGGTCTCAAACTGTATCAAAACGCACAAGTTCTAAAGTGATGCAACAAGTCGGTAAACACACATGAAACGAAAATAATGATCATATATATATGAAACATGTAAAGGCTCAAATCTCACTATCATGTGGAAAATAGGGCTACCGATATTGACAATGCACAACTAATTAACTCTCCGGCTCCATCCACTATCCTAGGCATCCCAAAACCTTTTACTCCCCAAAAACCGATTCAGTCAACCTACTATCCCGCAACTTAAAGAAACATGTGCTCTCCAACTCGTAAATCCGACAATTAAACCGTTTTTGACCGACGTTTTGAAAAGGTTTTGTTTTCTATGCGCTAAAGGACCGGGACTCGCAACAAACTTACTTCTTTTTTTTTTTTTTTTAATTTTCAATTTTTTCAATTTTTTATGACTCAAGACTCACTAACTAAGACCTAAACGACAGTTTCACATCCCCACACTTAAACTCTACATTGCCCTCAATGTAGGATGGAAACCGACTCAAAAGGCTAAAATAAATAAGAAAAATAACTAAGGGCATATTGGAAAGAACTTAGCCGGTTAATAGCGCGTAAGCTCCAGAAACTCTCGTCCTATCCAGCTCAATCGTATAGCATTTCGGTCGCGATCGGCTTTGACTCTGACTGGTATACTTGAAAAATTCCTTGAAATTTGCAAAGCAGCTCCAAAATCACCCGAATGGAGATTGAGTACGGGTGGTACATATCCAAACCTGCATAAACAAAAAACAAGCAAAACCAAAGCAATACCAACTTTAAAAAAAAACGACTCAAACCGACTAATTTAGACTCAATATACAAAAACTACGACTCTATACCAACTCTATGAAACCTCCCCACACTTGAATTTAATCAGGAGGTTTCTCCTTTATCCAACCTATATCCAACCCGTTTAGTTTTAATTGTTCATCATTGTTTATTAAGAAATTAATGATGAAACTAGAAAATATTTTTAAGCGTTCAACCGGGTCAACCCACCAAAATTTAAATTTACCTGGATCAAACCTGATACGATGTATGTAACAAGGAAGATGGTTGTCTCTGCACTTCAGTTTCTTACTTTGCTTCTTTTCATACCATCTTCTGACCCTCACAATGTGTTTATCCAAGCAATTTCTTTTCGCCTTTTCCCGTGTTCTTATTGGTGTGGGGGGGAATCCAACTGCTAACTTCCCTACGGGACAACTAGCAAACTTCTCAGCCACTTTCTCTTCTTCTACGTTCGGTGTATATCTGATCTCCATGGTCGGCGTCTCTGCAAGTAATGTCTCTAGATAGGCGAGATCACCAACCGGGTCAAATTCTTCATCGTCAAGAATTGGCAAACCTACCAACTCATCACCAAACTCCTCCTCCCAAGATGGTACATGCTCCTTCTCATCCTCCATCTTGTCCAGTGGCTCACCCAAGTCTTCCCCCTCATCATCATTCCAGAAGTAATCATTGATGGGTTCTGGACCGTAATACCATGGCGTGGAATACCAATTAGGTGTCACGTCCTGTTGAACCGGAGGTGGGACTGAATCGTCCGTTGTCGTCTCCAATTCTACATCTGACAACTCTGGATCACCGGGAAGCTCTTCTTTAACATGTTCTTCCCCAACTTCTTCTTCTTTCACTCCCTCATAGCTCTCAAAGTCAATATGATCAGCATAGTAATCATCCCATGTAAATCGTATTGTACTTTGATTTTTCTTCTTATTCATGTAAACTGGACAATCTTCATACCCGTGCGGTCCACCACAATGTTGACATCTTAGATCCACATGCTGATTCATGCTTTCCTTAATCATTTGACTCAGTGTCTCGATCATTCGCTGAAGAATGGTGAACATTTCGGGAAACCTCGGATCTCCTTGGTCCTGTGCTGTTGTCGTTATCTGAGCGAATATTTGACATGATTCCACGAATGCCCAAACATAGGGAGGGTACTCGCTATGATAACCTGCCATGAAGAGAGTAGCAAAAGCAGCACAAAGTAGAGAAAAGAAAGAAAAAAAAACTAACTAATAAAAAATATTTGCAAAATTAAAAACTCGACACACTACTACTAGACACAAACTCTAGGACATCAAACCCTAAGACTCAAACTACAAATAAGACCAATTAAACAAATAAGATCAGTCAAAGCTAATAACGCAATCGCCAAAGTGTCCCCGGCAACGGCGCCAAAAACTTGATGTGCTGAATTATGGTCTAATAAAAAACTAACCTAATCTAGACACCCTAGTTTTATTTTTATAAACTAAGACTCTCTAACTGCTAGACCACTGACAGGCAAGTGTACCTATCGTACGTAGTAAAGCCTAATGAAGTCCGAGTATCGAACCCACGAGACACTAGCGACGCTACACTAGACTCTGACTCAACTAATTACTTAACTGGTTTATTTGATTTTTGGATTTTGGGGTTTTAACTAATTAAACTAAAGGAATTAACTAAGACGAACTAAACTACCTAGACGCAGGCTGAAGGCTACTAAAGTGGAATCAAGGATGAGAAAGTACTACCCAGGTTTGGAATCCTATTCGTGACTATCGGTTTTCTCTCGGCAATGGTAACTATGATGGAACCAAGTTCTAATAATACGACACTCTAAGACTAAAGATAAGTTGAATCTCCTCTCGGTCTCATCAGCTTCTCCTAAGACTCTAAAGGTCAAATAAAGCTCACTGGTATGGGTTGGATCACCTCCCGGTCTCTCCAACAATACTAAAGTACCCAAAGACTAGATCTCCTCCCGGTCTCACTAATCACAATACACCCTAGAGTGTACGGGGTAACCTAAAAACACTTGACAAGACTTAGGAAAGCAAATAATACTAGGGAACTTAGACAGATCTCCTCCCGGTCTCACTGCACCTAAATACCTAGCACCAAAGACAATCCCAACTATCTATCTCCTCCCGGTCTCAAGAATAGGTAGAACACTAAACTCCTCTAAATTATCAAACAATGTTCCTATGGAATTCTAGCTAGGAAAACCATAAACTAGTTACAAACACACAGTAGGTAACCTAACATGCATCTATACATGAAAGACATTCACAAAGACGCATGAGGAACATTTGAATGACAATAAATTAGAATAAAGCACGCACACACATCAAGCCAATTATTATTAGGTCTTTTACTTTAATACTTATCCATCAATAAATTACCAAAACCGAAATATTACCGATTAAAACAAATATTCATCACAAACCCGGGTAGATAGACTAATTAGCCAAGAATCATAGTCAAGAACAATAACAAACAAGTCTGATATAACAAATAATTCATGTTCATAAGTCTAAAAACACAAAGTAATTAAAACTGAACACTAACTATTTGTGAACCCGACCCGATTCTTGATCGTGGCTTGAACCCTCGAACCAATTCTTTTTTTTTTTTTTTTCTTCGTGATCGCCTCCTTCTCTTTCTTGCGGCAGTTCACCTTCTGCCCCCAAAACCTGCTGCTGCCGTCGAATGTCCTATAATATAAAACTTGCGAACCCCTTCCAAAATTGCCGTCTATATTCTAAAAACAACCCACAAAAAAAAATCCCTCAAGTCCCTGAGTTGCTTGTCTCCTTTTCGGCCCAGATTTGTATATATTTTTGATGGACTCCCCTTTAGTTATGATAATAACATTCTTTAAATATTGATAAAAGGCCCCATAGTCCAAATTCACCCAAACTGATGGGCTGATACCCTTTCCAAATAGCTCTACTTCACGTCCACTTTGATGCATGTGCGTCTGATGTTGCTTTCGAAAAATAATGAGAACCTCCTAATTTGCCTTGCGTGACTTTTATTTAAATGAAGCCCAAGTATGATATACATTTTTATGTTCAATTGCAACACTTTTCAACGATTCCCTTGGCTGCATTCTAAATGCACAAACAATAAATAATAAAATCAATTCAAGCATCAAACTCATTTAATTGCATTCATGATTTTCTCATATCACCACACGTCACTTCCCTTTTCACATTACTAACACCAATTAATTACTTTTATGATCAATTCATTCCACAAATAATTCTTGATTTGCAAATTCTTTTCACATATTCACTTTTGGTGTTACTGATTCAAATTTATTAATCACCATTATAATTAACTTTTAGATAATCTTATTCTAAATAGTTATTACTCTTCGGTCATTTTACTTGTTTCCACTCAAAACCATTCAACTTTAAATACGAGCCAGTTACGAGTAGAATTTAACCAAAAATAGCTTTATTGCAACTCAAAAGTGTAGGAATATTAATATAAAATATGTATGTTTTAAACCACATCAAATATCCCCACACTTAAACCTTTTTCGTCCCTGAAAAAGACTTATGCAAAATCCCAAGCAACATGTTCAACTTAAACACTTAACAATAACGCAAGTCTCGAACAAGTTATAACGCGAACTACGAAATCATTAAACACAACGGTTTCACAAGACTTACAACGTTCAAAAGGTTGATGAATCATAATATTTTTCAAAAAACACGAGCCTACCTAATCAAGCTTTTCTCACCTTCAAGCAACCAATCATGCAATGTCAACACCCCTCACAATTTCACTCGACACTCGGTTGATATATGTGATAATTGAAGTGAACTCTCAAAACCAAACTATGAAGCAACACTATCATAAGCTTGTACGCTAATCAGATCTCCACCTAATTGTTAGAATTCGACACGGATCAAGAGGGCTTTAACGGGTAGGTAAGGGCTAAAGGTAGGGTTTTTTTTTTTTTTTTTTTTTTTTTTTTTTTTTTTTTTTTTTTTGTAAGTGGCTAAACACATAATCACACGATAAACCGGATAAGCACGAAACAAAACACTAACATATTGGTCATTTTGACCTACAACTTTATTCTATATTTTTTTGTCTTTTTTCTTTTTCCTTTTTTTTCTCTTTTTTTTCATTTTTTTTTTCTTTCTTCACAAATATAATAATCACGTAACACGATCCGGTTATCAAATCACAAACGGATAACAAACGAATGGCTAGGCTCAAAGTGGTATCTAAGGGTAATGGTGAAACGGGTCAAACACAAAGACTACACAAATAGGGTGATCCTAATGCCTCTATCACATCCATGTCAAATCCTAACCGAAGGTCTCAAACTGTATCAAAACGCACAAGTTCTAAAGTGATGCAACAAGTCGGTAAACACACATGAAACGAAAATAATGATCATATATATATGAAACATGTAAAGGCTCAAATCTCACTATCATGTGGAAAATAGGGCTACCGATATTGACAATGCACAACTAATTAACTCTCCGGCTCCATCCACTATCCTAGGCATCCCAAAACCTTTTACTCCCCAAAAACCGATTCAGTCAACCTACTATCCCGCAACTTAAAGAAACATGTGCTCTCCAACTCGTAAATCCGACAATTAAACCGTTTTTGACCGACGTTTTGAAAAGGTTTTGTTTTCTATGCGCTAAAGGACCGGGACTCGCAACAAACTTACTTCTTTTTTTTTTTTTTTTAATTTTCAATTTTTTCAATTTTTTATGACTCAAGACTCACTAACTAAGACCTAAACGACAGTTTCACATCCCCACACTTAAACTCTACATTGCCCTCAATGTAGGATGGAAACCGACTCAAAAGGCTAAAATAAATAAGAAAAAATAACTAAGGGCATATTGGAAAGAACTTAGCCGGTTAATAGCGCGTAAGCTCCAGAAACTCTCGTCCTATCCAGCTCAATCGTATAGCATTTCGGTCGCGATCGGCTTTGACTCTGACTGGTATACTTGAAAAATTCCTTGAAATTTGCAAAGCAGCTCCAAAATCACCCGAATGGAGATTGAGTACGGGTGGTACATATCCAAACCTGCATAAACAAAAAACAAGCAAAACCAAAGCAGTACCAACTTTTAAAAAAAAACGACTCAAACCGACTAATTTAGACTCAATATACAAAAACTACGACTCTATACCAACTCTATGAAACCTCCCCACACTTGAATTTAATCAGGAGGTTTCTCCTTTATCCAACCTATATCCAACCCGTTTAGTTTTAATTGTTCATCATTGTTTATTAAGAAATTAATGATGAAACTAGAAAATATTTTTAAGCGTTCAACCGGGTCAACCCACCAAAATTTAAATTTACCTGGATCAAACCTGATACGATGTATGTAACAAGGAAGATGGTTGTCTCTGCACTTCAGTTTCTTACTTTGCTTCTTTTCATACCATCTTCTGACCCTCACAATGTGTTTATCCAAGCAATTTCTTTTCGCCTTTTCCCGTGTTCTTATTGGTGTGGGGGGGAATCCAACTGCTAACTTCCCTACGGGACAACTAGCAAACTTCTCAGCCACTTTCTCTTCTTCTACGTTCGGTGTATATCTGATCTCCATGGTCGGCGTCTCTGCAAGTAATGTCTCTAGATAGGCGAGATCACCAACCGGGTCAAATTCTTCATCGTCAAGAATTGGCAAACCTACCAACTCATCACCAAACTCCTCCTCCCAAGATGGTACATGCTCCTTCTCATCCTCCATCTTGTCCAGTGGCTCACCCAAGTCTTCCCCCTCATCATCATTCCAGAAGTAATCATTGATGGGTTCTGGACCGTAATACCATGGCGTGGAATACCAATTAGGTGTCACGTCCTGTTGAACCGGAGGTGGGACTGAATCGTCCGTTGTCGTCTCCAATTCTACATCTGACAACTCTGGATCACCGGGAAGCTCTTCTTTAACATGTTCTTCCCCAACTTCTTCTTCTTTCACTCCCTCATAGCTCTCAAAGTCAATATGATCAGCATAGTAATCATCCCATGTAAATCGTATTGTACTTTGATTTTTCTTCTTATTCATGTAAACTGGACAATCTTCATACCCGTGCGGTCCACCACAATGTTGACATCTTAGATCCACATGCTGATTCATGCTTTCCTTAATCATTTGACTCAGTGTCTCGATCATTCGCTGAAGAATGGTGAACATTTTGGGAAACCTCGGATCTCCTTGGTCCTGTGCTGTTGTCGTTATCTGAGCGAATATTTGACATGATTCCACGAATGCCCAAACATAGGGAGGGTACTCGCTATGATAACCTGCCATGAAGAGAGTAGCAAAAGCAGCACAAAGTAGAGAAAAGAAAGAAAAAAAAAACTAACTAATAAAAAATATTTGCAAAATTAAAAACTCGACACACTACTACTAGACACAAACTCTAGGACATCAAACCCTAAGACTCAAACTACAAATAAGACCAATTAAACAAATAAGATCAGTCAAAGCTAATAACGCAATCGCCAAAGTGTCCCCGGCAACGGCGCCAAAAACTTGATGTGCTGAATTATGGTCTAATAAAAAACTAACCTAATCTAGACACCCTAGTTTTATTTTTATAAACTAAGACTCTCTAACTGCTAGACCACTGACAGGCAAGTGTACCTATCGTACGTAGTAAAGCCTAATGAAGTCCGAGTATCGAACCCACGAGACACTAGCGACGCTACACTAGACTCTGACTCAACTAATTACTTAACTGGTTTATTTGATTTTTGGATTTTGGGGTTTTAACTAATTAAACTAAAGGAATTAACTAAGACGAACTAAACTACCTAGACGCAGGCTGAAGGCTACTAAAGTGGAATCAAGGATGAGAAAGTACTACCCAGGTTTGGAATCCTATTCGTGACTATCGGTTTTCTCTCGGCAATGGTAACTATGATGGAACCAAGTTCTAATAATACGACACTCTAAGACTAAAGATAAGTTGAATCTCCTCTCGGTCTCATCAGCTTCTCCTAAGACTCTAAAGGTCAAATAAAGCTCACTGGTATGGGTTGGATCACCTCCCGGTCTCTCCAACAATACTAAAGTACCCAAAGACTAGATCTCCTCCCGGTCTCACTAATCACAATACACCCTAGAGTGTACGGGGTAACCTAAAAACACTTGACAAGACTTAGGAAAGCAAATAATACTAGGGAACTTAGACAGATCTCCTCCCGGTCTCACTGCACCTAAATACCTAGCACCAAAGACAATCCCAACTATCTATCTCCTCCCGGTCTCAAGAATAGGTAGAACACTAAACTCCTCTAAATTATCAAACAATGTTCCTATGGAATTCTAGCTAGGAAAACCATAAACTAGTTACAAACACACAGTAGGTAACCTAACATGCATCTATACATGAAAGACATTCACAAAGACGCATGAGGAACATTTGAATGACAATAAATTAGAATAAAGCACGCACACACATCAAGCCAATTATTATTAGGTCTTTTACTTTAATACTTATCCATCAATAAATTACCAAAACCGAAATATTACCGATTAAAACAAATATTCATCACAAACCCGGGTAGATAGACTAATTAGCCAAGAATCATAGTCAAGAACAATAACAAACAAGTCTGATATAACAAATAATTCATGTTCATAAGTCTAAAAACACAAAGTAATTAAAACTGAACACTAACTATTTGTGAACCCGACCCGATTCTTGATCGTGGCTTGAACCCTCGAACCAATTCTTTTTTTTTTTTTTTTTCTTCGTGATCGCCTCCTTCTCTTTCTTGCGGCAGTTCACCTTCTGCCCCCAAAACCTGCTGCTGCCGTCGAATGTCCTATAATATAAAACTTGCGAACCCCTTCCAAAATTGCCGTCTATATTCTAAAAACAACCCACAAAAAAAAATCCCTCAAGTCCCTGAGTTGCTTGTCTCCTTTTCGGCCCAGATTTGTATATATTTTTGATGGACTCCCCTTTAGTTATGATAATAACATTCTTTAAATATTGATAAAAGGCCCCATAGTCCAAATTCACCCAAACTGATGGGCTGATACCCTTTCCAAATAGCTCTACTTCACGTCCACTTTGATGCATGTGCGTCTGATGTTGCTTTCGAAAAATAATGAGAACCTCCTAATTTGCCTTGCGTGACTTTTATTTAAATGAAGCCCAAGTATGATATACATTTTTATGTTCAATTGCAACACTTTTCAACGATTCCCTTGGCTGCATTCTAAATGCACAAACAATAAATAATAAAATCAATTCAAGCATCAAACTCATTTAATTGCATTCATGATTTTCTCATATCACCACACGTCACTTCCCTTTTCACATTACTAACACCAATTAATTACTTTTATGATCAATTCATTCCACAAATAATTCTTGATTTGCAAATTCTTTTCACATATTCACTTTTGGTGTTACTGATTCAAATTTATTAATCACCATTATAATTAACTTTTAGATAATCTTATTCTAAATAGTTATTACTCTTCGGTCATTTTACTCGTTTCCACTCAAAACCATTCAACTTTAAATACGAGCCAGTTACGAGTAGAATTTAACCAAAAATAGCTTTATTGCAACTCAAAAGTGTAGGAATATTAATATAAAATATGTATGTTTTAAACCACATCAAATATCCCCACACTTAAACCTTTTTCGTCCCTGAAAAAGACTTATGCAAAATCCCAAGCAACATGTTCAACTTAAACACTTAACAATAACGCAAGTCTCGAACAAGTTATAACGCGAACTACGAAATCATTAAACACAACGGTTTCACAAGACTTACAACGTTCAAAAGGTTGATGAATCATAATATTTTTCAAAAAACACGAGCCTACCTAATCAAGCTTTTCTCACCTTCAAGCAACCAATCATGCAATGTCAACACCCCTCACAATTTCACTCGACACTCGGTTGATATATGTGATAATTGAAGTGAACTCTCAAAACCAAACTATGAAGCAACACTATCATAAGCTTGTACGCTAATCAGATCTCCACCTAATTGTTAGAATTCGACACGGATCAAGAGGGCTTTAACGGGTAGGTAAGGGCTAAAGGTAGGGTTTTTTTTTTTTTTTTTTTTTTTTTTTTTTTTTTTTTTTTTTTGTAAGTGGCTAAACACATAATCACACGATAAACCGGATAAGCACGAAACAAAACACTAACATATTGGTCATTTTGACCTACAACTTTATTCTATATTTTTTTGTCTTTTTTCTTTTTCCTTTTTTTTCTCTTTTTTTTCATTTTTTTTTTCTTTCTTCACAAATATAATAATCACGTAACACGATCCGGTTATCAAATCACAAACGGATAACAAACGAATGGCTAGGCTCAAAGTGGTATCTAAGGGTAATGGTGAAACGGGTCAAACACAAAGACTACACAAATAGGGTGATCCTAATGCCTCTATCACATCCATGTCAAATCCTAACCGAAGGTCTCAAACTGTATCAAAACGCACAAGTTCTAAAGTGATGCAACAAGTCGGTAAACACACATGAAACGAAAATAATGATCATATATATATGAAACATGTAAAGGCTCAAATCTCACTATCATGTGGAAAATAGGGCTACCGATATTGACAATGCACAACTAATTAACTCTCCGGCTCCATCCACTATCCTAGGCATCCCAAAACCTTTTACTCCCCAAAAACCGATTCAGTCAACCTACTATCCCGCAACTTAAAGAAACATGTGCTCTCCAACTCGTAAATCCGACAATTAAACCGTTTTTGACCGACGTTTTGAAAAGGTTTTGTTTTCTATGCGCTAAAGGACCGGGACTCGCAACAAACTTACTTCTTTTTTTTTTTTTTTTAATTTTCAATTTTTTCAATTTTTTATGACTCAAGACTCACTAACTAAGACCTAAACGACAGTTTCACATCCCCACACTTAAACTCTACATTGCCCTCAATGTAGGATGGAAACCGACTCAAAAGGCTAAAATAAATAAGAAAAAATAACTAAGGGCATATTGGAAAGAACTTAGCCGGTTAATAGCGCGTAAGCTCCAGAAACTCTCGTCCTATCCAGCTCAATCGTATAGCATTTCGGTCGCGATCGGCTTTGACTCTGACTGGTATACTTGAAAAATTCCTTGAAATTTGCAAAGCAGCTCCAAAATCACCCGAATGGAGATTGAGTACGGGTGGTACATATCCAAACCTGCATAAACAAAAAACAAGCAAAACCAAAGCAGTACCAACTTTTAAAAAAAACGACTCAAACCGACTAATTTAGACTCAATATACAAAAACTACGACTCTATACCAACTCTATGAAACCTCCCCACACTTGAATTTAATCAGGAGGTTTCTCCTTTATCCAACCTATATCCAACCCGTTTAGTTTTAATTGTTCATCATTGTTTATTAAGAAATTAATGATGAAACTAGAAAATATTTTTAAGCGTTCAACCGGGTCAACCCACCAAAATTTAAATTTACCTGGATCAAACCTGATACGATGTATGTAACAAGGAAGATGGTTGTCTCTGCACTTCAGTTTCTTACTTTGCTTCTTTTCATACCATCTTCTGACCCTCACAATGTGTTTATCCAAGCAATTTCTTTTCGCCTTTTCCCGTGTTCTTATTGGTGTGGGGGGGAATCCAACTGCTAACTTCCCTACGGGACAACTAGCAAACTTCTCAGCCACTTTCTCTTCTTCTACGTTCGGTGTATATCTGATCTCCATGGTCGGCGTCTCTGCAAGTAATGTCTCTAGATAGGCGAGATCACCAACCGGGTCAAATTCTTCATCGTCAAGAATTGGCAAACCTACCAACTCATCACCAAACTCCTCCTCCCAAGATGGTACATGCTCCTTCTCATCCTCCATCTTGTCCAGTGGCTCACCCAAGTCTTCCCCCTCATCATCATTCCAGAAGTAATCATTGATGGGTTCTGGACCGTAATACCATGGCGTGGAATACCAATTAGGTGTCACGTCCTGTTGAACCGGAGGTGGGACTGAATCGTCCGTTGTCGTCTCCAATTCTACATCTGACAACTCTGGATCACCGGGAAGCTCTTCTTTAACATGTTCTTCCCCAACTTCTTCTTCTTTCACTCCCTCATAGCTCTCAAAGTCAATATGATCAGCATAGTAATCATCCCATGTAAATCGTATTGTACTTTGATTTTTCTTCTTATTCATGTAAACTGGACAATCTTCATACCCGTGCGGTCCACCACAATGTTGACATCTTAGATCCACATGCTGATTCATGCTTTCCTTAATCATTTGACTCAGTGTCTCGATCATTCGCTGAAGAATGGTGAACATTTTGGGAAACCTCGGATCTCCTTGGTCCTGTGCTGTTGTCGTTATCTGAGCGAATATTTGACATGATTCCACGAATGCCCAAACATAGGGAGGGTACTCGCTATGATAACCTGCCATGAAGAGAGTAGCAAAAGCAGCACAAAGTAGAGAAAAGAAAGAAAAAAAAAACTAACTAATAAAAAATATTTGCAAAATTAAAAACTCGACACACTACTACTAGACACAAACTCTAGGACATCAAACCCTAAGACTCAAACTACAAATAAGACCAATTAAACAAATAAGATCAGTCAAAGCTAATAACGCAATCGCCAAAGTGTCCCCGGCAACGGCGCCAAAAACTTGATGTGCTGAATTATGGTCTAATAAAAAACTAACCTAATCTAGACACCCTAGTTTTATTTTTATAAACTAAGACTCTCTAACTGCTAGACCACTGACAGGCAAGTGTACCTATCGTACGTAGTAAAGCCTAATGAAGTCCGAGTATCGAACCCACGAGACACTAGCGACGCTACACTAGACTCTGACTCAACTAATTACTTAACTGGTTTATTTGATTTTTGGATTTTGGGGTTTTAACTAATTAAACTAAAGGAATTAACTAAGACGAACTAAACTACCTAGACGCAGGCTGAAGGCTACTAAAGTGGAATCAAGGATGAGAAAGTACTACCCAGGTTTGGAATCCTATTCGTGACTATCGGTTTTCTCTCGGCAATGGTAACTATGATGGAACCAAGTTCTAATAATACGACACTCTAAGACTAAAGATAAGTTGAATCTCCTCTCGGTCTCATCAGCTTCTCCTAAGACTCTAAAGGTCAAATAAAGCTCACTGGTATGGGTTGGATCACCTCCCGGTCTCTCCAACAATACTAAAGTACCCAAAGACTAGATCTCCTCCCGGTCTCACTAATCACAATACACCCTAGAGTGTACGGGGTAACCTAAAAACACTTGACAAGACTTAGGAAAGCAAATAATACTAGGGAACTTAGACAGATCTCCTCCCGGTCTCACTGCACCTAAATACCTAGCACCAAAGACAATCCCAACTATCTATCTCCTCCCGGTCTCAAGAATAGGTAGAACACTAAACTCCTCTAAATTATCAAACAATGTTCCTATGGAATTCTAGCTAGGAAAACCATAAACTAGTTACAAACACACAGTAGGTAACCTAACATGCATCTATACATGAAAGACATTCACAAAGACGCATGAGGAACATTTGAATGACAATAAATTAGAATAAAGCACGCACACACATCAAGCCAATTATTATTAGGTCTTTTACTTTAATACTTATCCATCAATAAATTACCAAAACCGAAATATTACCGATTAAAACAAATATTCATCACAAACCCGGGTAGATAGACTAATTAGCCAAGAATCATAGTCAAGAACAATAACAAACAAGTCTGATATAACAAATAATTCATGTTCATAAGTCTAAAAACACAAAGTAATTAAAACTGAACACTAACTATTTGTGAACCCGACCCGATTCTTGATCGTGGCTTGAACCCTCGAACCAATTCTTTTTTTTTTTTTTTTTCTTCGTGATCGCCTCCTTCTCTTTCTTGCGGCAGTTCACCTTCTGCCCCCAAAACCTGCTGCTGCCGTCGAATGTCCTATAATATAAAACTTGCGAACCCCTTCCAAAATTGCCGTCTATATTCTAAAAACAACCCACAAAAAAAAATCCCTCAAGTCCCTGAGTTGCTTGTCTCCTTTTCGGCCCAGATTTGTATATATTTTTGATGGACTCCCCTTTAGTTATGATAATAACATTCTTTAAATATTGATAAAAGGCCCCATAGTCCAAATTCACCCAAACTGATGGGCTGATACCCTTTCCAAATAGCTCTACTTCACGTCCACTTTGATGCATGTGCGTCTGATGTTGCTTTCGAAAAATAATGAGAACCTCCTAATTTGCCTTGCGTGACTTTTATTTAAATGAAGCCCAAGTATGATATACATTTTTATGTTCAATTGCAACACTTTTCAACGATTCCCTTGGCTGCATTCTAAATGCACAAACAATAAATAATAAAATCAATTCAAGCATCAAACTCATTTAATTGCATTCATGATTTTCTCATATCACCACACGTCACTTCCCTTTTCACATTACTAACACCAATTAATTACTTTTATGATCAATTCATTCCACAAATAATTCTTGATTTGCAAATTCTTTTCACATATTCACTTTTGGTGTTACTGATTCAAATTTATTAATCACCATTATAATTAACTTTTAGATAATCTTATTCTAAATAGTTATTACTCTTCGGTCATTTTACTTGTTTCCACTCAAAACCATTCAACTTTAAATACGAGCCAGTTACGAGTAGAATTTAACCAAAAATAGCTTTATTGCAACTCAAAAGTGTAGGAATATTAATATAAAATATGTATGTTTTAAACCACATCAGTGCCAATCACCCCAAACCACAGGGGGTAAAATTGCAGTTTACTCTAAGAAAAATCACTTCTCTCTCAACCCCCTACTCTTCCACCGGGCACCACCATTAGCAGCCGACCAACGCCACCTGTTGAGCACCACCACCCTTTTCCTTTACAAGTCACCGAAACCGCCTAAACTAGTGTCATCGACCACAAAACATGTCCAAAACACGAACTATCATACCAACCACCATCAATTACCACCATCAACCATCACCACCTACTGCCACCACCAGCAGCAGCCCTACCACCATCATCGCAGATCTCGCAGATCTCTGAAACAAGCACCACCAGCCGCCACCAACGCCAATCACCACCACCAACACCAACCATCGTCTCCCTCTTTCTCCACCTAAATTAAGTAAGACCTTAATTAACAAAAACTCAACAAAAGTGGTGGGAATTCTCAGTAGCAAACTGTAATACATACATGGGGTTTAGCAAAGAAACCCTAACCTTATTATGGAATGGGCACACACGTTGTTGAACGACATAAGATTTGAAGTACCGAGTTCAGGATTTATACCGATTCTTCACAGGAGTTGAGATAGGATAGATATACATGAACTTAGCGGCGTTATCCATCAATTTCCCCAAATTTTACAAAGATAATCAATTACCCTAATGGTTTCTGGGTTTCCTTTCAACTTTGATAAGATTGTCAATCATAATTCACGGCCTAGTGAAAGACGTGCGATGAATTTTGGGTACCGAGTTCCAATTTTCAGATGTTAAAGACAAAGAAGGAAAAACAATTAGGGGTAAACATTAGATTGGGGATGGGAGGGAACTTGAAAAAATTAGGAGCCAAGAAGCGGGCGTAATCCATTTTGGATTTGGTGCAAGGTGGTGGTGGTAGTCGGGTAGGGGTTGTAGTGGTCCGGTGGAGCTGGTGGTTGGATGGGGGTTGTGCACGGTGGTGGTTGGTAATGGAGAAGAGAGAGAGTGTAGAGGGAGAGAGTGTAGAATGAGAAGAGTTGTAGGTTTTGTTATATATATATATATATATGTCTTATATATAAAATAAAATCTTTATTTGTACTTTTATTAAAATACCCTTAGTTCTACACTTAAAGTTACTAAATACCATTCCAGTTAACAAACATTTTAGATGGAGTTAGTTTCAGGGAGGGAGCTGATTGGAAAAAACATAGTAAACTATTGGAGTAAAATGACTATTTTTAAAAGATTGGAACAAAACCGTTAAAACGACCAAACCACATGGAGCAAAACAGAAGTTTACTCTATCGAAAATTCACAAACAGCGTAATTATGTATTATCCTTACTTCAAAAGCCGGTGAAAACTAACATGAAAGGACATACATGTATATGTAATCAAACCACAGGGAGTAAAGGACATACATGTACACGTAATCAAACCAGAGGGAGTATT
This sequence comes from Helianthus tuberosus, assembly GCA_030545235.1. Classification (NCBI taxonomy): domain Eukaryota; kingdom Viridiplantae; phylum Streptophyta; class Magnoliopsida; order Asterales; family Asteraceae; genus Helianthus; species Helianthus tuberosus. Next base: position 5,317,820 of record CM060362.1, read on the forward strand.
ATATTTTCTTGGGAGAATAAAACCATATTTTTGTGTACAATCTAACTTTAGAGAATAAAATCATGCTTTTTATGCTCATGGCTTTATAACCTACTGGCATTTTAGGGGTGAGATAAGGCTTGAGATCAATAGATCCTGGGCTCTAGTGACCCGTCAGTGATTCAAATTTGCGGTAAAAAACCATATTTTTATGTACAATCTAATAGTTGAAGTATTCAACTACATACTAAAAACTAATTTGTAAAAAGTCGTACTTGTAATCAAAAGTGATACATGTGTTTTATTATAGGAAAAATCTCCAAAATCAATATATGATCATATTACACATATAATTACAAGGTTATCCCTTGTGAGTACTCACGGGTTAGACCATTTAAATTACGTATACAACAAATGTAAAATAAAAAGATTATCTAAAGCTACCCAAACATAGTACAAAACAACAATTTTTGCAGAGTGCCCACCAAATTAATAGAACATGGGTGCCAATCATTTGCCCAACTTGAAGTCCAACAACTACCAGCACAACATACTGCTCAAGAAATCCTCAATTGGTATCTTTCAAGTTTGAGGAAACATCAATAAAAAATGACATCGAGTTGCGTTAAGCAACCTACAATGCAAGAAATGAAATAAGAAAACAAAAGAAATACTAAGAACTGTAGTAGTAGAGATGAACATGCCTTTAGATAAGGAGGTACATTTTCATAACTAAGAAGTTTAAATAATGATTCATTGTCAGAAAACCATGTATTTCTTTCAATAGGGTTCCAATTTTCCACCACCTATCAACCATAAAAAAAGAACAACACATGAAGGTTAGTCAAAAAGAGTAATATATTGACCAAGTATTGTTGGTCAAATTTCAAAGACATGATGATAAAAGTTTATATTATCCTTTTGAAAATAAGTTTAGTTTTAAACACCCCCCTTGTGTACGGCAACCCTACCCCCACCATAATTTTGAAATTGTACCTTCAAAACACCATTCAATCTTGTTTACTTGCTTGGATCTTGCAATTCAAGGCGTTTTTGATCAACTCCAATATCCTATATCGCTTAGACGTAAATTTTCTTGGTTGATTTTGTTGATTTTCATGTTTTTCAAATTTTGATCAAAACCCTAATTTATCCAAACTCAATTTTTAATCAAACTTGTTGATGTCTAGTATTTGTTTATGATTACATGAGTGTGTTGAATGATTTTGCATGGATTGAAAACCCTAGATTCATGATTGTTCATACCTTGTCATAATAGGAAACTTTGATGATTTAGATTCTTATGTATGCATGTATAGGTCGATTTGTTTGTATTTGGTGTCATGGTTATTCTAGTAAATTGATATAATGATGTAGGAATCAAGTTTGGTGATGAAAACTCTAAGTTGCATGCTAGTTCATAACTTACTAAAAGATTAAACTTGTTGAAATTAAAGATTTGACATTGCATAACCCTATAAAAATGTTAATGCATAATTTCTCGAAATTGTTTTGATCATAACCTGCTTATTCTGATTCCAAATAGGACAACTATTGAGCCTAGGATCATATACTAGAAATGTAGATGATACACAAAAATTTTCAGAACCCTAACTATGCTTTTACAAATTTTTAATGTTAGTGGGTTAATCTGAGTTTTTTGATAAAAAAAAACAGGGACCATTACGAGGACTATACCTTTATCAAGATTAGGAGTTAGGGCATGAATTTTTTACAGAAGATACTCATAGGACTTGGTAAGTCACTCCAGTTGGCCTTAAGTCAATTGGATCAACGTAGATTTTTCTATAAATTAATGGTAAACTTTCATAAGAAAACGACGTTTTTAACCTTTATGTGAGGTAGGATTTTTCATGAATATTCTATAAACATTCAGACCTCAAGAAAATTACACAAACCCATTTGGACTATTTGGCACATCTTATAAATATTCATAATTTTTATGCATCGTTTAGCATTTTCAATAAAAATACACAACTGACTTATAAAATGATGTTGTGCTGTGATTGCTGAAACTTTTTGTGAACACTAGAGTTTACTTCTAATTGACTATGCAAAGTATAATTAGGAGGTGAAACTTAAATAAATACATCAAACATGTTATGTGGTGTGTACTATAGCCATACTTGTTTACATGGTTATGAATTAACGTTAAGCCACTTAATTAGTCACCAACGAGTCCTCGGATCAACTTGTTTAGTTTGGTTAACAAATGTGAGTCTTTTTCTAAAAACATTAAAACAACAAAGTTGTTTGGATTACTTGGGTTTTGTGATCCTACATGAACACACCCTCATAAGCATTGCATGTAATAGGTTGCGGTTAGCTGGGCATCTATTTCGTGTCTTTGCACATCTTAGATTTCATCGCAAATGGTGAGTTTCACTACTACTTAAACTTTTATGTTTCTGGGAGGAAATACAAACACACTTAGTTAATGCAGTTTATATCAATTGTGTACTAAACATACTCAATATCACTATAGTCCTTATACATTGAATATGGGATAGTGAGGTATTATTTGGTAGTACTACTGGGTTTGACAAACCACACACCATGCTGGGAGCCGGGTGTGAAACATTGACCTAACTTAATTGCCACGTTTGTGATAGACGTGGTGGAAGACACCAAAACACAACACTCAGCTTCGGTTCCCTTGTTTAGTAAATTGAAAACAGGCTAGCTACCTAATTGATATAACTGAATTGTGCATTTTCTAAAAACAAAACTTATTTATTTAAAACTAGTAAACTCACCAACTTTAAGTTGACATACTTTAGTATGTTCTCACACAGGTCGCTAAGGCTGGTAACTTGGATTGTTGCATTGCATTGCACATGGGAGTGTCATTAAGGTTATTTAAAATATTTCTTTATTATGCTAACAACTGTTTGGTTTTGCCATGGTTGGCACTTAATACTTTTGCTTCCGATGTTTAACTTAGACTTTGATTATTTTTTTACAACTGTTAAAACCCTTTCACCATTCATGTTGAATGTGATATTTGGTTATTAATATTTTCGCTTCCGATGTTTAACTTAGACTTTAATTATTTTTTTTACAACTGTTAAAACCCTTTCACCATTCATGTTGAATGTGATATTTGGTTATTTTTGTTTTATTATAAATGTTGAACATGTCTAGTGGTTTGATCCTGTTTTGCTACACGCCTCATGGTAAACCCCCCCCCCTACTGGAATTTGAGAGTGTGGCACTATTCCTCGTTTGAATATCACGGTAGATCTTGAGTTGCAATATGTATCACAAGATCATTGTGAAGTTGGAAATGCATATGTGGATCCATAATCTCATCAAAGACATCATCGTCCAAAACGTTAAACTAAAGGATCCCTTATGTGGACCGGTGAGAAAACATGTGTGACCGTTGTCCCCATATGCATATGAGGTATAGGAGTAGGACATACATACTCTAATTATCAAAATCCACAATATGACATCAATTCATGAGTGATTTCGAAATTAGGTCAAGTCCAATGTCAATTCTCCAATAACTTGTATTAATTTAAGTTGCAAACTAACTAATTCACAATAGTACAAACTTTTAAAATAACTAGTTTTTGAGACCCTGCACGTTGCCGCAGGATCGTTAAAATGAAAAAAAACATGTGTTAAAACGTTTAACCATGCATGTATGTTACAGACAATTATGTAAACACAATGATTAACATTGGTTTGTTATGGTACGGACAATCGCTACAACAAACGAAAGAGTAAACCCAAATGCGTAAAATGATAAATATCCATCGAGAACCATATGACTGAATATCGTCACTTATACAAATTATAAGGGATGTTTAAATAACTTAGATATTTTTAATATAAACGATTTTGAAATAACATATAGATTGATAGTAATTAGTTTATATTTAGAAAATAGATGATAATTATTTTAAGTAAGTAATAATAAAATTCATACATACAATTAAGAGTAAATTACAAGTTTTGTCCTTTATCTTTACATCAAATTTCAGGCGCTGTCCTTTAGCCAAAAAGTTGACAGGCGGTGTCCTTTATGTTGCCAAATCTTGCAAGTTTTGTCCTTTTAGCCAAACCAGGTTAGAATTCTCAGTTAAAACACCCCATGTGCAAGGCACATGAGGGTAAAATGGTCATTCTCTCTCACCCCTTTTAATTCCCTTCTTTATATCCCATACCAACCCCTCAAATCATCTCATAAACACACTCGTTGTCCCTCTTCTTTCACTGTTAGGGTTTTTAGCACAAATCAAAGGCAATCAGCAGAAGCAGTGTCTCAAGACGATGATGGATGGTATGTTCGTAACAGTCTTGACAATGAGCAGGTCGTTTACACTTTACGGTAAGTTAAAAGTTTTGATTTTGTAACCCTAGTTTTGTTTTTTTGAAATTTTTGGATGTTGATGATGATCAACAGTTGATTAACGACATGGTGTGGTTGAAATTTTGCAGTTGGGTTTGCTAATTTCTTCAGCATATGTTTTCATCATGGTGGTAGGCTAACAACATGTCCTGGAAGAACATATGTAGGAGGGAGGATTGATTTTGTGGACTTAATAGACATAGATAAGTTCTCTGTTCTTGAAGTTGATCTGATGTTGGATCAGTTGGGGTATAATAGCACAAACCCAATGTATTACCAGTTTTTAAATCCTGAAAAAAACCTTGATGATGGTCTTGAACACCTAAGCAGTGATCAAGACTGCTTGAACTTGGCTAAGTATGTTGAACAACACAAGGTGATCCATGTATATACCACACATGGTTTAAAAAACATGAAGGAAACAAACAAGATGCCAAAAACCTAATAAGAAAACATGCAGTGGAGACTAGAAGAATTATAAAAATCATCAAGGATGATCATAGAAGGGTAAGGGCTGTATGTCAAGGTCCTAAGCCAGACTTTGAAGTAGATGATAATGGGGTGCATATTCAAAGTCAACCAAAAGGAAAAGGTAAAGAAAAAGTGGCTGTTTTTGAAAAAAATAAAGACAAGGGTGGGAAAGGTAACAAAAAGAAACAGAAAGGGGCTGCTGTTGAAAAAAATAAAGAGTCAGGGACTTCAGAGCAAAAAAGTTGCCATAAATGTTGGTGGTAATGTCCATGGGTAATATTAATATCAAAAGAAAAAGGGGCTGAGACTTGGTTGGTCAAAACCCTAATCACTCAACACACATGCCTTCAAACCCGGAAGCACTATGCTTGTACTTCAAAATTTCTGTCACAACAAATGTTAGAACAAATTGATGAGAACCCAGATATACCAGTTAAGGCTGTTCAGGAGCAATTTCAAAGGCAGTTTGCTATTGGGATTTCCAGGATGAAGGCATACAGGGCTAAGAAACTAGCCAAGAACCATGTAGAAGGGGACTATGTTGAGCAGTATGCACTGTTGAGAGAGTATGCTAATGAATTGATCCAACAAAATCCAGGTACAACTGTAAAAATTGAAGTAGAAGCAGGTCCAGATCCAGGGAATAACACTAGATGATGTGTGCTAAACAGACTATAAAAACTAACTAAATTAGACTCTCTATTCTAGACACTATAAAGCTTTAAATTTATAGACTAGGACTCTCTAAAACCTAAACCACACAACCGGCAAGTGTATCGGTCAATGTAGTATAGCCTAAGCAAGTCCGAGTATCGAACCCAAAGACTCTATGTATTACGTAAACTAGACTCTGACAAGACACTGACAGACACGACTCAAACTATGTTTAATTGTTTTGGGGGGGGGGGGGTTACTGAAAAACTAGGAAATCTATATTAACTACTAAATTAACTAGAACTAGACTAAAGACGAACAAAGACTGTGAACTTTTCTTATGTGAGAACGAGACCACCTAGACAAGAATCCTGGATTGTTTTTAAGAGATTACCGATTAAGTTAAATGCACGAGTTATGGAACCGGGATCGTATGATACTAAACCTATTAAGAACCATCGAGGCCCCTCGACCCTTCTCAAGGAGAAACCTGTGGACCTACCTAGGCCGTTAATCCTACCGGTTATTAGATTTCTTCCCAGTCCTCTAATTATTGTGTAAGTACCCTAATGTTGACCTATTTCTTCCCAGTCCTAGGTCTAGGGTAGTTTAGATTAATTACTTTGACTTGATAGACTAATAAAACCGACAGGTAAACCAAGACATAACCTTTCCCAAGGCCTATCTAAAGCAATTCGCCGGGTAAGACCTACCAATAGCCCCTCACTTCCCAGATATCGGAACTAGCAGAACACTAAGACCTAGCAAATTATTACCACTTACTTCTAGAGGTTATCGGCCGATTCTCCCTAAAGAGTGAAGGTTTTCTTATGTGATATAGACACTCACCGAAACCCTAAACCCTAATATGACTCTACGTTGTGATATAGACCGTCACTAAGAATCATATGAAGCAAGAAATAACAATGAACCATATCAAAGCATGCATATGCATCAAAGAATTAAAATAAACCTTTTACAAATCACAATCAATCCATAAACAACATGCATATAACAAAACCGGTAAAATCTTTATTCAATCCATTCAACTAGTCTAGGTGGTTTAAAGGTTTAGCCAAGCATGTGAAAGTATGAAAACAAATCAAAGATAATCAAACTAGAATTCATGGTAACAAGTTTCAAGAAAGGAATCAACTAAACAAGGGATTGAAAAACCCAAGAAATCTTCGATTCTTCACTCTGAACTTGATCCAATGATTCCGCGCCTTCAAGATCTCCGATTCAGCTCTCAGACGGCTCCAAACTTGCTCTCTAAGTCTCCAAATTCGTAACTCCCCTTTTAATTGATTTTTCTTTCTTTTTATACTAAACCCTAGTCGACATTAAATCAGACGTAATTCTCCTACCAGTCGCGTAGCGCGACTGGTATTACTCTTGCGCTCGCGCTACGCCAGTGATCAGAAAGTCAATAAGTCAACATTACCTCAGTCGCGTAGCGCGACTGACTTGTCTTCCACCCTAGCGCTACGCGAGTGTCCTTTTTTTCACAGAATGTTGTCTTCAAAAATCAGCTCCAACTTCCAAAATCATAAAAATTATTCTAACACTTTAATGAATGATTCCAAGACTTGACGTTCAGCACTTATAGCTCGATTTTGCTCCATTTTCAGCATTTCTGTATATCAAGACCTGGAAAACGCAATATAGATTAATAGCACGTAATTCTAAACTAAACTAAGCTAAAAGTAACGATAAAACGCACAAACTACACACGATATAAGAATGTATTTCGCAATACATCAAACATCCCCACACTTACACTTTTTTCGTCCCCGAAAAAGAATTGTGCAACGGAATCAGAGATAAATCATCACTTGGATTAAAAATTTATTTATATCTTATTAAAACCAAGACTTGCGTTAGCTGCGATTGCGAATATACTGATCCTTTTAAACCCGAATCTAATCCTAAGCCCTTATCATGTGAATTTAATTTAAGTGCAGTCAATCCACCTAGGGTCTCACACTAGAATTTACGGTCCATCTACTCCCACCTCAAGCTTATAGGACTAAAAGAACGATCACTGGATCAATTCCTAACCGTTTTATATCAAAACCAAGAGAGTAAACAATCAAATTTTTTTCTTTTCCATTTTTTTTTTCTTCTTGCTTACTTTTTCTCTTTTTTTTTTCATTCATTCGTGAGACTAGACGATGCTTTCCCTAACCCAGCGGTATTCCGACTGTAGAGTCGCTATCCCCAATCACAGATTACATAGGTTTCGGTACTTTTATTCGGCAAATCGATTTCACACATCCCAGAGGCAAACCGGCTGTAGAGTCGCTATCCCCAACTCGGAATACGTAGGCCTGTGTTACTTTCATTTAGTTTCTAGCTCACTTTTTATTCTATTTTTTTTTCGCATGATCACAAACTCTAACGGTTCTAACTTATAACGGTGCCCCTTATACTATTATCGGCAGTTTTGATTTCCCATATTTCCCAGGCGAGAACCCACTAGCAGACCGACAATTTAAGGTATATTAGATCAAAGGGACTTAAAACCAAACCCGGGCCTATCCACATATCCCAAACTAGACGCAAGCTCGATTTATTATCATCTCATATTATTATTATTCAACCCAAGCAACAAATCACCTTTTCTATCATTTTCCGCTTTAATTTGCAAACTTCTTTTTATTCGAAAGACATTTTCTAATTTTTCAATTTTTTTGGATTTTTCAAATTTTTTAATTTTTTTGTGTTTTTCATATTAAGACTCAAATATTTACAAGTATCCCATCCCCACACTTAGAGATTGCATTGTCCCTAATGCAAGAACGAAAATACGACACAAAACTACCTACGAAAAGAAACTGCGAACGAAAATAAATAAAATATAAAACAACAACAAAAGGGAAACGACTTAGCTGGTTAGGACAAAAGTCAGTGCCAGCCGTACGAATCTTGAATCCCCCGAACGATCGTATAGCATTCCATTCGCGATCGTTGACTAGTCTGCTTGGGATTATCAATATAGCAAGTCCGAAATCACCTGAATGGCAATTGAGTACGGGTGGTACAATCCAAACCTGCATAATCAAAACAAAACAAAACCCAACGCAGTACCGGCTCTAAAAACGAAAAGACTCAAAAACTACTACTTAGACTCATAGTACAAAATAAAAGACTCAAAAATACAAACTCTACAAATTAGTCCCAACTATTCACATACTCATGGAGGATCATGGAGATGCAACTCACCTCCAAACATACTCTCTCGGGCTGTAGCACCATTATATCTCTCACCCAAATCAACCCGAAAAGCCTTATCTCTCTCAGAATCTCTCAACTCCTCATCTAGCGTTTTGAATCTAAACTCTCCATAACGAAATCTATCCCCACACTGAGGTTTGCTCAGTGTCTCAATCTTAGATTCTAAACGCTCCACTCTCTCCTCTAATTCTTCCAATTTCCTATCTGGTGGGTCCCCACACTTGAGTCCTAGCACCTTCTCTAGACTCGTATCACTCCCATCCTTCTCCTCATCTTTCTCTTCCTTCTCACACTCTCCCACTAACGAAACCGAATGCACTCTATCTCTAGGCCCTCTCGAATCCATAACATTAAACACTACCGCTTCCTCGCCCGCTCTAAGTGTGATAGTGCCTAAAGAGACATCTATTAAAGCTTTAGCGGTGTTTAAAAATGGGCGACCTAAAATTAGCGGTATGTTTTCATCGGCTTCCATGTCTAGAATAACGAAATCGGCCGGAAAAACAAACTTATCTACCTTCACAAGCAAATTCTCAACTATTCCCCTCGGGTACTTAACAGACCGATCGGCTAAAGATAACGTCATTCGGGTAGGTGAAAGCTCGCCTAAGTCTAGCTTCTCATAAAGTGAAAAGGGCATCAAATTAATGCTAGCACCTAGGTCGGCTAAGGCTCTAGTGTTTGTGTTACTACCGAATAGACAAGGAATAGTGAACACACCAGGATCAGTAAGCTTTTCAGGAAGCTTATTTGAGACAATGGCCGAACACCCTCCATGCAACGGGACATTCGACAACTCACCTAATTTCTCCTTATTCCTAAGAAGGTCCTTCAAGAATTTCGCATATTTAGGCATGGACTGGAGTGCCTCTATAAACGGAAGATTGATCTTCAATTGCTTGAAGATATCTAGAAACTGCCCGTATTCCCTCGAGTATTTCTGATTCTTAAGGCGTGAGGGAAACGGAACATACTCATGATTCACATAGGGTGAAGGTCTAACGTCTATGGGCTTTCTCTCAACTTTCTTCTCACTTTGAGACTCACCGGGCTGTGCGGTACTTGCTGGGCTTAGCCTCCTTTGCACTTTGCCGGGAGCCTCCATCTCTATCACCTCATCTATAATATCACCATCCTCATCAACCTCTCTCTCCTCAACACTAAGATTTCCTATGGTTCTGCCACTACGAGTGGTAATGGCCTTTACATGAGCATTAGGGTTAGGTTGGGTGTTAGCTGCAAACTGACCGGGTAATCTTTCATCTATCTTCCTAGACATATCACTCACTACCCTAGAAAGGTCTTGGACCGCAGCTTGGTGATTCTTAAGCATGAGGTCATGTTCACTAAGTTTCTTTTGGGTGTTTTGATCCCTAACAATTAACTGGCTCATCATAGCCTCCATTCTCTCCATGCTACCCCCTAAATCGAAACTCGAACCTTGACCTATTTGAACCTGATTATTCGACCCCCCATCCTTAACCTGCCCATTCGAACTTCCATTAAAAAGTGAACCTAAACCCCTATTTGGATTTTTAGCTATTTGAAAATTAGAAGGTCCACTTGAGCGAAAATTGCTATTATTAAAATTATTATTAGACCGCCAACCTGAACCAAAGTCATTATTATTACCTCCGAAACTGCTAGGTTGACCTCTACCGAACCCTCCTCCTACGTAATCACACTTCTCCTCACCAACTAATAAAGGGCACGCACTCGTGTCATGACCTCCTCGACAAAACTCACACTTATCAATCTTAGCTCTAATCTCCTTAAGTTGCCTATCCATATTTTCCAAAACAGAGGCCAAACTAGGATCCATAGTGACATGGTTCACCCCTTGAGAGGGTGTGCTAGTAGTGGTATTAGAATTACCACTTTGATACCTCTGATCGGATCTTGATTGGGATTGAGACTGAGCAAATGCCTCAAAACGCTCTAGACACTCAGGAACTGTAAGAATACCCATCATATGCCCCCCTGCATTGGTATCAAACCTATCTCTAGTCTCTTGGGTAAGACCATTGTAAAATTTCTCACATAAGGCCCAATCGGAAAGACCGTGCTGGGAGCAACGAGCACAAAGGGTTTGGAACCTTTCCCAAGCAAGGTAGTACGGCTCGTCGGGCCCCATGCGGAAAGAATGGATCTCGTCTCTAAGCCGTGAAGCTTTAGCGGGCGGGAAGTACTTATTCAGAAAAGCTTGACGAAGCCCCGCCCAAGTAGTAAAGGTACCGGTTGGTTGAGAGTCCAACCAAGTAGCCGCACGGCCGGCTAATGAGAACGGGAAAAGCTGTAGGTATGTGGCATCGTTTGGTGCACCGCTAAGGCTAAAGGTAGCTAACATCCTAGAGAAACGGTTGATGTGGGCCGGGGCATCCTCATCGTCCCGACCATGGAATTGGATGCTATTGGTGATGGCCTGCATGGCATACGATGGGATTTGCCATGAATTTTCATTAACTATGGGTGGGACGGTGATGGGTGAAGCTAGGCCGGTGAAATTCTGAGTGGCCTGCTGATGGACGGTTTGCCTAGGGTTAGCCATATGTTCTAAGTTTTCTAGATTACTAGAGGTACTAGAAGTAGGGCTACCGGGTGGTGAATCCTTAGGTGAATGGTTAGGCGAAGGTGGTGGTGTGGGCGGTGGGGTGGGTAGCGGGGTGAAATCGAACTCGGGGAAACGAGATGAAGATGTAGAAGTAACCTGAGATGATGACTGCTTGACTGGTGGTGGTGGTCCGTGCGAGCGCAGATGTGGCATCCACTGCTAGCAAAAACCTGAACACAAGAAAAGCAAACACTAGTTACCGAGACACAAGAAAAGACAAAGACTCAACAAAACAAAGAAAACACGTAGCACGTATATATCAATCAGGTCTATCAAAGCTAATAAACGCAATTGCCAAGAGTCCCCGGCAACGGCGCCAAAAACTTGATGTGTGCTAAACAGACTATAAAAACTAACTAAATTAGACTCTCTATTCTAGACACTATAAAGCTTTAAATTTATAGACTAGGACTCTCTAAAACCTAAACCACACAACCGGCAAGTGTACCGGTCAATGTAGTATAGCCTAAGCAAGTCCGAGTATCGAACCCAAAGACTCTATGTATTACGTAAACTAGACTCTGACAAGACACTGACAGACACGACTCAAACTATGTTTAATTGTTTTGGGGGGGGGGGGGGGGTTACTGAAAAACTAGGAAATCTATATTAACTACTAAATTAACTAGAACTAGACTAAAGACGAACAAAGACTGTGAACTTTTCTTATGTGAGAACGAGACCACCTAGACAAGAATCCTGGATTGTTTTTAAGAGATTACCGATTAAGTTAAATGCACGAGTTATGGAACCGGGATCGTATGATACTAAACCTATTAAGAACCATCGAGGCCCCTCGACCCTTCTCAAGGAGAAACCTGTGGACCTACCTAGGCCGTTAATCCTACCGGTTATTAGATTTCTTCCCAGTCCTCTAATTATTGTGTAAGTACCCTAATGTTGACCTATTTCTTCCCAGTCCTAGGTCTAGGGTAGTTTAGATTAATTACTTTGACTTGATAGACTAATAAAACCGACAGGTAAACCAAGACATAACCTTTCCCAAGGCCTATCTAAAGCAATTCGCCGGGTAAGACCTACCAATAGCCCCTCACTTCCCAGATATCGGAACTAGCAGAACACTAAGACCTAGCAAATTATTACCACTTACTTCTAGAGGTTATCGGCCGATTCTCCCTAAAGAGTGAAGGTTTTCTTATGTGATATAGACACTCACCGAAACCCTAAACCCTAATATGACTCTACGTTGTGATATAGACCGTCACTAAGAATCATATGAAGCAAGAAATAACAATGAACCATATCAAAGCATGCATATGCATCAAAGAATTAAAATAAACCTTTTACAAATCACAATCAATCCATAAACAACATGCATATAACAAAACCGGTAAAATCTTTATTCAATCCATTCAACTAGTCTAGGTGGTTTAAAGGTTTAGCCAAGCATGTGAAAGTATGAAAACAAATCAAAGATAATCAAACTAGAATTCATGGTAACAAGTTTCAAGAAAGGAATCAACTAAACAAGGGATTGAAAAACCCAAGAAATCTTCGATTCTTCACTCTGAACTTGATCCAATGATTCCGCGCCTTCAAGATCTCCGATTCAGCTCTCAGACGGCTCCAAACTTGCTCTCTAAGTCTCCAAATTCGTAACTCCCCTTTTAATTGATTTTTCTTTCTTTTTATACTAAACCCTAGTCGACATTAAATCAGACGTAATTCTCCTACCAGTCGCGTAGCGCGACTGGTATTACTCTTGCGCTCGCGCTACGCCAGTGATCAGAAAGTCAATAAGTCAACATTACCTCAGTCGCGTAGCGCGACTGACTTGTCTTCCACCCTAGCGCTACGCGAGTGTCCTTTTTTTCACAGAATGTTGTCTTCAAAAATCAGCTCCAACTTCCAAAATCATAAAAATTATTCTAACACTTTAATGAATGATTCCAAGACTTGACGTTCAGCACTTATAGCTCGATTTTGCTCCATTTTCAGCATTTCTGTATATCAAGACCTGGAAAACGCAATATAGATTAATAGCACGTAATTCTAAACTAAACTAAGCTAAAAGTAACGATAAAACGCACAAACTACACACGATATAAGAATGTATTTCGCAATACATCACTAGACAGTTTAGAAGAATATATGTTTGTTTAGCTGCTTTGAAATAGGGCTTTAAAGCATTAGGTAGGGATTTCTTGGGACTTGACGGGGCATTTATGAAAGGACCATTCCCAGGTCAGATCTTAACTGCTGTAGGTGTTGACTGCAACAATGGTATCTACCCTGTTGCTTATGCAATTGTTGAATCTGAAAACAAGAACTCCTGGATGTGGTTTTTAGAGCTGTTGGGTGCAGATCTTGATATAGGGAGCAATTCCAATTTCACTTTCATAAGTGATAGGCAAAAGGTACACTTTCCTTTGCTTTATCTGTCTACTCATAGTATCTGCTCAGATATGTTCATTGTGTATGTTAATATATTATTGCCTGTTTGTGTGTTAAATAGGGAATCCTTCCTGCAATCACAAGGCTCTTTCCTTGTGCTGAGCACAGATACTGTCTCAGGCACATACATGAGAATATGAAAGTGAGCTTTAAAGGTGATCTATACAAGGATATGTTGTGGAAGTATGCTGCTGCAACTACAATTCCGGAGTTTACACTTGCTATGGATGAATTGAAGGCTTTCAACAAGAAAGCCCACCTGTGGTTGTCTAAGATTCCACCATTGCATTGGACAAGGGCACACTTTTCAGGTATATAATTCAGTGATTATTTGTGTTTTTATTGAATATACTGATTGGTTGCAATTTGATTACATGAAGGGCTGTTTCTGACATACTTCTTAACAACATGTGTGAAGTTTACAATGGTAAGATTGTGGAAGGCAGGGACAAGCCCATCATTTCTGCACTAGAGTACATAAGGGAGTATCTTATGCAGAGGATTGTGACTGTGTTGAACGTAATAGAGAATAGTGAAGGGCTGCTGACACCAAAAGCAACTGAAATGTTTGATAAGATCAAGCAGGATGCAACTCACTACCATGTTCAGTGGAATGGAGGGGATCACTACCAGGTCAGTGGCAAACCGAATAATGCTCGCGTGGTGAACTTGGCTGCAAGGACTTGTAGTTGCAAAGGCTGGGAAATAACAGGTATAAGCATACTTTTTAAGTGTTGATGACAATTCATTAGGTGAATTTGAATAATTATTAAGTCGTGGGAAATGCAGGTATGCCATGCAGACATGCTGTGGCTGCATTATGGGAGAAGGCAGCTAGTGGTGGAAGGGTGGGTGCTCTAGAAAGTTAGGTTCATCCAGTTTACACCATGGATAAGTGGAAATTGGTGTATTCATTCAAGGTTAACCCAATTAATGGTCGTACTTTATGGGCAAAGATTCAACTTCCGACAACTATTGTACCTCCTAAGCACCATACACAAGTCGGAAGACCAAAAAAGTTGAGGAAACGATATGCAATTGAGCTTGAAGAGTTGACCCAGTCTGGTAGGCTGTTCAAAAAGCACACTAAGGCTGCATGCACAAAGTGTAAGAACACCGGACATAATTCAAGGACATGTAAAGGTCAAGCTGAAGCGGGTACTAATGCAAAAGCTGGGAAAGCGGGTAAACGTGCAAAAGTTGGGAAACCTGGGAAGGGTGGAAATTGACCATTTGGCTATTTAATTCGTAGTCTATTATGTATTTTGAACACTGCTTATTTGTGATGTTGGCTGATTAGTATGTTGCTTGAACAATGCTTATGTTGTCTTTTGACCAAACATCTTATGGTATGGTTTGTAAGTCAACTTTATGTATGTTATCTATGAAGTTTTAATGTTTTGGCTGCTTATTATGCAGTGTCTTTAAGTTTTGTCGTTTTAATGTTTGGGCTGCATATTATGTAGTGTCTTTAAGTTTGGTCGTTTGCATTTACGGACAATTGGAAGTTTTGGTCGTTTGCATTTACGGACATTTTGAAGTTGCACATTTCATTAGCAATTTATACCACTTTAAACAAAAGTACATCAGTTGCAAAACTATGACATTTCATTACCACTTTCAACAAAAGTACATCAGTTGCAAATACACTAATACATACTAAGACAACATAACATATATAGCAAAACAAACCCAGCTAATAACCAAATACATTTTCAATTTTCTTGAATTGGCTTCAGATTCTCTCAATTTGCCTTCAAGTAACACGTTTGAATGGCCCAGGTTTTGCACATCGACTTCCAACTTGTTCTTACCCCTAAGCAGTCCAGGTATGATATCGACACACCTTTGACACCTTTCTTGATCGTACCATCCAATAAAACCACAGTTTGAGCCCTAGAATGCAAAAACCCATGATCGATTGAAAGTTGAAGAAAACCCTAATTTGAAGAGGGATGATATTACCTGGACTGGACAAGCATAAAAACGACGACCAGGATTCTTGCTTGTCCATGACGTCTGTATTATTGCATCTCTTCCACAATGGCAAAAAACCATGATCAACGATGCTTTGGAGGTTGAAGAAACCCTAATTTCATGCTCTGCAGAGAGATGATTTTGTGTTGGTGGTTGGTGTGGGATATAAATGAGGAATTAAATGGGGAATTAAATGATTTAAGAGGAAATGACCATTTTACCCTCATGTGCCTTGCACATGGGGTGTTTTAACTGAGAATTCTAACCTGGTTTGGCTAAAAGGACAAAACTTGCAAGATTTGGCAACATAAAGGACACCGCCTGTCAACTTTTTGGCTAAAGGACACCGCCTGAAATTTGATGTAAAGATAAAGGACAAAACTTGTAATTTACTCTACAATTAAATATATTAATGCACGGTAAGAATATTAAAGATGGTTAGTGGATATTTAAATAAGAAAATATAATTTTATAAATAAATATTGTAAATTATTCTGATCTATACATGATGGTTTATTTAATTGATGGAAAACTATGTGCTTAAAAAACTAAAACTATGCCTCTACACCCCTCTTTTAACTTAAAAGATTGAAGGTTAACAAAACCACCACCACCTCAATCACAACAAAAGTACAACCGTCACCCCTTTTTTTTCTCTTTGAAAACCCAAAAGTACCGCCTCAAACAACGACCACTCACTACCGCAGCAAGTAAAAAATAAGGCGACGAAAGGTTAAAATTGTAAACTTTTCTAGGAGGTTTAAAGAAATGAACGGATAGGATGGAAGCACTATATATTATTTAATTTATTAACCTTCTTTTATATATTTTTTAAACGTCATAATTTTTTAACAACCTATTTTATATACTTTTCGGTTTAGATTTTTATTTTCTTTTGATTTCTTTTATGTGCCTATCTATGAGTGTGTACACTTCTAGAGTATTTGTTTTTCTCGAGGTGGACTTTGAAATATTTTCTTAACTATTCTAAAGTGTTCATAACAACCTATAAGCCCTTTTTTTGGTTGATTCGTGCATACAAACCTTTGAAAAACAATTAGTCAATTACATAGACAAACCACCACCACAACATCGTCAGTGATGGAGAGATAACACTGTTATCCGCCACCTAACACAACCACCACCCTCCTCCTCCACTACCACTCTATCAGCCGACTGCCAACACTGTCAGCACCAAATCGCACTGCCATCACCACCACAACGGTACATCACCTTCTAGCGGTCGGTGAGCGGTGAAGCACGGAGGTGACCTCCGGCCGACGAACTTCGACGTTTCATAACCGGCCCAACTTGCCTCTCCTATGAACCCACGTTTCATAACCACCGCTATTGTGGTCTCGTGAAGCACCGGTGGGGCACACTAGTTTGGAGAAAAAACAAAAGTTTGTTCTTGACTGTGGTGAGATAGCAGTGTTGACTATTGAGGAGGAAAGAGGGAAAGAAGGGGAGAAGAATGTAGGTAGTGGAGCAGAAGAAAGAGAGAGAGAGAGAGATATAGAGCTGGACCAATAATAAGAAACAAAATTAAACAGTAATTTTGTGTCTATAACAACTTTTGATAAATAATAGAGGGTAAATAATTTTGTGTCTATAACAACTTTTGATAAATAATAGAGGGTAAATGAACTTGTTATGGATTTAAAGATAATAATATATGATTCAACGGATCGAATATTCAGTGGTTAAACTAAGACAAATTTTATGTAGTTGACTTTGTTCCCTTAGTGCTTGAAGATATTAATTAAAAAATAGTACTTTAGAATTTATTATATTTTTTTTCTTGGATGATGACAAAACCAATGAAATAGCACCTACGGGAAACAAGGGGTATCATATGTTACAAGATCCTTAATAGCACCTACTACGGGAAACAAGGGGTATCATATATTTTTTTTTTTTTGAAAGGACAAGGGGTATCATATGTTACAAGATCCTTAATTCGGTTCGCATATAAAGACAAATTTTTTTTTTTCTAATGTAATAAAGACAATTTTTTTTTTCTGATGTAATAAAACCAAAAACCCTAATTAGGGCGACGTGGCACATTTCTGAAAAGGCTAAATTACCGAATAGATTTTTTTTGAACGGCGAAACTTCTATATATTAGTAGAAACCGGGCCAGCAAGAAGCTGGAACCCGAAAATTACTAAATTATATCTCGAATGTTAAAGTCACACCATCTCGACCAATCAATATTACAAAATTTCGATCCAATCGTAATCCAAAAGTAAGAGTTTTCTTTTATGATGTCCGCCGTCTTCTGGAAGTGAATGTGGTTGTTGTTAAACGTCTTCTCGTTTCTCGCTTTCCAAATCTCCCACGCCGCCACCATTAGAACTGCCCCAATGATCTTCTTCCAATCTTTCGATCCGTGCCAATTGTTCTCCATTTGAAGCAATTGTCGGATGCTCCGATCTTCATCTGGGAACGGAATCTTTAACCAAGTCAATACCAACCACCATATAGACTTGGAAATCCGACAGTCCCATAAAATATGCTCTACTGTCTCCTCCCTAAGGCCGCATCTCGCACACATCAAATCATTTAAAAAAACTTCACGCATTGCGAGGTTCGATTTCGAAGCGATTCGGTTGAGATAGGCTCTCCAAATGAATATAACAAGTTGATTTGAATAAATGCATATAAAACAAAATATGTGAATATAACAAGTTGATTCTGTAGCGGTATATAAGAAAATAAAATTAAAGTCAATATTTCGATTTTCAAAGTT
The DNA here is from genome assembly GCA_030545235.1 of Helianthus tuberosus. NCBI lineage: Eukaryota > Viridiplantae > Streptophyta > Magnoliopsida > Asterales > Asteraceae > Helianthus > Helianthus tuberosus. The sequence continues at coordinate 5,336,297 of CM060362.1, forward strand.
TTAAAGATTTCACCAAGAGTTGGTTCATCAAAATTCTAATATTAGTGTACACACAATAGAGAAAACAAATATATGAAAAAAATAATCATATAAATAATGTGTTGTTGAGAACACACAATAGAGAAAACAAATATATGAAAAAATAATCATATAAATAATGTGTTGTTGAAATGCTAAAAGCTTAAAACAATTTTATAACCCTCTTAAACTTCATTAGTTAACATTAATAAAACTGGAGTTATTTATTAGCATTATTAAGGTTGTTTTTTTTATCATCTCAATTTCTTTAAAGGCCTTTTACAATTTATTTATTTATTTATTATCACATAAATGTGAACTCAAATAATAACTAATGTTTATCTTAATAAAAAAAATATGACTGTAATTAAATGGTATCCATTGCAATTCGATAAAAATCTAAAAGACGAAAAGTGTAATTTACCCTTTAATATATAATAGTTAGTATTCATTGGGTTGCTTTTTTAATATATAGATATGATAAAAATCTAAAAGACGAAAAGTGTAATTTACCCTTTAATATATAATAGTTACTATTTATTGGGTTGCTTTTTTAATATATAGATAATTAAGGTTGTTTTGTATCATCTCAATTTCTTTAAAGGCCTTTTACAATTTATTTATTATCACATAAATGTGAACTCAAATAATAATCTAATGTTTATCTTAATAAAAAATTATGACTGTAATTATTAAAGTTAAAGGGTATCCATTGCAATTCGATAAAAATCTAAAAGACGAAAAGTGTAATTTACCCTTTAATATATAATAGTTACTATTCAATGGGTTGTTTTTTAATATAAAGATAATTTTATCATCTCAATTTCTTTAAAGGCCTTTTACAATTTATTTATTATCACATAAATGTGAACTCAAATAATATCTAATGTTTATCTTAATAGTACAACTCAAATAATATTGATGTTTTAAGGCTTTTGATTAGAACGAGTATACGAGTCGATTGATGTTTTAGGCACTTATAAATCATTCCTACTGTTTTTACAATTTTGGATGTTTTTAGCATATGTATGTGTATAACTGTATATGTATGTACTTTAAAATTGTTAAGAATCAAAGTTGTACTATTATTACTTTATTAATTTTACACCCTCACCAACCCTACTATTAAATTACACATTGTCTAGATTCGAACTCGTGTCTTCTTCAAAGAGGCAAGGCCTCTAATTTGGGCTACAAACCAAGTTATTATTACGTTATTCGGATCTATATTTCTAGGAAATAAATACTATTTTCTTAAAATAATAAGATTTGTTATAAAAAAATGATGTAAAAGCGATGATAATACATTGTTTTGTCAATGTTTTTTGGTCTTTTTATTGGTTAAGTTTTGGTATTTTTTTAAGAATCGATAGTTTTTAGATATGACAGTTTCCTATTAGGTGTTTTTGGATTTATTTGTTATGGACAAACTCAAAACATATTTCTATAGTAAAGGAAATCTTAAAATAATAATGAATTATAAGTGCATGGTGTAATATCCCCTTTGAAACCAAAGACCTGTTTGATGTGCAATAATCGATATGCCAAAACCAAGTAAAGAAAGAGATTCTTCAGGGAGTGATTATCATTGCCTCTTGAAGCATATGAAAAACAAGAAATAAGGTAGTGTTCAAAAACAAGCAGGTGAAGATTGAGTACGTTATCGGAGACATCATATGGGTTCTTATGGCTAAAACACAGGTCAAGGCATAAAAGATATCTCCTGGAAAGAACGGATTAAGTTTAGGGGAAAGTTATTGTAGAAATAAACTTAACGTACAAAACATACGAATTGCATGAAAAGGAAAAAGTAGGCGGTGGCATTTTTGTAATTATCCGTAACTATCAAAGTTACTCTACAAATAAACCTAACCCCCCCCCCCCCCCACACACACACACAAACTAAAAGCTAAAAACTAAACCATAAAACGAAACCTCATAACTAAATACTAACAAAATTACTTTACAAGATCAAAATTACGCTACATGATCATTTTACAAAATTACTCTACAGGTTTTTGGGGGTTAGTGTAATTTTGATAATTACTCTACAAAAGATCAAAAAATTATACAGTTTTTTGATAAACTTGCATGGTAATTTTGATTCATTTGTAAAATTAATTTTGATGCAGAGTAATTTTAGAAAATTACTCTATAAGAGTAATTTTACAAAATTACTCTAAAAAAGATCAAAATCACTCTATAAGAGTAATTTTGATAGTTACTCATAATTACAAAAATGGCACCGTGCTTTTTTATCTTTTCTTTCAGTTCGTATGTTTAGTACGTATAATTTATTTGTATTTGATCTTTATCGTTAAGTTTAATGTCTAGATAAGGTAGGGCTTTATCTTTGTATATTACGTAATTGGTTCGGTTGTTTTTGTTGCCTGCTCCAACTTTTTTTGGGCTGATGTGTTTGAATGAATTTTGCCTTTCTAAAAAAAGTTAAAATAATTTCATTCAAAAGTCAATATGTGTGACTTTTTTATTGGTTTGTTTTAAATCGCTATAGATATCATGAAAATAGAATTCAGTCAAAAGTAATCCAATGTTTTCAAAGAGAATTTAATAAATCATGAAAAAAAAGATAACTAGGGTTATTATTCTTTTTATTGTGATTTTCATGTTCAAAAAAAGTTATTCTAGTTTTTATATATTATTCTTTTATTGTGATTCTCAAGTTCACTTTTCAAAGAGAATTTAATAAATCATGAAAAAAAAATAACTAGGGTTATTATTCTTTTATTGTGATTTTCATGTTCAAAAAAAGTTATTTTAGTCAAAGGCGCAACTTAAGAGAGGCTGAGAGGGGCGCCCGATCCCCCGAACTTTTCGCTCAGTAGTGTTATATATGTAATTTTCGTATAGAAATTTTTTGGTATATACGTTTTCGACCCCCCCCCCCCCCCCCCTGATTGTCAAGCTTCGCCACTGATTCTAGTCTATATTTATTATTATGATTATTAGAGTTAGTTAGCATGCATGCTTCCGTAAGTTTATATTTCATAGTATATATGTTAAACCGGTCAAAAACAAACATAAATTATGTTAAATAAGTCTTCTATGTACTGCAATGGCATCCTTTGCTTCAATATATAAGTCACTGCAAGCTTTCTGCTATATATAAAACTGAGATTCCCAAAGACAATACACATTTAGAAACAACAATGGCATCATCAAAGGTGTCACAAGTGAAGTTAGGTTCACAAGGTCTGATTGTTTCAGCACAAGGACTGGGTTGCATGGGTATGTCCGCACACTACGGATCAGCAAAACCTGAACCCGAAATGATCAAGCTCATCCACCAAGCCATCGACTCTGGGGTCACCTTCCTTGACACCTCCGACTTCTACGGCCCTCACACCAATGAAATCCTCATCGGCAAGGTTGGTAACGAAGTTCTTATTAGTGTAGGGTTGCTTATTATGATATCATTTAAGGGATGTTATATTTTGTATAGGCTTTGAAAGGAGGATATAGAGAGAAGGTTCAAATCGCTACAAAATTCGGAGTGCGATTGATGGATGGAAAGCCTCCGGAGGTTTGTGGTGATCCGGAGTATGTCCGATGGGCTTGTGAAGCTAGCTTGAAAAGACTTGATGTTGACTATATTGATCTCTACTATGCTCATAGGATTGACACTCGTATCCCAGTCGAAGTCATGGTTTGTCTCTCTTGCTGATCTGTGTATTTTAATCCGGAAAAAAAAGCTCATCTTATTCCCATACCTCTAAAATCTTATTTTCACACCCTTTTCACTCTATCTCTCTCTTTGTATATATCTATGTATATAGAGGAGAGGTGTGTGAATATTAACACAAAAAAAATTGAGAAGGGGAAGGAACTTCGGCAAATTTTATTATCCGAACAAATAAAAGAATACAAAATTCTAATTATCTTCTCTAGTTTTCCATAGACAACAACTAGAACCCGAGAGACCACCTATTGGGTCAATAAAATGGGCTATAAAACCCGATCCAAAGCCATCTATATCGGACCCTATACAAACCGGACGGACCTATAACTTGGCCCGATATCTAAAATCTTTCTAGACCATAACTGGCCCAAAAAGAAAACTCAATGTATGGTAGCCATGACAAGAAGCCAATCCAAGACTATTACATGTATTCAAAGTAAAGTACAAAAAAATTACTACAAAAAGCAAAGAAATAATCTGGGCAAATCAAGCAATTTCAGTCATGTATGGTAGCCATGACAAGATTAAGTTGTTCTTGACTAACACTTTTATATATTTACTTGTGACAAAACTATAATGAAAAGATGGGAGAACTGAAGAAACTGGTAGAGGAAGGCAAAGTGAAGTATGTAGGGTTATCAGAAGCCTGTGCTTCAACAATTAGAAGGGCTCATGCTGTTCATCCGATAACCGCAATACAGACCGAGTGGTCTTTATGGTCACGAGATTTGGAGGATGATATTCTTCCTACTTGCAGGTCATCTTTAGAGGTTTTGATGTACTTTAAGGAATGTAATCTTACACTAATTAGCTTTGATAGTGATTTTATGGTCTTTTTTCAGAGAACTTGGCATTGGGATTGTTCCTTACAGTCCTCTTGGCAGGGGATTCTTGGCTGGTGGTCCTAAATTGGTGAAAAACTTGGAAGAGGGTGACACAAGGAAGGTATCATATTTGTAACACACTATTACAGAAATGATAATCAAAATATAGTGCTTATTAAATATTAAATACTAAATATAATTGTCATCCTTTGCATTCTACATCTCTCTATCTTCACTCCCAGCCCAAAAGAATATGTAAACATGTTATGCATGAAAGAATAAAACATGACTTAAGACTAATGCTCAGTGAATAGATAAAGGAATAAAACAAGCATACAAAATTAGGAAACTTTGCAAGGAAAGATTAAATCTATACTCAACACATGCATATGTTTTTTTCAATAAAATTCTTTTTGAAAATTTATATTTCAAAAATGATATGAAACAACCAACTCTCTCGTTTTTAAATGTCAAAACATATACTATACAAGGTCGAGTGATATAGTAGAACTGGTCTGCGGCCAGGTGCTTAATAATTGGTCCCTTAAACGACCAGTTTATAACCAAGTTTTGCAACTGGTTTGCGCCCGCCTGATGGTATGTCTTTTACAATAAAATACATGGACTGTTTATAGGGGAAAAGTCTTGGAGAACAAGTTGTCCATATTAGAAGTTTGATAATCAAAATATAAAGTATTTACAAAGTCACAAAAAGAATCCAAATTATTAATTAATAGTCTTGAAGAACAAGTTGTCTATATTAGGAGTTTGATAACATAAATAGTTATTTACAAAGTCACAAAAAGAATCCAAATTATACAAAATATTCAATTACCCAAATTATAAAACAACAATATAAAGTAAAACCTCTATAAATAAATAATGTCGGGATCGAGATATTTTATTAATTTAGCGAGATATTATTATATCGATAAATTAATAATTTATTAATTTAGCGTGGTTTTACGTATGACCTTTATATTTCTAAGTCCAATGTACATTCACAAATTAATTGAATTTGTCAAGTTCATTGTTTTTTAATACAAAAAGTTAATTCATAATACCAAAAAATAAATTACAAAAACAAATTTCAATGCACATTTCTTAAGTGCATTGCAAGCGGCAACAACTCTTCACAAGTTTTTGTTGTAATACAAGAAAACAATGCCCCAACTCTTATGTGCAATGAGGAGATTTAAAGATGAACTCAAGACAACTCTTATGTGGGCCCGGTTAAGACAACATAGTCCTGGTAATGAGTGATGGCGGGCATGCGTCTAGCGAGTGTGAATTAGCCGTCTGTTGTGAAGTTCACATGTCAAAAAAAAAAAGATGAACTTAAGATAGATTTGAAGTTCAACAAAAAACAAATAAATTCATTTTTTACTAGACAATCTTAGAATTTGGAATCTTTTAGTAATTATTAATTTATAGTTTCGTTGGGACAAATATATGTACACAAGGATTTCAAAAACGTTATTATCTTATTATTATATCGATTGGGGTCCAATTTTGTACTGATCCCAAGTTGGGACCAGAAAATTATTAATTTTATCGAGGTTATTAATTTATCGAGTATTAATTTATAGAGGTTTTACTGTACCAATTACCTAATATGTAATAGTTCTACTTCTGGGCGACAATAAACTATGTATTAAATCACAACATATTTACTAACAACTAAATTTTCCACTAGTATAATAAATCTTGTAAGGTATGAGGAGATAAGAAACACAAATAAGAAAAAAAAAAAGTTTAAAAGTCAAAAGTTGAGATAGAAACAAAACAATAACTAATTGTCAATGTTTTGTTCAAGGAATCAAATGCTGCTTATAATTCCCTAGTGAAATACGGTGGTAAGTGGTTATCTACAAGACTAAAACCAAAAGGTTGAGCATTTAAATCTCTTAAGGTGTGCATGTAGTCGTATTTATCCTAAAATATCAAGGATTTGCTACTAAAAAAATAGTTATAACATATTTTGAAAGTAGTAACATTTGCATTATATAGAAAGTCAAATGTGGATTTTTGTTTCTCAGTAGTGTGCATCATGAAGTTGTAATGTGACTTGAAGAATTAAAATTATATAGTTGGAAACATAAAGTTGTAATGTGGTGGTCCAGGCAAAGGCAAAGCCTTTAAATGCCTGGATTTGGGAAGGGAAGGTCTTGGATTCAAGTCTCATATACGGCATAGATTAAAAGAAATTCGTCTTTCAAAAAAAATTACATTGGTTATAAGATGGTAAATTAACACACCCTCTATAAGCAAACTGTGACTTCCTTATAATTCTAACACATGGAAACCACAAGCTCATTAATTTACTCCACAAATGTAACCCTTAATTAGTTGTACATAAACTTATTACAGGATTATCCAAGGTTTAAGAATGTTGAGCACAATAAGACTGTATTTGAGCGAGTGAATGAGATGGCTACAAGGAAAGGGTGCACGGCGGCTCAACTAGCATTGGCGTGGGTGCATCACCAAGGAAGCGATGTTGTTCCAATTCCAGGAACCACAAAGCTCGAAAATTTGAGCCAAAACATTGGATCTTTGTCTATAAAGTTAACACCAATAGAAATGATGGAACTTGAATCATTTGCTTCAAGTGATGTGGTGAAGGGGGATAGGCATGTATACATGCAAAGGACTTGGCTAAATTCAGAGACTCCACCATTGTCATCTTACTATAAATAAATTGACTTATAAGAGTCATATGCACGGTTTCTTGTAATGTTAAGATGCCAAGCTGTTGGAGCTTTGTCATTTTAGCTTTCCTTTTCCATGACTATGTTTTATAATAAATGATTGTATGTGTGTTTTAAAGATTGTTACTTTGTTGAAGCTTATGTTATGCATAATGGTGTTAATTGTGCTTTAATATAATTGTGATTTTGTTTGATGTTGTTCATATGTTCAGTTTCATCAAATATCAACTTCTCTGTATGTTTAACATAATCCGAGTATATATGCCAATGCCATATATCTATCTTATTAGTAGGTTGTTGTTTTCCTTTATGCTAATGGATAAAAGGTAGGTGTGGCAAGTGGGCAGGTTGCATAATGAAAAACGTGTAGATTTTTTGTATTGGTTAAGGTTGGGTTACGTAATGTTAATTCAAAAACACTTTTTGTAATAACCTGAGTTTTTAGTTTTATTATAGTATATACATATACTTGAAGAGAAATCAACTATATATTAATTAGAGAAAATTACGAAAATAGCCAAGAAAAAGGTTGACTTACCGAAATAGCCACCTCATGCGTCCTTGGAGCAGGGCATCCCACATCTTATGCGTCCGCCATTCTTTAAATGGATGCGTGTATGGATGAAGCAGCAAGTACGAAAATGGGAGGCATGCGATGAGTCACGGACGCATGGGATGAGTCACGGACGCATGTGATGAGTCACGGACGCATGGGATGAGTCGGAAATGCATGGGATGAGTCACGGACGCATGGGATGATGGGATGAGTCACGGACGCATGGAATGCCTCAAATCTCCTAAAAGTAAATTTTATGAGTCACAGACGCATGGGATGAGTCACGGACGCATGGGACACATGATGTCATTAAGACACGTGTCACTTCTACATTGGTTGACGCATGAATGAGCCCTGCAGACGCATAAGCTCTCTCGTAATCATTGATGCCCTGCTCCAAGGACACATGAAGTGACTATTTTGTTAAGTCAACATTTTTCTTTGCTATTTTCGTAATTTTCTCTATTAATTATCAAATATTCTCCCCTTCACGTAATCACTATTTCTTTTCTATTGACATTTTTTACTCTTTAACTTTTTTTACTTTTAACCATTTTACTTTTTATCCTTTACACTTTTGACCCCAATTGTTCTCTTCTTTTATTTTAACCCCACATATTTCATCTTTTACATTTAAAAACATTTTCTATTTTTAACCCCAACACTTTTTCACTTTCAACTTTGGTCCTATGTAGTCAACATATTTTACAAATTTTTCGTTCTACGATTCATTCTAAGTTTTACGAGTTAACACGTTGCAACGCGAGCGAGTGGTTCAATGTTGTTACATCTATTTTTTTACAGATTAATGCCTCCGTCAAAACTCGCGGGTCCTAAGTCGACTTAGTTATTTTTTTCTATGTTTTACCTTTTCTGTCTAATTTTTGCGAGTTAACACGCCGTAGCATGCGTACGTGATTCATCATTTTTACAATTCCTTTAATTTTTGTTCAGTTTAGCTGTCCCGTTGCAAAGCACGGGTCTAGATATTAGTTAAGTAAATAAGGCAAAATTTTGTTGAGTTTGATTTTTGTAGAGCATATTAAATAAATATATCTAATGGTAAACTATTAAATAAAATGTAAGCTTAATGTCACAAATAGATAAAGAGTTGTTAAATTTAGGGACATGATTCTAATATTTCAAATCATTTATATATAACAATGAAAAAACAAAGATATTGAGTGGAATCAGAGAAGATGGAGGCAGCTAACCCGATCCATCGACCCACTACTAAAAAAGTGATCTATTTCCGACCAAGCTTTTTGTCGGAATTTGTTCGAAAATGGTGTTTCCGACCTATTTCCGACAAAGTGGCTTTTGTCTGAAAAATCTAGTCGGTAAACTTTTCCAACAAGATTCCGACGATTTTTCCGACAAACTTTCGACAAAAAACCATGCTATGATTTCCGACAAAATTCCGACTAATTTACAATTACAATTTTTATTGATAACTTTTTCCCGACTGAAAATAATATTTATTTTTCAAGTAAATTACGATTTTGGCCCCTGTGGTTAAGTCACTTTTACCTTATAAGCCCAAAAAATAATTTTTTTAACATATGTGCCCCCAACGTTATTTTTTCTAACCATTTTGGCCCACATCACTAACACCATCCAATTAAATGGTTAAATTTTGGTCATGTGCCCCTCACATGAGGGGCATTTATGTCGTAATCTCAAAAACAACCATATCGGTCAGAATTGAAACAATAAAAAGAAGTAGTTGATAGATTTCTAACTTGAATAAAGGGGGTGTTTGGCCTAGTTTTTTTTATCTAAGCTTATATAAGCTAATTTGAAGAAGCTTATGGGAACATGGTTTTTTAGCTTATTTGAATAAGCTTATTTGAAGATGGTTTTTTACTCATTTGCCTTCAAATGGTAAATTAACTCATTACACACAATGATATTATACCCCTTCCCATAATACAAAATAACTTAACAAACAACTAAAGATTAATTATTAATTATTTTGACTCACATGATCAGCATGGGTTTTGTATAACCCACCGATTAAACTACCTGCATCTCTTTTGACCGTTCGATTAATTATTAACTACCTGCATCTCTTTTGTATAACTAAATATTAATTATTAACTATTCTGCATCACTTTTGACCGTTCGATTAAACTATTGGTGACATATGGAAGTTGGGAATCAACTGCTATCATCAAACATCACTAATGCAAAATATATGCAACTAATAAAAGACAAAAAGAATCCTACACTCCAAATAATGGTCGAGGATCTAATGACATTAATGAAGTAAATGAAGACACAAGTACACAACGTAGAATAGATAATTTATACATGAGTGTAGTTAGAGATATGATTGCAGGAGATCTAGCCAAACCAAGATGAATGTTTATTGAATATTAATGTATTTTTGTAGAAGTTTTACGTTATCCTCGACATAAATTTATCCAAAAAAAATGATGGTATAACTCATAAAAACAAAGTAGATACATATAAAATATAAGTTATGTGATAATATGTAACCATGTTCTTTTTGGTCATTTTACTAATATAAGCTAAATAAAAAAAGCTAACACAAACACTTAAAAATAGCTTATCAACTTATAGAATATAAGCTAATCCAAACACATAAAAATAGCTTATCAAATGAAAGAAAATAAGCATAAGCTACTTTAAAATATAAGTATAAGCCAAAAAAATAAAAGCTACGCCAAACACCCCCAAAGAAGAATCCGATAAGTACCGGTTAATTTGAAACCGACGTACCACCATTTCAGATTAACCCCTGTTTTGAAAAGTTTCAATTCATACCATTAAAATCATGATTTGCAGATTAAAGTCAAGAACAATCGAAGGTTTATTTACCTTTTTATTATCCCAAGATGAAGAAAGGAAGGATTTAGATTTTTTTTGAACGGCAACAACACTTTATATATATATATATATATATATATATAAAGAGCCAGCAAGAAACTGGGAACAAACAAAGACAGAACAGAAACCGCAAAAACGACAGACAGTACAACAAACTAACAATATTGAAATCCAACCAATCTTCCCACACAATGGACTTCAGCTTGGTTCTATTAATGATCCAGGAGAAGACATCCTCCTTGATAAGGTCGACCGTTTTCCTAACCGGGACAAAATAGCCTTCAAACGACTTCTGGTTTCTTGCTCCCCAAATTCTCCAAACAGACGCTAAGCCAACTGTGTACACAATGCGTTTCCAGACTTTACTTCCCGGGCTCTCTTTTAGAATATCAATGAGATCCTTAAGCTTGTTACAATTGACAGGGAAGGTTATACGCATCCAAGCGAGAACTTGCCACCAAATGCTCCTGGCCCATAAGCAATTGAAAAAAATATGGTCAGGATCTTCGGTTTGAAACCCGCACCGAGCACAAAGGGTATCAGGCAAGGCGATACCACGACGAGCCAGCCCCTGTTTCGAAGCGATGTGCCCCCAAGGGAAGGATTTAGATTAACCTTTGTTTTGAATGGTTTCCACTTTCAATTCATACCATTAAAATCAACATTTGCTTATTAAAGTCAAGAACAATCGAAGGTTTATTTATTTGCTTAATAAACATGTCGGACGAAGTTCTTGGATTTTTGTTACACCCTAAATCATATTTGACAAAAAGTCGCAGCGGAAACACTAACCATAAAATTTCTTGCATTAAAAATATCTCAACTTATTTAAACTTTTAACTTTAACTTGATTCTTAATCAAAAATCTGTCATCCTCTTATTCGTTAACTAGAAACATAGCTTTCGCTTATTACATTTTACATTCAACGTCCCCGTACAATCTCTCAAGTGACTCGGTCTTCGATTCCTAATCCTTGTGATAACCGCTTATCATCCGTACAACCTGCATTCACCACATACATTCATAACATTAGTACATATTAAAGGAACAAAGTTCATTCGCATACACTTCACACTTCGTCATCTTTTAAGCTTTAAGCATTTCATCTGCATATCCATTTCCTGGTGAGGCTTCAATAATGTACCTGCATTACTTCTCATTCTCAAGGTACACCATTAGTACCATTAACACTCAATGTGTCTAGATCATGCGTACATACGTACTTACATACAAACATACATACACATTTGCATACATCCATACCTTTCCTACAACTTTACATACGTGCAAACTCTCATACATACCTCCATACGTACTTGCATACACAACTACATATGTACGTACCATTCCTACATCTTTACATACAGACATAAGCTTGTACATATCCTTATACATACCTACATACACATCCACATACGAACATACCTATCTTACATCATTACATTCATGTATTCAATCGTACATACCATTAAGCATACATGCATACACATCTACGTACAAACATACCTTCCCTACAACTTTACATACGCGCATATACTCATACATACCTTCATGCGTACTTACATACACAACTACATACGTACATATCAATCCTACATATAAACATACATGCATTCATAACTATACGCTTACTTACATTCGATAAATTAATGTAGCTATACATATACATGCTCTCACTCACACGTACATATACTTACGTAGTTTTTCCTAAATACATTCCTACAAACCCACATATTAGCTCAAACAAAGTTAAAGAGCCTTTCGGGAGCGTTACAAGTTAACTGGGTATGCATGACGCGAAAAAAACAGAGAAAACGATCAACATAACCCGTCGGCGACGGGCTCTATACCCGTCGGCGACGGGCTCGGGAAACACCCGTCTCGCACATCAGTCCGTCGGCAGAAACTTAAGGCGTCGGACAAGATCTGATCATACGAACCCGTCGGCGACGGGCTCTATACCCGTCGGCGACGCCCCCTCCAAAGCCTCATTTTCTGCAGATTCGTTTCGTCGTCCGAACGCACTAAAACGCGCGTAACTTTTGAACCGTTTACCCGTTTAACCTCCCGTTTCTTCCTACACGCTTGTAAATTCACATTCTATCATCTAAACTTATAATCCCACCTCCGGATCAAGGAAATTCTTAACTTACTTGCATTCGGTTTATTATCAAATTCAAGTTATTTGACCCGTATGTGCATTTATCAACATAATCTGTTCATTTGACCTCAAACTCGTATAATCTTTATAATTTCATTGACGCCTATCATAAAAGATTAAATTCTCGGATGCCTAGCATCCTCTTGACCCATTTTCGCTTAAAAGCTCATATTTGACCCGTTATGGGTATTTGTGCATTAAATAGTCTATGTCATAACAAAACCATACTCTTCGCTTTTACACATGACCAACACATTACTCTAATCAAATAACTTGCTTCAAAATTACTTTTAAGCTCGTTTACCCCAAAATACCCATCAAGGGCATTTTGGTCAACCTTAAACCCATCATTTACGACGAAGGACTTTAACACGTATTTGACCTCAAACTTCTTGTTTAATTCATTACAACACTTTATTACTTACTAGTACTAAGAAGTGATTACGGAAATCACTTACCTCATGCATCCGTGTCCACATCCGTTTCCACGCCTCTTCTTGACCCGTTAGCCTTTCGCGCTTGAGTCCGTCTCCACATGATTCCTATACTTTCATGTCATAGAAATCACGCTATCATTAGCATACTCATTTGTATATGATAACAATCGTATCAATCCCATATTTCACACTTAACTTTCATCAATCATTCCTAACAAACATAACTCATATAATCATGTTCGCATACGTTTAACTCATGTAACTCATCATGTCATTACATTTAACACGGATTGACATTACAAGTACCATACGACTTCTCATTAACCTATATTTATGACAACGAGTCAACTCATGTTGCTTATACTTAGTTGACTTTCAAAAGTCAACTATTAACCATACATATCTATCGACTTATCAACGTATACCCGTAACATCATAATCGACTATACGGACGACATTATATACATTTAATCATTCACTTGGTGTGCGTACCACCTTTTAAGCATAACGTACAACCAATTCATACACAATCTTCTAAATTCATACATAGTTCATCAAATGCTTCTACAATCCAACATGAGGTATTTAAATTAAACATCAAACATGTTATCATCACATTCTATTCACTTCATCTAACAACAATTTATCATCTCTTATCCCATTTCTTTAAACATTCACACACATATATTATTCCAAACATTATTAACATATGTGAATTATCAAATTACATTACATCATCTAAAACCCACTTCATAACTACTTGTTAATCACTTACAAGTGATCTAATCTTAAGTTCTTCATAATTCATCATACTTTTGATATATGTACTACCTTGTAAGCATAGTGTACAACTAGTTCATGCATATCATTCTAATCTCATACACAATTCATCAATTTCTTCCTCCTTATCAACATGATTCATACATGCATAAACATCAAACATACTAGTATCACATTTCTTTCAATTCTTCTAACAAGAATACATCATACAACTCAAAATACATCAATATTAAGCAAGAACTTAGACATAGGTGATTTACCCATGTCATCATCTTCACCTTAACAAATGGGTTTCACCCTTAAACATCAAATTAACCTAATTCATGCATAATCCATGTTCCAAATGATGAATCTAACACATGCTCATACTCAATTTCATACATATTCGCGATTTACAACATAACCCACTTCGTGCATAATCACCAAGCTAGCTTTTAAGACATACCTTGTGATCCCCTTGTGAAGGTGATCGTTAATCTATGCTCGGTTATGAGTTTAAGCTTCATCTTGCCCTTCAATTTGAAGATTTTTAAGAAACTAGGGTTTGAACCCTCATGCTTCTTCCTGATCATCGATACACACACACACACTATGTGTGTGTGTGGTGTTTTAATTTTGTTTTATAAAATCATGTTTCAAGTTTGGCAATCCTAGTCCCTCATGTTCTCTTTCTTATTTATAATTTGCACAACTCTTATTCTCTCATTGTTTCTACCATATATTTAACTAGGATAAATAACCTAGTTATTTATTTCTTGATGTGCCATATCATAACATTTAACGAATGTAAACATTCGGGTTTTGGGGTGTTACAAGTCTACCCCCTTAAAGAAGGTTTCGTCCCCGAAACCTTGCTCATTTATATTACACACACACATCTATGTTTGACTTCATAGTCGCATCATAATCATAAGCAATCATCCTATTCTCATTTCATAATTATTCATACAATTAGCTTCTTCTTCTTAACAAGTCTATACTTTCCATAGCATACTTTCACATAACATTTTTATTTCCTTTTTGACCCGTTAATAATAGGTCAATATACATACTTACAATACTGCTTACACTCATATGATCCGTTTATATACTTTCATTTCTTTCACGCATTCTATTATCCACTTAATTGGGTAACAGCATATATTCTCATAATGAGATTTAAGCATACCACTTACGACCCGGTAACATCGGGTTAATTACTTTCAACATAAATCTTCCGTTCTATCCATATAACGGATTGAACTTCATACATTCGTTATTGCATTCGCGACCACTCGTTCTAAACGGATGGTACCTTATCCTTACTCGACTTGTTCAACTTGAACCGGTCGACGTGCCTAGCTTATTACAGCTTTCGCTTATCATAACCAAATCCGCAAGGAATTTGCATCATTCATATCTTTCATTCCTTGAATCCGTCTTGCGGATTCAAACATTGCATATACGCTTTTCATCCCTTGAATCCGTCTAGCGGATTCAAGCATTGCATTCATATTTTAACCTCTTTCATGTTTCGAATCCGTCCCGCGGATTTCTAGCTTAGCATTTTATGTTTCGAATCCGTCTCGCGGATTCTAGCATAGCATATCATACTTCGAATCCGTCTCGCGGAGTCTAGTATAGCATATCATATTTCGAATCCGTCTCGCGGATTCTAGCATAGCATATCATACTTCGAATCCGTCTCACGGAATCTAGTATAGCATATCATATTTCGAATCCGTCTCGCGGATTCTAGCATAGCATATCATACTTCGAATCCGTCTCACGGATTCTAGTATAGCATATCATCTTCCGAATCCGTCTCGCGGACTCTAGCGTAGCATTTCATGTTTCGAATCCGTCTCGCGGATTCTAGCATAGCATTTCATACTCTCATTCTTGAGAGTCTTACATTTCTCTTCGCCCTCACGTCCACCTACTACTTAATTCTAACAGACATACCTGTATCAATTATCACGGTCACACGAACGTCATATGCTTCACGTGTACTGGCCAGGTACACAATCCACATACTAGTTTCGTGTCTTCGTGTAATTGTCACCTTATGTCCGAAGAGTTTGGTTTCGGCACGTGCATCATTTTTCAAAACATGTTTTCTATACCATCATGGTCATTCATTTAGCATTTTTCTTCCCTTAATGCACTTTACCATTTCATATACCGACATATTAAATTTACGTACCTTAACTTTATCTTATTTCATGCCTTGGTGTCGGTAGTTGACCGCACTCGCGGATCATCCTCTTCAAACGCTTATACTTACCTTGCATATACAAAACCGTCAGTTTCTTTGTGCGTATACATAAGTACATACTTACATTCTCTTTTACCTTTGGATCTTGACCGAGTCTTGGATTGTACGGGTTTCTTAACACAAGAGCACACAGGTTTGAGTTCAAGCACTTACCTTCTTACACTTGATTCTCTCAAACCAGGGCTCTGATACCAACTTGTTACACCCTAAATCATATATGACAAAAAGTCGCAGCGGAAACACTAACCATAAAATTTCTTGCATTAAAAATATCTCAACTTATTTAAACTTTTAACTTTAACTTGATTCTTAATCAAAAATCTGTCATCCTCTTATTCGTTAACTAGAAACATAGCTTTCGCTTATTACATTTTACATTCAACGTCCCCGTACAATCTCTCAAGTGACTCGGTCTTCGATTCCTAATCCTTGTGATAACCGCTTATCATCCGTACAACCTGCATTCACCACATACATTCATAACATTAGTACATATTAAAGGAACAAAGTTCATTCGCATACACTTCACACTTCGTCATCTTTTAAGCTTTAAGCATTTCATCTGCATATCCATTTCCTGGTGAGGCTTCAATAATGTACCTGCATTACTTCTCATTCTCAAGGTACACCATTAGTACCATTAACACTCAATGTGTCTAGATCATGCGTACATACGTACTTACATACAAACATACATACACATTTGCATACATCCATACCTTTCCTACAACTTTACATACGTGCAAACTCTCATACATACCTCCATACGTACTTGCATACACAACTACATATGTACGTACCATTCCTACATCTTTACATACAGACATAAGCTTGTACATATCCTTATACATACCTACATACACATCCACATACGAACATACCTATCTTACATCATTACATTCATGTATTCAATCGTACATACCATTAAGCATACATGCATACACATCTACGTACAAACATACCTTCCCTACAACTTTACATACGCGCATATACTCATACATACCTTCATGCGTACTTACATACACAACTACATACGTACATATCAATCCTACATATAAACATACATGCATTCATAACTATACGCTTACTTACATTCGATAAATTAATGTAGCTATACATATACATGCTCTCACTCACACGTACATATACTTACGTAGTTTTTCCTAAATACATTCCTACAAACCCACATATTAGCTCAAACAAAGTTAAAGAGCCTTTCGGGAGCGTTACAAGTTAACCGGGTATGCATGACGCGAAAAAAACAGAGAAAACGATCAACATAACCCGTCGACGACGGGCTCTATACCCGTCGGCGACGGGCTCGGGAAACACCCGTCTCGCACATCAGTCCGTCGGCAGAAACTTAAGGCGTCGGACAAGATCTGATCATACGAACCCGTCGGCGACGGGCTCTATACCCGTCGGCGACGCCCCCTCCAAAGCCTCATTTTCTGCAGATTCGTTTCGTCGTCCGAACGCACTAAAACGCGCGTAACTTTTGAACCGTTTACCCGTTTAACCTCCCGTTTCTTCCTACACGCTTGTAAATTCACATTCTATCATCTAAACTTATAATCCCACCTCCGGATCAAGGAAATTCTTAACTTACTTGCATTCGGTTTATTATCAAATTCAAGTTATTTGACCCGTATGTGCATTTATCAACATAATCTGTTCATTTGACCTCAAACTCGTATAATCTTTATAATTTCATTGACGCCTATCATAAAAGATTAAATTCTCGGATGCCTAGCATCCTCTTGACCCATTTTCGCTTAAAAGCTCATATTTGACCCGTTATGGGTATTTGTGCATTAAATAGTCTATGTCATAACAAAACCATACTCTTCGCTTTTACACATGACCAACACATTACTCTAATCAAATAACTTGCTTCAAAATTACTTTTAAGCTCGTTTACCCCAAAATACCCATCAAGGGCATTTTGGTCAACCTTAAACCCATCATTTACGACGAAGGACTTTAACACGTATTTGACCTCAAACTTCTTGTTTAATTCATTACAACACTTTATTACTTACTAGTACTAAGAAGTGATTACGGAAATCACTTACCTCATGCATCCGTGTCCACATCCGTTTCCACGCCTCTTCTTGACCCGTTAGCCTTTCGCGCTTGAGTCCGTCTCCACATGATTCCTATACTTTCATGTCATAGAAATCACGTTATCATTGGCATACTCATTTGTATATGATAACAATCGTATCAATCCCATATTTCACACTTAACTTTCATCAATCATTCCTAACAAACATAACTCATATAATCATGTTCGCATACGTTTAACTCATGTAACTCATCATGTCATTACATTTAACACGGATTGACATTACAAGTACCATACGACTTCTCATTAACCTATATTTATGACAACGAGTCAACTCATGTTGCTTATACTTAGTTGACTTTCAAAAGTCAACTATTAACCATACATATCTATCGACTTATCAACGTATACCCGTAACATCATAATCGACTATACGGACGACATTATATACATTTAATCATTCACTTGGTGTGCGTACCACCTTTTAAGCATAACGTACAACCAATTCATACACAATCTTCTAAATTCATACATAGTTCATCAAATGCTTCTACAATCCAACATGAGGTATTTAAATTAAACATCAAACATGTTATCATCACATTCTATTCACTTCATCTAACAACAATTTATCATCTCTTATCCCATTTCTTTAAACATTCACACACATATATTATTCCAAACATTATTAACATATGTGAATTATCAAATTACATTACATCATCTAAAACCCACTTCATAACTACTTGTTAATCACTTACAAGTGATCTAATCTTAAGTTCTTCATAATTCATCATACTTTTGATATATGTACTACCTTGTAAGCATAGTGTACAACTAGTTCATGCATATCATTCTAATCTCATACACAATTCCTCAATTTCTTCCTCCTTATCAACATGATTCATACATGCATAAACATCAAACATACTAGTATCACATTTCTTTCAATTCTTCTAACAAGAATACATCATACAACTCAAAATACATCAATATTAAGCAAGAACTTAGACATAGGTGATTTACCCATGTCATCATCTTCACCTTAACAAATGGGTTTCACCCTTAAACATCAAATTAACCTAATTCATGCATAATCCATGTTCCAAATGATGAATCTAACACATGCTCATACTCAATTTCATACATATTCGCGATTTACAACATAACCCACTTCGTGCATAATCACCAAGCTAGCTTTTAAGACATACCTTGTGATCCCCTTGTGAAGGTGATCGTTAATCTATGCTCGGTTATGAGTTTAAGCTTCATCTTGCCCTTCAATTTGAAGATTTTTAAGAAACTAGGGTTTGAACCCTCATGCTTCTTCCTGGTCATCGATACACACACACACACTATGTGTGTGTGTGGTGTTTTAATTTTGTTTTATAAAATCATGTTTCAAGTTTGGCAATCCTAGTCCCTCATGTTCTCTTTCTTATTTATAATTTGCACAACTCTTATTCTCTCATTGTTTCTACCATATATTTAACTAGGATAAATAACCTAGTTATTTATTTCTTGATGTGCCATATCATAACATTTAACGAATGTAAACATTCGGGTTTTGGGGTGTTACAATTTTCAAGTAATTAAGCAAGAAATGATATATTTTTTGCTGCTTTGATCTTATCGTTCAAGGAAAAAGTAATTGAAACTATCTTCTTTATATATTTTCTATCTATAAATAAATAATTATGAAATGACATAAATGCTCCTCATGTGAGGGACACATAACCAACATTTAACCATTTAATTGGATGGTGTTAGTGAAGAGGACCAAAATAGTTAGAAAAAATAATGTTGGGGGCACATATGTTAAAAAATTCTTTTTTAGGCTTATAGGGTAAAAATGATTTAACCACATGGGTTAAAATCGTAATTTACTCTTTATTTTTCATTTAGTTTTATTATCTTGTGACAGATTTCCAACCAAACATTTCTAATTTTTAATACATATGACGCACATGTGTAATACTGATTTTTTTAAGTTTTTTTATATATTTAAAAATCACGATTTTAATAAAAAAAAATTGGTGTGTTTTTAAGGTTTTTTTGGAATTTATTTAGTTTTCTCATTTATATATAATTTTCTCATGATCCTGAAAATGGTTTGTCGAGTCAGTGTAGATCGAGGATGAACATATTAGAATGAGGACGTATTAGATATGAAGATCCTTGGACCATTTCATTTGCTCATTCACTCTTCTCTTCTTTAATCACTCTTGGAGCATTCCTCTGAACAAGAGGACTCTTCTCTCAGTTCTTTTCTGCCAAACACTACCAAGTAAGTGCTTACTTTAGTGCAATTTCATTTTTATTTAGTTATTTTGAAGATAAAGTCAAACAGTTGACTTTCTGTTTGACTTTAGCTTCTGACCATTTTGGTCAAGGTTAAGTTCAATCCGAACTTTCCTACATGATCATAATAATTTTGCTATGATCCTTCTTCGATCATACCTTCGGACAATCATGTTTACTAGTCGAATTGTAAGTTGAGCATTTTCCATAAAACTTGAATTTTACGACTAAAATGCATAAATGGTTTATACAACTTAAAACTCAGTTGTTTTATCATTTGTACAAGTTTTATAACTAATATAATCTGATTATAACATGCTCAACTTGTTCAATTCAATTTAGGTTCTTATTCTATGTCAAAAGTCAAGCAGTTTGACTTTTGCTTTTACTTTTAATTCTGACCCGTTTGGTCAACGTTTACGCCTGTTTTAAACTTGTTTTAAGACCATGTTATTGTTAAGTATAACTCACTGAAGTTATACTATATGGTCATTTCGTTTATGGGTTTTATGACAAGTCGCAATTATATTGTTAAAAATGACCACAATGCCCTTATGTGGTCAAATGAACTAATTGAATGATTTTAAACTAAACCAAGCTCATAACCTGACTTTGTAACAGTAAGTACTTCAACTAAGAATGTATTTTACTACTTGGACTTGTCTTATGCCCATCCGACCTTCCGAACCCGTATTTATGCGCATAACTAATTATGCGAACCTAGTTCGCATAAATTAGGCATAACGGGTCAAAACCTTTTTAAATCATTCCAAATCAGAATGTTGGTTTAAATTATCTTTATCCAATGAGTCCTTACACTCGGATAGGTATAAACCACATTCAAATCAATTTATGCTTAATCTAGCAATTAATCTTATTCTTACGGAACGGGTCGTGTCAAAGGAACTAATCTATGACCCGTGTACATTCTAACAGATAGTTAAATCTGTTCACTCCGGACTATAGAACCCCCCAGATAATCGGACTTGAGTTTAATACTTTGTCTTTACGGCTTTTACTATATTTGAAAACCGGTAACGGTTGGAAGCTAGCCAAAAGGTAAATACTCTTAACTTATTTTCTTTAAATACTTGGGGTATGGTGAATACGCCACTTGGAGCGGGTATTACGTAAATGAGCCGCCTATAATAGCTCATAAACGTAAGAACCCGGTTTAATCTGTTATATTTGATAACTGGAACAATTGGGGGTTATTGGTACCGTGTCCGGGTGTCCCGACTCATGAACTATTATGGCCATACAGAATAACATGTCGGGGTAGGCATACCAACTGTAAGACTCGTTATTCAACTTTGGTGTGTATCGTAATCATTATAGCACTGAAAATGACCGACTTTGATATTTGGTTCCCAATGTAAGACAAATATGTAAATCTGGTGACAAGACTAAATCCCAAGAAATATGTAACACCCGTCTCATTATTTATTATTTTATTATAAAATACGCACTTCTAAAACCAAAATACATAATTATTAAAATAAACTAGTTGATAAAACTAAGGTTACATGATTATGGTGTTCTAATATAATCAACTAACTAGTTTAAAACATTCAATAATAAGTAGTGTTTACAAAACGAACATCGTCTAAAACACAATTAGTTTAGCGCGAAAGCTTCAAAATTAGTGTTCGGTTCTTGGATTCTTGCTTGATCGGCATCCGGAATGAGACGAACATCACCTAAGGTCAAAACCACGTCAATTGTTAGTTTTTACAACATTAAAACGTATGTAAACAAGTTCTAATATCAAACAACGGAAACAAAATAAAAATTTCATCAATTTAGGTATGTCGCGCCCCACGACAGATCCCATATCAGCTTACGCGGGCCGCGAGGAAGCCCCGCGTGTCGCAACGGGTACAGGGTATCCTTCCGCGTGCCGCGGGGAAGACGATTTTTCAGCGAGTGCAGGTCTTTTTCCTGCATTTTGCCCAACATCATTTTCTTTCAATTTATCAACTTCTAAGGCTCATAACTTTTTACCTACATGTCCGTTTTAGTCGATTCTTTTTCCTACGCATCCGTAATAAAATTACGGATCCAATCATTCAAATTTCACGCATCGAAACCCGGTTTATAAACGAATTGTTCACAAATCCTTGTTTCGATTATTTGACCCGTTTGTTTTTTGACATATTTGTCATCATTCCCCCGGGCTTGTCAACTATGGCGTATCATTACCATCACATGGTTTACGCACGCAGTAGAATTTCATGCCCGTTTTCTATAATTCGAGCAAACCGCTTTATGCAATTCTTGCAAGCAAATTCTAGACGTTTGACCCAATATCAAGGGTTTATAGACGTCAATTTGGTGCATCCAATCCCTTGGCATATCACCTCCTATTTTTAACATATAATGTGACTTCCAAGTCTCTACTTACATTGTTATTTTTGAAACACAGTTTTGACCCATTCCATTGTCAAGTGAAAAACCTTCACTTTAATGACTAACATGATTTATTCAAACTAACCCATTTGATCTATTAAGTGAACTTCATCACTTCAGTTGTTCATCAAACATTCTTATCACACTACGATATCATTTGCAAGCATACTAAACATTTTTTGTAGCTAAGTAACGAACTAATGGTTACGTACTTGCAAAATTTATCAATATTGAATTCTAACCATAATTACCCATTCCCGGGCTTGTCAACCTTAGCGTACCGCGACCATTTCATGGTTTACGCCTTTATAACTCAAATTTCATGAGTGACGTTTAAGTCACTTCAACACTACAAATTCAACCATTGTTCGACCCGTTTGATTGTCTAATGGAAACCACCATTTTACAATGCACCAAACTTATTCTAACCAGTATTTGACCCATTTATTTATCTAGTGATCTTCGTCACTTCAACTAAATACCAATTTCATATATTATGCCAATTTAAAGTCTACTAACGAAATTACATAATCAAACATAACGTAACGAAATCATAGTTACGTACCTTTAAAGCACCCATTTCAAAAACGTATCTCCACCGGCTTGTCCACTTGACGATCCGGATTCCTTGCCTAAAGAGTTCAATTCACAATAGTTTTAGAACCCTTTTTATAAGTTTTAACGCATAATTCATCTCATCATTTTAATATGCGTTTTTGTTCAGAATTTCAATATTTAGCCCTCTTTTGGGCATTTCTACAAACACCTAAAGGGCATTATTTTACTAATCCAACAACCAAGTCTCATGATTAGTTATTTGGCCAAATTTTAACATCTACACAATGTTCATATATCAAATTTCACATTCATATTCTGGATTTATTTCATTTAGCTCAAATAACACTAGTTTGACAATCGTGATTCTAGTGTTCATCATGTTTCTACTAAACCCATTATACACACATAATGGATGATTATGAATTTCATGGTTTAGGCACAAATTCAACAAACTAATGTCTAGGGTTTACTCCTAGACATGATTTCTTTACTGTTTCATCCAAACAACTATCATGCAAGCTATAATTTCAAATCTCATGTGTTCATCTAGAATTTGAGATGGAATCAAAGTGTGAAATTTAACATACCTTGTGATAACTTCACTGAGGTGATCACTAATTTATGCTTGGATTTCGATTTGGGTTTGATTTGCCCTCTTGATTTGATCAATTCTTGCACATTAGGGTTTTGAGCATGAGAGCTCCCCTGGCTCTAGTTGGAATCGCAGAACACACACTTATGTGTGTGTGTTTTATGTTTAGTAAATGTTTTAATTAAAAATTTAATTCCTTTGTCCATGTTTAGCCCCTCAACTTTACCCAATTTTTATAAAGGGTATTTTAACCATGTTTGTTCTATTATGTCAAGACACCAACTAACTAGGTTATTTATTCCTAGTTATTCTATCTTGACCGTAACCGGCATTTAGTTTATAACATTAAATCTATATTTTCGGGGTGTTACAAGTCTACCCCCCTTAAAGAGGTTTCGTCCCCGAAACCTTCCTTAAGTAGTCCTTTGATTTGGACCAAACTAACTTAGTTTCGTTTTTAAGTCATTGTTTCTTCTAGTCAAAAGTTATCATACGCATGCGTATTTCACGAGTAAGTCCTCATGGACTGTAACTTGTATCTTGTATTTCTTATTTTGTCACCTATTTGACCCAATTGTCAATTGACCACTCAATACCCCATACTAATTTATATTGACAAGTGTTTTGTATAAATCACGTCACTATTTTGACTCTGGATGGTCTTGTCGGCTAGATTGATTAATCACCGTCATTTTATGCCCCGTTATTTTTGTCTGCCACATTGCCATATTCGGCCTTACATGAGTTCATGGTCTCCTATCCCGTAACTCACGTTACGACATGATTATAGTCTGTATTTCTATATCACTCTTGTGACTATGATCGCATCGCATCACGTCATGTTTAAGTTTTTATAAGCTTTTCATTATCACGAATCTTCTTTCGAACATAGCATCTCACACCTATCGGTATTGAGACCTATATTCTTTAATATTAACTATTTTCTAATTTGTCTATAATATTCATATTTGTTAAATGCCACTTCTTACTAAAATTGAGTTTTAGTTTAACGTCTATCTCTTTAACTTATGTCAATTACTCATATCCAGGAATTGACGACAAGAATTTATTGTTTTCCGCTATTATATTGCGCGGGGAATCGTAACTAGTCCACATGCTTAACCCCAAGTGACCCATAGGTTCCTTCACTTTTCCTCGTAGGCTATTTTATTAGATCTTCACCTTTTTTAAGGTGAGACTCTATAGTTTGTTTCTTTGTATTTGTGACCGGAGGGTCATTTTGGTCCCGTAGACCTTTATATTGTTTATAACCCGAAGGTTATAGTGATCCCGTTGATCATCTTCTACTCGTGTCTTTATTTAATTGTATATATATATATATACACATACGGCGTCAAGGCACCCCATTTTTATGTTTAGAATAATTTATTTTCACTTTTGAAATTCATTTGACCTTGACCGTAGTCTAAGGCTACACTCATTTTCTTTCGGATTATCTTTCCAACTCTATGACTTCTTACGTCGTTTTCGCGTCGGTTTATCCCACTCATTTCGTTATTTGGTTTATGGCCCTACTTCCTTTCAACCCGTTACCAGGGTTCTTTATCTTAATGTTTTTAACACTCCGGTTTCATTGGTTCGCGTTTTCCTTTCCATACTTTTTTTTATGACCCATCACACAGATTCATTAATATTTCGCACTTCCATTATTCGGTTTGCGCTTATTTGCACCACCGAGCATTATACTCTATTCGACCCGTTCAATATTGAAATAGTTGAACGTAACTTAGCAAAATTTCTGGTTTGCGAAATTTTAGCGTCTTTTAGTCATAACTCCTAATCCGGGTCTTTTTGACCTTCAATCCACTGTAACAATAACAAAATTAATTCATTTGATTCTATTATTCCATATCGTTGTATGAAATTTATCTACATCGTTTATTGATATAAACGATGCTTCTACATGTTTTATTTAGTTTAACCAAGTCTATAACCTTGTCTTCACCATTTATTACTATTGCAATTTCCGGGTTCGAGTGTAATTACACTCCTTCCCAATACAACTTTTATTCACTTCATTAAGTTCCCGGGTTCGAGTGTACGCGCACTCCTTCTCATTGCAATATTCATCGAGATTACTTTTTGCCTCGGCTTCACATGCTCACCATTGTTTATTTTCTTATATACATATATATATATATATATATTGGTATTTCTTTTACATAATTCACTCATTTCACTACTCATATATGCCCTTATGCAACTATTATTCGCACTCGTATCGAATAAAATTTGTGTTAAATTAAATTTACAAGAAACATACCTGAAACGACATCAGGTTCAGTTTTAGCCTCTGTGGCTGTCATGTGGGAAGACCTTGCCTTCTCTTTCGGGGTATCAAACTTTACGTCAGCTGTGTCTTTGGTTCCAACAAATTCCGGACATTCAGACCTTTTATGTCCCGGATTATAACATTTATAACACGCTGACACCTTCCCCGGGCAATTTGCATCCACATGTCCCACTTTACTACAAATAGGACATGGTTTGTTTCTAAAGTAGCATTTGCCCCGGTGAATTTTTCCACATATTTTACACTGAGGTGTCCCCTTTCTTGTAACTCCTTTCTTAGAAGCTTTATTAAGCTTTGATTTCTTTACGGGACTTGGGTTCACATCCAACACTCTCCCGTCATCTTTTCCTTGTGAGAGACTGTCTTTTATCTCTGTTATCATGTCCTCCACCACTAGCAAGATTGTGGTTTGTAGTCTCTCAACGAACTGCGGTATACTGGCTTTTACTGCCTTTCCGACTTCTTCGGAAATTTTAGCTTCCATATCTTCAGTTAATTGAGATGCTAATTCGCCCCTGGTTAAACCGGGCATTTCTTTCATTTGTTCGGTGACTTTTGGCACCGCACCATTGCCTTCATCAGTCATCTTGAATCTGAATGTTTATATTAATTGTTAAACATTCCATTCTTCATTATTCGCGTCATTGCCTTGGTTAAGCTAAACTCACTGCTTGCTTAAACCATTAATGTTTAGTGCACTTTCCGGGTTTGAGTGTGTTAACACGCTCTTCCCGTGCACATCAAATCAAGTTCCTTTTTCTAATATTCTAATAAAATCTACTAAATGACTAATTCTTACCGGATGTTTGATCAAGCTTCGAACAAAACACACTTTGTCAACAACCTTGAGCTCTAATTACCAACTTGTAACACCCGTCTCATTATTTATTATTTTATTATAAAATACACACTTCTAAAACCAAAATGCATAATTATTAAAATAAACTAGTTGATAAAACTAAGGTTACATGATTATGGTATTCTAATATAATCAACTAACTAGCTTAAAACATTCAATAATAAGTAGTGTTTACAAAACGAACATCGTCTAAAACACAATTAGTTTAGCGCGGAAGCTTCAAAATTAGTGTTCGGTTCTTGGATTCTTGCTTGATCGGCATCCGGAATGAGACGAACATCACCTAAGGTCAAAACCATGTTAATTGTTAGTTTTGACAACATTAAAACGTATGTAAACAAGTTATAATATCAAACAACGGAAACAAAATAAAAATTTCATCAATTTAGGTATGTCGCGCCCTGCGACAGATCCCATATCAGCTTACGCGGGCTGCGAGGAAGCCCCGCGTGTCGCGACAGGTACAGGGTCTCCCTCCGCGTGCCGCGGGGGAGAAGAATTTTCAGCGAGTGCAGGTCTTTTTCCTGCATTTTGCCCAGCATCATTTTCTTTCAATTTATCAACTTCTAAGGTGTTGTTTGTTTTTGCAGACATAAACTGTCTGCAAGCTGATTTCATCTGTTTTCATGTCTGCAACTGAAGATGTGGTCTGAAGATCTGCAAGCTGAAAATATAAGCCTGTTTGTTTTTATAAATTGATAATGTCTGCACAAACTTTCTTTATGCAAATATAAGAATGAAGTTGTGTGACGGATTCGGTGGTGGAGGTGGTTGTTCGGTGTGTTGCCGGCGGTGGTTGTGGTGGTGGTGCGGCGGTGGTTGGTGGTGGTGGTGCAGCGGTGGTTGGTGGTGGTGGTGCAGTGGTGGTGGTTGGTGGTGGTGGTGGTGCAGCGGTGGTTGGTGGTGGTGGTGCAGCGGTGGTTGGTGGTGGTGGTGGTGCAGTGATGGTGGTTGGTGGTGGTGGTGCAGCGGTGGTTGGTGGTGGTGGTGGTGCAGCGGTGGTTGGTGGTGGTGGTGGTGCAGTGGTGGTGGTGGTGCAGTGGTGGTGGTGCAGCGGTGGTTGGTGGTGTTGGTTGTGGTGGTGGTGCGGCGGTGGTTGGTGGTGGTGGTGCGGCGATGCTTGGTGGTGGTGGTGGTGCGGCGATGGTTGGTGGTGGTGGTGCAGTGGTGGTGGTTGGTGGTGGTGGTGAGTCATGTTAAGAAGGGTGGCAGGGAAGAAGAGGGAAGAAGAAGAAGAAGGGTTTTGTGAAGATGTATGAAGCAAAGTTCTATAGCTTTTTTTTTAAGATGAAAGAAGCCATATGAAGATCTGTTTTAAAAAAAACAAACAAACAAGCTTCAAGGCACTATGTCTGCCCGCCTGCAGACATAGTGTCTATGCAGACAAAATAAGTAAAAACAAACAGCCCCTAAGGCTCATAACTTTTTACCTACATGTCCGTTTTAGTCGATTCTTTTTCCTACGCATCCGTAATAAAATTACGGATCCAATCATTCAAATTTCATGCATCGAAACCCAGTTTTAAACAAATTGTTCACAAATCCTTGTTTCGATTATTTGATCCGTTTGTTTTATGACATATTTATCATCATTCAATTTCATTGATTTCTAAGCTTTTTTGCCCATTCCCCCGGGGTTGTCAACTATGGCGTATCATTACCATCACATGGTTTACGCACACACTATAATTTCATGCCCGTTTTTTATAATTCAAGCAAACCGCTTTATGCAATTCTTGCAAGCAAATTCTAGACGTTTGACCCAATATCAAGGGTTTATAGACGTCAATTTGGTGCATCCAATCCCTTGGCATATTACCTCCTATTGTTAACATATAATGTGACTTCCAAGTCTATACTTACATTGTTATTTTTGAAAACACAGTTTTGACCCATTCCATTGTCAAGTGAAAAACCTTCACTTTAATGACTACCATGATTTATTCAAACTAACCCATTTTGTCCAACCCCTGTCCCCTAATTGCCCTGGAACGGGCTGCCGCGGGCAGTTTCGGTGGTATCCGTGTTTGTCAATTTGGCAACGGAATTTACATCAGGACCGTAGTTAGGAAGTATTTTATCATAGTAAAATACCACGCTTTTATAATATGAACCACATGGGAAAATCCCATGTTTCAAGTACACACATTTTTATTGGGATAAACCCTATTTTATTTAAATAAAACATCTCTTTATTAAGGTAACTTTTATAGCCAGTTTTCCCAAGCCTTCAGTGCTGTCTAGCTGACTTTTCTTTGGCTTTCACATTTTGTTACCTGAAACGCGTTTAAAAACATTTTGTCAGTGGAAAATACTGGTGAGTGAATCCCAGTTTAATCAAGACAGGTAAAACTGTTTTACAGTATTGAGGGCGATCGCGCAATTACATTTGTTTCCATCTACTTTAATTACCACCCACGGTACTGTCAACCCGACTTGTGGTCATGTTACTACTCACAATGTAGTAACAAATTTTGTATACAAAACCCCAACATACCGACGATAATTATAGAATACAAATACTCAAGCACTGTTTAATATATTATAAATTAAGTGAGGTTTTGTAAAAACAGTTTATAAAAAGGAGATTACTCACATTGTTGTCTTAGGGTTTTCCTTAAGGATTTCCTGGTGATTATCTATTAATTACACAAATGCACACGCATTAGTAGAATAACCCAATATTTACATTAGTGATACCCTCCCCGAGACGGCATTCCAACGACTACGTCGGGCAGAACCACAACAGCCGTTACGGAACCCTAGATCAATCGGGCAGCGTGTCTAATACGTAACCGGGGGTTATGATACTAACAACGAGGAAGGGCTTCGCTAATTAGGGGGTATAATGCCCGGGTATAGTGCCTACACTATAGAAATTGAGAGAGAAAGTTGATAGATTGAACGAATTGGATTGAAGGCCTCTCGACTCAATTTATAGGGCTGATCTGACATCGGGTCGCGGCCCGCGATAGCCACAGCTGTCTTTCTAGTGGCCCGCAAGCTAGGTGTGTAGGGCCTAGGGTTGATTGGTCACCCAATATAGCTGCGACACGCTGCTGCCATGTGGCAGCTCAGGACTGCGCCTGGTGGCTAGGCGCTAGCGCCCCGCGAGTGAGTTGCCTAGGGGCTTCGCGCCCCGCGAGCGGCCCCAATTTCTTGTTTTTATTTAATTTTTAATTATATAAGGTATTTTGGGCTCGGTTTTCGTATACGAGGTGTATTTTAGGACATATTGGGACATTTTAAATTTAATAGGGGTGTTGAAAATATTTTGGAGGGTTGTTATATCCTCCCCACCTTGTTTTAGAACTCGTCCTCGAGGTCTACTGGAATAAGTGTGGATATTTCCTTTGCATTTCCGATTCAAGCACCGATGTATATTCTGGTCCTCTTTTGGAGTCTCATTTCACTTTGACTAGAATCAATCTCTTGTATTTGAGATTCTTGACTTTCTTGTCTTCAATCTGTAGTGGTCTTTCTACAAATTTTAACCGCTCATTTACCTCTATATCCTTAAGAGGCACTACCAGTGATTCATCAGTTAAGCATTTCTTGAGATTAGATACCGGAAACACATCATGTATTCCTGCCATTTCCTCTGGCAGTTGTAGCTGATAGGCTACAGGTCCCATTCTTCTAATAATTTTAAAAGGTCCAACATACCTTGGGCTTAGCTTTCCCCTTTTGATGAATCTTACTACTCCTTTCCAAGGAGAGACCTTTAATAACACCTTGTCTTCTACTTGAAATTCCAATGGTTTTCGCCTATTATCATTATAGCTTTGCTGTCGATCACGTGCTGCTTTTAGTCTTTCTTTGACTTGATTGATCTTGTCGGTTGTTTCTTGTACTATCTCTGGTCCGGATAGTTGTTTTTCTCCAATTTCGGCCCAACAGACTGGAGTTCGACACTTTCGTCCATAAAGTGCTTCAAATGGTGCAGCATTGATACTTGTGTGATAGCTGTTATTATAAGAAAATTCTATTAACGGTAGATGATCATCCCAATTACCTCTGAAATCAAATACACAAGCTCTAAGCGTATCTTCCATTTTCTGAATTGTCCTTTCGCTTTGTCCGTCTGTTTGAGGATGATAAGCTGTGTTTAGATTCAACTTGGTTCCCATTGCTTTTTGGAAACTTGTCCAAAAATAAGAGGTAAGATGGCTATCTCTATCAGATACAATTGATAAAGGAATTCCATGTAATGAAACTATTTCATTTACATACAACTTAGCTAATTGTTCCATACTGAAAGTTAGCCTGTCTACAATCACCCAGATTGTATCATTACCTTTTCTTGTTTTGGGTAATTTGATAACAAAATCCATTGTTATCAATTCCCATTTCCATACTGGCATCTCTAACTGTTGCAACAAACCTGAGGGTTTCTGATGTTCAACTTTAACTTGTGAACAGGTTAAACACTTTTTTACATAAGTTGCTATATCCTTTTTCATTCCTATCCACCAAAAATTCTTTCTTAAATCTTGATACATTTTATCACTTCCAGGATGCATCGTATACTTAGACTTATGAGCTTCTTCTAATATACGGTGTCGTAGGTTTCCTAATTTAGGTATTCACATTCTTTTCTTATGGAATCCCCAAATTCCATTTGTTCCTTGTTCTAATTCTTTAATCCTTCCTTTCAACTTCTCAATATCATCCTTGATTACTGATTCTTGTGCTTTTCTAATCTGTTCATTTAAATCTACTAGTAGATTTAATTTAAGAGAACGTACTCTTTTTGGCTTTTCATGATATTTTCGACTTAAAGCATCAGCTACTACATTAGCCTTTCCTGCATGGTACTGGATATTACAATCATAATCACTAAGTATCTCCATCCAGCGTCTTTGCCTCATATTCAATTCCTTTTGCCCGAAAACATGCCTTAAACTTTTATGATCGGTGAAAATGGTAAACTTACTACCGTAAAGGTAATGTTTCCAAATTTTCAGGGCAAAGATTATTGCTCCTAATTCCAAATCATGGGTTGAATAATTCTCTTCATGATTCTTAAGTTGTCTAGATGCATAGGCTATAACCTTTTGACGTTGCATCAACACACATCCATAACCTAACTTAGAAGCGTCACAATAGACTACAAAGTCCTCAGTTCCTTCTAGTAACGCTAGTATGGGTGCGTTGGTTAGTCTTTGCTTAAGAATTCTAAAGGCTTCTTCTTGTTTTGGTCCCCACTCAAATTTAACAGATTTACAGGTTAGTTTAGTTAAGGGAAGGACTATTCTAGAAAAATCTCGGATAAATCTTCTATAATACCCGGCCAATCCTAAGAAACTTCTAACCTCGGTTGGTGACTCAGGGGTTTTCCACTTGGTAATTGCATCAATCTTGGTAGGATCCACATGAATTCCTTCATGGTTGACTAAATGTCGAAGAAACTGTACTTGTTCTAACCAAAATTCGCACTTTGAAAATTTAGCATAAAGTTTTTCTTTTCTCAATAAATTTAGAAGTGCGTGCAAATGTTCTGCATGTTCCTCTTTGCTCTTAGAGTAAATGAAAATGTCATCTATAAAGACAATTATAAATTTATCCAAATATGGCTTACATATTCGGTTCATCATGTCCATAAATGTGGCTGGGGCATTGGTTAAACCAAATGGCATGATAGTAAATTCATAATGGCCATACCTTGTTCTAAATGCGGTCTTAGGAATGTCCTCTTCCTGTAACTTTAATTGATGATATCCTGAACGTAAATCGATTTTCGAGAAAAAATGAGCTCCTTGCAGTTGATCGAACAGATCATCGATTCTCGGTAATGGATACCGATTTTTAATCGTGACTTTGTTCAATTCACGGTAATCAATGCACACACGCATCGATCCGTCTTTCTAATTAACGAACAAAATTGGTGCTCCCCATGGTGATGAACTTGGCTATATGAATCCTTTTTCCAATAATTCATCTAACTGCTTCTTCAGTTCCTACATTTATGCGGGTGCCAAACGGTAAGGAGCTTTGGCGATTGGTGTTGTTCCTGGTAGCAGGTGGATTCTGAATTCAACTTTCCTCTCCGGAGGTAGTCCTGGTAATTCTTCTGGAAATACATCTGAAAATTGGGATACTACAGGAATATCTTCCAACTCTTTTCCTTTAGTGTTAGTGATTATGGAAATCAAATACACTAATTATCCTTTTCTTATATAATTTGTTGTTTTCATCACATAGATGAATTTTGTAGATCTGGATAGCTTATCTCCTTTAATTGTGATCTTTTCACCCCTTGATGAATTTACTTGGATTGACTTTTGATCACATAAAATACTGGCTTTATGGGCTACTAACCAATCCATTCCTAATACAACATCAAATCCTGCCAGTTTCATTGGATAAAAGTTTGCAATAAACTTTTGATTTAAAAATTCTATTCTTGCTCCCTGCAAGATTTCAGAAATCTTAATGGTTTTCCCATTTGCTGTCTCTACTAGACATTCCTATGGGAGTTTAGTTAATGGTTGATTGAGAAGTTTGCAAAATGAAGTATTAATAAAACTTTGGTTCGCACTAGAGTCAAATAATACTTTAGCAAAAACATTATTAACTAAAAACGTACCGGCTATCACACCCAGGATCATCTTTGCTTCTTCTGCAGTCAGAACAAATGCTCTAGCATTTTTAGTATTCTTGTTGTTCATGGCTGGAGCTAGTTTCGGACAGTTCGGCTTAATGTGACCCTTTTCTCCACAGTTGAAGCACATTCCATTATTAGGTTTCTTCCTACAATCTTCTTCCTTGTGTCCCGGTATCTTGCAGGCCTTACAATAAGGTGCAGAGGTAGAACCTACATTTTTCCCACGGTTGGAATTTCCATAACAGAATTCCTGGGTAAGCCTTTGAGCTAAGTTTCTCCTCTAGCCTTCTTCTCGTGTACGCACTCATTCATCAGTCAAGGTGTTTGCTAGTTCTACAGCTTCTTCTATAGTTTGAGGTCTAGCTGCCTTGACTACATGCCTTATCTCACTGATTAATCCCCAGATGTAGCGGGAGATTAATACTGGTTCTGGTGATGCAAGGGTTGGTACTATTCTAGCATATTCGAAGAATAATGTAGTGTAACCCTTACTATCCACTCCAGTCATTCTAAGGTTTAAGAACTTTGCTATCTGTTCTTTTTCGTTGGGAGGGCAGAATTTCCTTTCCACCATGTTCTTAAATTCCTCCCATTCCATATTATAAACCCAGTCACTTCCCCTATATTGGAGGATAGTGTTCCACCATTCTAAAGCTGAGTTCTTGAACAGATTGGAGGCAAACATTATCTTATCCTCTTCTGCACACTTGCTTATTTTTAAGAATGCCTCAGTCTTTTCTATCCAGCGTAAAGCTGCAACAGCCCCTTCATTGCCCGGGAATTCCATTGGTTTACAAGACCAGAATTCTTTATAAGAACAACCAGAAGACATGGTTCTTCTTCTTTTCGGAATGGGCACTTGAAGTATAGGTCCATTGTTTACACTGTTTTCTGGTTCAGTAGGTCGTTTACT
Organism: Helianthus tuberosus; assembly: GCA_030545235.1. NCBI lineage: Eukaryota > Viridiplantae > Streptophyta > Magnoliopsida > Asterales > Asteraceae > Helianthus > Helianthus tuberosus. Next base: position 5,371,216 of record CM060362.1, read on the forward strand.
GTCATGATTACTTTTATTTTCCGCTTCTTTAATTGTTTTAATAATATATGGCAACGCATCTATAATCCCTTGTGCCACTATGTGTTGGATGGCACTGTTATCCACTTGGTTTCCATTGTTATTGTTATTCGAGTTATCGTTATTCTGGTTTTCCTGGTTCACTTCGTTGTCTATCTGAATTTTAAACATTTACCACATATTAATATCATAAAACAATATATAATACAAACAATCATATCATACGTATATTGATCAAAATCGTCGAACATTGTGACTTACTCTATTTTATATTAGGCATCCATATATATTACAATACAACTGAAATTAAAATTACAATACTATTAGGCATCCATAGCTATTGTCTATATTTTTTTTTCAAACATACACACATACTATATATTATTTTATTATTATTATTATTATTATTATTATTACTACTACTACTACTGGTATGGGTTCATCCAGAACTCCATATTACGCTCGTCATACTTCCAGACGAGTTGTTCTCCAATCTGCTTCATCCTCTCACTTCCTTCTAAAATCTCCTCACCAAAGGTTCGGAGTTCTTGCACATTCTCTGCACTCATTGGGGGTGCAGGGGCTGGTACTAGGTTTGGGAACTGGGGCATGGGTTCTTGGTAAGGGTAAGGATTTTCTAGAATTTCCCTGATGTATTGGTCATTATCATAGTAGGGATCTAGAGGGTCTAAGTCTGGGTAAGCTGCTAGGTTTGGCATGGGTTCGTCTTCTGGTATGGGGGTAGCGTTGCTGGTAATCCCTATGGTCGTCCAACCATGGGTCGTAGTCTGGGTCTAAGGGATTGGGTGCTGGTACTCTAAGTATCTAAGTTGGGTCAAAGTCAGGCAATGGGATTTGGTTTTCTAGGTTGGCTTCAATTTCCATTGGTTGTGTGGGAAACAGTGGTAAGGGCTGGGTGCTATGAGTTGCTCTAGATTAGGATCTGCAGCTGTAGTTGCTTGAATATGGAAATTTGCTAGACTCCTATTGAGCATATCCTGGGTGTGACCATCTGTTTCTCTCTTAGCGGCTGCTAAAGCTCGCTGTTGTTGTGACTTTTTCATCCTCTTCCTATGTTCATGTGCGCCTCTGCTGAACCATCCTCTTTTCTTAGGAGGGAATGGTTCTTCAGATGGGGACTTGAACACGAATATCCCATCTTCATTGTCAGCTGAATATCCTGAGAGGGTAGGCTGTGAAGAGGTGCCTTCGTCCCTAGGTGAGCTGGACAACTGACGGCAAGCGTCTGAAGGTCCTTGGTTGCTCATACTGTAAACTAACAAATAGTCAAATAACACACAACGATAATATACAGATATGCACAAAATCCCGTAATTTATTTCCTAACATATTGAATAAATTTTGGTGTCAGCAGAACACTTCTGTGGCTGAATCCGTGGCTTAGCTCTGATACCACCTTCTGTCGCAACCCTCGTCCCCTAATTGCCCGGGAACGGGCGGCCGCGGCCAGTTTCGGTGGTATCGGTGTTTGTCAATTTGGCAGCAGAATTTACATCAGAACCGTAGTTAGGAAATATTTTATCAGAGTAAAATACCACGCTTTTATAATATTAAACACATGGGAAAATCCCAAGTTTCAAGTACACACATTTTTATTGGGATAAACCCTATTTTATTTAAATAAAACATCTCTTTATTTAGGTAACTTTTATAGCCACTTTTCCCAAGCCTTCAGTGCTGTCCAGCTGGCTTCTATTTGGCTTTCACATTTTGCTACCTGAAACGCGTTTAAAAACATTTTGTCAGTGGGAAATACTGGTGAGTGAATCCCAGTTTAATCAAGACAGGTAAAACCGTTTTACAGTATTGAGGGCGGTCGCGTAATTACATTTGTTTCCATCTACTTTAATTACCACCCACGGTACTGTCAACCCGACTTGTGGTCATGTTACTACTCACAATGTAGTAACAAATTTTGTATACAAAACCCAACATACCGACGATAATTGTAGAATACAAATACTCAATCACTGTTTAATATAATATAAATTAAGTGAGGTTTTGTAAAAACAGTTTGTAAAAAGGAGATTACTCACATTGTTGTCTTAGGGTTTTCCTTAAGGATTTTCTGGTGATTATCTATTAATTACACAAATGCACAAGCGTTAGTATAATAACCCAATATTTACATTAGTGATACCCTCCCCGAGACGGCATTCTAACGACTACGTCGGGCAGAACCACGACAGCCGTTACGGAATCCTAGATCAATCGGGCAGCGTATCTAATACGTAACCGGGGGTTATGATACTTACAACGAGGCAGGGCTTCGCTAATTAGGGGGTATAATGCCCGGGTATAATGCCTACACTATAGAAATTGAGAGAGAAAGTTGAAAGATTGAACGAATTGCACTAAAGGCCTCTCGACTCAAGTTATAGGGCTGATCTGACATTGGGTCGTGGCCCGCGACAGCCACAGCTGTCTTTCTCGCGGCTAGCGAGCTAGGTGTGTAGGGCCTAGGGTTGATTGGTCTCCCGGTATAGCTGCGACACGCTGCTGCCACGTGGCAGCTCAGGGTTGCGCCTGGTGGCTAGGTACTTGCGCCCCGCGACTGAGTTGCCTAGGGGTTTCGCGCCCCGCGAGCGGCCCCAATTTCTTGTTTTTATTTAATTTTTAATTATATAAGATATTTTGGGCTCGATTTTCGTATACGAGGTGTATTTTAGGACACACGGGGACATTTTAAATATAATAGGGGTGTTGAAAATATTTTGGAGGGTTGTTATACATTTGATCTATTAAGTGAACTTCATCACTTCAGCTGTTCATCAAACATTCTTATCACACTACGATATCATTTGCAAGCATACTAAACATTTTTTGTAGCTAAGTAATGAACTAATGGTTACGTACTTGCATAATTCATCAATATTGAATTATAACCATAATTACCCATTCCCGGGCTTGTCAACCTTAGCGTATCGCGACCATTTCATGGTTTACGCCTTTATAACTCAAATTTCATAAGTGACGTTTAAGTCACTTCAACACTACAAATTCAACCATTGTTCGACCCGTTTGATTGTCTAATGGAAACCACCATTTTACAACGCACCAAACTTATTCTAACCAGTATTTGACCCGTTTATTTATCTAATGACCTTCGTCACTTCAACTAAATACCAATTTCATATATTATGCCAATTTAAAGTCTACTAACGAAATTACATAATCAAACATAACGTAACGAAATCATAGTTACGTACCTTTAAAGCACCCCTTTCAAACGCGTATCTCCACCGGCTTGTCCACTTGACGATCCGGATTCCTTGCCTAAAGAGTTCAATTCACAATCGTTTTAGAACCCTTTTTATAAGTTTTAACGCATAATTCATCTTATCATTTTAATATGCGTTTTTGTACAGAATTTCAATATTTAGCCCTCTTTTAGGCATTTCTACAAACACCTAAAGGGCATTATTTTACTAATCCAACAACCAAGTCTCATGATTAGTTATTTGGCCAAATTTTATCATCTACACAATGTTCATATATCAAATTTCACATTCATATTCTGGATTTATTTCATTTAGCTCAAATAACAGTAGTTTGACAATCGTGATTCTAGTGTTCATCATGTTTCTAATAAACCCATTACACACACATAATGGATGATTATGAATTTCATGGTTTAGGCACAAATTCAACAAACTAATGGCTAGGGTTTACTCCTAGACATGATTTTTTTACTGTTTTATCCAAACAACTATCATGCAAGCTATAATTTCAAATCTCATGTGTTCATCTAGAATTTGAGATGGAATCAAAGTGTGAAATTTGACATACCTTGTGATCACTTCACTGAGGTGATCACTAATTTGTGCTTGTATTTCGATTTGGGTTTGATTTGCCCTCTTGATTTGATAAATTCTTGCACATTAGGGTTTTGAGCATGAGAGCTCCCCTGACTCTGGTTGGAATCGCAGAACACGCACACGCACACGTATGTGTGGGTGTTTTGTGTTTAGTAATTGTTTTAATTAAAACTTTAATTCCTTTGTCCATGTTTAGCCCCTCAACTTTACCCAATTTTTATAAAGGGTATTTTAACCATGTTTGTTCTATTATGTCAAGACACTAACTAACTAGGTTATTTATTCCTAGTTATTCTATCTTGACCGTAACCGGCATTTAGTTTATAATATTAAATCTATATTTTCGGGGTGTTACAAAATATTAAAAGATTACCTACGGGTTTTCTCTATGTATAAAATCATTTTTGAAAAACTATTTTCAAAATGAGTCAGTTAATTGTATTTACCAGCGAAAGCTGACGTATTTTCAAAAGACTAAACTGTTGGTACCGAACCTTGACTATTAGGCTGGGAATCCGGGTCGGCTATGATAAAAACATTGGAATTTGCAACTCCTAGCTTAAGGCCTATGATATCTAACCTTCGTTTACTTCGATCCGCATGTGGGCTGTTATTTGAACAACTTGAACAATTTGTACTTTGAATATTAAACACTTTTAATGTTATGAATATTTATTTTTACTCCTAATACTTCCGCTGCATTATTATTTAATTGTGATAACTGATTGACCAACCGTCACGACTAAACCCATCCGGGCCCACTGGAAGTCAGGGTGTGACACCGATTGATGTGCCAGGGCTTGAAACTCTAACCCTGGTGAGCATTGCAGATTTTCGAATACTATAAAGCTGATAACTAGTGTGGCGGTGACAAATCTTGAACTTAGACTAACTTTTCCTATGACCAAGGCTATTTTCTATTGGATTAGGTTATTTTTGGGTTGTGTGTACCTTTTCGTTGGATAGAAGCAAACTCCAACCAAGACTACTGTTACAACTTCGGTGACCGGATATCTTTCTGAATGTATTGTGTTTGAGCAGATTAGTGACATGAGAGTCCGGATGAGCGAGCCTGACAACAAGCACCAGTTTTCGGTCAAGAAATCATTGACGATAATGGTGGTTCATGTGACTTCAGGGCTGCTCAACATGTTCATGTTTGTTTCCGGTACTATTGAGATAGGAGATACTACTATATTATGGTACGATGATTTCATCTAGAATATTAGTTGGGCCAAACGACCTCTACCAGTGCCGTGGTGACCTATCTAACACAGATAGGTAGTAGTGGCGACGGCTGGTGGTGGGTGGTCTGAGGCATGTTGAAGAAGAAAAATGGAGTTAAGGGTAAATCACTAATTTCACACAAAAATCTAATAGAAAAGTTACGTTGTTAAGGTCCAGGGACGAAAGGAGTTAAGAGTAGACTAGACATGTTAGAGGCCTCAAACCATAAGGATGAAAATTGCAATTTACTCTTTTGCATATCTCTAGAACCTTAGAACTAGGGCCTATACGAGCATGATCATTTATATTGTACTAATTGTAGCCAAAAAGCTAACCTAATTAAATACAGAACAAGTCATGGTTAATTGCATTTAAAGATTAAACATATTAGAGGGTTTAGTTAGGTAGAGGGAGAATCAAATGAGAAGAAAATTACTGAAAGAATAAAAAGAAGAAATGACAAATTGGTAAAATACTAATTCATTTATATCTTATCTCATTAATTTTTCTCTTTTTAATTAATTAGTCAACTAAATATCCTGCATATAATCTACAAAACCTATACATATCAAAATTTTCCAACATATACCCTACACATTATAGAATTTTATCCTACACACATCGAAATTTAACCTACACACCTTGAAATATATCTTACACACCTCATAATTTATCTTACACACAGTATAATTTATTCTACACTTTAAGGGGCTGTTTGGTTGTGTCTGAATGGCTCCATTCAGAGGTAAACCTCTGAATCGGACAGGGGTATCCTTGTTTGGTTCACCTATTCTTCACATCTGAATGAAACCATTAAGCGCTGAATGGTTCAGCTATTCTTCACATCTGAATGGAACTTTTGACAAGGCCTGCCCCTCGTGCCCTAATTGTAAGCTTTGCATCTTCTTCCACAGCCCCATTCCTCACCTCTCCTCTCATCCACAGATCACCGCCCTCCTCCACAGCTCCTCCGTCGCCGCCTCTCTTCCACAGCGCCGCCGCCCTCCTCCACAGCGCCGCCACTCACCTCCTCAGTCGACACCTCCCCTTCAACATCGTCGCCTCCATCTCCACTGCCTCCTCCACCACGTCGGTCCTCCACCACGTCGGTCCTCCACCACGCCGGACTATAACCGATTGCAATATAGTTTAATTCAGTACAAACATTATAAAGAATTCACTGCCGTCGAAGTGAAACGGCGTCATCAGTGGCGTTATTTAAAGAGGAAGAAGGTGTGGATGCTCCGGTAGATGAAGGTTGAGTGGACATGGCCGGTGAAGTGAGGAAACGCCGATAAGGTTTCCGGCGAGAGGCTGAGGTAAATGGAGTTGCAGAGTTTGAATTGGTTCTGGAGAAGTATAATGGAGTTTTTTTTTTTTTGAACGGCAAAGTATAATAGAGTTGCAGAGCACATTTTCCATATTCTCCATCTTTGGAGTTGCAGAAGTATAATGGAGTTGTAGGAGAATCTTTGCAGAGCACATTAATAGATGCCTTTTAAGAGAGGGGTAAAAATGTCATTTTACACTGTCATTCAGATGTGGAACCAAACAGCACTTTACTGGTTCAGCACTTACTGGTTCAGAGCCTCTTACCCATTCAGACCTCTTATTCATTCAGTACTTATTGGTTCAGATGTTGCCAAACAGCCCCTAAATTAAGTTGTTTTTTTAATTTGAAAAAAGTATTTATTTTGAAAAAGAGTTACAAATTTAATTTACTTAGTTATTAAAGAGGAAGAATACAGATTAATTATTTATGTAACTTTACCAATATACCCTTATAATAAAATTTAAAACAAACTAGGGTTAAGACCCGCCCGCGTTGCGGCGCGGGTACATCGTAAACATTGAATGGATTAGTCCAAACGTTATATGATGCATTAACCATATGAAAACACACATTTCGACGTATCCAGTTGAACTTAGCGTAACCTGTATAAGGATTGTGATTGGATCAAACGTAAAGTAAATGGAATTCATATCGAACAATCATAACGTATTATATGTGACCCAACTTATACAAAGTAAACGTAACGAGTATGAAGGAAAATATGCACATGTAATCGAAAGGGATTAATTAGAGCTTTCGAAAAAAGGGGAGAAAAAGAAACTATAATTTGACTCCACTCGGTTCGAAACAAACTTTACGAAACGTACATAAAATAAACACGAGAACATATTATATTTGGCCTGAATCATTTCCCAAAAAAGTTTACGTCGAACGTAGAACAACTTGAATTTATACGAAAACGTACATAGAAATATGCACGTAAAAATGGTTTCTTAAAACAAAAATGTATTATATTTGACCTGACTCGTCTATAAAAAAAGTTTACGTCAGAATGTAGAAGAAATCATATTTACACATACTTGTACATAAAATATGTACGTAAAAAATAGTTTTTAAGTACAAGAAGTATAGGGGTAAACCGAAACAAAAAATTAGTAAAAGATTTAATAGGTTAAAAACGTTCGTAAAACCGTGGCAAGTAGCACCAATGCCACAACCACATCGACTCTCAACATCGTAAAAATAAAATAGATAAAATGGTAAAAATTACACTGAACGAAAAGCAGACTAAAATCGTTGAACCACACACACACGTTACAGTGTCTTAATACGAAGAAATTAACCAGAAAAGTAAAACGTAGAAAATAATAACTTAGTCGATCTACGACCCGCCCGTTGCGGCGAACTTTTCAAAAGGGGAAAAATGGACGCGTTGCGACGGGTCTGTCAAATATGAAAAAATAGAGCAAAAACGTTGAACCTCACATGCACGCTACGACATGTTAACTCGCAAAATTTAGAACGAAACGTAAAACGAAAAACTTGCGAAAGATAAAAAGTATGGGGTACGAAAGTTGTAAATAATAAAGTGTTGTGTTAAATTATAAAAGATGAAAAACTTTGGGTTAAAAGTAAAAAAAAATGAAAAGCGGTTAAAATGTAAAATATGAAATGTTTGGTGAAAAGTGAAAAATTTAAGTTTTTTTTTTTTTTTTGATACACTCCATAAGCACAAGGTACAAGTCATGATGCACATATAAGTTGCTTATTAATATATGGAATAATATTAAATGAAGTAAAATGAAAAATTCTTATTGGTTGAAACTTTTTCTTATAAAGAATTTCTTCTCATTTGAACCCTCTACTAGTTAGGTAAACATCTAAGAGTAAATTACAAGTTTTGTCCTTTATGTTTGGACCAAATTGCAGGTGGTGTCCTTTGTCTTTAAATTTGACGAGTTTAGTCCTTAAAGTTTTAAAATCTTGCACGTTATGTCCTTTAGCCCTAACTCAGTCAGATTTTTTGGTTAAATATGGTCATGTGCAAGGCACATGAGGGCGTTCTTGTCATTTTACCTTCTCAGGGGCTATTTTGTAAAGAATTCTTATTCTGGGACTATTTATAAAAAACTTAAAAAATAAAGAAACAACTATAATCTCTCTCTCTCTCTTTAACTAGTTGTTTACCATGCGCGCGCGTTGCGGCGCGCTAAACCAAATCGTTCTATAAGAATGACAAAACATGTCAAATAACAAAAAGTAGCTCGAACTAAAACGTAACGTATTTTCGGTACCGGTTCGGCACCGGTATTCACCGATTTTTACCCTCAAATACCAGTGTTGTACCAGTACCAACCGGTACCGAACCGTACCGTACCAGGTATATTCGGTACCGGTACATACTTTTGGGGATTTCGGTAACGGTATTTTCGGTACCGATTGGTACCGAGCTCATAAAATCCTGTAGCAACGTAGCAATGCAAGTAATTGCACAGTTTAGATTACATTTTATACACACAGTAAGTAAACTGACCGACATTATTCTTCAAACGATTCGAGATAAACGATGCGTAACCAGTCATATCCGGCATCGTGGAGTGCATTAAAAAGGGAGCAATTGGACGATTGGATGCTGGGCTACGTGTTTCTTGGAATGCCCACGGATTGTTCGGGTCAAAACCACGATTATGAGGATTCATTTTTCGTATTGTGGTTGGATGAGGATTTTTTTTTTTTTAAATAAGATAGAGATCATTATAGAAGAGGTGGAGTAGTTGTGGTAAAAAATGAATAGAAGTGTGAGTATTTATAGTGAATAGATAATTTTTTTTAAACACATAGCCGTTGGCCAACGGCTAGCCCGAACGGCTACTTGTCTTGGCCAATGAGATCCCGCCATGTCATCTTGATAGCCTCGCTCAACGCCCGGGCTGAAACCTCCGCCCAAGGGCCACGCTGAAACCCAAGCCCACCCGGGGTGGTGACTTGGGCATTTGTACCCAACCCACGCCACAACCCCCGCCCCATACCCCATATTCTAATATTTCCTAGATTTTTTTTAACACATAGCTGTTGGCCAACGGCTAGCCCAAACGGCTACTTGTCTTGGTCAATGAGATCCCGCCATGTCATCTTGATAGCCCCGCCCAACGCCCGGGCTGAAACCTCCGCCCAAGAGGCCACGCCGAAACCCAAGCCCACCCGGGGTGGTGACTTGGGTGTTTGTACCCAACCCACGCCACAACCCCCGCCCCATACCCCATATTCTAATATTTCCTAGATCTATTTTTTTAACACATAGCCGTTGGCAAACGGTTAGCCCAAACGGCTACTTGTCTTGGCCAATGAGATCCCGCCATGTCATCTTGATAGCCCCGCCCAACGCCCGGGCTGAAACCCCCGCCGAAACCCAAGCCCACCCGGGGTGGTGACTTGGGCGTCTGTACCCAACCAACGCCACAACCCCCGCCCCATACCCCATCGCCCATATTCTAATATTTCCTATATCTTTTTTTAAACACATAGCCGTTGGCCAACGGCTAGCCCAAACGACTACTTGTCTTGGCCAATGAGATCCCGCCATGTCATCTTGATAGCCCCGCCCAACGCCCTGGCTGAAACCCCCGCCCAAGGGGCCACGCCGAAACCCAAGCCCACCCGGGGTGGTGACTTGGGCGTTTGTACCCAACGCACGTCACAACTCCCGCCCCATACCCCATATTCTTATATTTCCTAGATCACTATCGATTTAGTTTGTTTTAATTAATATAGGTTCAAATCACTATTCATTTGTTTTAATTAATATATGTTGAAATCACTATTCATTTAATTAATATATATTGAAATCACTATTCATTCAGTTTGTTTTCTTATTAGTATATAATTCAGAAACAAAATTGCATCCACTCTTTTTCTATCATCCATCATCTTCCTTCTTTGAACTCTCAAAAAATTTCTCTGATTCATATCATATCGAATGACGATAAGTGTAGCGAACAACTTACTTCACCCCAAAATCAAGCCCCATTCGTTTACCACCATCCTGACCTGCATTAACCGGATAATCAACCAACAATTAGCAACTCATATACCAAATACTGACTTAAAAATTAAATTAACCCTACAATAATTATCAACCTTTATCATGATTTAAAAATAAAGTCAAACAAAAGTGGATCTTGGTGCCAAAAAAGTTTTGTAGCTTCATGCTTCTAACAATCACAGCCACAAATGTGGTTAATTTAAATTAACCCCAAATAACAGAGCTCAAAATTCCCTCCCAAATGTTGTAAGTTTCCGATCGATCGATCGATTAACAGCAAACAAACCAACCAATTAAATTATTACTTTTGCCCAAATATCGTAACCTAACAAATGGTTTCAATCTTCCATTAAATCTCCAAAATTTCTAGTTAAAAAGAAGAGGATGAAGATAGAATATAGAACCTGGCAAAGGGTTATAGTAGACCAAAACTTCGATATGCTTTCCATCTCTGGGAGACCTGCTATCGGCGGCCACCACCGTCAACACCATAGTTCAGCGGCTGCCTTTGTTAGCCTGGTTTGGTAGTTCGTGAAGGTTGTGGTTCAGTGTAATGATGTTCCGGTGGTGGCTTGGTTCCGTATAGAAAGAGAAGAGCGAGAGATTAGAGAGAGGGATAGTTTTTGAGTTCTGTAACAAAGTGATATATTGATCTGTGTAATGAATTGATGGTGTTTTTTTAGAGTTTAATGAAGGAAGATGATGATAGAGAAAGGGTAATTTTGTTTCAGATTAGAGAGAGAGAGAGAGAGAGAGAGAGAGGGGAGAGAGAGATTATAATTGTTTCTTTATTTTTTAAGTTTTTTTTATAAATAGTCCTTCAATAAGAATTGTTCACAAAATAGCCCCTGAGAAGGTGAATTGACAAGAACGCCCTCATGTGCAAGGCACATGACCATATTTAACCAAAAAATCTGACTGAGCTAGGGCTAAAGGACATAACGTGCAAGATTTTGAAACTTTAAGGACAAAACTCGTCAAATTTAAAGACAAAGGACACCGCCTGCAATTTGGTCCAAACATAAAGGACAAAACTTGTAATTTACTCAACATCTAAAGATAAAACATAGAGTAAATTACAAGTTTTGTCCTTTATGTTTACAGCAAATTGCAGGCGCTGTCATTTTTTCCAAAAGTTTAAAGGCGGTGTCCTTAACCTTTCAAAATCTTGCACGTTATTTCCTTTAAGCCAAACTCAGTTAGTTTTTTTAGTTAAATCTGGTCAATTGCATTGCACATGAGGGCATATTTGTCTATTTACATTCCTATGGGCTATGTGTAAATGTTTAATGTCTAGGGACTATTATGTAATATAATGAAAAAAATATATATAATTTAAAAAAAAACCTGTACTCTCTCACTCTCTCTCCTCTCTATCTCTTCTCTCCAGTGGAGCAACAGTTCGTAGACAACGAAGAACCTTGGGAAGAACCCATTATTGAACAATAATCTAAGGGTATACGGGGCACCATGCGGGGAGTGGGGCGGTGACCCAAGTCCCCGAGCGGGAACACTGTCGCCAACCCCGCGGTGAGGCAAATCGGGGAGGGTTCACCGCTGAAGGATTGCGAGGATCGAGATTGAGACGTTGGGCAACGGTCGAAATTTAAAAAATAAAAATAAAAAATTCAATTTTAACCAATATATATAACTAACTTAATCTAATTTTTTACCACACCCATTCTCAAACTCACTCTAAAAATCTATCAAATACAACACAAGATATCCGAACGATTGAATTGAGGAAGAAAAGAGAGTCGGAGGCTCGCGAGCTCATATCGGAACAACGCGAGACGATGAGAAACTACAATTACGATCGAGATATGAAAACATTCCTCAAGCCGCACGACGATGCTCCGCCGGAAATGTTGTCGTTCATCCTCGCCCGAAAGCGCGACATTGCTAACAAGTACGGGTGGCTGTGCAATTTCTAAAATTTTTATTTTCTAGTTTGAATGTAATTTTTATTTTCTAGTTTGAATGTAATTTTTATTTTCTAGTTTTAATGTAATTTTTATTTTTATTTTCTACTTTGAAATGTCTTTTGTTAAATTTTATTTAATTTTTATTAATATTTTTTTAATTTATAAACATGCATAATTACAACAAATAAAAAAACAAAAATAAAAAAGCAAGTCCCCTAAGAGAGGAGTGTCGCCATCAAATTGGGGTGTGAGGAGAGTTTAAGAGGGGAGTTGACGTGGCATAACCTGATTGGGTGTGCGTAATCCTAGTCCCCTCTCACCCTAAATACCAAAATCCAAACAACAACTTCGATTTCGCTCCGAAATACTACAAAATCTTTCTACCCACCCTGCAGTTTGAAATAACTTTTATCCGATTTATCTCTAGCAGTATGCTCAACACAATGCAGAGAAAACCGTCGGAGCACCCACAAGAACACGTTCGCCAGAAAATCTTTTTCAACTATGACAACAACCATATGCATCAAACACTAAAAATAGAAACTTTAATATCACAAACCGTTTTTTTTTTTTTTTTTTGAAAGGTGTAATTCACAACAGACGGTTAATACACACCCGCAAGTCGCAAGCCCGCCCCATTTCTGTCCCAAGGACTATGTTGTCTTAACGGGGCCCACGCCTCGGTAGAAATGGGACATAGCTTTCCCCGAGAAAATTTCCGACCCCCTGCCACTTGACAAGAGTTGCACCCTGCACACGAATCGACCGCCTGTTGTGACAGAGCGACCCGCTGGAGTAAATGCGTCGTAATAGAAAACTCGGGTTCCCTCAGGCTTGAACCGGAGTCCTTGCCATCCTTGGGTTGGGAATAACCCCAATGTCTCACATTTTGATGGAGGTGGGGATCGAACCTGAGACCACTCACATGGCACAAACCGGTTGACTTGCCTAAATTCGAGTCAATCTTCCATATGGATCTCAAATACATAAACTTTCTTCCAAAATAACCTTCACAGATCAAAACCCTTTCAAGAAATCTTTCAATCAACAACACCCAATTCAGATTTCACAATATTAATTTCATAAACCACAACCCCTCAAGCAAAAATTCAAGTTTTTAGCAAACCCAATTCAGATTTCTCAATATAAATCTCATAAACCAAAACCCCTCAATCAAAATCCAATTTTTGCTGGTATCTTGATGCATTGAAAGATTTAAATCGGAAAGGGGTTACCTTTGTCGAGGCTACGTCACTGGTGAATGGTAGATCTTGCAGTTTCTTGGAAATTAGGGTTTAAATAATTTTGTTTTGGGGGCAGGAAAAGTGTAGTGAGTTTATATATTTTTTATATATTTACAAGGGAGAGAGTTTATATATTTTTTATTTTTAAATTTTGTACAAAATAGTCCCTTAATAAAAGTTCTTTACAAAATAGCCAATAGGAATGTGAATAGACAAATATGCCCTCATGTGCAATGCACATGACCAGATTTAACCAAAAAAACTAACTGGGTTTGGCCTAAAGAACATAACGTGCAAGATTTTGAAAGGTTAAGGACACCGCCTGTAAACTTTCGGAAAAAAGGACAACGCCTGCAATTTGGTGTAAACATAAAGGACAAAACTTGTAATTTACTCTAAAACATATTAGGCTATAGGGTGTGGTCATGACCCATATGACCACCATGACCCTCCACGTCATCGCCATGTCGTCCACCTCTAATCCACCATCTAAAACCACTACCCTAAGGGTGTGGTCATGACCTAAAAATTGGGGTTTTAATAGTAATTATAGTAAAAAAAAAAAAAAAAAAACTAATATATATTGAAACTAACTTGGTTTTCAGTGAGATCTTTGCCCAAGTGTTTGAAAAAAAAAAAAAAAAAAAGATAAGCAACACTGTGTAATTTGATTTTCAAGTACAAGTTAGGGTAAAAATCCCTACAAGTTATTGTCGAAAAATTAGTTGAGCTGCTTAATTAGTTATATTATTAAAAATGTAAAAAGAAAAACAACAAAAATGTTCCATGGACCACGCCTAGTTTCCATGGCCCCTGCCCAAGAGTCTACAATATATGTAAAGACCATACATAATAGGCGTCAATGAGGGCGCGAAGGGTATCCAAGCTTGCTACGACGTGGGGTGACTTTTGCTGCTTTGCTTGTTTCCGGCTTGAATGGGGGGAAGGCAGGTTCCAACCACGCATGAAGGGACAGATTTTTGGCGACGTGGTCCCGAGCTGGCTTCGACATGGGAGGTGGCATGCCCTGGGAGTTGGCCCATCAGGTATGGTCTAAAGTGAAGTACATACAATTTATGACTGCACACTTAAAGTTGGTCATGCTTTAATTGTTGTAGTGAATGCATCATCCAATTACCGATTATCAGCGACATATTACCAACAGATAATTGTTGTAGTAAATGCATCATCCAATTACCCATTATCAGCGACATATTACCAACGGATAATAGCGACCACTATCATGACAATTTCATGGACGGATTAATTCGTGATGAAACCTTCATGGCAGATTAACGACAAAGCGTATAGTTAGATTAAGAACATGATATTATGTGGGTGGTTAATATTAATTTAATTATATTATAATGTATTCTAGAAGTGAAATCAAATATTAAAAATAGCATCGTAAACAACAAAATCTAATAAGAATAAAAATTAAAAATAAACTTATATGTTTATACGAAATATAAAAATAAAGTAAACGTGGAAGAAAAATCTAGCTAAGTAGAGAAGGGTCGTGCGGTGGGTCGTCCGCCCTTGGGTGGTGTCAAATCCGTCAACCAAAATGTAGCTAAGTAGAAAAATCTAGCTAAGTACATCCCCCCCCCCCCCCTCTCTTTGGGTTCATCAACATATACCGCGACGAGTTCTGTATTAGCAATTTTTTTGCCGTTCGTTTTATATACTTCAGTTGCGCTTTACCAAAACAAAAGGTTAAAGCGTTTGTTTATGTAAAATCCGCCAACCAAAATGTTATAAATATAACATATCCGTTATAAATATGTTAATTAATAAGTATCCTAAATCCTAATGCATGTCCATGGCTTACAACACACTAACACTAAACAAAGTATTAACGAACATAGTAACTTATACATGTTTTAATTACTAATTTTGATTAAAAAAAGAAAAAAAAAACACCATGGTAACTTATACATGTTTTAATTACTATTTTTGATTAAAAAAAAAGAAAAAAAACACCATATCAACACATATCGCGCTTTCAGGTAAACGAACTCTGGTGTTCACAAAGAATCCCCACCCATCTCTTTGTGTGTGATTGTGCGTCATCTCCTAAATATGGGGAATTGGTCTGTACTAATCCCAACTAGACGTCATGACAGTCCCATATTTGAATATTCCACATGCCAGTTCCACCTTTCACTTATTTTTCCTCCACTGGTGCTCAGTTAAAAAAACTTAACGGGGTTAAGTTTTTTTTTTCTGAATTACAAGCTGACGTTTTAGGGCTTTTGATTAAAACGAGAATACGAGTCGAATGATGTAAAACTTACCTTGAAATTGTGCTCCAAACGATGAAAACAATGCTTCAATTCGGGTGTTTAAACTTCCAATTAACAAAAATCAAGTCGTTTGGAGCATCGTTTCGAGGTAAATTTTACATCAATAGACTCATATTCTCGTTCTGATCCAAAGCCCTAATACGTCAATTTGTAATTCAGAAAAAAACTTAACTCCGTTAAGTTTTTTTAACTGAGAACCGGTGGAGGAAAAATATGTGAAAAGTGGGACTGTCATGGGGAATATTCAAATGTGGGACTGAAAATGACGAATGTCATCTAGTTGAGATTATTACAGACTAATTCCCCAAACTAGATCACTAAATCTAAACAACTAATTTTCAAACTTAACTTATTTTAAAAGTTAATTATATTATGGGTCGATCTAAACTTTTCATCGAAAACAAAACAAACATATAATATTACATACATATTTATACTGATCAATAATATAAAGGTAAATAAAGTACAGACAACACAGTAAAGACAATTTATGACTAGACTACAATTCAGTTTCAGTTTCTAGAGAGACTAAGCTGACCGAAAATTTTAGCTTATATTGTTTTCTTTTAATGCCAGCCACACAATGAAAGCTAACAACCCTATTGCAATATACAACAATGAAAGCTAACAACCTTATGTACTTAGCATCAAGGTGTTGTACTGATGTTGTTCTCTATTCTTTTAAGACCATTGGGTATGGGGAGGATAGTCTCCAAAGAGACTATCCGTCACATAGGCGCCACATAAGCTTCGGTGGAGGAGCATCCTCTTGGAGACTGCCCAAGGGTGTGGTGGATGCTCCTCCTTCATTTTTTTATTATTATTTATTTGATTTAATTAATTAATGAAAACAAAGTAAATAAAAATAAAAAAGTTAAATTTAAATAAAACCTAAAAAAACAACAACCTAAAGTTACATTTAAATAAAAAAAAAACACTTAAAAAAAACTTAAAGTTACATTTAAAAAAAACTACACTCCCCCCACTTCATTTTTTCCTAATTTTTTCCTTCATCATTTGTAAAATGGGACGGTCTTCCGGTGGATATTCGCTAAGGTCGGTGTTCATTATTTTCAATTCCTCAAACTCCTGCGCTTCTTGTTGCTTCTTTTGCTTCTCCTCGGCTAGTTTTTTTTTCATCTTTACCTTCTCGGTTTGCGTCTTGGTAAAGATTTGGTTGAATGCTTTCAACTCGGCCATAACACCTTCCAACTTCGAACCACCACCACTTCCTGATGCGGCTTGTTTCTTTTTTTCAGCCGCTATCTTTTTACTTTTGTCCCTTCCTGGGGGACGTTCTCCATCTTCAATCGGCTCCTCCTCATAGTCGGGCTCGTCGTTGATATTTATTTGGCAACGACCGGTTGAGCCTCCAACGCTATAACTTCCTGACTCGGAAGTTTTAGACCGTTTCGTTGCTCGTTTCGCGCTTGCAACCTCATTTCGAGTTCCCTTCCATTTTGGTTGATCCTTTACAACTTGCCAAGCACGGACATGTGGGAAAGAACTTTTGCTCTCATTTTTGTATAAACGCAACGCTTCATTGAAAACATTTTCGTGGTTCCACCCACTCGGTTTGTTGGCGAGCGTTGTGTTATAAAACCCACAAAAGCGTTGGATCAACGTATTCATCTTGCGCCACTTGGAGCTGATAGGAGCAATGGTTATGTACTCGCCTTGTTCCATAAGTCCATGGAATATATCAAGGGCTTCTTGCCAAAACGAATCGCTTTGTTGATTGTTACCTACAAGTTAGTAACAATAATAATAATAATATTTTGTTAGAAAAATATAGTGTACAAATAAATATTTAATAACAACAATAATAATATAATGTGACACCTGTGTCACTTCAACCATCAAACAAAGACCAAACCAATAAAATATTATATTTCATACTTGGGATTTGTATAAATATATGTATCATTTGCACATATCAATTTTTGTTCAATTTCAAGCCTTCAATCGCTTTCTGGAAGGTTATACGCGCACGATGCGTAAATATAACCAGTTTAATGCAACAAACACTCCGGAACAGTGATATAGGCTTAACATACCTTAAATAACATTTACATAACTTAGAAATAAGTTTTGGAAGGTTTGGTATGCCGAAATCAAGTTAATTCGCTGACAGGGACTAAATTCGACAAACTGCGAAAGTATGATGATTCGTACTAGAACAGACATTCCGGAACATGACCATAAGTTAAACATACCATAAATATCTTTTACATAGCTTAGAAATAGGCTTTGAGGGGTTCGGTATGCTAAAATAAACTTTTGGGTCATTCAGGGACTAAAAGCGTCAAAAAGTGCACAAGTTTGCATTTTCGCGCATAACTTGCCTTCTGAATAATCCGGACATCCAAAAATTTATGTAAGCACTAAAATATTTTATTTTAGTGTTTGGCATGAGAAAAATCCATTCGTCACGCAATTTGGATCGTTTTTCGCGCTTATGCGCATTCCGTCGTAATTAAGCGAACATCGCGATCATACGACCAAACGAACCAACATCCGGCATATTTTTGAGCATGTTTCATGTCCAAAATGTTTAGGCATCATTTTAGGGCCTTAATGTTAGCTTAACGGGCCTTAAACATATCGAAATGAGCGTTAAACACCAACAGGGACTGAAACTGACAATTCAGCAAACTTGTGGCTGATCAGACATGCCCAGGCGGGCCGCGTAAGTTATGGTAGACCTTTACGCGAGCCGCGAGGCCCTCCCAGACCAGATTCAATGTTTTAAACAGCTGTTAACAGCTGTTATGCACCCAAAACTCAATTCCACTTGTTGATACCTGATAATTGGGGGCCATTTTGAGTTGCCTTAATGTTCCAACACATGTACGGATGATATGTAATCACGGTTTTCGAGAAACGATCCTAACGGTGGTCCATTTCCTATAAATACCCACCTCAATTTCCATTCTTCCTCACAAATCTGATCTAAGAATGCTCTAAGTTGAAGCCATTGCTTCATACCTGAGCTACTTGGATCAAGATTAGCTTTCGGGGACCCTTTGTAAGTATTCCTTCGTTCTTTTAGTCTTTTAGCGTTAAAGTCAAACTTTGTTTGACTTTCTGCATTGACCAGTTTATGGTCAATGCGAAGTTCGTTTGAACTTCATAACGTGAGCGTAATCACGATGGTTATAGTCCCTAGTGACTATACCTACTGATTACCACGTTATCTAGGCTCGATGACGAGCCGTAGTTTCGGCCAAAATACGTATTCTTGCGTATTTTGTAACCAAACTACTATTGGGTATCAAAACCGTTTGTTTTGATACCAAACCTGTTTTCTAAACTTAGTTAGGCATGTTTTAACATGCTTAGCTCGTCACTTTTAGTTTAGTGCTTATATAGGGTCGTAAGGTAAGCGATCTAAACAATTGCTTATACTTTCGAACCCGACCCATTTGGTCGATCATTAGGATCCGATCAAACATATTAGGTGACCTTCCGAGGTTATACCTTATGGTCACATCGTTTGAGTAGTTGTATGATAGGTAGTATATATGCCTTAGGTAAATGACCAAAATGCCCTTTTTACGCCAAAATTCATATTAAGCATAAGTAACATAACTTTTGACATCTAAGCTGATTTGGCAACAATATTAGACATGTTAAGGCA
Organism: Helianthus tuberosus; assembly: GCA_030545235.1. Classification (NCBI taxonomy): domain Eukaryota; kingdom Viridiplantae; phylum Streptophyta; class Magnoliopsida; order Asterales; family Asteraceae; genus Helianthus; species Helianthus tuberosus. Next base: position 5,390,751 of record CM060362.1, read on the forward strand.
TATTCTACTTGTCATAGGACTAGTTAGGCGGTCCGAACGCATTTCACGCAAACGACGCGTTAAAGTAGCATAAGCTACCTAAACGGGTCGTAATGTGTCGTAAGCACTTAGGTTAGGTTTCATTTTAGTATGTAGGCTTTGTTAAACCATATTACATGAGTCCCCGTACTCATTTGGTTTACAAGCCCTCATTCTATCCGATCCTCCGATTTAGGTCCGGTTTATTAACATAGTTACCTATATTAGGTGTCGTTTGATTTCCGTGATCTCTAGCATTGTTTGGTTGTTACCCAAGGACTACTAAGCAATCTCAAGTGAGTACATAGTCCCCTCTTTTATTGTTTTCAACTGTTTTGGGGTGAAGCATGTGTACCTATATGTTATTTTCATGATTTCAAAGTATAATTGATTATACATGTTATTACTTACCATTTGACAAACTAAATGACTATCTATGGTTTAAACACTGATTTCTCAAAGAACATAAAATAAAATGTTGAATTGTACTTATTTTATGTTCACCAGACCGATTGGTAGTATGATATAGCGCTATAGGATTAGACACCCCATTCCTGTTGTCATGGAATGTCTTGTAACACCTCGAAAATTCACGTCCTATAATGTATTGACACGTGTCATAAGCTTGAACGTGTAAAAGTATACTCTAGAGGGACTAAAGTTGACAAACATGGAAAGTATGTGAATATAAGGGTTTAAAATGTCATCAAGGAATAAATATACTTTACAATAACCCTACATGATGTTGATACCATCAGACGAATAAATCATGGATCATACGAGGCTAAAAGTGAGATTACAAACTACAGGGGTTAAATGTGTCAACATGTTTAAAGTATACCTCCGAGTGATCTTTTAGCAAACCCGAAGCTTTGTAACGATTAATTATGCTCACTAGAATGCGTGATAAAAATTTCACCAAGTTTCGTTATCGTATGAGAAAGTTATGATAAAATTCGTGTGCGAGGGGTTAAAGCGTTAACATTGAAAGTTATGACTTTTCGGGTTAACATGAAATGTCCAGGGACTTGGCAAAGTGGGTACAAGTCTTAAAGCCCTTATAGGTAAATAAGAAGGGGTCAAATTGCAAGAATTAAGCTTAGTTGACCTTTCGGAAGGGCCAAGAGTCATTTATGCGAAAAATGGAAAATGTGAAGGCTGATCAGAAGCCTTGCGCACCGCAAGAACTTATGCTTACGGTGCGCAAGGGATTGCCAGTATCAGAAAACGGGGCTGGTTGCTGTTAAACGCGATTTTCAACCTTTAAACGAATTTCCTCATCTTGCTTGGCCCCTAAACAACCCCTAGAACACTAGGAACACTTGTTGAAGAGTTGTGGTCATTGGTAGACTTACATGTCAACATTTTGTGGATCAAAATTCACTATATAAGGCCATGAAGTTGCAACCATTTGATCATTCACTTCTTGTGAAATTCTGGAGCCTTTGGGAGCTTAAGAGCAGACACAAGACCTTCCTAATCAAGCATAGGACTTCAGTAAGTTTACTAATCCTTCCTTAGTTAAGTTTTAGCTTAAAAGTCAAACTGTCGTAATTAACGGTTGACTTTAAGATTAATCACTAATGGTCCAGTGATTAGTCGAATCAAAAGTAGATATAAGTTGGTAATTATGTGGGTAATAAACCCCCAAAAGGGTTCCCCCTGATTCCCACTCTAACTAGGTCAAATGTCGGGTCAAACTTGTTAAGAAAAAGTCAACAGGATACTTAATTTCTAATTTATGCATAATCAGCAATGTAGAACACATACAACCTGTTTGATCATTAATATAACTTGGTAATTAGTGTAAGAACATGTCTAAACATGTTCAACCCGACAATTTACTGTTTAGACCCGGTTCGGAACCAAAAGTCGCAAAGCTTTGACTTTTGCATTGACTTCAGTTCTGACCCGTTTTGGTATGAATTAGAAATACCTTAGAGCTTCATTTGGACCAGGTTACATGCTAGTATAACCCTCTGTGATTATACACCATGGTTCATTAGTTAACCGATTAATACGCATGATTCCGTTAATTGCTCCTATGTTGACCATTATGCCCTTTTCATCTTAAAATGTGATTTTTGAAAATGTAAAAGAGTAGAAACTTTAATTACTGATATATAAACTTGTATGCAAAGTTTGACATCAGTTTGAGGTGTAGAATAAGAGTTATGCTCATTAGCGTAAATTGAAGGCCTTATGTTAATTAAACGACATAATTAGCGCATAGCCTATTTAAACATACTTTTTGATATCAAACTTATTACCCACTGATGTAATATATTATTTTGGGATTTTGAAGATTTTTAATTAATTTTAGGCTGAGCATAACTATGAGTCGTAGGCTTAATCCGGTAATTGTCGGTTTTGCCCTTACGGGCTATAAAATGAGTTTTACACATCTAATTGACTCCAAACCTTTTGCTACTGATTACATATGATAAATAAATTGTTTTAAACCTCCTGGAATAATAAAAATATCAGATTTCTATATAGATCTCGAAAACGGCTTCAAATCGCCTTTTTAAGCGTTTTAAACGCATAGTATGTACTAAAACTATTTTAAACATACAAAGGTTGAAACCTACTGATATTTTAGGTAAATTATAATATTTTAACAGTAAGCAAAGGTTGATAAACTCAGACTTCAGTTTTGAGCTTTTCGGCTTATGTGAAATTACCAAAATGCCCCTTCGGTGCATAGTTTGGTTATAATTGATAAATGTCACATATATACTTTACCCTACTGTTATAACTTAGTAAACTAAGTATTTTGGCTGATTATATCAGACCTGTAACTCATGATACTATTTAAACTCTTTTATCACCTTATAAATGACCAAACTACCCCTACGGGGCATAGTTTGTGTTTAAATTCATTTCGGGCATAATAAATGATTCACAACATATTTGGAGCATATTAACTTAGGAAACCTGTAAATGGCTCTCATTATTACCCGTTACGCTTATTACGCGTGCGGTTCGGTTTATGTAACTAGTTTACATAAATTAGCCGAAACGGGTCAAACCTTATCGGTTTTATCTCAAAATCCAGAATGTGTTTAGATTACCCATATTATACAAGTCTTCAAACTTGTCGGGTCTAAAACACATTCTATTCCGGTCTTCGCTTAATCATGCGTTTGAACCATATATTCCCTTAAAGACTAACCGGTCTAAGCTTAGGCTTAATTAAAGACCCGTTAGCATTCTAATTGGTTATTTATACCATCATTCCAGACTAGAGCCTTCCGGTAAATTGTACCTACGCTTACTTAAGTGAATACGGCTGAGTTATTATAATTCTTGCTATTTAAGACAGGAGCTAGCTCAGGTAAATACTCTTAACTTATTTTCCCTATACAGGCTTGGGACACGGTACTATAAAAGTACCGCTTGGTCGGGTATGTAGTCATTTAAATCGAATTGTGATTGATGCATTTACATAACCTGTTTAATATGTATTATTTGGTTTATGGCTTTTGGGGGTTAAATGACCATGTCCCGGATATCCTTGGCATCATTTTACGAAATGGCCACGACCTAAGCACGGGGTGTAGGCATACACCTGACAGCTGCATTATGTAAAAACTGGTAATCCACTCCGAGGTATCATCCTTGTGGGCACTATACCGGAACTGGTAATCCACTTAGAGGATGATAGCCTGTGGGCATTATACCTGTGGCGTGTCAGTTAATCTGTCCGGCTCTTCTAACCGGCCCTAATGGACGACAAATAAGTAAAACTGTATACAAGATTATATACAAATAATTTTCCCAAGTATAAAAGATTAATATTGCCTTGTGCATTTTAATCCAAGTGTCGAAATATTTACGTGCCTTGTGCACCAAAACAAATTTTCATAAACATTTTCAATGAGTCGGTTGAGTGTATTTACCAGTGAAAACTGACGTATTTTCAAAAGTCTAAGTGACAGGTACAAGTACGTAATAGGCTGGAAGCGGCTCAGGACGTTAATAAGGAATCTTGCAAGTTCTAGGCGTCTAAAGTCTGTTGAACAATGTTATGTTTTAAGATCCGCCTGTGGATCCTTTACTTTCCGTTGTAATACTGGATATTACTTAAAATTCGGATTGTAATATATATTTATCTTTTGCTTCCGCTGTGCATTTATATATTGTGTTGTTTGACTATTGTGTTGCCAACCACGTCACGATACTCCCCACTGGGCCTACCGGTGACACGTGGAAAGTCGGGGTGTGTCAGGTTGGTTATTCATTTAACCTTACATTACTCTTTTACGTATCATCTACTTTATCATCACTTTTCGAATGATTTATAAAACAGAACATTTTACAAGGATCATGACTGACTTTTGTTAAACAACATTTTCTAAACTTATAAGTCATGAATCCTATATTCACAAAACCTATGTATTTCACATGCATTTTTATGCTAACGTACCTATTTTTACATATGTTTCAGGTGCTGTCTTGAGATGATTGTTGATACATGCTACATTTAGGATGGACTCGTGCCTTAGCGACTTTAAAACTTGGAAGATCATAGTTGTACTTATTTGATTGTATTAAAACAATGAGTTCATTTATTCAATAAAACAAATTTATTTATTCCATGGTTATGAAACAATGATTCTGTTACAACACTCCCCGACGTTTCCGCCACGTCTAGTTGTTTTTCGTGGTCGGGGTGTGACATATAATGTACAAATAATATTTAATAACAATAATAATATAATGTACAAAAAATAATTTTATAACAATAATAATGTTTTACCGATTATAGGAGACGTTGAAGAGTTAATATATGTCTTCGCCAACACCTCTTCCTCAAATTTTGTCCAATTTTGTTGTTGTTTGGCGGCTGCGTCTTCTTTTTTTCCCTTTCTCTTTCCCTTTGTATTTTTCTTTTTTGAAGGTTCAGGTTGCGTTTCTGACACAACCTCTACGTCATCATCTTGTTCCTCGATTTGTGTTGGATGTGCTTGTGGCGGTGGTTGATATGACATATTTAGCGGGTTTTGCATTAGTCGTTGCATTTGATATGGGTTGAACGGCATGTTGGGTTGTTGCATTTGCATTGGGTTGAACGGGTATTGGTTGAAAGCGTTGGGCATTTGTTGGTAACCCGCAAAAGAGTTGTCCATTACGGGTGTGTAGCCGGATGACGAAAACGGGTGTGAACTTGAGTTGAGATTATTTGGGTTGTAGGGATCCATAATTTTTTTAAGGTTGAGAGAGGTTTTTTTTATAAAATTGGGAGAAAAGTGAAAGTATTTTGGTAAAAAAGTGGGGTGAAAAGTTGTTTAATTTATAGTGGTGGGGTGATTTTTTTTTTATATAAATCATGCAAGTTACCGTTAGGGGGTCCCACCCCATTCAAAAATTAGCCCCGTCTCCAACGTCTCATTTGTGCCGGAAGTGACGAGTTGGTCTTATAGTTTGCCAATAAAAAAATACATTTTACAATATATATCACTAGAGTTGACCGAAAATTTTATCTTAATCATTTCTTCAATGGCATCTCCAATATAAATAGTTTTTGTGGTTGTTTTCAAACTGTCACATGGCACCTGCCAAAATCTCAACCAATCACAAATTTTATCCCTTTTGCACATCTTACTTAGACTGAGGGGAGTGGGGCGACTCCTCCCTTTGAGATGCATCAAGATGCCTCAAACACCGCGCCCCTTAGGCAACTTCCATAGCAACTTCATCTTGGGCGTCTTGCAGAGGATGCCATCCTCCTTTTTCATCCACCAATCAAAAACCTCACTTTTTCAAACAACCAATCATAACTCTTTATTGGGCATCTTGAGTTGCCATGAACACCACCCCCATTTTTTTACCCAACTACCTCTATGATGACGTGGCGACACATGGCGCAAGTCGCCCCCTCAAAAGGTCGCCCCACTCCCCTCAGTCTTAGAATGTGGGGTATGGTGGGGCGTAAATTATGCCTCAAACACCGCGCCCCTTAGGCAACTTCCATAGCAACTTCATCTTGGGCGTCTTGCAGAGGATGCCATCCTCCTTTTTCATCCACCAATCAAAAACCTCACTTTTTCAAACAACCAATCATAACTCTTTATTGGGCATCTTGAGTTGCCATGAACACCACCCCCATTTTTTTACCCAACTACCTCTATGATGACGTGGCGACACATGGCGCAAGTCGCCCCCTCAAAAGGTCGCCCCACTCCCCTCAGTCTTAGAATGTGGGGTATGGTGGGGCGTAAATTAGGGGCATGGTGCGACACGTGGAGTATGGGGCATCCAAGACCAAAAGCCAATTTCAAAGGGGTATGGTGGGGCGTGGCTGGGGTGGCGTGGCCAAGCCACATCATAATGAGGTTCCGCCATGGCTAGTGCTCTTGGCCAATGAGGTTCGGTAGCCCCGCCCAACGCCCGGGCTGAATCCCACGCCAAACGGGCCACGCAGAAACCCAAGCCCACCCAAGGTGGTGACTTGGTCGTTTGTACTCAACCCCCGCCCCATACCCCATAGTCTTAGAACACCCAAAAACACTATTTTCTCTCCTCTCTCCTCCATTCCCCTCTTACATTCTCTCTTATCAGGGTTTCACCAAAAACAATTAGGGGTGTTCGTGGTTTGGTTTGAAACCTTGAAACCGTCCAAACCGGTCATTGGTTTTGTTTTGCGGTCAGTTTTTTCCTTTACATTCGGTCGGTCATTTTTGAGATATCTAAACTGGAGTGAACGGTTTGGTTTGCGGTTTATACAAAAAACAAACCGTATAAAACCGGATCGGAACGTTAGATTTATACATATTTATATATATATATATATATGTATGTATGTATGTATGTATAGGTTGTTGATATTTTGAAAACCCAAGTGAGTTGTAAACCCTTTAAACTCAACCACAACCATTCATCTTTATAGATGAATGACTGTGATTAGAAACACCATCTATCCTAATTAATTCTCGTTGCAAAAGTGTCATTTTGTAACAGAAGGGTAATATCGTCATTTAACCAAAAATGTAATAATTTGAAGACTTTTTTACATGATTCAAAATACCGTCTGGACACCATGTCTACATCAACTTTTTACTTTTTTTTTTTGTTAATTTTAAGAAATTTTTTCTCCAAAAATTTGAATACCTGATCATCCCCTCTCCCCCCCCCCCCCCCCCCCCCCCCCAAAAAAAAAAAAAAAACCTAAATTGCCCCATACACCCATTTATTTCAACTTATAACATAACAATCTAACATATCATCTGTTACATTTTTTTGGTCATACACTTTTGATTTTTTTAACAATATCGGTATTTATAAACTATGTTTATTCACTTTTTTTTTCATTTTTTCATAAAGTGTTACATTTTTGTCAATGTTATAGATACAACCTATTTAGCGTTAAACATTTTATGTTGTCTTGTCTCAATGGGCCAACCCCACATTCATGTTGTCTAACAATCCATTGTTTTCTGTCTCAGTGGGTTCCAGCTTTTTTTTTCTAGGACATATATGTTGTTAATTTTTTAAAACTGCACCAATTTTTATGTCATTATCTTTTAAGTTTTCATATTTCCCATTTTAAAACTATACCATTTTTTATGTTATTATCTTTTAGGTTTTCATATTTCCCATTTCTATGTTGTTTTTTTTAAATGTGTAGCAATTCTAACTTTTTTTAGTATGCATGTTCTTAATGTGATATTTTATGTAGTTGGTTTAACATTAAAAAATGTAACAGTATTAACTTTTCATTTTTCCATGAAGTGTTAATCAGGATCAGTTTAGATTAAAATGTACCAAAAAGACCTCATTGGATGAAAAAAAACTCAGTTATTACATGTTTTTTCACTTTCCTATATGTTTACTAAACACCAAAATCATTCGATTAAAAAAAAAAAAACATTAAATGTGACACTTTTTTAAACCTGAAAAAAGATTTAGTTGAATACAAAAACTGATGAGCGAAAGTTTAAAAACCTGGGATTTCTTTAGCTAATACTGTTTGGAAAAAGGAACTTCGAATGAAACATTAGAATCAGTGTTACTGTTTGGTATGAGGTAATAGAATGGGCGGGGGAATGAAATAGACGAGGTAATGGAATGGATGAGATAATGGAATCGATCATTATCATTATCATTTAATGTCATATTTGGATACCATGTGTGAATGGAATGAACAATTACTTTTTATTGTTTGGTATGCGAAAAAAGACGAAGGAATAAAATCAGATGGCGGTGGTTAGTGATGGGCGATGATGGGGCGTGGTGCTAGGTGTCAGTTGTAGCAGTGGCGGTGGTTGGCGATGGTGGTGGATGACGGAGGAGGTAGGTGGCGGCAGTGGCGATGGTGGTGGCAGGGGTGGTCAGAGGTGTTAGCAGCGGCGACGGTGGTCGGAGGTGGTAGCGGTGGTGGCGGTGGGTGGTGGCGGTTGATAACGGTGGCGGTGGTGGGTGGCGGCGATGATCGGAGGTAGCAGTTGTGACGGTGGGTGGCGGCGACGTCGGTGGCGAGGACGAAGGTGGGTGGCGGCGGTAGGTGGTGGCAGCGGCGGTGGCGGGTGGCGACGGAGGTGGTGGTGTGTGGTAGCAACGGTGGTGGGTTGTGGTGTTGTTAATGAAGGGTGAAGAGGGAATGGAATGGAAAAAAAACCAGGGGGGATGGATGGAATAATTTTGAGGGAATGAAATGCATTTTGGAATGAACGATTCCATTCCATCGACCAACCAAACACTCTTTTCTTCATTCCCTCACAATGGTTTATTCCATTCCACCTCTAATTCTTGCATACCAAACGCTACCTAGTGTAATATCGTCCATGAATGAAGAGAGAATAAGATGAAAATGTAGAAGCTAAAATAACAATTCTCATATTATGTTGAGAGCATTTGAATTAAGGCATGTGGTTATATGTGTTGAATTAAGAGAGAGGGAGATGAAAGGTAAAATCCAAACCAAAAAAAAATATGAGATTTTGATTTTCAGTGGCAAGCATTAAGGCGGTGGCAGCAGCGTTCGGTAGGTCAGTTCCGAATTATGTGTTTTTTTGGAACAGTTTCATCTCGAAAAAAGTCGGAATTGTTTCATGGCGGGCGATATTGGAAAGACTTCCTACTCGAGCAGCCCTTGCAGCAAGAAATATCGGTTCAGGTGATTCTAATTGTCCTTTTTGCGGTGAGTACGAAGAAACGAGTGATCATATATTCGTTTCTTGTCACTTCGCTCAAGTGGTTTGGCTTGTGATTTCTCAATGGTGCAAGATTCCGCCTTTGTTAGCATTCAGCTTCAAAGACATCTTGGATACGCATGTTTCGGTGGGTGGATCCAAGAAGAGGAGGAAGGTTTTAAACGCTATTATCCAGGTTGTTGTTTGGAGTCTTTGGCGTATGCGAAATGAGGTTATTTTCCGGAATGCATATCCGGATATCTCTAAGGTTATAGAAGAGTCAAAGTCGATGAGCTTCCAATGGATAAAGCACAGGTCAAAATCACTTGGTTGGAGTTGGAATGATTGGTGTAGTTTTTGCATTATGATGTAGTATTCTGGTTTTGTGGTTTTTTTTTTTTTTTGGGGTGATTCAGTGTAATCGGTCTGTATATTTGGTGTCTAGCTTCTTGCTAGTTGAAATAAAATTTCTGTTGGCCGTTAAAAAAAATATGAGATTTTGATTATGACCATTTGAATTAGCATGTCGATAAAGAGAGAGAGTATGTATAATACATATCACATGGTAATTGTCAAATTCAAAAAGAACATGAATTAGTGTATAATATATTTTTACTAATATACCCTTCTGCATAAAGTAAACGGATGAGCCAAGGTAATTCAAATGGGTAGACACAAAACATGCCACTTGTTACTCTTTTTTTTAGAGTCACATTTTTTCAGACATTGTTACATTTATTGTCTCAGGTGAGAGAGAAGAGAAAATGTGCTAATTTTTTTAGAGTTACATTTTTTTGAACATCACCTTTTACACATTTTTTGGGTTTTGATATCAGTTTTTCAGTTTTTTAAACTTCTGTAACAATTTTCAGTGTTTTCAAAATTTACAAAGGTTTTTAGTTTTGCAGTACACGTAACAGTAACAATATGTTACATTGTTTAGGAATTTTTTTGTGTAACACTTACAGACAAACATACTTTTGTGTCAGACTTTTACGAATTCTGAAAAGCACTTTTTTGTGTCAGATTGTTACATCATCTGATGATCGGTTTCTTGGTTTTATGCAATTTTATCTCCGGAATACCTGAAAGGAGCCTGAGTTTTTTTGGTCAAATCCAATCTTTTTATTTCATGTATTATGCATTTTATATTAAGTTCTTATAAAGCTTAAACCATGAAATCAAACCTGAACCAACCCGTTAGTGATTCATTTTGGTTTGGTTTTAAATTTTAATGGTCCGGTTTCGATTTTCAATAACCAAAAACCGTTTCCAACAATTTAGTTTACAGTTTGACCTAAAAACCGTTAAAATCAGACAATTAAAACCCCTATTTATCTTCCGTCTCTCTTCCACATCGCTACCTCTCTCCTCCACCTCACATTTTTCCTAAAACAAACACATGAACCTATGTTATTATGGATGATCTAATGCCAACCACACAATAAGTTACCAACCCTTTACAATAGATGACAATGATTGTACGTTTGAATTTGTTGTAGCATCTTTACAACAACAATCCATTAAACTTTGAAAAAATCTATCTTTTTTTACCAAACCAATTTATAATAGGTTGGCTAAATGTTTCAACCTTTAATTTATCATCTAACTCCTTGTGAAAACATAAATTCAACAAAGTTTTTTTTTCTAGTATAAAAAATAAATGTTATCCACGGGTGCTAGAAGTAAAAAACAAAGAGTATTGATAAGCTTATCACAATCCAATTAATAAAAATAACATTTTACTTTTACAAGTTTCCTATCCAACTACCTATAAGATTTCACCATGCGGCTGGATATGCGCGATTCCGTCCACAGCTTTGTACCTTACACACCAAACCAGTATGAAACAATCAAGTTCTACATGTGTCATTCGATAAATGTTACTTGTATACTACTTAAGTGTTAATTCTATACTAGTTTAGACCATGGCTGCAAAAGTCGCTAGGCGCTCTTTAGTTGGTAGACCGGAGAGTTGAGAGTACTCGGCCTAGGTAGAGAGTACACTGGGAGTACTCGGACATGCCAAATTATAAAGAAATTAGTTTTCGGAAATTAAATATACGTCAAATAACATAAATTTACTAATATTTATAACAAAATACGTGAAATTGATATTCATTCTTTAATATTATAGGGATAAAAATTATGGTTTATTTTATTTTAAGTCAAACTCGGCCCGAGTTGACCTACTAGATCCAATTTTGGCTGATGTTGACCGCATTTGATCGATTCCGAGTAATTAGACAGAGTTGAAGAAAGTCGTCTCGGCAGCCTACCTTGTAGCGACTACTCGTGGAGTACTCGGCCTTAGAGACCTTGTTTTACAACCATGGTTTAGACAAAGGCTCGGTATATTGGCACACCCTAAAATTTATTCACACACTCTAAAATTTATTCGCACACTTTGCTTTTTCAATACTGATCGTATAGCCCTATACAGGGTTAACTTTAGACATGGCAGACTGAGAGGGTTAGTCTTTGTCTGACGGCTGGTCTTACACGGATCGTATAGGGCTATACGATCCGTATAAGGACCAAGTTTTTTTAAGTTTAAAATTTGGTCTTTTGGGTGTGGTTGTTGGTGTTTATTGTTGGTTACTTTGTTTATGTGTTTTATAATTTGTATTATATTTTTATTATGACGTATCGTATTATATTGTATCGTGACGTATCGTATTTGTATCGTATCGTGACGTATCGTATTTGTATTTTGTATTATATTTTATCATAACGTATCGGATTTTATTTGTATTTTGTATTATATTTTAAGTTGTAGGGCCGGTCCTAGAATTTTGGGGACCAAGTTTTGCTGAAAGTCTCACCTTGGAATGGTGTGGTCCGTTTTGGCGAAAGGGGCAAGCTTAATCCGCGTTACGTTGGACCCTTCGAAATTGCCGAGAGAATCGGTAAGGTAGAATATAGACTGGACCTGCCTGAAGAGCTCAGCGTGGTACACAACGTTTTTCATGTATTGAATCTGAAGAAGTGCTTGCCGGATGAAACTCTTATTGTACCTTTTAAGGAACTCACGATCGACGATCAACTATGCTTCATTGAGGAACCGGTTGAGGTCATGGATCGAGAAATCAAAACCCTCAAACGTAGCAAGATATCAATAGTCCGAGTTCATTGGAACTCATGCCGTGGCCCAGGGTTTACGAAAAAATGGGAAGACCAGATGATACGCAAGTATCCCCAGTTGAGTTGTTTACTAACACTTCCAGCACTGAAGCTACTATTGAATTTCGAGACAAAATTCCAAACCCATAGGGGGATGATGTGACACCCCGCGAAAACGTTTACACACACTAGCTTGTCAGTGACTGCGCGCCAAATTTCGGGACACAATTTCTTTGAACTTGTGGATAATGTGACACTTCGGGTTTTCCTGCATGTTCTATCTTATGTTGTGATTATGTGAAGTTGATGATTTTGAATATGATGAATGAAATTATAATATAATTGTCACTTAGATATGTATGTGCATATGTGTGATTGTGAGTTATTTGAATTAATTATTATATATATACATACGCGATATGTATGAGGCTATGATGAACTCAGCCGCACACCTCCATTTCCAATACACACCACACCACCGCACACTCTTTCATTTATACACGTGGGCCGCACACTCCTCTAGTTTAGGGCTAATCACAAGCCCACGAGCCCACCAGTTGCCCTAGAGAAGCCGCACAATCATTTGAGGGCGCACACATTCAGGTGTGCGGAATCTCTTGGTCCCTATAAATACATGTGCAGCCATTTGTTGGGAATGTTTTTGGAAATCATTTTGATGGCAACATATCTCCTGAAACATTCTCTCTCTCTCTCTCTCTCTCTCTTCTTTCAAGAAACATTCTCCTACTTTTAAGAAACCCTAAGTTATTCCCCTTTCATTTTTGGGATATTAACGGCGACTCCATCATTAAGAAAACAGCCAGTGAACATCATTCTAGGAAGCTTCGTTCTTCTTCTGTTCTACACAATTTTGCTTTCCTTTAATCGGTTAGTATGCTACTTCCATACTTGATGATATGAGTGACTTAAATGATATTAAAAATAGTGTAACATGTTGGGTAAGGATAACCGGATAGGGATTTAAAATATGTTAACTTTGTGGCTAAATGATAGTGTAATATGATGCTTATAAATCTGAGATTTTGTGTGTGTTATAGTGGTGTTTGAAGATTTAAACCAACATTTAGGGTCATGCTAAATAATCGAGATTTAGTATTGTTTGGATGATGTAATATGCTAAGTGATGATGCGTATTATTTATGGATTTGTTTGAGGAAATGGCAATCTATGATCTCTGCTAATGATTGATGATTTTTGTTTATATGAATCTGATTATGCAAGATATGGAAGATGATTTAATATGAGGATGCATTTGATCTAAATGATGATGATAAACTGTTTAACCTAAATGTTGATAGCAAAGACGGATAGTCCAAGTGTGTCTGATGGAATGATTGTTGAATACGATATTAGGATTGATAAAAATCTGTGTTCCGATTTAGTGAATCAATTGAGCATGAAGTGTTTATTGTTTGATTTATTTTCATATTGCAACATGTTCTACATGACGTACAACACAGCACAGCACACCACACACCTGTGTACCAGGTGTACCGCACAGTCGTCAAATGTACAATCTGGGATACACAATGTACAAGAGAATAATGTTGGGTCGCACACTAGTGTGGACCGCACACTCTTGTACAAGCAAGTAGTGCACGTAGTATAACTAGTACATACATGACCGCACATAAGCAAGCTGACCGCACACTTGCTGGTGGGCTGCACACTCACGTAATTGGGCCGCACATTCTGATAATGGACTGACACTTTTATTAGGCCACACACACTCGTACACAGACTACATGATATATGGACCACACACTTAATTCTGGACCGCACACTAATGTATCGTATTGTTGGACTGTTCGTGTTACTGTTCACCTATCTGTTGGGCTTGTTATATGTATGACCGTATGTCTCTTACAAAATACGTAAAGCTTATGTGTTACTTGATACGTGTATAAATACGTGAAATACTTGCATACAAAATCTAACCAATATTGGTAACCATAATAGGACGTGGTTAATCGACTATTAAAACAAGTAAACCATATGCCGAGAAAAACAAAGGTGAGTTCACACACTTTACTAAAAGCATGTATTCCCGGTGGTTGGGAACGGAACGAACAAACAACTTTCCAAGGTTTGGGATTGCTTACTATTCCTGGTTTAGAATATGGTTAATTACTATTTATATTTCCTAAACAAGTGTACTGAATGAAACTCTATCACGAAGTCCCTGTTTTCTATACTGATTAGTCGCCGGTGTCGGGCGAACGGGATATTAGTTGATAGCGCTATTTAGGTTTCACCAATCTCACACCGTGTTTGGAGAGGATCGGTCGTGAACTAATAGGACTTGGCAAACCGTCAATGATGATAAACATTGACAAACGGGGCAACAACGAAACAACAGATCGCAAAGTATTTGTTATTACGTAATTTAGTAGCTTACATATAGGGTAGCTCCCCATGGCATGATATAAATGAGTAATTTAACAAACACAAGTTTTTTTGGAAATAAAAGTGGATAAACCGTGAACTCGCCAACTTTATGTTGACAATCTACTGCATGCTTTGCATGTACTCAGTGATAGATCGGGAGCTTGCAGCGGGGAGTGTAGTGGTCGCGATAACCCTTGTTGGGTTATCTTAATATCAATTATGGACTTTTAAATTGTTGTTTTAAACTGTTAAACTTATGCTTTCGCTGATGACTTTATTTACTACTTTTAAAGTATGAATTATATTGTTCAATATGATTGGTGGCTTGATCCTGGTCAGTCATACGCCTCGTAGTGGTACTCCGCGTGTGGAAATTGAGGGTGTGACATGCAGGACTTATGCCTCCCCTAGCATCCTTATCTGAAAACTACGTATATAAGTATATAACTTACCCTTTTTAGGCAGGCCTAATCTCCAAGGTTGAAGCCTAGATATCCTTACAGAATACCTAATTCACTAAAAGCTTTGGCTCTGATACCAACTATTTTACTCATTACTCACTCATTCAACAATATATGAAATATTGTAGGTCCCTTTATCCTATGGATCTTTACAGAATTGTCTATCCAATCTAGAGTGCGGAATCCTCTAGATCAGATTGTTATAGAAATTAGTAGAAATAGAATTCAAATTTAACCACTCTTCTATTGATTATCCAAATTTGCATTTTTACAATCAATTCAAGACTCACACAACCTCACAGCCTCTCTCTGTGATCTTGTCTCTTAAGCACAAATTCGTTTCCCACTCTCTCTCTACAAATTCTCTCTCTAGTTTTCTAAAAACTATAAAACCCTAATCACAAAACATGTTTATATATCACATGTTTGTGAACTGAGCTTCTAACTGGGCTAGGCCATTTTCCAAGCCCATTACAATAATAAACTCCCTAATCAATATCTAAAGACTAAATACACAAACTATTAAGCTGTTGTCACCGAATATGCACCAACAAATATAAACTTTAAATATAATCTTATTGGTTCACAAAATAGGATGTTACAATGTAGCTAGTCCATAGTCTAGCGACAGTCCTAGGATCTTGTAGTAGACGAAGTACCTCTCCAACATCTGGAAACTAACGGAGATGATGATTATGCCAAACTGCTCTAGATATACTAAAATTTCATCAGCCTCCTTCGTATCAAGAGCCAAAACCTTCATATCCTATTCATTAGACAATGTAGCTAGTCCATAGTCTAACGACTGTCCTGGGATCATGTAGTAGAAGGAATACTTCTCCAACATCTGGAAACCAATGGAGATGATGATTATGCCAAACAGGTCCATGGTGAGAGGTCACTATCGACGTAACTCACACGGCCTCCGAAGTATTCTTGGTGGGGTGGCGATGAAAGTAGGCCCATGTGGTAAATTTTGAGGGTGAAGAACCTCGAATGATTATGCCATACAAATTCAAAAAAAGGTCATATATAAAATGTCACATTTAGCATAAAACACCAAAATGTTGAATATAAAAGAGGATTTACTTAACCTAGTGTGGAGTACCGGCATCGACATTGGATGATCGTATTCTTGGCCCCATTCCCATATTTTTGATGAAGATTGATGTTTTTTGGGGGTGGAAGTGGAAATGTATGTAGCTTGGGAAGATATTCTAATCATAATTAGGGATTAAATAAAAAGTTCCTTAGGGTAATGTTCAGTCGTAGCTAGGGAAGATAAAGCCACATCGTCTATTGATGGAGAGTGTGAAACCCGAGCGTTAACATGTATTATATTATGTGCTTTAGCGTGTTTTAAGTGATTACATGACGTGAATGTGATAACTACACGTATTTGTGTTGTCACGGGTTAATCAGTTAATTTGGTAGAGTTGAAATACTTGGTGACAAAGCGGAACTGCTATGGATAATAATCGAGACATATTGAAGTAATCGGAACGTGTTTCGGGTTGCAAGATACTTTGGAAGTGTGGAAAATGTGAAAAAACGAATCCTAGGGGCCGTTTGGTCATTAAGGGAAAGTTGTAATCTAGCTAAATATGAAGTCACAAATAGCGACGTAGGCTACAACTTCTTAAGCGTAGCCTATGGTCCATGCAGAATAAACAAAAAGGTAGCAGCAAGTCTTGGACGTAGCTTATGGAATGTTCTGCGTAGCCTACGGTCCAAGAAGGAACAAGAGACAGAGCATACGAACCGTAGCTTACAGTCCGTAACCGTAAGCTATAGCGGGCTTTATGGCAGTGAGCATGGTTTGTTTTGTTCAAGGATTAAAAGGGTTGAAACCCTAGCATACATATCATGCATACACGGCAGACATTAGTGAATGAATTTTAAAGGAGAACACACTTTTTGGCAGCATTATTCCATCATCATCATTATTCTTTTCACAATATCAACAATTAACATGATGATTTCAACTGTGATTCGAGCTTTTAACGATCAATCGTATAACATGAGCGGCTAGTTTCTTAGTGGTGTCATCCGGATGGAGGGTTCTTGTAAGTGAACAATTTTTATGTGTTTTAACTTATTCGTGGATACGGTAATCTAAGCATTCAATGCTTTTTACCTTTGGATTTGATTGATTAGTTGTAATGGATTGATTTTATTTAAACTGTATTTCTGATTCATTCAATTCCCAAGATTGCTAGTAATTGGGATATATTTGATAGGGATTAGGGTTTGTAAATTCAGTTGATTGCTTATATGATAACCTTCCGTTGTTTTACAATCGAAGTATGTAGTCTTTAGGTAATCACAACTTGTTAATCAAATTATACAATCATGTCTATGTGATTGTCACGATTAAATACATAATTACGTTTGCTTTGAATCTAAAATCCGGTAGAACCATTGTTTTCTCCCATTGTTCACAACTTCGTTCTAAGTAATTCGTTAGTTAAATTAAACTCTCAAACAACCAAGTTTACATTTTTGCAAGTAGTTAACCAGTACTTAATTCATAACGCTTTCTACCGATTCCTCTGGATTCGATACCCTGCTTACCTAGGTTAATTAGGTTTTTGCATGACCCGTTCGACAGTCATCAAAATGGCGTTGTTGCCAGGGAGTCGTGCGCAAAGTGTTTTGTTTTAAGTTTTTTTTAGAAAAATAGTTAAAAAAAATCCAAAAATAGAGTATTTCTTTTGTTTAGAATTACGCGTGGTTTCTTGTCTGTGTTTGTGCAGGTGAATTTCTACGTGTATGCATCGTACGAGGAACTCCATAAATCATCGCCATTAGTTTTTGATCCGGAAATGGAAAGAACAGTTCAACACCCGAGTCATACATTGAGAGAACAAAGTGCTACAATCTCCAATATCTACAATCAAAGTAATGGAGAACTCGGGAAATCCGGACAAGAAAGCTGCAAACCCGCTTCAACAAACTCAATTTTCACCAACTCCTACTCAACCTTCACCTAACACCACTATACCATCTGAAACACCACCACAATCCACCCAACCTTCCACCACTCAACTTCCACCAATGCCTTCGCTACCATTCCTCAACTAGACAACCTACCACCATTCTCAAACCAGTTATAATCTTCACAGTACCCATCATTTACCTAGACATCTAATGTTTAACATTCTTCACCATATACGAGGATTGTGCCTAATGAAAATGTCATCCCACCTGACCAAACTCGACCCGCTAACTCATCAACCACCTTCCCTTTTCCAAACCAACCTTCACATTACCAACCAACTTAGCAACAACAGTTTCCTTTCAAAGCTTCATTGTTTGATCAATGGGATGGTACGGGAGAATTCAGGGATGGATACGACGAATATGAGAGTTATGGAGGTAATCAAGTTAATAGGAAGGTGGTGAATACGGGAACTTCTGAAAAGTATAACATGGGGTATGGATTCATAGAAAGAGAAAACCAAGACACATCGGGGTATCACCAACATGTTTGTCAACCTGATCCGATTAATCAAAAAATCGGTGTATGCAAGACCCAAAAATATTCCGTTGCCACCACCGGTGCATCAAATGCCGGTTCAACAAAGGCCACTTCCGAGGAATCTGGTTCCACCGGTTAACCAACCTGAGGGAATACTGAGAAGATACGATTAGGGACCGGTGCGGGGAATTGAGAGTCACTTTAAACCTGCCATCGCTAACAATCCCTCACCGGTGATAATACCTCAATTACGAGGCCGATCACTTGAAGTAAGAGCACAGTCTATTCAAAGCTTGCCGAAGTATCATGGTTTGGCAACCGAAGAACCGTATCTACACATCGCCACGTATGATGCTCGTTGCAACACTATAGGGCGTCAAGGTTTTACACCCGATGATGTGAAATTGGTACTCTTCCAATTCACACTTGAAGACAAGGCACAACAATGGTTCCACTCTTTACCATCTGCTTCGATCTTCACATGGCCCGATATGCAGCAGTTATTTTTGGATGAATGTTACACTCCGCAAAGGACCAGTGATGCTCGTAGGGACATTAGGAACTTCCAACAACAATCTGGTGAGTTATTTCATGAAGCTTTCAATAGGTTCAAAATGTTGAAGAATTGCCCACACCATGGTATACAAATGTGGGAATTGATGAATGCCTTTCATGAGGGCTTGATACCAGAAGATGCACTTAATTTTAGCTCAATATTAAAAGGTATATTCGGTACAAATTACAAGCATGTGGATTGGGATTATCTAGAGAAAATGGCAAGTACGTCAAAGAGAAAGGCTCAATCTTCGATAATAGGGTGACATACGATGGTATGGGCAGTAGAGAATACACCTGAAGTTGGGGTACAAATGCCTATGTGTGGGCATTGCAGAGATTTGGGGCATATTGCAGATCAGTGCCCTAGTATTGTTGGCGGGTTCGATGATGTGAACTTTATTCAAGGAGGTGGTAGTGGTGGTAGGAATTTCGGCATGAATTCTAATACTTACTACTCGGGGCTTAGAAATCATCCCAATTTTAGCTATGGGAATGCAAACAATCAGCTCAACCCGGGATTTTAGGGTAATAATCAAACTGCTGGGAAAAGGAACTTCGGCCAATCTTATTACTAAAACAACAATCAAGGAGGATCATCGGGATCCTCTGGTGCCAACGGGAGTAATGAGATGATGGAGATACTAAAGGCGATGCAGAAAGAGATGCAAAGAAGGAATCAATTGGATGATGCAAGGGCATAAAAGGATGAGATTCGTGATAAGGCCATCCAATCGTTGACGACGCAGATGGGGCAGCTAACTAGTGAAGTAGCTATGTTGAAGCAGCAGAAAGGACAGTTGCCGAGTGACACTCAAACAAACCCCAAGAGTGTAAAGAATGTACCAATGAGCGGGGTAAGTTTCGTTCCTAAAAACAATTTAAATGATTAATTTTTAACTTCTTCTGTTTCTCAAATGATTGCAGGTGTAACTGGAACGAGTGAGGAGAGAGATGGAAGTGACTCAGGGGAACCAGTCATCCCGATTCGAGTTGGGAAATTCAAAATCCACAAGGAGTTGGTGGATTATGGAGCGGGGATGAGTGTGCTTCCCAGTAGCTTGTATGGCAATGTTTGCTGATGTAAGTTGGAAATAACCCCGAGGGGTTGTGAAGGATGTAATAATCCAACATGGCGATTTCTACTACCCGGTGGATTTTATGGTGATTGACTATGCACCATCAAGGATAAATGAGCAACTACAGGTAGTGTTGGGTAGTCTGTTTTTACACACAGCTAATGCACAGATCGACTGCAGCAAGGGATTGGTCACGACGAGTTACGAGAATCGAAAGTTAGTATTTAATGTGTTTTCAAAATCAATTACTTATGATATTATTGATTATTTGAGTTATATAGTTGCTGCTAATGAGTTTGCTTCATTTGTAAGCTAGGGTGTGTTTGATGAAAGTTGTACTAAGTGTTACAGGTCGAAGGTTGATAGGAAGGGAAATCAGGCGAAGAAGGCGGATGTGAGAAGAATAGTGGATGAAGGAAAACCACCCAATGGTGGGATTGGATGGGGGCAATGAAGCTGAAATTGACCCCAACTGGCATGAAGCTACAAACCTCTCGAGTAACTGGATAGAGTTATATGTAGAGAAGTGGGGACGCAAGCAGGCAATTGAACCACCATGAGCACATCAGGTATGGTCTGGCTGAAGAACTATAAACTTAGCGCTCTCGGGAGGCAGCCCGAGGATGTAGAGTTTTGTATTGTTTGGTTTTGTTTTGTTGTGTATTGTGTTTTGGCAGGTTACTACGGTCCAATCCTCACGGATGCAATGATTCAAGTGTGGGGATGTTTGGAAACATCCCCAGTGAGATACAAAAGAATCCATGAGATGAGTACGTCCCTGTTGGATCACAGCAGCCGCACTACTACAGACACTCATTGATTTACTAATCAGGTTCATGTGTCTCTCTATCCTGCATTTTATTTGTATTTGTGTATTTGGTGGTGTGAACCGTTGTGTAAGGAGTGGTTTCTATGTGTTGAGTTTGTCACACCCCTTTCTAAGGCGGAAGCACGAGGCGTGATCTTGAAAGGTTCTCATTGCATACGACTGGTAAACATACTACATGCTCGTAAATATAACTCCTAATGCCAAAACATTACATAACTAAAAACATAGGTTAAGTGTTTACATCACAAGACGGCATATTGTTTGAAAAGTTTACAACTTTATTTAAATGTCGAACATAAAGGTTTGGTCCTTATATCACCACACGGAGTGGGATATAACAACCAAACTCAGCAAAACGGGCACCGGAGTCTTGACACAACATAGCTAATAACATAAACAACATCCAAGAGCAACAGTAAGACCGCGCGCACATCCACTTTAGTTACCTGAAATACATGTGAGTTTTTGGAAAAACGTCAACATAATGTTGGTGTGAATTCATGCAGTTTTTGTATTGAACATTTGTATACTTTGAATGAAAACATGGTATGTAATTTGTATGAAACCAAGTATTTCTGTAAATATAAGGAAATCGAGATCACTAATGGTTTGCAAGGCCATTAACATGTGACACGACATAGGAAGCATCCAAACCATAGGCATTTTTAGTTGTCGATTCACGACTAGAGACACAAAAGCACTTCTTGGTACTAGTTATGACCAAGAGTGTGGCTGCCTGAAACCAATTAGATCTAACCTTTTGTTCCGCGGTCTTGGTATGTAAACGATTAATGGTGCTTATGACACCCTATTCATGACATGATCTAAAGTATCATTCCTTAGTTTTTGTATCCAACATACCATAACACATGTATTTTCCCCAAGTTTAGAAAATATGTAAAAGTTTAAAAGTGGGGACATGAACTCACAACTTTGCGTTTCCAGCGCCGTAAACTTCACCGGGTTTGCTTATTTAGCGTCGTGACCTATATGTGTTTTATTAACGATAGTCACTAGACTTGTATCGCACAAGTACAAGTCACCATCTTTTAAGTATGTGTTCTTTGTTGTTAAAAATAATTTATATTTTTAACTATGTATCTTACTTATATTATTTTCTCAAAATAAATATAAGTATCTTGTATTTTTCACCCGAGTTATGTATTTTTGTCCAAAACTTCATTTTAAGTTCGTAACTCGTCCAAGTTACATAATCTATTAAGAAATATATTTTCATAAATATATTCTCTTGTATTTGTCTATGCATGTTGTATGTGTATTTTGTATTTTTACTCCTTAGGAGTATTTAGTGTATTTTCAAGTCCTGATACACTATTACATATAATACATACTACATACACTTAGCACAAAATTTGGTGATCAATAAATATATATATTTTCCTCAAAAATATACATACTTAATATCAATTTTTATCTTGAAGAAATCATCATTTCTTAACTTGAAGTTTACATAAAAATTAGGGAAACCTTGGTAAATATTTTTAGGTAAATTTTTAGGGAATAAGTTTCACCAAAACTTATATTTTTCTAAATGTCAAAATTTTATAGAAATTTTGACATGGTTTCCCCTAAAAATGGAGGTTTCCCATGTTTTCAAAACATGTGTTTATTTTCTTTTAAAATCATCACAAACAATCATCAACTCATTCAACACTTACCAAGTGTCAAAATCAAGTAATTTACTCTACATCATGAACTTGAAGTTTTTGTAAGAACTTGTAGTAACTTACCATGTTATTTAGTAGGTTTAGTTACCCTTTAAAACATTGTTATTTGTTTGTAAATCACATTCTTGAAAGATTTAGTCATTTACAACTTGTAAGATGATTTTTCTAAAAATATTTCTTTTGTATTTTTCTTGTTACAAACATGTTTCTAGTCTTGTTTAAACACTAAAAATATGATTAGTTTACTTAGAAACCATGACTTTGTAAATCTTATAAATAAACTTGGTTTCTTGAGAAAATCATTTTGGTAATCATCTATTTACAAGATTTGTATTTTGTTTAAATCATCTTTACATATGAAAACCAATTTCATCATTCATGTTCATGAAGACATAAAGCATGATGATCTTGGTCTTTCACAAGATCACCACCTTAACTTACTAGATCATGTGTTTAATCACAATCTAGTAGGTTTCTTATGATGTCTAATATCACTAACACAAACCACCAATCACCAAGAAGCAAATCAACACAATCAACATGTATTCTCATACTATTAAGCTTATGTTAAAGTATCATGATCATGTTCTTTAGCCAAGAAGCAAATCAACATGTATTCTCATACTATTAAGCTTATGTTAAAGTATCATGATCATGTTCTTTAGTGTTCTTCAAGATTAACAATGTTTATCATCTTTTAACCATCAAAATATGAAGTAACAAGAGATCATAAGGGTCTTACTACTAACAAAAAGCTAGGGAAGAACACTTGATGTTGTAGGTGACAAATGTGATGGTTAAAAGCAATCGGGAGAGGTCCTTGAAGTTCCAAGAGCTCCAAACTTCCTTAGACACCTTCTTGCACCTTAGGGTGAGATTGGAATGGATGAACAATGGATGAAAGTGGTGGTGGTGTGAGGACTTGATCTCGGCCGCGAGGATGGGAGAAGAAGAGAGGAAGATGGTGAAGTGTGTGAGAGATGATGATGAGCTTATGGTCCTCCTTGTTATTCTTATATCCAAGTTTAAGTGTTAATCCATTGGATAATATGTTCTTATAGTACAAGACAAGGTCACTAGTAAATCTTCTAAGATCATATGCAATCTAGTGAGATCAAGTAAAGATCTTTGATGGGGGCCACCCCATGACCGTCCACTTTAAGGGGGGGGGGGGTAAAGTGTAAGTTTGATGGATAGTTAAGTAATCTAATTAGATTTCAAGAGATTTAGTTAGTGTTTATGTGCATGATGTGTTATATAGTGTGTTAGGGTGTTCGGTGATCATAACTAGCTCAGAAATAATAAAACCATGCTTCTAGTGTAATTTTGATGTTTCGGGTAGTGTCCGGTTGTTCGGTTAGATACCGGTTCGTTAAAGTGCTAAATTGCACCGTTTAGTGTCCTTTATGTACCCTTTGTGACACTTTCAATTCCCGACACTTAGGAAGGCATTCAGGACTAATTAGTCGTATTTTTACATGTTACTGACTTGTTACAATGCTGAATTTTGCTGAAATATATGAAATTCAGCATTTAAAGTGTGTTTCGGGTGCTTTTCAGTGCGTATATTAGCTTCCGGAAAGTCTATATGTTAACCCTTGTATACATTCTTGGGTTTCAATGTATTTTAGACGTTGGACCTACTCCTAGGCCCCAATTCTATTATCTGACTGCTTTCTGCAGAATTGCTGACACAATGTGTCTTACCGGTGAGTTTACTAGTCTTTTTGACGCAACGCTAACATTAATGCATAAAGTCATATTTGAAGTATAAAACGTGCATGAATTCACATGTATAGCATGAAATGAGACAATGTTTACATTTAGGTACATAATTGCAGATATTAAATATTAATTAAATTGTCAGAAATTACCGGTTTGGTGCCAGTTGTCACAGTCTCCCCCCGTTAAAAGTATTTCGTCCCGAAATTCAGGCTGAGCTATCTCTCGCAGGAGTTTTCTTGAATAGGTGGGGGTACCTGTTTTTAAACTGGTCTTCACGTTCCCACGTGTACTCGGGTCCGTGCTTAGAGTTCCAACATACTTTGACAAGTTTGACACTACTCCTCCGGGTCTTGTTGACTTTCCAGTCTGTAACCTCAACGGGTTGTTCTGTAAATCGGAGTGTGTCGTCTATATGCACTTCATCCGCAGGGATGATCACTGTTTCTTGGGTTCGACTCTTCTTGAGGTTGGACACATGAATCGTATCATGTACTCCGTTAAGTTCTTCCGGTAATTCCAACTTGTAAGCCACGGTACCAATTCTTTCCAAAATCTTGAATGGTCCGATGTACCGTGGATTCAGCTTTCCACGTTTTCCGAATCTTACTACGCCATTCCAAGGTAAGACCTTCAACAAAACTTTGTCTCCCACCTCGAATTCTAAGGGTTTTTGTCTCCGATCAGCGTAGCTCTTTTTTCGATCTCGAGCCGCCTTAATGCGCTCTCGGATCTGCATGATTTTGTCAGTTGTCTCTTGAACAAGTTCAGGACCAACCATTCGTTTGTCTCCAGCGTCTGCCCAACATAACGGCGAGCGGCACTTGCGGCTATATAGAGCTTCGAATGGTGCGGCTTTTATGCTCGTATGGTAACTGTTATTGTAGGAAAACTCAACTAAAGGTAGGTGAGTATCCCAGCTGCCGCCTAGGTCCATAACGCATGCGCGAAGCATATCTTCCAGCGTTTGTATGGTTCGTTCGCTCTGGCCGTCTGTTTGCGGATGGAAGGTCGTGCTTAGATCAAGTTGAGATCCAAAGGCTTCCTGGAAGGATTGCCAGATCCTTGAGACAAAACGTCCATCTCTGTCTGAGATAATTGAGATAGGCACTCCATGACGTGCCACGATTTCTTTTAGGTACAACTCAGCAAGCTTTCCAGTGCTATCCTTCTCTCGGATCGGTAGGAAATGTGCAGATTTCGTTAACCGATCGACTATCACCCATATCATATCGTGCCCCCTAAGGGTCCTGGGTAGTTTCGTTATGAAGTCCATTGAGATTTGCTCCCACTTCCACATGGGTATCTCTGGTTGTTGCAATAGGCCAGACGGTTTCTGATATTCAGCCTTAACCTTAGCACAGGTTAGGCATTTTCCAACGTAGACAGCAACATCACTTTTAAGCCTCGGCCACCAATAGTAATCCTTCAAGTCTTGATACATTTTGTCCGATCCTGGATGGATCGAGTATCTCGACATGTGAGTTTCATTAAGAATGACTTCTCGAATACCGCCATAGAGCGGAACCCAAATACGCCCCTTAAAGTACAAGGTTCCCTCTTTGTTTGGCACCAAATTCTTCTGCATACCTCGGAGGTATTCAGCTCTACGATTTTCCATCTTAAGGGCTTCTTATTGTGCGTCATGAATGCGTGCAGTGAGGTTCGTTCAAATAGTCATTTCCAATGCTCGAACTCTTAGGGTCTTAACCCTTTCTTTTCGACTTAACGTGTCTGCTACAACGTTTGCCTTTCCAGGATGGTACTTAATCTCACAGTCATAATCGTTCAGCAACTCAACCCATCGTCGCTGACGCATGTTTAATTCCTTCTGATCAAATATGTGTTGCAGG
Source organism: Helianthus tuberosus (assembly GCA_030545235.1). Taxonomy (NCBI): domain Eukaryota; kingdom Viridiplantae; phylum Streptophyta; class Magnoliopsida; order Asterales; family Asteraceae; genus Helianthus; species Helianthus tuberosus. Next base: position 5,417,103 of record CM060362.1, read on the forward strand.
CTTTTGTGATCTGTGAAGATTGTACATCAAGTACCGTATAAATAGTGTCGCCAGATCTTCAAAACGAATACCACCGCGCCTAGCTCCAAGTCGTGCATGGTATAATTCCTTTCATGTACCTGCAACTGTCTTGAAGCATAAGAGATGACTTTTTGGCGTTGCATGAGCACGCAACCCAAACCTTGACACGAAGCGTCGCAGTATACCACGAAGTCTTCAGTGCCTTCGGGTAAGGATAGTATCGGTGCATCGCATAGCTTATTTTTGAGCAGTTGGAAGGCTTCTTCCTGCCTATCACCCCAGTCGTACTTCTTGTCTTTCTGCGTAAGGGTAGTTAGCGGTTGAGCTATCTTGGAGAAATTCCCGATAAATCGTCGGTAATAGCCCGCTAAGCCCAAAAATTGTCGAACTTCAATTGTGGTTTTGGGGGCTTCCCAATTCTTTATTGCTTCTATCTTGGCTGGGTCTACATGAATGCCCTTCTCGTTCACAACGTGACCAAGGAACTGTAATTCGCGAATCCAGAATTCGCACTTTGAGAACTTTGCATAAAGTTTCTCTTTCTTCAGTAGTCACAAAATGGTCCTGAGGTGTTGCTCGTGCTCTTCTCTCGTTCGCGAGTAAATCAGGATATCATCGATAAATACAATCACGAATTTATCGAGATATGGTTTGCATACGCGGTTCATGAGATCCATAAATACCGCTGGCGTGTTCGTCAGTCCAAATGGCATCATTCAGGAATTCGTAATGCCCATAACGCGTTCTGAATGCAGTCTTTGGTACGCTTTCCTCTTGGATTCTTACCTGATGGTATCCAGATTGAAGGTCGATCTTGGAATAGTAGCTCGATCCTTGCAACTGATCGAATAAGTCATCAATCCTCGGTAGTGGGTACCGATTCTTGATAGTGAGCTTGTTCAACTCTCTATAGTCGATACACATCCGCAGTGTTCCATCCTTCTTCTTCACGAACAATACTGGAGCTCCCCAAGGCGAGAAGCTTGGCCTTATGAATCCTTTATCCAACAACTCCTGGAGTTGTGTAAATAATTCTTGCATCTCAGAATGTGCAAGCCGATAGGGTGCCTTGGCTACAGGAGCGACTCCTGGAACCAAGTCTATATGAAATTCGACTTGTCGTTGCGGAGGTAATCCTGGCAGATCTTCGAGAAAAACATCAGGGAATTCCTTCACCATGGGAATGTCTTTGAGTTTCGGCTCCTCAGCCTTTTTATCTACAACGTGCGCCAGGAAAGCAACACATCCTTTCCTCAAACACTTCTGCGCCTTCATACAACTGATGATTCGCAGAGGCGCGTCTTGTTTTTCTCCATGTACGATGAGAGTTTCATCATTCGCCAGAGGGATGCGAATGATTTTCTCGTGACAAATAACTTCAGCTTTGTTCTTGGACAACCAGTCCATTCCGACCACTACATCGAAGCTACCCAATTGAATATGTAAGAGGTCGATGCTAAACCTTCGCTCACCAAGTTCTAATGAGCAACCTCTAACAACTTCGCCCGATTTAACAAGTTTACCATTGGCTAGTTCTTTGGAATAAGGAATATCTAATCTACTAGATTTTATTCCAAGCATACGTTTAAATTCCACAGACATGAACCTATAATCAGCACCAGTGTCAAATAGTATCGATGCAAAGTGATTGTTAACGAGAAACGTACCGGTGACCACATTAGGGTCCTCGCGTGCGTTCCTTGCTCCAATCACAAATGCTCGGGCCTGAGCATTGTTCCCCCTTGGGCAATCTTTCATGAAATGATCCTTGCTTCCACAACCAAAGCATCCTTGGTTCTGCCCAGCTCCATTACCATTCCGGTTACCATTGCCATTGCCATTTCCACCACCGTTTCTATTACCAGCACCGTTGCGGTTTCCATTCCCGTTTCTGTTACCATTTCCTTTTCCCCAACAGTTCTCAGTATGGTGACCCAGTTTTCCACACTTGTCGCATTTTGGAACGCGACAAACTCCTTCGTGATGACGCTTGCACTGGTTGCAAATGGGCAGAGTGCCCAGGTATCCTCTGGTAGGAGCGTCATTCATGGTTGCAAGAGTTTTCGCCTCCTGAGGCGGGTTGGGGTCTCGCTTCTTATTGTTGGAACCCTTGTTGTTACGTGTTGCTTGATTCAGGTTCGCATGCTTCCTTTTCTTGTCACCAGACGACTCAGCATGCGTCTCGGTCTTTTCAGTTGGGTTCAGTGATAACTTCTTCATACGAACAGCATCTTCAGTAAGGCTGACAGCCAGAGTTACAGCCCGAGTGATCGTTTCAGGTTTGGCCGAAGTTACCATGCTGTGAAATTCTGGGGCCAATCCCCAAATGTAGCGTTCAACGCACTTAAATTCGGGAGTCACCATGTAGGGGATCACTCTCGATAAATCGTGGAACCTTCGGGTATAACCAGTGATGTCTGCACCTTCCATGGTCAAGTGCTAGAACTCAGTCTCCAACCTTTGGAGTTCAGCACAAGAGCAATACTTCTCTCTCATACGTTCCTTTAGTTCATCCCACGTCATGCCGTACGCAGCATCATCAGCCAGAGTTTGGACTTGGAAATTCCACCAAGTCAAAACTTCATCAACAAACAACCCAGTAACAAAAGTGACTTGCTGATCCGTTGTACACTTGCTCATGCGGATAGTAGAATCAGTCTTTTCCGTCCAGCGTACAAAAGCCACTGCACCTCCAGTGCCGTCGTAATTCAGCGGCTTGCAGTCGAGAAACTGCTTGAAGGTGCAGCCTTGAGCTGTGTTTCCTCCAGATGTATCTCTCTTCCCATTACGTCTAGCATTGCTTGGTCATCCGCTTTGTTCGGTGTGGTTCGCCTCGTATTGGGCGATAGCTGCGGAGATCATTTCTTCCAGTAGGGCATTCAGTTCTTCAGCAGTCCTCGGTAGAAGAGGAGGAGGGGGTTGATCGGAATCCTGATTGTTCACAGCTCTCCTAGGCGCCATGTTCTGTCGGAACATAACACAACAGGGTTAGACATTTGTTTGATATCGTCATACGAGACAGTAATATTATATATACACAGACATATACCCACATAAGTGACCTCAAACAATCCGCCAAACGTATAAATCAATTCATACAACAACAAGCATGCATAAATAGATAAATACTGATGTGTCATGAGATATTCATCGAGTCTTTACACATATTAGGGCAACTTGTTACATCATTGTTTGCGAGGTAAACAAAATGTATAAGGGTTACATCACCCCCATAGTACAAGTTTAACAAATGTAAAGAACAAAATATCTTTCCTCACATTGGCGGTTCTTGTCTTTATACCCCAAACCAATACTTCAATAGAGTATTTAATAGGCTGGGGGAGGGGTGAGGGTGTTCACGTTTGACCTTTTCTTGTATTGAAGGAATCTCGTTTGATACGTGACAAGACTTGATGTGGTTTCTGTGCACTGAATTCCATAATAATGTATGCATCCGTAATTACGTAAGTCCTTGCACAGTCCGCACAGTTCGTTTCATCTTCGGATCACTTCCTTCAGATAGGCCACTGTTTTCAGGTAAAGTTACGAGTACCTGAGATATTCTATTTCTAGTATATGTATATATCAATTATTACACATAGTTGCAAGTAATTTCTAGTCAAAGACAAGTGCTACTCCAGTGCACCCTAAGTCTCGTAGTGTGCTTACTTGTCTCTTTGAAAACAGTTTCAGGTAGTGGATGTCGCGGAAAGTTTTATGCAATGAAAACTTTTTGAAAAATTGTTTTCGTGAAAGGATCCTAAAGATTGTAGTCTAGACTCGAGAAGGAATCCTGGTTCACTACAATCGTAGCTCTGATACCAATCTGTCACACCCCTTTCTAAGGCAGAAGCACGAGGCGTGATCTTGAAAGGTTCTCATTGCATACGACTGGTAAACATACTACATGCTCGTAAAAATAACTCCAAATGCCAAAACATTACATAACTGAAAACATAGGTTAAGTGTTTACATCACAAGACGGCATATTGTTTGAAAAGTTTGCAACTTTATTAAAATGTCGAACATAAAGGTTTGGTCCTTATATCACCACACGGAGTGGGATATAACAACCAAACTCAGCAAAACGGGCACCGGAGTCTTGACACAACATAGCTAATAACATAAACAACATCCAAGAGCAAGAGTAAGACCGCGCGCACATCCACTTTAGTTACCTGAAATACATGTGAGTTTTTGGAAAAACGTCAACATAATATTGGAGTGAATTCATGCAGTTTTTGTATTGAACGTTTGTATACTTTGAATGAAAACATGGTATGTAATTTGTATGAAACCAAGTATTTCTGTAAATATAAGGAAATCAAGATCGCTAATGGTTTGCAAGGCCATTAACATGTGACACGACATAGGAAGCATCCAAACCATAGGCATTTTTAGTTGTCGATTCACGACTAGAGACACAAAAGCACTTCTTGGTACTAGTTATGACCAAGAGTGTGGCTGCCTGAAACCCATTAGATCTAACCTTTTGTTCCGCGATCTTGGTATGTAAACCATTAATGGTGCTTATGACACCCTAGTCGTGACATGATCTAAAGTATCATTCCTTAGTTTTTGTATCCAACATACCATAACACATGTATTTTCCGCAAGTTTAGAAAATATGTAAAAGTTTAAAAGTGGGGACATGAACTCACAACTTTGCGTTTCCTGCGCCGTAAACTTCACCGAGTTTGCTTATTTAGCATCGTGACCTATACGTGTTTTATTAACGTTAGTCACTAGACTTGTATCGCACAAGTACAAGTCACCATCTTTTAAGTATGTGTTCTTTGTTGTTCAAAATAATTTATATTTTTAACTATGTATCTTACTTATATTATTTTCGCAAAATAAATATAAGTATCTTGTATTTTTCACCCGAGTTATGTATTTTTGTCCAAAACTTCATTTTAAGTTCGTAACTCGTCCAAGTTACATAATCTATTAAGAAATATATTTTCATAAATATATTCTCTTGTATTTGTCTATGCATGTTGTATGTGTATTTTGTATTTTTACTCCTTAGGAGTATTTAGTGTATTTTCAAGTCCTCATACACTACTATTACATATAATACATACTACATACACTTGGCACAAAATTTGGTGATCAATAAATATATATATTTTCCTCAAAAAATATACATACTTAATATCAATTTTTATCTTGAAGAAATCATCATTTCTTAACTTGAAGTTTACATAAAAATTAGGGAAACCTTGGTAAATATTTTTAGGTAAATTTTTAGGGAATAAGTTTCACCAAAACTTATATTTTTCTAAATGTCAAAATTTTATAGAAATTTTGACATGGTTTCCCCTAAAAATGGAAGTTTCCCATGTTTTCAAAACATGTGTTTATTTTCTTTTAAAATCATCACAAACAATCATCAACTCATTCAACACTTACCGAGTGTCAAAATCAAGTAATTTACTCTACATCATGAACTTGAAGTTTTTGTAAGAACTTGTAGTAACTTACCATGTTATTTAGTAGGTTTAGTTACCCTTTAAAACATTGTTATTTGTTTGTAAATCACATTCTTGAAAGATTTAGTCATTTACAACTTGTAAGATGATTTTTCTAAAAATATTTCTTTTGTATTTTTCTTGTTACAAACATGTTTCTAGTCTTGTTTAAACACTAAAAATATGATTAGTTTACTTAGAAACCATGACTTTGTAAATCTTATAAATAAACTTGGTTTCTTGAGAAAATCATTTTGGTAATCATCTATTTACAAGATTTGTATTTTGTTTAAATCATCTTTACATATGAAAACCAATTTCATCATTCAAGTTCATTAAGACATAAAGCATGATGATCTTGGTCTTTCACAAGATCACCACCTTAACTTACTAGATCATGTGTTTAATCACAATCTAGTAGGTTTCTTATGATGTCTAACATCACTAACACAAACCACCAATCACCAAGAAGCAAATCAACACAATCAACATGTATTCTCATACTATTAAGCTTATGTTAAAGTATCATGATCATGTTCTTTAGCCAAGAAGCAAATCAACACAATCAACATGTATTCTCATACTATTAAGCTTATGTTAAAGTATCATGATCATGTTCTTGTTCTTCAAGATTAACAATGTTTATCCTCTTTTAACCATCAAAATATGAAGTAACAAGGGATCATAAGGGTCTTACTACTAGCAAAAGGCTAGGGAAGAACACTTGATGTTGTAGGTGACAAATATGATGGTTAAAAGCAATCGGGAGAGGCCCTTGAAGTTCCAAGAGCTCCAAACTTCCTTAGACACCTTCTTGCACCTTAGGGTGAGCTTGGAATGGATGAACAATGGATGAAAGTGGTGGTGTGAGGACTTGATCTCGGCCGTGAGGAGGGGAGAAGAAGAGAGGAAGATGGTGAAGTGTGTGAGAGATGATGATGAGCTTATGGTCCTCCTTGTTATTCTTATATCCAAGTTTAACTGTTAATCCATTGGATAATATGTTCTTATAGTACAAGACAAGATCACTAGTAAATCTTCTAAGATCATATGCAATCTAGTGAGATCAAGTAAAGATCTTTGATGGGGGCCACCCCATGACCGTCCACTTTAAAGGGGGGGGGGTAAAGTGTAAGTTTGATGGATAGTTAAGTAATCTAATTAGATTTCAAGAGATTTAGTTAGTGTTTATGTGCATGATGTGTTATATAGTGTGTTAGGGTGTTCGGTGATCATAACTAGCTCAGAAATAATAAAACCATGCTTCTAGTGTAATTTTGATGTTTCGGGTAGTGTCCGGTTGTTCGGTTAGATACCGGTTCGTTAAAGTGCTAAATTGCACCGTTTAGTGTCCTTTATGTACCCTTTTGTGACACTTTCAATTTCCGACTTTTAGGAAGGCATTCAGGACTAATTAGTCATATTTTTACATGTTACTGACTTGTTATAATGCTGAATTTTGCTGAAATATATGAAATTCAGCATTTAAAGTGTGTTTCGGGTGCTTTTCAGTGCGTATATTAGCTTCCGGAAAGTCTATATGTTAACCCTTGTATACATCCTTGGGTTTCAATGTATTTTAGACATTGGACCTACTCCTAGGCCCCAATTCTATTGTCTGACTGCTTTCTGCAGAATTACTGACACAATGTGTCTTACCGGTGAGTTTACTAGTCTTTTTTACGCAACGCTAACATTAATGCATAAAGTCATATTTGAAGTATAAAACGTGCATGAATTCACATGCATAGCATGAAATCAGACAATGTTGACATTTAGGTACATAATTGCAGATATTAAATATTAATTAAATTGTACGGAAATTACCGGTTTGGTGCCAGTTGTCACAGATGTGTTTAGGTCATTAGTTGTTCATGGTTTATTAGGTGGTATCTCTCGAGTTAGGATTATAAATTGCACCATACATTGGGGACAATGAATCCCAAGTGTGGGGATGCGGTAACTCAAGAGATGGTTCATAGGATTGATGCTTTTAAATGCTTGAAATGGTTGAAATTGGCTAGACTTGAAAAAAAATTAAAAATTTAAAAATGTTTCGTAAAGATTTTTTCATAAAATGGAAAATGATAGGTGTAATCATGTTTTTTTTTTTCAATTATTATGTATATGAAATAATAAAACGGTCGAAAACGGGTCTAGTTTAGGATATGTGGGTAGGCCCAGCCGGTTAAAAGGTTCCTTAGGATTAATATAAAATACTTAAATATTAGGAATCTTGTGCGTTCTCGCCTTAGGATTTATAGCAAAACTGAAACTGTAGAGAGTATAAGGGATTCTGTTATAAACAAAAAGCTTATAAGTATTCCGGTTAAATGGCACATATGTTTCTTTTTATGAAAATAAATCTGAAACAAGGTGGCACCCGAAAAAATTCCATCTATCCATTATATTGAGCTAGTTGTGTATTGACACGGGGATGGCTACTTGTGTGGTACATACCGTCTAGGTGGAGTAAGAAAAAGATAAATATGTGAAACTTATGGCATTAATCATTGGGATGGTGACTCGAGTGGGGTATGTCCGCTAAGTGATCGTATAAAAGCATATCAAAGCTCAAAACCATCATCCATTATCCATCATAATTTAATCGGGAATATATAAAAGCTTGTTATATAAGACAGTAATCTCATAAGCTTGAAACAGGATTAGGTGGCGGTATGTTTTTTGAGTTTGAGACCCATAGACGAATAATGCACTTGAACTTAAAGAAACATGATTAAGGGCTTGGAAGCTGGTGGTTGGGTTTAAGTGGACAGTATATGTGCAATCTTAGTTAATGTGTGATTAGACTTGTTAATAAGATAACTGAATAAATTGAGAACCATTGATTTGATTGCGATTCCATTGCAAATAATTTTTCGGAACGAAAAAAGATAAGTGTGGGGATGTGTTGGAGATTGTGAAACCCGAGCGTTAACGTGTATTATATTATGTGCTTTAGCGTGTTTTAAGTGATTACATGACGTGAATGTGATAACTACGCGTATTTGTGATGTCACAGGTTAATCGCTTAATTCGGTAGAGTTGGAATACTTGGTGATAAAGCAGAACTGCTATGGATAATAATCGAGACATATTGAAGTAATCGGAACGTGTTTCGGGTTGCAAGATACTTTTCAAGAACGAAGCCTAGGTGTCGTTTGGTCATTAAGGGAAAGTTGCAATCTAGCCAAATATGAAGTCACAAATAGCGACGTAGGGTACGACTGCTTAAGCGTAGCCTACGGTCCATGCAGAATAAACAAAAAGGCAGCAGCAAGTCTCGAATGTAGCTTATGGAATGTTCTGTGTAGCCTACAGTTCAAGAAGGAACAAGAGACAGAGCATATGAACCGTAGCTTACGGTCCGTAACCATAAGCTACAACGGACATTATGGCAGTGGGCATGGAGTTGTTTTGTTCAAGGGTTAAAAGGGTTGAAACCCTAACATACATATCACGCATACACGACAGACATTAGTCGACGAATTTTCAAGGAGAACACACTTTTTCGCAGCATTATTCCATCATCATCATTTTTCTTTTCACAATATCAACAATTAACATGATGATTTCAACCGTGCTTCGAGCTTTTGACGATCAATCATATAACATGAGCGGCTAGTTTCTTAGTGGTGTCCTCCTCTTGTAAGTGAAAGATTTTTTTTGTGTTTTAACTTATTCGTGGATACGGTAATCTAAGCATTTGATGCTTTTTACCTTTGGATTTGATTGATTAGTTGTAATGGATTGATTTTATTTAAACTTTATTTCCGATTCATTCAGTTCCCAAGATTGCTAATAATTGAGATATATTTGCTAGGGATTAGGGTTGGTAAATTCAGTTGATTGCTTATATGATAACCTTCCGTTGTTTTACAATCGAAGTAAGTAGTCTTTAGGTAATCACAACTTGTTAATCAAATTAAATAATCATGTCTATGTGATTGTCACGATTAAATACATAATTACATTTGATTGAATCTAAAATCCGGATGAACCATTGTTTTCTCTCATTTTTCATAACTTCGTTTTAAGTAATTCGTTAGTTAAATCAAACTCTCAAACAAGCAGGTTTACATTTTTGCAAGTAGTTAACCAGTAACGCTTTCCACCAGACTCCTTTGGATTCGATACCCTGCTTACCTAGCTACCTAGATTAATTAGGTTTTTGCATGACCCGTTCGATATTCTTCATCTGTAACGTTCAGTCATAGCTGGGGAACACAAAGCCCACACCGTCTTCTTCTGGTTAGTTTGGTGGGGAGGTAGAAATGTTCGTCAAATGAATAAAAAATAAAAAATATACCATGGCAGTTGGGAACATTTGGTAAAATATAGGTTATTTATGTGACCGTAGACAACTAATAGTCATAGATTTATTGAACTATCATCACTATTGAGAACTTTTAGCCACAACTAATAACATTGCCTATTGATTTTTTTTAATTTTACTAAGTGGCTAATAAATAATAATTTTTGGTCACACGATTTCATAGGTGGCTATCTGTATTATCTTTCAGACACAATAAAAAAACATATTGTGGCAGTTAGTAACATTTTGTCACACTTTTTTACTATGACTAGGGATTGTCACATTTTTTTATTGAAAGTGTGGCTAAAGTTTTCGAAAATATGTATTTTCATCAAATGAATCAAAATATTAAATAAATACTGTGGCAGTATGTCACATTTGGCCACACTTTTCGAGTTGTGACTATTAAATGTCAGTTTGTTTTCTAAAAGTATGGATAAAGGTTTTAAACTATTATAAATGGTCTCATTCACAATAAAATGTGTGGCTAAATGTGTTTTAAAGTATTATGAATGACATTTAGCCACACAATTTTTCAAATATGTGAGAGGGCGGTTTTGCCTAAATTGTGGTTGTAGCCTAGTATTGACGAAGTGTTTCCCACGATGATTGGTAGCATCAATTGTATATCCAACAATAGTGCTTGAAGCCATGGTGTCATATGATCTTTTGATTTGAAATAGATTCGTTGGTGTTGCTGGTTCAAACCATGATGGCAATGTTCTAGATCAATATCCATTCTTTGATGACTTGTAGATGGAGTTACCCTCGGGTCTTCATTTTATATCAATGGAGCGGAGTATAAGCACAAGGAGTATCTTGTCGATGGTATTTATTATGAATAAGTAATTTGTATCCGTACGTTGCGGCGGTTTTGTAGATTAAGTGACATGATGCATGCATACCCTTATTATATTTCATTAACATTTGATGTGAAAGTTTTGAGCTACCCTTTTTGTTCAGTTGCTTAATGCGTGAGTGTTGTCTTAGTAATGTAGTCTACAATAATTAATCCCTGTATAAGATTGTGAGTGTTTACTAGGTTAACATCTATCTAATTGACATGTGAACTTACTTAGACCGCCCGTAGTGGGGCGTGTTTTTTAAAAATTTATCAAAAAAAACGCCCTATAACGCCCCGGTAACCGCTACACCCGGCGTTACCGGGCGTTATTTTCGAGAAAAATTGCGTCCGGCGTTTGAATTAAAACGCTTAAAATGAGGGGGGCCCACTTTTTTTACCGTTGACAAACGGTCAAAAAATGTATTTTTTTTTAATTTAAAATATTACCCCACTATATATATATCACCCCACATTCTCACCTTTTTTATAAAAAACCCACTTTATCTTCTACTTTCTCTCCCACTTTTCTTCTATTTTTCATAAAAAAAACACCCACTTTCTCCTACATTTTTATACAATCATGCATCTATTTCGACCCCCTTTTGGTGTCCCCGCAAGACCCACGAACCCGAACACAACTCAACCGCAAAACCCGTATAACCTTCAAGACATGGACCCGAGCTTTTTAACGTACGCGGCTTACTTGAGTGGCGCCCCTCCGTTTGTGGCTCCCACTTTCGGCTATGGTCAAGCCGGCGGGTCTCAACCCGAATCCGAACCCGATGTCGAAGTCGTGCCGGAGACGCAACCCGAACCGGTGCAAGAAACATCGAAACGCGGCAAAATGTCGCATAAGAAGAAGGAAAAAGACGCACCACGGCGTACAAAAAATATCATTAAGTGGACGAAGGACGAGGAATTCCCGTTGGCTCGGGCGTGGCTCGACATTTCGGAGGACGAAGATACCGGTAACCATTTTATATATATATTGTTTTACTTATTTTGTTACTATATTTTTTAACATACAACTTATAATTTTTTTTTTAATTTGTAGCAAACTTTCAAACTGGCCCGGTTTTTTGGGATAGGGTTCGTGCACTCTTTTTTACTACTTGGGGTCAAGGCGAACATCGGGACAAAGATTCCATTTCTAGCAAATGGACCGACATCAACAACAAGTGTCATGCGTTCCAAGAAGTCTTCCAACGTAACTACGATAATCGCCCGAGCGGTGAAGGTGACGTCTGGGTTTTAACGAAGACTTTGGAGGAGTTCGAGAGGACAAAATGCCCTTTCACGTACTATAAGTGTTGGGAGCTACTACGAAAAAGTCCAAAGTGGGCGGTAGTTAATCCAATGACGTCAAGTAGTAGACGTCGGGCTAAAAGGTCAAAAACATCATCCTCCGCTGACCCGTCAACTCCGACATCGGATGCCCGCAATGTTGATTTAAATGAGGCGGTGGACGTTGACGAGGGAATTCAAGAAGAGTTGGTCCGACCCACCGGTAGAAGAAAGGGAACCGGGAAAAAAACGGTCGAGTCGTCTTCCGATCTCGAGTTAAAGGATGATTTCGAGGAGATGAACCGTCGTCTCCAAGACATTCGCGACCTCGGCTACAAACGTTGGGAGATTATGCAAGAACGAGTGGCCGAAACCAAAAAGTTTAACGAGATGCAAGAGGCGAGGCAAATGGAAAAGGACATTGAGTTTTTGTCCAAACCTATCGACCACCTACAAGGCGATGCGTTGATCCTTGCGCAAATGCGTCGCCAAAAAATTAGAGAAAAATATGGACTCTAGATCATGTTATTTTTTTTAACTTTATTTTAACTATTTCGGTTTTTTTTTTTTCTTGTTTTTTTTATTTTCTGTTTTTTTTTTCAGTTTTTTTTAGTAATGTAATTTTTTTTTAAATTACTGAAGTTTTTTATGTTTTAAATTAAAATAAATAATTGTGAAATGATTGTGAAATGATTGAATGGGGGTTATTGGCATAATGCCCCACTACGCCACTTTTGCTATAATGCCCCATCACTGACTAGGACGCCACGTGTCGGATAATGCCCCATGGTGGGGGCATTATAACCCACTACCACTACACATGGTCTTAGAGTTTGTTGTTTACCTCAAAAAAAGGATGCCTATGATATGGGCTTTATTGCTTTCTAGTATTGGCAAGCAGTGTTTTCATGATTTCTTTTACAAAGACTAGAGAGTGTTTGTGATTGCTTATTTAACTCCAAAAGTTTGTTTTTTTTCTTTTTTTTTTTTTTTTTTTTTTGTTAAAAGTGCTTATTACTTTTCCTAAATGAGTTTTTAAAAAAGTGTTAGAATTAGCTTTTGTGGTGGGAAAAATAAAATGACCAAAAAGTATAAATTTACATGTTTAGTTGCTATTTTGAAGGGTGTGGTTAAAAAAATGGCTTTTAGCCTTTTTAACATAAACAACTTTTCACTCCTTCTCAAAAAGTCAAAATAAAAAGGACTTTTATCGATCTCAAACATTTTGTTAATTTATTGGCTTTTTGAAAAAACCTATCAGTCAATAAATTATTTCCAAACTCAATCCTAAACACCATGTTAGACTTGTAGAAAGTTATTATTGTTTGTTAGGTAAATATTTGGCATAACTTTTGTTTGTTAGGTAAATATTTGGCATAACTTCTTTATCTAGAGTTTCTTTCTAACGAAGGGGAGGATTACCAACGACGATGAAGAGATTATATTTAAGGTGTGGCATGAACGATAGTGGATGGCTAGAAATGCAGATTTATTAAATCGGGCCAAGATACGTGTTTTAACATTAAACGGGTCATCGAGTTTAGGCGAAAAAAAGATGAGGATGCACCGGAGAGTGACACATGTCCCAAAAAGCTATTATTTTATTATGTAGTGTGTATGTATACAGAGGGAATGATCTTTTGAAAAGAATTTTAGTGTGAAAAGATAAAGAACAAATGACATAATGGTATAACACAAAATAATTTATCGCTCCTCTTGTTTATTATTCTCTTACTAATAATTAGGCAAAACAAACTTTATTCTACGCATTTTAAAATTTATCCTACACATGTCGAAATGTATACTACATATATCCATCACAATATCGAAATTTATCATGCACTTATTTTACAATTTATCTTACATATGTTAAAAGTTGTTTTTCACCATAAATTATTTTTGTTTTAAAGAGTATATATTTTTAAAAGTGAATTATTAGTTCAATTTAATTAGTTGGCTAAGTTAGGATAATACAAGAAATTAATAATTTTATAAATTTACTTGTATAACCTTAAATAACATTAAATACTATATATCAAATGAAACATTTCTATTGTTAAACTTATTATTTTTATTCTTACAAAGTATATTATTCTCATTTGAACAATTCAATATATATATATATATATATATATATATATATATATATATATATAGGGAGGTTCATTTGAAAAGAATCTTCTTAAAAGAAGAAAAAATTAATTAATCTAGACCCTATATCTTTTTTGATCAATGGTTGTGAATCAAGATATTATTTTTATCCACTTTTAATTAATGCTTTAATTACTAACGGTAATATAGAAATTTTGATATAGAATATTAATAAATATTTTAAAGAGTTACTCTAAGTCTTATTAATGCAACCATAAATTCATCTTTCACCATCATTAATGTATTGGTTCCTACACAAATTTTATTAGAAGTGACAAAATTATTTAAAAATTTTATGTTCTACACATATTTTATTATGAGTCGTAAAATTATTTAAAAGTGTTTGAGTCCTACACATTCTGTATCCTATACCAAAATATTGTTTTAATGGTGTAAAAAGCGTTGAAAATGTAAGATCATGTGCAAGATTGTTTTTATTGTGCAAGGTACGCAACTATTTTATAAGATACGCTCATTAAATGATTAGAGTTCATTAATTTGAATAGCAAAGATAAATAATAGACTCATTAAATGATTTGTTCAAATTACCTTTGTATCATTTATTCTTTTTATTCTTAATTTTTAATTCTTCTCATTTGAACTCTCCACTACATATATATATATATATATATATATATATATTGAAGATTATTTAGAAACCACCATTTATCATTATCACGAGAACCGGTGTGAACACAACCAAAACTATTTAAAAAAAGCTTAAAACACAATTTTTTTAAAAAAATTTCCATTAAAATCGCAACTTTTTATTAATAACTTTTTTTTGAAACTTTTATTAATACGAATAATAATTACTGATGCACATGTGCATATGTCATATTTCTTGACACACCTATATGATTCCCCTTCCATCTACACTGCTATCCGTAATACATTACCAATATTATACAATTTCTCTTCTGTCTACACTACTATACGTAATACATTACCAATAATTATAATATTCCAAACTATGCACATGTGCATCCCCAACCTCCATACCATACCAAACAACATATTACATCATAAACAGACAAATATAAACAAATCATCAGCCACCAGATAAAATTAACCAAAATATGAATATGTGCATACAAATGACAACATCATTTAACAGGAAAACTATAAAGTGATGCACAAGTGCATCTCTTCCCAACTGCATCAATAATAAACTACCTTTTTAAACTCTTTGATTAACCATTACATTATCATCATTCATTGCATCTGGCATTTTTTACCCTTTATTCCTTTATCTTCTTTACTTTTTTTTTTTTCCATTTATTGATCTGCAATAAACAACACATAAGATAATCAAACATATAAACTTTATGCGTATGTGCATTAACATTAATTCTCTCATTACCGTATAAACTATACACATGTGCATTAATATGAATGACCTTAGTGATTTTATAAAAATATTTATAAGGGTTTTAATTTTATAAATTAAACATAATGAATTAAATCTCGTTTTTTATGGATTGGCTGGATTAATAAACCGCTAGATCAGTGACTCGACTTGTTAATTAATCCCGTGTATATTGTACTTATAACTTCATTTGAACAAAGGGTGCTCGAAGTTCTGGGATGTCTTGATTGTATAATATTACAGATGATAATATATTACGGATGGTAGTGTGTATGAAAAGGAGTTATAATATTGGTAATGTATTACGGATGGTAATATAGATGGGAGGGAAATTGTATAAGTGTTGTCAAGAAATATATGACATATGCACATGTGCATCAGTAATAGTTATTCGGATTAAAAAATTCAAAAAAATTATCAATAAAAAGTTTCGATTTTAAAGGAAATTTAATAAAAATTGTGTTTTTTTAAGTTTTTTTAAATAGTTTGGGTTGTGTTCACACTGTTTCTCACACTAACGTTGGTTCTCGCATTAACTCTACCTCTCTCTCTCTCTCTCTCCCTATATATATATATATATATATATATATATATATAGGGTCAGGATTTAAGAAAAAATGGTGAAAAGTGTGAGAACGATTTGGTGTTGACATGTGGCATTGATGCTAAATTACACTAAGGGGTAATATTGTCAAAAAAACCCACTCACATGAATTGGGTGTTCAAATAAAACGCCATATAAACACCTAATTCAGAAAAACGACATGAAAATACCCCAGTTGAAAACGCCATAAAACACTCAATTCAGAAAAACGTCATGAAAATACCCAGTTAAAAACGCCATAAAACACCCAGTTCAG
The DNA here is from genome assembly GCA_030545235.1 of Helianthus tuberosus. Taxonomy (NCBI): domain Eukaryota; kingdom Viridiplantae; phylum Streptophyta; class Magnoliopsida; order Asterales; family Asteraceae; genus Helianthus; species Helianthus tuberosus. Next base: position 5,433,421 of record CM060362.1, read on the forward strand.
AAAAACGCCATGAAAAACTCAGTTGAAAACACCATAAAACACTCGGTTCAGAAAACCGCCATGAAAAATACCTACTTAAAACGCCATAAAAATACCTAGTCTAAAACGCCAAAGACGCCGAATTCTGAAAAACGCCATAAAAGCCCAGTTCATTTTTTTCGAAAAGTATATCAATAGTATACTTGTTGGAAAGATAAAAAACACTGAATTTTATGGTGTGATTTTTTTAAAAAAATAATCGCATATAAAAAAGTTATTGGCGTTTAAATGTGATCAGGGGAAATGGCATGTGTTTAGCATGTGTACCCTTGTTTGGATATTCCTATTTTACCCCTCCTGGTAGTTCCAATGCCCCTATTATTTACAAAAATGACACCGCATCAATCTCAATAACTAACCACTAAGATCTTGTGGCTTGGAATCGTTCTCGTCGTTCTCACACTTTGAAGTGTTTTCTCCGGATCCGGTTCCTATATATATATATATATATATATATATATATATATATATATATATATATATATATATATATATATATATATATGTCTATATACAATACCGAGTTTACGGCCCTATTTAATTAACACGTTTCAGCATGTGTGTGTGCTTCAACGTTTTTACGTCTATTTTTTCCTATTTAACGACCCTATCACAACGTGCAAGTCCTATATTCTTTTCTACGTTTTAGGTTTCGGTCTAATTTTTTCGGGTTAACACGCTGCAACAGGGTGCGTGATTCAATGTTTTTACATCGACTATTCATTAGGGTTATTGGTCCCACCACAACACACAAATCCTAAATACAAGTTTTGTTATATGTATTAAACGCACGGGTCGTAAGTCATAACCTTTAGGGGCTGTTTGTTTACCTCTTAATGAGCCTCTTAATGGTTCATACATTTTACTGGTTCAACACTTAATGGTTCAGATTGTTTGTTTCGCAAGTAGATGTCTGAATGGTTCAGACATGTGCCTCTGAATGGTTAAGCATTATACAGAGTCTGAATGGTTAAGACCTCTAATCTAAATAGGTCAGACGTTTACCTCTAAACGGTTAAGCATTATACTGGCTTTTAATGGTTCAGACATCTTACAGGTTCAGCACTTAACCATTTAGAAGTTGTCAAACAGCCCCTTACTTTGATAATGGTTTTTGGACAATTGGAATTATTAAACCTCTCGTCTTGGACTCGGTTTGCTAACATGGTTATTTTATTTATTAACTTAAGCTTATATAAATAGTCTAGGACTCGGTCGGCTAACATGGTTATCTTCCTATGCTAATAAATGAAAATCTTTTTGGACACGTGTCACTTCCTGGTGTTTTCTCACCTTATTTTTCTATTTATCTCTCATATTAAATAATAATAATTTATTAGATAAGAACAAATATTTAGATAGGAATAACTATTTTGATAAGGATAAATGTTTCTTTCTATTATGATCATATTAAATAATAATAATAATAATAATAATAATAATAATAATAATAATAATAATAATAATAATTTTAAACAAAATTAGATAAGAATATAAAAGTTTGTTTTTATTATGATCATAATAAATAATAATAATAATTCTAAACAAAAATATAGATAAGAATAAATATTTGTTTTTTTATAACTCAATCTAAACAAAAGTTTCGATAAACATAAACGTTTGTTTTTTATTATGAGTAGATATATATACTTAGGAGTTCGGTGATTGAAATTATGGTAAATTAGAAATCAAAGGTTCCTGTTTGATATATACTTAACAATTGTTTTATTGTTTTTTTTCACTAGAATTAAATAATTATTCTAGGTCGGGCATATGCTTTTATCAAATTGTAAGTGTTTTAGACGCATCGCTATAATAGTAGGTGTACTGTTATAATTGGTTTAAACCCATCATTTATCGCACATTGCATCAACATGCAGAAAGAACACGATTTTTAGATATAACAATTATATACTCCATTTAAAGAGAATTTAGTTCTCGATTTTACGGTATAATTCATAAAAATAATGAAATATATAAAAACGTGGGGATCGATCTCCACCTTTTTGTACCATAAACTCTCTTGAGTACAAATTTAAGACAAGTGTTTTATGAATGAAATAAACAAATAAGCAATTACATCGAGTTCATTTTTAAAAAATAAATCTTGACGACTGTATATGTTAACATATGACATTATATTTTATTCAACACATGTAATATATGAGTTTTTTTAAAGACATGTTTTTTTATTATTTATTATATAAAATCATATTTATGAAAAATAAAAAAGAACAAAGTGAAATGTCATAATAAGTAAATAGTACATCAATGTTCTTTTTTAAAAGATGAATCTTGATGACTATTTATGTTAACATATAAGATTATATTTTATTCAACACATGCAATATACGAGTTTTTTAAAAATATATCTTTTTCATCGTTTATTATATAAAATTATATTTATGCAATCCGTGTAATACACGGGGTTCTAACCTAGTTTTATTTATAAACTTAAGCTTATTTAAAATTATCTCAAATCCAACTATTTTGACGAATTTATAAGCTTATTTAAAATTATCTCAAGTCCAACTATTTTGACGTATTTATATCTGTAACTACTAAAAATATAAACATATCTCAATATTATCAAAATCGTGAAAAAAAAAAAGTAATTTTATTCAAAACTACAACACATAACTTAAAACTTCATAGTAACTAGCAATAAGTCACGCGCGCGTTGCGGCGCGGGTACATCGCAAACATCGAATGGATTAGTCTAAACGTTATGTGATGTGTTAATCATATTAAAACACGTGTTTCGACATATTTGATTGAACTAAGTGTAACCTATATAAGCATTGCGATTGAATCAAAACATAAAATAAATCAAATTTATACCGTACAATCATAACATATTACATGTGACATGAGTCATACATAGAAAACGTAACGGGATAACAGAAAAAGCTGACACGTATAATCAAAAGAGATTAATTAGAGCTTTTAGAAAAGGAAAAAAAGAAACCACAATTTTACTCCACTCGGATCAAAACAAAATTTACAAAACATTCATAAAATAATCACGAAAACATATTATATTTGACCTGACTCGTTTCCCAAAAAAATTTTACATCGAAACATACACCAACTCGAATTTATACCGAAACACACATAAAAATTTACACGTAAAAAATGGTGCTTCAAACGAAAACGTATTATGTTTAACCTGACTCGTTTCCAGAAGAAGTTTATGTAGAAATGTAGAGAAAATTGAATTTATACTGACTCGTACATAAAAATTTACATGTAAAAAAATTATTTTTTCTTAAGTAAAGGAGGTATAATGGTAAACTCGACACAAATTATTAGTAAAAAACTTAATAGGTTAAATACGTTTGTAAAATCGTGCTAAGTAGCACTAATGCCACACCACTGCAAGCGACCACCAACATCAGAAGAGCTCGAACAAATAAAATAAATAAAAATGTAAAAAATAACACCGAATGAAAAACAGACGTAAAATCGTTGAATCACGCACGCCTGTTGCGGCGTGTTAATGCGAAGAAATTAGACATAAACATAAAACTTAGAAAACAATAACTAAGTCGATTTAGGACCCGCATGTTGCGACGAACTCGTCAAACGGAGAACATTTGACGCGTTGCGACTGGCCTGTCAAACGGGAAAGCACAGATGAAAAAAACGTTAAACCCCACATGCACGTTGCCGCGTGTTAACCCACAAGATTTAAAACGAAACGTAAAACGAAAAACTTGCGAAAGATGAAAATTATGGGGTTAGGAAGTTGAAAAAAAATGTTGGGGATAAATTGTAAAAGATGAAATGTTTTGGGTTAAAAGTAAAAAATTCAAAGGGGTTAAAATGTAAAAAATAAAAAGCTTTAAGTTAAAAATAAAAAATGCCAAAACTTTTTTGAAAAACTCACAATGCATAAATTACAACATGATAAAGCAAGAAATGGTTGCTAATTTATAGGTTGGAAATATTTCAGATCACTATCAATATCATGTAAACCATTTTCAAATAACTAGGGTAATGTCGTCATCAGTGACTTCATTTTCTTCCTTTGCTTCCATGTATAAATAACAGCAAAGCTTACCATTCTAGTTTCTCACAACAAATAACAAACACTAGGAAGAATCCAACATTCAAAAACAACAATGGTCATGTCAAAGGAAGTGCCACAACTGAAACTAGGTTCACAAGGTCTGGTTGTTTCAGCACAGGGATTGGGTTGTATGGGTATGTCCGCACACTACGGACCAGCAAAGCCCGAACCGGAGATGATCGAGCTCATACGCCACGCCATCGACTCTGGGATCACCTTCCTTGATACCTCCGACTTCTACGGCCCTCACACCAATGAAATCCTAATCGGCAAGGTTGGTAACTAAGTTTATGAACCTCGCCAATACAATCTAAATAAGAACTTATATAATAATTTACATCGAGATAGCTGGTAAACGGGCAACAAGCTGCGCCGCTACCCCTTTTTGACTAGCAAAACTAAGCCTTTTAAAAACTACGTCCATAGATATCGGGGTCATAACATTACTATGCATGACCCTTTGAACTCGACTAAGTAAGTCCACAGCCTAAGTTATTAAAGTAGGGTTGCTATTATTTTTATTTCATTTGAGGAACGTTAATACTTTGTGTAGGCTTTGAAAGGAGGATATAGAGAGAAAGTTCAAATTGCTACTAAATTTGGAGTACGTTTGATAGATGGAAAGCCTCCGGTGGTTTGTGGTGATCCTACGTACGTCCGGTCAGCTTGTGAAGCTAGCTTGAAACGACTTGATGTCGACTGCATTGATCTCTACTACGCTCATAGGATTGACACTAGTATCCCAATCGAAGTCACGGTTTGTCTTTTCTTTTTTTAACAACAATTTTTTACACCTGAATACCACTTAATCCTGCACTTGCAAATATTTAAGCTCACACCATTTTATGGAGGTCATGGGTGAAGTTAGGGCTTGATCATCTTGCTTTTATAGTGTTTTTTCTCATCACTTTGTGTTATCGGTAGTTTACTACTATTATTATTAGAAGGGGCAGACCTATGTGTTTTGGTGGGTGGGCGGGTGCACCCCTTCAAAAAATAGTGTATTTTTTAGGCAAAAAACCCGACTGCACCCCTTGAAAATATGGTTGAACCCCTCATCTGCACCCCCAACAAATAATTGTTGGGTCCGCCACTGATTATTAGTAGTTTTTGTATTGCTTTTGTGTTGATTCTTATAGTCACACTTTTATCTTATTTAGACTACTATAGTTTACATGTAAAGGTTTTAGAGTTGGGGTCTCTGAGCAACTTTTTTTTTATTGGGACAGAGGTAAGGTTTGCCTCTATCGTACAGTGAGATTTTACTAAGTACATGTATTTGTTTGTTTGTTTAGAAACATCAACATTTTGAGTAATTTTAAGCAATTTCCATCTTGTATGGTATCCATGACAAGATTGAGTTGTTCTTAATTATAACACTTGTTTATATGTGTGACAAATTGTTATGAAAAGATGGGAGAACTAAAGAAACTGGTAGAGGAAGGCAAAGTGAAGTACATAGGGTTATCAGAAGCATGTGCTTCAACAATCAGAAGGGCTCATGCCGTACATCCTATAACCGCAATACAGACCGAGTGGTCTTTATGGTCACGAGATTTGGAGGATGATATTCTTCCTACTTGCAGGTGATCTTCACAAGTTTTGATATATTACACCCTTAGCTAGTTAGCTTTGATGGTGATTTTATGATCTGTTTTGCAGAGAACTTGGCATAGGGATTGTTCCATACAGTCCTCTTGGTAGGGGATTCTTGGCTGGTGGTGAAACATTGGTTAAAAACTTGCCAGAGGGAGACACAAGGAAGGTATTATATTTATAGCACACTATTGGGTAAAAAGGAAAATGTGAAAGATTGATAAAGTTAGAGGAAAACATTCTTTGAAGAAAGGAGCCTTAAATCATGGAATTCGGGTCTTATTGTTAGGCCAAAGTATCGTCAAGACCTTTCTTCCACTTCTCGTGGCCCCGTAACTCCAATCATAACCTAAGTTATGCTTGTTTAAAGTCTGGATAATTACAATGGTATTTTCAATCGCAGATAGCCTTTTTATCACCGATTTGCGAGTTTTGTTTTGCAACCGCGTCTTTAAGACCATGCAATCCTTTGCTTATTTTTTCTTTAAAGTTAAAAGCAAGTCAATTTCCCGAAGTAAAATATCAAAATAATCTTCTTTTAAATATATATATATATATATATATATATATATAAATTTGCAAAGCATGAATTGTAACACACCCAATGAGCAAGATATCGAGAGTATAACAATGTGATATACTATTTTTATTTACGTTTTGATATAAATTATATTCAAAATCAAGTCATGTCAAGGCTTACCAAATTCACTTGGTACATTTTTAAGCGTACTTAAAATAATAATACACTTTCTAACAAATGCGCGACAACTTTTTACTATTCCATTGCAACATTAGGGAATTTCACAATTTCACAATTTCACAAGTGTGTTTACAAATTCAGAAAAAAACCAAATAATTATACAAGGCATTCAATGATCCAAAATATAAAACAAATATCCAAATATTAAAAATGTAACAGTTCATCTAAGTGGCAATAAACTATGTATCAAATCGCTTGAGATGTAGTAACAACTGAATCATCCACTATTATAATAAAAATCTAGTAAGGTATGAGAGATAATTAAAAACACAAATAAGAAATGAAATATTAAAAGTCAAAAGTTGAGATTGTTGGAACATATCAATAAATCTTCTTGTTTGGCAGTTAAAAAAAATTGAATGTGATTATGTGAAGGTAGTAACATGTGCATTTGCCAAGTAGAAAGTCAAATATGGAACCCTTAGTTAGTTGTATTTAAATTCATTGCAGGAATATCCGAGGTTTAAGAATGTTGAGCACAATAAGACTGTGTTCGAGCGGGTGAATGAGATGGCTACAAGGAAAGGGTGCACCGCGGCTCAACTAGCACTGGCGTGGGTGCACCACCAAGGAACCGATGTGGTTCCAATTCCTGGAACCACAAAGATTGAAAACTTGAACCAAAACATTAAAGCTTTGTGTATAAAGTTAACACCAATAGAAATGGTGGAACTTGAATCATATGCTTCAAGTGATGTGGTGAAGGGGGATAGGCATGTATACATGCAAAGGACTTGGATAAATTCAGAGACTCCTCCACTGTCCACTTAGAAACGGAATTTATGTTTCTTTAAATAAATTAGTGACTTATAAGTCACGTGTGTGGTTTCTTGTGTTGTTAAGATGTCAAGCTTTTAGAGCTTTGGCATTTTAGCTTTAGTTTTCATGATTATGTTCTATAATAAATGATCGTGTGTGTGTTTTAAAGATTGTTACTTTGTTGGAAGTTATGTTATGCTTGATGGTGTTAATTATGCTTTAAAAATTATGATTTTGTTCGATATTTTTCATATGTTCTGTTTCGTCGAATCCTTTATATGTCTAACATAATTCGAGTACGCTATTTATCTTAGTTTCGGTTAATAACCGAAACTTAGTTTCGGTTAATAACCGAAACTAAACTCCTCCACACTCAAGGATTTACGTCTGATTAACCCATATAAAATTCTTTTCTGAGTGTGCTTACCCATTTTCATGAGGCTGGTAACATCTCTAACGGGTGTAGCTCGTCTTTTATTTCGCTTTTTCCCAAAGTTAGGGATGCCAATGGCTTTCAAGATTTCCGTCCTATCAACCTAATTGGGTCTATTAGTAAGGTTATCTCTAAGGTCTTAGCTAATAGGCTCAAAAGGGTTATCAACTCGGTTATTTCTGAAACGCAATCGGGATTCCTAAAAGATCGGAACATCATTGACGGGCTGTTAATCTTAAATGAAATTATTTCTTGGGCTAAAAAACAAAAAGATAAAGCACTCCTGTTCAAAATTGATTTTGAAAAAGCCTTTGACAATATTAATTGGAAGTTCATTGACTCTGTTCAAGAACAAATGAATTTCCCGCCTTAGTGGCGAAAATGGATCATAGGTGTCTTGACTTCGGCCAAGTCCTCGGTCCTCATCAATGGGTCCCCGACGTATGAATTTCGTTTTCAACGGGGGGTTAGGCAAGGGGATCCGCTTTCTGCTTTTCTTTTCATAATGGGTATGGAGGCGCTCTCTAGTATGTTAAAAAAGGCGGAGGAGGTGGAATTGTTCAAAGGCTTCAAATGTCCTAAAAATGGCCCAGCCTTGTCTCATCTTTTCTTTGCGGACGATGCTCTAATTATTGGTGAATGGGATGTCGTAAACGCCCTCAACATGGCCCGTATTTTGAGATGTTTTTATGTGATTTCGGGTTTGAAAATAAATTATGCCAAATCAAATCTTATGGGAGTGGGGGTGTCCAAAGAAGAGATAGAGCATATGGCAAATTGTATTGGGTGTAGGCCAGCCGCTTTACCTTGCATGTATTTGGGATTGCCTATTGGTTCAAATATGAATCGGGTGTCTAGTTGGGATCCGGTTATACAGGCGTTTGATAAAAGGTTGTCATTATGGAAAGCTTCGGTCTTGTCGATTGGGGGTAGACTTACCCACTTAAAGGCAGTTATGGAGACGCTTCCAACTTATTTCCTCTCGTTGTATCGGGCTCCCGTGGCTGTCATAAAAAAACTAGAGGCTAAAAGAAGGACTTTTTTTGGGGGAGGCAATGAAGAGAAGCATAAGATAAAGTGGGTTAAGGGGGATAGAGTTTGCATGCACAAAGAAGCAGGGGGTTTGGGTCTAACGCCTCTCAGAGACGCCAACATCGCCCTCCTCACGAAGTGGTGGTGGCGTTTTAGGACTTAACCAAATGCGCTTTGGAGGAAGGTAGTTGGGTCCTTGCATTCCAACAAAAGATGTTGGCCGGTTCTCCCGCACTCTAAAAGCTTGGCGAGTACTTGGAGCTCTATAGCAAAGCTGGGTAATCATCTAGCTCATACGAATCTGAATTTAAACTCGTTAATCATGGGAAAAGTGGGTAAAGGGGATATTATTAGGTTCTGGGTAGATCCTTGGATCACCTAAGATCCGTTAAAAAACTCCTTTCCCAGTTTATTCAAGCTGGAAAAAGACAAGTGTTGTATGATTCAAGACATGTATGAGATGCAGAGTGGTTCGGTTCTCTGGAAATGGAGATGGAAAAGACGGAGTTTGAATCAAATGAAAACGAACGAGTTGGAGTCTTTGATGGGCATGCTTCAACAGGTTCGGCCCAATTCTCATTCAGATCGTTGGTTATGGCTTCCAGATAAAGAAGGGGAGTTTTCGGTTGCCTCAATGAAGGCAGTGCTTGCTGAATCTTACTGTGCTTCAGTCCCATTTATTTTGGAGTGGAATAATTGGGTCCCATTGAAAGTGAACATTATGGCTTGGAGGGCTGAGATGGGTAGACTTCCAACCCTTACGACCTTACGTTCTAAGAATGTGAATGTCGGTTCAGTGGTATGCAAGCTTTGTGGGAGCGAAGACGAGTCAAGTGAGCATCTTTTCACCTCATGCTTTTTCTCTAGTCACGTTTGGAAAGCCGTGGCGGCTTGGTGTAAAGTGCCGCCCATATACGCTTTTTCTATAAAAGATCTCCTGATGGCTCACAAAGATCAAAGGATGGATAGGCGTTTAAAAAAGGTTTTTTATGGAGTTATGATGACGGCGTGTTAGGGTATTTGGAAAGCAAGGAATGAAGCCGTCTTCTCCGGAGCAACGGTTAATGTCGCAAAAACAGTGGAAGACATCAAGTCGTTAAGTTTTTTTTTGGATAAAAAATAGATCTCCGTTTAGCTCTTTGTCGTGGAAAAACTGGTGTACTTTTATTGTGTAATTTTGTTGTTGTTCTCTAGCTCTTGGCTAGTTGTTGGTTATGAAATATTGTCGTTCCAAACAAAAAAAATTAGTATACAAGAGGTAGGGTGTAACACCTCGAAAATTCACGTCCTTTAATGTGTTGACACGTGTCATATGTTTGAACGTGTGAAAGAATGTTATAAAAGGATTAAAGTTGACAATCATGGAAAGTATGTGAATATACGAGTTCTAAATGTCAACAGTGAATAAATATATTGTACATTAACCCTACATGATGCTCATACCTTCAAACGAATAAATCATGGATCATACGAAGCTAAATATGGAAGAAAGTGAGAGATTACAAACTACAGGGGTTAAATGTGTCAACATGTTTAAGTTATACCTCTGAGTGACCTTTTGACCAAACCAAAGCTTTGTAACTGTTAATTATGCTCACTAGAATGCACGATATAAATTTCATAAAGTTTCGTTATCGTATGAGAAAGTTATGATCAAATTCGTATGCGAGGGGTTAAAAGCGTCAACGATGAAGTTTAGGACTTTTCGGGTGACAATAAAGTTAACCGAGGACTAAACAAAGTGGGTATAAGTCTTGAAGCCCTTAAACGTCAATTTGGAGGGTTCAAAGTGCAAGAAATAAAGTCGTAGCAAAGTTCCCAAGAGCCAAGGACCAAAGTGTAAAAATCAAAATTTGAAGATTTGTTCAGAAGAGGCCTCGCGCCACGCGACGGCCCTGGGGGGGGGCTACGCGTGCCGCGAGGGGTAGTCTGTTCCGAAAACTTTGGGTTCTTGTCTTCCATTTGCATTCTAACCGACTTATAAACGATTTTTCACATCTTGGATGACCCCTAGGCAACCCCTAAACACTTAGGGACATCTGGAAGTGATCCATGGCCATGGTAGACTTGTGTGGCAACAATCCATGAGTTCTTGAGCACTATATAAGGCCACAAGGTTGCAACCAATTCTTCACACCTTCCTTCAGCTTTTCTGATCATTTCTGGAGCTCCAAAGCAGGCTCAAGTGATCACTAATCAAGCATAGGACTTCAGTAAGTATGCTTAACCTTTCTTAGTTAAGTTTTTGCTTAGTTTTAGCTTAAAAGTCAAACCGTCGTAATTAACGGTTGACTTAACGATTAATCACTAATGGTCCAGTGATTAGTCGAATTGAAAGTAGTTATAAGTTGGTAATTATGTGGGTAATAAACCCTTAAAAGGGTTCCCCCTGATTCCCACTCTAACTAGGTCAAATGTCGGGTCAAACTTGTTATTAAAAAGTCAACAGAATGTTTATTTTCTAATTTATGCATAATTAGCAATGTAGAACACATACAACCTGTTCGATCATTATTATAACTTGGTAATTAGTGTAAGAACATGTCTAAACATGTTCAACCCGACAATTTTATGTTTAGACCCGGTTCGGAACCGAAAGTCGCAAAGCTTTGACTTTTGCTTTGACTTCAGTTCTGACCCGTTTTGGTATGTTTTAGAAATGCCTTGGAGCTTTAATTGGACTAGGTTACATGCTAGTATAACCCTCTGTGATTATACACCTTGGTTCATTAGTTAACCAATTAATATGCATGATTCCGTTAATCGCTCATATGTTGACCATTATGCCCTTTTCACCTTAAAACGTGATTTTTGAAAATGTAAAAGAGTAGAAACTTTAATTACTGATATATAAACTTGCACCCAAAATTTGACATCAGTTTGAGGTGTAGATTGAGAGTTATGCTCATTAGCGTAATTAGAAAGTTTATTAGCGATTAAACGACATAATTAGCGTATAGCCTATTTAAACATACTTTTTGATATCAAACTCTTTACCCACTGATGTAATATATTATTTTGGGATTTTTTAAGATTTTTAATTTAATTTTAGACTGAGCATAACTTATAGTCATAGTCTTAATCCGGTAATTGTCGGTTTTGCCCTTTCGGGCTATAAAATGAGTTTTACATATCTTTTTGACCTCAAACCTTTTGCTACTGATTACATATGATAAATAAATTATTTTAAGCCTTCTGGAATAATAAAAATATCAGATTTCCATATAGAACCCGGAAACGGCTTCTAATCGCCTTATTAAGCGTTTTTAACGCATAGTATGTACTAAAACTATTTTAAACATACAAAGGTTGATACCTACTGATATTTTAGGTAAATTATGATATTTTAACAGTAATCAAAAGTTGTTTAACTCAGACTTCAGTTTTGAGCTTTTCGGCTTATGTGAAATTACCAAAATGCCCCTACGGTGCATAGTTTGGTTATAATTGATAAATTTCACATATATACTCTACCCTACTGTTATAACTTAGTAAAATAAGTATTTTTACTGATTATATCAGACCTGTAACTCAGGGTAATACTTAAACTCTTTTATAATCTTTTAAATGACCAAACTACCCCTACGGGGCATAGTTTGTGTTTAAATTCGTTTCAGGCATAATAAAAGACATCTTACTGATGTCACAACATATTTGAAGCATATTAACTTAGGAAACCTGTATATGGCTCTTACGGATACCCGTTACGCTTATTACGCGTTCGGTTCGGTTTATGTAACAAGTTTACATAAATTAGCCGAAACGGGTCAAACCTTATCGGTTTTATCTCAAAATCCAGAATGTGTATGAAATACCCATATTAAACAAGTCTTCAAACTTGTCGGGTCTAAATCACATTCTATCCGGTCTTCGCTTAATCGTGCGTACGAACCGTATCTTTGAAACTAACCGGTCTAAGCTTAAGCTTAATTAAAGACCCGTTAGGATTCTAATAGGTTATTATAAACCTTCGTTCCAGAATAGGAGGACCAGTAAAAGCTACTTGCATTTGCTTATTGTGATTATTACTTTGCTCAGGTAAATACTTTTAACTTATTTTCCCTATACGGGCTTGGGTTACGTTATATAAAATACCGCTTGGTCGGGCATCAAATCTTCCATCGTTTGGTGGTTAATTGAATAATTTGATCGGCCCGTTTAAATTGTTTTGTTTACTTAAAGCCTTTGGGGGGTTAATGACCATGTCCCGGATATCCTTGGTATCATTTTACGAAATGGCCACGACTTAAGCACGGAGTGTAGGCGTACACTCGTCAGTGCACAAATAGTTGATGTGGTGTGTCTATTGATCTTTAACCCGGCACGCTCCGGGCTACTGAACGCATAAGAAACATGTAATTCTTTTACAAGATTGTATATTTAAATGATTATCCCAAGTTATAAAATGTTTATGCCACGTGCATCCAAATAAATTTTCAATCATTTTTAAAATGAGTCAGTTGATTGTATTTACCAGTGTAAACTGACGTATTTTCCCAAAAAGATTAAATGCAGGTACTAAGCGTAATAGGCTGGGATTTCTCCTTAGCATCAATAGAAGTCTCGCAAGCTTAAGATGCCTAAAGTCTGTTGAACTACTATTTATTTTTGATCCTTCTGTGGACAAACTTTCAACTGTTGTGATACACGATATTACAATATTTTATTTGGTTGAAATATATCTTTTCATTTGCTTCCGCTGTGCATTTAAATGTTGTGTTGTTTAACTATTATGTTGCCAACCACGTCACGATACTCCCCACCGTGCCCACCGGTGACACGTGGAATCCGGGGTGTGACATAGGGTTGTTTGGCAACTTCTGAATAGCTAAGGGGTTGTTTGGCAACTTCTGAATGGCTAAGTGTTGAACCGCTAAAAGGTCTGAACCATTAAGTTTTGAATCAATAAGAGATTTGAACCATTAAGAGACAATATAATGCTTAACCATTCAGAGGCAAATGTCTGACCAATTCAGATTATAGGTCTTAACCATTCAGACTCAGTATAATGCTTAACCGTTCAGAGGCAAATGTCTGAACTATTCAGACATGCTCAGACATGTGCTCGGGAAATAAACAGTCTGAACCAGTAAGGAATTTGAATCATTAAGATCCCCATTAAGAGTTAAACAAACAACCCCTAAGTGTTGAACCAGTAAGAGGTGTGAACCATTAATAGCCAGTATAATGCTTAACCGTTCAGAGGCAAATGTCTGTCCAACTCCGATTACAGGTCTTAACCATTCAGACTCAGCATAATACCTAACCATTCAGATGCAAATGTCTGAACCATTCGCACATCTGCTCGCTAAACAAACAGTCTGAACCATTAAGTGCTGAACCAGGTAAGAGTTCTGAACCATTAAGAGCCGAACCAGAAAAATGTCTGAACCATTAAGAGCTAAACAAACAGCCCCCGTATAAACAATCCATGGCACATTGTATACTATCATAAAAACCAAATTCGGTGGGGTTTCCACCGGCTTTGGTTGGCTCTTTCTCATGTATATGGATAATATAAAATTTTGCACAGTCGGTGACGAGCTAACTTTTGTCACATGTGAATATACTACAAAATTTTTTTATGTTATTTCACTGCAAAATAAGATGACCAATTAACTTTTGCCACACGCGAATATGCACTACATGATATTATTTCACAAAGAGGTCTAGGGTTAGATTCGTCGCAACCTTCCCATATTCAATTTTTTCCTTCTAATTTTCTACCTGCCATAACTCACCTTCTACATTCCTATCTTAACATCAATTGCCCTAAACTTCTATTAAATACTTTCTAAGTTTATATAGCAAAGTAGTCCCTCAAAATATTTTTCCCACTTTCTGCAACGTTATAAAAAAAAGGTTTTTATTTACTTTGCTTATGGGAGAATTTTGCAATACAGTAGGTTCGTTGTGTCGCAAGCAGTGGCGGATCTAGGATTCGCGCCAAGCCGTAACGTTTTATAAATAAGCGGTAACGAAATCAAAAAAACGTCAAATTTAGCGGACGCCACCCCTTACTATATGCTACATCCGCCCCTAGTCGCAATCTGATGCAAATTTGTTTCTCAAGTTAAGTAGAACTAAGATGGCAATTCTCTTGGTGTTAGTATGTAGACGACTTAGGTGGTGTTTGTTTTTTCAGATGTAAAATGTCTGCAGTCTGCGGACCACATCTGCAGGCATCTGCAAGAGAAGATGTGGACCAAAGGTCTGTAGTCTGCAAAGAGAAGAGGGTTTGTTTTTTTTTTTTACTTCTACAAAACCCTTCTCATACCCACAACACAGACAACACCCGTCACCCATCTCTCTCTGCTTCATCTACCACCACCACCACCACCGCCGCCACCACCGTCACCACTACACCACCGCCACCACCGTCACCACAGAGAGAGATAGAGAGAGACGCAGGAGAGAGAAACAGAGAGAGGGAGACGTCAGAGAGAAAGAAGCTGAAGGTCCGATCTGGGTTTTGTGTTCTTGATTGTGCCATTTTTCTGGGTTTAATCCTTTTTGTTTTGGGTTTAATCCTATCTGGGTTTTGTGTTCCGATTTGGGGGTTTCGATTTGGGTTTAATCCGGTCTCTCTCTCTCTCTCACCGATCTCTCTCTCTCTCTCTACGATCTGGGTTTTGTGTTCCGATTTGGGGGTTTCGATGGTGGTGGTGGCTGAGATGTGGTGGTGGAGGTGGAGGTGGTGGCTGAGATGTGGTGGTGGAGGTGGTGGTGGAGGTGGTGGCTGAGATGATGGTGGTAGGTTTTGTGTTTTTTTTGAAGATCTGTATGTTTGAGAAGATGATAGGTATTGGCTTTTTTTTAAGCTAATTAAAGCAATTTTCAGATCTTCTTTAAAAAAAAAAAACAAACGGTCTTCAAAGCCTTATGTCTGTCCGCCTACAGACATAAGGTCTTTGCAGATGTTATAAGCAAAAACAAACAGCCCCTTAATAACAACCGATAATGGTGAAGATGAAATGACTTGATGGAAATTTATGTGTGCGTTTTCACATGATAGACTTAGGTGATCTAAGTCATTTTTTTTTGGGCCGTGAACTGAGCCGTTAGATGATGATATCGTTTTACATCAGAGGAAACATCAAATGTGAATGCAAAGTTATGTGCTGACAATGGGAAGAAATTTGATGATCTTAGTATGTACCCTCAAATTATAGAAAGCCTCATCTACTTAACGATTACCCGACATGGCTTTAGCAGTAAGTGTGCTAAATCAGTATGTGCAAAATCCTCAAAAACCTCATCTTGATGTTGTGTTGGCCAGATCTTTACGTTTGATCCAATCGCAATGCTCATATAAGTTACATTGAGTTCAATCAGATACGTCAAAACACGCGTTTTCATATGGTTACCGCATTACATAATACTTGGACTAATCCATTCGACGTTTGCAATGTACCCGCGCCGCAACGCGCGCGGGACTTATTACTAGTTTATAGTAAAAGGACGTATACAAACATCTACAGCACATATGTATTTATTTCGATTTTTAAATGAAGGCATGCACTGCCTGTGTAATAAACTGATAGGGTACCATACATCAACTATACTCTTACGGAAAGTTTCCGGATATAGAAAAAAACTTATTTACTAACAACAAAGAAACAACAGGCAAGTAGGTAGGACGAGTAAAGAGCGTAAGGCGAATTATGATCGTTCGAAAGAGTCGTTATTGGCTGACATTTAATAGAAAAAAAAAATATGATTAAATTTAAAATAACACCAACCTTTGTATTTTTTATCACAAACTCTAGCATTCTACTCTTAAAATATCTCTAAACTCTTCAAATTATTTTACAAAAATTAGATATTTCATCCACATTGTCAGATCATCCGAGAAAGACAAGTCGATCGTTTGTAGGGTTCGAGCAAGGATTCAACTTTTACTTGAGCGTGTCGAAAGTTCACAACCTGTTACACGACAACTTCGAATTATGCGGGATCATGAAGTTGCTCGTAACCGTCTAGTAAAAGGCTATTTTTCTAGGGATGAGCAATAACCGAACCGTTAACTGAAACCGAACCCAAAACCGACAAAATCGAACCGAAATTAACTGAAAACCGATTTTTTTTTTAACGGCCAACAAAATCAATCCAGAACACTCTCAGGGCACCCACCGGACAAACGGAGTACTCCGAGAGTAACCCGAGTCCACCACCAATTCCAGGGAAAACCAGGTAACCCACCCGCCGGTAGGCACGATTGTGAAATTACCGGTAAAACCCGTTTGGCTCAAGGATCCAACTCAGGTTTCTCTATGTCTCCTATCATTGCCCACAAGACACCGGTGCC
The DNA here is from genome assembly GCA_030545235.1 of Helianthus tuberosus. Taxonomy (NCBI): domain Eukaryota; kingdom Viridiplantae; phylum Streptophyta; class Magnoliopsida; order Asterales; family Asteraceae; genus Helianthus; species Helianthus tuberosus. Next base: position 5,450,420 of record CM060362.1, read on the forward strand.
TCACTCTGCACCAAGTGGGAGTTGAACCTGCATCTCTCAAGAGAAATGCAAGCCTTCCACCACTTGATCTAGAGATCATTGGCAACCGAAAACCGAATTAACTGACAATCGGTTATTGTTTTTTTTATACCCTCGGTTAACCAAAAATAACGGAACCGAGCCCTTCATATTTTTATATATTTCTAACTTCTATACCTCTATTTCATGTATTTCATATTTTATACCTTCATTTTATGTATTACATATTTTATAGCTCCATTTCATATATTTATATATATACTTCTATTTCATTTATTTATAACTCCATTACATATTTATCTAAACAAAAATTTTAGCCCAAGTTTAGCTTCGGTTATTAACCGAAAATAACCTAACCGAACCGAACCGAAAACCGAAAAATAATTAAATAAACCGAATTGATTAGCTGGAAACCGAATGGTTAATAAAATAGATTTATCGTTGACTTCAATTACGGTTCCGATTAATGCTAATAACTTAACCGAACCGAACGGTGCACACCCCTAACTATTTTTTCTAACAATCACCTGTAAGATGAAGTTATGTTTCGGCATTGTTTTTTGCATGAGTCGCCAACTGTTGTAAAAATAGTTGATGCTTTGGAGAGAGAGTTTCCATTTTTTCAACAAACGGAATATACTAGGTTCATGGTTGCAAAAGTCGCTAGGCGCTCCCTAGTCGGATTCGGGAGTACTCGGGAAGTACTCGGCTTAGGCGGAGATTACTCGAGGAGTAATTGGCCTGGGAGAACAGTACTCGTGCCTCGGCAGCCTACCTTGCAGCGAGTACTCGGGGAGTACTCGGAGCCTAGTCGGGACTTTTACAACCATGACTAGGTTTCACAGCTTACAAAAGTATACGTCCACAATTCATCAACTAGTGTATGACACTTCACACGATTCATAGGATAAATATTTAAGGACGTAGAAAAAATCCTAGCTGGTCTTCATAATTTTGGTGAATGTATGCTTAAAAATTTGTTGTTGTTAGTGGTGGTGGTGGATATGTTGTTGCTCCCGTTGTTAATAATATAATTATGATTATTTTGAAAGGTGTGATTGATCTATATGGCAAGAGATATATAAGGTTCATGTAGTCGTACACAACTTTCCCAGTATGCTTGGTAACATCGATTGCATATTTGCACACACTAACCGCGAGCAAACTATCCCATTGCTAGGCAACGTCAACAACAACGAGTTAACTATCATGGCCCAACTATTACATGCCAACATGAGAATAAAAAAATATTTATAAGAAGTGTGTGCAAGAATCGGCAAAAAAATATATTAATCGGGCACCAAGCAATTCGCTACGCAGTACTGAACGAATATGAATTTTTAGAGCTATCGCACACATGACAATGATCAATTAATAATTGTATTTTTTTAGTTTATATAATTGGTTTTTTAAATATTATTATTTTTTTTAGTATTTATAATTGTACTTTTTATTATTTATTATTGTATGTTTGTCTTTTTTAAATTAATATTAGTAATTTGTTGAGAAAACTATATTTAATTAAATGAGGGAAAATTGGTTTTTAATAAACCAACATTTGCCCCATTGGTAAATAATAATCCTACCTACAGATTTGGTAATTAATAATCCTACGTTTCAATATGTTGGTACTCAATGGACCTCCGTTAGTTTTTTTTAACTGAAGTTAGTTTTTAAGTTTTATTTATTACACAAACAGTCCCTGTAGTTATAATTTACTAGTTTTAAGTTTTATTTATTACACAAACAGTCCCTGTAGTTATAAAAAAAATCATAAAAATAAAAAAAAATCTAAAAAATTCAAAAAAATCATAAAAATTCTAAAAAAATCAAAAAAATTCTAAAAAAATAAAAAAAATCATAAAAATTCTAAAAAAATCAAAAAAATTCTAAAAAAATCATAAAAAACCATTTCGACCCGTACCGTTTCGACGCGAACCGTTTCGACGCGTACCGTTTCGACCCGTACCGTTTCGCTTAAATGAGTAGTAAATAATGATTAGCTAATGATCAAACAATTAATATGATTTAATGAAGCTATTACACTTTAGTGTAAATGGTAAGTTTTTTTTTTTTGAAAGGTAGTGTAAATGGTAAGTGAAAACAAATATCCATATGTGATACTGACGTGACACCATTTTTTTCACTTTTTAGTGAAACCATTACACATAGTATAAAAGCTAAACTTCACCTAGACCTTACCGCCCTTCCCCGAATATAAGTTTTTTCAACTATTGGATTGGCAAACCAGGTCTAGCAGAAGCCAGAAGCAGTACACAAAGGTTCCCACATGGTGATCGATGCATCGGATCCGGATCTAGTTCTAGTTAAACATTTGAAAAAGATAGAGAATGTAATCAAGATCTTGAATGTCGTGGAGAAAAACGAAAGAACCAAACAGGTTTTTGAACTAGATAACAGCCAAAGGTCCTTAGATATCATGGCTACTTTCAGGGGCGGACCCACATAGAGTGGGTCGGGGTCCCCGGACCTCAATGTTTTTTTAAAAAAATGAGTAGATTCGGTATATAAAATTGTATAAGGACCCCATAAATACAATTAGGTGGACACTATTAAAAGAAAAGGAAACCTGGTGTAGTTGTAAATCCCTCACTTTACCAACAAGAGGTCATGGTTTCAATCCTTGTATAACTTGTTTTTCTTGTTTTTTTTTAAATCTAGTTCAAACCTCACTATGACCCGACCCGAAAATTTTAACATTTTGTTATGAAATTTTGAACACCGAAAAAAATGGACCCCATTAAAAAAAATTTGGGTTCGCCACTGACTACTTTGAGAGTCTTGACTTAACAAGAAAAGGAGCTCAAAATGGAGTGCACAAGATCATTGACTTAACAAGAAATTTTCTCAGTATGATCTTGGACTCTGGTAGTGATCGGCCCCGGGCACGGATGGTTTCAATTTCACGTTTATAAAGTAGTTATGGAACCTTTATCTAAGAGCATATTTGGCTAAGCTTATTTAACTCAAAAAGGACTTTTTGTTAAAATAACTTATTTATGAATTTTTGAAAAATAGCTTTTAAAAAAGTGTTTGGATTAGCTTATGTGGTGAGAAAAGCCAATAAGCCAAAAAGTTTTGAAAAGTCAGAATATTCTAACTTTTTAAAATGACTTTTCCATCTTAGGCAAAAAGTTATTTTGAAAAATCTTTTTCCTTTATCCAAACACCATTTTGACTTATTGGTTTTTGAAAAAGTCAATAAGTCAATAAAACTATGGGGTATGGGGCTTGGGTTGGGGCGTGGGTTGGCTGAAAACGCCCAAGCCACCACCCCGGGTGGGCTTGGGTTGGGGCGTGGCCCAAGGGCGGGAGTTTGAAGCCGGGCGTGGGGCGGGCTAGCGATCCTATGTGGTGGCCTCCTATTCGCTTTGTTGGCCATGTCATAGCGGGGCGGGGTAATTTAAATTTTAAATTGTAACCGTTTGGCCAAGCCAAGCGGTCACCCCAACATGTCAACATCCACTATAAATATAACCCCACCGGCTACCCCAACTCAAACCATCGTTGTCCACCGCTACCCCGACCAAAACCCACTTGATCGAACCCACTACCCCACCGGCTACCCCAACCCAAACCATCTATGGCCTCTTGGACCCACGAAGAAGAGCTAGCTCTCGTCATAAGCGTCGTTGACGCAATGAAGGGGCGACAACCCGGTCAAACACGATATTGGCCGGAAGCCTTTGCAAGCTACCGACATAACGTCGGACACGACTGGCACAACTTAAACGCGTGCCAACATAAATGGCGCGAGCTACGACCGAAGCTTGATCGTTTCAAGGCCTACTACGAAGCCGTTCCGAGCGGTGAGTTACGCCACGAGGACCGGGTGGCGGTGGCGAACATTGAGTTTCGGGGCAAGGAGCGAAGGCCGTTCGACAAGCTCGCGCTTTTTGAAATTTACCTAACGCTCTAGGTTTTTTTTTATTTTTTAATCGTTTTTAGTTTTTTTTGTAATTTTTAGGAATTATGTAATTTTTAAGAATTTAACAAAATTTTAGGCTTTTTTTTAATGTTGTGTGTATTTTTTTAATTTTTTGTAATTTTTTTAATAAACTGCCAAGCCACGCCCCAACCCAAGCCCCGCCATACTTCACGGACACGTCACTCACCGGTGGGGGGGCTCGAACTCCACGTGTCAACTCATGCCCCTAACCCAAGCCCCACCATACCCCACGGTCTAAGTTGTTTTAAAAAGCTTAGTCAAACATGCCCTAAATAGTAAATAGTCATGCCTAACACTAAATTAAATTCAACTAATAGGATTCGCGTGCTCGAAGCGGTAGGAATTCATTCAGTATCGGTTCGGTCTGTTACGTAGGGGAATGCAAGCGATACCGGTTCGGTTCGTTATAGTATTGGCAGCGTAGTGGCACTCGGTATAGCAATCGAAACAAAAAAAAAACTCAAAAAATAAAGTCAAAATATATCCAAAAGGGCAGAGATACTTATTTACAACAATCGAAAATTATAAGACCATGCGTAGTGGTCTGATGAATAATGCCCCCACTCTGGGGCGTTTTCTGCCATGTGGCAGTCCAGTCAGCATGAGGGCATTATTGGGCGTTTTTGCAAAAGTGGCGTAGTGGGAATAATGCACAATAACGCTCATCCAATCATTACACAATATATATGGCCTGGGTGAGAGGAAAAAAAAGAAAAAAATTAAATCTAGCCATTTGTTTATGACCGTTGCATCCCGTTCTGATTGGTCGAAGATTTGCCCCTTGAGCGTGTTTCAAAACGCGCCACAAACCATTTTTTCGCGAATAACGCCTGATCACGCCGAGGGAGGCGGTGAAGGGGCCTTTTTTGGTGTGTTTGGGCAATTTAAAAAAAACGCCCACTACGGGCGGTCTAATAACGAATGTGGGTCTTGGTTTTGATAAAACCACTATCAGTACCGATGTTGGTATCGATTTGGTTTATCATGACACCTCGCTATAATTTACAATAGAAAAAAAAATTAAGGGGAATTGGCCTGTAATAATCTCACCTAGATCTTATTGGCCATTAATAATCCCACCTCAGAATATTCCCCCCCTAGTCCCACTTTTCACCTATTTTTCCTACAGTGGTCCGCCGTTAAAAAAAACTTAACGGAGTTAAGTTTTTTTCCAAATTGCAAACATATTTTTTAGGGCTTTTGATCAGAACGATGATACGAGGCCATTGATGTAAAACTTACTTCGAAATGGTGCTCCAAGTGACTTGATTTTGGTTAATTGGAAATTTAAACACCCGAATTGAAGTGTCGTTTTCATCGTTTGAAGCACCGTTTCGAGGCAAGTTTTACATCAATGGACTCGTATCGTCGTTCTAATCAAAAGCTCTAAAAAATTTGTTTGTAATTTGGAAAAAAGCTTAACTCCGTTAAGCTTTTTAACGGGGACCATTGTAGGAAAAATAGGTGAAAGGTGGGACTAGTGGGGGGAATATTCTGAGGTGGGATTATTAATGGCCAATAAGGTCAAGGTCGGATTATTACAGGCCAATTTCCCAAAAATTTAATTTGGATACATCACCATTTTCAACATGTAAAAAAAATCTAGCGACGTATTTAAGTTTTGAGATATTATTAGATAAATTAAAATTATAATAAATTAAACGGATTAAAAATATGAGAATACCGAATGCGAGAGTGTTAGTAAAAAGAATAAAATCTAGCGACGTATATACTTTCGAGAAAAAAAAATTAAGAACACATATATTATTAGATAAAATTTAAATTATTAAAAATTATATGGATTAAAAATATGAGAATTGTTCACACGGATATCACCAAATGCGTTATATATAATTCTCGTATCTGTCTAAAAATCTCTATAATTCTTATTTCAAAAGCCTTTAAAACTTAAAACTCCACCATTATCCGAACCCGCTTGATGACAAACCCCAATTCTTTACACTTCCAATAGTTAAGACTTAGTTTTGCTATTTAAAAAGGGGTAGCGGCGCAGCTTGTTGCCCGTTTACCAACTATCTCGATGTAAATTCATATAATATTTTAGTAAAAAAAATTATGTAAAAAAAAAATAGTTAAGCAAGCTTGATCGATCTCAAATGAAGACTGTTACAAAGACATAAATATTCTTTATGATATTATGCATTTGATGAAGTATTGTAACAGTCTTCATAGGAGTTACTGGAAGTGAAGAATTAGGGTTTGTCTTCAACCGGGTTTGGATAATTTGTTTATTTCGTGCACATTTAGGAAGTTGAAAGAGATTATGTTTTAGTGGTTATTGAAGGTTTTAATCCTAAAACACAAACCAAAGAAAGTTGAAGGGGTTTTGCAATTTAAAAGAGGGTTGCCGCGCACTTGTTGCCCGTTTACGTGTCGTTTGTTCGTAATTTGCTGCTTTGGTATTTTATTAATATAAATCTAATATTTAGAAAGAAAGAAAAGTTAGTTTTGATGATATTGTTTGAAAAATATCTAGAAGATAGGAGTATGAGTTTGAGTATGTTTAGCAAGTTATTTATTATAAATGGATAGTTAGGCTATGGGGTATATTTTCACGCCCCTTAACTACACGTAGGCACCACATCACCTACTTGACCCTCTTTCACTTCACCGCACACCAAGGAAATGGTTTAACCCCATTAACGCCCCTTAAAATCAATTAAATACATATATATATATAGCATGTTGTTGTGTGTGTGCAAATTTTGCAATGCTTGATTCTCTCCCTCTCTCTCCTAGTTAACTTCTTAACATGTGAAGTTTTTAATGCCTCTTAACACCCTTCAGGAGCGGTTTAACATGTGTTAACGGATGCCAACTAGGATTAACACCTATGAGTGTTAGAGTATACCAGGTGGCCTTAGGGTCATTTATTTTGTAGAGTTTGAAACTTACAATGGTAGATACACTTGGTTTAAATGACTACTTTGGTGATCTTTTCAAAGAACCTTAAATATGTGCTTGTCATGCTACATCAAAACAAAGATTTTCAAAGAAACAAATTTTGAAAAACCTCAAATCATGGAATTTGAACAAGAGAACCATTTTCTTGAAAACCGCACCGCTCATCAAACCGACCGCTCTACTGTTCGCCTCTCGGTAAATTCTTCGACAGTTTAAAAAAAAAACGGATTACATCATATGATTAATTCAAAAAAAGATCTACAACTAGGAAATTTTGAACCGATGACGAGGCTCGTTCCTGGTTCAACCCGAGGTCTGTTTTGGTCCGGTTTTCAAAACCGTAGAGAAAAATCATCTTCGTCGAACTCATCTTCAATACCCTCATGTCCATCAAACTCACCAAGTCCTAATACTTGCTCAATCACACCCTCTGCATTCAACTTATCTACTAACAAAAGATCTTCCAACACTATCTTATGTGTGCTCACCGACGGTTTGGTCAAACGGTCAACTTCTTGCTCCGTCGCTACTACATTCGCGCTTTTTATCATGTTTGACGATGATTTTGAGTCTGTTCCAAACACGAGTCTTCTGTTGCAGCCTTGTTTTGAGTTTGGTTCTCGATTGTAAGTAGTTTTTGGTGAGATGCCGAGTTTGTATATATCTTTACGCGGCGACATAATGAAGTAATCCCATTTAGTCTCGGAACACCAATCGGACGCTGAATTAAGCGGCCAAAAAAGCGGTTTATCCGTACTAATTTCTTCCAAATCCATGACTTCTGATGAGTGATCAGAGCTAGAAGATGAGGAAAACAAAGACTGTTGATCACTGCTATCTGTAAAATATGCAAACTTTGACTTTGACCTGTCATCCAAAGTTTGACTACAACATTCTGACTCATTCTTTAGCCACAAAACAACTTCTTCTTCCTCCAAATTCTCCTCAAAAACAATTTTTTCATCCAGTTTTTTGCTTTGATCGAGAACAAAAGATGCTTCTTCGATCGGGTTTACTCTAGAACCGTCAAAGAATGTGATTTTCGTGTTAAAAAGTGTATCGGATCTTGATGATTGTTTCGATAATAACGAAATGAACCAGGCGTCTATCTTGAGATCCATGTAACCAGATAGACCGTAATCTTTACAACACGACGATGGGGACGATGCGCCAGTTAGCGATAACCACGTGCAGTTATCACGATCAAGTGATTCTTCTTTCCTCAAAGTAACAGCGAATTCATTATCTTCAACGTCACTTTGTTCATTGAAAGCCTTAAATCTGGATCTATAAACAGGATCGGTATCATCGATTCGGAGATTGACTGATTCTTTAAACAAGTCATCTGATCCGAATTTAAGTTCTTGTGTGTGAACTCTTAAGTCGTTCCTAATGCATACCATGATGATTATGAACACTGTAATTCGAATTCATTCGTTAGGTTACAAAGTACAGAATTTAAGTATGAAATTTCAAATAAATTAAACAAAATTTTAACAAGTCAAATAAGAAGGTTTCTAACATCTGGTCAAATATATGTTTATGTCTGCAAAATATCGAATCGATGTTAAAAATTACAAACTGATAATCAAATTACACTATGATACGAATTCGAGTAGTTAAATTCAATTGTTAGGTCACAAATACAGAATTCAAGTATAGAATTTCAAATAAATTGAGCTGGCAATAGATATCTGTATAGGACACGATTAGACCTGTTTACTGAAAAAGTACACAACGTGATTTTTTTACTTTTTAAAAATAAATATAATTAGAGTAAATTACAAAAATCGTCCTTTATGTATGTCACTTATTGCAAACTGTGTCATTTGTCTTCAATAATTACAGAAAACGTACTCGATGTTTGCAAACCCTTGCAAGTTATGTCCTTTAGCCCTAACTTAGTTAATTTTTGTGGTTAAATTTGACCAAATGGACCCCACATGAGAGTAAAATGACCAAAATACCCTCATGTGGGGTCCATTTGGTCAGGCTTAACAACAAAACACTAACTGAGTTAGGGCTAAAGGACATAACTTGCAAGGGTTTGCAAACATCGAGTATGTTTTCTGTAATTATTGAAGACAAAGGACACAGTTTGCAATAAGTGGCATACATAAAGGACGATTTTTGTAATTTACTCATATAATTATGATGTTAGGATCCAATCATTTCTTCTTTTTGGTACATAAAACGTAAAATTGTGTTACAAAAATGAGATATAAAACAGTTAAACGAGTTGTATTCATATTTAATACTTGTGTTACACGCGTCGTTAGAGACATGTTAAACCCGATAAGACACGATTTGCCAGCCCTAGATAACTTGTGGCAACAAAACTTTAACAAGTCAAATAAGAAGCTTCTAACAATGTGTGTTTAGGTCAGCAAAACATCGAATTTGACTATGTTAAAACTACAAACAAATAATCAAATTACACCTTGATGAACACTATGACTCCAATTCGAATCGTTAGGTCACAAATTAACTGCATGTGGAGAATTGAAAGTGGTGAAGAATCCGGCGTACCTGGTGGTGATGACGTGGCGGTGAAAACTAGGTATGCAGCGGAAGCATTACGACGGTGGTGATACAAATGGTGGTGGTGGCACCACCTTGGGTCCGCATTAATCGGGCACGAAGGAGTCGTGTGCTAACCGGTTTGAATTTAAATGAATAGTGTTTATTGGGCCTTTGGTGTGGGTCGGGTCAGTTGTAGCCCATAAGGTTTGAACCGGTTTTTCTGGTGGGGAAAAACCGGTTTTTAAAAAAACCGAACCGGTTTTACATGGTGGGAACTTGAACTAGTACTAATAGGTTCGGTTAAAAACCGATTTGGGCAAAAAAAAAAAAAAAAAACCGGTTTTTAACATGTTTAAACCAATTTCGGTTTTTAAACCAGTTTCGAAGATCAATAATACTAACCGGTGTACAAATCGTCGGTTCAGTTCAGGTTGAAACCGGTTTTTAAAAAGACTGGTTTCGTTTTTTTTTTTTTTCTAATTCCGGTCATAAAACCGGTTTTTTGTACACCTCTAGGAGTGAATGAGTAATTGCGTCTATCAGCAAATCTTGATTTATATTTTTTCAAGAATTATCAAAAGTACATATGTTAATACTAAGCTTATAAACCAAGCAAGATAGTGGTGGCGGTGGTGGCGGCGACAACAACAGCGAAAGCAGCTGTATAAAAGACGTGACGAGTGGTGGCGCTAGTGGTGCAGATGGTGGTGTTGTGTTAATTTAAGTATACTAAAATTGATTTTTTTTTAGAATTTGGGTTGCTTAAAATTTTACTCAATTAATCAGCCCATTTGTTAAAAAATTTCATGATTGTCAAACTCCATAAGATATGGGATGAAACTAAATAGTTCAACTAGTTTATATCTTTTACTAGGTTATAACCCCGTGTATTACACGGGTTGAATAAATAAATTTTATATACTAAATAATAAAACAATATATCTTTAAAAACCTCATTTATTGCACGAGTTGAATAAATATAATTTTATATATTAAATAATAAAAAATTATATCTATAAGAACCATATTGTACGGGTTGAATAAATGTAATTTTATATACCAAATAAAAAAGTTATATCTTTAAAACCACGTGTATTACACGTGTTGAATAAATGTAATTTTATATACCAAATAATAAAAAAATAAATCTTTAAAAATATGCGCATTACACGGGTTGAATATATGTAATTTTCTATACTAAATAATAAAAAAATATATATATCCTTAAAAAAACCCAGTGTATTGTACGAATTGAATAAATCTAATTTTGTATATCAAATAATAAAAAGTTATATGTTTAAAAACCTCATGTATTACATGGGCCGAGTAAATGTAATTTTGCAGTGAAAAAAAATTTAATATATTAACACAGAGTTTGGTTTTCGTGATAAAAATAGATTATCATGTTGTTGCAAAATTTGTTAACGAAGTCTCAATAAATTTAACTCTTTATTTAAAACTCCGTAAATGTATAAATAATATTAATTAATTTTATTTTAAGTTTCGTAAAATCTATTTGATATCAAACTAAACAAAACGTACAAATATAATTAATTCAAAAAAATAATATTATAAATGAGAAAGAGATTAAACTAAATAATAATTATCCATAAGATATTAAACTAATAATATTTAGTAGGAGGGTTATCTATAGTATAAGATATTAAACTAAATAATATTTAGTAGGAGGGTTATCTATAATTAATTATAATTAATTAGAAGAGGTTAAACTAAAATAATAATTATCTATAAGAGATGGTCTAATATAATGACAAGTGTCCCTAAAGTGTTTTCTTTTATTATACAGAGTAAAGAAGTATAGATAAATTACCACCTCAACCTCTATTTATAATAAAATCTAATATATAATTGTACCGCATATAACTTGCTCCGAAGTACTTTATTTCATATAAAACTCTAATTCCTAATCTTTATCTAATTCAATAATCCATCTACTAATAAGAACTATACGACTTATTTTAAAACATAATAATAATAATAATAATAATAATAATAATAATAATAATAATAATAATAATTCGTATGAATTCTTATTAGATTTGATTAAATATTATTGATAATAAAAATTTGTATTAGATTAGATTTTGGATTTAATTAAATATTATTAATAATAAAAATTTGTATTAATTTAGATTAAATATTATTATTATTAGTATTAATAATAATTTTAATCAATTAAATGAGAGAATGACAAGTGTACTCAAAGTGGTTTCTTTTATTATATGTATAGATTAAAATTTATTCTTTTAAAATAATTGAATATTATTTATTGAATTTCAATTTCTTCATAAATTAATTATTTTGATTTTGGCCCCTTTAATTTACAAAAGTTACGGAATCATGGAATTGTTTATAGTTAATGTTAAACGTTTAAAGAACACAAAACTTTTCAACCTCAAAATCACCATCAAATCCAAAATTTCACCACAAAATCATTGTTTCCAATCCTCAACGTGATTTTGCAACATCATTCCAAGAATCCCAAATCCATCTTGCAACCCCCCCCCCCCCCCCCCCCCCCCCCCTAATTGCATTTCATAAAACCATCATCATATCATCAATGGGGGGTTGGGTTTCTATTGCCAACACAAGCCTTGTCCAACCCACATCACACGACCGAAAACAACACAAAAAACGCACAAAACCACAAACCCAAAGATTCATACGCCCCGTTCGTGTCATCAAAGGGACATTTGGGAAAGACATATATGACCGTTACAAAATAGGAAAAGAACTCGGTAGGGGTGAGTTTGGGGTGTCATACGAATGTCAAGATATTACAACGGGTGAAAGAGTCGCATGCAAGAAAATATCGAAAAGCAGGTTAAGGGCGGAAATCGACGTTGAAGACGTGAGGAGAGAGGTGGCGATCATGAGGCATATGCCATTGCATCCGAATATTGTGACGTTTAAAGATGTTTATGAGGATAAAGACGCGATTTATTTGGTTATGGAGCTTTGTGAAGGTGGTGAGCTTTTTGATCGGATTGTTGCGAAAGGTCATTACACGGAAAGAGCTGCCGCCCTTGTTATCAAGACGATTCTTGAAGTTGTCCAGGTTATTATCATCTTCGTGTTCTATCGTAAGTTCTCAGTTTTTTTTAATATAAACACAAGTGATTTCTTGAAATCTTTATGCATGCATGCAAATAGGGGTGTAAACAAGCCCAGAGGCTCGAGAGCTACTCGTGATCGGCTCGGTTAAAAGCTCGAACGAGCCGAGTCTTAACGAGCTCGAGCCTGAAATAGAGCTCGTTTTTTTTTATCGAGCCCGAGCTCGAGCCTGAAATACAAAGCTTATTTAGGCTCGCGAGCCTAAACGAGCCCATACAAAATTTTAATTTTTTTATATGTATTATATTAATATTGATGATAACATTGATGAGCCGAGCTAGAGCCGAGCTTTTGCTCGTTTTAGCGATGTTGAAGTGAGCTCGAGCCGAGCTTTTAGCTCGTTTAAGGTTGTTCTCAAAATAGTTCGAGCTGAGTCGAGCCGAGCTCGAGCTTCATAAAAACCTAACGAGCCGAGCTCAAGCCTGTTCGAGCTCGGGCTCGGCCCGGCTCGTTTACACCCCTACATGCAAAGTATAAACAATCAAACAAAAGTTCATTTTGTTTTTTTTACAACTCATTGTGTCTTTTTTCCTCGATATTGTGTTATATTTTTCGGCATTGTATTATATTTTGTGACTAATTGTGTCTTTGTACTATTCTTATTTTTAGAAGATTTTATACGATAACTTTACCGATATATAGAAGGTTGAATGTAACAATTTGTAACTTGCATACACAATTAACGATATACTTGCTTTATTTCTCTCTCCATACTAAAATAGCTAAATTCATATTCTAGATTTTGATCCATACAAAAGTTATCATTTAAAGGTTTTCTATAAAAAAAATAGAGAAATATTGAATTTGCTAGTAAAACAAATCCAAACTTTTGTCTTAGCTATCTTTCTTGTATGTTATTAGTGCATCTTCTATATGTTTCGTTTTTAGTCGTATTTTTTACAATACAAATATATTTGTGTAGACTTGCCACAAGCATGGAGTTATACATCGTGATTTGAAACCTGAAAATTTCTTATACGCTCATAAAGGCGAACACGCACCTCTAAAGGCAATCGACTTTGGTCTCTCTATATCCTTTGAGCCTGGTATGTTCTTATTACACTATAGAGTCGCAGAATACATGTGAGATAAAACGATACATATGAAGTATGACAACGTATCTCAACATGATCGGATATGTTGGAACAATTAATTTAACGCGTTACATCAACTTATATAGTTATTATTCAAAATCAAAACTCAAATTGGCGTATTCATTTTTAAAATAAACTAAAAAGTGCATTTCTTATCTTACACTAACGACTGATATTGCTTTGATTGTAGGCCAAAGATTTAGAGACATCGTCGGAAGCCCATTTTACATGGCCCCCGAAGTATTAAAACGAAATTATGGAGAACAAATCGATGTATGGAGTGCCGGTGTCATTCTTTACATCTTGCTTTGTGGAGTTCCTCCATTTTGGGCAGGTATGTTCGTATTATGGGGCTATATGTAATTAGATCAAACTACAAGGGATAAAATGAACATACGAAAAGTTTCATATCGCTCCCTCTACATTCTAAAAGTGCAACAATATGAATCCTAGCAAATTTCTCACATGTTGGTCATTTGTATGCAACAATTTATAGAAACTGAAGAGGGAATTGCTCAAGCAATAATCAAGGGTGACATAAACTTTATAAGGGACCCTTGGCAAAGGGTCTCTGAAGATGCGAAAACTCTCATAAAGCGCATGCTTGACCAGAATCCAGACGATCGACTCACTGTTGAAGAAGCCCTTGGTATGATTTTGATGAACTTTGCACTACTAGAAAACAAACTCTCTCATGCGGATATGATAACCAATAAAAAACTAAGGCCCCAAAATAAACTTATAGTAAGTTCTTAAAATACATTAATATAATTGATATATCACCACCAACGTTATACTTGAAAAAGTTAAAGAAAATTATTTATTTTTAGGTTCGTTGGTAATTTCCGACGTAACATAAATAAAAAAGAAAAAAACTAAATTTGGCAGGGCTCGTTCGTACCCCGACTTGTCTTTATTGATTAGATGTCGGATAAGAATGTGTTCCATTTTTTTTGGCACTTGGTGATCCATTTGTAACATCGATTGTTGATCCGCCGGTGAAGTCATTACCCACATTTGATTTCTCTATGGATCTTCATCGATTTTGATCAACTTTGCACTGCTAGAAAACAGACTCTCCCATGCGCATATGATAACCAATAAAAAAACCTAAGGCCCCCCAAGAAACTTAAAGTAAGTTCTTAAAATACATTAATATAATCGATATATCACCGCCAACGTTATACTTGAAAAAGTTAAAGAAAATTATTTATTTTAAGGTTTGTTGGTAATTTCCGACATGACACAAACAAAAACCCAAATAAAAAAAAAAGAAAAAAACTAAATTTGACAGGACTCGTTCGTACTCCAACTACCTATATTTTTTATTGAATAAAAATGCATGTGTTCCATGTTTTTTAGGCATTTGGTGATCTATCTGTAACATCGATTGTTGATCTGCCGGTGAAGTCATTACCTACATTTGATTTCCCATGGATCTTCACCGACGAATTACCAAATATTTTTTTAGAAAATGTTAACTTTAACAAAGCAATTTATTGTTTTCTCAAATATTTTTTTTTTTAGAAAATGTTACCTTTTTCTTATTAATCTATAAAAAGTTAAAAGAATAATCAAGTTCTCATTCTAGTAAAAAAAAAATGTTTCCCTTAAAGTTCTCCAATAAAGCTACTATATGAATTTGTTATCATGTGCCACAGAGAATCAATGGATTCAAAATGCCCACAAGGTGTCCAACATCCCATTGGGAGAAAACATAGGATCAAGAATTCAACAGTTCTCTTTGATGAACAAATTCAAAAAGAAAGTGATTACAGTAAGTTAATTAATTATCCTTTTTATTTTGCTAGTTTGAAGTGAAAAGTTTGACTTTCTTAAGGGTTTGAACTCAGGTGGTTGCAGAAAACTTGCCAGATAAACAAGTTGATGGACTGAAGCAAATGTTTGATGAAATGGACAAGGACAAGTACGGATCACTAACGTTTGAAGAGTTTAAAGACGGTTTGTGTTTGATCGGGGATCAACCGCTTGATGATCCTGACGTTCGGATGTTAATGGATGCTGTAAGTATCCTAGTCCCATATTTGATTGTAAAATCATGTCTCTCTCATATTTGTAGGGTATCAGATATAGTCGTCTGTTTGTTAAAAAAATACCTGTTGAGATACCCAAATATATTTCTTAGTATGCTAATTTATATATAATGTTGTTACCCAAGAAAAAATTATAAAAACTGAAAAAATAGTGGATTAATATATTACTCTATTAATGAAAGATTGCTAGCAATGATCCATGGAGATGAAACAAAATATTTGAGCTCAGATAGTAGTATATGTCAAATTGAATAGTTTAATGACCGCTTCCAAAAAACTTATACTCTTCAGATGTTCTTAATGGGCTAAAAGTACCAGAATTTGTCGAACAATAGATTGGTACTGAAGGTGGGTGTTCTGGTAATGCTACTCTGTAACATTCATAAACAAAATGGTCTTTGCACTGGTACTAGAATACATATTATGACACTAGGAAAACCCGTTATTGAAGCTAAGATAATTTCCGAATATGCACACATTTATTCACGAATCAGTTTGATTCATTCTGATAATAAAATTCTATTCAATTTTCAAGGACGACGATTTCCATTATTTGTATGTTTCGCAACGACGATAACAAAAGTTAAGGGCAATCGTTATTTAGAGTTGGATTGTATTTGAAATACCAAGTCTTCAATCATGGCCAATATATCGAGAGTAAAAAGCAGAGCGGGTGTTAAATTACTAATAATAGATAGGGATGACAATGTTACAAATAAAACTTCTAATGTTGTGTACTAGGAAATATTAAGAGATTTGTAAATTATGAACATATTTCGTTAAATACTGAGTTATATTTGAATTTTCCGATATTTATGCTGTATGTGTCAAATCAATTACTTATTCATTTAAGATTTATAGGATTGTTGTTTATTAGACAGGGTATCACACATGTACATAACTTAATGTGTGTATATATATAAAGTACATTGTTAGTAAATAAAATACATAAGTAAGTTAATGTATTATATAAACTAGTGTTTTAAAACGATTCGCATATAAAAACTAATATGATGTAAAAGTTGTTAAAGTATAATGAAAAAAAGGACAATTGACCTTTAACTTACATGGGTCCCATCAACTTGCCAAGAATATCGCACGTCTAGACTTGCACCTCTTTAAAGCTGGAGGGTGTAGTATAAAGCCTCTAGGGGCTTTATTACGCCACGTCAGATCCAACTAGATGCCACGTTATATGGGGGGCTTTAAAGCCCCTTCCTTTAACTTGCAGGATGTGGTATAAAGCCCCTCTATTAAACAAAATTAAAAAAAAAAAATTTATTGGTTAAAAAGAGGTGGGCCCCACCTGCACCCCTTTTTTGCTCGTTAGCAGCATGGGGGAAGAAGGATGGCGCCCCCATGTCATTTGCTCGGTGTGGACGATGACGCCCGAGGGACGCTATGTTTGCTTTATTGGCGGGGTGACGTTAAGTCACACCCACTGGCCTAAATGCATGGAGCAAATGCGTTACACAGGGTATGGTCTATTATTAAGGAATTACGTGTAACTGAGAAACACATAAGAAATTAAACTCAAAAATAAAAAAAAACCTTCGGCATACTTGTTAAAGCAAAGAAAAATAACAGTTAAAAAATATAACATAAATGGTATTAACGTGTTCGTTAAAAATAAAACTAAACCTAAAAAAAAAGAAAAGAAAATTGGTGCAAGTTAGCAAAAAGCTCATGGCTCACATTAGCATGAGCAGACTATTCATTTTCTACTACGAGTGTTTGGGGGGGGGGGGGGAGGGTGATGGGACTAATGCTAACCGAACAATGAGCAAAACTAGAAAAAAGTGTAAAACAAAAACATGAATTTCTAACACCAAGTGACTCATGTGGCCTAAAATGTAGACGACGTTGAATTTATACCAACTTTATTACACTACGTGAAAAAGGGGATACGGCCACACTTTTGGCAAAACCGCCCAGCTACACATTTGTAAAAATGTGTGGCTAAATGTCAATCATAACATTTTAAAACACTTTTAGCCACACATTTTATTATTAATATGACCATTTATACCGGTTCAGAACATTTAACCATACTTTTAGAACTCGACATATGTGACCAAATGTGATCTATGCCCACATATTTTTGTTTCATGTGATGAAAAACACAACTATTTGACACCTTTAGCCACACTTTAAGAAAAAACTACGACATATGTTAGCCACACTAGCAACGTGTGGCTAAATGTTACATACGATCACATTATTTGTTTTCATTTGACCAAAAGTTAAAGGTTGGAAAATAATTTGGTTAAAGTAAAAAAAAAAAAATAATGCAATCTTTAAACTATATAGGGTACAAATAAAAATTTACACTAAATGACGAAATAGAGTAAGAGACGAAAAAATCACTATTCATCTTTTGTCCTTTTATATTATATATATGTATAATATAATTAAAAGGGCTTAAGATCAAATGAAAACCAAGCCAAGTTGCGAGAACCGTAAGAACCACTCTAAACCAATAGTTTTTTAACACCTCATTAATTCAATATTTTAAACTGAAAGGGTATTTTGGACATTTTACCTTTCCTTCTCTCTCTACTGTCAATCCTGTCATTTCTTATTTAAATCACTGATCTTTCTCTTTCTTCATACCATTTCAAAATTAGCTCTCTCAACTCTCTCTCTATAAAATCACAGAGATTTCAGATCTTTCAACCCCACCGGCGACCACCACATTCACCGTCGCAACTAGCACCCCCACCACAACGACCCACCCTTTCTTCCTTCAACCCACAAGAACATATCTGAACCTCCACCACTAGCCGCCGCTCCTCCACCACCCGTCAAACCACCTATCGCCGTTCCTCAACCACTAGCCGCTAGGGATGAGATTTTTTACCGAATTACCGGTACCGTATCTATGCCGTACCTTACCGATCATAAACGGTACCGGTATCGGTAATAGATTTTTCGAAATTCGGTATCGGTAAAAAACGGTATCGGTACCGGTATTTTTCCGGTAAATACCGGTATTAATACTGAATTTAATAATGATTTTATGTATTTTGCTATTATCTTAGATCCCACTATGAAGTTATATTTTCTTGAACATTGTTTTACAAAAATCAATATCAAATTTCTTTTGTTTGATTATTTTTAATCAATTATGATGATTTTTTAGACATGTTGGAATTTGGATGTTAAAAGTCGAATCCATGGATGTTTACCTTTTGATTTTTTTGACTACTTAATATGTTTACCTTTTGTTTACATTCTTCTATATATTACTCTAGTTTAGTTAATAATGGATGGATGAGTTGCATATGAAAATTTTTTAGGTAAAACAATAGATGACACTAAAGCGGTAGCAATGTGGTAAAGTACCGAAATACCGGTACCAATAACGGTACCGTATCGGTACCGAATCTATAAGTACGGTATGGTCATCGGTATTCACATTTCCTCAATTTCGGTAACGGTATTGGTACCGGTACGGTACCGGTAGCTTACCGATCTCATCCCTACTAGCCGTCGCTCCTCCACCACCTTTGCCCCGATTGTAATGGTGGATTCCTTGAAGAATACGAAAACCCTAACCCTATCTTCGCCATACAGGGTACAGGGTCAAAGAAAGAATAAAGTCAAAACATATTAAAGAAAGAGTGGAGGTTTGGTATCACGAAACATAATTTATGTGAGAAAAATGACCCTCCACCGACCCGAAAATCTAACTAATGTTTGTGGAAATTTGACCACCCAAAAAGTGAACCCATAAGAAATAAATCCTGGATCCGCCACTGCTGACTAATACTTTTTGGATCTATTTTTGTATTTTTATTATGTGATGAACCTTGCTTGACCTCTTAGCCGAATTCAAGTCAACAAAGGATCGAAGTAAAGGCGAAATTTCGCAATGCAAGTTAATCGTGAGTCGGATGAATCTATTGCAGACCCGATGTCTGTTCAACCATCATATGATCAAGTATGTGTTTGTTTTATTTTGTGTATATTCGACAAGCATTTCTTTACGCACACCTAATGGGGCATATTCTTAATTTGTAGCTACAACTTGATTTTAAGGATGCTTCCATATGGAGATTCAGTTTTTTTTAGTGTTAGCAAAGTTGATGACCCTATTGGACTTCTGCCTGTAAGAATCACATTGGGTATTAACGAACGTGGGGTGAGTCTCACATCTCATTTTAATCAAGATATGTTTTAATGTATATTTATATGCATAATTTAAATTTCTAATTTATATATTTCTTGTTGTTTCGTTATAGGTTCATTTTTTCCGTCAAGACCCTAAAGAGTATTTGCTCTCAACTGAGTTTAGAGATATAATGCAGTTTGGTAGCAGCGATACGGCAATGTTTTTTAGGATGAGAGTTGTAGATGTCTTGCATATATTCCTATTTGAAACTAAGCAGGTTAGAACTATATGTATTTTTTTTGTATATCTTTATCTGCTATTTGTGCATCCTATTGATTATAGTTTATTTTTATTTTTAAAACAGGCTATGGAAATATGTGTTACCCTTAAAATACATATAAATGACGTCGTGTTGCGTCAGTACTCTGAAGCGCCTTCTGCCGCCAATTCGGGTCCTATTAATGTGGATGGTGGTGAGAAACCAGCACAAGATTTAATGACAGCTCTTGTAGAATCCCAAATTTTTTTTAAAGAAAGTGAGTAATTTTGTCATTTTTTTATGTTCAACTAGTTAGAGATGGAACATAACATAATCAAACTCTTTGCAAGTATATATGTTGAAGAAATAGACACACGTGGCGTCTGAATCTTGAATCTTGTGACTATGAAATTTACTCTTATTTTTAGTATGCTAATGCAGTTGTCAGAAGAATTACGTGAGAAACAGAGAAAAGAAACGAGTATGCAAAAAGAAGTGGAGATGTTAATAGATATGTTAAGATCACAAAAGAAAAAATGTAACACCTCGTAAAAACGCGACCAATATAATAAAGACACGTGTCATGGACTTTAAACGTGTAATAAATTGATCTTGAGGGACTAGAGTTGTCAAACAATGTAAATATGTGAATAAAGGGATCCAAAGTGTCGTCATGCCATGCTTGTGCCTCTGAATGACCTCACACGACGTTCGTATTCTTTAAAGAATAATTTGATGGACATTGGAAGTCGTTTGTGCTTAAAATAAGGATCTTGTGAAACATAGGGGTTAAAAGTAACAACATGTTGAAAGTTACCTCTGAGTGACCTTTTAACGATCCCAAAAGCATTGTGATAATTTATTTTGATCCCAAGAATATTGATATTAATTCATGGAGTTTCGACGCATTTAAATAATCAAAGCGTAAATTGCAAGTAAAAAAGGGTTAAATGCGTCAACGTTGCAATTTAAGACCATTCGGGTGACCTCGTAACTAACCGGGAGCTTAACGGAGTTTGAATATGACTTAGAGTCCTTAAAAATCAAGTTTGGGGGTTAAAAATGCAATAAAGGTAAGTTAAAATAAAGATTTGAAGGACCATGGACTGATATTGCAATTTCTGTAACTTTCTGACCGGATCTGACCCATAGGCGGGCCGCGTAGGCCCTCAGCCAAATCCTACACGGGCCGCGTAGAAGTTGCCAGCTCCCAAAATGCTGACAGATGCCTGTTCAGCCCGTTCCACCGCCTTAGATGCATGGTTTTCGAATTCAGGGGCTGCACCAATGGTATTTCATGCGTAGGGGACACCTGGGATGACCAGGAAACATATGTAGACTTGTGTGGAGTGATCTTGAGGATTGATTTTGGCTATATAAGAACTTGTTTGTTGCAACACTTCACTAGTTCATTTCAAACTCAATTCTAAACCTTCTTTGGAGCTCTCTGGACCTCAAGCAATCTTCCTTAAGTCTCAAATTCGTGCTAAGGACCATATTACATGTTAGTATAACCCTCTGGGATTATACAACATAGGTCCTTAATAATCTGAATCGTTTGCATGTTTCAGTTAAACGCCAAAAATTGACCATTATGCCCTTTTGATAATAAAATGTGATTTTTACAAATGTGAGTGGACAAAAACCATTGTTACTGATTTATAAGCTTGTCCAAAAAATTTGACATCAGTTTGAGGTCTAAATTAGGAGTTATGCTCAATATCGTAATTTGAAAGCTTTTTATTAATTAAACGGCATATTTAGCATAACGCCTATTTAAACCCAAATTTCGACACCAAAATTTTTACCCACTGATGTAATATAATATTTTGGGATTTTTGAAGATTTTTATTTATTTTTCAACTGATCATAACATAGGGTTACTGCTTTAATTCGGTAATTGTCGGTTATACCCTTTGTACTAATAAAATGAGTTTTACATAATATTTTGATACCAAACATTTTGCTACTGATTTTATATGATAAATAAAATATTTTGAACTTTATAAACTGATCAAAAACTCATATTTTCTATTATAACCCGAAAATCGCTTAAAACCGATTTTTACGCGTTTAAAACACATAGTATGGGTTAAAACCATTTTTGGCATATAAGACTTAATACCTACTGATGTTTTAAGTAAATTTCTATACTTCAACAATAAGCAAAAGTTTTGAACTCAAATTTCCAAATTTGACCTTTGAAGCTTATGTGAAATTACCAAAATGCCCCTACGGTGCATAATTTGGTATAAAATGATAAATTTCACATATATGCAATACCCTACTGTTATGACTTATAAATTTTACTGATCAATATAGACCAAAACCTCAGATTAATATTTAACCTCTTTTATAACCTTTAAAATGACCAAAATACCATACGGGGCTTAATTTGAGTTTAAATCCGTTTTGGGTATAATGGAAGGTATCCTACTGATATCACAACATATTAAAGGCATATTAACTTAGGAAACTTGTTCATGACTCATTTGTTTACCCGTTATGCATTTCTCGCGTTCGGTGCGGTTTATGTAACAAGTTTGCATAAATTAACTGAAACGGGTCAAACCTTATCATTTTTACCTCAAAATCCAGAATGTGTTTAGTTTACCCATATTATACAAGTCTTCAAACTTGTCGGGTCTAAATCACATTCTAATCCGGTCTTCGCTTAATCTTGCGTTTGAACCGTATACCTTTCTTTAAAACTAACCGGTCTAAGTTTAAGCTTAAGCTTACCCGTTAGGAATCTAATAGGTTAATAAAACCTCCGTTCCAGATTTAGGAGCCCAGTAAAAGATATCTGCACTTGCTGATTGTATACGGTTGAGATAAATTGCATAATTTGCTCAGGTAAATACTTTTAACTTATTTTCCCTTATACGGGCTTGGGGTACGGTATATAAAACACCGCTTGGTTGGGTATTGAATTTTTAATTATATGAATGTTAAATCATTGAGATAACCCGTTTAAATTGTTTTGTTTGTTCTAAGCCTTTAGGGGGTTAATGACCATGTCCTGGATATCCTCGGCTCATTCATTGAAATGGTCACGACTTAAGCATGGGGTGTAGGCATACACCAGCCGGTGCGTATGTAAAATTAATAAACCCACTTGTTCGAGAATAACTCGCCGTGGGTTATATTATGTGGTGTGTCAATTAATCTTTAAACCGGTATTCAGCCCGGGCAACTGAACGTATAACAAACATATAATTCTTTTACAAGTTTATGTTTAAATAATTATCCCAAGTTATAAAGGATTTCTTTGTGCCATGTGCACTCAAAGAAAGTTTTCTTAAACACTTTTCAAAAGAGTTAGTTAATTGTATTTACCAGTGTAAAGTGTAAACTGACGTATTTTCCAAAAGGTTAAGTGCAGGTACTAAACGGAATAGGCTGATTACTCCTAAGTGATTTAAATAAATACTTATGCAAGCTTTATCACTTGAAAATCTGTTGAACTGTAACACCTCGAAATTTTACGTCCTATAATGTATTGACACGTGTCATAAGCTAGAACGTGAGGAAGAATACTCTAGAGGGACTAAAGTTGACAAACATAGAAAGTATGTGAATATAAAGGTTCAAGACGTCAACAAGGGGTAAATATACTTTATAGTAACCCTACATGATGTTCATACCTTCAAACGAATAAATCATGAATCATACGGAACTAAATATGAAAGAAAGTGAGAAATTACAAACTACAGGGGTTAAATGTGTCAACATGTTTAAGTTATACCTCTGAGTGACCTTTTAGCAAACCCGAAGCTATGTAACGGTAAATTATGATCACTAGAATGCACGGTAAAAATTTCACAAAGTTTCGTTATAATATGAGGAAGTTATGATCAAATTCGTATAAGAGGGGTTAAAGCGTAAACATTGAAAATTTTGACTTTTCGGGTAATAACAAAGTGACCAAGGACTTATCAAAGTGGGTAAAAGTCTCGAGGCCCTTATACGTAAATAAGAAGGGCTCATAATGCAAAGAATACCCTTTCGAAGAGCCAAGAGCCAAGCTGTAATAATTGAAAGATTTGAAATCTGACAGCAGGTCTCAGGTGGGCCGCGTAAGACTTAACAAAGGCTTACGCGGGCCGCGTCTGTAATTGAAAGATTTGAAATCTTACAGCATGTCACAGGCGGGCCGCGTAAGACTTAACAGAATCTTACGCGGGCCGCGACAGACGCCCAGATACAGAAAACGTAGACAGCAGCACTATTCAACCTTTTAACCGACTTAGAACGATTATTTTCCAGCATGGGCGACCCCTAAACAGTTCCTAGGCCTTAGGGGCACTTGTAAATGATCTGGGAACAATGCTAGACTTAGTTGTCATGATCTTAATGGATTAAAATCACTATATAAGGCCACAATGTTTGCAACATTCTTGCACACCTTCCATCTGCTTTCTTGGAGCTTCCTGGAGCATAAGAGCAGACCCAAGCCATCTCTAATAGTGCATTAGACTTTGGTAAGTATGCTTGACCTTTCTTAATTGAGTTTTTACTTAGTTTTAGCTTAAAAGTCAAACCGTCGTAATTAACGGTTGACTTAACGATTAATCATTAATGGTCCAGTGATTAGTCGAATAAAGGGTGGTTATAAGTTGGTAATTATGTGGGCATTAAACCCTCAAAAGGGCACCCTCTGATTCCCACTCTAACTAGATCAAATGTTGGGTCAAAATTGTTTAGAAAAAGTCAACAGAATGCTAATTTTTGAATTAGCGCATAATTAGCAATGTAGAAGGCATGTAACCTATTTTATCACTCATATAACTTGGTAATAAGTATAATAACTGGTCTAAGCTTGTTTGATCCGACAATTTTCTGTTTAGACCCGGTTCGGAACCGAAAGTCGCAAAACTTTGACTTTTGCATTGACTTCAGTTCTAACCCGTTTTAGTAGAGTCTAGAAATGCCTTAGGACTTCCTTAGGACCAGGTTACATGATAATATAACCCTCTGTGACTGGTTCGTTGATTGTCCGAGTCGTTTGCACATTTCCGTTAAATGCTTAAAAGTTGTCCATAATGCCCTTTTGACTATAAAACGAGAATTTTGGAAATGTGAGAGGACAATAGTCTTTGCTACTGAATTATAAACATGTCTCAGAAATTTCATATCAGTTAGAGGTCTAGAATAGGAGTTATGCTAAATAGCGCATTTAAGAAACCTTTTGTTAATTAAATGGCGCACTTAGCATAAAGCCTATCTAAACCCAATTTCAACACCAAACCTTTACACACTGATGTAATAAATATTTTGGGATTTTTGAAGATTTTAATTATTTTTAACCTGCTCATAACCTAAGATTATGACCTTGATACGGTAAATACCGATTATGTCCTTTTTGGTTATAAAAAGAGTTCTACATAGTATTTTGACGCCAATCCAATTGCTACTGATTTTATATAATAAATAAAGTATTTTGAACTTTATAACCTGACCAGAAAACTCAGATTTCCTGTATAACCCGGAAATCGCTTAAACGACTTTATACGCGTATTAAACGCATAGTATGGGTTTGTAACCATGTTGTCACATAAGACTTAACACCAACTGATTTACCCTGTTAAAATAAGTTATTTTACTGATTTATTCAGACCCGAATCACAGGAGTTTAATTAATCGCTTTTATAATCTTTAAAATGACCAAAATACCCCTACGGGGCTTAATTTGAGATTTCACTCGCTTTGGGCATAATGGAAGATATCCTACTGATATCACAACATATAGTAACACCCCAAAAACGGGTTTGGTAACTAAACCCCGTTAATACTAAAGACGGGGAAGATACCGTTAGTGGTAAAAATTAACCCGGTAAATATTAGGACTTAAATAAATAATCCAAATATTTACTAAAAAGTGAGTAAAAGCTTTTTAAGGAAATAAAATGGATAAAAGGCCCGGGGTAACGGGACCTAAAATAAACTTAGTCATAAATATTCCCGAACCCGCTAAGTTAACTAGGAATATTAAACCTGGTTAATAAGTGGGAATATTATTGAAAATAATTAGGTGATGACCTAATTAATAACTAACCAAACACGAGGGACCAAAGCCGGGTAACTTGAAAATGGAATTATAAACTTAAAATATAACACAACACACACACTTGAGGTGTGTGTGCGTGCGTGAAGTAGTCCAGGAGAAGAAGCAAGAAGCTCCAAACCCTAGCTCAAACAATCTCAACAAATTGAAGGGGCAAATCAAGTCCAAATCAAAATCCGAGTATGAATTAGTGATCTCCATTCAAAAAGGAGTCACGAGGTATGTAAATTTCTTGAGAAATCTCTAGTTGAAATTCTGAGCAAACCTAGAGAATTCGAATCTGAGCTTGCATGTTTGTTGTTTGGATGAAATTAGGGATAAAACTATGTCTAGTAGTAAACCCTAGCCATGTATTTGTTGAATTGATGTTCATGGTTGTGAATTCATGATCATACACTCATGTGTCAAGTGGGTTTTGATTATGTAGTGAAGATGATGATATACACATGTTTAAAATCATCATAGTTGATAGTAGAAACAAGATACTTGAACAATTTGCAAGTTTGAGTGTTGATCATACATGACTTAAAATGGGTTTTTTATAATATGATGATGTTAATGTCTAATTTGTGATTAGAATCATCATATTAGATAGTAAAGATATAGTACTTGAACAATTTAGGTGTTTGGGTACACGAATCTTAATTACCATGAATTGGGTTTAGTATAAAAAAGATGGAAATGATGATACATTCATATTAAGAATGATGTTAGATGTCATTATGTGTTAAGAAAGATTAATGTTGTGTTAATTCGATGGATTATGGTTATACAACTTGGTTAATAAAGCGGATAAACGGTAGCCTAAGAATGATGCTACCAGGTAATTGACCAAGTAATAAAACGAGTAGTTGAATTACATTGTGTACCTACTTTCGTAAATAGGCACTTTGACTTTTAAAAAGTCAAAATGACCAAAGATATGATCAAATAATAAATTCGATATAAAACCCGTAGGATGGAATAGTCGTAAGTGATTATGACTAATCTAACCATCTCGCGAATTATGATGATAGTTTGACGCTTGACGAGCTAGGTGAAAGCTTGGGAAGAAAACGGGTCAAACGAATCAAGAATGAAGAAAAAGCATGATCCGGGTGCAATGTAAGTATAGCTTACACTAGTCTTATATTTTAGAATATTCTCTTATCGTATTAGTTACAGATAAGACAAATACATAATTGAGGTATGATGTTCCGGCGTGTAGACGTACGGAACAAGATAGTCGAGCATGACAAGAAACCATGTTGATGGTTTAAAAGGAGTTAAATCGGTAATTCGATCATTTTATGACAAATGAAAAATGAACTTTTAAATGG
The DNA here is from genome assembly GCA_030545235.1 of Helianthus tuberosus. NCBI lineage: Eukaryota > Viridiplantae > Streptophyta > Magnoliopsida > Asterales > Asteraceae > Helianthus > Helianthus tuberosus. The sequence goes on from CM060362.1 coordinate 5,477,898, forward strand.
TTACCTTATAGGGTAAACCAAAACAAACAATAAGGGTAAAACGGTAAATTGGTCACGCATTGACCATAACTATTGCTTTTGAAAGACACAGTATGACGTAAGCCATGATAGGCTAAAAAGCGTTAAGAAACGATTAATAAGTGAAATGACCGCACGGTGTAAACCGGAGCGAGTCATGTAGATGAGATGGTAATAAATATCATCTCGCCAATATAATCGGTCACTTAGACCAAATGGGTCAAAAGGGTATTAGCAAATATCATAACGACTAATGATTATTGTCGAGTTATATTATTTCAGGAGTAAATGTCCAAAAGGGTATTAGCAACGCTATGAATTAGCGGTTATAAAAGCAAGGTATTAAAAATGGGTCAATATCTTGATCCGCGCCAGGTATGTGAAAAAGGGTAACACTCATTTAGAACATAAGGTTCAATGAGCGTTAAAAGAAGTCAAAATAGACATTTGGTTACTTGATAAGTAAACCGAATGTTTCAAATAATGGACATTGCGTTTGGAAAGCTTAATGACTTTTCAAACATAATCATAAGTTAAAAGAGGGATTATGGGTCAAATATGCTTTCAAAAGTCCTTCATCGTAAATGATTGGCTAAATGGACTAAAATGCCCCTATGAGCTAAATTGGATAAACAACCTTTAAGGGTAGTTTTGAAACGAGTTTTATGATCAAATTAATAATTAGAATAAGTATAAGAAATGAAAGATGTAAATCCTTGGTCAAATGACTCTATATGAGTCTTTGCCGTAAAATAACGATTCGAAGGGTAAAACTCGGAATATATTGATCGCCACATTAAATCCACCTCAATTATAGTCGTGGTGGAAGATCAATTGATAAATAATGTGAAAATAGAATGCTAAAAGCGAAGAAGCATGAATTATGCGGATAAATGCTTAAATACCCTTAACGGGTCAAAATAAGCATTTAAGTAAAAACGGGTTTAAGAATGTATGTAAACCGGGATTTTGAATCTCTTATGATAAACAACAATGACTTTATGGAATTTATGAGAAATTGGAGTCAAACAAACATGTTTGTTTGATAAACACACGAATGGGTCAAAATTGGGTAAAAGGGTAGTAAGCCGAAGACTTAAAAGTCTGGAATCTTGTTAATCCGGATGTGGGATTTTAAATCCATATGATGTAGAATTAAATTACGGACGCGTAGGAAAAAGAATCGCGTAAAACGGATCAATAACGAAGAAGTTGTGGCCGTTTCCGTAAAAACCGTTGTTGCTGAAAAAAGCAGGACACAGATCTGAACCTGCTGGAAATATGGATCCCCCGCGACAAGCGACAGGATTCTCTAATCCTGCCGCGACACGCGAGAAACGCTTATGGACCGTAAGGGTCCAGGCTTACGGTCCGTAAGTGTTACGACCCCCGACCCACCCTGGACGGAATCGGGAGTCGTGAACAGCCCAGCGGTACCGGTGATTATTTTGAAAACGTTGCAGCGGAAATTTCATCAGAACCGTGAGTTAGGAAAAATATCAGAGTTTAGAAAACACCGGATTTTATTTATTAAATAGATGGGATAAACCCTTGTTTTACAATGGTAGCTTTAATAAAGATAAATTTTATTTAATTTAAGAAAATAAGCCACTTCTTGATGCCTTTCAGTGTCGTATCCATCTTTTACTCCAATCTACTGTAATTACCTGAAAAGTGTTTTAAAAAAAATTTGTCAGCGGGAAATACTGAGTGAATCATTCCATTTTGCATAATGATGCATAGTTATTAATTACAGCATAAGAGCGATTACAATGGCTTCTATCTTATTTTATCTGGCATTCTGTCACAATGGTGACGATGGTCATACCACTATTTAGATCAATGAACCTAAATAGTGACGATTATCCCTGTAGGTCAATGAACCTAACAGTGATTATCCCGAGTAGGTCAATGAACCTAACTGGGAGAAAATTAGTAATGTGCACAATACCCCACTAACCAGTAATTCAAGATATCCACGACTTAGTCCCTGTAATTATAACCTTGAAAATAATTTGAGGTATTGTAAAATAGTTGATAAAAAGAGAATGACTCACATTATAAACATGCAGATTCATACGGGCAAAGTTACAGATAAGCCTTGATATATTGCAGATTTATACAGGCAAAGTTTAGTCTACAGATAAGCTTTTGCAGATTCCTACAGGCAGAGCTTAGCCTATTAATTAACCTTGTAACCTAGTGCACACGAACTAGGTAGATAACTTAATACAACATTTACGATAACTCACGAGATAAAACCCTCACAACGAATGACAAAGTGCAATACTTAAACATCCATCGGATTCACAACGAATGACATAGTATAGTCCGAGTTCGAACAGCACTCAAACATTCAAGTCGAAATCACGATGAATAACAAAGTATAACCCAATTTGAGCGGCACTTAAACATCCATTGGATAGTTTAATCGATCGGACATTGAATCTTAATAGCGATCGAGTTATTACCCTGATTGTGGCGTCGATTAGTGAATCGTGTGTGTTAATTGTGATAAACAGAGCATAACTCCGTGTATAATTCGAAGTTTTACGTCGTTCTGAAACCAGAAATCAAGTCCCAGACTCATCTATTTATAGCTGAAAATCCTCCCCCTCGCGCCACGCGAGGGGTCCTCTTATTCCTGTCGCGTGGCGCGACAGGTTACTTCTAGGGTAGAGTAGCTGCGTGTCATTTATAGCTTTGGTGAGTCAGATTTCGACGTAATTCAATTCCTACAGCAAACTGTAAGGATATTACCGACTAGGGTTTACCCCCCCCCCCCCCTGAGTTTTAGGGGCCCTGATCCTGATTCCGATTGTTCTGAAAATTTTAGGGTTTGTTCTGAATCACTTGGGTTTCTCAATTAGGGTTTCCTTTTGGTTAAATTAAAATAAGAAATAGTATTTTTAATGAGAGTTATTATATCAGGGGTCCGGGTTATACTTACGGAACGTTTTTAGGACGTTTTTGTGTGAGTCGTTACAGTAAGCCAGTCAGCTGGCGAAAAATATTTTTTTTGTAATTTGTGATTTTGAACTCCAAACTCGTTTAACCTTGTTATGAGACTATCAAAACTAACTTTTGAGTTGGTTTTGATTTTAGGTGAATATTGGGAGTACCCGGATGAAGATCAAGCAGCGTACAAGAACCGAACACACGACATTAAAGCTTCCGCACCTAGTTTCGTCGTCATCTTAAACGAAAAATCAGTAGATATTAAATTGTATTATTTTCTAATTGTAAAAGTTTTAATTCACCCGTATTATTCGACAGAATATTACATATGATTTCATGTTTATTTTTCGTAAATTAAACGAAAATCGTTAAATAATTAGACGGGTGTTACACATATTTAGGGCATATTAACTTAGGAAACCTGTATATGACTCTTACGGTTACCCGTTACGCTTCTTACGCGTTCGGTTCGGCTTATGTAACTAGTTTGCATAAATTAGCCGAAACGGGTCAAACCTTGTCATTTTTATCTCAAATCCAGAAGGTGTTTAGTTTACCCATATTATACAAGTCTTTAAACTTGCCGGGACTAAAACACATTCTATTCCGGTCTTCGCCTAATCGTGCGTTTGAACCGTATCTTTCGTCAAAACTAACCGGTCTAAGTTTAGGCTTAATTGAAGACCCGTTAGGATTCTAATAGGTTATTATAAACCTTCGTTCCAGAATAGGAGACCCGGTAAAAGCTACACGCACTTGCTATTGTGATTGATACTTGCAAAGGTAAATACTTTTAACTTAATTTCCCTTATACGGGCTTGGGGTACGGTATATAAAATACCGCTTGGGCCGACATTAAATCTTTAACCGAATGGAGGTTAACTCATTGATATGCTCCGTTTTGAAATGTTTTATTTGCTTAAAGCCTTTGGGGGGTTAATGACCATGTCCCGGATATCCTTGGCATCATCTTACGAGATGGCCACGACCTGAGCACGGGGTGTAGGCGTACACCCGTCATTGCTTAAATAAATAATGTGGTGTGTCTATTGATCTTTAACCCACTCTTCGGATCGGGCTACTGAACGCACGAGAAACATGTAATTCGTTTACAAGTATTATATTCAAATAATTATCCCAAGTTATAAAAAGTTTGTGCCACGTGCATTTCAAATCAATTTTATTAAACTTTTCAAAATGAGTCGGTTGAATGTATTTACCAGTGTAAACTGACGTATCTTCCCAAAGAGGTTAAGTGCAGGTACTACACGAACTAGGCTGGCTTTCTCCTAGCGTCCACAATAAGTCTCGCAAGCTTGGATGTCAAAACTGTTGAACAATGTTTCCTATTTATTTTGATCCCCCTGTGGATTATTTCGACTGTTTGTGATACTTGATATTACAATTATTTTCGGTTGAAATATATCTATCTATCTTTTGCTTCAGCTGTGCAATTAAATATTGTGTTGTTTGACTGTAATGTTACCAACTACGTCACGATAATCCCCCACCGGGCCCACCGGTGAAACGTGTAATTTTCGGGGTGTGACAGGTTGGTATCAGAGCCAACGTTGAGTGAATTAAACACTAGCCCTGTGTGTTTAATCTCAATGACACAATTGCACATACTCGAGTCTAGACAAGAACTTGGGACGAATCCAAATTGTTGCCTTAGTTTGTCCTTTATTGTTTGTTGTTGATCTCAATTGTTTAATCAGGAAATATGCCACCGAGAATCAGAAGAGGAGGGAGAGGCAAAGGGCCAATCACTACCCACAACGATCACGAGGCCGGGCCTTCTCACCTGCGAACTCCTTCCACTACAATGAGTGCCGAACCTCAGAGAAACAGGAGGAACCTTTTTGAGCCCGCTAGACGATCTGTCTCACACAGTTCAACACCTTCTTACCGTCACTCTCTTGGGCCGCACTCAGAAAACGAGCCCGATAACCCTCAACCTTCGTACATACCTCTCCAGCGTTCCGTTTCGCATCGTTCCTTCGGCGACCCTACTCCTATCTTTCAGGGCCGGTTTAACCCGGCAAACTTTATCCAAGAACCAGTAGGTTTTAACCCATTGGGACCGGAGGACCATTTCTCAGAAGACAATGCAACGGACATGGACGAGGACACGGATCCCGTCGAGCCTGCAAGAGGTACCCCCAACCATCCCATCGAGATCTCTGATGGATCATCCTTCCATGGAACACCCTATCAGCGTCCAGACAGTTACCAAGCAAGGTTCAACCAATATGAGTGGTACTTTACACCCTCTCACCACTTATCGCCTCATCAGCAGCACCAACAACAGCAGCAGCAGGATCCCTCCGAGGATTCGCATTTCGTGGCAGTCACGCCACTGCCTCCCCCGCCACCAGTTCATCAAGCACCTCCAGATCCACCAAGGCATAGGAGAACAGGCGCGCGGATGTCCGCTTGCGGAGGAGATTTTCATTTTAGCACCCCTCGACACTCCAGTGGCAGTCATTATCCGCCACTGCATGAAGACCCACAAATGGGTGGACCTTCTAACCCAGCTGCAGAGGTGAATTCTGCACCAGTTGCACCACCACCACCACCATTTGGTTACGATAACCCGATACCTACATACGCCGGTTCCACAGCATATAACCCGTTTGAGCTGCCGGCTCACACCAACTACATTTACGCAGAAGCCGACCCATACTTGGTAGCGGCCAATTACAACGCCCTTCATCCCGAAGGACCTTATGGAACTCCTTGGGGAATGGGATACTCAACTCATGGGTATCCAGTACCTGCTAGACCTCCGGCTCAGCACCTATCGCAGCCGCCACGTTTTTCCCCACCGGAGCAGGAAGAAATCCTCCACCGTTTAAACAGGGTGGAACGAGATTTTGAAGAAGAACGTAAGAACAACCGTGGATTCCTCAAGGGCCTGGCAAACCTGTTAAAAGGAAAGAAGAAGCGAGATCATTAATCTCTATATGTATTATTGTATTTCCTATTTCAATCAAGTCCCTGCATGGACATTTATATGTGTATTTAGTCCCTGCGTGGACTTGTCTTTTAGTCCCTGCGTGGACTTGTCATTTAGTCCCTGCGTGGACTTGTCTTTTAGTCCCTGCGTGGACCTATCTTTCAGTCCCTGTGAGGACATCTATCCTAGTTTTGGTCCCTGCGTGGACTTGTTTTCTAGTTTAACCTCTGTGTGGGTAATTCGTCTATTAAAGGTCCCGTTTAGGGCAGTGTGTAATCCTTTTAATAACTAATGGAATGTTAAGTTTATAATTTTCATCCTTGCCATTATATGCATAAATATGTTATATATGAAATAAATAATTCGAAATCATTCCTTTTTAAAATAATCTGCCTACCATATATTAAATAAGAATCTCAGGGGTATAACCTAGCTTACATGTCTTTATAAGACTTGGCCAAGATAGTAAAACCTGTTTAAAAGATTCAAATCCCTGTTAACCTCTGTAAATATGTTAACACTCCTGGCAGATGTGATTCGTTAAAAATCACACACGTCATTCTTATATAAGGATTCTTCAAAAGATTCCTAAACCTAAATTAATGATCTACAAATCATGGGTTTAAATCATCAAGTAAGATGATCATATGTTGACCATACATTGGTAGTATAGTGCCTACGGGCCATACTCATTGTCATATAAGACAAAAGACGGTAGTAGTCTACGACTTCCTGTCAGAAAAAGGTTAGAAACTATATTCAAACCTTCATGCCATGATTCTCTAAAATCATGGCTTATGATAAAAAATGTCCCTGTGACATGGCCTTTTGTGCTAATAATACTATTACTGTTGTGTAATTAGGATATTATAAATAAAGATCCTAAATAAATGTGAGTAATAAATTAACCAAATATGGCTTATGTTTACCATGGTTAATGAATTGCCCAAAAAGGCAAATTCCATAATAAACTCCCAAATAAAACTTTGCCGATATCTTATGTAACAGTTCAAGATACAATGGCTGATTCGGATGAAATAAATAGTCACCCAATGGAGAACCAGAATGATGCTCGGATTAATATAGCGGGTGCTGAACTGCAAGCGTTAATTGACAATGCTGTTACAAAAGCCTTGGACAGGCAGTATAGCGAATCGAGCGGTACTCGGAGTAGGACCCTATCCGCACCGCATTCTAAGCCCAAGACTCATTCTGAGGCGCATAGCAAGCCTCCCTCCAAGAAGGAAGAACCAAAGAAAGATGATGACGATCGTCACTGTTCAAACCATCATAGTGTCCCATCTCAAGGTATCGTGCTGAATCAAGGACCCCGTGATAAGGGTTGCTCCTACAAATACTTTGTGTCATGCAAACCCAGGGATTTTACTAGGGAAAAAGGGGCTATAGACTGCATGACTTGGTTGGATGAGATGGACACAGTGGTTGATATCAGCGGGTGCGCTGAGAATGATGTAGTAAAGTTTGTGTCTCAATCATTCAAAGGTGAGGCTTTAGCCTGGTGGAGATCATTGATTCAAGCTACGGGAAATATTCCACTGTACAGTATGTCATGGGAACAATTTGTTGCCCTCATCAAAGAGAACTATTGTCCTCAACACGAGGTAGAGAAAATTGAGTCGGATTTTCTGTCATTGGTTATGAAGAATCTGAATTGCCAAGCTTACCTTACGAGCTTTAATACAATTTCAAGGTTGGTTCCTTATCTGGTGACCCCGGAACCCAAAAGAATAGCTCGTTTCATCGGGGGTTTAGCCCCAGAGATAAAGGCAAGTGTAAAAGCCTCTCGGCCAGCTACTTTCAGGTCTGTAGCTGACATATCCTTGTCCCTCACACTGGACGCGGTCAGGCAGAGATCGCTGAGGAACACGGATGCGAGAAAAAGAAGCATGATGATGACAATTCACGGCGGTCAAACAAGAAGCACCGAGGAAACAATGACCACAAGAAGGGATTTGGTTCTAAGAAGGATGGGCACCAATCTAGAGATAAGCCCGAGTGTAAGACTTGTCAGAAATACCACTTTGGGAAGTGCAGACTTGACTCAAAATCCCAATCTCAGTCGAGACCTTGTGGGATTTGCAAATCTTCAGAACATAAGACCCTGGAATGTAAGAAACTGAAAGACGCAACGTGCTACAGTTGCAACGAAAAGGGGCACATTAAGACAAATTGCCCAAAGTATGCAAAGAAAGCTGATGAAGGAAAGAAGACCAATGCTAGAGTCTTCAGGATGGATGCAAAGGAAGCTGTGCAGGACGACAATGTGATCACAGGTACCTTCCTTATAAATGATGTTTATGCGAGAGAGCTATTTGATTCAGGAGCTGATAAATCTTTTGTAGATAATCAGTTTTGCAAATTGCTGAATCTACCTGTTAAAACCTTAAGTGTGAAGTATGAGGTGGAATTAGCAGATGGCACCTTAGAAACCGCCTCAACCATATTAGATGGATGTTTCATATCCATTAAGAACCACTCTTTTCCGTTGTCCCTACTTCCTTTGAAGTTAGCCGGTTTCGACATAGTTTTAGGCATGGACTGGTTATCTCATAACCAGGCCCAGATTATCGGTAATAAAAAGCAAGTGGTGATCAAGACTCCGTCTGGTGAATCACTTACCATTAAGGGGGATACCCAGTATGGACTGCCTGAGCAAGTGACTATGCTCAAGGCCTCGAGGTGTTTGAAAAAGGGTTGTGTCATCTACATGGCACAAGTGACTATTGATGAGCCGAAACCCAAGATTGAGGATATCCCCGTCATTTCTGAATACCCTGAAGTTTTTCCTGAAGAACTACCTGGTTTACCACCAGATAGACAAGTAGAATTCAGAATTGACATTATCCCTGGAGCAGCACCAGTAGCAAGGGCGCCTTATAGGTTGGCGCCAACAGAGATGAAGGAACTGAGAACACAACTGGATGAATTGCTAGCCAAAGGTTTCATTAGACCTAGTTCATCCCCTTGGGGAGCACCAATCTTATTTGTCAAGAAGAAGGATGGATCGATGCGTCTGTGCATCGATTACTGTGAGCTTAACAAGGTCACTATCAAGAATAGGTATCCATTGCCCAGGATCGACGATCTGTTCGATCAACTTCAGGGGGCAAGTTACTTCTCAAAGATTGACTTAAGGTCAGGTTATCACCAACTGAAGGTTAGAGATGAAGACGTACACAAGACTGCATTTAGAACTCGTTACGGTCACTACGAGTTCCTAGTGATGCCTTTTGGGCTCACTAATGCACCAGCGACATTCATGGATCTCATGAACCATGTCTGCAAGCCATACTTGGACAAATTTGTCATCGTCTTCATAGACGACATTCTGATTTATTCAAAGAATCAAGCTGATCATGAGAAGCATCTTCGATGTATTCTTTCACTACTTCAACAGGAGAAGCTCTATGCCAAATTCTCTAAATGTGAATTCTGGCTTTGTGAAGTCCAATTCCTTGGACATATGGTTAGTGAGCGTGGTATCCAAGTGGATCCCGCTAAGGTGGAAGCTGTCATGAATTGGCAAGAGCCTAAGACACCCACAGAAATTCGCAGCTTCTTGGGATTGGCAGGATGATATTCGCTAATTTACACATATTTTAGTCCCCCATTTTATCCCCATTTTATGCGTTTTCGGTCGTAAAATCGTCATTCGGATACTTAATTACGTATACTTTTGTTTACAGGCCTAAAACAGCGTACCGGACAAGATGATAGTGAAAACGAGGACTTTCCGGACAAAACGACGAAGCTGCGAACATTCTGTTAGAAAACTGACCTGGGCATGCAGAACGGTCGTGCGGTCTGAGGAACGACCGTGCATCTCCGACAAACTGTCACACCCCAATATTCCACGTGTTACCGGTGGGCCCGGCGGGGAGTATCGTGACGTAGTTGATATCATCATTGTCAACACACACAATAATATAGCACAGCGGAAGGCTGGTAAATAAACTATTACAAACCATACTGTCTGTCGATGTTCGAGTACATGAATAATACAGATTGGAATGTAATAAGATCCACAGGCGAATCATAAAGTACAAAGAAACATAAACTACAGAATCCGGGTATCTATGGGATTTGCAAGATCCTCTACAACACCCTATAGCTCCAGCCTATTTCGATAAGTACCTGTCAATTCAATCTTTAGGAAAATACGTCAGTATATACTGGTAAATACAATTTAACTGACTCGTTTTTGAAAACATTTAAGAAAATTAATTTAGATGCACATGGCACAAATCCTTTATAACTTGGGACAATCTTTATTAAGATCTTGTATACAGCTTTACATATTTGTCATACAAGTGGGGCCGGTTTGGAAGCCGGACATGATTAACTGACTCACCACTTATAGAACCCACAGAGGAGTTATCCCCAACTTGTGGGTAATTTAATGTTTAGCATTTGCATTTGTCAGGTGCATGCCTGCACCCCGTGCATAGGTCGTGGCCATTAATAATTTAAATGAGCCGAGGATATCCAGGACACGGTCGTTAACCCCCAATTGTTTATGTTATCAAATAATACATATTAAAACGGGTCATGCGAATTTATTAAATCACAATCCGACAAAATAATCCCATACCTGACCAAGCGGTATTAATATACCGTATCCCAAGCCCGTATAGGGAAAATAAGTTAAAAGTATTTACCTGGTGGTAGCAGTAAATTCCTAAAGTTCTTCAAAGGCACTTTTTACCGGAAGCTATTAATCTGTATAAAAGGTTTAATTAGCCTATTAGGATGCTAACGGGTCTTTAATTAAGTCAAGGACTTAGACCGGCTAGCGAGAAGGAAACCCTACGGATCTAAACGCTAGATTAAGCGGAGACCGGGATAGAATGTGATTTAGACCCGACAAGCTTGGATACTTGTGTAATATGGGTAAACTAAACACATTCTGGAAAATGAGAATTTAATGACAAGGTTAAGCCCGTTTCGGCTATTTTACGTATACTAGTCACGTAAACCGATCCGAACGCGTAAATGCGTAACGGGTAACCAAATAAATTAAATACAGGTCTTAATAATTATTATGCTCAAAATATGTTAATATATCAGTAGTATATCAACATTTATGCCCAAAAATCAATTTAAACCAAAATAAGTCCCATAAGGGTATTTTGGTAATTTTAATGCTCATAAAAGAGTTTATTTATAAAACTGAGTTCCAAGTTTGATTAGATTAATAAAAACATGTACTTTAATGTGTTACATCAGTAGGATACTTAATATATGAAAAATATACCCTTTATTACTAACTATGCACCGTAAGGGCGTTTTGGTAATTTTACATAGGCTTAAAAGGGTTAAAATAGACTTCTGAGTTTTAAAACTTTAGTTTACTGTAATATTATGTAAATTAGCTTAAAACATCAGTAGGTTATGAATTTTATATGATAAATATAGTTTTGATCCATACTAGGTGCTAGAAACGCTAAAAATGTGATTAAAAGGGCTATTATGGTAAAAATAGGAAATCTGAGATTTTGGTCAGTTTATAAAGTTCAAAATATTATAATTATCATATGGAATCAGTATCAAAAAGTTTGGCATTAAAATGTTAGGTAAAACTCATTTTGTGGATGAAAAGGGTAAAACCGGTAGTTACCGAAATTAGGCTATAATCCTATGTTATGCTCAGCCTAAAAATAATTAAAAATCTTCAAAAATCCCAAAATATCATTTAACATCAGTAGGTAAGGAGTTTGGTGTCAAAAATCGGGTTTAGATAAGCTTCATGCTAGTTATGCCTTTTAAATACTAAAAGTTCCTTAATTACGCTATTGAGCATAACTCCCATTCTAGACTTCAAAATGATGTCAAATTTTCTGGACATGTCTAAATATCAGTAGCAAAGGTTTTAGTTCATTCACATTGCTAGAAATCTTGGTTTTATGCAAAAAGGGCGTTTTAGGCATTAATGTGCATAATTACGATCAAGAGCATATATTACAAACGATTAGGCACCATGCAATATAACTTCAGAGGGTTATACTGCAATGCACTATGGTCCTAATGGAAGCTTAAAACATGAAAGAATTAAGCTTGAACGGGTCAGAACTGAAAGTCAAAGCAAAAGTCAAGCTTTTGCGACTTTCGGTTATAATCTGCCCTTAGACTATTAATTGTCGGATTAGGACTGATAAAACATGTTTAGATAGTCATTACCAAGTCATTAGAATGTTAAAATGTAATTTAGAACCTCTGGTTTATTAATTAAAATCATTTTTGTCATTTTTGTCCAGTTTGACTTTTTGTCAAACTACTTTGACCCGACATTTAATCAGTCAAACGAGATAATTAGGAGACACCCTTTCAGGGGTTAATCACCTATACTAATGTGGTTTCATAACCACTTTCAATTTGATCAGTGGTTATGCCACATGTAATTAAAACGAAAGTCAAACTAATTATACACTAAGTTTGACTTTTAAGTAATTAGACTAAATTAAACAACTAAATAAGTAATTAGAAGCTTACTTAAGGTCCTAGCAAACTTTTCTACACTTGTAATCATCTTGTTACTGCTGAGAGCTCCAGAGCAAGTCCCACAATTGAATTGTTGCAAATGATGTTCAAGAACATAAGAGGAGCTCTCCTTATATAGTGATTTCCATGGATTTAGATTACTTCCAGGTGTTTTAGGAGGCCCTGGGATCACCCCAGGTGTCCTAGCTATTGTAATAAACCGACTTACAGCTCCCTAGGTCGTTAAAAACTAGGCTAAGGCGGTGTAGCAGGTTAACCCGCACCTGGCAGCAAATTTCTGTATCTGGCAGTCCCTCGCGGGCCGCCTAAGACCTAAGGGGTGTCTTACGCGGGCCGCCTGAACCTGGGTAACTGGTAAATCAAGTTTCCTTGTTGGCAGATTCAGTCCCTGTTCGTTTAAACCCTTTTTTAACTTCATTTTTGACATGTAAGGCCCTTGTAGTTAGTTTGGTGAAGCTCTAGGGTGAATAACCAAACTTTTTTAGGCTCGGGTTCGTTAAATTTCTTCATGAAAGCAAGTTTTATCAAGTTGACGCTTTTAACCCAAAGTTTAGAAAACACGCTTAACGATCTCGGAGTCACGTGAAATTTTTATCACACATTCTCGGGAGTATATTTGAATATTACGAAACCTCGGTTTCGTTAAAAGGCTATTCAGAGGTCAGAATTGACATATTGACACTTTTAACCCTTGTAATCTAAAATCTTCTGATTATTTTCACAAACGGCTTCGTATACCCAATCAATCACCCATTTAAGAATATTTTCTTCACGTGTGGTCATTCAGAGGCTTAAGTTTGGCATGTTGACACTTTTGGTCCTTTCGTTTGCATATTTTCACTTGTTGTCAACTTTAGTCCCTTAAACTCCATCTTTCGCATAACCGGAGTTTAGGACACGTGTCTATGTATAATTGGACACGTTTTTGCGTGGTGTTACATCCTCACCCCCTTAAAAGAAATCTTGACCCCGAGATTTACTGGAATAAGTGAGGGTACTTCTGTTTCATAGTGGACTCAAGTTCCCACGTATACTCGGGACCTCTACGAGCGTCCCATTTGACCTTTACTATAGGTACATACTTCCTTCGGAGCTTTTTGACTTGTCGATCCTCGATCGATATAGGTTTCTCAATGAACCTCAAGCTTTTATCAACTTGCACGTCTTTATGAGACATTGCTAGAGATTCATCGGCTAAACATTTCTTGAGATTACAAACGTGGAACACATCATGAATTCCACTCAGCTCCTCTGGCAAGTTTAGCTTATAAGCTACACTGCCGACACATTCGATGATCTCGAATGGTCCTATATATCTAGGGCTCAGTGTCACAGCCCCCGTGCCCGGTTTGACCCGGTCCAGAAGCCGCGGGACATAAACCCGTGGTATTCATTTTCACAGCGGAAGTCTTGACAGGATCGTTTTAAACTTGAAAATGCCCGAGTTTTATTTATTTATAATTCGGGATAAACCCCGTAATTTACAGTAGAGAAATTTCATAATTTCTTTATTTTACAAACATGTTTATTTCTTTATTCGAGCCACTACTTTAAGCTTCGGAGTGTGCCTGAGCACGTGTACTTGATTCAAAGTAGGTCACCTGAAACATGTTGTAAAAATATTTTTGTCAGCGGGGAAATACTGAGTGAATCATTCATTTTAATAAAATGACACGTAGTTATAAATTACAGCATAAGAGCGATTACTATGGCAGTATCTTATTTTTATCTGGCGCCTTGTCACCTCCTGATGACTATGGTCATGCCACTATTGGGTCCTTTCACCCAAGTAGTGACGATTGTCACTGTTAGGACTTATTTGCCTAACCTGTGTTAGGGCTTATTAACCTAACCGTGAGAACTTAGTAATGTGCACAATACCCCACTAGCCAGTGATTCAAGATAACCACGACTTAATCCCTGTAATTATAACGTTTTAAAAATAATTTGGAGTATTGTAAAACAATTGATAAAAAGAGAATGACTCACATTGCAAGTTTAGACGGGCAGTACTTAGCCTACTGATAAGCCGAATAACCTAGTTTAAACTATAATGCACACAAACCAGGTTAGTAACTAATACAGCATTTACGATAATTCACGAGATACAACCCTCACAACGAATGACAAAGTGCGATACTTAATATCCAACGGATTCACAACGAATAACAGAGCATAGCTCAAATATCCTGTTGGAATCACGACGAATAACAAAGTATAAACCCAAATTGAGCAGCACTTAAACACTCGTTTGATAGTTTCAATCGATCGGGCGTTGAATCGTAATAGCGATCGAGTTATTACCCGGTATTGTGGCAGGACCTCGCTACAACTCAAAATTATACCCTCTAACAGTGATATTTCGTTTGAGAATTGAAATTTTTCGACAACAGAATGCCGTCCCATGCCCTGGCTATTTATAGCCTGAAAACAGGCTTCACGCGGCCCGCGTAAGCCCATAAGCATCTCTTACGCGGCCCGCCTAGCCGCCTAGTCTAGGCGTAGGCTTGCTGGGTCATGGGCTAGCCTTGACAGATGGTTTAATACGTGGCCCAAAACTGTTTCCGGATAATCTTCAGTTAACGCGGCTCGCGTAAGACATATATTGTCTTTTACGCGGCCCGCCTAAACTCTTAAAAGTTATCCGGTTTAATTATTAAGTTGTAGCGGCCCGCGTAAGACTAAGCTATCTCTTACGCGGCCCGCCTAAAACCCAAGAATCTTGTTTTTCTTGGTTTTTCATATTGGTTAGGGTTTTAGGGGTCCGGGTTTTCATGTATGGGTATATTAGGGACATTTTTTGAAGGTCCTTACATCCTCCCCACCTTAATTAAAATCTCGTCCTCGAGATTTATTGAAATAAGTGTGGATATTTGCGCTTCATCTCGGATTCCAGCTCCCAAGTATATTCAGGTCCTCTCTTTGAATCCCACTTGACCTTGACTAGCACCAGTCGTTTATGTTTGAGAAACTTAATTTTTCTATCTTCTATCTGGAGTGGTTTTTCAACAAACTTCAACTTTTCATTTACTTGCACATCTTGGAGAGGTACTACCAGAGATTCGTCAGATAGACATTTCTTAAGGTTGGATACATGAAATACATCATGTACTCCAGCTAACTCTTCTGGTAGTCTTAACTGGTAAGCAACTGGTCCTATTCTTTGGATTACTGGAAACGGTCCTACGTACCTTGGACTCAACCTTCCCTTCTTTCTGAATCGTACTACTCCTTTCCAAGGAGAAACTTTCAAAAGTACCTTGTCTCCGATTTGAAATTCCAGTGGCTTACGACGATTGTCTGCATAACTTTTCTGGTGATCTCGAGCCGTCTTTAATCGTTCTTTGATTTGAGTTATCTTATCAGTAGTTTCTTGTACAATCTCAGGTCCTGATAATTGATTTTCTCCTATTTCTGCCCAACAAACTAGAGTTCTACACTTGCGTCCATACAGTGCTTCGAACGGGGCAGCTTCGATACTTGCATGATAACTATTGTTATAGGAGAATTCAATTAAGGGTAAATGTTCATCCCAATTTCCACCAAAATCTATTACACATGCCCTAAGCATGTCTTCCAAGGTTTGAATGGTTCTTTCACTTTGTCCGTCTGTTTGGGGATGATAAGCTGTACTCAAATTTAATCGAGTACCCATGGCTTCTTGGAAACTTGTCCAGAAGTGTGAAGTGAAGCAACTATCCCTATCCGACACAATAGAGAGTGGAACTCCATGTAGGGATACTACTTCATCAACATATAGTTTTGCTAATCTTTCCATGGTGAAAGTTTCTTTCATGGGTAGAAAATGAGCTGATTTGGTTAATCGGTCCACAGTTACCCAAATCGCATCATTACCTTTTTGAGTTTTGGGCAACTTAGTAACGAAATCCATGGTTATTAGTTCCCATTTCCAAACATGCATTTCTAACTGCTGAAGTAACCCTGAAGGTTTCTGGTGTTCTGCCTTAACTTGTGAACAAGTAAGACACTTGGATACATAACTAGCTATATCCTTTTTCATGCCTATCCACCAGAAATTATTTCTTAAATCTTGGTACATCTTATTATTTCCAGGGTGCATGGTATACCTAGATTTATGGGCTTCCTCTAAAATCTTATTCCTTAAATTTCCCTGTTTAGGTACCCAAATCCTTTTCTTGTGGAATTTCCAAATTCCATCACTTCCTTGTTCTAATTCTCTTGTTCGTCCTTTCATTCCTTCAGCATCATCCTTGATTGCTGTGGTTTGAACACTCTTTAATTGTTCCATTAAATCTAACTGTAGATTTAATCTAAGGGCACGAATTCGCCTTTGTTTTTCATGGTACTTACGACTTAAGGCATCTGCAACTACATTTGCCTTTCCCTCATGATATTGAATATCACAGTCATAATCACTTAGAATTTCAATCCATCTTCTTTGTCTCATGTTTAATTCTTTTTGACCAAATATGTACCTTAAGCTTTTATGATCCGTATAGACAGTAAACTTACTTCCATACAGATAGTGTCTCCAAATCTTAAGAGCAAAAATTACCGCTCCTAATTCTAAGTCATGAGTCGTGTAGTTTTCTTCGTGCTTTTTCAATTGTCTTGAGGCATACTGTCACGGCCCCCGACCCGGTTTGACCCGTTTCAGGAGCCGCGGGACAGAAAATACTGCGGTATTTATTTAATTAAGTTTTACAGCGGAAGTTTTCATCAGGATCTTTTAAAATGTAAATATTTCCCGATTATTTTATTTCACAACGCGGGATAAACCCGGCAATTTACAATAGTTTGATTTCACAAAGAAATCTTTTTATTTTCATAAAACATGTTTCTTTATTTTATACTGAGCCACTTCCTTGAGCCTGTAGTGCTATATGGCACTTTTCCTAGATCATATGTGATCACCTGAAACATGTTTGAAAAAGGTTTTGTCAGCGGGAAATACTGAGTGAATCATTCTATTTTGCATAATGATGCATAGTTATCAATTACAGCATAAGAGCGATTACAATGGCTTCTATCTTATTTTTATCTGGCATTCTGTCACAATGGTGACAAGTCACAATGGTGACGATGGTCATACCACTATTTAGATCAATGAACCTAAATAGTGACGATTATCCCTGTAGGTTAATGAACCTAACAGTGATTATCCCGAGTAGGTCAATGAACCTAACTGGGAGACAATTAGTAATGTGCACAATACCCCACTAACCAATAATTCAAGATATCCACGACTTAGTCCCTGTAATTATAACCTTGAAAATAATTTGAGGTATTGTAAAATATTTGATAAAAAGAGAATGACTCACAAACTGTGAGAAAAGGAGAATGACTCACAAACTGTGAGAAAAGTTTTATAAAGCAATTTGATAAAAAGAGAGGATGACTCACATTGTAGATTTATACGGGCAGAGCCTAGCCTACTGATTAGCCTTTTATCCTAATTTCAATAACAAGCACACAATTTGGGGTTAGTAATCAATCCAGCATTTACGATAACTCACGAGATCAAATTCTCACAACGAACGACAAAGTGCAATACTTCATCCATCGAATTAACGATGGTCCGTCGAATTAACAACGAACGACAAAGTATAATACTTTATCCATCGAATTAACGATGATCCGTCAAATTAATGACGAACGATAAAGTATAACCCTAATGTGGGCGGCACTTAAACATTTATTGGATATATTGATCAATCGGACAATGAATTGTAGCAGCGATTGTGCTAATACCCTGATTGCAGCTTCAATTAGAGACCTGTGTGTGTTAATTGAAGTGTACAGCAGTTATCTCGGTGTATAATCGTGAATTCTTTCGACGTAAAATGTCCAGAAAGCAATTGCCAATGTCCTCTATTTATAGGTGAAAATTGAGAAGCCCTGCGCATCGTAGGCCTAACATCCCCTACGCATCGTATGGTCTTTTAATAAGCCTGCGCATCGTAGGCCATACTCCTCTATGCATCGTATGGGTTTGAAAGTCGGTTATAGAGTAGCCACGTGTGGGACTAGCTCTGATGAGTTGACAACATCGAATTCTCATATGTTGACAGCAATTTAAGTGGATAATCATCCACTAGGGTTTACCCCCTCTGAGTTTTAGGGGCCCTAATCCTGTTTCCAACTGTTCCAGAAATTTTAGGGTTTGCACAGAATCACTTGGGTGTCTCAATTAGGGTTTCCTATTGGTCAAATTAATTTAATAATTATGACTTTTAATGAGAGTTGTTACATTCTCCCCAACTTAATAAAAATCTCGTCCTCGAGATTTACTGGAATAATTGAGAATACTTTCTCTTCCTTTTGGATTCCAGTTCCCAAGTATATTAGGATCCTGTCTTTGAATCCTACTTCACTTAACACTATTTGTTACTTTATATCTTGGAAAGGTATTACCAAAGATTCGTCTGATAGACATTTCTTGAATACATGAAATATATCATGTATTCCAACTAACCTTCCTGGTAGTTGTAAACTATAAGCAACTGATCCAATATGTTGAATTTACTGGAACTGGTCCTACATAATTTGGTCTTAGCTTTCCTTTCTTACCGAATCTAACAACTTCTTTCCAAGGAGATACTTTTAATAGTATTTTGTCTCCAACTCGAACTCCAACGGCTTTTACTTATTATCTGCATAATTCTTATGACTATCTCTTGCCGTTTTCAGCTTTTCCTTCGTGATACTAAATATCATAATCGTAGTCACTTAGGATTTTCATTCATCTCCTTTGCCTCAAATTCTTTTTGCCCAAAAAAATATATATCTTAAATTCTTATAATCCGTATAGATAGTATCCTTACTTCCATACAGATAATGTCTCCAAATCTTAAGGCAAAAATTATGGTTCCTAATTATAACTTATGAGTGGTATAGTTTTCTTCGGACTTTTTCAATTGGCTTGAGGCATACGCAATTACCTTTTTGCGTTGCATTAACATATATCCAAATCCTAACTTTGAAGCATTACCTTATACTTCAAAATCTTCAGTTCCTTTTGGTAAGGCTAGGATTTATGTTTTAATATCCTAAAAGCTTCTTTTTGTTTAGATCTCTAATCAAACTTAACTGTTTTACAGGTTAACTTAGTTAATGGTATAGCTATTTTGAAAATTCCTTAATAAACTGTCTATAATACTAAACCTACAAAATTCCCAATTTCTATTGTGGATTGCAGAATCTTCCATTTGGTAA
The DNA here is from genome assembly GCA_030545235.1 of Helianthus tuberosus. Lineage (NCBI taxonomy): Eukaryota > Viridiplantae > Streptophyta > Magnoliopsida > Asterales > Asteraceae > Helianthus > Helianthus tuberosus. The sequence continues at coordinate 5,497,549 of CM060362.1, forward strand.
TTACTGCTATCTTAGCAAGATCTAAGTGAATACCTTCATGATTCACCATATGACCTAGAATTGCACTTCTAGCAGCCAAAATTCATTCTTCGAAAATTTGGCGTTAAGCTTTTCTTTTCTTAACAAAGTTAAGAGTACATGCTAGTGCTGTCAATGTTCTTTCCTACTTTTGTAATAAATAAGTATATTATCTATGAAGATAATTACAAATTTATCCAAATAGAATTTACAGACCCTATTTATCATGTCCATGAATGCTGCAGTTGCATTCTTTAATCCGAAGGGCATGACTGTAAACTAGTAATGACCATTGCTAGTTCTGAAAACAGTCTTAGGTACATCTTCTTCTGATACTTTTAATTGATAATATCCGGAACATAAGTTGATCTTAGAAAACTATCTATCTTCCTGAAATTGATCGAATAGATCATTAATTCTAATTAATGGGTATTGATTCTTAATTATAACCTTATTCAATTTCCTATAATCAATACACATTCGAACCATACTTTTTCTTAACAACCAATATTGTGCTAACCGATAAGGTTCCCTGGCTTATCGGTAAAATTCCTGGAATTTAGATGAATCTTAAATTCTATCTTCATATCTGATGGTAATCCAGGTAAATTTTCTGGAATTACATCTGGTTATTCTGAAATTACAGAAATTTCCTTAACTTCTGTATCTTTAGTATTAATGATTACTAAAATCATATATACTATTCTTTTGCTTTCGTTCATAATTAGCAATTTCCATTACTGATATGAACTTCATAGGCTTACATGGTTTATCTCCTGTAATCATAATTACTTCTCCGATGGTTGATTGAATTTCTAAGAAATTCTGATCACAGATAATGATCACAACATCGAATTCAACTAATTTCATAGATAATAGGATTGCAGAAAACTTATAACTTATTTCATAACCTTATTTATTTTACCTGAATTCCCATCTGCTGTTTCTAATATAGAAATTTATCTAATGCTGGTTAACGGTAAGTTAAAAGTTTGGCAGAGTAAAGTATTTATAAAACTTTGGTTTGCACCAGAGTCAAATAATACTGTTGTTGTAAACTAAGAACATACCGGCTATCACATCTGGAATCATCTCGGCTTCATGAGTAGTCAGCTGAAAGGCTCTCGCATTCCTTTCTGACGGTTTGGCTTGATTGTCAATTGGTTTATTCAGTTTTGGACAATCTGGCCTAAGATGTCCAGTTTCTCTACAGTTGTAGCAAACTGAAAATTTCTTCCTCCTACAGTCTTCTTCTTGATGCCCTGGAATCTTGCAAAAATTGCAATATCCTTTGCATCTTCCAAAATGCTTCCTTTTGCAAAAATTGCAAAATGGACTAGTAGAAGATTGCCCATTCCCTCCTTTCTTGAAATGGTTATGGTTACCCGAACTGAATTCTTGGGTAATCTTTTGGGCTACTTCCTTCCTTCTATTTTCTTCTCGTGTCCGTATTAGCTCATCAGTCATAGTATTGGCTAATTCTACTGCATCATCAATCGTGCGAGGTTTCGCAGCTTTGACAATATTACGGATCTCACCAATCAATCCCCAAATGTAACGAGAAATAAGTACCGGTTCTGGCGAAGCCAGGGTTGGGACTATTCTAGCATACTCGAAGAATATCGTAGTATACCCTCGACAATCCACATCCACCATCCGGTGAGTTAGAAACTTATTTGCCATTTGATCCTTTTCATATTCAGGACAAAATTTTCTTTCTACAAGATTCTTAAATTCTTCCCAGTTCATAGCATACGCCATCCTTCTTCCTTTTGCTTGTAACATCGTATTCCACCATTCTAGCGCTACTTCTTTGAAAAGGTTTGATGCGTACATGACCTGATCATCCTGAGCACATTTACTTATGGCAATTACTGCCTCGGTTTTTTCTAACCAACGCAGTGCCGCAGTCGCTCCTTCATTGCCTGCAAACTCAGTGGGTTTACAAGCAAGGAATTCTTTATAAGTGCAACCAGGCGTTGCAACTTTCCTTTTCTTAGGGAGCGGAGTTTGCCGTGGTTCATTATCATGATTAACATGATTACCGCCTCCATTTACGCTATTACTGAAATTATCTTCAGAAATGCGTTTACTAGGAACAACTTGTTGCGGTTCGATTGGATTTTTAACAGCAGCAATGATTGCTGGAATAGCATTGGCTATCCCTTGAGCAACTATTCCTGGAATAGTGTTGGCTATCCCTTGAGCAATGATATTTTCTATATCTTGCCTAGTCACATATTGGTTCCCCGATTGTTGCTCAGATTGATTAACCTCATTAACTGGTTCATTATTAGCGTTTTCCATCTGATATCTAATTTATAGATACATAATTAGTATAAAGGAAATAATCTAATGTCACAATTTAGTTGCACATAATCACATAAACAAATATACAAACAGAATTGTAACTTTTCTAATATTTCCTTATATCATGTTTCTATATACACCTGTTTTATTATTTATTTTACACATACTAATTTTACTATTATAATTACACAACCATAATTTCATAATCCCCTATCCTTTGTCAGATGATGTTCTAGTAACGGCGTTTCTTCTCATCGTATTTCCAGGAGATCTGTCCCAAAGTCTCTTGGATCCTATTCCCAGTATCCATATTGTCAAAATGATGGAGTTCAGTCCTATTCTCGTTACTTATTGGTAAATTTGATAAAGGTTCTGGATTGTACTTAGGAAAAAGCCTATAGGGATGGTTTTGTAACAGTATTTCATTATCCAACCATTCGTCTATATTCTAGTGATTCGAAGAGTTTGGAATAGATGGTTCTAAGTTCATAAAATTATTTTTCATTAACAGGCTCAATAGTATCATCGGTTGCCATTATAAAATCTAGTTCTTCTTGAAATGGTAACTTTTCAATTTGCCTAGAGCTTTCCCCAATTTCCATTTTCTTAGGCTTAGGTTTCTCAAGAGGTAAAGCGTTAAATTCTATAGGTTCTTCTATGTCTGGTATATACCTATTGAAATCTCTGGAAACTTCTATTCTTACTGGATAGAGATTTAAATTCTGAAGGGCTTCCGACAGATCACTCATGCTATTTAGCAACATACACACAATTACTAAGTCATAACAAAATTTTATAGAACAACTTGTTAAATAGTATTTCATACTACCAAAATAACTAAAAATTAAAACATACTAGGTTTTATTTGTAATTTATTTATAAATTTTCTTGACTGTAGATAATAAAAATACTAAACTTTAAATCAGAATATTTAAAGATTTATATTTACTATTTACAGTAATTAACATATAAAAATCTATATACTAAATAAGTATGATGACTTAATTTATATATATTAACTAGTCATTATCATGGTGGATATTGGTTAGTGCTGCCTTGTTTAAGCATAGGTGATCAGTCCATGCCTAATTAAGGCTAGGCTATCCAATATCTGCCTTTGATAATAACCCTAGTATTTAAAAATAATCTTAATATTACTACTATTAATATATTATTATTAATAATAAATTTATTAATAATAACTAAACAATAATTTTAAATAAGAGTATACTTCAAACATAAAAATATAATTTCTTTACCACAATATAGTAATACTATATTAGGTAATTCTACATATATATAATCAAGTAAATTTATAATTTTTTTCGATTAACGATGATAGAGCAATAAATATTACAATATTGTTAACATATAAAAATCTGCCCATACTATTAAAAATTATTCAAATAATTAAAACATATAATCACAAAATAGCAATTAATAAAAATTATTAAGTATTTTCTAAATACTTAATTGGCTTAAATCAGTGGCTCGATAAGTGGCTCAATAAATGGCTCTGATACCACCTTTTTCTGTCACGGCCCCCGACCCGGTTTGACCCGTTTCAGGAGCCGCGGGACAGAAAATACTGCGGTATTTATTTAATTAAGTTTTACAGCGGAAGTTTTCATCAGGATCTTTTAAAATGTAAATATTTCCCGATTATTTTATTTCACAACGCGGGATAAACCCGGTAATTTACAATAGTTTGATTTCACAAAGAAATCTTTTTATTTTCATAAAACATGTTTCTTTATTTTATACTGAGCCACTTCCTTGAGCTTGTAGTGCTATATGGCACTTTTCCTAGATCATATGTGATCACCTGAAACATGTTTGAAAAAGGTTTTGTCAGCGGGAAATACTGAGTGAATCATTCTATTTTGCATAATGATGCATAGTTATCAATTACAGCATAAGAGCGATTACAATGGCTTCTATCTTATTTTTATCTGGCATTCTGTCACAATGGTGACAAGTCACAATGGTGACGATGGTCATACCACTATTTAGATCAATGAACCTAAATAGTGACGATTATCCCTGTAGGTTAATGAACCTAACAGTGATTATCCCGAGTAGGTCAATGAACCTAACTGGGAGACAATTAGTAATGTGCACAATACCCCACTAACCAATAATTCAAGATATCCACGACTTAGTCCCTGTAATTATAACCTTGAAAATAATTTGAGGTATTGTAAAATATTTGATAAAAAGAGAATGACTCACAAACTGTGAGAAAAGGAGAATGACTCACAAACTGTGAGAAAAGTTTTATAAAGCAATTTGATAAAAAGAGAGAATGACTCACATTGTAGATTTATACTGGCAGAGCCTAGCCTACTGATTAGCCTTTTATCCTAATTTCAATAACAAGCACACAATTTGGGGTTAGTAATCAATCCAGCATTTACGATAACTCACGAGATCAAATTCTCACAACGAACGACAAAGTGCAATACTTCATCCATCGAATTAACGATGGTCCGTCGAATTAACAACGAACGACAAAGTATAATACTTTATCCATCGAATTAACGATGATCCGTCAAATTAATGACGAACGATAAAGTATAACCCTAATGTGGGCGGCACTTAAACATTTATTGGATATATTGATCAATCGGACAATGAATCGTAGCAGCGATTGTGCTAATACCCTGATTGCAGCTTCAATTAGAGACCTGTGTGTGTTAATTGAAGTGTACAGCAGTTATCTCGGTGTATAATCATGAATTCTTTCGACGTAAAATGTCCATAAAGCAATTGCCAATGTCCTCTATTTATAGGTGAAAATTGAGAAGCCCTGCGCATCGTAGGCCTAACATCCCCTACGCATCGTATGGTCTTTTAATAAGCCTGCGCATCGTAGGCCATACTCCTCTACGCATCGTATGGGTTTGAAAGTCGGTTATAGAGTAGCCACGTGTGGGACTAGCTCTGATGAGTTGACAACATCGAATTCTCATATGTTGACAGCAATTTAAGTGGATAATCATCCACTAGGGTTTACCCCCTCTGAGTTTTAGGGGCCCTAATCCTGTTTCCAACTGTTCCAGAAATTTTAGGGTTTGCACAGAATCACTTGGGTGTCTCAATTAGGGTTTCCTATTGGTCAAATTAATTTAATAATTATGACTTTTAATGAGAGTTGTTACACATACGCAATTACCTTGTTGTGTTGCATTAACACACATCCTAATCCTAGCATAGAAGCAACACAGTAAACTTCAAAATCTTTTGTTCCATCTGGTAATGCTAAGATTGGGGCCTTTGTTAACTTTTTCTTTAAAATTCTAAAAGCCTCGTCCTGTCTTGGTCCCCATTCAAATTTTACAGCTTTACAGGTTAGCTTAGTTAGTGGTACGGCTATCTTAGAAAAATCTTTAATAAAACGCCTATAATATCCAGCTAATCCTAGAAAACTTCTAACTTCCGTTGCTGATTTCGGGGCTTTCCATTTGGTGATAGCTTCAATCTTGGAGGGATCTACGTGAATACCTTCGTGATTCACCATGTGTCCTAAGAATTGCACTTCTGGTAGCCAGAATTCACATTTCGAGAATTTGGCATAAAGCTTTTCTTTTCTTAACAAAGTTAACAGTACATGCAAGTGTTCACAATGTTCCTCCTGGCTTTTGGAGTAAATAAGTATATCGTCAATGAAAACGATTACAAATTTATCCAAATACGGTTTACAGATTCTATTCATCATGTCCATAAATGCTGCTGGAGCGTTCGTTAATCCGAAGGGCATGACTGTAAACTCGTAATGTCCATACCTAGTTCTGAAAGCAGTTTTAGGTATGTCTTCCTCTTGTACCTTTAATTGATGATATCCAGAGCGCAAGTCTATCTTAGAAAAATATCTAGCTCCTTGCAATTGATCAAAAAGATCATCAATCCTAGGTAATGGGTATCGATTCTTAATTGTAACCTTGTTTAATTCCCTATAATCGATACACATTCTCATTGATCCATATTTCTTCTTTACAAACAACACCGGGGCTCCCCATGGAGAGAAACATGGTCGTATAAATCCTTTACTTAGTAATTCATCTAACTGTTTCTTTAATTCTAACATTTCAGTTGGCGCTAACCGATAGGGTGCCTTGGCTATCGGTATCGTTCCTGGAATTAGATGAATTCTAAATTCTACCTCCCTATCAGGTGGTAATCCTGGTAAATCTTCTGGAAAGACATCTGGGTATTCTGATACTATCGGAATGTCTTCCAGTTTCTTACTTTTGGTATTAACAACTACTGAAATCAAATATGCTATTCCTTGTTTTCTTGAATAACTGGCCAACTTCATTACTGAAATAAATTTCAGTGGCTTTTGTGGTTTATCTCCGGTGATTATTACTAATTCTCCTGTGGGTGTATGAATTTCTATAGAATTTTTATCACAGAGAATTCGAGCATGGTTGGCTATTAACCAATCCATTCCTAACACGACATCGAATCCGGCTAAATTTATGGGTAACAGGTTTGCAGAAAATTTATGTCCTAAAAGTTCTATTTTCCCTTCTTGCAAAACCTTATTTATTTTAACAGAATTTCCATCTGCCGTTTCGACTGTAAAAATCTGCCTAAGATTGGTTAAGGGTAAATTAAGGGCTTGGCAGAATGAAGTATTTATAAAACTTTGGTTTGCACCAGAGTCAAATAATACTTTTGCGTAAACATTGTGGACTAAAAACGTACCAGCTATGACATCAGGAATTAGTTCAGCTTCCTGAGTTGTCAATTGGAAGGCTCTAGCGTTCCTCTTGGTAGTTCCTTCAGCCGGTTTAGCCTTGTTGTCTGCTGGTTTGACTAATTTAGGGCAATCTGGCTTATAATGCCCAGTTTCTCCGCAGTTGTAGCAGAAATTACAGTATCCTTTGCATTTTCCAAAATGCCTTCCTTTGCAGGTATTGCAAAATGGGGTAGTGGAAAATCGTCCTGTCCCTCTTTTTCTGAAATTGCTGGTATTACCCACACGAAATCCCTGGGTAATTTTCTGAGCCAAATCTTTCTTTTTATTTTCTTCTCGAGTGCGTGCCAGTCCGTCAGTCAGAGTGTTGGCTAATTCCACCGCATCGTCAATCGTGCGTGGTCTCGCAGCTTTGACAATATCACGAATCTCGCTAATTAAACCCCAAATATAGCGAGAAATAAGTACCGGTTCTGGCGAAGCCAGAGTAGGTACAATTCTGGCACACTCAAAGAATTTTGAAGTATACCCTCGACAATCTACATCCACCATTCGGTGGCTCAGAAACTTATTCGCCATCTGCTCTTTTTCGTATTCCAGGCAGAACTTCCTTTCTATCAGATGTTTAAATTCCTCCCAACTCATGGCATAGGCCATATCATTTCCTTTGGCTTGTAATACTGTATTCCACCATTCTAATGCTTCTTCCTTGAAAAGGTGAGAAGCGTACATAACCTTATCTTCCTCAGCACATTTACTTATTTTGATTACTGCCTCGGTTTTCTCTAACCAACGCAGTGCTGCAGTCGCCCCTTCGTTGCCTGCAAATTCTACAGGTTTACAGGCAAGGAATTCTTTGTAAGTGCAACCAGGTGTTGCAGCTTTCATCCTTTTATGTATCGGGGAGTGAATTCTATTATTATTATTATTACCGCCTCCATTGATGCTATTACTGGCAGTATCGTCGTGCGTACGTTTACTAGGGTGAGCTTGTGAAGGCTCAACAGGACTTTTTACCGCAGCGACGATAGCTGGGATAGCATTAACTATTCCCTGAGCAACAATATTTTCTATGTCTTGCCGATTTAAGAAGTGATCCTCGTGATTATGTTCTGACTGGTTAACTTCATTAACTGGTTCATTTACGGCGTGTTCCATCTGGACGTATATGAACTATTATTTAGTACAAATACTTGGGTACACTGGACAATCAAACTTTATTTAAAACACAACCTTATAGATCTATTACAGCTGTAATTCAAAAACAGACTACTATTTTAACTATGACAATTATATCCTGTATTTATTTTATTTTCTCCGACTTATTTATTTATCATGGTTGCTTTTGGTTTGGCTACTTATCTAATTCACGGATCAAGTAACATATAAAGGTCTGACCATTTTTCATCTAACCCGTCTTCCCATGGCGGGTTTTTACCTGTTTCCTTATTAACTATTACTTCTTTTGAATTAGACGTTCCTACTTTTTCTTGGCTTTTTCTAATAATCCAATCTCTCTTCTTGGGAGTAAGTGGGTTTTCATAGGATGCTTTACAAATAAATATTCCTTCACTAGTGTTCACTGAATATCTTGAGGAATTTGGTTGGGACGAAGTTTTCTTAGTCTTTTGGGCATTGTCTAGTTAATGGTAAATATCCGAGAGCTTTTGTTTACCCATTCTGTACATTAACAAGTAGTTAATTAATACTAAAAGACAATTAAAGAAACAAGTAATCACACAAACAAGTACAGCCAAAACTGTCGACTTTGCGACTATTCGATTTTTATATATTTTAATACTATGCTTCCGTACACACCGATTATCTTACAAGGTTTTATTTTTAAACTTATTTTACAAGATTTATATTTTACTATTATTATTATACATTCTAACTACACCACCCTCGGCGCTTTCTGTTAACTGGCTTTTCAGAAACGACGTTCCCTCTCGTCGTATTTCCAGGAGATTTGTGCTCCTACCTCCCGAATCCTATTTACTGCATCCACCAACTCCTCGCCATAGTGGCGGAGTTCAGCTAGGTTTTCGTTACTCATTGGTGGGTTTGGTATAGGTTCTGGGTCGAACTGAGGGAGAAAAGTGTTAGGGCTATTTATAATGTTCTGAAATTGCTAGTCGGTAGTCCACCACTCTTCTAGTGTTCCTGGAAAAGGTCTAGGGTGCATAATAGGGTCTGGAATAGCAGGTTCTAGGTTAACAGGCAGTAGAGCTTCTGCTGGATAATTAAATAGAGTTTCATCGGCAGGTCCGATGATATCACCTAGTGACAGTTTACGGTCCAGCTCTTCTTCCCAAGATAGGGGTTCCTGGTTTTGCCTAGAACTTTCTCCAGTTTCTATTCCCTTTCGTTTGTCTTTTGGGTCGTCCTTTTTAATGGTTTTCTGGGTTGCTGGCTTCTTCCTGCGCACACGCCTCCAACCTGCCCACCTATGTCTCTTTTTCACTACTTTAGGTTTTTCCTGGGGCTGGGCTTTAAATACCATAGGCTCCTCTACATCCGCCTGGTATCCAGTAGTAATACTGGTGATATCCATATCTGTACTATGGATTGAGATATTCTGTAGGGCTTCTGATATTTCGTTCATGCTATTAGCACACACGAAGACGCACATAATCCTAAGTTAAAATTTTGTAAACTAAAATTTTACAAAATCACAGAATGGTAATCAGATAAATTAAGTATTTCTAAATACTTAATTGGCTTAAATCAGTGGCTCTGATACCACCTTTTTCTGTCACGGCCCCCGTGCCCGGTTTGACCCGGTCCAGGAGCCGCGGGACAGAAACCCGTGGTATTCATTTTCACAGCGGAAGTCTTGACAGGATCGTTTTAAACTTGAAAATGCCCGAGTTTTATTTATTTATAATTCGGGATAAACCCCGTAATTTACAGTAGAGAAATTTCATAATTTCTTTATTTTACAAACATGTTTATTTCTTTTAAATACTAGTTATGTGTCAAAAATCGGGTTTAGATAAGCTTCATGCTAGTTATGCCTTTTAAATACTAAAAGTTCCTTAATTACGCTATTGAGCATAACTCCCATTCTAGACTTCAAACTGATGTCAAATTTTCTGGACATGTCTAAATATCAGTAGCAAAGGTTTTAGTTCATTCACATTGCTAGAAATCTTGGTTTTATGCAAAAAGGGCGTTTTAGGCATTATTGAGCATAATTACGATCAAGAGCATATATTACAAACAATTAGGCACCATGCAATATAACTTCAGAGGGTTACACTACAATGTACTATGGTCCTAATGGAAGCTTAAAACATGGAAGAATTAAGCTTGAACGGGTCAGAACTGAAAGTCAAACCAAAAGTCAAGCTTTTGTGACTTTCGGTTATAATCTGCCCTTAGACTATTAATTGTCGGATTAGGACTGATAAAACATGTTTAGATAGTCATTACCAAGTCATTAGAATGTTAAAATGTAATTTAGAACCTCTGGTTTATTAATTAAAATCATTTTTGTCATTTTGTCCAGTTTGACTTTTTGTCAAACTACTTTGACCCGACATTTAATCAGTCAAACGAGATAATTAGGAGACACCCTTTCAGGGGTTAATCACCTATACTAATGTGGTTTCATAACCACTTTCAATTTGATCAGTGGTTAAGCCACATGTAATTAAAACGAAAGTCAAACTAATTACACACTAAGTTTGACTTTTAAGTAATTAGACTAAATTAAACAACTAAATAAGTAATTAGAAGCTTACTTAAGGTCCTAGCAAACTTTTCTACACTTGTAATTCTCTTGTTACTGCTGAGAGCTCCAGAGCAAGTCCCATAATTGAATTGTTGCAAATGATGTTCAAGAACACAAGAGGAGCTCTCCTTATATAGTGATTTCCATGGATTTAGATTACTTCCAGGTGTTTTAGGAGGCCCTGGGATCACCCCAGGTGTCCTAGCTATTGTAATAAACCGACTTACAGCTCCCTAGGTCGTTAAAAACTAGGCTAAGGCGGTGTAACAGGTTAACCCGCACCTGGCAGCAAATTTCTGTATCTGGCAGTCCCTCGCGGGCCACGTAAGACCTAAGGGGTGTCTTACGCGGGCCGCCTGAACCTGGTTAACTGGTAAATCAAGTTTCCTTGTTGGCAGATTCAGTCCCTGTTTGTTTAAACCCCTTTTTAACTTCATTTTTGACATGTAAGGCCCTTGTAGTTAGTTTGGTGAAGCTCTAGGGTGAATAACCAAACTTTGTTAGGCTCGGGTTCGTTAAATTTCTTCATGAAAGCAAGTTTTATCAAGTTGACGCTTTTAACCCAAAGTTTAGAAAACACGCTTAACGATCTCGGAATCACGTGAAATTTTTATCACACATTCTCGGGAGAATATTTGAATATTACGAGGCCTCGGTTTCGTTAAAAGGCCATTCAGAGGTCAGAATTGACATATTGACACTTTTAACCCTTGTAATTTAAAATCTTCCGATTATTTTCACAAACGGCTTCGTATACCCAATCAATCACCCATTTAAGAATATTTTCTTAATGTGTGGTCATTCAGAGGCTCAAGTTTGGCATGTTGACACTTTTGGTCCTTTCGTTTGCATATTTTCACTTGTTGTCAACTTTAGTCCCTTAAACTCCATCTTTCGCATAACCGGAGTTTAGGACACGTGTCTATGTATAATTGGACACATTTTTGCGTGGTGTTACACAAACCAAGATAAGCCGGTGATGAACGACCAGTGCAACAGGGCGTTCAAGATAATCCCGGTGACGCACGGTCGTGCCATACCTTGCACCCCGTGCGGATCCGATGATCAGCTAATTCCCGGTGATGAACGACCAGTGCTGCAGTCCGTGCAACAAGATCCCGGAATGGCACGGTCATGCCATATGAAGAACGGTCGTGCGAGACCGAAGACCAGTCAACTCTGCTGATGTCATGAACAGTAACTACAATAATGCATAAAGTGAACGGTCGTGCGATCGGTGCACGACCGTGCGACAGCGAAAAAATATAAAAAGCAAACAGAAGCATTCTGTTCGTAACTCTGGAATTTTGGAGAGCTTCACAGGCGATTTTCAGGCTTCGGAAGCATTAGCTTTAGCCCGGATTCAAGCCACATTGTTCGGTTTAGCTCGATTACTATCCGGATTCTCATTCTTATGCTTGTTTATGGTTTGGTTTCTTAAATATTTCCATATTTTTGTCAAGTTTCAAGCATTTAGATTGATTATTTATGTATTATTGTAGCCTTTGGACAAAAACACAACAATTCCTTGCTTGATTATAGCCATTAGTTTGTTAATCTTTGTTTGTAATGACATTTTGAAGTATTTTCTATGATTATCTTTGATGATTAGTTTGCAACCTTGTTATTGATATTGATTTCTTGATTATAAGTAATTGTGTTGGATGATTGGTACTTGGTTAGTTAAGATAGTTGAAAATAAAGCTTAATTAATCATGTATTAGTAAACTTTAAACTTGGTTAACTAGTTTAACTTGGTTAAAATGTGGGCACCATGATACTAGAAATGGTTAGTGGTTTAATAAAATGTAATTATTGTTAATCAAGAAAACTTGCCCTCACAGAAGGACTCTAACGGGTTAGATGGTGTTGTTATGAATTCTTGCCATGATTTGTTAGCTTAGTTAGTAGTTTCGGCCAAAATTGCTATCTTGGTGAATTTATGTGCAAGATTTGTAAAATGAACTCGGTTGTGATTTAATCTAGTTTATGCTTGTCTCGGTGGTTGCATTGTGTTTATCGGTGTCGCTTTCCTTGATTAAGTGAGGTTAGAAAACTCCTAACGGATGACTAACTTATTTTAGGAGATTTTTGTAGACATTAATCAATTGCACGTTAAAGAACAATTTTAGGTGGTTAAAGTGTGTTTATCGTTTTAACTTTCCGAATGATTGTCATGTTAGGATTCCCGAAAGGGATACTAATTGTCTTAAATTGGAAAATTGACCGAATGCTTCTAGTGCCAAAACCGACTTAGTTGACATGCTTTGGCTGTGTATTAAGCAAGGCTATTTATCTATTTTAGTATTTTAAATCTACTATGTTTTATAAGTATTTATTTATGCTTACTTTAGTTTAATTAAAACTAAAACAACTTATGTTTTTACCGGTAATTTAGTGACAAAGGTCTAGTATTATTTCTCCGCCCATTTCCGTGGATCGATACTTGGTTCTTACCGATACTTTACTACATATTTGACGGGGTACACTTGCCTCTTTCGTGTGTGTTTTGATGTAAAAGTAATAATCACTTTTATAAATTTAAAACCAAATCGTGTGTAATTTCATTGTAAAAATATGTGTAGTCACGCACACGTCAAGTTTTTGGCGCCGTTTCCGGGGAATGGCGAGTTTTAGGAACGACCCGAGTCATTGTGTTATCGGTGTATATACTTGTTAATATTTGTGTATATTTTCGTGATTATTTATTTGTTGATTTATTTGTTAATATTTCTTGCTTTTAATTCAATTTATTCATTTTCGTGATTCTTTTGTACACTTGTAAATTTTTATTCTATTTATTTGTTCTAATCTGGATTTATTTATTCATTTATTCGTTGAATTTTCGGCTCTTAAAAATCGTTTTTACACTAGCCGATTCGATTATTTTCATTGCTTTAATTTTTATAAAAATTTCGGCCCATTTTCTGACTTTTATAAAATTTTCAGCCCATTTAAAATAATATTCTGTTTCTTTTCAGCAAAAAAAAAAAACAGCATTATTATATTAATAAAATATTCACTGTGTCAAATTTTCGTTTGCAGGTTGATGTCCTCAACTCCCGCGCCCGCTATTGCTGAGCCGACTGACGAACCAGCGCCTAATCTTAGAAGAAGTAAGAGGCTGCGTGAAAGGTCGCTTTTCATTGCACAACGCATTGCTAACGCAATTGACGAGCCGGTGATTATCTCTGAAGACGAAAGCTCAGGGGACGAGGAGAGAGTCGTCATGGCGGACGACGATCGACCTTTGAATGAAACGAATCAGCCCGGAAGGGCAGGCCTGGAGCCGAGTATCCTTCAGCCTACTATAGATACTCCTACTTTTGAAATTAGACCTAGTATTATTAACATGGTGCAGAATTCTGTACAGTTTGACGGACGTGAGCATGAGGATCCTGGGAGGCATATCGCTGCTTTTCTCGCTGTTTGTTCGACATTTAGGATTACAGGTGTTTCGGAGGATGCAATTCGGTTGAGGTTGTTTCCTTTCTCGTTGCGTGACAAAGCTAGAGCTTGGCTTATGTCATTTCCAGCCGGGTCCATCAGGACCTGGAATCAGTTGGCGGATCAGTTTATGCAGAAATATTTTCCGCCCGAGAAAACAAACAAGCTACGTAACCGGATTGTTTCCTTTCGCCAGGACGAGGGAGAGTCGTTGCATGCGGCCTGGGAGAGATTTAAAGATTTGTTGATTGATGTTCCACATCATGGCTTCTCCAAGCAACAGCTGGTTTTGACGTTCTATCAGGGGCTTAGTTACAACACACAGGAGCGATTAGATATGAACGCAGGAAGCGATCTAGGAACTAAGACGCCGACGGAAGCGTATGATATTATAGAAAAAACGGCGTTGAAATCCAGCTCGCGTCGTGAAGGAGATAGAGGCCGGGCAGCATCATCATCATCATCTCGCGCAGGAGCACACGCGGTGGATGACTACACGGCCATTACTGCACAAATCTTGGCTCTTTCAGCGAAATTCGATAAGTCCCAGATGATTGCACAAGCCGGTTCGGGATGTGACCAGTGTGGAGTGTCACATGAGCCTGGTGCATGCTTTCAGGGAGTCGTATATGAGGGCCACGAAGAAGTGGATTTTGTGAGTAATCAGGTTAGGCCGCAGAACAATCCCTACAGAAACACCTATAATCCCGGTTGGAGAAATCACCCAAATTTTGGGTGGCGAGCGAACACAGGTAATCAGAACCCATAGGGGTTCACTCAGCGTGCTCTAGCGCCCCAGCAGGGTCAGCAGTACCAGCAGTACAACCAACCTTACCAGCAGCGTCCATATTCGTACCAGAATCAGGGCACTGGGAATAGCTCCCAGCAGCAGGCCCCTCAGTCTAGTTCCAAGCTGGAGGATATGATAGCTCAGCTTCTATCTAGCTCCGAAAAACGATACCAACAAAGCGAAGATCGTTTTCTAGCTAACGAGGGAGAAATGAGGAGTCAGAAAGCCTCGATTCAGAATATCGAGAATCAGGTTGGTCAGTTGGCGCAGATGATGTCCAAAAGACCCCCAGGTGGTCTTCCGGGTAATACAGAACCAAACCCGGGCGGGCATGTGAATGCGATCATGACCAGGAGTGGAAAAACTACCGGACCCGTCATATCGGACTCATCGCCGATCACTGGAGCGGTCCCGACTGACACACCGGACGAGGTGCAAGCCAGGCTACGCCCAGCAAGTACAGCAAAAGTCCAGGAGCCGGTCAAAGATTACACTCCACCAGTACCTTATCCAGGCAGGCTGAAGAAACAGAAGAACGAAGAGTAATACGGTAAGTTCCTTGAGTTGTTTAAGCAACTACACATTAATATACCGTTTGTTGAAGCCTTGGCCCAGATGCCAAAGTATGCGAAATTCCTAAAGGATATCCTCTCGAATAAACAGAAGCTCGAGGATATATCATGTGTGGTGATGAATGAAACTTGTTCCGCCGTTCTGCAAAACCGTCTGCCCACGAAAATGGGAGATCCGGGTAGTTTTACGCTCCCATGTTTGATTGGAAACATGTCTGTTAGCCATACATTGGCTGACTTGGGAGCGAGTATCAACCTTATGCCAAATAAGGTTTTTACAAAGCTAGATCTGGGTGAGCCGTCGCCCACTAGGATGAGCATTCGGTTGGCAGACTGTCACACCCCCAAAATCCACTCGCGGAGTACCACCGCTTGGAGGCGTGACATGACCAGGATCAAGCCACCAATCATATTGAACATAAGTATTGATATCAAAAGTCATTCATCAATACGATAGGTGTTTACAGAACCAAATATAAACAAGTGTGTAGCGGAAGCATTACTGTAAAACCAATCATAAGTTTAAGTACAAAAAGTTATAATGTTTAACAACACTTTCACGATCCATGTCCACAACGACTGTGCCTCCCGTGCAAGCTCCAAAAGCACCTATGGTCCTGCAAGGCATGTAACAGAGAGTCAACGACTAGTTGAGCGAGTTCACAGTTGGTTATTCAGTTATAGTGTTCGTATTGTAAAATCGTAAGTTCGTTTAGAAATCATGTATCGTATGTAATAGCATCGCGGCCCTCAAGGCATGTTTGCGAAGTTTAGTGGGGGTTTCCCATGTTTTCTAGACTAGTTATATTTGTATCGCGGCCCTCCAGGCATGTTTGCGAAGATTAAAGTATAGTTCGCGGCCATTCCAGGCATGTTTGCGAAGATTAAAGTATAGTTCGCGGCCATTCCAGGCATGTTTGCGAAGATTGTTCTAGTATCGCGGCCGATCCCGGCATGTGTGCGAAGAGAAGTATGTATATATTACTAGTCGAGTAGTATCTACCATTGACCTTCCTCCCCCGAGGCCTATGGTATGTAATTCCGATAACTATTAAACATAAATAATCAATCAACCCATTCCCAACCCCGGGAATCCCATGCCTTGGTAGAAGTGTGAACTCACCTTGTTTCGCTCGGTATGCTAAGTATGTGCCCACGGTTAATCAATCACGTCCTAAGATATGCACGTATACATAATCAGTTTGCATTCAAGTTGTTTGCACGTAAACATCATCATCATGAACATCGCATCAATAACACTGAGTATCACATTGCACGTATTTGTAATCATACAAGTATTGCCTTTAATCATAACAGCAGTTATCTAACCCAGTTAAGTTTAACAGAATTAACCCAAGAGATCGAACAGATTATACAATCGGCGAAACACAGATTGGTGAAACACATTCTGTTTCGTCCCATCTGATTCGTCAAAAATGGTCTCGGCGAAACACAAGTCGGCAGAAAGCATGTTGACGAAACACATTCTGTTTCGTCAATCGGGGTCTCGGCGAAACACCTTTGTTTCGCCAAGTGTGTTTCGTCAAACATGTTGCAGAATCATCAAAGAATCATTAAGCCCTAGTGGCCAACATCTAGCACCACCGCCCAACCTCATTGGACCTCCAATAACACCAACCGATTGGACCTCCAACATCAACAACCGTTTGGACTTTTAAGGAATTATCAACAATACCAAGACTCATCGTTACAAATCGGCGGTTCACAAGTTCCCACCCATTGACCACCGATTTTTCCACCAATCTCGATTATAATAAACATTCCATGTTTCCTACCCATGAACCTTATCAATCCAGCCGACAATTCAATGAGGTGTACTTTATTTTACAAAACAACAACATATATACAAACAATACGCAAATGAATCTTTGACTATCAAATCCTGACAACGCACACATGGGCCGCAATTAAAAGCATTCATCAAACAGACTTTTAAATCAATAAAAAGTAATCGATTCTGTATATTCACACTAACCGAGATGTTCGGAATGATGGTTTGATCGCTAAAGAGAGGGCTTGGGGAAACACACAGCTGCCGTCACACTTGGGAGAGTTTTAGGGTTTCAGATTGTTAAAACGTGTGACGAATGAGACGGTTCCGTGTAATTTATATGCGTACAAGTGAACTGGGCCCCAATGGGCTTTGGTGAAACTGGGCTTCGGCGAAACACCTGTTTCGTCGAGATAGAAATGACGAAACAAACTTGTTTCATCGTGATGTCAGTTGTTCAAGTCTTAACAGTTTAAGTTTACAGATTCACAATTCAAACACCTTATATAAAACACATAGCATATCAATTGATAATCTCTTATATAGTAATACAGATACAAGTCAAACAATCAAGCAACTAAACAGTCACAGTCAACGTGAAATAAATACGAAAGTGAAAGTCGGAAACTCGAGTTGTCACATTATCCCCAACTTGAAAGAAATTTCGTCCCGAAATTTAGCATACGGTTACTGAGGAAGCTAATTAAGTTGTATCGTTTACTGGTTTTCCTGGGGTGTCACATCATTCCCCCCGTTGAGTTGGAATTTTGTTCCGAAATTCCGTAGTAGCTTCAGCCTCAGTAGTAGTTGCATTGTTTTCGAACAACTGGGGATATTTGAGTTCCATTTGATCTTCGCGCTCCCAGGTGAACTCTGGGCCGCGACGGGAGTTCCAACGAACTCGTACAAGAGGTATTCTAGTGTTCTTGAGGACCTTAACATCCCGGTCCGTGATTTCAACTAGTTCTTCGACGAAATGCAACCGTTCGTCGATAGTGAGCTCCTTCAAAGGAACTATGAAGGTCTCATCTGATTGCCACTTCTTCAGATTCGACACATGAAAGACGTTGTGAACTGCACTGAGTTCAGCTGGTAAGTTCAGTCTGTAGGCCACCTTGCCTATCTTCTCAATGACTTCAAATGGTCCAACGTATCGTGGATTGAGTTTGCCTCGTTTGCCAAAATGAACAACACCCTTCCAGGGTGAAACTTTGAGTAGTGCCCGATCCCCAACTTGAAATTCGAGTAGTTTCCTGTCTTTATCAGCGTATACTTTCTGACGGTCACGAGCTGCCGCCATGCGTTGTCGTATTTGTGCAATCTTTTCAGTAGTATCAACTACCATTTCTGGACCTGTGATTTGACTGTCACCCACCTCTGCCCAACAAAGAGGTGATCGGCATTTACGCCCGTACAATGCCTCAAATGGAGCAGCTTTTATGCTGGTGTGGTAGCTGTTGTTGTATGAAAATTCCACAAGTGGCAGATGCTTTTCCCAGCCCTTGCCAAAGTCAATTACGCACGCCCGAAGCATGTCTTCTAGAGTTTGAATAGTGCGCTCAGACTGCCCATCGGTCTGAGGATGATAAGATGTGCTCATGTCTAATCGAGAGCCAAAAGATTTGTGCATTGCTTGCCACAGTTCTGAAGTAAAACGTGCATCACGATCAGAGATAATAGAGGTGGGCACCCCGTGCCTCGAGACAACTTCTTTAAGGTATACGTCTGCTAGAGTGGAGAACTTATCTGTTTCCTTGATAGCCAAGAAGTGAGCAGACTTTGTGAGTCGATCCACGATCACCCCAATAGTATCATTTCCGCGCTGAGATCTAGGCAGGCCAGTAACAAAATCCATGGAAATTTGCTCCCATTTCCATTGTGGTATCTCAGGTTGTTGGAGTGGGCCTGATGGTTTCTGATATTCCGCTTTGACTCGCGCACAAGTCAAACACTTGCTAACGTAAGTTGCTATGTGGGCCTTCATGCTAGGCCACCAATATGTAGTTCTGATGTCGTGGTACATTTTATCTGCACCTGGATGTACCGAGTAACGGGACTTATGAGCTTCATCCATTACAAGCTCGCGTAAGTTACCATAGAGTGGGACCCAGATGCGTCCGGTTACATAATAGGCGCCGTCTGCCCTTTGTTCTAACCTTTGCCTTGAGCCGCGTAGGGCTTCAGACCTGACGTTTTCCGATTTCAATGCTTCTACCTGAGCATCTCGTATCTGTGAAGGAAGACTAGACTGAATAGTGAGTTGCAATGCTCGTACACGCCTAGGTGTAGTATCTTTTCGACTGAGGGCGTCGGCCACCACATTGGCTTTGCCCGGATGGTACTTTATAGCACATTCGTAATCGTTCAGTAACTCGACCCATCGACGTTGTCGCATGTTCAATTCTTTCTGCTTGAAGATATGCTCAAGACTCCTGTGATCGGTGTAGATGGTGCACTTGGTGCCATACAGATAATGTCTCCATATCTTGAGTGCAAAGACAACAGCTCCAAGCTCTAAATCGTGCGTAGTGTAATTCCGTTCGTGAATCTTAAGTTGGCGTGAAGCATAAGCAATAACTTTATCCCGTTGCATCAAAACATATCCAAGACCTTGGATAGATGCGTCGCAGTAGACTACAAAATCGTCCGTGCCTTCTGGCAATGAGAGGATAGGTGCGCTACAGAGTCTATCCTTTAAGTGCTGAAACGCTGTTTCCTGTGTATTACTCCAACGATAAGCAACACCTTTCCATGTCAGCAATGTAAGCGGCTGTGCAATCTTTGAGAAGTCTTTGATGAATCGTCTATAATAACCCGCCAAACCCAAGAATTGGCGTATTTCTGTCGGTGTGCGAGGTGCAGGCCAGTTCTTGATCGAATCTACCTTGGATGGATCGACATGAATCCCATCCGTGTTTACCACGTGGCCTAGAAAGTGGACTTCACGAAGCCAGAAGTCGCATTTTGAAAACTTAGCGTACAGCTGTTCTGCTCGAAGAAGTTCCAGAATAAGTCGTAAATGCTGCTCATGTTCCTCCCGATTCTTCGAATAGATCAGGATGTCATCAATGAAAACAATAACAAACTTGTCAAGATAAGGTTTGCACACCCTGTTCATAAGATCCATGAAAACCGCAGGCGCGTTCGTTAGTCCGAATGGCATGACTAGAAACTCGTAATGGCCGTAGCGAGTTCTGAATGTTGTTTTGGAGACGTCCTCATCTCGGACTCTCAATTGATGGTAACCTGACCTCAGGTCAATCTTCGAGTAATAGCTCGACCCTTGCAACTAGTCGAATAAGTCGTCGATGCGTGGAAGTGGATAACGATTCTTCACAGTCACCTTGTTTAGTTCGCGGTAATCTATGCACATACGAAAGGTACCGTCTTTCTTCTTCACAAATAATACTGGAGCTCCCTAGGGCGAAGAGCTAGGACGTATGAAACCCTTTTCCAAGAGTTCTTGTAGTTGCTTAGACAGTTCTTCCAGTTCATTTGGAGCTAAGCGATAAGGTGCTCGGGCTATAGGTGCTGCTCCTGGAGCTAGCTCGATCTGAAATTCGACCTGGCGATGAGGCGGTAACCCTGGTAACTCTTCAGGAAATACTTGAGGAAAGTCACGTACTACAGGAATATCCCCAATCTTTCTCTCTGTCGTAGATGTATCAGTAACGAGTGCTAAGATAGCTATGTGGCCCTTTCGCAAACACTTCTGCGCCTTCAAGAAGGAGATGATGCCACTCACGACACCACTCTTGTCGCCTTGAACTTCGAGAGGTTCTTTACCAGAACGGGGAATACGAATGATCTTCTCCTTGCATAGGATCTCTGCTTGTTGTTGGGATAACCAATCCATACCAATGACGATATCAAAGCTACTCAGAGTTATAGGAATGAGATCGATAGAGAAAGTCTGACCAGCGAGGATAAGATTACAACCCTGAACTATGTGTGTGGCTTCTAGACTTTTACCGTTAGCTAACTCTACGACATGTTTGGTGTTCAAAAGTGTTGGTGCGCGTTTAAGCATTTGACTAGCGTTCAGAGACATATAACTGGTATCCGCACCCGAATCAAATAATACGGTAACATAAAAGTCATCGAGAAGAAACTTACCCGTAACCACATTAGGATCGTTCCTCGCATCACCCCGACCAATCACAAATGTACGACCCCTAGCACCATTGTCGTTGTTGTTTCCCCCATTGTTGTTCCCATTGCCCTGATTATTGTTGTTATTCTGATTCTGGTTTAACTGGGGGCAGTTCCGCTTGAAGTGACCTTCAGCCCCACACTGAAAGCAAGCCTTATTTCCTGGTTGTGGTTGCTGTGGCTGGTTTCGTGGAACTGGTGGCTGTTGTTGCTGGTTCTGATTCGCAGGCCTTGAGCTCCTGCAATCTTTAGCTTCATGACCTACCCTTAGACATCTCTGACAGCGGCCTCTACGACACTGACCACTGTGGTGTTTGTTACACCTGTTACACAGTGGATGAGTTCCCCGGTATCCACTCTGCCCCTGACCACCAGACGATTGCTGACTCGGACTCTGGTAATCACTAGTCTTGCGCTGTTGCTGTGCTTGAGACTGTACAGTAGCTGAACCCCTGCTGGAATCCCCTTCCCATTTCCGCTTGTTGTCACTGGGAATAGCAGGAGTAACTGGAGTGGTAGCGGTAGTAGTAACGTTGATACGTTTAGGCAGCCTGTTCTGTTCCACTGCCTGATCGGTGAGGCGATGAGCCAACTTGACGATTTGCTGAATGGTGCCCAGATTTGCTGAGGTTACGTGACTTTGAATCTCTGGCACCAGACCATTGAGATACAGTTCGATACGCTTAATGGGAGGGTCCACCATAGTAGGACACATAATAGCCAACTCATTCGATCTCCTGGTGTACGCTTCAATTTCTGACCCCGTCATTTTCAAGTGGTAAAATTCTACCTCCAGCTTATGAATATCATCACGGCTACAGTATTCCTCTTTGATCAACTCCTTGAAATCATTCCAGGGTGTGGCGTTAGCAACAGCCAACCCTAATATCTGAACTTGCGTATTCCACCAAGTCAGCGCAATGCCTTCTAGAGTACCAGTGGCGTACTTCACCCTGCGAGCCTCAGGGCATTCACACATTTCAAATACGGACTCGAGCTTTTCAAACCAATGGAGGAGTCCAACCGCTCCTTCTGTGCCACTAAAAGTAGTAGGACGACAGTCCATGAAAGTCTTGAAGGTGCAAACAGGTGGCTGAGCATGCTGACCTGTTGTGTATAAGAATCCAGGACAAGATTAAACACAAGAGTTGGTTTAGGAGTGTAGGATCTAAAGATCCTAGTGTGAGTTTACAACGGCAGGGTATACCTCCTGCTTGTGCGGCTGCAAGTGCCGCAGCAATTTGCTCGTTAATGAGAGCCGTCAATTGGGCTTGCGTCATGTTAATGCGTCCAGACATGATCTTCATAACAAATATGACATAAGTGAGAGAGGTTCGCGAGTAGTGCGAGGACAGAAGAGAGTAAGCACACAAATGTTCTCATGCAATAGTGTTACGTTAATCTAAGCATACCCAGAGCAAAGTTCTATGCAATTATGGCAAGTAGGCAATAAAACATGTACCATATTACCTAAAATGTTGAGTCTTGCACGTGGAGCGAGGCGTCGTTGTAGATCGTTGAGCACTGTTCTGGTTATAGTCTGGTTTTAATAAAAACGTTTTCCCCTTATTAAAACCGAGTTCTCTATAACCAATGGCTCTGATACCAATCTGTCACACCCCCAAAATCCACTCGCGGAGTACCACCGCTTGGAGGCGTGACATGACCAGGATCAAGCCACCAATCATATTGAACATAAGTATTGATATCAAAAGTCATTCATCAATACGATAGGTGTTTACAGAACCAAATATAAACAAGTGTGTAGCGGAAGCATTACTGTAAAACCAATCATAAGTTTAAGTACAAAAAGTTATAATGTTTAACAACACTTTCACGATCCATGTCCACAACGACTGTGCCTCCCGTGCAAGCTCCAAAAGCACCTATGGTCCTGCAAGGCATGTAACAGAGAGTCAACGACTAGTTGAGCGAGTTCACAGTTGGTTATTCAGTTATAGTGTTCGTATTGTAAAATCGTAAGTTCGTTTAGAAATCATGTATCGTATGTAATAGCATCGCGGCCCTCAAGGCATGTTTGCGAAGTTTAGTGGGGGTTTCCCATGTTTTCTAGACTAGTTATATTTGTATCGCGGCCCTCCAGGCATGTTTGCGAAGATTAAAGTATAGTTCGCGGCCATTCCAGGCATGTTTGCAAAGATTAAAGTATAGTTCGCGGCCATTCCAGGCATGTTTGCGAAGATTGTTCTAGTATCGCGGCCGATCCCGGCATGTGTGCGAAGAGAAGTATGTATATATTACTAGTCGAGTAGTATCTACCATTGACCTTCCTCCCCCGAGGCCTATGGTATGTAATTCCGATAACTATTAAACATAAATAATCAATCAACCCATTCCCAACCCCGGGAATCCCATGCCTTGGTAGAAGTGTGAACTCACCTTGTTTCGCTCGGTATGCTAAGTATGTGCCCACGGTTAATCAATCACGTCCTAAGATATGCACGTATACATAATCAGTTTGCATTCAAGTTGTTTGCACGTAAACATCATCATTATGAACATCGCATCAATAACACTGAGTATCACATTGCACGTATTTGTAATCATACAAGTATTGCCTTTAATCATAACAGCAGTTATCTAACCCAGTTAAGTTTAACAGAATTAACCCAAGAGATCGAACAGATTATACAATCGGCGAAACACAGATTGGTGAAACACATTCTGTTTCGTCCCATCTGATTCGTCAAAAATGGTCTCGGCGAAACACAAGTCGGCAGAAAGCATGTTGACGAAACACATTCTGTTTCGTCAATCGGGGTCTCGGCGAAACACCTTTGTTTCGCCAAGTGTGTTTCGTCAAACATGTTGCAGAATCATCAAAGAATCATTAAGCCCTAGTGGCCAACATCTAGCACCACCGCCCAACCTCATTGGACCTCCAATAACACCAACCGATTGGACCTCCAACATCAACAACCGTTTGGACTTTTAAGGAATTATCAACAATACCAAGACTCATCGTTACAAATCGGCGGTTCACAAGTTCCCACCCATTGACCACCGATTTTTCCACCAATCTCGATTATAATAAACATTCCATGTTTCCTACCCATGAACCTTATCAATCCAGCCGACAATTCAATGAGGTGTACTTTATTTTACAAAACAACAACATATATACAAACAATACGCAAATGAATCTTTGACTATCAAATCCTGACAACGCACACATGGGCCGCAATTAAAAGCATTCATCAAACAGACTTTTAAATCAATAAAAAGTAATCGATTCTGTATATTCACACTAACCGAGATGTTCGGAATGATGGTTTGATCGCTAAAGAGAGGGCTTGGGGAAACACACAGCTGCCGTCACACTTGGGAGAGTTTTAGGGTTTCAGATTGTTAAAACGTGTGACGAATGAGACGGTTCCGTGTAATTTATATGCGTACAAGTGAACTGGGCCCCAATGGGCTTTGGTGAAACTGGGCTTCGGCGAAACACCTGTTTCGTCGAGATAGAAATGACGAAACAAACTTGTTTAATCGTGATGTCAGTTGTTCAAGTCTTAACAGTTTAAGTTTACAGATTCACAATTCAAACACCTTATATAAAACACATAGCATATCAATTGATAATCTCTTATATAGTAATACAGATACAAGTCAAACAATCAAGCAACTAAACAGTCACAGTCAACGTGAAATAAATACGAAAGTGAAAGTCGGAAACTCGAGTTGTCACACAGACCGCTCAATAAAGTATCCGCGTGGATTTGTGGAAAACATGCTTGTAAAAATCGATAAATTTGTTTTCCCGTGGACTTTGTTATCCTTGACATGGACGAAGATTCAAGAGTGCCTTTAATACTTGGACGCCCGTTCCTCAATACAGCGAGGACGATTGTTGATGTGGAAGCTGGCCAAATCACGCTCCGAGTAAATGACGAGCACGTGACATTTGATATTAAAAGATCAATGCAGCATCCGCAAAGTCACGATGACATGCTTTACTATGTCGACATTGTCGACGCATGTGTGTGCTCTCATTTTCAAGGCACTGTTGACGAGATTGATTTGGACACACGTCTGTCGTGTGGAGACCTGATTGGCATTACGCAGGAGGGCCACGATTTCGAGCAGCCAGTCTATCAGATTGGTGACGATGGTTCCCAGAGTCCGGAGAGGTTTCTAGAAATTGGCCATGTAAAAGAAGAGGAAGCAAAGCCTTCGGTTGAAGATCCGACGCCTTTGGAGTTGAAAGAACTCCCGCCACATCTCGAGTATGCATTTCTGGACGAGGAGCGTCGCTTACCGGTCATAATTTCGGCATCATTGGAAAAGGATGAGAAAAATTAGCTTCTCGAGGTTCTGAGACTTCATAAGAAAGCCATTGCATGGAAAATCATGGATATCAAGGGCATCAATCCTTCTTTTTGTACTCACAAGATTCTGATGGAAGACGAGTACAAACCATGTGCACAGCATCAGAGGCGTTTAAATCCGAATATGCAAGACGTGGTGAAGAAGGAAGTGATTAAGTTGTTGGATGCCGGAATGATTTATTCTATTTCTGACTCTGTGTGGGTGAGTCCGGTGTAGGTTGTACCTAAGAAAGGTGGTATGACTGTAGTTTCAAATGATAGGAATGAGCTAATTCATACCCGTACCGACACTGGGTGGCGAGTTTGCATTGACTACCGCAAGCTCAATGATGCTACTCGCAAGGATCACTTCCCGCTTCCATTCATCGACCAGATGTTGGAACGTCTGTCGGGGAAGTTGTATTACTGTTTCTTGGACGGGTTCTCTGGATACTTCCAAATTCCTATTGCTCCTGAGGATCAGGAGAAGACTACCTTTACCTGTCCCTTCGGCACTTTCGCCTACCGGCGGATGCCTTTTGGGCTGTGTAATGCACCAGCGACCTTCCAGAGGTGCATGGTTGCAATTTTTCATGATATGACCGAGGATTCTATG
Organism: Helianthus tuberosus; assembly: GCA_030545235.1. Classification (NCBI taxonomy): domain Eukaryota; kingdom Viridiplantae; phylum Streptophyta; class Magnoliopsida; order Asterales; family Asteraceae; genus Helianthus; species Helianthus tuberosus. The sequence goes on from CM060362.1 coordinate 5,524,012, forward strand.
GAGGTTTTCATGGATAACATTTCGGTATTTGGGGATTCCTTCGATCATTGTTTGGAAAATTTGAAAAGGATGTTGAAGAGGTGTGAGGAGACGAATCTTGTCCTAAACTGGGAAAAGTGCCACTTCATGGTGAAGGAAGGCATAGTTTTGGGACACAAGATTTCGCATGCTGGTATGGAGGTCGATCCAGCCAAAGTGGATATCATTTCACGACTTCCACCTCCCACCTCTGTGCGAGCGATACGGAGCTTTCTTGGTCATGCGGGATTCTATAGGCGATTCATCAAGGATTTTTCAAAGATCGCTAGGCCCATGACCCGTTTGTTGGAGAAAGACGCTCCGTTCATATTTGGAGATGATTGCTTGAGAGCCTTTGACCTTCTCAAGCAAAAGTTGATTAAGGCCCCTATTTTAGTTGCACCAGACCGGAGTCTGCCGTTTGAAATTATGTGCGACGCGAGTGATTACGCTATAGGGGCCGTTCTTGGACAAAAGAGAGAAAAGCACTTTCACCCGATCTATTATGCGAGCAAGACTCTTCACGACGCTCAGGAGCATTATACCACGACAGAAAAAGAGCTCTTGGCGGTCATTTTCGCATTTGACAAATTTAGATCGTACTTGGTGCTTTCGAAAACCGTTGTGTATACTGATCACGCAGCCATCAGATATCTCTTTAGCAAACAGGACGCCAAACCGTGTCTGATCAGGTGGATCTTGTTGCTGCAGGAGTTCGATATTGAAATTCAAGATAAAAAGGGTGCGTTGAATGTAGCGGCTGACCATCTATCTCGTTTAGAGCATGGTGACATCGTGGACGCGGGTTGGGATTCCATAAATGACAACTTCCCACACGAGTCTTTGATGAGTGTTGAGATATGCGATGAGTCGCCATGGTTCGCCGACCTTGCGAACTACCTTGCTTGCGGGATTCTGATTAAAGGGTTGACTCACCAGCAAAAGAGGAAATTCTTTTCGGATGTCAAGCACTACATTTGGGATGACCCTTACTTGTTTCGGGTTGGTGCTGATCAGGTGATTAGGAGGTGTGTTTCAGGGAAGGAGGCGACCGATATTCTGCGCCATTGTCACGAGGGACCTACCGGAGGCCACCATGGAGCCAACTTTACCGCCAAGAAGGTGTTGGATTCCGGGTTTTATTGGCCAACTATATTTCGTGATGCGCAGAGTTGGGTTAGAGCATGCGATGCCTGCCAGAGGGAGACAAATATATCGGCACGTGATGAAATGCCTCAGAACAGGATTCAGGTTTGTGAAGTCTTTGATATCTGGGGGATAGACTTCATGGGACCATTTCCCCCCTCACGAGGTAATAAGTACATCCTGGTCGTAGTTGACTATGTATCCAAGTGGGCGGAGGCACAGGCCTTACCCACCAATGATGCCAGGGTGGTCGTGAGATTTTTGAAAAGCTTATTTGCCCAGTTTGGCGCTCCGAAAGCGCTTATCAGTGACAGAGGGACGCATTTTTGCAATACTCAGCTCGAAAGAGCTTTGTCCCGTTACGGTGTGCATCACCGTTTATCCACGCCCTATCATCCACAGACAAGCGGGCAGGTGGAAGTCACGAACCGGGGGCTGAAAAGAATCCTTGAGCGGTCAGTAGGTGCAAACCGCAAGGATTGGTCGGATAAGCTTGATGAAGCGTTGTGGGCTTTCCATACGGCTTACAAGACGCCTATTGGGACTACTCCCTTTAGGCTTGTTTACGGAAAAGCATGCCATTTGCCGGTTGAGTTGGAGCATAAAGCGATGTGGGCTCTAAAAACCGCAAATCTGGACTTGAAAACCGGAGGTGAAGCCCGGTTTCTCCAGATTCATGAATTGGAAGAGTTGCGACAACACGCTTATGAAAGCTCCGTGTTGTACAAGGAGCGCGCGAAGAGATTGCACGATAAACGCTTGAAGGACCACAAAGAATTCCAAGCGGGCGATCTTGTTCTTCTTTACAACTCGCGGTTGCGCTTATTTCCCGGGAAGCTTCATTCACGTTGGACAGGCCCATACACAGTTAAAGAGGTATTTCCGTACGGGACTGTTGCAATAGAGAACGCGGACGGCGTTATTTTCAAGGTAAATGGGCATCACTTGAAGTTGTACGTTGCCGGGCCGATAGAGTCGGCGGTGGAGGTCATTGAGCTCCAAACCCCGCACACATCATAAATGTGGGGAGGAGAGAGTCTACGCTACTGACTCGCGGATCAAAAATGTAGCATGAGCGTCAAAAGCACTTTAGGGGTAAAATCGTCCTTTTTGTGTTTTCTAGTTTTAGCGTAATTTAGGAGTATTTGGTAGTTTCCTTTAGTTTGTACAGTTTTTATACGTGCCGAGTGAAGGGTTTATGTGAGAAAAATGTTAGAACAGTTTGCGGATGGTAAAAATGGCGAAAAACGGCCGAAAAGGGTGCAGAAACTGTTTTCTGTAGAAAAATCTGATCTGCATATATGGCACGGCCGTGCCACCTATCGCACGCCCGTGCGTTTGCGGGCTGGCCGGAACGGTGAGTCGCACCCCCGGTGCATCTCCGAGAACAGCGTGAAGGGTCAGCCAAATGTCGGCGACGCACGAACGTGCGGTCCCTCGCACGACCGTGCGAATGGCTAAGGGCAGTTTGGTCATTTGTCCAATATAAATACCCTCATCTGCAGCCCCCATTCACAATTCGCGAACCCTAACTGTTGCCGACCGTTCCAGAGCGTTTTTGCCTTAAATAGCACGGTTTCTTCGCACGGTTCCACCCATCTCTTCACACGATGGATCATCCCTTCCTTCAGTTTAACCCCAATGATGAACGAGAAGCCCTTTGTATCCCAATACGGGACGCCTTATGGAGAAGGCGAGGGCAATTTGGCGTCCCCGGGAGGTTGGATTGGGACGTTATGAGGGATCTCAATCAGTTTGATAGGCTTGAAAACATAATCAGTATCCCACTTGCGCGCTTAGTAGCTATCGACCGACCCATCTATCTTGAGCTAACGATAGAGTTTTTCTCCACATATGCCTACGAAAAACCAATTGCTGCTAGAAGGCCAAAATTCCGCTACAAGGAGCGGGTAACTTTTAGGTTGGGCGGACGCTGGCATAGTTGGTCGGTAGGTCGATTGGGTAGGAGGCTGGGTATCTACACAACTGCAGACATGGATTCCGAGTTCTTCACTTAGCAATTTACCTTTCCGTCTGATGAAGCACGGGCTGCATTCTGGGCTGCAAATGCTATTGGTGACCCTTATGACCCGAGAATGTCTAAAGCTTCACGGTTGAGAGACCCCTTGGTTCGAGAGATGCATCATGTGTTTAGCCACACCATTTGCGGCCGCATGGACAGTTTAGGGAACTGTCCAACACCGGATTTGATTTTTCTGTACGCGCTGGTTGATGGAGTACACATTAACCTAGCCGCAAGGATGGCTGAATACTTTGTGAAGTGCTCAGGTAGAACGCCGAACAGTCAGATTCATGGCGGTCAATATGTGACCGAGATTGCTTCCAACCTAGGGTTGATGACTGATGAGGTGCTTGAGAGTCTCACTCATGTGACTGATGGTGTTTATGTTGATATTCGGTCGTTGAAGGCGATGGGGGTAATTGCTGAGACTGATCAGGGGGATAGATTGAGGGGTCTGAATAACGAGGTCTGGGACCCGTTACCCCCCACTTCCAGCAGAGGATGAGGATGAAGAAATGGAGGAACAACATGTAGTTCAGCAGCACGGGCAGCACCAGCCACAGACACCACCACACCAGCCACCGCATTCACCGCAGCACCATGATTACCACCAGCATCTAGAGTGGCCAGAGTTTTACCAGCAGTTCCAACAGATGCGTGTTACGTAGGAGCAGCATGGGACCTATATTGACCAGATTAGGACTAGCCAGGACCAGATCCGGGCTAGTCAGGATCAGCTCAGGGCCACTCAGGATCAGCTTAGGCATAACCAGGAGAGTTTATACCAGGGGGTGAGTGCCGGATTTTCATACTTATTCGGGGAGATGCATCATGCATATCCCGACTACTTTCAGCACCCTCCACAGTTCCCACCGTGGAACCCACCTGGTTATGGTGATGCGGGCCCATCCTTCACGAGAGACGATGATGGTGATGACAAGTAGGAGATGGTGGTGTTGTTCGTTTATGGTTTTTATTATTTCAGTACTTGTTATTTCGGGTGTTCTTTTTGCTTAGTATTTCAAACACCCCCAGATTGTATTTTATTTTCAAACACTTTACTTTATGTCTTGTCTTTGTTGGGATTTCTAGTATTTCTATTTATGTACATTATGGTTTTTATGTTATTCTGTTACTGTTCTGTTTTGGTGTACATGTGACATACTTGCAGATCCGACATATCTTGGACCAGAGCATATGACAGACACAGCTTTGGAAGTCTCGTTTCATCAGATATCATCTTGAGGGGAGTACTATTATCCTTTTTCTCTATATTTTGGTTTCGCATTGGGGACAATGCGAAGTTCAAGTGTGGGGAGGGGGTTAACTTGGTTAACTTTGTTTGTCCTCTAAAAAAAATCAGAAAATTCATTCAAAAATATCTGTTTTCTGTATATATTTTGGTAAATAAACCGGTTGGTTGTGTTTTAGAAAGCTTCGGGCTTGATAAAAACTCGACAAGCAAAATATTTTTGAAAAAGGAAACCGGAAAGCGTGACAAACAAAGAAAGACTTGCATGATAGTTTTCACACTTTTACCCATTCCTTCCGTTACGTGAGCATATTTGAGCCTTGATATTGTTATATATATTTGTTCATTTCGGATATAGGAGTGAGCCGGATGTTATGTGTAATTTAGAACTTGTCACTAGTATACTTGTTAAGACCATGAACTTGCGGAATTGTGTAAAAGTGATAGAGGCACTTAGATTACCCCTTTGTTGTTAGCCTTGTTCTTTGTGTTGTGTTTCCCGTAAACCCTATGTTACCCTTTAGGATTAACCATGTCGAGCCTTCCCATTTACCTTTGTCTACCCAATATTATCGCCCACTTAGCCATATTTAGCCGTTTTATAATTTAAACCTTTTAGCGTTAAAACTCGGCCGAAATAATCGTTTAACTAGCGCTTGTTATAGTTTACTACCCATTGTATAAATCCGTTAGTTTATTTTGATAAAAAAAAACAACAGAAAATAAAACACCCTAAAATAGGGTGAAGTTGACAAAAATCGAGCAATTTTGAATGCTTAAATGTTAAAATTTCGTTGATAAGCTCGATTGCGCAATAATCGCCTTTTTAAGGCATTTGTATGTATAGTTGTATTGTTTGTCGCTAGTTAAACGCTAAAACCGAGTTTTAACCGTTTCGCCACTTTAAATATCCATTTCCATACCCTTCGCCCAAGCCTAACGTTGCAACCCGTAAAGACCTCTTGATTTACACTTTTTCGCATGTTAGTTGGTGGAGACGAGATCTTATAACAAGCTTATGATATTACACATTTCATTGACGAGGCATTGAGTGTTTGCACGTACACATTTTATGTATGTTTCATAAATAAAACCGAGTGTGTGTGAACATTGTGAGTTGTGTGAAGATTAACATGTTGAGTCAATTAAATGTGAAGTCACGGCTTTTTGGTTGTCGCTACATAATTGCATATGCTTGTTGGGTTTGAGTCTTTTGATGTTGTATTTCAAAAAACCGGCTAACCGTTTATATTTGTTTTCAATAAAATAGTGTGTAAATTATCGTTCTTGTTTGATTTTATCTTTTATTGCATTTTAGTTTAGCTTGCTTGAGGACAAGCAAGGTTCAAGTGTGGGGAGATTTGATATTCGCTAATTTACACATATTTTAGTCCCCCATTTTATCCCCATTTAATGCGTTTTCGGCCGTAAAATCGTCATTCGAATACTTAATTATGTATACTTTTGTTTACAGGCCTAAAACAGCGTACCGGACAAGATGATAGTGAAAACGAGGACTTTCCGGACAAAACGACGAAACTGCGAACATTCTGTTAGAAAACTGACCTGGGCATGCAGAACGGTCGTGCGGTCTGAGGAACGACCGTGCATCTCTGACATACCAAGATCAGCCGGTGATGAACGACCAGTGCAACAGGGCGTTCAAGATAATCCCGGTGATGCACGGTCGTGCCATACCTTGCACCCCGTGCGGATCTGATGATCAGCTAATTCCCGGTGATGAACGACCAGTGCTGCAGTCCGTGCAACAAGATACCGGAATGGCACGGTCGTGCCATATGAAGAACGGTCGTGCGAGACCGAAGACCAGTCAACTCTGCTGATGTCATGAACAGTAATTACAATAATGCATAAAGTGAACGGTCGTGCGATCGGTGCACGACCGTGCGACAGCGAAAAAATATAAAAAGCGAACAAAAGCATTCTGTTCGTAACTCTGGAATTTTGGAGAGCTTCACAGGCGATTTTCAGGCTCCGGAAGCATTATCTTTAGCCCGGATTCAAGCCACATTGTTCGGTTTAGCTCGATTACTATCCGGATTCTCATTCTTATGCTTGTCTATGGTTTGGTTTCTTAAATCTTTCCATATTTTTGTCAAGTTTCAAGCATTTAGATTGATTATTTATGTATTATTGTAGCCTTTGGACAAAAACACAACAATTCCTTGCTTGATTATAGCCATTAGTATGTTAATCTTTGTTTGTAATGACATTTTGAAGTATTTTCTATGATTATCTTTGATGATTAGTTTGCAACCTTGTTATTGATATTGATTTCTTGATTATAAGTAATTGTGTTGGATGATTAGTACTTGGTTAGTTAAGATAGTTGAAAAATGAAGCTTAATTAATCATGTATTAGTAAACTTTAAACTTGGTTAACTAGTTTAACTTGGTTAAAATGTGGGCACCATGATACTAGAAATGGTTAGTGGTTTAATAAAATGTAATTATTGTTAATCAAGAAAGCTTGCCCTCACGGAAGGACTCTAACGGGTTAGATGGTGTTGTTATGAATTCTTGCCATGATTTGTTAGCTTAGTTAGTAGTTTCGACCAAAATTGTTATCTTGGTGAATTTATGTGCAAGATTTGTAAAATGAACTCGGTTGTGATTTAATCTAGTTTATGCTTGTCTCAGTGGTTGCATTGTGTTTATCGGTGTCGCTTTCCTTGATTAAGTGAAGTTAGAAAACTCCTAACGGATGACTAACTTATTTTTAGGAGATTTTTGTAGACATTAATCAATTGCACGTTAAAGAACAATTTTAGGTGGTTAAAGTGTGTTTATCGTTTTAACTTTCCGAATGATTGTCATGTTAGGATTCCCGAAAGGGATACTAATTGTCTTAAATTGGAAAATTGACCGAATGCTTCTAGTGCCAAAACCGACTTAGTTGACATGCTTTGGTTGTGTATTAAGCAAGGCTATTTATCTATTTTAGTATTTTAAATCTACTATGTTTTATAAGTATTTATTTATGCTTACTTTAGTTTAATTAAAACTAAAACAACTTATGTTTTTACCGGTAATTTAGTGACAAAGGTCTAGTATTATTTCTCCGCCCATTTCCGTGAATCGATACTTGGTTCTTACCGATACTTTACTACTTATATGACGGGGTACACTTACCTCTTTCGTGTGTGTTTTGATGTAAAAGTAATAATCACTTTTATAAATTTAAAACCAAATCGTGTGTAATTTCATTGTAAAAATATGTGTAGTCACGCACATGTCACAGGATATTACAGGCGTTTTATCGAAAAATTTTCAAGGATTGCTGCACCCCTAACTTCTCTAACTAGGAAGAAAATTAAGTTTGACTGGGGACCGAAGCAACAAGAAGCCTTTGATATCCTTAAACAGAAGCTAAGCAATGCACCGGTGTTAACATTACCTGATGGAATAGAAGAATTTGTGGTATACTGTGATGCATCACACACCGGGATGGGGTGTGTGCTTATGCAGAAAGGCAAGGTTATTGCCTATGCTTCACGTCAGTTAAAGGTGCATGAAAAGAATTACACCACCCATGACTTATAATTGGGTGCCGTTGTATTCGCACTGAAGCTATGGAGGCACTATTTATATGGCATCAAGTGTGTGATCTATTCTGATCACAAGAGCCTCCAGCATCTGTTCAACCAAAAGGATTTGAACATGAGGCAGCGACGATGGATGGAAACTCTGAATGATTATGATTGTGAGATAAGGTACCATCCTGGCAAGGCGAATGTAGTCGCCGATGCCTTGAGTCGAAAGGAAAGGGTGAAACCTATAAGAATCCATGCCAAGAGCATTGGGATAAAGAATAGTTTGAATGAAAGGTTATTAGCTGCACAGAAAGAAGCTGTGCTGGAAGCCAACTATCCTGGTGAAAAGCTGGGAGTAACCGAAGAACAGTTATCCTATGGGAAGGACGGAATTCTAAGGTTAAATGGACGAATATGGGTTCCCGTTTATGGAGGACTTCGAGATGTTATCCTCCAGGAAGCTCACAGTTCCAAATACTCCGTTCATCCTGGAGCTGGCAAGATGTACCAGGATTTGAAGGCAAACTTTTGGTGGATAGGCTTGAAGAAGTCTATAGCTACCTATGTAGCTAAATGTTTGACATGCGCACAAGTCAAAGCTGAACATCAGAAGCCGTCAGGTTTGCTGCAACAGCCTGAACTTCCCAAGTGGAAGTGGGAAATGGTGATGATGGATTTCATCACCAAGTTGCCGAAGACAAGGAAAGGAAATGATACTATATGGGTGATCGTAGACAGACTGACTAAGTCAGCACACTTCCTACCTATTAAGGAGACTTACAGCTCTGACATGTTAGCCCAATTGTACGTAGATAAGATTGTATCTCTACATGGCGTGCCAGTGTCTATTATCTCTGATAGAGATACTAGATACACGTCACATTTTTGGGAGAGTTTCCAACGATCTTTGGGCACGCGCTTAAATTTCAGTACGGCTTACCACCCTCAGACGGACGGGCAGAGTGAGCGTACAATCCAAACCCTGGAAGACATGCTTCGTGCATGTGTGATTGATTTGGGTGGTAGTTGGCATAACCACCTGCCATTTATCGAGTTCTCGTATAACAATAGCTACCATACCAGCATTAAGGCTGCGCCTTTTGAGGCCTTGTACGGTAGGAAATGCAGAACGCCCGTTTGTTGGGCGGAAGTTGGAGATGTCCAACTGACAGGACCAGAAATAGTCTTTTAAATGACGGACAAGATTGTCCAGATTCGTGAACGCCTGAAAGCTGCCAGGGATAGGCAAAAAAGCTACGCAGACCTAAAGCGTAAACCTCTGAAATTCGAGGTAGGTGATAAGGTGTTGCTTAAAGTATCACCCTGGAAGGGAGTGATGCGATTTGGTAAGAAAGGTAAGTTAAGCCCGAGATACATAGGACCATTCGAGGTCATAGAATGTGTCAGATCAGTTGCTTACAAGTTAAAATTGCCTGAAGAGCTCAGTGGCATTCACAATGTGTTCCACATCTACAATCTGAAGAACTGTTTCGCTGACGAATCACTAGTCATACCACACACAGATGTGCACATAGAAGAGAGCTTGAAGTTTGTTGAAAAACCTGTGTCGATCGAGGATCGACAGGTTAAGAAGTTTCGAAGGAAGCATGTACCAATTGTAAAGGTTAAATGGGATGCCCGTAGAGGTCCCGAGTATACGTGGGAGGTAGAGTCCACAATGAAAGAGAAATACCCTCAGTTGTTTCAGTAAATCTTGAGGTCGAGATTTATTTTAAGGGGGTGAGGATGTAACACCTCGAAAGTTTACGTCCTATAATGTATTGACACGTGTCATAAGCTAGAACGTGAGGAAGAATACTCTAGAGGGACTAAAGTTGACAAACATAGAAAGTATGTGAATATAAAGGTTCAAGACGTCAACAAGGGACAAATATACTTTACAGTAACCCTACATGATGCTCATACCTTCAAACGAATAAATCATGAATCATACGGAACTAAATATGAAAGAAAGTGAGAAATTACAAACTACAGGGGTTAAATGTGTCAACATGTTTAAGTTATACCTCTGAGTGACCTTTTAGCAAACCCGAAGCTTTTTAACGGTAAATTATGCTCACTAGAATGCACGGTAAAAATTTCATAAAGTTTCGTTATAATATGAGGAAGTTATGATCAAATTCGTATAAGAGGGGTTAAAGCGTAAACATTGAAAATTTTGACTTTTCGGGTAATAACAAAGTGACCAAGGACTTATCAAAGTGGGTAAAAGTCTCGAGGCCCTTATACGTAAATAAGAAGGGCTCATAATGCAAAGAATACCCTTTCGAAGAGCCAAGCTGTAATAATTGAAAGATTTGAAATCTGACAGCAGGTCTCAGGCGGGTCGCGTAAGACTTAACAAAGGCTTACGCGGGCCGCGTCTGTAATTGAAAGATTTGAAATCTTACAGCAGGTCTCAGGCGGGCCGCGTAAGACTTAACAGAATCTTACGCGGGCCGCGACAGACGCCAAGATACAGAAAACCTAGACAGCAGCACTGTTCAACCTTTTAACCGACTTAGAACGATTATATTCCAGCATGGGCGGCCCCTAAACAGTTCCTAGGCCTTAGGGGCACTTGTAAATGATCTGGGAACAATGCTAGACTTAGTTGTCATGATCTTAATGGATTAAAATCACTATATAAGGCCACAATGTTTGCAACATTCTTGCACACCTTCTATCTGCTTTCTTGGAGCTTCCTGGAGCATAAGAGCAGACCCAAGCCATCTCTAATAGTGCATTAGACTTTGGTAAGTATGCTTGACCTTCCTTAATTGAGTTTTTACTTAGTTTTAGCTTAAAAGTCAAACTGTCGTAATTAACGGCTGACTTAACGATTAATCATTAATGGTCCAGTGATTAGTCGAATCAAGGGTGGTTATAAGTTGGTAATTATGTGGGCATTAAACCCTCAAAAGGGCACCCTCTGATTCCCACTATAACTAGATCAAATGTCGGGTCAAAGTTGTTTAGAAAAAGTCAACAGAATGCTAATTTTCGAATTAGCGCATAATTAGCAATGTAGAAGGCATGTAACCTATTTTATCACTCATATAACTTGGTAATAAGTAGAATAACTGGTCTAAGCTTGTTTGATCCGACAATTTTCTGTTTAGACCCGGTTCGGAACCGAAAGTCGCAAAACTTTGACTTTTGCATTGACTTCAGTTCTAACCCGTTTTAGTAGAGTCTATAAATGCCTTAGGACTTCCTTAGGACCAGGTTACATGATAATATAACCCTCTGTGACTGGTTCGTTGATTGTCCGAGTCGTTTGCACATTTCCGTTAAATGCTTAAAAATTGTCCATAATGCCCTTTTGACTATAAAACGAGAATTTTGGAAATGTGAGAGGACAATTGTCTTTGCTACTGAATTATAAACATGTCTCAGAAATTTCATATCAGTTAGAGGTCTAGAATAGGAGTTATGCTAAATAGCGCATTTAAGAAACCTTTTGTTAATTAAATGGCGCACTTAGCATAAAGCCTATCTAAACCCAATTTCAACACCAAACCTTTACACACTGATGTAATAAATATTTTGGGATTTTTGAAGATTTTAATTATTTTTAACCTGCTCATAACCTAAGGTTATGACCTTGATTTGGTAAATACCGATTATGCCCTTTTTGGTTATAAAAAGAGTTCTACATAGTATTTTGACGCCAATCCAATTGCTACTGATTTTATATAATAAATAAAGTATTTTGAACTTTATAACCTGACCAGAAAACTCAGATTTCCTGTATAACCCAGAAATCGCTTAAAACAACTTTATACGCGTATTAAACGCATAGTATGGGTTTGTAACCATGTTGTCACATAAGACTTAACACCAACAGATTTACCCTGTTAAAATAAGTTATTTTACTGATTTATTCAGACCCGAATCACAGGAGTTTAATTAATCGCTTTTATAATCTTTAAAATGACCAAAATACCCCTACGGGGCTTAATTTGAGATTTCACTCGCTTTGGGCATAATGGAAGATATCCTACTGATATCACAACATATTTAGGGCATATTAACTTAGGAAACCTGTATATGACTCTTACGGTTACCCATTACGCTTCTTACGCGTTCGGTTCGGCTTATGTAACTAGTTTGCATAAATTAGCCGAAACGGGTCAAACCTTGTCATTTTTATCTCAAATCCAGAAGGTGTTTAGTTTACCCATATTATACAAGTCTTTAAACTTGCCAGGACTAAAACACATTCTATTCCGGTCTTCGCCTAATCGTGCGTTCGAACCGTATCTTTCGTCAAAACTAACCGGTCTAAGTTTAGGCTTAATTGAAGACCCGTTAGGATTCTAATAGGTTATTATAAACCTTCGTTCCAGAATAGGAGACCCGGTAAAAGCTACACGCACTTGCTATTGTGATTGATACTTGCAAAGGTAAATACTTTTAACTTAATTTCCCTTATACGGGCTTGGGGTACGGTATATAAAATACCGCTTGGGCCGACATTGAATCTTTAACCGAATGGAGGTTAAATCATTGATATGCTCCGTTTTGAAATGTTTTGTTTGCTTAAAGCCTTTGGGGGGTTAATGACCATGTCCCGGATATCCTTGGCATCATCTTACGAGATGGCCACGACCTGAGCACGGGGTGTAGGCGTACACCCGTCATTGCTTAAATAAATAATGTGGTGTGTCTATTGATCTTTAACCCACTCTTCGGATCGGGCTATTGAACGCATGAGAAACATGTAATTCGTTTACAAGTATTATATTCAAATAATTATCCCAAGTTATAAAAAGTTTGTGCCACGTGCATTTCAAATCAATTTTATTAAACTTTTCAAAATGAGTCGGTTGAATGTATTTACCAGTGTAAACTGACGTATCTTCCCAAAAAGGTTAAGTGCAGGTACTACGCGAACTAGGCTGGCTTTCTCCTAGCGTCCACAATAAGTCTCGCAAGCTTGGATGTCAAAACTGTTGAACAATGTTTCCTATTTATTTTGATCCCCCTGTGGATTATTTCGACTGTTTGTGATACTTGATATTACAATTATATTCGGTTGAAATATATCTATCTATCTTTTGCTTCCGTTGTTCAATTAAATATTGTGTTGTTTGACTGTAATGTTACCAACTACGTCACGATAATCCCCACCGGGCCCACCGGTGAAACGTGTAATTTTCGGGGTGTGACATGAACAATGTTATCTTTTATTTGATCCGCTTGTGGATCCTTTAACATTCCATTTATAATACACCTGTTACTTTCATTCGGTTTGTTATATATTTTACTTTAGACTTCCGCTGTGCATTGAACTGTGATATATTGACTATGATGATATCAACTACGTCACGATACTCCACACCGGGCCCACCGGTATACGTGGAAATATCGGGGTGTGACAGGTTGGTATCAGAGCCAACATTGAGTGAATTAAACACTAGCCTTTTGTGTTTAATCTCAATGACACAGTTGCACATTCCTTGACTTCCGAGTCTAGGCAAAAGGACTTAGGACTAATCCTAATCTTTTATTTGTCCTTTATTGTTTTCTTGGTTGTTTCCTTTGTTTGTTTGACAGGAACAGAAGATGCCACCACGTGTTCGAGGATGAGGAAGAGGAGGCAAGGCCCCAATCTTCACCAGCCATGACCATGAAGCCGGGCCATCTCACCGGTGAACTCCATCAGTAACCATGAGCACAAGCCCTCAAGAGGATTGGAGGACATACTTGGAGCCAGCGAGGCGATCTGTCTCGCTAAGTTCATCACCCTCTTACCATCATTCTTTTGGGCCGTAATCGGAGAACGAGCCCCACAACTCACATCACTCCTTCATCCCTCTCCAACGCTCAAACTCACACCACTCTTTCAATGACCCAACACCCTATTTTCAGAGCCGGTTTAACCCGACAAACCTAATTGAAGAACCAGTGGGTTTTAACCCATTGGGACCCGAAGACCATTTCTCCGGTGATCAAAACATGGACATGGATGAAGACACAGATCCTGCCGAGCCACCATCTGGGACGCGCACGCATCCCAAAGAGATTTCAGACGGGTCGTCTTTTCATGGATCACCTTATCGTGGTCCAGGCAGCTATGAGGCAAGGTTTGCCCAATCCGACTGGGTGTTTACTCCCTCTTACAACCCGTCGCAGCAGCAGCAGCAGGATCCCTCGGAGGATTCACGTTTTGTAGCGGTCACTCCGCCACCGCCACCGCCGCCAGAGCAGCAACCACCTCCGGAGCCACCGAGGCGGAGAAGAAACGCACAGATGTCCATGCGAGGGGGAATTCGTTTTAGCACCCCCAATCCTCCAGTGGCAGTCATTACCCACCACTATATGAAGACCCACAGATGGGTGGGCCTTCAAACCCAGTATCTGAGGTGGACTCTGCGCCAGTCGCACCACCGTCACCACCACATATGGGTTTTAATAACCCAATACCTTCTTACGCCGGTTCGGCGGCGTATAACCCCTTTGAACAACCTGCTTACCCAGGTTATAATTACTATAATGCCCCTGCCATCGGCCCGTACATTAAGGCGGCCAACTACAACGCCCTTCACCCCGAAGGACCTTTTGGGACTTCATATCAGTCGGGGTACCTACCGCATGGGTATCAATACCCGATACCTCCTCAACCTCTTCAGCCGAAGCAGCCGCAACCACCACAGATCCAGCCACCACAGCAGGAGGAGATTCTACAGAGGTTGAACCGGGCAGAGCGGGAGGTTCAAGAAGAGCGTAGGAACCACCGAGGATTTTTGAAGGGTTAGGCAAATTTAATCAAGGGGAATAACAAAAGGGATCATTAAAATTCCTTATTTGTTTGTTTTGTATTTCTTTAATTTTAAATTAAGTCCCTGTGTGGACATCTATTCATATACCTAGTCCCTGCAAGGACTTGTATTTTCAGTATTAGCCCCTGCGTGGGCAAGTTATTTCTGTTAAAGTCCCGTTTAGGGCAATTATGTACTCTTTTAAATTTTAGTGGAATGTTTGAATTTAAAATTTTCATTTTTGTCATTATATGCATAAACATAAAATATGAAATAAATAAAAATATCATTCCTTTTATAAGATCTGCCATTAAAAAAAACAAAAAACAAAATCTTAAAGGCAAAACCTAGCGCGTGTGTCATTTTAAGACAGGGCCATGATGGTAGTTCCTTATTATGATTCAGATCCTTGTTAGCATCTGAAAACATGTTAACATTCCTGACAAATGTGATTCGATAAAATCACATAAGTCATCCTTATATTGGATTCTTCCAAATCCTTTGTCTAAATTATTATTTAAACATCCATTAGTGATGTAATGCCTACGGGCCATATTCATTGTCATATAAGATAAAAGATAGTTGTAGTCTACGACTCCCTGTCAAGAAAATGTAATGAACTACGTTCAAACCTAAATGCCTTGATTTTATAAAATCATGCCTTATGAATTTAAAATTGTCCATGTGACTAGGCCTTTTGTATGCCACTCAATTATCCTTAATAATTTATAACTGGCATAAAATATAATAAAAATTTAAAATAAATGAAATTAACCAATATAATTTATAACTACCATGGTTAATGAATTGCCATAAAAGACAATTCCATATTAGACTCCTGAATAAATCATTATCATTATTTTATGTAGCAATCAAGCTACATGGCAGAGTCTGAAGAAGTCAACAGTCACCCTCGGAAAAATCATGATACTACCAGGATCAACGTAACCGGTGCGGAACTTCAAGCATTAATTGATAATGCTGTTACCAAAGCCATGGATAGGCAATTTAATGAATCACGCGGGACTCGAAGCAAGACCCTATCTGCACCTCATTCCAAATCTCACCCTAAGACTCACTCTGAGGCTCATAACAAGCCACCATCTAAAACGCATGAGTCAAAGAAGGATGATAACCGACACTCCTCAAATCAGCATAGTATTCCATCTAAGAAGATTGTATTTGATAGGGAGCCACGAGCAAAAACCTGTTCTTATAAGTATTTTGTCTCCTGCAAGCCCAGGGATTTCACTGGGGAAAAACGAGCCATCAATTGCATGATGTGGCTAGACGAGATGGATACGGTGGTTGATATTAGTGGATGCGCAGAGCGAGATATTGTGAAGTATGTGTCACAATCTTTCAAAGGTGAAGCTCTAGCTTGGTAGAGGTCTTTGATCCAAGCTACTGGAAAGATCCCGTTGTACAATCTGACGTGGGATCAATTTGTTGCTCTTATTAAGGAGAACTTTTGTCCTCAACATGAAGTTGAGAAGATCGAGACTGACTTTCTGACATTGGTCATGAAGAATTTAAACTGTAAGGCATACCTCACGAGTTTTAATACTATGTCTCGGTTGGTTCCATACTTGGTGACACCGGAACCAAAACGTATTGCCCGTTTCATTGGGGATTTAGCCCCGGAGATCAAAGCAAGTGTGAAAGTGTCTCGACCTACTACTTTCAGGTCTGTAGCTGATTTGTCATTATCTCTTACCCTTGATGCGGTCAGGCAGAGATCGCTTAGAAATTCTGATGCGGGAAAGAGGAAGCGTGAAAATGAGAGCTCGCACCGTTCAGACAAGAAACATAAAAGGAACTTTGACCACAAGAAGAGTTCGGGGTTTAAAAAGGATGACCAACAATCGGGTGAAAAGCCCAAATGCAAGACCTGCAAGAAACATCATCTGGGAAGGTGCAGGTATGAGTCCAAATCCCAATCGCAGCCTAGGGCTTGTGGGATTTGTAAGTCCAGTGAGCATAAGACATTGGACTGTAAGAAGATAAAGGATGCGACTTGTTACAACTGTAACGAGAAGGGGCATATCAAGTCTAACTACCCAAAGTATGCCAAGAAACCTGAAGAAGCTAAGAAGACCAATGCTAGGGTCTTCCAAATGAATGCACAGGAAGCCATCCAGATGACAACGTTATAACATGTACCTTTCTTATTAATGATGTTTATGCAAGGGTATTATTTGATTCGGGTGCAGATAAGTCGTTTGTTGATAATAAGTTTTGTAAGTTGCTAAATCTGCCTGTTAAAACCTTAAGCATAAAATATGAAGTAGCACTGGCCGACGGTACCATAGAAACTGCTTCAACTGTGTTAGATGGATGTTTTATATCCATTAGGAACCACTCCTTTCCGTTATCTTTGCTTCCTTTGAAATTAGCTGGTTTCGATATAGTGATAGGCATGGATTGGTTATCTCATAACCAGGCCCAGATTGTTTGTGACAAGAAACAGGTGGTTATCAAGACACCGTATGGTAAGCCACTTACCATACAAGGAGATACTCAGTATGGGCTGCCTAATCAAGTGTCTATGCTTAAGGCGTCAAGGTGTATGAAGAAGGGTCGTGTCATCTACGTGGCACAAGTAACTATTGATGAACCAAAGCCAAATATTGAAGACATCCCTGTTATTTCTGAATATCCAGAAGTATTCCCTAAAGAACTACCTGGTTTAATCCCAGATAGGCAAGTGGAGTTCAGAATTGATATCATCCCTGGAGCAGCACCTGTTGCAAGAGCACCTTATCGGCTGGCGCCAACTGAAATGAAAGAGTTGAGAACTCAATTAGATGATTTGTTGGCCAAAGGTTTTATTAGACCTAGCTCATCCCCTTGGGGAGCACCGATTCTGTTTGTAAAGAAGAAGGATGGATCGATGCGTCTATGCATCGATTATCGCGAGCTAAACAAGGTTACTATCAAGAACAGATATTCGTTACCCAGGATCGATGATCTTTTTGATCAGCTTCAAGGAGCAAGTTACTTCTCCAAGATTGATTTAAGGTCAGGTTATCATCAGCTGAAGGTTAGAGATGAAGATGTGCATAAGACTACATTCAGAACTCGCTATGGTCACTACGAGTTCTTAGTGATGCTTTTTGGGCTCACTAATGCACCAGCAGCGTTCATGGATCTCATGAATCGCGTTTGCAATCCATACTTGGACAAGTTTGTCATCGTCTTCATTGATGACATTCTTATTTATTCAAAGAACCAGGCTAACCATGAAAAGCACCTTCGTTGTATTCTTAAACTTCTTTAGCAAGAAAAGCTCTATGCCAAGTTTTCGAAATGTGAGTTTTGGCTTCGTGAAGTCCAATTTCTTGGACATGTGGTTAGTGAGCGGGGTATCCAGGTGGATCCCGCTAAGATAGAGGCCATCATGAATTGGCAAGAGCCGAAGACGCCCACAGAGATTCGTAGCTTCTTAGGTCTGGCAGGATATTACAGACGTTTTATTGAAAATTTCTAAAGGATTGCTGCACCCCTAACTTCATTGACTCGTAAGAATATCAAGTTTGATTGGGGTCCTAAGCAACAAGAATCCTTTGATATTCTCAAACAGAAGCTAAGCAATGCACCTGTGTTGACACTGCTTGAAGGGATCGAAGAATTTGTGGTATATTGTGATGCATCACACACTGGCATGGGATGTGTGCTAATGCAGAAGGGCAAAGTTATTGCCTATGCTTCTCGACAGTTAAAGGTGCACGAAAAGAATTACACCACCCACGATTTGGAGTTGGGTGCCGTTGTATTTGCACTGAAGCTATGGAGGCACTATTTATATGGTACCAAATGTGTGATCTATTCTGATCACAAGAGCCTTCAACATCTGTTTAATCAGAAGGATCTGAATATGAGACAGCGTCGATGGATGGAGACACTGAATGATTATGATTGTGAAATCCGATACCATCCAGGCAAGGCGAATGTAGTCGCTGATGCCTTGAGCAGAAAGGAAAGGGTTAAGCCCGTTAGAATCAATGTCAAGAGCATTGAATTGAAAAACAGCTTGAATGAAAGATTGTTAGCCGCTCAAAAGGAAGTTGTATTAGAAGCTAACTATCCTAATGAAAAGTTGGGAGTAACTGCTGAACAGTTAGCATACGGCAAGGATGGAATCCTAAAATTGAATGGACGAATATGGGTTCCAATTTATGGAGGACTTCAAGATGTGATTCTTCAGGAAGCCCATAGCTCCAAGTATTCAGTTCATCCTGGAAGTGATAAGATGTACCAGGATTTGAAGGCAAAGTATTGGTGGATAGGTTTGAAGAAATCTATAGCCACTTATGTGGCCAAATGTCTAACGTGTGCTCAAGTTAAAGCAGAACACCAGAAGCCGTCAGGTTTGCTACAACAGCCTGAACTTCCCACCTAGAAGTGGGAAATGGTAACTATGGATTTTATCAATAAGTTACCAAAAACAAAGCGAGTGAATGATACTATTTGGGTTATAGTTGACAGGTTGACTAAATCAGCTCACTTCTTACCTATTAAGGAGACACACAGCTCAGATAAGTTAGCTCAGCTGTACGTGGACGAGATTGTATCTCTCCACGGAGTGCCAATATCTATCATCTCTGATAGGGATACAAGGTATACATCGCATTTTTGGAAAAGCTTTCAGCAATCCCTAGGCACTTGATTAAACTTCAGCACTGCATATCATCCTCAGACGGATGGTCAAAGCGAGCGTACAATACAAACACTCGAGGATATGCTACGAGCCTGTGTTATTGATTTAGGTGGAAGTTGGGATGATCATCTTCCATTGATTGAATTCTCGTATAATAATAGCTATCATTCCAGCATACAAGTTGCACCTTTTGAAGCGTTATATGGAAGAAAGTGCCGGATGCCCGTTTGTTGGGCAGAAGTTGGAGATGTCCAACTAACAGGACCTGATATAGTCCTGGAGTCGACATATAAGATTGTGCAGATACGTGATCGTCTCAAAGCTGCCAGGGATAGGCAGAAGAGCTACGCAGATAAAAGGCGTAAACCTCTAAAATTCGAGGTAGGTGACAAAGTGTTACTTAAGGTATCACCTTGGAAAGGGGTGATGCGATTTGGCAAGAAAGGCAAGCTAAGCCCCAGATATATAGGACCATTTGAAATCATCGAATGTGTTGGAACAGTGTCTTACAAGTTAAATCTGCCTGAAGAGCTCAGTGGAATCCATAATGTATTTCACATTTGCAATTTGAAGAAGTGTCTAGCTGATGAATCGCTAGCCATGTCACACAAAGATGTGCATATTGATGAGAGCTTAAAGTTTGTCAAAAAACCTTTATCGATCGAGGATCGAAAGGTTAAAAAGCTTCGAAAGAAGCATGTACCGATTATGAAGGTTAAATGGGATGCCCGTAGAGGTCCCGAATACACGTGGGAGGTAGAGTCCACAATGAAGCAAAAGTATCGCAACCCCCGATCCCTAGTTCCCGGGAACGGGCGGCCGCGAGCCAGTATCGGTGGTATCGCGTTATTTATCTAATTTGGCAGCGGAAATTTTCATCGGGACCGTAGTTAGGAAATATGTTATCAGAGTAAACCACCACATTTTATAATATTAAACACATGGGTAAAACCCAAGTTTTATAGGAATAAATCCTATTTTATTTAACAAAACATCTATTTTATTCTTAGGTAACTTCATTGCCACTTTTCCAAGCCTTCAGTGCTGCCCAGCTGGCTTCTATTTGGCTTTCACATATTGTTACCTGAAACGCGTTTTAAAAACATTTTGTCAGTGGGAAATACTGGTGAGTGAATCCCAGTTTAATCAAATTTAAATAAAATCATTTCACAGTGTAAAGTATTGAGGGCGATCTCGCAATTACATTTGTTTCCAAGTTATACCAATTATCACCCGTCTGTACTGTCAGACCTGACTTGTGGAAATGTTACTCCTTGACCAGGTGGTAACAAATTTTGTATACAAAACCCCAACATACCCACGATAATTGTATTCTTACAAATACTCAATAACTGTTATTCGCATGGAAAGGTATTTAAGGTTTTGTAAAAACAGTTAACAAAAGGTTTACAAAAAAGTGGATCAACTCACATTGCTGTTTTAGGGTTTTCAGTAAGGATTTACTGGGAATAATCTATAAATTACACAAATGCACGTGTGTTAGTATAATAACCCATTTTAACATTAGTAATACCCTCCCCGAGACGGCATTCCAACGAGTACGTTGGGCAGAACCACGACAGCCGTTACGGAACCCTGGATCAATCGGGCAGAGTATCTAATACGTCTCCAGGGGTTATAATACTTACATCGTAGCAGAACCCCGCTATTTAGGGGGTATAATACCCGACTATAACTTCTACTATTTAGAATTGAGAGAGAGATTTCGAAATTGAGCGACGGAAACTGAAAGCCCGAGCTCCCAATTTATAGGGTTGTAATCTGCCTTTCTCGCGGCCCGCGTAAAAGACAACACGGGCTTATGCAGCCCGCGTGGCCTAGGGGTCTAGGCGTAGCTGATCCAGGTCACGCATAGGTTCAACACGTTGATGACACGTGTCGTCACCGGGCTGCGCCACATTCTAAGACTCTAGCGGCCCGCGTAAAAGTAAGCTTAAGCTTACGCGGTCCGCCTGAACTAAAGAAAACAAACGAGTTCAGGTTCAAACCTTGAAATCGCCCGCGTAAGGTTGAGGTGGGATCCTACGCGGCCCGCCTCAACTTATTATTTTGATTTTTATTTTATTTCTAATGCTATATTGTATTTTGCGCTCGGTTTTCACATACGGGGTATTTTTAAAGACATGTATGAATATATTAAGTGTCGGGAAAAATTAAGGGGGTGTCGGTTTTCTTGAGGATTGTCACAAAAAGTACCCTCATTTATTTCAGTAAATCTCGAGGTCGAGATTTCTTTTAAGGGGGTGAGGATGTAACACCTCGTAAAAACGCAACCAATATAATAAAGACACATGTCATGGACTTTAAACGTGTAATAAATTGATCTTGAGGGACTAGAGTTGTCAAACAATGTAAATATGTGAATAAAGGGATCCAAAGTGTCGTCATGCCATTCTTGTGCCTCTGAATGACCTCACACGACGTTCGTATTCTTTAAAGAATAATTTGATGGACATTGGAAGTCGTTTGTGCTTAAAATAAGGATCTTGTGAAGCATAGGGGTTAAAAGTGTCAACATATTGAAAGTTACCTGTGAGTGACCTTTTAACGATCCCAAAAGCATTGTGATAATTTATTTTGATCCCAAGAATATTGATATTAATTCATGGAGTTTCGACGCATTTAAATAATCAAAGCGTAAATTGCAAGTAAAAAAGGGTTAAATGCATCAACGTTGCAATTTAAGACCATTCGGGTGACCTCGTAACTAACCGGGAGCTTAACAGAGTTTGAATATGACTTAGAGTCCTTAAAAATCAAGTTTGGGGGTTAAAAATGCAATAAAGGCAAGTTAAAATAAAGATTTGAAGGACCAGGGACTGATATTGCAATTTCTGAAACTTTGTGACTGGATCTGACCCTCAGGCGGGCAGCGTAGGCCCTCAGCCAAATCCTACGCGGGCCGCGTAGAAGTTGCCAGCTCCCAAAATGCTGACAGATGCCTGTTCAGCCTGTTCCACCGCCTTAGATGTATGGTTTTCGAATTCAGGGGCTACACCAATGGTATTTCATGCATAGGGGACACCTGGGATGATCAGGAAACATCTTAGACTTGTGTGGAGTGATCTTGAGGATTGATTTTGGCTATATAAGAACTTGTTTGTTGCAACATTTCACTTGTTCATTTGAAACTCAATTCTAAACCTTCTCTTGAGCTCTCCGGACCTCAAGCAAGCTTCCTTAAGTCTCAAATTCGTGCTAAGGACCATATTACATGTTAGTATAACCCTCTGAGATTATACAACATAGGTCCTTAATAATCTGAATCGTTTGCATGTTTCCGTTAAACGCCAAAAATTGACCATTATGCCCTTTTGATAATAAAATGTCATTTTTACAAATATGAGTGGACAAAAACCTTTGTTACTGATTTATAAGCCTGTCCTAAAAATTTGACATCAGTTTGAGGTCTAAATTAGGAGTTATGCTCAATATCGTAATTTGAAAGCTTTTTATTAATTAAACGGCCTATTTAGCATAACGCCTATTTAAACCCAAATTTCGACCCCAAACTTTTTACCCATTGATGTAATATAATATTTTGGGATTTTTGAAGATTTTTATTTATTTTTGAGTTAACTGCCATTTTCGTCCACGTGGTTTGGTCACTTTGGCCATTTCAGTCCATTTTTCAAAAATGCGCCATTTTCCTCCCCGACGTTCTGGAAAGGTGCCATTTCAGTCCAAAAATCATAACCCAGTTAAGTCGGTTTGTAAATAAGGACTGATTGTGTAAATTTGTTAATAAAAGGACCATTTAAGTAAAATGTATAAATATTTATATAATTATAAAATCTATATTATACAAAATATACACACATTCAGTAACCTGTAACCACACCATCACCGCCACACTCTCTCTGTCTACTCTCTCTCTCTCTCTCTAAACCACCACCACCACCATCACCTTCACCTCCACCTCCACCGCCGCCGCCACACCAGACCCCACCCACATCCCCTTCCAACACCACCACCATCCACCAAAACCAAACCTGTTTTATCTCTACACTATCCACCACTTGCATCACCAGTTCCCACCACCGCCACCACAGCCACTGCCACCACCACCACTCCGATCTGCCACCAACATCTCATACCACCATCTCCACCTCGTTCACCACTAACACACCACCACCACCACCACACCTGCCGCCTCCCTTTCTCTCCCTACTCTATATAAAAACACCACCACCACTAGCCCTGGCCGCCATCAACATCTCAGGCCACCGTCACCGCCTCATTCACCACCGTCACCATCCAATCCATAACCACCGTCCCACCACATTACCCTTTGTCTCTCTACTCTCTCTCTCTCTCTCTCTCTCTAACTCCAGTAACAACAACATCTCAGACAACTATCACCAATTCACCACCCTCATTCACCACAGTCAACATCCCATCCATAACCACCATCGCCATCACCAAAACAGCCAAACAAACCTAACACCTAAAACATTTCATTTCACACAGACATTTCATCAAACACCTTACCTGCATACTCACCACCGCCGCCGGAACCGGAGCTCCGGTGGTCACCACCGCCGCCGCCGGAACCACCACCATCAACGTCATCATCGTCATCATCTGTTATCATCATCATCGATCATCATCGACCTTCATCATCATCATCGCGATCTTCATCATCATCATCAGACCTTCATCACCACTGCCGCCGCCTGCAACTCACCAGAAAAACGGCACCCCCACCGTCGCCGGTTCTCTCTCCTGCCTCCTTCTCACTCTCTCTCTCTCTCTATCGTCGTTATCTCTCTCTCTCTCTCCGACTTTCTCCCTCTCTCGTCTGATCTGTGAGATGTGGAGGGGTGTGTGGTTAGTTTGGTTCGTGGGGGTGTGAGGTGTCGGAAAGATGGCTGGAATTTACTCCGGTCACCGGAGTAGAGAGGTAAAGGTGATGGTGGTGGTGGTGGTGATTGCAGAGCATAGAGAGAGAGAGAGTAGAGAGAGAGTGTGTGAGTGAACTAAGAGTGTGTGTATACATTATATATATATATATTATATATTTTATAATTATATTAATATTTATACATTTTACTTAAATGGTCCTTTATGTTACAAATTTACACAATCAGTCCTTATTTACAAACCGACTTAACTGGGTTATGATTTTTGGACTGAAATGGCACCTTTCCAGAACGTCGGGGAGGAAAATGGAGCATTTTTGAAAAATGGACTGAAATGGCCAAAGTGACCAAACCACAGGGACGAAAATAGCAGTTAACTCTTTATTTTTAAACTGATCATAACATAGGGTTGTTGCTTTAATTCGGTAATTGTCGGTTATACCCTTTGTACTAATAAAATGAGTTTTACATAACATTTTGATACCAAACTTTTTGCTACTGATTTTATATGATAAATAAAATATTTTGAAGTTTATAAACTGATCAAAAACTCATATTTTCGATTATAACCCGAAAATCGCTTAAAATCGATTTTTACGCGTTTAAAACGCATAGTATGGGTTAAAACCATTTTTGGCATATAAGACTTAATACCTACTGATGTTTTAAGTAAATTTCTATACTTTAACAGTAAGCAAAAGTTTTGAACTCAAATTTCCAAATTTGACCTTTGAAGCTTATGTGAAATTACCAAAATTCCCCTACGGTGCATAATTTGGTTAAAAATGATAAATTTCACATATATGCAATACCCTGTAGTTATGAATTATAAAAATATTTATTTTTACTGATTAATATAGACCAAAACCTCAGATTAATATTTAATCTCTTTTATAACCTTTAAAATGACCAAAATACCCCTACGGGGCTTAATTTGAGTTTAAATCCGTTTTGGGCATAATGGAAGGTATTCTACTGATATCACAACATATTAAGGTATATTAACTTAGGAAACCTGTTCATGACTCATTTGTTTACCCGTTATGCATTTCTCACGTTCGGTGCGGTTTATGTAACTAGTTTGCATAAATTAACCGAAACGGGTCAAACCTTATCATTTTTAACTCAAAATCCAGAATGTGGTTAGTTTACCCATATTATACAAGTCTTCAAACTTGTCGGGACTAAATCACATTCTAATCCGGTCTTCGCTCAATCTTGCGTTTTGAACCGTATACCTTTCTTTAAAACTAACCGGTCTAAGTTTAAGCTTAAGTAAGACCCGTTAGGAATCTAATAGGTTAATAAAACCTTCATTCCAGATTTAGGAGCCCAGTAAAAGATATCTGCACTTGCTGATTGTATACGGTTGAGATAAATTGCATAATTTGCTCAGGTAAATACTTTTAACTTATTTTCCCTTATACAGGCTTGGGGTACGGTATATAAAATACCACTTGGTCGGGTATTGAATTTTTAATTATATGAAGGTTAAATCATTGAGATAACCCGTTTAAACTGTTTTGTTTGTTCTAAGCCTTTAGGGGGTTAATGACCATGTCCTGGATATCCTCGGCTCATTCATTGAAATGGCCACGACTTAAGCATGGGGTGTAGGCATACACCTGCCGGTGCGTATGTAAAATTAATAAACCCACCTGTTCGAGAATAACTCGTCATGGGTTATATTATATGGTGTGTCGATTAATCTTTAACCCGGTATTCAACCCAGGCAACTGAACGTATAATAAACATATAATTCTTTTACAAGTTTATGTTTAAATAATTATCCCAAGTTATAAAGGATTTATTTGTGCCATGTGCACTCAAATAAATTTTTCTTAAACACTTTTCAAAAGAGTCAGTTAATTGTATTTACCAGTGTAAACTGACGTATTTTCCAAAAGGTTAAGTGCAGGTACTAAACGGAATAGGCTGATTACTCCTGAGTGATTTAAATAAAGACTTATGCAAGCTTTATCACTTGAAAATCTGTTGAACAATGTTATCTTTTATTTGATCCGCCTGTGGATCCTTTTACATTCCGTTTGTAATACACTTGTTACTTTCATTCGGTTTGTTATATAGTTTACTTCAGACTTCCGCTGTGCATTGAACTGTGATATATTGACTATGATGATATCAACTACGTAACGATATTCCCCACCGGGCCCACTGGTAATACGTGGAAATATCGGGGTGTGACAGGTTGTTATCAGAGCCAACATTGAGTGAATTAAACACTAGCCTTTTGTGTTTAATCTAAATGACACAGTTGCACATTCCTTGACTTCCGAGTCTAGGCAAAAGGACTTAGGACTAATCCTAATCTTTTATTTGTCCTTTATTGTTTTCTTGGTTGTTTCATTTGTTTGTTTGACAGGAACAGAAGATGCTACCACGTGTTCGAGGACGAGGAAGAGGAGGCAAGGCCCCAATCTTCACCAGCCACGACCATGAAGCCAGGCCATCTCACCGGCGAACTCCATCGGTAACCATGAGCACAAGTCAAATAAGAAGCTTTCTAACATCGGGTCAAATATATGTTTATGTCTGCAAAATATCGAATCAATGTTAAAAACTACAATAACAACAACAACTATACCCAGTAAATCCCATAAATAGCAAAGCTACTGGTCTGGGGAGGGTGGAATGTAGAAGTGTCACGGCCCCCGACCCGGTTTGACCCGTTTCAGGAGCCGCGGGACAGAAATCCCGTGGTATTTAATTAACAGCGGAAGTTTCTTCAGGATCTTTTTAAAACTGAAATATTTCCCGATTATTTTATTTCACAATTCGGGATAAAACCCGGTAATTTACAATCTTGAGATTTCACCAGGAAATCTTTTATTTTACAAAACATGTTTCATTATTTTAATACTGAGCCACTTCCTTAAGCTGATAGGGCTTCATGGCACTTTTTCCTGGATCACAACAGATCACCTGAAACATGTTTGAAAAAGGTTTTGTCAGCGGGAAATACTGAGTGAATCATTCATTTTGCTAAAATGACTCTTTTGTTATAATTCACAGTATTAAGAGAGATTACAATGTTTATTTCAACCAACTACCCACAGTATTTGTCATCGACTCGTTTCGGTGACTGTGGTCATATTACTATTGAGTCCGTTCACCCAATAGTAACGAGTATCATTAATTAGGTACGCCCACCTAAATTGATAAAAACAGTAATGTGCACAATACCCCACATACCGGCTGTAATTTGGTGACTACATATACTTAATCACTGTAATTATAATCTTAAAAATAAACATACTTTTTGTAAACATATTTGATAAAAAGAGAATGACTCACATTGCAGATTTAACAGAGCTTAGTTTACTGATTAGCCTTGATAACCTAGTTTAAATAATCAAGCACACAAACTAGGTTAGTAACTTAATACAGCATTTACGACAACTCACGAGATTAAAACCTTCACAACGAATGACAAAGTGCGATACTTAAACATCCACCGATTTAACGACGAATGACAAAGCATAAACCCTAATGTGGGCAGCACTTAAACATCCATTGGATAGTTTAATCGATCGGACATTGAATCGTAGCAGCGATCGAGTTATTACCCTAAATTGTGGCAGCACTTCGTGAGCAGTGTGTGTTTATTGTAGTATTTCTATAATAACTCGAAGTGTAATTTGAAACTGAACGTCGCATCAACGCCCAGAATCAAGTCCCACAGCAACCTATTTATATTTGAAAAATCATCCCCCTCGCGCCACGCGAGGGGTTCCCTTGTTCCTGTCGCGTGGCGCGACAGGCCCTACTCTACCCTAGGTTTGCTTCGTGTCAGAGTAGCTTAGCTGAGTTGATTGCGTGTGATTTTTAATTTTTGACAGCAAACTGTGTGGATTTTACCGAGTAGGGTTTACCCCCCCTGAGTTTTAGGGCCCTGATCCTGATTCCGATTGTTCTGAAAATTTTAGGGTTTGTTCAGAATCACTTGGGTTTCTCAATTAGGGTTTCCTATTGGTTAAATTAAAGTAATAAATAATACTTTTTTATGAGAGTTGTTACATTCTCCCCACCTTAAGAAAAATCTCGTCCTCGAGATTTACCGGAATAAATGAGGATACTTTCGCTTCATTTTTTATTCCAGCTCCCAAGTGTATTCAGCTCCTCTCTTTGAATCCCATCTGACTTTGACTAAAACTAGTCGTTTGTGTTTGAGAAACTTGATCTTTCGATCCTCAATTTGAAGAGGTTTCTCAACAAATTTCAACTTTTCGTTTACTTCTATATCTCGAAGAGGTACTACCAGTGATTCATCTGATAAGCATTTCTTGAGATTGGATACATGAAATACATCATGTACTCCAGATAATTCTTCTGGTAATTGTAAACGATAAGCAACTGGCCCTATACATTGGATTACTGAAAATGGTCCTACGTACCTTGGACTTAGTTTTCCTTTCTTTCCGAATCTAACTACTCCTTTCCAAGGAGAAACTTTTAACAATACTCTGTCTCCAACTTGGAATTCTAACGGCTTGCATCTATTGTCTGCATAACTTTTCTGGCGATCTCGAGCCGTCTTCAGCCTTTCCTTGATTTGAGTAATCTTATCAGTCGTTTCTTGCACTATTTCAGGACCTGAAAATTGATTTTCTCCTATTTCTGCCCAACAAACTGGAGTTCTGCACTTTCTTCCATACAGTGCTTCAAATGGGGCAGTTTCAATACTTGAATGATAGCTATTGTTATAGGAGAATTCAATTAATGGTAAATGATCATCCTAATTCCCACCAAAATCTATTACACATGCTCGGAGCATGTCTTCTAGAGTTTGGATTGTCCTTTCACTTTGTCCGTCTGTTTGGGGATGATATGCAGTGCTCAGATTTAGTCGAGTTCCCATAGCTTGCTGGAAACTTTTCCAGAAATGAGAAGTAAAACGACTATCCATATCCGAAACAATGGAGAGTGGAACTCCATGTAAGGATACAACTTCATCTACATATAATTTAGCCAGTCTTTCCATGCTAAAGGTTTCTTTCATAGGTAAAAAGTGAGCTGATTTGGTTAATCGATCTACAATTACCCAAATCGCATCATTACCTTTTCTGGTTTTGGGTAACTTAGTAACAAAATCCATTGTTATAAGTTCCCATTTCCATACTGGCATTTCTAATTGTTGTAGTAACCCTGAAGGTTTCTGATGTTCTGCCTTAACTTGTGAACAAGTAAGACATTTAGAAACATATCGCGTTATGTCCTTTTTCATTCCTATCCACCAAAAGTACTTTCTTAAATCTTCGTACATCTTATTGTTTCCTGGGTGCATAGTATACCTAGATTTATGAGCTTCTTCTAAAATTTTAGGTCTTAAGTCTCCCTGCTTAGGTACCCAAATTCTACTTTTGTGGAATCTCCAAATTCCATCTGCTCCTTGTTCTAATTCCTTGATTCTTCCTTTCATTCCTTCAGCATCATCCTTGATTGTTGTAGTTTGAACATTCTTCAATTTTTCCATTAAATCTATTTGTAGATTTAATCTGAGAGCACGAACTCGTCGTTGTTTCTCATAATACTTACGACTTAATGCATCTGCAACTACATTCGCCTTTCCTTCATGATACTGAATATCACAGTCGTAGTCACTTAGGATTTCCATCCATCTCCTTTGCCTCATGTTTAACTCTTTTTGCCCAAATATATATCTTAAACTTTTATGGTCTGTGTAGACAGTAAATTTACTTCCGTAAAGATAATGTCTCCAAATCTTAAGGGCAAAGATTACGGCTCCCAATTCTAAATCATGAGTCGTATAGTTTTCTTCGTGCTTTTTCAATTGCCTTGAAGCATATGCAATTACCTTTTTGCGTTGCATAAGCACACATCCATATCCTAGTTTTGAAGCATCACAATATACTTCAAAATCTTCAGTTCCTTCTGGTAAGGCTAAGATTGGTGCATTTGTTAATTTCCGCTTCAATATTCTAAAGGCTTCTTCTTGCTTAGGTCCCCATTCAAACTTAATGGCTTTACAGGTTAACTTAGTTAATGGTACAGCTATCTTGGAAAAATCCTTAATAAACCTTCTATAATACCCAGCTAAACCTATAAAACTTCTTATTTCCATTGCTGTTTGGGGAACCTTCCATTTGGTAATTGCCTCTATCTTAGCAGGATCTACGTGAATACCTTCGTGATTCACCATGTGTCCTAAGAATTGCAATTCTTGCAACCAAAATTCACACTTGGAAAATTTGGCATAAAGCTTTTCTTTTCTTTTCTTAACAAAGTTAAGAGTGCATGAAGGTGTTCACAATGCTCTGTCTGACTTTTGGAATAAATAAGTATATCATCTATGAAGACAATTACAAATTTCAAATGAAGTAAATCCGAATGTTTCAAATAAATCGAGTAGGATTGAAATCGAAATACTTGAATAATGTTTTTCGATCAAAGATGATAAAACAATAAGGATTACGAAATGCTCGATTGTTGATATAAAAATTCTTTTAAGAGATACACTGAAATATGAAATGAAATTGTGTATCATTATCTTAGCACATGATTGTGTTAAGATTGATTTTATAGAATAAACCAACAAAACGGATTCAATAGAAATGAATAACTAAACCTGTATGCAACGAGATTAGCACAAGCTTCAAATTTTATGAAAACGTCACCACAAGGTGATCGTGACCAAATGAATGATTCAGTGAAAGTGAAGACCAAACAATTCTGTTATGGTTTTGAATAGATGAAATTCTTGACAGAATATATTTATTTATAAACTTTTACTTGTACTAGGGTCAAATAATAACTTAACTTAGATACTACATATCAGCGACTACGTCTGGAATCATTTCTGCTTCTTGCGTAGTAAGTACGAATGCTCGCGCGTTCTTCTTAGCTCCGTCTGTTGTTCTGGCCTTGTTGTCAGGTGCTTTGGTTAGTTTTGGGCAATATGGTTTAATGTGTCCTGTTTCTCCGCAATTGAAACACACATTAGTTTTCCTTCTACACTCTTCCTCTATATGCCCGGTCATCTTGCAGAAGTCACAGTAGAATGTTTTCCTAAAACGGCATCTTCCTGAATGCTTTTTGTTACAGCTTCTGCAGATAGGTTGCTCCAGTGACGATTCAGTTCCTGTCTTTTTGTAGAATTCTTGGGAAATTTTCTGGGCTAACTCTTTCTTCTTGTTTTCTTCTCTTGTGCGGATTAGTCCATCTGTCAGCATGTTAGCTAATTCGACTGCTTCTTCAATAGTCTGTGGTCTAGTGGCCTTAACTATGTCTCGGATTTCACTAACTAATCCCCAAATATAACGAGAAATAAGTACAGGTTCTGGCGAAGCCAGAGTTGGTACCATTCTTGCATATTCGAAGAATGTTGTCGTATATTCACGACAATTCACATCTATCATTTTATGATTTAGGAACTTGTTAGTTATTCGTTCCTTTTCATAAGGAGGACATAATTTCCTTTCTGTCATTTCCTTGAATTTTTCCCAGTTCATGGCATAAGCCATGCCACTTCCTTTTGCCTGAAGAATTGTATTCCACCATTCTAAGGCTTCTTCCTTAAAGAGATTAGATGCATACATCACCTTATCTTCTTCGGCACATTTGCTGATTGTAAGAACAGCTTCCGTCTTTTCCAACCATCGCAGAGCACCTGTGGCTCCTTCACTGCCGGCGAACTCAGTTGGTTTACAAGCTAGAAATTCTTTGTAGGTACACCCGAAAGTCATCGCCTTCTTTTTCTTGGGAAATGGGGTTTTGATAATATCATCATTACCTCCATTGATACTATGGCTAAAACCATCGTCATGAGTATGCTTGCTACTCACAACTTTGGTAGGTTCTACGGTATTTTTAACAGTTTTAATTATTGAAGGTAAAGCATTAGCTATTCCTTGAGCTATTAAATTTTCTATAGCATTTTTATCCAAAGGATTTTCATTATTAACATGAACTTCTGGATTATGTGGTACTTCATTCGACATCTGAATTGCAAACATTTTCACATATTAACATCACAGAAAACAAACAATACTTCCAGGATATTATCTGTGCATATTAACATATATATATTCATATATAACACATATGTTAATTTGTATCAGTTTCCTAACTTTATTGTTTAAGTTTAGGTATTAAAAAGAACACCTAATTAGCTTAAACAAGTGGCTCTTTGAGTTTGGCTCTGATACCACCTTCTGTCACGACCCCCGACCCACCCTGGACGGAATCGGGAATCGTGAACAGCCCGGCGGTACCGGTGATTATTTTAAAAACATTACAGCGGAAATTTCATCAGGACCGTGAGTTAGGAAAAATATCAGAGTTTAGAAAACACCGGATTTTATTTAAAGAGATGGGATAAACCCATATTTTATAAAGTGAATTTTGTTTACAATATTTCTTAATTTGATTTAAATAAAATAAGCCACTTCTTGAAGCCTTTCAGTGTCGTATCCAGCTCTTATTCCACTTACCTGAAAAATGTTTTAAAAAGGTTTTGTCAGCGATAACACTGAGTGAATTCATTCCATTTTATAAATATATTGTTATACCTTACAGTATTAAGGTTTCTATATTTATAATTACCCAACTCAATTAGTATTTGTCAAATGATGACAGCTCCAATGTGACAGTAATCATATCCATTATTGGCTTATTTTAGTCCAATAGTGAATTTATCAAATAATTCTATTTGACTATTATTCAATTTATCTGTCACTAGGCGATTCCTGTGACTATAATCATATCAATATTGATTATTCTTTCTATTAATGATTCTGATCATATCACTGTTGATCATTCTTTCAACTAGTGATTCTATAACACTGTTGATCATTCTCTCAACTAGTGCTTTCGGTCATGTCACTGTTGATCATTCTTTCAACTAGTAACTCAGATTATATTACTGTTGATCATTCTTTCAACTAGTAATTCTATAACACTGTTGATCATTCTCTCAACCAGTGTCTTCGGACATAATGATGTCCCGTGACATTTCTTTGTCAAATATATTACTTTTGGCATAAAACCATTTAATCTAGATAATGACATATATCAATTTATGTCAAATTAATATAACTTATCAAATATGATAATTAAATAATTGTAATATCATTATTTAATATTTTAACGTGACTAAGACTAAAATATAATCTTAGTAAAATGCATAATTTGCACTGTTATTGTAATCATGATAATATTAACTAACTTTCTGGCAAATAATAATGAGAATCAAATAATATATAAAATCTTTTATACCAGCAGTTAATATAAAAACTTAATTACTGTAAGTATAACTGGTAATCATTTAGGATTCTGTAAAATCTTTGTAAATATAATTGTTTCACAAAAAGGTGATAAAACTATGAGAAAATAGAGTGGACTCACAAACTGTGAGAAAAGAGAAATGAACTCACATTGCAGATTTCTACGGGCAAAGCTTAGTCTACAGATAATCCTTTGATATATTGCAGATTTAATTTGAGCAGAGCCTAGCCTATTGATTAGCCTTTTTAACCTAATGCACACGAACTAGGTAAGTAACTTAATATAGCATTTTACGATAACTCACGAGATCATATTCTCACAACGAATGACAAAGTGCAATACTTCATCCATCGAATTAACGATGATCCGTTGAATTAACAACGAACGACAAAGTATAATACTTTACCCATCGAATTAACGATGATCCGTCAAATTAATGACGAATGATAAAGTATAACCCTAATGTGGGCGACACTTAAACATCCATTGGATATATTGATCGATCGGACAATGAATCGTAATAGCGATTAAGTTAATACCCTGTTCTGCAGCACCCCGCTATACTTAATTTGAGTTTCGTGTGTGTTAATTGAAGTAAACAGACAATAACTCGAAGAATTTTATGAATTCTCTCGTCGTTTGAACACCAGAAAGTGAATGCCAATGTCCTCTATTTATAGGTGAAATTTGGTCAGCCCTGCGCATCGTAGGCCAAGGACACCATACGCATCGTATGGTACCCATACGCACCGTAGGCTTAAAACCCCTGCGCATCGTATGGGTTGAAAATAGGCTATATGATTGCCGCGTGTGTTTCTAGCATTGCTGAGTCGACGATATTTAAAAATTCAGCTTCTTCAACACGCAAATATAGATAATCATTAACTAGGGTTTACCCCCCCTGAGTTTTAGGGGCCCTGATCCTGATTCTGATTGTTCTGAAAATTTTAGGGTTTGCGTAGAATTACTTGGGTGTCTCAATTAGGGTTTCCTATTGAATAAAATAATAATATAAATAGGACTTTTAATGAGGGTTGTTACATTCTCCCCACCTTAATAAAAATCTCGTCCTCGAGATTTGCTGGAATAAGTAGGAATACTTTTTCTTCATCTCAAGTTCCAGCTCCCAAGTGTATTTGGGTTATGATATTTCTTTTAGACTTATGTCATATTCTAATCAATAAAAACAATATTAAGGTAGATGACACAGAATTGAAATATCAAATTTTGTGAATATTAGTTGTATCATAAGTAGAATTCAAAGATTCAACTGAATTAGTTCAAGAAATCGATGTCAAACGAATGAGATGAAATGATATAATTTCCAAAGTGACTAGGTTCAAGTCAAAAGATATCTGATCAAATAGATATTTAGAATGAATGTGAAGAACCTTCAGAATCAATAAAAATTCTTTGTCAAAAGAAAGCTTACTTTGATTGGCAACTGAAGAAGACTCAGAATCAACAAGCTCAAAATGAAAATAGAAGTACGAAAATATTTTGTCAACTATCGAATCATAACAAGAGAAAAAATCAGTGTGTTGACATTATTGAAATTTGCAAGGATACACTGGAATACAATAGAGTTTAGTGTATTATTGTCTTAATACATAATTGCATCAAGACTACTTTCAAATGATGAGTCAAATGAAATACATACGTGATTTTGAAAGATTCGTATGCTTATGATTAGCTCAAGCTACAAGTTTATAATGACGCCACAAGGTGTCGTAAGGATTGAAATAATTCAATAATTACGGTGACTGAACAATTTCACCGTATAATCAACTGAAAGCTTTAATGAAGTAATTTTGGATATTCAGTTCGAATAGGATTTTCAAATGAAAAGAACAAATGAATAGTATAGAATTTTCGATAAATGATGAAAGAAACGTTAAGAGGTACACCGGAATATGATATGAATTTGTGTACACTTATCTTAACACATAATTGTATTAAGACTGTTTAAGATGATGAACTAACAGAAATTAAAATTCGTTCATCAGGAGTGAAAATGAGATTATCTCAAGATTCAAATTTAAAGAAAATGCCACCACAAGGTGTCATAAGAATTGAAAATAGTAGTGGTGAATGAAACAAATTTCACCATGCTTTAAATCAAATGAAGTAAATCCGAATGTTTCAAATAAATCGAGTAGGATTGAAATCGAAATACTTGAATAATGTTTTTCGATCAAAGATGATAAAACAATAAGGATTACGAAATGCTCGATTGTTGATATAAAAATTCTTTTAAGAGATACACTGAAATATGAAATGAAATTGTGTATCATTATCTTAGCACATGATTGTGTTAAGATTGATTTTATAGAATAAACCAACAAAACGGATTCAATAGAAATGAATAACTAAACCTGTATGCAACGAGATTAGCACAAGCTTCAAATTTTATGAAAACGTCACCACAAGGTGATCGTGACCAAATGAATGATTCAGTGAAAGTGAAGACCAAACAATTCTGTTATGGTTTTGAATAGATGAAATTCTTGACAGAATATATTTATTTATAAACTTTTACTTGTACTAGGGTCAAATAATAACTTAACTTAGATACTACATATCAGCGACTACGTCTGGAATCATTTCTGCTTCTTGCGTAGTAAGTACGAATGCTCGCGCGTTCTTCTTAGCTCCGTCTGTTGTTCTGGCCTTGTTGTCAGGTGCTTTGGTTAGTTTTGGGCAATATGGTTTAATGTGTCCTGTTTCTCCGCAATTGAAACACACATTAGTTTTCCTTCTACACTCTTCCTCTATATGCCCGGTCATCTTGCAGAAGTCACAGTAGAATGTTTTCCTAAAACGGCATCTTCCTGAATGCTTTTTGTTACAGCTTCTGCAGATAGGTTGCTCCAGTGACGATTCAGTTCCTGTCTTTTTGTAGAATTCTTGGGAAATTTTCTGGGCTAACTCTTTCTTCTTGTTTTCTTCTCTTGTGCGGATTAGTCCATCTGTCAGCATGTTAGCTAATTCGACTGCTTCTTCAATAGTCTGTGGTCTAGTGGCCTTAACTATGTCTCGGATTTCACTAACTAATCCCCAAATATAACGAGAAATAAGTACAGGTTCTGGCGAAGCCAGAGTTGGTACCATTCTTGCATATTCGAAGAATGTTGTCGTATATTCACGACAATTCACATCTATCATTTTATGATTTAGGAACTTGTTAGTTATTCGTTCCTTTTCATAAGGAGGACATAATTTCCTTTCTGTCATTTCCTTGAATTTTTCCCAGTTCATGGCATAAGCCATGCCACTTCCTTTTGCCTGAAGAATTGTATTCCACCATTCTAAGGCTTCTTCCTTAAAGAGATTAGATGCATACATCACCTTATCTTCTTCGGCACATTTGCTGATTGTAAGAACAGCTTCCATCTTTTCCAACCATCGCAGAGCAGCTGTGGCTCCTTCACTGCCGGCGAACTCAGTTGGTTTACAAGCTAGAAATTCTTTGTAGGTACACCCGAAAGTCATCGCCTTCTTTTTCTTGGGAAATGGGGTTTTGATAATATCATCATTACCTCCATTGATACTATGGCTAAAACCATCGTCATGAGTATGCTTGCTACTCACAACTTTGGTAGGTTCTACGGTATTTTTAACAGCTTTAATTATTGAAGGTAAAGCATTAGCTATTCCTTGAGCTATTAAATTTTCTATAGCATTTTTATCCAAAGGATTTTCATTATTAACATGAACTTCTGGATTATGTGGTACTTCATTCGACATCTGAATTGCAAACATTTTCACATATTAACATCACAGAAAACAAACAATACTTCCAGGATATTATCTGTGCATATTAACATATATATATATATTCATATATAACACATATGTTAATTTGTATCAGTTTCCTAACTTTATTGTTTAAGTTTAGGTATTAAAAAGAACACCTAATTAGCTTAAACAAGTGGCTCTTTGAGTTTGGCTCTGATACCACCTTCTGTCACGACCCCCGACCCACCCTGGACGGAATCGGGAATCGTGAACAGCCCGGTGGTACCGGTGATTATTTTAAAAACATTGCAGCGGAAATTTCATCAGGACCGTGAGTTAGGAAAAATATCAGAGTTTAGAAAACACCGGATTTTATTTAAAGAGATGGGATAAACCCATATTTTATAAAGTGAATTTTGTTTACAATATTTCTTAATTTGATTTAAATAAAATAAGCCACTTCTTGAAGCCTTTCAGTGTCGTATCCAGCTCTTATTCCACTTACCTGAAAAATGTTTTAAAAAGGTTTTGTCAGCGATAACACTGAGTGAATTCATTCCATTTTATAAATATATTGTTATACCTTACAGTATTAAGGTTTCTATATTTATAATTACCCAACTCAATTAGTATTTGTCAAATGATGACAGCTCCAATGTGACAGTAATCATATCCATTATTGGCTTATTTTAGTCTAATAGTGAATTTATCAAATAATTCTATTTGACTATTATTCAATTTATCTGTCACTAGGCGATTCCTGTGACTATAATCATATCAATATTGATTATTCTTTCTATTAATGATTCTGATCATATCACTGTTGATCATTCTTTCAACTAGTGATTCTATAACACTGTTGATCATTCTCTCAACTAGTGCTTTCGGTCATGTCACTGTTGATCATTCTTTCAACTAGTAACTCAGATTATATTACTGTTGATCATTCTTTCAACTAGTAATTCTATAACACTGTTGATCATTCTCTCAACCAGTGTCTTCGGACATAATGATGTCCCGTGACATTTCTTTGTCAAATATATTACTTTTGGCATAAAACCATTTAATCCAGATAATGACATATATCAATTTATGTCAAATTAATATAACTTATCAAATATGATAATTAAATAATTGTAATATCATTATTTAATATTTTAACGTGACTAAGACTAAAATATAATCTTAGTAAAATGCATAATTTGCACTGTTATTGTAATCATGATAATATTAACTAACTTTCTGGCAAATAATAATGAGAATCAAATAATATATAAAATCTTTTATACCAGCAGTTAATATAAAAACTTAATTACTGTAAGTATAACTGGTAATCATTTAGGATTCTGTAAAATCTTTGTAAATATAATTGTTTCACAAAAAGGTGATAAAACTATGAGAAAATAGAGTGGACTCACAAACTGTGAGAAAAGAGAAATGAACTCACATTGCAGATTTCTACGGGCAAAGCTTAGTCTACAGATAATCCTTTGATATATTGCAGATTTAATTTGAGCAGAGCCTAGCCTATTGATTAGCCTTTTTAACCTAATGCACACGAACTAGGTAAGTAACTTAATATAGCATTTTACGATAACTCACGAGATCATATTCTCACAACGAATGACAAAGTGCAATACTTCATCCATCGAATTAACGATGATCCGTTGAATTAACAACGAACGACAAAGTATAATACTTTACCCATCGAATTAACGATGATCCGTCAAATTAATGACGAATGATAAAGTATAACCCTAATGTGGGCGGCACTTAAACATCCATTGGATATATTGATCGATCGGACAATGAATCGTAATAGCGATTAAGTTAATACCCTGTTCTGCAGCACCCCGCTATACTTAATTTGAGTTTCGTGTGTGTTAATTGAAGTAAACAGACAATAACTCGAAGAATTTTATGAATTCTCTCGTTGTTTGAACACCAGAAAGTGAATGCCAATGTCCTCTATTTATAGGTGAAATTTGGTCAGCCCTGCGCATCGTAGGCCAAGGACACCATACGCATCGTATGGTACCCATACGCACCGTAGGCTTAAAACCCCTGCGCATCGTATGGGTTGAAAATAGGCTATATGATTGCCGCGTGTGTTTCTAGCATTGCTGAGTCGACGATATTTAAAAATTCAGCTTCTTCAACACGCAAATATAGATAATCATTAACTAGGGTTTACCCCCCCTGAGTTTTAGGGGCCCTGATCCTGATTCTGATTGTTCTGAAAATTTTAGGGTTTGCGTAGAATTACTTGGGTGTCTCAATTAGGGTTTCCTATTGAATAAAATAATAATATAAATAGGACTTTTAATGAGGGTTGTTACAAAACCTTTACTTAGTAATTCATCTAATTGCTTTTTCAGTTCTAACATTTCTGTGGGTGCTAACCGATAAGGTGCCTTGGCTACCGGTGTAGTTCCTGGAATTAGATGTATCCTAAATTCTACTTCCCTATCCGGAGGTAATCCTGGTAAATCTTCTGGGAATATATCTGGATATTCTGAGACTACAAGAATTTCCTTAAGTTCTTTACCCTTAGTACTAATGATTACTGAAATCATATATACTATTCCTTGTTTTCGTTCATAATTAGCAACTTTCATTACTGATATGAACTTCATGGGCTTACGTGGTTTATCTCCTGTAATCCTAATCATTTCTCCGGTGGGTGATTGAATTTCTATGGAATTCTGATCACAAAGGATTTTAGCATGGTTGGCTATTAACCAATCCATTCCTAATACAACATCAAATTCAGCTAAATTCATCGGCAATAGTTTTGCAAAGAATTTATGTCCTAACAGTTCTATGTTTTCTTCTTGCAAGACTTTATCTATTTTAACTGAATTTCCGTCTGTCGTTTCAATTGTAAAAATCTGCCTTATATTGGTTAAATGTAAATTAAGAGCTTGGCAGAATGAAGTATTTATAAAACTTTGGTTTGCACCAGAGTCAAATAATACTTTGGCGTAAATGTTGTGAACTAAGAACGTACCCGCTATCACATCTGGGATGAGTTCTGCTTCTTGAGTGGTCAGCTGGAATGCCCTAGCATTTTTCTTAATATTTCCGTCGGTCGCCTTGGTTTTGTTGTCTGCTGGTTTGTTTAATTTAGGACATTCTGTTTTGAAATGTCCTGTTTCTCCACAATTGTAACAAATTGTGGATTTCTTCCTGCAGTTCTCTTCCCGATGTCCTACAACTTTGCAAAAATTGCAGGTTATATTACATCTTCCATAATGTTTCTTTTTGCAATTCCTGCAGAATGGCATAGTTGAGGATTTTCCCGTTCCTCTTCTGTTGAAGTTGTTATAATTACCCGTACGAAATCCCTGGGTAATTTTTTGAGCCAATTCTTTCTTTCTGTCTTCATCTCTTGTGCGCACCAGTTCATCGGTTAGGGTATTAGCTAATTCCACAGCATCGTCAATAGTGCGAGGTCTCACAGCTTTAACGATATTGCGAATTTCACTAATCAGTCCCCGAATGTAGCGAGAAATGAGTACCGGTTCTGGCGAAGCCAGTGTTGGTACCACTCTAGCATATTCAAAGAATGTCGAAGTATAACCACGACAATCTACACCCATCATCCGATGATTTAGGAACTTATTTGTCATCTGTTCCTTTTCATACTCGGGACATAATTTTCTTTCTACACAACCCTTAAATTCTTCCCAGGTCATAGCATAAGCTATAATCCTTCCTTTTGATTGTAACACAGTGTTCCACCATTCAAGTGCTCCTTCCTTGAAGAGATTTGATGCGTACATGACCTGATCATCTTTAGCACATTTACTTATTGCAATGACTGCTTCGGTTTTCTCTAACCAACGCAGTGATGCAGTTGCTCCTTCATTGCCTGCAAATTCAGTGGGTTTACAAGCAAGAAATTCTTTGAAAGTGCAACCAGGCATTACAGTTTTCATTTTCTTGGGTAATGGAGCTTGATGTGGGTCTGCATTATGATTGACATTGTCATTGCCTCCATTTACACTATTACTAAAGTTATCTTCAGTAATACGTTTGCTAGGAACAATATGTTGCGGTTCGATTGGATTCTTTATAGCAACAACGAATGCTGGAATAGCATTGGCTATCCCTTGAGCAACAATGTTTTCGATATCTTGCCGAGTCATATATTGATCTCCTGGATGTTGCTCAGACTGATTAGCCTCATTTACTGGTTCGTTACCAATGTTTGACATCTGATAATAAATTTTTATATAACTAATTAGTATAAATACAAATATAATAAAACAGTTTGCACATAATCACATTAACATGTATAATCAAAATTTATTGATTTCACAAGTTTCATTTATATATATTATATTATGCCTCGTACACACGATTATCATACAACGTTTTATTGTTAAGTTATTACACATACTGGTTATTATAATTATTTATTCACATATATTCCTGCGAACTCTCATTATCTGATCAGCTAATTTTCTTAAAAACGACGCTCCCTTTCGTCATACTTCCAAGTAACTCTTTCTCCAATATCCATAATCCTATTTCCTGTATCAATTAACTCTTCGCCCCAGAGGCGAAGTTCAGTAAGATTCTCCGGGCTCATAGTTGGGTATAGTGGAGGTTCTGGGTCAACTTGTGGGAAAAATGTATCAGGGTTATTTAAAAGATTTTGGTATTGCCAATCAGTTGTCCACCATTCATCTAATTCTACTGGTAATGGTTGAGGTTGGACAATAGGATCTGGAATAGCAGGTTCCAGATTGATTGGGATTGGAGCTTCTAGTGGGTAGCTGAAAAGATCTTCTTCGGTAAATATAAGGTTTGGATTAGCTGCTTCAAGGTTTCCATCGGCAGGTTCGATGAGGTCACTCATTACTAGTTTATGATCTAAAACTTCCCAAGGAGTCATTTTCTGTTTCTGCCTAGAACTCTCTCCGACTTCTCTTTCTGTTTGATTAAAATTCTTCTTAGTTTCTATCTCTAGTGGATTAATATTTTCCTCAATTTCTACCCCCTTTCCTTTGTCTTGTGGTTCTTCAGTTTTGGTAACCTTTCTTGTTGCTGGCTTTTTCCTTCGTACTCGCCTCCAGCCCACAAATCTGCTTCTTTTCTTGGGTTTAGGTTTTGCCAGTGGTTTGGATTGAAATTCCATGGGTTCTTCTTTATCAGCGAAGTAACCGGTGAATTCCTTGGAAACTTCTATCTTAACGGGATAGATGTTAAGATTTTCTAAACCTTCTGATATCTCATTCATGCTGTTTAGCATATATGCAAAATACATACCAAATGTTAAAACAATATTTTATAGATAACACGTAAATATTATTGCATACATGAAACAACTGACAAGTAAATTATACTACGATTTACTGTAACTTATTTATTTACTAAATAAGGTTTCTGAAAATAAAAGTGCTAAAACTTTTTAGTATTTAGAGATTTGCATTTTCTGCTACTGTGGCTAGCATATAAAGATTTGCCCATTTCTCATCTAATTTGTCCTCCCAAGGTGATTTATTGATTAAATCCTGGGTTTCTTGTTTAACTTTCTTCTCTCGGTTTTTCCTTATTTCCTCCTGACTTTTCCTAATAATCAAACTTCTTTTATTAGGAGAAAGTGGTTCCTCGTAATTTGCCTTTTTCACAAATATTCCTTCTTCAGGAATTACATAAGGTTTTGTTTGGGATGAACTTCCCTTCTCGTTGGTTGACCTATCTAGTTTAAGATAGATGTTTGACAGCTTTTGTTTACCCATACTGTAATTAACAAATAATCAGTTAATAAAACACATAATCACAAAATTGACAATCAGTAAAATTAAGTATTTCTAAATACTTAATAGGCTTAGATCAATGACTCTGATACCACCTTATTTCTGTCACGGCCCCCGACCCGGTTTGACCCGTTTCAGGAGCCGCGGGACAGAAATCCCGTGGTATTTAATTAACAACGGAAGTTTCTTCAGGATCTTTTTAAAACTGAAATATTTCCCGATTATTTTATTTCACAATTCGGGATAAAACCCGGTAATTTACAATCTTGAGATTTCACCAGGAAATCTTTTATTTTACAAAACATGTTTCATTATTTTAATACTGAGCCACTTCCTTAAGCTGATAGTGCTTCATGGCACTTTTTCCTGGATCACAACAGATCACCTGAAACATGTTTGAAAAAGGTTTTGTCAGCGGGAAATACTGAGTGAATCATTCATTTTGCTAAAATGACTCTTTTGTTATAATTCACAGTATTAAGAGAGATTACAATGTTTATTTCAACCAACTACCCACAGTATTTGTCATCGACTCGTTTCGGTGACTGTGGTCATATTACTATTGAGTCCGTTCACCCAATAGTAACGAGTATCATTAATTAGGTACGCCCACCTAAATTGATAAAAACAGTAATGTGCACAATACCCCACATACCGGCTGTAATATGGTGACTACATATACTTAATCACTGTAATTATAATCTTGAAAATAAACATACTTTTTGTAAACATATTTGATAAAAAGAGAATGACTCACATTGCAGATTTAACAGAGCTTAGTTTACTGATTAGCCTTGATAACCTAGTTTAAATAATCAAGCACACAAACTAGGTTAGTAACTTAATACAGCATTTACGACAACTCACGAGATTAAAACCTTCACAACGAATGACAAAGTGCGATACTTAAACATCCATCGATTTAACGACGAATGACAAAGCATAAACCCTAATGTGGGCAGCACTTAAACATCCATTGGATAGTTTAATCGATCGGACATTGAATCGTAGCAGCGATCGAGTTATTACCCTGAATTGTGGCAGCACTTCGTGAGCAGTGTGTGTTTATTGTAGTATTTCTATAATAACTCGAAGTGTAATTTGAAACTGAACGTCGCATCAACGCCCAGAATCAAGTCCCACGGCAACCTATTTATATTTGAAAAATCATCCCCCTCGCGCCACGCGAGGGGTTCTCTTGTTCTTGTCGCGTGGCGCGACAGGCCCTACTCTACCCTAGGTTTGCTTCGTGTCACAGTAGCTTAGCTGAGTTGATTGCGTGTGATTTTTAATTTTTGACAGCAAACTGTGTGGATTTTACCGAGTAGGGTTTACCCCCCCTGAGTTTTAGGGCCCTGATCCTGATTCCGATTGTTCTGAAAATTTTAGGGTTTATTCAGAATCACTTGGGTTTCTCAATTAGGGTTTCCTATAGGTTAAATTAAAGTAATAAATAATACTTTTTGATGAGAGTTGTTACAAGAAGACCTTGCCTCTATCCCTAGGGATAGAGAGGCTGCTTCCAGAGAGACCCTCGGCTCCAAAACGAACAACATGCCAACACACCAAGTCAAACAATATAGAAATAACATACAACATCATTTGGACATAATATAATGTAAATAGGAAACCACCAATACCAAGAAAATGATCAGAGTAACACAATATAATCAAATTCGAGTAGTTAAATTCAATTGTTAGGTCACAAATACAGAATTCAAGTATAGAATTTCAAATAAATTGAGCTGGCAATAGATATCTGTATAAGACACGATTAAACCTGTTTACTGAAAAGT
This sequence comes from Helianthus tuberosus, assembly GCA_030545235.1. NCBI lineage: Eukaryota > Viridiplantae > Streptophyta > Magnoliopsida > Asterales > Asteraceae > Helianthus > Helianthus tuberosus. The sequence goes on from CM060362.1 coordinate 5,568,881, forward strand.
ACACAACGTGATTTTTTTACTTTTTAAAAATAAATATAATTATGATGTTAGGATCCAATCATTTCTTCTTTATGGTACATAAAACGTAAAACTGTGTTATAAAAATGAGATATAAAGCAGTTAAATGAGCTTTATTCATATTTAATACTTGTGTTACACGCGTCGTTAGAGACCTGTTAAACCCGATAAAACACGATTTGTCAGCCCTTGATAACTTGTGGCGACAAACTTTAAGAAGTCAAATAAGAAGCTTCTAACAATGTGTGTTTAGGTCAGCAAAACATCGAATTTGACTATGTTAAAACTACAAACAAATAATCAAATTACACGTTGATGAACACTGTGACTCCAATTAGAATCGTTAGGTCACAAATTAACTGCATGTGGAGAATTGAAAGTGGTGAAGAATCCGGCGTACCTGGTGGTGATGACGTGGCGGTGAAAACTAGGTGTGCAGCGGAAGCATTACGAAGGTGGTGATACAAATGGTGGTGGTGGCACCACCTTGGGTCCGCATATATCGGGCACGAAGGAGTCGTGTGCTAACCGGTTTGAATTTAAACGAATAGTGTTTATTGGGCCTTTGGTGTGGGTCAGGGTCAATTGGGGCCCATAAAACAGCTTAATTAGGCCACAGGGGGCGTACCGTGATATAATCACGAAAAGCAAATATAACGCGTTGAAGAATGCATTTTCCCACCACCACCTCTTGCTATAACGCGTGATACAATCACGGTTTCCGATTCCGTGATTTTTTCAACGCCATGATGGGTTTTATTGTGAGGGTAATTGTTGGTTGGGGGGAAATTGTTGGGTGTGGTGGTGAGTGATGACCATTGCCACCAAAAAAGGTTGTGAGTGATAGAAAAATGGTTGATGACATGGCGGAAGATGATTGGATATTGTGAGTGATAGAATTCTATCACTAGTGACCACCCCCTCCCCCCTTACTTTGTTTTGGACTTAAGGAAGTTTTAAAAGTAAAGGTTTATTTAGAGAATTAGAGGTGTACAAATCGGTTTGAACCGGTTTTACATGGTGGGAACTCGAACTAGTACTAATCGGTTCGGTTAAAAACCGATTTGGGCCAAAAAAAAAACGGTTTTTTAACATGTTTAAACCAATTTCGGTTTTTAAACCGGTTTCGAAGATCAATAACACTAACCGGTGTACAAACCGCCGGTTCGGTTCAGTTGAAACCGGTTTTTAAAAAGACTGGTTTCGTGGTTTTTTTTCCAAGTTCGATCACAAAACCGGTTTTTTGTAGACCTCTAGGAGTGAATGAGTAATTGCGTTTATTGGCGAATTTTGATTTATATTGTTTCAAGAATTATCAAAAGTACATATGTTAATATTAAGCTTATAAACCAAGCAAGATAGTGTTGACGGTGGTGGCGGCGACAACAACATCGAAACTAGGCGGCAACAACAACGAAACTAGGCGGCGACAACAACAACGAAAGCAGTTGTACAAAAGACGTGACGAGTGGTGGCGCTAGTGGTGCAGGTGGTGGTGTTGTGTTAATTTAAGTATACTAAAATCGATTTTTTTTTTTTTTTGGAATTTGAGTTTGACTTAAAATTTTACTCAATTAATCAGCCCATTTGTTAAAAAATTTCATGATTGTCACTCAAACTCCATAAGATATGGGATGAAACTAAATAGTTCAACTAGTTTATATCTTTTATTAAAATTTATTCTTGTAATAATTGAATATTATTTATTGAATTTCAATTTCTTCATAAATTAATTATTTTGTATTTATATGTTTAAGCCCTGACACCAATAAATAAGCCGAAGCTAAAGTTAAAGTTAAAAAAAGATATTTCATTTTGGCCCCTTTAATTTACAAAAGTTACGGAATCATGGAATTATTGTTTATAGTTAATGTTAAACGTTTAAAGAACCCAAAACTTTTCAACCTCAAAATCACCATCAAATCCAAAATTTCACCACAAAATCAGTGTTTCCAATCCTCAACGTGATTTTGCAACATCATTCCAAGAATCCCAAATCTATCTTGCAAACCCCCCCCCCCCCCCCCCCCCTCCCCTAATTGCATTTCATAAAACCATCATCATATCATCAATGGGGGGTTGGGTTTCTATTGCCAACACAAGCCTTGTCCAACCCACATCACACGACCGAAAACAACGCAAAAAGCGCACAAAACCACAAACCCAAAGATTCATACGCCCCGTTCGTGTCATCAAAGGTACATTTGGGAAAGACATATATGACCGTTACAAAATAGGAAAAGAACTCGGTAGGGGTGAGTTTGGGGTATCATACGAATGTCAAGATATTACAACGGGTGAAAGAGTCGCATGCAAGAAAATATCGAAAAGCAGGTTAAGGGCGGAAATCGACGTTGAAGACGTGAGGAGAGAGGTGGCGATCATGAGGCATATGCCATTGCATCCTAACATTGTGACGTTTAAAGATGTTTATGAGGATAAAGACGCGATTTATTTGGTTATGGAGCTTTGTGAAGGTGGTGAGCTTTTTGATCGGATTGTTGCGAAAGGTCATTACACGGAAAGAGCTGCCGCCCTTGTTATCAAGACGATTCTTGAAGTTGTCCAGGTTATTATCATCTTCGTGTTCTATCGTAAGTTCTCAGTTTTTTTTTTTTTTTTTAATATAAAGATACGTGATTTCTTGAAATCTTTATGCATGCATGCAAAGTATAAACAATCAAACAAAAGTTCATTTTGTCTTTTTTGCAACTCATTGTATCTTTTTTCCTCGATATTGTGTTATATTTTTTAGCATTATATTATATTTTGTGATTAATTGTGTCTTTATACTATTCTTATTTTTAGAAGATTTTATAGGATAACTTTAGAATGTTACAATTTGTAACTTGCATACACAATTAACGATATACTTGCTTTATTTCTCTCACCATACTAAATTAGCTAAATTCATATTCTAGATTTTGATCCATACAAAAGTTATCATTTAAAGGTTTTCTACAAAAAAAAAAAAATAGAGAAATATTGAATTTACTAGTAAAACAAATCCAAACTATCTGTCCCACAAAAAAAAAAAAAAAAACTAATCCAAACTTTTGTCTTAGCTATCTTTCTTGGATGTTATTAGTGCATCTTCTATATGTTTCGTTTTTAGTCGTATTTATTACAATATAAATATATTTGTGTAGACTTGCCACAAGCATGGAGTTATACATCGTGATTTGAAACCTGAAAATTTCTTATACGCTCATAAAGGCGAACACGCACCTCTAAAGGCAATCGACTTTGGTCTCTCTATATCCTTTGAGCCTGGTATGTTCTTATTACACTATAGAGTCGCAGAATACATGTGGGAGATAAAACGATACATATAAAAGTATGACAACGTATCTCAACATGATCGGATATGTTGAAACAATTAATTTAACGCGTTACATCAACTTATATAGTTATTATTCAAAATCAAAACTCAAATTGGTGTATTCATTTTTAAAATAAACTAAAAAGTGCAATTATTATCTTACACTAACGACTGATATTGCTTTGATTGTAGGCCAAAGATTTAGAGACATCGTCGGAAGCCCATTTTACATGGCCCCCGAAGTATTAAAACGAAATTATGGAGAACAAATCGATGTATGGAGTGCCGGTGTCATTCTTTACATCTTGCTTTGTGGAGTTCCTCCATTTTGGGCAGGTATGTTCGTATTATGGGGCTATATGTAATTAGATCAAACTACAAGGTATAAAATGAACATACGAAAAGTTTCATATCGCTCCCTCTACATTCTAAAAATGCCACAATATGGATCCTAGCAAATTTCTCACATGTTGGTCATTTGTATGCAACAATTTATAGAAACTGAAGAAGGAATTGCTCAAGCAATAATCAAGGGTGACATAAACTTTATAAGGGACCCTTGGCAAAGGGTCTCTGAAGATGCGAAAAACACTCATAAAGCGCATGCTTGACCAGAATCCAGACGATCGACTCACTGTTGAAGAAGCCCTTGGTATGATTTTGATGAACTTTGCACTACTAGAAAACAGACTCTCTCATGCGGATATGATAACCAATAAAAAAACTAAGGCCCCAAAAAAAACTTAAAGTAAGTTCTTAAAATACACTAATATAATCCATATATCACCGCCAAGGCGCCAACGTTATACTTGAAAAAAGTTAAAGAAAATTATTTCTTTTAAAGTTCGTTGGTACTTTCCGACGTAACACAAATAAAAAAGAAAAAAAACTAAATTTGGCAAGGCTCGTTCATACTTCGACTTGTCTTTATTGATTAGATGTTGGATAAGAATGTGTTCCATGTTTTTAGGCATTTGGTGATCCATTTGTAACATCGATTGTTGATCCGCCAGTGAAGTCATTACCCACATTTGATTTCTCTATGGATCCTCATTGATTTTGATGAACTTTGCACTTCTAGAAAAACAGACTCTCCCATGTGCATATGATACCCCCCCCCCCCCCCCAGAAAAAAAAAACTTAAAGTAAGTCCTTAAAATACATTGATAATAATCGATATATATTGTTTTAAGGTTCGTCGGTAATTTCCGACGTGACACAAATAAAAAAAGAAAAAAAAAACTAAATTTGGCAGGACTCGTTCGTACTTCAACTACCTATGTTTTTTATTGAATAAGAATGCATGTGTTCCATGTTTTTAGGCATTTGGTGATCTATTATTCTATTTGTAACATCGATTGTTGATCCGCCGGTGAAGTCATTACCCACATTTGATTTCCCATGGATCTTCACGGACGAATTACCAAAAAAAAAAATTAAATGTTAACTTTAACAAAGCAATTTATTGTTTTCTCAACTATTTTTTTTATAAAATGCTACCTTTTTGCTTATTAATCTATAAAAAGTTAAAAGAATAATCAAGTTAGTAAAAAAAATGTTTCCCTTAAAGTTCTCCAATAAAGCTACTATATGAACTTGGTATCATGTGCCACAGAGAATCAATGGATTCAAAATGCCCACAAGGTGTCCAACATCCCATTGGGAGAAAACATAGGATCAAGAATTCAACAATTCTCTTTGATGAACAAATTCAAAAAGAAAGTGATTACAGTAAGTTAATTAATTAATTATCCTTTCTATTTTGCTAGTTTGAAGTCAAAAGCTTGACTTTCTTAAGGGTTTGAACTCAGGTGGTTGCAGAAAACTTGCCAGATGAACAAGTTGATGGACTGAAGCAAATGTTTGATGAAATGGACAAGGATAAGAACGGATCACTAACGTTTGAAGAGTTTAAAGACGGTTTGTGTTTGATCGGGGATCAACCGCTTGATGATCCTGACGTTCGGATGTTAATGGATGCTGTAAGTATTCTAGTCCCATATTTGATTGTAAAATCATGTCTCTCTCATATTTGTCGGGTATCAGATATAGTCGTCTGTTTGTTAAAAAAATACCTGTTGAGATACCCAAATATATTTCTTAGTATGCTAATTTATATATAATGTTGTTACCCAAGAAAAAATTATAAAAACTGAAAAAAAATAGTGGATTAATATATTACTCTATTAATGAAAGATTGCTAGCAATGATCCATGGAGATGAAACAAAATATTTGAGCTCAGATAGTAGTATATGTCAAATTGAATAGTTTAATGACCGCTTCCAAAAAACTTATACTCTTCAGATGTTCTTAATGGGCTAAAAGTACCAGAATTTGTCGAACAATAGATTGGTACTGAAGGTGGGTGTTCTGGTAATGCTACTCTGTAACATTCATAAACAAAATGGTCTTTGCACTGGTACTAGAATACATATTATGACACTAGGAAAACCCGTTATTGAAGCTAAGATAATTTCCGAATATGCACACATTTATTCACGAATCAGTTTGATTCATTCTGATAATAAAATTCTATTCAATTTTCAAGGACGACAATTTCCATTATTTGTATGTTTCGCAACGACGATAACAAAAGTTAAGGGCAATCGTTATTTAGAGTTGGATTGTATTTGAAATACCAAGTCTTCAATCATGGCCAATATATCGAGAGTAAAAAGCAGAGCGGGTGTTAAATTACTAATAATAGATAGGGATGACAATGTTACAAATAAAACTTCTAATGTTGTGTACTAGGAAATATTAAGAGATTTGTAAATTATGAACATATTTCGTTAAATACTGAGTTATATTTGAATTTTCCGATATTTATGTTGTATGTGTCAAATCAATTACTTATTCCTTTAAGATTTATAGGATTGTTGTTTATTAGACAGGGTATCACACATGTACATAACTTAATGTGTGTATATATATAAAGTACATTGTTAGTAAATAAAATACATAAGTAAGTTAATGTATTATATAAACTAGTGTGTTAAAACGATTCGCATATAAAAACTAATATGATGTAAAAGTTGTTAAAGTATAATTAAAAAAAGGACAATTTACCTTTAACTTACATGGGCCCCATCAACTTGCCAAGAATATCGCACGTCTAGACTTGCACCTCTTCAAAGCTGGAGGGTGTAGTATAAAGCCTCTAGGGGCTTTATTATGCCACGTCAGATCCAACTAGGTGCCACGTTATATGGGGGGCTTTAAAGCCCCTTCCTTTAACTTGCAGGATGTGGTATAAAGCCCCTCTATTAAACAAAATTAAAAAAAAAGATTTTATTGGTTAAAAAGAGGTGGGCCCCACCTGCACCCCTTTCTTGCACGTTAGCAGCATGGGGGAAGAAGGATGGCGCCCCCAAGTCATTTGCTCGTTGTGGACGATGACGCCCGAGGGACGCTATGTTTGCGTTATTGGCGGGGTGACGTTAAGTCACACCCACTGGCCTAAATGCATGGAGCAAATGCGTTACACAGGGTATGGTCTATTATTAAGGAATTACGTGTAACTGAGAAACACATAAGAAATTAAACTCAAAAATAAAAAAAAACATTCGGCATACTTGTTATAGCAAAGAAAAATAACAATTAAAAAATATAACATAAATGGTATTAACGTGTTCGTTAAAAATAAAACTAAACCTAAAAAAAAAGAAAAGAAAATTGGTGCAAGTTAGCAAAAAGCTCATGGCTCACATTAGCATGAGCAGACTATTCATTTTCTACTACGAGTGTTTGGGGGGGGGGGGGGGGGGGATGGACTAATGCTAACCGAACAATGAGCAAAACTAGAAAAAAAGTGTAAAACAAAAACATGAATTTCTAACACCAAGTGACTCATGTGGCCTAAAATGTAGACGACGTTGAATTTATACCAACTTTATTACACTACGTGAAAAAGGGGATACGGCCACACTTTTGGCAAAACCACCCTGCTACACATTTGTAAAAATGTGTGGCTAAATGTCAATCATAACATTTTAAACATTTTTAGCCACACATTTTATTATTAATATGACCATTTATACCGGTTCAGAACCTTTAACCATACTTTTAGAACTCGACATATGTGACCAAATGTGATCAATGCCCACATATTTTTGTTTCATGTGATGAACAACACAACTATTTGACACCTTTAGCCACACTTTAAGAAAAAACTACGACATATGTTAGCCACACTAGCAACGTGTGGCTAAATGTTACCTACGATCACATTATTTGTTTTCATTTGACCAAAAGTTAAAGGTTGGAAAATAATTTGGTTAAAGTAAAAAAAAGAGTTAATTGCCATTTTCGCCCCTGAGGTTTGGGCACATTTGCCATTTTCGTCTAAAATGACAGTTTGGTACCATTTTGCCCCTCACGTTTGGCCATTTTTGCAATTTTCATCCAAATCTCTAACCTAGTTAAAAATCTCTAACCTAGTTGGACGAAAATGGCAAATGTGCCCAAACCTCAGGGGCGAAAATGGCAATTAACTCTTTTTTTAATTTAATTTTTTTTATTTACTCTATAAAATACAATTGTAATTTAATTTTTTAAAAAGTTCTCTAACATAATTGTTTATTATATTTTATAGAGTAAATATAAAAAAATTAAAGAGTTAATTACCGTTTCGACCCATACCGTTTCGAGCCGAACCGTTTCGACGCGAACCGTTTCGACCCGTACCGTTTCGACGCGAACCGTTTTGACCCGTACCGTTTCGACGCGAACCGTTTCGACCCGTACCGTTTCGCCCCGTACCGTTTCGACGCGAACCGTTTCGACCCGAACCGCCGTTTCGACGCGAACCGCCGTTTCGCCCCGTACCGTTTCGCCCCATACCGTTTCGACGCGAACTGAACCGTACCGTTTCGATACGGGTTCGATACGGTACGGATCGAAACGGTTCGGCTCGAAACGGTACGGGGCGAAACGGTACGGATCGAAACGGTTTGCGTCGAAACGGTACGGGTCGAAACGGTTCGCGTCGAAACGGTTCGCGTCGAAACGGTTCGGCTCGAAACGGTACGGGTCGAAACGGTTCGCGTCGAAACGGTTCCGCTCGAAACGGTACGGGTCGAAACGGTTCGCGTCGAAACGGTTCGGCTCGAAACGGTACGGGTCGAAACGGTAATTAACTCTTTAATTTTTTATATTTACTCTATAAAATATAATAAACAATTATGTTAGAGAACTTTTTAAAAAATTAAATTAAACAATTGTATTTTATAGAGTAAATATAAAAAAGAGTTAAATGCCATTTTAGTCCCTGTGGTTTGGGCCATTTTGCCAGTTTAGTCCAAATGTTTCATTTTTAACCTGTGGGTCCAAAAAGGTTTCACAGTTGCCATTTTAGTCCACTGGGTTAACTTCATCCATTTTTTCTGTTAACCAGAAGGCCATTTCGGTCATTTTATATGGCTGAATTGCCCTTTTAGTTAACAGAATTACATACAAAATGACCAAATTGGCCTTCTCGTTAACAGAAAAAATGGATGAAGTTAACCCAGTGGACTAAAATGGCAACTGTGAAACCTTTTTGGACCCACATGTTAAAAATGAAACCTTTGACTAAACTGGCAAAATGGCCCAAACCACAGGGACTAAAATGGCATTTAACTCTATAAAAAATTAAATTAAAAAAAGAGTTAATTGCCATTTTCGCCCCTGAGGTTTGGGCACATTTGCCATTTTCGTCCAACTAGAGTCCAACTAGGTTAGAGATTTTTAACTAGGTTAGAGATTTGGATGAAAATGGCAAAAATGGCCAAACGTGAGGGGCAAAATGGTACCAAACTGTCATTTTGGACGAAAATGGCAAATATGCCCAAACCTCAGGGGCGAAAATGGCAATTAACTCTAAAAAAAAATAATGCAATCTTTAAACTATATATGGTACAAATAAAAATTTACACTAAAGGACGAAATAGAGTAAGAGACGAAAAAATCACTATTCATCTTCTGTTCTTTTATATTATATATATGTATAATATAATTAAAAGGGCTTAAGATCAAATGAAAACCAAGCCAAGTTGCGAGAACCGTAAGAACCACTCTAAACCAATAGTTTTTTAACACCTCATCAATTCAATATTTTAAACTGAAAGGGTATTTTGGACATTTTACCTTTCCTTCTCTCTCTACTGTCAATCCTGTCATTTCTTATTTAAATCACTGATCTTTCTCTTTCTTCATACCATTTCAAAATTAGCTCTCTCAACTCTCTCTCTCTCTCTAAAATCACAGAGATCTCAGATCTTTCAACCCCACCGGCGACCACCACATTCACCGTCGCAACTAGCACCCCCCACCACAACGACCCACCCTTTCTTCCTTCAACCCACAAGAACATATCTGAACCTCCACCACTAGCCGCCGCTCCTCCACCACCCGTCAAACCACCTATCGCCGCTCCTCAACCACTAGCCGCTAGGGATGAGATTTTTTACCGAATTACCGGTACCGTATCTATGCCGTACCTTACCGATCATAAACGGTACCGGTATCGGTAATAGATTTTTCGAAATTCGGTATCGGTAAAAAACGGTATCGGTACCGGTATTTTTCCGGTAAATACCGGTATTAATACTGAATTTAATAATGATTTTATGTATTTTGCTATTATCTTAGATCCCACTATGAAGTTATATTTTCTTGAACATTGTTTTACAAAAACCAATATCAAATTTCTTTTGTTTGGTTATTTTTAATCAATTATGATGATTTTTTATACATGTTGGAATTTGGATGTTAAAAGTCGAATCCATGGATGTTTACCTTTTGATTTTTTTGACTACTTAATATGTTTACCTTTTGTTTACATTCTTCTATATATTACTCTAGTTTAGTTAATAATGGATGGATGAGTTGCATATGAAAATTTTTTAGGTAAAACAATAGATGACACTAAAGCGGTAGCAATGTGGTAAAGTACCGAAATACCGGTACCAATAACGGTACCGTATCGGTACCGAATCTATAAGTACGGTATGGTAATCGGTATTCACATTTCCTCAATTTCGGTAACGGTATTGGTACCGGTACGGTACCGGTAGCTTACCGATCTCATCCCTACTAGCCGCCGCTCCTCCACCACCTTTGCCCCGATTGTAATGGTGGATTCCTTGAAGAATACGAAAACCCTAACCCTATCTTCGCCATACAGGGTTAAAGAAAGAATAAAGTCAAAACATATTAAAGAAAGAGTGGAGGTTTGGTATCACGAAACATAATTTATGTGAGAAAAATGACCCCCACCGACCCGAAAATCTAACTAATGTTTGTGGAAATTTGACCACCCAAAAAGTGAACCCATAAGAAATAAATCCTGGATCCGCCACTGCTGACTAATACTTTTTGGATCTATTTTTGTATTTTTATTATGTGATGAACCTTGCTTGACCTCTTAGCCGAATTCAAGTCAACAAAGGATCGAAGTAAAGGCGAAATTTCGCAATGCAAGTTAATCGTGAGTCGGATGAATCTATTGCAGACCCGATGTCTGTTCAACCATCATATGATTAAGTATGTGTTTTTTTATTTTGTGTATATTCGACAAGCATTTCTTTACGCACACCTAATGGGGCATATTCTTAATTTGTAGCTACAACTTGATTTTAAGGATGCTTCCATATGGAGATTCAGTTTTTTTTAGTGTTAGCAAAGTTGATGACCCTATTGGACTTCTGCCCGTAAGAATCACATTGGGTATTAACGAACGTGGGGTGAGTCTCACATCTCATTTTAATCAAGATATGTTTTAATGTATATTTATATGCATAATTTAAATTTCTAATTTATATATTTCTTGTTGTTTCGTTATAGGTTCATTTTTTCCGTCAAGACCCTAAAGAGTATTTGCTCTCAACTGAGTTTAGAGATATAATGCAGTTTGGTAGCAGCGATACGGCAATGTTTTTTAGGATGAGAGTTGTAGATGTCTTGCATATATTCCTATTTGAAACTAAGCAGGTTAGAACTATATGTATTTTTTTTTTGTATATCTTTATCTGCTATTTGTGCATCCTATTGATTATAGTTTATTTTTATTTTTAAAACAGGCTATGGAAATATGTGTTACCCTTAAAATACATATAAATGACGTCGTGTTGCGTCAGTACTCTGAAGCGCCTTCTGCCGCCAATTCGGGTCCTATTAATGTGGATGGTGGTGAGAAACCAGCACAAGATTTAATGACAGCTCTTGTAGAATCCCAAAAAATTTTTAAAGAAAGTGAGTAATTTTGTCATTTTTTTTATGTTCAACTAGTTAGAGATGGAACATAACATAATCAAACTCTTTGCAAGTATATATGTTGAAGAAATAGACACACGTGGCGTCTGAATCTTGAATCTTGTGACTATGAAATTTACTCTTATTTTTAGTATGCTAATGCAGTTGTCAGAAGAATTACATGAGAAACAGAGAAAAGAAACGAGTATGCAAAAAAGAAGTGGAGACGTTAATAGATATGTTAAGATCACAAAAGAAAAAATGTAACACCTCGTAAAAACGCGACCAATATAATAAAGACAAGTGTCATGGACTTTAAACGTGTAATAAATTGATCTTGAGGGACTAGAGTTGTCAAACAATGTAAATATGTGAATAAAGGGATCCAAAGTGTCGTCATGCCATTCTTGTGCCTCTGAATGACCTCACACGACGTTCGTATTCTTTAAAGAATAATTTGATGGACATTGGAAGTCGTTTGTGCTTAAAATAAGGATCTTGTGAAACATAGGGGTTAAAAGTAACAACATGTTGAAAGTTACCTCTGAGTGACCTTTTAACGATCCCAAAAGCATTGTGATAATTTATTTTGATCCCAAGAATATTGATATTAATTCATGGAGGTTCGACGCATTTAAATAATCAAAGCGTAAATTGCAAGTAAAAAAGGGTTAAATGCGTCAACGTTGCAATTTAAGACCATTCGGGTGACCTCGTAACTAACCGGGAGCTTAACGGAGTTTGAATATGACTTAGAGTCCTTAAAAATCAAGTTTGGGGGTTAAAAATGCAATAAAGGTAAGTTAAAATAAAGATTTGAAGGACCAGGGACTGATATTGCAATTTCTATAACTTTGTGACCGGATCTGACCCACAGGCGGGCCACGTAGGCCCTCAGCCAAATCCTACGCGGGCCGCGTAGAAGTTGCCAGCTCCCAAAATGCTGACAGATGCCTGTTCAGCCGCCTTAGATGCATGGTTTTCGAATTCAGGGGTTGCACCAATGGTATTTCATGCGTAGGGGACACCTGGGATGATCAGGAAACATATGTAGACTTGTGTGGAGTGATCTTGAGGATTGATTTTGGCTGTATAAGAACTTGTTTGTTGCAACACTTCACTAGTTCATTTCAAACTCAATTCTAAACCTTCTTTGGAGCTCTCTGGACCTCAAGCAAGCTTCCTTAAGTCTCAAATTCGTGCTAAGGACCATATTACATGTTAGTATAACCCTCTGAGATTATACAACATAGGTCCTTAATAATCTGAATCGTTTGCATGTTTCCGTTAAACGCAAAAAATTGACCATTATGCCCTTTTGATAATAAAATGTGATTTTTACAAATGTGAGTGGACAAAAACCATTGTTACTGATTTATAAGTTTGTCCAAAAAATTTGACATCAGTTTGAGGTCTAAATTAGGAGTTATGCTCAATATCGTAATTTGAAAGCTTTTTATTAATTAAACGGCATATTTAGCATAACGCCTATTTAAACCCAAATTTCGACACCAAACTTTTTACCCACTGATGTAATATAATATTTTGGGATTTTTGAATATTTTTATTTATTTTTCAACTGATCATAACATAGGGTTACTGCTTTAATTCGGTAATTGTCGGTTATACCCTTTGTACTAATAAAATGAGTTTTACATAACATTTTGATACCAAACATTTTGCTACTGATTTTATATGATAAATAAAATATTTTGAACTTTATAAACTGATCAAAAACTCAGATTTTCTATTATAACCCGAAAATCGCTTAAAACCGATTTTTACGCGTTTAAAACACATAGTATGGGTTAAAACCATTTTTGGCATATAAGACTTAATACCTAGTGATGTTTTAAGAAAATTTCTATACTTCAAAAATAAGCAAAAGTTTTGAACTCAAATTTCCAAATTTGACATTTGAAGCTTATGTGAAATTACCAAAATGCCCCTACGGTGCATAATTTGGTATAAAATGATAAATTTCACATATATGCAATACCCTACTGTTATGACTTATAAAAATAAATATTTTTACTGATCAATATAGACCAAACCCTCAGATTAATATTTAACCTCTTTTATAACCTTTAAAATGACCAAAATACCATACGGGGCTTAATTTGAGTTTAAATCCGTTTTGGGTATAATGGAAGGTATCCTACTGATATCACAACATATTAAAGGCATATTAAATTAGGAAACTTGTTCATGACTCATTTGTTTACCCGTTATGCATTTCTCGCGTTCGGTACGGTTTATGTAACCAGTTTGCATAAATTAACTGAAACGGGTCAAACCTTATCATTTTTACCTCAAAATCCAGAATGTGTTTAGTTTAACCATATTATACAAGTCTTCAAACTTGTCGGGTCTAAATCACATTCTAATCCGGTCTTCGCTTAATCTTGCGTTTGAACCGTATACCTTTCTTTAAAACTAACCGGTCTAAGTTTAAGCTTAAGCTTACCCGTTAGGAATCTAATAGGTTAATAAAACCTCCGTTCCAGATTTAGGAGCCCAGAAAAAGATATCTGTACTTGCTGATTGTATACAGTTGAGATAAATTGCATAATTTGCTCAGGTAAATACTTTTAACTTATTTTCCCTTATACGGGCTTGGGGTACGGTATATAAAACACCGCTTGGTTAGGTATTGAATTTTTAATTATATGAATGTTAAATCATTGAGATAACCCGTTTAAATTGTTTTGTTTGTTCTAAGCCTTTAGGGGGATAATGACCATGTCCTGGATATCCTTGGCTCATTCATTGAAATGGTCACGACTTAAGCATGGGGTGTAGGCATACACCAGCCGGTGCGTATGTAAAATTAATAAACCCACCTGTTCGAGAATAACTCGCCGTGGGTTATATTATGTGGTGTGTCAATTAATCTTTAACCCGGTATTCAGCCCGGGCAACTGAACGTATAACAAACATATAATTCTTTTACAAGTTTATGTTTAAATAATTATCCCAAGTTATAAAGGATTTATTTGTGCCATGTGCACTCAAAGAAATTTTTCTTAAACACTTTTCAAAAGAGTTAGTTAATTGTATTTACCAGTGTAAAGTGTAAACTGACGTATTTTCCAAAAGGTTAAGTGCAGGTACTAAACGGAATAGGCTGATTACTCCTGAGTGATTTAAATAAATACTTATGCAAGCTTTATCACTTGAAAATCTGTTGAACTGTAACACCTCGAAATTTTACGTCCTATAATGTATTGACACGTGTCATAAGCTAGAACGTGAGGAAGAATACTCTAGAGGGACTAAACTTGACAAACATAGAAAGTATGTGAATATAAAGGTTCAAGACGTCAACAAGGGGTAAATATACTTTACAGTAACCCTACATGATGCTCATACCTTCAAACGAATAAATCATGAATCATACGGAACTAAATATGAAAGAAAGTGAGAAATTACAAACTACAGGGGTTAAATGTGTCAACATGTTTAAGTTATACCTCTGAGTGACCTTTTAGCAAACCCGAAGCTTTGTAACGGTAAATTATGATCACTAGAATGCACGGTAAATAAGAAGGGCTCATAATGCAAAGAATACCCTTTCGAAGAGCCAAGAGCCAAGCTGTAATAATTGAAAGATTTGAAATCTGACAGCAGGTCTCAGGCGGGCCGCGTAAGACTTAACAAAGGCTTACGCGGGCCACGTCTGTAATTGAAAGATTTGAAATCTAACAGCAGGTCTCAGGCGGGCCGCGTAAGACTTAACAGAATCTTACGCGGGCCGCGACAGACGCCCAGATACAGAAAATGTAGACAGCAGCACTGTTCAACCTTTTAACCGACTTAGAACGATTATTTTCCAGCATGGGCGACCCCTAAGCAGTTCCTAGGCCTTAGGGGCACTTGTAAATGATCTGGGAACAATGCTAGACTTAGTTGTCATGATCTTAATGGATTAAAATCACTATATAAGGCCACAATGTTTGCAACATTCTTGCACACCTTCCATCTGCTTTCTTGGAGCTTCCTGGAGCATAAGAGCAGACCCAAGCCATCTCTAATAGTGCATTAGACTTTGGTAAGTATGCTTGACCTTTCTTAATTGAGTTTTTACTTAGTTTTAGCTTAAAAGTCAAACCGTCGTAATTAACGGTTGACTTAACGATTAATCATTAATGGTCCAGTGATTAGTCGAATCAAGGGTGGTTATAAGTTGGTAATTATGTGGGCATTAAACCCTCAAAAGGACACCCTCTGATTCCCACTCTATCTAGATCAAATGTCGGGTCAAAATTGTTTAGAAAAAGTCAACAGAATGCTAATTTTTGAATTAGCGCATAATTAGCAATGTAGAAGGCATGTAACCTATTTTATCACTCATATAACTTGGTAATAAGTATAATAACTGGTCTAAGCTTGTTTGATCCGACAATTTTCTGTTTAGACCCGGTTCGGAACCGAAAGTCGCAAAACTTTGACTTTTGCATTGACTTCAGTTCTAACCCGTTTTAGTAGAGTCTAGAAATTCCTTAGGACTTCCTTAGGACCAGGTTACATGATAATATAACCCTCTGTGACTGGTTCGTTGATTGTCCGAGTCGTTTGCACATTTCCGTTAAATGCTTAAAAGTTGTCCATAATGCCCTTTTGACTATAAAACGAGAATTTTGGAAATGTGAGAGGACAATAGTCTTTGCTACTGAATTATAAACATGTCTAAGAAATTTTATATCAGTTAGAGGTCTAGAATAGGAGTTATGCTAAATAGCGCATTTAAGAAACCTTTTGTTAATTAAAGGGCGCACTTAGCATAAAGCCTATCTAAACCCAATTTCAACACCAAACCTTTACACACTGATGTAATAAATATTTTGGGATTTTTGAAGATTTTAATTATTTTTAACCTGCTCATAACCTAAGGTTATGACCTTGATTCGGTAAATACCGATTATGTCCTTTTTGGTTATAAAAAGAGTTCTACATAGTATTTTGACGCCAATCCAATTGCTACTGATTTTATATAATAAATAAAGTATTTTGAACTTTATAACCTGACCAGAAAACTCAGATTTCCTGTATAACCCGGAAATCGCTTAAAACGACTTTATACGCGTATTAAACGCATAGTATGGGTTTGTAACCATGTTGTCACATAAGACTTAACACCAACTGATTTACCCTGTTAAAATAAGTTATTTTACTGATTTATTCAGACCCGAATCACAGGAGTTTAATTAATCGCTTTTATAATCTTTAAAATGACCAAAATACCCCTACGGGGCTTAATTTGAGATTTCACTCGCTTTGGGCATAATGGAAGATATCCTACTGATATCACAACATATTGTAATACCACGAAAACGGGTTTGGTAACTAAACCCTGTTAATACTAAAGACGGGGAAGATACCGTTAGTGGTAAAAATTAACCCGGTAAATATTAGGACTTAAATAAATAATCCTAATATTTACTAAAAAGTGAGTAAAAGCTTTTTAAGGAAATAAAATGGATAAAAGGCCCGGGGTAACGGGACCTAAAATAAACTTAGTCATAAATATTCCCGAACCTGCTAAGTTAACTAGGAATATTAAACCTGGTTAATAAGTGGGAATATTATTGAAAATAATTAGGTGATGACCTAATTAATAACTAACCAAACACGAGGGACCAAAGCCGGGTAACTTGAAAATGGAATTATAAACTTAAAATATAACACAACACACACACTTGAGGTGTGTGTGCGTGCGTGAAGTAGTCCAGGAGAAGGAGCAAGAAGCTCCAAACCCTAGCTCAAACAATCTCAACAAATTGAAGGGGCAAATCAAGTCCAAATCAAAATCCGAGTATGAATTAGTGATCTCCATTGAAAAAGGAGTCACGAGGTATGTAAATTTCTTGAGAAATCTCTAGTTGAAATTCTGAGCAAACCTAGAGAATTCGAATCTGAGCTTGCATGTTTGTTGTTTGGATGAAATTAGGGATGAAACTATGTCTAGTAGTAAACCCTAGCCATGTATTTGTTGAATTGATGTTCATGGTTGTGAATTCATGATCATACACTCATGTGTCAAGTGGGTTTTGATTATGTAGTGAAGATGATGATATACACATGTTTAAAATCATCATAGTTGATAGTAGAAACAAGATACTTGAACAATTTGCAAGTTTGAGTGTTGATCATACATGACTTGAAATGGGTTTTTTATAATATGATGATGTTAATGTCTAATTTGTGATTAGAATCATCATATTAGATAGTAAAGATATAGTACTTGAACAATTTAGGTGTTTGGGTACACGAATCATAATTACCATGAATTGGGTTTAGTATAAAAAGGATGGAAATGATGATACATTCATATTAAGAATGATGTTAGATGTCATTATGTGTTAAGAAAGATTAATGTTGTGTTAATTCGATGGATTATGGTTATACAACTTGGTTAATAAAGCGGATAAACGGTAGCCTAAGAATGATGCTACCGGGTAATTGACCAAGTAATAAAACGAGTAGTTGAATTACATTGTGTACCTACTTTCGTAAATAGGCACTTTGACTTTTAAAAAGTCAAAATGACCAAAGATATGATCAAATAATAAATTCGATATAAAATCCGTAGGATGGAATAGTCGTAAGTGATTATGACTAATCTAACCATCTCGCGAATTATGATGATAGTTTGACGCTTGACGAGCTAGGTGAAAGCTTAGGAAGAAAACGGGTCAAACGAATCAAGAATGAAGAAAAAGCATGATCCGGGTGCAATGTAAGTATAGCTTACACTAGTCTTATATTTTAGAATATTCTCTTATCGTATTAGTTACAGATAAGACAAATACATAATTGAGGTATGATGTTCCGGCGTGTAGACGTACGGAACAAGATAGTCGAGCATGACAAGAAACCATGTTGATGGTTTAAAAGGAGTTAAATCGGTAATTCGATCATTTTATGACAAATGAAAAATGAACTTTTAAATGGTTACCTTATAGGGTAAACCAAAACAAACAATAAGGGTAAAACGGTAAATTGGTCACGCGTTGACCATAACTATTGGTTTTGAAAGACACAGTATGACGTAAGCCATGATAGGCTAAAAAGCGTTAAGAAACGATTAATAAGTGAAATGACCGCACGGTGTAAACCGGAGCGAGTCATGTAGATGAGATGGTAATAAATATCATCTCGCCAATATAATCGGTCACTTAGACCAAATGGGTCAAAAGGTGAAGATATCACCTTTTGACAATAACGACTAATGATTATTGTCGAGTTATATTATTTCAGGAGTAAATGTCCAAAAGGGTATTAGCAACGCTATGAATTAGCGGTTATAAAAGCAAGGTATTAAAAATGGGTCAATATCTTGATCCGCGCCAGGTATGTGAAAAAGGGTAACACTCATTTAGAACGTAAGGTTCAATGAGCGTTAAAAGAAGTCAAAATAGACATTTGGTTACTTGATAAGTAAAACGAATGTTTCAAAGAATGGACATTGCGTTTGGAAAGCTTAATGACTTTTCAAACATAATCATAAGTTAAAAGAGGGATTATGGGTCAAATATGCTTTCAAAAGTCCTTCATCGTAAATGATTGGCTAAAATGGACTAAAATGCCCCTATGAGCTAAATTGGACAAACGACCTTTAAGGGTAGTTTTGAAACGAGTTTTATGATCAAATTAATAATTAGAATAAGTATAAGAAACGAAAGATGTAAATCCTTGGTCAAATGACTCTATATGAGTCTTTGCCGTAAAATAACGATTCGAAGGGTAAAACTCGGAATATATTGATCGCCACATTAAATCCACCTCAATTATAGTCGTGGTGGAAGATCAATTGATAAATAATGTGAAAATAGAATGCTAAAAGCGAAGAAGCATGAATTATGCGGATAAATGCTTAAATACCCTTAACGGGTCAAAATAAGCATTTAAGTAAAAACGGGTTTAAGAATGTATGTAAACCGGGATTTTGAATCTCTTATGATAAACAACAATGACTTTATGGAATTTATGAGAAATTGGAGTCAAACAAACATGTTTGTTTGATAAACACACGAATGGGTCAAAATTGGGTAAAAGGGTAGTAAGCCGAAGACTTAAAAGTCTGGAATCTTGTTAATCCGGATGTGGGATTTTAAATCCATATGATGGAGAATTAAATTACGGACGCGTAGGAAAAAGAATCGCGTAAAACGGATCAATAACGAAGAAGTTATGGTCGTTTCCGTAAAAACCGTTGTTGCTGAAAAATGCAGGACACAGATCTGAACCTGCTGGAAATATGGATACCCCGCGACACGCGACAGGATTCTCTAATCCTGCCACGACACGCGAGAAACGCTTACGGACCGTAAGGGTCCAGGCTTACGGTCCGTAAGCCAGTCAGCTGGCGAAAAATATTTTTTTTGTAATTTGTGATTTTGAACTCCAAACTCGTTTAACCTTGTTATGAGACTATCAAAACTAACTTTTGAGTTGGTTTTGATTTTAGGTGAATATTGGGAGTACCCGGATGAAGATCAAGCAGCATACAAGAACCGAACACACGACATTAAAGCTTCCGCACCTAGTTTCGTCGTCATCTTAAACGACAAATCAGTAGATATTAAATTGTATTATTTTCTAATATTAAAAGTTTTAATTCACCCGTATTATTCGACAGAATATTACATATGATTTCATGTTTATTTTTCGTAAATTAAACGAAAATCGTTAAATAATTAGACGGGTGTTACACATATTTAGGGCATATTAACTTAGGAAACCTGTATATGACTCTTACGGTTACCCGTTACGCTTCTTACGCGTTCGGTTCGGCTTATGTAACTAGTTTGCATAAATTAGCCAAAACGGGTCAAACCTTGTCATTTTTATCTCAAATCCAGAAGGTGTTTAGTTTACCCATATTATACAAGTCTTTAAACTTGCCGGGACTAATACACATTCTATTCCGGTCTTCGCCTAATCGTGCGTTCGAAGCGTATCTTTCGTCAAAACTAACCGGTCTAAGTTTAGGCTTAATTGAAGACCCGTTTGGATTCTAATAGGTTATTATAAACCTTCGTTCCAGAATAGGAGACCCGGTAAAAGCTACACGCACTTGCTATTGTGATTGATACTTGCAAAGGTAAATACTTTTAACTTAATTTCCCTTATACGGGATTGGGGTACGGTATATAAAATACCGCTTGGGCCGACATTAAATCTTTAACCGAATGGAGGTTAAATCATTGATATGCTCCGTTTTGAAATGTTTTGTTTGCTTAAATCCTTTGGGGGGTTAATGACCATGTTCCGGATATCCTTGGCATCATCTTACGAGATGGCCACGACCTGAGCACGGGGTGTAGGCGTACACCCGTCATTGCTTAAATAAATAATGTGGTGTGTCTATTGATCTTTAACCCACTCTTCGGATCGGGGTACTGAACGCACGAGAAACATGTAATTCGTTTACAAGTATTATATTCAAATAATTATCCCAAGTTATAAAAAGTTTGTGCCACGTGCATTTCAAATCAATTTTATTAAACTTTTCAAAATGAGTCGGTTGAATGTATTTACCAGTGTAAACTGACGTATCTTCCCAAAGAGGTTAAGTGCAGGTACTACGCGAACTAGGCTGGCTTTCTCCTAGCGTCCACAATAAGTCTCGCAAGCTTGGATGTCAAAACTGTTGAACAATGTTTCCTATTTATTTTGATCCCCCTGTGGATTATTTCGACTGTTTGTGATACTTGATATTACAATTATATTCGGTTGAAACATATCTATCTATCTTTTGCTTCCGCTGTGCAATTAAATATTGTGTTGTTTGACTGTAATGTTACCAACTACGTCACGATAATCCCCCACCGGGCCCACCGGTGAAACGTGTAATTTTCAGGGTGTGACAGGTTGGTATCAGAGCTAACGTTGAGTGAATTAAACACTAGCCCTGTGTGTTTAATCTCAATGACACAATTGCACATACTCGATTCTAGACAAGAACTTAGGACGAATCCAAATTGTTGCCTTAGTTTGTCCTTTATTGTTTGTTGTTGATCTCAATTGTTTAATCAGGAAATATGCCACCGAGAATCAGAAGAGGAGGAAGAGGCAAAGGGCCAATCACTACCCACAACGATCACGAGGCCGGGCCTTCTCACCTGCGAACTCCTTCCACTACAATGAGTGCCGAACCTCAGAGAAACAGGAGGAACCTTTTTGAGCCCGCTAGACGATCTGTCTCACACAGTTCAACACCTTCTTACCGTCACTCTCTTGGGCCGCACTCGGAAAACGAGCCCGATAACCCTCAACCTTCGTACATACCTCTCCAGCGTTCCGTTCCGTTTCGCACCGTTCCTTCGGCGACCCTACTCCTATCTTTCAGGGCCGGTTTAACCCGGCAAACTTTATCCAAGAACCAGTAGGTTTTAACCCATTGGGACCGGAGGACCATTTCTCAGAAGACAATGCAATGGACATGGACGAGGACACGGATCCCGTCGAGCCTGCAAGAGGTACCCCCAACCATCCCATCGAGATCTCTGATGGATCATCCTTCCATGGAACACCCTATCAGCGTCCAGACAGTTACCAAGCAAGGTTTAACCAATATGAGTGGTACTTTACACCCTCTCACCACTTATCGCCTCATCAGCAGCACCAACAACAGCAGCAGCAGCAGGATCCCTCCGAGGATTCGCGTTTCGTGGCAGTCACGCCACTGCCTCCCCCGCCACAAGTTCATCAAGCACCTCCAGATCCACCAAGGCGTAGGAGAACAGGCGCGCGGATGTCCGCTTGCGGAGGGGATTTTCATTTTAGCACCCCTCGACACTCCAGTGGCAGTCATTATCCGCCACTGCATGAAGACCCACAAATGGGTGGACCTTCTAACCCAGCTGCAGAGGTGAATTCTGAACCAGTTGCACCACCACCACCACCATTTGGTTACGATAACCCGATACCTACATACGCCAGTTCCATAGCATATAACCCGTTTGAGCTGCCGGCTCACACCAACTACAATTACGCAGAAGCCGACCCATACTTGGTAGCGGCCAATTACAACGCCCTTCATCCCGAAGGACCTTATGGAACTCCTTGGGGAATGGGATACTCAACTCATGGGTATCCAGTACCTGCTAGACCTCCGGCTCAGCACCTATCGCAGCCGCCACGTTTTTCCCCACCGGAGCAGGAAGAAATCCTCCACCGTTTAAACAGGGTGGAACGAGATTTTGAAGAAGAACGTAAGAACAACCGTGGATTCCTCAAGGGCCTGGCAAACCTGTTAAAAGGAAAGAAGAAGCGAGATCATTAATCTCTATATGTATTATTGTATTTCCTATTTCAATCAAGTCCCTGCGTGGACATTTATATGTGTATTTAGTCCCTGCGTGGACTTGTCTTTTAGTCCCTGCGTGGACTTGTCATTTAGTCCCTGTGTGGACTTGTCTGTTAGTCCCTACGTGGACCTATCTTTCAGTCCCTGTGAGGACATCTATCCAAGTTTTGGTCCCTGCGTGGACTTGTTTTCTAGTTTAACCTCTGTGTGGGTAATTCGTCTATTAAAGGTCCCGTTTAGGGCAGTGTGTAATCCTTTTAATAACTAATGGAATGTTAAGTTTATAATTTTCATCCTTGCCATTATATGCATAAATATGTTATATATGAAATAAATAATTCAAAATCATTCCTTTTTAAAATAATCTGCCTACCATATATTAAATAAGAATCTCAGGGGTATAACCTAGCTTACATGTCTTTATAAGACTTGGCCAAGATAGTAAAACCTGTTTAAAAGATTCAAATCCCTGTTAACCTCTGTAAATATGTTAACACTCCTGGCAGATGTGATTCGTTAAAAATCACACACGTCATTCTTATATAAGGATTCTTCAAAAGATTCCTAAACCTAACTTAATGATCTACAAATCATGGGTTTAAATCATCAAGTAAGATGATCATATGTTGACCATACATTGGTAGTATAGTGCCTACGGGCCATACTCATTGTCATATAAGACAAAAGACGGTAGTAGTCTGTCACACCCCCAAAATCCACACGCGGAGTACCACCGCTTGGAGGCGTGACATGACCAAGATCAAGCCACCAATCATATTGAACATATAAGTAAATAGTAAAAGTCATACATCAATACGATAGGTGTTTTCAGAATCAAACATATACAAGTGTGTAGCGGAAGCACTAATGTAAAAACCCAACAAAAGTATTAAGTTAAAGTGTCACAAAAGAGTGTATCATAACATCCAAAAATCCGTGCCCACAACGACTGCGCCTCCCGTGCAAGCTTCAAGAGTACCTATGGTCCTGCAAGGCATGTAACAGAGAGTCAACAACTAGTTGAGCGAGTTCACAGTTAATAGTTCAGTTATAGGGTTTGTATCATAAATCGTAAGTTCGTTTGGTATTCATGTATCGTATGTAATGGTATCGCGGACCTCTAGGCATGTTTGCGAAGTTTAGTGGGGGTTTCCCATGTGTTCTAGACTAGTTATATTTGTATCGCGGCCCTCTAGGCATGTTTGCGAAGTTTAGTAATTGTATCGCGGCCAACCCAGGCATGTTTGCGAAGATTAATATTTGTATCGCGGCCATTCCAGGCGTGTGTGCGAAGAGTAGTGGGGGCTTCCCATGTATCACTAGTCTAGCTGTATCTGTAGGTATCCTTCCCAACCCGAAGACAGTGGTGCGTATTCTAGTAGCGAAGTAAGTACATGAATTCATCAAATCCCATTCCCAACCCCGGGAATCCTATGCCTTGGTAAGAGTGTGAACTCACCTTGTTTTGCTCGGTATGCTAAGTAAGTGCTCAAAGTAAGTCATCACGTCCGAGATATCCGGGATGAACACGGGAGGATTCGAGAGAGAAAGATGATGGTGGGAGATAGTTATCGCCTTTTCAAAGTGAAGAGTTCTAGGGTTTCTTGTTTGCTAAAGTGTGAAACAGGAAGTCGGTTCACGTTAATATGAACGAATTACCGTTCTGGGCCCTTAATGGGCTTGGCGAAACTGGGCTTGGCGAAACAGACTTCTGTTTCGTCGAGATGCTTATGGCGAAACAGTCTGTTTCGTCGGGTCCTGTCTGTTTCGTCGAGTCCTTTTATGTGTTAACAGTTTAAGTTTTCAACAGGTTTCATGTTATACAGCCAAACACAAAATCATGCAACCACAATGCGTTCATAAAAAAAATAACGTGTACAGTTACAAGTTAAACAAGTCAAACAACTACACAGTCAAATTCAACGTGCACTTAATGTGAAAGTGAAAGTCGGAAACTCGAGTTGTCACATAGTCTACGACTTCCTGTCAGAAAAAGGTTAGAAACTATATTCAAACCTTCATGCCATGATTCTCTGAAATCATGGCTTATGATCAAAAATGTCCCTGTGACATGGCCTTTTGTGCTAATAATACTATTACTGTTGTGTAATTAGGATATTATAAATAAAGATCCTAAATAAATGTGAGTAATAAATTAACCAAATATGGCTTATGTTTACCATGGTTAATGAATTGCCCAAAAAGGCAAATTCCATAATAAACTCCCAAATAAAACTTTGCCGATATCTTATGTAACAGTTCAAGATACAATGGCGGATTCGGATGAAATAAATAGTCACCCAATGGAGAACCAGAATGATGCTCGGATTAATATAGCGGGTGCTGAACTGCAAGCGTTAATTGACAATGCTGTTACAAAAGCCTTGGACAGGCAGTATAGCGAATCGAGCGGTACTCGGAGTAGGACCCTATCCGCACCGCATTCTAAGCCCAAGACTCATTCTGAGGCGCATAGCAAGCCTCCCTCCAAGAAGGAAGAACCAAAGAAAGATGATGACGATCATCACTGTTCAAACCATCATAGTGTCCCATCTCAAGGTATCGTGCTGAATCAAGGACCCCGTGATAAGGGTTGCTCCTACAAATACTTTGTGTCATGCAAACCCAGGGATTTCACTGGGGAAAAAGGGGCTATAGACTGCATGACTTGGTTGGATGAGATGGACACAGTGGTTGATATCAGCGGGTGCGCTGAAAAGGATGTAGTAAAGTTTGTGTCTCAATCATTCAAAGGTGAGGCTTTAGCCTGGTGGAGATCATTGATTCAAGCTACGGGAAAGATTCCACTGTACAGTATGTCATGGGAACAATTTGTTGCCCTCATCAAAGAGAACTACTGTCCTCAACACGAGGTAGAGAAAATTGAGTCGGATTTTCTGTCATTGGTTATGAAGAATCTGGATTGCCAAGCTTACCTTACGAGCTTTAATACAATGTCAAAGTTGGTTCCTTATCTGGTGACCCCGGAACCCAAAAGAATAGCTCGTTTCATCGGGGGTTTAGCCCCAGAGATAAAGGCAAGTGTAAAAGCCTCTCGGCCAGCTACTTTCAGGTCTGTAGCTGATATATCCTTGTCCCTCACACTGGACGCGCTCAGGCAGAGATCGCTGAGGAACACGGATGCCGAGAAAAGGAAGCATGATGATGGCAATTCACGGCGGTCAGACAAGAAGCACCGAGGAAACAATGACCACAAGAAGGGATTTGGTTCTAAGAAGGATGGGCACCAATCTAGAGATAAGCCCAAGTGTAAGACTTGTCAGAAATACCACTTTGGGAAGTGCAGACTTGACTCAAAATCCCAATCTCAGTCGAGACCTTGTGGGATTTGCAAATCTTCGGAACATAAGACCCTGGAATGTAAGAAACTGAAAGACACAACGTGCTACAGTTGCAACGAAAAGGGGCACATTAAGACAAATTGCCCAAAGTATGCAAAGAAAGCTGATGAAGGAAAGAAGACCAATGCTAGAGTCTTCAGGATGGATGCAAAGGAAGCTGTGCAGGACGACAATGTGATCACAGGTACCTTCCTTATAAATGATGTTTATGCGAGAGTGCTATTTGATTCAGGAGCTGATAAATCTTTTGTAGATAATAAGTTTTGTAAATTGCTGAATCTACCTGTTAAAACCTTAAGTGTGAAGTATGAGGTGGAATTAGCAGATGGCACCTTAGAAACCGCCTCAACCATATTAGATGGATGTTTCATATCCATTAAGAACCACTCTTTTCCGTTGTCCCTACTTCCTTTGAAGTTAGCCGGTTTCGACATAGTTTTAGGCATGGACTGGTTATCTCATAACCAGGCCCAGATTATCGGTAATAAAAAGCAAGTGGTGATCAAGACTCCGTCTGGTGAATCACTTACCATTAAGGGGGATACCCAGTATGGACTGCCTGAGCAAGTGACTATGCTCAAAGCCTCGAGGTGTTTGAAAAAGGGTTGTGTCATCTACATGGCACAAGTGACTATTGATGAGCCGAAACCCAAGATTGAGGATATCCCCGTCATTTCTGAATACCCTGAAGTTTTTCCTGAAGAACTACCTGGTTTACCACCAGATAGACAAGTAGAATTCAGAATTGACATTATCCCTGGAGCAGCACCAGTAGCAAGGGCACCTTATAGGTTGGCGCCAACAGAGATGAAGGAACTGAGAACACAACTGGATGAATTGCTAGCCAAAGGTTTCATTAGACCTAGTTCGTCCCCTTGGGGAACACCAATCTTACTTCTCAAGAAGAAGGATGGATCGATGCGTCTGTGCATCGATTACTGTGAGCTTAACAAGGTCACTATCAAAAATAGGTATCCATTGCCCAGGATCGACAATCTGTTCGATCAACTTCAGGGGGCAAGTTACTTCTCAAAGATTGACTTAAGGTCAGGTTATCACCAACTGAAGGTTAGAGATGAAGACGTACACAAGACTGCATTTAGAACTCGTTACGGTCACTACGAGTTCCTAGTGATGCCTTTTGGGCTCACTAATGCACCAGCGACATTCATGGATCAAATGAACCGTGTCTGTAAGCCATACTGGGACAAATTTGTCATCGTCTTCATAGACGACATTCTGATTTATTCAAAGAATCAAGCTGATCATGAGAAGCATCTTCGATGTATTCTTTCACTACTTCAACAGGAGAAGCTCTATGCCAAATTCTCTAAATGTGAATTCTGGCTTCGTGAAGTCCAATTCCTTGGACATATAGTTAGTGAGCGTGGTATCCAAGTGGATCCCGCTAAGGTGGAAGCTGTCATGAATTGGCAAGAGCCTAAGACACCCACAGAAATTCGCAGCTTCTTGGGATTGGCAGGATGATATTCGCTAATTTACACATATTTTAGTCCCCCATTTTATCCCCATTTTATGCGTTTTCGGCCGTAAAATCGTCATTCGGATACTTAATTATGTATACTTTTGTTTACAGGCCTAAAACAGCGTACCGGACAATATGATAGTGAAAACGAGGACTTTCCGGACAAAACGACGAAGCTGCGAACATTCTGTTAGAAAACTGACCTGGGCATGCAGAACGGTCGTGCGGTCTGAGGAACGACCGTGCATCTCCGACAAACTGTCACACCCCAATATTCCACGTGTTACCGGTGGGCCTATAGCTCCAGCCTATTTCGATAAGTACCTGTCAATTCAATCTTTAGGAAAATACGTCAGTATATACTGGTAAATACAATTTAACTGACTCGTTTTGAAAACATTTAAGAAAATTAATTTTGATGCACATGGCACAAATCCTTTATAACTTGGGACAATCTTTATTAAGATCTTGTATACAGCTTTACATATTTGTCATACAAGTGGGGCCGGTTTGGAAGCCGGACATGATTAACTGACTCACCACTTATAGAACCCACAGAGGAGTTATCCCCAACTTGTGGGTAATTTAATGTTTAGCATTTGCATCTGTCAGGTGCATGCCTGCACCCCGTGCATAGGTCGTGGCCATTAAGAATTTAAATGAGCCGAGGATATCCAGGACACGGTCGTTAACCCCCAATTGTTTATGTTATCAAATAATACAGATTAAAACGGGTCATGCGGATTTATTAAATCACAATCCGACAAAATAATCCCATACCCGACCAAGCGGTATTAATATACCGTATCCCAAGCCCGTATAGGGAAAATAAGTTAAAAGTATTTACCTGGTGGTAGCAGTAAATTCCTAAGGTTCTTCAAAGGCACTTTTTACCGGAAGCTATTAATCTGTATGAAAGGTTTAATTAGCCTATTAGGATGCTAACGGGTCTTTAATTAAGTCAAGGACTTAGACCGGCTAGCTAGAAGGAAACCCTACGGATCTAAACGCTAGATTAAGCGGAGACCGGGATAGAATGTGATTTAGACCCGACAAGCTTGGATACTTGTGTAATATGGGTAAACTAAACACATTCTGGAAAATGAGAATTTAATGACAAGGTTAAGCCCGTTTCGGCTATTTTACGTATACTAGCCACGTAAACCGATCCGAACGCGTAAATGCGTAACGGGTAACCAAATAAATTAAATACAGGTCTTAATCATTATTATGCTCAAAATATGTTAATATATCAGTAGTATATCAACATTTATGCCCAAAAAGCAATTTAAACCAAAATAAGTCCCATAAGGGTATTTTGGTAATTTTAATGCTCATAAAAGAGTTTATTTATAAAACTGAGTTCCAGGTTTGATTAGATTAATAAAAACATGTACTTTAATGTGTTACATCAGTAGGATACTTAATATATGAAAAATATACCCTTTATTACTAACTATGCACCGTAAGGGCATTTTGGTAATTTTACATAGGCTTAAAAGGGTTAAAATAGACTTCTGAGTTTTAAAACTTTAGTTTACTGTAATATTATTTAAATTAGCTTAAAACATCAGTAGGTTATGAATTTTATATGATAAATATAGTTTTGATCCATACTAGGTGCTAGAAACGCTAAAAATGTGATTAAAAGGGCTATTATGGTAAAAATAGGAAATCTGAGATTTTGGTCAATTTATAAAGTTCAAAATATTATAATTATCATATGGAATCAGTATCAAAAAGTTTGGCATTAAAATGTTAGGTAAAACTCATTTTGTGGATGAAAAGGGTAAAACCGGTAGTTACCGAAATTAGGCTATAATCCTATGTTATGCTCAGCCTAAAAATAATTAAAAATCTTCAAAAATCCCAAAATATCATTTAACATCAGTAGGTAAGGAGTTTGGTGTCAAAAATCGGGTTTAGATAAGCTTCATGCTAGTTATGCCTTTTAAATACTAAAAGTTCCTTAATTACGCTATTGAGCATAACTCCCATTCTAGACTTCAAACTGATGTCAAATTTTCTGGACATGTCTAAATATCAGTAGCAAAGGTTTTAGTTCATTCACATTGCTAGAAATCTTGGTTTTATGCAAAAAAGGCGTTTTAGGCATTAATGTGCATAATTACGATCAAGAGCATATATTACAAACGATTAGGCACCATGCAATATAACTTCAGAGGGTTATACTACAATGTACTATGGTCCTAATGGAAGCTTAAAACATGGAAGAATTAAGCTTGAACGGGTCAGAACTGAAAGTCAAAGCAAAACTCAAGCTTTTGCGACTTTCGGTTATAATATGCCCTTAGACTATTAATTGTCGGATTAGGACTGATAAAACATGTTTAGATAGTCATTACCAAGTCATTAGAATGTTAAAATGTAATTTAGAACCTCTGGTTTATTAATTAAAATCATTTTTGTCATTTTTGTCCAGTTTGACTTTTTGTCAAACTACTTTGACCCGACATTTAATCAGTCAAACGAGATAATTAGGAGACACCCTTTCAGGGGTTAATCACCTATACTAATGTGGTTTCATAACCACTTTCAATTTGATCAGTGGTTAAGCCACATGTAATTAAAATGAAAGTCAAACTAATTATACACTAAGTTTGACTTTTAAGTAATTAGACTAAATTAAACAACTAAATAAGTAATTAGAAGCTTACTTAAGGTCCTAGCAAACTTTTCTACACTTGTAATCCTCTTGTTACTGCTGAGAGCTCCAGAGCAAGTCCCACAATTGAATTGTTGCAAATGATGTTCAAGAACATAAGAGGAGCTCTCCTTATATAGTGATTTCCATGGATTTAGATTACTTCCAGGTGTTTTAGGAGGCCCTGGGATCACCCCAGGTGTCCTAGCTATTGTAATAAACCGACTTACAGCTCCCTAGGTCGTTAAAAACTCGGCTAAGGCGGTGTAGCAGGTTAACCCGCACCTGGCAGCAAATTTATGTATCTGGCAGACCCTCGCGGGTCGCGTAAGACCTAAGGGGTGTCTTACGCGGGCCGCCAGAACCTGGTTAACTGGTAAATCAAGTTTCCTTGTTGGCAGATTCAGTCCCTGTTCGTTTAAACCCCTTTTTAACTTCATTTTTGACATGTAAGGCGCTTGTAGTTAGTTTGGTGAAGCTCTAGGGTGAATAACCAAACTTTGTTAGGCTCGGGTTCGTTAAATTTCTTCATGAAAGCAAGTTTTATCAAGTTGACGCTTTTAACCCAAAGTTTACAAAACACGCTTAACGATCTCGGAATCACGTGAAATTTTTATCACACATTCTCGGGAGTATATTTGAATATTACGAAACCTCGGTTTCATTAAAAGGCTATTCAGAGGTCAGAATTGACATATTGACACTTTTAACCCTTGTAATTTAAAATCTTCTGATTATTTTCACAAACGGCTTCGTATACCCAATCAATCACCCATTTAAGAATATCTTCTTCACGTGTGGTCATTCAGAGGCTTAAGTTTGGCATGTTGACACTTTTGGTCCTTTCATTTGCATATATTCACTTGTTGTCAACTTTAGTCCCTTAAACTCCATCTTTCGCATAACCGGAGTTTAGGACACGTGTCTATGTATAATTGGACACGTTTTTGCGTGGTGTTACATCCTCACCCCCTTAAAAGAAATCTCGACCCCGAGATTTACTGGAATAAGTGAGGGTACTTCTGTTTCATAGTGGACTCAAGTTCCCACGTATACTCGGGACCTCTGCGAGCGTCCCATTTGACCTTTACTATAGGTACATACTTCCTTCGGAGCTTTTTGACTTGTCGATCCTCGATCGATATAGGTTTCTCAATGAACCTCAAGCTTTTATCAACTTGCACGTCTTTATGAGACATTGCTAGAGATTCATCGACTAAACATTTCTTGAGATTACAAACGTGGAACACATCATGAATTCCACTCAGCTCCTCTGGCAATTTTAGCTTATAAGCTACACTGCCGACACATTCGATAATCTCGAATGGTCCTATATATCTAGGGCTCAGTGTCACATCCCCCGTGCCCGGTTTGACCCGGTCCAGGAGCCGCGGGACAGAAACCCGTGGTATTCATTTTCACAGCGGAAGTCTTGACAGGATCGTTTTAAACTTGAAAACGCCCGAGTTTTATTTATTTATAATTCGGGATAAACCCCGTAATTTACAGTAGAGAAATTTCATAATTTCTTTATTTTACAAACATGTTTATTTCTTTATTCGAGCCACTACTTTAAGCTTCGGAGTGTGCCTGAGCACGTGTACTTGATTCAAAGTAGGTCACCTGAAACATGTTGTAAAAATATTTTTGTCAGCGGGGAAATACTGAGTGAATCATTCATTTTAATAAAATGACACGTAGTTATAAATTACAGCATAAGAGCGATTACTATGGCTGTATCTTATTTTTATCTGGCGCCTTGTCACCTCCTGATGACTATGGTCATGCCACTATTGGGTCCTTTCACCCAAGTAGTGACGATTGTCACTGTTAGGACTTATTTGCCTAACCTGTGTTAGGGCTTATTAACCTAACCGTGAGAACTTAGTAATGTGCACAATACCCCACTAGCCAGTGATTCAAGATAACAACGACTTAATCCCTGTAATTATAACGTTTTAAAAATAATTTGGAGAATTGTAAAACAATTGATAAAAAGAGAATGACTCACATTGCAAGTTTAGACGGGCAGTACTTAGCCTACTGATAAGCCGAATAACCTAGTTTAAAAAATAATGCACACAAACCAGGTTAGTAACTAATACAGCATTTACGATAATCACGAGATACAACCCTCACAACGAATGACAAAGTACGATACTTAATATCCAACGGATTCACAACGAATAACAGAGCATAGCTCAAATATCCTGTTGGAATCACGACGAATAACAAAGTATAAACCCAAATTGAGCAGCACTTAAACACTCGTTGGATAGTTTCAATCGATCGGACGTTGAATCGTAATAGCGATCGAGTTATTACCCGGTATTGTCGCAGCACCTCGCTACTACTCAAAATTATACCCTCTAACAGTGATATTTCGTTTGAGAATTGAAAATTTTCGACAACAGAATGTCGTCCCATGCCCTGGCTATTTATAGCCTGAAAACAGGCTTCACGTGGCCCGCGTAAGCCCATAAGCATCTCTTACGCGGCCTGCCTAGCCGCCTAGTCTAGGCGTAGGCTTGCTGGGTCATGGGCTAGCCTTGACAGATGCTTTAATACGTGGCCCAAAACTGTTTCCGAATAATCTTCAGTTAACGCGGCTCGCGTAAGACATATATTGTCTTTTACGCGGCCCGCCTAAACTCTTAAAAGTTATCCGGTTTAATTATTAAGTTGTAGCGGCCCGCGTAAGACTAAGCTATCTCTTACGCGGCCCGCCTAAAACCCAAGAATCTTGTTTTTCTTGGTTTTTCATATTGGTTAGGGTTTTAGGGGTCCGGGTTTTCATGTATGGGTATATTAGGGACAATTTTTGAAGGTCCTTACATCCTCCCCACCTTAATTAAAATCTCGTCCTCGAGATTTATTGAAATAAGTGTGGATATTTGCGCTTCATCTCGGATTCTAGCTCCCAAGTATATTCAGGTCCTCTCTTTGAATCCCACTTGACCTTGACTAGCACCAGTCGTTTATGTTTGAGAAACTTAATTTTTCTATCTTCTATCTGGAGTGGTTTTTCAACAAACTTCAACTTTTCATTTACTTGCACATCTTGGAGAGGTACTACCAGAGATTCGACAGATAGACATTTCTTAAGGTTGGATACATGAAATACACCATGTACTCCAGCTAACTCTTCTGGTAGTCTTAACCGGTAAGCAACTGGTCCTATTCTTTGGATTACTGGAAACGGTCCTACGTACCTTGGACTCAACTTTCCCTTCTTTCCGAATCGTACTACTCCTTTCCAAGGAGAAACTTTCAAAAGTACCTTGTCTCCGATTTGAAATTCCAGTGGCTTACGACGATTGTCTGCATAACTTTTCTGGCGATCTCGAGCCGTCTTTAATCTTTCTTTGATTTTAGTTATCTTATCAGTAGTTTCTTGTACAATCTCAGGTCCTGATAATTGATTTTCTCCTATTTCTGCCCAACAAACTAGAGTTCTACACTTGCGTCCATACAGTGCTTCGAACGGGGCAGCTTCGATACTTGCATGATAACTATTGTTATAGGAGAATTCAATTAAGGGTAAATGTTCATCCCAATTTCCACCAAAATCTATTACACATGCCCTAAGCATGGCTTCCAAGGTTTGAATGGTTCTTTCACTTTGTCCGTCTGTTTGGGGATGATAAGCTGTACTCAAATTTAATCGAGTACCCATGGCTTCTTGGAAACTTGTCCAGAAGTGTGAACTGAAGCGACTATCCCTATCCGACACAATAGAGAGTGGAACTCCATGTAGGGATACTACTTCATCAACATATAGTTTTGCTAATCTTTCCATGGTGAAAGTTTCTTTCATGGGTAGAAAATGAGCTGATTTGGTTAATCGGTCCAAAATTACCCAAATCGCATCATTACCTTTTTGAGTTTTGGGCAACTTAGTAACGAAATCCATGGTTATTAGTTCCCATTTCCAAACAGGCATTTCTAACTGTTGAAGTAACCCTGAAGGTTTCTGGTGTTCTGCCTTAACTTGTGAACAAGTAAGACACTTGGATACATAACTAGCTATATCCTTTTTCATGCCTATCCACCAGAAATTATTTCTTAAATCTTGGTACATCTTATTATTTCCAGGGTGCATGGTATACCTAGATTTATGGGCTTCCTCTAAAATCTTATTCCTTAAATTTCCCTGTTTAGGTACCCAAATCCTTTTCTTGTGGAATTTCCAAATTCCATCACTTCCTTGTTCTAATTCTCTTGTTCGTCCTTTCATTCCTTCAGCATCATCCTTGATTGTTGTGGTTTGAACACTCTTTAATTGTTCCATTAAATCTAACTGTAGATTTAATCTAAGGGCACAAATTCGCCTTTGTTTTTCATGGTACTTACGACTTAAGGCATCTGCAACTACATTTGCCTTTCCCTCATGATATTGAATATCACAGTCGTAATCACTTAGAATTTCAATCCATCTTCTTTGTCTCATGTTTAATTCTTTTTGCCCAAATATGTACCTTAAGCTTTTATGATCCGTATAGACAGTAAACTTACTTCCATACAGATAGTGTCTCCAAATCTTAAGAGCAAAAATTACCGCTCCTAATTCTAAGTCATGAGTCGTGTAGTTTTCTTCGTGCTTTTTCAATTGTCTTGAGGCATACGCAATTACCTTGTTGTGTTGCATTAACACACATCCTAATCCTAGCATAGAAGCATCACAGTAAACTTCAAAATCTTCTGTTCCATCTGGTAATGCTAAGATTGGGGCCTTTGTTAACTTTTTCTTTAAAATTCTAAAAGCCTCGTCCTGTCTTGGTCCCCATTCAAATTTTACAGCTTTACAGGTTAGCTTAGTTAGTGGTACGGCTATCTTAGAAAAATCTTTAATAAAACGCCTATAATATCCAGCTAATCCTAGAAAATTTCTAACTTTCGTTGCTGATTTCGGGGCTTTCCATTTGGTGATAGCTTCAATCTTGGAGGGATCTACGTGAATACCTTCGTGATTCACCATGTGTCCTAAGAATTGCACTTCTGGTAGCCAGAATTCACATTTCGAGAATTTGGCATAAAGCTTTTCTTTTCTTAACAAAGTTAACAGTACATGCAAGTGTTCACAATCTTCCTCCTGGCTTTTGGAGTAAATAAGTATATCGTCAATGAAAACGATTACAAATTTATCCAAATACGGTTTACAGATTCTATTCATCATGTCCATAAATGCTGCTGGAGCATTCGTTAATCCGAAGGGCATGACTGTAAACTCGTAATGTCCATACCTAGTTCTGAAAGCAGTTTTAGGTATGTCTTCCTCTTGTACCTTTAATTGATGATATCCAGAGCACAAGTCTATCTTAGAAAAATATCTAGCTCCTTGCAATTGATCAAAAAGATCATCAATCCTAGGTAATGGGTATCGATTCTTAATTGTAACCTTGTTTTATTCCCTATAATCGATACACATTCTCATTGATCCATCTTTCTTCTTTACAAACAACACCGGGGCTCCCCATGGAGAGAAACATGGTCGTATAAATCCTTTACTTAGTAATTCATTTAACTGTTTCTTTAATTCTAACATTTCAGTTGGCCCTAACCGATAGGGTGCCTTGGCTATCGGTATCGTTCCTGGAATTAGATGAATTCTAAATTCTACCTCCCTATCAGGTGGTAATCCTGGTAAATCTTCTGGAAAGACATCTGGGTATTTTGATACTATCGGAATGTCTTCCAGTTTCTTACTTTTGGTATTAACAACTACTGAAATCAAATATGTTATTCCTTGTTTTCTTGAATAACTGGCCAACTTCATTACTGAAATAAATTTCAGTGGCTTTTGTGGTTTATCTCCGGTGATTATTACTAATTCTCCTGTGGGTGTATGAATTTCTATAGAATTTTTATCACAGAGAATTCGAGCATGGTTGGCTATTAACCAATCCATTCCTAACACGACATCGAATCCGGCTAAATTTATGGGTAACAGGTTTGCAGAAAATTTATGTCCTAAAAGTTCTATTTTCCCTTCTTGCAAAACCTTATTTATTTTAACAGAATTTCCATCTGCCGTTTCAACTGTAAAAATCTGCCTAAGATTGGTTAAGGGTAAATTAAGGG
This sequence comes from Helianthus tuberosus, assembly GCA_030545235.1. Lineage (NCBI taxonomy): Eukaryota > Viridiplantae > Streptophyta > Magnoliopsida > Asterales > Asteraceae > Helianthus > Helianthus tuberosus. The sequence goes on from CM060362.1 coordinate 5,605,362, forward strand.
CTTGGCAGAATGAAGTATTTATAAAACTTTGGTTTGCACCAGAGTCAAATAATACTTTTGCGTAAACATTGTGGACTAAAAACGTACCAGCTATGACATCAGGAATTAGTTCAGCTTCCTGAGTTGTCAATTGGAAGGCTCTAGCGTTCCTCTTGGTAGTTCCTTCAGCCGGTTTAGCCTTGTTGTCTGCTGGTTTGACTAATTTAGGGCAATCTGGCTTATAATGCCCAGTTTCTCCGCAGTTGTAGCAGACTATTGCTTTCTTTCTTCTACAGTCTCCTTCTTGGTGTCCTATAGTTTTGCAGAAATTACAGTATCCTTTGCATTTCCCAAAATGCCTTCCTTTGCAGGTATTGCAAAATGGGGTAGTGGAAAATCGTCCTGTCCCTCTTTTTCTGAAATTGCTGCTATTACCCACACGAAATCCCTGGGTAATTTCTGAGCCAAATCTTTCTTTTTATTTTCTTCTCGAGTGCGTGCCAGTCCGTTAGTCAGAGTGTTGGCTAATTCCACCGCATCGTCAATCGTGCGTGGTCTCGCAGCTTTGACAATATCACGAATCTCGCTAATTAAACCCCAAATATAGCGAGAAATAAATACCGGTTCTGGCGAAGCCAGAGTAGGTACAATTCTGGCATACTCAAAGAATTTTGAAGTATACCCTCGACAATCTACATCCACCATTCGGTGGCTCAGAAACTTATTCGCCATCTGCTCTTTTTCGTATTCCAGGCAGAACTTCCTTTCTATCAGATGTTTAAATTCCTCCCAACTCATGGCATAGGCCATATCATTTCCTTTGGCTTGTAATACTGTATTCCACCATTCTAATGCTTCTTCCTTGAAAAGGTGAGAAGCGTACATAACCTTATCTTCCTCAGCACTTTTACTTATTTTGATTACTGCCTCGGTTTTCTCTAACCAACGCAGTGCTGCAGTCGCCCCTTCGTTGCCTGCAAATTCTACAGGTTTACTGGCAAGGAATTCTTTGTAAGTGCAACCAGGTGTTGCAGCTTTCATCCTTTTATGTATCGGGGAGTGAATTCTATTATTATTATTATTACCGCCTCCATTGATGCTATTACTGGCAGTATCGTCGTGCGTACGTTTACTAGGGTGAGCTTGTGAAGGCTCAACATGACTTTTTACCGCAGCGACGATAGCTGGGATAGCATTAACTATTCCCTGAGCAACAATATTTTCTATGTCTTGCCGATTTAAGAAGTGATCCTCGTGATTATGTTCTGACTGGTTAACTTCATTAACTGGTTCATTTACGGCGTGTTCCATCTGGACGTATATGAACTATTATTTAGTACAAATACTTGGGTACACTGGACAATCAAACTTTATTTAAAACACAACCTTATAGATCTATTACAACTGTAATTCAAAAACAGACTACTATTTTAACTATGACAATTATATCCTGTATTTATTTTATTTTCTCCAACTTATTTATTTATCATGGTTGCTTTTGGTTTGGCTACTTATCTAATTCACGGATCAAGGTTCACTGCAGTAGTGGCTAACATATAAAGGTCTGACCATTTTTCATCTAACCCGTCTTCCCATGGCGGGTTTTTACCTGTTTCCTTATTAACTATTACTTCTTTTGAATTAGACGTTCCTACTTTTTCTTGGATTTTTCTAATAATCCAATCTCTCTTCTTGGGAGTAAGTGGGTTTTCATAGGATGCTTTACGAATAAATATTCCTTCACTAGTGTTCACTGAATATCTTGAGGAATTTGGTTGGGACGAAGTTTTCTTAGTCTTTTGGGCATTGTCTAGTTGATGGTAAATATCCGAGAGCTTTTGTTTACCCATTCTGTACATTAACAAGTAGTTAATTAATACTAAAAGACAATTAAAGAAACAAGTAATCACACAAATAAGTACAGCCAAAACTGTCGACTTTGCGACTATTCGATTTTTATATATTTTAATACTATGCTTCCATACACACCGATTATCTTACAAGGTTTTATTTTTAAACTTATTTTACAAGATTTATATTTTACTATTATTATTATACATTCTAACTACACCACCCTCGGCACTTTCTGTTAAGTGGCTTTTCAGAAACGACGTTCCCTCTCGTCGTATTTCCAGGAGATCTGTGCTCCTACCTCCCGAATCCTATTTCCTGCATCCACCAACTCCTCGCCATAGTGGTGGAGTTCAGCTAGGTTTTCGTTACTCATTAGTGGGATTGGTATAGGTTCTGGGTCGAACTGAGGGAGAAAAGTTTTAGGGCTATTTATAATGTTCTGAAATTGCCAGTCGGCAGTCCACCACTCTTCTAGGGCTATTTATAGGGTCTGGAATAGTAGGTTCTAGGTTAACAGGCAGTAGAGCTTCTGCTGGATAATTAAAGAGAGTTTCATCGGCAGGTCCGATGATATCACCTAGTGACAGTTTACGGTCTAGCTCTTCTTCCCAAGATAGGGGTTCCTGGTTTTGCCTAGAACTTTCTCCAGTTTCTATTCCCTTTCGTTTGTCTTTTGGGTCGTCCTTTTTCATGGTTTTCTGGGTTGCTGGCTTCTTCCTGCGCACACGCCTCCAACCTGCCCACCTATGTCTCTTTTTCACTACTTTAGGTTTTTCCTGGGGCTGGGCTTTAAATACCATAGGCTCCTCTACATCCGCCTGGTATCCAGTAGAAATACTGGTGATATCCATATCTGTACTATGGATTGAGATATTCTGTAGGGCTTCTGATATTTCGTTCATGCTGTTAGCCCACACGAAGACGCGCATAATCCTAAGTTAAAATTTTGTAAACTAAAATTTCACAAAATCACAGAATGGTAATCAGATAAATTAAGTATTTCTAAATACTTAATTGGCTTAAATCAGTGGCTCTGATACCACCTTTTTCTGTCGCGGCCCCCGTGCCCGGTTTGACCCGGTCCAGGAGCCGCGGGACAGAAACCCGTGGTATTCATTTTCACAGCGGAAGTCTTGACAGGATCGTTTTAAACTTGAAAATGCCCGAGTTTTATTTATTTATAATTCGGGATAAACCCCGTAATTTACAGTAGACAAATTTCATAATTTCTTTATTTTACAAACATGTTTATTTCTTACTTCGAGCCACTACTTTAAGCTTCGGAGTGTGCCTGAGCACGTGTACTTGATTCAAAGTAGGTCACCTGAAACATGTTGTAAAAATATTTTTGTCAGCGGGGAAATACTGAGTGAATCATTCATTTTAATAAAATGACACGTAGTTATAAATTACAGCATAAGAGCGATTACTATGGCAGTATCTTATTTTTATCTGGCGCCTTGTCACCTCCTGGTGACTATGGTCATGCCACTATTGGGTCCTTTCACCCAAGTAGTGACGATTGTCACTGTTAGGACTTATTTGCCTAACCTGTGTTAGGGCTTATTAACCTAACCGTGAGAACTTAGTAATGTGCACAATACCCCACTAGCCAGTGATTCAAGATAACCACGACTTAATCCATGTAATTATAATGTTTTAAAAATAATTTGGAGTATTGTAAAACAATTGATAAAAAGAGAATGACTCACATTGCAAGTTTAGACGGGCAGTACTTAGCCTACTGATAAGCCGAATAACCTAGTTTAAACAATAATGCACACAAACCATGTTAGTAACTAATACAGCATTTACGATAATTCACGAGATACAACCCTCACAACGAATGACAAAGTGCGATACTTAATATCCAACGGATTCACAACGAATAACAGAGCATAGCTCAAATATCCTATTGGAATCACGACGAATAACAAAGTATAAACCCAAATTGAGCAGCACTTAAACACTCGTTGGATAGTTTCAATCGATCGGACGTTGAATCGTAATAGCGATCGAGTTATTACCCGGTAATGTGGCAGCACCTCGCTACTACTCAAAATTATACCCTCTAACAGTGATATTTCGTTTGAGAATTGAAAATTTTCGACAACAGAATGCCGTCCCATGCCCTGGCTATTTATAGCCTGAAAACAGGCTTCACGCGGCCCGCGTAAGCCCATAGGCATCTCTTACGCGGCCCGCCTAGCCGCCTAGTCTAGGTGTAGGCTTGCTGGAGCAAATGGTCCGAAAGACGGATGAAAAGAAGGCGAAGAGCTTAGCGAGATTGAGTGTCTTGCCGACTCATAAGGTTGACCCCATATATCGTGAGAGTCGGAGGAGGATAGAGACGCTGATGGAGTACGTCTGTGTGATGGTCCAGCTGACGACGGTCCTCCACGCATGGGACCCTTGCCTCGTCCTCTTACTCTTGGAGGCATGATGGTGAGTTTCCTGTTGAAACAAGAAAATAAAATAAAATAAAACATAATAACAACAAAGGAAAAGTAAAGATGCATCCTATGTCATTTGCCTAGACTCGAAAGTCTAAGGAATGTGCTTATTGTGTCATTGAGATTAAACACAAAAGGTTAGTGTTTAATTCACTCAATGTTGGCTCTGATACCAACCTGTCACACCCCAATATTCCACGTGTTACCGGTGGGCCCGACGGGGAGTATCGTGACGTAGTTGATATCATCATTGTCAACACACACAATAATATAGCACAGCGGAAGGCTGGTAAATAAACTATTACAAACCATACTGTCTGTCGATGTTCGAGTACATGAATAATACAGACTGGAATGTAATAAGATCCATAGGCGAATCATAAAGTACAAAGAAACATAAACTACAGAATCCGGGTATCTATGGGATTTGCAAGATCCTCTACAACACCCTATAGCTCCAGCCTATTTCGATAAGTACCTGTCAATTCAATCTTTAGGAAAATACGTCAATATATACTGGTAAATACAATTTGACTGACTCGTTTTGAAAACATTTAAGAAAATTAATTTAGATGCACATGGCACAAATCCTTTATAACTTGGGACAATCTTTATTAAGATCTTGTATACAGCTTTACATATTTGTCATACAAGTGGGGCTGGTTTGGAAGCCGGACATGATTAACTGACTCACCACTTATAGAACCCACAGAGGAGTTATCCCCAACTTGTGGGTAATTTAATGTTTAGCATTTGCATCTGTCAGGTGCATGCCTGCACCCCGTGCATAGGTCGTGGCCATTAATAATTTAAATGAGCCGAGGATATCCAGGACACGGTCGTTAACCCCCAATTGTTTATGTTATCAAATAATACAGATTAAAACGGGTCATGCGCATTTATTAAATCACAATCCGACAAAATAATCCCATACCCGACCAAGCGGTATTAATATACCGTATCCCAAGCCCGTATAGGGAAAATAAGTTAAAAGTATTTACCTGGTGGTAGCAGTAAATTCCTAAGGTTCTTGAAAGGCACTTTTTACCGGAAGCTATTAATCTGTATGAAAGGTTTAATTAGCCTATTAGGATGCTAACGGGTCTTTAATTAAGTCAAGGACTTAGACCGGCTAGCTAGAAGGAAACCCTACGGATCTAAACGCTAGATTAAGCGGAGACCAGGATAGAATGTGATTTAGACCCGACAAGCTTGGATACTTGTATAATATGGGTAAACTAAACACATTCTGGAAAATGAGAATTTAATGACAAGGTTAAGCCCGTTTCGGCTATTTTACGTATACTAGTCACGTAAACCGATCCGAAAGCGTAAATGCGTAACGGGTAACCAAATAAATTAAATACAGGTCTTAATCATTATTATGCTCAAAATATGTTAATATATCAGTAGTATATCAACATTTATGCCCAAAAAGCAATTTAAACCAAAATAAGTCCCATAAGGGTATTTTGGTAATTTTAATGCTCATAAAAGAGTTTATTTATAAAACTGAGTTCCAGGTTTGATTAGATTAATAAAAACATGTACTTTAATGTGTTACATCAGTAGGATACTTAATATATGAAAAATATACCCTTTATTACTAACTATGCACCGTAAGGGCGTTTTGGTAATTTTACATAGGCTTAAAAGGGTTAAAATAGACTTCTGAGTTTTAAAACTTTAGTTTACTGTAATATTATGTAAATTAGCTTAAAACATCAGTAGGTTATGAATTTTATATGATAAATATAGTTTTGATCCATACTAGGTGCTAGAAACGCTAAAAATGTGATTAAAAGGGCTATTATGGTAAAAATAGGAAATCTGAGATTTTGGTCAGTTTATAAAGTTCAAAATATTATAATTATCATATGGAATCAGTATCAAAAAGTTTGGCATTAAAATCTTAGGTAAAACTCATTTTATGGATGAAAAGGGTAAAACCGGTAGTTACCGAAATTAGGCTATAATCCTATGTTATGCTCAGCCTAAAAATAATTAAAAATCTTCAAAAATCCCAAAATATCATTTAACATCAGTAGGTAAGGAGTTTGGTGTCAAAAATCGGGTTTAGATAAGCTTCATGCTAATTATGCCTTTTAAATACTAAAAGTTCCTTAATTACGCTATTGAGCATAACTCCCATTCTAGACTTCAAACTGTTGTCAAATTTTCTGGACAAGTCTAAATATCAGTAGCAAAGGTTTTAGTTCATTCACATTGCTATAAATCTTGGTTTTATGCAAAAAGGGCGTTTTAGGCATTATTGAGCATAATTACGATCAAGAGCATATATTACAAACGATTAGGCACCATGCAATATAACTTCAGAGGGTTACACTACAATGTACTATGGTCCTAATGGAAGCTTAAAACATGGAAGAATTAAGCTTGAACGGGTCAGAACTGAAAGTCAAAGCAAAAGTCAAGCTTTTGCGACTTTCGGTTATAATCTGCCCTTAGACTATTAATTGTCGGATTAGGACTGATAAAACATGTTTAGATAGTCATTACCAAGTCATTAGAATGTTAAAATGTTATTTAGAACCTCTGGTTTATTAATTAAAATCATTTTTGTCATTTTGTCCAGTTTGACTTTTTGTCAAACTACTTTGACCTGACATTTAATCAGTCAAACGAGATAATTAGGAGACACCCTTTCAGGGGTTAATCACCTATACTAATGTGGTTTCATAACCACTTTCAATTTGATCAGTGGTTAAGCCACATGTAATTAAAACGAAAGTCAAACTAATTACACACTAAGTTTGACTTTTAAGTAATTAGACTAAATTAAACAACTAAATAAGTAATTAGAAGCTTACTTAAGGTCCTAGCAAACTTTTCTACACTTGTAATTCTCTTGTTACTGCTGAGAGCTCCAGAGCAAGTCCCACAATTGAATTGTTGCAAATGATGTTCAAGAACACAAGAGGAGCTCTCCTTATATAGTGATTTCCATGGATTTAGATTACTTCCAGGTGTTTTAGGAGGCCCTGGGATCACCCCAGGTGTCCTAGCTATTGTAATAAACCGACTTACAGCTCCCTAGGTCGTTAAAAACTAGGCTAAGGCGGTGTAACAGGTTAACCCGCACCTGGTAGCAAATTTCTGTATCTGGCAGTCCCTCGCGGGCCACGTAAGACCTAAGGGGTGTCTTACGCGGGCCGCCTGAACCTGGCTAACTGGTAAATCAAGTTTCCTTGTTGGCAGATTCAGTCCCTGTTCGTTTAAACCCCTTTTTAACTTCATTTTTGACATGTAAAGCCCTTGTAGTTAGTTTGGTGAAGCTCTAGGGTGAATAACCAAACTTTTTTAGGCTCGGGTTCGTTAAATTTCTTCATGAAAGCAAGTTTTATCAAGTTGACGCTTTTAACCCAAAGTTTAGAAAACACGCTTAACGATCTCGGAATCACGTGAAATTTTATCACACATTCTCGGGAGAATATTTGAATATTACGAAGCCTCGGTTTCGTTAAAAGGCCATTCAGAGGTCAGAATTGACATATTGACACTTTTAACCCTTGTAATTTAAAATCTTCCGATTATTTTCACAAACGGCTTCGTATACCCAATCAATCACCCATTTAAGAATATTTTCTTCACGTGTGGTCATTCAAAGGCTCAATTTTGGCATGTTGACACTTTTAGTCCTTTCGTTTGCTTATTTTCACTTGTTGTCAACTTTAGTCCCTTAAACTCCATCTTTCGCATAACCGGAGTTTAGGACACGTGTCTATGTATAATTGGACACGTTTTTGCGTGGTGTTACACAAACCAAGATCAGCCGGTGATGAACGACCAGTGCAACAGGGCATTCAAGATAATCCCGGTGACGCACGGTCGTACCATACCTTGCACCCCGTGCGGATCCGATGATCAGCTAATTCCCGGTGATGAACGACCAGTGCTGCAGTTCATGCAACAAGATCCCGGAATGGCACGGTCGTGCCATATGAAGAACGGTCGTGCGAGACCGAAGACCAGTCAACTCTGCTGATGTCATGAACAGTAACTACAATAATGCATAAAGTGAACGGTCGTGTGATCGGTGCACGACCGTGCGACAGCGAAAAAATATAAAAAGCAAACAGAAGCATTCTGTTTGTAACTCTGGAATTTTGAAGAGCTTCACAGGCGATTTTCAGGCTCCGGAAGCATTAGCTTTAGCCCGGATTCAAGCCACATTGTTCGGTTTAGCTCGATTACTATCCGGATTCTCATTCTTATGCTTGTTTATGGTTTGGTTTCTTAAATCTTTCCATATTTTTGTCAAGTTTCAAGCATTTAGATTGATTATTTATGTATTATTGTAGCCTTTGGGCAAAAACACAACAATTCCTTGCTTGATTATAGCCATTAGTTTGTTAATCTTTGTTTGTAATGACATTTTGAAGTATTTTCTATGATTATCTTTGATGATTAGTTTGCAACCTTGTTATTGATATTGATTTCTTGATTATAAGTAATTGTGTTGGATGATTGGTACTTGGTTAGTTAAGATAGTTGAAAATGAAGCTTAATTAATCATGTATTAGTAAACTTTAAACTTGGTTAACTAGTTTAACTTGGTTAAAATGTGGGCACCATGATACTAGAAATGGTTAGTGGTTTAATAAAATGTAATTATTGTTAATCAAGAAAGCTTGCCCTCACGGAAGGACTCTAACGGGTTAGATGGTGTTGTTATGAATTATTGCCATGATTTGTTAGCTTAGTTAGTAGTTTCGGCCAAAATTGCTATCTTGGTGAATTTATGTGCAAGATTTGTAAAATGAACTCGGTTGTGATTTAATCTAGTTTATGCTTGTCTCGGTGGTTGCATTGTGTTTATCGGTGTCGCTTTCCTTGATTAAGTGAGGTTAGAAAACTCCTAACGGATGACTAACTTATTTTTAGGAGATTTTTGTAGACATTAATCAATTGCACGTTAAAGAACAATTTTAGGTGGTTAAAGTGTGTTTATCGTTTTAACTTTCCGAATGATTGTCATGTTAGGATTCCCGAAAGGGATACTACTTGTCTTAAATTGGAAAATTGACCGAATGCTTCTAGTGCCAAAACCGACTTAGTTGACATGCTTTGGTTGTGTATTAAGCAAGGCTATTTATCTATTTTAGTATTTTAAATCTACTATGTTTTATAAGTATTTATTTATGCTTACTTTAGTTTAATTAAAACTAAAACAACTTATGTTTTTACCGGTAATTTGTGACAAAGGTCTAGTATTATTTCTCTGCCCATTTCCGTGGATCGATACTTGGTTCTTACCGATACTTTACTACATATATGACGGGGTACACTTGCCTCTTTCGTGTGTGTTTTGATGTAAAAGTAATAATCACTTTTATAAATTTAAAACCAAATCGTGTGTAATTTCATTGTAAAAATATGTGTAGTCACGCACACGTCAAGTTTTTGGCGCCGTTTCCGGGGAATGGCGAGTTTTAGGAACGACCCGAGTCATTGTGTTATCGGTGTATATACTTGTTAATATTTGTGTATATTTTCGTGATTATTTATTTGTTGATTTATTTGTTAATATTTCTTGCTTTTAATTCAATTTATTCATTTTCGTGATTCTTTTGTACACTTGTAAATTTTTATTCTATTTATTTGTTCTAATCCGGATTTATTTATTCATTTATTCGTTGAATTTTCGGCTCTTAAAAATCGTTTTTACACTAGCCGATTCGATTATTTTCATTGCTTTAATTTTTATAAAAATTTCGGCCCATTTTCTGATTTTTATAAATTTTTCAGCCCATTTAAAATAATATTATGTTTCTTTTCAGCAAAAAAAAAACAGCATTATTATATTAATAAAATATTCACTGTGTCAAATTTTCGTTTGCAGGTTTGTTGGTGCATGTTTGTGACAACAGCTTAGATTTGGTCTTTGGATATCTTGTAATTAGATAAACGATAAACAGTTAGCGGGTTTAGCTTTGTAATAGTTAGTTGTAATGTTTGGGCTAACTAAACCCATACTTATGGGGATGTGGGGCGAATTGGGCTTGTCCAATTCGCAGTCCATGATGTTTAACCTTGGCCCAAGTAGTAACCTTGTGTTAGATAAACAAGGTTAGGCTTTAGGGTTTAGGTTAATCAGCTAATCAGCTAATTAGCCAAAACAGTTTGTGTGAGAGAATTCGTGAAGGCTCTAGGGTTTGGACGAATTTGTGGTCTTGATTGATTGTAATTCGTGAAGGCTCTGATACCATCTGTTGCTGACAGAGCTATTGAAGCTGAAGCTATCCAAAGACCAAAGACAGTACAAGATTACATGAAGATTCCAAGATGACTGAAGACAAAGTTATTTTATGAAGCTATTGTCAAGGGGGAGTTTGTTGGTGCATGTTTGTGACAACAGCTTAGATTTGGTCTTTGGATATCTTGTAATTAGATAAACGATAAACAGTTAGCGGGTTTAGCTTTGTAATAGTTAGTTGTAATGTTTGGGCTAACTAAACCCATACTTATGGGGATGTGGGGCGAATTGGGCTTGTCCAATTCGCAGTCCATGATGTTTAACCTTGGCCCAAGTAGTAACCTTGTGTTAGATAAACAAGGCTAGGCTTTAGGGTTTAGGTTAATCAGTCAATCAGCTAATCAGTTAATCAGCCAGAACATTGTGTGAGAGGAATTTCGTGAGAGCTTTAGGGTTTAGACGAAATTGTGTTTGGTTAGGGTTTGATTGATTGTAAAACGTTTGTTTGGATAATCAATAGAAACCCAGTTTGAAAGTGATTTGCTGTTTCTGTTTTCTACTTGTTTCTGTGATATTCTGATCAAGAGGATTCCGCACTCTTGATTGGAAAGACAATTCTGTAAAAGATCCATACACGAATAGGGGACCTACAAGGTTGATGTCCTCAACTCCCGCGCCCGCTATTGCTGAGCCGGCTGACGAACCAGCGCATAATCTTAGAAGAAGTAAGAGGCTGCGTGAAAGGTCGCTTGTCATTGCACAACGCATTGCTAACGCAATTGACGAGCCGGTGATTATCTCTGAAGACGAAAGCTCAGGGGACGAGGAGAGAGTCGTCATGGCGGACGACGATCGACCTTTGAATGAAACGAATCAGCCCGGAAGGGCAGGCCTGGAGCCGAGTATCCTTCAGCCTACTATAGATACTCCTACTTTTGAAATTAGACCTAGTATTATTAACATGGTGCAGAATTCTGTACAGTTTGACGGACGTGAGCATGAGGATCCTGGGAGGCATACCTCTGGAAATTCCGGAAATAGGTTTTCAACATTATATATCATTGGAATCGTAATCTCGAGACGAATCTAACGGTATAACTTGGTAAAAACAGTTTTCGGATAATATTTGTACGGTTTCATCAGTTCGCTTACGGTAAAAGCTTGAAAAGGACCAGTATAGGAGTTAGATTTGGATTTTGATTCAGGTTACCAAAATCCATTTAAACTTTTACGCTGCGTGATGGCTAAGATGGATAATGGAAGCGAGGTTGTTAAGAACTGGCCAAAGCTTCTAAATGTCAATGAATATGCTGAATGGAAAAAGAAGGTTGAGGCATATGTTGAAAGTAAGGATGCGAGAATGTGGAGTTGTATGATAGATGGATACGTTGCTCCCACACGTCGTGTTGATGGTAGAGTAAAAGTAATTTCTTATGAGAAGATGGATGAATCTGAGAAACGAGTGGTTGATGCTGAGAAGAGAGCTTTAGCAGTGATCAAGAAATCCTTACCTGAGGGCATTAAGAATACCTTCAAGAACTATGGGAATTCTAGAGATCTGTGGGAAGCTTTAGAAAAACGTTATCAGATTCCATCAAAAGTGAATACTTGTGATCAAGCATTGGTAGCTGAGTTTGCAGCTGTGAAGATTGGAGATGGAGCTGTTGAGATAGAAGAGAAGAAGGAAGCAGATGAGGAGAATGCTCAAAAGAAGGGTGCAGAAGTTTCAAAGGGCTTGAAGGATGTGAACGGACTTACAGCAAAGGTAAAGGTATCATCAGAATCTGTAAGTCATACATGTCTAAATTGCACTGAACTACAGGTTAAAGTTGACAGACTATCGGAGCAAAACAACATTCAGTCAGCTGAATTAGAAAAGTTAAAAGAGTCAAATGTTCTTTTGATTAAACGAGAGTCAGATTGTTTTACAAAACTCAAATCAAATGAACAAGAAATTAGCAGTTTAACAAGCAAAGTCAATGAACTGTTACAGGTCATTGATTTAGCTCGTGAAACTGTGAAAGAAAAGACTAACGAGCTTTCAGAAAAGTGCACAGAATTGGCTGATGCACAAGCCAAAATTGTTGCACTTCAGGGGAAGTTAAACGATTTTGGGAATTCTTCGTTAGTCAGAACTCAAATTCAAAAAGGTTTAAAAAGAAGTAATGATAAAACAGGGGTGGGGTTTACTAAAGCTTCATCTTCTGGAAATCAAGACTACTCATTTTTACCAACTGAAGATGAGCTAACTGAGTTTGTAACCACTGCACAAGTAGTAGTGGATCCGATAGCTGTGGACTTGCCAGATAGTCCAGTTTCTTTGAAAGAATCTGTTGGGTCTAACGGTACACCTCATAAAGTGGATGAGGATACCAAAGACAAAACGGCCAACACATTTAAAAAGGGATCCAACAGAAAGAAAAGTTATAAGAAGAGATCCTGTTTTAAATGTCACAACATAGGGCATGTGGCAAGTTGTTGTCCTTTGAAGAAAGGTAAACAAAAGGTTGATGAGGTTAAGGATGAGAATCAGGTTGGGTCAAGCAATAGTGTAAAAACAAGTTGTCAGACAAAGAAACCTGAATCTCAATCAAAACCCTCAACTTCGAAAAGATTTGATAGACCAAGAAGTATTTCTCCACAATTTAGTCATTATAATGGTAAATCAAGTCAGTTTCAAAGTCAACATAGAAATTTTGGATATCAAAATCGATACCAGACATCTGTAAATCGAAATTTTCAAACAAGAAATGGACATAGGGGTTTTAGTAACTCGAATGTTCAACAATATCCAAAATTTTTTCAAAATTCATGGTATAATAATGGGAGAAGCAGGTATCCAGATAATCCACTGAAGTGTGATGGATATTGGATGGATGTACCTGTAATGGATGAATTTGGAAAACCCAAGACTATCAGGGCTTGGGTTCTTAAGACTAACTGAGTTGTTGAGTGTGTGCAGGAGCTGCTAAGGAGGATTATCAACTTATGTTGATAGTGGCTGCTCTAGGCACATGAAGGGGGATGTGAGACTGTTGATATATATTTTGATTGATTTAAATTGAAGTTCAAAGTGCTGAGTCGACACACTAGATAACCTGGCAGATCTTTATACTAAAGCTTTTGACAGGGCTCGCTTTGAACATTTAGTCGAACTCAACGGGATGAGGAATCCTGAATAACTGGTTTTTCATAAGAATTTTGTAAATAGTTTATTGCTTTTCTTAAAAATAAAAAAAAAACAAATTTGAAAAATCAAAAACATAAAAAAAATTGAAAAATTAAAAATGGTATCACTGTGTGAAAAAGGAGAAATGATAGTACATCAGCAAGTTAGACTGTCACACTGAAACTGAAATTAAAATGCTTAAGTGTGATAGCAGCTTCATTATATGATGTACCAGTAGGCAAAAAGCATGAAATAATCAACTTACCTATGTGATATAAACTTAAAAGAACTGTGTATGAGTGGGGAACACATCAGTGGTGTATGGTTTAATGACCTTAAATCTTGCGTTGATAGATTGCCAAAATCTGAAGTTTTGGGTCTTTATACTGTTATTTCATCTGGGGATATCTTGACTGTCTTTCTGTTCAGAACTAAAATTGTACATGACCTCAGGAAAGAAAGTCACTTGGAATTAGCTCATTTCTATTTGAATGTCTGTATGTTGTCCCGATACACACAATTTTGATCTGATTCTGAAATCTTCTCTGAAAAAAGTCGTGTACCTCCTCTGCTGCATCCAGATATATGCTGACCTGGAGATGCTAGGCAACGACAGCTTCTGCTGCATCCAGATACATGCTGACCTAGCTGTACGTTGTCGCGCTATAGATCTAATACACCCGAAAGAGGCCCTCTAGTGCCCAAAAGAAACCCAATAAACCTATATCAAACTGAGAAAAACTCATTTGATCTGTATATTATACCATCTCTCCTAAAGATCTATTCTGTTCTCTTCTCAACCTATTCCCAGTTAAGATTTCAGAAATCTGGATTGGACTTGTGAAATATGTGGTAGGGAAGATACTTGCATGATAGAGTGTGTTGTTTATATTTCCAGGATTTGATTAGTATTTATTTGGGTGTTCATTGTTAAGCAATCAAAACATGATAAAACAGATTATATGCAGACCTAGGCACTGTCAGGATATTTTAAAGGATGAATTCGGTATACTCACCTACTACGATGAATCTTTGTGCATACCTTGATCGTAGGGGTATATCCTGAAGTGGGACACACTAGTATATCAGTATTAAAATTACCTTAACATATCATACGGTAATGGTACTTGAAATATTCATGCATTTTGTTTAAGAGGACAAACATACCGGTAATTGTCTTGGACTGCTTTTCATGAAAAATTAAATAAAGAATTATCTAATAATGTGAAACAGTTTGATTTTGTTGATATGATCTTCTTATCAGTGATTCTCACAAAAATAGAGTGTTTATTGTTTTTTGTATTTACTTGCTTTCAGAAAATATAAAAATCCAAAAATAGTGTCTTTTTCTGTTTAAATTCTTAACGTACGGAAAACTGTTATTCTTGGAGGAATTGTTACTTATAGGGGGAGACGGTGTTAGAAAGTGAGTTCAAAATTTTAAATCATGCGGGTTATAGGGTGTGTGATTAAAAGGTTTTGCGTGTTGGTGATAAATTGGAAAATACTTAATCTGTTATGCAGTTTAACAAATCTCTTGAATAATAATAATTTGTTTAACTTAGGTTGAAAAATTCTTATGGTTTCTCGAGATGTTTGTTTTATAGTATACAGTGTGAAGTGTTGTGTTGCTGATGAGTTGCTGTGAAGATGAGAGTTTGATTGGATGCATGGTAGAACCTCCTTTCTACATTGCAGACAAGTTGAAGAGTTTGAAGATTGCTATTCAAATGCTGAACTGGAGTTTACTCAAACGCTAAAGTTTTTAAAGATTTGGTGATTGGATGCATCAGCTTAGGGGAGTCTGTTGCTGACAGAGCTATTGAAGCTGAAGCTATCCAAAGACCAAAGACAGTACAAGATTACATGAAGATTGCAAGATGACTGAAGACAAAGTTATTTTATGAAGCTATTGTCAAGGGGGAGTTTGTTGGTGCATGTTTGTGACAACAGCTTAGATTTGGTCTTTGGATATCTTGTAATTAGATAAACGATAAACAGTTAGCGGGTTTAGCTTTGTAATAGTTAGTTGTAATGTTTGGGCTAACTAAACCCATACTTATGGGGATGTGGGGCGAATTGGGCTTGTCCAATTCGCAGTCCATGATGTTTAACCTTGGCCCAAGTAGTAACCTTGTGTTAGATAAACAAGGTTAGGCTTTAGGGTTTAGGTTAATCAGTCAATCAGCTAATCAGTTAATCAGCCAGAACATTGTGTGAGAGGAATTTCGTGAGAGCTTTAGGGTTTAGACGAAATTGTGTTTGGTTAGGGTTTGATTGATTGTAAAACGTTTGTTTGGATAATCAATAGAAACCCAGTTTGAAAGTGATTTGCTGTTTCTGTTTTCTACTTGTTTCTGTGATATTCTGATCAAGAGGATTCCGCACTCTTGATTGGAAAGACAATTCTGTAAAAGATCCATACACGAATAGGGGACCTACAAGGTTGATGTCCTCAACTCCCGCGCCCGCTATTGCTGAGCCGGCTGACGAACCAGCGCATAATCTTAGAAGAAGTAAGAGGCTGCGTGAAAGGTCGCTTGTCATTGCACAACGCATTGCTAACGCAATTGACGAGCCGGTGATTATCTCTGAAGACGAAAGCTCAGGGGACGAGGAGAGAGTCGTCATGGCGGACGACGATCGACCTTTGAATGAAACGAATCAGCCCGGAAGGGCAGGCCTGGAGCCGAGTATCCTTCAGCCTACTATAGATACTCCTACTTTTGAAATTAGACCTAGTATTATTAACATGGTGCAGAATTCTGTACAGTTTGACGGACGTGAGCATGAGGATCCTGGGAGGCATATCGCTGCTTTTCTCGCTGTTTGTTCGACATTTAGGATTACAGGTGTTTCGGAGGATGCAATTCGGTTGAGGTTGTTTCCTTTCTCGTTGCGTGAGAAAGCTAGAGCTTGGCTTTTGTCACTTCCAGCCGGGTCCATCAGGACCTGGAATCAGTTGGCGGATCAGTTTATGCAGAAATATTTTCCGCCCGAGAAAACAAACAAGCTACGTAACCGGATTGTTTCCTTTTGCCAGGACGAGGGAGAGTCGTTGCACGCGGCCTGGGAGAGATTTAAAGATTTGTTGATTGATGTTCCACATCATGGCTTCTCCAAGCAACAGCTGGTTTTGACGTTCTATCAGGGGCTCAGTTACAACACACAGGAGCGATTAGACATGAACGCAGGAGGCGATCTAGGAACTAAGACGCCGACGGAAGCGTATGATATTATAGAAAAAGCTGCGTTGAAATCCAGCTCGCGACGTGAAGGAGATAGAGGCCGGGCAGCATCATCATCGTCATCTCGCGCAGGAGCACACGCGGTGGATGACTACACGGCCATTACTGCACAAATCTCGGCTCTTTCAGCGAAATTCGATAAGTCCCAGATGATTGCACAAGCCGGTTCAGGATGTGACCAGTGTGGAGTGTCACATGAGCCTGGTGCATGCTTTCAGGGAGTCGTATATGAGGGCCACGAAGAAGTGGATTTTGTGAGTAATCAGGTGAGGCCGCAGAACAATCCCTACAGCAACACCTATAATCCCGGTTGGAGAAATCACCCAAATTTTGGGTGGCGAGTGAACACAGGTAATCAGAACCCATAGGGGTTCACTCAGCGTGCTCTAGCGCCCCAGCAGGGTCAGCAGTACCAGCAGTACAACCAACCTTACCAGCAGCGTCCATATTCATACCAGAATCAGGGCACTGGGAATAGCTCCCAGCAGCAGGCCCCTCAGTCTAGTTCCAAGCTGGAGGATATGATGGCTCAGCTTCTCTCTAGCTCCGAAAAACGATACCAACAAAGCGAAGATCGTTTTCTAGCTAACGAGGGAGAAATGAGGATTCAGAAAGCCTCGATTCAGAATATCGAGAATCAGGTTGGTCAGTTGGCGCAGATGATGTTCAAAAGACCCCCAGGTGGTCTTCCGGGTAATACAGAACCAAACCCGGGCGGGCATGTGAATGCGATCATGACCAGGAGTGGAAAAACTACCGGACCCGTCATATCGGACTCATCGCCGATCACTGGAGCGGTCCCGACTGACACACCGGACGAGGTGCAAGCCAGGCTACGCCCAGCAAGTACAGCACAAGTCCAGGAGCCGCTCAAAGATTACACTCCACCAGTACCTTATCCAGGCAGGCTGAAGAAACAGAAGAACGAAGAGTAATACGGTAAGTTCCTTGAGTTGTTTAAGCAACTACACATTAATATACCGTTTGTTGAAGCCTTGGCCCAGATGCCAAAGTATACGAAATTCCTAAAGGATATCCTCTCGAATAAACAGAATCTCGAGGATATATCATGTGTGGTGATGAATGAAACTTGTTCCGCCGTTCTGCAAAACCGTCTGCCCACGAAAATGGGAGATCCGGGTAGTTTTACAATCCCGTGTTTGATTGGAAACATGTATGTTAGCCATACATTGGCTGACTTGGGAGCGAGTATCAACCTTATTCCAAATAAGGTTTTTACAAAGCTGGATCTGGGTGAGCCGTCGCCCACTAGGATGAGCATTCGGTTGGCAGATCGCTCAATAAAGTATCCGCGTGGATTTGTGGAAAACATGCTTGTAAAAATCGATAAATTTGTTTTCCCGTGGACTTTGTTATCCTTGACATGGACGAAGATTCAATAGTGCCTTTAATACTTGGACGCCCGTTCCTCAATACAGCGAGGACGATTGTTGATGTGGCAGCTGGCCAAATCACGCTCCGAGTAAATGACGAGCACGTGACATTTGATATTAAAAGATCAATGCAGCATCCGCAAAGTCACGATGACATGCTTTACTATGTCGACATTGTCGACGCATGTGTGTGCTCTCATTTTCAAGGCACTGTTGACGAGATTGATTCGGACACACGTCTGTCATGTGGAGACCTGATTGGCATTACGCAGGAGGGCCACGATTTCGAGCAGCCAGTCTATCAGATTGGTGACGATGGTTCCCAGAGTCCGGAGAGGTTTCTAGAAACTAGCCATGTAAAAGAAGAGGAAGCAAAGCCTTCGGTTGAAGATCCGACGCCTTTGGAGTTGAAAGAACTCCCGCCACATCTCGAGTATGCATTTCTGGACGAGGAGCGTCGCTTACCGGTCATAATTTCGGCATCATTGGAAAAGGATGAGAAAAATCAGCTTCTCGAGGTTCTGAGACTTCATAAGAAAGCCATTGTATGGAAAATCGTGGATATCAAGGGCATCAATCCTTCTTTTTGTACTCACAAGATTCTGATGGAAGACGAGTACAAACCATGTGCACAGCATCAGAGGCGTTTAAATCCGAATATGCAAGACGTGGTGAAGAAGGAAGTGATTAAGTTGTTGGATGCCGGAATGATTTATTCTATTTCTGACTCTGTGTGGGTGAGTCCGGTGTAGGTTGTACCTAAGAAAGGTGGTATGACTGTAGTTTCAAATGATAGGAATGAGCTAATTCCTACCCGTACCGTCACTGGGTGGCGAGTTTGCATTGACTACCGCAAGCTCAATGATGCTACTCGCAAGGATCACTTCCCGCTTCCATTCATCGACCAGATGTTGGAACGTCTGTCGGGGAAGTTGTATTACTGTTTCTTGGACGGGTTCTCTGGATACTTCCAAATTCCTATTGCTCCTGAGGATCAGGAGAAGACTACCTTTACCTGTCCCTTCGGCACTTTCGCCTACCGGCGGATGCCTTTTGGGCTGTGTAATGCACCAGCGACCTTCCAGAGGTGCATGGTTGCAATTTTTCATGATATGATCGAGGATTCTATGGAGGTTTTCATGGATGACTTTTCGGTATTTGGGGATTCCTTCGATCATTGTTTGGAAAATTTGAAAAGGATGTTGAAGAGGTGTGAGGAGACGAATCTTGTCCTAAACTGGGAAAAGTGCCACTTCATGGTGAAGGAAGGCAAAGTTTTGGGACACAAGATTTGGCATGCTGGTATGGAGGTCGATCCAGCCAAAGTGGATATCATTTCACGACTTCCACCTCCCACCTCTGTGCGAGCGATACGGAGCTTTCTTGGTCATGCGGGATTCTATAGGCGATTCATCAAGGATTTTTCAAAGATCGCTAGGCCCATGACCCGTTTGTTGGAGAAAGACGCTCCGTTCATATTTGGAGATGATTGCTTGAGAGCCTTTGACCTTCTCAAGCAAAAGTTGATTAAGGCCCCTATTTTAGTTGCACCAGACCGGAGTCTGTCGTTTGAAATTATGTGCGACGCGAGTGATTACGCTATAGGGGCCGTTCTTGGACAAAAGAGAGAAAAGCACTTTCACCCGATCTATTATGCGAGCAAGACTCTTCACGACGCTCAGGAGCATTATACCACGACAGAAAAAGAGCTCTTGGCGGTCGTTTTCGCATTTGACAAATTTAGATCGTACTTGGTGCTTTCGAAAACCGTTGTGTATACTGATCACGCAGCCATCAGATATCTCTTCAGCAAACAGGACGCCAAATCGCGTCTGATCAGGTGGATCTTGTTGCTGCAGGAGTTCGATATTGAAATTCAAAATAAAAAGGGTGCGTTGAATGTAGCGGCTGACCATCTATCTCGTTTAGAGCATGGTGACATCGTGGACGCGGGTTGGGATTCCATAAATGACAACTTCCCACACGAGTCTTTGATGAGTGTTGAGATATGCGATGAGTCGCCATGGTTCGCCGACCTTGCGAACTACCTTGCTTGCGGGATTCTGATTAAAGGGTTGACTCACCAGCAAAAGAGGAAATTCTTTTCGGATGTCAAGCACTACATTTGGGATGACCCTTACTTGTTTCGGGTTGGTGCTGATCAGGTGATTAGGAGGTGTGTTTCAGGGAAGGAGGCGACCGATATTCTGCGCCATTGTCACAAGGGACCTACCGGAGGCCACCATGGAGCCAACATTACCGCCAAGAAGGTGTTGGATTCTGGGTTTTATTGGCCAACTATATTTCGTGATGCGCAGAGTTGGGTTAGAGCATGCGATGCCTGCCAGAGGGCGACAAATATATCGGCACGTGATGAAATGCCTCAGAACTGGATTCAGGTTTGTGAAGTCTTTGATATCTGGGGGATAGACTTCATGGGACCATTCCCCCCCCCCCCCTCACGAGGTAATAAGTACATCCTGGTCGTAGTTGACTATGTATCCAAGTGGGCGGAGGCACAGGCCTTACCCACCAATGATGCCAGGGTGGTCGTGAGATTTTTTAAAAGCTTATTTGCCCGGTTTGGCGCTCCGAAAGCGCTTATCAGTGACAGAGGGACGCATTTTTGCAATACTCAGCTCGAAAGAGCTTTGTCCCGTTACGGTGTGCATCACCGTTTATCCACGCCCTATCATCCATAGACAAGCGGGCAGGTGGAAGTCACGAACCGGGGGCTGAAGAGAATCCTTGAGCGGTCAGTAGGTGCAAACCACAAGGATTGGTCGGATAAGCTTGATGAAGCGTTGTGGTCTTTCCGTACGGCTTACAAGACGCCTATTGGGACTACTCCCTTTAGGCTTGTTTACGGAAAAGCATGCCATTTGCCGGTTGAGTTGGAGCATAAAGCGATGTGGGCTCTAAAAACCGCAAATCTGGACTTGAAAACCAGAGGTGA
The DNA here is from genome assembly GCA_030545235.1 of Helianthus tuberosus. NCBI lineage: Eukaryota > Viridiplantae > Streptophyta > Magnoliopsida > Asterales > Asteraceae > Helianthus > Helianthus tuberosus. Next base: position 5,626,632 of record CM060362.1, read on the forward strand.
AGCCCGGTTTCTCCAGATTCATGAATTGGAAGAGTTGCGACAACACGCTTATGAAAGCTCCGTTTTGTACAAGGAGCGCACGAAGAGATTGCACGATAAAGGCTTGAAGGACCACAAAGAATTCCAAGCGGGCGATCTTGTTCTTCTTTACAACTCGCGGTTGCGCTTATTTCCCGGGAAGCTTCATTCACGTTGGACAGGCCCATACACAGTTAAAGAGGTATTTCCGTACGGGACTGTTGCAATAGAGAACGCGGACGGCGTTATTTTCAAGGTAAATGGGCATCGCTTGAAGTTGTACATTGCCGGGCCGATAGAGTCGGCAGTGGAGGTCATTGAGCTCCAAACCCCGCACACATCATAAGTGTGGGGAGGAGAGAGTCTACGCTACTGACTCGCGGATCAAAAATGTAGCATGAGCGTCAAAAGCGCTTTAGGGGTAAAATCGTCATTTTTGTGTTTTTCTAGTTTTAGCGTAATTTAGGAGTATTGGTAGTTTCCGTTAGTTTGTATAGTTTTTATACGTGCCGAGTGAAGGGTTTATGTGAGAAAAATGTTAGAACAGTTTGCGGATGGTAAAAATGGCGAAAAACGGCCGAAAAGGGTGCTGAAACTGTTTTCTGCAGAAAAATCTGATCTGCAGATATGGCACGGCCGTGCCACCTATCGCACGCCCGTACGTTTGCGGGCTGGCCGGAACGGTGAGTCGCACCCCCGGTGCATCTCCGAGAACAGCGTGAAGGGTCAGCCAAATGTCGGCGACGCACGAACGTGCGGTCCGTCGCACGACCGTGCGAATGGCTAAGGGCAGTTTAGTCATTTGTCCAATATAAATACCCTCATCTGCAGCCCCCATTCACAATTCGCGAACCCTAACTGCTGCCGACCGTTCCAGAGCGTTTTTGCCTTAAATAGCACGGTTTCTTCGCACGGTTCCACCCATCTCTTCGCACGATGGATCATCCCTTCCTTCAGTTTAACCCCAATGATGAACGAGAAGCCCTTTGTATCCCAATACGGGACGCCTTATGGAGAAGACGAGGGCAATTTGGCGTCCCCGGGAGGTTGGATTGGGACGTTATGAGGGATCTCAATCAGTTTGATAGGCTTGAAAACATGATCAGTATCCCACTTGCGCGCTTAGTAGCTATCGACCGACCCATCTATCTTGAGCTAACGATAGAGTTTTTCTCCACATATGCCTACGAAAAAACAATTGCTGCTAGAAGGCCAAAATTCCGCTACAAGGAGCGGGTAACTTTTAGGTTGGGCGGACGCTGGCATAGTTGGTCGGTAGGTCGATTGGGTAGGAGGCTGGGTATCTACACAACTGCAGACATGGATTCCGAGTTCTTCACTGAGCAATTTACCTTTCCGTCTGATGAAGCACGGGCTGCATTCTGGGCTGCAAATGCTATTGGTGACCCTTATGACCCGAGAATGTCTAAGGCTTCACGGTTGAGAGACCCCTTGGTTCGAGAGATGCATCATGTGTTTAGCCACACCATTTGCGGCCGCATGGACAGTTTAGGGAACTGTCCAACACCGGATTTGATTTTTCTGTACGCGCTGGTTGATGGAGTACACATTAACCTAGCCGCAAGGATGGCTGAATACTTTGTGAAGTGCTCAGGTAGAACGCCGAACAGTCAGATTCATGGCGGTCAATATGTGACCGAGATTGCTTACAACCTAGGGTTGATGACTGATGAGGTGCTTGAGAGTCTCACTCATGTGACCGATGGTGTTTATGTTGATATTCGGTCGTTGAAGGCGATGGGGGTAATTGCTGAGACTGATCAGGGGGAATAGATTGAGGGGTCTGAATAACGAGGTCTGGGACCCGTTACCCCCCACTTCCAGCAGAGGATGAGGATGAAGAAATGGAGGAACAGCATGTAGTTCAGCAGCACGGGCAGCACCAGCCACAGACACCACCACACCAGCCACCGCATTCACCGCAGCACCATGATTACCACCAGCATCTGGAGTGGCCAGAGTTTTACCAGCAGTTCCAACAGATGCGTGTTACGCAGGAGCAGCATGGGACCTATATCGACCAGATTAGGACTAGCCAGGACCAGATCCGGGCTAGTCAGGATCAGCTCAGGGCCACTCAGGATCAGCTTAGGCATAACCAGGAGAGTTTATACCAGGGGGTGAGTGCCGGATTTTCATACTTATTCGGGGAGATGCATCATGCATATCCCGACTACTTTCAGCACCCTCCACAGTTCCCACCGTGGAACCCACCTGGTTATGATGATGTGGGCCCATCCTTCACGAGAGACGATGATGGTGATGACGAGTAGGAGATGGTGGTGTTGTTCGTTTATGGTTTTTATTATTTCAGTACTTGTTATTTCGGGTGTTCTTTTTGCTTAGTATTTCAAACACCCCCAGATTGTATTTTATTTTCAAACACTTTACTTTATGTCTTGTCTTTGTTGGGATTTCTAGTATTTCTATTTATGTACATTATGGTTTTTATGTTATTCTGTTACTATTCTGTTTTGGTGTACATGTGACATACTTGCAGTTCCGACATATCTTGGACCAGAGCATATGACAGACACAGCTTTGGAAGTCTCGTTTCATCAGATATCATCTTGAGGGGAGTACTATTATCCTTTTTCTCTATATTTTGGTTTCGCATTGGGGACCATGCGAAGTTCAAGTATGGGGAGGGGGTTAACTTGGTTAACTTTGTTTGTCCTCTAAAAAAATCAGAAAATTCATTCAAAAATATATGTTTTCTGTATATATTTTAGTAAATAAACCGGTTGGTTGTGTTTTAGAAAGCTTCGGACTTGATAAAAACTCGACAAGCAAAATATTTTTGAAAAAGGAAACCGGAAAGCGTGACAAACAAAGAAAGACTTGCATGATAGTTTTCACACTTTTACCCATTCCTTCCGTTATGTGAGCATATTTGAGCCTTGATATTGTTATATATATTTGTTCATTTCGGATATAGGAGTGAGCCGGATGTTATGTGTAATTTAGAACTTGTCACTAGTATACTTGTTAAGACCATGAACTTGCGGAATTGTGTAAAAGTGATAGAGGCACTTAGATTACCCCTTTGTTGTTAGCCTTGTTCTTTGTGTTGTGTTTCCCGTAAACCCTATGTTACCCTTTAGAATTAACCATGTCGAGCCTTCCCGTTTACCTTTGTCTACCCAATATTATCGCCCACTTAGCCATATTTAGCCTTTTTTATATTTTAAACCTTTTAGCGTTAAAACTCGGCCGAAATAATCGTTTAACTAGCGCTTGTTATAGTTTACTACCCATTGTATAAATCCGTTAGTTTATTTTGATAAAAAAACAACAGAAAATAAAACACCCTAAAATAGGGTGAAGTTGACAAAAATCGATCAATTTTGAATGCTTAAATGTTAAAATTTCGTTGATAAGCTCGATTGCGCAATAATCGCCTTTTTAAGGCATTTGTATGTATAGTTGTATTGTTTGTCGCTAGTTAAACGCTAAAACTGAGTTTTAACCGTTTCGCCACTTTAAATATCCATTTCCATACCCTTCGCCCAAGCCTAACGTTGCAACCCGTAAAGACCTCTTGATTTACACTTTTTCGCATGTTAGTTGGTGGAGACGAGATCTTATAACAAGCTTATGATATTACACATTTCATTGACGAGGCATTGAGTGTTTGCACGTACACATTTTATGTATGTTTCATAAATAAAACCGAGTGTGTGTGAACATTGTGAGTTGTGTGAAGATTAACATGTTGAGTCAATTAAATGTGAAGTCACGGCTTTTTGGTTGTCGCTACATAATTGCATATGCTTGTTGGGTTTGAGTCTTTTGATGTTGTCTTTCGAAAAACCGGCTAACCGTTTATATTTGTTTTCAATAAAATAGTGTGTAAATTATCGTTCTTGTTTGATTTTATCTTTTATTGCATTGTAGTTTAGCTTGCTTGAGGACAAGCAAGGTTCAAGTGTGGGGAGATTTGATATTCGCTAATTTACACATATTTTAGTCCCCCATTTTATCCCCATTTAATGCGTTTTCGACCGTAAAATCGTCATTCGGATACTTAATTATGTATACTTTTGTTTACAGGCCTAAAACAGCGTACCAGATAAGATGATAGTGAAAACGAGGACTTTCCGGACAAAACGACGAAGCTGCGAACATTCTGTTAGAAAACTGACCTGGGCATGCAGAACGGTCGTGCGGTCTGAGGAACGACCGTGCATCTCCGACAAACCAAGATCAGCCGGTGATGAACGACCAGTGCAACAGGGCGTTCAAGATAATCCCGGTGATGCACGGTCGTACCATACCTTGCACCCCGTGCGGATCCGATGATCAGCTAATTCCCAGTGATGAACGACCAGTGCTGCAGTCTGTGCAACAAGATACCGGAATGGCACGGTCGTGCCATATGAAGAACGGTCGTGCGAGACCGAAGACCAGTCAACTCTGCTGATGTCATGAACAGTAACTACAATAATGCATAAAGTGAACGGTCGTGCGATCAGTGCACGACCGTGCGACAGCGAAAAAAAATAAAAAGCGAACAGAAGCATTCTGTTCGTAACTCTAGAATTTTGGAGAGCTTCACAGGCGATTTTCAGGCTCCGGAAGCATTAGCTTTAGCCCGGATTCAAGCCACATTGTTCGGTTTAGCTCGATTACTATCCGGATTCTCATTCTTATGCTTGTCTATGGTTTGGTTTCTTAAATCTTTCCATATTTTTGTCAAGTTTTAAGCATTTAGATTGATTATTTATGTATTATTGTAGCCTTTGGGCAAAAACACAACAATTCCTTGCTTGATTATAGCCATTAGTATGTTAATCTTTGTTTGTAATGACATTTTGAAGTATTTTCTATGATTATCTTTGATGATTAGTTTGCAACCTTGTTATTGATATTGATTTCTTGATTATAAGTAATTGTGTTGGATGATTGGTACTTGGTTAGTTAAGATAGTTGTAAATGAAGCTTAATTAATCATGTATTAGTAAACTTTAAACTTGGTTAACTAGTTTAACTTGGTTAAAATGTGGGCACCATGATACTAGAAATGGTTAGTGGTTTAATAAAATGTAATTATTGTTAATCAAGAAAGCTTGCCCTCACGGAAGGACTCTAACGGGTTAGATGGTGTTGTTATGAATTATTGCCATGATTTGTTAGCTTAGTTAGTAGTTTCGGCCAAAATTGTTATCTTGGTGAATTTATGTGCAAGATTTGTAAAATGAACTCGGTTGTGATTTAATCTAGTTTATGCTTGTCTCGGTGGTTGCATTGTGTTTATCGGTGTCGCTTTCCTTGATTAAGTGAGGTTAGAAAACTCCTAACGGATAACTAACTTATTTTTAGGAGATTTTTGTAGACATTAATCAATTGCACGTTAAAGAACAATTTTAGGTGGTTAAAGTGTGTTTATCGTTTTAACTTTCCGAATGATTGTCATGTTAGGATTCCCGAAAGGGATACTAATTGTCTTAAATTGGAAAATTGACCAAATGCTTCTAGTGCCAAAACCGACTTAGTTGACATGCTTTGGTTGTGTATTAAGCAAGGCTATTTATCTATTTTAGTATTTTAAATCTACTATGTTTTATAAGTATTTATTTATGCTTACTTTAGTTTAATTAAAACTAAAACAACTTATGTTTTTACCGGTAATTTAGTGACAAAGGTCTAGTATTATTTCTCCGCCCATTTCTGTGGATCGATACTTGGTTCTTACCGATACTTTACTACATATATGACGGGGTACACTTGCCTCTTTCGTGTGTGTTTTGATGTAAAAGTAATAATCACTTTTATAAATTTAAAACCAAATCGTGTGTAATTTCATTGTAAAAATATGTGTAGTCACGCACATGTCACAGGATATTACAGGCGTTTTATCGAAAATTTTTCAAGGATTGCTGCACCCCTAACTTCTCTAACTAGGAAGAAAATTAAGTTCGACTGGGGACCGAAGCAACAAGAAGCCTTTGATATCCTTAAACAGAAGCTAAGCAATGCACCGGTGTTAACATTACCTGATGGAATAGAAGAATTTGTGGTATACTGTGATGCATCACACACCGGGATGGGGTGTGTGCTTATGCAGAAAGGCAAGGTTATTGCCTATGCTTCACGTCAGTTAAAGGTGCATGAAAAGAATTACACCACCCATGACTTAGAATTGGGTGCCGTTGTATTCGCACTGAAGCTATGGAGGCACTATTTATATGGCATCAAGTGTGTGATCTATTCTGATCACAAGAGCCTCCAGCATCTGTTCAACCAAAAGGATTTGAACATGAGGCAGCGACGATGGATGGAAACTCTGAATGATTATGATTGTGAGATAAGGTACCATCCTGGCAAGGCGAATGTAGTCGCCGATGCCTTGAGTCGAAAGGAAAGGGTGAAACCTATAAGAATCCATGCCAAGAGCATTGAGATAAAGAATAGTTTGAATGAAAGGTTATTAGCTGCACAGAAAGAAGCTGTGCTGGAAGCCAACTATCCTGGTGAAAAGCTGGGAGTAACCGAAGAACAGTTATCCTATGGGAAGGACGGAATTCTAAGGTTAAATGGACGAATATGGGTTCCCGTTTATGGAGGACTTCGAGATGTTATCCTCCAGGAAGCTCACAGTTCCAAATACTCCGTTCATCCTGGAGCTGACAAGATGTACCAGGATTTGAAGGCAAACTTTTGGTGGATAGGCTTGAAGAAGTCTATAGCTACCTATGTAGCTAAATGTTTGACATGCGCACAAGTCAAAGCTGAACATCAGAAGCCGTCAGGTTTGCTGCAACAGCCTGAACTTCCCAAGTGGAAGTGGGAAATGGTGATGATGGATTTCATCACCAAGTTGCCGAAGACAAGGAAAGGAAATGATACTATATGGGTGATCGTAGACAGACTGACTAAGTCAGCACACTTCCTACCCATTAAGGAGACTTACAGCTCCGACATGTTAGCCCAATTGTACGTAGATAAGATTGTATCTCTACATGGCGTGCCAGTGTCTATTATCTCTGACAGAGATACTAGATACACGTCACATTTTTGGGAGAGTTTCCAACGATCTTTGGGCACGCGCTTAAATTTCAGTACGGCTTACCACCCTCAGACGGACGGGCAGAGTGAGCGTACAATCCAAACCCTGGAAGACATGCTTCGTGCATGTGTGATTGATTTGGGTGGTAGTTGGGATAACCACCTGCCATTGATCGAGTTCTCGTATAACAATAGCTACCATACCAGCATTAAGGCTGCGCCTTTTGAGGCCTTGTACGGTAGGAAATGCAGAACGCCCGTTTGTTGGGCGGAAGTTGGAGATGTCCAACTGACAGGACCAGAAATAGTCTTTGAAACGACGGACAAGATTGTCCAGATTCGTGAACACCTGAAAGCTGCCAGGGATAGGCAAAAAAGCTACGCAGACCTAAAGCGTAAACCTCTGAAATTCGAGGTAGGTGATAAGGTGTTGCTTAAAGTATCACCCTGGAAGGGAGTGATGCGATTTGGTAAGAAAGGTAAGTTAAGCCCGAGATACATAGGACCATTCGAGGTCATCGAATGTGTCAGATCAGTTGCTTACAAGTTAAAATTACCTGAAGAGCTCAGTGGCATTCACAATGTGTTCCACATCTGCAATCTGAAGAAGTGTTTTGCTGACGAATCACTAGTCATACCACACACAGATGTGCACATAGAAGAGAGCTTGAAGTTTGTTGAAAAACCTGTGTCGATCGAGGATCGACAGGTTAAGAAGTTTCGAAGGAAGCATGTACCAATTGTAAAGGTTAAATGGGATGCCCGTGGAGGTCCCGAGTATACGTGGGAGGTAGAGTCCACAATGAAAGAGAAATACCCTCAGTTGTTTCAGTAAATCTTGAGGTCGAGATTTCTTTTAAGGGGGTGAGGATGTAACACCTCGAAAGTTTACGTCCTATAATGTATTGACACGTGTCATAAGCTAGAACGTGAGGAAGAATACTCTACAGGGACTAAAGTTGACAAACATAGAAAGTATGTGAATATAAAGGTTCAAGACGTCAACAAGGGATAAATATACTTTACAGTAACCCTACATGATCCTCATACCTTCAAACGAATAAATCATGAATCATACGGAACTAAATATGAAAGAAAGTGAGAAATTACAAACTACAGGGGTTAAATGTGTCAACATGTTTAAGTTATACCTCTGAGTGACCTTTTAGCAAACCTGAAGCTTTTTAATGGTAAATTATGCTCACTAGAATGCACGGTAAAAATTTCATAAAGTTTCGTTATAATATGAGGAAGTTATGATCAAATTCGTATAAGAGGGGTTAAAGCGTAAACATTGAAAATTTTGACTTTTCGGGTAATAACAAAGTGACCAAGGACTTATCAAAGTGGGTAAAAGTCTCGAGGCCCTTATACGTAAATAAGAAGGGCTCATAATGCAAAGAATACCCTTTCGAAGAGCCAAGAGCCAAGCTGTAATAATTGAAAGATTTGAAATCTGACAGCAGGTCTCAGGCGGGCCGCGTAAGACTTAACAAAGGCTTACGCGGGCCGCGTCTGTAATTGAAAGATTTGAAATCTTACAGCAGGTCTCAGGCGGGCCGTGTAAGACTTAACAGAATCTTACGCGGGCCGCGACAGACGCCAAGATACAGAAAACGTAGACAGCAGCACTGTTCAACCTTTTAACCGACTTAGAACGATTATTTTCCAGCATGGGCGACCCCTAAACAGTTCCTAGGCCTTAGGGGCACTTGTAAATGATCTGGGAACAATGCTAGACATAGTTGTCATGATCTTAATGGATTAAAATCACTATATAAGGCCACAATGTTTGCAACATTCTTGCACACCTTCCATCTGCTTTCTTGGAGCTTCCTAGAGCATAAGAGCAGACCCAAGCCATCTCTAATAATGCATTAGACTTTGGTAAGTATGCTTGACCTTCCTTAATTGAGTTTTTACTTAGTTTTAGCTTAAAAGTCAAACTGTTGTAATTAACGGTTGACTTAACGATTAATCATTAATGGTCCAGTGATTAGTCGAATCAAGGGTGGTTATAAGTTGGTAATTATGTGGGCATTAAACCCTCAAAAGGGCACCCTCTGATTCCCACTCTAACTAGATCAAATGTCGGGTCAAAGTTGTTTAGAAAAAGTCAACAGAATGCTAATTTTCGAATTAGCGCATAATTAGCAATGTAGAAGGCATGTAACCTATTTTATCACTCATATAACTTGGTAATAAGTATAATAACTGGTGTAAGCTTGTTTGATCCGACAATTTTCTGTTTAGACCCGGTTCGGAACCGAAAGTCGCAAAACTTTGACTTTTGCATTGACTTCAGTTCTAACCCGTTTTAGTAGAGTCTAGAAATGCCTTAGGACTTCCTTAGGACCAGGTTACATGATAATATAACCCTCTGTGACTGGTTCGTTGATTGTCCGAGTCGTTTGCACATTTCCGTTAAATGCTTAAAAGTTGTCCATAATGCCCTTTTGACTATAAAACGAGAATTTTGGAAATGTGAGAGGACAATAGTCTGTGCTACTGAATTATAAACATGTCTCAGAAATTTCATATCAGTTAGAGGTCTAGAATAGGAGTTATGCTAAATAGCGCATTTAAGAAACCTTTTGTTAATTAAATGGCGCACTTAGCATAAAGCCTATCTAAACCCAATTTCAACACCAAACCTTTACACACTGATGTAATAAATATTTTGGGATTTTTGAAGATTTTAATTATTTTTAACCTGCTCATAACCTAAGGTTATGACCTTGATTCGGTAAATACCGATTATGCCCTTTTTGGTTATAAAAAGAGTTCTACATAGTATTTTGATGCCAATCCAATTGCTACTGATTTTATATAATAAATAAAGTATTTTGAACTTTATAACCTGACCAGAAAACTCAGATTTCCTGTATAACCCGGAAATCGCTTAAAACAACTTTATACGCGTATTAAACGTATAGTATGGGTTTGTAACCATGTTGTCACATAAGACTTAACACCAACAGATTTACCCTGTTAAAATAAGTTATTTTACTGATTTATTCAGACCCGAATCATAGGAGTTTAATTAATCGCTTTTATAATCTTTAAAATGACCAAAATACCCCTACGGGGCTTAATTTGAGATTTCACTCGCTTTGGGCATAATGGAAGATATCCTACTGATATCACAACATATTTAGGGCATATTAACTTACGAAACCTGTATATGACTCTTACGGTTACCTGTTACGCTTCTTACGCGTTCGGTTCGGCTTATGTAACTAGTTTGCATAAATTAGCCGAAACGGGTCAAACCTTGTCATTTTTATCTCAAATCCAGAAGGTGTTTAGTTTACCCATATTATACAAGTCTTTAAACTTGCCGGGACTAAAACACATTCTATTCCGGTCTTCGCCTAATCGTGCATTCGAACCGTATCTTTCGTCAAAACTAACCGGTCTAAGTTTAGGCTTAATTGAAGACCCGTTAGGATTCTAATAGGTTATTATAAACCTTCATTCCAGAATAGGAGACCCGGTAAAAGCTACACGCACTTGCTATTGTGATTGATACTTGCAAAGGTAAATACTTTTAACTTAATTTCCCTTATACGGGCTTGGGGTACGGTATATAAAATACCGCTTGGGCCGACATTGAATCTTTAACCGAATGGAGGTTAAATCATTGATATGCTCCATTTTGAAATGTTTTGTTTGCTTAAAGCCTTTGGGGGGTTAATGACCATGTCCCGGATATCCTTGGCATCATCTTATGAGATGGCCACGACCTGAGCACGGGGTGTAGGCGTACACCCGTCATTGCTTAAATAAATAATGTGGTGTGTCTATTGATCTTTAACCCACTCTTCGGATCGGGCTACTGAACGCATGAGAAACATGTAATTCGTTTACAAGTATTATATTCAAATAATTATCCCAAGTTATAAAAAGTTTGTGCCACGTGCATTTCAAATCAATTTTATTAAACTTTTCAAAATGAGTCGGTTGAATGTATTTACCAGTGTAAACTGACGTATCTTCCCAAAAAGGTTTAGTGCAGGTACTACGCGAACTAGGCTGGCTTTCTCCTAGCGTCCACAATAAGTCTCGCAAGCTTGGATGTCAAAACTGTTGAACAATGTTTCCTACTTATTTTGATCCCCCTGTGGATTATTTCGACTGTTTGTGATACTTGATATTACAATTATATTCGGTTGAAATATATCTATCTATCTTTTGCTTCCGCTGTGCAATTAAATATTGTGTTGTTTGACTGTAATGTTACCAACTACGTCACGATAATCCCCCACCGGGCCCACCGGTGAAACGTGTAATTTTCGGGGTGTGACATGAACAATGTTATCTTTTATTTGATCCGCCTGTGGATCCTTTAACATTCCATTTATAATACACCTGTTACTTTCATTCGGTTTGTTATATATTTTACTTTAGACTTCCGCTGTGCATTGAACTGTGATATATTGACTATGATGATATCAACTACGTCACGATACTCCACACCGGGCCCACCGGTATACGTGGAAATATCGGGGTGTGACAGGTTGGTATCAGAGCCAACATTGAGTGAATTAAACACTAGCCTTTTGTGTTTAATCTCAATGACACAGTTGCACATTCCTTGACTTCCGAGTCTAGGCAAAAGGACTTAGGACTAATCCTAATCTTTTATTTGTCCTTTATTGTTTTCTTGGTTGTTTCCTTTGTTTGTTTGACAGGAACAGAAGATGCCACCACGTGTTCGAGGATGAGGAAGAGGAGGCAAGGCCCCAATCTTCACCAGCCATGACCATGAAGCCGGGCCATCTCACCGGTGAACTCCATCAGTAACCATGAGCACAAGCCCTCAAGAGGATTGGAGGACATACTTGGAGCCAGCGAGGCGATCTGTCTCGCTAAGTTCATCACCCTCTTACCATCATTCTTTTGGGCCGCAATCGGAGAACGAGCCCCACAACTCACATCACTCCTTCATCCCTCTCCAACGCTCAAACTCACACCACTCTTTCAATGACCCAACACCCTATTTTCAGAGCCGGTTTAACCCGGCAAACCTAATTGAAGAACCAGTGGGTTTTAACCCATTGGGACCCAAAGACCATTTCTCCGGTGATCAAAACATGGACATGGATGAAGACACAGATCCTACCGAGCCACCATCTGGGACACCCACGCATCCCAAAGAGATTTCAGACGGGTCGTCTTTTCATGGATCACCTTATCGTGGTCCAGACAGCTATGAGGCAAGGTTTGCCCAATCCGACTGGGTGTTTACTCCCTCTTACAACCCGTCGCAGCAACAGCAGCAGGATCCCTCGGAGGATTCACGTTTTGTAGTGGTCACTCCGCCACCGCCACCGCCGCCAGAGCAGCAACCGCCTCCGGAGCCACCGAGGCGGAGAAGAAACGCACAAATGTCCATGCAAGGGGGAATTCGTTTTAGCACCCAATCCTCCAGTGGCAGTCATTACCCACCACTATATGAAGACCCACAGATGGGTGGGCCTTCAAACCCAGTATCTGAGGTGGACTCTGCGCCAGTCGCACCACCGTCACCACCACATATGGGTTTTAATAACCCAATACCTTCTTACGCCGGTTCAGCGGCGTATAACCCCTTTGAACAACCTGCTTACCCAGGTTATAATTACTATAATGCCCCTGTCATCGACCCGTACATTAAGGCGGCCAACTACAACGCCCTTCACCCCGAAGGACCTTTTGGGACTTCATATCAGTCGGGGTACCTACCGTATGGGTATCAATACCCGATACCTCCTCAACCTCTTCATCCGAAGCAGCCGCAACCACCGCAGATCCAGCCACCACAGCAGGAGGAGATTCTACAGAGGTTGAACCGGGCAGAGCGGGAGGTTCAAGAAGAGCGTAGGAACCACCGGGGATTTTTGAAGGGTTTGGCAAATTTAATCAAGGGGAAGACCAAAAGGGATCATTAAAATTCCTTATTTGTTTGTTTTGTATTTCTTTAATTTTAAATTAAGTCCCTGTGTGGACATCTATTTATGTACCTAGTCCCTGCGAGGATTTGTATTTTCAGTATTAGCCCCTGCGTGGGCAAGTTATTTCTGTTAAAGTCCCATTTAGGGCAATAATGTACTCTTTTAAATTTTAGTGGAATGTTTGAATTTAAAATTTTCATTTTTGTCATTATATGCATAAACATAAAATATGAAATAAATAAAAATATCATTCCTTTTATAAGATCTGCCATTAAAAAAAACAAAAAACAAAATCTTAAAGGCAAAACCTAGCGCGTGTGTCATTTTAAGACAGGGCCATGATAGTAGTTCCTTATTATGATTCAGATCCTTGTTAGCATCTGAAAACATGCTAACATTCCTGACAAATGTGATTCGATAAAATCACATAAGTCATCCTTATATTGGATTCTTTCAAATCCTTTCTCTAAATTATTATTTAAACATCCATTAGTGATGTAATGCCTACGGGCCATATTCATTGTCATATAAGACAAAAGATAGTTGTAGTCTACGACTCCCTGTCAAGAAAAGGTAATGAACTACGTTCAAACCTAAATGCCTTGATTTTATAAAATCATGCCTTATGAATTTAAAACTGTCCATGTGACTAGGCCTTTTGTATGCCACTCAATTATCCTTAATAATTTATAACTGGGATAAAATATAATAAAAATTTAAAATAAATGAAATTAACCAATATGGTTTATAACTACCATGGTTAATGAATTGCCATAAAAGACAATTCCATATTAGACTCCTGAATAAATCATTATCATTATTTTATGTAGCAATCAAGCTACATGGCAGAGTCTGAAGAAGTCAACAGTCACCCTCGGGAAAATCATGATACTACCAGGATCAACGTAACCGGTGCGGAACTTCAAGCATTAATTGATAATGCTGTTACCAAAGCCATGGATAGGCAATTTAATGAATCAAGCGGGACTCGAAGCAAGACCCTATCTGCACCTCATTCCAAATCTCACCCTAAGACTCACTCTGAGGCTCATAACAAGCCACCATCTAAAACGCATGAGTCAAAGAAGGATGATGACCGACACTCCTCAAATCAGCATAGTATTCCATCTAAGAAGAATGTATTTGATAGGGAGCCACGAGCAAAAACCTGTTCTTATAAGTATTTTGTCTCCTGCAAGCCCAGGGATTTCACTGGGGAAAAAGGAGCCATCAATTGCATGATGTGGCTAGACGAGATGGATACGGTGGTTGATATTAGTGGATGCGCAGAGCGAGATATTGTGAAGTATGTGTCACAATCTTTCAAAGGTGAAGCTCTAGCTTGGTAGAGGTCTTTGATTCAAGCTACTGGAAAGATCCTGTTGTACAATCTGACATGGGATCAATTTGTTGCTCTTATTAAGGAGAATTTTTGTCCTCAACATGAAGTTGAGAAGATTGAGACTGACTTTCTGACATTGGTCATGAAGAATTTAAACTGTAAGGCATACCTCACGAGTTTTAATACTATGTCTCGGTTGGTTCCATACTTGGTGACACCGGAACCAAAACGTATTGCCCGTTTCATTGGGGATTTAGCCCCGGAGATCAAAGCAAGTGTGAAAGCGTCTCGACCTACTACTTTCAGGTCTGTAGCTGATTTGTCATTATCTCTTACCCTTGATGCGGTCAGGCAGAGATCGCTTAGAAATTCTGATGCGGGAAAGAGGAAGCGTGAAAATGAGAGCTCGCACCGTTCAGACAAGAAACATAAAAGGAACTTTGACCACAAGAAGAGTTCGGGGTTTAAAAAGGATGACCAACAATCGGGTGAAAAGCCCAAATTCAAGACCTGCAAGAAACATCATCTAGGAAGGTGCAGGTATGAGTCCAAATCCCAATCGCAGCCTAGGGCTTGTGGGATTTGTAGGTCCAGTGAGCATAAGACATTAGAATGTAAGAAGATAAATGATGCGACTTGTTACAACTGTAACGAGAAGGGGCATATCAAGTCTAACTACCCAAAGTATGCCAAGAAACCTGAAGACGCTAAGAAGACCAATGCTAGGGTCTTCCAAATGAATGCACAGGAAGCCATCCAGATGACAACGTTATAACAGGTACCTTTCTTATTAATGATGTTTATGCAAGGGTATTATTTGATTCGGGTGCAGATAAGTCGTTTGTTGATAATAAGTTTTGTAAGTTGCTAAATCTGCCTGTTAAAACCTTAAGCATAAAATACGAAGTAGCACTGGCCGACGGTACCATAGAAACTGCTTCAACTGTGTTAGATGGATGTTTTATATCCATTAGGAACCACTCCTTTCCGTTATCTTTGCTTCCTTTGAAATTAGCTGGTTTCGATATAGTGATAGGCATGGATTGGTTATCTCATAACCAGGCCCAGATTGTTTGTGACAAGAAACAGGTGGTTATCAAGACTCCGTATGGTAAGCCACTTACCATACAAGGAGATACTCAGTATGGGCTGCCTAATCAAGTGTCTATGCTTAAGGCGTCAAGGTGTATGAAGAAGGGTCGTGTCATCTACGTGGCACAAGTAACTATTGATGAACCAAAGCCAAATATTGAAGACATCCCTGTTATTTCTGAATATCCAGAAGTATTCCCTAAAGAACTACCTGGTTTACTCCCAGATAGGCAAGTGGAGTTCAGAATTGATATCATCCCTGGAGCAGCACCTGTTGCAAGAGCACCTTATCGGCTGGCGCCAACTGAAATGAAAGAGTTGTGAACTCAATTAGATGATTTGTTGGCCAAAGGTTTTATTAGACCTAGCTCATCCCCTTGGGGAGCACCGATTCTGTTTGTAAAGAAGAAGGATGGATCGATGCGTCTATGCATCGATTAACGCGAGCTAAACAAGGTTACTATCAAGAACAGATATTCGTTACCCAGGATCGATGATCTTTTTGATCAGCTTCAAGGAGCAAGTTACTTCTCCAAGATTGATTTAAGGTCAGGTTATCATCAGCTGAAGGTTAGAGATGAAGATGTGCATAAGACTACATTCAGAACTCGCTATGGTCACTACGAGTTCTTAGTGATGCTTTTTGGGCTCACTAATGCACCAGCAGCGTTCATGGATCTCATGAATCGCGTTTGCAAGCCATACTTGGACAAGTTTGTCATCGTCTTCATTGATGACATTCTTATTTATTCAAAGAACCAGGCTAACCATGAAAAGCACCTTCGTTGTATTCTTAAACTTCTTTAGCAAGAAAAGCTCTATGCCAAGTTTTCGAAATGCGAGTTTTGGCTTCGTGAAGTCCAATTTCTTGGACATGTGGTTAGTGAGCGTGGTATCCAGGTGGATCCCGCTAAGATAGAGGCCATCATGAATTGGCAAGAGCCGAAGACGCCCACAGAGATTCGTAGCTTCTTAGGTCTGGCAGGATATTACAGACGTTTTATTGAAAATTTATAAAGGATTGCTGCACCCCTAACTTCATTGACTCGTAAGAATATCAAGTTTGATTGGGGTCCTAAGCAACAAGAATCCTTTGATATTCTCAAACAGAAGCTAAGCAATGCACCTGTGTTGACACTGCTTGAAGGGATCGAAGAATTTGTGGTATATTGTGATGCATCACACACTGGCATGGGATGTGTGCTAATGCAGAAGGGCAAAGTTATTGCCTATGCTTCTCGACAGTTAAAGGTGTACGAAAAGAATTACACCACCCACGATTTGGAGTTGGGTGCCGTTGTATTTTCACTGAAGCTATGGAGGCACTATTTATATGGTACCAAATGTGTGATCTATTCTGATCACAAGAACCTTCAACATCTGTTTAATCAGAAGGATCTGAATATGAGGCAGCATCGATGGATGGAGACACTAAATGATTATGATTGTGAAATCCGATACCATCCAGGCAAGGCGAATGTAGTCGCTGATGCCTTGAGCAGAAAGGAAAGGGTTAAGCCCATTAGAATCAATACCAAGAGCATTGAATTGAAAAATAGCTTGAATGAAAGATTGTTAGCCGCTCAAAAGGAAGTTGTATTAGAAGCTAACTATCCTAATGAAAAGTTGGGAGTAACTGCTGAACAGTTAGCATACGGAAAGGATGGAATCCTAAAATTGAATGGACGAATATGGGTTCCAATTTATGGAGGACTTTGAGATGTGATTCTTCAGGAAGCCCATAGCTCCAAGTATTCAGTTCATCCTGGAAGTGATAAGATGTACCAGGATTTGAAGGCAAAGTATTGGTGGATAGGTTTGAAGAAATCTATAGCCACTTATGTGGCCAAATGTCTAACGTGTGCTCAAGTTAAAGCAGAACACCAGAAGCCGTCAGGTTTGCTACAACAGCCTGAACTTCCCACCTAGAAGTGGGAAATGGTAACTATGGATTTTATCAATAAGTTACCAAAAACAAAGCGAGTGAATGATACTATTTGGGTTATAGTTGACAGGTTGACTAAATCAGCTCACTTCTTACCTATTAAGGAGACACACAGCTCAGATAAGTTAGCTCAGTTGTACGTGGACGAGATTGTATCTCTCCACGGAGTGCCAATATCTATCATCTCTGATAGGGATACAAGGTATACATCGCATTTTTGGAAAAGCTTTCAGCAATCCCTAGGCACTCGATTAAACTTCAGCACTGCATATCATCCTCAGACGGATGGTCAAAGCGAGCGTACAATACAAACACTCGAGGATATGCTACGAGCCTGTGTTATTGATTTAGGTGGAAGTTGGGATGATCATCTTCCATTGATTGAATTCTCGTATAATAATAGCTATCATTCCAGCATACAAGTTGCACCTTTTGAAGCGTTATATGGAAGAAAGTGTCGGATGCCCGTTTGTTGGGCAGAAGTTGGAGATGTCCAACTAACAGGACCTGATATAGTCCTGGAGTCGACATATAAGATTGTGCAGATACGTGATCGTCTCAAAGCTGCCAGGGATAGGCAGAAGAGCTACGCAGATAAAAGGCGTAAACCTCTAAAATTCAAGGTAGGTGACAAAGTGTTACTTAAGGTATCACCTTGGAAAGGGGTGATGCGATTTGGCAAGAAAGGCAAGCTAAGCCCCAGATATATAGGACCATTTGAAATCATCGAATGTGTTGGAACAGTGTCTTACAAGTTAAATCTGCCTGAAGAGCTCAGTGGAATCCATAATGTATTTCACATTTGCAATTTGAAGAAGTGTCTAGCTGATGAATCGCTAGCCATGTCACACAAAGATGTGCATATTGATGAGAGCTTAAAGTTTGTCAAAAAACCTTTATCGATCGAGGATCGAAAGGTTAAAAAGCTTCGAAAGAAGCATGTACCGATTATGAAGGTTAAATGGGATGCCCGTAGAGGTCCCGAATACACGTGGGAGGTAGAGTCCACAATGAAGCAAAAGTATCGCAACCCCCGATCCCTAGTTCCCGGGAACGGGCGGCCGCGAGCCAGTATCGGTGGTATCGCGTTATTTATCTAATTTGGCAGCGGAAATTTTCATCGGGACCGTAGTTAAGAAATATGTTATCAGAGTAAACCACCACATTTTATAATATTAAACACATGGGTAAAACCCAAGTTTTCAGTATACACACTTTTATAGGAATAAATCCTATTTTATTTAACAAAACATCTAATTTATTCTTAGGTAACTTCATTGCCACTTTTCCAAGCCTTCAGTGCTGTCCAGCTGGCTTCTATTTGGCTTTCACATATTGTTACCTGAAACGCGTTTTAAAAACATTTTGTCAGTGGGAAATACTGGTGAGTGAATCCCAGTTTAATCAAATTTAAATAAAATCATTTCACGGTGTACAGTATTGAGGGCGATCTCGCAATTACATTTGTTTCCAAGTTATACCGATTATCACTCGTCGGTACTGTCAGACCTGACTTGTGGAAATGTTACTCCTTGACCAGGTGGTAACAAATTTTGTATACAAAACCCCAACATACCCACGATAATTTTATTCTTACAAATACTCAATAATTGTTATTCGCATGGAAAGGTATGTAAGGTTTTGTAAAAACAGTGAACAAAAGGTTTACAAAAAGTGGATCAACTCACATTGCTGTTTTAGGGTTTTCAGTAAGGATTTACTGGGAATAATCTATAAATTACACAAATGCACGTGTGTTAGTATAATAACCCATTTTAACATTAGTAATACCCTCCCCGAGACGGCATTCCAACGAGTACGTTGGGCAGAACCACGACAGCCGTTACGGAACCCTGGATCAATCGGGCAGAGTATCTAATACGTCTCCAGGGGTTATAATACTTACATCGTAGCAGAACCTCGCTATTTAGGGGGTATAATACCCGATTATAACTTCTACTATTTAGAATTGAGAGAGAGATTTCGAAATTGAGCGACGGAAACTGAAAGCCCGAGCTCCCAATTTATAGGGCTGTAATCTGCCTTTCTCGCGGCCCGCGTAAAAGACAACACGGGCTTACGCGGCCCGCGTGGCCTAGGGGTCTAGGCGTAGCTGATCCAGGTCACGCATAGGTTCAACACGTTGATGACACGTGTCGTCACCGGGCTGCGCCACATTCTAAGACTCTAGCGGCCCGCGTAAAAGTAAGCTTAAGCTTACGCGGTCCGCCTGAACTAAAGAAAACAAACGAGTTCAGGTTCAAACCTTGAAATTGCCCGCGTAAGGTTGAGGTGGGATCCTACGCGGCCCGCCTCAACTTATTATTTTGATTTTTATTTTATTTCTAATGCTATATTGTATTTTGGGCTCGGTTTTCACATACGGGGTATTTTTAAAGTCATGTATGAATATATTAAGTGTCGGGAAAAATTAAGGGGGTGTCGGTTTTCTTGAGGATTGTCACAAAAAGTACCCTCATTTATTTCAGTAAATCTCGAGGTCGAGATTTCTTTTAAGGGGGTGAGGATATAACACCTCGTAAAAACGCGACCAATATAATAAAGACACATGTCATGGACTTTAAACGTGTAATAAATTGATCTTGAGGGACTAGAGTTGTCAAACAATGTAAATATGTGAATAAAGGGATCCAAAGTGTCGTCATGCCATTCTTGTGCCTCTAAATGACCTAACACGACGTTCGTATTCTTTAAAGAATAATTTGATGGACATTGGAAGTCGTTTGTGCTTAAAATACGGATCTTGTGAAGCATAGGCGTTAAAAGTGTCAACATATTGAAAGTTACCTGTGAGTGACCTTTTAACGATCCCAAAAGCATTGTGATAATTTATTTTGATCCCAAGAATATTGATATTAATTCATGGAGTTTCGACGCATTTAAATAATCAAAGCGTAAATTGCAAGTAAAAAAGGGTTAAATGCATCAACGTTGCAATTTAAGACCATTCGGGTGACCTCGTAACTAACCGGGAGCTTAACAGAGTTTGAATATGACTTAGAGTCCTTAAAAATCAAGTTTGGGGGTTAAAAATGCAATAAAGGCAAGTTAAAATAAAGATTTGAAGGACCAGGGACTGATATTGCAATTTCTGAAACTTTGTGACTGGATCTGACCCTCAGGCGGGCCGCGTAGGCCCTCAGCCAAATCCTACGCGGGCCGCGTAGAAGTTGCCAGCTCCCAAAATGCTGACAGATGCCTGTTCAGCCTGTTCCACCGCCTTAGATGTATGGTTTTCGAATTCAGGGGCTACACCAATGGTATTTCATGCATAGGGGACACCTGGGATGATCAGGAAACATCTTAGACTTGTGTGGAGTGATCTTGAGGATTGATTTTGGCTATATAAGAACTTGTTTGTTGCAACATTTCACTTGTTCATTTGAAACTCAATTCTAAACCTTCTCTTGAGCTCTCTGGACCTCAAGCAAGCTTCCTTAAGTCTCAAATTCGTGCTAAGGACCATATTACATGTTAGTATAACCCTCTGAGATTATACAACATAGGTCCTTAATAATCTGAATCGTTTGCATGTTTCCGTTAAACGCCAAAAATTGACCATTATGCCCTTTTGATAATAAAATGTGATTTTTACAAATGTGAGTGGACAAAAACCTTTGTTACTGATTTATAAGCTTGTCCTAAAAATTTGACATCAGTTTGAGGTCTAAATTAGGAGTTATGCTCAATATCGTAATTTGAAAGCTTTTTATTAATTAAACGGCCTATTTAGCATAACGCCTATTTAAACCCAAATTTCGACACCAAACTTTTTACCCATTGATGTAATATAATATTTTGGGATTTTTGAATATTTTTATTTATTTTTGAGTTAACTGCCATTTTCATCCCTGTGGTTTGGTCACTTTGGCCATTTCAGTCCATTTTTCAAAAATGCGCCATTTTCCTCCCCGACGTTCTGGAAAGGTGCCATTTCGGTCCAAAAATCATAACCCGGTTAAGTCGGTTTGTAAATAAGGACTGATTGTGTAAATTTGTTAATAAAAGGACCATTTAAGTAAAATGTATAAATATTTATATAATTATAAAATCTATATTATACAAAATATACACACATTTAGTAACCTGTAACCACACCATCACCGCCACACTCTCTCTGTCTACTCTCTCTCTCTCTCCAAACCACCACCACCATCACCTTCACCTCCATCGTCGCCGCCACACCAGACCCCACCCACATCCCCTTCCAACACCACCACCATCCACCAAAACCAAACCTGTTTTATCTCTACACTATCCACCACCACCACTCCGATCTGCCACCAACATCTCATACCACCATCTCCACCTCGTTCACCACTAACACACCACCACCACCACCACACCTGCCGCCTCCCTTTCTCTCCCTACTCTATATAAAAACACCACCACCACTAGCCCTGGCCGCCATCAACATCTCAGGCCACCGTCACCGCCTCATTCACCACCGTCACCATCCAATCCATAACCACCGTCCCACCACATTACCCTTTGTCTCTCTACTCTCTCTCTCTCTCTCTCTCTCTCTAACTCCAGTAACAACAACATCTCAGACAACTATCACCAATTCACCACCCTCATTCACCACAGTCAACATCCCATCCATAACCACCATCGCCATCACCAAAACAGCCAAACAAACCTAACACCTAAAACATTTCATTTCACATAGACATTTCATCAAACACCTTACCTGCATACTCACCACCGCCGCCGGAACCGGAGCTCCGGTGGTCACCACCGCCGCCGCCGGAACCACCACCATCAACGTCATCATCGTCATCATCTGTTATCATCATCATCGATCATCATCGACCTTCATCATCATCGCGATCTTCATCATCATCATCAGACCTTCATCACCACTGCCGCCGCCTGCAACTCACCAGAAAAACGGCACCCCCACCATCGCCGGTTCTCTCTCCCGCCTCCTTCTCACTCTCTCTCTCTATCGTCGTTATCTCTCTCTTTCTCCGACTTTCTCCCTCTCTCGTCTGATCTGTGAGATGTGGAGGGGTGTGTGGTTAGTTTGGTTCGTGGGGGTGTGAGGTGTCGGAAAGATGGCCGGATTTACTCCGGTCACCGGAGTAGAGAGGTAAAGGTGATGGTGGTGGTGATTGCAGAGCATAGAGAGAGAGAGTAGAGAGAGAGTGTGTGTGTGAACTGAGAGTGTGTGTATACATTATATATATATAATGTAAGAAAGATTGCAGAGCATAGAGAGAGAGAGTAGAGAGAGAGTGTGTGTGTGAACTGAGAGTGTGTGTATACATTATATATATATATATATATATATAGGGTTGGGCTAGACAAAAAACCCTATCTTTCTTAGAAAACTCTGGAAACTCAAAGCTCCCGACATTTTTTTTTTTTTTTGAAAAAAATAACACATGTAATATACATGTTTTTAAGACTTTTGGGCCAAAAAAATCAAAAAAGCGCCGAGTACTTTTTTTTAAAAAAAATAAACAAGTTCCAAAAACTTCGTTAACTAACATGTGTTAGACAACAAATGCTGAAAGTTGCTGAAATTTGTTTTTTTTTTTTAAAAAAACCCTTCGGCGCTTTTTTGATTTTTTTGGCCCAAAACTCTTAAAAACATGTATATTACATGTGTTTTTTTTTTAAAAAAAAAATGTCGGAAGCTTTGAGTTTCCCGGGTTTTCTACCTAAGGAGGGTTTTCTACCTAGCCTTATCCTATATATATATATATATATATTATAATTATATTAATATTTATACATTTTACTTAAATGGTCCTTTATGTTACAAATTTGCACAATCAGTCCTTATTTACAAACCGACTTAACTGGGTTATGATTTTTGGACTGAAATGGCACCTTTCCAGAACGTCGGGGAGGAAAATGGCGCATTTTTGAAAAATGGACTGAAATGGCCAAAGTGACCAAACCACAGGGACGAAAATGGCAGTTAACTCTTTATTTTTAAACTGATCATAACATAGGGTTGTTGCTTTAATTCGGTAATTGTCGGTTATACCCTTTGTACTAATAAAATGAGTTTTACATAACATTTTGATACCAAACTTTTTGCTACTGATTTTATATGATAAATAAAATATTTTGAACTTTATAAACTGATCAAAAACTCATATTTTCGATTATAACCCGAAAATCGCTTAAAATCGATTTTTACGCTTTTAAAACGCATAGTATGGGTTAAAACCATTTTTTGGCATATAAGACTTAATACCTACTGATGTTTTAAGTAAATTTCTATACTTTAACAGTAAGCAAAAGTTTTGAACTCAAATTTCCAAATTTGACCTTTGAAGCTTTTGTGAAATTACCAAAATTCCCCTACGGTGCATAATTTGGTTAAAAATGATAAATTTCACATATATGCAATACCCTATAGTTATGAATTATAAAAATATATATTTTTACTGATTAATATAGACCAAAACCTCAGATTAATATTTAATCTCTTTTATAACCTTTAAAATGACCAAAATACCCCTACGGGGCTTAATTTGAGTTTAAATCCGTTTTGGGCATAATGGAAGGTATTCTACTGATATCACAACATATTAAGGTATATTAACTTAGGAAACCTGTTCATGACTCATTTGTTTACCCGTTATGCATTTCTCGCGTTCGGTGCGGTTTATGTAACTAGTTTGCATAAATTAACCGAAACGGGTCAAACCTTATCATTTTTAACTCAAAATCCAGAATGTGGTTAGTTTACCCATATTATACAAGTCTTCAAACTTGTCGGGACTAAATCACATTCTAATCCGGTCTTCGCTCAATCTTGCGTTTTGAACCGTATACCTTTCTTTAAAACTAACCGGTCTAAGTTTAAGCTTAAGTAAGACCCGTTAGGAATCTAATAGGTTAATAAAACCTTCGTTCCAGATTTAGGAGCCCAGTAAAAGATATCTGCACTTGCTAATTGTATACGGTTGAGATAAATTGCATAATTTGCTCAGGTAAATACTTTTAACTTATTTTCCCTTATACAGGCTTGGGGTACGGTATATAAAATACCACTTGGTCGGGTATTGAATTTTTAATTATATGAAGGTTAAATCATTGAGATAACCCGTTTAAACTGTTTTGTTTGTTCTAAGCCTTTAGGGGGTTAATGACCATGTCCTGGATATCCTCGGCTCATTCATTGAAATGGCCACGGCTTAAGCATGGGGTGTAGGCATACACCTGCCGGTGCGTATGTAAAATTAATAAACCCACCTGTTCGAGAATAACTCGTCATGGGTTATATTATATGGTGTGTCGATTAATCTTTAACCCGGTATTCAGCCCAGGCAACTGAACGTATAATAAACATATAATTCTTTTACAAGTTTATGTTTAAATAATTATCCCAAGTTATAAAGGATTTATTTGTGCCATGTGCACTCAAATAAATTTTTCTTAAACACTTTTCAAAAGAGTCAGTTAATTGTATTTACCAGTGTAAACTGACGTATTTTCCAAAAGGTTAAGTGCAGGTACTAAACGGAATAGGCTGATTACTCCTGAGTGATTTAAATAAAGACTTATGCAAGCTTTATCACTTGAAAATCTGTTGAACAATGTTATCTTTTATTTGATCCGCCTGTGGATCCTTTTACATTCTGTTTGTAATACACTTGTTACTTTCATTCGGTTTGTTATATATTTTACTTCAGACTTCCGCTGTGCATTGAACTGTGATATATTGACTATGATGATATCAACTACGTAACGATACTCCCCACCGGGCCCACTGGTAATACGTGGAAATATCGGGGTGTGACAGGTTGTTATCAGAGCCAACATTGAGTGAATTAAACACTAGCCTTTTGTGTTTAATCTAAATGACACAGTTGCACATTCTTTGACTTCCGAGTCTAGGCAAAAGGACTTAGGACTAATCCTAATCTTTTATTTGTCCTTTATTGTTTTCTTGGTTGTTTCCTTTGTTTGTTTGATAGGAACAGAAGATGCCACCACGTGTTCGAGGACGAGGAAGAGGAGGCAAGGCCCCAATCTTCACCAGCCACGACCATGAAGCCGGGCCATCTCACCGGCGAACTCCACCGGTAACCATGAGCACAAGTCAAATAAGAAGCTTTCTAACATCGGGTCAAATATATGTTTATGTCTGCAAAATATCGAATCAATGTTAAAAACTACAATAACAACAACAACTATACCCAGTAAATCCCATAAATAGCAAAGCTACTGGTCTGGGGAGGGTGGAATGTAGAAGACCTTGCCTCTATCCCTAGGGATAGAGAGGCTGCTTCCAGAGAGACCCTCGGCTCCAAAACGAACAACATGCCAACACACCAAGTCAAACAATATAGAAATAGCATACAACATCATTTGGACATAATATAATGTAAATAGGAAACCACCAATACCAAGAAAGTGATCAGAGTAACACAATATAATCAAATTCGAGTAGTTAAATTCAATTGTTAGGTCACAAATACAGAATTCAAGTATAGAATTTCAAATAAATTGAGCTGGCAATAGATATCTGTATAAGACACGATTAAACCTGTTTACTGAAAAAGTACACAACGTGATTTTTTTACTTTTTAAAAATAAATATAATTATGATGTTAGGATCCAATCATTTCTTCTTTATGGTACATAAAACGTAAAACTGTGTTATAAAAATGAGATATAAAGCAGTTAAACGAGCTGTATTCATAATTAATACTTGTGTTACACGCGTCGTTAGAGACCTGTTAAACCCGATAAAACACAATTTGTCAGCCCTTGATAACTTGTGGCGACAAACTTTAAGAAGTCAAATAAGAAGCTTCTAACAATGTGTGTTTAGGTCAGCAAAACATCGAATTTGACTATGTTAAAACTACAAACAAATAATCAAATTACACGTTGATGAACACTGTGACTCCAATTCGAATCGTTAGGTCACAAATTAACTGCATGTGGAGAATTGAAAGTGGTGAAGAATCCGGCGTACCTGGTGGTGATGACGTGGCGGTGAAAACTAGGTGTGCAGCGGAAGCATTACAACGGTGGCGATACAAATGGTGGTGGTGGCACCACCTTGGGTCCGCATATATCGGGCACGAAGGAGTCGTGTGCTAACCGGTTTGAATTTAAACGAATAGTGTTTATTGGGCCTTTGGTGTGGGTCAGGGTCAGTTGGGGCCCATAAAACAGCTTAATTAGGCCACAGGGGGCGTACCGTGATATAATCACGAAAAGCAAATATAACGCGTTGAAGAATGCATTTTCCCACCACCACCTCTTGCTATAACGCGTGATACAATCACGGTTTCCGATTCCGTGATTTTTTCAACGCCATGATGGATTTTATTGTGAGGGTAATTGTTGGTTGGGGGAAATTGTTGGGTGTGGTGGTGAGTGATGACCATTGCCACCAAAAAAGGTTGTGAGTGATAGAAAAATGGTTGATGACATGGCGGAAGATGATTGGATATTGTGAGTGATAGAATTCTATCACTAGTGACCACCCCCTCCCCCCTTACTTTGTTTTGGACTTAAGGAAGTTTTGAAAGTAAAGGTTTATTTAGAGAATTAGAGGTGTACAAATCGGTTTGAACCGGTTTTACATGGTGGGAGCTCGAACTAGTACTAATCGGTTCGGTTAAAAACCGATTTGGGCCAAAAAAAAAAACGGTTTTTAACATGTTTAAACCAATTTCGGTTTTTAAACCGGTTTCGAAGATCAATAACACTAACCGGTGTACAAACCGTCGGTTCGGTTCAGTTGAAACCGGTTTTTAAAAAGACTGGTTTCGTGGTTTTATTTCCAAGTTCGATCACAAAACCGGTTTTTTGTAGACCTCTAGGAGTGAATGAGTAATTGCGTTTATTGGCGAATTTTGATTTATATTGTTTCAAGAATTATCAAAAGTACATATGTTTTATAAACCAAGCAAGATAGTGTTGGCGGTGGTGGCGGCGACAACAACATCGAAACTAGGCGGCTACAACAACGAAACTAGGCGGCGACAACAACAACGAAAGCAGTTGTACAAAAGACGTGACGAGTGGTGGCGCTAGTGGTGCAGGTGGTGGTGTTGTGTTAATTTAAGTATACTAAAATCGATTTTTTTTTTTGGAATATGAGTTTGACTTAAAATTTTACTCAATTAATCAGCCCATTTGTTAAAAAAATTTCATGATTGTCACTCAAACTCCATAAGATATGGGATGAAACTAAATAGTTCAACTAGTTTATATCTGTAACACCCCAAAAATGGGTTTGGTAATTTAAACCCGGTTAATATAAAGGATCGGGTAAAAATACCTTTAGGGGTAAAATTGAACCCGTAAATGAATATTAACTAGGTATGACTAACCTAGTTGAATATTAGTATCGTGGGTATTAAACGAAGGGTTGTGGCCTTGTTTAATTAAAACGAAACATGAGGGACCAAAGTGGGACAACTTGAAAGATGTATAATTAAATGAAAACACACACACACACACCTCGTGTGTGTGTTCTGGATCGTTCAAGAAAAGGCTCCAAGGAGCCAAACCCTACATCATCAAATTCATCAAATTGAAGGATGAATTGGGGCTCAAATTCAGGAAGGAACATGAATTAACGATCACCCAAGCTAGGGGATCATAAGGTATGTCGAATTTTGATGTTTAATAAAGTTGAGAAATCTTGATGATCATCATTAGTGGTGATTTATGTATGAATCATGGAGGTTATGGCCAAATTGGCGATGTATGCTCGTTTAGGAACAAACCCTATGTGAAGAATCTTAGTGAATTGTTATAATTTAGGGGTTTGAATGAATTAACATAATTAGCTAAGTGGGTTTATGTTCAATCTATGAAATGGTATGAAGTGGATCATGAATATGTGTAGTATGTGATGTGTACTCGTATATAGACTAAGTATGGTATGGAAATTTTATGATGTTTACTTGTGTTGATGAATGAAATGGATAATTAGGAAGAAAAGCATGAAATGCTTGTACACTATGCTTAGAAAGTAGTACGCACACCAAGTGTTTGATGAAATGTCTAAATGACAATAAAATGTGAAACTGTATGCAAGTAATGGGTAGTCATGTATGAAATGTGAGATATGAATTTGATATGATCATTCATATGCACAATCATATGTGCTAACATGAATGTAAATGTAATGACATGAAAGTATAGGAATCATGTCAAGATGGATGGGAGCGTGGAAGGCTAACGGGCTAAGAAGACTCAAGTAAGCGAATGCAAATACGGATGCTTAAGGTAAGTGAATCCCGGACTTACACTTTAGATGTAAAATGTATTGTAGTATAATGATTATTGTGAATCATATTATGCACAAAGATGAATTAAGTAATTATACGTATGGGTAAGATGTAAGTTGTAAATGAAGGGAGTATGAATGGTAAGGTATCTATGCATGAAATGGAAGTGAGTTGGATGCACAAATGAATGAGATTTGTTTATAGGTATACTTGAAATTACACATATGAGATAAGTCTAATGATATTAATCGTTTTCGGTTAAGAATGAAATGGACATGCAGGTATACTAATAATGGAGTATGAAAGTTAAGTATGGAAGTCAGACGAGAGTGTCCGAATGGATGGACGAATGGACTTATATGAACGAGAATAAGAGATGTTGATGTTTGATTATGCACGTTTCAAAGTATATATATATTATGTCACTGGTTGCTAATGAAGTAATTGGTTATGGTGACTGCAGGTTGTACAGGTTTATGAATGCTTGCTCAAGCTGTGTACGTGGTTGAAGATCGAGTCAAGACATGGATTGTACGTGGGTGTGAATGTGGTCACTTAATTTTATATGAGTATGTTAGTTTTTAATTAATTTATAGAAAGGGATTAATGTATTTAAGTGAAAGAAAGATTATTATGAAAGAAATTTTAGGTATGTACTTTCCGCTGCGATAAATTGGGTTAAAACGTTTTAGGGCGTCACAATATCTTTTATTAAAATTTATTCTTGTAATAATTGAATATTATTTATTGAATTTCAATTTCTTCATAAATTAATTATTTTGTATTTATATGTTTAAGCCCTGACACCAATAAATAAGCCGAAGCTAAAGTTAAAGTTAAAAAAAGATATTTCATTTTGGCCCCTTTAATTTACAAAAGTTACGGAATCATGGAATTATTGTTTATAGTTAATGTTAAACGTTTAAAGAACACAAAACTTTTCAACCTCAAAATCACCATCAAATCCAAAATTTCGCCACAAAATCAGTGTTTCCAATCCTCAACGTGATTTTGCAACATCATTCCAAGAATCCCAAATCTATCTTGCAACCACCCCCCCCCCCCCCCCCCCTAATTGCATTTCATAAAACCATCATCATATCATCAATGGGGGGTTGGGTTTCTATTGCCAACACAAGCCTTGTCCAACCCACATCACACGATCGAAAACAACGCAAAAAACGCACAAAACCACCAACCCAAAGATTCATACGCCCGGTTCGTGTCATCAAAGGTACATTTGGGAAAGACATATATGACCGTTACAAAATAGGAAAAGAACTCGGTAGGGGTGAGTTTGGGGTGTCATACGAATGTCAAGATATTACAACTGGTGAAAGAGTCGCATGCAAGAAAATATCGAAAAGTAGGTTAAGGGCGGAAATCGACGTTGAAGACGTGAGGAGAGAGGTAGCGATCATGAGGCATATGCCGTTGCATCCTAATATTGTGACGTTTAAGGATGTTTATGAGGATAAAGACGCGATTTATTTGGTTATGGAGCTTTGTGAAGGTGGTGAGCTTTTTGATCGGATTGTTGCGAAAGGTCATTACACGGAAAGAGCTGCCGCCCTTGTTATCAAGACGATTCTTGAAGTTGTCCAGGTTATTATCATCTTCATGTTCTATCGTAAGTTCTCGGTTTTTTTTAATATAAACATACGTGATTTCTTGAAATCTTTATGCATGCATGCAAAGTATAAACAATCAAATTTAATCTAGCTCATAACAAAGCTATTAGTAGTAGGTCTAGGAGGATTTGGTGAAAATAACCTTTCCTTTGTGAAAGAATTAGGTAAATTAGTTATTAAAATTAGTTAAATAATGCTCTATTAAAAATTAGTGCATTGGTATTGCCTGTGTTAAATAATGCATAATATAGTTAGTTATTAGGTAGTTAGTGATCCTTCCCAATATATATACACAAAGCTAAGATCAAATACATAGTCTTCTAAAAATTGGAATTCGTAGGAAATGTATCAAACGGATTTGATTGAACTTATGCAAGTGGCACTGGAACCGTCTCATCGAATTCTAAGATATGAGATTTTTGGTTTTCGCTTTTAGATTTTAACTTGTTGATTCTAGATTTTTATTCAGATAAATGTGTTTTTATTTAGCATTGTATCTTTTCTATGTTTGCGTCACTTTGTATTTTTACAACTCATTGTGTCTTTTTTCTTCGATAATGTGTTATATTTTTCGGTGTTGTACTATATTTTGTGATTAACTGTGTCTTTATACTATTATTTTTTTTAAAGATTTTATAGGATAACTTTAGCCGAAGGTTAATGTAACAATTTGTAACTTGCATACACAATTAACGATATACTTGCTTTATTTCTCTCTCCACACTAAATTAGCTAATATCATATTCTATATTTTGATCCTTACAAAAGTTATCATTTAAAGGTTTTCTATAAAAAATAGAGAAATATTGAATTTGCAAGTAAAACAAATTCAAACTTTTGTCTTAGCTATCTTTCTTGTATGTTATTAGTGCATCTTCTATATGTTTCGTTTTTAGTCGTATTTATTACAATATAAATATATTTGTGTAGACTTGCCACAAGCATGGAGTTATACATCGTGATTTGAAACCCGAAAATTTCTTATACGCTCATAAAGGCGAACACGCACCTCTAAAGGCAATCGACTTTGGTCTCTCTATATCCTTTGAGCCTGGTATGTTCTTATTACAATATAGAGTCGCAAAATACACGTGAGATAAAACGATACATATGAAGTATTACAACGTATTTCAACATGATCAGACATGTTGGAACAATTAATTTAACGCGTTACATCAACTTGTATAGTTATTATTCAAAATCAAAACTCAAATTGGCGTATTCATTTTTAAAATAAACTAAAACGTGCATTTCTTATCTTACACTAACGACTGATATTGCTTTGATTGTAGGCCAAAGATTTAGAGACATCGTCGGAAGCCCATTTTACATGGCCCCCGAAGTATTAAAACGAAATTATGGAGAACAAATCGATGTATGGAGTGCCGGTGTCATTCTTTACATCTTGCTTTGTGGAGTTCCTCCATTTTGGGCAGGTATGTTCGTATTATGGGGCAATATGTAATTAGATCAAACTACAAGGGATAAAATGAACATACAAAAAGTTTCATATCGCTCCCTCTACATTCTAAAAATGCAACAATATGAATCCTAGCAAAATTCTCACATGTTGGTCATTTGTATGCAACAATTTATAGAAACTGAAGAGGGAATTGCTCAAGCAATAATCAAGGGTGACATAAACTTTATAAGGGACCCTTGGCAAAGGGTCTCTGAAGATGCGAAAACACTCATAAAGCGCATGCTTGACCAGAATCCAGACGATCGACTTACTGTTGAAGAAGCCCTTGGTATGATTTTGATGAACTTTGCACTACTAGAAAACAAACTCTCTCGTGCGGATACGATAACCAATAAAAAAAACTTAGGCCCCCAAAAAAACTTAAAGTAAGTCTTAAAATACATTAATATAATCGATATATCACTGCCAACGTTATACTTGAAAAAAGTTAAAGAAAATTATTTATTTTAAAGTTCGTTGGTACTTTCCGACGTAACACAAATAAAAAAGAGAAAAACTAAATTTGGCAAGGCTCGTTCGTACGCCGACTTGTCTTTATTGATTAGATGTCGGATAAGTATGTGTTCCATGTTTTTTAGGCATTTGGTGATCCATTTGTAACATCGATTGTTGTTCTGCCGGTGAAGTCATTATCCACATTTGATTTCTCTATGAATCTTCATCGATTTTAAGGAACTTTGCACTGCTAGAAAACAGACTCTCCCATGCGCATATGATAACCAATAAAAAACCTAAGGCCCCCCAAAAAACTTAAAGTAAGTCCTTAAAATACATTGATAATAATCGATATATATCGCCGCCAACGTTCTACTTGAAAAAATTAAAGAAAATTATCTGTTTTAAGGTTCGTTGGTAATTTCCGACATGACACAAACAAAAACACAAATAAAAAAACAAAAAAACTAAGTACTCCTACAACCTATGTTTTTTATTGAACAAGAATGCATGTGTTCCATGATTTTCAGGCATTTGGTGATCTATTTGTAACATCGATTGTTGATCCGCTAGTGAAGTCATTACCCACATTTGATTTCCCATGGATCTTCACCGACGAATTACCAAATATTTCTTTTAGAAAATGTTAACTTTAACAAAACAATTTATTGTTTTCTCAAATATTTTTTTTAGAAAATGTTACCTTTTTGCTTATTAATCTATAAAAAGTTAAAAGAATAATCAAGTTAGTAAAAAAATGTTTCCCTTAAAGTTCTCCAATAAAGCTACTATATGAACTTGGTATCATGTGCCACAGAGAATCAATGGATTCAAAATGCCCACAAGGTGTCCAACATCCCATTGGGAGAAAACATAGGATCAAGAATTCAACAGTTCTCTTTGATGAACAAATTCAAAAAGAAAGTGATTACAGTAAGTTAATTAATTATCCTTTTTATTTTGCTAGTTTGAAGTGAAAAGTTTGACTTTCTTATGGGTTTGAACTCAGGTGGTTGCAGAAAACTTGCCAGATGAACAAGTTGATGGACTGAAGCAAATGTTTGATGAAATGGACAAGGACAAGAACGGATCACTAACGTTTGAAGAGTTTAAAGACGGTTTGTGTTTGATCGGGGATCAACCGCTTGATGATCCTGACGTTCGGATGTTAATGGATGCTGTAAGTATCCTAGTCCCGTGTCTTATTGTAAAATCATGTCTCTCTCATATTTGTCGGTTATTAGGTACCTGTTGAGATACCCAAATACATTTCTTAGTATGCTAATTTATATATAATGTAATGGGTGGAGATACAATAGGAAGTTAATTTGGCTAGGAAGGATATGAAGTGATCTTGACCATCCATTAAGTTAATCAAGGGCTAAGATTAAATCAGGGAGATTGAAAGTAAGAAAAGAGGCGCGTGACTTTTTTCAGGGGCATTCTAGTCAAGTAAGCCAATAGTTTCTCTCTCCTCCAATTCCCCCCCATTTTTTAAACGTTAATAACTCTTTCATACGACATTATTTTTTTATAAAAATTGCACCAAAAAAACGAGCGTTTTTTTAATCTTTAAAACGAGTATACTATTGCTATATTTTCAAAAAAAAAATTCAAAACCCAGTTGCGTAAAACGCAATAGAAAAACCCCCAGTTACGTAAAACGCAATGAAAAAAAAACCCTAAAAAATGACATTTTTCTAAAACGCAATGCACCAAAAACACAAAGAAATGACTTATTTGTAAAACGCAATGGCCAGAAAACACAAAGAAATGTTTTATTTCTAAAACGCAATAGCCTAAAAACTCAAAAGAAAATGTACTTTATAAAACGCAATGGACTAAAAACCCATAAAAATGTGTTTTACCTAACGTTTGTGTTTTACGGAAGCTCTTGAATGAATTGCGTTTTGCTGTTAAAGAGAGCTATAGGGAATTTTGAATATGCAGAATGTGATTACGATCTCTCCATATTTGCAGACTCACCAAACTTTCCAGATACAAGAATACTAGGTTATGTTTTTAAGGTGATTTGAGATTTGAACCATGGCAACTTTGTCACCCAATTGTTTCTTCATCCAATCACAGTTATATCTTCATTCTTGCTCGTTACTGAATAGCCAGAAAGGACTGAAAACACATAAAAAGTGTTTTACCTAAAACGCAATGCACAAAAAACACAAAGAAATGTCTTATTTGTAAAACGCAATGGCCAGAAATCACTTAAAAATGACTCA
This sequence comes from Helianthus tuberosus, assembly GCA_030545235.1. Lineage (NCBI taxonomy): Eukaryota > Viridiplantae > Streptophyta > Magnoliopsida > Asterales > Asteraceae > Helianthus > Helianthus tuberosus. The sequence goes on from CM060362.1 coordinate 5,661,026, forward strand.
TTCTAAAACGCAATGGACTGAAAACACCTAAAAATGTGTTTTACCTAAAACGCAATGACTAAAAACACTTCAAAAATGTGTTTTACCTAAAACGCAATGACTAAAAACACTTAAAAATATGTTTTTTTCTAAAACGCAATAGCCAGAAAGGACTGAAACTGTCTGGGAACTGTCTGGGACTGTGAAAACACTCTTATTTCTAAAACGCAATGGACATATAAAACTGTCTGGGAACTGTCTGGGACTGTGAACTGTCTGAATTGTCTACGAATTATTGTCTTCGAAATGAGCCAATTTCTAGAAAATTAATTTTTCTGATGCATTTTTATTACAGCAATTTATTGCAGCTCAACCCCAGCCAGGGGCTCTGCCCCTTGGACCCCGCTACCGGGGGCTGCCGCCCCCGGACCCCCGCCATGATCGTAAAACGCAATAAGTAAATCAAAAACCCAGATCGTAAAAATGAAATTAAAGAATTTCTTACATGGATCGAAGTGGTTTCTTCAACAATTGATGAATTTTGAATGATTGAAACACTTATCAACGCTTGAATCGAACGAATCGAGTGATTATCTCCAAAATCACCGGAAAAAACGAGATTTTTTTATGAAATTAAACTGGGTTTTCTTCAAAAAAAAAGCTGAAGAACACGTTGATCGGGTTCTGAATCATTGATTTGTGATGAAAATCGCACTATAATGTAGTGATTATTGAGATAGAAAGTGAAGAAATAGTTGAAGATGGTGGGTTTTGAAAATGATGGGTTTTTGAATTTACTGGGTTTTGAAAAAGGAAGAAGAAGGAGTTGGATTGACTAAAATACCCTTTCTCTTTATTTTAAAATTTGCCACATGTCATAATCCTATGGCTTCCTATCCTTCCTAGTGAAAATTAACTTCCTATTTGATCTTTACCCATAATGTAATTACCCAAGATAAAATTATAAAAACTAAAAATAGTGGATTAATACATTACTTTATTAATCAAGAACATATAAAAATAAAAAATAATAAAAAAGAAAATGCTTACAAGTATTCATGTGTCCATGCGAGTCATAACCCACAATTTAAAAAAAAAAATCTATACCTGGTCTCATACCCGAATACCCGATCCAAATGTTTTGGATTTCGGATTTACCCATCTTGATCGGGTTCTTTCACCGTCCCTTCATAAAAGAACTCGTGTTGCTTAACGATCTGTATACTTGTTTGAAGGCTGATCTTGACGAAAACGGGGTACTGAACTGCGAGGAGTTTATGATGGTTGCGATTCACTTAAAACGGATTAGCAACGATGATCATCTACAACAAGCATTCCACCACTTCGACAAGAATCAAAATGGGTACATCGAGTTTGAAGAGTTGAAGGAGTCTTTGTTTGAAGACCAAAATTCACACAACGAGAAGCTAGTTAACGATATCATCCATGATGCCGACCTAGATAAGGTAATAAATGATGAATATGACAACATATGTAACATAAGAAACTAAAAATGTCAAAAAATATGTTGATTCCAATGTGTGCGTCTTGTAGGATGGCCGGATCAGTTACCCAGAGTTTGCGGCAATGATGACAACAGGGATGGACTGGAGGATGGAGTCTCGACAGTATTCGAGAGTGATGCTGAATGCAATTAGCGATAAAATGTTCAAAGATCAAATAGAAAATATAAACAAAGTTGAATGAACTATAGAACTTAGAATGTGACATTATGGATAGAAACAAGCAAGCTAATACAATATAGGGGAGGCCCTTAGCAAGGGCAAGGTGCGCGACCGTCTAGGGTCCCATTTTCATAGGGACCCAAATTTAAACAGAAAATAAATTATATATCTTTTATATAATTTTTTTTTATTTAAAAGCCTAAAACTTAAACCCAATAATGTTTAGAACCCAATATGAGTTTTAAACCCATTTAGCTATTTAGTTTTAGTCCATTACTCCATTTAAACTTATTTTTTTCATTTAACCTAACTAACACCATGCAACCCAACTGAAAATATTTTTATGTATTTTAAATATAATTTTTTGAGTTAAATGCCATTTTAGTCTCTGTGGTTTGGATCATTTTGGCAGTTTAGTCCAAAGGTTTGAAACGTTGCCGTTTTAGTCCAAATAGTTTCAACCGTTGCCATCTTAGTCCACTGGGTTAACTTCATTCATTTTTTCAGTTAACGAGAAGGGCAATACGGTCATTTTATATGGCCGAATTGCCCTTCTAGTTAACAGACAAAATGGATGGAGTTAACCCAGTAGACTAAAATGACAACGTTTGAAACTATTTGGATATAAACGACAACATTTCAAACCTATGGATTAAACTGACAAAATGACTCAAACCACAGGTACTAAATGACATTAAATCTAATTTTTTAAAACAAAAGCCTACAAAATTTAAACCCAAAAATATTAACAAACAATATGATTTTTAAACCCATTAACCTTTTGGCCCATATAAACTCACTTTTTATTTAACCCAACTAACCAAGTAGTTAAACTTTTTGAATAAGATCATTTTACTACAATAGTTTTTGTGATGTTTATTGTTATCACAACCATGTCGTATTGTTAATTTTTTTAGGAAAAATTACACTTTTCGTCCTTTATGTTTGTACCTAGTTGCAATGGATGACCTTTATCTTTAATAATTACAGCCACAGTCCTTTATTTTGAAAACATGTTACATCTTTCGTCCTTTAGCACTAACTTGGTTAAAATTTTCAGTTAAATTTATTTACTTAAGGGCAGTTTAGTCTTTCTACTTAATTATTTATAGTATAAATAAAAAAAATAAAATCAAATATAAATACATTTTTCTCTCTCTCTCTCTCTCTCTCTCTCATTCTCTCTCTCTCTCTTAATTGTCTGCAGCAAAAAAAAACAGGGGTGGGGTGATGACGGTGGCTGGTGGTGGTGGCAGGAGGTGACAGCGGCTAGAGGTGGTGGCAGGAGATGATGGCGGCGGCTAGAGGTGGTGGCAAATTGAACTAAGATTCAAAATTATGTCCACACAATATGTTACGAACATGTATTATAGCAGGGAACAACACAATTTGAACAGACAATAGCGATGACATAATCGAGGAACAACAGACTATGAAGTTATATTTATCTTTATCCCAACAAAACCCAGAAAATTAGTGGCACAACAGAACCCAGAAAATTAGTCGCATGTACTTTGAAACAGAGCAAAATTCAGCAACTTCACTTTATAAAACCAAATCATTCATTAGTGCGTATCTATGCATCTTTTTAATTCAATCAGGAATGAAACACAATCACACTTATCGTCAAATTCCAATTTAAAAGATTCCAGTTCCGATAACAATTCCGTCAAAAAAAACCACAACAACCAGAGCCAAAAGAAAAGCCCAAATCGCTGCAGTCACTGTTCTAAAATTCCCAAAGCCCAATTTCTCAAAGAAATCCCCTTTGTTTGACTGACTCAATCGAAGTGTGCTGAAATCATTGGAATACCAAAAATGCGAGGGTCTGGATCTTGATGGTGGGGGGACTATAACGGAATCACAACATTTCAGTTACTCACCGGAGTTACCTGAATCGACGTTGGAGCTCGCCGCTGGAAACGACTCAGTTGAGTTCTCGATTTCGCCGATCGATCCGCCATTAATAAAGAATCAGATATTGGATATCGATTTCTAGGGCTGGATCTTGATGGTGGCGAGACCATGGATGTCAATGGTGATGGTGATGGTGATTTGTTACAAGAGTTGTTTGCAGACATAGCTTTAAGTTAGAAAGTTGCAATGGTAAAAGAGAAGTTGCAGGTTTTGATAAAAACCCTAATGAGGGATTTGGAGGAGAAAATGGTGTAATTTATATGGTGGGGTAGTTGGTAGGTGAATGGACTTAAATGCCCTCACATGCCAAGCACATGATCAGAACTAACTTAATTTACTAACTGGGTTTAGGGTAAAGGATGAAACGTGCAACATTTTTCTAAATAAAGGATTGTGACTGTAATTATTGAAGTTAAAGGTTATCCATTGCAATACGCTACAAACATAAAGGACGAAAAGTGTAATTAATCCGTAATGATACATGATACAACCTAAAGGCGTACATGGTATTTAGAAGTCGATTAGTTTGTTTAAATGTAGCTCGCGTGTAGAAACATAGGTTGATTTGACTCAAGTAACTTGCTCGTTAACTCATATAAATTAGATATTTCATTGTATGTTGATATGTTATTTTAATCTTCTATAACAAAAGAGACATATATAACTATAAAATTGAGCAAAACAATCAACTTATCAAGCTATAAACTAGCTTGAGGTGAGACAAATCATCCTGTTGTCAAACTATGAACTAGCTCAAGGCAAGCCTAATACAAGCTCATTTTATTATAAAGCTATGAACTAACTTTAAAACACCTAGGTTGAATGGACACGAACAAAATTTCTCAAAGAAATCCCCTTTGTTTGACTGACTCAATCGAAGTGTGCTGAAATCATTGGAATACCAAAAATGCGAGGGTCTGGATCTTGATGGTGGGGGGACTATAACGGAATCACAACATTTCAGTTACTCACCGGAGTTACCTGAATCGACGTTGGAGCTCGCCGCTGGAAACGACTCAGTTGAGTTCTCGATTTCGCCGATCGATCCGCCATTAATAAAGAATCAGATATTGGATATCGATTTCTAGGGCTGGATCTTGATGGTGGCGAGACCATGGATGTCAATGGTGATGGTGATGGTGATTTGTTACAAGAGTTGTTTGCAGACATAGCTTTAAGTTAGAAAGTTGCAATGGTAAAAGAGAAGTTGCAGGTTTTGATAAAAACCCTAATGAGGGATTTGGAGGAGAAAATGGTGTAATTTATATGGTGGGGTAGTTGGTAGGTGAATGGACTTAAATGCCCTCACATGCCAAGCACATGATCAGAACTAACTTAATTTACTAACTGGGTTTAGGGTAAAGGATGAAACGTGCAACATTTTTCTAAATAAAGGATTGTGACTGTAATTATTGAAGTTAAAGGTTATCCATTGCAATACGCTACAAACATAAAGGACGAAAAGTGTAATTAATCCGTAATGATACATGATACAACCTAAAGGCGTACATGGTATTTAGAAGTCGATTAGTTTGTTTAAATGTAGCTCGCGTGTAGAAACATAGGTTGATTTGACTCAAGTAACTTGCTCGTTAACTCATATAAATTAGATATTTCATTGTATGTTGATATGTTATTTTAATCTTCTATAACAAAAGAGACATATATAACTATAAAATTGAGCAAAACAATCAACTTATCAAGCTATAAACTAGCTTGAGGTGAGACAAATCATCCTGTTGTCAAACTATGAACTAGCTCAAGGCAAGCCAAATACAAGCTCATTTTATTATAAAGCTATGAACTAACTTTAAAACACCTAGGTTGAATGGACACGAACAAGAACTAAATATTAAGCTCATTTACACGATACATGAGTTGCTGGTTGGTAATACTATGAAACTAGAGCATATACATAGAAAGAATTAAAGGTTGGGCTCACTTAAGAACTTTGTTGGTGTTCTAAACTATTGGTTTGCACTTTATAATGACCTTTATTTACATTGAGATAGATGGTAAATGGGCAACAAGCTGCGCCGCTACCCATTTTTGAATAGCAAAACTAAGTATTTTAAAAACTAAGAGCTTACCTGAACCGAGCGGACCTTTGCTCATGCTTGGCTCGTTTACAACCGAGCGGAATCTGAATGAGCATATTCGAACGCGCAATTTTTCCAGCGAGCGGCGAGCAAAAAGCGAGTGATGGATGATTTGGATAGCCATAGATTTAGAATGTTTCTTCGATGTCTCCGTTATCGGGTCACGACTAAGGTTCAACTGTCCGAGGATGACACTACGACCGAGGTCAGACTGTTCGTGGATCAAGCTCTGGTTGAGGCAGGTGAGGCGATGAATATACAACAAAGAACAATTGTCGCATTATGGCGTATGCTGAGAGCAAGAGACAATTGACGACTGATGAGAGAATCAAGTCAAATACTGTCGCTTCACGACTTAGAGTTTTAGTTTTAAATTTAGTGTTTTAGTATTAAATGTAGTGTTAGATTTTTTATGGGTTTGATTAGGCTAGTATGTATAAATATAATTGTATATTTGCATACAATGTGCGAAATCCAATAGAGCAATATCTATAAAAATACGAAAATACATGTAATTTGTGTGTGCGCATATAATTATATATATAATTAATTAATAAAAATTAATTCGAGCGAAACCGGGCCGAGCGGACCTTTGCTCGTGCTTGGCTCGTTTGTAAACCGAGCAAGCATATTCCGAGCATTTTCCTCGCGAATGACGAGCGACGAACGATTTAGACAGCCCTATCGTCAACTGATAATATTATGAATTAAAAGTTGGATTCATATACGCACATTGTCTACTTATGTGAGCTTTATCAACTCTTTTTTTAATAGACATTACACTCGAGTAACATCGATGCGTCATTTCAACTTAAAATACATATGAGTGAAATAACTCGATCGAGTCACAACGTCTCACGCCTTTTAACCTATTCCGTCTAGATAACAAGTCACAAGCTATTTAAACAATCATGACTCATCCCAAACCTCGAATTCTAATCGTTCAATTTTTCAATTTCATTGTCGCATTTTTTTTATTTTGATAACATACTTGCCAACTTACATCAAAATAAAAGGTAGACGGACACCAAGCTGTGTCGTCACCCCTTTCTGAATTGCAAACCCTAATTTACCAAAGAAAAAATATTGTCCCCTGAGGCTTGAATAATTGCTGTGGATGACCCTAATATTTTATGGGCCAAACTATCTACACACCAAGTGCGTAGATAGTCACCATTAAAAGGTGTTTTTTGTCCTTACATGCACACTCTGCAGTGTCGAACTGTGACCAAAACGCGGCGTTTTGGTCCGGTTAACCAGACAAAGACTGACGGGTGTCTGACGGGTCTGTTGTCCTGACCAAAACGCCGAGCTTTGGCCGCGTTTTGGTCCTGTCAACTAGACCGGGTGTCAGTCTTTTGTCTGGTTGACCGGTCTAGTTGACAGGACCAAAACGCGGCCAAAGCTCGGCGTTTTGGTCCGGTCAACAGACCCGTCAGTCTTTGTCTGATTAACCGGACCAAAACGCCATGTTTTAGCCACAGTTCAACACTGCAGGGTATGCATGTAAGGACAAAAAACATATTTTTTTGGTGTAGTGAAATGAGTGTGTAGATATAGGTATACCCTATTTTATTTAGTAAAAAAATCATATTGTTTTGAACTTTATATAAAAAAACAAACTTTGGACATCCATCCACGTGTTTGCATATAGACTGGTACGTACAAGTAACTAAATGTCGAAAATCGAAAGTTTATGGTCCAGCGGCACCCCGTGTTTCTTCCTTTGGGAGATGCCCGGGTTCGAATCTTGCTGCCTTCACCGGAAATACAGCAAGTCAGGGGGTTTTACGACTTAGGTCGGTTTCCTCCTGGAACGGTTTGGCGCCACCCCTCGAGCGTCAAACTAACAATGGACGGTTGTAATTCCGTCTGGGGGGTGTTTCACCCGGGCTATGAAGAGGCATGCCACTGAGCCCAATCCCGCCGCCGCCGTTCAAAAAAAATATATAGGGGAATAAGAATCTGACACGTGGCTGCGATTGAGACACGCTACCAGCAAAAGGCGCGTGTATTAACCTCAACGGTTGAGGACAAAGAGCCAACTAACAAACATTTAGGGTCGGGATGAGATTGCTCCGTACCCTGTACCTATACCTATACCGGTATCAAAAATATACCGGTATCAAATTTAAATAAAACTAAGTACCAAATACCGAATATATTGGTACGATATATGTACGCGTATTTCGGTATGGTACCTGCTTTGGTATCACTTTGTTTTTATTTAGTTTTTGAGCACTCGTACGATTACTAAATAGCTAAAATTGGCACAAGTACCAATATAGTACTAGTACGATAGAGGTACAATACAAGTAAAGTCAATACGAATACCAGAATACCTTAATACGAAATAAAACATAATATAAAAAAAATTAAAGGTCTATATAAAATTTGGTATCAGTATACGTTTTTACTCGTGCGCACCAAAATTGAAAGTATCGAATATCAAAGTCAATAAATCGGGTACTGATACATGTTTGAAACAGTAGTGGCCCTAACCATTACTAGTGCTCTAGTGCACGGGTATTTAAGTTCCACCTATGATAGACCCGGGTGAGGTCCCCCCCCCCCCCTCACAGGTTTCAAGTTCGAGTTTGGGTGATAAGAGTTTCACATTGAGGGGTTTAAATTGAGGATCTATGGTTAGCATGAATCTGATTAAGACAACGTATGTTAGCGCTTCCGACATTTGCGAATAATTCACACCTTTACATAAAAAAAATAAAAAATAAAAAAAAACTAGTGGCCTTGATAGCGAGTGCCTCTCAAACCTACGTTTTAGCGCGTGAGGAAACGAGTTGTTATTGTTTTTCTTATCCTACTAATACACGTGTGTGGTCCTGAAATAAATGCAAGAGTTAAATGCCATTTTAGTCCCTGTGGTTTGGGCCATTTTGCCAGTTTAGTCCAAAGGTTTCATTTTTAACATGTGGGTCCAAAAAGGTTTCACAGTTGCCATTTTAGTCCACGTGGTTAACTTCATCCATTTTTTCTGTTAACGAGAAGGCCAATTTGGTCATTTTGTATGTAATTCTGTTAACTAAAAGGGCAATTCAGCCATATAAAATGACCGAAATGGCCTTCTAGTTAACAGAAAAAATGTATGAAGTTAACCCAGTGGACTAAAATGGCAACTGTGAAACCTTTTTGGACCCACAGGTTAAAAATGAAACCTTTGGACTAAACTGGCAAAATTGCCCAAACTACAGGGACTAAAATGGCATTTAACTCTAAATGCAAGTTAAAAAAGAAAAAATCATTATTATATTTTTTTTTTTTTTGAGAAAGGGCGAAATTATATAAAACTCAAGCAAGGCGCTCAAGCGAACAGTACAAATACAAAACAAAGATAAGAAACATAGAAACAAAGTAAAGTTAACCACCTACATCGATAAAAATTATATTTTAAAGCCTCTCCATTTCTCCCAATTAAGCTCCCCGAGGTCGGCTCTATTCTTTATCCATGTGAACGAGATAGCTTTAATGTCCCCGATCAGCTTTGTCACCGAGAATGCTTTTTGTTTGAAAATAATTTCATTTCTCATTTTCCATAAATTCCAGCATGTAGCCGCAACCACTGCATATATCGCCCTTTTCGTATTCTTTTGAGACTTGTAAGAGTTAATAATTTCCAATACTTGAACAACACTTATCATATAGCTCGAAATAGGTAATTTCATCCATTGGAAAATTATGAGCCAAACCTGTTTAGCCATTTCACATGACACCAAGAGATGGTCCGCCGATTCCAACGTGTTGTTACAAAGGATACATTGATTGGACGGCAGATGGAAACGACGGATCATAAGAGCTTCTCGTGTAGCTATCCTGTCCAGCACCACCCGCCATAAGAAGCAGTTTACTTTTTTCGGGATCCAGTGCAGCCAGCACAGAACTTTAGTTTCTTTGATAGTATCAATATGGTCCAGTTCGTTTCTTACTGCACTCACCGCGAAACCAGCCACCTTTTCGCTCGACTTCCATAACCAAACGTCTGAATCCCGATTAATCACAACGTTTTGTAGTATTGACAAGCATGCAGCCCACTCTTCAATATTATTAGCATTTGATAAAGGGTTACCGCTCCCCCAAAACCAATCGATAGATTCATGATTCATAATGTATCTATCAGAAACCAAACATCTTTTATCACTTTCCAAATCATAAAGATCTGGGAACATCTCCCTAAGTGTACTGTTTCCAGCCCACGAATCTAACCAAAATAATGCTTTATTGCCATTACCCAGCTTCAGAATCAATCTTTCTTTTACATTGATCGACTGAATTTGAGATTTGCGTCCCAAATTAACTATTGACTTCCAAACACCACCAATCGAGCTTTTTAACGGTATGTAAGAGTGGCACCTTGAATCACCGTGAATAGCCGTAATAGATCTGGCCCATAAAGAGGCAGGCTCATTCTTGAAACGAACTAACCATTTAATCATTAATGCTTTATTAGATGTCGCCAAACTCCCGACACCCAATCCCCCTTTATTTTTTGGAGCAACCACTTTAAACCATGGAACCCAATTGACTTTATTCTTATCCGTACAACCCCCCCACAAGAACTTCCTACGAATCTTTTCCAGTTGTTTTAACACCTGTGAGGGTGCGCTAAACAATGATAGAAAATAAGTTGGAAGGTTACCTAGTACCGCTTCAATGAGTGTTAACCTACCGCCAAACGACAGCGTTCGAGCTTTCCATGAAGTAAGTTTTTCTTCGAATCTCTTGACAATGGGTTTCCAATTTTTTATCAGCCCCATATTTGCACCCACTGGAAGGCCAAGATACGTGAATGGAAGCAAACCTGCTGTACACTGAAGAATAGAAGCTTTATCCAAAATGTTTTCCTCAGATACACCCACACCAAAGAGCTGACTTTTGTTAAAATTGACTTTTAGACCCGAAGCCAGGTTAAAACATCTTAGAATTCTTGACAAATTTTGGAAATTCGAGTCACTCCATTCCCCAACAAACAAAACATCATCCGCATAAAATAGATGTGAGATAGTGGGCCCGTTGTTTGGCAACTTGCATCCTTTAAAAAAGCCCTGATCGATAGCCGAAGCCGTTGCCACATTGAGTGCTTCCATAGCCAAAATAAAAAGCAAAGGAGATAGAGGGTCTCCTTGACGAACGCCCCGCTCTATACTGAATTCTTTAGAAGGTGCACCATTTACCAATATAGAAGATCTAGAGGATGACAGGATACCGTTGATCCATTTACGCCATAAAACCGGAAAACCCATTTGAGAAAGTGACGAGTCCAGGAATTTTTGACGGTGTTTGTAAACAATTTTAAGAAAGAATATTTGTTGTAATCGTGGCGGCTAACTTGTGGTTACTAAAAAAAACTAGTTTAAGAAATTAAAACACATTATATATACGAGAATTGATCTTGTTGTGTTGCAACGGCTGAAATAAAACTGGGAAAAACTGTAAACTTATAATACGAATTAATAATAAGAAGGGATTCACACAATATAAAATGTAGACGAAGTTGAAGTCGAATTTATATCGACACGTATTAGAAAGTCGAGAGGGTCAAATAGATAATTTATAAACTTTTTAAAAAGGTAAAAGTAAAAGTGACAACTTTAAAATTTGAGAGAAAGAAGAAAACTCTTTCATTAAAAGATGTTGATCCATTTACGCCATAAAACCGAAAAATCATTATTATATTGACGGTGTTTGTAAACAATTTTTTTTTCTATTAACATTTTTATTATATTTTGTATTTATATATGAAAGATATGTCACATCCTTGAAACATGTGCCAGATCGAACGTTATGCTCAGGTGTTGAATATTTGTTGTAATCGTGGCGGCTAACTTGTGGTTACTAAAAAAAACTAGTTTAAGAAATTAAAACACATTATATATACGAGAATTGATCTTGTTGTGTTGCAACGGCTGAAATAAAACTGGGAAAAACTGTAAACTTATAATACGAATTAATAATAAGAAGGGATTCACACAATATAAAATGTAGACGAAGTTGAAGTCGAATTTATATCGACACGTATTAGAAAGTCGAGAGGGTCAAATAGATAATTTATAAACTTTTTAAAAAGGTAAAAGTAAAAGTGACAACTTTAAAATTTGAGAGAAAGAAGAAAACTCTTTCATTAAAAGATGAAAATAAAAAATTCGAAGGGACAAATGTGACCACCGAACAAAGTTTGATATCCGAACTTAAAGTTATACCGACATGTAATAGGAAGTAGAGGGTGTGAAAGTGTAGGGCAAAAGTGATTGCTTTGAAAGGAAAAAACTATTTTACTAAAAGACAAAAGAAATGAAAGGACTAAATATGATGTCCAAAGTTAAAACTCAATGAAAGACACTAGAGCTAAGGCCATGACAAATATTACATATATAAATATAAATAGCTAGTAATTCTTGTTGTCTAGTATGGAGAACAAACACAGTGATTGGGGTTGTATTGTACTCGTAAAATAGGGTTACAAAGAAATGGTGTTTATATAGAACACCAAGTTACATATTTAGCCCCTACACTACGACACATCATTCACTTTCCGACACTCCCCCTCAAGTTGAGTAGTGGGATCACCAATACTTAACTTGCTCAAGCAGCTACTAAAGACGTTCCCGTTGACAGCTTTTGTGAGAATATCTGTGAGTTGATCTTTTGACTGTACATATGGGAGCTCTATGATACCTTCCTCCAATTTCTCCTTGATGAAGTGTCGATCTACCTCCACATGTTTTGTTCGATCATGTTGGACAGGATTTTCTGAGATCTGTATAGCAGCTTTATTGTCACACATTATTTTGGTTGCTGTAGTAGGAAGGAAGCCAATCTCAGTTAGGAGTTTGCGAATCCACAGAATCTCTGCTAGGCTACGTGCAACCCCTCGGAATTCGGCTTCTGCACTAGATAGGGAGACTACCTTTTGTTTTTTACTTCTCCAGGTAACTAGATTTCCTCCAACCATGGTGAAGTATCCTGAGGTTGACCTTCTCGTTCCTTTATCCCCTGCCCAGTCGGCGTCAGTATAAGCTTGGATTTCTAAGTGCCCGTTTGATTTAAACAGTATACCATGACCTGTTGTTCCCTTGAGATACCTGATGATTCTTAATACTGCTTCCATGTGGCTCGCTTGGGGCTGGTGCATAAACTGACTCACCACTCCTACTGCATAAGCTATATCTGGACGAGTGTGGGAGAGGTATACCAGTTTTCCCACCATTCGTTGATATCTCTCCTTATCTGCTAGTTCTGCTCCATCTTCCATGTGTAGGCCGTGATTAACCACCATTGGGGTGTCCGTCGGTCTGCACTCAATCATTCCGGTTTCGGCTAGCAGATCAAGGATATATTTCTTCTGACAGATAAAAATCCCTTGTTTAGACCTTAGAACTTCAATTCCAAGAAAGTACTTCAATCTTCCCAGATCTTTCATCTCGAATTCCGAAAAAAGTTTATCTCTTAACATTGACATTTCCTCTTCATCGTTTCCCGTAAGTATCATGTCATCAACGTAGATAATTAAGCAGGTCACAAGACTGCCCCTACGTTTCAAAAATAGGGTATGATCAGAGTTGCTTTGTTTGAAGCCATATTTCTTCATAGCAAGGGTAAACCTTCCAAACCAAGCTCTAGGAGACTGCTTAAGCCCATACAGAGATTTCTTCAACCGACATGTTTCTCCAGCCTTGAAATCCTCATTGAATCCTGGCGGAACGTCCATATAGACCTCCTCGTTCAGTTCTCCATGAAGGAAGGCATTTTTTACATCAAATTGATGAAGAGGCCAACCTTTGTTGGCAGCTATAGAAAAAAGGACTCTGATTGTATCGATTTTGGCTACTGGGGAGAAGGTTTCAGAGTAGTCGATTCCATAAGTCTGAGTATAACCCTTTGCAACCAACCGTGCTTTGTATCTTTCAATCGTGCCATCAGGTCTGTGTTTGACTGAAAACACCCACCGACATCCCACATGTTTCTTTCCTGGTGGAAGGATGCACTTCTCCCACGTGTTATTCTTTTTGAGTGCTTCCATTTCGGTCTTCATGGCCTTTTTCCATTCTTCAGATTTCAAGGCTTCCTGTGTTGTAGATGGCATTTGTTCAGAGCACAAGGCAGTGGCAAAAGCTTTAGCTTCCTTAGACAATTTCCAGTGGCAATGTTTGCCACAGGATACCTAGACCTTGGAGCCACCTTTTCTGGAGAGTATCTCTTAGGAGGAACTCCTCTATTTTCTCTTGGAGGGAGGGAATACCTCCCGGTTGTCTCTGCTGCACCTGGTTCAACATTTCCAATAACTGGTTCCACCTCTTCAACAACTGGTTCAACCTGTTCAACGTGTTCAACATCTGGTTCAACATGTTCTGTAGGTTCGGTTGTTGTCGGTTCTATGTGTTCCCCTGCTGTCTCATAGTTATAAGACGTCGTACATTCAGAGTTCTCATTATTTCTTACCTCTGGTATCACGTTGGATGGACTTTCTTCAGTGGTACTGTGCTCCGTAGATTGTGTGCCTGTGTTTGAAGGTGACTGACTCAGAGTACTGTGATGGTTTTCTGTTGTTACTTCTTCAGATGAGGGAAATTGGGTTAGCCAACTCAGAGTGTCTATACATTCATTCTCCCCCTGACCACTGAGTTGGGTGTTATAAAAGTATTTTGTTTCAAGAAAGTCAACATTCATTGTGGTGAACATTTGATGAGTTTTTGGATTATAACACCGGTAACCTATTTGATCGATCCCATAGCCGACAAATACACATTTCTCAGCACATGGGCCAAGCTTGTTTCGGTTGGTTTTGGGTATGTGAACAAATGTTGTACACCCGAAGATTTGAGGTTCAAGCGTAAGAGGATGGGGAATACTGGCAGACTTAGATAGACGATCTAAGGGAGTCGTAAATTTAAGAGCTTTTGTGGGGAGCCGATTTAGGAGATACACATAGGTTGCAACCGCCTCCGGCCAGAAGGATTTAGGCACCTGAGATTCAATTAAAAGAGCACGAGTCATTTCAAGAATAATACGGTTTTTCCGTTCAGAAACATCGTTTTGTTCGGGGGGTATGAGCACAAGAGGTTTGATGAATTAATCCTTTGGTTTTAAAGAATTGTTTCATGGATGTATTGACAAATTCCCCCCCCCCCCCCCATTGTCGGATCGAAGGATTTGGATTTGAGTTTGGAATTGAGTTTGAATCATAGCATAAAACGTGATAAATTTCTCGTAAACTTCGGCTTTGTTTTTTAAAAAATATACACATGTCATGCGAGTGCAATCATCCACGAATAGTATAAAGTACCGAAGACCCTGCCCCCCATCACAGGAGCAGGACCCCACACATCAGAGTGGATTAGTGAAAAAGGTGAAGCAACTTTCGTATTGCTAGGTTTGAATGGTTGTCGATGGCTTTTAGCACGAAAGCAGGTTTCACAGTCTATTTTCCCATTGGATGGGGAGAGTTTTGGAAACAAAAGGTGTGAATAGCCAACGGATGGGTGTCCCAAACGTCTATGCCATAGCCAGGCTTCCCGGTTTTCAGTTCCATGTGCCAACATCACAGTACCCTGTTGAGCCACTTCATCCACATAGTATAATCCTTGGCGCTCAGTACCACGTCCAATAATCACACCCGTCCTGATATCCTGTAGAAGGCAAAAAGTAGGGTGCATTAGTACCGTGCAATTCAGCTCTTTGGTAATATGGCTAATGGAGAGCAGTTTGTGTGATAATGATGGAACATAGAGACAATTTGACAATTTCATAGTTGGTGAAATTTCAATAGTCCCTCCTCCTTTTACTTGCATCATTCCATTGTTTGCGGTATGGATTTGAGTTTTTTGAGGATTAGACATTGACTGTATATCCAACGGTTCAAATGTCATGGTGTCAGTGGCACCAGAATCAAATATCCAAGAACTGTTTTTCCCATGATTGATTTCCATTTTTTTTTTTTTTTGTAAATAAACTGTCACTACGGATAAGACGGCAGACCAGCGCGAAATGTTAAATACGCCACAAAAGAGACTTGGAATAACAACGCTATGTAGCGAAGTTATCTTACCGGCGTATTTATCAAATACGCCGGGCAACTTGAACTCGCGTTCAAGATTTGAGATACCCCGAACTTAGTAAATCCGCTAGATAATTCCGCAAGCTTAAAAATCCGGTCCAAAAAAACTTCAATAAATTCAGCCTTCTTCTAGAACCTTGATTCTCTAAAAACAACCGCCTCTTCTTCTTTGATTTAGCAATGACAGCCAACAACTTCTATTATCAAGAATTAAAAATTCCTTCTTTCAATCAACACGATCCTGCACTAATCTCTTTCCTTCGGTTAATTTTCAAGCGACACAACAATATACTTTCTTTTCTCTTCCTTAATCGACGAACAGAACAAATAACCTGTTTCAATATCACGATTCACAGGCAAAAATTCAGATCGAATTTATGATACAAACAATCCGATTTAGATTGGAATTTCGGATCTGTTTGATCTGTATCCGAAGAAGAAGAAGAGAGATATGTTTTGTTTTGGTTTTTTTTTTTTGCGATTATGGATTTAGAAACAGATTTGAGAGGTGGCGGCTGAGTATAGGATTTTAGGGTTTCTTGCAGCGGCGACGGTGGAGATAGATTGGATTCTTGGAGTTTGATCAGATTTTTGGAGTTTGATTTTCGTTTTTCTGGTTTGGTTTTGAGTTTTGGTTTTGTTGATTGTAGATGACGAACAAGGCGGTCACGGATCAGAAACACTGCTCTGATACCATGTTGTCTAGTATGGAGAACAAACACAGTGATTGGGGTTGTATTGTACTCGTAAAATAGGGTTACAAAGAAATGGTGTTTATATAGAACACCAAGTTACATATTTAGCCCCTACACTACGACACATCATTCACTTTCCGACAATTCTATCATGTTGGTATAGACACTGTTGTGACATGCTTAGAGCTGTAAACAAGGCGTTGTTCTTGTTCATTCACGAAGGAATGAGTCTTTTCATAGACTGTTCACGAACGCTTGCAGAACGAGATTTGTTGTTTGTTTTCATTTATTAAGGAAATGAACATGTTCATGAACTGTTCACGAATACTTATAAAAATGAACTCAAAAAGTGTTCATGAAAATAAATGAACAAAAAACGTTTATGAACATATATTCATTTTAGAATAAAATCTACATTTTTCATCACAAAGATTATGAATAATCCACCAAATGAATACACTACCGAACATTCATGAACACAACATCTATTCATGTCCGTTCGTCTAACTTAACGAACGAAATTTATTATTCGTGTTCGTTCATTTATTAAACAAACGAATATCAACGAACTTCTCGCCGCACAATTCACGAACTGTTCGTTGAACGTTCGATTCGTTTACAACCCTAGATGTGATTGTTTTTATTTACGTTTGAATGTAAGCTTTATTTAAAACTGAATTATCCGTAATAATGTACAACTAAACGACTCACAAATGTACAAACTGACAAAGTTGTTTAAAGGTTTCCTTCTTACATTTTTTTTTTACTCTTACAACATTTAAAATATGATGTTTTATAAAATTTAATTATGTTGTTGCGACTTACTTGTATTTAACATTGTCACAACCCCCGACTCTACCCTGGGCGGGAGCCGTGAGCAGATACAAGTGGTACCGGTGTTTATTAAAATTATCGCAACGGAATTTTCATCGGGTCTGGTGCAGGAAAAATATCAGAGTTTTCAAAACACCGTAGTTTTCATTTCATAGACTGTTGGATGAAACCCATATTTACATAAAGAATTTTCACATGGATGAACCCTTGATTACATAACACGTTTTATTTAAGTTTACATAGCCACTTATTTAAGCTTTGAGTGCCTCATATCACTTTTCCTTTTCTTCACAGTAAATCACCTGAAACGCGTTTAAAAACATTTGATCAACGAAAAATACTGGTGAGTTCATTCATTTTGTATAAAAGGCAGATTTCTTATAAATACAACATTATGGGTTTTTATATTTGTTTTTATCTTACAAAATTACTATTCGCTATCCCATTGTCCAATAGCAAAGAAACCATTTTAGTAGTATTTGTCACTCGGTGGCAGTTCCTGTGACTGTGGTCATATCATTCATTGCCTAACCCGTTGTCCAATAGTGATGCATAACAAGTAATGCATACAAAAACCCACATACTGACAGTAGTTTCCAAGTAAGAATATAAAGACTAAATCACTTTAATATAAGTAACAATTGGAAAACATTTAGGGTTTTGAAAGCATTTGATAAAATGAGAATGGCACACTTTGCAGATTTAGGGTTTTCAGTAATAACCTTCTAGTCTAAGTCTTGGGTTCCTAATTAAACACATAATGCAACACGTATTAATGTATTAACCCAATTCAAACTTTAACGATAATCACGAGATCAAGACCACAACGTAGATGACAAAATATAGCCTTATTCAGGCAGCACTTTAACATCCATTGATTTGGTTTCAGATCAATCGGACAGGGTATCATACAAGTGATCCGGGTTAGTACGCTGATTACGGAGCAAAGTTTTAGGGGTTTAGGGGCTTCGGGTATTATAACGGTACTTCGAGAGAGAAAGAAAAGAAATGAGCAAGTTTGAATGTCCAATTCTCGTCCAATTTGTAATTGGAATTCATCCTCGTCGCGTCACGCGACCACTCTTCACCATCACCGTCGCATAGCGCGACGGAGTAGACTAGGACATAGGTTGCATGAGTCACCACGTAGGCCTGCCACGTGGCGGCACGTGTCTTCTGTCGAAAAAATAGAGGCGCCGCGTCACGCGACCGCCTTCTACCATTGTCGTCGCGTAGCGCAACGAGACCCAAAACTGGGTTTTCTCGTTTTTGTGCTGGTTTTCGTCATATGTGTTTGGGGTCTCGATTATGTATTGTTATGGAGCCTTTTTGAGGGTTGTTACAAACATCATTTCCATGTGTTGAATATTAAAGTACAAGTTGTCCAAACCGATCCTTAATCTAACGACCCAAACTAATAACGACTGAATTCCTGTCACGTATCACGAAGAAATATCAAAATTATTATTTTTCCATGTTTTTTAGTAATCTATACAAAATATAACAATCTAGCCACTAGTGATATATGTGTCAGAAAATGGGTAAATTACAAAAATCGTCCTTTATGTATGTCACTTATTGCAAATTGTGTCATTTGTCTTCAATAATTACAGAAAACGTACTTGATATTTGCAAATCTTTGCAAGTTATGTCCTTTAGTCCTAACTCAATTAATTTTTTGTGGTTAAATCTGACCAAATAGACCTCACATGAGGGTATTTTGGTCATTTTATTCTCGTGTGGAGTCCATTTGGTCAGATTTAACCACAAAAATACCCTCATGTGAGGTCCATTTGATCAGATTTAACCACAAAAATTAACTGAGTAGGGCTAAAGGACATAACTTGCAAGGGTTTGCAAACATCGAGTACGTTTTCTGTAATTATTGAAGACAAATGATACAATTTGCAATAAGTGACATACATAAAGGACGATTTTCGTAATTTACTCGTCATAAAATTTCAAAATCTTAACGTTATCCTTCAATATCTATACCATAAAGGTGTTAGTGTTCACGATCTCAAAATCTCAAACAGAACATTTTCAATGGCTAAATTGTAATTTTTATTTTAAATGAATCACAGCAAATCATGGAATTTGTACAATCTCAATGAAATATCAATATTTTGACAATTAGTTTGTTTTAGTCCAAAATATTAGTATAGTAAATCCACGTGTTCAAAATGGCAATTTTTTATTTCCTTATTACATGATGATGTAAACGAGATCATAGCCAAAACTAAGAAAAGTATACATTTGAGAAAAATCCTAACATAATCAATAAATGGATATGAGTGGAAACATTTGATCTCTTTGGACAACAAATCTATAAATCAACTAGACTCACTATGGGAATTAGAGTTATGTCCAAAAGGTACTAGTCATAATGGCGAAGTCAAGATTTTTTTCATTAGAATTGGTTACTAAGTGCTCAAATGTCTCTTAATTGGACATCCGAATTCTCGGTTTGGGCCAAGTCACATTAGCAATGATAACTATGTAGCAAGAACAACTGAAGTAATTTTTTTTGAACGGCCAACGAATCTTCCAAATGGGCTACTGGCGAAATTCACATCGGGATACACTCATCTCCGAACTGGGAAAAACACTCACCTAGGGCTGAAGCCCGTGTGGGAGAAGCAGGAATTGAACTTGGGTCTCTTAAAAACCCAAGTCTCTCCTTTATCACTCCACCACAAGCTCATTGGCAATAACTGAAGTGATTGAAATTTAATTCTACACTCATTTTCTTTTTTGTTTACATTGTTTTACAGTTGCAACTTGTATAGAGTATATACTGGTTTTTTCTAAGTATGTTAAAAGAAAAACCCTAAAAGGATGGCATCAAAAATAAAAAGTGTAGGGTCGATTGACCCACGCCCTATTACTAGATCAATCTGTAACAACAGATAAACTTTTTTCTATATCCTTAATTATCATACGTTAGTGAATGTAGAACATCAATACACGCTTACAGATAGATATGTGTAGTTTCGTGTTCGAATACGCGCGCACGCACACACACACACATATAGGGGAAGGTTCATTGGGGAACACTAAAAAAGTGGGGAACAGCGGGGAACCGACTCAAACGAACTCCGATTGGACTCATTCCAGCGGCGTTGGAACCGGCTCGTCGAACCCTAACTAGGATCTATTAACCCTAAACCCTAAATCCTAACTCCTAAACTCTAAACCCTAAAGCTAAAAAATAAACTAAAACCTAAGCTAAACCGTAAAATCTAAACTATAAACCCTAAAAGCTAAACCCTAAAGGCTAAACCTAAAGCTAAACCCTAAAGCTAAACCCCAAAGCTAAACCCTAAACTCTAAATATAAACCCTAAAGTTAAACCCTAAAAGCCAACCCCTAATTTATTTAGGGTTTAGGGTTATTATTTAGGGTTTAGGGTTAAGAGATCCTAGTTAGGGTTCGAAGAGCCGGTTCCAACGCCACTGGAATGAGTCCAATCGGAGTTCGTTTGAGTTGGTTCCCCACTTTTTTAGTGTTCCCCAATGAACCTCACACCATATATATATATATATATATATATATATATATATATATATATATATATATATATATATATATATATATATATATATATTGAAAGTATAATGTACAAAACGCCTTATCGTACATAACGTACGCGACGAAATTACGCTAGTTCATTTGAAAATCACGCAAGTTATGAAGTTAAAACCCTAATCACGCTTTGTACATAATCACGCATAAGTGTGCATAATCACGCATGGCAAAATTGTTCAAAATATAATCACGCACGTTGTAAACTTAATCACGCATGTTGTAATTTCGTCGCGTACGTAATGTACGTTAAGCAGTTTTGTACGTTAACCATTCTTTCTCTCTCTCTCTCTCTCTCTCTCTCTCTCTATATATATATATATATATATATATATAGAAAGTATAATGTACTTCACGGCTTAACCTACATTAACGTACACGACCAAATACATAACGTGCGTGATTACATTTTCGAGCATCTTAACGTGCGTGATTATACTCCCCATGCGTGATTATCACCTCCCATGCGTGATTATCACCAAATAACTGATCTCATGCGTTATTATATGTTCCATGCGTGATTATAGCCCTGATCTGACGGTTACCAATGTCGCGTACGTGAAGTATGATAAGGGCTTTTGTATGTTAACCTTTCTCTCTCTCTCTCTCTCTGTATATATATATATACTAGCAAGATGCCCGCGCGATGCGACGGGAACGATACATCGCATTGCGATACTCGTTTTTTTAGTTTTATTATTCATATAATATTTATTGTAGCATTATATTGTGATAGATATACATCAAAAACGAAGTAATCGGGATTTAAGTATAATAAGATGCAGTGGCGAAGCTTGAAGTTTTCGACCGGGGGGGGGGGTCGAAAACGTAAATACCCAAAAAATTCTATAGAACTGGGGGGTCAAAAACGTATATACCAAAAAATTTCTATACAAACACTACATATATAACACTACTAGCCGAAAAGTTCGGGGGGTCGGGCGCCCCTCCCGGCCCCTTGAAAGCATCGCCCCTGATAAGATGGGGGGCTAAAATATAGTTATTATATAAAAGACCAATTTACCCTCATTTTAAGGGTCTATTTATAAATTAAAAAGAAAAAAGTTCTTATTGTATATTTTAATCCACATGTCAATACTGATCAAGACAACTATTAAAACGTTGACAAAAATGAGTAGGTCGTCACGGAACTTTTGTATTTTTTAAAACATTATAGCTTATAAGATATGACAAGAATATGTAAAAGAATTATGAGTATGTTGTGGAGGGGGGGAAGTGTAACTAATTACCCATAATTATGTTAAAACCCAGGGATTTAAGTGTAAGGCCTTGCGTAGTGGGCGGTATGCCCGGCGGTATAACCCCCATAGCGCCGCCAAAACGCCGGCCACACCAAAACTCCGGGCGCTATGTTTCGAAAATGGGGGGGTGGCGCGATGTCTATAGCGGCGTGATGTGTGGGTTTGTTTGAATTTTTTTTTTCTTTTTTCTGCTCTGTTTTTGTTTTTGTGTTTTGTTTCTGGTTTGAAGGAGAAGAAGGGGGGGGGGGGGCGGTTTGAAGGAGAAGAAGAGGGGGGGGCTGTTTTGTTGCAGGAAGCAGGAAGAAGGAAGAAGGAAGAAGGAAAAAAGAAAAAAGAAAAAAGGGTTTTTAAAATTTGTTTTTTAATTTTTATAAAGTTAGAAAATAATTATAAAAAATTTGTTTTTTAATTTTTTAGTCCAATTTTTTTTTTAGTGAAATCGTTTTTTTTTTTTTTTATGTTACTGTCATGTTTTTTTTTAAGTGTAATGTTTTTTTTTAATTTTAGTGTAATGTTTTTTTTTAATTTAATGAAATGAATTTTAATTTTATAAAGTTAGAAAATAATTATAAAAAATTAGAAATTAATAATTGAGTAATGATTATACGGGGGCTTTATGACTACGGGCTTAAAATGCATAAGGCCCCATAACGCCCCACGCTGACGTGGCGCGCCACGTGTCGCATAACGCCCACAAAGGGGCGTTATGACTACGCATGGCCTAATAAGATGGGATGCTAAAATATAGTTATTATATAAAAGACCAATTTACCCTCATTTTAAGGGTCTATTTATAAATTAAAAGGAAAAAAAGTTCTTATGTTTTGAGTATCTTAAAATATCTTTTCCTCATGCATTATAATATAGTATAGATAGGGTGATGCTCTATAGTGAATATTAGTGTATTTGTTAACTGAGTGAACAAATCCTGACTATTGATTTACATCATCAATCGTAAAATACACTAGTGTATTTTCATCATCAAATCCTGGCCATTAATTTACACTTGTGTATTGTAATCAAAGGCTAGGATTGATTCACTAGTGTTCACTATCAAGTGAGTTGTTCACAAATGAACCTAACCCTATATATATGTAAACGGCAAATTTAAATCACTGACAGACCACAAAAGTATTAATATGCCACCAACGAAACCACTCCATCATATCTATTTTCACTACGATAAATTATCGCATATATGCTTGGTTAAAATGGTAGGTCAATCTTGACGACTCCAAATACTAATTAATATTATTATCACATACATACATACATACATACATACATACAACTACATTTATTAATAACTAGTGGGTTACAGCCGCGCTTCGCGGCGGGGCGACCCGATTTTTGATCCGATATAGCAGTCGAAAGAGAAAACTTACAAAATAAAGTCGTGGTAAGTACAAAAGTATGTCGACACGTGTTGTACATCGACCGGAAAACTCGATTACAAAAGTACTTAGAAAGTTAAAGGGTTGTCAGTGTCAATGCTAAAAGTTGAGAAAATAAAAAAAAAAATTTATGTCGAAATGTAAGTCAACTTAAGTTTATATCGACACGTAAATAAAAATAAAGACGTAAAAATCGATTAAAAAGTATTTAGAAAGTTAAGAGGTTGTAAGAGTCAATGCTGAAAATTAAAGATTAAAAGTAAAAAAAAAAAAAACCAAAAAGACAAAAAAAAAAAAAAATCACCGACTACAAAAGTATTTAAAAAGTTAAAGGGTTGTCAGTGTGAATACTGAAAGTTGAGAAAACACAAAAAAAAATTATGTGGAAACGTAAACCAACTTAAGTTTATATTGACAAGTAAATAAAAATAAAGACGTAAAACTCGGTTAAAAAGTATTTAGAAAGTTAAGGGGTCGTAAGAGTTAATACTGAAAGTTAAAGGTTAAAAGTAAACAAAAAGACAAAAAGACAAAGTCAAAGAAAAAAAAAAGAGAAAATTACTGTAGCACTATTCATCTCAATGTTTCAAATTAAAAATAAAGACGTAAAACTCGGTCAAAAAGTATTTAGAAAGTTAAGGGGTCGTAAGAGTTAATACTGAAAGTTAAAGGTTAAAAGTAAACAAAAAGACAAAGTCAAAGAAAAAAAAAGAGAAAATTACTGTAGCACTATTCATCTCAATGTTTCAAATTAATACATATACATATATATATATATATATATGAATATCATACATACACACAAATATCCAATACATTTATTAATAAATAATAATATCATACATACATACATACAAATGTACATTATTACCTTTTATAGAGGCATGCATACATACAAATGTACATTATTACCTTTTATAGAGGCATGCATTCATACATACCGTGTATTGTATATTTGTATTGTAGATAAGAATCCATATCTATATCTACTTGATCAAGACCATAACATGTCTATCCTGTATTTGTTTTATTACATCGTATCTTAACGACGTACACCACTGAATATTATATACGTAAAAATCAATTTATAACCAAAAAATGGTAATTTGGATTATACCATAATGTCCTTACATTAAATTTTGCCTAAATAAATTGGGCATGGTATATGGCATAGGTGTTTATAAACCATTCAAACTGGACCGGACTGAAGAATTTTGACCGGTTTAAAATTTGACGGTTTGGTTTACAATTTATGTTTGAAAAATTGGTTGGTTTGGTTTACAGTTTATGTTTTGGACTAGACCGTATAAACTAGACTGGTCGTATATTTGTCATCGAAGATCCACCATGAACCGACAACAACCTGTGTTCACAAGGAGGGTAAAATCATTGGCGGAATCAAGATTTTTTTTTGAGGGGTAATCAAGGAACTTAACCAATATTTAGTGGGGATCAGTATAGGTAGGGGGTTTAAGCAAAATTTTAAGGGATCAATCATAAGCTTTGTTTAAAAACTATACTAATTTTTTTCAAGGTGGACGATTTATTATCTCGGTTCAAACTGATACAATTTTTTTTTTCATTTCATTGAAGTTTCGCTAGGCTACGTTTCTTCCAATTATACTTTATGCAAATAGCATGTTGTTGGTTTTCCGTTTTCGAAAACTATCAAACCATCAAAACCGAATTGGCAAACCATTTGCCAATTTGATCTACATTTACACAAACCGCCAAACCTTCCAAAAATCCATATCAAACCGTACCGTAAACACCCATCATGCACTTTGTTATCATTTTCGTATATTAATTGTAAGTTAGGAAAAGTACATGTTAGGTGACTCACCTACCTCTCACTTTATCTTACTTCTCTTCACAAAACCACTTTATAAATAATAACCGGTTCCTTGCATCAAATATCCCCATTTCTTACACGTTTCCCTAATTTTTTAGACCTTGTAAATTTAGGGAAACGTGTAAGATATGAATCAGCCACAAACTTTACACATGGTAAAATATGAATCGGTCACATGACTGTTGTTCGGCTAAATTGTATCATTCTCATCATCCACATCAGCGTCATATCAGTACCATCCCCTTGTATCCATTTTGGCACAAGCTAAAATTAATATTTAACTTATTAATAATGTCACATTGATTAAGATGTATATTAAACTATTTTTATGATTTTTCTATATTAATAAAGTAGTTGTTAGGTGACTCACTTGCATGTGACTTTAAACCCCTTCTCTTCACAAACCACTTTATAAATATTAATAACCGATCATCCCTGCATCAAACATCCTCATTTCTCACACGTTTCACCAAATTTTCTGGAATTTGTAGTCAAGAAACACAATAGTCATCATTGATTTCTCCACACACACCCAATTCCCAAATCCCCAAAATACCCTCATCAATTTTCACTCTTATTAAAACCTCAATAAAAATCTCATCTTTTTCAAGATTTTGTATGATTTGATTCCACAATCACCCACCCTTTTGTTGATACTCAAAAGGGTTTTTAACTTTTTATTGAAACTGAAATAGAATTCTGTTTTTATCGGTTGTTTTTTGTTTGCACGCCAAGTGTTTGATAAATTGCGTGAGTGAATTGTTTTGTGTTTTTTTGGAAAAATTAACTAGTGGGTCAAGTGGTCAACGTAATCTGTTTGATTAAGATGACGATTGAATCGTTTCCTGGGAGTTCTGGGTATATAGATGCTGGTGTTGATAAGAAGATTACATATTTTAGTAACACTTATGTGTTGGGTTTGACTGTTGTTGCTGGAATTGGTGGGCTTCTTTTTGGATATGATACTGGTATTTTGTTTAGTCTTTTTCATGGATCTTGTTTGTTTTATCTTGTTTGATGATCATGATATCATATTTGCTAGATCTGGTATAGATAAAAAGTTGTTTTGAGCATAATAATATGTTCATATGCATGATCATAATATGTGTTTATATGCAGATTTCTAATTGTGCATATGAGTTTGTCTACATCAGTTAGGTTCTAATTGGGTAAATTGTCTCTGAATTTATTTTTATTTGATGCTCATGATATCATATTTGCAAGATCTGATAAAAAGTTGTTGTTTTGAGCATGTTATAGTTGGGCAGATTGTGTACATGAATTAAGCTATAATTGTGTAAATTGTTTCTTACTTAGTTGATAAGTCTTTCTGTATGTTGTGTTAGTGGTAGAACTTTTTTTATTATTATTATTTTTTTATTTTGATTATTATTATTAGGAAGATTAGACCGAAGGGAGTGGGGCGTTCTCCCCCTCCAAGCAGCCTAAGGCCGCCCCGCACACCACCCCCATAGGCGTTCCATGGGGCGTCCCCCCTTTGGGCATCCTCTTCTCGTCGCCTGGCTTCCTCACACAAATCGATTTTTGACCAATTATTGTTTTTTTTTTTAACCAAATCAAAATTAAATGGGTGCCACGTGTCGCAAGACGCCCTACCCAGCAAAGTTGCCCCACTCCCCCTTTTTTGCTCAAAATCCTCTAATCTGATGTGGCGCCACGTGTCGCAAGACGCCCTCTCAAAAGGATGCCCCACTCCCTTTAGTCTTAAGAGGATTTTATTAAATAATAATTTTTCATCTTATATTTTCTTTCTTTTAAACACTTTGTCAGTTTGTCTGGGCCATTTGTGATTTGTCAAGCACTTTTCTTTGGGATTTTGTTCCTGTAACTACACAATGATTTTAGTTGATTTTGATGTTTAGATTGTCTTATTGGGGGTAGCACTACTTGCAACTTGTTTGTTATAAAAATAGTGTTAGAGCTTTTTTTTTTCTTTGTAAGGTGGTTTGGACTAGTTAATAAACTTGTTTAGAAATTTTATCTAAAAAAATTTAGTACAAAAATCATTGATATTTTTTTCCCAAAAAAAAGAAATTTGTAAAAATTTTGGATGCCTGTAACTAATAAATTTTTATCTTGGTAGTGACTGATTCGAATGTTATTTGGCTAATCGGCTCATAGACATATCGACTAAACATTTTCATTCATATAAACATATAGTTCTACTTAAGAATCATGGTCTTCAATATATTAAGCTGAAATATATGTTTCAGGAGTCATATCCGGTGCGCTTTTGTACATCCGAGATGAATTCGAGGCCGTTGATCAAAGTAGTTTCTTACAGGTACAAGTTTAATTATTGATAACTTAAGACTTGGAAAGTTTCATTAATTTGGGAGTGTTTGGAAGTGTGTTTTTGAAAGTAAATGTAGGATGTTGAGTAATTACAACAAAATAATGAACTGTGATAAAAATTAAAACATGCTGCAGGATATGGTGTTTGATTGTAATTTTGAGGCTGTGATAGTGAGGTAATTAGTTGTTTAGTGTTTGGTAAATTATGATTATTTTAGAAACTAAAAGATAAGATGACCAAAACATACATTATTGTATTTTATTGAAGTGCTCAATATTGGTAAATTATGATTATTTTAGAAACTAAAAGATAAGATGACCAAAACATACATTATTATATTTTATTGAAGTGCTCAATATAAAATATGAAAATATGTCTCTTATCAACAATAATAGTGCATGTTAAAACTAGAGTAAAGTAAATGGATGGTCCCTGTCGTTTACCAAACTTTTGGATTTGGTCCTTAGCTTTCCAAAAGTACACGGGCGGTCCCTGTGCTTTGCATATTGTAACTCATTTAGTCCACAACTTTTTCAAAAGGACATGGATTGTCCCTATGGATTGTACTTGTAACTTATTTTGTCCCTAACTTGGACCTATTAAAACCTTTTGGTCCTTAGCTTTCCAAAAGTACACGGGCGGTCCCTGTGGTTTGCATATTGTAACTCATTTAGTCCACAACTTTTTCAAAAGGACATGGATGGTCCCTGTAGATTGTACTTTGTAACGCATTTAGTCCCTAACTTGGACCTGCTAAAACCTTTAGATTTGTTGGCTGGGACTAAATGCGTTACGAATTGCAAACCCCAGGGACCATCCGTGTACTTTTGGAAATCTAGGGACTAAATCCAAAATTTTGGTAAACCACAAGGACCATCCATGTACTTTACTCTTAAAACTATTTGTGGGCCAATATTTTTACCCCGTAAAATTAGTATATGTTATTTCGTTTATCATGTTTTTGAAGGATTATCGACAATCGGTTAAAAGAAGGGTAAAATGTGTACTCAGATAATCAAATAATCATAATAAAAAATCAGTTTATCAAATCTTTAAAGACTAAGGGGGTGTTTGGTGTTGCGTTTTCAAAATAGATTATGTGTTTTCAAAATAGATTTTGCGTTTTCAAAACTGCTTTCTGAAAAAGCATGTAGGTACATGCTTCTCCAAAACTGCGTTTTGGAGGCAGATAATCACTTTTTCATCCAAACTTTTCTTTAGATTATTTATGTTTTACAAACGCAATAATCAAATAATTACTTCAAAACGTAATCCCAAACACCCTCTAATTATCATTGCTCAATAATCTGTTTTATAACGCACATCCAAACACCTCCTTTTTGTCATTTATATCCTCTTCTTTTGGTCTTTCTACTTATCTGAGTATAGTATTTTTAAATAATCTTTATTAATATGTTTATAATTATAATGTACTTTTAAAGCTCTAACAACCCCCTTTTTCATTATATTTTTATTTTCTATATACAGGAGACAATTGTTAGCATGGCTTTAGTGGGCGCAATGATAGGAGCTGGTGGTGGTGGTTGGATAAACGATGCATACGGGCGTAAACGTGCAACACTTCTTGCCGATGTAGTTTTCGCACTCGGGTCTTTTGTGATGGCTCTAGCACCCGACCCGTATGTACTTATATTTGGTCGGTTCTTGGTTGGGTTAGGTGTCGGTGTAGCGTCAGTTACTGCACCAATGTATATTGCGGAAGCAGCCCCATCTGAAATACGGGGCGGTCTTGTGAGCACCAACGTGCTTATGATCACTGGTGGACAATTTCTTTCGTACCTTGTTAATCTTGCTTTCACTGAGGTTAGATTCTTTTTGCTTTTACATACTCGTTTTCTTAGTTTAGAGTAAAGTACACGGATGGTACCTGTGGTTAATCAAAATTTTGGATTTAGTCCACTACTTTTTCAAAAGTACACGTATGGTCCCTGTGGTTTGCACTTTGTAACACATTTAGTCCCCAACTTTTACCAAAAGTACACGGATGGTCCCTGTGGTATGCACTTAGTGTAACTAATTTTTTTTTTGAACGGCCAATAGAATCAATCCCGAGCACTCTCGGGGCACCCACTGCACCA
The DNA here is from genome assembly GCA_030545235.1 of Helianthus tuberosus. NCBI lineage: Eukaryota > Viridiplantae > Streptophyta > Magnoliopsida > Asterales > Asteraceae > Helianthus > Helianthus tuberosus. The sequence continues at coordinate 5,690,813 of CM060362.1, forward strand.
AACGGAGTACTCCGAGAGTAACCCGAGTCCACCACCAATTCCGGGGAAAACCCGGTAACCCACCCGCCCGTAGGCACGACAGTGAAATTACCGGTAAAACCCGTTTGGCTCAAGGATCGAACCCAGGTTTCCCTGGGTCTCCTATCATTGCCCACCAGTGCCTCACTCTGCACCAAGTGGGAGTTGAACCTGCATCTCCCAAGAGAAATGCAAGCCTTCCACCACTTGATCTAGAGATCATTGGCACTTAGTGTAACTATTAATCTGAAATTTAGTTATAGTAAAAAAGTTATAAAAAGTTAGATATAACTTTTACGATCCGCGATACATAAACTAGTAAAAAAGTTATAAAAAGTTAGTTATAGTAACTATTAATCTGAAATTTAGTGATATTTTCTATGAACACGTCAGAAATTTAGTGTACAAATATGCACTTTAAACTGTGTTTTGATAAACATGTAAGATTCTGGTTGTGCAGCCTCAACTTTCAAGGAAGCAGCTTCAAGTTTGAGTTAGGGGCCCGCATAATAAGTTTGTTTAAAGAGGCAAAATCACTCTCTAATTTCTTGCCTGATAGTTTTTGCAATCAAATGTCTCCCTTCAATCCCAAAATAAAAATCAACCTTGATAAAATGAAAGCGTTTTACTCGCTTACTTTTTAAATCAAATATTTTTTGATAATTAGTGATATGCAAAGAGGTAGTTTAAGACTGAAACTTTGCCAAAACGGTAAAAAAATGGATCATTTATTTTGAGATGATGGGGGACATTTTTTTTACTAATGAGCATTGCATAATAAGATTTTGAAATTTTTTTTTTAATATTATTTAGAGCACGGAGCACCAATATGTATTTTCCATAATATTTTCATGTAATATACTTTTATAATGTTAATGATCATATGACTTCATATCTTATTCCACAAACGACATGATACATTTTTTAGATAATATTTCGGTAATACTTTTTGATAATGTTTTTGATCATATGACTTCATATCTTCCACAAACAAGATGACGATGCATATTTATATAACATATATTTTTATCTTATTTTATAAATGTTTTTTAAACAGGTTCCTGGGACATGGAGATGGATGCTCGGAGTTGCCGCTGTGCCAGCTATTGTTCAGTTTTTATTAATGTTGTTGCTTCCGGAGTCTCCACGCTGGCTTTACATGAAGGTAAATGTTAAAAAATTTACGTTGAAACTTAAAAATAGTAGTCGGCTAAAGCTTACAATTTATTTTTTCGATTTTAGCAATCAACCTCATTTTACGTCATTTTACTTGTAAAATGATTTTGCTCCATTGGTTTTGCCATGCTAGCCACATACAAACATTGCTTATGACAATAATTATAAATTAAATTTATTTACAAGCGTGGGAAGTTGATCTTTTTTTAAGTTTATATATATTAAGTACCATCTATGCAGTTATAGCGGTACAAAATCAAATATTGGTCAAGGGCCGATATTTGAGATATAGGTTATCGCGATGGGATATGGGTAATTTTAATATCACGCAGAATTTATTTATACAGTATACACATATATAAAACGTAAAACATATATAATATTAATAGTAAACTCAAAAGTAAAAACTCGAAAGTGCCAATATTTAAAACATGATCTAATCATAAGCCATGAAATCTTCCATCGAGTTCGCATCAACCAAGGCATCCAAAATAGCGGTCAATATCGGTCAAATATCCATCAATATTGACGATAATATCGGAACCGGTATTCCTGACTGATATTTGACACTGATATTTTGGTAATAAAGTGTGAGTCGGTTGTATATTTTCGCCTAATCTTAAGTTGCTAAAATCAAGAAGTGCAAACTTCGTATGTACTTATATATTATTCAGATATGTAATAGTGCTTGTTAATCTATTATGTTGTATAGAAGAGCAAATCGGAGGCCATTGTCGTGTTGTCGAAAATTTACGATCCGTTTCGGTTAGAGGAAGAACTTGATCAGCTTTCTTCTGCGTTGGAAGAAGAAAAGCAGAGAAAGAATGCCATCAGTTACTTGGATGTTTTCAGAATCAAGGAAATCAGACTTGCGTTTTTCGCTGGAGCCGGACTTCAGGTATGTTGGCTGGTCGGTCAACGGGCCAAATTTGGGTCGGTTCAAAATGGGCCATCTTTTGGCACGTGTCAAAACAGGCCAGGTTGGGCTGACCTGAAATGTGTTGGGTTTTTTTTTAAATAAATAAGAGTAAAGTACACGAATGGTCCCTGTAGTTTACCGAAATTTTGAATTTGGTCCCCAGTTTTTCAAAAGTACACGGATGATCCTTGTGGTTTGCACTTTGTAAAACATTTAGTCCCCCCCAGCCAATAAATCCATGTGACTTTTGGCAAAGTTTGAGACTAAATGTATAAAGTGTAAACCACCGGGACGATCCGTGTAGCTTTGGAAAGCTAGGGACTAAATCTAAAAACTGTTGATTTATAAAAACTACAATAATAAATAATTTACAAGTTTGAAAAGATGATATTTTTAAAAATAATTATTAAATGTTTAGGCAACATTTTTTTGAAAATCATCCCACCCATGGAACATGTCATTTTTTTTATATAATTGGTTGCTAACGTTTGTAATATAATGAAGTTATTTTCTAATATGGCCTTTGGTTATTTAAATGTCGCAAAAAATTGGGAAAATTCATAAAATGTGTTTCTTATTCCTGTAATTTGCGCTTTAAGCGACTTTCGAATCATTAACGTTCCATTTGACCTGTTTGACAAACCAGATAAAATATAACCCAAATCAACCCATTCATAAATAAACGGGTTAATACCATTACCTATCAGGTATGATTAATAATTCTTAAACCACTTGTTGATTTGCAGGCGTTCCAACAATTCACCGGTATCAACACCGTAATGTACTACAGTCCAACCATAGTCCAAATGGCCGGTTTCCGTTCAAACCAATTAGCCCTTTTACTATCTCTAATAGTCGCATTAATGAACGCCGCTGGTACCGTCATCGGAATCCGCCTCATCGACCATTCTGGCCGCCGCAAGTTAGCCTTAAGCAGCTTATTCGGCGTAATCCTCTCGTTAATCCTCCTCTCAGTTTCCTTCTTCCTCACATCATCCGGTTTTACTAACGTCGGCTGGATCGCGGTTCTCGGGCTAACCCTTTATATCGCGTTTTTCGCACCCGGTATGGGCCCGGTTCCATGGACCGTGAACTCCGAAATATATCCGGAATCGTATAGGGGAACGTGTAGCGGAATGTCCGCTACCGTCAACTGGATTTCGAACTTGATCGTAGCGCAAAGTTTCCTTTCGGTTGCTGACGCTGTCGGGACTGATTGGACGTTTTTGATACTGGCCGGTATCGCTGTCGCCGCGTTTGTGTTCGTGTATGTGTATGTACCGGAGACCAAAGGGTTGACGTTCGATGAAGTTGAGAGGATTTGGAAGGAGAGAGCGTGGGGTAGTAACTATGGATCGGAATCCCTTCTTGAAAAGGGGGTCGAGTCGTGATGTGTGAAATGTGACCGTGGCGGACCGTGGGTTTGCCGGCTGGTGTCGTGTGTAGCCGATTTTAGTGGCTAAGATTCAACCCAGTTTGTAGTAATAGATTTGGTTGAAAAGATGTACAGGTGTGGTTTATATGTTTTAAAGACGAAAATATAAGATGTATTGTTGGTTTTTGTTTTGTTTTGAGGGTTGTATAAAGGCGCAGTAAGATTAGTGCCAAATTTAATAAAAGAATAATTGCATAGAACTTGTATTATTAAGTGATACACAATATGCTTATGTAATATATTTTTTCTCTTGCACTTCACATGAATAATTTACATTTATGTAATATTTTTTTTCTCTTGCACTTCATGGTTATTTTGGGTAAGAAAAAGTGTATCGTACAAATATGGTTTAACGTAAGAAGTGTACGTAATATCAAATTCGCACGTTATGTTAAAAAAATTAAAATCTGTTAGTACACTATGTTTATTGACTTCGTCTTGTATTGAGTCTAGGATTTGAATTGTTAGATTAGATCTTGTTATACGAGAGTATAGGAGGTTTTAGAGTTTGTTTAAGGTAATTTAGCTTGAAAGTGGTGATTTACCTTGAAAGTGGCATGTGTCATTTCAAGCTAAATCAACATCACTATAAATAGCATTCAAGCTAAATCATTTGTAACTTTCAGAAACTTTCGGATCTGAGTAGCGAAACTCTGCCGAATCGTCTCTAGGTTGTAAATCAGTATCATATCAATATAAGAGACATTATAATTACATCGAGTGTCCGTTTCTTTGATTCCGCCTCTGATTCGGATAAAAGACTCTTCTGATCGACTCAGTTAGGTCGTACAGCGATCCAACAAGTGGTATCAGAGCTCAGGAAGAAGAGTTTAGCTCGATTGCAATTAGATTCTGACTTCTACACCATCTTTTTCAATCTGAACAAGTTTTAACCGTCAAAATTGGATCAAATTTTCACGGATGGTGTAAAACTACATATTGACAAACCCTAGAAAGTTTCATTGCATAATTCAAAGTAAAAATGACATAAACCGAACAACTACTGGATTTCGCTTGAAACATAATTTTGACATTGACTTGATTTCGCTTGAGACAGCATAGTATTGATTTCGCTTGAAACAGAATAATATTGATTTCGCTTGAAACATCATTGACTTGATTTCGCTTGAAACAGTATAATATGTGATTTCGCTTGAAACATCATAGTCGGATTTCGCTTGAACATATTGTTAGATTTCGCTTCAAAACATCATATTGAGATTTCGCTTGAGATTTAGTTTAAGATTTCGCTTGGGATTTCACTTGAAATTATATCAGCTGATTTCGCTTCAACTGATCAACTAGTGATTTCCCTTGAGAGTCCTATTTCGCTTGAAAAGTGGAATTTTGTATCGATTTATTTGTTTGTCTCCAGTTGTTTGAAGATGTCAAGCAGTAAGGTTGATCATGATAGTAACAGTGAAAAAGCCCTCGCTTCTAAAGTTTGTACATTTACGATCAGTGGGAGAAATTTTATGGAACAACACTGGTATTTCTGTTATACATGTGATCTGACCGTTTCAAAAGGTTGTTGTTCTGTTTGTGCAGATGTATGTCATCGAGGACATCGTGTTGTCTACTCTACATCAAGTAGATTTTTTTGCGACTGTGGAGCAGGGAGTGTACAGGACAGCAGCTGTCAGTGTCTGAAGCCTAGGAAATTCACTGAAGATGATAGGGATCATGATGATGAAATTGCTACTGGTAATCAGTTGGCAGTGAATGATGATCAAGAAGCTAAGAACATGCCAATATTTGATCATGGTGATTCAGATTCTGAGGAGGAGCAGATTTCAAGTCAAACAAAATGTGAAGTTGTGATGACTGAAGAAGTTGTACAAGAAGCTGTTACTGAAAAACAAAAGAGTTTTGAGGAAGTAATTTCAAAGAAAGAAGAATCTGAAAAGTCTGTATCTGAGAAATCTGAACCAGTGATTAAGAAAGAGATTGCAGAAGACACACTAGTCTTTGAGATTGTTCAAGAAAAGAAGAAACAGACTGAAGATATTCAGACTTTGAAAGCTGAAAAGAAAGCTGATGATGAACATATTTTGGAATTGCGCTTGAACTGTGAAAAACTAAAAACTGAAAATGTCAAACTGTTAAGTGATGTGGACAGTTTGACATTGGAAAACAAAGTTTTGAAAGAAAAAGAAAAAGAGTTTAAAAATGAAAAATTAAAAATTGAAAAAGATTTTCAAAGTCAAATTAAGGTTTTAGAAGATGAAAAGTCTGTTATTTTTAACAATAATCTTGAAAAACAGATTGAAATAAATTCTCATCTTCAGAAAATCATTCGGCTTAAAAATGAAGCTGAAATTGCTCGAAATAAAATTACCGAGCTTGAGAATAAATTGAAAGGTTTTGTGAATTCTACATCACATGTTTGTCCAAAACCAATCAATTATGTTCCAATAAGTGACAATGTCACAAATTTTGACAAAGTCAAAATTGAAGATTGTGATGAAATATCTGATGATGAAAAAGAAAAAAAAAGAAAAATATTTTTAGATTTACAAGAAAAATTTAAAAATACTGTTTTGCAATCTACTGAAACAGGTGAATGTTCTAAACAAAAACCTGTTAAGAAGAATGCAGAACATAAACAAAAAGATAAAAATTTGAAAAATTCTAAAATTGAAAATAAAAGCTCATCAGATAAGTCATCCAATCAGTATAAAAAATCACAAAAATTTGTAAATGAAAACTCACAAAATGTTGGTAATAAGTGGTGCAGGTTTGACCACAGTGCTCAAAAGCCAAATCCAGCATTGAAGAGGAGAAATGACTATAACCAAGCCAAACAATGTTATGATCTGAAGGTTTGGACTGACAGAAGTGGATGGTACGATAACAGAGTGTGCTACACTTGTGGTGTGAGAGGACACATTGTTGTTAACTGCCAGAATTGGTATTGTGAGACAAGAAGATGCTTTGAATGTAATATCAGAGGACATATTGCCAGAGATTGCTCGAGGAGATCGATGGGAAGATTGAGGGTTGAATCTCAAAGAATGGCAAAGAAATCAGTCAACGTCAAGCCTAAAGAACAGAAGGTTCAAGAATCTAAAGTGGAAGATAAGAAAGTAAAGCTTTCACAGGGGCAGAGAGACAGATTGAGGAAGAAGAGGAAGAAGGCGAGAGAGTATTTGGAGAAGATTTTGTCTTCGGGTTCACCGGTTGGTTCGAATAAAAGTTCTGATGAATTGATCCAGTCGACGGCAAAGTCAAGTAAATCGAATTCTTCAGATGCAAATCTGAGGACAAACAAGAAGAAAAAGAAAGTTATTGGCGATGAATCTGGCTCATCCAAGTCAGACAAGCCAAGATCGGGCAATGAATCTGATTCCACAAAATCAGATGAGCCACAAGTTAAGGTAAAAAAGGAAGAGACAGTTCCATTAATGAATGATGAGAACTTTCCACCATTACGAGCCGCAAACCTAAAATCAAAAGGTGTTGATGCTGGAAAAATGTTTAATAGCAATGTTAAACATATTTTTAGTAAGATGGTTGATGGTAAGGTAAAAGGGGCAAAAGAATTTTATGAAGAAAAGAGAAATGTTCAAAACACACCCAAGACTGGTCAGGCTTGGGTACATAAATCTGTTGGTTGAATTCCTGACTTGCCGGAGCTTCCAGGTTGGTAAGTGTGAAGCAGGTATCGGCATCATTCTTGAGAAATTCACAGGATGGTAACTGTGATATTTCGTCTTACATGTGGTAAATCAGGGACATTAAGTTGTACTTGATTTCCTACAAGTGTTTGTGTTGATAGAATCCTAATAATGTTAAATTTTTCAAAATGGTTAAAAGAGAACAAGGTGATATGATGACCCCGAACTCATAAGAGATGGGTAAACAAACTATTTTTTTCGGAAAAACCATTCTGATTAAAACAAACTTAAGTGTTTTGAAATCATTATGGGAAAATAGTTTGTTGTAAGGGGGAGTGTTGATTGAATATGCCGAAACCCTCACGGCTGAACAAACATGATTACTTTCATCAGATTGAAAAACGGTTTTCAAACTGTTAAGATCAATGGGTTGTAAATCATGGGGGTACGTTATATTTTCTGCAAATCAGAGCACTTTTAGCAGAAAATGGTTGGCGAGACAAAGCTATTAGTATTGGTTGTCAAATTTTCTTTAAATGGTTTTGCATTTTAGGGGGAGAATAATTGTTGTTAGAAAATACAAAAACATTTGAAAATTTGAAAAAGTCAAAAACATGATAAAATTTAAAAATTGAGTTTTGCGTAAAAAGAGGAAATGATAGTACATCAGTAGACAGTTACAGTACGCTAAAGAAATGGAAAGTATAAATGAGTTAAACAGTCTCACTGATGATGTGTCGATAGGTTTTCGCACATTTAGTAGATTTATTCGGGATATAAATCTAAATTTCAAACTTGTGAGATTAGTGGGGAACACTACTTGGATATATAGGTAACCCTTGAAATCTCGTTTGAAAGATCTCATAATCTGATATACTAGGTCTTTATACTCAATGATGTCTGGGGTATTATTCCGGGACTTCTGCTGAACGGTGGTTCTGACCTAGTCCTTGGATAATACTTTCTGCAATGCTTGAAACATAGCATAAACCCTCAGCATGCCGATGAAACAATAAAATTGATAGTCGCTGCTGTTGTAAGCAAAAAGATCCTCTAAAGGGGACATTCCGTAAAGTCGAAGCTGATATCTCTCTGCGTATACGGAAGTATCGACCTGAGATCCCTCGGCCCTCGCATACCTAATTTATATACAAGATATCATTGTAGTATATTCACCTGTAAGACTGATTATTGGGATTCTGGATACGGGAGTATATTCAAGAGGTGGGACACATGAATGAGCTAAGTTCATAAGACATCTAATTCGTATCCTGAGTAAATTGAAACTTGTGTGGGAATTTAAGATGGATCAGTATATCGACAATCAAGGTGAATTGTTTAAGTCTGAGTATGAAATGAAGCTTAACGGTACTTGTAATTTGTCAAAAACTGATATGATCCTCTGACGCATATTCAAACAAAAATATTGTCTGTAAATATGTTTGTACATATTTCTTTACTGCTTTATATTTTCAGAAAATACAAAAAGATTTTTGATTCTGCTTTATTTTCGACAACCGATATCTGAGTGCTGAGTTTCAAAATCTAAGTAAGCTGATTGTGTTTCTGAAAAATAAATCAAGTTCATTAATTTGAAACTTGAAGTTTTAAAATAAAAAAAATCAAAAACAGTTTGTGATATCTCCAAGGTCATTAAGTTGGACTTGGATGATTAACTGTGAGGGATTTGGATGCTTATACTGTTATAGAGCTAGTTTCTGATTCGATTCGATGAAACTGCCAAATTTCATGAAAATTGTTTGTTTAGAATGTTTGAGTGAGCCAGGATACAATTCCTGGATAGCTGAAATTTGAAATGCTGTTACTTATAAATGTTTGAGTGATTGCAGATGAGATTCCAGACTACGATCCCGGAAGCTGAGTCTAAGGGGGAGTCTGAAGACGAGCTCAAAGCAAGGGGGAGCTTGTAGATGGAAAGCTAGGTGTTGATCCCAAAGCACGGAAGCTTGACGAAAGGGGGAGCCTGAAGCTGATGGAAAGAAGATAAAGATTGAAGGATGCTTACAGTGTTACAATTCGGATAGAGTTTGAAGACTGATCAAGACTGAAGAGGTGTCATGATAAAGATTGGACACTGAAGACTTCGTCAATATCCAAGGGGGAGTCTGTTAGTACACTATGTCTATTGACTTCGTCTTGTATTGAGTCTAGGATTTGAATTGTTAGATTAGATCTTGTTATACGAGAGTATAGGAGGTTTTAAAGTTTGTTTAAGGTAATTTAGCTTGAAAGTGGTGATTTACCTTGAAAGTGTCACATGACAGTTTCAAGCTAAATCAACATGTTGATTTCCCTTGAAAGTGGCATGTGTCATTTCAAGCTAAATCAACATCACTATAAATAGCATTCAAGCTAAATCATTTGTAACTTTCAGAAACTTTCGGATCTGAGTAGCGAAACTCTGCCGAATCGTCTCTAGGTTGTAAATCAGTATCATATCAATATAAGAGACATTATAATTACATCGAGTGTCCGTTTCTTTGATTCCGCCTCTGATTCGGATAAAAGACTCTTCTGATCGACTCAGTTAGGTCGTACAGCGATCCAACAAAATCGCATGTTAAGAAAAACTGAAAATCGCAGGTTCAAAACAAAATGAAAATCGCATGTTTATAAAAAAAAACAAACTTCGCATGTTAGTAAAAAAAACAAAATTCGCATGATGTTAAAAAATACCAAAATCGCATGTTATAAACCAATTTTCGCATGTTGATACTGAATCTCGTACGCTTCGTACGTTAAGCCATATTTTACAATAACCAGAGGCGGACCTATCCACGATGGTGGGTGGGCGGCCGCACCCCTTGAAAAAAAGGTTTTTAGTGCTACTTTTCGTCGAAAATTCCAACCGCACCCCTTCAAAATTTTCAACTGCCCTCATTAGAAAAAAAATACTATGAATTTATAAAAAAAAATTTAACACTGATTATTATGAACTAGTTAAATTCCTCCGCACGTTGCGGTGGGTATCATTCGGTATGGGTTCGATTCATTACGACATCGATACGGTACCGTCACTCAGTATATATATCAAGCGAAAGATAAAACCAAAAAAATAAAGTCACGATATGACCAAAATAATATCAATATGAATTATACATATTAATAGGAACCGGTGATGAAGAGTAGTTCAAGATTTTTTTAATATTATAGTTTTTTAAGTTTCCATTATTTTATTATTATATTACTTTAATTTATTATTTTATTGTTTCCTTATTTTATTATTTTAAGTTTTCTCATATAACATTTAAGATAGTGTCTTAGCAACATTGATGCCCTGGTGATCTCGACTGTATAACATCGGTATAAAACAGATAGTTTTGATAACATGTACGTTTGTACTTTGATTACATGTACGTTACGACTCACAACTCAGTTACAATACTTTGTTTATCGAGAAGTAGACAACACGTCGCAACGGTATACTCGAAGTATTATAAATCATAAAATCTTAAAAGTTATGATATAAAAACAATATATGCTTAGAATAAACTAATATAATAAAATAGTTAAAAAGATTAAAACTAAAAAAGTTATAATATAAGAATAATAAACAAATAATATTTTACTATTCATCGTTAGTTTGTTTTAATACGTATGATATATAAGTATATAACACAATTTGTATAATTATTTTTTAACCACTTATTCACTTTACTTAACCCAATCTACAATCTAATTTTATTAACCCAACTACCCAAGCCCAAACCCAACTCAACCCAAAGATTTATATTTTTTTATTGATTATTTTTTGTTGTTTTATGTGATGATAAATTATGAGAAAATATAGATGTATAAGGGTTCGATTTTTTTTATGTTTTTTGAAGTTTTTTTAGTTGTTCTAGACTTGTATTGAATGATTTTGTTGTTTTATTTTAAGCTTTGTTTGTTTAAATGATTACTAATCAACATTTAAAATTAGGACTTGATTGTTTGAAAATTAAAATTGAAAATTATGGACTATGGTATTGGTTGAATATGATTGTTTATTTTGATTAAGTGTTTACTGTTGTTTTATGAACTTAAGGAGCAAATTTATATGTGATAAGAACCATGCGTATAGAAGTTATGGCGCGATTTCTCAAGAGGAAAAGTGTTGGACCACTTTTTTTTTTTGTCGGATTCTTCTAGTTAAAGACCAAGTTATGTCTTAGATAAGTTTTTTTGTTGTTTTATTTATTGATTAGGAGAAAGAGAAGTAGGTAGCATTTGAACTTTGATGGTTTTTTTTGTTAATTTACTTATGAATGTTTTTTTATGTTGTTTACTGTTTTACTTGAAACTTTGTTTGTTAATGTGATCGGAAGTTAGAAAATAGGGTTTGATCGTTCGATCTGATCCGGCCCGCAAAACTTTGTTTGTTTATGTCTACTGGTTTTACATGACCTGACCCGATCTGACCCGCTATGAACCAAATTTTTTTATATAGCTAGGGGCATAAAATCTTTAAATTTTTTCCGCACCCCCAGAAAAATTCCTGGGTCCGTCACTCACAATAACCGACCTCTTTTCGGTAAAACCAATTTTCATGCTTATTTTGTTGAAAGCAATACTTGGACCTTTTGTAGTGCACGATTCCAAAAACACTCAAAAAGGCGTTTAGTCACTTGATACCAGCAAAACACCACAAACTTTTTCATAATATAATGCATCCATCCAAGAAAACCATTCTACCTTTTTTTCACATCTTTTTTACATTATTAAATTATTTATTGTAATAAAGTATTTAGCTTTTTTATAAGTATAAATAAAGATAACGGTAGTATTAAACTTGCACGTTACGGTAGGTACATGGTGAAAATTTGGTCGGTATTGCAAACTATGACAACTGATAAAGAAAACACAAAAAATATAGTCGTACATTTAACTAAAATGGTATCTACACATGTTCACCACATAAACCTTCTTTGATTTAATATAAAGTATGTATATCATTTAACTAAAAATAAAAAAATATTAAGAAAGTAACAATGTTTTCTTTTTCTTCTTTAAAACCACAAATTGAACTAATAATAAATGTTTTATCCCTTCTTAAAAAAATAAATGTTTTCTTTTTCTTCCTTGGAGTTGTGTATACAAAACCCGAGATTGTTTAAAAAAACATAATTTAGACCTTTTAGTCATAGCCGGTAGTGAATGGAGCCTTATGATGGCTCTTAGATAAGAACTTTTGGTCTTGCCATTGGCTGTTGTGAAACTCAATAACTCGTCATATTCTACAACCTGCCAAATCGATATGAAAACGCCAACCAAAGTTCGTGGTGGACGTGGTTTTTATGAAAATCAAGAAAATGATTATGGAACAAGGTCCAATCATGGTCGTGGCCAGTGCAATGGCAATTTTTTCGGCATCTCACACCCGCCTAAACAATGCTAACTAAAGCTAGCTGCCGCACACCTCTCACAAACTTACGGTTGCCAATGTTGTCTGGAATGCTCCATCCACTAACCTCAGTCGCAATCCTATCTACATATCGTTGGGTCAAGAGACCTGAGCAACCCACCAGTCGGATGACCCGCATGGTGTCTCTGGCAGCGCCCCACAAATTGTCTAATAGCAAGCCCAATCATCACAACCTTACATTGACAACACACTTGACATCTTTTTTTAACGGCGAGACTTATATATATAGAAAGAGAGAGATAAAGAGAAAACTGACCAACAAAAACTGAGACCTAAAAAGAAATTACACGATTACATCACAAATATTAAATTTTACCCATCTAGCACTTGACATATCTTATTCACATTTCATAGGCCTAATAGCCCAAACTCATATTTTCCTAGATCAAGCCTTTTGTTACTTTTACGGTCCAACCACTTGCAATAGTGGACTTCCGGTCCCACTTTGGACTAACAACTGATTTTTCAAATACTTAACCAAATCCTCATTAAATTTTATTTATTTTACTAAGATTTCGAATAGTGGTCTCGAAAGGTTAGTTAACTTAGGGATTTCAAATTCCGGTGTCACAGCTCATATGCCATCAAACCTTGGCATAGTTTGAGATGTGACACCATATCTACGTTCAAGGAGCGCGATTATTGGCAATGGTATGACTCTTGACATCATTCACATCGGTTATTTTGTCTTTCCTTGCCACGTCGCAACGTAAAACATTATAATATACTTGTTCATGGTCTAACTAAAAAGCTTTATCTATTACTCAATTTTTATTGATTATTATGTAATTGTTTTTTCATACTTTTGGTTCATGTTCATTTCCTAATTTTAATACAAATCATTGTATTGTTTGTAATATTATAACTAAAAAACCTTTAAATGGGTATTAGAAGGGTTGTCTTTTCTGTTTGTTAGATTTAGTTAGGTGTAAGAATCCTAACAAACCTAAAAAGAAACCTAACAAATCTTTTATTGAAATTTTATGAATTTAGAAAAAACTAAACCAAGATTTATGAAGTAATTAACAAACATAATTGAAATCCCATATCACTAAGGGTGGAAGGGGCGTAAGCGGGTTCAAGGCTTGGGTTGAATTGGTTCGATGGGTTGGCCAAGGAACACCGCTGCAACCCATGCAGGTTCCCTTGGTGGGTTGAAGTGTTGGTTCGTGAACCCGTGAATTGAGAGGTTACATGAGGGTGAAGAAAAGAATTTAGGGTCGTGGGTTCAACTAGGAGTGTCCCCTCCCTTTAAGCTTCAAATGAGTTGGGTTGGGTTGGGTTGAAATTAGGTGGCTGTAAACGAACCAAATGTTCAGCAAACAGTCATTTATGTTCGTTAGTTTAATAAATGAACAAACACGGACAAGAAATTTCGTTCTGTAAGTTGCACAAACGAACATGAACAAAGACTGTGTTCATTAGTTTATGTTCGTGAACGTTCGATAATGTATTCATTTATGTTCGTTCATTTAAAGATTTTTTATATTGTATTTTTATTTTATTGGCTTTAGTTTTTAAAATTTGAAACCATATACGTCTCCCCCCAACATCCAGGGGCGGAGCTAGCATATATATTAGAAGGGGTAGCATGGGCTACCCTTCAACCCCGTCTCCGTACCGTTTCTGTAGCGTAAAAAAAATAAAAAAAATCTGGTTTTATACAAAGGATACCCCTGATCCCCTAGAAAAATAAACTGTGATGCCCTAAAGTTTTGGGCTAGCTCCGCCACTACCAACATCCCTCGGCTGGTCATTTCAAATTCAGTTTGTGTTAGAGCTTGATAAACTTCTTAATTTTTGTGTTAATTATGTTTTGTATTTATTTATTTTGATGGATTCTTCGTAATCTTTTTGATAAAAAAAAATGTAGATCGTATTTTTAAATGAATATTGAATGTTCGTTTGTGTTCATTTATGTTTATGAACACTTGTTTGTGTTCGTCTACGTTTGATAAATGTTTATGAACATGCTCATTTCCTTAATGAACAAACACAAATACGAAATCTTGTTCGGTAAGCATTCGTGAACTGTTCATAAACATGTCCATTCTTTAATTCCTTAATGAACGAATGTTCGTTCGGTTCGTTTACTACCCTAAAGGCAGCAACATATTATTGGACGGTGAAGAGAGTAGTTGTGGGTTCAATTAAGAACACGCCTTCCACCCTAAGGCCTAAACCATTTGATCACATTTAGCATTCACACATGTCCAAACCTAAATATGCAAAACTATCTTTAAACCATTCAAACACATTTAAAATATGTGGGCATCCCAGTTTCTTGCTGGCTCTTTATATATATATATATAAAGTGTTGTTGCTGTTCAAAAAAAAAAAAAATATGTGGGCACACATTCAAGCCTAAATATGAAAAGGGAGAGTAGGTAGGCAGACCACTACAAATTCATACGATGTTTTTAAATCCGGACCGGAAATCAAACACCTCGTTGGTTGGGTACGCATCGGTTGGACCGCCATAGGGTGAACCAACCTGTTTTTTTTTTTTTTTTTTTTTTTTTTTTTTGGCGGTTGAACAGACAAACCATAGGACCAAGCCAAACCAAAAATTATAAACGTAAGTCCCAAATTTCGAACTTGTGACTAATGATACGAGCTACAATGACAATTATAGTTGTTATATGCATGTGGAAATATTTATATTTTAGATAACTTGTAATTTAATTCGCGATATACTAATAACAAAAGTCTATCTAGTTTCAACTTAACTATAGTATATATTTGGTTATTAAGCTATTTGTTACGTTATTTGATTCTTGAGACCAGTTCAACCAGTGAGTTTTCATAAAATAGAAAATTAATACATATTTATTATTTACTCTTAGCGGTTTATCTTCTTAAAAAATACGAAATGTGGACCCCTTTTGATGAACCGTCATACTCGTGCGACTATAGTCTCTTTCGCTAGATCTAACATATAAACCAAAACCAAATAAAAAGACACAATGATCTAAACATAAAATCTAAAATCTACAAGCTAAAAATTCAAAGGCGAAAACCTAAAATATGAGATCGTAGAGTTCGACGAGACGATTCCAATGCTGCTAAAATGAGTTCAATCGAAACCTGTTTCATACCCTTCCTATGAATTCATATTTTTGGGAGACTATATATTTCAACTTTTCCCGTAGTGACAAAAGTCTATCTACTTTCAACTTAATTATAGTATATTTTATTTTTGTTTTTTTAATTATTTAGTTATTTATTACGTTATTTGATTCTTGAGACCAGTTTAACTAGTGATATTATTTTAAAATATAGAAAACTAATAAATCACCTAATGATAAGATTATATTATTTACTCTAAGCCGTTTATCTTCATAGAAAATACGAAATATGGACCCCTTTAGATGAGTTGTCATACTCGTTCGACTATTGTCTCTTTCGCTACATCTAGCATACAAACCGATATCAAAATCGATAACCAAACAAAGCCAAATCGATTATGGATGACGAATTGACGAGTCCTCCACAAGTTAAACCAAACCACCAATAACCAAAGGAGTATTAAGTGGTGTGTATTGGTGATGGGTGCAATGAATATGTGGTTTGGTGTAGTGGGGACATTAGGGAAAAACATGGTTC
Source organism: Helianthus tuberosus (assembly GCA_030545235.1). Classification (NCBI taxonomy): domain Eukaryota; kingdom Viridiplantae; phylum Streptophyta; class Magnoliopsida; order Asterales; family Asteraceae; genus Helianthus; species Helianthus tuberosus. Next base: position 5,707,009 of record CM060362.1, read on the forward strand.
ACCCGAGTGCTTGTGACTAACCGGTGTTTGATGGTGACCCTCCACATGATATGTTGGATCTTCAATTGTCTTTTCTTCTTTTATAGCCCATTAGCCCCCACCCATTTTCTATGGTCTCTTGCTCTAGTCAATTACCATCACCACATCTTTTCTTCTATATCAAACAAAACATTGATTATTAATTTCATTTTGTTTTATTCACTATATACAAATACAAATTGAATGTAGTTTTCAGGGTTTATCTTATCAAATGATGATTTTGGTTATAGAAAAAAATATTAAAAAAATAAAAATTAGACGCAGCACATGTTTTAGAGAGTGATAAGAAGAGGAGGCCCCTGCCTTCTATACGGACAAAGAATGTAAATGCTATATGAAACGAGTATGGTGAAACGAGAAAGTGTATTTGAAAGTCTTTTGAGAGGAAAAAATATTTAAAAAAAAAGTTTAAATTAGACGCAACACGCGTTTTAGAGAGTGATAAGAAGAGGAGGCCCCTCCCCCCTATACGGACAAAGAACGTAAATGCTAGACGAAAGGAGTATGATGAATCGAGAAAGTGTACTTGAAAGTCTTGTAAGAAGGATCCAATGTGATCGATTATGCTAACCATTCAACGGTATCAAATAAAAACATGACGTTGTTGCTTTTTAATCAAGCACCATAATTTTATGAGGGTGTTAGTATTCTCGTGTATCTCTCTCTATATATGCATAGATATATATCGAGAGAGATAGAGTAAAAAAGAGTAAGATATAGGGGTGTGAGAATAAAATGACTCTTTTTATGATTATCGGTTGGTTTTGGGATTGTTGCATATTTGGTAGAGGCTTCATTAATAATTTTCTTATTTTAATGATTAGTTAACAATGAAATTATTATTTTTTGTTTGTACATGAAAAATGGAGATCATGTTACAATGCACAATCTTTCAAAAGTAACCTTAACCTTGGCTTGTTTGATTTAATGTAAAGGAGCTTCATGAAATTGTACATGGTTGAATATGATCTGTCGTAATAGTGGTTTCTTATAGTAAATGTTGGATATAATAACTAACTAATGTGACATGCGTTTAGGAACCAGTAAAAAGCGATCCCACCACATAAACAATGTTTCAAATAAAACAACAACTAGTAAAAAACGATCCCACCACCGTGTGACATAGCGCCCTTGCGATATGTCGTCACCAGAATCGTTCCTAACGTTTGTAGGGTTTTGGCCACTTGTAGCTAAACCCAACATTATAATGCACAATTGCACATAACATCACAAACACCGGGATCCCATCTCAAAACCTCGTTTAAACACTTATGTCAACACATGTCAAAACCGTTTAATACATATATATTTCCTCCGAAAATAATATATTTATTCCGTACCATATAAGCCAAACACGGCCAAGTACTTATATTTATTTTCAAAATAAATATATACTTTCGAAACTCAATAAATAGTTGGAGATATAATATGTCATATATATGTGTGAGGTTCATTGGGGAACACTAAAAAAGTGGGGAACAATGGAGAACCGACTCAAAAGAACTCCGATTGGACTCATTCCTGCGGCGTTGGAACCGTCTCGTCGAAGGATCTCTTAACCCTAAACCCTAAATCATAACCCCTAAACCCTAAATATATTAGGGTTTGGCTTTTAGGGTTTAGCTTTAGGGTTTAGCCTTAGGGTTTAGCTTTAGGGTTTAGAGTTTAGCTTTAGGGTTTAGTGTTTAGCTTTAGGGTTTAGCTATATGGTTTAGCTTTAGGTTTAGCCTTTAGGGTTTAGCTTTTAGGGTTTATAGTTTAGATTTTACGGTTTAGCTTAGCTTTTAGCCTTATTTTTTAGCTTTAGGGTTTAGAGTTTAGAAGTTAGGATTTGGGGTTTAGGGTTAAGAGATCTTAGTTAGTGTTCGACGAGCCGGTTCCAACGCCGCTGGAATGAGTCCAATCGGAGTTCGTTTGAGTCGGTTCCCCGCTGTTCCCCACTTTTTTAGTGTTCTTCAATGAACCTTCCCCTGTCTAAAATGGCAACAAAATGCAAACCACAGGGACCCAGATGTAATAAGTTTGAGATTTGGACTAAAGTGGCAAAACTGGCCAAACCACAGGGGCCAAAATGGCAGTTTACTCTAATATATTTATTCCGTACAATATAATCTAAACACGGCCAAGTACTTATATTTATTTTTAAAATAAACATATACTTTCGAAACTCAATAAATAGTTAGAGATATAATATATCATATATTATGTTGTATATTTATCAAAACCGTTCGTTAACACGAGCACCACCATACATTTACTTATATATACACACACGTATAAATATATATACATCAAACACGTAACACTTAAGATATATATACCATACATATCACATACATTTTGAAATCCATATATGAAAAACACCGTTTTCATCCATAAATTCATCAAGTTTGTTTTTAACATTAAATTAAAATAACCATTAAAACCGATGGTGATGTATTTATAAGGATTTCTTTTATAAATATAAAATCTGATAATTTTTTATTTTTTATGACACTGATCAAGATCTTTAAAAAAGTAGATTAAGTAGAAAAAAACAGGGTAAAATATTAATTTATGAAAAAATAATTTCTATTTTCATAATATTATGTGTGCTCTTCCATCGAATCATGCATCATGATATACATACATACATACATGATATATGTGGATCCACATACATGATAATGTATGGTATCAACATCAATCCAGTATGTGATGAGTTGTCATTATGGACCACTTCAAATGACCCGACCCGTTTGCAAAAAAGGTAAAACAGGACACGTATCACCTACACCGACAGGTAACCTCTGTTGGGCCACTTATATATATTTTACTAAATTCAACTTTCAGGTGTTAAAAAAGCCCCATATTCGGCGCTTTGATCCCTTCTCTTATTAGAAAATCAAAAAGAATATTCTTTTTATGCCATGTATATATTAATATTGATATATTGCCCCGCTTACGGTGTGCACATGTAACGTATATATGTGTGGACGCTTGGAGAGCAAAAGTGAAATAGTACTAACTTTAACGTTATTTTACTAAATTCAACTTTCAGGTGTTAAAAAAGCCCCATATTCGGCGCTTTGATCCCTTTTCTTATTAGAAAATCAAAAAGAATATTCTTTTTATGCCATGTATATATTAATATTGATATATTGCCCCGCTTACGGTGTGCACATGTAACGTATATATGTGTGGACGCTTGGAGAGCAAAATTGAAATAGTACTAACTTTAACGTTATTTTACTAAATTCAACTTTCAGGTGTTAAAAAAGCCCCATATTCGGCGCTTTGATCCCTTTTCTTATTAGAAAATCAAAAAGAATATTCTTTTTATGCCATGTATATATTAATATTGATATATTGACCCGCTTACGGTGTGCACATGTAATGTATATATGTGTGGACGCTCGGAGAGCAAAAGTGAAATAGTACTAACTTTAACGTTATTTTACTAAATTCGTGAAAATAACGTTAAAAACGGCAGATGGTTAATCATGCATCATGTGGTGACGTTGATAGCTGAAAGAAACGGGGTACATGCACTAATCAGTCTCTGTCCCGATTGTTTGAGTGTTATGTGTCTTAGGTCCAAGACTTGATACAAAACTACAATCGAGCCCGGAGTCTCACTGGAAGCAGTTTCTCTATTTCTACAGGGTAGAGGTAAGGCTGTCTACATCTACCCTCCTCAAACTCTACTTTAGCTTTGCTATTTGTGGGATTTATTGAATATGATGATGAGAATATTAATATTAATATATTATTTGTTAAAGTATAACACTTTTGGGAGGTTTTATAAAGATAATATTGCTTTATAAGCACTTGACTTTTTTATACGCTAGTTTAGATTTACAACTTTCAAATTAGTTCAAAAAGCTTAACTTTTTCTTTTTGGTTGTATATTGTTATTAAAGATGTTTCAAAGTTTTATTGAAAGTAAACCTATTCGTGAAACTAGTATAATACAATATGAATTTAACAAGAAATGTAATATCAACTACGTCATTTTCATCGACTATAAAATTTATGGGGTCTTCTTTGTCATCTTTCGTTGTTAGCTTCTTGGTTCTTAGTCGAGCGGTTCATTGTGTGTCTACTTGTGAAGAAGGCGACCTTGATTAGAAAAAAAATTATAAATGGTGGATTTTGTTTTCGATTGTTTAGAGGTTGTTTGTTTAGCTCTTAATGGTTTAGACCTCCTACTGGTTCAACACTTAATGGGTCAGACTATTTATTTTGCGAGCAGATGTCTGAATGGTTCAGACATTTGCCTCTGAACGGTTAAGTATTATACCGGCTCTTAATGATTCAGTCTGCTTACTGGTTTATCACTTAATGATTCAGATATTTTACTGATTTAGCACTTAACAATTTAGAAGTTGTAAAACAGCCCCTTAGACTAACAATTAAATTTATGAAAAGATTTCATTATTGAACAGAAGATTTAAAATCAAATTTGAACATAAAACATTATATACATGATTATATCATAAGATTTGAAATCAAACATGACTATATTTATGAAAAAATAAATAAAATTGAAATTTATTGGTGAAATAACTATATCAAGTGGATGAAGAAGGACAGCACAAGTTTGCTGGCATGGCAGTTGGCCTTAAATCTATTATTTCCATTATTATATATTTTGCAATTAATAATTAATAATACAATATATAGTGAAATAAATAAATTGATAACTTAAAACTACGTATATATGAGTTACTGACTTTATACTTTATTGTATGTTTTGTAATATTAAAATTCAAGAAGTGTTTGATGCTATATATTTTCCCTTGGATATTGGATCAAAAGATTCCATGATCAATAATGTATATACAAAGATAAAATAAAATATTAATCCAATCATTTTTATTTTTAGATTAGTAGGTGAACAAAAATCACATTTGGTAGGGATATATTCAGTATTTAGAAAAAAAAAATCATAAATACAACGGACAACGGTTGTATTTCTATTTAAGTTCTGTGTGAAATAAATTTTTATATTTAATTGATGAAATTCAATATTTAAAAAAATCATAAATACAACGGTTGTTTTTCTATTTAAGTTCTGTGTGAAATAAATTTTAATTTTTAAGTGATGAAATTTATGGAACAAATTCATCAATTCATTTTTATTCTGAGAATTGTTGAAATTTTCATTCAAAATACAATTCCCGACACTCAATTTTTTTTTTTATAGAAAAAGTTATTTTCACAACACAACCCTTACAAATGGCTAGATGTTATTATATAAATATATATTTAAATAAATTCAAATAAATCACGAAAAAAAGTCACTAAGTGGTTGGTTTTCTTTTGTAAATATGATTAAATGTATTATTCCCTCTTCAATATATATGTACTAGGTTAAAACCCCGTGTGTTACACGGGTTGAATACATGTTGTTTTATCTACGAAATATATAATAAAAAAATTATATCTTTAAAAATCACGTGTATTGCATTACACGGGTTGAATAAATTACACTTATAATCATTAAGATATGTTTTGAAAAAACAAACTTTGATGTGCTATTTATTTATTAAAATATGAGAGAATTAAAGCGTATTAGAATCCTAATGTAATAACAAAATTATTAATACAATCTTAATTAAAAGGCGTATTAGAATCCTAATGTAATCACAAAATTATTAATACAATCTTAATTAAAATGTGAATTAAGACGTATTGAAATCCAATTTTAGTTACATACGTACTCTAAAATTTGATGTTCGAGACTGAAAATGTGTAATAAATACATTTCAATACATTCTAAACCTTTTTTAAAAAATTCTAAAGGTTGAAGCGGTCATTAATAACAGATGTTTTCTGGCCATTAAAGGAACATTGGTGGGTAGGGGTTCTGTGGTTAACCTTGTCAACGTCTATGCTCCACAAAGTGTTGAGGCCAAAAAACAATTATGGGGAGAGCTAACTAACTTACTCAGCTCTTCTGAAGGTCAGTGGGTAGTGACTGGGGATTTTAACGCTGTTCGGTATCCTGACGAACGGAAAAACTCAGCTTTCAAAGCGGCCTGTGCAGAGAATTTCAATAGCTTTATTTTTGAAAACGGTTTGCTTGAGTATACGATGCAGGGGCGAAAATTCACGTGTATTAGGGACAACGGCAGGAAACTGAGCAAATTGGACAGATTCTTAGTGTCTTCGGAATTTTTTAACTTGTGGCCGTCTGCTTGCGTCAGAGTCCTTCCCGCTAAGCTCTCTGATCACTGTCCTATTGTTCTGGAGGTTATCGACCTCCGTTTTGGTCCGAAGCCATTCCGGGTGTTTAGTTCTTGGATTGGTCAGGAGGGTTTTGATGAAGTGGTTAAAGAGGCGTCGGATAGCTTTACCCCTTTTTATCCCCCAGATGAAAGTCTTTCAGCTAAATTTGCTCTCATTAGGTCTCGTCTAAAGATGTGGAGGGATGAGTTTTTGTCCAAAGAAAAAGAAAGTGAAAACCTTGCGCTTGCGGATTTGGAAGTTCTGGAAAAAGAAATGGAATTGAGAGAATTATCGGAGGAAGAGGAATGGGTTATGGCAGAGAATAAAAAAATTATTAGAGAAGCCGAATTCAGAAAGTGTTCAGACATAAAACAAAGAGCTCGCGCTAAGTGGGCTGCGGAGGGTGATGAGAACTCGAAGTACTTTCATGCTTTGGTAAATAGTAGGAAGGCTGTTAATGCTATACATGGTCTAAACATTAATGGTGAGTGGGTCTCTAAGCCGAAGGTTATAAAGAAACATATTCTTTCGTTTTTCCGAAACAAATTCAAAGATCCGAATCAGAATAGGCCGAAGCTGGTTTGCAATAATATCAAAAAATTATCGGAGGCTGAAAGCAATCTTTTAATCGAGCCTTTCTCGGAGGAAGAAATCAAGGCTGCAGTTTTTGACTGTGGGGATGACAAATCCCCGGGCCCGGACGGGATGAACTTCAGATTCATTAAGCACTTTTGGGAATTATTTAAAGATGATTTTGCTAAAGTTTTTGATTGGTTTCACTCGCATGGTAACATAACATTAGGAAGTGGGTCGTCTTTTATTGCCCTCGTTCCTAAGATTCCCGACCCGGTTACGCTTAAAAACTATAGGCCTATTAACCTTGTCGGTGTGATTAGCAAGGTGATTTCTAAAGTTCTCGCGAACCGCATGAGATTGGTGTTGGATGGGGTCATTTCGGAGTCCCAATCGGCTTTTCTGAGAGGGAGGTATATTCTGGACGGTCCTCTCATAGTCAATGAGATTATCTCTTGGATCAAAAGGAAGAAATCCAAAGCCTTTATCCTCAAACTAGATTTTGACAAAGCATATGATAATGTTAATTGGAAATTCGTGGTGGACGTGCTTCATCAAATGGGCTTTCACGAGACTTGGTGCAAGTGGATATGGGGCATTTTAAAGTCGGCTAATTCTTCGGTATTGGTTAATGGCTCGCCGACTTTCACGTTCAAATGTGAAAAAGGGATGAGACAAGGGGATCCGCTTTCTCCGTTCCTTTTTTTGGTCGTGATGGAAGCCCTTTCGTGCATGATTGAGAAGGCAAAGGAAGAGGATGTGATTAGAGGCATTAAGATATCTAACAACGGTCCGTGTATCTCTCATCTTTTTTATGCGGACGACGCCATCATGATGGGTGATTGGTCCAGGAATGAAGTGGTGAATGTGGTTAGAATTCTTCGGTGTTTTTTCTTAAGTTCGGGTTTGAAAATTAATATCGACAAGTCCAATTTATACGGGCTAGGAGTGGGAGTGGATGAAGTTGGAGAATTAGCTAGTATTGTGGGCTGCAAACCGGATTGTCCTCCCTTCATCTACCTAGGGCTCAAGGTTGGAGCGAATATGAACCGGATCTCCAACTGGCAACCGGTGTGCGACATTTTCCGTGCTCGGCTTGCTAAATGGAAATCCCAACTTCTCTCTATTGGCGGTAGGGTGGTTCTCATTAAATCGGTTATGGAAAGTTTACCAACGTATTACTTTTCACTTTATAAAGCTCCAAAGAAAGTGATCGTGTCTTTAGAATCCATGATAAAAAACTTCTTGTGGGGAGGTAATTTAGAAGAAAGAAAGATGCATTGGGTCGCGTGGGAGAAGGTTACTCGGCACAAGAAAAATGGAGGTTTGGGCTTGAATAATTTAAACGTGATCAATACGGCTTTGTTGTCCAAATGGGGATGGAGGTACAATGTTGAGAAGAATAATCTTTGGAAAAAAGTTGTCGACTCCATCCATTCGAGCCGGAAGGGGTGGGAGTGCATTCCTTTTAAAAACTCGTGCTCCGGTGTATGGCTTAACATAGCAAAAAATTTCATCAAAACGAAGGTAGAAGGGAGGCCGCTAAGAAGCTTTTTGAGAGGTACGGTGGGTAATGGAAAGGATATAAACTTCTGGCTTGATCCTTGGTTGTATAATGATTCTCTTAAAAATTTATATCCAGAATTATTCAGCTTGGAGGTCAAAAAGAAGTGCAGTGTGGCTGACAGAATCAAGCTTATTGATAACATGATTCAGCTTAAATGGAGCTGGAGATCTGACATCGCTGCAGCAGGTCAAGCCTCGTACCTTTCGCAGCTGCAATCGGACCTTGCGGGGGTCACGGTTTCGGCTTTCTCGGATCAGTGGAGGTGGAGTGCAGAATCGACAGGTACTTTTTCTGTTAAATCAGTCAGACGATTGCTGAAAGACGATGAGGCCCAAGGAAGCTCGTTCGTTTTAAGTTGGTGCAAATGGGTGCCCGCTAAGGTTAACATTCACGCGTGGAGAATGGAGTTGGATAAAGTTCCGACCGCTGAGGCTTTAACAAGGAGAAACATCGGCATCGCCTCTTCCGTATGTCCGATGTGTAACTCGGAAGAAGAAACTGTTGATCATGTGTTTAACACGTGCATGATTGCTGCAAACGTTTGGAACGGAGTTAGTGTTTGGTGTAAGATCCCTAATATCTTCGCCTTTTATCTAAAAGACCTTTTATCGATTTTCAAAGACCTTGAGGCTTCGGAGAAGAAAAAGGAAGCGGTACAGGGTATTATTTTGATCGGATGTTGGAGCTTGTGGCGAGCTAGGAACAGCGTTAAGTTTTCCAATACTCCGGTTAGAACAGAGAAGATTTTGAGTGAGATTAAGGCTTTAGGCTATTTATGGTTTTCTTATAGATCGAAACATAGAGGTTTGGAGTGGAGGGATTGGTTATCGTTTGTAAATATGTAATTGGTTTTGTTTTGTTTTGCCGGCCCGACTTGGGTCGGTGGTTGTGTTAATGATAGTTACCTTTCAAAAAAAAAATGATGAAGATGATATCTTGTTATCAACTACAAAAGATGTAATCATATGTTGTATTTTTGTTATTTTACGTGTGTTACATTATATTTTACAAATAAAACATTTGGATGATAAAAAAACTTACAATTTGATGTATCGGCCTTAATAGGTTTTTTAGAAGAACAACGAATTTGTTCCTTTAGTCTTTTTGACATTTCATTGTATTTTATAAGAATTCAAAACAATAAAGTGTATTAGAATTCATACAACCACCTAGTAGCTCTTTACATTTCAAAGATTATTATGTAATAATATAGAACATAGGTAATGTTATTATGACGAAGATTGATTGATACCAAATAACAAATACAATTTTGCAATTCTCCGTATTTATTAATTTCATCAAACAAACAACTTTATAATATTCCTTTAATATTTTATTTGTTTAATAAATAATCAACATGAATAATATCTATTAATACCTCAAGTTAAAAAAAAACAATTCTAAGTAAAAACGTTATTAATAACATAAGTAACAACTTATACATGTTATTCAAATACGAAGTTATTCGGTTGGAATGTTGTTCACAAAAAACGAAGATGGATAAACTTTTAAGTAATATAATATATAAAGTTTGGAAAAAGATAAAAGGAACATACTTTTAAAATAAATAAAAAAGCCTCCATATTTGTATTTGAAAAAAATACATTTTATTTGTTTTATACGAAAATTAATAAAATGATGAAAGATACTCATATCATATTTACCTTCATATTAATTTATAAAATATTGGTTTTGAAAATTATTTCATGGTAAACGAAGTTGGAAACATAAAGTTGGAAACATACTTTTAAAATATAATATTTGAAAAAATATATTTTATTTTAAAAGTAAATTTTTAAAATTGACACTTATCATATTTATGGTAAACGAAGATGGATACATACTTTTAAAATATAATATTTAAAAAATACATTTAATTTTAAAATTGATATTTATCATATTTATTTAAATTTCAAAAATTAAGTAGAGATAAATAAGAAAAAAATATATTTTAGCGGGAAAACTCTATCAAAATCATCTCATAACGTGACAAGTGTCACAAATCTAGTTTCTTTTATTATATGTATAGATTAAATCTAGGATTTTATTATACAATAAACGTATATGATTTTTAGTTCATTATAACTTGAAAAATAAAAGTAAATATGTTTTTTTTTTTTTTTTTTTTTTTTTTTACAATTTCTCTATGTAAGCTTACAATCTTTACATAATACGCATGAAAAGTAAACGTATGTGTATGCACTTTTTGATAAATATATGATGATTTTTAGTTCATTGTTCTTTATAAATTCAAGAGAAAAATGCCCGGATAGTCCCTGTGGTTTCGTCTTTTTTCACCTATAGTCCCCAACTTTTTAAAACTACCTGAATAGTCCCAAAGTTTTCAATTTTTGTTCCCGGATAGTCCCTGAAACGGTTGGGGGTTAGTTTTTAGTGTTAATTAGGTGTGAAATTACTAAAATACCCTTATCATAAAACAAAATATATACACCCACATATTATCCCTTTCTCTTCATCTTCATCCCTGCTCTCTCTCTGGTACCACCACCACCGTCACCTCCACCGCCGGCAACGCAGGAGAGAGGGAGAGCGAGGAGAGATAGAGAGAGAGAGAGCGCATCGGCGAAAGAGGAAAGACGGCGACAGCGGCGCCGCCGTCTGCGGGGCGGCGGTGACTTATTTTTCCGGTGGAGGAGGGTTAACGACGGCAGCCAGCTGCACCGGCAGCGGAATTGGTTCGATTTGCAGGTACGATTAAGGCTTCGATTAGGGATGAGGGGTTAGCTAGCTTACCGGAGGAGGGCAGTAGATCTATATGTGAATTTGAAATACAAACCAGTTGAAATAACATTTTGCAGTGATGGGAGCATGAATAATGCTGTTGGATTACTGATATCTGTAATCTAAGCTTGTAAATTGTTACCATGCGGTTGGGTCAAAACAAGAGGTGTTTTAAGGTCAAAGTTCTAGATACTGGACTGATACAGTGTCCTCTTTTTCTGTTTTTCAAGCATGTTCCCCCTCAAAATACTCCTGCTCAGTAAAGAATAAGGTTAATTGTGGGATGATCAAGTATAATTATGAGGTGACAATAAACATTTAATGGGGTCGATTAAAGAACTCTTAAAATTACCTGGATGGTGGCGGATTAAGTGGTGGTTGATTGGCTGAAGAGGCAATGATTGGAGACGGTAGGTGGCGGCGGTGGTGATGGTGGTGGTGGTTCTACGGTGGAGGGTAGTGGTGGGTGCTGGTGGGTATAGTGAATGAGAGAGAGAAAGAAGGGATATGTTTATAATAAACCATGTGGGCCCCACCTGAATTAACATATTAATTGTTTTGTTTTTACATTAAGGGTAAAATGGTCATTTCACACTCACTTAACAGGGAAAACAAACTGAAGTTAGACCCAGGGACTATCCGGGAACAAAAATTGAAACCTTGGGGACTATTCAGGTAGTTTTAGAAAGTTGGAGACTATAGGTGAAAAAAGGCGAAACCAAAGGGACTATCCGGGCATTTTTCTCTAAATTCAAAGAGAAAAACACCAAGTTCTAAATAACTTGAAAAATAAAACTAAATATATTTTTTTAATAATTTCTTTGTAAGCTTGCAATCTTCACATAACATGTATTTATAATTTAAATATTTTTTTCCCATAAAACAGTTGCAAGATTCCCGGGGAGATTTGATTATAACCAATCTTATTCTTAACTTAATAACTTCATTTTTAAAGCAAGTTAATCCTTTATCAGTTTATTAGTTTTTTTTTTTGAACAATAGTTTATTAGTTTATTTGCTGGGTAACAAAGTTAACCATTAAAAAATATTATTATATTTTTTAACAACAAATTTGGATCACTGATGGACCACTAGAGTATTATTATGTCATCGGCGGAACCACCCGTTCATATTCATCTCCACTCGGCAATAATGTCTATACACCAATTCAGAGGAAACACAAATCTGAGAAAACCCACGGGTGGGAATCGAAGCCAGGACCTAATGGTCCATAAGCTTCATCTCACCCCCAAAATATCACTAAGCTATAATGTTATGAGATATCAGTAACTTGAAATAAACATGGATGTTGTTTTTCATTTAGTTAGTAACACAAGATATAGATTAGACAGATTATTTATACAAGTCTCTTATTATTATCCATGTTCATCTGAAGTATGGGAAGGTTTACCCACATATGTGGGGTTCTTGTCTGGGAGATTTGAAGTTGAATCCGGAGATGGGCAATTCCTGGTCCGGATTGTTATGGCAACTCCTGGATTCCTACCTGAAAGTTGGATTATATAAGACTACTCGGTATGGTGACGGAGGGATGGACGACGACGGGGGTGGCGGCACGGGGGTGATGGAGCGGCGCCGAGAAGAAAGAGGGGGGCCCACATGTGTTGCTCCGTCCTGGACGGCGAAAGTCCGACGGAGAGGACGATGACTGGACGGCGACGGAAGGGGCGGCACGGTGTTCAAACCGGCGACGGACAGGGACGGTAGGGGGACGACCCCCATACCGTGTAGCTTAAGAAAAAATGTTCTTACCAGGTGATTTAGCTGTAAAAAAAGTCATACCTAAACATAGTTTATGCAAATATACCTTAATATAATATTAGGTGCATATAATAAAATAAGAAACAATGTATTTTTAGGGTCACTAACATATTCAATATATGAACCCCAACATATTCAATGTATGAACGCCTTTATCAAGAGAGATGAATGAGTGGTGAATGAAAATCAAACAATAATTTTATATTCAATAGACGTGCAAAACTCTAAAAACGAGTAAAAGTGTCATACCCGTAAGGTTATGTGTTATGGTTTCATATTTTTTCTGTGTCACGTAAAAATGAGTGATTGCCACATCACTTTTTTTTCATTTTTATGTGTAGTGGTTTCATAGGTTTTTAATAATCACCACCCATTAAAATAACAATTAAATTATATAAATCAAAAAGTGTGTGAAAAGATGATTGATTGAATATAAAAGGATGGGACACTTAGATTTTTTTGATTGGATATCACAATTATTTCATAAGGGCTCAAATGGTGAAAAGGTTGTTTGGGGCGTGAAGCGACTCACGCCCAGGAAACTTCATGCTTATTACAGGGAAGGCTGGGGCGTGATAGGGGGTCCAACCATTCTTAGGTGGCATTGCTTGTTACTCGATAACGCTTGGCCTAAAGGACAATAAAGTATCATAAATGATAAGAATAGAACCTCACATTTCACTTGCTACTCGACCATATCATTCCATTATTAACTTGATCGTTGGAGATTACACCTTTTTTTTGAAAAGTGAACTTTATTAGAAACAGAACCCACCCAAAACCAGCCGACACACAATACAATAGCATATTACATAATTACAAATTTACGCCAACTCTCTCAGGTGACATCCTTTTACTTCGATCTATTTGAGTACCAAAGGAAACCTAACGTCTTAACCTCGCTAATAATATTCTCAATTTTAATCGGCTTGTTCGAGAATTTTAACGCATTTCTAGGCTTCCAAATACTCCAACATCCAATTACGACAATAATAACAAATTACAGTTCTGTAACAAATTAAATTAAATAAGTAGGTATTTGCCTTTGACCAAATTGTTTGGTTTGTCATTGACAATTTACTTGACCAACCACCTCCTTCTAATCGTGCCTATATATTACTCATGTTCACATTGATTGGAAACGGTCAAGATACATTTTTTTTGAAATGTGTACTTCACAACAGACGGTTAATACACACTCGCAAGTCGCAGGCCCGCCCCATTTCTGTCCCAAGGACTATGTTGTCTTAACGGGGCCCACGCCTCGGTAGAAATGGGACATAGTTTTCCCCGAGAAAATTTCCGACCCCCTGCCACTTGACAGGAGTTTAGGGGTGAGCAAGTTTAGGTCCGGACCGAAAATAACCGAGAACCGAACCGAAAATATACATAACCCGACCCGAACCCAAGTACCTAGGTATTTAGATCGGTTCCAATTTTTCATATAAAATCGGGTCGGGTCGGTTCTCGGTTCTTTTCATAGTGAAACCCGACTTGGACCTATGGACCGGAACCGACCCTATATTTAGGGTAGTGAATCGGTTCTATATTTTATGTTTGATCGGTTCTCGGGTCGGGTAATGGTCGGGTAGGGTCGGGTTTTTCCTTTTGCTCAGCCCTACATGAGTTGCACCCTCCACACGAATCGACCGCCTGTTGTGACAGAGCGACCTGCTGGAGTAAATGCGCCGTAATAGAAAACTCGGGTTCCCTTAGGCTTGAACCGGAGTCTTTGCCATCCTTGGGTTGGGAATAACCCCAATGCCTCACCTTTTGATAGAGGTGGAAATCGAACCTGAGACCACTCACATGGCCCACGTCCTTTCCACCACTCCACCAAAGGATCATTGGCATTCAAGATACATTGATTAAATTGTTTTGGTACGAATGAAATCATATTTTACATATGATTTCTAGAACATTCACGTCTTTTGACTGACACCTTGTATTAGTTTTGTAAAATGTAATGTTACAAAAAACAATTATTCAATAAAAAAAACTACATCTAGAAGAAAAAATGCACTCAAACCCAATTTTAATGATTCAAATTAATGCATCTAATATTCACTAAAGAAATAACAATCTTGTGTAAAATACTTGATAACTAATAAAATACCAATTAATGTTTAATTTCTGATCGTTTTAACTGCTATTTTTTTCTTTAGATAAACTAATACATTTATCTTCAAATAAAAGCATTCACATCATCAGCGGCGGATCTAGAAAATCCGCCAAGCCGTAACGTTTTATAAATAAGCCGTAACGAAATCGAAAAAACCTCAAATTTTTCCAAAATTTACACTAATTTTTCCAAATTTTTCCGCGCAAAGCCGTAGCAGGCGTTGCCCCCGGCATAAGGTAGCTCCGCCCCAGCACATCATAACAATAGTCAAAATGCATGTTTTAAAACCCAAAAAGAATCAAAACATCATAAAAACTGATGTACTTAACATTATAGTTTGAGTTCATAGATAATACTAATCTATTATACATTTTATAGGATTTAAAATTTTAAATCCGCACTACAGAATAAACATCTGTTGTTACTAGACCAAGAGGTTATCGATATTATATATATAGAGGATCAAGATCAAGGAAAAACCCTTTTGAGTTGTGAGAACTTAGAGAACTCGGCCTTCTCGTGCGAGTTTTGTCCCCATTTTTTTTCATAACCCCAGATTAAAATGTTAGAAAAGTCTGCCGTAAAAAAATTAAAAAAAAATCGAATTAGTGTTTTCGGCCACTTAATAGCAGCTGTGAAAAACTGATGACATAAGCATGACATCACTTTTTACATCATTTACGGCTGTCGTAAATGAAAAAAAACTAGTTTTTATTTTTTTTTGGAAAAGTTGATTTTTTTAGGATTTTTGGTATAATTTTTTTTTGAAAAAAAAACTTTCGTAAGGCCGAGTTTTCAAAATTCTCACAACTCGTATAAGTTTTTATTTTATCCTAACCCGATATATATTAGACTATCCACATCAAGGATGTTTGTAGGTGATTCTTGGCCTATGTGGAGGGCATTTGTGAGAGGGATGGATTAGTGGGTGTTGTAGAGGATGACATGGAGGGTGTTCATTCTTAAGGATTCTTAGGGAAGAATGATGAAGGATGGGGGAATGGTGGGTCCTTTTTTTTATTTAGTTTAAAAGGATATATAAGGTTGTTTGTGGGAAGGATATATATGTTATTGTTGTGGGTAAAAAGTGTTTGTGAGAAGAATAAGTGAAAAGCTGATGTGGCATGCTGATTAGGCTGTTTGTAGAAAGGATAGTGTTTCACTGATGCGGATATTCTTACAACTTGAAGTTACAAAAATATTAGAATCTTTGAGATTCTCATATGAACCACAAAAGTTTTAAAACCCTCATTTTCATAACATATTGCAAATGAAGAAATGTTGCCCTCGGGTTTTAGTTTTCAATTTATTTATTATTTGGTTATTTCAATTTATATAATTGATTTAAAGATACTTTGTTTTTTATAACTTTAAACATATAATGTTTTATAAAATTTCAAATAAACCGTTACGACATGTTTATTTTCAGCTACGCTTCGATATAAATTTTATTCGAAAGCAAGTCAGGTCACATTTAAGTTTTTTTTGAGAGGGAGGGGTTTCTCTTTCGATTTCTATACAAATGTCGGTATCGTAACGAGCCAAAACAAAACCAACCAAATTATCAACGCGTAGTGCGAAACTGAGTTGGCTCAAACATAACATATCCTTTTTCGTCTTCTCTTTTGGTTCATATATAGTGAGTGTCTGTATCGAAACGAGCCGAAACAAAACCGGCCGAATTTAACGAGTCAAAACAAAATCAACCAAATCCCCGTCGCGTAGCGCGGAGAACTCCACTTGTTACTTACATAAATCACTATTAATACTTTACAAGAACCAACTTTGATCAAAAGTTAAAGTATAGGGATCACCTAAGAAAACATCACATTTCCACCACATCCATCATCATACATACATACATACATACATCACACATTCACACATGACATCATACATACAAACACCTTTAAAACCCAACTCTTTCCTCTCACATACCCACTTTCACACCCCCAAAATCCCAAAAAAAATTCAGGGTCACAATACCCAACACCCAACAATCACCAATGGGCAGCTGTTCATACGAATCAATGTCACAAATTTCCGAAAGAATCTTCCAAGAAAACCAATACCCACAACCCCAATTCTCAACCAACCAACAAACTCCATCTGGGTCTTTCAATTCACGCTCCAAAACGATCAAAAACGCCTTCAAAAAGAAGAAAAATCAAGTCTTTCTTGAAGGGTATGTTGAGGCAACAGATGAAGATGATCTTGTGAGGGCTAAAAGTTTGACTGATGAAGATCTTGATGAGCTTAAAGGGTGTTTTGATCTGGGATTTGGGTTTAGTTATGATGAGATTCCGGAGCTTTGTAACACTTTGCCAGCCTTGGAGTTGTGTTATTCTATGAGTCAGAAGTTTCTTGATGACCAGAAGTCGCCGGAAGTGTCGCCGGCGGCGGAGGTG
This sequence comes from Helianthus tuberosus, assembly GCA_030545235.1. NCBI lineage: Eukaryota > Viridiplantae > Streptophyta > Magnoliopsida > Asterales > Asteraceae > Helianthus > Helianthus tuberosus. Next base: position 5,724,455 of record CM060362.1, read on the forward strand.
GCGGAGGAGATGGTGTCTCCGCCACCTGCTCCGATTGCTAGTTGGAAGATCTCTAGTCCTGGTGAGTTTTTTTTTCTAATTATTATTTTTAATGTTCGTTGGGATGCGCGTTTGGCTTATTTTTAATGTTTGTTGGATGCGCGTTTGACGCGAGCCAAACGCACATCTCAGCACCGAAGATCTCTGGTCCTGGTGAGAGTTTTTTTTTTTTTTATAATTATTATTTTTAATGTCAGTTGGGATGTGCGTTTGATGCTAGCCAAACGCACATCCTAGCACCGAAGATCTCTAGTCCTGGTGAGAGGTTTTTTTTTCTAATTATTATTTTTAATTTTTGTTGGATGCGCGTTTGATGCGAGCCAAACGCGCATCCCAACACCGAGGATCTCTAGTCCTGGTGAGATTTTTTTTTCTAATTATTATTTTTAATGTCTAAAAGGGTGTTGGGATGTACGTTGGTTTGATACGACTAAAACGTGCATCCCAACACCGAGGATCTCTAGTCCTGGTGAGATTTTTTTTTAATTATTATTTTTAATGTCTAAAAGGGTGTTGGGATGCACGTTGGTTTGATACGACTAAAACGTGCATCCCAACACCTGAATGTTTATGATGTAGGAGCGTATCTTTTATTTATTTGATTTTTTATTATTGGGTTTGGGATTTTATATTTATTTGAAGTTTATAAGATCTGGTTTTTAATGTGTTTGGATTTACCTTTTGTAGGTGATCATCCTGAGGAAGTAAAAGCAAGGCTCAAGTATTGGGCACAAGCAGTAGCTTGCACGGTTAAATTATGCAATTAACAAGTTTTCTTGATTTATGGATCAATTTGAGGCATAAATTTTGAATCTTTATCATGAATCTTGGAGAAGTGGGATGAGATCTGATTGATTGCAACCGGTAGCGGTGGTGGATGGTTTTCGAATTCTTGATCTGGAGATGGATAATCAATGAGGGGTTGAGATTTGAAGAAAAGAATGTGGATGAAGAAGATTAATTGTAATGAGTTTTGATCAACCAAATTGATAGTTGTATTGTATGATGAATTCATTTGTAGTTTGGAGTAATAAATTCTTGAAATAAAAGGTTCCATCTTGTTATCTTTGTTTGAGTTTAATAATTGAGTTAATTACTGTTTTCGTCCCTTTGGTTTGCTAAAAATCATTATTTCAGCCAATTAGTTTAAAAATTGCAATTTCAGTCCCTTTGGTTTCACTTTCGTAACCATTTCAGTCCTTGTGGTTTCACTTTCGTAACCATTTTAATCCATTATTATGTTAAGTACAGGGACTAAAATGGTTACGAGATTGACTGAAATGGTTACGAAAGTGAAACCACAGGGACTGAAATCGCAATTTTTAAACTAAAGAACTGAAATAGTGATTTTTGACAAACCACAGGGACGAAAACAATAATTAACTTTTAATAATCTTTACAAATTTTTTTTGAACGGCCAACAAATTTTATTAAATAATTACAAGCTTGCTAAGCAGAAGTTACCTATTTTTTTTTTTTTACTTTAATTAAAAAAGTTTAGTTTGGTAAAACCAACATTGTCTTAAATTAAAAAAAAAATGCCTCAATCGAATATTGGTATAGGTTAATCATTTGTTGCAAATGATTGCATGTTGTTTTTGTATAGAGACCATGTGAAGGGTATCTTCATGGGCTTTAGATTTCTGGTTTGGTTATAATGGCAAAGAAAAAAAAGGCAATAAACATTTTTTAGAAAATAATTTGAGCCTAAGATCGAACCCATGGGTTGTATTATGTTTCGGCCTTTCGGGTTGAAATGAGTCATTTATTTATTGGTCGAATTATATTTTCTGACCAACTTTTCCATTGAAAAAAGGTTGTGAATAATTTATTCATTACAAAAGCGATATTAACATAATAATCGAACCAGGTGTTCTCCAGAATTACAAAATTTATGACAAGACTTGAGCGGAGAATTGGAATGAGTGTGGGCATGGTTGTCGATATAAACAAGCTTGTGAACATAAAATTTGGACGGATTTGTGAAGATAAAGTACGTTTGAATTTATTTTTCGAAAGCGGTTATGTGAATATCAGATGTATTGATGTGTTTAGCAAAATTGATTACACAAGCATATTATCATATAAGTTTTATGAAATGGGATTATTAATTAAAAGTCACATAGGCATTATTGCCTAGTGGATAGAGATGTGATTATGTGGTTTCTATGGTTGACACAATGATATTACAGTGGTCTGGTCTGTCAGTGATTCAAATTTGCTTTTAAAAAAATTAGAGGCAAATCATTACTTTTTATTTACTTGCGTGATAAGTTTTGTTAAAGGCTCTACGGAACTTATTATTTAAAAGTCCTAAATAATCACTTAATTAAAGCCAAAAAAGAAAAAAAAATAATTAACGATTTCATGTTACAATTATCGGATAATGCACACAACACATTGTTGTGTGTACATTTCGAAAATAGTGATACAAATCTGAACAACGTAGAACACAAGCCACCACAAGTAAACCACGTGACCAAATTGGCCTATTGGTGATCCACCAATACAAAATAATGCACATAGCACATGGTTGTGTGTAAATTTCAAGCGAACAAATATATTCATAGCACATGACTTTAATCAAACAATGTCCAATATACAATTTATAAAGATGTTAAAAATATAGATCTACAAATCTGTTTATATATAGTTCACAACATGTGTAGGCAATCATGTCCAGATTTTCGGTTGCGATTTTTTTTTCTTTTAACAAACAATAGAATCAATCCCGAGCACTCTCGAGGCACCCACTGGACCAAACGGTGTACTCCGAGAGTAACCCGAGTCCACCACCAATTCCGGGGAAAAAACCGGTAACCCCACCCGCCCGTAAGCACGACGGTGAAATAACCAGTAAAACCCGTTTGACTCAAAGATCCAACGCAGGTTTCCCTGGGTATCTTATCATTGCCCACCAGTGTCTCACTCTACACCAAATGAGAGTTGAACCTGCATCTCCAAGAGAAATGCAAACCTTCCACCACTTGATCTAGGATTATGGCTTTCGGTTGCGATTGAAAGAGGCCAAGACAAGCTATATATTTCGGATTACATTATAGGTTATAATAATAACAATCTATTATAAAATTTTAGGAGTTTTAATACATGTGTTTTAATACATGTTTTAACCTATTCAAGCATTTTGAACTGTCAAAAAGGTTCTAATCTAAACAATCTTATAATAAAAAAATGTTTGAAATAAACCTATAGATGAAATAGGGTTACAAAATAAGAACAAAGACACTCAACCTATACAACATAACTAGATATCGTTGCTAACATGAACAATAAATAGACATGTGAAGATAATCAAAATCTCGAGCATAAAAACCACATAAGAAGCAAACTTAACAGACCATTATAACTGTTATACGGGGAGAAGCCAAATAGACACTTAAAAAGATCGTAGAGAATGTATAAACCATATAAGAGGAAACCCAACAAAGCGTTATAATAATTATATAGAGAGAAGCTAAATAAACAAATAAAGATAAACAAGATCGTACAAAACCCATAAATCATATAAGAAGAAATCAAAACAGACCATTGCAACTGTTATATATAGAAGCAAGAGCAACGTGTGATGAAGAGATTAAGATGTAGACAACTGTTGCAACTGTTTAAAAGTGAACGATGCATGTTAAAATTATAAGATCATTTTTCAATTAGTCAAATTAATTTTGGACCGTATAGTTCTTTTCTTGCGCTTCATTTTGTAATGGGTCAGCTCTTTTTGGACCGCTAGCAGCCCACCAACATCCCATTAGTCCAATAACATATTAAAACCTCTAAGTTGTAATGAACAGGAAGATGGATTAGTCATGGCTTTATAGCCTAGTGGCATTTTAGGGGTGAGATAAGTCTTTGAGACCAATAGGTCCTGAGTTCGATTCCCACAAGGGGGTTTTCCCATATTTATTGGATTTCCTTCTGAATTTGTGTATAGGCATTATGCCTAGTGGAGATGGATATGATCGGGGTGGTTTCGCTAGTGGCATGATGACACTCCGATGGTCCATCAGTGATCCAAATTTGCCGTTCAAAAAAAAAAAAAAAAAAAAAAAAACAAAGTTTAGCGCTAAAGAAAAAAAGGTAACATTTGGCGTGTTGAGGTGACAGGTGTGAGACCAAACCCACCTTTAGTGTTGGAGATGCTCTAAAAGATTATAGCTTCAAGTAATTATAAGGTAATGGCGGGTAACCAGAGAAATATGGGTCGGTTTGGTTCATAGATCCTTTTTGGAAGGAATTAAGGATTGTTTGGTTCATGGATTTTAAAGGAATTGAAATTGCAATTGAAAAATATTCAATAAAAATAATGTTTGGTTGGTTTTTATAAAAATGGAATTGAAAATCAATCCATCAATCAAAGAAATTTGACAATTCTTCCTATTTGAAAAAGAATTCTAAACTTTCCATTGAAATGTTTTTTTTAGGAAAATTGGTTTTTAATAAATCAACCTTTGTCCCGTTGGTAAATAATAATTTTACATGCATAAATGTTATACAATAATCATACCTATCAACATGTTGGTACTCAATGAACTTCCGTTAATTTTTTTTAACCGAAGTTAGTTTTTAAGTTTTATTTATTACACAAACAGTCCCTGTAGTTGTAATTTACTAGTTTTAACTATTTTAAAACTAGTAAATTACTGTCCCTTGAGGTTTTTTTGTTTTATAAAATAGTTAAAACTACTAAATTACAACTACAGGGACTTTTTGTGTAATAAATAAAACTTAAAAATTAACTTCAGTTAAAAAAAATTAACGGAAGTTCATTGAGTACCAACATGTTGATAGGTAGGATTATTGTATACCAATTACGTAGGTAAGATTATTATTTACCAACGGGACAAAGGTTGGTTTATTAAAAACCAATTTTCCTTTTTTTTATTACCAAAATATCTTCATATTCCCATATTCTTCACTGCTTCAAATAAAAGAAATGAAGACAAGTTTGTCTTCTTAGTTTTTAAAAATTACAATTCCATTTACCAATTTATAAACCAAACACAATTCAAAATTCTATTGGAATTAATTCCAATTCCAATTCCGTTTATGAATTCCAATTCCTTTAAAGAAATTATGTGAACCAAATGGGCCATTAGAATCTTGAATGAAATTGGAATTTGATGGAATTGAAATTAATTTCAATCAAGTTTTGTATTTTGTTAGGTTTGGTAAATTTTAAAAATGGAATTAAATGAATTTTGTGTTTGGTTTGGTAAATTTAAAAATGGAATTAAATGAATTACAACATGAAAATGATGAAATATAAGTTATTTTTTTTGGTAATTAGTTAACATTCCATTGAAAAGTTGGAGGATTCTTATATTTCAATAGAATCTATTCAAATTAGAATTCTAACATGTGCCAATCAAACATTAAATTTTAAGGGAATTAATTCCAATTTCATCCCAATTCCAAAGGATTCTGCAAACCAAACAACCCCTATATGTAAGACATGTAAAAAGACATTAAAAAATTATTTTTGCATGTAAAAAACTCATTGGGCCCTCGAGGCCACAAAGGCATAGGATGAAGCCTCTACTATCGAATACAACCCAAACCAAACCCCAAAACTCAATAGGTAAGGAAACAAGTCACCAATGGAAGTCTCCAAAGAAAGGACCTTCACAAACCACCGATTCCTCAATCGCCTCACGCAAACCTTTGTCAAAGAATAGCGCTGCATCTTCCATGTGTACAGGTTGACATGTCTTCAAGCCAAAGAAAAGTTTCGCAATTGCCATACATGATCAAAGCAAGAGTAGTTCACTCCGCGGGTCACCTAGTTTAGGTAGAAGAATCATCAAATCTATAACATTGGCAGCTCTTTTCTTTGCCAACCCGCAAATAATGCTTGCGTCTCTACTAACGCCCCCCTCCCCCCACCCCAAGAAGCTTCACCCCCAAAAATGGCCTCCTGATTTCCAAAGGAAATAAACACTCACGAAACTTGATACCATCACAAGAACACCAAAATAGTTCAGTTTTCTTAATATTTAGTTCAAGACCCATTATTAGACCCACAACCTTAATGATGTCCAACACTCTAGCCACCTCTTCTGAATTTCTAATGATAGTCCTATTGTCAATATACCAAACATGAAGAACAAAGCTTACATTTGTCTCTAATTTGATGTACAAGACGGTGCAAAATAAGTGCAAAATGAAGTGGACCCAATGGGCCCTTGTTGAACTCTAGTGGTGGACCCTTTAGATTTTTTCTGGTTCTATTATAAGTAGATTTTTTTTTTCGGTTCTATAAATAGATTACAACTAGTATTAAGTCCCCCCGCGTTGCGGCGGGGGGCATAAACCGTGCCAAGTAGCACTAATGCTACACAACTACCAGCGACCAACAACACCGAAAAACTCGTAAAAACAAAATAAACAGAAAGGAAAAAATAACACCGAACGAAAAGCATATGTAAAATCGTTGAATCACGCATGCCAATTGCGGCATGATAATGCGAAGAAATTAGACTAAAACATAAAAATAGAAAAGAATAACTAAGTCGATCTAATACCACGCGCGTTGCGATGAACCTGTCAAACATGGAAAAATAGACGTGTTGTGACAGACCTGTAAAACGGGAAAAAATAGATGAAAAAAATGTTGAAACCCACATGCACGTTGCGGTGTGTTCAGTCGGAAAATTAGAATGAAAAGTAAAACGGAAAATTTGCAAAAGATGAAAAATACGGGGATCAAAGTTGAAAATAAGAATGTGTTGGGTTTAAATTGGAAAAGATGAAAACATTTGTGTTAAAAGTAAAAAAACAAAACCAAAGATCTAAAAATGCAAAAAATGAAAACATTAGGATTAAAAGTGAAAAGTCAATTTTTTTTTTTGGAAAACTCCCTAACCTTGAAGTACAACTCACTAAAGCACATACATGTATGGTAATTTATAGTATGGTATTTTTTTTGGAAAACTCCCTAACCTTGAAGTACAACTCACTAAAACACATACATGTATGGTAATTTATAGTATGGTAATTTACAATTTTATTTTTAGTTCTAGTTACATTTAATATTTAAAAGGGGAAAGTGAATATGGGGCTGTTATGCATCTAACTTAGATGCGAAACCCATCAAAACGACGTCGTTTTGATTAAAATTAATTAAATCCCTCATATCCAAATTAATCCCCAACTAGATATAACACCCGCGCGCGTTGCGGCGCGGTACATCACAAACATTGAATGGATTGTTCCAAACGTTATGTGATGCGTTAACCATATGAAAACACACGTTTCGACGTATCTTATTGAACTCAATGTAACATATATAAGTATTGCAATTGGATCAAATATAAAGTAAATCAAATTTATACCGTACAATCATAACGTATTATATGTGACCCGAGTCATACATAGAAAATGTAACGGGTATAATGGAAAAGCTGACACGTAAAATTAAAAGAGATGAATTAGAGCTTTTGAAAAAATGAAAAAAACAAAGCACAATTTGACTCCACTCGGTTGGAAACAAAATTTACAAAACATCACCTGACTCGTTTCCTAAAAAAACTTACGCCGAAACATACACCAACTCAAATATATATCGAAACGTACATAAAAATATGCACATAAAAATGTTTTTTAAACGAAAACGTATTATATTTGACTTGACTCGCTTCAAGAAAAAGTTTATGTCGACAAATAGAGCAAATCGAATTTATACTGGTACGTACATAAAAATAAACACGTGAAAAAATTTGTTTTTCTTAAGTAAAGGAGGTATAACGGTAAACTCGAAACAAATTATTAGTAACAAACTTAATAAGTTAAATACGTTCGTAAAATTGTGCCAAGTAACACTAATGCCAAACCACTGCCAGCGAACACCAACATTAGAAGAGCTTGTAAAAATAAATTAAATAAAAAAGTAAAACATAACACCAAACAGAAAAATACGTAAAATCGTTGAACTACGCACGCCTGTTGTGGCGTGTTAATGCGAAACAATTAGACAAAAAACGTAAAACGTAGAAAAGAATAACTAAGTCGATCTAGGATCCGCGCGTTGCGACGAACTTGTCAAATGGAGAAAAATAGACGCGTTGCGACTTGCCTATCAAACGGAAAAAAACAGGCAAAAAATGTTGAACCCCACACGCATGTTGCTGCATGTTGACTCGCAACCAAAGTTGAAAATAAAATAGTATTGGGGTTAAATTGAAAAGTTGAAAAGCTTTGGGTTAAATTTAAAAAAGCCAAAAGGGTTAAAATATAAAAGATAAACACAATTGGATTGAAAGTGAAAAATACAATTTTTTAAAGGCTCCCAATGCACATGTTACAAGTATATAATGCAAAAACATGTTTCTAATTTATAGTTTGGAAATAGGGATGGCAATGGGTCGGGTTTGGGACGGGTTTAGGTAATCCCAAACCCAAACCCAATTAGATAAGCTTGTCCCAAACCCGTCCCAAACCCCGTCGGGTTTCTAACGGGTAAATACCCATCGGGTATCGGGTATACCCGCGGGTTTCGGGTAAACCCGTTAATTTAAAAAGATTACTCCTTGGGTATACTCATCTCAAAACTCATTGGGTATCTATCGGGTAACTACTAACCGGTTACATTTTGTATTGTTATTATAAAAACATATATCAAATAACTACATTGTATATGGAATAGAATATTAGAATACCTATATGTGTAAAAATGGATGTATCATATATATACATACTAATAATATAAAATAAATTATATCGGGTATACAATCTGGTAAACGGGTACACTTTATTCGGTAATTGGGTCGGGTAAACGGGTATATCACTAAATCCCAAAACCGTCCCAAACCCGCGAAAAAATAACTATTCCCAAACCCGTCTCAAACCCGATTAACCGACCCCAAACCCGTCCCAAATGTGTCGGGTTTCGGGTTTGATTGCCATCCCTATTTGGAAATTACAAAACTAACAACCAACAATACAACCAATTTAGACATGAAACACCATTTATGCAAAATGTACAACTTACAATGCAACATTATGTTGCAAATTTATAATATATAATTCTCAGTGAAGATCGTACATGCTATTCTTCTTTCTCCAAAGTGATCGATCGTTGTCGGCGGTTGTTATTCGTCATTCTCCATACGCTGTTCACTTTTCTAATTGATCGAAACATGTTCTTCGTTCCTATTATTTATGCAATATCAAGTTAGTTGATTTAATCGTAGATTGTTTATTACCCCCATGTCGGTCAACAGCTTTCTAATTGGTATTCTGTGTTTTTTTTTGTTCTAGCATTGATTATTTATTCCCCGATATTGATCATCACTTTATGGAATATATATGGTTGTTGTTCTTCGATTATTTCCCATTAAATCATCAGCTTTGTAGAATAAAATAATCTTCTTTATGCTGAATTGGGGAACGATGATTTCACTTTTGGAGAAAGAAGAATAGCGGTACGATCTGAAGTCATTTGGGATATAAGGGATTTAATTAATTTTAATCAAAATTACATCGTTTTGATAGGTTTTGCATCTAAGTTAGATGCATAATAGCCCCATATTCACTTTCCCCTATTTAAAAAGATGCATATAAAACTCCTTTAAATTTCTTTTGGGAACGACCCTTTAGATTACAGTTTACAACTTTATTTTCTAGCTCTGGTTAATAAAAAGATGCATATAACTTCTTTACATTTAAACCATTTTTTGGGAAAAATAAAAATAGTTACTTTCCTTAGAAGTAAAGTATCTTTAATAATGGGTCACATCTTCGTGTAAATTGATATGGAAAGCGTATAACCATTGAATTTACTTAATCGGTTACTCCATATATATGGCTATACTAGTTAGGTGCCCGCGCGATGCGGCGGGAGCGACATTTTGCATTGTAGTACTCGTTTTTGGTAGTTTTCTTAATGTGGTGGATGTCCGTCATAAGCGTTACTTTATCATTTTCTTATTGTTATGGTTATGGGTGTATGTCATAAGAATTACTTTTTCATAACATCAGAAGTCGTAGAAGGGTACCGGTGTTGATGATGGTTTAAGTGGCGGGCCCACATGATCCGTTCCCACAGGCCACATGTTGCAAAGCTTTTTGAGGCATAAACTGATGAGAGCACGAGGTAAAACCTCAATAATTCCGATGACCACAAAATCAATTCAACTTTACAATCAAAGTGTAAGAAATTACTCGCCACAAAGAGTTGCTACAAAATTGAGTAAACAAAATAAAATGATTGAAAACTTTGTTTATTAAAGATAAAATATATCTTTTTTTTGGATAAGATCAAGTTTATTTAAAGTAGTTATCTAAGTTCTTATTTCCACTACAATTCATTAAAGCACATGTATGTAATCGATCTAAATGGAAAATTAACAATTTATACATGAAAATCAACTCAAGTGTTTAATAGAAACATCACAAAATAGAATTTTGAATCTTGATGCATGAAACATTGCCCCCATAGCGTACATTGTCATCAGTATTGTAGTAGCGAGCTTTAAATTTCATGATATGATGAACAACAATGTTCTTATTTTTTAGTCTGTAATAAGGACTAACAGCTACATCATCACAATTTCCTGCACATTTCAATAGTAATCTCTTTGTCAATTTTACAAAATCAAAGCTACCAGAAATATTTCTGAAATGAAAAAGAATACCATTTCAATCCATGATCCTTTTTTTTTCTTTTAGAGCGCACTTCAGGAACACGACAATACCTCTTTTGAGCTATAGCATATGTTCTTTTGTAGTTTCTGTTTTTTATTTTGTAACACAACTTTAATGAACAACAATATTGTTTGTCTATATTGAAAAAAGGCACAAACGTCCTTAGAAAAGTATACATTTCAGATATATGTATGAGAACTAACCTAGGGATAGTGCCATGTCACCGTCGGTCGTATTCTATCGCTTGTCTAAGAGCTCTTGCAAAATCTTTGAATGTGGCCTCAATTATATGGTGATAACTTTTCACAGCAAGCTGCATTCATATGTTAAAGAAAATATGCTTTAGAAAAGATGATAAAAAGTTTGCTTAGACAAGTAGCAGTTCCAAACCATTTATTTATAGAAGCGTCAATCTTTGTTGTGTTTAGATCGAAAATGGGTTAAACCAAACACTCAGTCAAAAAAGAAATTTTATTCATACGACCTCCTAAATCATTTTACTCAACGATTTACCTGTTACCACAGTAATGGCCACCACCACCTACAAGAAGATAAATATCCGACATAGAAAAACAATATAATCGTTATATCTTTACTACCCAAAATTTATAGATAATAATAACTTACTCAAGCTCATTTGGATCAGCGAGATCAATGGTGTTTGGTTCATAGCTGTAAATAACACTAACTTTACATCAATCAAGAGCAAAAGTAAACTACTTCCATTTTGAATATTAAATCATTTTAAGGATACACGTAATTAGCTTACATTTTATTGTCAGCCAACAAGAGAAAAGCTTATAATGAATGAGGGAACCAAATGAAGAACACCAACATTTAAATGACTTTCATCACAACAAACAGATACCACATAGTCACATATAGTTCAATAGTTCAATTGCAGAAGAAAACTATTGCAGCGATAAGAAGCATGGTAGTTGTTCAGGTGTTGGTGTTTAGAGAACTCTACAAAGTAATTCTTGTGAGTTAAAGTCGCAATAATCAAATAATCTGTTCCAAATGCGAATCCAAACACCTCCTCGTATTCGTCATGCATATGCATTTTTTTAAGAATAAATATGGGTAAAAGTGCATAAAAGTCATGTACATGTATTCATAAGAGTCTCAAGAAGTCTATTTTGTTCAAAGATTTAGAAATGATGTCCTAACCAAAAATGATGCTTGCTATTAGTGACCTGATCAGCTGCAAAACACATATGTGGTTGTTGGTCAGATTACTCTCCATGAAGACCATATGGTCAATGTCAATGAACAGTTCAGGATTCACCATAGCTAGTTTCATTGATAAAACCTGTAGGCAAAGAGAAGTTATAAAAACTAAAGTTTAAAATTCAAGCATTTAGTCATATCAACAAAACAAACATGAAATGATTAATCATATGACATACGCCATAATCTACTTTTAAATCCAACTTAGACTAATAAACAAACCCGTTAATAGTGATACATAGTTTGATGGTTTCAAAGTAACCGAACAAATTAATATCATACAAAAGTTCCTTTAGCAAAAATATATACCAGCTATTAGTGAAATCCAATCCAACTACAAAAGTCAAACAAAGAACCTTCATTAAAGAAAAAGTATAATGTTCATAATAACTAAATATATATACACATACAAACAGTAACCTAAAAAAGTGTTCATCAATCATCATAATGCATAATTCATATCTCAACTGTAATAGATATACTATGTTTGGTAATTACAACTAAATTAAACAGGCTCTAATTACAACTTCAATACCTGAGAATTCTTGTGATGATTGGCTAGGCGAGAATGGCATTAATAGTGGCTGCACCTTAGAAAAATCCATAAAAAATCAAACTGTAAAACACATAGTACATGAAACAGTAACTTCAAGCCCCGTTTCATGCCCCGGTTTCATCTATTCCGGTTGTTGAATATGCTCCGTCCTGACCCATTCTGACCCGTGCTCCGTTGGTACATCTCCATGAATTAGGTTTTCAACCTCCTATTTACAAAATCATGAAACAAATTCAACGAATTCTTAACAAATCAAGTCAAACAACACGTGTAACGATTAGTGCACGCTGATTTGTTCAACCAATAAAAAAAATTAGGGCTCGATCGAACGATAAATTTGGGTGTGTGTACTCTCACTAATCGAGATAGAGAACTAAGGAAGAGAAAGTATGTTTGAATTCTGATATGGGATTAGGGTTTACTGCATGTTTTGAATAGGGGATGGGAGATTTAAAAGCTTTATTAGTTGTACCTTATGGTGATGGTGGTGGGGTTTCGATCGGTAGAGGGGTCTTGGAGAGAGAGAGAAAAAAAAAGTAGAAAACATACCTGATGGTTGCATTGAATGACCGGAGGTGTTGAGAGAAAAGATGATGGAGGGGGATTTAGGAGGCGCGGGTCTTTAGGGGATGAAATGTCGGGGGTTTAAGTTGAGAGAATAATGGTTTTGAATTTTAAATTAGAGATAGGAATAATTGGAATATATTGTTTCAAATGGTAGGGGAAATTCATGCCGATAGAGTTATTAATTGGAATTTTGTTAAAAAAAGGTATTGTTTATGATGGGTACGATGATTATATGCCGTTCAAAACAAAAAAAAAACTTGTACAGAGTCAGTTTGTTAATACACGGTAGCTAGGTAATGGTCAAAGTGGGCTTGGGTAAAAAACAAATGTTGGCTTTAATCAATTGTACATTTACGCATCGGCTATTTGTACTTTATGAACGCACGGCAAAACTAAAAAAGACAACTATCGAAACGTTTAAAAAAATGTGCCGATCGTCATGGTACCTTCGGATTTTTTTAAAACATTACAGGTTGTAAGATATCGCAGGAATACGTTAAAGAATTAAAGAGGGGGGGGGGGGAGTGTAACTAATTACCCATAATTATGTTAAATGTCAAGGATTTAAATGTAATAGATTGAGGGACTAAAAAATAATTATGGTTTAAAAGACCACTTTACCCTCATTTTAGGGGTTTATTTATAAATAAGGGGGGAAGAAGTTCTTAACTTTTGGGAATCCTTCCCTCCTGCATTATATAATAGTATAGATATATATTTATTCTGTTTTCCGGTTCACTATTAGGGTTTCAACTTTCAATACATGGCAGAGTTTGGTTATGGCGATTTGGTTGAGGTGATACTCTTAAGATTGGACGTGAAGGATCTGATCCGTTTCAAGAGCGTGTGTAAGTCATGGCATTCTTTAATCGCAAGTCCTTGTTTCTTTTTGAAAGTAAAGTTCGTTCGTGCTGATGTGGTTGAGCAGATACTCGTAAGATCAGATGTGAAGGATGTGATCCGTTTCAAGAGCGTGTGTAAGTCATTGCATTCTTTAATCACAAGTCCTCATTTTTGGTTCATCGGCATCTTGCAACCAAGATCACTGCAACAATGAGTCTTTTAATTTGTTTTTATTATTTAGATGAGGTTTTGTTAATGGTGGGACGTACCTGAGTGTTTTAAACTTTAATTTTTTTACAGTAAGAGTATTTTTGTAATTTCACATCAGTTTAACACAAAAAACTAACCTTCATTCAAGTAAGGGACTATTCGAGTAACAAGTCGTCAAGAGCATACATGTAATTTTGAAAAGTTGGGGACTAAAGGTGAAATTTCACCATACCAGAGGGACTATCCACGCATTCTACTCAAATTCTTTATTAGAAAGAATCTAACTGGTGTAGAATTTTGAATTTTTATATTAGAAAAAAATCTAACTCGGTAGAGAATTCGAGGATTCCTAGTTTTGAATTTATGAGATAATTACAAATAATTGAGGGCCTCCTTGAGAAATCAAGAGCCAATCACGCCAGTACGAGTAGAAAAAAAATTTCTTATCCATCACCTATTGGTCTAGTTGTATGATATCTTCATTTACAAATGTAAGTTGTGGGTTCAAATCTTGACACGTGAAAGGTAAAGATGAAATTAAGATGTTGAAAAATTTGCTGTTCAAAAAATAAAATAAAAAATGGGCCCTATAATTTACATAAAAAATATGGGTAGACGAAATGTGAGCCAAACAAAATTGGCTATTGTTATACTATTTTATTAATTGGGTTTTAAATTTAATCATGGGATTTTAGACCCGGAAGAGTGGGCCATGTGTGATCGGTCGCCCACCTTACCTTACACATTTACACATGACCTAGGCCGACCTAAAATAATCGATGTATAGTGGTTTTGTTATTTGGGGAGAGAATATATCATTGTTAACATGAAAGGTATATTTTGTTAACAAAAGGAAATTATTACAACAAGAGAAATTTAGTAATAAAGTATTTACAATAACGTTCTCATACAATTTACACCACCATTCACTAGTAATTGATTAACCCTCTCCTAATATGTGTGGTTCTGCATTTAACCCTCTCCTATAGGGGTAATCCAAATCTCCAGTAAGCCTCTCCTATATGGGTAACCCAAATTTCGAGTAATTAGAGATATGTATTTTAGATAGAGGGGTTCCTGGGTATTAGCGGACCAGATCCTATCACTTTAGGAAATAGTCCATCTCCATAACTGCAGGAGATTTGTTAGGAACCCCTTAGGAAAGTTGTTATGTTGTATTGCTATTTATATGGTTCTCCTATTCATTGTAAATCATCAATTGATACCACAAGATTAATATGGTATCAGAGCTATAGTTAAACCCCCATTCCGATCCATTCCCCTTTTATTTCCGGCGACATCATGACCGGAAAAGACACTTCCTCTTCCTCGGTTACGACCGACAACAAACATCTCCATCCCGTTTACTCTGTAACCAACATTCAGAACAAAGTCAGAATTCTCGATGGTGAAAAGGTCACCTACACGGCATGGGTAAAACTCTTCAAACTCCACGCAAAAGGCTACGAGGTGTTGAAGCATATCGATGGAACCAAGCCGCCAGCCGAGACGGACGAAGACTATGAATCATGGGCTAAAATAGACTCTATTGTCTTACAGTGGATCTACGGAACACTCTCAGACGACCTTCTGGTTCGTATCTTAGACGATCAGTCAACCGCTCAACAAGCTTGGAATAAACTCCAGTCGATCTTTCAGAATAACAAGAACTCGCGTGCATCCTCTCTTCTACAGGCCTTCACCAACACAACGTTGGCTTCCTGCTCATCTTTGAATGAGTATTTCCAAAAGTTAAAAGACATTGCTGAACAGTTGAAAGACGTCGACCAGCCCGTTACCGAATCCCGATTGGTCTTGCAGATGGTTCAAGGTCTTCCACCAGAGTACGACACTACCGCCTCTTTTATCAATCAATCGAACACCTCCTGGGATGATGCTAGAGACATGATCGAAAGAGAGCAGCGACGCCAAGCAGCCAGATAGCAACACTCAGCCCTCGCCGCCCCTCGCACAACCACACCACCGTCCGTCCCACCCACTGGCGTCAACACAAACCCCACCGGCGGACCGGCTCCACCTCCCTCTGCTCACCCTAATCAGACCTTTGACTATTATCAGCCCCGACCATATACACGTGGCCGGGGTCGCGGTCGAAACTCTCGAGGAGGTCGTGGCCGTGGAAGAAGCTCTTATGGTTACTATTCTCAGCAGTGGAATAATGGAGGATATTCTCAACAACCCAATTTTTCTCAGCAGCCAACTGGTCAACATTGGTACCCTACCCCACCTCCATGCCCTCATCCGGCCCAGTCCCATTGGACGGCCCAGTGGTCTCGGCCCACTTCCCCTACACCACCACAACATGCGGCTCCACCCCCACAAGCATACTACGGCCATGGTCCTCAACCCGCATCAGGGTATGGGCTTTCGGCCCAAACTCCACAGGCCCCACCCGGTTTTCCTCCTACACCAAGCCTATCCAATGTTGACCCTCTTAATCCTACAGAACTTGGTGCCGCCCTGAGCTCTTTATCCTTCAATCAACCGGACCCACAATGGTACATGGATACAGGTGCGTCTTCTCACATTACTTCGGATGATAATAAAATTCAAACTCCATTATCTAAGTTTACTAATGCTAATATATTTGTCGGTAATGGCCAAATGTTGCCAATCACGGGTACCGGTAGCGGTGTTCACACCACACTATCAAAAACCTTTAAACTAAACAATATTCTTTATGCACCTACCGTTGTTAAAAATCTTCTTTCTGTACGAAAATTTACCCGTGATAACCAAGTTTCTGTGGAATTTGACCCTAACGGTTTTACTTTGAAGGATCTCAAGACGGGGCACCACCTTTCACGCCATGAGAGCACCGGCGAACTCTATCCTTTCACTTCCCCAGTTCAAGCTTTTTTGGCATCCTCGACTTCAACAAATAAGTGGCATGATCGCCTTGGCCACCCGGGGTCGAACATTTTGCATTTTCTTTCTAGTCGTTGTTTGATTGATTGCACCAAGAACTCGTTTGAATTTTGTGATTCGTGTCATTTAGCTAATAGTAAAAGACTTCCTTTCGTTATTTCAAATTCATTTACTTATGCACCGTTCGACATCATACATTGCGACCTTTGGACGTCACCAATTTTAAGCAAAACGTCTTACAAATACTACTTGGTTCTAATTGACAACTATTCACACTATGTTTGGGTGTATCCATTAAAGTTCAAATCAGAAGCATTTACAAAAATTGCAAAATTTCATCATTTTGTCAAAACCCAATTTCAAAAAAATATTAAATCCATTCAATGTGATTTAGGGGGAGAATTCGATAATCACGCTTTTCATAACTTTGCATCCTCCAATGGCCTTATCATACGCTTCTCGTGTCCCCAAACATCGTCTCAAAATGGCCGTTCCGAACGCATGATACGGCGACTGAACGACATAATCCGTGCTTTACTTGTTCATGCTCATCTTCCTCCCGTTTACTGGGTGGAGGCCCTTCACACAGCCGCCTATCTTCATAACATCACCCCCACTACACGTCTCAATTTTAATACACCTACGTTTGCTTTGTACCATTGCCACCTGACTTATGAACATCTTCGGGTGTTCGGGTGCGCTTGCTACCCAAATCTATCCGCAACTCAACCACATAAGATTCATCCTCGTTCCATCCGGTGCATCTTTCTCGGGTACCCCGAAAATTTTCGGGGTTACCGGTGCCTCGATCCTTCAACTGGCCGTGTCCACATTTCCCGTCACGTTACTTTTGATGAGAACACGTTTCCCTTTACCAACCCATCCAACCCGACAACATACCGGTTCCTTGATGACGACTCACCTGACCCAGCCCACTTCCGATTTCCCACAGTCCCCCCAACCCGTACCCCAACCTCATCCCACTACCACCCATCCTTCCTCCCATCACCCACTTACCAGCCAACACACCCTACCTCCTCACGTCGCTACCCAACCAACCCCACCGTCCCCACCCTCGCCACTACCACAGTCCCCTCCCTCGACATCACCACTGTCCCCACCGACCACCACATCACCTCCTACCACCACACATCCGCCCGCCAACACTCACTCCATGACTACTCGGAGGAAGGACGGAATTTTCAAACCCAACCCCAAATACAACCTTCACACATCCAATAAACCTACCATATCTCCCATACCCACCTCATACCTTAAAGCCCTTACCGACCCGTATTGGCAACAGGCTATGCTTAATGAATATAATGCATTAATAACTAATGGTACATGGGAGTTGGTTCCGAAACCGGAATCTCATCCTGTCATTCGGTGTATGTGGTTGTTTCGCCATAAGTTCCACTCTGATGGAACTCTTGCTCGCTATAAAGCTCGGCTTGTCGTCAATGGTAAATCTCAAACAGTGGGTCTCGATTGTATGGATACATTCAGCCCCGTGGTCAAACCGGCCACTATTCGGACCGTGTTATCGGTTGCCTTATCAAGGAATTGGCCCATACATCAACTAGACGTCAAAAACGCGTTCTTACATGGGGATTTAAATGAAACGATTTTTATGCATCAACCGCCCGGCTTTGTTGACCAGTCTAGACCTCACCACGTGTGCCGCTTACGTAAATCGTTATACGGACTGAAACAAGCGCCGAGAGCATGGTTTTGCAGATTTGCTAACTTTATTACTTCCAAAGGATTTAAGGGCAGCTTATGTGATAGTTCTCTATTTGTGTATCGTCACGGCGATAACATGGCTTTTCTTCTTTTATATGTTGACGACATCATCTTAACGGCATCTTCAAATACTTTTCTACAACATGTTATTCAGCTTCTTTCAGGTGAATTTGCCATGACCGACTTGGGCACCCTACATCACTTTCTAGGCATCTCGGTTACACGGAATTCGAAAGGCATGTTTCTATCTCAAACACAGTATGCTCGGGACATTCTTCACCGTGCCAACATGACATCATGCAAACCTTGTGCCACACCTGTGGATACGTCCTCTAAGCTCAGTGCCACTGACGGTCCCTTTTTGCAAGATGGGACTCTATATCGTAGTCTCGCCGGGGCATTACAGTATCTCACCTTCACTCGGCCAGATATATCATACGCGGTTCAGCAGGTCTGCTTATTCATGCATGCCCCTCGGGAACCGCACCTTGTTTTCTTAAAACAGATTCTTCGCTATGTAAAAGGTACAATTGATCACGGAATACACATGTCTGTATCCACGAGCTCTACTCTAACAGCATACTCTGATGCCGATTGGGGCGGATGCCCGGATACCCGTCGTTCCACCTCGGGCTATTGCGTATACTTGGGGTACAACCTTATCTCTTGGTCCTCCAAACGCCAGCCGACCGTTTCACGCTCTAGTGCCGAAGCCGAGTACCGCGGGGTTGCCAATGCCGTTGCCGAGACAAGTTGGCTTCGAAACCTGCTTCTAGAACTTCACATCCCCATACGACAAGCAACCATTGTTTATTGTGACAACGTCTCGGATGTCTACCTGTCCGAGAACCCGGTACAGCACCAACGGACCAAGCACGTGGAGCTCTGTCACACCCCGATTTTTCCACGTGTCACCGGTGGGCCCGGTGGGGGAGTATCGTGACGTGGTTGGCAACATCATGGTCAAACAACACAATATAATAATGCACAGCGGAAGCAAAAGATAAATATATTACATTTCGAATATAAGTAATGTCAAAGTATTACAACGGAAGGTAAAGGATCCACAGGCGGATCAATAAAAGAAAAACTGTTCAACAGACTTTAGGCATCTAGAATTTGCAAGATTCCCTAGTGACGCCCTGAGCTCTCAGCCAATTACGCATAGTACCTGTCACTTAACCTTTTTGGAAAATACGTCAGTTTACACTGGTAAATACAATTAACTGACTCATTTTGGAAAAAGAGTTTGAAAAGTGATTCGAGTGCAAACGGCACAAAATATCTTGACACATTGATTAAAATGCACAGAGGCAAAATTAATCTTTTATACTTGGGACAATTTTATTAATAAAAATCTTGTATCCGATTTACATGGTTGTCCAACATTTAGGGCCGGTGATTATACAATACAAGCCGGACAAGATTAATCGACACACCACAAATATAATCTCACAAGAAGATACCCTTACGAGTGAGTATACGTTATACATATGCAACAGGAGGTGTTTTGCCTACACCTTGTGCTTACGTCGTGGCCATTCACTTTTTAAAATGAGCCAAGGATATCCAGGACACGGTCATTAACCCCCAATGTTATTTGTTATCAATCAATACAGATTAAAACATGATTATGCAATTTAATCATCTCCGATTAAAAGGTTTCTACACCCGACCAAGCGGTATTTTTATAATACCGTATCCCAAGCCCGTATAAGGGAAAATAAGTTAAAAGTATTTACCTGAGCTAGCAATGCAAATTACACTCAGCCGTATATCTTAATCAGCAAGCACAAGTACTTCTACTGGGCTCTCAATCTGGAACGAAGGTTTTATTAACCTATTAGATTCCTAACGGGTCTTTTTTAAGTCGTAACTTAGACCGGTTAGTTTTAAGGAAGGTTTACGGTTCAAACGCATGATTAAGCGAAGACCGGAATAGAATGTGGTTTAGACCCGACAAGTTTGAAGACTTGTATAATATGGGTAAACTAAACACATTCTGGATTTTGAGATAAAACGGATAAGGTTTGACCCGTTTCGGCTAATTTATGCAAACTAGTTACATAAACCGAACCGAACGCGCCAGAGGCGTAACGGGTAACCATATGGGTCCTAAACAGGTTTCCTAAGTTAATTATGCTTCCAATATGTTGTGACATCAGTAGGATGTCTTTCATTATGCCCCGAACTAATTTAAACACAAACTATGCCCCGTAGGGGTAGTTTGGTCATTTTAAAGGTTGTAAAAGAGTTTAAATGTTTAACTGAGTTACAGGTCTGATATAAAAAGCAAACATACTCAATTTGATGAGTTATAACAGTAGGGTAAAGTATATATGTGAAATATATCATTTATAACCAAACTATGCACCGAAGGGCATTTTGGTAATTTCACATAAGCCGAAAAGCTCAAAAACGAAGTCTGAGTTAATCAACCTTTGCTTACTGTTAAAATATTATAATTTGCCTCTTATATCAGTAGGTATCAACCCGGGTATGTCCAATATGATTTTAAAACGTACTATGCGCTAAAAACGCTAAATAAGGCGATTAAAGGCCATTACCGGGTTCGATACTTAAATCTGATATTTTTATATTTCCAGAAGGCTTAAAATAATTTATTTATCATAACTATTCAGTGGCAAAAGGTTTGAGGTCGTTCAGATATGTAAAACTCATTTTATGGCCCGTAAGGGCAAAACCGACAATTACCGAATTAAGCCTACGAGTATGAGTTATGCTCAGCCTAAAATTAATTAAAAATCTTTAAAAATCCCAAAATAATATATCACATCAGTGGGTATTAAGTTTGATACCTAAAAGTCGGCTTAACTAGGCTATACGCTAATTACGCCGTTTTATTAACATAAAGCATTAGTTTTGCGATAATGAGCATAACTCTTAATCTACAAGTCAAACTGATGTCAAACTTTGCATACAAGTTTATATATCAGTAATTAAGGTTTCTACACTTTTACATTTTCATAAATCACGTTTTAAGGTAATAAGGGCATAATGGTCAACATATGAGCAATTAACGGAACCGCGTAAACGAATGGGTCAATCAACGAACCAACCACAGAGGGTTATGCTAACATGTAGCCTGGTCCTAAGGAAACTCTAAGGCACTTCCAAATCATACTAAAGCGGGTCAGAACTGAAGTCAAAGCAAAAGTCAAAGCTTTACGACTTTCGGTTCCGAATCGGTTCACAATGGAAAGTTGTCGAATCAAACAAGCTTAGACAAGTTCTTAAGCTTATTATCAAGTTATATGAATGATAAAATAGGTTACACGCCTTTTACCTTGTTAATTATGCGTTAAACGAAAGATTACTTTTCTGTTGACTTTTTCTAATCATCTTTGACTCGACAAACGACCTAGTTAGAGTGGAAATCAGGGGGAACCCTTTTGAGGGTTTATTACCCACATAATTACCAACTCATAACAACCTTCAATTTGAGATATGACTGAGCCGTTTATAACTAATCTCAAAGTCAAACGTTAACTACGATATTTTGACTTTTAAGCTAAATACTAAGCTAAACATAATAAGAGAAGGTTAGGCATACTTACAAGTGCTTAATGGATGATTAGGAAGGCTTGGGATTAGCTTGGAAGCTCCACACTTGATAAAAAATGCAGATGAAGATGTGAGGTGTGTTGTGACTTGAAGGTGGCCTTTTATAGTGAATCAAGCACCACAATTGATTGACAAACAAGTCTAGCACACACCACAACAATCCCACAAGTGTCCTACATGTTCTAGGGGTGTTTTAGGGGCCAAATGAAGGGGCAAGATCGAGCTAAGTTGCATCCAAGTTCAATGGTTAGACAAAGAATCAAGAAAATCTAAGTTCTGTCCAGATATGGCAGTGGCGTAGCGCCACTGCTTGCCCATCATGTGCTCGCGCTACGCGAGCCCTCAGGGTTCTCCAACATATTTTTTGTTAATTGCAGTTTCAGTCCCTGTCTCTTCAAACTTTGTACAGACACTTGTTTATTGCGATATGGACCCTTAATATTGATCTATAAGGGCCTCAAGATATATACCCACTTCGTTAAGTCCCCGGGTAACTTTATTGTTACCCGAAAAGGCCTAATTTTCAACGTTGACGCTTTAACCCCTCGCACACGAATTCGATCATAACTTTCTCATACGTTAACGAAACTTTACGAAATTTAAATCGTGCATTCTAGTGAGTATAATTAACATTTACAAAGCTTCGGGTTTGTCAAAAGGTCACCCAGAGGTATACCTTTAAACATGTTGACACATTTAACCCCTGTAGTTTGTAATCTCTCACTTTTAGCTTTGTATGATCCATGATTTATTCGTTTGAAGGTATGAGCATCGTGTAGGGTTAATGTACATTATATTTATTCACAGTTGACACTTAGAATACGTAATTTCACATACTTTCCATGTTTGTCAACTTTAGTCCTTCTATAATATTCTTTCACACGTTCAGACTTTATGACACGTGTCAACACATTATAGGACGTGAATTTTCGAGGTGTTACATCCTCACCCCCTTAAAATAAATCTCGACCCGAGATTTACTGAAATAAGTAAGTGTACTTTTCTTTCATCGTGGATTCAAACTCTCACGTGAATTTGGGACCTCTATGGGCATCCCATTTGACCTTTACAATAGGTACATGCTTCTTACGAAGCTTCTTTACCTATTGATCTTCAATCGACAAAGGTTCTTCCTCAAATTTTAAGCTCTCATCTTTATGCACATCCGTATGCGGTATAACCAGTGATTCATCAGCGAAAACACTTCTTCAGATTGTAGATGTGGAACACATTGTAAATTCCACTGAGCTTTTCAGGTAGGTTTAGCTTATAGGCAACTGAACCGACACATTCGATAACCTCGAAAGGCCCTATGTATCTCGGGTTTAGTTTGCCTTTCTTACCAAACCCCATCACTCCTTTCTAGGGTGATATCTATTGTTGAATCTTATTCTTTAATAAGAATTTAGGAGGTTTGCTATTTCATAATTCTAAATTTTCTGCCGAATACTGGCATCTTACTGATGATTATGAATTTGCGTGATCTTATTGATTGTCTATAATGCAACATTCAGATCTTAATGTTTGGACTTACCAAACTACTGTCCTATCAATGGACGTTTAACATTCTATCTATACAAGGTTTTCAAGGGAGTAGCCTTGATACTTATATATTAACTATTATAGAGAAGCTTATCTTAAGGTGAGATGGTTATTCCAACCAGTACTTAACTAATATTAAGGAATAGCTAATCCTTGTCGTTAGTCGAACAATTCGACGATCCTGGTTAGCTAATGGCAAATTCTTAATCGTTGCCTATTTAGGGTTGCGGCATGTATGCATAAGCAATATGAACCGTCTTTCTTATCTAACAATATCAACTCTCGGAGTATCGAGTTAGGCTATTTTAGCCTATGTCTTAAAATCTACTTAATCAAGGTTTCGTTTATTCCATAATCAATATGGAGTTTTCACAACACTCTAACCCAAAGCGGGATGTTAATCTTAACTCTACTTGCCTCTAGGGAGGTAAACAGGGTAAACTTAGGAGAAGATAATTAAGATACAAGGAGGCTACAGAGATTTTTCCATATCTCAGGCTCCAGTTCATCCATCATTGTCCGTGTCAAATGAGTGACACCTTTATGTTATAAGTCCTCGAATTTCTTACTCGGGAACATTTACTTGGAAAAAAAAAAAGAATTCCATTTTTTTTTTGGATATCTTCCTTGAATACTACTAGTCGACTTTAGTACAATATGATCGTTGGGATATCTTAGGGGTTCCATGTATTAAACCTCCATGCTGATCAGACATGGAAATAATCTATGGGACACACTAGGATACGCCAATCCTCATATGACACTTTTATCAAACATAGTTTGGCATTCGCAGGCGATAGAAAACAATGAGAAAAGAAAAATAATTAAAATAACATATGTTGTCGTACTCTATGCAAAGAAAGAGTGCTCTTAGATTTTCGGAAGGATTCCTTGCCGATACGAGAAGAATCGGTTACTAAGGTTTCCTTGGTAATTATACTTTGTGGGTATAATAAAAATTTTGCTAAGTTTATGGTTCATGAAGATTTATTATTGCCCGTATTAAAACAGGACACTTAGCAGAAATTATCATTTATAAATGATAAGGAAGTTTATTGTACAAGTGCTTATATTTAATCAATAATGGAAGTTTCACAAACTAGGCACCTAGCTCAGTTGGCTAGGCGCGCGAAAGGGTGCGGCCTAGACCCAGGTTCGATTCCGGGGACGGCCAATATCACCATTTTTGCGACTTATCGATTTCTTAAGGGAACAGAAACTAGTTCTGGTAAATTTTCTACTTGTAAATTTTTCCTTACACTATATATATATAGGGTCCTTATGAAAAGTTTTAAAAACTTGATATACTTATAGTTATGAAGGATTTACTGGTATCCGAACCAAAATAAAAACTCTTAGCATCTAAATTATTGATAAAATGCCAAGGGATGTACCTGATGTCATTATTTATGGGCTAGCTTAGGCATTTTAGGCGCTTTCAATTTTAGGCTTTACTTCCTCCGCCGCATTTCCTTTGACATATATAGG
This sequence comes from Helianthus tuberosus, assembly GCA_030545235.1. NCBI lineage: Eukaryota > Viridiplantae > Streptophyta > Magnoliopsida > Asterales > Asteraceae > Helianthus > Helianthus tuberosus. Next base: position 5,749,809 of record CM060362.1, read on the forward strand.
GCACGTAGTCTTGATGTGGCCTTTCTCCTTACAGCCGAAACAGACTGCATTCTTCATGTCCTTACAGTCCAACGTTTTATGTCCCTTAGACTTGCAGATCCCACAAGCTCTGGGCTGCGATTTGGATTTTGGTTCGAACCTGCATTTCCCATAATGGCGCTTCTTGCAGGTCTCACATACTGGTTTCTGGTCGGACTTTCGTTTGTTCTTCTTCTTAGAAATCTGGGAGTTATCTACCTCCCTTTTCCTTTTTAGTTCATCCCTTGCATCAGAGGCATGAACGAGATCCTTCTTACAAGTGAGGAAATGTGGTCCTAGATAAAATTTGGACCGAGCAGCATGGGGCTCTTTTAACTTTTTCACAGCTCTCTTCACAGCTTTTCCAACGGCTGCGTCTATCATAGTTTGAAGAACATCTTTGGAAATTCTAAGGTTTACAATTTCAGCATCATTAGCATGCGTCGCGTCATTAATGGCGCGATTGACTGTTGTCTTATCCGAGTTTGCCATACTCGATATTGGTTCCTAATACCAATAAAACAATTTCTTAGTTGAAATCCAACAACTACTATTTTTATTCTGATGGCCTTAATATATACTAACCATGGTGTCAATAACCTATACAGGCTATTATAGCACTAACATTCTTAATGAACGTTATTTAAAATATATTAATATTACTTAGCCTAGGTCGTAAAAGACCATCAATGGCATTAAAGATTTGGACCTAGTCCGTCATTTTTCTGACAGAGGATCAAAACGTCACATCTGTCTTTATTATATTAAAGAATTTAGGTAGCTTGAAAGCTTGCCATAGGAATATCAGAAAGGAGTGATTCCTATTTAGATATAAAATATCCATCTAAGGTTTGTTGGAGCATTTTCTAAAGTATCATCGGCCAATTCTACTTCGTATAAAATGACCGAAGTCCTACTAAGACGGAGACAACAGTTCTCAACAGTGATCATTCATTATTGAATCACATGTGTCAGTATCAGGTAAATTTCTGCCTAAACCGCTTGATAAGGAAAGGTACCTGTTATATAGTTATCCTTCTGCACCATCTCCTGGCGTTCACCCGGAAGACTCATGCGCTTATTTCCCTAGCCTTTCCCGGCTTCTTTATAAGCTTTGGGCAGTTGGTTTTGATGTGCCCTTCCTCGTTACAATTGTAACATGTGGCGTTCTTTAACCCCTTGCAATCTAAGGTTTTGTGACCCTTGGTCTTGCAAATTCCACACAATTTAGCGCGTGGGTCTATTGTACATTTTCCAAAATGTTGCTTTTTGCAGTTACTGCATTTGGGTCTGTTATCAGATTGACTCGAGTTCTTCCTAAACTCGGAATCCTTTCCGCGCTCCGAGCTTCCCTTCTTCTTCTTGTTAGTTTGATGAGAGTTTTCCTCCTCTCTTTCACTTCTTCTCTCGCCAGAAGCCTTAACAGACTTAATTCTGATTGCGTCCAAGGTGAGAGATAAGGATAAGTCCACCGCGGACCTATATGTGGTTGGCCTAGATGCTTTAACATTCCCTTTTATCTCTGGTGCTAGGCCTCCAATGAAACGCGCTATGCGTTTAGGTTCAGGGGTGACTAAATAAGGAACTAGGCGGGACATAGTGTTGAAACTTGTCACATATGCCTGACAATCCAAATTCTTCATGACCAGAGTCAAGAAGTCTGATTCTATCTTTTCTACCTCGTGCTGGGGGCAATAGCTTTCCTTGACTAATGCAACGAATTGCTCCCAAGATAAGTTGTAGAGTAGAACCTTTCCCGTGGCTTGGAGCAATGATCTCCACCATGCCAACGCTTCTCCTTTGAATGATTGTGAAACAAATTTCACAACATCTTGCTCCGCACAACCGCTGACGTCAACAACAGCGTCCATCTCATCGAGCCATATCATGCAATCGATGGCTCCTTCTTCTCCTGTAAAGTCTCTGGGCTTGCAGGAGACGAAATATTTATATGAACAGGTCTTAACTGGTGCCTCTTGATGAAACACAACCTGTCTAGGCGGAATACTCCTTTGATTTGACAAGTCATGAACATCGTCCTCCCTCAACTCATGTGTGTTAGAAGGGGGCTTACAACGAGCCACAGATAGAGTCTTAGAGTGGGTATCATTCGACTCATCATACTGCCGATCAAGTGCTCGAGCAACAACATAATCTATTATTGCCTGTAGTTCTGCTCCAGTTACATTAATTCTGGTAGTATCATTGCTCTCCTTCAAGTGACTGTTAACTTCATCTAATCCAGCCATGTAGCTTGATTGCTACATAAATAATAACAATGATTTATTCAGAGATCATTATGGAATCATCATCTTTGACGATTTATCAACCATGGTAATATAAACCATATTGGTTAACTTGTTAGTTATATTAAATTAGTATTTTCCATTATAATTTATCCTAGTTATAAAACATTAAGGATATTAAAGTGGCGCATAAGGCCTAGTCACAAGGACAGTTCTAAATTTTATAAGCCATGATTTCAGAGAATCGAGGCATTAAGGTTTGAATCACGTTCATTACCTTCTCTTGACAGGGAGTTGTAGACTTCAACTGTCTTTTGTCTTTTAGGACAATAGATATAGCCCGTGGGCATTTCCTTTCTGAGGGATGGTTATAATATGTTCATCTTCTCAGATGCTATTAGTCGAGATCGTATGGATCCTACCGACTATTATGCTTGGATCTGGTCCAACATTTTTGGACAGGAGGTCAAAGACTACCACTGTCGTTGCCTTTTCGGACAACAAGTTTAGCCCGTAGGCACTTCATCACTACTGGATGTTTATAATGTGATCATCTTATAGGATGACACAAGCCATGATTTCTAACTCACTAGGCTAGATAAGGAAATTGGAAGAATCTAATATAAGGATGACTGTTGTGATTTTATCGAATCACATTTGTCAGGAGTGCTAACACGTTCTTAGGTGTTAACAAGGATTTGAATCTCTTGGGTAGGTTTCACCATCTTGGCCGCGTAGGCTAGGTTTCACCTTTAAGATTCTCTTTAGAATGCCTACTGGCAGGAAAAGAAGGATATTTATTTTATTCAGGATTTTTATCATAAATCCTAATTTATAATTTAATAATAGCACAAATGGCCTAGTCGCGTAGACAAGTTTAATTTATAAGCCAAGATTTCAGAGAATCAGGGCAATTTATGAATTTGTAATGGCACAAAAGGCCTAGTCACGTGGACAAGTTTAATTTATAAGCCATGATCGTCTGGGATCGAGGCATTTAGTAATAGCACAAAAGGCTTAGTCACATGGACAAGTTTAATTTATAAGCCATGATCGTCTGGGATCGAGGCATTTAGTAATAGCTCAAAAGGCTTAGTCACATGGACAAGTTTAATTTATAAGCCATGATCGTTTGGGATCGAGGCATTTAGGTGTGAATCAAAGTTCATTACCTTTTCTTGACAGGGAGCTGTAGGCTACCACCGTCTTTAGTCTCAGAGGACGTTAATTATAGCCCGTAGGCACTTCCCTTCTAAGGGATGTTATTTTCCATTCATTTCATATTTCATGTTTAGAATGAAAACTTAATTTAATAAATCCATTATATGAAAATAGAAGTACAGAGTTGCCCTAAGCGGGTCTTTGAAGGGATAATGTGTCCTTAAAGGGACTTGAAAGATAAATATGTCCTTATAAGGACTAATAAGGAAACGATCTTCAGTAAAAGGAGTTTCTTCTTCATTTTATTTCTGAATGCATTCTCCTTGGATGCTCGTTTCATTCTAGCCGCGGTACGAAGCTCAGCATCTCAGGGCTCCGGGTGTGGAGAACTCCTTATTACGGCTTCTTCGCTTGGCGACGTATCCAATAAAAATTTGGAAGTAAAATTTTTTCCAGATTAGGATTGAGAATATTCCTATGTTAAGTCTAGACTCAGAAGATTTAGGAATGTGCAATTGTGTCATTGAGATTAAACACATAAAGCTAGTGTTTAATTCACTCAATGTTGGCTCTGATACCAACCTGTCACACCCCGATTTTTCCACGTGTCACCGGTGGGCCCGGTGGGGGAGTATCGTGACGTGGTTGGCAACATCATGGTCAAACAACACAATATAATAATGCACAGCGGAAGCAAAAGATAAATATATTACATTTCGAATATAAGTAATGTCAAAGTATTACAACGGAAGGTAAAGGATCCACAGGCGGATCAATAAAAGAAAAACTGTTCAACAGACTTTAGGCATCTAGAATTTGCAAGATTCCCTAGTGACGCCCTGAGCTCTCAGCCAATTACGCATAGTACCTGTCACTTAACCTTTTTGGAAAATACGTCAGTTTACACTGGTAAATACAATTAACTGACTCATTTTGGAAAAAGAGTTTGAAAAGTGATTCGAGTGCAAACGGCACAAAATATCTTGACACATTGATTAAAATGCACAGAGGCAAAATTAATCTTTTATACTTGGGACAATTTTATTAATAAAAATCTTGTATCCGATTTACATGGTTGTCCAACATTTAGGGCCGGTGATTATACAATACAAGCCGGACAAGATTAATCGACACACCACAAATATAATCTCACAAGAAGATACCCTTACGAGTGAGTATACGTTATACATATGCAACAGGAGGTGTTTTGCCTACACCTTGTGCTTACGTCGTGGCCATTCACTTTTTAAAATGAGCCAAGGATATCCAGGACACGGTCATTAACCCCCAATGTTATTTGTTATCAATCAATACAGATTAAAACGTGATTATGCAATTTAATCATCTCCGATTAAAAGGTTTCTACACCCGACCAAGCGGTATTTTTATAATACCGTATCCCAAGCCCGTATAAGTGAAAATAAGTTAAAAGTATTTACCTGAGCTAGCAATGCAAATTACACTCAGCCGTATATCTTAATCAGCAAGCACAAGTACTTCTACTGGGCTCTCAATCTGGAACGAAGGTTTTATTAACCTATTAGATTCCTAACGGGTCTTTTTTAAGTCGTAACTTAGACCGGTTAGTTTTAAGGAAGGTTTACGGTTCAAACGCATGATTAAGCGAAGACCGGAATAGAATGTGGTTTAGACCCGACAAGTTTGAAGACTTGTATAATATGGGTAAACTAAACACATTCTGTATTTTGAGATAAAACGGATAAGGTTTGACCCGTTTCGGCTAATTTATGCAAACTAGTTACATAAACCGAACCGAACGCGCCAGAGGCGTAACGGGTAACCATATGGGTCCTAAACAGGTTTCCTAAGTTAATTATGCTTCCAATATGTTGTGACATCAGTAGGATGTCTTTCATTATGCCCCGAACTAATTTAAACACAAACTATGCCCCGTAGGGGTAGTTTGGTCATTTTAAAGGTTGTAAAAGAGTTTAAATGTTTAACTGAGTTACAGGTCTGATGTAAACAGCAAACATACTCAATTTGATGAGTTATAACAGTAGGGTAAAGTATATATGTGAAATATATCATTTATAACCAAACTATGCACCGAAGGGCATTTTGGTAATTTCACATAAGCCGAAAAGCTCAAAAACGAAGTCTGAGTTAATCAACCTTTGCTTACTGTTAAAATATTATAATTTGCCTCTTATATCAGTAGTTATCAACCCGGGTATGTCCAATATGATTTTAAAACGTACTATGCGCTAAAAACGCTAAATAAGGCGATTAAAGGCCATTACCGGGTTCGATACTTAAATCTGATATTTTTATATTTCCAGAAGGCTTAAAATAATTTATTTATCATAACTATTCAATGGCAAAAGGTTTGAGGTCGTTCAGATATGTAAAACTCATTTTATGGCCCGTAAGGGCAAAACCGACAATTACCGAATTAAGCCTACGAGTATGAGTTATGCTCAGCCTAAAATTAATTAAAAATCTTTAAAAATACCAAAATAATATATCACATCAGTGGGTATTAAGTTTGATACCTAAAAGTCGGCTTAACTAGGCTATACGCTAATTACGCCGTTTTATTAACATAAAGCATTAGTTTTGCGATAATGAGCATAACTCTTAATCTACAAGTCAAACTGATGTCAAACTTTGCATACAAGTTTATATATCAGTAATTAAGGTTTCTACACTTTTACATTTTCATAAATCACGTTTTAAGGTAATAAGGGCATAATGGTCAACATATGAGCAATTAACGGAACCGCGTAAACGAATGGGTCAATCAACGAACCAACCACAGAGGGTTATGCTAACATGTAGCCTGGTCCTAAGGAAACTCTAAGGCACTTCCAAATCATACTAAAGCGGGTCAGAACTGAAGTCAAAGCAAAAGTCAAAGCTTTGCGACTTTCGGTTCCGAATCGGTTCACAATGGAAAGTTGTCGAATCAAACAAGCTTAGACAAGTTCTTAAGCTTATTATCAAGTTATATGAATGATAAAATAGGTTACACGCCTTTTACCTTGTTAATTATGCGTTAAACGAAAGATTACTTTTCTGTTGACTTTTTCTAATCATCTTTGACTCGACAAACGACCTAGTTAGAGTGGAAATCAGGGGGAACCCTTTTGAGGGTTTATTACCCACATAATTACCAACTCATAACAACCTTCAATTTGAGATATGACTGAGCCGTTTATAACTAATCTCAAAGTCAAACGTTAACTACGATATTTTGACTTTTAAGCTAAATACTAAGCTAAACATAATAAGAGAAGGTTAGGCATACTTACAAGTGCTTAATGGATGATTAGGAAGGCTTGGGATTAGCTTGGAAGCTCCACACTTGATAAAAAATGCAGATGAAGATGTGAGGTGTGTTGTGACTTGAAGGTGGCCTTTTATAGTGAATCAAGCACCACAATTGATTGACAAACAAGTCTAGCACACACCACAACAATCCCACAAGTGTCCTACATGTTCTAGGGGTGTTTTAGGGGCCAAATGAAGGGGCAAGATCGAGCTAAGTTGCATCCAAGTTCAATGGTTAGACAAAGAATCAAGAAAATCTAAGTTCTGTCCAGATATGGCAGTGGCGTAGCGCCACTGCTTGCCCATCATGTGCTCGCGCTACGCGAGCCCTCAGGGTTCTCCAACATATTTTTTGTTAATTGCAGTTTCAGTCCCTGTCTCTTCAAACTTTGTACAGACACTTGTTTATTGCGATATGGACCCTCAATATTGATCTATAAGGGCCTCAAGATATATACCCACTTCGTTAAGTCCCCGGGTAACTTTATTGTTACCCGAAAAGGCCTAATTTTCAACGTTGACGCTTTAACCCCTCGCACACGAATTCGATCATAACTTTCTCATACGTTAACGAAACTTTACGAAATTTAAATCGTGCATTCTAGTGAGCATAATTAACATTTACAAAGCTTCGGGTTTGTCAAAAGGTCACCCAGAGGTATACCTTTAAACATGTTGACACATTTAACCCCTGTAGTTTGTAATCTCTCACTTTTAGCTTTGTATGATCCATGATTTATTCGTTTGAAGGTATGAGCATCGTGTAGGGTTAATGTACATTATATTTATTCACAGTTGACACTTAGAATACGTAATTTCACATACTTTCCATGTTTGTCAACTTTAGTCCTTCTATAATATTCTTTCACACGTTCAGACTTTATGACACGTGTCAACACATTATAGGACGTGAATTTTCGAGGTGTTACAGCTCGACATTCATTTTGTTAGGGAGAAAGTTCGACTCGGTCACATACGTGTCCTACATGTTCCTGCAGCTTATCAGTACGCTGACATCTTCACTAAAGGCTTGTCAAGACAACTATTTCATAGTTCCCGATCCAGTTTGAACGTGTGTCAAGACCCCCGTCCCAACTGAGGGGGAGTATTAGCGGACCAGATCCAATCACTTTAGGAAATAGTCCATCTCCATAACTGCAGGAGATTTGTTAGGAACCCCTTAGGAAAGTTGTTATGTTGTATTGCTATTTATATGGTTCTCCTATTCATTGTAAATCATCAATTGATACCACAAGATTAATACTGGGAAGTATGTTGACATAATTAGAGATATGTATCTTTGATCTGAAACTAGTGTGCGTGCGCCTGTAAAGGATACCAATTTCTTCCCTGATGAGATAGGACTTCACCAAGGGTCTGCGCTGAGTCCTTTTCTCTTCATGATAGTGTTGGATGAGTTGTCTAGGTCGATTCAAGAGACAATTCCATGGTGCATGCTTTTCGAAAATGATATTGTGTTAATGGCGGAGACTAAACAGAGCATGAATGAAAGGTTAGAGGAGTGGCGAGTAGTTTTAGAAGGCAAAGGTTTAAGAATTAGTCGATCCAAAACTGAGTACCTTTATTGTAATTTTAGTGGTACGGGCGATGGCGATGACACTCAAATTACTATTGACGCTCAACAAGTTCCGCAGGTTACTAAGTTCAAATATTTAGGATCGTTTGTACAAAGGGATGGGGAGATATATAGCGATGTAGCACATCGCACCCAGGCTGGTTGGTGTAGGTGGAGAGCAGCCACTGAGGTTTTGTGCGATAAAAGGTTCCCAACTAAATTAAAGGAGAAATTTTATAGAGTTGCGATTAGACCTGCTATGTTGTATGGCACAGAGTGTTGGTCCATTAAGAAAGCACAAGAGCGCAAGATGAAGGTAGCAGAAATGAGAATGTTAAGGTGGATGTGTGGGCACACAAGGCTAGACCGGATAAGAAATGAGGATTTTAGGGAAAGGTTAGGATTAGCTACTATTTCGGATAAGATAAATGAGGGAAGATTGAGATGGTTTGGGCATGTGAAAATGAGGCAATTGGCAGCGCCTGTTAGAGCAGTAGAAGGCCTAACTTTGGAAGGGAGGAAGAGCCAAGGTAGGCCCAAGTTGACTTGGGATGAGAGGATTAGGAATGATTTGTGAGGTTACACCACTCTGAGGACATGGTCCAAGATAGGGGTTTATGGAGACGCATGATTAAGGTTAAGGACTTTTAGAAGTAGATTCATTAGGTCTGAGCATTGGAGTAGTTGCTTAGCGTTTCTTTCTTTATGGTCTAGGCGGATTTTGTATTGATTGTTTTTTTCATAAGTGGGATATGTTGATCAAAGATTGCAACTAATATTTTGACAATTGAATTATCACACTTTAATTAAGTTACAACTAAAATATTATTACCCGATCACTACCAACATTGTAATATTCAAATTAACAACGTGCAGTTGCTAAACTATTTCTTACACGTCGTTCAAATTTGAAGACACATACTCGCCGTTCAAATGAAAATATACACTTGTTAAACTAGTTTAATGCCCGTCCGGTGGACGGGTATTTTAATGTCTTAATGACATAAGTATGCATTATGACTCTCAACCCGTTCCCCTTTTAACTAATTTTTTTATAACACCTGTTTGAAATAAAACGCAACCCGAATTGACCCGTTTGAAATAAAACGCAACCCGGATTGACCCGTTTAGAATAAAATATAACCAAAATTTATTGTTGTCATTAATGGACTCCATTTTAATATGTTTATATGCAATTAGCAAGCACTTACGGTGCTTAGTTTCCTGTTAGACCATGCGTAGTGTTTATATGCAATTAGCAAGCACTCAAAGGGTCATCAAACACACATACATCTGAATTAGAGTATACAGCTCTAGCCATGGAAACTCTTTGCTTTTGCCCTCCACTAATATTCACCCCCTTTTCACCAATCTCAGTAAGATCACCGCCCTGCCATAAAACCATAAATTTATTTATTAAAAGTATACCTTAAATATGAAGATATGGTAACATCAACTCGTTCTCTAGTGAAACACGATGATACTTACCGGAAGCAATTCCAAGTCATGCTGCAATGCAGTTACATCTAGTGTCTTCTCATACTTTGCAGGTTCAAAGGGGGATCCAAACAATATGTTGTCACGTACATGGAAAATAAATGTACAAATATCAACCCATTAGACTTCCACTAACTCTTAAAATATTATTGTTGATGATCTTAATCAGAATAAATGACAACACAAAATGATTTACAAGGGCATATGTATTGGAAATTCATTATAATTAGAGGTGGCTTCTCCAACCCATATACTTATGAACAGGTTGATTCGGGTTGTATTTATTTCTAGGGGTTCAAATTGGTCATATAAAATATAGCTAAGAAGAAAACGGGTCAAAAGTTGGCCAAAGTGTAGTTTAAATGCATACAACCTAATAAATTTATTACTTTCATTAACATTTAATATATTAATCATTTGTGAAATGTGAAAAAAGCGTTTTGAATCAACCCATCCTGCCCCATTTGCCACCCTTATTTCAGAAAATAGTTAACACGAACAAAAAAGAAACATGACACGACATACAGTTGCATTGAAAATCCATGAGACTTGTGGGACATAAGCAAGTGTTCCTCTCAAAACAACATGTGCATCACTAACTGGAGGAAGTTCTCCAAGCATAGCAGATACAAGTGATGTCTTTCCCTCTCCCGTGCTTCCAACAATTGCCACCAGACTGCCCGTTGGATATCCAAATTTATATTAGACAGTGTAGGTTTATCTGATTGCACAATAAAACAAATGAAGTAAATAAACGCTCTCCATTGTGACACATCAAAAAAAAAAAAAAAAATAACGACTACCTTTGAATCCCATGAAAATGATCCATTCCTAATTGAGATAGCTGGAAGTCCTGGTTCAAAAGGTGGATTTGGAAGAAGAAGTCTCTCCTCGGCCAAAAGTAGATCTTCCATACGTTTCAAGGAAACATGAGCATATATAAAGATATATAGAAACTTGGAATGAAAATAAAAAGGATATGAACTAATTACACCAAACCTGAGAAATCGTATTTGGAAGCATGAAGAGTGGAAAACGTAGCACAACGAACAAAGAGAGTGATGTGAAGGCTCTAACAGGTGTAAGATCTCCTCCAAGTAAAGTAAACAACCCAAATGAAACCACAATCACTACCACTGGGATATTATTTAATATAAATGTATTCAACTGCAAAAGAATTATTAACAATAACCGAGACCGTTAAACACATGTAACCATGAAATCATGTAAAAATATATATGTTTGGTAACATACCGCTCCTAGCATTTGTACTTGCCGATACCATGATGACTCTTGTATTCGAACACTTTGGACCTTTTCTTGGAAACTATTCTCCCAAGCATAGCATTTGAAACACAAATTGAAAAGGAGTCAAAATGATTATTAGTATTTCAAATTATGCCCATTAACAAAAGCTGGTAAAGGGTAACTTTGAGAGAGGGATAGAGAGTACTTGACAGTGTCCATGGCTGCTAAGATTTCATTCATGAGCTGGTACATGTGTTCTACAGACACTACTGGTTATGGGTTTAAATAGACTAATTTAGAAGGTAACCATATGGAGGTTACCTACAATTTAGGATAGAACGTGGGTGGGGTACATCCTTCCCATAATTTAGGATGAGAAGGTCAAATTTGATATCGAGGTGGAGATAATGGGTCCATAAAATAAGGATATAACCACCATAGAAGTGGAGGTCATGGACAGAATAATGAGGAGCAAAACCACCAGTGAGAAACTCCCCAAAACCGCCATGGGAGCGGTTATTTAAATAACATGAACTGAGATGGGAGTAACCGTCAACCCACAATCCAATTTTGTAGGAGCCATATGTGGAGAACATGGTGACGAAATTTGCGGAGGTAACTCCCAGCTAAAAAACTTCTCATAACTGCCGAGATAGCGGTTAAAAAATGGAGTTTAAACGGCCTGGATTTAGTTTCAGCAAGATCTAACGGTGGAGATGGATTTGGGAGGTGGTTAGACTTAATGGGTTTAATATATATATATATATATATATATATATATATATACACGCCGACGCCGTTCAAATGAAACTAACAAACCCATACATACTCACCGTTCAAATGGAATGTACACATGCTAAACTATTAGGTAGTGTTTGGTATGTAGGAAAGGGAGGTGGAATGGAATGAAGTATTGCGAGGGAATGAAAAAAACTGTGTTTGGTTGGTCAACGTAATGGAATCACCCATTCCATAAGTCATTCCATTCCCTCAAATTCATTCCATCCACCCCCTGTTTTTTTCCATTCCATTCCCTCTCTCACCCTACGTCACAAACACCGGCCATCACCACCACCATCTGCCACCGCCACCACTTGCCATCATCACCACCCGCCACCAACCTCCGCCAACCACCACCACCGTCCTCCGCCGCCACCGCCATCGACTACCATCGCTGCCACCCGCCATCGCACACCACCGCCACCCCGACCACTACCGCCTCCCTCCGCCAACCACCACCACCATCCTCAGCCGCCACCACCCGCTACTGTCGACCACCACCACCCACCGTCGCCGCTGCTACCACCACCCGTCGCCACCGCCATCGACCACCATCGTTGCCACCCGCCACCGCCGGCCACCGCTACCCCGCCCACTACCGCCACCCTACGCCGACCACCACCATCTTCCGGCCACCACCCACTACCGTCAACCACCACCATCCACCGTCGTCGCCACGACCACCACCCGTCGCCACCACCATCGCTGCCACCCGCCACCGCAGACCACCGCCACCATCGCCGCCACCACCGCTAACAACCGTCACCCACCAACCACCGCCACCCACCGCCGCTACCACCGACCACCGCCACTAGCCGCCACCGATCACCGCCACCACCCATCGCCGATTTAGTTCATTCCTTTTTTCTTACCTACCAAACAACACAAGGTAATGATTTATTCCTTTCCTGTATGGTAACCAAACAAGACTACGGAATGTAATGATCCATTTCATTCCTTTGTCCATTCTATTCTCTCATCTATTCCATTACGCCATACCAAACAGACCCTTACATCCACGACGTTCAAATGAAATATACAGAAAAAAACTGACAAACAGATTCTATATATAGTATTACTCCATAACATTTTGGAGAAACACTTAACTTTTTTATTTCTGTGTTTTAGCCATGACCTTTAATGTTAGGCAAATTTGATTTAAATAATTCTAACTTTCTCAATTTGGCAAATAATAATCTCAATTCAGTTATTTGCCGATAATAGTCTGCATTAAAAATAACTTAATTTTTCCGAGTTACAAACCAATGTTTTAAGGCTTTTGATTAGAACGAGGATACAAGTTGATTGATGTAAAATTTACCTCGAAATATTGTCCAAAACGACGAAAACGGTGCTTCAGTTCAGGTGTTTAAACTTCAAATTAACAAAAATCAAGTTGTTTGGAGCACCGTTTCGAGGTAAGTTTTACATAAATCGGCTCGTATCCTCGCTCTGATTAAAATCCCTAAAACGTCGGTTTGTAATTAGGAAAAAAACTTAACTCCGCTAAGCTATTTTTAACGGCAAACTATTCTGATTAAAATCCCTAAAACGTCGGTTTGTAATTAGGAAAAAAACTTAACTCCGTTAAGCTATTTTTAACGGCAGACTATTATCGGCCAAAAGTGGACCAGTTCGGATTATTATCAGCAAATAACTGAGTTGAGATATTATCGGCTAAATTGAGAAAGTTGAAATTATTTAAATCGAATTTGCCTTAATATTAAAGGATTGAAGAGGGAACGATGGAGGTGAGCGAGAAGGTGATGGTTTAGTAGCTAGGATAAAGAAAAATAAGGAAAAATGTTCGCATAATCTATTTTTTTCCATCTCATTTGGTAATACTAAAGACATTCATAATAATCAACATTCTATTGCAAAGTGCCGTTAGCGTCAACGAGTTGTTTTGAATAAGTAAAAGGCAGTTTGGATTTAAATAATCCAAACTTTCTCAATTTGGCCGATAATAATCCTAACTTAGTTTTTTGACCGATAATAATCCGAACTGGTCCACTTTTGGCCGATAATAGTTGGTGTTATATATAGCATAATAGAAATAACTTTTTTTTCCGAATTACAAACCGATGTTTTAGGGCTTTTGATTAGAACGAGGATACGACTTGATTGATGTAAAATTTACCTCGAAATACTGCCCAAACGACGATAACAATGCTTCAATTTGGGTGTTTAAACTTCCAATTAACAAAAATCAAGTCGTTTGAAGCATCGTTTCGAGGTAAGTTTTACATAAATCGACTCGTATCCTCGTTCTGATCAAAATCCATAAAACATCAGTTTGTAAATCGGAAAAAAGCTTAACTCCGTTAAGCTATTTTTAACGGCGGACTATTATCGGCCAAAAGTGGACCAGTTCGGATTATTATCGGCCAATAACTGAGTTGGGATTATTATCGGCCAAATTGAGAAAGTTATGATTATTTAAATCCAGTTCGCCTAAGTAAAAAAAAACATAAACGAATGAACTAAAATAAATCAACATTCACTTCAAGAAATGAGACTGGTATCCATGTCTGTTCATAAATCAACATTCACTTCAAGGAATGAGAGTATTTATGTCTGTTCATTTTAGTTAAGATAGCATTTTTTTTATTCACATTATTCATTCGATTCATTTTATATTTGTTACATGAGTTAAAGAACATTTTCTCATATAAAGTGTATACTATGTAGTCTTTATGTTTTTTAATATATAATCCAACTTTTATTAAAAATGTCATTTGGAATAACACTTAACTTACAATAAAAAAAATCCTGAACTTATATAGAATAAATGTTTGCTATTTTTTCTGGTTCTTTTATAAATACGTCTCGTTACAAATTTAACGTTAAATAAATGTTATGAATTTACATCGATATATATGATAAACGGGTAACAAACTACGCCGCTACCCCTTTTTAAATAACAAAACTAGGTCTTTTAAAAACTACGTCGTCCATAGATCTCGTTACATTTAACATTTAAAAATGATGCATATATAACTATAAAAACATAACTTCTTTAAATTTCTTTTTGAACAAAATACAAATATTTAAAAAAGATGCATATTCTATACTATCTTAAAACACAAAGTGTGTGGGGGTTTCCACCGGCTTTGCCTTACCCCCCTAAAGTTATACAATATTGCATTTCAAGCCCCTCAGCTTTGCTACAGCCCCTCCACTTTTGGAGTAATCAAATTTAGTCCTTAATCTAACTTTACTATTCTTCTATTTTAACAATTGACATTTTTAGACATAGCTTTTTACTAATTTAAATTTCATTCGACAACATTTGTTCGTTAATTTCTTTTGTTTACCCATATCATTTTTTTACTTAGAAAAACTATTTTTTCCGTGCATATTTTTATGTACGTATTCGTATAAATTTAAGGGTGTCTACGTTTCGACATAAACTTTTTCTAGAAACGAGTTAGATCAAATATAACACGTTTTCGTTTAAAAAACCATTTTTACGTGCATATTTTTATGTATGCGTTTGTATCAATTCGAGTTGGTCTACATTTCGATATACTTTTTTTTTGAATATAATACGTTTTCTTACTTATTTTTTGTACGTTTTCATAAATTTTGTTTCGAACAAAGTTGAGTCAAATTGTGCTTTTTTTTTTGTTTTCCCCTTTTTTTTTCAAAGCTTTAAATAATCCTATAGAATAAGTTATGATTTTACGAGATAGATTCAATTTACTTTTTGTTATGATCCAATCGCAATACTTATACATGTTAAATTGAGTTCAATCAGATATGTCGAAACACACGTTTTCGTATGGTTGACGCATCACCTAACACTTAATCAAATCCATTCGATGTTTGCGATCTACTCGCGCCGTAAAGTGCGCGAGCCTTATTATTGTAGTATAACTATGAAAGCATAACTTCTTTAAATTTCTCTTTGAACAAACTACAAAATAAATATTTCCTTATATCCTCTTTAACTTACTTGCTCCATATATATCGTCTACCTCTGGCTATTCTGTTTTATCTGATTTCTGTTAGGGTTTTGAGTTTCAATGGCAGAGGTCGTTCATGACGATATAGTTGAGCATATACTGATAGGATTAGACGTGGAAGATCTGATCAGTTGCATGAGAGTGTGCAAGTCATGGTATTCTTTAATCACGAGTCCTCGTTTCGTTACTCGTCATCTGAACCATAGTTACAACAAAGATCGCTACACCAATGAATTAGTCCATAGAAGAATTGTTTTAATCACACATCCTGGTTTCTATAGACATAGTCATCATCTTGTTGGTTCTTGTAATGGCCTGGTTTGCATATCTTCATTACAAGATCGTAAAGTTTTTGTAGGCAATCCGTTGACTAGAGAGGTAAGACAACTGAGATCACTCCCTCCTTGTTGTCCACCATGTTGGGGTTTTGGTTATGATTCATCCAAGGATGACTACATGGTTGTCGCAGTGGCCAACAAAGGCGAGAACCGTTCATGTGTTCAAGTGTTGAGTTTGAAATCAAATGTTTGGAGAGCTATTGGAGAAGTGAAGTATGTGTTTATTAGTTGGGTTGGTTTCTTATACAATGGTGCACTTCACTGGATAGTAGAAAATCAAAATCGGAAGCTGTTAATTCTTTCTTATGATTTATCTAAAGAAGAATTTAAAGAAATCCCCAAACCTGATGATGCAAGATATGAATGTACTTATACTAGCCGCCTAGGAATTGTCAAAGAATGTCTATGCATATTTCGTGGATATGGTTATTCTTCTAGCGATGTATGGTTGATGAAAAACTACAATGTAAAAGAGTCGTGGGAACTACTACCACGAGATCGTGATCATGACAAGAAGTATGATAGTGTACACTTCTTTAATTTGGGATTACCCAAGGTTGTTGATGCATCATGGTTTTGTAGTGCTATGGAACATAAATATTGGCTGCATATGGATCTCCATTACTATTATATTCATGCTCCTATTTTTGTGAAGAGCCTTGTATCTCCCTATGTTAATGGGAGGCCGAAGCGGGGCCAGAGGAGTGCCAAGATTGGTGAATTAGATTCGCCTGGCCTTCGTTCTCTTCTCCCTTGGAATGATAAAGATGCACCTATATTTGTGCGGAGCCTTGTATCTCTGCATGTTAATATGGAGAGACCAAAACGGGCAAGTAACAACAAGAGGATTGCCAAGGTGGGTTCTATATATATTATGTATAGATTCTAGATTTGCATTTGATTTCTTATCATTCATACTTCACTTCTTGTCTTGTTATGTCATGTCCTGCAATTGTAACTATTTTTACTTGCTCACAACTCTAATTTCTTTGCAGGTGATTAATCAAGGGAAGTCCTTCTCCTGGATCAAATGCCTGATTTCGATGTTGTTGAAGCAGTCAAGAAGACAAGTGTCGCGCTATGAATCTATCTTTCAGTAGTGTCTGGTATGAATCTATCTTCTAGTAGCTTCTGGTTCTTTCTATTTTCAAGTATCTTTGTGTTTGATGGAGCTAGTTTGTTTAATACTTCTATCTTAATTCTTAGTCCTAAATATTATGTAGTTTATGTTGAATTCTGATGATTATTATGTTTACACACAGCAGTTTCTAGTATCTTGCCACCGGTGATTACCTAACGCACAAGGCAAACATTTAAACCCACCGCGGTTCCACTCTAGAACCAACTGACAATAGATGGAAACTATTGTTTTGGTGATGAGTGCCACATTTTGATGCTGTTAAGATTTTATTATTGATCTGTCTATTAATTCTTTCTACTTTCAATTATATCGTGTTTATGGATTTAGTTTGTTTAATACTAATCTTCTAACCATTTGATAGTTTATGTTGAATTCTGGTGATTATTACATTTACATAGAGCAGTTTATCTCTGTGCCTTTCACAAAAAGCTTCTTATGTATATGTTACATATCTTGTTACAGTTGGTGAACAAAGTAGATGATAGTTGTTAACTAAGTGTTTAACCTACACATTTATATGGTTTCAAATAGTTAATACACTTCACTATTGTTTCTAACCACCTAACATGTGCATGACAAATGACACATAACTTAGGAGAACCTACACATGTATGTGTAAATTAAAATTTTTATATTAGAAAGAATCTAACTGATCTGTAGAATTTTGAATTTATATTAGAAAAAATCTAACTTGGTAGAGAATTCGAGGATTGGCCTACTCATGACCTACTAGTCTAGTTGTATGGTGTCTCCATTTACAAATGTAAGTTGTGGTTTCAAATCTTTACACGTGAAAGGTAAAGGTGAAATTAAGGTGTTGAAAAATTTGCCATTAAAAAAATTGGCCCGGTAAATTTTCATATAAAAGATGGATAGACGATAAGCGAGCCAAACAAAATAGGCTATTGTTATACTATTTTTTTAATTGGGTTTTAAATTTAATCATGGGTTTTTGGACCTGGAAGAGTGGGCCATGGGTGATCGGTCGCCCACCTTACATAGTTACACATGGCCTAGGCCGACCTAAAATAATCGAGTATAGTGGTAAATTATTACAACCAGAGAAATTTAGTAATAAAGTATTTACAATAACGCTGTCGTTAAAAAAAGGAAATTATTACAAGCAGAGAAATTTAATAATAAAGCATTTACAATAACGTTGTCATTGTTATGAATGTTTCATTTATATGGTGACTCTCTGTAGGTCCGTTTTTCTCGGAGGATCCGATACGTAACCTATCCTTGTTTATATCAAACACTATCACGGGTGCGGAATCCCCGTAACGATGCAAACCAAACAATGTAAAACGAGTAACACGAACAGATAATCAAAGATTCACTTGGATTAAAAGGACGAGAACAATATCAAACATATACACACAATGTTTGACGATAAACTCTCTAGTTTCACTATGCTCTCATAAACTAAACTGTGAAACATGCTTCGCTATTTATACAGAACCTTGAACGAAATCACTATGGACCATACATGTCTCACGAAATCACAAGGGATTTCGGTATTATCTCTGTTTCATCATTTGTTATATGGAGCCCAAATTAAGTCAAAGCCCAACATAAGTCTTCAGCCCAAATGTTGAGAAACGGCCCAAAGCATGAATCTGCTTATAATCTTTGCACAAATTCATGCATAGGACAAATATTTGACATCATCATGACATCACAATGATGATGTCATGGTGATGTGTAAACGGGAATGGCTTGCGGCGTTCCGTGCTTCGCGTGTCGAACTCTGGGGCGCACGACGGAGGAATATCGTGTCTTCGGGCTTGAGCCGGACCTAACCGAGTCGACCCGAACCGAATCGAACCGATTCGAGTCGCGTCCACATAAAGTGTACCAACAAACTCCCCCTTGGACGCTACTCGTGATGGTTCGTCTTCCGTGTCTTTCATGTCTTTCATGTCGGAGGATCTTCAAAGGTCTTCACGTGTCTCAAATAGGGAGTGTATCAACAAACTCCCCCTTGAATGATGCTCGTGAATCTTTTGAACTTCAAAACTTTAGATCCTTGTGGTGTTGATGAGGGATCAACTGCAACGCGATCATCTTGATCTTCTGATTGCATCAACGTCGTGTCTTCACTTTACGGCTTGTCATCTGACACGTTCTCTTCGCCTTTAGCTGATTCTGATGTCTTATCTGCACATACAAGAAAGCTAAACAACGTAATGAGAAAAAACCGTTTGGAATTTAGACAATTTAAACAAATGACACATATGAGATCAAATCTCAATCAATCACCGACCGACAATGGTTTGAAAGTTTAGAAAATGACCAGTTTTAATCCTTTAACTTTCACAACTTGTTAACTTCGACTATTTATGAAGGTTTAATTGTTTTCCGGCTTAGAATCAGGATTTTGGGTATGGTAGACTCGAGTTCCAACATCGGCTAACCAAAACAAGTTTTACGAATTACACTACAACATAAATTAAAAAGCGGTTAACTACGAAAGACAATAAGATAAAGAAATTTGTACAAGAAACAACTTTTTGCGAGTTTCAAGGTAAGAGAATCATTACAAGCTTACAGTCTTTGTCAAAACGGTTTCTGATTTCTGTTTAAAGCTTTAGATAAGTATTCTACCACAATTATCGGTATTGTTGTCCACCTAAGCTCAACTTATCAGATGTAATCATAATTAGGAGATATGATTTACGGTAATAATTATACTTACTTGTCGGTGTTCATCCACTCACGACACATTCCCGTATCAAGGTATACACGAGAGTTCATCTTACCGGTGAGTATACTGCTTATCATCCGTTTGACTGTATAAAAGATGTGAGAAACTCACTTATTTTGATTGAAAACAAGCCCTATGTGATAGAATCACTTATTGATGAGGAACTTGATTTTCGATGCATGAGGGCACAAGAGCAAGTCTGTGAACAGGTCAGTACTTTCGTACAGCAGAGAGACGAACTTGACTCCCGGATAAATGTGATATATTATCACTTATTTTGTTTGGACATGTGATTGTTGATCACTTATTGAGGTCGAATGCAATATGTACACGTATGTATAGTATCATGGAAGATCTAGACTTCGTCTTCGTTATTTTTACGGTTTGATACAACCATGATACCCAGATGATAAGACAGCATAAAGACCGAATATCTCAGAACCTCGGCAATCAATCAAACAAAATTTCGGTACCAAGACCATATGCCAATGAATGGTTCCCACCTGACTTGAAGTCTGTTAGGTTTACATCATCCTGCACATTTTAGTCTGATTGTGAGCCTACCGATACATCGTTAGTAAAGCTACTTATCATTTTTCAATTTTTCTTTTTCTTTTGACCATATTGACAGACCACACCAGTGTATATCATCACTTTCCCTTCTTTTCTCCAAGAAACTCATTTTTGGTTTTCTATTGTTTTTGAATTTTTGATTTTTCAAACTTAAAGATAGAAAGTAAACGACATATTTTTGGATTTTTGAATTTTTCACATGTTTTTGTATTTTCTGAAATTTCTCCCCCTAAAATGCGAAAAGATAAGTAAACTGAAAATCTTTTTGGATTTTTGACGCTTAAGAAAATATTTACAAAAACGATCAGCCGACAGAAGTTTACTCTTGTTTCACCTTAATACCATTGACCAACAAAAGATAGTCAAAACGAGATTTGTCAAAAGCTTTTGTAAACAGGTCAGCACGCTGTTCATCAGTGTGGATTTTAACAACATCAATTAATCTTTTGTCAAAACAATCACGTATGAAGTGATACTTAATTTCGATGTGCTTGGTTTTGGAGTGTTGGACAGGATTTCTAGTGATAGATAAAGCAGCATTATTATCAACAAAAATAGAGGTAGATAGGAATTCAAAACCGTAGTCGCGCATTTGTTGCTGAATCCACAGAACTTGAGAGCAACAACTTGAGGCAGCAATGTATTCAGCTTCACAAGTTGATGTAGCGACACAAGTTTGCTTCTTGCACTGCCACGTGACTAAGCGACTTCCTAAGAATTGACATCCAGCCGTTGTGGATTTCCCATCTATTTTGCATCCGCCAAAATCGAATCACTAAAAGCAACCAAGCCAAAACCATCATCCCTAGGGTACCAAAGACCGGTGTCCGGGGAACCCTTCAGATAGCGAAAAATCCTTTTAACAGCTCCAAGATGAGATGCTTTTGGGTTGGCTTGATATCTTGCAAGCAGGCACGTTGGATACATGATATCAGGCCTCGATGCTGTGAGATACATGAGAGATCCGATCATAGCGCGATAATAAGAAGAGTTGACACTTTCTCCCTTCAAGTCCGGAGTAATCCCGTGATTAGTCGGAAGTGGGGTACCAATGGGCGTTGCATCAGACATCTGGAATCGGCTCAAGATGTCTCCAACATATATAGTCTGATGGATGAATATCCCAGACTCAGTTTGTTGAACTTGTAGGCCCAAAAAGAAATTCATCTCTCCCATTGCGCTCATTTCAAACTTCTCCTGCATAACACGTTCAAATTGCCTGCATAAAGTATCGTTAGTAGAACCAAATATTATATCATCAACGTATACCTGCACCAACAAAATATCTCCATCCTGTTCCTTGATGAAAAGAGTACAGTCGATAAGACCCCGGCGAAAACCGTTCTCCAGCAGATAAGTAGATAAGGTTGCATACCAAGCCCTCGGTGCTTGATGTAATCCGTAGAGAGCTTTGTTGAGCAAGCAAACCCGATCGGGATGGATAGGATCTTCGAAACCTGAAGGTTGTTCGACATACACCTCTTCTTCAACAATACCATGTAAGAATGCGCTTTTGACGTCCATCTGATAGACTTTGAATCCTTTAAAAGAAGCATAAGCTAGAAAGATCCGAATAGCCTCCAGACGAGCAACTGGTGCATAAACCTCGTTGTAATCAATGCCTTCAATTTGACGAAAGCCCTGAACAACCAATCTCGCCTTGTTGCGAATGACCACTCCACGATCATCCTTTTTGCACTTGTATTCCCAACGGGTGCCAATTTTCTTGTAGTTGTCGGGTTTTTCAACAAGTCTCCAAACTCCCAGCTTCTGGAACTGTTGTAGTTCCTCTTGCATTGCTTCAACCCAAGAATTATCCTTTAACGCTTCTTTCCAAGATTTTGGTTCTCCTTGAGAAACATAACAAGCGAAGGACCAATCATTTTGAAGACCAGATTCTCTAATGGCTGAATACAAACCAGCACTTTGGTTGTTTCTCAGCTGATTACGCGTCTGCACTCCTTGTTGGACATCTCCTATGATATTCTGCTGTGGATGGGTATCGTGTATCCTCATTTCAGGATTTTCAGGAACACGAGCATTAACACCCAAATTGTTAATATTAAGATCAACAACCAATTCCACACCTGGAATATGCGTAGAAGTGGATGCATTCCCTTCAGCAGTATCATCAACCTGCACATGAGGAGTTTCAACAGAAGTGCCCTGAACAGGAGCAACTGGAGCTGAAGTGCCTTCAGTCGCATCAAGATTTTCATCATTTTCCGATGACTCATTGTACTCAGTAGCTTCTTCTAATACCTCATTTTGAACTGTGTTGTTAACCGAATTAGAACCTTGTGGGTTAACAATAACAGGTCTAACCAATGGCGAGTTAGCAGCGTTGTCACTATCAAATAACATTCTAGCAACTGCAGAATCTTCGTCAAAGGTTGGCAGATCAAAGGAGTTGAAAAGCCCATCGTAGTCGAACATCCAAGGATCACCCGGAGCCCTAACAGGACTTGTATACCTTTGAACCCTTACTTCGCTCCATAGCTCAATCTTTTTGGTAGCCAGATTCCATACACGAAAATTCGGAGTAGCATATCCAAGGAAGAAGCCCTCGATAGCTTTCGCGCCAAACTTTCCATCTGGCTCAATCATAGTGCATGGACCGCCAAAAGGTTCTAGAAATGAAAGATCCGGTTTCCTTTTCTGTAGAAGTTCGAAACAAGTCTTGCCATGTCTCTTAACTGTAAGAACTCGGTTTAATGTGTAACAAGCAGTCGACACAGCCTCTGCCCAGAACTGAACAGGAAGCTCCGACTCTACCAACATTGTTCTTGCAGTTTCAATTATCGTCCGATTCTTCCTCTCCGCGACACCGTTTTGTTGTGGTGTGTATCGAGAACTGTATTCATGAAGAATGCCCTTAGAAGTACAGAACTCATCCATCACACGGTTCTTGAACTCAGTTCCATTGTCGCTTCTGATCCTCTTAACTTTCAACGTATAGAGATTTTCCAACATTGTAAGAAGATCCATGAGGATGCCAGGAGTATCACTCTTGTGTGCCATAAAAGCTACCCAAGAAAATCTAGAGTAATCATCAGTAACTACTAAACAATAAGCATCTCCGAACGTTGTCTTGTGTCTCATAGGCCCAAAGAGGTCCATATGAAGACGTTCGAGAGGCATGCTAACAGTGTTGATTTTCTTCAGAGGGTGAGACTTCTTCGTTTGTTTCCCTTTCTGGCACGAAACACAGATATCTTGTAGATGAAAACTTCTCACGGGCACGCCATTCACAAGATTGTTTTTCACCAAATGGTTCATTTTTCTTAAGTGAATGTGTCCCATTCTTCTGTGCCAAGATATAGACTCCTTCTCCGTGGCTTTTGAGACAAAACATGTGACTTGTGCAGAAGTAGTAATCGCTTGGCTCATATCAAGAATATAAAGATCATTAACTCTTGGAGCCGATAAGAGAATCCATTCTTCTGGAATCTTGAAGCCAGGTTTCAGCACATAACAACCGGCATCATCAAAATGCACGGTGAACTTCTTATCGCAGATTTGCGAAACACTGAGAAGATTATGATCAATTTGATGAACATAATTGATCTTATCGAAACATACAACACCATTGGAGATCATTCCCTCTCCAGTGATGTACCCGCCTTTGTCTCCAGCGAAAGCGACATAGCCTCCTCTGATATTTCTCACATCATATAGAAGCCGTAAGTCGCCTGTCATGTGCCTAGATGCTCCACTATCAACAATCCAATGACTATTAATAGTTCCTCCTGGAACACCCTGCACATATCATCAATGATAAGTTAAGGATGGGGACCCAAGCCTTAGTGGTCTTGGGTCGTCCCTGAGCATCACGAAGGATGATCTCGATTTCTTGATGATTTTGTAATAAAACAGCTCCCCCTGAACTTTCACCCGTCTTTGGTTTCCAAGTTTGATTTGTTTTACCAGATGTAGTTTTATGAAAAGATTCTGAAACTTCTGGTTTTAAAAAATGTGAAGAACTTGGTTCCTTGTTAACTGTTTTGATTTCAGATTTTAAAGCCTTTTCAACAGCTTTGACGTTTTGACGTCGTTGCTTCGTTTCTTGTTCCTTAACAGTTCGTTTATCATGTTTTGGTGAAACGGGACGACGTTGAGGGTGAATCTTTTCAGGTGGTGATTTCTCAACAAATTTATCTTTTGGAGTGTTTGGACAATTTTTAATGATGTGTCCAAACTTCCCACACTTAAAGCATGTTCTCCTTTCAACAAATTTTGGAGAATCTGATCGACGAGCAGATGTCGAACCCGTAGAACCTGAGGTACTTGTCTTTTCATCACACCCGTTTGTATGTTGAGTGTAATTGTTTTGATTGTCACGTTTTAAAATCTTGACTTGTTGGACAAAATCAGTGTTTGATTTATTTTCAAAAGTCTCAATTTTATCAGTACCCTCAGATGCCACGAATCTGACATCATTGCTTTTCTTCTGATAACGAGCTCCTTTTGTTTCAAATTTTGATTTAGAAACATTAGGCCTTTGAGCTCGTTGAACTGGTTGTTTACCCTTAGGAGCAATAGGTTGTTGCTTTGTTAGTGATTTTTGATTTCCAAATTGTTTCTTGATTGTAGCTTTTGGAATTTGGTCACATTGAGTTACAATGATACCTGGAATTGTCTTTCCCAAAAACTTGTTTGTATTATTTTCAAAAACTTGATCAATCGAAGATGGATTGACATCCTTAATTGGAAAATCGTGATTTGAATAGATTTTAGAATCACCAACCAAAGTGTACAACACGTTATTACTCTTAACGGTAGACACAGATTTCTTGTCATTCTTAACAGGATCTATCACTTGTTTGGCAATTTGTTGCACAGCAGGAATAGGAGGATCACAAAGAATATGATTCTCAATTGGAATTTCTATTCCCTTTTTCTTATCAAGTGATTCATCCTGGTCATTCATATCTGATTCTGATTCATCATCATACGAATCATAGTCCTCAATGATTGGAGGACTTAGTTTCGCAGATGTTGAAGTTTCCTTTTGATCAGATGATGTACTCGAAGAATTGTCCGATTTGAACCCTAGGCCAGTGGTAACTTCCTCATAATCAAGAGGCACACTGGGTTCAAATCGAGGCATATCCTCTTCATCAGGCATATAGGTATAATTATGTCTTAAAGGAGGCGGACACTTCTTATACCCAACACCTTTCTTGTTTCCCTTCAGTTGTTGAACGTCAATATTGTGATCGAGCACAAATCGGGAGTTAGAATAACTCTCCAACTTTTGCTTGATTGCATCATGTTCGCATGTGGCAATGGCTAATTCCTTTTTAGTTTCCTCAACAATGTTAATGTAATCATTTATACTAACTTGTTTATGATAAACAATTTTTGTTACTTCGGAAACATTTTTCTTTAGAGTTTCAATTACAGATTTAAACTCCTTTTCGTTTCTAACCAGAGCCATATTTGCTTCTTTGCACTTGGACATTTCAACAACCAAACTTTGATTATGACTATGAAGCTTTTCAGATTCAAGCTTCAAATCAGCACAATCATTACAAACACTAGGAGCAGGAGTTTCAGAATTTACCTGACTCGTAGAGGCTGAGACATTTGCCATAAAGGCAGTTTGAAAAGAAAAAGATCCATCTTCAGAGAAGAACTTCTCCATTTCTTGAGATGCTACAGCAGCCTTCTTGATCAGAATTGATTTCTGACATTTCAACTCCTCCGCTTCATTCAACAAGTCATTAAGATCAGAACTTGCTACTTCCCTCACATCAGATTAAGAATGATAATCGCCCGAAGTAGAACTTTCTTCATCAGAACTCCCGGTATAACCCGAACTGTCGTCACTTTCAGAAAATTCTTCCTTATGAACGTGCTTGATGTGATTGATGATCTTTGCATAACACGCTGTTCCTCCTTTATCTTGATCACCTCCCCCAAGTTGTAAAGACCAATTAAACCCTTCATCAGCTTGAACGGTCAATGCTCGATTTGTGTTTGAAGGACCAGACTGGTTCTGGTTGTTATTCACCGCTACTACCCCTTTTTCACGGTTATCTTGATTGGCATTGGAAGTACTTGTCTGATTTCTGAATGGATTTTGGTTGCCTTGTTTACTTGGTCTGGTGCACTCACGTTTGAAGTGCCCCTTTTCGCCACAATTGAAGCATGTAACTGCTTCTTTATCGAATCCGTACTTTGTATCCTGCTTACTTTCCAAAGAACTTCTCCCTGTTCGAACCATAAAGTCCTTCGCCCTTCTAACAGCACTTGCGAACGCCCACTTTATATCCATCAACTCCATTTCATCACGGTTGATTTGTAGATAATCTTCGTTGGTCAAACTGATGTTTCCAATTTGACCTGCGACCAAACCGCAGTAAGCACTGACCATTGTATTAACGAGTTCCATATGTTCCTTTGCTACTTCAATGCTAACATTTGAGAGGTTTGATGTATCAACTTTGACTGTGTTAGGGTTTGTGGGTGGAGGATTGTTGGTATAATGAGCTTGCTGTTGTTGTGGTTGGGCTTGTGGTTGTGGTTGGGCTGGAATATAAGCACTCGGATTGAACTGAGGTTGAGTAGTGGCAACTGGAGGTGTATAAGGAATAAAAGGACTTCCAAATAGAGGACTAGAATAAGCCTGAGCTTGAGCACTCAAATGCGCTGGCGGAAGATAGGCACTCGGATCGAAGACCTTTGGTGGAGCTGATTGTGGAAACGGATAAGAGTTTGTATTTGATACAAACGCCGTTTTTAACTTTGGTTGCTGAGCTGAACTGGAACTAGCTGACGGGATAAAACCTCCTCCATAATACATTTCGGTATTTTGAGGAGCAGCAATTCGTTTAGCTTTCCGAATTTCTTCATCATTCTTGTGTTCCAGCTTCTGTATGATTTCAT
Source organism: Helianthus tuberosus (assembly GCA_030545235.1). Classification (NCBI taxonomy): domain Eukaryota; kingdom Viridiplantae; phylum Streptophyta; class Magnoliopsida; order Asterales; family Asteraceae; genus Helianthus; species Helianthus tuberosus. The sequence continues at coordinate 5,777,247 of CM060362.1, forward strand.
AGATATTGACATTTTCAGCATCTAGAACACCGGTATGCTTTAAAAGCTCAATGTATGGGCTCCACTTCGGAGGTAGAGAGTCAGCAAACCGTGCAACGATTTCCTGTTGAGTTGCAGTAACACCATAAGCAAACATTTCACTAATCAAATGATAAAAACATGTAGTTATATCATTTAGAGTTTCATTTTCCAAGAATTGAAATGATTCAAACTCTTTCTTCAACAGATCATGATGTGTCTTTCTAGTAGCTGCATTTCCTCCTCCTCTTGCTACCAAAGCATCCCATAATGTTTTCGTGTCCTTACAATAAGAGAATTGATGATAGATTTCTTTGTGAAGCGCTTGTGTAAGAATAGCAAATGACTTTTTCTTGAATTCATAGGCTTTCTTGTCTTGTTCTTGCATATTCGTATAACCCGCTGCCGTTGATGCTGCTACTTCGAGGGCATTGTTGCGTGGAGTAATGAAACACCTCCAAAGATCGGTGCTTTGCTCTTGAACGTATGTATGGAAACGACCTTTCCATGATGGAAAATCGTTCATATGGTTCAACTTTGGTGGGCGATTGTTGCTGCCCGTTTCGCTCTCGCTGAGCAAAAGATTTTGAATATTTTGATTTTGATTTGATACAAGTGCCCATTGTCCTGCACTTACAGAAGGTTGACCAAAGACATTTTTCACCCATGCTTCTGCAGAGGTCTGATCTTGACTTGGTCTCGAGTCCATACTCCAATCCCATGGATTTGTGCAGCTCATTTTTGATGTGTGAAGTGGAATACCTGATCAAACAATTTAAAACACAAAGTTAGAACAGTTTTGCAAGCTCTCTGTATAAAATTTACAACAGATCAGGATGTTTGACGAAATCAAAATGTGGACAAGTTTGGCGAAATCAGAAAGTGTTTTCGTTGAGCTGATGTTGGTGATTTCGTTGACTGATATTTGATGAAAACCAAGAGGTGATTTCGACCAGATGTCAAAGGTTGTTGGTGATTTCGTCTAGAGAAAACAAAGGTGACAAGGATGTGATTTCGGCCCAGACAAAGAATTGGCCCAGACTTGGATTTCGGCCCAGACTTGGATTTCGGCCAAAACAAATGTCAAATGTGTTTTCGTTGATACTTGATAGAATGATGTGGAGCTTGATATTATTGACTGAGGTGAGATTTCGTTGACTATTGAACAAGGGATTTCGGCTACAAGTGACAAGGTGTTTTCGGCTGAGTTTTGATGAAGAAGTGTTTTCGGCTGAGATGTTTTTCAGCTTGATATTGTTGACTTGAATCAAGAAACAGGTGATTTCGTTGATTTGTGTTTTCGGCTGGAGAGGTGTTTGTGGATACCAGCTATTAGATATTTTTCAAACCTTATCCTCTGACAATATCACAAGTTGGTGACAACAAATTCAACAAAGCATGGTTCTCTGTTTTCGATACTTCTTTTTCTTACCCACTAATGATCACAGATACACAAATTTCAAACACACTTGTAATATTATATTAATAAACACAATCACTTAAACTCATCAAACCTCAAATACATAAATATGCAGATAGCAGTTTGAATATTTCAAGAACACAGTCAAGAACACATTGAAGATATGAAGATTCCGAAAATGATTTTGCCTATATTTTCAACAAAAACCCAAATATCAACATGTATAGATGCAATATAACAGGTTTTCAATAAAACTATAGCAAAATAACACTAGTAAACATAGATTTTCAGCAATATTTCCAGCAAAAAAAATAAAATATTTCAAGAACAAAGTTTCAGCAATATTTCCAGCAGGAAAAATAAAATATTTCAAGAACAACAATCTGAAAATAACAAGAACACACTTGTTTCAAACAACACAATGTTTGGTTTTAAACAAGGAAAAGAGCCATAGCTCTGATACCACTTGTAGGTCCGTTTTTCTCGGAGGATCCGATACGTAACCTATCCTTGTTTATATCAAACACTATCACGGGTGCGGAATCCCCGTAACGATGCAAACCAAACAATGTAAAACGAGTAACACGAACAGATAATCAAAGATTCACTTGGATTAAAAGGACGAGAACAATATCAAACATATACACACAATGTTTGACGATAAACTCTCTGGTTTCACTATGCTCTCATAAACTAAACTGTGAAACATGCTTCGCTATTTATACAGAACCTTGAACGAAATCACTATGGACGAAATCACTAGTGATTTCGCCATACATGTCTCACGAAATCACAAGGGATTTCGGTATTATCTCTATTTCATCATTTGTTATATGGAGCCCAAATTAAGTCAAAGCCCAACATAAGTCTTCAGCCCAAATGTTGAGAAACGGCCCAAAGCATGAATCTGCTTATAATCTTTGCACAAATTCATGCATAGGACAAATATTTGACATCATCATGACATCACAATGATGATGTCATGGTGATGTGTAAACGGGAATGGCTTGCGGCGTTCCGTGCTTCGCGTGTCGAACTCTGGGGCGCACGACGGAGGAATGTCGTGTCTTCGGGCTTGAGTCGGACCTAACCGAGTCGACCCGAACCGAATCGAACCGAGTCGAGTCGCATCTACATAAAGTGTACCAACACTCTCCACATATGTAACCTCCATCTATTGATTACCCTTGTATTAATGTTAAGCCTCTATAAATAGTGATTTCATGTAATTGGTATTATACACTCTATGAATAAGAATTCTCTCATTCTCTATACTTCTCACTGTCTCTATATTCTTTATATTATACTTTACATATAAGATGTTGCTATTAGGCCGTTGTTTCACAACACGTTATGAGCACGAGTTGCTGCAAGATGTTCATATCCATGATTTGGTTTTTCTTGATCCATTCAGGTAACGATACACAAACCTCATATCTCAACTTAATATTTTTTTTACACATCTTGAATAAGGTTACAAAGTTTTGTTGCGACTAATGGGAACAAATTTTTATTGGACTATAAATAAATCTGAATTTGTAGAATTAGTCGTACCCATAAAAAGTGAAATTAATAGTAGAAACAATTGACATGTCTCTCACCTTGGACGTCTTCATGGTTTCATCTTTTGTCCTCATATTATTGTTTTTTAGATCTAGCTTTGTGAATTATTTTGACGGCATGAAAGTAACTAAGGAGAAAATAACCAAAAAAATAAAAATAAATTATGTTTTATTTGTTTTTAGAATTAAAAAAAAAATAACAATAACTGTAGGTCCACTTGGAGGATCAAGATTAAACCTACTTCCTTGTTTTGTAACACACTAGCGAGTGCGGAATCCACGTAAGTATGCAAACCAAAGCAAAAAGGAACAAACACAAAGTAACCAAAGATTCACAACTTTGATTAAGTGAAGAGAATCAGTACACACATACAAACAATGTTTACAACTTTCACAGGGACTCTCTTGACTGAACTGTGAAACAAATGTGTCCTTATATAGGCCCCAATACCCAGTAACACTACGAAGAGTGTTACTGGGCCACGAATAGTATACAACCCCACGAAGACTAGGAGTCTTCTTGGACTGACCGGCGAACACTCAAAAGCTACGAACCCTTATCAATTCTTCTTGGTGAACCTTTAAAGGCCACGAACCCTTGAGGGTTCGTGGTGAACACTCCTTACAACACTGCTCAGTGTTCATGAACAGTGTTTCCAAAGAATTCACTAAGTCTTCGTTGAGGTACAATATATGCATGGAAGAATGATTTCATTACATGACATCATCATGATGATGTCATGGTGATGTGTCTTTGACAACGGTTCGCGGCTATTCGTGCTTCTCGTGACGATCTCTGGGGCGTTGTAGGTCCCGATACGGATCGTCGGACAACGATGATTTCTTGTTTCGGGTGCCGAACGAGTGCGGAATCCCCGTTACGACACAAACCGAGCGAGAGAGTAAACACAATAAAAGGATTCAACGTTTAGCACGATGTATATTGATTTAGACAAAGTTTCGGTTCAAGATTCGACAAAATACAAGGCACACCGGAACTTTCTCTCACTACTCTCTCTCTAAGCTCATTCAAGCTCTCTGTTCTATTCTGTTCGTCTTCAGTGCTGCATATATATAGGACAGGGCGACGAAACATGTGCAGGTCGACGAAACACTACGACGAAACATCATCAGCCGACGAAAGACCAGAGACGACGAAACATGCAGGTCTTTCACCACAGAGATATGTGGCAATGTTTCGTCATGAGCAGTCTTCGCTGAATTGAATGCATGGAACATTTAGGCATTATAACCCATATTAATTCATCACATGACATCATCATGATGTCATGGTGATGTGGCGACGAATAACGGTTCGCGGCTCTTCGTGCTTCGCGTGTCGATCTCTGGGGCGCACGACGGAGGAGTGTCGTGACGTCGGGCTCGAACCGAACCTAACCAAGTTGAACCAAACCGAGTCAAACCGAACCGAGTCGCGTCCACATAAAGTGTATCAACAAACTCCCCCTTGGACGCTGCTCGTGAGGGTTCATCTTCCATGTCTATCATGTTGGAGGATCTTCAAAGTCTTCACGCGTCGTAAGTAGAATGCGTATCAACAAGCTCCCATTTTTATTTAGGAAGTGTGTTAACAAACTCCCCCTTAAAATAAACTCTCCCTTGAGTTATGCTCGTGAATCTTTTGATCTTTAATTCTTTAGATCTTTGTGGTGTTGATGAGTGGTCAGCAACAACTCGATCTTCTTGATTCTTTGAATTCATTCTTGTCGTGTCTTCATTCCAAAGCTTGTCATCTAACACGTTCTCTTTGCCTTTAGCTAGTTTGGATGCCCAATCTGCACACACAACAGAGCTAAACGCGTAATGAGAACAACCGCTTGGAATATAGTTAACATAAACAAACGACACACATGTGACCATTTTTCAATCAACTACCGTCCGACAGTTTGAAAGTTTAACAAATTGTTCATTTTTAGGTTTTTTTAACTTTCAAAGCTTGCAAATTTCGACCGTTTATGAAGATTCAGTTGTTTTGGTTTTTGATCAGGTTTCAGGTAACGAAGACTTGAGTTCCAACATCGGGTAATCAAAAGAAATTAGAAATAAAATCTTTTTGGCTTTTTATAAAGTTTATATTAAAACACACCTAAAATCTTTTTGGAATTTTGAATATTTCAAATGTAAAGACTGAAAGCAGTAAATAAATATATACAGAGATGCAGAAACTGAAAGCATTAAATAAATATTTACAGACAATCTTTTTGCGAGTTTCGAGGGTAAGAGAATCATATCAGTGTACGGTCACGCCAAAACGCTCTTGTTGTTCAATTAGTTAACATTTAGATAAGCGTCCTATAACGATTATCGGTATTGTTGTCCATATAAGCTCAACTTATCCGATGTAATCATGGCGAGGGGATACGATTAGGTATGATTTATACTTACCGACCAGTGTTCATCCACACACGACACATTCCCGTATCAAGGTATGCACGAGAGTTCATCTTACTGGTGAGTATACCATTTATCATCTGTTTTCAATGTATATGATGTGAGATACTCACTTATTTTTGGATGAATACAAGCCCTATGTGATTAAATCACTTATTGATGAGGAACTTGATATTCGATGCATGAAGGGCACAAGAGCAAGTCTGTGAATAGGTTAGTACCATCGTACCGACAAAGAGACGAACTTGACTCCTAGATAAACTGTGATATTTTATCACTTATTGATTGGGACATGTGATTGTTTATCACTTATTGAGGTCGAATGCATCATGTATTATATACATGTTTGTATGATATTTACACGTATGTATGGTATCATGGAAGATCTAGACTTCGGTAAAAGAAACAACCATGATACCCAGATGATAAACAACATAAAGACCACGTATCTCAGAACCTCGGCAATTTATCAAACGAAATTTCGGTACCAAGACCATATGCCAATGAGTGGTTCCCACACGGTCTTCAGTCAATTTAGGTCACCCTGCACACTTTAAAATGATTGTGAGCCTACCGATACATCTTATATAGAGCTGCCTATCGTTTTTCATTTTAAGGTTTAAAGAGATTTGGACAGACCACTGATGTACTATCATTTTCTCTTTTGCTCGCCAGGAAACTCATTTTTGTTTTTCTATTGTTTTTGTGTTTTTAAATTTTTTCGATGTTTTTGGATTTTTAAAATTTTTCAATGTTTTTGTATTTTTCGTTTTTACTCCCCCTAAAATGCAAAAAGTATGAGAAATTAAGAAAACACAAATTAATATTTACATAAATGATTTTCCGATGTTGGTTTTACTCGTGCTTGACCTTGATGCCATCTACCAAAATTAATTTAATCAAAAATGATTTATCGAATTTTGGAAAAATCAGTTGGCATGTCGGTAATCGGTGTGGACCAAAACACATTGACAAGTTTCATATTGAAACGATCACGTGTGAGGTGATATTCGAGATGAACATGTTTGGTCAAGGAGTGCTGTACGAGATGTTAGAAAATCATAAAGCAGCTTAAATATCGACAAAGATAGGAGAAATTAGAAATTCAAAACCGTAATCCTGCAACTTCTTCGTGCATTGGCAGGAATCTGAGTGCTCTCCTAAACTGGATATCCACCCGGTGTGGATTTCAAGATCGATTTTGCAGCTAGTTCAATGAACCGAGAATTCTCGTCACAGCAACAAGATCAAAAACCTCCGGGTCCGTCTGGTAAGTGACAAGGGAGCATGTGGGAAAGCTTGTACACATCATCATGGGACGGTCCATACATGATATCTTCCACGTGCTTTTGCACCAGCAAAGGTCTTCGTCTTTCTCCTTTAGAAGTAGTGTGTGGTTGTTCAACCCATGCCAAGGTATCCGCACACCCGGTTGGTTTGTTCAACAAACACATTTTCTTCAATCACACCATAGAGAAAAGTACCATACACATTCATCTTGTAGACTTTGAACTTCTTGTGAAGATATAAGACATGAATCTTTGAAAAGCTTCAGACGTGCTGCAGGCGCGTACATTTCAATTTGATTTATCCTCTTGACCCGATCAAAAACCATAACAACCAAATTTTGGCATATTTTTTTTATCTTGTCGAATTTTTCAACTTCATCCAACCACATTCTTTCACCATCATTCCATCATTTGACATCTTTGTCTTCTTTTCTCCTCTCTCCATCAAAGGCAACAATATTCTCCATGGATATAACAATGTTTCGGAGCCTTATGTCGCCGATCTAGTGCATGGACGCTCCACTATCAACAATCCTAAGACTATCAGTAGTTCCTCCTGGAACATCCTGCACACTCATTCAGAGATTAGTTGGAATGGGGGACCCAAGCCTTCACAGACTTGGGTCGTCCGTCATCATCGAGAATTGTGACATCCAATTCCCGATGATTCGGAATTGATGTAGCTCCCCCTGAAATAGTTACTGGTTTTGGTTTCCAAATATGTTTTTGTTTTTCATTTTTAACTTCTAACTTAACATACTGTGTTTGGACAACCTCTGGTTTTAAAGCCTTTTCAACTTCTTTTCTTTGTTTCTTTTTCTGTTTCATTTCTCGTTGTTTAACAAGACGAGGGTCCTGTTTTTGTGAAACAGATCTTTTATGGTAACAGTTACTACGGGGGGCATCAACTTTTGCCTTTCCTTTTGTGAGATATGGACAGTTTCTAACAATGTGCCCATACTCACCGCATTCAAAACATGATCTCCACTCAACAAACCTCAGAGTATCATAACTGTAACAACTTGATGATGAACTTCGTGATCTTGAGGTACTTGGTCCTACATCACAACAATTGGTGTGTTGTGTATAGTTGTTTTGACTGTTTCTTTTCAAAATTTTCTTTTGCATAACAAACTCCGTGTTGGATTTGTTTTCAAAAGATTCAATTTTATCCGTCCCTCGGGATTTCACGAAGTTCACCTTCTTCTTGTTTTGGCTTTGTTTGCCTTTTCCCTTTCCTTGGTGAACGTGACTTCGCTTTCGTTGATTGTTTTGTGGTTGCAATATTTGATTCCCATATTTCTTTCTAACTTCAGATTTTGGGATAGGAGCACACTGAGTTACTACAACTCCTGGGCTCGACTTTCCCAAAAACTTACTAGTAGAATCTTCAAAAACTTTATCAATCAAGGAATGATTGACATTCTTGATTGGGAAATCCTTGTCTGAATATATTTTATCAGATCTAATCAACGTGTAAAGAAAATTCACGCTTTCACAACTCTCAGCAGAAAGTTCATTTGGTTTGGTTGTAGCAGTCACAAACGGTTTTGCAGGTGGATCATAAAGAATGGGATTCTCGAGAGGTATGTCCTCTTCTTTGATTACCGCATCAGACTGTGCTGAGTCAGTATCATCGGATTCATCATCTGAAGAATCAACATCCTCAACAATGACTGGAGGATCCTGATTTTGTTCAGCAGTTGATACTTTCGTATCTGCTGACACATCTGAATCTGATGATACTTCCTTTTTGTAACCGAGCCCAGCTGCAAATTCCTCAACATTTAAAGGAACAGATGGCTCAAATTGGGGTTTATCTTCCTCATCAGGCATGGCAGTGTAATTGTGTCTAACAGGTGGAAGGCACTTCTTATAGCCAATGCACGTGACATCCCTTTTCTCCTTCTGTATGTCAATGATGTGATCCAGCACATACCTAGAGGTTGAGTAACTATTTAACCTAAGCTGGATCGCCTCATTTTCACACTTGACACAGGCCAACTCCTTTTGTGCTTCCTCGAGCCTAGTGATGTAATTATTTGTAGCAGTTTGTTTTCTTGAAACTGTTTTTACTAGCTCGGTTTTATCTTCCCTTAATGTGTCAATTACTTTCTTAAATTCTTTTTCATGATTTTTATGGAACAGGTTGGCCTCTGTGCATTTTGCGAGATCCACAATCAAACTTTGATTGTGGATAAATGTCACGTCATATTTGCTTTGCAAATCATCATATTTTCTTTGCAAGTCAGACAATTTCCCACCCAAATCAACACAATTATCACATTTGTCAGACTTAGATTCATCGACATATACCTAACTTGACGAACTGCCAACATTAGCCATAAAGGCTGAATGATGAGAAGACAAAGAAGAAGAATAAGCAGCTTGATCCACCAGAATAGATCTTCTGTCATTTCCTGCTTTAGCTTCCCTTAAGAGCTCCTCAACATCTGCATCAATGGACTCATGTGACACTTCATTCATCCCGTCTTCTTCTGAACTTGAGGTTTCCTCATCTGAGCTTCCACTATAACCAGAACTGTCTTCATCAGAAGATTCTCCACCACACGCGTGCTTTAGATCTTTGACAACTTCAGCAAAACAAGCTGTTCCACCCTGATCACCGTTACCCAACTGAATCGACAAGTCACAACCTTCATCAACTTGCACCACGAGAGCTTGGTTGTTGTTTGATGGACCTTCTTGATGAGTATTGTTTGCAGGCATCAAGGCACGCTCATTATTCCTGGTCTGATTCTGATTCTGTTGATTGCCTTGATTTCTGAACGGATTCTGATTTCCATGCTGAGCTGGCTTCGTACATTCACGTTTGAAATAACCCCGTTCACCACAGTTGAAACACTTGACTGCTTGCTTATCAAAACTATACTTGGTATCTTTCTTGCTTTCCAAGTTGGTTCTACTAGTTCTTTCCATGAAGTCTTTTGCTCGCTTCACAACACTAGCAAATGCCCACTTGATATCCATCAAATCCATTTCATCCTTATCTATCTGCTGATAATCTTCCTAAGTCAAATTAATGTTCCCAATTTGCCCTGTTACCAACCCACAGTAGGCGCTCACCAAAGTGTTTAATAGCTCCATATGTTCCTTTGCCACCTCAACACTCACTTTCGAGAAACTTGAAGTGTCTAGCCGAACTGTGTTTGAATTAGTTGGTTGACCAGCGTTGACTGTTGATGAAGTGTTTCCATAAAAGGCTTGTTGTTGACCTTTGTAGTTTGGATCAAGAAATGATGGTACTCCAGTAGACTGACAACTTTGCTCTAAGTGTAACGCCCTAACACGTTTTAACCAAATGTCGCAGCGGAAATACGTACTAAAAATTTTCTTTCATTATATTCATTCTAACATACTTAGCAGTACATTAAATCACTCTTTCACATTAATACATTAATGCTTTCTATAAATGTATAAAATCTGACATACTTATATTAAATTACGTGACCACGCACCCACACGTACAATCCATGTCTTGACTCGATCTTCAACCTCTTACACTCCATGATTAGAATCTACAGTTCTGTACAACCTGCAGACACCACGTACAATCACATCATTAGCAACCGGTGTCATCATACATAAAATTAAACATGCATAATTAGGCGTCAACATATCATGCTTCCGTTTATGTTAGTCCATTCATCCATCCATTCAAATCACCCGCATTGGATTCCGGTGTCTACCTTCAACTTCCATCACTAGTATACCTGCATTCCCATTTCACTCTAAATAGGAAAACGGTTGGCATCATTAGATATCATTCATACGAACATATCCATGTATACACATAACAAGACTCATTCATTTGTGCATATAACTAAATTCCAATTCATGCATACATGCCCTTTCTATTCGTACATGTACTTACAATTTACATTCTACACAATATTACTTACAAGTCCTAAACACACACGTCTATACACGTAGATCGTATACACATAATTCTCCATACTTACGTGTTCATAGTCATACTCTCTTATGAGTTCCAATTACTTACTTACAATCAAACCCATACCTACGCGTATAACTACTTATTTCATCTTTATGCATAATATCATCATGTAAGCTTCTTTCTTACCTATACTTAATAGAAACTATTTCTTAACCACTTTCGACTCATTTACCGTAAACTTACCTTATTACTTCCATTGTTTCATACTTTCTCACATGATTCACAGTAATCATCATACTACAATACATTTTACATCTAAAGTGTAAGTCCGGGATTCACTTACCTCGTGCGTCCGAGTTCAAGCATAGCTTCCGTGTTTATCCTTGGCCTGTTGCCCTTCCATGCTTGTGTCCGCGTTGACATGACTCCTATCCGTACATGTCATTACATTCACATTTTTGTTAGCATATATGATTGTACGTATGAACGATCATATCAATTTCATATCTCACGTATGACTTTCTTTAGTCAATTCAAACAAGCATAAAGCATACTCAACATCAACCTAACATAATCTTCACATGAACTATATCTAAAATGCATTCCTCATGTTAGTTTACTATCAATTTCATTATTACCACATTCTATACATGTTTACCCATTAATTGCATACAATTTCACATATTATTGTCATTTAGACATTTCATCAAACACTTGGTGTGCGTACTACTTCCTAAGCATAAAGTACAAGTATTTCATGTGTTTCTTCCTAATTATCACTTTCATTTATCAACACAAGTAAACATCATACAAATTCCATACCATAATCACTCTATATACAAATACCCATCACATACTACACATATTTCTAATCAAGTTCATACCATTTCATGGATTAAACATGAACCCACGTAACTAAGTGTGGTAATTCATCCAAACACCTAGATTCTAGCAATTTACTCAGAGTCTTCACTTAGGGTTTGTTCCTAAACGTGCATACATCACTAATTTGGCCATAACCTTCATGATTCATACATAAATCACCACTAGTGATGATTATCAAGATTTCTCAACTTCATTAAACATCAAAATTCGACATACCTTATAATCCCCTAGCTTGGGTGATCATTAATTCACGTTCGGTTGTGAATTTAGACTTCATTTGGCCCTTTAACTTGAAGATTCTTCAAGAACTAGGGTTTGAACCCTTGGTTCTTTCTCCTGGACATCGATCCAGAACACACGCAAGTGTGTGTGTGTGTTTTCTTTTAATTAAACATCTTTTAAGTTGTCCCACTTTGGTCCCTCATGTTTCTTTTTAATTAAATAAGGCTACAACCCTTCATTTTTAATACCAACGATATAAGAAAATCAACTAGGTTAATTATTCCTAGTTAATATTCATTTACGGGTTCACTTTTATCCCCTAACGGTATTTTACCCGTTTCCTTTATATTAACCGGGTTTAGATTACCAAACCCATTTTTGGGGTGTTACACTAAGGCAGCTGGTTTTGGTGTTCCATACATATCGGTGCTCGAGACGAAAGCCGTTTGAAGCTGAGCATGTTGAGCAGGTTTTGTAACTGTGCTGGTCCCTCCACAGTTTCCATAGTACATCTCGGGATTTTGTGGAACCGGCACTCTTTTTGCCTTCCTGATTTCCTCTTGATCTTTGTTTCCAAGAGTTGAATGAAATCATGGATGTTGGTTGTAGCCAGCGTGCCATTATACTTCAGAATCTCCAAGAAACCATTCCATTGAACTGGTAATGCATCGGCAAACTTTGTGACAACCTCTTCCGGAGTTACCACTACCCCAAAATTACCCATTTCACTCAGCAGATGATAATATCGACTTGTAAGATCTCCCAGCGACTCCCTTTCCATACACATGAAGCCGTCAAATTCCTTTTTGAGCAGATCATGTCTCAGTTTGCTTGACGATGCATTTTCGTGACCTCTCGCCTTCAATGCATCCCATAGACCTTTTGTCGTTTTGAATCTCACAAACTGATGATAAATATCTTTGTTTAAGGCTTGAGTTAGAATTGAATATGCTTTCTTTTCTAAATCATATGCCTTTTTATCTTCGGCAGAAAGATCTCCAAACGTTGCAGCATTTGAACCGGCTTCTTCAAGTGCTTGATCGAATTCCGTGGTAAAAGATAACCATAACTCCGTGTTTTGCCCAAGAACATACGTGTGGAACCTTTCTTCCAACCGGGATACTCATTCATATGCATCAGTTTCGGTGGACGGTTGTTACTACCGGTTTCATTTTCGCTCAAAAGAAGACTTTGTATACTTTGATTTTGGTTAGCAACAAAAGCCCACTGGTTTGCCGTAATAGGATTCGTTTGTGCTGATGACGAGGTTGTGGGCGACTGAGCCCATGAAGGTACTAAACCTTTACCCGTATACATATCCGCATTAGGGTCTGGTTTCCAACCCCACCAATCTAAACTCATGATGGATTGAAAAACAAACAACTAAAAGCAAGTTACACCCTTATTGTGAAACAATTGTAATAGAACTAAAGTGCTTGACCCCACTAAATATGTCTACGAAACAAAGACTTGGATGATGTCTTCGTGGCCCAATGAACACAATCCACCACGAAGACTTTGACAAAGATGAGGCCCAAGTTTACTATGGCCCAATGAAAAATTAATTTAAATCCCAAACAAATATAACCGACAACGAAGACTTGGGCTCTTCGTCAACTGTGTGGTTGGTGAGATTCCACCTTTTATAGCAAGTCACTTTTTCTGAATTACGAAAGATAGTAGGTGAAAACCCAAAGATAGTTAAAAACAAACACTTTGAAATCTTCCTTTTTCACAGGCAATCTTATCTTTTCTTATCTACTTTTTCACAACAAAAATAAGATTTAACAATTAAAAATTTAGGAAGACAACATACAGTTTTAAAACCCAGAAAATATGAAGATTCACATGAAATTTATGAGTTTTCCGACCAAAGGTTCACCGGAAATTTTTTTCCGAAACAAGTTTGCCAAGAATTTCAACAAAAACCTAATCCTTTTAGAAGCTTAAAAAGGTTTTCATGAAAATTTGTAACAACACTACACAAGTTCTTAAGATCTTTAACCCATAAGATTTTCAACCCACACAAACTTTCTGAGAATTTTTTCAATAACGGGGTTCGAAAACAGGACACAAAGCTCGGTTTTAACAAAGATGAGAGCCTCGGCTCTGATACCACTTGTAGGTCCCGATACGGATCGTCGGACAACGATGATTTCTTGTTTCGGGTGCCGAACGAGTGCGGAATCCCCATTACGACACAAACCGAGCGAGAGAGTAGACACAATAAAAGGATTCAACGTTTAACACGATGTATATTGATTTAGACAAAGTTTCGGTACAAGATTCGACAAAATACAAAGCACACCGGAACTTTCTCTCACTACTCTCTCTCTAAGCTCATTCAAGCTCTCTGTTCTATTCTGTTCGTCTTCAGTGCTGCATATATATAGGACAGGGCGACGAAACATGTGCAGGTCGACGAAACACTACGACGAAACATCATCAGCCGACGAAAAAACACCGGCGAAAGACCAGAGACGACAAAACATGCAGGTCTTTCGCCACAGAGATATGTGGCAATGTTTCGTCATGAGCAGTCTTCGTTGAATTGAATGCTTGAAACATTTAGGCATTATAAGCCATATTAATTCATCACATGACATCATAATGATGTCATGGTGATGTGGCGACGAATAACGGTTCGCGGCTCTTCGTGCTTCGCGTGCCGATCTCTTGGGCGCACGACGGAGGAATGTCGTGACGTCGGGCTCGAACCGAACCTAACCGAGTTGAACCGAACCGAGTCAAACCGAACCGAGTCGCGTCCACATAAAGTGTATCAACAGGCGTACGACAGAGGAATGTCGCGACGTCGGTCTTGAGCCGAACCGAACTGAGCTGCATCCACAAAGTGCATCAACAATAACTGACACTTCATTCACTAGTTATGTAATCCGATCCATTCATACAACTTGGGTATTCAAATTGAAATGGATGGGGATTTTCTGCACTAATTTTTATATTATAAACAAATGTTGTGATTTGTTTTCATCAATTATGTTTAGATTTAATCTACTTATTATTTCTATTCATCACATATATGTTGTTTTTTTTATTAAAATCGAAGGTTAATTTAACATGAAAATTTTAATAGTATTTGAATTGATCATTACTACACATGTTATTTTGTTTTAGTAATGCAAATAAGTGTTTAATCATAGTTTAGTGATGCAAATAAGTGTTTAATCATAAAAATATATAGATTGAATTATGTATGCGTGTGTTTTATTCCCAGCGATTTTATTATGCTATTAATAAGTATGATTAATGTGATCTTTTGAGATATTTTATTAAGTTACTGTTTTGGCATACATAAGGTTTATATTTATTGTTTTAGTTTGAAAACAGTATGGTTAATGTGATTTTTATGAGATATTTTATTAAGTTACTGTTTTGGCATACATAAAGTTTATATTCTTTGTTTTATTTAGAAAACAAGTATTTATGGAATATGTGGTGAATGTTGATGATAAACTAACCATCTGAATATTTGATATAATTAATTTGTTATGAAGTTATTTACTAAATTTTTTTACTAAAAAATCTATGGTTCAGATTTAATTGTTATTTCTATTCATATATATTTTACTTGAACTGAATATATTAAATAAATTAAGGTTAGAAAATTGGTTTTAAGATTACTTTATGGCTTATATAATTGGCTGGTACATAGAAAATTATTCTTAATCTATATGTCTTGTTTGTACATCAATAACACATGCCTCAAATGATAAGAATGATCAAACCATATAAACATATTCTAAGTCGATATTAGCTTTTATTATACGTAAAGTGCATTATTTAAATTGTTGATTCATGAACAAAAACTATTTTTTTAACATGTGTTAACTGAATTGCATAATATTTCAATATCAACTAAATCAACTAAGAAGTTGATAATTATGCATGATATTATCACATATTATTTGGTGTAAGTAATAGGGTTCTTTATTTCTTATTGAATATATTTTATAGATGTTTCTATTTTTTTATGTGAGAGCAACACATATTTTATATAAGATATGCATGTGATTTGTTATGCCATGATAGGTTAATACATAATTTATATATTTTGCTTGAATGTGATGACATATTATTATTTTATAAGGTTTTATTATAACCTTGTTTTATTTGACAACATGTTATATTATTATGTATTGCTTGATTTAACTTTGTAGTATATGTCATATATAAGCTATACATTGTTTGTATGTGGCTATTTTTGGATAAATTAAGCAAATAAAAATTGTCATTATTCTCATAAAATATTATAAATATATTCACGTATGACATTCAAAGTGTGTCATACTCTCTGAAAGGTCGCCATATGTTAACCAATAAATCTTATACGAGTCGGTCATGTAAGTTTTTCTCAAATTATATATTAGTGAGAAAAGAAGATTGTTTTTAAGGAAAAAACAAGATAAAGTTTTCCATTGGTCACACCTGAGACATAATCTTGAAGTAGCAATATCAAATGAAAAGTTTGAAATGATTTCATATAATAAAAAAGCTATGAAACATTTTTTGGATTTCCTTCATTCTTCGAAGTGAATGTGACTATATATTGATTATTGTGGTCATGGACATAACTAAAAAATTGGTATGATGATCAGATTTATAATGAAATCGATTATAAAAACATGTAATGATGGTTATGCTAATAACGAGATAGACCACGAAAAGAGGCAAATAGAGAGAGTAATCATATGAGAATAAAGTGTTGAAAGTTTGAGTTACTAATATGATGTTGTCTCGTATTTTATATGTTTAGTATACAAACAATGTGCACATAAAACATAGTGCAAGTAATACATATATGATCTTAAAGTAGAAATATAATTAAAGAATATTCAAGTTTATTACCAGAATAAAAGTTGTGTGGAGTTATCCATTCCCTAAAGTGAATGTGATGATATAACAATCAGTGAAAGGTCACAATCATAACTAAGGAAATTGTAATGATGCCACCATGAATGGTGTATGACTATTCCTTGAATAAAATGTGATGATATAATAATTAGTGCAAAGATCGTGATCATGGTAATTGAGGAAATGATGCTCATATAATGAGATCAACCATGTTTATATTGCGATGACTATAAAACGATTGTTATAAAGGTAATGATCATGGTAAATGAGGAAAGTGTAATGATCCTCAACCACGTTTATATTGAAATCGACCACAAGAAGTGGCAATATAAGGGAATGATTATACGAGAATAAAATATGAGAAACATGTTATAATATGAATGATTGAAATAATAATTGTTATTCTCTTGGATTTTCTATTTGTGTATTGAACAAACACGAGTGCAACTAAAAGCATATATGATGATCACAAACCCAAAGTTTATGGTTCATAATCATTTAATGATTGACATGACCGGTTAGACCATACCGAGTCTAGATGATGTGAAAAATATGAAAGAACTAGAAGATTCTTCATGGTACTTACACATGCAATATATGCTCTCAAGGGAAATTATATATTTGCAAAATAAATGAGGGTGTGTATCCCTAAATATTCTGGAAGCGATTAAAGGATATGCATATCCCAACACGATACCATTTAGTGTTTTAAATCGATGCATCGTCTAAATGATTATCAAATCCACAACCTGAAGCTTGTGTGATTGTAGCTTAGCTAATGTGATAGCAATCATATTAATCCAGATTAGTATATTTATTTGATAATAGTGAATTTGATTCCCAAGTTATTAACGATCATTGGAATAAGTGTTATCGTTGAGATGATCACTAAACGTCTACTATTGGTTACAAAGCCAATGATCATGAGAGGAGCAAAAGTTCATTTAGGTACATGTGATTTTATATATAGTACCATCAATTCACATCAAGCCAATAAGTTATAGTTCTCCCCATACAGTTGGTTTTTGGTCAGGAACCAAAGATGTCTCATCAAAGATTTTGGTTGTGCGACATATATTGAAACTCATCCACCACACCGCACAAAGATGAGATTTCTAAAAAGTTTGAGAATATGTTGGATATAAATAATCGTCTATGATTGAATATTTAAAGCCATTAGTGAGAAATTTGTTTATGGCTCATTGGTTTTCACTTTAGTGAATGAATGTTCCCAACATTAGGGGGAGATAACAAGCAGTTGGAAAGTGAAAAGTGAAATGAATTATCATGTCATCTTGATCCTCAGACTATAAACTATGAACTAGAATTTTAAAGTATAATTCATTTACCAATATTAAAGAACAAATTAACAGACAAGTTCACTGACCTAAATAGAATGACTAAGTAAGTCACATAATCAACTGCTTATGCTCCAATTATATTTGTGTCCCAAGAGGACAACCACATATTTTTGTAATGAGTCTATTGCATGCCTAAAGCGTGGTAGACTAGTTGATTCCAATAATAAAATTCCTCAAAAATTGGAGCAAGTAACTAAAATGGTCAAGTCGAGGTTATTGTAATAAGATCTCCTGAAGAGACAATAGACATGATGGTTCAAGAAGAATCTCAGGTATCTGAAAATAAAGAGATCTTGATAAGTTGTATCATGTCGAAGATATGTATGGAATCGAAATAAAAATCGACGTCGTTATACTTTTGTATATAATGTAGCGCTTAAAATGATTAAATGATGAGGATCAAGATTTAAGATCTGTCTATGAATGAATATTAAGAAATGATTGGCCAAAATGGAAAGAGGCAAATAAACCAAAGCTGAATTCTCTAATGACATGGAAAGTATCTGGACCAACAGTACATACAACTGAAGTTGTAAAATATGTTGGATATAAACGGGTCTTTGATGTCTGTCGTTAGTGACATGCAAAAACCGAAATAAACTAGTAGCTAGAGCAAGTTGGATATCGAACCAGAGGAGGATTGTGGAAAATGTTGTAATGAAAAGTTTTAATTAACTACTACAGAATTGGAAAATCAGTGTGATTGATTATAAGAATTATCTAAATTAACGAATAAAAATTGAGAAAAAGATTGAGTTGTAATAAACAATGATGAGAAAAGGTGATCACTCCGGGATTCAGATTCTGTAATTACTAATAACCTAGTTCTGATTTTATTGGATGCTATTGATTGAATAGTAAATCTGTCACATCTACCAATTACCTATGCAGTTCAAAATCTTAATATTAATTGATCAGAGAAATATTAAAACAAACATTCATAGGAATCATTCAATCAACAAAAGCATAATTGGATTCAACACATAGTTATAACTCTGACTGTCACTCAGGATTTGTCTGTCACACAAATTATATAACCATGCAAATAGTCGGCTGTCACCTGACTACAAATCCAAATCTCAATACAAAACAGAAACTAGAATTAAAAGTGACTCACAAGAATCATTCACCCGAAGTGTCCACCAGAGATTTAGCCGCTCATCCCGGTTGAATGATCTTCACTGCTTGATACCCCCCGGTTGAAAAAACCCTTTAGCTGCCGTCTGCCGTCAAGATATAAGTCAACGTGTCTTTTCCTATGATAATTTTCGGCCCACTATCTCTATTGTTATGATGTTGTGTGTTGGCTGCCCCAAAAGTCAAGCCCAATACTCAAGTCTGCACCTGTGATATTATCGGCCCAATCAAAATTCCTCTCACCCAAGATATGCATGTGCACCCCATTTAGTGATGATGTTGGATTGATGTTTTATGTCTTGAAAATAATGATCCTAATTAATGTTCACCAATGTTTTTGTACATCCCCAAAAGGTCCACGTGATATTCCTTTAGGGTTTTGCCAAATAACCTTTTTTTTCCTTTGAACATTATTCACACGCTGCCATCTTTTGTCTTTTAACCGTAGCCTACGGTTTAATACCGTAGGTTACGTTATCAATCTGCTATGTTCTTTTACTCAACCTCAATCAACACCTAGACTTCATTCTTGTGCATCTCTTGTATATTCAAGCAACCTTTTCGATCCGAACAAGTCCCGAATAACACCTTTCGCTATGTTTGTCATCCACGTGTGTTTCGTATCATCTTTAAACTCTCCAACATTACCGAATTAAGTGATTTACCTGTAAAACCACGAACACTCGTAGTTAACACATTCAACACATATAATCAAATTCATGATAATAAAACACTTGTTAAAATACACTTTAGCATCCGGTTTTCACACACTCCATCACATCCCCACACTTATCATTGATTGTCCTCAAGCAACCATTACAAACATTACTCACCTTATTAACAAATCACCATTGAACCCCTTACCGAATTAGCAATTTAAGTTCCCAAGTCATACCCGTCCCATAGACTGACACAATCGAGATTGACAATCTGACAAATAAGTGATACGCATTTAAAACAACTCAAGACTTTCCTAACTAAAACTAACATGCTTATACTACTACACACATGCTACACGCCCCTCACAATAGTCACTGCTCTCGGCTTAATCAAGACTAGCGTGTAATGTGCTAGCATATGTATCGCTCAAAACCAAATATGTTAATTTGCAATCATAAGCTTGTATAGCAATCACACCTCCATTGTATCAAGTAACGTAGCACATATCAAAAGGACTTTTGGGTTTTGGGTTAAGGGTTAAGGGTAATGGTAGGGAAATGTTTTTCGGTTTTTATGTTTAGCTGGTGAACACAATGAATATACCAAACCATGACAATTTTATTCACAATAATTACTAACACTTTGGGTGATTTTCAACCCATTTATTTAACACGAACATAACAATGATCTTTGTTTTTCTTTTTCTTTCTTTCTTTTTGTTTTTTCTTTCTCTTTTTTCTTTTAGTAACATACTAACACAGTTGTCATTCATGGTTGGTAATCAAACGGATCAAACAAGGTGTAACAAACGAAGGGTAAAAGGCTCAACATGGTTTACTAAGGTGGGTGGATAAACAATCAACAAATAACACAATGGAAGGGATCCTATTGCCTTTATCATTTATGTGCATACGTTAAACCACAATTTCGGCACGTATCAAACCACACAAGTTCTAACACAAAGCAACATATGGCCTACACTCAACAATTGAACAGTTATTGTAATTCAACTAACAATCTAGTAGGCTCAAATCTGTAACCGAATAAAAGGAAAATGGGTTGCCGACACGTAGCATGTGTAATTCCTAAAGCATGTTACCCATAGTTAGGCATCTCTTCTCACTATTTTATAAAAAAACATGTCAGAAATACTCTCATGAAACTTAAAGGGACAACCATGACTAGGGATCTAAGTTAGCTTTAATATCAGTAGGAACCCTTTAGCGATTGAAAATGTTGGTTTTCATGTAGTTCAAGCATACTTGAGATAAAAATTTTCAAAATTTTTCAATTTTTTTTCAATTTCAACCAATCCAAGCATTTAAGATCATGAATGACAATTGTGTTAGATATTTGTTGAAAAAGAAGAAAAAATAAAGAAAAAATAAAGAAAAAAAATGAAAAAAAAGAGAAAAGAAAGAAAAGAAAAAAAAAATCATTGTTATGTTCGTATTAAATAAATGGGCTGAAAATCACCCAAAGTGTTAGTATTATTGTGAATAAGTTGCCATGGTTTGGTATTCTTTTGTGTTCGCAAAATAAATATAAAAAGCCAAAAACATTTCCCTACCTTTACCCTTTAACCCAAAACCCAAAAGTCCTTTTGATATGTGCTACGTTACTTGATACAGTGGAGGTGTGATTGCTATACAAGCTTATGATTGCAAAGTAGCGTATTTGGTTTTGAGTGAATTACATACTAGCACATTACACGCTAGTCTTGATTAAGCCGAGAATAGTGATTATTGTGAGGGACGTGTGGCATGTGTGTAGTATCATAAGCATGTTAGTTTTAGTTAAGTAAGTCTTAAGCTGTTTTAAATGCGTATCACTTATCTGTCAGATTGTCAATCTCGATTGTGTCAGTCTATGGGACGGGTATGACTTGTGACCTTAAATTGCTAATTCGGTAAGGGATTTAATGGTGATTTATTAATAAGGTGAGTAATGTGTATGATGGTTGCTTGTGGACAATCAATGATAAGTGTGGGGATGTGATGGAGTGTGTGAAAACTGGGTGCTAAAGTGTATTATAACAAGTGTTTTATTGCCGTAAACTTGATTATACGTGTCGAATGTGATATCTACGAGTGTTTGTGGTGTTACAGGTTAATCGTGTTAAATCGGCGAAGTTAGAGGGTTCAATGATGAAACGGGACAAGCACGGAGGATTATGATAAAGATATCAAGTTAAACGGGAGTTGTGCCGGTCAAAAGATAGCTCAAGAGAACAAGAAACATGGAATATTGAAGTTGAGGAGCCTGGATGTCATTAGTTGAAAGTTGATATGTATTTACAAGGGACCAAGGATAGCGACCGTAAGCTACGGTATTCAAACCATAGCCTACGGTGGAGTGATGCCAGAAAACAGAATGAACAGAATATTAAAACCGTAACCTACGGTAATAAAACCGTAGGCTACGGTTGCTTACAAAAGGCAGCCATATACATCATCAAGGCACACGAAGTCAACATAAGATATCATCTTTGATAGTGGGCCAATCATTGGGTTGGACATCTTGGGCTATGTGAAAGACACCATCTTGAGAAGGAGTTGGGCCGAGTAGAAGAGAGGACTTGTGAGGCACTTTTGGCGGCATCATCACACAAAAAGTCAACAACATACATCATCCTAAAGTTGGACGTGACTTGGAGGGTTTCTCAACAACAACATCATCACAAATAGATCATTAAAGTTGGCAGCCATAATCACCACATGCGATTTGTTGGGATTTCAAAGCTTATAACACTCACAAGACTCTCAAAGATAAACTCACGAACAGACTTTTGTTTACTATTTCAAAACCCACACTTTATTCATTCACAAATTTAATATATTTATACAGACTCATGCAAACGTAAATAATGGAAAACACTAACCAACTATGACCACTTCTCCATTATTTTACTCCACCAACAAACACTAACCCATGTTCTATTTAAAACAATAAACATGTGACTAATTAACTAACATTATCCAACCCATTTGACCTCGGAAGCTCCATTTCTGACCCGTATCCATGACCCGAACCCGAAACTTCAAGATTAATCCTACACTCACCCCCTTAATCTTGACCCGTTACTTTCTCTTTTTTCTTGCTAACTTTCTTGAACCACCCATGCACCTTCTTCACTTGAAATCGCTGAACCACACAGGTTCCGTTAACCACACCACACGTCTCCACATAATTTGTTTTCCTGGCTGATCAAGAAAATCACACATATTTCATTCTTGAATAGATTACCACAAGTGTAATTCTGACTAGATCAGTCCACACATACACCTTCATTTAGTTCACACAAAATCACCCTTTGCACTCACCTATTCGTTTCGAGCTTTATACTAGTGGCTAGTTTGTCTCACACAGATCACTCCGGTTTTGTACATGTACAAATACAAATCACGTTCTTTTCCTTTAATCGACTTCACATGATCGAACTTCACATAGCTCTCGGCTGTCTTAAGCTACTGTCACCGTCAAGGCGGCTGTCCCGGTTGATCACCGGTCACCGTTGATCGTCTAACGTCTCTAACAACCCTGTACAAATGCCTTCCGGTCACCGAAAGATCGCCATCATCATCCGCTACTCTTGCTTTTTAGATTCACAAAGAATCACGCTTCTTGCTACATTATCACCATGAATCAGAAAGATTCATCTCCTCTTTTTGTTCACACAGAAAATGTTTACATTCACGCAGAACACCACTCTTTTTTTTGGTATCCTCTTATCGAATGATTCACACAGAATTCTTCTTCTCAATCGATTCACGCATAACCTTTGCACCACTCACAAAGATTTCTTCTTGATCATACATATCACCACTCCTACCGGTTCACCCAGAACACTTTCTGGCTCGATTTCTTTTCCTCTCCGATCACACACATCTCGCTAATCTCGGTTCACATAGAACAATCTTGATCACACAGATCATCTTCTTCGTTTTTCTCGTCTTCTACCGGCTCACTAAGAACCGATCGGTTCACTCAGAACTCTTCTTCATACGGCTCACAAAGAACCCTTCTTTGATCACTAAGATCGTCTTGTTCGATGACTTCGCCCTGCTCACTCAGAACCGTATTCAGTTCACTAAGAACTTCTCTTCTTCTATCTGTCGACAGTAATCACCGCCACAAAACCCGCTGCTCTCTTGCGAACTTCTTATTCTTTTCTTCTCGTTCTTGCTAACTTCTAACCCTGCAGTTTAGAGGGACTGCTCCCCTCTCCTCGGAATGACGACTCTCAAACCCACGGTACGAGCCCTAGGCTCTGATACCAATTATTGGGATTTCAAAGCTTATAACACTCACAAGACTCTCAAAGATAAACTCACGAACAGACTTTTGTTTACTGTTTCAAAACCCACACTTTATTCATTCACAAATTTAATATATATATATATATATACAGACTCATGCAAACGTAAATAATGGAAAACACTAACCAACTATGACCACTTCTCCATTATTTTACTCCACTAACAAACACTAACCCATGTTCTATTTAAAACAATAAACATGTGACTAATTAACGAACATTATCCAACCCATTTGACCTCTGAAGCTCCATTTCCGACCCGTATCCATGACCCGAACCCGAAACTTCAAGATTAATCCTACACGATTCATGATTGTTATTATATAATAACTCGTCAGGTGATTCCCAAAGAAAAGAAGCAAGACATGTGGGAGGGCATTACTTCCAATCACATCAATTTAATATCACATGGACCAAGATACATCACGTGAATGCAAGCTCATGGGCCGACATCATCATGGGCTTTAGGATCAAATCATGTGGGCCGACTATTTGAGATAGTGGACGGCAAGGAGAAATAGGAGAGCACAAGTGGATTGGGGTTTGGTTTTGGGTCAAGATCCATCATTTATCATATATAACATCAACACATCTTTGGACGGCAGAGAAGGGGGGTTCGTATCAAGTCTTTGAAGATCAACCAATCGAGATGAGCGGCTAATCTCTCGTGGACACTTCGGATGAATGATTCTTGTGAGACACTTTTAATTCTAGTTTCTGTTTTGTATTGAGATTTGGATTTGTAGTCGGGTGACAGCCGACTATTTGCGTGATTATATAATTTGTGTGACAGACAAATCCTGAGTGACAGTCAGAGTTATAATTATGTTTTGAATCCAATTATGCTTTAGTTGATTGAATGATTCCTATGTATGCTTGTTTTAATATTTCTCTGATCAATTAATATTAAGATTTTGAACTGCATAGGTAATTGGTAGATGTGACAGATTTACTATTGAATCAATAGCATCCAATAAAATCAAAACTAGGTTATTAGTAATTACAGAATCTGAATCCCGGAGTGATCACGTTTTCTCATCATTGTTTATTACAACTCAATCTTTTTCTTAATTGCAACTTGTTTCGTGTGTTTTTAATTTCATATCAGTTTTACAATCATCTGTTTATTTTTTTTATAGTTGTTTACACACTTTCCACAATCCTCCTCTGGTTCGATACCCGACTTACTCTAGCTACCTAGTTTATTTCGGTTTTTGCATGACACTAACGACAGTCATCAAGTTTTCACACACTCCATCAGTCTTTTATGCGAATTATGTGAAAATCAAATTGAGTAATATAAGAAAAAATTGGTGGCACAATAATTTTCGCAAAGACCTATGATTGATTATGAGGAGATGTATTCTCCAGTGGTGGATGCATTGACTTTCCAATATTTATTAGTCTGGTAATATAAAGAGAGAATTGATATTCGTCTTATGAATGTTATGTATCATTTGATACTGAGAGTTTACATGAAAATCCCGAAGGATTAAATTATGTAGGTCATGTAAAGTAAGTTATCGAGAACAATGTGATTATTCTATACATATTCGGATTTTGAATAGGTTTTGATTATTTTACATGTTGGATATAATTGGAACTCCTGATGAGTTTCTAAAGCAATTGAGTGCTTAAAAGGTTAATTGACACATCTTAACGATGTAATATTTGTGCACCAAGAAACATACATAGAAAACTTGTACCAGGTGATTGAGATATCTCAATAAATAGTGTACATGCATGGTACAATATGGATTTTGGAGATAAAAGCAAGTGTTCATGACACTTTTGCATATGATATATATATCTATGTGTTAAATGGGAAAATTTATGTAGCAAAACTTCTAAAGAGTGAAAGCACATGCATATTTGGATAAGATGGAAAGAATTCACTCATGGATTGATAACGCTAGAAGCATTAATGATGTCAAAACCTCAAGAACGTATTATATGAAGTTGACAAAATACGTATGGACTAAATAGTCGAAACGAGTGTTGTACAACTCGAGATATTCGCATAAAGAGGAATATAAGTTTGATTAAACTAGCCATGTTCTATGAACATTCTACTTTTAAAAGTTCATTATAATCGCAATTTACAGTAATGATGTCTAGACATCATTGAGAGAAATTGTCGAGCTTTTAGAGGTTTGAATGACCTTGGCACGGTCTAATTATTACTCAGACTGCAGTTCGAGTATATATGTAATTATAATTTACCAATCCCTCAAGTACATCTGGAAGGTGATCTTTGGATATTTTAGTATGTACATAGTTGAACCTTAAAGTATGTTAAAGGTTGTTAAGTCATTTGTTATAAGAAATGCCTATTATCATCTCCTACCAAAGTAGAGATTCTCATTCTAGAAGTACAATCGTTAAATGCATAAGTGCATTAATATGTTTTGCTAGCTATGTATGGTTATAATATCTTTCACTTGAGCTTATTGTCATGATATAACCTTTGTCAAGCGAAGAGACATTGGAATGAGTTCAAAGAAATATTTCAGGTATAAACGATATTTGATTATATTTTACTAACCCATCAAAACAAGTTTGGTTAGTCTTGTAGATGCAGGAATGTAACAAAACACAGTCGTGCACATTAAGGGATCAAGCTACAAATCATTGGCTACAAAATCTTTGTTCGACTTTCAAGGAAGATGGACACACGTCACTTAAAGGATACATGTTAAAATGAGGGGGAGACTTATTCAAGTTGCACTCTTTTCCCTTGACTAAGTTTTGTCCCATTGGATTTTCTTTGTAAGGTTTTAATGAGGGAACATACCTGATCCAAAAGTATCAGGAGGAGAAAATACGCGCTGCACTATTTTTCCCTTAGCTAAGATTTTGTCCCCCTGGGTTTTCCTAGCAAGGTTTTTAACGAGGCAGCATCACCAAGCATATTAAAGGTATGTGTATAGTCAAGGAGGAGTGTTATGAATGTTTCATTTATATGGTGACTCTCCACATATGTAACCTCCATCTATTGATTACCCTTGTATTAATGTTAAGCCTCTATAAATAGTGGTTTCATGTAATTGGTATTACACACTCAATGAATAAGAATTCTCTCATTCTCTATACTTCTCATTGTCTCTATATTCTTTATATTATACTTTACATATTAGATGTTGCTATTAGGCCGTTGTTTCACAACAGTCATACAATTTACACCATTGTTCACTGGGTTTTCAAGTTCTCATAATATGCGTGGTTCTACATTAAACCCTCTCCTATATGGGTAACCCAAATTTAAAGTACACACATACACACATAAGGTCTAGTCTTAGTACATAGCGGATTTTGTCAAAAGCGTTGTAAACTATGAGAGGGCGATACGCGTATTTGTGTGAGTTTTGAAGTTGAATTGTTTCTAAACACTTTATATTAAACTTATGGAACAATCGTTAATGCTTTCGCTGAACATGTTTGATTTCAAAACCAATGTTTGAAATATATAATTCTCGTTTAATGGAAATTTCTATTTTTACTTATGGTTCAATGTGATTAGTGGCTAGATCCTGGTATGTCACACGCCTCGCGGGGGTTCCCGTTTGTGGTATTTTTTGGGGGTGTGACAGGAATTAACTGGGTTTATAGGGACGACATGTCGTCTCTATATGCGAACAACTTTTTTTGTATTTTTAATTATTTATTAACCAAAACTAAAAAACAAAACAAAATTATGTTTCCATATAGAGACGAAGTTAAATTTATTTTTAGTTTTTTTTTAATTTTCATACATATTGATCATTAATAAAATATAATTAATAGAAAAATATTTATAATTATAGAGATAACATGTCGTCTCTATAAGTTAAAACGTTTTTTAAAGTTTCCAATTCAACAAACTAGAGAATAAAAAAATATTTTCACCTTAGGGGACTGGGGGTGGTCCGTGATGACACCCCCATCATGCGTGAAAGAAGATTGCACACCGCCGCCACCACTCCCATAACGCGTGAAGAATTCAACACGTGAAAAAAATGAAATGACCGTTTGCTTTTTTGACCGTTTGGGCAATATGAACGTTGGGGATTTTATTTATTTGAAGGTTTTTATATAAATCTACAAACCATTCCCCCCACTCACTTCAAAAAATCAAAATATTCTCCATGTCATTTAAAAAAATTCTCCCACTCAATCTAAATATTTTTACAACACACATGGAAGGTTCAAGCAAGAGAGGTGCGGGTTCTAAAAAAGAGGTTCGGGTACGAAGAAAAATCCCGTAAGACCCAAGGTTCGAGCGAATCTTGGAGAGCCGACGCGCTTTAGGTTGCAAGACGAACCCGACCAAGTCCCACATTTTCAAACCCAACAATATGAACCCTTTCAATCTCAAACGTATCAAAACCAACCGTTCGTTCCACCGTTTCAAAAACAGAAAACAGTAATTAAAAAAAAACAGAAACAGTAATTAAAAAAAAAACAGAAACAGTTTAAAAAAACAGAAAACTTTTATAAAAAAAACAGAAAACAGTAATTAAAAAAAAAAAACAGAAACAATTTTAAAAAATAACAGAAAACTGTTATTAAAAAAAAAAACAGAAAAAAGTAAATTTTTTTAAAAACAGGAACAATTTAAAAAAAATAGAAAACTGTTATTTAAAAAAAATAGAAAACAGTAATTAAAAAAAAAAAACAGAAACATTTAAAAAAACAGAAAACAGTTATTTTTTTTTGAAAACAGAAAACAGTAATTTAAAAAAAAATACATAACTTTTTATATTTTTTGTAGAACCGAAATCCACCCATTTAATTTAAGTTTTTTTTTTCCAATGTTTAGTTGTTTTTTATTTTGCTATGTAATTTATTTTTTAATTTTAATGAAATTTATATTTTAGTGTTTTATTG
This sequence comes from Helianthus tuberosus, assembly GCA_030545235.1. NCBI lineage: Eukaryota > Viridiplantae > Streptophyta > Magnoliopsida > Asterales > Asteraceae > Helianthus > Helianthus tuberosus. The sequence continues at coordinate 5,806,191 of CM060362.1, forward strand.
TTAATTTCTAATTTAAAATATATAAAAAAAAGTTGTGAGTGATGGAATTCCATCACTAGTAATGACCACCGCCACTAAAAAAAGGCTTGTGAGTGATAGAATAGTGATTGATGACATGACGGAGCTTGATTGGATGTTTGTGAGTAATAGAATTCCATCACTTGTGACCACCCCCACTCCCCTTATAGAGAGGATATGTCGTCCTATAAGATAACCTCTCTTAAAAGGTACGAAAATCCTATTGAAACGACATGTCGTCTCTATAGGGTGATCTATAGAGAAGACCTGTGTTGTCCCTATAGGTGTCGTCCCTATAGGGGTTTTTGTCTAACGGTCAAGTTAAAATGTACTTCAATGTTATGGACAATTTTACTAAAAGAGCACTCACTAATGCATGTTGGGCTTGGGGGGGGGGGGTGTCCTTATTAGTGAAACCAATGAAGTCGAAGCTTGGAATCGTATCATGAAGACAAGCCAAAGCATAAACACAATCAGAATCCATACCACATATGCCACTGTCTCCTAAGATGTGGTCCTGGAGCACCCAAGATTGGGCCCTCGAGTCCACAAAGGCATAGGATGAAGCCTCTACTATCGAATACAACCAAAACCCCAAAACTTAATAGGTAAGGAAACAAGTCACCAATGGAAGTCTCCAAAGAAAGGACATCCACAAACTACCAATTCCTCAATCGCCTCACATAAACCTTTGTCAAAGAATAGCGCTGCATCTTCCATGTGTATAGGTTGACATTTCTTCAAGCCAAAGATAAGATTCGCAATTCCCATACATGATCAAAGCAAGAGTAGTTCACTTTGTGGGTCACATATTTTGGGTAGAAGACGCATCAAATCTATAACATTAACAGCTCTTTTCATTGCCAACCTGATAATAAAGCTTGCGTCTCTACTAACGCCACCACCCCAAGAAGCTTTACCCTCAAAAATGGCCCCCCGATGTCCATAGGAAATAAACCCTCATGAAACTTGCTACCATCACAAGAAGGCCAAAATAGCTCCGTTTTCATAATATTTAGTTCAAGACCCAATATTACACCCACAACCTTAATGTTGTCCAATATTCTAGCCACCTCTTCTTAATTTCTAATGATAGTCCTATCGTCAAGATAAGATTCGCAATTCCCATACATGATCAAAGCAAGAGTAGTTCACTTTGTGGGTCACCTATTTTGGGTAGAAGACGCATCAAATCTATAACATTAACAGCTCTTTTCATTGCCAACTTGATAATAAAGCTTGCGTCTCTACTAACGCCCTCACCCCAAGAAGCTTCACCCTCAAAAATGGCCCCCCGATGTCCATAGGAAATAAACCCTCACGAAACTTGCTACCATCACAAGAAGGCCAAAATAGCCCCGTTTTCATAATATTTAGTTCAAGACCCAATATTAGACCCACAACCTTAATGTTGTCCAATATTCTAGCCACCTCTTCTGAATTTCTAATGATAGTCCTATCGTCAAGGTATCGTGCATGAAGAACAAAGCTTACATTGATGCACAAGTGGGTGCAAAATAAGAGCAAAATGAAGTGGACCCAATGGGCCCTTGTTGAACTCTAGTGGTGGACCCTTTAGATTTTTTTTCCGGTTCTATTATAAATAGATTTTTTTCTGGTTCTATAAATAGATTACAATTTACAATTTTATACCCTTTAGATTTGATGCAGGCCCAAGTGTGGAGGAACGGGCTATTTTGTATTTGGAGGCACAAGACCGCGTAACAAAAGGGGCTTCACTAAAATGGCTCTAACTTGGGCTACGAGGGTCCGTTTTGGGCGTGCGACCAGGCGCAACGAACGTGAGAACGAGCTCCATCTTGCTGCAAATGCCTATGGCAGTTTGGGTCATTGTCTGGGCCAAAAAACGCTTATTTCTATTACTTATTTTCATTTTTATGTTTTTTTTATCTATTTTGGGCATTTTGTTTTAGGCCGTGTGTTTGGCCCGTTATCTTTTTTAGGCCCATTTCAAATTTCGGTTTCTATTTATATATCCCTCTAGTAATATGAATGATCGGAATTGAATTTTGAAACTACTGAATTTTTCACTTCAAATTCCGTGGCCTTTGGGTTGCAATTTGGGGGTTGGGGAAGAACACACGGGTATTCTTTGAATCAACGTGTTTGATCTTCGTTTCCGTATCACGCGCTACATCAGTTGGTATCAGAGCCGAATTCCTGGCTCAAAATGCCTCCGAGGAGAAACAACAACAGGCCTCTCGATGAAGTTTATGAACGGGAGTTGGAGCAGCGACTTATGGCGAGAATGGATCAACGGCTGGATCAGGTGGTCGATCAGTTGACTGACCGGATGGCCGACTTGGCCAATCGTAGAAGGCAGAGACCTAATGACGGGTATATGGTTCTGATTTTAGTAACCCATTTGGTGATGGTTCGACTTCCGAAGACGAACAGGAAGGGCGACCAAGGGGTGAACGTGGAGGGGGTAACAGGCGTTGGGATTCTGGGATAAGGATTGATATTCCAGAATTTGATGGGTCTAGTTTGAATCCGGAGGGGTTCATCGATTGGTTGGCTATCGTGGAGGAGGTGTTTGAATACAAGGAGGTGCCCGAAAATAAGCGGGTGGCCTTGATCGCTACCAGGTTACGTGGTAGGGCCTCTGCGTGGTGGCAACAATTGAAGTTAACAAGGAACAGGCTTGGAAAGTCAAGGATCGTGACATGGACCAAGATGAAGAAGTGCTTGCGGTCCAACTTTTTGCCTCATAACTTTCAAAGGTTGATGTACCAGCGTCTGCAGAATTTAAAACAGGGGGCTAAATCGGTTGATGATTATACCACAGAGTTTTACCAGTTGATTGCGAGGAATGATATTCAAGAACCGGAGGAACAACTTGTTTCTCGGTATATTGGGGGTCTGAGGGTTCAAATCATGGAGTCTGTGAACCTCTTTGATCCGTTAACCATTCCAGAGGCACATCAACGGGCGTTGGCCTTTGAGAAGCAAAACCGTCGGGTGGGCGGTTCATTTACCCCTGCTGGAGGAAACGTTGGGTCAGGCAGTGGGGCACCTCGTGGCGGGCAGTAGAAGCCGGGGGGTAGCAATACCGGGCCTACTTCTAAGGGGGCTAGCAGTAGTGGTCCGAGATGTTTCAATTGTGGTGAAACAGGCCATCGTCAAGCTGAGTGCAAAAAGGCTGGTAAAAGACACTTGTTTGTTGAGTCTGAGGATGACCAGTATGAAGAGTATGAGAATAACCCAGTGTACGATGAAGAAACTGAATATGAAGAGGAGGTTGTGACCGGTGATGTTGGGGTGAACTTGGTGGTCAGACGCTCTTGCTATACACCAAAGGCAGATGGGGATGACTGGCTGAAGCACAACATCTTCCACTCAACATGTACAATTTTGGGGAAGGTTTGCACGTTTGTTATTGATTCAGGGAGTTGTGACAATCTGATTTCTAAAGAGGCAGTTCAAAAGTTGGCGTTGAAGACAGAGAGTCACCCGAAGCCTTATAAGCTTCAATGGCTTAAAAAGGGAGGTGAAGTTACGGTATCTAAAAGGGCACTCGTTTCTATTTCTATTGGGTCAACGTATAAAGATGATGTTGTGTGTGATGTGGTCCCTATGGATGCGTGTCACTTATTGTTGGGTAGACCTTGGGAATATGAGCGTAATATAGAGCATAATGGGCGGTCGAATACTTATAGCTTTCTGTTTGGCGGTGTGAAGATCACTCTTGTTCCTAGCAAACCTAAGCAGTTGGCCACAAAACAGTCGGGTACTTTGTTGACCATCAGTCAGTTTCAAGAAGAGTTGGAGTAGACAGACAATGTTTTTATTTTGATAGGGAAGACAGTGCCCGAGGAAGTCGAAATTCCCGATGCTATGGTCCCTTTGCTAGAAGAATTTTCTGATGTTTTCCCTGATGAATTGCCCGATGGATTGCCACCTTTGCGTGACATCCAACATCATATTGATTTGGAGCCTGGGTCACAGTTACCCAATAGACCACATTACAGGATGAGCCCTGGTGAGCATGAAGAGTTGCGAAGACAGGTTGAGGAATTGATTTCTAAGGGCCATGTTCGTAAAAGTATGAGCCCTTGTGATGTTCTGGCTTTATTGACTCCAAAAAAGGATGGCACTTGGCGTATGTGTGTTGACAGTCGAGCAATCAACAAGATTACTGTGAGGTACAGGTTTCCTATTCCTCGACTTGATGATTTGCTTGATCAAATTAGAGGTGCTACTATTTTTACGAAGTTAGATTTGAAGAGTGGTTATTACCAGATTCGTCTTAGACCGGGTGACGAGTGGAAGACTGCCTTCAAGACTCGTGAAGGGTTGTATGAGTGGTTGGTGATGCCATTTGGTTTATCAAACGCACCTAGTACTTTTATGCGTGTGATGAATCAGTTTCTTAGACCTTTTATTGGGAAGTTTGTGGTTGTGTATTTTGATGACATTCTCATTTATAGTGCTTCTTTCAGCGACCATGTTGTGCATGTGAGGCAGGTTTTGGCCTTACTTCGCAGGGACCGTTTTTATGCAGCCACCAAGAAGTGTGTGTTCATGACCCCTAAAGTGTTATTCTTGGGGTATGTTATTTCTGGTGATGGGATACAGGTTGATGAATCCAAAGTGGCGGCTGTTCAAAATTGGCCAACTCCTACTACCATTACTGAAGTTCGTAGTTTCCATGGGCTTGCTTCTTTCTATAGACGGTTTATTCCACACTTCAGTTCTATTATGGCCCCAGTGACAGATTGTATGAAGGGGAAGACGTTTGTTTGGACAGAGGCGGCCGAGTTGGCTTTTCAAGTTATGAAAGAGAAGCTCACTACAGCACCAATTCTGGTATTGCCTGATTTTTCTCAAGTTTTTAAACTTCATACTGATGCCTCAAAGGTTGGAATTGGTGGGGTTCTTAGTCAGGGTGGTCGACCTGTTGCTTATTTTAGTGAGAAGTTAACTGGGCCTAAGTTGAGGTACAGTACTTATGATCTAGAGTTTTATGCAGTGGTCCAAGCTGTAAAGCATTGGCGTCATTACTTGTTTCAAAAGGAGTTTGTTTTATTCACTGATCATGATTCCCTAAGGCACATTCGTACTCAAGACAAGGTATCTCATAAGCATGGGCGATGGTTGGCCTTTCTTGAGAAGTTTACTTTTGTGGTCAAACACAAGACTGGTGTTTCAAATAGGGTTGCTGATGCCTTAAGCAGGAGGAGTAATCTGCTTGTATCTATGAGGGTTGATGTGCCGGGTCTGGAGGTCATTCGTGAGCAGTTAGCCATTGACCCTTATTTCTCAGTTATTTTGCTGGATGTGGAAACTGGGAAAAAGTCAGATTTTCTTTTGCATGATGGTTTTTTGTTCAAGGGAAATCAGCTATGTATTCCTGATTCTAGTCTTCGTTTACAGATTATTAAGGAGTTACATGGTGAAGGACATGTTAGTCGTGACCGTACTTTACAGCTGGTGCAAGCTTCTTATTATTGGCCTACTATGAGGAAGGAGGTGGATCGTTATGTGAAGAGGTGCTGTATCTGTCAGGTGTCAAAGGGCACGGCTACCAATGCGGGTCTCTATATGCCTTTGCCAATTCCCTCACAGCCATGGGTTGATATTAGTATGGATTTCGTGTTGGGGTTACCTCGTACTCAGAGAGGTAATGATTCTATCTTTGTTGTTGTGGATCGGTTTTCTAAGATGGTCCATTTTATTCCCTGCAAGAAGACGACTGATGCTGTTAACGTGGCCCAACTCTTTTTTCGTGACGTGTACCGTTTGCATGGGCTACCTTCTTCTATTGTGTCTGATCGGGATACCCGATTTCTGAGTCATTTTTGGCGTAGCTTGTGGAAGATGGTGAATACTCAACTCAACTTCAGTAGTGCTTATCACCCACAAACTGATGGGCAAACTGAGGTTGTTAATCGGTCACTTGAGAATTTGCTGAGATGTTTGGTTGGTGATCATGTGAAGGCATGGGATCAAAAGTTATGCCAAGCTGAGTTTGCTCATAATCATGCTGTTAATCGGAGCACCGGATATAGCCCATTTCAGATAGTGTATTCAGCTCAGCCTCGGGGACCACTTGATTTGATGTCTCTCCCTCTTTCAGGATCTGTTCCTAAGAAAGTTCAAGATTTTGTGGAGGGCTTACATGAAGTTCATAATGCTGTGTATGATCATTTGACCCGAGCTAATCAGAAGTATAAGCAAGCTGCTGATCAGAAGCGTAGGCATGTTGAGTTCGAGGAAGGTGATTTTGTTTGGGCAGTTTTGACTAGAGATCGTCTAAAGCTGCCTAGTCACAAAGAAGATTGGCCCAGTTGAAATCCTGGAGAAGATCAATTCGAATGCATATCGTCTAAAGCTGCCTAGTCACATTCGTTGTTCTGATGTGTTTAACGTGAAGCATCTGTTGCCTTATTATGGAGATTCTTCTGATGATGAACCTGTTGGTAATTCGAGGGAAAATTTTGTCTATCCAGGGGGGAATGATGCAGGCCCAAGTGTGGAGGAACGGACTATTTTGTATTTGGAGGCCCAAGACCGCGTAACAAAAGGGGCTTCACTAAAATGTCTCTAACTTAGGCTACGAGGGTCCGTTTTGGGCGTACAACCAGGCGCAACGAACGTGAGAACGAGCTCCATCTTGCTGCAAACGCTTATTTCTATTACTTATTTTCATTTTTATGTTTTTTTTTTATCTATTTTGGGCATTTTGTTTTAGGCCGTGTGTTTGACCCGTTATCTTTTTTAGGCCCATTTCAAATTTCGGTTTCTATTTATATGTCCCTCTAGTAATATGAATGATCAGAATTGAATTTTGAAACTATTGAATTTTTCACTTCAAATTCCGTGGTCTTTGGGTTGCAATTTGGGGGTTGGGGAAGAACACACGGATATTCTTTGAATCAACGTGTTTGATATTCGTTTCCGTATCACGCGCTACATCAAGATTTTTTTCCGGTTCTATTATAAATAGATTTTTTTTCCAGTTCTATAAATAGATTACAATTTACAATTTTATTTTTAGTTCTAGTTACATTTAATATTTAAAAAGATGCATATAAAACTCCTTTAAATTTCTTTTTGGAACGACCCTTCAGATTACAATTTTCAACTTTATTTTCTAGTTCCGGTTACATTTAATATTTAAAAAGATGCATATATAACTTCTTTAAATTTAAATTTCTTTTTGGGAAAAATAAAATAGTTACTTTCCTTAGAAGTAAAGTATCTTTAATAATGGGTCATATCTTCGTTTAAATTGATATGGAAAGCGTATAACCGTTGAATTTACTTACTTGGTTACTCCATATATATGGCTATATATATATATATATGTATTCTGTTTTCCTGTTCACTATTAGGGTTTCAACATTCAATATATGGCAGAGCTTGGTTATGGCGATTTGGTTGAGCTGATACTCGTAAGATTGGACGTGAAGGATCTGATCCGTTTCAAGAGCGTGAGTAAGTCATGGCATTCTTTAATCGCAAGTCCTCGTTTCTTTTTGAAAGTAAAGTTCGTTCGTGCTGATGTGGTTGAGCAGATACTCGTAAGATCAGATGTGAAGGATCTGATACGTTTCAAGAGAGTGTGTAAGTCATGGCATTCTTTAATCACAAGTCCTCGTTTCGTTAATCGGCATCTGAACCTTAGTTGCAACAAAGATCGCTGCAACAATGAACTTGTCCATAGAAGAATTACTTGTGATCATCTTGTTATTTGTGATCAACTTGTCCATCTTGTTGGTTCTTCCAATGGCTTAGTTTGTATGACTCCTGAAAATTATTCCAAAGTTATAGTAGTCAATCCGTTGACCAAAGAGGCAAGACAACTGAGTTCACTCCCCTCTCGTTTACAAGCATGTTGGGGTTTTGGTTATGACGCATTCAGTGACGACTACAAGGTTATCGCAGGGGCCGAGAAAGGCTATAATCAAACATGTCTTCAAGTGCTGAGTTTGAAATCAAATGTTTGGAGATCAATTGGAGAAGTGAAGTATAGATTTTATACTAAGATTGGTATCTTATGCAATGGTGCACTTCACTGGCTTGTAGTTGATCAAAATTTCAAGATGTTCATTCTGTCTTATGATTTATCTAAAGAAGAATTTAAAGAAATCCCCCAACCTGATGATCCAACATGTATATGTTGTTCTTGTATATGCTATCTTGGAATTGTCAAAGAATGCCTGTGCATATTTAATCGGGATGATCCTTATCACGACGCATGGTTGATGAAAAAGTACAATGTAAAAGAGTCGTGGGAAATGCTACCACATTGGCGTGATCTGGAGACGAAGCGTGATATTGTACACATCTTGAGATGGGGATTAACCAAGAAAGATGATGAGTCATGGTTTTTCCGTGCTTCGGAACATCACTATAGGGAGTATATGGATGCCCCTATATTTGTGCAGAGCCTTGTATCTCCCTATCTTAATGTGAGGCCAAAACAGGCAAGTAACAACAAGAGGATTGCCAAGGTGGGTTTTATTTTTATATATTATGTACAGATTATTGATTTTTCCTTGACATTTGTTATCTTATCATTCATACATTTGGCCTCTATTTACTTCTCATCTTGGTATGTCTTTCAAGTTGTAACTATTCTTACTTGCTCACAACAATAATTTCTTTGCAGTTGATTAATCAAGGGAAGTCCTTCTTCTCCTGGATCAAATGCCTGATTTCGATGTTGTTGAAGCCGTCAAGAAGACAAGTGTCGCGCTATGAATCTATCTTCCAATAGTGTCTAGTATGAATGTATCTTTAAGTAGCTTCTGGTTCTTTCTATTTTCAAGTATCTTGTGTTTGATGGAGTTAGTTTGTTTAATACTTTTATCTAATTAATTCTTAGTCCTAACCATTTTGTAGTTTATGTTGAATTCTGATTTTTTATGTTGAATTCTGATGATTACTTATAGCGGGTTTTCAAGTTCTCATAATATGTGTGGTTCAACATTTAACCCTCTCCTATATGGGTAACCCAAATTTCGAGTAATTATGCACGCATACACACATAAGGTCTAGTCTTAGTACATAGCGGATTCTGTCATAAGCGTTGTAAACTATGAGAGGGCGATACGCATATTCGTGTGGGTTTTATGGGCGAGGTACCTACATCCATTTTAATATAATTTTAAATCTCGATTTCTAGCACACCTAGGCTGAAAGAAGCTGAAAATCTAATTAGTTTCAAAACTTTCCATGATAATGGGCCTAAACACACGATTCCTTTTTTTTTTCTTTAACACACGATTCTAAAATCTGTTAATTTTTTTCTTTAACACACGATTCTAAAATCTGTTAATCAAATTGTGTTGGTACACTTTATGTGGACGCAACTCGGTTCGTTTCAACTCAGTTCGACTCGGTTGGTTTCGGCTCAAATCCGACGTTGCGACATTCCTCCGTCATGCGCCCCAGAGTTCGACACGCGAAGCACGGAGAGCCGCGAACCATTTCCCGCCGACACATCACCATGACATCACTATGATGATGTCACATTACACCATGCATGGAATTTGTTTTGTTAATGAAGTCTACGAAGACTGATCATTATTTGGACAAAGAATGCCTTTTGTGACAAACTCTCATATATATATATCATCAAAGATTGCAAAGATTGCATGTGACGAAGAACATCTCAGATGACGAAGAATCCATGCAAGACATGTTTCGTCACAAATGGAGGTCGACGAAGAACCAACTAGTTTTTCGTGGTAACTGTGTTGACGAAGAACCATCTATTCTTCGTCGCCTCCTGTCCTTCGTCGATCTGCAGAGGCACCAGGCTATATAAACAGAATAGAGCACACAAACACGCAGAGAGCTTGAATGAGCTTAGAGAGAGAGTAGTGAGAGAAAGTTCCGGTGTGCTTTGTTTTTGTCGAATCTTGTACCGAAACTTTGTCAAAATCAATATACATCGTGTTAAACGTTGAATCCTTTTGTTGTGTTTACTCTCTCGCTCGGTTTGTGTCGTAACGAGGATTCCGCACTCGATTAGGCACCCGAAACAAGAAATCATCGTTGTCCGACGATCTGTATCGGAACCTACAATTGGTATCAGAGCCATGGTACCCGATTTAGTAAATCTAACCGTTTACTAAGTCATATGTGCTCTAGATCTGTGATTTTTGTGGTTTTTTGTTCAAGATGTAAAAATGGTGAAATGAAGAAAACCCAGATTTGGAACTAAATCTACAGGTCTGAGATGAATCAGACCGTACAAAACAGTTGGGTTTCATGTTTCACACCAAGTTTAACAAGTTTTCATCATCCGTTATCATTTTTGAGGCGTGTTTGGTCAGATCTGCAAGTGAACAGTGGCTATGTTCTTGAAGAAGTGGTGGCGCTGTTAAGAAAGAAGTAGGGTTTCCCCAAAAGTGAAACATTGAAAAACCACATGTGACGAAACCCCCCCTCCTGATGAAGAACCTTCATCGTCATAATGTGTCCGACGAAAAACTACTGGATATGCAAATGACGAAGAACCTCATGTATTATATGTCACTATGAAGAACCATTCACAATCATCAACGAAAAACCTGTTGTTTACACAAAAAAAAGGAGAAAAAAATGTAGGTCCGGCTAGGAGGATCTAGTCGCCTAATCCTTGTGTACAAACCAACCCGGTTGTGCGGAATCCAACCGGGAAAGCAAACCGAGATAGAACACGCAAGTACACGACACGCAATATTCACCGATTAACACCTCTGTATTAATACGTATGAAAGGTTCGGTTACAAGCACAATGTTTACAAATGTATTCTGTAAACTCTCAAAGTGTGTGTGTGTGTTCTGTGTGCTCTACTAAAGAAACAGAAGGATAACCTTCTATTTATATACACAGACACACAGTACATGACGAATCAAACTAAGACTCGGCGAAACACATAAACATTTGACGAAACAAGAGGCAGTCAATGAATCACATTCAAGGTCGACGAAACTGAGCTGTTTCGTCGACATGATTCCTGTTTCGCCATCTTTGGGCTTTGGCCCAGCAGTGAAGGCCCATGTCATAGTGTTCATGCCATGCACGTACAGTTTCACCATTTGCATGTATTTACTTCTACATGACATCATTATGATGATGTCATGGTGATGTGGCTCCTCGGGAAGGCTCGCGGCTCTCCGTGCTTCGCGTGTCGAACTCTGGGGCGCACGACGGAGGAATGTCGTGACGTCGGGCTTGAGCCGAACCTAACCGGGTTGAACCGAACCAAGTCGAACCGAGCCGAGTCGCGTCCACAAAATATGTATCAACAAACTCCCCCTTGGACGCTACTCGTGAGGTTCATCTTCCATGTCTTCCATGTCTTCCATGTCGGAGGATCTTCAATTTCTTCACGTCTTGAAAGCAGAAAGTGTATCAACAAACTCCCCGTTTCATGTAGGAAGTGTGTTGACAAACTCCCCCTTAACATAAGCTCCCCCTTGAGTTATGTTCGTGAATGACTTGATCTTCAGTACTTGAGATCCTTGTGGTGTTGATGATGGCCAGCGGCAACTCGATCATCTTCATCATTTGAGTGCCTTCACGTCGTGTCTTCATTCCGAAGCTTGTCATCGACCATGTTCTCCTTGCCTTTAGAATCTGCACATGCAAGAAATCTAAACGCGTAATGAGAACAACTGCTTGGAATATAGTTAGCATAACAAACAACACACGTATGACCATATCTCAATCAACTACCGTCCGACAGTTTGAAAGTTTATGAAATTTGTCAATTTTAGGTTTTAACTTTCAAAACTTGCAAATTTCGACCGTTTATGAAGATTTAGTCGTTTTGGTTTTCGTTCAGATTTCAGGCAACGAAGACTCGATATCCAACATCGTACGATCGAAAATAAGATAGAAATAAAATCTTTTTGGCTTTTAGAAAGTTTATATTAAAACACACCTAAAATCTTTTTGGAATTTTTGAATATTTCAAATGTAAAGACAGAAAGCAGTAAATAAATATATACAAAGATGCAGAAACTGAAAGCATTAAATAAATATTTACAGACATTCTTTTTGCGAGTTTCGAGGGTAAGAGAATCATATCAGTGTACGGTCATGCCAAAACGCTCTTGTTGTTCAATTAGTTAACATTAAGATAAACATCCTATAACAATTATCGGTATTGTTGTCCACTTAAGCTCAACTTATCAGATGTAATCATGGCGAGGGGATACGTTAAGGTATGATTTATACTTACCGACCGGTGTTCATCCACATCACGACACATTCCCGTATCAAGGTATGCACGAGGGTTCATCTTACCGGTAAGTATACCGATTATCATCTGTTTGACCGTATATGATGTGAGATTCTCACTTATTTTGATTGAAAACAAGCCCTATGTGATAGAATCACTTATTGACGAGGAACTTGATTTTCGATGCATGAAGGCACAGGAGCAAGTCCGTGAACAGGTCAGTACTTTCGTACAGCAGAGAGACGAACTTGACTCCCGGAAGAATGTGATATATTATCACTTATTTTGAGGGACATGTGATTGTTTATCACTTATTGAGGTCGAATGCAATATGTACACGTATGTATGGTATCATGGAAGATCTAGACTTGCATCCCCGTTATTTTTCGGTAAAAGATACAACCATGATACCCAGATGATAAGCAGCAGAAAGACCGAATATCTCAGAACCTCGGCAATCTCTCAAACGAAATTTCGGTACTAAGACCATATGCCAATGAATGGTTCCCACCTGGTCTTCAGTCGATTTAAGTTTATATCACCCTGCACACTTTAAAATGATTGTGAGCCTACCGATACATCTTATATAGAGCTGCTTATCATTTTTCATTTAAGGTTTAAAGAGGTTTGGACAGACCACTGATGTACTATCATTTTCTCTTTTGCTCGCCAGGAAACTCATTTTTGTTTTTCTATTGTTTTTGTGTTTTTGAAATTTTTTGATGTTTTTGAATTTTCAAATTTGGATTTACTCTCCCTAAAATCAACAAACTAAGATAAAATTTAAAAACGCAAAGGTATTTACAAAAATGATTTTCCGATGTTGGTTTTACTCTTGCTTGACCTTAATGCCGTTTACCAATAATAAAAAGTCAAATCTTGATTTGTCAAATGCTTTGGTAAAAAGGTCGGCACGTTGGTCATCGGTGTGGACCATGACAACATTGATGAGTTTCATAGTGAAACAATCACTTGTGAAGTGATATTCGAGATCAATGTGTCTGGCCAAAGAGTGCTGTACGAGATGAAAATAATTCATACAGCAGCTTAAATATCGACAAGTATAGGAGAGATTAGAAATTTAAAACCGTATCCTGCAACTGCTTCTTGCATTGCAAGGAATCTGAACGCTCTCCCAAACTGGATATCCACCCGTTGTGGACTTCAAAGTCGATTTTTTGTAGCTACTGAGAAATCTCTTCACAGCAACAAGATCATAGACCTCTGGGTCCGGCTGGTCTTCCACATTGCACCAGCGAAGGTCTTTGTTTTTCTCTTGAGAAGTAGTGTGCGGTTGTTCAATCCACGCCAAGGCATCCGCACACCCGGTTGGTTTGTTCAACAAACACATTTTCTTCAATCACACCGTAGAGAAAAGTACCCTACACGTTCATCTTGTGGACTTTGAACCTCTTGTGGAAGAAAAATCCATAAATCTTCGAAAAGCTTCAGACGTGCTACAGGCGCGTACTTTTCATTGGAACCTTTCCTGAGGACCCGATCAAAAACCATAACAACCAAACTTTGGAACATATTTCATCTGTCCGAATTTTTCAACTTCATTCAACAACATTCTTTCACCATCATTCCTTCATCGGAATGTTTGTCTTCTTATCTTTTTCCTTTCTTTTCTCATTTCTCTCCATCAAAGGCAACAACTCCTAGATATAACAATATTTCGTAGCCTTTTGTCGCCAATCTTGTGCATGGACGCTCCACTATCAACAATCCTAAGACTATTAATAGTTCCTCCTGGAACATCCTACACACTCATTCAGAGATTAGTTGGAGAGGGGGACCCAAGCCTTCACAGACTTGGGTCGTCCGTCATCATCGAGAATTGTGACATCCATTTCCTGATGATTCGGAATTGATGTAGCTCCCCCTGAAACAGTTTCCGTTTTTGGTTTCCAAATCTGTTTTTGTTTTTCATTTTTAACTTCTAACTTAACAGACTGTGTTTGGACAACCTCTGGTTTTAAAACCTTTTCAACCTCTTGTCGTTGTTTCTTTTTCTGTTTCATTTCCCGTTGTTTAACAAGACGAGGGTCCTGTCTTGGTGAAACAAATCTTTTATGGTAATTGTTACCATGGGGGACATCAACTTTTGCTTTCAATTTATGAAGATACGGACAGTTTCGAATTATGTGTCCAATTGTACCACATTCAAAACATGATCTTTGTTCAACAATCCCCGAAGCATCATGTGATCGTCTTGCCGATGATGAACTTTGTGATCCCGAGGTACTAGGTTTTGAACTATTTGGTTCATTCTTTTTCATCACTGTTGCTTTCTTGACAAAATCTAAGTTAGATTGATTTTCAAACGTTTCAATTTTGTCCGTTCCCTTAGATTTCACAAAGTTCACATTCTTGTTCTTCTTTTGATTTGGCTTCTTTTGACTTTGAGCCGGCAATTTTCCTTTTTGTTTGTTATGATTTTGCTGCCTTTTCTCTGTTGGTAATTTCTGATTGCCAAATTGTTTTCTAACTTCAGCCTTTGGGATAGGAGGGCACTGTGTTACTGTAACACGTGATCCTGTTTTTCCCAGAAACTTACTTGTCGAATTTTCAAAGACTTTACTGATTAAAGATTGATTAACATTCTTAATAGGAAAATCTTTGTCAGAATAAATTTTATCATCACCAACAAGAGTGTACAGCAAATCCACACTCTTCGACTCTTGTGCAGACGAGGACTTGATTGCAACAGTCTTAGCGGGTTTTGCAGGAGGATCACATAGAATATGATTCTCAAGAGGTATGTCCTCTTCTTTGATCACCGCATCAGACTTTGCTGAATCAGTATCATCAGATTCATCATCAGAAGAATCAGCATCCTCAACAACAACTGGAGGATCCTGATTCTGTTCAGCAGAAGACACACATGTATCTGCTGACACATCCGAATCTGACGATACTTCCTTCTTGTATCCGAGTCCTGTTGCAAATTCCTCAACGTCCAAAGGAACAGATGGTTCAAAGTGAGTTCTATACTCCTCATCAGGCAGTGCATCATAATTGTTTCTCACGGGTGGTGGACATTTCTTATATCCGATGCATGTGATATCCCTTTTCTCTTTCTGAACATCAATGATGTGATCCAACACATAGCTAGAGCTTAAATAGCTGTCTAACTTGAGTCGGATCGCCTCACTTTCAGTTTTAACACAAGCCATCTCTTTTTGCATTATCTCAAGCCTACTGATGTAAAGGTTTATTTCCGTTTGTTTTCTTGAAACCATTTTCGTTAGCTCAGTCTTATCTTTTCTTAAAGTTTCAATCATCGTTTTAAATTCCTTTTCATGGTTTTCATAAAACATGTTGGCTTCTGTGCACTTAGAAAGATCCACGGTCAACTTTTGGTTGTGAATGAATGTCACATCATACTTGTCTTGCAAAGCCTCATGTTTGCTTTGCAACTCACACCACTTAGCATTCAACGAAACATGTTTGTCTTGCAAGTCAAACAATTTAGCTTTTAAAGCATCATGTTTGCCTTGCAACTCAGACATATTTGCATCTAATCCAACACACTTATCACATCTATCACAACTATCAAATTTTGATTCATCGACACGTACCTGACTGGAATCACTTTTAGATGTTGACCTTTCTGCATCAGAATCAACAACCTCCCTTGATGATTCACATTCAGATCCATCCTCGCTTGAACTTGAAGTTGTATCATCCTCAACTGAAGTTGAAACATCTTCATCTGAACTACTGTCATGTTCAGAACTGTCATTATTTCCCGAGGATTCACCATTGCTGACATCTTTGACAATTTCAGCATACAACGCCGTTTTTGTCTGACTACAGTTCCTTGTATCGAGAGATGATGGTGCTTCAGTAGAAAGATGGCGCTGTAAAGCAACTGGTGGAGGAACTGGTTGAAGCGGATTTCCGTACAAGTCTGTTGGTCCGGTAGAAATTTTATTAGCTTGCGAAGATACCGGTACGGGAGATTCGACCCACGAAGGAGACAAACTCGTGTTTCTATACTTTCCGCTATCCGGAGACGGAGTACCATAATACATATCTGTATTTACCGGAGTACCCCAAATCGGATTCATTTTTGATCAAGAAAAATGAATACCTGAAAATCACACTTAAATCAAAACGTTAAATCACTTTCTGAAACCTTCTGTTAAAAATTCACAAATTTGTCGACGAAACAGTTTGTTGACGAAACTGAATTTTAAACACTTGGTTGTCGAAACAGAAATTTGTAAACTCCTTTGGCGAAATAAAAGGTAGTCAACGAATCACATTCAAGGTCGACGAAACTGAGCTGTTTCGTCGACATGATTCCTGTTTCGCCATCTTTGGGCTTTGGCCCAGCAGTGAAGGCCCATGTCATAGTGTTCATGCCATGCACGTACAGTTTCACCATTTGCATGTATTTACTTCTACATGACATCATCATGACATCATTATGATGATGTCATGGTGATGTGGCTCCTCGGGAAGGCTCACGGCTCTCCGTGCTTCGCGTGTCGAACTCTGGGGCGCACGACGGAGGTATGTCGTGACGTCGGGCTTGAGCCGAACCTAACCGGGTTGAACCGAACCAAGTCGAACCGAGCCGAGTCGCGTCCACAAAATATGTATCAACAAAAAAATATATATACATCGACGAAGAACATCTGCGACGAACCTCCACACCTTATTAAAGATCCGACATGATATCTTTTATGAAGACAAGGACGCGCATCAAGCGTTACGATTTCAGCGCGTCGCTTGCTTTTGTTACTATCGTGGGATCCACCCCGGAAGCACCTGGTCATTGAAGCACTGAAGATTGGAGACTAAAGACCGAAGACCAAGTAACAGACAAGGGGGAGTTTGTTGATGCATATTTTGGTGTCTGTAAATTGTTCTTTATTAGCGTTGTAATTTTACGGTCTTTTACTTATCGAGTCTGTATTCGTCAGTCGACCAAGTTGGATATCCTCCTATCTAACTTTGGTCCGACAGCGGTCTCTTTGGTATGTATGTTATAAACTGATGCATGTTGCATTTGGTCGGTAGTTTATGTCTGTGTGTGTGTTTTTACATGTTCTGCTGCAAACTGTCAAACAGTTTGCAGCTGATCTGTTTTGCAACCCTCGACGAAAGACATGTTTCGTCATAGATGTGTATGACGAAAAACCTCTTTATTCGTCATACCATGTTTCGTCGCAACAGTGACGAATAACCTGGTCTTTCGTCGACCACGGTTTTTCGTAGGCCCATTATGTTTTTCGTCATGTTTGGGTTTGGCTGCCTATATAAACCACACTTGATCTTCTGTGTGAAGCCATGAGAGCATATCCTACTGTGAGGTTTACCTTCAAGCATTGTGTGTATGTGTTTGATGATTGTTCTCATCCGTTTAATCAATAGACTGTGAATCTTTGGTTACGTCGTGTTCTTGCTATTTCTGTGTTTGGTTTTGCATCGTCACGGGGATTCCGCACTCGTGACCGTGTTTGTTATAAACAAGGATTTGGTTTCGTGATCGATCCTCAGAAAGCGGACCTACAAATTGTCCTGAATAAGTAAAAGAACATATAAATGAATGGACTTAAATAAATCAACATGACAAAATATCAAATAAAAATAAATTTAACGTACAAAACGTACGAATTGAAGGTTTTGCTGAAAAAAAAAGGTGACATTTTCGTAATTATCAATAATTATCAAAATTACTCTATAAATGATTCTGTAGAGTAATTTTGATCTTTGTAGAGTAATTTTGTAAAATGTTCATGTAGAGTAATTTTGATCTTGTAGGGTAATTACCAAAATTACTCTACAAGTGTTTCAAAACTACTCTGCATCAAAAATACTTTACAAGTGAATCAAAATTACTCTGCAAGTTTATCAAACAACATACAATTCAAAATTACTCTACAAATGATCCTGTAGAGTAATTTTGATCTTGTAGAGTAATTTTGATCTTGTGAAGTAATTTTGTAATTTTTTTTAGTATTTAGTTATGGGGTTTAGCTTTATGGTTTAGTTTTTAACATTTAGTTTGGGTGTGTGCGGGGGGGGGGGGGGGGGGGTTAGGTTTTTTGAAGGTTTTTTTGGTATGGTATAGTTTTTTGATCAAACATTTTACAAAATTACTCTACAGTATCATTTGTAGAGTAATTTTGAAAATTACCCTATAAGCAGACAATTAGGGGGGGATAGTGCACGGTCCTCCCAACAGCCGGAGTGATCTCACTCCGGGAGCCGCTACCCGACCAAGCTAGCTCCGCGGTGACTTCCCCATGCTGAGTTCTTACCCTGGGCGACATATGCCACTCCCAAGACTCGAACCCGGTACCTCTGGAAAGAGGTGGGTGTCGGTGGCCAACTGGGCTACCCCAGTTGGATATAAGCAGACAATTACAAAAATGCCACCGCGTGTTTTTGTTTTTTTTCATACTATTCGTACGTTTAGTACATTAAAGTTATTTGTACGGGAACTTTACTCAAATCAACATTCACTTCAATGAATAAGACCGGTATTCATGTGTGGTCATTTTAGTTTTCTTTTTGAACGGCGTACCGTTAGGGGATCGGATATCGCTAACCGGGTTAGTAGTCAGTCTGTTAGTATCACCAAGTTAGTATTAAAACACCCTTTGCTTGGACTTGAACTCAGGACATCGAAGAGAAGCAAAACTTCCCACCTCCCCTTTAACCACTAGGCAAAGAGACTATTGGTTATGCTCATTTTAGTTAAGCTAACAAAATTTTTTATTCACATTATTCTATTCATTTTATATTTCACATGAGTCAAACACCATTGTCTGTATACTATTGTATACTATGTAGTCTTTATGTTTTTAATAATCCAAAATTTTTTATTCACATTATTCGATTCATTTTCTATTTGTCCCATGAGTCAAAGACCATTTTCTCATATAAAGTGTATACTATGTAGTCTTTATGTTTTATAATAATCCAACTTTTATTAAAAATGTCATTTGGAATTGCACTTACAATAAAATATAGTGAACTTATATAGAATAAATGTTTGCTGTTTTTTTCCGGTCCTTTTATAAATATGTCTCTATACATTTAATATTTAAAAATTCCGGTTCTTTTAAAAATACGTCTCTTTACATTTAACATTTAAAAATTAAAAAAGATGTATATATAACTATGAAAACATAACTTCTTATGAATTTCTTTTTAAACAAAATACAAAATAATTATTGGCTCCCACTATCTACACACTCACTTTGCCTATCTGCACACTTAGGGTTTAAATACGCTGCGTATTGACCAATACGCAGCGTATTTAAACCATAGATCTCAGTGGCTGTAACCAATCATTGCACAGAAAACAAGGTACACATACGATGCGTATTGAGCAATACGTAGCGTATAACCAGGGACCATTTTTGTAAATTTATGAAACTTCAGGGACCATATTTGTCAGTTTTCGAAACTCTAGGGACCTTTTTGTAAATTTTCGAAAAACCAGGGACCATTTGTGTAAATTAACGAAATCTCAGGGACCATTTTTATAGAAATATCAAAAAAGGGGAAAAAGGGGGTCTTCATTTAAGAACCGGCCCTTGCAAGACTCGAACTCGTGACCTCTCGTTTAGAACCGCAACGCCTTAACCAGTTTATCCTCTGTCCAGAGCTGTTAGAATATGAAACTTAATTCCTTATATACACTAGTTAGGTAATACGCTGCGTATTGCTCACTACGCAGCGTATGTTAGTGGTTGGTACACTCCCAGCGTATTAAGTTTCATATTCTAACAGCTCTGGACAGAGGATAAACTGGTTAAGGCGTTGCGGTTCTAAACGAGAGGTCAAGAGTTCGAGTCTTGCAAGGGCCGGTTCTTAAATGAAGACCCCCTTTTTCCCTTTGTACTAATTTTTTTACAAAAATGGTCCCTGAGATTTCGTAAATTTACACAAATGGTCCCTGGTTTTTCGAAAATTTACAAAAAGGTCCCTAAAGTTTCGAAAACTGACAAATATGGTCCCTTAAGTTTCATAAATTTACAAAAATGGTCCCTGATTATACGCTACGTATTGCTCAATACGCAGCGTATACAGCATATACAAACCTGGCAAAAAATTGACTCTTGAAACCTACCAAAATGACCCCAAATTTGCATCAGTTTTATATACGCTGCGTATTGACCACTACGCAGCGTATAGGAACCTTGTTTTCTGTGCAATGATTGGTAATCAGGCACTGAGATCTATGGTCTATCTACATTGCGTATTGGTCAATACGCATCGTATAAGGGTAACCCTATATGCTGCGTATTGACCAATACGCAGCATAGATAAACCCTAATTTTGCTAGGGTTTGGTGTGCCAATAGGCACACTCTAATTATTTCCTTATAAGATGAAATCTGCGTTAAAATCCATCTGAATATACCGTCTACCTTTGGCTACTAGGGTTTTAAGTTTCAATGGCAGAGGTCGTTCATGACGATATAGTTGAGCATATACTGATAGGATTAGACGTGGAGGATCTGATCAGTTGTATGAGAGTGTGTAAGTCATGGCACTCATTAATCACGAGTCCTCGTTTCGTTACTCGTCATCTGAACCATAGTTACAACAAAGATCGCTACAACAATGAATTTGTCCATAGAAGAATTGTTTTAATCACGCATCCTGGTTTCTATAGACATAGTCATCATCTTGTTGGTTCTTGTAATGGCCTGGTTTGCATATCTTCATTACAAGATCGTAAAGTTTTTGTAGGCAATCCGTTGACTAGAGAGGTAAGACAACTGAGATCACTCCCTCCTTGTTATCCAGTATGTCGGGGTTTTGGTTATGATTCATCCAAGGATGACTACACCGTTGTCGCAGTGGCCAACAAAGGCGAGAATCGTTCATGTGTTCAAGTGTTGAGTTTGAAATCAAATGTTTGGAGAGCTATTGGAGAAGTGAAGTATGTGTTTATTAGTTGGGTTGGTTTCTTATACAATGGTGCACTTCACTGGATCGTAGAAGATCAAAATCGGAAGCTGTTAATTCTTTCTTATGATTTATCTAAAGAAGAATTTAAAGAAATCCCCAAACCTGACGATGCAAGATATGAATGTACTTATACTAGCCGCCTAGGAATTGTCAAAGAATGTCTATGCATATTTCGTGGATATGGGTATTCTTCTAACGATGTATGGTTGATGAAAAACTACAATGTAAAAGAGTCGTGGGAACTTCTACCACGAGATCGTGATCATGACAAGAAGTATGATAGTGTACACTTCTTTAATTTGGGATTACCCAAGGATGTTGATGCATCATGGTTTTGTGCTATGCAACATAACTATTGGCTGCATATGGATCTCCATTATTATTATATTCATGCTCCTATTTTTGTGAAGAGCCTTGTATCTCCCTATGTTAATGGGAGGCCGAAGCGGGGCCAAAGGAGTGCCATGATTGGTGAATTAGATTCGCCTGGCCTTCGTTCTCTTCTCCCTTGGAATGATATAGATGCACCTATATTTGTGCGGAGCCTTGTATCTCTGCATGTTAATATTGAGAGACCAAAACAGGCAAGTAACAACAAGAGGATTGCCAAGGTGGGTTCTATATATATTATGTATAGATTATAGATTTGCATTTGATATCTTATAATTCATACTTCACTTCTTGTCTTGTTATGTCATGTCCTGCAATTGTAACTATTTTTACTTGCTCACAACTCTAATTTCTTTGCAGGTGATTAATCAAGGGAAGTCCTTCTCCTGGATCAAATGCCTGATTTCGATGTTGTTGAAGCAGTCAAGAAGACAATTGTCGCGCTATGAATCTATCTTCCAATAGTGTCTAGTATGAATCTATCTTTCAGTAGCTTCTGGTTCTTTCTATTTTCAAGTATCTTGTGTTTGATGGAGTTAGTTTGTTTAATACTTTTATCTAATTAATTCTTAGTCCTAACCATTTTGTAGTTTATGTTGAATTCTGATGATTATTATGTTTACACACAGCAGTTTCTAGTATCTTGCCACAGGTGATTACCTAACCCACAAGGCAAACATATAAACCCACCGCGGTTTATGTTG
Organism: Helianthus tuberosus; assembly: GCA_030545235.1. Classification (NCBI taxonomy): domain Eukaryota; kingdom Viridiplantae; phylum Streptophyta; class Magnoliopsida; order Asterales; family Asteraceae; genus Helianthus; species Helianthus tuberosus. The sequence goes on from CM060362.1 coordinate 5,828,454, forward strand.
AATAGTTTATGTTGAATTCTGGTGATTATTACATTTACACAGAGCAGTTTATCTCTGTGCCTTTTTGACAAAAAGCTTCTATGTATATGTTACATATCTTGTTACAGTTGGTGAACAAAGTAGATGATAGTTGTTAACTAAGTGTTTAACCTACATATTTATATGATTTCAAATAGTTAATACACTTCACTACTGTTTCTAACCACCTACACATGTGCATGACTAATGACACATAACTTAGGAGAACCTACACATGTATGTGTAAATTAAAATTTTTATATTATATAACTGATGTGTAGAATTTTGAATTTTTATATTAGAAAAAAATCTAACTTGGTAGAGAATTCGAGGATTTCTAATTTCGAATTTATGAGAGAGAATTACAAATAATTGAGGGCCATCCTTGAGAATTTAGGGATCTATCAGACGAATGCGAGTAGAACGATGGACCCTACTCATGACCTACTAGTCTAGTTGTATGGTGTCTCCATTTACAAATGTGAGTTGTGGGTTCAAATCTTTACACGTGAAAGGTAAAGGTGAAATTAAGGTTTTGAAAAATTTGCCTTTAAAAAAAATAAAAATTGGCCTTGTAAATTTTCATATAAAAGATGCGTAGACGATAAGCGAGCCAAACAAAATAGGCTATTGTTATACTATTTTTTTAATTAGGTTTTAATTTTTTTTGAACGACAAGGAACGACGTGCCAACCACCGTGACACCGGGCGCTATGGCCAAGGTCGACTGCTCGACCGCCGCCAGCCCCTTGGCTCTCTCAGATGAGCAAAAACCCGACCTCAACCCGCCCGAAGGCACGACAGTGGAATAATCGGTAAAACCTCGCCTCCCATCCAACACGAACTGGCGCCACCCGTATTCGCCCTTCACCTGGATGTCGCAGAAAATAATGGGAAAAGTGGGAGTCGAACTTGGGTCACAATGAACACCAAATTTTCCCCCAACCACTCCACTACTAACTCATTGGCAATTGGGTTTTAAATTTAATCATGGGTTTTTGGACCTGGAATAGTAGGCCATGGGTGATCTGTCAGACGGTCACCTACCTTACATAGTTAGTTACACATGGCCTAGGCCGACCTAAAATAATCGAGTATACTGGTAAATTGTTACAACCAGAGAAATTTAGTAATAAAGTATTTACAATAACGTCGTCGTTAACAAAAGGAAATTATTACAAGCAGAGAAATTTAATAATAAAGCATTTACAATAACGTCGTCATACAATTTACACCACTGTTCACTAGTAATCGTAATTGATTACTTATAGCGGGTTTCAAGTTCTCATAATATGTGTGGTTCTACATTTACCCTCTCCTATATGGGTAACCCAAATTTCGAGTAATTATGCACACATACACACATAAGGTCTAGTCTTAGTACATAGCGGATTTGTCAAAAGCGTTGTAAACCATGAGAGGGCGATACGCATATTCGTGTGGGTTTTATGGGCGAGCGTACCTACATCCATTTTTAATATAATTTTAAATCTCAGTTTCTGGCACAACTGGGCTGAAAGAAGCTGAAAATCTAATTAGTTTCAAAACTTTCCATGATAATGGGCCTAAACACATGATTCCTTTTTTTTTCTCTTTTACACACGATTCTAAAATTTGTTAATTTTTTTCTTCAACACACGATTCTAAAACCTGTTAATCAAATTGTCCTGAATAGGGGTGTTTGGTGTTACGTTTTTAAAATAGATTATGCGTTTTGAAAAAGCATGTAGGTACATGCTTCTCCAAAACTGCGTTTTGGAGGCACATAATCACATTTTCAGCCAAACATTTTTTTAGATTATTTATGTTTTACAAACACAATAATCAAATAATCACTTCAAAACGTAATCCCAAACACCCTCTAAGTAAAAGAAAATATAAGTGAATGGAATTAAATAAATCAACATGACAAAAGATCAAATACAAATAAATTTAACGTACAAAACGTACGAATTGAAGGTTTTATTGAAAAACGCGGTGGCATATTTGTAATTATCAGTAATTATCAAAATTACTCTACAAATGATCCTGTAGAGTAATTTTGATCTTTGTAGAGTAATTTTGTAAAATTTTCTTGTAGAGTAATTTTGATCTTGTTGGGTAATTACCAAAATTACTCTACAAGTGTATCAAAATTTCTCTGTATCAAAATGACTTTACAAGTGAATCAAAATTACCCTGCAAGTTTATCAAACAACATACAATTCAAAATTACTCTATGATTTTGTGGGGTAATTTTGTAAAATGACCCTGTAGAGTAATTTTGTAATTTTTTTTAGCATTTAGTTATGGGGTTTAACTTTATGGTTTAGATTTTAGCATTTAGTTTGGGTGTGTGCCGGGAGGGGGGGGGGGGGGGTTAGGTTTTTGGTGAGGTATAGTTTTTTGATCTAACATTTTACAAAATTACTATACAAGATCAAAATTACTCTATAAGAATAATTTACAAAATTACTCCACAAGATCAAAATTACTCTACAAAATTTTGAAAATTACCCTACAAGCAGATAATTACAAAATGCCACCGCGTGTTTTTGTCTTTTTCATACTATTCGTACGTTTAGTACGTTAAAGTTATTTGTACGGGAACTTTACTCAAATCAACATTCACTTCAATGAATAAGACCGGTATTCATGTCTGTTCATTTTAGTTTTTTTTTTGAACGGCGCGGTTAGAATATCGCTAACCAGGTTAGTAGTTGGTCTGTTAGTATCACCAAGTTAGTATTAAAACACCTTTTGCCTGAACTTAAACTCAGGACATTCAAGAGAAACAAAACTTCCTAACTTAAGCTAACAAAATTTTTTATTGACATTATTCTATTCATTTTATATTTTATATTTCACATGAGTCAAACACCATTTTCTCATATAAGGCGTACACTATGTAGTCTTTATGTTTTTAATAATCCAATTTTTTTTATTCACATTATTCGATTCATTTTCTATTTGTCACATGAGTCAAAGACCATTTTCTCATATAAAGTGTATACTATGTAGTCTTTATGTTTTATAATAATCCAATTTTTATTAATGTCATTTGGAATTGCACTTACAATAAAATATGGTGAACTTATCTAATCTAACTACTATAATAAAAGAAACCAACTTTTGGACATGTGTCATTCATTGAAGGTATCCTCAAATTTATATTTATCTAAATAAATAAATAATAAATTAGTATTAAATCTTATCATACTTTAATAAAATATTATCCTCAAATCTAAATTGTTAATTTAATATATTTTTAAAACAAATACCTCTATTATCTACTTATCTTATATTAAATATATAAATAATAAATTAATATTAAATGTTATCCTAATTTATTAAAAACATAACTTTTTTTATTATTTGGTATACAAAATTATGTTTATTCAACTCGAGTAAAACGCGAGGTTTTTACTATTATAATAAAAGAAACCAACTTTTGGACACGTGTCATTCATTGAAAGTATCCTCAAATTTATATTTATCTAAATAAATAAATTATAAATTAATATTAAATCTTATCATACTTTAATAAAATATTATCCTAAAATCTAAATTGTTAATTTAATATATTTTTAAAACAAATACCTCTATTATCTACTTATCTGATATTAAATATATAAATAATAAATGAATATTAAATGTTATCCTAATTTATTAAAAACATAACTTTTTTTATTATTTTTTATACAAAATTATGTTTATTCAACTCGAGTAAAACGCGAGGTTTTTAAGGATATAATTTTTTTTTTATTATTTGGTAGATTTTTCAACCCGACTATACACGGGTTTTTTAAAGATACGACGTTTTTAGTATTTGATATACAAAATTACATTTATTTAGGATATAATTTTTTTTGTTATTTGGTAGATTTTTCAACCCGACTATACACGGGTTTTTTAAAGATTCGACGTTTTTAGTATTTAATATACAAAAATACATTTATTTAATCTGTGTAATACACATGTTTTTAAAGATATAACTCTTTTTTATATCTATTCAACACGTGTATATACGGGGTTTTTAAGAATGTTATTTTTTATTATTTGGTAGATTTATTCAACCCGATTATACACGGGTTTTTTAAAGATACGGCGTTTTTAGTATTTAGTATACAAAATTACATTTATTTAATCTGTGTAATACACATGGTTTTTAAAGATATAACTTTTTTATTATTTGATATATAAAATTACATTTATTTAACCCGTACAATATACAAGGTTCATAAAGATATAAGTTTTTATTATTTAATAGTATATAAAATTACATTTATTCAACCCGTGTAATACACGGGGTTCTAACCTAGTATAGAATAAATGTTTGCTATTTTTTCCGGTTCTTTTATAAATATGTCTCTTTACATTTAATATTTAAAATTCCGGTTCTTTTATAAATATGTCTCTTTACATTTAACATTTAAAAATTAAAAAAAGATGTATATATAACTATGAAAACATAACTTCTTTAAATTTCTTTTTAAACAAAATACAAAATAATTATTTCCTTATAAGATCAAATCTGCGTTAAAATCCATCTGAATATATCGTCTACCTCTAGCTAGCTACTAGGGTTTTAAGTTTCAATGGCAGAGGTTGTTCATGACGATATAGTTGAGCATATACTGATAAGATTAGACGTGGAGGATCTGATCAGTTGCATGAGAGTGTGTAAGTCGTGGCACTCATTAATCACGAGTCCAGGCTTCGTTACTCGTCATCTGAACCATAGTTATAACAAAGATCGCTACAACAATGAATTTGTCCATAGAAGAATTGTTTTAATCACACATCCTGGTTTCGATAGTCATCATCTTGTTGGTTCATGTAATGGCCTGGTTTGCATATCTTCATTACAAGATCGTAAAGTTTTTGTAGGCAATCCATTGACTAGAGAGGTAAGACAACTGAGATCACTCCCCCCTTGTTATCCAGTATGTTGGGGTTTTGGTTATGATTCATCCAAGGATGACTACACGGTTGTCGCAGTGGCCAACAAAGGCGAGAACCGTTCATGTGTTCAAGCGTTGAGTTTGAAATCAAATGTTTGGAGAGCTATTGGAGAAGTGAAGTATAGTTTTTATACTACGATTGGTATCTTATGCAATGGTGCACTTCACTGGATCGTAGAAGATCAAAATCGGAAGCTGTTAATTCTTTCTTATAATTTATCTAAAGAAGAATTTAAAGAAATCCCCAAACCTGACGATGCAAGATATGAATGTACTTATACTAGCTTCGTAGGAATTGTCAAAGAATGTCTATGCATATTTCGTGGATATGGTTATTCTTCTAACGATGTATGGTTGATGAAAAACTACAATGTAAAAGAGTCGTGGGAACTACTACCACGACGAGATCGTGATCATGACAAGAAGTATGATAGTGCACACTTCTTTAAATCGGGATTACCCAAGGATGGTGATGCATCATGGTTTTGTAGTGCTATGGAACATAAATATTGGCTGCATACGGATCTCCATTACTATTATATTGATGCTCCTATTTTTGTGAAGAGCCTTGTATCTCCCTATGTTAATGGGAGGCCGAAGCTGGGCCAAAGGGGTGCCATGATTGGTGAATTAGATTCGCCTGGCCTTCGTTCTCTTCTCCCTTGGAATGATACAGATGCACCTATATTTGTGCGGAGCCTTGTATCTCTGCATGTTAATATGGAGAGACCAAAACAGGCAAGTAACAACAACAGGATTGCCAAGGTGGGTTCTATATATATTATCTATAGATTATAGATTTGCATTTGATTTCTTATAATTCATACTTCACTTCTTGTCTTGTTATGTCATGTCCTGCAATTGTAACTATTTTTACTTGCTCACAACTCTAATTTCTTTGCAGGTGATTAATCAAGGGAAGTCCCTCTCCTGGATCAAATGCCTGATTTCGATGTTGTTGAAGCAGTCAAGAAGACAAGTGTCGCGCTATGAATCTATCTTTCAGTAGTGTCTGGTATGAATCTATCTTCCAATAGCTTCTGGTTCTTTCTATTTTCAAGTATCTTGTGTTTGATGGAGCTAGTTTGTTTAATACTTTTATCTTAATTCTTAGTCCTAAATATTATGTAGTTTATGTTGAATTCTGATGATTATTATGTTTACACACAGCAGTTTCTAGTATCTTGCCACCAGTGATTACCTAACGCACAAGGCAAACATTTAAACCCACCGCGGTTCCACTCTAGAACCAACTGACAATAGATGGAAACTGTTGTTTTGATGATGAGTGCCACATTTTGATGCTGTTAAGATTTTATTATTGATCTGCCTATTAATTCTTTCTACTTTCAATTATATCGTGTTTATGGATTTAGTTTGTTTAATACTAATCTTCTAACCATTTGATAGTTTATGTTAAATTCTGGTGATTATTACATTTACATAGAGCAGTTTATCTCTGTGCCTTTGACAAAAAGCTTCTTAGGGTGTAAGGAGTGGTTAAACACTTTGGAGTGGCAAACTAAAAAACCGACCAATCAGAGCGCGCCATGTCAATCAATCAAAAGTGTTTAAACTTTGGTGAAAAGTGTTGGCAATGGTTTAGACACTTGGTGAACTGGTAAACTATTTAAAAAAAAAAAGGAAAAAATTGTGATTGGTTGAGATAGGAATGGACCCCACCCACATTACCCTCTTTCTCTCTCAATCACCTTCCCCGCATCGGCAAGCCATCCCCGCACCACAACCTTCGCCGCGTCGTCAAAACCTCGGCGGCGGTGTTTGCCGCTCGGCAAAGAGGTTTGCCGACGTTTGCCGTATCCCGCTCCGCACACCCTTATGTATATGTTACATATCTTGCTACAGTTGGTGAACAAAGTAGATGATAGTTATTAACTAAGTGTTTAACCTACACATCTATATATAATAAAAGAGATGAGTAAATGGTATCGGGTATAGGTATCGGTCTTAAATTAACCAAACCGGTGTATTTTCGGTACCGGTTCTGCGCAGGTATTCACCGGTTTTTACCTTCAAATACCGGTGCCGTACCAGTACCGACCGGTACCGAACCGTACCATACTAGGTATATTCGGTACCGGTACCCACGTTTGGAGATTTCGGTAACGATATTTTCGGTACGGTTGGTACCGAGCTCATCAAATCCTGTAGCAACGCAAGTAATTGCACCGTTTATATTACTTTTCATACACTATATATAATTTAAAATTAAAATTAGAATTAGAATAGATTAGAATTGTAACATCATTAAGAGATGAGTAAATGGTATCGGGTATAGGTATCGGTCTTAAATTAACCAAACCGGTGTATTTTCGGTACCGGTTCTGCACAGGTATTCACCGGTTTTTACCTTCAAATACCGGTGCCGTACCAGTACCGACCGGTACCGAACCGTACCATACTAGGTATATTCGGTACCGGTACCCACGTTTGGAGATTTCGGTAACGATATTTTCGGTACGGTTGGTACCGAGCTCATCAAATCCTGTAGCAACGCAAGTAATTGCACCGTTTATATTACTTTTCATACACACAGTAAGTAAACTGTATTTTGTTTGAATGAGGTTTTATATACACAACAACTTATTTTGCTTTCTTTTTTGTCTTTTTCTGTAATAAATGAATTGTGGCATGTAAAATTAACTTAGATATTTAGATTATTGATGAGCAAATCGTATCAAATCCTGTAATCAAACTGGTATCGTATCGGTACCAAATTTACTATACCAAATCATTCTCGATACCAATTTGGTACCCACCTTTTGGCGTTTTCAGAATCGTTACTTTCGGTTCGACACCGGTCTAGCACCATACCTGTATTTATTGATTTTTACCTTCAAATACCATACCGTATTGTACCGAGCATTTTCGGTGCCGGTACCTAATTTCGATGATTTTCCGGATTGGTACTTTCGGTGCCGTTACCGGTACCGAGCTCATCCATATTTTAACGTGATAGCACCGTAATAACTGAGCTCCTCCATAATTTAACGTGATAGCACTGTAATAACTGAATTGAAAACATTCGAATTTCCAACGTGTAGGACGTGTGGGTCCTATACTTACCACGTCATTTTATTTATGTTTTGATATTCGGTATCTGCTTGCTGTTGTTGACACGCGTTTTGCAGTCATTGGGTCCCCGCCGCAACGCGCGGGTGGAAAATAACTAGTTTATATGATTTCAAATAGTTAATACACTTCACTATTGTTTCTAACCACCTACACATGTGCATGACTAATGACACATAACTTAGGAGAACCTACACATGTATGTGTAAATTAAAAATTTTATATTAGAAAGAATCTAACTGATGTGTAGAATTTTGAATTTATATTAGAAAAAATCTAACTTGGTAGAGAATTCGAGGATTTCTAATTTCGAATTTATGAAAGAGAATTACAAATAATTGAGGGTCTTCCTTAAGAATTTAGGGGTCTATTGGGACAATGCGAGTAGAAAGATGGGCCTACTCATGACCTACTAGTCTAGTTGTATGGTGTCTTCATTTACAAATGTGAGTTGTGTGTTCAAATCTTTACACGTGAAAGGTAAAGGTGAAATTAAGGTGTTGAAAAATTTGCCGTTAAAAAAAAATTGGCCCTGTAAATTTTCATATAAAAGATGGGTAGACGATAAGCGAGCCAAACAAAATAGGCTATTGTTATACTATTTTTTTAATTGGGTTTTAAATTTAATCATGGGTTTTTGGACCTGGAAGAGTGGGCCATGGGTGATCGGTCGCCCACCTTACATAGTTACACATGGCCTAGGCCGACCTAAAATAATTGAGTATAGTGGTAAATTATTACAACCAGAGTAATAAAGTATTTACAATAACGCCATCGTTAAAAAAGAAAATTATTACAAGCAGAGAAATTTTATAATAATGCATTTACAATAACGTCGTCATTGTTATGAATGTTTCATTTATATGGTGACTCTCCACATATGTAACCTCCATCTATTGATTACCCTTGTATTAATGTTAAGCCTCTATAAATAGTGGTTTCATGTAATTGATATTACACACTCAATGAATAAGAATTCTCTCATTCTCTATACTTCTCGTTGTCTCTATATTCTTTATATTATACTTTACATATTAAATGTTGCTATTAGGCCGTTGATTCACAACACGTTATCAGCACGAGTTGCTGCAAGATGTTCATATCCATGATTTGGTTTTCCTTCATCCATTCAGGTAACGATACACAAACCTCATATCTCAACTTAATATTTTTTTTCACATCTTGAATAAAGTTACAAAGTTTTGTTGCGACTAATGGGAACAAATTTTTATTGGACTTTAAATAAATTTGAATTTGTAGAATTAGTCGTACCCATAAAAGTGAAATTAATAGTAGAAACAATTGACATGCCTCTCACCTTGGATGCCTTCATGGTTTCATCTTTTGTCCTCATATTATTGTTTTTTTAAGATCTAGTTTTGTGAATTATTTTGACGGCATGAAAGTAACTAAGGAGAAAATAACCAAAAAAAATAAATTATGTTTGATTTGTTTTTAGAAATAAAAAAAAATAACAATAACTGTAGGTCCACTTGGAGGATCAAGATTAAACCTACTTCCTTGTTTTGTAACACACTAACGAGTGCGGAATCCACGTAAGTATGCAAACCAAAGCAAAAAGAAACAAACACAAAGTAACCAAAGATTCACAACTTTGATTAAGTGAAGAGAATCAGTACACATATACACACAGTGTTTACAACTTTCACAGGGACTCTCTTGACTGAACTGTGAAACAAATGTGTCCTTATATAGGCCCCAATACCCGGTAACACTACGAAGAGTGTTACTGGGCCACAAACAGTATACAACCCCACGAAGACTAGGAGTCTTCGTGGACTGACCGGCGAACACTCAAAAGCTACGAACCCTTATCAATTCTTCTTGGTGAACCTTTAAAGGCCACGAACCCTTGAGAGTTCGTGGTGAACACTCCTTACAACACTGCTTAGTGTTCGAGAACAGTGATTCCAAAGAATTCACTAAGTCTTCGTTGAGGTACAATATATGCATGGAAGAATGATTTCATCACATGACATCATCGCGATGATGTGTCGTTGATGACGGTTCGCGGCTATTCGTGCTTCTCGTGACGATCTCTGGGGCGTACGACGGTGGAATGTCGCGACGTCGGTCTTGAGCCGAACCTAACCGAGTCGAACCGAACCGAGCTGCATCCACAAAGTGCATCAACTATAACTGACATTTCATTCACTAGTTATGTAATTCGATCCATTCATAGAACTTGGGTATTCAAATTGAAATGGATGGGGATTTTCTGCACTAATTTTTATAATATAAACAAATGTTGTGATTTGTTTTCATCATTTATGTTTTTAGATTTAATCTACTTATTATTTCTATTCATCACATATATGTTGTTTTTTTTAATTAAAATCGAAGGTTAATTTAACATGAAAATTTTAATAGTATTTGAATTGATCATTGTTAGGGCTCATTTTCTTAACATACGTATCCTGACCAATATCCTGCCTTTGTTTGTTTATTTGTGACCAGGATGCTGGAAGAGGATATTGCTAACATCTTGGGTGATATCCGGAGGCTTATTGAATTAACCACGTGCAGGTTAAAGGCTGAGACTTGCTAACGGTCAAGAGGACTTCTTCTCCTCAAGACTCGGACGAATTTGTTGAATGAGAGACGTTGAGCCCGAAAGACCAGGTCTACAACGTTCGAAGAAGGAATATTCGGTGGATCCCGCAAGTTTAGGATAGTTTGTTATTTTATCTTTACTATAAATAGATGGGGGCGGATCAGTTTAAGGCACACAATTTTTCACTAACACTCTCGTACACTTTCACTCTCTAGCTCATTGCAAACACCACACTTGTATTCAAATTTCGTTGTAACACTTAGTCGATCCGTACCACATCCTGCATTGTATCCTGATTTTTGAAGCAATTGAAGAACAAGGCAGCTGCGATTGTCAGCTCCCGAGGTTTTATGCCGGCGATCTAGATTGATCAAGGGCTTTCCTCGTACATCTCGTGTCGTTTACTTTACTTTTGCTCATTGTTTGATCATAGATACAACTCAATATCCTGAGCCGTATCCTGAATACTGATTTTCTAAATAACTTAACAAGCATATTTTCAACACACTTTCTAGCACACTACCTCACTTTACTAATTTGATCACTAAGTTACTTCGGTAATTTTTGACCAAAACAATTTGGCGCCCACCGTGGGGCAAGTGGTGCTCTCTTTACTAAATTTTTTTGTAAAATCGCTAATCGGCTTTCTATTTTCAAAACTTTTTGCAACATTGTCCATAATGGCCTCAAGATCAAACTTGAGTTCCTCTACTGTGTCTGCTATGACTTCTGCTACTACCGGTTCGGTGCTTCCACCACCTCCTCCAAGGATGCCAGCCTCTACACAATCTCAAGATGTTATCCCTACTCGGAGTGTCCAGGGATCTGCTCCCGTTTTAGCTTCTAATGATGAAATTTTAACCTTATTTGGAAGTGTGCAGGAACAAATGAGGCAGCAACAGGAAACAAACCAAATGCTTTTAAGGGAAATACAACTCCTGAAGTCTGGCTCGAGCAGATCTGCTGAGGATATTGTCACTCCATTACATCCCAGAACGTTGAACTTCAGTTCAGCTGTGTATACTGAGGATAACAGGGGGAATATTGTGCCCAGCCTTCCTCAGAATCATACTCCTGAAATACCCTCCTCGGTCAGGATGTCGACCATAAGGAGCTCAGGATATGCTTCAGGATATGGGCAAAATCCTCCAACGGGTAACGTGTCAAATAATAATAATACTCATGCTACTAACAATAGTGGATCTTTGCAGGATACAGGTGTGACATCAGCGCTTACTAGGGAACTTCAGAAGTTGAAGGACATGATATCTAGTGTACCCGGGGTGGTCCAGCCGATCCTGGAAGTGTCCCAAGACAGCCACAAGATATCTCGTTTTGCATATCCTATCTGTGATGCTGAGATCCCAAAGAGATTCCAAACCCCCAACATGAAGCTTTACGACGGAACAACGGATCCTGAGGAGCATATTGCTCAGTATAGGGAAAGGATGGAGATTAACCCTATCCCTCCGGAGCTCAAGGAAGCGTGCTTGTGCAAGGGATTTGGTTCCACTCTAACAGGATCAGCCTTAAAATGGCTGTTAAACGTTCCTCCTCACTCAATTACTTCGTTTGCTCATTTGGTTAATTTATTTAACAGTCAATTTTCTTGTAGTCGGAGTTTTGAGAAACTAACCAGTGATCTTTACAGGATAACTCAAGGGCCTCAGGAATCCTTGAGGGATTATGTAAACAAATTCAGTCGGGAATCCTTGGATATCCCACATCTTGATGTTGCAACAGCTGTGCAAGCTTTTAAGATGGGATTACAAAAGGATTCTCAGTTTTATCAGGATCTTGTAATGAATCCCTGCAGGAATCTCGACGAAGCTCGTAACAGGGCTTTGAGATATATCCGTTTGGAAGATGACAGGAAGATGCAAGAAAGGATGAACTCATCTAACACTTATGAGTCAACTAACAGGAAGTCAGAATCCTCATTTAAGTCATATCGGCCTAAGCCATATGGTAGAAATGAAAACAAGAGAGTGAATGCTGTCGAAGATGAGGATCCTGAAGAGTATCCTGAGTTGTCTGAATATTGCTTTTCTGTTAACATTCCTGAATTGATGTATGCCATGCAGGGTCTAGGGGACAAGGCTAGGTGGCCTCGAAAGAATCAACAAAAGGCTGACTGGAAAGATAAGTCAAAATGGTGTGCTTTCCACGAAGATTTCGGACATGTAACTGAGGATTGCATTGCTCTAAGGAAAGAAATAAGCTATCTTCTAAGCAAGGGATATCTGAAAGATCTCTTAGGAAGAAAGAAGAATAAGGGTCAGGATACTGAGAAGGATCCTGAACGAGCAGCATCACCTCCTGCGGATGCCAAGATAATCAACTTCATTTCGGAAGGATCCGACATTTGTGGAACTTCGTATTCGGCAGCAAAGAGACATGCAAAAGAAGCTAAGGCCGAAAGGGGAGACAAACCTGTCAGGATGACTACCCTCACAACTGACAAAGTGATTACTTTTGATGCTGATGATAGGGATACTGTCCAGGATCCTCACCATGATGCTCTGGTAATAACGTTATATGTGGCTAACCATTTTGTACGCAGGATATTAGTTGATAATGGCAGCTCCGTCAACATAATCCAACTAGAAACTCTGAAGAGAATGAATGTATCTCCAATGGATATCACTTCAAAGTCTACCGTGCTTGTTGGATTCAGTGGAGAGGCTAGAAACACAGTGGGAGAGATAAAGTTGCCAGTATACGTTGAAGGAGTCAACTCGATACAACGTTTCTGTGTAATGGATTCTCTATCCTGCTATAACATCATACTGGGAAGACCGTGGATTCACGATATGAAGGCTGTGCCATCAACATATCACCAATGCATCAAGATTCCTACCCCTTAGGGAGTGGTCAAAGTTGATAGTGATCAGCAGGAGGCAAAAGAATGCTACTCATCCTCGATGAAATCCTCAACCAAACCTAGTGCAGCATAGCAATTAAAGATGCGGGCCCAGGATATGGTGGAGGATCCGGAGCAGGATGTGAAGAAAATTATCCTGAATCAGGATAATCCTGATATCTCGGTGCTCGTAGGAACCAATATCCCTCAGGATATTGAAGAACAGTTAACTAACTTTTTGAAATGCAGGATGTCAACGTTTGCATGGAAGCATGAGGATATGACAGGCATATCCAAAGATATTATCATTCACAAGCTTGGGATTGATAAGTCATTCAAGCCTGTGCAACAAAAAAGAAGGAAGTTTGCTCCTGAGCGGAACACTATTATCCAGGAGGAAGTTGAAAGACTATTAAAGTCCAGAATGATCAGAGAGGTTAAGTTCCCAAGATGGCTAGCAAACGTGGTTGTAGTACAAAAGAAAAATGGGAAATGGAGAGTTTGTGTAGACTACACAGACTTGAACAAAGCCTGTCCTAAAGACCCATTTCCTCTTCCCCACATCGATGCAATGGTAGATGCCACTGCCGGGCATGAAATGCTGACCTTCATGGACGCATCTTCAGGATTTCAACAGATCCAAATGGAGCCTTCTGACCAGGAGGATACTGCCTTCATGACACCAACAGGTATTTATTGTTATACGGCTATGCCTTTTGGTTTGAAAAATGCAGGTGCAACGTACCAAAGATTGGTAAACATGATGTTCAAAGACAAACTGGGGGACACCATGGAGGTATATATCGATGATATGGTGGTGAAATCTAAAAAGGCTGAGGATCACCTCCGGGATATCAAGGGAGCATTTGATATTCTGGACCAATACAACATGAAGCTGAATCCTGCTAAATGCCATTTCGGAGTGGGGGCAGGAAAGTTTCTTGGATATATGGTGACAAAAAGGGGGATAGAAGCAAGCCCAGAGCAGATCAAAGCTATCCTGGATATAAAATCACCTTCAAATATGAAGGACGTACAAAGATTGACAGGGCGAGTAGCAGCTTTAAACAGGTTTATCTCGAGATCCTCAGAGAAGTGCAAAGATTTTTATGATATCCTGAAGAAGAATAAAAGATTCGAATGGGGGGAGAAGCATGAAGCAGCCTTGCAGGATTTGAAACGATATCTCTCAAACGCACCTCTACTGATGAAGCCTGAAAATGGTGAACCACTATCCCTATACCTCGCTGTATCAGGGAATGCTGTAAGTGCCGTTCTTATAAAAGACCATGAAGGTCAGCAATATCCTGTTTATTATGTTAGTAAAAGTTTGTTAGATGCTGAAACTAGGTATTCTCATTTAGAAAAATTAATATTAGCTCTAGTAATGGCATCGACAAAACTTAGGCATTATTTCGAGACACATAGGATACATGTTAAAACAAATTATCCTGTCAAAAATGTGCTTAGGAAACCAGAGATGTCAGGCAGGATGGCCAAGTGGTCAGTAAAGTTAAGTGCTTATGATTTGGTATATGAACCTAGAAATGCCATAAAATCTCAGGCTTTAGCTGACTTTGTGGCTGACTTTAGTAGTGACATTCAGGACGAGGTAGACCTAGAAGTTCAACAGTTAGGAGAATCCTCAGTATCCTGGACATTATATACTGACGGTGCTATTAGGTGTGAATTTCCTGCTACTAATAATGAAGTAGAGTATGAGGCTTTAATTGCAGGATTAGAGTTGGCTAAGAGCATGAGTGTCAAAAATTTGCAAGTATATGTTGACTCTTTGTTAATTACTAACCATTTTAATGGATCCTATGCAGTTAAGGGTGAGAAATTAATCGAATATCTCGATATTCTCAAAAAATTAGCAGGATATTTCGATGTTTTTATACTTGAACAGGTACCGAGGGAGGATAATGCTGAAGCGGATGCCTTAGCAAATTTGGGATCATCGATCAGGATACCTGAAGGAATATTACATGTCTTATATCCTGCAACGAATCCTCAGGATAAAGAAGTAGCGGGTATTCAGGATCCTGGAGCAGAACATCCTGAGAAGGATCTTAAATCCTGGACGGCTCCAATCATGAGATATCTCAAAGAAGGACACATCCCTGGAAATGAGAATCCTAAGGCATTTAGGATGAAGGTATCACGATTCACTATTATAAATAATATTTTATACAAGAAATCTCTTGCAGGACCGTATTTGAGGTGCTTGGAGGATCCTGAAGCCAAAGAAGTACTTCAGGATATACATGAAGGGGATTGTGGTAACCATGCTGGGGGCAGGTCGTTATTCTCAAAAGTGTTAAGGACAGGATATTATTGGCCAACAATGAGAAAGGATGCAGCAGAATATGCTCGAAGATGTGACGCATGTCAAAGACATAGTAACATACTGCATCAACCTGCTGAACCATTATATCCTATTGTTTCCCCTTGGCCATTTATGAAGTGGGGTATGGATATAGTGGGAAAGCTACCAAAAGCTCCGGGAGGAAAAGTCTTTATGCTAGCAATGACGGATTATTTCTCTAAGTGGGTTGAAGCAGAAGCATTTGTTCAAGTGAGAGACCAAGAAGTAGTATCCTTCATAAAGAGGAATATCCTAACCAGATTCGGAGTACCAGCCGAGATAATCTGTGACAATGGTTCTCAATTTATAAGCAAGAGAACTACTGACTTTTGCAAAAGTTGGGGAATCAAAATGATTACATCTACTCCGGTACATCCTCAAGCAAATGGACAAGCAGAATCCTCAAACACGATAATTGTCAATAACTTAAAGAAGAGACTTGGAGCCAAAAAAGGAAGATGGGCAGAAGAATTACCCTTTGTTTTATGGGCTGATAGGACAACGGTAAAGAGTGCAACAGGCCAAACTCCATTTTCTTTGGTATTTGGAGCAGAAGCAATGATTCCAACAGAAATGACAATACCTACTGCAAGATCTACCCTAAGTGATCCTGAACAGAATCCTGAAGCCTTGAGTCAGGATTTAGACACTATAGATGAGAAGAGAGATGCGGCAAGGCTAAGAATGGCAGCATATCAACAGAGAATATCCAGGGCATATAACAAGAATATTAGGACCAGAAGATTTAAGGTTGGAGATTGGGTGCTAAGAAAGGCTTTTCAGAATACTACTAATCCTGCCGATGGCAAGTTAGCTCCAAAATGGGAAGGACCATATGAAGTTGAATCAGAAGCAGGAAAAGGAGCATACAGACTCAAGAATATGGAGGGAGATATGCTACCGAGGTCTTGGAATGCTATACACCTTAAGCTCTATTTCAAGTGAGTTTAGAATTCAATTTCTAACTCAGAATGGTATGAATTCTATCTTTTTTAAATATGTTTTGGTTTAATTTATTCTTTGAAACTCAATACTAACTTAAGCATCGGAGGGGTGTTAGCCAAGCTAACACCCACCTTAGTTTACAATTGTTTTGCAAGATATGTTTCAGGATATAGCTCCAGGATATGTACTCAGGATAACTCGAAAGATTAGAGGATTGGCCCCCTCTCTCACGTTTAAGGGATACTGATCCCTTCACAGGTTTAAAGGTATTCACCTTTCTTCTGAATTGGGTTTAAACACCCCGCCTGGAGTGCAAGTTATTCGGGGATAGTTCAAGGTGGCGGGACCAGTCCATGTAAAAGTGGCTGACAATTTCGTTACTGTTGGCTATATCCTGAATCCTAAAGGTATATGAGGATTGATCACCCTCTCTCACGAAAGGGTATTTTCATACTCTCTAAGGTTTAAAGGTTTTCACATTTCTAAGTCTTGGAGTTTATACACTCCCGCCTGTAGCGCATGAAAATTTGGGATTTTCCCCAGGATACAAGGGATTTATCTCCAGTACATCCTTGGGTTTTACCCTTGGGACCTAAAAAATTGCCTATACAATGGAAGCTGACATTCAGAAGATTTCTAAGTGTTTGAAGACATTGTACACAGGGGACATTCCTACCAGGGCAGTGATGAAAAGCTCAAAGGCTAAAGTTCGGAACTAGTATGCTAAATATCTCACACAGGGGACATCTTCATTGGAAGAGTTGCAAGAAGATTGAGGTTTGATAAAAGGGTTATATGCTACTCCGGGTATGATCTTTCCTTTGTAAGCCACGTTTAAGTTTTTAGTAACATTATGTTAAGTATCCTGATATATATCCTCAAAGTCCTTTTAAGGATATTTGATTAGGGTGTTTGAAACTAGTATTAGTTTGGAACTTTGATCATTTAAATATTATCAAAACTTGGTTTTGAAAAGATAGACTGTTTTTCACTTTCTAAAGAAATTTCTACAAAGTTGAAGGAACGTTTGGAAATTCTATCTAATAAAAGGTTTTTACAGTATATCGCTGAGTATACTGATCAGGATATTTTCATAAGATAGTAATACAAAATTTTTACAAAGCTAAGAGTTACACTAAGTAATGCGAGGCAATAACAAACAAATAAAAAGATGAAATTATTCTTGAAACAATCAATACTGGTTGATAACCGAGGGTTTCATCCTGAAACCCAGGACCCATCCACCTTCGGCTATCAAATTGTTTCAACACAGAAATAAATTGTTCATAAAAACATAAAATTGTTCGAATGATTTAAAGGAAATAAGCTCTAGGGGGTAGTGCCTTCTTGGTCCATAATGGTTTCAGCAACATCCGCCTTGGGATCCGCCTCAGCATCCTTCTCAACATCGGCTGCTTTTTCAACTGCTTTGGAAGGTTCTTCGACAGTTGATTTGGAAGACGTGCCGCCGAGGTTCTTCAGCTTGGTCTCCCAAGCACCAACATCCCAAGAAGGGCATTCGAAACCCAATGTTTTGGCTTCATGAGCCATCTTCAACCTGGCTTGAAGGAGAGAAATGATGACGGAACTTTTGAGGCTTTCCCGGTAGCTGACCGTATCCCGTTCGTACTGCACATGGGCGGCTTCCAGATCGGCCTGGGCTTGAAGAGTAACTTTGTTGAGAGCGGTTTGGTGTTCTTGAGTCATGGCTTTAAATTTTTGCTCATAATGACGAGATTTGGCGGCTGCAATCATGCCTTGATCGGAGATTGTGATTTCAGCTTCCTTTAGCTTGGTTTCAAGCGTCTTGTTGAGCTTGCAGGATTCTTGATATAAGTTAACCAAACGCTCAAGACCCTACAAAGGTAAGACGATAGGTATTAATATTGATAAATCTTTGATAATAATGTGAATTGCAGGATATGATATGAGAATATTAACCTGGTTGAGAAAAGAAGTCATAAACCCGCTAGCTTCAATGAACCCGTGCTTCTCATAAGGAAATGTGTCAGAGGAATCAGGTTCTTTCCTTTTGCGGGAACTTGAACTCCGGGGCTTGGTAGCCGGTGAAGGTTTAGGAATAATGATGGCTTTGGAGCTGCTGGGTTTAGATGTAGCCGTGGTCTTGGGGCTAGGTTCTTTCTTGACCTGGATCTGGTCAGAGTAGCTGTCCAATTCGTCAAGGTCAAAGACTTCAGGGATCTTAGCTGGTGCTGCATAAAGGGAAAAGTTTTACTCTTTATCTTATCATTATACTGTTTTGACTAATTATTTTGAAAGTAATTCTTACCAGACATCTCGGATGATGAGTATTGACTGGAACTCGGGACGTGTGTGGTGAAAGTCTTGTCTATTGCAGGTAACCGGTAAACAGTATTGATTCTCTCTTCTGACTCAGCGGTAGGGGGAGCAACTTCCTTGAAGTTCACTGCATAAAGATAAAAAAGAAGAGTATTAATAGAAAGATAACAATTAAATGGTCTATGAGGATATTTATGGTCCTACCGGTGGTTAACCACTCCACCGGAAGGCTGGCACCCTCAGCAATGGAGTCTCGTTTGACAAAGAAAAATTTGCGTTGCCATCCGTCTTCGTTTTTGGTGGCCTTGAGAATCAGGGGTTTGCTGGAGGTCGAGAAGAGCAAGAACTGGCTAGAGCCGTGGGATCGGAGGCGATAAGCGATAGGCAAATCCTCGATGCGAAGGTCGGAACAATGGAGATTTTTGATTTGGTTAAGTACAATTAGTACTCTCCAAACCATGGGCATGGTTTGTGCGAAAGAGATGCCGGTAATTCGAAAGAATTGCATCATGAATTCAGGAAAAGGGTATCGAAGACCTAATGAAAAAGGATATGCTGGAAAACAAACCCATTCGGTGGAAGAAACATCCGATCGGATTGACCGATCGAATGGTCTAAAGACCGTGTTATCGGGGAAAGCGCCGGATGCTCTTAAAGCTGCAATGTCTTCGTTGTCAAAAGCACAGATCTCCTTTTTGGGATTTTTAAGGAGATTCTGCTGGGTGAAGGTTTCGGCGTCCATTGCAAGTAAGGTGATGTAAATTGACAAAAAGTAAATCGGAAGTGGAGGATTACCTGAATGTTCTGTTGAAGATATCTGCTTTTCAAACAAGAAAAGAGAAGATATAGGGGCGTTGTGGATCTCCATTGAGTAAAAAACGCGTTGGAGGTTACAATGTGATCTTGACCGTCGCTTTGTTTTAAATGTCTTGAGTTATGGGATAAGATTTTTGAAATATATCCGTTGGATTGGTATACCAACTGATATATTTGGGGACAATTGTTAGGGCTCATTTTCTTAACATACGTATCCTGACCAATATCCTGCCTTTGTTTGTTTATTTGTGACCAGGATGCTGGAAGAGGATATTGCTAACATCTTGGGTGATATCCTGAGGCTTATTGAATTAACCACGTGCGGGTTAAAGGCTGAGACTTGCTAACGGTCAAGAGGACTTCTTCTCCTCAAGACTCGGACGAATTTGTTGAAGGAGAGACGTTGAGCCCGAAAGACCAGGTCTACAACGTTCGAAGAAGGAATATTCGGTGGATCCCGCAAGTTTAGGATAGTATGTTATTTTATCTTTACTATAAATAGATGGGGGCGGATCAGTTTAAGGCACACAATTTTTCACTAACACTCTCGTACACTTTCACTCTCTAGCTCATTGCAAACACCACACTTGTATTCAAATTTCGTTGTAACACTTAGTCGATCCATACCACATCCTGCACTGTATCCTGATTTTTGAAGCAATTGAAGAACAAGGCAGCTGTGATTGTCAGCTCCCGAGGTTTTATGCCGGCGATCTAGATTGATCAAGGGCTTTCCTCGTACATCTCGTGTCGTTTACTTTACTTTTGCTCATTGTTTGATCATAGATACAACTCAATATCCTGAGCCGTATCCTGAATACTGATTTTCTAAATAACTTAACAAGCATATTTTCAACACACTTTCTAGCACACTACCTCACTTTACTAATTTGATCACTAAGTTACTTCGGTAATTTTTGACCAAAACAATCATTACTACAATTTTTGTTTTAGTAATGCAAATAAGTGTTTAATCATAATTTAGTGATGCAAATAAATGTTTAATCATAAAAATATATAGATTGAATTATGTATGCGTGTGTTTTATTCCCAGGGATTTTATTATACTATTAAGAGTAAACTGCCATTTTGGTCCCTGTGGTTTGGCCAGTTTTGCCACTTTAGTCCAAATCTCAAACTTATTACATCTGGGTCCCTGTGGTTTGCATTTTGTTGCCATTTTAGTCCAAATTTTAAATTTGACCAGATTTCCCATTAATGACCTGCTATTTTGTCTTTACCCTCAGGGGCATTATGGTCATTTTAGATTTATTATCTTTTTATTATATTTTTTCTTTTGTCTTATCATACTTTGTCTTTACTCTCTCTCAACATACAGCTGTGCGCCTCTCTCTCTCAAATGGGAGAAACCAAATCATCATCGGAGAACAGATTGAAGCAATCAGCAAAGTACTCCGATGAAAATCGAGTGCCGTTAAGGGCTAAAAACAACAATGCACAGTCGAATTTAAAACCCATATCGATCTGGGGTTCTAACATCGTCAAAGGTTTTGCAGCTGAAAAGAAAACCAGATCTGGCGTCCACCACGAATTCCAGAAACCCTCTTGTTCCTAATCGAGCCAAACGGTCACTTATTGGGGATTTATCGTGTTCTGCCACTGCTACACAAGTTCATCCTCAAGGTGGTGGTGGTGGGCAAGAACGGCGGCGGTGGTGGTGGAGCTTGGCGGAGGAGAGAGATGGGCAAGAACGGCCACTGCTACACAAGTTCATCCTCAAGGTGGTGGTGGTGGGCAAGAACTGCTACACAAGTTTAATAGATCGTCTTCTTCGGAGGAGGAGAGAGATGGGCAAGAACGGCGGCGGTGGTGGTGGTGGCAGGTGGTGGTGCTTGGCGAGATGGTGATGAGGGTACTTGAATCGGATTTGATTTCTAAACAATAACACCAGAAATCCTGAACAATAACACCAGAAATCCGACTTGATTTCTGAGGGTACTTGAATCCGATTTGTGTTCTGCCACTGCTACACAAGTTCATCCTCAATGGATGTTCAGAAATCGGATTTGTAATCGTTTGTTGATTTTTGTAATTTTTCTGGGTTTTGTTGATTTGTACTGAACTAGTTGGTTTGTTGATTTTGTTCAGTAATCGAATCGGATTTTGTTGATTTGTACTGAACCAGGTGGTGGTGGTGTGGTGGTGGTAATTTAGAGAGAGAGAGAGAGAGCAGAGTTGAAAAGAGAGAGGATGTGTTGTAGATCTGCAAATAGATAGAGAGAAGAGAGACAAGGTTTTTTTTTTTGTCCAATTATGGGTTTAATTGGTTTAATTATTTTTATTTAGAGGTTAGTTATAATAATTTCAAAATGACGAAATGCCCCTGAGAATAAAGACAAAATAGAAGGGTTTAAGTAGGAGAATCTGGCCAAATTTGAAATTTGGACCAAAATGGCAACAAAGTGCAAACCACAGGGCCCTAGATGTAATAAGTTTGAGATTTGGACTAAAGTGGCAAAACTTGCAAAACCACAGGGACCAAAATGGCAGTTTACTCTACTATTAATAAGTATGATTAATGTGATCTTTTGAGATATTTTATTAAGTTACTATTTTGGCATACATAAGGTTTATATTTATTGTTTTAGTTTGAAAACAATATGGTTAATGTGATTTTTATGAAATATTTTATTAAGTTACTGTTTTGGCACACATAACGTTTATATTCTTTGTTTTATTTAGAAAACAAGTATTTATGGAATATGTGGTGAATGTTGATGATAAACTAACTATCTGAATATTTGATATAATTAATTTGTTATGAAGTTATTCACTAAAATTTTTTACTAAAGAATATATGGTTCAGATTTAATTGTTATTTCAATTCATATATATTTTACTTGAACTGAATATATTAAATATATTTAAGGTTAGAAAATTGGTTTTAAGATTACTTTATGGCTTATATAATTGGCTGGTACATAGAAAATTATTCTTAATCTATATGTCTTGTTTGTACATCAATAACACATGCCTCAAATGATAAGAATGATCAAACCTTATAAACATATTCCAAGTCGATATTAGCTTTTATTATACGTAAAGTGCATTATTTAAATTGTTGATTCATGAACAAACACTATTTTGTAACATGTGTTAACTGAATTGCATAATATTTCAATATCAACTAAATCAACTAAGAAGTTGATAATTGTGCATGATATTATCACATATTATTTGGTGTAAGTAATAGGGTTCTTTATTTCGTATAGAATATATTTTATAGATGTTTCTATTTTTTTATGTGAGAGCAATAAATATTTTATATAAGATATGCATGTGATTTGTTATGCCATGATATGTTAATACATAATTTATATATTTTACTTGAATGTGATGACATATTATTATTTCATAAGGTTTTATTATAACCTTGTTTTATTTGATAACATATTATAAATTATGTATTGTTTGATTTAACTTTGTAGTATATGTCATCTATATGCTATACATTGTTTGTATGTAGCTATTTTTGGATAAATTAAGCAAATAAAAAACCAAAATTTGTGATTTATCATTGTTTTCATAAAATATTATAAATATATTCACGTATGACATTCAAAGTGTGTCATACTCTCTGAAAGGTCGCCATATGTTGACCAATAAATCTTATACGAGTCGGTCATGTAAGTTTTTCTCAAATTATATATTAGTGAGAAAAGAAGATTGTTTTTAAGGAAAAACAAGATAAAGTTTTCCATTAGTCACACCTGAGACATAATCTTGAAGTAGCAATATCAAATGAAAAGTTTGAAATGATTTCATATAATGAAAAGCTGTGAAACATTTTTTTGGCTTTCCTTCATTCTTCGAAGTGAATGTGACTATATATTGATTATTGTGATCATGGACATAACTAAAAAATTGGTATGATGATCAGATTTATAATGAAATCGATTATAAAAACGTGTAATGATGGTCATGCTAATAACGAGATAGACCACCAAAAGAGGCAAATAAAGAGAGTAATCATATGAGAATAAAGTGTTGAAAGTTTGAGTTGCTAATACGACGTTGTCTCGTATTTTATATGTTTAGTATACAAACAATGTGCACATAAAACATAGTGCAAGTAATACATATATGATCATATGCTCATAAAGTAGGAATATAATTAAAGAATATTCACGGTTATTACCAGAATAAAAGTTGTGTGGAGCTATCCATTCCCTAAAGTGAATGTGATGATATAACAATCAGTGAAAGGTCACAATCATAACTAAGGAAATTGTAATGATGCCACCATGAATGGTGTATGATTATTCCTTGAATAAAATGTGATGATATAATAATTAGTGCAAAGATCGTGATCATGGTAATTGAGGAAATGATGCTCATATAATGAGATCAACCATGTTTATACTGAGATGACTATAAAACGATTGTTATAAAGGTAACGATCATGGTAAATGAGGAAAGTGTAATGATCCTCAACCACGTATATATTGAAATCGACCACAAGAAATGGCAATATAAGAGAATGATTATACGAGAATAAAATATGGGAAACATGTTATAATATGAATGATTGAAATAATAATTGTTATTCTTTTGGATTTTCTATTTGTGTATTGAACAAACATGAGTGCAACTAAAAGCATATATGATGATCACAAACCCGAAGTTTATGGTTCATAATCATTTAATGATTGGCATGACCGGTTAGACCATACCGAGTCTAGATGATGTGAAAAATATGAAAGAACTAGAAGATTCTTCATGGTACTTACACATACAATATTTTCTCTCAAGGGAAATTATATATTTGCAAAATAAATGAGGTTGTGTATCCCTAAATATTCTGGAAGTGATTAAAGGATATGCATATCCCAACATGATACTATTTAGTGTTTTAAATCGATGCATCGTCTAAATGGTTATCAAATCCACAACCTGAAGCTTGTGTGATTGTAGCTTAGCTAATGTGATAGCAATCATATTAATCCAGATTAGTATATTTATTTGATAATAGTGAATTTGATTCCCAAGTTATTAACGATCATTGGGATAAGTGTTATTGTTGAGATGATCACTAAACGTCTACTATTGGTTACAAAGCCAATGATCATGAGAGGAGCAAAAGTTCATTTAGGTACATGTGATTTTATATATAGTACCATCAATTCACATCAAGCCAATAAGTTATAGTTCTCCTTATACAGTTGGTTTTTGGTCAGGAACCAAAGATGTTTCATCAAAGATTTTGGTTGTGCGGCATATATTGAAACTCATCCACCACACCGCACAAAGATGAGATTTCTAAAAAGTTTGAGAATATGTTGGGTATAAATAACCGTCTATGATTGAATATTTAAAGCCATTAGTGAGAAATTTGTTTATGGCTCATTGGTTTTCACTTTAGTGAATGAATGTTCCCAACATTAGGGGGAGATAACAAGCAGTTGCAAAGTGAAAAGTGAAATGAATTATCATGTCATCTTGATCCTCAGACTATAAACTATGAACTAGAAGTCTAAAGTATAATTCATTTACCAATATTAAAGAACAAATTACCAGACAAGTTCACTGACCTAAATAGAGTGACTAAGTAAGTCACATAATCAACTGCTTATGCTCCAATTATATTAGTGTCCCAAGAGGACAACCACATATTTTTGTAATGAGTCTATTGCATGCCTAAAGCGTGGTAGACTAGTTGATTCCAATAATAAAATTCCTCAAAAATTGGAGCAAGTAACTAAGATGGTCAAGTCGAGGTTATTGTAATAAGATCTCCTGAAGAGACAATAGACATGATGGTTCAAGAAGAACCTCAGGTACCTGAAAATAAAGAAATCTCGATAAGTTGTATCATGTCTAAGATATGTATGGAATCGAAATAAAAATCGACGTCGTTATACTTTTATATATAATGTAGCGCTTAAAATGATTAAATGATGAGGATCAAGATTTAAGATCTGTCTATGAATGAATATTAAGAAATGATTGGCCAAAATGGAAAGAGGCAAGTAAGCCAAAGCTGAATTCTCTAATGATATGGAAAGTATCTGGACCAACAGTACATACAACTGAAGTTGTAAAATATATTGGATATAAACGGGTCTTTTATGCGAATTATGTGAAAATCAAATTGAGTAATATAAGGAAAAATTGGTGGCACAATAATTTTCGCAAAGACCTATGATTGATTATGAGGAGACGTATTCTCCAGTGGTGGATGCATTGACTTTCCAATATTTATTAGTCTGGTAATATAAAGAGAGAATTGATATTCGTCTTATGAATGTTATGTATCATTTGATACTGAGAGTTTACATGAAAATCCCGATGGATTAAATTATGTAGGTCATGTAAAGTAAGTTCTCGAGAACAATGTGATTACTCTATACATATTTGGATTTTGAATAACTTATGATTATTTTACATGTTGGATATAATTGGAACTCCTGATGAGTTTCTAAAGCAATTGAGTGCTTAAAAGGTTAATTGACACATCTTAACGATGTAATACTTGTGCACCAAGAAACATACATAGAAAGCTTGTACCAGGTGAATGAGATATCTCAATAAATAGAGTACATGCATGGTACAATATGGATTTTGGAGATAAAAACAAGTGTTCATGACACTTTTGCATATGATATATAATATCTATGTGTTAAATGGGAAAATTTATGTAGCCAAACTTCTAAAGAGTGAAAGCACATGCATATTTGGATAAGATGGAAAGAATTCCCTCATGGATTGATAATGCTAGAAGCATTAATGATGTCAAAACCTCAAGAACGTATTATATGAAGTTGACAAAATACGTATGGACTAAATAGTCGAAACGAGTGTTGTACAACTCGAGATATTCGCATAAAGAGGAATATAAGTTTGATTAAACTAGCCATGTTCTATGAACATTATACTTTTAAAAGTTCATTATAATCGTAATTTATAGTAATGATGTCTAGGCATTATTGAGAGAAATTGTCGAGCTTTTAGAGGTTTGAATGACCTTGGCACGGTCTAATTATTACTCGGACGGCAGTTCGAGTATATATGTAATTATATTTTACCAATCCCTCAAGTACATCTGGAAGATGATGTTTGGATATTTTAGTATGGACATAGTTGAACCTTAAAGTATGTTAAAGGTTGTTAAGTCATTTGTAATAAGAAATGTGTCACACCCCGATATTTCCACGTATTACCGGTGGGCCCGGTGGGGAGTATCGTGACGTAGTTGATATCGTCATAGTCAAACAACACAATTTTTAAATGCACAGTTGAAGCAAAAGATGAATCACATTACAAACCGAATATAAAATAATATCAAAGTATTACAAACGGATCGTAAAGGATCCACAGGCGGATCAATATAAAAAGGAAACATAGTTCATCAGATTAAAAATGCATCCAAGCTTGCAAGACTCTTATTGATGCTAAGGAGAGGCAAACCTATTTCGATTAGTACCTGCACTTAGCCTTTTTGGGAAAATACGCCAGTTTACACTGGTAAATACAATTAACTGACTCATTTTGAAAAGGTTTAAAAAATTGATTTGAATGCACAAGGCACAAAAACATTTTATAACTTGGGATAATTATGTATATATAAACTTGTAAAAGAATTACATGTTCGTTATACGTTCAGTAGCCTGGGTTGACACCGGGTTAAAGATTAATAGACACACCACATGATATAGTCCCACGGCGAGTTATTCTCGAAACCGGCGGTTATACCTTATTATTTATATATGCACTGGCGGGTGTATGCCTACACCCTGTGCTTAGGTCGTGGCCATTTCTATGAATGATACCAAGGATATCCGGGACATGGTCATTAACCCCCCAAAGGCTTTAAGCAAACAAAACCGTTTAAACGGGTCATCTCAATAAATTAACCTTTATATGATTAAAAATTCAATGCCCGACCAAGCGGTATTTTATATACCGTACCCCAAGCCCGTATAAGGGAAAATAAGTTAAAAGTATTTACCTGTGCAAGTATAATTCACAAACAGCAATTACGAGTAGCTTTTACCGGGTCTCCAAATCTGGAACGAAGGTTTTTAATAACCTATTAGATTCCTAACGGGTCTTTAATTAAGCCTAAACTTAGACCGGTTAGTTTTAAAGGAAGATACGATTCAAACGCACGATTAAGCGAAGACCGGAATAGAATGTGATTTAGACCCGACAAGTTTGGAGACTTGTGTAATATGGGTAAACTAAACACATTCTGGATTTTGAGACAAAAATGATAAGGTTTGACCCGTTTCGGTCAACTTATGCAAACTAGTTACATAAACCGAACCGAATGCGAAAAATGCGTAACGGGTAACCATATGAGTCATATACAGGTATCCTAAGTTAATATTTCTTAAATATGTTGTGAGATCAGTAAGATATCTTCTATTATGCCCAAAACGAATTTAAACTCAAATTATGCCCCGTAGGGGTATTTTGGTCATTTAAAAGGTTATAAAAGAGATTTACTATAAATCTGAGTTTTAGGTCTGATATAATCAGTAAATATACTTAATTTAATAGGTTTTATCTGTAGGGTATTTCATATAAGTGAAATTTGTCATTTATAACCAAACTATGCACCGAAGGGGTATTTTGGAAATTTCACATAAGGTTTAAAGGTCAAATCTGGAAATCTGAGTTTAAAAATTTTGCTTACTGTTAAAGTGTAATAATTTACTTAAAATATCTGTAGGTATCAAGTCTTATATATTTAAAATATTTTTAATACATACTATGCGTTTAAAACGCGTAAAAAAAGCGGTTTAAGCGATTTTCGGGTTTTATAATGAAAGCTGATATTTTTATTATTCCAAAAGGCTCAAAATATTTTATTTATCATATAAGATCAGTAGAAAAAGGTTTGGTATCAAAATAATTTGTAAAACACATTTTATAGGCCATGAGGGCAAAACCGACAATTACCGGATCAAATCTATAACCCTATGTTATGCTCAGCCTAAAAATAAATAAAAATCTTCAAAAATCTCAAAATATTATATTACATCAGTGGGTAAAAAGTTTGGTATAAAAAATTGGGTTTAGATAGGCTATATGCTAATTATGTCGTTTAATTAATAAAAAGCTTTTCTTTTACGCTAATGAGCATAACTCCTAATCTAGACCTCAAACTGATGTCAAATTTTAGGGACAAGTTTATAATTCAGTAACTAAGGTTTCTATTCTTTTACATTTTCAAAAATCACATTTTAAGGTCATATGGGCATAATAGTCAACAATTAAGCATTTAACGGAAACATGCATATGAATCGGTTGACTAATGAACCAAGTTGTATAATCACAGAGGGTTGTACTAACATGTAACCTGGTCCAAATAGAGTAATAAGGCAGTTCTAAAACATGCTACATTGGGTAAGAACTGAAAGTCAAAGCAAAAGTCAAATTATGCGACTTTCGGTTCCGAACCGAGCCTAAACTGAAAATTGTCGGGTTAAACATGTTTAGACATGTTCTTACATTAATTACCAAGTTATATTAGTGATAAAACAGGTTGCATGGGTTCTACATTGTTAATTATGTGTTTATTTGAAAATAAGCTTTCTGTTGACTTTTTAAGATTAACTTTGACCCGACAATTGACCTAGTTAGAGTGGGAATCAGAGGGTGCCCTTTTAAGGGTTTATTACCCACATAATTACCAACTCAAAGGTACTTTCAATTCGAGATTTTACTGGACAAATTTTAATTAATCATGAAGTCAAACTCTAATTACGACGGTTTGACTTTAAGCTAATTAACTAAGCAAAACTAAATTAAGGAGTGTTAAGGAAGCTTAAAATAGTCCTATGCACAACTAATGACTTCTAGAAACATGTCTTGAGCACCAGGAATCTTCAGAATTCAAGTTGTGAGAATTTTGAAATGCAAGTGTCCAATGTTGCAACAATAGAGCTCCTTATATACACATTTTGATCACCTAGGATCATGCCAAGGAAGTCTACAAGTGTTATGAGATGCTTACAGGTGCCCCCTATGCATGAAATACCATTGGGGCAGCCCCTGGTATGTAAAACAAGCGTTTGAAGTCGGTTACACAGGCTGAACTGGCAGCTGTGCGCATTTTCTGATGCTGGCAGGCTTAGGCGGCACGCGTAAGGGTCCTTAAGGACCTTACGCGGCCGGTATGAGTGCCGGGGTCAGGTTACACAAGTTTCAGCTAATTACATTTTTGGCCCCTGGTCCTTTTTAAAGTGGTTTTAAGCTCCCATTTTGCACTTTTAACCTTCTAAATTGATTTCTTAGGACCCCAAGGCATAACCAAACTTTGTTAAGTCCTTGGTTAACTTTTTGATCACCCGAAAAGTCATAAATTTCAACGTTGACGCTTTTAACCCCTCATATACGAATGTTATCATAACTTTCTCATATTCTATCGAAACCTTATGAAATTTTTATCACTTATTCTAGTGAACAAAATTTAGCGTTACAAAGCTTCGGGTTTGCTAAAAGGTCACTCGGAGGTATACTTTCAACATGTTGACACATTTAACCCCTGTAGTTTGTAATTTCTCACTTCCTTCCACAATTAGCTTCGTATGATCCATAATTCATTCGTTTAAGGGTATAAACATCGTGTAGGGTTACTGAAAAGTATATTTATCCATTGTTGACACTTTGAAACATTATATTCACATACTTTCTTTGTTTGTCAACTTTAGTTCTTCATAAGTAATCTTTTACACGTTTAAAGCTCATGATACGTGTCGATACATTATTGGACATAAATTTACGAGGTGTTACATCCTCACCCCCTTAAAAGAAATCTCGACCTTGAGATTTACTGAAATAAATAAGGGTACTTTTCTTTCATTGTGGATTCTACCTCCCAAGTGTACTCGGGACCTCTACGGGCATCCCATTTGACCTTCACAATTGGCACTTGTTTCCTACGAAGCTTCTTAACCTGTCGATCCTCGATCGACAAAGGTTTTTCAACAAACTTTAAGCTCTCATCTATGTGCACATCCTTATGTGACATGACTAGTGATTCATCAGCTAGACATTTCTTCAGATTGCAGATGTGGAATACATTATGAATACCACTGAGCTCTTCAGGTAAGTTTAACTTATAAGCCACTGATCTGACACATTCGATGATCTCGAATGGTCCTATATACCTTGGGCTTAACTTGCCTTTCTTACCAAAACGCATTACCCCTTTCCAGGGTGATACCTTTAGTTGCACTTTGTCACTAACCTCAAACTTTAGAGGTTTACGCCTTTTATCTGCGTAACTTTTCTGCCTATCCCTTGCAGCTTTGAGACGATCTCGTATCTGAACAATCTTATCTGTCGTCTCCAGGACTATATCGGGTCCTGTCAGTTGGACATCTCCAACTTCTGCCCAGCAAACGGGCGTTCTGCACTTCCTTCCATATAAAGCTTCAAATGGTGCAACTTGAATACTGGAATGATAACTATTATTATAAGAAAATTCGATCAATGGAAGATGTTCATCCCAACTTCCACCTAGGTCAATAACACAAGCCCTTAACATATCTTCCAGTGTTTGAATCGTTCGCTCACTTTGACCATCCATTTGCGGATGATATGTGGTGCTGAAGTTCAGCCGGGTGCCTTGGGATTGCTGAAAGCTTTTCCAGAAATGCGAGGGATACCTTGTATCCCTATCTGAGATAATAGACATTGGCACCCCATGGAGAGATACAATTTCATCCACGTACAGCTGAGCTAACTTATCTGAGCTATGTGTTTCCTTAATAGGTAGGAAGTGGGCTGAGTTAGTCAGTCTATCCACTATAACCCAAATAGTATCATTTCCTTTCTTTATCTTTGGTAACTTGGTGATAAAATCCATTGTCACCATTTCCCACTTCCAGGTGGGAAGTTCAGGCTATTGTAGCAAACCTGACGGCTTTTGGTGTTCAGCTTTAACTTGCGCGCACGTCAAACATTTGGCTACATAGGTAGCTATAGACTTCTTTAAGCCTATCCACCAAAAATTTTCCTTCAAATCCTGGTACATCTTGTCTGCTCCAGGATGAACGGAGTACTTAGAACTGTGGGCTTCCTAGAGGATCACATCCCGAAGTCCTCCATAAATTGGAACCCATATTCGTCCATTTAATCTCAGGATTTCGTCTTTGCCATAGGATAAATGTTCAGCAGTTACTCCTAGCTTCTCATCAGGATAGTTAGCTTCTAGTACAGCTTCCTTCTTTGCAGCTAACAACCTTTCATTCAAACTATTCTTTAATTCAATGCTCTTGGCATTGATTCTTATAGGCTTTACCCTTTCCTTTCTACTTAAGGCATCGGCAACCACATTTGCCTTGCCTGGATGGTATCGTATTTCACAGTCATAATCATTTAAAGTTTCCATCCATCGTCGTTGTCTCATGTTCAAGTCCTTCTGATTGAACAAATGTTGAAGGCTCTTGTGATCAGAATAGATCACACATTTGGTACCCTACAAATAATGTCTCCACAGTTTTAGTGCAAATACAACGGCACCCAACTCCAAGTCATGGGTGGTGTATTTCTTCTCGTGCACCTTTAGTTGTCGAGAGGCATAGGCAATAACTTTGCCTTTCTGCATAAGCACACATCCCATACCTGTGTGTGATGCATCACAATAAACCACAAACTCTTCGATTCCTTCAGGCAATGTCAATACAGGTGCATTGCTCAACTTCTGCTTGAGAATGTCGAAGGATTCTTGCTTCTTAGGCCCCAGTCAAACTTGATATTCTTGCGGGTTAATGAAGTTAGGGGTGCTGCAATCCTTGAGAAGTTTTCAATAAATCACCTATAGTATCCTGCCAAACCCAAAAAGCTATGAATTTCCATGGGCGTCTTTGGCTCTTGCCAATTCATGACAACTTCAACTTTAGCGGGATCCACCTAGATACCACACTCACTAACTACATGTCCAAGAAACTGGACTTCGCGAAGCCAAAATTCACACTTTGAAAACTTGGCGTAAAGCTTCTTCTGCTGAAGTAGTTCCAGAATACATCGAAGGTGCTTCTCATGGTCGGCCTGATTCTTTGAATAAATCAAAATATCATCAATGAATACGATAACAAATTTGTCCAAGTATGGCTTGCAGACACGGTTCATGAGATCCATGAATGCTGCTGGTGCATTAGTGAGTCCAAAAGGCATCACTAGGAACTCGTAGTGACCATAACGAGTCCTAAATGTAGTTTTGTGCACAACTTCATCTCTAACCTTCAATTGATGGTAGCCTGACCTCAAATCGATCTTGGAGAAATAACTCGCCCCTTGAAGTTGATTGAACAAATCGTCGATCCTGGGCAATGGATATCTATTCTTGATAGTGACCTTGTTAAGCTCGCGGTAATCGATGCATAGAGACATCGATCCATCCTTCTTCTTTACAAACAGGATTGGTGCTCCCCATGGAGATGAACTAGGACGAATAAAACCTTTCGCCAACAAATCATCTAGTTGAGTCCTTAATTCTTTCATCTCAGTTGGTGCCAACCTGTAAGGTACTTTTGCAACAGGTGCCAACTTGTAAGGTGCTTTTGCAACAGGTGCTGCACCAGGAATAATGTCAACTTTGAATTCCACTTGCCTATCTGGTGGCAAACCAGGTAGTTCTTCAGGAAATACTTCGGGGTATTCAGAAATGACAGGGATGTCTTCAATCTTAGGCTTTGGCTCATCAATAGTCACTTGTGCCATGTAGATGACACAACCCTTCTTCATACATCTTAATGCGTTAAGCATAGACACTTGCTTAGGCAGTCCATACTGAGTATCTCCTTGTATGGTAAGTGGCTCACCATACGGAGTCTTGATCACTACTTGCTTCTTGTCACACACAATCTGAGCTTGGTTATGGGATAACCAATCCATGCCTATTACTATGTCGAAACCGGCTAATTTCAAAGGAAGTAAGGACAATGGAAAAGAGTGGTTCCTAATGGATATGAAACATCCATCTAACATGGTTGATGCGATTTCTATGGTGCCATTGGCTAATTCCACCTCATATTTTATGCTTAGGGTTCTAACATGTAGATTTAACAACTTACAAAACTTATTGTCAACAAATGACTTATCTGCTCCAGAATCAAATAACACCCTTGCATAAACATCATTAATAAGGAAGGTACCTGTTATCACATTGTCGTTTTGGATTGCCTCCTGCGCGTTCATCTGGAAGACCCTCGCATTGGTCTTTTTCACATCCTCAGCCTTCTTAGCAAACTTTGGGCAGTTGGACTTGATATGCCCTTTTTCATTGCAGTTATAGCACGTAGTGTAACACCTCGAAAATTTACGTCCAATAATGTATTGACACGTGTCATAGGCTTTGAATATGTGAAAAAGTACTTTAGAAGGACTAAAGTTGACAAACAGTGAAACTATGTGAATATAAGGGTCCAAAGTGTCAACAATGGATAAATAGGCACTACAATAACCCTACATGGTGTTTATAATCCTAAACGAATAAATCATGGATCATACGAAGAAGAAAATGAAAGAAAGTGAGGAATTACAAACTACAGGGGCTAAATATGTCAACATGTTGAAAGTATACCTCTGAGTGACCTTTTGGCAAACCCGAAGCTTTGTAACGATAAAATATACTCACTAGAATATGTGATAAAAATTTCATAAAGTTTCGTTATCGTATGAGAAAGTTATGATCAAAACCGTGCACGAAGGGTTAAATGCGTCAACGTTGAAATTTGTGACTTTTCGGGTAAGCACAAAGTTAACCAAGGACTTAACCAAGTTTGTAAATGTCCTAAGGTCCTTAAAAATCAGGTTTGAGGGTCAAATGTGCAAGAAAAATAGCCAAAACCACGTAACAAAGGACCAGGGACTGAAATGTAAAAGATTGAAACTTGTTAACCTGATGCGCCACTTTTAGACGCCCCGCGAGAAGGAGTTCGCGGCCCGCGAACAAGTGACCAGCGACAGAAAAGCACAGATGCCAGTTATCAACCTCTGAACCGACTTTAATCAGTTGTTTTCTTATACCAGGGCTCCCTCCAATGGTTTTTCATGCATAGGGGCACCTGTAAACATCTGGTAACATGTGTAGGCTATCTTGGCATCATCTTGAAGGATCAAAATTGATATATAAGAACACCCAATGTTGCAACAATTTCACATTCACTTGCATTCTCAATTTTGGAGCTCTCTGGTCAGCAACAAGGATTCATTAGGCTTCCTAGTCGTGATTAGGACTCTTGTAAGTATTCTTAACCCTTTCTAATTCGTTTTAGCTTAGTTAATTAGCTTATAGTCAAACCGTCGTAATATAAGTTTGACTTCGCGATTAAATGAAATCCGCTCAGTTATTTCTCGAATTGAAAGTACCTATAAGTAGGTATTTATGTGGGTAACAAACCCTTAAAAGGGTACTTTCAGATTCCCACTCTAACTATGTTAATTGTCGAGTCAAAGCTTACTTTAAAAAGTCAACAGAATGTTTATTTTCAAATTTAAGCATAATTAGCAATGTATGATACATGCAACATGTTTGATCATTAAAATAACTTGGTAACTAATGTAAGAACATGTCCCAACATGTTCAACTCGACAATTTTCAGTTTAAACCCGGATCGGAACCGAAAGTCGCATAATTTGACTTTTGCTTTGACTTCCAGTTCTGACCCGTTTATGCATGTTTTAGATATGCCTTAGAGCTTATTTTGGACCAGGTTTCACATAAGTATAACTCTCTGAGATTATACAACTTGGTTCATTATTTATCCGATTCATATGCATGTTTCCGATTAATGCTTAAATGTTGACTATTATGCCCTTTTGATTATAAAACGTGATTTTTGAAAAAGTAAAAGAGTAGAAACCTTAGTTACTGATTTATAAACTTGAACCAAAAATTTGACATCAGTTTGAGGTCTAGATTAAGAGTTATGCTCATTAGCGTAATTTGAAAGCTTTATGTTACTTAAACGGCGTAATTAGCGTATAGCCTATTTAAACCCACTTTTTTATATCAAACTTTTTACCCACTGATGTAATATAATATTTTGGGATTTTTGAAGATTTTTATTTAATTTTTGGCTGAGCATAACATAGGTCTCTAAGTTTAATTCGGTTAATGCCGGTTTTGCCCTTTTAAGCCATAAAATGAGTTTTACAAACCCTTTTGACCCCAAACCTTTTTCTACTGATTTTATTTGATAAATAAAATATTTTGAGCCTTCTGGAATTATAAAAATATCAGCTTTCCTTTGAAAACTCGGAAATGGCTCCAAATCGCCTTTTTAAGCGTTTTTAACGCATAGTATGTACTAAAAACTATATTAAACATATAAAGTTGATACCTACTGATATTTTTTTAGTATATTTTTATATAATAACAGTAAGTAAAAGTTTTTAAACTCAGGTTTCCAGTTTTGACCTTTTAAGCCTAAGTGAAATTACCAAAATACCCCTAAGGTGCATAGTTTGGTTTTAAGTGATAAATTTCACACATAGGTCATACCCTACTGTTATAACTTATTAAATTAAGTGTATTTACTGAATAAACCAGACCTGTAACTCAGATGACTAATTAAACTCTTTTATAAACCTTTAAATGACCAAAATGCCCTTATGAGGCATAAGTTGAGTTTAAATTCGGTTGGGGCATAATAGGAGATATCTTATTGATATTACAACATGTTTAAGGCATATTAACTCAGGGAACTTTAATATGACTCTTATGGTTACCCGTGACACCCTTTTCGCGTTCGGTTCGTTTATGTAACTAGTTTGCATAAATTGACCGAAACGGGTCAAACCTTATCATCTTTGTCTCAAAATCCAGAATGTATTTAGTATACCCATATTATACAAGTCTTCAAACTTGTCGGGTCTAAATCACATTCTATCCGGTCTTCGCTTAATCGTGCGTTTGAACCGTATCTTCCTTAAAAACTAACCGGTCTAAGCTTAGGCTTAAATAGAGGCCCGTTAGAAATCTAATCGGTTATTATAAACCTTTGTTCCAGAATAGAAGAACCAGTAAAAGCTACCTTCACTCGCTAATTGTGATTTATACTACAAAGGTAAATACTTTTAACTTATTTTCCCTATACGGGCTTGGGGTACGGTATATAATATATCGTTTGGTCCGGCATTGAATCTTTAATCGAATAGAGGTTAAATCATTGATATGCTACGTTTTGAAATGTTTTGCTTGCTTAAAGCCTTTGGGGGGTTAATGACCATGTCCCGGATATCCTTGGCATCATCTTACGAGATGGCCACGACCTAAGCACGGGGTGTAGGCGTACACCCGTCAGTGCCTAACCAAATAATGTGGTGTGTCTATTAATCTTTTACCCGGTCTACGGATCGGGCTACTGAACGCATAAGTAACATGTAATTCACTTACAAGTTTATATTCACATAATTATCCCAAGTTATAAAATGTTTTGTGCCACGTGCATTCAAATCAATTTTCAAACCTTTTCAAAATGAGTCAGTTAAATTGTATTTACCAGTGTAAACTGACGTATTTTCCAAAAGGTTAAGTGCAGGTACTACTCGTACTAGGCTGGCTGTCTTCTAGCATCCTTAATAAGTCTCGCAAGCTTGGATGTCAATAAAACTGTTGAACAATATCTCCTTTTATTTTAATCCGCCCGTTTCAACTATTTCGTGATATTTAATATTACAATTTATTAAAGTTGAAATGAATCTATCTTTGCTTCCGCTGTGCATTTATATATTGTGTTGTTTGACTTATGATGATATCAACTACGTCACGTTACTCCCCACCGGGCCCACCGGTAATACGTGGAAATATCGGGGTGTGACAGGTTGGTATTAGAGGCAACACTGAGTGAATTAAACACTAGCCTTTTGTGTTTAATCTCAGTTACACAATTGCACATTCCTCGATTCTCGAGTCTAGACAAGGAACTTAGGAATTATCCAAATTTTTGTCTTATTTCTAACTTTGTCTTATATATTGTTCTTGTTGTATCACTTGTTTGTTTTTGACAGATTGACAAAATGCCACCAAGGATGAGGGTAAGAGGCAGAGGAAAAGGAGCACTTGTCGCCCCAAACGACCATGAAGCCGGACCGTCACACCGGCGAACACCATCTGATCCCAACAACCCGGGTCCTCAAGAACCATGGAGGACCTACATTGAGCCCGCTAGGCGCTCAGTTTCACTGAGTACCTCCCCTTCTATCCCACACTCTTTCGGGCCTCATTCTGAGAATGAGCCCCACTACTCCCACCAGTCCTACATTCCTCTTCAAGGACATAACTCACCCTTCAACCACCTATCACCTGTTTTCCAGGGCCAGTTCAACCCTGCCGACTACCTTGGCGAACCAGTGGGTTTTAACCCACTTGGACCCGAAGATCACTTTTCCGGTGGCAACGCGATGGATATAGATGAAGACACCGATCCTGTACCACCACCATCAGGAACTCCGAACCACCCCATCGAAATATCGGATGGGTCACCTTTTGTGGGATCACTGTATAATGGTCCCGACAGCTACGAGGAGAGATTCCGGCTGTGTGACTGGGCGTTTACCCCCAGTTACCACAACTCTCCCCTGCACCACCAGCAACAGCTACAGCAGCAGCCACAACAACAGCCACAGCAGCAGCAGAATCCTTCCGAGGATTCCCGACTTGTCACGGTCACTCCACCGCCACCACCACCTCCGGTTCAGCCTCCCTCGCCACCAAGGCGAAGGAGAACGAACGCACGAATATCTTCGCGAGGGGGAGTGCGCATCAGCACCCCTCCACTTTCAAGTGGCAGCCGATACTCGCCACTTCACGAAGAACCAGAGATGGGAGAATCCTCACACCCCGTCTCAGAAGTAAATTCTGCGCCAGTCGCGCCACCACCTCCACTGGGTTTTGGAGACCCAATCCCTGCTTACACTGGCGCGGCGGCATATAATCCCTTCGAGCAGCCGATCCACACAAATTACAACTATGCAGAGGATCCCTACTGGGTAGCTGCGAACTACAACGCTCTCCATCCGGAAGGTCCCTATGGAGGTCCCTGGACTACGGGACACCCGACCTATGGATACTCATCATATGGGTATCAGCAACCGCCGCCTCTTCAACCTCCGCATTATCAGCAACCACCGCAGACACCGGTGATGTCACCGCCACAATTTCACGAAATCCATCAAGGGATAAATGAGGTGCGACAAGAGGTGCGACATGAATTGCGGGAAGAACGTAGGCATAACCGAGGGATGTTCAAGAAAATGGTGGATTTGATCAAGGGAAAAAGCAAGAAGGATCACTAAATCCTTTGTTTGTTTGTTTGTTTATTTTAGTGTTGTAATCATGTCTCTGCGAGGACATTTGTTTCTGTACTCTGCCCCTGCGTGGGCATGTTTTTCTATTTTGACCCCTGCGTGGGTTTGTTTGTTAGTTTGGCCCCTGCGTGGGCATGTTATTTATGTAAAAGTCCCGTTTAGGGCAAATTTGTACTAGTTTAATTTTAATTAGAATGGTTAGTTCAAATTTTCATTTTTAAAATTATGTGCATAAATATAATGTGTGAATAAATGAAAAATAACATTTTTACCATTTTAATAAAATAATAGGAATATTAAAAGGTAAAACCTAGCTTGTATGTCATACTAAGACCTGGCCAATATGGTAAAACCTGTTTTAAAAAGATTCAAATCTCTGTTAACATCTGCAAACATGTTAACATTCTCGACTAATGTGATCCGCAAAATCACACATGTCACCCCTTTTTATAAATTATCCAAATTCCTTATTATTATTATTATTTAAACATCCAGTTGTGATGTGATGCCTACGGGCTACAATTATTGTCATATGAGACAAAAAGGCAGCCGTAGTTTATAGACTCCCTGCCAAGAAAGGTAATGAAATTTTTTCAAATCCTAGTAACTAAATCCTATAAGATCTACATTTTAAATTTAGAATTTTGTCCACGTGACTAGGCCTATTATGCCAATATTATATTTCATTCTAAAATATTACTAGTAAAAATCCCGAATGAAATTATTGAATAAATTAACTAAAATGGCTATTAAAACCATGGTTAATAAATCGTCAAGAACGATAGTACTGTTTAGGCTTATAAATAAACCTTGTCCTTATTTCTTTATGTAGCAATTAAGACTACATGGCAAAGTCAGAAGAAATAAACAGTCATTCGGCGAAAAACCCTGAAAATGCTAAAATACTGGTGACTGGTGCGGAGCTGCAAGCATTAGTAGAAAATGCTGTTACCAAAGCAATAAATAGGCAGTATAGTGAATCAAGCGGGACCCGAAGTAGGACCAGATCCGCACCACATTCCAAGCCAAAAGTTCACTCGGAGGTTCATAGCAAACCACCCTCTAAGAAAGATGAACCTAAGAAAGATGAGCTCAAGAAGGATGATGATCGACATTCATCTAATCGCGACAGTGTTCCCTCAAAAAGGATGGTGTTTGATGCCAAGCCACATACCAAGTCATGTACTTACAAGTACTTCGTTTCTTGCAAACCCCGGGACTTCACCGGAGAGAAAGGAGCAATAGATTGTATGACTTGGTTGGATGAAATGGACACGGTTGTAGACATCAGCGGTTGTGCTGAAAGGGACGTAGTAAAATATGTATCCCAATCGTTTAAGGGAGAGGCACTGGCATGGTGGAAGTCTCTCATTCAAGCTGCCGGAAAGATCCCACTCTACAACTTGTCATGGGATCAGTTCGTTGCTCTCATTAAGGAGAATTATTGCCCGCAGCACGAAGTTGAAAGAATCAAATCAGATTTCTTATCATTAGTGATGAAGAATTTAGATTGTCAGGCTTACCTCACCAGTTTCAATACCCTATCTAGGCTGGTTCCGTACTTGGTAACCCCGGAACCTAAAAGGATTACTCGCTTCATCGGTGGTTTAGCCCCAGAAATTAAAGCCAGTGTCAAGGCATCAAGGCCTGCTACCTTCAGATCAGCAGCTGATCTATCTCTATCTCTTACCTTGGACGTAGTCAGGTTGAGATCGCTCAGGAATTCAGACGAAGGTAAGAGGAAGCGTGAGGACGATACCTCACGAAGATCAGATAAAAAGCACCGAGGAAGTAACGACCACAAGAAAGGGTCGGGGCCTAAGAAGGACGGGCAACAATCTGGGGATAAGCCCAAATGTAAGGTTTGCAAGAAGAACCATTTTGGGAGGTGTCGACTTAAGTCGAAATCCCAGCCTCAGCCAAGGCCCTGTGGGATTTGCAGATCTTCAGAACATAAGACTCTGGAGTGCAAGAAGCTAAAGGACGCAACCTGCTACGGTTGCAATGAGAAAGGGCACATTAAGTCCAATTGCCCAAAGATCACCAAGAAAACCGAGGATGGGAAAAAGACCAATGCGAGGGTCTTCAAGATGGACGCAAAGGAAGCTGTTCAGGATGACAACGTGATCACAAGTACTTTTCTCATAAATGATGTTTATGCTAGAGTATTGTTTGATTCTGGAGCAGATAAGTCTTTTGTGGATAATAAGTTTTGTGAGTTGTTGAAATTGCCTGTAAAAGCCTTAAGTGTGAAATATGAGGTGGAATTAGCTGATGGAACCATAGAAACCGCCTCAACTGTGTTAGATGGATGTGTTATATCCATTAGGAATCACTCTTTTCCTTTGTCCTTACTTCCCTTTAAGCTAGCCGGT
The DNA here is from genome assembly GCA_030545235.1 of Helianthus tuberosus. NCBI lineage: Eukaryota > Viridiplantae > Streptophyta > Magnoliopsida > Asterales > Asteraceae > Helianthus > Helianthus tuberosus. The sequence goes on from CM060362.1 coordinate 5,870,038, forward strand.
TTTGATATAGTTATAGGTATGGATTGGTTATCGCATAACCAAGCCCAGATTGTGTGCAACAGAAAGCAAGTGGTAGTCAAAACTCCGTTTGGTGAGTCACTTACCATTCAGGGGGATACCCAGCATGGATTGCCTGAGCAAGTTTCTATGCTCAAGGCATCCAGATGTCTGAAGAAGGGCTGTGTCATTTATATGGCACAAGTTACTATTGATGAGCCAAAGCCTAAAGTTGAAGACATCCCCGTCATTTCAGAATATCCTGAAGTTTTTCCCGAAGAACTACCTGGTTTACCACCAGATAGGCAAGTAGAATTCCGAATTGACATCATCCCGGGTGCAGCACCAGTAGCGAGAGCGCCTTATAGGTTGGCACCAACGGAGATGAAGGAATTAAGGACACAATTAGATGATCTGCTAGCCAAGGGTTTTATTAGACCTAGTTCGTCTCCTTGGGGGGGGGGGGCGCCAATCTTGTTTGTCAAGAAGAAGGATGGATCGATGCGTCTGTGCATCGATTACCGTGAGCTTAATAAGGTCACTATCAAGAATAGGTATCCTTTGCCTAGGATCGACGATCTGTTCGACCAGTTACAAGGGGCAAGCTACTTCTCTAAGATCGATTTGAGGTCAGGCTATCATCAGTTGAAGGTCAAAGATGAAGATGTGCACAAGACTGCATTTAGGACTCGTTATGGTCATTACGAGTTCCTAGTGATGCCTTTTGGGCTCACTAATGCACCGGCCGCATTCATGGATCTCATGAATCGCGTCTGCAAGCCTTACTTAGATAAATTTGTCATCGTCTTCATTGACGACATTCTCATTTACTCGAAGAGCCAAGCTGACCACGAGAAACACCTTCGTTGTATTCTTAAACTTCTACATCATGAGAAACTCTACGCCAAATTTTAGAAGTGCGAATTTTGGCTTCGAGAAGTCCAATTCCTTGGACATGTGGTAAGTGAGCGTGGTATCCAAGTGGATCCTGCTAAGGTAGAAGCAGTTATGAATTGGCAAGAGCCAAAGACACCTACTGAGATTCGTAGCTTCCTGGGTTTAGCAGGATATTATAGGCGATTTATCTAAAACTTCTCAAGGATTGCTGCGCCCCTAACTTCGTTGACACGTAAGAAGGTTAAGTTTGATTGGGGCCCAAAGCAGCAGGAATCCTTTGACATTCTTAAGAAAAAGTTGAGCAATGCACCAGTGTTAACATTACCCGATGGTATAGAAGAATTCGTGGTGTATTGTGATGCATCACACACTGGTATGGGATGTGTACTCATGCAGAAAGGCAAAGTTATTGCCTACGCTTCACGACAGCTAAAGGTGCATGAGAAGAACTACACCACCCATGACTTGGAGCTGGGTGCCGTTGTATTTGCATTAAAACTATGGAGGCATTACTTGTGATTTATACTACAAAGGTAAATACTTTTAACTTATTTTCCCTATACGGGCTTGGGGTACGGTATATAATATACCGCTTGGTCCGGCATTGAATCTTTAATCGAATAGAGGTTAAATCATTGATATGCTACGTTTTGAAATGTTTTGCTTGCTTAAAGCCTTTGGGGGGTTAATGAACATTTCCCGGATATCCTTGGCATCATCTTACGAGATGGCCACGACCTAAGCACGGGGTGTAGGCGTACACCCGTCAGTGCCTAACCAAATAATGTGGTGTGTCTATTAATCTTTTACCCGGTCTATGGATCGGGCTACTGAACGCATAAGTAACATGTAATTCACTTACAAGATTATATTCACATAATTATCCCAAGTTATAAAATGTTTTGTGCCACGTGCATTCAAATCAATTTTCAAACCTTTTCAAAATGAGTCAGTTAAATTGTATTTACCAGTGTAAACTGACGTATTTTCCAAAAGGTTAAGTGCACGTACTACTCGTACTAGGCTGGCTGTCTTCTAGCGTCCTCAATAAGTCTCGCAAGCTTGGATGTCAATAAAACTGTTGAACAATATCTCCTTTTATTTTGATCCGCATGTGGATCCGTTTCAACTATTTCGTGATATTTAATATTACAATTTATTAAAGTTGAAATGAATCTATCTTTGCTTCCACTGTGCATTTATATATTGTGTTGTTTGACTTATGATGATATCAACTACGTCACGTTACTCCCCACCGGGCCCACCGGTAATACGTGGAAATATCGGGGTGTGACACGTAGCATTCTTGATTTCTTACAGTCCAATGTCTTGTGCTCAGAGGATTTACAAATCCCACAAGCTCTCGGCTGTGACTGGGATTTTGATTCATATCTGCACCTCCCGAAATGATGCTTCATACAGACTTTACACTTGGGCTTATCACCCGACTGTTGACCATCCTTTTTAGTTCCAGAACTCCTTTTGTGGTCATTGTTTCTCTTATGCTTCTTGTCTGAATGTCGTGAGTTGTCATCCTCACGCTTCCTCTTCTCAGCATCTGTGTTTCTCAGCGATCTCTGCCTGACTGCGTCCAAAGTAAGGGACAATGATATATCAGATGCAGACCGAAAAGTAGTTGGTCTAGAGGCCTTCACACTGGCCTTGATTTCTGGGGCCAAACCCCCAATGAAACGAGCTATTCTCTTGGGTTCCGGAGTCACCAGATACGGAACCAGTCTTGACATAGTGTTGAAGCTCGTAAGGTAGGCTTGACAATCTAGGTTTTTCATAACCAACGACAAGAAATCAGCTTCAATCTTTTCAACCTCATGCTGAGGGCAGTAGTTCTCCTTAATGAGAGTAACAAACTGATCCCATGTCAGATTGTACAATGGGATCTTCCCAGTGGCTTGAATCAAAGACCTCCACCACGCTAGTGCCTCGCCTTTGAATGACTGAGATACGAACTTTACCACATCCTTATCAGCGCAACCACTGATATCTACCACAGTTTCCATCTCGTCTAATCATGACATGCAGCCAATAGCTCCTTTTTCCCCAGTGAAATCCCTGGGTTTGCATGAAACGAAATACTTATAGGAGCAACCCTTACCACGAGGTTCCTGGTTTAGCACAATTCTTTTAGATGGAACACTCCTCTGGTTTGATGAGTGATGGGAATTACTATTGTGAGCAGTATGAGTTCTTGAGGGTGGCTTTGTATGTGGTACAGACTGAGTCCTTACATGGGTATCACTGGATTCATTTAACTGCCTGTCCAGAGCTCGTGTAACGGCATTATCAATTAATGCCTGTAATTCTGCTCCTGCTACGTTGAGTCTGGAAGTGTCATGATTATCTCTGGGGTGGCTGTTGGCTTTTTCTGACCCAGCCATGTAGCTTGATTGCTACATAAAATAATGATTTTAATTCATTCAGAGGTCTATAACAGTTTTATCATTCTAGATGATTTATTAATCATGGTATTTAAGAACCATTTTGATTAATTGCTAAGCATATATATATATATATATATATATTCAGGATTTTTCATGATATTAATCCTTAGTTATAATTAAAATATATTTATGGCATAAAAGGCCAAATCACATGGACAGTTTTAAATTTTAAAACATGATCTTATAGGATTAAGGTATGGAGGTTTTAATCATAGTTTATTACCTCTTCTTAACAGGGGGTCGAAGACCACAACTGTCTTTTGTCTTATATGACAATGAATATAGCCCGCAGGCATTACATCCCTATTGGATGTTTAATATAATAAAAGAATTTGGAAGAATCCAATATAAGGATGACTTATGCGATTTTATCGGATCACATTTTGCAAGGAGTGTTAACATGTTTACAGATGTTAACAAGGTTTTGAATCTTTTGAATTGGTTTTACCGTCTTGGCCATATCTAGAATAACATGTGGCTAGGTTTTACCTTTAAGATTCTTTTTAATTTTTAACGTGGAACGATCCTAAATTGAGATGTTAATAAGGACCTGATTCTAATTTGAGGAACTACCATCTTGGTCCTGTCTTAAAATGACACATGGGCTAGGCTTTTGTCCTTTTTAGATTTTCATTATTTTTTTATTACAATGGTAGGTCTTATAAAAGGAATGTTATTTTTCATTTATTTCATATTTTATGTTTATGCATATAATTAAAAATGAAAATTTAAATTTAATCATTCCACTACAAAATTCAAAAGTACAAGTTTGCCCTAAACGGGACTTCTAACTGAAATAACATGCATGCGCAGGGGCTAAACAGAAATAACATACCCAAGCAGGGGTTAAACAAACATAACATACCCACGCAGGGGTTAAACAGAAAGACATGCCCACGCAGGGGCGGAATACAGAAAGACATGCCCACGCACGGGCGGAATACAATGACGGATGTCCACGCAGGGACTTGATTACAACATAAACAAATAAACAAGGATCTTCAAAAATCCTTCCCCTTGGTCTTCCCCTTGATTAGGTTTGCCAAACCTTTGAAGAATCCGCGGTTGTTCTGGCGCTCTGCTTGAACTTCCCGCTCTACCTGGCTCAACCTTTCGAGAACTTCCTGTTGTCGCTCTGGTGGTATCAAATGCGGCTGCGGCGGCTGCCGATGTGGAGGTTGAGGAGGTGGCGGTTGTTGGTACCCATAAGCTGAGTACCCATAGTGTGGATATCCAGCTTCATAGGGGACTCCAAAGGGTCCTTCCGGATGCAGGGCATTGTAGTTTGCCGCTACCAGGTATGGGTCAGCCTCGGCATAGTTGTAGTTGGTGTGGGCCGGCTGCTCAATGGGATTATACGCCGCTGAGCCGGCGTATGTAGGAATTGGGTTACCAAAACCCAACGGTGGTGGCGCGACAGGCGCATAGTTTACTTCCGAGACGGGGTTTGAAGGCCCACCCATCTGCGGGTCTTCGTGGAGTGGCGGGTAGTGGCTGCCACTTGAAGGTTGAGGGGTGCTGATACGCACTCCTCCTCGCACGGACATCCGTGCATTAGATCTTCTTCGCCTCGGTGGCTCCGGAGGCTGTTGCTGAACTAGTGGTGGTAGCGGTGGAGTGACCGCGACAAAATGAGAATCCTCGGAGGGATCCTGCTGCTACTGCTGGTGAGGCAAGGAGTGGTACGAAGGGGTAAATACCCAATCATACTGGGAGAATCTCGCCTCGTAACAGTCTGGACCACGGTACGGTGATCCATGGAATGATGACCTATCAGAGACCTCGATGGGGTGGTTAGGGGTCTCGGTTGGAGGCTCGGCGGGATCCGTGTCTTCGTCCATGTCCATCACATGGTTGCCCGAAAAGTGGTCTTCAGGTCCTAGTGGGTTAAATCCCACTGGTTCTTCAATGTAGTTTGCCGGGTTGAACCGGCTTCGAAAGACAGGTGTCGGGTCATCGAATGAATGGTGAGGGCTGGATATCTGGAGAGGGATGAAAGAAGGCTGCGGGTTGTGGGGCTCATTTTCAGATTGAGGCCCGAAGGAATGGTGATAGGATGGTGACGAACTTAGCGAGCCGGATCGTCTCACTGGCTCTATATACGTCCTCCAATGCTCCAGAGGACTCGTACTCATTGAGGCCGGTGGGGTTCGTGATGGCCCGGCCTCATGGTCGTGGCCTATGATTGGTGCCTTTCCACTTCCCCTTATGAACCTTGGTGGCATGATTGAACCTGTCAACATAAACAAAAATAACAACAAGGAAATATATAAAGGACAAAAGTAAAACAATCAGGATTTTTCCTAAGTTCTTTGTCTAGGCTCAAAAATTGAGAAATGTGCAACCGTGTAACTGAGATTAAACACAAAGGCTAGTGTTTAATTCACTCAGTGTTGGCTCTGATACCAACCTGTCACACCCCGATATTTCCACGTATTACCGGTGGGCCCGGTGGGGAGTATCGTGACGTAGTTGATATCGTCATAGTCAAACAACACAATTTTTAAATGCACAGCGAAAGCAAAAGATGAATCACATTACAAACCGAATATAAAGTAATATCAAAGTATTACAAACGGATTGTAAAGGATCCACAGGCGGATCAAAATAAAAAGGAAACATAGTTCATCAGATTAAAAATGTATCCAAGCTTGCAAGACTCTTATTGATGCTAAGGAGAGGCAAACCTATTTCGATTAGTACCTGCACTTAGCCTTTTTGGGAAAATACGTCAGTTTACACTGGTAAATACAATTAACGGACTCATTTTGAAAAGGTTTAGAAAAATTGATTTGAATGCACAAGGCACAAAAACATTTTATAACTTGGGGTAATTATTTATATATAAACTTGTAAAAGAATTACATGTTCGTTATACGTTCAGTAGCCCGGGTTGACACCGGGTTAAAGATTAACAGACACACCACATGATATAGTCCTGCGGCGAGTTATTCTCGAAACAGGCGGTTATACCTTATTATTTATATATGCACTGGCGGGTGTATGCCTACACCCCGTGCTTAGGTCGTGGCCATTTTTATGAATGATGTCAAGGATATCCGGGACATGGTCATTAACCCCCCAAAGGCTTTAAGCATACAAAACAGTTTAAACGGGCCATCTCAATAAATTAACCTTTATATGATTAAAAATTCTATGCCCGACCAAGCGGTATTTTATATACCGTACCCCAAGCCCGTATAAGGGAAAATAAGTTAAAAGTATTTACCTGTGCAAGTATAATTCACAAAAAGCAAGTGCGAGTAGCTTTTACCGGGTCTCCAAATCTGGAACGAAGGTTTTTAATAACCTATTAGATTCTTAAAGGGTCTTCAATTAAGCCTAAACTTAGACCGGTTAGTTTTAAAGGAAGATACAGTTCAAACGCACGATTAAGCGAAGACCGGAATAGAATGTGATTTAGACCCGACAAGTTTGGAGACTTGTGTAATATGGGTAAACTAAACACATTCTGGATTTTGAGACAAAAATGATAAGGTTTGACCCGTTTCGGTCAATTTATGCAAACTAGTTACATAAACCGAACCGAATGCGAAAAATGCGTAACGGGTAACCATATGAGTCATATACAGGTTTCCTAAGTTAATATGCCTTAAATATGTTGTGACATCAGTAAGATATTTTCTATTATGCCCAAAACGAATTTGAACTCAAATTATGCCCCGTATGGGTATTTTGGTCATTTAAAAGGTTATAAAATAGATTTACTATAAATCTGAGTTTTAGGTCTGATATAATCAGTAAATATACTTAATTTAATAGGTTTTATCAGTAGGATATTTCATATAAGTGAAATTTATCATTTATAACCAAACTATTCACCGAAGGGGCATTTTGGTAATTTCACATAAGGTTTAAAGGTCAAATCTGAAAATCTGAGTTTAAAACTTTTGCTTACTGTTAAAGTGTAATAATTTACTTAAAATATCAGTAGGTATCAAGTCTTATATATTTAAAATAGTTTTAATACATAATATACGTTTAAAACGCGTAAAAAACGGTTTTAAGCGATTTCCGGGTTTTATAATGAAAGCTGATAGTTTTATTATTCCAGAAGGCTTAAAATATTTTATTTATCATATAAGATCAGTAGAAAAAGGTTTGGTATCAAAATAATTTGTAAAACTCATTTTATAGGCCATAAGGGCAAAACTGACAATTACCGAATCAAATCTATAACCCTATGTTATGCTCAGCCTAAAAATAAATAAAAATCTTCAAAAATCCCAAAATATTATATTACATCAGTGGGTAAAAATTTTGGTATCAAAAATTGGGTTTAGATAGGTTATATGCTAAATATGTCGTTTAATTAATAAAAAGCTTTTCATTTACGCTAATGAGCATAACTCCTAATCTAGACCTCAAACTGATGTCAAATTTTAGGGACAAGTTTATAATTCAGTAACTAAGGTTTCTATTCTTTTACATTTTCAAAAATCACATTTTAAGGTCATATGGGCATAATAGTCAACATTTACGCATTTAACTGAAACATGCATATGAATCGGATGACTAGTGAACCAAGTTGTATAATCACAGAGGGTTGTACTAACATGTAACCTGGTCCAAATAGAGTTCTAAGGCATTTCTAAAACATGCTACATTGGGTCAGAACTGAAAGTCAAAGCAAAAGTCAAATTATGCGACTTTCGGTTCCGAACTGAGCCTAAACTGAAAATTGTCGGGTTGAACATGTTTAGACATGTTCTTACATTAATTACCAAGTTATATTAGTGATAAAACAGGTTGCATGGGTTCTACATTGTTAATTATGTGTTTATTTGAAAATAAGCTTTCTGTTGACTTAAGATTAACTTTGACCCGACAATTGACCTAGTTAGAGTGAGAATCAGAGGGTGCCTTTTTAAGGGTTTATTACCCACATAATTACCAACTCAAAGGTACTTTCAATTCGAGATTTGACTGGACAAATTTTAATTAATCACGAAGTCAAACTCTAATTACGACGGTTTGACTTTAAGCTAATTAACTAAGCAAAACTGAATTAAGGAGTGTTAAGGAAGCTTACAATAGTCCTATGCACGACTAATGACTTCTAGGAACAGGTCTTGAGCTCCAGGAATCTTCAGAATTGAAGTTGTGAGAGTTTTGAAATGCAAGTGTCCAATGTTGCAACAATAGAGCTCCTTATATACACATTTTGATCACCTAGGATCATGCCAAGGAAGTCTACAAGTGTTATGAGATGCTTACAGGTGCCCCCTATGCATGAAATACCATTGGGGCAGCCCCTGGTATGTAAAACAAGCGTTTGAAGTCGGTTACACAGGCTGAACTGGCAGCTGTGCGCATTTTCTGATGCTGGCAGGCTTAGGCGGCCCGCGTAAGGGTCCTTAAGGACCTTACGCGGCCGGTATGAGTGCCGGGGTCAGGTTACACAAGTTTCAGCTAATTACATTTTTGGCCCCTGGTCCTTTTTAAAGTGGTTTTAAGCTCCCATTTTGCACTTTTAACCTTCTAAATTGATTTCTAAGGACCCCAAGGCATAACCAAACTTTGTTAAGTCCTTGGTTAACTTTTTGATCACCCGAAAAGTTATAAAATTCAAAGTTGACGCTTTTAACCCCTCATATACGAATGTTATCATAACTTTTTCATATTCTATTGAAACCTTGTGAAATTTTTATCACTTATTCTAGTGAGCAAAATTTACCGTTACAAAGCTTCGGGTTTGCTAAAAGGTCACTCAGAGGTATACTTTCAACATGTTGACACATTTAACCCATGTAGTTTGTAATTTCTCACTTTCTTCCACAATTAGCTTCGTATGATCCATAATTCATTCGTTTAAGGGTATAAACATCGTGTAGGGTTATTGAAAAGTATATTTATCCATTGTTGACACTTTGAACCCTTATATTCACATACTTTCTTTGTTTGTCAACTTTAGTCCTTCATAAGTAATCTTTTACACGTTTAAAGCTCATGACACGTGTCGATACATTATTGGACATAAATTTACGAGGTGTTACAAAATGCCTATTATCTTCTCCTACCAAAGTAGAGATTCTCATTCTAGAAGTACCACCGTTAAATGCATAAGTGCATTAATATGTTTTGCTAGGTATGTATGGTTATAATATCTTTCACTTGAGCTTATTGTCATGATATAAACTTTGTCAAGCGAAGAGACATTGGAATGAGTTCAGAGAAATATTTCAGGTATAAACGATACTTGATTATATTTTACTAACCCATCAAAACTAGTTTGGTAAGTATTGTAGATGCAGGAATGTAACAAAACACAGTCGTGCACATTAAGGGATCAAGCAACAAATCATTGGCTACAAAATCTTTGTTCGACTTTCAAGGAAGATGGACACACGTCACTTAAAGGATACATTTTAAAATGAGGGGGGGACTGATTCAAGTTGCAATCTTTTCCCTTGACTAAGTTTTGTCCCATTGGGTTTTCTTTGTAAGGTTTTAATGAGGCAACATACCTGATCCAAAAGTATCAGGAGGAAAAAATACACGCTGCACTATTTTTCCCTTAGCTAAGGTTTTGTCCCACTGGGTTTTCCTAGCAAGGTTTTTAACGTGGCAGCATCACCAAGCGTATTAAAGGTATGTGGATGGTCAAGGAGGAGTGTTATGAATGTTTCATTTATATGGTGACTCTCCACATATGTAACCTCCATCTATTGATTACCCTTGTATTAATGTTAAGCCTCTATAAATAGTGGTTTAAGGTAATTGGTATTACACACTCAATGAATAAGGTCTAGTCTTAGTACATAGCGGATTTTGTCATAGCGACATAAGGTCTAGTCTTAGTACATAGCGGATTTTGTCAAAAGCGTTGTAAACTATGAGAGGGCGATACGCGTATTTGTGTGAGTTTTGAAGTTGAATTGTTTCTAAACACTTTATATTAAACTTATGGAACAATCTTTAATGTTTCCGCTGAACATGTTTGATTTTAAAACCAATGTTTGAAATATATAATTCTCGTTTAATGGAAATTTCTATTTTTACTTATGGTTCAATGTGATTAGTGGCTAGATCCTGGTATGTCACACGCCTCGCGGGGGTTCCCGCTTGTGGTATTTTTTGGGGGTGTGATAGGTTTAAATATATATATTTTAGTTAAAAAAAGAATAAATTAACTGGGTTTATAGGGACGACATGTCGTCTCTATATGCGAACCACTTTTTTGTATTTTTAATTATTTAGTAACAAAAACTATAAAACAAAACAAAATTATATTTCCATATAGAGACGAAGTTAAATTTATATTTTAGGTTTGTTTTTTAATTTTCATACATATTGATCATTAATAAAATAAAATTAATAGAAAAATATTTAAAATTATAGAGACAACATGTCGTCTCTATAAGTTAAAACGTTTTTTAAAGTTTCCAATTCAACAAACTAGAGAATAAAAAAATTTATTTTCACCTTATAGAGAGGATATATCGTCCCTATAAGATAACCTCTCTTAAAAGGCACGAAAATTCTATTGAAACGACATGTCGTCTCTATAGGGTGATCTATAGAGAGGACATGTGTTGTCCCTATAGGTGTCGTCTCTATAGGGGTTTTTGTCTAACGGTCAAGTTAAAATGTACTTCAATGTTATGGACAATTTTACTAAAAAGAGCACTCCCTAATGCATGTTGGACTTGGGGGGGGGGGGGGGGGGGTCCTTATTAATGAAACCAATGAAGTCGAAGCTTGGAATCGTATCATGAAGACAAACCAAAGCACAAACATAATCAGAATCCATACCACATATGCCACTGTCTCGTAAGATGTGGTCCTGGAGCACCCAAGATTGGGCCCTCGAGGCCACAAAGGCATAGGATGAAACCTCTACTATCGAATACAACCCAAACCCCAAAACTTAATAGGTAAGGAAACAAGTCACCAATGGAAGTCTCCAAAGAAAGGACATCCACAAACTACCAATTCCTCAGTCGCCTCACACAAACCTTTGTCAAAGAATAGCGCTGCATCTTCCATGTGTATAGGTTGACATGTCTTCAAGCCAAAGATAAGATTTGTAATTCCCATACATGATCAAAGCAAGAGTAGTTCACTCTGTGGGTCACCTATTTTGGGTAGAAGACGCATCAAATCTATAACATTAACAGCTCTTTTCATTGCCAACCTGATAATAAAGCTTGCGTCTCTACTAACGCCCCCCACCCCAAGAAGCTTCACCCTAAAAAATGCCCCCCGATGTCCATAGGAAATAAACCCTCACGAAACTTGCTACCATCACAAGAAGGCCAAAATAGCTCCGTTTTCTTAATATTTAGTTCAAGACCCAATATTAGACCCACAACCTTAATGTTGTCCAATATTCTAGCCACCTCTTCTGAATTTCTAATGATAGTCCTATCATCATGGTATCATGCATGAAGAACAAAGCTTACATTGATGCACAAGAGGGTGGAAAATAAGAGCAAAATGAAGTGGACCCAATGGGCCCTTGTTGAACTCTAGTGGTGGACCCTTTAGATTTTTTTCCGGTTCTATTATAAATAGATTTTTTTCCGGTTCTATAAATAGATTACAATTTACAATTTTATACCTTTTAGATTTTTTTCCGGTTCTATATATAGATTACAATTTACCATTTTATTTTTAGTTCTAGTTACATTTTCATACTATAAATAAGCAACATTTTGTTGCTTTACGTTGTGGTACCACATGTATGGGGAATCTTTCAAAAAAAAATTGAATTTTCATTTTTCATCCAAAGGTTTTTGTCTTTTCATTTTAATCTCTTTAATTTTTTTACTTTTAACCCAAAGACTTTCATGTTTTGCAATTTAACCCCCAACATTTTTTTATTTTCAACTTTGTTCTCCTATACTTTTCATCTTTTGCAAGTTTTTCGTTTTACATTTTGTTCAAAATTTTGCGAGTCAACACGCTGCAACATATGTTTCCTTCTTTCTTTCTTTGATTTGAGCCTTCGGTTTCCTTCTTCCTCGTTTCCGGCAGAAGTTGCAGCACTGGCGTCGGAATTCGCCGCCGGACGTCGCTATTTGATCGATATGCGGTCGCATAGTACCTTATAGAGGCATATGGCCGCGTCGCTACGCTATTCGCGATTGCGTCCGCTATGGATGCTATTGATAACTATGGTGTATGTTTCAACGTAAACCTTTTAAGGAAATGAGTGAGATCAAATAATGCTATTGATAACTATGGTGTATGTTTCAACGTAAACCTTTTAAGGAAATGAGTGAGGTCAAATATAATATGTTTCGTGCTTATTTTACGAATGTTTTGTTAATTTTGTTTCGAACCGAGTGCAGTCAAATTGTGGTTTCTTTTTTTCCTTTTTTTTCAAAAGTTTTAATTAATCTCTTTTGATAATACATGTCAGCTTTTTCATATACCCATTACGTTTTCTATAATATGTCGAAATGCACGTTTTCATATAATTAACACATCATATAACGTTTGGACTAATTAATTCGATTTTTGTGATGTACCCGCGCCGCAATGCGCGCGGGTGTTATTGCTAGTTTAATATTTAAAAAGATGCATATATAACTTCTTTAAATTTAAATTTCTTTTTGGGAAAAATAAAATAGTTACTTTCCTTAGAAGTAAAGTATCTTTAATAATGGGTCATATCTTCGTTTAAATTGATATGGAAAGCGTATAACTGTTGAATTTACTTACTCGGTTACTCCATATATATGGCTATATATATATATATATATGTATTCTGTTTTTCGGTTCACTATTAGGGTTTCAACTTTCAATATATGGCAGAGCTTGGTTATGGCGATTTGGTTGAGCTGATACTCGTAAGATTGGACGTGAAGGATCTGATCCGTTTCAAGAGCGTGTGTAAGTCATGGCATTCTTTAATTGCAAGTCCTCGTTTCTTTTTGAAAATAAAGCTCGTTCATGCTGATGTGGTTGAGCAGATACTCGTAAGATCAGATGTGAAGGATCTGATACGTTTCAAGAGAGTGTGTAAGTCATGGCATTCTTTAATCACAAGTCCTGGTTTCGTTAATCGGCATCTGAACCTTAGTTGCAACAAAGATCGCTGCAACAATGAACTTGTCCATAGAAGAATTACTTGTGATCATCTTGTTATTTGTGATCAACTTGTCCATCTTGTTGGTTCTTCCAATGGCTTAGTTTGTATGACTCCTGAAAATTATTCCAAAGTTATAGTAGTCAATCCGTTGACCAAAGAGGCAAGACAACTGAGTTCACTCCCCTCTCGTTTACAAGCATGTTGGGGTTTTGGTTATGACGCATTCAGTGACGACTACAAGGTTGTCGCAGGGGCCAAGAAAGGCTATAATCAAACATGTCTTCAAGTGCTGAGTTTGAAATCAAATGTTTGGAGATCAATTGGAGAAGTGAAGTATAGATTTTATACTAAGATTGGTATCTTATGCAACGGTGCACTTCACTGGCTTGTAGTTGATCAAAATTTTAAGATGTTCATTCTGTCTTATGATTTATCTAAAGAAAAATTTAAAAAAATCCCCCAACCTGATGATCCAACATGTATATGTTGTACTTGTAAATGCTATCTGGGAATTGTCAAAGAATGCCTGTGCATATTTAATCGGGATGATCATGGTTCTTCGTATTATGGTTATCCTTATCACAACGCATGGTTGATGAAAAAGTACAATGTAAAAGAGTCGTGGGAAATGCTACCACATTGGCGTGATCAGGAGACGAAGCGTGATATTGTACACATCTTGAGATGGGGATTAACCAAGAAAGATGATGAGTCATGGTTTTTCCGTGCTTCGGAACATCACTATAGGGAGTATATGGATGCCCCTATATTTGTGCAGAGCCTTGTATCTCCCTATCTTAATGTGAGGCCAAAACAGGCAGGTAACAACAAGAGGATTGCCAAGGTGGGTTTTATTTTTGTATATTATGTACAGATTATTGATTTTTCCTTGACATTTGTTATCTTATCATTCATACATTTGGCCTCTATTTACTTCTCAACTTGGTATGTCTTTTAAGTTGTAACTATTCTTACTTGCTCACAACAATAATTTCTTTGCAGTTGATTAATCAAGGGAAGTCCTTCTTCTCCTGGATCAAATGCCTGATTTCGATGTTGTTGAAGCAGTCAAGAAGACAAGTGTCGCGCTATGAATCTATCTTTCAGTAGCTTTTGGTTCTTTCTATTTTCAAGTATCTTGTGTTTGATGGAGTTAGTTTGTTTAATACTTTTATCTAATTAATTCTTAGTCCTAACCATTTTGTAGTTTATGTTGAATTCTGATGATTTTTATGTTTACACACAGCAGTTTCTAGTATCTTGCCACAGGTGATTACCTAACCCACAAGGCAAACATATAAACCCACCGCGGTTTATGTTGGATAGTTTATGTTGAATTCTGGTGATTATTACATTTACATAGAGCAGTTTATCTCTGTGCCTTTGACAAAAAGCTTCTTATGTATATGTTACATATCTTGTTACAGTTGGTGAACAAAGTAGATGATTTCAAATAGTTAATACACTTCACTATTGTTTCTAACCACCTAACATGTGCATGACAAATGACACATAACTTAGGAGAACCTACACATGTATGTGTAAATTAAAATTTTTATATTAGAAAGAATCTAACTGATGTGTAGAATTTTGAATTTTTATATTAGAAAAAATCTAACTTGGTAGAGAATTAGAGGATTTCTAATTTCGAATTTATGAGAGAGAATTACAAATAATTGAGGGCCATCTTTGAGAATTTAGGGATGCCAATGCGAGTAGAAAGATGGGCCCTACTACTCATGACCTACTAGTCTAGTTGTATGGTTTCTCAAATGTGAGTTGTGGGTTCAAATTTTTTTACACGTGAAAGGTAAATGTGAAATTAGGTGTTTAAAAATTTGCTGTTAAAAAAAATTAAAATTTGGCTCTGTAAATCTATACATATAATAAAAGAAACCAATAAATGGACACGTGTCATTCATTGAAGATGTCTACATTTGTAATTTCCTGCATTTTCATACTTATTTTATATCAATTAATTAAATAATAAATAATCAATTAATATTAAATCTTATCTTACTTTAAATGTCGGATAGAATCATTCTATTTTTTCTAAAAATATATTATCTTCAAATTTAAGTTATAAATTAAAGATATTTTTTAAATAATAGCACAAAACAATAATCTTAAACTTAAAAAAACAATAATACGCTCATGTAAAAAATCTAAAGTACAAATAAAATATACAAAATAACTTATTAGACATTAGATCAAACTTTAAAAGAAACATTAATTAGGAAGAGAAGCTAATAATATAATTCTATTTTTGATTTTTCAAATTTGGGTTATAATCAATTCGAATTAACCTTAACCAAGTTTGTGATTTGATTCGAATTAAACCGAATCAAATTTATGATTTTTAAACGAATCCAATAGCATATTATTTACTATACAAAATTACATTTATTTAACCCGTGTAATACATTGTGTTTTTAAATATATAACTTTTGTATTATTTAGTATATATTCGTCTCGCTTACGGTATGAGCATATAATGTATATGTGTGGACGCTCGGAAGGCAAAAGTGAAATTGCAATAATTTTAACGTTATTTTACTAAGTTCGTAAAAATAACGTTAAAAGCGGCGGACGATTAATAATGCATCATCATGTTGTGGTGTTGATAACAGAAAGACAAAAGGGAACATGCACTAATCGGTCTTTGTCCCGATTGCTGAGTGTTATGTGCCTTATGTCCAAGGCTTGATGCAAAACTACTATCGAGCCGGGGGTCTCACTGAAAGCAACCTCTACATCTTACACTCCTCAGACCCTACCTTAGCTTTGCTATTGATGGGATTTACTAAGTATGATGATGATGATTTAGTACATATAATTAGATTTATTCAACCCGCATAATACACGAGGTTTATAAGGATATAACTTTTTTATTATTTAGTTTATAAAATTACATTTATCCAACCCGTGTAATAAACAAGGTTACAAAATTACATTTATTTAACCCGTGTAATACACAGTGTTTTTAAAGATGTAACTTTTTTTATTATTTAGTATATATAATTAGATTTATTCAACCCGTACAATACACGGGTTTTTATTATTTGGTATATAAAATTATATTTATTCAGTACAATACATGGGGTTCTTAGAGATATAATTTTTATATATAAAATTACATTTGTTCAACCCGTATAATAAACGAGTTTTTTAAAGAATAATTGTTTTAATTTAGTATATAAAATTACATTTATTCAACCCGTGTAATACACGGGGTTCTAACCTAGTTTTCATATAAAAGAAGGGTAGACGATAAGCGAGCCAAACAAAATAGGCTATTGTTATACTATTTTTTTTAGTTGGGTTTTAATTTTTTATTGAACGATAAGGAACCACGTGCCAACCACCGTGACACCAGGCGCTGTGGCTAAGGTTGACTGCTCGACCGCCGCCAGCCCCTTGGCTCTCTCAGATGCGCGGAAACCCGACCTCCACCCGCACGAAGGCACGGCAATGGAATAATCGATAAAACCTCGTCTCCCATCAAACACGAACCGGCGCCACCCGTATTCACCCTTCACCGGGATGCGGCAGAAAATAATGGGAAAAGTGGAGTCGAACTTGGGTCACAATGAACACCAAATTTTTCTCCAACCACTCCACCACTAACTCATTGGCAATTGGGTTTTAAGTTTAATCATGGGTTTTTGGACCTAGAATAGTGGGCCATGGGTGATCGGTCACCCACCTTACATAGTTACACATGGCCCAGGCCGACCTAAAATAATTGAGTATAATGGTAAATTGTTACAACCAGAGAAATTTAGTAATAAAGTATTTACAATAACGTCATCATTAACAAAGGGAAATTATTACAAGCAGAGAAATTTAATAATAAAGCATTTACAATAACGTCGTCATACAATTTACACCACTGTTCACTAGTAATTGTAATTGATTACTTATAGCGGGTTTTTAAGTTCTCATAATATATGTGGTTCTACGTTTACCCTCTCCTATATGGGTAACCCAAATTTCGAGTAATTATGCACACATACACACATAAGGTCTAGTCTTAGTACATAGCGGATTTGTCAAAAGCGTTGTAAACCATGAGAGGGCGATACGCATATTCGTGTGGGTTTTATGGGCGAGCGTACCTACATCCATTTTTAATATAACTAGTGGTTTCGATGACGCGCGTTGCGCGTGGGGCATTAGCGTCTTCGCATAACATATGTATGCCAGCTCAATATGGGCGTATTCCCAGCCATATACATGCATATTTTCAGCCCTTTATGGCTGTAACATTAGCCCCAGTAGTACAGCAACGATTTTCTAACCCTGTATGGGCATAAAGTCCATATAACAGCCCCTAAAACAGCTTAATACAACTTTAACTTAGCAAATTCAAGTTAAAAAAATGCAACTATAAATATGTAAAGTTCTAGCATCAAGTTCACATTTGATAGATAGCTAATAATTTACAACATAGTTTAATAAAGTTAACAAATTAGAATTCTTCAAGAATATCATAACCATCCTTCAATAGCTATAATCCAAGTAATAACATGTAAGCATAATCATCTAAAGGTTACGTATACTTCAATCGTTGTTCACTTGGCGTTGCATTATTGTCTATTCCCAAGAATCTTTTCCATTTTCTATGATCATATCAAGCAACTGCAAACATAATCACAGGAAAAAAAATTAATCAGGATCGACGTAAATAAAATGGTGTATAAAATTGCAATGGGCGCGCTTATGCTCCTTGAAGCTATACATTTTAAATATTAAGATGTGCGTATATTCAAATAAACATTTGGTACCTGATGAATCCAAGAAAAACAGATGTAAAAAAAACTTGGTTCAAGAAGAAACTATGCAACTGCACACAAAACTTCGTTTGCCACATCATCCGAGAGCTGACCAATCACGGGTCCTGTATTATCCATTGGTTTCACAAGCGAAAAATCATCCCCACCGGACAACACTTCACCAAACGCCATATTAATATCCCAAGGCTGTTCAATATTCTTGTTTCCCAGCACATGTGCTGGCATGCCAGGTTTAACCCGCCAAGTGCTTCCAAAGTGGCTTCATCTTTTGATGCTTTCCAAACATTTCTTGCGGATGGACCACCTCCAAATATATCAGGCCTAGACTGGTTAACCTATTATTCATAGCTCGTCTCCAGCCCATTTGTGTGTTTGGACCGTGTGTATGATAGTTTGAATAGCCGTTGTATTTGCCAAATGGTCTTTTAGAAGAAATGTGAAAGCCGTTATTATAACATCTTAAAGTATCCACTGAAACTAACAAATTACATGCCATGTCATCAACCATTCTCTCTAGGCCACACACTTAATTCTCTAGAGTTGCCATACCATCACGTGATCCACCCTTAAAAGCCTGTAAGAACAATAGATTGTTTAATTTATATGCAGGCACCGCTATGGGTTTTTTTTTGATATATTAACACAATAAAACACAGCAAACTGTTTTACCATTAGGATCATTCTGAAACTCAACCCCATTCCTATCATTTTGAAAGATGAGTACAGTTGTTTTAAAATTCAAAATGAGTAAAAAGAAAAACGATTGCGTAATTAAGTCATCCCTTTAGTCAAGAATCTTGCTGGTTACTTGACTCCTAGGTAAGTGATTAAACAATCTAAATAAGTTGATCTACATACTCACATAATTTGTTTCAAAACCCAAATATCAATCCGAACACAATAATCTACATATAACATCTAAAAACATATACAAACTCCAGCAACATATGAACATTTCAAAAAGCAATAACAGTGTTGTACACCCATAATAGTATGTATAATATAATGAGTTGATGACTACCGGAAATAATAGTATGTATAATATAATGAGTTGATGACTACCCTACAACTAAGCTTATGTTAGTTCTAAACAGATTTTGTTGACCAATGGGATAGCAAGCAAGTATAATAAAAGCGTAAAATCGCTATAGTTTCATCATGAACCATCACAAATCAAATTCATCTGTAATTAGAAAACCAAACTCTATCTTGAACCAAGGTGACCCTTTTTTCATTGTATCAAGAAATCAAGAATCATCCTCTAGAAAGGGTGTAATTTCCAATAACTAACCATAATACAAATAATAACACAATAAAACTTATGATAAAATGCTCATTCAAGAGACCTGTCACCAAAACTAACAAAATGCTCAACACAAAAGTGAACATTTTTTAATCAAAAATCGAACTCAAATTAAGAACGGCTGGTCCTAAGAAAAGATGAAAAAATAATCGTCGATCAAATCTGCAGCGGTAAATAAGATTTGATTATACATTTGTGAAAAGAAAATCATCTGACCATTACTCTTCTTCACCTTCTTCAACTTTCTCAAATAATACCAAATTTTGACCACCAAAAATCAACCAATTAACATCCATAACCAACACCTCCACGTATCATTAGAACATAAAAGAGTTAATTAAAAAAAAGATTGACGAGAACTTAGCACGAACTTAATCCGATAGATCTTCGAATTCTCATCAAACCTTGGTCGGTAAACCTCTTCCAACTACAACATCAAAACACAATTATTCACCATTTCAGCAACAAAAATGGAAGAAAACATTCAACTTTTCGATTTATGGATAGAATTTCAACAACAAAGATGTATGATTGCTATTAAAGAGTTGAGATTTGCGAGTTAAATTTACGAACCATTGTACGCCGCCCATCGGTTGCAGTTTCCGCCAGGTTCAATAGACGGAACCCTAGAGCTGCCACCGCTCCAACAACGGCGTTTTTAACCATCTGAACCCTAACGGCGTTTGAATCACTGCCATTGCCGGAATCCATAAACCCCGCCGTCACTCTCTCCCATCTCTTCTCCGATCTTCTCTATCTCTCCTCCGGTTCTCTCCAATTTTTGCCACCGGATTTCAAGAATAGGAGGTGAAAAAAATGTGATTTTGTAAAATCAGGAAGTGGGATGCTTAGGAGACGCGTGGTATATGGATGACAGAAATAGGACGCGTGTTTTAAAAACATGCGGCCCAATGAATATGGGCCACACAGTTGTCTACCACTGTTCATTCGATTGTGCTATTATTAGATTTAGATTAGATTTAGATTTTAAATCTCGGTTTCTGGCACAACTGGGCTGAAAGAAGTTGAAAATCTAATTAGTTTCAAAACTTTCCATGATAATGGGCCTAAACACATGATTCCTTTTTTTTTTTCTCTTTTACACACGATTCTAAAATTTGTTAATTTTTTTCTTCAACACACGATTCTAAAACCTGTTAATCAAATTGTCCTGAATAGGGGTGTTTGGTGTTGCGTTTTCAAAATAGATTATGCGTTTTGAAAAAGCATGTAGGTACATGCTTCTCCAAAACTGCGTTTTGGAGGCAGATAATCATTTTTTCAGCCAAACATTTTTTTAGATTATTTATTTTTTACAAACACAATAATCAAATAATCACTTCAAAACGTAATCCCAAACACCCTCTAAGTAAAAGAAAATATAAGTGAATGGAATTAAATAAATCAACATGACAAAAGATTAAATACAAATAAATTTAACGTACAAAACGTACGAATTGAAGGTTTTATTGAAAAACGCGGTGGCATTTTTGTAATTATCAGTAATTATCAAAATTACTCTACAAATGATCCTGTAGAGTAATTTTGATCTTTGTAGAGTAATTTTGTAAAATTTTCTTGTAGAGTAATTTTGATCTTGTGGGGTAATTACCAAAATTACTCTACAAGTGTATCAAAATTTCTCTGTATCAAAATGACTTTAAAAGTGAATCAAAATTTCTCTGCAAGTTTATCAAACAACATACAATTCAAAATTACTCTATGATTTTGTGGGGTAATTTTGTAAAATGACCCTGTAGAGTAATTTTGTAAAAAAATTTTAGCATTTAGTTTGGGTGTGTGCCGGGGGGGGGGGGGGTGTTAGGTTTTTTGGTGAGGTATAGTTTTTTAATCTAACATTTTACAAAATTACTATACAAGATCAAAATTACTCTACAAGAATAATTTACAAAATTACTTCACAAGATCAAAATTACTCTACAAAATTTTGAAAATTACCCTACAAGCAGATAATTACAAAATGCCACCGCGTGTTTTTGTCTTTTTCATACTAATCGTACGTTTAGTACGTTAAAGTTATTTGTACGAGAACTTTACTCAAATCAACATTCACTTCAATGAATAAGACCGGTATTCATGTCTGTTCATTTTAGTTTTTTTTTGAACGGCGAGGTTAGGATATCGCTAACCAGGTTAGTAGTTAGTCTGTTAGTATCACCAAGTTAGTATTAAAACACCTTTTGCCTGGACTTAAACTCAGGACATTCAAGAGAAACAAAACTTCCTAACTTAAGCTAACAAAATTTTTTATTGACATTATTCTATTCATTTTATATTTCACATGAGTCAAACACCATTTTCTCATATAAGGCGTACACTATGTAGTCCTTATGTTTTTAATAATCCAATTTTTTTTATTCACATTATTCGATTCATTTTCTATTTGTCACATGAGTCAAAGACCATTTTCTCATATAAAGTGTATACTATGTAGTCTTTATGTTTTATAATAATCCAACTTTTATTAATGTCATTCGGAATTGCACTTACAATAAAATATGGTGAACTTATCTAATCTAACTACTATAATAAAAAAAACTAACTTTTGGACACGTGTCATTCATTGAAGATATCCTCAAATTTATATTTATCTAAATAAATAAATAATAAATTAGTATTAAATCTTATCATACTTTAATAAAATATTATCATCAAATCTAAATTGTTAATTTAATATATTTTTAAAACAAATACCTCTATTATCTACTTATCTTATATTAAATATATAAATAATAAATTAATATTAAATGTTATCCTAATTTATTAAAAACATAACTTTTTTTATTATTTGGTATACAAAATTATGTTTATTCAACTCGAGTAAAACGCGAGGTTTTTACTATTATAATAAAATAAACCAACTTTTGGACACGTGTCATTCATTGAAAGTATCCTCAAATTTATATTTATCTAAATAAATAAATTATAAATTAATATTAAATCTTATCATACTTTAATAAAATATTATCCTCAAATCTAAATTGTTAATTTAATATATTTTTAAAACAAATACCTCTATTATCTACTTATCTGTAACGCCCCAAAAATCTGAATGTTAATAATTGTAGTGTGTTCCTATATGACACGTCATGAAATTAATAACTAGGCTATTTAACCTAGTCAAGGGTATGGTTAAAAGTATTAAATGATGAAAGTAGTGTCGGTTATGTTTTAAAGGCAAACCCGAGGGGTTAAAGTGGAACAAGATGGAAGTTGAGTTATTAAAATGAAAGATCAATACACACAAACACACACTTCGTGTGTGTTCACGAATGTTCAGGAGCTCCAAGAGCTCCAAACCCTAGTTCCACTAAATCACCAAATTAAAGGGTGAATCGAAGCTCAAATTCAAAAAGGAACACAGATTAATGATCACCTTCACGAGGGGATCATAAGGTATGTCTTAAATCTAAGATTTGTGATCATGTGTAAAGTGGGTTATGTTCTAATCCATGAGTTCAAGTGGAATTGAGCATGAGTATGTGTTATAATCAACATATAGAACATGAATTATGAATGGTTTGTGCTAATTTGATGTTTAGATGATAAACCCATTAGTTATGGTGATGAAGATGACTAGACTCATCACCTATGTCCAATTCTTGTTGAAAGAATGATGTATTATGTGGGTATGATGAATTCTTGTTAGATAAATTAGGAGGAATATGATGATGTTATGTTTGATGTTCATTTGGAATGATACATGATGATTAGTAGTAGGTGTTGAGGGGTTATGTATGAGTTTAGAAGATTTATGCATGAATAAGTTGTACGTTATGCTTAAAAGGTAGTACGTACATCAAGTGTATGATAAAATGTATATAGTGTCATCCGTATAGTCGATTATGATGTTACGGGTATATGTTGATAAGTCGATGGTAACATATGGTTAATAGTTGACTTTTGAAAGTCAACCAGTATAAGAAACATGATTTGACTCGTTGTCGTAAAGGTAGGATTATAGGAAGTCGTTTGGTACATGTTATGTTAATATGCGTTATTAGTGATTTTATGATAAATTACATGAGTTGGAAAGGATATGAAGTTGATTTTTATGTAATATGCTTGTTAGAAATGACTAAGGGAAGTTAAGTGTGGATTATGCGATTGGTATGATTGTTAACAGGTACAAATGGGTATGCTAACAAGAATGTGGTTTCGATGACATGGAAGTGTAGGGACCATGTCGAGACGGGCTTAAGCATGAGGCGTTAACGGGTCAAGAAGAGGCAAGGAATCGGATACGAGCACGGACGCATAAGGTAAGTGATTTCTGTAATCACTTCTTAGTTAGATTATGTAATATGAAGATGATTAATTAACTAAACATGATGGTTGAGGTTAACTAGGTGACGTAGTCTTTCGTCGTAAATGATGGGATTAAAGTTGACCAAAATGCCCTTGATGGGTATTTCGGGCAAATGATCTTAAAAAGTAGTTTAGAGTCGAGTTATTCGAGTAGTATAACGTTTTGGTCAAGTATGAAAGTGAGGTGTATGGTTTTGTAAGTCAGAAACGTTTCAATGCACAAATACCCTTAACGGGTCAAAATAAGCTTTGAGCGCAAACGGGTGAAATAGGAGGTAAGGTATCCGGGAAGGAATTCGTTTATGACAAACGACCTTGATATTATGAATTTATATGGAGTTAAGGTCAAACAAAGAAGTTATGTGATAGAATTATGAACGGGTCAATTATTGGTAAAAAGGGTAGTAAGCCGGAGACTTAAAAGTCTGGAATTTTGTTAATCCGGATGTCGGATCTTAACACCATAAGATGGGGAATTAAATTACGGACGCGTAGGAAAAAGAATCGGGTAAAACGGACCAATAACGAAGAAGTTATGAATGTTTCCGTGAAACGCGGACGTGTTGGAAATCTGCAGCAACCCAGCTACAACTTTCTGTCGTTTTAGGGGGGTCGCATCACGCGACGGCCTGTCGCGTCGCGCGACGGGTGTAGTTTCTCTGAAAATTGTTTTTGTTCCTCGTTTTGACTTGGGAACTCGTTTAAACGCGTTTTAAGTTGCGTATGACTAATTTAACTTATGTTTTATGACCATTAGGGTAAGCGCACATGTAGATAGGTATGTATGCATGTTTGTATACCTCTATACACGTATGTAGAAATGTATGAAAGCATGTATGTACCTACGTGAGTATGTTTAAAAGTATGTGAGCAAGAATAAGCGGATATATGATGGTATGTATGAGAGTAGGCATGTATGAGTTTGGTATGATGCACGTAGGGTTGTATGTATGTAAATATGTATAATGTCATGTGTGTACTTAATGATGTTGGTATGTGTACATATAGATACGAATATAATGATGTAGATGTGTGTATATGTAAGTATGCGTGTAGATTGGCCTGTAGGTGTGTGAGTATGTATGTAAGCAGGCATGTATGCATGTATGTACGTATGTATATATAGAGATAATATGTATGAAGTAGGGTATGTATGTAAGTCTTTCGGTATGATTAAGTGTTTACGTTGTTTATTCGTGTACCTGGAGTTACAAGTGAAATGCAGGAATAGCAAAGAAGTCTCGCCACGGATGGTATGACAAGATGGAAAAGCTGGGATGTACAGAGTTAACGAAACGAGAAGTAAACTTGAACAAACTTAGTATGTTTATAATGCGTACTAATGTTGTGAATTTTATGTGGTGAACGCAGGTAGTTCCAGTCATGAGGATATTCAAGGTTTGGAGATCGAGGATCGAGTTACAAGAGAGATTGTACGGGAACGATGATGTATATATTGTAGTAAACCTAAACTATGTTTTTAAGTTATTAAATAAGTCGAATAATGGATTTATGAGAAAGACTTATGCTAAAGTTAAAGTTTAAATAAGTTAAGGTATTTTTAATGAAAGAAAATTTTATGTTACGTATTTCCGCTGCGACTTTTGTCATGTACGAATTAGGGTCTTACATTATCTGATATTAAATATATAAATAATAAATTAATATTAAATGTTATCCTAATTTATTAAAAACATAACTTTTTTTATTATTTTTTATACAAAATTATGTTTATTCAACTCGAGTAAAACGCGAGAATTTTAAGGATATAATTTTTTTTTTAATTATTTGGTAGATTTTTCAACCCGACTATACACGGGTTTTTTAAAGATACGACGTTTTTAGTATTTGATATACAAAATTACATTTATTTAGGATATAATTTTTTTATTATTTGGTAGATTTTTCAACTCGACTATACACGGGTTTTTTAAAGATTCGACGTTTTTAGTATTTAATATACAAAAATACATTTATTTAATCCGTGTAATACACATGTTTTTAAAGATATAACTTTTTTATTATTTGATATATAAAATTACATTTATTTAACCCGTACAATATACAAGGTTCATAAAGATATACGTTTTTATTATTTAATACACCCGTGTAATACACGGGGTTCTAACCTAGTATAGAATAAATGTTTGCTATTTTTTCCGGTTCTTTTATAAATATGTCTCTTTACATTTAATATTTAAAAATTCCGGTTCTTTTATAAATACGTCTCTTTACATTTAACATTTAAAAATTAAAAAAGATGTATATATAACTATGAAAACATAACTTCTTTAAATTTCTTTCTAAACAAAATACAAAATAATTATTTCCTTATAAGATCAAATCTGCGTTAAAATCCATCTGAATATATCGTCTACCTCTGGCTACTAGGGTTTTAAGTTTCAATGGCAGAGATCGTTCATGACGATATAGTTGAGCATATACTGATAGGATTAGACGTGGAGTATCTGATCAGTTGCATGAGAGTGTGTAAGTCATGGCACTCATTAATCACGAGTCCTCGTTTCGTTACTCGTCATCTGAACCATAGTTACAACCAAGATCGCTACAACAATGAATTTGTCCATAGAAGAATTGTTTTAATCACACATCCTGGTTTCGATAGTCATCATCTTGTTGGTTCATGTAATGGCCTGGTTTGCATATCTTCATTACAAGATCGTAAAGTTTTTGTAGGCAATCCGTTGACTAGAGAGGTAAGACAACTGAGATCACTCCCCCCTTGTTATCCAGCATGTTGGGGTTTTGGTTATGATTCATCCAAGGATGACTACACGGTTGTCGCAGTGGCCAACAAAGGCGAGAATCGTTCATGTGTTCAAGCGTTGAGTTTGAAATCAAATGTTTGGAGAGCTATTGGAGAAGTGAAGTATAGTTTTTATACTAAGATTGGTAATGGTATCTTATGCAATGGTGCACTTCACTGGATCGTACAAGATCAAAATCAAAAGCTGTTAATTCTTTCTTATGATTTATCTAAAGAAGAATTGAAAGAAATCCCCAAACCTTACGATGCCAGATATGAAGGTCCTTATACTAGCTGCCTAGGAACCATCAAAGAATGCCTATGCATATTTCGTCATCGGCAATACGATGTATGGTTGATGAAAAACTACAATGTAAAAGAGTCGTGGGAACTACTACCACGAGATCATGATCATGAAAAGGAGTATGATAGTGTACACGTCTTTACATTGGGATTACCCAAGGATGTTGATGCATCATGGCTTTGTGGTGCTATGGAACATAACTATTGGGTACATATGGATCTCCGTCGCTATTATATTGAGGTTCCTATATATGTGCAGAGCCTTGTGTCTCCCCATGTTAATGGGAGGCCGAAACAGGCAAGTAACAACAAGTGGATTGCCAAGGTGGGTTCTATGTCTATATATTATGTATAGTTTACAGATTTTCCTTAAAATTTGGTTTCTTGTTATGTCATGTCCTGCAATTGTAACTATTTTTACTTGCTCCCATCTCTAATTTCATTGCAGTTGATTAATCAATGGAAGTCCTTGTTGTCCTGGACCAAATGCCTGATTTCGATGCTGTTGAAGCAGTCAAGATGAGAAGTGTTGCGGTATGAAGAATCTATCTTCCAGTAGTTCCTAGTTTCTTGCCAGCAATACTTAGGCCACACGGTCAACATATAAACCCGCCTGGGTTCCACTCTAGAACCAACCGGTAATAGATTTGATCTTCCTGTTAAAATAGGGGTGCCACATTTTGATACTGCTAGGATTTTATTAATGATTTCTCTTCTGGTTCTTTCTATTTCCAAGTATCGTGTGTTTGATGGAGTTAGTTTGTTTAATACTTTTATCTAATTAATTCTTAGTCCTAATCGTTTTGTAGTTTATGTTGAATTCTGATGATTATTATTAATAGCATGTATATCGCATCTATATTTGTTAAGATTGTACAGATTGTTTAGCTGTCAATTAGGATCATCACTACGCTCTGTTTATGCAGTTTCCATATTATAGGTGCAATCTTGTATTATAAATCAAGCAGAATAATGCAATACGATTCATTGAGTAAAATATTCAATTTCCTATATGGTATCAAGTCCTTAGTCCTCTCCCTCCCACCACCTCCTTCCGCCCCCTGCACATCTCCTCTAACCTACCACCTTCTCCCTCAATATGGAAAACAAACTGCACCCTGCCATGACCATCAACAACATCAAAAATATGATCCCAATCACTCTCGACACCGAGACCTCCAACTACACCACATGGACGACTCTCTTTACGGTCCTCTGTCGGGCTTACCAGGTCTACGATCACCTAGAGCCGCGCCCCGAAGCCGTCCCTTCCCCCGCTACCTCGTCTGAGGCTGATGCAGCCAAGGCCAAAGCGGCAGCCGCCGAGCTCGAGTCCCAGTGGTCTCGGATTGATGCCATAGTCCTTCAATGGATCTATGGCACCATATCCCCCGCTCTTCTTGACATCATTATTGAACCCGACCAAACCGCTCATCAAGCATGGACGGCTGTAGCCGATCATTTTAATGATAATAAAAGTGCTCGCCAAGTACAACTTCAGCAACAATTTTCCAACATACACTTTGAATCCTTTCCCTCCATGTCTGCCTATTGCCAGCAGGTTAAACACCTCGCTGATCAACTTCAAAATCTCGGGGCTCCTGTCGACAATCAACGCCTTGTCACCCAACTCTTGAGTGGATTAACCGATCAATATGAAAGCATATCCACTGTCTTACAACATCGGGACCCGTTACCCGGTTTTGCCGAATGTCGTTCCCGACTAACCATGGAGGAAAACAAGAAAAAGAACAACACCGCTCGCGCCGCAACCTCTGCCGCATCTGCTCTCGTGGCCACCACGGCATCTTCCACACCGGCTGAATACTCGACTCCTTCTTCTACGCGGGGACGTGGTCGAGGTGGACGCTCTCGTGGTCGGGGTCGGGTCAACAACAACAACCCTCGTAACAACCGCAGCCCCGGGAACCCTCCGTCGCACCCATACATTGTCTTCCCACAGTCATGGGCGGCTAACCAATGGAGCACTTTCTTTCCCCAAGCTGCCAACAACCACACCACCCCGCCATGCCCCTACCCCTCGGTTCCTAAAACACCTTCCACGACCGCGGGCATTCTTGGTCCACGACCCGACCAGGCCTATACTGCAAGCTTTGTCCCCACCGACATCCAGCAAGCCCTCTACACCATGTCTCTCCAACAACCGGATCCGACAGGTTACATGGACACCGGTGCAACTGGTCACATGGCTACTCCCCATGGTAACGTCTCACCATCTTCTTTTAATTATTGCACTAACAAGTTTATTGTCGTTGGTAATGGCATGCAGATACCAGTCATTGGACAAGGCAACATCACCCTACCACCCCCATACCCACCCTTGAAATTAAATAATGTCCTATATGCCCCCCAATTAATTAAAAATCTCATTTCTGTTCGTAAACTTACAACTGACAATTTATTATCTATCGAATTTGATCCTTTAGGTTTTACTGTGAAGGACCTCAAGACCAAAGCTCCAATCCTCCGATGCAATAGCTCGGGCGATCTCTACCCGTTGACTGCTCCGCTTCCCAAAACAGCCTCTCAAACTACTGCTCTCACTGTCACCACTCAAGATCGTTGGCATCAACGACTTGGGCACCCGGGCGACAATTTATTACATGCTTTAAAATTGTCTTCGTCTAAAAATAAAACCACACTTTGTCAACCCTGTGTTTTTGGAAAAAGTGTTAAATTTCCTTTTCGTGATTCATGTAACGCAACAAGTTTGCCTTTTGATATTATTCATAGTGATTTGTGGACCTCCCCGGTTCTAAGCACCGGCGGTCATCGTTATTACATTTTGTTCCTTGATGATTTGACAAATTTTCTATGGACTTATCCTCTTCCAAACAAATCACATGCATTCTCAGCCTTCACCGAGTTTAATAACTATATAACCACCCAATTCGAACGGAAAATAAAGCAATTCCAATGTGACAATGGTAAGGAGTACGCAAATGCTTCTTTCCAAACTTTTTGCAAACACAATGGCATGCACTTCCGTTTTTCTTGTCCCTATACCTCCTCCCAAAACGGCAAGGCCGAACGTAAAATACGCACAATCAACAACATGGTTCGGACTTTGCTAGCTCAATCATTCCTACCACCCACTTTTTGGCATCACGCACTTCAAACCGCCACCTACCTTCTCAATATACTACCCAACAAACATCTTAACTTCCTCTCCCCCACCAGTCACCTTTACAACTCCAACCCCACATACGACCATCTTCGAGTATTTGGCTGCCTTTGCTATCCTCTACTCCCCTCCACCTCTATTCACAAACTCGCAAATCGCTCCAAACCCATGGTCTTCCTCGGTTATCCACCAAACCACCGAGGCTACAAATGCCTCGACCTCACTTCTCAGTCCATCCTCATATCCCGCCACGTTCAATTCGAGGAAACCATCTTCCCCTACGCCACTACTCTTCCACCTAGCCCGAATGCCTATGATTTTCTCACAACACCCTTTAACCCTCTCCTGTGGTCCCACGTAACTCACCAAAACTGCCCTCCATCCAACACACCCCACACACACAACACCACAGCCCACACCCCACCTCCAGCCCAAGACCCAACACCGGCCCAATCCCCATCCCCAAACCGTAACCAGCCTTCACCACCTCACACACCCCTCACGGCCCAAAACCCCCTCTTCGCCCCACACTCAACCGATCCACAGTCCACCTCCCCCCTCCCAACCGTCGATCTCCGACAACCCACCTGCCTCACCCATCTCCGATCACCCATCACCACCACCGCCCCCTCCCGTTACCCGTACCATGCGCACGCGCGCCATGGACGGCATACATAAACCAAAACAAATCTTAAACCTACACACCACCTCCCTCACCCCCATTCCAAAATCACCTCAACTTGCCTTGTCCTCCCCGGATTGGTACAATGCCATGTCTAACGAGTTTAGTGCACTAATTAAAAATGAAACATGGGAGCTAGTCCCTCGTCAGCCTGATATGAACATCATTCGAAGTATGTGGTTATTTAAACACAAATTCAAGTCTGACGGATCTTTGGAGCGGTACAAGGCACGGTTGGTGTGTGATGGCAGAGGTCAACAAGTTGGGATCGATTGTGGGGAAACTTTCAGTCCAGTTGTTAAACCGGCTACCATCCGCTTAGTTCTCTCCTTAGCTCTCTCTCACTCTTGGTCGATTCACCAATTGGATGTCACCAATGCCTTTCTTCATGGCAAATTGGCAGAGACAGTCTACATGTACCAGCCCATGGGGTTTCGCGACCCCACTCATCCTGACCACGTATGTCGTCTGAAAAAGTCCCTCTACGGGCTCAAGCAGGCACCACGCACGTGGTACCAACGTTTTACTGACTTTGTTTTATTGCAGGGATTCTGACAAAGCAAATCTGACACCTCATTATTCATTTATCATCATGGGGCAGACACTGCATATTTACTCCTTTATGTTGATGACATCATCCTGGTCACCTCCTATGACACTCTCCGTCATCGTCTCATGACTACTCTTGCGGGTGAATTTGTAATGAAAGATTTGGGCCCCCTCACTTATTTTCTTGGCATCTCTGTCACTCGTAATGGTGACCGCATGTTCCCGTCACAACAAGCTTATGCCCGAGACATCATACATCGGGCTGCCATGGACTCTTGCAAGCCCGTCGCTACCCCGGTCGACACCAACACCAAATTGGGTCAAACCTCTGCACCGCCATTCAGCGACCCCACAGCCTATCGCAGTTTAGCGGGTGCCCTCCAGTACCTTACTTTCACCCGCCCGGATATATCTTATGCAGTTCAGCAGATTTGCATGTATATGCACTCTCCGACGGAAGCACACTGGAACGCTCTCAAGCGTATAATTCGCTACCTTCAAGGCACTACAACTTACGGTTTACATCTTAGCCCTGCACCTAATTTATCTCTACAGGCCTTCACAGATGCCGATTGGGCCGGATGCCCCGACACTCGCCGCTCCACTTCTGGCTATTGTGTCTATCTTGGAGACAACCTTTTGTCTTGGTCATCCAAACGTCAGCCTACAGTCTCTCGCTCAAGTGCTGAAGCAGAATATCGGGGTGTCGCTAACGTCGTTGCAGAAATTTGTTGGCTCCGTAATCTACTTCTCGAGCTTCACCGTCCCCTTTCTCGTGCCACCCTGATCTATTGTGACAATGTCAGCGCGATTTATTTATCTGGAAATCCGGTCCAACATCAACGGACGAAGCACATTGAGTTAGACATCCACTTTGTTCGTGAACAGGTACAACGGGGGTGTGTTCGAGTCCTACACGTACCAAGTCGCTAGCAAGTTGCCGATGTCTTCACCAAAGGCCTTCCACGCGTGCTCTTTGAAGACTTTCGATCCAGTCTAAACATTCGACCACCGAACGTCTCGACTGCGGGGGTGTAATAGCATGTATATCGCATCTATATTTGTTAAGATTGTACAGATTGTTTAGCTGTCAATTAGGATCATCACTACCCTCTGTTTATGCAGTTTCCATATTATAGGTGCAATCTTGTATTATAAATCAAGCAGAATAATGCAATACGATTCATTGAGTAAAATATTCAATTTCCTATAATTATGTTACACACAACAGTTTCTCTCTACATGCCTATGATAAAAATTCTTATATATATATATCAATATATGTAACGTCACTTGGTGAACAAAGTAGATGATAGTTGTTAATTAACTGTTTAACCAACACATGTATATGATTTCAAACAGTTAATATAGTTAACTGTTTTTTAACCAACTACACATGTGTATGCATGACTAATTACACATACCTTAATAGAACATACACACACGTGTGTAGAATTTTCATTTTTTATATTAGAAAAAAGAATAAAGTGGTAGAGAATTAAACCATGTAAAATTTCGAATTTAATTAGGAGAGAGAGAGCGCCTGATGATGCACTTTGTGGATGCGGCTTGTTTCGGTTTGACTCGGTTCGGTTCAAGCCCGATGTCACGACATTCCTCCGTTGTGCGTCCCAGAGTTCGACACGCGAAGTACGAATAGCCACGAGTTGACATCACTATGATGTCATGATGATGTCATCTTTAATATAGTGTGAATATGAAGTGAACTTCAAAGAACATTAACTGTGCTAAAGTCTACGAAGAGTTAGCCAAATGGAGCCAATGAGGAGTCTTCGTGGGTTTGCAATTATGATGAACAATGAGAGTGTTCATCACGAACCTTGATGGTTCGTGGCATCATGATAGTTCGTGGGGTATTTCCACGAAGACTATAGTCTTCGTGGGCCTCTTCAATGTTCGTGGCTTTTGAGTGTTCGCGTGTGATGTCCACGAAGACTCATAGTCTTCGTTGGACTTGTAGACTGTTCGTGGCCCAGTAACACCCTTCGTAGTGTTACTGGGTATTAGGCCTATCGATACAGATACTAGTTCCACAATTCAGTTAAGAGAGTCCCTGTGAAAGTTGTAAACACTGTGTGTATGTGTGTACTGATTCTCTTCACTTAATCAAAGTTGTGAATCTTTGGTTACTTTGTGTTTGTGTTGATACATATTATGTGGACGTGACTCGGTTCGGTTCGACCCGGTTAGGTTCGGCTCAAGCCCGACATCACGACATTCCTCCGTCGTGCGCCCCAGAATTCGACAGGCGAAGCACGGAGCGCCGCGAGCCGGTTCCCGCCGCCACATCATCATGACATCATCATGATGATGTCATAAGTTGTCTAAACATTACAAATCTACAAATCAGATTTACGTAAAGAAGCTTGGGCCAATCAACTTCAAGACAGAATGCATGTTGGGCCAATACATTTGGGCTTAAACATCTAACTGGGCCGTACCCCATAAATAACATGCATGTCGACGAAACAACTCTTGTTTCATCGACTTTGATATTATGTTATTGTGTTTCGTCGACGTAACACTTGTTTCGTCGACTGTGATGTGTTTCGTCGTAGTGTTTCAGTATATATACACAGATAACAGACAGAACACAGTGAGATAAGTCTGAATAGATTTGAGAGCGAACACTGTAAACACACACACTGAGAGTTTATGAGAGCATCTTATAAACATTGTATTGTAACCGTTTTCTAGATTAATACAATGGAGTGTTAACCGTTGAATCGTTGTGTCTTACGTGTTCGTCACTTGGTTTAACTTACCCGTTTGGATTCCGCACTTTCGGGTTTGTCGGAAAACAGGGAATAAAGGTTACTCGATCCTCCGGGTGGACCTACAATTGGTATCAGAGCATTGGCTCGATTCCTTGTTAAAACCAAGTTGTTTTTCTTGTGTTTTTGAAAGATTTTTAAGTGTTTTTCTGAATTTTAAAGTTTGAAGTTCATACATTTCTGGAAAAATAGTTTGAAAATCGTGAAAAACCTTGTGTTTTTGCTATTTGTTTTATTAAAACCATTGTTAAAATACATGTATACATGCTAAGGTTTGGTTTTAAGTAAACTTTTGTGCAAAAACATGTGTTCGGAAAGCTTATCGGTTGCCGGAAAAATCATAACTTCATCGAGTTCATCTAGATATTCAAGTTGTTCTTGATAATATCTGAGTTTGATCCTATATTGTTGAATTATTGAAGTGTTGTGATTAAAATATTGATTGTTTTAAATCTTGTACAAAAGGCATGATGGATAGTTAGTAACCACTGTGGCCGAAAGCATGATAGTTTGACAATTTGAGTCTTGTGTCAGTAAAGGATAAGGACACTTTGAAAAAGGTCACCAACCTCACCCACTCTCTAATCTTATCTCCTTGTTTGAAGAAAATTCCATTTCAATATAACCCCAAAGGTCAACACAAGAGATTTCATCAAACAAAATCATAAGCTGAGTTTTCGTCACATTCTTCAATCAGAACTTTCGTCGAATTGATTTAAAAAAAAAATCATTTCAAATCCATTGAGTTTCGTCGTTTGTATTTAGTCTCCTTGTGTTTCATCGATCAGTCAACATCATTGTGGTCACCAGTAAAAAATTTCGGCGCCATTATTTAAATCATATTTAAGTTTCGTCGAATTGATTTTTTTAGAATCCAGTTTCGTCGTCCATCATAATTCACAACAGGAATTGAGTTTCGTCGCACACATATAAATTCAGTTTCATCGCACACATATAAATTCAGTTTCGTCGCACACATTCAGATCAGTTTCGTCGTTTACATTAAGATCTGTTTCGTTGAACTTGTTAAAATTTTTAACAGAAGCTTTGCAAATCATATTTAACGGTTTGATTTGAGTGATTTGTTCAGGTATTTGTCATTATATACTCGAAATGAATCCGAATTGGTGGGGTACTCCGTCTAATGCGGAAAGCAAGTATAGAAGTACGGGATTATCTCCATCATGGGCCGAATCTCCCACACCACCTCGAATTACGGTGTTTGTCACAAGCACAGATTTATATGGCAATCCGATACAAGTTCCTGTAAAGCCAGCTCCAACCACAGACTTGTATGGAAATCCATTACCACCAGTTGTTTCACAGCGCCATCGTTCTACTGTAGCACCATCATCTCTTGATCCAAGGAACTGTAGTCAAACAAAAACGGCGTTTTATGCTAAAATTGTCAAAGATGCCAGCAACGGTGGATCATCGCGAAACGATGACAGTTCTGAACATGACAGTAGTTCAGTTGAAGACGTTTCAACTTCAGTTGAAGATGTTACAACTTCAAGTTCAAGCGAGGATGGATCAGAACATGAATCAACAAGGGAGGTTGTTGATTCTGAGGCAAATGAGTCAACATCTGAGAGTGATTCCAGTCAGGTACGTGTCGATGAGTCAAAATCCGATAGTTGTGACAGGTGTGATATGTTTGTTGGATTAAATGTTAAATTGTCTGATTTGCAAAGCAAATATGACGATTTGCAAAACAAATATGATGTGTCATTTATCCACAATCAACATTTGATCGTGGATCTTTCGAAATGCACAGAGGCCAACATGTTTCGTGAAAATTATGAAAAGGAATTTAAAAAGATAATTGAAACATTAAAACATGTTCCTGGACTGGGGACACCTTCGGTGGAATGGTTGCGAAAGGACTGGAATGAAAGGATTGAGATGTCTTCTGTTTCGGTATGATCTTTCCTATTTTTGTTCTTTAAAAAACCTTATCTAGATTGTCTAAATTTCTGAAACTATAACACTTATGAGTATCCTGATCGGGATATGTTCTCAGGATATATTCTCAAGATGTATTCTCAGGATATACTTCAGGATACTTGGATTGAAAATTGAAACTATATTCAAATCAAACTACTGTTATCAAAACAAGCTTTGCAAAATAAAAATGAACCATCTTTTTTCTTTGAAAACTTTATCGAAATTGTTTGAGTTATAAGAACTCTATTTGGCAAAAAACTTGGCAGGATATCTGCGGGTAACCTGATCAAGATATTTTCAAGACATTTGGTCAGGACATTTGAAATATTACACTAAGTTTGGAACATTAAAATCATATTCAAACTAAGCAATGCATAACAAGAATAGAAAAAGGACAACGATAGATAAGGTCATAAAAAGGTTATATTGTTAACATAGCAAAAGTTTGTGCTTTTGGTTTCATCTCAAACCGAGACCCATCCGCCAAAAGCACAAATTCGTTTTTTGCCATACTTACTTAATTATTGAAGGCTTCGTCTTGGAACCCAAGATACCTCCCCCTTCAATTGTTAGAATGTTCAAAATTAAGCATACTAATTGATGATCAAGGGCTTCATCCTGAAACTCAGGATCCCTCCACCCTTGGTCATCATATTGTACTAATGTCTAAAGTGCAGGAAAGTAAATCGTTCAACATGCAAGAAAAAGAAAAGTGTTCAACAACCAACAACCATTGAACTTAAAAAAGTGGGTTCCGGCGTAGGCATAAATATCCATCATCGCTCACTTTTCCACCCGCTCACGGGGTAGCACCAGATCCACCATCACCAGCTTCTTCCGCCGTCTCACCCGCCTTGGAAGATTCGCCAATCTCAGGATTGGCAGGATACGTCACAGGACTGCAACCAAGATCCTTCAGTTTCTTCTCCCATACATCAACGGTCCAGGTTGGGCATTTGAAGTCTGCTATCCTGGCTTCATAAGCCATCTTAAGCCTGGCCTGAAGGAGGGAAACTACGACGGAACCCTTGAGGCCATCCCTGAATGAAGCCATATCTTGATTATGTTGGACCTCGGCGATAACCAGCTCGATCTCAGTGGCCTTCTTCACTGCAGCTTCGGCATCCAGAGTCACCTTTTTTAACTTATCTTCATAATGTTGTGACCTGGCTGCAATGATATTCCCCTTATCCACGATAGTGATCTTAGCTTTCTTCAACTTGGCCTCTGAGATCTTCACTGTTTCACAAGCTTCGGTGTAGAGATGCGTCAGACGCTCAAGACCCTACAAAACAGAACTCAGGTATTGTTAATATAATCTAACTGGGGTATCGATTCAGCATATGTGTGCAGGATGTAGGATAAGGATATTTACCTGGTTAAGGAAAGAACTCATGAAATGGCTAGATTCCATGAAACCAAGGTTCTCGTAGGAAAAGACTTCAGCGATGACGAGAGAATCAGATTCTTTCCTCTTACGGGAACTAGAAGCACGGAGCTTCGATGTTGAGGAAGGCTTGGGCATGGCTGCAAGTTCAGAACTAGTTGAAGGCTTGGATGCTATGGAAGGCTTGGAGCTAGGCTCTTTCTTTACTGGAATGGTTGCCGGGACACTGTCAAGCTCTTCCAGATCAAAAATTGAAACAAGATTGCTGGAATCTACATAAAAGGGAAGTGATTTCAATTTTTATATGTTAATACATCAACTAACCAAACATGTGCAGAAATGAATTTAGAACATACATCCTTACCCGACGTATTGGAGGATGAATGCTAACTTGAACTTGAGTGACTAAGCCAAAAAACAAACCCACCCAGCTGAAGAAAAATCTGACCGGATGTTCCAATCAAATGGCCGGATGACGTACTATCAGGGAAGGCTTCAGAGGCACGTAGAGCGGCCATGTCGGCATTATCAAAATTGCAAACCTCTTTCTCGGGCTTGCCAAGCAGATTGTGTGCCATGAAGGTTGGCTTGGAGTCCCCGGGGCATGAACGAGTGCGTTTTGCCATGAGATCGGAGACGATGGAAAAGATGCACAAAGAAAGAATAGAGAGAGAGGGAATACCTAAATGGTCCAGTACAATGTGATAATTAACAAGAAGAAAGTAGAAGATATAGGGCGAAGATAGCTAACTATGAGAAATACTAGCCTTGAAAGCTGTATCAGGTCACATCACATCTCTATCCATTAAGACTTCAGATAACGTCAGAAAAATACATCTGTTAAGATCAAAGGATCCCAACAGCTATATTTTTGGGGACAATTGTTGTGGCTGGAATTTTCTAACCTATATCCCGAAATTATATCCTGACTTTATATGTCAATTTTCGCTGCCAGGATATTGGACCAGGATATTGGTAACATCCTGCGAGGGTATCCTGCGTGCTGTTAACGATTTGCTTTGGCTGCAAGGTACAAACGATCATGAGGCTTGGTCTCCCTGAAGAATAGGTCAAGGTGGTTACAAGAAAGACGTTGGAAGCTTGGAGAAGGGGTTTACAACGGTCAAAAGGGAATATTCGCAGGATCCCGGAATAATAGGGCAATATCCCGGATTTTTAGCATAGTTTGTGTAACACCCCGAAAATATAAAACTTTAAATTGGAATTGTAAGGTATAAATAAACGAGAATTTACTAACTAGGAATTTTAACCTAGTTAGTTACAAGTCTAAAAATAACCTAAAGTAGGGTTAAAAGTAACTAAAATCAATGTTGATCAAAGTGGAGGGGTTTAGGTTGTTAAAATTGAAACTTGAATTTTAATAAACAAATAAAACACAAACCAAACACCCCACTTTGGGGCTCTGGTCGATCAGAACAACATGGGGGCGACACCCACCTTCAAACAAAACCTAGAATTCTACTAAAACTCTTAAATTGGAGGAGCAAATCTGGTCCAAACGAAAATCCGAGCTTAGAATCGTGATCCTCATCACAAGAGGATTACAAGGTATGTAAAATTTAGTGAAAACTCTTAACTTGAAATTCTCATGAAATTGGGAAAAGTCTGAATTAGGGTTGCATGTATATGTTGTGATGATTGAAGAACAACTATAGTGTCTAGGAACAAACCCTAGACCAATAGAAGTTGAAATCATAGGAAATTTTGGTGAATCTATGAACACCATTGTATGTGATTAATGGGTTATGAGTAAATTGATGAATACTAGGATATTGGGTGTTAATTTTGTGTAATTTGACAATTTGGAAGTGATTTCAGAAATCTAGAAGCTAACAATCATGTAAAATGTTGATTGAAGTGAAATTAGGGCTAAATGATAAGCTAGAAACTTGTCATATAACCTTGTGAAAAATCTGCCTTTGAGGTGTTTGTGAAAATGCCTCAAAGAAGGCTTAAAAGAGAAATTTAAAGCTTTAACGCATAATTATGATGTTTCGGTATATTATGCGAAGTGAGGTTTAAAGAGAGTTCTAAACATGTCTTAAATAGAACTCTATAGGAAAGGATACCGGAACGTCGAGTGGACAAGCCGGTGGTGATTTGCGGTTGAAGGGCGTACACTAAGGTATGTAACTTGATCCGTTACACTCGTTGAAATATGGATGAACTATGCGTTAT
The DNA here is from genome assembly GCA_030545235.1 of Helianthus tuberosus. Lineage (NCBI taxonomy): Eukaryota > Viridiplantae > Streptophyta > Magnoliopsida > Asterales > Asteraceae > Helianthus > Helianthus tuberosus. The sequence continues at coordinate 5,909,653 of CM060362.1, forward strand.
TGATAGAATTTATGTCGATTATGGTTGGAATGTGAATTTGATAGATTTAGTATAGTAAACGAACCTAATTGGTAGTCATCATAAGTGGATGGTTCCACAAGATGAGCCAATTGATCTATTAGTGTGGAAAATTGTAGTTTTAAACTTTCTAGTAGTCGACAATGGAGATAATAATCACAAAGGCATTAAACCAAAAAGTTGGTAAGAAATGCGGGTGATAATAAGCCCCGGATGTTGGGCATAAGGCGCCATAGGATCATTAGTCAAATGGTTGTAAATTGTGTAAGGTTAGAATGGGTCGAATAATTACATTGTGACATATGGTCTTTCGGTTCGTAAAATAAATTCTTGACATCAAATTTATAATAGTTATGTCGGTAATGAATTTACAGACGTATAGGAAAAAAAATCACCTAAAACGGACTTACGAGTAAAAAGTTATGGCTATTTAAAGTTGGAACTTGATTGAACTTGGAGCTGAGAATGTTCAGCATCAAAAAAATGAGAGATTCTGTGAAAACAAGGGCTTCGCGTAGCGCGAGCCCCTGTCGCGTCACGCGACGCCTTCAGTCCGATTTTTTTTTATTTGTTGATCCATGGAACTTGTGTGCAATCATTTGGACTTGATCAAAACTAACTTGTATTGTGTTTTGATCGTAGGTGTTGATGGTAATTAACCGAAAGATGATCGAGCTAGATTTTGAAGAACCGAACACTACTTGCAAGCTTCCGCAACGTTTTAATTCTGTAGTAGACTTTCTTTTTAGGATGTAAACAATTGTAAAATGGCTTTTGAAATCTTTTAACCTAGTCTTTGGTTGACTAAGGTTTGTGTTAAGTTATGAACTTCTTTTATGAAAATTATGTTAATTAAGAAAATTTTAAGTCTAATGTTGTAATCTATGATTAAAAATCAAGTATAATTAGACGGGTGTTACAGTTTGTTATTTCTTGTAACTATAAATAGGAGTGCTGGATCAGTAGGTTGACACACATAATCCCGTCCACTTTTACACATACATTGCAGCTACGATCACCATCTCAATCACAAACACTCACAACACTCACAAATCACAATCATTGTAACACTTAGAGCTGATCCGCATCATATCCTACACTGTATCCTAATATTTGAAGTAATTGAAGAACAAGGCAGCTGCGATTGTCAGCTCCCGAGGTTTTATGCCGGCGATCTAGAAAGATCAAGGGCTTTCCTCGTACATCTCGTGTCAATTTTTACTTTACTTGCATTTCGTTTACAAATTGATATAGTTCTGCATCCCGGAGCTATATCCTGAAACTGTTTACATTTTCAACAAAGTTAATACATTTTTACAAATTTACATAGCACACTACCTCACAAACTAAGTTTGATCACTAAATTGCTTCGGTAATTTTTGACCAAAACAATTTGGCGCCCACCGTGGGGCAAGTGGTGCTATTTTTAATCAATACTTTGTTAAAATCATTACTCGGTTTTCTGTTTTAGAAATTCTTTTCAAAACTATTTCTAATGGCTTCTCAATCGAATTTGAACTCTTCTTCCATGTCTGTTTCAACCTCTGCTGCCGCTGGTTCATTACCTCCTCCACCTTCACGAGTTCAAACTTTTCAGAGGAGAAATGAAAGCAACACACCGAGAGAAATTCCTGCTGCTCAGAATGTTTCTAGATCTGGAAATTCAGGGAGAACCCATATCCTTGCTTCTAATGACGAAATTATGTCTTTGTTTGGTATTATACAGGAACAAATGAAGAGGCAGCAAGAAACTAACTAGACGATCATGAAGAATATACAACTCTTGAAGTCAAACTCCAGGAAACCTGTGGAGGATACAACTATTCCTCTACAACCCAGGATGCTGAACTTTAGTTCAGCGACGTTAACCGAGGATAATCAAGGCAACATGATACCGAGTCAGTCCCGGAGCAACATGCTGGACATACCATCATCCGCCAGGATATCGATCGTGAGGGATCCAGGATATGGCCCAGGATGTGGTCCAGGATATGGCAAAAGTCAACAGGCTGGTAACATGTTTGCCAATATCAGTATCCCTGCTACTAATAATTCTGATTCTTTGCAGGATATAGGTGTAACACCAGCATTGACCAGGGAACTTCAAAAATTGAAGGATATGATATCAAGTGTTCATGGAGTAATGCAGCCTATACCAGAAGTATCCCAGGATAGTCACAGGATATCCCGATTTGCTCATCCAATTTGTGATGCTGAAATTCCAAAAAGATTCCAGACTCCCAGCATGAAGTTGTATGATGGGACGACAGATCCTGAGGAGCATATTGCCCAGTATAGGGAAATGATGGAAATAAATCCAATCCCACCAGAACTTAAGGAAGCATGCTTATGAAAAGGCTTCGGTTCAACTTTAACAGGATCGGCCTGAAAATGGCTTTTAAATGTTCCACCTTATTCTATTACATCATTTTCTCATTTAGTTAATTTGTTTATCAGTCAATTTTCTTGTAGCAGGAGCTTTGAGAAACTAACAAGTGATCTTTACAGGATAACACAAGGATCACAAGAATCCCTAAGGGATTATGTTAACAAATTTAGTAGAGAATCCCTAGATATCCTGAATCTTGATGTTGCTACGGCAGTACAAGCGTTCAAAATGGGGTTACGAAAGGATTGTCAATTTTATCAGGATCTTGTAATGAATCCTTGCAGGAATTTAGATGAAGCTCGGAATAGGGCTTTGAGATACATAAGGCTTGAAGATGACAAGAAAATGCATGAGAGGATGAACACGTCTTCAACATATGAATGGACAAATAGGAAGTCAGAATCTTCCTACAAACAGTATCGTTCAAAGCCATATGCTAAGAACGATAATAAGAGAGTGAATGTTGTTGAGGATGAGGACGATGAAGAATATCCTGAAATCTCAGAGTATTGTTTTTCTGTAAATGTTCCTGAGTTAATGTATGCTATGCAGGGACTGGGGGACAAAGCTAGGTGGCCGAAAAAGAATCCAAGGAATACAGATTGGAAGGATAAAGCTAAATGATGTGCTTTCCATGAAGACTTTGGGCATATGAGATGATTGCATAGCCTTGAGAAAGGATATAAGCTACTTGCTGAGCAAAGGATACTTGAAAGAAGAAAGCTCAGGATACTGACCAGGATCCTGAGAGAGCTGCATCTCCACCACCAGATGCCAAGATAATTAAATTTATCTCCGGGGGATCTGACATATGTGGAACTTCTTACTCTACAGCTAGGAGGCATGCCAGGAAGGCTAAGGAGGAAATAGGAAATAAACCCACAAGGATGACCATGCTTACGGATGATAAAGTCATTACTTGGTAAAGGGTCATGAAGGTCAGCAGTATCCTGTCTATTATGTTAGTAAAAATTTACTAGATGCTGAGACTAGATATTCACACTTAGAAAAATTAATATTAGCTTTAGTTATGGCATCGACTAAACTTAGACATTACTTTGAAACACATAGAATTCCTATTAAACCAACTATCCTGTTAAAAATGTGCTTAGGAAACCCGAGATGTCAGGTAGGATGGCTAAATGGTCAGTGAAATTAAGTGCCTTTGATCTAGTATATGAACGCTGATGTGCACGAAGTGGTTTAACAAAAACAACTAAAATTAACCCTAATTTAGACACTCTAAGCTTTAAATTTATAAACTAAGACTCGATCTAAACCCTAAACCACACAACCGGCAAGTGTACCGATCAATGTAGTAAAGCTAAAGCAAGTCCGAGTATCGAACCCACGAGACTCTAAGGATTACGCTAAGACTCTATAAAGACTAAGACTGACACGACTCAAACTATTTGTTTATTGATTGGGGGGGTTTTCTAAAAATCCTAAGAATGCAAATAACGAATAACTAGATTAGCTAAATAACTAACACGAACTCGAACGAAGACTTTGACCAGTGATGAATGAAGACTACCTAGGCTAGACGCAAGCTAAACTCAGAATGGATCTCTATTCGATGATTTTGTGGTGTGGAACCGGGATCTTTGGATACTAAACCTATTAAGACACCACTAAGCCCCTCAAACACTCTCAAGGCGATTCTTATGGCACTACCTAGGCTGTTACGCTCACCGGTTTTCTAGATTTCCTCTCAGTCCTCTAGTTTCTTGAAAGTGCCTATATAAGACGCTCTACCTCTCAGCGCGAACGTCTAAAGCAACTACGGGTTTTAATCTTGGTTTAATAGACAATGGAATGTTAAGGACTTATAACCAAACTGAGACCTATTAATAACCTCGAGCCTCTCAGCGACAAGTTTAGTAGCACACTTGATTTTATTAAACTACCGGATATTACTTCTAAGGTTACTTACGCGTTTTCACCCTAAAGGATTAATGATCTATTACGTGATATAGACAGTCACCTAAATCAAGAACCCTAGCACAACCCTATTATGTGATAAAGACCGTCACCAAGGATTATACGAAGCATTAAACAATAATAAAATAATTGTCAAGCACGCATATACACCAAGTTAAATTCCCGAAGCTTTTACAATACAAGAAAAATCCACAACCACGCCAAAAATCGAATAAAGAACCAAACTTTATTTAACTATTGTCATTAGCCTAGGTAGTTTATGAAGTTTAGCCGAAAATCATAACGAACAAAGTCTCAAAAATAATCAAGCAAGGTTCAAATAATGAATTCATTGAATTAAAACAAAAAGACTAGAAAATAAAAGAAACCGAATGGCAAAACCCGGGTATTCCTTGATCTCCAAGGCATATAATGTTCCCCCCTAAGTAATAATTATCAACAGGCCCAAATCCACTAAATCATAAAATTCGCTGGGCTATGGCCCTTTTTATTTTCCTTTGTCTTTCCTAGCTGCGTTCCCCCACACAAATAATGGCTGCTTTTGTTTTCATCTGGCCCAATATTTTATGCCTTTCTTGTGTAGTCAAATTCACAGCCCATAAGGAAATCGAATTATGTTAAATCTTTGTTGATATCTATAAATGCTTGCCATCATGACCATCTGTATCACTTTTCACTTTTAGAATTTGAATATGTTGCCATACTAATCCCAAACATCACCCATTAACATAGACATATTTTGTAGCCTTGCCTACAAGTGTCACTTCTTGTCATGCAGCCTATATTTTTACAATACAGAGATAACTGGCCTCGACTCAATCACGAAAAATAGCGGCAATTTTAATTCAGTCACTGGCACCCCACTCGGCCCAACTAGCTGGTCATTTCCATATTACTCATTTTCGCTTCATTTGCACCAGAACCTGGCCCAACACAAAATAACGAAATATAACACTAAAACTAAATAAAAATAAATAAAACCTGTACAAAAATTATACAATTTACACGGGACAAATATATGTATTTTACCACTTATCAAACGCCATAAAGTCTTAGGCTTTAGCTGACTTTGTGGCTGATTTCAGTAGTGATATTCAAAATGAAGTAGACCTAGAAGTACAACAGCTAGGAGAAAACTTAGAATCCTGGACGTTATATACTGATGGTGCATCTAATGTAAGAGGTGTAGGTTTGGGTATACTACTAAAATCGCCACACGGGGAAATATTACCCCAGGCTATTAGATGTGATTTTCCTGCCACTAATAATGAGGCAAAATATGAAGCTTTAATTGCAGGATTAGAATTGGCTAAAAGTATGAATATCAAAAGTTTGCAAGTATATGTTGATTCTTTGTTAATTATTAATCATTTTAATGGAACCTATGCAGTTAAAAGTGAGAAGTTAATCGAGTATCTCGAAATTCTCAAAAAATTAGCAGGATATTTCGATGTTTTTACACTTGAACAGGTACCAAGAGAATATAATGCTGAAGCAGATGCCTTGGCAAACCTAGGATCATCAGTCGGGATACCTGAGGATCCTGATGAGTATCCTGAGAAGGATCCTAAGTCTTGGATGGATCCGATCATAAGACATCTCAAGGAAGGACACATCCCAAAGGATGAGAATCCTAAGGCCTTTAGAATGAAGGTATCACGATTCACTATTATAAATAATGTATAGTATAAGAAATCTCTTGCAGGACCATATCTGAGGTGCTTAGAGGATCCCAAAACCAAGGAAGTGCTTCAGGATATACATGAAGGGGATTGTGGTAACCATACTGGGGGCAGGTCGTTGTTCACAAAGGCATTAAGAATATGATATTATTGGCCGACGATGAGAAAAGATGCTGCAGAATATGCTCGAAGATGTGATGCATGTCAAAGACACAGTAATATATTACATCAGCCGGCCGAGCCACTTTATCCTATAGCTTCCCCTTGGCCATTCATGAAGTGGGGAATGGATATAGTAGGAAAATGGCCAAAAGCTCCAGGAGGAAAGGTCTTCATGCTGGCAATGACCGATTATTTCTCTAAGTGGGTCGAAGCTGAAGCATTCGTTCAAGTTAGAGATCAAGAAGTGGTATCCTTTATAAAAAGGAATATCCTGACTAGGTTCGGAGTACCAGCTGAGATAATTTGTGACAATGGATCTCAGTTTATAAGTAAGAGGACTACTAACTTTTGTAAGAGTTGGGGAATCAAGATGATAACATCTACACCGGTACATCCTCAAGCAAATGGACAAGCAGAATCCTCAAACAAGATAATTGTCAACAACCTGAAAAAGAGACTAGGAACTAAAAAAGGAAGATGGACAGAAGAACTACCCTTTGTTTTATGGGCTGATAGGACGACGGTGAAAAATGCAACTCGCCAAACCCCGTTTTCCTTTGTATTTGGAGCAGAAGCGGTGATCCCGACAGAAATGGTAATACCCACAGCAAGATCCAACCTTTGGGATCCTGAGCAGAATCCTGAAGTCCTATGCGAGGAATTGGATACTATTGATGAAACAAGAGACGCAGCAAGGCTAAGGATGGCAGCATACCAACAGAGGATATCTAAAGCATATAACAAGAATATAAGGACTAGAAGGTTCCAGGTCGGAGATTGGGTATTGAGAAAGGCTTTCCAGAATACTACTAATCCTGCCGATGGAAAGTTGGCTCCAAAATGGGAAGGACCCTATGAAATTGAGTCAGAATCTGGGAAAGGAGCATACCGACTCAAGAATATGGAGGGGGATATGCTACCAAGATCCTGGAATGCTATACAAGTGAGTTTAGAATTTAATTTCTAACTCATAATGGTACGAACTCTATAACTCGTTTATATTTTTGATATTATCTTTTATTTTGATACCCAATACTGACTTAAGCATCGGAGGGGTGTTAGCTAGTTTAAAGGTGTTTTGCAGAATATGCTTTGGGATATAGCTCCAGGATACACACTCGGGATACTTCGAAAGATTAGAGGATTGGCCCCCTCTCTCACGTTTAAGGGATCCTGATCCTTTCACAGGTTTAAAGGTATTCACCTTTCTCACAAATTGGGTTTAAACACCCCGCCTGGAGCGCAAGTTATCCAGGGATAGTTCAAGGTGGCGGGACCAGTTCATGTAAAAGTGGCTGACAATTTCGTTACTGTTGGCTATACCCTGGATCCTTAAGGTATATGCGGATTGATCACCCTCTCTCACGAAAGGGTATTTTCATACTCTCTAAGGTTTAAAGGTTATCACCTTTCTAAGTCTTGGAGTTTATACACTCCCGCTTGTAGCGCATGAAAATTTGGGATTTTCCCCAGGATTAAAGGTTTTCACCTTTCTAAGTTTTGGGGTTTCCACACCCTCGCCTGTAGCACACGAAACGTGGGTAAAATCCCCAGCAAAACTCAAAGACTTAAAGGTTTTCACCTTTTCAAGTCTTGAGGTTCTTATACTCCGGCTTAAATGCCTGGAAAATGGGTTTAGTCCCAATAAAATACAAAGTTTTTGGATAATCCCAAAGTATATTTTCAAAAAACATAATCATTTACAAGTCTACATAAATTTTTGAAAAAAGATTGCTAAGTTTAAACAACTGGTTGAAGAATTGCTAAAGGATCATATCCTGGTACAACATACTGGTCCTGCACAGACAGGGGACATCCGTGATAGAACATGACGTATGCTGATACTATATCATACTGGGGACATTTATGCTGGAGCAAGAAGGAAACCTATGCCAACACTATATCCCACTAAGGCATTGTGAGGAACTCAAAGGATCAAGTTTGGGCATAATTCGCCAAGTATCCTGGACTGGGGACACCTTCGGTGGAATGGTTGCGAAAGGACTGGAATGAAAGGATTGAGATGTCTTCTGTTTCGGTATGATCTTTCCTATTTTTGTTCTTTAAAAAACCTTATCTAGATTGTCTAAATTTCTGAAACTATAACACTTATGAGTATCCTGATCGGGATATATTCTCAGGATATATTCTCAAGATGTATTCTCAGGATATACTTCAGGATACTTGGATTGAAAATTGAAACTATATTCAAATCAAACTACTGTTATCAAAACAAGCTTTGCAAAATAAAAATGAACCATCCTTTTGTTGGGTTTTTCACATGTTTATCAAAGTATTTTATCCTTATAAAATAAAAACGCAGCGGAAATAATTATTTAAAACATGTTACTTACAAGATATAAAACCCATTTTATATGTAAAACCCAATCCCGGATCCATATACGAATATGCATGCTATCAAAATGAAACACAACCATAGAGTGTTTAGAATACTACCTTCCAAGGAGTAAAGGATATGAAGATGATGATGCTTCTTGAACGGTTGCCTTCAAGTGTAGAAGACCTCAAGCTCGTATACCCCAAGCCTTCCAACAAACACCTTAGTTTTAGCTAGGATTTCTACAATTATGAACTCACTATTGAAACCCTCTTGAAGCCATCATATGGCCGAAAATATGAGAGGAAGTTGTGGAGTTCTTGCACTTGATTTATGAACTTGAAAAAAACTACTAGATCAACCACACATGACCCGATTTTTAGGGAGTCTTACACTTGATTTTTACAAAATAAAAACCCTCTTGGATGATCATGTTGGGGCCGAAATTTTCAGCCATTTCTTTAGAGCTTCTTCAAGTTCTTCTCTCAAATATTCATCCAAAATGAATATAAAAGACATGAGAGATTTGCCACCCACATTGCCCAATTACAAGATGTCTAGTTATGACAATTGCATGAAACCTCATTGGACCCAAATGCTCTTGGAAAGATCACCCAATCAAGATGCATCTTCCACATGCAAATTGCATGTAATATTATTGGACAAATAATCTTGGTAAGAGCAAGGGGGGGGGGGGGTGGCGGCCTAGCTTTTATAAAAAAAAAAATTCAATTTCTTTTATAAAATTATAAGTCTTACATATATATATATATATATATATATTTTATAACTTTTATAAAATATAACATCATATGTTATAAGACTTATGCTATTTTTATTATGTTATTTAACCAATTAAATAACAAAAATAAAATATTCTCTCAAAATAAATTATCTATATAATTTATTAGTTTGTCAAGTGCAATTATTTAGAAAACCAATTTCTAAATATTCTAAGTGTTGATATTTATTTATTTGATCACATCATAAATAAATATTGTAAGTGTTTGTCTAGCTTGTTATTGGGTATGACTCGACTTGGATCATAACGTACTAGCCACATCAATTTAATATGTGTCTTGGGCATACTGAGTCCAACAATCTCCCACTTGCACAAGATACATAGAAGATTGATGCAAGTAGTAAATAACGCCTAACTACGGTTGACTACCCCTAATACGTATGACTATATGTGCCATTCAATAACATCATCCCCTTCAAGTCCCTTACTTGAACATGATTTAGGTGAATCTATCATTTATCCTTTCGTTACAGATGTCATGTCAAATCCAGAGACACAGAGTGATCACTCTCTGTTGATTTAACTTTAGCAGGCCTTAGACATCTTACTCTCAACGAATAAGAGGAACAAATCCCATCTTGACTACATACGTCTCTCACAATCACCTTGTACCATACCTGAGCTTAGCCTTATGCACTGTCATATTACTGACAGCGAAGAAATAAGTCAAGGCATAATATTTGATGAATATCAAGACCCAATATGTATCTCAGGTCTGAGGATACTATGATATTCTCCTTTACTCAAATTTACTTATGATCAATCACAGATGATTCCATGCAGTAATATTTGAGAGCGAGTCAGTCCAATATTTGTATCCCACAAATATCTATGAACCTTGGTAGCAACACTTTGCTCTATATTCATATCTAATGAATATCCACCAATCCAAATTCATAATAGTCTTACATTCATATTTGTTCCCACAATTATGATCGACTACGGACATTTAGAATAAGTAACTTATTCACGGATTTAAACATGCTAGTATGGAACATAACTCAACATACCATAAAGAGTTATAATAATAATTGTTCCAATATCCAAATACAAAATAGATCAAATCCAATCACTAGAATATCGAAGTCCTAAGGCACAAGTATGACCCTTTCATGCTTTGCCCATTCAAGGAGCTTCGTGAGTGGATCCGCAATATTTTGATCAGTGTGAACTTTGCGAATACATATCTTTCTCTTTTTCAACTTCATCCCTTATGCAGTTGAAAGTCCGCTCAATGTGCCTAGTCTTTCGATGTACACGAGGTTCCTTGATTTATGCAATCGCACCATCGTTATCACAAAGATCTCTAGGGGTCCTGAATGGTAGGGACTACCCCTAGATTGGCAATAATTCAAGTGGCAGATCCATATGAATTATCACAATCAATGAAGCGGCGATGTATTCTGATTATGTAGTGGACAATGCTACCCTGATTGTGATCGAGGACCATTTCGATCAGTTTGGAAACTCGTACCTATGTAACCCTTTACAACGAATTCCGAAACTCGCATCCCTGTAACCTTTTACAACGAGTTCTTTTCACCAGATCCATATATTAGAAATGTATCCTTAGTCCTCTAAGGTATTTCAATATACTTTCTAATAGTCATCCAATGACGTTATTTGGATTTTACTGGTATCTTCTCGTCATGCTTAAAGCGCATAACTTGTCCGGTCTAGTACATATCATTACATACATAATGAATCCTATAGCTTGCGTATATGGGATTCCTTTCATTCTTTCTTGCTCATCCTTTGAGCTTGGACATTGAAATGTATTCAATATTGTCCACTCTTTGAATAGGTACCAAACCTTTCATAGAGTTCTCTATCTTGAACCCTTTCAAGACTTTGTCAATGTATGCACTTTAGTTTAAATCTATCAAGCGCCTTGATCTATCCCTGTAGATCTTTTACTCCCAAAATATAGGCGGCTTCTCCAAGATCCTTAATTGAAAAACAACTTTCAAGCCTGTCTTTTACACCCTCCAAGGTTGGAATGTTATTTCCAAATAGTAGAATGTCATCAACATATAATACTAAGAAAGTAATGATGCTCCCACTAGCCTTCTTATACACAAGATTTATCGACGTTCTTGATGAATCCATATTCCCTAATCTCTTCATCAAAACGGTGATTTCAATTTCTAGATGCTTGTTTCAATCTATAGATTGATTTCTTTAACTTGCATATTTTGTTAGGATGTTTAGGATCGACAAAACCTTCAGGCTGAACCATATAGACATCTTTTTCAAGATATCCATTAAGGAAAGCCGTTTTGACATCCATTTGCCAAATCTCATAATCATATTATGCAGGTATGGCAAATATTATCCTTATTGACTTTAGCATCGCCACTGGCGAGAAGGTCTCATCATAATCAACCCTTTGATTTTGAGTGAGACCTTATGCTACAAGTCTCGCTTTACAAGTATCCAAGTTACCATGCATATCGGTTTTTCTTCTTGAAAACCAACTTACTTCCAACTACTTTGGAGTTTAAGAGGTGCTACAACCAATTGTTATACATGGACTGCATCTTTACGTTCATGGCTTCAAGCCATTTGTCACAATCGAATTTTGACATTGCATCATGGTATGTGGTAGGTTCACCCGAATCTACCACGTAGCATCCATCCATGAAAAATCCATATCCTTCAGGTGGACTACTTATTCTACCAGATCTGCGAACGTTTTGTGTGTGATGATCAACCACTTGATCATTTTTCAACAACCTCTTGTTGAGCGCTAGTTTCAACCAACCGTGTATTGGCATGTGGTTCTTGATCCTCATCTAGTTCCACTGTTCTACTAGTTCCTTCCATTAGGAACTTATCTTCCAAGAACTTTGCCTTTCGAGCAACAAATACTTTTTGTTCTGTTGGATCGTAGAAATAATATCCTATATCATCTTTAGGATATCCTACGAAGATACACTTAGTGGATCGTTCTTCCAACTTGTTTGGGGTGTATTGCTTCACATAAGCTTCACAACCCATACCTTTTAAATATGATAATGATGGAGCCCTTCCATGTCATATTTCAAAAGACGTCGTATCCACTTTCTTGGTTGGGGCCATATGGGCCACGGAGAGCAAAGCGTAACCCCAAAGTGATAGAGATAATGCGCTCCTAGCCATCATAGATCGAACCATATCTAATAGAGTTCGATTCCTCCTCTATCAAAACGAAGAACTTTAAAAGAGTTGATTTTGTACTTCACCTTTTGAAGATTCTGAACGTTTCAAGACTTCTTCTTTGTGTCAAGTACACATAACCATAACTACTATAGTTGTCGGTTAAAGTAATGAAGTATCTTTCACCATTCCTAGTCATTGGCTTAAAAGGATCACATACATTCGAATGTATGATACCTAAGAAATCTATTGCCCTTTCCCACTAAAGGGTTTCTTAGTCATTTTACCTTGTAAACAAGATTCACATGTATCAAATGAACCAATTTCATTTGTTTCCAAAAGATCATTCTTTCGAAGTGTTTACATGCGACATCTGTTTATATGACCAAGGCGATAATGCCAAAGATAAATCTCACTCAAATCCATTTTGAGTTTGTTGGTGATTGCTTGGTACATTGAACTATCAAATGATGTATTATTATGAACCAATTCATAACTAACATTTGAAGGCACAGTTTTAAAGTAAAACATGTCATTCATCGAAATATAAATGTCATTGTTTACAAACTTTAAATCAAAACATATTGTCTCAAAAGGGAAACTTAAATAATGTTCCTAGTCAAACTAGGAGCATTCAAGACATTTTAAAACAATTTCCAAACCATTTGGAAGTTTCAAAACATAGTCTCCTTTCTTGTAATGTTTATTTCTTTTGAACCTTTTGCAACGAATTGCAAACATGAGTTCCACATCCGGTATCTTATACCCATGTGTTAGAAGAGATAACATTAAGGTCAATATGTATTATTAAGATTGTACCTGAGGTTTGCCTAGCATCCCTCTTGTTTTTCAACTCTTTGAGATAGATTGGACAATTCCTTTTTAAATGCCCTATCTCACCACACTCAAAGCATGGATCGTTTATGGCAACCTTTTCCTTCTTCTCTTTTGGTTTCGGTGGTTTCGCTTTAGTCTTTCTAATCCTTCCCTTTGATGTGCCCCTTTCCTTTGGCAACATTTGCTTTGGTGTCGGGGTGATGCCCTTTCTTTGTTACCACCCTCATTGATCGTTAGAATGGATAAAATCCCTTTTACCCATATTGAGCCTTTCGAAGCGATTAATGTGGCTTTTCTTCTTAAAGATATAAGATGAGACCGATTGGTTTTCCTCCATTCGACATGCAAGAAGTGCTCGAACCGTTTCAAAGCGTTCAACCCTTAGGAACATTTCCTACAATTGGTTAATCATGTCGCATGCTCATGATGTTCAAAATCCTTTTGAATCTCGGGAATCATAATTCCTAACATGAGGCAAGAGGTTTGCATAGTATTCTCGATATACTTAATCCAATCGTTATAGGCATCCTTATCTTCCATAAGATGTTCATCTGGATTAGGATCGTTTTCTAGTGATAGGTTACGGACGGTTTGGGTAATATTGTTAGCGACCATCTACAAAATTTAACAAGGTTCAATTTTAGTATTTTCGATATTATTATATTTTAATCATTAATACCCTTTTGTGTCTCATAGACAATTAATAATTAAAATCTAGAATCCAACGTTACATTTAAATATTGGTTAGGTGACCTTTATCCCTCTATTTAAATTAACAAGGTAGTCAACGTTTGACAATTGCAACTCTTTGCAACTTCTAGCCATATGGGATCGGTTAAACATCTTTATGTTTAGTTGGCATGTTTAATCCCATCAACACCTTTGTTCCCCATGCTTCGGTGACCCTAAGTTCATGGTTTCCAAATCAAGTCGTCCAACTTACACACACGTGTGAGTTTATACACATAAGTGGTTAGGTGACCTTTATCCCACAAACATGGTAAACCCACCTCGAATATACAAGTTCCCTCAAATATGGTTAGGTGACCTTTATCCCACAAAAGAGTTCCCAAGTGATTCGAGTGTTGTATAAAAGGATGGTGTTTGACCTGTTTTATAAAAGGGATTTTGAGTTTTCAAAATTCTAGTTTAGAAAACTTTATGTACCATATATTTGCATGCATTCAAATCCTTGGTACTTTTGTGAAAACAAATTTTCAAGGTTCTTTTTAATAAAACCCATTTTATTATAAAATCATTAATTTTTAATAACCTTTTATTAACCAATTTTAATGATCTTGTAAAGAACCAATTTTACGCTTGTTGTTGATTATTAGTTTGTTAAGCATGCATATCCAAATATCATCAAAACAATATAAATAAGCAACCACACAAGCACAACACACATATCATTAGGTGCATAACCATAGCCAACTATTTTGACCACACTTGTTAGCCGAAACAAGTGTGCCAAAAGGTCCTTCCTAAAGGGTGAAAATGACACAAGTGATGTGCCGTGGAACTCCCACTTGATCCCGCATCCAAATGCTTCAAGTCTCCCTTTTGTGTTGTGATTTCTCCACTTTCTTTGAGCTTCCAAAATGTACTTTAATTCAGCTCCAAACTCCTTTGGGCTCCGAAAATGTGTTTTGGTTTTCGGGCTAAAATCCCGTTAAGAACTATGAAGTCCTTTATGCCCGAAATTGGCAAAAACCAAAACCGCATTTTTGTGTGCATCTTCTTTTACAAAATATATCCTAATACATTTTTTCTAGTAAAATAAAATGCACCTAGTCTATTTATTTTACATGCCAAATGAAAAATAAATAAATTACATATCTTTACAAATGGAAGAACAAAAAATAATAATTATTACAACCCATTGAATAATTAATAAATAAATCACAACACAATTATTCAACACAAGATCATGGCTAGGTTATATGCATCAAAATATATATCCAAATATATATATATTAATATCAAGAAGCATAAAAAAAATGGTTCCCTTTTAATAACCATTTTCGGCTATGTCCAAAAAACCGAAAAGGTAAGTTTTGTCCAAACAAACAAATCATCCATATGAAATAATTTTTCAAGATTCATTTATGCATGTAAGAATATAATCTTGAAAAACAAAGGGATAACCATACTTAAAATTTCGGCCATAGGGTTTTTACCAAACCCGAAACCCGAAAATTTTAAGTCTATTGAAGCATGCACTCATATAAGCGGCTCTGATGCCACTGTTGGGTTTTTCACATGTTTATCAAAGTATTTTATCCTTATAAAATAAAAACGCAGCGGAAATAATTATTTAAAACATGTTACTTACAAGATATAAAACCCATTTTATATGTAAAACCCAATCCCGGATCCATATACGAATATGCATGCTATCAAAATGAAACACAACCATAGAGTGTTTAGAATACTACCTTCCAAGGAATAAAGGATATGAAGATGATGATGCTTCTTGAACGGTTGCCTTCAAGTGTAGAAGACCTCAAGCTCGTATACCCCAAGCCTTCCAACAAACACCTTAGTTTTAGCTAGGATTTCTACAATTATGAACTCACTATTGAAACCCTCTTGAAGCCATCATATGGCCGAAAATATGAGAGGAAGTTGTGGAGTTCTTGCACTTGATTTATGAACTTGAAAAAAACTACTAGATCAACCACACATGACCCGATTTTTAGGGAGTCTTACACTTGATTTTTCCAAAATAAAAACCCTCTTGGATGATCATGTTGGGGCCGAAATTTTCAGCCATTTCTCTAGAGCTTCTTCAAGTTCTTCTCTCAAATATTCATCCAAAATAAATATAAAAGACATGAGAGATTTGCCACCCACATTGCCCAATTACAAGATGTCTAGTTATGACAATTGCATGAAACCTCATTGGACCCAAATGCTCTTGGAAAGATCACCCAATCAAGATGCATCTTCCACATGCAAATTGCATGTAATATTATTGGACAAATAATCTTGGTAAGAGCATGGGGGGGGGGGGGGGTGGCGGCCTAGCTTTTATAAAAAAAAATTCAATTTCTTTTATAAAATTATAAGTCTTACATATATATATATATATTTTATAACTTTTATAAAATATAACATCATATGTTATAAGACTTATGCTATTTTTATTATGTTATTTAACCAATTAAATAACAAAAATAAAATATTCTCTCAAAATAAATTATCCATATAATTTATTAGTTTGTCAAGTGCAATTATTTAGAAAACCAATTTCTAAATATTCTAAGTGTTGATATTTATTTATTTGATCACATCATAAATAAATATTGTAAGTGTTTGTCTAGCTTGTTATTGGGTATGACTCGACTTGGATCATAACGTACTAGCCACATCAATTTAATATGTGTCTTGGGCATACTGAGTCCAACACCTTTTTCTTTGAAAACTTTATCGAAATTGTTTGAGTTGTAAGAACTCTATTTGGCAAAAAACTTGGCAGGATATCTGCGGGTAACCTGATCAAGATATTTTCAGGACATTTGGTCAGGACATTTGAAATATTACACTAAGTTTGGAACATTAAAATCATATTCAAACCAAGCAATGCATAACAAGAATAGAAAAAGGACAAATTGATAGATAAGGTCATAAAAAGGTTATATTGTTAACATAGCAAAAGTTTGTGCTTTTGGTTTCATCTCAAACCGAGACCCATCCGCCAAAAGCACAAATTCGTTTTTTGCCATACTTACTTAACAATTGAAGGCTTCGTCTTGGAACCCAAGATACCTCCCCCTTCAATTGTTAGAATGTTCAAAATTAAGCATACTAATTGATGATCAAGGGCTTCATCCTGAAACTCAGGATCCCTCCACCGTTGGTCATCATATTGTACTAATGTCTAAAGTGCAGGAAAGTAAATCGTTCAACATGCAAGAAAAAGAAAAGTGTTCAACAACCAACAACCATTGAACTTAAAAAAGTGGGCTCCGGCGTAGGCATAAATATCCATCATCGCTCACTTTGCCACCCGCTCACGGGGTAGCACCAGATCCACCATCACCAGCTTCTTCCGCCGTCTCACCCGCCTTGGAAGATTCGCCAATCTCAGGCTTGGCAGGATACGTCACGGGACTGCAACCAAGATCCTTCAGTTTCTTCTCCCATACATCAACGGTCCAGGTTGGGCATTTAAAGTCCGCTATCCTGGCTTCATAAGCCATCTTAAGCCTGGCCTGAAGGAGGGAAACTACGACGGAACCCTTGAGGCCATCCCTGAATGAAGCCATATCTTGATTATGTTGGACCTCGGCGACAACCAGCTCGATCTCAGTGGCCTTCTTCACTGCAGCTTCGGCATCCAGAGTCACCTTTTTTAACTTATCTTCATAATGTTGTGACCTGGCTGCAACGATATTCCCCTTATCCACGATAGTGATCTTAGCTTTCTTCAACTTGGCCTCTGAGATCTTCACTGTTTCACAAGCTTCGGTGTAGAGATGCGTCAGACGCTCAAGACCCTACAAAACAGAACTCAGGTATTGTTAATATAATCTAACCGGGGTATCGATTCAGCATATGTGTGCAGGATGTAGGATTAGGATATTTACCTGGTGTTTTGGTCAAAAATTACCTAAGCAATTTAGTGATCAAATTAGTTAAGTGAGGTAGTGTGCTAGAAATGTGTGTGAAAAATATGATTGTTAAGTTATTTAGAAAATCAGTATTCAGGATACGGCTCAGGATATTGAGCTGTATCTACGATCAAACTATGAGCAAAAGTAAAGTAAACGACACGAGATGTACGAGGAAAGCCCTTGATCAATCTAGATCGCCGGCATAAAACCTCGGGAGCTGACAATCGCGGCTGCCTTGTTCTTCTTATTACTTCAAATGTCAGGATACAGTGCAGGATGTGGTGCGGATCGACTATGTGTTACAATGAAATTTGAATACAAGTGTGGTGTTTGCAATGAGCTAGAGAGTGAAAGTGTTCGAGAGTGTTAGTGAAAATTGTGTGCCTTAAACTGATCCGCCCCCATCTATTTATAGTAAAGATAATGTAACAAACTACCCTAAACTTCCGGGATCCAGCGAATATTCCTTAATCGAACGTTGTAGACCTGGTCTTTCGGGTTCAATGTCTCTCCTTCAACAAACACGTCCGAGTCTTGAGGAGAAGAAGTCCACTTGACCGTTAGCAAGTCTCAGCCTTTAACCCGCACGTGGTTAATTCAATAAACCTCAGGATATCGCCTAAGATGTTAGCAATATCCTCTTCCAGCATCCTGGTCACAAATAAACAATTAAAAGCGGGATATTAGTCAGGATATGTATACTCAGAAAATGAGCCATAACAATTGTCCCCAAATATATCGGTTGGGATACCAATCCAACTGATATATTTCAAAAATAACTTAAGGCAATTAATACGACTAGACCCTTGAAATGACAGCGGTGCAACTTCCAAAGCATTATTTACTCTTTACCCCCTATATTCATCCTATATTAACTGAGGGACTCCTTATTACGGTTATCCTTATCTTCAAGCGGACATCAGGTATTTTCCTTTCTATCCTTCTTTCTTGAATCTCTTTTAGTTTGCTCAATACTTTTCATGGCACCACGAACGAAATCCCGATCGGACCGACCGGCCTCAGCCCTCGTAAGTCAAAACCTTATTCGCAACCCATCAAAGGAAGTCTGCTGTTTCAACAATGCCGACATCGCTGCTCTTAAAGATTCCAGTGCCTTTCCCACCGGAACAGTCTTTCGCCCTTTCGACCGGGAAGCCCGATCGGACGCGTCATCCGACGAGTGGGTTTGTTTTTTCACTTACCCTTTCTCTCTTGGACTCCGGTACCCGTTTCCACCCTTTATCTCTAGCTTTTTCGACCTCACCGGCCTTAGTTACGCCCAGGTTATGCCAATGGTCTGGCGAGTCTTAATAGTGCTGGATCAAATCAAGTCTCGTCATTTTCCCAACCTGTTTATTGAAGACCTCCCTATAGCATACCGGTTGAGATCCCATGGCGATCATCGTTTTCTTCTGTTTTCTACCTCCAAGAACCCTTTGGTTCTTAAGGCCTCCAAGAACGAGGATCGATGGCGACGAAAATTCTTTTTCGTAAAAAGAGACTCTATTGATAAGGGTTTCAATCTACCGGTTAAATGGTTAACCAAGGGTAGGATTTAGGGTTTTAGGAATATCCCCAATTATATCTTCAAACTGTATCCCGGACTTATATCCTGATGTTTTTATGCAGTGAATTTCAGAGATTTAGTGCCTCCCAGTGCAGAATCCGAATCCAAGATCAAGGAAATCTACCGTCTTCCTGCCAGTGAAAGAACTTTCTCCCTGTCTCTTACAGATTCAAGCCAGAAATCAAGCTCAGAAATGTCTGGTAAGCACATTCTCAGCATATATTAATTACTTTTCAAAAGTATGATGAGTTTAAGAATATCTTCCCTTGTGTAGTACCAGTCGTCAACCTTGAAGGTTTCGAACTTGACGAGTTGGATTGCTACTCCAGCCTCGAACCCGTCAAACAAGAATCCAAACCAAAGCCGTCTGCTACACCAAAGCCTACCTCCTCGAAGACTGTTTCTGCTCCCAAAGGCCCTCCGGCATCCAGGACCCGGGCATCCAGCTCTCGGAAGAGAAAGGAGACGGACTCCCCAGCTGTTTCTGAAACATTCTCTCTCGAGAATCATGGGTTCAACGAAGCCACCTCATTCCTTAAACAGGTAGAATTTTCTTTACAATATCCTGCACAACTATGTTAGTCCTTATCCTGCCTATTTTTACATCGATACCTGTGTCTTTATCGATAGGGTTTGGACCGCCTTATGCACTTGTATGAAGACGCATGCGGGATTAACAAGATGTTGGAGATCAAGCTGGAGAAGGCTGAAGCCACCATAGCTGATCAAGGAACCATTGCGGCTGCCAAATCCCAGCATTATGAAGACAAATACAAGGCAATGACTCAGGAACATCAAACTGCCCTCCACAAAGCCAATGAGGATGCTCAAGCCAAGCTAGATGCCGCCCTTCTCCAATATCAGCAGAATATGAGTTCATATCGGGATAGCCTCAAAGCATCCGTGGTCGTCTCTCTTCTCCAAGCCAGGATAAGGATGGCTTATGAGGCCATGGATTTGGGTTTTGAATGCCCCACCTGGAATGTAAAGGCTTGGGAGGAGAAACTACAGGGCCTCGGAGGTCATCCCGTTGCTCATCCTGCAAAACATACTGGTGAAGAGCCTTCTAAGGCGGCAGAGGAAGCGGCCAATGCTGGTGATGATGCCGAGAAGAATCCTGAGGTTGATGCTGGTGCGAACGCTGGGAAGGAGGTTGCTGTTCAAGAGGGTGCTGCCCCTTAGACAGCGGAGTGGGCGATGATGGATATACGTGCCAAGGCCGGAGCCCACTTTTAAATTTCATGGTTGTGGTTGCATAAACAATTTACTTTTCCTGTCTTCGAACAATTTACATTTCCTGCACTAGAACAATGTGATGACCAAAGGTGGATGGGTCTTAGGTTTTAGGACGAAGCCCTTGGTCATCAATTAGTATAACTTGTTTTGAATGCGATAACGGTTGTAGGTGGACAGGTCCTGTTTTGAGATATATCCTGCAACCGTTACACAAGTATGGTAAAAACTAATTGTGCTTTTGGCGGATGGGCCTCGGTTTGAGGTGAAACCAAAAGCACAACTTTTGACTTAATAATATAACTATCTTTTGACTTATTTGCTGTTGCCTTGCATTACTTAGTGTAACTCTTAGCTTTGTAAAAATTTTGTATTGTCATCTTATGAAAATATCCTGATCAATATGCTCAATGACACATATTAAAAACTGTTATTAAATTCGTTCAACTTTGCAGAAAGTTCTTTAAAGAGTGAAAAACAATCTATCTTTCCCGTTTTTCCTAAGTATAATTCTTAGCCTTGCAAAAAAATTTATATAGTTATCTTATGAAAATATCCTGATCAGTATACTCAGTAATATGTTATAAAAACTTTTTATTAGATAGAACTTCCAAACATTCCTTCAACTTTGTAGAAAGTTTTTGTAAAACAATCTATGTTTCCAAAACCAGTTTTCGATAATACTTAAATGATCAAAGTTCCAAACTAATACTAGTTTCAAACACCTTAATCAAATATCCCGAAAAGGACTTTGAGAATATATCAGGATACTTAACTTTTTATAAAACATAGTGTTACTAAAAACTTAGACGATGTTTACAAAGGAAAGATCATACCCGGAGTAGTATACAACCTTATTACCAAGCCTCAATCTTTTTGCAACTTCTTCAATGAAGATGTCCCCTGTGCGAGGTACTTAGTACATTAGTTCCGAGCCTTATCCTTTTAACATCACCACCTTGGTAGGGATGTCCCCTGTGTACAATGTCTTCAAATACTTTAGAAATCTACTGAATGTCAGTTTCCATTGTATAGGCAATTTTTTACGTCCCAAGGGTAAAACCCAAGGATGTACTGGAGATAAATCCCTTGTATCCTAAGGAAAATCCCAAATTTTCATGCGCTACAGGCGGGAGTGTATAAACTCCAAGACTTAGAAAGGTGAAAACCTTTAAACCTTAGAGAGTATGAAAATACCCTTCCGTGAGAGAGGGTGATCAATCCTCATATACCTTTAGGATTCAGGATATAGCCAACAGTAACGAAATTGTCAGCCACTTTTACATGGACTGGTCCCGCCACCTTGAACTATCCCTGAATAACTTGCGCTCCAGGCGGGGTGTTTAAACCCAATTCGGAAGAAAGGTGAATACCTTTAAACCTGTGAAGGGATCAGTATCCCTTAAACGTGAGAGAGGGGGCCAATCCTCTAATCTTTCGAGTTATCCTGAGTACATATCCTGGAGCTATATCCTGAGACATATCCTGTAAAACAATTGTAAACTAAGGTGGGTGTTAGCTTGGCTAACACCCCTCCGATGCTTAAGTGAGTATTAGATTACAAAGAACAAATTAAACCAAACATATTTAAAAAAGGTAGAATTCATACCATCCGGAGTTAGAAATAAAATTCTAAACTCACTTGAAATAGAGCTTAAGGTGTATAGCATTCCAAGATCTCGGTAGCATATCCCCCTCCATATTCTTGAGTCTGTATGCTCCTTTCCCTGCTTCTGATTCAACTTCGCATGGTCCTTCCCATTTTGGAGCTAACTTGCCATCGGCAGGATTAGTAGTATTCTGAAAAGCCTTTCTTAACACCCAATCTCCAACCTTAAATCTTCTGGTCCTAATATTCTTGTTATATGCCCTGGATATTCTCTGTTGTTATGCTGCCATCCTTAGCCTTGCCGCATCTCTCTTCTCATCTATAGTGTCTAAATCCTGACTCAAGGCTTCAGGATTCTGCTCAGGATCACTTAGGGTAGATCTTGCAATAGGTATTGTCATTTCCGTTGGAATCATTGCTTCTGCTCCAAATACCAAGGAAAATGGGGTTTGGCCTGTTGCATTCTTTACCGTTGTCCTATCAGCCCATAAAACAAAGGGTAATTCTTCTGCCCATCTTCCTTTTTTGGCTCCAAGCCTTTTCTTTAAGTTATTGACAATTATCTTGTTTGAGAATTCTGCTTGTCCATTCGCTTGAGGATGTACTGGAGTAGATGTTATCATTTTGATTCCCCAACTCTTGCAAAAGTCAGTAGTTATCTTGCTTATAAATTGAGAACCATTGTCACAGATTATCTCGGCTGGTACTCCGAATCTGGTCAGGATATTCCTCTTTATGAAGGATACTACTTCTTGGTCTCTAACTTGAACAAATGCTTCAGCTTCAACCCACTTAGAGAAATAATCCGTCATTGCTAGCATAAAGACTTTTCCTCCCGGAGCTTTTGGTAGCTTTCCCACTATATCCATACCCCACTTCATAAATGGCCAAGGGGAAACAATAGGATACAATGGTTCAGCAGGTTGATGCAGTATGTTACTATGTCTTTGACATGCGTCACATCTTCGAGCATATTCTGCGGCATCTTTTCTCATTATTGGCCAATAATATCCTGTCCTTAATACTTTTGAGAATAACGACCTGCCCCCAGCATGGTTACCACAATCCCCTTCATGTATATCCTGAAGTACTTCTTTGGCTTCAGGATCCTCCAAGCACCTCAAATACGGTCCTGCAAGAGATTTCTTGTATAAAATATTATTTATAATAGTGAATCGTGATACCTTCATCCTAAATGCCTTAGGATTTTCATTTCCAGGGATGTGTCCTTCTTTGAGATATCTCATGATTGGAGCCGTCCAGGATTTAGGATCCTCTTCAGCATGCTCTGCTCCAGGATCCTGAATACCCGCTACTTCTTTATCCTGAGGCTTCGTTGCAAGATATAAGACATGTAGTATTGGTATTTGGGTCCCTTCAGGTATCCTGATCGATGATCCCAAATTTGCTAAGGCATCCGCTTCAGCATTATCCTCCCTTGGTACCTGTTCAAGTATAAAAACATCGAAATATCCTGCTAATTTTTTGAGAATATCGAGATATTCGATTAATTTCTCACCCTTAACGGCATAGGATCCATTAAAATGGTTAGTAATTAACAAAGAGTCAACATATACTTGCAAATTTTTGATACTCATACTCTTAGCCAATTCTAATCCTGCAATTAAAGCTTCATATTCTGCCTCATTATTAGTAGCAGGAAATTCACACCTAATTGCCTGGGGTAATATGTCCCCCTGTGGCGATTTTAGTAGTATTCCTAATCCTACTCCTCTTACATTAGATGCACCATCAGTATATAATGTCCAAGATCCTGAGGATTCTCCTAACTGTTGAACTTCTAGGTCTACCTCGTCCTGAATGTCACTACTAAAATCAGCCACAAAGTCAGCTAAAGCCTAAGACTTTATGGCATTTCTAGGTTCATATACTAAATCATAAGCACTTAACTTTACTGACCACTTGGCCATCCTGCCTGACATCTCTGGTTTCCTAAGCACATTTTTGACAGGATAATTTGTTTTAACATGTATCCTATGTGTCTCGAAATAATGTCTAAGCTTTGTCGATGCCATGACTAGAGCTAATATTAATTTTTCTAAATGAGAATACCTAGTTTTAGCATCTAACAAACTTTTACTAACATAATAAACAGGATATTGCTGACCTTCATGGTCTTTTATAAGAACGACACTTACAGCATTCCCTGATACAGCAAGGTATAGGGATAGTGGTTCACCATTTTCAGGCTTCATCAATAGAGGTGCAGTTGAGAGATATCGTTTCAAATCCTGCAGGGCTGCTTCATGCTTCTCCCCCATTCGAATCTTTTGTTCTTCTTCAGGATATCATAAAAATCTTTGCATTTCTCTGAGGATCTCGAGATAAACCTGTTTAAAGCTGCTACTCGGCCTGTCAATCTTTGTACGTCCTTCATATTTGAGGGTGATTTTATATCCAGGATAGCTTTGATCTGCTCTGGGCTTGCTTCTATCCCCCTTTTTGTCACCATATATCCAAGAAACTTTCCTGCCCCCACTCCGAAATGGCATTTAGTCGGATTCAGCTTCATGTTGTATCGATCCAGGATATCAAATGCTCCCTTGATATCCTGGAGGTGATCCTCAGCCTTTTTAGATTTCACCACCATATCATCGATATATACCTCCATGGTGTCCCCCAGTTTGTCTTTGAACATCATGTTTACCAATCTTTGGTATGTTGCACATGCATTTTTCAAACCAAAAGGCATAGCTGTATAACAATAAATACCTGTTGGTGTCATGAAGGCAGTATCCTCCTGATCAGAAGGCTCCATTTGGATCTGTTGAAATCCTGAGGATGCGTCCATGAAGGTCAGCATTTCATGCCCGGCAGTGGCATCTACCATTGCATCAATGTGGGGAAGAGGAAATGGGTCTTTAGGATAAGCTTTGTTCAATTCTGTGTAGTCCACACAAACTCTCCATTTCCCATTTTTCTTCTGTACTACAACCACGTTTGCTAGCCACCTTGGGAACTTAACCTCTCTGATCATCCTGGACTTTAATAATCTTTCAACTTCCTCCTGGATAATCGTGTTTCGCTCAGGAGCAAACTTCCTTCTTTTTTGCTGCATAGGCTTGAATGATTTATCAATTCCAAGCTTGTGAGTGATAATATCTTTGGATATGCCTGTCATATCCTCATGCTTCCATGTAAACGTTGACATCCTGCATTTCAAAAAGTTAATTAATTGTTCTTCAATATCCTGAGGGATATTGGTCCCTACGAGCACCGAAATATCGGGATTATCCTGGTCCAGGATAATTTTCTTCATATCCTGCTCCGGATCCTCCACGATATCCTGGGCCCGCGTCTTTAATTGCTATGCTGCACTAGGTTTGGTTGAGGATTTCATCGAGGATGAGTAGCATTCTTTCGCCTTCTGCTGATCACTATCAACTTTGACAACTCCCCAAGGGGTAGGTATCTTGATGCATTGGTGATATGTTGATGGCACAGCCTTCATATCGTGAATCCACGGTCTTCCCAGTATGATGTTATAGCAGGATAGAGAATCCATCACACAGAAACGTTGTATCGAGTTAACTCCTTCAACGTATACTGGCAACTTTATCTCTCCCACTGTGTTTCTAGCCTCTCCACTGAACCCAACAAGCATGGTAGACTTCGAAGTGATATCCATTGGGGATACATTCATTCTCTTCAGAGTTTCTAGTTGGATTATGTTGACGGAGCTGCCATTATCAACCAATATCCTGCGTACAAAATGGTTAGCCACATATAACGTTATTACCAGAGCATCATGGTGAGGATCCTGGACAGTATCCCTGTCATCAGCATCAAAAGTGATCACTTTGTCAGTTGTGAGGGTAGTCATCCTGACAGGTTTGTCTCCCCTTTCGGCCTTAGCTTCCTTTGCATGTCTCTTTGCTGCCGAATACGAAGTTCCACAAATGTCGGATCCTCCCGAAATGAAGTTGATTATCTTGGCATCCGCGGGAGGTGATGCTGCTCGCTCAGGATCCTTCTCAGTATCCTGACCCTTATTCTTCTTTCTTCCCAAGAGATCTTTCAGATATCCCTTGCTTAGAAGATAGCTTATTTCTTTCCTTAGAGCAATGCAATCCTCAGTTACATGTCCGAAATCTTCTTGGAAAGCACACCATTTTGACTTATCTTTCCAGTCAGCCTTTTGTTGATTCTTTCGAGGCCACCTAGCCTTGTCTCCTAGACCCATATGGCTTAGGCCGATATGACTTGAATGAGGATTCTGACTTCCTGTTAGTTGACTCATAGGTGTTAGATGAGTTCATCCTTTCTTGCATCTTCCTGTCATCTTCCAGACGGATATATCTCAAAGCTCTGTTACGAGCTTCGTCGAGGTTCCTGCAGGGATTCATTACAAGATCCTGATAAAACTGAGAATCCTTTTGTAATTCCATCTTAAAAGCTTGCACAGCTGTTGCAACATCAAGATGTGGGATATCCAAGGATTCTCGACTGAATTTGTTCACATAATCCCTCAAGGATTCCTGAGGCCCTTGAGTTATCCTGTAAAGATCACTGGTTAGTTTCTCAAAACTCCGACTACAAGAAAATTGACTGTTAAATAAATTAACCAAATGAGCAAACGAAGTAATTGAGTGAGGAGGAACGTTTAACAGCCATTTTAAGGCTGATCCTGTTAGAGTAGAACCAAATCCCTTGCACAAACACGCTTCCTTGAGCTCCGGGGGGATAGGGTTAATCTCCATTCTTTCCCTATACTGAGCAATATGCTCCTCAGGATCCGTAGTTCCATCATAAAGCTTCATGTTGGGGGTTTGGAATCTCTTTGGGATCTCAGCATCACAGATAGGATATGCAAAACGAGATATCTTGTGGCTGTCTTGGGACACTTCCGGGATCGGCTGGACCACCCCAGGTACACTAGATATCATGTCCTTCAACTTCTGAAGTTCCCTAGTAAGTGCTGATGTTACACCTGTATCCTGCAAAGACCCACTATTGTTAGTAGCATGAGTATTATTATTATTTGACACGTTACCCGTTGGAGGATTTTGCCCATATCCTGAAGCATATCCTGAGCTCCTCATGGTTGACATCCTGACCGAGGAGGGTATTTCTGGAGTATGATTCTGAGGAAGGCTGGGCACAACATTCCCCCTGTTATCCTCAGTATACACAGCTGAACTGAAGTTCAAAGTTCTGGGTTGTAATGGAGTGACAATATCTTCAGCAGATCTGCTCGAACCAGACTTCAAGAGTTGTATTTCCCTCAACAGCATTTGGTTTGTTTCCTGTTGCTGCCTCATTTGTTCCTGCACACTTCCAAATAAGGTTAAAATTTCATCGTTAGAAGCTAAAACGGGAGCAGATTCCTGAACACTGCGGGTAGGGATAATATCCTGAGGTCGTGAAGAGGCTGGCATCCTTGGAGGAGGTGGTGGAAGCACCGAATCAGTAGTAGCAGAAGTCATAGCAGACACAGTAGAGGAACTCATGTTTGATCTTGAGGCCATTATTGACAATGTGGCAAAAAGTTTTGAAAATAGAAAGCCGATTAGCGATTTCACAAAAAATTTTAGTCAAGAGAGCACCACTGGCCCCACGGTGGGCGCCAAATTGTTTTGGTCAAAAATTACCTAAGCAATTTAGTGATCAAATTAGTTAAGTGAGGTAGTGTGCTAGAAATGTGTGTGAAAAATATGATTGTTAAGTTATTTAGAAAATCAGTATTCAGGATACGGCTCAGGATATTGAGCTATATCTACGATCAAACTATGAGCAAAAGTAAAGTAAACGACACGAGATGTACGAGGAAAGCCCTTGATCAATCTAGATCGCCGGCATAAAACCTCGGGAGCTGACAATCGCAGCTGCCTTGTTCTTCTTATTACTTCAAACGTCAGGATACAGTGCAGGATGTGGTGCGGATCGACTATGTGTTACAATGAAATTTGAATACAAGTGTGGTGTTTGCAATGAGCTAGAGAGTGAAAGTGTTCGAGAGTGTTAGTGAAAATTGTGTGCCTTAAACTGATCCGCCCCCATCTATTTATAGTAAAGATAATGTAACAAACTACCCTAAACTTTCGGGATCCAGCGAATATTCCTTAATCGAACGTTGTAGACCTGGTCTTTCGGGTTCAACGCCTCTCCTTCAACAAAAACGTCCGAGTCTTGAGGAGAAGAAGTCCACTTGACCGTTAGCAAGTCTCAGCCTTTAACCTGCACGTGGTTAATTCAATAAACCTCAGGATATCGCCCAAGATGTTAGCAATATCCTCTTCCAGCATCCAGGTCACAAATAAACAATTAAAAGCGGGATATTAGTCAGGATATGTATACTCAGAAAATGAGCCATAACACCTGGTTAAGGAAAGAAGTCATGAAATGGCTTGATTCCATGAAACAAAGGTTCTCGTAGGAAAAGACTTCAGCGATGACGAGAGAATCAGATTCTTTCCTCTTACGGGAACTAGAAGCACGGAGCTTCGATGCTGAGGAAGGCTTGGGCATGGTTGCAGGTTCAGAACTAGTTGAAGGCTTGGATGCTATGGAAGGCTTGGAGCTAGGCTCTTTCTTTACTGGAACGGTTGCCGGGAAACTGTCAAGCTCTTCCAGATCAAAAATTGAAACAAGATTGCTGGAATCTACATAAAAGGGAAGTGATTTCAATTTTTATATGTTAATACATCAACTAACCAAACATGTGCAGAAATGAATTTAGAACATACATCCTTACCCGACGTATTGGAGGATGAATGCTAACTTGAACTTGAGTGACTAAGCCAAAAAACAAACCCACTCAGCTGAAGAAAAATCTGACCGGATGTTCCAATCAAATGGCCGGATGACGTACTATCAGGGAATGCTCCAGAGGCAAGTAGAGCGGCCATGTCGGCATTATCAAAATTGCAAACCTCTTTCTCGGGCTTGCCAAGCAGATTGTGTGCCATCAAGGTTGGCTTGGAGTCCCCGGGGCATGAACGAGTGCGTTTTGCCATGAGATCGGAGACGACGGAAAAGATGCACAAAGAAAGAATAGAGAGAGAGGGAATACCTAAATGGTCCGGTACAATGTGATAATTAACAAGAAGAAAGTAGAAGATATAGGGCGAAGATAGCTAACTATGAGAAATACTAGCCTTGAAAGCTGTATCAGGTCACATCACATCTCTATCCATTAAGACTTCAGATAACGTCAGAAAAATACATCTGTTAAGATCAAAGGATCCCAACAGCTATATTTTTGGGGACAATTGTTGTGGCTGGAATTTTCTAACCTATATCCCGAAATTATATCCTGACTTTATATGTCTATTTTCGCTGCCAGGATACTGGACCAGGATATTGGTAACATCCTGCGAGGTTATCCTGCGTGCTGTTAACGATTTGCTTTGGCTGCAAGGTACAAACGGTCATGAGGCTTGGTCTCCCTGAAGAATAGGTCAAGGTGGTTACAAGAAAGACGTTGGAAGCTTGGAGAAGGGGTTTACAACGGTCAAAAGGGAATATTCGCAGGATCCCGGAATAATAGGGCAATATCCCGGATTTTTAGCATAGTTTGTTACTTCTTGTAACTATAAATAGGAGTGCTGGATCAGTAGGTTGACACACATAATCCCGTCCACTTTTACACATACATTGCAGCTACGATCACCATCTCAATCACAAACACTCACAACACTCACAAATCACAATCATTGTAACACTTAGAGGTGATCCGCATCATATCATGCACTGTATCCTGATATTTGAAGTAATTGAAGAACAAGGCAGCTGCGATTGTCAGCTCCCGAGGTTTTATGCCGGTGATCTAGAAAGATCAAGGGCTTTCCTCATACATCTCGTGTCAATTTTTACTTTACTTGCATTTCGTTTACAAATTGATATAGTTCTGCATCCCGGAGCTATATCCTGAAACTGTTTACATTTTCAACAAAGTTAATACATTTTTACAAATTTACATAGCACACTACCTCACAAACTAAGTTTGATCACTAAATTGCTTCGGTAATTTTTGACCAAAACAGTGAGTATGGGCACATTGTCAGAAATTGTCCATATCTCACAAAAGGAAAGGCAAAGGTTGATGCCCCCCATGGTAACAGTTACCTTAAAAGATCTGTTTCACCAAAACAGGACCCTCGTCTTCTAAACAACAAGAAGTGAAACAGATAAAGAAACAACGGAAAAATGTTGAAAAGGTTTTAAAACCGGAGGTTGTCCAAACAAAATCTGTTAAATCAAATGTTAAACATGAAAAACAAAAACAGATTTGGAAACCAAAATCGGAAATTGTTTAAGGGGGAGCTACATCAATTCCGAATCATCGGGAAATGGAAGTCACAATTCTCGATGATGACGGACGACCCAAGTCTATGAAGGCTTGGGTCCCCCTCTCCAACTAATCTCTGAATGAGTGTGCAGGATATTCCAGGAGGAACTATTGATAGTCTTAGAATTGTTGATAGTGAAGCATCCATGCACAAGATTGGCGACATAAGGCTCCGAAATATTGTTACATTTAGGAGGATATTGTTGCCATTGATGAAGAGAAAAGAAAAGGGAAAGAAGACAAAAATGTCTGATGCAAGAATGAAGTTGAAAAATATACAAAATTTGGTTGTTATGGTTTTTGATCGGGTCAACATGATAGATTCCAATGAAATGTACGCGTCTGCAGCATGTCTGAAGCTTTTCGAAGATTCATGGATTTTTCTTCTACAAGAAGTTCAAAGTCCACAAGATGAACGTGTAGGGTACTTTTCTCTACGGTGTGATTGAAGAAAATGTGTTTGTTGAACAAACCAACCGGGTGTGCGGATGCCTTGGCGTGGATTGAACAACCGCACACTATTTCTCAAAGAGAAAGACAAAGACCAGCCGGACCCAGAGGTCTATGATCTTGTTGCTGTGAAGAGATTTCTCAGTAGCTACAAAATCGAGTTTGGGAGAGCACTCAGATTCCTTGCAATGCAAGAAGCAGTTGCAGGATACGGTTTTAAATTTCTAATCTCTCATATTCTTGTTGATATTTAAGCTGCTTTATGATTTAGTAATATCTCGTACAACACTCTTTGGCCAGACAATGTTGTCATGGTCCGCACCGCTTACCGACATGCCAACTGATTTTTCCAAAATTCGAGAAATCATTTCTGATTCAAAATTAATTTTGGTAAACGGCATTAAGGTAAAACATGAGTTAACCGACATTGGAAAATCGTTTTTGTAAATACCTTTGTGTTTTTAAATTAATTATTGTAAGTTTGTTTATTTTAGGGGGAGTAAATCCAAATTTGAAAAATTCAAAAACATCGAAAAATTTCAAAACCCAAAAACAATAGAAAAACAAAAATGAGTTTCCTAGCAAGCAAAAGAGAAAATGATAGTACATCAGTGGTTTGTTGAAACCTCTTTAAACTGAAATGAAAAATGAAAAAATGTTAAGCAGCTCTATATAAGATGTATCGGTAGGCTCACAATCATCTTAAAGTGTGCAGGGTGATATAAACTTAAATCGACTGAAGACCAGGTGGGAACCATTCATTGGCATATGGTCTTAGTACCGAAATTTTGTTTGAGAGATTGCCGAGGTTCTGAGATATGTGGTCTTTATGCTGTTTATCATCTGGGTATCATGGTTGTTTCTTTTACCGAATCAAACGGAGACGAAGTCTAGATCTTCCATGATATCATACATACGTATACATACTTCATACGACCTCAATAAGTGATCAACAATCACATGTCCACAAAATAAGTGATAATATATCACATTTATCCGGGAGTCAAGTTTGTCTCTTTGCTGTACGAAAGTACTGACCTGTTCACGGACTTTCTCTTGTGCCCTCATGCATCTGAAAATCAAGTTCCTCATCAATAAGTGATTCTATCACATAGGGCTTGTTTTCATCAAAATAAGTGAGTTTCTCACATTTTTCATATACGTCAAAACATATGATAAATGGTATACTCACCAGTAAGATGAACTCTCGTGTATACCTTGATACGGGAATGTGTCGTGATGTGGATGAACACCGGTCGGTAAGTATAAATCATACCTTAACGTATCCCCTCGCCATGATTACATATGATAAGTTGAGCTTATGTGGACAACAATACCGATAATTGTTATATGATGCTTATCTATATGTTAACAAAAAGAACAACACGAGCGTTTTGACATGACCGTACACTGATATGATTCTCTTACCCTCGAAACTCGCAAAAAAATAATGTTTGTATATATTTACTTTTCTTAGTTTCTGCAACTCTGTATATATTTATTTACTGCTTTCAGTCTTTAAGTTTGAAATATTCAAAATGCCAAAAAGATTTTAGGTGTGTTTTAATTTAAACTTTATAAAAGCCAAAAAGATTTTATTTATGCTTAAGTTTTGATTAACCGATGTTGGAACTCAAGTCTTCGTTGCCTGAAATCTGAATGAAAATCAAAACGACTGAATCTTCATAAACGGTCAGAGTTTGCAAGTTTTGAAAGTTAATAATCAAAATTGAAAAATCTGTTAACTTTTCAAACTAAACTGTCGGACGGTAGTTGAATAAGAATTGGTCACATGTGTGTCATTTGTTTAATGTTAACTATATTCCAAGCAGTTGTTCTCATTACGCGTTTAGATTTCTTGCATGTGCAGATGCTAAAGGCGAAGTGAACATGTTCAATGACAAGCTTCGGAATGAAGACACAACATGGAGGCACTCAAAAGACAAAGATGATCGAGTTGCCGCTGACCTATCATCAACACCACAAGGATCTAAAGCATTAAAGATCAAAAGATTCACAAGCATAATCAAAGGGGGAGTTTATTGATACACTTCCTAAATAAAAGCAGGAGTTTGTTAATACACTTTCTACTAACGACGCGTGAAGACTTTGAAGATCCTCCGACATGGAAGACGTGGAAGACGAACCTCACGAGTAGCGTCCAAGGGGGAGTTTGTTGATACATATTATGTGGACGTGACTCGGTTCGGTTCGACCCGGTTAGGTTCGGCTCAAGCCCGACATCACGACATTCCTCCGTCGTGCGCCCCAGAATTCGACACGCGAAGCACGGAGCGCCGCGAGCCGGTTCCCGTCGCCACTTCATCATGACATCATCATGATGATGTCATGATGATGTCATAAGTTGTCTAAACATTACAAATCTACAAATCAGATTTACGTAAAGAAGCTTGGGCCAATCAACTTCAAGACAGAATGCATGTTGGGCCAATACATTTGGGCTTAAACATCTAACTGGGCCGTGCCCCATAAATAACATGCATGTCGATGAAACAACTCTTTTTTCGTCGACTTTGATATTATGTTATTGTGTTTCGTCGACGTAACACTTGTTTCGTCGACTGTGATGTGTTTCGTCGTAGTGTTTCAGTATATATACACAGATAACAGACAGAACACAGTGAGACAAGTCTGAATAGATTTGAGAGCGAACACTGTAAACACACACACTGAGAGTTTATGAGAGCATCTTATAAACATTGTATTGTAACCGTTTTCTAGATTAATACAATGGAGTGTTAATCGTTGAATCGTTGTGTCTTACGTGTTCGTCACTTGGTTTAACTTACCCGTTTGGATTCCGCACTTTCGGGTTTGTCGAAAAACAGGGAATAGAGGTTACTCGATCCTCCGGGTGGACCTATAGTTGGTTTCTTTTTTCTTTGGTTTGCATACTTACGTGGATTTCACACTCGTTAGTGTGTTACAAAACAAGGAAGTAGGTTTAATCTTGATCCTCCAAGTGGACCTACAAGTGGTATCAAAGTTTTGGCTGTCTTCCTTTTTTAAAACCAAGCAAAACCTTGTGTTTGAACAATTTGTGAAGTTTCGGGAACTTGTTTTTGTGTTTGAAAACAAGAAAATCAAGTTTTTCTAAAAAGATGTTTAAAACTTAGTGAAAACTTGTTGTTTGAAGAAAATTTTTACAAAAACCCAGTTAAAACACATGGAGACATGTTAGGACTTGGTGAATAAAGCAGTCAAGATGAGAACTGTTGCGGTACAAATCAAAAGTTAAGAGTACTATAAATGTATTGATGAAAATTAAGGTTATTTAAATCCAATATCCATAGATTTTGTGGTGGTTTGATTGTGGGTACATAATCCGTTTATTATATGTACTCACTAGGTTAGAACCCCGTGTATTACACGGGTTTAATAAATTTAATTTTATATACTAAATAAAGAATCAGTATATTTTTAAAAACCTCATTTAGTACACGTGTTGAGTAAACATAATTTTATATATTAAATAATAAAAAATTATATCTGTAAGAACCTCGTGTATTGTGCGAGTTGAATAAAAGCAATTTTATATACCAAACAATAAAAAAGTTGTATTTAAAAAAAACCCTGTGTATTCACGGGTGGAAGAAATGTAATTTTATATACTAAATAATAAAAAAGATATATTTAAAAAAAATTGTGTATTGTACGGGTTGAATAAATTTAATTTTATATAGCAAATAATAAAAAAAATGTTATATCTTTAAAAATCCTGTGTATTACACGGGTTTATCTATTGTTAAAAAAAATTCTATATCAAAATGGATTTTTTTATTACTTTTTAAATTAGGTTAATACTATTTAAAATTTTTGGGTTGATTAATAAGTTATTTAATATAATTTCTCATAGTTAACAATAATAACATTAACAATAAATAATTCATTCCTGATTTTATTATTATTACCTCCATGGTAAATGTATTATTAGTAATATGTAGTTCTAACACCATGATGTTACACAAATGAAACTACATAAAAGATAATCGGCTTATAACCTAACAGTATCATGAAGTGTGATAAATGTGTTCTTAGAAATTATCTACCAAACCACATAAAATACTTTTATTATTATTATTATTATTATTATTATTATTGTTGTTGTTGTTGTTAGTATTATTATCATTTTGCATCATATATTATAATTTGCATCATATGTTAACTATATTTATTTTTCTTAACCCGTGTAATACACAGGGATGTAACCTAATATGGTATATAAGAAAGAGTATGTAGGATGATATGTTTTGTTTGTATATGGATCTGGATTTTTGGGTATTGATATTGAATACGAAAAGAAAGATTTTAATCTATGGAGATATTGAAGTGTACCCAAAAGTAGATGGTTTAATTATCTATACTTGCTCATTAGTATGATTTTTTGGTATAGATTATTGATTATTAGAAAGAATTAATTTTTGTTATTAAATTAATATTCTTTATAACTAAAGATAATCATCATATTAATTTGAATTTGAAAATAAAATTTGGATAAATGAGTACGATTTGAAGTTACGTTATATTAATTTTAACTTAATTAATATTTAATAATTTAAATTAAATAATAATTATCTACAATTAAGGATGGTCTAGAATAATGACAAGTGTCCCTCCATTGGTTTCTTTTATTATATAGTACTAGCGGTAAGACCCGTGTGCAAACACGGGTCATTTCTTAGAAAACCATGCATAACACATATTGACAGAGAGTAAAAAAATAATTAGTGCAGACTTACAAAATTGATATAAATTAACGATCAATAGGTTTATTCAACAGCAATTCCATTATGTTGATAGCAAACCACTGTTGTCTATTAACTGTTAAAAACTTCTGTTGCTTTCCAACAGACTTTACTAAAAACTGTCATCCATTATCTCCAACAGAGCTTGCCAGATGGATAGATAGTAACTATCAGATGTTAGTCAACCTATGTTAAAAAGGCCAGTCAACAGAAATCACAAAGGTTAGTAAACAGATTTTAAGAGAATAATGTTATTAACAACATGTGTTATCAGGATAGGCTTAATGCAGAGCAAGTATCAGATGCTTTCAAAAAGTTGTATTGCTTTCCAACAAACATTTCCTAACAACAGTTCCTCCATTATACCCAACAGACGTTGCTAGGTTGACAGATGTTTAGTATCATCAAAGATTTTGTAAAACTTCTTTGTAAACCACATTAGTAGTGGTTGTACAGACTCGCTTCTCTTTATCACACATCAAAATTTTCAACCCCTTCCTACTTTTTACTCTAGATACAACAACATAGAGCTGGCCATGACTAAACATTGGACGTGGAAGATATAAACCAACACGCTCCAATGATTGTCTTTGACTTTTATTTATTGCCATAGCAAAACACAGTGAAAGTGGGAGTTGTCTTCGAGAAATCTTCACTGGTATTCTTTTATCAGAAGGTGTCATATTCAGTCTTGAAATCAAAGTATGATGACCTATATTAGTCCCTGTGATAATTTTTGATTCAATCACAACTTTTCCGAGCTTCGTGACTTGTAAACGTGTACCATTACACAATCCATTTGCCTGATCAATGTTTCTGAGTAACATCACTGGAGCACCAAGTTTCAGTACTAATTTATGGTTAGGTAAACCAGATAAACGAAGATTATTTAACATATCAGGAGGAAACAATGCCATATTAAGCTCTGATTCTTCCTCCGATTGGCATAAACTATCTGAACTAAAATAAACTTTTTCTTCCGATTGGCATATTTATTAAAATTTGTATATACATTAGTTTCATATGCACATGATTAACAACTATTATGAAGACTGTTCTCAATGTATTGCATGTTTTAGATGATATATCAATTTAATTTTACAAGCTTTTTTTATTTTTTATAATGTTTCCGATTTGAAGTTTTGTTTGATATGGTGTTACATTTGGATTCTTGAAAGCAATCGATAAGGTATATTTTGTTGTTTTTCTTACTTGATATTAAAGAATATGATTAAATGACAAATCTTTTATTTATGGACTTGCAAAAAAAAAGTTATTGAAAGTGGTACTCGATTCTACAGTTTTTAGAGGAATCTTTATTTATTGATATACTCTAGATAAATCGATAAATATTAAATGCGTTATCTGAATGACATAGATATGTGAAACATTGTTGGTTCACATTTGTTATCACAGCCTTTATAAATAATGAAGTATCTGATAAAATACATTGTCTCATTTTTTCTTTGATTTTTAACCAGAAACATCATATCTTGGAAGATGTCTTTTTATAAATATTTGGATTCTCTTAATTCCAAAATCTTGGTAAGATTATAACATTAAAACCATTTTCTACAGTTTTATTATTAACAATTAATTCACATATAACACCTGCCAATACTTAAATACTTGAACTCAACAGATAATACCACAAAACTTTGCAAACAATCATTTACTCAAAGAAGTTCCTGGTAACGTTGGCGTTATAGAGTGTGTAAACGGTATGAGATGGGATTACCGATTCTCAAAATACAATGGAACTTTTGCTCTAAAAGAAGGATGGTCCACAGTTGTCTCTGACCTTTCATTGAAAGAAGGATGTCTGTTTGTATTTAAAAAAACTGCACCATATACATATCTGCTCACACCTTTTGAAAAAGTTCATCACTATCCAACAAAACTTCCAATGATTTCTATGTTCACATCAATATCGTTTGAGATAAAGTTTGGATGTATGGATTCATTCTCCCATAGTTTTACTGATGTTTGTAAGGACGTGTTGGTAAGTTTTGGTATTTTAATCCAATACTTAAATGTTACTATAGTAATTAGTGATATAGTTGTTAATTTTACTCTACCTTTGTTGATTTCATAATTTTATATGTTTTTGTTCTGCTAATACCCAAGGAGTTAGTCAACGTCAGTATTGGAGTTGGTAAACTTAAAGAGACATTTAAGATCTATGTGAATCAGTGGGACTCTTTTGATGTACTACTTCAACGTGATCCTCTTCGGAATTGTTACTTTATTACCCAAGGGATGGGAAAAGGTTGTACACTACATGGGTATGCAAACAGGAATTGTACTTGTTTTAAGATACGTAGCGGATTACATCTTTCTGCTTACTGCCTTTGATTTGAATGGATGTGAGATTGTTGCACCCAAATCCAATGACAGTCCGATAGACGATACTTCCTCACCCAATTTAGAAGTTGCTCCAATTACCGAGGATCTGCATCACCAGTCGGCTGTTGAAGAATCCAATGACACAGATTCCAATAGTGATTATGTTGTATCGAATGAATCATCCGATGATATCGACGACGCATATTTTGATGCCGCTGTCTCAGATTATGAAGCTGATCCTGATGTATACCCCTTACAATTCATATGGTACTGCAGCAAACATTTTGTATGTTTATTCTGTTAATATATTATTCCTCATTCTTTGGATGTTAAATGTTTGTTACAATTAAGTTGTTTTTTTGTTACTTTACTTAAATACATTATGTATTTCTTATTAATTATTGGTATTTTATATTTATTTTTAAGCGTCTGAATGTGAAAGTAGCGTCTTTATCAAGGATTCATAGAACATTGAAGGTGACAGTTGAAAATCTGAATGGAGTTGACACTGTAATTGACTTTCGACGGGAGAAGCATGGCAAGGGATTTAGATACGCGGCTTGTCAATTCACAACGAAGTTCACGGAGCCCAATGGTATCTACACAAATATGAGATGCAAATTTGTCTACTCTGAAGAAAAAGCCAAGCTGATCTTAAAGAAAGTCTACAGATAGTTGTGGTTATTGGTATTATCTCATTTGAGATAAATTATGGGATGGTGATGTATCAAACTTCTATATTTTGAAAACTTACGACTTACAAATATTTAAATTATAATGATGTATGCTTATCTTGTTATTTATATTAACTTAAACCTTTGTTGTACATTCTCCATATATTTTAATTACCTCTTCATGATACATTACAACTTGAATTATACTCTATAAATTTATGGGCAGTCATGGATACTTAAAAGGCTTCAACAAATTTATGGACAGTCATCGACACTTAAAAGACTTTTCTG
The DNA here is from genome assembly GCA_030545235.1 of Helianthus tuberosus. NCBI lineage: Eukaryota > Viridiplantae > Streptophyta > Magnoliopsida > Asterales > Asteraceae > Helianthus > Helianthus tuberosus. The sequence goes on from CM060362.1 coordinate 5,948,826, forward strand.
AAAAGGCTTCAACAAATTTATGGGCAGTCATCGACACTTAAAGGGCTTCAACAAATTTATGGGTGATCATTGTCATAACTTCACTTGAATTAACCTCTGACTACAAACAAATTTATGCACTCAACCTCTATTTAGATAAAGTCTGACAAACCAAAAGCTCTGTCAAATAGAAAATCTGTTCAAGCAAAGTCTGTCGTTCCAAACAACCTCTGCTGATAAACACAAAGACTGTTATAGCAAATAACCTCTGCTGATAAACACAACCTCTGCTGATGAATATGAATAGAAAAGCATCATAAAGCTAACATCTGCTGTTACTTAAAAGGCTTTTCTTAAAAGGCTTCAACAAATTTATGGGCAGTCATCGACACATAAAAGGCTTCAACAAATTTATGGGTGATCGTTGTCATAACTTCACTTGAATTAACCTCTGACTACAAACAAATTTATGCACTCAACCTCTATTTAGATAAAGTCTGACAAACCAAAAGCTCTGTCAAACAGAAAATCTGTTTAAGCAAAGTCTGTTGTTCGAAACAACCTCTGCTGATAAACACAAAGACTGTTATAGCAAATAACCTCTGCTGATAAACACAACCTCTGCTGCTGAATATGAATACAAAAGCATCATAAAGCTAACATCTGCTGTTACTTAACAGATGATACAATCTTTAAACATTTTGACATCTGCTGTTGAAACAAATGTCTGCCAAACATAACATCTGCTGATCATTCCACATTATAGATTGCTAACATTTGTTGTGCCTTAACAGATGATGCAGTTCAACAGAGGATTTCAAACATCTGTTTACACACGCATCATGATGAACATCTGCTGATAAATACCTAGACGGTTCAAGCAAAGGTCTGCCAAAGAGAACCTCTGCTATGGACTAACATATGATGCAGTTCAACAAAGAATGTTCAACAGCAGTGCTTTAACAGACCATGATCAACAGATGATAATATAATAACAATAATATTCAAACTGTAGCAATTACATAACATACCATTAATCGAATCAACATACCATTAATTGAATCAACATAGGGAGATTGTATATACATAAACTCTAGGGTTTGTCTCGAGAGATCGTATATACATAACATACCATTAATCGAATCAACATGGGGACCATTCAATCATGGAAGCAATATAATTTTCATCATAGACACTGAAGTATCATAAAACTGTGAATGAATATACCCAATCCGAAATTGTTAGACATTTTCATAAATCTAACAACCATCATCGAAGCTGTAACAAAATCTAAACATTGATACACTAAACACTGTTACATAAGAAAAACTGATACATAAATACTGATGTTGAATCCGCTGTAGATACTGAACCACTGCTATTACTGAGCAGTGGTTTTCCTTTGGTTGATCAGGCCTTAGGTACATAAGTGTATGTCTTTAACAGCTTTGTCTTCAACAATGGATAGGTCTCATCAGTCTTTAAGTCCATCAGTCTTTATAAGGAGTAGTGGTTAGTTATAACAGTCCTTAGCATGATCAGCTGTTATAACCACTCCATAACTAGGGCTGTAAACGAACCGAACGAACACGAACAAGGCCTTGTTCGTGTTCGTTCGTTAAGAATATTATGTGTTCACGAACGGTTCATGAACACTTACTGAACGAGATTTTTTGTTCTTGTTCGTTCGTTAAGGAAATGAACGTGTTCATGAACGGTTCACGAACACAAACGAACACAGATAAAATCGACGAAGTTCAGTTGTATTTTTCGATGTGAATAATATGAAAGAAAGGTGGATGTAGGGTTTCCTATTTTATTTGTTTGGGTAATGAGATAAATAAGAATTAATGAATATAAAAGGTTTAGATAAAATAAATAAATGCTAAAAAATATTTAATGAACAATATAAACAAACAAACATGAATGACTGTTCACGAACACGTTACCGAACGTTCATGAACGCAATTGAACGAACGAGACAGTTGTTCGTGTTCGTTCATTTAACTAATCAAACGGAATTTTTTGTTCATGTTCGTTCATTAACTAAACGAACGAACGTAAACGAACTTCCCGCTGAACGGTTCACAAACTGTTCGCTGAACGTTCGGTTCGTTTACAGCCCTATCCATAACCCTTTGAGAGGAAGCAAGTATCCATCTATTCAATTGAGAGTAATCATTGCATTACATCCCTGTTGAAAAACAGAATCAATAAATTTAGGGAAAATGGGTTTGAAAGTTGATAACCCAACAATAGAGGATCTCATTCGACAACTCCGATAAATTCAATGGTATTCTCAAATAATGCTTCCTAGATTTTTGAAGACCGACAAAGACCGAAAAATGTCCACAGTGATGCTTCTTTGGACATTTGTCGGTCTTTAAAAATCTAGGAAGCATTATTTGAGAATACCCTTGAATTTATCGAAGCTGTAGAACGAGATCCTCAACTGTTGGGTTATCATCTTTCAACCTCATTTTCCCTAAATTTATCAATTCTGTTTTTCAGACCTCCCAAAGCCACCTATCCGCCTCCAAAGAGATCGAGACAGCTTGAAGCATAACCTGGACTTGCTGTCATTCCACCAGTTGAGTATTTAATCCCAATATACCAACTGAAAATCAATCTACTCGTAATCACATGGTACACCAATGCAATCATCTGAATAAACAATAACAAATCAAAGACAAAATCAAAAGCTACAAACATATCAAACAAATTTCATAGAATCATGATTTATTTTAAACACATATAAATCTATTTTTAAACACAAACAAACATTACCTCTTCATCAATAAAGTTGAGATCCATTTTATAACCTTGATTACATTCGGAAGTTCGGCCAACGAACTCAAGACTTCCACACCAAATAACAAATCCAGCAAGATCTACCTGAAGAACATTTAGCATACAAACCTTCAGTTTGTGATAAAAAGAAAAAATCAAAAAATATCTATTTTTAAACTACCGTTGGTCTGTATAATATTCAAATCGATGTTAAACATGATGAATAAACAGACATCACCAGCTTTTCTTATGTCATTGGAATTTCTCCTTTTACAAACATATCAAAATCAATCTACTCGTAATCACATGGTACACCAATGCAGGCATCTGAATAAACAATAACAAATCAATGACAAAATCAAAAGCTACTAACATATCAAACAAATTTCATAGAATCATGAAAGAAATTAGGTCACGGATTGTTACCAGATTTAGCGAGAGAAAAATCGATGGAAGCATTGGAGAAGATGACGATTTGAAGAAACTTCAATCTGGAAAACATGTAACAAAGCCCAAGAAACCGCAAAGAAGAAGAAGAACTGATTACAAAGTGTATTAAGAATTACAAAAAAAAAATAACAATTACCTGATTTATTTTAAACACATATACATCTATTTTTAAACACAAACATACATTATCTCTTCATCAATAAAGTTGAGATCCATTTTATAACTTTGATTACATTCGGAAGTTCGGCCAACGAACTCAAGACTTCCACACCAAATAACAAATCCAGCAAGATCTACCTGAAGAACATTTAGCATACAAACCTTCAGTTTGTGATAAAAAGAAAAAATCAAAAAATATCTATTTTTAAACCGTTGGTCTACATAATATTCAAATCGATGTTAAATGCAACACCTCCGTCGTCTTCATCCTCTTCTCTGTATCTATAGTTTTATAGATAGAGAGTTGAGAGAGAGTAAACAGAGAGATTGAAATGGGTTTTTGAAATTATGATCGGGTTTGGATTTGAGTTTGAATTTATATTTGAGAGAGAGAAGAATTGAAGCTCCGATGACATTAAATGCAAATTACATATCCCTATAAGTTTTAAATTTCAAATTACCCTCCCATTTTAATTAAACATCAGTGGTTTGAATTTTGAATGAACATCAGTGGTTTCATAATTGAATGTGGGTCAGTCCTTTGAAATTTAAAAGTGAGGCAGTGGTTTGATGGCAGATCTTTGAATTATGATGTCACTATGCTCCCTCTATGGCTGCCATCTCATCGTCGATGACATCAGAAAATCATTGTTGGACAGCTTCTCCTGCTGACACATCAACTTTTCTTATGTCATTGAGATTTTTCCTTTTATAGAAAGTATAGATAGATAGATATAGATATTTCGATGTAGATTAATTAGTAAATGTATTAACTAAATTATATTAATATTATTTTATCCATATTTCGTATTAAGTAGACTTTGATATATAATGAATCAAAACAAAACAGGCTAAACAAGAATCGTAACCAGAAAGTAACAAAAATTAAATCTATTGAAATAAATTAATTAAATGGCTTATAATAATTTATTGACGTATTAATTTAGTTGTTGGTAGCTTATTAGATGAGCCCACTATTGGAAAAACAAAAAGAAAACGAGGATCTAAAATCTTCTATACTATATAATAAAATAAACCACTTTAGAGACACTTGTCATCATATTAGGGCCTCTCTTATAGATAATTATTATTTTAATTTAATTTTTTTCTAATTAATTATAGATAACCCTCATATTAAATATTATTTAATTTAATATCTTATGGATAATTATTTTTTAGTTTAATCTTCTTCTCATTTATAATATTATTTAAAGAAAATTACGATTTTGTCCCCTGTGGTTATATCACTTTTACCCTTTTAGCCCAAAAAAGAATTTTTTAACATCTGAGCCCTCAACGTCTTCTTTTCTAACTATTTTGGCCCCTAACAGTAACCCCATCCATTAAATGTTAGGGGCCAAAAGGGTTAAAAAAAAAAAGACGTTAGGGGCCAAAAAGGTTAGAAAAAAAGACGTTGTGGGCTTAGATGTTAAAAAAATATTTTTTGGGCTAGAAGGGTAAAAGTGATATAACCACGGGGGCCAAAATCGTAATTTGATTATTTGATGTATAAAATTAGATTTATTCAATTCGTACAATACACGAGGTTTTTTAAGGATATATATATATATATATATATATATATATTTTATTATTTAGTACAGAAAATTACATTTATCAAACCATGTAATACGCATATTTTTAAAAATGTAATTTTTTATTATTTAGTATATAAAATTACATTTATTCAACTCGTGTAATAAACAAGGTTTTTTTCAAGATGTATTATTTTATTTTTTGGTTAACAATATTACATTTATTCAACTTCTGTAATACACGTGGTTTTAAAGATATAACTTTTTTATTTGTTATATAAAATTACATTTATTCAACCTGTACAATATTGTTTTTATAGATATAACTTTTTATTATTTAATATATAAAATTATATTTATTCAACTAAGGTTTTTAAAGATATATTTTTTTTTATTATTTAGTATATAAAATTTATTTATTCAACCCGTGTAATACACGGGGTTATAACCTAGTTGATAATAGAAATATACGATTAGTAACAGAATTATTTATTATTATAAACTAGGTTATAATCCCGTGTATTACACGGGTTGAATAAATAAATTTTATATACTAAATAACAAAATAATATATGTTTAAAAACTTTCTTTATTGCACGGGTTGAATAAATATAATTTTATATATTAAATAATAAAAAGTTATATCTATAAGAACAATATTGTACGGGTTGAATAAATATAATTTTATATACCGAATAAAAAAGTTATATCTTTAAAACCACGTGTATTACACGAGTTGAATAAATGTAATATTGTTTACCGAATAATAAAATAATACATCTTTAAAAAAGCTCATTTATTACACGGGTTGAATAAATATAATTTTATATACCAAATAATAAAAAAATACATCTTTAAAAATATGCGTATTACACGGTTTGAATAAATGTAATTTTATGTACTAAGTAATAAAAAAATATACATCCTTAAAAAAACCCAGTGTATTGTACGAATTGAATAAATCTAATTTTATACATCAAATAATAAAAAGTTATATCTTAAAAAACTCATGTATTACATGGGTCGAGTAAATGTAATTTTGTATAGTGAAAATAAAAATATTTAATATATTAACCCAAAGTTTGGTTTTCGTGATAAAAATAGATTATTCTGTTGTTGCAAAATTTGTTAACGAAATCTCAATAAATTTAACCCTTTATTTAAAACTCCGTAAATATATAAATGATAAATAATATTTGTTAATTTTATTTTAAGTTTCGTAAAACCTGTTTGATACCAAACTAAACAAAATGTTCAAATCTATTATATATAATAAACGAATAAAATTTGGGACACGTGTCGCAATATTAGGGCTTCTTAGATGTGGTTTTGGCGGGAAATTGGATGGGTATTAAAAATGAACGCGGATCCCGTTTTAATGTGATCCGACCCGTTTTATGACCCGGGTATATAAGTCACCTAAAAAACCTAAATTCCTGTCTCTCATTCTTTTACTTGACTACTTCACACTGAAACCCTAGCCTGAAGCTTCTACCGTACGCTTTCCTGAAATCCTGATCTATCATACGCTTCTTCTTCTACCTGCATCTCATTTTCTCTGAATCGCTTGTGCTTGAATGGCTTAACAAAGGATTCAAAATCAAGGTTATTCACTTCCAGGTAATCCCCATTCTAAACCCTAGCCTCCCTTTCCTCTTTCTTCTAGATCAATCATCGTCATCTTCACCACTTATTAAGGATCAATTAGATATTGATCAATCAGTACAGAAATGAATACACATATATGTGATTCGACTAAAGGAAGATGGTGATGTTGGTTGTGGCCAGAAGAGAAATGACGACGAAGAATGGCTGATTTACGGTTCTTCAGTTCGGGTAATGTGATGGTTGATTTAGGGATTCTGAAACCGTAAGTTTTCTTCTCTCGTTTTACACTGATTTCTTCATCTGGCGAACTTCCAGGTTTTTGATGTGGATTTTTATACTTTTTGTTCTTTTCACCATCTTAAATTTTTTTCTAAAACTGTGATTGTTTAATCAATTACAAGGAAGATGGTGATGGTGGCCTGAAAAGGAACGATGACAACGACATGGGTTGATTTAGTGTTTCTCAAGTGGTGGTCTTATGATGGTTGTTGTTTAACGCAACGACGGAAGGGCGGCGGCTAGGGTTCTACCACATAACTTTGACCAGTTGTGGTTTCGGCCGGTTATCGGTAAGTTGTTGATCCTTTTTATCCAATTGAATTAGGGTTCTTAATAATGCATATCCTTTATATTTCAATTTCATTAATTGTTAAAAAATTCTGCTCAAATTTCAAATTTATGAAATGTGTTGGCATTTTACTCATTTGAAAATTTATGTTTAGGTCGGATTGTGATTAGAGATGAGCTATACCGAAAATTAAGAAATTTGGTCTTTGGTATCGAAAATGTTCGGTATGGTATTGATACCGGTATTTGAAGGTAAAATACCAGTACCAAAATTGCCAAAAAGTGGGTACCGATTCGGTACTAAAAATAATTCGATACGGGAAATTTTTTATTATGTTTTACTTATCATTTACTTCTTTGCATTGTTTGGTTTTTTTCCAGAAAACTTTTTGACCGAGGAATGTATGCTTGCCTAATTTGGTTGTTTGGAGGAGGGGAGAGTGAGTTTTCTGTTGGTATAAGGTGAGCCTTGGTTCAACATGTGAGTAAATATTTCCCGTTCATATTTGATTTCCTGAATCAAATTATAATCAAGTTCAGTGTGGGAATTTTTCCCATCTTAAGTAGAGTTTGCTCTGTACTTCAGAGTATATGTTTTGAGTTGTCAATTGAGACTTCAGTTGATGGGCTATGTTCATTACAATATTCTTTTTTGTCATTAGATCAGTATAAGCTTAAAAAACCCTTTAAATTGTCAGTTTTAGACATTTATCCAAAGAATCATTGGTTGTTTCAGGGTCGGTCTGAGAAAATATTAAAACCAAACTTATTCCTATAAGTTTTAAAATACTTTTTATCTATGTGTTTGTGTGTGCATAGCTAACACCTACCAAATCAATATGATGGATTCCTTTCAGCCCTTTGCAGGGTTCTTTTGTCTAATTCCACCAACTCTCATCATTTAATCAAATCTTTATATGGCATTTAATAATGAATTGTTTATGATCCAAGCTTAAAGACCCATTGGTATTAAGTTATGAAATAATATATAGGGAGTATTTGGATTGATCATGCAACCACAATGATCTAAATGTATATATGCATTCACATATGTCTTGGATGTAGAAATAAGACAGTTTGACTTATAGAAAGTTAACCCAAAGTAGAAGTTGAAGAATATCATGTTGGGGCATCATGAGGCAAAGGTAAGTACCATAATTTCATTGTCTTATGCTTCACATACATCATTATGAACTCATGTTATGATGATTTTAGTATCATGGGTTGGTGTATTAAATAATGGATAAAAGGTGTAATATTTAACTTATTTGTATTTGTGTATTTAAATTTATAGATAGAACCTGGTGGAATTTTTGTTTAATACAAAAATGGGACTTTGAGTCTCAAAGGGTGGCGATGACATTGAATATATATGGTAAAGGGTGGTGATTGGCATGCCTTAGTTAACCCTTATATGTCTTTAGAAAACCCCAAAGTTCCCTCTTCAAAAAAGTAAAACAACTAAATCTTAAAGTAGTTATTAATGAAGTCACTAAACCTCAAAAAAAAAGTATGTAGTTTGATATAACAACTCATAGAATTTATAAGAAGGAATATCACTTTCGATGTGTATGTTACGTTAACGAACGATAATAATTTTAGCGATATATATGTTGAATAATATTATGTTTAAAATTTCCAGTAATTAATTATGTCATGACTGCAAATGAATTAGATGATAATGTGGGTTTAAGAAAAAAAAGTCTAGGTATGGGTATACAATATGGCCAAGTTGGCGTATTTTAACCTGGTGTAAATTTTGTATTTTTTAATATGTAATGATATGGTACTTGAAATTATGTTAATGATGCTAGGTGAATTTACTCCCAGGTAAAGTATTAATATTAAAGCTCCAACATAATGATGATCATGCTGCTCAAGTCTATGGTCGAACTACATAACCTGTGGAAAAGCATATGAATAACTCTATAAGTGTGTTTGTATCTCACAACTTAAATTATCATTTTCTCTATAATATTTATCTTCATCTTATTGTATAAATGACATTGTTAATAATAAACTTGGAATAAAACACTTATGACATTGTTTTAATATACACTAAGTTAGAACCCCGTGTATTACACGAGTTGAATAAATAAATACTATCATAAGCAAATAACTTTAAGAAATATTATATTGTTAATTTGTTGCTTGTAATTATATTTTGTCGGAACGGTTGCTTATAGTTATTATGAGATTGATACACAAAGTAGATAAGTACTTTGTTACTAAATATAAGTGAGTGATATGTAACATTCTTTGAAAACTTGAATATTAGGCTATAGGGTGTGGTTATGACCCTCATGACCACCATGACTTTCCACGTCAATGTCATGCCACGTACCTCTAATCCACCATCCAAAATCACTACTCTAACCTTACAGGATATGATGCTGAAATCATGCTAAGAATTTTGTTTTCTTGATAATTCTTTTCATGACAACCGGTAATTCTTTATTGTAATTGGAGAAGCTTGTGGCAATGGTTTTTCAATTAAAGATGAAGAAGAATTAAGGGATATGGTATTTCATTGAAGTTTATGAAGAGGAATTAAAATGGTACCGTAGTTTTTTTTGGGGCTTTACAAGAAATAGAATTAAAATGACAAATATACCCTCACATGTTAGGCATGTGAGGGAATTTAATTGAGATAATTAACGTGGTTAGTGGTAAAGGATTGAACCCGCAACAAAAATAAATGTAAAGGTTGTTTTCAACAAGTTTTAAACATTAAGATTGGAACCTGCAAGTTTGAGAAAACATAAAAGACGTTTTGTGCAATTTACTATTTATTTTAATTTATCTTTGTCTAAAGAAAAAAAGAAATGATTTTATGAAAAATAGAAATGAGGACCATGGTTGTCATGGTGGATCAAGCAAGAAGGTGGTGTAGCCTTCCATTCATGTTTCTAGGTGGAGAATCATGTCCCAATCATTACCCCCATATCCTTTAGCCTTACAAAAGTTGAATATCATTTAATTAATTATTTAGAATTATTTATTAATTAATTTTTTTGTTATTGATAAAAAAGTAAAAAGGATATAAATAATTTCTTTTAGGTTAGAAGTTAGATATGCTATGGACGATATATGTAAATAATATTTGAATTGTTAGTTAAGGATGATATTTATAAATAATATTTGAATTCATGAATAATTAAAGTATGTTATGAGAAAAAAAAAAGAGTAGAAAAATAATTATGAGGATGCATAAAAATACGACACGTGTCCTATAAATGGTTTCTTTTATTATATAGTATAGATTGTATTTAAAATTGCCTAAGTTTATTATTATTATTATTATTATTATTATTATTATTATTAAATGACATTGCTTTAATTATTATTGTATCAAGAATTAAGAATGTCCTGACAAAGTTTAATGAAATAATACGTTATATTTAAAAAAAATATACATGTTTAATAAGTAATAAAATAAAGCTACCCGGGAAGCAGTCCCGGGTGATAACCTAGTATATAGATAAATGATAAATAATATTAATTAATTTTATTTTAAGTTTCGTAAAACCTGTTTGATACAAACTAAACAAAATGTTCAAATATATAGTTAAGATCAAATTAGATAATTAAGTTTGAATTTGAAGTAAATAGATAAATATAAAAGTAATAATTAATTCAAATAAATAATAGAGTAAATTACTTTTTTGGTCCCCGTCGTTATATCACTTTTATCCTTTTAGCCCAAAAAAGAATTTTTTAACATATAAGCCCCAACGTCTTTTTTTCTAACCTTTTTGGCCCATAGCGTCTTTTTTTCTAACTCTTTTGGCCCTTAACATTTAATGGATAGAGTAGTTATCCCAATGGCTTTTGTTTAAAAAAAAAAGAAAAAGAAATTGATTTTCTCTCTTCGTTTTCATTTTTGTTTAGAAAAGCCATGATTTAATTATAAAAATAGTATTTTTCTTACTTGTGTTTTAAATTATTACAACATGGTTATATTGTTCGATCATATTTAGTTTTAAACTATTGAATTTATAATTTACACTAATTAATATTATAAATGAGAGAAGATTAAACTAAATAATAATTGTCAATAAGATATTAAACTAAATAATATTTAGTAGAAGGGTTATCTATAATTAATTAGAAAAGATTAAATTAAAATAATAATTATCTATAAGAGATGCCCTAATATGATGACAAGTGTCTCAAAAGTGGTTTCTTTTATTATATAGTATAGATATAGATAGATTATAAATTTTTGGTTTTTGGGACTTGGTTATCAAGAAAAGAATTTCTTCCGATAATATCGGACTGTTGAAATCTAAAAATATATTCGAATATTAAAAATTCATGATATTCAAAAAGTTTTAGGAAGGTTTTTTTTTGGATAGATTTCCAATATATAACTATTTACGGCAACAAAATTATAAATTATTTCAAATTGATTGTCGAAAGAATGAAAGTATATAACCTCAGGATTTACTCCATATCGTTTTAACTTACTCTATCTTTTGCTTCCTGTTCATTGTTAATTAAAGTTTCAATGGCAGCGTTTGTTCATGCCGATGTATTTGAGGAGATACTGATAAGAACAGACGTGAAGGATCTTCTCCGTTTCAAGAGTGTGTGTAAGTCATGGTATTCTTTAATCACAAGTCGTCGTTTCATTAATCTTCATCTGAATCATAGTTGCAACAAGGATCGCTACAACGATGAACTTGGACACAGAAGAATTAGATTAACAGATGATGATGATGATCTTGTAGGTTCTTCTAATGGCCTCATATGCATCTCTTCTTCTACATCTAGAGTTTTAGTAGGCAATCCGTTGACTAGAAAGGTACGACAACTAGAACTCCCCTTGTCGATGGGTTCACAAAGATGTCGCGGTTTTGGTTATGATTCATCCAAGGATGACTACACGGTTGTCGCAGTGGCCAACAAAGGCGAGAATCGTTCATGTGTTCACGTGCTGAGTTTGAAATCAAATGCTTGGAAAGTTATTGGAGAAGTGAAGTATAGATTTATTAGTAAGGTTGGTATCTTATGCAATGGTGCGCTTCACTGGATTGTGGAAGATAAAAACACGAAGAAAAAAATTATTGCTTATGATTTAAGTAAAGGAGAATTGAAAGAAATTCCCCAACCTAATGATGCAAGATACGAATGTACTTCCCGTAGCCAACTTGGGATTGTTAATGACTGTTTATGCATCTATCGAGATAAAAATTCTCGTGATGACAGGTGGTTGATGGAAATCTACAATGTAAAACAATCGTGGGATCGGTTGCAACATAATCGTAAGATAAAATATGATATTGTACACTACTTTTCTACACGGCATAGTAGATTATGGTATCTAACTACTTTTGAACAAAGTGTTCTCCATTGGGATTATATTGAAGCCCCTATATATGTGCCGAGCCTCGTGTCTCCCCACGTTAGGACTAAGCTGGAAGGTGGTAACAAGAAGAGTGCCACGGTGGGTTCAATTTGTGCATAGACCATCGTGTCTCCCCACATCAATGGGAGGCGGAAGCGAGCAAGAGAATAAGAGGAGTGCGCCATTCATGGTGGGTTCTAATTGTTATGTATCTCATTTTTTTTTTCTTTTATCACATAGCATGGATTATAGACTTTTGACTTCTTATCATACATTTGGCCTCATCTATTTCTCTTCATGATATGTCCTTAAATTTTAACATTTTTTTTAGTAAAAAATGTCCTTTTGGTCTTGGATCAAATGCCTGAGTTTGATGCTGAGGAAGCAATCAAGATGGCAGAGCTTTGCAGTATGAGTTTATCTTCCAGTAGTTTCTGGTATTTGTATATTGTTATTTTGAGGAATGTTGGCTCAATGTATTTTAGAAACTTGTGACTTATGGTCTCTAATTGTGTTCTATGGTCTCATTTCCTTGCAGAATGTTCATCAAAGACCCATTGCCTAGCCCACGCGCCGATCATATATATAAGCCCACAGGGGTTCCACTCTCGAACCAAACGTCAACAGACAGGAACTGTTTATTAACAATGGATGTTAATTTTTTGGTACCAAAGTTGCCCACTATTGTTTCTAACCACCTAACATGTGCTTGACAAATGACACGTAACTTAGGAGAACCGACACATGTATGTGTAAATTAAAAAAATTATATTAGAAAGAATCTAACTGATGTGCAGAATTTTGAATTATCCTTATATATATTAATCTATATATGATAAAAATAGAAATGAATGAACAGTGAACAGTGATGATTTTTTTTATATTGATCATTTATTAGACTATAGGGTATGGGGCGAGGGTTGGGGCGTGGGTTAGGTACAAATGCCCAAGTCACCACCCCGGGTGGGCTTGGGTTTCGGTGTGGCCTCTTGGGCGAGAGTTTCATCCGTGGCCGGCTCTCATTGGCTGGGTTGTCTAGGTCATAATGGCTATGTTTAAATTTTAAAAAAATTACCGTTTGGCTGAATAATACCTTATATTCATTTATTAGACTATGGGGTATGGGGCGAGGGTTGAGGCGTGGGTTGGGTACAAATGCCCAAGTCACCACCCCGGTGGGCTTGGGTTTCGGTGTGGCCTCTTGGACGGGAGTTTCATCCGTGACCGGCTCTCATTGGCTGGGTTGGCTAGGCCATAGCGGCTAGGTTTAAATTTTAAAAAATAACTGTTTGGCCAAGCCAAACGGTTCACCCAAGTCACTATAAAACCCCCTAACCCCACCGCCTGTCCACATCGCTACCCCAAACCTTCACTCCACCTACCCGAACCCGCTACCCACACTTGATACCGGCACGCGATGAAGGGCCGCCAACCCGGTGAGACCCGTTACTGGCCGGAAGTTTTCGCTAGCTACCGGCACAACGTGGGGAACGACCGGCACAATTTAAACGCGTGCCAACACAAGTGGCGCGAGCTACGACCGAAGCTCGACCGTTTTAAAGCCAACTATGATAGCGTCCCGGGCGGTGATATAAGTCACGAAGACCGGGTGGCGGTGGCCAACATCCAGTTCCGGGGCAAGGAGCGGAAGCCGTTTAACAAGCTCGCCCTGTTCGAAATCTACCTAACGCTTTAGGCTTTTTTTTTAAAATTTTGTAATCCTTTTTTTTTAGAATTTTGTAATTTTTAGGAACTTTTAATAATAATTTTAGGCTTTTTTTTAATTCTGTGTGTATTTTTTTATTTTAGGTTTTTTTTTTAATTTTTATAAAACTGTCCAACCCACGCGGGCTAGCCACGTCCCGCCATACCGACCCAACACGTTACTTACCAGCGGGGGGCTCGAAGTCCACGTGTCAACCCATGCCCCAAACCCCCGCCCCACCATACCCCACGGTCGAAAACACCAATTCCTTTCGCGCAACACGCGTCATTTACAAACACTAGTTAAATTAAATTCTCAACGTTTTGAACAGTAATTATTTTTTTGTTTTTAATATTTTATTTTGATATTTTAATAATCATAGTTATTTTCTTACTTTTTAGGTTGAATAAGCTTTGTATCAATCGGTACTTGTATCGAAAATACATGTATGGTCCGGTTCGTTATCGGTACATGAAGGTAAAAACCGGCACCAGCTTGTTACATACACGAAGGTAAAAACCGGCACCAACCTTGTACAGAAAACCCCAAAAGTCAGTACCGAAATGATTTTGAAAATCTTTTAGTTCGGGAAATTCGGTACTTCTACCCGGTACCATTTCCTCATCTCCGATCATAGGTACCGTACAAACAACAACGGTATCATGCAACTTTTTTTGTTGATTTTCTTCAACTTTTAATGATTTCTTTTTTTTTCAGTTTCATTTATATTAATTAGAAAAGTTTGATATGTGCCTATTTCCGTCAATCGTGCCCACGTACAAGAGTTGTGCTTATCTTTAGTATTAATTAGTTAGTTAATTATGAAGTCCAAATAGTTAGTGGAGTTAGTTACTTATGAAGCCTAAATAGTTAGTGGGGTTACTGGTAGTATTGGTTATTTATTTTTAAGGCTATATAAAGTCATTTATGTTTTTAAGTTAGGATTAGGAATGAAAAATATTAAAGAGAGTTATCTCAAATCTTGCTTCCTTCTATTTTCTATTGAAGTTAATCCACTCAGCGGATTATTTATCTATCAATCGATTGATTCATATAAAAAATCTAGCTTGGTAGAGAATTCGAGGATTTCTAATTTCGAATTTATGAAAGAGAATTACAAATAATTGAGGGTCCTCCTTGAGAATTTAGGGGTCTATTGGGACAATGCGAGTAGAAAGATGGGCCTACTCATGACCTACTAGTCTAGTTGTATGGTGTCTCCATTTACAAGTAAGTTGTGGGGTAGACGATAAGCGAGCCAAACAAAATATGCTATTGTTATACTATTTTTTTAATTGGGTTTTAAATTTAACCATGGGTTTTTGGACCTGGAAGAGTGGGCCATGGGTGATCGGCCGCCCACCTTACATGGGTAACCCAAATTTAAAGTAATTATACACACAAACACACATAAGGTCTAGTCTTAGGTGCTGTTTGTTTTTTCTGTGAGAAAAGGTCTGCAGTCTGCGGACCACATCTGCAAGCATCTGCAGAAGAAGAGATGGACAAAAGGTCTGCAGTCTGCAAGGAGAAGAGCCTTTGTTTACTTCTACAAAAACCTCTTCTCTACTCCTCTCACAACACACACACAACAAACACAGAGAACACTCCTCTCTATCTACCACCACCACCACCACAACCATCCGCCACCACCTCATCTACCACCGTCCACCTGCCACCACCACAACCAACAACCACCGTCAACACCGTCGCAACCACCACCACCACACATCCAGAAACCCTAATTTCGCCACCACCATCTCCCACCTCCACCACCACTTCAGCGAGAGAGAGAGAGAGAGAGAGAGAGAGAAACAGTGGCGATTATGAAGAATCGGAGCAGAATCAGCGATTGACGGCGGCGATTTTGAAGGTGGAGGTGATTGGGGGTGTCGGGTGGAGGAGATGGGTGGCGGAGACGTGGAGGTGGAGGTCGTAGCGGGTTGGGGTGCCGCTGAGGTTGGAGGTCGCAGATGGTGGGGGTGCCGCTGAGGTTGGGAGTGGTGGAGGTGGAGGTGGAGGTGGAGGTGGTGGTGGAAGTCGACGTGGATGTGCAGCCGGTGGGGGAGGTGGTGCCGCCAGAGGTGGAAGTGGTGGGGAAGGAGGTTGCGGCTGTGAGGATTAGAGGATTAGGGCTCTGTGTTTTTGGAGAAGAGGATGGAAGAGGCTTGCAGACATAGGGCAAGGTCTGCACCAGAAAGAGTTGGGGCAGAGTTTTTTTAATGAAACCACTTCTAAAAAACAAACAAGCTGCGGACTCCAAACCTCTGCGCGCGTCTGCGCGGCGCAGAGATAAGTGGCCAGAAGTGCTTCTGGCCAAAAAACAAACACTACCTTAGTACATAGCGGATTTTGTCAAAAGCGTTGTAAACTATGAGAGGGCGATACGCGTATTTGTGTGAGTTTTGAAGTTGAATTGTTTCTAAACACTTCATATTAAACTTATGGAACAATCGTTAATGCTTCCGCCGAACATGTACAATTCTTGTTTAATGGAAATTTATATTTTTACTTATGGTTCAATGTGATTAGTGGTTAGATCCTGGTACGTCACACGCCTCGCGGAGGTTCCCGCTTGTGGTATTTTTTGGGGGTGTGACAGGTTTATATATATATATATATATATATATATATATATATATATATATATATATAGGGTAGGGTTCCAGCGTGAACAACCTCCCAAGAGTGAACTGCGTGAACAGATATGGACCCTTGATTTCCTTTTTAGTTGTTAAGGGTAAGATTGTAATTATATAAAAAATTAGATTTAAATCATTATTTTAATAATTGAATTAAGTTACATCTTTCCTAATTTAAATTCATTATCCACATTATGTTTATTTATTAATAAGATAATTATCAAAACAAACTACAAATCACCAGATTTCAATTTTAATTTTTATTTCAGATTTCATCATCAGAATTCAAATTTTGATTTTTAAGATCCACGTAACCTTCATATTTCAACGGTATACACATGTGTACTTGGATATAAATAGAACAGTACGCATGTGTACTCAGCATCGTACATATGTAATTCACAGGTGTATATCAACATTCAATACAAAAAAAATTATGAGATATCACAAAAATAGACGATATACACATGTGTACATCGCATTAAAAATAGGGCAAAATCAGAATACACATGTGTACATCGCATTTAAACAAATAATTATTTTAATAATTGAATTATGTTACATCTTTTCTAATCCTTGATTTGATTTGTGAGAGATTTATGCAATCAATTTAAGAGGATAATTGATTACCTGATTTGTGAGAAATTTATGCAATCAATTTAAGATTGAAATTACACATATACCCTTTTTGTATTTAATTAAATGGAAAAAATTAACCAAATAATTACCATCATGCCACTCACATTAATCTCAAGATCATAAAAATCAAGGGCCCAGATCAGTTCACGCAGTTCACTCTTGGGATTTTGTTCACATTTGAACCTAATCCTATATATATATATATATATATATTAGTTAAAAAAGAATAAATTAACTGGGTTTATAGGTACGACATGTCGTCTCTATATGCGAACAACTTTTTTTGTATTTTTAATTATTTATTAACCAAAACTAAAAAAACAAAACAAAATTATGTTTCCATATAAAGACGAAGTTAAATTTACTTTTTAGGTTTTTTTTTTTAATTTTCATACATATTGATCATTAATAAAATAAAATTAATAGAAAAATATTTAAAATTATAGAGATAACATGTCGTTTCTATAAGTTAAAACGTTTTTTAAAGTTTTCAATTCAACAAACTAGAGAATAAAAAAATTATTTTCACCTTAGGGGACTGGGGGTGGTCCGTGATGACACCCCCATCACGGGTGAAAAAAGATTGGACACCGCCGCCACCACTCCCATAACGCGTGAAGAATTCAACGCGTGGAAAGCATCACGCGTTGAAAAATGAAATGACCGTTTGCTTTTTTTGACCATTTGGGCAATATGAAAGTTGGGGATTTTATTTATTTGAAGGTTTTTATATAAATCTACAAACCATTCCCCCCACTCACTTCAAAAAATCAAAATATTCTCCATGTCATTTCAAAACTTCTCCCACTCAATCTAAATATTTTTACAACACACATGGAAGGTTCAAGCAAGAGATGTGCAGGTTCTAAAAAAAGAGGTTCGGGTACGAAGAAAAATGCCGTAAGACCCAAGGTTCGAGCGAATCTTGGAGAGCCGACACGCTTTAGGTTGCAAGGCGAACCCGACCAAGTCCCACATCTTCAAACCCAACAATATCCACCCTTTCAATCTCAAACGTATCAAAACCAACCGTTCGTTCCACCGTTTCAAAAACAGAAAACAGTAATTAAAAAAAAAACAGAAACAGTTTAAAAAAAAAACAGAAAACTGTTATTTAAAAAAAACAGAAAACATTAACTTTTTTTTAAAAAACAGAAACAGTTGAAAAAAACAGAAAAATGTTATTTAAAAAGAACAGAAAACAGTAATTTTTTTTTAAAAACAGGAATAGTTTAAAAAAAACAGAAAACTGTTATTAAAAAAAAAAAACAGAAAACAGTAATTTAAAAAAAAAACAAAAACATTTAAAAAAACAGAAAACAATTATTAAAAAACAAAAAAACAGAAAACAGTAAATTAAAAAAAATACATAACTTTTTATATTTTTTGTAGAACCAAAATGCACCCATTTAATTTAAGTTTTTTTTTTTTCTAATGTTTAGTTGTTTTTTATTTTGCTATGTAATTTATTTTTTAATTTTAATGAAATTTATAATTTAGTGTTTTATTGTTAATTTCTAATTCAAAATATATAAAAAAGAGTTGTGAGTGATGGAATTCCATCACTAGTGATGACCACCTCCACTAAAAAAAGTTTGTGAGGGATATAATAGTGGTTGATGACATGACGGAACTTGATTGTATGTTTGTGAGTGATAGAATTCCATCACTTGTGACCACCCCCACTCTCCTTATAGAGATGATATGTCGTCCCCATAAGATAACCTCTCTTAAAAGGCACGAAAATCCTATTGAAACGACATGTCGTCTCTATAGGGTGATCTATAGAGAAGACCTGTGTTGTCCCTATAGGTGTCATCCCATATAGGGGTTTTTGTCTAACGGTCAAGTTAAAATGTACTTCAATGTTATGGACAATTTTACTAAAAGAGCACTCGCTAATGCATGTTGGGCTTGGGGGGGGGGGGGTCCTTATTAGTGAAACCAATGAAGTCGAAGCTTGGAATCGTATCATGAAGACAAACCAAAGCATAAACACAATCAGAATCCATACCACATATGCCACTGTCTCGTAAGATGTGGTCCTGGAGCACCCAAGATTGGGCCCTCGAGGCCACAAAGGCATAGGATGAAGCCTCTACTATCGAATACAACTCAAACCCCAAAACTTAATAGGTAAGGAAACAAGTCACCAATGGAAGTCTTCAAAGAAAGGACATCCACAAACTACCAATTCCTCAATCACCTCACACAAACCTTTGTCAAAGAATATCGCTGCATCTTCCATATGTATAGGTTGACATGTCTTCAAGCCAAAGATAAGATTCGCAATTCCCATACATGATCAAAGCAAGAGTAGTTCACTATGTGGGTCACCTATTTTGGGTAGAAGACGTATCAAATCTATAACATTAACAGCTCTTTTCATTGCCAACCTGATAATAAAGCTTGCGTCTCTACTAAGGCCCCCACCCCAAGAAGCTTCACCCTAAAAAATGGCCCCCCGATGTCCATAGGAAATAAACCCTCACGAAACTTGCTACCATCACAAGAAGGCCAAAATAGCTCCGTTTTCTTAATATTTAGTTCAAGACCCAATATTAGACCCTCTTTACTGTTGTCCAATATTCTAGCCACCTCTTCTAAATTTCTAATGATAGTCCTATCGTCAAGGTATCATGTGTAGGACCGAGTTTCGGGACCAAAACCGTGATTCTTGTGATTATGTTCAAAAACTGAAGAGATTAGCAATGATAAACAAACAACTTTGTATTAATCCGGTAGTAAAACGTTACAAATCGGCCCGATTACATGATAACAGAACTAATACCAAAGGAGTATACATTCCGGGAGAGATCAAGTGGTGATCTCTCCCTGGGTGAGGTCTCAAACCTTCTCTAACTCTCTTGGTCTTGCAAATGACAAAGTGTTGGTATTTATACCCAACACAGGTTGTATGGTCGAAGGATCTAACTGATTGATCGATAGATCATCTGTCGATCATCCAGCTATCGAAAGATACACATATACCTCGAAGGATGACATATCCTTCGAGGTCCATCTTTCGAGCTCATCGATGGATATACACAATCCTTCGATGCCTTATCCTTCGACACCAAACATTATACAACCATAATCTAACTGTTTGTCTAGCAAAACCCACACGGTCAACCGAATAACCCTCTCGTTTGACCACTTCAAACGAGCGGGTCTATACACGTTCGATAGACCGTTTCACTAACTATTACAAATTCAGCGTAAAATAAAACTAATCCTATTCGACAAGCATCGGACACAAATCTGCATCAACAAATTCCCCCTTGTCCGTTGCTGTCGAATGCTGAAAATGCAACTGCAATCGATCTTCAGTCAAGTATTCATCTTCTCTGTGTTAACAAATTCCCCCTTGACCGATGATCCAGGTAAGTAGTATCTTGACGCTCCTTGTAAAATATTTCCCCCTTAAAGTACGCGTATCCGTGTTGGGTGTTGTGCAATTTCCTCAATTGACCGATCTTCCGCTGATCTTCCAATACTCCAACCGGCATTTGATAAGGGTTCCAATCTTTAAGAACTGCATCAAGTCTTGATCTTGTCATAAGAACTCTATTTCATACAAGCATACTACATCGATAGAGATTTCTGGTGAACTGTCTTCTGTAAACCGTCTTTGTGGAATCGACCAAGTAATGCACTTTAATCTTCAGCATCAACACTCAGGAAAGTCAGCTAGACCAAGTGTATCCCTTGCAAGCTCAACCAGCATGCTTAGTTGAACTACATCCAGATCTCATTGTCTCGCCTTTGTGAAGTTGACCACGTAATGCACTACGGATCTTCAGCATCAGTACTCAGGAAGTCAGCTTGACCAAGTACATCGTTTGCAAACTCAACGAATTGAGTTACCCCCAGATCCCTGTAAAATCCCAAGGAAACATCAAACCCAAAACCGAATCCTGCAGGTCTTCAGTCTTGAACTATCAGCTTTCATAAAGATTCCCCAGGTCTTCAGTGAACAGCGCTTTTGTAACTACTGTAGACTTTAGAAACCTGTATTTTTCCGTGCAAAACCCTTCACGCTGGCTGGAGAATTAATTAAAATCCTCAAATATGTGTATGTGCAAAACATTCCACGCCGAACCGTTTGTATCACCAGAAAATCACAAACTCTACCACCTGTGATTGCGTTTAGAAATTTACCGAAGAAATTCAACATACGAAATTTTTATTCCCCCTATTTCTTTGGTAAGATTTCTAAACCTTAACAGATTCTCTCCACTTCAAAGAAACTGTCGTCAAATGTTCACCAGTTCCCTCCACTAAGCGGAACTGTCATCAATCTCCGTTGAATGTTCTTGGTTTTTCGAAAAATCACGAAAACGAATTTCTTCTTTGCATAAGCTAGTTGAATAAGAACGTCCCCTAGTACCTCGTAGGATCCGACTTGTATCCCTCCAAAGACTTTGTGAACTCGTTAGGACCGGTGTTGACATTCTAGGTTCATTCATTCGTTACCAAATGCGAGAATATGACAATAAACAAAAAGGATTTCTTCGTTGCATATTCTAGTTGATAAAGCAATATCGCCTAGTACCCCATCGGATCCGACTTGTATCCCTCCAAAGACTTTGTGAACTCGTTAGGACCGGTGTTGGCGTTCAAGGTTCATACGTTCGTCTTCAAATGCGAGAATATGACAAATAACAAAATGCTTTCGAACATTTTCGAATAACCAATAACAATCATAAACTATCGACGTGCGGAAGTGAACATACCGTTCTCGTTTTTGGCCCATAATAGTCACGTCACCATTTTTGACATTTTGCATCGGTAACCGTGACTACCCCACATTTTTCAACCATCAAGTATCATCATCATCATTTTTTTTTTTTTTTTTTTTTTTTTAACAACATGCCGCATCATCCCGCACGCGCCCAAACCCGTTCAAAATCGACGTTGAAATTTAGAAGCACCGTTTAACTCAACTCCGCAAATACCCGACCAAACTTTGTGTCTCATCTAAACCATTTGGTCCAACACATGTCGCAGCCCATCTACTGTTACTACAAATCTGGGGCCCAAGTTGATAAAACCACCCTCACAATTTCGTGGCCCCAAAAAAAATTCCAATCAACATTGGCCCATCATCAATTTTAAATCCATAACACTAATATCTATTTAGTGCACCAATATGTTATGACATTGGCCCAAAATAGAATTAATGTAGGAAGTGAACTTGAGGGCCCATTAGTTAAATTAAGAGTTTTAAAAAAAACCCACTGCCAAAGACATGATGATATCGACATCAACCATGTACATCTTTTATCATCTTCCAAGCCCTTTCTCTCTCTTCAATACACAACAAACAAAACTTCAAGTCAAAACCCCAATTTACTTTACATAAAAGCAGCCGACATCTCCTGCCATCTTTAATAATAATTTTTTTTTTTTTTATTTAGTAAGCAAACCCTATCAACACACAACATCGATACCCCAAAAGTCAAGCATTTGTGCAGCCCTTTTTAACTTTTCTTTCTCCCTACGATGAACAGCTTCAGTAAACAGACATCCCATTTTTTTTTTTTTTTTTTATTAAAAGGCTCCTTCAACCTTAAACCAGAACCTCTTCTTCTTCCTCGATATTTCTGAAATACCCACCTCCAAAACAGCGATACCCAGCAAAATAGACAAACAATCAGCAGCAGATAAACCACCTACTTCTGCCGACATCACTTTCCATTCTCTCTTCTTTCTCGATGAACAAACCATCAAAGAATATGCTGGACGATTGATGATGCTCGAAAGATGAATCAACGAAAGATGGAAGGTCGAAAGATATCCGAAAGATATCCTTCGAGTATATCTTTCGAGGATCATCTTTCGAGTTCACAAACTTTCGAGTTTTCGATCAGATATCTTTCGAAGTGTTGAGGGTTCCCACAAAATCTCATCTTTCGAGCACTGTTTCATCTTTCGGGAGTGGATCATCTTTCGGGTCTTCAAGCAGCCGCCAAGAACATCAAGAACACAGCACTGTTCTTATGCAGATCTTTTGACGAAAACATAGTATTTTTTTTATTTTTGATGATGAAAACTTGATTATATAGGTGAAAAACATAAAACCGAACACTTGTTTCAGCACAGATCTGAATATTCGGGTCCAGATCTGAGTTTTTCTTCATTTCACCATTTTTAGATCTTGAACAAAACTCACGAAAATCACAGATCTAGAGCACATGTGACTTAGTAAACGGTTAGATTTACTAAATCAGGTACCATGGCTCTGATACCAATTGTAGGACCGAGTTTCGGGACCAAAACCGTGATTCTTGTGATTATGTTCAAAAACTGAAGAGATTAGCAATGATAAACAAACAACTTTGTATTAATCCGGTAGTAAAACGTTACAAATCGGCCCGATTACATGATAACAGAACTAATACCAAAGGAGTATACATTCCGGGAGAGATCAAGTGGTGATCTCTCCCTGGGTGAGGTCTCAAACCTTCTCTAACTCTCTTGGTCTTGCAAATGACAAAGTGTTGGTATTTATACCCAACACAGGTTGTATGGTCGAAGGATCTAACTGATTGATCGATAGATCATCTGTCGATCATCCAGCTATCGAAAGATACACATATACCTCGAAGGATGACATATCCTTCGAGGTCCATCTTTCGAGCTCATCGATGGATATACACAATCCTTCGATGCCTTATCCTTCGACACCAAACATTATACAACCATAATCTAACTGTTTGTCTAGCAAAACCCACACGGTCAACCGAATAACCCTCTCGTTTGACCACTTCAAACGAGCGGGTCTATACACGTTCGATAGACCGTTTCACTAACTATTACAAATTCAGCGTAAAATAAAACTAATCCTATTCGACAAGCATCAGACACAAATCTGCATCAACATCATGCATGAAGAACAAAGCTTACATTGATGCACAAGAGGGTGCAAAATAAGAGCAAAATGAAGTGGACCAAATGGGCCCTTGTTGAACTCTAGTGGTGGACCCTTTAGATTTTTTTCCGGTTCTATTATAAATAGATTTTTTTTTCCGATTTTATAAATAGATTAAAATTTACAATTTTATACCCTTTAGATCTTTTTCCAGTTCTATTATAAATAGATTTTTTTTCCAGGTTCTATAAATAGATTACAATTTACAATTTTATTTTTAGTTCTAGTTACATTTAATATTTAAACAGATGCATATAAAACTCCTTTAAATTTCTTTTTGGAACGACCCTTCATATTACAATTTTCAACTTTATTTTCTAGTTCCGGTTACATTTAATATTTAAAAAGATGCATATATAACTTCTTTAAATTTAAATTTCTTTTTGGGAAAAATAAAATAGTTACTTTCCTTAGAAGTAAAGTATCTTTAATAATGGGTCATATCTTCGTTTAAATTGATATTGAAAGCGTATAACCATTGAATTTACTTACTCGGTT
Organism: Helianthus tuberosus; assembly: GCA_030545235.1. Taxonomy (NCBI): domain Eukaryota; kingdom Viridiplantae; phylum Streptophyta; class Magnoliopsida; order Asterales; family Asteraceae; genus Helianthus; species Helianthus tuberosus. The sequence goes on from CM060362.1 coordinate 5,973,682, forward strand.
ACTCCATATATATGGCTATATATATGTATTCTGTTTTCCGGTTCACTATTAGGGTTTCAACTTTCAATATATGGCAGAGCTTGGTTATGGCGATTTGGTTGAGCTGATACTCGTAAGATTGGACGTGAAGGATCTGATCCGTTTCAAGAGCGTGTGTAAGTCATGGCATTCTTTAATTGCAAGTCCTCGTTTCTTTTTGAAAATAAAGCTCGTTCATGCTGATGTGGTTGAGCAGATACTCGTAAGATCAGATGTGAAGGATCTGATACGTTTCAAGAGAGTGTGTAAGTCATGGCATTCTTTAATCACAAGTCCTGGTTTCGTTAATCGGCATCTGAACCTTAGTTGCAACAAAGATCGCTGCAACAATGAACTTGTCCATAGAAGAATTACTTGTGATCATCTTGTTATTTGTGATCAACTTGTCCATCTTGTTGGTTCTTCCAATGGCTTAGTTTGTATGACTCCTGAAAATTATTCCAAAGTTATAGTAGTCAATCCGTTGACCAAAGAGGCAAGACAACTGAGTTCACTCCCCTCTCGTTTACAAGCATGTTGGGGTTTTGGTTATGACGCATTCAGTGACGACTACAAGGTTGTCGCAGGGGCCAAGAAAGGCTATAATCAAACATGTCTTCAAGTGCTGAGTTTGAAATCAAATGTTTGGAGATCAATTGGAGAAGTGAAGTATAGATTTTATACTAAGATTGGTATCTTATGCAACGGTGCACTTCACTGGCTTGTAGTTGATCAAAATTTTAAGATGTTCATTCTGTCTTATGATTTATCTAAAGAAAAATTTAAAAAAATCCCCCAACCTGATGATCCAACATGTATATGTTGTTCTTGTAAATGCTATCTGGGAATTGTCAAAGAATGCCTGTGCATATTTAATCGGGATGATCATGGTTCTTCGTATTATGGTTATCCTTATCACAACGCATGGTTGATGAAAAAGTATAATGTAAAAGAGTCGTGGGAAATGCTACCACATTGGCGTGATCAGGAGACGAAGCGTGATATTGTACACATCTTGAGATGGGGATTAACCAAGAAAGATGATGAGTCATGGTTTTTCCGTGCTTCGGAACATCACTATAGGGAGTATATGGATGCCCCTATATTTGTGCAGAGCCTTGTATCTCCCTATCTTAATGTGAGGCCAAAACAGGCAAGTAACAACAAGAGGATTGCCAAGGTGGGTTTTATTTTTATATATTATGTACAGATTATTGATTTTTCCTTGACATTTGTTATCTTATCATTCATACATTTGGCCTCTATTTACTTCTCATCTTGGTATGTCTTTCAAGTTGTAACTATTCTTACTTGCTCACAACTATAATTTCTTTGCAGTTGATTAATCAAGGGAAGTCCTTCTTCTCCTGGATCAAATGCCTGATTTCGATGTTGTTGAAGCCGTCAAGAAGACAGGTGTCGCGCTATGAATCTATCTTTCAGTAGCTTCTGGTTCTTTCTATTTTCAAGTATCTTGCGTTTGATGGAGTTAGTTTGTTTAATACTTTTATCTAATTAATTCTTAGTCCTAACCATGTTGTAGTTTATGTTGAATTCTGATGATTATTATGTTTACACACAGCAGTTTCTAGTATCTTGCCACAGGTGATTACCTAACCCACAAGGCAAACATATAAACCCACCGCGGTTTATGTTGAATAGTTTATGTTGAATTCTGGTGATAATTACATTTACATAGAGCAGTTTATCTCTGTGCCTTTGACAAAAAGCTTCTTATGTATATGTTACATATCTTGTTACAGTTGGTGAACAAAGTAGTTGATAGTTGTTAACTAAGTGTTTAACCTGCACATTTATATGATTTCAAATAGTTAATACACTTCACTATTGTTTCTAACCACCTAACATGTGCATGACAAATGACACATAACTTAGGAGAACGTACACATGTATGTGTAAATTAAAATTTTTATATTAGAAAGAATCTAACTGATGTGTAGAATTTTGAATTTATATTAGAAAAAATCTAACTTGGTAGAGAATTAGAGGATTTCTAATTTCTAATTTATGAGAGAGAATTACAAATAATTGAGGGCCATCTTTGAGAATTTAGGGATGCCAATGCGAGTAGAAAGATGGGCTACTAGTCTAGTTGTATGGTTTCTCAAATGTGAGTTGTGGGTTCAAATTTTTTTACACGTGAAAGGTAAATGTGAAATTAGGTGTTTAAAAATTTGCTGTTAAAAAAAATTAAAATTTGGCCCTGAAAATTTTCATATAAAAGAAGGGTAGACGATAAGCGAGCCAAACAAAATAGGCTATTGTTATACTATTTTTTTAGTTGGGTTTTAATTTTTTATTGAACGAAAAGGAACCACGTGTCAACCACCGTGACATCAGGCGCTGTGGCTAAGGTCGATTGCTCGACCGCCGCCAGCCCCTTGGCTCTCCCAGAAGCGCGGAAACCCGACCTCCACCCGCACGAAGGCACGACGGTGGAATAATCGATAAAATCTCGTCTCCCATCAAACACGAACCGGCGCCACCCGTATTCGCCCTTTACCGGGATGCGACAGAAAATAATGGGAAAAGTGGGAGTCGAACTTGGGTGACAATGAACACCAAATTTTTCTCCAACCACTCCACCACTAACTCATTGGCAATTGGGTTTTAAGTTTAATCATGGGTTTTTGGACCTGGAATAGTGGGCCATGGGAGATCGGTCAGACGGTCACCCACCTTACATAGTTACACATGGCCCAGGCCGACCTAAAATAATCGAGTATAGTGGTAAATTGTTACAACCAGAGAAATTTAGTAATAAAGTATTTACAACAACGTCGTCGTTAACAAAAGGAAATTATTACAGGCAGAGAAATTTAATAATAAAGCATTTACAATAACGTCGTCATACAATTTACACCACTGTTCACTAGTAATCGTAATTGATTACTTATAGCGGGTTTTCAAGTTCTCATAATATGTGTGGTTTTACATTTACCCTCTCCTATATGGGTAACCCAAATTTCGAGTAATTATGCACACATACAAACATAAGGTCTAGTCTTAGTACATAGCGGATTTGTCAAAAGCGTTGTAAACCATGAGAGGGCGATCGCATATTCGTGTGGGTTTTATGGGCGAGCGTACCTACATCCAGTGGCGGACTTAGTGTGTAAATAGGGGTAGCACGGGCTACCCCTCAACCCCGTCTCCGTAGTGTAAAAATACCCCTTAACTCCATTTTCGTAGTGTAAAAATACCCCTCAACTCCGTTTCTGTTATATAAAGGATACCCCTGATCTTAAAAAAAATAGGATACCCCTAACTTTTTGGGCTAGTTCCGCCACTGCCTACATCCATTTTTAATATAATTTTAAATCTCGGTTTCTGGCACAACTGGGCTGAAAGAAGCTGAAAATCTAATTAGTTTCAAAACTTTCCATGATAATGGGCCTAAACACACGATTCCTTTTTTTTTTCTTTTACACACGATTCTAAAATCTGTTAATTTTTTTCTTTAACACACGATTCTAAAACCTGTTAATCAAATTGTCCTGAATAAGGGGTGTTTGGTGTTGCGTTTTTAAAATAGATTATGCGTTTTGAAAAAGCATGTAGGTACATGCTTCTCCAAAACTGCGTTTTGGAGGCAGATAATCACTTTTTCATCCAAACATTTTTTAGATTATTTATGTTTTACAAACGTAATAATCAAATAATCACTTCAAAACGTAATCCCAAACACCCTCTAAGTAAAAGAAAATATAAGTGAATGGACTTAAATAAATCAACATGACAAAAGATCAAATACAAATAAATTTAATGTACAAAACGTACGAATTGAAGGTTTTACTGAAAAACGCGGTGGTATTTTTGTAATTATCAGTAATTATCAAAATTACTCTACAAATGATCCTGTAGAGTAACTTTGATCTTTGTAGAGTAATTTTGTAAAATGTTCTTGTAGAGTAATTTTGATCTTGTAGGGTAATTACCAAAATTACTCTACAAGTGTATCAAAATTTCTCTGTATCAAAATGACTTATAAGTGAATCAAAATTACTCTGCAAGTTTATCAAAAACATACAATTCAAAATTACTCTATGATCTTGTGGAGTAATTTTTGTAAAATGACCCTGTAGAGTAATTTTGTAATTTTTTTAGCATTTAGTTATGGGGTTTAGCTTTATGGTTTAGTTTTTAGCATTTAGTTTAGGTGTGTGCCGGGGGGGGGGGGGGGGGAGGGTTAGGTTTTTTGGTGAGGTATAGTTTTTTGATCAAACATTTTACAAAATTACTATACAAGATCAAAATTACTCTACAAGAACAATTTTCAAAATTACTCCATAAGATCAAAATTACTCTACAGTATCATTTGTAGAGTAATTTTGAAAATTACCCTACAAGCAGATAATTACAAAAATGCCACCGCGTGTTTTTGTCTTTTTCATACTATTCGTACGTTTAGTACGTTAAAGTTATTTGTACGGGAACTTTACTCAAATCAACATTCACTTCAATGAATAAGACCGGTATTCATGTCTGTTCATTTTAGTTTTTTTTTTTTTTGAACGGCGTGGTTAGGATATCGCTAACCAGGTTAGTAGTTAGTCTGTTAGTATCACCAAATTAGTATTAAAACACCCTTTGCCCGGACTTAAACTCAGAACATTTAAGAGAAGCAAAACTTCCCAACTTAAGCTAACAAAATTTTTTATTCACATTATTCTATTCATTTTATATTTCACGAGTCAAACACCATTTTCTCATATAAGGCGTACACTATGTAGTCTTTATGCTTTTAATAATCCAATTTTTTTTTTATTCACATTATTCGATTCATTTTCTATTTGTCACATGAGTCAAAGACCATTTTCTCATATAAAGTGTATACTATGTAGTCTTTATGTTTTATAATAATCCTACTTTTATTAAAAATGTCATTTGGAATTGCACTTACAATAAAATATAGTGAACTTATATAGAATAAATGTTTGCTATTTTTTCCGGTTCTTGTATAAATATGTCTCTTACTCTCTTTACATTTAATATTTAAAATTCCGGTTCTTTTATAAATATGTCTCTTTACATTTAACATTTAAAAATTAAAAAAAGATGTATATATAACTATGAAAACATAACTTCTTTAAATTTCTTTTTAAACAAAATACAAAATAATTATTTCCTTATAAGATCAAATCTGCGTTAAAATCCATCTGAATATATCGTCTACCTCTGGCTAGCTACTAGGGTTTTAAGTTTCAATGGCAGAGGTTGTTCATGACGATATAGTTGAGCATATACTGATAAGATTAGACGTGGAGGATCTGATCAGTTGCATGAGAGTGTGTAAGTCGTGGCACTCATTAATCACGAGTCCAGGCTTCGTTACTCGTCATCTGAACCATAGTTATAACAAAGATCGCTACAACAATGATTTTGTCCATAGAAGAATTGTTTTAATCACACATCCTGGTTTCGATAGTCATCATCTTGTTGGTTCATGTAATGGCCTGGTTTGCATATCTTCATTACAAGATCGTAAAGTTTTTGTAGGCAATCCGTTGACTAGAGAGGTAAGACAACTGAGATCACTCCCCCCTTGTTATCCAGTATGTTGGGGTTTTGGTTATGATTCATCCAAGGATGACTACACGGTTGTCGCAGTGGCCAACAAAGGCGAGAACCGTTCATGTGTTCAAGCGTTGAGTTTGAAATCAAATGTTTGGAGAGCTATTGGAGAAGTGAAGTATAGTTTTTATACTACGATTGGTATCTTATGCAATGGTGCACTTCACTGGATCGTAGAAGATCAAAATCGGAAGCTGTTAATTCTTTCTTATAATTTATCTAAAGAAGAATTTAAAGAAATCCCCAAACCTGACGATGCAAGATATGAATGTACTTATACTAGCCGCCTAGGAATTGTCAAAGAATGTCTATGCATATTTCGTGGATATGGTTATTCTTCTAGCGATGTATGGTTGATGAAAAAGTACAATGTAAAAGAGTCGTGGGAACTACTACCACGAGATCGTGATCATGACAAGAAGTATGATAGTGTACACTTCTTTAATTTGGGATTACCCAAGGTTGTTGATGCATCATGGTTTTGTAGTGCTATGGAACATAAATATTGGCTGCATATGGATCTCCATTACTATTATATTCATGCTCCTATTTTTGTGAAGAGCCTTGTATCTCCCTATGTTAATGGGTGGCCGAAGCGGGGCCAAAGGAGTGCCATGATTGGTGAATTAGATTCGCCTGGCCTTCGTTCTCTTCTCCCTTGGAATGATACAGATGCACCTATATTTGTGCGGAGCCTTGTATCTCTGCATGTTAATATGGAGAGACCAAAACGGGCAAGTAACAACAAGAGGATTGCCAAGGTGGGTTCTATATATATTATGTATAGATTATAGATTTGCATTTGATTTCTTATAATTCATATTTCACTTCTTTTCTTGTTATGTCATGTCCTGCAATTGTAACTATTTTTACTTGCTCACAACTCTAATTTCTTTGCAGGTGATTAATCAAGGGAAGTCCTTCTTCTCCTGGATCAAATGCCTGATTTCGATGTTGTAGAACCAACTGACAATTGACGGAAACTGTTGTTTTGATGATGAGTGCCACATTTTGATGCTGTTAAGATTTTATTATTGATCTGTCTATTATTTCTTTCTACTTTCTATTATATCGTGTTTATGGATTTAGTTTGTTTAATACTAATCTTCTAACCATTTGATAGTTTATGTTGAATTCTGGTGATTATTACATTTACATAGATCAGTTTATCTCTGTGCCTTTGACAAAAAGCATCTTATGTATATGTTACATATCTTGTTACAGTTGGTGAACAAAGTAGATGATAGTTGTTACCTAAGTGTTTAACCTACACATTTATATGATTTCAAATAGTCAAGACACTTCACTACTGTTTCTAACCACCTCACATGTGCATGACAAATGACACATAACTTAGGAGAACCTACACATGTATGTGTAAATTAAAATTTTTATATTAGAAAGAATCTAACTGATGTGTAGAATTTTGAATTTATATTAGAAAAAATCTAACATGGTAGAGAATTCGAGGATTTCTAATTTCGAATTTATGAAAGATAATTACAAATAATTGAGGGTCCTCCTTGAGAATTTAGGGGTCTATTGGGACAATGCGAGTAGAAAGATGGGCCTACTCATGACCTACTAGTCTAGTTGTATGGTGTCTCCATTTACAAATGTAAGTTGTGGTTTCAAATCTTTACACGTGAAATGTAAAGGTGAAATTAAGGTGTTGAAAAATTTGCCGTTAAAAAAAATTGGCCATGTAAATTTTCATATAAAAGATGGGTAGACGATAAGCGAGGATATGTCGTCCCTATAAGATACCCTCTCTTAAAAGGCACGAAAACCCTATTGAAACGACATGTCGTCTCTATAGGGTGATCTATAAAGAGGACCTGTGTTGTCCCTATAGGTGTCGTCCCTATAGGGGTTTTTGTCTAACGGTCAAGTTAAAATGTACTTCAATGTTATGGACAATTTTACTAAAAGAGCACTCGCTAATGCATGTTGGGCTTGGGGGGGGGGGGGGTGTCCTTATTAGTGAAACCAATGAAGTCGAAGCTCGGAATCGTATCATGAAGACAAACCAAAGCACAAACACAATCAGAACCCATACCACATATGCCACTGTCTCGTAAGATGTGGTCCTGGAGCACCGAAGATTGGGCCCTCGAGGTCACAAAGGCATAGGATGAAGCCTCTACTATCGAATACAACACAAACCCCAAAACTTAATAGGTAAGGAAACAAGTCACTAATGGAAGTCTCCAAAGAAAGGACATCCACAAACTACAAATTCCACAAACTACAAATTCCACAATCGCCTCACACAAACCTTTGTCAAAGAATAGTGCTGCATCTTCCATGTGTATAGGTTGACATGTCTTCAAGCCAAAGATAAGATTCGCAATTCCCATACATGATCAAAGCAAGAGTAGTTCACTATGTGGGTCACCTATTTTGGGTAGAAGACGCATCAAATCTATAACATTAACAACTCTTTTCATTGCCAACCTGATAATAAAGCTTGCGTCTCTACTAACGCCCTCACCCCAAGAAGCTTCACCCTCAAAAATGGCCCCCCGATGTCCATAGGAAATAAACCCTCACGAAACTTGCTACCATCACAAGAAGGCCAAAATAGCTCAATTTTCTTAATATTTAGTTCAAGACCCAATATTAGACTCACAACCTTAATGTTGTCCAATATTCTAGCCACCTCTTCTGAATTTCTAATGATAGTCCTATCGTCAAGGTATCATGCATGAAGAACAAAGCTTACATTGATGCACAAGTGGGTGCAAAATAAGTGCAAAATGAAGTGGACCCAATGGGCCCTTGTTGAACTCTAGTGGTGGACCCTTTAGATCTTTTTCCGGTTCTATTATAAATAGATTTTTTTTCCGGTTCTATAAATAGATTACAATTTACAATTTTATTTTTAGTTCTAGTTACATTTAATATTTAAAAAGATGCATATAAAACTCCTTTAAATTTCTTTTTGGAACGACCCTTCAGATTACAATTTTCAACTTTATTTTCTAGTTCCGGTTACATTTAATATTTAAAAAGATGCATATATAACTTCTTAAATTTAAATTTCTTTTTGGGAAAAATAAATTAGTTACTTTCCTTAGAAGTAAAGTATCTTTAATAATGGGTCATATCTTCGTTTAAATTGATATGGAAAGCGTATAACCATTGAATTTACTTACTCGGTTACCCCATATATATGGCTATATATATATATGTATTCTGTTTTCCGGTTCACTATTAGGGTTTCAACTTTCAATATATGGCAGAGCTTGGTTATAGCGATTTGGTTGAGCTGATACTCGTAAGATTGGGCGTGAAGGATCTGATCCGTTTCAAGAGCGTGTGTAAGTCATGGCATTCTTTAATTGCAAGTCCTCGTTTCTTTTTGAAAATAAAGCTCGTTCATGCTGATGTGGTTGAGCAGATACTCGTAAGATCAGATGTGAAGGATCTGATACGTTTCAAGAGAGTGTGTAAGTCATGGCATTCTTTAATCACATGTCCTCGTTTCGTTAATCGGCATCTGAACCTTAGTTGCAACAAAGATCGCTGCAACAATGAACTTGTCCATAGAAGAATTACTTGTGATCATCTTGTTATTTGTGATCAACTTGTCCATCTTGTTGGTTCTTCCAATGGCTTAGTTTGTATGACTCCTGAAAATTATTCCAAAGTTATAGTAGTCAATCCGTTGACCAAAGAGGCAAGACAACTGAGTTCACTCCCCTCTCGTTTACAAGCATGTTGGGGTTTTGGTTATGATGCATTCAGTGACGACTACAAGGTTTTCGCAGGGGCCAAGAAAGGCTATAATCAAACATGTCTTCAAGTGCTGAGTTTGAAATCAAATGTTTGGAGATCAATTGGAGAAGTGAAGTATAGATTTTATACTAAGATTGGTATCTTATGCAACGGTGCACTTCACTGGCTTGTAGTTGATCAAAATTTTAAGATGTTCATTCTGTCTTATGATTTATCTAAAGAAAAATTTAAAAAAATCCCCCAACCTGATGATCCAACATGTATATGTTGTTCTTGTACATGCTATCTGGGAATTGTCAAAGAATGCCTGTGCATATTTAATCGGGATGATCATGGTTCTTCGTATTATGGTTATCCTTATCACAACGCATGGTTGATGAAAAAGTACAATGTAAAAGAGTCGTGGGAAATGCTACCACATTGGCGTGATCTGGAGACGAAGCGTGATATTGTACACATCTTGAGATGGGGATTAACCAAGAAAGATGATGAGTCATGGTTTTTCCGTGCTTCGGAACATCACTATAGGGAGTATATGGATGCCCCTATATTTGTGCAGAGCCTTGTATCTCCCTATCTTAATGTGAGGCCAAAACAGGCAAGTAACAACAAGAGGATTGCCAAGGTGGGTTTTATTTTTATATATTATGTACAGATTATTGATTTTTCCTTGACATTTGTTATCTTATCATTCATACATTTGGCCTCTATTTACTTCTCATCTTGGTATGTCTTTCAAGTTGTAACTATTCTTACTTGCTCACAACAATAATTTCTTTGCAGTTGATTAATCAAGGGAAGTCCTTCTTCTCCTGGATCAAATGCCTGATTTCGATGTTGTTGAAGTCGTCAAGAAGACAAGTGTCGCACTATGAATCTATCTTTCAGTAGTGTCTAGTATGAATCTATCATCCAGTAGGTTCTGGTTCTTTCTATTTTCAAGTATCTTGTGTTTGATGGAGTTAGTTTGTTTAATACTTTTATCTAATTAATTCTTAGTCCTAACCATTTTGTAGTTTATGTTGAATTCTGATGATTATTATGTTTACACACAGCAGTTTCTAGTATCTTGCCACAGGTGATTACCTAACGCACAAGGCAAACATATAAACCCACCGCGGTTTATGTTGAATAGTTTATGTTGAATTCTGGTGATTATTACATTTACATAGAGCAGTTTATCTATGTGCCTTTGACAAAAAGCTTCTTATGTATATGTTACATATCTTGTTACAGTTGGTGAACAAAGTAGATGATAGTTGTTAACTAAGTGTTTAACCTACATATTTATATGATTTCAAATAGTTAATACACTTCACTATTGTTTCTAACCACCTAACATGTGCATGACAAATGACACATAACTTTGGAGAACCTACACATGTATGTGTAAATTAAAATTTTTATATTAGAAAGAATATAACTGATGTGTAGAATTTTAAATTTTTATATTAGAAAAAATCTAACTTGGTAGAGAATTCGAGGATTTCTAATTTCGAATTTATGAGAGAGAATTACAAATAATTGAGGGCCATCCTTGAGAATTTAGGGATCTATCAGGCCAATGCGAGTAGAACGATGGACCCTATTTATGACCTACTACTCTTTACAAATGTGAGTTGTATGGTGTCTCCATTTACAAATGTGAGTTGTAGGTTCAAATCTTTACACGTGAAAGGTAAAGGTGAAATTAAAGTGTTGAAAAATTTGCCGTTGAAAAAAATAAAAATTGGCCCTGTAAATTTTCATATAAAAGATGCGTAGACGATAAGCGAGCCAAACAAAATAGGCTATTGTTATACTATTTTTTTAATTGGGTTTTAATTTTTTTTAACGGCAAGGAACGACGTGCCAACCACCGTGACACCAGGCGCTGTGGCCAATGTCGATTGCTCGACCGCCGCCAGCCCCTTGGCTCTCCCAGATGCACGAAAACCCGACCTCCACCCGCCCGAGGGCACGACAGTGGAATAATCGGTAAAACCTCGCCTCCCATCCAACACGAACCGGCGCCACCCGTATTCGCCCTTCACCGGGATGCGGCAGAAAATAATGGGAAGAGTGGGAGTCGAACTTGGGTCTCAATGAACACCAAATTTTTCTCCAACCACTCCACCACTAACTAATTGTCAATTGGGTTTTAAGTTTAATCATGGGTTTTTGTACCTGGAATAGTGGGCCATGGGTAATCGGTCACCCACCTTACATAGTTACACATGGCCCAGGCCGACCTAAAATAATCGAGTATAGTGGTAAATTGTTACAACCAGACAAATTTAGTAATAAAGTATTTACAGTAACAACGTCGTTAACAAAAGGAAATTATTACAAGCAGAGAAATTTAATAATAAAGCATTTACAATAACGTCGTCATACAATTTACACCACTGTTCAATAGTAATCGTAATCGATTACTTATAGCGGGTTTTCAAGTTCTCATAATATGTGTGGTTCTACATTTAATCCTCTCCTATATGGGTAACCCAAGTTTCGAGTAATTATGCACACATACACACATAAGGTCTAGTCTTAGTACATAGCGGATTTTGTCAAAAGCGTTGTAAACTATGAGAGGGCGATACGCATATTTGTTTGGGTTTTATGGGCGAGCGTACCTACATCCATTTTTAATATAATTTTAAATCTCGGTTTCTGGCACACCTGGGCTGAAAGAAGCTGAAAATCTAATTAGTTTCAAAACTTTCCATGATAATGGGCCTAAACACACGATTCCTTTTTTTCTTTCTTTTACACACGATTCTAAAATCTGTTAATTTTTTTCTGTAACACACGATTCTAAAACCTGTTAATCAAATTGTCTTGAATAGGGGGTGTTAGGTGTTGCGTTTTCCAAATATATTATGCGTTTTCAAAACTGCGTTTTGAAAAAGCATGTAGGTACATGCTTCTCCAAAACTGCGTTTTGGAGGCAGATAATCACTTTTTCATCCAAACATTTTTTTAGATTATTTATGTTTTACAAACGCAATAATCAAATAATCACTTCAAAACGTAATCCCAAACACCCTCTAAGTAAAAGAAAATATAAGTGAATGGACTTAAATAAATCAACATGACAAAAGATCAAATACAAATAAATTTAACGTACAAAACGAACGAATTGAAGGCTTTACTGAAAAACGCGGTGGCATTTTTGTAATTATCAGTAATTATCAAAATTACTCTACAAATGATCCTGTAGAGTAACTTTGATCTTTGTAGAGTAATTTTGTAAAATGTTCTTGTAGAGTAATTTTGATCTTGTAGGGTAATTACCAAAATTACTCTACAAGTGTATCAAAATTTCTCTGTATCAAAATGACTTTACAAGTGAATCAAACATTTTACAAAATTACTATACAAGATCAAAATTATTCTACAAGAACAATTTACAAAATTACTCCACAAGATCAAAATTACTCTATAGTATCATTTGTAAAGTAATTTTGAAAATTACCCTACAAGCAGATAATTAAAAAAATGCCACCGCGTGTTTTTGTCTTTTTCATACTATTCGTACGTTTAGTACGTTAAAGTTATTTGTACGGGAACTTTACTCAAATCAACATTCACTTCAATGAATAAGACCGGTATTCATGTCTGTTCATTTTAGTTTTTTTTGAACGGCGCGGTTAGGATATCGCTAACCAGGTTAGTAGTTAGTCTTTTTCGGTATGCCTCTTAAACATGGACATAATAATAGTTATGTCATACTATTATTCGTGAGGTATTTTGACAATAATAAAGTATAATCTACGGAGTCGGAGATGTTACTTGATGCATGAATTTACAGATGTCGTTGTAGCTAATGTTGAGCTTTAGTTGTAACGGTCCTATAGGAAAAATGTATTTGTTAGTGTCAACATGTAAAAAAATTATAAATATTATATAGTAAATATATACTTTTAAGTTTTAACACAAATTTGAGCTCTAAAAACTGTAATACATAAGCTGAACTGAAGCAACAACAATTCAAATTGTACCTTCTTTCTCTTAGTGACAGAAAAAAATACCTTTTTATCGAATGTAAACAACAACCATACCCAGTTCAAACCCAAACTGGCCCATTTACAAGTAGGTAGGTTGATTTATTATATGATCCAAATAACCCGTTTAAAAATATAACCCAAATCGACCCATTTCCCTTAAAGATTGTTAATGATTTACCTCTACGACTAATCTTTCACACATTTAGTCGTAAGCGGTATATCATATTGACTAAGAATTAATAAAATTGCTACTAAAAAGCAAACACCAAACAACTACAAGGCACAGAACAAAATAAACTTATTCTAGCTTCTTTAATATGTAGCTACCGAGCTACTCTATGTTCCTTCTACGGTCAAACAAAAAACTCCCAGCTATCGTCCTCATAAAAATCTGGCTACAAAATGTAGGCGCTTACGGTGGTGTTGAATTGGATTTTCAAAGCGATTACTACTAAATTAAAATCATAACTAGAAAATCTTCTAATCAGTTGCTTATTGCTAGCGATACGTAATTCTACATTTATTTCAATAATCAATTTTCTTCCAACTACACATTTCTTGATTATCCGAAAAACAGTATTATAATGCCAATTGCCAATTGCTAAATAATTAGCTCCTGATTGTTGTAACTTTCAACTGTTTAATTAATCAATACACACATCCAAACACCTCTAGCATCTATTAATAACTTCAAAATCACGCCATTACTTTAACAATTTAACCTCACAAAATGCAAGTATCTAACAAAATCACACAATAATGATACACTTGCACTTATACTTATCACACTCGCACAACATTACAGCAAAAATCTAGCACTAACACGATTAACACAATCAAACAAAGTTTCAGATCATATCACTCTCAACAACTCGAAAATTCAACCTCTAAACATCAAAAAACCTGATGAAATCAAACAAAGCAAGAAATTGATGGATCACTTACATAAACAGGAGCCATAGCACGATCGATATGAACAGAAACGTGAACAGAAACTTAACCGAAGACATTTCCACAACGCAAATCCTCAATCCTTCAACACACAAACATTCACTTCATCTACAGCTTGTTGTTGACGATTAACAACAACAACAATACCTTCACTACACATCACTCCACCGCATCATTAAACCCTATTAAGTTACTAACAACGAGATCACGAAGCTCATAACAATTTCGAAACAAAATCAAAGAGAATATACTTCATTCTGCTGCTTGTTGTCGACGATTAACAACAATATCTTCACTACACATAACTATCAAACCCTAACTTAACAAAAATCGATTAGAGCAACGAGATCACGAAGCTCATAACAATTTCAGAACAAAATCGAAGAGAGAGATGTGGACATTTTGCGGTAGAAGATGGCGACGATGTAAGGCTGGGTCGTCGTTCACCACCACAGCCCCGCCCTTCGACCAGATCTAGCGCAGTAGATTGCAGCGGCGTCTTCGAATTCTCCGCCACCCACACCACCATGCCATTGTCGTGACTGCCGGAACACCACAACGAAGCCATAGAAGACGAAACAGCCCCTGACCACAAATACCATCTTCTACAATCACCACTGCCACCGTATGCGCGACCCACCGCTGTCATAGTTTACCCCTTTGAGTAAAGCCGAACCCACAAATACCATCTTCTACAATCACCTCTGCCACTGTATGGTGCGTATTTCATTTGAACGGTGCTGTATGGCTAAGTTTTTTGAAACAACTCCTTATTGGCTTTTTTGAAAAGTCATAAGCTTCAAAATGATGTTTGGCAATGAGGGTGTATGTGAGGGGGAAAAACCAATAAGTCAATAAGTCACTTCATACTGACTTTTCCAAAAAGCCAATAAGTCAATAAGTTGTTTTGAAAAACTTAGCCAAACACGCCCTTAGCATGTGTGTATTTCATTTGAACGGCGTGTATATGTGTTTGTCAGTTTGTTTACATAGGCGATGTAAGACTATGGGGTATGGGGCTTGGGTTGGGGCGTGGGTTGGGGGAAAATGCCCAAGCCACCACCCCGGGTGGGCTTGGGTTGGGGCGTGGCCCTTGTGGCTTGGGTTTGAAGCCGGGCGTGGGGCGGGCTTGAGATCCGATGTAGCGGCCTCCTATTCGCTGTCCACCGCCATGTCATAGCAGGTGTTTGTAATTTTTTTTAATAAACTGCCAAGCCACGCCCCCAGCCCAAGCCCCGGCATATCCCACGGACACGTCACTCACTGGTGGGGGGCTCCAACTCCACATGTCAATTCATGCCCCCAACCCAAGCCCCACCATACCCCACGGTCTAAAACCCCTTCGAAACGTCGTGACCCTTGAATTGTGAAGCCTTGTTTATTAAACAGGCGTGTTGGTTCATGCGGTGTATGATACAAAACAATACCTTTGTTAAATCTGCTGGCAAAACGCTATCAATTTAACGAAGAGAAACATTATCAATTCAACGAAGGGATGCTTTGGTTCATTTGAGGAGGTTATTCTTTAAAAACAACGGTTAAGTAAAGAATACATCGTTTCATTTGAAGAGAATATTCTTTACTAATATGTTGATTTTGAGTAAACCTTTTTTTTATTATAAGATGAAACGGTGTGAGTCTGTAAGACACATCTTATCTTATTATATAATAAAATAAGCTTAATAGGGGACACATGTCACTCAATAAGAGCAACCTCAAAAAAAATTCCCCTCCTTTTTCCCCTCTAACATATCTCTACTAAATTATAAAGTTAAAGCACCAACTTCGTCAAACGGTTCGTTTATTATATTTTTCCAAATGGTGCGTTTAAATAGTGCGTCGGTTACTTTCCGGTTGTGTAGTAGTAACTTGCAAATTTAAGTTGTTTTATTATTTGATGTGTTGAAACGATACGTCGGTACTTCCACGTTGACTTGCAACTTTAAGTTGTTTTTGGTATAGATATATAATTTGTAACCTTTTTAATAAAAAGTTGCGTTTTTTAGTAAATTCGCAACTTTTTTAATAAAAAGGTTGCAAATCTAATATAATTTTGCAACTTTTTATGTAAAAGGTTGCATTAGATCTTCTAATGCAACCTTTATGTTCAATGATGTTGCATTAGAGTCAAATGCAACTCATCTGAGAAAGGTTGTTTGTAAAAAGTTGCATTAGTGTAGGTCCCTCGGAGGTTGAGGTTTAACCTATTCCTTGTTGTGTCTAACACACTAGCAAGTGCGGAATTCAAGCTAGCATGCAAACTGAGATAGAACAAGCACAAACACAACACACAAACTTCACCGATTAACACCACTTGTATTAATACGTATGAAAGGTTCGGTTACAAGCTCAATGTTTACAAATGTATTTTGCAAACTCTCTCTAACTCTCGTGTGTGTGTGTGTTCTGAACAGAATGCTCTCACTTCTCTATGTGTCTAACTTTTTTGAACTCTTTTGGAAGTGAACACACTACATGGGTATATATACCCGAACACAGATCGTCCGGTCGAAGGATCAGACAGACTGATCGTAAGATCATCTGTCGACCAGGAACCCATCGAAGGATCACATATACCACGAAGGATGATATCCTTCGTGGTCTATCCTTCGAAGGTTATCTTTCGAGCTCATCGAAGGATATAAACAATCCTTCGATGACACATCCTTCGACCCAAACATCTTTCAACCATTGTCTAACTGTTTGGCCAAGTCAAACCGGAGGATGGTTGACTTGGTCAAACTTACATCAATCTTACATCAAAGACATCGTTTTGTATCAAGACGAAATACAGACAAAGTACAGACACAAGTGCACCAACAAACTCCCCCTTGGCTGTAGCTTTGTCTCGATCCTCATTCTCGATCTTTGTCTCGATCTTAACTCTTGTAGGTCCTTCGTGTCTTCAAGTCTTTGACGTCCTTTCAAATCTTCAATGTCGGAGGATCTTTAAAGTCTTCACGTCTTGAAAGCAGAAAGTGTACCAACAAACTCCCCGTTTCATGTAGGAAGTGTGTTGACAAACTCCCCCTTAACATAAGCTCCCCCTTGAGTTATGCTCGTGAAAGTCTTGATCTTTATGAATTGAGATCCTTGTGGTGTTGATGATGGTCAGTGGCAACTCGATCATCTTCATCATTTGAGTGCCTTCACGTCGTGTCTTCATTCCGAAGCTTGTCATCGACCATGTTCTCCTTGCCTTTAGAATCTGCACATGCAAGAAATCTAAACGCGTAATGAGAACAACTGCTTGGAATATAGTAAACATAAACAAACGACACACGTGTGACCATTGGTTAAACAAACACCGTCCGACAGTTTAAAAGTTTAAAATACTTTAACCATTTCACATTTTAACTTTCAATACTTTGCAAATTTCGACCGTTTATGAAGATTTAGTCATTTTCGGTTTTCGTTCAGGTTTCAGGTAACGAGGACTCGAGATCCAACATCGTACGATCGAAAATAAGATAGAAATAAAATCTTTTTGGCTTTTATAAAGTTTATATTAAAACACACCTAAAATCTTTTTGGTATTTTTGAATATTTCAAATGGATAGACTGAAAGCAGTAAATAAATATATACAAAGATGCAGAAACTGAAAGCATTAAATAAATATTTACAGACATTCTTTTTGCGAGTTTCGAGGGTAAGAGAATCATATCAGTGTACGGTCATGTCAAAACGCTCTTGTTGTTCAATTAGTTAACATTAAGATAAGCATCCTATAACAATTATCGGTATTGTTGTCCACATAAGCTCAACTTATCAGATGTAATCATGGCGAGGGGATACGTTAGAGTATGATTTATACTTACCGACCGGTGTTCATCCACATCACGACACATTCCCGTATCAAGGTATGCACGAGGGTTCATCTTACCGGTGAGTATACCGATTATCATCTGTTTGACCGAATATGATGTGAGATTCTCACTTATTTTTGATTGAAAACAAGCCCTATGTGATATAATCACTTATTGATGAGGAACTTGATTTTCGATGCATGAGGGCACAGGAGCAAGTCCGTGAACAGGTCAGTACTTTCGTACAGCAGAGAGACGAACTTGACTCCCGGATAGATGTGATATATTATCACTTATTTTGTGGACATGTGATTGTTGATCACTTATTGAGGTCGTATGCAATATGTACACGTATGTATAGTATCATGGAAGATCTAGACTTGCGTCCCCGTTATTTTTCGGAAAAAGATACAACCATGATACCCAGATGATAAGCAGCATAAAGACCGAATATTTCAGAACCTCGGCAATCTCTCAAACGAAATTTCGGTACTAAGACCATATGCCAATGAATGGTTCCCACCTGGTCTTCAGTCGATTTAAGTTTATATCACCCTGCACACTTTAAAATGATTGTGAGCCTACCGATACATCTTATATAGAGTTGCTTATCGTTTTTCAGTTTAGGTTTAAAGAGGTTTAGACAGACCACTGATGTACTATCATTTTCTCTTTTGCTCGCCAGGAAACTCATTTTTGATTTTCTATTGTTTTTGTGTTTTTGAAATTTTTCGATGTTTTTGGATTTTCAAATTTTTGGATTTACTCCCCCTAAAATCAATAAACTAAGACAAATTTAAAACACAAGGTATTTACAAAAATGATTTTCCGATGTTGGTTTTACTCTTGCTTGACCTTAATGCCGTTTACCAATAATAAATAGTCAAATCTTGATTTGTCAAAAGCTTTGGTAAAAAGGTCGGCACGTTGGTCATCGGTGTGGACGTAAGCAACATCGATTAGCCTTTTCTCAAAGCAATCACGTATGAAGTGATACTTAATTTCAATGTGCTTAGTCTTTGAATGCTGCACAGGATTTTTAGTGATCTGTAAGGCAGCAGAATTATCAACGTAAATAGGAGTAGTTAGGAATTCAAAACCGTAGTCGCGCATTTGTTGTTGGATCCACAGGACTTGGGAGCAACAACTTGAGGCAGCAATGTATTCAGCTTCGCATGTTGATGTAGCGACGCACGTCTGCTTCTTGCACTGCCATGTGACTAGGCGATTTCCCAAAAACTGACATCCAGCCGTTGCGGATTTGCCGTCGATTTTGCATCCGCCAAAATCAGAATCACTGAATGCGATCAAGTCAAAGTTATTATCCCTAGGGTACCATAGACCGGTGTCAGGGTAACCCTTCAAATAACGAAAAATCCTTTTTACAGCTGCAAGATGTGAGGCCTTCGGGTTGACTTGATATCTGGCAAGCAGGCACGTTGGGTACATTATATCTGGTCTTGATGCTGTGAGGTACATAAGAGATCCGATCATCGCGCGGTAGTATGAGGGGCTAACAGCTTCACCCTTCAAGTCTGGAGTAATTCCGTGATTTTGCGGCAATGGGGTACCGATGGGCGTTGCATCAGACATCTGGAACCGGCTCAAGATGTCACCAACATATTTAGTCTGATGGATGAATATCCCAGACTCAGTTTGTTGTACTTGTAGGCCCAAAAAGAAAGTCATTTCCCCCATAGCACTCATCTCGAATTTATCCTGCATGATGCGCTCGAAATTCCTACACAAAACATCATTAGTAGAACCAAATATAATATCATCAACGTATACCTGTACCAGTAGAAGATCTCCATCTTGTTCTTTGATGAAAATAGTACAATCGATAAGACCTCTGCGAAATCCATTCTCCAGCAAATAATTAGATACGGTTGCGTACCAAGCTCGCGGTGCTTGATGAAGACCATAGAGAGCTTTGTTGAGCAACCAAACCCGATCGGGATGGATAGGATCTTCAAAACCTGGAGGCTGTTCGACGTACACCTCTTCTTCCACCACACCATGTAAGAATGCACTTTTCACGTCCATCTGGTATACCTTGAAACCTTTGAATGAGGCATAAGCCAGAAAGATCCGAATTGCTTCTAGACGTGCAACAGGTGCATACACTTCGTTGTAGTCGATCCCTTCTATCTGACGAAAACCTTGAACGACTAATCTTGCTTTGTTTCGAATAACGATTCCACGGTCATCCTTTTTGCATTTAAACACCCAACGGGTACCAATCTTCTTATAACCCGCAGGTTTCTCTACGAGTTTCCAGACACCAAGCTTCTGGAATTGTTGCAGTTCTTCCTGCATTGCTTCAACCCAAGAGTTATCTTTCAAGGCATCTTTCCAAGTTCTTGGCTCTTCTTGTGAGACATAACACGCGAAGGACCAATCATTTTGTTGATCAGATTCTCTGATATCTGCATACAAGCCTGCATTGTTGTTGTTTCGCAACATATTTCTTGTTTGAACACCACTTTGTACATTTCCGATGATGTTTTGTTGAGGATGGGTATTGTGAATCCTTGTCTCTGGATTATCTCGAACTGGAATATTTGTACCCAGATTGTTGAGATTGAGATCAACAATCAATTCAAGGCCCGGAATTGACGAAGAAGATGATGCAGTAGCTTCAGCTGTTCTAGGGACATCCACTGGAGGTGTACCTTCTGAAGTACCATGAACTGCTGTTGGAGCTTCTTGATCTGCATCGAGAAATTCATCATCCTCTGAAGATTCGTTCAATTCGGTAGCATCGTGAAAATCCTCATTGTCGAGAGCATTATTGTTCACTGAAGATGGTTCTTGATTGACAATAATTGGACGAACCAACGGTGAATCTGTTGCATTGTCACTCTCGAAAAACATCCTTGCTGCAGCATTTTCTTCAACTGCTTCAACATTGATCGAATTGAAAAAGTCATCGTACTCAAACATCCAAGGCTGACCTGGACATTTGACTGGTAAAGTGTGCCTTTGTACTCTGACTTCAGACCATTCCTCGACCCTTTTAGTCTCTAGATTCCAGACTCTTAAGTTAGGGGTGGAATACCCAAGAAAGTATCAATCAATTGCTCTTGCCCCAAACTTTCCATTAGGATCGATTATTGTGCACGGAGCTCCAAACGGTTCAAGATATGACAAATCTGGTTTCCGTTTGTTAATAAGCTCAAAACAGGTCTTGTTGTGCCTTTTGACTGTAAGGACTCGGTTCAACGTATAACATGCAGAGGCCACAGCTTCAGTCCAAAATGGAATCGGCAATTGTGACTCTACTAACATTGTCCTAGCAGTCTCGATCAATGTGCGGTTCTTACGTTCAGCGACGCCATTCTGTTGAGGAGTATAAGCTGCACTAAATTCGTGAAGAATACCTTTTGAAGCGCAAAACTCCGCCATGGCATGATTTTTGAATTCAGTACCATTGTCGCTACGTATCCGCCTAACCTTCAAATTATAGAGATTCTCAATCTGAATGATCAAGTTTTTGATAATACCGAAGGTTTCACTCTTATGTGCCATGAACGCCACCCACGAAAATCTTGAATAGTCATCAGTTATCACGAGGCAATATTGATCATTCCTAATACTTTTGTGCTTGACAGGACCGAACAAATCCATGTGCAAACGTTCAAGAGGAACAGCCACCGTGTTGATTTTCTTTGTAGGGTGTCGCTTCTTCGTTTGTTTTCCTTTCTGGCACGAAACACAGACGTCTTGAAGATGGAAGTTTTTAAGAGGAACACCATTCACCAATTCATTTGACACCAAATGATTCATTTTGCGTAAGTGAATGTGACCCATTCGCCTGTGCCAAGAGATTGTGTCTTTTTCTGTGGCTTTGGAAACGAAACAAGTTGCTTGTGCAGACGTTGTGATAGCTTGGCTCATATCAAGGACATACAGATCATTTATCCTTGGAGCCGACAAGAGAATCCATTCTTTTGGAATTTTGAAGCCGGGTTTCAGCACATAACATCCATTTGCATCAAAGTGTACTGAGAACTGCTTATCGCAAATTTGAGAAACACTAAGAAGATTGTGATCAAGTTGTTGTACGAAGTTGATCTTATCAAAACTAACAACCCCGTTGGTAATCATTCCTTCACCCGTAATATATCCGCCTTTATCTCCAGCAAAAGCAACATAACCTCCTCTAATAGATTTGATGTCGTAGAGAAGCTTCATGTCGCCTGTCATGTGCCTGGATGCCCCACTATCAACAATCCAATGACTACTGATAGTTCCTCCTGGAACACCCTGCACATGAACTCACATAATTAGTTGGAGATGGGGACCCAAGCCATTGTGGTCTTGGGTCTTCCATTTTCATCAACAACAATAACCTCTATTCTTTGATGATTCGAAAATTGTGATGGTCCCCCTGAGTTTGTGGTCAATTTAGGTTTCCATGTCTGTTGAGTTTTACCAGTTTGATTGTTTGAAAATTTAACTTCATGATTGTTTGAAGTTTTTGAAAACTTTGAATTTTCTGGTTTAACTGAAACAGATTGTTTTTGAACCACATCGGTTTTAATTGCCTTTTCAATTTTCTTGACCTGTTGGCGTTTCTGTTTCTTTTCCCTTTCCCTTTCTTTTACAAGTCGGGGATCTTGTTTTACAGAAACAGATCGCTTTTGGTGATTGTGTTCACGGGGATCATCTTCTTTGGCTTTTAATTTATGAAGATACGGGCAATTTCTGACAATGTGCCCAATTGTACCACATTCAAAACATGATCTTCGTTCAACAAACCCCGAAGTATCATGTGATCGTCTTGCTGATGATGAACTTTGTGATCCCGAGGTACTAGGTTTTGAACTACTTGGTTCATTCCTTTTCATCACTGTTGCCTTTTTGACAAAATCTAAGTTAGATTGATTTTCAAATGTTGCAATTTTGTCCGTTCCCTTAGATTTCACAAAGTTCACATTTTTGTTCTTCTTCTGATTCGGCTTCCTTTGACCTTGAGTCGGTAATTTTCCTTTTGGTTTAGAATGATTTTGTTGTTTTTGCACTGTTGGTAATTTTTGATTGCCAAATTGTTTTCTAACTTCAGCCTTTGGGATAGGAGGACACTGTGTTACTGTAACATGTGATCCTGTCTTTCCTAAGAACTTACTTGTTGAATTTTCAAAGACTTTACTGATTAAAGATTGATTAACATTCTTAATAGGAAAATCTTTGTCAGAATAAATTTTATCATCACCAACAAGAGTGTACAGCAAATCCACACTCTCCGACCCTTTTTCAGACGAGGACTCGATTGCAACAGTCTTAGCGGGTTTTGTAGGAGGATCACACAGAATATGATTCTCAAGAGGTATGTCCTCTTCGTTTATCACCGCATCAGACTTTGCTGAATCAGTATCATCAGACTCATCATCAGAAGAATCAGCATCCTCAATCACAACTGGAGGATCCTGATTCTGTTCAGCAGTTACAAATGTATCGGCTGACACATCCGAATCTGATGATACTTCTTTCTTGTATCCGAGTCCTGTAGCAAATTCTTCAACGTCCAAAGGAACAGATGGTTCAAAATGAGTTCTATACTCCTCATCAGGCAGTGCATCAAAATTGTTTCTCACGGGTGGTGGACATTTCTTGTAACCTATGCATGTGACATCCCGTTTCTCTTTCTGAACATCAATGATGTGATCCAACACATAGCTAGAGCTCAAATAACTGTCTAACTTGAGTCGGATCGCCTCACTTTCTGTTTTAACACAAGCCATTTCCTTTTGCATTACCTCAAGACGAGTTATATAAAGGTTAATGTCAGTTTGTTTTCTGGAAACCATTTTTGTCAGCTCTGTTTTATCTTTCTTTAACGTTTCAATCATTGACTTAAATTCCTTTTCATGGTTTTCATAAAACATGTTGGCTTCTGTGCACTTGGAAAGATCAACGGTCAACTTTTGATTGTGGATGAATGTCACATCATATTTCTCTTGCAAAGCCTCGTGTTTGCTTTGCAATTCACACCACTTATCATTCAAAGAAACATGTTTGTCTTGCAAGTCAAACAAACTAGCTTGTAAAGCATCATGTTTGCCTTGCAACTCAGACATGTTTGCATCCAAATCAGCACATTTAACATGCAATCTATCACAATTATCACAGATATCAGCAGTGGGTTCATCGACACATACCTGACTTGATGAACTGTCGACATTAGCCATAAAGGCTGAATGGAGAGAAGACGAAGAATAGGCAGCTTGATCCACCAAAATAGATCTTCTTTGAATTCCTGCTGTAGCTTCTTCCAATAGTTCATCAATATCTGCATTAACTGACGCAGTTGATGTGTCATCTTCCTGATCATTCCCTGAACTCGAGGACTCTTCATCTGAACTTCCACTGTAACCGGAGCTGTCTTCATCTTCAGAAGATTCACTACCATTGGTGGAAGATTCTCCACCACTGGCGTGTTTAAGATCCTTGACAACTTCAGCAAAACAAGCTGTTCCATCTGGAGCATCATTTCCCAACTGGATTGACCAATCACAGCCTTCATCTACTTGAACCACAAGTGCCTGGTTGGCATTTGATGGTCCTGCTTGGCTTTGGTTGTTGACAGGTACCAACGTACGAACATTGTTCCTGTTCTGGTTCTGCTGGTTGCCTTGACCTCTGAAAGGATTTTGGTTCCCATGTTGAGATGGCCTCGTACATTCACGTTTGAAATGACCACGTTCACCACAATTGAAACACTTAACAGCCTGCTTATCAAAACCATACTTGGTGTCTTTCTTGCTCTCCAAGCTGGTTCTGCCTGTTCTTTCAATGAAATCCTTTGCTCGCCTAACAGCACTGGCAAAGGCCCACTTGATGTCCATCATCTCCATCTCCTCTTTATCAATCTGCTGATAGTCTTCTTGTGTCAGATTAATGTTACCAATCTGACCTTCCACTAATCCACAGTATGCGCTCACCAAAGTGTTTAGCAGCTCCATGTGTTCCTTTGCTACTTCCACACTGACTTTAGAAAAGCTTGAGGTGTCGAGCCGTACTGTATTTGGCTTTGATTGTTGACCAGCAGATGATGTGCTTCCATAACAAGCTTGCTGTTGAGGAGGAAGTGGATTCCCATACATGTCTGTTGGTCCGGTAGATTGAGGAGGAAGTGGATTCCCATACATATCTGTTGTTCCGGGAGATCGAACTGGTAATGGATTTCCGAACATATCAGTTGCTCTGATAGGTCGTTGGCTTTGCTGTTGTGGTGCTGGTTGGGGAACTGGATCAAGCGGATTTCCATACATGTCTGTTGCAGGAGGCTTGATCGGAATTTGGATAGCATTGCCATACATGTCAGTGCTAGACACAAACGCTGTTTGAATTGGAGCGTGTGATGAAGACTTTGTAGAAGTGCTAGAAGTTCCATAATACATTTCAGGATTCTGTGGCACGGGAACTCTTTTCGCCTTGAGAGTTTCTTCCTGATTCTTGTTTTCCAGGAGTTGAACAAAGTCGTTGAAGCTCGTTGTAGCTAAAGTACCATTGTACTTCATGATTTCCAAGAAAGTATTCCATTAAGGTGGCAACGCATCTGCAAACCTTTTCACAATCTCTGCAGAAGTTGTAACAACCCCAAAATTTGCCAATTCAGTCAACAAATGATTAAATCGACTTGTCAAATCACCTAACGACTCATTCTCCATACAAGTAAAACCATCAAACTCTTTCTTTAGCAGGTCTTTTCTCAATTGACGTGTCGCTTCATTTCCTACGCCCCTTGTCTTCAACGCGTCCCACAACCTCTTTGTCGTCTTGTAACTGACAAATTGATGATAAATATCTTTACTTAACGCCTGAGTAAGAATGGCATATGCCTTCTTTTCCAAATCATAGACCTTCTTTTGATCTTCCGTGAGATCTGCAAACGTAGCAGCAGATGATGCGGCAACTTCTATTGTTTGATCGAAATCTGTGATGAACCGCAACCACAATTCTGTATTTTGACCAAGGACATATGTATGAAATCTGTCAATCCATCCTGGATATTCGTATAAGTGCATCAACTTTGGAGGCCTATTCAAACTTCCGGTTTCGCTCTCGCTTAAGAGAATGCTTTGAATACTTGGAGTTTGATTTGATACGAATGCCCATTGACCGGTAGAAGTTGCATTAGAAGATACCGGTGCGGGAGACGGAGTACCAAAATACATGTCTGTATTTACCGGAGTATTCCATCTTGGATTCATTTTTGATAAAAAATAATAAAACCTGAAAATCACAAACTTGTTAAACATAAACAAACTGGGATCGAAAGATCAACACTTGTTCGAAGGATCAACAGTGTTCGAAAGATCACTGTTGAGTTTCGAGCAATGATTTCGAAAGACTCTCCAATCGAAGGATCCTTGTCTTTCGAAAAAGAACTGTAGATCGAAAGATGTATGCTTCGAAATGATTCCTTGGTTCGAAGGATGATGATCTATCGAACCTCCACTGATCGAAAGATGATCTTTCGACTTCGAAGGATATCTTTCGAACTGCTCTGACACAGTTGACAAAGAGTGACAGGTTGGTGAAAAAGGTGATGGGTTGGTAGAAACTTTCGGCAGAAGGTATGTTCAGACCATACTTTCTGCCAAAGCAGATTTTGAACCAATAAAATATTACCGAAAATCGAAGAAACAACCCAGAAACCGGTCACCGGAGTAGCCGGAATTTTGTCCGGAAATTACCAAACACCTCAAAAACAAGTTTTTAAGTTACCCAAACCGTCATGTAACACACCCGGTTAGTTTAGAACACGTTTTAACATAAAGATAAGCGAGAAAAACAGTAAAAACGGCTGCAAAAACCAAGTGAGTTTTGTCCAAAACACTCCAAAGTCTTGTAAAAACTCGGTTTTTAACAAGGAAAAGAGCCACGGCTCTGATACCACTTGTAGGTCCCTCGGAGGTTGAGGTTTAACCTATTCCTTGTTGTGTCTAACACACTAGCAAGTGCGGAATTCAAGCTAGCATGCAAACCGAGATAGAACAAGCACAAACACAACACACAAACTTCACCGATTAACATCACTTGTATTAATACGTATGAAAGGTTCGGTTACAAGCTCAATGTTTACAAATGTATTTTGCAAACTCTCTCTAACTCTCGTGTGTGTGTGTGTTCTGAACAGAATGCTCTCACTTCTCTATGTGTCTAACTTTTTTGAACTCTTTTGGAAGTGAACACACTACATGGGTATATATACCCGAACACAGATCGTCCGGTCGAAGGATCAGACAGACTGATCGTAAGATCATCTGTCGACCAGGAACCCATCGAAGGATCACATATACCACGAAGGATGATATCCTTCGTGGTCTATCCTTCGAAGGTTATCTTTCGAGCTCATCGAAGGACATAAACAATCCTTCGATGACACATCCTTCGACCCAAACATCTTTCAACCATTGTCTAACTGTTTGGCCAAGTCAAACCGGAGGATGGTTGACTTGGTCAAACTTACATCAATCTTACATCAAAGACATCGTTTTGTATCAAGACGAAATACAGACAAAGTACAGACACAAGTGCACCAACAATTAGGCCTATTTTCTAGTAGTGTCTGCACTAAAAATTTGAACTTTCCCTCCTCAAAATTTTAGAGATTCCCCCCATACCCCGTCCCAAATCCAATTTGTATGCTCATTTCTCTCTCAATCTTGATCAAACTCCAACAGGATTCGCACCACCATTCAGCAGCCCCCCATCCTCGTTCAGCATTCTCATCTTCATCGTTTGGCAGCCTTGATGATGTCAAGTTAAAGAGGACTTCTTGTTCTGAATTGCCCATCAAATTTGTATATGGAAAAATAGTTTCGTGAATTTACTCGTTTGTTTATGGTTTTTGTTTGGTGCCCTAATCTTATAGTTTTCTTTTCAGATTATGAATTACTGCTAATGGACGCCATCTGTTTGATTAAATGCCTTGTGAGTTCTTGCCTCCCATTTAGATTTACTTTACACTCGTTTTTTCTTTTAAATGATTTGATGATATTAACACACTTAGATTTCAGAAACAGTTAAAAATCCTTCAATCTGGCAACATGTTACAGGCTTTTGTTATGTTTTTCTTTTTATTTTTGGGTAGAGATGATAATTATCAAGATTGAAAATGAATAGGCCAGTTCGACACTAATAGTTATTTAATGTGTTATCATTAGTTTAAATGCCTTGAGCAAAGAACCCCATGAGCAACTAGTTTTGTCATTACTAATATGGATTTTGTGCTGGGAGTGGGAGGTTACGATCTTGACATGTGATGATGGTTATATTTGGATTTTTTTTAAATATATATATAAACACATACTCTTAATTCTTATACATGGCCGCACACGAATACACACCATATTATATGTTTCTTATATAATCTTTTAAGCCTCCTTGAGATGGTTCTCACTCCGAAAGTCACACCCACAAGCATGGACATGGTAAGGCTAACTAGTACACTCATATTATGAATAAACTAATCTCTGATACATCTATGGGACTTTATTTAGTTGATTTCAATTTTGATTCATTATCTTACTATGGTTGAATATGTGGGACATTAAAAAGCCTAGGAGATTGGGTATTGTTTTACCGAATCAACCGAACCGAACCAATTATACATGTAGCTATTTGAAATATGTGATGTCCTTTATACAGAGTTATATATCCTTTTAGTCTCATAAATATGTGGTGTTCTTCATGTTCATAATTTCATATTTAGTAAGAGTTAAGTTGGTTGTTTTTAGGTTTCTTGATAATTCTTATGTTTCAAAAAGTAGTTGCTTTGTTTTACGTTGATGTAATTGTTCTGTAGTTGGACAAATAGAAGTTAGCAAATTAGTGATCATATATAAACATGCATTTAGAAGTTTAAGTGTAGGTTTAGACCGGAATTATCGCAACATGCATGCTTCATTTAGATTGTATATTTGGTAACAAGTTGAGGGATAATCAAAAAGCCTCCTAAAATGTTGTAGTCAAAGGGCGTCTTAGTCGGCTTATGCTACCAAGTTAGTGATAAATGTTCATATTAGATTCTTACAAGTGTATCTATAAGAAATTGTTTTTAACTCTATTATCAAATTCCAAAGAATCGCATGCTAGTAGTCCTATCAACCCATCTCTATCTTTTGCAACAATCAACATGACTTATAAAAATGGTCGAATCTTATCATATATAATAGAATCATCAAATCAAATATAACATGTCAGGTAGAAACATAGAAGGCTTGCCAAAATGCTGGTTTCACTGGATGAGGCTAACCAAGAAACAAGGACAGCTAAATGATTATTCATGCATTGAATATGTAAGTATCTCCTTGTTAAAAGCTTTTAGTTTTGAATTTGGTTTGTATTAAATATTGATATTGGGTAACTTTTGGTTTAAATGTTGTTTTCGTACCTTTAGTTATGTTAGGAAAATATTATTCAACATATAGAGGCAGCCATGGATAAATTAAAATTTTAAAGGAACCACCATTACAATTGCTATGAAACAACGAGTTTTGAGAAAGAAGCTACAAAAAGTATTTGTGGCAGGGGGAAACAATACAATTTGCATAGGTGTTAGGCTTGTGTTCAGGAAAAAAGACAATTTGATGAAATCTGCAGCCTAATCATCTTAACAAGATACAAGTGAGACTAGAGATATGAGAAACAAGGTTATTGCAGGGGAGACACTTAAACAGGACAAGGAGAAATATGAAAACATGTGAGAGTTCATGATCACAAATTTTCCGGAATTCAAGTGCACAATATTCACACCGACAAGTAATGAAGCTGATAGTTTAGATGAATTACTCAAGCATAGTGACAACACGATCTAGATCGTTAGTTATGATGACAATCCTAGGACTCGCGAGACAGATGTCATGTTACTTGGATGATGCTACTGCCTACTTTTCCTGCATGAAAATCTTTACTTATTCTTTTTAACGGGTCAGCGGGTGAACGGGTTAACGAGTCCGCAAGTTAACGAGTCTGCGGGTTAACAGGTCAGTGGGTAACGGGTAAAAGAGTTGGAATATACATTGATATAATTTTGATTTTTTATAGGGCAATGACCGTGTATGTTTCACGAAGTGGTGCCAACATAAGGGTTAAACTCATCTGGATTAACGCTAGGGGCTTATTTAAATTGTGGTTGTAATGATATTGTAAATATTGAAACCTTTTAGTTTAAACTTAAATCGCAGTGGTTTCATATTTCTTTATATTTTTAATTGTGTAGTGTCCACGTCAGTCGAGAGGTATTGAATGCGGCTACTACGTGATCAAGTTCATGAAGGAGATATCTTACGAAGGAGTTGAAATACTTGACAATGATAATGTAAGTTTAGGCATATTTTAGTTTGTATATTAGAAAAATATGTACTTATATATCCAAACAAATGCTTAAATTTATATATTAGGATTGAATTCTGATTTTTAAGATTTATTTTGTTTAATTGTTGTCTCAGATTGGGTAAGGAGAAGAGGAATACTCGGCTGCGGATATGGATGGCATTCGCGAAAATTGGTCGACTTATGCGGTTACCTCTATTTTTAAGTGACAAATCGCATTTTAGGTGTTGATGATGTATTGACAAACAATTTTTTTTTTTGTTAATGTTAAAATATTTGTAGTATATTTGACAAATGATTATGTAATGGATTGTTTTGGTATTTATATACATATATGTGTGTGTATTTGTTTTATGAAAAAGATTTATTGTTTTTTGTTATGATACATGTATCGAGGGCAAATTAGTAATTCTATACTAAAAATTTTAAACAATTAAAAGCATGACACGCGTAAACGAATGTCATACGTATGTGTCATAAATGCTTGTCATGAACGTGTGTCATTAAAAAGTGTCATGAAATGAGTGTCATAAATGTGTGTCGTTAAAGATGTCATAAAATAGGTGTCATAAATGTGGGTCATGAATGTATGTCATTAAATGTGTGTCATGAATGTGTGTAATAAATGTATGTCATTAAATGTGTGTCATCAAATGTGTGTCATAAAAACATGACACACAAATGCATGTCATCTTTATTTTATGACCCCTCAATCAACGACACGCTTTTGCGTGTCATAATTATCGTTTTATGATGCACAATGTGCGTCAAGAAATGTGTATTTTCTAGTAGTGTTACAAAATTACTCCATAAGATCAAAAATACTCTACAATAACAATTTACAAAATTACTCCACAAGATCAAAATTACTCTACTGTATCAATTGTAGAGTAATTTTGAAAATTACACTACAAGAAGATAATTACAAAAATACCACCGCGTGTTTTTGTCTTTTTCATACTATTCGTACGTTTAGTACGTTAAAGTTATTTGTACGACAACTTCACTCAAATCAATATTCACTTCTATGAATAAGACCGGTATTCATGTTTGTTCATTTTAGTTTTTTTTTTGAACGGCGTACGGTTATGATATCACTAACCGGGTTAGTAGTTAGTCTGTTAGTATCACCAAGTTAGTATTAAAACACCCTTTCCCTGGACTTGAACTCAGGACCTCCAAAAGAACCAAAACTTCCCACCTCCCCTTTAATCACTAGGCAAAGAGATTATTGGTTCTGCTCATTTTAGTTAAGCTAACAAAATTTTTTATTCACATTATTCTATTCATTTTATATTTCATATGAGTCAAACACCATTTTCTCATATAAGGCGTATACTATGTAGTCTTTATGTTTTTAATAATCCAAATTTTTTTATTCACATTATTCGATTCATTTTCTATTTGTCACATGAGTCAAAGACCATTTTCTCATATAAAGTGTATACTATGTAGTCTTTATGTTTTATAATAATCCAACTTTTATTAAAAATGTCATTTGGAATTGCACTTACAATAAAATATAGGGAACTTATATAGAATAAATGTTTGCTATTTTTTTCCAGTTCTTTTATAAATATGTCTCTTTACATTTAATATTTAAAAATTCCGGTTCTTTTATAAATATGTCTCTTTACATTTAACATTTAAAAATTAAAAAAGATGTATATATAACTATGAAAACATAACTTCTTTAAATTTCTTTTTAAACAAAAAACAAAATAATTATTTCCTTATAAGATGAAATCTGCGTTAAAATCCATCTGAATATATCGTCTACCTCGGGCTACTGTGTTTTCGGATTTCTGTTAGGGTTTTAAGTTTCAATGGCAGAGGTCGTTCATGACGATATAGTTGAGCATATACTGATAGGATTAGACGTGGAGGATCTGATCAGTTGCATGAGAGTGTGTAAGTCATGGCACTCATTAATCACGAGTCTTCGTTTCGTTACTCGTCATCTGAACCATAGTTACAACAAAGATCGCTACAACAATGAATATGTCCATAGAAGAATTGTTTTAATCACACATCCTGGTTTCGATAGTCATCATCTTGTTGGTTCATGTAATGGCCTGGTTTGCATATCTTCATTACAAGATCGTAAAGTTTTTGTAGGCAATCTGTTGACTAGAGAGGTAAGACAACTGAGATCACCCCCCCTTGTTATCCAGTATGTTGGGGTTTTGGTTATGATTCATCCAAGGATGACTACACGGTTGTCGCAGTGGCCAACAAAGGAGAGAATCGTTCATGTGTTCAAGCGTTGAGTTTGAAATCAAATGTTTGGAGAGCTATTGGAGAAGTGAAGTATAGTTTTTATACTAAGATTGGTAATGGTATCTTGTGCAATGGTGCACTTCACTGGATCGTACAAGATCAAAATCAAAAGCTGTTAATTCTTTCTTATGATTTATCTAAAGAAGAATTTAAAGAAATCCCCAAACCTTACGATGCCAGATATGAAGGTCCTTATACTAGCTGCCTAGGAACCATCAAAGAATGCCTATGCATATTTCGTCATCGGCAATACGATGTATGGTTGATGAAAAAATACAATGTAAAAGAGTCGTGGGAACTACTACGACGAGATCATGATCATGAAAAGGAGTATGATAGTGTACACGTCTTTAAATTGGGATTACCCAAGGATGTTGATGCATCATGGCTTTGTGGTGCTATGGAACATAACTATTGGGTACATATGGATCTCCATCGCTATTATATTGAGGTTCCTATATATGTGCAGAGCCTTGTGTCTCCCCATGTTAATGGGAGGCCGAAACAGGCAAGTAACAACAAGTGGATTGCCAAGGTGAGTTCTATGTCTATATATTATGTATAGTTTACAGATTTTCCTTAAAATTTGGTTTCTTGTTATATATGTCATGTCCTGCAATTGTAACTATTTTTACTTGCTCCCATCTCTAATTTCTTTGCAGTTGATTAATCAATGGAAGTCCTTGTTGTCCTGGACCAAATGCCTGATTTCGATGCTATTGAAGCAGTCAAGATGAGAAGTGTTGCGGTATGAAGAATCTATCTTCCAGTAGTTCCTAGTTTCTTGCCAGTGATACTTAGGCCACACGGTCAACATATAAACCCGCCTGGGTTCCACTCTAGAACCAACCGGTAATAGATTTTGATCTTCCTGTTAAAATAGGGGTGCCACATTTTGATACTGCTAGGATTTTATTAATGATTTCTCTTCTTGTTCTTTCTATTTTCAAGTATCATGTGTTCAGTGGCGGACCCAGGAATTTTTACATGGGGTGCGGAACATTTTTAAAAGTTTTAGGCCCCAAGGTATATAAGTAAAAAAATCGGTTCGTATCGGGTCGGGTCATGTAAAACAAAAGAACATCGAACTAAATTTATATAATCATAAAAAATATGTCAAACCTTGTTACAAACATAATTAAAACGTCATCCTACGGGTTTTCATTTTTTGAAATCTATCCAAACCATTGAATCGTGTCGGAACATCCTACACCAACCATTTTCCATTTTACCCCTTTTACCATAACTCATGATTTCTTATTATTTTCCCCTCGTTCTGACTCTCATTGAATCGTGTCGGAACATCCTACACCAACCACTTAGTAGCGTTCATAAACAATACTTGCAATTATGTAATTTGTAAATAATGAAAAGGGGCGTAAGCTTTACTTACCTCACATCCAAATTATGTTTTTCCTTTCCTTCTTGATTCGTTTGACCCGCTCACTCATCAAGCTTCCACCTAGCTCGTTAGGAGTCAAGCTATCATCATAATTCATAAGATGGTTAGATTAGTCATTATCAATTATGACTACTCCATCTAACGGGTCTTATGTCGACTTTATCACTCGATTAAATCATTGGTTAGTTTGACTTCCTAAAAGTCAATTGTTCTATCAACATATTCAAATGCACACTTCACATGGAATTTCAACATTTTAGCTTCTTTTAGGCATTCTAACAAACACCTAGTGGGCATAATTTCTCACAATTTATTATCAAGCTCAATACTTGTCATTTAGCCATGATTAACATCAACTAAGCATGTTTACATCAATTTT
Organism: Helianthus tuberosus; assembly: GCA_030545235.1. NCBI lineage: Eukaryota > Viridiplantae > Streptophyta > Magnoliopsida > Asterales > Asteraceae > Helianthus > Helianthus tuberosus. The sequence continues at coordinate 6,008,192 of CM060362.1, forward strand.
CACATTAACAAAATCTGAATTTATTTCCTAGAACTCAAATTACACTAGAACGACAATAAAAATTCTAGTGTTTAACATGTTCCTACAACACCCACTTATCACCTTCAATGGTGATTGTGAATTCACAAGAAATAAGCATGATTTCAACAAGTAAATGACTAGGGTTTACTCCTAGACATAAAATCATTCCTAATTTCATCATATAACGAACATGCAACCATCAAATTTCAGATTTCTAAGTTTACCTAGAAATCCAACTAGAGATTTTTCATAAAATTTACATACCTTGTGACTCCCCTTTCAATGGGGATCACTAATCCGGGTTCGGATTTCATTTTAGGGCTGATCTTGACCTTCAATTTGTGGATTTAAACAAGAACTAGGGTTGGAGTTCTTTCCCTTGGTCGCCCCTGGCATTCTGGTCGAATTCAGACACCCACAAATGTGAGTGTTTGAGTTTTTTTTGTTTTATTGATATAAGTTTCAAGTTAAACACTTTTGGTCCCTCTAGTGTTCTTTTGATCAAATAAAGCTATGCCTCACCATTAGTCACTTAATCACAAGCTACTAACTAGGTTAATTACTCCTAGTTACTTTAACGGGTTCGGGAAATTATAACCCGTTATGTTTTAAGTTCCGTTAACTTGGCCTTTTTATATACTTTGTTTTCTCAAAGTATTTATCCCCCTTTTTAATTAATATTAGGTTTATTTATTTGAGTCCTAATATTTACTGGGTTAATTTTTACCACTAACGGTATTTTACCCGTCTTTACTATTAACGTGGTTTGATTACCAAACCCGTTTTTGGGATGTTACACAATGTGAGTAATATCTAAACGAGTATAGACTGGAAACTTACATAAGGCTTCCAATTAATGAAGCGTAAGGAAATAATCTCATTTATCCTATTATCCTCTAAAGGAGAGCAGTATTTTGTTACATATGTAAGGACCCATTTAATGTTAAACTTTTGGAACGGAACTAATGTCCCATTAGATCTATCTCAGTATGTTATGATATCTATCACGTAAGAGATATCACTGAGATCTATTATATCAAAGTTTGTGTTAACAATGCTTTGACTTATGTAACATATACTTGTCAAAAGAATATCATCTATATAGACAAGTTTATCTTAGTTGTTCCCACTCATTTTGAGGTAGGTACATTAATCCACTTGGTTGTTGATGAAAATAATTATGTTAAGATTTCATCACATTATGATGTTTGCATTAACCCATACATGGTTTTATTGGCTTACAAACAAAGTGTTCTTTAACCTTCAATTTGGAACTTTCAGATTGTTTTATGAACATGTAAATATGCCAGCCAGTTATTAGGGAAAATTGTTTTAATGTTCATCTAATGTAGCTTTAAACTATTATAAGCTACTAGAACAGTGATGATCCTCAAAGAAATCTTTGATAATTTATCTCTTCTTGAGTGTAACCTTTGACAATCAATCATGCTTCTTTGTGTCTTAACGCTTATATTAGGATTTGGTTTAGTTATGAACACTCTTAGGTAATTTAATCAAAACCTAAACGTTATACGAACACATAAAATTAGTTTTACTAGAAAACTGTTTTATTCCATTCAGAAGATTAATTGACGTTAATGGCTTAATTAGAAGAGATAGGATCAGTAAACATTTCCAAAATCCATTTGAACTTCAGTTAGGGAGGTTATGTAATCATCAAAGTTAGTAGGTTTTTAAACCTAGATGACCTCCTAAGTTGATTATTGGGTTTTAAAAGTTCCAGTTTTATGGATTAGCTCTTGGTTAGGTTGCTATCATTTTCAGGATTCTAAGTCTATTAGAGTTGGTGCAGTATGGTGTACTGTTGATGCAGATTTTGTGTCCGATGCTTGTCGAATAGATTAGTTTTATTTTACGCTGAATTTGTAATAGTTAGTGAAACGGTCTATCGAACGTGTATAGACCCGCTCGTTTGAAGTGGTCAAACGAGAGGGTTATTTGGTTGACCGTGTGTGTTTGCAAGACAAGGGGTGTGACTATAAATAGAAAACCCTTGCCATTTGCAACACTTGGAGATTTTAGGAGGTTTGAGACCTCACCGGGAGAGATCACCACTTGGTCTCTCCCCGGATGTATACTTCTTTGGTATTAGTTCGGTTATCATGTAATCGGGCCGATTTGTAATGTTTTACTACCGGATTAATACAAAGTTGTTTGTTTATCATTTCTAATCTCTCCCGTCTTGAACCGATCTCACACGAATCACGGTTTCGGTCACGAAACTCGGTCCTACAATTGGTATCAGAGCCATGGTGCCCGATTTAGTAAATCTAACCGTTTACTAAGTCACATGTGCTCTAGATCTGTGATTTTCGTGATTTTTGTTCAAGATCTAAAAATGGTGAAAATGGAGAAAAAGACAGATTTGGACCCGAATATTCAGATCTGTGCTGAAACGAGTGTTCGGTTTTATGTTTTTCACCTATATAATCAAGTTATCATCATCAAAAATCAAATATACAAAGTTTTTGTCAGATCTGCATAAGAACAGTCGCTGTGTTCTTGAGATGTTCTTGGTGGCTGCTTAATCCAGATCTGGGTCGAAGGATGTTCTTTGGGTCGAAGGATCCAGATCTGGATCGAAAGATACCAGATATTTTGTGGGAACCTTCAACAACTTCGAAAGATAATCCTTCGTAGCTGATCCTTCGAAAGTCTGGATGTGTGTTTCGAAAGATGATCCTTCGAAAGTCTGGATGTGTGTTTCGAAAGATGATCCTTCGAAAGATGATCCTTCGATCATTCGAAAGATGATCCTCGAGAGATACCAGATGTATCGAAGAAGAAGGGTCTGTGCACCGATGAGAAGAGAGTAACTTTTTGAAAGTATGGATGTCTGGTAGTTGTCGACTGAAACAGGGGTTACGGATAAATTGAAGAAAGATAGAAGATATAGTTGATGCTTGCTGTTTATCGAAGACAGAAAAAGATGTCGATGTCTGCGATTTTTGATTTAGGAGGTTCTGATGTTTGTGAATCGAAGATTGAACAACATATGCAAGGAGGTTCTGATGTGGTTTTATCGAAGATGAAGAGAAGGATCTCTGATGTTTGTTGGCTGCAGCTCTTGTATCGCAGAGAAGATGGCAAAGTTGGCTGTACATCACTAATGTCGGCATATTTCATCTGTTTGGCAGCTAGGGTATAATGATCTGGCCCACATGACGAAAATTTGAACGGTATAGTTGAATTTTGGGCCCAAATTTTTGTCACTTTAATTTCCATAAATTATTCTTTTGGGCCAACTTGAGGTATTTCTTTTGTTGTTGAAGTGGGCCGAAATTTTGGATCATTGGGCCTCTAATATTTATAGACATCAAATAATATTTGGGCTTCTAGTGATTGGTAACGGGTATATGGACCAGAATGGATCGGTTATATCAGCTTTGGGACACGAACTATAGAGCTTGGATTATTAGAGGTCGGGTGTTCGCGAAGTTTATTTGCACCGTGCTTCTAAATTTCAACGTCAAATTTGTACGGGTTCGAGAGCGCGCCAAACCAGCACGGGATGATGCGGTATGACGAAAACAAGAGATGATGAAAACTTGATTTTTGAAAAATGTGGGGTAGTCACGGTTACCGATGCAAATGTCAAAAAATATATATATATATATATATATATGGTGACGCGACTACAATGGGCCAAAAACCAAAAACAGAACGGTATGTTCACTTCCGCATGTCGATATTTATGATTGTTATCGGTTATTCGTAAATGTTCGAAAGCATTTTGTTTATTGTCATATTCTCGCATTTGAAAACGAACGTATGAACCTGGAACGTCAATACCGGTCCTAACGAGTTCACAAAGTCTTTGGAGGGATATAAGTCGGATCCTACGGGGTACTAGGCGAAATTTCCTTATCAACTAGAATATGCAACGAAGAAATCTTTTTGTTTATTGTCATATTCTCGCATTTGGTAACGAATGAATGAACCTAGAATGTCAATACCGGTCCTAACGAGTTCACAAAGTCTTTGGAGGGATACAAGTCGGATCCTACGGGGTACTAGGGGACGTTCTTATTCAACTAGAATATGCAAAGAAGAAAGTCGTTTTCGTGATTTTTCGGAGCCGAGAACATTCAATGAAGATTGACGGCAGTTCCGCTCAGTGGAGGGAATTGGTGAACATTTGACGACAGTTTCTTTGAAGTGGAGAGAATCTGTTAAGGTTTAGAGATTTTACCAAAGAAATGGGGGGATAAAAATATTTTCAAATGTTGAATTTCTTCGGTAAATTTCTAAACGCAATCACAGGTGGTAGAGTTTGTGATTTTCTGGTGATACAAACGGTTCGGCGTGGAATGTTTTGCACATACACATATTTGAGGATTTTAATTAATTCTCCAGCCAGCGTGAAGGGTTTTGCACGGAAAAATACAGGTTTCTAAAGTCTACAGTAGTTACAAAAGCGCTGTTCACTGAAGACCTGGGGAATCTTAATGAAAGCTGATAGTTCAAGACTGAAGACCTGCAGGATTCGGTTTTGGGTTTGATGTTTCTTTGGGATTTTACAGGGATCTGGGGGTAACTCAATTCGTTGAGTTTGCAAACGATGTACTTGGTCAAGCTGACTTCCTGAGTACTGATGCTGAAGATCCGTAGTGCATTACGTGGTCAACTTCACAAAGGCGAGACAATGAGATCTGGATGTAGTTCAACTAAGCATACTGGTTGAACTTGCAAGGGATACACTTGGTCTAGCTGACTTTCCTGAGTGTTGATGCTGAAGATTAAAGTGCATTACTTGGTCGATTCCACAAAGACGGTTTACAGAAGACAGTTCACCAGAAATCTCTATCAATGTAGTATGCTTGTATGAAACAGAGTTCTTATGACAAGATCAAGACTTGATGCAGTTCTTAAAGATTGGAACCCTTATCAAATGCCGGTTGGAGTATTGGAAGATCAGCGGAAGATCGGTCAATTGAGGAAATTGCACAACACCCAACACGGATATGCATACTTTAAGGGGGAAATATTATACAAGGAGCATCAAGATACTACTTACCTGGATCATCGGTCAAGGGGGAATTTGTTAACACAGAGAAGATGAATACTTGACTGAAGATCGATTGCAGTTGCATTTTCAGCATTCGACAGCAACGGACAAGGGGGAATTTGTTGATGCAGATTTTGTGTCCGATGCTTGTCGAATAGATTAGTTTTATTTTACGCTGAATTTGTAATAGTTAGTGAAACGGTCTATCGAACGTGTATAGACCCGCTCGTTTGAAGTGGTCAAACGAGAGGGTTATTTGGTTGACCGTGTGTGTTTGCAAGACAAGGGGTGTGACTATAAATAGAAAACCCTTGCCATTTGCAACACTTGGAGATTTTAGGAGGTTTGAGACCTCACCGGGAGAGATCACCACTTGGTCTCTCCCCGGATGTATACTTCTTTGGTATTAGTTCGGTTATCATGTAATCGGGCCGATTTGTAATGTTTTACTACCGGATTAATACAAAGTTGTTTGTTTATCATTTCTAATCTCTCCCGTCTTGAACCGATCTCACACGAATCACGGTTTCGGTCACGAAACTCGGTCCTACAATTGGTATCAGAGCCATGGTGCCCGATTTAGTAAATCTAACCGTTTACTAAGTCACATGTGCTCTAGATCTGTGATTTTCGTGATTTTTGTTCAAGATCTAAAAATGGTGAAAATGGAGAAAAAGACAGATTTGGACCCGAATATTCAGATCTGTGCTGAAACGAGTGTTCGGTTTTATGTTTTTCACCTATATAATCAAGTTATCATCATCAAAAATCAAATATACAAAGTTTTTGTCAGATCTGCATAAGAACAGTCGCTGTGTTCTTGAGATGTTCTTGGTGGCTGCTTAATCCAGATCTGGGTCGAAGGATGTTCTTTGGGTCGAAGGATCCAGATCTGGATCGAAAGATACCAGATATTTTGTGGGAACCTTCAACAACTTCGAAAGATAATCCTTCGTAGCTGATCCTTCGAAAGTCTGGATGTGTGTTTCGAAAGATGATCCTTCGAAAGTCTGGATGTGTGTTTCGAAAGATGATCCTTCGAAAGATGATCCTTCGATCATTCGAAAGATGATCCTCGAGAGATACCAGATGTATCGAAGAAGAAGGGTCTGTGCACCGATGAGAAGAGAGTAACTTTTTGAAAGTATGGATGTCTGGTAGTTGTCGACTGAAACAGGGGTTACGGATAAATTGAAGAAAGATAGAAGATATAGTTGATGCTTGCTGTTTATCGAAGACAGAAAAAGATGTCGATGTCTGCGATTTTTGATTTAGGAGGTTCTGATGTTTGTGAATCGAAGATTGAACAACATATGCAAGGAGGTTCTGATGTGGTTTTATCGAAGATGAAGAGAAGGATCTCTGATGTTTGTTGGCTGCAGCTCTTGTATCGCAGAGAAGATGGCAAAGTTGGCTGTACATCACTAATGTCGGCATATTTCATCTGTTTGGCAGCTAGGGTATAATGATCTGGCCCACATGACGAAAATTTGAACGGTATAGTTGAATTTTGGGCCCAAATTTTTGTCACTTTAATTTCCATAAATTATTCTTTTGGGCCAACTTGAGGTATTTCTTTTGTTGTTGAAGTGGGCCGAAATTTTGGATCATTGGGCCTCTAATATTTATAGACATCAAATAATATTTGGGCTTCTAGTGATTGGTAACGGGTATATGGACCAGAATGGATCGGTTATATCAGCTTTGGGACACGAACTATAGAGCTTGGATTATTAGAGGTCGGGTGTTCGCGAAGTTTATTTGCACCGTGCTTCTAAATTTCAACGTCAAATTTGTACGGGTTCGAGAGCGCGCCAAACCAGCACGGGATGATGCGGTATGACGAAAACAAGAGATGATGAAAACTTGATTTTTGAAAAATGTGGGGTAGTCACGGTTACCGATGCAAATGTCAAAAAAAATATATATATATATATATATATGGTGACGCGACTACAATGGGCCAAAAACCAAAAACAGAACGGTATGTTCACTTCCGCATGTCGATATTTATGATTGTTATCGGTTATTCGTAAATGTTCGAAAGCATTTTGTTTATTGTCATATTCTCGCATTTGAAAACGAACGTATGAACCTGGAACGTCAATACCGGTCCTAACGAGTTCACAAAGTCTTTGGAGGGATATAAGTCGGATCCTACGGGGTACTAGGCGAAATTTCCTTATCAACTAGAATATGCAACGAAGAAATCTTTTTGTTTATTGTCATATTCTCGCATTTGGTAACGAATGAATGAACCTAGAATGTCAATACCGGTCCTAACGAGTTCACAAAGTCTTTGGAGGGATACAAGTCGGATCCTACGGGGTACTAGGGGACGTTCTTATTCAACTAGAATATGCAAAGAAGAAAGTCGTTTTCGTGATTTTTCGGAGCCGAGAACATTCAATGAAGATTGACGGCAGTTCCGCTCAGTGGAGGGAATTGGTGAACATTTGACGACAGTTTCTTTGAAGTGGAGAGAATCTGTTAAGGTTTAGAGATTTTACCAAAGAAATGGGGGGATAAAAATATTTTCAAATGTTGAATTTCTTCGGTAAATTTCTAAACGCAATCACAGGTGGTAGAGTTTGTGATTTTCTGGTGATACAAACGGTTCGGCGTGGAATGTTTTGCACATACACATATTTGAGGATTTTAATTAATTCTCCAGCCAGCGTGAAGGGTTTTGCACGGAAAAATACAGGTTTCTAAAGTCTACAGTAGTTACAAAAGCGCTGTTCACTGAAGACCTGGGGAATCTTAATGAAAGCTGATAGTTCAAGACTGAAGACCTGCAGGATTCGGTTTTGGGTTTGATGTTTCTTTGGGATTTTACAGGGATCTGGGGGTAACTCAATTCGTTGAGTTTGCAAACGATGTACTTGGTCAAGCTGACTTCCTGAGTACTGATGCTGAAGATCCGTAGTGCATTACGTGGTCAACTTCACAAAGGCGAGACAATGAGATCTGGATGTAGTTCAACTAAGCATACTGGTTGAACTTGCAAGGGATACACTTGGTCTAGCTGACTTTCCTGAGTGTTGATGCTGAAGATTAAAGTGCATTACTTGGTCGATTCCACAAAGACGGTTTACAGAAGACAGTTCACCAGAAATCTCTATCAATGTAGTATGCTTGTATGAAACAGAGTTCTTATGACAAGATCAAGACTTGATGCAGTTCTTAAAGATTGGAACCCTTATCAAATGCCGGTTGGAGTATTGGAAGATCAGCGGAAGATCGGTCAATTGAGGAAATTGCACAACACCCAACACGGATATGCATACTTTAAGGGGGAAATATTATACAAGGAGCATCAAGATACTACTTACCTGGATCATCGGTCAAGGGGGAATTTGTTAACACAGAGAAGATGAATACTTGACTGAAGATCGATTGCAGTTGCATTTTCAGCATTCGACAGCAACGGACAAGGGGGAATTTGTTGATGCAGATTTTGTGTCCGATGCTTGTCGAATAGATTAGTTTTATTTTACGCTGAATTTGTAATAGTTAGTGAAACGGTCTATCGAACGTGTATAGACCCGCTCGTTTGAAGTGGTCAAACGAGAGGGTTATTTGGTTGACCGTGTGTGTTTGCAAGACAAGGGGTGTGATTATAAATAGAAAACCCTTGCCATTTGCAACACTTGGAGATTTTAGGAGGTTTGAGACCTCACCGGGAGAGATCACCACTTGGTCTCTCCCCGGATGTATACTTCTTTGGTATTAGTTCGGTTATCATGTAATCGGGCCGATTTGTAATGTTTTACTACCGGATTAAGACAAAGTTGTTTGTTTATCATTTCTAATCTCTCCCGTCTTGAACCGATCTCACACGAATCACGGTTTCGGTCACGAAACTCGGTCCTACATGTACAAGAGGTGTAATCGGAGTTAAATTCGGAGTGAAATTTAATGACACTCTTCTCCCCGCCTCTTGTATTCCTTGCAAGTCATGATAAGGACTTTGACTGCTCCCACTGACCTTAGAAATCTTTAGGAACTCAGCATGCTTAGGGTCAATACTTAACGACCAACAAATTCTAATAGAGAAACAAGTTAATGACGTTAGTCGTTGTGATTTCTCTTGTTGAGGATTAAGTTAGTTTGGGTAAGAAATCTAAGTGTGCCCACAATTAAGAACAATGAAACTTTTGTAATAGTAGCATTAGATTTTAAGGAGACAAGTTATGATAGAACAGTGTCAAGATGGAGCAGTGTCTTGTACAAGAGGTGTAAATTTAGGTAATGTAAAATTTTCACTCCCCCACCTCTTGCAACTATTAAGTCAATGATTGAAACGTTAAAGAAAGATAAAACAGAACTGACAAAAATGGTTTCCAGAAAACAAACTGACATTAACCTTTATATAACTCGTCTTGAGGTAATGCAAAAGGAAATGGCTTGTGTTAAAACAGAAAGTGAGGCGATCCGACTCAAGTTAGACAGTTATTTGAGCTCTAGCTATGTGTTGGATCACATCATTGATGTTCAGAAAGAGAAACGGGATGTCACATGCATAGGTTACAAGAAATGTCCACCACCCGTGAGAAACAATTTTGATGCACTGCCTGATGAGGAGTATAGAACTCATTTTGAACCATCTGTTCCTTTGGACGTTGAGGAATTTGCAGCAGGACTCGGATACAAGAAAGAAGTATCATCAGATTCGGATGTGTCAGCAGATACATTTGTAACTGCTGAACAGAATCAGGATCCTCCAGTTGTGATTGAGGATGCTGATTCTTCTGATGATGAGTCTGATGATACTGATTCAGCAAATTCTGATGCGGTGATAAACGAAGAGGACATACCTCTTGAGAATCATATTCTGTGTGATCCTCCTGCAAAACCCGCTAAGACTGTTGCAATCGAGTCCTCGTCTGAAAAAGGGTCGGAGAGTGTGGATTTGCTGTACACTCTTGTTGGTGATGATAAAATTTATTCTGACAAAGATTTTCCTATTAAGAATGTTAATCAATCATTAATCAGTAAAGTTTTTGAGAATTCAACAAGTAAGTTTTTGGGTAAGAAAGGATCACACGTTGTGGTAACACAGTGCTCTCCTATCCCTAAGGCTGAAGTTAGAAAACAATTTGGCAATCAGAAATTACCAACAGTGCAAAAACAAAAAAATCATACCAAACCAAGAGGTAAAACACCGACTGAAAGTCAAAGGAAGCCGAATCAGAAGAAGAAAAAGAATGTGAACTTTGTGAAATCCAAGGGAACGGACAAAATTGCAACTTTTGAAAATCAATCTAACTTAGATTTTGTCAAAAAGGCAACAGTGATGAAAAGAAATGAACCCAATAGTTCAAAACCTAGTACCTCGGGATCACAAAGTTCATCATCGGCCAGACGACCACATGATACTTCGGGGTTTGTTGAACGAAGATCATGCTTTGAATGTGGTACAATTGGGCACATTGTCAGAAATTGCCCGTATCTTCATAAATTAAAAGCCAAAGAAGATGATCCCCGTGAACGCAATCACCAAAAGCGATCTGTTTCTGTAAAACAAGATCCCCGACTTGTAAGAGAAAGGGAAAAGAAACAGAAACGCCAACAAGTCAAGGTGGTTGAAAAGGCACTTAAAAATGAAGTGGTTCAAAAACAATCGGTTCCAGTTAAACCAGAAAGTTCAAAATTTTCAAAAACTTCAAATAATCACGAAGTTAAATTGTTAAACAATCAAACTGGTAAAACTCAACAGACATGGAAACCTAAATTGACCACAAATTCAGGGGGACCATCACAATTTTCAAATCATCAAAGAATAGAAGTTATTGTTGTTGATGAAAATGGAAGACCCAAGACCACAATGGCTTGGGTCCCCATCTCCAACTAATTATGTGAGTTCATGTGCAGGGTGTTCCAGGAGGAACTATCAGTAGTCATTGGATTGTTGATAGTGGGGCATCCAGGCACATGACAGGCGACATGAAGCTTCTCTACGACGTCAAATCTATTAGAGGAGGTTATGTTGCTTTTGCTGGAGATAAAGGCGGATATATTACGGGTGAAGGAATGATTTCCAACGGGGTTGTTAGCTTTGATAAGATCAACTTCGTACAACAACTTGATCACAATCTTCTTAGTGTTTCTCAAATTTGTGATAAGCAGTTCTCAGTACACTTTGATGCAAATTGATGTTATGTGCTGAAACCCGGCTTCAAAATTCCAAAAGAATGGATTCTTTTGTCGGCTCCAAGGATAAATGATTTGTATGTCCTTGATATGAGCCAAGCTATCACAACGTCTGCACAAGCAACTTGTTTCGTTTCCAAAGCCACAGAAAAAGACACAATCTCTTGGCACAGACGAATGGGTCACATTCACTTACGCAAAATGAATCATTTGGTGTCAAATGAATTAGTGAATGGTGTTCCTCTTAAAAACTTTCATCTTCAAGACGTCTGTGTCTCGTGCCAAAAAGGAAAACAAACGAAGAAGCGACATCCTACAAAGAAAATCAACACGGTGGCTGTTCCTCTTGAACGTTTGCACATGGATTTGTTCGGTCCTGTCAAGCACAAAAGCATTAGGAATGATCAATATTGCCTCGTGATAACTGATGATTATTCAAGATTTTCTTGGGTGGCGTTCATGGCACACAAGAATGAAACCTTCGGTATTATCAAAAATTTGATCATTCAGATTGAGAATCTGTATAACTTGAAGGTTAGGCGGATACGTAGCGACAATGGTACTGAATTCAAAAATCATGCCATGGCGGAGTTTTGCACTTCAAAAGGTATTCTTCACGAATTTAGTGCAGCTTATACTCCTCAACAGAATGGCGTCGCTGAACGTAAGAACCGCACATTGATCGAGACTGCTAGGACTATGTTGGTAGAGTCACAATTGCCGATTCCATTTTGGACTGAAGCTGTGGCCTCTGCAAGTTATACGTTGAACCGAGTCCTTACAGTCAAAAGGCACAACAAGACCTGCTTTGAGCTTATTAACAAACGGAAACCAGATTTGTCATATCTTGAACCGTTTGGAGCTCCGTGCACAATAATCGATCCTAATGGAAAGTTTGGGGCAAGAGCCATTGAAGGATACTTTCTTGGGTATTCCACCCCGAACTTAAGAGTCTGGAATCTAGAGACTAAAAGGGTCGAGGAATGGTCTGAAGTCAGAGTACAAAGGCAAACTTTACCAGTCAGAAATCCTGGCCAGCCTTGGATGTTTGAGTACGATGACTTTTTCAATTCGATCAATGTTGAAGCCGTTGAAGAAAATGCTGCGGCAAGGATGTTTTTCGAGAGTGACAATGCAACAGATTCACCGTTGGTTCGTCCAATTATTGTTAATCAAGAATCATCTTCAGTGAACAATAATGCTCTCGACAATGAGGATTTTCACGATGCTACCGAATTGAACGAATCTTCAGAGGATGATGAATTTCTCGATGCAGATCAAGAAGCTCCAACAACAGCAGTACATGGTACTTCAGAGGGTACTCCTCCAGTGGACGTCCCTAAAACAGCTGAAGCTACTGCATCATCCTCTTCGGCAATTCCGGGCCTTGAATTGATTGTTGATCTTAATCTCAACAATCTGGGTACAAATATTCCAGTTCGAGATAATCCAGAAACAAGGATTCACAATACCCATCCTCAACAAAACATCATCGGAAATGTACAGAGTGGCGTTCAAACAAGAAACATGTTGCGAAACAACAACAATGCAGGCTTGTATGCAGATATCAGAGAATCTGGTCAACAAAATGATTGGTCCTTCGCGTGTTATGTCTCACAAGAAGAGCCAAGAACTTGGAAAGATGCTTTGAAAGATAACTCTTGGGTTGAAGCAATGCAGGAAGAACTGCAACAATTCCAGAAGCTTGGTGTCTGGAAACTCGTAGAGAAACCTGCTGGTTACAAGAAGATTGGTACCCGTTGGGTGTTTAAATGCAAAAAGGATGACCGTGGAGTTGTTATTCGAAACAAAGCAAGGCTAGTCGTTCAAGGTTTTCGTCAGATAGAAGGGATCGACTACAACGAAGTGTATGCACCTGTTGCACGTCTAGAAGCAATTCGGATCTTTCTGGCTTATGCCTCATTCAAAGGTTTCAAGGTATACCAGATGGACGTGAAAAGTGCATTCTTACATGGTGTGGTGGAAGAAGAGGTGTACGTCGAACAGCCTCCAGGTTTTGAAGATCCTATCCATCCCGATCGGGTTTGGTTGCTCAACAAAGCTCTCTATGGTTTTCATCAAGCACCGCGAGCTTGGTACGCAACCTTATCTAATTATTTGCTGGAGAATGGATTTCGCAAAGGTCTTATCGATTGTACTCTTTTCATCAAAGAACAAGATGGAGATCTTCTACTGGTACAGGTATACGTTGATGATATTATATTTGGTTCTACTAATGATGTTTTGTGTAGGAATTTCGAGCGCATCATGCAGGATAAATTCGAGATGAGTGCTATGGGGGAAATGACTTTCTTTTTGGGCCTACAAGTACAACAAACTGACTCTGGGATATTCATCCATCAGACTAAATATGTTGGTGACATCTTGAGCCGGTTCCAGATGTCTGATGCAACGCCCATCGGTACCCCATTGCCGCAAAATCACGGAATTACTCCAGACTTGAAGGGTGAAGCTGTTAGCCCCTCATACTACCGCGCGATGATCAGATCTCTTATGTACCTCACAGCATCAAGACCAGATATAATGTACCCAACGTGCCTGCTTGCAAGATATCAAGTCAACCCGAAGGCCTCACATCTTGCAGCTGTAAAAAGGATTTTTCGTTATTTGAAGGGTTATCCTGACACCGGTCTATGGTACCCTAGGGATAATAACTTTGACTTGATCGCATTTAGTGATTCTGATTTTGGCGGATGCAAAATCGACGGCAAATCCACAACGGCTGGATGTCAGTTTTTGGGAAATCGCCTAGTCACATGGCAGTGCAAGAAGCAGACTTGTGTCGCTACATCAACATGCGAAGCTGAATACATTGCTGCCTCAAGTTGTTGCTCCCAAGTCCTGTGGATCCAACAACAAATGCGCGACTACGGTTTTGAATTCCTAACTACTCCTATTTACGTTGATAATTCTGCTGCCTTACAGATCACTAAAAATCCTGTGCAGCATTCAAAGACTAAGCACATTGAAATTAAGTATCACTTCATACGTGATTGCTTTGAGAAAAGGCACTACTAGAAAAGAGGGTTTTTGTCATGAAACTTTTGGTCACAAAACAGTAGCAATTTCCCTGTTGTCACCATTTCGCCACCGAAAATGCGGTGACAAAAACACCCGTGTCAATTGCCCTAATGCCACCAAATAGCCACCATTTTTATATTTTGCCACCTTACTTTTGCCACCACAAAATTGGTCAAAATTATTTGCCACCGCTTCTTGTTTGCTACCGATTTGCCACCATTTAACCACCATGTTTGCTACTGATTTTCCACCATTTAACCACCATATTTCTACCGATTTGCCACCATTTAACCATCATTTTCATTAAAGTTTGCTACGGTCCACCTTATTTGCTACCGATTTGCCACCATTTAACCACTATGTTTGCTACCGATTAGCCACCATTTAAATTCGAGCTTTTTGAATTATTTGCTACCATTTTGTGATTGCATGAATATTGGTTTTTTATTCAGCTTGATTATTCATTTTTCCATGCTTTTTTCATAAAAATTACATAATCAATAAAATTACAAAATATATAAAAATTCTAATAAGATCACGAAAACCCAAAATTATATAAAACATATGTGTATCAAAAGCGTAATAGAAATACCAGCTAAAACATTAAATAACTCAAAAATCGTAATATGATAAACATCGAAACATTCAAAACCAAGTTTATGTAGTCTATCTTCAAATTGTACTTGTTAACATAGCTTCAATTTGTGACATCGTATCCAGCATAGCATCTTTATCCACCTTATCTTTTTCTTTTTCAGCCAACAACCCGGCAATAATTCCATTTAGCCTTTCTTTTTCTTCATCACTTTCCTTAACGAGCTCCTTGATAATTAAGTTCAACTTTTCAATCTACAAAACAACCAATGAATTAAATCAAAGAATTCAGAATTAATGAAAACTAATAACGGGTCAAGTTGGTTACAAAGATAACAATATCCAATTGTAAGCTACAATTCAAGTACTAGAAACTAAATGGATATTGTCTCACCATAGAAAAAATCTGAATACAAAAAGACTCGTTGGTCTTTATCTATTACCAGCATAGAAAAGAAACAAGAACTGTATAAATGGATATTGTCTCACCATAGTAACCATAGTAGCTGATAGTCTAACTCATGATTCAAATTTGCACTCAGACTCAAGTATTAAAAAAACAACAAAATCATATTGGGCGATGGGTTTAAACGAGAACCGTTAAATAGTTATGAACCAAAGAAATTACTTTTGGCCTTTGATCTCAAAGGTCCATTAAAATATGGTCAAGGGGTCAAATAAGTGGTTCTTAATTATTTAACGGTTCTAATTTGAACGTCGGACTATCATATTGGTTAGTCAACAGTCAACACACGGTTTGTGAAGCTACTAATTCACTTACAGAAGAATCATGTCCTTGTGGCAGTTTACAGACTGGCGAAACAATCATGGGAGATCATATTTGACATGTGCAAGGTACAAACCACATGCAGGAGCCATTGGACCATTAGCGGTTACATTCTTAGCTTCCAGGATGCGTTCAACTGAAAAGATATGCCACGTCATCTCAAACACAAGTTAAACAGCCGAAAAACCTGATCAAATCAACCCGCCCTTTAACCCGTTAGAGATCAAACATAGCCCAAACCAACCCATTAATAGGTATATAGGTCGAACTGGCACATGTAACCTCTTTTTTAACTACATCTTTTGACTTGGCCCGTTTAACCCGTTAGAGAACAGACATAGCCAAAACCAACCCATTAATAAGTAAATAGGTCGAATCGACAAAAGAAACTAGACGTTACCATCTGAAACTGTTAGATCTCCTGTGCCAACAGACTTTAAAGCACCAACAAGAAGTCTCACCTGTATGAAGTTAAACAAAGTAGTACCTTTTAACAATACTATATCGGGTTTCAGTAATACGCATCTAAGGTTGAGGTTAAATTGATTTAGCTTTTAAAATAATCATTTATTCATTAACCACTTAAGCAACAGGGACTCAGATGCAATAGAAGCATAATGCTAACCTTAGACTCAACTCCTCAATGGCTTTATTTTGATTAGAACAAGATAATCCACCGTTTGACTCAGAAAGAGCTGGACCCACTAAATTTTGTGTTTCTCACTCCGTTGCTGATGGGAAATATGGTGATGGCAAAACCATAGTTATCAAGTGCGCTAGGCGCACTCTAGGCGCATAGGGCTCGCCTGTCGCCTAGGCGAGAAGAGCAAAAAAAGCGAGGGCCTGAGAAAAAAAAAGCGCAATCAAATAAAAACATTAAAAAGCAGAACTGAATGCTGTGGATACGTCTTAGTTTGTTATATAGAAAACAAACATGAATGAATATGGAATATAAAGATATCATATCTCCTAACTTTTTGAAATTCAAAATATCTTTTAAAAATATATACAGAATTGCTGAGATATGATTCTAAAAGATTTTAAATTAGCTGTAAATATAATCTTGTTTTTAAAAGATAGGTGGGTTTTAAAAAAAACATGTTGCTTTTTTTATCTAGGAGACAAAAGCGCAATATGGTCGCCCAGGTCGCCTAGGCGGACCAGGCGATCGCTTTTAACAACAGAGGGCAAAACCTCGATGACATTAAGCTCGTCTAAGTTTCTTATTGGTGATTTCGCCTGCCAATCATTAGTAATGAAATCAGCATTCATCAATCATCATTGTCAAGTGTTTCAAATAAATTACATTAATGAGAAGTTAATTGTGGAGGAGATGAGAAGTTACCTGGCAACCAGAAGCTCGAAAAGAAGTGAAATCATGAAGTCCCACAAGAACCTTGCAAGCTTTCTTTAACAACAGAAGTCATAAAAAGTTTCAGTTAATTCCATATTACGGGAGCAAACAAGATATCTCATAGTTCACTAACAAAATATCAAGCAACCTGCATTGCTTGAAGATCTAGTTCCTCAGGTCCATGACATGCCCTATCACACAAAGATGAGATGAATTGCAATTTACACAGGCCGTTTCGTAAATCGAAATCAAAATCGACATCATTCACGTTCTGGTTTAAAGGTAACATTTTTAAAACATCCCGCCGCAACGCGCGGGCTAGCATAAACTCGTTAATATAAGTGTGTCAACCGTGTCAGTTACTGGGTCAACGGGTCGGGACTCGGTTGAATTGTTGAACCCGAACACAAACGCAACCCATATACTGATTTGTGTCAACTGTCAAGGAAATCAACCCTGACCTGGACGCACTTATTTAGACTTAACATCGGTAGCAAAATCTTGAACTTTTCAGCAGAAGGGGGAGTAAATGAGTCAAAATAAATACATTAAATGAACACAGGCTTGTCCTAGAATGAAGAAGAAGCGAAGCGATTAAAGCAATCAACCAGCATTCACCCTTTTGTGACTTCAAGAAACTAACCCAACCCAAGTCCATGATTTCAAGAACCTACATCTATACCATGTAATTCTGGTGAACCTCTTCCGAGTAACAATCAGAACCTAGTCGATTCCACGCAATCAATTGATCTCGAATTTGGTAAGGGCTTTAATTAAGGGGCCTCTTAAGATTAAATGAAAGGGCCTAGTGAGATTGTGAACTGTGAAGTCCATACTAATTTCAAAACTAATCAGCTTAATTAATATACAGACAAGCAAATGAAGATCTATTGCTGAGAAGATTACAAAACATAATCCAACTAACAATTCAATATAATAATAAAGCACACAACATGAATAAACAATATCCATAAACAAAAACTGGAAGTATAACAGTATTTCATCTAGTTTCAAAATCCTCAAATTGGAACCCTAATATCTGAAACACAAAATGAAGAATCTCGAATAAAAACGAAGCCCTAAATCGAGAATCACGCTAATAATGGGACTTCATTCCCTATGTTTTCAAAACCTAAAAGCGAAATCAAACAAAACTGTAAAAACTAATACCGTGGGAAACGCCGGCGTACGGAGCTGGAGGTGCTGGTGCCGGAGCCGACATCTTCAAAGCCCTAAATCAAGAATCACGCTAATAATGGGACTTCATTCCCTATGTTTTCAAAACCTAAAATCGAAATCAAACAAAACCGTAAAAACTAATACCGTGGGAACCGCTGGCGTACGGAGCTGGAGGTGCTGGTGCCGGTGCCGGAGCCGACATCTTCAACAACAGAATACCGTGGGAGGATAGAGATGGGGAGGAAGGAAGGGTTGTCGTGGAAGGATAAAGAATTAGGGTTTTACTTTTTGTATATGCTAGACTATACAAAAGACGCAGGACTAAAATTTTGGGAGGGGAGTTGACTTTTGAAGCCCGCATATTCATAAAAAAAATAACCCGCAAATTTGAATTTTTATGTTGTCACCGATAACATGGTCACAATTAATAAATACCTTTTTATTTTTCATGATTTTGCGTATTTTTTCTCACAAACTGCCACCGAAAATAAAAAGGTGGCAAAAATTGCAACCACTTTACTACCATATCATGATAAATACACTAATTTTCATTTCAGTGGCAAATTGGTGGCTAAATTTGCTACCATTTTTTTCGGTAGCAAATTTTGGTCACAATTGCCCAATTTTCTAGTAGTGAGGCTAATCGATGTTGCTTACGTCCACACCGATGACCAACGTGCCGACCTTTTTACCAAAGCTTTTGACAAATCAAGATTTGACTATTTATTATTGGTAAACGGCATTAAGGTCAAGCAAGAGTAAAACCAACATCGGAAAATCATTTTTGTAAATACCTTGTGTTTTAAATTTGTCTTAGTTTATTGATTTTAGGGGGAGTAAATCTTCCAAAAATTTGAAAATCCAAAAACATCGAAAAATTTCAAAAACACAAAAACAATAGAAAATCAAAAATGAGTTTCCTGGCGAGCAAAAGAGAAAATGATAGTACATCAGTGGTCTGTCCAAACCTCTTTAAACCCTAAACTGAAAAAAAACGATAAGCAGCTCTATATAAGATGTATCGGTAGTCTCACAATCATTTTAAAGTGTGCAGGGTGATATAAACTTAAATCGACTGAAGACCAGGTGGGAACCATTCATTGGCATATGGTCTTAGTACCGAAATTTCGTTTGAGAGATTGCCGAGGTTCTGAAATATTCGGTCTTTATGCTGCTTATCATCTGGGTATCATGGTTGTATCTTTTACCGAAAAATAACGGGGACGCAAGTCTAGATCTTCCATGATACTATACATACTGCATACGACCTCAATAAGTGATCAACAATCACATGTCCAAACAAATAAGTGATAAAATATCACATTTATCCGGGAGTCAAGTTCGTCTCTCTGCTGTACGAAAGTACTGACCTGTTCACGGACTTGCTCCTGTGCCCTCATGCATCGAAAATCAAGTTCCTCATCAATAAGTGATTATATCACATAGGGCTTGTTTTCAAATCAAAATAAGTGAGAATCTCACATCATATACGGTCAAACAGATGATAATCGGTATACTCACCGGTAAGATGAACCCTCGTGCATACCTTGATACGGGAATGTGTCGTGATGTGGATGAACACCGGTCGGTAAGTATAAATCATACCTTAACGTATCCCCTCGCCATGATTACATCTGATAAGTTGAGCTTAAGTGGACAACAATACCGATAATTGTTATAGGATGCTTATCTTAATGTTAACTAATTAAACAACAAGAGCGTTTTGGCATGACCGTACACTGATATGATTCTCTTACCCTCGAAACTCGCAAAAATAATGTTTGTATATATTTATTTTTCTTAGTTTCTGCATCTTTGTATATATTTATTTACTGCTTTCAGTCTTTACATTTGAAATATTCAAAAATACCAAAAAGATTTTAGGTGTGTTTTAATATAAACTTTATAAAAGCCAAAAAGATTTTATTTCTATCTTATTTTCGATCGTACGATGTTGGATCTCGAGTCTTCGTTACCTGAAACCTGATTGAAAACCGAAACGACTGAATCTTCATAAACGGTCGAAATTTGCAAGTGTTGAAAGTTAAAATTTGAAATTGATAAAATTTGTTAAAACTTTCAAACTGTCGGACGGTGTTTGTTTAAACAATGGTCACACGTGTGTCGTTTGTTTATGTTTACTGTATTCCAAGTAGTTGTTCTCATTACGCGTTTAGATTTCTTGCATGTGCAGATTCTAAAGGCAAGGAGAACATGGTCGATGACAAGCTTCGGAATGAAGACACGACGTGAAGGCACTCAAGTGATGAAGATGATCGAGTTGCCGCTGACCATCATCAACACCACAAGGATCTCAATTCATAAAGAACAAGTATTTCACGAGCATACCTCAAGGGGGAGCTTATGTTAAGGGGGAGTTTGTCAACACACTTCCTACATCAAACGGGGAGTTTGTTGGTACACTTTCTGCTTTCAAGACGTGAAGACTTTAAAGATCCTCCGACATTGAAGATTTGAAAGGACGTCAAAGACTTGAAGACACGGAGGACTTACAAGAATTAAGATCGAGACAAAGATCGAGAATGAGGATCGAGACAAAGCTACAGCCAAGGGGGAGTTTGTTGGTGCACTTGTGTCTGTACTTTGTCTGTATTTCGTCTTGATACAAAACGATGTCTTTGATGTAAGATTGATGTAAGTTTGACCAAGTCAACCATCCTCCGGTTTGACTTGGCCAAACAGTTAGACAATGTTTGAAAGATGTTTGGGTCGAAGGATGTGTCATCGAAGGATAGTTTATATCCTTCGATGAGCTCGAAAGATAGGCATTCGATAGATGGACCTCGAAGGGTATCATCCTTCGAGGTACATGTTGATCCTTCGAGCTGTTTCTGGTCGATAGATGATCCTTCGATCAGTCTATCTGATCCTTCGACCAGACATGCTGTGTCGGGTATATATACCCATGTGTTGTGTTCACTTCTTAGAGGGAGTTCAAAGAGTTCGAAAGTTAGACACATAGAGAGCATTCTGCTCGGAACACACACACACGAGAGTTAGAGAGAGTTTGCAAAACACATTTGTAAACATTGAGCTTGTAACCGAACCTTTCATACGTATTAATACAAGTGGTGTTAATGGGTGAAGTTTGTGTGTTGTGTTTGTGCTTGTTCTATCTCGGTTTGCATGCTAGCTTGGATTCCGCACTTGCTAGTGTGTTAGACATAACAAGGAATAGGTTAAACCTCAACCTCCGAGGGACCTACAATGATTACTGATAACGACGTAACTGACTTTTGACAAAACCGACTCACGGTGAAACGGATCCGACGAAACAAATGCGTTTCGCCGGAACCAGTTATGACGAAACGAAGGGCGAAACAAGAGTGTTTCGCCGAGGTTGAATACGACGAAAGGGAAGCGTTTCGTCGAAGGGGCTCACGGCGAAACAGAGGGTGTTTCGCCGACTTGGGTAATTTGCACAGTAACCTAGTTAGACTCTGTTAGTAGTTAACTGTATTAACTGTATTAACTAACTGCTGTTAGATGATATGCATGACTTGTATGATCATTGAATACGTGTAATGTGCTACTTGATGAAATTTAATGCATTGTCCACTGTGATTATACTTATACGTGAACTTCGTGAATGCGAACTGATTATGTACACATGCGTACTTTAGGACGTGATTGATTAACTGTGAGCACATACTTAGCATACCGAGCAATCCAAGGTGAGTTCACACTCTTACCAAGGCATGGGATTCCCGGGGATTGGGAATGGGTTGAATGAGGGGATTTAACAATTACTCGTACTTACACGGCTACTAGACTATCTACCATCGTCCTCGGGTTAAGCAGGGCACTTACGTAAAACCTACGTAAACAAGTACTAACCACTGTCCTCAGGTTTCAATTAATA
Organism: Helianthus tuberosus; assembly: GCA_030545235.1. Classification (NCBI taxonomy): domain Eukaryota; kingdom Viridiplantae; phylum Streptophyta; class Magnoliopsida; order Asterales; family Asteraceae; genus Helianthus; species Helianthus tuberosus. The sequence continues at coordinate 6,030,237 of CM060362.1, forward strand.
ATGGGTCATATCTTCGTTTAAATTGATATGGAAAGCGTATAACCATTGAATTTACTTACTCGGTTACTCCATATATATGGCTATATATATATATAGGCAAAAGATCAAATACAAATAATCTTAACATACTAAACATACAAATTGAAGGAAAACCCAAAAAGACAAGGTGGCATTTTTGTAATTACCACCAACTATCAAAGTTACAACCAAAAATACCTAAAAAAACACAAAATTTTTTTTTTTACATTTTTTATTAAAAAATCGCTACATTTCGTTAGAAAATATATATATATATATATATATATATATATATATATATATATTTTTTGCTGCTACTAAAAGTAGCGATTTTTTAATAAAAAAATGTTAAAAAAATAAAATAAAATAATTTGTGCGTTTTTTTTTAGATTTTTTGAGGGTTTAGTTTTTAGCATTTTAGCTTGGGGGGGGGGGGGGGGGTTAGGTTTTTTTTAGGTTTTTGGGGGGTGGGGGGGGGGGGGTTAGGTTTTTTTTTAGGTTTTTGGGGGGGTGGGGTGGGGGGGGGGGGGGGTGGGGGGGTTTAGGTTTTTTTTTTTGGGGGGGGGGGGGGGGAGTAGTTAGGTTTTTTTAGGTATATTTGTATAGTAACTTTGATAGTTATTGATAATTACAAAAATGCCACGTTGTCTTTTTGAGTTTTCCTTCAATTTGTATGTTTAGTATGTTAAGATTATTTGTACAAGAACTTTACCCTATATATGTATTCTGTTTTCCGGTTCACTATTAGGGTTTCAACTTTCAACATATGGCAGAGCTTGGTTATGGCGATTTGGTTGAGCTGATACTCGTAAGATTGGACGTGAAGGATCTGATCCGTTTCAAGAGCGTGTGTAAGTCATGGCATTCTTTAATCACAAGTCCTCGTTTCTTTTTGAAAATAAAGCTCGTTCATGCTGATGTGGTTGAGCAGATACTCGTAAGATCAGATGTGAAGGATCTGATCCGTTTCAAGAGAGTGTGTAACTCATGGCATTCTTTAATCACAAGTCCTCGTTTCGTTAATCGGCATCTGAACCTTAGTTGCAACAAAGATCGCTGCAACAATGAACTTGTCCATAGAAGAATTACTTGTGATCATCTTGTTATTTGTGATCAACTTGTCCATCTTGTTGGTTCTTCCAATGGCTTAGTTTGTATGACTCCTGAAAATTATTCCAAAGTTCTAGTAGTCAATCCGTTGACTAGAGAGGTAAGACAAGTGAGATCACTCCCTCCTTGTTATCCAGTATGTTGGGGTTTTGGTTATGACGCATTCAGTGACGACTACAAGGTTATCACAGGGGCCAAGAAAGGCTATAATCAAACATGTCTTCAAGTGCTGAGTTTGAAATCAAATGTTTGGAGATCAATTGGGGAAGTGAAGTATAGATTTTATACTAAGATTGGTATCTTATGCAATGGTGCACTTCACTGGCTTGTAGTTCAAAATTTTAAGATGTTCATTCTGTCTTATGATTTATCTAAAGAAGAATTTAAAGAAATCCCCCAACCTGATGATCCAACATGTATATGTTGTTCTTGTATATGCTATCTGGGAATTGTCAAAGAATGCCTGTGCATATTTAATCGGGATGATCCTTATCACGACGCATGGTTGATGAAAAAGTACAATGTAAAAGAGTCGTGGGAAATGCTACCACATTGGCGTGATCTGCAGGAGACGAAGCGTGATATTGTACACATCTTGAGATGGGGATTAACCAAGAAAGATGATGAGTCATGGTTTTTCCGTGCTTCGGAACATCACTATAGGGAGTATATGGATGCCCCTATATTTGTGCAGAGCCTTGTATCTCCCTATCTTAATGTGAGGCCAAAACAGGCAAGTAACAACAAGAGGATTGCCAAGGTGGGTTTTATTTTTATATATTATGTACAGATTATTGATTTTTCCTTGACATTGTTATCTTAACATTCATACATTTGGCCTCTATTTACTTCTCATCTTGGTATGTCTTTCAAGTTGTAACTATTCTTACTTGCTCACAACAATAATTTCTTTGCAGTTGATTAATCAAGGGAAGTCCTTCTTCTCCTGGATCAAATGCCTGATTTCGATGTTGTTGAAGCCGTCAAGAAGACAAGTGTCGCGCTATGAATCTATCTTTCAGTAGTGTCTAGTATGAATCTATCATCCAGTAGCTTCTGGTTCTTTCTATTTTCAAGTATCTTGTGTTTGATGGAGTTACTTTGTTTAATACTTTTATCTAATTAATTCTTAGTCCTAACCATTTTGTAGTTTATGTTGAATTCTGATGATTATTATGTTTACACACAGCAGTTTCTAGTATCTTGCCACAGGTGATTACCTAACCCACAAGGCAAACATATAAACCCACTGCGGTTTATGTTGAATAGTTTATGTTGAATTCTGGTGATTATTACATTTACATAGAGCAGTTTATCTCTGTGGGTTTTTGACAAAAAGCTTCTTATGTATATGTTACATATCTTGTTACAGTTGGTGAACAAAGTAGATGATAGTTGTTAACTAAGTGTTTAACCTACACATTTATATGATTTCAAATAGTTAATACACTTCACTATTGTTTCTAACCACCTAACATGTGCATGACAAATGACACATAACTTAGGAGAACCTACACATGTACGTGTAAATTAAATTTTTTATATTAGAAAGAATATAACTGATGTGTAGAATTTTGAATTTTTATATTAGAAAAAAATCTAACTTTGTAGAGAATTAGAGGATTTCTAATTTCGAATTTATGAGAGAGAATTACAAATAATTGAGGACCATCCTTGAGAATTTAGGGATGCCAATGCCAGTAGAAAGATAGGCCCTACTACTCATGACCTACTAGTCTAGTTGTATATTTTTTTTGAACGGCGATTGACTCCAACAGTCGAGAGGATCAGACCCACATTGCATGGGTCCCTAGTCCCCCTCGGGCGAGGCATCCGAGGTTGACCATAGGCGCTCCACGAGAAAATTTCCAGCCGACAGCCACTTGACTGCCGTTGCAGCCTCCGCACTCAATGAGCCGGAGTAACCGCACTGTAATAGAAAACTCGTGTGCGGCTCAAGACTCGAACCCGGGCTATTACGCACTCAAGGCTCTTATCCATCATTGCCATGACCCCTCAACCAAGGTTGGGGTCATTTTCCCCCAAATGCAACAGGTGGGGATCGAACCCGGGTCTCCAAGGAAACCCAAAGTTCTTTCCACCACTCCACTACAAGTGGGTGATTACTAGTCTAATTGTATGGTTTCTCTATTTACAAATGTGAATTGTGGGTTCAAATTTTTACACGTGAAAGGTAAATGTGAAAATAGGTGTTGAAAAATTTGCTGTTAAAAAAAAGTAAAATTTGGCCCTGTAAATTTTCATATAAAAGAAGGGTACACGATAAGCGAGCCAAACAAAATAGGTTATTGTTATACTATTTTTTTAGTTGGGTTTTAATTTTTTATTGAACGATAAGGAACCACGTGCCAACCACCGTGACTCCAGGCGCTGTGGCTAAGGTCGACTACTCGACCGCCGCCAGCCCCTTGGCTCTCCCAGATGCGCGGAAACCCGACCTCCACCCGCACGAAGGCACGGCAGTGGAATAATCGATAAAACCTCTGATGTGTGCTACCCATGCACAACAATTGGGAACGTGGTTATGTTACCGGCCGATGCTCGTTTCTTCATCATCCTTTTTACTAGTTGTTTTATTTGTTTATTTAGAGTAGTGGGTCAATTGAGTTAGTTTCTTAGTAGTGGGTCCATCTTTTAGGAATTGTAGCATGCAACTTATCTATTTATATTTTTGTACGTTTCCATTTGGAAGTATGAATGAAATATGAATTAAGCCTTGGTCGTGGTGGTGGAAACGGGTGGTGGAAGTGTAGGAGATTGGGCTTCCCACGCGCTTTGGAAGGATCGAAACTCGCTGAAGAGAGTTTGCAACTAAGACTCGAGTTTCACAAGGGATTCGTTCATCCATTGATAGAACTCGATTTCGGATAAAGTGTGAGCAACCATGGTCTGGGGGGATCACGGCGGCTCTGATACCAATTGTTACGAACCGAATCGTTAACTAATTGATCCAAAAAAAAAAAAAAAAAATAGATCGAAGCTTGAAAGAAAATTAGAGAGAAACCAAGACTTAATTCATATTTCATTCATACTTCCAAATGGAAACGTACAAAAGTTATAAGACAACTTACTACATCTCGGGTCTTCGGATATTTCTAGCCAAGCCTTGGACAAGCTCATTTCCTCGTTGGAAGTCCATGGTATCGGTTTGGTTTTCAAGCGTTCTTCACCCGGTGTTTTCCTCTTGTGTGAACGTTTCTTTTTTTGAGGTTCAACATCATTTTGACCGACATGGAACTGGGTCTCCGGAACTTCTTCGTCATCTAAATCAACCACTAGATGGAATACAAACAAAGTTAAAAAAAAACATATTCTTTACAAAAAAATATCTAAAAAATTTATACTATTTTGTTGTCTCGATCCTCCAACGTTTTGAAAACCACCGGGTTGTTGTGTGTTCCAAGTGGTGAACCCCATATTTTGCGGTATCGTCGTATTGTTGTAGTATACTTGCGGTGTAGGGCTAGCAACGTGCATATTATTGAAATAGGCGTAAAAAGCGGGGTTATTTAAAACGTTTGGGTCCGCCAAATCGGGTTGTGGATTGGAAGATTGTGTATTTTGGTTGAAAGGAGGGATGTTGTGGGGATACTGTAGGTCCCTCGGAGGATGAGGTTCAACCTTATCCTTGTTATATTTAACACACTAGCAAGTGCGGAATCCAAGCTAGAATGCAAACCGGTAGTTTATATGAGAGCACAAGCCACAAAGAGAAGGGTAGACACACGAGATATCAAAGTTTTCTCTTGTATTTCAGTGGACACGGTTACAGCCCTTGACCAAACCGAAAATACGCTCTCTACAAGACTTGGTTCACTCACAACTCACACACTTTTCTCAAAACTTAATGAAGTGAACACATTACATGGATATATATACCCGTTACAGCTCGTCTGGTCGAAGGATCAGATAGACTGATCGAAAGATCATCTATCGATCTGAAACCTACCGAAGGATCACATATACCTCGAAGGATGATATCCTTCGAGGTCCATCTTTATCCATCGATGTATTATCCTTCGAGCTCATCGAAGGATATAAACAATCCTTCGATGACTCAACCTTCGACACAAACAGCTTACAAAATATGTGCTAACTGTTTGGCCAAGTCAAACCAAGAGGATGGTTGACTTGGTCAAACTTACATCGAACACACATATAAACAAACCTAAGACGTAACTCAGACTAATACAAGACATCGTTTTGTATCATGACAAAATACAGACAAAGTACAGACACAAGTGCACCAACAAACTCCCCCTTGGCTGTAGCTTTGTCTCGATCTTCGTGTCTTCAAGTCTTTGACGTCCTTTCAAGTCTTCAATGTCGGAGGATCTTTAAAGTCTTCACGTCTTGAAAGCAGAAAGTGTACCAACAAACTCCCCGTTTCATGTAGGAAGTGTGTTGACAAACTCCCCCTTAACATAAGCTCCCCCTTGAGTTATGCTCGTGAAAGATTTGATCTACAGTACTTGAGATCCTTGTGGTGTTGATGATGGCCAGCGGCAACTCGATCATCTTCATCATTTGAGTGCCTCCATGTAGTGTCTTCATTCCTAAGCTTGTCATCGACCATGTTCTCCTTGCCTTTAGAATCTGCACATGCAAGAAATCTAAACGCGTAATGAGAACAACTGCTTGGAATATAGTTAACATAAACAAACGACACACGTATGACCATATATCAATCAAACACCGTCCGACAGTTTGAAAGTTTAATAAATTTGTCAATTTTAGTCTTTAACTTTCAAAACTTGCAAATTTCGACCGTTTATGAAGATTTAGTCAATCCGGTTTTCGTTCAGGTTTCAGGCAACGAAGACTCGAGATCCAACATCGTACGATCGAAAATAAAACAGAAATAAAATCTTTTTGTTTTTTAGAAAGTTTATATTAAAACACACCTAAAATCTTTTTGGTATTTTGAATATTTCAACTTTAAAGACTGAAAGCAGTAAATAAATATATACAAAGATGCAGAAACTGAAAGCATTAAATAAATATTTACAGACATTCTTTTTGCGAGTTTCGAGGGTAAGAGAATCATATCAGTGTACGGTCATGCCAAAACGCTCTTGCTGTGCAATTAGTTAACATTAAGATAAGCATCCTATAACAATTATCGGTATTGTTGTCCACATAAGCTCAACTTATCAGATGTAATCATGTTGCGGGGATACGTTAAGGTATGATTTATACTTACCGACCGGTGTTCATCCACATCACGACACATTCCCGTATCAAGGTATACACGAGGGTTCATCTTACCGGTGAGTATACCGATTATCATCTGTTTGACCGTATATGATGTGAGATTCTCACTTATTTTGATTTGAAAACAAGCCCTATGTGATAGAATCACTTATTGATGAGGAACTTGATTTTCGATGCATGAGGGCACAGGAGCAAGTCCGTGAACAGGTCAGTACTTTCGTACAGCAGAGAGACGAACTTGACTCCCGGATAAATGTCATATATTATCACTTATTTGTTTGGACATGTGATTGTTGATCACTTATTGAGGTCGAATGCAATATGTACACGTATGTATGGTATCATGGAAGGTCTAGACTTGCGTCCCCGTTATTTTTCGGTAAAAGATACAACCATGATACCCAGATGATAAGCAGCATAAAGACCGAATATCTCAGAACCTCGGCAATCTATCAAACGAAATTTCGGTACTAAGACCATATGCCAATGAATGGTTCCCACCTGGTCTTCAGTCGGATTTAAGTTTATATCACCCTGCACACTTTAAAATGATTGTGAGCCTACCGATACATCTTATATAGAGTTGCTTATCATTTTTCATTTAAGGTTTAAAGAGATTTGGATAGACCACTGATGTACTATCATTTTCTCTTTTTCTCGCCAGGAAACTCATTTTTGTTTTTCTATTGTTTTTGTGTTTTTGAAATTTTTCGATGTTTTTGGATTTTCAAATTTTGGATTTACTCCCCCTAAAATCAATAAACTAAGATAAATTTAAAACACAAAGGTATTTACAAAAATGATTTTCCGATGTTGGTTTTACTCTTGCTTGACCTTAATGCCGTTTACCAATAATAAATAGTCAAATCTTGATTTGTCAAATGCTTTGGTAAAAAGGTCGGCACGTTGGTCATCGGTGTGGACGTAAGCAACATCGATTAGCCTTTTCTCAAAGCAATCACGTATGAAGTGATACTTAATTTCGATGTGCTTAGTCTTTGAATGCTGCACAGGATTTCTAGTGATCTGTAAGGCAGCAGAATTATCAACGTAAATAGGAGTAGTTAGGAATTCAAAACCGTAGTCGCGCATTTGTTGTTGGATCCATAGGACTTGGGAGCAACAACTTGAGGCAGCAATGTATTCAGCTTCGCATGTTGATGTAGCGACGCACGTCTGCTTCTTGCACTGCCATGTGACTAGGCGATTTCCCAAAAACTGACATCCAGCCGTTGTGGATTTGCCGTCGATTTTGCATCCGCCAAAATCAGAATCACTGAAAGCGATCAAGTCAAAGTTATTATCCCTAGGGTACCATAGACCGGTGTCAGGGTAACCCTTCAAATAACGAAAAATCCTTTTCACAGCTGCAAGATGTGAAGCCTTCGGGTTCACTTGATATCTGGCAAGCAGGCACGTTGGGTACATTATATCTGGTCTTGATGCTGTGAGATACATAAGAGATCCGATCATCGCGCGGTAGTACGAGGGGCTAACAGCTTCACCCTTCAAGTCTGGAGTAATTCCGTGATTTTGCGGCAATGGGGTACCGATGGGCGTTGCATCAGACATCTGGAACCGGCTCAAGATGTCACCAACATATTTAGTCTGATGGATGAATATCCCAGACTCAGTTTGTTGCACTTGTAGGCCCAAAAAGAAAGTCATTTCCCCCATAGCACTCATCTCGAATTTATCCTACATAATGCGCTCGAAATTCCTACACAAAACATCATTAGTAGAACCAAAAATAATATCATCAACGTATACCTGTACTAGTAGAAGATCTCCATCTTGTTCTTTGATGAAAAGAGTACAATCGATAAGACCTCTTCGAAATCCATTCTCCAGCAGATAATTAGATAAGGTTGCATACCAAGCTCGCGGTGCTTGATGTAGACCATAGAGAGCTTTGTTGAGCAACCAAACCCGATCGGGATGGATAGGATCTTCAAAACCTGGAGGCTGTTCGACGTACACCTCTTCTTCCACCACACCATGTAAGAATGCACTTTTGACGTCCATCTGGTATACCTTGAAACCTTTGAATGAGGCATAAGCCAGAAAGATCCGAATTGCTTCTAGACGTGCAACAGGTGCATACACTTCGTTGTAGTCGATCCCTTCTATCTGACGAAAACCTTGAACGACTAGCCTTGCTTTGTTTCGAATAACGACTCCACGGTCATCCTTTTTGCATTTAAACACCCAACGGGTACCAATCTTCTTGTAACCAGCATGTTTCTCTACGAGTTTCCAGACACCAAGCTTCTGGAATTGTTGCAGCTCTTCCTGCATCGCTTCAACCCATGAGTTATCTTTCAAAGCTTCTTTCCAAGTTCTTGGCTCTTCCTGTGAGACATAACACGCGAAAGACCAATCGTTTTGTTGACCAGATTCTCTAATCGCCGCATACAAGCCTGCATTGTTGTTGTTTCGCAACATGTTTCTTGTTTGAATGCCACTTTGTACATTTCCGATGATGTTTTGTTGAGGATGGGTATTGTGAATCCTTGTTTCTGGATTATTTTGAACTGGAATGTTTGTACCCAGATTGTTGAGATTGAGATCAACAACCAATTTAATGCCCGGAATTGACGAAGAGGATGATGCAGTAGCTTCAGCTGTTCTAGGGACATCCACTGGAGGTGTACCCTCTGAAGTACCATGAACTGCTGTTATTGGAGCTTCTTGATCTGCATCTAGAAATTCATCATCCTCTGAAGATTCGTTCAATTCGGTAGCATCGTGAAAATCCTCATTATCGAGAGCATTATTATTCACTGAAGATGGTTCTTGATTGACAATAATGGGACGAACCAACGGTGAATCTGTTGCATTGTCACTCTCGAAAAACATCCTTGCCGCAGCATTTTCTTCAACTGCTTCAACATTGATCGAATTGAAAAAGTTATCGTACTCAAACATCCAAGGCTGACCAGGACATTTGACTGGTAAAGTGTGCCTTTGTACTCTGACTTCAGACCATTCCTCGACCCTTTTAGTCTCTAGATTCCAGACTCTTAAGTTCGGGGTGGCATACCCAAGAAAGTATCCATCAATTGCTTTTGCCCCAAACTTTCCATTAGGATCAATTATTGTGCACGGAGCTCCAAACGGTTCGAGATATGACAAATCTGGTTTCCGTTTGTTAATAAGCTCAAAGCAGGTCTTGTTGTGCCTTTTGACTGTAAGGACTCGGTTCAACGTATAACATGCAGAGGCCACAGCTTCAGTCCAGAATGGAATCGGCAATTGTGACTCTACCAACATAGTCCTAGCAGTCTCGATCAATGTGCGGTTCTTACGTTCAGCGACGCCATTCTGTTGAGGAGTATAAGCTGCACTAAATTCGTGAAGAATACCTTTTTAAGTGCAAAACTCCGCCATGGCATGATTTTTGAATTCAGTACCATTGTCGCTACGTATCCGACTAACCTTCAACTTATATAGATTCTCAATCTGAATGATTAAGTTTTTGATAATACCGAAGGTTTCGCTCTTGTGTGCCATGAACGCCACCCAAGAAAATCTTGAATAATCATCAGTTATCACGAGGCAATATTGATCATTCCTAATACTTTTGTGCTTGACAGGACCGAACAAATCCATGTGCAAACGTTCAAGAGGAACAGCCACCGTGTTGATTTTCTTTGTAGGGTATCGCTTCTTCGTTTGTTTTCCTTTCTGGCACGAGACACAGACGTCTTGAAGATGGAAGTTTTTAAGAGGAACACCATTCACTAATTCATTTGACACCAAATGATTCATTTTGCGTAAGTGAATGTGACCCATTCGTCTGTGCCAAGAGACTGAGTCTTTTTCTGTGGCTTTTGAAACGAAACAAGTTGCTTGTGCAGACGTTTTGATAGCTTGGCTCATATCAAGGACGTACAAGTCATTTATCCTTGGAGCAGATAAGAGAATCCATTCTTTCGGAATTTTGAAGCCGGGTTTCAGCACATAACATCCATTTGCATCAAAGTGTACTGAGAACTGCTTATCACAAATTTGAGAAACACTAAGAAGATTGTGATCAAGTTGTTGTACGGAGTTGATCTTATCAAAGCTAACAACCCCGTTGGAAATCATTCCTTCACCCGTAATATATCCGCCTTTATCTCCAGCAAAAGCAACATAACCTCCTCTAATAGATTTAACGTCGTAGAGAAGCTTCATGTCGCCTGTCATGTGCCTGGATGCCCCACTATCAACAATCCAATGACTACTGATAGTTCCTCCTGGAACACCCTGCACATGAACTCACATGATTAGTTGGAGATGGGGACCCAAGCCATTGTGGTCTTGGGTCTTCCATTTTCATCAACAACAATAACTTCTATTCTTTGATGATTCATAAATTGTGATGGCCCCCCTGATTCAATAACCGTTTTTGGTTTCCAGGTCTGTTTTGTTATACCAGTTTGATTGTTTGACAATTTAACTTCGTGATTGTTTGAAGTTTTTGAAAATTTTGAGTTTTCTGGCTTAACTGAAACAGATTGTTTTTGAACCACATCAGTTTTAAGTGCCTTTTCAATCACCTTGACTTGTTGGCGTTTCTGGTTCTTTTCCCTTTCTCTTACAAGTCGGGGATCTTGTTTTACAGAAACAGATCGCTTTTGGTGATTGCGTTCACGGGGATCATCATCCTTTGCTTTCAACTTATGAAGATACGGACAATTTTGAATTATGTGTCCAATTTCACCACATTCAAAACATGATCTTTGTTCAACAAACCCCGAAGTATCATGTGATCGTCTTGCCGATGATGAACTTTGTGATCCCGAGGTACTAGGTTTTGAACTATTTGGTTCATTCCTTTTCATCACTGTTGCTTTCTTGACAAAATCTAAGTTAGATTGATTTTCAAACTTTTCAATTTTGTCCGTTCCCTTAGATTTCACAAAGTTCACATTCTTGTTCTTCTTTTGATTTGGCTTCTTTTGACTTTGAGCCGGCAATTTTCCTTTTTGTTTGTTATGATTTTGCTGCCTTTTCTCTGTTGGTAATTTCTGATTGCCAAATTGTTTTCTAACTTCAGCCTTTGGGATAGGAGGGCACTGTGTTACCACAACGTGTGATCCTCTCTTACCCAGAAATTTACTTGTCGAATTTTCAAAAACTTTACTGATTAAGGATTGATTTACATTCTTAATCGGAAAATCTTTGTCAGAATAAATTTTATTATCACCAACAAGAGTATACAGCAAATCCACACTCTCCGACTCTTGTGAAGACAAGGACTCGATTGCAACAGTCTTAGCGGGTTTTGCAGGAGGATCACACAGAATATGATTCTCAAGAGGTATGTCCTCTTCTTTTATCACCGCATCAGACTTTGCTGAATCAGTATCATCAGATTCATCATCAGAAGAATCAGCATCCTCAACAACAACTGGAGGATCCTGATTCTGTTCAGAAGAAGACACACAAGTATCTGCTGACACATCCGAATCTGATGATATTTCTTTCTTGTATCCGAGTCCTGTTGCAAATTCATTAACATCTAGAGGAACAGATGGTTCAAAGAAAGTTCTATCCTCCTCGTCAGGCATGGCATCATAATTGTGTCTCACAGGTGGTGGACATTTCTTGTAGCCTATGCATGTGACATCCCGTTTCTCTTTCTGTACGTCAATGATGTGATCCAACACATAGCTAGAGCTCAAATAACTGTCTAGCTTAAGTTGGATCGCCTCACTTTCAGTTTTCACACAAGCCATTTCCTTTTGCATTACCTCAAGACGAGTTATATACAAATTAATGTCAGTTTGTTTTCTGGAAACCATTTTAGTTAACTCGGTTTTATCTTTCTTTAATTTTTCAATTACCGATTTAAACTCCTTTTCATGGTTTTCATAAAACATGTTGGCTTCAGTGCACTTCGAAAGATCAACGGTCAATTTCTGATTGTGAATGAATGTCACATCATATTTCTCTTGCAAAGCCTCGTGTTTCCTTTGCAATTCACACCACTTATCATTCAATGAAACATGTTTGTCTTGCAAGTCAAACAAACTAGCTTGTAAAGCATCATGTTTGCCTTGCAACTCAGACATGCTTGTCTCTGAATCAGCACATTTAATACTCAATATGTCACAATTATCACAACTAACAGAAGTGGGTTCATCGACACATACCTGACTTGATGAACTGTCGACATTAGCCAAAAAGGCTGAATGGAGAGAAGACGAAGAATAAGCAGCTTGATCCACCAAAATAGATCTTCTTTGAATTCCTGCTGCAGCTTCTTCCAATAGCTCATCAATATCTGCATTAACTGATGCACTTGATGTGTCATCTTCCTGATCATTCCCTGAACTCGAGGACTCTTCATCTGAACTTCCACTGTAACCGGAGCTGTCTTCATCTTCAGAAGATTCATCACCATTGGTGGAAGATTCTCCACCACTGGCGTGATTTAAATCCTTAACCACTTCAGCAAAACACGCTGTTCCATCTGGAGCATCACTTCCCAACTGAAGTGACCAATCACAACCTTCATCTACTTGAACCACAAGTGCCTGGTTGCCATTTGATGGTCCTGCTTGGCTTTGGTTGTTGACAGGTATCAACGTACGCACATTATTCCTGTTCTGGTTCTGCTGGTTGCCTTGGTTTCTGAAAGGATTCTGGTTTCCATGCTGAGCTGGTCTTGTGCATTCCCTTTTGAAATGACTCCGTTCACCACAGTTAAAGCATTTAACAGCTTGCTTGTCGAACCCATACTTGGTGTCTTTCTTGCTTTCCAAGCTGGTTCTGCCAGTTCTTTCCATGAAATCCTTTGCCCGCCTTACAGCACTTGCGAAGGCCCATTTGATGTCCATCAAATCCATCTCTTCTTTATCGATCTGCTGATAGTCTTCTTGTGTCAGATTAATGTTCCCAATCTGACCTTCTACTAACCCACAGTATGCGCTCACCAAAGTGTTTAGAAGCTCCATATGTTCTTTTGCTACTTCAACACTGACTTTAGAGAAACTTGAGGTGTCGAGCCGTACTGTATTTGACTTTGATTGCTGACTAGCAGATGATGTGCTTCCATAACATGCTTGCTGTTGAGGAGGAAGTGGATTCCCGTATAAATCTGTTGGTCCGGTAGATCGAACAGGTAATGGATTTCCGAACATATCAGTTGCTCTGATAGGTCGTTGGCTTTGCTGTTGTGGTACTGGTTGAGGGACTGGTTCAAGCGGATTTCCATACATGTCTGTTGTTGGAGGAGGCTTGACATACATGTCAGTGCTAGACATAAACGCTGTTTGAATTGGAGCGTGTGAGGAAGGTTTTGTAGAAGTGCTAGAAGTTCCATAATACATTTCAGGATTTTGTGGCACTGGAACTCTTTTTGCCTTGATAGTTTCTTCCTGATTCTTGTTTTCCAGGAGTTGAGCAAAGTCATTGAAGTTTGTTGTAGCTAAAGTGCCATTGTACTTCATGATTTCCAAGAAAGTATTCCATTGAGGTGGCAGTGCATCTGCAAACTTTTTCACTACCTCTGCTGAAGTTGTTACAACCCCAATATTTGCCAATTCAGTCAGCAAATGATTAAATCGACTTGTCAAATCTCCTAAAGATTCATTCTCCATACAAGTAAAACCATCAAACTCTTTCTTTAGCAGGTCTTTTCTCAATTGACGTGTCGCTTCATTTCCTACGCCCCTTATCTTCAATGCGTCCCACAACTTCTTCGTTGTCTTGAAACTGACAAATTGATGATAAATATCTTTGCTTAACGCCTGAGTAAGAATGGCATACGCTTTCTTCTCTAAGTCATAGACCTTCTTCTGATCTTCCGTAAGATCGGCAAACGTAGCAGCAGATGAAGCGGCAACCTCTATTGTTTGATCAAAATCTGTGATGAAACGCAACCACAATTCTGTATTTTGACCAAGGACGTATGTATGAAATCTACCAAACCATCCCGGATATTCACTTAAGTGCATCAACTTTGGCGGCCTATTCAAACTTCCCGTTTCACTCTCGCTTAACAAAATGCTTTGAATACTTGGAGTTTGATTTGATACGAATGCCCATTGACCGGTAGATATAGCATTAGCTTGCGAAGATACAGGTACGGGAGATTCGGCCCATGCAAGAGATAAACTGGTATTTGTATACTTTCCCGAATCCGGAGCCGGAGTACCATAATACATTTCTGTATTTATCGGAATACCCCACATCGAATTCATTTTTAACACACCAGTTCTCTCGGGTTCTCCTTGTTAACAACCAACCAGCCGAAGGATCCCTGATCGAAAGACGAGAAAAACACAAACTTGTTAAATTTAAACAGACAAGGATCGAAGGATCAATACTTGTTCGAAGGATCAACAGTGTTCGAAAGATCACTGTTGAATTTCGAACAATGATTTTGAAGGATTCTCCAATCGAAAGATCCTTATGTTTCGAACCAGAACTGTAGATCGAAAAATGTATCCTTCGAAAAGATTCCTTGGATCGAAGGATAAGTCACAGACTTCGAAGGATGTTCAAAGGATGATTATCTATTGAACCTCCTTTGATTGAAAGATGATCTTTCGACTTCGAAGGATATCCTTCGATCTGCACTGACACAGTTGACAAAAGTGACAGGTTGGTGAAAAAGGTGATGGGTTGGTAGAAAGCTTTCGGCAGAAGGTATGCTCAGACCATACTTTCTGCCAACCCAAGATTTGAACAATAAAATATCACTTAAAAAAAGTTCTTATCCAGAAAACCGGTCACCGGAGTAAGCCGGAATTTGGCCGGAAATTACCAAACTTCTTAAAAACAAGTTTTTAAGTTACCCAACCCGTCCTTAAACACACCCGGTTAGTTTAGAACACGTTTTTACGACAAGAAAAGCGAGAAAAACACTAAAAACGGGTGCTAAACCATGTGAGTTTTGTCCAAACACTCCAAAGTCTTGTATAAACTCGGTTTTTAACAAGGAAAAGAGCCACGACTCTGATACCACTTGTAGGTCCCTCGGAGGATGAGGTTCAACCTTATCCTTGTTATATTTAACACACTAGCAAGTGCGGAATCCAAGCTAGAATGCAAACCGGTAGTTTATATGAGAGCACAAGCCACAAAGAGAAGGGTAGACACACGAGATATCAAAGTTTTCTCTTGTATTTCAGTGGACACGGTTACAGCCCTTGACCAAACCGAAAATACGCTCTCTACAAGACTTGGTTCACTCACTTCTCACACTTTTTCTCTCTAACTTCATGAAGTGAACACATTACATGGATATATATATCCATCACAGCTCGTCTGGTCGAAGGATCAGATAGACTGATCGAAAGATCATCTGTCGATCTGAAACCTACCGAAGGATCACATATACCTCGAAGGATGATATCCTTCGAGGTCCATCCATATCCATCAAAGGTTTATCCTTCGAGCTCATCGAAGGATATAAACAATCCTTCGATGACTCATCCTTCGACACAAACATCTTACAACCCATGTTCTAACTGTTTGGTCAAGTCAAACCAGGAGGATGGTTGACTTGGTCAAACTTACATCGAACACACATAATAACAAACCTAAGACGTAACTCAGACTAACACAAGACATCGTTTTGTATCATGACGAAATACAGACAAAGTACAGACACAAGTGCACCAACAAACTCCCCCTTGGCTGTTGCTTTGTCTCGATCTTCGTGTCTTCAAGTCTTTGACGTCCTTTCAAGTCTTCAATGTCGGAGGATCTTTAAAGTCTTCACATCTTGAAAGCAGAAAGTGTACCAACAAACTCCCCGTTTCATGTAGGAAGTGTGTTGACAAACTCCCCCTTAACATAAGCTCCCCCTTGAGTTATGCTCGTGAAAGATTTGATCTACAGTACTTGAGATCCTTGTGGTGTTGATGATGGCCAGCGGCAACTCGATCATCTTCATCATTTGAGTGCCTCCATGTAGTGTCTTCATTCCTAAGCTTGTCATCGACCATGTTCTCCTTGCCTTTAGAATCTGCACATGCAAGAAATCTAAACGCGTAATGAGAACAACTGCTTGGAATATAGTTAACATAAACAAACGACACACGTATGACCATATATCAATCAAACACCGTCCGACAGTTTGAAAGTTTAATAAATTTGTCAATTTTAGTCTTTAACTTTCAAAACTTGCAAATTTCGACCGTTTATGAAGATTTAGTCAATCCGGTTTTCGTTCAGGTTTCAGGCAACGAAGACTCGAGATCCAACATCGTACGATCGAAAATAAAACAGAAATAAAATCTTTTTGTTTTTTAGAAAGTTTATATTAAAACACACCTAAAATCTTTTTGGTATTTTGAATATTTCAACTTTAAAGACTGAAAGCAGTAAATAAATATATACAAAGATGCAGAAATTGAAAGCATTAAATAAATATTTACAGACATTCTTTTTGCGAGTTTCGAGGGTAAGAGAATCATATCAGTGTACGGTCATGCCAAAACGCTCTTGTTGTTCAACTAGTTAACATTAAGATAAGCATCCTATAACAATTATCGGTATTGTTGTCCACATAAGCTCAACTTATCAGATGTAATCATGGCGAGGGGATACGTTAAGGTATGATTTATACTTACCGACCGGTGTTCATCCACATCACGACACATTCCCGTATCAAGGTATGCACGAGGGTTCATCTTACCGGTGAGTATACCGACTATCATCTGTTTGACCGTCTATGATGTGAGATTCTCACTTATTTTGATTGAAAACAAGCCCTATGTGATAGAATCACTTATTGATGAGGAACTTGATTTTCGATGCATGAAGGGCACAAGAGCAAGTCCGTGAACAGGTCAGTACTTTCGTACAGCAGAGAGACGAACTTGACTCCCGGATAAATGTGATATATTATCACTTATTTGTCTGGACATGTGATTGTTGATCACTTATTGAGGTCGAATGCAATATGTACACGTATGTATGGTATCATGGAAGGTCTAGACTTGCGTCCCCGTTATTTTTCGGTAAAAGATACAACCATGATACCCAGATGATAAGCAGCATAAAGACCGAATATCTCAGAACCTCGGCAATCTCTCAAACGAAATTTCGGTACCAAGACCATATGCCAATTAGTGGTTCCCACCTGGTCTTCAGTCGGATTTAAGTTTATATCACCCTGCACACTTTAAAATGATTGTGAGCCTACCGATACATCTTATATAGAGCTGCTTATCGTTTTTTATTTTGGGTTTAAAGAGGTTTAGACAGACCACTGATGTACTATCACTTTCTCTTTTGCTCGCCAGGAAACTCATTTTTGCTTTTCTACTGTTTTTGTGTTTTTGAAATTTTTCGATGTTTTTGGATTCCGCACTTGCTAGTGTGTTAAATATAACAAGGATAAGGTTGAACCTCATCCTCCGAGGGACCTACAAGTGGTATCAGAGCTAGAATGCAAACCGGTAGTTTATATGAGAGCACAAGCCACAAAGAGAAGGGTAGACACACGAGATATCAAAGTTTTCTCTTGTATTTCAGTGGACACGGTTACAGCCCTTGACCAAACCGAAAATACGCTCTCTACAAGACTTGGTTCACTCACAACTCACACACTTTTCTCAAAACTTAATGAAGTGAACACATTACATGGATATATATACCCGTTACAGCTCGTCTGGTCGAAGGATCAGATAGACTGATCGAAAGATCATCTATCGATCTGAAACCTACCGAAGGATCACATATACCTCGAAGGATGATATCCTTCGAGGTCCATCTTTATCCATCGATGTATTATCCTTCGAGCTCATCGAAGGATATAAACAATCCTTCGATGACTCAACCTTCGACACAAACAGCTTACAAAATATGTGCTAACTGTTTGGCCAAGTCAAACCAGGAGGATGGTTGACTTGGTCAAACTTACATCGAACACACATATAAACAAACCTAAGACGTAACTCAGACTAATACAAGACATCGTTTTGTATCATGACAAAATACAGACAAAGTACAGACACAAGTGCACCAACAGATACATTTTGATGAGTTGATAGAAGATTGGTATAAATTTTGATGAGTTGAGAGAAGATTGTGGTAAAAATGTGTTTGATATGTGGTATTATTTATAAAGGTTGGATGTATTTAAAAAAAAAAAAAACTTGGGCCAAACTATCCGTTGGCAACGGATATACGCATAGGGAAAAGAAGAAGTTGGGCGACCTGCTGGAGACGGGCTGGAGGGGGACGCCACCCAAGACGCCAAGGGGGCGGTGTTCCAGGCGACTCCGGGCGACTCGGGTGGTGGAGTCGCCCCACTCCCTTCAGTCTTAGTTTAGCGTTAAAGAAAAAAGGGTAACATTTTAAGGTAGATGTCTGGAATGATGTGACGTGCTAAGGTGACAAGTGTGAGACCAAACCCAGCTTTAGTATTGGAGATGCTCTAAAAGATTATAGTTTCAAGTACTTATAAGGTAATGGTGGGTAACCCGAGAACTATGGATCGGTTTGGTTCATAGATTTTTTTTCGAAGGAATTAAGGATCGTTTGGTTCATGGATTTCAAAGGAATTGAAATTGAAAATTGGAAAATATTCCATCAAAAATAATGTTTGGTTGGTTTTTAATAAAAATGGAATTGGAAAACAATCCACCAAATTCCATCAATCAAAGGAATTTGATAATTCTTCCTACTAGTTATAAAAACAGTCACTGCGTTGCGGCGAACTTGTTTTGTTATTTAGTCTGTGTTTATATATGTTTGAAATCACTACGAGCGCGTTGCACATGGAATCATTGACAAGTATAAAAAGAAAATGTAGAAAAAAACACGATAAAATAACTGAAAGAAAAATCAACTAAAAAAGTTGTATGGTAATGATGTTGTTCGGTAGAAGCCCGTAGTCAGAGATGTGCAAATAGTAATGGGTACCGGTACCGAATTTCCTGAAACGAAAGATCCTAAGTACCAGTTCGGTACTGACGTTTGGCGTTCCTGGTACCGGTTCGCTATCAGTTTTTACCTTCATATACCGATATCATAACCGGTATTTTTGGTACCAATACCGATTCGGTATCAGTTGGCACCGAGCTCATCCCAACCCCTGAAACTAATAAAAAGTTGTACGATACCGTTGGTGTTCGTACGGTACCCGTGATCAGGGATGAGCAAATGGTACTGGGTAGCAGTACCAAATTTCTCGAACTAAAAGATTATCAAACTCAATCCGGTACCGACTTTTGGCGTTTTATGTACCAGGCTGGTGCTGGTTTTTACCTTCATGTACCGATGACGAACCGGTATTTTCGATACAAGTACCGGTTAACACCAAGCTTATCAGACTTAAAAAGTACAGGAGATAACAATTATTATAATATTAAGTTAATAAAACTATAAAAAAACTATATATAGTATTTTATTATATTTAGTTTACTGTTCATTTCATATTCTTATTAATATATAAGGAGAATATATAGGAGAATTTGAAAAGAAATTCTAAACTTTTAAACTTTTCATTGAAATGTTTTTTTTATTACTAAAATATCTTCATATTTTCATATCCTTCACTGCTTCAAAGAAAAGAAATGAGGACAAGTTTCTCTTCTTAGTTTTTAACAATTACAATTTCATTTACCAATTTATAAACCAAACACAATACAAAATTCTATTGGAATTAATTCCAATTCCATTTCCATTTCCCTTTATGAATTCCAATTCCTTAGAAATTATGTGAACCAAACGGGCCCTTAAAATCTTGAATGAAATTGGAATTTGATGGAATTAAAATTAATTTCAATCAAGTTTTGTATTTTGTTTGGTTTGGTAAATTTTTAAAATGGAATGAAATGAATTTTGTGTTTGGTTTGGTAAATTTAAAAATTGAATTAAATGAATTACAACATGAAAATGATGTTGGTGCACTTACGTCTGCACTTTGTCTGTATTCGGTCACGATGTAAAACGATGTCTTTGTAGTCATGTAAGTTTGACCAAGTCAACCATCCTCCTGGTTTGACTTGGCCAAACAGTCAACATTATGTTTGTAAGATGCTGGGTCGAAGGATAAGTCATCGAAGGATTGTCCTATATCCTTCGTTGATCAGCTCGAAACATGAACCTTCGATAGATGGACCACGAAAGATCACATCTTTCGAGGTACATCTGGATCTTTCGAGCTGTTTCTGGTCGATAGATGATCCTTCGATCATACTATCTGATCCTTCGACCAGACCTGATGTTTTGGGTATAAATACCCGTGTGTTGTGTTCACTTCAGAGAGATAGAGGAGTTAGACATTTTAGAAAAAGTGAGAGCATTCTGTTCAGAGAACACACACACACGAAACATAGAGAGAGTTTATAGAATACATCTGTAAACCTTGTGCTTGTAACCGAACCTTTCATACGTTTAATACAAGTGGTGTTAATGGTTGAATATTGCGTGTTGTGTTTATCATTGTGCTTGTTCTATCCCGGTTTGCATGCTAGCTTGGATTCCGCACTCGCTAGTGTGTTAGACATAACAAGGAATAGGTTAAACCTCAACCTCCGAGGGACCTACAAGTGGTATCAGAGCCGTGGCTCTTTTCCTTGTTAAAAACCGGGTTTTTACAAGTCTTTGGAGTGTTTGGATAAAGCTCACTGTTTTAGCATCCGTTTGTAACTGTTTTTCTCGATTATCTTGACGTTAAAACGTGTCTAAACTTACCGGGTGTGTTAAAAGACGGTTTGGGTAACTTGAAAACTTGTTTTTAAGTTGTTTGGTATTTTCCGGCCATAATTCCGGCTTCTCCGGTGACCGGCTGTTCTGGATAAGTTAATTATATTTTATGTTTCAAATCATGTTTTTGGCAGAAAGCATGGTCTGACCATATCTTCCGCAGAAAGTTTCTACCAACCCATCACCTTTTTCACCAACCTGTCATCTTTTGTCAACTGTGTCAGAACCGTTCGAAAGATATCCTTCGAACTCGAAAGATCATCTTTCGATCAGTGGAGGTTCGATAGATCAATCATCATTCGAACCAAGGAATCATTTCGAAAGACCATCTTTCGATCAGTGGAGGTTCGATAGATCATCATCCTTCGAACCAAGGAATCATTTCGAAGCATACATCTTTCGGTCTACAGTTCTTTTTCGAAAGACCAGGATCCTTCGATAGGGGAGTCTTTCGAAAACAATTGTTCGAAACTCAACAGTGATCTTTCGAACACTGTTGATCCTTCGAACAAGCTTTGATCTTTCGATCCTTAGTCTGTTTATGTTTAACAGTTTGTGTTTCTTGTCATCCTTCGAACAGATCCTTCGGCTGGTGTAATATTATTTTTCTTGATCAAAAATGAATTCGATGTGGGGTGTTCCGGTAAATGCAGAGATGTATTTTGGTACTCCGGCTCCGGATTCGGGTTCGCAAGCTAATGCTCCATCTACCGGTCAATGGGCATTCGTATCAAATCAAGCTCCAAGTGTTCAAAGCATTTTGCTAAGTGAAAGTGAAACGGGAAGTCTGAATAGGCCTCCAAAGTTGATGCACTTAAGTGAATATCCGGGATGGTTTGATAGATTTCATACATACGTCCTTGGTCAAAATACAGAATTGTGGTTGCGCTTCATCACAGACTTTGATCAAACAATAGAGGTTGCCGCTTCATCTGCTGCTACGTTTGCCGATCTTACAGAAGATCAGAAGAAGATCTATGATTTGGAAAAGAAGGCATATGCCATTCTTTCTCAGGCATTAAGCAAAGATATTTATCATCAATTTGTCAGTCACAAGACAACGAAGAGGTTGTGGGACGCATTGAAAACAAGGGGCGTGGGAAATGAAGCGACACGTCAACTGAGAAAAGAATTGCTGAAGAAAGAGTTCGATGGTTTTACTTGTATGCAGAATGAATCTTTAGGAGATTTGACTAGTCGATATACTCATTTGCTGACTGAATTGGGAAATATTGGAGTTGTAACAACTTCAGCAGAGATAGTGAAGAAGTTTGCAGATGCACTGCCACCTCAATGGAATAATTTCTTAGAAATCCTGAAGTACAATGGCACTTTGGATACAACAAACTTCGGTGACTTTGCTCAACTCCTGGAAAACAAGAATCAGGAAGAAACTCTCAAGGCTAAAAGAGTTCCAATGCCACAAAATCCTGAAATGTATTATGGAGTTTCTAGCACTTCCACAAAACCTTCTTCACACGCTCCAATTCAAACAGCATTTGTGTCTAGCACCAGCTTGTATGGCACTCCTCCTCCAACAACAGACATATATGGAAATCCGCTTAATCCAGTTCCTCAACCAGTGCCACAACAGCAAAGCCAACAACCTATCAGAGCAACTGATATATTCGGAAATCCACTTCCTCCTCAACAGCAACAGCAAGCTTGTTATGGAAGTACATCATCTGCTGGTCAACAATCAAAGCCAAATACAGTACGGCTCGACACCTCAAGCTTTTCTAAAGTCAGTGTTGAAGTAGCAAAAGAACATATGGAGCTGCTAAACACTTTGGTGAGCGCATACTGTGGATTAGTGGAAGGTCAGATTGGTAATATTAATCTGACACAAGAAGACTATCAGCAGATTGATAAGGAAGAGATGGATTTGATGGACATCAAATGGGCTTTCGCCAGTGCTGTGAGGAGAGCAAAAGATTTCATGGAAAGAACTGGAAGAACCAGCTTGGAAGGCAAGAAAGACACCAAGTATGGGTTTGATAAGCAGGCTGTTAAGTGCTTCAATTGTGGTGAACGTGGTCATTTTAAAAGGGAATGTACAAGGCCATCTCAACATGGGAACCAGAATCCCTTCAGAGGTCAAGGAAACAGGGCTAATCAGAACCAAGCGAGGAACAACGAGCGAACACTGGTGCCTGTCAACAACCAGAATCAAGCAGGACCATCAAATGCCAACCAGGCACTTGTGGTTCAAGTAGATGAAGGTTGTGATTGGTCAATTCAGCTAAATAATGATGCTCCAGATGGAACAGCGTGTTTTGCTGAAATTGTCAAGGATCTTAAACACGCCAGTGGTGGAGAATCTTCCACCAATGGTGTTGAATCTTCTGAAGATGAAGACAGCTCCGGTTACAGTGGAAGTTCAGATGAAGAGTCCTCCGCTTCAGGCGATGATCATATAGATGACACATCAAGTGCGTCAGTCGATGCAAACATTGATGAGCTATTGGAGGAAGCTGCAGCAGGAATTCAAAGAAGATCTATTTTGGTGGATCAAGCTGCTTATTCTTCGTCTTCTCTCCATTCAGCCTTTATGGCTAATGTCGACAGTTCATCAAGTCAGGTATGTGTCGATGAACCCACTTCTGTTAGCTGTGATAATTGTGATAGTGTGAATGTTAGATGTGCTGATTTGGAAGCAAACATGTCTGAGTTGCAAGGCAAACACGATGCTCTACAAGCTAGTTTGTTTGACTTGCAAGACAAACATGTTTTAGTGAATGATAAGTGGTGTGAATTGCAAAGCAAGCATGAGGCTTTGCAAGAGAAATATGATGTGACATTCATTCACAATCAGAAATTAACCGTTGATCTCTCAAAGTGCACTGAAGCCAATATGTTTTATGAAAACCATGAAAAGGAATTTAAGTCAATGATTGAAACGTTAAAGAAAGATAAAACAGAGTTGACAAAAATGGTTTCCAGAAAACAAACTGACATTAACCTGTATATAACTCGTCTTGAGGTAATGCAAAAAGAGATGGCTTGTGTTAAAACTGAAAGTGAGGCGATCCGACTTAAGTTAGACAGTTATTTGAGCTCTAGCTATGTGTTGGATCACATCATTGATGTTCAGAAAGAGAAACGGGATGTCACATGCATAGGTTACAAGAAATGTCCACCACCCGTGAGAAACAATTTTGATGCCATGCCTGATGAGGAATATAGAACTCACTTTGAACCATCTGTTCCTCTGGACGTTAATGAATTTGCAGCAGGACTCGGATACAAGAAAGAAGTATCATCCGATTCAGATGTGTCAGCGGATACATTTGTAACTGCTGAACAGAATCAGGATCCTCCAGTTGTGATTGAGGATGCTGATTCTTCTGATGATGAGTCTGATGATACTAATTCAGCAAAGTCTGATGCGGTGATAAAAGAAGAGGACATACCTCTTGAGAATCATATTCTGTGTGATCCTCCCGCAAAGCCCGCTAAGACTGCTGCAACCGAGTCCACGTCTGCAAAAGAGTCGGAGAGTGTGGATTTGCTGTACACTCTTGTTGGTGATAATAAAATTTACTCAGACAAAGATTTTCCTATAAAGAATGTTAATCAATCATTAATTAGTAAAGTCTTTGAAAATTCTACAAGTAAGTTTTTGGGAAAGACAGGATCACGTGTTACAGTGACACAGTGCCCTCCTATTCCAAAGGCCGAAATTAGAAAACAATTTGGGAATAAGAAATTACCAACAGTGCAAACCCAGCAAAATCATACCAAATCCAAAGGTAAGGCACCGACTCAAAGTCAAAAGAAGCCGAATCAGAAGAAGAAGAAGAATGTGAACTTTGTGAAATCGAAGGGAACGGACAAAATTGAAAAGTTTGCAAATCAATCTAATTTAGATTTTGTCCAGAAAGCAACTGTAATGAAAAGGAATGAACCAAGTAGTTCAAAACCTAGTACCTCGGGATCACAAAGTTCATCATCGGCAAGACGGTCACATGATACTTCGGGGTTTGTTGAACGAAGATCATGTTTTGAATGTGGTACAATTGGGCATATCATTCGAAATTGCCCGTATCTTCATAAGTTGAAAGCAATTGATGATGATCCCCGTGAACACAATCACCAAAAGCGATCTGTTTCTGTAAAACAAGATCCCCGACTTGTAAGAGAAAGGGAAAAGAAACAGAAACGCCAACAAGTCAAGGTGGTTGAAAAGGCACTTAAGAATGAAGTGGTTAAAAAACAAACGGTTCCAGTTAAACCAGAAAGTTCAAAATTTTCAAAAACTTCAAACAATCACGAAGTTAAAGTTTCAAACAATCAAACTGGTAAATTTCAACAGACATGGAAACCTAAAATAACCACAAATTCAGGGGGACCATCACAATTTCCGAATCATCAAAAGGTGGAAGTTATTGTTGTTGATAAAAATGGAAGACCCAAGACCACAATGGCTTGGGTCCCCATCTCCAACTAATCGATTGAGTTTATGTGCAGGGTGTTCCAGGAGGAACTATCAGTAGTCATTGGATTGTTGATAGTGGGGCATCCAGGCACATGACAGGCGACATGAAGCTTCTCTACGACGTCAAATCTATTAGAGGAGGTTATGTTGCTTTTGCTGGAGATAAGGGCGGATATATAACGGGTGAAGGAATGATTTCCAACGGGGTTGTTAGCTTTGACAAGATCAACTTTGTGCAACAACTTGATCACAATCTTCTTAGTGTTTCTCAAATTTGTGACAAGCAGTTCTCAGTACACTTTGATGCTAATGGATGTTATGTGCTGAAACCCGGCTTCAAAATTCCAAAAGAATGGATTCTCTTGTCGGCTCCAAGGATAAATGATCTGTATGTCCTTGATATGAGCCAAGCTATCACAACGTCTGCACAAGCAACTTGTTTCGTTTCCAAAGCCACAGAAAAAGACACAATCTCTTGGCACAGACGAATGGGTCACATTCACTTACGCAAAATGAATCATTTGGTATCAAATGAATTGGTGAATGGTGTTCCTCTTAAAAATTTCCATCTTCAAGACGTCTGTGTCTCGTGCCAGAAAGGAAAACAAACGAAGAAGCAACACCCTACAAAGAAAGTCAACACGGTGGCTATTCCTCTTGAACGCCTGCACATGGATTTGTTCGGTCCTGTCAAGCACAAAAGCATTAGGAATGATCAATATTGCCTCGTAATTACTGATGATTATTCAAGATTTTCTTGGGTGGCGTTCATGGCACACAAGAGTGAGACCTTCGGTATTATCAAAAACTTGATCATTCAGATTGAGAATCTTTACAACTTGAAGGTTAGGCGGATACGTAGCGACAATGGTACTGAATTCAAAAATCATGCCATGGCGGAGTTTTGCACTTCAAAAGGTATTCTTCACGAATTTAGTGCAGCTTATACTCCTCAACAGAATGGCGTCGCTGAACGTAAGAACCGCACATTGATCGAGACTGCTAGGACTATGTTGGTAGAGTCGCAGCTACCCATTCCATTCTGGACTGAAGCTGTGTCATCTGCATGCTATACGTTGAACCGAGTCCTTACAGTCAAAAGGCACAACAAGACCTGCTTTGAGCTTATCAACAAACGGAAACCAGACTTGTCTTATCTTGAACCGTTTGGAGCTCCTTGCACAATAATCGATCCTAATGGAAAGTTTGGGGCAAGAGCAATTGAGGGATACTTTCTTGGGTATTCCGCCCCTAACTTAAGAGTCTGGAATTTAGAGACTAAACGGGTCGAGGAATGGTCTGAAGTCAGAGTACAAAGGCACACTTTACCAGTCAGAAATCCTGGTCAGCCTTGGATGTTTGAGTACGATGACTTTTTCAATTCGATCAATGTTGAAGACGTTGAAGAAAATGCTGCGGCAAGGATGTTTTTCGAGAGTGACAATGCAACAGATTCACCGTTGGTTCGTCCCATTATTGTCAATCAAGAACCATCTTCAGTGAACAATAATGCTCTCGACAATGAGGATTTTCAAGATGCTACCGAATTGAACGAATCTTCAGAGGATGATGAATTTCTAGATGCAGATCAAGAAGCTCCAACAGCAGTTCATGGTATTTCAGAGGGTACACCTCCAGTGGATGTCCCTAGAACAGCTGAAACTTCTGCATCATCCTCTTCGTCAATTCCGGGCCTTGAATTGATTGTTGATCTGAATCTCAACAATCTGGGTACAAATATTCCAGTTCAAGATAATCCAGAAACAAGGATTCATAATACCCATCCTCAACAAAACATCATCGGAAATGTACAAAGTGGCGTTCAAACAAGAAACATGTTGCGAAACAACAACAATGCAGGCTTGTATGCAACTATCCGAGAATCTGGTCAACAGAATGATTGGTCTTTCGCGTGTTATGTCTCACAGGAAGAGCCAAGAACTTGGAAAGATGCATTGAAAGATAGCTCATGGGTTGAAGCGATGCAGGAAGAACTGCAACAATTCCAGAAGCTTGGTGTCTGGAAACTCGTAGAGAAACCTGCTGGTTATAAGAAGATTGGTACCCGTTGGGTGTTTAAATGCAAAAAGGATGACCGTGGAATCGTTATCCGGAACAAAGCAAGGCTAGTCGTTCAAGGTTTTCGTCAGATTGAAGGGATCGACTACAACGAAGTATATGCACCTGTTGCACGTCTAGAAGCAATTCGGATTTTTCTGGCTTATGCCTCATTCAAAGGCTTCAAGGTATACCAGATGGACGTGAAAAGTGCATTCTTACATGGTGTGGTGGAAGAAGAGGTGTACGTCGAACAGCCTCCAGGTTTTGAAGATCCTATCCATCCCGATCGGGTTTGGTTGCTCAACAAAGCTCTATATGGTCTACATCAAGCACCGCGAGCTTGGTACGCAACCTTATCTAATTATCTGCTGGAGAACGGTTTTCGCAGAGGTCTTATCGACTGCACTCTTTTCATCAAAGAACAAGATGGAGATCTTCTACTGGTACAGGTATACGTTGATGATATTATTTTTGGTTCTACTAATGATGTTTTGTGTAGGGATTTCGAGCGTGTAATGCAGGATAAATTCGAGATGAGTGCTATGGGGGAAATGACCTTCTTTTTGGGCCTACAAGAACAACAAACAGAGTCTGGGGTATTCATCCATCAGACTAAATATGTTGGTGATATCTTGAGCCGGTTCCAGATGTCTGATGCAACGCCCATTGGTACCCCATTGCCACAAAATCACGGAATTACTCCAGACTTGAAGGGTCAAGATGTTAGCCCCTCATACTACCGCGCGATGATAGGATCTCTTATGTACCTCACAGCATCAAGACCAGATATAATGTACCCAACGTGCCTGCTTGCCAGATATCAAGTGAACCCGAAGGCCTCACATCTTGCAGCTGTAAAAAGGATTTTTCGTTATTTGAAGGGTTGCCCTGACACCGGTCTGTGGTACCCTAGGGATAATAACTTTGACTTGATCGCATTCAGTGATTCTGATTTTGGCGGATGCAAAATCGACGGCAAATCCACAACGGCTGGATGTCAGTTTTTGGGAAATCGCCTAGTCACATGGCAGTGCAAGAAGCAGACGTGCGTCGCTACATCAACATGCGAAGCTGAATACATTGCTGCCTCAAGTTGTTGCTCCCAAGTCCTGTGGATACAACAACAAATGCGTGATTACGGTTTTGAATTCCTAACTACTCCTATTTACGTTGATAATTCTGCTGCATTACAGATCACTAAAAATCCTGTGCAGCATTCAAAGACTAAGCACATCGACATTAAGTATCACTTCATACGTGATTGCTTTGAGAAAAGGCTAATCGATGTTGCTTACGTCCACACCGATGACCAACGTGCCGACCTTTTTACCAAAGCTTTTGACAAATCAAGATTTGACTTTTTATTATTGGTAAACGGCATTAAGGTCAAGCAAGAGTAAAACCAACATCGGAAAATCATTTTTGTAAATACCTTTGTGTTTTAAATTTGTCTTAGTTTGTTGATTTTAGGGGGAGTAAATCCAAAATTTGAAAATCCAAAAACATCGAAAAATTTCAAAAACACAAAAACAATAGAAAAGCAAAAATGAGTTTCCTGGCGAGCAAAAGAGAAAATGATAGTACATCAGTGGTCTGTCTAAACCCCTTTAAACCTTAAATTGAAATGCGATAAGCAGCTCTATATAAGATGTATCGGTAGGCTCACAATCATTTTAAAGTGTGCAGGGTGATATAAACTTAAACCGACTGAAGACCAGGTGGGAACCATTCATTGGCATATGGTCTTAGTACCGAAATTTCGTTTGAGAGATTGCCGAGGTTCTGAGATATTCGGTCTTTATGCTGCTTATCATCTGGGTATCATGGTTGTATCTTTTACCGAAAAAAAAAAAAAAAAAAATAACGGGGACGCAAGTCTAGATCTTCCATGATACTATACATACGTGTACATACTGCATACGACCTCAATAAGTGATAAACAATCACATGTCCCCAAATAAGTGATAATTTATCACAAATTCTTTCCGGGTGTCAAGTTCGTCTCTCTGCTGTACGAAAGTACTGACCTGTTCACGGACTTGCTCCTGTGCCCTCATGCATCGAAAATCAAGTTCCTCATCAATAAGTGATTATATCACATAGGGCTTGTTTTCAATCAAAATAAGTGAGAATCTCACATCATATACGGTCAAACAGATGATAATCGGTATACTCACCGGTAAGATGAACCCTCGTGCATACCTTGATACGGGAATGTGTCGTGATGTGGATGAACACCGGTCGGTAAGTATAAATCATACCTTAACGTATCCCCTCGTCATGATTACATCTGATAAGTTGAGCTTATGTGGACAACAATACCGATAATCGTTATAGGATGCTTATCTTAATGTTAATTAATTGAACAGCAAGAGCGTTTTGGCATGACCGTACACTGATATGATTCTCTTACCCTCGAAACTCGCAAAAAGAATGTCTGTAAATATTTATTTACTGCTTTCAGTCTTTACTTTTGAAAAATTCAAAATACCAAAAAGATTTTATTTCTATTTTATTTTCGATCGTACGATGTTGGAGCTCAAGTCTTCGTTACCTGAAACCTGATTGAAAACCGAAACGACTAAATCTTCATAAACGGTCGAAATTTGCAAAGTATTGAAAGTTGAAATTGAAATTGATAAAATACTTTAAACTTTCAAACTGTCGGACGGTGTTTGTTTGAACAAATGGTCACATGTGTGTAGTTGCTTATGATATTCCAGGCAGTTGTTCTCATTACGCGTTTAGATTTCTTGCATGTGCAGATTCTAAAGGCAAGGAGAACATGGTCGATGACAAGCTTCGGAATGAAGACACGACGTGAAGGCGCTCAAATGATGAAAGTGATCGAGTTGCCGCTGACCATCATCAACACCACAAGGATCTCACTTCATAAAGATCAAGACTTTCACGAGCATAACTCAAGGGGGAGCTTATGTTAAGGGGGAGTTTGTCAACACACTTCCTACATGAAACGGGGAGTTTGTTGGTACACTTTCTGCTTTCAAGACGTGAAGACTTTGAAGATCCTCCGACTTTGAAGACTTGTATAGAAGTCAAAGGCTTGAAGACACGAGAACCTACAAGATCGAAGATCGAGACAAAGCAACAGCTGATTGTTGATAAGCCAGACAAAGCTACAGCCAAGGGGGAGTTTGTTGGTGCACTTATGTCTGCACTTTGTCTGTATTCGGTCACGATGTAAAACGATGTCTTTGTAGTCATGTAAGTTTGACCAAGTCAACCATCCTCCTGGTTTGACTTGGCCAAACAGTCAACATTATGTTTGTAAGATGCTGGGTCGAAGGATAAGTCATCGAAGGATTGTCCTATATCCTTCGTTGATCAGCTCGAAACATGAACCTTCGATAGATGGACCACGAAAGATCACATCTTTCGAGGTACATCTGGATCTTTCGAGCTGTTTCTGGTCGATAGATGATCCTTCGATCATACTATCTGATCCTTCGACCAGACCTGATGTTTTGGGTATAAATACCCGTGTGTTGTGTTCACTTCAGAGAGATAGAGGAGTTAGACATTTTAGAAAAAGTGAGAGCATTCTGTTCAGAGAACACACACACACGAAACATAGAGAGAGTTTATAGAATACATCTGTAAACCTTGTGCTTGTAACCGAACCTTTCATACGTTTAATACAAGTGGTGTTAATCGTTGAATATTGCGTGTTGTGTTTATCATTGTGCTTGTTCTATCCCGGTTTGCATGCTAGCTTGGATTCCGCACTCGCTAGTGTGTTAGACATAACAAGGAATAGGTTAAACCTCAACCTCCGAGGGACCTACAAATGATGAAATATAAGTTACTTTTTTGGTAATTAATTAACATTCCATTGGAAAGTTGAAATTCTATTGGTTTTTTTTTTTTTTTTTTTGTGAACGGCAAACCATCTGTATATAGATATAGAGCCAGCAAGAAACTGGGAGAAGAACAAAGACAAACAAAAACGGAACAGAAACAGTTACAACATAATTGAAACATCGAAATTGATCCAGTCATCCCAAGACGGGACCGTGTTGTTGGCTCTGTGGGAGATCCAGACGAACGCATCTTCCTTGATATCTTCCACAGTCTTTTGAATCGTGATGAAGTTGCCGTCGAATACCTTTTTGTTACGAGCAATCCAAATTCCCCATATCGAGGCTAGAGCTACCGTGTGGACGATTCTTTTCCATTTCTGCGAACCGGGGTGCGAAATTCTATTGGGGTAGTGGAGGATTCTTACATTCCAATAGAATTGATTCAAATTAGAATTCCAATATGTGCGAACTAAACACTAAATTTCAAGGGAATTAATTCCAATTCCATCCCAATTTCAAAGGATTCTGCAAACCAAACAACCCCTCTATGTAAGACATATAAAAAACATTAAAAAAATATTTTTGCATGTAAAAAACTCATTTTTAAATCTTTTGCATAGAAACACATATAGAATCAGTTTTAATAAAATGTTAAAAAAAGTTTAAGAAACAGTTAAAAAAGTAAACCTTTTTTTATAGACATGAGTTTTTACACGTTAATAAAATGTTAAAAAAAGTTTAAGAAACAGTTAAAAAAGTAAACCTTTTTTTATAGACATGAGTTTTTACACGTAAAATTAATAGTTTCCCGATTTCTCATTTTTTGGGGGAACGAGAACCTTTTGTGAAAATGAGAATAGTAAGAACCAATGTGGTTCACTCATTTTCTATTTTCTCTATGTAATTTTTTTATTAAACGTTCTCTCAAGTTTTTTGTTTTAGTTGCACATAACACCAAATTGGAGAAGATCTATGATATATTTCCGCTGAGATAAGACAGAGTTTGAGAAGTGCTTGTTGGGGGGAACTAACTGGTTAGCAATCTGAAAGGCCAGAGCGTTGGAGCAGATCCATGACATATTTCCATTGGGATAAGTCAATATTATGTCCATGATGAACAACTCCGATTCCCAAAGGTGATTACGACCATAAATATGGCTGCTGAGAGCTCTCTACAATGAACCGCATGCTCCCCTAAAGAGTCCAAACATGCATTATGACAAACAGGGCACATCTCATCAATCAGAAATAAGGGAATCATGAGGTGATACTTAAAGATAACACGTTACTCCACCAGTGACATATGCTGGCCTAACCCATCTATAGGTATAGCGAGAATAAAATCTTGGGCATGTGGTGCTCGTAGATAGGGCTGTAAATGAACCGAACGTTCAGCGAACAGTTCGTGAACCGTTCGGCGGGAAGTTCGTTTATGTTCGTTCGTTTAATAAACGAACGAACATGAACAAGAAATCTCGTTCGATTAGTTAAATGAACGAACATGAACAGAGGTCTCATTCGTTCGATTGTGTTCGTGAACGTTCGGTAAGGTGTTCGTGAACATTCCTTGATTTGTGTTCGTTTATATTCGTATGTTTGTGTTTTAATTGAAGATCTTTGTACTTTCTTATATTTTATTTGTATTTTTTATATTATTAAACTTTTATTTATTTTATTTCCCTAACAATTAAACTAGGAAACCCACTTTCACATTGTTTATGCATCATTTCCCTTTCATTTCTCATTATTTACATCCATGAATAAAATCGACATCCGTTCCACAATAAGGGATTCAAGTTCGAGTGCTACTCTCTGGGCCATCTATCTTTATCCTTCGTCGCGTTTGCCAAATTTATTTGTGTTCGTGAACCGTTCGCGAACACGCTCATTTCCTTAACGAACGAACACGAACATAAAATATCGTTCGGTAAGTGTTCATGAACCGTTCGTGAACACATTTATTTCTTAACGAACGAATACGAACAAGGCCTTGTTCGTGTTCGTTCGGTTCGTTTACAGCACTACTCGTAGACACTCAAAAAGGCTTTATGTCTAACAGTCTAGTTAAAATGTACTTCAATGTTATGGATACTTTTACTAAAAAGAGCACTCGCTAATGCATGTTGGGCTTGAGGGGGGGGGGGGTGTCCTTATTAGTGAAACCAATGATGTCGAAGCTTGGAATCGTATCATGAAGACAAACCAAAGCACAAACATAATCAGAATCCATACCACATATGCCACTGTCTCGTAAGATGTGGTCCTGGAGCACCCAAGATTGGGCCCTCGAGGCCACAAAGGCATAAGATGAAGCCTCTACTATCGAATACAACCCAAACCCCAAAACTTAATAGGTAAGGAAACAAGTCACCAATGAAAGTCTCCAAAGAAAGGACATCCACAAACTACCAATTCCTCAATCGCCTCACACAATCCTTTGCCAAAGAATAACGCTGCATCTTCCATGTGTATAGGTTGACATGTCTTCAAGCCAAAGATAAGATTCGCAATTTCCATACAGGATCAAAGCAAGAGTAGTTCACTTTGTGGGTCACCTATTTTGGGTAGAAGACGCATCAAATCTATAACATTGGCAGCTCTTTTCATTGCCAACCCGATAATAAAGCTTGCGTCTGTACTAACGCCCCCCACCCCAAGAAGCTTCACCCCCAAAAATGGCCTCCCGATGTCCATAGGAAATAAACCCTCACGAAACTTGCTACCATCACAAGAAGGCCAAAATAGCTCCGTTTTCTTAATGTTTAGTTCAAGACCCAATATTAGACCCACAACCTTAATGTTGTCCAATATTCTAACCACCTCTTCTGAATTTCTAATGATAGTCCTATCGTCAAGGTATCATGGATGAAGAACAAAGCTTACATTGATGCACAAGAGGGTGCAAAATAAGAGCAAAATGAAGTGGACCCAATGGGCCCTTGTTGAACTCTAGTGGTGGACCCTTTAGATTTTTCTCCGGTTCTATTATAAATATATTTTTTTTCCGGTTCTATAAATAGATTACAATTTACAATTTTATACCCTTTAGATTTTTTTCCGGTTGTATTATAAATAGATTTTTTTCCGATTCTATAAATAGATTACAATTTACAATTTTTTTTAGTTCTAGTTACATTTAGTATTTATAAAGATGCATATAAAACTCCTTTAAATTTCTTTTTGGAACGACCCTTCAGATTACAATTTTCAACTTTATTTTCTAGTTCCGGTTACATTTAATATTTAAAAAGATGCATATATAACTTCTTTAAATTTAAATTTCTTTTTGGGAAAAATAAAAATAGTTACTTTCCTTAGAAGTAAAGTATCTTTAATAATGGGTCATATCTTCGTTTAAATTGATATATGGAAAGCGTATAACCATTGAATTTACTTACTCGGTTACCCCATATATATGGCTATATATATATGTATTCTGTTTTCCGGTTCACTATTAGGGTTTCAACTTTCAATATATGGCAGAGCTTGGTTATGGCGATTTGGTTGAGCTGATACTCGTAAGATTGGGCGTGAAGGATCTGATCCGTTTCAAGAGCGTGTGTAAGTCATGGCATTCTTTAATCGCAAGTCCTCGTTTCTTTTTGAAAATAAAGCTCGTTCATGCTGATGTGGTTGAGCAGATACTCATAAGATCAGATGTGAAGGATCTGATACGTTTCAAGAGAGTGTGTAAGTCATGGCATTCTTTAATCACAAGTCCTCGTTTCGTTAATCGGCATCTGAACCTTAGTTGCAACAAAGATCGATGCAACAATGAACTTGTCCATAGAAGAATTACTTGTGATCATCTTGTTGGTTCTTCCAATGGCTTAGTTTGTATGACTCCTGAAAATTATTCCAAAGTTATAGTAGTCAATCCGTTGACCAAAGAGGCAAGACAACTGAGTTCACTCCGCTCTCGTTTACAAGCATGTTGGGGTTTTGGTTATGACGCATTCAGTGACGACTACAAGGTTATCGCAGGGGCCAAGAAAGGCTATTATCAAACATGTCTTCAAGTGCTGAGTTTGAAATCAAATGTTTGGAGATCAATTGGAGAAGTGAAGTATAGATTTTATACTAAGATTGGTATCTTATGCAATGGTGCACTTCACTGGCTTGTAGTTGATCAAAATTTTAAGATGTTCATTCTATCTTATGATTTATCTAAAGAAAAATTTAAAAAAATCCCCCAACCTGATGATCCAACATGTATATGTTGTTCTTGTATATGCTATCTTGGAATTGTCAAAGAATGCCTGTGCATATATAATCGGGATGATCATGGTTCTTCGTATTATGGTTATCCTTATCACAACGCATGGTTGATGAAAAAGTACAATGTAAAAGAGTCGTGGGAAATGCTACCACATTGGTGTGATCAGGAGACGAAGCGTGATATTGTACACATCTTGAGATGGGGATTAACCAAGAAAGATGATGAGTCATGGTTTTTCCGTGCTTCGGAACATCACTATAGGGAGTATATGGATGCCCCTATATTTGTGCAGAGCCTTGTATCTCCCTATCTTAATGTGAGGCCAAAACAGGCAACAACAAGAGGATTGCCAAGGTGGGTTTTTTTTTTTATATATTATGCACAGATTATTGATTTTTCCTTGACATTTGTTATCTTATCATTCATACATTTGGCCTCTATTTACTTCTCATCTTGGTATGTCTTTCAAGTTGTAACTATTCTTACTTGCTCACAACAATAATTTCTTTGCAGTTGATTAATCAAGGGAAGTCCTTCTTCTCCTGGATCAAATGCCTGATTTCGATGTTGTTGAAGCCGTCAAGAAGACAAGTGTCACGCTATGAATCTATCTTCCAGTAGTGTCTAGTATGAATCTATCTTTCAGTACCTTCTGGTTCTTTCTATTTTCAAGTATCTTGTGTTTGATGGAGTTAGTTTGTTTAATACTTTTATCTAATTAATTCTTAGTCCTAACCATTTTGTAGTTTATGTTGAATTCTGATTTTTTATGTTGAATTCTGATGATTATTATCGTAATCATGGATTACTTATAGCGGGTTTTCAAGTTCTCATAATATGTGTGGTTCTACATTTAACCCTCTCCTATATGGGTAACCCAAATTTCAAGTAATTATGCACGCATACACACATAAGGTCTAGTCTTAGTACATAGCGGATTCTGTCATAAGCGTTGTAAACTATGAGAGGGCGATACGCATATTCGTGTGGGTTTTATGGGCGAGGTACCTACATCCATTTTAATATAATTTTAAATCTCGATTTCTAGCACACCTGGGCTGAAAGAAGCTGAAAATCTAATTAGTTTCAAAACTTTCCATGATAATGGGCCTAAACACACGATTCCTTGTTTTTTTCTTTAACACACGATTCTAAAATCCGTTAATCAAATTGTGTTGGTACACTTTATGTGGACGTGACTCGGTTCGTTTCGACTCAGTTCGACTCGGTTAGTTTCGGCTCAAATCCGACGTTGCGACATTCCTCCGTCATGCGCCCCAGAGTTCGACACGCGAAGCACGGAGAGCCGCGAACCATTTCCCGCCGACACATCACCATGACATCACTATGATGATGTCACATTACACCATGCATGGAATTTGTTTTGTTAATGAAGTCTACGAAGACTGATGATTATTTGGACAAAGAATGCCTTTTGTGACAAACTCTCATATATATCATCAAAGATTGCAAAGATTGCATGTGACGAAGAACATCTCAGATGACGAAGAACCCATGCAAGACATGTTTCGTCACAAATTGAGGTCGACGAAGAACCAACTAGTTTTTCGTCGTAACTGTGTTGACGAAGAACCATCTATTCTTCGTCGCCTCCTGTCTTTCGTCGATCTGCAGAGGCACCAGGCTATATAAACAGAATAGAGCACACAAACACGCAGAGAGGTTGAATGAGCTTAGAGAGAGAGAGTAGTGAGAGAAAGTTCCGGTGTGCTTTGTTTTTGTCATTGTACCGAAACTTTGTCAAAATCAATATACATCGTGTTAAACGTTGAATCCTTTTGTTGTGTTTACTCTCTCGCTCGGTTTGTGTCGTAACGAGGATTCCGCACTCGTTTCGGCACCCGATTTAGAAATCATCGTTGTCCGACGATCCATATCGGGACCTACAATTGGTATCAGAGCCATGGTACCCGATTTAGTAGATCTAACCGTTTACTAAGTCACATTTGCTCTAGATCTGTGATTTTTGTGGTTTTTTGTTCAAGATGTAAAAATGGTGAAATGAAGAAAACCCAGATTTGGAACTAAATCTGTAGGTCCGGCTAGGGGAGGATCTAGTCGCCTAATCCTTGTGTACAAACCAACCCGGTTGTGCGGAATCCAACCGAGATAGCAAACCGAGATCGAACACGCAATATAATGACACACAAGACTCAACGATTAACACCTCTGTATTAATACGTAAGAAAAGATCAGTTACAATACAATGTTTACAAATGTATTCTGTAAACTCTCTCTCTCGTGTGTGTGTGCTCTGTTCTTGTGTCACAGTGTTCTGTCTGTCTTCAGACTATTTATAGCAACATCACCACGAAACGGACTCGGCGAATCAGAACCACGGCGAAATGGAAACAATATCGACGAAACATTCTGTTTCGTCGACTTCCAATCTTGTTTCTTCGTGAAATGGGCTTGGGCCCAAAGATGATTCGCCAAAAAAGTTATAAGCCCAAGTTTAAGCTGATTGGACCAACTTAATTTTCCCATGCACGGTCAGATCCAACTTGTTTTCATATTTGTGAAGTTTAGTCAAAGATGACATCATCATGATGATGTCATGATGATGTGTCAAGCGGGAAACGTTCTCGGCTCTCCGTGCTTCGTGTGTCGAACTCTGGGGCGCACGACGGAGGAATGTCGTGACGTCGGGCTTGAGCCGAACCTAACCGGGTCGAACCGAACCAAGTCGAAACGAACCGAGTCGCGTCCACAAAATATGCATCAACAAACTCCCCCTTGGACACTACTCGTGAGGTTCATCTTCCATGTCTTCTAAGTCGGAGGATCTTCAAAGTCTTCACGCGTTGAAAGCAGAAAGTGTATCAACAAACTCCCCGTTTCATGTAGGAAGTGAGTTGACAAACTCCCCCTTAACATAAGCTCCCCCTTGAGTTATGCTCGTGAATGTCTTGATCTTTACAACTTGAGATCCTTGTGGTGTTGATGATGGCCAGCGGCAACTCGATCATCTTCATCATTTGAGTGCCTTCACGTTGTGTCTTCATTCCGAAGCTTGTCATCGACCATGTTCTCCTTGCCTTTAGAATCTGCACATGCAAGAAATCTAAACGCGTAATGAGAACAACTGCTTGTAATATAGTTAGTATAAACAAACAACACACGTATGACCATATATCAATTAACTACCGTCCGACAGTTTGAAAGTTTAACAAATTTGTCAATTTTAGGTTTTTAACTTTCAAAACTTGCAAATTTTGACCGTTTATGAAGATTTAGTCGATTTGGTTTTCAGTCAGGTTTCAGGTAACGAAGACTCGAGATCCAACATCGTACGATCGAAAATAAGACAGAAATAAAATCTTTTTGGCTTTTATAAAGTTTATATTAAAACACACCTAAAATCTTTTTGGTATTTTTGAATATTTCAAATGCAAAGACAGAAAGCAGTAAATAAATATATACAGAGATTCTTTTTGCGAGTTTCGAGGGTAAGAGAATCATATCAGTGTACGGTCATGCCAAAACGCTCTTGTTGTTCAATTAGTTAACATTAAGATAAGCATCCTATAGCGATTATCGGTATTGTTGTCCACGTAAGCTCAACTTATCAGATGTAATCATGGCGAGGGGATACGTTAAGGTATGATTTATACTTACCGACCGGTGTTCATCCACATCACGACACATTCCCGTATCAAGGTATGCACGAGGGTTCATCTTACCGGTGAGTATACCGATTATCATCTGTTTGACCGTATATGATGTGAGAAACTCACTTATTTTGATTGAAAACAAGCCCTATGTGATAGAATCACTTATTGATGAGGAACTTGATTTTCAGATGCATGAGGGCACAGGAGCAAGTCCGTGAACAGGTCAGTACTTTCGTACAGCAGAGAGACGAACTTGACTCCCGGATAAATGTGATATATTATCACTTATTTGTTTGGACATGTGATTGTTGATCACTTATTGAGGTCGAATGCAATATGTACACGTATGTATGGTATCATGGAAGATCTAGACTTGCGTCCCCGTTATTTTTCGGTAAAAGATACAACCATGATACCCAGATGATAAGCAGCATAATGACCGTATATCTCAGAACCTCGGCAATCTCTCAAACGAAATTTCGGTACTAAGACCATATGCCAATGAATGGTTCCCACCTGGTCTTCAGTCGATTTAAGTTTATATCACCCTGCACACTTTAAAATGATTGTGAGCCTACCGATACATCTTATATAGAGCTGCTTATCATTTTTCATTTAAGGTTTAAAGAGGTTTAGACAGACCACTGATGTACTATCACTTTCTCTTTTGCTCGCCAGGAAACTCATTTTTGTTTTTCTATTGTTTTTGTGTTTTTGAAATTTTTCGATGTTTTTGGATTTTCAAATTTTGGATTTACTCCCCCTAAAATCAACAAAGTAAGATAAATTTAAAACACAAAGGTATTTACAAAAATGATTTTCCGACGTTGGTTTTACTCTTGCTTTACCTCAATGCCGTTTACCAAAATTAAATTTTGAATCCGAAAAGATTTATCGAATTTTGGAAAAATCAGTTGGCATGTCGGTCATCGGTGCGGACCATGACAACATTGATGAGTTTCATAATGAAACAATCACGTGTGAGGTCAATGTGTCAGGTCAAAGAGTGCTACAAGAGGATAACAATTTATAAAGCAGCTTAAATATCGACAAGTATAGGAGAGATTAGAAATTTAAAACCGTATCCTGCAACTGCTTCGTGCATTGCAAGGAATATGAGTACTCTCCCAAACTGGATATCCACCCGGTGTGAATTTCAAAGTTGATTTTATAGCTACTGAAATCCCTTCACAGCAACAAGATCATAGACCTCTGGGTCCGGCTGGTCTTCCACATTGTACCAGCGAAGGTCTTTGTCTTTCTCTTTGAGAAGTAGTGTGCGGTTGTTCAATCCACGCCAAGGCATCCGCACACCCGGTTGGTTTGTTTAACAAACACATTTTCTTCAATCACACCAAAGAGAAAAGTACCTTACACGTTCATCTTGTGGACTTTGAACTTCTTGTGGAAGAAAAATCCATGAATCTTCAAAAAGCTTCGGACGTGCTACAGGCGCGTACTTTTCATTGGAATCTTTCCTGAGGACCCGATCAAAAACCATAACAACCAATTTTTGGAATGATCTTCATTTTTTTTTCGAAGTGGTCAAATTCTTTCATCATCATTCTTGCATCAGACATTTTTGTCTTCTTTTCTCCTCTCTCCATCAAAGGCAACAATATTCTCCTTGGTTACAACAATGTTTCGGAGCCTAATGTCGCCGATCTTGTGCATGGACGCTCCACTATCAACAATCCTAAGACTATCAATAGTTCCTCCTGGAACATCCTACACACTCATTCAGAGATTAGTTGGAGAGGGGGACCCAAGCCATTGTGGTCTTGGGTCTTCCATTTTCATCAACAACAATAACTTCTATTCTTTGATGATTCGTAAATTGTGATGATCCCCCTGAATTTGTGGTCATTTTAGGTTTCCAAATATGTTGAGTTTTTCCAGTTTGATTGTTTGACAAATTAACTTCGTGATTATTTGAAGTTTTTGAAAACTTTGAACTTTCTGGTTTAACCGAAACAGATGTTTTGTTAACCACATCGGTTTTAATCGCCTTTTCAATTTTCTTGACCTGTTGGCGTTTTTGTTTCTTTTCCCTTTCTTTTACAAGACGGGGATCTTGTTTTACAGAAACAGATCGCTTGCGGTCAGTTTGGTCACGGGAATCATCAACTTTGCCTTTTTGTTTATGAAGATATGGACAATTTCGAATTACATGTCCAATTGTACCACATTCAAAACATGATCTTTGTTCAACAAACCCCGAAGTATCATGTGATCGTCTTGCCGATGATGATGAACTTCGTGATCTTGAGGTACTTGGTCCTACATCACAACTGTTTGTGTGTTGTGTGTAATTGTTTTGACTGTTTCTTTTCAAAATTTTAACTTGTTTAACAAAATCCAAGTTAGATTTGTTTTCGAATGTGTCAATTTTATCCGTTCCTCTTGATTTCACAAAGTTTACCTTCTTGTCCTTTTTCTTGTTTTGGCTCT
The DNA here is from genome assembly GCA_030545235.1 of Helianthus tuberosus. Lineage (NCBI taxonomy): Eukaryota > Viridiplantae > Streptophyta > Magnoliopsida > Asterales > Asteraceae > Helianthus > Helianthus tuberosus. The sequence goes on from CM060362.1 coordinate 6,071,886, forward strand.
GTTTGCCTTTTCCATTTCCTTGGGCAGCGTGATTTTGCTTTCGTTGATTGTTTTGTTTTTGCAATTTTTGATTCCCATATTTCTTTCTAACTTCGGATTTTGGGATAGGAGCACACTGAGTTACTACAACTCCTAGGCTCGACTTTCCCAAAAACTTACCCGTAGAATCTTCGAAAACTTTATCAATCAAAGATTGATTGACATTTTTGATAGGGAAATCCTTGTCTGAATATATTTTATCAGATCCAATCAATGTGTAAAGCAAGTTCACGCTTTCACAGCTTCCAGATGAGGATTCAATAGACTTGGCTGTAGCAATCATAGACGGTTTTGCAGGTGGATCACAAAGAATGTGATTCTCAAGAGGTATGTCCTCTTCTTTGATCACCGCATCAGACTTTGCTGAGTCAGTATCATCGGATTCATCATCAGAAGAATCAGCATCCTCAACAACAACTGGAGGATCCTGATTCTGTTCAGCAGAAGACACACATGTATCTGCTGACACATCCGAATCTGACGATACTTCCTTCTTGTATCCGAGTCCTGTTGCAAATTCCTCAACGTCCAAAGGAACAGATGGTTCAAAGTGAGTTCTATACTCCTCATCAGGCAGGGCATCATAATTGTTTCTCACGGGTGGTGAACATTTCTTATATCCAATGCATGTGACATCCCGTTTCTCTTTCTGAACATCTATGATGTGATCCAACACATAGCTAGAGCTTAAATAGCTGTCTAACTTGAGTCGGATCGCCTCACTTTCAGTTTTAACACAAGCCATCTCTTTTTGCATTATCTCAAGCCTACTGATGTAAAGGTTTATTTCCGTTTGTTTTCTTGAAACCATTTTTGTCAGTTCGGTTTTATCTTTTCTTAAAGTTTCAATCATCGTTTTAAATTCCTTTTCATGGTTTTCATAAAACATGTTGGCTTCTGTGCACTTAGAAAGATCCACGGTCAATTTCTGATTGTGAATGAATGTCACATCATATTTCTCTTGCAAAGCCTCGTGTTTGCTTTGCAATTCACAACACTTATCATTCAACGAAACATGTTTGTCTTGCAAGTCAAACAAACTAGCTTGTAAAGCATCATGTTTGCCTTGCAACTCAGACATGTTTGCCTCTAAATCACCACATTTAACACTCAATCTATCACAATTATCACAAATAACAGCAGTGGGTTCATCGACACATACCTGACTTGATGAACTGTCGACATTAGCCATAAAGGTTGAATGAAGAGAAGAAGAAGAATAAGCAGCTTGATCCACCAATATAGATATTCTGTGATTTTCTGCTGCAGCTTCTCCCAATAGCCCATCAACATCTGCATCAACTGACACACTTGACGTGTCATCCAAATGATCATCGCCTGAAGTTGAGGATTCTTCATCTGAGCTTCTACTGTAACCAGAAGAGTCTTCATCCTCCGAAGATTCATCACCATTGGTGGGAGATTCTCCACCACTGGCGTGATTTAAAACCTTGACAACCTCAGCAAAACAAGCGGTTATAGTAGATGGCCGATAGACTTGCTGTTGTGGAGCTGGTTGTAGAGGATTTCCATACAAGTCTGTTGTTGGAGCTGGCTTTACTGGAACTTGTATCGGATTGCCATATAAATCTGTTGTCACAGGAGGCCTTTGGGTTTGCTGTTGAGGCACTGGTTGAGGCACTGGTTGAGGAACTGGTTGAGGAACTGGTTGAAGCGGATTTCCGTACAGGTCTGTTGGTCCGGTAGATCGAACAGGTAATGGATTTCCGAACATATCAGTTGCTTTGATAGGTCGTTGGCTTTGAATACTTGGTGCGGGAGATTCGGCCCACGAAGGTGACAAACTCGTGTTTCTATACTTTCCGCTATCCGGAGACGGAGTACCATAATATATATCTGTATTTACCGGAGTACCCCAAATCGGATTCATTTTTGATCAAGAAAAATGAATACCTGAAAATCACACCTCAAACAAACAGTTAAATCACAAATGCAAACCTTCTGTTTTAAAAAAAAATGTCTTTGACGAAACACGTTTCCACGAAACTGAAACTGTTTTGTTATCTTTTACGAAACAGATTTTAAATCTTAAACTTGACGAAACAGGCCCAACTCTTATCCACGAAACAAAACGGCCCACTTGAAATATTATCGACGAAACAGGCCCACTTCTAGTTCGACGAAACAGGTTGAGTTATTGTACGACTAAACTGAATTTTTCTTTTGGGCTCCCAGTCAACGATACAGCCCAATCCTGGCCCAAAATATGACGAAACAGAAAGATGTTGTTTATGTGACGAAACTGAAATGAATATAATAATAAAGTGACGAAACAGATCTTGCTTTTTGGGCTCCTAATTGACGAAACAGGCTTAATATATATTTAGTTACGAAACAGAAAATATCAATGAAGTCGACGAAACTGGCCCAAACTCAAAACAAAGCCCAATGAGTTACGAAACAGTTTAAAAGCCCAAGGTAACCACGAAACTGAAATTTGTTTCGCCGAGAATGCAGATGACGAAAAGAAATCCTGTTTCGTCGATGTTTGTTTCGTTGAAAAGTAATTCAGTGAGTTGGTGAAAAGTTGGTGTGACTTTTTGGCTTGCCTTATCCTTTTACTGACATACAGTATGCTTTCGGCTCACCATACTCATTTCACCAACCAAGGAAGGTGTGTAATATTTTAAACCTTTTACAATTTTCAATGCACTAACAACTTGAACATTTACTTTGACCAAGATCAAAAGGTTGAAAATCAAGAACACTTTGAAGGTTACTAAAGAACACAGTGAACTTGATGAAGTTTCCGGTGAACCGAAAAATTTCCGAACACGAATTTTTTTTTTTTTTTTTTTTTTGCTAAAATGTTTAATAAAAACCCATAACAAACATGTAAATATGAATTCAACAAGGTTTTTAACAAAACACAAAGCAAAATAACAAGATTTAATCCGATTTTAAGATGTTTTCCAGAAAGTATGAACTTTAAAACTCGAAAAACAACCAAGAACACCTCGGTTTTAACAAGGAGAAGAGCCAAGGCTCTGATACCACTTGTAGGTCCGGCTAGGGGAGGATCTAGTCGCCTAATCCTTGTGTACAAACCAACCCGGTTGTGCGGAATCCAACCGAGATAGCAAACCGAGATCGAACACGCAATATAATGACACACAAGACTCAACGATTAACACCTCTGTATTAATACGTAAGAAAAGATCAGTTACTATACAATGTTTACAAATGTATTCTGTAAACTCTCTCTCTCGTGTGTGTGTGCTCTGTTCTTGTGTCATAGTGTTCTGTCTGTCTTCAGACTATTTATAGCAACATCACCACGAAACGGACTCGGCGAATCAGAACCACGGCGAAATGGAAACAATATCGACGAAACATTCTGTTTCGTCGACTTCCAATCTTGTTTCTTCGTGAAATGGGCTTGGGCCCAAAGATGATTCGCCAAAAAAGTTATAAGCCCAAGTTTAAGCTGATTGGACCAACTTAATTTTCCCATGCACGGTCAGATCCAACTTGTTTTCATATTTGTGAAGTTTAGTCAAAGATGACATCATCATGACATCATCATGATGATGTCATGATGATGTGTCAAGCGGGAAACGTTCTCGGCTCTCCGTGCTTCGTGTGTCGAACTCTGGGGCGCACGACGGAGGAATGTCGTGACGTTGGGCTTGAGCCGAACCTAACCGGGTCGAACCGAACCAAGTCGAAACGAACCGAGTCGCGTCCACAAAATATGCATCAACAAAATCTACAGGTCTGAGATGAATCAGACCCTACAAAAGAGTTGGGTTTCATGTTTCACACCAAGTTTAACAAATTTTCATCATCCGTTATCATTTTTGAAGCGTGTTTGGTCAGATCTGCAAGTGAACATTGGCTATGTTCTTGAAGAAGTGGTGGCGCTGTTAAGAAAGAAGTAGGGTTTCCCCAAAAGTGAAACAGCGAAAAACCACATGTGACGAAAACCACCCCTCCTGATGAAGAACCTTCATCGTCATAATGTGTCCGACGAAAAACTACTGGATATGCAAATGACGAAGAACCTCATGTATTATATGTCACTATGAAGAACCATTCACAATCATCAACGAAAAACCTGTTGTTTACACAAAAAAAGAGAAAAAAAATATATTTACATCGACGAAGAACATCTGCGACGAACCTCCACACCTTATTAAAGATCCGGCATGATATCTTTTATGAAAACAAGGACGCGCATCAAGCGTTACGATTTCAGCGCGTCGCTTGCTTTTGTTACTATCGTGGGATCCACCCCGGAAGCACCTGGTCATTGAAACACTGAAGATTGAAGACTAAAGACCGAAGACCAAGTAACAGACAAGGGGGAGTTTGTTGATGCATATTTTGGTGTCTGTAAATTGTTCTTTATTAGCGTTGTAATTTTACGGTCTTTTACTTATCGAGTCTGTATTCGTCAGTCGACCAAGTTGGATATCCTCCTATCTAACTTTGGTCCGACAGCGGTCTCTTTGGTATGTATGTTATAAACTGATGCATGTTGCATTTGGCCAGTAGTTTATGTCTGTGTGTGTGTTTTTACATGTTCTGCTGCAAACTGTCAAACAGTTTGCAGCTGATGTGTTTTGCAACCCTAGACGAAAGACATGTTTCGTCATAGATGTGTATGACGAAAAACCTCTTTATTCGTCATACCATGTTTCGTCGCAACAGTGACGAATAACCTGGTCTTTCGTCGACCACGGTTTTTCGTCAGGCCTATTATGTTTTTCGTCATGTTTGGGCTGGGCTGCCTATATAAACCACACTTGATCTTCTGTGTGAAGCCATGAGAGCATATCCTACTGTGAGGTTTACCTTCAAGCATTGTGTGTATGTGTTTGATGATTGTTCTCATCCGTTTAATCAATAGACTGTGAATCTTTGGTTACGTCGTGTTCTTTCTATTTCTGTGTTTGGTTTTGCATCGTCACGGGGATTCCGCACTCGTGACCGTGTTTGTTATAAACAAGGATTTGGTTTCGTGATCGATCCTCAGAAAGCGGACCTACAAATTGTCCTGAATAAGTAAAAGAACATATAAATGAATGGACTTAAATAAATCAACATGACAAAAGATCAAATACAAATAAATTTAACGTACAAAACGTACGAATTGAAGGTTTTGCTGAAAAACGAGGTGGCATTTTCGTAATTATCAATAATTATCAAAATTACTCTACAAATGATCATGTAGAGTAATTTTGATCTTTGTAGAGTAATTTTGTAAAATGTTCATGTAGAGTAATTTCGATCTTGTAGGGTAATTACCAAAATTACTCTACAAGTGTATCAAAATTACTCTGCATCAAAATTACTTTACAAGTGAATCAAAATTACTCTGCAAGTTTATCAAACAACATACAATTCAAAATTACTCTACAAATGATCCTGTAGAGTAATTTTGATCTTGTAGAGTAATTTTGATCTTGTAAAGTAATTTTGTAATTTGTTTTTTAGTATTTAGTTATGGGGTTTAGCTTTATGGTTTAGTTTTTAGCATTTAGTTTGGGTGTGTGCGGGGGGGGGGGGGGGTTAGGTTTTTTGAAGGTTTTTTTGGTATGGTATAGTTTTTTGATCAAACATTTTACAAAATTACACTACAAGAACAATTTACAAAATTACTTCAGAAGATCAAAATTACTCTACAGTATCATTTGTAGAGTAATTTTGAAAATTACTCTATAAGCAGACAATTACAAAAATGCCACCGCGTGTTTTTGTTTTTTTCATACTATTCGTACGTTTAGTACGTTAAAGTTATTTGTACGGGAACTTTACTCAAATCAACATTCATTCAATGAATAAGACCGGTATTCATGTGTGTTCATTTTAGTTTTCTTTTTGAACGGCGTACCGTTAGGGGATCGGATATCGCTAACCGGGTTAGTAGTTAGTCTGTTAGTATCACCAAATTAGTATTAAAACACCCCTTGCCTGGACTTGAACTCAGGACCTCCAAGAGAAGCAAAACTTCCCACCTCCCCTTTAACCACTAGGCAAAGAGACTATTGGTTATGCTCATTTTAGTTAAGCTAATAAAATTTTTTATTCACATTATTCTATTCATTTTATATTTCACATGAGTCAAACACCATTTTCTCATATAAGGCGTATACTATATAGTCTTTATGTTTTTAATAATCCAAATTTTTTTATTCACATTATTCGATTCATTTTCTATTTGTCACATGAGTCAAAGACCATTTTCTCATATAAAGTGTATACTATGTAGTCTTTATGTTTTATAATAATCCAACTTTTATTAAAAATGTCATTTGGAATTGCACTTACAATAAAATATAGTGAACTTATATAGAATAAACGTTTGCTATTTTTTCCGGTTCTTGTATAAATATGTCTCTTTACATTTAAAATTTAAAATTCCGGTTCTTTTATAAATATGTCTCTTTACATTTAACATTTAAAAATTAAAAAAGATGTATATATAACTATGAAAACATAACTTCTTATGAATTTCTTTTTAAACAAAATACAAATTAATTATTTCCTTATAAGATCAAATCCGCGTTAAAATCCATCTGAATATATCGTCTACCTTTGGCTACTAGGGTTTTAAGTTTTAATGGCAGAGGTCGTTCATGACGATATAGTTGAGCATATACTGATTGGATTAGACGTGGAGGATCTGATCAGTTGCATGAGAGTGTGTAAGTCATGGCACTCATTAATCACGAGTCCTCGTTTTGTTACTCGTCATCTGAACCATAGTTACAACCAAGATCGCTACAACAATGAATTTGTCCATAGAAGAATTGTTTTCATCACACATCCTGGTTTCTATAGACATAGTCATCATCTTGTTGGTTCTTGTAATGGCCTGGTTTGCATATCTTCATTCCAAGATCGTAAAGTTTTTGTAGGCAATCCGTTGACTAGAGAGGTTGTAGGTCCCTCGGAGGTTGAGGTTAAACCTATTCCTTGTTATGTCTAACACACTAGCAAGTGCGGAATCCAAGCTAGCATGCAAACCGAGATAGAACAAGCACAAACACAACACACAATCTTCACCGATTAACACCACTTGTATTAATACGTATGAAAGGTTCGGTTACAAGCTCAATGTTTACAAATGTATTTTGCAAACTCTCTCTAACTCTCGTGTGTATATGTTCTGAACAGAATGCTCTCACTTCACTATATGTCTAACTTGTCTGTCTTCTTCTGAAGTGAACACACTACATGGGTATTTATACCCAACACAGCATGTCTGGTCGAAGGATCAGACTGACTGATCGTAAGATCATCTATCGACCTGAAACAGCTCGAAGGATCCACATGTACCTCGAAGGATGATATCCTTCGTGGTCCATCTATCGAATGCTTATCTTTCGAGCTCATCGAAGGATCTAAACTATCCTTCGATGACACATCCTTCGACCCAAACATCTTTCAACCATTGTCTAACTGTTTGGCCAAGTCAAACCGGAGGATGGTTGACTTGGTCAAACTTACAAGACTAACAAAGACATCGTTTCGTATCATGACAAAAATACAGACAAAGTACAGACACAAGTGCACCAACAAACTCCCCCTTGGCTGTAGCTTTGTCTCGATCTCGATCTTAATTCTTGTAGGTCCCTCGTGTCTTCAAGTCTTTCACGTCCTTTCAAGTCTTCAATGTCGGAGGATCTATAAAGTCTTCACGTCTTGAAAGCAGAAAGTGTACCAACAAACTCCCCGTTTCATGTAGGAAGTGTGTTGACAAACTCCCCCTTAACATAAGCTCCCCCTTGAGGTATGCTCGTGAAATACTTGTTCTTTATGGGTTGAGATCCTTGTGGTGTTGATGATGGTCAGCGGCAACTCGATCATCTTCATCACTTGAGTGCCTTCACGTCGTGTCTGCATTCTAAAGCTTGTCATCGACCATGTTCTCCTTGCCTTTAGAATCTGCACATGCAAGAAATCTAAACGCGTAATGAGAACAACTGCTTGGAATATCATAATTAAACGACACACATGTGACCATTGTTTAATCAAACACCGTCCGACAGTTTGAAAGTTTAAAATACTTCATCCATTTCAAATTTTAACTTTCAACACTTTGCAAATTTCGACCGTTTATGAAGATTTAGTCATTTTCGGTTTTCGTTCAGGTTTCAGGTAAAGAGGACTCGAGCTCCAACATCGTACGATCGAAAATAAAATAGAAATAAAATCTTTTTGGCTTTTGGAAAGTTTACATTAAAACACACCTAAAATCTTTTTGGTATTTTGAATATTTCAAATGTAAAGACTGAAAGCAGTAAATAAATATATACCAAGATGCAGAAACTAAAAAAAAATAAATATATACAAACATTCTTTTTGCGAGTTTCGAGGGTAAGAGAATCATATCAGTGTACGGTCATGCCAAAACGCTCTTGTTGTTCAATTAGTTAACATTAAGATAAGCATCCTATAACAATTATCGGTATTGTTGTCCACATAAGCTCAACTTATCAGATGTAATCATGACGAGGGGATACGTTAAGGTATGATTTATACTTACCGACCGGTGTTCATCCACATCCCGACACATTCCCGTATCAAGGTATGCACGAGGGTTCATCTTACCGGTGAGTATACCGATTATCATCTGTTTGACCGTATATGATGTGAGAAACTCACTTATTTTGATTTGAAAACAAGCCCTATGTGATAGAATCACTTATTGATGAGGAACTTGATTTTCGATGCATGAGGGCACAGGAGCAAGTCCGTGAACAGGTCAGTACTTTCGTACAGCAGAGAGACGAACTTGACTCCCGGATAGATGTGATATATTATCACTTATTTGTTTGGTCATGTGATTGTTGATCACTTATTGAGGTCGTATGCAGTATGTACACGTATGTATGGTATCATGGAAGATCTAGACTTGCGTCCCCGTTATTTTTCGGTAAAAGATACAACCATGATACCCAGATGATAAGCAGCATAAAGACCGAATATCTCAGAACCTCGGCAATCTCTCAAACGAAATTTCGGTACTAAGACCATATGCCAATGAGTGGTTCCCACCTGGTCTTCAGTCGGATTAAGTTTATATCACCCTGCACACTTTAAAATGATTGTGAGCCTATCGATACATCTTATATAGAGCTGCTTATCATTTTTCAGTTTAGGTTTAAAGAGGTTTAGACAGACCACTGATGTACTATCATTTTATCTTTTGCTCGCCAGGAAACTCATTTTTGATTTTCTATTGTTTTTGTGCTTTTGAAATTTTTCGATGTTTTTGGATTTTCAAATTTTGGATTTACTCCCCCTAAAAGCAACAAAGTAAGACAAATTTAAAACACAAGGTATTTACAAAAATGATTTTCCGATGTTGGTTTTACTCTTGCTTGACCTTAATGCCGTTTACCAATAATAAATAGTCAAATCTTGATTTGTCAAAAGCTTTGGTAAAAAGGTCGGCACGTTGGTCATCGGTGTGGACGTAAGCAACATCGATTAGCCTTTTCTCAAAGCAATCACGTATGAAGTGATACTTAATTTCAATGTGCTTAGTCTTTGAATGCTGCACAGGATTTTTAGTGATCTGTAAGGCGGCAGAATTATCAACGTAAATAGGAGTAGTTAGGAATTCAAAACCGTAGTCGCGCATTTGTTGTTGGATCCACAGGACTTGGGAGCAACAACTTGAGGCAGCAATGTATTCAGCTTCGCATGTTGATGTAGCGACGCACGTCTGCTTCTTGCACTGCCATGTGACTAGGCGATTTCCCAAAAACTGACATCCAGCCGTTGTGGATTTGCCGTCGATTTTGCATCCGCCAAAATCAGAATCACTGAATGCAATCAGGTCAAAGTTATTATCCCTAGGGTACCATAGACCGGTGTCAGGGTAACCCTTCAAATAACGAAAAATCCTTTTTACAGCTGCAAGATGTGAGGCCTTCGGGTTCACTTGATATCTGGCAAGCAGGCACGTTGGGTACATTATATCTGGTCTTGATGTTGTGAGGTACATAAGAGATCCGATCATCGCGCGGTAGTATGAGGGGCTAGTAGCTTCACCCTTCAAGTCTGGAGTAATTCCGTGATTTTGCGGCAATGGGGTACCGATGGGCGTTGCATCAGACATCTGGAACCGGCTCAAGATGTCACCAACATATTTAGTCTGATGGATGAATATCCCAGACTCAGTTTGTTGTACTTGTAGGCCCAAAAAGAAAGTCATTTCCCCCATAGCACTCATCTCGAATTTATCCTGCATGATGCGCTCGAAATTCCTACACAAAACATCATTAGTAGAACCAAATATAATATCATCAACGTATACCTGTACCAGTAGAAGATCTCCATCTTGTTCTTTGATGAAAAGAGTACAATCGATAAGACCTCTGCGAAAACCATTCTCCAGCAGATAATTAGATAAGGTTGCGTACCAAGCTCGCGGTGCTTGATGTAGACCATAGAGAGCTTTGTTGAGCAACCAAACCCGATCGGGATGGATAGGATCTTCAAAACCTGGAGGCTGTTCGACGTACACCTCTTCTTCCACCACACCATGTAAGAATGCACTTTTCACGTCCATCTGGTATACCTTGAAACCTTTGAATGAGGCATAAGCCAGAAAGATCCGAATTGCTTCTAGACGTGCAACAGGTGCATACACTTCGTTGTAGTCGATCCCTTCAATCTGGCGAAAACCTTGAACGACTAGCCTTGCTTTATTTCGAATAACGACTCCACGGTCATCCTTTTTGCATTTAAACACCCAACGGGTACCAATCTTCTTGTAACCAGCAGGTTTCTCTACGAGTTTCCAGACACCAAGCTTCTGGAATTGTTGCAGTTCTTCCTGCATTGCTTCAACCCAAGAGTTATCTTTCAAGGCATCTTTGCAAGTTCTTGGCTCTTCTTGTGAGACATAACACGCGAAGGACCAATCATTTTGTTGACCAGATTCTCTGATATCTGCATACAAGCCTGCATTGTTGTTGTTTCGCAACATATTTCTTGTTTGAACGCCACTTTGTACATTTCCGATGATGTTTTGTTGAGGATGGGTATTGTGAATCCTTGTCTCTGGATTATCTCGAACAGGAATATTTGTACCAAGATTGTTGAGATTGAGATCAACAATCAATTCAAGGACCGGAATTGACGAAGAGGATGATGCAGTAGCTTCAGCTGTTCTAGGGACATCCACTAGAGGTGTACCTTCTGAAGTACCATGTACTGCTGTTGTTGGAGCTTCTTGATCTGCATCGAGAAATTCATCATCCTCTGAAGATTCGTTCAATTCGGTAGCATCGTGAAAATCCTCATTGTCGAGAGCATTATTGTTCACTGAAGATGGTTCTTGATTAACAATAATTGGACGAACCAACGGTGAATCTGTTGCATTGTCACTCTCGAAAAACATCCTTGCCGCAGCATTTTCTTCAACTGCTTCAACATTGATCGAATTGAAAAAGTCATCGTACTCAAACATCCAAGGCTGACCAGGATTTTTAACTGGCAAAGTGTGCCTTTGTACTCTGACTTCAGACCATTCCTCGACCCTTTTAGTCTCTAGATTCCAGACTCTTAAGTTAGGGGTGGAATACCCAAGAAAGTATCCATCAATTGCTCTTGCCCCAAACTTTCCATTAGGATCGATTATTGTGCACGGAGCTCCAAACGGTTCAAGATATGACAAATCTGGTTTCCGTTTGTTAATAAGCTCAAAGCAGGTTTTGTTGTGCCTTTTGACTGTAAGAACTCTGTTCAACGTGTAACAAGCAGAGGACACAGCTTCAGTCCAGAATGGAATGGGCAACTGCGACTCTACCAACATAGTCCTAGCAGTCTCGATCAATGTGCGGTTCTTACGTTCAGCGACGCCATTCTGTTGAGGAGTATAAGCTGCACTAAATTCGTGAAGAATACCTTTTGAAGTGCAAAACTCCGCCATGGCATGATTTTTGAATTCAGTACCATTGTCGCTACGTATCCGCCTAACCTTCAAATTATAGAGATTCTCAATCTGAATGATCAAATTTTTGATAATACCGAAGGTTTCACTCTTATGTGCCATGAACGCCACCCAAGAAAATCTTGAATAATCATCAGTTATCACGAGGCAATATTGATCATTCCTAATACTTTTGTGCTTGACAGGACCGAACAAATCCATGTGCAAACGTTCAAGAGGAACAGCCACCGTGTTGATTTTCTTTGTAGGGTGTCGTTTCTTCGTTTGTTTTCCTTTCTGGCACGAGACACAGATGTCTTGAAGATGGAAGTTTTTAAGAGGAACACCATTCACCAATTCATTTGACACCAAATGATTCATTTTGCGTAAGTGAATGTGACCCATTCGTCTGTGCCAAGAGATTAAGTCTTTTTCTGTGGCTTTGGAAACGAAACAAGTTGCTTGTGCAGACGTTGTGATAGCTTGGCTCATATCAAGGACATACAGATCATTTATCCTTGGAGCCGACAAGAGAATCCATTCTTTTGGAATTTTGAAGCCGGGTTTCAGCACATAACATCCATTTGCATCAAAGTGTACTGAGAACTGCTTATCACAAATTTGAGAAACACTAAGAAGATTGTGATCAAGTTGTTGTACGAAGTTGATCTTATCAAAGCTAACAACCCCGTTGGAAATCATTCCTTCACCCGTAATATATCCGCCTTTATCTCCAGCAAAAGCAACATAACCTCCTCTAATATATATGACGTCGTAGAGAAGCTTCATGTCGCCTGTCATGTGCCTGGATGCCCCACTATCAACAATCCAATGACTACTGATAGTTCCTCCTGGAACACCCTGCACATGAACTCACATAATTAGTTGGAGATGGGGACCCAAGCCATTGTGGTCTTGGGTCTTCCATTTTCATCAACAACAATAACTTCTATTCTTTGATGATTTGAAAATTGTGATGGTCCCCCTGATTCAATAACAGATTTTGGTTTCCAGGTCTGTTGAGTTTTACCAGTTTGATTGTTTGAAAATTTAACTTCATGACTGTTTGAAGTTTTTGAAAACTTTGAATTTTCTGGTTTAACTGGAACAGATTGTTTTTGAACCCCATCAGTTTTAAGTGCCTTTTCAATCACCTTGACTTGTTGGCGTTTTTGTTTCTTTTCCCTTTCTCTTACAAGTCGGGGATCTTGTTTTACAGAAACAGATCGCTTTTGGTGATTGTGTTCACGAGGATCATCAACTTTGGCTTTCAACTTATGAAGATACGGGCAATTTCGAACGATATGCCCGATTGTACCACATTCAAAGCATGATCTTCGTTCAACAAACCCCGAAGTATCATGTGGTCGTCTGGCCGATGATGAACTTTGTGATCTCGAGGTACTAGGTTTTGAACTACTTGATTCATTTCTTTTCAACACAGTTGCTTTCTTGACAAAATCTAAGTTAGATTGGTTCTCAAACGTTGCAATTTTGTCCGTTCCCTTAGATTTCACAAAGTTCACATTCTTTTTCTTCTTCTGATTCGGCTTCCTTTGACCTTGAGCCGGTAATTTTCCTTTTGGTTTAGAATGATTTTGCTGTTTTTGCACTGTTGGGAACTTTTGATTGCCAAATTGTTTTCTAACTTCAGCCTTTGGGATAGGAGGACACTGTGTTACTGTAACATGTGATCCTGTCTTTCCTAAGAACTTACTTGTTGAATTTTCAAAGACTTTACTGATTAAAGATTGATTAACATTCTTAATAGGAAAATCTTTGTCTGAATAGATTTTATCATCACCAACCAGAGTGTACAGCAAATCCACACTCTTCGACTCTTGTGCAGACATGGACTCGATTGCAACAGTCTTAGCGGGTTTTGCAGGAGGATCACATAGAATATGATTCTCAAGAGGTATGTCCTCTTCCTTTATCACCGCATCAGACTTTGCTGAATCAGTATCATCGGATTCATCATCAGAAGAATCAGTATCCTCAATCACAACTGGAGGATCCTGATTCGGTTCAGCAGTTACAAAAGTATCTGCTGACACATCCGAATCTGATGATACTTCTTTCTTGTATCCAAGACCTGTTGCAAATTCATTAACATCTAGAGGAACAGATGGTTCAAAGAAAGTTCTATTCTCCTCGTCAGGCATGGCATCATAGTTATGTCTCACAGGAGGTGGACATTTCTTGTAACCTATGCATGTGACATCCCGTTTCTCTTTCTGTACGTCAATGATGTGATCCAACACATAGCTAGAGCTCAAATAACTGTCTAGCTTAAGTTGGATCGCCTCACTTTCAGTTTTGACACAAGCCATTTCCTTTTGCATTACTTCCAGACGAGTTATATACAAATTAATGTCAGTTTGTTTTCTGGAAACCATTTTAGTTAACTTGGTTTTATCTTTCTTTAACTTTTCAATTACCGACTTAAACTCCTTTTCATGGTTTTCATAAAACATGTTGGCTTCAGTGCACTTCGAAAGATCAACGGTCAATTTCTGATTGTGAATGAATGTCACATCATATTTCTCTTGCAAAGCCTCGTGTTTGCTTTGCAATTCACACCACTTATCATTCAACGAAACATGTTTGTCTTGCAAGTCAAACAAACTAGCTTGTAAAGCATCATGTTTGCCTTGCAACTCAGACATGTTTGCATCCAAATCAGCACATCTAACATGCAATCTATCATAGTTATCACAACTAACAGAAGTGGGTTCATCGACACATACCTGACTTGATGAACTGTCGACATTAGCCATAAAGGCTGAATGGAAAGAAGACGAAGAATAAGCAGCTTGATCCACCAAAATAGATCTTCTTTGAATTCCTGCTGCAGCTTCTTCCAATAGCTCATCAATATCTGCATTAACTGACGCACTTGATGTGTCATCTTCCCGATCATTCCCTGAACTCGAGAACTCTTCATCTGAACTTCCACTGTAACTGGAGCTGTCTTCATCTTCAGAAGATTCATCACCATTGGTGGAAGATTCTCCACCACTGGCGTGTTTAAGATCCTTGACAACTTCAGCAAAACAAGCTGTTCCATCTGGAGCATCATTTCCCAACTGGATTGACCAATCACAGCCTTCATCTACTTGAACCACAAGTGCCTGGTTGGCATTAGATGGTCCTGCTTGACTCTGGTTGTTGACAGGCACCAATGTGCACTCATTGTTCCTTACTTGGTTCTGATTTGCCCTGTTGCCTTAACCTCTGAAAGGATTTTGGTTCCCATGTTGAGATGGCCTCGTACATTCACGCTTGAAATGACCACGTTCACCACAATTGAAACACTTGACAGCCTGCTTATCAAACCCATACTTGGTGTCTTTCTTGCTCTCCAAGCTGGTTCTGCCAGTTCTTTCCATGAAATCCTTTGCTCGCCTAACAGCACTGGCAAAGGCCCACTTGATGTCCATCATCTCCATCTCCTCTTTATCGATCTGCTGATAGTCTTCTTGTGTCAGATTAATGTTACCAATCTGACCTTCGACTAATCCACAGTATGCGCTCACCAAAGTGTTTAGCAGCTCCATGTGTTCCTTTTCTACTTCCACACTGACTTTAGAAAAGCTTGAGGTGTCGAGTCGTACTGTATTTGGCTTCGATTGTTGACCAGTAGATGTTGTGCTTCCATAACAAGCTTGCTGTTGAGGAGGAAGTGGATTCCCGTACATGTCTGTTGGTACGGTAGATTTAGGAGGAAGTGGATTCCCATACATGTCTGTTGGTCCGGTAGATTGAGGAGGAAGTGGATTCCCATACATGTCTGTTGTTCCGGGAGATCGAACTGGTAATGGATTTCCGAACATATCAGTTGGTCTGAGAGGTTGTTGGCTTTGTTGTTGTGGTACTGATTGAGGGACTGGTTCAAGCGGATTTCCATACATGTCTGTTTTTGGAGGGACCGGAACTTGGATAGTATTGCCATACATGTCAGTGCTAGTCACAAACGCTGTTTGAATTGGAGCATGTGAAGAATGTTTCGTAGAAGTGCTAGAAGTTCCAAAATACATTTCAGGATTTTGTGGCACTGGAACTCTTTTTGCCTTGAGAGTTTCTTCCTGATTCTTGTTTTCCAGGATTTGAACAAAGTCATTGAAACTTGTTGTAGCTAAAGTGCCATTGTACTTCATGATTTCCAAGAAAGTATTCCATTGAGGTGGCAACGCATCTGCAAACTTTTTCATAATCTCTGCTGGAGTTGTAACAACCCCAAAATTTGACAATTCAGTCAGCAAATGATTAAATCGACTTGTCAAATCTCCTAAAGATTCATTCTCCATACAAGTAAAACCATCAAACTCTTTCTTTAGCAGGTCTTTTCTCAATTGGCGTGTCGCTTCATTTCCTACGCCCCTGGTCTTCAATGCATCCCACAACCTTTTCGTTGTCTTGTAACTGACAAATTGATGATAAATATCTTTACTCAACGCCTGAGTAAGAATGGCATATGCCTTCTTTTCCAAATCATAGACCTTCTTCTGATCTTCCGTAAGATCTGCAAACGTAGCAGCAGATGATGCGGCAACTTCTATTGTTTGATCGAAATCTGTGATGAACCGCAACCACAATTCTGTATTTTGACCAAGGACATATGTATGAAATCTGTCAATCCATCCTGGATATTCGTATAAGTGCATCAACTTTGGAGGCCTATTCAAACTTCCGGTTTCGCTCTCGCTTAAGAGAATGCTTTGAATACTTGGAGTTTGATTTGATACGAATGCCCATTGACCGGTAGAAATTGCATTAGCTTGAGAAGATACCGGTGCAGAAGATGACGGAGTACCAAAATACATATCTGTATTTACCGGAGTACCCCACCTTGGATTCATTTTTGATCAAGAAAATTAAAACCTGAAAATCACAAACTTGTTAAACATAAACAGACTAAGGATCGAAAGATCAAGACTTGTTCGAAGGATCAACAGTGTTCGAAAGATCACTGTTGAGTTTCGAACAATGATTTCGAAAGATTCTCCAAACGAAGGATCCTTATCTTTCGAAAAAGAACTGTAGACCGAAAGATGTATGCTTCGAAATGATTCCTTGGTTCGAAGGATGATTATCTATCGAACCTCCACTGATCGAAAGATGATCTTTCGACTTCGAAGGATATCTTTCGAACTGCTCTGACACAGTTGACAAATGTGACAGGTTGGTGAAAAAGGTGATGGGTTGGTGAAATCTTTCGGCAGAAAGTATGGTCAGACCATGATTTTTACCAAAACCAAGATTTTGAACAATAAAATATTGCTGAAAATCGATAGTAACAACCCAGAAACCGGTCACCGGAGCAAGCCGGAGTTTGGCCGGAAATTACCAAACACCTCAAAAACAAGTTTTTAAGTTACCCAACCCGTTCCTTAACACACCCGGTTAGTTTAGAACACGTTTTAACAACTGGAAAAGCGAGAAAATCAGTAAAAACGGGAGCTAAACCAAGTGAGTTTTTGTCCAAAACACTCCAAAATCTTGTATAAAACCCGGTTTTTAACAAGGAAAAGAGCCACGGCTCTGATACCACTTGTAGGTCCCTCGGAGGTTGAGGTTAAACCTATTCCTTGTTATGTCTAACACACTAGCAAGTGCGGAATCCAAGCTAGCATGCAAACCGAGATAGAACAAGCACAAACACAACACACAATCTTCACCGATTAACACCACTTGTATTAATACGTATGAAAGGTTCGGTTACAAGCTCAATGTTTACAAATGTATTTTGCAAACTCTCTCTAACTCTCGTGTGTATATGTTCTGAACAGAATGCTCTCACTTCACTATATGTCTAACTTGTCTGTCTTCTTCTGAAGTGAACACACTACATGGGTATTTATACCCAACACAGCATGTCTGGTCGAAGGATCAGACTGACTGATCGTAAGATCATCTATCGACCTGAAACAGCTCGAAGGATCCACATGTACCTCGAAGGATGATATCCTTCGTGGTCCATCTATCGAATGCTTATCTTTCGAGCTCATCGAAGGATCTAAACTATCCTTCGATGACACATCCTTCGACCCAAACATCTTTCAACCATTGTCTAACTGTTTGGCCAAGTCAAACCGGAGGATGGTTGACTTGGTCAAACTTACAAGACTAACAAAGACATCGTTTCGTATCATGACAAAAATACAGACAAAGTACAGACACAAGTGCACCAACAGAGGTAAGACAACTGAGCAGAGCCGTTCTAACGTTTTTGTAGATCCTAAGCGGACTACGAAGTGGAGGTCCTTTTGCAAAACATATAGAGATTAATAGAAAAATTAGCTGCTAAAGTTAACCTATGTTTAGTAATTAGCCCTAATTTTGCCCATAAATTCTCCTCCAATCCCGACATACCCGACGCCATGAGTGATTACCGTTAGTGATAGCCGATAACCTAGAAAATCAAAAGAGCAGGTTGCGATAGGAGGTAGGAATGATTCACGAAATTCGGATGAGGTCGAGTGGTAGATGGTTGCTACAGACTACAGTTATGTCTGTGGTTTAATTTCGAAACTGGGCCTTTTTTCCAAAACAATTTTTATCTGTGTAACTTTATTAAAAAAACATGGTTTAGTTTTGCTTTTTATTTGAGTCTGATACATACACAATATATAAAACTTTATTAAAAATTGGAGGCCCTTGATTTTTGGTGGCCCTAGGCCCGTGCCTAGATTGGTAAGCCTAACGGGCCGGCCCTGCAACTGAGATCACTCCCCCCTTGTTATCCACCATGTTGGGGTTTTGGTTATGATTCATCCAAGGATGACTACACCGTTGTCGCAGTGGCCAACAAAGGCGAGAACCATTCATCTGTTCAAGCGTTGAGTTTGAAATCAAATGTTTGGAGAGCTATTGGAGAAGTGAAGTATCGTTTTTATACTACAATTGGTATCTTATGCAATGGTGCTCTTCACTGGATCGTACAAGATCAAAATCGGAAGCTGTTAATTCTTTCTTATAATTTATCTAAAGAAGAATTTAAAGAAATCCCCAAACCTGACGATGCAAGATATGAATGTACTTATACTAGCCGCCTAGGAATTGTCAAAGAATGTCTATGCATATTTCGTGGATATGGTTATTCTTCTAGCGATGTATGGTTGATGAAAAAGTACAATGTAAAAGAGTCGTGGGAACTACTACCACGAGATCGTGATCATGACAAGAAGTATGATAGTGTACACTTCTTTAATTTGGGATTACCCAAGGATGTTGATGCATCATGGTTTTGTGCTATGCAACATAACTATTGGCTGCATATGGATCTCCATTATTATTATATTCATGCTCCTATTTTTGTGAAGAGCCTTGTATCTCCCTATGTTAATGGGAGGCCGAAGCTGGGCCAAAGGAGTGCCATGATTGGTGAATTAGATTCGCCTGGCCTTCGTTCTCTTCTCCCTTGGAATGATATAGATGCACCTATATTTGTGCGGAGCCTTGTATCTCTGCATGTTAATATTGAGAGACCAAAACAGGCAAGTAACAACAAGAGGATTGCCAAGGTGGGTTCTATATATATTATGTATAGATTCTAGATTTGCATTTGATTTCTTATCATTCATACTTCACTTCTTGTCTTGTTATGTCATGTCCTGCAATTGTAACTATTTTTACTTGCTCACAACTCTAATTTCTTTGCAGGTGATTAATCAAGGGAAGTCCTTCTCCTGGATCAAATGCCTGATTTCGATGTTGTTGAAGCAGTCAAGAAGACAAGTGTCGCGCTATGAATCTATCTTTCCGTAGTGTCTGGTATGAATCTATCTTCCAGTAGCTTCTGGTTCTTTCTATTTTCAAGTATCTTGTGTTTGATGGAGCTAGTTTGTTTAATACTTTTATCTTAATTCTTAGTCCTAAATATTATGTAGTGTATGTTGAATTCTGATGATTATTATGTTTACACACAACAGTTTCTAGTATCTTGCCACCGGTGATTACCTAACGCACAAGGCAAACATTTAAACCCACCGCGGTTCCACTCTAGAACCAACTGACAATAGATGGAAACTGTTGTTTTGATGATGAGTGCCACATTTTGATGCTGTTAAGATTTTATTATTGATCTGTCTATTAGTTCTTTCTACTTTCAATTATATTGTGTTTATGGATTTAGTTTGTTTAATACTAATCTTCTAACCATTTGATAGTTTATGTTGAATTCTGGTGATTATTACATTTACATAGAGCAGTTTATCTCTGTGCCTTTGACAAAAAGCTTCTTATGTATATGTTACATAAGATGTTACAGTTGGTGAACAAAGTAGATGATAGTTATTAACTAAGTGCTTAACCTACACATTTATATGATTTCAAATAGTTAATACACTTCACTATTGTTTCTAACCACGTAACATGTGCATGACAAATGATACATAACTTAGAACCTACACATGTGCAAATTAAAATTATGTTAGAAAGAATATAACTGATGTGTAGAATTTTGAATTTTTATATTAGAAAAAAATCAACTTGGGAGAGAATTCGAGGATTTCTAATTTCGAATTTATGAGAGAGAATTACAAATAATTGAGGGCCATCCTTGAGAATTTAGGGATATATCAGGCCAATGCGAG
Source organism: Helianthus tuberosus (assembly GCA_030545235.1). Classification (NCBI taxonomy): domain Eukaryota; kingdom Viridiplantae; phylum Streptophyta; class Magnoliopsida; order Asterales; family Asteraceae; genus Helianthus; species Helianthus tuberosus. Next base: position 6,092,436 of record CM060362.1, read on the forward strand.
TAGAACGATGGACCCTACTTGTTGATACCCTATGTGGACGCAGCCCGTTCGGTTCGTCATCGCTTCGAGTTGAAGAACAAGACTTGATATCCTCCATCAAGTCTCGATGATAAGTGTTGCTGAACTATCTGTTGTTGCTGCTGTTTATGTTCTGCAAGATGCAGCCCTTGACGAAAAACCCTGAAGTTGCTGCATGATGACGAAAAACCAGCAACACTGCTGCTCGACGAAAGACATACACCTATTGCTTTTTGACGAAACACCTATTGAAGAAACATATGTTTCGTCGACTTGGGAGTGTGAGGAAACAGACTTTGTTTCGTCACATTGGTGTTTCGTCGAGGACATTCGCCGGCTGAAGGAGTTTCGTCGTCTCTGTCCCTTATATAAACAACAACTGGAGATAGAGCACAAGAGAGACAGACACACGAGAGAACTGAGAAAGTTGTGAGAGTATAATATTCTGTAATCGTTGTAAACAACTTTCTGGTTTTAATATATTGTGAGTTTGAAACAGTAAATCTTTGTGTCTTGTTCGTGTTTATCTTTGCTCGGTTTGCTTTCCCGGGTGGATTCCGCACAACCGGGTTTGTTCGTATACAAGGATTAGGCGACTAGATCCTTCGCTAGTTGGACCTACAAGTGGTATCAGAGCCTTGGCTCCTCTCTTCCTTGTTAAAACCGAGTGTTTTCTTTGTGTTTGGAGTTCATACTTTCTAGGAAAAAATCAGTTTATAACTTCGAAAATCTTGGTGTTTTGCTGTTAGTTCTCACAAAAACCTTGTTAGTTTTTGTTTTTACATGTTAAGAAAAGGTTTTTCTTTGAACTTTAGCGCAAAATTATTGATCGGAATTTTTTTCGTTGGCCGGAATCATCATATATTTCACCGGAGTTCTTGGTGTTCTTCATATGTTCATCAGTTTCTTCATATATTATGGGTTTTGAAATTAAATTTGCTTTGTTTGATGTTTGTGAATTATTGAAGTAGATTAAAATATGTTTGTTTGAAAAAGGTGTCCATTGTGAGTGATGGGTTGTTAATTTTCGTAGTCTTTCAGTATGGGTGTTTAGGGATGGTTAAAGGTAAGGTGAAGTTTGAAATAAGTCACCAACTTGTGTTAGAGAGATAAGACTAAGGGGCTGTTTGGTAGCCTCTGAATGGTCATTAAGATTGTGTTTCAAAATATCTTACCAACTTTGCACATTAGTCAACGAAACTCCATTTTTCCTCAAAATTTGTTTTTGACGAAACTCTAATTTTTCCTCACAATTGGCCTTTGATGAAAAACCATCCTTCATTGTTTTATTTCTGACGAAAAACATAAGTCTTTCGTCACAAGTGGTCTAGACGAAAAACCTCATCTTTCGTCACTTTGTTTTTCGTCGCTTTCACTTAGAACTTTTTAACAGAAGGTTTCAAAAATTATTTTAACGGTTTGTTTTAAGTGATTTAAGCAGGTATTCGTCATTATATATCCGAAATGAGTTCAGATTGGTGGGGAAATCCATCCAATACAGAGAGCAAGTATAGAAGCACGGATTTATCACCATCATGGGCCGAATCTCCCGCACCCGCATCTTCGTCTATTCCATCGCAAGCGAATCAAATTTCGACAGGTCAATGGGCTTTCATTTCAAATCAAACTCAAAGTATTCAAAGTATACTTTTAAGCGAAAGCGAAACCGAAAGCCTTAACCATCCACCGAAGCTAATGCACATGAATGAATATCCTGGATGGGAAGAAAGATTCCATACGTATGTCCTTGGGCAAAACACGGAACTGTGGTTATGTTTTACTACAGATTTCGATCAAGCTCTTGATGTTGCCGCTTCAACTGCCGCGACATTTGCAGATCTTACGGAAGACGAGAAAAAGGCATATGATTTAGAAAAGAAAGCATATGCTATTTTAACTCAGGCGTTAAGCAAGGATATATATCATCAGTTTGTCAGCTTCAAGACGTCAAAGCGGCTATGGGATGCATTGAAGACGAGAGGTCTAGGAAATGAAGCGTCACGCAAACTGCGACATGATCTACTCAAGAAGGAGTTTGATGGTTTTACATGTATGGAAAGGGAATCTTTGGGAGATTTGACAAGTCGATATTATCACTTGTTGACTGAATTGAATAACTTTGGGGTAGTAGTGACTCCAGAAGAAGTTGTCATCAAGTTTGCTGACTCATTACCAGCTCAATGGAATGGTTTCTTGGAAATCTTGAAATACAATGCCACTTTGGCTACGACAAACATCAATGATTTCGTTCAGCTCTTGGAGAACAAAGATCAAGAAGAAATTATAAAGGCCAAAAGGATTCCAGTGCAACAGAATCCAGATATGTATTATGGAAACTATGGAAGTTCTAGCACTGCTGCAAGACCTGCTCCACATGCTCAGCTTCAAACGGCCTTTGTCTCAAGAGATATGTACGGGAATCCACTGCCAGTTCCCTCAACTCAAACGGCTTTTGTCTCAAGCACTGACATGTACGGAAATCCACAACCAGAAGTCTCAAAGCAAAGCTATCAATCTACCGGAGCAAGAGATATGTACGGAAATCCATTACCAGTTCCACAGCAAGCTAGTTATGGAAGCACTTCATCTGCCGGTTAGCCATCTAATCCAAATACAGTTCGGCTTGACACTTCGAATTTCTCGAAAGTAAGTGTTGAAGTAGCTAAGGATCATATGTAGCTACTAAACACATTGGTGAGCGCGTAATGTGGGTTGATAGCAGGTCAGATTGGAAACATCAATCTGACACAAGAAGATTATCAGCATATCGATAAGGAGGAAATGGATATGATGGATATCAAATGGGCTTTCGCTAGTGCTATTAGGCGAGCTAAGGACTTCATGGAAAGGACTGGTACAACCAGCTTGGAAAACAAGAGAGATACCAAGTATGGGTTCGATAAACAATCAGTCAAGTGCTTCAATTGTGGTGAATGAGGTCACTTCAAGAGAGAATGTACAAAGCCAGCTCAACATGGGAACCAGAATCCTTTCAGGAATCCAGGCAACCACCAGAATCGGAATTAAAACAGGAATAACGAGCGTACGTTGATGCCTGTGAACCGCTCGTTATTCCTGTGAACAATCCAAATCAAGCAGGAGCATCAAATGCCAACCAGGCTCTTGTGGTACAAGTCGATGAAGGTTGCGACTGGTTGATTCAATTGGGAAGAGATGTTCAGGATGGAACAACTTGTTTTGCTGAGGTTGTTAAGGATCTGAAACACACCTGTGGTGGAGAATCTTCCGCCAGTGGTGGAGAATCATCTGAAGATGAAGACAGTTCTGGTTATAGTAGAAACTCAGATGAAGAATCCTCAACTTCAGGCGATGATCATTTGGATGAAACGTCAAGTGTGGAAGTCGATGCAGATATTGATGAATTATTGGGAGAAGCTGCAACAGGGAATCATAGAAGTTCAATCTTGGTGGATGAAGCCGCTTATTATTATTCTTCTTCTAACCATTCAGCCTTTATGGCTAATGTGGGCGGTTCATCAAACCAGGTATGTGTCGATGATCCAACTTCTGATAGCTGTGATAATTGTGTTAACTTAGGTGATAAATTGTCGGATTTGCAAAACAAATACGAACGTGACATATATCCACAATCAAAAGTTGATAATGGATCTTTCGAAATGCAAAGAGGCTAACATGTTTTATGAAAACCATGAAAAAGATTTTAAAACGGTGATTGAAAATTTAAGAAAAGATAAAACCGAGCTAACAAAAATGGTTTCAAGAAAACAAACTGACATAAACTGTTATATTAATCGTCTCGAGATCATGCAAAAAGAGTTAGCCTGTGTAAAGTGTGAAAGTGAGGCGATCCGGCTTAAGCTAGACAGTTATTCAAACTCTAGGTATGTGCTGGATCACATAATTGACATACAGAAAAAGAAAAAGGATGTCACGTGCATTGGATACAAGAAATGTTCACCACCTTTTAGACAAAATTATGATGCAATGCCTGATGAGGAGAATAGAACTTATTTTGAGCAATCTGTCCCTTTAGACATTGAGGAATTTGCGACCGGACTTGGATACAAAAATGAAGTATCATCAGATTCGGATGTTTCAACAGTTACAAGTGTGTCAACTGCTGAACAAAATCAGGATCCTCCAGTCATTGTTGAGGATGCTGATTCTTCAGATGATGAATCCGATGATACTGACTCAGCACAGTCTGACGCGGTAATCAAAGAAGAGGACATACCTCTTGAGAATCATATTTATGTGATCCTCCCGCAAAACCTGATAAGATTGTTCTGGTCGAGTCCACTTCCTCGCAAGAATCTGAGAGTGTGAATTTGTTGTACACTCTTGTTGGTGATAATAAAATCTATTCTGACAAAGATTTTTCGATTAAAAATGTAAATCAATCTTTAATCAGTAAAGTTTTTGAAGATTCGACAAGTAGGTTTTTGGGATAGTCGGGTTCACACGTTGTGGTAACACAATGCCCTTCGATTCCAATAGCCGAAATTCGAAAACAATATGGCAATCAGAAATTACCAACAGTGAAAAAGCAGCAAAATCATACCAAACCAAATGGTAAATCAACGACTCAAGGTCGAAAGGAACCGAACCAAAAGAAGAACAAGAAAGTGAACTTTGTGAAATCAACGGGAACAGACAAATTGGAAACTTTTGCAAATAAATCTAACTTAGATCATGTCAATCAAGTTAAATTTTTGAAAAGAAATCAACAAAACAGTTCAAAACCAAGTACCTCGGGATCACAAAGTTCATCGACAAGACAATCACATGTTACTTCGGGGTTTGTTGAACAAAGATCATGTTTTGAGTTTGGTGAAATTGGACATATCATTCGAAATTGTCCATATCTTCATAAACTAAAAGCTAAAGTTGATGATCCCCGTGAACAAAATTACCGAAAGCGACCTGTTTCTTCAAAACAAGATCCCCGCCTTGTAAAAGAAAGGGAAAAGAAACAGAAACACCAACAAGGCAAGGTAATTGAGAAGGCAATTAAAACTGACGTGGTTCAAAAACAACATGTCTCTGTCAAACCAGAAATTTTGAAAACTTCAAACAAACAAGAAGTTAAAATTTCAACCAATCAAGCTGGTAAAAATCAACAGACATGGAAACCCAAATTGACCACAAATTCAGGGGGAACATCACAATTTCCAAACCATAGAAAAGTTGAAGTAACTTTTGTTGATGAAAATGGAAGACCCAAGACTACAATGTCTTGGGTCCCTATCTCCAACTAATCATGTGAGTTCATGTGCAGGATGTTCCAGGAGGAACTTTAAGCAGTCATTGGATTGTTGATAGTGGGGCACAAGACAGGCGATATGAAGCTTCTCTACGACGTTAAATCTATTAGAGGAGGTTATGTTGCTTTTGCTGGAGATAAAGGCGGATATATTACTGGTGAAGGAATTGTATCCAACAGGGTTGTAAGCTTTGATAAGATCAACTTTGTGCAACAACTTGATCACAATCTTCTCAGCGTTTCACAAATTTTTGATAAGCAGTTTTTAGTGTACTTTGATGCAAATGGATGTTATGTGCTGAAGGATTAATGATTTGTATGTCCTTGATATGAGCCAAGCAATTACTACGTCTGCACAAGCAACTTGTTTCGTTTCCAAAGCCACAGAAAAAGACTCAATCTCTTGGCATAGACGGATGGGTCACATTCACTTACGCAAAATGCATCATTTGGTGTCGAATGAATTAGTGAATGGTGTTCCTCTTAAAAACTTCCATCTTCAAGACGTCTGTGTTTCATGCCAAAAAGGAAAGCAAAGCAAGAAGCGACACCCGACTAAGAAGATCAACACGGTGGTCGTTCCGCTTGAACGTTTGCACATGGATTTGTTTGGTCCTGTCAAGCATAAAAGCATTCGGAATGATCAATAATGCCTCATGATAACAGATGATTATTCAAGGGTGGCGTTCATGGCACACAAGAGTGATACTTTCAGCATTATCAAAAACTTGATCATTCAGATTGAGAATTTGTATACTTTGAAGGTTAAACGGATTCGCAGCGACAATGGAACTGAGTTTAAGAATCATGCCATGGAGGAGTTCTGTAGATCAAAAGGTATTCTTCACGAATTTAGTGCGGCTTACACTCTTCAACAGAACAGTGTCGCTGAACGTAAAAACCGTACATTGATCGAGACTGCTAGGACGATGTTGGTAGAGTCACAATTGCCGATTCCCTTCTGGACTGAAGCTGTGTCCTCTGCTTGTTATACATTGAACCGAGTCCTTACAGTCAAAAGACACAACAAGACCTGCTTCGAGCTTCTTCACAAGCGGAAACCAGATTTGCCATATCTTGAACCGTTTGGAGCTCCTTGCACAATGATCGATCCTAATGGAAAGTTTGGGGCAAAAGCTATTGAAGGATACTTTCTTAGGTATGCCACCCCGAACTTAAGAGTCTGGAACGTAGAGACAAAAAGGGTTGAGGAATGGTCTGAGGTCAGAGTACAACGGCACACATAGCCAGTCAAATGTCCAGGTCAACCATGGATGTTTGATTACGATGCCTTTTTCAATTCAATCAATATTCAAGAAGTCGAAGAAAGTGCTGCGGAAAGGATGTTTTTCGAGAGTGACAATGCAACAGATTCACCGTTGGTTCGTCCAATTATTATTAACAATCAAGAACCTGCTTCAGTGAACAATAATGCTCTCGACAATGAGGATTTTCACGATGCTACCGAACTGAACGAATCTTCAGATGATGATGAATTTCTTGATGCAGACCAAGAAGCTGTTCATGGTACCTCAGAGGCTATACCTCCAGTGGACACCCCTAAAACAGCTGAAGCTACTGCATTCACCTCTTCGCCAGTTCAGGGTATTGAATTGGTTGTTGATCTCAATCTCAACAATCTTGGTACAAACATTCCTGTTTCGGAAAATCCTAAAACAAGAATTCACAATACCCATCCTCAACAAAACATCATCGGAAATGTACAAAGTGGCGTTCAAACGAGAAACATGTTGCGAAACGAAAACAATGCGGGCTTGTATGCGGCGATTCGAGAATCTGGTCAACAAAACGATTGGTCTTCGCGTGTTATGTATCACAAGAGGAACCAAAATCAATTAAAGAAGCTTTGAAAGATAGTTCTTGGGTTGAAGCTATGCAGGAAGAACTGCAGCAATTCCAGAAGCTAGGTGTCTGGAAGCTCGTTGATAAACCTGAAGATTACAAGAAGATTGGTACCCGTTGGGTTTATAAATGAAAAAAGGGTGACCGCGGAGTAGTGATTCGAAACAAGTCAAGATTAGTCGTTCAAGGTTTTCTTCATATTGAAGGGATCGACTACAATGAAGTTTATCCACCAGTTGCATGTCTGGAAGCAATTCGAATCTTTCTAGCCTATGCTTCCTTCAAGGGATTCAAGGTCTACCAAATGGACGTGAAAAGTGCATTCTTACATGGTGTGGTTGAAGAAGAGGTGTACGTCGAACAACCTCCAAGTTTTGAGGATCCTATTCATCCTGATCGGGTTTGGTTGCTGAACAAAGCTCTCTATGGTCTACATCAAGCACTGTGAGCTTGGTATGCAACCTTATCTAATTATCTATTGGAGAATGGATTTCGCAGAGGTCTTATCGATTGCACTCTTTTCATCAAAGAATAGGATGGAGATCTTCTATTGGTACAAGTATACGTAGATGATATTATTTTTGGTTCTACTAACGATGTTTTGTGTAGGAATTTCGAGCGTGTTATGCAGGAGAAATTTGAAATGAGCGCTATGGGGGAGATGACTTTCTTTTTGGGCTTACAAGTGCAACAAACGAAGTCTGGGATATTCATCAATCAGACTAAGTATGTCAATGACATCTTGAGCCGGTTCCAGATGTCTGATGCAACGCCCATTGGTACCCCACTTCAGCAAAATCATGGAATTCATCCTGACTTGAAGGGTGAAGTTGTTAGCTCCTTTTACTACCGTGCTATGATCAGATCTCTTATGTACCTCACAGCATCAAGGCCTGACATAATGTATCCAACGTGCCTGGTTGCCAGATATCAAGTTAATCCGAAGGCCTCACATCTTGTAGCTGTAAAAAGGATTTTTCTCTATTTGAAGGGATGCCCAGACACCGGTCTATGGTACCGTAGGGATGATAGCTTTGACTTGATCTCTATCAGTGATTCTGATTTTGGCGGATGCAAAATCGACGGCAAATCCACAACGGCTGGATGTCAGTTTTTAGGAAATCACATAGTCACATAGCAGTGCAAGAAGCAGACTTGTGTCGCCACATCAACATGTGAAGCTGAATACATTGCTGCCTCAAGTTGTTGCTCCCAAGTCCTGTGGATCCAACAACAAATGCGCGACTACGGTTTTGAATTCCTAACTACTCCTTTTTTTGTTGAAAATTCTGCTGCCTTACAGATCACTAGAAATCCTGTGCAGCACTCAAAGACCAAACACATCGAAATCAAATATCACTTCATACGTGATTGTTTTGAAAAAAGACTAATCGATGTTGTTAAGGTCCACACCGATGACCAACGTGCCGACCTCTTTACCAAAGCATTTGACAAATCACGATTTAACTTTTTATTACTGGTAAACGGCATTAAGGTCAAGCAAGTGTAAAACCGACATCGGAAAATCGTTTTTGTAAATATCTTTGTGTTTTTATTTTATCATAGTTTTTTACATTTTAGGGGGAGTAATCCAAATTTGAAAAATTCAAAAACATCGAAAAATTTCAAAAACACAAAAACAATAGAAAAACAAAAATGAGTTTCTTGGCGAGCAAAAGAGAAAATGATAGTACATCAGTGGTCTGTCCAAAATGATAAGCAGCTCTATATAAGATGTATCGGTAGGTTCACAATCATTTTAAAGTGTGCAGGGTGATATAAACTTAAATCGACTGAAGACCATGTGGTAACCACTCATTGGCATATGGTCTTAGTACCGAAATTTTGTTTGAGAGATTGCCGAGGTTCTGAGATACGTGGTCTTTATGCTATTTATCATCTGGGTATCATGGTTGTTTTTTTTACCGAATTATAACGGAGACGAAGTCTAGATCTTCCATGATACCATACATACGTGTACATACTGCATACGACCTCAAAAAGTGATCAACAATCACATGTCCACAAAATAAGTGATAATATATCACATTTATTTGGGAGTCAAGTTCGTCTATTTGCTGTACGTTAGTACTGACCTGTTCACGGACTTGCTCCTGTGCCCTCATGCATCTGAAAATCAAGTTCCTCATCAATAAGTTATTCTAGCACATAGGGCTTGTTTTCAATAAAAAATAAGTGAGTATCTCACATTTTCATATACGTAAAAACAGATGATAAATGGTATACTCACCAGTAAGATGAACTCTCGTGCATACCTTGATACGGGAATGTGTCGTGTGTGGATGAACACCGGTCGGTAAGTATAAATCATACACTAATCGTATCCCCTCGCCACGATTACATCTGATAAGTTGAGCCTATGTGGACAACAATACCGATACTTGTTATAGAATGCTTATCTAAATGTTAACTAATTGAACAACAAGAGTGTTTTGGCGTGACCGTACACTGATATGATTCTCTTACCCTCGAAACTCACAAAAAGAATGTCTTTAAATATTTATTTAATGCTTTTAGTTTCTGCATCTCTGTATATATTTATTTACTACTGTCCGTCATTACATTTCACATATTCAAAATACCAAAAAGATTTTAGTTGTGTTTTAATATAAACTTTATAAAAATCAAAAAGATTTTATTTCTGTTTTATCTTTGATTACCCGATATTGGAACTCGAGTCTTTGTTACCTGAAATCTGTTTTAAAACCAAAACAACTGATTCTTCATAAACGGTCGAAATTTGCAAGTTTTTGAAAGTTAAAAAACCAAAATTGAACAATTTGTTAAACTTTCAAACTGTCGGATGGTGGTTGCTTGAAAAATGGTCACATGTGTGTCGTTTGTTTATGTTAACTATATTCCAAGTGTAAGTTCTCATTACGTGTTTAGCTTTCTTGTACGTGCAGATGCAAATGTGATAGAAGACAAGCTTCGGAATGAAGACACGACATGGAGGCACTCAAAAGATAAAGATGATCGAGTTGCCGCTGACCTATCATCAACACCTCAAGGATCTAAGTGCTGAAAATGGAGTTTATTTTAAGGGGGAGTTTGTTGATACCCTTTCTACTTACGACACATGAAGACTTTGAAGATCCTCCGACATGATAGACATGGAAGATGAACCCTCACGAGCAGCATCCAAGGGGGAGTTTGTTGATACGCTATGTGGACGCAGCCCGTTCGGTTCGTCATCGCTTCGAGTTGAAGAACAAGACTTGATATCCTCCATCAAGTCTCGATGATAAGTGTTGCTGAACTATCTGTTGTTGCTGCTGTTTATGTTCTGCAAGATGCAGCCTTTGACGAAAAACCCTGAAGTTGCTGCATGATGATGAAAAACCAGCAACACCTGCAGCTCGAAGAAAGACATACACCTATTGCTGTTTGACGAAACACCTATTGAAGAAACATATGTTTCGTCGACTTGGGAGTGTGACGAAACACACTTTGTTTCGTCACATTGGTGTTTCGTCGAGGACATTCGCCGGCTGAAGGAGTTTCGTCGTCTCTGTCCCTTATATAAGCAGCAACCGGAGATATAGCACAAGAGAGACAGACACACGGGAGAACTGAGAAAGTTGTGAGCATGGTTGCAGAAATCGGCCTAGGCGGCCGATTAATCGGCGCTTAGGCGTTAGGCGGTCATCTACTGCCTAATTTTGAGCTAGGCGGTCAATTAATCGGTCATGGTCAAAAATCGGTCCTAGGCGGTCAAAAATCGGATTAATCGGACAATATTAGTCGGTCAAAATCGATCAAAATCGGTCCTAGGCGGTCAAAATTGGTCAAAATCGGTCAAAATCGAACCATACTATCTGAAACTTGAAGTATTTATGTGAATTTTGAAGTATTATTTTTATATTATTGGGTATATATATATAATTTTGAAAAAATACATATAAAAATCCCATTCCGATTAATCCCTATTAATCCCGATTAATCCCTAGGCTGTACCTCACCGACCGACTAGCGCCTAGCGCCTTCTACAACATTGGTTGTGAGAGTATAATATTCTGTAATCGTTGTAAACAACTTTCTGGTTTTAATATGTTGTGAGTTTGAAACAGTAAATCTTTGTGTCTTGTTCGTGTTTATCTTTGCTCGGTTTGCTTTCCCGGGTGGATTCCGCACAACCGGGTTTGTTCGTATACAAGGATTAGGCGACTAGATCCTCCGCTAGTTGGACCTACACTACTCATGACCTACTAGTCTAGTTGTATTGTGTCTCCATTTACAAATGTGAGTTGTGGGTTCAAATCTTTACACGTGAAAGGTAAAGGTGAAATTAAGGTTTTGAAAAATTTGCCGTTAGAAAAAAAATAAAAATTGGCCCTGTAAATTTTCATATAAAAGATGAGTAGACGATAAGTGAGCCAAACAAAATAGGCTATTGTTATACTATTTTTTTAATTGGGTTTTAATTTTTTTTGAACGGCAAGGAACGACGTGCCAACCACCGTGACACCGGACGCTATGGCCAAGGTCGACTGCTTGACCGCCGCCAGTCCCTTGGCTCTCCCAGATGACCTTCACCCGCCCGAAGGCACGACAGTGGAATAATCGGTAAAACCTCGCCTCCCATCCAACACGAACCGGCGCCATTCGTATTCGCCCTTCACCTGGATGTCGCAGAAAATAATGGGAAGAGTGGGAGTCGAACTTGGGTCATAATGAACACCAAAATTTTCCCCAACCACTCCACCACTAACTTATTGGCAATTGGGTCTTAAATTTAATCATGGGTTTTTGGACCTGGAATAGTGGGCCATGGGTGATCGGTCAGACGATCACCCACCTTACATAGTTACACATGGCCCAGGCCTACCTAAAATAATCGAGTATAGTGGTAAATTGTTACAACCAGAGAAATTTAGTAATAAAGTATTTACAATAACGTCGTCGTTAACAAAAGGAAATTATTACAAGAAGAGAAATTTAATAATAAAGCATTTACAATAACGTCGTCATACAATTTACACCACTGTTCACTAGTAATCGTAATCGATTACTTATAACGGGTTTTCAAGTTCTCTTAATATGTGTGGTTCTATATTTAACCCTCTCCTATATGGGTAACCCAAATTTCGAGTAATTATGCACACATACACACATAAGGTCTAGTCTTAGTACATAGCGGATTTTGTCAAAAGCGTTGTAAACTATGAGAGGGCGATACGCATATTCGTGTGGGTTTTATGGGCGAGCGTACCTACATCCATTTTTAATATAATTTTAAATCTCGGTTTCTGGCACACCTGGGCTGAAAGAAGCTGAAAATCTAATTAGTTTCAAAACTTTCCATGATAATGGGCCTAAACACACGATTCCTTTTTTTTCTTTTACACACGATTCTAAAATCTGTTAATTTTTTTCTTTAACACACGATTCTAAAACCTGTTAATCAAATTGTCCTGAATAGGGGGTGTTTGGTGTTGCGTTTTCAAAATAGATTATTCGTTTTCAAAACTGCGTTTTGGAAAAGCATGTAGGTACATGCTTCTCCAAAACTGCGTTTTGGAGGCAGATAATCACTTTTTCATCCAAACATTTTTTTTTAGATTATTTATGTTTTACAAACGTAATAAGCAAATAATCACGTCAAAACGTAATCCCAAACACCCTCTAAGTAAAAGAAAATATAAGTGAATGGACTTAAATAAATCAACATGACAAAAGATCAAATACAAATACATTTAACGTACAAAACGTACGAATTGAAGGTTTTACTGAAAAACGCGGTGGCATTTTTGTAATCATCAGTAATTATCAAAATTACTCTACAAATGATCCTGTAGAGTAATTTTGATCTTTGTAGAGTAATTTTGTAAAATTTTTTTGTAGAGTAATTTTGATCTTGTAGGGTAATTACCAAAATTACTCTACAAGTGTATCAAAATTTCTCTGTATCAAAATGACTTTACAAGTGAATCAAAATTACTCTGCAAGTTTATCAAACAACATACAATTCAAAATTACTCTATGATCTTGTGGAGTAATTTTGTAAAATGACCCTGTAGAGTAATTTTGTAATTTTTTTAGCATTTAGTTATGGGGTTTAGCTTTATGGTTTAGATTTTAGCATTTAGTTTGGGTGTGTGCCGGGGGGGGGGGGGGGGGTTAGGTTTTTTGGTGAGGTATAGTTTTTTGATCAAACATTTTACAAAATTACTATACAAGATCAAAATTAATCTACAAGAACAATTTACAAAATTACTCCACAAGATCAAAATTACTCTACATTATCATTTGTAAAGTAATTTTAAAAATTACCCTACAAGCAGATAATTACAAAAATGCCACCGCGTGTTTTTGTCTTTTTCATACTATTCGTACGTTTAGTACGTTAAAGTTATTTGTACAGGAACTTTACTCAAATCAACATTCACTGCCTGGACTTAAACTCAAGACATTCAAGAGAAGCAAAACTTCCCAACTTAAGCTAACAAATTTTTTTATTGATATTATTCTATTCATTTTATATTTCACATGAGTCAAACACCATTTTCTCATATAAGGCGTACACTATGTAGTCTTTATGTTTTTAATAATCCAATTTTTTTATTCACATTATTCGATTCATTTTCTATTTGTCACATGAGTCAAAGACCATTTTCTCATATAAAGTGTATACTATATAGTCTTTATGTTTTATAATAATCCAACTTTTATTAATGTCATTTGGAATTGCACTTACAATAAAATATGGTGAACTTATCTAACTACTATAATAAAAGAAATCAACTTTTGAACACGTGTCATTCATTGAAGGTATCCTCAAATTTATATTTATCTAAATAAATAAATAATAAATTAATATTAAATCTTATCGTACTTTAATAAAATACTAGGTGTAGTACCCGTGTAACCACACGGGTAGGTTTAGTAATGATCGAAATCAAATACTAAAAAACAGATTATAATATATCATTTAAATTTTGGTCTTTAGTTCTATATCTTTATAAAGTAATGTTGAAGACAGTATGTGTGACCACATGGGTAGTTTTAATAACCATCGAAATAGATTATAATACATCATTTAAATTGTTTGTATTTAGTTCATGTTTAATATAGAAATTAGCTAAGTAACTCAAAATTGCTTGTCTAAACCGAAAGCATGACCTAATTTTATATTGTCTAATAATTAAAGCCTGACCTAATTCAAATAACCAAATGTTATTAAACAGTTCAATAAAGCCCCTTATATTTGATCCAATTAAGCTTACTAATGGATTAGATTTTGTAGGCCCGTTAAAACCCTTCTATCAAATATGGATTAGATTTGTTAAAGACATGTATCAAATGTCCTTAATACGCTTATCCCTTAATATCACTTAATATTCCTTAATACCCTTATCCCTTAATACCCATAACATAGACAGATTTACATCAGATTATAATATATCATTTAAATTTTGGTCTTTAGTTATATTTATACTATATTAGACCATGTTTTATAGATAAGTATTATTTTAGTTTAATCTTTTCTAATTAATTTATATATAATCCTCCTACTAAATATTATTTAGTTTAATTTCTTATGGATAATTATTTTTTAGTTTAATCTCCTTGTCATCATTACACTTCACCAAAAATGCAACTTGACTGTTATAAGTTGTATGAAATGACTAATATCATCACCGATCATCATCATCATCACACTTCTCCAAAAATCTCCAAATATCTCTCTCAACTCTCAACAGTCAACACCGATCTTCATCATCTTCATCCAGCTTCATCATTTTCATCCATCTTCATCTTGAAATCAAAGGTTTGATTTTTGGTTCCATTCGATGATTTGAATGTGTTTATATTGTGAAAAAACAGAGGGTTGATTCTGGGTTCCATTCGATGATTTTGGGTTTCATTCGATGATTTTGGGTTGGTTTTGAAAAAAACAGAGGGTTGATTTTGGGTTTGATTTTAGGTTCCATTCGATGATTTTGGGTTCCATTCGATGATTTTAGGTTGGTTTTGAAAAAAAAAACAGAGGGTTGATTTTGGGTTTGATTTTGTGTTCCATTCGATGATTTTGGGTTTGATTTTGTGTTCCGTTGGCTGATTTTGGTTTGATTTTGAAAAAACAGGGGGTTGATTTTGTTCATGATATCGGGTTCCATCCGACGATTTTGGGTTGATTTTGAAAAAACAGAGGGTTGATTTAGTTCAAAATGCATCAAAACAGAGGTTTTGAATGTGTTTTGGTTTTGATTTTTGTGGGTTTAGGGTTTAGGGTATCAAAACAGAGGTTTTGAATGTGTTCTTGTTTTGATTGTTGTGGGTTTAGGGTTTAGGGTATCAAAACAGAGGTTTTGAATATGTTCCTGTTTTGATTCTTGTGGGTTTAGGGTTTAGGCTATCAAAACAGAGGTTTTGAATGTGTTTTGGATTTCATTCAATGATTTGAATGTGTGATTTGAATGTGTTCCTCATTTTTGATTTTTGATGATAACAATTATTTGGTTTTTGTTTGATTCGATGATAACAGTTATTTGGTTTTGGTTTGATTCGATGTACAGAATGGCTGCGGAAGTAAAGATAAGCAAACACCAACTACGAAGGCGAGAACACTTGACAACCTCCTAGAAGATGCGGTGCACATAAGGAAGTGATTGATATGAATGAATACAACCCCAGTGGAGCTCTTCGATTTTCCTTGAAATTCCAGAGCTCGCTAATTACATATCTACCACTTGGGTTTTATTCATTCATATGAATGAATATAACCCAGTGGCAGAAATGTAATTACCTACACTGAGGTTATATTCATTCATATCTGCTACATTCCGAAGTGCACCCGTCAGTTACGATCCACAATTGCTTGTGGTCGTATGACGTTTTTTTCTCTGTATTGTATGTGCAAAAACTTGGATTTCTTACAGTTACATCGCTTGCAAGCCTCCGCCTCTCCAGGATTTTCCGCTATACGCCTATAAGATTCAACCAAAAAGTTAATCACCATTACGCTTAGCATATTGAAACACTATATTGGGTGAATCCAATAACGTTGTCATCAATTCTAACTTCACCTTTATTGTATGTTACAGTCTTTTGTTATCGAATCTGCAAGTTCCGTCACGTCTACGAAGTTGGTATAATGTTTTGTCTATGTATTATATGTATTAAAAGTTTACCTTTAATATACAATTTAGGCTTTAATAATTTGTTATAATTTGTTATAAAAAATATTAACAATGCCAGTACAACTTTCATTTTCACAAATCTCCTTAAATATCAGGTTATGTGAATGATATGAGAGAACCAACTGGATCAACTTTTTCTGTAATCAGCAACTCTTCCAGAAGATATCCTCCTTTCATCAATTACAATAAATAAATCAACATTCAATGAATGATTAATAGTTATAAGAAAAGTTCATACAGATTGTAATATTTGTTAATGGGCTGCTGTGAATGTTATGATTTGTCGATTCAAGTTGTGTGATCATTGAACATACAAACAATGATAGATTGGTGAATTATACTTAGTGTTGTTAAAACACTGTTTTGAAAACACTTTTGGCTTAAAACATTGGTTTTAAAAACTGTCCTTAAATCAACAGTAGTTTCAAACAGTGTTAACTCAAAACTGGTTTCAAAACATATCATTAAGGATTACACTATTATAACCGAACAGTAGTTTCAAACACTGCTAACCTTAACCACTGATTCTATACAATATAAATGACAAACTAAACTACTGCTTCTTCCTACCATTGTTGCATGTCAATTTATGAAATGTTTGACACTCAGTGGTTTCTTCAAAGTTGTTGTACACAAGCAGCACTTAATGGACAGCAGTTGTAGTATACAAACAGTGGATGAGGGCCATCAGATGTTATAACCATTTTCAAGGGGAAAGTCTAATGCAAACAGTTGTTTATGATGAATTGCAATGGACAGTATTTAGAAAACAGATGTTTGAGCACAACAGTAGTTAGGGGTAAGGAAATGATAATGATTTGAAAGACTATTAAATCAGCAACTGTTTAATAAGATTATGTTGAATGATTTTGTTGAATTATTTTGTCTTGCGTAAACTCAATATCATTTCCAACATCTGTTGATCGTGATTTATGAAATACCTGCAAGAATGCCATCCTTAACAAAATACATTTTAGACACAAATTGTCAATCTTTATATGCCACCAGTTTTTACATTCCACTGCTTCATTCCAAGCAGGGCTTTGGTCTTTAACAGCACTTATTTTAGGACAGTAGATTAAATAGCAGCACTTTGTCTGGGGCAGTTGTTGTACACAAGCAGTACTTAATGGACAGCAGTTGTATTATACAAACAATGGATGAAGGCCATCAGATGTTATAACCACTTTCAAGGGGAAGGTGTAATGCAAACAACTGCTTATGATGAATCCACTGATGTGGATCACTGTTATTTGGCCCAAACAAATAACGACTTTGAAGGGGAAAGTCTATTTCAATGTTTAATAATAATATTATGCTATTGAAAAATAAGATGGTGGTACCTCTTCAAGGGCAAATACACCCCAAATAGAACAAAAAACACAAACAAATTACACAGAAGCCTATACAAAGTCCAACTTTTACAAAATTCTGCTAGCAATAAACACTTCTTCATTCGATATTAAATAGTATTACAAAAATCGGAGTTTGAAAAATATTAAAAACTAAACATTACAATTAACACTTCCTAGGATATCTATTTCTCTCGCCTTCCTCCATGCAATTTCATTTTTAGTTTTAATTTGCAGATCTGCTAGCATATCACAGGTCTTCTGATCTTGTTTCAACAGATGTGTCAAAAACTCTTCGGCTTTTTCTTTAAACTCTGATGGAGGAGAAGAGACAACTTCATCCAGCAGTGCAATGCTACTCCACGTCTGCTTATAATATTTATCACTTACCAACGCAACTTTTTTGTTGACTTCTTCAGCTTTTCTCTGTTCATGGAGTGACCATCTTGAATATTCAATTTTAAGATCGGTATTATCCGACCAGTGGTAGAAGGTTTTGCTTGCCATTTAGAAAGAGTGTGGGTGGGTTTGGACGTTTTGTTTTAGAATGAAGGGTTTTTTAAAAATGAAGTCTTGATGTTTTCAAGTAGAGCAATCATGATCCTTTATAGTGTTTGAAATATTTGATAGGATAAATGAAGAGACGTCTGCTAATAAAGAACATTTTTCAAAGGTTTTACATTAAAATGTTTGATAAGGTAAATGAAGAGACATGTTGGGTATATACACGTTTTTCATTATTAAATCATTACATGTATCAGGTTTTTAAATATAAATTTTTATTTAATGGTTGCATTTAAACCTGACCTTTGGGCTGATAGATATCCTATATAATATCATTGCAAATTCAAACATTGTTTCATCATAACCAGATTCATTCAGTTAAATAGAAGAGCAACTCTTATTGTTTTGCCTTAGCTGTTATAAATACATTAAAATGGAGTCACAAACTGCTGCACAATCTGAGGATTTCAAGCAACACTTTATTAAAGAAATCGAAGAGCAAGTTTTTGCTGATAGGAGTACTCTTCAAGAGTTGAAGAGATGTTTTGACGGACTGCAACTTGGTCTGCTGACAAGAGACCAAGTTTCAAGAGACCTGAGGGCGATGCTGACTACTTCCGTTCGTGACCTGTGTGTTGCGAACAATATAGAATGTGGAGACAGAGACCTGGACTTCATGAGAAAGATCAATGACATACATCGAGAAGTGCAGTGCTCCATGGAGTTGAAGTTAAAATTTCTGCATTCTTGCTATTAGACTTTAAGTGTCTGATTACTTTTCTTTTTTTATGTCATTGTAACTTTTTTTAATATTTATACAATAAACGATTTAATTTTTTTTATGACACTTTATTTTTGCTTCTGTTTAATTATAATTTTAGGTATGGTTTTGGGCTGACCAATTTTTTTGGGTTTGGTTTTAAATACTGAATTTTTGATGTGTTATAGGTTCTTCACTCGGAAACAATTTTTTTTTTGGTTTTGTTTTAAACGATACAAGTAAAACTCTAAAGCAGGTATGATATGAAACATATTTTCCTGCCTTGTTAAACAGCAGGTAACACTAAATCAGTGTAGTGAAAATGAAAAGGAAATAATACCTGATGAATGAACCGCACGGTCCGATTATAAAACACTGATCACCCTAAAAATAAACCACATACCAACAAACAATCACAAAACAAAACAAAACAAAACAAAACAAAACAAAACAAAACAAAACAAAACAAAACAAAACAAAACAAAACAAAACAAAACAAAACAAAACAAAACAAATTCAAGAATCAACTCTGTAAATATAATCTTGTAGTATGGATTATACCTACCTAAACAATGTATCATAAAATGCCATAAGATCGTTTTATCGAAAAGAATAACTATAAGCCATTGATATAATAAAAATGTCACCGGAAATAATTAATGAAAATGTAAATTGATTTATGAAACATCTTCAAGAATGCCATCCTTAACAAAATACATTTTAGAGGCTAATTGTCAAGTATAATATGTCAGCAGTTTTTACATTCCACTGCTTCATTCCAAGCAGGTCTTTGGTCTTTAGCAGCATTTGACTGAGAGCAGTAGATTAAATAGCAACACTTTGTCTTCAGCATTTGTTGTACACAAGCAGTACTTAATGGACAACAGTTGTAGTATACAAACAGTGGATGAGGGCATCAGATGTTATAACCACTTTCAAGGGGAAAGTCTAATGCAAACAGCTGCTTATGATGAATAGCAGTGGACAGTATTTAGAAAATAGACGTTTGAGCACAAAGGTAGTTAGGGGTAAGGAAATGATAATGATTTGAAAGACTATTAAATCAGCAACTGTTAGTGCAACAGTGAATAAGCTTTTGACAAATGTTTTGATCATCTGCTGTTCTGAAGAAAGGAATGATTTTGTCTTGCGTAACCACAAAATATCATGTCCAACATCTGTTGATGGTGATTTATGAAATATCTGCAAGAATGCCATCCTTAACAAAATACATTTTAGACATAAATTGTCAATCTTTATATGTCAGCAGTTTTTACATTCCACTGCTTCATTCCAAGCAGGGCTATGGTCTTTAGCAGAACTTATCTTAGGGCAGTAGATTAAATAGCAGCACTTGCTCTGGTGCAGTTGTTGTACACAAGCAGTACTTAATGGACAGCAGTTGTAGTATACAAACAGTGGATGAGGGCCATCGGGTGTTATAACCACTTTCAGGGGGAAGGTGTAATGCAAACACCTGCTTATGATGAATCCACTGATGTGAACCAGTCTCATTTGGCCCAAAATAACGACTTTGAAGGGGAAAGTCTATTTCAATGGTTAATAATAATATTATGATATTGAAAAATAAGATGGTAGTACCTCTTCTTCTAATTTGAAAACATGAATATTGAAATGCTGATGCAATTGTCCTTTTGCAAAATTAATGTATAACTGCTAAATTAGCCATAACATAAGAAAAAATACACCACAAATAAGTGTTCTTTTGCATCATCTTACGGCACTCTCAGATCGTTTTGATCAAATACCGTCAGTAAAGATCCACAATTGAAGTTAAAGTTTCTTGATTTTTGTTATTAGAGTTAGACGTGTCTAATTAGATTTATTTTTTGTATGTAATTGCTACTTTCTTAATACTTCATATTTTAATCGTATTAATTTGTCAACAGTTTTTTAAATTCCACTGCTTCATTCCAAGCAGGGCTTTGCTTTTTAGCAGCACTTGAGTTAGGACAGTAGATTAATGGGCTGTTTGGTAGCCTCTTAATAACCATTCAGATGCTATCTCTTAATGGTTTAAAACCTCTGAATGAGTAAGAGGTGACCTCAAGTCTGAATGGTTAAGAGGTAACCTCTGAATGGTAAATCATCACATGTCACATTCTTCTACCTTCTCATTGGTAAAATTTTTAATTGTTCCATTAAGAGGTAGCCTCTTAATGACCATCATCACCTTGTCTTCAGCAGTTGTTGTACACAAGCAGTACTTAATGGACAGTAGTTGTAGTATACAAACAATAGATGAGGGCCATCATATGTTATAACCACTTTCAAGGGGGTAGTCTAATTCAAACAATAGATGAGGGCAACAAAAGAGGCGCAACAAATTCAGATTATAATATACCATTTAAATTATGGTCTTTAGTTCTATATCTTTATAAAATAATGTTAAATACAGTATGTATTAGTATTATAATCACCATAATGATAAAAGTTTTTGTATATGTAAATATGTAAACTATCATGTGAACAAATATTTGATGAATTGACATTCGCATAAACTTTCATTAAAAGAAGTCTTATTTGGCCTAAATAAAACTTGTTCTTAGTGAAGTATGTGTTTATTAGTTGGGTTGGTTTCTTATACAATGGTGCACTCCACTGGATAGTAGAAAATCAAAATCGGAAGCTGTTAATTCTTTCTTATGATTTATCTAAAGAAGAATTTAAAGAAATCCCCAAACCTGACGATGCAAGATATGAATGTACTTATACTAGCCGCCTAGGAATTGTCAAAGAATGTCTATGCATATTTCGTGGATATGGTTATTCTTCTAACGATGTATGGTTGATGAAAAACTACAATGTAAAAGAGTCGTGGGAACTTCTACCACGAGATCGTGATCATGACAAGAAGTATGATAGTGTACACTTCTTTAATTTGGGATTACCCAAGGATGTTGATGCATCATGGTTTTGTGCTATGCAACATAACTATTGGCTGCATATGGATCTCCATTATTATTATTATATTCATGCTCCTATTTTTGTGAAGAGCCTTGTATCTCCCTATGTTAATGGGAGGCCGAAGCTGGGCCAAAGGAGTGCCATGATTGGTGAATTAGATTCGCCTGGCCTTCGTTCTCTTCTCCCTTGGAATGATATAGATGCACCTATATTTGTGCGGAGCCTTGTATCTCTGCATGTTAATATTGAGAGACCAAAACAGGCAAGTAACAACAAGAGGATTGCCAAGGTGGGTTCTATATATATTATGTATAGATTCTAGATTTGCATTTGATTTCTTATCATTCATACTTCACTTCTTGTCTTGTTATGTCATGTCCTGCAATTGTAACTATTTTTACTTGCTCACAACTCTAATTTCTTTGCAGGTGATTAATCAAGGGAAGTCCTTCTCCTGGATCAAATGCCTGATTTCGATGTTGTTGAAGCAGTCAAGAAGACAAGTGTCGCGCTATGAATCTATCTTTCCGTAGTGTCTGGTATGAATCTATCTTCCAGTAGCTTCTGGTTCTTTCTATTTTCAAGTATCTTGTGTTTGATGGAGCTAGTTTGTTTAATACTTTTATCTTAATTCTTAGTCCTAAATATTATGTAGTGTATGTTGAATTCTGATGATTATTATGTTTACACACAACAGTTTCTAGTATGTTGCCACCGGTGATTACCTAACGCACAAGGCAAACATTTAAACCCACCGCGGTTCCACTCTAGAACCAACTGACAATAGATGGAAACTGTTGTTTTGATGATGAGTGCCACATTTTGATGCTGTTAAGATTTTATTATTGATCTGTCTATTAATTCTTTCTACTTTCATTTATATTGTGTTTATGGATTTAGTTTGTTTAATACTAATCTTCTAACCATTTCATAGTTTATGTTGAATTCTGGTGATTATTACATTTACATAGAGCAGTTTATCTCTGTGCCTTTGACAAAAAGCTTCGTATGTATATGTTACATAAGATGTTACAGTTGGTGAACAAAGTAGATGATAGTTATTATCTAAGTGCTTAACCTACACATTTATATGATTTCAAATAGTTAATACACTTCACTATTGTTTCTAACCACGTAACATGTGCATGACAAATGATACATAACTTAGAACATACACATGTGCAAATTAAAATTATGTTAGAAAGAATATAACTGATGTGTAGAATTTTGAATTTTTATATTAGAAAAAAATTAACTTGGGAGAGAATTCGAGGATTTCTAATTTCGAATTTATGAGAGAGAATTACAAATAATTGAGGGCCATCCTTGAGAATTTAGGGATATATCAGGCCAATGCGAGTAGAACGATGGACCCTACTTGTTGATACCCTATGTGGACGCAGCCCGTTCGGTTCGTCATCGCTTCGAGTTGAAGAACAAGACTTGATATCCTCCATCAAGTCTCGATGATAAGTGTTGCTGAACTATCTGTTGTTGCTGCTGTTTATGTTCTGCAAGAACAAGACTTTGTCAGTCCTTGTCTGTTGACCATGGCCAAAGCGCCCCGCTATGGCCAAAGCGGGGCGCTTTGAGTGTGCAAAAAGACAAAAAGCGTGGGCTGGACTTTGTGGTTTTTTTTTTTTTTTTTTTGAAATAGGTGGGATGTGGGTTAGTTTGGTAGTGTTTTTTGGAGGAAAAAAATGTATTTGAGTTTTATAATACGTTTTTTTGTAATTACGTTTTTTTACGTCATTATTTTTATAGAACGTATATAATATAAGTGCGTCTTTATAAACTGTTAACCTTGTTTATTTTGTTAAATTAAACGAACACGTTAAATAAAATGTATAAAAAGCCATAAGAATTAAACGTAAACAATCCAAAACCAACGTGATGTAAATAGAAGATTAACTGCAATATATATATTTATATATATCAGTTTGTACATACAAAACAAAAAGGTACAACTGAGTACATAATACATAACAAATCACTATACAAACAAACTAAGGTACTAATCCTCGTGCGGTGGGGACGGTGGGAGGGGAAGTGGAGGCAACCCAGCGACCTCTCGTAGAGCAACGAGCGTCTCGACGATCCAGTCAATGCGTGCGTCCTGGCGTCTGAGGCGCCGGTCGAAGTCCCGACCCACCTCACGCGCTACCGGAGGCAGGTCAGCGTAAACGTGATGCGGGTACTGTGGCGGCTCAGGAGCTGGCTGAACTGGTGGTACCGGGATCTCCTCGACTTGCTCCTCCTGAGCCGGATCCTCTAATACAGGCTGAGGCTGAGCCTGAGGCTGAGCCTGAGGCTGAGCCTGAGCCTGAGGCTGGCCCGGGAACTGATCGAGTCCCAGAGCCTGTAGCTGAGCCTGCCGAGCGGCCGCCTGAACATCTGGAGGGGCCAACACTCCAGGCCTCACCTCAATAACAACCGGGATGACCTCCGGCACCGGCTCCGGCTGCCAAATCAGCCCGTCTCCGCCCCTAAACCTCAGACGAACATCAAAGGTACGGGTGATCTGCATGCTAGAAACTGACGCGCGGCCCAACCTGGTAGACGGGACCGGAGCGGACAGCACCGGATCATGCTCGGGCACGAGCCCGAGCGAGCGTGCGATGGCGGTGATGTATGAGCCAGTGTGCACATACCCGCGGAGCTGCCGGTGGTATGCTGTGGCAAAGTAATCTGCCAGGCAGGCTGTCGTCGCAGTAGGCAGTATAGAAAGAAAAGGTCACTGAGGTTGACCTTCTCCCTGCTGGCACCCCGCGGCACGATAGTTGCCGCGATAACATGGTGCAGGTATCGGAACAAGGGGTCTTTAATGGTGGTGGCCTTTTGCCAGGATTTCCCAAAGGGAACCCTGGAAATGGCCCTCCAGAAACTGATAAGCGTCTGCCTGTCCATCATCCTAACCGCCTGCGTATATAAATCAGTATCAAGCTCGGCCTCTGTGTACAAACCTGTATAAACAAATAATATTAAATAAACAAATAATAATAATAAACAAATAATATTAAATAAACAAATAACATTAAATAAACAAATAATAATAATAAACAAATAATATTAAATAAACAAATAACATTAATTAAACAAATGATATTAAATATAAAATAATAAATAATATTATTTAAACAAACCTGTATGGACAGCAAACTGCCGCACACTCATCTGAAACTCCTGACCGGCGAGACGGAATGTAACCTCGTGGACTGGAAAATCCGGGTCCTCCACGTAATCCGCCGGATGCGGCGCGTATGTAAACGTGGAAAGAAACTCCCACGTAAGCTCAGGGTACGACTCAAATAGGCGCGACCAAGGAGTATCTAGTCCAACTATCTCACGCGCCCGCGCGGCCTCTCCCACGGTATCCAGCAGGCCCCAGTCTATCCCTACATGCTCCCCAATGGGGATGGTGCGCAACCTCGCGCATCTCCCCCTCGCCCGTGACCCCGACGGAAACTGCAGGTACGGACATGCCGGCTCTCCCTGCTCTCCCACCTCTCCCTCAGCCTCCATATGCTCAATCTCGTCATCGGAGGAATCCATCCCTGCACGTTGAAATAAACAAATAATATTAAATATAAATAATAAACAAATAATATTAAATATAAAAGAATAAACAAATAATATTAAATATAAATAATAAACAAATAATATTAAATATAAATAATAAACAAATAAAATTAAATATAAAAGAATAAACAAATAATATTACTAAACAATTTAAATAATAAACAAATAATATTAAATATAAAATAATAAACAAATAATATTAAACAAATATTATTAAACAAATAATATTAAACAAATAATATTAAACAAAAACAAATAATATTAAACAAAAACAAATAATATTAAAAAAAAATAAACATGAACCAAAGCGCCGCGCTTTGGCCTCGGCGCGGCGCTTTGGTTCTTCGTTATGAAGAACAGCCCCAACAACAACATGATCTCCGCCCAAATCAAACAAAATCAAACAAAATCAAACACATAACTTGAACCAGAACAATAAATGAAGTTCGATCTTACCTTTTAGCGGTTGAAAGCTTGAAAACGTTGATCTCCGGCTCAAGTGTGTGTAAATCGCACCTTTAAGTGTGTGTGTGTGTTTGTGGTTGAAATGGGGGAGAAGCCACCCCGCTTCAGCTATAGCGAGGGACCGAAGCGCCCCGCTATGGCCAAAGCGCGGCGCTTCAATGGCAAAGCGCCCCTCTTAGGTCAAAGCGGGCCGCTTTGGACCTTTTTTTAATTTTTAAATTTTTTTTTTAATTCACAAACGCGTCGATAATAGTATCTAAATTTTACGTTTTTTCCATTATACATCATTTTTTATTATATATGGACTATACTGCAAGTTCCGGATCAAATCGGTTACGTGTGATGTCTTATTCCGTTATATCGTATCATTTTGGTTTGAAAGCACAAGTACTGCTGTGAGAGGTGTTATGTGTATCAGCCGCCTATCGTACATGAACATGACGTATTTTTTCATTAATTGTAGTATTATGATGTATATTGTCATTAATTGTAGTATTATGATGTATATTGTCATTTTGGGTCGTGTCGGTGACATTCGGTTTTTAACGTGATGTAACGCATATATTGAACAAACACAAACGTGATTATTATTAAACACATTTAACATACATCGTGAACATATGGGGTTACATTAAGGTCAGGGGCACGATACGTAAGCATTTCGTACGCGTTGATCTGATCCCGGTATAATGTATGCCAGGCTGCTGCGCGCTCTGTTCTGTTAGCTGTCCAGAGTGGGTTTGGGGGAGGCATTGGATAACAACCTCCAAGCTCTACGTGTATGAAATGCCCACGGTCGACGAACACAACCGCAACCACCAGGTGAGGTTCCTCAGCTTCGTTTGGCCCGCCCAGCAGAGGGAAAATTGTATCGCTCCCACGCATGTCGAAGGTGTGAAGAATCACACCGTATCATTGGGCAATAAGAAACCCCGTATCAGGCATTGTCATGTAATTTTCGATATCTGCTCGTCCCACCCCCTTGAAATCGATCCGTCTAACCAGGGCATCATAATGTCCTATGTTTTCCGGATCGAAAACCTGCCTCCAAAGCGATTCGTTCGTACGCAACTCCTTTATAAGTTGTTTCCGGATCATCAAATATGAATTTTGTTTCACTCCTAACCCAACAGCCACCGATCGAAACCCACAATGACCATCTGGTTTCACGTCCTTTATTCTAACGATGTATGGATGGATCACTTCGGGAATCTGAGATGCGTAGGTGCGGATTGCTATATCCGTCTTAGGACCGAGCTTGATCATCAGGAAATCAGGGTGTAGGTTGATCGGTTTGGTATTCTTTTGTCTTCTAGAATCTTCGGGTGATATGTACGAGCTGTGACGGGGATGATCGTCTGAGGCCTCGACCCAAGTTTCTTCCGACGGAATGTACGAGCTTTTTCTAGCGGCTTCAACCTTTCTTTCTTCCTGCGTTTTCAATGTTGGGCGACCACGAGTTTTCTTCAGAACAGCAGGAGGTTTTTTGTTATTGTTCCCTGGATTGAGGATTTGCTGAAACTTTTCAAAGAAGCTCCTTTTCACTTGAGGGGGTGTTGGATCGATCTTTTGTTTCAATTTTTCAAATTCCGCGTCTACATCGATATCCTCTATGTTTTTCTTTGCAGGCTTGAAGTTAAGCTTCTTCCAGAACACGTCTATGTGTGTGATCCGGAGTTGCTGACCTGTGGATGAAAACAAATTAGGCGGCAAATCATAACGAGAAAGGTCAAAGATATTAATTACCTTTATTTTCCAACTTTTCCAAACGACAGGCACATGGCAAACCACAGCTGGTAAAAAGTTGGCAACCACAGCTTGCACCGTAGGCTCTCAACCCGTCTTCCTTACGTTTTAGTTCCCTACTCAAAAGCTCAATCGCATATATTGAAACCTTTCTGAGAATATATGCAAGCATGGGCTGCTTCTTGTGGTGCGTCATCACTTTTCAGAGGCTTGTTTCAAAGCTACTACTAATCTCGGTGTATTGTCTATCAACAACATGATCAACATACAGTACAAGTTTATCTAGTGTGTTGCGATGACTTGGAAAGTGACTTTTTAGTGTTGCATGCATGCCCTCAACCCTGTTGGTCGTAGTTTGGTGAAAGTTGATAGTTTTGTTAATCCAGCATGATACAAACTTTTCACGGTACGGATCCAACCAGGATTTCTTCAAATAATCAAAAACCTCTAAAATTAAAAAAAACGTAAATAGTCAGTTTTTGTTATTATATAAAATTTGAACATAATTATGTAAGAAATACCTACGTTCACGGTCATCTTCTTTCAGCTGTGCTTCAAGGTTTTCCAAGTTATACCTGTATATTTCCTCGGTCGTAGACTCGCACAATAACCAAAATCTACGTACGAATTCTTTCCATTCCTTGTCAGAGAATTTCTTCTTGCTGTTCTTATTAATATTTTGTTGAATATGGAACCGACAAAGATACTTATGCGCTTTTGGAAAAACTTGTTCACACGCGTTCATTAGCGCAAAATCCCTGTCTGTTAAAATCACGCGCGGTTCCATACATCCTACCAGCATAGACTTGATCCTCTGCAACACCCATAGGTAGTTCTCTGACTTCTCAGCGGAAATTACCGCACAAGCAGCCGTAAACGATTTGTTTGTCGACGTCATGCCTACGACCTGAACAAATGGCAGGTTGTACATGTTCGTTTTGTAGGTGGCGTCAATCATTAGCACATGCGGGAAGGCACACCACATAGTGAATGATCTTTCGTGAACAAAGAAGACATCTTCAACTTCGTTCGATATCTCATTTGTGCGCATGTAATAAGTGTAATTTTTTTCGAGAAGAATGCTTTCAAGTTTTTGCATCGGAGACTTACCGACATTTTTTTCGGCGTTGATCTTCTGAACAGCGCTGTGTATATCTTTCGGAATAAGCTTTCTAGCCAGATTGTTTTTTGTCAGCGTTCGCCAGATACTTTGGTTGGGAATGTCTTGCTCTGCCAGCTCCTTAACCAGTTTTTTATCCTCCGAAGAAAGCCTTCTCGCATACGCGTGACCCTCTAAGTTTTCAATAGGAGTGTGGTTATGCTTCGCCTTCGTCACCTCGATCCTCCAAACACTTCCGGATGATTCCGAAAACCCGATCATCTCGAACGGGCAGCCTATTTTCTTGCTACCCGTTTTCCTCTGTGTAGCTATACTCTTATGCTCCCCACCAAAAGTACATTGAAACCAAATCTTGTAATTCTCTCCTCTTTTATTCGACCTCTTAATCACAATGAGGTAACCGTTGTCTTTTGCCGTGTCTTGTACCCAACACACCAACTCTTTACGTGACGAAAAGGTCTGCGTTGTATCAAACGAAAACGTAACCGGGTAACAGCCTTCCTCGTCAACAGACACATCCCCCGGCTCACCATCGTCACCGAGGTCCGAATATACTTGATGTTCAAAGTTGTGCTCGCCACCGTAACCGAAATTCGAATAACCTTGTAAGCTCTGTTGACAACCGTAACTGTCGTTTGGACCACACTCCTGCTGTACAAAGCTGTACTCGCCACCGTAACCGAAATTCGAATAACCTTGCTGTGTGTAAGGGTCCTCCACAGGGGTATTCAAATCCAGCGTCACCGTGTTATCACGATAACGAATGCCAGATACAACCTCTGCCTCCCTCAAGTTGGACGAGACCGGTTTCTCATACGAGTCAGAAATAGCGGTCCCCTCGTAAGAATCAGGAACAACTGTCTCGTCAGAATATTGACCGAAAATATAGTTGTTTAACCACGACATCGTTTTTTCAAGAGATGTAACTAATACAGCAAAACCGCGCGTTATTTTGAAGAAACACAATGGATGGGGAATAAAGCCAATACAGACCTTTGATCTGAAATGAATGAAAATATATAGGCCTCGAACATTGTCTCTGTCTCAGAGGTTGCTTTTAAAAGGTAAAGTGGGTGAAATTTGGGGTCGAAGCGCCGCGCTATGGCCAAAGCGCGGCGCTTAGGGTTAACGACAAACCTCATAATCAGCTTTATGTCTCTCAAACAGTAACTCATGTCTCAAACGTCAATCAAGTCACCTTTTGTCGATCTAAGCGCCGCGCTATGGCCAAAGCGCGGCGCTTTGAGGTGTGAAAATAATTTTGGCCGTGTGTAATTAGCATGCAATAAAACAGTAAAAAGAGAAAATAGATTTGTGAAGAAAGGTGAATGTGATCATAGGAAAGAATGAAAATGATAAAAAAGGGTTCTTGGTGAGGGAAAGTGGCTGACAAAAACAAGAGCCACACATGAACACTCATTACAATATTTTATTTTCAAGGTTTAGTTTTTGAAGTTTTATCAATTTTTCTATTTACTCTTCTGTTTTTTCTTTTTCATAATGGCTTTTTTTCTTACAGTGTTTTCAAATTAAAAATACTTTTTGAGCCGGTTAAATTTCTATTTAATACCCTTTTTGATGATTTAACTATGACTAAACATATGAATTGGTAAGTAAGTAAAAAAGGATAAAATTCTTTCAAAAAACATAATAGAATACAACTTTATGCTAAAAAGGTGTAAGATAAAGATACAAGTTATATTGCACTTCATAAAAATTATAAAAAGTTATCAACTTTAAAGACGAGTCATTAACTTTTTTAAACAAAAATAAGTGTTAACACACATCTCATATTCTAAGAGGCTATCATGTGTTCTTAAATGACTTACATTGGCTTAAAATATTTTAAGCGCATCATGGTACAAATTTTAAAACATACTACAACTTTCTTTTTACATGTAATTAATAATATACATGATTTTAGCATAACTCTTATTTTTTATTTGCGGTTAAGGTGGTGACAGATTCAAAAAAATAGGTACCAGTTCAAATCAAACCAATACTAACATTGGTACCGGTACTGATATCGTTTTTTTATGGTTTCGCTCGATGTATAAACATGTCAATATTATTTTTAGCATATCAAGGCTTTGTTATTTAGATTTTTTCATTTCACTACTACACCGAGTGTCGGTACTGTACCAGTACCGTAACGAACTGAACCAAACTCTTACAGACCGAAATCCCGACGCGAAGCGGCGGGGGGATCCATCTAGTTCTATGTATGTAGTATTAATCCATAACATTTGGAGAAACACTTAACTTTTTTATTTCTATGTTTTAGCCATGACCTTTAATATTAGGCAAATTGGATTTAAATAATCTGAACTTTTTCAATTTGGCCAATAATAATCTCAACTCAGTTATTTGCCGATAATAATCCGAATTAGTCCACTTTTGGCAGATAATAGTCTGCATTAAAAATAGCTTAATTGTTTTCCAAATTACAAACCAATATTTTAGGGCTTTTGATTAAAACGAGGATACAAGTTGATTGATGTAAAAATTTACCTCGAAATATTGTTTAAAACGACGAAAACGGTGTTTCAATTCGGGTGTTTAAACTTCAAATTAACAAAAATTAAGCTATTTGGAGCGCCGTTTCGAGGTAAGTTTTATATAAATCGACTCGTATGCTCGTTCTGATTAAAATCTTTAAAACGTCGGTTTGTAATTAGGAAAAAACTTAAGTCCGCTAAGCTATTTTTAACGGCAGACTATTATCGGCCAAAAGTGGATCAGTTCGGATTATTATCAACAAATAACTAAGTTGAGATTATTATCGGCTAAATTAAGAAAGTTGAGATTATTTAAATCGAATTTGTCTAAATATTAAAGGATTGAAGAGGGAACTGTGAAAGCACCGGATCGATGACGAACATCAAACATTGCACTTGATTCAAGACATGAAGAACAAAATATGAAGAACAAAATATGAAGAACAAGATAGAAATATGTAGAAGATGAATCTCTTTATTGATGAATCAGTCATCACAGATTACACAAACCAAAGGAGTATACATCATCTACAAGTTGGTTTAGATCACAAAGATCTAAACCCTAGCTTACTCTCACTAACACATAGTCTCTCTCTCTCTAGAATTCACACCAGGAGAATAAGTTGGGAGAGGAGCACAAAGCTTCAAGAGTTGCCCTAATCTACACAATACACACATATATATAGGCTAGGGACTAAACCTCGGACAAACCAATTCTACACCAAAAACTCTGACTTTTGCCCTAAACATAAAACTCAGACAAAAGTTCTCCTAAAACTTGGACAAGTTGTCCCTAGGATAAACTTGGGACTAATTTTCAAGACATGTACAATAAAGACCCTAACAATTGGAAGGCATGCACTTTTCACCCAAAGTGCATTAACAACTCCCCTTGGTCTTCATGTGGTCTTGAATTCTTCATTATTGTTGACTTTAACTTGGACTTCTGCTTTGGTTGACCAGAACTGATAAGCGACAGTTACCCGGCAAGAACTGCACTTACAGTCTCCCCCTTAACTGTTGCATCAGTTCTGTGTTGCATCGATAATCTTCAATCACCGGATACTGCACTTACAGACTCCCCCTTGACTGATGATATCATGCATGCTTTCAACTTTAGCTGAGACTTGATCTTTTAGGTAGAGCACAGCGATCTTCAACCCTTCTAATTAAAGACTTGCTGACGATCACTTAAGGCCGCTTTGAGAAACCCCAAGAATCCAACATCAAACACTGTAGATCCTCCCCCTCAAACTACTCCCGAATTAAGTTAACGCGAACTGACCCACAACCACATGTAGGAATATCGCTCGATACATTAATCTTCAAACCTAACCGGCAGCAGAAAGAAACATTGGATTTCCAATGCCCAATCTTGAACACCTCAAACTTCACAAAGACATGAAGCTCAGTTCGATAAGTTAATAACAAACTGAACTTTGTAAAAGTACATCCACCATCTTGATCAGAGTCTTCAACCGAGTGTTTGAAATCATTTCATCTCGAATCTTCAAGATCCAATCTTGTATCTTCACAAATCCACCAATTACCCGATGACTTTCGTCTCTGATCTCCCCCTCAATGTAAGAACCCCTATTTCGAGAATCCGATCAGTCACCAACTTGGAAGAGGGACCAAGAAGACTAATCTTCTCTACTCTAACCGGCATACGATAAAGGCTTGACCTTCAACTAGTTGCCAAACGAACAATTTGCTTCATCACGTCAACACTTGATTAAACCTCGAACAAACTTGACAAAACTCAATCATACACTAGCTCTAACTTGCTTCATGTTATAAACACTTCGCCACCGGTAAGATTAACACTAAGTTAATCTCAAAGATAGTAAACATGAACTTGTTTCGATGTAGCACCACGAGCTTTTGATTTACAAAGAAAACAGGAATTTCACAAAATTTTTACTCCCCCTATTTCTTTGTAAACAATACAAAAATCCAAGCAAATCTTATTCTCTTTACCTCCTCACTTGATCCGGACAACATAAGTACCATAAAACTTTTCGATAATCCGAAACCGACTTCAAGTCTTCAAACTACACATAATTCTGACTCTTAGTTAGTTATCCGGTACCCCAGGTAACCCGGAATAACTAGAAAAACTCGGAACATGCACAACTCGAAACTTCCGAACAACACTAACTTCTAAATTTAGCTAAAAATCCGGTACCCCAGGTAACCCGGAATTCTAGAAAATTCGGAACTCGTAAAACCCGAAAGCTCTTGAAACCTCGGATCAGATCATCTGAGCAGAATTTAGAGTACAAAGGAATTCGAAACAAGCAGGGAAATAAAGAAAACTCTGAAGAAAACCCAGAGACTGCTATCCCAAAGACTAACCTCGGAACAATCGAACTACTTGTTTCAAACCTCCGGAGACACATAGAAACCCGGAGTACATCTCAGATTAGAAAACCAACAATTTTAATTCCCAGCTTGTCACAAAACTCTCTAGTAAGAGCCACATCCCAACACCGAGAGTCTTGTAAACAACCGTGGACCGCCATTAACGAACAAAAATTCTCGGAAATATATATATATATATATATATTTTTTTGTCACCAAATTTTTTTTTTCAAACACTCTCCTCATGAAAATGATCAAAATCCATCATTTACGAAAAATGAAATTTTGACATTTTCATGCCTCTTTTTTTTTTTTTTTTTTTTTTTTTTTTTTTTTTTTTTTTTTTTTTTTTTTTTTTTTTTGCTCCTCATCCTCACTTATTCAGTATAACACTAGTAACCAGGAGCTTTTCAAAAAATCCGGAACCAAGCTCAAATTCGAGAAACCCGGCATTAGTTGTATAACGCAGAAAACCCGAAATAATTGTTTGGGAAACTTAGACTCGGAACAGTGAACAATAAATAAGGGAAATTCGGAAGACTTTTAAAACTCGGAGCTGCCGTTGTTTTAAAAACTCGGAACTGAACCATATGAAAACTCGGAACTGAAGAATATCGGAACTGAAAGTTGTTAAAACTCAGAACTGTTTAACAAAACTCGGACAGTTGAAGGACTATGAAACTCGGAAAGGGACTATATAAAAGTCGGACCAAGAAACTCGGATAGGGTCGGACTATGAAACCCGGACAGGAACTATATTAAAGGTCGGACTATGAAACTCGGACCCTTCATACACAAATGAAAGTCGGACCTCTGTTAAAAGTCTGAGTTAAAAGTCTTATTACACACAAAAGTCTGACTTTAAAGGGTCTGGCTAATAAACTCGGACAAACTGTTTAAAAGCTCGGACTTGTTTAGAAAACTCAGACATTCTTAAATGGCATTTTAAACAAAAGTCGGGACACTTTTGAAAGTTTAAAACTCGGACAACTTTAACGCAGCAATCATCAGAGTTTACAACTCAGAACAATAAACTCAGTGGGGGGTATAAAACTCGGACAACTTTAACTGAACTCGGATTTGAAGAAAAACTCAGACACTTTATCTGAAACTCGGATAAAACTCAGACATTTTATCAACCAAAACACAAACCACGGACTTCTGAAAACTCGGATCCCTAAACTTTCAAAAACTCAGAACAGATTAAACGACCGAACCACGGACTTCTTTCATCATTTTAAAACTTGGAAACTCAAAGCTCGGACAGAACTTTTAACAAAACTCGGAAAATCTGAACTGTTTATAAAGCTCGGAAGACTGAAACAGAGATCAAAACTCGGACCCTTGAATTCTAGTAACTAGTCTCCGGACTTTCTCCCTAGTGTGACTTCACACTAGTTCACAAAAAACCCGGAAACACAAACACAGAGTTTTAAAACTCAGACAAGTTTAACACTAAGAAAAACTCGGACAGAGCAATTTTGGATCAAACCTCAGATCTGCAACAACTTGGAGAACAAAACAACCACGAACAGCTCCATTTTCTTCAACTTTTCTGCAAAATCTTCAAGTCTTCAAGATGTTTGGCGGAAACAAACATCAAATCAAGAGCAATGGTGATTCAGAAGGCGGTTAGACCATTCTGAACCGGTAACCATGCTCTGATACCACTGTGAAAGCACCGGATCGATGACGAACATCAAACATTGCACTTGATTCAAGACATGAAGAACAAAATATGAAGAACAAGATAGAAATATGTAGAAGATGAATCTCTTTATTGATGAATCAGTCATCACAGATTACACAAACCAAAGGAGTATACATCATCTACAAGCTGGTTTAGATCACAAAGATCTAAACCCTAGCTTTCTCTCACTAACACATAGTCTCTCTCTCTCTAGAATTCACACCAGGAGAATAAGTTGGGAGAGGAGCACAAAGCTTCAAGAGTTGCCCTAATCTACACAATACACACATATATATAGGCTAGGGACTAAACCTCGGACAAACCAATTCTACACCAAAAACTCTGACTTTTGCCCTAAACATAAAACTCAGACAAAAGTTCTCCTAAAACTTGGACAAGTTGTCCCTAGGATAAACTTGGGACTAATTTTCAAGACATGTACAATAAAGACCCTAACAATTGGAAGGCATGCACTTTTCACCCAAAGTGCATTAACAACTCCCCTTGGTCTTCATGTGGTCTTGAATTCTTCATTATTGTTGACTTTAACTTGGACTTCTGCTTTGGTTGACCAGAACTGATAAGCGACAGTTACCCGGCAAGAACTGCACTTACAGGAACGGTGGAGGTGAGCGAGAAGGTGATGGTTTAGTAGCTAGGATAAAAAAAAATGAGGAAAAATGTTCGTATAATCTATTTTTTTCATCTCATTTGGTAATACTAAAGACATTCATAATAATCAACATTCCATTGTAACGTGCCAACAGCACCAGCTCGTTGTTTTGAATAAGTAAAAAAAACATAAACGAATGAACTAAAATAAATCAACATTCACTTCAAGAAATGAGACTAGTATCCATGTCTGTTCATAAATCAACATTCACTTCAAGGAATGAGACTATTTATGTCTGTTCATTTTAGTTAAGATAGCAATTTTTTTTTATTCACATTATTCATTCGATTCATTTTATATTTGTTACATGAGTTAAAGAACATTTTCACATAAGTGTATACTATGTAGTCTTTATGTTTTTTAATAATCCAACTTTTATTAAAAATGTCATTTGGAATAACACTTAACTTACAATAAAAAAATACTGAACTTATATAGAATAAATGTTTGCTATTTTTTCCGGTTCTTTTATAAATACGTCTTGTTACAAATTTAACGTTAAATAAATGCTACGAATTTACATTGAGATAGATGGTAAACGGGTAACAAGATGCACCGCTACCCCTTTTTGAATAGCAAAACTACGCATTTTAAAAACTACGTCGTCCATACATCTCGTTACATTTAACTTTTAGAAAGGGTTATTGGATTTTAATAATCCTAAGTTTCGTCAGTTGGCCTATAATAATCCCAACTTTAAAAATTCTCTCCAATAATCCCAACTTGTAAAAGTTTGGCCGCCATTGATCATTTTCTAACATAGGTGCACTTAAATCAATTAAGGAGTCTCTAGTGTAATTGAATCCATTGAGGAAACCAAATTCTTATATGTTTGAAAAGGATCAATGGCGGCCAAACTTTTACAAGTTGGGATTATTTGAGGAAATTTTTAAAGTTGGGATTATTATCGGCCAACTGATGAAACTTAGGATTATTAAAATCCAATAACCCTTTTAGAAAAGATGCATATATAACTATAAAAACATAACTTCTTTAAATTTCTTTTTGAACAAAATACAAATATTTAAAAAAGATGCATATTTTTATGTACGTATCCATATAAATTTAAGGGTGTCTACGTTTCGACATAAACTTTTTCTGGAAACGAGTTAGGTCAAATATAACACGTTTTGGTTTAAAAAACCATTTTTACGTGCATATTTTTATGTATGCGATTGTATCAATTCGAGTTGGTCTACATTTCGATATACTTTTTTTTTAATAATACGTTTTCTTACTTATTTTATGTACGTTTTCATAAATTTTGTTTCAAACTGAGTGGAGTCAAATTGTGGTTTCTTTTTTTTTGTTTTCCCTTTTTTTCAAAGCTTTAAATAATCCTATAGAACCAGTTATGATTGTACAAGATAGATTCAATTTACTTTACGTTATGATCCAATCGCAATACTTAGGGGACTGGGGGTGGTGCGTGATGGAACTTCCATCACTCGTGGAAAACTTTAGCACACCGCCACCACCACCTCCCATCACTCGTGAACTTTATCACTCGTGGAGTTTTCCACACGTTGATGTCTATTCCGTGATAATTAATGTGAGGGGGTGTGGGGTTTATTGTTGGGTGTTGTGAGTGATGACCACCGCCACTAAAAAAGGTTGTGCGTGATGAAATAATGGTTGATGACATGGCGGAATTTGATTGGATATTGTGAGTGATGGAATTTGTACCACCCCCAATCCCCTTATACAGGTTACATTGAGTTCAATCAGATATGTCGAAATACACGTTTTCGTATGGTTAACGCATCACCTAACACTTAAACAAATCCATTCGATGTTTGCAATCAGATATGTCGAAATACACGGGCCTTATTACCAATATAACTATGAAAACATAACTTCTTTAAATTTCTCTTTGAACAAACTACAAAATAAATATTTCCTTATATCCTCTTTAACTTACTTGCTCCATATATATCGTCTACCTCTGGCTATTCTGTTTTATCTGATTTCTGTTAGGGTTTTGAGTTTCAATGGCAGAGGTCGTTCATGACGATATAGTTGAGCATATACTGATAGGATTAGACGTGGAGGATCTGATCAGTTGCATGAGAGTGTGCAAGTCATGGTATTCTTTAATCACGAGTCCTCGTTTCGTTACTCGTCATCTGAACCATAGTTACAACAAAGATCGCTACAACAATGAATTAGTCCATAGAAGAATTGTTTTAATCACACATCCTGGTTTCTATAGACATAGTCATCATCTTGTTGGTTCTTGTAATGGCCTGGTTTGCATATCTTCATTACAAGATCGTAAAGTTTTTGTAGGCAATCCGTTGCTGAGATCACTCCTTCCTTGTTGTCCACCATGTTGGGGTTTTGGTTATGATTCATCCAAGGATGACTACACGGTTGTCGCAGTGGCCAACAAAGGCGAGAACCGTTCATGTGTTCATGTGTTGAGTTTGAAATCAAATGTTTGGAGAGCTATTGGAGAAGTGAAGTATGTGTTTATTAGTTGGGTTGGTTTCTTATACAATGGTGCACTCCACTGGATAGTAGAAAATCAAAATCGGAAGCTGTTAATTCTTTCTTATGATTTATCTAAAGAAGAATTTAAAGAAATCCCCAAACCTGACGATGCAAGATATGAATGTACTTATACTAGCCGCCTAGGAATTGTCAAAGAATGTCTATGCATATTTCGTGGATATGGTTATTCTTCTAACGATGTATGGTTGATGAAAAACTACAATGTAAAAGAGTCGTGGGAACTTCTACCACGAGATCGTGATCATGACAAGAAGTATGATAGTGTACACTTCTTTAATTTGGGATTACCCAAGGATGTTGATGCATCATGGTTTTGTGCTATGCAACATAACTATTGGCTGCATATGGATCTCCATTATTATTATATTCATGCTCCTATTTTTGTGAAGAGCCTTGTATCTCCCTATGTTAATGGGAGGCCGAAGCTGGGCCAAAGGAGTGCCATGATTGGTGAATTAGATTCGCCTGGCCTTCGTTCTCTTCACCCTTGGAATGATATAGATGCACCTATATTTGTGCGGAGCCTTGTATCTCTGCATGTTAATATTGAGAGACCAAAACAGGCAAGTAACAACAAGAGGATTGCCAAGGTGGGTTCTATATATATTATGTATAGATTCTAGATTTGCATTTGATTTCTTATCATTCATACTTCACTTCTTGTCTTGTTATGTCATGTCCTGCAATTGTAACTATTTTTACTTGCTCACAACTCTAATTTCTTTGCAGGTGATTAATCAAGGGAAGTCCTTCTCCTGGATCAAATGCCTGATTTCGATGTTGTTGAAGCAGTCAAGAAGACAAGTGTCGCGCTATGAATCTATCTTTCCGTAGTGTCTGGTATGAATCTATCTTCCAGTAGCTTCTGGTTCTTTCTATTTTCAAGTTTCTTGTGTTTGATGGAGCTAGTTTGTTTAATACTTTTATCTTAATTCTTAGTCCTAAATATTATGTAGTGTATGTTGAATTCTGATGATTATTATGTTTACACACAACAGTTTCTAGTATCTTGCCACCGGTGATTACCTAACGCACAAGGCAAACATTTAAACCCACCGCGGTTCCACTCTAGAACCAACTGACAATAGATGGAAACTGTTGTTTTGATGATGAGTGCCACATTTTGATGCTGTTAAGATTTTATTATTGATCTGTCTATTAGTTCTTTCTACTTTCAATTATATTGTGTTTATGGATTTAGTTTGTTTAATACTAATCTTCTAACCATTTGATAGTTTATGTTGAATTCTGGTGATTATTACATTTACATAGAGCAGTTTATCTCTGTGCCTTTGACAAAAAGCTTCTTATGTATATGTTACATAAGATGTTACAGTTGGTGAACAAAGTAGATGATAGTTATTAACTAAGTGCTTAACCTACACATTTATATGATTTCAAATAGTTAATACACTTCACTATTGTTTCTAACCACGTAACATGTGCATGACAAATGATACATAACTTAGAACCTACACATGTGCAAATTAAAATTATGTTAGAAAGAATATAACTGATGTGTAGAATTTTGAATTTTTATATTAGAAAAAAATTAACTTGGGAGAGAATTCGAGGATTTCTAATTTCGAATTTATGAGAGAGAATTACAAATAATTGAGGGCCATCCTTGAGAATTTAGGGATATATCAGGCCAATGCGAGTAGAACGATGGACCCTACTTGTTGATACCCTATGTGGACGCAGCCCGTTCGGTTCGTCATCGCTTCGAGTTGAAGAACAAGACTTGATATCCTCCATCAAGTCTCGATGATAAGTGTTGCTGAACTATCTGTTGTTGCTGCTGTTTATGTTCTGCAAGATGCAGCCCTTGACGAAAAACCCTGAAGTTGCTGCATGATGACGAAAAACCAGCAACACTGCTGCTCGACGAAAGACATACACCTATTGCTTTTTGACGAAACACCTATTGAAGAAACATATGTTTCGTCGACTTGGGAGTGTGACGAAACACACTTTGTTTCGTCACATTGGTGTTTCGTCGAGGACATTCGCCGGCTGAAGGAGTTTCGTCGTCTCTGTCCCTTATATAAACAACAACTGGAGATAGAGCACAAGAGAGACAGACACACCAGAGAACTGAGAAAGTTGTGAGAGTATAATATTCTGTAATCGTTGTAAACAACTTTCTGGTTTTAATATATTGTGAGTTTGAAACAGTAAATCTTTGTGTCTTGTTCGTGTTTATCTTGTAGGTCCGGCTAGGGGAGGATCTAGTCGCCTAATCCTTGTATACTAACCAACCCGGTTGTGCGGAATCCAACCGGAAAGGCAAACCGAGATAGAACAAGCACAAACACAACACACAATCTTCACCGATTAACACCACTTGTATTAATACATATGAAAGGTTCAGTTACAAAGCAATGTTTACAAATATATTTTGCAAACTCTCTCAAACTCTCGTGTGTGTGTGTGCTCTGTTCTTGTGTCTCCTTTTCTTATCCACAGACAGTGTATTTATAGCACAGACACTACGAATCAGACTCTCACTTGACGAATCACAGCTTGGCGAATCAGGAGCTTGAGGAAACACA
This sequence comes from Helianthus tuberosus, assembly GCA_030545235.1. Taxonomy (NCBI): domain Eukaryota; kingdom Viridiplantae; phylum Streptophyta; class Magnoliopsida; order Asterales; family Asteraceae; genus Helianthus; species Helianthus tuberosus. The sequence goes on from CM060362.1 coordinate 6,133,474, forward strand.
GAGTCATTGACGAAACTCAATCAAGTTTGACGAAACAGTCTTGTTTCGCCAAGATGCATCTGTTTCGCCAAACTGGGCTTGGGCCCAAAGGTGAGTTTCGCCAAAGTTGCTTAGCCCATGTTGCTTGTTTCTGATTGGCCCAAAGAAAAACCACATGCACGTCCATGAATCCATAAGTTCAGATTGCAAAGCTAGTCCAACTTGTGATTAGTCAAAGTTATGACATCATCATGACATCATCATGATGATGTCATGATGATGTGTCAAGCGGGAAACGTTCTCGGCTCTCCGTGCTTCGCGTGTCGAACTCTGGGGCGCACGACGGAGGAAAGTCGTGACGTCGGGCTTGAGCCGAACCTAACCGGGTCGAACCGAACCGAGTCGCGCCGAACCGAGTCGCGTCCACATATATGTATCAACAAACTCCCCCTTGGACGCTACTCGCGAGATTCGCCTTTCATGTCTTCTATGTCGGAGGATCTTCAATGTCTTCACGCCTTTAAAGCAGAAAGTGTATCAACAAACTCCCTGTTTCATGTAGGAAGTGTGTTGACAATCTCCCCCTTAACATAAACTCCCCCTTGAGTTATGCTCGTGAATGACTTGTTCTTCAGTGCTTGAGATCCTTGTGGTGTTGATGATGGACAGCGGCAACTCGATCATCTTCATCACTTGAGTGCCTTCACGTCGTGTCTTCATTCCGAAGCTTGTCATCGACCATGTTCTCCTTGCCTTTAGAATCTGCACATGCACGAAATCTAAACGCATAATGAGAACAACGGCTTGGAATTTAGTTAGCATAAACAAATGACACACGTATGACCATGTCATAATCAAACACCGTCCGACAGTTTGAAAGTTCAATAAAATTTATCAATTTCAGTTACTAACTCTCAAAACTTGCAAATTTCGACCGTTTATGAAGATATAGTTAATTCGGTTTTCGTTCAGGTTCCAGGTAACGAAGACTCGAGATCCAACATCGTACGATCGAAAATAAAATAGAAATAAAATCTTTTTGGCTTTTATAAAGTTTATATTAAAACACACCTAAAATCTTTTTGGTATTTTGAATATTTCAAATTTAAAGACTGAAAGCAGTAAATAAATATATACAAAGATGCAGAAACTGAAAGCATTAAATAAATATTTACAGACATTCTTTTTGCGAGTTTCGAGGGTAAGAGAATCATATCAGTGTACGGTCATGCCAAAACGCTCTTGTTGTTCAATTAGTTAACATTAAGATAAGCATCCTATAACAATTATCGGTATTGTTGTCCACTTAAGCTCAACTTATCAGATGTAATCATGGCGCGGGGATACGTTAAGGTATGATTTATACTTACCGACCGGTGTTCATCCACATCACGACACATTCCCGTATCAAGGTATGCACGAGGGTTCATCTTACCAGTGAGTATACCGATTATCATCTGTTTGACCGTATATGATGTGAGATTCTCACTTATTTTGATTTGAAAACAAGCCCTATGTGATAGAATCACTTATTGATGAGGAACTTGATTTTCGATGCATGAGGGCACAGGAGCAAGTCCGTGAACAGGTCAGTACTTTCGTACAGCAGAGAGACGAACTTGACTCCCGGATAAATGTGATATATTATCACTTATTTTGATTGGACATGTGATTGTTGATCACTTATTGAGGTCGTATGCAGTATGTACACGTATGTATGGTATCATGGAAGATCTAGACTTGCGTCCCCGTTATTTTTCGGTAAAAGATACAACCATGATACCCAGATGATAAGCAGCATAAAGACCGAATATCTCAGAACCTCGGCAATCTCTCAAACGAAATTTCGGTACTAAGACCATATGCCAATGAATGGTTCCCACCTGGTCTTCAGTCGATTTAAGTTTTATATCACCCTGTACACTTTAAAATGATTGTGAGCCTACCAATACATCTTATATAGAGCTTCTTATCGTTTTTCAGTTTAGGTTTAAAGAGGTTTGGACAGACCACTGATGTACTATCATTTTCTCTTTTGCTCGCCAGGAAACTCATTTTTGTTTTTCTATTGTTTTTGTGTTTTTGAAATTTTTCGATGTTTTTGGATTTTCAAATTTTGGATTACTCCCCCTAAAAGCAACAAACTAAGATAAATTTAAAACACAAAGGTATTTACAAAAATGATTTTCCGATGTTGGTTTTACTCTTGCTTGACCTTAATGTCGTTTACCAATAATAAATAGTCAAATCTTGATTTGTCAAATGCTTTGGTAAAAAGGTCGGCACGTTGGTCATCGGTGTGGACCATGACAACATTGATGAGTTTCATAGTGAAACAATCACGTGTGAGGTGATATTCGAGATCAACGTGTCAAGTCAAGGAGTGCTACGAGAGGATAACAATTTATAAAGCAGCTTAAATATCAACAAGTATAGGAGAGATTAGAAATTTAAAACCGTATCCTGCAACTACTTCGTGCATTGCAAGGAATCTGATCGCTCTCCCAAACTGGATATCCACCCGGTGTGGATTTCAAAGTCGATTTTGTAGCTACTGAGAAATCTCTTCACAGCAACAAGATCAAAAACCTCTGGGTCCGGCTGGTCTTCCACATTGTACCAGCGAAGGTCTTTGTCTTTCTCTTTTTCTTTGAGAGGTAGTGTGCGGTTGTTCAATCCACGCCAAGGCATCCGCACACCCGGTTGGTTTGTTCAACAAACACATTTTCTTCAATCACACCGTAGAGAAAAGTACCCTACATGTTCATCTTATGGACTTTGAACTTCTTGTGGAAGAAAAATCCATGAATCTTCGAAAAGCTTCAGACGTGCTACAGGCGCGTACTTTTCATTGGAATCTTTCCTGAGGACCCGATCAAAAACCATAACAACCAAATTTTGGCACATTTATCATCTGGTCGAATTTTTTAACTTCATTCAACCACATCCTTTCATCATCATTCCATCATCGGAATGTTTGTCTTCTTATCTTTTTCCTTTCTCTCCATCAATAGCAACAATATTCTCCTAAATGTAACAATATTTCGGAGCCTTATGTCGCCGATCTTGTGCATGGACGCTCCACTATCAACAATCCTAAGACTATCAATAGTTCCTCCTGGAACATCCTACACACTCATTCAGAGATTAGTTGGAGAGGGGGACCCAAGCCTTCACAGACTTGGGTCGTCCGTCATCATCGAGAATTGTAACATCCATTTCCCGATGATTCGGAATTGATGTAGCTCCCCCTGAAACAGTTACCGGTTTTGGTATCCAAATCTGTTTCTGTCTTTCATGTTTAACATCCAATTTAACAGATTTTGTTTGGATAACCTCCGGTTTTAATGCCTTTTCAACTTTCTTGACCTGTTGGCTTTTCTGTTTCTTTTCCCTTTCTTTTACAAGACGGGGATCTTGTTTTACAGAAACAGATCGCTTGCGGTCAGGTTGGTCATGGGTATCATCAACTTTGCCCTTTTGTTTATGAAGATATGGACAATTTCGAATTATGTGTCCAATTGTACCACATTCAAAACATGATCTTCGTTCAACAAACCCCGAAGTATCATGTGATCGTCTTGCCGATGATGATGAACTTTGTGATCTCGAGGTACTAGGTTTCGAACAGTTTGGTTCATTTCTTTTCAACACTGTTGCTTGTTTAACAAAATCTAAGTTAGATTTGTTTTCAAACGTTTCAATTTTGTCCGTTCCCTTTGATTTCACAAAGTTTATCTTCCGACCCTTTTCTTGTTTTGGCTCTGTTTGCCTTTTCCATTTCCTTGGGCAGCGTGATTTTGCTTTCGTTGATTGTTTTGTTTTTGCAATTTTTGATTCCCATATTTCTTTCTAACTTCGGATTTTGGGATAGGAGCACACTGAGTTACTACAACTCCTGGGCTCGACTTTCCCAAAAACTTACTGGTAGAATCTTCGAAAACTTTATCAATCAAAGATTGATTGACATTTTTGATAGGGAAATCCTTGTCTGAATATATTTTATCAGATCCAATCAACGTGTAAAGCAAGTTCACGCTTGCACAACTTCCAGATGAGGATTCAACAGACTTGGTTGTAGCAGTCACAGACGGTTTTGCAGGTGGATCACAAAGAATGTGATTCTCAAGAGGTATGTCCTCTTCTTTGATCACCGCATCAGACTTTGCTGAGTCAGTATCATCGGATTCATCATCAGAAGAATCAGCATCCTCAACAATAACTGGAGGATCCTGATTCTGTTCAGCAGAAGACACACATGTATCTGCTGACACATCCGAATCTGATGATACTTCCTTCTTGTATCCGAGTCCTGTTGCAAATTCCTCAACGTCCAAAGGAACAGATGGTTCAAAGTGAGTTCTATACTCCTCATCAGGCAGGGCATCATAATTGTTTCTCACGGGTGGTGGACATTTCTTATATCCAATGCATGTGACATCCCGTTTCTCTTTCTGAACGTCAATGATGTGATCCAACACATAGCTAGAGCTCAAATAGCTGTCTAACTTGAGTCGAATCGCCTCACTTTCAGTTTTAACACAAGCCATCTCTTTTTGCATTATCTCACGCCTACTGATGTAAAGGTTTATTTCCGTTTGTTTTCTTGAAACCATTTTCGTTAGCTCAGTCTTATCTTTTCTTAAAGTTTCAATCATCGTTTTAAATTCCTTTTCATGGTTTTCATAAAACATGTTGGCTTCAGTGCACTTCGAAAGATCCACGGTCAATTTCTGATTGTGAATAAATGTCACATCATATTTCTCTTGCAAAGCCTCGTGTTTGCTTTGCAATTCACTCCACTTATCATTCAACGAAACATATTTGTCTTGCAAGTCAAACAAACTAGCTTGTAAAGCATCATGTTTGCCTTGCAACTCAGACATGTTTGCTTCTAAATCAGAACATTTAACACTCAAACTATCACAATTATCACAGATAACGGCAGTGGGTTCATCGACACATACCTGACTTGATGAACTGTCGACATTAGCCAGAAAGGCTGAATGGAGAGAAAAAGAAGAATAAGCAGCTTGATCCACCAATATAGATCTCCTATGATTTTCTACTGCAGCTTCCTCCAATAGCTCATCAACATCTGCATCGACTGACGCACTTGATGTGTCATCCAAATGATCATCGCCTGAACTCGAGGATTCTTCATTTGAGCTTCTACTGTATCCAGAACTGTCTTCGTCTTCAGAAGATTCATCACCATTGGTGGAAGATTCTCCACCACTGGTGATGTGTGTAAAATGCAACATATAAATTACATCAAATGAGGCATAAAACTAACCCTTTTTTAGTGCTAATATTGGAAAAAGAGTGTTTTTGTCTTCCTTTTGTATTTTCAGGATTAAATGAGCTCAAAAACGCAAAAGAAGCAAAAAGACAGCTAAATCCAACATAAATACAAGAAAAGGAACATTAGTGGACTGCCCGAACCCTCAACGGCACCTTCCAAAGCAAAATAGAGAAAACAGAAGACTGAACACGCCCCGTGCTCAGCCAGCACGGGGCCGTGCCCAAGAAGCAGCAGAAAAGACAAACCTATAGAAGCTTTTATTGCCCATCACGGGGCCGTGCTCAGCGGACACGGGGGCGTGTCGAAAGTACAGCAGGCGCATTTATTGTAATTGCGAATTACAATTAATGAGGAGAGAGAGTGTCAGACGGACACGGGGCCGTGCCCAGCGGACACGGGGCCGTGTCCAGCTCTCTGTTCAGCCTATAAATAGGAGTGCTTGGATTCATTTCATCTCATCCCTTGGCACACCACCTCTCTCACACTTCATCCACCACCCACCACCATCACAACACCATCATCCACCACCATCATCCATTGACCATCGTAGAGTGTGTGAGTCGTCTCGGGATCCAAGATTGATCGTAAGAGTTCTTGACAATCAAGGCCATGTTTGCCTAAGTCTCTTACATCACTTGGTGAAGACAAAGTGTCTAGTATAATACTTTTTATTTCTAATCTTTTGCACTTTTTATTTGGTTTTGTATTAATGACTTTAATAACTAGTTACTTATGTTGAATGTGATCTTTCCTTATCGTTTGTCCGTGGTGTCTTGGCATTATTTTACTGTCTATATAAAATAAAGGATTTTCACCATTCATATCTCCACGGTCTATATGGAGATATGTTGGCTACCTGGTAGGGGGTTAAGGGAACGGTTTGGTAAAGGTCTTGCCATTGTTCAGCGTTTAGAGGTCCTGCAATGGACCTGGGTCAATTTTAGTAGGACCTCCTTCAATACTTCACGGTATAGGATGGCGGGGGTCCAAACTCTTTGATCCCCTCATAAGTTAACTACTATTAATATTATAACCCGGCTATTTAGGACTGTATTCCTGCTGACTCAGACTACTTAGCCGAGGGTAACGTCACCGCCAAAAGCGGGGCCTACCACAATACTGCATTAATAACTTAATTCATTATCTTCCAATAATCCACCCTTTTAGGATTGTATCCCTGCTGACTCAAACTACTGGGGTGAGGGTAACGTCGCCTTCAAAAGAGGGGCCTACTACAATAACTAAGATAATCTCTTAATTATGTGCAAAAGTGCGGAAATAATCAAAGGTTATACTAGATACGAGTCGGAACCAAGTGATTCATCTTGTCTATCTGTTTTTATTTTATTTTTATTTTCAGCATTTTAGTTAGTTTTATTTTTCTTAGTTTAAAACATTTTTCTAAACTTTTATTTTGGTTAGACGTTGAGGATAAACCGGTACTAAAATCTCTTGTGTCCTTGGACGACCTCGGTATCTTACCAACGCTATACTACACTCAACGATGGGTGCACTTGCCCATATGTGTGTTTAGTGTTAGTAAAATATCGTGTTTTATAAATTTAAAACTTGGCTAAAATAAGTGTTAAAAAGGGCTTAAAATATACACCTAATATATACGACACTTCACACGCATCAAGTTTTTGGCGCCGCTGCCGGGGACACAAGGATTTTAAGAAAGTTAGGAATCAACGGCCTAATCATCTTTTATTTTTTCTTTTTATTTTTTAGGATTTTCTTAGTTTTTCAGCTTCTGCAGAGCTCAGCACGGGTCGTGCCCGCTGAACACGCCCCCGTGCTAAATCATTGGAACTGGCAATCCTGTTTTACATCAGACAGTAAGCTGAACACGGGGCCGTGCCCACTCAACACTCCCCCGTGCCCAAGTTTCAGTTACTGAAAACAGAACCGTTAGATCCCGACGGTTGGTAATTTCTGACATAAACATGAGTGATAGTAATTATTTTTACTTTCGGCACTCTTATGGTACGTGGTGTCAATTATGTGGTGGCGAACATGAAGAAGTAAAATGCTACTTCCTAAATTATAGGCCCCACTACATGGACCCACCATCTTCTCACAACCTTAAGAGGGGCGAAAGTAAAAATAAGCACTATTTCTCCCTCGAATGCGCCCAGCCAGATATTCTAGGGGAAATGCTCCTTAGCGAGTTATTTCAACTAGAAGAGCTAATTCTGAAATGGATAGAAGAGCTTGGGAAGGATTTTATTGATCCACCCCAAGACGATACCCATGAAGAAATGTTGGAACCGCATTCCGACAACCTCGTTGCTCCCAAAAATACCTTCGTACCTAGCAAAGACTTGGACGATAGTCGTCCCTGTGTCGATTGTGCCGTGAAGGACTCTCCATCGACTTCGTTCGGTGCATACATAGACCTGAGCGATTCGGCATATACCTTCTTTAACAAGAGCCCGGGAAAGGGTTGGACTTGTCCACCTAGAATGAAAATAGGAATTACCCTCACCGACAACCTCTTGCGTTCTCGCCTTAGTCTAGGACAATTAAGGTATATTAGGCACTTTGGGGTTGTTCCAACCAATCAGGAGCCACCCGATACTAACAAGTTCCTTAAAAAACTAGACAACTTCATAAAACAGTCCCTAGACACGGGGCCGTGTCCAGCCAACACGTCCCCATGTCCATCGAAAGATTCCATTCTGATCAGTACGTCAGAATACGGACAAACTGTGTCAGAACTCCACCTGCACACGGGGCCGTGTCCACTGAACACGGGGCCGTGTTCAGGATGCTGTCGTTTTCTATAAATGCAGCCAAAAATTCTGCACATTTGGACCAACTTGGGGCAGAGATTTGCAAGAATCTTCTCTCAAACTATCCTAGGTAAGTCTAAAAGAAGGTTCCAACAACCCATCTTGTCCTTTCCTCTTTTAGCCATTTCCTTCTTCTTCATCTTTCTCCAAGAGCTACCATTGAAAGTTTGGAATTCCTCCAACTCTATGGTAGGGATAAATGAGTTTTGTTCAAAGAATCTTGGTAAAAACATGTTATGAAACATTGTTTTAAGTTATTAGTAGCCAAAAAGGCCCCACAACGTTCAGAAAATAACTTAAAAATCCAAGTTTCCTTGTTCCAAAACTCTGCAGAAAGATGAACACGGGGCCGTGCTCAGCGAGCACGGGGCCGTGTCCGGTCACTGTTTCATTAAATAAACTATTTTTAGTTTATTTTTCGTAGGATGACGAGTGAAAACAGCGAAACATCTCCTGTGCATTCGCCAAACAGCCGAAGAGGAAGAAGACCCTCCATTGAAGCTACACTTGTACACTATGTGATAGCATTAAGGGAGGCTCTCGACGAAATGACTTCAGTAGAGGAGGTCCTAATCGACCGTATTAACGATCTTACGATGGGACTTGAAAGCAGCTTCCAAGAAATTAACCTCTTGCACCAGAGGTTAAATATTCTTGTAGCACCTCCAATGGAACCAGTCCTTCCTCAACAGGATTGGAACCTGGCACTCGGAATCAACAACCCTACCGGGTGGGAAGACTTTCCGGCGGAACCTCCCATGGAACACCAACAAGAGATCCCGGTGGAAGTTGAAACTCCTCAAACTAATGCCAATGAGCCTTCTTTTCTCCTTCCAAGGGAGGTAGAAGAATGGCTCGCCGACATTTGAGGAGAACCGCACTCGGAAGAAGGAGTTCAAAAAGGCCTTGTTTAACCAAGATTAATTACTTCTTGGAAATTTTGCTAAATTAAAATAAAGTAAAGGCTAGGACTCCATGGTTTGTTATTTCTTTGTTTTATCTAGTTTAATTTAGGATTATGTAAGTTCTCTCTATGATGAAATGAAATGATGGTTTTAAGGTTTGGATGGTTTGTAATGAGTACAACACACTCATGGTGGTAAAGGATGAAAAGGGGAACGAGAAAAATGATCCCATGCACAAGAACGAGGCAACCCGACAATTTTCTCCATTTCAGAAGGTTCAACACGGGCCGTGCCCAACCAACACGGCCCCGTGTCGAACCACCTGCAGACAAACGCCCAGTTCAGGTACCTGGACACGGGCCGTGTTCACCCAACACGCCCCCGTGTCCAGACTTCTGTTTCTCTTATTTCAATTTTGTTACTGGCACTTGAACACGGGGCCATGCCCGGATAACACGGGGCCGTGTTCAGCGCCCAGTAACACAATTTTTTTGCTTTTTAAACACTATTTTACACATCTAATCAACCTAAAAATTTATTTTTGGGACACATTGAGGACAATGTGTAATTTAAGTGTGGGGGGGATGCTAAAACCTTGAATTTTGCAAGTCCTAAATAGAAGCCTTACACAAAACTCTATTGGAACCGCTAATCACCCCAAATTTTTTTTCAAAAATTTCATTTTTTTTACTTGTCTAGGTTTAACTCGGGAAATTCAAGTTCTCAAAAAGGTTATATTTTTACAAATTTACAACCGATAGCGTAGTGATAAAAAGAACCAACATAAGAAAATTATGAAAAGGCATAGCAAACTTTTTTTAAAATTTGATTATATACTTGATCACATAAAAACTCATTCCCACAAAAGTGAGTTTTGAGCCTTTATTGAGCACACAATTACATATTATTTGACTAAATGCTCATTTTTCGTTTCTTGTGTGAATAGCTGCTTGGTTCTTACGACTCTAGAACTTGCCATGACAATACATACCCGGTCCTTATCAACTTAAACCCGAGTAAGTAAATGATGGAGGCATTAGGACTAACCCTTTTCATTTCTACACCATTATTTTTCTTTTTCCTTTACCACCTACCCAAAAATCCCCCTAGTTAGCCCCTTTGAGCCTAAACCTTTTCGTTTCATCACCCAAACAAAAACCCTTTCATCCACCAAAACCTTTTTCATTTTTTACCCTTTATTTTAGTAACAAGTTCGGTTCTTCGTGAAAAAAAAAAAATTTGATATTGATGAAGCAAAAAGAAAATAAACAAACAAGTTAATCAAAAATAACTTAGTTTGAATAAAAGCTTCATCAAAATAAAAAGTTGCAAAAAAAAAAAAAATATACGAAAACCGACACTTGTTACGCTTTTAGCCTTTCTTTCTGAACGTCAATGATGTGATCCAACACATAGCTAGAGCTCAAATAGCTGTCTAACTTGAGTCGAATCGCCTCACTTTCAGTTTTAACACAAGCCATCTCTTTTTGCATTATCTCAAGCCTACTGATGTAAAGGTTTATTTCCATTTGTTTTCTTGAAACCATTTTCGTTAGCTCAGTCTTATCTTTTCTTAAAGTTTCAATCATCGTTTTAAATTCCTTTTCATGGTTTTCATAAAACATGTTGGCTTCAGTGCACTTCGAAAGATCCACGGTCAATTTCTGATTGTGAATAAATGTCACATCATATTTCTCTTGCAAAGCCTCGTGTTTGCTTTGCAATTCACTCCACTTATCATTCAACGAAACATGTTTGTCTTGCAAGTCAAACAAACTAGCTTGTAAAGCATCATGTTTGCCTTGCAACTCAGACATGTTTGCTTCTAAATCAGAATATTTAACACTCAAACTATCACAATTATCACAGATAACGGCAGTGGGTTCATCGACACATACCTGACTTGATGAACTGTCGACATTAGCCAGAAAGGCTGAATGGAGAGAAGAAGAAGAATAAGCAGCTTGATCCACCAATATAGATCTCCTATGATTTTCTGCTGCAGCTTCCTCCAATAGCTCATCAACATCTGCATCGACTGACGCACTTGATGTGTCATCCAAATGATCATCGCCTGAACTCGAGGATTCTTCATTTGAGCTTCTACTGTATCCAGAACTGTCTTCGTCTTCAGAAGATTCATCACCATTGGTGGAAGATTCTCCACCACTGGTGATGTGTGTAAAATGCAACATATAAATTACATCAAATGAGGCATAAAACTAACCCTTTTTTAGTGCTAATATTGGAAAAAGAGTGTTTTTGTCTTCCTTTTGTATTTTCAGGATTAAATGAGCTCAAAAACGCAAAAGAAGCAAAAAGACAGCTAAATCCAACATAAATACAAGAAAAGGAACATTAGTGGACTGCCCGAACCCTCAACGGCACCTTCCAAAGCAAAATAGAGAAAACAGAAGACTGAACACGCCCCGTGCTCAGCCAGCACGGGGCCGTGCCCAAGAAGCAGCAGAAAAGACAAACCTATAGAAGCTTTTATTGCCCATCACGGGGCCGTGCTCAGCGGACACGGGGGCGTGTCGAAAGTACAGCAGGCGCATTTATTGTAATTGCGAATTACAATTAATGAGGAGAGAGAGTGTCAGACGGACACGGGGCCGTGCCCAGCGGACACGGGGCCATGTCCAGCTCTCTGTTCAGCCTATAAATAGGAGTGCTTGGATTCATTTCATCTCATCCCTTGGCACACCACCTCTCTCACACTTCATCCACCACCCACCACCATCACAACACCATCATCCACCACCATCATCCATTGACCATCGTAGAGTGTGTGAGTCGTCTCGGGATCCAAGATTGATCGTAAGAGTTCTTGACAATCAAGGCCATGTTTGCCTAAGTCTCTTACATCACTTGGTGAAGACAAAGTGTCTAGTATAATACTTTTTATTTCTAATCTTTTGCACTTTTTATTTGGTTTTGTATTAATGACTTTAATAACTAGTTACTTATGTTGAATGTGATCTTTCCTTATCGTTTGTCCGTGGTGTCTTGGCATTATTTTACTGTCTATATAAAATAAAGGATTTTCACCATTCATATCTCCACGGTCTATATGGAGATATGTTGGCTACCTGGTAGGGGGTTAAGGGAACGGTTTGGTAAAGGTCTTGCCATTGTTCAGCGTTTAGAGGTCCTGCAATGGACCTGGGTCAAATTTAGTAGGACCTCCTTCAATACTTCACGGTATTGGATGGCGGGGGTCCAAACTCTTTGATCCCCTCATAAGTTAACTACTATTAATATTATAACCCGGCTATTTAGGACTGTATGCCTGCTGACTCAGACTACTTAGCCGAGGGTAACGTCACCGCCAAAAGCGGGGCCTACCACAATACTGCATTAATAACTTAATTCATTATCTTCCAATAATCCACCCTTTTAGGATTGTATCCCTGCTGACTCAAACTACTGGGGTGAGGGTAACGTCGCCTTCAAAAGAGGGGCCTACTACAATAACTAAGATAATCTCTTAATTATGTGCAAAAGTGCGGAAATAATCAAAGGTTATACTAGATACGAGTCGGAACCAAGTGATTCATCTTGTCTATCTGTTTTTATTTTATTTTTATTTTCAGCATTTTAGTTAGTTTTATTTTTCTTAGTTTAAAACATTTTTCTAAACTTTTATTTTGGTTAGACGTTGAGGATAAACCGGTACTAAAAGCTCTTGTGTCCTTGGACGACCTCGGTATCTTACCAACGCTATACTACACTCAACGATGGGTGCACTTGCCCATATGTGTGTTTAGTGTTAGTAAAATATCGTGTTTTATAAATTTAAAACTTGGCTAAAATAAGTGTTAAAAAGGGCTTAAAATATACACCTAATATATACGACACTTCACACGCATCAACTGGCATGTTTAAGATCCTTGACAACCTCAGCAAAACAAGCTGTTCCATTTGGAGCATCACTACTCAACTGGATTGACCAATCACAACCTTCATCTACTTGAACCACAAGTGCCTGGTTAGCATTTGATGGTCCTGCTTGGCTTTGGTTGTTGACAGGTATCAACGTACGCTCATTGTTCCTGTTCTGATTCTGCTGGTTGCCTTGATTTCTGAAAGGGTTCTGGTTCCCATGCTGAGCTGGCTTAACAGGAACTTGGATAGGATTGCCATGTAGATCTGTGCTAGACACAAACGCCGTCTGAATTGGAGCATGTGAGATTGGTCTTGCAGGGGTGCTAGATGTTCCATAATACATTTCAGGATTAAATGGAGCATGTGAGATTGGTTTTGCAGGAGTACTAGGAGTTCCATAATACATATCTGTATTTACCGGAGTACCCCAAATCGGATTCATTTTTGATCAAGAAAAATGAATACCTGAAAATCACACCTCAAACAAACAGTTAAATCACAAATGCAAACCTTCTGTTAAAAAAAAATGTCTTTGACGAAATACGTTTCCACGAAACTGAAACTGTTTTGTTATCTTTTACGAAACATATTTAATTTGAAAAGCAAAGCCCAAACGACGAAAAGGCCTAAGACTCCTTTAACAATATGACGAAACAGAAACAAGTTATGGGCTTTCAATTTTGACGAAACAGAATTTCATAAACTTGGTTGACGAAACAGGAAAGTCTTTTGGACTCCTAGACGAAACAGGAAACCTATTGTGGGCCTTCAATCAGCGAAACAAGCCCAGCAATGCCATCGACGAAACAGGTTAATCCTTTTGAAAAAGGACCCAATATACTTGTTCGGCGAAACAAGAAAATTAATTATATGTGACCAAACAAAAACTAATGTGACTGCAGCCCAAACAGAAATTAAATAAAGGTCCGAATAATCAGAAGCCCAAATAAAAGCCTGGTTCTTGTGTGAGCCCACTCAGACAATTTGACTTTGTATCCACCTGACATAAAGTAACTTTTGTCATACCCACTTTTGGCTAAAGGTATGTTCAATTCACCAACCAAAGATGACTTGTAATATTTTAATCCAAGTTGCAATTTCCAACACACAAACACCTTTTGATAAAACACTTTGAAGATCAAAAAGTGTGAAATGAAGAACACACTTGGATGTGAGATGAACTTGATGAATATTCTGGAAAAACCAAATCTTTCAAACACAAATTTTTGCCAAAAGATAATCAAAACCAACACACTAAACATGCAAACATGAACATATTGAGATTTTGATAATCAAAATCAGCAAAAATACATGGTTTTTCAGAAAAAAAAATAAACTTTTAAGCTTGAAGAACAACTTGAAAAACACTCGGTTTTAACAAGGAGAAGAGCCAAGGCTCTGATACCACTTGTAGGTCCGGCTAGGGGAGGATCTAGTCGCCTAATCCTTGTATACTAACCAACCCGGTTGTGCGGAATCCAACCGGAAAGGCAAACCGAGATAGAACAAGCACAAACACAACACACAATCTTCACCGATTAACACCACTTGTATTAATACATATGAAAGGTTCAGTTACAAAGCAATGTTTACAAATATATTTTGCAAACTCTCTCAAACTCTCGTGTGTGTGTGTGCTCTGTTCTTGTGTCTCCTTTTCTTATCCACAGACAGTGTATTTATAGCACAGACACTACGAATCAGACTCTCACTTGACGAATCACAGCTTGGCGAATCAGGAGCTTGAGGAAACACAGAGTCATTGACGAAACTCAATCAAGTTTGACGAAATAGTCTTGTTTCGCCAAGATGCATCTGTTTCGCCAAACTGGGCTTGGGCCCAAAGGTGAGTTTCGCCAAAGTTGCTTAGCCCATGTTGCTTGTTTCTGATTGGCCCAAAGAAAAACCACATGCACGTCCATGAATCCATAAGTTCAGATTGCAAAGCTAGTCCAACTTGTGATTAGTCAAAGTTATGACATCATCATGACATCATCATGATGATGTCATGATGATGTGTCAAGCGGGAAACGTTCTCGGCTCTCCGCGCTTCGCGTGTCGAACTCTGGGGCGCACAACCGAGGAAAGTCGTGACGTCGGGCTTGAGCCGAACCTAACCGGGTCGAACCGAACCGAGTCGCGCCGAACCGAGTCGCGTCCACATATATGTATCAACAATCTTTGCTCGGTTTGCTTTCCCGGGTGGATTCCACACAACCGGGTTTGTTCGTATACAAGGATTAGGCCACTAGATCCTTCGCTAGTTGGACCTACAAGTGGTATCAGAGCCTTGGCTCCTCTCTTCCTTGTTAAAACCGAGTGTTTTCTTTGTGTTTGGAGTTCATACTTTCTAGGAAAAAATCAGTTTATAACTTCGAAAATCTTGGTGTTTTGCTGTTAGTTCTCACAAAAACCTTGTTAGTTTTTGTTTTTACATGTTAAGAAAAGGTTTTTCTTTGAACTTTAGCGCAAAATTATTGATCGGAATTTTTTTCGTTGGCCGGAATCATCATATATTTCACCGGAGTTCTTGGTGTTCTTCATATGTTCATCAGTTTCTTCATATATTATGGGTTTTGAAATTAAATTTGCTTTGTTTGATGTTTGTGAATTATTGAAGTAGATTAAAATATGTTTGTTTGAAAAAGGTGTCCATTGTGAGTGATGGGTTGTTAATTTTCGTAGTCTTTCAGTATGGGTGTTTAGGGATGGTTAAAGGTAAGGTGAAGTTTGAAATAAGTCACCAACTTGTGTCAGAGAGATAAGACTAAGGGGCTGTTTGGTAGCCTCTGAATGGTCATTAAGATTGTGTTTCAAAATATCTTACCAACTTTGCACATTAGTCAACGAAACTCCATTTTTCCTCAAAATTTGTTTTTGACGAAACTCTAATTTTTCCTCACAATTGGCCTTTGATGAAAAACCATCCTTCATTGTTTTATTTCTGACGAAAAACATAAGTCTTTCGTCACAAGTGGTCTAGACGAAAAACCTCATCTTTCGTCACTTTGTTTTTCGTCGCTTTCACTTAGAACTTTTTAACAGAAGGTTTCAAAAATTATTTTAACGGTTTGTTTTAAGTGATTTAAGCAGGTATTCGTCATTATATATCCGAAATGAGTTCAGATTGGTGGGGAATTCCATCCAATACAGAGAGCAAGTATAGAAGCACGGATTTATCACCATCATGGGCCGAATCTCTCGCACCCGCATCTTCGTCTATTCCATCGCAAGCGAATCAAATTTCGACAGGTCAATGGGCTTTCGTTTCAAATCAAACTCAAAGTATTCAAAGTATACTTTTAAGCGAAACCGAATGCCTTAACCATCCACCGAAGCTAATGCACATGAATGAATATCCTGGATGGGAAGAAAGACTCCATACGTATGTCCTTGGGCAAAACACGGAACTGTGGTTATGTTTTACTACAGATTTCGATCAAGCTCTTGATGTTGCCGCTTCAACTGCCGCGACATTTGCAGATCTTACGGAAGACGAGAAAAAGGCATATGATTTAGAAAAGAAAGCATATGCTATTTTAACTCAGGCGTTAAGCAAGGATATATATCATCAGTTTGTCAGCTTCAAGACGTCAAAGCGGCTATGGGATGCATTGAAGACGAGAGGTCTAGGAAATGAAGCGTCACGCAAATTCGACATGATCTACTCAAGAAGGAGTTTGATGGTTTCACATGTATGGAAAGGGAATCTTTGGGAGATTTGACAAGTCGATATTATCACTTGTTGACTGAATTGAATAACTTTGGGGTAGTAGTGACTCCAGAAGAAGTTGTCATCAAGTTTGCTGACTCATTACCAACTCAATGGAATGGTTTCTTAGAAATCTTGAAATACAATGCCACTTTGGCTACGACAAACATCAATGATTTCGTTCAGCTCTTGGAGAACAAAGATCAAGAAGAAATTATAAAGGCCAAAAGGATTCCAGTGCAACAGAATCCAGATATGTATTATGGAAACTTTGGAAGTTCTAGCACTGCTGCAAGACCTGCTCCACATGCTCAGCTTCAAACGGCCTTTGTCTCAAGAGATATGTACGGGAATCCACTGCCAGTTCCCTCAACTCAAACGGCTTTTGTCTCAAGCACTGACATGTACGGAAATCCACAACCAGAAGTCTCAAAGCAAAGCTATCAATCTACCGGAGCAAGAGATATGTACGGAAATCCATTACCAGTTCCACAGCAAGCTAGTTATGGAAGCACTTCATCTGCCGGTTAGCCATCTAATCCAAATACAGTTCGGCTTGACACTTCGAATTTCTCGAAAGTAAGTGTTGAAGTAGCTAAGGATCATATGTAGCTACTAAACACATTGGTGAGCGCGTAATGTGGGTTGATAGCAGGTCAGATTGGAAACATCAATCTGACACAAGAAGATTATCAGCATATCGATAAGGAGGAAATGGATATGATGGATATCAAATGGGCTTTCGCTAGTGCTATTAGGCGAGCTAAGGACTTCATGGAAAGGACTGGTATAACCAGCTTGGAAAACAAGAGAGATACCAAGTATGGGTTCGATAAACAATCAGTCAAGTGCTTCAATTGTGGTGAATGAGGTCACTTCAAGAGAGAATGTACAAAGCCAGCTCAACATGGGAACCAGAATCCTTTCAGGAATCCAGGCAACCACCAGAATCGGAATTAAAACAGGAATAACGAGCGTACGTTGATGCCTGTGAACCGCTCGTTATTCCTGTGAACAATCCAAATCAAGCAGGAGCATCAAATGCCAACCAGGCTCTTGTGGTACAAGTCGATGAAGGTTGCGACTGGTTGATTCAATTGGGAAGAGATGTTCAGGATGGAACAACTTGTTTTGCTGAGGTTGTCAAGGATCTGAAACACACCTGTGGTGGAGAATCTTCCGCCAGTGGTGGAGAATCATCTGAAGATGAAGACAGTTCTGGTTATAGTAGAAACTCAGATGAAGAATCCTCAACTTCAGGCGATGATCATTTGGATTAAACGTCAAGTGTGGCAGTCGATGCAGATATTGATGAATTATTGGGAGAAGCTGCAACAGGGAATCATAGAAGTTCAATCTTGGTGGATGAAGCCGCTTATTATTATTCTT
Source organism: Helianthus tuberosus (assembly GCA_030545235.1). NCBI lineage: Eukaryota > Viridiplantae > Streptophyta > Magnoliopsida > Asterales > Asteraceae > Helianthus > Helianthus tuberosus. The sequence continues at coordinate 6,151,447 of CM060362.1, forward strand.
CTTCTAACCATTCAGCCTTTATGGCTAATGTGGGCGGTTCATCAAACCAGGTATGTGTCGATGATCCAACTTCTGATAACTGTGATAATTGTGTTAACTTAGGTGATAAATTGTCGGATTTGCAAAACAAATACGAACGTGACATATATCCACAATCAAAAGTTGATAGTGGATCTTTCGAAATGCAAAGAGGCTAACATGTTTTATGAAAACCATGAAAAAGATTTTAAAACGGTGATTGAAAATTTAAGAAAAGATAAAACCGAGCTAACAAAAATGGTTTCAAGAAAACAAACTGACATAAACTGTTATATCAATCGTCTCGAGATCATGCAAAAAGAGTAGCCTGTGTAAAGTGTGAAAGTGAGGCGATCCGGCTTAAGCTAGACAGTTATTCAAACTCTAGGTATGTGCTGGATCACATAATTGACATACAGAAAGAGAAAAAGGATGTCACGTGCATTGGATACAAGAAATGTTCACCACCTTTTAGACAAAATTATGATGCAATGCCTAATGAGGAGAATATAACTTATTTTGAGCAATCTGTCCCTTTAGACATTGAGGAATTTGCGACCGGACTTGGATACAAAAATGAAGTATCATCAGATTCGGATGTTTCAACAGTTACAAGTGTGTCAACTGCTGAACAAAATCAGGATCCTCCAGTCATTGTTGAGGATGCTGATTCTTCAGATGATGAATCCGATGATACTGACTCAGCACAGTCTGACGCGGTAATCAAAGAAGAGGACATACCTCTTGAGAATCATATTTATGTGATCCTCCCGCAAAACCTGATATGATTATTCTGGTCGAGTCCACTTCCTCGCAAGAATCTGAGAGTGTGAATTTGTTGTACACTCTTGTTGGTGATAATAAAATCTATTCTGACAAAGATTTTTCGATTAAAAATGTAAATCAATCTTTAATCAGTAAAGTATTTGAAGATTCGACAAGTAGGTTTTTGGGATAGTCGGGTTCACACGTTGTGGTAACACAATGCCCTTCGATTCCAATAGCCGAAATTCGAAAACAATATGGCAATCAGAAATTACCAACAGTGAAAAAGCAGCAAAATCATACCAAACCAAATGGTAAATCAACGACTCAAGGTTGAAAGGAACCGAACCAAAAGAAGAACAAGAAAGTGAACTTTGTGAAATCAACGGGAACGGACAAATTGGAAACTTTTGCAAATAAATCTAACTTAGATCATGTCAATCAAGTTAGATTTTTGAAAAGAAATCAACAAAACAGTTCAAAACCAAGTACCTCGGGATCACAAAGTTCATCGACAAGACAATCACATGTTACTTCGGGGTTTGTTGAACAAAGATCATGTTTTGAGTGTGGTGAAATTGGACATATCATTCGAAATTGTCCATATCTTCATAAACTAAAAGCTAAAGTTGATGATCCCCGTGAACAAAATTACCGAAAGCGACCTGTTTCTTCAAAGCAAGATCCCCGCCTTGTAAAAGAAAGGGAAAAGAAACAGAAACACCAACAAGGCAAGGTAATTGAGAAGGCAATTAAAACTGACGTGGTTCAAAAACAACATGTCTCTGTCAAACCAGAAATTTTGAAAACTTCAAACAAACAAGAAGTTAAAATTTCAACCAATCAAGCTGGTAAAAATCAACAGACATGGAAACCCAAATTGACCACAAATTCAGGGGGAACATCACAATTTCCAAACCATAGAAAAGTTGAAGTAACTTTTGTTGATGAAAATGGAAGACCCAAGACTACAATGTCTTGGGTCCCTATCTCCAACTAATCATGTGAGTTCATGTGCAGGATGTTCCAGGAGGAACTTTAAGCAGTCATTGGATTGTTGATAGTGGGGCATCCAGGCACAAGACATGCGATATGAAGCTTCTCTACGACGTTAAATCTATTAGAGGAGGTTATGTTGCTTTTGCTGGAGATAAAGGCGGATATATTACTGGTGAAGGAATAGTATCCAACAGGGTTGTAAGCTTTGATAAGATCAACTTTGTGCAACAACTTGATCACAATCTTCTCAGCGTTTCACAAATTTTTGATAAGCAGTTTTTAGTGTACTTTGATGCAAATGGATGTTATGTGCTGAAGGATTAATGATTTGTATGTCCTTGATATGAGCCAAGCAATTACTACGTCTGCACAAGCAACTTGTTTCGTTTCCAAAGCCACAGAAAAAGTCTCAATCTCTTGGCATAGACGGATGGGTCACATTCACTTACGCAAAATGCATCATTTGGTGTCGAATGAATTAGTGAATGGTGTTCCTCTTAAAAACTTCCATCTTCAAGACGTCTATGTTTCATGCCAAAAAGGAAAGCAAAGCAAGAAGCGACACCCGACTAAGAAGATCAACACGGTGGTCGTTCCGCTTGAACGTTTGCACATGGATTTGTTTGGTCCTGTCAAGCATAAAAGCATTCGGAATGATCAATACTGCCTCATGATAACAGATGATTATTCAAGGGTGGCGTTCATGGCACACAAGAGTGATACTTTCGGCATTATCAAAAACTTGATCATTCAGATTGAGAATTTGTATACTTTGAAGGTTAAACGGATTCGCAGCGACAATGGAACTGAGTTTAAGAATCATGCCATGGAGGAGTTCTGTAGATCAAAAGGTATTCTTCATGAATTTAGTGCGGCTTACACCCTTCAACAGAACAGCGTCGCTGAACGTAAAAACCGTACATTGATCGAGACTGCTAGGACGATGTTGGTAGAGTCACAATTGCCGATTCCCTTTTGGACTGAAGATGTGTCCTCTGCTTGTTATACATTGAACCGAGTCCTTACAGTCAAAAGACACAACAAGACCTGCTTCGAGCTTCTTCACAAGCGGAAACCAGATTTGCCATATCTTGAACCGTTTGGAGCTCCTTGCACAATGATCGATCCTAATGGAAAGTTTGGGGCAAAAGCTATTGAAGGATACTTTCTTAGGTATGCCACCTCGAACTTAAGAGTCTGGAACGTAGAGACAAAAAGGGTTGAGGAATGGTCTGAGGTCAGAGTACAACGGCACACATAGCCAGTCAAATGTCCAGGTCAACCATGGATGTTTGATTACGATGCCTTTTTCAATTCGATCAATATTCAAGAAGTCGAAGAAAGTGCTACGGAAAGGATGTTTTTTGAGAGTGACAATGCAACAGATTCACCGTTGGTTCGTCCAATTATTATTAACAATCAAGAACCTGCTTCAGTGAACAATAATGCTCTCGACAATGAGGATTTTCACGATGCTACCGAACTGAACGAATCTTCAGATGATGATGAATTTCTTGATGCAGACCAAGAAGCTGTTCATGGTACCTCAGAGGCTATACCTCCAGTGGACACCCCTAAAACAGCTGAAGCTACTGCATTCACCTCTTCGCCAGTTCAGGGTATTGAATTGGTTGTTGATCTCAATCTCAACAATCTTGGTACAAACATTCCTGTTCCGGAAAATCCTGAAACAAGAATTCACAATACCCATCCTCAACAAAACATCATCGAAAATGTACAAAGTGGCGTTCAAACGAGAAACATGTTGCGAAACGAAAACAATGCGGGCTTGTATGCGGCGATTCGAGAATCTGGTCAACAAAACGATTGGTCTTCGCGTGTTATGTATCACAAGAGGAACCAAAATCAATTAAAGAAGCTTTGAAAGATAGTTCTTGGGTTGAAGCTATGCAGGAAGAACTGCAGCAATTCCAAAAGCTAGGTGTCTAGAAGCTCGTTGATAAACCTGAAGATTACAAGAAGATTGGTACCCGTTGGGTTTATAAATGAAAAAAGGGTGACCGTGGAGTAGTGATTCGAAACAAGTCAAGATTAGTCGTTCAAGGTTTTCGTCAGATTGAAGGGATCGACTACAACGAAGTTTATCCACCAGTTGCATGTCTGGAAGCAATTCGAATCTTTCTAGCCTATGCTTCCTTCAAGGGATTCAAGGTCTACCAAATGGACGTGAAAAGTGCATTCTTACATGGTGTGGTTGAAGAAGAGGTGTACGTCGAACAACCTCCAAGTTTTGAGGATCCTATTCATCCTGATCGGGTTTGGTTGCTGAACAAAGCTCTCTATGGTCTACATCAAGCACTGTGAGCTTGTTATGCAACCTTATCTAATTATCTATTGGAGAATGGATTTCGCAGAGGTCTTATCGATTGCACTCTTTTCATCAAAGAATAGGATGGAGATCTTCTATTGGTACAAGTATACGTAGATGATATTATTTTTGGTTCTACTAACGATGTTTTGTGTAGGAATTTCGAGCGTGTTATGCAGGAGAAATTTGAAATGAGCGCTATGGGGGAGATGACTTTCTTTTTGGGCTTACAAGTGCAACAAACGAAGTCTGGGATATTCATCCATCAGACTAAGTATGTCAATGACATCTTGAGCCGGTTCCAGATGTCTGATGCAACGCCCATTGGTACCCCACTTCAGCAAAATCATGGAATTCATCCTGACTTGAAGGGTGAAGTTGTTAGCTCCTTTTACTACCGCGCTATGATCGGATCTCTTATGTACCTCACAACATCAAGGCCAGACATAATGTATCCAACGTGCCTGGTTGCCAGATATCAAGTTAATCCGAAGGCCTCACATCTTGCAGCTGTAAAAAGGATTTTTCGCTATTTGAAGGGGATGCCCAGACACCGGTCTATGGTACCGTAGGGATGATAGCTTTGACTTCGCTATCAGTGATTCTGATTTTGGCGGATGCAAAATCGACGGCAAATCCACCACGGCTGGATGTCAGTTTTTAGGAAATCACCTAGTCACATAGCAGTGCAAGAAGCAGACTTGTGTCGCCACATCAACATGTGAAGCTGAATACATTGCTGCCTCAAGTTGTTGCTCCCAAGTCCTGTGGATCCAACAACAAATGCACGACTACGGTTTTGAATTCCTAACTACTCCTTTTTTTGTTGAAAATTCTGCTGCCTTACAGATCACTAGAAATCCTGTGCAGCACTCAAAGACCAAACACATCGAAATCAAATATCACTTCATACGTGATTGTTTTGAAAAAAGACTAATCGATGTTGTTAAGGTCCACACCGATGACCAACGTGCCGACCTCTTTACCAAAGCATTTGACAAATCACGATTTAACTTTTTATTACTGGTAAACGGCATTAAGGTCAAGCAAGAGTAAAACCGACATCGGAAAATCGTTTTTGTAAATATCTTTGTGTTTTTATTTTATCATAGTTTTTTACATTTTAGGGGGAGTAATCCAAATTTGAAAAATTCAAAAACATCGAAAAATTTCAAAAACACAAAAACAATAGAAAAACAAAAATGAGTTTCTTGGCGAGCAAAAGAGAAAATGATAGTACATCAGTGGTCTGTCCAAAACGATAAGCAGCTCTATATAAGATGTATCGGTAGGCTCACAATCATTTTAAAGTGTGCAGGGTGATATAAACTTAAATCGACTGAAGACCATGTGGTAACCACTCATTGGCATATGGTCTTAGTACCGAAATTTTGTTTGAGAGATTGCCGAGGTTCTGAGATACGTGGTCTTTATGCTATTTATCATCTGGGTATCATGGTTGTTTTTTTTACCGAATTATAACGGAGACGAAGTCTAGATCTTCCATGATACCATACATACGTGTACATACTGCATACGACCTCAAAAAGTGATCAACAATCACATGTCCACAAAATAAGTGATAATATATCACATTTATTCGGGAGTCAAGTTCGTCTATTTGCTGTACGTTAGTACTGACCTGTTCACGGATTTGCTCCCGTGCCCTCATGCATCTGAAAATTAAGTTCCTCATCAATAAGTGATTCTAGCACATAGGGCTAGTTTTCAATAAAAAAAAGTGAGTATCTTACATTTTCATATACGTAAAAACAGATGATAAATGGTATACTCACCAGTAAGATGAACTCTCGTGCATACCTTGATACGGGAATGTGTCGTGTGTGGATGAACACCGGTCGGTAAGTATAAATCATACACTAATCGTATCCCCTCGCCACGATTACATCTGATAAGTTGAGCCTATGTGGACAACAATACCGATACTTGTTATAGAATGCTTATCTAAATGTTAACTAATTGAACAACAAGAGTGTTTTGGCGTGACCGTACACTGATATGATTCTCTTACCCTCGAAACTCACAAAAAGAATGTCTTTAAATATTTATTTAATGCTTTTAGTTTCTGCATCTTTGTATATACTTATTTACTACTGTCCGTCATTACATTTCACATATTCAAAATACCAAAAAGATTTTAGTTGTGTTTTAATATAAACTTTATAAAAATCAAAAAGATTTTATTTCTGTTTTATCTTTGATTACCCGATATTGGAACTCGAGTCTTTGTTACCTGAAATCTGTTTTAAAACCAAAACAACTGATTCTTCATAAACGGTCGAAATTTGCAAGTTTTTGAAAGTTAAAAAACCAAAATTGAACAATTTGTTAAACTTTCAAACTGTCGGACGGTGGTTGATTGAAAAATGGTCACATGTGTGTCGTTTGTTTATGTTAACTATATTCCAAGTGTAAGTTCTCATTACGTGTTTAGCTTTCTTGTACGTGCAGATGCAAATGTGATAGAAGACAAGCTTCGGAATGAAGACACGACATGGAGGCACTCAAAAGATAAAGATGATCGAGTTGCCGCTGACCTATCATCAACACCTCAAGGATCTAAGTGCTGAAAATGGAGTTTATTTTAAGGGGGAGTTTGTTGATACCCTTTCTACTTACGACACATGAAGACTTTGAAGATCCTCCGACATGATAGACATGGAAGATGAACCCTCACGAGCAGCATCCAAGGGGGAGTTTGTTGATACGCTATGTGGACGCAGCCCGTTCGGTTCGTCATCGCTTCGAGTTGAAGAACAAGACTTGATATCCTCCATCAAGTCTCGATGATAAGTGTTGCTGAACTATCTGTTGTTGCTGCTGTTTATGTTCTGCAAGATGCAGCCCTTGACGAAAAACCCTGAAGTTGCTGCATGATGATGAAAAACCAGCAACACCTGCAGCTCGACGAAAGACATACACCTATTGCTGTTTGACGAAACACCTATTGAAGAAACATATGTTTCGTCGACTTGGGAGTGTGACGAAACACACTTTGTTTCGTCACATTGGTGTTTCGTCGAGGACATTCGCCGGCTGAAGGAGTTTCGTCGTCTCTGTCCCTTATATAAGCAGCAACCGGAGATAGAGCACAAGAGAGACAGACACACGGGAGAACTGAGAAAGTTGTGAGCATGGTTGCAGAAATCGGCCTAGGCGGCCGATTAATCGGCGCTTAGGCGTTAGGCGGTCATCTACTGCCTAATTTTGAGCTAGGCGGTCAATTAATCGGTCATGGTCAAAAATCGGTGAAAATCGGTCCTAGGCGGTCAAAATCGGTCCTAGGCGGTCAAAAATCGGATTAATCGGACAATATTAGTCGGTCAAAATCGATCAAAATCGGTCCTAGGCGGTACTAGGCGGTCAAAATTGGTCAAAATCAGTCAAAATCGAACCATACTATTTGAAACTTGAAGTATTTATGTGAATTTTGAAGTATTATTTTTATATTATTGGGTATATATATATATATATATAATTTTGAAAAAATACATATAAAAATCCCATTCCGATTAATCCCTATTAATCTCGATTAATCCCTAGGCTGTACCTCACCGCCCGACTAGCGCCTAGCGCCTTCTACAACATTGGTTGTGAGAGTATAATATTCTGTAATCGTTGTAAACAACTTTCTGGTTTTAATATATTGTGAGTTTGAAACAGTAAATCTTTGTGTCTTGTTCGTGTTTATCTTTGCTCGGTTTGCTTTCCCGGGTGGATTCCGCACAACCGGGTTTGTTCGTATACAAGGATTAGGCGACTAGATCCTCCGCTAGTTGGACCTACACTACTCATGACCTACTAGTCTAGTTGTATTGTGTCTCCATTTACAAATGTGAGTTGTGGGTTCAAATCTTTACACGTGAAAGGTAAAGGTGAAATTAAGGTTTTGAAAAATTTGCCGTTAGAAAAAAAATAAAAACTGGCCTTGTAAATTTTCATATAAAAGATGAGTAGACGATAAGTGAGCCAAACAAAATAGGCTATTGTTATACTATTTTTTTAATTGGGTTTTATTTTTTTTTGAACGGCAAGGAACGACGTGCCAACCACCGTGACACCGGACGCTCTGGCCAAGGTCGACTGCTTGACCGCCGCCAGTCCCTTGGCTCTCCCAGATGACCTTCACCCGCCCGAAGGCACGACAGTGGAATAATCGGTAAAACCTCGCCTCCCATCCAACACGAGCCGGCGCCATTCGTATTCGCCCTTCACCTGGATGTCGCAGAAAATAATGGGAAGAGTGGGAGTTGAACTTGGGTCATAATGAACACCAAATTTTTCCCCAACCACTCCACCACTAACTCATTGGCAATTGGGTCTTAAATTTAATCATGGGTTTTTGGACCTGGAATAGTGGGCCATGGGTGATCGGTCAGACGATCACCCACCTTACATAGTTACACATGGCCCAGGCCTACCTAAAATAATCGAGTATAGTGGTAAATTGTTACAACCAGAGAAATTTAGTAATAAAGTATTTACAATAACGTCGTCGTTAACAAAAGGAAATTATTACAAGAAGAGAAATTTAATAATAAAGCATTTACAATAACGTCGTCATACAATTTACACCACTGTTCACTAGTAATCGTAATCGATTATTTATAACGGGTTTTCAAGTTCTCTTAATATGTGTGGTTCTATATTTAACCCTCTCCTATATGGGTAACCCAAATTTCGAGTAATTATGCACACATACACACATAAGGTCTAGTCTTAGTACATAGCGGATTTTGTCAAAAGCGTTGTAAACTATGAGAGGGCGATACGCATATTCGTGTGGGTTTTATGGGCGAGCGTACCTACATCCATTTTTAATATAATTTTAAATCTCGGTTTCTGGCACACCTGGGCTGAAAGAAGCTGAATATCTAATTAGTTTCAAAACTTTCCATGATAATGGGCCTAAACACACGATTCCTTTTTTTTTTTTCTTTTACACACGATTCTAAAATCTGTTAATTTTTTTCTTTAACACACGATTCTAAAACCTGTTAATCAAATTGTCTTGAATAGGGGGTGTTTGGTGTTGCGTTTTCAAAATAGATTATTCGTTTTCAAAACTGCGTTTTGGAAAAGCATGTAGGTACATGCTTCTCCAAAACTGCGTTTTGGAGGCAGATAATCACTTTTTCATCCAAACATTTTTTTTAGATTATTTATGTTTTACAAAGGTAATAAGAAAATAATCACTTCAAAACGTAATCCCAAACACCCTCTAAGTAAAAGAAAATATAAGTGAATGGACTTAAATAAATCAACATGACAAAAGATCAAATACAAATACATTTAACGTACAAAACGTACGAATTGAAGGTTTTACTGAAAAACGCGGTGGCATTTTTGTAATCATCAGTAATTATCAAAATTACTCTACAAATGATCCTGTAGAGTAATTTTGATCTTTGTAGAGTAATTTTGTAAAATTTTTTTGTAGAGTAATTTTGATCTTGTAGGGTAATTACCAAAATTACTCTACAAGTGTATCAAAATTTCTCTGTATCAAAATGACTTTACAAGTGAATCAAAATTACTCTGCAAGTTTATCAAACAACATACAATTCAAAATTACTCTATGATCTTGTGGAGTAATTTTGTAAAATGACCCTGTAGAGTAATTTTGTAATTTTTTTAGCATTTAGTTATGGGGTTTAGCTTTATGGTTTAGATTTTAGCATTTAGTTTGGGTGTGTGCCGGGGGGGGGGGGGGTGTTAGGTTTTTTGGTGAGGTATAGTTTTTTGATCAAACATTTTACAAAATTACTATACAAGATCAAAATTACTCTACAAGAACAATTTACAAAATTACTCCACAAGATCAAAATTACTCTACATTATCATTTGTAGAGTAATTTTAAAAATTACCCTACAAGCAGATAATTACAAAAATGCCACCGCGTGTTTTTGTCTTTTTCATACTATTCGTACGTTTAGTACGTTAAAGTTATTTGTACAGGAACTTTACTCAAATCAACATTCACTGCCTGGACTTAAACTCAAGACATTCAAGAGAAGCAAAACTTCCCAACTTAAGCTAACAAATTTTTTTATTGATATTATTCTATTCATTTTATATTTCACATGACTCAAACACCATTTTCTCATATAATGCGTACACTATGTAGTCTTTATGTTTTTAATAATCCAATTTTTTTATTCACATTATTCGATTCATTTTCTATTTGTCACATGAGTCAAAGACCATTTTCTCATATAAAGTGTATACTATGTAGTCTTTATGTTTTATAATAATCCAACTTTTATTAATGTCATTTGGAATTGCACTTACAATAAAATATGGTGAACTTATCTAACTACTATAATAAAAGAAATCAACTTTTGGACGCGTGTCATTCATTGAAGGTATCCTCAAATTTATATTTATCTAAATAAATAAATAAATAATAAATTAATATTAAATCTTATCATACTTTAATAAAATACTAGGTGTAGTACCCGTGTAACCACACGGGTAGGTTTAGTAATGATCGAAATCAAATATTAAAAAACCGATTATAATATATCATTTAAATTTTGGTCTTTAGTTCTATATATTTTTAAAGTAATGTTGAAGACAGTATGTGTGACCACATGGGTAGTTTTAATAACCATCGAAATAGATTATAATACATCATTTAAATTGTTTGTATTTAGTTCATGTTTGATATAGAAATTAGCTAAGTAACTCAAAATTGCTTGTCTAAACCGAAAGCATGACCTAATTTTATATTGTCTAATAATTAAAGCCTGACCTAATTCAAATAACCAAATGTTATTAAACAGTTCAATAAAGCCCCTTATATTTGATCCAATTAAGCTTACTAATGGATTAGATTTTGTAGGCCCGTTAAAACCCTTCTATCAAATATGGATTAGATTTGTTAAAGACATGTATCAAATGTCCTTAATACGCTTATCCCTTAATATCACTTAATATTCCTTAATACCCTTATCCCTTAATACCCATAACATAGACAGATTTACATCAGATTATAATATATCATTTAAATTTTGGTCTTTAGTTATATTTATACTATATTAGACCATGTTTTATAGATAAGTATTATTTTAGTTTAATCTTTTCTAATTAATTTATATATAATCCTCCTACTAAATATTATTTAGTTTAATTTCTTATGGATAATTATTTTTTAGTTTAATCTCCTTGTCATCATTACACTTCACCAAAAATGCAACTTGACTGTTATAAGTTGTATGAAATGACTAATATCATCACCGATCATCATCATCATCACACTTCTCCAAAAATCTCCAAATATCTCTCTCAACTCTCAACAGTCAACACAGATCTTCATCATCTTCATCCAGCTTCATCATTTTCATCCATCTTCATCTTGAAATCAAAGGTTTGATTTTTGGTTCCATTCGATGATTTGAATGTGTTTATATTGTGAAAAAACAGAGGGTTGATTCTGGGTTCCATTCGATGATTTTGGGTTGATTTTGGGTTCCATTCGATGATTTTGGGTTGGTTTTGAAAAAAACAGAGGGTTGATTTTGGGTTTGATTTTAGGTTCCATTCGATGATTTTGGGTTCCATTCGATGATTTTAGGTTGGTTTTGAAAAAAACAGAGGGTTGATTTTGGGTTTGATTTTGTGTTCCATTCGATGATTTTGGGTTTGATTTTGTGTTCCGTTGGCTGATTTTGGTTTGATTTTGAAAAAACAGGGGGTTGTTTTTGTTCATGATTTTGGGTTCCATCCGACGATTTTGGGTTGATTTTGAAAAAACAGAGGGTTGATTTAGTTCAAAATGCATCAAAACAGAGGTTTTGAATGTGTTTTGGTTTTGATTTTTGTGGGTTTAGGGTATCAAAACAGAGGTTTTGAATGTGTTCTTGTTTTGATTGTTGTGGGTTTATGGTTTAGGGTATCAAAACAGAGGTTTTGAATGTGTTCCTGTTTTGATTCTTGTGGGTTTAGGGTTTAGGCTATCAAAACAGAGGTTTTGAATGTGTTTTGGATTTCATTCAATGATTTGAATGTGTGATTTGAATGTGTTCCTCATTTTTGATTTTTGATGATAACAGTTATTTGGTTTTTGTTTGATTCGATGATAACAGTTATTTGGTTTTGGTTTGATTCGATGTACAGAATGGCTGCGGAAGTAAAGATAAGCAAACACCAACTACGAAGGCGAGAACAGTTGACAACCTCCTAGAAGATGCGGTGCACATAAGGAAGTGATTGATATGAATGAATACAACCCTAGTGGAGCTCTTCGATTTTCCTTGAAATTCCAGAGCTCGCTAATTACATATCTACCACTTGGGTTATATTCATTCATATGAATGAATATAACCCCAGTGGCAGATATGTAATTACCTACACTGAGGTTATATTCATTCATATCTGCTACATTCCGAAGTGCACCCGTCAGTTACGATCCACAATTGCTTGTGGTCGTATGACGTTTTGTCTCTGTATTGTATGTGCAAAAACTTGGATTTCTTACAGTTACATCGCTTGCAAGCCTCCGCCTCTCCAGGATTTTCCGCTATACGCCTATAAGATTCAACCAAAAAGTTAATCACCACTACGCTTAGCATATTGAAACACTATATTGGGTGAATCCAATAACGTTGTCATCAATTCTAACTTCACCTTTATTGTATGTTACAGTCTTTTGTTATCGAATCTGCAAGTTCCGTCACGTCTACGAAGTTGGTATAATGTTTTGTCTCTGTATTGTATGTATTAAAAGTTTACCTTTAATATACAATTTAGGCTTTAATAATTTGTTATAATTTGTTGTAAAAATATTAACAATGCCAGTACAACTTTCATTTTCACAACTCTCCTTAAATATCAGGTTATGTGAATGATATGAGAGAACCAACTGGATCAACTTTTTCTGTAATCAGCAACTCTTCCAGAAGATATCCTCCTTTCATCAATCACAATAAATAAATCAACATTCAATGAATGATTAATAGTCATAAGAAAAGTTTATACAGCATACAGATTGTAATATTTGTTAATGGGCTGCTGTGAATGTTATGATTTGTCGATTCAAGTTGTGTGATCATTGAAGATACAAACAATGATAGATTGGTGAATTATACTTAGTGTTGTTAAAACATTGTTTTGAAAACACTTTTGGCTTAAAACATTGGTTTTAAAAACTGTCCTTAAATCAACAGTAGTTTCAAACAGTGTTAACTCAAAACTGGTTTCAAAACATATCATTAAGGATTACACTATTATAACCGAACAGTAGTTTCAAACAGTGCTAACCTTAACCACTGATTCTATAAATGACAAACTAAACTACTGCTTCTTCCTACCATTGTTGCATGTCAATTTATGAAATGTTTGACACTCAGTGGTTTCTTCAAAGTTGTTGTACACAAGCAGCACTTAATGGACAGCAGTTGTAGTATACAAACAGTGGATGGGGGCCATCAGATGTTATAACCATTTTCAAGGGGAAAGTCTAATGCAAACAGTTGTTTATGATGAATAGCAATGGACAGTATTTAGAAAACAGATGTTTGAGCACAACAGTAGTTAGGGGTAAGGAAATGATAATGATTTGAAAGACTATTAAATCAGCAACTGTTTAATAAGATTATTTTGAATGATTTTGTTGAATTATTTTGTCTTGCGTAAACTCAATATCATTTCCAACATCTGTTGATCGTGATTTATGAAATACCTGCAAGAATGCCATCCTTAACAAAATACATTTTAGACACAAATTGTCAATCTTTATATGCCACCAGTTTTTAGATTCCACTGCTTCATTCCAAGCAGGGCTTTGGTCTTTAACAGCACTTATTTTAGGACAGTAGATTAAATAGCAGCACTTTGTCTGGGGCAGTTGTTCTACACAAGCAGTACTTAATGGACAGCAGTTGTATTATACAAACAATGGATGAAGGCCATCAGATGTTATAACCACTTTCAAGGGGAAGGTGTAATGCAAACAGCTGCTTATGATGAATCCACTGATGTGGATCACTGTTATTTGGCCCAAACAAATAACGACTTTGAAGGGGAAAGTCTATTTCAATGTTTAATAATAATATTATGCTATTGAAAAATAAGATGGTGGTACCTCTTCAAGGGCAAATACACCCAAAATAGAACAAAAAACACAAAAAAATTACACAGAAGCCTATACAAAGTCCAACTTTTACAAAATTCTGCTAGCAATAAACACTTCTTCATTCGATATTAAATAGTATTACAAAAATCGGAGTTTGAAAAATATTAAAAACTAAACATTACAATTAACACTTCCTAGGATATCTATTTCTCTCGCCTTCCTCCATGTAATTTCATTTTTAGTTTTAATTTGCAGATCTGCTAGCATATCACAGGTCTTCTGATCTTGTTTCAACAGATGTGTCAAAAACTCTTCGGCTTTTTCTTTAAACTCTGATGGAGGAGAAGAGACAACTTCATCCAGCAGTGCAATGCTACTCCACGTCTGCTTATAATATTTATCACTTACCAACGCAACTTTTTTGTTGACTTCTTCAGCTTTTCTCTGTTCATGGAGTGACCATCTTGAATATTCAATTTTAAGATCGGTATTATCCGACCAGTGGTAGAAGGTTTTGCTTGCCATTTAGAAAGAGTGTGGGTGGGTTTGGACGTTTTGTTTTAGAATGAAGGCTTTTTTAAAAATGAAGTCTTGATGTTTTCAAGTAGAGCAATCATGATCCTTTATAGTGTTTGAAATATTTGATAGGATAAATGAAGAGACGTCTGCTAATAAAGAACATTTTTCAAAGGTTTTACATTAAAATGTTTGATAAGGTAAATGAAGAGACATGTTGGGTATATACACGTTTTTCATTATTAAATCATTACATGTATCAGGTTTTTAAATATAAATTTTTATTTAATGGTTGCATTTAAACCTGACCTTTGGGCTGATAGATATCCTATATAATATCATTGCAAATTCAAACATTGTTTCATCATAACCAGATTCATTCAGTTAAATAGAAGAGCAACTCTTATTGTTTTGCCTTAGCTGTTATAAATACATTAAAATGGAGTCACAAACTGCTGCACAATCTGAGGATTTCAAGCAACACTTTATTAAAGAAATCGAAGAGCAAGTTTTTGCTGATAGGAGTACTCTTCAAGAGTTGAAGAGATGTTTTGACGGACTGCAACTTGGTCTGCTGACAAGAGACCAAGTTTCAAGAGACCTGAGGGCGATGCTGACTACTTCCGTTCGTGACCTGTGTGTTGCGAACAATATAGAATGTGGAGACAGAGACCTGGACTTCATGAGAAAGATCAATGACATACATCGAGAAGTGCAGTGCTCCATGGAGTTGAAGTTAAAATTTCTTCATTCTTGCTATTAGACTTTAAGTGTCTGATTACTTTTCTTTTTTTATGTCATTGTAACTTTTTTTAATATTTATACAATAAACGATTTAATTTTTTTATGACACTTTATTTTTGCTTCTGTTTAATTATAATTTTAGGTATGGTTTTGGGCTGACCAATTTTTTTGGGTTTGGTTTTAAATACTGAATTTTTGATGTGTTATAGGTTCTTCACTCGGAAACAATTTTTTTTTGGTTTTGTTTTAAACGATACAAGTAAAACTCTAAAGCAGGTATGATATGAAACATATTTTCCTGCCTTGTTAAACAGCAGGTAACACTAAATCAGTGTAGTGAAAATGAAAAGGAAATAATACCTGATGAATGAACCGCACGGTCCAATTATAAAACACTGATCACCCTAAAAATAAACCACGTACCAACAAACAATCACAAAACAAAACAAAACAAAACAAACCAAAACAAAACAAACCAAATTCAAGAATCAACTCTGTAAATATAATCTTGTAGTATGGATTATACCTACCTAAACAATGTATCATAAAATGCCATAAGATCGTTTTATCGAAAAGAATAACTATAAGCCATTGATATAATAAAAATGTCACCGGAAATAATTAATGAAAATGTAAATTACAATACCTGTTAATGGTGATTTATGAAACATCTTCAAGAATGCCATCCTTAACAAAATACATTTTAGAGGAAAATTGTCAAGTATAATATGTCAGCAGTTTTTACATTCCACTGCTTCATTCCAAGCAGGTCTTTGGTCTTTAGCAGCATTTGACTGAGAGCAGTAGATTAAATAGCAACACTTTGTCTTCAGCATTTGTTGTACACAAGCAGTACTTAATGGACAGCAGTTGTAGTATACAAACAGTGGATGAGGGCATCAGATGTTATAACCACTTTCAAGGGGAAAGTCTAATGCAAACAGCTGCTTATGATGAATAGCAGTGGACAGTATTTAGAAAACAGATGTTTGAGCACAAAGGTAGTTAGGGGTAAGGAAATCATAATGATTTGAAAGACTATTAAATCAGCAACTGTTACTGCAACAGTGAATAAGCTTTTGACAAATGTTTTGATCTTCTGCTGTTCTGAAGAAAGGAATGATTTTGTCTTGCGTAACCACAAAATATCATGTCCAACATCTGTTGATGGTGATTTATGAAATATCTGCAAGAATGCCATCCTTAACAAAATACATTTTAGACACAAATTGTCAATCTTTATATGTCAGCAGTTTTGACATTCCACTGCTTCATTCCAAGCAGGGCTATGGTCTTTAGCAGAACTTATCTTAGGGCAGTAGATTAAATAGCAGCACTTGCTCTGGTGCAGTTGTTGTACACAAGCAGTACTTAATGGACAGCAGTTGTAGTATACAAACAGTGGATGAGGGCCATCGGGTGTTATAACCACTTTCAGGGGGAAGGTGTAATGCAAACACCTGCTTATGATGAATCCACTGATGTGAACCAGTCTCATTTGGCCCAAAATAACGACTTTGAAGGGGAAAGTCTATTTCAATGGTTAATAATAATATTATGATATTGAAAAATAACATGGTAGTACCTCTTCTTCTAATTTGAAAACATGAATATTCAAATGCTGATGCAATTGTCCTTTTGCAAAATTAATGTATAACTGCTAAATTAGCCATAACATAAGAACAAATACACCACAAATAAGTGTTCTTTTGCATCATCTTACGGCACTCTCAGATCGTTTTGATCAAATACCGTCAGTAAAGATCCACAATTGAAGTTAAAGTTTCTTGATTTTTGTTATTAGAGTTAGACGTGTCTAATTAGATTTATTTTTTGTATGTAATTGCTACTTTCTTAATACTTCATATTTTAATCGTATTAATTTGTCAACAGTTTTTTAAATTCCACTGCTTCATTCCAAGCAGGGCTTTGCTTTTTAGCAGCACTTGAGTTAGGACAGTAGATTAATGGGCTGTTTGGTAGCCTCTTAATAACCATTCAGATGCTATCTCTTAATGGTTTAAAACCTCTGAATGAATAAGAGGTGACCTCAAGTCTGAATGGTTAAGAGGTAACCTCTGAATGGTAAATCATCACATGTCACATTCTTCTATCTTCTCATTGGTAAAATTTTTAATTGTTCCATTAAGAGGTAGCCTCTTAATGACCATCAGCACCTTGTCTTCAGCAGTTGTTGTACACAAGCAGTACTTAATGGACAGTAGTTGTAGTATACAAACAATAGATGAGGGCCATCATATGTTATAACCACTTTCAAGGGGGTAGTCTAATTCAAACAATAGATGAGGGCCATCATAGGGTTCAATCCCAACAAAAGAGGCGTTTACAAAAGAGGCGCAACAAATTCAGATTATAATATACCATTTAAATTATGGTCTTTAGTTCTATATCTTTATAAAATAATGTTAAATACAGTATGTATTAGTATTATAATAACCATAATGATAAAAGTTTTTGTATATGTAAATATGTAAACTATCATGTGAACAAATATTTGATGAATTGACATTCGCATAAACTTTCATTAAAAGCAGTCTTATTTGGCCTAAATAAAACTTGTTCTTAGTTAAGTGTTACAAAAGGATTTTCTTTAGTGGATAAGATCAAAATACATCTAACATTCTATAAAAACAACATTAACAACACTATCTCGATGGTTAATAAAAATATTATGATATTGAAAAATAAGATGGTGGTACTTTTTCTTCTAATTTGAAAACTTTAATATTGAAATGCTGATGCAATTGTTCTTTTGCATTATTAATATAAAACTGCTATATTAGCCATAACATAAGAGCAAATACACCCCAAATAGAACAAAAGCAACAAACAAACTACAGAGAAGCCTATACAAAATCCAAGTTTTAAAAAATTGTTCCAGCTATCTAAGGTGAGATCCGCAATTTTTCTCCTTTTAACCATCTACCAGTATGATTTCATTCTGCCTTTATACTTGCCAGGCGATGTGTTGATGTATCCATATACTTTAGTTCAAAAACCCTCTCGTCTCGGTTCTTCCAACAAAGCTCTAAAAACATTTCATAAATTCAGCCAATTTCACTACATACAAATAGAAAAAAACGTTAATGAAAAGAACTACATTGATATGAAACCACCAAATCACAAAACCACTTTATTACCCTTCACTTCCACACTTACAACACACCCAAACACTTTCAACACACATCCAAACAGTGGTTTCAACCATTGTTTTAACCCAACAATGGTTTCAAACCTCCGTTTTAACCGAACAGCAGTTTCAAGCAGTGGTTTGAACAAATATTATTTCAATTTTTAAACTTAACTAAAACAAATTAATAACGTTAAAAATTACAATCATTAATATACCTTCATGATGATAGCATACGCATGATTTTTCTTTGCGTTGTGGAATTCATCAAACATTAACACCTTGATAATATCCAACGTTAAGAATCTATGTCTGAATGCATTCCTTAAAATGTCAGGGGTCATGACCAATAGCTGTAAAAACGATGTATAACATATACGTGTATTCAGTTTAAATTGAAAAAAATAAAAACTACATGATACAACAAAGGTAAAGAGTAACACAATAAAAGCTTATTACTCAAGACTGCAATTGTCCGCCTCAGGGGTACTTTACGTATTTGATCATTACTCAAAATTCTGATGAGATTGTATGCGGTCAACAAAAAAGTCAAATATTGACTTGTCATACCTGATTCTGATCTCGCTGTTTCTTCCAATCAGCAGCATTCGAAAAATCAACAACTTTTTCACCCCAATACTCCACTTTCAAATCAAGGTCCTTTCCCACATACTCCGCTTGCTAATAAGACAGAGAAAGCTTCCATTAGTATGCTTTAACCACATGTTGAAAACATGTTCAAGAAACAACTAAGTCAACCGACATACCTGTTTGACCAATACAACAGTGGGTACCAACTACCGAGAACACAGCAATACACGGGAAGGGTTTTTTCAGAAGATAAGCATAGTGACGTAAAAGACTAATCGCGAACAACGTCCTGCCTGAGCCCGTCTCCAAGAACACTATAGTGTTCTCCTTAATTTCCTAAGCTAATGCTTCTATCTGATAACTGCTATATTAGCCATAACATAAGAGCAAATACACCCCAAATAGAACAAAAACAACAAACAAACTACAGAGAAGCCTATACAAAATCCAACTTTTACAAAATTGTTCCAGCTATCTAAGGTGAGATCCGCAATTTTTCTCCTTTTAACCATCCACCGGTATGATTTCATTCTGTCTTTATACTTTCCAGGAGATGTGTTGATGTATCCATATACTTTTGTTCAAAAAGCCTCTCATCTCGGTTCTTCCAAAAAAGCTCTAAAAACATTTCATAAATTCAGCCAATTTCACTACATACAAATAGAAAAAAACGTAAATGGAAAGAACTACATTGATACGAAACCACCAAATCACAAAACCACTTTATTACCCTTCGCTTCCACACTTTCATCTCTATCAAAAATTTTCAACACACATCCAAATAGTGGTTTCAACCACTGTTTTAACCCAACAATGGTTTCAAATCTCCGTTTTAACGGAACAGTAGTTTCAAGCATTGGTTTGAACAAAACAGTGGTTTCAACCACTGTTTTAACCCCAACAGTGGTTTCAACCACCGTTTTAACCCAACACTGGTTTCAACCACCATTTTAACCAAGCAGTGGTTTGAACCACTATTTTCTACTCAAAACACTGTTTAACCCACCAGTCGTTTGAAACATCTGTTTTATATTCTAACATCTGTTAACAACAAACAGAGGTTTCAAACCTAAAACAGACCTTTGCCAAATACATGTTTCACAACAAACTTAATTTATACTATCTATTACCTAAACCGCTTTTCTGAACCACAAGTGATGATTACATAACGATCCAACATTCCATTCCATTCCATTCGATTCGATTACACCAAAACTCGTCCGATGAAACAGGTGCCCACTTCTTCCATCCATCTCTACACAAAATTCAATCCCTAACCAAAATAATAAAAATGAAGATGTTATCATCCCATGAAATTAATTTGAACAAAAAATATGTGAGACCACATACCTTAATTAAAACTTTTGGTTTACATTAATAAACTTAATTAAAAATCAAAATCCGTTCAATCAGTCGATTATTAGGCACAAATTATCACAAGTTCAAATGATAAACATAAAGCACAATCGTTTTAACAATTGTGAATACAATAAATAATTTTATTTCAAGCCGCAAACCTTTGCAAAACTCACCTACATCAACAACTATTGCTGCTGCTGAATCAACAACTGCTGCTGCTGAACCTCACAAATTCAATCTTCATATTCCTGAACCTCACAAATTCAATCATTTTGGTTTAACAATGGTGAACACAATAAATAATATAATTTCATTCAGTCGATTATTAACTGAACCTCACAAATTCAATCTTCATATTCATGCATCAACAACTACTGCTGCTGAATTTGCCGTTGATCCGGCTGCAACACAACTGGAGCTAGAAACCCAACTCTCTCTTTCTTCTCTATTCATGGTGAAGTTGCAAAACATTTATATTTTTAGAGGTTCACGCTCAGATTAGGAGGTCGTTGACATTGTCGAGGGTTGTCAGGAAATGCTATCACTTTGCAGCTATCACTTTGCATTTCCAGACAACCTCGACAACGTCACCGACCCCCTCCAAGTTTTACACCAAAACACTCTGAATGGTTGTCATCAATTCTAACTTCACATTTATAAGCAACCATAGTATCTATATAAACCTGAAACTCATACCTGAAACTCTGCCAAACATAAATGCTTTTTAACCTAGTGAAATTAGCTCATAATACTCTGCCAAACATAAATGCTTTTTAACCTAGTGAAATTAGCTCATAATACTCTGCCAAACATAAATGGTTTTTATCCCCTAGGTTATTAATGATATATGTTTGTAAAGATGATGAATAAACACTAAATGAGGGTCAAGATTCGGTGTAATATTCAACTATCTGTGCCCTGATGACTCTAAAAACCCTAATATTGTTCCAGTAAATAAAAACTAAGAAATCGAAAGAAAAGGCCAGAAAACCAAGATTGAATGTTACCAAAGAGATGGAATTGTACCTTTGTGATGAAGATTTCGTAAGGCGGAAGGACGGCAGAGAGAATTAGGGCAGAAGATTTCGATATGAAGAAGAAATTGAGATAATTCCAGATTCTTGCCAAAGAAGAAAGAGTATTGCGTTTAAAACACTGTGAACCGAATGATTTGTGTTTCAAAAGAGTGTGAATTTTAGAGAGAGAGAGAGTTGAGAGAGAAATTGATAGAGAGGGTAATTGATTGAAGAAGATTATAGGTTATATATCTGGAGCCATAATTTTGAATTTTGAATTTGGAGCCATAATTTTAATTTTGAATCATCAGTGGTTGATTATATATTTTAAAAAGATTTATACATTTATACATATCTAAATATTGTAAAGGAAATTATGACATCAGCAAGTCCATGTGGCATAGCTTAGAAGTTGACAAGTAAGCAGATTTACATCAGCTCATAATCTCTTATTATAGATAGTATAGATTATCCTCAAATCTAAATTGTTAATTTAATATATTTTTAAAACAAATACCTCTATTATCTACTTATCTTATATTAAATATATAAATAATAAATTAATATTAAAACATAACTTTTTTTTATTATTTGGTATACAAAATTATGTTTATTCAACTCGAGTAAAACGCGAGGTTTTTACTATTATAATAAAAGAAAACAACTTTTGGACACGTGTCATTTATTGAAAGTATCATCAAATTTATATTTATCTAAATAAATAAATAATAAATTAATATTAAATCTTATCATACTTTAATAAAATATTATCCTTAAATCTAAATTGTTAATTTAATATATTTTTAAAACAAATACCTCTATTATCTACTTATCTTATATTAAATATATAAATATAAATTAATATTAAATGTTATCCTAATTTATTAAAAACATAACTTTTTTTATTATTTTTTATACAAAATTATGTTTATTCAACTCGAGTAAAACGCGAGTTTTTAAGGATATAATTTTTTTTATTTGGTAGATTTTTCAACCCGACTATACACAGGTTTTTTAAAGATACGACGTTTTTAGTATTTGATATACAAAATTACATTTATTTAGGATATATATTTTTTTATTATTTGGTAGATTTTTCAACCCGACTATACACGGGTTTTTTTAAAGATACGACGTTTTTAGTATTTAATATACAAAAACACATTTATTTAATCTGTGTAATACACATGGTTTTTAAAGATATAACTCTTTTTTATATCTATTCAACACGTGTAATATACGGGGTTTTTAAGGATGTTATTTTTTATTATTTGGTAGATTTATTCAACCCGATTATACACGGGTTTTTTAAAGATACGACGTTTTTAGTATTTAGTATACAAAATTACATTTATTTAATCTGTGTAATACACATGGTTTTTAAAGATATAACTTTTTTATTATTTGATATATAATATTACATTTATTTAACCCGTACAATATACAAGGTTCATAAAGATATAAGTTTTTATTATTTAATATATAAAATTACATTTATTCAACCCGTGTAATACACGGGGTTCTAACCTAGTATAGAATAAATGTTTGCTATTTTTTCCGGTTCTTTTATAAATATGTATCTTTACATTTAATATTTAAAAATTCCGGTTCTTTTATAAATACGTCTCTTTACATTTAACATTTAAAAATTAAAAAAAGATGTATATATAACTACGAAAACATAACTTCTTTAAATTTCTTTTTAAACAAAATACAAAATAATTATTTCCTTATAAGATCAAATCTGCGTTAAAATCCATCTGAATATATCGTCTATCTCTGGCTACTAGGGTTTTAAGTTTCAATGGCAGAGGTCGTTCATGACGATATAGTTGAGCATATACTGATAGGATTAGACGTGGAGGATCTGATCAGTTGCATGAGAGTGTGCAAGTCATGGTATTCTTTAATCACGAGTCCTCGTTTCGCTACTCGTCATCTGAACCATAGTTACAACAAAGATCGCTACAACAATGAACTTGTCCATAGAAGAATTGTTTTAATCACACATCCTGGTTTCAATAGTCATCATCTTGTTGGTTCTTGTAATGGCCTGGTTTGCATATCTTCATTCCAAGATCGTAAAGTTTTTGTAGGCAATCCGTTGACTAGAGAGGTAAGACAACTGAGATCACTCCCCCCTTGTTATCCACCATGTTGGGGTTTTGGTTATGATTCATCCAAGGATGACTACACCGTTGTCGCAGTGGCCAACAAAGGCGAGAACCATTCATCTGTTCAAGCGTTGAGTTTGAAATCAAATGTTTGGAGAGCTATTGGAGAAGTGAAGATCAAAATCGGAAGCTGTTAATTCTTTCTTATAATTTATCTAAACAAGAATTTAAAGAAATCCCCAAACCTGACGATGCAAGATATGAATGTACTTATACTAGCTTCCTAGGAATTGTCAAAGAATGTCTATGCATATTTCGTGGATATGGTTATTCTTCTAACGATGTATGGTTGATGAAAAACTACAATGTAAAAGAGTCGTGGGAACTACTACCACGACGAGATCGTGATCATGACAAGAAGTATGATAGTGTACACTTCTTTAATTTGGAATTACTCAAGGATGTTGATGCATCAAGGTTTTGTGGTGCTATGGAACATAACTATTGGCTGCATAAGGATCTCCATTACTATTATATTGATGCTCCTATTTTTGTGAAGAGCCTTGTATCTCCCTATGTTAATGGGAGGCCGAAGCGGGGCCAAAGGAGTGCCATGATTGGTGAATTAGATTCGCCTGGCCTCCGTTCTCTTCTCCCTTGGAATGATACAGATGCACCTATATTTGTGCGGAGCCTTGTATCTCTGCATGTTAATATGGAGAGACCAAAACGGGCAAGTAACAACAAGAGGATTGCCAAGGTGGGTTCTATATATATTATGTATAGATTATAGATTTGCATTTGATTTCTTATCATTCATACTTCACTTCTTGTCTTGTTATGTCATGTCCTGCAATTGTAACTATTTTTACTTACTTGCTTACAACTCTAATTTCTTTGCAGGTGATTGATCAAGGGAAGTCCTTCTCCTGGATCAAATGCCTGATTTCGATGTTGTTGAAGCAGTCAAGAAGACAAGTGTCGCGCTATGAATCTATCTTTCAGTAGTGTCTGGTATGAATCTATCCTCCAGTAGCGCTTCTGGTGCATGCCGTCATCCTAACAACCTGCTGGAGTTTATGGAAACTACGCAATGATGTTGTTTTTTCCCGGCAATAGAGTTGACATCTCAAGATTATGGGCGGATATTAAAGCTACAAGTTTTCCATGGATCAAACACAGAGCAAAGATGCACACGCTTGATTGGTCAAATTGGTGTAATTTCAATATTTTGTAATCTTTCTATTTCTGTTCTTTTTCTAGCATCTTGCTAGTTTGGTTTTTCTAATAAAATTCTGCTGAAAAATCTGATAACATTTTGCTTTTGGATGAAAATGATAACAAAATTGAAACCACATGAATCCAAATTCAAAATATTTGAGTTTTGAACTAAAGTGAGAAAAATGAACAAATCTCAGGGACCATTTTTACAGTTTACTATATGTGTTATAACAAATTGATTAAATATTCTTATTCAAACTATGCACATTAATAGATTATTGTATAATTTGGGGAAAATATTTGTTATTTTAGTCATGTATATCTCTCCTTAATGATAGGAGATTTGCTTGTACATTATATATACGATGAATACATGAATGAGAAGGTCAAGATTTACATTCCTTCATGGTATCAAACCTAACCTAGGATATACCCACCCTACCCGATTCTTCTCTTCCCCATCACTCCCTGCGCCGATCTCATCAACCCTCATCATGTCTTCTTCATCGTCTTCCCCTCACCCCGCTGTCACTGTCACCTCTATAAAAAATCTCATACCCGTCACATTGGATATCGAAACCGGGCATTATACTACCTGGTCAGAGATGTTCAAAATCCAATGTAAAGCCCACCTAGTCTTCGACCATCTTCAACCAAAATCGACACCAGAAACTTCTTCTTCTTCGGACACGGCCAAGGATAAGGAAAAAGAAAAGTCTGCTCCTACCGAGACGTTCCGACGTGGGAACGTCTCGACTCCATTGTGCTTCAATGGATATACAGTACCATCTCGACCGACTTGCTACACACGGTTCTTAAACCGGATACCATTGCGTATGACGCCTGGACTACAATTGCCAACATATTTCAAGACAACAAGGCCACACGTACGATTGACCTCAACAACAAGTTCTCTAACACTCACCTGGATCAATTCCCGAACATGTCCGCGTACTGCCAAGCACTGAAGGTGATTTTCGACCAACTAACCAATCTTGGTTCTCCCGTAACTGATGAACAACTGGTTCTACAACTACTTTCGGGTCTCAATGAGCAATACGAAAACACCGCATCTGTTATTCAACAGATGAAACCTCTTCCCGACTTCTACGATACGCGCTCCAGGTTATGTATGGCTGAATCCAGAAAAATCAGCCAGGTCAGACATTCAGCGCAGACGGCTGGCACGTCTCTCACAGCCACCGCTGAACCGCAGCACAAGGACACACGAGACAAGACTGACCAGAGGTCAGACACTTCTGAACGGGGTCGCGGTGGCGGCCGCAGCCGCAGCCGGGGTAGGGTTCGCGGACGCCAAGGCAACGGACACGGCAGAGGGAATATTGGTCCGTATGGCGGCGGCTACACATCTTCAACTAGTGGTCATATTCCGGGTGGATATTATCCTTGGCCTTATTTTGCCCCATGGGCCGGCCCACCTAATAGTCCATCTCACTCACAATGGGGCTCATGGTCCAACATACCTCCGTGTCCCTACCCAACAGTTAACAAGACTAACAACCACTCGGCGGGTATTCTTGGGCCCAGACCAACTCAATCTTTTGCTGCCGGTCACATGCCCTCTGATCTCAATCAGGCGATGTATGCGATGTCTCTCAATGACCCCTCCTGGACCATGGATACAGGTGCCACGGGTCATATGACTTCTAACTCTCAACTCTCGTCTGTTTTTAATAATTGCATTAATCGAAATATTATTGTGGGAAATGGTCAAACCATTCCCGTGCATGGACAAGGCGACCTTACTCTACCCCCTCCCCTCCCCCTTTTTAAACTGACCCAAGTCCTTTATGCCCCATCTCTTATTAAAAACTTGCTTTCTGTTCGTCGTTTTACTACCGATAATAAATTATCCATTGAATTTGAACCATATGGTTTTTTGGTGAAGGATCTCAAGACTCGGACTCCTATCCTACGATGCAATAGCTCCGAAGGCCTTTACACTTTTGATCCATCCCAAGTCACCAAGATCATATCCCCCACGGCTCTTATGGCAATTTCTCAAGACACATGGCATCAACGTCTCGGTCATCCGGGATTTTCTTTATTAAACTCTCTTAAAAAATCTAGTTTTATTAATTGTGGAACTTTGAAAACTCATGTTTGTCAATCTTGTGTGTTTGGTAAACATATTCAACTACCGTTTTTTGCTTCTAATAATGTTACCAACATGCCATTTGATATTGTTCACAGTGATCTTTGGACCTCCCCGATTCTTAGTTCGGGGGGTCACCGCTACTATATACTTTTTCTTGATGATTTCTCAAATTTCTTATGGACCTACCCTCTCACAAATAAATCCCAATTTTTCTCTTTACCAGCCCCTCGTCCTCTCATCACCTTACCAGCCCGCAATCTGATCCAAGTCCCACTTCCACCTTCGACCTCTCCTCACCATCCACTGCTTCTTCCCCACCTTCACCTCCTCCCCCCCACCACCCACCCGCACCATTCGTACCCGCTCTATGGATGGCATATATAAACCGAAAAACATTTTTAACCTTGCCTCCTCGTCTATCGTCCCCATCCCTAAAAATCCAAAGGATGCCTTGTCCAGCACGGAATGGCATAACGCCATGACTACCGAATTTAATGCACTTATTAAAAATAAGACCTGGGTGTTAGTTCCCCGGCAACCTCATATGCATGTTTTACGCAGCATGTGGCTTTTTCGCCACAAGTTCAGGTCGGATGGTACTTTGGAACGCTATAAGGCTCATCTTGTTTGTGATGGGAGCAACCAACAAATTGGGGTAGACTGTGGTGAAACATTTAGCCCGGTTGTCAAACCCACCACCATACGAACTGTGTTGTCACTTGCGTTATGGTAATCTTGGCCAATCCATCAACTTGATGTCACCAACGCATTTCTTCACGGCAACCTAAATGAGAATGTTTATATGTATCAACCTATGGGGTTCCGCCATCGTCAATATCCTGATCATGTGTGTCTTTTACAGAAATCTCTTTATGGTTTAAAGCAGGCTCCTCGTGCGTGGTACCAACGGTTTACGGACTTCGTTCTCACATTGGGATTTCAGGAAAGTAAATGTGACAACTCTCTATTTATCTACTGGCTTAATGGAAACACCGCTTATCTTCTCAGATACGTCGATGACATCATTCTCACAACCTCTTTAGACTCCCTTCGCGTCCTTTTTATGGCTCGTCTTGCAGCTGAATTCGCAATGAAGGACCTCGGGCCACTTAGTCATTTTTTGGGTGTTCATGTTCAGCCAGGGTGGTAACATGTTCTTGTCTCAACACGTATATACCAAAGAAATTATTGAACGAGCCGGTATGTCCTCTTGCAAACCCGCGGCTACGCCAGTAGACACCAAACCCAAGCTTGGATCTAATTCAGGTGTTGATTTTGATGACCCGACTCTGTACCGTAGCCTTGCCGGAGCACTTCAGTATCTGACGTTCACGAGACCAGACATTTGCTATGCTGTTCAGCAAGTATGCATGTACATGCATGCACCAAAAGTAGATCATTGGAATGCCCTGAAACGCATCATTCGGTACTTGCAGAGCACATCATCTCACGGTCTGACCATTGGTACCTCTACGGATTTTTCATTACGTGCTTACACGGATGCCGACTGGGCAGGGTGTCCAGATATACGGCGGTCTACTTCAGGTTATTGTGTCTATTTGGGTCCGAACATTATATCATGGTCGTCCAAATGTCAGTCAGTTATCTCTCGTTCTAGTGCCGAAGCAGAATATAGGGGTGTTGCTAATGTGGTTGCGGAAATATGTTGGCTTCGTAATCTTTTGCTGGAATTACACAAACCTCTAACTACTGCTAGTCTTGTGTACTGTGATAATATTAGTGCAATTTATCTCTCACGCAACCTAGTTCAGCATCAGCGTACAAAACACATTGAGCTTGATATTCATTTTGTTCGTGACCTAGTTCAACGAGGTTCTGTTCGGATACTTCACATCCCCACGCGTTCTCAGGTAGCTGACATATTCATCAAAGGCTTGCCTAAGGTGTTATTTGACGACTTCCGATCCAGTCTCAGCATTCGGCCTCCTCTCGCTTCGACTGCGGGGGTGTAATAGATTATTGTATAATTTAGGGAAAATATTTGTTATTTTAGTCATGCATATCTCTCCTTAATGATAGGAGATTTGCTTGTACATTATATATACGATGAATACATGAATGAGGAGGTCAAGATTTACATTCCTTCACACATGTTGATCAAAGATTGCAACTAATATTTTGACAATTGAATTATCACACTTTAATTAAGTTACAACTAAAATATTATTACCCGATCACTACCAACATTGTAATATTCAAATTAACAACGTGCAGTTGCTAAACTATTTCTTACACGTCGTTCAAATTTAAAGACACATACTCGCCGTTCAAATGAAAATATACACTTGCTAAATTATCTATGTCGAGTCCTCAAGTCCTGGATGATGGTCAATGGGTGTCGTCAACGTTGTAAAGGTGTTGCTCCGTTATTCTACAAGAGAAAAAACCGTTAGCCTCGTCACGGGGATCCCGCGGGGGGGGGGGGGGGGGGATCCGTGAACAAGCTCCGGCGTGAGAGTAAGTAAACTTGCCGGAGAAAGTGAGAAGCCTATTCCGATGAGTGTGATCGCCGGAATATTCTCTTTGGTGTATGGGGCTCAGAGGCTTCATTAATAAGACTATGGGGTATGGGGCTTGGGTTGGGGCGTGGGTTGGTGGAAAACGCCCAAGCCACCACCCCGGGTGGGCTTGTGTTGGAGCGTGGCTCTTGGGGGTTGGGTTTCAAGCCGGGCGTGGGGCGGTCTTGACATCCTAGCTGGCGGCCTCCTATTCGCTGATCCCGCCATGTCATAGCGGGCCCTTTTGAAAGTTTGAATTTTAAATTCAAACCGTTTGGGCTTGGCCAAGCGATCACCCCAACCGGTCACCCCAACCCCAACATCCCCTATAAATGTAACCCCTAACCCCACCGGCTACCCCATCCCAAACCTTCGCTATCAACCGCTACCCCACTGGCTACCCACTTCATCCCACGAACCCGCTACCCCAACCCGAAGAACATGGCATCCTGGACCCACGAGGATGAATTGGCTTTCGTCACAAGCGTCGTTGACGCTATGAAGGGGCGGCAACCAGGCCAAACAAAATATTGGCCGGAAGCATTCGCAACCTACCGACATAACGTCGGTAACGACCGCCACAACCTCAACGCGTGCCAACACGAATGGCGCGAGCTACGGCCCAAGCTCGATCGTTTCAAGGCTTACTACGAAGCCGTTCCGAGAGAGGCGAGTTAAGCCACGAGGACCGGGTGGCGGTGGCGAACATAGAGTTTCGAGGCAAGGAGCGAAAGGTGTTCGACAAGATCGCCCTTTTTGAAATTTACCTAACGCTCTAGGTTTTTTATTTTATATTTTTTAGGAATTATGTAATTTTTAAAATTTTAATGAAATTGTAGGTTTTTTTTTTATAAATGTTGTGTGAATTTTATAAATTTTTTTGCAATTTTTTTTAATAATCTGCCACGCGGTGCACCCAACCCACGCCTCGCCATACCCCACGGACACGTCACTAGGCGGTGGGGGGGCTCCAATTCCAGGTGTCAACTCATGCCCCAAACCCAAGCCCCACCATACCCCACGGTCTAAAGACAGCTGTACAGTACCTCTTTTCCGGCGGGTCACCTTCTCTCTCTCCGTCATGCATTAAATGTGGGCAGTGGCATAGGATCCTCTCGTTTTCCCGCCTTCTCTGGCTCTCAACTAATTCCTTTTAAAGGGAAAGGGCCTGAATTGGGCTCACTAGCCGGCCCATGTGATGGAAGCCCAAAACGGGTTCACTGGATTATCAGTGGGTCCCATTGTCAATATACACGCCGTTCAAATGAAACTAACAAACCCATACATACTCACCGTTCAAATGGAATGAACACATGCTAAACTATTACATCCGCGACGTTCAAATGAAATATACAGAAAAAACCGACAAACACATTATATTATATTATACTATATAACAATTTGCGTAGGACCTTGGCTACAGTTCCGGTTTCCCAGTTTTGGTTACCTACATCTGCGGGTCCATCCATTATCTTTATGTTCTTGCGTTTTAAACGGTAAACCCAAACAAAGAGGAACTCCGGTGGCGGTAAATCTAGGCTTCATATGCATCGTCAGTTGTCAATTTATAAACAAGGGTAAAATCGAAAAGAGGTGACCGGGTATCATGCCGGACAAGGGCGTAGCTTAAGAGGGGCCGGGAGGGGTGCCCGACCCCGTAACTTTTCGCTCAGTAGTGTTATATATGTAGTTTTTGTAGGAACGTTATACGACCTGACGAGTCGATCAGAAGAGTGCTCAGACTGAATCAGAGGCGGAATTCATTGATTCAGTCTTTGTTTAGCTTGATTTCACTATTTAACGTCTCTTTTATTTATCTTCTAACAATGTACAAGCTCTGGAGACAAATTGGCAGGGCTTCGCCGTAACACCACCTAACTTCTCTACCTAGATCCGCTTTAATGACCTACCTATATATATGAGACATAGGTTCGCTTATATGAACATGTACGTATAAGCGGACCTGTATAAGCGGACCTGTATAAGCGGACCTGATCAGATAGGTTCCCTTATACGGACATGACATATAAGCGGACCTGATCAGATAGGTTCCCTTATATGGACATGACATATAAGCGGACCTGACCAGATAGGTTCCCATACGTATAAGCGGACCTATACCCTAATTACATACATTTTCATATTTTCTCGTACAATAAGCCCTAACCTAAGACTCGAACTAAGATGTAGTCGACAGACAACTGCACCAACAGACTCCCCCTTGAATGTTGACGGAATCTTCAGTGAGAGTCTTCAACCTAACAACTCTTCAATCTTGATCGGTCTTCTTCAGGAACTCTTCCTGGAATCATAAACCCGGATCTTTCTCTGGTTCTAACTCTCGTCAGACTCCCCCTATCATCAAGCTGGGATCGCCGTCTGGAATTTGTTATCACCTTTGAAATTAAATCCTGGCTTTATCAATTTAAGCTCTTCTCAGGTTCTGATGTATCTCCTGGCTTTCCGTAGCAACAGGATCAGAAACCTACACATCTCAAACACATGATTTACAAACCAACACTTTTGTGATTCAACTTAATGAATCAACTAAACATTTGAGAATCATTTTCATTTAAAATTGATTTAAAAATTTGAAACATTTCAAATTCTGATTCAAATTAATGAAACATCTTAAACATTTCAAACCATTTAACCAACCCAACTGTTCATCTTGTTTAGCTTTTGAGATTTTGAATATCAGCTTTTCAACATCAGTTGTCAAAAATCTTTTTGGATTTTCCAAACTATGAAACACAAACGCAATAACAGAAATTAAATGCAGAAATGAAATATGTACAAACATATTTTTGTGAGATTGCGAAAGAGGATCAGATCAGTTTTTAGACAAATCACAAGCACCGTTAAGCTCTTAATCGTTTTAAGCTCTAAATGATTCACGTTGATTGACGATATGTTTGTCCTTTTAAGCTCAATCTAAAAACTTTCGACATGTTTACCGATACGTTAAGGTATATTAAGATAACACTAAATTCTTATGGACCCCACGATCTCAGCATATCCCCTCATCATGCAATACACTGACTCAAGTAATGCCTTTAAACTTTTATCAACTGTGATTTGTACGAAAAACAAAGCATAATGTTTAAACATTAACAATCAGGTCGATACTTCCGTATACGCAGAGAAAGTCCAATGTTTAAACAAAATAAGAAAAATAAAACAAGTTGAAGTTGTTTAGGCTTTAACCACCAGGTCGATACTCCCATATACGCAGAGGTGATCCAAAGCTTAAACGAAACACCAAAGAAAATAAAGCAGAACGTTTAGGCAACAACATCCAGGTCGATACTCACGTATACGCAGAGGATGTCCGATGCTTAAACAAAATAAAGAAATAAGACAAGTTTAAATCTTTGCAAAATAAAATGCACAATCACAGCGACTTTTCAGCAAAGTTTGTAAAAGTTCACAAACTTAACCAGTTTTATGTCTTTCGACAATCAGCGATTACTGAGTAGGTACACAGTCAAGAAGGACAAAACCAAGTACTACACTTTCAACCGTGTTTCCCAATAGAACTAGGCTTTTTGCTTTAGGTTTTTATCGTTTTCGCAAATCTACTAGTCTAGCTGAGCCTATCGTCACATCGTTAGTGAGACCGTTTATCACATTTTAGATTTACATTTTTTTAGCATGCTGTGATAGTCCACTGATTTTCTATCATTTCCTCTTGTTTCAGCAAAACTCATTTTTTAAATTTTTCAATTTTTTTTAAAAATTTTCAAATTCTCAAATTTTTTAAAATTTTACTCCCCCTAAAATCAAAATATGTTTCAATTTTGATTTTCTGGGAAAATTTGAAACAAACTGTACAATCTTGACAACATGATGAGAATCACTTCAATTCTCCATCCACCTGGCATAAACAATCAGAACTCCCCCTCACAACAAACTATTTTCCCATTATGATTTCAAAACACTTAAGTTTGTTTTAATCAAATGGTTTTTCCGGAAAATAAGTTTAGTGTGTCATTTCACAAATTCGGGGATCTTTCATCACTTTGTTTTCTTCAACCACTTGTAAAAACTAACATTTTTAAGATCAAACCTCAAATATCACTTGTAGAAAATCAAGTACAACTTAATGTCCCTGATTTACCACTTGTAAGACGAAATATCACGTTCGTGAATTTCTCAAGAAATGTGCCGATTCATGTTCCATGCTTACCAACCTGGGAACTCCGGCAAGTCAGGTTTTTCATTTAAACAGATTCACCCAAGCCTGACGGTCCTTGGGTGATTTTGAATTCTTGTTCAACAATGGTGGAAAATTTTCATCATCCATTGTTAGACCAGAATTCTCAAATTTTACCTCAACCAACGGCTCTTCTGGCTTTACCACACCAGATTCATTGCCTGAACATGGCTTGTCTGACTTTGACACGTCAGATTCATCGCCGATCATTTTCTTCTTTTTCTTATCTACTTTCGTCCTCAGATTTGTATCTGATGAATTCGTCTTTCTTGACTTTGCAATCAAGAAATTCGATTCATCAGAACTCTTATTCGATCTATCCGGTGAACCCGAGGACAAGATCTTCTCGAGATACTCTCTCGCCTTCTTTCTCTTCTTCCTCAGTCTGTCTTTTTACCCCTGAGAAAGCTTCACTTTCGTTTCTTGAACTTTAGGTTCTTGAACCTTCTGTTCTTTGGGCTTGACATTTACTGATTTCTTTGCCATTTTCTGAGAATTAACCCTCAATCTTTCATTTGATCTCCTTGGGCAATCTCTGGCAACGTAACCTCTGATGTGATCTAAACCAACTTGTAGATGATGTATACTCCTTTGGTTTGTGTAATCTGTGATGACTGATTCATCAATAAAGAGAATCATCTTCTACATATTTCTATCTTGTTCATATTTTGTTCTTCATGTCTTGAATCAAGTGCAATGTTTGATGTTTGTCATCGATCCGGTGCTATAACATCCGTGCATATTTTTATGTACGTATCCATATAAATTTAAGGGTGTCTACGTTTCGACATAAACTTTTTCTGGAAACGAGTTAGGTTAAATATAACACGTTTTCGTTTAAAAAACCATTTTTACGTGCATATTTTTATGTATGCGTTTGTATCAATTCGAGTTGGTCTACATTTCGATATACTTTTTTTTTAATATAATACGTTTTCTTACTTATTTTATGTACGTTTTCATAAATTTTGTTTCAAACTGAGTGGAGTCAAATTGTGGTTTCTTTTTTTTGTTTTCCCTTTTTTTCAAAGCTTTAAATAATCCTATAGAACCAGTTATGATTGTACAAGATAGATTCAATTTACTTTACGTTATGATCCAATCGCAATACTTAGGGGACTGGGGGTGGTGCGTGTTGGAACTTCCATTACTCGTGGAAAACTTTAGCACACCGCCACCACCACCTCCCATCACTCGTGAACTTTATCACTCGTGGAGTTTTCCACACGTTGATGTCTATTCCGTGATAATTAATGCGAGGGGGTGTGGGGTTTATTGTTGGGTGTTGTGAGTGATGACCACCGCCACTAAAAAAGGTTGTGCGTGATGAAATAATGGTTGATGACATGGCGGAACTTGATTGGATATTGTGAGTGATGGAATTTGTACCACCCCCAATCCCCTTATACAGGTTACATTGAGTTCAATCAGATATGTCGAAATACACGTTTTCGTATGGTTAACGCATCACCTAACACTTAAACAAATCCATTCGATGTTTGCGATCTACTCGCGCCGTAAAGCGCCCGGGCCTTATTACTAATATAACTATGAAAACATAACTTCTTTAAATTTCTCTTTGAACAAACTACAAAATAAATATTTCCTTATATCCTCTTTAACTTACTTGCTCCATATATATCGTCTACCTCTGGCTATTCTGTTTTATCTGATTTCTGTTAGGGTTTTGAGTTTCAATGGCAGAGGTCGTTCATGACGATATAGTTGAGCATATACTGATAGGATTAGACGTGGAGGATCTGATCAGTTGCATGAGAGTGTGCAAGTCATGGTATTCTTTAATCACGAGTCCTCGTTTCGTTACTCGTCATCTGAACCATAGTTACAACAAAGATCGCTACAACAATGAATTAGTCCATAGAAGAATTGTTTTAATCACACATCCTGGTTTCTATAGACATAGTCATCATCTTGTTGTATCTTGTAATGGCCTGGTTTGCATATCTTCATTACAAGATCGTAAAGTTTTTGTAGGCAATCCGTTGACTAGAGAGGTAAGACAACTGAGATCACTCCCTCCTTGTTGTCCACCATGTTGGGGTTTTGGTTATGATTCATCCAAGGATGACTACACGGTTGTCGCAGTGGCCAACAAAGGCGAGAACCGTTCATGTGTTGAGTTTGAAATCAAATGTTTGGAGAGCTATTGGAGAAGTGAAGTATGTGTTTATTAGTTGGGTTGGTTTCTTATACAATGGTGCACTCCACGGGATAGTAGAAAATCAAAATCGGAAGCTGTTAATTCTTTCTTATGATTTATCTAAAGAAGAATTTAAAGAAATCCCCAAACTTGACGATGCAAGATATGAATGTACTTATACTAGCCGCCTAGGAATTGTCAAAGAATGTCTATGCATATTTCGTGGATATGGTTATTCTTCTAACCATGTATGGTTGATGAAAAACTACAATGTAAAAGAGTCGTGGGAACTTCTACCACGAGATCGTGATCATGACAAGAAGTATGATAGTGTACACTTCTTTAATTTGGGATTACCCAAGGATGTTGATGCATCATGGTTTTGTGCTATGCAACATAACTATTGGCTGCATATGGATCTCCATTATTATTATATTCATGCTCCTATTTTTGTGAAGAGCCTTGTATCTCCCTATGTTAATGGGAGGCCGAAGCTGGGCCAAAGGAGTGCCATGATTGGTGAATTAGATTCGCCTGGCCTTCGTTCTCTTCTCCCTTGGAATGATATAGATGCACCTATATTTGTGCGGAGCCTTGTATCTCTGCATGTTAATATTGAGAGACCAAAACAGGCAAGTAACAACAAGAGGATTGCCAAGGTGGGTTCTATATATATTATGTATAGATTCTAGATTTGCATTTGATTTCTTATCATTCATACTTCACTTCTTGTCTTGTTATGTCATGTCCTGCAATTGTAACTATTTTTACTTGCTCACAACTCTAATTTCTTTGCAGGTGATTAATCAAGGGAAGTCCTTCTCCTGGATCAAATGCCTGATTTCGATGTTGTTGAAGCAGTCAAGAAGACAAGTGTCGCGCTATGAATCTATCTTTCCGTAGTGTCTGGTATGAATCTATCTTCCAGTAGCTTCTGGTTCTTTCTATTTTCAAGTATCTTGTGTTTGATGGAGCTAGTTTGTTTAATACTTTTATCTTAATTCTTAGTCCTAAATATTATGTAGTGTATGTTGAATTCTGATGATTATTATGTTTACACACAACAGTTTCTAGTATCTTGCCACCGGTGATTACCTAACGCACAAGGCAAACATTTAAACCCACCGCGGTTCCACTCTAGAACCAACTGACAATAGATGGAAACTGTTGTTTTGATGATGAGTGCCACATTTTGATGCTGTTAAGATTTTATTATTGATCTGTCTATTAATTCTTTCTACTTTCAATTATATTGTGTTTATGGATTTAGTTTGTTTAATACTAATCTTCTAACCATTTGATAGTTTATGTTGAATTCTGGTGATTATTACATTTACATAGAGCAGTTTATATCTGTGCCTTTGACAAAAAGCTTCTTATGTATATGTTACATAAGATGTTACAGTTGGTGAACAAAGTAGATGATAGTTATTAACTAAGTGCTTAACCTACACATTTATATGATTTCAAATAGTTAATACACTTCACTATTGTTTCTAACCACGTAACAAATGATACGTAACTTAGAACCTACACATGTGCAAATTAAAATTATGTTAGAAAGAATATAACTGATGTGTAGAATTTTGAATTTTTATATTAGAAAAAAATTAACTTGGGAGAGAATTCGAGGATTTCTAATTTCGAATTTATGAGAGAGAATTACAAATAATTGAGGACCATCCTTGAGAATTTAGGGATATATCAGGCCAATGCGAGTAGAACGATGGACCCTACTTGTTGATACCCTATGTGGACGCATCCCGTTCGGTTCGTCATCGCTTCGAGTTGAAGAACAAGACTTGATATCCTCCATCAAGTCTCGATGATAAGTGTTGCTGAACTATCTGTTGTTGCTGCTGTTTATGTTCTGCAAGATGCAGCCCTTGACGAAAAACCCTGAAGTTGCTGCATGATGACGAAAAACCAGCAACACTGCTGCTCGACGAAAGACATACACCTATTGCTTTTTGACGAAACACCTATTGAAGAAACATATGTTTCGTCGACTTGGGAGTGTGACGAAACACACTTTGTTTCGTCACATTGGTGTTTCGTCGAGGACATTCGCCGGCTGAAGGAGTTTCGTCGTCTCTGTCCCTTATATAAACAACAACCGGAGATAGAGCACAAGAGAGACAGACACACGAGAGAACTGAGAGAGAGAACTGAGAAAGTTGTGAGAGTATAATATTCTGTAATCGTTGTAAACAACTTTCTGGTTTTAATATATTGTGAGTTTGAAACAGTAAATCTTTGTGTCTTGTTCGTGTTTATCTTTGCTCGGTTTGCTTTCCCGGGTGGATTCCGCACAACCGGGTTTGTTCGTATACAAGGATTAGGCGACTAGATCCTTCGCTAGTTGGACCTACAAGTGGTATCAGAGCCTTGGCTCCTCTCTTCCTTGTTAAAACCGAGTGTTTTCTTTGTGTTTGGAGTTCATACTTTCTAGGAAAAAATCTGTTTATAACTTCGAAAATCTTGGTGTTTTGCTGTTAGTTCTCACAAAAACCTTGTTAGTTTTTGTTGGTGCAATTATGTCTGCACTTTGTCTGTATTCGGTCACGATGTAAAACGATGTCTTGTTAGTCTTGTAAGTTTGACCAAGTCAACCATCCTCCTGGTTTGACTTGGCCAAACAGTCAACATTATGTTTGTAAGATGTTGGGTCGAAGGATAAGTCATCGAAGGATTGTTTTATATCCTTCGATAATCAGCTCGAAACATGGACCTTCGATAGATGGACCACGAAAGATCACATCTTTCGTGGTACATGTTGATTATTCGAGCTGATTCTGGTCGATAGATGATCCTTCGATCATCTTATCTGATCCTTCGACCAGACCTGTTGTGTTTGGGTATAAATACCCGTGTGTTGTGTTCATTTTAAAAAAGTTGAACATATAGGGAAAACAGAGAACACACATACTGTTAGAGAGAGTTTATAGAGCTAATCTGTAAACATTGAGCTGTAACTGGACCTTTCATACGTTTAATACAAGTGGTGTTAATCGTTGAACTTTGCGTGTCGTGTTATTGTGTGTTCTATCTCGGTTTGCTATTTCGGTTGGATTCCGCACAACCGGAGTGGTTCGTATACAAGGATTAGGCGACTAGATCCTCCCCTAGCCGGACCTACAAGTGGTATCAGAGCCTTGGCTCTTATCCTTGTTAAAACCGAGGTGTTCTTGCTGTTTTTCGGGATTTTATAGTTCATATTTTCTGGAAACATTGCTGTTTTTGCTGTTTGTTCTTATAAAAACCCTGTCACTTTTCATTGTCACATGTTAAAAATGGGTTGTTAGTGAAGTTGCAAGCAAAAACGGGTTTTGAATAGTTGTCGGTTTGCTGGAAGTTCTTATATTTCTGGGTTTGTTCTTCATTGTGTTCTTGATAGTTCACACTTTTGATCTTAAAAATTTTGAACTTCAAAGTGTTTGTGTGTTGGGAAGAGTAAATTGATTAAAATATTGGACATTACTTGATTGGTGAAACCTGCATGTTCAGAAGATATGGTCTGAACATACTTTCTGCCGAAAGTTCTCACCAACCCGTCAACTTTTTCACCAACTTGTCACCGATTGTCAACTGTGTCAGAACCATTCGAAAGATATCCTTCGAACTCGAAAGACCATCTTTCGATCAGTGGAGGTTCGATAGATCATCATCATTCGAACCAAGGAATCTTTTCGAAACATTCATCTTTCGATCTACTGTTCATTTTCGAAAGACAAGGATCCTTCGATTGGGGAGTCTTTCGAAGTCATCTTTCGTGTGTATCTTTCAGTCTACAGTACTTTTTCGAAGGATAAGGATCCTTCGGTTGGAGAATCCTTCGAAAACATTGCTCGAAACTCAACAGAGATCTTTCGAACCCTGTTGATCCTTCGAACAGGTGTGGATCTTTCGATCATCAGTCTGTTTGTGCTTAACGGTTTGTGTTTTTCCAAGTCTTTCGACAGGTATCCTTCGGCTAATCTAAAATGAATCCAATTTGGGGTACTCCGATAAATACGGATATGTATTATGGAACTCCGTCTCCGGATACAGCTTCCTCAAGACCAACGGCGTTTGTCACAATCACAAACTGTTTTGGCACTCCAATCCAAGTTCCGGTCCCTCCAAAAACAGACATGTATGGAAATTCGCTTGAACCAGTCCCTCAATCAGTACCACAACAACAAATCCAACGACCTCTCAGACCAACTGATATGTTTGGAAATCCATTACCAGTTCGATCCTCCGGAACAACAGACATGTATGGGAATCCACTTCCTCTTCGATCTACCGGACCAACAGATCTGTACGGAAATCCGTTTCATAGCTTGTATGGCACTCCTCCTCCAACAACAGACATGTATGGAAATCCGCTTAATCCAGTCCCTCAACCAGTGCCTCAACAGCAAACCCAAAGGCCTCCTGTGACAACAGATCTACATGGCAATCCTATCCAAGTTCCTGTTAAGCCAGCTCAGCATGGGAACCAGAACCCTTTCAGAAATCAAGGAGACCAGCAGAATCAGAACAGGAACAATGAGCGTACGTTGATACCTGTCAACAACCAAAGCCAAGCAGGACCATCAAATGCTAACCAGGCACTTGTGGTTCAAGTAAATGATTGCGGTGATTGGTCAATCCAGCTGAGTAGTGATGCTCAAGATGGAACAGCTTGTTTTGCTGAGATTGTTAAGGATTTAAATCACGCCAGTGGTGGAGAATCTTCCGCCAATGGTGGTGACTCTTCTGAGGATGAAGACTCTTCTGGTTATAGTAGAAGTTCAGATGAAGAATCCTCGAGTTCAGGCGATGATCATTTGGATAACACTTCAAGTGCGTCAGTTGATGCAAATGTTGATGAGCTTTTGGAGGAAGCTGCAGCAGAAAATCATAGGAGATCTATATTGGTAGATCAAGCTGCTTATTCTTCTTCCTCTCTCCATTCAGCCATTATGGCTAATGTCGACAGTTCATCAAGTCAGGTATGTGTCGATGAACCCACTGCTGTTGTTTGTGATAGTTGTGATAGATTGAGTGGAAAATGTGCTGATCTAGATGCAAACATGTCTGAGTTGCAAGGCAAACATGATGCTTTACAAGCTAGTTTGTTTGACTTGCAAGACAAACATGTTTCGTTGAATGATAAGTGGTGTGAATTGCAAAGCAAACACGAGGCTTTGCAAGAGAAATATGATGTGACATTTATTCATAATCATAAATTGACAGTTGATATTTCAAAGTGCACTGAAGCCAATATGTTTTATGAAAACCATGAAAAGGATTATAAGTCAATGATTGAAACATTGAAGAAAGATAAAAAGGAGCTGACTAAAATGGTTTCAAGAAAACAAACTGATATCAATTTGTATATAACTCGTCTTGAGATAATGCAAAAAGAGATGGCTTGTGTTAAAACTGAAAGTGAGGCGATCCGACTTAAGTTAGATAGTTATTTGAGTTCTAGCTATGTGTTGGATCACATCATTGATGTGCAGAAAGAGAAAAAGGATGTCACATGCATAGGTTATAAGCAATGTCCACCACCTGTCAGACACAATTATGATGCCATGCCTGATGAGGAATACAGGACTCACTTTGAGCCATCTGTTCCTTTGGACGTTGAGGAATTTGCAGCAGGGCTCGGATACAAGAAAGAAGTATCGTCAGATTCAGATGTGTCAGCAGATACATTTGTAACTACTGAACAGAATCAGGATCCTCCAGTGGTGGTTGAGGATGTTGATTCCTCTGATGATGAGTCTGATGATACTGATTCGGAAAAGTCTGATGTAGTAATCAAAGAAGAGGACATACCTCTTGAGAATCATATCCTATGTGATCCTCCCACAAAACCTGCTAAGACTGTTCCAACCGAGTCCACATCTGCAAAAGAGTCGGAGAGTGTGGATTTGCTGTACACTCTTGTTGGTGATGATAAAGTCTATTCAGACAAAGATTTTCCTATTAAAAATGTTAATCAATCTTTAATCAGTAAAGTCTTTGAAAATTCTACAATTAAGTTTTTGGGAAAGACAGGACCACATGTTACAGTCACACAGTGTCCTTCTATCCCTAAGGCTGAAGTTAGAAAACAATTTGGGAACAAGAAATTACCAACAGTGCCAAAACAGCAAAACCATACCAAACCAAATGGTAAGGCACCGATTCAAAATCAAAAGAAGCCGAATCAGAAGAAGAAGAAGAATGTAAACTTTGTGAAATCAAAGGGAACGGACAAAATTGAAACGTTTGAAAACAAATCTAACTTAGATTTTGTTAAACAAGCAACAGTGTTGAAAAGAAATGAACCAAACTGTTCGAAACCTAGTACCTCGAGATCACAAAGTTCATCATCATCGGCAAGACGATCACATGATACTTCGGGGTTTGTTGAACGAAGATCATGTTTTGAATGTGGCACAATTGGACATATCATTCGAAATTGTCCATATCTTCATAAACAAAAAGCCAAAGTTGATTCCCCCCATGGTAACAGTTACCATAAAAGATCTGTTTCACCAAAACAGGACCCTCGTTTTGTTAAACAACAAGAAGTGAAACAGAGAAAGAAACAACGGAAAAATGTTGAAAAGGTTTTAAAACCGGACGTTGTCCAAACAAAATCTGTTGAATCAAATGTTAAACTTGAAAACCAAAAACAGATTTGGAAACCAAAATTGGAAATTGTTTCAGGGGGAGCTACATCAATTCCGAATCATCGGGAAATGGATGTCACAATCCTCGATGATGACGGACGACCCAAGTCTGTGAAGGCTTGGGTCCCCCTCTCCAACTAATCTCTGAATGAGTGTGTAGGATATTCCAGGAGGAACTTTCGATAGTCGTAAGATTGTTGATAGTGGAGCGTCCTTACACAAGATAGGCGACAGAAGAAATTGTTGCCATTGATGGAGAGAGGAGAAAAGAAGACAAAAATGTCTGATGAAAGAATGTTGTTGAATGAAGTTGAAAAATTCGGCCAGTTGAAAAATGTGCCAAAATTTGGTTGTTATGGTTTTTGATCGGGTCCTCAGGAAAGATTCAAATGAAAAGTACGCGCCTGTAGCACGTCTGAAGCTTTTCGAAGATTCATGGATTTTTCTTCCACAAGAAGTTCAAAGTCCACAAGATGAACGTGTAGGGTACTTTTCTCTACGGTGTGATTGAAGAAACTATGTTGGTTGATCAAACCAACCGGGTGTGCGGATGCCTTGGCATGGATTGAACAACCGCACACTACTCCTCAAAGAGAAAGACAAAGACCTTCGCTGGTACTATGTGGAAGACCAGCCGGACCCGGAGGTTTAT
Source organism: Helianthus tuberosus (assembly GCA_030545235.1). NCBI lineage: Eukaryota > Viridiplantae > Streptophyta > Magnoliopsida > Asterales > Asteraceae > Helianthus > Helianthus tuberosus. The sequence continues at coordinate 6,194,687 of CM060362.1, forward strand.
GATCTTGTTGCTGTGAAGGGATTTCAGTAGCTACAAAATCGACTTGGAAATTCACACCGGGTGGATATCCAGTTTGGGAGAGCGCTCAGATTCCTGGCAATGCACGAAGCAGTTGCGGGATACGGTTTTTAAATTTCTAATCTCTCCTATACTTGTCGATATTTTAGCTGCTTTATGAATTATTATCATTTCATACAGCACTCTTTGACCAGACACGTTGATCTCGAATATCACCTCACACGTGATTGTTTCACTATGAAACTCATCAATGTTGTCATGGTCCACACCGATGACCAACGTGCCGACCTTTTTACCAAAGCATTTGACAAATCAAGATTTGACTATTTATTATTGGTAAACGGCGTTAAGGTCAAGCAAGAGTAATCCACATCGGAAAATCATTTTTGTAAATGCCTTTATGTTTTAAATTTATCTTAGTTTATTGATTTTAGGGGGAGTAAATCCAAAAATTTGAAAATCCAAAAACATTGAAAAATTTCAAAAACACAAAAACAATAGAAAAGCAAAAATGAGTTTCCTGGCGAGCAAAAGAGAAAATGATAGTACATCAGTGGTCTGTCTAAACCTCTTTAAACTTTAAATGAAAAACGATAAGCAGCTCTATATAAGATGTATCGGTAGGCTCACAATCATTTTAAAGTGTGCAGGGTGATATAAACTTAAATCGACTGAAGATTGGGTGGGAACCATTCATTGGCATATGGTCTTAGTACCGAAATTTCGTTTGAGAGATTGCCGAGGTTCTGAGATATTCGGTCTTTATGCTGCTTATCATCTGGGTATCATGGTTGTATCTTTTACCGAAAAATAACGGGGACGCAAGTCTAGATCTTCCATGATACTATACATACGTGTACATATTACATACGACCTCAATAAGTGATCAACAATCACATGTCCCAAACAAATAAGTGATAAAATATCACAAATTCTTTCCGGGAGTCAAGTTCGTCTCTCTGCTGTACGAAAGTACTGACCTGTTCACGGACTTGCTCCTGTGCCCTCATGCATCGAAAATCAAGTTCCTCATCAATAAGTGATTATATCACATAGGGCTTGTTTTCAATCAAAATAAGTGAGAATCTCACATCATATACGGTCAAACAGATGATAATCGGTATACTCACCGGTAAGATGAACCCTCGTGCATACCTTGATACGGGAATGTGTCGTGATGTGGATGAACACCGGTCGGTAAGTATAAATCATACCTTAACGTATCCCCTCGCCATGATTACAAATGATAAGTTGAGCTTAAGTGGACAACAATACCGATAATTGTTATAGGATGCTTATCTTAATGTTAACTAAATGAACAACAAGAGCGTTTTGGCATGACCGTACACTGATATGATTCTCTTACCCTCGAAACTCGCAAAAAGAATGTCTGTATATATTTATTTACTGCTTTCAGTCTTTACATTTGAAATATAAACTTCAAAAAGCCAAAAAGATTTTATTTCTATTTTATTTTCGATCGTACGATGTTGGAGCTCGAGTCTTCGTTACCTGAAACCTGAACGAAAACCGAAAACGACTTAATCTTCATAAACGGTCGAAATTTGCAAAGTGTTGAAAGTTGAAATTGAAATTGATAAAATACTTTAAACTTTCAAAATGTCGGACGGTGTTTGTTTAAAACAATGGTCACATGTGTGTTGTTTGCTTATGATATTCCAAGCGGTTGTTCTCATTACGCGTTTAGATTTCTTGCATGTGCAGATTCTAAAGGCTAGGAGAACATGGTCGATGACAAGCTTCGGAATGAAGACACGACGTGAAGGCACTCAAATGATGAAGATGATCGAGTTGCCGCTGACCATCGTCAACACCACAGGGATCTCACTTCATAAAGATAAAGACTTTCACGAGCATAACTCAAGGGGGAGCTTATGTTGAGGGGGAGTTTGTCAACACACTTCCTACATGAAACGGGGAGTTTGTTGGTACACTTTCTGCTTTCAAGACGTGAAGACTTTAAAGATCCTCCGACATTGAAGACTTGAATAGAAGTCAAGGACTTGAAGACACAAGAACTTACAAGAATGAAGATCGAGACCAAGCAACAGCCTGATTGTTGATAAGCCAGACAAAGCTACAGCCAAGGGGGAGTTTGTTGGTGCAATTATGTCTGCACTTTGTCTGTATTCGGTCACGATGTAAAACGATGTCTTGTTAGTCTTGTAAGTTTGACCAAGTCAACCATCCTCCTGGTTTGACTTGGCCAAACAGTCAACATTATGTTTGTAAGATGTTGGGTCGAAGGATAAGTCATCGAAGGATTGTTTTATATCCTTCGATAATCAGCTCGAAACATGGACCTTCGATAGATGGACCACGAAAGATCACATCTTTCGTGGTACATGTTGATTATTCGAGCTGATTCTGGTCGATAGATGATCCTTCGATCATCTTATCTGATCCTTCGACCAGACCTGTTGTGTTTGGGTATAAATACCCGTGTGTTGTGTTCATTTTAAAAAAGTTGAACATATAGGGAAAACAGAGAACACACATACTGTTAGAGAGAGTTTATAGAGCTAATCTGTAAACATTGAGCTGTAACTGGACCTTTCATACGTTTAATACAAGTGGTGTTAATCGTTGAACTTTGCGTGTCGTGTTATTGTGTGTTCTATCTCGGTTTGCTATTTCGGTTGGATTCCGCACAACCGGAGTGGTTCGTATACAAGGATTAGGCGACTAGATCCTCCCCTAGCCGGACCTACAGTTTTTGTTTTTACATGTTAAGAAAAGGTTTTTCTTTGAACTTTAGGGCAAAATTATTGATCGGAATTTTTTTCGTTGGCCGGAATCATCATATATTTCACCGGAGTTCTTGGTGTTCTTCATATGTTCATCAGTTTCTTCATATATTCTGGGTTTTGAAATTAAATTTGCTTTGTTTGATGTTTGTGAATTATTGAAGTAGATTAAAATATGTTTGTTTGAAAAAGGTGTCCATTGTGAGTGATGGGTTGTTAATTTTCGTAGTCTAGTCTTTCAGTATGGGTGTTTAGGGCTGGTTAAAGGTAAGGTGAAGTTTGAAATAAGTCACCAACTTGTGTCAGAGAGATAAGACTAAGGGGCTGTTTGGTAGCCTCTGAATGGTCATTAAGATTGTGTTTCAAAATATCTTACCAACTTTGCACATTAGTCAATGGAACTCCATTTTTCCTCAAAATTTGTTTTTGACGAAACTCTAATTTTTCCTCACAATTGGCCTTTGATGAAAAACCATCCTTCATTGTTTTATTTCTGACGAAAAACATAAGTCTTTCGTCACAAGTGGTCTAGACGAAAAACCTCATCTTTCGTCACTTTGTTTTTCGTCGCTTTCACTTAGAACTTTTTAACAGAAGGTTTCAAAAATTATTTTAACGGTTTGTTTTAAGTGATTTAAGCAGGTATTCGTCATTATATATCCGAAATGAGTTCAGATTGGTGGGGAATTCCATCCAATACAGAGAGCAAGTATAGAAGCACGGATTTATCACCATCATGGGCCGAATCTCCCGCACCCGCATATTCGTCTATTCCATCGCAAGCGAATCAAATTTCGACAGGTCAATGGGCTTTCGTTTCAAATCAAACTCAAAGTATTCAAAGTATACTTTTAAGCGAAAGCGAAACCGAAAGCCTTAACCATCCACCGAAGCTAATGCACATGAATGAATATCCTGGATGGGAAGAAAGATTCCATACGTATGTCCTTGGGCAAAACACGGAACTATGGTTATGTTTTACTACAGATTTCGATCAAGCTCTTGATGTTGCCGCTTCAACTGCCGCGACATTTGCAGATCTTACGGAAGACGAGAAAAAGGCATATGATTTAGAAAAGAAAGCATATGCTATTCTAACTCAGGCGTTAAGCAAGGATATATATCATCAGTTTGTCAGCTTCAAGACGTCAAAGCGGCTATGGGATGCATTGAAGACGAGAGGTCTAGGAAATGAAGCGTCATGCAAACTGCGACATGATCTACTCAAGAAGGAGTTTGATGGTTTCACATGTATGGAAAGGGAATCTTTGGGAGATTTGACAAGTCGATATTATCACTTGTTGACTGAATTGAATAACTTTGGGGTAGTAGTGACTCCAGAAGAAGTTGTCATCAAGTTTGCTGACTCATTACCAGCTCAATGGAATGGTTTCTTGGAAATCTTGAAATACAATGCTACTTTGGCTATGACAAACATCAATGATTTCGTTCAGCTCTTGGAGAACAAAGATCAAGAAGAAATTATAAAGGCCAAAAGGATTCCAGTGCAACAAAATCCAGATATGTATTATGGAAACTGTGGAAGTTCTAGCACTGCTGCAAACCTGCTCCACATGCTCAGCTTCAAACGGCCTTTGTCTCAAGAGATATGTACGGGGATCCACTGCCAGTTCCCTCAACTCAAACGGATTTTGTCTCAAGCACTGACATGTACGGAAATCCACAACCAGAAGTCTCAAAGCAAAGCTATCAATCTACCGGAGCAAGAGATATGTATGGAAATCCATTACCAGTTCCACAGCAAGCTAGTTATGGAAGCACTTCATCTGCCGGTTAGCCATCTAATACAAATACAGTTCGGCTTGACACTTCGAATTTCTCGAAAGTAAGTGTTGAAGTAGCTAAGGATCATATGTAGCTACTAAACACATTGGTGAGCGCGTAATGTGGGTTGATAGCAGGTCAGATTGGAAACATCAATCTGACACAAGAAGATTATCAGCATATCGATAAGGAGGAAATGGATATGATGGATATCAAATGGGCTTTCGCTAGTGCTAATAGGCGAGCTAAGGACTTCATGGAAAGGACTGGTACAACCAGCTTGGAAAACAAGAGAGATACCAAGTATGGGTTCGATAAACAATCAGTCAAGTGCTTCAATTGTGGTGAATGAGGTCACTTCAAGAGAGAATGTACAAAGCCAGCTCAACATGGGAACCAGAATCCTTTCAGGAATCCAGGCAACCACCAGAATCAGAATTAAAACAGGAATAACGAGCGTACGTTGATGCCTATGAACCGCTCGTTATTCCTGTGAACAATCCAAATCAAGCAGGAGCATCAAATGCCAACCAGGCTCTTGTGGTACAAGTCGATGAAGGTTGCGACTGGTTGATTCAATTGGGAAGAGATGTTCAGGATGGAACAGTGATGTGCGGTAAAGTGTTATATATTTTAGGTGTATATTTTAAGCCCTTTTTAACACTTATTTTTAGCCAAGTTTTAAATTTATAAAACACGATATTTTACTAACACTAAACACACATATGGGCAAGTGCACCCATCGTGAGCGTAGTATAGCGTTGGTAAGATACCGAGGTCGTCCAAGAACACAAGAACTTTTAGTACCGGTTTATCCTCAACGTCTAATCAAAATAAAAAGTTTAGAAAAATGTTTTAAACTAAGAAAAATAAAAACTAACTAAAATGCTGAAAATAAAAATAAAAATAAAAACAGATAGACAAGATGAATCACTTGGTTCCGACTCGTATCTAGTATAACCTTTGATTATTTCCGCACTTTTGCACATAATTAAGAGATTATCTTAGTTATTGTAGTAGGCCCCTCTTTTGAAGGTGACGTTACCCTCACCCCAGTAGTTTGAGTCAGCAAGGATACAATCATAAAAGGGTGGATTATTGGAAGATAATGAATTAAGTTATTAATGCAGTATTATGGTAGGCCCCTCTTTTGGAGGTGACGTTACCCTCGACTAAGTAGTCTGAGTCACCAGGGATACAGTCCTAAATAGCTGGGTTATAGTATTAATAGTAGTTAACTTATGAGGGGATCAAAGAGTTTGGACCCCCGCCATCCAATATCGTTAAGTATTGAAGGAGGTCCTACTAAATTTGACCCAGGTCCATTGCAGGACCTCTAAACGCTGAACAATGGCAAGACCTTTACCAAACCGTTCCCTTAACCCCCGACCAGGTAGCCAACATACCTCCATATAGACCGTGGAGATATGAATGGTGAAAATCTTTTATTTTATATAGACAGTAAAATAATGCCAAGACACCACGGACAAACGATAAGGAAAGATCACCTTCAACATAAGTAACTAGTTATTAAAGTCATTAATACAAAGCCAAATAAAAAGTGCAAAATATTAGAAATAAAAAGTATTATACTAGACACTTTGTCTTCACCAAGTGATGTAAGAGACTTAGGCAAACATGGCCTTGATTGTCAAGAACTCTTACGATCAATCTTGGATCCCGAGATGACTCACACACTCTATGATGGACAATGGATGATGGTGGTGGATGATGGTGTTGTGATGGTGGTGGGTGGTGGATGACGTGTGAGAGAGGTGGTGTGCCAAGGGATGAGTTGAAATGAAACCAAGCACTCCTATTTATAGGCTGAACAGAAGGCTGGGCACGGCCCCGTGTAGGTCCCTAAATCGGAGGATCGATTTTCACTACGGAATCCTTGTTTATAACAAACAAAGTTAAGTGTGCGGAATCCACTTAACTTAGCCAACCAAACATAGAACAAGATAAACACAAGGTTAACCAAAGAAACACAATCGTTTGATTAACAAGATGAGAAATGCAAACTGATACAAACACAGTTCTTACAAGCACCAAAGGTAAACTCACATCTCTAGAGAAACTGTGAACATTCTGTGCCTATTTATAGCAGGTGGGCTGTTAGACTTGACGAATCAGGACATGGGCCGACGAAACACAAGTAAGCCCATGAAACAAGCCCAACAGTCAACGAATCAGGCTGAACCATGACAAAGGTTGACGAAACAAAATCTGTTTCGTCATATGCTTTCAAAGTTCACATATTTCCACATAAGACAAAATAGTGACATCATCATGACATCACTAAGGTGATGTCATGGTGATGTGTCGGCGGGAAAGGCTTGCGGCGCTCTGTGCTTCGCGTGTCGAACTCTGGGGCGCACGACGGAGGAATGTCGTGACGTCGGGCTTGAGCCGGACCTAACCGTGTCGAAACCAAGTCGTACCGAGCCGAGTCGAACCGAGCCGAGTCGCGTCCACATAAAGTGTACCAACAAACTCCCCCTTGGACGCTACTCGTGAGGTTCGTCTTCTGTGATGGTTCGTCTTCTGTGTCTTTCATGTCGGAGGATCTTCAAAGGTCTTCACGCGTCGTAAGAAGAAAGTGTATCAACAAACTCCCTTTTCATTTAGGTAGTGTGTTAACAAACTCCCCCTTAAAATAAACTCTCCATTGAGTCATGCCCGTGAATCTTTTGATCGTCAATTCTTCAGATCCTTGTGGTGTTGATGAAGGGTCAGCGGCAACTCGATCATTTTGTCCTTTGAGTGCCTCCACTTCGTGTCTTCATTCCAAAGCTTGTCATCGAACATGTTCTCCTCGCCTTTAGCATCTGCACATGCAAGAAAGCTAAACGCATAATGAGAACAACCGCTTGGAATATAGTTAACATTTAAACAAACGACACATATGAGATCAAATCTCAATCAAACACCGACCGACAATAGTTTGAAAGTTTAGAAAATGATCAATTTTAATTCTTTAACTTTCAAAACTTCTTAACTTCGACTGTTTATGAAGATGTAATTGTTTTCCGGCTTAGAAATCAGGATTTTAGATAGGATAGACTCGAGTTCCAACATCAGTCAATCTAAAATAAACTAGAAGCAAAATCTTTTTGGCTTTTATAAAGTTTATATTAAAACACACCTAAAATCTTTTTGGAATTTTTCATTTTTCAAATGTAAAGACGGAAAGCAATAAATAAATATACACAAAGATGCATAAACTGAAAACAGTAAATAAATAAATTACAGACATTCTTTTTGCGAGTTTCGAGGGTAAGAGAATCATATCAGTGTACGGTCACGCCAAAACGCTCTTGTTGTTCAATTAGTTCACATTTAAGATAAGCATCCTATAACAATTATCGGTATTGTTATCCACATAAGCTCAACTTATCAGATGTAATCATGGCGAGGGGATACGTTAAGGTATGATTTATACTTACCGACCGGTGTTCATCCACACACGACACATTCCCGTATCAAGGTATGCACGAGAATTCATCTTACCGGTGAGTATACCGATTATCATCTGTTTGACCGTATATGATGTGAGATTCTCACTTAATTTGATTTGAAAACAAGCCATATGTGATAAAATCATTTATTGATGAGGAACTTGATTTTCGATGCATGAGGGCACAGGAGCAAGTCCGTGAACAGGTCAGTACTTTCGTACAGCAGAGAGACGAACTTGACTCCCGGATAAATGTGATAGTTTATCACTTATTTTGATTGGACATGTGATTGTTGATCACTTATTGAGGTCGTATGCAATTTGTACACGTATGTATTGTATCATGGAAGATCTAGACTTGCGTCCCCGTTTTTTTTTTCGGTAAAAGATACAACCATGATACCCAGATGATAAGACAGCATAAAGACCGAATATCTCAGAACCTCGGCAATCTCTCAAACGAAATTTCGGTACTAAGACCAATGCCAATGTGCAGTTCCCACCTGGTCTTCAGTCGATTTAAGGATTTATATCACCCTGCACACTTTAAAATGATTGTGAGCCTACCGATACATCTTATATAGAGCTGCTTATCGTTTTTCATTTTAGGTTTAGACAGACCACTGATGTACTATCATATTCTCTTTTTCTCGCCAGGAAACTCATTTTTGTTTTTCTATTGTTTTTGTGTTTTTAAATTTTTCGATGTTTTTGGATTTTTCAAATTTGGATTTACTCCCCCTAAAATCAACAAACTAAGATAAATTTTAAAAAACACAAAGGTATTTACAAAAACGATTTCCCGATGTCGGTTAACTCATGTTTTACCTCAATGCCGTTTACCAAAATTAATTTTAATCTGAAAAGATTTATCGAATTTTGGAAAAATCAGTTGGCATGTCGGTTTGCGGTGCGGACCATGACAGCATTGTCTGGCCAAAGAGTGTTGTACGAGATAATAATTCAAAAAGCAGCTTAAATATCGACAAGTATAGGAGAGATTAGAAATTTAAAATCGTATCCTTCAACTGCTTCGTGCATTGTTAGGAATCTGAGTGCTCTCCCAAACTGGATATCCACCCGGTGTGGATTTCAAGGTCGATTTATGTAGCTACTGAGAAATCTCTTCACAGCAACAAGATCATAAACCTCTGGGTCCGGCTGGTCTTCCACATTGCACCAGCGAAGGTCTTTGTCTTTCTCTTGAGAAGTAGTGTGCGGTTGTTCAATCCACGCCAAGGCATCCGCACACCCGGTTGGTTTGTTCAACAAACACATTTTCTTCAATTACACCGCGAAGAAATGTACACTGCACGTTCATCTTGTTAAATTTTGAATCTTCAGACGTGCTGCAGGTGCGTACATTTTGATTTGAATCTACCCTGGGGACCCGATCAAAGCCTTTAACAATCACACTTTGAAATGATTTGCATTTTGTCGAAGTTATCAATTTCTTTCAACAGACAACTCTGTTTCCCTTTTCATTTTCTCTCCATCAAAGGCAACAATTTCTTCTGTCGCCTATTTTATGCAAGGACGCTCCACTATCAACAATCTTACGACTATCGAAAGTTCCTCCTGGAACATCCTACACACTCACTCAGAGATTAGTTGGAGAGGGGGACCCAAGCCTTCATAGACTTAGGTTGCCCCTGAGAATCAAGAAATGTAATTTCAATTTCCTGATGATTTTCAAACACAGCACCTCCCCCTGAACTTTCACCCGTTTTAGGTTTCCAAGTTTGTTTTTGTTTACCAGATTGTGTATTATGTACAGTTTCTGGTTTTAATGGTTGTGACAAACTAGGTTTCCTTTTAACCGTTTTGACTTCAGATTTTAAAGCCTTTTCAACAGCTTTGATGTTATGACGTCGTTGTTTCGTTTCTTGTTCCTTAACAGTTCGTTTATCATGTTTTGGAGAAACAGGACGACGTTGTGAGTGACCTTGTTCAGAAGGGGTTCTTTCAACAAAATTTGGTTTAGGCGAGTTTGTGCAGTCTTTGATGATGTGCCCAAACTTCCCACATTTGAAACACGTTCTCCTTTCAACAAACTTAGGAGAATTTGATCGACTGGCAGATGTCGAACCTGTAGAACCTGAGATACTTGCTCTTTCATCACACCCGTTTGTGTGTTGGGTGTAATTGTTATCACTATTACGTTTCAAAATCTTGACTTGTTGTACAAAATCAGTGTTTGATTTGTTTTCAAAAGTCTCGATTTTATCCGTACCCTTTGATGCTACAAATTTAACATCCTTGCTTTTCTTCTGATAACGAGCTCCTTTTGTTTCAAATTTTGATTGAGAAATGTTAGGCTTTTGAGCTCGCCTTTCTGGTTGTTTACCCTTAGAAGCAATAGGTTGTTGCTTTGTCGGTGATTTATGTTTTCCAAATTGTTTTCTAATTTCTGATTTTGGAACAGGATCACATTGTGTTACTACAACTCCAGGAAGTGTTTTTCCCAAAAACTTGTTTGTATTATCTTCAAAAACTTTATCAATCAAGGATTGATTGACATTTTCAATTGGGAAATCGTGATCTGAATAGATTTTGTCACCACCAACCAAAGTGTACAACACATTACTGCTTTTAATGGCAGACACATTTTCCTTGTCATCTTTGACATCCTTGACAGGATCTATCACTTGCTTGGCAACAGGTTGCACAGCAGGAGTAGGAGGATCACAAAGAATATGATTCTCAATTGGAATTTCTACTCCTTTCATCTCATCAAGTGATTCATCCTGGTCATTCACATCTGATTCATCATCTGAAGAATCATAGTCCTCAATGATTGGAGGACTTAGTTTCGTAGATGTTGAAGTTCCTGATTGCTTCGAGGATGTACTTGCGGAATTGTCCGGTTTGAACCCTATGCCAGTAGTAACTTCCTCGTAATCAAGAGGCACACTGGGTTCATACCGAGGCATATCCTCTTCATCGGGCATTTTGGTATAGTTGTGTCGCAAAGGGGGTGGACACGCCTTATACCCTACGCCTTTCTTGTTTCCCTTCAGTTGTTGAACATCAATGATGTGATCTAGCACAAATCGGGAGTTAGAATAACTTTCCAACTTTTGCTTGATAGCATCATGCTCGCATTTGGCTATGGCTAGTTCCTTTTTGGTTTCCTCAACAATGTTTATGTAATCGTTTATGCTAACTTGTTTATGATAAACCACTTTGTTAACTTCGGAAACGCTTTTCTTTAGGGTTTCAATTACCGATTTAAATTCTTTTTCGTTTCGAACTAAAGCCATATTAGCCTCTTTGCACTTTGATAGTTCAATAACCAAACTTTGATTATGACTATGAAGTTTTTCTGATTCAAGCTTCATATCTGCACATGATTTACAAACACTAGGAGTAGGAGGTTCAGAATTTACCTGACTCGAAGATGCTGTGACATTTGCCATAAAGGCAGTTTGAAAAGAAAAAGCTCCATCTTCAGAAAAGAACTTCTCCATTTCCTTAGATGCAGTAGCAGCCTTCCTGATCAGAATAGATTTCTGACATATGAGCTCATCAGCTTCATTCAAAAGATCTTCAATATCAGCACCTCCTTCCTCCTTAACATCAGACTCAGATTGATTATCCCCAGAAATAGAGCCTTCTTCATCAGAACTTCCAGAATAACCAGAACTATCATCACTCTCAGAAAATTCTTCTTTATGAACATGCTTGATGTGATTGATGATCTTTGCATAACAAGCTGTTCCTCCTGCTTGATCACCTTCACCAAACTGTACAGACCAGTCACATCCTTCATCACCTTGAACAGTCAAAGCCCGATTGGGATTTGATGGTCCAGACTGGCTCTGATTGTTGTTGACTGCCACAATCCTTCTGTCACGGTTTTCTTGTTGGGCATTCACATTTGAAGTACTCGTCTGGTTTCTGAATGGGTTATGATTGCCTTGTTTGGTTGGTCGGGTGCACTCACGTTTGAAATGCCCCTTCTCCCCACAATTGAAGCATGTGACAGCATTTATATCAAACCCGTACTTCGTATCCTTTTTCCCTTCCAACGAAGTTCTTCCAGTTCGAGCCATAAAGTCTTTTACCCTTCTAACTGCACTAGCAAAAGCCCACTTGATATCCATCAACTCCATTTCATCCTTGTCGATTTGTTGATAATCTTCATGGGTCATGTTGATGTTTCCTATTTGACCCGCAACCAACCCGCAGTAGGCACTGACCATTGTATTAATGAGTTCCATATGCTCCTTTGCTACTTCAATGCTAACTTGTGAGAGGTTTGAAGTATCGACTCTGACCGTGTTAGGGTTGAGGGGTGGAGGATTGTTGGCAAAATGAGCTTGTTGTTGTGGTTGGACTTGAGGTTGTGATGGCACTGGAATGTATGACCTTGGATCAAATTGTGGTTGTGCCAGATTGACTTGAGGTTGAGGTTGAGGTGTTGGAATATAAGCTCTTGGATCGAAAGCCGGAGCAGCAGTTGATTGAGGAAACGGAAAGGAACTTGTGTTGGACACAAATGCAGTTTGCAGTTTCGGTTGCTGAGCTGCATTAGACCTGGCCAAGGCATCGAATCCTGGAAGATACATTTCTGTATTCTGAGGAGCGGGAACTCGCTTGGCTTTCCTGATTTCTTCATCATTTTTGTGTTCCAGCTTCTGGATGAACTCATAGATGTTGACTGTATCTAGAGTACCCGTATGCTTCAACAGCTCAATAAACGAACTCCACTTTGGAGGTAAACCATCAGCAAACCGTGCTACGACTTCCTTTTGAGTTGCAGTAACAGCATAAGCAAACATTTCACTAATCAAATGATAAAAACGTGCAGTCATATCATTTAGAGTTTCATTTTCCAAGAACTGAAATGATTCGAATTTCTTCTTCAACAGATCATGACGTGTCTTTCTTGTTGCTGCATTTCCTTCACCTCTTGCTACCAAGGCATCCCATAATGCTTTCGTGCTTGTACAATAGCCGAATTGATGATAGATGTCTTTGTGAAGTGCTTGTGTAAGAATTGCAAACGCCTTCTTCTCAAGATCATACGCTTTCTTGTCGTCTTCAAGCATATTAGTAAAACCCGCTTCAGTTGATGCTACTGCTTCGAGGGCAGGATTGCATTCAGTAGTGAAACACGTCCAAAGTTCTGTGTTTTGCCCTAAAACATATGTGTGAAAACGACCCTTCCATGATGGATAGTCATTCATGTGATTCAGCTTTGGCGGGCGATTGTTGCTGCCCGTTTCACTCTCGCTAAGCAAAAGATTCTGAATACTTTGATTTTGATTGGATACCAAAGCCCATTGTCCGGCACTTATAGTAGGTTGACCAAAAACATTCTTCACCCACGCTGCTGCGGAGGTCGGATCTTCACGTGGTCTCGAGTCCATACTCCAATCCCATGGACTAGTACAACTCATGATTGATATATGTATGTGAAGAACTGATCACACTCTTTAAAACAGACTGTTATCACACTATTGCAAGTCTTCTGTTTAAAATAATACAAGTATCGACGAAACAGGTGTGAGACCCTATCGACGAAACAGAATTTGTTGATGTGTCGACGAAACTGATGATTATATTGCGACGAAACAGGTCGTTGATGGATGTCCGACGAAACAAAACTTGATCACTTGGTCGACGAAACACATATATAATGTGTTATGACGAAACAGAATATTATAGATAAATATGAGACGAAACAGATTAGTTTAATTGTGTGTGACGAAACAGGATGAAGCACAATTAAGGTTTGAAGCCCAATACAAATGAGAAGCCCAAATTAGTTAAAAACCCAATGAGATGTGAAGCCCACTTGTATGTGAAGCCCAAATGTTGATGAAACAGAACTAAACTTTGCTGATCGACGAAATTGAATATTGATTTAAATAATCAGCCGAAACATTTGACTATGACCTTTGATGTTTGACTGATCTTGAATTGTTGAGTGGGTCGACGAAACAGAATCTCTTATTTGTGATGTTTGACGAAACACAATTCTGTCTTTGATGAATCGACGAAAAGGTTTGAATGATGATGACGAAACAGGTTATATAACCTCCGACGAAGCAGATGTTAGATATTTTCTTGGTAGATATTTTCTTGAATCTTATCTTCCTGACACAGTGGACACAATTTCAAACTAAACAATACTTTTTCTATTTTCAAAGTTCCTATTTTCAAAAAGAAATGATCACTTGTACACCTTTTTCAAACCACTGTGAATTTTAAATTCACAAACAACTTTTAGTAACTTTACAAAAGATCTAAAAGTAAATTATAAACACTTATGAACCGTTTGAAGATCTTTTGAAGATATGAAGATCAACCCCAGAAATTTTGAACTTTCCGGTCACCGAACAATTTTCCGAAACAAGAAATCGCTTAAAACTTTTACTAAAAACCCGGTATAACACGTAAACAAACAACTTAACAAGGTTTTTGATAAAACTTTTGGCAAAATAACAAGATTTTTTACTGATTTTCAGGAAATTTTTCAGAGAAAAAAAATTATATGAACTTGTCAAGAACAACTTTTCAGAAAATCATAAACAATCAAGTTCAAACTTGATAAAAACCGAAACTTGGTTGGTTTTAAACAAGGATTAGAGCCAAAGCTCTGATACCAATTGTAGGTCCTGTTTTTCCGGTGGATCGATAACGTAAACCTATCCTTGTTTATCACGAACACGGTAACGGGTGCGGAATCCCCGTGACGGTGCAAACCAAACAAAGTGTAAAACACACGTGTAACCAAAGATTCAATATCTATTGATTAGGGATGAGTACACCCACAAACATATACAAACAATGTTCTTACCGACTTTCACTAAGTCTCTCGGTGCTCTCATGTATCTCACACAGAAACAAATGAGGAGTATTTATACTAAACACAGACCAGACAATGACGAAACACAAATAAACCTCGGCGAAACACACATAGTCGACGAAACACTATCTGTTTCGTCGATATACATACTGATTACATTCTGTTTCGTCAAGTTGTGTTAAGCCCAAACATTAGACAAGGCCCATCATAAGTCACTGCCCACATGTGAAGAATTACGGCCCAGATATCCATTTCTGTTATAAGCTTTCATGAATTCAACATATGAGACAAAATCCATGACATCATCATGACATCACAAAGGTGATGTCATGGTGATGTGTTTGCGGGAATTTGCTTGCGGCGTTCCGTGGCTCGCGTGTCGAACTCTGGGGCGCACGACGGAGGAATGTCGTGACGTCGGGCTTGAGCCGGACCTAACCGTGTCGAAACCAAGTCGAACTGAGCCGAGTCGAACCGAGCCGAGTCGCGTCCACATAAAGTGTACCAACACCCCGTGTCCGCTGGACACGCCCCCGTGCCTGTCTGACACTCTCTCTCTTCATTAATTGTAATTCGCAATTACAATTAATGCGCCTGCTGTACTTTTGCCACGCCCCCGTGTTCACTGGACACGGCCCCGTGGTGGGCAATAGAAGCTTCTATAGGTTTGTCTTTTCTGCTGCTTCTTGGGCACGGCCCCGTGCTGGCTGAGCACGGGGCGTGTTCAGTCTTCTGCCTTCTCTATTTTGCTTGGGAAGATGCCGTTGAGGGGTCGGGCAGTCCACTTATGTTCCTTTTCTTGTATTTATGTTGGATTTAGCTGTCTTTTTGCTTCTTTTGTGTTTTTGAGCGCATTTAATCCTGAAAATACAAAAGGAAGACAAAAACACTCTTTTTCCAATATTAGTACTTAAAAAAAGTTAGTTTTATGCCTCATTTGATGTAATTTATATGTTGCATTTTACACACATCAAACAGCTTGTTTTGCTGAGGTTGTCAAGGATCTGAAACACACCTGTGGTGGAGAATCTTCCGCCAGTGGTGGAGAATCATCTGAAGATGAAGACAGTTATGGTTATAGTAGAAACTCAGATGAAGAATCCTCAACTTCAAGCGATGATCATTTGGATGAAACGTCAAGTGTGGCAGTCGATGCAGATATTGATGAATTATTGGGAGAAGCTGCAACAGGGAATCATAGAAGTTCAATCTTGGTGGATGAAGCCGCTTATTATTATTCTTCTTCTAACCATTCAGCCTTTATGGCTAATGTGGGCGGTTCATCAAACCAGGTATGTGTCGATGATCCAACTTCTGATAACTGTGATAATTGTGTTAACTTAGGTGATAAATTGTCGGATTTGCAAAACAAATACGAACGTGACATATATCCACAATCAAAAGTTGATAGTGGATCTTTCGAAATGCAAAGAGGCTAACATGTTTTATGAAAACCATGAAAAAGATTTTAAAACGGTGATTGAAAATTTAAGAAAAGATAAAACCGAGCTAACAAAAATGGTTTCAAGAAAACAAACTGACATAAACTGTTATATCAATCGTCTCGAGATCATGCAAAAAGAGTTAGCCTGTGTAAAGTGTGAAAGTGAGGCGATCCGGCTTAAGCTAGACAGTTATTCAAACTCTAGGTATGTGCTGGATCACATAATTGACATACAGAAAGAGAAAAAGGATGTCACGTGCATTGGATACAAGAAATGTTCACCACCTGTTAGACAAAATTATGATGCAATGCCTGATGAGGAGAATTGAACTTATTTTGAGCAATCTATTCCTTTAGACATTGAGGAATTTGCGACCGGACTTGGATACAAAAATGAAGTATCATCAGATTCGGATGTTTCAACAGTTACAAGTGTTTCAACTGCTGAACAAAATCAGGATCCTCCAGTCATTGTTGAGGATGCTGATTCTTCAGATGATGAATCCGATGATACTGACTCAGCACAGTCTGACGCGGTAATTAAAGAAGAGGACATACCTCTTGAGAATCATATTTATGTGATCCTCCCGCAAAACCTGATAAGACTGTTCTGGTCGAGTCCACTTCCTCGCAAGAATCTGAGACTGTGAATTTGTTGTACACTCTTGTTGGTGATAATAAAATCTATTCTGACAAAGATTTTTCGATTAAAAATGTAAATCAATCTTTAATCAGTAAAGTTTTTGAAGATTCGACAAGTAGGTTTTTGGGATAGTCGGGTTCACACGTTGTGGTAACACAATGCCCTTCGATTCCAATAGCCGAAATTCGAAAACAATATGGCAATCAGAAATTACCAACAGTGAAAAAGCAGCAAAATCATACCAAACCAAATGGTAAATCAACGACTCAAGGTCGAAAGGAACCGAACCAAAAGAAGAACAAGAAAGTGAACTTTGTGAAATCAACGGGAACGGACAAATTGGAAACTTTTGCAAATAAATCTAACTTAGATCATGTCAATCAAGTTAAATTTTTGAAAAGAAATCAACAAAACAGTTCAAAACCAAGTACCTCGGGATCACAAAGTTCATCGACAAGACAATCACATGTTACTTCGGGGTTTGTTGAACAAAGATCATGTTTTGAGTGTGGTGAAATTGGACATATCATTCGAAATTGTCCATATCTTCATAAACTAAAAGCTAAAGTTGATGATCCCCGTGAACAAAATTACCAAAAGCGACCTGTTTCTTCAAACCAAGATCCCCGCCTTGTAAAAGAAAGGGAAAAGAAACAGAAACACCAACAAGGCAAGGTAATTGAGAAGGCAATTAAAACTGACGTGGTTCAAAAACAACATGTCTCTATCAAACCAGAAATTTTGAAAACTTCAAACAAACAAGAAGTTAAAATTTCAACCAATCAAGCTGGTAAAAATCAACAGACATGGAAACCCAAATTGACCACAAATTCAGGGGGAACATCACAATTTCCAAACCATAGAAAAGTTGAAGTAACTTTTGTTGATGAAAATGGAAGACCCAAGACTACAATGTCTTGGGTCCCTATCGCCAACTAATCATGTGAGTTCATGTGCAGGATGTTCCAGGAGGAACTTTCAGCAGTCATTGGATTGTTGATAGTGGGGCATCCAGGCACAAGACAGGCGATATGAAGCTTCTCTACGACGTTAAATCTATTAGAGGAGGTTATGTTGCTTTTGCTGGAGATAAAGGCGGATATATTACTGGTGAAGGAATAGTATCCAACAGGGTTGTAAGCTTTGATAAGATCAACTTTGTGCAACAACTTGATCACAATCTTCTCAGCGTTTCACAAATTTTTGATAAGCAGTTTTCAGTGCACTTTGATGCAAATTTTTGATAAGCAATTTTCAGTGCACTTACGGCATTATCAAAAACTTGATCATTCAGATTGAGAATTTGTATACTTTGAAGGTTAAACGGATTCGCAGCGACAATGGAACTGAGTTTAAGAATCATGCCATGGAGGAGTTCTGTAGATCAAAAGGTATTCTTCACGAATTTAGTGCGGCTTACACTCTTCAACAGAACAGCGTCGCTGAACATAAAAACCGTACATTGATCGAGACTGCTAGGACGATGTTGGTAGAGTCACAATTGCCGATTCCCTTCTGGACTGAAGCTGTGTCCTCTGCTTGTTATACATTGAACCGAGTCCTTACAGTCAAAAGACACAACAAGACCTGCTTCGAGCTTCTTCACAAGCGGAAACCAGATTTGCCATATCTTGAACCGTTTGGAGCTCCTTGCACAATGATCGATCCTAATGGAAAGTTTGGGGCAAAAGCTATTGAAGGATACTTTCTTAGGTATGCCACCCCGAACTTAAGAGTCTGGAACGTAGAGACAAAAAGGGTCGAGGAATGGTCTGAGGTCAGAGTACAACGGCACACATAGCCAGTCAAATGTCCAAGTCAACCATGGATGTTTGATTATGATGCCTTTTTCAATTCGATCAATATTCAAGAAGTTGAAGAAAGTGCTGCGGAAAGGATGTTTTTCGAGAGTGACAATGCAACAGATTCACCGTTGGTTCGTCCAATTATTATTAACAATCAAGAACCAGCTTCAGTGAACAATAATGCTCTCGACAATGAGGATTTTCACGATGCTACCGAACTGAACGAATCTTCAGATGATGATGAATTTCTTGATGCAGACCAAGAAGCTGTTCATGGTACCTCAGAGGCTATACCTCCAGTGGACACCCCTAAAACAGCTGAAGCTACTGCATTCACCTCTTCGCCAGTTCAGGGTATTGAATTGGTTGTTGATCTCAATCTCAACAATCTCGGTACAAACATTCCTGTTTCGGAAAATCCTGAAACAAGAATTCACAATACCCATCCTCAACAAAACATCATCGGAAATGTACAAAGTGGCGTTCAAACGAGAAACATGTTGCGAAACAACAACAATGCGGGCTTGTATGCGGCGATTCGAGAATCTGGTCAACAAAACGATTGGTCTTCGCGTGTTATGTATCACAAGAGGAACCAAAATCAATTTAAGAAGCTTTGAAAGATAGTTCTTGGGTTGAAGCTATGCAGGAAGAACTGCAGAAATTCCAGAAGCTAGGTGTCTGGAAGCTCGTTGATAAACCTGAAGATTACAAGAAGATTGGTACCCGTTGGGTTTATAAATGAAAAAAGGGTGACCGTGGAGTAGTGATTCGAAACAAGTCAAGATTAGTCGTTCAAGGTTTTCGTCAGATTGAAGGGATCGACTACAACGAAGTTTATCCACCATTTGCATGTCTGGAAGCAATTCGAATCTTTCTAGCCTATGCTTCCTTCAAGGGATTCAAGGTCTACCAAATGGACGTGAAAAGTGCATTCTTACATGGTGTGGTTGAAGAAGAGGTGTACGTCGAACAACCTCCAAGTTTTGAGGATCCTATTCATCCTGATCGGGTTTGGTTGCTGAACAAAGCTCTCTATGGTCTACATCAAGCACTGTGAGCTTGGTATGCAACCTTATCTAATTATCTATTGGAGAATGGATTTCGCAGAGGTCTTATCGATTGCACTCTTTTCATCAAAGAATAGGATGGAGATCTTCTATTAGTACAAGTATACGTAGATGATATTATTTTTGGTTCTACTAACGATGTTTTGTGTAGGAATTTCGAGCGTGTTATGCAGGAGAAATTTGAAATGAGCGCTATGGGGGAGATGACTTTCTTTTTGGGCTTACAAGTGCAACAAACGAAGTCTGGGATATTCATCCATCAGACTAAGTATGTCAATGACATCTTGAGCCGGTTCCAGATGTCTAATGCAACGCCCATTGGTACCCCACTTCAGCAAAATCATGGAATTCATCCTGACTTGAAGGGTGAAGTTGTTAGCTCCTCTTACTACCGCGCTATGATCGGATCTCTTATGTACCTCACAGCATCAAGGCCAGACATAATGTATCCAACGTGCCTGGTTGCCAGATATCAAGTTAATCCGAAGGCCTCACATCTTGCAGCTGTAAAAAGGATTTTTCGCTATTTGAAGGGATGCCCAGACACCGGTCTATGGTACCGTAGGGATGATAGCTTTGACTTTATCGCTATCAGTGATTCTGATTTTGGCGGATGCAAAATCGACGGCAAATCTACAACGGCTGGATATCAGTTTTTAGGAAATCGCCTAGTCACATAGCAGTGCAAGAAGCAGACTTGTGTCGCCACATCAACATGTGAAGCTGAATACATTGCTGCCTCAAGTTGTTGCTCCCAAGTCCTGTGGATCCAACAACAAATGCGCGACTACGGTTTTGAATTCCTAACTACTCCTATTTTTGTTGAAAATTCTGCTGCCTTACAGATCACTAGAAATCCTGTGCAGCACTCAAAGACCAAACACATCGAAATCAAATATCACTTCATACGTGATTGTTTTGAAAAAAGACTAATCGATGTTGTTAAGGTCCACACCGATGACCAACGTGCCGACCACTTTACCAAAGCATTTGACAAATCACTATTTAACTTTTTATTACTGGTAAACGGCATTAAGGTCAAGCAAGAGTAAAACCGACATCGGAAAATCGTTTTTGTAAATATCTTTGTGTTTTTATTTTATCATAGTTTTTTACATTTTAGGGGGAGTAATCCAAATTTGAAAAATTTAAAAACATCGAAAAATTTCAAAAACACAAAAACAATAGAAAAACAAAAATGAGTTTCTTGGCGAGCAAAAGAGAAAATGATAGTACATCAGTGGTCTGTCCAAAACGATAAGCAGCTCTATATAAGATGTATCGGTAGGCTCACAATCATTTTAAAGTGTGCAGGGTGATATAAACTTAAATCGACTAAAGACCATGTGGTAACCACTCATTGGCATATGGTCTTAGTACCGAAATTTTGTTTGAGAGATTGCTGAGGTTCTGAGATATGTGGTCTTTATGCTATTTATCATCTGGGTATCATGGTTGTTTTTTTAACCGAATTATAACGGAGACGAAGTCTAGATCTTCCATGATACCATACATACGTGTACATACTGCATACGACCTCAAAAAGTGATCAACAATCACATGTCCACAAAATAAGTGATAATATATCACATTTATCCGGGTCAAGTTCGTCTATTTGCTGTACGTTAGTACTGACCTGTTCACGGACTTGCTCCTGTGCCCTCATGCATCTGAAAATCAAGTTCCACATCAATAAGTGATTCTAGCACATAGGGCTTGTTTTCAATAAAAAATAAGTGAGTATCTCACTTTTTCATATACGTAAAAACAGATGATAAATGGTATACTCACCAGTAAGATGAACTCTCGTGCATACCTTGATACGGGAATGTGTCGTGTGTGGATGAACACCGGTCGGTAAGTATAAATCATACACTAATCGTATCCCCTCGCCACGATTACATCTGATAAGTTGAGCCTATGTGGACAACAATACCGATACTTGTTATAGAATGCTTATCTAAATGTTAACTAATTGAACAACAAGAGTGTTTTGGCGTGACCGTACACTGATATGATTCTCTTACCCTCGAAACTCACAAAAAGAATGTCTTTAAATATTTATTTAATGCTTTTAGTTTCTGCATCTCTGTATATATTTATTTACTACTGTCCGTCATTACATTTCACATATTCAAAATACCAAAAAGATTTTAGTTGTGTTTTAATATAAACTTTATTAAAATCAAAAAGATTTTATTTCTGTTTTATCTTTGATTACCCGATATTGGAACTCGAGTCTTTGTTACCTGAAATCTGTTTTAAAACCAAAACAACTGATTCTTCATAAACGGTCGAAATTTGCAAGTTTTTGAAAGTTAAAAAACCAAAATTGAACAATTTGTTAAACTTTCAAACTGTTGGACGGTGGTTGATTGAAAAATGGTCACATGTGTGTCGTTTGTTTATGTTAACTATATTCCAAGTGTAAGTTCTCATTACGTGTTTAGCTTTCTTGTACGTGCAGATGCAAATGTGATAGAAGACAAGCTTCGGAATGAAGACACGACATGGAGGCACTCAAAAGATAAAGATGATCGAGTTGCCGCTGACCTATCATCAACACCTCAAGGATCTAAGTGCTGAAAATGGAGTTTATTTTAAGGGGGAGTTTGTTAGCACACTTCCTAAATGAAAGGGGGAGTTTGTTGATACCCTTTCTACTTACGACACATGAAGACTTTGAAGATCCTCCGACATGATAGACATGGAAGATGAACCCTCACGAGCAGCATCCAAGGGGGAGTTTGTTGATACGCTATGTGGACGTAGCCCGTTCAGTTCGTCATCGCTTCGAGTTGAAGAACAAGACTTGATATCCTCCATCAAGTCTCGATGATAAGTGTTGCAGAACTATCTGTTGTTGCTGTTGTTTATGTTCTGCAAGATGCAGCCCTTGACGAAAAACCCTGAAGTTGCTGCATGATGATGAAAAACCAGCAACACCTGCAGCTCGACGAAAGACATACACCTATTGTTGTTTGACGAAAAACCTATTGAAGAAACATATGTTTCGTCGACTTGGGAGTGTGACGAAACACACTTTGTTTCGTCACATTGGTGTTTCGTCGAGGACATTCGCCGACTGAAGGAGTTTCGTCGTCTCTGTCCCTTATATAAGCAGCAACCGGAGATAGAGCACAAGAGAGACAGACACACGGGAGAACTGAGAAAGTTGTGAGCATGGTTGCAGAAATCGGCCTAGGCGGCCGATTAATCGGCGCTTAGGCGTTAGGCGGTCATCTACTGCCTAATTTTGAGCTAGGCGGTCAATTAATCGGTCATGGTCAAAAATCGGTCAAAATCGGTCCTAGGCGGTCAAAATCGGTCCTAGGCGGTCAAAAATCGGATTAATCGGACAATATTAGTCGGTCAAAATCGATCAAAATCGGTCCTAGGCGGTACTAGGCGGTCCTAGGCGGTCAAAATTGGTCAAAATCGGTCAAAATCGAACCATACTATCTGAAACTTGAAGTATTTATGTGAATTTTGAAGTATTATTTTTATATTATTGGGTATATATATATAATTTTGAAAAAATACATATAAAAATCCCATTCCGATTAACCCTATTAATCCCGATTAATCCCTAGGCTGTACCTCACCGCCCGACTAGCGCCTAGCGCCTTCTACAACTTTGGTTGTGAGAGTATAATATTCCGTAATCGTTGTAAACAACTTTCTGGTTTTAATATATTGTGAGTTTGAAACAGTAAATCTTTGTGTCTTGTTCGTGTTTATCTTTGCTCGGTTTGCTTTCCCGGGTGGATTCCGCACAACCGGGTTTGTTCGTATACAAGGATTAGGCGACTAGATCCTCCGCTAGTTGGACCTACACTACTCATGACCTACTAGTCTAGTTGTATTGTGTCTCCATTTACAAATGTGTGTTGTGGGTTCAAATCTTTACACGTGAAAGGTAAAGGTGAAATTAAGGTTTTGAAAAATTTGCCGTTAGAAAAAAAAAAAAAAATTGGCCCTGTAAATTTTCATATAAAAGATGAGTAGACGATAAGTGAGCCAAACAAAATAGGCTATTGTTATACTATTTTTTTAATTGGGTTTTAATTTTTTTTTGAACGGCAAGAAACGACGTGCCAACCACCGTGACACCGGACGCTATGGCCAAGGTCGACTGCTTGACCGCCGCCAGTCCCTTGGCTCTCCCATATGACTTTCACCCGCCCGAAGGCACGACAGTGGAATAATCGGTAAAACCTCGCCTCCCATCCAACACAAACCGGCGCCATTCGTATTCGCCCTTCACCTGGATGTGGCAGAAAATAATGGGAAGAGTGGGAGTCGAACTTGGGTCATAATGAACACCAAATTTTTCCCCAACCACTCCACCACTAACTCATTGGCAATTGGGTCTTAAATTTAATCATGGGTTTTTGGACCTGGAATAGTGGGCCATGGGTGATCGGTCAGACGATCACCCACCTTACATAGTTACACATGGCCTAGGCCTACCTAAAATAATCGAGTATAGTGGTAAATTGTTACAACCAGAGAAATTTAGTAATAAAGTATTTACAATAACGTCGTCGTTAACAAAAGGAAATTATTACAAGAAGAGAATTAATAATAAAGCATTTACAATAACGTCGTCATACAATTTACACCACTGTTCCCTAGTAATCGTAATCGATTACTTATAACGGGTTTTCAAGTTCTCTTAATATGTGTGGTTCTATATTTAACCCTCTCCTATATGGGTAACCCAAATTTGGAGTAATTATGCACACATACACACATAAGGTCTAGTCTTAGTACATAGCGGATTTTGTCAAAAGCGTTGTAAACTATGAGAGGGCGATACGCATATTCGTGTGGGTTTTATGGGCGAGCGTACCTACATCCATTTTTAATATAATTTTAAATCTCGGTTTCTGGCACACCTGGGCTGAAAGAAGCTGAAAATCTAATTAGTTTCAAAACTTTCCATGATAATGGGTCTAAACACACGATTCCTTTTTTTTTTCTTTTACACACGATTCTAAAATCTGTTAATTTTTTTCTTTAACACACGATTCTAAAACCTGTTAATCAAATTGTCCTGAATAGGGGGTGTTTGGTGTTGCGTTTTCAAAATAGATTATTCGTTTTCAAAACTGCGTTTTGGAAAAGCATGTAGGTACATGCTTCTCCAAAACTGCGTTTTGGAGGCAGATAATCACTTTTTCATCCAAACATTTTTTTTAGATTATTTATGTTTTACAAACGTAATAAACAAATAATCACTTCAAAACGTAATCCCAAACACCCTCTAAGTAAAAGAAAATATAAGTGAATGGACTTAAATAAATCAACATGACAAAAGATCAAATACAAATACATTTAACGTACAAAACGTACGAATTGAAGGTTTTACTGAAAAACGCGGTGGCATTTTTGTAATCATCAGTAATTATCAAAATTACTCTACAAATGATCCTGTAGAGTAATTTTGATCTTTGTAGAGTAATTTTGTAAAAATTTTTTGTAGAGTAATTTTGATCATGTAGGGTAATTACCAAAATTACTCTACAAGTGTATCAAAATTTCTGTGTATCAAAATGACTTTACAAGTGAATCAAAATTACTTTGCAAGTTTATCAAACAACATACAATTCAAAATTACTCTATGATCTTGTGGAGTAATTTTGTAAAATGACCCTGTAGAGTAATTTTGTAATTTTTTTAGCATTTAGTTATGGGGTTTAGCTTTATGGTTTAGATTTTAGCATTTAGTTTGGGTGTGTGCCGGGGGGGGGGGGGGTTAGGTTTTTTGGTGAGGTATAGTTTTTTGATCAAACATTTAACAAAATTACTATACAAGATCAAAATTACTCTACAAGAACAATTTACAAAATTACTCCACAAGATCAAAATTACTCTACATTATCATTTGTAGAGTAATTTTAAAAATTACCCTACAAGCAGATAATTACAAAAACGCCACCGCGTGTTTTTGTCTTTTTCATACTATACTATTCGTACGTTTAGTACGTTAAAGTTATTTGTACAGGAACTTTACTCAAATCAACATTCACTTCAATGAATAAGACCCGTATTCATGTCTGTTCATTTTAGTTTTTTTTTTTGAACGGCGCGGTTAGGATATCGCTAACTAGGTTAGTAGTTAGTCTGTTAGTATCACCAAGTTAGTATTAAAACACCCTTTGCATGGACTTAAACTCAAGACATTCAAGAGAAGCAAAACTTCCCAACTTAAGCTAACAAATTTTTTTATTGATATTATTCTATTCATTTTATATTTCACATGAGTCAAACACCATTTTCTCATATAAGGCGTACACTATGTAGTCTTTATGTTTTTAATAATCCAATTTTTTTATTCACATTATTCGATTCATTTTCTATTTGTCACATGAGTCAAAGTCCATTTTCTCATATAAAGTGTATACTATGTAGTCTTTATGTTTTATAATATTCCAACTTTTATTAATGTCATTTGGAATTGCACTTACAATAAAATATGGTGAACTTATCTAACTACTATAATAAAAGAAATCAACTTTTGGACACGTGTCATTCATTGAAGGTATCCTCAAATTTATATTTATCTAAATAAATAAATAATAAATTAATATTAAATCTTATCATACTTTAATAAAATACTAGGTGTAGTACCCGTGTAACCACACGGGTAGGTTTAGTAATGATCGAAATCAAATACTAAAAAACAGATTATAATATATCATTTAAATTTTGGTCTTTAGTTCTATATCTTTATAAAGTAATGTTGAAGACAGTATGTGTGACCACATGGGTAGTTTTAATAACCATCGAAATAGATTATAATACATCATTTAAATTGTTTGTATTTAGTTCATGTTTGATATAGAAATTAGCTAAGTAACTCAAAATTGCTTGTCTAAACCGAAATCATGACCTAATTTTATATTGTCTAATAATTAAAGCCTGACCTAATTCAAATAACCAAATGTTATTAAACAGTTCAATAAAGCCCCTTATATTTGATCCAATTGAGCTTACTAATGGATTAGATTTTGTAGGCCCGTTAAAACCCTTCTATCAAATATGGATTAGATTTGTTAAAGACATGTATCAAATGTCCTTAATACGCTTATCCCTTAATATCACTTAATATTCCTTAATACCCTTATCCCTTAATACTCATAACATAGACAGATTTACATCAGATTATAATATATCATTTAAATTTTGGTCTTTAGTTATATTTATACTATATTAGACCATGTTTTATAGATAAGTATTATTTTAGTTTAATCTTTTCTAATTAATTTATATATAATCCTCCTACTAAATATTATTTAGTTTAATTTCTTATGGATAATTATTTTTTAGTTTAATCTCCTTGTCATCATTACACTTCACCAAAAATGCAACTTGACTGTTATAAGTTGTATGATATGACTAATATCATCACCGATCATCATCATCATCACACTTCTCCAAAAATCTCCAAATATCTCACTCAACTCTCAATAGTCAACACAGATCTTCATCATCTTCATCCAGCTTCATCATTTTCATCCATCCTCATCTTGAAATCAAAGGTTTGATTTTTGGTTCCATTCGATGATTTGAATGTGTTTATATTGTGAAAAAACAGAGGGTTGATTCTGGGTTCCATTCGATGATTTTGGGTTGATTTTGGGTTCCATTCGATGATTTTGTGTTGGTTTTGAAAAAAACAGAGGGTTGATTTTGGGTTTGATTTTAGGTTCCATTCGATGATTTTGGGTTCCATTCGATGATTTTAGGTTGGTTTTGAAGAAAACAGAGGGTTGATTTTGGGTTTGATTTTGTGTTCCATTCGATGATTTTGGGTTTGATTTTGTGTTCCGTTGGCTGATTTTGGTTTGATTTTGAAAAAACAGGGGGTTGTTTTTG
The DNA here is from genome assembly GCA_030545235.1 of Helianthus tuberosus. NCBI lineage: Eukaryota > Viridiplantae > Streptophyta > Magnoliopsida > Asterales > Asteraceae > Helianthus > Helianthus tuberosus. The sequence continues at coordinate 6,222,381 of CM060362.1, forward strand.
TTCATGATTTTGGGTTCCATCCGACGATTTTGGGATGATTTTGAAAAAACAGAGGGTTGATTTAGTTCAAAATGCATCAAAACAGAGGTTTTGAATGTGTTTTGGTTTTGATTTTTGTGGGTTTAGGGTATCAAAACAGAGGTTTTGAATGTGTTCTTGTTTTGATTGTTGTGGGTTTATGGTTTAGGGTATCAAAACAGAGGTTTTGAATGTGTTCCTGTTTTGATTCTTGTGGGTTTAGGGTTTAGGCTATCAAAACAGAGGTTTTGAATGTGTTTTGGATTTCATTCAATGATTTGAATGTGTGATTTGAATGTGTTCCTCATTTTTGATTTTTGATGATAACAGTTATTTGGTTTTTGTTTGATTCGATGATAACAGTTATTTGGTTTTGGTTTGATTCGATGTACAAAATGGCTGCGGAAGTAAAGATAAGCAAACACCAACTACGAAGGCGAGAACAGTTGACAACCTCCTAGAAGATGCGGTGCACATAAGGAAGTGATTGATATGAATGAATACAACCCCAGTGGAGCTCTTCGATTTTCCTTGAAATTCCAGAGCTCGCTAATTACATATCTACCACTTGGGTTATATTCATTCATATGAATGAATATAACCCAGTGGCAGATATGTAATTACCAACACTGAGGTTATATTCATTCATATCTGCTACATTCCGAAGTGCACCCGTCAGTAACGATCCACAATTGCTTGTGGTCGTATGACGTTTTGTCTCTGTATTGTATGTGCAAAAACTTGGATTTCTTACAGTTACATCGCTTGCAAGCCTCCACCTCTCCAGGATTTTCCGCTATACGCCTATAAGATTCAACCAAAAAGTTAATCACCATTACGCTTAGCATATTGAAACACTATATTGGGTGAATCCAATAACGTTGTCATCAATTCTAACTTCACCTTTATTGTATGTTACAGTCTTTTGTTATCGAATCTGCAAGTTCCGTCACGTCTACGAAGTTGGTATAATGTTTTGTCTCTGTATTGTATGTATTAAAAGTTTACCTTTAATATACAATTTAGGCTTTAATAATTTATTATAATTTGTTATAAAAAATATTAACAATGCCAGTACAACTTTCATTTTCACAACTCTCCTTAAATATCAGGTTATGTGAATGATATGAGAGAACCAACTGGATCAACTTTTTCTATAATCAGCAACTCTTCCGGAAGATATCCTCCTTTCATCAATTACAATAAAATAAATCAATATTCAATGAATGATTAATAGTTATAAGAAAAGTTTATACAACATACAGATTGTAATATTTGTTAATGGGCTGCTGTGAATGTTATGATTTGTCGATTCAAGTTGTGTGATCATTGAAGATACAAACAATGATAGATTGGTGAATTATACTTAGTGTTGTTAAAACACTGTTTTGAAAACACTTTTGGCTTAAAACATTGGTTTTAAAACTGTCCTTAAATCAACAGTAGTTTCAAACAGTGTTAACTCAAAACTGGTTTCAAAACATATCATTAAGGATTACACTATTATAACCGAACAGTAGTTTCAAACACTGCTAACCTTAACCACTGATTCTATACAATATAAATGACAAACTAAACTACTGCTTCTTCCTACCATTGTTGCATATCAATTTATGAAATGTTTGACACTCAGTGGTTTCTTCAAAGTTGTTGTACACAAGCAACACTTAATGGACAGCAGTTGTAGTATACAAACAGTGGATGAGGGCCATCAGATGTTATAACCATTTTCAAGGGGAAAGTCTAATGCAAACAGTTGTTTATGATGAATAGCAATGGACAGTATTTAGAAAACAGATGTTTGAGCACAACAGTAGTTAGGGGTAAGGAAATGATAATGATTTCAAAGACTATTAAATCAGCAACTGTTTAATAAGATTATGTTGAATGATTTTGTTGAATTATTTTGTCTTGCGTAAACTCAATATCATTTCCAACATCTGTTGATCGTAATTTATGAAATACCTGCAAGAATACCATCCTTAACAAAATACATTTTAGACACAAATTGTCAATCTTTATATGCCACCAGTTTTTACATTCCACTGCTTCATTCCAAGCAGGGCTTTGGTCTTTAACAGCACTTATTTTAGGACAGTAAATTAAATAGCAGCACTTTGTCTGGGGCAGTTGTTGTACACAAGCAGTACTTAATGGACAGCAGTTGTATTATACAAACAATGGATGAAGGCCATCAGATGTTATAACCACTTTCAAGGGGAAGGTGTAATGCAAACAGCTGCTTATGATGAATCCACTGATGTGGATCACTGTTATTTGGCCCAAACAAATAACGACTTTGAAGGGGAAAGTCTATTTCAATGTTTAATAATAATATTATGCTATTGAAAAATAAGATGGTGGTACCTCTTCAAGGGCAAATACACCCCAAATAGAACAAAAAACACAAACAAATTACACAGAAGCCTATACAAAGTCCAACTTTTACAAAATTCTGCTAGCAATAAACACTTCTTCATTCGATATTAAATAGTATTACAAAAATCGAAGTTTGAAAAATATTAAAAACTAAACATTACAATTAACACTTCCTAGGATATCTATTTCTCTCGCCTTCCTCCATGCAATTTCATTTTTAGTTTTAATTTGCAGATCTGCTAGCATATCACAGGTCTTCTGATCTTGTTTCAACAGATGTGTCAAAAACTCTTCGGCTTTTTCTTTAAACTCTGATGGAGGAGAAGAGACAACTTCATCCAGCAGTGCAATGCTACTCCACGTCTGCTTATAATATTTATCACTTACCAACGCAACTTTTTTGTTGACTTCTTCAGCTTTTCTCTGTTCATGGAGTGACCATCTTGAATATTCAATTTTAAGATCGGTATTATCCGACCAGTGGTAGAAGGTTTTGCTTGCCATTTAGAAAGAGTGTGGGTGGGTTTGGACGTTTTGTTTTAGAATGAAGTGTTTTTTAAAAATGAAGTCTTGATGTTTTCAAGTAGAGCAATCATGATCCTTTATAGTGTTTGAAATATTTGATAGGATAAATGAAGAGACGTCTGCTAATAAAGAACATTTTTCAAAGGTTTTACATTAAAATGTTTGATAAGGTAAATCAAGAGACATGTTGGGTATATACACGTTTTTCATTATTAAATCATTACATGTATCAGGTTTTTAAATATAAATTTTTATTTAATGGTTGCATTTAAACCTGATCTTTGGGCTGATAGATATCCTATATAATATCATTGCAAATTCAAACATTGTTTCATCATAACCAGATTCATTCAGTTAAATAGAAGAGCAACTCTTATTGTTTTGCCTTAGCTGTTATAAATACATTAAAATGGAGTCACAAACTGCTGCACAATCTGAGGATTTCAAGCAACACTTTATTAAAGAAATCGAAGAGCAAGTTTTTGCTGATAGGAGTACTCTTCAAGAGTTGAAGAGATGTTTTGACGGACTGCAACTTGGTCTGCTGACAAGAGACCAAGTTTCAAGAGACCTGAGGGCGATGCCGACTACTTCCGTTCGTGACCTGTGTGTTGCGAACAATATAGAATGTGGAGACAGAGACCTGGACTTCATGAGAAAGATCAATGACATACATCGAGAAGTGCAGTGCTCCATGGAGTTGAAGTTAAAATTTCTTCATTCTTGCTATTAGACTTTAAGTGTCTGATTACTTTTCTTTTTTTATGTCATTGTAACTTTTTTTAATATTTATACAATAAACGATTTAATTTTTTTTATGACACTTTATTTTTGCTTCTGTTTAATTATAATTTTAGGTATGGTTTTGGGCTGACCAATTTTTTTGGGTTTGGTTTTAAATACTGAATTTTTGATGTGTTATAGGTTCTTCACTCGGAAACAATTTTTTTTTGGTTTTGTTTTAAACGATACAAGTAAAACTCTAAAGCAGGTATGATATGAAACATATTTTCCTGCCTTGTTAAACAGCAGGTAACACTAAATCAGTGTAGTGAAAATGAAAAGGAAATAATACCTGATGAATGAACCGCACGGTCCGATTATAAAACACTGATCACCCTAAAAATAAACCACGTACCAACCACTACTAGAAAAAATACCTTTAATGACACATGAACAATGACACACACTAAATTTTATGACACACAAACGCTTGTGTCATAAAAAAATGTCATCATTGGTAAAATATGAATATTTTATGACACTTATTCTTGTGTGTCATTGTTTAAACGTCATTTTCGAAAAAATAAAACACATTAAAATATGTGTGTCATGGTTTTGTGTCATCTTTTAACTTTTAGTAGTTAAACAAAACGTGTGTGTCATCGTTGTGTGTCATCAATATGTGTGTCATTGTTGTGTATCATCTTTTAACTTTTACTAGTCGCCGCTAATGGTCCTTATCCGTGTCAATGTTATAAAATCCATTCACAGCCGTTTGATCACAATATCATCTAAGGGCTCTTGTTTTATTAACACTAAAAGGTTTCTCAAAACCTTAGGCGGGCTCAGACTCTCACTTTTCCCTCCCAAATCACACCACTTCCTCCCCCAAACCCTAGAGAGACAGACCTCCGCCGTCTCCTCCGCCACAAACCCACATCGTCTTCGACGTCTCCTCCGGCACAAACCCCCACCGTCTCCGCCATCATCTCCTCCGAGCGTCGCCACCATCAGGTATGTATTTGTCTCGTCATTCTTTCTCTCTACCGATGTCCCGAGACACCAATCGATCCCCCGGTGACAACTGACAACACACCCGAACCAACCCACATCCTCAGCTAACCGGCTAACCCAGAAACCGATTTAAGTCGAACCCCTGTTACCGGCCCCGAACAGTTCCATGGAATTGAAATTAATCTTGAATAAATTTAGTTTCTAAGTGTAGCAGGTGTATTTGAAGTTTTGAGTTTCTCTAGAGTTTTAAGTTTCAGGGGTGAGTTTTACTGTTTTAGTTTGAATGTGGAGTACTTTTGTGTTGTTTACTTACCGGTAACTTGTAGTTTTGGGCCTGTTTGCAGCTTCATTTTGGTGATACTCTTTGTTGATTCAATGTGCCTTTTTTTCTGAGCACCAAGTGCTTGATGAAATTCCCCAATGAGAGTAAAGTTTCAAAAAATGATATTTTCATGTATGGTTTTCAGTATATTTCTTTTTGCATAGTTTGTTAATTGATTTCATGTATGGTTTTCAGTATATTTCACTGTTTTATTGAATCAAGAGTTGTGCTTGTTGACAGAATATGCTATGCTAGTACGTTGCGTTGCTTTGTAATTATAAATGATTGTAGGCTTGATGCCATACATTTAGGTTGCATCCTGGTTCTTACAACTAAACTGGACATACATCTGGTGGTCATGTATCACAGTTTTTCTTCAATTTTATTATTTTCATGCTCATTAGACATTTAGACCATGTGTAGTCATAAAGCCCCTTAGGGGACGTTATGCGTCAAGTGGCGAAACGCGTAAGAGAGGTTATATATGTATGGAGCTTTATATATATGTATGTGTATATATATATGCTCAATAACCTGCTCTCTTTGCACGTTGTGTGGCTTATTTGGAAGCTTATGTGTACAATTTTTGGTGTTATGACATGTTCTATACTTCTATTAGAACATTGCTTTTTCCAAACAGTCCTCATATTCTTTTACTTGAGCGCTTCTTCTCATTGGTTGTGTTGAGCAGGGTTATAAATCATTAGATGTGTTTGTGGCGATTACATTGTGGGTCCTACGTGGATGGTTGGAGGCTTTCTGTCGATTAAGTTTTTAGATGGCCTCTTTGAGCCTATAAGCTATAACTGTTACCTCTTTTGGGTTTCAGTGGCTTAGATATTCTACTTATTGTATGCTTTTAACATTATAATCAGGGAAGACTCCTGTTTATTGGAATCTATGTTTCAGCATATAAGAAATTGAATTAACATTTGATTGCCTGTTGGAAAGTAGTATATAGGTTAACATTTGATTGTGGTCGTGTACTCGGGTTGATGTTTCGGTCTACATACCGATATACCATGTATTAAGATGATTTTTAATAGGTTGAAGTTATATATTGTGCATGATCGTCTTCTTCTGCAGGTTGTGGAGCTTCTTACCAGGAAGTTGGAAAATGAATCTAGCTTGCATCGAAGAGTGGATCTTTTCTTTCTGGTGGATTCCATTACACAGTGCTCTCATTCACAGAAAGGTAAATATATTTAATTGCATACATTACTTACTTCTTTATCGATTTTGACTTTGGAATTTACTAAATTTAATGCATTCAGGCATTGCTGGAGCCTCTTATATCCCTACTGTTCAAGAAGCATTGCCCCGTATTTTAGGAGCTGCTGCTCCACCAGGTGCCAATGCTTCGTGAGAATCGTCATCCATGTCTAAAGGTGGCTACTGGTTACTCCTTTCTTTCAGATTATAAGTTGGTTTGTATTTTCTTTTTTCTAGTTTTAACAGATTTTGAGTTGTGATCAATATTTAGGTTCTAAAGTTGTGGCTTGAGAGGAAAATTTTACCTGATACTCTACTTCGGAGCCATATAGAGGGCATTGGGTCTTCTAATGATGATACTTCTGCTGCTTTATCCTCCAAGCGTCCATCTCGTTCTGAACGGGCTGTTGATGATCCTATAAGAGAGATGGAGGGCATGCTTGTTGATGAATATGGGAGGTATCTTTAGTTCTCTCACTAATCTTTGTTAGGAAGCAAATTAACGTTATTTCAATCTAAATATGAGGTTCACACTTAATGGAAACAGAGTGTATTGTGTGTTATTTATTTTTTTAAGAGTTAAACTTGTGCTAAGATTTATAAGTTATTCTTTTGTGCTAGAGGTAAACACGGCCACAGGAGAACTTGAAACATGTTCTGGAACTTCAATTGAAAGACGCCACTGCATCTTGGAGGATGTGGATGGTGAACTTGAAATGGAAGATGTGTCTGGACATCCAAAGGATGAAAAATTCTTGACAGGCGGTGGTTCTTCCTATAAGGCTGTTCAAGAGGATGATGGCTCTAATAGGTCAATGGATACAGCATTAAATAATTCCAATGAAGCGTCCCCTCTTCGTGAGGGCTCACCGCCACTGCCGCTTGATTCTCCCCCGCCCACTCCCCCTTGCCTTCTTCACCACCGCCACCTCTGTCACCACCCATGGCTCCACCACCTCTGTCACCACCCATGGCTCCACCACCTCCATCAACTCCGTCACCTCCACCGCCACCTCCACCTCCTCCGTCTCTACCCCCATCACAAACATATCCTCTTATTGCGGGTCCATCACAGGTGCCGTTTTCTCAAGCATCAGTGCAACCTATGTCATCCATCCAATGTAATACTCGAATATTGCTTTCGTGATATTGTATTACATTGAATATTAATATATGTCTGAGAATCAACTTGTCCAGGTACCTTTGAACTCTCGTCTTGGTGCTCATGTTGAGGCTGCTGTCAGAGGTGAAATGTTTTCTCAGCAACCGTGTAGGTCCCCGTGTCCGGTTACGGATCTATACGCCTACTTCCTTGTATATGAACCAATCTTGTTGTGCGGAATCCAACAAGATAAGCAAACCGAGATAGAGACGAAAACAAGTAAAGATAACACACGCGGTATCAACGATTAACACATCTTGTATTAAACGCGGAATCAGTTACAGAACAATGTTTACAAACGTAATATGTAAACTCTCTCAACCTCTCGTGTGCTCTCTGTGTTTACAGTATGCTCTCACACTTGTCTAGTGTTCATCTCTCCTCTTACTATTGAACACAACACATGGGTATATATATGCCCAGCACAGGTTGTATGGTCGAAGGATCATGTGGACTGCCCGAAAGATGATCTGTCGATCATGAAGCCATCGAAGGATCCACAAACACTTCGAAGGATGGCATATCCTTCGAAGTCCATCAGAATCCTTCGTGTGATATCTTTCGAGCTTATCCTTCGACACCCACCGAAATCACACTTGATTTCTGTATTTATATTTGGTCTTCATCTTGTGCGATTGGCTGGGTTCGGCCCATGATGCAAGTAATAAAAGCCCAGCATGCATTTGTCTTGATGATGATTGGCCCAAGCATAAATTTCATGCACTCTTTACGTGAATTTCAAAGGCTGCCATTTCTAAATGCATTTGGTCAAAGTTGTGACATCATCATGACATCATCATGATGATGTCATGATGATGTGTCAAGCGGGAACCGGCTCGCGGCGCTCCGTGCTTCGCGTGACGAACTCTGGGACGCACGACGGAGGAATGTCGTGATGTCGGGCTTGAGCCGAACCTAACCGGGTCGAACCGAACCGAGTTGAACCGAACCAAGTCGCGTCCACATAATATGTATCAACAAACTCCCCCTTGGACGCTACTCGTGAGGTTCAACTTCCATATCTTCAATGTCGGAGGATCTTCAATGTCTTCACGTCTTGAAAGCAGAAAGTGTATCAACAAACTACCCGTATCATGTAGGAAGTGTGTTGACAAACTCCCCCTTAACATAAGCTCTCCCTTGAGTTATGCTCGTGAATGTCTTGATCTTTACAACTTGAGATCCTTGTGGTGTTGAAGGTCAGCGGCAACTCCATCATCTTTGTCTTTTGAGTGCCTTCACGTCGTGTCTTCATTCCGAAGCTTGTCATCGATCATGTTCTCCTAGCCTTTAGAATCTGCACATGCAAGAAATCTAAACGCGTAATGAGAACAACCGCTTGGAATATAGTAAACATAAACAAACGACACACGTGTGACCATTGTTTAAGCAAACACCGTCCGACTGTTTGAAAGTTTAACAAATTTTATCAATTTCAATTTTAACTTTCAAAACTTGCAAATTTCGACCGTTTATGAAGATTTAGTCGTTTTCGGTTTTCGTTCAGGTTTCAGGTAACGAAGACTCGAGCTCCAACATCGTACGATCGAAAATAAAATAGAAATAAAATCTTTTTGACTTTTATAAATTTTATATTAAAACTCACCTAAAATCTTTTTGGTATTTTTAATATTTCAAAAGTAAAGACAGAAAGCAGTAAATAAATATACACAAACATGCAGAAACTGAAGGCATTAAATAAATATTTACAGACATTCTTTTTGTGAGTTTCGAGGGTAAGAGAATCATATCAGTGTACGGTCATGACAAAACGCTCTTGTTGTTCTATTAGTTAACATTAAGATAAGCATCCTATAACAATTATCGGTATTGTTGTCCACATAAGCTCAACTTATCATTTGTAATCATGGCGAGGGGATACGTTAAGGTATGATTTATACTTACCGACCGGTGTTCATCCACATCACGACACATTCCCGTATCAAGGTATGCACGAGGGTTCATCTTACCGGTGAGTATACCGATTATCATCTGTTTGACCGTATATGATGTGAGATTCTCACTTATTTTGATTTGAAAACAAGCCCTATGTGATATAATCACTTATTGATGAGGAACTTGATTTTCGATGCATGAGGGCACAGGAGCAAGTCCGTGAACAGGTCAGTACTTTCGTACAGCAGAGAGACGAACTTGACTCCCGGATAAATGTGATATTTTATCACTTATTTTGTTTGGACATGTGATTGTTGATCACTTATTGAGGTCGAATGCAATATGTACACGTATGTATAGTATCATGGAAGATCTAGACTTGCGTCCCCGTTATTTTTCGGTAAAAGATACAACCATGATACCCAGATGATAAGCAGCATAAAGACCGAATATCTCAGAACCTCGGCAATCTCTCAAACGAAATTTCGGTACTAAGACCATATGCCAATGAATGGTTCCCACCCAGTCTTCAGTCGATTTAAGTTTATATCACCCTGCACACTTTAAAATGATTGTGAGCCTACCGATACATCTTATATAGAGCTGCTTATCGCTTTTCATTTAAGGTTTAAAGAGGTTTGGACAGACCACTGATGTACTATCATTTTCTCTTTTGCTCGCCAGGAAACTCATTTTTGTTTTTCTATTGTTTTTGTGTTTTTGAAATTTTTCAATGTTTTTGGATTTTCAAATTTTGGATTTACTCCCCCTAAAATCAATAAACTAAGACAAATTTAAAACACAAAGGTATTTACAAAAATGATTTTCCGATGTTGGTATTACTCTTGTTTTACCTCAATGCCGTTTACCAAAATTAATTTTTAATCAGAAATGATTTATCGAATTTTAGAGAAAATGAGTTGGCACGTCGGTAAACGGTGTGGACCATGACAACATTGACGAGTTTCATAGTGAAACAATCACGTGTGAGGTGATATTCGAGTTCAACGTGTCTGGTCAAAGAGTGCTGTAAGCAGCTTAAATATCGACAAGTATAGGAGAGATTAGAAATTTAAAACCGTATCCTGCAACTGCTTCGTGCATTGTAAGGAATCTGAGCGCTCTCCCAAACTGGATATCCACCCGGTGTGGACTTCAAACTCGATTCTTTGTAGCTACTGAGAAGTCTCTTCACAGCAACAAGATCACAGACCTCTGGGTCCGGCTGGTTTTCCAAATTGCACCAGCGAAGGTCTTTGTCTTTCTCTTTCAGAAGTAGTGTGCGGTTGTTCAATCCACGCCAAGGCATTCGCACACCCGGTTGGTTTGTTCAACAAACACATTTTCTTCAATCACACCGTAGAGAAAAGTACCCTACACGTTCATCTTGTGGACTTTGAACTTCTTGTGGAAGAAAAATCCATGAATCTTCGAAGAGCTTCAGACGTGCTACAGGCGCGTACTTTTCATTGGAATCTTTCCTGAGGACCCGATCAAAAACCATAACAGCTAATTTTTGGAATGATCTTCATCTTGTCGAATTTTTCAACTTCATTCAACCACATTCTTTCATCAGCAAATTCTTCTTCTTTTCTTTTTCTTTCCTCTCTCTCCATCAATGGCAACAATATTCTTCTGTCGCCTATCTTGTGTAAGGACGCTCCACTATCAACAATCTTACGACTATCGAAAGTTCCTCCTGGAACATCCTACACACTCACTCAGAGATTAGTTGGAGAGTGGGACCCAAGCCTTCACAGACTTGGGTCGTCCGTCATCATCGAGGATTGTGACATCCATTTCCCGATGATTCGGAATTGATGTAGCTCCCCCTGAAACAATTACTGGTTTTGGTTTCCAAATCTGTTTTTGTTCTTCATGTTTAACATTTGATTTAACAGATTTTGTTTGGGAAACCTCCGGTTTTAAAACCTTTTCAATTTCTTTTCTTTGTTTCCTTTTCTGTTTCACTTCTTGTTGTTTAACAAGACGAGGGTCTTGTTTTGGTGAAACAAATCTTTTATGGTAATTGTTACCATGGGGGGCATCAATTTTTGCTTTCAACTTATGAAGATATGGACAATTTCGAATTATGTGTCCAATAGTACCACATTCAAAACACATTCTCCGCTCTACAAACCTCGGAGTATCATGTGGTCGTCTTGCCGATGATGAACTTTGTGATCCCGAAGTACTAGGTTTTGAACTGTTTAGTTCATTTCTTTTCCTCACTGTTGTTTTCTTGACAAAATCTAAGTTAGATTGGTTCTCAAAATTTGCAATTTTGTCCGTTCCCTTAGATTTCACAAAGTTCACATTCTTTTTCTTCTTCTGATTCGGCTTCCTTGGATTTTGAGTCGGTGTTTTACCTTTTGATTTGGCATGATTTTGCTGTTTTTGCACTGTTGGTAACTTTTGATTGCCAAATTGTTTTCGAACTTCGGCCTTTGGGATAGGAGGGCACTGTGTTACAGTAACACGTGATCCTGTCTTTCCCAAAAACTTACTTGTCGAATTTTCAAAAACTTTACTTATTAAAGATTGATTAACATTCTTTATAGGAAAATCTTTGTCTGAGTAAATTTTATCATCACCAACAAGAGTGTACAGCAAATCCACACTCTCCGACTCTTGGGCAGATGTGGACTCGGTTGGAACAGTCTTAGCAGGTTTTGCGGGAGGATCACATAGAATATGATTCTCAAGAGGTATGTCCTCTTCTTTGATTACCGCATCAGACTTTTCCGAATCAGTATCATCAGATTCATCATCAGAAGAATCAGAAGCCTCACTGTATATCACAACTGGAGGATTCTGTTTCAGTTCAGCAGATGACACACATGTATCTGCTGACACATCTGAATCTGATGATACTTCCTTCTTGTATCCGAGTCCTGTTGCACATTCTGCTGCAAATTCCTTAACATCTAGAGGAACGGATGGCTCAAAGTGAGTTCTATATTCCTCATCAGGCATGGCATCATAATTGTTTCTCACGGGTGGTGGACATTTCTTATAACCTATGCATGTGACATCCTTTTTCTCTTTCTGAACATCAATGATGTGATCCAACACATAGCTAGAGCTCAAATAACTATCCAACTTGAGTCGGATCGCCTCACTTTCAGTTTTAACACAAGCCATTTCTTTTTGCATCACCTCAAGACGAGTGATATACAAATTAATGTCAGTTTGTTTTCTGGAAACCATTTTAGTCAGCTCAGTTTTATCTTTCTTTAATGTTTCAATCATTGACTTAAATTCCTTTTCATGGTTTTCATAAAACATGTTGGCTTCAGTGCACTTTGAAAGATCAACAGTTAATTTCTGATTATGAATGAATGTCACATCATATTTCTCTTGCAAAGCCTCGTGTTTGCTTTGCAATTCACACCACTTATCATTCACTAAAACATGTTTGTCTTGCAAGTCAAACAAACTAGCTTGTAAAGCATCGTGTTTGCCTTGCAACTCAGACAAGTTTGCTTCCAAATCAGCACATCTAACATTCAAACTATCACAATTATCACAGCTAACAGAAGTGGGTTCATCGACACATACCTGACTTGATGAACTGTCGACATTAGCCATAAAGGCTGAATGGAGAGAAGACGAAGAATAAGCAGCTTGATCCACCAAAATAGATCTTCTTTGAATTCCTGCTGCTGCTTCATCCAATAGCTCATCAATATTAGCATCGACTGACGCAGCTGATGTGTCATCCACCTGATCATTGCCTGCAGTGGAGGATTCTTCATCCGAGCTTCCACTATAACCAGAAGAGTCTTCATCTTCAGAAGATACATCACCATTGGTGGAAGATTCTCCACCACTGGCGTGTTTAAGATCATTAACCACTTCAGCAAAACAAGCTGTTCCATCAGGTGCATCATTTCCCAACTGGATTGACCAATCACAGCCTTCATCTACTTGAACCACAAGTGCCTGGTTGGCATTTGATGGTCCTGCTTGAGTCTGATTGTTGACAGGCACCAATGTGTGAACATTGTTCCTGTTCTGGTTCTGCTGGTTGCCTTGACCTCTGAAGGGATTCTGGTTCCCATGTTGAGATGGCCTTGTACATTCCCTCTTAAAATGGCCACGTTCACCACAGTTGAAGCATTTGACAGCCTGTTTATCAAACCCATACTTGGTGTCTTTCTTGCCTTCCAAGCTGGTTCTGCCCGTTCTTTCCATAAAATCCTTTGCTCGCCTAACAGCACTGGCAAAGGCCCACTTAATATCCATCATCTCCATCTCCTCTTTATCAATCTGCTGATAGTCTTCTTGAGTCAGATTAATGTTGCCAATCTGACCTTCTACTAATCCACAGTATGCGCTCACCAGAGTGTTTAGCAGCTCCATGTGTTCCTTTGCTACTTCCACACTGACTTTCGAGAAGCTTGAGGTGTCGAGCCGTACTGTATTTGGCTTTGATTGTTGACCAGCAGATGATGTGCTACCATAACAAGCTTGCTGTTGAGGAGGAAGAGGATTCCCGTACATATCTGTTGGTACGGTAGATTGAGGAGGAAGTGGATTCCCATACATGTCTGTTGTTTCGGGAGATCGAACTGGTAAAGGATTTCCGAACATATCAGTTGGTCTGAGAGGTCGTTGCTGTTGTGGTGCTGATTGAGGGACTGGTTCAAGCAGATTTCCATACATGTCTGTCTTTGGAGGTACCAGAACTTGGATAGTATTGCCATACATATCTGTGCTAGTCACAAAGGCTGTTTGAATTGGGGCATGTGAAGACGGTTTTGTAGAAGTACTAGAAGTTCCAAAATACATTTCAGGATTTTGTGGCACTGGAACTCTTTTCGCCTTGAGAGTTTCTTCCTGATTCTTGTTTTCCAGGATTTGAACAAAGTCGTTGAAGCTTGTTGTAGCTAAAGTACCATTGTACTTCATGATTTCCAAGAAAGTATTCCACTGAGGTGGCAACGCATCTGCAAACTTCTTAACAATCTCTGCAGGAGTTGTAGCAACCCCAAAATTTGTCAATTCAGTCAACAGATGATTGAATCGACTTGTCAAATCACCCAACGACTCATTCTCCATACAAGTAAAACCATCAAACTCTTTCTTCAGCAGTTCTTTTCTCAATTGACGTGTCGCTTCATTTCCCACGCCCCTTGTCTTCAACGCGTCCCACAACCTCTTCGTTGTCTTGTATTTTACGAATTGATGATAGATATCTTTACTTAAAGCCTGAGTGAGAATGGCGTATGCCTTCTTTTCTAGATCATAGACCTTCTTCTGATCTTCCGTGAGATCTGCAAACGTAGCAGCAGATGATGCGGCAACCTCTATTGTTTGATCGAAATCAGTAATAAACCGCAACCACAATTCTGTATTTTGGCCAAGAACGTATGTATGAAATCTGTCAATCCATCCTGGATATTCATATAAGTGCATCAACTTTGGAGGTCTATTCAAACTTCCAGTTTCGCTTTCGCTTAAAAGAATGCTTTGAACACTTGGAACTTGATTTGACACAAATGCCCATTGACCGGTAGAAATTGCATTAGCTTGAGAAGATGCCGGTGCGGAAGACGACGGAGTACCAAAATACATATCTGTATTTACCAAAGTATTCCACCTTGGATTCATTTTTGATCAATGACCACCCGAAAGATACCTGTCGAAAGATCCAAGCTCGAAGGACAAGACAAACAGAAACTTGTTAAAATTAAACAGAAGAGATTTTCGAAGGATCAAAATTTTCGAAGGATCAATATTTTCGAAATATCAAGACTTTTGAAAGATCAATATTTCGAAAGATTAATAATTTGAAAGATCCATATTTCGAAAGATTAATACTTTGAAAGATCCATATTTCGAAAGATTAATACTTTGAAAGATCCTTATTTCGAAAGATTAATACTTTGAAAGATCCTTATTTCGAAAGATTGATAATTTGAAAGATTCACAATTTGAAAATATCCTTATCTTTCGAAGCTTGTTCGAAAGATCAGCAAATTTGAAAGATTCACAACTTGTTCGAAAGATAGTGATCTGACACATTGACTTTGAAACCACCTGACACAATACTCCCACTTTCGGCTCAAAGTATGATCAATTTACCAACCATTTGTACTATTATAATCCAATAACAATTTTCAATGCATTAACACTTTGATATCAACACTATGCAGATCAAATACACAAGCAGACAAGAACAGTTTGAAGAACTTCATGAACCGTTTGAAGATAAGAGGTTTCTGGAAAAGACTATGCTTATATCTTCAACCTCAAAAAAAATTCTATCAAACTAACATGCACTAAAACAAGATCTCCAGCAACACTTTTAGCAAAAACAACAGGTTTTATCAGATTCTTTTAGCAAACCATGCAGATTTTCGAAGTTTTAAAACAGAAAATTTCCAGAAAACACAAGCTTTTAAAACCCGAAAAACAACCCGAAAACGCTCGGTTTTAACAAGGAGAAGAGCCAAAGCTCTGATACCACTTGTAGGTCCCCGTGTCCGGTTACGGATCTATACGCCTACTTCCTTGTATATGAACCAATCTTGTTGTGCGGAATCCAACAAGATAAGCAAACCGAGATAGAGACGAAAACAAGTAAAGATAACACACGCGGTATCAACGATTAACACATCTTGTATTAAACGCGGAATCAGTTACAGAACAATGTTTACAAACGTAATATGTAAACTCTCTCAACCTCTCGTGTGCTCTCTGTGTTTACAGTATGCTCTCACACTTGTCTAGTGTTCATCTCTCCTCTTACTATTGAACACAACACATGGGTATATATATGCCCAGCACAGGTTGTATGGTCGAAGGATCATGTGGACTGCCCGAAAGATGATCTGTCGAT
Source organism: Helianthus tuberosus (assembly GCA_030545235.1). Lineage (NCBI taxonomy): Eukaryota > Viridiplantae > Streptophyta > Magnoliopsida > Asterales > Asteraceae > Helianthus > Helianthus tuberosus. The sequence continues at coordinate 6,238,479 of CM060362.1, forward strand.
CATGAAGCCATCGAAGGATCCACAAACACTTCGAAGGATGGCATATCCTTCGAAGTCCATCAGAATCCTTCGTGTGATATCTTTCGAGCTTATCCTTCGACACCCACCGAAATCACACTTGATTTCTGTATTTATATTTGGTCTTCATCTTGTGCGATTGGCTGGGTTCGGCCCATGATGCAAGTAATAAAAGCCCAGCATGCATTTGTCTTGATGATGATTGGCCCAAGCATAAATTTCATGCACTCTTTACGTGAATTTCAAAGGCTGCCATTTCTAAATGCATTTGGTCAAAGTTGTGACATCATCATGACATCATCATGATGATGTCATGATGATGTGTCAAGCGGGAACCGGCTCGCGGCGCTCCGTGCTTCGCGTGACGAACTCTGGGACGCACGACGGAGGAATGTCGTGATGTCGGGCTTGAGCCGAACCTAACCGGGTCGAACCGAACCGAGTTGAACCGAACCAAGTCGCGTCCACATAATATGTATCAACAAACCGTCGTCTTTTATGCCAGCTGTACGCGAACCTTTGGGTTTTGGTACTCAGCAGTTCCAAAACGGAAATGTATCCTTGCCTTCAAGAACATTCCAACCTCCCATGCTTACTCAGAATCCTGCTAGTCAATATCAATATCCTAATTCGGCAATGCTACAGCATCCATACCCACCTAGGTATGGATTAACACAACCTCCTGATGGCCCGAGGCGATATGGTGCTGATGAACAATGGAGGCCACCTTCAAATGAGTTTGGCGCTGAAAGTCAGCGCGGTGCATGGACGAGTAATGGGAGGACTCAGCTATCCACGGGTCCTCCTTTTGTTCAGGAAGGTATGGAACTTTACTTTTTAGAGTGTCTTTGGAAATTATGTTTTTAAATGCATGAACGTCAGCATTGATGTTTAATAACATCTGCACCAGGTATCCTGGACCATAGTCACCTAATTCGCTAGAAAAGTGGCGAATTTCGTATTGGTACGTTTCGTACCATACGGAATTCGTTTTCGTATAATACGGTTCGAATTCGCGAATTCACTCCATGAATATATATACCTATTTCATACGTTGATTTTGGATCAGGAATGTCGAGAAGCTTGTGGCGGGCAAGGTTTAAAGACTGAAAACCATGTCGGTCATTTGAAAAGTGAGTTTGACGTGCAACTTACTTTTGAAGGCGACAATTATGTTCTAATGCAACAGGTAATGAAACATTTGACAAATGCACCCACACGTGACGGTTACAACCATAGTTTTAAACAAAATATACTTCAATGGTAATACTTATCCAAATATTCAGATTAGCAAGGCACTCCTCAAGGAGATTTTGGCAGCCAAGAGAAGAAACAAACCAGTGAAAGGTTTGGGGCTTGAACACTTGAACAAACCCGCTCCCATTATCCCTTCTAACCTCATAAGCTTTGCTCTTCGGACAGCTCAGTTCCAGGTAATTAAACAAGTTTAGGACATGCATGAACACCAGAATCCTCGCTACACTTTTCACCTTAACATAGTTTGAAACTTTTTTTGTGGCAGACCGACATCTTCTGCCTACGGGAGAGAGATTTGTTGCATCGTTTTGAGACCGAAGTCTCACAACGCGAGGCTAGTGGAGAGCATGGAACATATATTTACAGTGGTTAGCCAACTTCCCTATATCTCAAATGGGTTAGAATATGGGTCGGGTCAGGGGTTGTCCAAAGTGTTTAGTAATCCATAGAAGGTCCCAAAATATTTTATAAAAAAAAGTCAGATTATTTCCAAAGAAAGGAGATGTATGTTGTGTGCTTGTTCGGGAGAACAATTTAAGGTAGAAGAGCCAATTAGTCGGTCACTGGAGTCGTTGGCTATTGCGAAAATTCTTTGTAGTGTATAAAAGAAATGAGGTAAAAAAGATAACTAAATAACATGATGTAATGAGAATATAATTGTGTGGATATCATCTTTGTTTATCATATCAAAGTGCATGTATTTAGGTTTTCTAATTTTGTTTGTCATAAATTGTTTTTTTTTATAAAAAAGTGCATGTATTTAGGTTCTTTAATTTTGTTCCAGGTTGGGAGAGGCAAAGCGGTATACACGGATGAGGATATTGATGGGATACATGAAGGGTGTTTGAGTTATGGGGCTGCGTTTGTTTTTAAGTGACTATTTTAGATGTCAAATTATGTACGCCAAACAATATTTTTTGTTAACTTAAGATATTTGTATTATTTTTGACGTATGACGTATGACTATGAAATGAATTGTTTTGTTATATGTGTATTTTGTTATGATATGGATTTATATATTGTTTTGGTTTTTTTAGGAAAATTAGAAATTCTACCAATAAAATAAAAAATAAAATTTAAAACCATGACACGCAATGCGTGTCATAAAGGCGTGTCATTTAAGTGTATCATAAACGTGTATCATGAGTGTGTGTCATTAAAGTGTGTCGTAAATGTGTGTCATAAAAAGATGACACACAAAAGCATGTCATCTTCAATTAATGACAGGGGCTTCCTTGACACTTTTTTGTGTGTCATGCCTACCCTTTAATGACACGCATTGCGCGTCATTGAAGGTCTTTTTTCTAGTAGTGAACAAACAATCACAAAAAAAAAAAAAACAAAACAAACCAAATTCAAGAATCAACTCTGTAAATATAATCTTGTAGTATGGATTATACCTACCTAAACAATGTATCATAAAATGCCATAAGATCGTTTTATCGAAAAGAATAACTATAAGCCATTGATATAATAAAAATGTCACCGGAAATAATTAATGAAAATGTAAATTACAATACCTGTTAATGGTGATTTATGAAACATCTTCAAGAATGTCATCCTTAACAAAATACATTTTAGAGGCAAATTTTCAAGTATAATATGTCAGCAGTTTTTACATTCCACGGCTTCATTCCAAGCAGGTCTTTGGTCTTTAGCAGCATTTGACTGAGAGCAGTAGATTAAATAGCAACACTTTGTCTTCAGCGTTTGTTGTACACAAGCAGTACTTAATGGACAGCAGTTGTAGTATACAAACAGTGGATGAGGGCATCAGATGTTATAACCACTTTCAAGGGGAAAGTCTAATGCAAACAGCTGCTTATGATGAATAGCAGTGGACAGTATTTAGAAAACAGATGTTTGAGCACAAAGGTAGTTAGGGGTAAGGAAATGATAATGATTTGAAAGACTATTAAATCAGCAACTGTTAGTGCAACAGTGAATAAGCTTTTGACAAATGTTTTGATCATCTGCTGTTCTGAAGAAAGGAATGATTTTGTCTTGCGTAACCACAAAATATCATGTCCAACATCTGTTGATGGTGATTTATGAAATATCTGCAAGAATGCCATCCTTAACAAAATACATTTTAGACACAAATTGTCAATCTTTATATGTCAGCAGTTTTTACATTCCACTGCTTCATTCCAAGCAGGGCTATGGTCTTTAGCACAACTTATCTTAGGGCAGTAGATTAAATAGCAGCACTTGATCTGGTGCAGTTGTTGTACACAAGCAGTACTTAATGGACAGCAGTTGTAGTATACAAACAGTGGATGAGGGCCATCGGGTGTTATAACCACTTTCAGGGGGAAGGTGTAATGCAAACACCTGCTTATGATGAATCCACTGATGTGAACCAGTCTCATTTGGCCCAAAATAACGACTTTGAAGGGGAAAGTCTATTTCAATGGTTAATAATAATATTATGATATTGAAAAATAAGATGGTAGTACCTCTTCTTCTAATTTGAAAACATGAATATTCAAATGCTGATGCAATTGTCCTTTTGCAAAATTAATGTATAACTGCTAAATTAGCCATAACATAAGAACAAATACACCACAAATAAGTGTTCTTTTGCATCATCTTACGGCACTCTCAGATCATTTTGATCAAATACCGTCAGTAAAGATCCACAATTGAAGTTAAAGTTTCTTGATTTTTGTTATTAGAGTTAGACGTGTCTAACTAGATTTATTTTTTGTATGTAATTGCTACTTTCTTAATACTTCATATTTTAATCGTATTAATTTGTCAACAGTTTTTTAAATTCCACTGCTTCATTCCAAGCAGGGCTTTGCTTTTTAGCAGCACTTGAGTTAGGACAGTAGATTAATGGGCTGTTTGGTAGCCTCTTAATAACCATTCAGATGCTACCTCTTAATGGTTTAAAACCTCTGAATGAATAAGAGGTGACCTCAAGTCTGAATGGTTAAGAGGTAACCTCTGAATGGTAAATCATCACATGTCACATTCTTCTACCTTCTCATTGGTAAAATTTTTAATTGTTCCATTAAGAGGTAGCCTCTTAATGACCATCAGCACCTTGTCTTCAGCAGTTGTTGTACACAAGCAGTACTTAATGGACAGTAGTTGTAGTATACAAACAATAGATGAGGGCCATCATATGTTATAACCACTTTCAAGGGGGTAGTCTAATTCAAACAATAGATGAGGGCCATCATAGGGTTCAATCCCAACAAAAGAGACGTTTACAAAAGAGGCGCAACAAATTCAGATTATAATATACCATTTAAATTGTGGTCTTTAGTTCTATATCTTTATAAAATAATGTTAAATACAGTATGCATTAGTATTATAATAACCATAATGATAAAAGTTTTTGTATATGTAAATATGTAAACTATCATGTGAACAAATATTTGATGAATTGACATTCGCATAAACTTTCATTAAAAGCAGTCTTATTTGGCCTAAATAAAACTTGTTCTTAGTTAAGTGTTACAAAAGGATTTTCTTTAGTGGATAAGATCAAAATACATCTAACATTCTATAAAAACATCATTAACAACACTATCTCGATGGTTAATAAAAATATTATGATTTTGAAAAATAAGATGGTGGTACTTTTTTCTTCTAATTTGAAAACTTTAATATTGAAATGCTGATGCAATTGTTCTTTTGCATTATTAATATAAAACTGCTATATTAGCCATAACATAAGAGCAAATACACCCCAAATAAAACAAAAGAACAAACAAACTACAGAGAAGCCTATACAAAATCCAAGTTTTAAAAAATTGTTCCAGCTATCTAAGGTGAGATCCGCAATTTTTCTCCTTTTAACCATCCACCAGTATGATTTCATTCTGCCTTTATACTTGCCAGGCGATGTGTTGATGTATCCATATACTTTAGTTCAAAAACCCTCTCGTCTCGGTTCTTCCAACAAAGCTCTAAAAACATTTCATAAATTCAGCCAATTTCACTACATACAAATAGAAAAAAACGTTAATGAAAAGAACTACATTGATATGGAACCACCAAATCACAAAACCACTTTATTAGCCTTCACTTCCACACTTACAACACACCCAAACACTTTCAACACACGTCCAAACAGTGGTTTCAACCATTGTTTTAACCCAACAATGGTTTCAAACCTCCGTTTTAACCGAACAGCAGTTTCAAGCAGTGGTTTGAACAAATATTATTTCAATTTTTAAACTTAACTAAAACAAATTAATAACGTTAAAAATTACAATCATTAATATACCTTCATGATGATAGCATACGCATGATTTTTCTTTGCGTTGTGGAATTCATCAAACATTAACACCTTGATAATATCCAACGTTAAGAATCTATGTCTGAATGCATTCCTTAAAATGTCATGGGTCATGACCAATAGCTGTAAAAACGATGTATAACATATACGTGTATTCAGTTTAAATTGAAAAAATAAAAACTACATGATACAACAAAGGTAAAGAGTAACACAATAAAAGCTTATTACTCAAGACTGCAATTGTCCGCCTCAGGGGTACTTTAGGTATTTGATCATTACTCAAAATTCTGATGAGATTGTATGCGGTCAACAAAAAAGTCAAATATTGACTTGTCATACCTGATTCTGATCTCGCTGTTTCTTCCAATCAGCAACATTCGAAAAATCAACAACTTTTTCACCCCAATACTCCACTTTCAAATCAAGGTGCTTTCCCACATACTCCGCTTGCTAATAAGACAGAGAAAGCTTCCATTAGTATGCTTTAACCACATGTTGAAAACATGTTCAAGAAACAACTAAGTCAACCGACATACCTGTTTGACCAATACAACAGTGGGTACCAACTACCGAGAACACAACAATACACGGGAAGGGTTTTTTCAGAAGATAAGCATAGTGACGTAAAAGACTAATCGCGAACAACGTCTTGCCTGAGCCCGTCTCCAAGAACACTATAGTGTTCTCCTTAATTTCCTAAGCTAATGCTTCTATCTGATAACTGCTATATTAGCCATAACATAAGAGCAAATACACCCCAAATAGAACAAAAACAACAAACAAACTACAGAGAAGCCTATACAAAATCCAACTTTTACAAAATTGTTCCAGCTATCTAAGGTGAGATCCGAAATTTTTCTCCTTTTAACCATCCACCGGTATGATTTCATTCTGTCTTTATACTTTCCAGGAGATGTGTTGATGTATCCATATACTTTAGTTCAAAAAGCCTCTCATCTCGGTTCTTCCAAAAAAGCTCTAAAAACATTTCATAAATTCAGCCAATTTCACTACATACAAATAGAAAAAAACGTAAATGGAAAGAACTACATTGATACGAAACCAACAAATCACAAAACCACTTTATTACCCTTCGCATCCACACTTTCATCTCTATCAAAAATTTTCAACACACATCCAAATAGTGGTTTCAACCACTGTTTTAACCCAACAATGGTTTCAAATCTCCGTTTTAACGGAACAGTAGTTTCAAGCATTGGTTTGAACAAAACAGTGGTTTCAACCACCGTTTTAACCCCAACAGTGGTTTCAACCACCGTTTTAACCCAACACTGGTTTCAACCACCGTTTTAACCCAACCGTGGTTTGAACCACTATTTTCTACTCAAAACACTGTTTAACCCACCAGTTGTTTGAAACATCTGTTTTATATTCTAACATCTGTTAACAACAAACAGAGGTTTCAAACCTAAAACAGACCTTTGCCAAATACATGTTTCACAACAAACTTAATTTATACTATCTATTACCTAAACCACTTTTCTGAACCACAAGTGATGATTACATAACGATCCAACATTCCATTCCATTCCATTCGATTACACCAAAACTCGTCCGATGAAACAGGTGCCCACTTCTTCCATCCATCTCTACACAAAATTCAATCCCTAAACAAAATAATAAAAATGAAAATGTTATCATCCCATGAAATTAATTTGAACAAAAAATATGTGAGACCACATACCTTAATTAAAACTTTTGGTTTACATTAATAAACTTAATTAAAAATCAAAATCCGTTCAATCAGTCGATTATTAGGCACAAATTATCACAAGTTCAAATGATAAACATAAAGCATAATCGGTTTAACAATTGTGAATACAATAAATAATTTTATTTCAAGCCGCAAACCTTTGCAAAACTCACCTACATCAACAACTATTGCTGCTGCTGAATCAACAACTGCTGCTGCTGAACCTCACAAATTCAATCTTCATATTCCTGAACCACACAAATTCAATCATTTTGGTTTAACAATGGTGAACACAATAAATAATATAATTTCATTCAGTTGATTATTAACTGAACCTCACAAATTCAATCTTCATATTCATGCATCAACAACTACTGCTGCTGAATTTGCCGTTGATCCGGCTGCAACACAACTGGAGCTAGAAACCCAACTCTCTCTTTCTTCTCTATTCATGGTGAAGTTGCAAAACATTTATATTTTTAGAGGTTCACGCTCAGATTAGGAGGTCGTTGACATTGTCGAGGGTTGTCAGGAAATGCTATCACTTTGCAGCTATCACTTTGCATTTCCAGACAACCTCGACAACGTCACCGACCCCCTCCAAGTTTTACACCAAAACACTCTGAATGGTTGTCATCAATTCTAACTTCACATTTATAAGCAACCATAGTATCTATATAAACCTGAAACTCATACCTGAAACTCTGCTAAACATAAATGCTTTTTAACCTAGTGAAATTAGCTCATAATACTCTGCCAAACATAAATGCTTTTTAACCTAGTGAAATTAGCTCATAATACTCTGCCAAACATAAATGGTTTTTATCCCCTAGGTTATTAATGATATATGTTTGTAAAGATGATGAATAAACACTAAATGAGGGTCAAGATTCGGTGTAATATTCAACTATCTGTGCCCTGATGACTCTAAAAACCATAATATTGTTCCAGTAAATAAAAACTAAGAAATCGAAAGAAAAGACCAGAAAACCAAGATTGAATGTTACCAAAGAGATGGAATTGTACCTTTGTGATGAAGATTTCGTAAGGCGGAAGGACGGCAGAGAGAATTAGGGCAGAAGATTTCGATATGAAGAAGAAATTGAGATAATTCCAGATTCTTGCCAAAGAAGAAAGAGTATTGCGTTTAAAACACTGTGAACCGAATGATTTGTGTTTCAAAAGAGTGTGAATTTTAGAGAGAGAGAGTTGAGAGAGAAATTGATAGAGAGGGTAATTGATTGAAGAAGATTATAGGTTATCTATCTGGAGCCATAATTTTGAATTTTGAATTTGGAGCCATAATTTTAATTTTGAATCATCAGTGGTTGATTATATATTTTAAAAAGATTTATACATTTATACATATCTAAATATTGTAAAGGAAATTATGACATCAGCAAGTCCATGTGGCATAGCTTAGAAGTTGACAAGTAAGCAGATTTACATCAGCTCATAATCTCTTATTATAGATAGTATAGATTATCCTCGAATCTAAATTGTTAATTTAATATATTTTTAAAACAAATACTTCTATTATCTACTTATCTTATATTAAATATATAAATAAGAAATTAATATTAAATGTTATCCTAATTTATTAAAAACATAACTTTTTTTTATTATTTGGTATACAAAATTATGTTTATTCAACTCGAGTAAAACGCGAGGTTTTTACTATTATAATAAAAGAAACCAACTTTTGGACACGTGTCATTTATTGAAAGTATCATCAAATTTATATTTATCTAAATAAATAAATAATAAATTAATATTAAATCTTATCATACTTTAATAAAATATTATCCTCAAATCTAAATTGTTAATTTAATATATTTTTAAAACAAATACCTCTATTATCTACTTATCTTATATTAAATATATAAATAATAAATTAATATTAAATGTTATCCTAATTTATTAAAAACATAACTTTTTTTATTATTTTTTATACAAAATTATGTTTATTCAACTCGAGTAAAACGCGAGGTTTTTAAGGATATAATTTTTTTTATTTGGTAGATTTTTCAACCCGGCTATACACAGGTTTTTTAAAGATACGACGTTTTTAGTATTTGATATACAAAATTACATTTATTTAGGATATAATTTTTTTTTATTATTTGGTAGATTTTTCAACCCGACTATACACGGGTTTTTTAAAGATACGACGTTTTTAGTATTTAATATACAAAAACACATTTATTTAATCTGTGTAATACACATGGTTTTTAAAGATATAACTCTTTTTTATATCTATTCAACACGTGTAATATATGGGGTTTTTAAGGATGCTATTTTTTTATTATTTGGTAGATTTATTCAACCCGATTATACACGGGTTTTTTAAAGATACGACGTTTTTAGTATTTAGTATACAAAATTACATTTATTTAATCTGTGTAATACACATGGTTTTTAAAGATATAACTTTTTTATTATTTGATATATAAAATTATATTTATTTAACCCGTACAATATACAAGGTTCATAAAGATATAAGTTTTTATTATTTAATATAGAAAATTACATTTATTCAACCCGTGTAATACACGGGGTTCTAACCTAGTATAGAATAAATGTTTGCTATTTTTTCCGGTTCTTTTATAAATATGTCTCTTTACATTTAATATTTAAAAATTCTGGTTCTTTTATAAATACGTCTCTTTACATTTAACATTTAAAAATTAAAAAAAGATGTATATATAACTACGAAAACATAACTTCTTTAAATTTCTTTTTAAACAAAATACAAAATAATTATTTCCTTATAAGATCAAATCTGCGTTAAAATCCATCTGAATATATCGTCTATCTCTGGCTACTAGGGTTTTAAGTTTCAATGGCAGAGGTCGTTCATGACGATATAGTTGAGCATATACTGATAGGATTAGACGTGGAGGATCTGATCAGTTGCATGAGAGTGTGCAAGTCATGGTATTCTTTAATCACGAGTCCTCGTTTCGCTACTCGTCATCTGAACCATAGTTACAACAAAGATCGCTACAACAATGAACTTGTCCATAGAAGAATTGTTTTAATCACACATCCTGGTTTCAATAGTCATCATCTTGTTGGTTCTTGTAATGGCCTGGTTTGCATATCTTCATTCCAAGATGGTAAAGTTTTTGTAGGCAATCCGTTGACTAGAGAGGTAAGACAACTGAGATCACTCCCCCCTTGTTATCCACCATGTTGGGGTTTTGGTTATGATTCATCCAAGGATGACTACACCGTTGTCGCAGTGGCCAACAAAGGCGAGAACCATTCATCTGTTCAAGCGTTGAGTTTGAAATCAAATGTTTGGAGAGCTATTGGAGAAGTGAAGTATCGTTTTTATACTACAATTGGTATCTTATGCAATGGTGCACTTCACTGGATCGTACAAGATCAAAATCGGAAGCTGTTAATTCTTTCTTATAATTTATCTAAAGAAGAATTTAAAGAAATCCCCAAACCTGACGATGCAAGATAGGAATGTACTTATACTAGCTTCCTAGGAATTGTCAAAGAATGTCTATGCATATTTCGTGGATATGGTTATTCTTCTAACCATGTATGGTTGATGAAAAACTACAATGTAAAAGAGTCGTGGGAACTACTACCACGACGAGATCGTGATCATGACAAGAAGTATGATAGTGTACACTTCTTTAATTTGGAATTACTCAAGGATGTTGATGCATCAAGGTTTTGTGGTGCTATGGAACATAACTATTGGCTGCATAAGGATCTCCATTACTATTATATTGATGCTCCTATTTTTGTGAAGAGCCTTGTATCTCCCTATGTTAATGGGAGGCCGAAGCGGGGCCAAAGGAGTGCCATGATTGGTTAATTAGATTCGCCTGGCCACCGTTCTCTTCTCCCTTGGAATGATACAGATGCACCTATATTTGTGCGGAGCCTTGTATCTCTGCATGTTAATATGGAGAGACCAAAACGGGCAAGTAACAACAAGAGGATTGCCAAGGTGGGTTCTATATATATTATGTATAGATTATAGATTTGCATTTGATTTCTTATCATTCATACTTCACTTCTTGTCTTGTTATGTCATGTCCTGCAATTGTAACTATTTTTACTTACTTGCTCACAACTCTAATTTCTTTGCAGGTGATTGATCAAGGGAAGTCCTTCTCCTGGATCAAATGCCTGATTTCAATGTTGTTGAAGCAGTCAAGAAGACAAGTGTCGTGCTATGAATCTATCTTTCAGTAGTGTCTGGTATGAATCTATCCTCCAGTAGCTTCTGGTTCTTTCTATTTTCAAGTATCTTGTGTTTGATGGAGCTAGTTTGTTTAATACTTTTATCTTAATTCTTAGTCCTAAATATTATGTAGTTTATGTTGAATTCTGATGATTATTATGTTTACACGCAGCAGTTTCTAGTATCTTGCCACCGGTGATTACCTAACCCACAAGGCAAACATTTAAACCCACCGCGGTTCCACTCTAGAACCAACTGACAATAGATGGAAACTGTTGTTTTGATGATGAGTGCCACATTTTGATGCTGTTAAGATTTTATTACTGATCTGTCTATTAATTCTTTCTACTTTCAATTATATCGTGTTTATGGATTTAGTTTGTTTAATACTAATCTTCTAACCATTTGATAGTTTATGTTGAATTCTGGTGATTTTTACATTTACATAGAGCAGTTTATCTCTGTGCCTTTGACAAAAAGCTTCTTATGTATATGTTACATATCTTGTTACAGTTGGTGAACAAAGTAGATGATAGTTGTTACCTAAGTGTTTAACCTACACATTTATATGATTTCAAATAGTTAATACACTTCACTATTGTTTCTAACCACCTAACATGTGCATGACTAATGACAATTAACTTAGGAGAACCAACACATGTATGTGTAAATTAAAATTTTTATATGGCTGGAGATATTTGGACACCCATCGCGTCTATTTTCACACCTTTGGTGCCCTAGACGCCTCGTATAGGTCTATACGAGGCGTCTACGGACTGAATTCAAGGGGGTCTGAGAGAGTGTCAGGCACAAATTTTAAGGATTCTAGACGCCTCGTACAGAGCTATACGAGGCGTCTAGACTTGGGAATTTTTTTTGGCTGGAATGAGGGGTGTTTTGGTGGGTTTTGGTATGGTGTTTGGATAGTTTTTGAAGATGTGTTTTTTGTTGAAAATTTTTTTGTTTTTAAAAAAAGTTATGTTTTTTTTGTTTTTTACACTATAAAAAAGTTTTGTTTTTTTAAAAATGAACTATTTTAAAAATCGGCTCTTTAAATATATTATATCGATTAAATATTATAATGTTTTTTACATTTTATTTTTTAAATATTATTCTTCCGATTAAAATTTTATCTCGTTCAAATATTCAAAACATATTTTGTTTCCGTATTATCTCAATTTAAGACAACAATCATTAAGTAACCGAATAATTGAAAACAAACATAAATATGACATAGATAAGATAACTTTGTACATCCATAACAAAAATATATAAGATAAGTTTGTACATCCATAATAAAAATAAAAACAACAACAGGTCTATGCATCCGAATCCGAATCCGAATCTGGCTGCTGCGGCTGCTGCTGCTGATGTGGTGCTCAAGGTGGTGGGAGCGGTATCGCGGGTAACCCCTCTCTCTCGCGTCTATCCTGCAGCTCCCGAACCACCCAACCTATCAAATCGTTGAGCCTGTCAAGCTCTGCTCGTACCTCCGGATGTAGCGGCGCAGGTCCTGGGGCATGACCTGGAATAGCGTGACGTGGAAACTGAGGCGCCCCGGCAGGTGGCGGTGGCTGTGGCACCGCTGCACCGTCTACATCCTCCGGAGGCTCCTCCACAGGCACTATATCAGCAGGATCTACAGGAGGATAAACGGGCTCGAAATGCTCTGGTAGTGCCTCCTCTGTCCATATGCCCCCGGTCTCGCGGTTTTTAAACCGCGGGCCAACTGGAAACCTCTTGATTACCTTCATCCCCTGTTGATGCATTTTTAGTGTCTGTAACTAGTCTTGTTTAAACGATGTATTTTGAATGGTCTTTTACTAATTATCGAGTCTGTATGTAATGTTGACCAAGTCAGATATCCTCCTATCTACTTGTGTACAACTTATTTGTCTCTTTTGGTATGTAATGTATTATGAACAATGCATGTTGCATTAAAGGGTAGTTTTGTCATTACTATGTTTTATATGTTGCTGATTGTTGCTGTCTGATAACAGGAACAAACACAACAGTTGCCGGTCGGTAAGTATAAATCATACCTTAACGTATCCCCTAAACATGATTACATCTGATAAGTTGAGCTTAAGTGGACAACAATACCGATAATCGTTATAGGATGCTTATCTAAATGTTAACTAATTGAACAAAAAGAGCGTTTTGACGTGACCGTACACTGATATGATTCTCTTACCCTCGAAACTCGCAAAAAGAATGTTTGTAAATATTTGTTTACTGCTTTCAGTTTCTGTATCTTTGTATATATTTATTTATTGCTTTCCGTCTTTACTTTTGAAAAAGTTCAAAATCCAAAAAGATGTCTTTACTTTCTGTCGTTTCGTTTGAAAAATTCAAAAATTCAAAAACAATAGAAAAACCAAAGATGAATTTCTTTTTGGGCCTGCAAGTTCAACAAACAGAGTCTGGGATATTCATCCATCAGACTAAATATGTTGGTGACATTTTGAGCCGATTCCAAATGTCAGATGCAACGCCCATTGGTACCCCACTTCCGCAGAATCACGGGATTACTCCGGATTTGAAGGGAGAAAGCATCAACTCCTCGTACTATCGTCCCATAATCGGATCTCTCATGTATCTTACCGCTTCGAGGCCTGATATCATGTACCCAACATGCCTGATATATCATGTACCCAACATGCCTGATATCATTAAACCGAGTTCTTACGGTTAAGAGACATGGCAAGACTTGTTTCGAACTTCTACAGAAAAGGAAACCAGATCTTTCAATTCTAGAACCTTTTGGTGGTCCATGCACTATGATTGATCCGGATGGAAAGTTTGGAGCGAAAGCTATCGAGGGTTTCTTCCTTGGATATGCTACACCAAATTTTCGTGTTTGGAATCTGACTACCAAAAAGATTGAATTATGGAGTGAAGTACGGGTTCAGAGATATACAGATCCTGTTAAAGCTCCAGGTGATCCTTGGATGTTCGATTATGATGGGCTATTTAATTCCTTTGACCTGCCAACTTTTGATGAAGATTCTGCAGCTGCTAGAATGATATTTGATAGTGACAATGCTGCTGAGTCGTCTTTAGTTAGACCTGTTGTTGTTAACTCACAAAGTTCTAATTCGTCTAACAACACGGTTCAAAATGAGGAAGTTGAAAATGCTACTGAATACAATGAGTCATCAGAAGAAGATGAAGAAAATCTGGATGCGACTGAAGGTACTAAATCTCCAGTTGTTCCAGTTCAGGGTATTTCTGTTGATACTCCTCATGTGCAAGTCGATGATACTGCTGAAGGAAATGCATCCACTTCTACGCATATTCCAGGTGTAGAGTTGGTTGTTGATCTTAATATTAACAATTTGGGTGTTAATGCTCGTGTTCCTGAAAATCCTGAAATGAGGATACACGATACCCATCCACAGCAGAATATCATAGGAGATGTCCAACAAGGTGTGCAGACACGTAATCAGCTGAGAAACAACCCGAGTGCTGGTTTGTATTCAGCTATTAGAGAATCTGGCTTACAAAATGATTGGTCTTTCGCGTGTTACGTTTCACAAGAAGAACCAAAATCTTATAAGGAAGCTTTGAAAGATAATTCATGGGTTGAAGCTATGCAGGACGAACTGCAGCAATTTCAAAAGCTTGGTGTTTGGAAGCTTGTTGAAAAACCGGAGAATTACAAGAAAATTGGAACACGATGGGTTTATAAATGCAAG
The DNA here is from genome assembly GCA_030545235.1 of Helianthus tuberosus. NCBI lineage: Eukaryota > Viridiplantae > Streptophyta > Magnoliopsida > Asterales > Asteraceae > Helianthus > Helianthus tuberosus. The sequence goes on from CM060362.1 coordinate 6,253,631, forward strand.
AAAGATGATCGTGGAGTTGTTATTCGCAACAAAGCGAGACTGGTTGTTCAGGGCTTTCGTCAGATTGAAGGCATTGACTACAATGAAGTTTATGCACCTGTTGCACGTCTGGAAGCTATTCGAATCTTCTTAGCTTATGCTTCTTTCAAAGGATTCAAAGTTTACCAGATGGACGTTAAAAGTGCTTTTCTTCATGGTATTGTTCAAGAAGAGGTGCATGTCGAACAACCTCCAGGTTTTGAAGATCATATTCACCCCGATCGGGTTTGGTTGCTCAACAAAGCTCTTTATGGTCTACATCAAGCACCTAGGGCTTGGTACGCAACCTTATCAAACTATCTTCTGGAGAATGGATTTAGACGAGGTCTTATTGATTGCACACTCTTTATCAAAGAACAAGATGACGATCTTCTGCTGGTGCAGGTATATGTTGATGATATAATATTTGGGTCTACTAATGACTCTTTGTGCAGGCAATTCGAACGTGTTATGCAAGAAAAGTTCGAAATGAGTGCTATGGGAGAGATGAATTTCTTTTTGGGCCTGCAAGTTCAACAAACAGAGTCTGGGATATTCATCCATCAGACTAAATATGTTGGTGACATTTTGAGCCGATTCCAAATGTCAGATGCAACGCCCATTGGTACCCCACTTCCGCAGAATCACGGGATTACTCCGGATTTGAAGGGAGAAAGCATCAACTCCTCGTACTATCGTGCCATAATCGGATCTCTCATGTATCTTACCGCTTCGAGGCCTGATATCATGTACCCAACATGCTTACTAGCAAGATATCAAGCAAACCCGAAGGCCTCTCATCTGTCAGCTGTCAAAAGGATTCTACGCTATTTGAAGGGATGCCCAGACCTCGGTCTTTGGTACCCTAGGGATGATAGTTTTGAATTAATTGCATACAGTGATTCTGATTTCGGTGGTTGCAAAATTGATGGCAAATCGACAACAGCAGGATGTCAGTTCCTAGGAAATCGACTCGTAACGTGGCAGTGCAAGAAGCAAACGTGTGTTGCTACATCAACATGTGAAGCAGAATATATTGCTGCCTCGAGTTGTTGCTCCCAAGTTCTTTGGATACAACAACAAATGCGCGACTACGGTTTAGAATTCCTATCTACTCGTATTTTTGTTGATAATAATGCTGCCTTGCAAATCACTAGAAATCCTGTGCAACATTCTAAGACTAAACACATCGACATTAAATATCACTTTATCCGTGATTGTTTTGATAAGAGGTTAATCGATGTTGTTCATGTCCCCACTGATCACCAACGTGCCGACCTGTTTACAAAAGCTTTTGATAAATCACGTTTTGATTATCTACTTTTGGTCAATGGCATTAAGGTGATACCCGAGTAAACTTCTTTGGCTGATCGTTTTTGTAAATATTTTCTTTATAATCTTTGAAAATTCAAAAAGATTTTAGTTTTCGTAAACTTTGCGAATTTTAGGGGGAGATATTTCAAGAAAATACAAAAACATTGAAAAAATTCAAAAATTCAAAAACAATAGAAAAACCAAAAATGAGTTTCTTGGATAAAGGAAAATGATGAAATTCACTGGTGTGGTCGGTCAATGTGCTCAAAATGCAAAATAAAAAGAAAAATGATAAGTATCTCTACTAACGATGTATCGGTAGGCTCACAATCAGACTAAAATGTGCAGGATGATACAAACCTAACAGACTTCAAGTCAGGTGGGAACTGCTCATTGGCATATGGTCTTAGTACCGAAATCTCGTTTGAGAGATTGCCGAGATCTGAAATATTCGGTCTTTATGCTGCTTATCATCTGGGTATCATGGTTGTATCAAACCGTAAAAATAACGGAGACGAAGTCTAAGATCTTCCATGATACTATACATACGTGTACATACTGCATTTTGACCTCAATAAGTGATCAACAATCACATGTCCAAACAAAATAAGTGATAAATTATCACAGATTCTTTGCGGGAGTCAAGTTCGTCTCTCTGCTGTACGGAAGTACTGACCTGTTCACGGACTTGCTCCTGTGCCCTCATGCATCTGAAAATCAAGTTCCTCATCAATAAGTGATTTTATCACATAGGGCTTGTTTTCAATCAAATAAGTGAGTCTCTCACATTTTTATACGGTCAAACAGATGATAAACGGTATACTCACCGGTAAGATGAATTCTCGTGCATACCTTGATACGGGAATGTGTCGTGAGTGGATTTACATTGACTTGTAAGTATAATCCTTACCGTTAATCGTATCTCTTAAATTATGATTACGTCTGATCAGTTTGAGCTTATGTGGACCACAATACCGATAATCGAGGTAGTATACTTATCCAGAGCTTTAAACAGAATCAAAATCATGTTGACTAAGACCGTAAGCTGGTATGATTCCTTGTCCTTGAGATTCGCAAAAAGATTGCACTTGTACAGTTGTTTTAGTGTTTTTAACAGTTTTCCGCATTTTCATTTAGTTTACTATGCTTTAAATTTGTTTTTAGTATATTTGTGTAAAGTTCGTTTCTGATTAAGCCGAAGTTGTTGCTTGTTGTTTTATACCGGAAGCCTGAAACCTTCTTCATAAAAACGTTCTTGCATTTGAAAATTCAAGCTGAATGGAATTGTGTTCATAATCTGTTTTGACTGCAAAATATTCTCAGCCTGGGTATTGCTGTTTTGAAAAATCTGTTGGTGAAACAGACCTGTCACGAATCACAAGTGTTGACGAATCACACTTGTCGACGAATCAGACCTTAGTTGGCGAATCAAATCTGATTCGTCATATCAGACGACGAATCACAGGAGCCCAATTCTGTTTCGTCATGGGCTAAAGTTTAGGCCCAAGTTCAAGCCCAAAGTTCTGATTCGCCGGGCCCTTTTCTGTTTTGTCGTGGCATTGTGGTGCTACGACTCGGATACTCATGAAGCTGTTATTGTGTTTAGAGATGGTCGTGCTAACTACAGGATGTTGGATCCGATGTGGATCGTCAACATGTCTGAAGCTGATATTGGAAGATTATATCGTCATGATATTTTCTTTGAAGACCAAGATGAACGTCAAGCGTTAAAGTTTCAGAGAGTAGCTTGTTTTTGCTACTACAGGGGTATTCATTCGGGCAGTTCGTGGTCCGAACAACACTGATGGAAGATTAGAAGACCAAAGACGAGTAACAGACAAGGGGGAGTTTGTTGATGCATTTTTAGTGTCTGTAACTAGTCTTGTTTAAACGATGTATTTTGAATGGTCTTTTACTAATTATCGAGTCTGTATGTAATGTTGACCAAGTCAGATATCCTCCTATCTACTTGTGTACAACTTATTTGTCTCTTTTGGTATGTAATGTATTATGAACAATGCATGTTGCATTAAAGGGTAGTTTTGTCATTACTATGTTTTATATGTTGCTGATTGTTGCTGTCTGATAACAGGAACAAACACAACAGTTGCAGTCCTCGACGAATCAGACTTCTGTTTCGTCGGAACACTTCATGGCGAAACAGACTTCTGATTCGTTAAAGGTCATGACGAATCAGACCTTGATTCGTCATGTATTGGGCTGTTCCAGGCCCAATGTCTGGCCCATGATCAGATTCGTCAAACACTTCTGTGTTTCGTCGATATCTGTGACCCAGGGACTATATAAGCAACACTTTGTGTTCATTTGAACTCAGAGATGAGAAACAGACCATAGTAACAAAACTCTGCCAAAATTTAGTCTGAACTGTGTTTGTATCAGTTGTTATCGGTTCTCATCCCGTTAATCAATAGATTGTGTTTCATTGATTAATCCGTAGTTATTTATGCTATATATGTTTGATTTGGCATAGTTACGTGGATTCCGCACGCGTAACCGTGTTTACTATAAACAAGAGATTCGGTTCGTAATCGATCCTCAGATTTCGGGACCTACATCCCCCACAGCGACTGCATGCCCATCCGCGTCGGCATGACTGGCGGCGTCTGTAGATGTGGGTCCTCGTGCAGCACGAGGCCAAATGAACGGGCAATGACGGTCACATACGCCCCGCCATACAAAAATCCGCGCTCCTGCCGGTGATGGGCGGAGGCGTAGTACTGGGCTAGACCGTGTGCTAGCGCGCACGGCCTCCTATACAACAAACAGTAAAGGAAAAAAAGATCTGTGGTCGTACACCACTCACGGCTGTACCCGCGCGCTGAGATAGAAGTAGCGAGTAAATGGTGCAGATACCTGCAGATAGTGTTAGTGTTAGCGAAATACAGAAATAGAGATAAATAAACAATGCACATAATCACAATAATTGCCGTAATAAACGTACATACCTGTACAGTGGGTCCGCAACAAACGACACCCTCCCCTTCGACTTATCGTGCTCCCAATGATCTGGCCCCGCAATCACCTGCCAAAACCCTAGAAGAATGGGTTTTTCAACCACCACTAGCCCCGCTGTGTAAACCTCAGTCTCGATCTCCCCCTGCATGTATAAACCAGAACGCACCGCAAAGTCTGCTAGCGTCATCGTACGCAAAACGCCAGCGAGCCTGAAAGAAATCTCAGGCGGAGGGGGAGCACCTGGGTACGGCAGCGGCACTGGGACCCCAGGAGGGTGAAATGTTGTTGGTGCACTTATGTCTGCACTTTGTCTGTATTCGGTCACAATGTAAAACGATGTCTTTGTTAGTCTGTAAGTTTGACCAAGTCAACCATCCTCCGGTTTGACTTGGCCAAACAGTCAACATTATGTTTGTAAGATGGCTGGGTCGAAGGATGCACCATCGAAGGATTGCATGGATCCTTCGATGATGAGCTCGAAAGATGGACCTTCGATAGATGGACCACGAAAGATCCCATCTTTCGTGATTCATATGGATCATTCGAGCTGTTCCCGGTCGAAAGATGATCTTTCGACCGGTCTGCATGATCCTTCGACCGGACCTGCTGTGTTTGGGTATAAATACCCGTGTGTTGTGTTCTTTTAGAGACAGAGAACACTGAGTTGGACAGATAGGGAAAACAGAGAATATACACACACACTGTTAGAGAGAGTTTATAGAACTGATCTGTAAACCTTGTGCTTGTAACTGGACCTTTCATACGTTTAATACAAGTGGTGTTAATCGTTGAAACTTGCGTGTCGTGTTATTGCGTGTTCTATCTCGGTTTGCTATCTCGGTTGGATTCCGCACAACCGGGTTGGTTAGTATACAAGGATTAGGCGACTAGATCCTCCCCTAGCCGGACCTACAAGTGGTATCAGAGCCTTGGCTCTTCTCCTTGTTAAAACCGAGTGCTTTCGGGTGTTTCTCGGGTTTTAAAGTTCATATTTGTCTGGAAATATTGCTGTTTTTGCTGTTTGTTCTTATAAAAACCTTGTCACATTTCATTATCACATGTTAAAAATGGGTTTTTAGTGAAGTTTCAAGCAAAAACGGGTTTCGGTTTGTTGTTGGTTTGCAGAAATATTCATATTTCTGGGTTTGTTCTTCTTATCTTCAACCGATATTTAAGTGTTCTTCATTATATTACACCTTTTGATCTTTAAAATTTGAATATTAAGCTTGTTTGTGTGTTGGGAGTTGTGTTTTGATTAAAATATTGGACATCATTACCTGGTTGGTGAAAAACCTGCATGTTCAGACCTGAAGATATGGTCTGAACATACTTTCTGCCGAAAGTTCTCACCAACCCGTCAACTTTTCACCAACTTGTCACCGATTGTCAACTGTGTCAGAACCATTCGAAAGATATCCTTCGAACTCGAAAGACCATCTTTCGATCAGTGGAGGTTCGATAGATCATCATCCTTCGAACCAAGGAATCATTTCGAAACATTCATCTTTCGATCTACTGTTCATTTTCGAAAGACTAGGATCCTTCGACTGGGGAGTCTTTCGAAGTCATCTTTCGTGTGTATCTTTCGGTCTACAGTACTTTTTCGAAAGATAAGGATCCTTCGTTTGGAGAATCTTTCGAAAAACATTGCTCGAAACTCAACAGAGATCTTTCGAACCCTGTTGATCCTTCGAACAGGTGTGGATCTTTCGATCATCAGTCTGTTTGTGCTTAACAGTTTGTGTTTTTCCAAGTCTTTCGACAGGTATCCTTCGGCTAATCAAAAATGAATCCAAGGTGGAATACTTTGGTAAATACAGATATGTATTTTGGTACTCCGTCATCCTCCGCACCGGTATCTTCACAAGCTAATGCAGTTTCTACCGGTCAATGGGCATTTGTATCAAATCAAGTTCCAAGTGTTCAAAGTATTCTTTTAAGCGAAAGCGAAACTGGAAGTTTGAATAGACCTCCAAAGTTGATGCATTTATATGAATATCCAGGATGGATTGATAGATTTCATACATACGTTCTTGGCCAAAATACAGAATTGTGGTTGCGGTTTATTACTGATTTCGATCAAACAATAGAGGTTGCCGCATCATCTGCTGCTACGTTTGCAGATCTCACGGAAGATCAGAAGAAAGTCTATGATCTAGAAAAGAAGGCATACGCCATCCTCACTCAGGCCTTAAGTAAAGACATCTATCATCAATTCGTCAGTTACAAGACGACAAAGAGGTTGTGGGACGCGTTGAAAACAAGGGGGGTAGGAAATGAAGCAACACGTCAGTTGAGAAAAGAGTTGCTGAAGAAAGAGTTTGATGGTTTTACTTGTATGGAGAATGAGTCGTTGGGTGATTTGACTAGTCGATTTAATCACTTGATGACTGAATTGACAAATTTCGGGGTTGTTACAACTCCTGTAGAGATTGTGAAAAGGTTTGCAGATGCATTGCCACCTCAGTGGAATACATTCTTGGAAATCATGAAGTACAATGGTACTTTAGATACAACGAGCTTCAACGACTTTGTTCAAATTCTAGAAAACAAGAATCAGGAAGAAACTCTGAAGGCAAAAAGAATTCCCGTGCCTCAAAATCCTGAAATGTATTTTGGAACTTCTAGTACTTCTACAAAACCGTCTTCACATGCCCCAATTCAAACAGCCTTTGTGACTAGCACTGACATGTATGGCAATACTATCCAAGTGCCGGTTCCTCCAAAGACAGACATGTATGGAAATCTGCTGGAACCAGTCCCTCAATCAGCACCACAACAGCAACGACCTCTCAGACCAACTGATATGTTCGGAAATCCTTTACCAACAACAGACATGTATGGGAATCCACTTCCTCCTCCTCCTGCTCAATCTACCGTACCAACAGACATGTACGGGAATCCACTTCATCCTCCACAGCAGCAAGCATGTTATGGAAGTACATCAGCTGCTAGTCAGCAATCTAAGCCAAATACAGTACGGCTCGACACTTCAAGTTTTTCTAAAGTTAGTGTGGAAGTAGCAAAGGAACATATGGAGCTGCTTAACACTTTGGTGAGCGCATACTGTGGTTTAGTAGAAGGTCAGATTGGCAACATTAATCTGACTCAAGAAGACTATCAGCAGATAGACAAGGAAGAAATGGAGATGATGGATATTAAGTGGGCCTTTGCCAGTGCTGTTAGGCGAGCAAAGGATTTCATGGAAAGAACGGGCCGAACCAGCTTGGAAAGCAAGAAGGACACCAAGTATGGGTTTGATAAGCAAGCTGTTAAATGCTTCAACTGTGGTGAACGTGGCCATTTCAAGCGTGAATGTACAAGGCCATCTCAACATGGGAATCAGAATCCCTTCAGAGGTCAAGGAAACCAGCAGAACCAAAACAGGAACAATGTTCGCACATTGGTGCCTGTCAACAATCAGACTCAAGCAGGACCATCAAATGCCAACCAGGCACTTGTGGTTCAAGTAGATGAAGGTTGTGATTGGTCAATCCAGTTGGGAAACGATGCACCAGACGGAACAGCTTGTTTTGCTGAAGTGGTTAATGATCTTAAACACGCCAGTGGTGGAGAATCTTCCACCAATGGTGATGTATCTTCTGAGGATGAAGACTCTTCCGGTTATAGTGGAAGCTCGGATGAAGAATCCTCAACTTCAGGCAATGATCAGGTGGATGACACAACAAGTGCGTCAGTCGATGCTGCTGATTTTGATGAGCTTTTGGAGGAAGCTGCAGCAGGAATTCAAAGAAGATCTATTTTGGTGGATCAAGCTGCTTATTCTTCGTCTTCTCTCCATTCAGCCTTTATGGCGAATGTCGACAGTTCATCAAGTCAGGTATGTGTCGACGAACCCACTTCTGTTAGCTGTAGTAACTGTGATAGTTTGCATGTTAGATGTGCTGAGTTGGAAGCAAACATGTCTGAGTTGCAAGGCAAACACGATGCTTTACAAGCTAGTTTGTTTGAATTGCAAGACAAACATGTTTCTGTGAATGATAGGTGGTGTGAATTGCAAAGCAAACACGACGCTTTGCAAGAGAAATATGATGTGACATTTATTCATAATCAGAAATTGACAGTTGATATTTCAAAGTGCACGGAAGCCAATATGTTTTATGAAAACCATGAAAAGAATTATAAATCAATGATTGAAACATTGAAGAAAGATAAAACAGAGCTGACTAAAATGGTTTCCAGAAAACAAACTGACATTAATTTGTATATCACTCGTCTTGAGGTGATGCAAAAAGAAATGGCTTGTGTTAAAACTGAAAGTGAGGCGATCCGACTCAAGTTAGACAGTTATTTGAGTTCTAGCTATGTGTTGGATCACATCATTGATGTTCAGAAAGAGAAAAAGGATGTCACATGCATAGGTTACAAGAAATGTCCACCACCCGTGAGAAACAACTTTGATGCTTTGCCTGATGAGGAGTATAGGACTCACTTTGAGCCATCTGTTCCTCTAGATGTTAATGAATTTGCTACAGAATTTACTACAGGACTCGGATACAAGAAAGAAGTATCGTCAGATTCAGATGTGTCAGCAGATACATTTGTAACTGCTGAACAGAATCAGGATCCTCCAGTTGTGATTGAGGATGTTGATTCTTCTGATGATGAATCTGATGATACTGATTCGGAAAAGTCTGATGCAGTAATCAAAGAAGAGGACATACCTCTTGAGAATCATATTCTATGTGATCCTCCCACAAAACCTGCTAAGACTGTTCCAACCGAGTCCACATCTGCAAAAGAGTCGGAGAGTGTGGATTTGCTGTACACTCTTGTTGGTGATGATAAAATCTATTCAGACAAAGATTTTCCTATTAAAAATGTCAATCAATCTTTAATCAGTAAAGTCTTTGAAAATTCTACAAGTAAGTTTTTGGGAAAGACAGGACCACATGTTACAGTCACACAGTGTCCTCCTATCCCAAAGGCTGAAGTTAGAAAACAGTTTGGGAACAAGAAATTACCAACAGTGCCAAAACAGCAAGACCACACCAAAACAAATGGTAAGGCACCGACTCAAAATCAAAAGAAGCCGAATCATAAGAAGAAGAAGAATGTGAACTTTGTGAAGTCGAAGGGAACGGACAAAATTGAAAAGTTTGCAAATCAATCTAACTTAGATTTTGTCCAGAAAGCCACTGTGATGAAAAGGAATGAACCAAGTTGTTCAAAACCTAGTACCTCGGGATCACAAAGTTCATCATCGGCAAGACGACCACATGATACTTCGGGGTTTGTTGAACGAAGGTCATGTTTTGAATGTGGAACAATCGGGCATATTGTTCGAAATTGCCCGTATCTTCATAAACAAAAAGGCATAGTTGATGATCCCCGTGGCCCAACTGACCGCAAGCGATCTGTTTCTGTAAAACAAGATCCCCGACTCATAAGAGAAAGGGAAAAGAAACAGAAACGCCAACAGGTCAAGAAAATCGAAAAGGCGATTAAAACCGATGTGGTTCACAAACCATCTGTTTCAGTTAAACCAGATAATTCAAAGTTTTCAAAAACTTCAAACAATCAAACTGGTAACACTCAACAGACCTGGAAACCAAAAACGGTTACTGAATCAGGGGGACCATCACAATTTCCTAATCATCAAAAGGTGGAAGTTATTGTTGTTGATAAAAATGGAAGACCCAAGACCACAATGGCTTGGGTCCCCATCTCCAACTAATCGATTGAGTTTATGTGCAGGGTGTTCCAGGAGGAACTATCAGTAGTCATTGGATTGTTGATAGTGGGGCATCCAGGCACATGACAGGCGACATGAAGCTCCTCTACGACGTCAAAACTATTAGAGGAGGTTATGTTGCTTTTGCTGGAGATAAGGGCGGATACATTACGGGTGAAGGAATGATTTCCAACGGGGTTGTTAGCTTTGACAAGATCAACTTTGTGCAACAACTTGATCACAATCTTCTTAGTGTTTCTCAAATCTGTGACAAGCAGTTCTCAGTACACTTTGATGCTAATGGATGTTATGTGCTGAAACCCGGCTTCAAAATTCCAAAAGAATGGATTCTCTTGTCGGCTCCAAGGATAAATGATCTGTATGTCCTTGATATGAGCCAAGCTATCACAACGTCTGCACAAGCAACTTGTTTCGTTTCCAAAGCCACAGAAAAAGACACAATCTCTTGGCACAGACGAATGGGTCACATTCACTTACGCAAAATGAATCATTTGGTATCAAATGAATTGGTGAATGGTGTTCCTCTTAAAAATTTCCATCTTCAAGACGTCTGTGTTTCGTGCCAGAAAGGAAAACAAACGAAGAAGCGACACCCTACAAAGAAAGTCAACACGGTGGCTGTTCCTCTTGAACGTTTGCACATGGATTTGTTCGGTCCTGTCAAGCACAATAGCATTAGGAATGATCAATATTGCCTCGTGATAACTGATGATTACTCAAGATTTTCTTCGGTGGCGTTCATGGCACATAAGAGTGAAACCTTCGGTATTATCAAAAACTTGATCATTCAGATTGAGAATCTTTACAACTTGAAGGTTAGGCGGATACGCAGCGACAATGGTACTGAATTCAAAAATCATGCCATGGCGGAGTTTTGCACTTCAAAAGGTATTCTTCACGAATTTAGTGCAGCTTATACTCCTCAACAGAATGGCGTCGCTGAACGTAAGAACCGCACATTGATCGAGACTGCTAGGACTATGTTGGTAGAGTCGCAGCTACCCATTCCATTCTGGACTGAAGCTGTGTCTTCTGCATGCTATACGTTGAACCGAGTCCTTACAGTCAAAAGGCACAACAAGACCTGCTTTGAGCTTATCAACAAACGGAAACCAGACTTGTCCTATCTTGAACCGTTTGGAGCTCCTTGCACAATAATCGATCCTAATGGAAAGTTTGGGGCAAGAGCAATTGAGGGATACTTTCTTGGGTATTCCACCCCAAACTTAAGAGTCTGGAATCTAGAGACTAAAAGGGTCGAGGAATGGTCTGAAGTCAGAGTACAAAGGCACACTTTACCAGTCAGAAATCCTGGTCAGCCTTGGATGTTTGAGTACGATGACTTTTTCAATTCGATCAATGTTGAAGCCATTGAAGAAAGTGCTGCGGCTATGATGTTTTTCGAGAGTGACAATGCTACTGATTCACCTTTGGTTCGTCCCATTATTATCAATCAAGAACCTTCTTCTGTGAACAATAATGCTCTCGACAATGAGGATTTTCATGATGCTTCCGAATTGAACGAATCTTCAGAGGATGATGAATTTCTAGATGCAGATCAAGAAGCTCCAACAGCAGTTCATGGTATTTCAGAGGGTACTCCTCCAGTGGTTGTCCCTCGAACAGCTGAAACTTCTGCATCATCCTCTTCGTCAATTCCGGGCCTTGAATTGATTGTTGATCTGAATCTCAACAATCTGGGTACAAATATTCCAGTTCAAGATAATCCAGAGACAAGGATTCATAATACCCATCCTCAACAAAACATCATCGGAAATGTACAGAGTGGCGTTCAAACAAGAAACATGTTGCGAAACAACAACAATGCAGGCTTGTATGCAACTATCCGAGAATCTGGTCAACAGAATGATTGGTCTTTCGCGTGTTATGTCTCACAGGAAGAACCAAGAACTTGGAAAGATGCTTTGAAAGATAGCTCATGGGTTGAAGCGATGCAGGAAGAACTGCAGCAATTCCAGAAGCTTGGTGTCTGGAAACTAGTAGAGAAACCTGCTGGATACAAGAAGATTGGTACCCGTTGGGTGTTTAAATGCAAAAAGGATGACCGTGGGATCGTTATCCGGAACAAAGCCAGGCTAGTCGTTCAAGGTTTTCGTCAGATTGAAGGGATCGACTACAACGAAGTGTATGCACCTGTTGCACGTCTAGAAGCAATTCGGATCTTTCTGGCTTATGCCTCATTCAAAGGTTTCAAGGTATACCAGATGGACGTGAAGAGTGCTTTCTTACATGGTGTGGTGGAAGAAGAGGTGTACGTCGAACAGCCTCCTGGTTTTGAAGATCCTATCCATCCTGATCGGGTTTGGTTGCTCAACAAAGCTCTATATGGTCTACATCAAGCACCGCGAGCTTGGTACGCAACCTTATCTAATTATCTGCTGGAGAATGGATTTCGAAGAGGTCTTATCGATTGTACTCTTTTCATCAAAGAACAAGATGGAGATCTTCTACTGGTACAGGTATACGTTGATGATATTATTTTTGGTTCTACTAATGATGTTTTGTGTAGGGATTTCGAGCGTGTTGTGCAGGATAAATTCGAGATGAGTGCTATGGGGGAAATGACCTTCTTTTTGGGCCTACAAGTACAACAAACAGAGTCTGGGATATTCATCCATCAGACTAAATATGTTGGTGACATCTTGAGCCGGTTCCAGATGTCTGATGCAACGCCCATCGGTACCCCATTACCACAAAATCACGAAATTACTCCAGACTTGAAGGGTCAAGATGTTAGCCCCTCATTCTACCGCGCGATGATTGGATCCCTTATGTACCTCACAGCATCAAGACCAGATATAATGTACCCAACGTGCCTGCTTGCCAGATATCAAGTCAACCCGAAGGCCTCACATCTTGCAGCTGTAAAAAGGATTTTTCGTTATTTGAAGGGTTACCCTGACACCGGTCTGTGGTACCCTAGGGATAATAACTTTGACTTGATCGCATTCAGTGATTCTGATTTTGGCGGATGCAAAATCGACGGCAAGTCCACAACGGCTGGATGTCAGTTTTTGGGAAATCGCCTAGTCACATGGCAATGCAAGAAGCAGACGTGTGTCGCTACATCAACATGCGAAGCTGAATACATTGCTGCCTCAAGTTGTTGCTCCCAAGTCCTATGGATCCAACAACAAATGCGTGATTACGGTTTTGAATTCCTAACTACTCCTATTTACGTTGATAACTCTGCTGCATTACAGATCACTAAAAATCCTGTGCAGCATTCAAAGACTAAGCACATCGACATTAAATATCACTTCATACGTGATTGCTTTGAGAAAAGGCTAATCGGTGTTGCTTACGTCCACACCGATGACCAACGTGCCGACCTTTTTACCAAAGCTTTTGACAAATCAAGATTTGACTATTTATTATTGGTAAACGGCATTAAGGTCAAGCAAGAGTAAAACCAACATCGGAAAATCATTTTTGTAAATACCTTTGTGTTTTAAATTTGTCTTAGTTTATTGATTTTAGGGGGAGTAAATCCAAAATTTGAAAAATCCAAAAACATTGAAAAATTTCAAAAACACAAAAACAATAGAAAAACAAAAATGAGTTTCCTGGCGAGCAAAAGAGAAAATGATAGTACATCAGTGGTCTGTCTAAACCTCTTTAAACCTAAAATGAAAAACGATAAGCAGCTCTATATAAGATGTATCGGTAGGCTCACAATCATTTTAAAGTGTGCAGGGTGATATAAATCTTAAATCGACTGAAGACCAGGTGGGAACCATTCATTGGCATATGGTCTTAGTACCGAAATTTCGTTTGAGAGATTGCCGAGGTTCTGAGATATTCGGTCTTTATGCTGCTTATCATCTGGGTATCATGGTTGTATCTTTTACCGAAAAATAACGGGGACGCAAGTCTAGATCTTCCATGATACCATACATACGTGTACATATTGCATTCGTCCTCAATAAGTGATCAACAATCACATGTCCAAACAAATAAGTGATAATATATCACAGATTCTTTGCGGGAGTCAAGTTCGTCTCTCTGCTGTACGAAAGTACTGACCTGTTCACGGACTTGCTCCTGTGCCCTCATGCATCGAAAATCAAGTTCCTCATCAATAAGTGATTCTATCACATAGGGCTTGTTTTCAATCAAAATAAGTGAGAATCTCACATCATATACGGTCAAACAGATGATAATCGGTATACTCACCGGTAAGATGAACCCTCGTGCATACCTTGATACGGGAATGTGTCGTGATGTGGATGAACACCGGTCGGTAAGTATAAATCATACCTTAATGTATCCCCTCGCCATGATTACAAGTGATAAGTTGAGCTTAAGTGGACAACAATACCGATAATTGTTATAGGATGCTTATCTTAATGTTAACTAATTGAACAACAAGAGTGTTTTGACATGACCGTACACTGATATGATTCTCTTACCCTCGAAACTCGCAAAAAGAATGTCTGTATATATTTATTTACTGCTTTCAGTCTTTACATTTGAAATATTCAAAAATATCAAAAAGATTTTAAGTGTGTTTTAATATAAACTTTATAAAAGCCAAAAAGATTTTATTTCTATTTTATTTTCGATCGTACGATGTTGGAACTCGAGTCTTCGTTACCTGAAACCTGAACGAAAACCGAAAACGACTGAATCTTCATAAACGGTCGAAATTTGCAAAGTTTTGAAAGTTAAAAATTAAAATTGACAAATTTGCTAAACTTTCAAACTGTCGGACGGTGTTTGTTTGAACAATGGTCACATGTGTGTTGTTTGCTTATGATATTCCAAGCAGTTGTTCTCATTACGCGTTTAGATTTCTTGCATGTGCAGATTCTAAAGGCAAGGAGAACATGGTCGATGACAAGCTTCGGAATGAAGACACGACGTGAAGGCACTCAAATGATGAAGATGATCGAGTTGCCGCTGACCATCATCAACACCACAAGGATCTCACTTCATAAAGATCAAGACTTTCACTAGCATAACTCAAGGGGGAGCTTATGTTAAGGGGGAGTTTGTCAACACACTTCCTACATAAAACGGGGAGTTTGTTGATACACTTTCTGCTTTCAAGACGTGAAGACTTTGAAGATCCTCTGACATTGAAGACTTGAATAGAAGTCAAGGACTTGAAGACACAAGAACTTACAAGAATGAAGATCGAGACAAAGCAACAGCTGATTGTTGATAAGCCAGACAAAGCTACAGCCAAGGGGGAGTTTGTTGGTGCACTTATGTCTGCACTTTGTCTGTATTCGGTCACGATGTAAAACGATGTCTTGTTAGTCTTGTAAGTTTGACCAAGTCAACCATCCTCCTGGTTTGACTTGGCCAAACAGTCAACATTATGTTTGTAAGATGGCTGGGTCGAAGGATGCACCATCGAAGGATTACATGGATCCTTCGATGATGAGCTCGAAAGATGGACCTTCGATAGTTGGACCACGAGAGATCCCATCTTTCGTGATTCATATGTATCGTTCGAGCTGTTCCTGGTCGAAAGATGATCGTTCGACCAGTCAGCCTGATCCTTCGACCAGACCAGTTGTGTTTGGGTATAAATACCCGTGTGTTGTGTTCATTTCAAAGGTGAGACATAGTTAGACACTCAGACAGATAGATAACACACACACACACTAGAGAGAGTTTGCAAGACTAATTTGTAAACATTGAGCTGTAACTGGACCTTTCATACGTTTAATACAAGTGGTGTTAATCGTTGAAACTTGCGTGTCGTGTTATTGCGTGTTCTATCTCGGTTTGCTATTTCGGTTGGATTCCGCACAACCGGAGTGGTTAGTATACAAGGATTAGGCGACTAGATCCTCCCCTAGCCGGACCTACAAGTATAAATCATACCTTAATGTATCCCCTCGCCATGATTACAAGTGATAAGTTGAGCTTAAGTGGACAACAATACCGATAATTGTTATAGGATGCTTATCTTAATGTTAACTAATTGAACAACAAGAGTGTTTTGACATGACCGTACACTGATATGATTCTCTTACCCTCGAAACTCGCAAAAAGAATGTCTGTATATATTTATTTACTGCTTTCAGTCTTTACATTTGAAATATTCAAAAATATCAAAAAGATTTTAAGTGTGTTTTAATATAAACTTTATAAAAGCCAAAAAGATTTTATTTCTAGTTTATTTTCGATCGTACGATGTTGGAGCTCGAGTCTTCGTTACCTGAAACCTGAACGAAAACCAAAACGACTAAATCTTCATAAACGGTCGAAATTTGCAAGCGTTGAAAGTTAAAATTGAAATTGATAAACTTTGTTAAACTTTCAAACTGTCGGACGGTGTTTGCTTAAACAATGGTCACATGTGTGTTTGCTTATGATATTTCAAGCGGTTGTTCTCATTACGCGTTTAGATTTCTTGCATGTGCAGATTCTAAAGGCTAGGAGAACATGGTCGATGACAAGCTTTGGAATGAAGACACAACGTAAAGGCGCTCAAATGATGAAAATGATCGAGTTGCCGCTGACCATCATCAACACCACAAGGATCTCACTTCATAAAGATAAAGACTTTCACGAGCATAACTCAAGGGGGAGCTTATGTTAAGGGGGAGTTTGTCAACACACTTCCTACATGAAACGGGGAGTTTGTTGATACACTTTCTGCTTTCAAGACGTGAAGACTTTGAAGATCCTCCGACATTGAAGACTTGAATAGAAGTCAAGGACTTGAAGACACAAGAACTTACAAGAATGAAGATCGAGACAAAGCTACAACCAGACAAAGCTGCATCCAAGGGGGAGTTTGTTGGTGCACTTATGTCTGCACTTTGTCTGTATTCGGTCACAATGTAAAACGATGTCTTTGTTAGTCTGTAAGTTTGACCAAGTCAACCATCCTCCGGTTTGACTTGGCCAAACAGTCAACATTATGTTTGTAAGATGGCTGGGTCGAAGGATGCACCATCGAAGGATTGCATGGATCCTTCGATGATGAGCTCGAAAGATGGACCTTCGATAGATGGACCACGAAAGATCCCATCTTTCGTGATTCATATGGATCATTCGAGCTGTTCCCGGTCGAAAGATGATCTTTCGACCGGTCTGCATGATCCTTCGACCGGACCTGCTGTGTTTGGGTATAAATACCCGTGTGTTGTGTTCTTTTAGAGACAGAGAACACTGAGTTGGACAGATAGGGAAAACAGAGAATATACACACACACTGTTAGAGAGAGTTTATAGAACTGATCTGTAAACCTTGTGCTTGTAACTGGACCTTTCATACGTTTAATACAAGTGGTGTTAATCGTTGAAACTTGCGTGTCGTGTTATTGCGTGTTCTATCTCGGTTTGCTATCTCGGTTGGATTCCGCACAACCGGGTTGGTTAGTATACAAGGATTAGGCGACTAGATCCTCCCCTAGCCGGACCTACAAATGTGAATGACGAAAGGAACTCGACCAGCAGCTCCCTGTAGGTCGGCGTGTGCGCCAAATCGAAAAGTCGATGCCACGGCGAATCGAGAGGTACAAACCGACGCACTCTATCCGTCTCAGCAAGCTGGTCCATCGCATCCCAGTCGATCGATGCATGCGATCCAATGTACATCCTCCGAAGCTTCTGGCAATGGTGGGCGGCATCGGTGCCCGCGGGAAACTCTAGATACGGACAACCCTGCAGCGTATCCAGAGGCGGCCGCCGTCTCCGTCGTAGACCCTCCTGAACCGGCTGAATCTGCTGAGCCGGCTGACCCCCCTCAATCTCTATCTCAATATCATCGCCCTCCATAATCAATCTGCAATAATAATAAATAATAATAATAATAATAAATAAAAATAATAATCAATAACAATAACAATAATAATAATTAATAGTAATAATAAATAATAATAATAATAAATAACAATAACAATAATAATAAATAAAAATAATAATAAATAACAATAACAATAATAATAAATAATAGTAATAATAAATAATAATAATAAACAATAATAATAAATAAAAATAATAATAAATAACAATAACAATAATAATAAATAATAGTAATAATAAATAATAATAATAATAATAATAATAAATAAAAATAATAATAAATAACAATAACAATAATAATAAATAATAGTAATAATAAATAATAATAATAATAATAATAATAATAATAATAATAATAATAATAATAACATTAACAATAATAATAACAACATTAATAATAACAATAATAATAAAACTAATAATAATAATTAATTAAAAAAAAAAAAAACACAGAGCCTCGTATAGCCCTCGTATAGGGCTATACTCGGCGTCCTGTTCTTCCACATTCATCTTCAACCTCAAAACTCAAACCCCCAAACCCCACAAAAATCAAATTTCAGGGCAAACATACGGTCTAAAGGCAAAAACATGGCAAAAATACTAAACTACGGGGCGAAATACGTACCGGTGATGCTTCAAATCTTCGAAAATCCGGTCGAAATACGTATCCGAGGCGTATAGAGGTGTATTCTCCGTATGTGTGTTTGTTTTTTGTTTGGGGGTTAAAAGCAGCCTCGTCTAGACCCCCCCTGTGTTATACGAGGCCTGGACGCCTCGTATACCTCTATACGAGGCGTCTTCGTTTTTTTATTAAATGACCATTTAGCCCCTGGTATGCCCCCAGTATAGGCATTATTTAGGGGCAAAATGGTAATTAACCATTCCAAAAAGATATTTCTGGAATGGTTAATTACCATTTTGCCCCTGAATAAAGCCTATACTGAGGGCTTTACAGGGGCAAAATGGTAATTTAATAAACTTTTTTTTAATAATTAAAAAACAAAAAATCTCAAAAAGTTGCCGCCTCACAAGACGACACGTATAGGTCTATACGCGGCGTCTGGGGTTTCAAAATTACCTTTAAGCCCCTGTTAATGGTCTATACTAGGGGCTTTACAGGGGCAAAATGGTAATTAACATAAAATATTTTCAAAATTCAAAATTTAAAAAAAGAATTGTTGCAGACACTGTAGACGACTCGTATAGCTCTATACGAGGCGTCCTAATTCAAAAAATTCAAATTTTTATTTTCAAATTTTCAAAATTCAAAATTTCAAAAACCCGCTCAAGTAGACGTCTCGTATAGATCTATACGAGGCGTCTGTGGATTAGGAAATGACCTTTTAGCCCCTGAAATAAGCCTAGATTGGGGGCATAACAGGGGCAGAATGGTCTTTTGGGCATACCTATACGACGCGTATAGCTCTATACGCGTCGTATATATTTTTTTTTTTTAAAATGATATTAAACTGTTTTAATTATTGAAAAATGATACAAATTATAAAAAAAATTATAGAAATTGTAGAAAATTATAGGAATTAATAAAAAAAATACATTCAAATTACAAAAATCATTCTTCCGTATCACTATCGATGTAATTAAGATTGGGGTTTGATCTTGGCGGAGGATTCATTATCGATGTATACCATTCTAGACGTGGCAAGTACATATCTTCCCATTGTTTCGTATGGGGTGTTCGGTTGGTCAACCATAGCCCGTGTGCTGGTGGCATTGGATAATCCCCTTCCAGCTTAACATGTATGAAGTGGTTCTCGTTTACATGTGTAAGCGTTATGAACAATGGTTGTTGATTAGCCGGAGGACTTAGTATCGGGAAGAAAGTGGAACTCGCACCCATGGTTGTCGTTAACAGGTGCACCCCGATACCGTACGTTTGTGCAATAAGAAGTCCTGCATAGGGGAAGTCCATCCAGTGATCGCCCCCACAACCGGACACTGAATCCCAAATTAGGCCCTGACGATGCGTGTAAAAATAACCTTTATCCCATGCTTCAAATATTGGGAACCAGATCGATTTGTTCTTATCCATTTCTTGAACAAGGTGCCTTCGAATGAGCCCCCATGAACTCTGTTCCATACCTAAGCCCACAGCCACAGACCGAAACCCACAATGACCGTCCGGCATCACATCTCGTATGCACGAGACGTACGGATGGAACACTAGCGGAATGTCATCCTGAAACTGTTCGATGATTCCCACGTACTCGTCCCCAATGATTAACGGAAAACTGTGAGCATCTCGTGTCTCTTTCTTCTTAGAACTCTTTGAATGGCTTAGGCTCGCTTTGGGTTTTTGGGACCTTATAACCGACTGTTGAGAGGCCTGTGACGGAACGTACGAGCTGTGACGAGTTTTGTCGTACTTACTTTGTCGGGAACCTTCAAAGCACGTGTTTGCATCACCGAATGAGCTTCTCCTCAATTCTTCATCTATACGAGAGGCCTCGTCCAACCTTTGTTGTACCTGCTTTGTTGTTGGTCGGCCACGAGTATTTTGTTGGACAACCGGTGGTTTCTTGGTAGATTTCTTTGGAGTCAACACCGCTTTAATCTTTGAAATCAGGCTTTTTTGCTGAGCTGGGGGGTGCGACTCTAATTGTTGTCTAACAATATTTAGCTCTTCGACCACGTCCACGTCATCGTCTATCAATTTACAACTTTGGAAGTTAAGTCTCCGCCAGAAGACGTCCACGTCTTCGAGTTGAATCGGACGCTCTGCACGGTTAAAAACAACATTGTTTAAGTCACATGATTAACGGAAATATATCACACAAGTGTTGTACGTTTAACAATTATTACCTT
Organism: Helianthus tuberosus; assembly: GCA_030545235.1. Lineage (NCBI taxonomy): Eukaryota > Viridiplantae > Streptophyta > Magnoliopsida > Asterales > Asteraceae > Helianthus > Helianthus tuberosus. The sequence continues at coordinate 6,274,268 of CM060362.1, forward strand.
CAAGCATGTACTTTTCTATCCTGCAAGCACAGGGCAACCCACAGCTGTGCCACATTTGGCAACCACATGATGAATGAAAGCGCTCCAAGACATCTAGCTTCCTAATTGCCTCTCCCCTCAACAAATCAAGGGCTGTATGAGATACTTTACCAAGTAGGTGTTGAAACAACGGATGTTTGTGGTGGGTCATTGTTTTTTCGATGCTATCTCGAAAAGTCTTCCTTATTTCACCAAACTGTGTCTCAACTATATCATGGACACAACCAACTATACGGTCGAGCGAGCTCCTATCTTCAACGTATCTCTTTAAGTTGGCGTGTTGGCTCTCAACTCTGTTTGTGGTACGATTACCAAAGGTGCGCCTCTTATCAGTCCACGCAAAGACGAACATCTCCTTATAGTCTTTTAGCCAGTTATCGTACACGTATTTGAAGACTCCTAAAACGTAAAAATAATTTAATAAAATTTGCATATGTGAGTCGTATGTTATTATAAAAACTTACTAGAACGTTTGCACTCCACAAGTCGTTGTCGCATGTTGCGCAAGTGGTACTCGTAGATGAGTATGGATGGAGACTCAATCAATGTCCCCCAGAATGACAAAAATTTCTTCCAGTCTTCGTCTGTGAAGGCACCCTTGCAGTGCTTCATAACATTCTGTTGTATGTGCCACCTGCAAAGAAGCCTGGAGGCGTTTGGAAATACTTTAGCACACGCGCCCATAAGGGCTAGGTCTCTATCGGTTAAAATCACACGTGGCTCCATGCATTCATCCAACATTGACTTGACCCTCTCAAGCACCCACACAAAGTTATCACCCCGTTCTTTACTAACAACGGCATGCGCGATAATAAACGATTTGTTGGTAGGCGTCATACCAACAATCTGGATAAAGGGCATATTGTATATGTTTGTCTTGTACGTCGCATCGATCAGCATGACGTGGGGGAATGCACGCCACATGTCTCTCGAGTACCGATGAAGAAAGAAGATCTCTGTTACGATATCTGTTCCGGGTTCCTCCCGTGTCTCGTAAATAAAGTCGTTGTTTATCAGCTTGTTTTCTAGTGACTGCATGGGAGTCAATCCTTGTCTTTGTTCGGCTCTAATCTTCGCCACAACGTTTTGAACGTCTTTCAGAACATGAAACCTGTCGGGGTCCTGCTTCCTTATCGTTTGAAATATTTTGCGCGACTCCATGTTTTGAGCTGTCAGCTGCTCGATCAGTTTCATTTCGCTTGGGGTAAACCTTCGCACAAATGCGTGGGCCGACAGGTCCTCACAAAGTTCGTGGTTATGTTCAATTTTTCCGTCTTTAATCTCCCAGGTTTCATACGGGTGGTTTCGCACAGCCAGCAGGTAAAACGGGCAACCGGTTTTTTTGCTTCCGGCTTTTCTAAGTGTTGCTGTAGTCTGGTGCTCACCAGCACGATCACATTCAAGCCATACCCTCCGGATTCTTCCACCGGTTTTCTTTGATCGGCGGGTGACAATAACGAAACCATCCGCGTTTGCTATTTCTTGTATCCGATTCTTTAGTTCATCTAAAGAGTTGAAAACCTGTAACATCGACAATAATAATAAATAATTTTAATAAATAAATAATAATAATAATAATAATAATAATAATAATAATAATAATATTAATAATAATACTAATAATAATACTAATAATAATAATTAAATAATTAAATAATACAAAAATAGTAATTAATACCTGCTTTTTTAAGTACGGACTGTCCTGGATGGGAGGTGTCTCACCACCATATCTACCATATCCACCATAACCACCGTCTCCTCCGTATCCACTGTATCCACCATCTCCTCTGTATCCACCGTCTCCTCCGTATCCACCGTCTCCTCCGTATCCACCGTCTCCTCCGTATCCACCGTCTCCTCCGTATCCACCGTCTCCTCCGTATTCACACCCGTATCTATAATCCGGATACCCTTGTTGCGTCAGATAACTTGGTTGACAAGCATGGTATGAGTCATCTACAGGGGGTGTTTCATCAACAGGGGGATGATTGTTCAAATCTAGAAACGGTTTGTTTTGTTCTCCTTGTATACTAGACACAACCTCCTCTTGCTCATTAGAATCGGGAACGCAAGACTCCTCCAAAATAAAGAACCGTATCATCATTAGTAAATAATAAACTAAAACAAAAACTAATTAAAACATTTAAGTACCTGTACTGTTACCGGATCGCTTTCGGGCACCCAGTTCTCGCTATAATACTGCCCGAAGACATAGTTGCCGTCCCAGTATGATGACATTTCAACACTTCGGGATGATAAGAACACAAATTAAATGCCGTCCCAGAATGAAAGAAGAAGAAGAAGCAGAATGAAAGAAGAAGAACAAGCAAATGTCTTAAATGTCGGATGCTAGGGACAAACCATACACTGTATGTTGCACTTTTTCATAAGCCATCGACGCCTCGTATAGCTCTAGACCCCTCGTATATCTTTTTGTCACCTGTCGAAGACGCCTCGTATAGGTCTATACGAGGCGTCTTAGTGCCTCGTATCCATCCCTCGTACAGACCTATACTCCCCGTCTGATGTGACTGATTTGACATTGTGCTTTGGTGCAGAGATGGTCGGAAAAGTAACCCTATACGCCTCGTATAGGTCTATACGAGGCGTCCTGAAGGGTGTCAAAATAGGCATAAAGGTGTGTAAATATGTAGACCATTTTTATATTACTAGAAAGAATCTAACTGATGTGTAGAATTTTGAATTTTTATGTTAGAAAAAATCTAACTTGGTAGAGAATTCGAGGATTTCTAATAGGTCTACATATTTACACACCCAACTCCCTATTTCCACACCCTTCAAGACGCCTCGTATAGACCTATACGAGGTGTATTAACCTTTTCAATTTCCAAGAGAATCTCTGAATATGTCATATTTTGTCTTATTTGCCTTGTATATGCCTCGTATAGGCCTATACTGGGCGTCTAGGCGAAAAAAGACCATTTAACCTCTGATTTAGGCCTATACTAGGGGTAAATCGGTCTTTTTTGCCTCTCATATATGCCTAGTATAGACCTATATGAGGCGTATGTATATAATTCAAATTACCATTTTATCCCTGAGTTAGGCCTATACTGGGGGCAAAACATGGCTATAATGGTCTTTTGGACACCAGTATACGCCCAGTATAGCCCTATACTGGGCGTCTATTTTTATTTTTTTTTGTTTTCTCTTTTTAAATATTTATAAAATAAAAAACTTGTTTTTGTATAAAAGTTTGCTAAAACGATTAATATTGTATAAAATGTTTCTTAAAAAAAAAAACCTTATATACGCCCAGTATAGGCCTATACGAGGCATATAAGGGGCAAAGGGTCATATATGAGACCTATACGAGGGGCCCTATACGCCCAGTATAGGCCTATACGAGGCATATTGAAGCAGTCAAACCAGAAGTGACATGAGTCAGACATTGACTTTGATGTAACCCTATACGCCTCGTATAGGCCTATACGAGGCCTATACGAGGCAAAGGGTGTCTAAATAGGCAGATAAGGTGTGTGAATAGGTTGAGCCTTTCTAATTTCGAATTTATGAAAGAGAATTACAAATAATTGAGGGCCATCCTTGAGAATTTAGGGATCTATCAGGCCAATGCGAGTAGAACGATGGACCCTACTCATGACCTACTAGTCTAGTTGTATGGTGTCTCCATTTACAAATGTGAGTTGTGGGTTCAAATCTTTACACGTGAAAGGTAAAGGTGAAATTAAGGTTTTGAAAAATTTTCCGTTAAAAAAAATAAAAATTGGCCTTGTAAATTTTCGTATAAAAGATGTGTAGACGATAAGCGAGCCAAACAAAATAGGCTATAGTTATACTATTTTTTTAATTGGGTTTTATTTTTTTTTGAACGGCAAGGAACAACGTACCAACCACCGTGACACCGGGCACTATGGCTAAAGTCGACTGCTCGACCGCCGCCAACCGCTTGGCTCTCCCAGTTGCGCGGAAACCCGACCTCCACCCGCCCGAAGGCATGGCAGTGGAATAATCGGTAAAAACCTCGCCTCCTATCCAACACGAACCGACGCCATCGGTATTCGCCCTTCACCTGGATGCCGCAGAAAATAATGGGAAGAGTGGGAGTCGAACTTGAGTCACAATGAACACCAAATTTTTCCCCAACCACTCCACCACTAACTCATTAGCAATTGGGTTTTAAATTTAATCATGGGTTTTTGGACCTGGAATAGTGGGCCATGGGTGATCGGTCACCCACCTTACATAGTTACACATGGTCCAGGCCGACCTAAAATAATCGAGTATAGTGGTAAATTGTTTCAACCTGAGAAATTTAGTAATAAAGTATTTACAATAACGTCGTCGTTAACAAGGGGAAATTATTACAAGCAGAGAAATTTAATAATAAAGCAGTTACAATAACGTCATCATATAATTTACACCACTATTCACTAGTAATCGTAATCGATTACTTATAGCGGGTTTTCAAGTTCTCATAATATGTGTGGTTCTACATTTAACCCTCTCCTATATGGGTAACCCAAATTTCGAGTAATTATGCACACATACACACATAAGGTCTAGTCTTAGTACATAGCGGATTTGTCAAAAGCGTTGTAAACTATGAGCGGGCGATACGCTTATTCGTGTGGATTTTATGGGCGAGCGTACCTACATCCATTTTTAATATAGTTTTAAATCTCGGTTTCTGGCACACCTCGGCTGAAAGAAGCTGAAAATCTGATTAGTTTCAAAACTTTCCATGATAATGGGCCTAAACACACGATTCCCTTTTTTTTTTCTTTTACACAAGATTCTAAAATCTGTTAATTTTTTTCTTTAACACACGATTCTAAAATCTGCTAATCAAATTCCCCTGAATAAGGGGTTTTTAGTGTTGCGTTTTCAAAATAGAATATGCGTTTTCAAAATAGATTTTGCGTTTTCAAAACTGCGTTTTGAAAAAGCATGTAGGTACATGCTTCTCCAAAACTGCGTTTTGGAGGCAGAGATCACTTTTTCATGCAAACACTTTTTTAGATTATTTATGTTTTACAAACGCAATAATCAAATAATCACTTCAAAACGTAATCCCAAACACCCTCTAAGTAAAAGAAGATATAAATGAATGGACTTAAATAAATCAACATGACAAAAGATCAAATACAAATAAATTTAACGTACAAAACGTATGAATTGAAGGTTTTACTAAAAACCGCGGTGGCATTTTCGTAATTATCAGTAATTATCAAAATTACTCTACAAATGATTTTGTAGAGTAATTTTAACCTTTGTAGAGTAATTTTGTAAAGTGTTCTTATAGAATAATTTTGATCTTGTAGGGTAATTACCAAAATTACTATACAAGTGTATCAAAATTACTCTGCATCAAAATGACTTTACAAGTGAATCAAAATTACTCTGCAACTTTATCAAACAACATACAATTCAAAATTACTCTACAGATAGAGTAATTTTGATCTTGTAGAGTAATTTTGTAAAATGACCCTATATAGTAATTTTGTAAAAATTTTTAGCATTTAGTTTTGGGGTTTAGATTTATGGTTTAGTTTTTTGCATTTAGTTTAGGTGTGTGCCGGGGGGAGGGGAGGGTTGGGGGGTTTTTTGGTGAGGTATAGTTTTTTGATCAAACATTTTACAAAATTACTCTATAAGATCAAAATTACTCTATAAGAACAATTTACAAAATTACTCCTCAAGATCAAAATTACTCTACAGTATCATTTGTAGCGTAATTTTGAAAATTACCCTACAAGCAGATAATTACAAAAATGCCACCACGTGTTTTTGTCTTTTTCATACTATTCGTACGTTTAGTGCGTTAAAGTTATTTGTACGAGAACTTTAATCAAATCAACATTCACTTAAATGAATAAGACCGGTATTCATGTCTGTTCATTTTAGTTTTTTTTTTCAACGGCGTGGTTAGGATATCGCTAACCGGGTTAGTAGTTAGTCTGTTAGTATCACCAAGTTAGTATTAAAACACCCTTTGCCTAGACTTGAACTCAGGACCTTCAAAAAAAGCAAAACTTTCCACCTCCCCTTTAACTACTATGCAAAGAGATTATTGGTTTTGCTCATTTTAGTTAAGCTAACAAATTTTTTTATTCACATTATTCTATTCATTTTATATTTCGCATGAGTCAAACACCAATTTCTCATATAAGGCGTATACTATGTAGTCTTTATGTAGCCTTTGAATCCCATGAAAATGATCCATTCCTAATTGAGATAGCTGGAAGTCCTGGTTCAAGAGGTGGATTTGGAAGAAGTCTCTCCCCGGCCAAAAGTAGATCTTCCATACGTTTCAAGGAAACATGGGCATTTACGGCCTGTAAATGAGCATATATAAAGATATATAGAAACTTGGAATGAAAATAAAAAGGATATGAACTAATTACACAAAACCTGAGAAATCGTATTTGGAAGCATGAAGAGTGGAAAACGTAGCACAGCGAACAAAGAGAGTGATGTGAAGGCTCTAGCAGGTGTAAGATCTCATCCAAGTAAAGTAAACAGCCCAAATGAAACCACAATCACTACCACTGGGATACTATTTAATATAAATGTATTCAACTGCAAAAGAATTATTAACAATAACCGAGACCGTTAAACACATGTAACCATGAAATCATGTAAAAATATATATGTTTGGTAACATACCGCTCCTAGCATTTGTACTTGCCGATACCCTGATAACTCTTATGTTCGAACACTTTGGACCTTTTCTTGGAAACTATTCTCCCAAGCATAGCATTTGAAACACAAATTGAAAAGGAGTCAAAAAGATTATTAGTATTTCAAATTATGCCCATTAACAAAAGCTGGTAAAAGGTAACTTTGGGAGAGGGATAAAGAGTACTTGACATTGTCCATGGCTGCTAAGATTTCATTCATGATGAGTTGGTAAATGTGTTCTACAGACACTACAGGTTAAGGGTTTAAATAGACTAATTTAGGAGGTAACCATATGGAGGTTACCTACAATTTAGGATAGAACGTGGGTGGGGTACATCCTTCCCGCAATTTAGGATGAGAAGGTCAAATTTGATATCGAGGTGGAGATAATGGGTCCAAAAAATAAGGATATAACCACCATAGAAGTGGAGTTCATGGACAGAATAATGAGGAGCAAAACCACCGGTGAGAAACTCCCCTAAACCGCCATGGGAGCGGTTATTTAAATAACATGAACTGAGGTGGGAGTACCGTCAACCCACAATCCAGTTTTGTAGGAGCCATATGTGGAGAACATGAGGACGAAATTTGCGGAGGTAACTCCAAGCTAAAAAACTGCTCAAAACTGCCGAGATAGCGGTTAAAAAATGGAGTTTAAACGGCCTGGATTTAGTTTCAGCAAGATCTAACGGTGGAGATGGATTTGGGAGGTGGTTAGACTTAATGGGTTTAATATATATATATATATATATAATTATATACACGCCGACGCCGTTCAAATGAAACTAACAAACCCATACATACTCACCATTCAAATGGAATGTACACATGCTAAACTATTAGGTAGTGTTTGGTATGTAGGAAAGAGAGGTGGAATGGAATGAAGTATTGCGAGGGAATGAAAAAAAGTGTGTTTGGTTGGTCAACGTAATGGAATCACCCATTCCATAAGTCATTCCATTCCCTCAAATTCATTTCATCCACCCACCCTGTTTTTTTTCCATTCCATTCCCTCTCTCACCCTACGTCACAAACACCGCCCATCACCACCACCATCTGCCACCGCCACCACTTGCCATCGTCACCACCCGCCACCAACCTCCGCCGACCACCACCACCGTCCTCCGTCGCCACCACCGCCCGTCGCCACCGCCATCGACTACCATCGCTGCAACCCGCCATCGCACACCACCGCAACCCCGACCACTACCACCACCATCGCTGCCACCCGCCACCGTAGATCACCGCCAACCTCGACCATCGCCGCCACCACCACTAACAACCGTCACCCACCGACCACCGCCACCCACCACCGCTACCACCGACCACCGCCACTAGCCGCCACCGATCACCACCACCACCCATCGCCGATTTAGTTCATTCCTTTTTTCTTACCTACCAAACAACACAAGGTAATGATTTATTCCTTTCATGTATGGTAACCAAACAAGACTATGGAATGTAATGATCCATTTCATTCCTTTGTCCATTTCATTACCTCGTCCATTCTATTCTCTCATCTATTCCATTACGCCATGCCATACCAAACAGACCCTTACATCCGCGGCGTTCAAATGAAATATACAGAAAAAACCGACAAACATATTCTATATATAGTATTACTCCATAACATTTGGAGAAACACTTAACTTTTTTATTTCTGTGTTTTAGCCATGACCTTTAATATTAGGCAAATTGGATTTAAATAATTCTAACTTTCTCAATTTGGCCAATAATAATCTCAACTCAGTTAATTTCCGATAATAGTCTGCATTAAAAATAACTTAATTTTTTCGAATTACAAACCAATGTTTTAAGGCTTTTGATTAGAACGAGTATACAAGTTGATTGATGTAAAATTTACCTAGAAATATTGTCCAAAACGACGAAAACGATGCTTCAATTCGGGTGTTTAAACTTCAAATTAACAAAAATCAAGTTGTTTGGAGCACCGTTTGAGGTAAGTTATGTTGGTGCACTTGTGTCTGTATTTCGTCTTGATACAAAACGATGTCTTTGATGTAAGATTGATGTAAGTTTGACCAAGTCAACCATCCTCCGGTTTGACTTGGCCAAACAGTTAGACAATGGTTGAAAGATGTTTGGGTCGAAGGATATGTCATCGAAGGATAGTTTAGATCCTTCGATGAGCTCGAAAGATAACTTTCGAAGGATAGACCACGAAGGATATCATCCTTCGTGGTATATGTGATCTTTCGATGGGTTCTTGGTCGACAGATGATCTTTCGATCAGTCTGTCTGATCCTTCGACCAGACATGCTGTGTTCGGGTATATATACCCATGTTGTGTGTACACTTCAGTTGGAGAAGGTGAGACATTGTAGAACACTCAGAGCAGAAAATAGAGAACACACACACACTTAGAGAGTTTGCAAAACTGATTTGTAAACATTGAGCTTGTAACCGGAACCTTTCATACGCATTAATACAAGTGGTGTTAATCGTTGAATATTGTGTGTTTGTGTTTATCATTGTCGTGTTCTATCTCGGTTTGCATGCTAGCTTGGATTCCGCACTTGCTAGTGTGTTAGATATAACAAGGAATAGGTTAAACCTCAACCTCCGAGGGACCTACAAGTGGTATCAGAGCCGTGGCTCTTTTCCTTGTTAAAAACCGGGTTTTTACAAGACTTTGGAGTGTTTGGATAAAACTCACTGTTTTTAGCATCCGTTTTTACTGATATTCTCGTATTTCTTGTCGTAAAAACGTGTCTAAACTTACTGCATGTGTTAAAAGACGGGTTGGGTAACTTGAAAACTTGTTTTTAAGTTGTTTGGTCATTTCCGGCCAAAATTCCGGCATACTCCGGTACCGGTTTCTGGGTTGATCATTCGAGTTTTGGTAATATTTGGTAATATTTTATTGGTTCAAAATCTGATTTTGGCAGAAAATCATGGTCTGACCATACCTCTGCCGAAAGATTTCACCAACCCATCAACTTTTTCACCAACCTGTCATCTTTTGTCAACTGTGTCAGAACCGATCGAAGGATATCCTTCGAAGTCGAAAGACCATCTTTCGATCAGTGGAGGTTCTATAGATCATCATCATTCGAACCAAGGAATCATTTCGAAGCATATATCATTCGATCTACAGCTCTTTTTCGAAAGATAAGGATCCTACGATTGGGGAATCTTTCGAAATCATTGTTCGAAACTCAACAGTGATCTTTCGAACACTGTTGATCCTTCGAACAAGCTTTGATCTTTCGATCCTTAGTCTGTTTATGCTTAACAAGTTTGTGATTTTCAGGTTCTTATTTTTCTTGATCAAAAATGAATCCAAGGTGGAATACTCTGGTAAATACAGATATGTATTTTGGTACTCCATCATCTTCCGCACCGGTATCTTCTCAAGCTAATGCAATTTCTACCGGTCAATGGGCATTTGTATCCAATCAAATTCCAAGTGTTCAAAGCATTCTCTTAAGCGAGAGCGAAACCGGAAGTTTGAATCGGCCTCCAAAGTTGATGCACTTATATGAATATCCAGGATGGATTGATAGATTTCATACATACGTTCTTGGTCAAAATACAGAGTTGTGGTTGCGGTTCATTACAGATTTCGATCAAACAATAGAGGTTGCCGCATCATCTGCTGCTACGTTTGCAGATCTTACAGAAGATCAGAAGAAGGTTTATGATTAGGAAAAGAAGGCATACGCCATTCTTACTCAGGCATTAAGTAAAGATATTTATCATCAATTTGTCAGTTACAAGACGACAAAGAGGTTGTGGGACGCATTGAAGACAAGGGGCGTAGGAAATGAAGCGACACGTCAATTGAGAAAAGAACTGCTAAAGAAAGAGTTTGATGGTTTTACGTGTATGGAGAATGAGTCGTTAGGTGATTTGATAAGTCGATTTAATCACTTGTTGACTGAATTGGCAAATTTTGGGGTTGTTACAACTTCTGCAGAGATTGTAAAAAGGTTTGCAGATGCGTTGCCACCTCAATGGAATACTTTCTTGGAAATCATGAAGTACAATGGTACTTTAGCTACAACGAGCTTCAACGACTTTGTTCAAATCCTGGAAAACAAGAATCAGGAAGAAACTCTGAAGGCAAAAAGAATTCCCGTGCCTCAAAATCCTGAAATGTATTTTGGAACTTCTAGTACTTCTACAAAACCGTCTTCACACGCTCCAATTCAAACAGCCTTTGTGACTAGCACAGACATGTATGGCAATACTATCCAAGTTCCAGTCCCTCCAAAGACAGACATGTATGGAAATCTGCTGGAACCAGTCCCTCAATCAGTATCTCAACAGCAAAGCCAACGACCTCTCAGACCAACTGATATGTTTGGAAATCCATTACCAGTTCATTCTACCGGACCAACAGACATGTATGGGAATCCACTTCCTTCTCAATCTACCGTACAAACAGACATGTATGGGAATCCACTTCCTCCTCAACAGCAAGCTTGTTATGGAAGCACATCATCTGCTGGTCAACAATCAAAGCAAAATACAGTACGGCTCGACACCTCAAGCTTCTCTAAAGTCAGTGTGGAAGTAGCAAAGGAACACATGGAGCTGCTAAACACCTTGGTGAGCTCATACTGTGGATTAGTGGAAGGTCAGATTGGTAACATTAATCTGACACAAGAAGACTATCAGCAGATCGATAAAGAGGAGATGGAGATGATGGACATCAGGTGGGCCTTTGCCAGTGCTGTTAGGCGAGCAAAGGATTTCATGGAAAGAACCGGCAGAACCAGCTTGGAAAGCAAGAAAGACACCAAGTATGGGTTTGATAAGCAGGCTGTCAAGTGTTTCAATTGTGGTGAACGTGGTCATTTCAAACGTGAATGTACGAGGCCATCTCAGCATGGAAACCAGAATCCCTTCAGAAATCAAGGCAACCAGCAGAACCAGAACAGGAACAATGTTCGTACATTGGTGCCTGTCAACAACCAGAGTCAAGCAGGACCATCTAATGCCAACCAGGCACTTGTGGTTCAAGTAGATGAAGGTTGTGATTGGTCAATCCAGTTTGGAAATGATGCTCCAGATGGAACAGCGTGTTTTGCTGAAGTTGTTAAGGATTTAAAGCACGCCAGTGGTGGAGAATCTTCCACCAATGGTGATGAATCTTCTGAGGATGAAGACAGTTCTGGTTATAGTGGAAGCTCAGATGAGGAAACCTCCACTTCAGGCAATGATCAGGTGGATGAGACATCAAGTGCGTCAATCGATGCAGATATTGATGAACTATTGGAAGAAGCTACAGCAGGAATTCAAAGAAGATCTATCTTGGTTGATCAAGCTGCTTATTCTTCGTCTTCTCTCCATTCAGCCTTTATGGCTAATGTCGACAGCTCATCAAGTCAGGTATGTGTCGATGAACCCACTTCTTGTAGTTGTGATAATTGTGATAGTTTGCATGTTAGATGTGCTGATTTGGATGCAAACATGTCTGAGTTGCAAGGCAAACATGATGCTTTACAAGCTAGTTTGTTTGACTTGCAAGACAAACATGTTTCATTGAATGATAAGTGGTGTGAATTGCAAAGCAAACACGAGGCTTTGCAAGAGAAATATGATGTGACATTCATTCACAACCAGAAGTTGACCGTGGATCTTTCTAAGTGCACAGAAGCCAACATGTTTTATGAAAACCATGAAAAGGAATTTAAGTCAATGATTGAAACGTTAAAGAAAGATAAAACAGAGCTGACAAAAATGGTTTCGAGAAAACAAACTGACATTAATTTGTATATAACTCGTCTTGAGGTAATGCAAAAAGAAATGGCTTGTGTTAAAACAGAAAGTGAGGCGATCCGACTCAAGTTAGACAGTTATTTGAGCTCTAGCTATGTGTTGGATCACATCATTGATGTTCAGAAAGAGAAACGGGATGTCACATGCATAGGTTACAAGAAATGTCCACCACCCGTGAGAAACAATTTTGATGCCATGCCTGATGAGGAGTACAGAACTCACTTTGAACCATCGGTTCCTTTGGATGTTAATGAATTTGCTACAGGACTCGGATACAAGAAAGAAGTATCATCAGATTCGGATGTGTCAGCAGATACTTTTGTAACTGCTGAACAGAATCAGGATCCACCAGTTGTGATTGAGGATGCTGATTCTTCTGATGATGAGTCTGATGATACTGATTCAGCAAAGTCTGATGCGGTGATCAACGAAGAGGACATACCTCTTGAGAATCATATTCTGTGTGATCCTCCTGCAAAACCCGCTAAGACTGTTGCAATCGAGTCCTCGTCTGAAAAAGGGTCGGAGAGTGTGGATTTGCTGTACACTCTTGTTGGTGATGATAAGATTTATTCTGACAAAGATTTTCCTATTAAGAATGTTAATCAATCCTTAATAAGTAAAGTTTTTGAAAATTCGACAAGTAAGTTTTTGGGAAAGACAGGATCACGTGTTACAGTAACACAGTGCCCTTCTATCCCAAAGGCTGAAGTTAGAAAACAATTTGGCAATCAGAAATTACCAACAGTGCAAAAACAGCAAAACCATACCAAGCCAAAAGGAAAATTACCGGCTCAAGGTCAAAGGAAGCCGAATCAGAAGAAGAAAAAGAATGTGAACTTTGTGAAATCCAAGGGAACAGACAAAATTGCAACGTTTGAGAATCAATCTAATTTAGATTTTGTCAAGAAAGCAACTGTGATGAAAAGGAATGAACCAAGTAGTTCAAAACCTAGTACCTCGGGATCACAAAGTTCATCATCGGCAAGACGACCACATGATACTTCGGGGTTTGTTGAACGAAGATCATGTTTTGAATGTGGTACAATTGGGCATATCGTTCGAAATTGCCCGTATCTTCATAAGTTGAAAGGAAAAGAAGATGATCCCCGTGAACGCAATCACCAAAAGCGATCTGTTTCTGTAAAACAAGATCCCCGACTTGTAAGAGAAAGGGAAAAGAAACAGAAACGCCAACAAGTCAAGGTGGTTGAAAAGGCAATTAAAACTGAAGTGGTTCAAAAACAATTTGTTTCAGTTAAACCAGAAAGTTCAAAGTTTTCAAAAACTTCAAACAATCACGAAGTTAAATTTTCAAACAAACAAACTGGTATAACAAAACAGACATGGAAACCTAAAATAACCACCACAAATTCAGGGGGACCATCACAATTTTCGAATCATCAAAGAATAGAAGTTATTGTTGTTGATGAAAATGGAAGACCCAAGACCACAATGGCTTGGGTCCCCATCTCCAACTAATTATGTGAGTTCATGTGCAGGGTGTTCCAGGAGGAACTATCAGTAGTCATTGGATTGTTGATAGTGGGGCATCCAGGCACATGACAGGCGACATGAAGCTTCTCTACGACGTCAAATCTATTAGAGGAGGTTATGTTGCTTTTGCTGGAGATAAAGGCGGATATATTACGGGTGAAGGAATGATTTCCAACGGGGTTGTTAGCTTTGATAAGATCAACTTCGTACAACAACTTGATCACAATCTTCTTAGTGTTTCTCAAATTTGTGATAAGCAGTTCTCAGTACACTTTGATGCAAATGGATGTTATGTGCTGAAACCCGGCTTCAAAATTCCAAAAGAATGGATTCTCTTGTCGGCTCCAAGGATAAATGATCTGTATGTCCTTGATATGAGCCAAGCTATCACAACGTCTGCACAAGCAACTTGTTTCGTTTCCAAAGCCACAGAAAAACACACAATCTCTTGGCACAGGCGAATGGGTCACATTCACTTACGCAAAATGAATCATTTGGTGTCAAATGAATTGGTGAATGGTGTTCCTCTTAAAAACTTCCATCTTCAAGACGTCTGTGTTTCGTGCCAGAAAGGAAAACAAACGAAGAAGCGACACCCTACAAAGAAAATCAACACGGTGGCTGTTCCTCTTGAACGTTTGCACATGGATTTGTTCGGTCCTGTCAAGCACAAAAGTATTAGGAATGATCAATACTGCCTCGTGATAACTGATGATTATTCAAGATTTTCATGGGTGGCGTTCATGGCACACAAGAGTGAAACCTTCGGTATTATCAAAAACTTGATCATTCAGATTGAGAATCTCTATAATTTGAGGGTTAGGCGGATACGTAGCGACAATGGTACTGAATTCAAAAATCATGCCATGGCGGAGTTTTGCACTTCAAAAGGTATTCTTCACGAATTTAGTGCAGCTTATACTCCTCAACAGAATGGCGTCGCTGAACGTAAGAACCGCACATTGATCGAGACTGCTAGGACAATGTTGGTAGAGTCACAGTTACCGATTCCCTTCTGGACTGAAGCTGTGGCCTCTGCATGTTACACGCTGAACCGAGTCCTTACAGTCAAAAGGCACGACAAGACCTGTTTTGAGCTTATTAATAAACGGAAACCAGATTTGTCATATCTTGAACCGTTTGGAGCTCCGTGCACAATAATCGATCCTAATGGAAAGTTTGGGGCAAGAGCAATTGAAGGATACTTTCTTGGGTATTCCACCCCGAACTTAAGAGTCTGGAATCTAGAGACTAAAAGGGTCGAGGAATGGTCTGAAGTCAGAGTACAAAGGCACACTTTACCAGTTAGAAATCCTGGTCAGCCTTGGATGTTTGAGTACGATGACTTTTTCAATTCGATCAATGTTGAAGCAGTTGAAGAAAATGCTGCGGCTAGGATGTTTTTCGAGAGTGACAATGCAACAGATTCACCGTTGGTTCGTCCCATTCTTGTCAATCAAGAACCATCTTCGGTGAACAATAATGCTCTCGACAATGAGGATTTTCACGATGCTACCGAATTGAACGAATCTTCAGAGGATGATGAATTTCTAGATGCAGATCAAGAAGCTCCAGCAACAGCAGTACATGGTACTTCAGAGGGTACACCTCCAGTGGATGTCCCTAGAACAGCTGAAGCTACTGCATCAACCTCTTCGTCAATTCCGGGCCTTGAATTGATTGTTGATCTCAATCTCAACAATCTGGGTACGAATATTCCAGTTCAAGATAATCCAGAAACAAGGATTCACAATACCCATCCTCAACAAAACATCATCGGAAATGTACAGAGTGGCGTTCAAACAAGAAACATGTTGCGGAACAACAACAATGCAGGCTTGTATGCAGATATTAGAGAATCTGGTCAACAAAATGATTGGTCCTTCGCGTGTTATGTCTCACAGGAAGAGCCAAGAACTTGGAAAGATGCCTTGAAAGATAACTCATGGGTTGAAGCAATGCAGGAAGAACTGCAACAATTCCAGAAGCTTGGTGTCTGGAAACTCGTAGAGAAACCTGCTGGTTACAAGAAGATTGGTACCCGTTGGGTGTTTAAATGCAAAAAGGATGACCGTGGAGTCGTTATTCGAAACAAAGCAAGGCTAGTCGTTCAAGGTTTTCGTCAGATAGAAGGGATCGACTACAACGAAGTGTATGCACCTGTTGCACGTCTAGAAGCAATTCGGATCTTTCTGGCTTATGCCTCATTCAAAGGTTTCAAGGTATACCAGATGGACGTGAAAAGTGCATTCTTACATGGTGTGGTGGAAGAAGAGGTGTACGTCGAACAGCCTCCAGGTTTTGAAGATCCTATCCATCCCGATCGGGTTTGGTTGCTCAACAAAGCTCTATATGGTCTACATCAAGCACCGCGAGCTTGGTACGCAACCTTATCTAATTATTTGCTGGAGAATGGATTTCGCAGAGGTCTTATCGATTGTACTCTTTTCATCAAAGAACAAGATGGAGATCTTCTACTGGTACAGGTATACGTTGATGATATTATATTTGGTTCTACTAATGATGTTTTGTGTAGGAATTTCGAGCGCATCATGTAGGATAAATTCGAGATGAGTGCTATGGGGGAAATGACCTTCTTTTTGGGCCTACAAGTACAACAAACTGAGTCTGGGATATTCATCCATCAGACTAAATATGTTGGCGACATCTTGAGCCGGTTCCAGATGTCTGATGCAACGCCCATCGGTACCCCATTGCCGCAAAATCACGGAATTACTCCAGACTTGAAGGGTGAAGCTGTTAGCCCCTCATACTACCGCGCGATGATCGGATCTCTTATGTACCTCACAGCATCAAGACCAGATATAATGTACCCAACGTGCTTGCTTGCCAGATATCAAGTGAATCCGAAGGCCTCACATCTTGCAGCTGTAAAAAGGATTTTTCGTTATTTGAAGGGTTACCCTGACACCGGTCTATGGTACCCTAGGGATAATAACTTTGACTTGATCGCATTCAGTGATTCTGATTTTGGCGGATGCAAAATCGACGGCAAATCCACAACGGCTGGATGTCAGTTTTTGGGAAATCGCCTAGTCACATGGCAGTGCAAGAAGCAGACGTGCGTCGCTACATCAACATGCGAAGCTGAATACATTGCTGCCTCAAGTTGTTGCTCCCAAGTCCTGTGGATCCAACAACAAATGCGCGACTACGGTTTTGAATTCCTAACTACTCCTATTTACGTTGATAATTCTGCTGCCTTACAGATCACTAGAAATCCTGTGCAGCATTCAAAGACTAAGCACATCGAAATTAAGTATGACTTCATACGTGATTGCTTTGAGAAAAGGCTAATCGATGTTGCTTACGTCCACACCGATGACCAACGTGCCGACCTTTTTACCAAAGCTTTTGACAAATCAAGATTTGACTATTTATTATTGGTAAACGGCATTAAGGTCAAGCAAGAGTAAAACCAACATCGGAAAATCATTTTTGTAAATACCTTTGTGTTTTAAATTTGTCTTAGTTTATTGATTTTAGGGGGAGTAAATCCAAAAATTTGAAAATCCAAAAACATCGAAAAATTTCAAAAACACAAAAACAATAGAAAAGCAAAAATGAGTTTCCTGGCGAGCAAAAGAGAAAATGATAGTACATCAGTGGTCTGTCTAAACTTCTTTAAACCTTAAATGAAAAACGATAAGCAGCTCTATATAAGATGTATCGGTAGGCTCACAATCATTTTAAAGTGTGCAGGGTGATATAAACTTAAATCGACTGAAGACCAGGTGGGAACCATTCATTGGCATATGGTCTTAGTACCGAAATTTCGTTTGAGAGATTGCCGAGGTTCTGAAATATTCGGTCTTTATGCTGCTTATCATCTGGGTATCATGGTTGTATCTTTTACCGAAAAATAACGGGGACGCAAGTCTAGATCTTCCATGATACTATACATACGTGTACATACTGCATACGACCTCAATAAGTGATCAACAATCACATGTCCCTCAAAATAAATGATAATATATCACATCTATCCGGGAGTCAAGTTCGTCTCTCTGCTGTACGAAAGTACTGACCTGTTCACGGACTTGCTCTTGTGCCCTTCATGCATATGAAAATCAAGTTCCTCCTCAATAAGTGATTATATCACATAGGGCTTGTTTTCAAATCAAAATAAGTGAGAATTTCACATCATATACGGTTAAACAGATGATAATCGGTATACTCACCGGTAAGATGAACCCTCGTGCATACCTTGATACGGGAATGTGTCGTGATGTGGATGAACACCGGTCGGTAAGTATAAATCATACCTTAACGTATCCCCTCGCCATGATTACATCTGATAAGTTGAGCTTAAGTGGAAAACAATACCGATAATTGTTATAGGATGCTTATCTTAATGTTAATTAATTGAACAAAGAGAGCGTTTTGGCATGACCGTACACTGATATGATTCTCTTACCCTCGAAACTCGCAAAAAGAATGTCTGTAAATATTTATTTAATGCTTTCAGTTTCTGCATCTTTGTATATATTTATTTACTGCTTTCAGTCTTTACATTTGAAATATTCAAAATACCAAAAAGATTTTAGGTATGTTTTAATATAAACTTTATAAAAGCCAAAAAGATTTTATTTCTATCTTCTTTTCGATCGTACGATGTTGGAGCTCGAGTCTTCGTTACCTGAAACCTGATTGAAAACCAAAACGTCTAAATCTTCATAAACGGTCGAAATTTGCAAGTTTTGAAAGTTAAAGACTAAAATTGACAAATTTTCTAAACTTTCAAACTGTCGGACGGTGTTTGTTTGAACCATGGTCACATGTGTGTCGTTTACTTATGATATTCCAAGCAGTTGTTCTCATTACGCGTTTAGATTTCTTGCATGTGCAGATTCTAAAGGCAAGGAGAACATGGTCGATGACAAGCTTCGGAATGAAGACACGACGTGAAGGCACTCAAAAGACGAAGATGATCGAGCTGCCGCTGACCATCATCAACACCACAAGGATCTCAATTCATAAAGAACAAGTATTTCACGAGCATAACTCAAGGGGGAGCTTATGTTAAGGGGGAGTTTGTCAACACACATCCTACATGAAACGGGGAGTTTGTTGGTACACTTTCTGCTTTCAAGACGTGAAGACTTTAAAGATCCTCCGACATTGAAGACTTGAAAAGACGTCAAAGACGTGAAGTCACGAAGATCGAGACAAAGATCGAGACCAAGCTACAGCCAGACAAAGCTACAGCCAAGGGGGAGTTTGTTGGTGCACTTGTGTCTGTACTTTGTCTGTATTTCGTCTTGATACAAAACGATGTCTTTGATGTAAGATTGATGTAAGTTTGACCAAGTCAACCATCCTCCGGTTTGACTTGGCCAAACAGTTAGACAATGGTTGAAAGATGTTTGGGTCGAAGGATATGTCATCGAAGGATAGTTTAGATCCTTCGATGAGCTCGAAAGATAACTTTCAAAGGATAGACCACGAAGGATATCATCCTTCGTGGTATATGTGATCTTTCGATGGGTTCTTGGTCGACAGATGATCTTTCGATCAATCTGTCTGATCCTTCGACCAGACATGCTGTGTTCGGGTATATATACCCATGTTGTGTGTTCACTTCAGTTGGAGAAGGTGAGACATTGTAGAACACTCAGAGCAGAAAATAGAGAACACACACACACTTAGAGAGTTTGCAAAACTGATTTGTAAACATTGAGCTTGTAACCGGAACCTTTCATACGCATTAATACAAGTGGTGTTAATCGTTGAATATTGTGTGTTTGTGTTTATCATTGTCGTGTTCTATCTCGGTTTGCATGCTTGCTTGGATTCCGCACTTGCTAGTGTGTTAGATATAACAAGGAATAGGTTAAACCTCAACCTCCGAGGGACCTACAAGTTATACATAAATCGACTCGTATCCTCGTTCTGATTAAAATCCCTAAAACGTTGGTTTGTATTAGGAAAAAAACTTAACTCCGCTAAGCTATTTTTAACGGCAGACTATTCTGATTAAAATCCCTAAAACGTTGGTTTGTAATTAGGAAAAAAACTTAACTCTGCTAAGCTATTTTTAACGACAGACTATTATCGGCCAAAAGTGGACCAGTTCGGATTATTATCAGCAAATAACTGAGTTGAGATTATTATCGGCTAAATTGAGAAAGTTGAAATTATTTAAATCGAATTTGCCTTAATATTAAAGGATTGAAGAGGGAACGGTGGAGGTGAGCGAGAAGGTGATGGTTTAGTAGCTAGGATAAAGAAAAATGAGGAAAAATGTTCGCATAATCTATTTTTTTTTTCATATCATTTGGTAATACTATAGACATTCATAATAATCAACATTCTATTGCAACGTGCCGTTAGCGTCAACGAGTTGTTTTGAATAAGTATAAGGCAGATTGACTGATGTTTTAGGGCTTTTGATTAGAATGAGGATACGAGTTGATTGATGTAAAATTTACCTCGAAATACTGCCCCAAACGACGATAACGGTGCTTCAATTTGGGTGTTTAAACTTCCAATTAAGAAAAATCAAGTCGTTTGAAGCATGGTTTCGAGGTATGTTTTACATAAATCGACCCGTATCCTCGTTCTGATCAAAATCCATAAAACATCAGTTTGTAATTCGAAAAAAAGCTTAACTTCGTTAAGCTATTTTTAACGGTCGACTATTATCGGCCAAAAGTGGACCAGTTCGGATTATTATCGGCCAATAACTAAGTTGGGATTATTATCGGTAAAATTGAGAAAATTATGATTATTTAAATCCAATTCGCCTAAGTAAAAAAAACATAAACGAATGAACTAAAATAAATCAACATTCACTTCAAGAAATTAGACTGGTATCCATGTCTGTTCATAAATCAACATTCACTTTAGTTAAGATAGCAAAATTTTTTTATTCACAATATTTATTCGATTCATTTTATATTTGTTACATGAGTTAAAGAACATTTTCTCATATAAAGTGTATACTATGTAGTCTTTATGTTTTTTAATAATCCAACTTTTATTAAAAATGTCATTTGGAATAACACTTAACTTACAATAAAAAAAATACTGAACTTATATAGAATAAATGTTTGCTATTTTTTCTGGTTCTTTTATAAATACGTCTCGTTACAAATTTAACGTTAAATAAATGTTATGAATTTACATCGAGATAGATGATAAACGGACAACAAATTACGCCGCTACCCCTTTTTAAATAACCAACTAGGTCTTGTAGAAACTACGTCGTCCATAGATCTCGGTGCATTTAACATTTAAAAAAGATGCATATATAACTATAAAAACATAACTTCATTAAATTTATTTTTGAACAAAATACAAATATTTTAAAAAGATGCATATTCTATACTATCTTAAAACACAAAGTCGGTGGGGTTTTCCACCGGCTTTGCTTTACCCCCCCTAAAGTTTTACAATATTGCATTTCAAGCCCCTCAGCTTTGCTACAGTCCCTCCACTTTTGGAGTAATCAATTTTAGTCCCTAATCTAACTTTACTATTCTTCTATTTTAACAATTGACATTTTTAGCCATAGCTTTTTACTAATTTAAATTTCATTTGACAACATTTGTTCGTTAATTTCTTTTGTTTACCCATATCATTTTTTTACTTAAAAAAAACTATTTTTTCCATGCATATTTTTATGTACGTATCGGTATAAATTTAAGGGTGTCTACGTTTCGACATAAATTTTTTCTGGAAACGAGTTAGGTCAAATATAACATGTTTTGGTTTAAAAACCCATTTTTACGTGTATATTTTTATGTATGCGTTTGTATCAATTTGAGTTGGTCTACATTTTGATATACTTTTTTTTTTTTTGAATATAATACGTTTTCTTACTTATTTTATGTACGTTTTCATAAATTTTGTTTCGAACAGAGTGGAGTCAAATTGTGGTTTTATTTTTTCCCCTTTTTTTCAAAGCTTTAAATAATCCTGTGGAATAAGTTATGATTGTATGAGATAATTTCAATTTACTTTACGTTATGATCCAATCACAATACTTATACAGGTTACATTGAGTTCAATCAGATATGTCGAAACATACGTTTTCGTATGGTTAACGCATCACCTAACACTTAAACAAATCCATTCGATATTTGCGATATGATCTACTCGCGCCATAAAGCGCGCGAGCCTTATTACTAGTATAACTATGAAAACATAACTTCTTTAAATTTCTATTTGAACAAACTACAAAATAAATATTTCCTTATAAGTGAAATATCTTTTAATAATAGATCAAATCGGCGTTAAAATCCACCTGGAAAACGTATATCCTCTTTAACTTACTTGCTCCATATATATCTTCTACCTCTGGCTTTTCTGTTTTTATCTGATTTCTGTTAGGGTTTTGAGTTTCAATGGCAGAGATCGTTCATGACGATATAGTTGAGCATATACTGATAAGATTAGACGTGGAGGATCTGATCAGTTGCATGAGAGTGTGTAAGTCGTGGCACTCATTAATCACGAGTCCAGGCTTCGTTACTCGTCATCTGAACCATAGTTATAACAAAGATCGCTACAACAATGAATTTGTCCATAGAAGAATTGTTTTAATCACACATCCTGGTTTCGATAGTCATCATCTTGTTGGTTCATGTAATGGCCTGGTTTGCATATCTTCGTTACAAGATCGTAAAGTTTTTGTAGGCAATCCGTTGACTAGAGAGGTAAGACAACTGAGATCACTCCCCCCTTGTTATCCAGTATGTTGTGGTTTTGGTTATGATTCATCCAAGGATGACTACACGGTTGTCGCAGTGGCCAACAAAGGCGAGAACCGTTCATGTGTTCAAGCGTTGAGTTTGAAATCAAATGTTTGGAGAGCTATTGATGCGGGCCCAAGTGTGGAGGAACAGGCTATTTTGTATTTGGAGGCCCAAGACCGCGTAACAAAAGGGGCTTCACTAAAATGGCTCTAACTTGGGCTACGGAGGTCCGTTTTGGGCGTGCGACCAGGCGAAACGAACGTGAGAAAAAGCTCCATCTTGCTGCAAACGGCCTTTGGCGGTTTGGGTCATCGTCCGGGCCAAAAAACGCTTATTTCTATTACTTATTTGCATTTTTATGTTTTTTGAACTATTTTGGGCTTTTTGTTTTAGGCCGTGTGTTTGGCCCGTTATCTTTTTTAGGCCCGTTTCGAATTTCAGTCTCTATTTATATGTTGCTAAAGCTAATGAGAAGTTAGATTTGAAGAGTGGTTATTACCAGATTCGTCTTAGACAGGGTGACGAGTGGAAGACTGCCTTCAAGACTCGTGAAGGGTTGTATGAGTGGTTGGTGATGCCATTTGGTTTATCAAACGCTCCTAGTACTTTTATGCGTGTGATGAATCAGTTGCTTAGGCCTTTTATTGGGAAGTTTGTGGTTGTGTATTTTGATGACATTCTCATTTTTAGTGCTTCTTTCAGCGACCATGTTGTGCATGTGAGGCAAGTTTTGGCCTTACTTCGTAGGGACCGTTTTTATGCAGCCACCAAGAAGTGTGTGTTCATGACCCCTAAAGTGTTATTTCTGGGGTATGTTATTTCTGGTGATGGGATACAGGTTGATGAATCCAAAGTGGCGGCTGTTCAAAATTGGCCAACTCCTACTACCATTACTGAAGTTCGTAGTTTCCATGGGCTTGCTTCTTTTTACAGACGGTTTATTCCACACTTCAGTTCTATTATGGCTCCAGTGACAGATTGTATGAAGGGGAAGACGTTTGTATGGACAGATGAGGCAGAGTTGGCTTTTCAAGTTATGAAAGAGAAGCTCACTACAGCACCAATCCTGGTATTGCCTAATTTTTCTCAAGTTTTTGAAGTTCATACCGATGCCTCAAAGGTTGGAATTGGTGGGGTTCTTAGTCAAGGTGGTCGACCTGTTGCTTATTTTAGTGAGAAGCTCACTGGGCCTAAGTTGAGGTACAGTACTTATGACCTAGAGTTTTATGCAGTGGTCCAAGCTGTAAAGCATTGGCGTCATTACTTGTTTCAAAAGGAGTTTGTTTTATTCACTGATCATGATTCCCTAAGGCATATTCGTACTCAAGACAAGGTATCTCACAAGCATGGGCGATGGTTGGCCTTTCTTGAGAAGTTTACTTTTGTGGTCAAACACAAGACTGGTGTTTCAAATAGGGTTGCTGATGCCTTAAGCAGGAGGAGTAATCTGCTTGTATCTATGAGGGTTGATGTGCCGGGTTTGGAGGTCATTCGAGAGCAATTAGCCATTGACCCTTATTTCTCAGTTATTTTGCAGGATGTGGAAACTGGGAAAAAGTCAGACTTCCTTTTGCATGATGGTTTTCTGTTCAGGGGAAATCAGCTATGTATTCCCGATTCTAGTCTTCGTTTAAAGATTATTAAGGAGCTGCATGGTGAAGGGCATGTTGGTCGTGATCGTACTTTACAGTTGGTTCAAGCTTCTTATTATTGGCCTACTATGAGGAAAGAGGTGGATCGTTATGTGAAGAGGTGCCGTATTTGTCAGGTTTCCAAGGGCACAACCACCAATGCGGGTCTCTATATGCCTTTGCCAGTCCCCTCGCAGCCATGGGTTGATATTAGTATGGATTTCGTGTTGGGGTTACCTCGTACTCAGAGAGGTAATGATTCCATCTTTGTTGTGGTGGATCAGTTTTCTAAGATGGTCCATTTTATTCCTTGCAAGAAGACGACTGATGCTGTTAATGTAGCCCAACTCTTTTTTCGTGATGTGTACCGTCTGCATGGGCTACCTTCTTCTATTGTGTCTGATCGGGATACCCGATTTCTGAGTCATTTTTGGCGTAGCTTGTGGAAGATGGTGAATACTCAACTCAACTTCAGTAGTGCTTATCACCCGCAAACTGATGGGCAAACTGAAGTTGTTAATCGGTCACTTGGGAATTTGTTGAGGTGTTTGGTTGGTGATCATGTGAAGGCATGGGATCAAAAATTGTGTCAAGCTGAGTTTGCTCATAATCATGCTGTTAATCGGAGCACTGGATATAGCCCATTTCAGATAGTTTATTCTTCTCAGCCTCGAGGACCACTTGATTTGATGTCTCTTCCTGTTTCTGGATCTGTTCCAAAGAAAGTTCAGGATTTTGTGGAGGGTTTACATGAAGTTCATAATGCTGTGTATGATCATTTGACCAGTGCTAATCTGAAGTATAAGCAAGCTGCTGATCAGAAGCGTAGGCATGTTGAGTTCGAGGAAGGTGATTTTGTTTGGGCTGTTTTGACTAAAGATCGTTTTACAGTTGGGGACTACAACAAGTTATCAGCGAGGAAGATTGGCCCAATTGAAATCGTGGAGAAGATCAATCCGAATGCATATCGTCTAAAGCTGCCTAGTCACATCCGTTGTTCTGATGTGTTTAACGTGAAGCATCTGTTGCCTTATTATGGAGAATCTTCTGATGATGAACCTGTTGGTAATTCGAGGGCGAATTTTGTCTATCCAGGGGGGAATGATGCGGGCCCAAGTGTGGAGGAACAGGCTATTTTGTATTTGGAGGCCCAAGACCGCGTAACAAAAGGGGCTTCACTAAAATGGCTCTAACTTGGGCTACGGAGGTCTGTTTTGGGCGTGCGACCAGGCGAAACGAACGTGAGAAAAAGCTCCATCTTGCTGCAAACGCCTTTGGCGGTTTGGGTCATCGTCCGGGCCAAAAAACGCTTATTTCTATTACTTATTTGCATTTTTATGTTTTTTGAACTATTTTGGGCTTTTTTTTGTTTTAGGCCGTGTGTTTGGCCCGTTATCTTTTTTAGGCCCGTTTCGAATTTCAGTCTCTATTTATAAGTTGCTAAAGCTAATGAGAAGTTATATTTGAAGAGTGGTTATTACCAAATTCGTCTTAGACAGGGTGATGAGTGGAAGACTGCCTTCAAGACTCGTGAAGGGTTGTATGAGTGGTTGGTGATGCCATTTGGTTTATCAAACGCTCCTAGTACTTTTATGCGTGTGATGAATCAGTTGCTTAGGCCTTTTATTGGGAAGTTTGTGGTTGTGTATTTTGATGACATTCTCATTTTTAGTGCTTCTTTCAGCGACCATGTTGTGCATGTGAGGCAAGTTTTGGCCTTACTTCGTAGGGACCGTTTTTATGCAGCCACCAAGAAGTGTGTGTTCATGACCCCTAAAGTGTTATTTCTGGGGTATGTTATTTCTGGTGATGGGATACAGGTTGATGAATCCAAAGTGGCGGCTGTTCAAAATTGGCCAACTCCTACTACCATTACTGAAGTTCATAGTTTCCATGGGCTTGCTTCTTTTTACAGACGGTTTATTCCACACTTCAGTTCTATTATGGCTCCAGTGACAGATTGTATGAAGGGGAAGACGTTTGTATGGACAGATGAGGCAGAGTTGGCTTTTCAAGTTGTGAAAGAGAAGCTCACTACAGCACCAATCCTGGTATTGCCTAATTTTTCTCAAGTTTTTGAAGTTCATACTGATGCCTCAAAGGTTGGAATTGGTGGGGTTCTTAGTCAAGGTGGTCGACCTGTTGCTTATTTTAGTGAGAAGCTCACTGGGCCTAAGTTGAGGTACAGTACTTATGACCTAGAGTTTTATGCAGTGGTCCAAGCTGTAAAGCATTGGCGTCATTACTTGTTTCAAAAGGAGTTTGTTTTATTCACTGATCATGATTCCCTAAGGCATATTCGTACTCAAGACAAGGTATCTCACAAGCATGGGCGATGGTTGGCCTTTCTTGAGAAGTTTACTTTTGTGGTCAAACACAAGACTGGTGTTTCAAATAGGGTTGCTGATGCCTTAAGCAGGAGGAGTAATCTGCTTGTATCTATGAGGGTTGATGTGCCGGGTTTGGAGGTCATTCGAGAGCAGTTAGCCATTGACCCTTATTTCTCAGTTATTTTGCAGGATGTGGAAACTGGGAAAAAGTCAGACTTCCTTTTGCATGATGGTTTTCTGTTCAGGGGAAATCAGCTATGTATTCCCGATTCTAGTCTTCGTTTAAAGATTATTAAGGAGCTGCATGGTGAAGGGCATGTTGGTCGTGATCGTACTTTACAGTTGGTTCAAGCTTCTTATTATTGGCCTACTATGAGGAAAGAGGTGGATCGTTATGTGAAGAGGTGCCGTATTTGTCAGGTTTCCAAGGGCACAGCCACCAATGCGGGTCTCTATATGCCTTTGCCAGTCCCCTCGCAGCCATGGGTTGATATTAGTATGGATTTCGTGTTGGGGTTACCTCGTACTCAGAGAGGTAATGATTCCATCTTTGTTGTGGTGGATCGGTTTTCTAAGATGGTCCATTTTATTCCTTGCAAGAAGACGACTGATGCTGTTAATGTAGCCCAACTCTTTTTTCGTGATGTGTACCGTCTGCATGGGCTACCTTCTTCTATTGTGTCTGATCGGGATACCCGATTTCTGAGTCATTTTTGGCGTAGCTTGTGGAAGATGGTGAATACTCAACTCAACTTCAGTAGTGCTTATCACCCGCAAACTGATGGGCAAACTGAAGTTGTTAATCGGTCACTTGGGAATTTGTTGAGGTGTTTGGTTGGTGATCATGTGAAGGCATGGGATCAAAAATTGTGTCAAGCTGAGTTTGCTCATAATCATGCTGTTAATCGGAGCACTGGATATAGCCCATTTCAGATAGTTTATTCTTCTCAGCCTCGAGGACCACTTGATTTGATGTCTCTTCCTGTTTCTGGATCTGTTCCAAAGAAAGTTCAGGATTTTGTGGAGGGTTTACATGAAGTTCATAATGCTGTGTATGATCATTTGACCAGTGCTAATCTGAAGTATAAGCAAGCTGCTGATCAGAAGCGTAGGCATGTTGAGTTCGAGGAAGGTGATTTTGTTTGGGCTGTTTTGACTAAAGATCGTTTTACAGTTGGGGACTACAACAAGTTATTAGCGAGGAGGATTGGCCCAATTGAAATCGTGGAGAAGATCAATCCGAATGCATATCGTCTAAAGCTGCCTAGTCACATCCGTTGTTCTGATGTGTTTAACGTGAAGCATCTGTTGCCTTATTATGGAGAATCTTCTGATGATGAACCTGTTGGTAATTCGAGGGCGAATTTTGTCTATCCAGGGGGAATGATGCGGGCCCAAGTGTGGAGGAACAGACTATTTTGTATTTGGAGGCCCAAGACCGCGTAACAAAAGGGGCTTCACTAAAATGGCTCTAACTTGGGCTACGGAGGTCCGCTTTGGGCGTGCGACCAGGCGAAACGAACGTGAGAAAAAGCTCCATCTTGCTGCAAACGCCTTTGGCGGTTTGGGTCATCGTCCGGGCCAAAAAACGCTTATTTCTATTACTTATTTGCATTTTTATGTTTTTTGAACTATTTTGGGCTTTTTGTTTTAGGCCGTGTGTTTGGCCCGTTATCTTTTTTAGGCCCGTTTCGAATTTCAGTCTCTATTTATATGTTGCTAAAGCTAATGAGAAGTTTAGAATTGAATTTTGAGAAAACTGATTTTTCACTTCAAATTCCGTGGCCTTTGGGTTGCAATTTGGGGGTTGGGGAAGAACACACGGGTATTCTTAGAATCAACGTGTTTGATCTTCGTTTCCGTATCACGCGCTACATCAGCTATTGGAGAAGTGAAGTACAGTTTTTATACTACGATTGGTATCTTATGCAATGGTGCACTTCACTGGATCGTAGAAGATCAAAATCGGAAGCTGTTAATTCTTTCTTATAATTTATCTAAAGAAGAATTTAAAGAAATCCCCAAACCTGACGATGCAAGATATGAATGTACTTATACTAGCTTCGTAGGAATTTTCAAAGAATATCTATGCATATTTCGTGGATATGGTTATTCTTCTAACGATGTATGGTTGATGAAAAACTACAATGTAAAAGAGTCGTGGGAACTACTACCACGACGAGATCGTGATCATGACAAGAAGTATGATAGTGTACACTTCTTTAATTTGGAATTACTCAAGGATGTTGATGCATCAAGGTTTTGTGGTGCTATGGAACATAACTATTGGCTGCATAAGGATCTCCATTACTATTATATTGATGCTCCTATTTTTGTGAAGAGCCTTGTATCTCCCTATGTTAATGTGAGGCCGAAGCGGGGCCAGAGGAGTGACATGATTGGTGAATTAGATTCGCCTGGCCTTCGTTCTCTTCTCCCTTGGAATGATACAGATGCACCTATATTTGTGCGGAGCCTTGTATCTCTGCATGTTAATATTGAGAGACCAAAACAGGCAAGTAACAACAAGAGGATTGCCAAGGTGGGTTCTATATATATTATGTATAGATTATAGATTTGCATTTGATTTCTTATAATTCATACTTCACTTATTTTCTTGTTATGTCATGTCCTGCAATTGTAACTATTTTTACTTGCTCACAACTCTAATTTCTTTGCAGGTGATTAATCAAGGGAAGTCCTTCTTCACCTGGATCAAATGCCTGATTTCGATACGTTGTTGAAGCAGTCAAGAAGACAAGTGTCGCGCTATGAATCTATCTTTCAGTAGTGTCTAGTATGAATCTATCTTCCAGTAGCTTCTGGTTCTT
This sequence comes from Helianthus tuberosus, assembly GCA_030545235.1. NCBI lineage: Eukaryota > Viridiplantae > Streptophyta > Magnoliopsida > Asterales > Asteraceae > Helianthus > Helianthus tuberosus. Next base: position 6,303,730 of record CM060362.1, read on the forward strand.
TCTATTTTCAAGTATCTTGTGTTTATTGGAGTTAGTTTGTTGAATTCTGATGATTATTATGTTTACACACAGCAGTTTCTAGTATCTTGCCACAGGTGATTACCTAACGCACAAGGCAAACATTTAAACCCACCGCGGTTCCACTCTTGAACCAACTGACAATAGATGGAAACTGTTGTTTTGATGATGAGTGCCACATTTTGATGCTGTTAAGATTTTATTATTGATCTGTCTATTAATTCTTTCTACTTTCAATTATATCGTGTTTATGGATTTAGTTTGTTTAATACTAATCTTCTAACCATTTGATAGTTTATGTTGAATTGTGGTGATTATTACATTTACATAGAGCAGTTTATCTCTGTGCCTTCGACAAAAAGCTTCTTATGTATATGTTACATATCTTGTTACAGTTGGTGAACAAAGTAGATGATAGTTGTTACTTGTTAACTAAGTGTTTAACCTACATATTTATATGATTTCAAATAGTTAATACACTTCACTATTGTTTCTAACCACCTAACATGTGCATGACAAATGACACATAACTTAGGAGAACCTACACATGTATGTGTAAATTAAAATTTTTATATTAGGAAGAATCTAACTGATGTGTAGAATTTTGAATTTATATTAGAAAAAATCTAACTTTGTAGAGAATTCGAGGATTTCTAATTTCGAATTTATGAAAGAGAATTACAAATAATTGAGGGTCCTCCTTGAGAATTTAGGGGTCTATTGGGACAATGCGAGTAGAAAGATGGGCCTACTCATGACCTACTAGTCTAGTTGTATGGTGTCTCCATTTACAAATGTAAGTTGTGGTTTCAAATCTTTACACGTGAAAGGTAAAGGTGAAATTAAGGTGTTGAAAAATTTGCCGTTAAAAAAAATTGGCCCTGTAAATTTTCATATAAAAGATGGGTAGACGATAAGCGAGCCAAACAAAATAGGCTATTGTTATACTATTTTTTTTTAATTGGGTTTTAAATTTAATCTGTAGGTCCCTCGGAGGTTGAGGTTAAACCTATTCCTTGTTATATCTAACACACTAGCGAGTGCGGAATCCAAGCTAGCATGCAAATCGAGATAGAACACGACAATGATAAACACACAAGACTCAACGATTAACACCTCTTGTATTAATACGTATGAAAGGTCTGTTACAGCACAAGGTTTACAAATGTATTCTGTAAACTCTCTCTCTCGTGTGTGTTCTCTCTATTTTCTGCTCTCACTCTGAAGTGAACACATAACATGGATATTTATATCCATCACAGCACGTCTGGTCGAAGGATCAGATAGACTGATCGAAGGATCATCTATCGACCTGAAACAGCTCGAAGGATCCACATGTACCTCGAAGGATGATATCCTTCGAGGTCCATCTATCGAATGCTTATCGATGACACATCCTTCGACACAGACATATTACAACCATTGTCTAACTGTTTGGCCAAATCAAACCGGAGGATGGTTGACTTGGTCAAACTTACAGGACTAACAAAGACATCGTTTTGTATCATGACAAAATACAGACAAAGTACAGACACAAGTGCACCAACAAACTCCCCCTTGGCTGTAGCTTTGTCTCGATTTTTGTCTCGATCGTTGTCTCGATCTTTGTGTCTTCAAATCTTTGACGTCCTTTCAAGTCTTCAATGTCGGAGGATCTTTAAAGTCTTCACGTCTTGAAAGCAGAAAGTGTACCAACAAACTCCCCGTTTCATGTAGGAAGTGTGTTGACAAACTCCCCCTTAACATAAGCTCCCCCTTGAGTTATGCTCGTGAAAGTCTTGATCTTTACAACTTGAGATCCTTGTGGTGTTGATAATGGTCAGCGGCAACTCGATCATCTTCATCACTTGAGTGCCTTCACGTCGTGTCTTCATTCCGAAGCTTGTCATCGATCATGTTCTCCTTGCCTTTAGAATCTGCACATGCAAGAAATCTAAACGCGTAATGAGAACAACTGCTTGGAATATCATAAGTAAACTACACACATGTGACCATTGTTCAAACAACTACCGTCCGACAGTTTGAAAGTTTAAAAATACTTTATCCATTTCAAATTTTAACTTTCAACACATTGCAAATTTCGACCGTTTATGAAGATATAGTCGTTTCGGTTTTCGTTCAGGTTTCAGGTAACGAAGACTCGAGCTCCAACATCGTACGATCGAAAATAAAATAGAAATAAAATCTTTTTGGCTTTTAGAAAGTTTATATTAAAACACACCTAAAATCTTTTTGGTATTTTGAATATTTCAAATGTAAAGACAGAAAGCAGTAAATAAGTATATACAAAGATGCAGAAACTGAAAGCATTAAATAAATATTTACAGACATTCTTTTTGTGAGTTTCGAGGGTAAGAGAATCATATCAGTGTACGGTCATGCCAAAACGCTCTCTTTGTTCAATTAGTTAATATTAAGATAAGCATCCTATAACAATTATCGGTATTGTTGTCCACTTAAGCTCAACTTATCAGATGTAATCATGGCGAGGGGATACGTTAAGGTATGATTTATACTTACCGACCGGTGTTCATCCACATCACGACACATTCCCGTATCAAGGTATGCACGAGGGTTCATCTTACCGGTGAGTATACCGATTATCATCTGTTTGACCGTATAGGATGTGAGATTCTCACTTATTTTGATTGAAAACAAGCCCTATGTGATAGAATCACTTATTGATGTCGAACTTGATTTTAATATGCATGAGGGCACAGGAGCAAGTCCGTGAACAGGTCAGTACTTTCGTACAGCAGAGAGACGAACTTGACTCCCGGATGAATGTGATATTTTATCACTTATTTGATGGACATGTGATTGTTGATCACTTATTGAGGTCGTATGCAATATGTACACGTATGTATGGTATCATGGAAGATCTAGACTTGCGTCCCCGTTATTTTTCGGTAAAAGATACTACCATGATACCCAGATGATAAGCAGCATAAAGACCGAATATCTCAGAACCTCGGCAATCTCTCAAACGAAATTTCGGTACTAAGACCATATGCCAATGAATGGTTCCCACCTGGTCTTCAGTTGATTTAAGTTTATATCACCCTGCACACTTTAAAAAGATTGTGAGCCTACCGATACATCTTATATAGAGCTGCTTATCGTTTTTCATTTAAGGTTTAAAGAGGTTTGGACAGACCACTGATGTACTATCATTTTCTCTTTTGCTCGCCAGGAAACTCATTTTTGATTTTCTATTGTTTTTGTGTTTTTGAAAATTTTCAATGTTTTTGGATTTTCAAATTTTGGATTTACTCCCCCTAAAATCAATAAACTCAGATAAGTTTAAAACACAAAGGTATTTACAAAAATGATTTTCCGATGTTGGTTTTACTCTTGCTTGACCTTAATGCCGTTTACCAATAATAAATAGTCAAATCTTGATTTGTCAAATGCTTTGGTAAAAAGGTCGGCACGTTGGTCATCGGTGTGGACGTAAGCAACATCGATTAGCCTTTTCTCAAAGCAATCACGTATGAAGTGATACTTAATTTCGATGTGCTTAGACTTTGAATGCTGCACAGGATTTCTAGTGATCTGTAAGGCAGCAGAATTATCAACGTAAATAGGAGTAGATAGGAATTCAAAACCGTAGTCGCGCATTTGTTGTTGGATCCATAGGACTTGGGAGCAACAACTTGAGGCAGCAATGTATTCAGCTTCGCATGTTGATGTAGCGACGCACGTCTGCTTCTTGCACTGCCATGTGACTAGGCAATTTCCCAAAAATTGACATCCAGCCGTTGTGGATTTGCCGTCGATTTTGCATCCGCCAAAATCAGAATCACTGAATGCGATCAAGTCAAAATTATTATCCCTAGGGTACCATAGACCGGTGTCAGGGTAACCCTTCAAATAACGAAAAATCCTTTTTACAGCTGCAAGATGTGAGGCCTTCGGGTTGACTTGATATCTGGCAAGGAGGCACGTTGGGTACATTATATCTGGTCTTGATGCTGTGAGGTACATAAGAGATCCGATCATCGCGCGGTAGTATGAGGGGCTAACAGCTTCACCCTTCAAGTCTGGAGTAATTCCGTGATTTTGCGGCAATGGGGTACCGATGGGCGTTGCATCAGACATCTGGAACCGGCTCAAGATGTCACCAACATATTTGGTCTGATGGATGAACATCCCAGACTCAGTTTGTTGCACTTGTAGGCCCAAAAAGAAAGTCATTTCCCCCATAGCACTCATCTCGAATTTATCCTGCATAATGCGCTCGAAATTCCTACACAAAACATCATTAGTAGAACCAAATATAATATCATCAACGTATACCTGTACCAGTAGAAGATCTCCATCTTGTTCTTTGATGAAAAGAGTACAGTCGATAAGACCTCTGCGAAATCCATTCTCCAGCAAATAATTAGATAAGGTTGCATACCAAGCTCGTGGTGCTTGATGTAGACCATAGAGAGCTTTGTTGAGCAACCAAACCCGATCGGGATGGATAGGATCTTCAAAACCTGGAGGCTGTTCGATGTACACCTCTTCTTCCACCACACCATGTAGGAATGCACTTTTCACGTCCATCTGGTATACCTTGAAACCCTTGAATGAGGCATAAGCCAGAAAGATCCGAATTGCTTCTAGACGTGCAACTGGTGCATAAACTTCGTTGTAGTCGATCCCTTCTATCTGACGAAAACCTTGAACGACTAGCCTTGCTTTGTTTCGAATAACGATTCCACGGTCATCCTTTTTGCATTTAAACACCCAACGGGTACCAATCTTCTTGTAACCAGCAGGTTTCTCTACGAGTTTCCAGACACCAAGCTTCTGGAATTGTTGCAGTTCTTCCTGCATTGCTTCAACCCAAGAGCTATCTTTCAAAGCATCTTTCCAAGTTCTTGGCTCTTCCTGTGAGACATAACACGCGAAAGACCAATCATTTTGTTGACCAGATTCTCGGATAGTTGCATACAAGCCTGCATTGTTGTTGTTCCGCAACATGTTTCTTGTTTGAACGCCACTCTGTACATTTCCGATGATGTTTTGTTGAGGATGGGTATTGTGAATCCTTGTTTCTGGATTATCTGGAACTGGAATGTTTGTACCCAGATTGTTGAGATTGAGATCAACAACCAATTCAATGCCCGGAATTGACGAAGAGGATGATGCAGTAGCTTCAGCTGTTCTAGGGACATCCACTGGAGGTGTACCTTCTGAAGTACCATGTACTGCGGTTGTTGGAGCCTCTTGATCTGCATCTAGAAATTCATCATCCTCTGAAGATTCGTTCAAATCGGTAGCATCGTGAAAATCCTCATTATCGAGAGCATTATTGTTCACTGAAGATGGTTCTTGATTGACAATAATTGGACGAACCAACGGTGAATCTGTTGCATTGTCACTCTCGAAAAACATCCTTGCCGCAGCATTTTCTTCAACGGCTTCAACATTGATCGAATTGAAAAAGTCATCGTACTCGAACATCCAAGGCTGACCAGGACATTTGACTGGTAAAGTGTGCCTTTGTACTCTGACTTCAGACCATTCCTCGACCCTTTTAGTCTCTAGATTCCAGACTCTTAAGTTCGGGGTGGAATACCCAAGAAAGTATCCTTCAATGGCTCTTGCCCCAAACTTTCCATTAGGATCGATTATTGTGCACGGAGCTCCAAACGGTTCAAGATATGACAAATCTGGTTTCCGTTTGTTAATTAGCTCAAAGCAGGTCTTGTTGTGCCTTTTGACTGTAAGGACTCGGTTCAACGTATAACATGCAGAGGCCACATCTTCAGTCCAGAATGGAATCGGCAATTGTGACTCTACCAACATAGTCCTAGCAGTCTCGATCAATGTGCGGTTTTTACGTTCAGCGACGCCATTTTGTTGAGGAGTATAAGCTGCACTAAATTCGTGAAGAATACCTTTTGAAGTGCAAAATTCCGCCATGGCATGATTTTTAAATTCAGTACCATTGTCGCTACGTATCCGCCTAACCTTCAAATTATATAGATTCTCAATCTGAAAGATCAAGTTTTTGATAATACCGAAGGTTTCACTCTTATGTGCCATGAACGCCACCCAAGAAAATCTTGAATAATCATCAGTTATCACGAGGCGATATTGATCATTCCTAATACTTTTGTGCTTGACAGGACCGAACAAATCCATGTGCAAACGTTCAAGAGGAACAGCCACCGTGTTGATTTTCTTCGTCGGATGTCGCTTCTTTGTTTGTTTTCCTTTTTGGCACGAAACACAGACGTCTTGAAGATGGAAGTTTTTAAGAGGAACACCATTCACTAATTCATTTGACACCAAATGATTCATTTTGCGTAAGTGAATGTGACCCATTCGTCTGTGCCAAGAGATTGTGTCTTTTTCTGTGGCTTTAGAAACGAAACAAGTTGCTTGTGCAGACGTTGTGATAGCTTGGCTCATATCAAGGACATACAGATCATTTATCCTTGGAGCCGATAAGAGAATCCATTCTTTTGGAATTTTGAAGCCGGGTTTCAGCACATAACATCCATTTGCATCAAAGTGTACTGAGAACTGCTTATCACAAATTTGAGAAACACTAAGAAGATTGTGATCAAGTTGTTGTACGAAGTTGATCTTATCAAAGCTAACAACCCCGTTGGAGATCATTCCTTCACCCGTAATATATCCGCCCTTATCTCCAGCAAAAGCAACATAACCTCCTCTAATAGATTTAACGTCGTAGAGAAGCTTCATGTCGCCTGTCATGTGCCTGGATGGCCCACTATCAACAATCCAATGACTACTGATAGTTCCTCCTGGAACACCCTGCACATGAACTCACATAATTAGTTGGAGATGGGGACCCAAGCCATTGTGGTCTTGGGTCTTCCATTTTCATCAACAACAATAACTTGTATTCTTTGATGATTCAAGAATTGTGATGGTCCCCCTGATTCAATAACAGTTTTTGGTTTCCAGGTCTGTTTTGTTATACCAGTTTGTTGGTTTGAAAATTTAACTTCGTGATTGTTTGAAGTTTTTGAAAACTTTGAACTTTCTGGTTTAACTGAAACAGATTGTTTTTGAACCACTTCAGTTTTAAGTGCTTTCTCAATTACCTTGACCTGTTGGCGTTTCTGTTTCTTTTCCCTTTCTCTTACAAGTCGGGGATCTTGTTTTGATGAAACAGATCGCTTGCGGTCATTTCGTTCACGGGGATCATCTTCTTTGGCTTTTAATTTATGAAGATACGGACAATTTCGAATAATATGACCAATTGTCCCACATTCAAAACATGATCTTCGTTCAACAAACCCCGAAGCATCATGTGGTCGTCTTGCCGATGATGAACTTTGTGATCCCGAGGTACTAGGTTTTGAACTATTTGGTTCGTTTCTTTTCATCACAGTTGCTTTCTTGACAAAATCTAAGTTAGATTGGTTTTCAAAGGTTGCAATTTTGTCCGTTCCCTTAGATTTCACAAAGTTCACATTCTTTTTCTTCTTCTGATTCGGCTTCCTTTGACTTTGAGTCGATGCTTTTCCTTTTGGTTTGGTATGATTTTGCTGTTTCTGCACTGTTGGTAATTTTTGATTGCCATATTGTTTTCGAATTTCGGCCTTTGGAATAGAAGGACACTGTGTCACTGTAACATGTGATCCTGTCTTTCTCAAAAACTTACTTGTTGAATTTTCAAAGACTTTACTGATTAATGATTGATTAACATTCTTAATAGGAAAATCTTTGTCTGAATAAATTTTATCATCACCAACAAGAGTGTACAGCAAATCCACACTCTCCGACTCTTTTGCAGACGTGGACTCGGTTGCAGCAGTCTTAGCGGGCTTTGCGGGAGGATCACATAGAATATGATTCTCAAGAGGTATGTCCTCTTCTTTGATTACCGCATCAGACTTTGTTGAGTCAGTATCATCGGATTCATCATCAGAAGAATCAGCATCCTCAATCACAATTGGAGGATCCTGATTTTGTTCAGCAGTTACAAATGTATCTGCTGACGCATCTGAATCTGATGATACCTCTTTCTTGTATCCGAGTCCTGCTGCAAATTCATTAACATCTAGAGGAACAGATGGTTCAAAGAAAGTTCTATCCTCCTCGTCAGGCATTGCATCATAATTATGTCTCACAGGTGGTGGACATTTCTTGTAACCTATGCATGTGACATCCCGTTTCTCTTTCTGTACGTCTATGATGTGATCCAACACATAGCTAGAGCTCAAATAACTGTCTAGCTTAAGTTGGATAGCCTCACTTTCAGTTTTGACACAAGCCATTTCCTTTTGCATTACTTCCAGACGAGTTATATACAAATTAATGTCAGTTTGTTTTCTGGAAACCATTTTAGTTAACTCGGTTTTATCTTTCTTTAACTTTTCAATTACCGACTTAAACTCCTTTTCATGATTTTCATAAAACATGTTGGCTTCAGTGCACTTTGAAAGATCAACGGTCAATTTCTGATTGTGAATGAATGTCACATCAAATTTCTCTTGCAAAGCCTCGTGTTTGCTTTGCAATTCACACCACTTTTCATTCAATGAAACATGTTTGTCTTGCAAGTCAAACAAACTAGCTTGTAAAGCATCATGTTTGCCTTGCAACTCAGACATGTTTGCCTCTAAATCAGCACATTTAACATGCAAACTAACACAGTTATCACAACTAACAGAAGTGGGTTCATCGACACATACCCGACTTGATGAACTGTCGACATTAGCCATAAAGGCTGAATGGAGAGAAGACGAAGAATAAGCAGCTTGATCCACCAAAATAGATCTTCTTTGAATTCCTGCTGCAGCTTCTTCCAATAGTTCATCAATATCTGCATTAACTGATGCACTTGATGTCTCATCCACATGATCATTGCCTGAAGTGGAGGATTCTTCATCTGAGCTTCCACTATAACCAGAACTGTCTTCATCTTCAGAAGATTCATCACCATTGGTGGAAGATTCTCCACCACTGGCGTGTTTAAGATCATTAACCACTTCAGCAAAACATGCTGTTCCATCTGGAGCATCATTTCCCAACTGAATTGACCAATCACAACCTTCATCTACTTGAACCACAAGTGCCTGGTTGGCATTTGATGGTCCTGCTTGACTCTGGTTGTTGACAGGCACCAGTGTGCGCTCGTTGTTCCTTACTTGGTTCTGATTTGCCCTGTTGCCTTGACCTCTGAAAGGATTTTGGTTTCCATGTTGAGATGGCCTTGTACATTCACGTTTGAAATGACCACGTTCACCACAATTGAAACACTTAACCGCCTGCTTATCAAACCCATACTTGGTGTCTTTCTTGCTTTCCAAGCTGGTTCTGCTGGTTCTTTCCATGAAATCCTTTGCTCGCCTAACAGCACTGGCAAAGGCCCACTTGATGTCCATCATCTCCATCTCCTCTTTATCGATCTGCTGATAGTCTTCTTGTGTCAGATTAATGTTACCAATCTGACCTTCCACTAATCCACAGTATGCGCTCACCAAAGTGTTTAGCAGCTCCATGTGTTCCTTTGCTACTTCCACACTGACTTTAGAAAAGCTTGAGGTGTCGAGCCGTACTGTATTTGGCTTTGATTGTTGACCAGCAGATGATGTGCTTCCATAACACGCTTGCTGTTGAGGAGGAAGTGGATTCCCATACATGTCTGTTGGTCCGGTAGACTGAGGAGGAAGTGGATTCCCATACATGTCAGTTGGTCCGGTAGATCGAACAGGTAATGGATTTCCGAACATATCAGTTGCTCTGATAGGTTGTTGGCTTTGATGCTGTTGAGGAACTGGGTCAAGTGGATTTCCATACATGTCTGTTCGAGCAGGCTTGACCGGAACTTGGATAGTATTGCCATACATGTCAGTGGTAGACACAAACGCTGTTTGAATTGGAGCGTGTGAAGAAGGCTTTGTAGAAGTGCTAGAAGTTCCAAATACATATCAGGATTTTGTGGCACGGGAACTCTTTTCGCCTTGAGAGTTTCTTCCTGATTCTTGTTTTCCAGGAGTTGAACAAAGTCATTGAAGCTTGTTGTAGCTAAAGTGCCATTGTACTTCATGATTTCCAAGAAAGTATTCCATTGAGGTGGCAACGCATCTGCAAACATTTTCACAATCTCTACTGGAGTTGTAACAACCTCAAAATTTGACAATTCAGTCAGCAGATGATTAAATCGACTTGTCAAATCTCCTAAAGATTCATTCTCCATACAAGTAAAACCATCAAACTCTTTCTTTAGCAGGTCTTTTCTCAATTGACGTGTCGCTTCATTTCCTACGCCCCTTGTCTTCAATGCATCCCACAACCTTTTCGTTGTCTTGTAACTGACAAATTGATGATAAATATCTTTACTTAACGCCTGAGTAAGAATGGCATATGCCTTCTTTTCCAAATCATAGACCTTCTTCTGATCTTCCGTAAGATCTGCAAACGTAGCAGCAGATGATGCGGCAACTTCTATTATTTGATCGAAATCTGTGATGAACCGCAACCACAATTCTGTATTTTGACCAAGGACGTATGTATGAAATCTGTCAATCCATCCTGGATATTCGTATAAATGCATCAACTTTGGAGGCCGATTCAAACTTCCGATTTCGCTCTCGCTTAAGAGAATGCTTTGAATACTTGGAGTTTGATTTGATACGAATGCCCATTGACCGGTAGAAGTTGCATTAGCTTGAGAAGATACCGGTGCGGAAGACGGAGTACCAAAATACATATCTGTATTTACCGGAGTACCCCATCTTGGATTCATTTTTGATCAAGAATAAAACCTGAAAATCACAACTTGTTAAACATAAACAGACTGAGGATCGAAAGATCAAGACTTGTTCGAAGGATCAACAGTGTTCGAAAGATCACTGTTGATTTTCGAACAATGATTTCGAAAGATTCTCCAAACGAAGGATCCTTATCTTTCGAAAAAGAACTGTAGACCGAAAGATGTATGCTTCGAAAAGATTCCTAGGATCGAAAGATAAGTCACAGACTTCGAAGGATGTTCGAAGGATGATTATCTATCGAACCTCCCTTGATCGAAAGATGATCTTTCGACTTCGAAGGATATCCTTCGATCTGATCTGACACAGTTGACAAAGGGTGACAGGTTGGTGAAAAAGTTGATGGGTTGGTGAAATCTTTCGGCAGAAAGTATGGTCAGACCATGATTTTCTGCCAAAACAGATTTTGAAACAATAAAATATAATAAACTTATCCAGAAAACCGGTCACCGGAGTAAGCCGGAATTTGGCCGGAAAGGACCAAACTTCTTAAAAACAAGTTTTTAAGTTACCCAACCCGTCCTTTAACACACCCGGTAAGTTAACAACACGTTTTAACGAACAGAAATGCAAGAAAAACACAGAAAACGGATGCTAAACCAAGTGAGTTTTTGTCCAAAACACTCCAAAATCTTGTATAAAACCCGGTTTTTAACAAGGAAAAGAGCCACGGCTCTGATACCACTTGTAGGTCCCTCGGAGGTTGAGGTTAAACCTATTCCTTGTTATATCTAACACACTAGCGAGTGCGGAATCCAAGCTAGCATGCAAACCGAGATAGAACACGACAATGATAAACACACAAGACTCAACGATTAACACCTCTTGTATTAATACGTATGAAAGGTCTGTTACAGCACAAGGTTTACAAATGTATTCTGTAAACTCTCTCTCTCGTGTGTGTTCTCTCTATTTTCTGCTCTCACTCTGAAGTGAACACATAACATGGATATTTATATCCATCACAGCACGTCTGGTCGAAGGATCAGATAGACTGATCGAAGGATCATCTATCGACCTGAAACAGCTCGAAGGATCCACATGTACCTCGAAGGATGATATCCTTCGAGGTCCATCTATCAAATGCTTATCTTTCGAGCTCATCGAAGGATCTAAACAATCCTTCGATGACACATCCTTCAACACAGACATATTACAACCATTGTCTAACTGTTTGGCCAAATCAAACCGGAGGATGGTTGACTTGGTCAAACTTACAGGACTAACAAAGACATCGTTTTGTATCATGACAAAATACAGACAAAGTACAGACACAAGTGCACCAACATAATCATGGGTTTTTGGACCTGGAAGAGTGGGCCATGGGTGATCGGTATTCGGTCGCCCACCTTACATAGTTACACATGGCCTAGGCCGACCTAAAATAACCGAGTATAGTGGTAAATTATTACAACCAGAGAAATTTAGTAATAAAGTATTTACAATAACGCTGTCGTTAAAAAAAGGAAATTATTACAAGCAGAGAAATTTAATAATAAAGCATTTACAATAACGTGGTCATTGTTATGAATGTTTAATTTATATGGTGACTCTCCACATATGTAACCTCCATCTATTGATTACCCTTGTATTAATGTTAAGCCTTTATAAATAGTGGTTTCATGTAATTGGTATAATGGTATTATACACTCTATGAATAAGAATTCTCTCATTCTCTATATTTCTCATTGTCTCTATATTCTTTATATTATACTTTAGATATTAGATGTTGCTATTAGGCCGTTGTTTCACAACACGTTATCAGCACGAGTTGCTGCAAGATGTTCATATCCATGATTTGGTTTTCCTTCATCTATTCAGGTAACGATACGCAAACCTCATATCTCAACTTAATATTTTTTTTACACATCTTGAATAAAGTTACAAAGTTTTGTTGCGACTAATGGGAACAAATTTTTATTGGACTATAAATAAATCTGAATTTGTAGAATTAGTCGTACCCATAAAAAGTGAAATTAATAGTAGAAACAATTGACATGCCTCTCACCTTGGACGCCTTCATGGTTTCATCTTTTGTCCTCGTAATATTGTTTTTTTAGATCTAGTTTTGTGAATTATTTTGCGGCATGAAAGTAACTAAGGAGAAAATAACCAAAAAAATAAATAAATTATGTTTGATTTGTTTTTAGAATTAAAAAAAATAACAATAACTGTAGGTCCACTTGGAGGATCAAGATTAAACCTACTTCCTTGTTTTGTAACACACTAGCGAGTGCGGAATCCATGTAAGTATGCAAACCAAAGCAAAAAGGAACAAACACAAAGTAACCAAAGATTCACAACTTTGATTAAGTGAAGAGAATTAATACACACATACACACAATGTTTACAACTTTCACAGGGACTCTCTTGACTGAACTGTGAAACAAATGTGTCCTTATATAGGCCCCAATACCCAGTAACACTACGAAGAGTGTTATTGGGCCACGAACAGTATACAACCCCACGAAGACTAGGAGTCTTCTTGGACTGACCGGCGAACACTCAAAAGCTACGAACCCTTATCAATTCTTCTTGGTGAACCTTTAAAGGCCACGAACCCTTGATGGTTCATGGTGAACACTCCTTACAACACTGCTTAGTGTTCGTGAACAGTGTTTACAAAGAATTCACTAAGTCTTCGTTGAGGTACAATATATGCATGGAAGAATGATTTCATCACATGACATCATCATGATGATGTCATGGTGATGTGTCGTTGACGACGGTTCGCGGCTATTCGTGCTTCTCGTGATGATCTCTAGGGCATACGACGGAGGAATGTCGCGACGTTGGTCTTGAGCCGAACCTAACCGAGTCGAAACGAACCGAGCTGCATCCACAAAGTGCATCAACAATAACTGACACTTCATTCACTAGTTATGTAATCCGATCCATTCATACAACTTGGGTATTCAAATTGAAATGGATGGGGATTTTCTGCACTAATTTTTATATTATAAACAAATGTTGTGATTTGTTTTCATCATTTATGTTTTTAGATTTAATCTACTTATTATTTCTATTCATCACATATATGTTGTTTTTTTTGTTAAAATTGAAGGTTAATTTAACATGAAAATTTTAATAGTATTTGAACTGATCATTACTACACATGTTATTTTGTTTTAGTAATGCAAATAAGTGTTTAATCATAGTTTAGTGATGCAAGTAAGTGTTTAATCATAAAAATATATAGATTGAATTATGTATGTGTGTGTTTTATTCCCAATGATTTTATTATGCTATTAATAAGTATGATTAATGTGATCTTTTGAGATATTTTATTAAGTTACTGTTTTGGCATACATAAGGTTTATATTTATTGTTTTAGTTTGCAAACAGTATGGTTAATGTGATTTTTATGAGATATTTTATTAAATTACTGTTTTGGCATACATAAAGTTTATATTCTTTATTTTATTTAGAAAACAAGTATTTATGGAATATGTGGTGAATGTTGATGATAAATTAACCATATGAATATTTGATATAATTAATTTGTTATAAAGTTATTTACTAAATTTTTTTACTAAAAATATATGGTTCAAATTTAATTGTTATTTCTATTTATATATATTTTACTTGAACTGAATATATTAAATAAATTAAGGTTAGAAAATTGGTTTTAAGATTACTTTATGGCTTATATAATTGGCTGGTACATAGAAAATTATTCTTAATCTATATGTCTTGTTTGTACATCAATAACACATGCCTCAAATGATAAGAATGATCAAACCATATAAACATATTCTAAGTCGATATTAGCTTTTATTATACGTAAAGTGCATTATTTAAATTGTTGATTCATGAACAAACACTATTTTGTAACATTTGTTAACTGAATTGCATAATATTTCAAGATCAACTAAATCAACTAAGAAGTTGATAATTGTGCATGATATTATCACATATTATTTGGTGTAAGTAATAGGGTTCTTTATTTCGTATTGAATATATTTTATAGATGTTTCTATTTTTTTATGTGAGAGCAACAAATATTTTATATAAGATATGCATGTGATTTGTTATGCCATGATAGGTTAATGCATAATTTATATATTTTGCTTGAATGTGATGACATATTATTATTTCATAAGGTTTTATTATAACCTTGTTTTATTTGATAACATGTTATAATATTATGTAGGTATAAGGCAAATTGGCCTGTAATAATCCCACCTACACCTTTTTGGCCAATAACAATCCCACCTCAGAATATTCCCCACACCAGTCCCATTTTTCAGATTTTTGGCCCACACTGGTCCCCAGTTAAAAATCCCTAACTCAGTTAGTAAAATGGCTGATGTGGGATTATTATTGGCCAAAAAGGTGTAGGTGGGATTATTATTGGCCAAAAAGGTGTAGGTGGGATTATTACAGGTAATCAGTTTTTAACACATCATCTGCCACATATCTGCCACATGATCAGTTTTTAACACATCATCTGCCACATCAGCCATTTAACTAACTGAGTTAGGGATTTTTAACTGGGGACCAGTGTGGGCCAAAAATCTGAAAAATGGGACTGGTGTGGGGAATATTCTGAGGTAGGATTATTATTGGCCAAAAAGGTGTAGGTGGGATTATTACAGGCCAATAAGCCTATTATGTATTGCTTGATTTAACTTTGTAGTATATGTCATCTATATGCTATACATTGTTTGTATGTGGCTATTTTTGGATAAATTAAGCAAATAAAAAACCACAATTTGTGATTTATCACTATTCTCATAAAATATTATAAAAATATTCACGTATGACATTCAAAGTGTGTCATACTCTCTGAAAGGTCGCCATATGTTGACCAATAAATCTTATACGAGTCGGTCATGTAAGTTTTTCTCAAATTATATATTAGTGAGAAAAGAAGATTGTTTTTAAGGAAAAACAAGATAAAGTTTTCCATTGGTCACACCTGAGACATAATCTTGAAGTAGCAATATCAAATGAAAAGTTTGAAATGATTTCATATAATGAAAAGCTATGAAATTTTTTTGGCTTTCCTTTGTTCTTCGAAGTGAATGTGACTATATATTGATTATTGTGATCATGGACATAACTAAAAAATTGATATGATGATCACCAAAAGAGGCAAATAAAGAGAGTAATCATATGAGAATAAAGTGTTGAAATTTTGAGTTGCTAATACGATGTTGTCTCGTATTTTATATGTTTAGTATACAAATAATGTGCACATAAAACATAGTGCATGTAATACATATATGATCATATGCTCATAAAGTAGGAATATAATTAAAGAATATTCAAGGTTATTACCAGAATAAAAGTTGTGTGGAGCTATCCATTCCCTAAAGTGAATGTGATGATATAACGACCAGTGAAAGGTCACAATCATAACTAAGGAAATTGTAATGATGCCACCATGAATGGTGTATGATTATTCCTTGAATAAAATGTGATGATATAATAATTAGTGCAAAGATCGTGATCATGGTAATTGAGGAAGTGATGCTCATATAATGAGATCAACCATGTTTATATTGCGATGACTATAAAACGATTGTTATAAAGGTAATAATCATGGTAAATGAGGAAAGTGTAATGATCCTCAACTACGTTTATATTGAAATTGACCACAAGAAGTGGCAATATAAGGGAATGATTATACGAGAATAAAATATGCGAAACATGTTAATATGAATGATTGAAATAATAATTGTTATTCTCTTAGATTTTCTATTTGTGTATTGAACAAACATGAGTGCAACTAAAAGCATATATGATGATCACAAACCCGAAGTTTATGGTTCATAATCATTTAATGATTGGCATGACCTGTTAAACCATACCGAGTCTAGATGA
This sequence comes from Helianthus tuberosus, assembly GCA_030545235.1. Lineage (NCBI taxonomy): Eukaryota > Viridiplantae > Streptophyta > Magnoliopsida > Asterales > Asteraceae > Helianthus > Helianthus tuberosus. The sequence continues at coordinate 6,320,328 of CM060362.1, forward strand.
TGTGAAAAATATGAAAGAACTAGAAGATTCTTCATGGTACTTACACATGCAAAATTTGCTCTCAAGGGAAATTATATATTTGCAAAATAAACGAGGGTGTGTATCCCTAAATATTCTGGAAGTGATTAAAGGATATGCATATCCCAACACGATACCATTTAGTGTTTTAAATCGATGCATCGTCTAAATGGTTATCAAATCCACAACCTGAAGCTTATGTGATTGTAGCTTAGCTAATGTGATAGCAATCATATTAATCCAGATTAGTATATTTATTTGATACTAGTGAATTTGATTCCCAAGTTATTAACGATCATTGGAATAAGTGTTATTATTGAGATGATCACTAAACGTCTACTATTGGTTACAAAGCCAATGATCATGAGAGGTGCAAAAGTTCATTTAGGTACACGTGATTTTATATATAGTACCATCAATTCACATCAAGCCAATAAGTTATAGTTCTCCCCATATAGTTGGTTTTTGGTCAGGAACCAAAGATGTCCCCATATATTGAAACTCATCCACCACACCGCACAAAGATGAGATTTCTAAAAAGTTTTGAGAATATGTTGGGTATAAATAATCGTCTATGATTGAATATTTAAAGCCATTAGTGAGAAATTTGTTTATGGCTCATTGGTTTTCACTTTAGTGAATGAATGCTCCCAACATTAGGGGGAGATAAAAAGCAGTTGGAAAGTGAAAAGTGAAATGAATTATCATGTCATCTTGATCCTCAGACTATAAAATATGAACTAGAAGTTTAAAGTATAATTCATTTACCAATATTAAAGAACAAATTACCAGACAAGTTCACTGACCTAAATAGAGTGATTAAGTAAGTCACATAATCAACTGCTTATGCTCCAATTATATTTGTGTCCCAAGAGGACAACCACATATTTTTGTAATGAGTCTATTGCATGCCTAAAGCGTGGTAGACTAGTTGATTCCAATAATAAAATTCCTCGAAAATTGGAGCAAGTAACTAAGATGGTCAAGTCGAGGTTATTGTAATAAGATCTCCTGAAGAGACAATAGACATGATGGTTCAAGAAGAACCTCAAGTACCTGAAAATAAAGAGATCTCGATAAGTTGTATCATGTCTAAGATATGTATGGAATCGAAATAAAAATCGACGTCGTTATACTTTTGTATATAATGTAGCGCTTAAAATGATTAAATGATGAAGATCAAGATTTAAGATCTGTCTATGAATGAATATTAAGAAATGATTGGCCAAAATGGAAAGAGGCAAATAAGCCAAAGCTGAATTCTCTAATGACATGGAAAGTATCTGGACAAACAGTACATACAACTGAAGTGGTAAAATATGTTGGGTATAAACGGGTCTTTTATGCGAATTATGTGAAAATCAAATTGAGTAATATAAGGAAAAATTGGTGGCACAATAATTTTCGCAAAGACCTATGATTGATTATGAGGAGACGTATTCTCCAGTGGTGGATGCATTGACTTTCCAATATTTATTAGTCTGGAAATATAAAGAGAGAATTGATATTCGTCTTACGAATGTTATGTATCATTTGATACTGAGAGTTTACATGAAAATCCCGAAGGATTAAATTATGTAGGTCATGTAAAGTAAGTTCTCGAGAACAATGTGATTATTCTATACATATCCGGATTTTGAATAGGTTATGATTATTTTACATGTTGGATATAATTGGAACTCCTGATGAGTTTCTAAAACAATTGAGTGCTTAAAAGGTTAATTGACACATCTTAATGATGTAATACTTGTGCACCAAGAAACATACATAGAAAACTTGTACCAGGTGATTGAGATATCTCAATAAATAGTGTACATGCATGGTACAATATGGATTTTGGAGATAAAAGCAAGTGTTCATGACACTTTTGCATATGATATATATATCTATGTGTTAAATGGGAAAATTTATGTAGCAAAACTTCTAAAGAGTGAAAGCACATGCATATTTGGATAAGATGGAAAGAATTCCCTCATGGATTGATAATGGTAGAAGCATTAATGATGTCAAAACCTCAAGAACGTATTATATAAAGTTGACAAAATACGTATGGACTAAATAGTTGAAACGAGTGTTGTACAACTCGAGAATTCGCATAAAGAGGAATATAAGTTTGATTAAACTAGCCATGTTCTATCAACATTCTACTTTTAAAAGTTCATTATAATCGTAATTTACAGTAATGATGTCTAGGCATCATTGAGAGAAATTGTCAAGCTTTTAGTGGTTTGAATGACCTTGGCACGGTCTAATTATTACTCGGACTGCAGTTCGAGTATATATGTAATTATATTTTACCAATCCCTCAAGTACACCTGGAAGATGATGTTTGGATATTTTAGTATGGACGTAGTTGAACCTTAAAGTATGTTAAAGGTTGTTAAGTCATTTGTTATAAGAAATGCCTATTATCGATCATCTCCTACCAAAGTAGAGATTCTCATTCTAGAAGTACCATCGTTAAATGCATAAGTGCATTAATATGTTTTGCTCGCTATGTATGGTTATAATATCTTTCACTTGAGCTTATTGTCATGATATAACCTTTGTCAAGCGAAGAGACATTGGAATGAGTTCAAATAAATATTTCAGGTATAAACGATATTTGATTATATTTTACTAACCCATCAAAACAAGTTTGGTTAGTCTTGTAGATGCAGGAATGTAACAAAACACAGTCGTGCACATTAAGGGATCAAGCGACAAATCATTGGCTACAAAATCTTTGTTTGACTTTCAAGGAAGATGGACACACGTCACTTAAAGGATACATGTTAAAATGAGGGGGAGACTTATTCAAGTTGCACTCTTTTCCCTTGACTAAGTTTTGTCCCATTGGGTTTTCTTTGTAAGGTTATAATGAGGGAACATACCTGATCCAAAAGTATCAGGAAGAGAAAATACGCGCTGCACTATTTTTCCCTTAGCTAAGGTTTTGTCCCACTGGGTTTTCTTAGCAAGGTTTTTAACGAGGCAACATCACCAATCGTATTAAAGGTATGTGGATAGTCAAGGAGGAGTGTTATAAATGTTTCATTTATATGGTGACTCTCCACATATGTAACCTCCATCTATTGATTACCCTTGTATTAATGTTAAGCCTCTATAAATAGTGGTTTCATGTAATTGGCACACTCAATGAATAAGAATTTTCTCATTCTCTATACTTCTCATTGTCTCTATATTCTTTATATTATACTTTACATATTAGATGTTGCTATTAGGACGTTGTTTCACAACAGTCATACAATTTACACCACTGTTCACTAGTAATCGTAATCGATTACTTATAGCGGGTTTTCAAGTTCTCATAATATGCGTGGTTCTACATTTAACCATCTCCTATATGGGTAACCCAAGTTTAAAGTAATTATACACGCATACACACATAAGGTCTAGTCTTAGTACATAGCGGATTTTGTCAAAAGCGTTGTAAACTATGAGAGGGCGATACGCGTATTTGTGTGAGTTTTGAAGTTGAATTGTTTCTAAACACTTTATATTAAACTTATGGAGCAATTGTTAATGCTTCCGCTGAACATGTTTGATTTCAAAACCAATGTTTGAAATATACAATTCTCGTTTAAGGGAAATTTCTATTTTTACTTATGGTTCAATGTGATTAGTGGCTAGATCCTGGTACGTCACACGCCTCGCAGGGGTTCCCGCCTGTGGTATTTTTTGGGGGTGTGACAGGTTTAAATATATATATATATATATATATATATATATATATATATATATATTAGTTAAAAAAAGAATAAATTAACTGAGTTTATAGGGACATGATGTCGTCTCTATATGCGAACAACTTTTTTTTATTTTTAATTAATTATTAACCAAAACTAAAAAACAAAACAAAATTATGTTTCCATATAGAGACGAAGTTAAATTTATTTTTTAGGTTTTTTTTTTAAATTTTCATACTTATTGATCATTAATAAAATAAAATTAATAGGAAAATATTTAAAATTATAGAGACAACATGTCGTCTCTATAAGTTAAAACGTTTTTTAAAGTTTCCAATTCAACAAACTAGAGAATAAAAAAAATATTTTCACCCATCACGCGTGAAAGAAGATTGCACTCCGCCGCCACCACTCCCACAACGCGTGAAGAATTCAACCAGTGGAAAGCATCACGCGTGGAAAAAATGAAATGACCGTTTGCTTTTTTGACCGTTTGGGCAATATGAACGTTGGGGATTTTATTTATTTGAAGGTTTTTATATAAATCTACAAAGCATTCCCCCCACTCACTTCAAAAATTCAAAATATTCTCCATGTCATTTCAAAAATTCTCCCACTCAATCTAAATATTTTTACAACACACATGGAAGGTTCAAGCAAGAGATGTGCGGGTTCTAAAAAAAGAGGTTTGGGTACGAAGAAAAATCCCGTAAGACCCAAGGTTCGAGCGAATCTTGGAGAGCCGACGCGCTTTAGGTTGCGAGACGAACCCGACCAAGTCCCACATTTTCAAACCCAACAATATCCACCCTTCCAACCTCAGACGTATCAAAACTAACCGTTCGTTCCAACGTTTCGAAAACAGAAAACAATATTTTTTAAAAAAAACAGAAACAGTTTAAAAAAAACAGAAAACTGTTATTTAAAAAAACTAGAAAACAGTAATTTAAAAAAAAACAGAAACAGTTAAAAAAAAAAACAGAAAGCTGTTATTTAAAAAAAACAGAAAATAGTATTTTTTTTTTCAAAAACAGGAATAGTTAAAAAAAACAGAAAACTGTTATTAAAAAAAAAACAGAAAACAGTAATAAAAAAAACAGAAAACTGTTATTTCAAAAAAACAGAAAAAAGTTATTTAAAAAAAAAACAGAAAACAGTAATTTAAAAAAAATACATAACTTTTTATATTTTTTGTAGAACCGAAATCCACCCATTTAATTTAAGTTTTTTTTTTCCTTTGTTTAGTTGTTTTTTATTTTGCTATGTAATTTATCTTTTAATTTTAATGAAATTTATAATTTAGTGTTTTATTGTTAATTTCTAATTTAAAATATAAAAAAAAGTTGTGAGTGATGGAATTCCATCACAAGTGATGACCATCACCGCTAAAAAGGGTTGGTGAGTGATAGAATAGTGATTGATGACATGACGGAACTTGATTAGATGTTTGTGAGTGATAGAATTCCATCACTTGTGACCACCCCCACTCCCCTTATAGAGAGGATATGTCGTCCCTATAAGATAAACTCTCTTAAAAGGCACAAAAATCCTATTGAAACGACATGTCGTCTCTATAGGGTGATCTATAGAGAAGACCTGTGTTGTCCCTATAGGTGTCGTCCCTATAGGGGTTTTTGTCTAACGGTCAAGTTAAAATGTACTTCAATGTTACGGGCAATTTAACTAAAAGAGCACTCGCTAATGCATGTTGGGCTTGGGGGGGGGGGGTGTCCTTATTAGTGAAACCATTGAAGTCGAAGCTTGGAATCGTATAATGAAGACAAACCAAAGCATAAACACAATCAGAATCCATACCACATGGCACGGCCCCCGACCCGGTTTGACCCGTTTCAAGAGCCGCGGGACAGAAATACTGCGGTATTGATTTAATTGAGTTTAACAGCGGAAACAGGATCGCTTAAAGCTAAAATTTTCCCCGATTATTTATTTCACAATTCGGGATAAAACCCCGATAATTTACAATAGTATGTTTTTACTATAAAAGCGTGATATTACAAAAGCATTTATTTATTTTATATTGAGCCACTATCTTTAAGCTTGAAATGCTCCCCAGCACTTTTCCTGAATTACAACAGATCACCTGAAACATGTTTGAAAAAAATGTTTTGTCAGCGGGAAATACTGAGTGAATCATTCTATTTACTAAAACGACGCATTTGTTATAATTTACAGTATTAAGAGCGATTACAATGTTTCTGATATCAAGCCAACTACCCACAGTATTTGTCACTCGACCCATTGGCCCATTCGTCCAATGGTGTCTGTGACTATGGTCATATCCCCCATTGGCTACCCCAATGGTGACGATTATCAAGTAATGTATACAAAACCCCACATACCGGCTGTAACTTGGTGATTACAAAGACTTAATCCCCGTTGTAGGTCCAAGTTTCGTGACCGAAACCGTGATTCGTGTGAGATCGGTTCAAGACGGGAGAGATTAGACATGATAAACAAACAACTTTGTATTAATCCGGTAGTATAACATTACAAGTCGGCCCGATTACATGATAACCGAACTAATACCAAAGGAGTATACATTCGGGGAGAGATCAAGTGGTGATCTCTCCCAGACACACTGAAGCTCACAGGGAACTCTCAAATGAGCTCCCCTATTCTCTCTTAGTCTTGCAAATGACAAAATGTTGGTATTTATACCCAACACAGGTTGTATGGTCGAAGGATCTAACTGATTGATCGATAGATCATCTGTCGATCATCCAGCTATCGAAAGATACACATATACCTCGAAGGATGGCATATCCTTCGAGGTCCATCTTCATCTATCGATGGATATCTTTCGAGCTCATCGAAGGATATACACAATCCTTCGATGCCTTATCCTTCGACACCAAACATTATACAACCATAATCTAACTGTTTGTCTAGCAAAACCCACACGGTCAACCGAATAACCCTCTCGTTTGACCACTTCAAACGAGCGGGTCTATACACGTTCGATAGACCGTTTCACTAACTATTACAAATTCAGCGTAAAATAAAACTAATCTATTCGACAAGCATCGGACACAAAATCTGCATCAACAAATTCCCCCTTGTCCGTTGCTGTCGAATGCTGAAAATGCAGCTGCAATCGATCTTCAGTCAAGTATTCATCTTCTCTGTGTTAACAAATTCCCCCTTGACCGATGATCCAGGTAAGTAGTATCTTGACGCTCCTTGTAAAATATTTCCCCCTTAAAGTACGCGTATCCGTGTTGGGTGTTGTGCAATTTCCTCAATTGACCGATCTTCCGCTGATCTTCCAATACTCCAACCGGCATTTGATAAGGGTTCCAATCTTTAAGAACTGCATCAAGTCTTGATCTTGTCATAAGAACTCTGTTTCATACAAGCATACTACATTGATAGAGATTTCTGGTGAACTGTCATCTGTAAACCGTCTTTGTGGAATCGACCAAGTAATGCACTTTAATCTTCAGCATCAACACTCAGGAAAGTCAGCTAGACCAAGTGTATCCCTTGCAAGCTCAACCAGCATGCTTAGTTGAACTACATCCAGATCTCATTGTCTCGCCTTTGTGAAGTTGACCACGTAATGCACTACGGATCTTCAGCATCAGTACTCAGGAAGTCAGCTTGACCAAGTACATCGTTTGCAAACTCAACGAATTGAGTTACCCCCAGATCCCTGTAAAATCCCAAGGAAACATCAAACCCAAAACCGAATCCTGCAGGTCTTCAGTCTTGAATTATCAGCTTTCAGAAAGATTCCCCAGGTCTTCAGTGAACAGCGCTTTTGTAACTACTGTAGACTTTAGAAACCTGTATTTTTCCGTGCAAAACCCTTCACGCTGGCTGGAGAATTAATTAAAATCCTCAAATATGTGTCTGTGCAAAACATTCCACGCCGAACCGTTAGTATCACCAGAAAATCACAAACTCTACCACCTGTGATTGCGTTTAGAAATTTACCGAAGAAATTCAACATACGAAAATTTTTATTCCCCCTATTTCTTTGGTAAGATCTCTAAACCTTAACAGATTCTCTCCACTTCAAAGAAACTGTCGTCAAATGTTCACCAGTTCCCTCCACTAAGCGGAACTGTCATCAATCTCCGTTGAATGTTCTTGGTTTTTCGAAAAATCACGAAAACGAATTTCTTCTTTGCATATGCTAGTTGAATAAGACCGTCCCCTAGTACCCCGTAGGATCCGACTTGTATCCCTCCAAAGACTTTGTGAACTCGTTAGGACCGGTGTTGACATTCTAGGTTCATTCATTCGTTACCAAATGCGAGAATATGACAATAAACAAAAAGGATTTCTTCGTTGCATATTCTAGTTGATAAAGCAATATCGCCTAGTACCCCATCGGATCCGACTTGTATCCCTCCAAAGACTTTGTGAACTCGTTAGGACCGGTGTTGGCGTTCAAGGTTCATACGTTCGTCTTCAAATGCGAGAATATGACAAATAACAAAGTGCTTTCGAACATTTTCGAATAACCGATAACAATCATAAACAATCGACGTGCGGAAGTGAACATACCGTTCTCGTTTTTGGCCCATAATAGTCGCGTCACCATTTTTGACATTTGCATCGGTAACCGTGACTACCCCACATTTTTCAAATAATCAAGTTTTCATCATCTCTTGTTTTCATCAAGCTTCATCATCCCGCGCGCTCCCGAACCCGTAAGAATTTGTCGTTGAAGCGCGAGTCAGATAAGCTTTGCAAACACCCGACCCCACTTTGCAAATCATGTAAATTCCTTGGCCCAAAGTGAAATAATCTAAGTTTTTAAATGCGGCCCACTAAAAATTTATACCACACAAAAAAAATATCCATTCGACAAACCCATTCATGATCGACATCCATCATCGTTCATTAGAAATTCAAGACCCGTCTGCCAATCCCAACGGCAAAAAAAAAAAAAAAAAAAAAACTTTCACCAGCCCACTACTGATCCAAGTCCACGAAGACTAAGCCCAGACGAATAACGAATAACTGGTGTTTCTTTACCAGCCCACAAATCATGTAATTCATGAAAGATAGGCCCAACTGAGTGTAAAGGCCCAACTACTAATAGTGATATCTTTCGTGAATTGCTGGCCACAAATAATCTTATCAGTAGTTAGTGTACCCCCAAAAGTCAATCCCCAAATAAAAGTACTCTCTTCTCTGCGATACACCTCTGATTCCACCTTCAAAGAAAATCACCCAAACAAAAAATTAAATCTTTCATTCTATGATGAAACACCAGCAACTTGATCCACAACATTAGCAGCTGCCATCATCGGAATCTCCTCCACCTCTCTGCGATGAACAAAACCAAACATCTTCAACAAAAATTCAGTCAACAATTTCATCTTTCAAGTCCACTCTCGAAGAACAATCAGGTCTTCTTCTTCGATGATGAACAATCAGCAGCACCTCCTTCTCTTTCGATACATCTGATAAACCCAAATCAGAACAACATCGCAGCAGCAGCTAACATCATCTTCTTCTCTTCGATTAACAGCAAAACAGCAGCAGCTACATAAACATCAGCCGTCATCTTTCGAGGATTGTTCTGGAACTGATGAGAACTGATCTTTCGAACTGATCAGCTTTCGAATCTGATCATCTTTCGAAGTAGTCATCTTTCGAATTCAAGCATCTTTCGAATCTTCAAGCATCTTTCGAAGTTGTTCTGGAACTGATGAGAACTGATCTTTCGAACTGATCAGCTTTCGAATCTGATCATCTTTCGAAGTAGTCATCTTTCGAATTCAAGCATCTTTCGAATCTTCAAGCATCTTTCGAATCTTCAAGCAGCTTTCGAATCTTCAAGCATCTTTCGAATCTTCAAGCAGCCGCCAAGAACATAAGAACACAGCCACTGTTCAACTTTGCAGATTTGACGAAAACATTGTATTTTTTTTTTTTTTTTTTTTTTTTGATGATGATAACTTGATTATATAGGTGAAAAACATAAAACCGAACACTTGTTTCCGCACAGATCTGAATATTCGGGTCCAGATCTGAGTTTTTCTCCATTTTCACCATTTTTAGATCTTGAACAAAAATCACGAAAATCACAGATCTAGAGTACATGTGACTTAGTAAACGGTTAGATTTACTAAATCGGGCACCATGGCTCTGATACCAATTGTAGGTCCGAGTTTCGTGACCGAAACCGTGATTCGTGTGAGATCGGTTCAAGACGGGAGAGATTAGACATGATAAACAAACAACTTTGTATTAATCCGGTAGTATAACATTACAAGTCGGCCCGATTACATGATAACCGAACTAATACCAAAGGAGTATACATTCGGGGAGAGATCAAGTGGTGATCTCTCCCAGACACACTGAAGCTCACAGGGAACTCTCAAATGAGCTCCCCTATTCTCTCTTAGTCTTGCAAATGACAAAATGTTGGTATTTATACCCAACACAGGTTGTATGGTCGAAGGATCTAACTGATTGATCGATAGATCATCTGTCGATCATCCAGCTATCGAAAGATACACATATACCTCGAAGGATGGCATATCCTTCGAGGTCCATCTTCATCTATCGATGGATATCTTTCGAGCTCATCGAAGGATATACACAATCCTTCGATGCCTTATCCTTCGACACCAAACATTATACAACCATAATCTAACTGTTTGTCTAGCAAAACCCACACGGTCAACCGAATAACCCTCTGGTTTGACCACTTCAAACGAGCGGGTCTATACACGTTCGATAGACCGTTTCACTAACTATTACAAATTCAGCGTAAAATAAAACTAATCTATTCGACAAGCATCGGACACAAAATCTGCATCAACACCCGTAATTATAACTTTGAAATAAACAGGATTTTGTAAATAGATTTGATAAAAAGAGAGAATGACTCACATTGCTGATTTAATATGGTCAGAGTCTAATCTATGATTTAGCCTTGTTAACCTAATATAAATAATGCACACAAAACTGGGTTAGTAATCAATCCAGCAATTACGATAATTTACGAGATCAAAATCTCACAATGAATGATAAAATGCAATACTTTGTCCATCGAATTAACGATGATCCGTTGAATTAACAACGAACGACAAGGTATAATACTTTACCCATCGAATTAACGATGATCCGTTGAATTAACAACGAACGATAAAGTATAATACTTTACCTATCGAATTAACGACAATCCGTCAAATTAATGACGAACGATAAAGTATAACCCTAATGTGGGTGGCACTTAATCATTCATTTGATATCTTGATCGTTGAATAAATGAATCGTAGTAGCGATTGTGCTAATACCCTGTTTTGTAGCAGAATTTCGATACCCGGGGGTTGAATTTTGGAATAACAGTTCGTAATACAGTGTATTTGAGAGAATTATTTCGACGTAAAGTGTTCAGAATTCAAGTCCCACTGCAACCTATTTATAGCTAGAAAATCACCCCCTCGCGCCACGCGAGGGGTTCACCTATTCCTGTCGCGTGGCGCGACAGGACCTAATCTACCCTAGGGTAGCTTCGTGTCACAGTAGCCTAGCTGAGTTGGTTTCGTAAAATTTTAAGTTTTTGACAGCAAACTGTTTAGATAATACCGAATGGGGTTTACCCCCCCTGAGTTTTAGGGGCCCTAATCCTGATTCTGAAAATTATGAAAATTTTAGGGTTTGTTCAGAATCACTTGGGTTTCTCAATTAGGGTTTCCTTTTGGACTAATTAATTTAATAATTAGGACTTTTGATGAGAGTCGTTACACCACATATGCCACTGTCTCGTAAGATGTGGTCCTGGAGCACCCAAGATTGGGTCCTCGAGGCCACAAAGGCATAGGATGAAGCCTCTACTATCGAATACAACCCAAACCCCAAAAATTAATAGGTAAGGAAACAAGTCACCAGTGGAAGTCTCCAAAGAAAGGACATCCACAAACTACCAATTCCTCAATTGCCTCACACAAACATTTGTCAAAGAATATCACTGCATCTTCCATGTGTATAGGTTGTCATGTTTTCAAGCCAAAGATAAGATTCGCAATTCCCATACATGATCAAAGCAAGAGTAGTTCACTATGTGGGTCACCTATTTTGGGTAGTAGACGCATCAAATCTATAACATTAACTGCTCTTTTCATTGCCAACCTGATAATAAAGCTTGCGTCTCTACTAACGTCCCCACCCCAAGAAGCTTCACCCTAAAAAATGGCCCCCCGATGTCCATAGGAAATAAACCCTCACGAAACTTGCTACCATCACAAGAAGGCCAAAATAGCTCCGTTTTCTTAATATTTAGTTCAAGACCCAATATTATACCCACAACCTTAATGTTGTCCAATATTCTAGCCACCTCTTCTGAATTTCTAATGGTCGTCCTATTGTCAAGGTATCATGCATGAAGAACAAAGCTTACATTGATGCACAAGAGGATGCAAAATAAGAGCAAAATGAAGTGGACTCAATGGGCCCTTGTTGAAATCTAGTGGTGGACCCTTTATATTTTTTTGCCGGTTCTATGATAAATAGATTTTTTTTCCGGTTCTATAAATAGATTACAATTTACAATTTTATACCCTTTAGATCTTTTTCCGGTTCTATTATAAATAGATTTTTTTCCAGTTCTATAAATAGATTACAATTTACAATTTTATTTTTAGTTCTAGTTACATTTAATATTTAAAAATGTAGGTCCGTTTTTCTCGGAGGATCCGATACGTAACCTATCCTTGTTTATCACAAACACAATAGCGGGTGCGGAATCCCCGTGACGGTGCAAACCAAACACAATGTAGAACACACACGCGTAACCAAAGATTCAATATATATTGATTAGGGATGAGTACAACCACAAACATATATAAACAATGTTTTACAGACTCTCTCAAGTCTCTCTGTGCTCACTCATGACTAAACTGATAAACAACTGAGCTATTTATACTGTTCATCGACGAAAACCCATGCGACGAAAACCATGTGTGACGAAAGGAGGGATTTCCCCACACACTCATACTGACGAAATCCAAGGAGTTCGCCATATCAAGGAGTCTTCGTTGAAATGGGTGTTCGTCGAGGAGGATTATGACGAACACTTGAGTGTTCGTCGCACATAGTCTTTGTCTTCACATGAGTGTTCGTCACAAGTGATTCTTCTCACATGTAGTCTTCATTGGAAGCCTAAACAAATCATAAAGGGTTTCGGCCCAATTGTAGTGGCCCATGCATGCACGACATAATGGGTTTCGGCCCATGAATCATACTTTACGTACATGAATTCACAAGATTCAGATTTGTAAAGTTTAGTCAACATGTGACATCATGATGATGATGTGTAAACGGGAATTGGTTCGCGGCTCTCCATGCTTCGCGTGTTGAACTCTGGGGCGCACGACGGAGGAATGTCGTGACGTCGGGCTTGAGCCGAACCTAACCAAGTCGAGCCGAACCGAGTCGAGTCGCGTCCACATAAAGTGTACCAACAAACTCCCCCTTGGACGCTACTCGTGATGGTTCGTTCTTCACATTGTCGGATCTTTAAAAGGTCTTCACGTGACACAATCAGGGAGTGTATCAACAAACTCCCCCTTGAATGATACCCGTGAATCTTTTTATCTTCAATACTTCAGATCCTTTCGGTGTTTATGAGTGATCAGCTGCAACTCGATCATCATGATCTTCTGATTGCATCAATGTCGTGTCTTTACTTTACGGCTTGTCATCTGACACGTTCTCTTCGCCTTTAGCTAATTCTGATGTCGCATCTCCACATACAGGAAAGCTAAACACGTGATGAGAACAACCGTTTGGAATATAGACAAATTAAACAAACGACACATATGAGATCAAATATCAATTAAACACCGACTGACAATAGTTTGAAAGTTTTAAAAATTGATCAATGTTAACCCTTTAACTTTCAAAACTTGTTAACTTCGACAGTTTATGAAGATGCAATTGTTTTCCGGCTTAGAATCAGGATTTTGGGTAGGATAGACTCGAGTTCCAACATCGGTCAATCAAAAAAATAAACTAGAAGCAAAATCTTTTTGGCTTTTATAAAATTTAGATTAAAACACACCTAAAATCTTTTTGGAATTTTTCATTTTTCAAATGTAAAGACGGAAAGCAATAAATAAATATATACAAAGATGCAGAAACGAAAGCAATAAACAAATATTTACAGACATTCTCTTTGCGAGTTTTGAGGGTAAGAGAATCATATCAGTGTACGGTCACGCCAAAACGCTCTTTTTGTTCAATTAGTTAACATTTAGATAAGCATCCTATAACAATTATCGGTATTGTTGTCCACATAAGCTCAACTTATCAGATGTAATCATGTTTAGGGGATACGTTAAGGTATGATTTATACTTACCGACCGGTGTTCATCCACACACGACACATTCCCGTATCAAGGTATGCACGAGAGTTCATCTTACCGGTGAGTATACCGTTTATCATCCGTTTGACCGTATAAAAGATGTGAGAAACTCACTTATTTGATTGAAAACAAGCCCTATGTGATAGAATCAATTATTGATGAGGAACTTGATTTTCATATGCATGAGGGCACAGGAGCAATTCCGTGAACAGGTCAGTACAAATGTACAGCAAAGAGACGAACTTGACTCCCGCAAGAAAGCTGTGATAATTTATCACTTATTTATTTGGACATGTGATTGTTGATCACTTATTGAGGTCGAATGCAATATGTACACGTATGTATAGTATCATGGAAGATCTAGACTTCGTCTCCGTCGATTGAAGTTTATATCCCCTGCAATATGTACACGTATGTATAGTATCATGGTAAAAGATACAACCATGATACCCAGATGATAAGACAGCATAAAGACCGAATATCTCAGAACCTCGGCAATCTCTCAAACGAAATTTCGGTACTAAGACCATATGCCAATGAATGGTTACCACCTGGTCTTCAGTCGATTGAAGTTTATATCCCCTGCACACTTTAAAATGATTGTGAGCCTACCGATACATCTTATATAGAGCTGCTTAACATATTTTTCATTTTCAAGTTCATTTCAAAAGAGGTTTAGACAGACCACTGATGTACTATCATTTTCCCTTTTTCTCGCCAGTAAACTCATTTTTGTTTTGCCATGTTTTTGGGTTTTTGACATTTTCGATGTTTTTGAATTTACTCCCCCTAAAATCAACAAATTAAGATAAATTTAAAAGACACAAAGATATTTACAAAAAGGATTTCCCGATGTCGGATTAACTCATGTTTTACCTCAATGTCATTTACCAAAATTTATTTTAATCAGAATTGATTTATCAAATTTTGGAAAAATCAGTTGGCATGTCGGTAATCGGAGTGGACCATAACAATGTTGACGAGTTTCATATTGAAACAATCACGTGTGAGGTGATATTCGAGATCAACGTGTCTGGTCAAAGAGTGCTGTACGAGATGATAATAATTCATAAAGCAGCTTAAATATCGACAAGTATAGGAGAGATTAGAAATTCAAAACCGTATCCTGCAACTGCTTCGTGCATTGCCAGGAATCTGAGCGCTCTCCCAAACTGGATATCCACCCGGTGTGGACTTCAAAGTCGATTTTTGTAGCTACTTCAATTAATCCGAGAAAATTCTTCACAGCAACAAGATCATAAACCTTTGGGTCTGGCTGGTCATCCACATTGCACCAGCGAAGGTCTTTGACTTTCTCTTTGAAAAGTAGTGTGCGGTTGTTCAATCCAAGCCAAAGCATCCGCACACCCGGTTGGTTTGTTCAACAAACACATTTTCTTCAATCACACCATGGAGAAATGTACACTGCACGGTCATTTTGTAGATTTTGAATTTCAGACGTGCTGCAGGTGCGTACATTTGATTGAATCTATCCTGGGGACACGATTAAAGCCTTTAACATTCAAATTTTGGAATGATTTTCATTTTGTTGAAGCTTTCAATTTCTTTCGACAGACAATTCTGTCTTCTTTTCTTTTTCTCTCCATCAAAGGCAACAATTTCTTTGTCGCCGATCTTGTGCATGGACACTCCACTATCAACAATCCGATGACTATCGATAGTTCCTCCTGGAACATCCTGCACACTCACTCAGAGATTAGTTGGAGAGGGGGACCCAAGCCATCGTAGACTTGGGTCGTCCCTGTTCATCGACAAAGGTTATTTCAACCTCGCGATGACCTGGAACTGGTGAGACTCCCCCTGAAACTTTATCTGTTTTAGGTTTCCAAGCTTGTTTCCGTTTACCGGATTGTGTATTATTTACAGATTTAGAAATCTCCGGTTTTAACGGTTGTGACAAAATTGGTTTCCTTTTAACAGTTTCTGGTTTTAAAGCCTTTTCGATCACCTTCACATTTTTACGTCAATGTTTTGTCTCCTGTTCTTTAACAGTGCGTTTGTCAGTTTTTGGTGACACAGGATGACGTTGTTGGTGACCTTGTTTAGAAGGGGCTTTTTCTACAAAATTTGGTTTCGGAGAGTTTGTGCAATTTCTGATAATGTGGCCAAACTCCCCGAATTTTAAAGCATGATCTCCTTTCAACAAAATTAGGAGATTCTGTTCGATGACCTGACGTTGAATTTGTAGACCCTGAGATACTAGCTTCACACCCGTTCGTGTGTTGGGTGTAATTATTATCACTATTACGTTTCAAAATTTTGACCTTTTGAACAAACTCAGTATTGGATTTATTTTCAAAAGTCTCAACTTTATCAGTACCCATGGAGGCCACAAATTTAATGTCTTTGTTTTTCTTCTTGTAACGAGCTCCTTTTGTTTCGGCCTTTGGGCGTAAAGTCTTAGGCTTTTGAGCTCGTTGTTGTTGTTTACCCTTAAAGGCGACAGGTTGTTGCTTAGTCGGTAATTTCTGATTTCCATCTTGTTTTCTAATTTCAGCTTTTGGAATAGGATCACATTGAGTTACAGAAACTCTCGGGATCGCTTTACCCAAAAACTTAGTTGTATTATCTTCAAACACTTTATCAATCAAGGATTGATTGACGTTTTTGATTGGAAAATCTTTGTCTGAATAAATTTTACTATCACCGACCAAAGTATACAACACGTTATCACTTTTAATGGTAGACACTGTTTTAGTGATAGGATCTATCTCTTGTTTAGCACCAGTTGATTGCACAACAGGAGTAGGAGGATCACACAAAATGTGATTCTCAAAAGGCAATTCTACTCCTTTTTTATCGTCAAGAGATTTATCCTCATCACTCACATCTGATTCATCATCCGAAGAATCATAGTCCTCAACGGTTGGAGGACTTTGATTTGAAGCACATGATGACTTTTCCTTGCTATCAGATGAGCCCTCCGATGAATTATCCGTTTTGAACCCTAATCCAGTTGTAACTTCCTCATAATCAAGAGGTACAGTTGGCTCAAAACGCGGCATTTCCTCCTCATCGGGCATCTTGGTATAGTTGTGTCTTAAAGGAGGCGGACACGACTTATACCCAACGCCTTTAACATTACCCTTTAGTTGTTGAACGTCAATGATGTGATCAAGCACATATCGGGAGTTTGAGTAACTCTCCAATTTGAGCTTGATCGCTTCATGCTCACATTTCGCCTCGGCTAGCTCTTTCTTAGTTGCCTCAATGATATTAATGTAATTATTAATACCATTTTGCTTATTAAAAACCGTTTTTGATAACTCAGAAACACTTTTCTTGAGTGTTTCAATTACCGATTTAAAATCTTTTTCGTTGCGAGCTAAGGCCATGTTTGCCTCTTTGCACTTTGACAGTTCAATAACCAAACTCAGATTGTGACTGTGAATCTTTTCAGATTCTTGTTTCATATCAGCACATTCATGTTTCGTATCAGCACAATCACTACATATGCTAGGATTTTCAGATTTTACCTGACTTGTAGAAGCTGAGACATTAGCCATAAAGGCAGTCTGAGAAGAGAAAGATCCATCTTCAGTGAGAATCTTCTCCATTTCTTCTGATGTAGCATCAGCTTTCTTGATCAAGACATATTTCTGACACTTGACCTCCTCAGCATCATTCAACAAACTATCACCTTCAGAATCCATTCGTTCACTCACATCTGATTCTGAATCGGAACTGCCACTGTATCCCGAACTATCATTATCTTCAGAGAATTCTTCTTTGTGCACATGCTTGATGTGACTGATGATCTTCGCATAACATGCAGTTCCTCCCTTTCCTCTATCTCCAAACTGTACGGACCAATCACACCCTTCATCAGCTTGAACTATCAATGCTCGGTTAGGGTTTGAAGGACCCGACTGGTTTGTGTTGTTGGTAGCTACTATCCCTCTTTCATTGTTAGCTTGATTTTGGAAGGGATTTTGGTTGCCTTGTTGGTTGCTAGGGCGTTTGCACTCACGCACGAAATGACCCTTTTCCCCGCAATTAAAGCATGTGACAGCACCCTTGTCAAACCCGTACTTGGTATCCCTTTTGCTTTCCAAGATGGTTCTCCCCATTCTGCTCATATAATCCTTTGCCCTTCTCACAGTGCTAGCAAACGCCCACTTAATGTCCATCAACTCCATCTCATTTCTGTCTATCTGCTGATAATCTTCATTGGTCAAATTAATGTTTCCAATTTGACCTGCGACTAATCCGCTGTAGGCATTAACCATAGTGGTAAGAATTTCCATGTGATCCCGTGCAGCTTCTACACTCACTTTGGAAAGATTTGAAGTATCAGGTTTGTTACCATAGAAGGCTTGTTGTGGTTGGGATTGAGGTGGTTTAGGAAAATAGGCAGTTGGATCAAATTGGGGTTGAGATGTGGCAACTTGAGGTTTCGAAAGATAGGCATTTATATCAAATTGGGGTTGAGGTGTGGCAACTTGAGGTTTCGGAAGATAGGCATTTATATCAAATTGGGGTTGGGGTGGTGCAACTACTCCTCCAAAATAGGAATTTGGGTCGAAAGCATTTGACACACAAGCTGTTTGTATCTTTGGTTGCTGGCTTGTACTAGCAGCATAAACAATCCCTCCAAAGTACATCTCTGGATTTTGAGGGACAAGAATTAGTTTAGCTTTTCTGATTTCTTCTGCATCCTTATTCTCCAGCTTTTGAACAAACTCATAGATACTGACAGTATCCAATACACCTGTATGCTTTAACAACTCAATGAATGGGCTCCACTTTGGTGGTAGAGCATCAGCAAACCGTGCGACTATTTCCTACGAAGATACAACAACCTTGTAAGAAATCATTTCACTAATTAAATGATAAAAACGAGTTGTCATCTCATTCAGTGTTTCAGTCTGCACAAACATAAACCCTTCAAACTCCTTCTTTAGTAAATCATGACGCGTCTTCCGTGTGGCCGCATTTCCTTCTCCTCTTGTAACTAGGATGTCCCACAAGGCTTCGGTGCTGGTACAATGGGCGAATTGATGGTAGATATCTTTATGCAATGATTGCGTAAGGATAGTAAACGTTTTCTTTTCAAGGTCATACGCCTTCTTGTCATTTTCAGCCATGGTCGCCAAAGTTGTAGCATTTGATCCGGCTTCCTCAAGAGCGACGTTATATGTTGTGGTGAAACACGTCCATAACTCGGTGTTTTGACCTAAAACATAATTCTGAAAACGACCTTTCCACGATGGATAGTCGTTCATGTGGTTGAGTTTTGGCGGACGATTATTGCTACCCGTTTCACTTTCGCTCATGAGCAGGTTTTGGATACTTTGATTTTGATTTGCCACGCACGCCCATTGACTAGCCGAAATTCTTTCTTGTGACATCAAAGACTTAACCCATGACATATCAGGGACCGTGCTAATGCTCCAATCTAATGGATTTGTACTCATATTTAATATATGAACAATTGTACCTAAATAACAACTTGAAAACAGATGGTTAAGTATGATTTGCAAAGGTTCTGTTAATATTTGACAAGTATGAACGACGAAGTTCCTTTTGACGAACTTGAAGATTTCGTCCAAAACACCCTTTGACGAAGACACCCTTTGACGAAGTTATGAGACTTCGTCTAAAAGAAACTTTTGACGAAATTTAGAGTGGGTTTGACGAAGATGTAATGGTTGACGAACTCTGTATGGTGACGAAGTTTGTGTGGTGACGAAATCTAGTGTTTGACAAAGATGTAATGGTTGACGAACTCTGTATGGTGACGAAGTTTGTGTGGTGACGAAATCTAGTGTTTGACGAAGATGTAATGGTTTGTGTGATGACGAAATCTAGTGTTTGACGAAGATATAATGGTTGACGAAATCACTTGTAGGATATTTTTCAAAACAAGATCTAATCAACTGACACAAAGGGCCACAAATTTCAAACCGACATGCTTTTAGAAACTACTAACTTCAACAAGTCATCATCACACATGTACACAAAATTCAATCCACACCTTACAGAGATACGCAAAAGTCAACAGAACATCATGTTATGTGTACACAATATTCAAACAATAATATTCTAATATTAACACTTCAATAATTTATCAAATATAGATCAAACACAGATTACATATGAAAAGCAATAAGAACAGTTCGAAGAACTTGATGAATTCGATGAGTTTTCCGGTGCCGGTAAATTTTTCGAACACGAATGTTGCTTAAACTTTCACTAAAAATCCAAACTTTAACATGTAAACATGTAATATAACAAGGTTTTTTTGATAAAACTTTTAGCAAAATAACAAGGTTTTGACTGATTTTCAAGAATTTTTCCAGAAAGTATAAATATCACAACAACAGTTTCTTGAAAAACACTGAAAACAAACTTGATAAAGCACAACAATGTTTGGTTTTAAACAAGGAAAAGAGCCAAGGCTCTGATACCACTTGTAGGTCCGTTTTTCTCGGAGGATCCGATACGTAACCTATCCTTGTTTATCACAAACACAATCGCGGGTGCGGAATCCCCGTGACGGTGCAAACCAAACACAATGTAGAACACACACGCGTAACCAAAGATTCAATATCTATTGATTAGGGATGAGTACAACCACAAACATATACAAACGATGTTTTACAGACTCTCTTAAGTCTCGCTGTGCTCACTCATGACTAAACTGATAAACAACTGAGCTATTTATACTGTCCATCGACGAAAACCCATGCGACGAAAACCATGTGTGACGAAAGCAGGGATTTCGCCACACACTCATACTGACGAAATCCAAGGAGTTCGCCATATCAAGGAGTCTTCGTTGAAATGGGTGTTCGTCGAGGAGGATTATGACGAACACTTGAGTGTTCGTCGCACATAGTCTTCGTCGTCACATGAGTGTTCGTCACAAGTGATTCTTCTCACATGTAGTCTTCGTTGGAAGCCCAAACAAATCATAAAGGGTTTCGGCCCAAGAATCATTCTTTACGTACATGAATTCACAAGATTCAGATTTGTAAAGATTAGTCAACATGTGACATCATCATGACATCATCATGATGATGTGTAAACGGGAATTGGTTCGCGGCTCTCCGTGCTTCGCGTGTTGAACTCTGAGGCGCACGACGGAGGAATATCGTGACGTCGGGCTTGAGCCGAACCTAACCGAGTCGAACCGAACCAAATCAAATCGAGTCGCGTCCATATAAAGTGTACCAACAAAAAAAGATGCATATAAAACTCCTTTAAATTTCTTTTTGGAACGACCCTTCAGATTACAATTTTCAACTTTATTTTCTAGTTCCGGTTACATTTAATATTTAAAAAGATGCATGTATAACTTCTTTAAATTTAAATTTCTTTTTGGGAAAAATAAAATAGTTACTTTCCTTAGAAGTAAAGTATCTTTAATAACTGTTGAATTTACTTACTCGGTTACCCCATATGTATGTATTCTTCCTTATGTTGAATTTAAAAATAAGAATTACTCTCCTTAGAAGTAAAGTATCTTTAATAACTGTTGAATTTACTTTACTTTCCTTAGAAGTAAAGTAAAGTATCTTTCCTTAGAAGTAAAGTATCTTTAAATAAAATAGCCATATCTTACTCGGTCATATCTTCGTTTAAATTGATATGGAAAGCGTATAACTGTTGAATTTACTTACTCGGTTACCCCATATATATGGCTATATATATATATGTATTCTGTTTTCCGGTTCACTATTAGGGTTTCAACTTTCAATATATGGCGGAGCTTGGTTATGGCGATTTGGTTGAGCTGATACTCGTAAGATTGGACGTGAAGGATCTGATCCGTTTCAAGAGCGTGTGTAAGTCATGGCATTCTTTAATCGCAAGTCCTCGTTTCTTTTTGAAAATAAAGCTTGTTCGTGCTGATGTGGTTGAGCAGTTACTCGTAAGATCAGATGTGAAGGATCTGATACGTTTCAAGAGAGTGTGTAAGTCATGGCATTCTTTAATCACAAGTCCTCGTTTCGTTAATCGGCATCTGAACCTTAGTTGCAACAAAGATCGCTGCAACAATGAACTTGTCCATAGAAGAATTACTTGTGATCATCTTGTTGGTTCTTCCAATGGCTTAGTTTGTATGACTCCTGAAAATTATTCCAAAGTTATAGTAGTCAATCCGTTGACCAAAGAGGCAAGACAACTGAGTTCACTCCCCTCTCGTTTACAAGCATGTTGGGGTTTTGGTTATGACGCATTCAGTGACGACTACAAGGTTATCGCAGGGGCCGAGAAAGGCTATAATCAAACATGTCTTCAAGTGCTGAGTTTGAAATCAAATGTTTGGAGATCAGTTGGAGAAGTGAAGTATAGATTTTATACTAAGATTGGTATCTTATGCAATGGTGCACTTCACTGGATTGTAAAAGATCAAAACAATAAGAAATTAATTATTTCTTATGATTTATCTAAAGATGAATTCAAAGAAATTCCCCTACCTGATGATCCAACATGTATATGTTGTTCTTGTATATGCTATCTGGGAATTGTCAAAGAATGCCTGTGCATATTTAATCGGGATGATCATGGTTCTTTGTATGATGGTCATCCTTATCACTACGCATGGTTGATGAAAAAGTACAATGTAAAAGAGTCGTGGGAAATGCTACCTGCACATTGGCGTGATCATGAGACGAAGCGTGATATTGTACACATCTTGAGATGGGGATTAACCAAGAAAGATGATGAGTCATGGTTTTTCCGTGCTTTGGAACATCACTATAGGGAGTATATGGATGCCCCTATATTTGTGCAGAGCCTTGTATCTCCCTATCTTAATGTGAGGCCAAAACAGGCAAGTAACAACAAGAGGATTGCCAAGGTGGGTTTTATTTTTATATATTATTTACAGATTATTGATTTTTCCTTGACATTTGTTATCTTATCATTCATACATTTGGCCTCTATTTACTTCTCATCTTGGTATGTCTTTCAAGTTGTAACTATTCTTACTTGCTCACAACAATAATTTCTTTGCAGTTGATTAATCAAGGGAAGTCCTTCTTCTCCTGGATCAAATGCCTGATTTTGACGTTGTTGAAGCCGTCAAGAAGACAAGTGTCGCGCTACGAATCTATCTTTCAGTAGCTTCTGGTTCTTTCTATTTTCAAGTATCTTGTGTTTGATGGAGTTAGTTTGTTTAATACTTTTATCTAAATTAATTCTTAGTCCTAACCATTTTGTAGTTTATGTTGAATTCTGATGATTATTATGTTTACACACAGCTGTTTATCATAAAAATTCTTATATATATGTAACGTATCTTGTTACACTTGGTAACAAAGTAGATGATAGTTGTTAATTAACTGTTTAACCAACATATGTATATGATTTCAAACAGTTAATATAGTTAACTGTATTTTTAACCAGCTACACATGTGCATGCATGACTAATTACACATACCTTAATAGAACATACACACACGTGTGTAGAATTTTCATTCTTTTATATTAGAAAAAAATTAAGTGATAGAGAATTAAACCATGTAAAATTTCGAATTTAATTAGGAGAAAGAGCGCCAATGTAAGGCTAGCCTAATTGGTTAAAACCTTGTAAAAAAAAAAAAAAACTAAGACCGTGCGTAGTCGTCACTTTATGGGACGTTTTTATGCCCAATAACGCCCAAACACGACCGGCAACGGCCCCCCGGGTCGGGTTTTTTTTTCTTTTTTTACTTTTGGCTGTTTGGCGTTGTTTTTTCCACGCCCAACTTCATTCCTTTTCACCAATCACCTTGATCTTCCATTTTGTTTGTCCAATGAGATTATTTGATGTTTTCTTATTTAATTTTATTACAAATATAATGCCCCACAATGCCCACATTCCCACAACACCCATTTTAGAAAACGTCACATAATGCCCCATTCACTACTAGAAAAATGGACAATTTCCTACAGAAATTTCCTACACAATTTTTTTTCGTCACAGATTACTACACTTTTATGACGAATTTCCTACAAAAAAAAATTTCAAGATTTTGTTACAAATTTTCGATGCATCCATGACGAAAAATAAGAAAACCCTAATTAATTGATAGTTGCGTAACAAATCTATCCGAAATAACCTACAAAACAAAAAAAAATAAGGGAAAATGATATCGTTTCCTACACATTTCTGACGAAAAATAAGAAAACCCTAATTAATTGACAGTTGCGTCATAAATCTGTAGGAAATAATCTACAAAAGGTTAATTATTATTTTTTACCGAATAAATATTTATATAAGCCAACAAAAATAAGGGGAAATAATATCTTTTCCTACACATTTATGACGGAATATTTATTTTTTTAATTAACTTAAACCCTCCGTCGGAATTTAGTCGATTTAAGTTTATATCACCCTGCACACTTTAAGATGATTGTGAGCCTACCGATACATCTTATATAGAGCTGCTTAACATTTTTCATTTTGCATTTCAGTTTAAAGAGGTTTGGACAGACCACTGATGTACTATCATTTTCTCTTTTGCTCGCCAGGAAACTCATTTTTGTTTTTCATTGTTTTTGAGTTTTGAAATTTTTCGATGTTTTTGAATTTTTCAAATTTGGAATTACTCCCCCTAAAATCAACAAACTTAAAATAATTTTAAAACACAAAGATATTTACAAAAACGATTTTCCGATGCGGATTACTCTTGCTTGACCTTAATGCCGTTTCCCAATAATAAAAAGTCAAATCGTGATTTATCAAATGCTTTGGTAAAAAGGTCGGCACGTTGGTAATCAGTGTGGACTTTAACAACATCGATTAGCCTTTTATCAAAGCAACACATTTCTTACGACATTTAAGGATTTGTCACAAATGTGTAAGAAACAACCTACACATTAATGACGGAATATTTATTTTTTTAATTAACTTAAACCCTCCGTCGGAATTCCGTCACAACTTGTGACAAGTTTCTGACAAAAAAATAAGAAAATCGTAATTAATTGACAGTTATGTCACAGATCTCTCACAAATAATAAACAAAAGATTAAATAATAATAAAACTAGTATATAATAATTATAAAATAAACATACTCCTATACATTTATAACAAAATGCTTATTTTTAAATATAATTGTCACAAAGGCGTAGGAAACAATCCATGTATGAATACAATTTCCTACGCATTTATGACAAAATGCTTAAATCCATTACAAGTTGTGACACATTTCTTACGACATTTAAGGATTTGTCACAAAAGTGTAAGAAACAACCTATATAATTATTCTTATTTTAAATAATAAATGTACGTAACGTACTATGGACGTATGAATATGAGTATAATGTGAGTATTATATATGTATTTGTGTATGTGGGTATGTATGTATGTGTATGCATGTTTGTATCTATATGTGTATGTGGATGTGATTATATTTGTTATTAAGTGTGCATTTGTTTGTATGTATGCATGTATGTATGTATGTATGTATGTATGTATGTATGTATGTATGTAATGTATCTGTGTGTGTATTTATATATATGCAGGCCGAAATTGACTTGGGAGTAGCAGATTAGGCAGGATTTGGTAGACTTACACCTTTATGAGGACATGGTTGAGGATAGGAGTTCAAGGAGACATAGGATTAAGGTTAAGGACTTTTAGAAGCATGTTACAGTTTTACATTAGTTTCTCGATTCAGGACCCCAACATCTTTAGTCTCTTTCAATGGCATGTGATTGATTTCTATGTATACGCATGCATATACGTATGGATGTGTATGGGTGTATTGTGCGTATATGTTTATGTGTATGTATATGAGTATGTATCACAGTGTATATAAACCACTAAATATATATGTACTTATACAAATTGCCACTAAATATATATATGTACTTATACATATTGCCAAATTATATTTTATGTAATGGGTTCGGAAGTGCATATATATATACGTATAGGATAATATATATAACTTTCTAAAACAGAAGATGGATTGGTAGGTATCTATAAGTATAATAGGTATAACTTTGTAAAACAAAAGTATATCATGTATAATAAAGTTGTACCAAAGATTGATTGAAAAAAACGTTGTTGGACTTTAGAAAGATGAAATGTAAAATTTTTTCGTCAGAAATCTGTAGGAAGCTGGTAGCTATTTCCTACGTATTTATGACAAAATTTATATTCTGTCGGAAATCCGTCACAAGTTGTGACACATTTCTGACGATTTTATAGTATTTGTCACAAATATGTATAAAACAACCCATATAATAATTCTTATTTTATTAAACGTATGTACCCACCTATGTGTGGGGATGAGAGTTTGGTACTTGGTACCGATGCCACAATTTTTTCGTAACAATGGTTGTTGAAATCGCTAGTCGCTAGTCGGCCGGTGGTGGGGTGGGGACTAGCGATTAATCGGGATTAACGAGCATTAAACAGATATAATTGCGATTAGTTGTAATTAATCAAAAATTAATCCAGAATAACCGGTGATTAATCGAGGATTAATCGGCGCCTAGTCTAGGGGTGCTAAACGGGTCATGTTCGCGGGTTGGCGGGTTCAACCCGACCCGAACCCGTAAATTTTAGACGAACCCGAACCCGATCCGAACCCAAAAATCGTTTCATACATATGAACCCGAACGTCACCCGAATATTCGCGGGCTAACCCGAACCCAATCCGTTCAACCCGATTTTTTTTTATTTTTTCAGCAAATTAATATATTAAAATTATCATCTACTAGAAAAAAAAAAACAAATTAGATAATAAAATTACATTAAAATCATAAAATCTTATGTCAATTTCTATTTTTAAGTTATAAGTATAGCATAAAATACACACCAAATTTAATTTATAACATAAAACATATTGTAAAAAATATAATATTATAGAAATGGGTTAAACGGGTCAACCCGCCAACCCGACCGGCTTGACCCGAACCTGACACGAACCCTTTTAAGCTAAACCCAAACCCGCAAATTTTGTGTTAGGTTCGTGTCTTATTTTCGGATCGTGTCAGAAATTCACACCCCTAACCTAGTCAGGTATACATCACTTAAAAATGTTTTAATTTACCATTTTATTATATAACTTAAAAACTTTTCATAACACATTCTCAATTATCAATTCCCACCTTTTCCTCTTCTCTACATTACACAAACTCAGTTCCCACTTATTCATCTTCTCTACATTACACGAACCCACATAAACCCTACACATCTCATCCTTCAGCAAGTTGGATCTTTTGTTCACCGGTCGCCGCTCGTTTGCTCACCACTAGTCCCATCGGTGGTCTCGTATCCAAGAATCAGCAGGGGCTCGTTCCTAATATTGCATTTGAAGCACAAGGTTTGTGTTTCTGATTTGATTTTATTTCTTGAACTTATGCTGTTTAGTTCTATGTTTGAAGCCGTAATTTGATATTTTGAAATGTGAAGCACTAGTTACTAACCATTGTTGTGCATGTTCTTTCGGGTCTTATGCTCGAAAACGTTGCATGAAGAAGACTTACTTAAAATGAAGCGCTCTATTATTACAACCGCATGCATGTTGGAGAAAATATTCCCTCCTGGTTTCTTTGATTCTATGTAACACTTGGTCATACATCTAGCCCACGAAGCTCTTGTTGGTGGTCCGGTGCAATACAGATGGATGTATCAATATGAGAGGTAATCACACTTTTGTAATCTTACTGATGAAACGTTTTTCAAAATCCTATTCAACATTTCTAACACACTTATGATAATTTATAAACATAGGAAGCTTGGCTTGATGAAAAGAAGAATCAGAAATAAATCACAGGTTGAGTGTTCAATTGTAAGGGAACACCTAATGAGTGAAATTGCTACCTACTGTTCTTTATACTTTAACCCGACGATTGAGACACGTCATAATCGAGAGCCACGGAATTTTGCACCACAACATCCTAACTCTATGAGTGGAGATTCTCCACTAAGCCTATTTGTCGTTCCATCGAGAAGATTATATCAAAAGGGTGGAAGACAAAGAATCTTGAGTCATGCAGAACTTAAAAAGGCACACACTTATGTTCTTCTTAATTGTGATGAAATTACCCCTTACGTCAACCAATTCGATGAAGTGGCACCACATCTGTATCCGGATGTCCAAGTTTCACGTCTTAGAGAAGAACACTTTGCTGCATGGTCTGAAAACCGTGTAAGTAAAACCATTTAAATCATAATGATTGATATTAATGCATGATTTACCAACAAGATACGTGTGTGTTCTTCAATATAGGTAATAGATGGCTTATGTGATGGAAGCACTCAACACTTGAAAATTTTAGCAAGGAAACCATCCCAGTATGCCCAATCTCACAATGGCTACTTTGTAAATGGATATAAATTTCACACTCAAGAGCATGGTAAGGGACGTGCGACCAATAACTATGGTGTATGCGTGAGAGGGGAGGCATATAACAGCGAAGAAACGGACTACTACGGGTTATTGGATGAGATATTAGAGCTAGAGTATAATGGCAATGATCCTTCAACTATTGTATTGTTCAACTGTATGTAGGTCCCTCGGAGGATGAGGTCAAACCTTATCCTTGTTATGTTTAACACACTAGCAAGTGCGGAATCCAAGCTAGAATGCAAACCGGTAGTTTATATGAGAACACAAGCTACAAAGAGAAAGGTAGACACACGAGATATCAAAGTTTTCTCTTGTATTTCAGTGGACATGGTTACAGCCCTTGACCAAACTGAAAATATGCTCTCTACCAGACTAAGTTCACTCACATCTCACACACCATGAAGTGAACACATTACATGAGTATATATATCCATCACAGCTCGTCTGGTCGAAGGATCAGATAGCCTGATCGAAGGATCATCTATCGATCTGAAACCTATCGAAGGATCCACATATACCTCGAAGGATGATATCCTTCGAGGTCCATCTATATCTATCGAAGAATTATCCTTCGAGCTCATCGAAGGCTATAAACAATCCTTCGATGACTCAACCTTCGACACAAACACCTTACAAACTATGTTCTAACTGTTTGGCCAAGTCAAACCAGGAGGATGGTTGACTTGGTCAAACTTACATCGAACACACATAATAACAAACCTAAGACGTAACTCAGACTAACACAAGACATCGTTTTGTATCATGACAAAATACAGACAAAGTACAGACACAAGTGCACCAACAAACTCCCCCTTGGCTGTAGCTTTGTCTCGATCTTCGTGTCTTCAAGTCTTTGACGTCCTTTCAAGTCTTCAATGTCGGAGGATCTTTAAAGTGTTCACGTCTTGAAAGCAGAAAGTGTACCAACAAACTCCCCGTTTCATGTAGGAAGTGTGTTGACAAACTCCCCCTTAACACAAGCTCCCCCTTGATTTATACTTGAGAAATACTTGTTCTTTATGAATTGAGATCCTTGTGGTGTTGATGATGGTCATCGGCAACTCGATCATCTTCATCACTTGAGTGCCTTCACGTCGTGTCTTCATTCCGAAGCTTGTCATCAACCATGTTCTCCTTGCCTTTAGAATCTGCACATGCACGAAATCTAAACGCGTAATGAGAACAACTGCTTGGAATATAGTTAGCATAAGCAAATGACACACGTATGACCATGTCATAATCAAACAC
This sequence comes from Helianthus tuberosus, assembly GCA_030545235.1. Lineage (NCBI taxonomy): Eukaryota > Viridiplantae > Streptophyta > Magnoliopsida > Asterales > Asteraceae > Helianthus > Helianthus tuberosus. The sequence continues at coordinate 6,349,954 of CM060362.1, forward strand.
CGTCCGACAGTTTGAAAGTTCAATAAAATTTATCAATTTCAGTTACTAACTCTCAAAACTTGCAAATTTCGACCGTTTATGAAGATATAGTCAATTCGGTTTTCGTTCAGGTTCCAGGTAACGAAGACTCGAGATCCAACATCGTACGATCGAAAATAAAATAGAAATAAAATATTTTTGGCTTTTATAAAGTTTATATTAAAACACACCTAAAATCTTTTTGGTATTTTGAATATTTCAAATTTAAAGACTGAAAGCAGTAAATAAATATATACAAAGATGCAGAAACTGAAAGAATTAAATAAATATTTACAGACATTCTTTTTGCGAGTTTCGAGGGTAAGAGAATCATATCAGTGTACGGTCATGCCAAAACGCTCTTGTTGTTCAATTAGTTAACATTAAGATAAGCATCCTATAACAATTATCGGTATTGTTGTCCACTTAAGCTCAACTTATCAGATGTAATCATGGCGCGGGGATACGTTAAGGTATGATTTATACTTACCGACCGGTGTTCATCCACATCACGACACATTCCCGTATCAAGGTATGCACGAGGGTTCATCTTACCGGTGAGTATACCGATTATCATCTGTTTGACCGTATATGATGTGAGAAACTCACTTATTTTGATTGAAAACAAGCCCTATGTGATAGAATCACTTATTGATGAGGAACTTGATCTTCGATGCATGAGGGCACAGGAGCAAGTCCGTGAACAGGTCAGTACTTTCGTACAGCAGAGAGACGAACTTGACTCCCGGATAAATGTGATATTTTATCACTTATTTGTTTGGACATGTGATAGTTGATCACTTATTGAGGTCGTATGCAGTATGTACAGGTATGTATGGTATCATGGAAGATCTAGACTTGCGTCCCCGTTATTTTTTCGGTAAAAGATACAACCATGATACCCAGATGATAAGCAGCATGATGTGTGTAAAATGCAACATATAAATTACATCAAATGAGGCATAAAACTAACCCTTTTTTAGTACTAATATTGGAAAAAGAGTGTTTTTGTCTTCCTTTTGTATTTTTAGGATTAAATGAGCTCAAAAACGCAAAAGAAGCAAAAAGACAGCTAAATCCAACATAAATACAAGAAAAGGAACATTAGTGGACTGCCCGAACCCTCAACGGCACCTTCCAAAGCAAAATAGAGAAAACAGAAGGCTGAACACGCCCCGTGCTCAGCCAGCACGGGGCCGTGCCCAAGAAGCAGCAGAAAAGACAAACCTATAGAAGCTTCTATTGCCCATCACGGGGCCGTGCTCAGCGGACACGGGGGCGTGTCGAAAGTACAGCAGGCGCATTTATTGTAATTGCGAATTACAATTAATGAGGAGAGAGAGTGTCAGACGGACACGGGGCCGTGCCCAGCAGACACGGGGCCGTGTCCAGCTCTCTGTTCAGCCTATAAATAGGAGTGCTTGGATTCATTTCATCTCATCCCTTGGCACACCACCTCTCTCACACTTCATCCACCACCCACCACCATCACAACACCATCATCCACCACCATCATCCATTGTCCATCGTAGAGTGTGTGAGTCGTCTCGGGATCCAATATTGATCGTAAGAGTTCTTGACAATCAAGGCCATGTTTGCCTAAGTCTCTTACATCACTTGGTGAAGACAAAGTGTCTAGTATAATACTTTTTATTTCTAATCTTTTGTACTTTTTATTTGGTTTTGTATTAATGACTTTAATAACTAGTTACTTATGTTGAAGGTGATCTTTCCTTATCGTTTGTCCGTGGTGTCTTGGCATTATTTTACTGTCTATATAAAATAAAGGATTTTCACCATTCATATCTCCACGGTCTATATGGAGGTATGTTGGCTACCTGGTAGGGGGTTAAGGGAACGGTTTGGTAAAGGTCTTGCCATTGTTCAGCGTTTAGAGGTCCTGCAATGGACCTGGGTCAAATTTAGTAGGACCTCCTTCAATACTTCACGGTATTGGATGGCGGGGGTCCAAACTCTTTGATCCCCTCATAAGTTAACTACTATTAATACTATAACCCGGCTATTTAGGACTGTATCCCTGCTGACTCAGACTACTTAGCCGAGGGTAACGTCACCGCCAAAAGCGGGGCCTACCACAATACTGCATTAATAACTTAATTCATTATCTTCCAATAATCCACCCTTTTAGGATTGTATCCCTGCTGACTCAAACTACTAGGGTGAGGGTAACGTCACCTTCAAAAGAGGGGCCTACTACAATAACTAAGATAATCTCTTAATTATGTGCAAAAGTGCGGAAATAATCAAAGGTTATACTAGATACGAGTCGGAACCAAGTGATTCATCTTGTCTATCTGTTTTTATTTTTATTTTTATTTTCAGCATTTTAGTTAGTTTTATTTTTTTTTCTTAGTTTAAAACATTTTTCTAAACTTTTATTTTGGTTAGACGTTGAGGATAAACCGGTACTAAAAGCTCTTGTGTCCTTAGACGACCTCGATATCTTACCAACGCTATACTACATTCAACGATGGGTGCACTTGCCCATATGTGTGTTTAGTGTTAGTAAAATATCGTGTTTTATAAATTTAAAACTTGGCTAAAATAAGTGTTAAAAATGGCTTAAAATATACACCTAATATAAGTAACACTTCGCACGCATCAAGTTTTTGGCGCCGTTGCCGGGGACACAAGGATTTTAAGAAAGTTAGGAATCAACGGCCTAATCATCTTTTATTTTTCTTTTTATTTTTTTAGGATTTTCTTAGTTTTTCAGCTTCTGCAGAGCTCAGCATGGGCCGTGCCCGCTGAACACGCCCCCGTGCTCAATCATTGGAACTGGCAATCCTGTTTTACATCAGACAGTAAGCTGAACACGGGGCCGTGTCCACTCAACACGCCCCCGTGCCCAAGTTTCAGTTACTGAAAACAGAACCGTTAGATCCCGACGGTTGGTAATTTCTGACATAAACATGAGTGATAGTAATTATTTTTACTTTCGGCACTCTTATGGTACGTGGTGTCAATTATGTGGTGGCGAACATGAAGAAGTAAAATGCTACTTCCTAAATTATAGGCCCCACTACATGAACCCACCATCTTCTCACAACCTTAAGAGGGGCGAAAGTAAAAATAAGCACTATTTCGCCCAGCCAGATATTCTAGGGGAAATGCTCCTTAGCGAGTTATTTCAACTAGAAGAGCTAATTCTGAAGTGGATAGAAGAGCTTGGGAAGGATTTTATTGATCCACCCCAAAACGATACCCATGAAGAAATGTTGGAACCGCATTCCGACAACCTCGTTGCTTCCGAAAATACCTTCGTACCTAGCAAAGACTTGGACGATAGTCGTCCCTGTGTCGATTGTGCCATGAAGGACTCTCCATCGACTTCGTTCGGTGCATACATAGACCTGAGCGATTCGGCATATACCTTCTTTAACAAGAGCCCGGAAAAGGGTTGGACTTGTCCACCTAGAATGAAAATAGGAATTACCCTCACCGACAACCTCTTGCGTTCTCGCCTTAGTCTAGGACAATTAAGGTATATTAGGCACTTTGGGGTTGTTCCAACCAGTAAGGAACCACCCGATATCGGGGAGATCCTTGAAATAGCAAAACTCCATAAAGCAGCCTCCAGACACGGGGCCGTGTCCAGGTCAACACGCCCCCGTGCTCACTAAAAAGATTCTCTGCTGATTTGGTCAGAATACGGACAAAATGTGTCAGGATTTCCTCTGAACACGGGGCCGTGTCCAGTCAACACGGGGCCGTGCCCAGGGCGCTGTCGTTTTCTTTAAATGCAGCCTGATTCCTGCTCATTTTGACCACTTCAATTGACAGAGATCCCTGGGATTTTCACTCATACCATCCTAGGTAAGTGTTAAAAGAAGGTTCCAAGGGACCCTCTTGTCCCTTCCACTTTTATTCATTTCCTCCTCTTTCAAAATTTTTTTTCAAAAGTTCCTCCATGGAAGCTTGGAAATCCCTTGATTCCAACCCTCTATGTGAAGTTTGTAAGATTATTTGCTAAAGATTCTGGGCTAAAGTTAGTTGTATAACTTTATTTTAAATTATCTGAGCTTAAAACCCAGATAGAAATCATAAAGATAGTTTAAAACTCCAAGATTCTTTAGCCAAAAATCCTGCAAACAAATGGACACGGGGCCGTGCTCAACGAGCACGGGGCCGTGTCCAGGGGCTCTGTTTTGTAAAAATTCAGCTTTCTTCGGTTTTCTTCGCAGAAAATGGCAAGCAGAACAAGCGGATCATCTTCAAGGAATAACCGACAAGGGAGGAGATCTTCAACGGCAGAAGACTCTCTTGTAAACTATGTTTACGCTCTAAGGGAGGCTATTGATGAAATGACGGGAGTGGAAGAAGCATTGGTCGACCGTATCAACCATCTTACTGTGGGGCTGGAGGGCTGTCTCCATGAAGTAAACCTCTTGCACCAGAGGTTGAACCTTCTCGCCTCCCCGCCTTTGGTACCCATAATAACCCAAAGGGCGTGGAACATGGTACCCGAAGTTGTCATTCCAGCCGAATGGTACGCCATGCACCAAGAGCTCCCGCGAAGAGTGGTGCAAGGAGTCCCGGTGAATGTTCCCCCTCAACCACCAGCAGCAGAGGAAAACGAAGCCGCATTCTTCCTCCCTAGAGAGATCGAAGAATGGCTTTGAACAAAGTTTAGGGAAGAATTCGTTCGGCTAAAAGTCCTACTATATCGGGAAATCATTCTCGAAATTTTCTTAAAATAGTAGAACTCCTTATGATAACCTCGTGTACCTGCTGACCTATCTAGATAAGTTTTAATTTTATTTTAAGTTAGGATTATGTAAGTTCTCTCTTTGATGAAATGAAATGATGGTTTTAAGGTTTGGATGGTTTAAAATGAGTAAAACACACTCATGGTGGTAAAGGATGAAAAGGGGAACGAGAAAAAATGATCCCATGCACAAGAACGAGGCAACCCGACAATTTTCTCCATTTCAGAAGGTTCAACACGGGCCGTGCTCAACCAACACGGCCCCGTGTCGAACCACCTGCACAAAAACGCCCAGTACAGGTACCTGGACACGGGCCGTGTTCACTCAACACGCCCCCGTGTCCAGACTTCTGTTTCTCTTATTTCAATTTTGTTACTGGCACTTGAACACGGGGCCGTGCCCGGATAACACGGGGCCGTGTTCAGTGCCCAGTAACACAAATTTTTGCTTTTTAAACACTATTTTACACATATAATCAACCTAAAAATTTATTTTTGGGACACATTGAGGACAATGTGTAATTTAAGTGTGGGGGGGATGCTAAAACCTTGAATTTTGCAAGTCCTAAATACAAGCCTTACACAAAACTCTATTGGAACCGCTAATCACCCCAAATTTTTTTTTTTCAAAAATTTCATTTTTTTTACTTGTCTAGGTTTAACTCGGGAAATTCAAGTTCTCAAAAAGGTTTTATTTTTACAAATTTACAACCGATAGCGTAGTGATAAAAAGAACCAACATAAGAAAATTATGAAAAGGCATGACAAACTTATTTAAAATTTAATTTTATATACTTGATCACATAAAAACCCATTCCCACAAAAGTGAGTTTTAAGCCTTTATTGAGCACACAATTACATATCATTTGACTAAATGCTCATTTTTCGTTTCTTGTGTCAATAGCTGCTTGGTTCTTACGACTCTAGAACTTGCCATGACAATACATTCCCGGTCCTTATCAACTTAAACCCGGGTAAGTAAATGATGGAGGCATTAGGACTACCCTTTTTCATTTCTACACCATTATTTTTCTTTTTCTTTTACCACCTACCCAAAAAATCCCCCTAGTTAGCCCCTTTGAGCCTAAACCTTTTCGTTTCATCACTCAAACAAAAACCCTTTCACCCACCAAAACCTTTTTCATTTTTAACCCTTTATTTTAGTAACAAGTTCGGTTCTTCGTGAAAAAAAAAAATTATAATGAAGCAAAAAAAAAAAATAATAAATAAAATAAACAAACAAAGTAATCAAAAATAACTTTGTTTGAATAAAAGCTTCATTAAAAATAAAAAGTTGCAAAAATACGAAAACCGACACTTGTTACGCTTTTAGCTTTTTTTTTTCTACTAACCACTAACCCAACCACCTACCTTTAACCCTAGCCAACCCTTAACCCGCAAAGTCCTCTTGATATCTACAAAGGTATAAAAGTTAAAAAGGAGGAGGATTGATTTCTTGGCAAGCCTATGGTAGGAATAAGTTCCGTGCCGCTCTCAGTGATTCACTAAAAATACACCTTCGGCCGAGTGTGAGTGATTTCCCCGCGAGGTATGTGAACTTGTATATAAATAGAATTTTAAAAAGACATGTTATGCCCAAATAAGTAATTTCTTTTATGAACAGTTCTAAATAAATCATTACGAATAGGAGTGTAAATAAATAAAAATAAAACCCAAAAAGATCTTGGAAATCTCGACACTCTACGACAAGCCCAAAACCTTCTCTTCTACCTATTCCATTTGGGAGTGTAAGCCACATATTAAAGAGTTTTGCTTGAGGACAAGCAAAAGTTCAAGTGTGGGGGTATTTGATGTGTGTAAAATGCAACATATAAATTACATCAAATGAGGCATAAAACTAACCCTTTTTTAGTACTAATATTGGAAAAGGAGTGTTTTTGTCTTCCTTTTGTATTTTCAGGATTAAATGAGCTCAAAAACGCAAAAGAAGCAAAAAGACAGCTAAATCCAACATAAATACAAGAAAAGGAACATTAGTGGACTGCCCGAACCCTCAACGGCACCTTCCAAAGCAAAATAGAGAAAACAGAAGGCTGAACACGCCCCGTGCTCAGCCAGCACGGGGCCGTGCCCAAGAAGCAGCAGAAAAGACAAACCTATAGAAGCTTCTATTGCCCATCACGGGGCCGTGCTCAGCGGACACGGGGGCATGTCGAAAGTACAGCAGGCGCATTTATTGTAATTGCGAATTACAATTAATGAGGAGAGAGAGTGTCAGACGGACACGGGGCCGTGCCCAGCGGACACGGGGCCGTGTCCAGCGGACACGGGGCCGTGTCCAGCGGACACGGGGCCGTGTCCAGCTCTCTGTTCAGCCTATAAATAGGAGTGCTTGGATTCATTTCATCTCATCCCTTGGCACACCACCTCTCTCACACTTCATCCACCACCCACCACCATCACAACACCATCATCCACCACCATCATCCATTGTCCATCGTAGAGTGTGTGAGTCATCTCGGGATCCAAGATTGATCGTAAGAGTTCTTGACAATCAAGGCCATGTTTGCCTAAGTCTCTTACATCACTTGGTGAAGACAAAGTGTCTAGTATAATACTTTTTATTTCTAATCTTTTGTACTTTTTATTTGGTTTTGTATTAATGACTTTAATAACTAGTTACTTATGTTGAAGGTGATCTTTCCTTATCGTTTGTCCGTGGTGTCTTGGCATTATTTTACTGTCTATATAAAATAAAGGATTTTCAACATTCATATCTCCACGGTCTATATGGAGGTATGTTGGCTACCTGGTAGGGGGTTAAGGGAACGGTTTGGTAAAGGTCTTGCCATTGTTCAGCGTTTAGAGGTCCTGCAATGGACCTGGGTCAAATTTAGTAGGACCTCCTTCAATACTTCACGGTATTGGATGGCGGGGGTCCAAACTCTTTGATCCCCTCATAAGTTAACTACTATTAATACTATAACCCGGCTATTTAGGACTGTATCCCTGCTGACTCAGACTACTTAGCCGAGGGTAACGTCACCGCCAAAAGCGGGGCCTACCACAATACTGCATTAATAACTTAATTCATTATCTTCCAATAATCCACCCTTTTAGGATTGTATCCCTGCTGACTCAAACTACTGGGGTGAGGGTAACGTCACCTTCAAAAGAGGGGCCTACTACAATAACTAAGATAATCTCTTAATTATGTGCAAAAGTGCGGAAATAATCAAAGGTTATACTAGATACGAGTCGGAACCAAGTGATTCATCTTGTCTATCTGTTTTTATTTTTATTTTTATTTTCAGCATTTTAGTTAGTTTTATTTTTTTTCTTAGTTTAAAACATTTTTCTAAACTTTTATTTTGGTTAGACGTTGAGGATAAACCGCTACTAAAAGCTCTTGTGTCCTTGGACGACCTCGGTATCTTACCAACGCTATACTACATTCAACGATGGGTGCACTTGCCCATATGTGTGTTTAGTGTTAGTAAAATATCGTGTTTTATAAATTTAAAACTTGGCTAAAATAAGTGTTAAAAAGGGCTTAAAATATACACCTAATATAAGTAACACTTCGCACGCATCACAGCATAAAGACCGAATATCTCAGAGCCTCGGCAATCTCTCAAACGAAATTTCGGTACCAAGACCATATGCCAATGAGTGGTTCCCACCTGGTCTTCAGTCGGATTTAAGTTTATATCACCCTGCACACTTTAAAATGATTGTGAGCCTACCGATACATCTTATATAGAGCTGCTTATCGTTTTTCATTTTAGGTTTAAAGAGGTTTAGACAGACTGTAGGTCCCGTTTTTCCGGTGGATCGATAACGTAAACCTATCCTTGTTTATCACGAACACGGTAACGGGTGCGGAATCCCCGTGACGGTGCAAACCAAACAAAGTGTAAAACACACGTGTAACCAAAGATTCAATATCTATTGATTAGGGATGAGTACACCCACAAACATATACAAACAATGTTCTTACCGACTTTCACTAAGTCTCTCGGTGCTCTCATCTCCCAGTTTCACACAGAAACTATGAGAGCTATATATACTAGACACAGACCAGAACATGACGAAACACAAATAAACCTTGGCGAAACACACAAAGTCGACGAAACACTATCTGTTTCGTCGATATACATACTGATTACATTCTGTTTCGTCAAGTTGTGTTAAGCCCAAACATTAGACAAGGCCCATCATAAGTCACTGCCCACATGTGAAGAATTACGGCCCAGATATCCATTTCTGTTATAAGCTTTCATGAATTCAACATATGAGACAAAATCATGACATCATCATGACATCACAAAGGTGATGTCATGGTGATGTGTTTGCGGGAATTTGCTTGCGGCGTTCCGTGGCTCGCGTGTCGAACTCTGGGGCGCACGACGGAGGAATGTCGTGACGTCGGGCTTGAGCCGGACCTAACCGTGTCGAAACCAAGTCGAACTGAGCCGAGTCGAACCGAGCCGAGTCGCGTCCACATAAAGTGTACCAACAATCTCCCCCTTGGACGCTACTCGTGAGGTTCGTCTTCTGTGATGGTTCGTCTTCTGTGATGGTTCGTCTTCTGTGATGGTTCGTCTTCTGTGTCTTTCATGTCGGAGGATCTTCAAAGTCTTCACGCGTCGTAAGAAGAAAGTGTATCAACAAAATCCCTTTATCATTTAGGTAGTGTGTTAACAAACTCCCCCTTAAATTGAACTCTCCATTGAGTTATGCTCGTGAATCTTTTGAACGTCAATTCTTTAGACCCTTGTGGTGTTGATGAAGGGTCAGCGGCAACTCGATCATTTTTATCTTTTGAGTGCCACCACTTCGTGTCTTCATTCCAAAGCTTGTCATCGAACATGTTCTCCTCGCCTTTAGCATCTGCACATGCAAGAAAGCTAAACGCGTAATGAGAACAACTGCTTGGAATATAGTTAACATTTAAACAAATGACACATATGAGATCAAATCTCAATCAAACACCAACCAACAACAGTTTGAAAGTTTAGAAAATGTACAATTTTAATCCTTTAACTTTCAAAACGTGTTAACTTCGACCATTTATGAAGGTGCAATTGTTTTCCGGCTTATAATCAGGATTTTGGGTAGGATAGACTCAAGTTCCAACATCAGTCAATCAAAAATAAACTAGAAGCAAAATCTTTTTGAATTTTATAAAGTTTATATTAAAACACACCTAAAATCTTTATGGAATTTTTCATTTTTCAAATGTAAAGACGGAAAGCAATAAATAAATATATACAACGATGCAGAAACTGTAAGCAGTAAATAAATATTTACAGACATTCTTTTTGCGAGTTTCGAGGGTAAGAGAATCATATCAGTGTACGGTCACGCCAAAACGCTCGTGTTGTTCAATTAGTTAACATTTAGATAAGCATCCTATAACAATTATCGGTATTGTTGTCCACATAAGCTCAACTTATCAGATGTAATCATGGCGAGGGGATACGATTAGTGTATGATTTATACTTACCGACCGGTGTTCATCCACACACGACACATTCCCGTATCAAGGTATGCACGAGAGTTCATCTTACCGGTGAGTATACCATTTATCATCTGTTTGACCGTATAAAAGATGTGAGAAACTCACTTATTTTGATTGAAAACAAGCCCTATGTGATAGAATCACTTATTGATGAGGAACTTGATTTTCATATGCATGAGGGCACAGGAGCAAGTCCGTGAACAGGTCCGTACTTTCGTACAGCAGAGAGACGAACTTGACTCCCGCAAAGAATCTGTGATATATTATCACTTATTTTGTTTGGACATGTGATTGTTGATCACTTATTGAGGTTGAATGCAATATGTACACGTATGTATAGTATCATGGAAGATCTAGACTAAGTCTCCGATATTTTTACGGTTTGAGATACAACCATGATACCCAGATGATAAGCAGCATAAAGACCGAATATTTCAGAACCTCGGCAATCTCTCAAACGAAATTTCAGTACTAAGACCATATGCCAATGTGCGGTTCCCACCTGGTCTTCAGTCGATTTAAGATTTATATCACCCTGCACACTTTAAAATGATTGTGAGCCTACCGATACATCTTATATAGAGCTGCTTAACATTTTTCATTTTGCATTTCAGTTTGAAGAGGTTTCAACAGACCACCGATTTTCTATCATTTTCTCTTTTTCTCGCCAGGAAACTCATTTTTGTTTTTCTATTGTTTTTGGGTTTTGAAATTTTTCACTGTTTTTGAATTTTCAAATTTTGGATTTACTCCCCCTAAAATCAACAAACTAAGATAAATTTAAAAGACACAAAGTTACAAAAAGGATTTCCTGATGTCGGTTAACTCATGTTTTACCTCAATGCCGTTTACCAAAATTAATTTTGAATCAGAAATGATTTATCGAATTTTGGAAAAATCAGTTGGCACGTCGGTAAGCGGTGCAGACCATGACAACATTGTCTGGTCAAAGAGTGCTACAAGAGAATAACAATTTATAAAGCAGCTTAAATATCGACAAGTAAAGGAGAGATTAGAAATTTAAAACCGTATCCTGCAACTGCTTCGTGCATTGCAAGGAATCTGAGCGCTCTCCCAAACTGGATATCCACCCGGTGTGGATTTCTAAGTCGATTTTGTAGCTACTGAGAAATCTCTCCACAGCAACAAGATCATAAACCTTTGGGTCCGGCTGGTCTTCCACATTGCACCAGCGAAGGTTTTTGTCTTTCTCTTGAGAAGTAGTGTGCGGTTGTTCAATCCACGCCAAGGCATCCGCACACCCGGTTGGTTTGTTCAACAAACACATTTTCTTCAATCACACCGCGAAGAAATGTACACTGCACGTTTATCTTGTTGATTTTGAACATTCAGACGTGCTGCAGGTGCGTACATTTTGATTGAACCTATCCTGGGGACCTGATCAAAGCCTTTAACAATCACATTTTGGTATGATTTTCATTTTGTCGAAGCTTTACAATTTCTTTCGACAGACAACTCTGTCTTCTTTTCTTTTTCTCTCCATCAAAGGCAACAATTTCTTTTGTCGCCAATCTTGTGCATGAACATTCCACTATCAATAATCCTATGACTATCGAAAGTTCCTCATGGAACATCCTGCACACTCACTCAGAGATTAGTTGGAGAGGGGGACCCAAGCCTTCATAGACTTGGGTTGTCCCTGAGCATCAAGAAATGTAATTTCAATTTCTTGAAGGTCCTTAAATTGCAAGCCTCCCCCTGAATCCTCACCTGTTTTCGGTTTCCAAACTTGTTTCTGTTTACCGGATTGCGTATTATTTATAGATTTAGAAATCTCCGGTTTTAACGGTTGTGACAAAATTGGTTTCCTTTTAACAGTTTCTGGGTTTAAAGCCTTTTCGATCACCTTCATATTTTTACGTCGTTGTTTTGTTTCCTGTTCTTTAACAGTGCGTTTGTCAGTTTTTGGTGACACAGGACGACGTTGTTGGTGACCTTGTTCAGAAGGGGCTCTTTCAACAAAATTTGGTTTGGGCGAGTTTGTGCAGTCTTTAATGATGTGCCCAAACTTCCCACACTTGAAACAAGTTCTCCTTTCAACAAACTTAGGAGAATCTGTTCGACGACCTGACGTTGAAGTTGTAGACCCAGAGGTACTAGCTTCACACCCATTTGTGCGTTGAGTGTAATTGTTATCACTATTACGTTTCAAAATGTTGGCGTTTTGAACAAAATCGGTATTTGTCTTATTTTCAAAAGTCTCCACTTTATCAGTACCTTTGGAGGCCACAAATTCAATGTCTTTGTTTTTCTTCTTGAAACGAGCTCCTTTTGTTTCAACTTTAGCCTTGGGCTTTTGAGCTCGTTGTTGTTTACCCTTAAAAGCGACAGGTTGTTTCTTAGTCGGTAACTTTTGGTTTCCAAATTGTTTCCTCACTTCTGCTTTTGGAATAGGATCACACTGAGTTACTGAAACTCTCGGGATCGCTTTTCCCAAAAACTTAGTTGTATTATCTTCAAACACTTTATCAATCAAGGATTGATTGACGTTTTTGATTGGAAAATATTTGTCTGAATAAATTTTACTATCACCGACCAAAGTATACAACACGTTATCACTTTTAATGGTAGACACTGTCTCAGTGATAGGATCTATCTCTTGTTTAGCACCAGTTGAATGCACAGCAGGAGTAGGAGGATCACACAGAATGTGATTCTCAAAAGGCACTTCTACTCCTTTGTTCTTCTCAAGAGATTTATCCTCATCACTCACATCTGGTTCATCATCGGACGAATCATAGTCCTCAACTGTGGGAGGACTTTGTTCCGTTCCAACAGATGCTGAATTTTTAGTTGTTCCAGATGAGCCCTCCGAGGAACTGTCCGGTTTGAACCCTAATCCTGTAGTAACTTCCTCATAATCGAGAGGCACACTTGGTTCGAACCGAGGCATATCCTCTTCATCGGGCATCTTGGTATAGTTGCCCCTCAATGGAGGTGGACACGCCTTATACCCTACGCCTTTCACGTTCCCTTTCAGTTGTTGAACGTCAATTATGTGATCGAGCACAAATCGGGAGTTAGAATAACTCTCCAACTTTTGCTTGATTGCATCATGCTCGCATTTGGCAATGGCTAATTCCTTTTTGGTTTCCTCAACGATGTTAATGTAATCGTTAATACTAACTTGTTTATGATAAACAGTTTTGGTCACTTCGGAAACACTTTTCTTTAAAGTTTCAATTACAGATTTAAAATCCTTTTCGTTTCTAACTAAAGCCATATTTGCCTCTTTGCACTTAGACAGTTCAATAACCAAACTCTGATTGTGACTATGAACCGTTTCAGATTCACGTTTCAATTCAGCACATTCATGTTTTAATTCTTCAAAAGCATGTTTAGCATTAGCACATTCATGTTTTATATCAGCACAATCGCTACATATGCTAGGAGTTTCAGATTGTACCTGATTTGTAGAAGCTGTGACATTAGCCAAAAAGGCAGTCTGAGAAGAGAAAGATCCATCTTCAGTGAGAATCTTCTCCATTTCTTTTGAAGCAACAGCAGCTTTCTTGATCAAGTCAGATTTCTCCTTAGCATCATTCGACAAACTGTAATCACTCACACCGGAGCCATCTTCATCAGTACCACTACATCCTGAACTGTCATCTTTTCCTGAAGATTCACCATCTTTGACATTCTTGGCAATTTCAGCGTAAAACGCAGTTCTTGTTTGATCACTGTTTCCTAACGGTATGGCCGAACCACAATCGACAGTAGGTTTAGGAAAATAGGCACTTGGATCAAATTGAGGTTGAGTGGGAGGAACTGGAGGTGTATAAGGAATAAAACCTCCTCCAGAATAAGCCTGAGCTTGAGCACTCAAATGCGCTGGCGGAAGATAGACGCTCGGATCGAAGACAGGAGGCGGAGCTGATTTAGGAAACGGAGAAGAGTTTGTATTTGATACAAACGCCGTTTGTAACTTTGGTTGCTGAGCTGAACTGGAACTAACTGACGGGTTAAAACCTCCTCCATAATACATTTTGATATTTTGAGGAGCAGCAATTTGTTTAGCTTTTCGAATTTCTTCATGATTCTTATGTTCCAGCTTCTGAATGAATTCGTAGATATTGACATTATCTAGAACGCCCGTATGCTTTAGCAGCTCAATGAATGGGCTCCACTTTGGAGGTAGAGCATCAGCAAACCGTGCTACCATTTCCTGTTGAGATGCAAGAATACCAAAATAATACATTTCACTCATCAAATGATAATAACGAGTAGTTATATCATTTAGGGTTTCATTCTCTAAGAAATGAAATGATTCGAATTTCTTCTTCACCAGATCATGCTGTGTCTTTCTTTTCGCTGCATTTCCTTCACCTCTTGCTACCAAGGCATCCCATAACGCTTTCGTGCTTGTACAATAGCCGAATTCATGATAGATGTCTTTGTGAAGTGATTGTGTGAGAATTGCAAACGCCTTCTTCTCAAGATCATATGCTTTCTTGTCGGGTTCTTGCATAATCATAAATGTCGTGGCATTTGATCCTGCTGCTTCAAGAGTTTGATTATACGGCGAAATGAAGCACGTCCATAATTCGGTATTCTGCCCTAGAACGTATGTATGGAAATGACCTTTCCATGTCGGATATTCGTTTATGTGATTTAACTTTAGCGGGCAATTGTTGCTTCCCGTTTCGCTCTCACTAAGCAAAAGATTTTGAATACTTTGATTCTGGTTCGTCACCAACGCCCATTGACTTGCACTTATAGATTTCTCACCAAAAACAATCTTTACCCACGCGGCTGCCGAAGTCCGATCTTCACCTGGTCTCGGTTCCATACTCCAATCCGAAGGGCTAGTACAACTCATGATTGATATATGTATGTGAAGAACTGATCACACTCTTGAAAACAGACTATTATCACACTATTGCAAGTCTTCTGTTTAAAATAATACAAGTATCGACGAAACAAAATTATGTAATTTGTTGTCGACGAAACAGATGTTTGTCTTGTTCGACGAGACTGATTTTTGATGTTGTTCGACGAAAGTGATTGATGTTTGTTGATCGACGAAACAGTCCAACCCACGTGAAGCCCAAACAACTTGAAAGCCCACGTCAATGAAAAAGCCCAAATCTGCTTTGTTGTAATGTTGACGAAACGGTAAAGCCCAATACCGATTTGTTGACTTGCATGTCCACGAAACTGATTTAATAAATGGTCGACGAAAACGATATTGATTTAAATAATAGAGGCTGTCATGTTTGACTGATGACCACACGTTGACTGATCTTTGATAATAGATAACCGACGAAACAGGTTGTAGACTAAACCACATGCGACGAAACAGTTGATGAATGATGATTGACGAAACTGATTGAATGGATAAGATTTTTAGGTGAGATATTTATGAGATATTTTGCAAACAAAAACTTATCTTTAACTAACACTAAGCCTCAATAGTCAAACAGCTTTCGGTCACTTGTTTCAAGAAAAATTCATCATTTAGATTTTGTATCAATAGTCAAAGAATGTTTATAATAATAATAACACACTTATAATACTTCAACAAAGATCAAACCATATAAATTTTCAAGAACAGTTAGAAGACAACAGAAGAACACGATGAATATTTGAAGATTCCGGTGACCGAAAAATTTCCGAACACAAGATTTTGCTTAAAACTTTCAACAAAAACCAAATCCTAATATGTAAACACTCAAACAAACAAGGTTTTTGATCAAACTTTTAGCAAAACAACAATACAAACACTGATTTTCGAACCTTTTTCAGAAAATATATAAACTTTCAAGAACACTTTTTCAGAAAATCATAACAATCAGTTTCAAACTTGATAAAAACCCAAATAAGTTTGGTTTTAAACAAGGAAAAGAGCCAAGGCTTTGATACCAATTGTAGGTCCGAGTTTCGTGACCGAAACCGTGATTATCATGATTATGTTCATAGACGGGAAGATTAGAGACGGATAAAAGTACTTACTTGTATAGATTTGTAACATAACAAAGCAAGCCGGCCCGATTAACAAGCTAACCGAACCATACCAAAGGAGTACACATCCAGGGATAGAGCAAGTGGTGATCTCTCCCAGGTGAGGTCAGAGACCTCCTAAAACTTCCAAGTGTTACAAATGACAACGGGTTGCTATTTATAGCTACACCCCTTTGTCTTTCAAACACACACGGTCAACCGAATAACCCTCTCGTTTGACCACTTCAAACGAGCGGGTCTATACACGTTCGATAGACCGTTTCACTAACTATTACAAATTCAGCGTAAAATAAATCTAATCTATTCGACAAGCATCGGACACAAAATCTGCATCAACAAATTCCCCCTTGTCCGTTGCTGTCGAATGCCGAAAATGCAACTGCAATCGATCTTCAGTCAAGTATTCATCTTCTCTGTGTTAACAAATTCCCCCTTGACCGATGATCCAGGTAAGTAGTATCTTGACGCTTCTTGTATAATAGTTCCCCCTCAAAGTATGCGTATCCGTGTTGGGTGTTGTACAATTTCCTCAAAAGGCTCAATTGACCGATCTTCCGCTGATCTTCCAATACTCCAACCGGCATTTGATAAGGGTTCCATTCTTTAAAAACTGCATCAAGTCTTGATCTGTCATAAGAACTCTATTTCATACAAGCATACTACATTGATAGAGATTTCTGGTGAACTGTCTTCTGTAAACCGTCTTTGTGGAAACAACCAAGTAATGCACTTTAATCTTCTATGCAAAACATTCCACGGCGAACCGTTTGTATCACCAGAAAATCACAAACTCTACCACCTGTGATTGCATTTAGAAATTTACCGAAGAAATTCAACATATGAAAATTTTTATCCCCCCATTTCTTTGGTAAGATCTCTAAACCTTAACAGATTCTCTCCACTTCAAAGAAACTGTCGTCAATTTCACATAACAAATTCTCTCCACTGAGTAGAATTTATCTTCAAATGTTCACCAATTCCCTCCACTGAGCGGAACTGTCGTCAATCTTCATTGAATGTTCTCGGTTGCTCGAAAAATCACGAAAACGACTTTCTTCTTTGCAAATTCTAGTTGAATAAGAACGTCCCCTAGTACCCCGTAGGATCCGACTTGTATCCCTCCAAAGTTCTGCTAACACCTAATCCGAAAACTTTCATCATAGGCATAACTCTTCGACTTTGTGAACTCGTTAGGACCGGTATTGACATTCTAGGTTCATACGTTCGTTTTCAAATGCGAGAACATGACAATAAACAAAATGCTTTCGAACATCTTCGAATAACCGACAACAAACATAAATACTGACGTGCGGAAGTGAACATACCGTTCTTGTTTTTGGCCCATAGTAGTCAAGTACCAAATTTGACGTTTGCGTCGGTAACCGTGACTACCCCACATTTTTCAAAAATCAAGTTTTCATCATCTCTTGTTTTCATCATGCCGCATCATCCCGCGCGCACCCAAATTCGTACGAATTTGATGTTGAAATTTGGAAGCCCGATTCAAATCAACTCCGCGAATACCCGAACCAAACCAATCCTCTGGACTCCAAGATCCAATTCTTGCTGCCCACTGATTTCAATAAATATTCAGCCCATAATGTAACAGGCCCTCCTCTAGTTGAAATGAGATATAACATCACCAAGCCCAAAGAGTCTCATCTTTAGTAGGTCCAAAACAAAATTTAAAGCCCATGCAACATATTAACTTTCCAAAAACCTAGTTGCAACACATGTATCAGCCGACAACTTTATTGAGTGGACAAGACATCACCAACCTCATCCAACATTATCTTTTGTTTTAATCTTCGATGAACAATACCAGCAGCCATCCGCTGATATCATCTTTAGCGATTCTTTTTCTTCGATTAAAAATCAAATAACCAAAATCCCCAAATAAAAATCACAGACATCTTCCCTGTGATTCCACGAAGATCAATCAGTGACACCTAGAAATTATCGGAGATGATCAGTTCAGCTTCTCCGGCTATTATCCGTCATCCACGAAGATCAATCAGCAGCAACATTTATCTTTCAAGTTGATATACTTCAGCCGACAACTTCAGACTTTCAATCCTCTTCTTCTTTGATATACACATCAAACTTCATCTTCGATTCCAACTTCAAACAACCAAAACCCCTGTTTCAGTCGACGAAATGAAGGAACCGACGAAACTGGATTGATCTTTATGATTCGACGAAACAGGTGAAGTGAGACTGGTCGACGAAACAGGTTTGAAACCACTGGTTTACGAAACAGGTGAAGTGAGATGTCGACGAAACTGATTGTATCTTGGCGACGAAACAATTTGTTATGTTTTGGATGACGAAACAGGTTGTGCGACGAAAGTGGAGGTGGTGTTTCGTCATGGGGTCAGTTTCGTCAGGAGTGGATATGAAGAAACCCTAGTTATCTTTAACAGCCGCCAAGAACATCAAGAACACAGCACTGTTTATTTATTTTTTTATTTTTTGCAGATTTGACGAAAACACACATTTGATGATGAAAAATTGATTTGTTTGGTGTAAAACAGAAAAACTAACACTCGTATATGTTCTGTTTCAGCTAGATCTGAATATCTCGATCCAGATCTGAGTTTTTCTCATTTTCACCCAACTTTTCTTCTTGAACAAAAATCACTAAAATCACAGATCTAGAGCACATGTGACTTAGTAAACGGTTAGATTTACTAAATCGGGCACCATGGCTCTGATACCAATTGTAGGTCCCGTTTTTCCGAGCCGAGTCGCGTCCACATAAAGTGTACCAACACAGACCACTGATGTACTATCATATTCTCTTTTTCTCGCCAGGAAACTCATTTTTGTTTTTCTATTGTTTTTGTGTTTTTAAATTTTTGATGTTTTTGGATTTTCAGATTTTGGATTTACTCCCCCTAAAATCAACAAACTAAGATAAAATTTAAAAGACACGTCGATATTTACAAAAAACGATTTTCCGATGTCGGTTTTACTCTTGCTTGACCTTAATGCCGTTTACCAATAATAAATAGTCAAATCTTGATTTGTCAAATGCTTTGGTAAAAAGGTTGGCACGTTGGTCATCGGTGTGGACGTAAGCAACATCGATTAGCCTTTTCTCAAAGCAATCACGTATGAAGTGATACTTAATTTCGATGTGCTTAGTCTTTGAATGCTGCACAGGATTTCTAGTGATCTGTAAGGCAGCAGAATTATCAACGTAAATAGGAGTAGTTAGGAATTCAAAACCGTAGTCTCGCAATTGTTGTTGGATCCATAGGACTTGGGAGCAACAACTTGAGGCAGCAATGTATTCAGCTTCGCATGTTGATGTAGCTACACAGGTCTGCTTCTTGCACTGCCATGTGACTAGGCGATTTCCCAAAAACTGACATCCAGCCGTTGTGGATTTGCCGTCGATTTTGCATCCGCCAAAATCAGAATCACTGAATGCGATCAAGTTAAAGTTATTATCCCTAGGGTACCATAGACCGGTGTCAGGGCAACCCTTCAAATAACGAAAAATCCTTTTTACAGCTGCAAGATGTGAGGCCTTCGGGTTAACTTGATATCTGGCAAGCAGGCACGTTGGGTACATTATATCTGGTCTTGATGCTGTGAGGTACATAAGAGATCCGATCATCGCGCGGTAGTATGAGGGGTTAACAGCTTCACCCTTCAAGTCTGGATTAATTCCGTGATTTTGCGGCAATGGGGTACCGATGGGCGTTGCATCAGACATCTGGAACCGGCTCAAGATGTCACCAACATATTTAGTCTGATGGATGAATATCCCAGACTCAGTTTGTTGCACTTGTAGGCCCAAAAAGAAGGTCATTTCCCCCATAGCACTCATCTCGAATTTATCCTGCATAATGCGCTCGAAATTCCTACACAATACATCATTAGTAGAACCAAAAATAATATCATCAACGTATACCTGAACCAGTAGAAGATCTCCATCTTGTTCTTTGATGAAAAGAGTACAATCGATAAGACCTCTGCGAAATCCATTCTCCAGCAGATAATTAGATAAGGTTGCGTACCAAGCTCGCGGTGCTTGATGTAGACCATAGAGAGCTTTGTTGAGCAACCAAACCCGATCGGGATGGATAGGATCTTCAAAACCTGGAGGTTGTTCGACGTACACCTCTTCTTCCACCACACCATGTAAGAATGCACTTTTCACGTCCATCTGGTATACCTTGAAACCTTTGAATGAGGCATAAGCCAGAAAGATCCGAATTGCTTCTAGACGTGCAACAGGTGCATACACTTCGTTGTAGTCGATCCCTTCTATCTGACGAAAACCTTGAACGACTAGCCTTGCTTTGTTTCGAATAACGACTCCACGGTCATCCTTTTTGCATTTAAACACCCAACGGGTACCAATCTTCTTGTAACCAGCAGGTTTCTCTACGAGTTTCCAGACACCAAGCTTCTGGAATTGTTGCAGTTCTTCCTGCATTGCTTCAACCCAAGAGTTATCTTTCAAAGCTTCTTTCCAAGTTCTTGGCTCTTCCTGTGAGACATAACACGCGAAAGACCAATTGTTTTGTTGACCAGATTCTCTAATCGCCGCATACAAGCCTGCATTGTTGTTGTTTCGCAACATGTTTCTTGTTTGAACGCCATTTTGTACATTTCCGATGATGTTTTGTTGAGGATGGGTATTGTGAATCCTTGTTTCTGGATTATCTTGAACTGGAATGTTTGTACCCAGATTGTTGAGATTGAGATCAACAACCAATTCAATGCCCGGAATTGACGAAGAGGATGATGCAGTAGCTTCAGCTGTTCTAGGGGCGTCCACTGGAGGTGTACCATCTGAAGTACCATGAACTGCTGTTATTGGAGCTTCTTGATCTGCATCGAGAAATTCATCATCCTCTGAAGATTCGTTCAATTCGGTAGCATCGTGAAAATCCTCATTGTCGAGAGCATTATTGTTCACTGAAGATGGTTCTTGATTGACAATAATTGGACGAACCAACGGTGAATCTGTTGCATTGTCACTCTCGAAAAACATCCTTGCAGCAGCATTTTCTTCAACGGCTTCAACATTGATCGAATTGAAAAAGTCATCGTACTCAAACATCCAAGGCTGACCAGGACATTTGACTGGTAAAGTGTGCCTTTGTACTCTGACTTCAGACCATTCCTCGACCCTTTTAGTCTCTAGATTCCAGACTCTTAAGTTCGGGGTGGCATACCCAAGAAAGTATCCCTCAATTGCTTTTGCCCCAAACTTTCCATTAGGATCGATTATTGTGCACGGAGCTCCAAACGGTTCAAGATATGACAAATCTGGTTTCCGTTTGTTAATAAGCTCAAAGCAGGTCTTGTTGTGCCTTTTGACTGTAAGGACTCGGTTCAACGTATAACATGCAGAGGCCACAGCTTCAGTCCAGAATGGAATCGGCAATTGTGACTCTACCAACATAGTCCTAGCAGTCTCGATCAATGTGCGGTTCTTACGTTCAGCGACGCCATTCTGTTGAGGAGTATAAGCTGCACTAAATTCGTGAAGAATACCTTTTGAAGTGCAAAACTCCGCCATGGCATGATTTTTGAATTCAGTACCATTGTCGCTACGTATCCGCCTAACCTTCAACTTATATAGATTCTCAATCTGAATGATCAAGTTTTTGATAATACCGAAGGTTTCACTCTTATGTGCCATGAACGCCACCCAAGAAAATCTTGAATAATCATCAGTTATCACGAGGCAGTATTGATCATTCCTAATACTTTTGTGCTTGACAGGACCGAACAAATCCATGTGCAAACGTTCAAGAGGAACAGCCACCGTGTTGATTTTCTTTGTAGGGTGTCGCTTCTTCGTTTGTTTTCCTTTCTGGCACGAGACACAGACGTCTTGAAGATGGAAGTTTTTAAGAGGAACACCATTCACTAATTCATTTGACACCAAATGATTCATTTTGCGTAAGTGAATGTGACCCATTCGTCTGTGCCAAGAGATTGAGTCCTTTTCTGTGGCTTTGGAAACGAAACAGGTTGCTTGTGCAGACGTTGTGATAGCTTGGCTCATATCAAGGACGTACAAGTCATTTATCCTTGGAGCAGATAAGAGAATCCATTCTTTCGGAATTTTGAAGCCGGGTTTGAGCACATAACATCCATTTGCATCAAAGTGTACTGAGAACTGCTTATCACAAATTTGAGAAACACTAAGAAGATTGTGATCAAGTTGTTGTACGAAGTTGATCTTATCAAAGCTAACAACCCCGTTGGAAATCATTCCTTCACCCGTAATATATCCGCCTTTATCTCCAGCAAAAGCAACATAACCTCCTCTAATAGATTTAACGTCGTAGAGAAGCTTCATGTCGCCTGTCATGTGCCTGGATGCCCCACTATCAACAATCCAATGACTACTGATAGTTCCTCCTGGAACACCCTGCACATGAACTCACATGATTAGTTGGAGATGGGGACCCAAGCCATTGTGGTCTTGGGTCTTCCATTTTCATCAACAACAATAACTTCTATTCTTTGATGATTCGAAAATTGTGATGGTCCCCCTGAATTTGTGGTCATTTTAGGTTTCCATGTCTGTTGAGATTTACCAGTTTGACTGTTTGAAAATTTAACTTCGTGATTGTTTGAAGTTTTTGAAAATTTTGTGCTTTCTGGTTTAACTGAAACGGATTGTTTTTGAACCACATCAGTTTTAAGTGCTTTCTCAATCACCTTGACTTGTTGGCGTTTCTGTTTCTTTTCCCTTTCTCTTACAAGTCGGGGATCTTGTTTTAAAGAAACAGTTCGCTTTTGGTGATTTCCTTCACGGGGATCATCAACCTTTGCTTTCAACTTATGAAGATACGGACAATTTCGAATTATGTGTCCAATTTCACCACATTCAAAACATGATCTTCGTTCAACAAACCCCGAAGTATCATGTGATCGTCTTGCCGATGATGAACTTTGTGATCCTGAGGTACTAGGTTTTGAACTGTTTAGTTCATTTCTTTTCATCACTGTTGCTTTCTTGACAAAATCTAAGTTAGATTGGTTTTCAAACGTTTCAATTTTGTCCGTTCCCTTAGATTTCACAAAGTTCACATTCTTGTTCTTCTTTTGATTTGGCTTCTTTTGACTTTGAGCCGGCAATTTTCCTTTTTGTTTGTTATGGTTTTGCTGCCTTTTCTCTGTTGGTAATTTCTGATTGCCAAATTGTTTTCTAACTTCAGCCTTTGGGATAGGAGGGCACTGTGTTACCACAACGTGTGATCCTTTCTTACCCAGAAATTTACTTGTCGAATTTTCAAAAACTTTACTGATTAGGGATTGATTTACATTCTTAATCGGAAAATCTTTGTCAGAATAAATTTTATCATCACCAACAAGAGTGTACAGCAACTCCACACTCTCCGACTCTTGTGCAGACAAGGACTCGATTGCAACAGTCTTAGCGGGTTTTGCAGGAGGATCACACAGAATATGATTCTCAAGAGGTATGTCCTCTTCTTTTATCACTGCATCAGACTTTGCTGAATCAGTATCATCAGATTCATCATCAGAAGAATCAGCATCCTCAACAACAACTGGAGGATCCTGATTCTGTTCAGCAGAAGACACACATGTATCTGCAGACACATCCGAATCTGATGATACTTCTTTCTTGTATCCGAGTCCTGTTGCAAATTCATTAACATCTAGAGGAACAGATGGTTCAAAGAAAGTTCTATCCTCCTCGTCAGGCATGGCATCATAATCGTGTCTCACAGGTGGTGGACATTTCTTGTATCCAATGCATGTGACATCCCGTTTCTCTTTCTGTACGTCAATGATGTGATCCAACACATAGCTAGAGCTCAAATAACTGTCTAACTTAAGTTGGATCGCCTAACTTTCAGTTTTGACACAAGCCATTTCCTTTTGCATTACCTCAAGGCGAGTTATATACAAATTAATGTCAGTTTGTTTTCTGGAAACCATTTTTGTTAGCTCGGTTGTATCTTTCTTTAATTTCTCAATTACCGATTTAAACTCCTTTTCATGGTTTTCATAAAACATGTTGGCTTCAGTGCACTTCGAAAGATCCACAGTCAACTTCTGATTGTGAATGAATGTCACATCATATTTGTCTTGCAAAGCCTCGTGTTCGCTTTGCAATTCACACTACTTATCATTCAAAGAAACATGTTTGTCTTGCAAGTCAAACAAACTAGCTTGTAAAGCATCATGTTTGCCTTGCAACTCAGACATGTTTGCCTCTAAGTCAGCATTTTTAACACGCAAACTATCACAGTTATCACAACTAACAGCAATGGGTTCATCGACACATACCTGACTTGATGAACTGTCGACATTAGCCATAAAGGCTGAATGGAGAGAAGACGAAGAATAAGCAGCTTGATCCACCAAAATAGATCTTCTTTGAATTCCTGCTGCAGCTTCTTCCAATAGCTCATCAACATCTGCATTAACTGACGCACTTGATGTGTCATCTTCCTGATCATTCCCTGAACTCGAGGACTCTTCATCTGAACTTCCACTGTAACCGGAGCTGTCTTCATCTTCAGAAGATTCATCACCATTGGTGGAAGATTCTCCACCACTGGCGTGTTTAAGATCCTTGACAACTTCAGCAAAACAAGCTGTTCCATCTGGAGCATCATTTCCCAACTGAAGCGACCAATCACAACCTTCATCTACTTGAACCACAAGTGCCTGGTTGGCATTTGATGGCCCTGCTTGGCTTTGGTTGTTGACAGGTATCAACGTACGAACATTGTTCCTGTTCTGGTTCTGCTGGTTGCCTTGGTTTCTAAAAGGATTTTGGTTTCCATGCTGAGCTGGTCTTGTGCATTCCCTTTTGAAATGACCCCGTTCACCACAGTTAAAGCACTTCACTGCCTGTTTATCGAACCCATACTTGGTGTCTTTCTTACTTTCCAAGCTGGTTCTGCCAGTTCTTTCCATGAAATCCTTTGCCCTCCTTACTGCACTTGCAAAGGCCCATTTGATATCCATCAAATCCATCTCTTCCTTATCAATCTGCTGATAGTCTTCTTGTGTCAGATTAATGTTCCCAATCTGACCTTCCACTAACCCACAGTATGCGCTCACCAAAGTGTTTAGCAGCTCCATGTCTTCCTTTGCTACTTCCACACTGACTTTAGAAAAGCTTGAGGTGTCGAGCCGCACTGTATTTGGCTTTGATTGCTGACCAGCAGATGATGTGCTTCCATAACACGCTTGTTGTTGAGCAGGAAGTGGATTCCCATACATGTCTGTTGTTGGAGGAGGCTTGACCGGAACTTGGATAGGATTGCCATACATATCTGTGCTAGACACAAACGCCGTCTGAATTGGAGCATGTGAGATTGGTCTTGCAGGGGTGCTAGATGTTACATTTCAGGATTAAATGGAGCATGTGAGATTGGTCTTGCAGGAGTACTAGGAGTTCCATAATACATTTCAGGATTCTGTGGCACTAGAACCCTTTTCGCCTTAATGGTTTCTTCCTGATTTTTATTCTCCAGAAGTTGAACAAAGTCATTGAAGTTTGTTGTAGCCAAAATGCCATTGAGCTTCAGGATTTCCAAGAAATTACTCCATTGTGGTGGCAAAGCATCAGCAAACTTGGTGACGATTTCGATTGGAGTCGTTATCACTCCAAAAGTTCCCATTTCAGTCAACAAATGAGAAAATCGACTCGTCAAATCTCCCAAAGATTCTTTATCCATGCATGTAAACCCATCAAACTCTTTCTTGAGTAGACCTTGTCTCAATTGGCGAGTCGCTTCGTTTCCTACACCTCTCGTCTTCAACGCATCCCATAATTTCTTTGTCGTTTTGAAGTTGACAAATTGATGGTAAATATCCTTGCTTAATGCCTGAGTAAGAATGGCATAAGCTTTCTTCTCTAAATCATAGACCTTCTTCTGATCTTCCGAAAGATCGGCAAATGTTGCAGCAGATGAAGCGGCAACCTCGATAGTTTGATCAAAATCTGTGGTGAAACGTAACCACAATTCCGTGTTTTGTCCAAGGACGTATGTATGAAATCTGTCAATCCATCCCGGATATTCGCTTAAGTGCATCAACTTTGGAGGCCGATTCAAACTTCCGGTTTCGCTCTCGCTTAAGAGAATGCTTTGAATACTTGGAGTTTGATTTGATACGAATGCCCATTGACCGGTAGAAATTGCATTAGCTTGTGAAGATACCGGTGCGGAAGATTCGGCCCACGAAGGAGACAAACTCATGTTTCTATACTTTCCGCTATCCGGAGACGGAGTACCATAATACATATCTGTATTTACCGGAGTACCCCAAATCGGATTCATTTTTTATGAAGAAAAATTGTTACACTAGTTCTCTCGGATTCTCCTTGTTAACAACCAACCAGCCGAAGGATCCCTGATCGAAAGACGAGAAAAACACAAACTTGTTAAACTTAAACAGACTAGGATCGAAGGATCAATACTTGTTCGAAGGATCAACAGTGTTCGAAAGATCACTGTTGAATTTCGAACAATGATTTTGAAGGATTCTCTAATCGAAAGATCCTTATCTTTCGAACAAGAACTGTAGATCGAAAGATGTATCCTGCGAAAAGATTCCTTGGATCGAAGGATAAGTCACAGACTTCGAAGGATGTTCGAAGGATGATTATCTATCGAACTTCCTTTGATCGAAAGATGATCTTTCGACTTCGAAGGATATCCTTCGATCTGTACTGACACAGTTGACAAAAGTGACAGGTTGGTGAAAAGGTGATTGGTTGGTAGAAAGCTTTCGGCAGAAGGTATGCTCAGACCATACTTTTTACCAAACCAAGAATTGACCAATAAAATATAACTTAAAAAGGACGGTTCTTATCCAGAAAACCGGTCACCGGAATAAGCCGGAATTTGGCCGGAAATTACCAAACTTCTTAAAAACAAGTTTTTAAGTTACCCAACCCGTCCTTTAACACACCCGGTAAGTTTAGAACACGTTTTTACGTCTAGAAATGCGAGAAAAACACTAAAAACGGGTGCTAAACCATGTGAGTTTTGTCCAAACACTCCAAAGTCTTGTATAAACTCGGTTTTTAACAAGGAAAAGAGCCACGGCTCTGATACCACTTGTAGGCCCCTCGGAGGATGAGGTCAAACCTTATCCTTGTTATGTTTAACACACTAGCAAGTGCGGAATCCAAGCTAGAATGCAAACCGGTAGTTTATATGAGAACACAAGCTACAAAGAGAAAGGTAGACACACGAGATATCAAAGTTTTCTCTTGTATTTCAGTGGACACGGTTACAGCCCTTGACCAAACTGAAAATATGCTCTCTACCAGACTAAGTTCACTCACATCTCACACACCATGAAGTGAACACATTACATGAGTATATATATCCATCACAGCTCGTCTGGTCGAAGGATCAGATAGCCTGATCGAAGGATCATCTATCGATCTGAAACCTATCGAAGGATCCACATATACCTCGAAGGATGATATCCTTCGAGGTCCATCTATATCCATCGAAGAATTATCCTTCGAGCTCATCGAAGGCTATAAACAATCCTTCGATGACTCAACCTTCGACACAAACACCTTACAAACTATGTTCTAACTGTTTGGCCAAGTCAAACCAGGAGGATGGTTGACTTGGTCAAACTTACATCGAACACACATAATAACAAACCTAAGACGTAACTCAGACTAACACAAGACATCGTTTTGTATCATGACAAAATACAGACAAAGTACAGACACAAGTGCACCAACACTGTACATGGTTAATATCTATCGCGGTGTAATAGTTAACAAAAACAAATTGGTTGATGTTAAACACAAGTCCCGACTTTCGGGTGACGACAAGTTTATCTTAGCATCACAAGCAGAACAAGTTTTTACACACCATATCCTGCTGAAAGAAGTGATACAAAAGATCTATGGGCTGTTGTCAAGACAAAAGCCCGACACATATATGATATCGCACCACCTGAAACTGAAGTCGCAAACAATGAAAACACGGAAGAACACGAGTTTCTTTAGATTGATGAACGATTTGAGTTACCTGATAAAGTAACTAGTAGTGAATGCATCAACCTAGTCACAGACACCGATACAACGAATCAAGCGACTAATGAGGAGGATGAAGGGTTCAGAGGCGAAGAAATTGAAGTGGAAGAGGATACATATGATGGTGGTGATGATCACATGGTTGTTTTGGACCACTCTTTAGACGAAGAAGAAGAAGATTGTTAGGAACATTATTTGTTGTTGTATGCTTTATGTTATTTGCGATTTATCATATGGTATGTCCACTTTATGTTATATGAAATTATAGGCTTTGTCATTATCCATCTAATATTTTTCTATTCTACCAAATGCAGAGTGTACATTAGTTATTATGTTATATGCAATTATAGGCTTTGTCACTCTTATATTATCTATCTGATATTTTTTTGTTCCATCAAATGCAGGGTATACATACATTATGGCAGGTGCTCTTGGTGGTAAGGGTGTTAAGGGTAGTGCTCCTGGTGGTAAGGGTGGTGCTCGTAACGGTAATGGTGGTGCTCGTAGCGGTAATGGTGGTGTTCGTAGTGGTAATGATGGTGCTCCTAGTGGTGATGGTCGCAGTGGTAATGATGGTGCTCGTAGTGGTAATGATAGGGCATATGGTGGTAATGGTGGTGCTCCGAGCGGTAATGGTGGTACTCGTAGTGGTAATGATGGTGCTCCTAGTGGTAATGGTGGAACTCGAGGACGTACTCCTAAGCAGGGATTTAGACCACCCAGCAGGCAAGTACATGACTCCATTGATAATGAAAACATTGATGATGGTACATTCATGACCACTTGTGGGAGATACTCCGCATTACGTGGGGCTCTTACTGGTAATATTGTTTCTGTTAATGTTTGGGGTAATAGTGGTAGTCGTGGGGGTCATGATGGTAGCGGTAGGCGTGGGGGTCATGATGGTAGCGGTAGGCGTGGGGGTCATGATGGTAGCGGTAGGCGTGGGGGTTATGCTGGAAGTAGTAGCCGTCAGGGTGAAGGGGATCCCACTGCTGACATGTGTGGGGTATTTCGTGACCCGTCATTACGCACGATCCCTGATCGTGACTCAAACCATTACAGTGAGGATAGAGACTTTGAGAATGTCTATCACCAGGAAGCCGATCTTGAGGACGTCAATCGCCAGGAAGCCGATCTTGAGGACGATAAGCATCCTTTATCTCAGCGCTCATATGAAGGTGCATCTCGTGATACAAATCAAGGAAGAATGATTAGGCGTGCTGGGGATAAGTATGAAAAGATATGAATCTCAATAATAATTATAATAATAATAATCATATTAAATATACTTCTTTGGTTGTTTTAATATTACAGTTTTGAGGTTGAACATGGTGATATTCATAAGAGCATCACTCGTATACTAGCTGAGCATCACGATGGAGTTTGGATGACATTTAGGGAGATTCCACGGGATGTACTAGCTCGTATGTTTGAGTGCTTTCGGGTAAGTTTGAATTTATTTTTAATTGTTCTTTCTGAAGTTAGTACGACTATTCATACTATTGAATAATATGGATGCAAGTAACTCAGGATGGTCCACTCAACCTTTAACTGGTATAATCTGAAGTAAATTTATTATGTGGTTTAGGATAATTTATAGAGTAAATTGCTGGCAGGTAAATTAATTATACTGGTATAATCTGAAGTAAATTAATTATGTGGTTTAGTTTCTGGCAGGTTTAGTATATTGAAAGACCAGTATAGTTTCTTAAAAGACCAGTATAATCCCGCTGTGAGACAAATTGTTCACACATACTCTAGTTTTTGGCAGGTTTAGTTTCTTGAAATACCAGTATATTGTAAAGAAAAAAGTTCTCACCTAGGCCAATTGTTTTCAAACAATCGCGATTTGCGAACATTGCTTTTCCTATAAAAACACCATTTTGTGTAACATAGTTCCAGCTAAGTTTCAGTATTACTCATGTTACAAACACAATAATTGAATCCAGCCAATGTTCAAATATTATAAATCAAATTTGTGGTTCCAGCCATGTAAAACACCGATTTGAGTATGTATACATATAGGATATATATAATATTTGGTGCTTTAAATAGAGATTCTTTATAAGGTTATATTTTTAAGTTACACTTGTATTGTTGAATGCTTGTAAGTTTGCATTAAATTTTCTTTTTATTTTTATAGACCCGTTGGAGGTGGGATCCGGCAAGCGAGCAACTCATACATGAAAGGTTTATTAACGTGCTAAAGACACGTTATAGTTACATAATAAGGAATTTGAGAATAACCTCCACAAGGATAGCATCATGCATCGGAGAAGATATGGATCCAAATAATTATCTACAATTTGACATAATTCATGATTATCCGCCTCATTCAATATCTCTTGAAGTATGGCGTGCATTATGTAGGGTAAGCGAGTTAGTACCTTTTTTGTCTTATTATTGCCTTTAACATATGATACACACATATACATACACACTCTTTATAGCGTTGGAACACACCTGGTTGGCTTAACAAGTCCAAGAGTGGGTCAAGAAACCGCAGGAGCGCTGATATGAATGGGAAGTCATCGCGACACACAGGTGGATCAATGGGATATGCTGAGCGTCGTGCCCGAATGATAAGCTAATCATACTTATAATCTTAAGTAATTTGTTTTAATTGAACATTTTACATTAACTGCACTCTATTTTATGTAGAAAAGGAAAATGAACGAGGAACCCAATTTTAAACAAATCTTTCTGGAAACCCAGCTCACTAAAGAATGCAAACAAAAATTATGGGACGGGGACATTGACATATATAACTTGGAGGAATTGAGGTTTTGTACGAAATGAGCCGAAAAAGTATATGTAAGTTATCATTATTATTTGAGTATTATTTTGCTGTTGTAGTTAACTCTTATTATTTTGGCATTTTTACATATATCCCCTTATTAAGACCCTTTATGACATATTTACCCAACCTTAGAGTATCTATTGCAGTTACAATCACATTGTTTTGATAAATTGTAGGGGGATTATTTGAGGGCGATGGAAGATGTTTACGGGCCGAACTTCAGTGAGTATCCAGATGACCCTGCGGTGTGGGCACGTGTGATTGGAGAAGGTCGCACGCGTCGTGTATATGGGATAGGATCTTCGGATC
This sequence comes from Helianthus tuberosus, assembly GCA_030545235.1. Taxonomy (NCBI): domain Eukaryota; kingdom Viridiplantae; phylum Streptophyta; class Magnoliopsida; order Asterales; family Asteraceae; genus Helianthus; species Helianthus tuberosus. The sequence goes on from CM060362.1 coordinate 6,381,308, forward strand.
TACAATACTTGGTGACCGGGACATGTTCTTCTTTAGCCGGGTCTGCACCATCGCAAGCAGAGTACCAACGGTCTCAAGAAGAGGTATCTTTATTACCATTTGGTATTACTAAATGTTAAAAATGTTGGTTCTTTTCTTTTGCCTCAAAACATTTCTTTATATAATGTATTTACTAATTATAACTATATATACTTTAACTTTTTAGGCTCAAGTTATGCGAACCCGAATGGTTGATCTTGAAGCTCAGGTTCAAGAAGAAAGGAATCTACTTGTATCTCGTCTTGAAGAAGAAAGGGATCTACTTGCAACTCGTCTTGACGATGAAAGGAAAGCAAGGGAAGAATGTGACAACCCGCAACTTCAGGTTACTACTTTAACCTAATCACAGTTAATTAAATCATACATTCATAGCACTGCATTTAACTAGAGTTAGTTAAATGAGTCTACATTGTAATTCGTGAAATTACCGGGACACGTACGTGATAACTCTCGAACACCGGCAACTAACACGAATAATATTTATAAACGGAGAGTTTATATGAAACCTATGGATTGCATGACAAATACGTGAACTATATGCTTTAATTGTAGATCACATGATATTATGTGCTTGTTGTGTAAAAGTAATATTACTAGGGGGTTTAGAGTTAATTGTGAAATTCTAATAAACTACTCAAACCCTAATTCTCACACAACTTTCACCATACGTAAGTTGTTTTTCTCTAAAACTTCCCTCTGATCTTTTGGCGATTCAAGTCCCACACAAATCATCAATCTTGATCTCCCCAATTCTCTTAGAATCATCTCTACATCAATCTAAGGTAAATGTTTAATGATTGTATGTCGTTAATCCTTGATTATTTGATTCATGCAAACCCTAGTTCTCCAAACAATGGTTCTGTGTTATTGATCATCCTGATTATTATGAAATGGTTTGTGAATAGTTGTGTAATCACTTGCCTGACATTAAAATGCCTGATATGTTAGAATTGTTTGATCGTTGATTAGATTACAGCATTGCCAATGAATAAAAATAGGGTTTTGATCGTAACCTGTAACTGTTTCATTGAAAACTGTAAATTGGTTTTGGAAATCACGCATGTTGTTAATCCGAAGTTAAGTGTCAGGGTTTTGTGAAGTCACAAGTCTGTGTTTGTAACATGACACTTGCCTCCGAGTTTATTGATGTTTGATGAGTCCGAGTTTAGTGGTTTACAACTAGTCCGAGTTTATTGTTTTGCATAATGTCCGAGTTTAATGATTTGAATAAGATCCGAGTTTATTGTTTTGTATATGGTCCGAGTTTAGTTGGGAGAGGGTGTCCGGGTTTGCTATGAAATCACGAGTCCAAGTTTTATCCTTCACACATGAGTCCAAGTTTTATCCTTCACACATGAGTCCGAGTTTTATCCTTCACACATGAGTCCAAGTTTTATCCTCCACACATGAGTCCAAGTTTTATGGATTTTGTTGGGTCCGAGTTTGTAAGGGGATGCCTGGTCCGAGTTTAATAGGTGGGGGTTTGGTTCGAGTTGCTAAATGTTGCATGAAAAACACCTAACATGCCACTGTGTGCTACTGTATGTATGTTCAGGCTTGTATGATGAAATCTGTGAACGATAATCACAAAGGACCCTGATGTTTGGACACTAAGGGATTGCAAACCCTATTTAAACCCTATTTGAACGTAAACACTTACATTGAGTTTATGTACAATGTAACTTAGGTCGCGTGTAACGGACCTAACCATTAATTAACGCTAGAAGCGCATTAATAAACCGAGCAAACCGAGGTGAGTTCACCGCTCTTTTCCAAGCATGCATCCCGGGAAGGGATATCGGGTAACGTTTTCAGGGAAGAATGTCAGGTTAATGGGATGTTTGTTATTACTCAGTTTCTATCATATTAGACCCCTTACATCTATCATATTAGACCCCTTACAAAACTTGGTTTTTTTAATTATAGTAGATAGATAGATATTTCCATGTAGATTAATTACTAAATGTATTAATTAAATTATATTAATATTATTTTTTTCATATTTCGTATTAAGTAGACTTTGATATATAATGAATCAAAACAAAACAGGCTAAACAAGAATCGTAACCAGAAAGTAACAAAAATTAAATGTATTGAAATAAAATTAATTAAATGGCTTATAATAATTTATTGACCCATTAATTTAGTTGTTGGTAGCTTATTAGATGAGCCCACTATTAGGCTATAGGGTGTGGGGATCATGGTTGGGACATGATTTGTCACCTAGGAACATGAATGGAAGGCTACACCACCCCGTTGATTGATCCACCATGGTTTGCATGGATTAAACCATGACAACCATGGTCCTCCTTTCCATTTTTCAACAAATCATTTCCTTTTTATTTAAACAAAGATAATAAATAAGGGGCTAATGGTTTGGGTTATGACTATACCCTTAAGATAGTGGTTTTGGATGGTGGATTAAAGATGAGTTACATGGCACTAACATGGAGGGTCATGGTAATCATGAGGGTCATGACCACACCCTATAGCCTTAGAAAAACAAAAAGAAAACGAGGATCTAAAATTGCTAATTGCTAATAGAAATATACCATCAGTAACAGAATTGTTTATTATTATAAATTTTAATTTTTTTGTTTTTGGGACTTGGTTATCAAGAAAATAATTACTTCAGATAATATCGGACTGTTGAAATCTAAAAATATATTCGAATATTAAAAATTCAAGATATTCAAAAAGTTTTAGGAAGGGTTTTTTTTTTTGGATAGATTTCCAATATATAACTACTAGGTTAGAGCCCCGTGTAATACACGGGTTGAATAAATGTAATTTTATATACCAAATAATAAAACAATATATCTTTAAAAATCTCGTTTATTACATACGTTGAATAAATGTAATTTTGTATATTAAATAATAAAAAATTTATATCTTTAAGAACCCCGTGTATTGTATGAGTTGAGTAAATTTAATTTTATATATTAAATAATGAAAAAGTTACATTTTTAAGAAACTCGTGTATTGTATGGGTTGAGCACATATCTCTACATATAATAAAAAAACCAATTGATGGACACGTGTCGATACGAGAGACATCTATTTTTTAGTTTTCTTGCCATATATTTATGTTTATTTTTATATTAAAAATTACAAGTTTTAAAATAATTTATCAAGTTATCCCATATTTTAAGTCGATATTTATCTATAACTATATCTCTATATTTATATTTATATTTATCTTCTAATATAATCTTTATACTTATCTTTAGTTTATTATTTTGCGAGTAAATTGCACAAAACGTCCTTTATGTTTCCTCAAACTTGCAGGTTCCAGCCTTAATGTTTAAAACTTGCTAAAAACATCCTTTAAGTTTATTTTTGTTGTTGGTTTAATCCTTTATGACTAACCAAGTTAATTATCTTAGTTTATTTCCCTCACATGCCTAATATGTGAGGATCCCACTATCGTTTGATGACAGACATCAACTGACTCGCAAAATGGAATGGGGATGTGGTGCAAACGCAAAACTGCCTGAAACCCAAGCAAAATTGCCTCTGTTTTCACCGGAGATGTAGTCCAAACACAATTGGATCTCTTAAATTTATGGGGCCATTCACGTGGAGCAAGCCCCTTTTCATTCGAGCTATCAACATCCACTCGGAGGAGAGATCTAGTCCACGTTTCGCTGATTAAATGCCAAACAAGCCATATTTGCAGGTTGATAGCCTCATGTTAGTTTTGTAAGTGAATTCAATTGAAAAGTGCATATCATTTTTTTGTAATTGCTTTCCTCTTTAGTTTTGATTACTTGAGTGAGATTACATGTATTAAGTAGGGAAGAATAAAAACTAATATTTAGGTACAAAGCAATGGGTCATGAATGGGGAAAGAAGAAATAAGTGGATTTAATGGACTTTTGTAATACACAAGTTTATAACCTAATAATATAAAAATAAAAAAACAAAGTAAAATGTTCTAATATGTAAATAGTATATCAAAGTTATTTTTACCAAAAACATATTTTGACGACTGTATGTGTTAACTGATTACATTATATTTATTCAAGCCGTGCAGTACACGTACTTATTCAACTCATGTTATACACGGGTAATTAAAGATGTAACTTTGCTATTATATAAAAATATATTTAATCAACCCGTGTAATATACGGGGTTCTAACCTAGTAATTTTATATACCAATCAATAAAAAGTTATATCTTGTTATATCTTTATAAACTCTGTGTGTTATAAAACCTTTGAACTAAACTGAAAAAATGACCTAAACCACTGGAACTAAAATGACATTTAACTCTTTACATTATAATAATTTATTTTGAAATCTAATAAATATTTCAAAAGACTATATTATCTCCTACAAGAATTGTTTAAATTTATATTAAATTTTATTTTATAATTATCTTTTAATTAATATTAATTATAATTAAGTTGGAGATAGAGATGAGAAAACTAAAAAATAGACGGCTCCAATGAATGACACGTGTCCCTCCATTGGTTTCTTTTATTATAGTAGTTAGATTTACGGCAACAAAATTATAAATTATTTGTAAGATTAAATATTTTATTATATATTTAATCTAGTAGCCATTATAATCATTTACATTATATGGATCAAAATATATAACAATCCTATTAAATAATTAGTTGGTAATTGTTGATGGGCCTAATTACCCTTATTAACTAATTAGGGTTTCCTTCTGGGTGCATATATAAGGAGACTTATGTAGAGGTTCTAGGGTCAGACATATAACCTAATAATCATAACATCAATATCGACATCTATCTCCTAGCCGAACTCCCTTATTCGGTTTCTCTTACCACCATCATTAGATTGCACCCTAAGGAGGAACCAGACCAAGCTGACAATCATGTCAAACACTGTTGCTGCGTCTCCATCTGGATTCTCTGCTGGCCTGTGCTGATGCAATCAAAGGTATGTTTTCATGTTTTCCATTATGTTTAAACAGAACTGACCAACATGTGGTATCAGAGCATATGTTGATTAGTCAGTTCTGTTTTCGTATCCATTAATTCTGGGATAGAAATCTGGAAAACAAAACTTTGAAAACCTAATAAAACTCGAAACCTTGTTTCGAGTCATTCTTTCTAAAAACTTCGGACCATATGTTTTTGATGTTTAGATCACTATTCCGAAATCAAATGTGTTAAGTTACTGTTCCGAAATTATTAAAATCCCAGATTTCGGATTCTAGAATTTTGTTTTTTGTTTTAGGGTTCATCATGTGTTCTTAGGAAAATTCGAAATTCCTTTATGTTTTGGAATATAATTTGGATTTTTGAGTGTTATTTCCTGTTTTGATCTGTTTTGCATTCTTAAGATTTTCGAAATCTGTTAATAGATAATCAGATAAAATTTTCGAAATATTATGATAAAATTAGATCATCACTAAAACAGGAAACCATATCTCAAAATCCCTAACAATTCGAATTTTCGGTTATGTTTTCACATTAATAGCTGTAACAGAAGTTTCGAGATAAGTTTTAACCACCCGAGACAAATGTCTCGACTCGAGACCACAAGAACTCGACTCGAAATCATAAGTGTTCTCAAATGTTTATAACTCGAGACAACGATTTCGACTCGAGATCATAAGGTCTCGACTCGAGACAACTGAGGTTTTGACTAAGGGCTTAAATCTTTACAACTCGAGACAAAGGTCTCGACTCGAGACCATAAGGTCATAACTCGAGACCATAAGGTTGCGACTCGAGACCATAAAGCTACAACTCGAGACCATGGTTGTGACTCGAGACCTCATACGGAGTCGAGATCTCATAATTCATAGCAGTCGAGACCATGATTACGACTCGAGACTGAGGTTGCGACTCGAGACGTTGATGAGTCGAGACCTCATAATTTTACAAGTTGAGTCGAGACTTGACTCGAGATCTCACTCGAGACCTCATAACTGAGTCGAGATCTCACTCGAAACCTTATTATTTTAGGCTGTTTAATGTGAACTAAGATTTAGCTCGGGGCTCCGCCCCGAACCCCGTGAGGGGGCACGCTGTCCCCCTGCACCCCCCAGCGAACTCATCGCGGAGTTCAATCCGCGCTAACAAGTGGTTTGCTACTAAATAATTGGTTTTTGTAATTACTTAGTTAATTAATAAGGATCAAATAATGTTTTACAAAACCAAAATGGCTTTACTTGAATGAGCTTCTGATGTATCATTTCTGGCCAAAGCTGACTTGATACATCTACTTATCGTTCAAGTATTACGAAAGCTATGTTAAGTGTGCATCATAAACATGAATGTCTTAATATCTGGCCAAAGCTGATTTAATTCCTTCATATATGGCATACTTAACAAGTGCATAACTAAAGTGATTGTCTCAATTTCTGGCCAAAGCTGATTTGTTACAACCACTTTGCACACATGCTTAAATGATTACACTTCTGGCCAAAGCTGATTTGTTTTCCTTTAGGTAGAACTTTAAATAAGTCTATTATTTTGATGTTAGTAATAGACATATCACAACATCTTCACACAATGATCCTTATATTAATGATCCTTAATTAATTTTTATGATCATTTCGCCTGCCTTATTCTTAGTACCCATAATTTTACTCACTATAATTTTCTTCTATAAGTCTATATCTCATCCACTCTAATTCCTAAATCTAATATGTTTTGCTTAAAGTTTCTATAAGAATTAGCTCTTAAATTAAATCCTTGATTATCTCTTAAGACACGATAATCCTATTGCTCTCTTCTGATAAAGCACTACAGAAGAAAAGTAGAGCATGATGATTAGGATAAATCGATCATGATGTCTCTTATGATAATCAAGAATAAGTGCTGTCACTAAAAGGTTATTCCAGATTAAGTCTTTCCTAAGACTAATCTATAATTGTGGAATAATCACCAGAACTCCTAAGATGCATGCCTTCATTTAAAATTATAAACTATAAAGCTAAGTGGTATATGTGAATACATAATAATGTACAATACCATGACCCATAAAGTTAAGGGCTTACGCATGGAAATAAGTACATTTTTTCCGGTACATTACATACTAAGATTTTCACTTGTACAATTTGATGCCTTATAAATCAACTATAACACTCAAAAGTACCAAAGTACAATGAGTGTGTTGATAAGCAATATATGTACAAAGAAATAAATATTTGAAGGTGGAAAATAAGTTGTTACTCACCTTACAACCACTTAAACTTTAAAAGAGGATTGTTCTAAGGTCCATAGACAAATTATAAGTGCTAATTCCAACTTTAAGGTTCTTCAAGGGAAAATCTCACTGCATAATTATGTCATTAGACTAGGCATAAGCAACGAGACTATCCATTATTCAAAAGAACACTTGGATAAGTTAATTAGGTAGTCACTTACTAATGATATTTAAGTCTGATAATTTTTAATATTCCAATTAACACATGATTAGTTGACTCTAGTTCCATACGTTTCCTTACCAGAACTCGACAAATAACTAACACGAGAGTTAGTGACAAAATTAAATGTTAAGACTATAGGAACCATAATAAGCAATCTTCTAACAACGCTTTTCGACACCTTATATATTCTGAAGATTAATCAGAATATAGTATCATAATTAAGCAATGTTATGAAGATTGTGAGGTTTGCATAGTCAACATAAAGTCATACTTACCTTAAACTCTCATTTTATTTGTTCTAAATATCTAGATTGAAACATTACTAAGATAAAACTAGATGATACCTTACACTTTCACAACTTTTGTCATCATGCAAATGAGAATTTGACAAAAGGAAAAATGAGACTTATAAATTTCATCCATTATAACCGAAATTCATGAGAAATCATGACATGGTTAATGAGGATGATTTTTTATCTAATCTCATTCTAAGTGATTTTAAATCATGACGTTATAGACCTAAATATTACTTGGCTTAAGGAATAAGTATGGGTCCATCATAAGTCATTCATTGACATTCGTGGAACTTATTCCAAATGGAATATTCAGACATAATTCATTTATCAGTTAAAGTCTATCTACTTGTATCTAAATTTTGTCGCATATGGCCCACAGTCTTAAAAAGAAATCTATTCATATATATACTTAATAAGATTTCTATTAAATATGTCCCTAAAGTTTCTTATGATATCTGGACATTAAAGAAATCAAATAAAGTCTAACGTATATGTGATAGGTTCCCACGTCACGTAGCTCATTGAAACTTCTCTTGTAGCATTCTAGAGATATTAAAGATCAGTGGGAGCATTAAGTGTCTTAATAATAACTTGCAATAGTTGCAAGAGGTGGGGGAGTGAAAATTTTACATTACCTCAATTTGCACCTCTTGTACAAGACACCGCTCCATCACGACACTGTTCTATCAAAACTTGTCTACTTAAATCTAATGCTACTCTTACAAAAAGTTTCATTGTTGCTTAATTGTGGGCACACTTAGATGTCTTACATAAACTAATATAATCCTCAACAAGAAAAATCACAACGACTAACGTCATTAATTTGTTTTCTCTATTAGAATTTGTTGGTCGTTAAATATTGACCCTAAGCATGCTGAGTTCCTAAATATTTCTAAGGTCAGTGGGAGCAGTCAAAGTCCTTATTATGACTTGCAAGGAATACAAGAGGCGGGGGGAAGAGTGTCATTAAATTTCACTCCGAATTTAACTCCGATTACACCTCTTGTACACCATACTGCACCAACTCTTTCAAACTTAGAAGGAAAATGATAGCAACCTAACCAAGAGCTAATCCATAAAACTGAAACTTTTAATGAACCCAATAATCAACTCAGGAGGTCATCTAGGTTTAAAAGCCTACTAACTTTGATGATTACATAACCTCCCTAACTGAAGTTGAAATGGATTTTGGAAATGTTTACTGATCCTATCTCTTCAAATTAAGCCATTAGTGTCAATCAATCTTCTAAATGGAATAAAACAGTTTTCTAGTAAAACTGATTTTATGTGTTCGTATAACGTTTGGGATTTGATTGAATTACCTAAGAGTGTTCATAACTAAACCAAACCCTGATACAAACGTTAAGAGACTACGAAACATGATTGATTGTAAAAGGTTATACTTAGGAAGGGATAAATTATCAAAGTTTTCTTTGAGGATCATCACTGTTCTAGTAGCTTATAATAGTTTAAGGCTACATTAGATGAACATTAAAAACAATTTTCCCTAACAAACTGGCTGACATATTTACATGTTCATAAACAACCTAAAAGTTCTAAACTGAAGGTTAAAGAACACTTTATTTGTAAGCCAATAAAATCCATGTATGGGTTAATGCAAACATCATAATGTGATGAAAAGCTAACATAATTATTTTCATCGATAATCAAGTGGATTAATGTACCTACCTCAAGATGAGTGGGAGCAACTAAAATAAACTTGTCTATATAGATGACATTCTTTTGACAAGTATATGCTACATAAGTCAAAGCATTGTTAACACAAACTTTGATATAATAAATCTCAGAGATATCTCTTACGTGATTGATATCATAACATACTGAGATAGACCCAATGGGATATTAGTTCCATTCCATAAGTTTAACATTAAATGGGTCCTTACATATGTAACAATCAATACTGCTCTCCTTCAGAGGATAATATGGTAAATGAGATTATTTTTTACGCTTCATTAATTGGAAGCCTTATGTAAGTTTAAGTCTATACTCGTTTAGATATTACTCACATTGCAACACACTAGATTTGTCTAGATTAATGTGAAGCATCTAATGGAGTATTACAATATCTTTAAAAGAAACGAGAAGCTATAATTTGAAGAAGAAGTGAGAATTAAAACCGGTTTATTACTCTAACTTTGAGATATTCAAAGATGACAAAATGTAATTTCGGGTATATCTTTATGTCAGCAGACAAAACCTATTTCATGGAGGAGTCATAATGCACTGATATTAACAACCTAAGTTATAACGACATAATATAGTGACTAAATGTTGTTGGAAATTTATCAGTGGACTCATAAGTTTATTAACTCCATATAATTAATGTTTTGAAGACTTAGTGTGATAAAGTCAGCTACCATGACTCCTTGAACAGTAACAGTTCAAGAGGTGCTGCATTAATTTTCGATACGCAATTAATTATTCGTTTATCCGGTCTAACCTCGTGTCTTCTTGCGCACTTGTGTCTTCTTGACAGACTGTTGGGCTATCAAGAAGGCACAAGTGCGCAAGATGGAGGTAGCAGAGATGAGGATGCTGAGGTGGATGTGTGGACACACGAGGTTAGACCGGATAAGAAATGAGGTTTTTAGGGAAAGATTAGGAGTGGCTAGTATATCGGAGAAGATTAAGGAGGGGAGATTGAGATGGTTTGGGCATGTGAAGCGGAGGGAAACGACGGCACCAGTTAGAGTATTGGAAACTCTTACTGTCGAGGGGAGGAGAGGAAGAGGCAGACCCAAACTGACATGGGATGAGCAGATTAGGCATGATTTAGTAGAGTTGCATCTTTCTGAGGACATGGTCCAAGATAGGACTGCGTGGAGGCATAGGATTAGGGTTAAGGACTTCTAGAAGATACTACAGTAAGGTCTTAGGTGTATTTTAAGGAGGTAGGTTTTTCCTAGTCTTTAAGGGACTTTTCCGGTGATTGCCTTCTTGTGTTTATGCCCAAATGATGTTGTATGCATGCTATTATACATGCTTTACATTATATTTTGTCAACTCGGATCAATTTCTTGGTATGGGGACTTCTTATTTGTATATTCTTTGACTTGGTGTGTTGGTTTGTTGTGCGTTTTCGAGCCGAGGGTCTCTCTGGAAGCAGCCTCTCTATCCCTATGGATAGAGGCAAGGTCTGCCTACATCCCACCCTCCCCAGACCCTATAAGTAGCTTTGCTATTTGTGGGATTTACTGGGTATGGTTGTTGTTGTTGTTGTTGTAATTAATTATTCGTTTATGAACGAATTGAGGAAACTAAGTTTTGTATCGAATACATTCATGATATGCTTAAGGATCCTATAACTGAAGGGCTATTACCCATAAGTCTTATTAAGAGAGCTCATAGACGGGTATTAATTAATGGCCATGCGCAATTGCATATCGTACTATGAATGACTAAGTATTAGTTAATTTTCCTCATCAGTTTGATTTTGTATGTCTCTAAGAATATGTCAAGTCGACATAACGGCATATAGACAAATAAAGTTACAAATCAAACAAAGGGCTTATGCATATTTTGATCATGACGATTAGGTTTTAAATTAAGGCTATAGTATGATTAATGGGGGTCCTGAGTCGCATAATGATTCAACGGCTGTATTTCTCTGCTATAGTACTTGTTTAAGGCTAAAATGAGTGTTAACTCCTGATCAGGCTTACCTAATACTCATAGTAAATGATTACTCGGCTAAGTGGGAGAATGTAAGATTAAATATTTTATTTTATATTTAATCTAGTAGTCATTATAATCATTTACATTATATGGATCAAAATATATAACAATCCTATTAAATAATTAGTTGGTAATTGTTGATGGGCCTAATTACCCTTATTAACTAATTAGGGTTTCCTCCTGGGTGCATATATTATGTAGAGGTTCTAGGGTCAGACATATAACCTAATAATCATAACATCAATATCGACCTCTATCTCCTAGCCGAACTCCCTTATTCGGTTTCTCTTACCACCATCATTAGATTGCACCCTAAGGAGGAACCAGACCAAGCTGACAATCATGTCAAACACTGTTGCTGCGTCTCCATCTGGATTCTCTGCTGGCCTGTGCTGATGCAATCAAATGTATGTTTTCATGTTTTCCATTATGTTTAAACAGAACTGACCAACATTATTTCAAATTGATTGTTGAAAGAATGAAAGTATATAACCTCAGGATTTACTCCATATCGTTTTAACTTACTCTATCTTTTGCTTCCTGTTCATTGTTAATTAAAGTTTCAATGGCAGCGTTTGTTCATGCCGATGTATTTGAGGAGATACTGATAAGAACAGACGTGAAGGATCTTCTCCGTTTCAAGAGTGTGTGTAAGTCATGGTATTCTTTAATCACAAGTCGTCGTTTCATTAATCTTCATCTGAATCATAGTTGCAACAAGGATCGCTACAACGATGAACTTGGACACAGAAGAATTAGATTAACAGATGATGATGATGATCTTGTAGGTTCTTCTAATGGCCTCATATGCATCTCTTCTTCTACATCTAGAGTTTTAGTAGGCAATCCGTTGACTAGAAAGGTACGACAACTAGAACTCCCCTTGTCGATGGGTTCACAAAGATGTCGCGGTTTTGGTTATGATTCATCCAAGGATGACTACACGGTTGTCGCAGTGGCCAACAAAGGCGAGAATCGTTCATGTGTTCACGTGCTGAGTTTGAAATCAAATGCTTGGAAAGTTATTGGAGAAGTGAAGTATAGATTTATTAGTAAGGTTGGTATCTTATGCAATGGTGCGCTTCACTGGATTGTGGAAGATAAAAACACGAAGAAAAAAATTATTGCTTATGATTTAAGTAAAGGAGAATTGAAACAAATCCCCCAACCTAATGATGCAAGATACGAACGTACTTCCAGTAGCCAACTTGGGATTGTTAATGACTGTTTATGCATCTATCGAGATAAAAATTCTCGTGATGACAGGTGGTTGATGGAAATCTACAATGTAAAACAATCGTGGGATCGGTTGCAACATAATCGTAAGACAAAATATGATATTGTACACTACTTTTCTACACGGCATAGTAGATTATGGTATCTAACTACTTTTGAACAAAGTGTTCTCCATTGGGATTATATTGAAGCCCCTATATATGTGCTGAGCCTCGTGTCTCCCCACGTTAGGCCTAAGCTGGAAGGTGGTAACAAGAAGAGTGCCACGGTGGGTTCAATTTGTGCATAGACCATCGTATCTCCCCACATCAATGGGAGGCGGAAGCGAGCAAGAGAATAAGAGGAGTGCCATGCATGGTGGGTTCTATTTGTTATGTATTTCATTTTTTTTTCTTTTATCACATAGGATGGATTATAGACTTTTGACTTCTTATCATACATTTGGCCCTCATCTATTTCTCTTCATGATATGTCCTTCAATTTTAACATTTTTTTTAGTCAAGAATGTCCTTTTGGTCCTGGATCAAATGCCTGAGTTTGATGCTGAGGAAGCAATCAAGATGGCAGAGCTTTGCAGTATGAGTTTATCTTCCAGTAGTTTCTGGTATTTGTATATTGTTATTTTGAGGAATGTTGGCTCAATGTATTTTAGAAACTTCTGACTTATGGTCTCTAAATGTGTTCTATGGTCTCATTTCCTTGCAGAATGTTCATCAAAGACCCATTGCCTAGCCCACGCGCCGATCATATATATAAGCCCACAGGGGTTCCACTCTCGAACCAAACGTCAACAGACAGGAACTGTTTATTAACAATGGATGTTACTTTATTGGTACCAAAGTTGCCCATTGACTGTGATGTTTTCTGGTTGATATTTGCTAGGAAAGATAGAATATAGTTGTTTAGTTACTAATCTTTAAAAACATGTAATTTGAAGTTTGATCTGCCAATATTTTATTTTAACAAACTCTATTAAATTTTGAGGTCTGATACCAATATTTCATATGGACCATTTGAAAATCCTTGTAAGAAGCATACTATTTGGCAATGATCTTTTGACTTGTACCATGATATTTTGCATTCACTCACTTCAATTCTTTCTTTTTAGTTAATGGAGTAGAGTACAAAATTGTGGACCAAGTGGAATTTTTAGTATCACCGAGCCTTCCGGTTGAGTGGTTTCCCCATGACTTTAATGGGAGGTCATGGGTTGGAGTCTCACCTTGGACAATTTTTGTTTCAGGTTGAGCCAAACTCCCAATTGTGGGGTTCCTCCTAGGAGGGTGGGCTGGTCATCTAATTCTTTTCTTCAGGCGGAAGGGTGATCCCAAGTGTTCGGGACGTTGCTGGTCAAAAAAATGTGGACAATTTGATGCTGTTAAGATTCTATTAAGGACCTGTCTTCTAGTTCCTTGTGCATCCTAGTTTGTCCCCTTTGATGGATCCAATCATTGTTTAATGCTATTTATCCTTAATTCTTAGTTTAAACCATTTTCAGTTAGTTTCAAGCAGATGTTGAGCACTTTGAAGATTAACAAATTTACATGGAGCAGTTTTTAGTAGTATTTTGTCTGCCGATTAATCTTTATAATATGACTGAATTTATTGTGAGCGAGAAGCATCCAACGTACAAGAAAATTGCCTACTAATTATTGTTTCTTTTTTGCCTTCCAAACTTGTGTCCAACCTTAAAGCACAAGTAAATGTAGAACTATTCAATTACCTCTATTAATTTAAGGAAGCCATATCCATAAAACCCCAAAATGTACAAAAATCGATATAGGCAGATACGCCATTGTTGTACTGAAAAACTCAAACGAATGACAAACGGATGACAGTTTTCTTCACATAGAACGAGGACCCAAAAGACTTTGAATAATAAAAACATAATTATTTTTTGCTTAGAAACACACCAATTTTTTTTTTTTTTGAAAAAAAAGTAGTGCTTATATACTCCCCCAGTTTCCAAGCGGTCACTGGCCCATTAACTGTTTGATTAAGTGTTGGTGCACTTGTGTCTGCACTTTGTCTGTATTTCGTCTTGATACAAAACGATGTCTTTGTTAGTCTTGTAAGTTTGACCAGTCAACCATCCTCCTGGTTTGACTTGGTCAAACAGTTTGAACAATGGTTGTAATATGGCTGTGTCGAAGGATGTGTCATCGAAGGATGTCTTAGATCCTTCGATGTGCTCGAAAGATGACCTTCGAAGGATAGACCACGAAGGATATCATCCTTCGTGGTACATGTTGATCCTTCGATGAGTTTCTGGTCGATAGATGATCCTTCGATCAGTCTATCTATCCTTCGACCAGACCTGCTGTGTTCGGGTATAAATACCCATGTGTTGTGTTCACTTCACAGTTAGACAGACACGAGAGACAAGGTTAGACATTGTAGAACACTCAGAGCATTCTGTCCAGAATACACACACACACGAAAGTTAGAGAGAGTTTGCAAAATACATTTGTAAACATTGAGCTTGTAACCGGAACCTTTCATACGCATTAATACAAGTGGTGTTAATCGTTGAATATTGTGTGTTGTGTTTATGCTTGTCTTTTCTCGGTTTGCATGCTAGCTTGGATTCCGCACTCGCTAGTGTGTTAGATATAACAAGGAATAGGTTAAACCTCAACCTCCGAGGGACCTACAAGTGGTATCAGAGCCGTGGCTCTTTTCCTTGTTAAAAACCGGATTTTTACAAGTCTTTGGAGTGTTTGGATAAAACTCACTGTTTTTAGCATCCGTTTTTACTGATTTTCTCGTATTTCTTGTCGTAAAAACGTGTCTAAACTTACTGCATGTGTTAAAAGACGGGTTGGGTAACTTGAAAACTTGTTTTTAAGTTGTTTGGTCATTTCCGGCCAAAATTCCGGCATACTCCGGTACCGGTTTCTGGGTTGAGCATTCGATTTTTGGTAATATTTTATGTTTCAAATCATGGTTATGGCAGAAAGCATGGTCTGACCATATCTTCTGCAGAAAGTTTCTACCAACCCATCACCTTTTTCTCCAACCTGTCACTCTTTGTCAACTGTGTCAGATCCGTTCGAAAGATATCCTTCGAACTCGAAAGATCATCTTTCGATCAGTGGAGGTTCGATAGATCATCATCATTCGAACCAAGGAATCATTTCGAAAGATCATCTTTCGATCAGTGGAGGTTCGATAGATCATCATCATTCGAACCAAGGAATCATTTCGAAAGATCATCTTTCGATCAGTGGAGGTTCGATAGATCATCATCCTTCGAACCAAGGAATCATTTCGAAGCATACATCTTTCGGTCTACAGTCCTTTTTCGAAAGATAAGGATCCTTCGGTTGGAGAATCTTTCGAAATCTTTGTTCGAAACTCAACAGTGATCTTTCGAACACTGTTGATCCTTCGAACAAGCGTTGATCTTTCGATCCTTAGTCTGTTTATGCTTAACAAGTTTGTGATTTTCAGGTTCTTATTTTTCTTGATAAAAAATGAATCCAAGGTGGAATACTCTGGTAAATACAGATATGTATTTTGGTACTCCATCATCTTCCGCACCGGTATCTTCTCAAGCTAATGCAATTTCTACCGGTCAATGGGCATTTGTATCAAATCAAATTCCAAGTGTTCAAAGCATTCTTTTAAGCGAGAGCGAAACCGGAAGTTTGAATCGGCCTCCAAAGTTGATGCACTTATATGAATATCCAGGATGGATTGATAGATTTCATACATACGTTCTTGGTCAAAATACAGAATTGTGGTTGCGGTTCATTACAGATTTCGATCAAACAATAGAAGTTGCCGCATCATCTGCTGCTACGTTTGCAGATCTCACGGAAGATCAAAAGAAGGTTTATGATTTGGAAAAGAAGGCATACGCCATTCTTACTCAGGCGTTAAGTAAAGACATTTATCATCAATTTGTCAGTTACAAGACGACAAAGAGGTTGTGGGACGCATTGAAGACAAGGGGCGTAGGAAATGAAGCGACACGTCAATTGAGAAAAGAACTGCTGAAGAAAGAGTTTGATGGTTTTACTTGTATGGAGAATGAGTCGTTGGGTGATTTGATAAGTCGATTTAATCATTTGCTGACTGAATTAGCAAATTTTGGGGTTGTTACAGCTTCTGCAGAGATTGTAAAAAGGTTTGCAGACGCGTTGCCACCTCAATGGAATACTTTCTTGGAAATCATGAAGTACAATGGTACTTTAGCTACAACAAGCTTCAACGACTTTGTTCAAATCCTGGAAAACAAGAATCAGGAAGAAACTCTCAAGGCAAAAAGAGTTCCAGTGCCACAAAATCCTGAAATGTATTATGGAACTTCTAGCACTTCTACAAAGCCTTCTTCACACGCTCCAATTCAAACAGCCTTTGTGACTAGCATAGACATGTATGGGAATACTATCCAAGTTCCGGTGCCTCCAAAAACAGACATGTATGGAAATCCGCTTGAACCAGTTCCTCAACAACAAAGCCAACAACCTCTCAGACCAACTGATATGTTTGGAAATCCATTACCTGTTCGATCTACCGGATCAACAGACATGTATGGGAATCCACTTCCTCCTCAATCTACCGTACAAACAGACATGTATGGGAATCCTCTTCCTCCTCAACAGCAAGCGTGTTATGGAAGCACATCATCTGCTGGTCAGCAATCAAAGCCAAATACAGTACGGCTCGACACCTCAAGCTTTTCTAAAGTCAGTGTGGAAGTAGCAAAGGAACACATGGAGCTGCTAAACACTTTGGTGAGCGCATACTGTGGATTAGTGGAAGGTCAGATTGGCAACATTAATCTGACACAAGAAGACTATCAGCAGATTGATAAAGAGGAGATGGAGATGATGGACATCAAGTGGGCCTTTGCCAGTGCTGTTAGGCGAGCAAAGGATTTTATGGAGAGAACTGGGAGAACCAGCTTGGAGAGCAAGAAAGACACCAAGTATGGGTTTGATAAGCAGGCTGTCAAGTGTTTCAACTGTGGTGAACGTGGTCATTTCAAGCGTGAATGTACGAGACCATCTCAGCATGGAAACTAGAATCCCTTCAGAGGTCAAGGCAACCAGCAGAACCAGAACAGGAACAATGTTCGTACGTTGGTACCTGTCAACAACCAAAGCCAAGCAGGACCATCAAATGCCAACCAGGCACTTGTGGTTCAAGTAGATGAAGGTTGTGATTGGTCAATCCAGTTTGGAAATGATGCTCCAGATGGAACAGCGTGTTTTGCTGAAGTTGTTAAGGATTTAAAGCACGCCAGTGGTGGAGAATCTTCCACCAATGGTGATGAATCTTCTGAGGATGAAGACAGTTCTGGTTATAGTGGAAGCTCAGATGAGGAAACCTCCACTTCAGGCAATGATCAGGTGGATGAGACATCAAGTGCGTCAATCGATGCAGATATTGATGAGCTATTGGAAGAAGCTGCAGCAGGAATTCAAAGAAGATCTATTTTGGTGGATCAAGCTGCTTATTCTTCGTCTTCTCTCCATTCAGCCTTTATGGCTAATGTCGACAGTTCATCAAGTCAGGTATGTGTCGAAGAACTCACTTCTGGTAGTTGTGATAACTGTGATAGTTTGCGTATTAAATGTGCTGATTTGGATGCAAACATGTCTGAGTTGCAAGGCAAACATGATGCTTTACAAGCTAGTTTGTTTGACTTGCAAGACAAACATGTTTCTTTGAATGATAAGTGGTGTGAATTGCAAAGCAAACACGAGGCTTTGCAAGAGAAATATGATGTGACATTCATCCACAATCAAAAGTTGACCGTTGATCTTTCCAAGTGCACAGAAGCCAACATGTTTTATGAAAACCATGAAAAGGAATTTAAGTCAATGATTGAAACGTTAAAGAAAGATAAAACTGAGTTGACAAAAATGGTTTCCAGAAAACAAACTGACATAAACTTGTATATCACTCGCCTTGAGGTAATGCAAAAGGAAATGGCTTGTGTTAAAACTGAAAGTGAGGCGATCCGACTCAAGTTAGACAGTTATTTGAGCTCTAGCTATGTGTTGGATCACATCATTGATGTTCAGAAAGAGAAACGGGATGTCACATGCATAGGTTATAAGAAATGTCCACCACCCGTGAGAAACAATTATGATGCCATGCCTGATGAGGAGTATAGAACTCACTTTGAGCCATCTGTTCCTTTTGATGTTGAGGAATTTGCAACAGGGCTCGGATACAAGAAGGAAGTATCATCAGATTCGGATGTGTCCGCAGATACTTTTGTAACTGCTGAACAGAATCAGGATCCTCCAGTTGTGATTGAGGATGCTGATTCTTCTGATGATGAATCCGATGATACTGATTCAGCAAAGTCTGATGCGGTGATAAACGAAGAGGACATACCTCTTGAGAATCATATTCTGTGTGATCCTCCTGCAAAACCCGCTAAGACTGTTGCAATCGAGTCCGTGTCTGCACCAGAGTTGGAGAGTGTGGATTTGCTGTACACTCTGGTTGGTGATGATAAAATCTATTCAGACAAAGATTTTCCTATTAAGAATGTTAATCAATCTTTAATCAGTAAAGTCTTTGAAAATTCAACAAGTAAGTTTTTGGGAAAGACAGGATCACGTGTTACAGTAACACAGTGCCCTCCTATCCCAAAGGCTGAAGTTAGAAAACAATTTGGCAATCAGAAATTACCAACAGTGCAAAAACAGCAAAATCATGCCAAACCAAAAGGTAAAACACCGACTCAAGGTCAAAGGAAGCCGAATCAGAAGAAGAAAAAGAATGTGAACTTTGTGAAATCTAAGGGAACGGACAAAATTGAAAAGTTTCAAAATCAATCTAACTTAGATTTTGTCAAGAAAGCAACAGTGATGAAAAGGAATGAACCAAGTAGTTCAAAACCTAGTACCTCGGGATCACAAAGTTCATCATCAACAAGACGACCACATGATACTTCGGGGTTTGTTGAACGAAGATCATGTTTTGAATGTGGTACAATTGGGCATATTGTCAGAAATTGCCCGTATCTTCATAAGTTAAAAGGAAAAGAAGATGATCCCCGTGAACACAATCACCAAAAGCGATCTGTTTCTGTAAAACAAGATCCCCGACTTGTAAGAGAAAGGGAAAAGAAACAGAAACGCCAACAGGTCAAGAAAATTGAAAAGGCAATTAAAATCGATGTGGTTCAAAAACAATCGGTTCCAGTTAAACCAGAAAGTTCAAAATTTTCAAAAACTTCAAACAATAACGAAGTTAAATTTGCAAACAATCAAACTGGTAAATTGCAACAGACATGGAAACCTAAAATAACCACAAATTCAGGGGGACCATCACAATTTTCAAATCATCAAAGAATAGAGGTTATTGTTGTTGATGAAAATGGAAGACCCAAGACCACAATGGCTTGGGTCCCCATCTCCAACTAATTATGTGAGTTCATGTGCAGGATGTTCCAGGAGGAACTATCAGTAGTCATTGGATTGTTGATAGTGGAGCATCCAGGCACATGACAGGCGACATGAAGCTTCTCTACGACGTCAAATCTATTAGAGGAGGTTATGTTGCTTTTGCTGGAGATAAAGGCGGATATATTACGGGTGAAGGAATGATTTCCAACGGGGTTGTTAGCTTTGATAAGATCAACTTCGTACAACAACTTGATCACAATCTTCTTAGTGTTTCTCAAATTTGTGATAAGCAGTTCTCAGTACACTTTGATGCAAATGGATGTTATGTGCTGAAACACGGCTTCAAAATTCCAAAAGAATGGATTCTCTTGTCGGCTCCAAGGATAAATGATTTGTATGTTCTTGATATGAGCCAAGCTATCACAACGTCTGCACAAGCAACTTGTTTCGTTTCCAAAGCCACAGAAAAAGACACAATCTCTTGGCACAGACGAATGGGTCACATTCACTTACGCAAAATGAATCATTTGGTATCAAATGAATTGGTGAATGGTGTTCCTCTTAAAAACTTCCATCTTCAAGACGTCTGTGTTTCGTGCCAGAAAGGAAAACAAACGAAGAAGCGACACCCTACGAAGAAAATCAACACGGTGGCTGTTCCTCTTGAACGTTTGCACATGGATTTGTTCGGTCCTGTCAAGCACAAAAGCATTAGGAATGATCAATACTGCCTCGTGATAACTGATGACTATTCAAGATTTTCGTGGGTGGCGTTCATGGCACATAAGAGTGAAACCTTCGGTATTATCAAAAACTTGATCATTCAGATTCAGAATCTCTATAACTTGAAGGTTAGGCGGATACGTAGCGACAATGGTACTGAATTCAAAAATCATGCTATGGCGGAGTTTTGCACTTCAAAAGGTATTCTTCACGAATTTAGTGCAGCTTACACTCCTCAACAGAATGGCGTCGCTGAACGTAAGAACCGCACATTGATCGAGACTGCTAGGACTATGTTGGTAGAGTCACAATTGCCGATTCCTTTTTGGACTGAAGCTGTGGCCTCTGCATGTTATACGTTGAACCGAGTCCTTACAGTCAAAAGGCACAACAAGACCTGCTTTGAGCTTATTAACAAACGGAAACCAGATTTGTCATATCTTGAACCGTTTGGAGCTCCGTGCACAATAATCGATCCTAATGGAAAGTTTGGGGCAAGAGCCATTGAAGGATACTTTCTTGGGTATTCCACCCCTAACTTAAGAGTCTGGAATCTAGAGACTAAAAAGGTCGAGGAATGGTCTGAAGTCAGAGTACAAAGGCACACTTTACCAGTTAGAAATCCTGGTCAGCCTTGGATGTTTGAGTACGATGACTTTTTCAATTCGATCAATGTTGAAGCCGTTGAAGAAAATGCTGCGGCAAGGATGTTTTTCGAGAGTGACAATGCAACAGAGTCACCATTGGTTCGTCCAATTCTTGTCAATCAAGAACCATCTTCGGTGAACAATAATGCTCTCGACAATGAGGATTTTCACGATGCTACCGAATTGAACGAATCTTCAGAGGATGATGAATTTCCCGATGCAGATCAAGAAGCTCCAACAGCAGTACATGGTACTTCAGAAGGTACACCTCCAGTGGATGTCCCTAGAACAGCTGAAGCTACTGCATCATCCTCTTCGTCAATTCCGGGCCTTGAATTGATTGTTGATCTCAATCTCAACAATCTGGGTACAAATATTCCAGTTCGAGATAATCCAGAGACAAGGATTCACAATACCCATCCTCAACAAAACATCATCGGAAATGTACAAAGTGGCGTTCAAACAAGAAACATGTTGCGAAACAACAACAATGCAGGCTTGTATGCAGATATCAGAGAATCTGGTCAACAAAATGATTGGTCCTTCGCGTGTTATGTCTCACAAGAAGAGCCAAGAACTTGGAAAGATGCCTTGAAAGATAACTCTTGGGTTGAAGCAATGCAGGAAGAACTGCAACAATTCCAGAAGCTTGGTGTCTGGAAACTCGTAGAGAAACCTGCTGGTTATAAGAAGATTGGTACCCGTTGGGTGTTTAAATGCAAAAAGGATGACCGTGGAATCGTTATTCGAAACAAAGCAAGGCTAGTCGTTCAAGGTTTTCGTCAGATAGAAGGAATCGACTACAACGAAGTGTATGCACCTGTTGCACGTCTAGAAGCAATTCGGATTTTTCTGGCTTATGCCTCATTCAAAGGTTTCAAGGTATACCAGATGGACGTGAAAAGTGCATTCTTACATGGTGTGGTGGAAGAAGAGGTGTACGTCGAACAGCCTCCAGGTTTTGAAGATCCTATCCATCCCGATCGGGTTTGGTTGCTCAACAAAGCTCTATATGGTCTACATCAAGCACCGCGAGCTTGGTACGCAACCTTATCTAATTATCTGCTGGAAAATGGATTTCGCAGAGGTCTTATCGATTGTACTCTTTTCATCAAAGAACAAGATGGAGATCTTCTACTGGTTCAGGTATACGTTGATGATATTATTTTTGGTTCTACTAACGATGTTTTGTGTAGGAATTTCGAGCGCATTATGCAGGATAAATTCGAGATGAGTGCTATGGGGGAAATGACTTTCTTTTTGGGCCTACAAGTACAACAAACTGAGTCTGGGATATTCATCCATCAGACTAAATATGTTGGTGACATCTTGAGCCGGTTTCAGATGTCCGATGCAACGCCCATTGGTACCCCATTGCCGCAAAATCATGGAATTACTCCAGACTTGAAGGGTGAAGCTGTTAGCCCCTCGTACTACCGCGCGATGATCGGATCTCTTATGTACCTCACAGCATCAAGACCAGATATAATGTACCCAACGTGCCTGCTTGCCAGATATCAAGTCAATCCGAAGGCCTCACATCTTGCAGCTGTAAAAAGGATTTTTCGTTATTTGAAGGGTTACCCTGACACCGGTCTATGGTACCCTAGGGATAATAACTTTGACTTGATCGCATTCAGTGATTCTGATTTTGGCGGATGCAAAATCGACGGCAAATCCACAACGGCTGGATGTCAGTTTTTGGGAAATCGCCTAGTCACATGGCAGTGCAAGAAGCAGACGTGCGTCGCTACATCAACATGCGAAGCTGAATACATTGCTGCCTCAAGTTGTTGCTCCCAAGTCCTTTGGATCCAACAACAAATGCGCGACTACGGTTTTGAATTCCTAACTACTCCTATTTACGTTGATAATTCTGCTGCCTTACAGATCACTAGAAATCATGTGCAGCATTCAAAGACTAAGCACATCGAAATTAAGTATCACTTCATACGTTATTGCTTTGAGAAAAGGCTAATCGATGTTGCTTATGTCCACACCGATGACCAACGTGCCGACCTTTTTACCAAAGCATTTGACAAATCAAGATTTGACTATTTATTATTGGTAAACGGCATTAAGGTCAAGCAAGAGTAAAACCAACATCGGAAAATCATTTTTGTAAATACCTTTGTGTTTTAAATTTGTCTTAGTTTATTGATTTTAGGGGGAGTAAATCCAAAAATTTGAAAATCCAAAAACATCGAAAAATTTCAAAAACACAAAAACAATAGAAAATCAAAAATGAGTTTCCTGGCGAGCAAAAGAGAAAATGATAGTACATCAGTGGTCTGTCTAAACCTCTTTAAACCTTAAATGAAAAATATGTTAAGCAGCTCTATATAAGATGTATCGGTAGGCTCACAATCATTTTAAAGTGTGCAGGGTGATATAAACTTAAATCGACTGAAGACCAGGTGGGAACCACTCATTGGCATATGGTCTTGGTACCGAAATTTCGTTTGAGAGATTGCCGAGGTTCTGAAATATTCGGTCTTTATGCTGCTTATCATCTGAGTATCATGGTTGTATCTTTTACCGAAAAATAACGGGGACGCAAGTCTAGATCTTCCATGATACTATACATACGTGTACATACTGCATACGACCTCAATAAGTGATCAACAATCACATGTCCAAACAAAATAAGTGATAAAATATCACTTCTATCCGGGAGTCAAGTTCGTCTCTCTGTTGTACGAAAGTACTGACCTGTTCACGGACTTGCTCCTGTGCCCTCATGCATCGAAAATCAAGTTCCTCATCAATAAGTGAGAATCTCACATCATATACGGTCAAACAGATGATAATCGGTATACTCACCGGTAAGATGAACCCTCGTGCATACCTTGATACGGGAATGTGTCGTGATGTGGATGAACACCGGTCGGTAAGTATAAATCATACCTTAACGTATCCTCTCGCCATGATTACATCTGATAAGTTGAGCTTATGTGGACAACAATACCGATAATTGTTATAGGATGCTTATCTTAATGTTAACTAACTGAACAACAAGAGCGTTTTGGCATGACCGTACACTGATATGATTCTCTTACCCTCGAAACTCGCAAAAAGAATGTCTGTAAATATTTATTTAATGCTTTCAGTTTCTGCATCTTTGTATATATTTATTTACTGCTTTCAGTCTTTACATTTGAAATATTAAAACACACCTAAAATTGTTTTAATATAAACTTTATAAAAGCCAAAAAGATTTTATTTCTATCTTATTTTCGATCGTACGATGTTGGAGCTCGAGTCTTCGTTACCTGAAACCTGATTGAAAACCAAAACGACTAAATCTTCATAAACGGTCGAAATTTGCAAGTTTTGAAAGTTAAAGACTAAAATTGACAAATTTTCTTTAAACTTTCAAACTGTCGGACGGTGTTTGTTTAAGCAATGGTCACATGTGTGTCATTTACTTATGATATTCCAAGCAGTTGTTCTCATTACGCGTTTAGATTTCTTGCATGTTCAGATTCTAAAGGCAAGGAGAACATGGTCGATGACAAGCTTCGGAATGAAGACACGACGTGAAGGCACTCAAAAGACGAAGATGATCGAGTTGCCGCTGACCATCATCAACACCACAAGGATCTCAATTCATAAAGAACAAGTATTTCACGAGCATAACTCAAGGGGAAGCTTATGTTAAGGGGGAGTTTGTCAACACACTTCCTACATCAAACGGGGAGTTTGTTGGTACACTTTCTGCTTTCAAGACGTGAAGACTTTAAAGATCCTCCGACATTGAAGACTTGAAAGGACGTCAAAGACTTGAAGTCACGAAGATCGAGACAAAGATCGAGACAAAGCTACAGCCAGACAAAGCTACAGCCAAGGGGGAGTTTGTTGGTGCACTTGTGTCTGCACTTTGTCTGTATTTCGTCTTGATACAAAACGATGTCTTTGTTAGTCTTGTAAGTTTGACCAGTCAACCATCCTCCTGGTTTGACTTGGTCAAACAGTTTGAACAATGGTTGTAATATGGCTGTGTCGAAGGATGTGTCATCGAAGGATGTCTTAGATCCTTCGATGTGCTCGAAAGATGACCTTCGAAGGATAGACCACGAAGGATATCATCCTTCGTGGTACATGTTGATCCTTCGATGAGTTTCTGGTCGATAGATGATCCTTCGATCAGTCTATCTATCCTTCGACCAGACCTGCTGTGTTCGGGTATAAATACCCATGTGTTGTGTTCACTTCACAGTTAGACAGACACGAGAGACAAGGTTAGACATTGTAGAACACTCAGAGCATTCTGTCCAGAATACACACACACACGAAAGTTAGAGAGAGTTTGCAAAATACATTTGTAAACATTGAGCTTGTAACCGGAACCTTTCATACGCATTAATACAAGTGGTGTTAATCGTTGAATATTGTGTGTTGTGTTTATGCTTGTCTTTTCTCGGTTTGCATGCTAGCTTGGATTCCGCACTCGCTAGTGTGTTAGATATAACAAGGAATAGGTTAAACCTCAACCTCCGAGGGACCTACATTAAGAGCCACACCCATCGATCAATCATGACAATGTTCACAATCACATAAAACAAGATCGGGCATTTATACCTTATCATTTATCTGTATTTACACGCTATTCCCTCTATTTTCTTCTCTCTGTTAGACCCTCTAGTGTTGTATATGCGTGTTATTTGTTGGGACTCATCCATGTTTGCAGCGGAGTTAAACGAAAACATGATTCGGCATTCTTGATGAATAGGAAACAGTTATGCAAGAATGATAAACAAACAGAGAAAATGACGGTAATGAAATGGACAATTCTGAAGAAATGAAAATTGTCTTGGAGCTGGAACAGTTTGCCGGACTTTACATATATATATATGAGTGATGTTTGGCGGTTCCATTTTGGCGGGAATAACTGCTTATAGCAGTTTAAACATACCCGCTTATCATCATCACCATAAGTTATCATATCTATCGAAAACATATAAGTTATAAAACTAATGCACACATAATAGCATAATTAAGCTTAATTATATGTCTAATACTTTCCCCTGAACTTGATTGTGCTTGGCTGCATACATGAGCACACTTTGATTTGCTTCATCGACGGCCTTCATCGCCTCTTTGAAATCAAACCTCAGACGTTTCTTTTGCATCTTTATGGCTCCTTCCTAGTCATTCCCAGCATATAAGGCGTAATGTTCCATGGCCTCTTCTTCTTGTACAGCATCAACACTCATCCTTCTTTCATGGCAACCGGCCGACGAGCTTTCTCCTTCCTTTATCATTTCTTTGTCGATCACCTTCCCTTGCACCTTCTTGAACCTGTAATAATACACCAGTACATCAAGATACATTGCATAAATGATTCTCATGAACTCGCCGTCATGATACCCATATCCCATGTCTTTTGCAATCACCGGCCACATGTTATTATCGGTGACATTCCGGTAGCCACCATCACGTTCAACCACCATATACAAGCCCAGCAGATCTACTTTCTTGTTATCGGCCGCGTAGGGAGGAATGGGTCTTGTGGAAATTCCCAGTTTAACAGTAATGAACCACGTCAACATTTCTTTGAATTTTCCCTCCAATTCGTGTTTATACTTAAACACAAATTTACTATCTTCCATCATCTCCAGTAATGATTTGCAGTCGGAGAAATTGTGAAATTCCATTGCACGTATGATCATCTGACTCCAATCGGGTTCTTGAGAGGATATATTCAGATCCTCAAAATAAGAATCAAGATAATTTTCTTTGTATTTTTCATTCACATCATTTAATTCCACCACCCTCTGTTTTTCTTTTAATCTGAGTTCCTCTTCTTTGGTCAGACCATTCACATTATTCACTGTGTTCAACACCGTAGCAGAAAACATCGGAAAAAACTTACAAGTGTCACCGGTTTTATTAACCGTATACCCTTGCAAGGTTAGTTGATTCATACTCAACACATTCCAGTCTAATTCCAGTGTATAGAATACACTTTGTATTCTTAATGTTTCATTACTTGATTTGATTTCCACTGCCCCTATTCCCCGAATGAACAAGAAATTACTTTCCCCTGATTTAGTTTCCACCCCAACTAAATGTTTGATTCGCTTAAAAATGTTCAAATTTCCGGCATAGTGATGAGGAAATGTAGAACTTACGTACCATGTATCGCCCCACTGGCCACCCTCTGTTCCCGTAACAATCATCTCATCGCAGCAGACTACTTCACCCTCTTGACTCTAAATTCCGGCGTTAACCGCTTGATCAATTGAGTGGCTTCGTCATTTTCTTTCGATTTGCATGAATATATCTGATGGCCGGGTTGATGGCAATAATAACATAGCCTTACACGGGGAAGTTTCCTTTCTTTATCATACTTTTCATCGAGACAATGTTGAACGGGCATTGTCGTCGATGTTGGTTGAATTTCAGCCTTCCTTGATAACGTGGCTCTGATACCACTTTGTTGGGACTCATCCATGTTTGCAGCGGAGTTAAACGATAAACATGATTCGGTATTCATGATGAATAGGAAACGGTTATGCAAGAATGATAAACAAACAGAGAAAACGAAGGTAATGAAATGGACAATTCTGAAGAAACGAAAATTGTCTTGGTGCCGGAACAGTTTGCCGGACTTTACATATATATATATATATATATATATATGAGTGATGTTTGGCGGTTCCATTTTGGCGGGAATAACTGCTTATAGCAGTTTAAATATACCCGCTTATCATCATCACCATAAGTTATCATATCTATTGGAAACATGTAAGTTATAAAACTAATACACACATAATAGCATAATTAAGTTTAATTATATGTCTAATATTATTATTGTTTCTTCTTTTCTATCTGTATAGAACTGTCGTACCTTTCGGATCTTAAATTTGTGTTTTGGATTATCGTAAGAATAAAGACAAACAGATATGTTCAAATTTATTCTCTCAATAAAGCATGATATATGTTGGATTAGGTGATCTTATTATTATGATTCTCATATTTGTAGAAGAAAAAAAATAAATTTGGGTGTAAGAAAACACTTCAATGAGGGGCCAAATATGTAAATATATTTAACCATATACCAATCTGCTATTTTCGCTAAACCACAGGAGCAAAAATATAAATTATTTAAAACTAGATTGTAGCAAGTATATATTTACTCCATAATCCATATCGTTTACTGTTTTTCAATTTTCTGTTTGCCGACCCTATTAGGGTTACAATCGCTGAGCTTGCTCATGACGATTTAGTTGAGCAGATACTCATAAGATTAGACGTGAAGGATCTGATCCGGTTCAAGACTGTGTGCAAGTCATGGCATTCTTTAATCACAAGTCCTGGTTTCGTTAGTCGTCATCAGAACAGTAGTTATAACGAATATAATAACATATACGGCTACACCAGTCAAAGAATTGTTTTATCAGCTACTTGTGATCATAGGCTTGTTGGTTCTTCCAATGGCCTGGTCTGCATCATCATCATCTCTGAGTTTAGTTATAATGTTTTAGTATGCAATCCGTCGACCAGAGAAAGTACGACAGCTGAGACCTTATTCCCGTTTGATAAGTTCACCATTATTATGTTGGGGTTTTGGTTATGATTCATCCAGAGATGATTACACGGTTTTCGTAGGGGCCAGGAAAGGCGAGAATCAAACTTATTTTCAAGTCTTGAGTTTGAAATCTAATGTGTGGAGAGTTATTGGAGAAGTGAAATATAAATATGGATGGTGGTTTAATCGGGGTGGTGTGTTATGCAATGGTGCACTTCACTGGATTGTAAGAGATGAAGAAAACGAGAAGAATATAATTATTGCTTATGATTTATCTAAAGAGGAATTTAGAGAAATCCCATGATGATCCAAGATATGAATGTACTTTTCGTAGCTACCTGGGAATTGTAAAAGAATGTCTGTGCATTTACCGTCGACGTCGTTATTCTCAAGATGTTCATGACATATGTTTGATGAAGAAGTACAATGTAAAAGAGTCGTGGGAACCACTGCCACATGATCGCGAGATTAACTATGAATATGTACACGGCGAGATTAACTATGAATATGTACACGGATTGACAGCACCGCGGGAGGATGAGGATTATATTCTACCCCAGACTTCGTGTTATAGAACTGATGTTGGTTGGGATTATATTTGGACCCCCGTATTTGTGCCGAGCCTTGTATCTCCCCATTCTTATAGGAGTGCCAAGGTGGGCTCAATCTATTATGTATTTCCTATTTTTTTTCATAGATTTGCCTTCACTTTTGATTTCTTATTATCCATACATTTTGCCTTCATTAACTTTTCTTCTTGGTATGTCGTTAATTCCTCAGCAGTTAATCAAGGAACCAAATGCCTGAGTTTGATGATGTTGAAGCAGTCAAGATGACAAGAGTTCTGGTATAAATCTATCCATGGTTGTAAAACAAGGTTTCCAAGTCCGAGTACTCTCCGAGTAATCGCTCCAAGGTAAGTTACCGAGGCGACTTTCTTCAACTCCGACTAATTACTCGGAATCGATCAAACACGATCAACCTTAGCCAAAATCAGATCTAGTAGGCCAACTCAGACCGAGTTTGACTTTAAAACAAATAAAATATACTTTATATGCCTATTATATAAATGAATGAATATCATTTTCACGTATTTTGTTATAATTATTAGTAAACTTATGTTATTTAACATATATTTAATTTCCAAAAACTAGTTTCTTTATAATTTACCATGTCCGAGTACTCTCCGCCTAGACCGAGTACTCTCAACTCCCCGCTCGACCGACTAGGGAGTGCCTAGCGACTTTTGCAACCATGAATCTATCTTCTAGTTGTTTCTAATATCTTGTGAATGATTATTTCGAGGAATTCGTGTTTAAGTAACTCAACATTAATGGTTTTTAAACGTGTTCTATTCACCCTTTGAATTAATATTTGGCACCCATGATCTAGTGGTATAGTGTTTGCCCCTCACAAAAGTGGGCGGGTTCAAATTTTTGAAAATGCAAGGTTACATGGTATTTAGGTGTAATAAATTGTTAAGAGAAAAAATGATGATATTTGGCATTCATTCATTTCCTTTTTTTTTCTTTTTTGATATTTCAGTTGAGAGGGGAGATCCAGGATAATAATTATTTTGGAGTGTGCAATGATTTGACGCTTTTAAATTTTTCAACAGGGGAGATTTGTCATCAGTCTAATAATTATTTTGGAGTGTGCCTATTGGCACACTAAAGTGCCTATTGGCACACCAAACCCTAGCAAAAATTAGGGTTTATCTACGCTGCGTATTGGTCAATACGCAGCGTATAGGGTTACCCTTATACGTTGCGTATTGACCAATACGGAGCGTAGATAGACCATAGATCTCAGTGCCTGATTACCAATCATTGCACAGAAAACAATGTTCCCATACGCTGCGTATTGGTCAATACGCAGCATATATAAAACTGATGCAAATTTGGGGTCATTTTGGTAGGTTTGAAGTGTCAATTTTTTGCCAGGTTTGTATACGCTACGTATTGAGCAATACGTAGCGTATAACCAGGGACCATTTTTGTAAATTTATGAAACTTCAGGGACCATATTTGTCAGTTTTCGAAAATTTAGGGACCTTTTTGTAAATTTTCGAAAAACCAGGGACCATTTGTGTAAATTTACGAAATATCAGGGACCATTTTTGTAAATATATCAAAAACGCAGGGACCATTTGTGTAAATTTACGAAATCTCAGGGACCATTTTTGTAAATATATAAAAAAAGGGGAAAAGGGGGGTCTTCATTTAAGAACCGGCCCTTGCAAGACTCGAACTCATGACCTCTCGTTTAGAACCGCAACGCCTTAACCAGTTTATCCTCTGTCCAGAGCTGTTAGAATATGAAACTTAATTTTTATATGTAGTAGCTATCCTATACGCTGCGTAGTGACCTATACGTAGCGTATATGGACACTTTATATACGCTGCGTATAGGTCAATACGCAGCGTATTTGAACACTTATATACGCTGCATATAGGTCAATACGCAGCGTATATAACCTTCTGAATTTTAATTTCACACAGAACCTGTTAAATAACCTGTTATATTCCAGAACCTGTTAAATAACCTGATATATTCCAAAACCATATCGATACAACAAAACATGTTATATAACCTGCCATAATTTTATATGTACACCACAATATAAAAGTTTGTGCATACATAACAAAATGATATATACAAGAGTTTGATATATACAATAAAAGTTTGTGAATACATAACAAAATGATAAAATACTACTACTGCTGCTCCTGCTGCTGCTGCTGTTGCTGATCCCATTCCGCATCCGTAATGAAGGGTAGTGGAGGTAACCCGTCATGCTGTCGCTGCTGCTGCAGCGCCGCAGCCACCCACTCCAACAGATAATTGTTTCTTTCAGATAACCGAAGCTGCCGCTGATATGATGGGTCAGCACCGGGCCAAACATGGCGTGGGAACTGAGGCGCCCCTGGTGGTCCACGCGGCGGTGGTGGCTGCGGAATGACGACGGCCGGCTCATACGGCTCCGGCGGCTCCGGATCGTGCAGGGGATAATACGGAGGGAACTCCGCCGGCAGCTGTTGAAGCTGATATTGCGTGCCGTCCTTGTTCTTAAACTGCTTCCCGTCTGGGAAGTCTTTGGTAACGTGCATTCCGGATATAACATTCTTCCCCATCCGCTTCGGCTGTGCCGGCGGACCTACATTGTCGCGGTCAGTCTCCGAATGATAGCCCAACGAAAGGGCTATCCTAGTCACGTAGGCTCCGCCGAATAACAATCCGCGCTCCTGTCGATGATGCGCGGAGGCGAAGTATTGCGCCAACCCGTGGGCGAGAGCGCACGGCCTCTTGTATAAGAGGCAATATAAGAAAAATAAATCGCCACTGGTGCACCACTCCCGGCTTTTGTTTCGAGCCGTGTTCGAAGTGGAAATCATTTTGTGTAAATACCTGCACAAAAGGAAACCAGTCAGTAAATAATAATCAGACGACATCGACTAAGATCGTCGTTAAATAATATTTTTTTATTATTTAGTCGACGTCGTCCGTAAGGCGCGTACGGGCCTAACGAGCGTCGAAACTAAGTCCGTCGTTAAAATATATATTTTTTTTATTGTTTAGTTGAAGTCGAACCGTAAGGCGCGTAGGTCTCTAACGAGCGTCGAAACGGAGATCGTCGTTAAAGTATAAAACTTCGATCTTAGTTTCGACGCTCGTTAGCGACCTACGCGCCTTACGGTTCGACTTCGACTAAACAATAAAAAAAAAATATATATTTTAACGACGGACTTAGTTTCGACGCTCGTTAGGCCCGTACGCGCCTTACGGACGACGTCGACTAAATAATAAAAAAATATTATTTAGTCGACGTCGTCCGTAAGGCGCGTACGGGCCTAACGAGCGTCGAGGCCCGTACGCGCCTTACGGACGACGTCGACTAAATAATAAAAAAAATATTATTTAGTCGACGTCGTCCGTAAGGCGCGTACGGGCCTAATGAGCGTCGAAACTAAGTCCGTCTTATATTTTAACGACGGACTTAGTTTCGACGCTAGTTAGGCCCGTACGCGCCTGATCGTCGTTAAATAATATTTTTTTATTATTTAGTCGACGTAGTCCGTAAGGCGCGTACGGGCCTAACGAGCGTCGAAACTAAGTCCGTCGTTAAAATATATATTTTTTTTATTGTTTAGTCGAAGTCGAACCGTAAGGCGCGTAGGTCTCTAACGAGCGTCGAAACGGAGATCGTCGTTAAAGTATAAAACTTCGATCTTAGTTTCGACGCTCGTTAGGGACCTACGCGCCTTACGGTTCGACTTCGACTAAATAATAAAAAATATGTATATTTTAACGACGAACTTAGTTTCGACGCTCGTTAGGCCCGTACGCGTACGCGCCTTACGGACGACGTCGACTAAATAATAAAAAAATATTATTTAGTCGACGTCGTCCGTAAGGCGCGTACGGGCCTAACGAGCGTCGAAACTAAGTCCGTCTTATATTTTAACGACGGACTTAGTTTCGACGCTCGTTAGGCCCGTACGCGCCTTACGGACGACGTCGACTAAATAATTAAAAAAATTATGTTTAAAAAAATAAATCTGTTTAAAAAAAATCTGTTAAAAAATTCTGTTAAAAAAAGCAGTTTTCTGTTAAAAAAACAATTTAAGTTTTAAAAAAAAATCTATTAAAAAAAAACAGTTTTCTGTCGACGCTCGTTAGGGACCTACGCGCCGTACGGTTCGACTTCGACTAAATAATAAAAAAATATGTATATTTTAACGACGAACTTAGTTTCGACGCTCGTTAGGCCCGTACGCGTACGCGCCTTACAGACGACGTCGACTAAATAATAAAAAAAATATTATTTAGTCGACGTCGTCCGTAAGGCGCGTACGGGCCTAACGAGCGTCGACTAAATAATTAAAAAATTATGTTTAAAAAAATAAATTTGTTTAAAAAAAATCTGTTAAAAAAATTCTGTTAAAAAAAGCAGTTTTCTGTTAAAAAAAACAATTTAAGTTTTAAAAAAAAAAATCTATTAAAAAAAACAGTTTTCTGTCGACGCTCGTTAGGGACCTACGCGCCTTACGGTTCGACTTCGACTAAATAATAAAAAATATGTATATTTTAACGACGAACTTAGTTTCGACGCTCGTTAGGCCCGTACGCGCCTAACGAGGTTTTAAAAAAAAATCTATTAAAAAAAAACAGTTTTCTGTCGACGCTCGTTAGGGACCTACGCGCCTTACGGTTCGACTTCGACTAAATAATAAAAAATATGTATATTTTAACGACGAACTTAGTTTCGACGCTCGTTAGGCCCGTACGCGCCTTACGAGCGTCAAAACTAAGATCGTCGTTAAATTATATTTTTTTATTATTTAGTCGAAGTCGAACCGTAAGGCGCGTAGGTCCCTAACGAGCGTCGAAACTAAGATCGAAGTTTTATATTTTAACGACGATCTCAGTTTCGACGCTCGTTAGGACCGTACGCGCGTTACGAGCGTCAAAACTAAGATCGTCAAAAAAAATCTGTTTAAAAAAATATTCTGTTTAAAAAAAAAATTGCTTAAAAAAATCTGTTAAAAAAATTCTGTTTAAAAAAAACAGTTTTTCTGTTTAGAAAAAAAAACAGCGTGGGTTTAAAAAATCTGTTAACTAACGTACCTGTGAAGTGGATCCTTAATCGTCGTAACCCTCCCCTTGGATTGCTGGTGGTCCCACTGACCCATGTCCGCGATCAGAGCCCAAAACCCTAAAAGCATGGGTTTATCAACAATTACCAACCCCTGTTTACACGAATGTTTATTAAACGTTAAATTAATATTAAATCTTAAATTTTATATATTAAAATAATAATAATAACAATACAAAATTTGTGTTAAACGTACCGTCCTATATAGATCCGTAGCGATCTCAGCCTCCGTATACAAACCGCTATGCACCGCAAAGTCTGCAAGTGACATAGAACGCGCCTGGCCAGCCATGCGAAACGAAACCTCGGCCGGCTGCTCGGGGTCCACAGCCTCATTTGGCCGACGAGGATGAAACTCGAACGACGACAGGAACTCGATCACTATCTCCCTGTAGCTCGGCGTAAACGCTAGCTCAAACAGTCGACCCCACGGTGAATCACGGGGAACAAACTCCCGCGCCCAATCTTCCGCCCCGAGCTCCCGGAGGGTTTTCCAAGAAACCGCAAAATGGGCACCGACGTGCATCTTCCGAAGCTTGTCGCAACGGAGAGCAGCGTCGGACTCCGGAGGAAACTCCAAATACGGGTGATTCAGGAGAGGATCCGCCGGTGGACGCTTCTGCTTTTGCGGCTGCTCCGGATTAATTTCTTCTATTTCCATTTCAGCATCCATCTTTCTCGTCCTGAAAACCAAAAAATTTATTAGATAAACCAACGATTGTTTACTGTATTTTAATATAAAATAGTTTTCTGCGACGTTTAAACACCCGTTTGCGGCTGCGTTTGCAGCCGTTTAAATACCCGTTTGCGGCGTCGAAATAAGTTCGTCGTTAAAATATAAAACGACGAGCTTAGTTTCGACGCTCGTTAGGGACCTACGCGCCGTACGGTTCGACTTCGACTAAATAATAAAAAATATATATATTTTAACGACGAACTTAGTTTCGACGCTCGTTAGGCCCGTACGTCGACGTCGTCCGTAAGGCGCGTACGTCGACGAACCGTAAGGCGCGTAGGTCCGTACCCATAATTTTTAACTCATTCTATCATGCCCTTGTCCCCAATATACGCAACAACTCCTATACCACCAACTCTTCAAATAATCTTTAATTTTTCACATGCAGTCTACAATTTATTCAACAAAGAATATTTCTTGTTGTGCTAGCTATACATGCATTTATCTAACAACTTAATAACAATACATTCAATGGAGAGACCCTTAATTTGTCACATAAGTTGTCAATTTCGTTATTCTGGTCCTCAAATCCAACAAGAGATCGGTGTATCAAAATATGCTAACCTAAAAGGCTACAGGTTCATTAAAATCAGTAAGGCTGCCCACATTGCTGTAACATGCTTATATTCTGTCTTGTCATTATCTTCAACAACTTGTAGGGACCAATAAGTTATAAATACCACAAAAGTTTATAAACTATAAACGAGTGATTCAAGCTTTTGTAGAACAAACAATATGGAAAGATTTTCTGCATTGCCTCCAAATAGATCAATTAGCTTGCCTTCTGCATTACACCCTACTCCATTACAAATCATACATACAGAAGATTCATATCTTCAGCACAGAAATACATACGGGATTCTTTGGCTGAAACAATCACTAACCAAACCCTAATCACTAACCAAACCCTAACTTACCTAAAAAAACATCTAATTTACGGATACAATACAAAAAAAAAAATCATAATTACTTGAATAGGTTGACCAAATACCTGTTTTATACTTCGAATTCGGGTCGTATACGGTCGAATAAGCCTGGTCGCCTCTCTTCTTTGTGTGTTTTTGTGCGTATTAAGATTTGGGGAAGAACAGAGCTGCGTAGGTATTTCCCTGATTTAAATCAGTACCTCTACGCAGCGTAGAGATCCCTACGGAGCGTATAAGAATAATCAGTTTACCATTTTACCCTTCTGTTTTGGGGCAATACGAGGCTGACAATAAGGGTAAAAAAGTCATTTAGGAACGCCATATAAGCTGCGTATGGACCTCTACGGTGCCTTGTACTATTATTATTATTATTATTATTGTTATTATTATTATTAATATTATTATTATTATTATTCTCCTGAAACTTACATAGGCTGCGTAGAGATCCATACGCAGCATAGACAAAGTTTGTAAAATGACATTTTTACCCTTACAATTAGCCTCGTATTGCCCCAAACACAAGGGCAAAATAGTAGTTTAACATGTATAGGTTTTGAAATTTTGGTTTGGGGGGAAATGGTCCGCCTTTTACATACGCAGCGTATGGATCCATACGCTGCCTTTGTCGAAGCTCATTTTACTGTTTTGCCCTTGTGTTGAGGCAATACGAAGCCAAAAACAGGGGCTTTTTTGTCCTTTGCACTACATACGCTGCGTAGGGATCCCTACGCAGCGTATATAAAGTTCCCTTTTTTATTTTTTTTTGTGTTTTCCTTTGATAAATAATACAAAAATATGAATAAATTATAAAAATTGAAAATGATACAAACTTTATAAATTAAAAAAATTCTACAATTTATAAATTAAAAATTCTACAATTATAAATGTCATTTGGTAATGATACAAACTTTATAAATTAAAAAAATTCTACAATTTACAAAAATACAAGTTTCCGGTTAATCTTCGATTTCATTTATACTCGGTTCTCTGTCTTTGTCTGCGTTAGGATTGATTAACTTGTAGTAGTGCTGTAACCGCGGTCTATACATTTCTTCCCACCGTTCCGCAGCTATTGATCGATGTGTCGACCACAACGGATTCACTAAAGGCATGGGGTAGTCTCCTTCCAACTTAGCATGTATGAAGTGTCCCCCGTCAACATGTACGAGCGTTATCGCTTGAGGTCGTGGATCTAGTGGGGCATCCCTTAATGGGAAGATGGTAGTGCTCCATTCGATGCTTAGCAGGTGGACGACAATATTATACCTTTGCGCTACGAGAAGCCCTGCTTGGGGCATTTCCATCCAGTGACTTGGACCGCACGCTTTCAATGAATGCCATCCGATGCTCTTACGTATTCGTTCAAAGTCTCCTTTGTTATATGTTTCGAATACATGCTTCCAACGCGCCTCGTTATGGCCAATCTCCAGTAGTAAATCTCTTCGAATATTGGGCCATGCGTGTTCCAGAAAACCTAATCCGACAGCCACAGACCTGTACCCACAATGACCGTCTGGGATCACATCTTGTATACGCGATATGTAAGAGTGAAACTCTGAGGGAATTTGATCCTTAAACCTCTCAATGCTTAACAAGTGCTCGTCCCCCTTCATTAATGGAAAACCGTTATCATCCCGCGTCTCCTTCTTTTTATAACTCGTTGAACTGTTTTGTTGCGTTTTAGGTTTTTCAGACTTTCTAACCGAACCAGTTCCACGAGAGCCCTCTGACGGTACGTATGAGCTGTGTCGGGGTAAATCGTACCTATGTTTGGGGGAAGCGGTATATACGTTGCTGTCCTCGCCATAGGAGCTGTGTCTCGCAGCTTCGTCTAACCTCGCAGCTTCATCTAGCCTTTCTTGTACTTTCTTTAATGTAGGCCGACCGCGAGTATTTTGCTGGACGATCGGTGGTTTCTTGGTTGACGATTTCGGGTTGAAGACCGCTTTTATCTTTGAAAGCAAACTCTTTTGCTGAACGGGGGACTGCGCCTCTAAATGTTGCCGCACATTATTTAGCTCTGCTACAACATCGACCTCCTCGTCTACCAGTTTACACGGGAGCAAGTCAAGCTTACGCCAGAATACATCTATGTCGTCGAGTTGTATAATACGCCCTGCACAGTTAAGTTAATACGGTGTGAGAAACAGCTAAATCGTACAAAATAACAAAAGGTTGGTAGTTTTAATATTTTTTTACCTGTCTGTTTGTAGTTTTCCAGCCTACAAGCACACGGCAATCCATTGCTAAGCCACATATGGCAACCACATGATGCGTTAAGTTTCCGCAACACCTCCATCTTCCTCAGTAGCTCTTTTTCCAGCAAATCAAGTGCTTCATGGGAAACCTTTCCACGTAGGTTGTCCAACATTCGTTTTCTGTGGTGGTTCATCGTTTTTTCGATGCTCTCAGTGAAACTTTTTTGTATTTCATCGTACTGAGTTTCAACTATATCAATGACGCATCTTGCTATTCGCTCCAATGAACTCCCGCGCGTAATGTATCTTTTTAAATTTGCGTGCTGGCTCTCAACTCTGTTGGTGGTGCGCTGACCAAAGTTGCGACACTTATCGGTCCACGCATAAACGAACATTTCTTTATAGTCTTTGAGCCAGTTTTCGTAGAGGTAATCATAGACACCTGCAAAAATAAAATAATGAAATGTAAAAGCGTGTGTAAAATATAATAGATTGGGTGAGTCGTTTGTTGAAGGAACACTTACTTTCTCGGTTGGCAACCACGAGTCGGTTATACATTTTCTCCAAGTTGTACTTGTACATGGGCTCTGATGAAGATTCGCACAATCTATTCCAGTACGACATAAATTTCCCCCAATCTTCTTTATCGAACCCTTTCTTGCAATTTCTAGCTATATTTTGTTGGATGTGAAAGTGGCATAGAAGCCTGGTTGCGTTCGGGAATACTTTAGAACACGCTTTAATTAGGGCAAGCTCCCTATCTGTGACTATCACACGCGGCATCATACATTCATGCAATATTGACTTGATCCGCTCAAGCACCCACACGTAGTTACCCCTTCGTTCTTTACAAATAACGGCATGTGCTATACAAAAAGACTTCACAGTCGACGTCATACCCACAACCTGGACAAATGGCATGTTGTAGAGGTTTGTTTTGTAGGTCGCGTCGATCAACATCACGTGCGGGAATGCACGCCACATAGTGATTGAATAAAGATGAACAAAGAAAATCTCTGTTACGACATCTGTTTTGGGTTCCTGCCGGGTGTCGTAAATGAATCGGTGGTCATGCAGCAGGCTTTCCAGTGCCTGAATAGGATTCTTTCCGTCCATTATTGTCGCTCTAATTTTTTGTACCGCATTTTGCACGTCTTTCTGAACGTGCAGGCTGTCGGGGAACTGCTTTCTTAGGGTTTGAAATATGATACGTGGCTCCATGTTTTGAGCAGTTAGCTGCTCCACTAGCTTGTATTCGGCTTTAGTAAATCTTCGCACAAAAGCGTGGCCCAACAGACTCGTCGTAGGTTCGTGGTTATGGTTCGCACAGTCCACTTTTAACTCCCACGTGTCATTCGTCACGTCCCGGATGGCGAGTAATGAAAATGGGCAACCGATTTTTTTGCTACCTGCTTTCCTAACTGTTGCTTTACTACGGTGCTCACCACTACGGTCGCACACAAGCCATACCATCCCAGTAGTACCGCCAAAATTTTTTGATCGGCGGGTAACAATTACGTAACCATACTTCTTTCCCGTTTCTTGTACCCAATTCTTCAAATCAGTTAGAGACATGAAACACTAAAAAAAAGTTACGTTAATAATAATAATAATAATAACAATAATAACAATAATAATAATAACAATAATAATAATAACAATAATAATAATAATAATAATAATAATAATAACAATAACAATAATAACAATAATAACAATAATAATAATAACAATAATAACAATAATAATAATAATAATAATAACAATAATAAGAATAATAATAATAACAATAATAACAATAATAACAATAACAATAATAACAATAATAACAATAACAATAATAACAATAATAACAATAATAATAATAATAACAATAATAATAACAATAATAACAATAATAATAATAATAATAATAATAACAATAATAACAATAATAACAATAATAATAATAACAATAATAACAATAATAACAATAATAATAATAACAAGTGTATATAAGGAATTAAGTTTCATATTCTAACAGCTCTGGACAGAGGATAAACTGGTTAAGGCGTTGCGGTTCTAAACGAGAGGTCATGAGTTCGAGTCTTGCAAGGGCCGGTTCTTAAATGAAGACCCCCTTTTACCTCTTTTTTGATATTTTTACAAAAATGGTCCCTGAGATTTCGTAAATTTATACAAATGGTCCCTGGTTTTTCCAAAATTTACAAAAAGGTCCCTAAAGTTTCGAAAACTGACAAATATGGTCCCTGAAGTTTCATAAATTTACAAAAATGGTCCCTGTTTATAAGCTACGTATTGCTCAATACGCAGCGTATATAAACCTGGAAAAAAATTTACACTTCAAACCTACCAAAATGACCCCAAATTTGCATCAGTTTTATATACGCTGCGTATTGACCAATACGCAGCGTATAGGAACTTTGTTTTCTGTGCAATGATTGGTAATCAGGCACTGAGATCTATGGTATATATACGCTGCGTATTGACCAATACGCAGCGTATATGGTTAACCCTATACGCTGCGTATTGACCAATACGCAGCGTATATAAACCCTAAGTGTGCAGATAGGCAAAGTGAGTGTGTAGATAGTGGGGGCCTTATTTTGTCTATCATAGATTCAGTAACTGTTAATTCATTAATCTTAAATTAGTTAATATTTGATATTTTGGCATTCATTCACTTGCATTCTTGCTGTGTCTTTGAAATGTCTCACTGTTCTTGAGCCATTGGGCTGTGATTTTCTATTGGGATCTTGTCATTTTCTTGTGGTTACCTTATCTTGGTTATCGGCTTGAGTGTTCTATATATGATGAATATGTTGGGAGGATCTAAGACAAAGTAGCAGTTGTGGGGTCATTATATTCTAGTGAACAAAGTATCCCATATAGAGTCATTGTATGCAATATGCAGTTATCTGTATAGTCTTATTTCTCTTTATGCCTAAATTTTTGGTATTGCAATTATAATTTGTTTAGTGTTTATCTTTGCTTAGATAGATGGATCTTAAGAGAAATAGAGTTTTGGTTGTGCGGTTACCCTTTGAATGACAATTAAATTCATCATAGAGCGGCAACCTTAAGTGTCGTTGGACTCTGACTATCAGACCACTTACTACTAAAAAACTGTCCATTTCCGACCAAGGTTTTTGTCGGAAACTTGTCAGAAAACGGCGTTTCCGACCAGTTTCTGTTGGGTTTTGTACATGTTTATCAAAGCTAATTTTATCCGAATAAAATTAAAACGCAGCGGAATAAGGATTTAAAACATGTTACTTTACAAGATTTAAAACTCTTTTAAATGCAAAAACCCAAAACCGGATCCATATATGACATACATGCTATCAAAATACAACCATAGGGTGTTTGAGAGTTCAACCTTTCTTTGGAGCAAGGAGATAGAAGATGATGATGAATCTTGAATGGTAGCTTCCAAACGAGAAAGCCTCAAGCTAGTATACCCGAAAGCTCCAACAAACACCTTGAGATTGCTAGGATTTCTACACTTGAAGCTCACAAAAATCCCTCTAAAATCAGCTCTTGGCCGAAAATATTAGAGAGAAAAAGGAGTTCATACACTTGAAAAATGTTGTGTTCTTCTTAGAGAGAGAGAGAGTTGCAAACCTTTTAAATCAAGTGCCTTGTAAAACTAAAAATTGCATGTAATTTTAGTGGGGAAGACACCTTGGGAAGAGGTATTAGGGGCGGCCCAAGCCACCACCCATTTCACCCAATTAGAATTTTAAAGCTTGTCTCTTTGTCTTTAATTTAAGTTTTATAACTTTTATAAAACTTAATATAACATTTTATAAACAATATGCAACCTTTTAATTTGTTATTTAACCTATTAAATAACAAAATAAAATATTCTCTCAAAATAAATTATCCACATAATTTATTAGTTTGTCAAGTGTGATTATTTAGAAAACCAATTTCTAAATATTGTAAGTGTTAATATTTATTTGTTTGATCATATCATAAATAAATATTGTAGGTGTTTGTCTAGCTTGTTATTGGGTATGACCCGACTTGGATCATAACGTACTAGCCACATCAATTTAATATGTGTCTTGGGCATACAGAGTCCAACAATCTCCCACTTGCACAAGATACATAGAAGATTGATGCAAGCAGTAAATGACGCCTAACAACGGTTTACTACCCCTAATACGTATGACAAAGTGCCATTCAATAACATCATCCCCTTCAAGTCCCTTACTTGAAAATGATTTAGGTGAATCTATCATTTATCCTTTCGTTACAGATGTCATGTCAAATCCAGAGACACAGTGTGATCATTCTCTGTTGATTTAACTTAAGCAGGCCTTAGACATCTTACTCTCAACGAATAAGAGGAACAAATCCCTTCTTGACTACATACGTCTCTCACAATCACCTCGTACTATACCTGAGCTTAGTCTTATGTACTATCTTATTACAGACAGCGAAGAACTAAGTCAAGGCATAATATTTGGTGAATATCAAGACCCAATATGTATCTCAGGTCAGAGGATACTATGATATTCGCCTTTGCTCAAATTTACTTATGATCAATCATAAATGATTCCATGCAGTAACATTTGAGAGCGGGTCAGTCCAATATTTGTATCCCACAAATATCTATGAACTTTGGCAGCAACACTTTGCTCTATATTCATACCTAATGAATATCCACCAATCCAAGTTCATAATAGTCTTACATTCATATTTGTTCCCACAATTATGATCGACTACGGACATTTAGAATAATTAATTTATTCACGGATTTAAACATGCTAAAATGGAACATAACTCAAAATACCATAAAAGAGTTAAAATAACAATTGTTCCAATATCCAAATACAAAATAGATCAAATCCAATCACTAGAATATCGAAGTCCTAAGGCACAAGTATGACCCTCATGTTTTGGCCGTTCAAGGAGCTTCGTGAGTGGATCCGCAATGTTTTGATCGGTGTGAACTTTGCGAATACATATCTTTCCTTTTTCAACTTCATCCCTTATGTAGTTGAATCTCCGCTCAATGTGCCTAGTCTTTTGATGTGCACGAGGTTCCTTGATTTGAGCAATCGCACCCTCGTTATCACAAAAGATTTCTAGGGGGTCTTGAATGGTAGAGACTACCCCTAGGTCAGCAATGAACTTCTTTAACCACGCAGCTTCTTGTGCTGCCAATGAGGCGGCGATGTATTCTGATTCTGTAGTGGACAATGCTACAACATCCTGCTTCGAGCTCTTCCAAGAGACTGCAGCTCCATTCAAAATGAAGACATACCCAGATTGTGATCGAGAACCATCTCGATCAGTTTGGAAACTCGCATCCGTGTAACCTTTTACAACGAGTTCCTCTTGACCAGATCCATATATTAGAAACATATCCTTAGTCCTCCTAAGGTATTTCAATATGCTCTTAACAGCCATCCAATGACTGTTACCTGGATTTTGCTGGTATCTACTTGTCATGCTTAAAGCGCATGACACGTCCGGTCTAGTGCATATCATTGCATACATTATGGATCCTATAGCAGACGCATATGGGATTCCTTTCATTCTTTCTTGCTCATCCTTTGAGCTTGGACATTGAGTCACATTCAAAATTGTCCCCTTTTGAATAGGTACCAAACCTTTCTTAGAGTTCTCCATCTTGAACCTT
This sequence comes from Helianthus tuberosus, assembly GCA_030545235.1. NCBI lineage: Eukaryota > Viridiplantae > Streptophyta > Magnoliopsida > Asterales > Asteraceae > Helianthus > Helianthus tuberosus. The sequence continues at coordinate 6,425,380 of CM060362.1, forward strand.
TTCAAGACTTTGTCAATGTATGCACTTTGGTTTAAACCTATCAAGCGCCTTGATCTATCCCTATAGATCTTTATTCCCAAAATATAGGCAGCTTCTCCAAGATCTTTAATGGAAAAACATCTTCCAAGCCAGGCTTTTACACCTTCCATGGTTGGAATGTCATTTCCAAATAGTAGAATGTCATCGACATACAATACTAAGAAAGTGACGGTGCTCCCACTAGCTTTCTTATACACACAAGCTTCATCCCCGTTCTTGATGAATCCAAAATTCCTAATTTCTTCATCAAAACGGTGATTCCAACTTCTCGATGCTTGTTTCAATCCATAGATTGATTTCTTTAACTTGCACACTTTGTTAGGATGTTTTGGATCGACAAAACCTTCAGGCTGAACCATATAGACATCTTCATCAAGATATCCATTGAGGAAAGCCGTTTTGACATCCATTTGCCAAATCTCATAGTCATAATATGCAGCTATGGCAAATAATATCCTAATCGACTTTAGCATTGCCACTGGCGAGAAGGTCTCATCATAATCAACCCCTTGAGTTTGAGTGAAACCTTTTGCTACAAGTCTCGCTTTATAAGTATCCAAGTTACCATGCATATCTGTTTTCTTCTTGAAAACCCACTTACTTCCAACTACTTTGGAGTTAAGAGGTGGCACAACCAATTCCCAAACTTGGTTGTCATACATGGATTGCATCTCTACGTTCATAGCCTCAAGCCATTTGTCGCAATCGGATTTCGACATTGCATCATGGTATGTGGTTGGTTCATCTGAATCTACCACATAGCATCCATCCATGAAAAATCCATATCTTTCAGGTGGATTACTAATTCTACCAGATTTGCGAACGTTTTGTGTATGTTGATCAACCATTTGATCATTTTCAACAACCTCTTGTTGAATGCTAGTATCAACCAAACGTGTATCGGCTTGTGGTTCTTGATCCTCATCAAGTTCCACTGTTCTACTAGTTCCTTCCATAAGGAACTTATCCTCCAAGAACTTGCCCTTTCGAGCAACAAATACCTTTTGCTCTGTTGGATCGTAGAAATAATATCCTATATCATCTTTAGGATATCCTACGAAGATACACTTAATGGATCGTACTTCTAACTTGTTTGGGGTGTATTGCTTTACATAAGCATCACAACCCCATACCTTCAAATATGATAATGATGGAACCGTTCCATGCCATATTTCAAAAGGTGTCTTATCCACTTTCTTGGTTGGGGCCATATTTAATATACGAGCCGCGGAGAGCAAAGCGTAACCCCAAAATGATAGAGGCAATGTGCTTCTAGCCATCATAGATCGAACCATATCCAATAGAGTTCGATTCCTCCTCTCAGACACACCATTATGTTGTGGTGTTCCAGGTGGAGTAAGTTGTGAGATGATCCCACAACTCCTAAGATGATCTTGAAAAGCATCACTAAGGTATTCACCTCCTCTATCGGAACGAAGAACTTTGATTGTCTTGGTGAGTTGATTCTCTACTTCGTTTTGGAAGATTTTGAACGTTTCAAAAACTTCATCTTTGTGTCTTAGCAAGTACACATAACCATAACGACTGAAGTCGTCGGTAAAAGTTACGAAGTATCTTTCACCATTCCTAGTCATTGGCTTAAAAGGACTACATACATCCGAATGTATGATGCCTAATAAATCTTTTGCCCTTTGGTTTGTGCCACTAAAGGGTTTCTTGGTCATTTTACCTTGTAAACAAGATTCGCATGTATCAAATGAACCAATTTCATTTGTTTCCAAAAGACCATTCTTTTGAAGTGTTTGCATGCGATTTCTGTTTATATGACCAAGACGACAATGCCAAAGATAGGTCTCATTCAAATCTATTTTGAGTTTCTTGGTGTTTGCTTGGTACATCGAATTATCAAATGATGTATTATCATGAACCAATTCATAAATACCATTTGAAGGCGTAGCTTTAAAGTAGAACATGTCATTCATCAAAGCATAAATTTCATTGTTCACAAACTTCAAATCAAATCCATATTGTCTTAAAAGGGAAACAGAAATAATGTTCCTAGTCAAACTAGGAGCATACAAAACATTTTTCAAACAAATTTCCAAACCACTTGGAAGTTTTAAAACATAGTCTCCTTGGGCTTCAACTTGAACCTTCGCTCCATTGCCCATGAAGAGACTAGTGTCTCCCTTCTTGTAATGCTTATTTCTTTTGAACCCCTGCAACGAATTGCAAATATGAGTTCCACATCCGGTATCTAATACCCATGTGTTAGAAGAAATAACATTTAGATCAATATGTATCATAAAGATTGTACCTGAGGTTTGCCCTGCATCCCTCTTGTTTTTCAACTCTTTGAGATAGGTTGGACAATTCCTTTTCCAATGCCCTATCTCTCCACACTCAAAGCATGGATCGCTCGTGGCAACCTTTGCCTTCTTCTCTTTTGGTTTTGGTGGTTCTGCTTTAGCCTTTCTTTTTCCCTTCCCTTTGACGTGCCCCTTCCCTTTGGCAACATTTGCCTTGGAGTCGGAGTGATGTCCCTTCTTGCCTCCCTCATTGATCGTTAGAACAGGTAAAGCCTTTTTACCCATTCCCGCTTCGGCCGTTTTGAGCATTGCATGAAGCTCACCAATGCTCTTGTCCCATCCATTCATGTTATAGTTCATAACAAAGCTCTCAAATTTCTTTGTTAAAGAGTTGAGGATCAAATCCGTAGCCAACTCTTTAGAGACGGGACAATTGAGCCTTTCGAGGCGATCAATGTGGCTTTTCATCTTAAGGACATAAGATGAGACCGATTGGGTTTCCTCCATCCGACATGCATGAAGCGCTCGAACCGTTTCGAAGCGTTCTACCCTTGCTTGTTGTAGGAACATTTCCTTCAATTGGTTAATCATGTCGTATGCCCCATGATGTTCAAAGTCCTTTTGAATCTCGGGAATCATAGTTCCCAACATGAGGCAAGAGGCTTGCATGGAGTCCTCGGTATACTTAACCCAATCATTGTAGGCTTCTACATCTTCCTCGTCGGGTTGATCGGGAATAGGATCGTCCAACACATAGGATATCTTCTCTTGCTTGAGAACAATTCTCAAGTTTCGAAACCAATCCATGAAGTTGTTATGGTTGAGACGATCCTTTTCAAGGATGGTTCTTAGTGATAGGTTACGGACGGTTTGGTTAATCGGGTTTGCATTGTTAGCGGCCATCTACAAAATTTAACAAAGTTCAATTTTAGTATTTTCGATATTATTAAAATTTTAATCATTAATACCCTTTTAACGTCTCGTAGACAATTAATAATTAAAATCTAGAATCCAACGTTACATTTAAATATTGGTTAGGTGACCTTTATCCCATTATTTAAATTAACAAGGTAGTCAACGTTTGACAATTGCAACCCTTTGCAACTTCTAGCAATATGGGATCGGTTAAACATCTTTATGTTTAGTTGGCATGTTTAATCCCATCAACACCTTTTGTTCCCATGCTTCGGTGACCCTAAGTTCATGGTTTCCAAATCAAGTCGTCCAACTTACACACACGTGTGAGTTTATACACATAAGTGGTTAGGTGACCTTTATCCCACAAACATGGTAAACCCACCTCAAATATACAAGTTTCCTCAAATGTGGTTAGGTGACCTTTATCCCACAAAGAGTTCCCAAGTAATTTGAGTGTTGTATAAAAGGATGGTGTTTGACTTGTTTTATAAAAGGGATTTTTATTTTTCAAAATTCTAGTTTAGAAAAATTTTATGTACCATATATTTGCATGCATTCAAATCAATGGTACTTTAGTGAAAACCAATTTTCAAGGTTCTTTAAATAAAACCCATTTTATTATAAAATCATTAATTTTTAATAAACCTTTTATTAATCGTTTTAATGATTTTGTAAGAACCAATTTTAAGCTTGTTACGGGTTATTAGTTGTTAAGTACGCATATCCAAATATCATCCAAACAACCATAAATAAAATATAACCATACAAGCACAACACATATGATAAAAGGTGCATAACCATAGCCAACTATTTTGACCACACTTGTTAGCCGAAACAAGTGTGTCAAAAGGTCCTTCCTAAAGGGTGAATATGGACACAAAAAAGGTGTCGGTGAACTCCCACTTGATCCCGCATCCAAATGCTTCAAGTCTTCATCTTATGTTGTGATTTCTTCACTTCTTTTGAGCTTCCAAATGTCTTTTAAATTCAGCTCCAAACTCCTTTGGACTTCAAAATGTGTTTTGGTTATCGGGCTAAAATCCCGTTAAGAACTATGAAGTCCTTTTGCCCGAAATTGGCAAAAACCAAAACCGCATTTTTGTGTGCATCTTCTTTTACATAAAAGTATCCTAATACATTTTTCTAGTAAAATAAATGCATCTAATCTATTTACTTACATACCAAATGAAAATAAATAAATTACATATTTTTACAAATGGAAGACAAAATAATAATTACAACCCATTGAATAATTAACAAAATCACAAACACAAACATATTCACACAAGGTCATGGCTAGGTTATGAACACCAAAATATATATATCCAAATATATATAAATTTCAAGAGCAAAATAATGGTTTCCTTTTACAACCTATATTTTTCGGCCAAGAATGAAAAACCGAAAAATGTGGGTTTTTGTCCAAACAAAACAAATCATCCATATGATATAACTTTTTCAAGATTCCTTTATGCATGTAGGAAATAAAACTTGAAAAACAAAAGGAAATCCATTGATAAAATTTCGGCTATTGGGTTTCTCCAAACCCGAAAACCCGAAAATTTTAAATCCAATGAAGCATGCACTCATATAAGCGGCTCTAGATGCCATTGTTGGGTTTTGTACATGTTTATCAAAGCTAATTTTATCCGAATAAAATTAAAACGCAGCGGAATAAGGATTTAAAACATGTTACTTTACAAGATTTAAAACTCTTTTAAATGCAAAAACCCAAAACCGGATCCATATATGACATACATGCTATCAAAATACAACCATAGGGTGTTTGAGAGTTCAACCTTTCTTTGGAGCAAGGAGATAGAAGATGATGATGAATCTTGAATGGTAGCTTCCAAACGAGAAAGCCTCAAGCTAGTATACCCGAAAGCTCCAACAAACACCTTGAGATTGCTAGGATTTCTACACTTGAAGCTCACAAAAATCCCTCTAAAATCAGCTCTTGGCCGAAAATATTAGAGAGAAAAAGGAGTTCATACACTTGAAAAATGTTGTGTTCTTCTTAGAGAGAGAGAGAGTTGCAAACCTTTTAAATCAAGTGCCTTGTAAAACTAAAAATTGCATGTAATTTTAGTGGGGAAGACACCTTGGGAAGAGGTATTAGGGGCGGCCCAAGCCACCACCCATTTCACCCAATTAGAATTTTAAAGCTTGTCTCTTTGTCTTTAATTTAAGTTTTATAACTTTTATAAAACTTAATATAACATTTTATAAACAATATGCAACCTTTTAATTTGTTATTTAACCTATTAAATAACAAAATAAAATATTCTCTCAAAATAAATTATCCACATAATTTATTAGTTTGTCAAGTGTGATTATTTAGAAAACCAATTTCTAAATATTGTAAGTGTTAATATTTATTTGTTTGATCATATCATAAATAAATATTGTAGGTGTTTGTCTAGCTTGTTATTGGGTATGACCCGACTTGGATCATAACGTACTAGCCACATCAATTTAATATGTGTCTTGGGCATACAGAGTCCAACAGTTTCCGACAAAAATACGTTTGTAGGAAAAAGCCTTGTAGGAAAATATTTCCGACAAGTAACCGACTAAATTTCCGACAAATTTCCGACAAAAAGAAGTTACTATTTCCGACAAAGTTCCGACTACAATTTTCCGACAAAGTTCCGACCAAAATTTTCCAACAAAGTTCCGACCAAAAGTTTCCGACAAAGTTCTGACCACAATTTTCCTACAGCTTTCCGACCGCCGTTTTCCTACTATTTTCCGACCAAAAGTTTCCGACAAAGTTCCGACTACAATTTTCCTACAGCTTTCCGACCGCCGTTTTCCTACTATTTTCCGACCAAAAGTTTCCGACAAATTCCCAACCACAATTTTCCTACAGCTTTCCGACCATAGTTTTCCGACCAATTTCCGACTAAAAAACTTTTTAATAAAAAAAATTATAAAAAAACTAAAAAATCCAGATTTTTCTACTAAAAATGCAGAAAAAAAATCCAATAAAAATACTAAATACAACACAATTATAGAACTGAAAGTTCATCCACAAAATACAAAACGGTTGTCAAATTGTAGGTTCAACAACAAAATATCCCACGGTTTTTAAATTACAAGTTCAACCGCAAAAGACAACAAACAAAACTAAACTATGGTGGAGGATTGCTAGGATTACCAAACTGCTTCATCAACTCGGGCCGTGTGGTAGCTATTGTTAAAAAGTCATCCCTGCAATGTGAAAAAGAGAAGCACAAAATAAAAGTTATTTTTAATGAAAATTTTAATTTAACGTGTGGAGGGTGAAAAATAATATGGGGCGATTACCGAGAACCTCCAGCAACACGGTATTTGATATGATATAGAGTACCAGGTTCTTCAGAATACTCAACTTCCTACAACAGTATAAACATGATAATTTTGGTGCTTGAAAATACAAAACATATATAATTATATATAACTGATTATTAGCGATAAAAATATACCAAGTCAGAAACTGCCGTCTGTAAATTTGGGGACCAGTTAACCATGTAGGAGCCTGCAAAAAAACTCGCGTATAATTTTCTTGAGAAAAAACTTATAGTTGGCGAAAGAAATTATGTGAAAATTATCCATACCTTGATAGATAAGCCCTTTCTCATGAAGTTTAATAAACGCCTCAATAACAGCTTCTGCAACAAATAAAAAAATAAATAAAAGTCAAGAAATGTTAGATGATTGAAGTTATGCAAACATGTAGGGTTCAATAAGTCATTAAATAGTAGCACTTTTAACAACAGGTTTTACATTATTGCAAGATGTAAGAAAGAGAATAAAATGTTGACATTTATTTAGCATTATACGTTTGAAAATAGTTATCAAATTACTGGATGTGACTATATGATTCAAAAGCTATCTTACGACTTAGGTGCTCATCGAGTGTGAAATGTTCTCTTGTCCAATCACAAGACGCACCGAGCCGCCTTATCTGATTTGTAATGGTTCCACCATACCTTCAGATATATTCAAACTAGATAATTAGAAGTAGTGATAAGTTAACAATTATATAATTCGACTTTCATTTACATGTTATGCACACAATCCTAAAAATAAAATAAACATACTTCTCCTTCCACTCCCAAACTCGCTTCGTAAACTCCTCTCTACCCAAGTCAATCCTCTTTATTCCTTCAGAAGCCAACATTCTTTCCACGACACCAACTGAACGTCACGTTTATCAACATAAAAGTAAATATAAGTAAAAGAAAAATACAACAGACAGAAACGAACCATTATAAACATACAATTTTACATGAACCACGAAACATTCGGGAATATAATAGTTTTTAAAGCGAAACCTGAGTGGCGATGCCAGCATGATCAGTTCCAGGAAGCCAGAGGGTAGGTCTGCCCTTCATCCTGTTGTATCTGATCATAATATCCTGGAGGACAATTGCACATTTGCCAGCTGGTCATATTCATATTGAATTGATGTTTAGCAAAATAACTAACAAATAGCACAAAACTGTTATGTCAATAATCCAACCTCAAGTGTGACGAACATAGCATGCCCCATGTGCAAAGAGCCAGTCACGTTCGGAGGCGGCATTGAAACAACAAAAGATTCACCTCCCCTATCGTATTTCGGCTTAAAATAGCCTTGAGAATCCCACCTAGAAACAACTATCAATCATACATTGTGCGTAATAACAAAGCAAACATAAATACGCATCTGAATGAAAGAAATACCAGTTGTATATCCGCTCCTCGGAAGTAAAGTCAAACGATTTCGCTATCTCGGGAGAAGTAAATACTCCTCCATTTTGTGATGCAGCAACTGTTATTTTCAATCAAACAAGAGCAATTACATACAAAATTAGCACTTAAATCACTGAAATTACTACTATAACAAACAGGAACTGAATTAAACAATCAAACAAGAACAATTACATACAAATAAACCTAACTTTGTACTAGAACAAAGTCACAAACAGTTTGTGAATTTGATTGACAAAATCAAAAGTTTCTAATACAGAACAACTGCGTACAAATGAGCACATTCAGTATCAAAATGAAATTACTAGTAGTTGATTGAGAAAACCTAAATTACCTGCTAGAAACCTTGGTTTGGGAATTCGAAGGTGAAATCGAGATAAATACTTCATCTCCTACTTTCAGACCTTCAACTTGCTTTCCAACATTAACCACCACACCTGCTAAATCATATCCTGGAACAGGCTGTTAACAGTAACAAAAACTCAATCAGATTCAGAAAGTATGTTTAGTTAATAATGTGTTTATACGACATGGACCAATTAGAATAAACATGGAACTGTGATTTTAAAACAAAATTAGATTATTAGTTTCAAAACACAATACCAAAATCTAGCAAAACCGAAATAAGACCCGCAAAGCAAACACACGCAAAGCAAACGATCAAAACCGAAATAAGACCCGAACTTCGATTCTGAACCGAGACCCACTCTGCTCCGAAATCAAACCGAAATAAGACCCGAACTCACTCGAACCAGAAGCAAGATGAACATGATTAACCACCTCCTGCCGCCACCGCTGTCGGCGTCAGCTACAGTCGTGGGCCGCCCCCAGTATCCACCCGAGTCATCACCGAAATTACAAAGATCCACAAAAAAAAATAGGATTAGCACAGTGAGGAACTGATACGTCGACCCGAAAACGAAAAAAAATGAAAAAGATAATAATACAATGATGCACTCACCGGATTTGGTCACCACCATCACTGTCGTCGTGCCGACGTGACTTCGGCAGTCGTCGGCCACCACCGCCGCCGCCTCTCTCTCCAAACCAGCTTCCTCTCTCCACAGTTCCTCTCTCTTCCTGACCGAGAACTTTCCCTCTTGCTCGAGTCCGGTTCCGAGGTGTGTGTGGCCGGTGGTACCACCGATGATTCTTCTCCGACGACAAGAGAAACGGAAGAGACATAGTGGGTGCGGCTGTGTTGAGAGATGGTTATGATTCTGATTTCATGTGTGTGTGTGTGTTTGCAGTATAGATTGAGATGGGGGGTGTCGCTTGGCCGATCTTGAACGAGAGGGAGAAGAGGAGCAGGTTGTTGTTGTTGTGGGACTTGGTTTGGAGAAGATGGTCTCCATATGTTTGTGTGTGTATTTGACTAGGGTTTCTCCAAGAAGAAACATAAGCAGAGAGAAGATGAAGGGTCTGGTATGCGTGATTTTTAGAAAGAAAATGGGGATTAGGGTTTCAAACTATAAGAGTGCTTTATATACTAGTGTTTATTAAATGGGCTTGGCCCCAGGCCCACAAGCCCGTTTTTGTGTTAGGGATGGCAAAAATACCCGAGCCCGACGGGTATACCCGAACCCCGACACAAATGGGACGGGTATACCCGATACCCGACAGGTATTGGGCCGGGTATGAGATTAATTTTAAAAAATTTCGCGGGTATGGGTCGGGTATGGGATTAGGTGATACCCGACCCGATTACCTGAAATCACATACCCGTTTACCCGAACTATATACCCGATCATATACCCGATTTTTTTTTTTAATTTATACTTTTATTTTCCATTAACCCTTGTCTATTAGTGATTTGTTTTAGTATGTTCATAATATGAAAAAATAAATTTTCTTTTAGTATATGTATTTGATAGTAGTATTTATATTTTGCATGTTGTGAAGTATATGCATGTGAGTGTATAAGTATTATAAAGTTATTATTAATTTATAATAAAACTTATATGTATCTAATGTACATGTTTAGTTTATAATAGTTGTATAAATAAAATAATATAATAATTACAATAGTAAAAAATGTATTTAGAAATCCCAACGTATATCTTTTAACAAACTAATGGGTAAACCCGATACCCGTGGGTATACCCGATATCCGACGGGTAATTACCCGACAAATACCTGACGGGTATTGGGTCGGGTATGGGACGCAATTTTATAACCGGGTACGGGTATGGGATTACCAATACCCGACCCGAACCCGACCCATTGTCATCCCTATTTTGTGTGTCTGTATGCGTGTGTGTACACTTGGACAAACACATACTTATACATATATATATATATATATATAGGTAAAGAGTATGGTACAAATATGGTTATCCTACATTATGTACGCTATATTGTGAGCCGTACACGTGTCCTGATTCAGTTGGGTTTAAGAAGGTTAAATCAGACAATTAACGTAACCATCAGAGGGCAAATTCGTCTCTTCACTCATTCAGCGAGAAGTTCGTTACACTGATATCCCGGTAATTATTATTCAAATCAGTTTCAAATTTTACATAATTCATAATCTGCAGTTTTCGTTCGTATGTGATAGGGTTTCATTCAATTTGTCTATTTTCGATGGATCCACAGAGTAGCACTGGACGAACAGAAGATGATTTTGAAGAAAATCGACCGATCGGTGATCATGCTCAATTATCTGCTTATCAGAGAGTTTCGATTGAGGATGTTTTAAATCCGCGACCTGCAAATCCAATTCCAATTCCAGGTTCAAGTTCAAGTGCTGCAAACGAGATTTCTATTGGTAATTATGTTAATTCAGATATCTAAATTGTTCGTATAATTGTTTTTTGTTTAATCGTAGCATTGTTGTAGATGTTTTTGTAGTTTGAATGTTTGATTTCACTTTTGTATTTTTTTTTAGAACAACATGTTAACTTCGCATGTTATTACTCTCTACAATTCGCATTTGGTTTGTTTTTTTTTTGTAATTTCGCATTTGAGTATGTAATAAATCGCACATGTAATTCAATTAATCAATATCATCATTTCGCATGTATTGATCAGATAATTCGCATGTGGTTTATATGACTTTTTATGTTTTTTATTTTGATTCATGTAGATGAAAGGGTTTACACTCCGGAGGTTCAGGCATCAGCTACACCTGTTGTTGGAATGCAATTTACCTCCATTGAACAAGCATATGCGTTTTATCAATCATATGCTAAGTTAGCTGGTTTTTCTATTCGGAAAGGTGGCGAAGTATACAGCGGTGGTATAATCAAAACTAAGTATTTTGTTTGTTCTAAAGAGGGACATAAGCCTATGTGTATTGATGATAATTCCAAGTCAAAAAAGCAATTCAAAACAAGGAAAAGGGGGACTATTAGGACCGGATGCAAAGCTCAACTTATGATTTGCACTGTGGACGGTAGATTATATACAGTCAAGAGATTTGTTGATGGTCATAACCATAAGTTTGTTTGTGAAAATGACATTCACATGCTCCCAGCTTACAGACAATTGTCAGATGTCCAGGAGGAGATGGTATGGGAACTAGGCACTTTAAACCTTGGTCCTGTCAAAGCTTTCCATATAATGAGGAAACGTTATGGTGGTTTCGAGAACGTTGGTGCCACAGTTGATGATTGCAAAAATTTTAGGAAGCGAATAAACAGCTATATAGGAGAGTATGACGCTGACATGGTTATAAATAGGATGACTGACAAAAAAGAATATTTAGCTGATTATTCGTTTGAATACTCTGTTGATGATGGCAAACGTTTAACTGGGTTGTTCTGGGCTGATGGTTTATGCAAGCTTAACTATATGGAATTTGGCGATGTGATATCGTTCGATGCAACCTTCAAGACAAACATGTAACTGTTTCAAAGACAAACATGTTTTGTTACTGATTTTTCGCATGTTTTGTCTGCTAATGAGGGTTCAATATCGCAAGTGTAGATAACAGAGTTGTGTTGAATATATCGCATGCCTTTTCCCCCTGGTTTCGCATTTGATTTTTATTATTTCGCATATAATAAATGTGATTTCGCATTTGTTGTTCAGGTACAAGATGGTGTTTGTTCCGTTCACAGGCATTGACAACCACTGTCGGAATGTAACACTCTCAGCTGGGTTGTTGGCATCAGAGAGTATTGAATCATATAAATGGCTTCTAAATTCATTTTTAAAGTCATTTGGTCGGCAGCCTAATGTTGTAACAGGCTATTGAGGAGGTTTTCCCTATTAGCAGACACAGATTGTGTATGTGGCACATAATGAAAAAAGTGGCAGATAAGGTAGAGCATGCAACATTTTTGTGTTTTTGTTGGTGTTATTTTTTATTATTATAGTTTTTTGTAATAGACTGATATAAAATGCATTTATTGTTAAAGGTTGGGCACGAGTTGTGCAATAATGACGAGTTTAAAAGGAGAATGTGCGACATTGTTTGGACCGATTCGATTGAGCCCGAAGAATTCGAGAGACAGTGGAAGTTGGTGATGATTGAGTTTGGTCTTACTGAAAACAAATGGATTGATGATATGTTTGGGATGAGATCCATGTGGATTCCGGCTTTTTACCGGCACGAGCCAATGTCAGGTCTTATGAGAACAACTTCAAGATCAGAGAGTGAGAACCATTTTTTTTTCAGGTTGCTAATTCACAACTCACACTCGTAGAGTTTATGAATCATTTTGATGGGGCAATGGATGTTCAAAGGTTCAATCATAGAAAAAATGATCATATTTCAAGATATACTGAGCCAGCTGATTGGAGTCGAACTACATTGGAAAAAGATGCTGCTAAGATCTACACCAGGTCTATATTTTTTTATCAGCAATCAGAGATTCATGGAACAATTTCCGAATGTTTGCCGATGGACACCAAAGTTGAAGGTCCACGTATCATAATATTATTGAAGGACTTTACAGCACATGGTGATGGTTTATTGGAGGTATTTTTCATTTTTTTTTAGATATGCGAATTTTTTACATTACATATGCGATTTTAGTTTATTTACTTTACATTAACTTTTTAGAATTGCGAAATTGTTTTGTTCCACATGCGATATTAATTTTACTTAATTACATGATTATTTAAACATGCGAAATTGTTATCTTTATACATGCGATTTTAAATCTTATTATTATTATTTTTTTGGTTATTTTTGCTAGGTGTGGTTCAAGAATCTTGAAAATGATGTAACTGCATAGTGTAGCTGTTTGCGTTTTGAGCAGTATGGGCTGCTATGCAAACACATCTATTTTCTTTTCAAGATGTTTGGTGTTAAAGAAATACCAAACAAATATGTTATGAAGAGATGGATGAAGGATGTGGTGCCGAATGAGTTGAATGTGAAGTACAATTTAAATGTGGGTGGCAAGGATGTGCAACACAAGGCTAAACGGATTGCTCGTGAAATCATTCATACAGGGGAGTATTTGGTTAGTAATTTGATTTCCGACCTTGATCAACTTGTTTTAGTGAGGGATCAAATGATGCAGCTTAAAGAGAGAGTTAATCAGAGTCGCATAACCAAGCAACTTGATCCAAAATTTGACCGATTTTCAAAGTTGATTGGTTATCAACAACCAGTAACTAATGCCCCCCCTACTGTTCGTGTGCCGGCTGGTATAAGAAACAAAGGTCGCGGCTCGCATAGAAGGATTTTATCTAAGAAGGAACAAATGATCAGCCGCAAAGGGAAAAGGTCAAGGACATGTAGTGTATGCAATGTAAAAGGTCATGACATTCGGACTTGCGAGGAGCTGAAAGGCAAACAACAAGGTAAACAGCAAAAAAAGAAGAAGAAGGGTGTCCAGATTGAAGATGGTTTGAGAGACAAAGACAATGAGGTTGAAGACGACGAAGAGGAAGATGACTTTGAAGATTACATTAGTGATGATGGATCCGATGAAGATCAGTGGGAAGAGGTGTCTGGAGATGAAGATGACGAGGATGAGTAATGTTTTTTTAAATGTAAATGCGAATTTACACGGAACACATGCGATTTTATATTCATTTATGTATATCATTTTTTACATGCGATTTTAGTATTATAAACATGCGATTTTATATGCATCAGTTTATATTTATTTATATGATTTTTCACATGCGATTTCTCCTCTAATACATGCGATTTTGAGTTATCTTGTATTTTTTATGTTATTGTGGCAAAGATCCCTAATTCATTCATGCGATTTTAAATTATATTAAAGCATAAGATTTGTTCAAAACATATATCCAAAATAATAGTTATTGTCTAACACAGCCACAACCACAAAAGGATTAAAAATATAAATTAGTTACTTGAAGAAATGATTTTGTCACGTTCAGAAGAGCTGAGCTGAACTTCATCTTCTCCTTCACAGTGTTCAGAGCATCTGTTAGGAAAGAGAAGGCCAAGTCATCAGATCGAGATTGCTCCTTTAGGTGATCCAAAGCTCTGTCTCTGAATGTTGATGGTGGTTCTTGAAGTAGCTTTTCCCATACTTCTTGATTGTTCTTGATTTGTTCAAGGATTTTGCCCTGCACATCAAGAATCAGATGAGAAGAGGTGACATCAGTGCTTGAAAATAGCTCTTTGATTGCAATGGTTTTGATTTTTTCTATATGTTCAGATGCCATTTTTGTTGTCTGTGTTTTTGTGTGTGTTTTATTTGGTCTTCTATGTCTTAATATGGAAGGTAGTTATCAAGGTTTTTTATATTAATATAGTAAATTTATTATATAGGTAGGGTGGTAAGTTCAGTAGTATTCATTGTAAAACTCATCATTACATGTCAAATTATAGTCACATCGTTAATAAATTAAGTTTTTGTATATAAAATAATATCATTTTTAGTTTTTAAGATTGGTAGTTTTTTTTTGTATTTTTTATTACAAAGTATTTTTTTTTAAGTTTTTTTTTTTGCACTCTTCCTTATTCGAAATCGCACTTGATTCGAAAGTAATTCGCAAACCGTAAGAAACATACATTTAAATATCATTTTCTATGATATCGCATGTGTAATTTATCTAAAATCGCAAACTATATGAAGAGATTTTGTAAGTGTTTGAAAACGCATGTGCATTATCCTGAAATTCGCAAACTATATGAAATCTCAAAGAATTCTTAACTTTTTACTGATATCGCATATGCATCACATGAAATTCGCAAACTATATGAAATGTCAAAGAATTCATTTTTATACCGAATTCGCATTTGTATTGTCGACGTTTTCGCACATGATTTGACAAACTGCTTCATCTTCTTCGATAGTCAGTGCATACAGAATTTCTAAATTCATCAGAAGTTCATTTTATCAGAAGAATTTGATGAATAGGAATCGATCGATTTGGTGAATAAGAATCGATCAATTTTTTGTTAATTGTTATAATTTCGTCTTTGGTTTTGATTTAGGATCTTTCGTTATGATTTTTGAGGTTTTGTTTGCCGTTATCAGGTGTTTTGATCTTAAATTTGACGTTTTTAACCTTGGCGGTTTCTTTTTTATGAATCCTATGTTGATAAATTTAATAGAAAAAGGCGCTGTTTAAGGAAGATGATCCGACGGTTGTAGACGACGCGTACATAATGTACGATTAGAGGATTTGTATGATAACCGGCCTCTATATATATATATATATATATATATATATATATATATACATACACACAGGGCAATGATAAATCGAAAACTCACTCCAGTTGACTAAACCCTGAAAACCCAAGATCTACTATTGATTAAAAAAGATCAACAGCTGTTATCATTTTTGGTGTGAGTCTGATGTTACTTTGTCCTTTTTAGTAAGAGAAAGTACATGCAAGGGCATTATTGGCATCAAGTAAAAATTAGTGTCTTGGGATAAATGTAGTTGCATGTACATTACGGTCATATCCATCAGAAAATAAAAAAGGTCCATGCACCCTACCCTACAGCATTCAAAATTCAAACCCCCAGTACAAAACTAAAATATTCCTCTTCTTTCCATTTTTTATCAAAAAAATACACACAAAATTTCCCTCTCCCCTTCAACTGATCTTCGAGAGGAAGTTCGAAGAATTTATCTGCATGTTCCTCCACAAGAAAAACACACAAGCTTTAGCAACAACCTTCGTGGGGATTAATCTACAATTTCCGGTAAGTCGACTTAAGTAGTTAATTTTTTCTTTCTTTTTGTTGTTTTTGGAGATCTGTTGGGATTTATTTCTACCATATGCAAAATCCGTTTTTGATTGTTTATTTTACACCATTCAGTGACGATATCGCATTTGATAGTATCTCACAACTGAAAAGATGTATCAGCCTTTTTTGGTATCATTTTTATTTGTTGTTGTTTTAAAGGTGCTAAAAAGAAAGGGTTTTATGTGGTTTTGACAATGCTACAAGAAAGTTTTTAGGGTTTTAACATTTCTACAAGATATTTTGTTAAAAATTTGGGTTGGAAATTACAAAATTGTAGTTTTTGACAAAAAAAAAAGAATAGGGTATGGAAATTACAAAAAAAATGTAGTTTTTACTAAGTTGTTGATGTGTGGATTAACAAAAAGTTTAAAATAAAAAAAAAAGTGTGATATGGTTCTAACCTTGTTTACATTTCTTGGGTATGTATTTTAAGTGTAACGCCCATGTGTATAATGTAAAAAATGTAAAATGAAACTTTTGTTATAACCTATTTCTTGTTATAACCATGTCAATGTAGGAGATTGAAGATAGGCAAGAGAACAACAGGGATGAACTACAAAAGGAAAAAGGCAAAAATCCAACAAAATCACAAAAAGTGTCATCTTTATCAACTAACTATTTTTTGTACATTTTTTCATTTCTTCAAAAACAAAAAATGTGTTGTTACATTTTTTGCTATGTACTGTAACATGTATTCGCTTAAGAAAAAAACAATGTAACAACTGTCATTCGGATAAATTTGTAACTTTTTTAGCGCAAATTTTGTTACACCAAAAAAGCGTACCGTGACATGCTTTATTTATTTATTTTTTTTTTGCACAAGACTTGTTACAAAAAAATGAAGATATATTATGTTACAAGTAAACGAATGGAAAAACATAGCAACTCAAGGGGAGTAGTCGGATAAAATTCTTACTATTTTGAGTGATCATAATAATGTCATTATTTCTTGTTTTAGTTTTTATTATGATATACATATATAATGTATCATAATTATGGGGGGCATGATATATGTAAAATTAATGCTCATAAAGTATTGTCTTGTTAAATTTGTTACTTTTTGATAAATAGCTAATGTAACAATTGGCAAGTGGCGGGGTTTATATAACATATGAAAAAATAATTTGTTTTGTAATTAACACTTTTTATTTATTATATACTGGCTAAATGGTTGTATGATGTTTAAAAAGTCTTTGTGTACTTTAACAAGAAACAAAATATACACATTTTTCTATTAAAAATGTGATTGAAAAAGATAAACTAATAAAGACTGATGTGACTAAATGGAAGTACACTGTACTAGTCAACTTTTGCTAATTTCTCTCTCTTACTCATTTTCCCATACTCTCTCTCTCTCTCTCTCTCTCTCTCTCTCTCTCTCTCTCGTTTTAAACTTCTTTTCAAAGATAAATGTACCAGCATAAAATAATACATAGAAATGTTATACACAAAAACATAACATAAAACATGTAAACGTTACATAAACATGTGGTTTTGACAAATGCGACAAGAAAGTTTTTAGGGTTTTAAAATTTCTACAAAATATTTTGTTGAAAGAAATGATGTGACTTTTGTTCATAAGGGTTTTGATTTGATAAAACAAAAAATAAATTAAACTTTTTAATTAAGCTGTGGATTTCTCAATACACCGACCAATGTAAAAACAAAGGGGCGTTTATTTAGGCTTTGATTCCCCACCACGTACACATTTGGGCTTTGAATAAACAAAAAACTTTCAATACACCGACCAATGTAAAAACAAAATCGTGTCGTTATTATATGATTTAAAAAAAAAGATGATATCTTAAAAAAAAGCTTACATGAGTTACACGAACCTATTTATGTTATGACTTATATGTCCAAAAAAATGTAACATACAAATTTTCAATATTTTTTTAAAAGAAAACTAGTAAGTGTTTTTTTTTCATTTTTTTTCATAAATAGGGAATGTAACATAAATGTACACGAACCTATTTATGTTATGACTTATAGTAAGTGTTTTTTTTTTTCATTTTTTTCAGAAAACTAGTAAGTGTTTTTTTTCATTTTTTACATTTATGTTGACAATTAAGTTAGAACCCCTTTTTCACAAACAAAAGCAGGTTTCTAAAAAAAATAGAAAATAAAATAAAAAAGAAACTAATTGGTATGTAACATTAAATTGTTAGATGGTTTGTTACAATAACCACATTTATTGTCATTAATAACAGTCATTTATTGTTATTAATTTGTTGGTATAAAGAAAATTTTCGAAAATGCTCGTCAAAATGGTGAATTATTTTTCTATACACTAATTTTCTTAATTAATATACAACATTTTCATAAAAAAAAAAGATATTCAAGCAACCATCAACAAAAGCACATGATCAAACACACATAGAGCAAAAATGTACAAAAATCTCAGTGAAAAAAAATGTAACACGGATACAGCAAAAATGTACAAAAACCTGAGGCAAAAATAAAATGTAACATGGTAAAAACAAAACCAAAAAATCCATAACATATAAAATTCTCAGATTCAACACAGCAAAAGTCTACATAAAATCTCAGGCATTTTTGCTTTGATTGATTGTTACATTTCTAGCACAAAAAAAATGTAACAGACATTTTTTCTTTGATTATTACATTTCGTAACTATGTTCAACATCAAACATCTTTTGAATCATCTTCAACATCTGAAACATCATCTTCAAAGTGTAGATTTCCAAACAAAGCTGAAAAAAAACATACTTATTCACCTTCTTGAACAAGATCTAAAACAAATTTTACACAAAAAATGATGTAATCAATAATAAAAACAACAGTCTAAAAAAGTGTACAACACACTTTATTTTCAGTAACGTGCATTATTTATGTAACACGAAAAAATGTAACATGCATTTTTTAATTATCAATTTATGCCAGAAACACAACACACTTTATTTTCAGTAACGTGAATTATTTATGTAACACGATAAAATGTAACTATTTATGTTTTTTTAGAATTTTTAAATATGTAACTAACAAAACATATTAGAATTGTTACATTACTAAACCCATCTATGTTGGGTTACATAAAATAGTGTAACATAACCAAAGACCAGGTTACTTTCTGTTACATAAAAATATTACATTATTATGAACCAATTGTTACACTCACACGAATCCCTTTGACTTTTGTAAACTAACACATTTGTTTCATCTAACAAAATTTACTCTATCTTTATTATTTGTATCAAGAACTTAAATTTAATTCAATAAACAAGAAAAGTAACTTCAATTTAATTCAATAAACAAGAACTTAAATCAAATTGTTTCGATTTGTTAAGAAATCTGAAACAAATTTTACACAAAAAAAATGATAAAATCAATAATAAAAAGCAATATGTATAGAAAACAAGAACTTAAAAACCTTCATCTTCTTGAACAAAAAATAAAAAAAGTTATAGATCCACAAAAAACAACAAAAATGCAGAGTAAAAAAATTGCATATTTGCAAAAAAAACTTAAAAACATACATATTCACCTTCTTGAACAAAAAATTCGAACAAAACCCTTCAGCATCCTCAAAAAACGTAAAAAAGGATGTGTAATTTTACTGGATCTTTGCCTGGTTCGAACAAAAACACCATCTTCAACATCGGATTTGCAGATCCATAAAACAAGAACTTAAAAACCTTTATCTTCTTGAACAAAAAAAATTGCAGATCCATAAAAACAACAAAAATGCAGCCTAAAAAATGAATCAAATCGAGCACCTGAAATTGGCTTTGGCTTTGATTATTCATGTTTTCAGCTAGACCCTCCACCACCGTAGCTCCCAACAACCACCACTACCACCGGACCACCACTTGCCACCATCCTTCGTCAACCTTCAATGATCACCACCCACCTGCGACCATCCTTCATCAACAACCGCCAACATCAACCCACCTGCCACCTTCCTTCAACAACAACGACTGCCATCAACCCCACCTGCCACCATCCTTCATCAACCTTCAACCGTCAATTTGAGCTATCCGATTTCATTTTTGTTCTTGTTTCTCTATAATGGAACAAGAGAGAGAGGGAAAGAGGGAAAAGTGTGCTAGAGAAGAGAGATGATGGAGGAAATGATCTGGTGAGTTTTGAAAAGCTTTGGTGAGATTTAATGGTAGAGAGAGAAATGGTATTAAATGAGAAAGATGACAAGAAGAAGAAAAGTCTGTGTAAAGACTTACACATTTCCATTCAATCAAAAAGGTAAAAAGAAAAAGACCGTTATGCCCTTTCCTACTCTCAATCTAAATACATATGTGGATCAATCCTAGCCACATGTGTGAGTTTTCAGGGTTTAGTCAACTGGAGTGGGTTTTCTCCTTATAATTAGCCTAGCCCATACACACATACATATACATATAGAGACAAGAAATACGTTTATATATATAGATATACACCTCGGTATAATTAAATATGAAAAGAATAATTGTTTTCGTCGGAAATTTGTCGGAAATTTCCGACCATTTTCCGACCAATAAAGGTTTTAGTCGGAAAAAGGTCGGAAATTTCCGACAACTTTCCGACCAATGTTGTGTTTCGTCGGAAAGTGGTCGGAAATTTCCGACCATTTTCCGACACCAATTTTCGTTTTTTTCATTTTTTCATCCTTCAAACATCGTTTTTCCATTCTATCTTTTGTACACATTAATTATACATGAAATACTTTTACTTTACCAACTTGTACGCATTGTACACGTTTATACAATGTGTGTGTGTTCACTTGGACAAACACATACTTATACATATATATATATACATACACACATACATATACATATAGAGACAAGAAATACGTTTATATATATAGATATACACCTCGGTATAATTAAATATGAAAAGAATAATTGTTTTAGTCGGAAATTTGTCGGAAATTTCCGACCAATAAAGGTTTTAGTTGGAAAAGGGTCGGAAATTTCCGACAACTTTCCGACCAATGTTGTGTTTCGTCGGAAAGTGGTCGGAAATTTCCGACCATTTTCCGACACCAATTTTCGTTTTTTTCACTTTTTCAACCTTTAAACATCGTTTTTCCATTCTATCTTTTGTACACATTAATTATACATGAAATACTTTTACTTTACCAACTTGTACGCATTGTACACGTTTATACGTGTATGTATACTATCGGGACCCATTCTATCTTTTGTACACATTAATTATACATGAAATACTTTTACTTTACCAACTTGTACGCATTGTACACGTTTATACGTGTATGTATACTATCGGGACCCATTAATTAAAACAAGCTAAGTATGTGTATATATATGTATGTGTGTATGTATGCGTGTGTGTACACTTGGACAAACACATACTTATACATATATATATATATATACATACACACATACATATACATATAGAGACAAGAAATACGTTTATATATATAGATATACACCTCGGTATAATTAAATATGAAAAGAATAATTGTTTTAGTCGGAAATTTGTCGGAAATTTCCGACCAATAAAGCTTTTAGTCGGAAAAAGGTCGGAAATTTCCGACAACTTTCCGACCAATGTTGTGTTTCGTCAGAAAGTGGTCGGAAATTTCCGACAATTTTCCGACACCAATTTTCATTTTTTTCATTTTTTCAACCTTTAAACATCGTTTTTCCATTCTATCTTTAGTACACATTAATTATACATGAAATACTTTTACTTTACCAACTTGTACGCATTGTACACGTTTATACGTGTATGTATACTATCGGGACCCATTAATTAAAACAGGCAAAGTATGTGTATATATATGTATGTGTGTATGTATGCGTGTGTGTACACTTGGACAAACACATACTTATACATATATATATATATATATATATACTTGCATACATATAGACACAAGCAAATACATTTACGTACACACATATACCCCCACATGATTATATAACAAAAGAATAATGGTTTTAGTCGGAAAATGGTCGGAATTTTCCGACAACTTTCCGACGAATGAGAGTTTTTGTCGGAAAATGGTCGGAAATTTCCGACAACTTTCCGACCAACTAAGACTCATAAATATTATTTTTAAAAAATACAGTAATTAGAATTTGGTTTTATGTTTTCCGACTAGTTTCCGACAAAGATTTATTTTAATTTTTTGTATAGTTAACTTTTCCGACCATTTTCCGACCACTTTTTTTCTTTTTTTATTCTTTTTTTTTTGGTCGGAACTTAGTCGGAAGTTTCCTTCAAATTTCCGACCATTTTTTTTTGTCGGTAAATTGTAGGAAAATAGTCGGTAAAACCAGATTATTTTTTTAGTTGGTTTTTTTGTCGGAAAATGGTCGGAATTTTCCGACGAAATTGGTTTTGTCGGAAATTTTGGTAGGAAATCCCCCTGTTTTCTAGTAGTGTAATTTGCGTGACCTTCGAAAAAATAGAAGCTGCGAGTTCAACATGCGACACCGACTGGCACTGGATCTGAAATTACAAACTCGAAGATAACAAATACGATGACCGTTTCCCATTTTCTGAAAACACTTTCCGGCAACACTTTCCGGCGAAACTCTGATGGAATCCAAAGTTGAAACAGCGTCACTAACACCGTCGAAGCTGAGAACAAACCGGCAAATCTAAACTGCCGGAGAATGTAAACCCTAACGTAACAAGCCCTAATTTGAAAGCTTTGAAATCTCTGGCGGTTAAATAGGCAATTAAAAGCCAGAGATCTGAGAAGATCTGTTCGCCTTCTCCGAAGAAGAAGATCCGTGAGCAGAAGTTTATGGTGGCGAAGAAGAACGCGAAGAGAGAGAGAGTAATAAAACCCTAGGTTCAGTCAATTGCAAGTGTAAGGCTGGTGTGGATTCGAGCAGGTGTTTGTGTGTTGCTTATGAGACGCTTAGGGCTTCACAGGAGGGATTTTTTAAGAGTCAGATTGAAGCTGCTGTTAAAGAAAAGGAAGAGAAGGAGAAGAACAACAATGGAGATTGGTGTATGGTTTGTTTTGTGGTGTTTGATGAATTGGGGGTTGGAGATTTGAGATTGCCAGTTTTATAAAAAACGGATTTGAAAGAATTTTTGGTGGAAGACGTCCTAGGTCACCAAGACTCCGCTATAGCTTAGACCTAACCAGATCTATATGATTCACCACCAAGAATGATCAGAAGACCAAAACCCCAAACCCAAGAAACCCGGGATCCAACTAACTGAAACAAGACAAACAACGGAAGCGAATAAACAAAATGATCAGGGCTCTGATACCATGTCACAAGACATGAATCAACACATTTAACCAAGAAATGCACAAGATACCCAAACCAGTATATTATAAAACTCTAGAATATAACTAAGATACAAAGATTACTCTAACAACTCTCACTTTAACACCCAGATGATTATCAACACGATAATCATCGAACGATCAACAGATTTACTCACAGCACTCAACAGATTCAAAATGAAACTGCTACAACGATCAACGTGAACGTGAAAACCCTAATCGCTCAAGTATTGAGAGAGAATACAGAGAATAAGTGAAAAAAATATCTCAGATGATGAGACCAAGAGCCGGGTATAACCTTTATATAGGAAACCCGGGTGAACCGAATCCAAGCAAACCAGTGTTCTCTAAGGCCCCAGTGAGTCCAGCAAGCCCAGTCAGCAAGTGAGTCCAACAAGTGATTCTTCTAATCAAGCCCAGTCTTGTCATCAAGCAGCCCCATAACATGTAACAAATAAAAAACCAAATTAGACTTATTAAAAATATGAAGTTGAACCATAACAAAGATGTATGTCACATATTTTAACACCCCCCCCCCCCCACAACTTCATTATTGAAATAAGTCAAAAAGATTTAATTTTTTTTCACATAAAATATAATGCGTTTTAACTAACACCCCTTATGTGAACAAGTTAGCCGATTGACAATCAGACCTAATCCCAATACATTTTATAATCAATCTCAAAATGTTTGGTCTGATCATGAAACACTGGATTTGCATTGCAGCAATATTATCACAATCCAGAGAAATAGGAATACTCACAATTACATTAATCTCATTCAACAAATTTTTTTAACCAGATAACCTCATATGCAGCTGCATACATAGCCCTATACTCAGCATCAACATAAGCACAAAGATTAAACATCTCAGACTTACTAAACAAGACATCTTTACCTGGAGCAGATTTAAGATACCTCAATAAGTGAAATGCTACCTTTAAATGATCATCAGTAGGGCTATGCATGTATTGACTTAAAAAATGTACTGCATATGAAATATCAGGTATGAGACAAGTAAATCAGTTTCCCTACTAACTGCTGATATCCAGTTACATTATCAAGTAGACCACTATTATTATTTAGCATAGCATTCAAACTATGGTTTAGTTCTATAGGACAACTAACCGGTTTACATGCTAGCATACCATATTCAGATAATAAATCCAACTGAAACAGCAAGAATTTATCAACAAACACTTATAGATCAATCATAAAATGATTTGAACCAACAAACACACCATTCAAGCAAAGATTATACCTGACTATGCAGCAAACAAGATGTACTTCTAGTAAAAAAATATGTTTCAACCTTGAGCAATAGAATTGGATCAAAACTTATTTTAGACATTATACGTAGTTAACACATTTCCACTCAAATTAAATTAAACGAAGGAACTAGTTAAAAAAAAACTATGTATAAGACCATGAAAAGTACTCACCTAATTACATCACAATCAAAACAATTTTTCTTAATACAACTTTTATTCAAGACATGACCTTTAAAACAATCATCAATTATAGGAAAACATGTCAAGAAACAAATTGAAGTATTTTTTGTCACAAAAAACACAATCTAACTAACACGAAATCACAAGATTTTGGATATATCGGATTTAAACCAACAGATCAAGCAAGGAATCACACAATTCCAGAAACGATCAAAAACAATCTTGATAAACAAAAAACCATAATATTAAAAACAATATCTATTTCAAATATATCTTTAATCAACCAATAAACTTTAGATCCTCTGTTAACAAAGAATGCACAACAAAAAAACTTTGTATGCATCACTGACAAGAACAATCATACAACATACTAGAATAAAAAAGTATTTTATGATTGCATAACAGAATCGGATATAACATATACAGTCAAACGACTATAAAATTCAGAACCAAGTCTAAAAACAATACTTGTGAAGAACTTAAAACAAACTTTACTTGATAACAAACTTTTACATCTTTACAAAATGCCTATCCATAAAAAACTTTGTAAAGAACTTAAAGACTAATTTTAATCAAGCAAAAACCTTTTACAACTTCACGACGTCTGAACCACATAATACGAATCAAAAGATTCAAAAATCAAGTCTGAAAAAAAAACAATTACACAAGTCTACATCAGACAACAATTACAGCCTAAACAAATTCCGATAATCCACAAAATCACATGATTTTAAGACCAGAAAATATCTCTTACACAAGAGACAACACAAGGCTATAACACCATTCAAGAAACAACACTACGATCTAACGGGACTAGACTCAACAACACGAAGAATCTACAAATGACCCTAGACCAGTGTGAAAAAACAAAAAAGTATCACCTAGACCAGTGAACTAACATCACTATGATCGGCGATACGTCTCAAAGAGACAAACACGAAACTAATAAGACCATCAACATGATAATCCTACACAAATCACACTATGGTCAGACTCAAAACATAAGAAATCCTAGACCAGTGAGATAAAGACAAACACCATGGAAGATTACATCTTTAAGATAACATAACCTTTATAAGAAAAACAAACACACGACGATCCCAATAACCAAAGGAATACATGTTTGTTCAAGAATCATCAGATACACATCTGATAACACATAAAAGTCACATGACTTTTAAAAACAATGAATCACAAGATTCAAGCAACAAGACTGATAACAATGTATACATCAGTCTACAAGATACAGCAAAACAAGTTCCAACAAAATACAAAATCACACGATTTGCCACTGGAACATACATCTCACACACAAGAACAAATACAATGTTGTAAAAACATTCAAAAACAATCCTGACAGTACTGCTGATCAAAATACGTGAGCCACACAGCTCGACTAACCAAACAATAAGACAAATAGGTCAAGCTAACCATTCAACAACATTATAGGCAGGTAGACATACAGACCACAGTCGAAAGACATTTAAAAACGTTTAAGACACAAACGAATCACATGAACCAAGATAAAAAATTCACGTCACATCAGCTCGTAACATCAAGAATATTTTTTGACAAATGAACACAACTGTCTGAATTCAACATTCACACAATTTATATTACCAGAAATTTATACATCAGTAACAAGCATGAGAACTACAAGATTCTATAATCATAGCATATATGCATAATGATCAAATAACAAGAAAACACCACGTGTATAGTTATTGAACAAAAACAAAGAGACCGAAACAAACCGACAGGAACTATGAGTATAAAGCTCTACAAGATTGAATTCTATACCTTCAAATAATCAATTCTTGAACAAACATGGATTCAATATACATAAGAACCCTAGACTCAAATGCACACGACAAGCTGATAAACAACATGTTAGAAAACACTTGACGACATATTTGAAGAAATTGATATAAACCTTGGTTAGTAAACAATATTTTTCAAATCAACCAAATACGTAGACACACTTATTCACAACTTTAATTTTTTTCACATAATAGATTGATTAACAAATCTATAAACAAAAACAAATCACATAAGGCAAAGCCAAGACATAGAGCCCGTTCAGAGGTTCATCACTCACAGGTGCCTCCGCAGACCTTATCAAGGAAGCCTCCTAGACCTAGACCAACAATAATAGTCTAACAATAACACAATCGGTAAACAAACCGGAAAAATAACAACACAAGTTGCAACAAATAACACAGATGTTGTACTTATATTAACGACAAAGCAATCCTCAAATATGCACAAAAGATGAATGCAACAGGATGTGACCCGTCCTGTGTCCAAATTAAACAACAAACCGGTCCAAACTACCCCGGCATCAACTATCAAGAAATAAAAAAAAAAAACAGTAAATAAGACAAACAAAGAATAGTAACACCTGGTGCGTTTAACTCCAAGCAATCAGAAATGCAGCCTTCACTTAGGGTTGCAGATTACTGACAAGAGCAACAGCAAATCAAGACTCTGTTAGTTTGCCCTGCATATACAGAGACTAACAAGAGTCCTCTTCAAGTCCCCAAGACTAATAATCGTCAGTAACCGAATCACAAAATTGGTGGTTACACAGTCTATTTCCGCCTTTAGAAAACAAACACCGAGCCTCGAGACCCCATCCCTAACCTTAACTTATGGTCGATATATGTAATCTCGAGCTGCACCTCACTCTCACCACCAAAATGGAACTTTACTGATCCTAGCTTAAGTTGGGGTGGCTCAAACGCCACCTTAATCCATTTCTCATCAAGAACTATCAACTTTCCTTCAAGAGGACTTGACCATCAAGAAAACCAAGAGCAGAGAAAGACACTTTGTTTCTCACAATAAGGCGTCCGAATCCACTCCTGAAACTGCCTCCAGGTGATGTAGGATTTGAACAATACACCACATCCCATTCTCCAAAAATTAGAGGGCATGTTACAGGCGAATCTATACAGTACTTACTAAATTCGCTTGTTAATTCGGCTAACAGCAGATGTTGTTTCCTTGTCAGAGTAACTCCACGATCTGTTTGCGTGACCTTCGAAAAAATAGAAGCTGCGAGTTCAACATGCGACACCGACTGGCACTGGATCTGAAATTACAAACTCGAAGATAACAAATACGATGACCGTTTCCCATTTTCCGAAAACACTTTCCGGCAACACTTTCCGGCGAAACTCTGATGGAATCTAAAGTTGAAACAGAGTCACTAAAACCGTCGAAGCTGAGAACAAACCGGCAAATCTAAACTGCCGGAGAATGTAAACCCTAACGTAACAAGCCCTAATTTGAAAGCTTTGAAATCTCTGGCGGTTAAATCGGCAATTAAAAGCCAGAGATCTGAGAAGATCTGTTCGCCTTCTCCGAAGAAGAAGATCCGTGAGCAGAAGTTTATGGTGGCGAAGAAGAACGCGAAGAGAGAGAGTAATAAAACCCTAGGTTCAGTCAATTGCAAGTGTAAGGCTGGTGTGGATTCGAGCAGGTGTTTGTGTGTTGCTTATGAGACGCTTAGGGCTTCACAGGAGGGATTTTTTAAGAGTCAGATTGAAGCTGCTGTTAAAGAAAAGGAAGAGAAGGAGAAGAACAACAATGGAGATTGGTGTATGGTTTGTTTTGTGGTGTTTGATGAATTGGGGGTTGGAGATTTGAGATTGCCAGTTTTATAAAAAACGGATTTGAAAGAATTTTTGGTGGAAGACGTCCTAGGTCACCAAGACTCCGCTATAGCTTAGACCTAACCAGATCTATATGATTCACCACCAAGAATGATCAGAAGACCAAAACCCCAAACCCAAGAAACCCTGGATCCAACTAACTGAAACAAGACAAACAACAGAAGCGAATAAACAAAATGATCAGGGCTCTGATACCATGTCACAAGACATGAATCAACACATTTAACCAAGAAATGCACAAGATACCCAAACCAGTATATTATAAAACCCTAGAATATAACTAAGATACAAAGATTACTCTAACAACTCTCACTTTAACACCCAGATGATTATCAACACGATAATCATCGAACGATCAACAGATTTACTCACAGCACTCAACAAATTCAAAATGAAACTGCTACAACGATCAACGTGAACGTGAAAACCCTAATCGCTCAAGTATTGAGAGAGAATACAGAGAATAAGTGAAAAAAAATATCTCAGATGATGAGACCAAGAGCCGGGTATAACCTTTATATAGGAAACCCGGGTGAACCGAATCCAAGCAAACCAGTCTTCTCTAAGGCCCCAGTGAGTCCAGCAAGCCCAGTCAGCAAGTGAGTCCAACAAGTGATTCTTCTAATCAAGCCCAGTCTTGTCATCAAGCAGCCCCATAACATGTAACAAATAAAAAACCAAATTAGACTTATTAAAAATATGAAGTTGAACCATAACAAAGATGTATGTCACATATTTTAACAATGCACTCTTTAAACCTACTCTTAAATCTATCTATGACACTCGAACCGTAGGCTACAGGCCCGCCCTTTGGTTATTAGTTTGACAAATACCTATGCAAGACACTCCTCAGTAACCTGATTAAAATTTAAAACGAAAATGCGAAATTAAGATGTAACCTGAATAAATTAATTTAAAACGAAAATGCTAATGAAGCTGTATACAGGCAACCACTATTTTAGACATTCTTAATCTTCTAGAAATCTTGCCTATTTTTTATAATTTAGTAGTTTTTATACAAGTTTACTCCGTCATAACTATAATAAAAAATCTCATATAATAACTATCATGAAGATGATCATATTGGTTGACTCACGAGTAAAGTTATATGATTAAAAACACTTAGATGTGTTGTGAAAAATAATTAATTACTAACTTTAAGAAAATAAAATTATGCATCGTAATTATGAAAAGTGGACCAGACCGAACTTGCACCGTCGGCAATCCGCAAGAAAAGTTATGAAAAGTGACAATTATTTTTGGAGGTTATTTTTAAAGATTATCCTCTATTAGTTTCTTTAACTATTTTCATTCCAATCAACAGGGCAAAATTACGTAAGGATAGTAGGTAGACGTGGCAACAAACTGCGCTGTCATCCCCTTCTCCCCTTCTGAATAGAAAACCCTAATCTACTAAAAACAAAGACACGCCCCTGAGGGGTCGAACGTGTCAAACGCCAGGGGGGACAAAGGCATGCTGATTATCCTCACAAGCTTTCGCATGCTTTTCCACCTTCTTTGACTCTGCTTTCAGTACCGTTTGCCCCTCCACAAACCCATTTTCCCGGAACCCGGCTAAGGGGACACACCTGTGAGCTGAGATCGACACAAGCATGTTTCTCGCCTTCCCAACCAAAAAATAGCACGTCAGCCGGGCGTAGGGTGGACCTCCCTTCCACCGGGCGTAGGGTGGACCTCCCTTCCGCCAGGTCTGTAAGAAAATTAACCGGTGTCTTTTTCTTTGCTGAGATCCCTGCTCGTTTGAGAATATCCATTAACGCGTCTCGAACAAAGTCATGACGATACTTAACTATTTTGATCTAGTTTTTGGGAATTTGAAATTTCTAGTTTATCTTATTAGTTATTATAAATAGAAATTATAAGTTAGGATCTATAGAGTAGATTATTTTGATTATTGATAATTGTAACTGAGTCTCTGAGACTTGAGACAGCCGCCTGATTGGAACTTTCGGGTTTAAGCCTTAGAATTGAATCAATCGTTTTCAGTCATTTGATTGATTTTGTGTCCGTTTCATTAAACTTAATTAATTATTAACTCTGCCATAAAACCAATTCTCGTTGATATAAGTCTAAACTCTAAAGTATTTATATTTTTTTTACTTGTGTGATCTCTATATTTGCAAATTGGTTATCAGGTCAAAACCCAAAGAAACTAGTAGTTTACCCGTCCGGTGTCCAGGTACTGATGATTAACACCATCCAAACTCACTCACAATGACTATTATCTAACTATTAAGAACATCAATAACTATGTCTATATTTAAGATAATGTTGACTTTTGATTTGATTTCGATTAGTAACTACAACGGTTCTTGAATTGTCATACATACTAATTTAAAATCTTACATCTAATTCGCACAATTTAAAATATTTATTTAACTATTTATAAATTGATTAACGTAGGAATTGCTAATACCATTAAATGAAGATAAATTAATGAGATCTATCAATGTTACATGTTTACAAAAGTATTAAAAATAAAAAAAAACTATCAATGACAA
Source organism: Helianthus tuberosus (assembly GCA_030545235.1). Taxonomy (NCBI): domain Eukaryota; kingdom Viridiplantae; phylum Streptophyta; class Magnoliopsida; order Asterales; family Asteraceae; genus Helianthus; species Helianthus tuberosus. The sequence goes on from CM060362.1 coordinate 6,456,375, forward strand.
CCAAACGTAGATTATATTTATTGGGGGGGGGGGGGGGAGGGGGTTATTTATGAATTACCACGTCGAACTTTGCATATTTGTAAGGGAACATCGTCAGTTCTAAATATAAATGACAACTTTATTAACACAATGTTACACAAAATAAAATAAAAAAACAGATTGTATATCATAAAAATACATTTTCCTTGATACAACACAAACAATTGTAACAAAAAACACAATTACCATGTTTGTAGGAGAACATGTTCGGTTTTGAATATAAATGACAATTTTATTAACACAATGTTACATAATGCATACCATAAAATACATTTTCCTTAGTGTAGTGTGTGTGTGGGTGGGGATTGGGGGGGGGGGTATTTATATATCAGCCAGTTGAACCTAGCATGTTTGTAGGAGAACATGGTCAATAACAACTGAACACCGCGGCTCAACTAGCACTGCCTTGGGTGCACGTGCACCACCAAGGAACCGACGTGGTTCCAATTCCAGGGACCACTAAGCTTCAAAACTTGAACCAAAACATTGGATCTTTGTCTGTAAAGCTAACACCAGCGGAGATAGTGGAACTTGAGTCATTTGCTTCAGGTGATGCAGTGTTCGTGTAACACCTCGAAAATTCACGTCCTATAATGTATTGACACGTGTCATAAGCTTGAACGTGTGAAAGTATACTCTTGAGGGACTAAAGTTGACAAACATGGAAAGTATGTAAATATACGAGTTCAAAATGTCAACAGTGAATAAATATACTTTACAATAACCCTACATGATGTTTATACCATCAAACGAATAAATCATGGATCATACGAAGCTAAAAGTGAGAGATTACAAACTACAGGGGTTAAATGTGTCAACATGTTTAAGTTATACCTCTGAGTGACCTTTTGACAAACCCGAAGCTTTGTAACAGTTAATTATGCTCACTAGAATGCACAATATAAATTTCGTAAAGTTTCGTTATCGTATGAGAAAGTTATGATCAAATTCGTATGCGAGGGATAAAGCGTTAACGTTGAAAGTTATGACTTTTCGGTTTAACCGGAAATGTCCAGGGACTTGGCAAAGTGGGTATAAGTCCTAAAGCCCTTGTAGGTAAATAAGAAGGGGTCAAATTACAAGAAATAAGTCGGTTGCCCTTTCGAATGCTTGAAAGGCCAAGCCTTTGTTTCTGCCAAAGGCTTGCGCACCGCAAGGGTCAACCCTTACGGTGCGCAAGCAGTGCCCAGCGACCAGAAAACTTGCTGTTTGCTGTTATGCGCGTGTAACTGCCCTTTTAAACGATTTTCCTCATATCCCTTGGCCCCTAAACAACCCCTAAACATCTAGGACACCTGTGGGAAGGTTGTGGTCTGTTGTAGACTTATTTGTCAAAACATTGTGGAGCCTTAATCACTATATAAAGCCCCTCATGTGCAACAACTTTGATCACACCTTCATCTGCAATTGTGGGGCATTTCTGGAGCTTAGGAACAGATCCAAGACCTCCCTACTCGTGCATAGGACCCTTGTAAGTACCCTTGACCTCCCTCGATTAAGTTTTGCTTAGTTTATAGCTTAAAAGTCAAACCGTCGTAATTACGGTTTGACTTGACGATTAATCACTATCGGTCCAGCGATTCTTCAATGTTAAGGTAGTTATAAGTTGGTAATTATGTGGGCAATAAACCCTTAAAAGGGTTACCCCTGATTCCCACTCTAACTAGGTCAAATGTCGGGTCAAACTTGTTATTAAAAAATCAACAGGATGCTTAAATTCTAATTTATGCATAATTAGCAATGTAGAACATATACAACCTGTTTGAACATTAATATAACTTGGTAATGAGTGTAAGAACATGTCTAAACATGTTCAACCCGACAATTTACTGTATAGACCCGGTTCGGAACCAAAAGTCGCATAGTTTGACTTATACTTTGACTTTCAGTTCTGACCCGTTATGGTATGTTTTAGAAATACCTAAGAGCTTCATTTGGACCAGGTTACATGCTAGTATAACCCTCTGTGATTATACACCATGGTTCATTAGTTAACCGATTAATACGCATGATTCCGTTAATTGCCCATATGTTGACCATTATGCCCTTTTCACTTTAAAACGTGACTAGGCCTTATGTGCTAATATATATTGTTATTGTTTATAATTAGGATAAATTATAACAGAAATCCTAAATAAATGTGAGCAATAAATTAACTGAATATGGTCTCTGTTTACCATGGTTAATGAATTTCCCTAAGGGAAATTCCATAATAAACATCCCTTAGAAGGGAAGTGCCTACGGGCTATAGTTAATGTCCTCTGAGACTAAAGACAGTGGGCACAACTCGCTGTCAAGAAAAGGTAATGAACTTTGATTCAAACCTTAATGCCTCGATTCTCTGAAATCCTGGCTTATAAATTAAACTTGTCTACGCGACTAGGCCATTTGTGCTATTATTAAAACCTTAATGCCTCGATTCTCTGAAATCATGGCTTATAAATTAAAATTGTCTACGCGACTAGGCCATTTGTGCTATTATTAACTTATAAATTAGGATTTATGATAAAAATCCTGAATAAAATAAATATCCTTCCTTCCCTGCCAGTATGCATTTTAAAAAGAATCTTAAAGGTGAAACCTAGCCTACGCGGCCAAAATGGTGAAACCTACTCAAGGGATTCAGATCCTTGTTAACACCTAAGAACGTGTTAGCACTCATGACAAATGTGATTCGATAAAATCATAACAGTCATCCCTATATTGGAAATTTCTAAATTCATAATTTGCCTTATGATCTAGGAATCATGGCTTATATCATCTTATAAGATGATCATATTATAAACATCCGTGAGTGATGAAGTGCCTACGGGCTAAACTTGTTGTCCGATAAGACAACGACAGTGGTGGTCTTTGACCTCCTGCCTAAAAATGTTGGACCATGTCCAAGCATACTAGTCGGTATGATCCAAACGATCTCGACTAATATCATCTGAAAAGATGATCATAACATAAATATCCCTTAGGAGGGAAATGCCTACGGGCTATAATTAACGTCCTCCGAGACTAATGACAGTGGTAGCTTACAACTCCCTGTCAAGAAAAGATGTTTTGCCTACGGGCTATAATAAATTGTCCATCTGAGACATTGACATTGTGATCTTTATGATTCCTTGTCTAAGGTGGTGAGCTATGCTCAAGCCAAATAGTCAATATGATTAATGCAATCCTGACTTATATCATCTAAAATGATGAATCCATTGTAAACATCCATTGGTGATGTTTCGCCTACGGGCCATATTATATTGTCCATTGGTAACACAAACATTACGATCTCTATGATCCCATGTTTAAGGTAGTGAGCTGCAATCAAGCCTAATAGTCAATATGATCATTACGATCCTGACTAGTATCATCAGTATGATGATCATAAATTCATAATATTGACATCCCTAGTGATGAATTGCCTACGGGCTATACTTTATTCTACTGTCGATAAGACCAAAATAATGGTGATCTTTATGATCCCCTATTCAAAATGGTGGGATTATACCCAAACCTAATAGTCAATATGATCAATGTGATCATGACCAATATCATTAGATACGAAAATTATAGATAGACATCCATTAGTGATGTTAATTGGTTTACCTTTCTGTCAAGAGAATCGCCTTTCAAGACGATGACAGTTGTAGTCTATGACTCCCTGTCCAAAGGTGAAGAACTATGTTCAAGCCTTAAAAACTCTTGATCTAATAAGAATGCAGTCTATCACGGCTATGGTGAGTAAGGCCGCATCAGAACTAGATTCCATAAAGCTGCCAAAGAAGGAGCAGCTAAGCCTGGAAAGGCTAAAGGAAGAAATGCCTGAACTCACCTGATGAATGCCAAGAGGCAGTTCACGAAGACATCAAGTACAATCCTTATCATTTAACAATGATAATTTCTGCTAAGTGTCCTGATTTAGTACAGGCAATAATAAATCTTCATAAACCATAAGCTTAGCAAACTTTTATATTATCCACAAGGTATAACTTACCAAGGAAACCATAGTAACCGATTCTTCTAGTATCGGCAAGGAATCCTTCCGAAAAATATAAGAGTACTCTATCTTCGCATAGAGTACGACAACATATGTTATTTTAATTATTTTTCTCATTGTTTTTCTATCGCCTGCGAATGCCAAACTATGTTTGATAAAAGTGACATATGAGGATTGGCGTATCCTAGTGTGTCCCATAGATTACTTCCATGCCTGATCAGTATGGAGGTTTAATGCATGGAACCCCTGAGATATCCCAATGGTCATATTGCACTAAAGTTGACTAGTAGTATTCAAAGAAGATATCCAGAATGGAATTATCCAATTAAATGTTCCCGATTAAGGAATTCGTGGACTTATAACAAAAATGTGTCACTTATTTGACACAAGCAATGATGGGTGAACTGGAGCCGGAGATATGGAAATCTCTGTAACCTCCTTGTATCTTGATTATCTTCTCATAAGTTTTCCCTGCTTACCTCCTAGAAGGCAGGTAGAATTAAGATTAACATCCCGCTGTGGGCTGGAGTATTATGAAAGACTCCATATTGATTATGGAATAATCGAAACCTTGATTAAGTAGGTTTTAAGACATAGGCTCATATAGCTTGACTCAATTTTTGAGGGTTTTATGTTATTGAATAAGAAAGACGGATCATCTTGCTTATGCATTGATTACCGCAACCCTATATAAGCAACAATTAAGAATCGCTATTACCTGCCCAGGACCGTTGATTGGTTCGACTAGCTGTAAAGTTTAGCTATTCTTGGAGATTAGCTAAGCAGTGGTTGGAATAACCATCTCACCTTAAGATAAACTTTTCCATAATAGTTGCTATATAAGTATCAAGGTGGCTCCTTTGGAGACCTTGTATAAATGAAATATCAAAACATCCGTAGGATGGACGAGACTTTGGGGAGTCCAATTATCAGGATCTGAAAGTTGAATTGGAAACAACGAATAAGATCAAACAAATCCCTAATTACCTATAAGTTGCCATTATTCGGCAGAAAATCAAGGATTAATGGAAAGTAGTAACCTTCCTAAATTCTTGTTAAGAAATAAGGCTCAACAAACGATATCACCCAGGCAAGGTGTGCCAAATTTGTTAAATTATCAGGCTAGTCAGGCTCTGAGTATATAGAATCATTCGAAGGATTCGAATGTATCAAGATTAAATAGCTTACGAGCTAAGACCTAATTAAGGACTTGGTGGAACGCGCAATGTGACCCACACTAATGATTTAGCGACGTGTCACCAATAAGTCAAGAAACACTATCACATAATGACATACATATTTATGATATGATGAGCAACCTGTGTCGAGTAAGGATCGACATAATTAGAAGCTCCAAAGGATACATGTACCTATCATAAAGGTCAATTGGAATGCCATAGAGGCTCAAAGATACTGGGGAAGATTAAGCCCAATGTAAGGCAGAAATTACTTCCTTTACTTTAAGCAAATCTCGAGGTCGAGATTTATTTTAAGGGGGTGAGGATGTAACACCTCGAAAATTCACGTCCTATAATGTATTGACACGTGTCATAAGCTTGAACGTGTGAAAGGATACTCTTGAGGGACTAAAGTTGACAAACATGGAAAGTATGTAAATATACGAGTTCAAAATGTCAACAGTGAATAAATATACTTTACAATAACCCTACATGATGTTTATACCATCATACGAATAAATCATGGATCATACGAAGCTAAAAGTGAGAGATTACAAACTACAGGGGTTAAATGTGTCAACATGTTTAAGTTATACCTCTGAGTGACCTTTTGACAAACCCGAAGCTTTGTAACAGTTAATTATGCTCACTAGAATGCACAATATAAATTTCATAAAGTTTCGTTATCGTATGAGAAAGTTATGATAAAATTCGTATGCGAGGGATAAAGCGTTAACGTTGAAAGTTATGACTTTTCGGGTTAACCGGAAATGTCCAGGGACTTGGCAAAGTGGGTATAAGTCCTAAAGCCCTTGTAGGTAACTAAGAAGGGGTCAAATTGCAAGAAATAAGTCGGTTGCCCTTTCGAATGCTTGAAAGGCCAAGCCTTTGTTTCTGCCAAAGGCTTGCGCACCGCAAGGGTAAACCTTTACGGTGCGCAAGCAGTGCCCAGCGACCAGAAAACTTGCTGTTTGCTGTTATGCGCGTGTAACTGCCCTTTTAAACGATTTTCCTCATATCCCTTGGCCTCTAAACAACCCCTAAACATCTAGGACACCTGTGGGAAGGTTGTGGTCTGTTGTAGACTTATTTGTCAAAACATTGTGGAGCCTTAATCACTATATAAAGCCCCTCATGTGCAACAACTTTGATCACACCTTCATATGCAATTGTGGGGCATTTCTGGAGCTTAGGAACAGATCCAAGACCTCCCTACTCGTGCATAGGACCCTTGTAAGTACCCTTGACCTTCCTCGATTAAGTTTTGCTTAGTTTATAGCTTAAAAGTCAAACCGTCGTAATTACGGTTTGACTTGACGATTAATCACTATCGGTCCAACGATTAGTCAATGTTAAGGTAGTTATAAGTTGGTAATTATGTGGGCAATAAACCCTTAAAAGGGTTACCCCTGATTCCCACTCTAACTAGGTCAAATGTCGGGTCAAACTTGGTATTAAAAAGTCAACAGGATGCTTAAATTCTAATTTATGCATAATTAGCAATGTAGAACATATACAACCTGTTTGATTATTAATATAACTTGGTAATGAGTGTAAGAACATGTCTAAACATGTTCAACCCGACAATTTACTATATAGACCCGGTTCGGAACCGAAAGTCGCATAGTTTGACTTATACTTTGACTTTCAGTTCTGACCCGTTATGGTATGTTTTAGAAATACCTAAGAGCTTCATTTGGACCAGGTTACATACTAGTATAACCCTCTGTGATTATACACCATGGTTCATTAGTTAACCGATTAATACGCATGATTCCGTTAATTGCCCATATGTTGACCATTATGCCTTTTTCACTTTAAAAAGTGATTTTTGGAAATGTAAAAGAGTAAAAACCTTACCTACTGATATTTAAACTTGCATACAAAATTTGACATCAGTTTCAGGTGTAGGTTAAGAGTTATGCTCATTAGCGTAAAATGAAAGCTTTTTGTTAATAAAACGGCGTAATTAGCGTATAGCCTAGTTAAGCCTACTTTTTGATATCAAACTTATTACCCACTGATGTAATATATTATTTTGGGATTTTTAAAGATTTTTAATTAATTTTAGGCTGAGCATAACTCATAGTCGTAGGCTTAATCCGGTAATTGTCGGTTTTGCCCTTACGGGCTATAAAATGAGTTTTACATATCTAAAAGACTCCAAACCTTTTGCTACTGATCACTTATGATAAATAAATTATTTTAAGCCTTCTGGAAATATAAAAATATCAGATTTATGTATCGAACCCGGAAATGGCTTCTAATCGCCTTTTTAAGCGTTTTTAACGCATAGTATGTACTAAAACTATTTTTAAACATACAAGGGTGATACCTACTGATATTAGAGGCAAATTATAATGTTTTAACAGTAAGCAAAAGTTGTTTAACTCAGACTTCAGTTTTGAGCTTTTCGGCTTATGTGAAATTACCAAAATGCCCCTACGGTGCATAGTTTGGTTATAATTGATAAATTTCACATATATACTTTACCCTACTGTTATAACTTATTAAATTGAGTATGTTTTCTGTTTACATCAGACCTGTAACTCGAGCAAACACTTAAACTCTTTTATAAACTTTTAAATGACCAAACTACCCCTACGGGGCATAGTTTGTGTTTAAACTCATTTCGGGCATAATAAAAGACATCTTACTGATGTCACAACATATATGAAGCATATTAACTTAGGAAACCTGTAAATGGCTCATATGTATACCCGTTACGCTTATTACGCGTTCGGTTCGATTTATGTAACTAGTTTACATAAATTAGCCTAAACGGGTCAAACCTTATCGGTTTTATCTCAAAATCCAGAAGGTGGTTAGATTACCCATATTATACAAGTCTTCAAACTTGTCGGGTCTAAAACACATTCTATTCCGGTCTTCGCTTAATCACGCGCTTGAACCGTATATTTCCTTAAGACTAACCGGTCTAAGCTTAGGCTTAATTAAAGACCCGTTAGCATTCTAAATTGGTTATTTATACCATCATTCCAGACTAGAGCCTTCCGGTAAATGGTACCTACGCTTACTTAAGTGAATACGGCTGAGTTATTAAATTCTTGCTATTTAAGACAGGAGCTAGCTCAGGTAAATACTCTTAACTTATTTTCCCTATACGGGCTTGGGATACGGCACTATAAAAGTACCGCTTGGTCAGGTGTATGTAGTCATTTAAATCGGATTGTGATTGATGTATTTACATAACCTGTTTAATATGTATTATTTGGTGTATGGCTTTTGGGGGTTAATGACCATGTCCCGGATATCGTTGACACCATTTTACGAAATGGCCACGACCTAAGCACGGGGTGTAGGCATACACCTTACAGCTGCATTATGTAAAAACTGGTAATCCACTCCGAGGTATCATCCTTGTGGGCACTATACCGGAACTGGTAATCCACTTAGAGGATGATAGCCTGTGGGCATTATACCTGTGGCGTGACAGTTAATCTGTCCGGCTCTTCTAACCGGCCCTAATGGACGACAAATAAGTAAAACTGTATACAAGATTATATACAAATAATTTTCCCAAGTTATAAAAGATTAATTTTGACTCTGTGCATTTTAATCAAAGTGTCAAAATATTTGTGCCTGGTGCATTTAAATCAATTTTCTTAAACTCTTTTCAAATGAGTCAGTTGAGTGTATTTACCAGTGAAAACTGACGTATTTTCCAAAAAGGTTAAGTGACAGGTACTGAACGAAATTGGCTGGGAGCTCAGGGCGCTAATAAGGAATCTTGCAAGTTCTAGGCGTCTAAAGTCTGTTGAACAAATGTTTATATTTTAAGATCCGCCTGTGGATCCTTTATTTTCCGTTGTAATACTTGGATATTACTTTATATTCGGATTGTAATATATTTACCTTTTGCTTCCGCTGTGCATATTATATATTGTGTTGTTTGACTATGATGATATCAACCACGTCACGATACTCCCCACCGGGCCCACCGGTGACACGTGAAAAGTCGGGGTGTGACAGTTGGGCGATAGATACGCATACATGCATTATACCTGGAAAAATTCAGATACTCCTCCATTGTCATCTTGGAAAGGTATTTGAACTAAAATAAGTTGACTGATAAGAGTCATATTGTAAATATCGTTGTAGTACCAGTGTTGCTGATGTAGAAGCTAGCTGTCAAGTTGTCACATGTCACAGCTTTGCCATGTCAGCTTTACTTTGTTGGATCCTTATATTACGATTGTGATTTTGTTGAATGTTTTTCATGTTTCCATCAAATGTTAAATTCTTGTGTTTAACATATTTCCAGCAGGCTAATTATCTTATTACTAGGTTGTTGCTAGTTTCCTTTATGCTTATGGGTGGCCAAACGACAGGTCAAAACGGCTATTTAACTTATTACTAGGTTGTTGCTGGTTTCCTTTAATAAATGGTCAATGTGTTGTACAAGTACAAAACGCGAATGCTGTAGTTGGGGTTGGTTCTTTAGAAACTAAAAGAAAGTTGCAAATGTCATCTTGAAAATTTGGCCGCTCGTTGGATATCACGTAGCCATTTAATTTACTATAAGTCAAAACTGAATCGGAACTTGTGTTATAAGAACGAAAGAATGCTTAATGAAGGGAGCATTTAAGTGACACTTGTGTTAATTCTATGGAACTTTTTCAAAATCTAAGACCATATCAGTGTGATCGAAAATTTATGGGGAAGAACTTTAAAACTCAAGTTAATGAGTTTTAACATTCATCTAACTTCCAATAATGATAATAGAAGAAACAAATCCTAGCTGTATGGTTTTGTATCTGCTCCTATAGGGGGACGTCTCCGAGAATCGCTGTCTAGCTCCGGAAAGAGGTCTACAAAACAGAACATCATTAGAAACGCCACAGGTAGGGAAAATCAGTCCGTTGTCCCTTTCATCAAGTGGTGTGTTCCCTCCAGGATTAACCATTTGCCTAATGTAAGCCTTGCTCTCATTGGTGGAAAATATTCCAAATAAGAGGTGTATAATATAAGTGAACACCAGAGAAAGAGAGCAGCTGCTTTAATAGCTTTGGGCTTGGGCCAGCCCAACATAGCGGGTCAGTTTGGATACTCAAACCAGTTTTATGTATTATATAACTAGCATTTCTCCAGACCAAATTCGAAGTGTATATAATCAAACCGGTTTTAAACTAGGAGGTCAGATGAGAATGTTTCAGGATCGATTTAGGATCCAGCTTTGAATGTGAATAATTTGACGATACGGCTTTGACCCTGGATCTATTTTGGTTGTGCACCTCTACTAAACAGTATACTTTTTTAGTGTTAACTAAGGGGCTGTTTGGCAATGTCTGAATGGTTAGGTGCTGAACCAGTAAGAGGTCTGAACCATTAAGTGCTGAACCAGTAAGAGGTCTGAACCATTAAGAGCGTGTATAATGCTTAACCGTTCAGATGCAAATGTCTGACCAATTCAGATTAGAGGTCTTAACCCACTACAAGAAATCGGACCTATAGCGACGACCCAAAAAATACTTTTCGCGACGAAATTCCGTGCCTGTAACTTATTGCGACCAAAATTAGTCGCAACAAGGTCGTTGCTATTGATCCGTCGTAACAGGCTGATATTTTCGTCGCTACACAGGCGTCGCTATAGATTGACTTATTGCGACGATTTTTAGTGTCTATAGGATTTTTCACAATTTCCTATAATTTCATCTTTAAAGACTAAATTTGGTCGCTATAGGTTTTTTTATAATTATAAAGTTTTTCTTCTATGGACACTAAATTTAGTCGCAATAGGGTTTTTAAAAATTTAAGATTTTTCTCCTCTAGAGACTAAATTTAGTCACTATAGTTTGCAGGTGGATTTTTAATATGTCACCAATAACAACCACATTTCGTCGCTATAGATGAAAATTTTTGATATTTTTTTTTTCTAATTTTCCAGGTTTCCTAAATTAAAAGCTATGAACATCAATTCATTCAAACGACAAATTTCAAAATCAAACTAAGGTCAATTCTAATATAATAGACATAACATCTAAATACTTAAAAGTTGCAATATATCATTTAAATACATTCTTCCAAGTAAAACGAAACTAAGTTACACAAAGTCATCATCTTCTTGTTCCTCTTCTTGATCATCTTCTTCTTCAAGTGGAAATGACGAGCCGGGAAGTACCAACTTCAATATATGTTTCATTTGTGCTTTCAAAGCCTCATTATCTTTTCGCAACTTCTCATTAGCTTCTTCTTGTCTTCGCCAACGCTCATCCTCTACATCCCTATTTACATTAGGGAATAGCTCGGGTGTTACACTTTTTAAAACTCGTCCAACGCCCCGTAAGTGAGAATGGCGAGTCCCTAAAGCTTTTTTAAGACACCCAACTTGATCAACCGCCATTTCATCCCCACCCGAGCACGACAATGATCTATTATACTCTTCTTCAATGTTTTCCTGCATTAAACAATAAGTTATACATACATTAAATGCTTTACGAAAATCCGGCAGCATAACCACTATAAAATGGATAACCAGCCTGTATAATAATAGCAATAATATCCAGCCTTATTCACAAGTTATATCCCATAATAAACGCGGATACGACTCACGTATTCACAATTTGAGAAGTAGAGTTTCCAGATCATAATCTTCACGAGTTAGCGCGTTTAAAACACAACTACAACTTATATATAGGATGCTGGAGTGCATCTTCCAAATTATGACCCAAACCCATTTTGTATCCTTAAATTACAATTTACAAGTTTAAACGGGTCAAAAAATGATATAACTTACCCAAGCATGTTTTGCATTGTCGTTAATCCATTTGCCTTTCTTACAATGCATTTCTTTCCAACCTTCAACATAGCGGGCTCGCCCGGTTTCTTTAACCTGTAAACAAAAGCATGGTTAGCTATGTTATTAACCCATTTCTATTCCAATATATAAACTGCAGGTCACAAAAGCATGGTTAGCTATGTTTTCTAACTGTAAGTTTTTTCTTTTTTTTGTGGGCATTTGTAAATACTATTTTAAGTCTTAATCTTTTCAGCCATGTATATTTTAAGTCTGAATCTTTTCAGCCATGTATATTGTATACATCTTTCTACAATTATGAGTCGATTATAATCACATGCACGAGGATGTAGTAGTGCTAATTTTGTGCGGTTTTTGGCAACATGTACTTTTAAGAGACATGAAGGTATGCATTTTGCACAAAATTCCTCAGTTTTAGTTTGATTCTCTACATTACAAAATGCCAGTATCCTACAACATATATTTTCGAATTATAATTGTGTGACCCAACATATGACTACTGATTCAAAAAAAGTAATTTATAAGAATGTTTATAAGAATACAAAGCATCTGAACCTTCTAACTGATACAAAACCACACTCTCAGATTCAGCTAGAACATTCTTAACAGCCGATTCAAAAGTAACCACATCACATTTACCGTTCGAAAAAATGGGCTGGCACTATGTCAGACAATCACATTGGGATGCCATAATTAACCACCTGAAGGTAAATAAGTTAAAATACATATTTTATAAAGTAAACGACTGTAAACGCATCCGTTTAACGGCTGCGAACAGGCTGTAAAGGCAGCGGTTATCCGCTGCGTTTACGACCCGTTCGCAGCCTTTATACGGCCGTAAACGCAGTCGTTTAACGGCTGCGAACAGGCCGTAAACGCAGCGGCTAACCGCTGCATTTGCATCCATTAAACCGCTTCGTTTACGGCCCATTCGCAGCCGTTAAACGGATGCGTTTACGGCTGTATAAAGGCTGCGAACGGGTCGTAAACGCAGCGGATAACCGCTGCCTTTACAGCCTGTTCGCAGCCGTTAAACGGCTGCGTTTACGGCCGTATAAAGGCTGCGAACGGGTCGTAAACGCAGCGGATAACCGCTTCGTTTACGGCCCATTCGAAGCCGTTAAACGGATGCGTTTACAGTCGTTTACTTTATAAAATATGTATTTTAACTTATTTACCTTCAGGTGGTTAATTATGGCATCCCTATGTGATTGTCTGATATAGTGCCAGCCCATTTTTTCGAACGGTAAATGTGATGTGGTTACTTTTGAATCGGCTGTTAAGAATGTTCTAGCTGAATCTGAGAGTGGTTTTGTATCAGTTAGAAGGTTCAGATGCTTTGTATTCTTATAAACATTCTTATAAATTACTTTTTTTGAATCAGTAGTCATATGTTGGGTTATCCGCTGCGTTTACGACCCGTTCGCAGCCTTTATACGGCCGAAAACGCAGCCGTTTAACGGCTGCGAACAGGCTGTAAAGGCAGCGGTTATCCGCTGCGTTTACGACCCGTTCGCAGCCTTTATACGGCCGTAAACGCAGTCGTTTACGACCCGTTTAACCGCTGCATTTGCATCCATTAAACCGCTTCATTTACGGCCCATTCGCAGCCGTTAAACGGATGCGTTTACAGCCGTTTACTTTGTAAAATATGTATTTTAACTTATTTACCTTTAGGCGCTGCGTTTACGACCCGTTCGCAGCCTTTATACGGCCGTAAGCGCAGCCGTTTAACGGCAGCGAACAGGCGCTGCGTTTACGACCCGTTCGCAGCCTTTGTACTAGTGGTTACCTCTTTGTGTCGCCTATTGGCAAGAGATTGACTCCCGTGATAACTTCCATAAAGTTGTTTTGCTCTGTTTGCCTTATTTTTTTCAGAACGATTCATATACTCGGGAGTTGTGAACAACCCATCAATGAGCTTACACCACGCTTCTGGATCCATTGACTCGGGGGGGTGTCTCTTTGCCTCTTCAACATCTTTATAACCTCCATGCCTATCAAAATGTTTTTTCATTCCTGACTTTCTGTCCTTGAAACGGCTTGCACATTCTACTTGTATCGATTCCTTGATTGCATCCCAGTGCTCCGTATTTTGGAAACTTTTTATATCAAAATAGTGCTGCCAAATGAAGAAATCAGAAAAAAAAAAAAAAACTAAATGTTACTGAATTGAAATAAAAATATTAATTTGTATACTTACAGCTAGGGTTGTCCTTTTTACCCGAAACCCGACCCAAACCCGATATAAAGGATTCCCCGAAGAACCCGAACCCGAAATAATTTAAATGGTTTTCAGGTTGGATTGGGGTAATACACTCAAAGTTCACTAATCTTTCATAATATATCAGTAGGTAATTTAGTCAAAGTTCAATAATTTATTTGGAACATAATATATCAGCAGGCTTTAGATATTTGTGATTTATAATTGGTTTGGTTATCGGGTTAGTGTTTCCCATCCAAGAACCCGAAAACCCGATTAAACAACCCATAAAACACCCCTACTTACAGCAATTGTGGCAAGTATGGCCTTTTTATACTTAGCATCAACATTCTTCCAACTAGAATAATGGTAAGGAACCTCTGAATCGACCTCTTGGGATATCTTCCTCACATACCTCTGAATCGACCTCTTGGGATATTCCTCACCATGATGAACCCATGTCGTATATGAAGGTAGAAACCCACGATCATGTATGTGGGCATAAATCGTAGGTAATTCCTGGAGTAACCGTTTTGAATTGGCACAACGTATACACGGGCAATACGCTTTGCCTTCATTGTTGACATGGTTGCTGGCAATCTCCATAAAGCTATCAAGACCGTTCAAAAATTCTGAACATCTCCGATTTCGTAATGTGATCCAGCTCTTATCACTTGCCATTACTGTCGCATTATATATTTTTTTCAATAATCTACCATATATATATATATATTACACACAAACATGCACATAAACAAACAATAAATGAAAGAAGAAACGTATAGAATGTAAATCGATGCTTGTTGTTATAGATCAGAATATATACATCAGAATACCTACTTTGCCAGGCCTAGTTCCAATAATGAGATTTGTATATAATCACGGACAAGTAATTTTCTTATATAAAAGTTTCAAATGTTTATAGTCTGAGATGGAATTATCATAGTTACGGAATGCAGATTCTAGAAGAATCCTAATGGAATAAGGCAGCTTGTTTGTTTCCCATACCAAATAAATTACAATTATTATGTGGTCAGTTGCATTATAACATGATGTTTTATGCATAATAAGAGAAAACTGAAAATCAACAAGTGTTGTTTACTTATGAAGGATGTATTTCGTGAAATCTAAAATTGTAGATAAAAAATTACCTATTTTTGGATCATTCAAAGCAGGCAAACTATAGAACTTTCCGAACTCCTGCCTCCAGGCTTGGGAAGACCAGTTAGAATTCCACTGAAAGCATTCTGAGAAGCTGCACATGCATTTAAATTAGGGCTTAGCATAATTGGATTCAGACCGAAATTACCCGAGAACCGAACCGAAAAGTACCCGAAACCGACCCTATTATAGTATATAGGGTATTTGGTCGGTTCTTGTAAATGTTGTATTTCGGGTATCGAGTCGGGTCGGGTCGGGTAGGGAACAACAAAGAACCGAAGCCAACAATCTGGAACCGATTCAAATGTGCGATTCTGTTACAAACAACATATCTGGGCCAAAAACATTCAGGCTCAGGCATTCAGCAATCAGCATCGACATTTAAAAACATACTAGCAGCACTTCAAAAAAAAAAAAGACATGAACCAGACTTGAACTCACGATCTTATAATTCTACTACTAAACTCAACGCTAAACCCGCTGGAACACGGACTTACAATGTTACATATGTTCGCTTCAAATTTATTTATGGGTTTACTCAAGGCTAAACCCGCTGGACCCATTTGACCCATGACCCGACCCGACCCGTTTTCCGGTTGAAATTTGAGCTATAAAACATATTACATTAGACTAAATGCAATCAATAAAAAACATGGAATTCTTAGCTATCTAGATAGTACACACCCATAAAAGCAAGTGATAAATCCATAAATTGAGTTTATTGTACACGTTAATTCTACTCTATTAACAAAACTCACTGAACATGTGAAGCAAGATTTGTTCACATATGAACACTCTTTGAGACATTTAATCAAACATATGGAGTGCCCGCATATTTGGAACTCAGAATGTTGATTGGAATTAAGAAACAAATGCAAACAATTAATCCAACTAAAGGTAAAACTAGTAATAATATACTGATGAATGGAAACTAACCAAATCAATTCAGATGGGATAATGCACCGTTAATTTCTGTTTGATTACATCTTTGAATATTGATTACATCTCCATATATGTAAAACTAGCAATAAGATACTGATTAATAGAAGCAGACACCTGTTCATCACAAAAAAACATGGTTAGATACACGTATGAATGTGTGTGTTTGAAATATGGAATTACTTGATAATCTAGAATTCGATTAATGAAAAAAAAGGTGTTCAAATGTTGGAACTGGATGCATATGGTTTTGGTCAGAATATACCGTCAAGTACTGATCAACCAACTTAGTAACCGGTTATACCAATTCGGCCATTGGGTGTGCATGCGATTAAACGATTTGCTTGAGTTGTGTTTACAAAGATTAAATTGAAGCACAGAAGTCAAGAACTGTTATTGAACTACTGAACATGTCTAATAACGGGTCAAAACGGGTAGATATATTAATATAACACAACATTCAAATTGTACACAAGACCAAGTCATCAGTTTTCATTTCAATATCCTGAACATGTCTAATAACGGGTCAAAACAGGTTGGCTGACCTACAAACTCTTGTTTCTCTTTTTCTTTTTTAATTAATTTAGATGGTTTTATGCAGTTGAATACACATTGGTTGAGAGATCAAACATATTTGACCCGTTTGAGAACATAACCTAAGTAAATGGGCCAGGAGCTACGTTGCGAAAAAACCATAATAGGGTGGAGCGGTCAGAGGTGGTGACAGGCCAAGATGGGTTTGGGTCAGAACGGGTCGCTTAAAAAGGTTCAGTTTGGATCAAGTAAGAACAGGGTCTGACCATAATAGGTTCAGGTCATTCTAGAAAAAGGTATAATGATCAAACTTATCACAATATAATAGAAAAATTAAGATTCATTCAATTTGGACATTCATGAATAAGAGATGCACCAGGTACCCTGCTTGTTCAATCTTTGTTAACAACAAACAATCATTTTTGATCCACACAAATTATAAATGTTAAAAGAGAGCAACTTGAAGAGCGTTACTTGATTTAGTGGCCATTGAAACCTGAGTCACAAAAACCTATTTCCACAGAATTAACAGAGCAAAGTGTGCTTAATTTAATGATTCAAGCACACTCTTTGAACCACAAGATACCCGTGATCAAGAAATAAAGTGAAGGAGAAGCTACAAAACATCATCATCACAAGCTACCAAATATTGATTCTCTTTTTTTTTCCAGCCCATAAAAAGGTTGCTTGTTGACCAAATATATCATAACAAATGTCCATAAAGACCCAAAGTTTGATACTTGGGTTTTGTTTTTTCCAGGTTTAACTTTAGCTATTTAACATGTTGCGTTAAATTGAACACAAAATATTATAAATTTCTCAATAAAAAATATCGAATGCTTCACTGTTCAAACTAAACAAAGCACTCACAAAAAATAGATAATACCCAGCCATTACATCAAGTTATAAATCCATAAATTGGTCTTAATGTACACGTTAATTCTTAATTTAATAACAAAAACCCACTGAAAATGTGAACCAAGGTATGTTCACATATGAAAACTTTGAGAGACATTTAATCGAACACGTGGAATGCAATACATACATGGAACTTTAAAACTTCATTGGTCATAGGAAACAAACACAAACAATTAATTCAACTTAATATTTTAATAGATTAAAAACCCAGAAAGGTAAAACGAGCAATTAGATACCCATGAATGGAAACCAACCAATTTATAAAATCAAGATCCCTAAAAATCATTAGAAGTTTTCTGTTCGATTACATCTCTGATTGTTAAAACACTTCTTTAAATTTTTATTCCATCTTCATATGTGTGTTGACAACAATTTATAAAAGATCGAAACCAAACTAGTAAAAAGAATTAAACTGGTGAAACAGAGCAAACCTGAACTCAGCTTGAAGAAGTGAAACAATGAACCTTCGAACTGAACACTCCAGACGATCGAAAACCACCGGTAATCGCCGGAAACATGTAAATAAAGATAAAATTAAACCCTAAATGAACAAAAAAGAAGATAAAGAGGATGGAACTTACCAGCGGCTGGTGACGGCGGTGGTTTCTTGCCCGAAATCGCCGGAAAAAACTTGACTTCTCTGGAGGGAAGTGGGTTCTGCTGGAGGGTTTTAGGGAAAATTGAGGGTTTTAGGGGAAAAAGATGATGTCTTTTATATGAAACAATGTTCAGGGTTATTCATACGAGGTTTAGTCGCTGTAGATTAAGAAAAATTATTTTTTGTTTTTTCTTTTTTCGTTTTTATTTACACTTAGGTTAAAAAAAATAAAATTAAAACTTTATTTATCTATTGGGACGAAAATTGGTTGGTATAAATATTTTCACAAAGCGGGATAATTTCCCTCCACCCGCCAAGTTTATAGAAGCCAATTTTCGTCCCTATAGGGTTCAAAAAATGAAATTTTTTGGAAAACCTATAGCAACTAAACTTCGTTGTTATACCTGACCTATGGGGACGAAAAATTTCGTCGCTAAAGGGTTAGTGGCTAAATGCCTAATTTCTTGTAGTGACCATTCAGACTCTGTATATATCTTAACCATTCAGAGGAAAATGTCTGAACCATTCAGACATCTGCTCGTGAAACAAACAGTCTGAACAATTAAGTGTTGGACCAGTAAAATGTCTGAACCATTAAAAGCCTCATTAAGAGGTAAACAAACAGCCCCTAAATCACCTTACTACTTTTGTAAGCTTTTAACTACTCTTCACTTTAACATCAACTCAAATCCATATGTTGATCTATTGTAAAACTGAAAATCTCGATGCTAATACATAATCACTCGGTGATCAAATCATATTAACGACACTAAAAATCTCAAACATATTACATCTACGGGTATATGTTAATGTTTTGTGAGTTGATTGTGATTATTTGTGGTGAGGGTTGTGCCAAAAGAGGTCACGTATTCACGGAGCTGAAGCGGTGGACAGAATTTAGTCCAATTAGAGCTTGTCATGTCGTGCTTTTATTTGTGAAGGGAATGGTTTATTTAACTATTTTTAATGACAACTCATACACTCTCTAATTCTATAATTAAGCTACATCTTTTTGTCCTCAAGGGAATTAACTACATTATGTCTTTTTGTCTCTAAGTCTACTATTATGCTACCACTCAGAAAGACAAAGCCTTATCCAACACCTTGATATCGCTAGAATTTCTATATAGCTAAATTATATCTCAAATATGGGGTGAACCTTGTAGTCTTCTATGAATAAATCAAAATAGAACAACACAAATCAAAACATTAATAAAAAAAGAACAACAAAATGTAGCTGAAGCAAACTCTATAACAAGGACCAAATCTGTGAATTTACTAAACTATTGGAAATATGTAAAATTGTAAATTACCCAAAACTGAAAGTATATAACCTCTACGTTTATTACTCCATATATATTTATCGTTTCATTCTTGTTAGGGTTTCAACATTCCACTTGAATGGCAGAGCTTACTCATGACGATTTAGTTGAGCAGATACTCATAAGATTAGACGTGAAGGATCTGATCCGGTTCAAGACTGTGTGCAAGTCATGGCATTCTTTAATCACAAGTCCTGGTTTCGTTAGTCGTCATCTTAACCGCAGTTACAACAAAGATCGCTACAACAATGAGTTGGGGCATAGAAGAATTACTTTATTTGATGACCTCACCTCCGGTTATGATCTTGTTGGTTCTTCCAATGGCTTGGTGTGCCTCATCTCTAACTCTCCTTATATTATTCCTGAAGTTTTTGTAGGCAATCCGTTGACTAGAGAGGCCAGACAACTGAAACTCCCCCATTCGATCGGTTCACTAACATGTTGGGGTTTTGGTTATGATATATTCAAAGACGATTACATGGTTTTCGTGGGGGCCAAGAAAGGCAAGGATCAAACGCGTGTTCAAGTGTTGAGTTTGAAATCAAAAGTTTGGCGAGTTATTGCAGATGTGAAGTATAATTTTCTAAGGAGTTGTTGGTTTACTTGTAAAGCTGGTATCTTATGCAATGGTGCTCTTCACTGGATTGTAACAAATAAAGAAAACACGAAGAATTTAATTATTGCTTATGATTTAACTAAACAGAAATTTAGAGAAATCCCACAACCTGATCATCCAAGGTATGGATGTACTTTCCGTAGCTACCTGGGAATTGTCAAAGAATGTCTATGCATATTTCGTCGTGACAATTATTACACTGTTGATGATGTATGGTTGATGAAAAGTTACAATGTAAAAGAGTCATGGGAATATCTGTCACATGACCATGAGATGAAATATGATATTGTACACGGTTTATCTGATAACTTCTCCCATCTGCCAGATCAACCGTGGCTTAACATGACGTTGGGAGATATGAACTCCCCCGTATTTGTGCAAAGCCTTGTATCTCCCCGTGTTAATGTGAGGCCAATGCGGAACAAGAGGAGTGTCGAGGTGGGTTCTATTTATTATGTATTTCTATCATTCATACATATGACCTTCATTCACTTCTCTTCTTGATATGTCCTGTTGTAACTACTTTTACTCGCTCTAATCCCTCAGCAGTTTACATCTTGTTGTTCTCCACTAGGATTGAACTAACGCGCCACTATATTTGTGCAGAGCCTTGTATTTCGCTCTGCTAATAAGAGGCCAAAGCCCGAGAAGAGGAGTGCCAAGGTGGGTTTTGTTCTTTTATCTCATCGCATATTATAATAGATTTTCCTTGTGTTTTGATTTCTTATGATACATTTGTCCTTCATTCACTTATCTTCTTGGTTTGTCCTTCAACTCTAACTACTTTTCCTCAGCAGTTATTCAAGAGACCACATGCCTGAGTTTGATGCTGTTGAAGAAGTCAAGATGACATAGCGTTGCGGTATAAAACTATAATGTAGTAGTTTGTAATGAACTTCATGTGCTGGCTCAAATGAACATACTCTTTTTCCTTGCTAAATGTGACTTTTTGAGTAGTTATAACTTATGTCATTTGAATAGTTAAGCTTGATGAAACAATTTCTCGCTAATATGGTAAGTACTAAGTTACGATCACCGCTATGTGACTCATCATTCTCTTCCAGAGCCAACAAATCTCTCTTTGTTTTCTTTTTGTTTAAGGTTGACTTGATTGGACCCAGGTGTTAAATATAACACATTGGACCTATCACTGATGGAATGACATTAGTGTTGCTAATGTACTACTATGGCTGCTACTACCAAGTTATTGATCAATTGACTGTCAAAAGTCTTTAGCTGACTATTGTGAGAATTGATTTGTAGTGTATAAATTATAAACGTAAGCAATTACTTTATTTGGGGTAACTGGATCAGTGGGTTGTTTGTTTGCCTCTTAATGGTTCCATTAAGAGGCTATCTCTGAATCGGTCAGATGTGTTTGGTTCGCTAAAACACAACCTCTTAATTTCATTGTTAATGTAGAGAATGTTGACATGAGAATATGGGTCTTGTAGAGGAAGAGTTGAAGAAATGGATCAATGTGAAGATTAGGTTAAGAAAGCATCCAACCATATATAGATTTCAATGATTGTTTATCACTTGTTAGGACTAGTGGTTGCTTATAGATATCATAGGACTAGTGGTTGCTGATATGAATCAATATTTTAAATCCTCAAGTTTTAATTTTAAACTATACTACACCAAATAATGTTATAGTAACCCCGCTTATAAAGAGGGGTAAAATAGTAATTCTGCGTGATTATTCAGTGGTCCAACCAAACAGCACTTACACTTACTAGCTCAGAATCTCATACTCAATGATTGTAGTTATTAGATTCTATATGTGATTGTAGTTAGTAGTGTTTATAACGCAAACCTTTGTTAGATTCAGACTCTAATTTTAATAATTGACAAGATTCGTCCTTCATTCCTGTCACACATATAGTTATTAGATTCTATATGTGATTGTAGTTGTCAGTAGTGTTTCTTTGAATGACGGTCAAGTTCATCAGTTAACGACAATCTAAAGGGTCGCTGGAATATGATTATCAGGATCAATCGGCAACAACAACGAAAGATGTGTCATTGTTGTTAACTAGAAGGGCAATTCGGCCATATAAAAAGACCTAATTGCCCTTCTCGTTAACAGAAAAAATGGATGAAGTTAACTAAGTGGAATAAAATAGCAACGGTGAAACCTTTTTGGACCCACATGCGAAAAATGAAACCTTTGGACTAAACTGGCAAAATGACCCAAACCACAGGGACTAAAATGACCTTTAACTCAAAAAAAAGAAAAATTATTTGGTTTGTGAGAGATGGTATATCTGGTCGCTGATTTTGCCACTCACATGTTTGTGTTGGCTCCCTTCACTCATAAAGGGTGTGTGGTTTGGTGTGTTGGGGCGTAGATAGTGCTTTTTAACTCATGTTTTTAAACGGCTTTTTTCGTCATTCAGGCCTTTGAATAGTCATAAATTATTGTCACAACTAAAATTGTCACTAAGATAGGACCAACTATGACACATCCGTCTTCGTTACAACATATCGTTATTTTGTCTTATGACTCGAGCTAAGAATTAGTAATGCTTACATTGCTCATCTCAAACTGAAAATCAAGTTTTCGAAACATATTGAACCAAGAATTAGGGGTGTTCAGAATTGAGTTTATAAATTATAATATGATTATTTACTTACGGTTTCATATATAAAGTAAAAAAGTTTTCTTAACTAATATATGATCTCCTTTGAAATGAAACACATATACCAAATACCTTTTTGTCTCTAAAAACTATGAACCAATAGGTCTGATAAGCAGTGGGAAAAGAATTAGTGGTCTGACCCGATCCACATACCGTATTGGCCTGTTTATCAAAATCTTTAAATACTATAAATAATGTTTCGGAAGATATTGTCTCACCGTCGGCGTTTGTAGTCCAACGGTTAGGATAATTGCCTTCCAAGCAATAGACTAGGGTTCGACTCCCGGCAAACTCATATGCTTAAGCATAAGCATCTCTATTTTTTTGAATAAAATCGTGTAGTTTCATAGTTTTGTATAAGGGTGAGTAAATTAATCACCATAACCAATAACCGATAGTTTTGTATAGGGGTGAGTAAATTAACCACTATAACCAATAACCGATATAACTGAATCACTATTAACCGATAAAATGATATAACCGATGATTATGATTATAAAACTTTGATTAACCGACCAATCGGTTATGTTACTGTTATGAAGCTTTGGTTAACCGAATCGAACTGGTAATTTTACTCTATATTATGGATTTATGTTTTACGTTACCATATAAATGTTTTTTACTAAGATAAAAGTATGTTAGTCACAAAAAGAGTAGGCTTGTTTATTTTATAAAAGAAGACTAAAGTTAAGTTCAAACTGTCCACACCCCTAATACACGCCCTTATTTATTTTAAACCTTGTTTTGTTAAATAACCGAAATTAACAAAAACCGAACGAATAACCGTAACCGAAGTTCGGTTACGGTTATGGAATTCCATAACCAAAGCTAGCGGTTATGGTTATGGTTATGGTTATGGTTAATGGTAAAAACCGTATCAAACCTACTCATACACACCCCTCGTTTTGTATTAAACTAGTTTACTATTAAATAATATTAAGCATCTTTGTTTTTATGAATAAAATCGTGTAGTTTCATAGTTTTGTATAAGGGTGAGTAAATTAACCACCATAACCAATAACCGATAGTTTTGTATAGGGGTGAGTAAATTAACCACTATAATCAATAACCGATATAACCGAATCGCTATTAACCGATAAGCGATATAACCGATGGTTATGATTATAAAACTTTGATTAACCGACCAATCGGTTATGTTATGGTTATGAAGCTTTGGTTAAACGAACTGAATTGGTAAATTTACTCCATATTATGGATTCGTGTTTTATGTTAACCGTATAAATGTTTTTTACTAAGATAAAAGTATGTTAGTAACAAAAAGTGTAGTCTTGTTTATTTTATAAAAAGAAGGCTCAAGTTAAGTTCACACCGTCCACGCCCCTAATGCACACCCTTATTTATTTTAAACCTCGCTTGGTTAAATAACCGAAATTAACAAAAACCGACCGAATAACCGTAACCGAAGTTCGGT
Source organism: Helianthus tuberosus (assembly GCA_030545235.1). NCBI lineage: Eukaryota > Viridiplantae > Streptophyta > Magnoliopsida > Asterales > Asteraceae > Helianthus > Helianthus tuberosus. Next base: position 6,480,717 of record CM060362.1, read on the forward strand.
TACGATTACGGTTATGGAATTCCATAACCAAAGCTAGCGGTTATGGTTATGGTTAATGGTAAAAACCGTACCAAACCTACTCATACACACTCCTCGTTTGTATAAGCTAGTTTACTATTAAATAATATTAAAAAAAAATCTATCCATGGAATCATTTTTGAACGTATATAATATGAATCATTTTTGTATAAAACTAGGCTTGTCTTGGTTTCTACAAAATCACGTATGGTTATTACTCATGGTTGTAAAAATCCCGACTAGTCTCCGATTAGTCGCCGATTAATCACTAATCAGAGGTTCACCGATTAATGGCCGATTAATAGCTAGGCAGTCAATGGTGGTCCTATTCTGGCCAAATTTTGGCTAGATGCCGGCCAAATTTTGACCAAACCATATAAATTCCTTCCAGTTACTTAAAAAATGGGTTAATGAGGGGTTAAAACATGTCTACTTTAAAAAACTACATATAAAAATGGGTGTGTATGTATGTAACTAAAAATTATATATAAAAATCTCAATCCGATTAATTCCGATTAATCTCTATTAATCCCGATTAATCGCTAGTCGGTACCCCACCGCCCGACTAGCGCCTAGCGATTCTTACAACACTGTTATTACTAATTCTTTTAAGTAATCAGAAGCTAAAAAAAATCGAAACATTGACAAACAAACGGAAAACAAGCATAATGTTTGTGGACTCCGTCACAACACGCGGGTTCTCCACCAGTATACACATACACACACGTGTTTTGAGCCAAAAAACACAAAAAGCGCCAATTAGTTTAAAAAATGTATTATTTTTATATGTAACAGGTGTATAACAACATTTTTTTACTAAACAATGCATATGTGATTTTTGGTTACCCATATGTGAATAGAATAAATTATTACTTTGTATAGTTTGCTAGATAAAAAAAACGAAGTAATGGAGTACAATATATTAAAAACGACAAAAGTTTTATTAAATCAATATTATTATTATTATTATTATTATTATTATTATTATTATTATTATTATTATTATTATTATTATTATTATTATTATTATTATTATTATTATTATTATTATTATTATTATTATAGATATAATATATTATCATTAACAACAACAATTATTGTTATTGTTATTATTGTTATTGTTGTTGAAGATTTCCTTCCTTAACTGAATAAAAGAAATACCCTGTCACCAAGGAAATGCGATACTTATTGACATATTTCTATTATGTATTTTTAGATTTGATCTTATTTTTTTATTACGACCCAACTGGGAAAAATAATATTTAGAGATAAACAACCCTCAAAAGTTTCAGACCCAAGAACAAAATTGTGAGTCCGCGGCCCACTGGTGATATATATTATCTCCTTAACAATACTGCCTCAAGTATTAAATCAAAAAATAAAACTATCTGATTTTTCAATAACATCGTCAATTATCATATCGTTTGATTCTAAATGCTTGGAAAGAAAATTCATTACCAAATGACATTGACAAGAAACTCTAAACAGGCCACCAAGCTCTTTCATGTCTCAACGCAATCAAGAATTTTCATATTTATTTAAAATTTTGAGGCCTTGTGCACAAGCATAAATTACATACCCTCAATTATTGTCAAGATTTTAATAGTAATAAGATGAAACATGATGAAGAACAACTAAGTTGATAAGGAACCACATATTAACAAGAACATGCTAAGAAGAAATGTAACTTACTTAGGGATAAACTTCGATAACAGATCTAAACCCCAATATCGGTGTTATTTTGTAATCTGTATAGCCTGTGTCAAGAAAGAGCTTTGCCCAATCTTTTTCGCTCCTCTCTCTTCCTGTCACTAAACTCATCATAAGCATATCACACAAAAGTTGAGTCTCAAGTAATTCATTCTCTTCTTTGTTGACCTTCACAACCATGTCTATGATGATTAATTTTCCTCCGTTGTCTTTGCTTGGAATCGCTTCTTTGCATCGTTTTAGTATCTTTATGCATTCTTCATCACCCCAATCGTGTAAGATCCACTGTTTTATATTTTTTTTTTTCATAAATCATAATAAAAAGTTGTTGTACACAATAAGTAATTGTTAAAAGTTTTGTTCAAAAGGTTGAGATTATTTGTCAAAAAGGAACTAACGATTACCTTAAAATAAAACAAAAAATAAAACAAAAACGGTAAAATATTAAGAATACCTTGAGCAAAACTGCACCAGCTTTAGGAATGGCTTCAAACATGTCTCCACCAACATAACTCAAGTTTTTACCTCCAACCAAACCATCAACTACATGAGGAAGATCAAAGCTGATGCACCTAATATTGGGAAATGCTTTGGCAATAGCTACGGCAAAAGTCCCAGTACCACCGCCAACATCGATAATGGATTCTATCCCCTCAAAAACACCTCCACAATGTTTGAGAAAAACACTTGTAACAAGCCTTGCATCGCTAGCCATTGCTTCATTGAATAACCGATTAAGCCTCGGCTCTTGACCTGCAAGATCCCAAAACATCCTCCCATGGGTTGTGTGAAAGGGGGTGACATCATCGTTTTGGAACCATTTGCTCATGTGCTGCCATGGGTCTACCAAGATTGGATCCAACACAAGTAGCAAAAAGGGCCTAACGCTTAATGGCTCATCCTTAAGAAGCAACCGAGAAGCAGGAGCTAGCAAATAGCCTCCTCCCTCCTCATCATCGCATGATACACTTTGTTTAACAAAGAAACCAGAGTGAACAAGGATGCGCATAAGCCGAGAGACAAATGGAGTTCTCTCCTGGTTTATGCCGAGGGCTTCGACTAACTCGGAAAGCAACATTGGTGAACCATGGCGATTGATGATATCAGGTATTTCAAGCTGAACTGCACATTTAAGTGACATGGAGTGTATAAAGCCGAATAGATGATTCCATATGTGAGCTTGAGAATGAAGCAACTGATCTCTAGATAGCTCAGACTTTTGCAATGCCATCTCTTTTCTTATGATCTATGTATATCTCATAGAGAATTTGACATGTAGTGAGCGTACAGGCCTTGTCAATATATAGAAGAAAGTTGAAGAGAATTTGACATGTAGTGAGCGTACAGGCCTTATATATATTATCACCGAAAATCTTATATTTTGCTAAACCAGTAGTTTACAATAATTGCAAACTTTATTATAACATCCTCAAAAAAGTTTTCTTTGGGAGCAACTTAAAGATTAAACAATTAGAGTTAATTACGGTTGATTTCGGTTGTTTGATAAAATTCTTGGTTTCATTCCTATATATTTTTTTCTTACGATTACGACACTTTCTTTGGTTTCCATTTCTTGCCTTCGTCCTTGTCTATTTTTTATTTTAAATTTTTATGAATCGATCATGTTACCCTTTTATTTAAAAAACAAAATAAATTAAAAAAAAAAATCAAAACAAACCCTCCCCACACACATCACTATCGACCTCATCTTCCCTTCCCTCGATCACCACACAAATCTGTCATCCTCTCCCCACTGAGCTTAGGCAACCTCCATTATTAGCCAACTCCATTATTAGCCAAGTGTTGTCTAGAAAATAAAGTTGGGGTTTTGAATTGTATTGAAAAAATTCACTTTTGGGTTACATAAGAAGGGTGTTTATATATAACACCATGTTATACATTTAGCCCCTACACTATACATTTAGTTTACTTTCCGACACTCCCCCTCAAGTTGAGTAGTGGGATCACCAATACTTAACTTGCTCAAGTAACTACTTAATACGTTTCCGTTAACGGCTTTTGTAAGAATATCTGCGAGTTGATCTTTTGACGATACATATGGGAGCTCTATGAAACCTTCCTCCAGTTTCTCCTTGATGAAATGTCGGTCTACCTCCACATGTTTTGTTCGATCAAGTTGGACTGGATTTTCTGAGATCTGTATAGCAGCTTTATTGTCACACATGATTTTGGTTGCTGTAGTAGGAGGAAAACCAATCTCAGTTAGGAGCTTGCGAATCCACATAATCTCTGCTAGGCCCCGTGCAACCCCTCAGAATTCGGCTTCTGCACTAGATAAGGCGACTACCTTTTGTTTTTTACTTCTCCAGGTAACTAGATTTCCTCCGACCATGGTGAAGTATCCTGAGGTTGACCTTCTCGTTCCTTTATCCCCTACCCAGTCGGCGTCTGTATAAGCTTGGATTTCTAAGTGCCCATTTGATTTAAACACTATACCATGACCTGTTGTTCCCTTGAGATACCTGATGATTCTTAATACTGCTTCCTTGTGACTCGCTTGGGGCTGGTGCATAAACTGACTCACCACTCCTACTGCATAAGCTATATATGCACGAGTGTGGGAGAGGTATATCAGTTTTCCCACCATTCGTTGATATCTCTCCTTATCTGCTAGTTCTGCTCCATCTTCCATGTGTAGGCCGTGATTAACCACCATTGGGGTGTCCGCCGGTCTGCATTTAATCATTCCGGTTTCGGCTAGCAGACCAAGGATATATTTCTTCTGACAGATAAAAATCCCTTGTTTAGATCTCAGAACTTCAATTCCAAGAAAGTACTTCAATCTTCCCAGATCTTTCATCTCGAATTCCGAAAAAAGTTTATCTCTTAACATTGACATTTCCTCTTCATCGTTTCCCGTAAGTATCATGTCATCAACGTAGATAATCAAGCAGGTCACAAGACTGCCCCTACGTTTCAAAAATAGGGTATGATTAGAGTTGCTTTTTTTGAAGCCATATTTCTTCATAGCAAGGGTAAACCTTCCAAACCAAGCTCTAGGAGACTGCTTAAGCCCATACAGAGATTTCTTCAACCGACATGATTCTCCAGTCTTGAAATTCTCATTGAATCCCGGTGGAGCCTCCATATAGACCTCCTCGTTCAGTTCTCCGTGAAGGAAGGCATTTTTTACATCAAATTGATGAAGAGGCCAACCTTTATTGGCAGCTATTGAAAAAAGAACTCTGATTGTATCGATTTTGGCTACTGGGGAGAAGGTTTCAGAGTAGTCAATTCCATAAGTCTGAGTATAACCCTTTGCAACCAACCGTGCTTTGTATCTTTCAATCATGCCATCAGGTCTGTGTTTGACTGAAAACACCCACCGACATCCCACTGGTTTCTTTCATGGTGGAAGGGTGCATTTCTCCCACGTGTTATTCTTCTTGAGTGCTTCCATTTCGGTCTCCATGGCCTTTTTCCATTCTTCAGATTTCAAGGCTTCCTGTGTTGTAGATGGGATTTGTTTAGAGCATAAGGCAGTGGCAAACGCTTTAGCTTCCTTAGACAAATTTCCAGTGGCAATGTTTGCCACAGGATACCTAGACCTTGAAGTCACCTTTTCTGGTGAGTATCTCTTGGGAGGAACTCCTCTATTTTCTCTTGGAGGAAGAGAGTATCTTCCGGTTATCTCTGTTGCAACTGGTTTAACATGTTCAACAACTGGTTCAACCTATTCAACAACTGGTTCAACCTGTTCAACATCTGGCTCAGCATGTTCAGTAGGTTTTGTTGTTGTCGGTTCTATGTGTTCCCCTGTTGTCTCATAGTTATACGACGTAGAACATTCAGGGTTCTCAGTATTTCTTACCTCTGGTATCACGTTGGATGGACTTTCTTCAGTGGTACTGTGCTCCACAGATTGTGTGGCTGTGTTTGAAGGACCCGAAGTATTGTGATGGTTTTCTGTTGTTACTTCTTCAGATGAGGGAAATTGGGTTAACCAACTCAGAGTGTCTATACATTCATTCTCCCACTGACCACTGAGTTGGGTGTTATAAAAGTATTTTGTTTCAAGAAAGTCAACATTCATTGTGGTGAACATTTGACGAGTTGTTAGATTATAACACCGGTAACCTATTTGATCGATCCCATAGCCGACAAATACACATTTCTCAGCACATGGGCCAAGCTTGTTTCGGTTGGTTTTGGGTATGTGAACAAATGCTGTACACCCGAAGATTCGAGGTTCAAGTGTAAGAGGGTGGGGAATACTGGCAGACTTAGATAGACAATCTAAGGGAGTCTTAAATTTAAGAGCTTTTGTGGGGAGCCGATTTAGGAGATACACGGAGGTTGCAACCGCCTCTGGCCAGAAAGATTTAGGTACCTGAGACTCAATTAAAAGGGCTCGAGTCATTTCAAGAATAATACGGTTTTTCCGTTCAGAAACACCATTTTGTTCGGGGGTATGAGCACAAGAAGTTTGATGAATTAATCCTTCGGTTTTAAAGAATTGTTTCATGGATGTATTGACAAATTCCCCCCATTGTCGGATCGAAGGATTTGGATTTGAGTTTGGAATTGAGTTTGAATCATAGCATAAAACGTGATAAATTTCTCGTAAACTTCGGCTTTGTTTTTTAAAAAATATACCCATGTCATGCGAGTGCAATCATCCACGAATATTATAAAGTACCGAAGACCCTGCCCCCCATCACAGGAGCAGGACCCCACACATCAGAGTGGATTAGTGAAAAGGGTGAAGCAACTTTCGTATTGCTAGGTTTAAATGGTTGTCGATGGCTTTTAGCGCGAAAACAGGTTTCACAATCCATTTTACCATTTGAAGGGAAGAGTTTTGGAAACAGAAGATGCGAATAACCGGTGGATGGGTGTCCCAAACGTCTATGCCATAGCCAGGCTTCCCGGTTTTCAGTTCCATGTGCCAACATCACAGTACCATGTTGAGCCACTTCATCCACGTAGTACAATCCTTGGCGCTCAGTACCACGTCCAATAATCACACCCGTCCTGATATCCTGTAGGAGGCAAAAGGTAGGATGCATTAGTACTGTACAGTTTAATTCTTTGGTAATATGACTAATTGAGAGCAGTTTGTGTGATAATGACGGAACATAAAGGCAATTTGATAATTTCATAGTTGGTGAAATTTCAATTGTTCCTCCTCCTCTCACTTGCATTGTTCCGTTGTCTGCGGTATGAATTTGAGTTTTTTTTAGGTTTGGTCATTGAGTGTATGTCCAATGGTTCAAACGTCATGGCGTCAGTGGCACCAGAATCAAATATCCAAGACCTGTTTTTTTTCATGATTGATTGCCATGTATTTTTTTTTCTTTTGATTCTCAATATATAATAAATACCCTGTATTAATCTTTCCACCACAATACTCCTTCCACTTTCTCTTACATGAACTCCAACCAAACCCTAAAGTTCAAAAAGAAAAAAAACTTCAGTCGCCTCCTATTCTCTTCTTCCTGTTTCAAACCCAAATTCCTTTTCTCAATTTCAGTTTCTGCAATCTATCATCTATTGACCCAAAGCCTAAAAAATTTCAAAAGACACAGCAGCCACAGCCGCTCTCTCTCCCTATCTCTCAGTCGCTACCCACCTCTTTCTACCCTCAGATTTAAATATGCTGCTCAGGCGTATTTATCAAATACTCGCGTATTAAACACTGATCTTACCGGCGTAGTTATCAAGTACGCCGGCAACTTGAACTCGCGTTCAAGATTTGAGTATGAGCGGATTTAATTGCTGGAAGTATAGGGTTGAATGACACGGCGGATTCGAGTGTGCGGTGGATTTATTGGACAGATTTGTTGGGAGTTTTAGGGTTAGGTGTGCGGCGGCAGTTGAAACAAAAAAGGTTTCTTTAGGGTTAGGTGTGCGGCGGCAGTTGAAACAAAAAAGGTTTCTTTAGGGTTTGGTGTGCGGCGAAGAAGGAGCCTGTTGAGGGTTATGCAGCAGCGCCGGAGAAGGGCAGCGCCGCCGGATGAGGGTTATGCCGCCGGTTAATTTGCTGGATTGACGAAGGTATAGATCTCGGCTGTTATTGAGGTTAATTCGATTGATTCGATTTGTGGTGTTTTGATTTTGATTTTCAGGTTTCCCTGATTTGAGGTTGAATTGGTTTGGATCGATTGTAGATGATGAGCAAATCGGTTTCAAGGATCAGAAACCTGCTCTGATACCATGTTGTCTGGTATAGAAAATAAAGTCTTGTGGTTGGGGTTTTGAATTGTATTGAAAAAATTCACTTTTGGGTTACATAAGAGGGGTGTTTATATAGAACACCATGTTATACATTTAGCCCCTACACTATACATTTAGTTTACTTTCCGACACCAAGGTCCTTCCCTACCAAATTTCTTGATTTTCCAACCTTACAAATATTATCAGTTTAGCAACATGAAACGGTTTAAATCATTAAAGGTGATTGTTTGGGTTGAAACTGGCATTCCAAAGCCACCCAAATTTCTATGAAATCAAGCATTAAATTGAAGAACCCTAGGGTACCTATCTAGCAGTACCCATTTGGCTTTGATTCTTACATCAAAGAAAAAGTTGATCTAGCTTGTTGTTTAATTTCATAAAAAGGATTTATCTAAAGACTATATATTTTTATTACAGAATGGTTCCACTAGTTGATCATATTTGAGGACTGATATGCTATCCTATTACTATACTATATATAACGTTTAGTGAAGCTCTTAGCTATAGTGTTGGGCTAGGGATGTTGGGCCATGACGAAAAATAAGAAATGGCTTGGTTCTGTATAAATAATTCATAGGCAACTAAAAGATATGATTTCTATATACATTTTCAGATCTTGAAAGTACGTGTCATGTAACATGACTTTTATATTATCTTATTTATTTGAAAACAATAAAAGTAACGACTATACTATTGTTGTGGTGAAGCGAACTGTAACAATCCACACATTCGTGCGTTGTTACTACTCGTTACGCCTAGCATCGGGAATTCAGATCATAATGTAACTATAACGCTTACATCGCTATTTTCGCGGATTATCGCATATTACGCATACTTTATCGTTATAACACATCACACCGCATGAACTAACGCTCACGATGACGTTGAGTGAGGACCTATTCTACCCTCCTCGATAGCCGTGATGCGTCGCAATGTAACGCATATTCGAAACGAAACTCGATTATTGCATCGCAAACTTGGAAATGTGGATACTTATATACGACCCTTTGTGACTAATTATAATAAATATATTCATATGGGTATGGTTATGTGTGAGCAAACTATCGCAACGCTTAACGAACATAACGAAACATCAAAACGTAACTCGGCGGAGACCACCGATCGAATGACCATTCGATCGGATGACCATCCGATACAATGACCAACCGATCGGATGGCCATCCGATCGGATTGCCATCCGATCCATTGCACTCCATCACTTTCTCTCCTCTTCACCTATAAATAGCACCTGTCACGTCACTTGAACAGTGATGTGACAGCTCTCGTTCGACCAGCACGCTTTTGGACCCTTTACTCTCGATTTCTCGCGATTCTTGTAAGTTTCTACCTCAAATCTTGTACTTCTATGGTCTACACACACTTCTTCATCTTTTCCACCATCAGATCTCACTTTTTCACCGTAAAATCCTCCGATTTGGGTCGTTCTAAGGTGATGTCATCATGGAGTCTTAGGAACAATGAAGTGTGACCTCATCTCATCAAGAACAGTGCAAATCTAATGGATTCCACGGTGTATAATGTAACACCCCAAAAATGGGTTTGGTGATCAAACCACATTAGCACTAAAAGACGGGTAAAGTACCATTAGTGGTAAATTCTACCCGGTAAATATTAGGATTTAAATAATTAATCCTAATATTAAATAAAAAGTGAATAAAAGCTTTTAAGGAAATAAAATGGATAAAAGGCCCGGGCTAAAGGGACCTAAAATAAACTTAGTCATAAATATTCCCGGACCCGCTAAGTTAACTAGGAATATTAAACCTAGTTAATAAGTAGGAATATTATCGAAAATAATTAGGTTGTGACCTAATTAATAACTAACCAAACACGAGGGACTTAAGCCGGGTAACTTGAAAATGGAATTAAAAACTTAAAAACAAAACACAACACAACACACACACAAGAGTGTGTGTGCGTGTGTGGGGATCGAACAGGAAGAGCTTTAGGGAGCTCAAACCCTAACTTCAACAAAACTAACAAATTGAAGATCAAATCTAGCCCGAATCGGATGCATGAACACATATAAATGATCACCTAGTCGTGGGGATCACAAGGTATGTCGAATTTTAAGATTTGGTGATACTTTGAGATTATGATGAACAATCATAATCGAAATTCTGGAATGAATACTGAATCTATGAGTGCTATTGTGTTGAAATCCTTGTTTAGAAACAAACCCTAGTTGAAAACTTGGAGAATTGGTGTTAAAACGAGGGATTTGATAATTAACCTATTATGTGCTAAGTGAGTTTTGATTATGTAGTGAAGATGATGGTTTACACATGTTTAAAATCATCATAGTTGCTAGTAGAAACAAGATACTTGAACAATTTGCAAGTTTGAGTGTTGAACATACATGACTTGAGATGGGTTTTTATGATATGATGATGTTAGTGTCAAACTTGTGATTGGAATCATCATATTAGTTAGTAAGACAAAGTACTTGAACATTTTAGGTGTTTGGGTACATAAATCATATTTACCATGAAATGGGTTGTTATATGATATAAAAGAATTGATGTTAAGATCGTGATATAGATGCTTGAAATCATGTTACCTAGTTGTAAAATGTGTAAAAACAATGTATGCACATTAGGTGTTTGTTAAAATGCCTAAATGAAAACTAAAGTGTTGAAATTAGAGTGAAAATGTGCAATGAATAAGTTGATAAGTCGATTGACCTTAAAAAGTCAAATCGACCAAGTGTATGATCGGATGGTAAATTCGATATAAGAAGAGTAGGATGGAATAGTCGTAAATGATTATGACTAACCTAACCATCTTACAATTACAATGATAGTTTGACGCTTGGCAAGCTAGGTGAAGGCTTGGGGAAGGAAGCGGGTCAAACGAAGCAAGAATGACGGAAAGGCATAATTCGGATGCAAGGTAAGTATAGCTTACACTAGTCTTAAATTGTGGAATATTTTCTTATCATATAAATTATGAATGAGATATCTAAACAATTGAAATATGATGTTCCGTCGTGTAGTCGAACGGAACAAGAAAATCAAAGATGAAAGAAACCATAATAATGGTTAAAAAGAAGTAAATCGATAATTTGGTCATATTATGTCGAAAGCAATAAACGGTTTATAAGTAAAATGACCGTACGGTGTTAAATGGAACGAGTCATGTAGATGAGACGATAATAAATATCATCTCGCATAGATAAACGACCATTTCGGCCAAACGGGTCAAAAGGTGTAGACATCACCTTTTGACAATAACGACTAATGATTATTGTCGAGTTATATTATTTCAGGAGTAAATGTCAAACGGGTATTCGCATCGCTAAGAATTTGCAATTTTAAAAGCAAGGTATTAAAAACGGGTCAATATATTGGTTCGCGCCAGGTACGTGAAATAGGGTAATACTCATTTAGAACATGTGGTTCAAAGAGTGTTAAAAGTTGTCAAAATAGACATTTGGTTACTTGATAAGTAAACCGAATGTTTTAAATAAGGAACATTGCGTTTGGAAAGCTTAATGATTTTTCAAACAACATCATAAGTTAAAAGAGGGTTTATGGGTCAAATATACTTTCAAAAGTCCTTCATCGTAAATGATTGGCTAAATGGACTAAAACGCCCTTATAAGCTAATTTCAACAAACGACCTTTAAAGGTAGTTTTGAAACGAGTTTTATGATCAAATAAATAATTGGAATAAGTGTAAGAAGCGAAAGATGTAAATCTTCGGTCAAATGACTCTATATGAGTCTTTGTCGTAAATTAGCAATCCGACGAGAAAAACTCGGATTATATAGATCACCTCATTAAGTCCACCACAAATATAGTTGTGGTGGAAGATTACTTGGTAAGAAATGTTGTATAATAACGCAAGAAACGAATGAAAGCGTTTCATGCTCAAAATATGTCTAAATACCCTTAACGGGTCAAAATACGCAAATGAGCATAAACGAGTTTATGATACGTAAGAGACCCGTGACTTGAACCTAATATGATAGGGATTATTGAAATTATGAATATCATGAGGATAAGGATCAAATAAACATGTTTGATTGATAAAATCGCGAACGGGTCAAAATTTGGTAAAAATGGTAATAAGCCGAAGACTTAAAAGTCTTAAATTTTGTTAATCCGGATGTTGGATTTTGACTCCACATGATGAAGGGTCAAATTACAATCATGTAGGAAGAAACGGTGGGTCAAACGGATAAGCGGATTGAAAGATACGAAAGTTTTCGTGTTAATAAACGGCAAAATGGAAAGCTGGAATGCAGAGGCCACCGTACTTAGTCGAGTTCAAAGGGTCATGCATAGTAATGTTATGACCCCGAGATCTATGGACGTAGTTTTTAAGAGACTTAGTTTTGCAATTAAAAAAGGGGCAGCGACGCATCTTATGGCCCGTTTACCAACTATCTCGATGTAATGAGTTGTTTATAAAATAAGAGGGTGTACAAAAGGTATTTTGTGACACCCCGTGGAAACACTTAACCACGTTGGCTTATTGAGTGACTGCATGCTAAATTTCGGGACGAAATCTCTTTCAACATGGGGATATTGTGACACCTCGTAATTCGGGGTTATAACTTCGTATCATTCTTGTAATTATGTGAAGCCGATTGCTTGGAAACATCAGGGCGGGACGAAATAGATTGCCCGAGACATCACAACTTGCTAAAAGTGGCAATAATTAATTAAACTCGTTTCTATAATCCATCTTACTAGATTCTTGACGTCATAGCATTAGTTTCCTGCAATATATATTAAAATAAATGTCAACACGTGAAGTATTGGTGAACATATATACAAGTTTTGACTACTAGCACAGATAGCAAATTTGTCATCAATCCTACATGACATAACAATATACCAAGGCATGAAAACATAGTAATACTAGCATGCATCAAATATAGGTCAAAGCCCAAACGACGGATTCAATAAGTTCTTGCCAATAACCACGTCCGTTGAATAAAATCTCTATCCTCTCTGTTTCCCTTTAAAATTAAGTATTTATGTTCGTTTTCATTATAGGATAGCAAGATGATTAGAAACCCTTTACTTTTTGACAATTGTGTCCACAAAGTTGCGTATTTTGTCGCCAATGCGAACAAAACCGTGATCGACTGTCTTAAAATAGACCCTTCCTAAGGGCGGTGTGCTACTCCTATAGCGCTATACATGTTAAGGTTGGCTCATGACGTTAATAAAAGATATTGTGCAAGAAAGGATTCTAGCATGTGTGTATCCTAAGCATATCGATTAAGCATGTAATAATGGATTGATTGATTTGAATAATGTGATTGATCTTCTGATTGTGATTTTGATAAAGTTGTATATATTGCACCCAAAAGTGAATAAAATGTAAAATGAGATCATGTAAACTCACGGTTTGCGTAAAAAGTTCCTCGAAAGTGAGTTGATGTGAGTTAGAGTTTGGAAACAACGAGTTATCCTACATGGATAAACGAGGTGTATAATTTCGACAAATTTAGATTTAGGAGTGTGTATGCAAATTCTTAACTCGGTATAAAAATTACATAAAAGCTATCTTATTAAAACACTCAAGTTGGACACCATGATTATGTGTTTTTCATAGGCAAAGTTCACCCATTGGAAGTCCAAATATATGAAGAATTTTAATATAAGATACTATAACCATAACTCTTAACATCAATCCATGAATTGGTTAGTGTTTAAGGTTCGGTTTTTGGGATAATATTATAGATATATGTTATGTATTATCGAGTCGGGGTTCTCACTGGAAGCAGTCTCTCTATTCCTACAAGGTAGAGGTAAGGCTGTCTACATCTTACCCTCCTCAGAGTCAGACCCTACCTTTGCTTTGCTATTGGTGGGATTTACTGAGTATGATAATGATGATATATGTTATGTATTATAGTTATATGGTCAAGTAATATCATGTAAAGGTCAAGCAAGGAGGTAGCATCATTTTCATCCATAAAACCTCATTATATGATTCACCAAAGCAACAAATCATCAACTTAGTTGATGATTTCGGTTGGTCATAAATAAGATTTAAGTGTAAGAATACCTAAATTGCTAACTAGCCAAATAAGAACAACCCGGGCGTGTACATACCAAACATGACAAATGTTGGAGACGAGATGGGGTTGGCAAACGTCGATAAAAGTTGATCTATCCTGACGACCTAGTTGAGCAACAGCGTCGCAGCTGTGCTGACTAGACTTTTCCCGACGACTTGTCGTCGGGACACGTGTCAAAGAAGATTTCTTGTAGTGACGGTTTAGCTTCATCGAGATTAATATTTATCTCTACATAAAAGATAAAACTTTGAGGCCTTTAGCACACCCATACTTCACATATCCTCAAGAATTGATACAAAAGAATCACATACAAGAACATTTATTTTCATGAAACTAAAATGATGAAGAACGACAACGCGAATATAAAGACAAGAACATGCTAAGAAATTTTATATATTCATGATCAGCAATTATATTGTATAGAGATCAGTGTAACTTAACTATGGATAAACTTCAATGAGAGATCTTAGCCCTAAAATCGGAGTTATTTTGTAATCGCCAAAGCCAGCATCAAAGAAGAGCTTTGCCCAATCTTTCTCACTCCTTTCTCTGCCTGTCACCAAGGTCATCATAAGCATATCAAAGAAATACTGAGTCTCGAGTAATTCATTATGTCCTTTGTAAACCTTCACGACCATGTCCATGATAATCAGTTTTCCTCCATTTTCCTTGCTCGGAATTGCTTTTCTGCATTGCTTCAGTATTTTCAGGCATTCTTCATCACTCCAGTCGTGTAGAATCCACTATTTTTTCGTAAAACAAATCATCAAAATATGAAACTTTGAAACTTTTTGTTAAAAAAAATGCCATAATTAAATTAATTGTTGAAAAGAAACTAATTATGAAATAGGAAAAGGGGAAGTATTAAGAATACCTTAAGCAAAACAACATCGGCTCTCGGAATGGCTTCAAACATGTCTCCACCAACAAAACTTAAGTTCTTACTCCCAACCAAACCATCAACTACATGAGGAAGATCAAAACTGATGCACCTAATATTGGGAAATGCTTTGGCAATAGCTTCAGCAACAGTCCCACTACCACCCCCAACATCAACAATTGAATCTAACCCTTCAAAAATACCCCCACAATCTTTAAGAATGACACTTGTGACAAACCTTGCATCGCTAGCCATCCCTTCATTAAAGAACTGATTAAGCTTCGGCTCTCGGCCTGCCAGATCCCAAAACATCCTCCCATGTGTTGTGTGAAAGGGGGTGACATCGTCGTTTTGGAACCATTTGCTCAAGTGTTGCCATGGATCCATCAACATTGGATCCAACATGGCTAGCAAAAAGGGCCTAACACTTAAGGGCTCTTCCTTTAGTAGCAATCGAGAAGCAGGAGTTAGCAAATAGCCTTCTCCCTCCTCATCATTGCCTCCGGGTGTTGATACACTTTGTTTCACAAAGAAACCAGAGTGAACAAGGATGCGCATAAGCCGATAGACAAATGGAGTTCTCTCCTGGTTTATGGCAAGGGCTTCGACTAACTCGGAAAGCAGCATTGGTGCACCATGGCGATGGATAATATCAGGTATTTGTAGCTGAATTGCACACTTAAGTGTCATGGAGTTTATAAAGCTGAAAATATGGTTCCATATGTGAGCTTGAGAATCAAGTAGCTCTTTAGATAGCTCACCATTTTGCAATGCCATCCTTTTGACTTTCTTACAATCTCTTTATATTTGAGAGACAAACTGATATGTTGTGAACATGCACACCTTCTCAATAAATAGAAAAAAAATGTAAAGGGATGTGATTGAGATAAACTTGACAGTCTAAAAGAGATCATTTTTTTATATTCATAAGAGTAAATTACGTTTTTCGCCCCTGTGGTTCTATTACTTTTACTATATTAGTCCAAAATAAGAATTTTTAACATATCTGCCTCCATGGTCTCTATAACTAACCATTTTGGCCCCTAAGTCTAACCATTTTGGCCCCCATGGTCTCTATAACTAACCATTTTGGCCCTCATGATCTCTAGACTTAGGGGCCAAATGGTTAGTTATAGAGACCATGAGGGCAGATATGTTAAAAATTCTTAATTTGGTCTAATATAGTAAAAGTGATATAACCATAGGGGCCAAAAACATAATTTACTCTATTCATAAATATTAAAGGTTCCCATTTCACGTGTTCTTCCTGACAGTCTAAAAGAGAGCATTTTTTTATATTCATGAATATTAAAGGATCCCATTTCACGTGTTCTTTTATAACATATTAACATCGTTTAAAAATGTAAACAAGTACATGTGCAGATTGGTTAGAGTAATATTAAATTACACCTGTACCTTCCGAATCAACTATGGATCTGAGAATCACGTTCGAAATTTTTTATTTTATCGCCTAATCAATAAATTAAAGGGTAAATTAGAAAAATGTCAGTTGACCACCTTATTTTATCAAAATGTCACTTTCAAACGTCCATGGAGTGGCGCCTCAACCATGGGAAGCGTCCGTTATCAGATACTGCGTCTGTTTAAGGGTGTGGTGACACGTGTCCGACAAACCTCTTGCGTCGACGGCCGACGCATTAAAGCCAAAAAGGCCGTTGATGCGAGGGGCGCAGGTTAGAAGGGGCCCGGGGGGGGGGGGGGGGGGGGGGGGGGGGGCGACCCCTCGAACGTTTCGCTCAGTAGTGTTATGTCGTAGCTTTCGTATAGAAATTTTTGGGTATATACGTTTTCGACCCCCCGGTTCTATAAATTTTTTTGGTTATATACATTTTCGACCCCCCCTCCGGTCGGAAATCTCAAGCTTCGCCACTGCCTGATGCGTCTGGCTTATGGCATGGCTGACGCATCCTTTGTGCTTGTTTTGTTTGGTTTATGTGGCTTGGCTGACTCTTCCCTATGGCTTGGCTGACTCCTCCTTGTGGCCAGTTGCAAACCCAGAAATTATTTGTTAGGGGTGCGAATGAGGTGTTCAACTATATTTTTAAGGGGTGCGGTCAGGTTTTTTGCCCAAAATATACACTAAATTTCTTTTTTCAAGGGGTGCGGCCGCCCACCTTGGCCAAAGGGTGGGTCCGCCCCTGCCTGCGGCTTGGCCGACTCCTCGTGGTTTGGCTAACCACTCGCAATGGCTTGGCTAACTCCTTAAATTTTATTTTAACTAGTTAAATTTTCGCCCGCGCGTTGCGGCGTGGACCCAATGACTGCAAAACGCGTGTCAGTAACGGCAAGCAGATACCGAATATCAAAACATAAATAAAAATGTCGTGAAAAGGATAGTTAATCCGTCCTAAAAAAACGATTTTAAATAACCAAATATATAATAATAGGACCCACATGTCCTACACGTTGGAAATTCGATTGTTTTCAGTTCAGATATTACGGTGCTAACACGTTAAAATATGGGTGAGCTCGGTACCTGTAACGGCACCGAAAGTGCCGATCCGGAAAATCATCGAAATTAGGTACCGGCACCGAAAATGCTCGGTACAATACGGTATGGTATTTGAAGGTAAATATCAATAAATATAGGTATGGTGCTAGACCGGTGTCGAACCGAAAGTAACGATTCTGAAAACGCCAAAAGGTGGGCATCAAATTGGTACCGAAAATGATTTGGTATAGTAAATTTGGTACCGATACGATACCGGGTTGATTACAGGATTTGATACGATTTGCTCATCAATAATCTAAATATCCAAATTAATTTTACATGCTACAATTCATTCATTACGTAAAAAGACAAAAAATAAAGCAAAATAAGTTGTTGTGTATATAAAACCTCATTCAAACGAAATAAAGTTTACTTACTTTGTGTATGAAAAATAATCTAAAATGTGCAATTACTTGCATTGGTACGTTGCTACAGGATTTGATGAGCTCGGTACCAACCGGTACCGAAAATACCGTTACTGAAATCCCCAAAAATGGGTACCGGTACCGAATATATCTGGTAAAGTACGGCTTGATACGGGCGGTACTGGTACGACACCGGTATTTGAGGGTAAAACCCGATGAATACCGGTGCCCAACGGATACCGAAAATACTCTCTGTTTGGTAAATTTGATACCGGTACCGGTACCCGATACTATTCATCCATTTATTTTTCTATTAGTTTTCATTGAACACTCTTTTGAATATTTAAATTTATTATTACTGTTCAATTCGTTTTCTTTTTAATTTAATTAACTAGTTATTTTCCACCCGCGCGTTGCGGCGGGACCCAATGACTACAAAAGGCGTGTCAGCAACGGCAAACAGATACCGAATATTAAAACATAAATAAAATGACGTGGTAAGGATAGTCACTCCGTCATAAAAAAACGATTTTAAATAACCTAATATATAATAATATGACCCACACGTCCTACACGTTGTAAATTCGTTTGTTTTCAGTTCAGTTATTACGGTGCTAACACGTTAAAATATGGATGAGCTCGGTACCGGTAACGGCAGCGAAAGTATCGATCCGGAAAATCATCGAAATTAAGTAGCGGCACCAAAAATGCTCGGTACAATACGGTATGGTATTTGAAGGTAAAAATCAATAAATACAGGTATGGTGCTAGACCGGTGTCGAACAAAAAAGTAACGATTCTGAAAACGCCAAAAGGTGGGTACCAAATTGGTACCGAAAATGATTTGGTATAGTAAATTTGGTACCGATACGATACTGGTTCGTTTACAGGATTTGATACGATTTGCTCATCAATATTCTAAATATCCAAGTTAATTTTACATGCTACAATTCATTCATTACAGAAAAAGACAAAAAAGAAAGTAAAATAAGTTGTTGTGTATATAAAACCTTATTCAAACGAAATACAGTTTACTTACTGTGTGTATGAAAAGTAATCTAAACGGTGCAATTACTTGCATTGCTGCGTTGCTACAGGATTTGATGAGCTCGGTACCAACCGGTACCGAAAGTACCGTTACCGAAATCCCCAAAAGTGGGTACCGGTACCGAATATACCTAGTATGGTACGGTTCGGTACTGGTACGGCACCGGTATTTGAGGGTAAAAACTGATGAATATCTGTGCAGAACCGGTACCGAAAATACACTTGTTTGGTAAATTTAAGACCGGTACCTATACCCAATACCATTTACTCATCTCTTAATGCTGTTACTATTTATTCCATTTTAATTTTAAATAATTCTAAAAATGTTACTGTTCATTCATTTTATTTTTTATCATATATAAATTTTAAATGTTACTGTTCATTCAGTTTATTTTTTATCATATATAAACTAGTGTTAAGCCCCCCGCGTTGCGGTGGGGGTGTAAAACCGGGAGAAATAGCACCAATGCCACACCACCGACAACGACCACCAACACTAAAGTTGCGGCGTGTTAATGTGAAGAAATTAGACCGAAACATAAAGTATGGAAAGTAATAACTAAGTCAATTTAGAATCCGCGCATTGCGACGAACTTGTCAAACAAGTTATAATAGACGACGTAAAAACGTTGAACCACACACGCACTTTGCGTCGTGTTAAGTCGCAAAGTTTAGAAGAAAACACAAAAACGTTGAACCATATATGCACGTTGCGCTGTGTGAACTCGCAAAATTTCGAGCAAAACATAAACAAAAAATTTGCAAAACATGAAAAGTAGAAGACAAAAGCTGAAAGTAAAAAAATTGTGAGGTTAAATTTGCAAAAGATGAATATTGTTGGATTAAAAGGAAAAAAAAAACCAAATACTTTTTAGTTAAAAGTATAATAACAAATTTATTTTGAAAACTCCCCTAAGCCTCTTGTACAACTCTTTTATGCATAGCAATATATAAAACTTCCCTAAGCCTCTACTACAACTCCTTTATGCATAACAATGTATTAGTATAACATCAAAATTATTTTGAAAACTCCCCTAAGCCTCTATTAAAACTATTTTATGCATAACAATGTTGAAAATTTATAATGTGGAAATGATTCAAAAGGTTTTATGCACTATAAACACACTTTCTTTCAGCCTGTTCGACCCAAAACCTTTATAAACTATATTTTGTCTGTTATAATTAAAACATAACCTAAAATGACTCATTCATAACTAAATTGGTCAAAGTTACCACATCTAATATGCAACAAAATATTTTATTTTACTTTTGACCATCACAAAATCATATTTAGATAGGGGTGTGAATTTATGACACGACATGAATCTAATACGAAATTTACAGGTTTATGTTGAGTCTAAACGGATTCGGCTCAGTTATAGGTTGAGACCGCGAACCAATTTAGCTAAAAGGAACGGGTGACAGTTTGACCCGTTTAACCCACTTATAGTATATATATATATTTTAAATTGTTTGTGTCATAAGGGAAATTGCTTGGGTATTCAATGTTTTAAAAACCGGCTTTGAAATCAAACCGGATTAGGCTAAAAAATGGTTCAATCGGTTGAATCAGGTTGTACCGAGCGGTTCAACCGGGTTGACTAGCTAACTCTATAATTTCATAAATTAAAACATCAACTCAAAAGTTAATCCAAAAATGCACGATTACATATTAAAAGATGATCCAAAAGCTAATCAATAATAATAAAAAAAAAAATCCAAAAGATAATTGAAAATCATTCAATTTTCTAACAAGCTCTTTTAAATGAAAGTGTACAATATGTTTAAATCATTTGAGTGTTAATACATCAAGTTCATGATCGCATAAAAGATGAAATTCACTATTATCGATATCCTCATCAACTAGATTATAACTATTTTCGTTTCATACAATATTAAATAAGAAGTTTTAGTGACGAATAATTATAATATATAAAAATTATGTAAGATAAGTAACATATATAATAAAATAAGTAACAACCCAAATTAAAATAACCTTGGGCCGGTACCGGTATTACGTTTCAAACCATTATACCGGATTTTACCGCCGGTACAAACCTTATGCCGTTTCACTTACATATCGGGGTGTTTCGTACCGGATTTACATCTGAAAACGGTAATACCGGTATAACCGGCCGGTATTTACCGGTTTTTAAAACACTTTGGGTATTCTACACCATGATTATACATACACAAAAATCGACATAAGATTTTATAATTAAGTATTAAAATGTATATAGAGAGTGTAATGTACATTACGGCTTAACGTACATTACGTACGACAACATGCGTAATTTTACAATCTAACGTGCGTGATTTTGTTCTTTTTCAATTAAACTGGGTTTGATCAATTTCGTCCGATTTTTTTCAATTTTCTTTTCCTTTCACTTCAAATTCGCAATTGTTCTGTCAATTTTATCGATTTGGGGTCAAACTTATCTTTGATTTTGAAAAGTTTCATCAAATTGTCGACCATCGAAATCTAATCGTAGAACAGAGGATGAAGGGATATGACGAAACTTTGATTCTGACCGTCTGAAACATGAGGAAGTGTTTATCGTTGGAAACGGAATCGAAGAAGGAGCTGGAATGATGATGCTGAACCCAGGTTTGGAGGTTGAAGAAGATAATGAGATAATCACGCATGTGTATTTAAATAATAACGCATGTTGGTTTGTTTGAGATTATAACGTGCGTGATTTTCCGATGAACGTGCGTGATTTCGTGACGTACTGGTCGTACGTTAAGCTGTAATGTATGTTAACCGCTCTCTTAAAATGTAATTGTTTAATACGCGAATAAAATAAAAAAAAAAAAATCAGGTCACACAGGTCGTGTTCGGGTCAACCCGTGAAAACTCGTGGTGTGTTCGGGTTCTTGCATCTGATAAGATTTTCAGGTTCGGGTTCATGTAAATTTTTGGGTTTGGGACGGGTTGGGCCGTATATTTATATTGTATCTAACCATAGGGTCTATTGCCAAACCAAAACATGAAAAATTGTCTGTCTCAATGATTCTAAAGAACCAGAATCAATCAATCTCATAAAAGTTCTTTGCCTTCATAAGAAGAATCTTTATTTTTCACAAGCTAACAAAAACCAATTGAACATATGTACAAAACCATTTTACCAAAACATAATACTATCTATTCAAACTCCCATCTACACAAGAAATCACCAAACTTTCATGGGGCAAGTTTCCACATTTTAAACCTGTTGAAAAGCAACTCGATAGATTTTTGTACTCTCGAGATTTCACTTTGTTCAACCGCCTGTGACGCTTGCTGTAAACGTTCCACCCCACGACCCAAACACGCAATCGACGGTGCAGAGGGAACCGATTCGACAACACATTCAATACCATCACCATACACAAGCAAACCGCTGCAAGTAGCCACACTGCACCCGAACGTAGCCCATGGAAGAACCCCAACTGGACGCACGCGTCTTTTTCTCATTATTTCATAAAAAGCTGATCTCATTGCCGAAAGACTCGTTTTTTCGACAGATGCAATGACGCTGTGAACAACGGTTCGAATCTTCTCCGCAGAAGCAGCTGCTTTCATCGAAGATGTTGTATTCAGTCCAGAGTTTAACGCACCCGGAGCTATTATTTTTGTCGGGCCGAGAATCTTGCTAACCGATATGGAAACGAGCTTTTGGGTTTGTGTCATTATTAGTTTTAACGAAAATGGAACTTTGAATGTAACCGCTTTTACAAATGCTGATGCTGGAACGACTTTCGAAAGAGATGAAGCTCCGATTACAGCTGTTGCTCCCGCACCCACTGCGACAACCGGTTTATCTTTCAGTTTTCGTTTTTTATCACTATGATTGTTGGTTTCGGTTTCACCGTCCTTTGCTGACTCATCAACCAGCTCATCGACAGTGTTCATAATCTCCGGAGGAACAACGGTTTTCCAATGTTTTCTTAAACCGGCTAACGTACTAGCATCTAAAACCGCAACTATTGAGTTGAAGTTCTTTGTTTGACTACGAAGAGCGTTTGCAAGAAGTGCGTGTGACTTTTCTTCATCGGGTAGAGCAGAAAAGTCAACATTAGGCGGTTGACTTCCGGTTTTGATAGGCATTCGACCAGCATTATTAAAAGCGATACGTAACCCCTCAACTGCAATTCTAAATGCGTAAACTTCTGAAAGGATTTGAGTGTCAACACTCTCTCCTTTGCTGACATCATGAAGCATTTTTTGTGCGTAAGCTAAAGCCCTTCCGATCGAAGGTATTTCCACAAATATGTCATGCAAATCTTCGAGTAAGGGATACACAGAACGCGCATATTGCGGGACCTCATAATCATCTTTCGGCTGAATGTCTACACGACCCGTATCTTGTTCAGAACTTAACTGAATCAAATGAGACATTAGCGATTTTAACGTCTGGGAATGAAGCAAATCATCTGAAACGAAAAATCTACTTGAACCTGACGTAATTATTGAACTCGCTTTTTGTGGCATCAAGTTATTAGGCTGTAAACCGAAAGCATGTGAACTGTTACCAGATTCAACCTCAGTTGAGTGACCGTTATCCTTTCCTATATTCACGAATGGCGATTCGAGCAACAAAAACGAAGAACCAACTTCTTCAGCAGCTCGTTTCGCAGCTGAAAAATGACCGTTAAACCCAACACCAAAAATCTCCTTCAACACTAAACTCCCAGCCACATTCTCATACTTATCTTTCCCAATTTTATGAAGAAAACACCGCTTAAGTACTTCTAACGAAGAAGTCGGAATCGAATGTTCACCATCACCACTATCACCTACCAACTGAACATCACTAAACTCAACCTCCTTAACCTGAACGACAACCGCACCTGGCTTAACACATCTAACAACACGCTCCGCATCAACAGCCGATCTCTCAGACAAATTCTGAGCACAGAGTACATAAACCACCGCCTGCGTTTCCGGTTCACGAAACGCAAACACAAACCGCTTCGTCTCATCCGGTACCTCCAATCTACTCAACAATCCATCCGATACTCGCAAATCATCAGTCACAATCCTCGAAAACGGCCATAAACTCTGTACGTAACTCAAAATTGCAGTGGCCATAAAATCATACCCTACGATTTCGACGAATCTTAACCTAGCTCTTCAATCCAATCAATTCACCACACGAATCAAACAATTTCGATACGATTCATAACAAACATAAAATTCAAACAGAGTCAGAGCCAAAAACCTAATTTGTGATCAACAATTTCTCTGAATCTTAACCTAACGCTTCAATATCAGTCAATTCATCACACGAATCGAACAATTTCGATACGATTCATAACAAACATCAAATTCGAACAGATTCAGAGCCAAAAACCTAATTCGTTATCAACAATTTCTCTGAATCTTAACCTAACGCTTCAATATCAGTCAATTCATCACACGAATCGAACAATTTCGATATGATTCATAACAAACATCAAATTCGAACAGATTCAGAGCCAAAAACCTAATTCGTTATCAACAATTTCTCTGAATCTTAAACTAACGCTTCAATATCAGTCAATTCATCACACGAATCGAACAATTTCGTTACGATTCATAACAAACACCAAATTCGAACAGATTCAGAGCCAAAAACCTAAATAGCGATCAACAATTTCTCTGAATCTTAACCTAAGGCTTCGATTTCAGTCGATTTGTTACACGAATCGAACAATTTCAATGCGATTCATAACAAACATCAAACTCGAACAGATTCAGAACGAAAACCTAATTAGTGATGAACGCTTTCTCTGAATCTTAACCTAACGCTTCAATTTCAGTCGATTTGTTACACGAATCGAGCAATTTCAATGCGATTTATAACAAATATCAGATTCTAACGGAATTAGAAGAATATGAACGAAAACCTAATTTGTGATTAACGAAAAGTGAATGAATTGTGTCATGTAAAGAGTGTTTACGAACGGAAACAATCATATATATGTGATTGTTACGTGATTGATAAAGAAGTATTGGTACCTGATTGCGAATCGGAAACTAGGGTTTATGATTCTGGAAGAATGTTGAAGAATATGAATATCAAACACTAGAAAACTCTAAGAGTTCATAGTTAAAAAATAACTAGGACCCGTGCTTGGTGCTTTGTGACGGGACTGTTAAACCGAAAAAAATGTTAAACTCATAAAAATTAGAGCAAAATCTTCTTCTTCTTATCTATACATCTATACTATCTATAAAAGGAGCTTAACTGCTGACCTCACTTTGCTTATGTGTCAGCCTCTCAGCCATGCCACATAGGATGCCACATAGGATATGCTTATGTCATTCCGCTTATGTCATAAATCCCATTTATTTATTTAAAAAAATCATTTCCTTTAGTTAATAATAATAATAATGATGGTTTTGGAGCCATTTTCAAAATTCAAATCATAATTTCAATCCCTCTTTCCCTCAAATATACTTCTGGCTCCATTTTCTAATTTCAATCTCTCTCTCTCAAATCCAGAGTTCTTTCAAAATTCATCTAGGGTTTTTGCATCGACATTTAGATCAACATTTCTGAGTTACAAAAAAGTTCGCATTTTATGAATTTCAGACAACACTTCACAAAAACAGATTTATAACTTCAATCAATGGCGATTGATGTTTGTTCTTTGAAGCTTGGGCATCGATGAAGCCGGTCACGGCCCTGTTTTAGGTTTTCTTCTATAACTTCAATCAATGGCGATTGATGTTTGTTCACAAAAACAGATTTATAACTTCAATCAATTGCTAATATCAGTTTTATTCTACTGATTTTCATTTCAGGTCCCATGGTTTATCGATGTATTGTCCGGTTTCCTACAAGAAAACTCTCTCAACTTTGGAATTTGCTGGTTAGTGTTTTCTGCTTTACATTATGAACCCTAAATCTGGTTGTTATATCTATTTGTATGAACTAGAAATTATTAAAGTTTGAAGTTTGATATTGTTACAGAACTTGTATTC
The DNA here is from genome assembly GCA_030545235.1 of Helianthus tuberosus. Classification (NCBI taxonomy): domain Eukaryota; kingdom Viridiplantae; phylum Streptophyta; class Magnoliopsida; order Asterales; family Asteraceae; genus Helianthus; species Helianthus tuberosus. The sequence goes on from CM060362.1 coordinate 6,506,460, forward strand.
TTGTGAAATTTCATGACCTAGAAATTATTATTAAAGTTTGAAATTTGATGAGATTGTTTGGTATTTTCTGAAAGGAGACAGAGACTAGGTGTTTTGCTCTTATGATTAAACAACTGTTATGTCTCCTCACGTGAATGTATGAACTTTACAGTTAAATAAAATCCGATAAGTTTTAGTTTGAGATATTATTATTAAACGAATTTTCATCGGTGGTTAATCTTACATATATATTGATTGAAGTTGAATATTAGAATGTCAAGAATGATTTTGTTGTTGATTTCATTCTGATTTTGCTTCTAGGGTTTGTGTTGTTGATCATAACATATGTTTGTAGAAATTTAGGAATTTGGAGTTTATGTGATATTGGTTTTGGTTGAATTTGAGTTAAGATTGTGGGGTATTCAGTCAAAGAGTTTGTCAAGAATGATTTTAAAAGGATGAGCAATTTGACTTTAAAAGTCTACTTAAGTCATGCTTGAATTAGTATAGTTTGAAACAGAGGTTAGGAAACAGATGTTTCAATCAAAGGTTAGGGAACATATGTTTCAAACAGAGGTTAGGAAACATATGTTTCAAACAGAGGTTAGGAAACAGATGTTTAGAGATTTCAAGTGTCTAAGGCAGTGTGGTGGCAGATTCCAGACAACACGATTTCTTACTATATGAAGTTTTCAATTTCATCAGTTGAGATGTTTAAAAATCTGATTATTTTGTTAAACAGTTCAAACCGAGTTTATTGTTGAGCCGTTCAATGTTGAGCCGTTCATCAGTGAAGAGTTTATTGTAAAGAAAGAGCCTTTATTCCACTATAAAGGTTCATCTAACTCCCTCATAGTGTTATCTTTAGATAAAGCTATTCGTGTTCGGATGTTTGATGGTATATGTTTTGTTAATTTTTACTCATTAGTGGTAACATTATCATGTCTAATTCAGTTCTTCTTTGGTTTCACACTCAGTATATTGACTGATGAGAGCGTGAAAAAGAGGGCGGATTGATGCAAACGTTGTCGTATTGTTGCAGAGTACACCACTATAGTGGTGCTTAACAATGGCAAACTTCAGGTAAAATATGCTGGTTGAATTTAGATACATTTGTAGTGGTAATTGGTTTAAATTTTGATTGGAATTTTAAGTTTTGTCTATTATTGTGTAGAATGATATGGTTCATTCTGATTCAGATCCACCTTTAAGACATTTGTTGGAATAACTTGGCTAAGGTATGTAACAAAAGTGCATCACCAGCTACAACTCACAAGACATTTGTTGGAATAACTTGGCTAGGGTCAGTTTTAACTATTTAAGTCATGGTTATTTTAGTTTTTGTTTATTTTGGTATTAGTGGTCGGTCATGTCCACAGCGGTGATATAGTATTTAAGTCATGGTTACTTTAGTTTTTGTTTATTAAGGAAAGACTTACCCGTGTTTGTTGAAACTGTTTTGCTTTCAAAATTGTTAAAGTCAGTACATAAATGAACATTAAACAGATCATCCATGGTACCAAACAACAATCTTAAGAAAAAAAAAGTTAAATGAAATATTTTCTAATTTATCGAAAATGGAACACCGTCTCTTTATCTTCAAACTCATGAAGAGATGTAAAACTAAACTGTGATAAAAAAAATTAATAGCTAAATTATGTGTTAGTGTACATGGTTGCATCAATAGCCCCATCAATTTCATTCCATTCGTTGTTGATTTCATTCTGATTTTGCTTCTAGGGTTTGTGTTCTTGATCATAACATATGTTTCTAGAAATTTAGGAATTTGGAGTTTCTGTGATATGGGTTTTGCTTGAATTTGAGTTAAGATTGTGGGGTATTCGGTCAAACCTAAAAAAGATTTGATCTTGGCTGTTTCGTTGATTAGGTCAATATTTTGTTCATGATTATTATTTTGATGGTGTATGATATTATTTGAAGATGAACGAATTGTTTATAGTATCAATTTAAGGTTACGAGAGTTACTGCAGTATATTAGTTGATATGATTTTGTTTTATAATTTGAAGATTCAGTTTCTTAATGTAAAATTTAGGAATTTCGATTGATTGATGCTGAATTTAGTGTGAGGTGTGAATTATACAGTTTAGTAGTCCGATTCGGTTTTGTTTCATGAGGTTATGGGAAGTATGTTGTTTTTCGGATTTTGTTTCTTAGAAATTGTAGCTTTGAAATAAGTGAATTGTTTTCTTAATGTTGAAAGCTACTACAATTATGCTGTGATGAGATTTGTTGTATTCTAGGCGTCTAACTGGTTAATTTTTCAGTAGTAGAAATGTGTTCCAAATGTACACCAAGACAGAGATAGGTCCAAGAATAAAAAAGCATGTGCCGAGAAGGCATAGGGGTAGAAATTTTGATCTCAGCCATAGAAGATATGTTAAGCCGAACAGTGAAAGTGCAAGGGATTCAAGGCGTGAACTTCTTTCATGGTACTTACGTAGATCCCAAAGTTTTATTTATGTTGCTCATACTGTCATATATCTGTTTTAAAGGTGGCAAATTTGACCTGTTTGCTTATGAATTAGTCCATTTGGGTTGGATTTTATCTTTATAGGTGAATGAGTCCCGACCCGCTTATTTTGTCACCTCTAAGTTGTTTATTTGATGTAAATTAAAATATGTAAAAGCAATTGTATGATGTTTCAATTTGATTGCTTGTATAGGGTGGAAACCGAGTCTTCGGGGTGGTTATCAGCCAAATATTGTTCAGTAAGGTTGGAAATAAAATTTGAAAAGAGCATTTAACTTTTTCTAATAAAAAAGGATTTAGGAGGTTTTAAAAAAGAGCATTTACAAGTCTTCTAAATGTAAATACTACTGTTATGACAGTTAATTTAGGAGCTTTCAACTTTGATACAGGCTAATTTAATCCAAATTTGTTGTTTTCGACTGCATATTACTGAACAAATCTATACCAAGAAAAAGTGGAGAAGGTATGACAGTTGTACGTATCATCTCATTTTAGCTCATTTAATCAATTGTTATATTTAAACCAACCTCACACTCTACTCTATTTGTCTTATATTGATTTTAGGTTGAATGAATGAGTCTAGGGGTGAGCTTTTTGTGGTTCCAACCGGCGAGAACCTTTGATTTAGTGATGAAAGGGGGAGAATTGAAAATGCTGGTGGGGTTGTCATGTGGGCAGGTAATTTTGGTTTTCTGTAAATGAATTGTGCCTTTTGTTATGTTCTTTTTATTAACTGAAAAGATAGAAAAAATTAAACCTTTTGTTCTTTTTATGATAAATCTTGGTGTTTGACCATCGTGTTAATAGAATTGGTGATTTTAGATCTTCTTATCATAAATTGCTAAATCAATCATAAGTTTATTGATTTTCCATCGTGTTTTGGATGTTTTTCGATTTGGGGTTAAAAAAGATTTGATTTTTAATATGCCCATGGATTATTGTTTAGGTAAAGCTATGGTAATTGTTGTGCAGCCTGCTAAAGATCCGAGAACGAAGAAGAAAGAAGTGACGATGAAACGAACATTGATGATTGGGCTGTCAATACTTTCCTACGGTAAATATTATATAGATTGTTGCAATTGTTATTAAAACTGTTATTAATTTTTTTAAAACTCGCGTGTGCTATTAATTCTATTAAAACTGTTAAGAGGAGTTGTTTAATCGTCAGATTGGTTTATTTCTGGATGATGAAAATTGTTGATAATTTAAATTGTGTAGAGTTTAGGTCATGAAATTAGGTATTTAGGTAATTTAAATGAGTTTTTCTATTTGCTCAAACTAATTGATGTCTCTTGCTTAGGTACATTGCATCTGATGTAACACTGTTCAGCAACTTCGATTTCATCTTAAAGGTATGAACCATCACATTCAAAACATTAAATATTATGAATCTTGTGTTTGTTGATTTTGACCATATTTGCCCTTTGAATCTAGCGATGGAGGTAGAAGACAGCTGTGTCATTACTCATGTTCAAGATAAGCTCTTTCGTGTTCATGTGAGCAAGAAGAGAGGAAGACACAAAGGAGGTGTGAAACATAGTTCAGATGATACAGGTTCAGGTGTCAAATCCGTATCATGTGAACTGTGTTTGAGACATCGTTTGTGTCTTTCTCTCTTCTTGCTCACATGAACACGAAAGAGGTTATCTTGAACATGATGTTATCTATTAAGGGAGCTTAGATAATGACATAGAATTGGCTACGTGTCAACTTCTCAGGTATGCTATGTAGTCCTCGCTGATGTCATAATTACGAAACGGTATCCTTTAGTGTTGTTTTCGCTAAAGTTTGAAACGGTATTGTTTAGTGTTACTCTACCTTCAAGGAAAGTCCTAAATCCTAAGGTATAATTTTAAATTTTGCCTTCAAATTCTTTCTAACAAAACAATAGAAACGTTGTTGATTATTTGATTTTTTTTTTCATTTTTTGTAGCTATGACAAGGTTTAAAGCTATTGAATGGCTTGAAAGTGTAGTTAGGCCATTGGAGATACCAAAACAACCATCAAACTTTTTGATAGGTCAAAGCTTCATGTTTCCAACAACTAATGGTTGTTCTATCGTAAAGACTTCTGGTATGTATCAAACGCGTGTACTTTATATTGTCATTCATGGTGTAAAACAATGTGATTAGAGTAGAAGTTCAACATTGCTATGTTGTAACTTAGTTTCAGTTTGAATCTTTTTGTGTGTTTCCGAGGGCTTTTTTAAGCAAGCTGCATAGTATAAACTCTAACTTTTGGGTGTTGTAGACTGTTTTAGGTTGATTTCTAGGATTATTTAGGTTGAAGGTAGCCTTCATTAGGGTTTTTATTGTCACCCGTGTGCTGTAAATTAGGACGAAAATCATCTTAAATGACTACACGGTTGTTTTTCTCATTTTACCTCAACATGGTTTCATAAAATTACTTTCTTGCCTGTTATACGTCTTTTTCTAATCTCAGGGCTATAAAATTATTTTCGTGTTCAACTTCGTTTGTTATCAAAATATGTTGTTAAATAAACGAACATATATTAAAAGATATAAACTTGAGTCTATAAGACTAGCATATTGATTGCTTCTCCCACCAATGGACCTTTCGACTTTAGCCCTAGAATATATACAACTACCAAACAATCTTGTATAAATTAACTGTCATGTAAGTAGTTAATCTTGTATAATGTGCACATCATGCTCAGATACAGGACAAGGCAGAATTGTTCTTTGAATTGTGTTCATCAAGTTTTTAATTAAATACCTAATTAAGTTTTGATTCTGCAGGATAGCTGGGAACGACCGGAAGTTGTGGTGGCTGTGTGACCGAGATATAATCGAATTGAAGTTTGTAGAAGTATTTTAATACATCAGCTTGAAAAGGTACTTAACTTTCGTTGAATTGAAGTTTTTTATAGATCTTAACTATTCATATGATCACCATCAAATGTAACTAACAAAGAATCAATAAAATGCTAATAAAACATTAGAATCAATTGATCAAACAACTACACTTGAGTATGTAAGAGTACCATATTGAGTGCTGTTGTCCTTAATGTAGCTTTTGACTTTAGCCCCAGAATATCTACAAGTACCAAATAATCTTAATTTAATTAAAATTAAGGCAAAAGTTACCCGTGTTTGTTGAAAGTATTTCGCTTCCAAAATTGTTAAAGTCAGCACATAAATGAACATTAAACAGATCATCCATGGTACCATACAACAATGTTAAGAAAAAAAATTTAGATGAAATATTTTCTAATTTATCGAAAATGGAAGACCGTCTCTTTATCTTCAAACTCATGAAAAGATGTAAAACTAAACTGTGATAAAAAAAAACAATACTTAATAAATACTTCCTGTATTAAGAAAGTAGCAATTACATATAAAAAAGAAAACTAATCAGAGACATCTAACTCTAATTGCAAGAATCAAGGAACTTTAACTTCAACTCCATGGAGCACTGAACCTCTCTGTGTATCTCATTGATCTTTCTCATGAACTCCAGATCTCTTTCTCCACATTCTATATTACTCGCAATACACAGGTCACGAACGGAAGTAGTCGGCATTGCCCTCAAGTCCCTCGAAACTTGGTCTCTTGTCAGCAGACCAAGTTCCAGTCCGTTAAAACACCTCTTTAACTCTTGAAGAGTAGATCTATCAGCCAAGACTTGGTCTTCGATTTGTTTAATAAAGCGTTGCTTGAAATCGTCAGATTTTGCAGAAGTATATGACTCCATTCTAATATATTTATAAGAACAAAGGCAAAACAATAATAGTTGCACTTTTGTTTCACTGAATGAATCTGTTTTGATGAAAAAAAAAATTATTGGCAATGCTATTATATACTATATGTAACAGCCCAAAGGTCAGCTTTAAAGGCAAACTTTAAATTAACATTTATACTTAAAAACCATGTACATTTAATGATTTAAGAGTAAAAAACGTGTATATGGGAATTGCCTGTTCAGTTATCCTATTAAGCATTTTAATGCAAAACCTTTGAAAAATGAGTTTTCATGGGAAAACAAGTAAAATTAAATATGTAGAAAACCAAGGAACAAAATTGAAACCTTCATAAAAAGGTTATCATAATTAGGAGATGTCTCTTCATTTTCTTTATCAAAGATTTTAAACACTATAAAGCATCATTATTATTTTACTTGAAAACATCAACACTTCAGTTTAAAAAAAAACATTCATCCTAAAACAAATTGTCCAAAAACACTTACATTCTTCCTAAATGGCAAGGAAAACCTTCTACCACTGGTCCGATACCACTGATCTTAAAATTGAATTTTCAACCTGGTCACTCCAAGAACAAAGAAACGCTGAAGAACTCAACCAAAAGGTTGCTATTGTTAGTGATAAATATTATAAGCAAACCTGGAGTAGCATTGCACTGCTAGATGAAGTTGCCTCTTCTACTCCAACAGAGTTTAAACAAAAAGCAGAAGAGTTTATTACAAATTTGCTGAAACAGGATCAGAAGACCTGTGATATGCTACCAGATCTACAAATTAAAACAAAAAACGAAATTGCATGGAAGAAGGCGAGAGAATGAGATATTCTATTAAGTGTTAATTGTAATGTTTAATTTTTAATTTTTATTATTTTTCTAAATCATAATTTTGTAATACTATGGTTTATTATTGAATATTCAAAGTTTCACTGCTTTCATAATTTTGCAATTTTAGTTTTACCAGTTTCTTTTATCCAAGATTGCTACTGGTTGGTTAAAATTTTGGGTTTATGACGTGTTGTTTCGTTAAAATTTGGTTAAAATTTTGGGTTTATGACGTGTTGTTTCCTGTTGTAGGCTTACCTCAAGTTATTGTTGAAGGGGAACCGATGGTCCGAGCATTAAATACCATTGAGTATCCTCTGTTATGGTTGCTTCCATATCAACTGAGACCTACACAGTAATTGGAGTACAAGCATTCTAAGTTTGTTAATCTGATTATTGAAGGGAACCCATGGTCCGACCATTAGGTCGCTTTAGTTTTATTTGTGGGTGATTTTGTAAATGAATATTGAAATAAGTAACCCTATAATCTGAAAACAAGATTTGTAATGTGTACAGAATGTGCTAGGCGTTACTTCCAGTAAATGAAGAACATTTGACTGATGAAGCCATATGGGAGTCACTTCCTGTAAGTCACACTGCTTTTCTTATCACATTCAATTATTACATTTAATGTGCTAAAGAAGAAAATAGTAAAAAATAGAACAAAACAATTGTGTAGTTTTCTTGTGTTGGAAACTTAGTTTAAAAAAGCGCGCTTTAAGCTCGCTTAAAGCGTTAACCGTTTGGCAAAATGCTTTATTTGCTCTGAAGCGTCAAAACACGTGAAGCGTTTTGAGGCGATGCCTCGGCCCAATCAGGTGCAAAAAACGACGCTTCAGCATAGGGTTTTAGGTTTTAACGTTGTTTCAACATTAAAAAAAATGAATAGGGCGTGCAAAAAACGAACAAGGTCTTTATTAAAGGGTATAAGTGACATTTGATCAAGTTGAAAAACCTTGAGCTTAACTTGGTGCATTTGTTCTCAGGTAAAGCATGATCACACAGTCATGACTAATGACCTTTTAGGAACGAAAAACATCAAATCAGACATGAAATATTTTCTTTGCTTTTTAAGGGGAACATAGGTGCTTCTCTCCTAGGGCATACAAAACACAGGTTATTGGCGGTAGCCCGCCATATTTAACATATAAAAAAACTTTATATGTTAAATGTGGCGGGCTTCCGCCAATAATCTGTGCTTTGTATGCCCTATGGAAACCATCTCCCCCCTAAAAAGCAAAGAAAACATTAGGAAAAAGCATTATGAATGAGGATGGCCTGAATCTACGTAAGTGGCAGGTTTATTATATTTACCGATTTCAAATTTTATTTCCAACCTTTTTGATTTAGGTTTTTTTGCAGAAATTGACAATGCAAGAAAGGCTGCACCAAAGCCAGAAACACTGTTTGGGTTTTCCTACGATATTGTACGAAAGGTTGCTGCTAAGTATACCAAGCATCCCCGGATCTTGGCATGAAAGTCATTAGGTTCAAGGTAATGGTTAGATTTTAAAACTGTTATTAATCATGAGCTAATTATAATTGTGATAAAGTTAAACCTTTTAGTTATGTTCATTCTAAAATGAAATTCATCCCAATTGGTCGCTAAGAGTTTGTTGAATATAAACTGATAAGTTAGCTCATGATAATGAATCTCTATCATAGGGTACATACTGAGATTATTGAATTTTGAGTAACATACCCCATATATAGCTTTAACATACTTTGTTATTATTATAAACATAGTTTAACATTAAGAATTGATTGGAGTGTTAAGCGTATTATTTTGAACTTTTCGAACGAATTTTTATTCATTCATGTGCTAAAAACTTAGACTTTATTTGATGATGTTCATGTTGATGCAGATGTGTTTTTACTTTCAACTGGACTTAAAAATCAAGTGCATAAAAATGGTCATTGTGGAATGGATTTGATATTGCTTGGTGCTTATTTGGACAAAAAAAATCAACGTATTTAACACTGGTAAATTTACAACCGCTTATTTATGATAATCTCTGCTAACTTGAGTTCGTATTAACAATTAGATACTTCCTATTGAGTTTACTCTATAGGTAATGGTGTAGTAAAAGGAGATTTAATTATAATTGAAAAACTAACATAAGGACTTTGTTATAAAAGTGCAGCGAACCAGACCACATTGTCATGCGTCCTACGGTTTCTGGAGCAAATCCTTGTGTTGGGGCAGCAGCGATTTGGGTTGTTTGTGGCTGCGTGGGTGGTGCCTCGATGCTGTAAACAGTGGTCAAATAACATTGGATAGTAGGGGTAACGAGTACCATAACAAAACAACAAAAGGAATAGCAACAACATGCAATTAGGTGCAGTTTTGGGGCTGCTAATGGTGTCTAAACAACCATTATAAGCGATGGTTGCGGCTGCCAAAACAGTTCAGAAACAGGACGCCATGCCTAAATGATTCAGGGTCGGTTTTGGGGTTGAATCATAGTTTACAAATTGTGAGTTCGTAAGGTATTTTTAGGGTATGTTAAAGGTTAGTTCTATTGCATGTTTTATTCAGGGGCTAATTTGATATGTAATAGAAAAAAATATTCAAGTTTATAAACATGGAAGTGAAAACACCATGATCAATATTTCTCTTTTGTATGTGTTCGACTTCTTGACTTATTATTTAAGAGTTTGTTTTGATTTGAGGACAAATTTTGAAATTTTATACTTTATCACAATTTTTGTCATTTTCTTCTTATTAGTGATACTGATGTTTATGGCCACACCTTATATCCCACCTAGACATGAAAAAAAATACAAACTCAGTTTAAGAAATATAATTGTTTTGCTTTACTTAGAATGCCTGTGTGTTTATAGTTCATAAAAGATAAAAGATGACGCATGAACTAAAGCAAAGGTTCCTTAAAATCAGCTTTGCCTTTGCTGCTCGATATCAATTATAGTATCTATAGTTTGGCAGGGTATTCCAAGTGGTTTTAGGCGATCGGCGGCACAGTGGGCCATAAAATGACATTGTCTTTGCATATGGTAAAACTGAACAGATGTTTGATAAGTCAACAAAGGTTTAAATCCCTCCGGTTTATCAACAGAGGTTTAAGGCCAAACATCTGTTTAAGGCCAAACATCTGTTTTAGTCCAAATATCTGATAGAGAAGGTCAAACATTTGTTTAAGGCCAAACATCTGTTTAAGCCTGAACAGATGTTTGGTAAGTCAACAGAGGTTTAAATACTTAGAAACAATCCGATGAATACGCATAATTGATCAAGGAAACCAATGGTATGCATTAATTTGAGTAAAATGCAATTTGCATCCCTGTGGTATGTCCCAAACATCAACTTGAGCCCCTAAAAACAATTTTTTTGCATTCTGATCCCCTGTGGTATTAATTTATAACACTTTGAGTCCCTGCCGTCAGGTTGACTGTTAGAGGCAGGGGTAAGACCGTCTTTTTGCATATATTAATAACACTTTGCGTCCCTATGGTATGAGTGAAATATCAACCTGAGTCCCTAAATGTAAAATTGTATATTAAATGTATAACAAATTATCAAAGCCTAAATTGTATATTAAATGTAAACTTTTTATACATACAACACAGAGACAAAACGTCATACCAACTTCGTAGAGTTGATGGAACTTACAGACTCGATAACAAAAGACCCCTCATACCAACTTCGTAGAGTTGAGGGTACTTACAGACTCGATAACAAAAGACCGTAACATACAATACATAGACAAAACGTCATACGACCACAAGCAATTGTGGATATTTACTGACGGGTGCACTTCGCGAAGTCTGATCCAGATATGAATGAATATAACTCCAGTCTATCTAATTACATATCTGCCACTTGGGTTATATTTATTCATATGAATGAATATAACCCCAGTGGTAGATATGTAATTAGCGAGCTCTGGAATTTCAAGGAAAATCGAAGAGCTCTACTAGGGTTATATTCATTCATATCAATCACTTCCTTATGTGCACCGCATCTTCTAGGAGGTTGTCAAGTGTTCTCGCCTTCGTAGTTGGTGTTTTGCGTATCTTTACATTCGCAGCCATTCTGTACAACAAAACACATTCAAATGAGCAACACATTCGAATCTGATCCGATCAGTTCTTAACACTCAGTTGATACCCTAAACCCTAAACACATTCAAACCAAAACACATTCTGTACAACAAAACAAGAATCAAACCAAATCAAACCAACAAAACAAGAATCAAACCTAATCAAACCAAACCAAACCAAAACACATTCGTGACAACTAAACACATTGCAAACCTCTGTTTTGATGCATTTTTAACAATATACTCACTCAGTTGACACCCTAAACCCTAAACCCACAAGAATCAAACCAAAAATCCATTCAACCCTAAACCCACAAGAATCAAACCAAAAATCCATTCAACCCTAAACCCTAACCCCAAATAACACATTCAAATCATCAAATCAAATCCAAAATACCCAAATAACTGTTATCATCGGATCAAAATGAGGAACACATTCAATCCGAAACTGATCCGATCAAACACATTCAAATGAGGAACCCAAAATCAACCCTCTGTTTTTCAAAATCAACCCAAAATCATCGAATGGAACCCAAAATCAAACCCAAAAACATCGAATGGAACCCAAAATCAAACCCAAAATCAACCCTCTGTTTTTTCAAAATCAACCCAAATCATCGAATGTAACCCAAAATCATCGAATGGAACCCAAAATCAAACCGAGAATCAACCCTCTGTTTTTTCACAATATAAACACATAAACATATCGAATGAAATCAACCCTCTGTTTTTTCAAAATCAACCCAAATCATCGAATGTAACCCAAAATCAACCCAAAATCATCGAATGGAACCCAAAATCAAACCCAGAATCATCGCTCTGTTTTTTTCACAATATAAACACATAAACACATCGAATGACCAATATGAGGATGAAGATGAACCTGATCTGTTCGATGAAGATGAAGATGATCTGTTCGATGTTCGATGAAGATGATCTGTTGATCTCTTCGATGTTGATGATGATGATAGCTGTTGATGATGATGATGATATTGGGAGCTGTTGATGATGATGATGAAACATTGAAACTGGTGAATGGACTTTAAGTGTAGATATTAAAGGGTGGGGGGTATTATGGACTTTTCACATAGCAGGGACTCAAGATCCCTTCCGTTTATAATTCGAGTTTTCTTTATTAAATAACTAGGTGTACACCCGTGTGAGCACACGAGTTTGTTTTAATAACGATCGGAACCAAATACTAAAAAACATATTATAATATATTACTTAAATTCTTTATGTTTAGTTACATATTATAAAACAATGTTAAAGACAATTTGTTTTAGTGTACATGTTTGATATAGAAATAAGGTAAATAATTGATAATATTTTGTCGAAAATGAAAGCATAACCTAATTTTATGTTGTCTAATAACTTCTTATATATGATGTTAATTTTTTTTGACACATTGTTAGTGTAAAACTCAGTAAAGGTCCATTGTTATTGTATAATTCAATAATACTAAAAACAGATTATAATATATGATTTAAATTCTTTGCATTTAGTTACATATCCTTATAAAACAATGTTAATGAAATTATGTGTTAGTGTACATGGTTGATATACAAATAAGCTAAGTACTTGGTAATATGTTGTCTAAAATGAAAACATGAACTAATATGTTGTTTATAAAACATGGTTGATATACAAATAAGACATATTATAATATGTTTTTTAGTATTTGATTCCGATTGTTATTAGAACAAACCCGTGTGTTCACACGGGTGTACACCTAGTATAATAAAGTAAACCAATTTGAGACACATGTCAATCAATGAGACTAATCTAGAAATCTATTTTCCCTCCTAAAATATAATCCCTTTAGTTTCATAGTTAATCCTAAATTCAAAATAATAATAATAATAATAATAATAATAATAATAATAATAATGATGGGGTACGGTATTAAACCCGACCCGAGCGGTCAGACTTCCCGTTACGTTTTGCTTTTATATTAATTATTTATTATTGTTGCTACTAACCCAACCGCGAGGCCCAACGCGATGTAGTTTACACTACTTTGGGTCGGGGCTTGTAGAGATAACCCCTAACTGGGCCTGGCCCATTGAGGTTAGGGGAGGCCCATATCCCCCTATATAAAGAGGTCTTCACCTCTTGAATAGGGCAGAGCATATGGAGCCGCCACACTTTTTGTAGCTGGAAATAAGAGAATCTTCTCCTACCGGCAATCTCTACAGCTCCACTTTCTTCTCTTCTCCATTGCAGATCTAGGTTCAAGAGGAAGAACAAGGTGTGATTCTTCACCCTCATGGAGAAGGCGGTCCAATCATCCCGGCGGTGAATCCGTGTTTCTTCATTGGCGCCCACCGTGGGGCCCGAACCCACGACCACAAGGTTAAGAGCCTTGCGCTCTACCAACTGAGCTAGACGGGCAGCAAGGCTCGCGTGGAGATTAGCGTGCTTACATGTGTAGCAGCAAGGCTCGCATGGAGGCTGAGATGATCGTATGTAGGACAACAGACTCGTATGGAGATCGACGTGTTGTTATGTAAGAAAGCTTGCGCGCATGGCGACTTACGTGCTCGTAAGTAATGGAGTATGTGCGTATGGCGACTTACGTGCTCGTAAGTAATGGAGCATGCGCCAGCCGGCGACTTACGTGCTCAATGTAAAGGAGCATGCGCCAGCCGGCGACTTACGTGCTCATATGTAAAAGAGCATGCGCCAGCCGGCGACTTACGTGCTCATAAGTAATGGAGCATGCGCCAGCCGGCGACTTACGTGCTCAATGTAAAGGTGCATGCGCCAGCCGGCGACTTACGTGCTTTTATGTAACAGAGCATGCGCCAGCCGGCGACTTACGTGCTCATATGTAAGAGGGCATGCGCCAGCCGGCGACTTACGTGCTCATAAGTAATGGAGCATGCACCAGCCGGCGACTTACGTGCTCAATGTAAAGGTGCATGCGCCAGCCGGCGACTTACGTGCTCTTATGTAACAGAGCATGCGCCAGCCGGCGACTTACGTGCTCATATGTAAGAGGGCATGCGCCAGCCGGCGACTTACGTGCTCAATGTAAAGGAACATGCGCCAGCCGGCGACTTACGTGCTCATAAGTAATGGAGCATGCGCCAGCCGACGACTTACGTGCTCAATGTAAAAGAAAATGCGCCAGCCGGCAACTTACGTGCTCATATGTAAAAGAGCATGCGCCAGCCGGCGACTTACGTGCTCATGTGTGAAGGCGCTTTTTAGGCTTTCATCGGTGTGCGTGAGGATCGCTCGTTGCGTTTCACCGATTCAATGTATTGCCTATCCTGCAAATAAGTTGACATGGTAAATTGTAATAAAGAGTGATATGTGGAAAGCGTTATACCGGAAACTTCATCCTTAGGAGGTGTTTGTTCCGTGCATCCGTACTTCGCAATATGTGAAAGCAATTTTGACCCCCGAAATGGTGTTGCACCATGTTAGTCTCTCAATTTATTGCCATTAAATAAAATGTTTGTAACATTAAACTTGAATAATAATACTAAGCAATGATACTTAGTATGTGTCGCAAATATCGCAAGATTAGTAATCGTTAAGATGGTGAACTATTAACCGTGTCTTTGAATAATTTCATTTGCTAGACGTTAGCCAACTTCTTGTTATTGAAAGAAGTATGTAACACCGGCTTTCAAAATAATTCAAGTGCTCCCAGGCCAGTAAATATGTGTATTGTCTATATATTAATCAAAATGAATATATGCCCCTTCATGTTTAAAATTCATGCGCAAACTGTTGGAGTATACAAGAAGGTGCCGAAGTCATGGCACTTAAAATTAATATAAGTGTCGCTTTCTAGCTTTTGGGTTATTCACGAGAAATATTATAAATTGTGATGGCAGGGATAAAGCTTCGTTTTGTATTGTGTCCAAAAATTTATTTGTTGTATGATAATAAATAAATCTTCTGAGATATTCTATGTGCCCATAGTTCTTATATGACAAAATAATGGTTCCCTTAGATTTGTCCATGACAAAATGTGTCTGCTACTACAAGATTAAAAATGTCCTTGTATAATATTTAAAGGGGTCATTTGTGTGAAAAGTAGAGATTTGTGGGGTAAGCTTCAAAAACTCGTGAACCCCCAGATGAGTACAGACACCTTTTAATTCTCCATAAATGCCTTTACTTTATTTTATTTGTCTGTCAATCAAAAGTGGTGTAGTTCGAATCCATCTACATGTAGTATTTCATTTAAAAAGGTCTAGTTGTACTAAAGGCACATGCAACCTATCAACTGTCCATGTCAGAAAGCCAACAACACCCTTTTTTTATATAAATATATATATATATATATATATATATATATATATATATATATATATATATATATTGAGTTGTTTTAAAGATAACCATGTGAACATGACTTGTGAGTGGCGTGGTTGTTTTTCACCATTTCAAAAAGTGATTTCCCTGAAAACCCATGTGGGAATCCGTTTAAAACTGGAGGCAAGCAAGTTAGATGTAAAGTATGTATGGCGCGCGAGCTATAAACCAAGACTTTATTGTGCGAGCCGGTGAAGCTTGTTCAGTGCGCGCAAGGCGTAAAGTAAGTATGTCGCGCGAGCCGGTGGAGCTTTCTCATCGCGCACGAGGTGTAACGTAAGTATGTCGCGCGAGTCGGTGGAGCTTGCTCACCATGCGCGGACAGGCGGGGTGCACTTGCATGACGACGGAGCGTATCCAGCGGGCGGGTGTGTATTTGCGCAGCGACAGGTGTCTCCGACAAGAGGCGTATGTGCTCGCGCGACAGAGGATGTTCGGCAAAGGTGCATGAATGTGCACATGGATGCACATGGTTATAGTTTAGCAATTCATTTTGCAAAAAAACATATAGGAAATTAAAAATGTTTTGTACAAATCCAATGACTAAAAGTGCCCACCACCCTTGAGAGGGTTAAAAATGTTTCTTTGAAACATTCAAATGGGTGTTTTATGTGAACTATGGGTGTTTATGTGAACTGTTGTAAGATGATGTGCATATTTGGAAAATTGACATGTAAAATTAGTTCAAGCAGGTGCCATCTTAATCTTTCACAAATATCGCAGGCCAACATACCAGAAGACCTTTTTAGTTTCTTTCATGGTCAAAATTTATGAACAAGGTGTACAGTGTTTTAGTAATGCCTTATGGCGGACAAGGCTTGCCCGCTTAACAAAGTTACCCTGGAATGGCAGAGCCTGATTGGGTGTATAAATGGTGGTAGCCTCGTTTAAGGAGGTATAGAACCCTACCAACCATGAATATCAGAACTGTTGTTTGAGAAAATCTTGTACGGCTACAGATTTACACCCCTTGGTAGCTGAGATTCGTATCCCATTCGAACAAATGTAGATCCAAAGGGTTTTAAAACCGATAATCTTGTGCGAATCTGATGACCAAACACCACAGATCTGGAAGTTTGGTTAGAGGAGCAGCATTTTTCCATAACAGAGATACAGATCTGTGGGGTTTTCCATTCGAAGATCGAGAGTGTGATTCTAAGAACACAGATCTGAAGATCTCAGGATAGAACGAGATGTGATCAACAAATGTATAGCATATACTCGGTGGGCGCCAATGAAGAAACACGGATTCACCGCCGGGATGATTGGACCGCCTTCTCCATGAGGGTGAAGAATCACACCTTGTTCTTCCTCTTGAACCTAGATCTGCAATGGAGAAGAGAAGAAAGTGGAGCTGTAGAGATTGCCGGTAGGAGAAGATTCTCCTGTTTCCAGCTACAAAAAGTGTGGCGGCTCCATATGCTCTGCCCTATTCAAGAGGTGAAGACCTCTTTATATAGGGGGATATGGGCCTCCCCTAACCTCAATGGGCCAGACCCAGTTAGGGGTTATCTCTACAAGCCCCGACCCAAAGTAGTGTAAACTACATCGCGTTGGGCCTCGCGGTTGGGTTAGTAGCAACAATAATAAATAATTAATATAAAAGCAAAACGTAACGGGAAGTCTGACCGCTCGGGTCGGGTTTAATACCGTACCCCATCAAATAATAATAATAATAATAATAATAATAATAATAATAATCCTGAAATCTGATCTCCCTTCACATATCAATTTAATTTTATTATTATTTATCCGTTTAAAAAACATATAAAAGCAAATGTTTATAAATTATATATTTTATAGTAAAGATAAGTTTATAATTTCAAAGTAGAAAAATCACTTTAAAAACATAATCATCTTCAAATGGTTAATACCTTATCAACTTCAAACGTAATCTACTACTAATATATTTAGATTATTATAACAAAAATATTAGCACCAGAACAAAAAAAACATATTCATTTATCGAACAACCAATTGATGAAAAACAATAGATTTATGAATATAAAACACGTATTAGTAATTAAAAATTATATTAAAATAAAATACTATATAAATTAAAATTGTAAGATTAAAGGAGAGGGTGTCACGTGACATTATTTGAAATTCTTTATTTTATTTTATTATATAATTTGACATATTAAATAAAAGAAAAACTTTAAGGAACCCTGTGTATTGTACGTGGTGAATAAATGTAATTTTATAATACATTTAATGAAAATATTGGTAAATTGTCATTATTCATGTTACATCTTTTTTTTAAACATTGAGTGTCTTTGTAATTTACATCCATTCTATCTTTTTATTTATCATTAAATTTAAATGTAATGTAATGTTATACGTAAATATAATAATACGTATTACATAATATATTTATTTTTGTATTATTTTTAGCGACAGTTTGATTACATTCTTCTCTGATAAATTTTATAATACTAACATACATCATCTTTATATTAACTTATTTATGTCAATTGGTATATAAATGTCTCCCTCTTTAGTTTGTATTTACAAGAAATATTTATTAAATATTTTAAATTGTTCAACCCGTGTAACACACGGGGAACTAACCTAGTATACTAATAAACAAAAAACTTTTTGTACACGTGTCACTCTCTGGTGCCTCCTTCCTTTTAATAATAGTATTACATATTACTAATTTTTATATACAAAATATAATATAATATTAATTAATATAGTTAGAAATATAAACGTATAAATTCAAATTTAATTAATAATTATCTATAACAAATATAAATGTATCAAATAATATAATAAGTATAATATTATTTAATATAGTTAGAGATCAAACGTATAATTTCAAATTTAATTAATAGTAAATTACTTTTTGAGTCCTTATGTTTTAGTGGTTTTAACCACTAAAATCCAAAATTAAAAAAGTTTAACGTCCTGAGTCTCTAACCTCTCATTCACACCCCCTGTAAAAAATTCAAAAAACTTTTTGTAAGGCCGAGTTCTCTAAGTTCTCATAACTTGTAGAAATTTTCATTTTACCCTAACCATATATATTTGTTAAGTTAAAATATATTATTTGGATATAAACAATAATTACTAATAAAGTATCAAATCACATGTACAAGTACTTATAGTATATAACTTAGAAGACTAAAATTACAAGCGGATTATCTAAATAAAGTACCAAATTATCTTTAAAGCGAACACAAAATGATTTTTAAAAGACATTTATTTTTGTTATTAAGTATATAACATTATATTTACTTAAGCCGTGTAATACACGTGTTCAATATTTTCTTCCAATTCTAAATTTATGTTACTATCAATATGTTTTCATCTTAAAAAATGGTTCAACTTCCTAATAACATTGAGTTTTAAATGTTAAACTTAATTTCAATCATATTACACAACTAAAGACATTATCATCATGCTAAATAAAGACATATAATATTATAAAAATTTTAATTTGAATATTTAAATGTCAACTACTAATTAAAAAGGTTGTTTTAGACGCTCAAATTTATAGTTTAAAAAACTTTAGTCATATTTTTTTAAACGTATACTTTATTTAGTATGATTTTTTTTAATATGTAATATTTTCTATACAATGATAAAATTTGTATCTTGTCTTATGATCCATATATCTAAAATAGTATTTAAAAATACATATCAAAGTTTTAAAAGTATTTGTTATATCATTAATATATATCAAAGTTTTATGATCATTTTTTTTTTTTTTAGTGTTACTTCTTTTTAAGATATAATAAAATGGATTGTAGTATCTCAAAAGAGAAGTGAAAACTTAGAAAATTATTTTGAATAGCGAAAATTAACTGTTCTTTTGTTTTACTATTTTATCTAAATAAGTTATTTCATTAATAAGGATTATATACAAGTTTATATTTACATTTTTTCGTCATTTAACCCGTGTAATACAAGGGGTTGTAAGCTAGTGTAAAATATAGAAAATAATAACAAAGTCGGCTTAGGACCCGCAAGTTGTAACAGGGCCTGTTAAACCACCAAAAAGGACATAATAACGTTGAATCACACATGCACATTGCCACGTGTTTACTAGCAAGATTTAGACCGAAACGTAAAACGACAAATCTGTAAAAGATGAAAGTTAAATAGGTTAAAAAGTAGAAAAACTAAAGGGGTTGATGTGTATAAAAATGAAAGTTTAGAGTCAAATATGTAAGAAAAATGAATATTAAAAATCACTTACAAACTTTTGTTGCTAAATTAAGGATGGATCATCATCATCATACTCAGTAAATTTCACCAATAGCAAAGCTAAGGTAGGGTCTGAGAAGGGTAAGACATAGACAACCTTATCTCTACCCCGTATAAATAGGGAGGTTGCTTTCAGTGAGACCCTCGACTTAATAGTAGTTTTGCATCAAGCCTTGGACATAAGGCACGTAACACTCAGCAATTGAGACCACTGCCGATTAGTGCATGTACCCCTTGTCTTTCGGCTATCAGCGCCACCACATGCTGCATGATTAACCATCCCTTCTTGTAACGTTATTTTCACGAAATTATTAAAATAATGTTAAAACTAGTGCATTTTCACTTTCACGTTAAAGGAGAACCGGATAAGGGTGTTATCGATTCAGGTTTGATTACTTTTTGGTTTACTTGGTTTGATTGTTTTTTGGGCAACAAAAACTTGAACCGAATTTAAATGGCCTAAATTAAACCAAAAATCAAATTTGAATTCCGTTCGCCTTTAGTTTCAAACTTTCAAACGTAGAAAAAAAAAATTTAACAAGATTATATTTAGAGGTGGTCATCAGTTTGGCTTCAGATTCCTAGGTATTGTAATGGGTTCTTGGATCCATCATATTGGATTCCTTAAAACAAATTTAACTAATTCGGTTATGTAGAAAATCAAGCTGAATATTAAACATGTATTTTGTTCAGTGTTAAATGGTTTCGGTCTAGCTTGGTTTCGCTTAATTGGTTTGTAACCGGATATTGAACAATCTTACCTAATTAAGGATTGAAATCTCCCACTCCCTTACCTCTCTTATTGATGACGTGGGTACCCGGAAACCCCACTCAACAAACCTAAGACCAATAACAATCGCAACAAATAACGAAAGAGAAAATACATAACTGGAAACAAGAGGCTAGACGCCGGAAACCAGAAGCTCCTGGCATGAAGCTGATACGTCAATAGCTGATGACCAGAATCTAAAGTTACTAGTACACGGTGGAATTTGAATTCAACACGTCAAGAGTGATCGGACTTTGCCCAAAAGCACATAAAGGTGACCTCGAGACACGCAAACCTGAATATTACCCGAAGAGGCAAGGCTAACCCTGTAAACAACATCAAATGAGGATAAGCTTTACCAAGTCAGGAAGGTATGAAATGGCACATGCTCCCATGGGCAGAACACTCTGTCTTTTTTTTTTTTTTAAATTATATGTATTATAACATACCTCATTATGTCATGCAATATCTTATAATTATTATTATATATGTAATAGATGAATTTGTTAGCACGAGTCATCCTTCTTAGTTTTTGTTTTTTCCATAAAAGTTTGAATGATTTTCAATCTAGCCTCATAATTGCTACACACTAATTCTACTTGAGTTTTGACTTTGCTTAGCCTAAATCTTTGAACTTTTAATATTGACAGTTTAACCCTTTAAATTTCTAAAAGCTTTGTAAAATGTCACTTTGACCCCCTCATGTTTTGTATTCTTATTTTATGTACGTGTTAATATAAATTCATGTTAATTTATGTTTTGACATAATTTTTCTTCTAATATGAGTCATGTTAAAAATAGTACTTTTTTGTTAGACAATATAAATTCGAATTATTTTACGTTTCATGAGTCATGTCAAATATAATACGTTTTTGTGCTTATTTATATTTACGTTTTCAGTTGATCCACGTTTTGACGTTTATGTACGTACTGATATAAATTCAAGTTGGTTTACGTTGTGTATTGCCATTTTGACCTCCGCGGTTTCTACGTTCTTATTTTTATATACGTTTTGGTATAAATTCAAGTTGGTTTACCTTTTGACGTAATTTGTTTAGAAAATGAGCCATGTCATGTTAAATATAATACATATGCTTATTTTTATGGACGTTTTTTGTTGGACTATATCTATTCCATAAAAACTATACGAAAAAGATGAATGTGCTCATATCACCGTAAAAAAAATGACCCCGCAATGCGGGGAGTCAGTTCTAGTTCTATATGTAAAAGACAAACATGTTAGCTACATGAACACTTTGGGTTTTTCAATTTTGACCACAAAAGTTATTTTAATAGGATTGACACATAAGTTCAACTATTTTTAACCTTACTTTCTCAACTTTCAACATTGATACCTACACCCCCCTTCACTTTTTAAAAAACTTGGTCAAATGTCATTTTGACCCTCTCGAGTTTCACATGCTTATTTTTATGTACGTGTCGTTATAAATTCAGGTTGATTTATGTTTTGACGTATTTTTTTCTCAAAAATGAGTCATGTCAAGTATAATATCTTTTCGTGTTTATTTTTTTATGGATGAATTCAGTTGGTGTATGTTTTAAGGTAAACTTTGTTGGGAAACGAGTCAGGTCAAATGTTATACGTTTTCACTTACGGTATAAATTCGAGTTACTTTACGTTTCATGAGTAATGTCAAATATAATATATTTTCATACTTATTTTAATTGATATTTTCAGTTGGTTTACGTTTTGACGTTTATGTACATATTAATATAACTTCAAGTTGTTTATGTTTTGACGTAATTTGTTTTCGAAAATGAGTCATATCAAATATAATAAATTTTTATGCTTATTTTTTAGAGTAGCAAGTGCAAAAAAAATAGTACACTTAAATCTTATTAAAGAACGGACCCCGCAACATGAGGAATCGATTCTAGTTATAATAAGGGTCCTAATTAATCCACATGGAATCATCTTATTCTAACATGGTTGATACGGGCCGCATAAGGTTATACGGCCCGTATATAATAAAATGAACCGACAAAAGCTGTGCCAGCAGCCTTTGTCGGTTCACTTTATTCTATACGGGCCGTATAACCTTATACGGGCCTTATCAACCATGTTAGAATAAGATTATAGTGTGGTCGTATATATATATTATACGACGATGTTATACGGGTCGTATATACCTATACGGCCCATATACGATGAATTTCGTTTATTTTGTTGTTTTATTACTATTTGACGCGACGTATTATTCCTTGATTCATGTGCGAGTAGACGTAAGATTCTCTGATTCGATGTTATATTCCTCGATTCTCGTGCGAGTTATGTGATTAGACGTTAGATTCCTCGATATTCGTGTGAGTTATTTGATTCGACGTTAGATTCCTCGATTCGCGTGTTAATCATTTGAAACGATGTAATATTCCATAAAATTCTCTATATAAACGACACTAATTTCATTCATTTTCATTCAACTTCTATTCCTTTCTTCTATTTTTCTCTGTATTCAGATTATTTACGCTATAATGTCGGGTTGGCGTGAGCGTGACTTTTTCGGTTTGTTTGATAACGAGGCGAATCGGGGGAGTTATGATAACAATCAAGATAACAATCCGGGCGTGTTTGATCTGAATGCTCCGTTCGATCCCAGTCTTGCGTCTGATGCAGGTCAGGATACTTGGGGTTTCGATGGCTTTCAGCCTAATTATGCTGGTTATTATCCATCACAACACCCGATTAATTTTGAAGCCCCTCCTGTTAGTGTTGGACCACCGACTGATAGTTCTCATTCTCCTCCCATAAGTGGTGGACGGCACGAGGGTTCAAATGATGACCAGGAACCTAGTGACTTTCAAAACAAGCAGGTATAACATTTAATTATACGTTTATTTGTCGTACGCTAACTATTTTAGTGTTTTTACGTTTGATGTTGTTTTTATTAAAATCTTACATTAGGGGTGCTAAACGGGTCGTGTTCGCGGGTTGATGGGTTCAACCCGACCTGAACCCAACCCAGTTAAAAAACCCTGTTAATTGTTGGGTGTAGAGGACTAAACTTGCAACAAAATACCTAGGTAAAGGACTAAACTTGCAATAAAATACCTAGTAAAGGACACCGCCTGTCAACAATTAACAGGGTTGGGTGTAAAGGACTAAACTTGCAACAAAATACCTAGTAAAGGACACCGCCTGTCAACGTTTGTTAAAAAGGACACCGCCTGAAAAGTTGTATAAAGATAAAGGACAAAACTTGTAATTTTTCCTTTAATTTACGAGGTAAAATATATTGTAAAAAAATATAATATAATATAAATGTGTAATGGGTCAACCCGCCAACCCGACCATGTTGACCCGAACCCGACCCGTTAACCCAAACGGGTTCGCGGGTTCAACCTGAAACTGACCCGAACCCGTTTATACTAAAACTAAACCGATGGGTTAATCATTTGAGTTAATCAATAATTGACACATATAAGTGTTTTCATTAGAAATTCGCTAGTATGGATGAATTGGTAGAGTGGTGTAGAGACGTCGGACGCGAAAATGGCTATGCCATCGTCACCAAACGCACCATCTACGATAAACCCCCAAGCGGTCAGCAGTTAAAAATTTGGCTTTCGTGTGATTGTGTCGGCGAGCACAAAACAACAGCCACAGTCAGACGCAGCGGGACCAGGAAAACCGGTTGCAAGTTCGAACTGATCGGGACATACAGAAAGAGGTTAGGTTATTGGCATCTAAGGGTTGAGGAAGCTAAACATAACCACGAACCATTTCTGTATCCAGAGGGTCATCCGTCCCTAATGAGGCTGACTCCATCGGAAGAGAGGACGGTGGAGCAAATGACGCATCAGAACATAAAACCACGAGACATTCTTGCTGCCATTAAAGAACAGAACCCCCATAATGTTTCAACAAGAAACACCATATACAACGCTCGGGCCAAATTGGGTCGAATGGAACAAGTCGGCGAGACTCCAATGCAGACACTTTTCGACCGGTTGGAGAAGGTTGGGTTTGTTTTTTTACCATAGAACATCTGAAAACGGCGAACGGGTCGAGGATGTTTTCTTCATCCACCCGGAGTCGAACATGTTGTGGTGCGCCTTCCCGCATGTGTTGCTTATAGACTCCACCTACAAGACGAATCGGTACAAAATGCCGCTAGTCCAGATTATCGGTGTTACATCCACGTGGATGTCGTTTTGCATTGCTCATGCGTTCGTAAGCAACGAGAAACAGGAAAACTTCCCATTGGTTCTACAGAGGTTGAAGCACTCATTAGACAGTGTTATGGAACCCCGTGTAATAGTAACGGATAGAGATCGCGCCCTAATGAACGCATGTGCAACCGTGTTTCCCAGGGCTAGACATTCATTGTTTAGGTGGCACATACAACAAAACATCCTAAAACATTGCAGGCCAAGCTTTAAAACCGAAGAAAGCTGGGAAAGGTTTCTTTACAAATGGCGCAAGCTAATTAACTCAAGGACTGATCTTGACTACAAGTACTGGTATGTAACACCCCGAAAACGGGTTTGGTAATCAAACTCCGTTAATACTGAAAGACGGGTGAAATACCGTTAGTGGTAAATTTAACCCGGTGAATATTAGGACTTAAATAAATAATCCTAATATTAACTAAAACGTGAATAAAAGCTTCTAATGAAATGAAATTTATAAGAGGCCGAGTAACGGGATTCAAAATAAACTTAGTCATAGATTCCCCGAGCCCACTATTTTAACTAGGTATGTTTAACCTAGTTAATAAGTGGGGAATATTGTTAGAAATAAGTAGGTTGTGCCCTACTTAATAACGAACCAAACACGAGGGGTTAAAATGGGATAACTTAACAAAGTTATTTAATAAAAGAAAATCAAAACAAAACACACACTTGAAGTGTGTGTTCTGGATCGACATCAGGGAGCTCCCATGGAGCAAAACCCTAGTTTCATCAAAACTACCAAATTGAAGGTCAATCCAAGACCCAAATCGATGCATGAACGCGTAGAAACGATCACCAAGTCGTGGGGATCACAAGGTATGTCACAAAACCTAGATTGGTTGAAGTTGAAATTCGAGACAAGTAGGTTACTTGCAAATAAATTGATGGGTTATGATCCAAGCATGAAATTAGGAATGATTTTATATCTAGGAGTAAACCCTAGTCATTTACTAGTTGAATTGAGGTTCACAATTGTGAATTTCATGATTATCCATTTATGTGTTAAATGGGTTTTGTAGAAGTAAGATGAACCCTAGAATTATGACTATTAAAATGGTGTTAACTGATTTCCATGAGATGAATCTGAGAATAGTATGCATGCTAGACATAAAAGAATTGAAATTTTGTTTATGTTTAGTAGAAATAACTAGTTATGAACTAGTTGTAAAATGTGTAAAAAAATTATGCACATTAGGTGTTTGTTAAAATGCCTAAATGAGAACTAAAGTGTTGAAATTAGAGTGAAAATGTGTATTAGAATGATATGGAAATTACACGTAATATGGAGTGATAATGGTTCTAAATATTGTGTTGATTTAGACTTAATGTTGTAACCCATGTGATCAAGAAGTAGTTAACTTTAGATAAGCTAAGTTAACTAATCATGAAGTCGAATAGTAGCTTCGGCATAGAAAATAAGTGAGGTGGAATAGTCGTGATTTTTATGACTAATTTAACCGCCTTGTAAATGATTGAAAATAGTTTGACGCCTAACGAGCTTGGTGGAGGCCTGGGAAAGGAAGCGGGACAAACAAATCAAGAATGGAGGAAAAGCGTAATTCGGATACAAGGTAAGTATATCTTACACTAGTCATATATTTTAGAATATTCATCGCCGTATTAATTACGAAAAAGACAAATACCTAATTGAGATATGGTGTTCTGGCGTGTAGTCGTACGGAACAAGATAATCAAATATGATAAGAAAACATAGTGATGGCTAAGAATGAGTTAAATCGGTAATTCGATCATAATATGACGAATGAAACATGTACTTTTAATGGCTACCATATAAGGTAAATCATAATAACCAATAAGGGCAAAATGAATTTATAAGTAAAATGACCGCACGGTGTAAATCGGAGCGATTCAAATATACGAGGTGGTAATAAATGTCATCTCGCTAGTATAATCGGTCATTTAGACCAAACTGGTCAAAAGGTTAAATTATCACCCTTGACTATATCGACTAATGGGTTGTCGAGTTGCATGATTTTAGGAAATAAATAGCACATGGATGTTTACATCGCTATTACTTAGCAGCCTCTAAAGCTAGGTATTGAAACGGGTCAATATATTGACCCGAGCCGGGTATGTATAATGATACAACTCATCATGTAGAATTTGGAGTTCTATAACAGTTAGAAGAGGTTAAAACAAGATATTCGGTTATCTTTTAGGTAAAGCGAATAAATTGAGTTATGATTATGGTGTTTTAGAAACATATTGGTTTCTAAACAAGAATATGGTTAAAAGGTCGGATTTTGGGTTCAAACAAGTACTAAAAGTCCTTCGTCGTAAAAGAATGACTAAAATTGACTAAAACGCCTTGTAAGCGAAATAAAGCAAACGAACCATAAAGGTTGTTTGGAAATAAGTGATAGGATGAATAAATACTTTGAATAAGTATGAAAGGCGAAAGATGTAAAATATTGGTCAAATGACTCTATAAAGTGTCTTTGCCGTAAAATAATAATTTGAAGGGTAAAATTTGGAATATATAAATCACCACATTGAATCCACCACAAATATAGTTGTGGTGGGAGGTCATTTAATAAGAAATGTGGACATACGTATTTAGAAACGAATGAAAGCGGTTGGTGCTTAAAATATGCTTAAATACCCTTAACGGGTCAAAATAAGCATATGAGTGAAAATGGGTTTAAGAAGGTATATGAACCTGTAATTGGAACCTAATATGTTAAACATCATTGAATTTAATAGGTTTATGAGAAATAAGGTTCAAACAAACTTGTTTGTTTGATAAAAATCGAACGGGTCAAAATATGGTAAAAAGGGTAATAAGCCGAAGACTTAAAAGTCTGAAATTTTGTTAAACCGAATGTTGGATTTTAACTCCATAAGGTGGAGAATCATATTACAATTATGTAGGAAGAAACGGTAGGTCAAACGGACAAGCGGATTAAAAGATACGAAAGTTTTCGTGTCAAAAACGGCAAAAATAGAAAGGGCTAATACAGGGACCACCGTAACTTACGGTGCCCACCGTAAGTTACGGTGGGGCTGATATCATTACGGTAGTTACCTACTGAGTTACGGTGGAAGATTTAACATTCAGGGGCCACCGTAAATTACGGTAGCCACCATAATTTACGGTAGACCCTGAAATAAAATATATTTTAATCAGTATTGCTTCCCGGACTCGTTTAGACACGTTTTAAACCCCATACGACTAAAGCATTTCATGTTTATGATATGTAGGTACTTTTGGATGCCGGAAGACGATCAAGCTCAACGAAGAACCGAACACGATAAAGATGCATGCTTCCGCACATTCCCTCGTCGTAAATTTTAAACGACGAATTCGATTACGTTATGTTAATTAACTTATGATTTGTAAAAATTTTAATAACCCGTATTTTTATAGTATGTGTAGTCTTAACTACACATCTAATTGTGGTATTTATATGTAAAACCGTTAATTAGTAATTGGGGTCTTACAAGTTGGTATCAGAGCCTTGGTTCAAGAGATTCAAGTATGGTGGGGAAAACCATGCTTGGACTTAAACTTTATGCTCTTGACAAAGATTGGTGTTCGGTTCGAGGCTTGATCGCAAATCCAATAAGTGCATGTATGTTAATGGTTTAGCGTATTAAAGTGTTGTAAACAACACATAGGGTTATCGTGTAATACACGTTACCCCAATTAAATGATAGATATAGCTAACAAAATTACATGCATTGACACATATAGTTGAAAAGCCTTGTAATATGATGCGGGCGTTTAGTAAAGTTGACATTACTAACTTTTGTGAATGTCTTAATTGAAGGACACTTGCATTTAAGGATGACAAAGGTTAAACAAATTACGGATATGATAGAAGAACGGTCCGAAGTATGACAAGAGGAGCATGCACACCAAGGACTAAATCGCGTAACGATCGCGAACAAGGTTAATGGCAAGAAACGCCCGTCGGGGCAAGCATTACCAGGTGCGTGCTTTTAAATATAATCGCACAAATAACAATATGCAACAAACATGTAGAGAATGTTTGTTGCATTTGTAAATTAGAAACTTGGGAAACCTGAATAGAATACCTATCCAGGATACTATTTCCAAGAAAACTGAATAGAGGTGTTACTTACATAGGGCGTGATGTGAAAACTATAAAAAGGTCATGTGTGTCATGTGTTAATCGCTTACTCTGGCCATGTAAGTAGTGGCATATGATACCATGAACTTCTTATAACGGACACATCTACATCCGATGTAGTAAGGACGTGATGAATGGGACGAATCGAAAAGGTACCCAAAACGGATCAAATAAGTAAAATATTTGATAATAAACGTAAACGCAAGCCTGAAGACGGAAGCATATTACGTTAGTATAATGAGCCCAAGGGAAGGGACAATAATCAAGTAAATGAAAATACTGTCACACCCCTATTTTCCACGTGTCACCGGTGGCCCCGGTGGGGAGTATCGTGACGTAGTTGGTATCATCATAGACAAACAACACAATATATAAATGCACAGCGGAAGCAAAGATAGATTCATTTCAACTTAAATAAAATGTAATATTAAATATCACTAATAGTTGAAACGGATCCACAGGCGGATCAAAAACAAATAAGATATTGTTCAACAGTTTATTGTCGTCCAAGCTTGCGAGACTTATTGTGGACGCTCTAGGAGACAGCCAGCCTATTACGTAGAGTACCTGCACTTAACCTTTTGGGAAAATACGTCAGTTTACACTAGTAAATACAATTTAACTGACTCATTTTGAAAATGATTGAAAATTTATTTGAATGCACGTGGCACAAAATATTTTATAACTTGGGATAATTATGCAATATAATCTTGTAAAGGATTTACATGTTACTTATGCGTTCAGTAGCCCGGTTCGTGCCGGGTTAAAGATCAATAGACACACCACAATATTGAGTTATACACTTGACAGGTGTACACCTGCACCCCGTGCTCAGGTCGTGGCCATCTCGTAAGATGATGCCAACGATATCCGGGACATGGTCATTAACCCCCCAAAGGCTTTAAGCAATAAAACACACATTCAAAACAGGCATCTCAATAAATTTAACCTCTATTCGATTAAAGAATTCAATGCCGGACCAAGCGGTATTCTATATACCGTACCCCAAGCCCGTATAGGGAAAATAAGTCAAAAAGTATTTACCTGAGTAAAGTATAGTTCTCAACAAGCGAAAAGGCAAGTAGCTTTTACCGGTGCTCCTACTCTGGAACGAAGGTTTATAAATAACCTATTAGATTTCTAACGGGTCTTTATTTAAGCTTAGGCTTAGACCGGCTAGTTTAAAGAACGATACGGTTCAAACGCACGATTAAGCGAAGACCGGATAGAATGTGATTTAGACCCGACAAGTTTGAAGACTTGTATAATATGGGTATACTAAATACATTCTGGATTTTGAGACAAAAATGATAATGTTTGACCCGTTTCGGTCAACTGATGTAAACTAGTTACATAAACCGAACCGAACGCGAAAAGAGCGCTACGGGTATCCGTAAGTGTCATATGCAAGTTCCCTGAGATAATATGCTCTAAATATGTTATAATACCAGTAAGTTATTTTCTATTATGCCCAAAACGGATTTAAACACAATTTACGCCTCATAAGGGCATTTTGGTCATTTAAAAGATTATAAAAGAGTTAAGTTAGAAATCTGAGTTACAGGTCTGGTTTATACAGAAAATATACTTAATTTATCATGTTATAACAGTAGGGTATGACCCATATATGAAACTTATCATTTGAAACCAAACTATGCACTTTAGGGGTATTTTGGTAATTTCACAAGGGCTAAAAAGGTCAAAACCGGAAACCTGAGTTCAAAAACTTATACTTACAGTTATTTTATAAAAATATGCTAAGAACATCAGTAGGTATCAACCTTATATGTTTAATATGGCTATAGTACATACTAGTCGTTAAAAACGCTTAAAAAGGCGATTTAGGTCCGTTTCCGGGTTTTTAAAAGAAAGCTGATATTTTTATATTTCCAGAATGCTCAAAATAATTTATTTAACAAATAAAATCAGTAGAAAAAGGTTTGGGGTCAAAAGGATTTGTAAAACTCATTTTATGGCTTAAAAGGGCAAAAATCGGTATTTACCGAATTTAGCTTAAAGACCTATGATAAGATCAGCCAAAAATTAAATAAAAATCTTTATAAATCCCAAAATGTTATATAACATCAGTGGGTAAAAAGTTTGGTATCAAAAAGTGGGTTTAAATAGGTTATATGCTAATTACGCCGTTTAAGTAACATAAAGCTTCCAAATTACGATATTGAGCATATCTCTTAATCTGGACATCAAACTGATATCAAATTTTTGGTGCAAGTTTATAAATCAGTAACAAACGTTTCTACTCTTTCACTTTTTCAAAAGTCACGTTTTATAGCAAAAAGGGCATAATAGTCAATTTTTAAGCATAAATCAGAAACATGCATACGAATCAGATAAGTGTTGAACCAAGTTGTAAAATCTCAGAGAATTAAACTTATATAAAAATTGGTCCAAAATATGCTCTAATGCAGATCTCAAACATGCATGTACGGATCAGAACTGATAGTCAAAGAAAAAGTCAATTTATGAGACTTTCGGTTCCGATTCGGGTTTAAACTGAAAATTGTCGAGTTGATCATGAAGAAATATATTCTTACATTAATTACAAAGTTATTTTGATGATCAAACAGGTTGCATGTAACCTACATTTCTAAATATGCTTAAATTTGCAAAAACACTTCCTGTTGACTTTTTAGGAAAAGCTTTGACTCGACAATAGACATGCTTAGAGTGTGAATCTGAAAATACCCTTTTAGGGGTTTGTTACACACATAAATACCAACTTGTAGGTATTTTCAATTTGAGAAATGACAGAGCCAATCTCGTTTAAACGTAAAGTCAAGTCTAAATTACGATAGTTTGACTTTCGGTTAATACACTAAGCTAAAACGAATTTGAAAGAGTTGTAAACACTTACAATGGTCCTAATAGAGCTTAAAGATCACTATGAGGCTGCCTTGTCAACCAGAAAGCTCCAGAAACGTTTTTGTGAACTTGTGAAAATGCAAGTGTTCTTGTGTTTACTACATAAAGTGCCTTATAAGCAGATTTGGATGTGTTGTGAGGCTGCCACAGAGGTCTACAGGTGTTGTAAGACCTGTACAAGTGTCCTAGCATGCATGAAATTCGATTGGGGAGGTTCTTAAGTCGACAACAGCTGTGTACAACTCGCAAACAGACCTGACCTGCAGGTGTCATGTGTTTTCTGCCCAGCATAGGCCGTCGCGTAGCGCTACGGCTGAAGGCATAGGGCTCGCGCTACGCGAGTGCCTAGATTACCAGCTCAACAAGTTTCAAAGTTTTACATTTCAGTCCCTGGTCCTTTGTTACGGGGTTTTGGCTATTTATCTTGCTCATTGGACCCTCAAATCTGATTTTTAAGGACCTTGGGACATTTACAAACATGGTAAAGTCCTTGAACAACTTTGTGCTTACCCGAAAAGTCACGAAATTCAACGTTGACGCATTTAACCCTTCGTGTACGGTTTTGATCATAACTTTCTCATACGATAACGAATCTCGATGAAATTTTTATCACATAATCTAGTGAGTATATTTTATCATTACAAAGCTTCGGGTTTGCCAAATGATCACTCAGAGGTATACTTTCAACATGTTGACACTTTTAGCCCTTGTAGTTTGTAATTCCTCACTTTCTTACATCTTCCGCTTCGTATGATCCATGATTTATCCGTTTAAGATTATAAACACCATGTAGGGTTATTGTAGAGCTTATTTATCCATTGTTGACACTTTGGACCCTTACATTCACATAGTTTCACTGTTTGTCAACTTTAGTCCCTCTAAAGTATGTTTTCACATATTCAAAGCCCATGACACGTGTCAATACATTATTGGACGTAAATTTTCGAGGTGTTACATCCTCACCCCCTTGAAGAAATCTCGACCCCGAGATTTACTGAAACAAATGAGGGTATTTTTCTTTCATCGTGGATTCTACCTCCCACGTATATTCGGGACCTCTACGGGCATCCCATTTGACCTTAACAATAGGTACGTGCTTCCTTCGAAGCTTCTTTACCCGTCGATCTTCAATCGACAATGGCTTTTCCACAAATTTCAAGTTTTCATCTATATGTACATCTGTGTGCGGTATAACCAGTGATTCATCAGCGAGACACTTCTTCAAATTACAGATGTGGAACACATTATGGATAGCGCTAAGTTCTTCAGGAAAGTTTAACTTATAAGCAACTGACCCGACACGTTCGATAACCTCGAAAGGTCCTATGTATCTCGGGCTTAGCTTGCCTTTCTTACCAAATCGCATCACCCCCTTCCAAGGTGATACTTTAAGCAACACTTTATCGCCAACTTCGAAGTGAAAATCTTTACGCTTTGAATTCGCATAGCTTTTCTGCCTATCCCTGGCAGCTTTCAAACGATCGCGAATCTGGACAATCTTATCCGTCGTCTCAAAAACTATTTCTGGTCCTGATAGTTGGACCTCTCCAACTTCTGCCCAACAAATGGGCGATCTACACTTTCTACCGTATAAGGCCTCAAAAGGCGCAGCTTTTATGCTGGTGTGGTAGCTATTGTTGTAGGAGAATTCAATTAGTGGTAGGTTCTTATCCCAACTACCACCCAAATCGATCGCACATGCACGTAGCATGTCTTCCAAAGTTTGAATAGTACGCTCACTCTGACCGTCAGTCTGAGGATGATAAGCCGTACTAAAATTTAGACGTGTGCCCAAAAATTGTTGGAAACTCTTCCAAAAATGTGACGTGTATCTAGTATCTCTATCAGAGATAATAGACACAGGTATTCCATGCAAAGCTACAATCTTATCAACGTATAATTGGGCTAACATATCTGAGCTGTAAGTTTCCTTAATGGGTAGGAAATGTGCTGACTTCGTCAGTCTATCTACTATGACCCATATAGTATCATTTCCCTTTCTCGTCTTCGGCAACTTGGTGATGAAATCCATAGTCACCATCTCCCACTTCCATGTGGGGATTTCAGGTTGTTGTAACAAACCTGACGGTTTCTGGTGTTCCGCTTTAACTTGCGCACAAGTCAAACATTTAGACACATAAGCAGCTACGGACTTTTTCAAACCAATCCACCAGTAGTTCGCTTTTAAATCCTGGTACATCTTATCGGCTCCAGGATGAACAGAATATTTGGAACTGTGGGCTTCCTGGAGGATAACATCTCGAAGTCCTCCAAAAATTGGAACCCATATGCGCCCATTCAATCTTAGCATTCCGTCCTTGTCGTGGGATAACTGCTTCTCAGTTACTCCCAGTTTTTCTTCAGGATAGTTAGCTTCCAGCACAGCTTCCTTCTGTGCGGCTAATATCCTTTTGTTCAAATCATTCTTGACTTCAATGCGCTTGGCATTGATTCTTATTGGCTTCACTCTTTCTTTTCTGCTCAAGGCGTCAGCAACTACATTTGCCTTGCCTGAATGGTACTTTATTTCACAATCATAATCATTTAGCGTTTCCATCCATCGTCTTTGCCTCATGTTTAAGTCCTTCTGATTAAACAAATGTTGAAGGCTCTTGTGATCTGAATAGATCACACACTTGGTTCCATATAAGTAATGCCTCCATAGCTTTAATGCAAATACAACGACACCCAACTCCAGATCATGGGTGATGTAGTTCTTCTCGTGCACCTTTAGCTGTCGTGAAGCGTAGGCAATAACTTTGCCTTTCTGCATGAGTACACAGCCCATACCAGTGTGTGATGCATCACAATACACCACAAATTCTTCTATACCATCGGGCAATGTTAATACTGGCGCATTGCTCAACTTTTTCTTCAGGATATCGAAGGATTCATGCTGCTTAGGGCCCCAATCAAACTTAACCTTCTTGCGTGTCAACGAAGTTAGGGGCGCAGCAATCCTTGAAAAGTTTTCGATAAAACGCCTATAATATCCTGCTAGACCTAGGAAACTGCGAATCTCAGTAGGTGTCTTTGGTTCTTGCCAATTCATAACTGCTTCTACCTTAGCGGGATCCACTTGGATACCACGCTCACTTACTACATGTCCAAGGAATTGGACTTCTCGAAGCCAAAATTCGCACTTCGAAAACTTGGCGTAGAGTTTCTCATGATGTAGAAGTTTGAGAATACAACGAAGGTGTTTCTCGTGGTCAGCTTGGTTCTTTGAATAAATAAGGATGTCGTCAATGAAGACGATGACGAATTTATCCAGATAAGGCTTGCAGATGCGATTCATGAGATCCATGAATGCGGCTGGCGCATTAGTGAGCCCAAAAGGCATCACTAGGAACTCGTAATGTCCATAACGAGTCCTAAATGCTGTCTTGTGTACATCTTCATCCTTGACCTTCAACTGATGATAGCCTGACCTCAGGTCGATCTTTGAAAAGTAGCTTGCCCCTTGTAACTGATCGAACAGATCGTCGATCCTGGGCAAAGGATACCTATTCTTGATAGTGACTTTATTGAGCTCACGGTAATCGATGCACAGACGCATCGATCCGTCCTTCTTCTTGACAAACAAAATCGGCGCTCCCCAAGGAGACGAACTAGGTCTAATAAATCCTTTAGCTAACAGATCATCTAATTGCGTCCTTAACTCCTTCATCTCCGTTGGTGCTAATCTATAAGGTGCTCTCGCTACTGGTGCAGCACCAGGGATGATGTCAATTTGGAATTCCACTTGTCTATCTGGTGGTAAACCAGGTAGTTCTTCGGGAAACACTTCAGGATATTCCGAAATGATAGGGATGTCTTCAATCTTGGGCTTTGGCTCATCAATAGTAACTTGTGCCATATAAATGACACAACCCTTCTGCAGACATCTGGATGCCTTGAGCATGGACACTTGCTCCGGCAATCCATGCTGAGTATCCCCTTGAATGGTAAGTGATTCCCCGGACGGGGTTTTGACTACGACTTGCTTTCTGTTGCACATAATCTGGGCTTGGTTATGCGATAACCAATCCATGCCAATAACTATATCAAAGCCGGCTAGCTTAAAGGGAAGTAGGGACAACGGAAAAGAATGATTCCTAATGGATATAACACATCCGTCTAAAACAGTTGAGGCTGTTTCTATGGTTCCATCAGCTAATTCCACCTCGTATTTTACACTTAAGGTTCTAACAGGTAGGTTTAATAACTTACAGAACTTATCATCAACAAAAGACTTATCAGCTCCAGAATCAAACAATACTCTAGCAAAAACATCATTTACGAGAAAAGTACCTGTAATCACGTTGTCATCTTGAATAGCCTCCTTAGCATCCATCTTGAAGACCCTCGCATTGGTCTTCTTTCCATCATCGGCTTTCTTGGCGTACTTTGGGCAATTTGACTTAATGTGCCCTTTCTCGTTGCAACTGTAACATGTTGCATCCTTCAGTCCCTTACACTTCAAAGTCGTATGATCCGTAGATTTGCAGATTCCACAGGGTCTCGTTTGAGGCTGGGACTTCGACTCAAACCGACACTTTCCAAAATGGTTCTTCTTGCAAGTTTTACATTTGGGCTTATCCCCCGACTGTTGCCCATCTCTCTTAGATCCCGACCCTTTCCTGTGGTCGTTATTTCCTCGGTGTCTCTTCTCCGATCTTCGTGAGGTATCATCCTCACGCTTTCTCTTATTCCCTTCTGAGTTCTTGAGTGCTCTCAACCTGACTACGTCTAGGGTGAGAGAGAGAGATAGATCAGCTACTGATCTGAAAGTTGTAGGCCTCGATGCCTTAACACTTGCTTTAATTTCAGGGGCCAAACCCCCGATGAAACGGGCAATCCTCTTCGGTTCAGGGGTTACCAAATAGGGAACCAACCGAGATAGAGTATTGAAGGTGGTGAGGTATGCCTGGCAATCTAGATTCTTCATCACCAAGGATAAGAAGTCTGACTCGATCCTTTCCACTTCGTGTTGTGGACAGTAATTCTCTTTGACAAGGGCAACAAACTGATCCCATGACATATTGTAAAGTGGGATCTTACCGGAAGCTTGTATAAGAGACTTCCACCATGCCAATGCCTCCCCTTTGAATGATTGGGAGACGTACTTAACCACATCTCTTTCAGCACACCCGCTGATGTCTACCACCGTATCCATTTCGTCTAACCAGGTCATGCAGTCGACCGCTCCTTTTTCCCCAGTAAAGTCTCTGGGTTTACATGAGACGAAATATTTATACGTACAGGACTTACTACGCAGTTCCTGTTTATGCTCGACCTTCTTTAACGGGACACTGTTTTTGGTTAGAAGAGTGATGATCATCATCATCCTTTTTGAGCTCAACTTTCTTAGGTCCATCGTTCTTAGAGGGCGGCTTGCTATGAGCCTCCGAGTGGACTTTCGGTTTGGAATGCGGTGCAGATCGGGTCCTACTCCGGGTCCCGTTCGATTCACTATACTGTCTATTCAGCGCTTCGACAATAGCATCATTCACTAATGCTTTCAACTCCGCACCCGTTACTAATATCTTAGTATTATCAGGGTTTTCCACTGGGTGACTGTTTATTTCTTCAGACTTAGTCATGTAGTCTTTAATTGCTACATAAAAATAAGGACAAGGTCTATTAAGAAGTTTAAACAGTATTATCGTTCTTGACGATTTATTAACCATGGTAATTAAAAGCCATATTAGTTAATTTAGCAATTTCATTCAGGATATTTACTAATAATCTTTTAGAATGAAATATATTGTTGGCATAATAAGCCTAGTCACGTAGACAAATTTCTAAATTACAATTTAGATTTTATAGGATTAAAGTTTGAATAAATAAGACAAATCAATCCTTTTTCTTGGCAGGGAGTTTATAAACTACAGCCGCCTTTTGTTTTATATGACATTAATTATAACCCGTAGGTATTTTTTCACAACCAATATATAAAAATATAATCTTGGATAATTTATTAAAAGGGTGGCGTGTGTGATTTTACGGATCACGCTTAGCCAAGAATGTTAACATGTTTACAGATGTTAACAGAGATTTGGATCTTTTTAAACA
Source organism: Helianthus tuberosus (assembly GCA_030545235.1). Classification (NCBI taxonomy): domain Eukaryota; kingdom Viridiplantae; phylum Streptophyta; class Magnoliopsida; order Asterales; family Asteraceae; genus Helianthus; species Helianthus tuberosus. Next base: position 6,544,099 of record CM060362.1, read on the forward strand.
GGTTCTACCATATTGGCTAGATTTATGTCAACATAACAGCTAGGTTTTACCTTTTAAGATCCTTATTATTTTATTAGAATGGTAATCAAAATAATAATTGTTATTTTTCATTTATTCATACACTATGTTTATGCACATAATTTAAAAATGAAAACTTAAATTAACCGTTCAAATAATTAAAAATTAAATCAGTACGAGTCTGCCCTAAACGGGTCTTTTACATAAACCACATGCCCACGCAGGGGCCAAATAACAAAACAAACAAACCCACGCAGGGGTCAAAATAAAAAGATATGCCCTCGCAGGGGCAGAACAGAAGAAATACCCACGCAGGGGTAGAGTACAAAAATAAATAAATGTCCACGCAGGGACATGAGTACCACACTAAAACAACCAACAAACAAAGGATTCAACGATCCTTCTTGTTCTTCCCCTTAATCAGATCCACTAACTTCTTAAACATCCCATGTCTACGCCTCCGTTCATGCTGCAACCCATCCTGCATCTCTTGACGCACCCCTTGTATCTCATGAATGATTTCTTGCATTTGGGGCGGTGACATCGCCGGTGCCTGAGGTGGTTGTTGATAAAACGGGGGTTGAGGAGGCTGCGGTTGATAATAAGGAGGTTGAGAAGGCTGCGACTGCTGATACCCATATGATGGGTACCCATAGGTCGAGGGTCCCATAGCCCAGGGACCTCCGTAGGGAGCTTCTTGATGGAAGGCGTTGGAGTTTGCTGCTATCCAGTATGGATCCTCCGTAAAGTTGTACCCCGTGTGAAACTGCTGCTCGAAGGGGTTGAATGCTGCAGCACCGGTGTAAGCGGGGATCGGGTCTCCAAAGCCCGATGGTGGCTGAGGCGCGACTGGCGCAGTTGCTACTTCAGAGACGAGGTTGGAAGATTCACCCATCTCTGTTTCTTCATGAACCGGTGAGTACCGGCTGCCACTCGAATGTGGAGGGGTGCTGATACGCTCTCCTCCTCGTGCGGATATCCGTGCTGTAGTTCTCCTTCGCCTCGGAGGCAAGGGAGGATGAAGTGGAGGTGCTGCTGCTGGCGGAGTGACCGCTACAAGTCGAGAATCCTCGGAAGGATTCTGCTGCTGGTGTGGCTGGTGTAGGGGAGAGTGGTGAGGCAGGTGCAGAGGAGAGTTATGGTATGACTGGTGCAGAGGGGAGTTATGGTAAGACTGATGAAGAGGAGAGTGATGGGGCTGGTGCAAAGGAGAGTTATGATAACTGGGAGTAAATACCCAGTCGTGCTGCCTGAAGTTCTTCTCATAACTATCGGGACCGTTGTAAGGCGATCCCATGAATGGTGACCCATCCGAAATCTGGATGGGGTGGTTCGGTGTTCCGGAGGGTGGCATGGCAGGATCAGTGTCCTCATCAATGTCCATCGGGTTGCCACCCGAAAAGTGGTCCTCCGGTCCAAGTGGGTTAAAACCCACTGCTGCCTCTAAATAGTTGTCAGGGTTGAATTGACCCTGAGAAACGGGTGATGGATGGTGAAAGGGCGAATGGTGGCCTAGGGGAATGTAGGACCGTTGAGAGTACTGGGGCTCATCCTCCAAATGAGGCCCAACGGAGTGCGGGATCGATGGAGAGGTACTCAGTGAGACTGAGCGCCTAGCAGGTTCGGTAAAAGACCTCAAAAGGTCTTGAGCATCCGTGTTGTTAGGATCCGATGGTGTTCGCCGATGTGATGGCCCGGCCTCATGATCATTTGGAGCTACATATGCTCCTCGGCCTCTACCTCTCATTCTTGGTGGCATTCTTGTGGTCCTGTAAAAACAACAAGTGATACAACAAAATATATATAAGACAGAGTTAGAAAATTTAAACAAAAATTTGGAAATTTCCTAAGTTCTTTGTCTAGACTCGAGAATCGAGGATTGTGCAATTGTGTAACTGAGATTAAACACAAAAGGCTAGTGTTTAATTCACTCAGAGTTGGCTCTGATACCAACCTGTCACACCCCTATTTTCCACGTGTCACCGGTGGGCCCGGTGGGGAGTATCGTGACGTAGTTGGTATCATCATAGACAAACAACACAATATATAAATGCACAGCGGAAGCAAAGATAGATTCATTTCAACTTAAATAAAATGTAATATTAAATATCACTAATAGTTGAAACGGATCCACAGGCGGATCAAAAACAAATAAGATATTGTTCAACAGTTTATTGTCGTCCAAGCTTGCGAGACTTATTGTGGACGCTCTAGGAGACAGCCAGCCTATTACGTAGAGTACCTGCACTTAACCTTTTGGGAAAATACGCCAGTTTACACTGGTAAATACAATTTAACTGACTCATTTTGAAAATGATTGAAAATTTATTTGAATGCACGTGGCACAAAATATTTTATAACTTGGGATAATTATGCAATATAATCTTGTAAAGGATTTACATGTTACTTATGCGTTCAGTAGCCCGGTTCGTGCCGGGTTAAAGATCAATAGACACACCACAATATTGAGTTATACACTTGACAGGTGTACGCCTACACCCCGTGCTCAGGTCGTGGCCATCTCGTAAGATGATGCCAAGGATATCCGGGACATGGTCATTAACCCCCCAAAGGCTTTAAGCAATAAAACACACATTCAAAACAGGCATCTCAATAAATTTAACCTCTATTCGATTAAAGAATTCAATGCCGGACCAAGCGGTATTCTATATACCGTACCCCAAGCCCGTATAGGGAAAATAAGTCAAAAAGTATTTACCTGAGTAAAGTATAGTTCTCAACAAGCGAAAAGGCAAGTAGCTTTTACCGGTGCTCCTACTCTGGAACGAAGGTTTATAAATAACCTATTAGATTTCTAACAGGTCTTTATTTAAGCTTAGGCTTAGACCGGCTAGTTTAAAGAACGATACGGTTCAAACGCACGATTAAACGAAGACCGGATAGAATGTGATTTAGACCCGACAAGTTTGAAGACTTGTATAATATGGGTATACTAAATACATTCTGGATTTTGAGACAAAAATGATAATGTTTGACCCGTGTCGGTCAATTGATGTAAACTAGTTACATAAACCGAACCGAACGCGAAAAGAGCGCTACGGGTATCCGTAAGTGTCATATGCAAGTTCCCTGAGATAATATGCTCTAAATATGTTATAATATCAGTAAGTTATTTTCTATTATGCCCAAAACGGATTTAAACACAATTTACGCCTCATAAGGGCATTTTGGTCATTTAAAAGATTATAAAAGAGTTAAGTTAGAAATCTGAGTTACAGGTCTGGTTTATACAGAAAATATACTTAATTTATCATGTTATAATAGTAGGGTATGACCCATATATGAAACTTATCATTTGAAACCAAACTGTGCACTTTAGGGGTATTTTGGTAATTTCACAAGGGCTAAAAAGGTCAAAACCGGAAACCTGAGTTCAAAAACTTATACTTACAGTTATTTTATAAAAATATGCTAAGAACATTAGTAGGTATCAACCTTATATGTTTAATATGGCTATAGTACATACTAGTCGTTAAAAACGCTTAAAAAGGCGATTTAGGTCCGTTTCCGGGTTTTTAAAAGAAAGCTGATATTTTTATATTTCCAGAATGCTCAAAATAATTTATTTAACAAATAAAATCAGTAGAAAAAGGTTTGGGGTCAAAAGGATTTGTAAAATTCATTTTATGGCTTAAAAGGGCAAAAATCGGTATTTACCGAATTTAGCTTAAAGACCTATGATATGATCAGCCAAAAATTAAATAAAAATCTTTATAAATCCCAAAATATTATATAACATCAGTAGGTAAAAAGTTTGGTATCAAAAAGTGGGTTTAAATAGGTTATATGCTAATTACGCCGTTTAAGTAACATAAAGCTTCCAAATTACGATATTGAGCATATCTCTTAATCTGGACATCAAACTGATATCAAATTTTTGGTGCAAGTTTATAAATCAGTAACAAACATTTCTACTCTTTCACTTTTTTAAAAGTCACGTTTTATAGCAAAAAGGGCATAATAGTCAACTTTTAAGCATAAATCGGAAACATGCATACGAATCAGATAAGTGTTGAACCAAGTTGTAAAATCTCAGAGACTTAAACTTATATAAAAATTGGTCCAAAATATGCTCTAATGCAGATCTCAAACATGCATGTACGGATCAGAACTGATAGTCAAAGAAAAAGTCAATTTATGAGACTTTCGGTTCCGATTCGGGTTTAAACTGAAAATTGTCGAGTTGATCATGAAGAAATATATTCTTACATTAATTACAAAGTTATTTTGATGATCAAACAGGTTGCGTGTAACCTACATTGCTAAATATGCTTAAATTTGCAAAAACACTTCCTGTTGACTTTTTAGGAAAAGCTTTGACTCGACAATACACATGCTTAGAGTGTGAATCTTAAAATACCCTTTTAGGGGTTTGTTACACACATAAATACCAACTTGTAGGTATTTTCAATTTGAGAAATGACAGAGCCAATCTCGTTTAAACGTAAAGTCAAGTCTAAATTACGATAGTTTGACTTTCGGTTAATACACTAAGCTAAAACGAATTTGAAAGAGTTGTAAACACTTACAATGGTCCTAATAGAGCTTAAAGATCACTATGAGGCTGCCTTGTCGACCAGAAAGCTCGAGAAACGTTTTTGTGAACTTGTGAAAATGCAAGTGTTCTTGTGTTTACTACATAAAGTGCCTTATAAGCAGATTTGGATGTGTTGTGAGGCTGCCACAGAGGTCTACAGGTGTTGTAAGACCTGTACAAGTGTCCTAGCATGCATGAAATTCGATTGGGGAGGTTCTTAAGTCGACAACAGCTGTGTACAACTCGCAAACAGACCTGACTTGCAGGTGTCATGTGTTTTCTGCCCAGCATAGGCCGTCGCGTAGCGCGACGGCTGAAGGCATAGGGCTCGCGCTACGCGAGTGCCTGGATTACCAGCTCAACAAGTTTCAAAGTTTTACATTTCAGTCCCTGGTCCTTTGTTACGGGGTTTTGGCTATTTATCTTGCTCATTGGACCCTCAAATCTGATTTTTAAGGACCTTGGGACATTTACAAACATGGTAAAGTCCTTGAACAACTTTGTGCTTACCCGAAAAGTCACGAAATTCAACGTTGACGCATTTAACCCTTCGTGTACGGTTTTGATCATAACTTTCTCATACGATAACGAATCTCGATGAAATTTTTATCACATAATCTAGTGAGTATATTTTATCATTACAAAGCTTCGGGTTTGCCAAATGATCACTCAGAGGTATACTTTCAACATGTTGACACTTTTAGCCCTTGTAGTTTGTAATTCCTCACTTTCTTACATCTTCCGCTTCGTATGATCCATGATTTATCCGTTTAAGATTATAAACACCATGTAGGGTTATTGTAGAGCATATTTATCCATTGTTGACACTTTGGACCCTTACATTCACATAGTTTCACTGTTTGTCAACTTTAGTCCCTCTAAAGTATGTTTTCACATATTCAAAGCCCATGACACGTGTCAATACATTATTGGACGTAAATTTTCGAGGTGTTACAAATACAAACCGACCACTATGAATGCTAAGGCATAGAGGATAAAGTTGACCATCAAAAGTGGTGAAACTCACACGAATAAGTTAAACAGGTTAGATAAAACGTAATATTGGAATGGATAACGAGCCCGGTAATGGGTCGAGATTGAATACAAATATAGGCGCAAACCGAATAAAGGAAAGCGCGAGATATTAATGAACCCATGTAATGGGTCGGAATTAATTATGAAATGATTGCAGTCACGAATCACAGTATGAGTGAATGAAATTTTGATGCGAAAGCAAATGATTTTCGAACATAAGAAGGACGATCTACGGGATCATTATAACCTTCGGGTTATAAATAGTGTAAAGGTCTACGGGACTAAACTGACCCACGGGTCCTGAATAAAAAGGAAAAGGATCATAAAGGCAACACCCTAAAGAGGTGAAAGTCTAAAGAAATAGCCTACGGGGCTGAGTGAAAGAATCTACGGGTTACTTAGACAAGCGAGGGAACCAGTAGAGAATTCCCGCATAAAACTAAGACTGTAAAAGAATAAATTATGGACTATCAATATCCTGGTACGGATAATTGACGAAAGATAAAGAGAAGATCCTAAATTAAAACTTCGGTTTTAGTAAGAAATAACGTTTTTACAAATATAGATTCGGATAGGAATTTAAATAGTAAGCATGAAAGATACAAGTCTTGACACTGACAGGCGCAAGACGATATATTCGAAAAGTGATATTTTCGAAAATGAAAGGTTGATATAAATTAAACATGATGTGACACGATCACGGTCAAGAAATGCAATGTGAAGTAGAATTACATTATAACCAAGCGAGCGGTAAAAAAGTAACTGGACTAATAAGTCTAGTTAGTGAGACCGGTTAAGGTCATTTAAATAAATTTGGTTGCTTGTAAGCGGTGGATTCGGTGTAACTAAACCGAATAAATGAATTTGCAAACAAAAGAAATAGTTGCAAAAAGTGAAAGATTTCACTAAATACCTTTAAACGGATCAAAGTAACAGATTCATAAAGAGTTCGATAATATATAAAAGCGATGGATATCACTAAGTTAACTAAACTAGTAGAGATAACGAAATTACGTTATTTCAAGTTGCATTATGTCGTATGAGGTACGTAGATGTTTTGTAACCAAAAAGAAATGGCCATATTTTTTCTGGTAATACTAACAATTGGTTAAAGTATGAGTAATGCATAAAAGATTACTCAGGTCAAAAGCATTGAGTTTAAAACTCGAAGAACTATGTAAGAAAGGTTTCGAGGACGAAACCTCTTTAAGGGGGTAGACTTGTAACACCCCGAAAACGGGTTTGGTAATCAAACTCCGTTAATACTGAAAGACGGGTGAAATACTGTTAGTGGTAAATTTAACCCGGTGAATATTAGGACTTAAATAAATAATCCTAATATTAACTAAAACGTGAATAAAAGCTTCTAATGAAATGAAATTTATAAGAGGCCGAGTAACGGGATTCAAACTCGAGCCCACTAATTTAACTAGGAATGTTTAACCTAGTTAATAAGTGGGGAATATTGTTAGAAATAAGTAGGTTGTGGCCTACTTAATAACGAACCAAACACGAGGGGTTAAAATGGGATAATTTAACAAAGTTATTTAATAAAAGAAAATCAAAACAAAACACACACTTGAAGTGTGTGTTCTGGATCGACATCAGGGAGCTCCCATGGAGCAAGTTTCATCAAAACTACATAATTGAAGGTCAACCCAAGACCCAAATCGATGCATGAACGCGTAGAAACGATCACCAAGTCATGGGGATCACATGGTATGTCACAAAACCTAGATTGGTTGAAGTTGAAATTCGAGACAAGTAGGTTACTTGCAAATAAATTGATGGGTTATGTAACAACTCTCATCAAAAGTCATATTTATTAAATTAATTTGTCCAATAGGAAACCCTAATTGAGACACCCAAGTGATTCTGTGCAAACCCTAAAATTTTCAGAACAATTGGAATCAGGATCAGGGCCCCTAAAACTCAGGGGGGGTATTTCCTAGTCACGATTATCTAAATAAAACGTTGTCAAAATTTCAATTTCGAATTCTGTCAAGTCAGCAGGCCTAGTCCCACACGTGGCAACACTATGAGCATGAGGTGTCCCTTACGGACCGTAAGGGTTAAGTCTTACGGTCCGTAAGCAATGTGAAATTTCGACTATAAATAGCAGACATTGGCACTTGAAATTCTGCGTATGTTCGACGAAGAAATTCGTTCTAGGCACCGAGTTACGTTCTATTTACCACAATTAACACACACGGATCACTAATCGACGCCGCAATCAGGGTATTAACTCGATCGCTATTACGATTCATTTTCCGATCGATCAATGTACTCAATGGATGTTTAAGTGCTGCCCACATTAGGGTGATGCTTTGTCATTAGTCGTTAATTCGATGGATGTTTAAGCATAGCACTTTGTCATTCGTTGTGAGGGTTGATCTCATGAGTTATCGTAAATGCTGTATTGATTACTAACCCAGTTTTGTGTGCATTATTATTTAAATTAGGTTAACAAGGCTAATCCATAGACTAGACTCTGTCCGTGTTAAATCTGCAATGTGAGTCATTCTCTTTTTATCAAATTACTTTCAAAATCATGTTTATTTTCAAGGTTATAATTACAGGGATTAAGTCTTTGTAATCACCATATTACAGCCGGTATATGGGGTTTTGTATACATTACTTGATAATCTTCACCATTGGACAACGAGTTAGCCAATGGGTGATATGACCATAGTCACAGAAATGAGTCGAGTGACAAGTACCGAGGGTAGTTGGTTGATATAAAAATATTGTAATCGCTCTTAATACTGTATATTATAACAAATGAATTGTTTTAGCAAAATGAATGATTCACTCAGTATTTCCCGCTGACAAAACCTTTTTCAAACATGTTTCAGGTGATCTGTTGTGATCCAGGAAAAGTGCCGCGTAGCACTACAAGCTTAAGGAAGTGGCTTAGTATAAAATAAAAGAAACATGTTTTGTAAAATAATAGATTTCTTCGTGAAATCTCAAGATTGTAAATTACCGGGTTTTATCCCGAGTTTTGAAATAAAATAATCGGGAAATATTTAAATTTTTAAAAGATCCTGAAGAAACTTCCGCTGTTAATTAAATACCACGGGATTTCTGTCCCGCGGCTCCTGAAACGGGTCAAACCGGGTCGGGGGCCGTGACAGAAAAAGGTGGTATCAGAGCCACTGATTTAAGCCAATTAAGTATTGAGAAAATACTTAATTTTTATTAATTACTATTTTGTGATTATGTGTTTTATTATCTGATTAATTATGTACAGTATGGGCAGATCTTTATATGCTAGCCACTGTAGCAGTAAATACAAATCTTTAAAATAATCTGACTCAAAATTTTAGTACCTGGATTACCTACAGTCTAGAAACCTTAACCAGTATGAAATAATATTTAAAAGTTTTTCTATAAAAATTTTGTTATAATTAGTAATGGTGTGTATTTTGCATAACTGCATGAGTGACTTGTCTGACGCCCTTCAGAATTTAAATCTTTATCCAGTAAGAATAGAAGTTTCCAGAGATTTCAATAGGTATATACCAGACATAGAAGAACCTATAGAATTCAACGCTTTACCTCTCGAGAAACCCAAGCCTAAGAAAATGGAAATTGGGGAAAGCTCTAGGCAAAATGAGGGGTTACCATCTCAGGAAGAGCTAGATTTTATATTGGCAAGCTATAACACTATTAAGCCTGTTAATGAAAATGTTTTTATTCACTCTCTTGAAACACCACTACCAATAAACTTAGAACCAGCTATTCCAAACCCTTCAATCCACTCGCAAATAGATGAATGGTTGACTAATGAAATACAGCTCCAAAACAATCCCTATAAGCTTTTTCCTCAGTTCGATCCAGAACCTTTACCAAATCCATCGATGAGTAACGAGAATATGGCTGAACTTCGCCATTTTGGTGAAGAGCTGATGGATGCTGGGAATAGGATCCGAGAGATAGGAGGACAAATTGCCTGGAAATACGATGAAAGGGAGCTTCGTTTTTAGGAAAACAAATGACGAAAGATAATAGGTTTATGAAACTGTGGTTGTGTAATAGTAATAGTAAAATCAGTATGTGTAAAATAAATAATAAAACGGTTGTATATAGAAGCATGATATAAAACAAATAAAATTTTAGAAAATTTACAATTTTGTTTGTATATTCGTTTTCGTGATTATGTGCAATTAATTGTGACATTGGGTTATTTCTTTTATACTAATTATTTATCTATAAATTTATTATCAGATGGAAAACGCTAATAACGAACCAGTTAATGAGATTAATCAATCTGAGCAACAACCGGGGGATCAATATATGACTAGGCAGGATATAGAAAATATCGTTGCTCAAGGGATAGCCGACGCTATTCCAGAAATCGTTGCTGCTGCTAAAAATCCAATCGAACCGCAACAAATCGTTCCCAGTAAACGTATTTCTGAAGATAACTTCAGTAATAGCGTAAACGGAGGTAATGATCATGTTAATCATGATAATGAACCACGGCAAGCTCCGCTCCCTAAGAAAATGAAAGCTGCAACACATGGTTGCACTTACAAAGAATTTCTTGCTTGTAAACCCACTGAGTTTGCAGGCAATGAAGGAGCGACTGCGGCACTGCGTTGGTTAGAGAAAACCGAGGCAGTAATTGCCATAAGTAAATGTGCTCAGGATGATCAGGTCATGTATGCGTCAAACCTTTTCAAAGAAGGGGCGCTAGAATGGTGGAACACGGTGCTACAGGCTAGAGGAAGAAATAGGGCTTATGCCATGAAATGGGAAGAATTTAAGAGTCTTGTAGAAAGAAAATTCTGTCCCGAATATGAAAAAGATCAAATGGCAAATAAGTTTTTAAACCATAGAATGATGGGTGTAGATTGTCGCGGTTATACTTCAACATTCTTTGAATATGCTAGAGTGGTACCAACACTGGCTTCGCTAGAACCGGTACTCATTTCTCGTTATATTTGGGGATTAATTAGTGAAATCCGTAACATCGTTAAAGCTACGAGACCTCGTACGATTGACGATGTTGTGGAATTAGCTAACACCCTAACTGACGAACTGGTACGCACGCAAGATGAAAACAGGAAGAAGGAACTGGCTCAGAAAATTACCCAAGGATTTCGTATGGGTAATAATAGCAACTTCAAGAGAAGAGGAACGGGAAAATCCTCAACTCTGCCATTCTGCAAGAATTGCAAATGAAAACATTATGAAAGATGTAATGTAACCTGCAATTTTTGCAAAATGGTAGGACATCGTGAAGAAGACTGCAGAAAGAAAACAACGATCTGCTATAACTGTGGAGAAAAAGGACATTGTAGACCTGGATGTCCTAAATTAATCAAACCAGCAGACAACAAAGCCAAGACAACCGATGGAGCTACTAAGAAGAATGTCCGAGCCATTCAGTTAACTACTCAGGAAGCCGAGATGATTCCTGATGTGATAGCCGGTACGTTCTTAGTTCACAACATTTACGCCAAAGTATTATTTGACTCTGGTGCAAACCAAAGTTTTATCAATACTTCATTCTGCCAAGCTCTTAAGTTACCTTTAAACAACATTAGGCAAATTTTTACAGTCGAAACGGCTGATGGGAATTCCGTTAAAATAGATAAAGTTCTGCAAAATGTAGAAATAGAACTTTTAAGTCATAAATTTTCTGCAACCCTATTGCCTATGAAATTAGCTGAATTTGATGTTGTGTTAGGAATGGATTGGTTAGTAGCCAACCATGCTCGAATTCTTTATGATAAGAATTCCATAGAAATCCAGGCATCCACTGGAAAAGTCATTATGATTACAGGAGATAAACCACGTAAACCTATGAAGTTCATATCAGTAATGAAAGTTGCTAGTTATGAACGAAAGCAAGGAATAGTATATATGATTTCGGTAATCATTAGCACTAAGGGTAAAGAACTTAAGGAAATTCCTGTAGTCTTAGAATACCCAGAGGTATTCCCAGAAGAATTACCAGGATTACCACCAGATAGGGAGGTAGAGTTTAGGATTCATCTAATTCCAGGAACTATACCGATACCCAAGGCACCTTATCGATTAGCTCCCACAGAAATGTTGGAACTGAAAAAGCAATTAGATGAATTACTAAGCAAAGGATTCATACAACCTAGTTCATCCCCGTGGGGAGCGCCTGTGTTATTTGTTAAGACAAAGGATGGTTCCATGCGAATGTGTATTGATTATAGAGAATTGAATAAGGTTACAATTAAGAATCGATACCCATTACCTAGGATTGATGATCTTTTCGATCAACTTCAAGGAGCTAGATATTTTTCTAAGATAGATTTACGTTCCGGATATCATCAATTGAAGGTACAAGAAGAAGACATACCTAAGACTGCTTTCAGAACTAGGTATGGTCATTACGAGTTTACAGTCATGCCCTTCGGATTAACGAATGCACCTGCAGCATTCATGGACATGATGAATAGGACCTGTAAACCATATTTGGATAAATTTGTAATTGTCTTCATAGATGATATACTTATTTATTCAAAAAGTCAGGACGAACATTGTCAGCACTTGCATGCACTCTTAACTTTGTTAAGAAAAGAAAAACTGTATGCCAAATTCTCGAAGTGTGAATTTTGGTTGCAAGAAGTGCAATTCTTAGGACACATGGTGAATCACGAAGGTATTCATGTAGATCCTGCTAAGATAGAGGCGATTACCAATTGGAAGGTTCCACAAACTGCAATGGAAATTAGAAGTTTTATAGGTTTAGCTGGCTACTATAGACGGTTTATTAAGGATTTTTCCAAGATAGCTGTACCATTAACTAAGCTAACCTGTAAAGCAGTTAAGTTTGATTGGGGACCTAAACAAGAAGAAGCTTTTAGGATTCTAAAGCAGAAATTAACCAATGCTCCAATCTTAGGCTTACCAAAAGGAACTGAAGATTTTGAAGTATATTGTGATGCTTCAAAACTAGGATTTGGATGTGTGCTTATGCAACGCAAGAAGGTAATTGCGTATGCCTCAAGACAATTGAAAAAGCATGAAGAAAACTATATGACTCATGATTTAGAATTAGGAGCCGTAATATTTGCCCTGAAAATTTGGAGACATTATCTGTACGGAAGTAAGTTTACTATCTATACAGATCATAAGAGTTTAAGATATATATTTGGGCAAAAAGAGTTAAACATGAGGCAAAGGAGGTGGATGGAAATCCTAAGTGATTACGACTGTGATATTCAGTATCACGAAGGAAAGGCAAATGTAGTTGCAGATGCCTTAAGTCGTAAGTACCATGAGAAGCAACGACGGGTTCGTGCTCTCAGATTAAATCTACAGTTAGATTTAATGGAACAACTGAAGAATATTCAAGAAACAGCAATCAAAGATGATGCTGAAGGAATGAAGGGACGAATAAAAGAATTAGAGCAAGGAGCTTATGGAATTTGGAGATTCCACAAAAGCAGAATATGGGTACCTAATCAGGGAGAATTAAGAAATAAGATTTTAGAAGAAGCCCTATAAGTCAAGGTATACAATTCATCCAGGAAACAATAAGATGTACCAAGATTTAAGAAATAGCTTTTGGTGGATAGGAATGAAAAATGATATAGCTAGATATGTTTCTAAGTGTCTTACTTGTTCACAAGTTAAGGCAGAACATCAGAAACCTTCAGGTCTACTACAACAATTAGAAATGCCTATATGGAAATGGGAACTTATAACAATGGATTTTGTTACTAAGTTACCCAAAACCAGAAAAGGTAATGATGCGATTTGGGTAATTGTGGATCGATTAACCAAATCAGCTCACTTCCTACCAATGAAAGAAACCTTTAGCATGGAAAGATTGGCAAAGTTATATGTAGATGAAGTAGTATCTTTACATGGAGTTCCACTCTCCATTGTTTCGGATAGGGATAGTCGTTTCACTTCTCATTTGTGGAAAAGTTTCCAGCAAGAAACGGGAACTCGACTAAACCTAAGCATGACATATCATCCACAAACAGACGGGCAAAGTGAAAGGACGATCCAAACTCTAGAAGACATGCTTAGAGCATGTGTAATAGATTTTGGTGGAAATTGGGATGATCACTTACCATTAATTGAATTCTCCTATAACAATAGTTATCATTCAAGTATTGAAACTGCCCCATTTGAAGCACTGTATGGAAGAAAGTGCAGAACTCCAGTTTGTTGGGCAGAAATAGGAGAAAATCAATTGTTAGGTCCTGAAATAGTGCAAGAGACGACTGATAAGATTACTCAAATCAAGGAAAGGCTGAAGACTGCTCGGGATCGCCAGAAGAGTTATGCAGACAATAGATGCAAGCCGTTAGAATTCCAAGTTGGAGATAGAGTACTGTTGAAAGTTTCCCCTTGGAAAGGAGTTGTTAGATTCGGTAAGAAAGGAAAGCTAAGTCCAAGGTACGTAGGACCATTTCCTGTGATCCAACGTATAGGACCAGTTGCTTATCGTTTACAACTACCAGAAGAGTTAGCTGGAGTACATGATGTATTTCATGTATCCAATCTCAAGAAATGTCTATCAGACGAATCTTTGGTAGTACCTCTCCAAGATATAGAGGTAAACGAAAAGTTAAAATTTGTTGAGAAACCTCTTTAGATAGAAGACAGAAAAGTGAAGTTTCTCAAGCACAAACGACTAGTGTTAGTTAAAGTCAAGTGGGATTCGAAACGAGGACCCGAATACACTTGGGAACTGGAATCAGAAATGAAGCGAAAGTATCCTCAATTATTCCAGTAAATCTCGAGTACGAGATTTTTATTAAGGTGGGGAGAATGTAACAACTCTCATCAAAAGTCATATTTATTAAATTAAGTTGTCCAAAAGGAAACCTAATTGAGACACCCAAGTGATTCTGCGCAAACCCTAAAATTTTCAGAACAATTGGAATCAGGATCAGGGCCCCTAAAACTCAGGGGGGTATTTCCTAGTCAGGATTATCTAAATAAAACGTTTTCAAAATTTCAATTTCGATATCTGTCAAGTCAGCAGGCCTAGTCCCACACATGGCAACACTATGAGCATGAGGTGTCCCTTACGGACCGTAAGGGTTAAGTCTTACGGTCCGTAAGCAATGTGAAATTTCGACTATAAATAGCAGAAATTGGCACTTGAAATTCTGCGTATGTTCGACGAAGAAATTCGTTCTAGGCACCGAGTTACGTTCTGTTTACCACAATTAACACACACGGATCACTAATCGACGCCGCAATCAGGGTATTAACTCGATCGCTATTATGATTCATTTTCCGATCGATCAATGTACTCAATGGATGTTTAAGTGCTGCCCACATTAGGGTGATGCTTTGTCATTAGTCGTTAATTCGATGGATGTTTAAGCATAGCACTTTGTCATTCGTTGTGAGGGTTGATCTCGTGAGTTATCGTAAATGCTGTATTGATTACTAACCCAGTTTTGTGTGCATTATTATTTAAATTAGGTTAACAAGGCTAATCCATAGACTAGACTCTGTCCGTGTTAAATCTGCAATGTGAGTCATTCTCTTTTTATCAAATTACTTTCAAAATCATGTTGATTTTCAAGGTTATAATTACAGGGATTAAGTCTTTGTAATCACCATATTACAGCCAGTATATGGGGTTTTGTATACATTACTTGATAATCTTCACCATTGGACAACGAGTTAGCCAATGGGTGATATGACCATAGTCACAGAAACGAGTCGAGTGACAAGTACCGAGGGTAGTTGGTTGATATAAAAACATTGTAATCGCTCTTAATACTGTATATTATAACAAATGAATTGTTTTAGCAAAATGAATGATTCACTCAGTATTTCCCGCTGACAAAACCTTTTTCAAACATGTTTCAGGTGATCTGTTGTGATCCAGGAAAAGTGTCACGTACCACTACAAGCTTAAGGAAGTTGGTCAGTATAAAATAAAAGAAACATGTTTTGTAAAATAATAGATTTCTTCGTGAAATCTCAAGATTGTAAATTACCGGGTTTTATCCCGAGTTGTGAAATAAAATAATCGGGAAATATTTAAATTTTTAAAAGATCCTGAAGAAACTTCCGCTGTTAATTAAATACCACGGGATTTCTGTCCCGCGGCTCCTGAAATGGGTCAAACTGGGTCGGGGGCCGTGACAGGTTATGATCCAAGGATGAAATTGGGAATGATTTTATATCTAGTAGTAAACCCTAGTCATTTACTTGTTGAATTGAGGTTCACAATTGTGAATTTCATGATTATCCATTTATGTGTTAAATGGGTTTTGTAGAAGTAAGATGAACCCTAGAATTATGACTATTAAAATGGTGTTAACTGATTTCCATGAGATGAATCTGAGAATAGTATGCATGCTAGACAAAATAGAATTGAATTTTTTTTTATGTTTAGTAGAAATAACTAGTTATGAACTAGTTGTAAAATGTGTAAAAAAACTATGCACATTAGGTGTTTGTTAAAATGCCTAAATGAGAACTAAAGTGTTGAAATTAGAGTGAAAATGTGTATTAGAATGATATGGCAATTGCGCGTAATATGGAGTGATAAGGGTTCTAAATATTATGTTGATTTAGACTTAATGTTGTAACCCATGTGATCAAGAAGTAGTTAACTTTAGATAAGCTAAGTTAACTAATCATGAAGTCAAATAGTAGCTTCGGCATAGAAAATAAGTGAGGTGGAATAGTCGTGATTTTTATGACTAATTTAACCGCCTTGTAAATGATTGAAAATAGTTTGACGCCTAACGAGCTAGGTGGAGGCCTGGGAAAGGAAGCGGGTCAAACAAATCAAGAATGGAGGAAAAGCGTAATTCGGATGCAAGGTAAGTATATCTTACACTAGTCATATATTTTAGAATATTCATCGCCGTATTAATTACGAAAAAGACAAATACCTAATTGAGATATGGTGTTCTGGCGTGTAGTCGTACGGAACAAGATAATCAAATATGATAAGAAAACATAGTGATGGCTAAGAATGAGTTAAATCGGTAATTCGATCATAATATGACGAATGAAACATGTACTTTTAATGGCTACCATATAAGGTAAATCATAATAACCAATAAGGGCAAAATGAATTTATAAGTAAAATGACCGCACGGTGTAAATTGGAGCGATTCATATATACGAGGTGGTAATAAATGTCATCTCGCTAGTATAATCGGTCATTTAGACCAAACTGGTCAAAAGGTGAAATTATCACCCTTGACTATATCGACTAATGGGTTGTCGAGTTGTATGATTTTAGGAAATAAATAGCACATGGATGTTTACATCGCTATTACTTAGCAGCCTCTAAACCAAGGTATTGAAACGGGTCAATATATTGACCCGAGCCAGGTATGTATAATGATACAACTCATCATGTAGAATTCGGGGTTCTATAACAGTTAGACAAGGTTAAAACAAGATATTCAGTTATCTTTTAGGTAAAGCGAATAAATTGAGTTATGATTATGGTATTTTAGAAACATATTGGTTTCTAAACAAGAATATGGTTAAAAGGTCGGATTTTGGGTTCAAACAAGTACTAAAAGTCCTTCGTCGTAAAAGAATGACTAAAATTGACTAAAACGCCCTTGTAAGCGAAATTAAGCAAACGAACCATAAAGGTTGTTTGGAAATAAGTGATAAGATGAATTAAATACTTTGAATAAGTATGAAAGGCGAAAGATGTAAAATATTGGTCAAATGACTCTATAAAGAGTCTTTGCCGTAAAATAATAATTTGAAGGGTAAAATTTGGAATATATAAATCACCACATTGAATCCACCACAAATATAGTTGTGGTGGGAGGTCATTTGATAAGAAATGTGGACATACGTATTTAGAAACGAATGAAAGCGGTTGGTGCTTAAAATATGCTTAAATACCCTTAACGGGTCAAAATAAGCATATGAGTGAAAATGGGTTTAAGAAGGTATATGAACCTGTAATTGGAACCTAATATGTTAAACATCATTGAATTTAATAGGTTTATGAGAAATAAGGGTCAAACAAACTTGTTTGTTTGATAAAAATCGAACGGGTCAAAATTTGGTAAAAAGGGTAATAAGCCGAAGACTTAAAAGTCTGAAATTTTGTTAAACCGAATGTTGGATTTTAACTCCATAAGGTGGAGAATCATATTACAATTACGTAGGAAGAAACGGTAGGTCAAACGGACAAGCAGATTAAAAGATACGAAAGTTTTCGTATCAAAAACGGCAAAAATGGAAAGGGCTGATACATGGACCACCGTAACTTACGATGCCCACCGTAAGTTACGGTGGGGTTGATATCATAACGGCAATTGCCTACTGAGTTACGGTGGAAGATTTAACATTCAGGGGCCACCGTAAATTACGGTAGCCACCGTAATTTACGGTAGACCCTGAAATAATATATATTTTAATCAGTATTGCTTCCCGGACTCGTTTCGACACGTTTTAAACCCCATATGACTAAAGCATTTCATGTTTATGATATGTAGGTACTTTTGGTTGCCGGAAGACGATCAAGCTCAACGAAGAACCAAATACGATAAAGATGCATGCTTCCGCACATTGCCTCGTCGTAAATTTTAAACGACGAATTCGATTACGTTATGTTATGTTAATTAACTTATGATTTGTAAAATTTTTAATAAACCCGTATTTTTATAGTATGTGTAGTCTTAACTACACATCTAATTGTGGTATTTATATGTAAAACCGTTAATTAGTAATTGGGGTCTTACATGGTACGAGCAAATACGATCAAAACTGCCAAGCAAAAAAAGCGACGGTAAGTTTTTATATTATTTTTGTTTAATAATCGTATTTATTTGACTTGTCTTAACTGTATTTGACTTTGATTACAGAGATTATGGACTATTTGCATTCAAACTGGTTACAACCATATAGAGACCAGTTTGTTTCATTATGGAGCGACCAACATCTGAACTTCGGTCAACGTACAACGAACAGGGCCGAGGGTTAACATGCCCTTTTGAAGCAGTACCTAGGCGACTCTAATTACACCCTGGATAAAGCGATACCACTTATTGATAAGCTCATAAGCAACCAGGTGACAGAAATCAAAAGCAGTATTGAAATAAGCAGGAGCCGAACATTGGGTCCACATAACAAACCAATATTTGATCTCCTACGAAAGAAGGTTTCACATGCCTGCCTAGAGTTGATATCCGCCGAAGTAAATGAAATAGAAAACTTAAAGTTATCTAACGGTACATGCGCGCGCCGTTTGTATACAAGCTGTGGGTTACCGTGCGTGTGTCGGTTGGAACCGTATACAACGAATGGTAATACATTATTCGACCAACCACATTTTATAATCATAACATTTCATCACGCAAAATCTTATTCACGTTTTATGTTGTTTGTTGATATGTTTCTTAGGTCATATAATCCCGTTGGAGTTGATAGACCCTTTTTGGAAAAAGTTAAATTTGGACTCCACACTGAAACCGAGCGAGGTGGACTGTTTCGACTTAGACGACGAACTTGCGCTTCTCAAACAACATTTAATTGCCCAGCCGAGAGAAGTCAAGAGAAACCTGGTTCAAAAGATGAAGGATTTGGTACAACTCAATAAGATGAAGCTCAAACAACCAGTTGTGCAAAAAAAAAAAAAAAAAACACACGGGGTCGTCCAACTTTAAAAGCTCAGCAACAAAGGAAGTATGATTCATTTACGGAGCCTTCAAGATACAACCTTTTTACAACACAGGACGCATATAGTGATTCACCCGTTGGGTTTGGCACACAAGAGTCAACCATCGAACCTACCAGGCACAGCTCGTTTGTCGAGTCACAAAGTTATTGTGCTGAAACACCTATGTTCTTTGGCGAGATTGCGAAAGGCGCTAAGAATTCGAAAACGAAAAAGAAGGTCGCAAAATCAAAGGAAGAGTAACCACACTTACCTTTGCTGCCTGTTGCACAAGTTAATATGTTCATGCACTTCAAACAGTTCATTCCACCTTGCTTCTATCCACACCTCAATCACATACAAAATGTGCGGGGTGATGGTAATTGTGGGTTTCGATCTATAGCGGTCGGCTTATCGCTTAAAGAATGGGACTGGCCGTTAATACGGGGGGAGCTTCAGGCTGAGTACAACTGGTACCACAACTTATGGAAAATGATAAATGAACCTGAGTATCAAAATGTTCTGGAGTCATTAGATTGGTCTGGTATAGACGCAGCACCTGGACATAAGTGGCTACAAATGCCTTTCACGGGGCTTCTGATAGCAAACCGGTGGAATGTCGTTTGTCTCTTATTAAGTGACACTGGTTGTGCTTCATTTTTTCCCATGTTCAGAACAGCCGAAGACAGTATTCCGCATCGAACAGTCGCGCTTGTACATGTACACAGGAACCATTTTATTCACGTCAGATTAGAAGAGGAATATCCAATGCCAACCCCATCAGGATACTGGCGACAACCGACACGGAATACGCCAGCAGAAAGTTGGTATCAATATTACAAGGAACGTATTGACCAATATAATAGGATCGTTGATGAATACAGGACCAGGGCATACGTGGATTTAGGTTGCCTATGAATATAAAATGTTATTTGCATGTTTTGACAATTTGTAATGATGAATATACACGTTATATGAATGTTTTGGCAACTTGTTGAAATTGAACTTGAAAAAACGTTTACAATGTTATTTCATTTTTTGACAATTTGTAATGATGAACATACACGTTATTTAAATGTTTTGGCAACTTGTTGAAATTGAACTTGAAAAAACGTTTAAAATTGTTATATCATTTTTTAACAATTTGTAATGATGAACATACACGTTATTTAAATGTTTTGGCAACTTGTTGAAATTGAATTTGAAAAAACGTTTAAAACGAATCAAAATTAACACATACCGACTGTATCTTCGTCACTTCTGCATATAGTAATTTAAGAAAAATGAAAAATACTGAATTGTATACGGGTCGTATAAATGTATACGCCTCGTATACAGGGATCGTATATCGAGTATACGACTGAATTAAAAAATAATAAATGATTGTATACGGGCCGTATACATATATACGGGCCGTATACATATATACGACCCGTATACATAAAAAAAGGTCGTATAAGATTTATACGACCTCATTTCCACCATACGGCCTCAACATTCTCTAAAAATTCTCTCGGTTTTCTCTCGGATCGTTCTTGGATAGCGTTCTTTGGCGTTTGTAATTGTTGTTTTTACAGACGATATGGCTGAGTCATCAGCAGCTGTTGCGGCCCGTAGAGGTGGAGGTCATGGTCGGGGCCGTGGACGTGGACGTGGAGGAGGACGGGGATGTGGACGTGGACAGGAGGAGGAGATTCTGTCCGATTTTACTAAGACGGGGCAGTTTATTAAAGAAATCCCCCAAGGTACGGCTGCCTATAGGGTTTTGGGCAGATTACGAGAGATGGTGCTGGATGCGCCTCGAACCATTGATATTCAGTTTTTGATCGATATTGGATCGATCGGTCGGGTCCGGGAGCTCATGCCATCTAACTCCGCGTGGGACCGCTTATTTGATGTTGCCGCAGAGTGGGCCCACAGAGAGATTACTTTAGAGTTTTTATCTACTTTTTCGTTTTCGGACACCCGGGGTGGGGGTTTACAGCATTTTTTGACGACACACGCCGCAGATTTTACTATTTGCGGCAAGCCTCAGAGGATGACACTTTCTGAGTTCGCCGTTGCCTTGGGTCTGTACTCACAGGAGTACTCAGTGTCCCAGGCATTTTTTGATGTGCACATCAGCACGTCCAGTGACTTGTTATGGCCTTGGTGGCACACTATTGGGTCTAGGGAGTTCGCGAAACCGACTTCGCGATCCCCGAAGGCTTGGACGACTTGCCTTTACGACCCGTTACACCGATACCTACATCGGTGTATCGTCGTGACGATCGCCGGTCGTCATGATAGCAGGGAATGGGTCACCCAAAATGACCTATTCTACTTGCACGACTTACTTACCGGCGCGGGGGGGGGGGGGGGTTACGTGACCGTGTCGTCTCGATCAGTCAAAAACCCAATTAAACCTAGGTAGCTAGGGTAACTCGGGTATCGTATCCACGAAGAGCATGTGGTTAGTATCGCACGACCCGTTCGATTAGTTAGACTATTTACAAATAATGTACAAAGTATTATGAAGATTGCTATTTTTATTTATTTGTTTGGTTTTTAAAATAAATCGGAATGAACCGACAAATTGTTGTTATCGAAATCAATTGAATATTAACTAAAATTGTAAACTAAACTAAAAAGTTGAAACGGGAAATTAGAATACGGATCACAGCCGGTTCGATAATTGCAAGACCTAGGGTTCCTACATGTTTTATTTCAACTCAATTGCATAACGATTAACGGATTTAGTGTACCGTGACTTAGGTGCCAATAACTATCAACGTCCCAAAGAACGGACAAGAATGCACTTTGTAATCAACACAAGTAAATCCTAACCACGACAACACATAATTACACTTAACCATTTCGCAAAGTCATAACTTTATCATCGTTCGACAATTCACGAATACGAAACAAATGCTAACAATTGTCTATGGTTTACAAAATCAACACAAATTGTCACAAAGTCGAATCAAACTACAAATACATAAACCCTAGAAAATCTTACGACAATCTACACCGGGGTGAATCCGACGAGACTATCCGCTCATTGTTGAATGGACGCGATCACAAGCTTGAGATAGTTATGAAGACATGATTGGTATGGTTGGGTGGTGTGAATGATGATGTTGATGGTGAGATTTGAGAGCTTCCCAAAACCCTCGAGTGCGGCTGCCCAAGGGCGGACCCACGTTAAGCGGAACGAGGTCCTCGGACCCCAATCTTTTTTTAAAAAGTAGTAGAAATGGTATATAAAATTTTCTATGCACCCCATAAAATAATTTAGTTGGACCCCATAACAATCAGAGTGGCCTGGTGCATTTGTAAAACTCCTTGTTTACACACAAAAGGTCCCCGGTTCGATGCCTGTTTGTTTCGTTTTTTTGTGTTTTTTTAAACCTCATTTTAAAATTGGGTATTCTAATACCCTTTCAAAACAATCAGATCACACAGCGAAATCGAATCTTTTTTGTTCTCTCATCTGTTACACGCAGGATTGGTCATAATTGTTAGAGATTAGGGCTTATTCTTTTTTTTTTTAAATCAAGTTTTTGAGATTAGGGTACATATTTAAAGTTGTTGATTTGTTGAATTTGCAATTACATACTTACAGTTCTTGAATCTTGATGAATTCTTGCACTGGCCCATTTTTAGAAGTTGAATATTGTTTCAAAACTTTGTTTTTTTTTTCCAAATAATTGATTGTCATAATCAAACAATTTGATTGTTACCTTTGGATGGGCCAACACTTGACAAATACCAAAAAACGAAATTAGTTCTATCTAGCAGAGTTTTGATGTTCGAATCCAGATTGTACTAATTTTCTACCGTTAACCATTTTGGTATTGGTATGATTTCAAGTTTAAACTGTTGTTCTCAAACTAAAACCATTAGTAAAGTGTTCCCGATCAGCTAGTAAATCACTTGTAGTTTAGTTATGATATTGTTTTCTATTATGTTTCTCGACCCGACCCGACCCGAACAACGACCGATCCAAAAAATGTGAACACCGGAAAAATGGGACCCCATTGTCCAAAAATCCTGGGTCCGCCACTGCGGCTGCCAATGTCGTTAGTTATCATATGTCCATCTTTCGATGATATGATGATGTTGGGCCGATTACTAGAGCCCAAAAGTGTGTAATATTGCTGCCCAGTTGTCGAGATGGATTCAAGAGCCCACAAAGTAAATGAAGGCTGCTCCTTTTGTGATGATG
This sequence comes from Helianthus tuberosus, assembly GCA_030545235.1. Taxonomy (NCBI): domain Eukaryota; kingdom Viridiplantae; phylum Streptophyta; class Magnoliopsida; order Asterales; family Asteraceae; genus Helianthus; species Helianthus tuberosus. The sequence continues at coordinate 6,567,526 of CM060362.1, forward strand.
TGTTTGATATATTGTGATGACATATGATGATGAAATTAATTAAATAACCCTTCAACAATTTGCCAAGCCTCATGTGATGTTGATGATTGATTTCAATTAGAAAAGTCACCCGCCGCGTTGCGACGGGGGCTTAAAACCAAGTCACCCGATACTACCCGTGTTTTCAACTTTGACATGAGCCTCCCACCCCATCCATTTTGGCAGTTATTGACATTTATTTCCTAAAAAAACACTTGATGATTATAAAACAAAAATAATAAAAACAACTTATGTTAGAAACAGTCACTATTTCCTGCAATAGGCTACACTTTCACCGGTATGGAACTAAGTTTACAAATGAATACAGTAATATCTAACTGAAACAGAACTTAATAACTTCATATGATAGCTTCAATGGATTCCAATGCAAGAAATATTTTCCAATTCTTGTATTAGCCCACATTTGCATTAATAAGGTGAACTGAATAAAACCTATAACAATGAAGATCTACACTTATCTAACACAGGATTTAGCGCTTAATTACAAAAATAAAACAATACAACAACTTCCACAGTACGAAACATTCACCAATTCCTGGTTAGGCTGCATTTTCACTAGTATGAGATTGAGTAAACAAATGAATACAATAAATCCATAACTAAAACAGACTCAATAACTTCATATAACATCTTTAATAGACTCCAACTTTGCATTAACATGATGAATTGAATAAAACCTATAGCAATGAAGGCCTACACTTATCTAAAACATGAGTTAGAGCTTAATTACACGTATAAAACAATTAAAAAACTTCCACAGTAAGAAACATGTAGGATTTTCACTGGTATGTAATTGAGTATACAAATGATCACTGAAACCTATAACTAAAACAGTCTCAATAACTTCACATAACAACTTCAATTAACACGATGAATTTAATAAAACCTATAGCAACGAAGATCTACACCTCTCCAAAATAGCCGCAAAGACACCACAACCTACAATACAAAGCAATTAAACATCACTTACTCACAGATCACCAAAACCATCGACACATAAGAAACCCAAGGAAAATCAAGCTGGAAACCAGGTGAAATCTAGGTTTATGAGGCTCAGAATTCCAAAAAAAATGGCTGCAAGGAGGGTTGCAGTTGTAAACCAACCGTCCAACATCCTTGTGAAACCATCTCCATTAATTTTCAGCAAAATATAGGAACTCATCACAACCATAACATCTATCAGACATAAATTTGGCACCATCGCAACCATAAATCAGAAATAACACTTTCCGAAGAGAGACCATCCACGCGAATAGCCACAATCGTCGCCATCAACACCGACACAAACATACGACGAAGACGGCGAAGGGTATCAACTCTAGACAAATTACAACCCAAGTCGGCGGCGAAGGTTTTCATCACTGTACCAACTGCCACAAAAGCGACCAGATCGGAGCTTTTGGCAACCGTAGGTTGCCGGGGAACAACACAGCGGCAGAGAGAAGCAAAAGCGATGGAGTGGGGTTTAGAAACCCCAAAACAATGTGCAGAAGAAAAATTATCCTCTTCATCAAAAGTTCAAAACACGTGTGAGAAGAAAGTACAACCCACAAAGGAGAGGGTATGGCCCAAAATAGCAAGAGAAACCCATTAAACAGTAACAACAATACCGGTGGCGGTGACGACAAATCCACCAGCGGTGGCGACTGGCGACTATAAAGACACAAACAAAACCACTGACTACCACAATCTTTTGCCGCCATAGACGGCCGTAGCCACCGGCAACGACGGGGTAACAACCATCGCATCTTCTAAATCCGCCGCCACCATAGACGGTCGGAGCCGCCGGTAACGACGGAGCAACACCCATTGCACATTGTGCGTTCGCCGCCGCCATACACGGCTAGAGCCGCCGGCAACGGAGGGGCAAACCCACTTCACTTTTTGTTTCTCACTTTAGAATACCAACAATAGAGAGAAGAGAGCTCTGAAGAAACACAGAACTTATGGATAAGAGAAAAGTCTGATCTTATCAAACCCTACATTAATTCATCCACGGAATCATCAAAACCAGAGTACAAACATAAGCAACAAAATGTACAACATCTAATGCTAAGAAAACAAAACATGCAGGAAGTACAACAACTTATAGCCTAAGTATGTTGTAAATTAGAATGTTATATAACTAGTATTATACCCCGCGTTGCGGGGTGGTATAATCGTGCTAAACAGTAAGCAAACGCCGATTAAAACCGGTAAAAATTTTAAAGAAAAAACATGAATTTATACAGGCTCGACGTAAAACGAAGGCAAAGACAAATACGAACTTACATTGTGACCCGACATAAATTGTAGTCAAATTTGAACTTATACCGATATGTATTCTAAAGTCGAGTAGGTCAAAATGATATTTAGGTCTTCTTTACAATTTTTAATAAATAGTGGCAAAACCCCTGTTGCGGATAATACGCAAATGACAATCAAAACCTAGAAAATCGTAAAAAAAATTGGCGGTAAATTAATCCACCTATCAACCCCTTTTTGTAAAATCTTCAACGTTTTTCAAACAAGAGTAAATTACTTTTTGAGTCCCTATGTTTTAGTGGTTTTAATCATTTGAGTTCAAAATCAAAAAGTTTATCACCCTAAGTCCCTAACTGTTCATTTTGTAACGTTTTGAGTGCTTATGTTTTAGTGTTTTAACCACTCAAATCAAAAATAAAAAATACACGTATTAAAAATTGGAGTCAAAATGTTATTATATGAGTGCTTAAAGACTCAGATAGTTAAACTTTTTGATTTTGTACTCACGTAGTTAGATTAAAATAGTAATTTACTCTTTGAACAAATTAACCATGGATAAATAAATCTAGATGAACCCATTTCATCCATCTTTCATCTACAAGAGTACAACCCCTACAAAAGCCTTCAATCTTTAACCATTTCATTGAAATCCAACATCTGGGCATTCTTCCATTCTTAATTTCAATAAAACCCCACTTCAATTAGCCAAACCGCCACTACACAGTACCACCACGGCACCACCTGATCTCCGTTTGTCTCGACCTCCGATCTGATACGAAAATGGTGTTCAAATCAACAAATGCAAAAAAAACTAAAACCCACAAAAAAGAGTCGCCGGACATGTAGCCTGTCTTTGCCGGAAGCCTATCGTCAATGTAACCACCACCATTGTCAACGTCACAACCATATAACCCACCCCCATCCACACCTACCTACGAACCACCGCCTACCGCGGTTGCCGGAAAATGGAAGCGGCTACTTGCACCGGCCTTTTACCGCTAGATCTGAAAACCAATACTCACTGTCGTATTTATCGTACATATTCGACAACCACCACCTACGCCGGTAACGGACGTCTCGGCCGCCCATGTTTATCTGCCGGAAAAGTCATGAAGTTGGTTCTGATAATGCAAGGTTTGTCTCAGAAGGGCAATCTTGAAATTTGAGAGGAAGGACAAAATTGTAATTTCGTCGTTTACTGTTAGATAAGACTACGCAAATTGTATATGGTATATAATTAAGGCTCAAAGATTCCATTCACACTTTTGTTCACACTACCATTTACACTTTACACCCTGGTAGTTGAGATATAAGCCGTAAACCCCATGAATCACACGTAAGCCACAACTCGATCATTCTGTTCTTTTTTTTCTTATTCACGTATAAGAAGTCTGCCCTTCTTATATTTTACTTCTCAAAAGAGATCTTGCCAATTCAAGTGCTAGCCTCCCAATGTCACGTGATGCTTGTTGTACACCTATCAAATGCCATCCAATTCCCATGTCTGATGATGATGATGATTATGTTGGCTTGATGTGTGAATATGGTTAGTGTTGTGATGAGAATTAATCATATCCATGTGCACTCCAACAACTCAGCCGCCACTTTATATACATATGTATGTATTTATGTATGCTGCCAACTCACATGACTTATCCAACAAAGCCTTCACCAAAAATTTGTCTTCTCAAAAGCTCACCAAGTATCACGTGTCTCTGCCTTGTTTAGCGGCCCAATCAAAAGAAATCCAAGCAATCCCCTCTTTCTTCCTTGGCATTCGTGTGTATGATGATATGATTTAATTTAGGATGAGGACAAATCCCATATGTCGGCCCAAGTGTCTTGTGCTTCTCAATCCGAACAAGTCCCACTTAATGTCATTCACTTGATTATTATCCCGCTTGTTCAACTTCCTCTCTTAAACATCTTAACTTCACCAAATAAAGTGATTAACCTGTAAAACCATAAGCTCTCGTAGTTATCACATTCACGTCATATAATCACATAAAACGGATTAAATCACGTAAGATAAACACTTTAGCACCCATGTTTCACACTCTCTGTGACACATGTGTCACTTCAACCATCAAACAAAGACCAAACCAATAAAATATTATATTTTATACTTGGGATTTGTATAAATATGTGTATCATTTGCACATATCAATTCTTGTTCAATTTCGGGCTCTAAATCGCTTTTTGGAAGGTTATACGCGCACCGATGCGTAAATATAACCAGTTTAATGCAACAAACACTCTGGAATAGTGAAATAGGTTTAACATACCTTAAATAACCTTTACATAACTTAGAAATAAGTTTTGAAGGCTTTGGTATGGCAAAAACAAGTTAATTCGCCTACAGGGGCTAAATTTGACAAACTGCGAAAGTATGCCAATTTGAACTGTAACAGACATTCCGGAACATGAACATAAGTTAAACATACCATAAATATCCTTCACATAGCTTAAAAATAGGCTTTGAGGGGTTCGGTGTGCTAAAATAAACTTTTGGGTCATTCAGGGACTAAAAGTGTCAAAAAGTGCATAACTTTGCACTTTCGCGCATAACATACGTTCAGAATACATCCGGACATCCAAAAATTTATGTAAGCACTAAAATATTTTATTTTAGTGTTTGGCATGAGAAAAATCCATTCGTCACGCCATTTGGATCATTTTTCGCGCTTATGCGCATTCCGTCGTAATTAACCGAACAACGCAATCATACGGCCAAACGAACAGACATCCGAGATATTTTTTAGCACATTTTAAGTTCCCTATACTTTAGCTTCATTTTAGAACTTTGAAATGGGGTTAACGGGGCTTAAACGTGTAAAAAATGCATCAAATAGCAAGTTTGGAGCTTCAGGGGCCTGTTCTACAATTTTTCAAACTTTCTGGTCTGCAGGTCCTTGCGCACCTCAACACTCTGAGTGTTACGGTGCGCAAGCAGGGGTTAGATGCAGAAACTTGTTTTTAACAGCCTGTTTCCAGCCTTTAAACCCTCCAAAGGCCAATGCCACTTGTCAATAACTGGTGGTGGGAGCAAAATGAGCTACCATAACATTCCGACAAGTGTACGGTTGTCGATTTACTATAAATACCCACCCCAACTTCACTCATTCCTCACAAGAATCTGATCTTAGAAGCTCTAAGTTGAAACCATTGTTTCATACCTGAGCTACTTGGATCAAGATTAGCTTTCGGGGACCCTTTGTAAGTGTTCCTTCGTTCTTTTAATGCTTTTCGAGTCCGAAAATCAAACTTTGTTTGACTTTCTGCATTGACTAGTTTATGGTCAATGCGAAGTTCGTTTGAACTTCATAACGTGAGCGTGATCACGATGGTTATAGTCCCTAGTGACTATACCTACTGATTACCACGTTATCTAGGCTCAGTGACGAGTCGTAGTTTCGGCCAAAATGCGCATTCTTGCGTATTTTGTAACCAAACTACTCATAGGTATCAAAACCATTTGTTTTGATACCAAACCTGTTTTCTAAACTTAGTTAAGCATGTTTTAACATGCTTAGCTCGTCACTTTTAGTTTAGTGCTTATATAGGGTCGTAAGGTAAGCGATCTAAACAATCGCTTATACTTTCGAACCCGACCCGTTTGGTCGATCGTTAGGATCCGACCAAACACATTAGGTGACCATAGTTGTATAGGGAATAACCTTCCGAGGTTATACCTTATGGTCACATCGTTTGAGTAGCTGTATGATAGGTAGTATATATGCCTTAGGTAAATTACCAAAATGCCCTTTTAACGCCAAAATTCATTTTTAAGCTTATGTAACATAACTTTTGGTATCTAAACTGATTTGGTAACAATATTAGACATGTTAAGGCATATTTTACTTATCATAGGACTAGTTAGGCGTTCCGAACGCGTTTCACGCGAACGACGCGTTAAAGTGGCATAAGCTACCTAAACGGGTCGTAATGGGTCGTAAGCATTTAGGTTAGGTTTCATTGTAGTATGTAGGCTTTGTTAAACCATATTACATGAGCTCCCACACTCATTTGGTTTACGAGCCCTCATTCTATCCGATCCTCCGATATAGGTCCGGTTTATTAACATAGTTACCTATATTAGGTGCCGTTTGATTTCCGTGATCTCTAGCATTGTTTGGTGGTTATCCTAGAGCTTCTAAGCAATCTCAAGTGAGTACATAGTCCCATCTTTTACTGTTTTCAACTGTTTTGGGGTGAAGCATGTGTACCTATATGTTATTTTCATGATTTCAAAGTATAATTGATTATACATGTTATTACTTATCAATTGACAAACTAGATGACTATCTATGGTTTAAACATTGATTTCTCAAAGAACATAAAATAAAATATTGAATTGTACTTATTTTATGTTCACCAGACCGGTTGTTAGTATGATATAGCGCTATAGGATTTGACACCCCATTCCTGTTTTCATGGAATGTCTGAAACCAACTTGTTTCTCCATCCAAATAGGGATTGCCTTTGTGGTATCCATATAGTCTCAAAGGTGTATTTTGATGCACTAGGTCTGAATGAATTCTTAAATCACATTATTTCTGTATATTTAGTTATACTCCAAAAAGTATAGTTTGATATGCTCCCATATGCGATATAGTACAAAACCAACATATATTTTATTTTATTTATCACATCCAAAGCATATTATGATATGTTATTTACAAAACCAAAACATAGTTTAATATGTTATTTATAAATCCGAAGTATACTTGTAATATACTACTGAAAACTATTATTTTAAACAACTAAAGTATATTGTATGTACTATCTATCTAACGATTGGGTTTTGGTTAGTGTTTAGATAACGGGACGGGTGTAATGTGATGAAAACATGGTAGATACGCCGCTGGTACTTCTTATATATAAGTGTTTTCATTGCGTTACATACCGTGGCGTTATTTAGTACACTTGGGTTAACGATATTGGACCTGAAATATATTTTAATATATTACTCATTCGATTCTCTTAAAATCCAAAGTATATTTTCACATATACTATAAGCCTTTTTATCAAAATACTGTTGTTCAAACAATACATTCAATACAAACTTATTTTACATGGTTATTCATTTAACCATACATTATTTTCTTATTTATACATATCATCTGAACTTATTGTTTTTCAAATGATTTACACAACAAAACAATTTACAAGGATCATGACTACTTTTCTTAAAACATTCTTTTTCTTTAAACTTATAAGTCATGAACCCTACTTTCATAAAACCTATGTATCTCATAGGCATTTTTATGCTGACGTACCTATTTTTACACATGTTTCAGGTATTGCTTTGTGATGATTGATGATATATGCTACACTTAGGATGGACTCGTGCCTTAGCAACTTTAAAACTTGGACGATCATAGTTGTACTTATTTGATTGTATTAAAACAATGAGTTCATTAGTTCAATAAAACAGAATTTATTTATTCCATGGTTATGAAACAATGATTCTGTTACAACACTCCTCGACGTTTCCGCCACGTCTTGTTGCTTTACATGGTCGGGGTGTGACAGAAAAGTTGGTATCAGAGCCAATGGTTATAGGGAATTAGGTTATTAGTAATGCTTTGACCTAGACTATAACCTTCCTAGGACCCTAACACAAGTTTTCTTGTGTTTAGTTTTAAAACAATACCGTCACTTATTCTTAAGTGACAACCACAATAAGAACACAAATTTCTATTCCGCTTTGAAAACTAATCATCTGTTCTAGGGTGATTTATTATATGGTTTTGAACCCTTTAAGTTTTCAAAATCCCGTCAAAGTTTGTCTAAATAATGTGAACACGTGCAAACTGGAAGGGTGGGTGCCTGTACCCTGAGCTTTCTGTCTAAGGCTAGAGTGTTCGTACAAATCCGCAATATCGGACCAGTCACTCTTACCTGGGAACTCTTGGGGTGAGTGTCCACTTATAGGCGAGCATGTCTTCGCGATACATTATTTTTGACCTATTTACTTTGATTGATCACCGGAGTTGTTTGTTGCTTTGTAGTAACAAACAAATGACCATCATCCTTACTTTCTTCAGATTTGTTTCATCTCATTCTTTTCGTCTAATTCTCTCACTCGTTTCCTTTCATGTTTTCCTCTTTTAGAATGCCTCCTCGACGCGAAAACCAGATAGCGACTGCCGAACTGGCAGAAATCATTGCGCAGCAAATGGCTGCTCAATTCCCAAACCTCTTTGCTCAATGGATCCAAGCCAACAACAATAATCATACTCCATGCAAATTCAAGGATTTTAACTCGGCTAAACCACTCAAGTTTAGTGGTTCTGAGGGAGCGACTGGGCTTCTTTAATGGTTCGAGAGCATTGAGAATACTTTCCGTCACGTTCAGTGTCCTGACAATCGCAAGGTCGAGTTTTCTTCGAGTGTATTTCAGAAGAGGGCTCTTACGTGGTGGAACGCGGTTATGAGAGACCGTGGTGCTGAGGTGGCTTTAGCCCAAACTTGGGCTGAACTTAGGGCTCTTATGATGGAGTTTTGCCCTCGTCATGAACTACGAGCTTTGGAGAGGGAGTTTGATGATTTGAAGCAAGACAGTGGTGAACATCGAGCCTATACTGACCGCTATGAGGAATTGAGCTTGTTATGTCCTACTATGGTTACGCCTTTGGATAAGGCGATTGAGAAATACATTGATGGTCTTCCTGACGTAATTCAGGATATTGTTACTGGCAGCAACCCTACTACTGTCAGACAAGCCATTGAATTGTCTGCCACTCTGACTGAATCACATATCAGGAAGCGCAAGCTGTTTCGGAAGGGCGGCTCAAGACCATCTGACAAGACTGCTCAAGTGGAACCAAAGGAAGAAAATGCTGAGGTATCCAAGAAGAAGAAGCGCAAAGCCTCTCAAAACTGCGCCATAACTGCTCAAGACAAACAGGTTGCACCAAACCAGCCAGCACAACCTCGCAAAAGACAAAACTATGTTGGTACCGCACCTTTGTGCAACAAGTGCAACCGTCATCATCTGGAGCAAGAATAGTGTCACAAATGTACCCACTGTGGGCGGTTGGGATGTTTGATCAATGTTTGTCGTTATGCAAATCAAGCTGCTGCAAACCCTGCTGCTGTTCAAGCACGGTTTCCGCCGGGGTCATGTTATAACTGTGGTGACCTTACTCACTACAGAAACAATTGCTCAAGACTTGTTAACGCACCTCCAGCGTGAGTACGAGCATTTAACATCAATGAGGCAAACGGGAACAATGATGCAGCAGTGAACAATTAGTGTTTTGTAATTCCTTGGTTGTTATCTTTTGACACTTCAAGACAATTCGGTTGTTGCATAAATAAAGATTTGTTGTTTTTATTTCTGCAAAATTTATGCGATTGTGTGAATGTTTGATGCAACCTTATGATGTCAACCCAAAGATAAACTACTCGGGTGGTTCTGTTATCTTATGATCACTTGTGACCTCCCCAAGAACCTTAAACACTCGTTTCTTTTAAGAAACAAGGCCAAACTCTTATTGAGAATCCTTCTATCTTTATAGATAGATCCTTGAAAATCATTAAAGTGCCAAATGAAATCCATGGATTGGATTCCTAGTGTGCTTTAAATGTCTATACCTAAAGATAACAAATTAAAGAATCAAGTTAACTAATTTTATGCTTATGTGTTTTCTTACATGTTTTGTGGTTGTATGTGATCCATCCAAATCCTCCTAGAATCCTTCATATCTCATATGAGGAATTCATAGTAGGATATCCAAAGTTACTATCTTAAATCCTTAATGGACTTCTGCGTTGTAGTCAAGTCCCTTGGGTTTTAAAGTATTATTCTAAAATTTGACCCCTTGAGTGGTCTAGATAAACAGATTGATTTGAAAATCTGATTAGAAATATCATGTGATGATATAGTTTAAAAAGATCCCTTAAGTGGTCTATATAAGGAGATCGTACGGCGATCTAGTTAAGAAGAACATGTGTTGATCTAGTTAAAAGGATCGTTCGATGATCTAATTAAAAGGACCCTTTGGTGGTCTAGTCAAGTCATTTCATGTTTATTCAATTGATTTTTCCTCTACTCATTACGAAATGAACTGTGCGGACTGTTCAAGGGATTACGTAATTATGGAGGCCTACATAATTATGGAATTCAGTGCACAGAAACCACAGGAAGTTTTGTCATGTGATAAGACATATCGTGACAAGAGTAATGATACGGGAGAAGTCTTGGACCTTGACCAATGTCATTTATTCTTACACTCCCCAATTCTGATCTCAATCACACACCAAGTTTCCTATGATGAGTCTTCATAAGAAACGTTCTTCTGTCCACAGTTCAAAATTCCATGTTTTATTACTACAAGGACTTCACTTGAGGGTTGAAAAATTCTCTAAGAGTCCTAACATGGCCCAGAGTTTTACATAAGGGTTCAATGGATCTATTAGAAGGCGAAACCGTCACGGCTGTCTTCACAAGTTTCCTCTAGAATTAAATTTCGGGACGAAATTCCCTAAAGTAGGGGAGACTGTGACACCTGTGTCACTTCAACCATCAAACAAAGACCAAACCAATAAAATATTATATTTTATACTTGGGATTTGTATAAATATGTGTATCATTTGCACATATCAATTCTTGTTCAATTTCGGGCTCTAAATCGCTTTCTGGAAGGTTATACGCGCACCGATGCGTAAATATAACCAGTTTAATGCAACGAACACTACGGAATAGTGAAATAGGTTTAACATACCTTAAATAACCTTTACATAACTTAGAAATAAGTTTTGAAGGCTTTGGTATGGCAAAAACAAGTTAATTCGCCTACAGGGGCTAAATTTGACAAACTGCGAAAGTATGCCAATTTGAACTGTAACAGACATTCCAGAACATGACCATAAGTTAAACATACCATAAATATCCTTCACATAGCTTAAAAATAGGATTTGAGGGGTTCGGTGTGCTAAAATAAACTTTTGGGTCATTCAGGGACTAAAAGTGTCAAAAAGTGCATAAGTTTGCACTTTCGCGCATAACTTACGTTCTGAATACATCCGGACATCCAAAAATTTATGTAATCACTAAAATATTTTATTTTAGTGTTTGGCATGAGAAAAATCCATTCGTCACGACATTTGGATCGTTTTTCGCGCTTATGCGCATTCCGTCGTACTTAACCGAACAACGCAATCATACGGCCAAACGAACCGACATCCGAGATATTTTTTAGCACATTTTAAGTTCCCTATACTTTAACTTCATTTTAGAGCTTTCAAATGGGGTTAACGGGGGCTTAAACGTGTCAAAAATGCATCAAATAGCAAGTTTGGAGCTTCAGGGGCCTGTTCTGCCATTTTTCAAACTTTCTGGTCTGCAGGTCCTTGCGCACCTCAACACTCTGAGTGTTACGGTGTGCAAGCAGGGGTCAGATGCAGAAACTTGTTTTTAACACCTTTTTCCAGCCTTTAAACCCTCCAAAGGCCAATGCCACTTGTCAATAACTGGTGGTGGGAGCAAAATGAGCTACCATAACATTTCGACAAGTGTACGGGTGAGATCAAGGCACGTTATTCGATAAACAATCCTAACGGTTGTCGATTTACTATAAATACCCACCCCAACTTCACTCATTCCTCACAAGAATCTGATCTTAGAAGCTCTAAGTTGAAACCATTGTTTCATACCTGAGCTACTTGGATCAAGATTAGCTTTCGGGGACCCTTTGTAAGTGTTCCTTCGTTCTTTTAATGCTTTTCGAGTCTGAAAATCAAACTTTGTTTGACTTTCTGCATTGACCATTTTATGGTCAATGCGAAGTTCGTTTGAACTTCATAACGTGAGCGTGATCACGATGGTTATAGTCCCTAGTGACTATACCTACTGATTACCACGTTATCTAGGCTTAGTGACGAGTCATAGTTTCGGCCAAAATGCGCATTCTTGCGTATTTTGTAACCAAACTACTCATAGGTATCAAAACCATTTGTTTTGATACCAAACCTGTTTTCTAAACTTAGTTAAGCATGTTTTAACATGCTTAGCTCGTCACTTTTAGTTTAGTGCTTATATAGGGTCGTAAGGTAAGCGATCTAAACAATCGCTTATACTTTCGAACCCGACCCGTTTGGTCGATCGTTAGGATCCGACCAAACACATTAGGTGACCATAGTTGTATAGGGAATAACCTTCCGAGGTTATACCTTATGGTCACATCGTTTGAGTAGCTGTATGATAGGTAGTATATATGCCTTAGGTAAATTACCAAAATGCCCTTTTAACGCCAAAATTCATTTTTAAGCTTATGTAACATAACTTTTGGTATCTAAACTGATTTGGTAACAATATTAGACATGTTAAGGCATATTTTACTTATCATAGGATTAGTTAGGCGTTCCGAACGCGTTTCACGCGAACGACGCGTTAAAGTGGCATAAGCTACCTAAACGGGTCGTAATGGGTCGTAAGCATTTAGGTTAGGTTTCATTGTAGTATGTAGGCTTTGTTAAACCATATTACATGAGCTCCCACACTCATTTGGTTTACGAGCCCTCATTCTATCCGATCCTCCGATATAGGTCCGGTTTATTAACATAGTTACCTATATTAGGTGCTGTTTGATTTCCGTGATCTCTAGCATTGTTTGGTGGTTATCCTAGAGCTTCTAAGCAATCTCAAGTGAGTACATAGTCCCCTCTTTTACTGTTTTCAACTGTTTTGGGGTGAAGCATGTGTACCTATATGTTATTTTCATGATTTCAAAGTATAATTGATTATACATGTTATTACTTATCAATTGACAAACTAGATAACTATCTATGGTTTAAACATTGATTTCTCAAAGAACATAAAATAAAATGTTGAATTGTACTTATTTTATGTTCACCAGACCGGTTGTTAGTATGATATAGCGCTATAGGATTTGACACCCCATTCCTGTTTTCATGGAATGTCTGAAACCAATTTGTTTCTCCATCCAAATAGGGATTGCCTTTGTGGTATCCCTATAGTCTCAAAGGTGTATTTTGATACACTAGGTCTGAATGAATTCTTAAATCACATTATTTCTGTATATTTAGTTATACTCCAAAAAGTATAGTTTGATATGCTCCCATATGCGATATAGTACAAAACCAACATATATTTTATTTTATTTATCACTTCCAAAGCATATTATGATATGTTATTTACAAAACCAAAACATAGTTTAATATGTTATTTATAAATCCGAAGTATACTAGTAATATACTACTGAAAACTATTACTTTAAACAACTAAAGTATATTGTATGTACTATCTATCTAACGATTGGGTTTTGGTTAGTGTTTAGATAACGGGACGGGTGTAATGTGATGAAAACATGGTAGATACGCCGTTGGTACTTCTTATATATAAGTGTTTTCATTGCGTTACATACCGTGGCATTATTTAGTACACTTGGGTTAACGATATTGGACCTGAAATATATTTTAATATATTACTCATTCGATTCTCTTAAAATCCAAAGTATATTTTCACATATACTATAAGCCTTTTTATCAAAATATTGTTGTTCAAACAATACATTCAATACAAACTCATTTTACATGGTTATTCATTTAACCATACATTATTTTCTTATTTATACATATCATCTGAACTTATTGTTTTTCAAATGATTTACACAACAAAACAATTTACAAGGATCATGACTACTTTTCTTAAAACATTCTTTTTCTTTAAACTTATAAGTCATGAACCCTACTTTCATAAAACCTATGTATCTCATAGGCATTTTTATGCTGACGTACCTATTTTTACACATGTTTCAGGTACTGCTTTGTGATGATTGATGATATATGCTACACTTAGGATGGACTCGTGCCTTAGCAACTTTAAAACTTGGACGATCATAGTTGTACTTATTTGATTGTATTAAAACAATGAGTTCGTTAGTTCAATAAAACAGAATTTATTTATTCCATGGTTATGAAACAATGATTCTGTTACAACACTTCCCGACGTTTCCGCCACGTCTTGTTGCTTTACGTGGTCGGGGTGTGACACTCTCCATCAAGGGGCCAACTTGGCGTACAGGTTGGCCGCATATCCCGCCGAGTACGCTTTTAAGCGTACCTCTACCCACATCAGCTGTGGGGGCTTCGTCACCCGTCTGGTGAAGCATTTCCCTCGATTCTTGTCCCTGCAAGTGCAAAAGGGTATGACCCTGACACTCCAGCTTGACAGGGTTCGGAGGGACATAACCCAATCGATGATTTGGCTCACAAGGTCGAGGGAGGGCGGCTAATTTGGGCATATGGTGTTGGTGAGGGACCCCAAAGAGAGGGAAGCGAGGGGGAGGGAGGCGATGGAGAGGGAGGCAATGGAGAGGGAGGCGAGGGCGAGGGCGAGGGAGGCGACAGAGAGGGAGGCGAGGTACATGAGGGGGTCGATCATACTGTCGATCGATTACAGGTAGCTGCGGAGGATTTACAGGGTGATCGCCTGTACGTTCGACGGAGTGTGAGTCAGCGTGTGATGCCTCCACCGGGGGTGGAGGAGAGACTCGTTCAGGTCGAGTCGAGACTCGTTCAGGTCGAGTCGGATGTAGCTGCAGTCAGAGGGGATGTACAGTGGATGGTTGAGGCGATTGTGGCTATGCGTTCTGGCGCACCCCTACCACCACGAGTTGGCGCTGCACCACCACCGCCGTAGCTGCTTATTGTATTTTTTTTTTTTTTTGTTATTTTACGTTTGAAACATTGTAAAAATTTATCTTTTTGTTTGTTTTAGATGTAAAACATTCTAAATATTAATCTTACGTTTAGATGTTAAGTTGTTTGTTTAATAATTGTTGTCGTAGTTTATCATAATCATATCACATATTTATCGTTTTACAAAGTGGAAACTTATTAAACATTATAAATACGTTTAAATACAAACTTGTAACATAATCCGATATATACAACACTATTTTAAAATTTACAAAACTTATTAAACGGTTTCCCGATTACAACAAAAAGTTAACTTTTCTATACATATTTATCGTTTTACAAAGTGGAAACTTATTAAACATAATAAATACGTTTAACTACAAACTCGTAACATAATCCGATATATACAACACTATTTTAAAATTTACAAAACTTATTAAACGGTTTCCCGATTGCAACAAAAAATTAACTTTTATATACATATTTATCGTTTTACAAAGTGGAAACTTATTAAACATAATAAATACGTTTAACTGCAAACTCGTAACATAATCCGATATATAGAACACTGTTTTAAAATTTACAAAACTTATTAAACGGTTTCCCGATTGCAACAAAAAATTAACTTTTCTATACATATTTATCGTTTTACAAAGTGGAAACTTATTAAACATAATAAATACATTTAACTACAAACTCGTAACATAATCCGATATATACAACACTATTTTAAAATTTACAAAATTTATTAAACGGTTTCCCGATTGCAACAAAAAATTAACTTTTCTATACGGGCAGTATAACATTATACGGCCCGTATACAAATTTCAAAACTAAAAACCCTTATCAAATCTTCGAAACAAAACTATGCAAATAAGTATACGGCCCGTATATAACTATACGTCCCGTATACATATAAAAACAAAAAAAATTTCCACCACATTAAATTCTGTGCATAAACATTCTATACGGCCCGTATCAGTCTATACGGCCCGTATAGAAATAGGGATATGAAAATAAGATTATAAAGACGTGGAAATAGAACAACCCTATAATAATTGTGTGGATTTCTTAATTTGTGCCCCTTAGTTTGTCTTTTATGTTAATGACAAAAACAAGTCTAAAATATGATGAAAAAGTCCAAATATGGATTGATTTAAGTCTTTGAATGTCTAATAAGGGACAAGTATGTCTAATATGAAAAGTCCAAATATGGATTGATTTTAGTCTTGTGTGTGGGCCTGAAAGCTGAAGAAAATAAACTTGTTTGATACGTAAATCATTAATAAAAACAAAATAAACCATAACTGTAGTTTATATTTTTATGTATTTATTTTACAGGTCACATTGTTTGATGATATAAAAATTCATGAGATTGGGAAACTTCTCTAATACATACAAATTGACCAAGAAATAAATTGGGTTGACTATAGCCATCCAATTTGAGGATGATTGTAACTTCAGTTTATATAAAGCAAGGCACATGTGTTGATAGATCATATTACAAAAAAAAAAAAAAATCAACCTCTATTGAAACAGCATGATGAGAAATAATATTTGCCAGAAACATTTTGTGCTTCCTGTTTTATTCTATATTTCGGTAGTACTTGTGTTGGTATCGTTTAAAAAAACAAATGCCGATTCCCGTGGCCACCAGAATGGAGAAGGAGCTGGTAATTATAAGTGCATCGACAAGGAAAGAGATGCTCTTCTTCATTTCAAATCGTACATTCATCAAGACCCATATGGCCTTCTCTCTACATGGACAAATGAAGAAGAAGCAACTGATTGTTGTAAATGGAGTGGAGTAACATGCAACAACCAAACGGGTCATGTTACAGGCCTTGAGTTGCGCGATGGAAACCTTGAAGGTATGCTTAGCCCTGCATTGATTAACTTAAGTTACTTGAATCATCTTGATCTTCACGATAATTCATTTATCGGGACCATTCCCACGCCCATTGGTTCCTTGACCGAATTAAGGTACCTTCACCTTTCTGATAATTCTTTGAATGGAAGCATTCCGAGGTCCATTGGTTCCTTGACTCAGTTAAAGCACCTTTACCTTTCCTACAACTCTTTCTATGGAACCATACCTCGAGAACTTGGAAACCTCACAAAGTTGAAAAACCTTTCACTTTCATACATAGGCAGTTGTACAATTGGAAACCTTGATTGGCTGGGTCATATGTCTCGGTTGGAGTACCTTTATATGGATGGTATCTCTCTAGCCAAAGAAAACAATTGGGTAAATGTGATTCTCGGTCTTCAAAAGCTATCATATTTAAGTTTATGTGCATCTGATCTCTCGCAGGTCGTGCATCCGTATTCTTATTCATCTATCAACTCTTCCTCATCAATTGTTAGCTTATATCTCAGAAACAACAATCTCAACTCATCAATGTATCGTTGGTTATCCCCATTAACTAGCAATAGATTGGAATATCTTGATCTTTCGCACAACAAGTTACATAGGATTTCCGAATATCTTGGAAATCTATGTAGTTTGAAATTCTTAAATTTTTATAACAACTCATTGTCAAAATTTCAAGAGTTTCTCAACAACTTGTCCGGATGCACATCGGTTGCATTAGAAACTTTGATTGTTTCAAATAACCAATTGACTGGCTCATTGTCCGATGATATCCAAAATTTTGCATCCTTAACATCTTTGTACTTATCTAATAATCAATTAAATGGAACTATAAGTGAAAAAGTGTGGCAACTACCCAAGCTTCAAGTTCTTGAGGTTTCTTCCAATTCTCTCAAAGGTGTGATCTCTGCAAACATCGGAAAGACGAAGATTAGTTCTATATATCTTTCAAACAACTCACTTGAAGGAGTTCCTTTGGAGGCACGCATGTCAAAAGTTTCCACTATAGTAACAATTGACTTGAGCTCCTGCAAACTAGGGCCTCGTTTCCCCAAATGGATTCAAACACTCAAAAATCTAACTCATATTAGTATTGCCAATGCCGGAATTTCTGACACAATTCCGGAGGAGTTTTGGAATACGTGGCCTTCTCGATTGATGTATTTGAATCTCTCTTTCAACAACATTACTGGGAGACTAACAGATTTGCTATCAAATTTTGACCCTGAACTATCAATAATAGATTTAAACTCCAACAACTTTTATGGCCCGATACCTAATGTTCCCTCCACGTTGGAAAGATTAGATCTTTCCAGAAACAAATTCAATGGAGAAATATCCTTTCTGTGTCAAATAGTTGGTGGTTTTATGTACTTTCTTGATCTCTCTCATAACTCATTCACATGACAAATTCCAGACTGTTTATGGCATTTTAAGGAACTAACAGTTCTTAGTCTTGGACATAACAATCTATCTGGAAGGCTACCTACTTCTATCAAGTATTTGATCAATCTAGAGGTTTTGCATTTATACAAAAATAACTTCTCGGGAGAATTGCCCTTGTCATTAAAGAATTGTACCAAGTTAACATTTTTGGAACTAGGGGTCAACAATTTCTCTGGCTTCGTGCCTGATTGGATTGGGGGAAATTTGTTAGGGTTGTATGCTCTTAGCCTAACATCAAATAACTTCTTTGGAACCATCCCTTTACAACTCTGTCAACTGATAAACCTACAAATTTTGGATTTGTCAATAAACAACCTACATGGATCCATCCCCTCATGTTTGAATAATCTCACTACCATGGCTCAAGATGGATTCTCACTATACCAAAATGTGCACTTTTATTCTTGTCCGGCCCAAATATGCATAAAAAAGGTGGAACGATCCATTTGGGTCAGTTTGTTGACCATACAATAATCAAGTGGCAAGGGAGTGTACGTGAATTCAGCATCAATTTAGGATTGTTAAAGAGCATTGATCTTTCAAGCAACAATCTAACAGGAGGAATTCCACATGAACTTACAAGTCTCCATGGACTCATTGCACTAAATTTGTCAAACAATGTTATTCTTGGGGAGATTCCACATAGCATTAGTGAGATGAAAAAGCTGCTAACTCTAGATCTATCTAGAAACAATCTTTCTGGAGGGTTACCATCAAGCATGTCTCAGATGAACTTATTAAACTATCTAGACTTGTCGTATAATAAATTGTCAGGGAGAATTCCATCCGGCACTCAGCTTCAATCATTTCAACCATCGAGGTACAGTGGAAATGCAGAACTATGTGGACCTCCCGTTTCCAAATATTGTCCAGGAGATAAAAATTTGGAAATTCCACCATTCATTGGTGAAAGTGAGGATGGCAGGGAAGGCATAGATGATGTTGAGAGATGGTTTTATATTGGTGGGGCTACTGGCTTTGCAACTGGTTTTTGGATAACATGTGGTGCTTTACTTGTCAATCGTCGCGGTAGGAATGCTTTTTTTCACTTTCTTGATAGCTTGAAAGATTGGATTTATGTAAAGGTGATGGTCTTCATTGCAAAGTTGCAAAGGGCTGCACATTCATAGATGTCTGTTGTATTTCGTTCTTCTTTTTTACTTGGTATCTATGTTTATTTGAACTACTTATTGTTGTTCTAATTTAGGGCTTCAAGTATAGTACTGTTTATTTGAACTACTTATTGTTGTTCTAATTTCGGGCTACAAATATTGTTCTGTAAGATGTAATGTAGAAAAACTGCTACTCTTGTATCAAATACGACATTATGTAATGTATAAGCATGGTTCTAAGTGTAGTTTGATGTCATTTCTGAGTATTAGCATGATTTCACCTCTAGTCTTAAGTGTTGGTATTAGAACTTATAATATTCTCACGAAACTTCAAACAATGAGGATCAACTCAGGCTTTTTATTATTGTTGCAGTGAATGAAAAACAAGAACATAGAGCTGCCATTATATAGGCCAGCATACAACGGCTAGAATGCATAAACGGCTAGAAACAAAAGACTCGGACTCCCTAACAACTTAGACATATTCAAAACTGAAAACAGAATAAGTAAACTTCAAAGCCCACGTGCATGATCCTCAAACCTTCTAGAAGACATGTGCATAGGAGGATTTAATCACATTTTAATACCCCCCCCCCCCCCTTGATTGATACTCCTGCACTCCCAGTTGATAGCGAAACATCACAAATTTCTATCTTGCCAATGCTTTAGTGAAGCAGTCTGCCACTTGTTCTTCTGTGCTGCAAAACTTGAGAGCTACTTTCTCTTGATTCACCATATCTCTAATGAAATGATACCTTAGATCAATATGCTTTGATCTACTATGCATGACTGGATTTTTTGACAAATTTATAGCTGATTGATTGTCACAATAGATTGAAGTTGCATGCTCTTGTTTGATACCCAGATCTTCCAACATCCTTCTAATCCATATGCCTTGACAAGTAGCACCAGTAGCTGATATATATTCAGCCTCAGTACTAGATAAAGCCACCGTATTTTGCTTTTTTGAACACCAGGACACTGCACCATTTCCTAAGGTAAACACGTAAGCACTGAGACTCTTCCTGTCATCAAGACATGCACCCCAATCACTATCTGCAAATCCCACTAGCTCAATCTTGTCTGTTCTCTTGTACCATATTCCATAAGCAACAGTTGCTGCTATGTATCTAAGAACCCTTCTAGCTGCACCTGCATGAACTTTTGATGGTGACTGCATGAACCTTGATAACACACCAACTGCATAAGCAAGTTCCGGACGTGTATGAGTTAAGTAGATCAGACCACCCACAAGACTTCTGTACTTGGTTTCATTGACTCTATCTTCACCATCTTCAATCTTGTACTTCTCATTAGGACACATTGGAATGTCTTCCAGCTTGCAATCACTCATGCCGAATTTTATCAACAGATTTCTGGCATATTTTTCTTGAGAAACAAAGATACCTTGATCACATTGCTTGACCTCTAATCCCAAAAAATATTTCAACAACCCCAGATCAGTCATCTCAAAAACTTTCTTCATTCCTTCTTTAAACTCAGCAATCAGAACATAACTTGAACTTGTACAGATAATATCATCCACATATAAGCATACATAGATGAAGTTACCTGAGTCATGCTTAACATACAGAGTTGGCTCATTGAGACTTCGTGTGTATCCGGTTCTTGCAAAATAGCTGTCAATCTTACCATACCAGGCTCTAGGAGCCTGTTTTAGGCCATATAGAGCCTTATGCAACCTGTAAACTTTATCTTCCTTTCCTTTAACTTGAAACCCCTCTGGCTGCTCTACATAGATTTCTTCAGCTAGTTCCCCATTGAGAAATGCTGACTTTACGTCAAGTTGATGCACCATCCAACCTCTATGAGCAGCAACAGCAAGCACCATTCTTATAGTTTCAAACCTTGCTACTGGAGCAAAGGTTTCTTCAAAGTCTATGCCATATTTCTGAGAGTAACCTTTAGCCACAAGTCTGGCTTTGTGCTTGATTATCTGACCATCCGGACCAACCTTTGTTTTGAATAACCACTTCAAGCCAACTAAATTCTTCCCAGTAGGCAAGGAGACCAGCTTCCATGTTCCATTTCGATTAATAGCAGACAACTCTTCTTCCATTGCAAGAACCCATTCCTTCTTTTGAACTGCCTCATTAAAACATGTGGGATCCGATATGTTTAGAGCAAATTGACAACTTGAGTATTCAGTTGATATCATCTCCTCCGTGTTAGCATACAAGTCAGTCATCGATCTAACCCGTAGAGGAGCAGATGAACCTGAACTTGACCCAGCACTGAGCTCAGCTTGATTAGATACACCTGGAGATGTGGGCTCTTCCTGATTAAATGAAGGACTTGCTGGATTCTCTGTGTTATCAGCCACATTCTGAACTTCTTCTTCTACAGGAAATGGATCAGCATACATCCGTTCATAAACTTGTTTTTCTGACTTGTGCACTTCTTGCCAATCCCAAGCTGCATCCTCAATAACAGTTGTGTCTCCACTTCTTCGAGTTTCAAACTTCTTTGTGATGGGATTAAACAATCTATACCCATTGCCATTTGAAGAATAACCGAGGAAGATCATTTTGTTAGACCTGTCATCTAGTTTTCTCCTACCATGAGCAAACACATGACCATATGCAATACTCCCGAACACTTTCAGAGTTGAGACATCAGGCTTTTCATCAAACCACACTTGATAAGGCGTTTTATCTTGGACTGCAGATGTAGGGGATCGGTTGATGACATAGACAGCAGTAGCAACAGCTTCAGCCCACAGATAGTTTGGTAAATTCCTCTCCTTCAACATACTTCTTGTCATCCCCATGATTGTTCTATTTTTTCTTTCCACAACACCATTGTGTTGAGGAGTGTGAGGATGTAACACCTCGAAAATTCACGTCCTATAATGTGTTGACACGTGTCATAAAGTCTGAACGTGTGAAAGAATGTTATAAAAGGACTAAAGTTGACAAACATGGAAAGTATGTGATTTTACGGGTTCTGAATGTCAACAGTGAATAAATATAATGTACATTAACCCTACACGATGCTCATACCTTCAGACGAATAAATCATGGATCATACGAAGCTAAAAGTGAGAGATTACCAACTACAGGGGTTAAATGTGTCAACATGTTTAAAGATATACCTCTGAGTGACCTTTTGACAAACCCGAAGCTTTGTAAATGTTAATTATGCTCACTAGAATGCACGGTTCAAATTTCGTAAAGTTTCGTCAACGTATGAGAAAGTTGTGATCAAATTCGTGTGCGAGGGGTTAAAGCGTCAACGTTGAAAGTTAGGCCTTTTCGGGTAACAATAAAGTTACCCGGGGATTTAACGAAGTGGGTATATACTTTAAAGCCCTTATAGATCAAGGTTGAAGGATCATAATGCAAGAAACAAAAGTCTTTTCGACGTTTGAAGAGCCAAGGACTGAATATGCAAATATCAGAAAGTTGTATGGCTGACCCCCTAGGGGCTCGCGTAGCGCGAGCCTGAAGGCTCTAGCAGTGGCGCTACACCACTGCCATATCTGGGCAGAAAACGAATTTTGCGAATAGGGGCCTGCTAGGTGAGTTTGTGAGCAACTTTAAACCGAACTTCCTCATCCCTTGACCCCTAAAACAACCCCTAGAACACTAGGACACATGTTGGATTGTTGTGGGATGTCCTAGACTTGGTTGTCAAGCTTTTGTGGTGTCCATGAGCACTATATAAGGGACCATAGTTGCAACAATTGCTTCCCACATCATTCAAGTGCCATCTGATCATTTGAGGAGCTTTCAATCTGATTCAAGGCCTTCCTAATCACCCATTTAACACTTGTAAGTATGCTAGACCTTTCTTAATTAAGTCTTGCATTATAATTAGCTTAAAAGTCAACATATCGTAATAAACGGTTGACTTCGTGATTAAGTAATGATAGCTCATTCGTATGTCAAATTAAACGTACCGTTAGATAGGTAATTATATGGGTATTAAACCCTTATAAGGGCACGTACCGAATCCAGACCTAACTAGGTCGTTTGTCGAGTCAAACGTTGACCGAAAAAGTCAACAGAAGCTTTAATCGGGTAATTAACGATACGAGAGGCGTGTAACCTGTTTTAACCTTAATATAACTTAGTAATAAGTATAGAAACTTGTCTATACTTGTCCGACTCGACAAGTTTCTGTTTAAACCCGGTTCGGAGCCGAAAGACGCGAAACTTTGACTTTTGCATTGACTTCGGTTCTGACCCGTTTTAGTTTGATTTGGAAATGCCTTAGTGCTTCATTATGGTTGGGTTACATGATAGTATAAGCCTCTGTACTTGTTTCATTGATTATCCGATTCGTTCGCGCGTTTCCGTTAAATGCTTAAAATGGACCCTAATGCCCTCATGACCATACAACGAGAATTTTGAAAATGTGGAAGTACAATAATCTTAGTTACTGATTATTAAACATGTACGTAAATTTTCACGTCAATCGGAGGTCTAGATTAGGAGATATGCGCATTAGCGTAAATAATAAACTTTTTATTAATTAAACGGCGCGATTAGCGCATAGCCTATCTAAACCCGATTTTCGGTACCAAAACTTTTACCCACTAATGTTAAATAATATTTTGGGATTTTTGAAGATTTTTAATCATTTTTAAACTGGTCTTAAGCTAGGCTTATCGCCTTAATTCGGTTAATACCGAATTTACCCTTTTCGGTCATAAAATGATTTCTACAAGGAATTTTGACGCGAATCCAATTGCTACTGATTTTAAATAATAAATGTAATGTTTTGAGCCTGTTTAACTAATCAGAAAACCCAGAATCATATTTTTAATCGTACGTCGCTTGAAACGGGTTTATACGCGTATTATACGCGTAGTTTAGGCTTAAAACCATTTTGACATATAAGGATTATTACCAACTAATATAATCTGTTAAAAATAAGTTGTTTACTGATCACTTCAGTCCCGAACATCGGGGTTACGTTAAATCCCTTTTATAATCTCTAAAATGACCAAAATACCCCTACGGGGCATAATTAATGATTAATCTCGTTTTGGGCATTATGGAAGGTATCATTATGATATCACAACATATTTAAAGCATATTAACTTAGGAAACCTGTTCGTGATTCATTCGGTTACCTGTTACGCATTATTCGCGTTCGGTTCGGTTTATATAACTAGTTTACATAAACTAGCCGAAACAGGTCAAACGTTATCGTTTTTATCTCAAAATCCAGAATGTGAATAATAAACCCATATTAAACAAGTCTCTGAACTTGTCGGGTCTAAATCACATTCTATCCGGTCTTCGCTTAATCATGCGTCTGAACCGTATATTCCCGTAAGAATAACCGGTCTAAGCTTAGGCTAAATTAAAGACCCGTTAGCATTCTAATTGATTATTTATACCATCATTCCAGACTAGAGCCTTCCGGTAAATGGTACCTACGCTTACTTAAAGTGAATACGGCTGAGTTATTAAATTCTTACTATTTAAGACAGGAGCTAGCTCAGGTAAATACTCTTAACTTATTTTCCCTATACGGGCTTGGGATACGGTACTATAAAAGTACCGCTTGGTCGGGTGTATGTAGTCATTAAATCGGATTGTGATTGATGTACTTACATAACCTGTTTAATATGTATTATTTCATTTTATTTGGTGTATGGCTTTTGGGGGTTAATGACCATGTCCCGGATATCCTTGGCATCATTTTACGAAATGGCCACGACCTAAGCACGGGGTGTAGGCATACACCTGACAGCTGCATTATGTAAAAACTGGTAATCCACTCCGAGGTATCATCCTTGTGGGCATTATACCGGAACTGGTAATCCACTTAGAGGATGATAGCCCATGGGCATTATACCTGTGGCGTGTCAGTTAATCTAGTCCGGCCCTACAAACCGGCCCTAACGGACGACAAATAAGTAAAACTGTATACAAGATTATATATAAATAATTTTCCCAAGTTAAAAAGGTTAATGTTGCCTCTGTTCATTTTAATCAAAGTGTCTATATATTTTGTGCCAAGTGCATTCAAATCAATTTACAAACTCTTTTCAAAATGAGTCGGTTGAGTGTATTTACCAGTGAAAACTGACGTATTTTCCAAAAGGGTTAAGTGACAGGTACTGAACATAATTGGCTGGAAGCTCAGGGCGCTATTAAGGAAATCTTGCAAGTTCTAGGTGTCTAAAGTCTGTTGAACAAATGATATGTTTTAAGATCCCCCTGTGGATCCCTTACCTTCCGTTGTAATACTTTGACATTACTTACATTCGGAATGTAATAATAATTATCTTTTGCTTCCGCTGTGCATTTATATATTGTGTTGTTTGACTATTATGTTGCCAACCATGACGTCACGATACTCCCCACCGGGCCCACCGGTGACACGTGGAAATTCGGGGTGTGACAGGTTGGTATCAGAGCCAACGCTGAGTGAATTAAACACTAGTCTTTTGTGTTTAATCTCAGTTACACAATTGCACATTCTTGAGTCTAGACAAGAACATAGGGAAAATCCAAATTTTTTCATTTTACCTTATTTGGTTCCTTTATTATTTTTCTGATTAGCCCTTGCATGGGCAAGTCAATTGCTATAGAAGTCCCGTTTAGGGGCAACCATATACTTGTTAATTTTTAAAGGAACGATTATATTTCAAGTATCATTCCTATATTATAAGATCTACCATTATAATAAAATGGAAAAATTTAAAAAGGGACAAAACCTAGCCATGTGTCACATTAAGACAGGGCCAAGATGGTAGTTTCATAATTAAATTCAGATCCTTGTTAACAGTTCAATTTAGGATTGCTCTGCGTTAATTATTAAAAAGAATCTAAAAGGTAAAACCTAGCCTAAATGTCACGGCATACAAGGCCAAGATGGTAGAACCTATTCAAGAGATTCAAATCCTTATTAAAAATATGAAAGCATATTAACATGCTCGACAAAATGTGATATGATAAAATCACATAAGTCATTTTGGGATATACTAAATTCCCTTATTTATATAATCATCCCTTATGGATGAAGTGCCCACGGGCTATAACTAACGTCCTCTGGGACTAAAGACAGTGGTAGCCTACAACTCCCTGTCAAGAAAAAGGTAATGAACTTTGATTCAAACCTTGAAGCCTCGATTCTATAAAATCAAGGCCTATAAATTAAACTTGTCTAAGTGACTAGGCCTTTTGTGCTATTATTAAATTATAATTTAGGAGTATAATAAATATCCTGAATAATTATATATTTATCAAAATTAACCAATATGTGTATTAAAAACATGGTTAATAAATCGTTCAAAAAAAAAAAAAAGATAAAAACTGTTTAAACTTCCGTAAAAACCTTGTCCTTGTTTAATTTTTATGTAGCAATTAAAACTACATGGCGGGGTCGGAAGAAGGGAATAGTCACCCTCTGGAAAATCGCGATGATGAAAGGATTAATATAACCAGAGGAGAACTTCGTACATTGATTGACTCAGCTGTATCTAAAGCTGTGAAGGAGCAATTCCAGGAGTATAGTGAGACATATAGTAAAGCCTCATCTGTACCCCACCCTAAATCCATCCCTAAAACTCCTCCAGGGCCTGATAACAAGCCGCCCTCAAAGAAAGATGAGTTAAAGAAAGATGACGATCGACATTCATCTAATGAACACAGTGTTCCATCCAAGAGGATAGTGTTCGATAATGAACCGCATACCAAATCCTGTAACTATAAGTACTTTGTTTCCTGCAAGCCCCGAGATTTTACTGGGGAAAAAGGGGCGGTTGATTGTATGATTTGGTTGGATGAAATGGACACAGTTGTCGATATCAGCGGTTGCGCTGAAAGGGATGTCGTGAAGTACGTATCCCAATCGTTCAAAGGAGAGGCACTGGCATGGTGGAAGTCTCTCATTCAAGCTGCTGGGAAGATTCCGCTCTACAGCATGTCATGGGAACAGTTTGTTATTCTCATTAAGGAGAATTACTGCCCTCAACACGAGGTTGAGGGGATTGAGTCAGATTTCTTATCTTTGGTGATGACAAACTTAGATTGTCAAGCTTACCTCACCAGTTTTAATACCCTGTCCAGACTGGTCCCTTACCTTGTAACACCAGAGCCCAAGCGAATTGCACGCTTCATTGGGGGTTTACCCCCAGAAATCAAAGCCAATGTTAAGGCTTCAAGACCTACTACATTTAGGTCAGTAACTGACCTCTCTCTGTCCCTTACTTTAGATGCGGTCAGGCTAAGGTCGCTAAAGAAATCTGAAGAAAGTAAGAAGAAGCGTGAGGATGATAACTCACGAGGATCTGAGAAGAAACACAAGGGAAACACTGACTCTGAGAGGTCTGGGTCTGGAAAGAATGGTCAGCGGACAGAGGAAAAGCCAAGGTGCTCGACTTGCCAAAAATGCCACTTTGGAAAATGCAGAATGGAGTCCAATTCTAAATCAGGACCACCTGCATGTGGGATATGCAAGTCTAGGGAGCACAAGACTGTTGATTGCGGGAAGATTAAAGATGCTACATGCTACAACTGCAACGAGAAGGGGCACATAAAGACCAACTGCCCTAAGTACGCGAGGAAGCCCGAGTAGGCCAAGAGAACAAACGCACGAGTTATCAGGAGGAACGCCCAAGAAATGATGCAGAATAATAATAGTATAATATGTACCTTTCTTTATCAAACAGTTTATGCAGAAACTTATTTGATATTGACACATATAAATATATTATGAATAATAAATGTTGAAAACTGTTGTCTCCGTCTGATTAAGGCTCCGGTCATTTAATACGATGTAGAAATTGGCCGATGATACTTTAGAAAATGCTCCAACAAATCCTATATTGATATCTAATATCTATTAGAAATCACTCTTTCTCATACCTTATAGCAAACTTTTGGTTGCATACATAAGGACTCAATATAGTGATAAAAATCGATTGGTTGCCTTAAAAATTAAGCCCATATTGTGGGTGATAAGAAACAATTAACTATCAAGACTCCTTATGAGACAACTCTTATAATTACACGTATCCGTACGAGTAATTAATATTAAACAAAAAAAAAATGGTGGAACTGGCCGTCCCCGGAATCGAACCTGGGTCTAGGCCGGCCGCACCCTTTCGCGCGCCTAGCCAACTGAGCTAGGTGCCTAGTTTGTGAAACTTCCATTATTGATTAATTATAAGCACTTGTACAATAAACTTCCTTATCATTTATAAATGATAATTTCTGCTAAGTGTCCTGTTTTATTACGGGCAATAATAAATCTTCATGAACCATAAACTTAGCAAAATTTTTATTATACCCACAAAGTATAATTACCAAGGAAACCTTAGTAACCGATTCTTCTCGTATCGGCAAGGAATCCTTCCGAAAATCTAAGAGCACTCTTTCTTTGTATAGAGTACGAAAACATATGTTATTTTAATTATTTTTCTTTTCTCATTGTTTTCTATCGCCTGCGAATGCCAAACTATGTTTGATAAAAGTGTCATATGAGGATTGGCGTATCCTAGTGTGTCCCATAGATTATTTCCATGTCTGATCAGCATGGAGGTTTAATACACGGAACCCCTAAGATATCCCAACGATCATATTGTACTAAAGACGACTAGTAGTATTCAAGGAAGATATCCAAAAATGGAATTTTTTTTTCCAAGTAAATATTCCTGATTAAGGAATTCGTGGACTAGTAACATAAATGTGTCACTTATTCGACACAAGTAACGATGAGTGAACTGGAGCCTGAGATATGAAAAATCTCTGCAACCTCCTTGTACTTTGATTATCTTCTTCTAAGTTTACCCTGTTTACCTCCCTAGGGGCAGGTAGAGTTAAGATTAACATCCCTCTTTGGGTTAGAGTGTTGTAAGAACTCCGTGTTGATTATGGAATAACCGAAAACCCGGTTAAATAAATTTTAAGATAGGAGATTCATATAGCCTAACTCGATAGTTTCAGAGTATGATACTAGTTAGATAAGAAAGACGGTTCATTTTGCTTATGCACTCATTACCGCAACCCTATTTAGACCACGATTAAGAATCGCCATCATCTACCCAGGATCGTCGAATTGTTCGACTAACTGTAAGGATTAGCTACTCCTTAAGATTAGTTAAATAGTGGCTGGAATAACCATCTCATCATAGAATAAGTTTTCTATAACAATTATTATGTAAGTATTAAGGCTACTCCTGTGGAGACCTGGTAAAGATGGAAAATTTAATGTCTAGTGTTAGATAGAAAATTGGTAAGTCCAATTATCAAGATCTGAAAGTTGCCTGGGGGACAACAAATAAGATTATACAAATCCATAATCGATTATAGGTTGCCAGTGTATGGCAAGAAATCGAGGAGTTATGAAAATAACAAACTTCCTAAATTCTTATTAAAGAATAAGATTCAACAATAGATATCACCCTGGAAAGGAGCGATGCGGTTTGGTAAGAAAGGCAAGCTAAGCCCGAGATACATAGGGCCTTTCGAGGTTATCGAACGTGTCGGTTCAGTTGCCTATAAGCTAAACTTACCTGAAGAGCTCAGTGGAATTCACAATGTGTTCCACATCTGCAATCTGAAGAAGTGTTTCGCTGATGAATCACTGGTTATACCACATACGGATGTGCATAAAGATGAGAGTTAAAAATTTGAGGAAGAACCGTTTTCGATTGAAAATCAATAGGTAAAGAAGCTTCGGAAGAAGCATGTACCTATTGTAAAGGTCAAATGGGATGCCCATAGAGGTCCCGAATTCACGTGGGAGGTTGAATCCACGATGAAAGAAAAGTACCCTTACTTATTTCAGTAAATCTCGGGTCGAGATTTATTTTAAGGGGGTGAGGATGTAACACCTCGAAAATTCACGTCCTATAATGTGTTGACACGTGTCATAAAGTCTGAACGTGTGAAAGAATGTTATAAAAGGACTAAAGTTGACAAACATGGAAAGTATGTGATTTTACGGGTTCTGAATGTCAACAGTGAATAAATATAATGTACATTAACCCTACACGATGCTCATACCTTCAGACGAATAAATCATGGATCATACGAAGCTAAAAGTGAGAGATTACCAACTACAGGGGTTAAATGTGTCAACATGTTTAAAGATATACCTCTGAGTGACCTTTTGACAAACCCGAAGCTTTGTAAATGTTAATTATGCTCACTAGAATGCACGGTTCAAATTTCGTAAAGTTTCGTCAACGTATGAGAAAGTTGTGATCAAATTCGTGTGCGAGGGGTTAAAGCGTCAACGTTGAAAGTTAGGCCTTTTCGGGTAACAATAAAGTTACCCGGGGATTTAACGAAGTGGGTATATACTTTAAAGCCCTTATAGATCAAGGTTGAAGGATCATAATGCAAGAAACAAAAGTCTTTTCGACGTTTGAAGAGCCAAGGACTGAATATGCAAATATCAGAAAGTTGTATGGCTGACCCCCTAGGGGCTCGCGTAGCGCGAGCCTGAAGGCTCTAGCAGTGGTGCTACACCACTGCCATATCTGGGCAGAAAACGAATTTTGCGAATAGGGGCCTGCTAGGTGAGTTTGTGAGCAACTTTAAACCGAACTTCCTCATCCCTTGACCCCTAAAACAACCCCTAGAACACTAGGACACATGTTGGATTGTTGTGGGATGTCCTAGACTTGGTTGTCAAGCTTTTGTGGTGTCCATGAGCACTATATAAGGGACCATAGTTGCAACAATTGCTTCCCACATCATTCAAGTGCCATCTGATCATTTGAGGAGCTTTCAATCTGATTCAAGGCCTTCCTAATCACCCATTTAACACTTGTAAGTATGCTAGACCTTTCTTAATTAAGTCTTGCATTATAATTAGCTTAAAAGTCAACATATCGTAATAAACGGTTGACTTCGTGATTAAGTAATGATAGCTCATTCGTATGTCAAATTAAACGTACCGTTAGATAGGTAATTATATGGGTATTAAACCCTTATAAGGGCACGTACCGAATCCAGACCTAACTAGGTCGTTTGTCGAGTCAAACGTTGACCGAAAAAGTCAACAGAAGCTTTAATCGGGTAATTAACGATACGAGAGGCGTGTAACCTGTTTTAACCTTAATATAACTTAGTAATAAGTATAGAAACTTGTCTATACTTGTCCGACTCGACAAGTTTCTGTTTAAACCCGGTTCGGAGCCGAAAGACGCGAAACTTTGACTTTTGCATTGACTTCGGTTCTGACCCGTTTTAGTTTGATTTGGAAATGCCTTAGTGCTTCATTATGGTTGGGTTACATGATAGTATAAGCCTCTGTACTTGTTTCATTGATTATCCGATTCGTTCGCGCGTTTCCGTTAAATGCTTAAAATGGACCCTAATGCCCTCATGACCATACAACGAGAATTTTGAAAATGTGGAAGTACAATAATCTTAGTTACTGATTATTAAACATGTACGTAAATTTTCACGTCAATCGGAGGTCTAGATTAGGAGATATGCGCATTAGCGTAAATAATAAACTTTTTATTAATTAAACGGCGCGATTAGCGCATAGCCTATCTAAACCCGATTTTCGGTACCAAAACTTTTACCCACTAATGTTAAATAATATTTTGGGATTTTTGAAGATTTTTAATCATTTTTAAACTGGTCTTAAGCTAGGCTTATCGCCTTAATTCGGTTAATACCGAATTTACCCTTTTCGGTCATAAAATGATTTCTACAAGGAATTTTGACGCGAATCCAATTGCTACTGATTTTAAATAATAAATGTAATGTTTTGAGCCTGTTTAACTAATCAGAAAACCCAGAAT
Source organism: Helianthus tuberosus (assembly GCA_030545235.1). Lineage (NCBI taxonomy): Eukaryota > Viridiplantae > Streptophyta > Magnoliopsida > Asterales > Asteraceae > Helianthus > Helianthus tuberosus. The sequence goes on from CM060362.1 coordinate 6,599,657, forward strand.
CATATTTTTAATCGTACGTCGCTTGAAACGGGTTTATACGCGTATTATACGCGTAGTTTAGGCTTAAAACCATTTTGACATATAAGGATTATTACCAACTAATATAATCTGTTAAAAATAAGTTGTTTACTGATCACTTCAGTCCCGAACATCGGGGTTACGTTAAATCCCTTTTATAATCTCTAAAATGACCAAAATACCCCTACGGGGCATAATTAATGATTAATCTCGTTTTGGGCATTATGGAAGGTATCATTATGATATCACAACATATTTAAAGCATATTAACTTAGGAAACCTGTTCGTGATTCATTCGGTTACCTGTTACGCATTATTCGCGTTCGGTTCGGTTTATATAACTAGTTTACATAAACTAGCCGAAACAGGTCAAACGTTATCGTTTTTATCTCAAAATCCAGAATGTGAATAATAAACCCATATTAAACAAGTCTCTGAACTTGTCGGGTCTAAATCACATTCTATCCGGTCTTCGCTTAATCATGCGTCTGAACCGTATATTCCCGTAAGAATAACCGGTCTAAGCTTAGGCTAAATTAAAGACCCGTTAGCATTCTAATTGATTATTTATACCATCATTCCAGACTAGAGCCTTCCGGTAAATGGTACCTACGCTTACTTAAAGTGAATACGGCTGAGTTATTAAATTCTTACTATTTAAGACAGGAGCTAGCTCAGGTAAATACTCTTAACTTATTTTCCCTATACGGGCTTGGGATACGGTACTATAAAAGTACCGCTTGGTCGGGTGTATGTAGTCATTAAATCGGATTGTGATTGATGTACTTACATAACCTGTTTAATATGTATTATTTCATTTTATTTGGTGTATGGCTTTTGGGGGTTAATGACCATGTCCCGGATATCCTTGGCATCATTTTACGAAATGGCCACGACCTAAGCACGGGGTGTAGGCATACACCTGACAGCTGCATTATGTAAAAACTGGTAATCCACTCCGAGGTATCATCCTTGTGGGCATTATACCGGAACTGGTAATCCACTTAGAGGATGATAGCCCGTGGGCATTATACCTGTGGCGTGTCAGTTAATCTAGTCCGGCCCTACAAACCGGCCCTAACGGACGACAAATAAGTAAAACTGTATACAAGATTATATATAAATAATTTTCCCAAGTTAAAAAGGTTAATGTTGCCTCTGTTCATTTTAATCAAAGTGTCTATATATTTTGTGCCAAGTGCATTCAAATCAATTTACAAACTCTTTTCAAAATGAGTCGGTTGAGTGTATTTACCAGTGAAAACTGACGTATTTTCCAAAAGGGTTAAGTGACAGGTACTGAACATAATTGGCTGGAAGCTCAGGGCGCTATTAAGGAAATCTTGCAAGTTCTAGGTGTCTAAAGTCTGTTGAACAAATGATATGTTTTAAGATCCCCCTGTGGATCCCTTACCTTCCGTTGTAATACTTTGACATTACTTACATTCGGAATGTAATAATAATTATCTTTTGCTTCCGCTGTGCATTTATATATTGTGTTGTTTGACTATTATGTTGCCAACCATGACGTCACGATACTCCCCACCGGGCCCACCGGTGACACGTGGAAATTCGGGGTGTGACAGAGGTTCCGTTAATTCTCTTCGAATCCCATGCATTTCACAAAATGAATTGAACTCCTTTGAACAGAACTCTCCTCCTCTATCTGTTCTCAATACCTTAATATCACATTCACTTTGTTTTTCAACTAAGGCCTTGAACACTTTAAACCTTTCAAAAGCATCGGACTTCTTCGTAATGAAATAAACCCAACACATTCTAGATACATCATCTATAAGCAGTAGATAATAAACACTACCCCCTAGACTTTGTACCTGCATGGGTCCGCAAAGATCTGCATGTACAAGTTCCAGCCTTTTTGTAGCCCTCCATGAATGAGCTTTAAATGGAAGCCTAATCTGTTTACCCAGGATACACCCTTCACATATCTCTACCCCTTTTATTTTTGGCATGCCAATAACCATTTGTTTATCATATAAATTCTTCAAATCTCTAAAGTTAACATGTGCATATCTCTTGTGCCATAACTGAATAACTGAAGTATCACTAGGAGTGCAGTTACCTGATTTTGTAGCATCAAGGACAAACATATTGTTGTTTGACACAGGTATCTGCATAAGATTGACACCACGACTTCTAATATTGCACACGCCATCTTCAAACAGAAGTGAATATCCCTTTCGCATGAGTTGCACGACACTCAAGAGATTATACCCTAGAGTTGGAGCATAGTAGACATCACTCAAAAGCTTGAACCTGCCAGAACCAGTATTAATCCGAACTACCCCTTTACCTTCAATTGCAAGAATCTTTTTGTTTCCCAACTGCACTTCAAGCTTGAATGACTCATCTAACTCAGTGAAACTGGTTCTTGACCCTGTCATATGATTTGAACAACCTGAGTCAATGAACCACAGGTTGTTTATCTCATTGACAGGAGTCGTTTTTGTCATGAGGGCAAATGGAGTTTCACAATGAGTTGTGTAAGCCATAAACAAATATTGTTCTTCATTTTTGTCTCCTTGTTCATCACTTTCTGCTGCAACATTCACTTGTGCTTCATCATTATACCAGCAGTCTTTTGATAAGTGGCCATACTTCTTGCACGTATAGCATTGAGGCACTTTGCTTCTATCAAGTGATCTGCCCCTTCCACGGCCCCTGAAGCCTCCACGACCTCTACCACGTGTGTTTGTTGGCCGATTGCTTTCTTGGATCACTTGTAAAGCATGATCTTCAACTTTTCCTGATTTTTCTGTGGATCTACTGTTGAGCCTCTCTTCCTGGGATTGTAGAGATCCCATAAGTTTTACTGGTGTAAGTTTGGTGAGATCAAAAGAGACCTCAATGGACGGCACAATATAGTCAAACCTAGGGGTAAGACTACGCAATATTTTCTCAACAATAGCCTGATCCGTTACAACTTCACCATATGCTCTTTTTTGACTCACAATTCCCATAACCCTGGAGAAATATTCTCCAACAGTTTCTCCTTCTTTCATGGTAAGATTTTCGAAATCTCTTCTTAGACCCTGAAGTTTTATTGCTTTTACTTGTGTATCTCCTTGATACTCCATTTTCAAGATTTCCCAACTTTCTTTTGATGATTCAGCAGCAGCAATTCTGGAAAACAGTTGATCATGCACACCTTGTTGAATTATCGCCATAGCATGAGCATCTCTCTTCTTTGCATTCTTGAGTTTGCCTGCATCTGTCTCAGCTTCATTCACACCTTGTTCAACCATATCCCATAGATCTCTTGACTTCAGAATTGTTTTCATACGGATACTCCAGTGTTCATACCCTTCTCCCTTGAAAACAGGGATTGGAGTAGGAGCAGTGGGTAACGTACTTGTTTGTTCAGCCATAACAGATCTGATTTGCAGAAAGGGTTTAAACAGGGAAGGATTACACTCAAGCTCTGATACCACTGTTGGTATTAGAACTTATAATATTCTCACGAAACTTCAAACAATGAGGATCAACTCAGGCTTTTTATTATTGTTGCAGTGAATGAAAAACAAGAACATAGAGCTGCCATTATATAGGCCAGCATACAACGGCTAGAATGCATAAACAGCTAGAAACAAAAGACTCGGACTCCCTAACAACTTAGACATATTCAAAACTGAAAACAGAATAAGTAAACTTCAAAGCCCACGTGCATGATCCTCAAACCTTCTAGAAGACATGTGCATAGGAGGATTTAATCACATTTTAATATTAAGAAGTTATCTTATATTTTCAATGAAACATAGATGTGAAACAGCCTAAACAACAGACCCTAGTAACATGAACAAATAATAGGACCCGTAGTCTAACACTAAACGAATTCTTAAATGCACAATAGAGGACTGGCCTGCTGTTGCAAAGGTATTGTTGCAATCGAACGGATGCAAGACAAAACATGTGGTTTCATCTGATCGAAAAGCCTAAACCCGGGTTGTAATATCATATATATGTTGCTTTCTTAATCTGTTCCCATGACCGAAACGTGGAGAAAAGATGTAATAAATACAAATTACCAAGACTTTGAGGGTCTTCGGATGTCTAATTTGGGGCCAATAATTAACTTATTTTCTCATCTTTAGTCTTGTATGTTCCACAATCACGTAATTTTTTTCGACACGTAAGTGGACATGAAAGATGAAAGAAAGTAACTTGTTGATCCTTTTTTTTGTTATCTACACATTCATGTTTAATTAAAACGGTTAAAAGTTGTATTTATAAAATTTTAAAAGAAAATAACAGACCAACTTGAACCCAGTCTATCTATCTGAAATGGTTCTGAAAATGACCGAAGCAAAACTAGCGGGTCAACTTTATTGGACCATTTGACCCGATTTAAAAAATGACCCTTTTTACCCCTTACTATTATTTTGCCACACCAACTCTATGTTGATCTTTTGCGATAAATGATAGTAAGAGATATTTTTCCAAACAGTATAAAGTGATTAAATAATTAAGTTCTCTCTTTCGTAAATGATAAATCTTATAAGTTTTGTTAAAAATCTTGAAGTGTGTTTCTTGAGTTTAGAAGGAGAACTCATTAATGGGTCAACTTGTATTTGTCAAGGTTTTATGTCAAAGTAAACAAAGGTGATAGTTTTCACCCATTTATTTCAACAGTCAATTCAAGTTAAGTTTTTTTCGCTTATGGGTAAAATGAGTAAATTAAAAATATAAATAAAAAATTGCTTACAAATTGACTGAGTCTTTGGCCGTCTAAATTGGACAACAAAGACTAAAGGGTGTGGGGACTGTTAGCGTAATAAACAAAGTTTAGTTTATTAGTTTATTTTAGGCTTTGGCCCGTTAGCTAGTAAGCCCGTAGCCCGGCTATATAATGTTTATTTTCTTTTCATTTGTGTACCATGCTTTCTATTGAATAAACCCTAGCCACTTTTGATCCTCTACGTTCTATACATGTTTATCGATTAACATGGTATCAGAGCACTATTCGATCCATATTTTCTTTTAGTTTGATGATCAAACGTTAAAATGCATTGTGGTGTTTCTCGGTGAATATTGTTTGGCCTGAAGATGTGTCGCACCGTCCGATCTTGCTCAACGCACCTTGTCACTTTTTCGTTGTTTGGATTTGTTTTCAAAGATAGCGGCTAGAGTATAATAAATTATTGGTAAAGAATTCTTAATTCTTTTCTTTGGAGTATGTGACAACAACAACAACAGAGGTTCTACGTTTTCTGTTTTTGAAATTGATGAAGAATTATAATTGTTTTGCTTGGGAGTATGCGACAATAGTTCTTGTTTTTGTGGTATAAAGAAATAATTGGCCAAGGATTATCTTATTGTACTAGATTGCATCTGTTCGCTTGGATTAGGGTTCGTATTTGCTTCTGCCGTTGGTTCATATTTGTGGTTGTTTAGGTTCGAATTGTTTGGTACTTATTCGTATTTGTGCTTTCGCTGTTGGGTTTGTATTTGATATTGGATTATTTTGCTTTTGCTTGGTATGGATGATATGGCAAAAAGGGCTGAATCTCTTTCATCTACACGTGTTTCAAATCCGAATGCACTTTTTGGTCCAGTTCCAATGTCTGCTTCAGATTCTCGGGTTTTTGACCAATTCAGGTTGTTTCTAAATTCATGCATGTCTTCGTCTAGTACCTCAGGTATTCCTTCATCCTTTTGGATTTTGGATTCTGGTGCATCTCATCATATGTCACCCTACTTGTCATCTTTTATATCTTTGACATCTAGTTCATGTGCGTCTGTTATGTCTGCGAGTGCTACATCGATGCCAATAGCAGGCGTTGGATCTGTTGTTACTCCACATATATCTCTCACTAATGTCTATTATATTCCAAATCTTGCTTTAAATCTTATATCGGTTAGTCAGTTGTGCAAATCTGGTTATTGGTGTTCTTTTCGGATTCTGTTTGTTGTGTATTGGATTCACGTTCTATGAGGGTGATTGGGACCGGTCGTAGGGTGGGTGAACTTTATGTCTTGGATGGTCTCAAAGAAATTGATGTAGCTGCATCAACTGTTGACTTGTCTTCTTTTCGCTTGAGTCGTTCATCTCCAGATTTTTATCGGTGGCATTCTCGTTTGGGACATGTATCAGCATCATGTTTAAAGTTTTTGGTTTCTACAGGTGCTTTGGGTCAATTGAGCACTTGCGATATTTCTGATTGCAGTGGTTGCAAACTTGCTAAGTTCTCTGCTTTGCCTTTTAAAAAAAGTATATCTTGGTCTGCTGCTCCTTTTGATATTGTGCATTCTGATGTGTGGGGTCCGGCACCAGTCTCCACTAAGGGTGGGTCGATTTATTATGTTTCTTTCATAGATGATTATACTCGTTATAGTTGGGTGTATCTTATGAAGCGTAAATCTGATTTCTTTGACATTTACAAAGACTTTAGAGCCTATATTAAGACACAACATTCGGCTATGATAAAGTGCTTCCAGTGTGACCAAGGGTGTGAATATACCTCTAATGCTTTTAGACAGTTACTTGCGTCAGATGGTACAATACACCAGTCATCTTGCACCGATACCCCTCAGCAGAATGGTGTTGCTGAAAGGAAACACCGACATCTTATGGAAACTGCTTGCTCGTTTCTTCTATCTGCGGATGTTCCGAGTGTTTTTTGGGGAGAAGCACTCCTAACTGCCCAACATGTAATTAATCGGATCCCTACTGCTCATAATTCTGGGATGTCTCCTTTTGAGAAACTATATGGGGAGCTCCCTGATTACGGTGAATTAAGGGTTTTTGGATGTACTTGCTTTGTTCTCCGTCCTCATGTTGAACGAGACAAATTGTCAAATAAGGCAGCCTTATGTGTATTCTTAGGTTATGCCAGTGGTTCGAAAGGGTATGGCACTGGACAGAAAGGGTATCGTTGTTTTGATCCTGTAAGTAAGAAGTTATATGTTTCAAGGCATGTTATCTTCCTCGAGCATATTCCATTCTACTCTATTCCATCCACATCGCACAATGTAACGAAGCCAGGTCTCCTGAATATTGATCCTTTTGTTTGTGACACTGATGCATCAACATCGTCTGATGTTCCGTCTACATCTACTGAACCTGATGGGCTAGTAGAACCTGATGGGTCAGTTCAAGACACCCACACTTCGTCAGACACAACTTCAGGTCCAACTATACCTGAGACAACTCCTTCATCTGTTGAGTCAGCTCCACCTCTAAGGAGGTCCACTCGTGAATGTAAGTCCACCAAGCTACCAGATTTTGCCTACTCTACTTACTCAGCTTCGTTTGCTTCCTTTATCGCAAATATACATCATCTATCTGAACCTGCATCGTATAGAGAGGCTGTTTCTAATCCTCTTTGGCATGATGCTATGGCTGAAGAGCTCAGTGCTCTTCATCAGACACAGACGTGGGATTTGGTTCCGCTACCACCTGGTAAACATACAATTGGTTGTCGTTGGGTATATAAGATTAAAACGAAGTCTGATGGGTCTGTTGAGCGATATAAGGCCAGACTTGTAGCAAAAGGATACTCTCAAAAGTATGGTATGGATTATGAGGAGACATTTTCCCCAGTGGCAAAAATGACTACCGTTCGTACTCTCATAGCTGTTGCATCCGTTCTTCAGTGGAAGATTTGTCAAATGGATGTCAAGAATGCCTTTCTGAATGGTGATCTCCATGAGGAGGTCTACATGACTCCACCCCCGGGAATTGCTCATCAACCCGGTGAAGTTTGTCGGCTTCAGAAAGCTCTATATGGCCTCAAACAGGCCCCTCGTGCCTGGTTTGAGAAATTCTCTACAGTCATTACTTCCCTTGGTTTTGTTCCTAGTAATCACGATTCAGCATTATTTACTCGATGTACGAGTGCAGGACGCATTCTTCTGTCTCTATATGTGGATGATATGATTATTACAGGAGATGATTATGAAGGTATTGAGTCCCTGAAGCGTGATTTAGCTCACCGTTTTGCTATGAAGGATTTGGGCATGTTACGGTATTTTTTGGGTATTGAGGTGGCACAGTCTCAGAAAGGATACCTCCTTTCTCAGACAAAGTATATTTCTGATTTGTTTCAGCGGGCAAGGCTTACTGATAACAAAACTGTAGACACTCCTCTTGAAACCAATGCACGGTATTCTCCTACTGATGGTGTTCCTTTATCTGATCCGAGCCTATATCGTACTATTGTAGGCAGTTTGGTTTATCTTACAGTTACTCGCCCTGATATAGCTCATGCCGTTCATGTGGTTAGTCAATTTGTTACTGCTCCTACTTCTGTTCACTGGGGAGCTGTACTTCGTATTCTGAGATATCTCCGTGGGACTCAGTTTCAGAGTCTCTTGTTTCCTTCGACATCTTCTCTTGAGTTGCGTGCCTATAGTGATGCTGATTGGGATAGTGACCCTAATGATCGCAAATCTACCACCGGTTTCTGTGTTTTCCTTGGAGATTCGCTAATCTCATGGAAAAGTAAGAAACAAGATGTTGTTTCTAGATCTTCTACTGAGGCTGAGTATCGTGCTATGGCTATGACTACATGTGAGATTGTTTGGTTACGTTGGCTTCTTGCAGATATGAGAATTAACATTTCTCAGCCTACTCCTCTACATTGTGATAACAAAAGTGCTATGCAGATTGCAAAGAATTCTGTTTTTCATGAGCGGACAAAACATATTGAGATTGATTGTCATTTTACTCGTCAACATCTTCAGCGTGGGACGATTTCGCTTCCTTTTGTTCCATCAGCCTTGTAGATTGCGGATATTTTTACGAAGGCTCAGTCGACATCTCGGTTCCGGTTCTTATGTGACAAACTCTCAATGCTCATTACTGTTGCATTGTGAGTTTGAGGGGGGATGTTAGCGTAATAAACAAAGTTTAGTTTATTAGTTTATTTTAGGCTTTGGCCCGTTAGCTAGTAAGCCCGTAGCCCGACTATATAATGTTTATTTTCTTTTCATTTGTACACCATGCTTTCTATTGAATAAACCCTAGCCACTTTTGATCCTCTACGTTCTATACATGTTTATCGATTAACAGGGACATCCCAGGGTCGTCAAAGGTCATCCACACTGCCCCCCTTTGGTCCGTCCCTGTCCCCGTCGCCCCTCCATTGCCGGTCGCGACGGACCCACCTTTTTCTTATCCAACAAACACATATACATGCATACATCTTATATATATAAAGGGACTCATCCTCACCATGGGATGAGAGACGATGAACGAGGATGTGAGGGCGAGTGAAGAGAGAGAAGATAATGTTGCTTTTAATCCACTTAGGCTATGGCCTAGTGGTAGAGGGAAAAAAAACTCTTGGAGGAGACTTGAGTTCGAATCCACCAAAGGTGGTTTTAGCTGTCAAATTTGAGGTGAAGGAGAAAGGTCACTAGTCACTACAAGAATATTGGTATGTTGCGATGAAGGTTTTAGCGACAACATGTTGTCGTTAACAAAAGTTACCCTACAGCGATGACATGTCATCGGCACAAGATTCCTAAATATATTTGTTAGGTCACTCTATGGCCAGAGAGGATGAACGAGGATGTGAGGGTGAGTGAAGAGAGAGAAGAGAACGTTGTTTTAACTTTTAATGGTGAGAAGGTTATTAGGGAGTATAATGATCAAATACAAATAGGTCTTAACAAACAAAATGGCCTTAAGAGCACCCATAACAACAAATGTGATACATCCAACAATCTGTCTAGTCAGCATGTCAGATCATTCCAAACTACCACCATTTCAAACCTCACTTTTTCATCCAACAATAAACCATTCCAAATCTCTACATCACATCCCACGTTTTACACTAAAAATACAAAAAAAAAAAAAAAAAAAAAAAAAAAACTATTGTTAGTGAGTGCTCTCCACTAAATCTAAACCACACCCGTCTGCTCCATCAAACCTCCTCCCACCAGACCACCTCTTCCAACAAGGAGGTTTGTTTAACACTTGGTTTGTTGAGCGGACTTGAGCAACGGATGATCCGTTGTTTATCTCTAATAAGAAGTGAAGGAAGCTTTTTTTAATCTCCTTCAATATGATATTTAATTGCAAAATTAAAAAAAAAAAACAATTATGTATTTACTCTAGTAGAGTAATTAGATAATGATTCCACTAATGTAAATAAAAAAAAAAAAAACTTGTATTGAATTTTTAACCACCAACCAGATACTTGTTGATCATTGCACTTACGACCATGGTTAACATTTTCCTTTATATTCAAAATTATAATAAGTTTGACGTCCAATATGGGGCAAATTATTTCAACTCATCATTATCACACTATAGACCTTCACTCCTTCGCAATGTTGTAGAAGGCGCTAGGCGCTAGTCGGGCGGTGAGGTACCGCCTAGGGATTAATCGGGATTAATAGGGATTAATCGGGATTAATCGGAATGGGGAATTTATATATGTAATTTTTCAAATTTATATATATATACACAATAATATAAAAATAATACTTCAAAATTCACATAAATACTTCAAAATTCACATAAAAATTCAAAAATTAACCAACTTTTGACCAAGTAGACCGACTAGGACCGATTTTTACCGACCAGGACCGATTTTGACCAAAAAACCCATGGTCCGATTAGTCCGACTTGACCGACTTTTGACCGACTAGGACCGACTTTTGATCGACTAGGACCGATTTTGACCTGGACCGATTAATTGGCCAATTTGCTCAAAATTAGGCGATTAGTAGCCGACTAGCGCCTAGGCGCCGATTAATCGGCCGCCTAGACCGATTTCTGCAACAATGCTCCTTCGTGGTCAACCATGATAATAAATCCCATAAATATTTTTATTAGATTATGTGATAGGTTACAAATGGGATCCTTTGGGTATGTTTGGCATAGAGTTTTTAGAGGCTTTTAGTAGCTTCAAGCTTTTAAGAAAAAACTTATACTCAGTAAAAAGTCTTGTGTCTTGTTTGGTTGAAGAAGATTGAAGCTTTTAGGTTAGCAGGTTGAAGCTTTTGGTTGAACGCTTCTACTAGTAGCGTTTAGAAGGAGCTACAAGCTTTTAGGGAAAAATGACTATTTTAACCTCTAAAGATAATAATTTTTTAATGCATAAACTTTTTAAATTTTTAGTTATGTTCATTTTGGTTATTTTATACATTTTATTAAAAGCTCCAGCTACCAGCAAATATATCTAATAAGCTACTAGCTACCAGCTACAGCTACCAGCCACCAGCTTTCAGCCACCAGCTATCCTACTTTTGCCAAACATACCCTTTGTATAGAGACCATATTACACTCTAGAGTTTGGTACGGTACAAACCATATTTATTCTACACAGACCATAAGAATAGATTTTAGCACTTAAAAAAAGTTAAATTAGCACATACCAAAACATTACATACATAAAAGTTGCACTTTTAATTATATTACCACATGAAAATTAATCAAGATAATTGATTTTAGCAAATATTTGAATGATATCAACACTTTTCTTAATCAGCACATTGAAAACAAAAGGAAGATCCAAATAAAGAATTAATTGCTTGTTAGCATATTTATAGGGAATTCAATATAATTGATATTATTTAGGATATTATTTTATCATTTATCTAGAATTGGTTGGTGGCATGGATGCCACGTGACACTTTTTAAATGGTTCTTAGAGTTTGTATACGAAATGTGGTTTGTATTTGATCGTACTCCTTACACTCTATACCCTGTGCTATAACAAAATATCAATTCTTGGTCTAATATGAATACTCTCGCAAGCTAAGCACGAGAGATATTCAGACCATATTACACTATACTATGACATGATATTGATTCTTGGTCTAATAAATTTTTGTTTTTGATAGAATTGGATTTTCTATTCAAAAGAGAGTTGCGGCATAGTTTTTTTTGACCGTTTCCCTGTCGTAAATTTTCCTATAATATTACCGAATATATCTATATTTGAATTCAATAATTAAATATGTGATTCTTTACACAAGTGAATTCAAAGATGACACCAAAGATTGGATCAAACAATTAAACTTATGTGGAAGAACAAAAGTTGATTGGACACACAACCAACAAACTTCGAAAATACTTTTAATCTTATCTAAACATAAAATAAAATCCTTACATTATAAACTACTTGACGTGCACCTAACCTATAGAAATTTTAACCCAATTCAAAATACTTTTAATCTTACCTAAACATAAAATAAATAATAATTATTTAACTCTTATCTAAATAAACTAGTGGGTACGTTTTAGTCAACCACAATCACGAAGACTTGGGTCAATATTCATGACTTTGTAGCCATTTTAACACACTCACGTCGTAGCTTTGAAAATTTACATAATTTTGGTAAATTTAAACAACTTATAGGATTTAATGATGGTAAAGAATAGTATATAAGACAGCGTTCGTTTCACAGAATGTAATGGAATCTTAATGGAATTAGAACATTGATTCCACTCCTTATTTTGTTGGTTTCAACAAGAAAATGAGGGGCTGTTTGTTTACCTCTTAATGAGGCTCTTAATGGTTCAGACCTCTTACTGGTTCAGCACTTAATGGTTCAGACTGTTTGTTTCACGAGCAGAAGTCTGAATGGTTCAGACATTTGTCTCTGAATGATTAAGTATTATAAAGAGTCTGAATGTTAAGACCACTAATCTGAATTGGTCAGACATTTGCCTCTGAACGGTTAAGTATTATACAGGCTCTTAATGGTTCAGACCTCTTACTAGTTCAGCACTTAGGGGCTGTTTGGCAACATATGAATGGTTAAGTGCTGAACCAGAAAGAGTAAGAGGTCTGAACCATTAACTGTTGAACCAAGTAAGAGGTCTGAACCCTTAAGAGCCTGTATAATGCTTAACCGTTCAGAGTAAAATGTCTGACCAATTTAGATTAGAGATCTTAACTATTTAGCCTTTGTATAAATCTTAACCATTTAGAGGCAAATGTCTGAACCATTCAGACATCTTCTCGTGAAACAAACATTCTGAACCACTAAGTGCTGAACCAGTAAGAGGTCTAAACCATTAAGAGCGTCATTAAGAGGTAAACAAGCATTAATAACTATAGTGTTTCCTGGCAGAAAACATGCTATACTCTTATTGGATATTATTACAATAACTAATTATGCAGTTCTACGTTTGTCTACATTTCTTGCATCATCAAAATCTATCTCTCATTCTAATATTGAGTCTTTTATAATAAGCCACAAAGCGGGTGGTCACGATGGTAAGATGGTAAGGTAACGGGTCAAACTGGTTTGAAAACGGGTCATTTTTTTAAGTATAAATTTGGATCAGGTCAAAATGTGTTCAAACCAAAATGGGCCAAGGTCGAAACGAGTTCAGACCATCCACATATAGAAACAAAAAAAAAAATACTTGAAAGAAGAGACATATGATGGTGTTATGTCAAAATACTAAACTATACATGACAATCTTGAGTTTTAACTATTTACTATGTCTGAGTCGGGTTCGGATTAAGTTTTATCTCTAGTGGATGAACTGGGTAAAGTTTAGAATGGTTGGGTCAACCGGTGGGAAGTGGTTTGTTTTTTTAACACATAAAACATCCTAACTCGTTTTATTCTGTTTAGCTTACACGGAATAATTTATCAAAACGATTGTTGACACTAAATAATTATACAAAATTATATCTTTTAGATAAAAAAGTGTTTCATGCAAACCCAAACCCGACCCAATTGAACCAAAACACTATAGGGTTTGATTCCCTACTCAACTCATCCATTTTGCCACCTCTAGTATAATTGAACCGGATGTAATGGACATCTTTTTAGAATAGTTATGGATTGTTTGTTTGGCACCTAATGAGCTACTATATTTGCCTCCTAATAGAGCCTACACTACTCTTCTCACAATCTACAATTTATTTGTCGCTGAATCATCCGAAACTGTTCATTATTATACATTTTGTCATTCAGATTTATTCAAAAAAAAAACCGACCGAGGACATCACACTTGTATTATTTAGGGACTTTTAAGTCCCTGCTGCTCAAATTGGTTACTTTTTGAGTGATTTGGAAGCGAAAGTGGGTGAAGTGAGGGAGATAGAAGGTCATCGTACACTTCAAGAATTTTGGTTTGTCGCGATGACGGTTTTAGCGACAATATGTTGTCGTCGGCAAGATACCCTACAGCGATGACATGTCGTTAGGTCACCCTATGGTGAGAGAGGATGAACGAGGATGTGAGGGCGAGTGAAGAGAGAAAAGATAATGTTGTTTTTAAGTCACTTAGGCTATGGCCTAGTGGTAGAGGTAGGACTGGCATATCGTGTATACCCATACACGATAAGACATGATACACGAAATCCCATACACGAACACGACACGATAACTTATCGTGTCCTTTTTTTCAAACACGAACACGACACGACACGACACGATATACACGAAAATTACCTGTTCATACCTGTTAACACGATTGTTCGACTGTTATACATGAAAATTACCTGTTAATATCTGTTAACACGAACACGACATGCTATCTGAGAGTTACAGAGGGAGTTTAAGGGTTTATTTATTTATTTATTTTTTGAACTGAATGAGGAGTGAAAATAGAAATGAATTAAGGAACCCACACGCACATGGCTGATGAGTTTTATTTTATTTAATTTCTTATCGTGTGCTAACGGGTATTAATAGGTAAACAGGTATTTTATTTAATTTCTTATCGTGTGCTAACGGGTATTAATGCGACAAGTGAGACATTTATCATGAGGGCAATTGCAAAAGCGCCAAGAGTAGCAGTGTGCTAAGACCGAGCGCAAAACAAAGACAAGCAAGACGATAATACTTAAGAATGGTTCAAGCTAGTGAATAAGTGTGTGTGTGGCTAGAACTATGAATACTCCACAAAATCCCAATGGAGTCATGAGTACTTACACTCTACTATCATCATGTATCAATTCTTTTAATACCAACACCGAGCTTAGCTATTGCTTTTAAATGTTAAGCATATACTAGAATTAGAGTCATGTTGGACACACATTACTATATCAAGTTAGCTAATGGGGAATTAGCTGAGACATATCAAATCATTAAGGGCCACCGGTATGTATCCTATTCGTCAACATTTCACATCCATGTTATTTTATACAATTGGCAATTTTAGCTTCATCTCAACATTTCACATACATGAGTTTCATGACTAGGGACGGGATTGTCCTAGCTACAATTAGGGATTGGGTTATCCTACATCTAAACATATGGTTAGGATATCCAACATCTAAACATATGGATCGGGTTATCCTACATCTAAACATATGGATTGGGTTATCCTACATCTAAACATATGGTTGGGTTATCCAACATCTAAACATATGGATCGGGTTATCCTACATCTAAACATATGGATTGGGTTATCCTACATCTAAACATATGGTTGGGTTATCCAACATCTAAACATATGGATCGGGTTATCCTACATCTAAACATATGGATTGGGTTATCCTACATTTAAACATAGGGTTCCTAAAAGTATACAGTGAAGTCCTCGCCACACAGAAATTAAAATGTACTTGGCCTAGAGTCAAGTAAGCTAGACGTCTCCTCATTCTATAGAATTGGCAAAAAGTAAACTAGTCGAGTCTAGAGCTGAAATTCAATATCGATCTCTTCCCTGTTCAGTTGAGTAGTTTCGAAGCAGTGGTTGACATGGATTGGTTATCCGATAACCTAGCCAAAGTCTTATGTCACGAGAAGATCATTCGCCTACCACTGCTGAACGAAGAGACACTTGTGATACATGGAGAGAAGTGCGTCACCCCATTGCGGATCATCAATGGCATGAAAGCACATAAGTGCTTACGGAAAGGTTGTATTGCCTATCTAGCACTTGTTGTAGACAAGAAGGCCGTTGGGCCACATCTGACAGATATTCTTTTGATAAAATAATTTCCTGAAGAAATTCCTGAAGTCTTGCCAGGACTACCACCATATCAACAAGTCGAGTTTCACATCGACTTGGTACCGGGAGCCGCACCCATAGCCAAATATCCATGTCGATTAGCACCTTCTGAACCTTGTAGTTGACCGAATAAGGATGTTGTGAGTTCATAACCCCCACTCTTTACCACTATACATCTTTATAAAGGTTTTGAGGGTGGAAAGACATGCAAGTTTTGCAAAAAAAAAAAAAACTGCACAACATTTCGATGAATGAAAATTCATATTTCTAAACCATGTTACAAATGAATTTCCAACTAACTCAAATGGTTTATGAAAGGTTCTAGCTTCTACTCTAAGATAGACTTACGATCGGAGTATTATCAGTTACGAATTCATGAGGAAAGCATACCGAAAATGGCTTTTAAAACTCGTTATAGTTATTACGAGTTTCTCGATTATGCCTTTTGGTTTAACAAATGCACCAGCGGTCTTCATGGATTTAATGAATCGTGTGTGCAAGCCGTATCTAGTCAAATTCGTCATAGTGTTTATTGACGACATTTTGATATACTCTCGATCGACTGATGAACATGAGCAACATTTGAGAACCATTTTAGAGTTGTTAAAGACATAAATTCGCCCCAAAAATCGAAAAACAAGATATAGCCTTACAACTTATTCTTAAGATTGGTGCATAGCATTTTACAATCTTATCATTACCCGACGATACCGATGACTTTGTTGTAAACTATGATGCTTCGCATCATGGATTGGGTTGCGTACCCAAGCAACGTGAAAAAGTTATCGTGTACACGTCACGCCAACTAAAAGTTCATGAGAAGAACTATACCACTCACGAACTAGAGTTAGGCGTGGTGGTATTCGCTTTAAAATTATGGCGACATTATTTATATGGTACTCAATGCATTATTTTCACGGATCATAAAAGTCTTCAACACATATTCAACCGAAAAGAATTAAATATACGTCAACGATGTTTGTTGAATTGTTGAACGACTATGATTGTGAAATAAAGTACCATCCGGGCAAGGCAAACGTTGTAGCAGATGCCTTGAGCCGCAAGGAGCGAGTTAGAACACTAAGAGTTCAAGCATTAGAGAAGATGATTCACAAGCGCTCAAGGAAGAGTATATTCAAGCAGAAACACTTCGAGGCATGAAGGAACAATTAGTGCCGAAAGAAGATGGAACTTTATACATTATGGGTCGAAATTGGGTTCCATTCTTTGGCGGCCTTCGAGATGATATTTTGAGGAAGCACATAGGCCTAAGTATTGAAAGAATACTATTGGTGGCCTAACCTCAAAAGTGATATCGCGACTTATACCGGAGAATGCTTGACTTGCGTGAAAGTCAAAGTCGAGTAGCAAAATCCCTCGGACTTGTTACAACAACCCGAGATTCCCGTTTGGTAATGGGAACAAATATCCATGGACTTCATTACGAAGTTATCCAGGACCTCATGCGTTCATGACATGATATGGGTAATCCTCGATAGATTGACAAAGTCCGCACAATTCTAACCGACTCGGTAGAAGGATAATACTGAGAAACTAGCGGAACTCTATCTCAAAGAAATAGTGGCTCGTCATGGAGTGCCTATTTCAATCATTTCAGACCGAGACGGTCGTTTTATTTCTAGAATTTGGAAATCATTTCAACAGGCCTTTGGATCTCATTTGAATCCAAGTACGGCCTTTCATCCATAAACTGACGGCCAGAGCATCCAAACACTCGAATATATGTTTCGCGCATGTGTTATGGATTTAGGCGGCAATTGGGATACTCATCCACCTTTAGTTGAGTTTTCCTACAATAACAGCTACAATACTACTATACAAGTTGCACCGTTTGAAGCTCTTTATGGTCGAAAGTGTCGCTCTCCGCTATGTTGGGCGGAAACAGGCGATAGTTAATTAATTGGTCCGAAACTAGTCCAAGAGACTACGCATAAAATTCTTAAGATCCGAGACCGTATCAAGGTGGCTCGCGATCGACAAAAGTGCTACGCAGACAAGAGACGGAAGCCATTATCTTTCGAGGTCGGAGACAAGGTCTTGTTGAAAGTCTCACCTTGGAAGTGCGTAGCGAGATTCGGTAAGCGTGGAAAGCTTAACCCTCGATATGTAGGACCATTTGAAATCTTAGAGAAGATTGGCACTGTTGCCTACAAGCTAAAGTTACCAGAAGAACTTAGTAGTGTACACGACACATTTCATGTGTCGAATCTTAAGAAGAGTCCAACACAAGAAACGGTTATCATCTCGGAGGATGAGATTCACATTGATGACAAACTCCAATTCACAAAGCACCTATTAAGGTCATGGACCGGAAGGTCCAGAAAAGACAAAGGAATCGTCACATATTAGTAAAAATTCGTTGGAACTCTCGACACGGACCCCAATATACTTGGGAACGTGAAGACCAAATCAAAGTCAAATATCCTCACTTTTTTTGAGAACAATCCTGCAAAGGATGACTCAGCTTGAATTTCGGGACGAAATTCTCAATAACAGGGGGAGAATGAGACAACTGCCACTTTTCGGTAACTTTCTTACACTTAAAGTACTCATTTTAGCTACATTTTTATGCATTTCGAACACTCGAACTGCGTACTACATAATATACATCTTAGAATACTTATGGAATATTCAATTATGATGCACATGATTCATTTTATTGGGTACATTTGAAATAGTGCAAACAATTCACCGAAACAACTAGAGTAGTGCCTAGTGAACTAGAGTGCTGACGAAAACTCCGGATCCGCAGAAAACATCTAAAATGACATCTTTAGGACTCGGATGAGAGTCCAATATCAATTATATGTTAAACCCTATATGGGAATACAAGAGTTCGGTTAATATTTTACCAATGCCCGGTAGCGCTAAAAACTATCCGAAAAGCGCTAAAAGTGACCATTTCATGAATTTTCCGCAAAATTCAGCAATTGTATTTTATTACAAGATGCAAAAATTGATGTTTAGGCACCAATTTCATATAAAAATACTTATGGAATATCAATTATACACATAACGGAAATTTTCCCTATAACTTCCATAAGCGTACCTTTCGACTATTTACTTGCGAAACGAGCGCTATACATCTAGCCGAACTATATTTTGGCACATGTGGCGAACTAGTGATTATTATTTTAGGTCTTATAAAGCTAGTTTATGGTCATTTCAAGTCAAGAAACATCTCGGAAAATTGAAAACCCTTAACACCTAAATGCTTACATCTTAATAATTCATTCTAAGTCTTAAAAATAACTAACACATTTTTACCACATAAGACCCCCCCCCCCCCCATGGTTATAAACGAAAATAAAGGGGTCCCACACCCTTATTTACTTGCTAAAATATCTAATATTTTACTTATGTGCAAGTGGATCAATTTGGTGAATAATTATAACACTTAGTTTCATTATGTTACTAGCATGTTATCACCACTTTACACCATATTTTACACACACATACGAATACTCCCATCATCTTCATCCATCTTACCAAGAACACCAAAAACCCACTTCACTTTAGTCTTTTATTTGTTGATCAAAATGGATTTCCAAGTAACATAAGAGGATCTAAAGCTTTTGGAAGTAAAAGGAAGGGTTTTCATCCATACAAAAGTGTTCTACCATCAAGATTATCATCTTCTTAGTTCTTAATAATCTTCTAAGATCATCCCTAGCCTAGTGCTAGAAGTAAGCTTCTATATCTATTTTTTTTATACAAATGTATTAAGTTTATGATTGTTATTATTACTAATAATAACCAAGAGATCATACATAATAAACATGAGAAAAAAAAATACAAAGAAGCAAAGATAAAAATCATGATATATTTATGTTTGGTTATATTGTGATCTAAGACTTGTTATATGCATATTTAGTCTTGTTATGATGATTATGATACAAATAAATTGTTAGAAGATATTTTAAGATATGATCTAAAAATTATGCATGTTTATGTTAAAGGGTTTTTAACATAAAGGATTAAATGGATGATCATAACTATTGATCTTGTGAAAGTAATTAAGGTTTTTATTTAAAAACAAGATTTTCACAAGATTATAAAAAGTAACATACAACTAGAGATTTTTATAAAAGTTGTTAAAACTAGAAGTAAACTTGGTTTTTGAACTAGTTAACACATGTTATGATCATGTCCAAAACCCTACATGATTTGGAGATCATTTTGATAAGTTTATGTTATAAAAATCTCATATGTTTTTAGTTAAGATGATTGGGTAAATTGATGGTGATTTGGAAAAGAAAATAATATGTTTATGAAACATGGCCAAATGATTAATAAAAAGGTTATATGGCCATTTTTTTTAGAACATTATGTTAACAAAACTATCATTTTTTTTCTAACAAAGTCTTTACAAGATTAGAAAGTTGGTCTTTCTAAACATAAAAATTGACATAAATATATATTTTGGTAAAATACATATTTATTGAACATATCAAGTATGTGCTATGTGTTATTATTTGTATTAGTTATATATACAATTTAGAGACTTGATAACAATGACACAAATAAATACAAGACATACTTACAACTAAAGACTTACAAGAATACATATAGACACACTTGAAAACAACTTACGGACATTCCAAACTTTCGAATACAAATTATGGTCAAATCGGACGACGGACGAACCTATGAACATATCACAAATCCGAGGAGTTACTATGACGTTTAGACGATTTTCCGACACGAAATATAAGTATCCTATCGATAACAAATTTCGGATGTTTACAAACTTATAAAAACTAGTATGTTTTTATTTACTAACAAGTATACTTAGTAAAATTTTTATAAAATGGTTTTTATAAAAATAAATGGGCTTATTATACTAGTGGGCTATTTTTATAACAAATGGGCTTATATTACTTAATGGGCTATTTTTATAACAAATGGGCTTATATTACTTAATGGGCTATTTTTCTTAATGGGCTTATCTTGATAATGGGCTTAACATAAATTCATGGGCTAAGCCCAAATACTAAACATATGGGCCAAAGCCCAACACTATTCAAGCCCAACACTATTCAAGCCCAACACTATTCAAGCCCAACACTATTCAAGCCCAATACTATTCAAGCCCAACACTAATTGAGGCCCAACACTATTTGAGGCCCAACACTATTTGAGGCCCAACACTATTTGAGGCCCAACACTATTTAAGCCCAATAACTTGAAAACATGGGCTTGGCCCAATGATACCATTTTTGGAAACACAACTATACAATTGATACATATAAGACACGAAATTCAGCGGACTAGATCCGACTATACAACTCACAAGATACAAGATAACATTTATATATATATATTTGGTGAAAAATATATATATAACATTTGAACAATTCATACATCTAATACACAGTTCAATGAGTAGCAAAGACATACAGGTCTTAACACATATTCAAGACACAAGACTTATACTCAAGTCAATACAAAGACCGTAGTGTCTAACAATTCTAGGACCTTTGTAGGTTGTGATACAATTCAAGGACAATGCAAATGAGGTTACAGTTACATACAGTTTACGGAACGCAATACTGTGAGTTCATGTCCCCTATTCATTTAAATGTTTTACAACTTTACAACTAACGGGGAAAATACATGTTCAACGTATGTTAAAGTTAGGGAATGAAACACCTTAGATCATGTGCGAATTAGGGTTATACATATAAGCACCATTAATCCAGTTTGGACCTAGGTACAAGGGGTTAGATCTAATGGGTTTTGGCGAGCCCCACTCTTGGTCGTGGACCCATACAGAAGAGTGCGTTTGTGTCCCAGTCGATAGGAGTCGACATAAAATCGTCTAGGGTTGGATTGCTTCCTAATTCGTCACACATATTAATGTCCTCGCGAAACATTAATGATCAACGATTTCATTGACGCTTTACATACTACATCATACATACAGATACATTTTATACAACTCAGATGTTGTGGATACAGTTTATACATCATACATACAAATACATTTTATACAACTCACATGTTGTGGATACAGTTTATACAACTCACATTTTATGGATACATTTTATACAACTCACATTTTACAGATACATCTCATACAGCTAAACTGCATGAACTCGCTCAACTTTTGTTGATGTTTTCAAACTTAACATGTATTTCAGGAAATTAGTGGACCTGGCAGACATTTCAGTCAATGAAAACAAGTATCAATACTCCATGCCAACTATTGAAGGGTTTGCCTGTTATATACCGCCTCTTTGCGGTGATATAGTGGTCAAAGTCTTGACATTTTAAGACTTACATTTTGATGTATAAAACGATGACAACTTATTTTCATTTGATGGTTTGTAACCAATACATTCAACTTATGTTGCATTCTTTTGAAACAATTATGACAATGGCATTGGAGCTTGTTTTTATTCATTTAGTATGTTCACTTATATTGTTATGCAATGAGAACCGATCAGATCACACCTCGCGCTTCCGCTACGAGCGGGTGTGACAGCTTTGGCCCGTTAGCTAGTAAGCCCGTAGCCCGACTATATAATGTTTATTTTCTTTTCATTTGTACACCATGCTTTCTATTGAATAAACCCTAGCCACTTTTGATCCTCTACGTTCTATACATGTTTATCGATTAACAGGGACATCCCAGGGTCGTCAAAGGTCATCCACACTGCCCCCCTTTGGTCCGTCCCTGTCGCCCCTCCATTGCCGGTCGCGACGGACCCACCTTTTTCTTATCCAACAAACACATATACATGCATACATCTTATATATATAAAGGGACTCATCCTCACCATGGGATGAGAGACGATGAACGAGGATGTGAGGGCGAGTGAAGAGAGAGAAGATAATGTTGCTTTTAATCCACTTAGGCTATGGCCTAGTGGTAGAGGGAAAAAAAACTCTTGGAGGAGACTTGAGTTCGAATCCACCAAAGGTGGTTTTAGCTGTCAAATTTGAGGTGAAGGAGAAAGGTCACTAGTCACTACAAGAATATTGGTATGTTGCGATGAAGGTTTTAGCGACAACATGTTGTCGTTAACAAAAGTTACCCTACAGCGATGACATGTCATCGGCACAAGATTCCTAAATATATTTGTTAGGTCACTCTATGGCCAGAGAGGATGAACGAGGATGTGAGGGTGAGTGAAGAGAGAGAAGAGAACGTTGTTTTAACTTTTAATGGTGAGAAGGTTATTAGGGAATATAATGATCAAATACAAATAGGTCTTAACAAACAAAATGGCCTTAAGAGCACCCATAACAACAAATGTGATACATCCAACAATCTGTCTAGTCAGCATGTCAGATCATTCCAAACTACCACCATTTCAAACCTCACTTTTTCATCCAACAATAAACCATTCCAAATCTCTACATCACATCCCACGTTTTACACTAAAAATACAAAAAAAAAAAAAAAAAAAAAAAACTATTGTTAGTGAGTGCTCCCCACTAAATCTAAACCACACCCGTCTGCTCCATCAAACCTCCTCCCACCAGACCACCTCTTCCAACAAGGAGGTTTGTTTAACACTTGGTTTGTTGAGCGGACTTGAGCAACGGATGATCCGTTGTTTATCTCTAATAAGAAGTGAAGGAAGCTTTTTTTAATCTCCTTCAATATGATATTTAATTGCAAAATAAAAAAAAAACAATTATGTATTTACTCTAGTAGAGTAATTAGATAATGATTCCACTAATGTAAAAAAAAAAAAAAAAAAAACTTGTATTGAATTTTTAACCACCAACCAGATACTTGTTGATCATTGCACTTACGACCATGGTTAACATTTTCCTTTATATTCAAAATTATAATAAGTTTGACGTCCAATATGGGGCAAATTATTTCAACTCATCATTATCACACTATAGACCTTCACTCCTTCGCAATGTTGTAGAAGGCGCTAGGCGCTAGTCGGGCGGTGAGGTACCGCCTAGGGATTAATCGGGATTAATAGGGATTAATCGGGATTAATCGGAATGGGAATTTATATATGTAATTTTTCAAATTTATATATATATACACAATAATATAAAAATAATACTTCAAAATTCACATAAATACTTCAAAATTCACATAAAAATTCAAAAATTAACCAACTTTTGACCAAGTAGACCGACTAGGACCGATTTTTACCGACCAGGACCGATTTTGACCAAAAAACCCATGGTCCGATTAGTCCGACTTGACCGACTTTTGACCGACTAGGACCGACTTTTGATCGACTAGGACCGATTTTGACCTGGACCGATTAATTGGCCAATTTGCTCAAAATTAGGCGATTAGTAGCCGACTAGCGCCTAGGCGCCGATTAATCGGCCGCCTAGACCGATTTCTGCAACAATGCTCCTTCGTGGTCAACCATGATAATAAATCCCATAAATATTTTTATTAGATTATGTGATAGGTTACAAATGGGATCCTTTGGGTATGTTTGGCATAGAGTTTTTAGAGGCTTTTAGTAGCTTCAAGCTTTTAAGAAAAAACTTATACTCAGTAAAAAGTCTTGTGTCTTGTTTGGTTGAAGAAGATTGAAGCTTTTAGGTTAGCAGGTTGAAGCTTTTGGTTGAACGCTTCTACTAGTAGCGTTTAGAAGGAGCTACAAGCTTTTAGGGAAAAATGACTATTTTAACCTCTAAAGATAATAATTTTTTAATGCATAAACTTTTTAAATTTTTAGTTATGTTCATTTTGGTTATTTTATACATTTTATTAAAAGCTCCAGCTACCAGCAAATATATCTAATAAGCTACTAGCTACCAGCTACAGCTACCAGCCACCAGCTTTCAGCCACCAGCTATCCTACTTTTGCCAAACATACCCTTTGTATAGAGACCATATTACACTCTAGAGTTTGGTACGGTACAAACCATATTTATTCTACACAGACCATAAGAATAGATTTTAGCACTTAAAAAAAGTTAAATTAGCACATACCAAAACATTACATACATAAAAGTTGCACTTTTAATTATATTACCACATGAAAATTAATCAAGATAATTGATTTTAGCAAATATTTGAATGATATCAACACTTTTCTTAATCAGCACATTGAAAACAAAAGGAAGATCCAAATAAAGAATTAATTGCTTGTTAGCATATTTATAGGGAATTCAATATAATTGATATTATTTAGGATATTATTTTATCATTTATCTAGAATTGGTTGGTGGCATGGATGCCACGTGACACTTTTTAAATGGTTCTTAGAGTTTGTATACGAAATGTGGTTTGTATTTGATCGTACTCCTTACACTCTATACCCTGTGCTATAACAAAATATCAATTCTTGGTCTAATATGAATACTCTCGCAAGCTAAGCACGAGAGATATTCAGACCATATTACACTATACTATGACATGATATTGATTCTTGGTCTAATAAATTTTTGTTTTTGATAGAATTGGATTTTCTATTCAAAAGAGAGTTGCGGCATAGTTTTTTTTGACCGTTTCCCTGTCGTAAATTTTCCTATAATATTACCGAATATATCTATATTTGAATTCAATAATTAAATATGTGATTCTTTACACAAGTGAATTCAAAGATGACACCAAAGATTGGATCAAACAATTAAACTTATGTGGAAGAACAAAAGTTGATTGGACACACAACCAACAAACTTCGAAAATACTTTTAATCTTATCTAAACATAAAATAAAATCCTTACATTATAAACTACTTGACGTGCACCTAACCTATAGAAATTTTAACCCAATTCAAAATACTTTTAATCTTACCTAAACATAAAATAAATAATAATTATTTAACTCTTATCTAAATAAACTAGTGGGTACGTTTTAGTCAACCACAATCACGAAGACTTGGGTCAATATTCATGACTTTGTAGCCATTTTAACACACTCACGTCGTAGCTTTGAAAATTTACATAATTTTGGTAAATTTAAACAACTTATAGGATTTAATGATGGTAAAGAATAGTATATAAGACAGCGTTCGTTTCACAGAATGTAATGGAATCTTAATGGAATTAGAACATTGATTCCACTCCTTATTTTGTTGGTTTCAACAAGAAAATGAGGGGCTGTTTGTTTACCTCTTAATGAGGCTCTTAATGGTTCAGACCTCTTACTGGTTCAGCACTTAATGGTTCAGACTGTTTGTTTCACGAGCAGAAGTCTGAATGGTTCAGACATTTGTCTCTGAATGATTAAGTATTATAAAGAGTCTGAATGTTAAGACCACTAATCTGAATTGGTCAGACATTTGCCTCTGAACGGTTAAGTATTATACAGGCTCTTAATGGTTCAGACCTCTTACTAGTTCAGCACTTAGGGGCTGTTTGGCAACATATGAATGGTTAAGTGCTGAACCAGAAAGAGTAAGAGGTCTGAACCATTAACTGTTGAACCAAGTAAGAGGTCTGAACCCTTAAGAGCCTGTATAATGCTTAACCGTTCAGAGTAAAATGTCTGACCAATTTAGATTAGAGATCTTAACTATTTAGCCTTTGTATAAATCTTAACCATTTAGAGGCAAATGTCTGAACCATTCAGACATCTTCTCGTGAAACAAACATTCTGAACCACTAAGTGCTGAACCAGTAAGAGGTCTAAACCATTAAGAGCGTCATTAAGAGGTAAACAAGCATTAATAACTATAGTGTTTCCTGGCAGAAAACATGCTATACTCTTATTGGATATTATTACAATAACTAATTATGCAGTTCTACGTTTGTCTACATTTCTTGCATCATCAAAATCTATCTCTCATTCTAATATTGAGTATTTTATAATAAGCCACAAAGCGGGTGGTCACGATGGTAAGATGGTAAGGTAACGGGTCAAACTGGTTTGAAAACGGGTCATTTTTTTAAGTATAAATTTGGATCAGGTCAAAATGTGTTCAAACCAAAATGGGCCAAGGTCGAAACGAGTTCAGACCATCCACATATAGAAACAAAAAAAAAAAAAAATACTTGAAAGAAGAGACATATGATGGTGTTATGTCAAAATACTAAACTATACATGACAATCTTGAGTTTTAACTATTTAATGTCTGAGTCGGGTTCGGATTAAGTTTTATCTCTAGTGGATGAACTGGGTAAAGTTTAGAATGGTTGGGTCAACCGGTGGGAAGTTGTTTGTTTTTTTAACACATAAAACATCCTAACTCGTTTTATTCTGTTTAGCTTACACTGAATAATTTATCAAAACGATTGTTGACACTAAATAATTATACAAAATTATATCTTTTAGATAAAAAAGTGTTTCACGCAAACCCAAACCCGACTCAATTGAACCAAAACACTATAGGGTTTGATTCCCTACTCAACTCATCCATTTTGCCACCTCTAGTATAATTGAACCGGATGTAATGTACATCTTTTTAGAATAGTTATGGATTGTTTGTTTGGC
Organism: Helianthus tuberosus; assembly: GCA_030545235.1. Taxonomy (NCBI): domain Eukaryota; kingdom Viridiplantae; phylum Streptophyta; class Magnoliopsida; order Asterales; family Asteraceae; genus Helianthus; species Helianthus tuberosus. Next base: position 6,626,965 of record CM060362.1, read on the forward strand.
ACCTAATGAGCTACTATATTTGCCTCCTAATAGAGCCTACACTACTCTTCTCACAATCTACAATTTATTTGTCGCTGAATCATCCGAAACTGTTCATTATTATACATTTTGTCATTCAGATTTATTAAAAAAAAACTGACCGAGGACATCACACTTGTATTATTTAGGGACTTTTAAGTCCCTGCTGCTCAAATTGGTTACTTTTTGAGTGATTTGGAAGCGAAAGTGGGTGAAGTGAGGGAGATAGAAGGTCATCGTACACTTCAAGAATTTTGGTTTGTCGCGATGACGGTTTTAGCGACAATATGTTGTCGTCGGTAAGCTACCCTACAGCGATGACATGTCGTTAGGTCACCCTATGGTGAGAGAGGATGAACGAGGATGTGAGGGCGAGTGAAGAGAGAAAAGATAATGTTGTTTTTAAGTCACTTAGGCTATGGCCTAGTGGTAGAGGTAGGACTGGCATATCGTGTATACCCGTACACGATAAGACATGATACACGAAATCCCATACACGAACACGACACGATAACTTATCGTGTCCTTTTTTTCAAACACGAACACGACACGACACGATATACACGAAAATTACCTGTTCATACCTGTTAACACGATTGTTCGACTGTTATACATGAAAATTACCTGTTAATATCTGTTAACACGAACACGAAATGCTATCTGAGAGTTACAGAGGGAGTTTAAGGGTTTATTTATTTATTTATTTTTTGAACTGAATGAGGAGTGAAAATAGAAATGAATTAAGGAACCCACACGCACATGGCTGATGAGTTTTATTTTATTTAATTTCTTATCGTGTGCTAACGGGTATTAATAGGTAAACAGGTATTTAACCTGTTTATAAACGAAAATTAACAGGTAATTTCGTGTCTACCTGTTTGGTACACGATACCTATTAAGGCCATACACGACACCTGTTAACTTCGTGTAGATTCGTATCGTTTATTCGTGTAAAATTGCCAGCCCTAGGTAGAGGGAAAAAACTCTTGGAGGAGACTTAAGTTCGAATCCACCAAAGGTGGTTTTAGCTGTTAAATTTGAGGTGAAAGAGAAGGTCACTAGACACTACAAGAATCTTGGTATGTTGCGATGAATGTTTTAGCGACAACATGTTGTCATTAACAAAAGTTACCCTACACTGATTGTCACACCCCGACCACGTAAAGCGACTAGACGTGGCGGAAACGTCGGGGAGTGTTGTAACAGAATCATTGTTTCATAACCATGGAATAAATAAATTTTGTTTTATTGAATAAATGAACTCATTGTTTTAATACAATCAAATAAGTACAACTATGATCTTCCAAGTTTTTAAAGTTGCTAAGGCACGAGTCCATCCTAAATGTAGCATGTATCAACAATCATTGCAAAGTAGTACCTGAAACATGTGTAAAAATAGGTATGTCAGCATAAAAATGCCTGTGAGATACATAGGTTTTGTGAAAATAGAATTCATGACTTGTAAGTTTAAGAAAAAGTTTAATAAAGTTTAGTCATGAACCTTGTAAATTGATTTGTTTGTAAATCGTTTGAAAAACAATAAGATCAGATGATATGTATAAATAAATGTAAGGTTAAATGAATAATCATATAAAATGAGTTTGTATAAGATAAGTTGTTTTGTAAAACAATATTTTGATAAAAAGGCTTATAGTATATTTGAAAATATACTTTGGATTTTAAGAGAATCAAAGGAGTAATATATTAAAGTATATTTCAGTTCCAATATCGTTAACCCAAGTGTACTACATAACGCCACGGTATGTAATGCAATGAAAACACTTATATATAAGAAGTACCAGCGGCGTATCTACCATGTTTTCATCACATTACACCCGTCCCGTTATCTAAACACTAACCAAAACCCAATCAATAGATAGATAGTACATTAAATACACATTCGTTGTTTAAAATAATAGTTTTAAGTAGTATATTACAAGTATATTTCGGATTTATAAATAACATATTAAACTATGTTTTGGTTTTGTAAATAACATATCAAAATATGCTTTGGATGTGATTAACAAAATATATGTTGGTTTTGTACAATACCACGCATGAGAGCATATCAAACTATACTTTTGGGAGTATATCAAAATATACTTTAAAAGTGTGATTTAAGAATTCATTCAGACCTAGTGCATCAAAATACACCTTTGAGACTATAGGGATACCACAAAGGCAATCCCTATTTGGATGGAGAAACAAATTGGTTTCAGACATTCCATGACAACAGGAATGAGGTGTCTAATCCTATAGCGCTATATCATACTAACAACCGGTCTGGTGAACAAAATAAGTACAATTCAACAATTAATGTTATAGTCTTTGAAAAATCAGTGTTTAAACCATAGATAGTCATTCAGTTCGTCAACAGATAAGTACTAACATGTATAATCAATTATACTTTGAAATCATGAAAATAACACATAGGTACACATGCTTCACCCCAAAACAGTTTGGAATACAGTAAAATAGGGGAACTATGTACTCACTTGAGACTGCTCAGAAGTCCTAAGATAACCACCAAGCAATGCTAGAGATCACGGAATCAAACGGCACCTAATATAGGTAACTATGTTAATATACCGGACCTAAATCGGAGGATTTAGATAGAATGAGGGTTCGTAAACCAAACGAGTATGGAGACTCGTGTCATATGGTTTAACAAAGCCTACATACTAAATGAAACCTAACCTAAGAGCTTGCGACCCATTACGACCCGTTTAGGTAGCTTATGCTACTTTAACGCGTCGTTCGCGTGAAACGCGTCCGGACCGCTTAACTAGTCCTATGACAAGTAGCATATGCCTTAACATGTCTAATATTGTTGTCAAATCAGTTTAGATGTCAAAAGTTATGTTACATATGTTTAAAATTGAATTTTGGTGTCAAAAGGGCATTTTGGTAATTTACCTAAGGCATATAAACTACCTATCATACAACTACTTAAACGAAGCGACCATAAGGTATAACCTTGGAAGGTTATTCCCTATATACTATGGTCACCTAATATGCTTGGTCGGATCCTAATGATCGACCAAACGGGTCGGGTTCGAAAGTATAAGCGATTGTTTAGATCGCTTACCTTACGACCCTATATAAGCACTAAACTAAAAGTGACGAGCTAAGCATGTTAAAACATGCTTAACTAAGTTTAGAAAACAGGTTTGGTATCAAAACAAACGGTTTTGATACCTAAAAGTAGTTTGGTTACAAAATACGCAAGAATGCGCATTTTGGCTGAAACTACGACTCGTCACTGAGCCTAGATAACGTGGTGATCAGTAGGTATAGTCACTAAGGACTATAACCATCGTGATCACGCTCACGTTATGAAGTTCAAACGAACTTCGCATTGACCATAAAATGGTCAATGCAGAAAGTCAAACAAAGTTTGACTTTCGGACTCGAAAAGCAATAAAAGAACGAAGGAACACTTACAAAGGGTCCCCGCAAGATTGATAATCCAAGTATTCTTAGGTATGAGGTGATGAAACACCCCAACTTAGAGAAATCTCATATTTCAAGTGGGTTTTGCAATGGGGGGGATGGGTATATATAGGATTTCCCGAACCGTTAGGATCGTTTCTTGGAAACCGTTTTCTTGGAAACCGTTATCGAATCTTGTGCGTACACTTGTTGGAAAGTTGTGGTAACTAAAAATGGCCTCTCATGAGCTGAAAGGGCAAGTGTGAGTGTGTGGTGGTGAGTTTAACAGCTGTAATCTGCTGTTAAATTCAGTTAACCTGGTCTGGAAGGCTAACGCGGCCCGCATCAGGATACACACAAAACTTAGGCGGGCCGCCTGGCCTTGTCTGATCAGAACCAACTTTCAGAAATGACAGTTTTAGTCCCTGTTGCGTATTTAAGCCATTTCCGACACTTCTAAGGCCCGTAAAGCCAACTTTAAGGCCCTAAAATGATGCCTAAACATTGTGGACATGAAACATGCTCAAAAATATTCCGGATGTCAGTTCATTTGGTCGTACGACCGCGATGTTCGCTTAATTACGACGGAATGCGCATAAGCGCGAAAAACGATCCAAATGACGCGACGAATAAATTTTTCTTATGCCAAACACTAAAATAAAATATTTTAGTGCTTACATAAATTTTTGGATGTCCGGATGTATTCAGAACGTAAGTTATGCGTGAAAATGCAAACTTATGCACTTTTTGACGCTTTTAGTCCCTGGATGACCCAAAAGTTTATTTTAGCATACCGAACCCCTCAAAGCCTATTTCTAAGCTATGTAAAGGATATTTATGGTATGTTTAACATATGGTCATGTTTCGGAATGTCTGTTACATTTCAAATTGGCATACTTTCGCAGTTTGTCAAGTTTAGTCCCTGTAAGCGAATTAACTTGTTTTTGCCATACCAAAGCCTTCAAAACTTATTTCTAAGTTATGTAAAGATTATTTAAGGTATGTTAAGCCTATTTCACTATTCCGGAGTGTTCGTTGGATTAAACTGGTTATATTTATGCCTCAGAGCGCGTATAACCCTCCAGAAAGCGATTTAAAGCTTAAGATCGAACAAGAGTTGATATGTGCAAACGATACACATATTTTTACAAATCCCAAGTATGAAATACAATATTTCATTGGTTTGGCATTTGTTTGATGGTTGAAGTGACACAGGTGTCACACTGATGACATGTCATCGGCACAAGATTTCTAAATATATTTGTTAGGTGCACTCCATGACCAGAGAACATGAACGAGGATGTGAGGGTGAGTGAAGAGAGAGAAGAGAATGTTGTTTTAACTTTTAAGGGTGAGAAGGTTATTAGGTAGTATAATAATCAAATACAAATAGGTCTTAACATACAAAATGGCCTTAAGAGCACCCATAACAACAAACGTGATCCATCCAACAAACTGTCTATTCAGTATGTCACATCATTCCAAACTACCATCATTTCAAACCTCACTTTTTCCTCCAACAATAAACTATTCCAAATCTCTACATCACATCCCACGTTTAAAAAAAAAAAAAACTGTTGTGAGTGAGTGGTCCCCACTAAATCAAACCACACCCGTCTGCTCCATCAAACCTCCTCCCACATAACCACCTCCTCCAACAAGGAGGTTTGTTTAACACTTGGGTTGTTGAGCGGACTTGAGCAACGGATGATCCGTTGTTTATGCTCTAATAAGAAGTGAATGAAGCTTTTTTTAATCTACTTTAATATGATATTTAGTTGCAAAAGTTAAAAAAAAATCTTGTATTTACTCTAGTAGAGTAATTACATAATTACTCCATTAATGTAAAAAAAACCTTGTATTGAATTTTTAACCACCAACCAGATACTTGTTGATCATTGCACTTACGACCATGGTTAACATTTTCCTTTATACTCAAAATTATAATAAGTTTAACGTCCAATATGGGGCAAATTATTTCAACTCATCATTATCGTACTATAGAACTTTACTCCTTTGTCGTCAACCATGATAATAAATCCCATAGATATATTTTATTAGATTATGTGATGGGTTACAATTGGGATCCTTTGTATAGAGACCATATTACAGTTTAGGGTTGGTTCCGTTACAAACCATATTTATCTTACACAAACCATAAGAACAGATTCTAGCACTTAAAAAAAGTTAAATTAGCATATACCAAAACAATACATACATAAAAGTAGCACTTTTGAATTATATTAGCATATGGAAATTAATCAAGATAATTGATGTTAGCACATATTTGAATTATATCATCACTTTTTTTAATCAACACATTGAAAACAAAAGTAAGATCCAAATAAAGAATTAATTGCTTGTTATCATATTTATAGGGAATTCAATATAATTGGTATTATTTAGGATATTATTTTATTATTTCTCCATAATTGTTTGGTGGCATTGATGCCACGTAACACTTTTTAAATAGTTCTTATAGTTTGTATGCGAAATGTGATTTGTATTTGATCCTACTCCTTACACTCTATACCCTGTGCTATAACAAAATATCAATTTTTGGTCTGATATGAATACTCTCGCAAGCTAAGCACGAGAGAGATTCAGACCATATTACACTATACTATACTATGACATGATATTGATTCCTATAATATTACCGAATATATCTATATTTGAATTCAATAATTAAATATGTGATTCTTTACACAAGTGAACAAAAGTTGATTCGACACACAACCAACAAACTCCGATGTACGACTGTTTTTTTTTTTTTTTTTTCCAAAGTTCCAAGAGCAATCAAATCCTTGCATTATAAACTAGTTGATTTCAACCTTTTTTCTTTACGAAGGGGATTATAAGTTAAAAACAAGCAATCAAATCCTTACATTATAAACTAGTTGACGTGCACCTAACCTATAGAAATTTTAACCCAATTCAAAATACTTTTAATCTTATCTAAACATAAAATAAATAATAATTATTTAACTCTTATCTAAAGAAACTAGTGGGTACGTTTTAGTCAACCGCAATCACGAAGACTTGGGTCAATATTCATGACTTTGTAGCCATTTTAACACACTCACGTCGTAGCTTTGAAAATTTACATAATTTTGGTTAATTTGAACAACTTATAGGATTTAATGATGGTAAAGAATAGTATACAAGACAACGTTCGTTTCACAGAATGGAATGAAATCTGAATGGAATTAGAATGTTGATTCCACTCCTTATTTTGTTGGTTTCAACAAGAAAATGAGGGGTTGTTTGTTTATACCTATTAATAAGGCTCTTAATAGTTCTGACCTCTTACTGGTTCAGCACTTTATGGTTCGGACTGTTTGTTTCACGAGCAGAAGTCTCAATGGTTCAGAAATTTGTCTCTGAATGATTAAGCATTATACAGAGTCTGAATGTTAAGACCTCTAATCTGAATTGGTCAGACATTTGCCTCTGAACGGTTAAGCATTATACAGGTTCTTAATGGTTCAGACCTCTTACTAGTTCAACACTTAGAGGCTGTTTGGCAACATCTGAATGGTTAAGTGCTGAACCAGTAAGAGGTCTGAACCAGTAAGAGGTCTGAACCATTAAGAGCTTGTATAATGCTTAACCGTTTAGAGGAAAATGTCTGTATTCAGATTAGAGATCTTAACTATTTAGACATTTATATAAATCTTAACTATTCAGAGGCAAATGTCTGAACCATTCAGACATCTCCTCGTGAAACAAACATTCTGAACCATTAAGAGCTGAACCAGTAAGAGGTCTAAACCATTAGGTAAATAAACATTAATAACTATAGTGTTTCCTAGCAGAAAACATGCTATACTCTTATTGGATATTATTACAATAACTAATTATGCAGTTCTACGTATGTCTACATTTCTTGTATCATCAAAATATATCTCTCATTCTAATATTAAGTCTTTTAACTGAGCCACCACTTCAAGCTTGTTAGTGCTCCATAGCACGTTTTCCTTGAATCACAGCAGGTTGCCTGAAACATGTTTTAAAAATATTTTATCAGCGGGGAAATACTGGCGAGTCATTCAGTTTACATAAAATGACACATATTTATAGATTATAGTATAAGAGCGATTACAATGGCTTTTATCTTATTTTTATCTGGCGCCGTGTCACCTCCTGGTGACGATGGTCATACCACTATTGGGTCATTTCACCCAAGTAGTGATGATTATCACTGTTAGGATTTATTAGCCTAACCGTGAGAAATTAGTAATGTGCACAATACCCCACTAGCCAGTGATTCAAGATAACCACGACTTAATCCCTGTAATTATAACTTTTGAAAATACTTGGAGTATTGCAAAACATTATTGATAAAAAGAGAATGACTCACATTGCAAGTTTAACGGGCAGAGTTTAGCCTACTGATTAGCCTTGTAACCTAATTTAAATAATATGCACACGAACTAGGTTAGTAACTAATACAGCATTTACGATAACTCACGAGATTAAAACCCTCACAACGAATGACAAAGTGCAACACTTAAACATCTATCGAATTTACGACGAATGACAAAGTATGGCCCTAATGTGGGCAGCACTTAAACATCCATTGGATAGTTTCAATCAATCGGACATTGAATCGTAGCAGCGATCGAGTTAATACCCTGTATCGTAGCAGCGCCTTGCTATCTTAAATTTCCAATTTGAGCAGTGAGACTTCGTTTTTGAGAATTGTTTTCGACACCAGTGAACTGCTCATGACCAAATCTATTTATAGCTGATTTTTGAGGTTTACGCGGCCCGCGTAACCCACACTTAATCTTTACGCGGCCCGCGAGAGGCTCTAGTCGTAGACTAGGGCTAGCGTGTCATCAGTAGTGCTACCACGTGTACGCCACGTGGCCTGGGAACGCTTATCCAGTCAACCAGACATTGACGCGGCCCGCGTAAGCCTATGCTTACTCTTACGCGGCACGCGTGAAACCCAAAAACCTTGATTTCTTAGTTTTTCATGCACGTTAGGGTTTCAGGGGTCCGGGTTTTCACTTACGGGTCGTTTTGTGACATTTTTGAAAGTCCTTACATCCTCCCCACCTTATTTAAAATCTCGTCCTCTTGATTTATTGGAATAAGTGAGGATACTTTTGCTTCATTTCCGATTCCAGCTCCCAAGTGTATTCGGGTCCTCTTTTTGACTCCCATTTGACCTTGACTAGTACTAGTCTTTTGTGTTTGAGAATCTTGACTTTTCGATCTTCTATTTGAAGCGGTTTCTCTACGAACTTCAACTTTTCATTTACTTCTATATCTTGAAGAGGTACTACCAGGGATTCATCAGATAAACATTTCTTAAGATTGGATACATGAAATACGTCATGTACTCCAGCTAGTTCTTCTGGTAGTTATAAATGATAGGCGACTGGCCCTATTCGCTGTATTACTGGGAATGGTCCTATGTAGCTTGGACTTAGCTTTCCTTTCTTACCGAACCGAACTACTCCTTTCCAAGGAGAAACTTTCAAGAGTACCTTGTCTCCAATTTGAAATTCTAGTGGCTTGCATCGATTATCGGCATAACTCTTCTGACGATCTCGAGCCGTTTTCAGTCTTTCCTTGATTTGAGTGATCTTTTCGGTGGTCTCTTGCACAATTTCCGGACCTGATAGTTGACTTTCTCATATCTCTGCCCAGCAGACTGGAGTTCTGCATTTTTCGTCCATAGAGTGCTTCGAATGGGGCAGCTTCTATGCTTGCATGATAACTGTTATTATAGGAGAATTCGATTAAGGGTAGGTGGTCATCCCAGTTTCCACCAAAATCTATCACACATGCCCTAAGCATGTCCTCTAGGGTTTGGATCGTCCTTTCACTTTGTCCGTCTGTTTGAGGATGGTATGCAGTGCTTAAATTTAGTCGAGTTCCCATTGCTTCCTGGAAACTTGTCTAGAAATGGGAAATGAAACGACTATCCCTATCTGATACAATGGAGAGTGGGACTCCATGTAAGGATACTACCTCGTCTACATACAACTTTGCTAACCTTTCCATGCTAAAAGTTTCCTTCATGGGTAGAAAATGAGCTGATTTGGTTAATCGATCCACAATTACCCAAATCGTGTCATTACATTTTCTGGTTTTGGGTAACTTCGTAACAAAGTCCATAGTTATAAGTTCCCATTTCCATATAGGCATTTCTAATTGTTGTAGTAGACTTGAGGGTTTCTGGTGTTCTGCCTTAACTTGTGAACAAGTAAGACACTTAGAAACATATTTAGCTATGTCCTTTTTCATTCCTATCCACCAGAAATTATTCCTTAAATCTTGGTACATCTTATTGTTACCAGGATGCATGGTATACCTAGACTTATGGGCTTCCTCTAAAATCTTATTTCTTAACTGTCCTTGCTTAGGTACCCAAATCCTTTTCTTATGGAATCTCCAAATTCCATCACTTCCTTGCTCTAATTCTTTTACTCGTCCCTTCATTCCTTCAGCATCATCTTTGATTGCTGTTTCCTGAATATTTTTCAGTTGTTCCATTAAATCTAACTGTAGATTTAATCTAAGAGCACGAACTCGCTTTTGCTTTTCATGATACTTACGACTTAAGGCATCTGCAACTACATTTGCTTTTCCTTCGTGATATTGAATATCACAGTCGTAGTCACTTAGGATTTCCATCCATCTCCTTTGTCTCATGTTCAATTCTTTCTGCCCAAATATGTATCTTAAGCTTTTATGGTCTGTATAGATAGTAAACTTACTTCCGTACAGATAATGTCACCAAATCTTAAGGGCAAAAATTATGGCTCTTAATTCTAAGTCATGAGTCATATAGTTTTCTTCGTGCTTTTTCAATTGTCTTGAGGCATACGCAATTACCTTTTTGCGTTGCATTAGCACACATCCTAATCCTAACTTAGAAGCATCACAGTAAACTTCAAAATCTTCTATTCCTTCTGTCAAGGCAAGAATTGGGGCGTTTGTTAACTTTTGCTTCAAAATCCTAAAGGCCTCTTCTTGCCTAGGCCCCCATTCGAACTTAACTGCTTTACAGGTTAGCTTAGTTAATGGCACATCTATCTTGAAAAAATCCTTAATGAATCGTCTATAGTAACCAGCTAATCCTAGAAAACTTCTAATTTCCATAGCTGTTTGTGGGACTTTCCATTTGGTGATTGCTTTTATTTTAGAGGGATCTACGTGAATACCTTCGTGATTCACCACGTGTCCTAAAAAAATTGTACCTCTTGTAGCCAAAATTCACATTTCGAGAATTTGGTGTAAAGTTTCTCTTTTCTTAACAAAGTTAAGAGTGCATGCAGGTGCTGACAGTGTTCATCCTGGCTTTTGGAATAAATAAGTATATCGTCGATGAAAACAATTACAAATTTATCCAAATACGGTTTACAGATTCTATTCATCATGTCCATAAATGCTGCTGGAGCATTTGTTAGTCTGAAGGGCATGACTGTAAACTCGTAATGACCATACCTCGTTCTGAAAGCAGTTTTAGGTATGTCTTCTTCTTGTACCTTCAATTGATGATATCCGGAGCGTAAATCTATCTTAGAAAAGTATCTAGCTCCTTGAAGTTGATTAAAAAGATCATCAATCCTAGGTAATGGATATCGATTCATAATTGTAACCTTATTTAATTCCCTATAATCGATACACATTCTCATCGAACCATTTTTCTTCTTTACGAACAACACTGGAGCTCCCCACGGGGATGAACTAGGTTGTATAAATCCTTTGCTTAATAATTCATCTAACTGCTTTTTCAGTTCTAGCATTTCGGTGGGTGCTAACCGATAAGGTGCCTTGGCTATCAGTGTAGTTCCAGGAATTAGATGAATCCTAAATTTGACTTCCCTATTGGGTGGTAATCCCGGTAGTTCTTCTGGGAATACATCAGGGTATTCTGATACTACTGGAATTTCTTCAAGTTCCTTACCTTTCGTGTTAATGATTACCGAAATCATATACACCACTTCTTGTTTTCTTGAATAACTGGCCAACTTCATTAATGAAATGAATTTCAGTGGGTTTTGTGGCTTATCTCCTATAATTACCACTAATTCTCCTGTGGGTGTATGAATTTCTATGGAATTCTTATCACAGAGAATTCGAGCATGGTTGGCTACTAACCAATCCATTCCTAAGACAACATCGAATCCGACTAAATTCATAGGTAACAGGTTTGTAGAAAATTTATGGCCTAAGAGTCCTATCTTTCCTTCTCGCAAAACCTTATCTATTTTAACAGAATTCCCATCTGCCGTCTCGACTGTAAAAATCTGCCTAAGGTTGATTAAGGGTAAGTTAAGTGCTTGGCAGAATGAAATATTTATAAAACTTTGGTTTGCACCAGAGTTAAATAATACTTTTGCATAAACGTCGTGAACTAGGAACGTACCAGTTATCACATCAGGGATTAATTCTGCTTCCTGAGTAGTCAACTGGAAGGCTCTTACGTTTTTCTTGGTAGTTCATTCTGCAGGTTTAGCTTTGTTATCAGCTGGTTTAACCAATTTTGGGCAGTCTGGCCTAAAATGTCCAGCTTCTCCACAGTTGTAGCAGATTGTGGATTTCTTCCTCTAGCAGTCTTCCTCTTGATGCCCCGAAATTTTACAAAAATTGCAATACCCTTTGCATCTACCAAAATGCTTTCTTTTGCAGGTATTGCAAAATGGAGCAGTGGGAGATTGCCTGGTCCCTCTTTTCTTGAAGTTGCTACTATTACCCACACGGAATCCTTCGGTAATCTTTTGGGCCACTTCTTTCTTCCGGTTTTCTTCTCTTGTGCGTACCAGCCCGTCAGTTAGGGTGTTAGCTAATTCCACAGCATCGTCAATAGTGCGAGGTCTCGCAGCTTTAACGATATCACGGATTTCGCCAATTAATCCCCAAATGTAGCGGGAAATAAGCACCGGCTCTGGCGAAGCCAGGGTAGGTACTACTCTAGCATACTCGAAGAATGTCGAAGTAAACCCTCGACAGTCTACATCCACCATCCGGTGGTTCAAGAATTTATTCGCCATTTGTTCCTTTTCATACTCAGGACATAATTTTCTTTCCACTAGCCGCTTAAATTTTTCCCAACTTATGGCATAGGCTACATCGCTTCCTTTGGCTTGAAGTACCGTATTCCACCATTCTAGCGCCCCTTCTTTAAAAATATGCGACGCGTACATGACCTTGTCTTCCTCGGCACACTTACTTATTTTAATCATCGCCTCGGTTTTCTCTAACCAACGCAGTGCAGCAGTCGCCCCTTCCTTTGGCAAGAAACTACTTGTAAGTGCAATCAGGCATTGCAGCTTTCATTCTTTTAAGGAGTGGGGCTTGTATCCCATCGTTGTCGTTATTAGTATGGTTACCGCCTCCGTTTACACTATTACTGAAATTGTCGCCGTGTGTACGTTTGCTAGGAATAATTTGTTGAGGTTCAACTGGATTTCGGGCAGCAGCAAGGATTGCTGGAATAACATTGGCTATTCCTTGAGCAACGATATTCTCGATATCTTGCCTATTCAGAAATTGATCTTCATGGTTTTGTTCAGATTGATTAACTTCGTTAACGGGTTCATTACCAGCGTGTTCCATCTGGTAATTAATATATATAAGTGATTAGCAGAAAATAATTAATAACCAAACATAACAAAACAATCGCACATAATCACATCAACACGTATAGCCAAAATTTTCGATTTCTCGACTTCCATTTTTATATATTATAATATGCATCCGTACACACCCGTTATCTTACAAAAGTTTTATTTTTAGGTTATTTCACATAATTATATTTTTATGATTATATTATTATACACCACATGACCACACACACGATCCCTGTTGGCTGGCACTTCAGAAACGACGTTCTCTTTCGTCGTACTTCCAGGATATCCTCTCCCCTACTTCCCGGATTCTATTTCCGGTGTCTACCAATTCTTCGCCATAGTGGCGGAGTTCAGCCAAGTTCTCGGAGCTCATAGGTGTATGTAGTGGAGGCTCCGGGTCAAATTGGGGGAAAAAGGTATTAGGGTTATTGAGGAGATTCTGAAACTGCCAGTCGGTGGTCCACCATTTTTCTAACTCTGCTGGTAGAGGTTGGGAATGGATAATATGGTCTGGGATATCAGGCTCTAGATCAACTGGAAGTTGTGCTTCCGCTAGGTAACTAAAGAGGTTTACATTGGTAGGTCCAATGAGATCACTAAGTGCCAGTTTATGGTCCAGTTCTTCCCAAGATGGCATTTCCTGGTCTTGCCTGGAACTTTCTCCAATCTCTATTCCCTTGCCTTTATCTTTGGGATCCACAGTCTTTGTAACTTTCCGTGTCGCTGGTTTCTTTCTGCGCACATGCCTCCAACCCACTAATCTTCTTCTCTTCTTTGGCTTGGGTTTCTCTGGTGGTTGGGCTTGAAATTCCGTAGGTTCCTCCACGTCGGCCAAATAACCGGTAAAGTCTCTGGAAACTTCCACATTCACAGAATAGAGATTGAGGTTCTGAAGAGCATCAGACAACTCATTCATGCTGTTTAGCATATATAAAGAAAACATACAAAATTGTAAGTTAAATTTTCACAGGCTAAAACACAGAAAAATGGCACACATTGTGACTTTAATATATATATATATATATATATATATATATATATATATATATATATATATGTATATGTTTATTACAACTGAAAATTCAACATATACTAGGGGTTGTGCATTTTAATTAAAAGTTAACATTTACTGCTGTAGTGGCTAACATATAGAGATTTGCCCATTGTTCTTCTAATTCATTTTCCCATGGTGGGTTATTGCCTATTGCCTGAGTTTCCTTATTAATCATCGCTTCTTTTGGTTGTGACTTCTTTATTTTCTCTTGACTTTTTCTAATAATCCAATTTCTTTTCTTAATGGTAAGTGGTTTCTCAAACTATGTTTTACGAACAAATATTTCTTCCTCAGTATCTGCTGAGTATCTTGAGGAATTTGATTGGAACGAGGTTCCCTTATCTTTTGGTGGACTATCTAATTGACGATAGATGTCCGAAATTCTTTGCTTACCCATACTGTAATCAAGTAGTCAAATAACACAAAAACACATAAGCACAGGATGGCAATCAGAAAATTAAGCATTTCTAAATACTTAATTAGCTTAAATCAGTGGCTTTGATACCACATTTTTCTGTCACGGCCCCCGTCCTAGTTTGACCCGGTCTAGGAGCCGCGGGACAGAAACCCGTGGTATTAATTAATTGAGTTGACAGCGAAAGATTTAACAGGATCTTTTAAAACTTGAAAATGCCCGATTATTTTATTTCATAATTCGGGATCAACCCCGTAATTTACAATAGAGGAATTTCACGAGAAAATTCCCTGGTTTACAAAACATGTTTATTTATTTTAACTGAGCCACCACTTCAAGCTTGTTAGTGCTCCGTAGCACGTTTTCCTTTAATCACAGCAGGTTGCCTGAAACATGTTTTAAAAATATTTTATCAGCGGGGAAATACTGGCGAGTCATTCAGTTTACATAAAATGACACATAGTTATATATTACAGCATAAGAGCGATTACAATGGCTTTTATCTTATTTTTATCTGGCGCCATGTCACCTCCTAGTGACGATGGTCATACCACTATTGGGTCCTTTCACCCAAGTAGTGATGATTATCATTGTTAGGATTTATTAGCCTAACCGTGAGAAATTAGTAATGTGCACAATACCCCACTAACCAGTGATTCAAGATAACCACGACTTAATCCCTGCAATTATAACTTTTGAAAATTGCAAGTTTAACGGGCAGAGTTTAGCCTACTGATTAGCCTTGTAACCTAATTTAAATAATATGCACACGAACTAGGTTAGTAACTAATACAGCATTTACGATAACTCACGAGATTAAAACCCTCACAACGAATGACAAAGTGCAACACTTAAACATCCATCGAATTCACGACGAATGACAAAGTATGGCCCTAATGTGGGCAGCACTTAAACATCCATTGGATAGTTTCAATCGATCGGACATTGAATCGTAGCAGCGATCGAGTTAATACCCTGTATCGTAGCAGCGCCTTGCTATCTTAAATTTCGAATTTGAGCAGTGAGACTTCGTTTTTGAGAATTGTTTTCGACACCAGTGAACTGATCATGACCAAATCTATTTATAGCTGATTTTTGAGGTTTACGCGGCCCGCGTAACCCACACTAAATCTTTACGCGGCCCGCGAGAGGCTCTAGTCGTAGACTAGGGCTAGCGTGTCATCAGTAGTTCTGCCACGTGTGCGCCACATGGCTTGGGAACGCTTATCCGGTCAACCACACATTGACGCGGCCCGCGTAAGCCTATGCTTACTCTTACGTGGCCCGCGTGAAACCCCAAAACCTTGATTTCTTAGTTTTTCATGCATGTTAGGGTTTCAGGGGTCCGGGTTTTCACTTACGGGTCGTTTTGTGACATTTTTGAAGGTCCTTACACAAAGCGGGTGGTCATGATGGTAAGATGGTAAGGTAACGGGTCAAACTGGTTTGAAAACGGGTCATTTTCTTAAGTATAAATTTGGATCAGGTCGAAATGTGTTCAAATCAAAATGGGCCAAGGTCGAAACGGGTTCAGACCATCCACATATAGAAACAAAAAAAAAAAACTTGAAAGAATAGACATATGATGGTGTTATGTCAAAATACTAAACTATACATGACAATCTTGAGTTTTTAACTATTTACTATTACTAAGTCGGGTTCAGATTAAGTTTTATCTCTAGTGGATGAAACGGGTAAAGTTTAGAATGGTTGGGTCAACCGGTGGGAAGCGGTTTGTTTTTTTAACACATAAAACATCCTAACTCATTTTATTCTGTTTAGATTATTCTGAATAATTTATCAAAATGATTGTTGACACTAAATAATTATACAAAATTATATCTTTTAGATAAAAAAGTGTCTCACGCAAACCCAAACCCGACCCAATTGAACCTAAACACTATAGGGTTTGATTCCCTACTCAACTTATCCATTTTGCCACCTCTAGTATAATTGAACCGGATGTAATTTACATCTTTTTAGAATAGTTATGGATTGTTTGTTTGGCACCTAATGAGCTACTATATTTGCCTCCAGATAGAGCCTACACTACTCTTCTCACAATCTACAATTTATTTATCGTTGAATCATTCGAAACTGTTCATTGTTATACATTTTGTCATTCAGATTTATTCAAAAATACCTACCGAGGACATCACACTTGTATTATTTAGGGACTTTTACGTCCCTGCTGCTCAGATTGGTTACTTTTTGAGTGATTTGGAAGCGAAAGTGGGTGAGGTGAGGGAGAGAGAAGGTCACCGTACACTTCAAGAATTTGGATCGGTTGGATTTGAGTGGCGATGATGGAAAACAAAAAACCTAGATTTTGATGACGATAGCGCGGCAACGATGGTGGAGGGTAGGTTTTTGTACCTGCAACCCCACTTTGCAGCCTTTTGATTATCGGAAATCTTTGCCAAACCCTGTTTTTTTCGAGATACACTTTTGTTTTGATGTTGTTGGTTTTTTATATTTTTTTCCCTAGTCGATGACGATAACAATCCATCTGAGACACCTACTGAGTTTGCCATTTCTGGGTGCGTTCGTTTTGCGTAAAAAAGTTTTTGTAAAAAAAAAAGTTAAACCGTAAACTTTTTAACGTAAAACGTAAAAACGTAAAATGTAAAACGTAAAACGTAAAATGATTTACGTAAAGTGTAAAACGTTTTATAAAACATAAAACGTAAAACGTAAAACATAAAAATTTTAACGTAAAAACATAAAACGTAAAAGGTTTTACGTAAAACGTAAAAAGTTTTACGTAAAACGTAAATTTTTTAACTTAAAACGTAAAAAATTTAACGTAATATGTAAAAAGTTTAACGTAAAACTTAAAACGTAAAAAGTTTAATTTTTTAACGTAAAACGTAAAGTGTAAAAAACGGCGCGTTAAAAAAACGTGTAAAAATAACGGCGCGTTAAAAAAACGACGCTTGAAAAAGCCCGGCGTGCAAAAAAATTTGTCTTGTTAAAAAAATTTGAATCTAAAAATTTTTTAATAAAAAATTCTTTTTAAAAAGTAATATAATAAAACAAAAAAGTAATAAAAAAATAATAAAGACAAAAAGACCAAAAAGAGTAATTTTACTAAACTACACTTTTGGATTAAAATATTAAAGATTTAATAAGACAAAATGTATTTAATATTCATTTTAGTTACTTTTAATCTCATCCATCCATCTTGTTGATCTAATGGTTAGGAACTGGTTTTCGCGGTTCTTACAATTGGAGGTGGTTTTCATTTTAGCGGTCCCCTATATATATATAGGGTCAGGATTTAGAGAAAACGGTGAAAAGTGTGAGAACGGTGAGAACGCTTATGAATCGTCCGATCAAAACAATCTATGGACTAGATTGGCGCAGTGGTTTTTTCGTAAATAACATGAATTCTATTGAGTGGACGCGCTTCATTAAGGGTAAAAAGGTCTTTACACTTCTATACCAAAACGCCAAGTAATGAATAAAGCGCCATTACTAGCCAAAACGCATCCCTGCATAAACAAAACATTCTCATACATAAGAACACAGCTCCCCCTACCTAAAAACGCCATATTTTCTACTATATAACATTCAACTTACAACGCCAAAAATTCCCAAACATCAAACACACCTACTAAAAAACGCCATATTTTACTATATACCAATCATCTTAGGAAACGCCAAATCTCTCAAATATCAAAAATTTCCAAAAAGTGGACGTTTCTTTCAGATACACTATTTCCTCGGTAAAATGCCAAAAATGCCAAAAAACGTTTCTTGTATATTCAATATTGTTCTACGCGAAGTGTGGGAGAATGCATTCTTTCCTGAGGTGTTGTGACTCAAATAACATTTTGGTGAATGAGATAGACAAAACCAGAACAAAAAGTTACTGGTGTCAGACTTATGTCAGTTTTTGTGTTTTGTTATTGATGAATAATATAATGGCATGAATAGACGAATGACACTGATGAGTGGTTTGAAGATACATATTCAAACAAAAAACTCATGTCATGTTTTCTTTCCAAACGGCCACAAAAACACAAGCATGACAAAGCCAAAACCACCAGTGAACATGTTTCAAAGAAGAAAGAGACTGATAACAGTGAAGATTTCGAAGATGAATTGTTTCTATTTTAAGTTTTATTAATTTTCCTTTTCTGTAGTTTGTTATGTATATTTCGACTAAGAATAAAAAAGTTTAATAAAGAACCAAAAAGTTATAAAGATTGGGAAACGCCATAATGCAGTAAAACGCCATAATGAAGTAAAACGTCAAAAACTCCAAACCTATAATAAAAGTAATTTGGAGAAGTATTATTAAAAGCTAAAAATGAAAAAAAAAACGCCAAAAACTACTTACAGCCATTAAAAAAAGGCAAAGTTGGAAGATGGAATGTCTATGACCAGAAAAGCTTATAAAAAGCTGAACAAAAACAGTAAAAAATACACACAGTAACCGAAAAGACGGCTACTTTATTAACACCATTTATTATAAATAAAAATCCCGCTTAAACTACGCGCCAAAAACATCCTATAAGAGAGACGCCTCTGCACAATCAACTGATCACAACACCAAAAAAATAAACGCCATCTTTCCAAGAAACCATTAACTTTAAAACGCCAAAAAAAGATACTTAAAAAGCCACAAATGCGGAACATCATTTCTTCTATATTGAGTATTGTTCTGAATGAAGTTTCACTGAATGGATTCTACTCTGAAGTGGGTATATCTATAAGCTTTTGCTGAATGAGATGGACAAATATTCAGGAAAAAATGAAGTGAAAAAGACACTTTTACCCCTTAATGAAGACGGACGTTATGTAGGAAAATAAGGATCTACATAAGATATTCAAAAAAAGTTCAAAAAACGTCAAAAAGGTTAAAGTAGAAGAGCCTGATGACAGTGAAGATTTGAAAGAGAAATTAGATTATAATTTTTATTTTATTTTTTTTCAATTTCTATTGTTTGTTATCTAATTCTCTGATTTTTTTATCTAATTCTCTAATTAATTTTTTTTTTAATATAAAACGCCAAAAACACCAAAAACACCAAAATGCCTAATAGTGTGAAAACTGAGAGAACGGATGCTAGCAAAGCACTATGTTGCTATAAAACGCCAAAAACGCCAAAACATACTTAAAACGCCAAAATGTTTACTATAATCCCGATCTACAAACAATAAAACGCCGCGTATTTATTAAACGCCAAAAAAATGGAAACAGGATGTGACACGCGTTTAAAAAAAAGAAAGATGAAAGGACAAAAAAGCCCCTCCGCCCTTCTCTATGCCGCATGACACGTGTTGGGCCAGGATGCGTTCTCACCGTTCTCACACTTTTGAGCGTTTTCTCCTGATCCCGTTTCTATATATATATATATATATATATATATATATATATATAAGATGAATAAAAAGAAACCACACTTAAAAAAACCTTATGTACCAAAAAAATTTTCTAAAAAATTATGGAATGTAAGTTACATGTTACCAAACGTTTTGTAACAAAACAACAAGTGACAAGGGGATTTTTGTATAAAAAAAATTTAAAACTTCTGTTTTTAGCATATATATATATATATATATATAAACCTTGAATTTTTAAAAATTTTTATAAAAAAATCCTATCGCCGTTTTTTTGTTACAAAACGTTTTATAACATGTAACTTACATTCCCTAATTTTTTTAAAAAAAAGTTTGTTACATAAGGTTTTCTTTAGTTTTCTTAACTTAAGTGAATTTTCTCTCTATAACATGCGATTTGTTTGTGTGTTACATGCAATATTTCTATATATATATGTAGGGGTAGGTTCATTTGAGAAGAAAATTTAATTGAGAAGAAAAAGAACAAAGGGTAATTTTGTAAAACATTAAATAGTTACTTCACTTATCTCATTTATTATCCTTTTTGACTAATTAATTAGTCATAAAGACTATTATCCTCCACACTAACTTTTTTTTTCCTACACACATTAAAAGTTATCCAACATATTTCAAAATTCATCCTACACATTGAAATTTATCATACACAACTCGTAGTTTATCCTACACAACTTGAAATTTATCCTACACTTTAAATTATTTTATTTTATGTTTTTAAAAAAATATATATTTTGAAGACTACAAATTAATGACCTATGTAGATTTACCAATGTACCCTTATATTAACACTAAATACTTATATTAAATGAAGTAAAATAAAGCATTTTTATTGGTTAAAATTTCTTCTTTTTCTTTTTCCAAAAAAATTCTTCTCATTTGAACTCTCCTATATATATGTATAACATGTGATATGTTGTGTATAATATTCAGCTTTATAACATGCGAGATTGTATTTTAACGTGCGAACTTTCGTTGCGTGCGCGTCGTACGTTAAGGCCTCTTGTACGATACACTTTTTTTATATATATATTTAATGGAGGGTTCAAATGAAAATAACTTTTTTTGTAAGAATAAAAAAAAGAAATTTCAACCAATAAGAATCATTCATTTTACTTTATTTAAGTTTTGTATTTAATATTAGTGTAAGGGTATATTGGTAAACTTAGATATATCATTAATTAATATTCTTTCTTTTTAATAGCTAACTACATTAAATTTGTAACTTATTTTCAACAAATATATTTTTTCAAAGAAGAAAAAAAATTATTTAAAGTGTAGAATAAATTGTGAGGTGTGTAGGATGAATTACGAGCTGTGTAGGATAAATTTCAATATGTTTAGGATACATTTCAAAACGTGTATGATAAATTTTGATGTATGTAGGCAAAATTTTTGTATGGAGGATGATAATATTTATGACTAATTAATTAGTCAAAGATAATAATAAATGAGATAAGAGAAAAAATATTTAATGTTTCACAATTGTTCATTTGTTCTTTTTTATTCTCAATTTAATTTTCTTCACAAATATATATATATATATATATATATATATATATATAGGGTAAGGTTCATGCGAGAACCACCCTTATTGCGAGAACCGCGAGAACCAATGTGAACACAAAATAAAATCTAAAAAAAATCAAAAAAGCACTCAAATATTTTTTTTTATTTTTTTTAATATTTTTTAATAAAAAATCGCTATATTTCGTTCCCATAAAAAAAAAAAAAAAAAAAAAAAAAAAAAAACTTTTTTTTTTCGAGTAAGAGTTATCCATGCACATGTGCATATGTATCATTACTTCAACAAATTCGGTAATACGTTATCAGGAATAGACAATTGCACTTTAATTTACAATACCATTAGTAATACACTACTTTTTACATTACCAATATTCAAAATGCACATGTGCATAATTAGGTATAACCATGATATAACGTGTTTTGGTACAAAAAGTTTGTGATTTTGAATGGAGAAGTAGACCCATATACATGTTTTTTGGTTAGTTATATCTAGTGGTTGATGGTTTGGTTATAGTTGTCAATTTTTTATGTAATATGTTGATTGGATGGTATAAATGGTGTTTACATATGTAACACCCCGAAAACGGGTTTAGTAATTAAACCCCGTTAATACTAAAAGACGGGTAAAAGTACCGTAAGTGGTAAAATTTACCCGGTGGAATATTAGGATTTAAATAATTAATCCTAATAATAAATAAAAGTGAATAAAAGCTTTAAGCAAATAAAATGGATAAAAGGCCCGAGCTAACGGGACCTAAAATAAACTTAGTCATAAATATTCCCGAACCCGCTAAGTTAACTAGGAATATTAAACCTAGTTAATAAGTGAGAGTATTGTTGAAAATAATTAGGTTGTGACCTAATTAATAACTAACCAAACACGAGGGACCAAAACCGGGTAACTTGAAACTAGACTTATAAACTTAAAATAAAACACAAACACACACACTAGAGTGTGTGTGTGTGTGCGTGAGAAAGAGCAGGAGACAAGCTCCATGGGAGCTAACCCTAAACTCAACAAATTCTTCAAATTGGAGGATCAAACAAGGGCCAAATTCGGATTTGAACACATAGAAACGGTCACCGAGTCAAGGGGATCGTAAGGTATGTCGAATTTCTAACATTCGTGAAGATGTAAAATTTTGATAATCATCCTAATCGCGAATTAGGCATGGATTAGAGAGGCTATGACTAGATTAGTGATGTATATTTGCTTAGGAAGGAAACCCTAAGTGAAAATCATACATAACATGCTATAGATTGATGAATTTGGTGATTTACCACACTAGGTTAAGTGGGTTTTAATCATATGATGAATTTGATGATATGATTGTGATTAGGATCATCATGCATGTTAGTAATCGGGAAATACTTAAACGATTTGCAAGTTTGAGTATTTGATCATAAGTGATAGTGATGAATTTTGATGTTAATCTTGGTAAAAATAACTAGTTACGAACTAGTTAGTAAATATGTAAAATTATACCCGATAGGTGTTTGTTAAAATGCCTAAACGAAGCTAAAATGTAGAAATTCCATGTGAAGTGTACATTTTAGTATGTTGATAGATCAATTGGCTTCTAGGAAGTCAAACTAACCAATGATTTAATCAAGTGATAAAGTCGACATAAGACCCGTTAGATGGAGTAGTCATAATTAATAATGACTAATCAAGTGATAAATGTCAAAATGGACATTTGGTTACTTGATAAGTAAACCAAATGTTTTAAGTAATGGACATTACGTTTGGAAAGCTTAATGACTTTTCAAACAGAATCATAGGTTAAAAGAGGGATTTTGGGTCAAATATGCTTTCAAAAGTCCTTCATTGTTAATAAGAGACTAAATGGACCAAAACGCCCTTGGAGGCTAAATTGAGCAAACAACCTTTAAAAGTTGTTTGGAAATGATTTTTACGATTTAATAAATACTTAGGACAAGTATAGAAGTTGAAAGATGTATTACGTTAGTCAAACGGCTCTATTTGGGTCTTTGCCGTAAAACAAAGAGTTAAGGGGTAAAACTTGGTTTGCATAGATTACCTTAGTAAAATCACCATAAATATAGTTGTGGTGGAAGTTCATTTGACAAATATTGCTAAAGTAGGATGCTAGAAACAAATGATTATGAATTATGCGGAAAAGGGTTTAAATACCCTTAACGGGTCAAAATAAGCATTTTAGTACAAACGGGTTTAAAAGTATACATAAACCCGTGAATTGAACCTAATATGATAGATAACATTGGAATTATAAGATTCATGTGTTATAGGAATCAAACAAATACGTTTGTTTGATAAAACCGCGAATGGGTCAAATTTTGGTAAAAAGGGGAAATAAGCCGAAGACTTAAAAGTCTTATATTTTGTTAAGCCGGATGTCGGATTTTAACTCCAAATGATGGAGAATCAAATTACAAACACGTAGGAAGAAACGGTAGGTCAAACGGACAAGCGGTTTGAAAGATACGGAAGATTTCGTGTCAAATTACGGCAAATTGGAAAAAACTGGATGCAGGGTCCACCGTAAATTACGGTGGCACCGTAATTTACGGTGGAGATGAAAAGTCTTACGGCGGCCCCCTACTGGTTTACGGTAGGGGCAAGTCAAACCAATGGCCACCGTAAATTACGGTGCCACCGTAATTTACGGTGGAGGCCAGGTTGAATTTTTTTGTTTTTGTTATTAATTGTTTCTCGGACTCGTATAGACACGCTTTATGCCCTGTATGACTAAAGCATTTCATGTTTATGAAATGTAGGTACACCTTTGATTCCGGAAGACGATCAAGCTCAACGAAGAACCGAACACGATATAGATACACGCTTCCGCACTTTGCCATGTTGTAAATTTTAATCAACGAATTCGATCACGTTTTGTAGAACAGCTTATGAATTGTAAAAGTTTTAATAAACCTGTATTTTTATAGCATGTGAAGTCTTAACTACACATCTAAGCGTTGGTAATTACATACAAAAATCGTTGTTTAGGAACTAGGGTGTTACAAGTTGGTATCAGAGCTTTGGTTTAAGAGATCCGAGTATGGTGGGGAGGAACCATGCTTGGACTTAAACCTTATGCTCTTGACAAAGAATAGTGTTCGGTTCGAGGCTTGATCGCAAATCCGGTAAGTACGTGTATGCTAAAGTGTTGTAACCAACACATAGGGCTATCGTGTGATTCACGTTACCCCAATTAAAATGATTGATACAGTTGACGAAAATACGCGCGTTGACGCGTATAGTAGAAAAAAAAAAAAAAGCCTTGTATTATAATACGGGCGATTATTGAAGTTGACGTTACTAACTTTTGTGAATGTTTTAATTGAAGGACACTCGCGTTTGAAGACGACGAGAGTCAAATGAATTGTGAATATGATGATGGAACGGTCCGAAGTATGACAAGAGAAGCATGCTCACCAAGGACTAAATCGCGTAACGACCGCGAACAAGGTTAATAGCAAGGAACGCCCGTCGGGGCAAACATTACCAGGTGCATATTTTAAATAATCGCACAAATAGTAATATGCAACAAATATGAAGAAATTTAAAGTTGCATATGTAGATTAAAAACTTGGAAAAACCCGAATAGAAAATATGTTCGGATATTGTTTCCAAGAGAAACAAGTAGAGGCATTACTCACATAGGGTGTGATGTGAAAACTATAAAAAGGTCATGCGTGTCATGTGTTAATCGCTTGCTCTGGCCAAGTAAGTAGTGACATATGATACCATGAACTTCTTATGGCGGACACATTTACATCCGATGTAGTAAGGGCGGGGTGCATGGGACTAATTAAAAAGTACCCAAATGAATCAGATAAGCAAAATATTTGATAATAATGTAAACGCACAACCGAGTGACGGAAGCGTATTACATTAGGATAATGAGCCCGAGTGAAGGGACAAAGAAGCATGTAAATTGATGTAGACAAGTATTGGGAGGGAGTGTACTTACACTCGAACCCATAAATCGCAAGCAAGTAAAATGATTTAGACAAGTATTGGGAGGGAGTGTACTTACACTCGAACCCAGAAAACGCAAGCATGTAAAATGATTTAGACAAGTATTGGGAGGGAGTGTACTTACACTCGAACCCAGAAAACGCAAGCATGTAAAATGATTTATAAAAATATTGGGAGGGAGTGTACTTACACTCGAACCCAGAAAACGCAAACATGTAAAGTGATTTATACAAGCATTGGGAGGGAGTGTACTTACACTCGAACCCGGAAAATGCGAATATGTCCCTTAACGGGTCGTTTTTGTAAAACGTCAAACATAAGGACAAAGTCAGAAAATTTCGCCCGGAAATAAACAAATGAAGCCTTAGACTACGGTCAAGGTCAACTACAGCTCATAAGCGAAAATATACGATTTTAAACATAGCAAGACATGCTTTGAAGCTATATATGAATATATATACATTTGAATGTAGATACAAATAAAAGATGATTTACGGGATCATCATAACCTACGGGATTAAACACAGTGTTAAGGTCTACGGGACCAGAATGACCCTTGGGTCACGAAAAGAAAAAGGAAATAAACCTTAGTGTTTTCAGTAAAAAGGGGGTGAAGACCTAAGGAAATAGCCTACGAGGCTACGTGAAAGAACCTACGGGTTACTTAACAAAGCGAGAGAACCAGTTGAAAATCCCCGCATAAAACTAAGACTGTAAAAGAATAAATTATGGACTGTCAATATCCTGGTAAGGATAATTGACAAAAGTTAAAGAAAGGACCCTAAAACTAAAACTTCGGTTTTAGTAAGAAATAGCGTTTTTACAAATATAAATTCTGATAGGAATTTGAATAGTAAGCATGAAAGGTCCAAGTCTTGACACCATAGGCGCAAGACGTTATATTCAAAAAGTGATATTTCGGAAAGGAAATTTTGATATAAATTGAACATGATGTAACAAGATCACGGTCAAGAAATGTAATGTGAAGTAGAATCACATTATAACCAAGCAAGCGGTAAAAAGTAACTGGATTAATGAGTCTAATTAGTGAGACCGGTCAAGGTCATTTAAATAAATTTGGTTTGCTTGTAAGCGGTAGGTTCGGTATGACTGAACCGAATAAATAAATTTGAAGATAAAAGAAATTGCTGCTAAAAGTGAAAAGATTTCACTAAAGGCCTTTAAACGAGTCAAAATAACGGATTCATAAGGAATTCGATAGTATATGAAAGCGATGGATATCGCTAAGTTAACTAAACTAGTGGAAATAACGAGATTACGTTATTTTAAGTTGCACTAAGTCATATGAGATACGTAGACAATTAGTGACCAAAAAGATGTTACCATGCTTATCTGGTAATATTAATAATTGGTTAAAAGTATAAGTAATGTTTAAATGATATCTCGGATCGAATACATTGAGTTTAAACTCAATGAATTAAGTAAGAAAAGGTTTCGAGGACGAAACCTCTTTAAGGGGGGTAGACTTGTAACACCCCGAAAACGGGTTTAGTAATTAAACCCCGTTAATACTAAAAGACGGGTAAAAGTACCGTAAGTGGTAAAATTTACCCGGTGGAATATTAGGATTTAAATAATTAATCCTAATAATAAATAAAAGTGAATAAAAGCTTTAAGCAAATAAAATGGATAAAAGGCCCGAGCTAACGGGACCTAAAATAAACTTAGTCATAAATATTCCCGAACCCGCTAAGTTAACTAGGAATATTAAACCTAGTTAATAAGTGAGAGTATTGTTGAAAATAATTAGGTTGTGACCTAATTAATAACTAACCAAACACGAGGGACCAAAACCGGGTAACTTGAAACTAGACTTATAAACTTAAAATAAAACACAAACACACACACTAGAGTGTGTGTGTGTGTGCGTGAGAAAGAGCAGGAGACAAGCTCCATGGGAGCTAACCCTAAACTCAACAAATTCTTCAAATTGGAGGATCAAACAAGGGCCAAATTCGGATTTGAACACATAGAAACGGTCACCGAGTCAAGGGGATCGTAAGGTATGTCGAATTTCTAACATTCGTGAAGATGTAAAATTTTGATAATCATCCTAATCGCGAATTAGGCATGAATTAGAGAGGCTATGGCTAGATTAGTGATGTATATTTGCTTAGGAAGGAAACCCTAAGTGAAAATCATACATAACATGCTATAGATTGATGAATTTGGTGATTTACCACACTAGGTTAAGTGGGTTTTAATCATATGATGAATTTGATGATATGATTGTGATTAGGATCATCATGCATGTTAGTAATCGGGAAATACTTAAACGATTTGCAAGTTTGAGTATTTGATCATAAGTGATAGTGATGAATTTTGATGTTAATCTTGGTAAAAATAACTAGTTACGAACTAGTTAGTAAATATGTAAAATTATACCCGATAGGTGTTTGTTAAAATGCCTAAACGAAGCTAAAATGTAGAAATTCCATGTGAAGTGTACATTTTAGTATGTTGATAGATCAATTGGCTTCTCGGAAGTCAAACTAACCAATGATTTAATCAAGTGATAAAGTCGACATAAGACCCGTTAGATGGAGTAGTCATAATTAATAATGACTAATCTAACCATCTTATGAATTATGATGATAGTAGGCGCTTAACAAGCTAGATGAAGCTTGGGGAGAAAGCGGGTCAATCGAAGCAAGTGAGAAAAGAAAAGCGTAATTCGGATGCAAGGTAAGTATAGCTTACACTAGTCTTATATTTGTTAGAATGTTCTCTTATCGTATTAGTTACGAATAAGATAAATATAGAATTGAGGTTTGATGTTCCGACGTGTAAACATACGGAACAAGGTAGTCGAGCATGACAAGAAAACATGTTGATGGTTTAAAAGGAATTAAACGGTAAGTTGGTCATGCGTTGACCATAACTTTTTGTTTTGAAGGACACTATAAGGCGTAAGCCATGATAGGCTAAAAAGCGTTAAGAAAACGATTAATAAGTGAAATGACCACACGGTGTAAACCAAAGCGAGTCATATAGATGAGATGGTAATAAATATCATCTCGCCAACATAATCGTTCACTTAGACCAAATGGGTCAAAAGGTGAAAATATCACCCTTTGACAATAACGACTAATGATTATTGTCGAGCTATATTATTTCAGGTATAAATGTCAAATGGGTATTAGCAATACTATGAACTAGCGGTTATAAAAGCAAGGTATTAAAAACGGGTCAATATATTGATCTGCGCCAGGTATGTGAAATAGGGTAACACTCATTTAGAACATGTGGTTCAAGGGTGTTAAAAGAGGTCAAAATGGACATTTGGTTACTTGATAAGTAAACCAAATGTTTTAAGTAATGGACATTACGTTTGGAAAGCTTAATGACTTTTCAAACAGAATCATAGGTTAAAAGAGGGATTTTGGGTCAAATATGCTTTCAAAAGTCCTTCATTGTTAATAAGAGACTAAATGGACCAAAACGCCCTTGGAGGCTAAATTGAGCAAACAACCTTTAAAAGTTGTTTGGAAATGATTTTTACGATTTAATAAATACTTAGGACAAGTATAGAAGTTGAAAGATGTATTACGTTAGTCAAACGGCTCTATTTGGGTCTTTGCCGTAAAACAAAGAGTTAAGGGGTAAAACTTGGTTTGCATAGATTACCTTAGTAAAATCACCATAAATATAGTTGTGGTGGAAGTTCATTTGACAAATATTGCTAAAGTAGGATGCTAGAAACAAATGATTATGAATTATGCGGAAAAGGGTTTAAATACCCTTAACGGGTCAAAATAAGCATTTTAGTACAAACGGGTTTAAAAGTATACATAAACCCGTGAATTGAACCTAATATGATAGATAACATTGAAATTATAAGATTCATGTGTTATAGGAATCAAACAAATACGTTTGTTTGATAAAACCGCGAATGGGTCAAATTTTGGTAAAAAGGGGAAATAAGCCGAAGACTTAAAAGTCTTATATTTTGTTAAGCCGGATGTCGGATTTTAACTCCAAATGATGGAGAATCAAATTACAAACACGTAGGAAGAAACGGTAGGTCAAACGGACAAGCGGTTTGAAAGATACGGAAGATTTCGTGTCAAATTACGGCAAATTGGAAAAAACTGGATGCAGGGTCCACCGTAAATTACGGTGGCACCGTAATTTACGGTGGAGATGAAAAGTCTTACGGCGGCCCCCTACTGGTTTACGGTAGGGGCAAGTCAAACCAATGGCCACCGTAAATTACGGTGCCACCGTAATTTACGGTGGAGGCCAGGTTGAATTTTTTTGTTTTTGTTATTAATTGTTTCTCGGACTCGTATAGACACGCTTTATGCCCTGTATGACTAAAGCATTTCATGTTTATGAAATGTAGGTACACCTTTGATGCCGGAAGACGATCAAGCTCAACGAAGAACCGAACACGATATAGATACACGCTTCCGCACTTTGCCATGTTGTAAATTTTAATCAACGAATTCGATCACGTTTTGTAGAACAGCTTATGAATTGTAAAAGTTTTAATAAACCCGTATTTTTATAGCATGTGAAGTCTTAACTACACATCTAAGCGTTGGTAATTACATACAAAAATCGTTGTTTAGTAACTAGGGTGTTACAACATACATGTAATAAAGTGAAAATATTGTTAATGGTATTGTATTATGGATGGTAGGAGGTAATGGTATTGTATTATGGATGGTAGGAGGTAATGGTAGTGTATTATGGATGGTATGATAGATGAAAGGGAAAATGTATTCAAAGTGGTGTACCAAAACACCTTATTTCATGTTGATACATATGAATGCACATGTGCATTTCTAATATTGGTAATGTAAAAAGTAGTGTATTACATATGGTAGTGTAAATGAAAGTGCAATTGTCTAATATATGTAATGAATTACGAAATTTGTCAAAGAAATGACAAAAATGCACATGTGCATGCTTGTGTATTATGGATGGAATGATAGATGAAAGAGAAAGTAGTGTACCAAAACACCTTATTTCCTGTTGATACATATAGATGCACATGTGCATTTCTAACATTGGTAATGTAAAAAATAGTGTATTACACGTAGTAGTGTAAATGAAAGTGCAATTGACTATTATTTGTAATGAATTACGGAATTTGACAAAGAAACGACACATATGCACATGTGCATGGATAACTGTTACTCAAAATTTTTTTTTTTTTTTTTTTTTTGAAAATTTTTTTTTACTTTTTTTATTAACAAAATATAGCGATTTTTTCAAAAAAAATAGTAAAAAAATAAAAAAAAAATTTTTTGGGTGTTTTTTAGATTTTTTTAGGAATTACTGTTTGTGTTCACACTGGTTCTCGCGGTTCTCGCAATAAGGGGTGGTTCATAACGGATCTTTGTCCTACATATATATATATATATAATTACACGGCTTATAATTTGAAAAAAAAAAAGAAAAAACAAAAATAATTTTGTGGCAAGTAACTAAACAAATTCCATGGCCAATTTGTTTGAAAGCTATAGCAACTTGTTTGTATTAAATGAAAGCCTTGTGTATGGACCTGAAAAATAAAAGAAGATCAACTTGTTTGAAAAAATCATGAGAACGGAATAATCCACTACAAATCCACCTAAGATGTATATTGGGTTGTCTGCTTCAAACTTGAGTTTATATAAAGCTAGCCATAAGATTAAGTTGATATATCACATAAAAAAAGATCTAACACATTGCACACTTGATACAACATGATAACAAATAAGATGTGCCACAAACATTTGGTGCATCCCTTTTTCTTCTTCATGTTTTATGTGCTTGGGTTGGTATGGTTAAAGCCTACAACTGCCACCTTCGTTGGCCAACAAGCTGGAGAAGAAGCTGGAGTTCATACGTGCATCGATAAGGAGAGACATGCTCTTCTTCATTTCAAATCATATATTCATCAAGATCCTGAAGGCCTTCTCTCTACATGGACACTTGAAGACAAAGCAACCGACGATTGTTGTAAATGGAGTCGAGTCAAGTGCAACAACCAAAAAGGTCATGTCATAAGCCTTGATCTAAGCTATGGACATCTTGAAGGTGAGATTAGTCCTTCACTGTTTAACTTAAGCTACTTGAACAATCTTGACCTTTCTTACAATTTTTTTAATGGAACAATTCCCATGTTTATTGGGTCCATGACTCAGTTAAGATATCTTGACCTTGGTTCAAACAACTTTAGTGGAACCATTCCTCCCGAACTTGGAAACCTCTCAAACTTGCTAAAGCTTTCACTTAGACACCTCAACAAATGTACAATTGAAAACCTAGATTGGTTGTCTCATTTACATCAGTTGGAGGTCCTTAGTATGGATGGTATTTCTCTAGCCAAAGTAGATAACTTGGTAAATATGATTCTAAGTCTTCAAAACCTATCGTTTTTAACTTTAGGTGGATGTGACCTCTCACAAGTCATGCATCCATATTCTCCGTCTGTTAACTCTTCTTCTTCATCTATTGTTACCCTTTCTCTCGTAGAAAACAGTCTCGGCTCATCCATGTATCATTGGTTGTTCCCAATGATTAGCAACGCACTTGTACAACTAGATCTACAAGGAAACTAGTTAGATGTGATTCCCAAACAGTTTGGAAATCTTTGCAGTTTGAAATCTTTACATCTTTATAACAACTCTTTAGCTGTCAAATTTCCTGAATTGCTGAACAACTTGTCTGGATGCACACACAAAACATTAGAAGAGTTAGATGCTTCGGACAACCAATTAACAGGGTCACTGCCTGACGATATCCAAAAGTTTTTATCCCTACAAGTGTTGTCTCTGTCTAATAACCAATTGAATGAAACTATAAGTGAAAACGTGTGGCAGCTACCCAAGCTTATAATTCTAGATGTTTCTTCTAATTCTCTTAAAGGTGTCATCTCTAAAAACATTGGAAAGACGAACATTTTGGTCATTGATC
The DNA here is from genome assembly GCA_030545235.1 of Helianthus tuberosus. Classification (NCBI taxonomy): domain Eukaryota; kingdom Viridiplantae; phylum Streptophyta; class Magnoliopsida; order Asterales; family Asteraceae; genus Helianthus; species Helianthus tuberosus. Next base: position 6,659,265 of record CM060362.1, read on the forward strand.
TTTCAAACAACCCACTTGAAGGGGTTCCTTCTGATGTTCACATGCCAAACCTTTCAAGTGTGGAAGAGATTGACTTAAGCTATTGCAAGCTAGGGCCTCACTTCCCCAAATGGATTCAAACACTGAAAAGTATTACCATTCTTAGTATTTCCAATTCCGGAATTTCAGACACCATTCCTGTAGACTTTTGGAATACGTGGCCTTCTCAATTAACATATTTGAATCTCTCTTCCAACAACCTTTACGGGGATATACCAAATGTTTCATCCAGTTTGCAAGGGTTAGACCTTTCTAAAAATAAATTCTATGGAGAAATCTCCTTTTTGTGCCAAATTATTGACGGATCTTTATTATTTCTTGACTTGTCAAACAACTTATTCACGGGACAAATCCCAGATTGTTTGTCGCATTTCAAAGAGCTACGTGTTCTTAATTTAGGACAAAACAATTTGTTTGGAAGTCTTTCTCCTTCTATTAACAATTTGATCGATCTTGAGGTTTTATATCTATACAACAATAACTTTTCTGGAGAGCTGTCATCATCTTTAAAGTATTGTACCAAGTTAACCTTTTTGGATTTGGGGGCCAACAAGTTTTCAGGTTACGTGCCCGGTTGGATTGGGGAAAAGTTATCAGGGTTGTATGCTCTTAGCCTTACATCAAATAACTTCTTTGGAACCATCCCTTTACAATTATGCCAATTAGTAAATCTACAAATTCTTGACTTGTCAATGAACAATCTCAATGGGAGAATTCCTTCTTGTCTCAATAATCTTACAGCTATGGTTCAAGACAAACTCTCGCCTCACCAAAATGCGCACTACTTTGATTGGGGTTTCTATTTTATTCATAAGCGTGAGTATGTTGACCATGCGATGATTAAGTGGCAAGGAAGTGTGCGTGAATTTAGCAGCACTCTAGGTTTGGTGAAAAGCATTGATTTATCAAGCAACAATCTTACTGGAGAAGTCCCATATGAACTAGTTGATCTCCATGAATTGATTGAATTGAACTTGTCAATGAACTCTCTACTTGGAGAGATTCCACCAAAAATTGGTCAATTGATGGAACTTCAAATTTTGGATTTATCTAGAAACAAGTTTTCTGGAAGAATACCATCAAGTATGTCTAACATGACCTTATTAGATTATCTTGATGTGTCACATACTAACTTGTCTGGGAGAATTCCATTAAGCACTCAACTCCAGTCCTTTGAAGCTTTAAGGTATATCGGAAATACAGGACTAATGTGGACCTCCTTTGACCAATTCTTGCCCCGGAGATAAAGAGTCACACGTAGCACCCCACGTTGGTCGAAGTAAAGGTGGAAATGACGATGCGGATGATCTTCAAAGACTGTTTAAAATTGGTGGGTGTATTGGTTTTGCAACTGGGTTTTTCATAGTATGTGGGACTTTAGTTGTCAATCACCGTGGGAGGAATGCTTTTTTTCAGTTTCTTGATAGCTTGAATGACTGGGTATGTCTAAAGGTTATATTGCTCATTGCAAAATTTCAAAAGGGTACAGATGCATAGTATAATAATCTATATGTCATGGTTCGAGTTTTGTAATTTATATATGCTTATTCGTGTTTATATTAATGTGTGAGAGAGATGACATTGTAAGGCCGCACTTCACTTGTATTTGGCAAGGGGTTTTTAAATCCTCATCATGAATAAAATTGCCACCAACACCATGGGTGGCCATTTCTCCGTGTTGTGTTAGATAATGGGGTCTTGAACAAAAATAAGCATGTGGATATCAGCTTCCATGACTTATGTTGTTTGGTAGGCCATTTCTGCCTAACGGTGTATCTTCGAATTTTAACATGACTCGTTGTTGGCCTGTCAACTTCCTATGATAGTGCGCCGCAAATTAAGATATGCAAACTGAATCTGATCACGTACAATTCAGCTTTTGTAGCAGAAAAATGAAAAGGTTTTGACCGATTGATGTTTATAGGTTTATTGCGGTGATGGTGTTCGTTGAAACCTCAAACGACCTTAATAAAGGTTATGTTCGTTTAATTGCAATCATACATAAACGTTATGGCCTTGTGACCCGGTTAAAAAACTGAACTGTTTGGCTGCGACCCTGTTTTGACACGTTACTTAATCTACAAGCCCATTTTGCCAAATCTACTTAACCTTGAGTTTTACAATAAATGATGGTAATATATTTACCTCCAGACAATTTAATAATCTCTTTCAAAAGGATAACATAGAAATAGTCTTATTTTTGTTAAATTTTGAGTTTTAAAATTATTAAAGTGATAATAATTTATATAATGTACTTACTGAATTCAGAAGGAAAACTAACTTCCTTCACCCAAACCCATCTTTCTATCACTAATTGACTGTTTGTAATCCAGACCTAATTTAACATGTATTCTAGACTTGACCCGGTATACAATTGACATAAACCTAGAGGCGGAAAAAGGTAGTTCTTATAACCGTAACCGGTAAATAATCAAAGCTATAACCGGTTTTAAAACTGATATAGGGATAACTGGTTTAGCCTAAAAAACCATATAATAGGAACCGATTTGGAGTTTTAGAGCAAGAACCGGTTTTTTTTTTTTTTTTTTTTTAACTTATAAGATAACTACTAGTTAACCGGTTATAGTCGTTGGAAAAAAAAAATCTTGGCATTTTTAAATGGCTATATAGGCATTTTTAGAACATTTTACCCCATATGTTAGTATAAATAGGTATGAGGTGTATCGGTCTGGTCACAATACTTCTCTAGCATTAAAAAGCACAAAAGAAAACACGGACTCTCAAGTCTAAGAAACGGGCTCAAATAGTCACATGGCATCCAGAAGCACTTATTAAGACCTTCAAACCGCTTATTAACCAAATTGCTTTTAGTAACTGGTTTTAACCATAATTTAAAAAAAAACAAACGGGTTCGCTTGATAACGGTTAAAAAAAGACTCGTTAACCGGCATGTGTAGCTGTACCCGAATCTGTACCGCCAAAAGATTGACATGATCTTAGCCCATTTGACCCATTACCCGAACCCGCACATCCAGTTTCCCCCACCAACCCAACCTTGACTTTTATAAAGGTTGTGCATATTGGCACACCATGTTGCCTATTTGCACATCAAACCCTAACAAACCCTACCTTTACCTACACTGCGTATTGAGCTATACGCAATGTATAGGGTTACCTATATACGCTGCGTATAGAGCTGTACGTAGCGTATATAAACCATAGATTCGAGAGCCTTATCAGTAATCATTGAACATAAAACAAGGGTTTATATACGCTACGTATAGCTCTATACGCAGCGTATATAAACCATCAGATTTTTTTTGGGTCATTTTGGTAGGTTTGAGGCATCAGTTTTTCACAAAGTTTATATACGTTGCGTATAGAGCTATACGCAGCGTATATAATTTGGTGTATTTGTGGTATAAATTCTCACCCGGTTCCAACGTTAAATCGCTTAAAATATATAACCGTTAACGTTATACCAATAATAATATATACCGTTAAAATTTTTTGATAGACGTATATACAGTTCGAATATATTATATTGTTAACGTTATACCGATAATATTATAAGTTTGTACATACAAACAAAAGATATAATATGACTGAATATAATATATACAATATAAGCATAAGTTTGTACATACAAACAAAAGTTATAATATGACTAAATACTAAGGGTAGTCACGTCACAAAAGATATACAATACAAGCATAAGTTTGTTTATACAAACAAAAGTAATAATATAACCATAGAGTAAACTGCCATTTTGGTCCCTGTGGTTTGGCCAGTTTTATGACTTTAGTCCAAATCTTAAACTTATTACATCCAGGACCCTGTGGTTTGGTTTTTGTTGCCATTTTGGTCCAAATTTCAAATTTGACCAGATTTCCCATTAATGACCTGCTATTTTGTCTTTACCCTCAGGGGCATTTTGGTCATTTTTGATTTATTATCTCTTTATAATAACTCATTTATAATAAAACCCTTAGATCATCATCTTCAACCTCATCTCAAACATCTCTTTCTCTCTCTCTCTCAACATAAAATCTGCTCTCTCTAAAATACCACCACCACACCACCACCACCCCCACCATCGCATCATCCCCACCACCATCCCACCGCCGCCAACTCTGCTCTCTCTCTCTCTAATACCGCAACGCTCGAAAACACATGGTAAATCGAAGCTCAAACTCTCGAAATCGAAGCTCAAACGCTACTGGTGCTCAAATCGAAGCTCAAACGAAATCCCTAACCCTAGGAACACACAGATCTCCGCCTCAAGATCTCCGCCTCAAGAACACATGGTAAACCCTAACCCTATAGTGTTTGCCCAGTCGTTTTTTGGGTGGAGGTGCTCACCGGATTGAGAGAGAGGGGCGGTGGTTGCAGGGGGTACGAGAGGGTGGTTGCAGGGAGTTGCAGGTTCATCGGATGTGGTTGCAGGGGGTGCAAGTGGGTGGTTGCAGGGAGTTGCAGGTTCATCGGATGTGGTTGGTCCCTGTGGTTTTGGTAGAATTTTGTTATTTCAATTGCTGATTTGGATTACTTTTATGTGATTCAGTGGATTTTTTTTTTTTGAGTAAACTGCGAGGCTGTGATGATTTCACCTAATCCGAGTCAAAATTGGGTCAACATTTGAGATTTTCCGCAGCTTGGCGTGGCAGAATTGGAGGAGGGCAAGTGCGCTTGCAACCTCTGTTTGCAGCCATGGCGGTTTTGATTTGTTGTTGGAGCCTCGTTTCTTTTTACAAATCGGTTTTTGATTTTCTTAAAGATGATGTTCTTGATTTTCTGGGTTTTGATGATGATGTTTGATGATGTTCTTGAAGATACAGATCTGAGCCTCGTTTCTTTTTACAAATCGGTTTCGTTTTTGTGATGGTTTCTGGTTTTGTTCTGGGTTCTTGATTTTCTTAAAGATGATGTTCTTGATTTTCTGGGTTTTGATGATGATGTTTGATGATGTTCTTGAAGATACAGATCCGAGCCTCCTTTCTTTTTACAAATTGGTTTCGTTTTTCTGATGGTTTCTGGTTTTGTTCTGGGTTCTTGATTTTCTTGAAGATGATGTTCTTGATTTTCTGGGTTTTGATGATGAAGTTTGACGATGTTCTTGATTTTATGGGTTTTGATGATGAAGTTTGATGATGTTCTTGAAGATAGATGTTATTAATTACTGAAATGTTATAATAAATTAACATGGACAAAAATGCCCCTGCACTACAGGACAAAATAGGAGGTTGCAACAGTCAAAAAATAGGGTTTTTGGATTTTGGACTAAAATGGCAACAAAATGCAAACCACAAGGCCCTGGATGTAATAAGTTTGAGATTTGGACTAAAGTGGCAAAACTGGCCAAACCACAGGGACCAAAATGGCAGTTTACTCATAACCATATGTTTGATACACGTATATACGGTTCCAATACTAAATACATAACAAAAGATAAAATACTATCACAGCTGCTCCTGCTGCTGATGCCATTCCGCAAGCGGAACGAAGTGTCGTGGAGGTAACCCCTCACGCTGTGAAAGCCTCTACAACTCTACAGCCATCCACTCCACCACATACGATAGCCTGTCAACGTCGCGACGTAGCCGCTGATATGATGCGGCAGGACCGGGCCCAACATTTCATGGGAACTGACGCACCCCGGGTGGTCCACGCGGCTGTGGTGGCTCCGGAATGTACATGTCCGGCTCATGCTCCAGCACCTCCGGATCGCGCGGGGGATATACCAGCTCGAACTGTGCCGGCAGCTGCGTAGACGCGTAAGGCTGGTCATCCGCATTCCCAATATCGTGTTCATCCTCATCCACTTCGGCTGTATCGCCTTGCCTACACGCGGGTCAGTCTCCAGGTGATAGCCCCACGATGATAGCCGTATAATAATCCGCGCTCCTGTCGATGATGCACGGAGGTGAAGTACTGTGCCAACCCGTGTGCGAGAGCGCACCCCCTCTTGTACAAGAGGCAATATAGGAAAAACATGTCACGGCTCGTACACCACTCCCGGCTCTAGTTTCCAGCGGTGATGGTAGTGGATATCATCTTGTGAAGATACCTGCACAAAAGAAAACTAGTCAGTAAATAATAATCAGACGACATCGACTAAATAATAAAAAAACAATATATTTTTGACTCGTTACGGATTTCGACGCGCGTAACGGACCTACGTTCGTAACGGACGACGTCGACTAAATAATAAAAAGGTTATATATTTTTGACTCGTTACGGATTTCGACCGCGTACGTCCCTAACGAGCGTCGAAACTAAGATTGCCGTTAAAATATATTTTTTTATAATTTAGTGCAAGTCGAATCATTAGACGCGTAGGTCCCTAACGTGCGTCGAAACTAGGATCGTCGTTAAAATATAATAACTTTATATTTTAACGACGAACTTAGTTTCGACTAACGTTAGGGACCTACGCGCCATACGGTTCGACTTCAACTAAATAATAAAACTTTTATATTTTAATGACGATTTTTGTTTCGACTAACGTTATGGACCTACGCGCGTTACGCACGACGTCGACTAAAAAATAAAGTTATGATATTTTAACAACAATTTTAGTTTTGGCTAACGTTAGAGACCTACGCGCCTTATAACAACCCTCCTACTACATCCTATAACCCTTAACGTGAACCTAAACGTCTTAAAATATACCCCGTATGCGAGAAACGGCCCTAGAATACCTTAATAATTATAAAAATCAAATAAAAACATAAACAGGAAGCCCTCGCGGGCCGCGACCCTTTGCTCAAGGTCTGTCGCGGGGCGCGAGCCCCTTTGTTTGTCGGACAAGGCATTGTGCCACGTGTCCCGAAGCGTGTCAAGGATACACCCTTGACTCACCATAGCTAGATCCTACTATACTGTTGTCGCGGGCCGTGAAAGAAGAAGAGGGGGCCGTCGCGGGCCGCGAGCCGCCCCTCAGCCAGTCTATAAGTAGAAGCATCAGGCCTCATTTGAAACCGTTCAATTCTTTTCTTTCTCGCTGTCACTATTATAGTCAAAACTCTCGGGAATTATACCCCCTATAAAGCGAAGCTCTGCCTCGTTGTAAGTATTATAACCCCCGTTACCCTACTCGATTGATCTAGGGCTCCGTAACGCATGTCACGGCTCTTCCTGACACAGTCGTTGGAGTTTTGTCTCATGTTACAACCGATTGATCTAGGACTCCGTGATGCATGTCAAGGCTCTGCCTGACTCAGTCATTGGAGTTTTGTCTCGTGTTGTACGGTTAATGTGATTTGGGTTATTTTACTAACACGTGTGCATTGTTTAATTTTTAATAGATAAACTAGGAGAATCACTAGGAAGCTTTAATTTTACCAAAGTAAAAAAAGTGAGTACATTCTCTTTTTGTAAACCCTTTTTTGTGAATTCATTCTCTTTTCTCACCGTTTGTGAGTTATTATTTCAAATGTCTTTCCAAAACCATAAATGTTTATCAAATACAATTACAGTGATTAAGTCTTTGTATTCTACAATTGCTACCAATATAATGGGGTTTGTATATAGTACTTGATAACCTTCACAATTGGGCACGGGTATCCAATGTGTGATATGACCATAGTCACAGATCCGTCGAGTGACAAGTATTGACCGAATAATTGGGTAGATATAAACATTGTAATCGCCCTTAATACTGTAATAGCATAACAAATGATGCTTTGATTAAACTAGAATGCACTCGCCAGTATTTCTTGTTGATAAAAACCTTTTTTAACGCATTTCAGGTAACACAATGTGATGAAAGCCAATAGAAGCCGGTTGGAGAGCACTGAAACCTTGGAAAAGTGGCTATAAAAGTTACCTAAATAAAAAGGAGATTTCAATTTCAATAAAATTGGGTTTATCCCTACAAAAGTGTTGTAATGAAAAATTGGGTTTTTATCCCATTTATCTATTATAAACATTTGGTGTTTAACTCTGATAAAAATATTTCCTAACTACGGTCCTAATGTATTCCGCTGCTAAATTAATAAAACCACTGGCTTAAGCCAAAGAAGTGTTCTGCTGACACTTAAATTCTAAATAAATTGTGTTAGGAAATAATTTATGTGATTATGTGTATATTATTGTTTTGTGTTATTTGACAACTTGTTAGTTTACAGTATGAGTGAGCAAGGTACATCCGACGCTTATCGTCAATTAGCTAGTTCTTTAAAAGATGAAGGAACCTCATCCCAGCCAATACCCTCAGGATACTCAGCTGATAGTGAAGAAGAAATATTTATTTTTAAGGCAAAATCTGAGGAGCCATTCCCTCCTAAAAAGAGAGTATGGTTTAGTAGAGGAGCACATGAGAGAAGAAAAAGAATGAAGAGATTACAACAACAGAGAGAGTTAGCAAGAGCAAATAGGGAAATTCATTCACAAACTCAGGGAGCAGTTAATAGACCCTTGTGGGAAGAGGAACTAGATAGACGGTTGGCAGATTTCCATATGTTAGCCACTATAGCAGTAGACTCTAATCCAAACCAAGTAGCTAAACCGGAACTGTTACCTTTATTCCCAGACCAACAAATGTTAGAACCCGCCCAGGAAGACCCATAACCAATCCCAGATGTCGATCCCTATGAGATCCCAAGAATCTCTCCACCATATCCCATAGCTTAGTATACCGACCTTAACCCTCTAGATCCATTCTTGAACAGTGACTTGTATAAGCAGAGGGTGATACGCAACCCATACCCTTATGGACACCCCATACCTCGATACCCTAACCCAGTACCAGCACCATTACCTCCCATGAGTGAAGAAAATATGCAGGAACTTCGCCAATGGGGAGATGAGTTATTAGAAGAAGGAGATATGATCCAACAGATAGGAGAAAAGCTAGTATGGAAATACTTCGAGCGGGAAATACATGATTGGATACACGACACTTAGAATAATATATCGATATGTGTGTAATTTTGTATTTTAAAAACAAATTATATAATAATAATAATAATAATAATAATAACCAACTAAAATAAATAAATAAACTAAAATAAGATATAGATGCATAACTACTAGTGTGTTTAAATTTCAGTTGTAGTTTGTAATAGACGCATATATATATATGTATGTGTGTGTATATATATATACATATATATATATATAAAGAGTAAAGTCGCAATGTTCGACGTTTTTGGATCAAATATGTTTACATGATTGTTTGTATTAAATCTTATTTTGTGATATTAATACCTGATAAATGTTTCCAATTCAGATCAACAACGAAACAAATCAGGAAAACCAGAATAATGATAATAATGGGAACCAAGTGAATAATAGTGCCATCGAACACATAGTCGCACAAGGAATTATAGATGCTATGCCATATATTATCAAGACTGTTAAAGAAGCAGAAAATAAATCTGTAACTGGAAGCAAACGTCAACACACTTAACCAAGTCACAGTGTGAACGAAAATCACAGACCCCTTATCCAAGCTCCAATTCCAGAAAGAAGAAGAACCATGCTATATGCTATATGGTTGTTCTTATAAAGAATTCTTGGCCTGTAAACCAATAGAATTCTCAGGAAATAAAGAAGCTATTGCAGCCTTACGTTGGATATAAAAGACAGAAGCAGTCATACAAATAAGTAAATGTGTAGATGAAGATAAAATTATGTTTGCTTCTAATATTTTCAAGAATACAGCTCTAGAATGGTGGAATACTATTCTTCAGTCAAGAGGAAGTGACAGAGTTTACAATATGGAATGGACCGACTTTAAGGAAATGGTCGAAAGAAAATTCTATCCTCCCCATGAAAAAGAACAAATCACCAATAAGTTCTTAAATCTTAGAATGACTGGAATAGACTGCAAAGGTTATACTACCTTATTCTTTGAATATGCTAGAACAGTGCCAACCTTAGCCTCACCCGAACCAGTATTAATCTCCTGTTACATGTGGGGATTAATTAGTGAAATCCGACATGTAGTCAAGGCAGCTAGACCCCAAACCATAGAAGAGGCAGTAGAACTAGCCAATACCCTGACTGATGAATTGGTGCGCACACAAGAGGAAAACCAGAGAAAGAACCTAGCCCAAAAGCTTATCCAAGAATTTCATTACCGTGGAAAAAGTACAAGTTCTTCATCTACACCTTACTGTAAGTATTGCAAAAGAAAGCACTCTGGAAAGTGCTCAAAATACTGCAACTTTTGCAAATTTCCAGGACATAAGGAAGAAGATTGTAGGAATAAAGCTAATACCAGAATATGCTACAATTGTGGAGAAGCTGGTCACATCAGACCGAACTGTTCGAAACTAGCTCTAGCAACAACCAGCAAAGCCAAGACAACTGAAGGACCTAAGAAGAATGCCATAGCATTTGTTCTGACAGCTGAAGAAGCCAAAATGATTACAAATGTGATCGCCGGTACGTTTTTAGTTAATAATATTTTTGCCAAAGTATTATTTGACTCTGGTGCAAACCAAAGTTTCATCAATACTTTTTTTCTACCAACTTCTCGACCAACCATTAACCAAACTTCAACAAGATTGTCTAGCGGAGACCGCAAATGGAGATTCCATTAAGAATAGTGAAATCTTGCAGGAAGCAAGAATAGAGATTCTAAACCATCATTTCTTTGCTAACCTTTACCCAATGAATCTAGCTGGATTTGATATTGTATTAGGAATGGATTGGATGGTAGCCAATTATGCTAGTATTTTATGTGATCAAAAGTCAGTACAAGTAAATACACCAAAGGGTGAAAAGATCACAATTAAAGGAGACAAGCCAACCAGGTCAACAAAATTCATCTCTGTGATGAAAGCTACAAGCTATGCAAGGAAATGAGCTATATTATATATGATTTCTATAATCATTAACACTAAAGAAAAATAATTAAAAGATATTCCATTAGTATACAAATTCTCAGACGTCTTTCCAGAAGAGTTACATGGATTACCGCCGGATAGAGAAGTTGAATTCAGAATTCACCTAATACCATGGGCAGCACCAATTGCCAAAGCTCCGTATCGACTAGCACCAACGGAGATGCAGGAACTGAAGAAACAATTGGATGAACTTCTTGAAAAAAGGTTTCATACAACCTAGTTCATCGCCATGGGGAGCACCGGTTTTGTTTGTCAAGAAGAAGGACGGGTCAATGTGCATGTGCATTGATTACCGAGAATTGAACAAGATTACAATTAAGAATCTGTACCCAATACCGAGAATCAATGATCTGTTCGATCAAACTTCAAGGAGCTTGATTCTTTTCAAAGATTGATTTACGCTCAGGATATCATCAACTGAAAGTACAGGAAGAGGACATTCCTAAGACTGCTTTCAGAACAAGGTACGGTCATTATGAATTTACAGTCATGCCATTTGGTTTAACCAATGCCCCAGCCGCATTTATGGACATGATGAACAGGATACGTAAACCATACCTAGATAAATTCATAATTGTCTTTGTAGATGATATTCTAATTTACTCTAAGAATAAAGAGGATCATGCAGAACATCTACATACACTTCTGACATTATTAAGAAAAGAAAAGCTTTATGCTAAATTCTCAAAATGCGAATTTTGGTTACAAGAAGTGAAATTCATTGGACATCTGGTTAATCATGATGGAATTCATGTGGATCCCACAAAGATCGAGGCGATTACCAAATGGAAAGTCTCTGAATCACCAACGAAAGTAAGAAGTTTTCTTGGAATGGCAGAATATTATAGACGATTTATTCGAGATTTCTCTAGAATAGCCGTTCCATTAACCAAACTGACCTGCAAATTAGTTAAGTTTGAATGGGGATCAAAACAGGAAGAAGCCTTTAGGATTCTTAAGCAAAGGTTAACCAACGCACCCATACTCGCGTTACCTAAAGGAACTGAGGACTTTATAGTATATTGTGACGCATCTAAGTTAGGTTATGGATGTGTGTTGATGCAACGTCAAAAGGTTATAACTTATTCCTCTAGACAGCTTAAGAAACATGAAGAAAATTATACAACCCATGATTTAGAATTAGGAGCCATAATTTTTGCCCTTTAGATTTACAGACACTATCTTTACGGTAGTAAGTTTGTTATCTTCAAAGATCATAAAAGTTTAAGATATGTATTTGGGCAAAAGGAATTGAATATGAGGCAGAGACGATGGATGGAAGTTCTTAACGATTATGATTGTGATATACAGTATCATGCAGGAAAAGCCAATATAGTAGCTGATGCTTTAAGTCGTAACTATCATGAAAAGCCAAAACGAGTACGCTCACTCAGATTAAATCTGCAGATAGATTTAAATGAGCAAATTCGAAAGGTACAGGAAACAGCAATCAAGGACGATGCTGAAAGATTGAAAGGAATGATCAAAGAACTAGAACAAGGAACAGGTGGGATTTGGAAATTCCATAAGAAAAGGATGTGGATACCTAAACAAGGAAACCTACGCCACAGAATTCTAGAAGAAGCCCATAAGTCTAAGTATACGATACATCCCGGTAGTGATAAGATGTATCAAGATCTAAGAAAAAATTTCTGGTGGATAGGAATGAAAAGGGATATAGCTAACTATGTTGCTAAATGTCTAACCTGTTCATAGGTTAAAGCTGAACATAAAAAACCCTCAGGATTATTACAACAACTAGAAATGCCTATATGGAAATGAGAACGGATAACAATGGACTTTGTTACCAAATTACCCAAAACAAGAAAAGGTAACGATACAATCTGGGTGATTGTTGACAGATTAACCAAATCTACTCATTTCTTACCTATGAAGGAAACCTTTAGTATGGAACAGTTAGCTAAGTTATATGTAAATGAAATAGTTTCATTACATGGAATTCCTTTATCTATTGTATCTGATCGAGATAGTCGTTTTACATCGCATTTTTGGACAAGTTCTAAAAAGCAATGGGAAGCAGGCTAAATCTAAGCACAACTTATCATCCTCAAATGTACGAACAAAGCGAAAGAACAATACAAACAATGGAAGATATGCTTAGAGCCTATGTAACCGTTTTCGGAGGAAATTGGGATGATCATTTACCATTAATTGAATTTTCCTACAATAACAGCTATCATACATGTATTAATGCTGCACCTTTTGAAGCACTTATGGACGAAAATGCCGAACCCAGTATGTTGGGCAGAAATTTTAGAAAAACAATTATATGGATCAGAGATAGTACAAGAAACAACATAGTACAAGAAACAACGGACAAGATTATTCAAGTCAAGGAAAGACTAAAAGCAGCACGAGATCGTCAAAAGAGTTATGCAGATAACAGACGAAAACCTTTGGAATTTCAAGTTGGAGATAAGGTATTGTTAAAAGTTTCTCCATTAAAGGAGTAGTCAGATTTATCAAAAGAGCAAAGCTAAGCCCCAGGTATGTTGGACCTTTTGAGATTATTAGAAGAATTGGACCAGTAGCTTATCAGCTACAACTGTCAGAGGAAATGGCAGTAATACATGATGTGTTTCATGTGTTTCATGTGTTTCATGTGTGTAATCTCAAGAAATGCTTAGCAGACGAATCATTAGTGATACCTCTTAAGGACATAGAGGTAAATGTAGGTCCGTTTTTCCCAGAGGATCCGATACGTAACCTATCCTTGTTTATCACAAACACAATCGCGGGTGCGGAATCCCCGAGACGGTGCAAACCAAACAATGTAACGCGAGTAACACAACAGATAATTAAAGATTCACTTGGATTAAAAGGACGAGAACAATATCAAACATATACACACAATGTTTGACGATAAACTCTCTGGTTTCACTATGCTCTCATAACCAAACTGATAAACAACTTTAATATATATAGTGCCCTCTTAGACGAACCTTCATGAGACGAAGGAATGAGTGGGGAAGGTTAAACTTCCCTACACATTATCTTGACGAACCTTGAAAGGTTCCCCATGTATGTTCATGAGGAAGGTTAACCTTCCTCAATCACAAGAAAGGCAAAATATATACCAAGTGATTTACACTGAGTATGATAACAAGTAAAGACACAACATCAATGCACACTTGCATTATGTTAACCATACAGTAGAGACAGACGTCATACCAAGTAGGATAGGAGGATATCCAACTAGGTAGACATGACGGAACATACAGACTCGATAACAAAAGACCGTTTAACATACAACGAAACAAGACAAGTTACAGACACAAAAATGCACTAACAAACTCCCCCTTATCTGTTGCTTGGTCTTCGTTCTTTGAGTCTTCAATCTTCAGTGTTTTGCGAACCAGGTGCTTCCAGCATGAATACCACGATAAAAGCAGAAACAAGCAACGCGTTGGAACATTAAAGCTTGTTGAGCGTACTCGTCTTCATAGAAGATATCATGTCGAAACAGTTTGTTGATGTCGGTCGCAGACATGTTGACAATCCACATTGGATCTAGCATGCGGAAGTTTTCCTGATCTTTAAAGACAATCACCGCTTCATGCGTATCCGAATCGTAACACCATAACCGCATATTCTCCAAGAAATTTTGTTTCATTTGCATTAGCGGAATTTTATCCATAACTTTCGGTGGCTGATAGATTAGCTTGTATCGACCCGTGTTGGTCTCTGGATCTAGCGTATACTTGATCTACTGATAGACCGGAAACTGCGGTTTGTATAGTTCATCTTTCCACCCGTGTCGACGATTGAACCTCAATCTCTTTTCGAACAAAGTTGCTCCAGCATAGTTTGATCGATTGATCAGTCTCAACTTCGTTAAAGCCGCAGCGTCATAGAAAGGCAGAGATGTGATACTAAGCAACAAATTGAAATACTGGACGCCGTGTTCGCACTTGATGGCCACACAGTGAATATCCTGCACGAACATCCAGCTGAGTATCTTTCCATGTGGCTTTTCTTTTATGTACTGCATGTAATCAACTTGCGCTTCCGGAGGGGTTGGTTTCTCGATCTTCGACAAAAAGCTTTTTCACCATTCTTGAAATGCGTCTGTCAGATCATCTGAAGAATCACGTTTATTAAATTGCTCGTTGATGTCGTCAAGATTCTCTTTCAGCCATTCTTCATCGAACGGATCAAACTCCGTTCCGTCAGCACGAACGTAAGTTGACTTACTCGATTCGCCTTCAAAAACTATTTAATCCAGATTCTCGGTGTCATCTGTTTCTGGTTCAATTGGCATTTGATCAATCACAGCATCATCAACTGTTTTCATCTCTTCCAAAGCTAGTTTCTGTTCATATGATAAGTCTTCCACCAACTCCCCTTCTTCTAAAAGTTCTCCAGACACAGGATGTACAACCTGTAAGGCAATATCAGAAGAGCTAACAACATTAGAAGTACCAGCCATGTCACTTTCCACGTAGGAAGTGCTTTCGAACATTTGCATTTCAGCTTGTGCACTACTTGATGTTCCCTGAGAAGATTTGACTTGTGGAGGCTGGTAAGCTACGATCTGTGTAGATGTAGAGGCTGGAGGTTGTTGAGCTACAGCTGAGGGATCTGGATTCCCTTGATCTTCAGAATCATGATCATGTTTCTTCAACACTTCCTGTTGCTTGCAACGTTCATCCCACAAATCAACAACACGTTTTCTGACGTTTTCAAAGTTATTATCCAAAGACGCTTTTAGACTTTCATTTTCAGCTTTAAGTTGATCGATCTCAGCTTGTCGACGTCCTATAACAGTGTAGGTCCCTCGGAGGTTGAGGTTAAACCTTATCCTTGTTATGTTTAACACACTAGCAAGTGCGGAATCCAAGCTAGAATGCCAACCGGTAGTTTATATGAGAACACAAGCTACAAATAGAAAGGTAGACACACGAGATATCAAAGTTTTCTCTTGTATTTCAGTGGACACGGTTACAGACCTTGACCAAACTGAAAATACGCTCTCTACAAGACTAAGTTCACTCACACCATGAAGTGAACACATTACATCAGTATATATATCCATCACAGCTCGTCTGGTCGAAGGATCAGATAGGATGATCGAAAGATCATCTATCGAGATAAGCACTATCGAAGGATCCACATATACCTCGAAGGATTGACATCCTTCGAGGTCCATCTATATCCATCGAAGGTCATCCTTCGAGCTCATCGAAGGATATAAACAATCCTTCGATGACTCATCCTTCGATCCACACAACTTACAAACTTGTTCTAACTGTTTGACCAAGTCAAACCAGGAGGATGGTTGACTGGTCAAACTTACATTAAGCACACATATTAACACATCTAAGACGTAACAAGACTAACAAAAGACATCGTTTTATAACATAACAAAATACAGACAAAGTACAGACACAAGCGCACCAACAAACTCCCCCTTGGCTGTAGCTTTGTCTCGATCTTCGTGTCTTCAAGTCTCTGACGTCCTTTCAACCGTTAAGTGATGCGTAGACCATGCACTTCCCGCATTCACAAGTAGGTTGAAGCAATACCGGGCCATCTTCTGAAACTTCATTGCTTGTTCACGATCCCTAATCAAGTAGTTGATCTCGTGATCCTTAATAACAATAATATCCGACCTGGACATGTTAGTAATCCACATTGGATCTATCATTCGAAAGTTCTCCTGACTGTCTCGGAATAAGATCACTGCTTCTCCAGTATCTGCATCATAAACCCAACAACGAAAGTTTCCCAGAAAATCTGTCTTCATTTTCAACAATGGTATCTTCTTCATCAACTTTGGAGGATCATAAACCAAACGATAATGAGCAGTATTTGTCTCCGGATCAAGCGTGAACCTGATTGGCTCGTATCGAGGAAACTGTGGCTTGTATAGAGGGTCCTTCCAACCTTTTCTTCGTTCCAATCTGATCTTCTTCGCAAACAAATCCACCATCTTGTCTTTGACTCGATTAATAACCTCCAGCTGAGCCAAAACCGCAACATCATAATAAGGAAGTGAAAGAATGCTGAGAAGAGACCTGAAGTACTGAAGGCCGCATTCTCGCTTCACAACCATGCAATGAAGCTCCTTGATGAACATCCAGCTGATAATACGACCGCTAGCCTGATTCCTTTCCAGAATCATGTAGTTGGCCTGATCCAACGGAGGGAGCGGAGGAGGATTCCTAGCTAGGAAATCCGCTCGCCATTCGTTCACGATCTTCTCACGATTTTCTTGAACTGAAGGAGAATCTGAAGAAGGATTAGAAGATTCTGCTGTCTTTGCTTCTACAAAATCATCATCAAGCGAATTAAGCTCCACATTATCTTGACTAACATAAACGGGACGTTCCGGATCCGAACCGATGAAGATTTCTTCAATCGTAGAGAAATCGGTTTCGTCCGGAACTAACGGAGTAGCATCAATCGTGGTCAAATCAACTTCATCCATTGCTGTCAGAGCCAATGCACATTCATCAGACATCTCAGTAACGTGTTCTCCCTCTTCTAATAGTTCACCCGTGATTGGATGATACTGTTGAGCAATTGAGGATTCAGGGAGATCAGTGAACGCTTCCGGCTCAAGACTAATATGTTCAAATCCTGCCGAAGCTTCCAACATTTCAGTCTGCTCAGATGGACCAGTAGCTGTTGGAGGAGCAGAAGGAGCATCTTGAGATGTACCAGACCCACCTGCAGCACCGGATGCAGTTGCACCGGAACCTGTGGCAGCTGGTTGATCAGGATTTGCTGCATCATCATCCTTATCATCGCCACGCCTTGAAGGAACGATGCCCAAAGCTTTGCACCTTTCATTCCAAAGTGTAGCAACTCTGTGATCAAATCTCTTGAAGTTTGCTTGAACAGGCTTGAAGGCTTCCATTAATCTATCATCACGATTCTTATAGCGATCGGACAGCTCTTCATGTTTCTGTTTTAACGTTTTTGCCTCATGTTCTAGCACAGTACTATGCCCCTTCATTATCTCAACCTCTCTATCACGAGCCTTGTTAGCTTCTTTCAGTCTTTCTATCTCTTGAGCTTGTTCTCTTATCTTGACATTCTGAGCACTAACAAGTGAGACCAACTTGTTGTGTGCCTCAGCATCATGCGTTCGCTGTACACGGTATTCTTCAATCTTTCTTGTATTCCGACCGACTAAGGTACCCAATTCACTGACTTGTTCGATTAGGAATTGAATTTTCTCAGCATCAGACAACCCAGATAATGTTTCTGCTAGAGTAGGCCGTGAGGGCTCAGGTCCTGAAAAACCAGTCTGGCCAGATGGACCAGAAGTACCTGTTGGACCAGGAATAACAAGAGGAGGACGTGGATGTGTACCTGAGATAGGGGTTGCAGGCGGCTGTTGATCAACAGGCACCGTGCGTGCCCCAGAAGACGTCTGTGGAGATGAAATCAGCTCCAGCATCTCTGATGTAGTTAATTGTTCACTGATAGGAGGCAGCTGATGCTCAGGAGGCGTTGAATGTTGGATCGGATCAGGTACAGTGACATCACCAGCAGTTTCACCTGTTGACCTTGATCCGCCCCTTGATTTCTTTGAAGTACGAGTACCCTCTCTTCTTGCTTGCCTCTTCCTTCTAAGTAAACCAGGAGCAGCAGGAATATAATCATCATCTTTGTCAGATTCTGCGGCACTAACCGGTTTCTCAATACGTTCAAAACCACGAAAATTCCCGCGCTGATCATAAGCCTTTCGCATCCCTGGTGGAGGAGGATTATCATCCTCAGAAGACGAATCATCATTACCAGCACCTCCTTCAGCATCAGAAGACGAACTGCTTTCATCTGCCAACCTCCTTGGCTCGTCCACCTTAATTTTACCTTTGTCAGCCGCAACATCACCTGATCGACTTGCAGCACCACCAACATTACCACCGACATCTGATTCGATGAACACTCCTTGAACTTCTTCTGCAGCAACATTCACATCAACTTCAACATGTGCTGCAACACTTGAACTGCCAGCAGACTTCCTGCTCGATGCTTTAATACCATGCTTAGCCCCAAGCTGCGTGTTAGCCAAAGCGATTAACCTTGGCTCTTCATCATCAGAATCACTCGCATCTCGACGCCATTTGTTGTTCTGCGGTGCCTCGTAGGCCGGAACATCGAGATGACCAATAAGCTTTCTAATTGGATCCGATTCCTTATAGTTGGACATGGATTTGAAAATCAGCAGTGTACGCTCATTCATCGGATTGACAGGTAGATCTGCTTTAGCTTTAGGAAGATCAGGAATCTGATCATCAATCATCATCTGCATGAATCTAGGATATAGCCAAAATTTGGTAGATGTTCGTTGAGTTGCTGACGGGAGTGGCCTTCGAGCATTTTCTTTCAGTTTGTCAAAAATATAACGTGATATGTTGAAAGGCTTGTTCAGAATCAAAGCCGTAAACAATCCCGTTAAATCAATTGGTGACAGATCATATCCAGATCGTTTGTTGCTCAGGCAGTGAATAAGGATATGCAATAAGAGCTTGTATCGAAGCGGCATAAACTTTTTGTTGATCTGATTTGCAAGAACGTTATCGTTGTACCGTAGCCTCATCAATAAACCACGCTGACACTGTAAATCAATAGATGTCGGATCTTCTGGTTGATCTCCCAATTGCAAACGTGCTCTGATGGTGTTCTCGGTTATCACCACGGGTTTCTCAGTGACGAATCCTCTAACCACTTCTTGGTTATTCACTGTCTCAACCACAGCAGAATTCCAGAAATCCTTGATCTGAGACTGGTAAGCGGTGTGTTGTGTAGTAATTGCATAGTTGATTCTTGACCGGTGAAGATACTGCATTATCCCATTGAATTCCAGACTAACTTTGTCTTCCGGTTGCAGATACGCGGCCATGTTGTGTCGTGGCTCCGACATAGATTCAACTTCCGACTTTTCTTTCTTGGTTGGTTTTGCCCGTTCTTTCTTTTCTTTCGGTGCCATTTCTGTTCATGAAAACACGGACACGTAATGAGAAACAATCAACAGTCAACAAGAATTCCACACTTAGAAAAAAGTTTCAATTTCTTGAAAAAATTTAAAGTGTTGAATCCTCGAAGGATTGAAACATGGCTCGAAGGATGACAGACTGTTCGAAATATGTTACTTTCCTCGAAGGATGAAATTCCTTATCGAAGGATCATCTTTCGAAGAATCAAGAATTTGAAAGATATCTTGATCATTCGAAAGGTCTGATCAATCGAAGGATGAATCCTTCGAGAAACTTAACATCTTTCGAGTATCAATTCGAAAGATATTTTGCAACACATCTTTCGAGGTTGAGAATCAACATCCTTCGTGTTGATTTCCGGCGACACTGTCCATCGGAATATTTTCCGGTGGTCATTTTAAGTGTGTTTTAAGTGGTTTTAAAACATTTAGGAACATCAAACATCAAACCATTTAGAACATCACTAACAAGACACTTAAAACAGACATAACAACATCAAACCCAACCCCGGACACAAAACCTACACATGAACCGATTAACCAAAGAACACACAAATCCCTTTCAAACTATTTAAAATTCAAGACAAGGACTCTGAAACACAAGACATCAGTCGAAACACAACATTATAAACAACAAAACCTGCAACTAACATATTCTCATTACAAAAACAAAACACATGATCAGATGAAATGTTTATGTTGTTGTTTGAAACGTGTATTAGGGTTATCCTACCGAGATTGTAGATGAAATCCTGATACACTAACTTTTTGATTCAATTTTGGCAGAGTTTCGGTAGAAATAGAGGTTTTTGAAATAGTGAAGACTGAACAGTTATGTTGAAATGAAGAAGAAGACCCCTTTTTATACCCTGACCTCGAAATATGAACCGCCTCGAAGGATGATATCCTTTCGAAAGATGAAGAAAGTGCTCGAAAGATGAGATATTTGGTCGAAGGATCCAGATCTGTATCGAAAGATACCAGATATTTGTGGAACCCTCAACAACTTCGAAAGATGATCCTCGAAGGATATCTTTCGACCTGATTCATCCTTCGAAAAGTCTGATCAGCTCGAAGGATCCAATTGGTCAAATCTTTCGTTGACCAAATCATCTTTCGAGCATCAAGATTGACTTTCATTGACTTTCATTGACCTTCTGATCTTTCGAGAGCCATTGCTTCCTCGAAGGATCAGATTTTCACCAACACATTGGATTTTTGGGAATTTGCAATTCAAACCCTTCAAATTCTTAAAAGCTTTCAGAAACGACCGTTTTGAAAAATTGTCCGTTATGAAGTTCTGCAAAGGTCAGTTTTATGAAGTATTTCGGCTTGTCAGATATCTGATCGAGTACCAACATCGGTTAATCAAAAATAAGATTAAATTGAAAATCTTTTTGGATTTTGATAAAATAAAAGACAACAATAAAAAACAACAATTTTAGTATCCTTTGAATGTTATCAAACGACATCACCGCTAATGTCGTGCTGATATGCACCAAACGACAAAAAAAAAAATAAACGTTAAGCACTAAAGTTAAGCAGTAAATAAATATGTACAAACACAACAATATTTTTGCGAGTTTCTGGCGAAGAGAATCATATCAGTTTGCGGTCTTTTGTCAAAACACATTTTCTTTTAATATTCTTTTACAGAAGTGGATAAGTATTCTACCACAATTACCGATATTGTTATCCACTTAAACTCAGCGATCAAGTGTAATCATAATACATTGAGATACATTTAAGGTATGATTTATACTTACCGACCGGTGTGCATCCTCTCACGACACATTCCCGTATCAAGGTATGCACGAGAGTTCATCTTACTGGGGAGTATACCATTTATCATCCGTTTTTAACGTATATAAAATGTGAACAAGTCACTTATTTGATTTGAAAACAAGCCCTATGTGATAGAATCACTTATTGATGAGGAACTTGATTTTCATATGCATGAGGGCACAGGAGCAAGTCCGTGAACAGGTCAGTACTTTCGTACAGCAGAGAGACGAACTTGACTCCCGGATAAATGTGATATTTTATCACTTATTTGTTTGGACATGTGATTGTTTATCACTTATTGAGGTCGAATGCAGTATGTACACGTATGTATGGTATCATGGAAGATCTAGACTTGCGTCCCCGTTATTTTTCGGTAAAAGATACAACCATGATACCCAGATGATAAACAGCATAAACCCCGAATATCTCAGAACCTCGGCAATCTATCAAACGAAATTTCGGTACCAAGACCATATGCCAATGAGCGGTTCCCATGCGGTTTTCAGTTCGTTATGTTTATATCTCCTGCATACTTTAAAATGATCGTGAGTCTACCGGTACATCATTAGTAGAGCTACTTAGCTTTTTCTTTTCTTTTGATTTTTAGAAACATGTTTCGACCGACCTCTGATGTAATATCATTTTCTCTTATATTACCAACAAACTCATTTTTGTTTTTCTATTGTTTTTGTGTTTTTCAGAATTTTCTCCCCCTAAAATTCAAAAATAAAATAAAGTAAAAACATATTTTTGGATTTTTTTTTTTTTTTTTTAAGAAAAATATTTACAAAAACGATTTTCCGATGTCGGTTACTCTTGCTTCACCTTTATGCCGTTTACCAAAAGTAAATAATCGAATCTTGATTTATCAAATGCTTTGGTAAAAAGGTCGGCACGTTGGTGATCGGTATGAATGTGAACCACATCGATAAGTCTCTTTTCAAAGCAATCACGTATGAAGTGATATTTAATATCGATGTGCTTCGTTTTTTAGTGCTGTACAGGATTTCTAGTGATCTGTAAAGCAGCTTCATTATCAACATAAATAGGAGTAGTTAGGAATTCAAAACCGTAGTCCCGCATCTGTTGTTGGATCCATAGAACCTGGGAGCAGCAACTAGACGCAGCAATGTATTCCGCTTCACATGTAGACGTAGCCACACATGTCTGCTTCTTGCACTGCCAAGTGACTAGGCGATTGCCTAAGAACTGACATCCTGCTGTAGTTGATTTGCCATCTTTCTTGCAGCCACCGAAATCAGAATCACTGTAAGCCTTGAGATCGAAGTTATCATCCTTAGGGTACCATAACCCGGTGTCAGGGCAACCCTTCAGATAACGAAAAATCCTTTTGACAACAGCATAGTGAGAGACCTTCGGATTCGCTTGGTATCTGGCGAGAAGGCACGTTGGATACATAATGTCGGGTCTTGATGCGGTGAGATACATTAAAGATCCAATCATAGCACGATAAAGTGAAGAGTCCACAGCTTCCCCTTTTTCATCCGGAGTAATCCCGTGATTCTGCGGAAGAGGAGTAGAAATTGGCTTTGAATCGGACATCTGGAACCGGCTCAAGATGTCTCCGACGTACTTGGTTTGATGGATAAAAATTCCAGATTCGGACTGATTAACTTGCAAACCCAAGAAGAACGTCATTTCGCCCATCGCACTCATCTCGAATCGATCTTGCATCACCTTCTCAAATTCCTTGCATAACTTATCATCGGTAGAACCAAAGATAATGTCATCGACGTATACCTGTACCAACAGAAGATCTTCACCTTTTTCTTTGATGAAGAGGGTACAATCGATCAAACCCCGTCTGAACCCGTTGTTCAGCAGGTAGGTAGACAGTGTCTCATACCAGGCTCGAGGTGCTTGATGAAGACCATATAACGCTTTGTTAAGTAGTAAAACTCTGTCAGGATGTAATGGATCTTCAAACCCCGGTGGTTGCTCGACATATACTTCCTCTTCGACTACTCCGTGAAGAAATGCACTTTTAACATCCATCTGGTACACCTTGAATTTCTTGAAGGATGCGTAGGCTAGAAAGATTCTAATAGCCTCCAGACGTGCAACAGGTGCATACACTTCATTGTAGTCAATACCTTCTATCTGACTGAAGCCTTGAACAACTAACCTTGCTTTGTTTCGGACAACAATCCCACGGTCGTCCTTCTTGTACTTAAACACCCAACGAGTTCCGATCTTCTTGTAGTTGTCGGGCCTATCAACCAATTTCCACACGCCCAACTTCTCAAACTGCTGAAGTTCTTCTTGCATGGCTTCCACCCAGGAATCATCTTTCAATGCCTCCTTCCAAGATCTAGGCTCTTCTTGGCTAACATAGCAGGCGAAAGACCAATCATTTTGTTGTCCCGATTCTCGTATCTCAGCATACAAGCCAGCATTTTCGTTATTTCTGATTTGATTCCTTGTCCTTACACCACTGAGAACATCACCTATAATATTCTGCTGAGGATGAATGTTATGAATTCGGGTTTCAGGAACTAGAGGAATGTCAACATTGGTCCTCAAGTTATTGATATTTAAATTCCCGATATCATTCTGAAGCTGTTGAGTTGTAGAAGATGATGCATTTTCTTCTTGGACAATTGGCGCAGATACTGGATCCGTTGCTTCTGAAGTACCTTGAACCGGACCTCGTGCTTCACCATCATTTACATCAACATACTCCTCATCTTCCGATGACAAATTGTAGTCGACAGCATCATTAAACACCTCATTTGAAACGAGATTGTTGACAGAAGAAGATGCTTGTGAGTCAACAATGATTGGGCGAACTAACTGAGAGCCAGTCGCATTCTCGCTTTCAGACAACATTTGAGCAATTGCATTGTCATCATCAAATGTCGGCAGATTGAATGAGTCGAAAAGACCATCATAATCGAACATCCATGGATCTCCAGAAGGCTTCGGTGGATTAGAATATCTTTGAACTCTTACTTCACCCCACTCTTCAATCTTCTTGGTAGTCAGGTTCCATACTCGCAGATTAGGAGTAGCATACCCAAGGAAGTAACCTTCGATAGCTTTGGCACCAAACTTCCCGTCGGGCTCAATCATGGTACATGGTGCACCAAAAGGTTCTAGATATTCCAAGTCCGGAGTATTCTTGTGTAGGAGTTCGAAGCACGTTTTGCCATGTCTTTTCACTGTGAGAACCCTGTTTAACGTGTAACAAGCCGAGGCAACAGCTTCAGTCCAGAATCGAACTGGAAGCTGAGACTCAACCAACATGGTTCTTGCAGTCTTAATTAAGGTTCTGTTCTTTCTTTCAGCGACTCCGTTTTGTTGTGGCGTGTACCGAGAGCTGTATTCATGAAGGATTCCTTTTGCAGTGCAAAATTCATCCATAACCCTGTTTTTGAACTCGGTTCCGTTGTCGCTTCGAATTCGCCTCACCTTTAGATTATAAAGATTTTCCAACAAGGTGATCAAATTCTTTAGAATTTCTGGAGTCTCGCTCTTGTGGACCATGAAATCAACCCATGAAAATCTTGAATAGTCATCAGTAACTACCAAGCAGAAAACTTCCCCGTGCACACTCTTGTGTTTGACTGGGCCGAAAAGGTCCATATGCAGACGTTCGAGTGGCATGTTCACAGTGTTAACCTTCTTCAATGGATGAGATTTCCTGATCTGCTTCCCCTTCTGACACGGCACACAGACATCTTGAAGTTGAAAATTCTTCACATTGACACCTCTCACCAGATTGTTTTTGACAAGGTGATTCATTTTTCTGAGGTGAATATGACCCATCCGTCTGTGCCAAGAGATCGTCTCCTTTTCAGTGGCTTTTGAAATAAAGCAAGTAGCTTGTTTGGACTTGGTTATTGCTTGGCTCATATCGAGGACATACAAATCATTAACTCTTGGTGCTGATAATAGAATCCATTCTTCGGGAATCTTGAATCCTGGCTTCAGCACATAACAACCGGCATCATCAAAATGCACGGTGAACTTCTTGTCGCAGATCTGAGAAACACTCAGGAGATTGTGATCCAACTGTTGCACATAATTGATTTTGTCGAAACTCACAACTCCATTTGAGATCATTCCCTCGCCGGTGATATACCCTCCTTTGTCTCCAGCAAACGCAACATATCCTCCTTTTATACTTCGCAAATCGAAAAGAAGACGATAGTCGCCAGTCATGTGCCTGGAAGCCCCACTATCAACAATCCAATGACTATTAATAGTTCCTCCTGGAGCCGCCTGCACATGCAATTAACTTATCAGTTTGAGAGGGGGACCCAAGCCTTTGTGGACTTGGGTCGTCCTTGATCATCAAGGAAAGTGATTTCAATCTCTTGATGATTAGGAAAAAGAACCTGTGGTGCTCCCCCTGATTGAATTACCTGCTTTTTCTTCCAAGCTGTTTGTCCTTTACCAGTATTTGAATTTATTGTTTTAGCATTTACTGGTTTTACAGTTTCAGATTTTGCTTGTACAGGTTTTTCTTCTTTGACCTCTGATTTTAAGGCCTTTTCAATTACCTTTTGATTCTTTTGCTTTAACTTCTTTTCCCTTTCTTTCAAGACACGTGGGTCTTGTTTCGGGGAAACTGATCGTTTTCGGTAATCGCTTTCTTGGGGAGCACTCATTGTTGACTTCAGCTTTTGCACATGTGGGCAATATCTTACAATATGCCCAACTGTCCCACATTCAAAACATGTTCTCCTTTCTACAAATCTCGGAGAAACATGTTGATGACCAGACGGAGAACCAGACAATGAACTTTGTGATCTAGACGTGCTTGGGCCTAAATCACATCCATTGGTGTGTTAGGTGTAATTATTTTGTCATTTCGTTTTAAAATTCTAACTTGTTTTATAAAATCAATGTTAGATTTATCCTGAAATGTTTCAAGTTTGTCTGAACCCGTGGATCCGACAAAGTTCATTTTCGGTTCTCGTTTCTTAACAGGAGCTCTTTTGTTTTGCACCTTTTGTTGTTGAACCTTAGGTTGCTCAACCTTTGATTGTTGAATTTTAGGTTGTGCAGCCTTAGGTTGAGTAGCCTTAGACTGTTCAACTTTAGGTTGTTGAACCTTTGGTTGTTCAGTCTTAGGCTGCTGAACTTTAGGTGCTTGAACATTCTTGTTCTGAGGCTTCTTTCCCTGTACCTTACCCTTTCCGGAGTTGACTTGTTGTTTTCGCTCAATTGGTAGTTTTTGGTTTCCGTATTGTTTTCTAAATTGTTCATACGGAATTGGATCACATTGAGTGACGGTAACTTTGCCACTTTTGTTCCCCAAAAACTTATCAGTGCATCCTTCAAAAATTTGCTCAATTAAATCTTGATTTACATTTTTAATTGGAAAATCTTTGTTAGAGTAGATTTTGCTATCTCCTTTGAGCATGTACAACAAGTTATTCTCTTCACGGCTAGATACAAGGGACTCCATTGCTTTTGACATTTCAATCTTACTCGGTTTCACTGGTGGATCACACAGGATGTGATTCTCGATTGGAATATCTGTTGTAACCGAGTTAGACTGTTGTTTCTTAATTTCTTCAGATTCATCATCCGAAGAATCAGCATCCTCAACAATGGGAGGACTCTGTTCCTTAACACACGATGAATCTGTCACATTCTCAGATTCTGATTGACCCGAGGATGATGTACCAGTTGTGAACCCGAGGCCTGCTTCAAAGTCATCTAGACCGAGTGGCACAGTAGGTTCAAAACGGGGCATATCCTCGTCATCAGGCAATTTGGAGTAATTGTGATTCATTGGGGGAGGACATGATTTGAATCCAATACTTATTTTATCCCCCTTTTTCTTTTGAACGTCAATGATGTGATCCAATACATAGCGGGAATTGGAATAGCTTTCCAGTTTCTGCTTAATTGTCTCACATTCACATCGAGCCGTTGCCAACTCTACCATTTGCTTTTCAATTGTGTCAATAAGATTATTGTTAGCATGTTGTTTTCGCAAAACAGCCTTTTGTAATTCTGAAACATCATGTCTTAATGACGCAATTGTTGCTTTAAATTCCTTTTCATTTCTGGTTAAAAACAAGTTAGCTTCAGTTGCTTTAGAAAGATCTACAATCAATTCTTGATTGTGTTTGTATGTGATTTCAAACTGACTTTCCTTTTCAGCATATTTAACATTTAAGCTATCACAATTTTCACAACTAACTACAGTGGGTTCATCGACACATACCTGACTTGATGAACTGTCGACATTAGCCATAAAGGCTGAATGGAAAGAAAAAGATCCATCTTCAGAGAAGAACTGAGCAAGCTTCTCGGAAGTTCCAGCAGATTTCTGGCAAAGAATAGATCTCCTCTTGCATAATGCTTCAGCTTCAGCCAAAAGTTCATCCACTTCCAAATCTAAAGCATCACTTGATAAATCACCAGCATCAAGTGATTCCCCATCCATGCTCCCACTATAACCCGAACTATCTTCATCTTCTGAAGATTCACCAGCAGACACGGGTTCTACTACCTTCTCAATCACTTTAGCATAACATGCTGTTCCACCATTTCCTCCTTCTCCAAGCTGAAGGTTCCAATTGCAGATTTCATCAGCTTGAACAACCAATCCTCTGTGAGAATTAGTGTTTGTGGATCCAGATGCATTTCCTCCAACGGGAACTATTGATCTGTCAGAATTGTTGTTCGGTTGCTGTTGTGTCTGTCCTTGATTCCTGAAGGGATTCTGATTTCCTTGCTTAGGTGGCTTCTGACACTCCCGCTTGAAGTGACCCTTTTCACCACAATTGAAGCAAGTGACAGCATTCTTATCAAAACCATACTTGGTGTTGTTGTTGCTATTCAAGTTGGTTCTTCCCGTCCTTTCCATAAACTCCTTTGCTCTTCGAATTGCACTAGCAAGAGCCCATTTGATATCCATCATTTCAAACTCTTCTCTATCCACTTGCTGATAATCTTCATTGGTTAGATTGATATTCCCAATCTGACCTGCGACCAAACCACAATAAGCACTAACCAAGGTGTTCAACATCTCCATATGCTCCTTGGCTATTTCGACACTGACTTTGGAAAAGTTGGAAGTGTCTAATCTGACTGTGTTCGGATTGGAAGTGGCTTGAACGTTTGAAGAGCTTCCATAAAACCCTTGCTGTTGCGGTTGTTGCTGCTGAGCTCTGTTGGGGTCTAAGAAAGGCGGTGGTGTGAATTGCTGAGCTGTCGGTTGCACATCCTGTCGTAGAGAAGAAGAATCTGGTCTTGAATACATCATCGTGTATGCTGAAGGATCAAACTGATTTGTTGTGGAAGGTCCGGTGTTTGAGATGAAGGCTGTTTGAAGCTTCGCATGTTGAGAGACTGGTTTTTCTCCACTGATACCTCCTGCAATCCCATAGTACATCTCTGGATTTTGAGGAGTCAGTGTTCTTTTTGCCTTAAGCTTTTCCTCTACATCCTTGTTCTCCAATTTTTGAATTAACTCATAAACGGTGATTGTGTCCAAAACACCATTTTCTTTGAGAATTTCAAGATAACTGCTCCACTTTACTGGTAAGCTATCAGCGAATCTTTTCACCATTTCTTGTGGAGTGGCAGTGACTCTAAAGGCAAACATCTCGCTCAACAAGTGATGGAACCTTGTAGATAACTCTGCCAAAGTCTCATTCTCCAAACACGTGAATCCTTCAAACTCTTTCTTCAGTAATTCTTGCTTGATCTTTCTAGATTGAGCATTTCCTTCACATCGTAACATGAGCATATCCCACAAGCTTTTAGTAGTCGTGCAGTAAACAAACTGGTGGTAAATGTCTCTGTGAAGAGCTTGGGTGAGAATCATGAATGCTTTCTTTTCTAACTCAAATTTCTTCTTATCATCTTCAGACATAGTGCTGTAAGTTTCTGGATTAGATCCTGCAACTTCCAAATCATTGTCAAATGCCGTGAAGAAGCACATCCATAGATCTTGACCTTGCCCCTGAACATAAGTTCTCAGCCTTTCTTTCCACCATCCCCAATCATTGATGTGATTTAGCTTTGGTGGTTTTGTGCTTGTACCAGTTTCACTGTCGTTCTGCATCATTGCTTGAATGCTGCTGCTTTGATTTGTGACCAATGCCCATTGATTTGCAGTTATCATTGCAGCTTGTGGTGGAGCAATAGCCTGCATCCATGCAGTTTTGTTGAAATCTGACCCAGATTGCGTAGCTGATGATTGCGTAGCTGATGATTTTGGAGTCAAAGTTGTTTGAGTCCACGCAGTTGGATCCCACTGACCGTTTGTTCCCATTTTATAAAAATTAATATATTAAGTGAAAATTGATTTAAAAATTGAAAAACAAGTTTTTCCCTTTTAATTTTCACAAACTATGTTAAAATTTCGAAAGATAACAACCAGCCGAAGGATCCTTGATCGAAAGACCTGAAAAACACAAACTTGTTAAACTTAAACAGACTAAGGATCGAAAGATCAACACTTGTTCGAAGGATCAACAGTGTTCGAAAGATCACTGTTGAGTTTCGAACAGTGATTTCGAAAGACTCTCCAATCGAAGGATCCTTGTCTTTCGAATAAGACCTGTAGATCGACAGATATATCCTTCGAAAAGATTCCTTGGATTGAAAGATAAGTCACAGACTTCGAAGGATGTTCGAAGGATGATTATCTATCGAACCTCCTTTGATCGAAAGATGATCTTTCGACTTCGATGGATATCCTTCGATCTGATCTGACACAGTTGACAAAAGTTGACAGGTTGGTGAAAAGGTGATTGGTTGGTAAGAACTTTCGGCAGAAGGTATGTTCAGACCATACTTTCTGCCAACCCAGATTTGACTAATAAAATATTGCCCAAAAAGAAGGTTCTTATCCAGAAGCCGGTCACCGGAGTAAGCCGGAATTTGGCCGGAAATTACCAAACTTCTCAAAAACAGGTTTTTAAGTTACCCAACCCGTTCTTTAACACACCCGGTTAGTTTAGAACACGTTTTAACGTCTGGAAATGCGAGAAAAACAGTAAAAACGGGTGCTAAACCATGTGAGTTTTTGTCCAAAACACTCCAAAGTCTTGTATAAACTCGGTTTTTTTTTTTTAACAAGGAAAAGAGCCACGGCTCTGATACCACTTGTAGGTCCCTCGGAGGTTGAGGTTAAACCTTATCCTTGTTATGTTTAACACACTAGCAAGTGCGGAATCCAAGCTAGAATGCAAACCGGTAGTTTATATGAGAACACAAGCTACAAAGAGAAAGGTAGACACACGAGATATCAAAGTTTTCTCTTGTATTTCAGTGGACACGGTTACAGACCTTGACCAAACTGAAAATACGCTCTCTACAAGACTAAGTTCACTCACACCATGAAGTGAACACATTACATCAGTATATATATCCATCACAGCTCGTCTGGTCGAAGGATCAGATAGGATGATCGAAAGATCATCTATCGAGATAAGCACTATCGAAGGATCCACATATACCTCGAAGGATTGACATCCTTCGAGGTCCATCTATATCCATCGAAGGTCATCCTTCGAGCTCATCGAAGGATATAAACAATCCTTCGATGACTCATCCTTCGATCCACACAACTTACAAACTTATTCTAACTGTTTGACCAAGTCAAACCAGGAGGATGGTTGACTGGTCAAACTTACATTAAGCACACATATTAACACATCTAAGGCGTAACAAGACTAACAAAAGACATCGTTTTATAACATAACAAAATACAGACAAAGTACAGACACAAGTGCACCAACAAACAGTTTGTTGTTGTTCAACAGTGGACTTCAACTTATTTATTTCCACCAGTTGACTGATTTGATCACTCTTGGTGATCCTGATGAAATCGGTTTGCCTTTCTATACGATCTGCAGCAGCTTCAAGTTGAGAAAATAAGAAGTTGTTCTTTTCATCTTCAGACATTTCCGAGAATATCCTTTGACGTTCAGAACTAGGCTGAGATGTAGTCGCTCTGATTGTAGAAGCCATTGATCTTTGTGGAGTAACTTGAGGAGTTACTGTTGGAATTTCAGGAGCCGATGAAACCACAGGAGGTGGTTGAGTAGCTGTAGTAGGTGGATCTGTAGATCTCGGAGGTGACGGCACCATTGTAGAAGCTTCTTCAGCTGTGAATCCAAAGTTTGGATCCGTTGCAGCTTCCTGTATAGGCTCAGAAGGAACTGATTGCTGAACAGATGAGGAGTACCAATGTTCCTTTTAGCTTTCTTCTTATGAAGGACAGCCGTTTTCTTTTTCTGCAAACATTCGGTCTCAGTACCTTTTTCAGAGCCTGCTTGTTCATCTCCACCAGCACTACTAGTGCCAGGTGCACTAGCAGCTGTCGCTCCAGTATCACCACCATCACCATCTTCATCATCATCACTATCAGATGAATCAGATGAATCACGCTTGCGCTTGAACTTCTCTTTCATCATCTTTTCTAACTCTGGTTCCTCATCATCTGACTGGCTGTCGTCATGACGCCATTTGTCATTAGCAGGAGCCACGTATGCTTTGTTCAATAGGGCACCAAACATTTTTCGAGGAGGGTCCGATTCTTTGTACCTCTTAGCAGAGAAACCCTTGAATATCCATAACGAGTTTTCCAGCATAGCATCGATTTTAAGAATGTCGTTATCGGCCTTGGGAAGATTCGGATGTTAAACGTTCATTATCATTTGCATAAATCTCGGATACATCCAGAATTTGTTGCCAGACGTACGAGTTCCAGTTCTCCTCAGATTGTCTTTCATGTTGGCGAAGATAAACTGTGGAATGCTAAAAGGTTTGTTCAATATCAATGCGACCATCAACCCCACAAGATCATTCCCTGCCTTATCATAACCTGCTCGGCTTTTGCTTAAACATTGAATTAGTATATACAGCAGGAACTTGTACTGTAGTGGCAAATTAGCTTTGTTTATTTGCCCAGAAAAGATATCGCCAGTGTACTTCATTCTCAATAGGCATCCACGCGTGCACATGATCGGAATGGAAAATGGAGCATTTGCGTCATCTTGAAGCTCCAAAACAGTGTTTAAAATCTCTGGTGAAACATCTACATTCAACTTATGAACCTGCCCTTGTATAACTTCCTTCCCGTCAACTTCTATGATTTTCGCAGTTTCCCAGAAAGCTTGAATAAGTGACTTGTACACAGGTGTTGAAAATGTAACCACTTTGTTAATACGAGATTCCCTGAGCCATTGCATAATCGCCTTGTAACCGTCAACTTTTCCTTCAGGATCTAAGAAAGAAACCATATTGTGTCGAGGTTCGGACATTATTTATTCTTCTGTTTTGTCCGTTTTCTTTGTGGGTTTGCGCTTTTGAGCTTTTGGAGCCATTCTGTGTATGAAACATACTCGTATTGAGACCAAAGCATACAACACTTAAATAATACATATATGTATACACATTTTATGTTCACTGTAAACATTAATCATGTATAAATATTCCCACTGAAAAGAGTTACAATTTTTGACAAAAACAATGAAATTTTCTAAGTGTTGAGTTTCAAAGAAAGGTTCATAGTGACGAAGGTTTATTCCTCATGACGAAGTTTGATCCCCTTTGACGAAGGTTCAATGGACAAACAGTCAACGTTAGTCAACATTAGTTAAAGTTTGCCGTGCATAGTTGTGAGAAACTTTAAATTATGAGGAAGTTTAAACTTCGTCAAAAATAGGGTTCGTCATCTGGTTAAAACCCAGTTGATTCCTTGTCAAATTTTATCACCAAAAAGAGGATCCCAGAACCCATACATTTAACCAAAACTCCTATTGTTTAATCAAACAATAACCATACCCATTTCCAGTCTTAATCAAAAACACCCGAAACCCATTCACCCTTGTGTAAAAAGATTTTACATGTTCAATCAAAACACTAATGTATACCAGCCATTTCCAATCGAAATCAAAAATCAAACACATGGCTTCAAACATCTACAATCCCCAAACCCTAAACCCCTGTTTGATGCCCGAATCAAAAACCCAGATGAATCAACAAGAAACAACAATATGCACATTTAGGACCTGTTATATTCTATAAAAAACATAAACAGTGAACATGATATATCATCGATCATTATCAATCATCAAATATCGGATGGTTTCACAAGCATTTGGACACAATCAGATGGTTAAAAAGGAGTAGATAATGTTGTCAGTCCATTTGAGTACCTTTGTTTGGTACAAAACACAGAGAAATCAGATGTATTTTAAAGTCGGTTTCCTGGGATTGTTTATCACCGGAGAAGAAAGTGAACAGTGAGAAGGTTTTTGATGAACAGTAGGTCGGTTGGAGAGGGATTTTGAAAAGGTAAAACAATAATGCACAGGGGTCCTTTATATAACCTGGACCGACGAGGAAGGTTAATCAGGGGCGAAGGTTAATGTTTGGTCAAGGAAGGTGAACGGGCGGCGGCGAAGGATAAGTTTGGTTGAGGAAGGTTCAAGATGATGTGTGGGGAAGGTTAATGAGTGGGGAAGGTTCAAGATGGTGCCGAAGGTTAAATTGTGGGGCGAAGGTTAATTTATGGTCTCGAGGAAGGTTAATGGCGGCGAAGGTTAAACATAGGCCGAAGGTTTAATTTGGGCTCGACGAAGTTTAAGTTGGGCTCGAGGTTGAATTGGGCTTGAATGTGGCGAAGGTTATATTGCTGAGGAAGGTTGAGGTAACAAGGAAGGTTTAAAGTGAGGAAGGTTGAAGTAACGAGGAAGGTTAAAATGATGAGGATGGTTGAAGTGATGAGGAAGGTTAAAGTGCTAAGGAAGGTTGAGGTAACGGGGAAGGTTTAAAGTGAGGAAGGTTGAAGTAACGAGGAAGGTTAAAGTGATAAGGAAGGTTGAAGTGATGAGGAAGGTTAAAGTGCTGAGGAAGGTTGAGGTAACGAGGAAGGTTTAAAGTGAGGAAGGTTGAAGTAACGAGGAAGGTTAAAGTGATGAACGTTGAACTAACGAGGAAGGTTAAAGTGATGAGGAAGGTTGAAGTGATGAGGAAGGTTAAAGTGCTGAGGAAGGTTAGCACTTGTAGGTCCGTTTTTCCCAGAGGATCCGATACGTAACCTATCCTTGTTTATCACAAACACAATCGCGGGTGCGGAATCCCCGAGACGGTGCAAACCAAACAATGTAACGCGAGTAACACAACAGATAATCAAAGATTCACTTGGATTAAAAGGACGAGAACAATATCAAACATATACACACAATGTTTGACGATAAACTCTCTGGTTTCACTATGCTCTCATAACCAAACTGATAAACAACTTTAATATATATAGTGCCCTCTTAGACGAACCTTCATGAGACGAAGGAATGAGTGGGGAAGGTTAAACTTCCCTACACATTATCTTGACGAACCTTGAAAGGTTCCCCATGTATGTTCATGAGGAAGGTTAACCTTCCTCAATCACAATAAAGGCAGAATATATACCAACTGATTTACACTGAGTATGATAACAAGTAAAGACACAACATCAATGCACACTTGCATTATGTTAACCATACAATAGAGACAAACGTCATACCAAGTAGGATAGGAGGATATCCGACTAGGTAGACATGACCGAACATACAGACTTGATAACAAAAGACCGTTTAACATACAACGAAACAAGACAAGTTACAGACACAAAAATGCACTAACAGTAAATGAGAAACTTAAGTTTATAGAGAAACCACTTCAGATTGAAGATAGAAAGATCAAGAATCTCAAGCACAAGAGATTAGTTCTCGTCAAAGTGAAATGGGATTCCAAGAAAGGACCGGAGTACACTTGGGAACTCGAGTCAGAGATGCAAATAAAATACCCACACCTGTTCCAGTAGATCTCGAGGACGAGATTTAAATCAAGGTGGGGAGGATATAACAACCCTCCTACTACAACCTATAACCCTTAACGTGACCCTAAACGTCTTAAAATATACCCCGTATGTGAGAAACAGGCCTAGAATACCTTAATAATTATAAAAATAAAATAAAACACAAACAGGAAGCCCTCGCAGGTCACGACCCTTTGCTCAAGGTCTGTCGCGGTGCGCTAGCCCCTTTGTATGTCGGAAAAGGCATTGCGCCACGTGTCCCGAAGCGTGTCAAGGCTACACCCTTGACTCACCATAGCTAGATCCTACTCTACTGATGTCGCGGGCCGTGAAAGAAGAAGAGGGTCGTCGCAGGCCGCGAGCCACCCCTCGGCCAGCCTATAAATAGAGGCTCAGGCCTTATTTGAAACCGTTCAGTTCTTTTCTTTCTCTCTGTCACCATTATAGTCAAAACTCTCGGGAATTATACCCCCTATAAAGTAAAGCTCTGCCTCGTTGTAAGTATTATAACACTCGTTACCCTACTCGATTGATCTAGGGCTCTGTAAGGCATGTCAAGGCTCTGCCTGACTCAGTCGTTGGAGTTCTGTCTCGTGTTACAACCGATTGATCTAGGACTCCGTAATGCATGTTTAAGGCTTTGCCTGACCAGTCATTGGAGTTCTGTCTCATGTTGTACGGTTAATGTGATTTGGGTTATTTGACTAACACGCGTGCATTGTTTAATTTTTAATAGATAATAACCAGGAGAATCACCAGGAAGCTTTAATTTTACCTAAGTAAACAAAGTGAGTACATTCTCTTTTTGTAAACCCTTTTTGTGAATTCATTCTCTTTTCTCACCATTTGTCATTATTATTTCAAATGTCTTTCCAAAACCATAAATGTTAATCAAATACAATTATAGTGATTAAGTCTTTGTATTATACAATTGTTGCCACTATTATGGGGTTTGTATACAACACTTGATAACCTTCACAATTGGGCACGGGTATCCAATGTGTGATATGATCATAGTCACAGATCCGTCGAGTGACAAGTATTGACCGAGTAATTGTGTAGATATAAACATTTTAATTGCCCTTAATACTGTAATAGTATAACAAATGATGGTTTGATTAAAATAGAATGCACTCTCCAGTATTTCTTGCTGATAAAAACCTTTTCAAACGCGTTTCAGGTAACACAATGTAAAAGTCAATAGAAGCCAGCTGAAGAGCACTGAAGGCTTGGAAAAGTGGCTATAAAAGTTACCTAAATAAAAAGGAGATTTCAATTTCAATAAAATTGGGTTTATCCCTACAAAAAGTGTTGTAATGAAAACTTGGGTTTTTATGCCATTTATCTATTATAAACGTTTGGTGGTTAACTCTGATAAAAATATTCCGCTGCTAAATTAACAAACACCGATACCACTTGATCAAATATCACGGCGCCCGCTCCCGGGGTAGGGATCGGGGGTTGCGACACGCCTTACGGTTCGACTTCGACTAAATAATAAAAAAATTATATTTTAACGATGACCTTAGTTTCGACGCTCGTTAAGGACCTACGCGCCTTACGATTCGACTTGAACTAAATAATAAAAAAATTATATTTTAACGACGATCTTAGTTTCGACGCTCGTTAGGGACCTACGCGCCTTACGGATGACGTCGACAAAATAACAAAATTTACATATTTTAATGATGAACTTAGTTTCGACTAACGTTAGGGACCTATGCGCCTTACGGTTCCACTTCGACTAAATCATAAAGTTATTATATTTTAACAACGATTTTAGTTTTAGCTAACGTTAGGGACCAACGCGCATTACGGTTCGACTTCGATTAAATAATAAAAAAATATTATTTAGTCGACGTCGTCCATAACTTACGTAGGTCCGTAACGTTAGTCGAAACTAAAATCGTCATTTGCGAAAGGGCCATATCGCTATTCTAGCACTCGTTACTGACACGCAGGAGAAAGAAAAGAATATTGAAGAGTTCCCCATCCTACGCGATTTTCACGAGGTATTCCCTGAGGAATTACCTGGCCTCCCACCTCACCGCCAAGTCGAATTTAAGATCGAGCTAACTCCTGGAGCAGCACCCATAGCTCGTGCGCCTTATCGACTAGCCCCAGCTGAACTGAAGGAACTCTCAACGCAGCTTCAGGAGCTGCTGGATAAGGGTTTTATTCGTCCTAGCTCATCACCATGGGGAGCCCAGTGCTATTTGTTAAGAAGAAAGACGGCACTTTTCGTATGTGCATCAATTATCGCGAGCTGAACAAAGTGACTATCAAAAATCGTTATCCACTTCCTCGTATCGACGATCTGTTCGACCAGCTGCAAGGTTCGAGTTACTATTCTAAGACCGATCTGCGATCGGGCTACCATCAATTGAGAGTCCGTGACGAGGACATCACTAAAACTGCTTTCAGGACCCGCTATGGTCACTACGAATTTCTTGTTATGCCTTTTGGAATGACAAATGCGCCTACGGTCTTGATGGATCTCATGAACCGAGTATGGAAACCATATATCGATATGTTCGTGATTGTTTTCATCGACGACATTCTGCTTTACTCGAAGAGTCGGGGAGAACACGAGCAACACCCACGTCTTATTCTGGAGCTCTTATGCAACGAACAACTATACGCCAAGTTCTCAAAATGTGACTTCTGGCTTCGAGAGGTCCATTTCCTTGGGCACGTAGTCAATCAAGACGGGATTCACGTCGATCCGGCTAAGATTGACTCCATCAAGAACTGGCTTACCCCCAAGACTCCAACAGAAATCCGTCAATTCTTGGGATTGGCAGGATATTATCGTAGATTCATCAAGGGATTTTGGAAAATCGCTCAACCTCTCACAACTCTTACCCAGAAAGGTATTGCTTACAAGTGGAGCAATGCTAAGGAGTCTGCATTCCAGCAATTGAAGCAGAACCTCTGTAGTGCTCTTATTCTTTCGTTACCTGAAGGTACCGACGATTTTGTTGTCTACTGTGATGCGTCTATTCAAGGACTCGGTTGTGTGCTAATGTAACGCGAGAAAGTTATTGCTTACGCTTCTCGACAACTCAAGATTCAAGAACGGAATTATACGACGCATGATCTAGAATTCGGAGCAGTAGTCTTCACACTCAAGATTTGGAGGCACTAATTGTACGGTACTAAGTGCACGATTTACACCGATCACAAGAGTCTCCAGCACATATTGGATCAGAAGGAGTTGAATATGTGGCAACGCTGATGGGTCGAACTCCTAAACGACTACGAATGCGCAATTAAGTATCATCTAGGCAAGGCCAATGTTGTAGCCGACGCCCTCAACAGGAAAGAAACAAAATCTAAGCGTGTGCGTGCGCTTCTGTTGATACATATTTTGTGGATACAGCTCGGCTCGGTTCGACTCGGCTACGAAGTGAAGGCCGTAGTCAAGACAACCTCCTGTCTTGACTCGGTAAGCGTTTTACTTTGTAACGTTTGATGTAAATGCAACTGCGTGTGTGCAATTTGCATATTAGATTACAATTATGTTGTTTAGGTGTTGTCTGTTCATTGTTGGCCCAACATGTCTAAGCACAAGTGGAAGCCCAACATGAGGAAGTTTAGGCCCAATCACATATGAAGAAGTCTGAGCCCAAGCACATGTGGGATGAAATCAGAAGGTCCAACAAGTGATGAAAACACTGTTGTGGTGAAAACCCTTTTGGTGAAAACCAAATGGGACGAAAACACTATGGGACGAAATCAACCAGATCTTAGATTTCGTTGAGGGGTTTTCGTCTGGGACTGGATTTCATCATGTTGTTACTATATAAACACAGACAACAGAAAGAGCAGAGTGAGGAAGTCTGAATAGATTTCGGACAGAACACACACACAACTGAGAGTTTATAGGTTTATCTTGTAAACATTGCTTTGTAACGGTTTCATACGCGTTAATACAATGGAGTGTTAATCGTTGAAGCTTTGTGTTTGTGTTCGTAACTTGGTTTAACTTACCCGTTTGGATTTCGCACTCTCGGGTTTGTCGGAAAACAGGGAATAGAGGTTACTCGATCCTCCGGGTGGACCTACAATTGGTATCAGAGCTTTGGCTCGATTCCTTGTTTAAACCAAGTCGATTTTCTTGTGTTTTAATAGATTTTAAAGTGTTTTTCAGTTTTGTTCTTGTTTGAATATCATACTTTTCTGGAAAATAGTTATGAAATCGTGAAAACCTTGTGGTTTTTGCTATAAGTTTTTACAAAACCACTGTTAAAACACATGCTTACATGTTAATATTTGGTTTTTATTAAACTTTAGTGCAAAAGTTGTTGTCTGGAAATCTCAGAATCTTCAAGTGTTCATTTGATATTCATAGTGTTCATCTTTTTATGCAAAATGTTCTTCAAATATATATGTGTTTGATCCTTATTTGATGAATTGGTGAAGTGTTACTGATTATTATATATCAAGTTGAATATTGTGTACAAAAGGCATGATGGATAGTTGGTAACCACAGTGCCGAAAGCATGTATGTTTGACATTTTGGGTTTGTTGTCAGAAGGATAAGATTTGATTTTAAAATATCTTGCAAGTTGTTTGCAAGTTGTCTGGTCATTATTGTTCAACGAAATCACTTTTATTTTAAAATCACATCAGCAACGAAATCCCTTTTGGCAAACATCCAGTCAACGAAAACACCCTGGTCAACAATATCATACAGCGAAATCACTTGATCTTGGCCCAAATCCCTTATCAGCGAAATCATTCCATCTTGGCTGAAATCCCTTATCAGCGAAATCTCTTGATCTTGGCCGAAATCCCTTATCAGCGAAATCACTTGATCTTGGTTGAAATCCCTAATCAACGAAATCAAAGATCTTTTGTCTGGTCTCATTGTTCAACGAAATCACCTTATTCTAGTCAACGAAATCACATTTAGTCAAACATATCATCCTAGACGAAAACACTTGTGCAACTTTACTTGTCTGGACGAAATCAGCTGATATCACTCATTCTGGACGAAAACACCTCTGAACGAAATCACCAGGTCTTGTCTTGGACGAAATCTGCTAGACAAAATCATTCTGGACGAAATCACATCTGATTTCGTCATAAACAGTTCAGCAACAATTCTGATTTCGTCATAACAGTTCAGCGACGAAATCATCACCCTTTCAGCGACGAAATCACCATTTCAGCGACGAAATCAAACATATCAGCGACGAAAACCCTTATTGATTTTGTGATCATTCTTCAGACGAAAACCCCTTATTTTCGTCATTCATACGTGTGTTATTTTTTTTAAACAGAAGACTTGTAACTCATATTTAACTGTTTGATTTGTGTGATTTAATCAGGTATTCATCTTTACATACTCGAAATGAATCCGAATTGGTCTGGTACTCCGTCAAGTGCAGAGAGCAAATATAGAAGCACGGGATTATCGCCATCATGGGTCGAATCTCCCACACCACCTCGAATTACGGCAGAACAATGGGCATCGGTTACTAATCAAAAGCAAAGTGAACCAAAAATGACAACAGATTTGTATGGCAATCCGATACAAGTTCCTGTAAAGCCAGCTCCAACCACAGACTTATATGGAAATCCACTACCACCAGTTGCCTCACAGCGCCATCGTTCTACTGTAGCACC
Source organism: Helianthus tuberosus (assembly GCA_030545235.1). Classification (NCBI taxonomy): domain Eukaryota; kingdom Viridiplantae; phylum Streptophyta; class Magnoliopsida; order Asterales; family Asteraceae; genus Helianthus; species Helianthus tuberosus. The sequence goes on from CM060362.1 coordinate 6,700,312, forward strand.
ATCATCTCTTGATCCAAGGAACTGTAGTCAAACAAAAACGGTGTTTTATGCTAAAATTTTCAAAGATGCCAGCAATGGTGAATCATCGCTAAACGATGACAGTTTTGAACATGACAGTAGTTCAGTTGAAGATGTTACAACTTCAAGTTCAAGTTCAAGCGAGGATGGATCTGAATGTGAATCATCAAGGGAGGTTGTTGTTTCTGAGGCAAGTGAGTCAATATCTGAGAGTGAATCCAGTCAGGTATGTGTCGATGAACCAACTGTCGTTAATTGTGATAATTGCGTTAAATGTGCTGATTTGGATGCTAATATGTCTGAGTTGCAAAGCAAACATGATGCTTTAAATGCTAAATTGTTTTACTTGCAAAACAAACATGTTTCTTTAGATGCTAAGTGGTGTGATTTGCAAAGCAAACATGAGGCTTTGCAAAACAACTATGATGTGACATTTATCCACAACCAAAAGTTGATCGTGGATCTTTCGAAATGCAAAGAGGCCAACATGTTTTATGAAAATCATGAAAAAGAGTTTAAAACGGTGATTGAAAATTTAAGAAAAGATAAAACCGAACTGACAAAAATGGTTTCAAGAAAACAAACAGACATAAACTGTTATATTAATCATCTTGAGATCATGCAAAAAGAGTTGGCCTGTACAAAGTGTGAAAGTGAGGCGATCCGGCTTAAGCTAGACAGTTATTCTAACTCTAGATACGTGCTGGATCACATCATTGGTTCACAAAAAGAGAAAAAGGATGTCACGTGCATTGGATATAAGAAATGTCCACCACCTGTTAGACATAATTATGATGCACTGCCTGATGAGGAGTATAGAACTCATTATGAAGAATTTGTTCCTTTAGACATTGAGGAATTTGCAACGGGGCTTGGATACAAACCGGAAGTATCATCAGATTCGGATGTGTCAGCAGATACATTTGTAACTGCTGAACAAAATCAGGATCCTCCAGTCATTGTTGAGGATGCTGATTCTTCAGATGATGAATCCGATTATACTGACTCTCCACAATCTGATGCGGTTATCAAAGAAGAGGACATACCTCTCGAGAATCACATTCTATGTGATCCTCCCACAAAACCTGCTAAGACTGTTTAGGTTGAGTCCACGTCTGCAAAAGAGTCTGAGAGTGTGAATTTGTTGTACACTCTTGTTGGTGATGATAAAATCTACTCTGACAAAGATTTTCCTATTAAGAATATTAATCAATCTTTAATTAGTAAATTTTTTGAGGATTCAACAAGTAAGTTCTTGGGAAAGACAGGATCACACGGTTGTGGTAACACAGTGTCCTTCGATTCCAAAAGCCGAAATTTGAAAACAAAATGGCAATCAGAAATTACCAACAGTGAAAAAGCAGCAAAATCATACCAAACCAAAAGGCAAATCAACGACCCAAGGTCGTAAGGAACCGAATCAAAAGAAGAACAAGAAGATGAACTTTGTGAAATCCCGAGGGACTAATAAAATTGAAACTTTCGAAAACAAATCCAACACGGATTTTGTTAAACAAAGTAAAATTTTGAAAAGAAACAGTCAAAACAATTACACACAACACACAAACGGTTGTGATGTAGGACCAAGTACCTCAAGATCACGAAGTTCATCATCAAGTTCTTACAGTTATGATACTCCGAGGTTTGTTGAGCGGAGATCATGCTTTGAATGCGGTGAGTATGGCCACATTGTCAGAAATTGTCCATATCTCACCAAGGGAAAAGGAAAGGTTGATGCCCCCCATGGCACTACAAAAAAAATGACTTTTGGGGACTGAAAAATCAGTATCTGATGCATAAGAATCAGTCCCTAATGGTTATCAAGGACTGATTTGCCAGTCCCCACCCAGTCCCGGATACCTAGTACTAGATACTGGTTTTAACAACTAAGAATCAGTCCCTATTGTATGACACCAAACAGGACTAATAGTCAGTCTCAGATACATAAAAATTCAGTCCTAAACTTACCTCCCGGTACCACGTCATTTCAGTCCCTGATGCATTTCTTCCATGACTAAAAAATTAGTCTCGGATACTACGATAGTTTAGTCCCAGGTGTATTACTTTAAGGACTGAAAATCGGTCCTATAAACATGTCTGTATTGTCCCTAATAAGTTTTGTGAAGTTCGTGATTCCATGCCAAATCAGTATCCAATAAGATGTTTTAGAGACTAAAAATTAGTCTCAAGTATGACATGATTTCGGTCCTTAATATGCTTCTTTTAAGTACTAAAAATTAGTCTCACGTACTATCTTATTTTAGTACTTAATATGTACTTTTAGGGACTAATAATCAGTTTAAGATAACAAATAATTTTAGTCTCCAATATGTTTATTTAGGGTCTGAAAATTAGTCGCTTTAAGTTAGTCCCAAATATCTTTTTTAGTGACTATCTTTTAGTCTCTAATACTACGTGTCACTTTTAATATGGTTTTTTACATACTGAAAAATGGTTGCAAATACAATTTTAGTTGAGTCCCTAACATGCATTTACAATTCTTAACAAATATATTCTAGGACTAAAAGGTAGTCACCGATAGAATTTATAGTTTTATATATTAAACCATTCTCGTTAACACAACATTAATATTATTCGTCAAAATGATTCTAGCTTTCTTAAACTCACAATAAACTCAAGCATTAATGTCATAACAATAGCCAATGAAAATCAAAATAACACCAGTTCATCACTTCTGAAATTTAGAAGAGTATTAGAGAAAAAAAAGTAATAAACGTCTTAACTAACTGCCTAGATAGTGTTGTCACTTTCGTTGTGTAGTCCATTCAAACCATCATCTTCACCAGCATCATTTGTAGATATCGTGCTCTCGAAATCTGGATATTTTCGGCTCAAGAACTCTGTCACTCTTTCGTATTTTTCGTTACTCTGTTTCAATTCCTCCTTGAGTTCAGTAACCTCATTTCTCAAATCTTCGTTCTCAGTTGAATCTCGTTGAGATGATTCGACTGCCGATTTCATCCAGTCATCTTTTTTCCTTAACACAGGACCAACACCTATCTCCCATGCTGATTCTATTGTTTTAGCCCTGCCACATACACTTTTGATGGCTTTTCTCTCCACGTCGTGTTCCATAGCAGAAGTAACGATGGTTCCTTCGGTATTCAATCTAGCCATGGCCTCCTCTTTTTGTTTACAAATATTATCCTAACATAATCGAAAGTAGAAGAATAACATTTAAAACTTTTTGAGACCCAAATAAATATTTGACAAAAAAAAATCTAATTCAAAAGCTTTTAACGGGGAGATGCTTACATATACAACACGTGAATCTTCATTTAGCCATCCTTTTTTCTTGGCATTATAGTGCAACTTGTAGTAAACTTCTAATGGGCTAGGTGGCAGCTGAGTCTCGGGATTTCTCTGCCATCATAAAACTTATATGATGAAGAATAAATATATTCTAAAAAAGAGTGAAATCAATCTTTTTATAATATATATAAACATATCAGTTGCTTATTCAAACAAGTAAATTTTTCTCTAACATTCTACTACTACATAACAATAACTTATTAAATTACGGGTCCAAAAGCGTAAACTTAAAATTTTGAATGCATGATTGGCTATCGACCGAGAGCCCCCCTGCTTATATTTACTTGTTTTTTTCTGTTAAGTTCCATTTGATCACTATATTTCTACAAAATTAAAACTTGGCATACATGTCAGAACCCGGAAAAATTAAGAACATAATTAGTGAATATAAATGATGATTTGTAAATAAAATTAACATACTCATCCGGGTTTTTTCTGACTCCCAACGACAAGTAGTTGAAAATGTTTTAAAACCGGAGGTTGTCCAAACGCAGTCTGTTAAGTTAGAAATTAAAAATGAAAAACAAAAACAGATTTGGAAACCAAAACCAGTAAGTGTTTCAGGGGGAGCTACATCATTTCCGAATCATCGGGAAATGGATGTTACAATTCTCGATGATGACGGACGACCCAAGTCTGTGAAGGCTTGGGTCCCCCTCTCCAATTAATCTCTGAATGAGTGTGCAGGATGTTCCATGAGGAACTATTGATAGTCTTAGGATTGTTGATAGTGGAGCGTCCATGCACAAGATCGGCGACATAAGGCTCAGAAATATTGTTACATCTAGGAGAATATTGTTGCCATTGATGGAGAGAGAGAGAAAAAGAAAAGAAGAATGATGATGAAAGAATTTGACCACTTCGACAAAATGAAGATCATTCCAAAGTTTTGGTTGTTAGAGGTTTTTGACCTTGTTGCTGTGAAGAGATTTCTCAGTAGCTACAAAATCGACTTTGAAATCCACACCTGGTGGATATCCAGTTTGGGAGAGCGCTCAGAATCCTGGAAATGCACGAAGCAGTTGCAGGATACGGTTTTAAATTTCTAATCTCTCCTATACTTGTCGATATTTAAGCTGCTTTATGAATTATTATCCTCTCGTACAGCACTCTTTGACCTAACACGTTGAACTCGAATATCACTTCACACGTGATTGTTTCACTATGAAACTCGTCAATGTTGTCATGGTCCATACATACAACCAACGTGCAGACCTTTTTACCAAAGCATTTGATAAATCCATATTTGACTTTTTATTAATGGTAAACGGCATTAAGGTCAAGCAAGAGTAATCCACATCGGAAAATCGTTTTTGTAAATATCCTTGAGTTTTAAATTATTGTAAGTTTGTTGATTTTAGGGGGAGTAAATCCAAAATTTGAAAATCAAAAACATCGAAAAATTTAAAAAAAAACTAAAAAACAATAGAAAAACAAAAATGAGTTTCCTGGCGAGCAAAAGAGAAAATGATAGTACATCAGTGGTCTGTCCAAACCTCTTTAAACTGAAATGCAAAATGAAAAATGTTAAGCAGCTCTATATAAGATGTATCGGTAGGCTCACAATCATCTTAAAGTGTGCAGGGTGATATAAACTTAAATCGACTGAAGACTGTGTGGGAACCACTCATTGGCATATGGTCTTAGTACCGAAATTTCGTTTGAGAGATTGCCGAGGTTCTGAGATATGTGGTCTTTATGCTGTTTATCATCTGGGTATCATGGTTGTTTCTTTTACCGAAACAAATGGAGACGAAGTCTAGATCTTCCATGATATCATACATACGTGTACATACTGCATACGACCTCAATAAGTGATCAACAATCACATGTCCACAAAACAAGTGATAATATATCACATTCATCCGGGAGTCAAGTCCGTCTCTTTGCTGTACGAAAGTACTGACCTGTTCACGGACTTGCTCCTGTGCCCTCATGCATTTGAAAATCAAGTTCCTCATCAATAAGTGATTCTATCACATAGGGCTTGTTTTCAATCAAAATAAGTGAGTTTCTCACATGTTCATATACGTCAAAACAGATGATAAATGGTATACTCACCAGTAAGATGAGCTCTCGTGCATACCTTGATACGGGAATGTGTCGTGATGTGGATGAACACCGGTCGGTAAGTACAAATCATACCTTAATGTATCCCCTCGCCATGATTACATATGATAAGTTGAGCTTATGTGGATAACAATACCGACAATTGTTTTAGGATGCTTATCTAAAGGTTAAACAAAAAGAACAACAAGTTGTTTTGGCATGACCGTACACTGATATGATTCTCTTACCCTCGAAACTCGCAAAAAGAATGTTTGTATATATTTACTTTTCTTAGTTTCTGCAACTCTGTATATATTTATTTACTGCTTTCAGTCTTTAAGTTTGACATATTCAAAATACCAAAAAGATTTTAGGTGTGTTTTAATTTAAACCTTATAAAAGCCAAAAAGATTTTATTTCTGCTTTAGTTTTGATTAACCGATGTTGGAACTCGAGTCTATCCTACCCAAAATCCTGATTCTAAGCCGGAAAACAATTGCATCTTCATAAACAGTCGAAGTTAACAAGTTTTGAAAGTAAGGGATTAAAAATTGATCATTTTCTAAACTTTCAAACTGTTGTCGGTCGGTGTTTGATTGAGATTTGATCTCATATGTGTCGTTTGTTTAATTTGTCTAAATTCCAAGCGGTTGTTCTCATTACGTGTTTAGCTTTCTTGTATGTGCAGATGCGACATCAGATTCAGCTAAAGGCGAAGAGAACGTGTCAGATGATAAGCCGTAAAGTGAAGACACGACGTGGAGGCACTAAAATGATAAAGATGATCGAGTTGCCGCTGATCAATCATCAACACCTCAAGGATCTCAAACATTGAAGATCAAAAGATTCACAAGCATCAAAGGGGGAGTTATTGATACACTTCCTAAATGAAAGCGGGAGTTTGTTAATACACTTTTTGCTTGCAACACGTGAAGACTTTGAAGATCCTTTCCGAGAAAATAAACCATCAAGAGATGGAGATCGAGATTATGAACCTCACGAGAAGCATCCAAGGGGGAGTTTGTTGATACATATTTTTTGGATACGGCTCGGCTCGGTTCGACTCGGCTACGAAGTGAAGGCCGTAGTCAAGACAACCTCCTGTCTTGACTCGGTAAGCGTTTTACTTTGTAACGTTTGATGTAAATGGAACTGCGTGTGTGCAGTTTGCATATTAGATTACATTTATGTTGTTTAGATGTTGTCTGTTCATTGTTGGCCCAACATGTCTAAGCACAAGTGGAAGCCCAACATGAGGAAGTTTAGGCCCAATCACATATGAAGAAGTCTGAGCCCAAGCACATGTGGGACGAAATCAGAAGGTCCAACAAGTGATGAAAACACTGTTGTGGTGAAAACCCTTTTGGTGAAAACCAAATGGGATGAAAACACTATGGGACGAAATCAAGGGATTTCGTCCAGATCTTAGATTTCGTTGATGGGTTTTCGTCTGGGACTGGATTTCGTCATGTTGTTACTATATAAACACAGACAACAGAAAGAGCAGAGTGAGGAAGTCTGAATAGATTTCGGAGAGAACACACACACAACTGAGAGTTTATAGGTTTATCTTGTAAACATTGCTTTGTAACGGTTTCATACGCGTTAATACAATGGAGTGTTAATCGTTGAATCTTTGTGTTTGTGTTCGTAACTTGGTTTAACTTACCCGTTTGGATTCCGCACTCTCGGGTTGTCGGAAAACAGGGAATAGAGGTTACTCGATCCTCCGGGTGGACCTACAGCTTCAGCTTACTATTCACTCAAACCTTCCTGAACACATTCATAACGCTCAAGTCGAGGCTCTAAAGGAAGGAAACTTATTAGCAAAATCACTGCGTGGCATGGAAAAGAAACTTGAACGCCAGACGGATGGCGTTTACTACTTTGCAGATCGCATCTAGATTCCATCTTCTGCAAGTCTTTGAGAGCTTGTGATGGATGAGGCACACAAGTCTCGCTACTCGATACATCCTGGTGCCGATAAAATGTATCATGATCTCAAGACTCTATATTGGTGGCCTAGCATGAAAGTCATTATCGCTAAGTACGTTAGCAAATGCTTGACCTGTGCTAGGGTCAAAGTTGAATATCAAAGGCCATCGACTGCAGCAACCAAGTTGCCCACATGGAAATGGGAGCAAATTTCCATGGATTTCATTACAGGTTTACCAAGGTCCCAAAGCGGAAACGATACCATTTGGGTGATCGTGGACCGCTTAACCAAGTCTGCACACTTCCTTGCAATCAAGGAAACAGACAAGTATTCGAAGCTTGCTGCTATCTATTTGAAAGAAATAGTTGTTAGGCACAGGGTGCCAACTTCGATCATCTCTGATCATGACCCACGTTTCACTTCTAAATTATGGCAAGCTACACAGAGATCCTTTGGCTCATGTTTAGATATGAGCACCGCTTATCACCTGCAAACTGATGGTCAAACTGAACGCACCATCCAAACACTTGAAGACATCCTGAGAGCATGTGTCATTGATTTTGGAAACAGGTGGGAACGACATTTGCCTTTGGTAGAATTTTCTTATAACAAAAGCAACCACACTAGCATTCAGGCAGCACCATTTGAGGCATTGTACGGTCGTAAATGCCGGTCACCTCAGTGTTGGGCGGAAGTTGGCGAAAGTCAAATTACCAGCCCGAAACTCGTAATCGACACAATGGAAAAGATTGCCCTGATTCGACAACGCTTGGCGGCTGCTCGAGACCATCAGAAAAGCTGCGCAGATAAGCGTAGGAAACCTCTAGAATTCCAGGTCGGAGACCGGGTTCAACTAAAAGTTCGCCCTGGAAGGGTGTGGTACGTTTTGGGGAAGAGGGGCAAGCTTAATCCGCGGTACGTTGGACCATTCAAAATTACCAAGAGGATCGGTAAGGTTGCATACAGACTAAACCTGCCTGAAGAGCTGAGTGCGGTGCATAACGTCTTCCACGTGTCTAATCTGAAGAAGTGTCTGTCAGATGAAACACTCATCGTTACTGTCAAGGAACTCACTATTGACGACCAGTTACGCTTCGTTGAGGAACCGGTTGAGATCATGGATCGAGAGATCAAAACCCTCAAACGTAGCAAGATACCTATTGTACGAGTCCGTTAGAACTCGCGCCATGGCCCAGAGTTTACCTGGGAATGGGAAGACCAGATGAAACACAAGTATCCCTAGTTGTTTGCAAACGAAACTCCCAGCACTGAAGCTACAACGGAATTTCTGGACGAAATTCCAAACTAACGGGGGGATGATGTGACACCCCGCAGAAACATTCTCGTACACACTAGCTTGTCAGTGGTTGCGCTTTATCTTTCGGGACGAAAGTTCTTAAAACTTGGGGATAATGTGACACTTCGGGTTTCCCGAACAACCTTGTTGTATAATACCACTATATTAATATTACTATTAAAAGAAAGTCCATGTATTTTGTGCAGTTCTTAGTTGTGCTACATATATTATGTGTAATATAGATATAACTGTGCTAAATATGTGAACCGAAACCATAGGCTTCCAACTTGAGACCCCCTAGTCTCGAGTCGAGACCACTGACTTGCAACAAGTGGGCTGCAAAACCCACATAAGCTTGGCCCACTCGAGACCACCCAAATCCCTTAGGGTGCACCATCCTTGGGGAGTATAAAACCCCACCTATGTAGCCGACATTCCCTCTTGTGAGCATCAATCATTCACACACTAATCCCAAACATTCTCTTATTCCCTTAATCTCTCCTCTCTCTCTCTCTCTCTAGAAAACCCTAAACTTATATCACCTCCTTCTCTCTCTCGGATTAATCGGCGGCAGCTAGAAGGAGTGGAATTGGGAGCCTAATCATCGAGCATTCAAGCTAAACCCTTGTACCACTTAATATCCGGTTAGTGTTTTAATTATTATTTGATGTTTATAGAGGTGTCTACTTGTTTGAAGCTTTAGATGGTTAAATGTGATAATGTTTTATGAAAATATACCAACTATTTGATAGTATCTGTGTTTGTATGATTCACATGAAGAAACTCGTTCGGAACCATAGGATTTATTATGTACGGATGATGAACTTGGTTGTTGTTGATTCCTGATTTTGTTTATAATAAAGAGTAACGATGGACTTGTTTGAATATGTTCATAATAGGGAATGTAGTGGATATATGCTCCTGATATTGGTTACAAGTGAAACAGTGTGAATGATATAGTGTTAAGACCATTTTTGCTGAATGATGAACATGATGAACTGTTTGAAGATCTTAAAAATATTTGAAATTGTTGTGTTTGATCCATAATGATTTGTGTGGAATAATGGATACATGTTAGTGCAACCTAATTGGACAGTACATGAAAACATGTCCATGAAATGTGATTGGATAGTACAACAGAAGATTCTAGAAAGATTCCATCAGAGTTGCAATAGCGGTTGCGAGTCGAGACCCCTGGTTGCGACTCGAGACCTCCTCGTGACAACTCAAGACCAACCAACGTACTTCAAGGACTCGAGACCAGCATGGTCTCGACTCGAGATCTCCTGATCTCGACCCGAGACTGGACTCGAGACCTCCAAGGTCGCAACACTAATATTCACTACTCGAGACCTTCTGGTTGCGACTCGAGACCTCGTGCTCTCGAGTCGAGACCATCTGGACTCAACTGGGCTACTTGACTGCGTTATTGGGCCGCATTAAGTTATAACATGTTTGGGCTGTGTATTTCTGCTACTGTTTAAACTGGACTGTATGTTACTGCTACTGTGTTAACTGTTAATATGGTAGGACAGGCCCAATAACATTGTATGACCTGTATGATATGTGTTAGAAACGTGTAAGATATACGTGACTAATTTGTACCCAACCCTGACCCGTACTGGTAACCTTAATAGGGCGTGGTTGACCATCATACCTGACCAAGTAAACTAACTGCCGAGCAAACCAAGGTGAGTTCACAACTTTTACTAAAAGCATGTGTTCCCGGTGGTTGGGAAACGAAACTAAAAACAACTCTATCTCATTGTGTGGGATACAAACAACGCTATCTCCTTGTGAGGGATACAAACTACTTTTCTCCCCTTGTGTGGGACGCTTAGTTAATTACTATTTATATTAGATGCAACTAGCGTACTAAACGAAACTCTATCACGAAGATCCTACTTTCTATACCGATTAGTCGTCGGGGCCTGGCGAACGGGTTATTAGTTGATAGCGCTATTTGGTTTCACCAACCTCACACCGTGCCTGTATAGGACGGGCGTGAACTAGTAGACTCTGGAAAACCGTCAATGATGATAGAACATTGACAAACGGGGCAAATTCACAAAATGTGCGGTCACAAAGTATTCGGTATTACGCAGTTTAGTAGCTTACATATGGGGTAGCTCCCCATGGCATGGTATAAATGAGTAAATTAACTACTTAAACAAGTTTTATGGAATTAAAACTGGACTAACTCGTGAACTCGCCAACATTATGTTGATACCCTACTGCATGCTTTGCAGGTACTCAGTGACTTTGGAGCTTGCTGCTTGGGGATGTGTAGTGGTCGTCTGAACCCGTGTGTTTGGGTTCTTTAACCATAAATTATGAACTTACGTTTGAACTACCTATCTTACGCTTCCGCTGTTATCTTTAAAACATTATCTTAAACTTAGAACTTTGGACTTGAGCTTTAAATTGCCATTGATCGTACTGGTTTGATGAAACTATTTTGCTACTATTATAATTGTTCAATGTGATTGATGGCTGGATCCTGGTCAGTCACACGCCACACGGTAGTACTCCGCTTGTGGATTTTGAGGGTGTGACAATTTTACGGCACATTTGCAGCCGTAAACGCGCCTTTAAACGGCTGCAAACGCTGCCACATACGGCAACGATTTCGCAGCCGTTTAACGGCGCATTTGCAGCCGTAAATGGGCCTTTAAACGACTGCAAATGCGCTGTTAAATGGCTGCGAAATCGCTGCCATTTGCGGACCTACGCTCGTAACGGACGACGACAACTAAATAATAAACATACAATAATAACTAACGTACCTGTAGAGTGGGTCATGAATCCGCGTAACCCTCCCCTTGGAGTTCACGTGGTCCCAATAGTCCTTATCCGCAATCACGGCTCAAAACCCTAAAAGCATGGGTTTATCAACCATTACCAACCCCTGTTTACACGCATGTTTATTAAATGTTAAATTAATATTAAGTCTTAAATGTTATATATTAAAATAATAATAATAACAATACAAAAATTAGTGTTAAACGTACCTGCGTATATAGATCTGTAGCGATCTCAGCCTCCGTATATAAACCGCTATGACGCCCAAACTCTGCAAGCGACATAGAAAGCGCCTGGCCGGCCATGCGAACAGAAACCTCAGGCGGGGGGGTGGGGGGGGAGGCGCCGGGTCCACAACCTGGTCTGGCCGACGAGGATGAAACTCGAACGACGCCAAAAACTCGACAAGTATATCTCCCTACAGGTCGGCATATACGATAGCTCAAAAAGCCGATCCCACGGGGAATAAACTCCCGTGCCCAATCTTCACACGCGAGGGTCCGGAGGGCATCCCAAGAAACCGCAAAGTTGTCACCGACATCAGGGGCGGACCCAAGGTCAGCCCAAGGTGGGCGGGCGCACCCCCTGGGGCGCCCCGGGGAAAAAAATATTTAGTGCTAAGTTCCGTCGAAAATCCCGTCCGCACCCCTTGGAATTTTTCGTCCGCACCCCTTGAATTTTTCGACCGAACCCCTTGAAATTTTTTGTCCGCACCCCTTAGGTAAAAAGTGTTATCAATTTATATTTTAATTTTTTTAGTAAACTCTTATTTTTTTTTTAAATACTACCTAAATTATATAACTTTTAATACCTAACTAACTAAACCCAAATACTCATACCTTTACCAACTTATAATTCCTAACTAGCTAGCCCACTAAGTCTTAGCCCATTAACCAAACCTAACAATATTTCAAACTATAATAAAATAATTAAAGCCCAAAACCTTTAGAAATTCTCTCTCGCTCTCTCTCTCTTGCGTCCCTGCACTGCCAACGAATAACATCACCCAGCGACAACAGTCCAGCAGCCGGCGACCACCGTAATCAGCCACCATACCACCGTCGTTCGACACCAAATCTAACCAAAATCCGAACACGGTAAGTTTCTTTGTTATTTTGATGATTTTGGTTGATATTATAGGAGAAAAAAGCAATGTTTTAAAATCCGGTTTTTATACCGTATCGGATTTGGCTAAAAAACGGTTTAACCGGTTATATCGGTCGGTTCAACTGGGTGTATCGGGCGATTTAACCGGTTTTACCAGATGGTTCAACCGGTACAACCGGCCGGTTTAAACCGGTTTTTAAAACATTGGAAAAAAGGGTAATAAAGTTGTTAAATAGGTTTGAAATTTTGTGTGTTTTGACGTTGTTTAGATGATTTTTAGGGTGATTATGTTGCTTATATATTTTTAGGGTGATTACAACTTACGTTATGATTTCTAGGGATTGAATAGTTGAAAATTAAATAGATAAAGAATTGCTTAAGAAATTAGCTTTAGATGATGTTTTGAATAGATTTCAAAAAATGAAAACCCGCAGAGCGTCGACGTTTTAATTATGTTTGTAACAAGGTCTGACATGTTTCTTTATTATTATATAAATTTAGTTTGATGTTCGTTTGTTTTACATGACCCGACCCGACCCGACCCGACCTGATACGAACCGATTTTTTTACTTATATACCTAGGGGCCTAAAATTTTTAAAAATGTTCCGCACCCCTATGAAAAAATTCCTGGGTCCGCCACTGACCGACATGCATCTTCCGAAGCTTGTCGCAATGGACATCAGCGTCAGAGTCCAGAGGAAACTCCAAGAATGTGTGACCCTCGAGAGGATCCGGCAGCTCACGCCGCTGCTGCTGATGCTCCAACTGCTCCTCCTGATTGAAGTGGTCTAGCTGGTCATCCATTTCATCGTTCGTCATCATCCTGAAAACCAAAAAATAATATAATTATTAACAAAAAGGTCCAAAAGTCGATCAAGCTAAACAAATCAATTAAAGAAACTTTATGGAGGCACACGGTTGGCACATTTTTAAACCTTATATAAACCATGCAAAGATGGATCGGTTAAAACAAAAAATCACATGTTTAGACTGTTATAACATGTGACATAAACATTAAACATCCATACTGTGTATTCTTAAATTATTAACAAAAAGGTTCAAAAGATCGATCAAGCTAAACAAATCAATTTAAGAAACTTTATGGAGGCACACGGTTGACACATTTTTAAACCTTATATAAACCATGCAAAGATGGATCGGTTAAAACAAAAAACAGAGCCGGAGAATATAAGGTTGGGTGGTGTGGAATAAAGCCCGTAGGTTATTTAAGACGACGTCGCCAGAATAAATAGGTCAAAGTGTTACACTTTTGCATTGTCCAGTTTTGTCAGGTTAATCCCATGGTAGACCAGGGGACTGCAGGCGATTCAACATCAATGTATTGTGTTTATAAAAACAATCAGTAAAGACACGGGCGGCTTATCGGCTTTACAAGCCCATATGTCCGATACGTCACATACACTGACTCGGAACGACATCATATATCATAAACCCTACTGATCCACAGATGAAATACATCACAAATACTGATCCACAACCTACTAATCAACCTAACCCACATGCCAAATACTAACCAAGTTTCATACGGTTCGTATACGCTCGGTACATCCCAAATAAACCTAATCCACAACCCACTTATCAACCTAACACTACAGATGAAATACATCACAAATACACCTAATCCACACCCTGCAATTTCTATAATTTACCTAAAAACAATTAAATTACCAATGAAATACATAAAAAATTCAAAATTAATGAACTAGGTTGAAGAATTACCTGTTTTATGCTTCAAATACGCTTCATATACGATCCAAATACATAATCGCCCTTCGTATTGAAAGTATTTATGTGTATTTTGATTTCGGGATGAACTGAACTGCGTAGGAGATTATCTGCTTTATATCAGGTCCTATAAAGTGCGTATAGATCTATACGCATCGCAGGAAAAGGTCAAAACAGATGTTTTGACTTGGCAAATTACCATTTTACCCCTGAAGAGGGTCTATACGATGCTGGATACAGGGGTATAAAAGTTATTTTCAGACCTTTATATACGCTGCGTATAGAGCTATACGATCGTATACAAAATTATCGTTTTACCCCTTAATAGGGTCTATACGAAGCCTGGCACAGGGGTATAAATGTCATTTTCAGACCTTTATATACGATGCGTATAGCTCTATATGCATCGTATATAAAGGTCTGAAAAAGACATTTATACCCCTGTATCCAGCATCGTATAGACTATACACAGGGGTAAAATCGGAATTTAACTTATTTAAATCGTTAAAGTTTGATTTGGGGGGAATTTGTCCGCCCTTTGTATACGCATCGTATGGCTCTATACGATTCGTATATAAAGTGTCTTTTTACCAATTTACCCTTAAGTTGACGCTATACGAAGCCATCTTCAGGGGTATTTGTGTCATTTTTGTTTCATACGCGCCGCTGCCACCACCACCCATTAGTGCCTCCGCCACCTCCCACCACGCCACCTCATACCAAAGACCCTAAGTTCTGCCAATATGAGTAAAGTAGCACTCCTGATTTTGTAATTCCCAATTTCAATTAAAGAGAAAGAGTCCGGCATTTGTACGTGTTCACTTCTGTGTTTACTTTGATTTTGTGAGGGCCTGATAACCCACAAAACTTACGTAATTGAAAAGGCATCGTTTGGGTTGATTTTTATTGTTCCAATATTCCGGCTTTTCATCTTGTGTGTTGGTTTTTTGATATATGGGGTTGGGGCCTACAATGTGATCACCAATTCAATACGAGTTAGCCATCTTATGAGACTATTGATTACATAGTTCACTAAACGTGGTGGACCAAATGTTTGAGGGTTCATTGTAATTTCCATGCATTTATTCCCCAACTAATTAGATATATCCTGCATCTCATCTCTGTTGGGTTATTCGGTTTGTTTGCAGGTCACACGGATCGGCACGTTATCGGGTCATGGAGTTTGCATGAGGAAAATAAAAAGTTTGAAGGGTTCAGGTGATGATATGCATGGCTGAATTGGAAAGTTAAAGAATAAGTCTTTTTCAAACTTTCCATTATATTGGTTTATTTAATTTAATAGTTAAATTAGGTAGACTTGGTATAAGTTTGAACTATTTTATTAAAAGTGTACGTTGGTGATGGGTAGAAATGTTTACCTATTCTTTTATGTAGAAAATAGGTTTATTTATTAGGGTGGAGATACAATAGGAAGTTAATTTGGCTAGGAAGTGATCTTGACCATCCATTTAGTTAATCAAGGGCTAAGATTAAATCAGGGAAATTGAAAAGAAGAAAAGAGGCGCGTGAGTTTGTTCAAGGACATTCTAGTCAATCCAAGCCAATAGTTTCTCTCTCCTGCAATTCCCCCCCATTTTTGAAACGTTAATTACTCTTTCATACGACATTATTTTTTTATAAAAATTGCACCAAAAAAACGAGCGTTTTTTTATCTTTAAAACGAGTATACTATTACTATATTTAAAAAAAATAAATTAAACCCAGTTGTGTAAAACGCAATAGAAAAACCACCAGTTACGTAAAACGCAATGAAAAAAAACCTAAAAAATGACATTTTTCTAAAACGCAATGCACCAAAAACACAAAGAAATGACTTATTTGTAAAATGCAATGGCCAGAAAACACAAAGAAATGTCTTATTTCTAAAACGCAATAGACTGAAAACACATAAAAAAGTGTTTTACCTAAAACGCAATGCACAAAAAACACAAAGAAATGTCTTATTTGTAAAACGCAATGGCCAGAAAACACAAAGAAATGTTTTATTTGTAAACGCAATTGCCAGAAAACACTTAAAAATGTCTCATTTCTAAAACGCAATGACCTAAAAAAATAAAAGAAAGTGTTCTCTGTAAAACGCAATGGACTGAAAACACCTAAAAATGTGTTTTACCTAAAACGCAATGACTAAAAACACTTCAAAAATGTGTTTTACCTAAAACGCAATGACTAAAGATACTTAAAAATGTGTTTTTTCTAAAACGCAATAGCCAGAAAACACATAAAACTCTTTTATTTCTAAAACGCAATGGACACATAAAGCTGTTTCTGAACTGTTTGTGAATTGTCTGTGAACTGTCTGAATTGTCTACGAATTATTGTCTTCGAAATGAGTCAATTTCTGGAAAATTAATTTTTCTGATGCGTTTTTTAGTACAGCAATTTAATCGAAATTGGCTCTACCCCTTGGACCCCGCCAGGGGCTGCCGCCCCTGGGACCCCGCTACCCGGGGCTGCCGCCCCCGGACCCCGCCAAGATCGTAAAACGCAATGACTAAATAAAAACCCAGATCGTGAAAATGAAATTAAAGAATTTCTTACATGGATCGAAGCCGGTTTCTTCATCAATTGACGAATTTTGAAATGATAGAAACACTTATCAGCGATTGAATCGAACAAATCGAGTGATTATCTTCAAAATCACCGGAAAAAACGAGATTTTGTATGAAATTAAACTGGGTTTTCTTCAAAAAAAAAACTGAAGAACATGTTGATCTGGGGTTTGAATCATTGATTGGTGATGAAAATCGCACTATAATGTAGTGATTATTGAGATAGAAAGTGAAGAAATGGTTGAAGATGGTGGGTTTTGAAAATGGTGGGTTTTGAAGTTACTGGGTTTTGAAAAAGGAAGAAGAAAGGGTTGGATTGACTAAAATACCCTTTTTCTTTATTTTAAATGTTGCCACATGTCATCCTCTTATTGCTTCTATCCTTCCTAGCGAAATTAATCTTCCTATTTGATCTTTTCCCTTATTTATTATTTTATATTTCCCACGTTTTGTATATATAGTCTTTGGTTATTCAATAAAGTGTTAACCCTTTCATTCGAATACAGTTGCAATCTTTTGCATATTTTTTCTCCACAAACTATCTTTAACAGGATAACAGGAAAATATGGTCATCCTTGCAGGAAAACTTCTATGGATGTTATCTTTTATTTTCATATATTTAATCCATACCACCACCATCTTAGCTCAACCCGATTTCATTTCCTACTTCTGCGAAAACGCTGCTAACTATACTGGAAACAGCAAGTACCAAAGAAATCTCAACACAACCCTCGCCGCCCTCCCGACCACCAACAACGGATATGGTTTCTACAACCTCTCAACCGGACAGGGCAATGATACAGTCAACTCGGTCGCCCTTTGTAGAGGGGACGTCAACCTGGATGAGTGTCAGAGTTGTGTTGATGACTCCATAGTGTAGGTCCGGCTAGGGGAGGATCTAGTCGCCTAATCCTTGTGTACAAACCAACCCGGTTGTGCGGAATCCAACCGAGATAGCAAACCGAGATCGAACACGCAATATAATGACACAAAAGACTCAACGATTAACACCTCTGTATTAATACGTATGAAAAGATCAGTTACAATACAATGTTTACAAATGTATTCTGTAAACTCTCTCTCTCTCTCGTGTGTGTGTGCTCTGTTCTTGTGTCTCCAATTTCACTCCTGTGATATGCTCTGTTTATATAGTGCCAGCATCAACGAAACAGAACAGGAGTCGACGAATCAAGACTGTTGTCGACGAAACACATTACAATTCATCAAAGTCGACGAAACAAAGTGTGTTTCGTCGACCCACATGTTGTCCAGTAGGGGTTCGGTCCAGGTGCAAGTTTAAGCCCAATTTGAAGTCAAAGCCCAATCATGCATGCACGTACACAACTCAATTTGTTTCAGATTTGTGAAGTCTTAGTGTAGGTCCGGCTAGGAGGATCTAGTCGCCTAATCCTTGTATACTAACCAACCCGGTTGTGCGGAATCCAACCGGAAAGGCAAACCGAGATAGAACAAGCACAAACACAACACACAATCTTCACCGATTAACACCACTTGTATTAATACGAAGAAAGGTTCGGTTACAAAGCTATGTTTACAAATGTGTTTTGCAAACTCTCTAAAACACTCGTGTGTGTGTGCTCTCAACAGAATGCTCTCTACAAGACTAAGTTCACTCACTTCTCACACTTTTTCTCTCTGAAGTGAACACATTACATGAGTATATATACTCATCACAGCATGTCTGGTCGAAGGATCAGATAGACTGGTCGAAGGATCAGATAGCCTGATCAAAGGATCATCTATCGACCTGAAACCTATCGAAGGATCCACATATACCTCGAAGGATGATATCCTTCGAGATCCATCAACATCCATCGAAGGTTTATCTTTCGAGCTCATCGAAGGATCCAAACAATCCTTCGATGACTCATCCTTCGACACACACATCTTACAAACAATGTGCTAACTGTTTGGTCAAGTCAAACCAAGAGGATGGTTAACTTGGTCAAACTTACATCAACCTTACATCAAAGACATCGTTTTGTATCATGACGAAATACAGACAAAGTACAGACACAAGTGCACCAACAAACTCCCCCTTGGCTGTAGCTTTGTCTCGATCTTCGTGTCTTCAAGTCTTTGACGTCCTTTCAAGTCTTCAATGTCGGAGGATCTTTAAAGTCTTCACGTCTTTAAAGCAGAAAGTGTACCAACAAACTCCCCGTTTCATGTAGGAAGTGTGTTGACAAACTCCCCCTTAACATAAGCTCCCCCTTGAGTTATGCTCGTGAAATACTTGTTCTTTATGAATTGAGATCCTTGTGGTGTTGATGATGGCCAGCGGCAACTCGATCATCTTTGTCTTTTGAGTTCCTTCACGTCGTGTCTTCATTCCGAAGCTTGTCATCGACCATGTTCTCCTTGCCTTTAAAATCTACACATGCAAGAAATCTAAACGCGTAATGAGAACAACTGCCTGGAATATCATAAGCAAACGACACACATGTGACCATTGTTCAATCAAACACCGTCCGACAGTTTAAAAGTTTAACAAATTGTTCAGTTTTAGTTTCTAACTTTCAAAACTTGCAAATTTCGACCGTTTATGAAGATATAGTCGTTTCGGTTTTCAATCAGGTTTCAGGTAACGAAGACTCGAGATCCAACATCGTACGATCGAAAATAAAATAGAAATAAAATCTTTTTGGCTTTTAGAAAGTTTATATTAAAACACACCTAAAATCTTTTTGGAATTTTTGAATATTTCAAATGTAAAGACAGAAAGCAGTAAATAAATATATACAGACATTCTTTTTGCGAGTTTCGAGGGTAAGAGAATCATATCAGTGTACGGTCATGTCAAAACACTCTTGTTGTTCAATTAGTTCACATTAAGATAAGCATCCTATAACAATTATCGGTATTGTTGTCCACATAAGCTCAACTTATCAGATGTAATCATGGCGAGGGGATACGTTAAGGTATGATTTATACTTACCGACCGGTGATCATCCACATCACGACACATTCCCGTATCAAGGTATGCACGAGGGTTCATCTTACCGGTGAGTATACCGATTATCATCTGTTTGACCGTATATGATGTGAGATTCTCACTTATTTTGATTGAAAACAAGCCCTATGTGATAGAATCACTTATTGATGAGGAACTTGATTTTCAGATGCATGAAGGGCACAAGAGCAAGTCCGTGAACAGGTCAGTACTTTCGTACAGCAGAGAGACGAACTTGACTCCCGGATAAATGTGATATATTATCACTTATTTTGTTTGGACATGTGATTGTTGATCACTTATTGAGGTCGAATGCAATATGTACACGTATGTATGGTATCATGGAAGATCTAGACTTGCGTCCCCGTTATTTTTTCGGTAAAAGATACAACCATGATACCCAGATGATAAGCAGCATAAAGACCGAATATCTCAGAACCTCGGCAATCTATCAAACGAAATTTCGGTACTAAGACCATATGCCAATGAATGGTTCCCACCTGGTCTTCAGTCGATTTAAGTTTATATCACCCTGCACACTTTAAAATGATTGTGAGCCTACCGATACATCTTATATAGAGCTGCTTATCGTTTATCATTTAAGGTTTAAAGAGGTTTAGACAGACCACTGATGTACTATCATTTTCTCTTTTGCTCGCCAGGAAACTCATTTTTGCTTTTCTATTGTTTTTGTGTTTTTGAAATTTTTCGATGTTTTTGGATTTTCTAATTTTGGATTTACTCCCCCTAAAATCAATAAACTAAGACAAATTTAAAAACACGAAGGTATTTACAAAAATGATTTCCGATGTTGGTTTTACTCTTGCTTGACCTTAATGCCGTTTACCAATAATAAAAAGTCAAATCTTGATTTGTCAAATGCTTTGGTAAAAAGGTCGGCACGTTGGTCATCGGTGTGGACCTTAACAACATCGATTAGCCTTTTCTCAAAGCAATCACGTATGAAGTGATATTTGATTTCGATGTGCTTAGTCTTTGAATGCTGCACAGGATTTCTAGTGATCTGTAATGCAGCAGAATTATCAACGTAAATAGGAGTAGTTAGGAATTCAAAACCGTAGTCGCGCATTTGTTGTTGGATCCATAGGACTTGGGAGCAACAACTTGAGGCAGCAATGTATTCAGCTTCGCATGTTGATGTAGCGACGCACGTCTGCTTCTTGCACTGCCATGTGACTAGGCGATTTCCCAAAAACTGACATCCAGCCGTTGTGGATTTGCCGTCGATTTTGCATCCGCCAAAATCAGAATCACTGAATGCGATCAAGTCAAAGTTATTATCCTTAGGGTACCATAGACCGGTGTCAGGGCAACCCTTCAAATAACGAAAAATCCTTTTTACAGCTGCAAGATGTGAGGCCTTCGGGTTCACTTGATATCTGGCAAGTAGGCACGTTGGGTACATTATATCTGGTCTTGATGCTGTGAGGTACATAAGAGATCCGATCATCGCGCGGTAGTATGAGGGGTTAACAGCTTCACCCTTCAAGTCTGGAGTAATTCCGTGATTTTGCGGCAATGGGGTACCGATGGGCGTTGCATCAGACATCTGGAACCGGCTCAAGATGTCACCAACATATTTAGTCTGATGGATGAATATCCCAGACTCAGTTTGTTGCACTTGTAGGCCCAAAAAGAAGGTCATTTCCCCCATAGCACTCATCTCGAATTTATCCTGCATAATGCGCTCGAAATTCCTACACAATACATCATTAGTAGAACCAAATATAATATCATCAACATATACCTGTACCAGTAGAAGATCTCCATCTTGTTCTTTGATGAAAAGAGTACAATCGATAAGACCTCTGCGAAATCCATTCTCCAGCAAAAGCAACATAACCTCCTCTAATAGATTTGACGTCGTAGAGAAGCTTCATGTCCCCTGTCATGTGCCTGGATGCCCCACTATCAACAATCCAATGACTACTGATAGTTCCTCCTGGAACACCCTGCACATGAACTCACATGATTAGTTGGAGATGGGGACCCAAGCCATTGTGGTCTTGGGTCTTCCATTTTCATCAACAACAATAACTTCTATTCTTTGATGATTTGAAAATTGTGATGGTCCCCCTGATTCAATAACCGTTTTTGGTTTCCAGGTCTGTTGAGTTTTACCAGTTTGATTGTTTGTAAATTTAACTTCGTGATTGTTTGAAGTTTTTGAAAATTTTGAACTTTCTGGTTTAACTGGAACCGATTGTTTTTTAACCACTTCAGTTTTAAGTGCTTTCTCAATTACCTTGACCTGTTGGCGTTTCTGTTTCTTTTCCCTTTCTCTTACGAGGCGGGGATCTTGTTTTGCAGAAACAGATCGCTTTTGGTAATTTCGTTCACGGGGATCATCGTCTTCGGCTTTTAATTTATGAAGATAGGGACAATTTCTAATAATATGCCCAATTGTACCACATTCAAAACATGATCTTCGTTCAACAAACCCCGAAGTATCATGTGATCGTCTTGCCGATGATGAACTTTGTGATCCCGAGGTACTAGGTTTTGAACTATTTGGTTCATTTCTTTTTATCACAGTTGCTTTCTTGACAAAATCTAAGTTAGAATGGTTTTCAAACGTTTCAATTTTGTCCGTTCCCTTAGATTTCACAAAGTTCACATTCTTGTTCTTCTTTTGATTTGGCTTCTTTTGACTTTGAGCCGGCAATTTTCCTTTTTGTTTGTTATGATTTTGCTGCCTTTTCTCTGTTGGTAATTTCTGATTGCCAAATTGTTTTCTAACTTCAGCCTTTGGGATAGGAGGGCACTGTGTTACTGTAACATGTGATCCTGTCTTTCCCAGAAACTTACTTGTCGAATTTTCAAAAACTTTACTGATTAAGGATTGATTTACATTCTTAATCGGAAAATCTTTGTCAGAATAAATTTTATTATCACCAACAAGAGTGTACAGCAAATCCACACTCTCCGACTCTTGTGCAGACAAGGACTCGATTGCAACAGTCTTAGCGGGTTTTGCAGGAGGATCACACAGAATATGATTCTCAAGAGGTATGTCCTCTTCTTTTATCACCGCATCAGACTTTGCTGAATCGGTATCATCAGATTCATCATCAGAAGAATCAGCATCCTCAATCACAACTGGAGAATCCTGATTCGGTTCAGCAGAAGACACACATGTATCTGCTGACACATCAGATTCTGATGATACTTCCTTCTTGTATCCGAGTCCTGTTGCAAATTCATTAACATCTAGAGGAACAGATGGTTCAAAGAAAGTTCTATCCTCCTCGTCAGGCATGGCATCATAATTGTGTCTCACAGGTGGTGGACATTTCTTGTATCCAATGCATGTGACATCCCGTTTCTCTTTCTGTACGTCAATGATGTGATCCAACACATAGCTAGAGCTCAAATAACTGTCTAGCTTAAGTTGGATCGCCTCACTTTCAGTTTTGACACAAGTCATTTCCTTTTGCATTACCTCAAGGCGAGTTATATACAAATTAATGTCAGTTTGTTTTCTGGAAACCATTTTTGTTAGCTCGGTTTTATCTTTCTTTAATTTCTTAATTACCGACTTAAACTCCTTTTCATGGTTTTCATAAAACATGTTGGCTTCAGTGCACTTCGAAAGATCAATGGTCAATTTCTGATTGTGAATGAATGTCACATCATATTTCTCTTACAAAGCCTTGTGTTTGCTTTGCAATTCACACCACTTATCATTCAAAGAAACATGTTTGTCTTGCAAGTCAAACAAACTAGCTTGTAAAGCATCATGTTTGCCTTGCAACTCAGACATGCTTGCCTCTAAATCAGCACATTTAATATTTAAACTATCACAATTTTCACAACTAACTACAGTGGGTTCATCGACACATACCTGACTTGATGAACTGTCGACATTAGCCATAAAGGCTGAATGGAGAGAAGACGAAGAATAAGTAGCTTGATCCACCAAAATAGATCTTCTTTCAATTCCTGCTGTAGCTTCTTCCAATAGCTCATCAATATCTGCATTAACTGACGCAGTTGATGTGTCATCTTCCTGATCATTCCCTGAACTCGAGGACTCTTCATCTGAACTTCCACTGTAACTGGAGCTGTCTTCATCTTCAGAAGATTCACCACCATTGGTGGAAGATTCTCCACCACTGGCGTGTTTAAGATCCTTAACAACTTCAGCAAAACAAGCTGTTCCATCTGGAGCATCATTTCCCAACTGAATTGACCAATCACAACCTTCATCTACTTGAACCACAAGTGCTTGGTTGGCATTAGATGGTCCTGCTTGACTCTGGTTGTTGACAGGCACCAATGTGCGCTCATTGTTCCTTACTTGGTTCTGATTTGCCCTGTTGCCTTGACCTCTGAAAGGATTTTGGTTTCCATGTTGAGATGGCCTCGTACATTCACGTTTGAAATGACCACGTTCACCACAATTGAAACACTTAACAGCCTGCTTATCAAACCCATACTTGGTGTCTTTCTTGCTTTCCAAGCTGGTTCTGCCAGTTCTTTCCATGAAATCCTTTGCTCGCCTAACAGCACTGGCAAAGGCCCACTTGATGTCCATCATCTCCATCTCCTCTTTATCGATCTGCTGATAGTCTTCTTGAGTCAGATTAATGTTGCCAATCTGACCTTCCACTAATCCACAGTATGCGCTCACCAAAGTGTTTAGAAGCTCCATATGTTCTTTTGCTACTTCAATACTGACTTTAGAAAAACTTTAGGTGTCGAGCCGTACTGTATTTGGCTTTGATTGCTGACTAGCAGATGATGTGCTTCCATAACATGCTTGCTGTTGAGGAGGAAGTGGATTCCCGTATAAATCTGTTGGTCCGGTAGATCGAACAGGTAATGGATTTCCGAACATATCAGTTGCTCTGATAGGTCGTTGGCTTTGCTGTTGTGGTACTGGTTGAGGGACTGATTCAAGCGGATTTCCATACATGTCTGTTGTTGGAGGAGGATTGCCGTACATGTTAGTGCTAGACACAAACGCTGTTTGAATTGGAGCGTGTGAAGAAGGTTTTGTAGAAGTGCTAGAAGTTCCATAGTACATTTCAGGATTTTGTGGCACTGGAACTCTTTTTGCCTTGAGAGTTTCTTCCTGATTCTTGTTTTCCAGGAGTTGAGCAAAGTCATTGAAGTTTGTTGTAGCTAAAGTGCCATTGTACTTCATGATTTCCAAGAAAGTATTCCATTGAGGTGGCAGTGCATCTGCAAACTTTTTCACTACTTCTGCTGAAGTTGTTACAACCCCAACATTTGCCAATTCAGTCAGCAAATGATTAAATCGACTTGTCAAATCTCCTAAAGATTCATTCTCCATACAAGTAAAACCATCAAACTCTTTCTTTAGCAGGTCTTTTCTCAATTGACGTGTCGCTTCATTTCCTACGCCCCTTATCTTCAATGCGTCCCACAACTTCTTTGTTGTCTTGAAGCTGACAAATTGATGATAAATATCTTTGCTTAACGCCTGAGTAAGAATGGCATACGCTTTCTTCTCTAAGTCATAGACCTTCTTCTGATCTTCCGTAAGATCGGCAAACGTAGCAGCAGATGAAGCGGCAACCTCTATTGTTTCATCAAAATCTGTGATGAAACGCAACCACAATTCTGTATTTTGACCAAGGACGTATGTATGAAATCTATCAAACCATCCCGGATATTCACTTAAGTGCATCAACTTTGGAGGCCTATTCAAACTTCCCGTTTCACTCTCGCTTAACAAAATGCTTTGAATACTTGGAGTTTGATTTGATACGAATGCCCATTGACCGGTAGATATAGCATTAGCTTGCGAAGATACAGGTACTGGAGATTCGGCCCATGCAGGAGATAAACTGGTATTTCTATACTTTCCCGAATCCGGAGCCGGAGTACCATAATACATTTCTGTATTTATCGGAACACCCCACATCGAATTCATTTTTGATCAAGAAAAATTGTTACACTAGTTCTCTCGGGTTCTCCTTGTCAACAACCAACCAACCGAAGGATCCCTGATCGAAAGACGAGAAAAACACAAACTTGTTAAACTTAAACAGACTTGTATCGAAGGAACAGAACTTGTTCGAAGGATCAACAGTGTTCGAAAGATCACTGTTGAGTTTCGAACAATGATTTCGAAAGACTCTCCAATCGTAGGATCCTTATCTTTCGAATAAGAGCTGTAGATCGAAAGATATATCCTTCGAAAAGATTCCTTGGATCGAAGGATAAGTCACAGACTTCGAAGGATGTTCGAAGGATGATTATCTATCGAACCTCCTTTGATCGAAAGATGATCTTTGGACTTCGAAGGATATCTTTCGATCTGCACTGACACAATTGACAAAAGTGACAGGTTGGTGAAAAGGTGATGGGTTGGTAGAAATCTTTCGGCAGAAAGTATGGTCAGACCATACTTTTTACCAAAACAAGATTTGAACAAATAAAATATTACTTCTTACCCAGAAAACCGGTCACCGGAGTAAGCCGGAATTTGGCCGGAAATTACCAAACTTCTTAAAAACAAGTTTTTAAGTTACCCAAACCGCCCTTTAACACATCCGGTTAGTTTAGAACACGTTTTTACGTCAAGAAATGCGAGAAAAACACTAAAAACGGGTGCTAAACCATGTGAGTTTTATCCAAACACTCCAAAGTCTTGTATAAACTCGGTTTTTAACAAGGAAAAGAGCCACGGCTCTGATACCACTTGTAGGTCCGGCTAGGAGGATCTAGTCGCCTAATCCTTGTATACTAACCAACCCGGTTGTGCGGAATCCAACCGGAAAGGCAAACCGAGATAGAACAAGCACAAACACAACACACAATCTTCACCGATTAACACCACTTGTATTAATACGAAGAAAGGTTCGGTTACAAAGCTATGTTTACAAATGTGTTTTGCAAACTCTCTAAAACACTCGTGTGTGTGTGCTCTCAACAGAATGCTCTCTACAAGACTAAGTTCACTCACTTCTCACACTTTTTCTCTCTGAAGTGAACACATTACATGAGTATATATACTCATCACAGCATGTCTGGTCGAAGGATCAGATAGACTGGTCGAAGGATCAGATAGCCTGATCGAAGGATCATCTATCGACCTGAAACCTATCGAAGGATCCACATATACCTCGAAGGATGATATCCTTCGAGATCCATCAACATCCATCGAAGGTTTATCCTTCGAGCTCATCGAAGGATCCAAACAATCCTTCGATGACTCATCCTTCGACACACACATCTTACAAACAATGTGCTAACTGTTTGGTCAAGTCAAACCACGAGGATGGTTGACTTGGTCAAACTTACATCAACCTTACATCAAAGACATCGTTTTGTATCATGACGAAATACAGACAAAGTACAGACACAAGTGCACCAACACTTAGTCAAAGTCTTGACATCATCATGACATCATCATGATGATGTCATGATGATGTGTCCAGCGGGAAACGTTCTCGGCTCTCCGTGCTTCGCGTGTCGAACTCTGGGGCGCATGACGGAGGAATGTCGTGACGTCGGGCTTGAGCCGAACCTAACCGGGTCGAACCGAACTGAGTCGCGTCGAGTCGAGTCGCGTCCACATAATATGTATCAACACATAGTTAGATTGAGACAACTCTGCCCTAACCAAAAGGAAGCAATAGGATACTACGACGTGTGTTTGGTGAAGTACTCCAACGAGGTTATACTGAGAAACACACGAATAAAGTTTTATGTGTATCTGGCTAAGTCCCAAAATACATCGGATATTGAATGGTTCAATGGCGTAATGGGACCACTAATGCGTCAGCTAAGAATTCATGCGGCCGCTGGTTGTCCACTACAGAAATTTGCCTGCGGGAACACCACTGGTCCTGATTTGATTCAGTTTTTTGCGCTTATGCAGTGTACTCCAGACCTATCGGAGCAACAGTGTAATGATTGCTTAGAGGATGCATTCAATCGAATTACACTTTGGTTTAATGGGAAAGTTGGAGGAAGACTTCTTCTACCTATGTGTAATATTAGATATGCATTCAGGCTATCCCACCAACAATTTTACCGCCATCACCACCGCTACCACAACCATCGTCGCCACCACCACCAGGTATGATCTGTATTTCTTATTGACAAGAATCTATACATGCATCGGTTTAATTTGACTAACACTAGAAACTTGCTTGGAGTGGCACTTGCGTCTTAATACTTTTTTAGAACCGCGGAATTTATACATAAAAAAAAAATTCTAGCAAGGAGCTAGAAGAATAAGAAAAAAAAAACTCCGATTCTCCATCCTCGCACCGCCATAAAACCCCTTTCTCTAAAAACTCCGGATTCTCCATCCTCTCACCGGCGAACACTTGTTCAGTTCTTCAATCCTGAAATTCTCATAGGATCTAGAGAGAGAACGCTTAATCGTTCTGATTTTCTCTCTCTAAAACTCCGATTCTGCATCCTCTAGCCGGTGAACAGTTATTCAATTGTTCAGTTCTTCAATCGTGAAAAATAGGGAAAAATATGCATATTTAATTTTACCAACGGCTCCATCCATCCGACGGTCATTTTTTTTGTCTTCTAGAGAACGTCCCCAACGTCTTCCGTTGGACGAATTCGGCGACGCCGGTATGTTGGAAATGGTGTGGAGGCTCGTCGCCGCCCCAGGACGAGCCCCACACCGAGTGGTCTTACGATCGAACCACATAAAACAAAATACAGAACTGAATTTTGTTGACTATTATGAGTTGACTATTTGTAGTCATTTATCCGCTAGAGTTAAATGCCATTTTAGTCCCCGTGGTTTGGGCCATTTTGCTAGTTTAGTCCAAAGGTTTCATTTTTAACCTGTGGGTCCAAAAAGGTTTCACAGTTGCCATTTTAGTCCACTGGATTAACTTCATCCGTTTTTTCTGTTAACGAGAAGGCCAATTCGGTCATTTTATATGGCTGAATTGCCCTTTTAGTTAACAGAATTACATACAAAATGACCAAATTGGCCTTCTCGTTAACAAAAAAAAAGGATGAAGTTAACCCAGTGGACTAAAATGGCAACTGTGAAACCTTTTTGGACCCACAGGTTAAAAATGAAACTTTTGGACGAAACTGGCAAAATGGCCCAAACCACAGGGACTAAAATGGCATTTAACTCTATCTGCTATTATAAGACTATTTATGGTGGTAAAACCATATAATCCTTTTTGGTGGAGGTTATATGACAAATGATAATCGACTCGGTTTTAGGGCTGGGCAGCCTGGGAAAACGCCAAGGCCCAAAGGTTTATAAGGCCCAAAAAAATTTTAAGGCCTAGATTTTTAAGTGAGCACCATTACGTTAAATGTTTAATAAATGAGTTCAATAACCAAAAGTGAAGGAAGTTTAATGGCTAAGACACTCAAATTTGAAAACAAAGGTCACTGGTTCCAGTCCCCTCCCATACATTTTTATTTAAACACTTTTCAACTATTACTCCCTTGCATTTTTATTTATTAATCCACTTAATTAATTAACTAGTTTGATCTTGTTAACAACAAGATTATATGATTCATTGGTTACTGTTTTTGGTTATAGTCTTGAGGTCATGAGTTCAAACCCCATGATTAACTTTTATTTTTAGTTAATGATTTTATAACGATTCATTTTCTAAAAACAATATTAATGTTTTATAAAGTGAGATTATGCGCCATGTTATGCCTAAAAACATCACTAATTTGAATCACATATTTATATATGCATGGGTGTATAAATATATTTTATCAAACTACACCACTTTTGGTTTGTTTTGTAACAATTATCGTTGTTTTGTGGTTTCTTGATATATAACTACTGAATTTATATTATAAAAAGTGGGCCTCATTTTTTTGTTTCGCCTATCACCAAATATAATCATTACTCAATTATTATTTTTTCATTATTTTTCATTTAATCTCTAAATTGATAAAATTTAAAAACAAATAACATTTCATTAAAATTAAAAAAACATTACAATAAAATATATTTAAGACTATACGTCTTCGTTGCCGTTTTCGCCTTTTTTTCTTCGTTATCTCCGTCATCCAAACCTTCGTTTTCAAAGCCTCCAACATCGGAGTCTTCCTTGGGAGTTCTCTTGGTCGTCGTCGTCGTGTCTAATGGGGCGAATCACCCAAGCATGCTCGAATAAATCCGCCTTTAACACATTATGTAACTCATCCGAATCGGCGCCTAAAAATACTGGGGCCGTAAACAGGTGTAGGATCGAAATAATCTTTCATTAAACGCTCATTTGAGGCTTCAAGGTTAACTTGTTGCATGGCTTGAACCGCTAGGACACACGCACTTGTAACCGCTTCCTCCTTCGCCGTTTCATCAAAAAAAAAAATCTTTGGTAGAGATCGATGAACGAATCTTCCGACGAAGGCGAAGACATTGCACAAAGTATTTTTTGTGAGTGTGTTGGATGTAGGATGGTTTGTATGTGAGATATTTGGAGGTAGAATGGTTTGTATATGAGGTTTGTTTTGTGTGTGTATATATATATATATTTAGTAAAAAAAAATATGAAAGTTACCGTTGTTGTACGGTATTTAATTTTATGGAAAGAAGAAACAAGTTAGCCGTTATAGTTTTCGCGAGATGGACCTAAAACCGAGATATAGCGCCCATCGAGACGTTGTTTGCTGGCGTGATAAGGCGCTATGACGGGGTGTGGCGCTATACCACCTGCGACTATGGAAGGACTAAAACACAACAACCCCAATATAAAACACAACAAATTCTCTAAAACGCTATAAAGATAAAAACACTAGAAAAAACATCCTTTTTACAACAAAAAGCAACAACAATGATTCACTCTCTGCCCATATCTTATCTTCTCTACATTTGAACACAACAATGTTTCTTTTTCTTTTTATCGTCCCACCTGCCTCAACCAGAGCCTCATCCTCGGACGATCCGACCTCGATCTTAGTGTCATCCTCTAACAGTTGGACCTTAGTCATGACCCAATAGTGGAGACATCGAAGGAAACATGCTAAATCTATGGTTGTCCAAATTACTCGTCGCTCGCTTCTCGTTCGCCGCTCGCTCGAAAAATTACGCGCTCGAATATGCTTATTCGGATTTCGCTGTGTTAGCCAATCAAGTTTTTTTTTTCTTTTCTTTTTTGATTTTTCTAACCTCTACCTAAACCTCACCGTGTACGTTAAAGGACTAGTTAGTTAAAGTCCATTGCCTACGGATAATCAGAGAGGCATGTAATCACTCTCATATCAAATTATTTCGGTGGTTCTACCGAATAATTCAATCGGATACAACTCTGAATTCGAGAAAGATATAACAACCGTATGTGTGTTGAGAATTCGTAATGAACCAGAATGTGACCAAGAATCATAATTTCGAATTTGGGGATGAAGGTTGGTAACTGCCTGTTGGCAGTTATTATTTTTAAAATTAAATTTGCCTCCGTTATGCCTATAATTTTTTTAGAGTAGATTGCCAAAATTGTCCTTGAGCTTTGGGCATGTTTTTCAATTTCATTCAAAACAACTTTTTTTGTACCATATTGCCCCTTCAATTTTGGGATCTTTTTGTCATTCTCATCCAAACATCTAACTTTTTTGCCAAAATCGTCCTAAAGATTTGGGATTTTTTTGTCATTTTCATCTAAATATTTGACAGAAAAAATAAAGCAAATTAGATTTTTGGATGAAAATGAAAAAAAAAAATCTAAAAAATGGACTATTTAGTACAAAAAAGTTGTTTTGGATGAAACTGACAAACATACCCAAACATCAGGAACGATTTTGGCAATTTACTTTAATTTTTATCTAAAAAATATGACGACTTTTAGAAAAATAATTTTTCTAGACCTCGCCAGGGGCTGCCGCCCCTTGGACCCGCCCCCAGACCCTTGCCAAGGGGGCGTTGCCCACTTGGAACCCCATTCGGGGCTCCGCCCGAACACCTGGAATCATAACAACTCGAATAAGCGTGTACTCCCGCACCTCCTAACTTGTTCGATGTATATTATAATTCCCTTTGGTCACCAAATTAATCCTGATTACACATTTACACTAAAATATCTAACAATTTTCATAGCACACACCGAGAAAAAAACGTATTTCCATTATCTTTCTACTTATCCTACATTTCTAGACAGATGGTTTTAGTTTCGTTAAATGTTCAAACCATAGTCACCTAATTCGTGGTTCGCTCCGGTTCGGGTACGCGGTTCGGGTTCGCGATTCGCTAGATGGCACGAATTCGGTACGGACGGGGGTAGGTTCATTTCGGTACGATCCGGTACGCTATTCCAGTACGGTGTGCCATTTATAAAGTTCATTTCATATTTTTTGTGTATAAACTTATAAGTTTGAAGAGCAAATGTAAACTAGTGAAGATAAAGGGGGTTAAATGTTAAAATAAAACAACTAATTTTACACTTTATATGTAAAAAGTAAAAATTTAAAGTTTTACGGACTAAATGTAGAGTAGTAAAAGATAGAGGGATTAAATGTTAAAAGTTTCTAAACTTATTTAAACCTAAATCTGAAACCCAAGTAATGCACGGCCGCTATTCTTCTTCTTCTTTCCTGCCGATATTGCAGCACCAACACCAGGATTCTCTGTCGAGATTCACTATTTGGTCGATAATTCAATATGTGGTCGCGAATCACCTTGTAGTGGCATCAGTTGAAGCTCTGGAAACAAGAATTGGAGCGATCCAAATTAACGAATTGAAACGACAAATCAAACTCTAAATTCGCGAATTGATAGCGAATTGGGTCGTATACGAATTCCGTACCATGCGAAACGTACCAATTCGAAATTCGTGATTTTTTGGGCGAATTCTGTGACTATGGTTCAAACTAAATATGGTTGTTGTCCAACACTTTATTATCTTGCAGGAAAAAAGAATAGCACGACACTAAGGCTACACGGTATGGGGGCGTCGCCCCACCCGTCTTTCTTCTGGGCGCCGGCTCCGTCACCCCATCCCACCCCCCCCCCCCCCAGTTTTCAAAAATCCGTCACCTTTCCCAGCGGCGTAATTGTGACAATACTAATTGTTATTGTGACTGTCATTGTCACTTTACTTTGTATCATTATGAGATTGAGGAAGAAGAAGCAAAGGATGTCTCCACTACCTCCTATATATTGTGAGCAACAATCTTTTGAATGGCTAAAACTACAGCTTGCATGTATTCTAATTAAACAGCATATAACATTTGTTGAGTTTCACACTGTCCTGAAATTAACTTCTAACTCCTCTTTCTTTCTAATAGCTGGTACTATAGATATTGGTACCGTAGAATCATTGCAATATGACTTTAATAGTGTGAAAGCCGCAACAAATAACTTTTCTGAAGAAAATAAGCTTGGACGTGGTGGTTTTGGAACGGTTTACAAGGTAAAAACCAATAAATATATTGTAATTACTAAAAGAATACATTACTTGATGCTTTTTTCTAATATATTAGACATTAAACATCTCGACACTTATAATATGCAAAAAGCTTATATTCAAAAGCACGAATGATACAAAAAAATTGTAACAATTTTTATATTTAAATTAATGTCTATAATTTTAAGTGTAAAGATCAAATACAAATGGGTCTTAGCATACAAAATACCCTTAAAGTAAGAAATCAAGGAATCAAGGACGATTCTTTTTTTTTTTTTTTAATTTTTTTCCTACTACTTAATAATGATATTTAATTGAAAAATGTAAAAAAACAGATCATGACTTATTTTGTAGAACAATTATAATTAGTCTACAAAATTAAATAATTATTCTACTGGTGTAAAATTACAGTTTTTTTTATTTTATTATTATTATGTGACTAATATATGTGCTTAGTAAGTCGGGAAAAATAAAAAAAAATAAAAAAACCCTCCTTCACTTCTTATATATGTTAAGGGTATTTTGTATGTTAAGACTCATTTGTAAAATAACTTAACCATACATTTAATTGTAGATAAATTGTATGTTTGTATGCACTTAAAAGCTCTATCAGATCAACTGTTCAGCCACCAATACATAAAATTCTTATGTGAAATCTTTTTACAGACTTATAAATTTGTAAACATTAAAAAGTTGACGTTTCTCTATATCGAGTAACAAGAGTACAACAAGTAATAATAGTACGGACACTAGATATTTGTCGTAATAATTACGAATCCATATATTACTTATGCATTGGTTTATATGCTATCATAATATTAGGGTACACTTGAAGATGGGAATCAAATAGCAGTAAAGAGACTAGCATGGGATTCTGGACAAGGTGACCTAGAATTTAAGAATGAGGTTGTGCTAGTTGCAAAACTTCAACATCGTAATTTAGTTCGGCTGCTAGGTTTTAGTGTGGAAGGAAGCGAACGACTTCTCATTTACGAGTTTTTGCCAAACGCAAGTCTTGATCAATTTATATTTGGTAAGTTATAAAGAGCACACCGTATCTTGAATATCACAAGTTGCATAGAAGAAACATAGAATAACTAAATGAAGAACAATATAGTTGGTTTAGATATGGGACGTTTAAAATATAAATTACTCTGTTATATTATCATTTATAACACTACAAAAGATAGAATTAATTATGCTCAACCTATTTAACGTGGGTAGATCGAAGGGGAAGTTTTGAAGCAGTGAATATGTTAGTGGTAACAAATAAATTGTGGTGCTTGTAGATGCAAATAAAAGGATACTTCTTGATTGGGAAACACGATATACTATCATTAAAGGTATTGCTAAGGGACTACTATATTTTCACGAAGATTCTCGCCTAAGGATAATTCATCGTGATATGAAAGCAAGTAATGTTTTGTTAGATGCACAAATGAACCCCAAAATTGCTGATTTTGGTATGGCAAGGTTGTTTAAAACCGAAGAAACTGAAGGAGATACGACCCGGATTGTTGGAACATAGTAAGTACACTTTAGATAAAACTTGTTAATGAAACGTTACTAGAGTTTCTTTAGTTATAACTCATGGACAACTACACTCTGTTTTTTTTTTTTTTTCCTTCTAATCTCTTTCTGATATAGTTCTGTTGTTGCAAGATATTTAGTCATTCCCCTGTTGTGAACAAGTATCACTGCAAGATTAATATTCTATTGTATTTACAATGAACTATTGATTCTCCATTAAATCACAAAAAACATATTTTAGAAGCGTGTCACCATCACAAACATGAACTAGTGATTTACCTTCAAGCGTACCCATACCAAGGGTTGCTAATTAACATGGTTGTTTATGTTATTATGATGTTTTCTTCATGGCTATAAAATTTCTTGAACTTAAAAGTAACTTCAAAATAATTTTGGACATGGATTGTGGTGTAATTGCTAACTTTTTTCTCATGTACTTTTATAGTGGTTATATGGCACCTGAATATGCTATGCATGGGCAATTCTCAGTAAAGTCGGATGTCTTTAGCTATGGAATGTTAGTATTAGAGATGATAACCGGTCAAAAGAACCAATGTTTTAAGATAGGAGACAAGAGAGAAGATCTTCTTAGCTTCGTAAGTATCCACCCTTTATATGAAATATGAACACGTATATACCAAGGTGTAAGAGTCATATTGTTTTGAGGAAACATATTCAATTGAAAAGCTTACAATTTCTTTGTAGTATGTGAATCCTAAAAACAAAAGTGTTAATATCTTTTAGGCATGGAAATGTTGGAGGAATGGGACAACATCAGACATAATAGATCCTGCATTAAAGACCGAATCAGGTTCACTGCGTGACATCATTAGATGCATCCATATTGGGTTATTATGTGTTCAAGATAAAGTTATGGATAGGCCAACCATGGCTTCAGTTGCTCTTATGCTTAATAGCTTCTCTATGACACTTCCTTTACCAGCAGAGCCTGCATTTTTCATGCGCAACAATTTTGATCCTGATGTGCCACTCCTACAAGAATACAATTCTTTGATAGGGAGCGGTGGTCTAGAATTATCTCAATATTCAATAAATGAAGTTTCAGTATCTGATTTTGTTCCAAGATAGGTATCTAGAATACACTTGTTATGATATGCATACACTTCAAGATTTATATTAAGAAACACTATTTGATTTTACCATTAAAGACCACATGTTGAGCTTTAAGATGTAAATTTGGATCCCTTTAACTGTACATGTATGTTGTTGTTCTTTGTTTCGGACATTATAACATGATTCACATACGCCTAGTTACAGTAAGTAAATAGAAAATTTTGCGCATGGGAATAGAAACACTAATCAATCAATCTGAATTAGTTCTAACGTAACTTTTATATCTATACGATATTACAATACAGATAAGAAGGATAGAAATGCACCAATGTGGTGGTGGTCCATTGACAAAGGCAAAACCTTTTAACACTTGGGTGGGGGAGGTCTTGGTTCAAGTCCCACAAACGACCGGAATTAAAAAAACAAATTGTTGTTCAAAAAAAAAGGATAGAAATGTAATTTTACCAAAATTTAAGAGTTTTACTTAAATACAAGTTTTAAACCACAAGGTGTAATCCTGTAAAGCATAATAAACTTTTCGGCGGCAAAAACTTGTTCCATTTCTTGCATTCAATTTTTGAATTCCCATTGATATCATCAAAACACCTTATTTTCATTTGCAGAGAGAGAACGAGAGAAAAAAGAGAGAGTTATAGAGGGAATAGTTGGGCTGTGTGTGGAGACTTTGTTGGTCATCGATCACACTTGCTTCGGAGTAATTTGGTATCGATGATTCGATGGTCATGATGATTAGAAAACGAATATACAGAAATATTGTTGAACAAGAAAACTGAAAGGAATAAGAATGGACAATTCGGATAAAACGATAAATTGTCTTGGTGCCGGTTACAGTTGCCGGACATTACATATATATGGGTGATGTTTTGGCGGTTCCATCTTGGCGGGAATAACTGCCTATGGCAGTTTGAATGTACCCACTTATCATCATCACCATAGGTTATCATAACTACCGTAATTATAAGTTATAAACTAACATATACATAACAAACATAATTAAGTTTAATTATCAGTTCTAATACTTTCCCCTAAACTTGATTGTGTTTGGCGGCAAACATGAGCACACTCCGATTTGCTTCATCAACGGCCTTCATTGCCTGCTTGAAGTCAAACCTTCTACGTTT
This sequence comes from Helianthus tuberosus, assembly GCA_030545235.1. Classification (NCBI taxonomy): domain Eukaryota; kingdom Viridiplantae; phylum Streptophyta; class Magnoliopsida; order Asterales; family Asteraceae; genus Helianthus; species Helianthus tuberosus. Next base: position 6,737,243 of record CM060362.1, read on the forward strand.
CTTGTGCATCTTCCAGGCTCCTTCCCAATCATTCCCTGCATACAGGGCATAATGATCCATGGCAGCTTCATCTTGAACAGCATCTGCACTCGTACTTCTCTCATGGCAGCCGGCCGATGACGATTCCCTTTCATTCATCATCTCTTTATCGATCACCTTCTCTTGTACACTCTTGAACCTGTAATTATACACCAAGACATCGAGATACATATCATAAATTATTCTCATGAACTCGCCGTCATGATATTCGTATCCCATGTCTTTTGCAATCACCGGCCACATGTTGTCGGTGACACTCCAGTAACCACCATCACGTTCCACTACCATATACAGGCCTAGCAAATCCACACTCTTATTATCAGCCGCATGAGGAGGGATAGGTCTTGTATTAATTCCTAGTTTGACGGTAATGAACCACGTCATCATTTTTTCAAATTTCCTTTCCAATTCGTGTTTGTATTTAAACACGAATTTGCTGTCTTCCATCATCTCAAGTAACGATTTACAATCGATGAAATCATGAAACTCCATTGCTCTTATGATCATCACACTCCTGTCAGGTTCTTGAGAGGATATGTTTAAATCCTTAAAATAAGAATTTAGATAATTTTCTTTGTGTTTCTCGTTCACATCGTTTAATTCCATCACCCTCTGTTTTTCTTTTAAACCTAATTCCTCCTCTTTTGACAGACCATTCATGTCATTCACTGTATTCATCACCGGCGCCGAGAACATCGAAAAGATCTTGCAAGCGTCACCGGTCTGATTAACCGTGTATCCTTGCAAAGTTAATTGATTCATGCTCAAAACTTTCCGATCTAATTCCGGCGTATAGAAAACGCTTTGAATTCTTAATCGTTCATTGTTTGATTTTATTTCCACTGCCCCTATCCCCCGAATGAACAATAAATCACTTTCCCCTAATTTGGTTTCCACCCCAACCAAATGTTTTATGCGTTTGAATACATTTAAATTTCTGGCATAGTGATGAGAAAATGCAGAACTTACGTACCATATGTCTCCCCACTAGCCGCCCTCTGTTCCGGTGACAATCATTTCGTCACGGCCGACCACTTCACTTTCTTGATTCTGAATTCCGGCATTAACTGCTTGATTGATTAACTGATTGGCTTTGTCATTTTCTTTCGATTTGCATGAATATATTTGGTTTCCGGGCTGGTAGCAATAGTAACATAGCCTCACACGGGGAACTCTTCTTTCTTTTTCACTCCTTTCATCGATGCAGTGTTGACAGGGTAATGTTGTCGACGTTGGTCTGATTTCTGCACCCTCTCCCAATGTGGCTCTGATACCACTATGTTGGTCATCAATCACACTTGCAGCGGAGTAATTTGGTATCGATGATTCGATGGTCATGATGATCAGAAAATGAATATACAGAAATATTGTTGAACAAGAAAAACTGAAAGGAATAAGAATGGACAATTCAGATAAAACGATAAATTGTCTTGGTGCCGGTTACAGTTGCCGGACATTACATATATATGGGTGATGTTTTGGTGGTTCCATCTTGGAGGGAATAACTTCCTATGGCAGTTTGAATGCACCCGCTTATCATCATCACCATAGGTTATCATAACTACCGTAATTATAAGTTATAAACTAACATATACATAACAAACATAATTAAGTTTAATTATCAGTTCTAATAGACTCGAGACTACAGAGATGAACATGGGTAGCCCCTCTTTCAGTGATTGCACCATGTTTATTGAGGAATTGAAAAAAACGAATAAATCTTTGAACTTATTTTGTATAGTTTTGTAATGCACTTAGGTATTTCATTCTGTCTTTTTCGTGATCTTTACAATTAGAGTCTTGTTTGTGATATTGAAGATTTGAGTCTTATGCATGGTTATTTCGTTTAGCAGCCTTTGCATAAAACACCCAAATTTATTTGTCTTATATTTTAACTAAAAAACTCAAATCTTTTACTTTTTGACTAAATACTACAAATTTCCTTTTACTGTAAATCCCTAGTGTTTGGTACGAATGATTGAGAGACGGAATGAATTGAACCATTACGAGGGAACGAAGAAAAGGGTGTTTAGTTGGTTCAGGCCCCGGTTATACACACACAAACACACTGGATTGACCAAACTATTTGATCGACACTTTTCTTTGATTTAAATCTAGAATAGAGTAAACAAAAAGGAACGAGACTGCTTCAATTTACAACCCTAAACACAACCTAAATACTACCTAACCCATGCATAAGTTGCACGTAAAAAGCTCCTAAAATCAAGTAAACATAACCCATGATTTTGACCCACTCTTTACAATTTGAAACATAATAAAAGTGACTTAATTAAACACCCTTTGCTGCAAGTTTGAAGCCAATTCTGACCCGTATCCAAAACCCACAGCCCGTGAACCCGTGATCCGTTGACCCATGACCCGTGAACAACTCGATTAACCCAACACTCGCCACCGCCTCCATCGGCGCGACATCCCGACGATCACCACCGCCACCGCTACCCATCTGCCACCGTTGCCACCCACCCACCGCCGCCACCGCCGCCTCCGCCGCCACCAACCACCATCGACGACCGCCACCCACCACTCACCACCGTTGTTGCCACCACCACCCACCGTCACCGTCATCCACAACCCGCCACCGCTTTCGTACCCACCAACTACCACCGCCTGCCCGCCGCCGCCACCGCTCACCGCCAATTTTATTCCTAAGGCTTTTCTTTCTTACCAAACAACACAATGCAATAATTATGAGACAACTACACTAATTGAACAGTAATATGTGCTTTAATAACTGTGCATGATCTAGTTTACAAGACAAATGAATTCCTGATTACTGTTATATACATACAATGGCATTTCATGATTATCGTTGCTACATGCAACATGATATAGTTCTAATGATGCACAGAACAGAATTGGCACCATTACCAGACAAACTAAAAATGCTGACGAAGTTCAGTACATAGACAGGCAGTGTTTTGAGGCCCAGTATGAGCCAGAGACTACGTATTACACTAGTATAGTGTGTAGGGAAGTAAGGACCATAAAACTGCATTCCTAAGTGATAGTTTAAGTGTCGGAAAATGCCTAAAACTCACCCAAAGTGCAGAATTCTGCATAATTCAGCAAAAATCAGCTTTTTAACGAGCTAGTTTCATGTAAAAATATGACTAAATGGTCCTGAATGCTTTCCTAAGTGTCGGGAATTAAAAGTGTCACAAAAGGGTACATAAAGAATACTAAACGGTATAGTTTGACACTTTAACGAACCGGTATCTAACCGAACAACCGGACATTACCCGAAACACCAAAATTATACTAGAAGCACTGTTTTATTATTTCTGAGCTAGTTATGATCCCCGAACACCCTAACACCCACTAAAAATACCAAGTAACTAACACTTATAACTAATACTTGGATTTTGACCTTAATTTAACTAGATGGTTGGAATTTACACTTAGACCCCCCCCCCCCCTATATGGTGGACGGTCACAAGTGACCCCACCATGATCTTGCAAGATCTCCATAAATCTTCCATGATCTTGCTTGGATTCTCTAAGATTTCTTAAGATCTTGTCATATAAACTATTGGATATAAGGATCTCTAGAGTTCATTCAACTTCACACCACACTTCATCTCCCTCCTCTCTTCCTCCCATTCGGCCGAGATCAACAACACACACCGCCACCATTATCAACTCGCTTCCATCCATTCCAAGGTCTTTACATGATGTTAAAAGGTGTTTATTGAAGCTTGGTGCTCTTGTATCTTGAAGGACCTTCATCATTTGCTATTATCCTCCACTTTTGTCATCATCAACATCAAGTGTTCTTCCCTAGCCTTGTGCTAGTTGTAAGACTCTCATGATCCTTATTTACTTCATATTTAGTTGGTTAAAAGATGTATTATGTTGTAAATCATAAGAACACTAAAGAACATAATCTTGAATCTTGAACATAAGCTTAACATATGATGAAATATGGATGAAACTATGTTGTTTAGTGTATGAATGATACTTGACTGTTATTTTCTTGAGATTATGATGTTGATCACCAAAAGGAGCTTGCTAGATTGTGATTAAACACATGATCTAGCAAGTGAGAGGATGATTATGTGATGAAAAGAGATGATCATCCTCATGTGTAAGCATGAACTTGAAAATAAAACGATTTCTTGGAAAATAATAATCAAGTGAGTTGATAAACTTATAGATCTAAGATTTATGAGTGGTTTTCCAACAAGAACCAAGCTCAAAATATGATTTTTAGAGGATCATGGTTCTTACTTAAACTTACATTATTTTTTACGATAAAATAAGTGTAGAAACACTAAAGAAACAAGAAGATTTCATAAAGAAACGTTTTTGTAGAATATGTTTACAAGTTGTAAACATCCAAGTCTTTCAAGAATGAGATTTTTAAAGAAGTATACACACTTTAAAGGGTAACTAAACCTAAAAAAAACACTACCAAGTTACTACATGTTTTTGTGAAAGATCAAGTTCATGTTGTTATGTAAATTGTATAGTTTTTGCACTTGGTAAGTGTAAGTTGTTTCGGGATTGTTTGTGGATTGTTTATAATGATTTTTGAAAAGAAAATGATATGCTTAAATAGCATGGACACCTCCATTTTTAGAGAAAACTATGGCAAAATATTTTCTAATAAATATTTACAAGTATATTTTGATCATAAGTTTTCAATATAAACTTTGCCATAATTTTTGTAACAAAAATACAAATATTGGAGGTTGGTTTTTGTAAATAAAAATGGGTGAATATATATTTAGAATATATATTTAGAATATATATATATATATATATAGGGGACCGCTAAAATGAGAACCACCTCGAGTTGTAAGAACCGTGAGAACTACACCGAACGGGGCGATGTGGACCAAATTTTATTTCATAAACGTAGATGCGTGTATAATAAACACATTTGTAAAAAAATTCAAAAAAAATGTCTTGTGTGTAGTTTTGAGCACCACAAGTTTGTGTTTACGGGTACCGTAAATCCTACCGGAAAATTTACGGTACCCGTAAACACACACTTGTGGTGCTCAAAAACTTTTTTTTTTGAATTTTTTTTTTTACAAATGTGTTTATAATACACGCATCTACGTTTGTGAAAAAAAAATCTGGTCCACCTCGCCACGTACGGTGTAGTTCTCACGGTTCTTACAACTCGAGGTGGTTCTCATTTTAGCGGACCCCTATATATATATATATATATATATATAAAAGACACTTGTGTGAATATTTGTATACGTTGCGAAATAGTTATATTATTTTAGGGTAAAATAATATAACTTAGCAAAATACCATGAAGTTTACCATCCAAAATAATACCAAAAATCACAAAGGGATAAATATATAAGTTACACACTTAATATTGTGAAATCAAACGCAAGAACGTAACTTACAAAATATTCTGAAAAATACGGTTATAAATATGTTTTTGGTAAATATTATTTTGGACACAAGAAATGAAAATATGATTTTCGTTATTATTACAATGTATATCATATTTTCGACAAAGAGAAAATATATTGTTTTGGAAACTACAAATACGAGAATGCGAATACACATACATGAGAATACCCCCATCCTTGGGAAGGAAATACTTGAGAAGTGTTGATACAAAAATATTGTTTAACAATCATTCCAAAATTTAATATAATTTAAAGTTAAAATAATTATTATTTTAACAAGAGATTATAACTTGGAATAATATTGGAGACATAAAAGAAACGTAACTCAAAACATGAATGCTAAGTCAAGGCACGACCCGTTCGTCTAATAGGCCCTAGTACATTGTAGGGAGTCGTGTTTGCTAAGGAGATTTGAGTTACGAGTACCGAAGACGCAAAACAGTGAGTTCATGCTCCCCCTTTTCTCTTAACTGTTTTTGGTTTTATAACTCTTGGGGGTGGAATACATGTTACGAATGCTTAAACGGTATGAAATACCTATGAAATATTAGATCATGTGAGCATAGACTTATATTGAAATGCCATTAATTCTTAATTAGGGATGAAGGTTAGATCTAACAGGTACGGCCGAGCCCCACTCATGGTCCTCATGTGATCACTTGAGTGCTTCGGTGTCCCAGTCGAGGGAAATCGACATAGTCAAGGTAAATTGACATAGTCAAAGGGAAATTCGACATAGTCGAGGGAAATCGACATAGTCAAGGGAAAATCGACAAGGGTATAAGCCTACTCATTTTGAGTGCTTCCTATGTCCTCACATGCCTTAATGTCCTTGTAGAACATTTATTTGATATATTCATAAATGCTTTTCATACCTGTTTTCAAAGGAGTCTCTCAAAGGTTTACAAGATTACAAGTACTCACACAAAACGCATGAACTCGCTCAACTTTTGTTGATGTTTTCCAAAATTACATGTATTTCAGGTGACATGATGGATCTTGGGTGCGGGTGTCGTAACTAGAAGTAGACTTCAAGTTTAGATGTCATCCACTTTTGTTGGTTTGTAACCTTGTCGACGGTTGTGTTTTAAAACTTAAATAACCGATGTTTGTAATACTCAAATTTTATGAATGGATGAACATGGTTTTGATCATGTAGTTGTTTATTACGAATGAATGCAATGATATTAAACCAGTCACACATCATACGCTTCAGCAAAAGTCAGGGTGTGACAGTTTGGTGTCAGAGCTTCGATTGTAGTGAACTAGGATTCCTTCTCGAGTCTAGACTAAAATCACTAGATCTCTCTCACAAAAACATTGTACAAAAGAAAAGGTTTTTCATTGCATTCACGTAAGCGTCAAGATCCATGAGTCAAACAATTTTCAAAGAAGAGAAGGCAAGGACATTAGTAGGGAATACCCCAAATTAAGGTGCCAACTAAGGCATAGTCTACACGAGTTAGACTTGCCAAAGACAAAATGACCCCCCCCCAAAGGATAAACGAGAGTTGTACGTGATATGATGCATCAAATTGCCTACTTATGCTAAGTAACATACTTGTTTATTGATATATATACATACGAATAAGTGTACGGAATAATTATTGACGTGAACAAGATACCTTCGACTCTGAATCCTATTATTGTTCTTACTCGCATGATGAAGGTATCGACCTCGCGTTCATTGCAAAGCTCATGGCTGGAGTGACTACCAAACAAGATTCTGAGCTTGCCTCCGTAGGAGATGGCTGCTCTTCACTCTCGATCGTGAAGGTGCTTGACTACGGTAGTGACGGCGAGGCAGAGGCGGCAACCTTGAACAACTTCTTAATCAGCGGGACGAGATCCCTGCGGCTTTTGTGAAGCGAGATTGACGACACACTTGACCAGAAAAGGAATATGAAGTATTCATCTTAAAGGTGCCCCTCCAACTACTAGGGATTCTCCTTATTCCTATTTCGTTTAATCATCGTGCCTATTCGCGCATAACGATAACGAGTGTTAGCGCGTAGACCACCGCAATGGTCCTTTCCATGTCAAAGATATAAGGACAGTAGTGTCCCTTCCTTGGTTGATCATCTGTTTGGACGAGGGAAAATTGGGGTAACTATGCAAGACAATTTATTATTACGGGGGCCCACGTAATAACGACTTGTAGTGCATGGAAATCCTGGTGGACTCTGCGGGCCAAGCTAATGATCACTACACAAAAATAAAGTCTAGGTGTTCACACCTTCATCTGGTAGAACAATACATAAGACCGTTGCTTTAGCACTTTATAAAGTAGGAAACCTGTCTTGCCTACTTCGTGTCTGACACTTCTACCCGTGTATGAGACATTTGGGAACCGATATTTAAGCAAGTGAAGATGGATAACATTCAGAATGATCCAGTGACGTTACACTCTTTATCACCCCTACATAAACAACCCCCATCTCAGGGAAAGTATACCCGTCTTGTGAAGCTAAAGACCAAAGAAAGCTAACGTAGTAGGAAAATCACTACTACCTTATGAAAACTCAGTAATTGTTTCCTCACTCGTACATTGTTGATTATATAAGCATGTGATATTGGGTCATTACATGATTGCTTAAGGTACAATGTGCCTCATAGACAATTATGGAATGTTGTCTAACTTACCTCATACCTTTTGATAGAAGAGAATGCCGCCCAGACGTGACACAAACGCCAATACCTTACCAAGGATAGAAGCCGAGCTTCATGAACGAATCTCACAGGCAATAACCCTCCAACTGACTGCACCTATAAACAATTCCTGGATTGCAAGCCATTGAATTTTGATGGCACAGGAGGTGCCGTTGCATTTGTTCGTTGGGCAGAAAAGACTGACTCCATTCTAAGAATGAGTAACTGTTCACCCGAGCAGAGTGTTACCTTTATCTCAGGGTTGTTTTTGGATGGCGCACTCTCCTGGTGGAACCTTCAGGTTCAGACCCTTGGTGCAGATGCTGCTTATGCACTGAGCTGGGACGAGCTCAAGGAAATGATGGAGAAGAAATACTGTTCTAGGGCTGAAATCCAGAAGCTTGAGGTGGAGTTCTGGAATTTGAAAATGGACAGGCCGAAGATTCCTGAATATGTCCAGCGATTTCACGACTTGTCTAGGGTCGTCCCCTACTTAGTCAAGCTGGAATTTAAGAGGATTGAGTGATTCATCTGGGGACTTGCACCTCAAATTAGGAGCATGGTTACTACCTCAAAGCCCTCAGCCATTGCAGAGGCTATCGATTTAAGTATCACTCTTACTGAAGAAGCTCTACGCATGGGAAAATTTTCGGAATCTGAGGATAACAAGAAAGAGACTCATGTGGAGTCATCAAGCAACAAGAAGAAGAAGTCTTCAAACCTAAAGATAAGCACCCAAGTCAGCTATGGAAGCTCTAAAGCGAACAAAAGAAAGGGAGTAAACCTGCCGCGTGGCAGGAAAGCTGATGGAACCACTAATAAGGCTGGTGGTAAGGTTTACTTGGGAACTAAACCGAGGTGCGAGGAATGCAATTTTTGCCATGAAGGTCGATGTCTGAGGCCTAAGTGAGGGAAGTGTGGAAAAGAAGGGCACAGCAAGGACGCCTGTTGGGCGAAGGATCCAGATGGAAGAGATAATGGTAGAGTACCAGGTTGCTGCAGATGTGGTGAAGCAGGGCACTTTAGGAAAGATTGCCCTAGGAAGAAGCAAGCAAGGAAGGGTTTTCACGATCAAAGCTCGTGAAGCACGCCAGGATCAGATGTGGTCAGGTTACGGGTACGTCCCCTATTAACCAACCTTATGCCTCTATTTTTTATTAATACTGGCACCAACTTTAACCTTGTATGCTTAGAACTTAAGAAACTGCTTGGCCTAGTTTCAAGTAGAATAGACGTCCCGTATTCTTTAGAAATGGGCATATAGAAGGCTAGTCTAAGCAGAACAAGCAATTAAGGATTATATTTTGGGGACTCAGAAGGCCGGAACCTTCTGTTACCATTGACTTGGGAAGTCATGATATAATAATCAGCATGGATTGGAAATCCAAGTACAGAGCTGAAGTCGATCGATATAAGGAAAATCAGTCGCATCCCTCTTGTGAATGATGAAACGTTTATAGTACACAACCTTCCTGCAATAGGTGCAAGGAAGCTAGACCCCATAAGACAGCGGGCCTGCGACATCTCTCATTGATCGAAGAGACACAGAAGCGCCTCCGAGTAGACTGCAGAGCCTTTCTAGCTCATGTTGCCGATAGGAAGGCCTAGGAGCTGGAGCTAGAAGACAACCCCGTGGTGGAGGAATTCCCAGAAGACCTTCCTGAAGACTTGCCAGGAACACCTCCACAGCAACAAGAGGAGTTTAGGATGAACCTAGTGCTAGGAGCGGCAGTAGTGCCGAATGACGCCTTACCGACTAGCTTCTTCCGCAAAGCATGAGCCTCCGTTATAACTGCAAGAGCTGCTAGACAGAGGAAATTTAGGACATGACACCCTTAGTTAAGGACACAAAGAGAAAGTTGACAGTTTCCACTTTGCATTAATTCCAGAGAATTGGATATCAAGGAATGGTATCCTTTGCCAAGGATTGTGACATGAACAGACCAGTCGTCAGGTTATAGTTACCACTCAAAGATCAACTTGAGGACAGGATGTCCTCAACAGTGAATACAAGAAGGAAATATCCCTAAAACGACCTTTAGGACTCGCTTCGAGCGTTACAAGTTCCTTGTCGTACCGTTTGGCTTAACACATGCATTGACAGTATTCATGGACCTCATGAATCAGACGTGTAAGCCATACCTGGATAGAAAATGATTATATTTATTGACTACATTCGTATATGGCCAACGAACAAGGAAGGTCGTGAACAACATCTTCAATTTATCTTGCGACTCTTGGGGAAAGAGCAGTTATGTGCTAAGATGTCGAAAAGCGGATTTCGAATTCACGAGTTAAGAACCTTAGGATACATGGTGGATAAGAATGAGATTTATGCCCACCCTGCAACCAAGAGCTAAGGAGTTAGAGTTGCAATTATGTGACGCTTCTCGACAAAGTCTCGACTGCGCGTCGATGCAACGAGACCACAGCATTGCATGCGCGTCACGTTGATTAAGGGATCATGAGAAGAAACCTTGATCTAGATACAGTAATTGCGCACCGCAAACTTGACGTCATTACCTGTAAGAAAACGCCGCACGACCTTTACTGATCACGAGGGTTGCAGCACACCGTTGATCGTAAGAACTCAAACATTAACGAAGATGGACTGAGCTGCTGAACGATGCAGACTGTATGGACATGTTACGTGCTTGGGTGATAAACTTTGATGAAAAGTTGGAACACCCACTTGCCCTTAGTGGAATTTTCCTACAGTAGTATTTATCACACCACTGTTTAAACCGCTTCGTGTGAAGCTTTAGATGGAACATAATAAGTCGATCCCCGTTGTGTTAAACGGAGACCGGAGATAAATGATCTACTGGCCCGAGTTGGTTCAGGAACAATTAGAGGCAAGGTCGTTCAGATATGTGATCATATCAAGACAGCCCGCGGAATACATAAAGATTGCGCCGACGAGCGGCAGAAATCGTAGAAATTTGAGATAAGAAGTATGGCTTTAATGGGAGCCTCGCCTTGAGAAGGCGTGGTGCGATTTGGAAAAGTGAAAGATTGGATCCCCGGTATATTAGACCTTTCGAGATCCTGGTAGGGATCAGAACCATTGCTCACAAGCTGAAACTTCCAGAAAAGATCAGTAGTGATCGCGACACATTCCATGTGTCAAGTCTTTAGAGGAGTCTGACTCAAGGAACAATCGTTGTTCCCGCAAACAAGATTCACGTCAACGACAAACTTCAATTTACTAAAGAACCTGTTAAGGTTACGGACCAAGAGTCCACAAAACACAGAAAAGACGTAATTGATTTACTTGAGTACGATAGAATTCATATCATGACCCAGAGTTACATGGGAACATGAAGACAAATTTTAAAACTAAGTGACCACATTTGATTCACAACTCCCCTGCGACCGATGGCATCGCTTGAATTTCAGGACGAAATTCTTTTAACGGGGGGAGTCTGTGACAACTGTCACTCTTCCGTACATTCCGTACACTAATTGAACAGTAATATGTGCTTTAATAACTGTGCATGATCTAGTTTACAAGACAAATGAATTCCTGATTACTGTTATATACATACAATGGCATTTCATGATTATCGTTGCTACATGCAACATGATGTAGTTCTAATGATGCACATAACAGAATTGGCACCATTACCAGACAAACTAAAAATGCTGACGAAGTTCAGTACATAGACATGCAGTGTTTTGAGGCCCAGTATGAGCCAGAGACTACATATTACACTAGTATAGTGTGTAGGGAAGTAAGGACCACAAAACTGCATTCCTAAGTGATAGTTTAAGTGCCGGGAAATGCCTAAAACTCACCCAAAGCGCAGAATTCTGCATAATTCAGCAAAAATCAGCTTTTTAACAAGCTAGTTTCATGTTAAAATATGACTAAATGGTCCTGAATGCCTTCCTAAGTGTCAGGAATTAAAAGCGTCACAAAAGGGTACATAAAGAACACTAAACAGTATAGTTTGACACTTTAACGAACTGCTATCCAACCGAACAACCGGACATTACCCGAAACACCAAAATTATACTAGAAGCACTGTTTTATTATTTCTGAGCTAGTTATGATCCCCGAACACCCTAACACCCACTAAAAATACCAAGTAACTAACACTTATAACTAATATTTGGATTTGGACCTTAATTTAACTAGATGGTTGGAATTTACACTTAAACCCCCCCCTATATGAGTGGACGGTCACAAGTGCCCCACCATGATCTTGCTTGGATTCTCTAAGATTTCTTAAGATCTTGTCATATAAACTATTGGATATAAGGAGCTCTAGAGTTCATTCAACTTCACACCAGACTTCATATCCCTCCTTTCTTCCTCCCATTCGGCCGAGATCAACAACACACACCACCACCATTATCAACTCACTTCCATCCATCCCAAGGTCTTTACATGATGTTAGAAGGTGTTTAATGAAGCTTGGTGCTCTTGTATCTTGAAGGACCTTCATCATTTGCTATTATCCTCCACATTTGTCATCATCAACATCAAGTGTTCTTCCCTAGCCTTGTGCTAGTTGTAAGACTCTCATGATCCTTATTTACTTCATATTTAGTTGGTTAAAAGATGTATTATGTTGTAAATCATAAGAACACTAAAGAACATAATCTTGAATCTTGAACATAAGCATAACATATGTTGAAATATGGATGAAACTATGTTGTTTAGTGTATGAATGATACTTGATTGTTATTTTCTTGAGATTATGATGTTGATCACCATAAGGAGCTTGCTAGATTGTGATTAAACACATGATCTAGCAAGTGAGAGGATGATTATGTGATGAAAAGAGATGATCATCCTCATGTGTAAGCATGAACTTGAAAATAAAACGATTTCTTGGAAAATAATAATCAAGTGAGTTGATAAACTTATAGATCTAAGATTTATGAGTGGTTTTCCAACAAGAACCAAGCTCAAAATATGATTTTTAGAGGATCGTGGTTCTTACTTAAACTTACACTATTTTTGGCGATAAAATAAGTGTAGAAACACTAAAGAAACAAGAAGATTTCAAAAAGAAACGTTTTTGTAGAATATGTTTACAAGTTGTAAACATCCAAGTCTTTCAAGAATGAGATTTTTAAAGAAGTATACACACTTTAAAGGGTAACTAAACCTACTAAAAACACTACCAAGTTACTACAAGTTTTTGTGAAAGATCAAGTTCAAGTTGTTATGTAAATTGTATAGTTTTTGCACTTGGTAAGTGTAAGTTGTTTAGGGATTGTTTGTGGATTGTTTATGATGATTTTTGAAAAGAAAATGATATGCTTAAATAGCATGGACACCTCCATTTTTAGAGAAAACTATGGCAAAATTTTCTAAAAATATAAACACTTAGAAAAATATTTTCTAATAAATATTTACAAGTGTATTTTGATCATAAGTTTTCAATATAAACTTTGCCATAATTTTTGTAACAAAAATACAAATATTGGAGGTCGGTTTTTGTAAATAAAAATGGGTGAATATATATCTAGAATATATATATATATAAGACACTTGTGTGAATATTTGTATACGTTGTGAAATAGTTATATTATTTTAGGGTAAAATAATATAACTTAGCAAAATACCATGAAGTTTACTATCCAAAATAATACCAAGAATCATAAAGGGATAAATATATAAGTTACACACTTAATATTGTGAAATCAAACGCAAGAACCTAACTTACAAAATATTCCGGAAAATACCGTTATAAATATGTTTTTGGTAAATATTATTTTGGACACAAGAAATGAAAATATGATTTTCGTTACTATTACAAAGTATATCATATTTTCGACAAAGAGGAAATATATTGTTTTGGAAACTACAAATACGAGAATGCGAATACACATACATGAGAATACCCCCATCCTTGGGAAGGAAATACTTGAGAAGTGTTGATACAAAAATATTATTTAATAATCATTCCAAAATTTAATATAATTTAAAGTTAAAATAATTATTATTTTAACAAGAGATTATAACTTGGAATAATATTGGAGACATAAAAGAAACGTAACTCAAAACATGAATGCTAAGTCAAGGCACGACCCGTTCGTCTAATAGGCCCTAGTACATTGTAGGGAGTCGTGTTTGCTAAGGAGATTTGAGTTACGAGTACCGAAGACGCAAAACAGTGAGTTCATGCTCCCCCTTTTCTCTTAACTGTTTTTGGTTTTATAACTCTTGGGGGTGGAATACATGTTACGAATGCTTAAACGGTATGAAATACCTATGAAATATTAGATCATGTGAGCATAGACTTATATTGAAATGCCATTAATTCTTAATTAGGGATGAAGGTTAGATCTAACGGGTATGGCCGAGCCCCACTCATGGTCCTCATGTGATCACTTGAGTGCTTCGGTGTCCCAGTCGAGGGAAATCGACATAGTCAAGGGAAATCGACATAGTCAAGGGAAATTGACATAGTCAAGGTAAATTGACATAGTCGAAGGGAAATTCGACATAGTCGAGGGAAATCGACAAGGGTATAAGCCTACTCATTTTGAGTGCTTCCTATGTCCTCACATGCCTTAATGTCCTTGTAGAACATTTATTTGATATATTCATAAATGCTTTTCATACCTGTTTTCAAAGGAGTCTCTCAAAGGTTTACAAGATTACAAGTACTCACACAAAACGCATGAACTCGCTCAACTTTTGTTGATGTTTTCCAAAATTACATGTATTTCAGGTGACATGATGGATCTTGGGCGCGGGTGTCGTAAGTAGAAGTAGACTTCAAGTTTAGATGTCATCCACTTTTGTTGGTTTGTAACCTAGTCGAAGGTTGTGTTTTAAAACTTAAATAACCGGTGTTTGTAATACTCAAATTTTACGAATGGATGAACATCGTTTTGATCATGTAGTTGTTTATTACGATTGAATGCAATGATATTAAACCAGTCACACATCATACGCTTCCGCAAAAGTCAGGGTGTGACAAATTCATTCCATTCCCAGATGGTAATCAAACAAGACATGGAATGGAATAATAATGATCCATTCCATTCCATTCCCTCGCCCGAAAGAAAGAAAATCGTAAAAAATTATTGACTATGAAAAACGAAAGAGTAATAGAGAGAAAACTCCTTCAATCATTACATTCATCTGACACATACATCATATATATAAACTAGTACAATAGAATCCCTAAAAGCCTAAAGTTCATAAATATTGGTATGGGCCATAAAATTGTTGCATTCATAACACTCCCCCTCAGACATTTTATATTATACACTATCAACATTATACTATTGGAAGATATTGGCTCGGTTCTTCAGGACCAATATTAACTGAAACTTCAGGATCAGTTATACTGCCTCATTAAAACCTTACTAATAAAACTCAGTGGGACAAAACTTAGTTAAAGAAACAGAGTACAACATGTATATTACTCCCCCTCAATTTTACATATAACTCTTAGTTTGTGGAGTTCAATCTTCAGTAATAATCACTTGACTTGATCTTTGATGTAGTCTTCTTTGCTTAGGCTTCTTTTGATTCAAGTTACATTGCCTTTAAATAGTATATGTCACACCCTCAAATTCCATGTGCGGAGTACTACCGCGAGGCGTTTGACTGACCAGGATCTAGCCACTAATCATAATAAACCATTTACGTAAGTTATAGATTATCCAATTGACACGATTTGTATTCAAGGTTTAAATGTCCGAAAACACAGTTTAATTTAGCAGAGGAAGTGTAAAAAAACCCATTATAAATTAAAACCACAAGTTCTTTGATTATATGTTAATATGAGACTTACAAACCACGCACTCCAGCCGATTGCAACGTCCGTCCTAAGTTGTAACGAGCAACCTACAAAGCATGCGTTAGGAAGTCAACATATAGTTGGCAAGTTCACGAGTTCACCGTTTTCCAGTTTTATTTCCAAAAACTTAAGTTTGTTAAATTACTCATTTATACGATGCCATGGGGAGCTACCCCATAAATACAAGCTACTAAACTCCACTATAATACCGAAACTTTCGCACTTAATTTGTTGTTGCCCCGTTTGTCAATGTCTATCATCAATGACGGTTGCTGAGGACTATTAGTTCACGCTCGTCCACTCAAGGCACCGTGTGAGGTTAGTGAGACCTAAATAGCGCTATTTAACTAATATCTCGTTCGCCTAGCCCCGACGACTAATCAATATAGTAATGTAGGGACTTTGTGATAGAGTTCAGTTTAGTAGGCTAGTTGCATCTAATATAAATAGTAATTAGCTGAGCGTCTCACACATGGGGAGAATGTTACCCGTATCCCACACAAGGGGAAGATGTTGTTCGTATCCCACACAACGGGAAAATGTTGTTCGTTCCGTTCCCAGCCAACGGAAATACATGCTTTAGTTAAGTGTGTGAACTCACCTTGGTTTGCTCGGCAGATAGTTTACTTGTTAAAACAACTTTGGTCAATCACGTCCTATTGTAGTTACCAATATTGGTCAGGTTTTGTATGCAAGTATTTCACGTATTTGTATACGTATCTAGCACATAGCATACAACTCGTAACATCACATATAAGCATATAGACCATGTATAAATTTATAACATAAGTCTATGGTGAACAATAATATAATACAATCAAATTCGCATGTTCCAGGTGTGCGGCCCCAAACAGAATAACATACGGTTCGAATCATGAGTTTTCAGTCCAGATAAATTATACAGCTCAAATAAGAGTGGGTGGCCCAATTAATTAACGGCCCAATCAAAGTGTGTGGCCCACTTGTCAAGTGTGCGATCCACACAAGAGTGTGCGACCAATTGACAAGTGTGCGGTCATGCAAGTGTGCGGCTTAAGAGAGTGTGCGGTTTATCATTAGTGTGCAACTTAAATAAGTGTGCGATCCAGTCTTTGAGTGTGCGGCCTACCAAGGGTGTACGGCCCAACACCGGGTACAACCCAAAGTAACTGTGCGGCCCAATGTGAATGTGCGGCCCCATGAGGGTGTGCGGCCTCCTCATGTGTGCGGTCATACAAGGTGAAGTTTATTAAACATAGATTATCAACATTATCAAATTTACACTATCAGTTATCATATATTAACAACCCAATATATACATATACTATACATGAAAAGGGCGTGTATCAAACAACAATATCATACTTTCTTTATATGCAAAACAGTTTGCGCCCCATATTCCAAAAACATCAAAACTCAATTTTAACATGGAATGGGGTCGTTTATAACCAAAATCTCAAGTCTAGCATTTACACAATCAAATGAACATCTTAACCGAGACTTCTACAAAACCAAAAATCTTAATAAATCAACTAAGCATATAACAGTTGCCATGGGAACATCATTGAAATCCTATAACATCAGATTCAATCATTAAAAAATACACAAATGTATGCAACTTCATGTGTATGCATACATGACCTGGCTTTGACTGCCTAAGTTCTTACCATCAATAATTCACTTTTCTAAAAAAGAGTCATATAGATAATTCACAATTCCTTCCTATTTTAACATAACAGACTGAGATCCCGAATCATCTTTCGCAAATCAAAACTTTTAAAGTTTATCAAAAACCTAAAATATATAACCAAACAAGATCTGTACACTTTAACTACTTAACAAATCAACGATTTATAGTACCATCAATATAAAAAGAAACAAAGCTCACAAGGCAATCAAAGATAAACACCTACCGATCGACGAGCTATCGGAGTTAGGCGCCGCTGCTGCCTTTAGGCGTCCACCACCATCGTCACTGTCATCTCTTCATCGTCGCATCTCCGTCATCGTCCCAGAGTTCTGATGGAACTCTTATTCGTCGTAGGAGCTCCCACGTTTGATGCTGCCGATATCGATACCCACCATCTTCCTACCGCCACCGTACACGATGGTAGTCGCTGTATTTACAGGAGAGAGAGAAGAGTAGAGTGAAGAGATAGAGTGTGTAAGTTTGTTGGTACCGAAGGGGGAAAGGAGATGGGTAGGCGTGGCCAGAAATCATCTCCGGTTGCCGGAGATAGGGAGAGTATAAGGAGGGGTGTGTGTGGAAAATGGTGCGAATGAGAAAAGGGGTTTTTGTGGGTGCTTGCGGGACTGAAGGAGGGTGCCAGGATCCCTCCATCTGTTATATAGTCACATGGTTCGTGGTACGCTCCAATACGGGAACGTAAAATGGGATCGCAATTCGCTAGGTCTCTAAAATTTGGTATGAGCAGGGGTAGGCTCATTTGGGATCGCTTCGGTACGAGTACGTTGTACCATATAATGTGGTATGATGTACGTGTTGAAGTTAACTATAAATAAGTTGGAGGCTCCTAAAAGAAAGATCTTGACATAGTTTGGATAAGCAATACCAACATCTTTCAAAGCAAGATCTTGACATGCATGAAGAGAAAACTTGAAAACAAACTTGACAGAATTTGGCTGGAATTCTCTTCAGAGTTGCTCTACGGCTCAAACCGCTCCGAATTAGAGAAAATGGACCTCACCATGGTGTTCGGAATGTCGAAATTAGTAGAAAAAGTGTACCTTTGGCCGGAAAACGGTCGCCGAAAGGTTTACCGAAAAACCGCCGCTGGTACTTGCCGCCGTGGTGGGCCGCCGCCGCCACGGCTCCGCCGTATGGTGGCTGGATTCTGGTCGACGCATCTTGTGTTCTTGAGAGAGAATGTATAGAGAGGTTAGAGAGAAGGGAGGTAGAGAGAGAGAGTGTTTGTGAAGAATGAAGTGGTGGAGGTATATAGGGGTTTATATGCCCAGGGTTTGCCATCAGCCAAGCCCATCCTTCTTCAGGCCACCATTGTCTGCACACAACTCCGTTTCAGCTTGTTCTTGCGTCAGAATTCTCATTTTCTCACGTAAATTTCAATACAAATTAGTTTATAAATTAAAATAATTATTTTTATGCTCAAAGTATTAGTATTTTTCTAATATGGCATTAAATGTCGCACACACACTCGCTGCGCGTTGAAATCGCATAAGTTGATCTGCTTACTGATTCTTGTCGTTTCACTAACCCGAAAGTTACTGTAACTATAAAAATACTTTTTCAATCATACATAAATATTCTAAACATATTTATTATGATTACCGCATGAATTCTTGTTATCCCATGTGTAGTGTTGACCATATATGCATCCAAACACTATATATCTCTCCTAAATGCTAACTTTTAAATCTTAAAGATACAATTTCCTTTCTTAATCATAAAGTTTAAAAAAAGAGTCAAACATTTGTCTTAAGTTATATTTCCGGTTGAGTCTTTGTTTTCCTATACACTAATCAAGTTTTTCAATGTTAGTGTGTTCTTAAATGATCATTAGTTTTTTTGTCTACATCTTATTTTAAGGTGGTGTTTGGTTTTCTAAAAAAAATATCTGCACAGACTCTTCTTTCTGCTCCGCGTAGACCACACGCAGACATTGTCATCTGCAGACTGTTTGTTTTTCCAAAGATGTTTCATTAAGAAACGTTTGCGCGAGCTCTTCTTGGTGCAAACTTGGACCAGCCACTTTTAAGATCTTCTAAGTTCTGCAGAGGGTTGAACACAACCACCGTCCATCACCATCACCACCGTCCACCACTACCGCCATCCACCATCACCGCCACCACCATTGTCCGTACACCACCACAAGTTTATTTTAGAAGTCTACATACGTTAAAAAACAAGCAACCTTCTTCTTGCAGACTGCTGAGATTTGGTCCAACTCTTCTTTTACAGATGTGGTCCGTAGACTGCAAACATTTTAGCTCTTAAAAAACAAACTGCATATAAATGTAGTGTGTAATCTAAAATACAAAAGCTATGCTTAACAATTCATATCGGAATAGCATCAACTATTAACTTTTTTTTTACTTCATACATCAACCAAAGAATTAGTATCGAACAAGAACGAAAACCGAAAACAGTTATAGCTTGGCTAAGCACCCAAATTTTATTTATGTCAAGAAACTATCTCAAAAATTGACTTACAATCCTTAATCCTTGACTCAAAGTTTTTATTCATTAGAGCAATCATGTTTCAAAATTACAATGTGATTATGATATAATAGTTGTAATTATCAAGTCCTAGTTAATTGGTTAGATAATTATCTAGCATTCTAAACGAGTCAGGTTTGGATGTCTTTAGGATAATTATACGAGCAATCCTAGTATAAGTTGTATGTGTAACACCCCAAAACCCGAATATTTATATTCGTTAAAATGTTATGATATGATACATCAAGAAATAAATAACTAGGCTACTTAACCTAGTTAAATGTATGGTTAAAATTATTAAAAGATGGAATGTGGTAAAATGTTTAGTAAAGCAAACAAGGGAAACAAACTTGAGGGACCAAAGATGAATAAGGGGGAAAGTTATGTTTTAATTAACAAAATACACACACAAACACACATGGTGTGTGCGTGAAAAAGAGCAGGGAGCTCCCATGGAGCCAAGAACCCTAGTTTCATCAATTCCCTCAAATTGGAAGGCTAAATGAAGCTCAAATTCCTAACCGAACATAGATTAATGATCACCTTCTCAAGGGGATCGTAAGGTATGTCTTAGATTCTAGATTGTTAGTGGTGCACGAAATGGGTTTTGTTGTAAATCACGAATTTGTATGAAATGAAGCATGAGAATGTGTTAGATTCATCATTTGGAACATGGAATATGCATGAATTAGGTTGATTTGATGTTTAAGGGTGAAACCCATTTGTTATGAGGAAGAAGATGACATGGGTAAATCATCTATGTTTAAGTTCTTGCTTAATATTGATGTATTTTGAGTTGTATGATGTATTCTTGTTAGAAGAATTGAAAGAAATGTGATACTAGTGGGTTGGATGTTATGCATGTATGAATCATGTTGATTAGGAGGAAGAAATTTATGAATTGTGTATGAGATTAGAATGATATGCATGAACTAGTTGTACACTATGCTTACAAGGTAGTACATATATCAAAAGTATGATGAATTATGAAGAACTTTAGATTAGATCACTTGTAAGTGATTAACAAGTAGTTATGAAGTGGGTTTTAGATGATGTAATGTAATATGATGATTACATGTTTGATGTTTAATTTAAATACCCCATGTTGGGTTGTAGAAGCATTTGATGAACTATGTATGAATTTAGGAGATTTTGTATGATTAAGTTGTACGTCGTGCTTAAAAGGTAGTACGTACATCAAGTGAATGATAAAATGTATATGATGTCATCCGTATAGTCGATTATGATGTTACGGGAATATGTTGATAAGTCGATAGATATGTATGGTTAATAGTTGACTTTTGAAAGTCAACTAAGTATAAGCAACATGAGTTGACTCGTTGTCATAAATATAGGTTAATGAGAAGTCGTATGGTACATGTAATGTCAATCCGTGTTAAATGTAATGACATGATGAGTTACATGAGTTAAACGTATGCGAACATGATTATATGAGTTATGTTTGTTAGGAATGATTGATGAAAGTTAAGTGTGAAATATGGGATTGATACGATTGTTATCATATACAAATGAGTATGCTAATGATAGCGTGATTTCTATGACATGAAAGTATAGGAATCATGTGGAGACGGACTCAAGCGCGAAAGGCTAACGGGTCAAGAAGAGGCGTGGAAACGGATGTGGACACGGATGCATGAGGTAAGTGATTTCCGTAATCACTTCTTAGTATTAGTAAGTAATAAAGTGTTGTAATGAATTAAACAAGACGTTTGAGGCCAAATATGTGTTTAAGTCCTTCGTCGTAAATGATGGGTTTAAGGCTGACCAAAATGCCCTTGATGGGTATTTTGGGGTAAACGAGCTTAAAAGTAATGTTGAAGCAAGTTATTCGATTAGCGTAATGTTTTGGACAAGTATGGAAGTGGGGATGATGGTTTGGTTAGTCATAAACCAATTAATGCGCAAATACCCATAACGGGTCAAATAATTAGAATATAATAATAAGCCGAATGCATGCAAGTTAAGAATTTCCTTAATCCGGATGTGGGATTTTTAATGTCATATGATAGAATGTGAATTTACAAGCGTGTAGGAAGAAACGGGGGGTTAAACGGGTAAACGGTTCAAAAGTTACGCGCGTTTTAGTGCGTTCGGACGACACAACGGATCTGCAGAAAAAGATGTTTTAGAGAGGGCGTCGCCGACGGGGTCTTAGCCCGTCGCCGACGGGTTCGCCTTATGAAGTTTTCGTCCGACGCCTTAAGTTACTGCCGACGGGATGATGTGTGAGACGGGCATTTCCCGAGCCCGTCGCCGACGGGTATAGAGCCCGTCGCCGACGGCTTGTTCTGCTCGTTTCCCGGTTTTTCGCGTTATGCATTCCTGGTTGACCCGTAACGCTCCCGAAATGCTCCTTAACTTTGTATGAGATGATACCTATGTATGTTTATATGTAGGCATTAGTGTATGCATGAAATCAAGTAATATGAATGAGTATGAGATTTAGGTAATTAAGTATGAAGGTATACGCGTGTGTAGGTATGAATATATACATATATATGTGAATGGAAGTATGCAAGTTTGTATATGAGTAAGTAGTAATGTATGTAAGTATGTATTGATGTAATGATGTATATGCGAAGATGCGTATGTGTATATGTACGTATGTAGAAATGTAGTAACATATATGTTTTGTAGATGGGTATTTGGTAAATACTAAGCTACATATGAGTGTGTGCATACATGTAGATATATAAGAAAGGTATGTACACACGTGGATGTGTATGTATGCATGTATAAGGGTAGGTATGAAAGTATACATGTAAATAAAGATGTAGGAAAGGTTTGTATACATGTAGTTGCGTATGTATGTATGTGTAAAGATATGTACGAGGGTATGTATGTATGCAATGATGTAGGAAATGTTTGTATGCATGTAGATATATATGTATGTATGTGGAAAGATATGTACGATTGTATGTATGCATGTAATGATGTAGGAAGGGTTTGTATGTATATAGATGAGTATGTAGGCATGTACGTATATATGTATGGAATAGACACGTTGAGTGTTAACGTTACTAATGGTATACCTCGAGAAGGAAAAGTAATGCAGGTACATTATTGAAGCCTCACCAGGAAACGGATATGCAAATGAAATGCTTAAAGTTTAAAAGATGACGAAGTGTGAAGTGTACGCGAATGAACCTTGTTTCTTAATTGTGTACTAATGTTATGAATGTATGTGGTGAATGCAGGTTGTATGGATGATGAGCGATTAGCACAAGGATTAGAGATCGAAGACCGAGTCACTAGAGAGATTGTACGGGGACGTTGAATGTAAAATGTAGTTAATGTAAGCTATGTTTTTAGTTAACAAGTAAGAGGATGACAGACTTTTGATTAAGAATTAAGTTAAAGTTAAAAGTTTAAATCAGTTGAAGTTTTTATAACGCAAGAAATTTTATGGTTGGTGTTTCCGCTGCGACTTTTTGTCAAATATGATTTAGGGTGTAACAAGTTGGTATCAGAGCCCTGGTTTGAGAGAATCAAGTGTAAGAAGGTAAGTGCTTGAAATCAAACCTGTGTGCTCTTGTGTTAAGAAACCCGTACAATCCAAGACTCGGTCAAGATCCAAAGGTAAAAGAGAATGTAAGTATGTACTTATGTATACGCATAAAGAAACTGACGGTTTTGTATATGCAAGGTAAGTATAAGCGTTTGAAGAGGATGATCCGCGAGTGCGGTCAACTACCGACACCAAGGCATGAAATAAGATAAAGTTAAGGTACGTAAATTTAATATGTCGGTAGATGAAATGGTAAAGTGCATTAAGGGAAGAAAAATGCTAAATGAAGGACCATGATGGTATAGTAAACATGTTTTGAAAAATGATGCACGTGCCGAAACCAAACTCTTCGGACATAAGGTGACAATTACACGAAGACACGAAACTAGTATGTGGATTGTGTACCTGGCCAGTACACGTGAAGCATATGACGTTCGTGTGACCGTGATAATTGATACAGGTATGTCTGTTAGAATTAAGTAGTAGGTGGACGTGAGGGTGAAGAGAAATGTAAGACTCTCAAGAATGAGAGTATGAAATGCTATACTAGAATCCGCGAGACGGATTCGAAGTATGATATGCTATGCTAGAATCCGCGAGACGGATTCGAAACATGATATGCTATGCTAGAATCCGTGAGACGGATTCGAAACATGAAATGCTATGCTAGAGTCCGCGAGACGGATTCGGAAGATGATATGCTATACTAGAATCCGTGAGACGGATTCGAAGTATGATATGCTATGTTAGAATCCGCGAGACGGATTCGAAACATGAAATGCTATGCTAGAGTCCGCGAGACGGATTCGGAAGATGATATGCTATACTAGAATCCGTGAGACGGATTCGAAGTATGAAATGCTATGCTAGAATCCGCGAGACGGATTCAAAACGTGAAATGCTATGCTAGAGTCCGCGAGACGGATTCGGAAGATGATATGCTATACTAGAATCCGTGAGACGGATTCGAAGTATGATATGCTATGTTAGAATCCGCGAGACGGATTCGAAACATGAAATGCTATGCTAGAGTCCGCGAGACGGATTCGGAAGATGATATGCTATACTAGAATCCGTGAGACGGATTCGAAGTATGAAATGCTATGCTAGAATCCGCGAGACGGATTCAAAACGTGAAATGCTATGCTAGAGTCCGCGAGACGGATTCGGAAGATGATATGCTATACTAGAATCCGTGAGACGGATTCGAAATATGATATGCTATGCTAGAATCCGCGAGACGGATTCGAAACATAAAATGCTAAGCTAGAATCCGCGGGACGGATTCGAAACATGAAAGAGGTTAAGGTATGAATGCAATGCTTGAATCCGCTAGACGGATTCAAGGGATGAAAAGCGTATATGCAATGTTTGAATCCGCAAGACGGATTCAAGGAATGAAAGATATGAATGATGCAAATTCCTTGCGGATTTGGTTATGATAAGCGAAAGCTGTAATAAGCTAGGCACGTCGACCGGTTCAAGTTGAACAAGTCGAGTGAGGATAAGGTACCATCCGTTTAGAACGAGTGGTCGCGAATGCAATAACGAATGTATGAAGTTCAATCCGTTATATGGATAGAACGGAAGATTTATGTTGAAAGTAATTAACCCGATGTTACCGGGTCGTAAGTGGTATGCTTAAATCTCATTATGAGAGTATATGCTATTACCCAATTAAGTGGGTAATAGAATGCGTGAAAGAAATGAAAGTATATAAACGGATCATATGAGTGTAAGCATTATTGTAAGTCTGAGTAAGTATGAATATTGACCTGTTATTAACGGGTCAAAAAGGAAATAAAAATGTTATGTGAAAGTATGCTATGGAAAGTATAGACTTGTTAGGAGGAATAAGTCAAGGGTATTAATGATTATGAAATAAGATAGGATGATTACTTATGATTATGATGTGACTATGAAGTCAAACATAGATGTGTGTTTGTAAGATAAAATGAGACAGGTTTCGGGGACGAAACCTCCTTTAAGGGGGGTAGACTTGTAACACCCCAAAACCCGAATATTTATATTCGTTAAAATGTTATGATATGATACATCAAGAAATAAATAACTAGGCTACTTAACCTAGTTAAATGTATGGTTAAAATTATTAAAAGATGGAATGTGGTAAAATGTTTAGTAAAGCAAACAAGGGAAACAAACTTGAGGGACCAAAGATGAATAAGGGGGAAAGTTATGTTTTAATTAACAAAATACACACACAAACACACATGGTGTGTGCGTGAAAAAGAGCAGGGAGCTCCCATGGAGCCAAGAACCCTAGTTTCATCAATTCCCTCAAATTGGAAGGCTAAATGAAGCTCAAATTCCTAACCGAACATAGATTAATGATCACCTTCTCAAGGGGATCGTAAGGTATGTCTTAGATTCTAGATTGTTAGTGGTGCACGAAATGGGTTTTGTTGTAAATCACGAATTTGTATGAAATGAAGCATGAGAATGTGTTAGATTCATCATTTGGAACATGGAATATGCATGAATTAGGTTGATTTGATGTTTAAGGGTGAAACCCATTTGTTATGAGGAAGAAGATGACATGGGTAAATCATCTATGTTTAAGTTCTTGCTTAATATTGATGTATTTTGAGTTGTATGATGTATTCTTGTTAGAAGAATTGAAAGAAATGTGATACTAGTGGGTTGGATGTTATGCATGTATGAATCATGTTGATTAGGAGGAAGAAATTTATGAATTGTGTATGAGATTAGAATGATATGCATGAACTAGTTGTACACTATGCTTACAAGGTAGTACATATATCAAAAGTATGATGAATTATGAAGAACTTTAGATTAGATCACTTGTAAGTGATTAACAAGTAGTTATGAAGTGGGTTTTAGATGATGTAATGTAATATGATGATTACATGTTTGATGTTTAATTTAAATACCCCATGTTGGGTTGTAGAAGCATTTGATGAACTATGTATGAATTTAGGAGATTTTGTATGATTAAGTTGTACGTCGTGCTTAAAAGGTAGTACGTACATCAAGTGAATGATAAAATGTATATGATGTCATCCGTATAGTCGATTATGATGTTACGGGAATATGTTGATAAGTCGATAGATATGTATGGTTAATAGTTGACTTTTGAAAGTCAACTAAGTATAAGCAACATGAGTTGACTCGTTGTCATAAATATAGGTTAATGAGAAGTCGTATGGTACATGTAATGTCAATCCGTGTTAAATGTAATGACATGATGAGTTACATGAGTTAAACGTATGCGAACATGATTATATGAGTTATGTTTGTTAGGAATGATTGATGAAAGTTAAGTGTGAAATATGGGATTGATACGATTGTTATCATATACAAATGAGTATGCTAATGATAGCGTGATTTCTATGACATGAAAGTATAGGAATCATGTGGAGACGGACTCAAGCGCGAAAGGCTAACGGGTCAAGAAGAGGCGTGGAAACGGATGTGGACACGGATGCATGAGGTAAGTGATTTCCGTAATCACTTCTTAGTATTAGTAAGTAATAAAGTGTTGTAATGAATTAAACAAGACGTTTGAGGCCAAATATGTGTTTAAGTCCTTCGTCGTAAATGATGGGTTTAAGGCTGACCAAAATGCCCTTGATGGGTATTTTGGGGTAAACGAGCTTAAAAGTAATGTTGAAGCAAGTTATTCGATTAGCGTAATGTTTTGGACAAGTATGGAAGTGGGGATGATGGTTTGGTTAGTCATAAACCAATTAATGCGCAAATACCCATAACGGGTCAAATAATTAGAATATAATAATAAGCCGAATGCATGCAAGTTAAGAATTTCCTTAATCCGGATGTGGGATTTTTAATGTCATATGATAGAATGTGAATTTACAAGCGTGTAGGAAGAAACGGGGGGTTAAACGGGTAAACGGTTCAAAAGTTACGCGCGTTTTAGTGCGTTCGGACGACACAACGGATCTGCAGAAAAAGATGTTTTAGAGAGGGCGTCGCCGACGGGGTCTTAGCCCGTCGCCGACGGGTTCGCCTTATGAAGTTTTCGTCCGACGCCTTAAGTTACTGCCGACGGGATGATGTGTGAGACGGGCATTTCCCGAGCCCGTCGCCGACGGGTATAGAGCCCGTCGCCGACGGCTTGTTCTGCTCGTTTCCCGGTTTTTCGCGTTATGCATTCCCGGTTGACCCGTAACGCTCCCGAAATGCTCCTTAACTTTGTATGAGATGATACCTATGTATGTTTATATGTAGGCATTAGTGTATGCATGAAATCAAGTAATATGAATGAGTATGAGATTTAGGTAATTAAGTATGAAGGTATACGCGTGTGTAGGTATGAATATATACATATATATGTGAATGGAAGTATGCAAGTTTGTATATGAGTAAGTAGTAATGTATGTAAGTATGTATTGATGTAATGATGTATATGCGAAGATGCGTATGTGTATATGTACGTATGTAGAAATGTAGTAACATATATGTTTTGTAGATGGGTATTTGGTAAATACTAAGCTACATATGAGTGTGTGCATACATGTAGATATATAAGAAAGGTATGTACACACGTGGATGTGTATGTATGCATGTATAAGGGTAGGTATGAAAGTATACATGTAAATAAAGATGTAGGAAAGGTTTGTATACATGTAGTTGCGTATGTATGTATGTGTAAAGATATGTACGAGGGTATGTATGTATGCAATGATGTAGGAAATGTTTGTATGCATGTAGATATATATGTATGTATGTGGAAAGATATGTACGATTGTATGTATGCATGTAATGATGTAGGAAGGGTTTGTATGTATATAGATGAGTATGTAGGCATGTACGTATATATGTATGGAATAGACACGTTGAGTGTTAACGTTACTAATGGTATACCTCGAGAAGGAAAAGTAATGCAGGTACATTATTGAAGCCTCACCAGGAAACGGATATGCAAATGAAATGCTTAAAGTTTAAAAGATGACGAAGTGTGAAGTGTACGCGAATGAACCTTGTTTCTTAATTGTGTACTAATGTTATGAATGTATGTGGTGAATGCAGGTTGTATGGATGATGAGCGATTAGCACAAGGATTAGAGATCGAAGACCGAGTCACTAGAGAGATTGTACGGGGACGTTGAATGTAAAATGTAGTTAATGTAAGCTATGTTTTTAGTTAACAAGTAAGAGGATGACAGACTTTTGATTAAGAATTAAGTTAAAGTTAAAAGTTTAAATCAGTTGAAGTTTTTATAACGCAAGAAATTTTATGGTTGGTGTTTCCGCTGCGACTTTTTGTCAAATATGATTTAGGGTGTAACAAGTTGGTATCAGAGCCCTGGTTTGAGAGAATCAAGTGTAAGAAGGTAAGTGCTTGAAATCAAACCTGTGTGCTCTTGTGTTAAGAAACCCGTACAATCCAAGACTCGGTCAAGATCCAAAGGTAAAAGAGAATGTAAGTATGTACTTATGTATACGCATAAAGAAACTGACGGTTTTGTATATGCAAGGTAAGTATAAGCGTTTGAAGAGGATGATCCGCGAGTGCGGTCAACTACCGACACCAAGGCATGAAATAAGATAAAGTTAAGGTACGTAAATTTAATATGTCGGTAGATGAAATGGTAAAGTGCATTAAGGGAAGAAAAATGCTAAATGAAGGACCATGATGGTATAGTAAACATGTTTTGAAAAATGATGCACGTGCCGAAACCAAACTCTTCGGACATAAGGTGACAATTACACGAAGACACGAAACTAGTATGTGGATTGTGTACCTGGCCAGTACACGTGAAGCATATGACGTTCGTGTGACCGTGATAATTGATACAGGTATGTCTGTTAGAATTAAGTAGTAGGTGGACGTGAGGGTGAAGAGAAATGTAAGACTCTCAAGAATGAGAGTATGAAATGCTATACTAGAATCCGCGAGACGGATTCGAAGTATGATATGCTATGCTAGAATCCGCGAGACGGATTCGAAACATGATATGCTATGCTAGAATCCGTGAGACGGATTCGAAACATGAAATGCTATGCTAGAGTCCGCGAGACGGATTCGGAAGATGATATGCTATACTAGAATCCGTGAGACGGATTCGAAGTATGATATGCTATGTTAGAATCCGCGAGACGGATTCGAAACATGAAATGCTATGCTAGAGTCCGCGAGACGGATTCGGAAGATGATATGCTATACTAGAATCCGTGAGACGGATTCGAAGTATGAAATGCTATGCTAGAATCCGCGAGACGGATTCAAAACGTGAAATGCTATGCTAGAGTCCGCGAGACGGATTCGGAAGATGATATGCTATACTAGAATCCGTGAGACGGATTCGAAGTATGATATGCTATGTTAGAATCCGCGAGACGGATTCGAAACATGAAATGCTATGCTAGAGTCCGCGAGACGGATTCGGAAGATGATATGCTATACTAGAATCCGTGAGACGGATTCGAAGTATGAAATGCTATGCTAGAATCCGCGAGACGGATTCAAAACGTGAAATGCTATGCTAGAGTCCGCGAGACGGATTCGGAAGATGATATGCTATACTAGAATCCGTGAGACGGATTCGAAATATGATATGCTATGCTAGAATCCGCGAGACGGATTCGAAACATAAAATGCTAAGCTAGAATCCGCGGGACGGATTCGAAACATGAAAGAGGTTAAGGTATGAATGCAATGCTTGAATCCGCTAGACGGATTCAAGGGATGAAAAG
Source organism: Helianthus tuberosus (assembly GCA_030545235.1). Taxonomy (NCBI): domain Eukaryota; kingdom Viridiplantae; phylum Streptophyta; class Magnoliopsida; order Asterales; family Asteraceae; genus Helianthus; species Helianthus tuberosus. Next base: position 6,767,504 of record CM060362.1, read on the forward strand.
CGTATATGCAATGTTTGAATCCGCAAGACGGATTCAAGGAATGAAAGATATGAATGATGCAAATTCCTTGCGGATTTGGTTATGATAAGCGAAAGCTGTAATAAGCTAGGCACGTCGACCGGTTCAAGTTGAACAAGTCGAGTGAGGATAAGGTACCATCCGTTTAGAACGAGTGGTCGCGAATGCAATAACGAATGTATGAAGTTCAATCCGTTATATGGATAGAACGGAAGATTTATGTTGAAAGTAATTAACCCGATGTTACCGGGTCGTAAGTGGTATGCTTAAATCTCATTATGAGAGTATATGCTATTACCCAATTAAGTGGGTAATAGAATGCGTGAAAGAAATGAAAGTATATAAACGGATCATATGAGTGTAAGCATTATTGTAAGTCTGAGTAAGTATGAATATTGACCTGTTATTAACGGGTCAAAAAGGAAATAAAAATGTTATGTGAAAGTATGCTATGGAAAGTATAGACTTGTTAGGAGGAATAAGTCAAGGGTATTAATGATTATGAAATAAGATAGGATGATTACTTATGATTATGATGTGACTATGAAGTCAAACATAGATGTGTGTTTGTAAGATAAAATGAGACAGGTTTCGGGGACGAAACCTCCTTTAAGGGGGGTAGACTTGTAACACCCCAAAACCCGAATATTTATATTCGTTAAAATGTTATGATATGATACATCAAGAAATAAATAACTAGGCTACTTAACCTAGTTAAATGTATGGTTAAAATTATTAAAAGATGGAATGTGGTAAAATGTTTAGTAAAGCAAACAAGGGAAACAAACTTGAGGGACCAAAGATGAATAAGGGGGAAAGTTATGTTTTAATTAACAAAATACACACACAAACACACATGGTGTGTGCGTGAAAAAGAGCAGGGAGCTCCCATGGAGCCAAGAACCCTAGTTTCATCAATTCCCTCAAATTGGAAGGCTAAATGAAGCTCAAATTCCTAACCGAACATAGATTAATGATCACCTTCTCAAGGGGATCGTAAGGTATGTCTTAGATTCTAGATTGTTAGTGGTGCACGAAATGGGTTTTGTTGTAAATCACGAATTTGTATGAAATGAAGCATGAGAATGTGTTAGATTCATCATTTGGAACATGGAATATGCATGAATTAGGTTGATTTGATGTTTAAGGGTGAAACCCATTTGTTATGAGGAAGAAGATGACATGGGTAAATCATCTATGTTTAAGTTCTTGCTTAATATTGATGTATTTTGAGTTGTATGATGTATTCTTGTTAGAAGAATTGAAAGAAATGTGATACTAGTGGGTTGGATGTTATGCATGTATGAATCATGTTGATTAGGAGGAAGAAATTTATGAATTGTGTATGAGATTAGAATGATATGCATGAACTAGTTGTACACTATGCTTACAAGGTAGTACATATATCAAAAGTATGATGAATTATGAAGAACTTTAGATTAGATCACTTGTAAGTGATTAACAAGTAGTTATGAAGTGGGTTTTAGATGATGTAATGTAATATGATGATTACATGTTTGATGTTTAATTTAAATACCCCATGTTGGGTTGTAGAAGCATTTGATGAACTATGTATGAATTTAGGAGATTTTGTATGATTAAGTTGTACGTCGTGCTTAAAAGGTAGTACGTACATCAAGTGAATGATAAAATGTATATGATGTCATCCGTATAGTCGATTATGATGTTACGGGAATATGTTGATAAGTCGATAGATATGTATGGTTAATAGTTGACTTTTGAAAGTCAACTAAGTATAAGCAACATGAGTTGACTCGTTGTCATAAATATAGGTTAATGAGAAGTCGTATGGTACATGTAATGTCAATCCGTGTTAAATGTAATGACATGATGAGTTACATGAGTTAAACGTATGCGAACATGATTATATGAGTTATGTTTGTTAGGAATGATTGATGAAAGTTAAGTGTGAAATATGGGATTGATACGATTGTTATCATATACAAATGAGTATGCTAATGATAGCGTGATTTCTATGACATGAAAGTATAGGAATCATGTGGAGACGGACTCAAGCGCGAAAGGCTAACGGGTCAAGAAGAGGCGTGGAAACGGATGTGGACACGGATGCATGAGGTAAGTGATTTCCGTAATCACTTCTTAGTATTAGTAAGTAATAAAGTGTTGTAATGAATTAAACAAGACGTTTGAGGCCAAATATGTGTTTAAGTCCTTCGTCGTAAATGATGGGTTTAAGGCTGACCAAAATGCCCTTGATGGGTATTTTGGGGTAAACGAGCTTAAAAGTAATGTTGAAGCAAGTTATTCGATTAGCGTAATGTTTTGGACAAGTATGGAAGTGGGGATGATGGTTTGGTTAGTCATAAACCAATTAATGCGCAAATACCCATAACGGGTCAAATAATTAGAATATAATAATAAGCCGAATGCATGCAAGTTAAGAATTTCCTTAATCCGGATGTGGGATTTTTAATGTCATATGATAGAATGTGAATTTACAAGCGTGTAGGAAGAAACGGGGGGTTAAACGGGTAAACGGTTCAAAAGTTACGCGCGTTTTAGTGCGTTCGGACGACACAACGGATCTGCAGAAAAAGATGTTTTAGAGAGGGCGTCGCCGACGGGGTCTTAGCCCGTCGCCGACGGGTTCGCCTTATGAAGTTTTCGTCCGACGCCTTAAGTTACTGCCGACGGGATGATGTGTGAGACGGGCATTTCCCGAGCCCGTCGCCGACGGGTATAGAGCCCGTCGCCGACGGCTTGTTCTGCTCGTTTCCCGGTTTTTCGCGTTATGCATTCCCGGTTGACCCGTAACGCTCCCGAAATGCTCCTTAACTTTGTATGAGATGATACCTATGTATGTTTATATGTAGGCATTAGTGTATGCATGAAATCAAGTAATATGAATGAGTATGAGATTTAGGTAATTAAGTATGAAGGTATACGCGTGTGTAGGTATGAATATATACATATATATGTGAATGGAAGTATGCAAGTTTGTATATGAGTAAGTAGTAATGTATGTAAGTATGTATTGATGTAATGATGTATATGCGAAGATGCGTATGTGTATATGTACGTATGTAGAAATGTAGTAACATATATGTTTTGTAGATGGGTATTTGGTAAATACTAAGCTACATATGAGTGTGTGCATACATGTAGATATATAAGAAAGGTATGTACACACGTGGATGTGTATGTATGCATGTATAAGGGTAGGTATGAAAGTATACATGTAAATAAAGATGTAGGAAAGGTTTGTATACATGTAGTTGCGTATGTATGTATGTGTAAAGATATGTACGAGGGTATGTATGTATGCAATGATGTAAGAAATGTTTGTATGCATGTAGATATATATGTATGTATGTGGAAAGATATGTACGATTGTATGTATGCATGTAATGATGTAGGAAGGGTTTGTATGTATATAGATGAGTATGTAGGCATGTACGTATATATGTATGGAATAGACACGTTGAGTGTTAACGTTACTAATGGTATACCTCGAGAAGGAAAAGTAATGCAGGTACATTATTGAAGCCTCACCAGGAAACGGATATGCAAATAAAATGCTTAAAGTTTAAAAGATGACGAAGTGTGAAGTGTACGCGAATGAACCTTGTTTCTTAATTGTGTACTAATGTTATGAATGTATGTGGTGAATGCAGGTTGTATGGATGATGAGCGATTAGCACAAGGATTAGAGATCGAAGACCGAGTCACTAGAGAGATTGTACGGGGACGTTGAATGTAAAATGTAGTTAATGTAAGCTATGTTTTTAGTTAACAAGTAAGAGGATGACAGACTTTTGATTAAGAATTAAGTTAAAGTTAAAAGTTTAAATCAGTTGAAGTTTTTATAACGCAAGAAATTTTATGGTTGGTGTTTCCGCTGCGACTTTTTGTCAAATATGATTTAGGGTGTAACAGTATGTGATAGGTTAGCTTATGTATTAGGTATTCTGGATTATAAGAATCAAGTTTTTGTGTAGTTTTCTTGATCTAATAATATTATGGGACTCATCCATAATTTTATATTCGTTTGAGTATCGGTTGGGACTTGAAACTTGTGGTCCATATTCTGATGATATTTCCTTGAAGGTTAACATACTGTAAAATTGCATAAATTATATGTACAAATTATATATCTTGGAACGAACTGTTTGACCACAAACGGTCAAAGTCACGTTTTTGTTGAAGTATGTTTCTAAATCTTGAAATGGCACGTGATGTTGCATATATCTTTTGTTGGCATTCTTTTATCATATGATTAATCGAAGGATGTATCTTAATTTTTTTAACGACAAAGAATCTTACGTGTAAATTCATCCTGTTTGGGGCTATTTCCAAGATTGATCCATCGACATCTAAGGATGCTTTTATTTTAATATTAAGCAATGCGTTTACGTTTTATATTAACAATTTCTCCCCATTTCTATTTTCAGAGTTATCGTAAACATTGCAACAACATCCATTCCATTGCTTTAGTTGCGACAATAGTTCGTCACGGTGCTTCTGGTGTGGCAACTTGATGTCAGTAATAGTTGCTTAGGAGCTTCATATTTGAAATAAGACAACAATATAGGTCTCATGTACACCTAAGACTAACCTCAAACGTAAAAAGAAAATATGTACTCTTTTATGTTGGGAATTTTAATACCATCAACTTTGATGATGGTTTTGCTTTGGAGGCTACTTTTATACGGATATAAAAGAAAGGGGATGAAATGGCATGTATTATAAACTTAGGGGTTTGATACGTGAAATTGAGTAATTGAAACGCGTTGAGAGATTAAAATGAGTTGTATCGATCAGAGAGTGAAACTAAGAGAGCTAGCAAAGAAAAAAGTAGAAAAAATTACTGCTACGTGGACTAAAGAGAGAGTGACACGTGGACCAATGGGAGTATACTACTCTAGATCCTTATTCTCTTTAATATAATATATAACTAGTTTTTCTCATTTATATTTTAGTCTTTTAAATTATTGCAACAACGATCCATTGCACTACTTTAGTATTTTTCTTACTAACCCCAAATGTAAAAAACCTATGTATTTGTCAATGTTGATGACTTTGTAGAATCTTGTTTTAACTGATAAACTGCAAGCTAACATGCCGAATTCGTAAAATAAAAGAAATAATAAAAAAAGGTAGTTAAAAAGAAAGGGGTCAAACACAGATGAATGTTTGCCTAAATTGTTTTACAAAAGCAAAATACCTCGTACATCATTTTTACTTAAGATATTATTAGTGAAAAAAATATAATTATTAATATGAAACACGCTAACTGTTTATAAAACACATTGAGTTTTGGACAAAGTGTCTCAGGTTCATCCGACCCGACCAATTTTAACCCATACCTGTTATTACCTTAATTCAAATGAATGAATACTTGTCAATCATCAATGATTGAGACTATTATTCCATGCATGCACAAAAAGTGAGACATAAGATCACGCCAATAGTGGTTGATCGAAATATAGGTGTGTATGTGCGCGTGCACTGGGTGTGGATGCATGGGTGTGCTTTTTTTAAAACCAAGATTTTTAATAATTTAATAAATTATGTGTGTGTACATATTAAGGCCCTTTAGCTATCTTTCAATTACCTCGTGATGTCCCCGTGAGGTATTAGCATGTGATTTTTCCAACTCAGCAATTTTCTTCATTTCTACAATTTCATTTGCACATAATAAACATATAGTATGTATATATTTTGGAAACAATTATTTAGCCACAAAACCAAAACTACTGAAACAAATTGATAGGAACTTCGTTATTTTGGCAATACCTCTCGTTCATGATTACGATTTTCTAACTACTCCACTTTCATTTTATCAATAACTGACACTTCTTTGATTACGCGGAGCTTGTTCAGTAACGACTTTGCTGCTTATTTCTCATGAATAAATTGATTGTGCGCCTCTTCCAACTTTCCTTGCATTTCTCGGATAGCATTCCACAACTTTATGATTTCTTGTCCCTTTCCTTCTTTAAGATCGACATGTATGTACCATAAAACGTTTAGAAATAACTTTTTTTTGTTACTATTAGCATGTTAATCTTTGTTGGACATATAAAAGATGTACCATCAAATGCTTTTTAAAAGTCTAATCCATGTGTTAGCTCTTCACCACGCTTCTTCAGCTTGTCTTTAGCTTCTCTAAGGGCCCATTCTTCAAGAAATTTAAAACTTTTGCAAATAATGAGTATGTTACGCTCCGGTAATAAAAAGAAAATACAACGCTTTACGGAAATAAGAACCTCCTCTAAAGAAGGAAGTGGCTTATGGAAGCCATGTTTTGCAAAAAGCAGAAGGAGTTGGGCAGATGGTGGGTTTTTTTATGATAAAATGATATTTTGGAACTAATGAGAATATAGAAATGTGTTTGATCTATGAAAAGAAGAAGACATGTGGCATGAAAAGCATGTTAACAGCAAAAAAAAAAAGAGTACGTAAAAAAGCTCAATATAATTTAACTATGCTAGGCAAAAAAAGAAAATCATGTTAACAACAAAGAGAGAATAAATAAAAAAAGCTCAAAATAATTAAACTATGATAGGTAAAAACAGATTAATTTTTTTTACTATGACACTATTCATGGCTAATAATATACTAGTAAGGGGCCCGCGCGATGCGGCGGGGGTGACACTTTGGATTGCGGCACTCGTTTCTGGTAGTTTTCTTATTCGTATAATATTTATGATAACATTATTGTGGTGAATATATGTCATTAGTGTTACACATATGTAAAGTTTTGTTTTTTTTATAAAAAGTAATAATCAAAAGATAAAAAAATATTATTTTTTTATAAAAATTAAAAATCTATATCTATAATACCTTATTAAGAGAACTGGGTTTTCTACCCTTTTCATAATTTTGCCATAGGTACAAATCTTGAAGCACGATGTACAAATGAAGCAAACCATTTTAGAGGGGGGAAACTTGGACATTCTCCAAAGTTTTAAGACACTTTGAGGGCAATCTAGACATTTCATCCATGGAATCCATGCCCACTTATGTCTTCCATTAATTGAATTAAATTAAGGAATTAAATAAAAATTTTATAATAATTAAAGGAATTAATTGATTAAATTAAGGTTAGACATGCAACCTTTGGGATTTTCGTAAATATAATAAATAGATTTATATGGACTATAAATATGTTTTCTACCCTTATGGTAATTTTACATTGTGTACATATTTTGAAGCAACATGTACAAGAGAGCCAAGTTATTTTAGAGGGGGTAAACTTGTACATTGTCCAAAAATTTTAAACACTTTAGGGGTATTTTAGGGATTTTGGCACCTTTTTAAATAAAAATAATTCAAAGAGTTATGGGTACAAATAAGTAATGATCATCAAGGCCATCATTTATTGAATTGATGAGGAAATTAACTATTAGTATTTGAAGGGTTTAGCCTTGCACTAATCTATATACAAACCAAAAGTCGTAACCGATATTGAAGTTAAAACCCTTAAGTAAATTCTAAACACACTCATGTGTATATAATATATATTCTGCTAGGAACATGTGTTGTATGTTCAATTTTTTTGCGAGCAATGTTTTATTTTGTTCATACTGGGAGAAATAATTACATGCACATTGTTTTTCTGATCCATTGCAAAGAGAACATGAATTAAGTTTATTTGTCTAGGCTTTTTCTCAATAGATTTTTTTCAAAAGTGGTAAGTAGTTTGTAGTTTTAATATTTTTTCCACAAAATATTTACTGTAATTCAAATGCTATTGAGTGTTTGGTTTATTTTTCGAAAGTGGTTAGTAGTTTGTAGTTTTAATATTTTTTTTCCACAAGATATTTACTGTAATTCAAATGCTATTGAGTGTTTGGTTTATAGTTTTTATATCTTAATATTTATTTACTATCCTTTTATTTTTTTCATTAGGATTAAGTGGAATGAAGGTAAAGGCTGATAGAGATGAGTCGTCTCCATATACAGCTATGCTTGCTGCACAAGATGTTTCAACAAGATGCAAGGTTTTTACTTGTTTCTTTTAGTGTCTTGCTATATGGTAATCATAGCAGTTTGTTTTTGTTTGATACATTACAGCTAACAAATTTCTGCTGTAACAACTGGAGCTTGGAATCAATGCCCTCCACATAAAACTAAGGGCAACTGGAGGTAACAAGACAAAGACACCCGGTCCAGGTGCACAGTCTCCCCTCAGAGCTCTTGCCCGTTCTAGCATGAAAATTGGTCGCATTGGTATGCTTATATTCTTTATTTTTTATATACGAATTTTTGTATTTGTACTTTTTGCTCTTTGAAGAAGTTTTATTTATGTTTAAGGAGTAGCTGATAAGTAAGTTGTATGTTTTGATTATGACAGAGGACGTGACACCAATTCCAATAAATAGCACTCGTCGAAAGAGTGGGAGAAGAGGGCATTCGGAACGCCTAACTAGCCCTATGATAAGTAAAATATGCCTTAACATGTCTAATATTGTTGCCAAATCAGTTTAGATATAAAAAGTTATGTTACATATGCTTAAAATGAATTTTGGCGTAAAAAGGGCATTTTGGTAATTTACCTAGGGCATATATACTACCTATCATACAACTACTCAAACGATGTGACCATAAGGTATAACCTCGGAAGGTTATTCCCTATACAACTATGGTCACCTAATATGTTTGATCGGATCCTAATGATCGACCAAATGGGTCGGGTTCGAAAGTATAAGCGATTGTTTAGATAGCTTACCTTACGACCCTATATAAGCACTAAACTAAAAGTGACGAGCTAAGCATGTTAAAACATGCTTAACTAAGTTTAGAAAACAGGTTTGGTGTCAAAACAAACGGTTTTGATACCTAAGAGTAGTTTGGTTACAAAATACGCAATAACACGTATTTAACCGAAAGTACGACTCGTCACTGAGCCTAGATAACGTGGTAATCAGTAGGTATAGTCACTAGGAACTATAACCATCGTCATTACGCTCACGTTATGAAGTTCAAACGAACTTCGCATTGACCATAAACCATAAACTGGTCAATGCAGAAAGTCAAACACGGTTTGACTTTAACGCTAAAAGAATAAAAAGAACGAAGGAACACTTACAAAAGGTCCAAGAACGGAAGTTTTGAATCCGAATACTCTCAAGTATGAAGTGTTAAACACAACAACTTAGAGAGCAAATTCATATTTCAAAGGTGTGGGTTTTTGGGGTTGAAAGGGTTGGGTATTTATAGGAATGTTGGAACTGTTAAGATCGTTTATCGAATAACGTGCTTCAATCTCATCCCTACATTTGTTGCAACACCTTGGTACCCAAATTGGCCCCCCATGATCAGGAAATGACAAGTGTGGTTGAGTTTTGAGTGGTTAACAGCTGTTAAAACTGATTAAACTGATCTGGGAAGCTGACACGGGCCGCGTAAGGATACACCAAGAGTTTACGCGGGACCGCCTGGCCTTTCTGATCAGAAACAACTTTGCTGAATTGACAGCTTTGGTCCCTGTTGGTGTTTAAGGCTCATTTCGACACGTTTAAGACCCGTTAAGCCAACGTTAAGGCCCTAAAATGATGCCTAAACATTGTGGACATGAAACATGCTCAAAAATATGCCGGATGTTGGTTCGTTTGGTCGTATGATCGCGATGTTCGTTTTACGTTTCGTTCTAAATTTTGCGAGTTAACATGTCGTAGCGTGCATGTGAGGTTCAACGTTTTTGCTCTATTTTTTCATATTTGACAGACCCGTCGCAACGCGTCCATTTTTTCCCTTTTGAAAACATCCCCGCAACGAGCAGGTCCTAGATCGACTAAGTTATTATTTTGTATGTTTTACGTTTCTGATTAATTTCTTCGCATTAAGACACTGTAACGGGTGTGCGTGGTTCAACGATTTTAGTCTCCTTTTCGTTCAGTGTAATTTTTACCATTTTATCTATTTTATTCCTTGTGGCATTGGTGCTACTTGGCACAGTTTTACGAACGTTATTAACCTATTAAATTTTTTACTAATATTTTGTATCGGTTTACCTCTATACTTCCTTTACTTAAAAACTATTTTTTACGAGCATATTTTATGTATGGGTATGTGTATGTATAAATATGATTTATTCTACATTCAGACGTAAACTTTTTTATAGACGAGTCAGGTCAAATATAATACGTTTTCGTTTAAATAAACTTTTTTTGCGTGCATATTTTAATGTACGTTTTGGTATAAATTCAAGTTGTTCTATGTTTCGACGTAAACTTTTTTGAGAAATGATTCAGTTCAAATATAATATGTTTTCGTGTTTATTTTATATATGTTTCGTAAAGTTTTTTTCGAACCGAGTTGAGTCAAATTATGGTTTCTTTTTCTCCTTTTTTCGAAAGCTCTAATTAATCCCTTTCGATTACGTGTGCATATTTGCCTTCATACCCGTTACGTTTTCTATGTATGAGTTGGGTCACATATAATACGTTATGATTGTTCGATATAAATTTCATTTACTTTACGTTTGATCCAATCACAATGCTTATACAGGTTACACTGAGTTCAACTGGATACGTCGAAATGTGTGTTTTCATATGGTTAATGCATCATATAATGTTTGGACTAATCCATTCAATGTTTAAAATGTACCCGCGTCACAACGCGGGCGGGTCTTAACCCTAGTTATAATAAGTTTGACGTCCAATATGGGGCAAATTATTTCAACTCATCATTATCGCACTATAGACCTTCACTCCTTCATGGTAAACCATGATAATAAATCCAATAAATATATTTTATTAGATTATGTGATGGGTTACAAATGGGATCCTTTGTATAGAGACCATATTACACTTTAGGGTTGGTTCCGCTACAAACCATATTTGTCCTACACAAACCATAAGAACAGATTCTAGCTCTTAAAAAAGTTAAATTAGTACATACCAAAACAATACATAAAAGTAGCACTTTTGAATTATATTAGCACATGAAAGTTCAAATTGAACTTCGACTTGACCAAAATGGTCAGAATCGAAAGTTAAAGCAAAAGTTAATTTGCTTGACTTTTGGCTCATAACTAGCCAAAATAATGAAAAAGACTGAAAGAGAACACTTGTGTTCAAGATAAGTTTAGAACTTCAGGGAGGTGGCCTCTAATAAGAGAAGCAGCTTCAAAGTAATTTAGAGATGGAGAAAAGAATGGTGCAAGTTTGCAAGGCTCATGAAGGCCTCTATTTATAGTTGCACAACACTCACAAGATGATGCCAAGTGTTCACAAGGCTTCCCATGATTTGTAAATGTTACACTATATGTGAATATGAATGTGAACGTGTATGATTTGGGTCTTGCCATGACTGGATCGAAAAGTCCCCTAACTATTTAGCTGACTTATGTGGGCATAAGTAGTCCTCGTAGCTTAACAGTTCTTTGGGCAGAGGAAGTCCCCTAACCATAGCTATCTGTCTTGGTGGGAAGACCCCTTATAGTTTAGAGGTCCTTGGGGTGAAAAGGGGTCCTTTTTTCCTTACTTTGTGTTTGGCTTTAAAGGTCGAGGAGACCCATTGTCATGTTCTTGACCCATTTGAATGGATGTTTGAAGTTATTTCAAAGAATGTTTGAAAGAAGTTGATGTTTATTTAAAACGATGCGATGAAAATGTTTGTGGATAAAATAAATACTTTTAGTTATTACCATGATGAAAATGTTTTACAAGTGTTTATTTGTTTATATTACAAAACTTGAACTCACTCAGCCGTGCTGACTTTTGCATGCACGTTAGATTGATTTCAGGTTAGACATACTAAAGCACGACCACTTGGACGTTGTATCATGAAGCTACCTGGCATATGAAGTTGGCATTTCTAGTTGAAGACGTTATCTAATTAATAAATTTAAAACATTAAATTATGTATTTTAAATTTGGATGTTTCCCTATTTTTTGGATTTTGACGTAAATGTTTTCCGTTGCATATTCTTTAAACAAGAAAAAAAATCAATGTGTTTAGATTGTTTATGTAATTATGACCCAACTGCGAGACACCCGGATTTTGGGGTATTACATCTGGGGACAACCACGAAGGCCAGTCACTGTCAACGACGACGGCATGCGATACTGGTGAGTTCAACATCGTCGTCAACCACCTCACCCTTACCCTTTATCCATGTTCAACATGGTCCTAGAAACACCCGGTTCAACTAGAGGTTCATAATATGGTTATTCAACATTGTACATATGTGTATAACGGTGATCTAAGATGGTTATTCAACATTGTACATATGTGTATATTCTTATAAATTATAAAATCAAGCAAGTTTGTAATATACCTCTAATCAAAAGTTAATGATATGGTTGTTCAACATCATACATATATGTATAACAAGTATCTGATATTGTTGTTCGACATTTTATATATGTGTATAATAAGTTTCTGAGATGGTTGTTCAGCATTCAGCATTGTACATATGTGTACGTTAACAAAACCATAATCCGAACCATCATCTGTTTCATTATAAATATATGTACATATATTTGCATTCGCAATAATAAACACTAAAAATAAATATAAAAGGAAGCAAAAGTCAAAAGAAAATAACTACAATGCATATCAAATCATCAGAACATATTTTTTGATAATTAATCGAAAACCAATCTTAAAAACTAGTTGGCATCCACATTCAAGCTACTCTTTCCCATAACTGAAGAATTGAATAGAAAAGAAATCAAAATAACTTGACTCCCATGTGTTTAAGTAAAGTTTAAAAGCCATCAAAAATAAATTTTGACTCCCATGTGGTCAACCTAGGGATATCAGAATGAAATGCATGTGATAAAAGGAATATCATCGCTCCCTCACTGGCTCGATTTATGAAACCTTCACATAATCTTCATTCCCGTTTTCCTAGAGGTACTTTAACGCTGCGTCGGATTTCTGCGACGACAGTGGTTTAAAATTCAGGCTACATGTAGCATTTAGTACCTTCAAATTTCATTAACTTTTAAATACGATTTAACCGAATCCGGTTCAGATTTGATCGGGAAAACGAGCGAAATTGAGAATATGAATTTGTTTGAAAATGGCTAAATGAAGATGATTATTTAATTACCATATCAAAAATGGGAGATGAAAATGGCTGATGATAGACAATGAATTCAAACTGCTTATAGACAATGATAGATTAGTGGTAAATTACCTATACACCCTTGAATATAAAAATAAATGATTAATAAATCAATATTAAATGAATGGCTTGGATTGGTTTACTATTGAAGGGAAGCTCCACTATTGATCCAACTAATTAATGGTGGAGATTACCCAAGTACAAAAGTTGTTTAAGAAAAGTGTAACCGACTGTAAAAAAGTATAACATACTCAAAAAGGGGTGACTAGTTTCTCTCTCCTAGTTGGATTTGTTACACTAAAATTTTCATATGGAAACATGTAACATATTTTTTTTACATGCCTTGCAAATTAAAAAACTCGTAAATTCTAAGTTCTAAAATGTTACACCTCATAAATCTGAAACATCTGCTGTTGAAAACCCAAAAAAAGTGTAACAAATAAAGTTACATGTAATGTAAATGAGTGAAAAAGATGTAACATATTCTCTCTCATCTCCCCTACACAAAAAGTATAGGTGGTATATCTGAAAAAGTGTGTAACACATGGCAAGTTGTGGTTCACCCATTTGAGTTTTTTTTTGTTTTCTTGACTCAATATGCGATAATGAAAAATCATTTCATTTTTTTTATTTTTTAGTTGAAATTGTCGGCGGTTCTCTAAAAAAGATAGCGAAAAAAATTATCCCTAGAGTCGAGACTAATAGGAATGTATAAACCAATGCTTCCATAGATTCGATCGTGGTTTACAATTATAGCTTCCATACCTGTTTATTTTTTGGGGGATCATATCCCGGATAAAAAAAATAGCAAGAGTAACAAAAAAAATGACGATTCAAATCAAGATTTCTCCGGTACCCTATATCAAAATCAAATCATAAAAAGAAAATAGATTCGAAAGAGACCAAAGAAATGTTGTATCAGAGATTTCTTGACCCATTTGAAAGTTTTAAATACAAATGGGTTTTAACGTGCAAATGTGTGAAGTGAGCAAATAACATGCGTAATTATTTATTATAACATTCGTAATTAGGGTTAACACAACCCATGCGTAATTTTCATGTTTGATGGCATACGTGATTTGAATTTTGTAACATGCGTATTTTAAAAATGAACATACGTTATTCACTTCGTACATTCGCACGTTAAGGCTCTATTTTACAATAATATTCCCTATATATAAATGAGAACCACCTTGAATTGTAAGAACCATGAGAACTAGGTCTTACAAAAAACAAATTTCTCAATGATCTTTAAAAAAATCACCTTTCCAACAAAATCACCTGGATTTGAGGGTGGTGGCGGTAGTGGGGATTTGAGGGTGGTGGCGGTTGAGATTTAGGTGTGGTGGTGGTGCTTTGATTTTGGTCGAATGTGGGTGAAGATGCAGACATAAACAAGAAAGAGAGAAGAGGGATGGAGTGGGGTGGGTAAAAGTGGGAAAAACTGATCAAAATACCCCTCATGTGATATGCATGTGGGGTCACTTAACAGAGAAAACAAACTGAAGTTAGACCCAGGGACTATCCGGGAACAAAAATGAAAACTTGGGGACTATTCAGGTAATTTTAGAAAGTTGGGGACTATAGGTGACAAAAGACGAAACCACAGGGACTATCCGGGCATTTTTCTCTTAAAATAATTTTAGACATTTTGTAACCAATTTAAGTGATTCAAAACGTTAAACACCTGGGTTTGGGAGGAGGGGGGTCTTGGGTTCAAGTCTCACAGACGACATAGATTAAAAAAATTGTCGTTCAAAAAAAAACTAAAACGAGTTTATTTAGTAAATAACATATGAAATAAAGACATTGGATTTAAAGACAAAAGATCAAATACAAATACATTTCGCGTACAAAACGTTCGAACCAAAGATTTCCTGAAAAAACGCGGAGATATTTTCGTAATTATTTTACTCGTAGAGTAGTTATCAAAATTACTCTACAAATAATCTTGTAGGGTAATTTTGTAGAGTAACATAATTACTCTACAAATGATCTTGTAGGGTAATTTTGAATTGTGTATATGTTGTTTGATAAATTTGTAGAATAATTTTGATATTACCCTACGAATAAATTAATTACGAAAATGTCACCGCATTTTTTTACTTTTTCATGCCTTTCATACGTTTTGTACGTTAAATGTATTTGTACGCGAGCTTAACTATAGATTTAAAAAGTCATAGATCAACAAAAGGCTGATGTGGTGTAGTGGTTATCACGTTTGCTTTACACGCAAAAGGTCTCCAGTTCAATCCTGGGTAGCAACAAAAACAAATTGATTTTTTTCTTAACTCTACACATCATTATCATAAGAGCAATGATATATTACATTTCACAATCGAAACACAACCCGTCTACATACCGACTAAACAACCCGCCACTCCCATCTGTATTTTTTTACTCTTTTTTGTAATGTTTTCTATCGATTTAGTAATAGATAGGATAGTTCTGCAATGACCCAATTTCATTATTCATTAAATGGTAAATATTTTATGGACGTATCTACACTTACTTGAGAATAGGATTTCCCCTTGTATGTATATATAGAGCTTATTAGAGAGGGTTTAGGTTAGTCTCCACCTTTTACAACACCACCATTATTCACCTCCCCCTCTCTCTAAATATCATGATCTTCAAGATCACTAACCACCATCATAATCATACACTAAAAGGGGAACCCAGTCTATGGAGAAACATCCCAATCTTCATCAACATGGTTCACTAGCCTAATCCGGTATATAAGTTCTAAAAAAAATTTCATTACGTTTAATCTAAAGAATTGATCAACATGTGATATCAGAGCGCATATGTTGACTAATCACTTCGTTTTTTGTTAAGAAACAAAAAGTTTTGATGAAAAACCACTTAAAAAAACAGATCTTTATGAACTTTTATAAAATTTTCGGTTTTCATAGAACTTTTATATAGTTTTCGGGTCTAATGTTCATTCTTATGTTTATGGGTTGTTAGCTCTGATTAAAACCTTTTTAAATCTCATTAAAACCATTAATTTCGGGTTCTTTTAATTAAAATTAGTCAAATAAAAAGTTTGAATGTTCTTCATTTTCTTGATGATCTTCATCATAAACCGGATGAAAATCATGTATTTTGGTGTTTGATTCAAACAAAAACTTGTTTTTGGATATTTTGGGTGTACTTTTCCCCTTATTTGCAAATAAACCCAAAAGTTTGAAAATTGTAAAAGGGACAGATTTGCCCAAAGTTTTAACATATGAATTATATGTTGTACTTTAAACAATTATAGTTCTACCATATGGATCAGTACCGCTATTTCGGCACGGTACCCACTCTGGCACGATTTTGTTTTTTCAACTTTTGAGCAATGAAATAGGTACAATATAGAATAAAATCGGTACTGGTATCAATATACAGTACGAGTATCAAATAGGGTAAAATCGGAAGGAATAGGTACCCAATTAATACGAAAAAAAATATCTACTCCAAAAAATATCTTGAAATTCTATAAAAAACGGTTGTTGCAAGGGGTTTTTTAGAAAACGAGCGGGAAACCCCACATATCCAACTGTTTATGCGACCGTAGATTATGGTTTCATGGTGAAAATGGGAGAATCAAGTCAGATTTATACCTTCGGCAACCAGATCGACAACGGTACCAAACTTCGGTGCAGGGGTGGATATATACCCAAGCCGGAGTGTGCCCGGGCTACCTCTCAACTTTGTATGCAAAGTGTAAAATATTTTTTTTCAACGTTTTATGTAAAGGATACTCGGGCGCACCTGTTATCACAAAGTCTGAAACCGAGTTTTATTTATCCGTTTGTGCGAGGGGCTACATATATAGTAAGTCCAGAAATTCATAGTTTTTAATTGACTTTTTGTGCCAAAATGTCATAACTTATACCTTTGGTTGCAGACTATTCCAGTGGATTTTTTCACTACGCATCTCAAAGCTTTGAGAGTTTTCAATGGTGACTATAGTTTGTATTTCAAAGATGAAAATGAAAAGGAAAATAAGGTCGCATACAAGAAGACTTCTCACAGGCTTACCGGAGGGTTGGGAAAGTTATTGACTGCACTTAAACCGGATGATGGGGACATTATGGTGTTTGAGTTCGTTGGACACCGCCACTTCAAGGTTGTAATCTTGTTCTTTTATGTATGTGTATTTTTTTATATGTGCTTTAATTAATAATCTTGGTTTTCAATTTGTAGGTCCATATTGTGAGGAAGTAGCTTTTTCTACTAGTGAATTGCCTGTGAATACAAAATTGAAGGATTTAGATGAAGTATCGAGTATTATTGTGTTACCGGTATTTGTTTATATGGTTTCGATTAATGTAAACATGTCGGTATCTTTTTGGGCGTATCGCAAATTTAAATTTTGATTTCTATAATAGGTGTTGGTAACGTAATGCATCAAATCAACACTGGTCCAAACTGGGTTCCCGTCGCATTGCACGGGAAAAGCCTACTAGTATTAATAATTGATCAAATATAACCTAATATTTTAATTTAAAATGGCGTTTCTTATAAGCTATAACCACTACAATAAAACTTAAAATAAATTTAATCAAAGTCCTATTTTGTCGGTTGCAAATGTAAACAACTTTATTTTAAAAAATAATAAATAAACAAAAAGTTAATTGAATGATGATATTGAAGGTGAGCTTAGCCCCTCATTGCTTAACTTGAGCTACTTGAATCATCTTGACCTTTCGCACAATTCTTTTAATGGAACCTTTCCTATGTTCATTAGTTTCATGACTCAGTTAAGGTTTCTTGACCTTAGCTGGAATGATTTTACTGGAACCATTCCATCCGAACTCAGAAACCTCACGAACTTGCAAGTGCTTTCAGTTCGTTACCTCAGCCGTTGTTCAATTGAAAGCCTGGATTGGTTGTCTCATTTGTCTCAGTTGGAGGGCCTTGGTTTGGCAGGGAATTCTCTAGCCAAGGCAGATAACTGGGTGAATGTGATTCTAAGTTTTCAAAAACTTTCAATTTTAAGCTTAGACAGCTGTAACCTATCTCAGGTCATGCATCCATATTCTTATTCATCTGTCAACACGTCGTCATCTATTGTTATCCTATATCTCGGAAACAACAATCTCAACTCATCCATGTATCATTGGTTGTTCCCATTAGCTAGCAATAGACTTGTATATCTTGATCTCTCTAGCAACAAGTTAGATAGAATTCCCAATGATCTTGGAAATCTATGTAGTTTGACATATTTATTTCTTCATAACAACTCAATGGGTTTCCCATTCCATGAATTGCTGAACAACTTGTCTGGATGTACATCAGTTAGCTTAGAATATTTGGGTGCTCAAAGTTGCCAATTCACAGGGTCATTACCCAATGATATCCATAAGTTCTCATCCCTGGTATGGTTAGACCTGTCCATAAACAAACTCAATGGAGGAATCTCCTTTTTGTGCCAAATTTCTAATTGCTCCTTTTCTTTTCTTGATCTATCGAACAATTCATTAACAGGACAAATTCCAAACTGTTTGTGGCATTTTAAAAATCTACAAAGTCTTAAACTAGGATATAACAATCTTTCTGGAAGGCTTCCTCCCTCATTTGAATCATTAATAAGTCTGAAGGTGTTGTATTTAAACAACAACCACCTCTCTGGAGAGTTTCCTTTGCCATTAAAGAACTGCTCTAACTTAACGTTTCTGTATATGGGGGCCAACAGGTTTTCTGGTGATGTGCCTTTTTGGATTAGTGAAAAGTTATCAGGGTTGTATGCTCTTAGCCTAACATCAAATAACTTCTTTGGAAGAATCCCTTTACAATTATGTCCATTAGTAAATCTTCAAATGCTACACTTGTCAATGAACAAACTCTTTGGAACCATCCCCTCTTGTCTAAATAATCTCACTTCCATGGTTCATGATGGAATCTCATATCACCAAAACGTACACAGTTATTATTGGCGTATCCAGGGTACCTTATATGAGCATAAGTATGTTGACCATGTGATGGTCAAGTGGCAAGGTAGTGTACGTGAATTTAGCAGCACTCTAGGACTGGTGAAGAGCATTGATTTATCAAGCAACAATCTTACAGGAAATATCCCCTATGAACTAACTGGTCTCCATGAATTAATTTCCCTTGACTTGTCAAACAATCCGGGGAGATTCCACGAGAAATTGGCACCATGAAAAAACTGTTGACTTTGAATTTATCTAGAAACACTCTTTCAGGAGGGATGCCATCAAGCATGTCTCAGATGACTTCATTAAATTAGGTTTGGACTATCCAGACACCCTCTGCGCCTATTTTCACACTTTTTGTGCCCTAGACGCCTCGTATAGGGCTATACGAGGCGTCTAAGCACTGAATTCAAGGGGGTCTCAGAGGGTTTCAGGCACAAAGTTTAAGAAAACCTATACGAAGAATACAGCCCTATACGAGGCGTCTAAGGCTTGGGTTTTTTTTGCTGAAATAAGGGGTGTTTTGGTGGGTTTTGTTATGGTTTTTTTTATAGTTTTTTAAGATGTGTTTTTTGGTTTTAAAAAAAGTTTTGTTTTTTTTTGTTTTTTACATTATAAAAAAGTTTTTGTTTCTTAAAAATCAACTATTTTAAAAATCGGCTCTTTAAATATATTATATCGATTAAATATTATAATGTTTTTAACATTTTACTTTTTTAAATATTATTCTTCCGATTAAAATTTTATCTCGTTCAAATATTGTTTCCGTATTATATTCAGGAGATATATTGTTTCCGTATTATATTCAAAACATATATTGTTTCCGTATTATCTCAATTTAAGACAACAATCATTAAGTAACCGAATAACTGAAAACAAACATAAATATGACATATATAAGATAACTTTGTACATCCATAACAAAAATATATAAGATAAGTTTGTACATCCATAATAAAAATAAAAACAACAACAGGTCTATGCATCCAAATCCAAATCCGAATCTGGATCTGGCTGCTGCTGCTGATGTGGTGCTCGAGCTGCTGGAAGCGGTATCGGGGGTAATCCCTCTCTCTCTCTCGTCTATCCTGCTCGGCCCGTACCAGCCAACCTACCAAATTGTTGAGCCTGTCAAGCTCGGCTCGTACATCCGGATGTAGGGCAGCTCCAGGGACATGACCTGGAATAACGTGACGTGGAAACTGAGGCACCCCGGGAGGTGGCGGTGGCTGTGGCTCCGCTGCACCGTCGAAATCCACCGGAGGGTCCTCCACGGGCACTGCATCAGCAGGATCTGGCGGAGGATAGACGAGCTCGAACTGCTCTGGTTGGGGCTCTTCTCTCCATATGCCCCCGTTGCGGTTTTTAAACCGCGGGCCAACGGGGAACCTCTTGAGCAGCTTCATCCCCCACAACGAATGAAAACCCATCCGCGTCGGCATGACTGGCGGCGTCCGTAGATGTGGGTCCTGGTGCAGTACGAGGCCCAATGAACGGGCAATGACGGTCACGTACGCCCCGCCATACAAAAATCCGCGCTCCTGCCGGTGATGGGCGGAGGCGTAGTACTGGGCTAGACCGTGTGCTATTGCGCACGTCCTCCTGTACAAGAAACAATAAAAGAAAAAAAGATCTGTGGACGTACACCACTCACGGCTGTAGCCGCGCGCTGCAGTAGAAGTAGCGAGCACATAGTGCATATACCTGCAGATAGTATTAGCGAAATACAGAAACAGAGATTAATAAACAATACACATAATCACAATAATTGCCGTAATAAACGTACGTACCTGTACAGTGGGTCACTAATAAACGACACCCTCCCCTTCGACTTGTCGTGCTCCCAATGATTTGCTCCCGCAATCACCTGCCAAAACCCTAAAAGAGTGGGTTTGTCAACCACCACTAGCCCCGCTGTGTAAACCTTAGTCTCGATCTCCCCCTGCATGTATAAACCACAATGCAACGCAAACTCTGCTAGCGTCATCGAACGTAAAACGCCAGCGAGCCTGAAAGAAACCTCAGGCGGAGGGGGAGCATCTGGGTGCGGAAGCGGCACTGGGACCCCAGGAGGGTGAAATGTGAATGACGAAAGGAACTCGACCAAGAGCTCCCTATAGCTCGGCGTGTGCGCCAAATCAAAAAGACGATGCCATGGCGAATCGAGAGGTATAAACCGACGCACTCTAGCCGTCTCACCAATCGCATCTATCGCATCCTAGTCGATCGCTTCATGCGATCCAATGTGCATCCTCCTAAGCTTCTGGCAATGACGGGCGGCATCGGTGCCGTCGGAAAACTCTAGATACGGGTGACCCTGCAGCGTATCCAGAGGCGGTAGCCGTCTCCGTCGTGGACCCCGCTGAACCGGCTGACCCCCCGGCGGTGCCCCATCAAGCTCTACCTGAATGTCATCGCCATGAATCGGATCGTCCTCCATAATCAATCTGGAAATAAATACCGTATACGTATAAAAACAATAATAAATAAATAAATAATAATAAAAATAACAATAATAATAATAATACATAATACATAATATTAATAATAATAATAATAATATTAGTAATAATAATAATTAATAAATAATAATAATATTAACAATAATAAATGATAATAACAATAACAATAATAATAATAATAATAATAATAATAATAATAAATAATATTAATAATAATAATAATAATAATAATAATTAATAAATAAAAATAATATTAATAATAATAATAGATAATAACAATAATATTAAATGATAATAATCTATATATCTATATATAATCTAAAATTTAGTTACATGTTCTATTTTAAAATCAACATTTATGATGTTTTAAATGCAGTACTTATATCTATATATATACTATATTATAAAGCATTTCCCAAGGATACCGACCAAATTTAAGTAATTACAATATTTTATGCGTATGGTACAATAACTTAATAACGTAAGTAAAAGGACAAAATGGTCTTTGTACACAAATATTAAATTGCTAATTGAATTAATAGATACAATTCAGATAGGAATTCCAAAGATCTTCTAATCAAAACCCATAACATTACCTTTGAAACATTTGTCTCTTTGTTTCCACTGAAATGAAAGAGTCGGAGGTTTGAAGTAGGGAGATAAAGCGAATAAATAGAGAGAGCAGGTGGGTTCAGTTCTGGGGTTAATGGTTACGGCTCATGAGAAGGTAGTGGAAGAAGGGTGGTTCGAAACTGAGATGATGGAATCGATGGGTTGAAGGTGAATAGATGGTGGTGATTGGAGCTGTAGGTTTGATTCCGGTCGGATTAGGGTTCGGCAAGGGCAGCGACGCCGACAAATTAGGTAAGTCTCAATGTTTTCTTTATGAACCCTTCTCATTTCTCCAGCACCTATTCACTGTTGAGTGATTATATTGACTTGTGTGTTGGGCTTTCTTGATAGACTAAGGTCAATGAGGCTGATTTGCGGCAATAGTAACGTTTTCCGATGCCAGATGCCGTAGAATACGGGCCTATAAAGGTAACTTGATATTCTTTAACTCATGGTGTTCTTTAATTCAGCTATAATTTAGTTAATTTACTGTGAAGATATAATAGTTTCGTTTGTTTATTGATTCATGTTTGTTTTGCCTATAAGTTAAGTACTAAAACACAAAAAAATGGCATACAGTTTCCTTTAAACAACTTGATTTTAGGCAGTGGTAACCGGTGCTAATAAACACTCTCATGATTCCTTCGTTTTGTAACCGATAATCAAAGTTTGTCTTTAAAACAGATCAATGTTTATGCTTTAGATGCCCAACCATGGCATGACATGACCATTTATGATGAAAAACCTATTAAATTAAGACATTGTCTTTGTATGTGTGCCCTGGTGCCCTGGAACCTAGAAAAACTTCACTTGAAGATGATTTTGAGGAAAAAGAAGAGGATGAGCAACTCATGGATATTGATGTTTGGGGTCATGAAAAGGTTTAGGCTTTTTGCAATGTACTTATACATGATTTGTGTCACTTTATTATATGTATAATCCTAACTTTTCTTTTCTGGAAAAATGGATTATTATCGTAGACCTAGCCCATCAAGGTAAAGAGACCGAGGTCGGGATCGAAAACGTAACGGTCGTAGACATAGGTATGGTGTTTGCTATTGCGTGCCAGTGTTAACATCTGTCACGTCTAGGATTAAAGAAAGTTTGTTTTTTTAACATTTTAGCGGGGGACCCGCACGATACTCTGTCATGACCGAATCGGATTTAATCGATTTGGTATCATCACGCCCTATTCACCTACCGGAGTTGTGAGGCAGTTTTCTATATTTCGGGTCGCAGATCTGTTTTTTCATTTTCAACAATTTGATGCTTAGTTCAAATGAATATGCATTTGCTGGTGCTAATTTAATAACTTGAGTTTCTATATATCAGGTTAAAAACCGGTAGCAACGTTTGCTTCTTTTTGGGTTTATATAAAAATGTGCAGTTGAATGATCTTGCAGGGCAAAGTATCAGAAAAATGTTGAACCATATCACAACCGGAGTGGTGGTATGAAGTCAAACGTTGTTCCGAATTGCATTCGGTCACCGCATCGGATTTAATCGATTTGGTTATTTAAAGTTTTAGCTACAGGTCCACAATGCCATTTTCCAAGAATCTATTTTGTATTTTTTTTTCTTTTTTATTTTATCAATTGTGAAATCTATTATGTACTTTATGAACTGAAATTATCAATGGTATGAGACAGTTGGTTTTTTTACTGAATGTCTTTTTGACTATTTTTTATTTAACTTAGCATCAAGCTCCTAGCTTTTTACATCATTCTCATGTTTGTTGATCTTGCATTCTTGCTAATGGTCGCCATCTACATTCTCAGATTATTCTATTGGTTAGATATTAGGGGTTCTATGGTTCAAATACTTCATCTACATTCTGTTTTTCTTTAATTCTACTCTCCACTTGTAAATCCCGCAGTTAGGTGAGCTCCAGCGAACCATGAAACAATCGATTCTGGTGGCAATGGTGCGTCATAAGTCCAGACCGAGGACAACAGGAGTGGTATCACCAAAAATTGGTAGGTTAATGACATGGTCACCAAATGTACTCATACTCCAGATGGTGCCATTTTCAGGAAAGGTAAAACACAACATATGCTTTGTATTTTTTCCCAGATCTGGAACAAATTAGTTCCTTGTGATGGTTCATGTAATTCTTTTTACTTTATTTAACTTAATGATACAAGTTTATAGTTTATAATAGTTGATTTTTAATGTTCCAGAAGTTGTGCATAAATGGGCATTAAGTCCGAAATTTTAAGTTAGACAACTTGATCGAGTTCGATGCTGAATAACTTACCATGGCCGGTGCTTCTGCTGAATAACTTCCTAAAATGGACTTGCCTATTGGGTCCATAGTTGCAAGTCATAGAGGTGGCAAAATGCCTATGGGTCAATCTGCAATCGGGAGGGTAATCGGGTGTAGAAAGTTTTTGTAGATATACTGGCAAAATGCCTATGGGTCAATCTGCAATCGGGAGGGTAATCGGGTGTAGAAAGTTTTTGTAGATATACTTAAAATTTTCAAAACCTTTCAAATACCATTTTTTTGTATATATATACTTCATTTTTTAAAACCTTTCAAATAACATTCATTACAATACAGTTACACTTGCATGACTTGCCATAGAGTAATATTTAGTTAAAAGAAAATTTAAATGTGACAAAAATTTAAATGTTTAGTTAAAAATTTAAACATGACTTGCCAGGTTTTCTTATTAATGTTATACACATGAGACAAAAATTTAAATGTGACATATTGCCATAGAGTAATATTTAGTTAAAAGAAAATGTTAAAACGGTAATATTAATAGTAATAATATTAATAAATAAATAAATAATAATAGTGTTAATACCTAATGTTTAAGCACGCCCCTAGACTTTTTACACCATACATGACCAGCTGTGTATATACATAACGTTTTTTAAACCATGCCTCTTATACATTCAGGTTATAACATTTCTTATGTTTTGTGCTTCAAAATAAATAGCTCAGTGGGTCAGGATTATTCGTTACCAGACCCAACCCAACCCAACTCGACTCTTATACATTCAAGTTATAACATTTATGATGTTTTCTTCTTTAAAACAAATAGCTCAGCAAGTCAGACTTATCCATTACCAGACACAACCCAAATCAAGTTGGACTTTTTTTGAAGTTTATGCTAATTTTATTATATACTCTTTTATGATGTATTGTTATTGCTGGAAAAAAATATTTGCCATTGAGTTTTACAATGTAGTGTTTTTTTCTCATTGGTTTCCATATCGACTAAACATGTGGCCAGTAAGCCTATGCATTGCAGCAACACTTGTGGTAACCATTACACAGTGGGTGTACAGGTGTTGAAATCCTAGGTGTAATGGAAATCTCCTTGCTGGTTCAATGGGCTAACCATGTCCATCACTAAGTGAGACCATGCAGTTTTTTGTTCCTAATCCAACATGGGATACGCCTCCCTTTCTTAAAGAGAGAATGAAAAGGTGACATATATGAGCTGGCCCATATCATTGTCGAATTATTTTATATGGTATTATGGTCCATGGTTTAATAAAGTTTAAGCACGCCCCTTTGTAGGCGTATTGTCTTACATGTTATGCACCGGCCGTGTCAGACGTCTTACCACGAACAAACAATAGCTATTATGCATGCCGTGCATCGCACGGGCTTTCTCCCTAGTAATAATAACATTAATGATAATAATAATAACATTAATAATAATAATAAGAAAAATATTAATAATAACTCTAATAATAATAATAATAATAATAATAATAAAAACAATAATAATAACATTAACAAAAAAAAATTCAGAGCCTCGTATCTGCCTCGTATAGAGGTATACTGGGCGTCCTGTTCTACGGCTTCATCTTCAACCTCAGATTCAAACCCCCAAACCCAACAAAAACCAAATTTCAGGGCAAACCTACGGTCTAAAGGCAAAAATGAGGCAAAAATACTAAACTACGGGATAAAATATGTACCAGTGATGCTTCAAATCTTCGAAAATACGGTCCAAATACTAATCCGAGGCGTATATAGGTGTGTGCTCCGTATATATGTGTGTTTTTTTGTTTGGGGTGATAAACAGGGTCGTCTAGGCCCCCCACCCTTATACGAGGCATAGACGTCTCGTATAGACCTATACGCGTCGTCTGTACTTTTTATTAAATGACCATTTTGCCCCTGTAAAGCCCCCAGTATAGGCATTATTCAGGGGTAAAATGGTAATTAACCATTCCAGAAAGATATTTCTGGAATGGTTAATTACCATTTTACCCC
The DNA here is from genome assembly GCA_030545235.1 of Helianthus tuberosus. NCBI lineage: Eukaryota > Viridiplantae > Streptophyta > Magnoliopsida > Asterales > Asteraceae > Helianthus > Helianthus tuberosus. The sequence continues at coordinate 6,793,829 of CM060362.1, forward strand.
TGAATAATGCCTATACTGGGGGCTTTACAGGGACAAAATGATCATTTAATAAACATTTTTTTAATAATTAAAAAAGAAAAAGTGAAACAGTTGCCGCCCAATATGTATTGGTCGTATAGACCTACACGCGTCGTCTATTTTTTTAAATTACCTTTATGCCCCTGTTTAAGGCCTATACTGGGGACTTTCCGGGGTATATTAGTAATTCAAATAAAATATTTTCAAAATTCAAATTTAAAAAAAAAAAAGTTGTCGCCCCTATAGACTACCCGTACAGGTCTATATGAGGCGTCCTTTTTTAATAAATTCAAATTTTGATATTCAAATTTTCAAAAACCCGCTCTCACAGACGACCAATCTAGATCAATACGAGGCGTCTGGTGTTGGTAGAATGACCTTTTAGCCCCTGAAATAAGCCTAGATTGGGGGCATATCAGGGGGAAAATGGTCTTTTGACCAATCATATACGACACGTCTAGCTCCATACGAGTCGTATATTTGTAATTTTTTTATAAAAATGTTATTAACCGGTTTTAATCAATTCTAATTAAAGAAAAATGATAGAAATTATAAAAAAAATTATAGAAATTGTAGAAAATTATAGGAATTAATACAAAAAAAAATACTATTAATTACAAAAATCATTCTTCCGTATCATTGTCGATGTAATTAAGACTGGGTTTGATCTTCGCTGAGGATTCATTATCGATGTATACCATTCTAGATGTGGCAAGTACATATCTTCCTATTGTTCCGTATGGGGTCTTCGGTGGGTCAACCATAGCCCGTGTGTTGGTGGCATTGGATAATCCTCTTCCAGCTTAACATGTATGAAGTGGTTCTCGTTAACATGTGTAAGCGTTATGAATAATGGTTGTTGATTAGCCAGAGGACTTAGTATCGGGAAGAAAGTGGAACTCGCACCCATGGTTGTCGTTAACAGGTGCACCCCGATACCATACGTTTGTGCAATAAGAAGTCCTGCTAAGGGGAAGTCCATCCAGTGATCCTCCCCACAACCGGACACTGAATCCCAAATTAGGCCCTGACGATGCGTGTAAAAATTAACCTTCATCCCATGCTTCAAATATTGGGAACCAGATCGATTCGTTCTGATCCATTTCTTGGACAAGGTCCCTTCGAATGAGCCCCCATGAACTCTGATCCATACCTAAGCCCACAGCCACAGACCGAAACCACCAATGACCGTCCGGCATCACATCTCGTATGCACGAGACGTACGGATGGAACACTGGCGGAATGGCATACTTAAACTGTTTGATGATTCCCACATACTCGCCCCCAATGATTAAAGGAAAACCGTGAGCATCTCGTGTCTCTTTCTTCTTAGAACTCTTTGAACGGCTTAGGCTCGCTTTGGGTTTTTGGGACCTTATAACCGACGCCTGTGACGGAACGTACGAGCTGTGGCGAGGTTTATCGTACTTACTTTGTCGGGAACCTTCAAAGCACGTGTTTGCATCACCGAATGAGCTTCTCCTCAATTCTTCATCTATACGAGAGGCCTCGTCCAACCTTTGTTGTACCTGTCTTGTTGTTGGTCGGCCACGAGTATTTTGTTGGACAACCGGTGGTTTCTTGGTAGATTTCTTTGGAGTCAACACCGCTTTAATCTTTGACATCAGGCTTTTTTGCTGAGCTGGGGGGTGCGAATCTAATTGTTGTCTAACAATATTTAGCTCTTCGACCACGTCAACGTCATCCTCTATCAATTTACAACATTGGAAGTTAAGTTTCCGCCAGAAGACGTCTATGTCTTCGAGTTGAATCGGACGCTCTGCACGGTTAAAAACAACATTGTTTAAGTCACATGATTAACGGAAATATATCACACAAGTGTTGTACGTTTAACAATTATTACCTTCACGCATGTACTTTTCTATCCTACAAGCACAGGGCAACCCACAGCTGTACCACATTTGGCAACCACATGATGAATGAAAGCGCTCCAAGACATCTAGCTTCCTAATTGCCTCTCCCCTCAACAAGTCAAGGGCTGTATGGGATACTTTCCCAAGTAGGTGTTGAAACATCGGGTGTTTGTGGTGGTTCATTCTTTTTTCGATGCTTTCTCGAAAAGTCTTCCTTATTTCACCAAACTGTGTCTCAACTATATCCCGGACGCAACCAACTACACGGTCCAGCGAGCTCCTATCTAGGACGTATCTCTTTAAGTTGGCGTGTTGGCTCTCAACTCTGTTTGTGGTACGATTACCAAAGTTGCGCCTCTTATCCGTCCACGCAAAGACGAACATCTCCTTATAGTCTTTTAGCCAGTTATCGTACACGTAATTGAAGACTCCTAAAAAGTAAAAATAATTTAATAAAATTTGCATAGGTGAGTCGTATGTTATTAGAAAAACTTACTAGAACGTTTGCACTCCACAAGTCGCTTTCGCATGTTGCGCAAGTGGTACTCGTAGATGGATATGGATGGAGACTCAATCAGTGTCCCCCAAAATGACAAAAATTTCTCCCAGTCTTCGTCTGTGAAGGCACCCTTGCAGTGCTTCATAACATTCTGTTGTATGTGTCACCTGCACAGAAGCCTGGAGGCGTCTGGAAATACTTTAGCACACGCGCCCATAAGGGCTAGGTCTCTATCCGTTAAAATCACACGTGGCTCCATACATTCATCCAACATTGACTTGACCCTCTCAAGCACCCCCACAAAGTTATCACCCCGTTCTTTACTAACAACGGCATGCGCGATAATAAACGATTTGTTGGTAGGCGTCACACCAACAATATGGATAAATGGCATATTGTATATGTTTGTATTGTACGTCGCATCGATCAACATGACGTGGGGGAATGCACGCCACATGTCTCTCGAGTACCGATGAAGAAAGAAGATCTCTGTTACGATCTCTGTTACGGGTTCCTCCCGTGTCTCATAAATAAAGTCGTTGTTTATCAGCATGCTTTCTAGTGACTGCATGGGAGTCAATCCTTGTCTTTGTTCGACTCTAATCTTTGCCACAACGTTTTGAACGTCTTTCTGAACATGAAACCTGTCGGGGTCCTGCTTCCTTATCGTTTGAAATATTTTGCGCGGCTCCATGTTTTGAGCTGTCAGCTGTTCGATCAGTTTCATTTCGCTTGGAGTAAACCTTCGCACAAACGCGTGGGCCGACAGGTCCTCACAAAGTTCGTGGTTATGTTCAATTGTTCCGTCTTTTATCTCCCAGGTTTCATACGGGTGGTTTCGCACAGCCAGCAGGTAAAACGGGCAACCGGTTTTTTTGCTTCCAGCTTTTCTAAGTGTTGCTGTAGTCCGGTGCTCACCACGACGATCACATTCAAGCCATACCCTCCCGGTTCTTCCCCCGATTTTCTTTAATCGACGGGTGACAATAACGAAATCATCCGCGTTTGCTATTTCTTGTATCTGATTCTTTAGTTCATCTAAAGAGTTGAAAACCGGTAACATCGACAATAATAATAAATAATAATAATACTAATAATAATAATAATAATAATAATAATAAATAATAATAATAAATAAATAAATAATAATATTAATAATAATAATAATAACAATAAATATATAATAAATAATAATAATAATTAAATAATAATAAAAAAATAGTAATTAATACCTGCTTTTTTAAGTACGGACTGTCCGGGATGGGAGGTGTCTCACCACCATATCTACCATATCCACCGTCTCCACCGTATCCACCGTCTCCTCCGTAAGAATATTCACACCCGTATCTATAATCCGGATACCCTTGTTGCGTCGGATAACTTGGTTGACCAGCATGGTATGAGTCATCTACAGGGGCTGTTTCATCAACAGGGGGATGCTTGTTCAAATCTAGAAACGGTCTGTTTCGTTCTCCTTGTATACTAGACACAACCTCCTCTTGCTCATTAGAATCGGGAACGCCAGACTCCTCCAAAATAAACAACCGTATCATCATTAGTAAATAATAAACTAAAACAACAACTAATTAAAACATTTAAGCTAATAACTGTTACCGGAACGCTTTCGAGCACCCAGTTGTCGCTAGAATACTGCCCGAAGACATAGTTGTCGTCCCAGTATGATGACATTTCAACACTTCGGAATGATAAGAACACAAATGCAAACAACAATTCTTTCGAAGAAATACAAGAAGAAGCAGAATGAAAGAAATGTTGAATGATCGGGTGGACAAACAATGCACTGTATGTTGCACTTTATGTGAGACATAGACGCCTCGTATAGCTCTATACAACCCGTATAGCTTTAAGTCACATGTCCAACGTATAGTCAAATCAATCACTAAGACGCCTCGTATAGGCCTATACGAGGCGTCTTAGAACCCTCGTAGCTGTCCCTCGTACAGGCCTAGACTCCCCGTCTGATGTGACTGATGTGACGTTGTACTTGGTGCAGAAGCTGGTCGGAAAAGCAACCCTATACGCCTCGTATAGCTCTATACGAGGCGTCTTGAAAGGTGTGGAAATAGGCATTAAGGTGTGTAAATATGTAGACCCTTAAATTATCTAGATGTATCTTATAATCACTTGTCAGGGAGAATTCCATTTGGCACTCAACTCCAGTCTTTTGAACGTTCAAGATACATCAGAAATGAAGGACTATGTGGAACCCCCCTGACCAAATATTGCCCTGGAGATGAAGAGTTAGAAGTAACCCCCTTTCTTGGTCAAAGTGAGGTTGGAGGCAAAGGCATAGATGAACTGGAAACATGGTTTTATATTGGTGGTGCTATCGGCTTTGCAACTGGATTTTGGATAGCATGTGGCACTTTAATTGGCAATCGTCGTTGGAGGAATGCTTTTTTCCACTATTTTGATTGCTTGAAAGATTGGATTTATGTAAAAGTGATGGTGTTCATTGCAAAATTGCAACCTTCTGGGGTAGCCCAGTTGGCCAGCCTCACCCAGGCCTCTACTTGAGGTCACCGGTTCGATTCCCGGCAATGCCCTTATGGGGTGTTGGGGCTCTTCACCGTGGGTAATCACCGCCAGGCAGCTATGGGGCTAAGCTAGCTTGCGGAGTTGCAATACTCCGGCGGATGGGAGGTCCGTGCAACTACCCCCCCCCCCCTTCATTGCAAAATTGCAGCGAGGTGCAAATGCATAGTATAGTAGTCTACATTTCATGTTGCATCTTATGTTGTTGCTATACTTATTTATGTCCATGTATTGGTGTGTGAGATAGAGATAATATTATAAGGTAATGCTTCAGTTGTTCTTGGTGGGGTTTTTAAGTCCCCTTTATCAATAAAATTTCCACCAATACCACGAGCGGCCATTTCCCTGTGCCGTGTGAGATAAAGCATCTCAAACAAAAGTTCATCGGGTAATTGCATATAACAAAAATAAACATGTTGCAGTGAACTGTTATGACTAATGTTGTTTGCTAAGCAAGGTTGGCTGGTCAGTTTGATGAGATTATGAATTCAGGCAGTATTGGAGTGGTTGTAACAGAATCCTACTTTGGCCATTAAATGGAACACAAGTTCCAAATACTTGTTCACTAATATTGTATAATATTGTATACATTGGTGTTTTCACCTTAGTCCTATAGTCCTGTCTATTGTCCACCGAAAAAAAAAAAACTTTCATTAGTTACATCCCTCCAAAAAGCTGTGTTTTCATGCATCAAAGCAGAAATGCATCCTTGTAAAAGTACCTATGTTAAGTCTGGACTATGTTCAACATTAATAACTATAGTGTTTCCTGGCAGAAAACATGTTATACTCTTATTGGATATTATTACAATAACTAATTATGCAGTTCTACGTATGTCTACATTTCTTGTATCATCAAAATCTATCTCTCATTCTAATATTGAGTCTTTTATAATAAGCCACAAAGCAGGTGGTCACGATGGTAAGACGGTAATGTAACGGGTCAATCTGGTTTGAAAACGGGTCATTTTTTTAAGTATAAATTTGGATTAGGTCGAAATGTCTTCAAACCAAAATGGGCCAAGGTCGAAACGGGTTCAGACCATCCACATATAGAAACAAAAAAAAATACTTGAAAGAAAAGACATATGATGGTGTTATGTCAAAATACTAAACTATACATGGCAATATTGAGTTTTTAACTATTTACTATGACTGAGTCGGGTTCGGATTAGGTTTTTTGTCTAGTGGATGAAACGGGTAAAGTTTAGAATGGTTGGGTCAACAGGTGGGAAGTGGTCAACATTGTTTTTTTAACACATAAAACATTTTAAATCGTTTTACTCCATTTAGACTACACTGAATAATTTATCAAAATGATTGTTGACACTAAATAATTATACAAAATTATATCTTTTAGATAAAAAAGTGTTTCACGCAAACCCAAACCCGATCCAATTGAACCCAAACACTATAGGGTTTGATTCCCGACTCAACTCATCCATTTTGTCACCTCTAGTATAATTGAACCGGATGTAATGTACATCTTTTTAGAATAGTTATGGATTGTTTGTTTGGCACCTAATGTTTGTTTAGAATACTATATTTGCCTCCTGATAGATCCTACACTACTCTTCTCACAATCTACAATGTACTGAATCATCCGGAACTGTTCATTATTTTACATTTTGTCATTCATATTTATTCAAAAATACCTACCGAGGACATTACACTTGTATTATTTAGGGACTTTTAAGTCCCTGCTGCTCAGATTGGTTACTTTTTGAGTGATTTGGAAGCAAAAGTGGGTGAGGTGAGGGAGAGAGAAGGTCACCGTACACTTCAAGAATTTTGGTATGTCGCGATGACTGTTTTAGCGACAATATGTTGTCGTCGGTAAGCTACCCTACAGCGATGACATGTCGTTAGGTCACCCTATGGTGAGAGGATGAACGAGGATGTGAGGGCGAGTGAAGAGAGAGAAGATAATGTTGTTTTTAAGCCACTTAGGGTATGGCCTAGTGGTAGAGGGAGAAAAAACTCTTGGAGGAGACTTGAGTTCGAATCCACCAAAGGTGGTTTTAGCTGTTAAATTTGAGGTGAAGGAGAGAGGTCACTAGACACTACAAGAATCTTGGTATGTTGCGATGAAGGTTTTAGCGACAACATGTTGTCGTTAACAAAAGTTATCCTACAGTGATGACATGTCATCGGCACAAGATTCCTAAATATATTTGTTAGGTCTCTCTATGGCCAGAGAGGATGAACGAGGATGTGAGGGTGAGTGAAGAGAGAGAAGAGAATGTTGTTTTAACTTTTAAGGGTGAGAAGGTTATTAGGTAGCATAATGATCAAATACAAATAGGTCTTAATATACAAAATGGCCTTAAGAGCACCCATAACAACAAACATGATCCATCCAACAAACTGTCTAGTCAGCATGTCATATCATTTCAAACAACCACCGTTTCAAACCACCACCATTTTAAACCTCACGTTTTCCTCCAACAATAAACCATTCTAAATCTCTACATCACATCCCATTTTTTACACTAAATCTATACTATATTATAATACATGAGGGAAGGATTCCCAAAAGTTAAGAACTTATTCCCCCATTATTTATAAATAAACCCCTAGAATGAGGGTAAAGTGGTCTTTTAAACTATATTTATTTTTTAGTCCCTCAATCTATTACATTTAAATCCTTGACATTTAACATAATTATGGGTAACTAGTTACACTCCCCCCCCCCCCCTTTAATTCTTTAATGTATTCCTGCGATATCTTACAACCCGTAATGTTTTAAAAAAATCCGAAGGTACCATGACGATCGGCACATTTTTTAAACGTTTCGATAGTTGTCTTTTTTAGTTTCGCCGTGCGTTCATAAAGTACAAATAGCCGATGCGTAAATGTACAATTGATTAAAGCCAACATTTGTTTTTTTACCCAAGACAGCTTTGACCATTACCTAGCTACCGTGCATTAACATTTGTTTTTTACCCAAGTTTTTTGTTTTGAACGACATTAATAAACTAAAATATTCCCTAATTTTACTTGTACAGAGTCAGTTTGATGTGACATGTTTAATATAGTATAGATAAAACTCACAACAAACTTCCTATTAAACATGCCACAACAAACTAAACAGGATATGTGCATCTTATTTTAAAAACTTAAAACTCACAACAAACTTTCTAAATAAGTGGATGACCAATCTAAAACTAAACCCTAATGGACTACTATAAATACATAGCAAACACTCACAATTCTACATTTCTATTGCTAAACAGATTTAAAATATGGAGCCAATTCTGAATTCACTTGATGCGAAAAAACAAGCATGCGATATTGAAAAATCTAAGGTCGGTTCTATGATAAGTTTTGTTATATCGCAATAATGAATAATTGTTTTCTTTTATTTACTTTTATGTGAATACTAACTTATTTGATTTTTCAGATTCAACACACCAATTTAAACACCTCAGTTGTCGAACAAGCTTTTGTTAGTTTTTAAGTAATATTTTCGCTTATAACCTTTCATATTAACAAGTTCGTTATGTTATTATTTGGTGTTTTATTGTAGGATGATGGTGATAATAGTATTGAAATTATTTCTTATGGTGCAATGTTCAGTCCATACAAGTCTAATCTTCAACGTTAATTTAGTAAAGAGGTAATTTTAAAATTTATTTAATCTTTTTAAAATTTTTATATTCAATATTTGTTTTTTTTATAAAATTTATTTAATCATTTTTTAACATTTTTATTAATTTTTTGTTTTTTAAGGATCGGAAGTATGAGAATCAAAAGAAAAGATCTAAGAGACTCTCTGAATGGAAATGGGTCGAGGCTATAAATTAAGATGATTCTAAGGACAATGAGAAAGAAGATGAATTAGATGATACTGCTGATTCGAGCACAAACAAGAAAAACGGATCAAAAAAGAAGAGAAATTAGATGAAATATATCAAGTGTTTTTATGTTTTTTTCATTTTCAGTTGTTTTTGTTTGATCTAGACTATCCCATGAATAATAAAGTTTATTTTATATTTGAAGTTTATGTTTTGTGTTATTTTATTGCACTTATAATTTACATCTCGATTGAACTAATATACTTTTGTTATTTGTTTTGTATTTTTTATTAACAAACGAATCTTTACATGTTTAAAACAGTTTTTCTATACTTTATTTATTATTAATTTTTATAACAAAACAAAACTTTGATATTTAGTAGATAGAAGATAAACTATGTTCCAAAATTTTAGGAATTATTTAATACTAATTTACGATATTAGTAGATAGATAGTAAACTATATCCCAAAATTTTAGGAATTATTTAATACTAATTTACGATATTTAGTAGATAAATAGTAAACTATGTCCCAAAATTTTAGGAATTATAAGTCAACTAATTAGGTCCTCCAAGTTAATTATATGGGATGAGGCATCGATGGCGAAACGTCAGGCGATAGAGACAGTTGATCGAACATTGCAAGACATTATAAGTGTTAGGCTCCCATGTGTAACACTTATGACATATATCCACCACAATAATGTTATCATATACAAATAAGAAAACTACCAGCAACGAGTGCCGCAATCCAAAGTGTCGCCCCCGCCGCATCGCGCGGGCACCCTACTAGTATACAAAAAAAAAAAAAAAAACACTATTGTGAGTGAGTGGTCCCCATTAAATCTAAACCACATCCGTCTGCTCCATCAAACCTCCTCCTACCTGACCACCTCCTCCAACAAGGAGGTTTGTTTAACACTTGGTTTGTTGAGCGGACTTGAGCAACGGATGATCTGTTGTTTATGCTATAATAAGAAGTGAAGGAAGCTTTTTTTTAATCTACTTTAATATGATATTTAATTGCAAAATTAAAAAAAAAATCATGTATTTACTCTAGTAGAGTAATTACATAATTACTCCACTAATGTAAAAAAACTTGTATTGAATTTTTAACCACCAACCAGATACTTTTTTTCTTTTTGGAAAGAGAACTTCATTAAAATACACCCCCGAACCAAACATATACTTGTTGATCATTGCACTTACGACCGTGGTTAACATTTTCCTTTATACTCAAATTATTTCATATATAAATTATTATTCCATATATAAATTAGCAAGTTTTTTGTGCATCATGATTTGTACCCCATGCTTGGGGACTTTTTCAAAAAAAAAAAAAAACATGATTTTTCACTTTCAACCTTAAAGTTTTTTCTTTTACCCCATTTGAAATTCTTACTTTTAACTCAAACTTTCTCAGCTTTTGTAATTTAACACAGTTATTTACAACTTTGGTCCCCCATGCTTTTTATATTTGGCAAGTTTTTCTTTTTGTGTTTCGTTCTAAATTTTTGCGAGTTAACATGTCGTAGCGTGCATGTGAGTTTCAACGTTTTTGCTCTATTTTTTCATATTTGACAGACCCGTCGCAACGCGTCCATTTTTTCTCTTTTGAAAACATTCCCTCAACGCGCGGGTCCTAGATCGACTAAGTTATTATTTTGTATGTTTTACGTTTCTGGTTAATTTCTTCGAATTAAGACACTGTAACGGGTGTGCGTGGTTCAACGATTTTAGTCTCCTTTTTGTTCAGTGTAATTTTTACCATTTTATCTATTTTATTTGTTGTGGCATTGGTGCTACTTGCCACTGTTTTACGAATGTTATTAACCTATTAAATTTTTTACTCATATTTTGTTTCGGTTTACCTCTATACTTCCTTTACTTAAAAACTATTTTTTTACATGCATATTTTATGTATGGGTATGTATAAATATGATTTGTTCTATATTCCGACATAAACTTTTTTTATAGACGAGTCAGGTCAAATATAATACGTTTTCGTTTAAAGAAACTATTTTTGCGTGCATATTTTTATGTACGTTTTTTGTATAAATTCAAGTTGTTCTACGTTTCGACGTAAACTTTTTTGGGAAATGATTCAGGTCAAATATAATATGTTTTCATGTTAATTTTATATATGTTTCGTAAAGTTTTTTTCGAACCGAGTGGAGTCAAATTATGGTTTCTTTTTCTCCTCTTTTCGAAAGCTCTAATTAATCCCTTTCGATTACATGTGCATATTTTCCTTCATACCCGTTACGTTTTCTATGTATGAGTTGGGTCACATATAATACGTTATGATTGTTCGATATAAATTTCTTTTACTTTACGTTTGATCCAATCACAATGCTTATACAGGTTACACTGAGTTCAACTGGATACGTCGAAATGTGTGTTTTCATATGGTTAATGCATCATATAATGTTTGGACTAATCCATTCAATGTTTATGATGTACCCGCGCCGCAACGCATGCGGATCTTAACCCTAGTTATAATAAGTTTGACGTCCAATATGGGGCAAATTATTTCAACTCATCATTATCACACTATAGACCTTCACTCCTTCGTGGTCAACCATGATAATAAATCCAGTAAATATATTTTATTAGATTATGTGATGTGTTACAAATGGGATCTTTTGTATAGAGACCATATTACACTCTAGGGTTGGTTTCGATATAAACCATATTTATCCTACACAAACCTTAAGAATAGATGCAAGCTCTTAAAAAAAATTAAATTAGCATATACCAAAACAATACATACATAAAAGTAGCACTTTTGAATTATATTAGCACATGAAAGCTCAAATTGAACTTTGACTTGACCAAAATGGTCAGAATCGAAAGTCAAAGCAAAAGTCAATTTGCTTGACTTTTGGCTCATAACTAGCCAAAATAATGAAAAAGACTGAAAGAGAACACTTGTGTTCAAGATAAGTTTAGAACTTCAGGGAGGAGGCCTCTAATAAGAGAAGCAACTTCAAAGTGATTTAGAGATAGAGAAAAGAATGGTGCAAGTTTGCAAGGCTCATGAAGGCCTCTATTAATAGTTGCACAACACTCACAAGATGAAGCCATGTGTTCACAAGGCTTCCCAGGATTTGCTAAGTGTCCTTTGTGGTGGAAGAAGCAGAAAGAATGTGGCAATTTGCGAGAAAGGTGGCAAAATATGCAGCAGGGTGCTGCCAGCTATTTCTGTTGTGCCAGCGACACCCTTACGGTCAGGTCTTACGGTCCATAAGGCCTTCTAATAAATAAAATTTCACTTTTTGGAAGATTTTGCCTCTGGACTTGTATTAACTCATTTTTGCCATTTTTAACCCTTCTAGCTTGTTATTTAAGCTATATGAAGGGTATAAAGGCATATGTAACTTGGATTTTGTTCCGAAAATGTCATGAATATCGTTTCGCTCGATCATACGATTACGTATTTCATAAATAAAATGTAAAATTTTATTAAATACGAAAACGAATGAAATTGTACAATGTTTGAAAATTTTGTAAATGTTACACTATATGTGAATATGAATGTGAACGTGTATGATTTAGGTCTTGCCATGACTGGGTTGAAAATTCCCCTAACTATTTAGCTAACTTATGTGGGCATAAGTATTCCTCGAAGCTTAACAGTTGTTGGGGCAGAGGAAGTCCCCTAACCATAGCTATCTGTCTTGGTGGGAAGACCCCTTACAGTTTAGAGGTCCTTGGGGCAAAAAAGGGTCCTTTTTCCTTACTTTGTGTTTGGCTTTAAAGGCCGAGGAGACCCATTGTCATCTTCTTGACCCATTTGAATGGATGGTTGAAGTTATTTCAAAGAATGTTTGAAAGAAGTTGATGTTTATTTAAAACGATGCGATGAAAATGTTTGTGGATAAAATAAATACTTTTAGTTATTACCATGATGAAAATGTTTTACAAGTGTTTATTTGTTTATATTACAAAACTTGAACTCACTCAGCCTTGCTGACTTTTGCATGCACGTTAGATTGATTTCAGGTTAGACATACTGAAGCGCAACCACTTGGACGTTGCATCATGATGCTACCTGGCATATGAAGTTGGCATTTCTAGTTGAAGACGTTATCTAATCAATAAATTTAAAACATTAAATTATGTATTTTAAATTTGAATTTTTCCCTATTTTTTGGATTTTGACGTAAATGTTTTCCGTTGCATATTCTTTAAACAAGAAAAAAATTCAATGTGTTTAGATTGTTTAGGTAATGATGACCCAACTGCGAGACACCCGGATTTTGGGGTATTACATCTGGGGACAACCACGAAGGCCAGTCACTGTCAACGACGACGACATGAGATACTGGTGAGTTCAACATCGTCGTCAACCACCTCACCCTTACCCTTTATCCATGTTCAACCTGGTCCTAGAAACACCCGGTTCAACTAGAAGTTCATAATATGGTTATTTAACATTGTACATATGTGTATAACGGGGATCTAAGATGGTTATTCAACATTGTACATATGTGTATATTCTTATAAATTATAAAATCAAGCAAGTTTGTAATATACCTCTAATCAAAAGTTAATGATATGGTTGTTCAACATCATACATATATGTATAACAAGTATCTGAAATTGTTGTTCGACATTGTACATATGTGTATAATATGTTTCTGAGATGATTTGTAAGGCACCCTAATCCAAGATCTCACTCAGCTAACGCAACCAACAGATGTGCGGAATCCACCTGATGATCAACCACTGTAGATGATACACTAGAATGCAAAGATTTGAGAGAGAAATCAAGAATACACTGAGTATTCTTGATGAGGAAGATGAATGACGTCACACACACAGTAGCCGCCAGACAAAACACACACAAAGATTAGGGTTAGGTGCACAGAATTTCGCACAGAATCGCTACCTTGTCTATTCCACATAAAGGTATATATACAAGGCAAAACCCGGACTTTCAAGACAGACTAGAAAGCCCGGACAAACAACTACACAAAGCAAAACTCTGACTTTTGTCCCTAACATAAACCTCAGACAAAAGCCTTTCCTAAAACTTGGACAAAATGTCCCTAGGATAAAGTTGGGACTAACTTTCAACAAATGTACAATAAAGACCCTATAGAATGGGAGACATGCACTTATCACCTAAAGTGCATTAACAAACTCCCCCTTGATCAGTGCATGGTCTTCATTGGACTTGAGATCTTCATACTTTCTTCGAGTACTCGCTGCCTGGTTTTTTCACACAGAACTGCACGACTTTGATGTGTTGATCAGCTAACGGTTGATCTTCTTCAAAGGAATGCAACGGCAGACGTCTTAGCTTCTTCAAATCCTCCATCTTGAGATGAATGATCCAGATGCACGCAGCTTCTTCAAATCTTCCATCTTGAGATGAATGATCCAGATGCACACAGCTTCTTCAAATCTTCCATCTTGAGATGAACGATCCAGATGCACACAGCTTCTTCAAATCTTCCATCTTGAGATGAACGATCCAGATGCACACAGCTTCTTCAAATCTTCTATCTTGAGATGAATCATCCAGATGCACACAGCTTCTTCAAATCTTCCATCTTGAGATGAACGATCCAGACCTGAAACACTTAACACCGGATTAAGAATCTTAACCCCGGAGATACTCAGCCCAAACCTGGATCCCAAAAATAATTCCAATACCCCGGAATCAACAATTGAAATATTAAACAACCAATATTTAATAATTTGTATTTCAAAACACGATCATTCAGAACCACTTACTTCAAAACTTATACTTTTGGAAAAATATCACAACTTGGAAGCAGATTTACCGAAACACTTTAAAATGAGGTGATTACCCACACACTTAGATGGATCTTGCACGACCGAATTTTTATACAAAAAGACTTATTTTAAGATTACCTAACTTGATGTTTAACACCTTATTAAAGAATGTTCACAACCCTTAGAGAATTTTCAAAATGATAACTCGCACATAGAAACAAGAAAGCAAAATCTTTTTGATGTTTTTGTATTTTTTTTTTTACTGAATAAAGAAATTAAACCTACGAACGTATTTACACTAATTATCTTTTTGTGAAATCGGAGCAAAGGAATCATATCAGTTTTACTGTCAGTATCCAACACAAGAACATAGTTTATCAGTTTAAGCTATTAGAATGATATTAACAGTTCAAGACGATCAACGGTATTGTGGTCCACTTAAGCTTTAGCACGCTTTCGAACACTGTTTTCGAGATATGCGATTAAGTGTTTTAATAGCTGACTGTAACTATGTTTACCCACCTCAGAATATACTCCCGTATCAAGGTATGCACGAGAGATCATCTTACTGGTGAGTATACCATTTATCATCTGTTTTGACGTATAAGCTAATGTGAGATACTCACTTATTTGGGATTGAAAACAAGTCCTTTGTGATAGAATCACTTATTGAGGAGGAACTTGAATTTCAGATGCAAAGGGCACAGGAGCAAGTCCGTGAACAGGTTAGTACCATCGTACAGACAAAGAGACGAACTTGACTCCCACATGATTTTGTGGGACATGTGATTGTTTATCACTTATTTGGGTCGAATGCATCATGTATTAAAGATATTTACACGTATGTATGGTATCATGGAAGATCTAGACTTGCGTCCCCGTTGTTTTCGGTAAAAGAAACAACCATGATACCCAGATGATAAACAGCATAAAGACCACGTATCTCAGAACCTCGGCAATCTATCAAACGAAATTACGGTACCAAGACCATATATCCGAGAGATGTACCACACAAGTTACGCAGTTCATTATGTTTATATACCAAAAACAGGTTCTTATTGACGCGTAAAACCTACCGAAGCAACGTGTAATGAAGCTGCTACAGTTAACGGTTAATTTTATATATGACCATAGTCCTGCACCAGATACGACTAACCGATGTACTATCATTTCCCTTATATCTCAACACGACTTCATTTTATATTTTTCAAATGTTTTTGTATTTTTCTTAAAATTTATCCTACAACTAAGTAAAATATTTTTGGAGTTTTTTCAATTTTTTGGAAAGCGGTAAGAACTGTACAGTAAACATAAAATAAAGTTTCTATGCGAGTTTTGAAAAGCATTTTACTCGGGGTTGATCATGCCAATCATTCGGACCAGATTTTCAAATCTAGCCCGATCGAATGTCTTAGTAAACAGGTCGGCAAGATTATCCAAGGTGTCTACCCTAACCACTTCTATTAAACCCTTCTCAGCACAGTCGCGAATGAAATGATGCCTAACATCTATGTGCTTAGTGCGTGAGTGATTTACAGGATTGTTAGTTATGGAAATGGCAGAGTTGTTATCGACAAGAATAGGATTTCGAGTAAAATTCAAACCGTAGTCCCTCATTTGTTGCTGAATCCACAAAACCTGAGCACAACAGCTTGAAGCAGCAATGTACTCGGCCTCGCACGTGGATAAAGAAACGGCAACTTGCTTTTTGCATTGCCAAGAGACAAGACGGTTCCCAAGAAGTTGTGTGCCGCCAAAGGTTGACTTTCTGTTCATCCGGCACCCTCCGAAATCTGCGTCAGCATACGCCATCAAATCCAGACCACCTTCAGCTGGATACCACAATCCAAGCTTAGGCGTCCCTTTCAGATATCTGAAAATACGCTTGACTGCTTTCAAGTGAGACTCCTTCGGAGTTGATTGGTACCTAGCACACAAACAAACAGAGAACATAATATCTGGTCGTGAGGCAGTAAGATACATCAATGAACCTATCATTGCTCGATATAGAGTCGGATCCACTTCAGGATCTTTCACATCATCGGATGAAAGCTTGATATTTGTCGGGAGAGGCGTGTCATAGGGTAAGCTATCTTCCAATCCAAATCTTTTGAGAATCTCGTGGACATACTTTGTCTGATGCACGTACGTCCCGGTTTTCCCTTGACTCACTTGAAGACCTAAAAAGAAAGATAACTCGCCCATCGCGCTCATTTCAAATTTGGACTTCATCACCGCTTCGAACTCACGACACAATTCTTCATTTGAAGAACCAAAAATTATGTCATCAACGTAAATTTGCATGATCAGAAAATCCCCCCCTTTCTTCAATATGAACAGTGTGGAGTCAATCGCGCCACGCGAGAACCCATGCTCCAAAAGATGCTTTGACAACGTCTCGTACCATGCTCGAGGGGCCTGATGGAGACCGTAGAGAGCCTTGTCCAACAAATAGACCTTGTTGTCTAACCCTGGAGCTTCAAAACCCGGTGGTTGGGACACATACACAGTTTCATGCAATTTCCCGTAAAGGAAGGCGCTTTTCACATCCAACCGATAGACTTTGATACGCATGTGTGCAGCAAAGGCTAGAAATAAACGAATAGCTTCCAGTCTTGCCACCGGTGCATAAACTTCGGTATAATCAATCCCTTCCTCCTGATTGAAGCCTTGAACAACCAACCGTGCTTTGTTTCTGACAACGACACCCTTATCGTCTTTCTTGCACTTGAAAACCCATTTCGTGTTGATTGCATGTTGGCCTTTTGGAAGATCGACCAAATTCCACACCTTTAACTTGTCGAACTGAGCTAACTCTTCTTGCATTGCCTCACACCAAGAATTATCCTTCAGAGCCATTTGATAGTTCTTCGGCTCTATCTGAGAGATAAAACATTCATGCAGGCTAAGATTGTAGATTTCTTCTTTCTTGATAGCAGAGAACAGACATTGCATCTCTGAAATACTCCTTCGCGTTTGCACTCCCGCATTTGGATTCCCAATAATATTATCAACAGGATGATGAATATTTGTTCTTGGAACTAGGATTGCCGGAACTTGAAGATTGTTTCCCAAATTCGATTGAATCTCCCCCTCAGCATTTGCATTACTACTAGAAGCTTCACCATTACCAGAAGATGCATCAACATTTGGATATGCTGAAAAGTCAACGTATAGATCTCCACTTGTAGTTTGAGCAGCTGCATTGGGGATCTGCTCAGCAACAACATCATTTACGGTCGAAGAATCAGCGACTGGAACATTCGAAGACACATTAGTAGGAATACTTGCTCTCCAGCTCGCATCCACTTCATCTTTGTTCACAAGATGTGTGTAGACACCCTCCGAATCTTCTTCTGAAACATCAGGAAGATCAAATGAATCAAATAATTTATCATAATCGTAACCGCTTTTAGGACCGAATTCGGACGGTGGAGGATCGTAACTCAAAGGAGTTATATCAAAAATGATCTCCACTGTACGCTTCTTAACGTTATAAACGCGTTTGTTGGGAGTTCCATTGGCATAACCCAAAAAGAACCCAACTTCACCAACTTCCCCCATTTTAGGAGTATCTTTGGTGCGTTTGATAACACACTTGATCCCAAAAGGTTGAAACCCAGATAAGTTTGGTTTCTTGTTTTCAAGCAATTCATAACACGTTTTATCTTCTCTTTTGACAGTAAGCACATGATTTAACACATAACATGCAGTGTTTACCGCCTCGACCCAGAAGAAAATTGGCAATTTTGATTCAGAAAGCATAGTTCGGGCCGCCTCAATTAGGGTACGATTCTTCCGTTCTGCAACTCCGTTCTGTTGAGGAACATATGGAGCGCTGAACTGATGAACTATTCCCATTTCCCGACATAACTCATCCATATAATGATTTTTAAACTCCGTGCCGTTGTCACTTCGGATTTTCTTAATAGGAAGTGAATAATTTTTCTCAAGTTGTTTGAACAAGTCTCTTAAAATACCAGCAGTTTGGTCCTTTGTTTTTAAGAAAAATACCCACTAGTATCGTGAGAAATCGTCAGTGACAACTAGGCAATAAGACATCCCACCAATACTAGCAACATGGATCGGGCCGAAAAGATCCATGTGAAGCAATTCAAGTGGTTTTTGGATTGAGTTAACTGTTTTCGGTTTATGAGGCTTTCGTTTGATTTTTCCTTTTTCACATGATTCACATTTGTTGTGCATATTGAAACTACGTAAAGGAACCCCTAACACCAAGTTGTTTTTCACTAAGTGGTTCATTTTTCGCAGATGCACATGGCCCATTCTCCTATGCCAGAGATACGATTGATCTTCAGTCGCCTTTGAAAGTAGACATGTCACTGGAGCAGACGAGTTAACCAACGGGCGCATGTCCATGACATATGTGTTATTCACCCTTGTAGCCCTCATAACGATCCAATCTTCAGGAACAACAAATCCCGGACGCAAGACGAAGCAAGCTTTATCAGTGAACAGCATCGTGTACTTGTTATCACAGATTTGAGAAACCGACATCAAGTTATGCTTCAGTTCTTCAACGTAGTTCACTTTATGCAGCGTGATTTTTCCATTTGACACAGAGCCTTCACCGGTGATGTAACCACCCTTCTCACCGGCAAAATTCACATAACCACCACGGATTTGTTTAAAATTGTTCAATAACTCTTTATTTCCTGTCATGTGTCTGGAACAGCCACTATCGATATACCAAATATAGATAGCTCTTTTCAGCTGCTCCTATACTCCCCAACAAGAAAATTTAGTTAGAATGTGGGACCCAAGCCATGATGGTCTTGGGTCGTCCCGATTCGTCAACATAAGAAAACTCTTTGAAATAGCCATCATCGTCTCTATGTCCTCCATTTCCATTTCGGAAATTGTTGGAATGACTCCCCGCAAATCGTGGATTATACGGAGTTGACGATCTGTTGGTATAACCAGAGTTTCCATAACCTCAGCTTCCATAGTTTTGGTAACTGTAATTTTGATTCCTGGATGGCTCAAAATTCCTACCAAATCTAGGAACATCATCGTGTCTTGAGAATGATCGTGGATGATTATCCGAATGTTGTCTTTGATTTGGAAATCGAGGGGGTGACGCATTTCGGTCATTCACGAATCTGTTTTGTGCATGAGGTCTAACATAGTTGTTGTTCGAACCTCCAGAACATTGGTCATTCTCATGTGTTTGGAAAGTAACATGATTTTGTCGTCTGTGAGGGGTTTTCTCACGAGTATCATGTTTTTGAGATGAACTTTCCGGTCCTTTACCACGATTAATAACAACTGGTTTCTTCCTGTGATCCTGATTTTGTTGTGATTTAACATTTGTTTTGACAACTAGTTTTACTTCTTGTTTAATCACTTTGTTTTTCTCAACCTTCTGATTTTTACCGTTTTTCTTTTCAACATTAACTGTTTCATTTTGTGGTTTTTCAACAAAAGGTTTCTTCTGATCAGGATCAACAAGAGATTTACCCTTGTCATCTGGACAATCTGTTGCTAAGTGTCCTTTCCCACGACACTTATAACATTTGCGAACTTTCGCAGCATTCTTTGGACGTTCCTCATGAGTGGTCGAAGATGATGAGGTGTTAGTGGGATTTTTCAAAATTTGGTTAACAAACTGAGAGTTTGAACCTGTTTCGATTTTCTCTTCTTCTTTGATAAAATCTTCCCCTTTAACAAACTCAGTTTTAGGGATATTTTTCAAATTCTTTTTGGGTTTCCCACGTGACTTTGGTTTTGACTTCGCATTTTGAACTTGATTAAAAATTTCCAAAATTTTATTGCTTATCAAATTCTCAATGTTATCAAAAGTTAGCTCATTTTTCTTAGTAACTTCACTCACCTTCGACTGTTCTGAGTCAGAAGCCTCAGATTCTGACTCACTTTGCGGTTCAACCGTCAGAGGGGTCTTTGGCACAAAATTTGCCAATTCAGGATCAATGCTTGGCATCGATGTATAATTATGATTTACCGGAGGAGGCACTTTCTTATAACCGATGCCAAACATTTCTTCCTCAGATTCTTTGAGACGTTGGCTGTTAATACAGAAATTCATCACTTTAGGTGAATCCCCGAACTTTTCAATTTTTCGTTGCAAGTCTAAAATCAGATTATCTTTTTCCAAAATGATTTTGTTCTTTTCCAAAACACAATTTTGGTTCATTTCAAGTTCAGATTTTAATTCCTGATTTTTAACAGTTCCCTGAGCCACAAGTCTCTCAAATTCAGAGATATCATTTTTCAGCGCTTTTATCTTAATTCGGTGTTCTTTATCCGAATTAGACAACACAGCAATGAGTTCTCTGGATTTTTCTGAATCTGCAATTAAGTTTGTGTTATGAAGTGCATATCTATCTATCTTGGTGACAAACTCAACACATCTAGCACATCGCTTATCTACAGAAGATGATTTTACCTCAATGCCTGCCATGAATGCACACGCTTCGCTTTCTCCGGATTTTTCTTCCAACCTTTTAGCTTCTGCATCCGCAAATTGCTGCATTTCAGCTGTGGAGATGTTGAACTCAAAGCATTCTCCCTTTTCTCCATCTTCTGTTTTGTTAGCCTTTTCAACAGACTCTACATTCAAGCTATCTTCAATCTCAACAACATTGCCCGAATCCAACTCTTCCCCAAGAACCTCAGCTACAACCGCAAGTTCCTCAATGCTAGTCTCTTCGACAATCTCTTCACACACTTCTTCAGCTACAACCGCAAGTTCCTCAATGCTAGTCTCTTCGACAATCTCTTCACACACTTCTTCGTTGACAATTTCAGCTATAAAGGCTTGTGACACAATAGCTCCTGAAATGTCTTCCAATGCACAACCCCAGTCGTAAGGCTCCGTCACTTTTTGTAAAGATTGAGCCACCATAGCATTGTTTGTTGAAGGTGTAAGATTTTCAGAACCACTTGGACGAGCATTTGAGTTTGAAGTAGTTGCTGAATTGTTGTGAGGTCTTGAGTTGCTTCCTTGAGAGTAGTTTTCTCTGTTCGATCTTTCCATCTTTGGCTTCCGACAATCACGTGCGAAATGCCCGTAGATACCGCAGTTGTGACATTTCACCTTTGACATGTCGACTCCCATTCGAGTCTTTGTCTGACCTCCTATGAACTTCCTACCCGTTCTCAACAGAAATTTCTTCGCTCTACGGACTAAGAGTGCCATATTGAGTTGAAGATCAAGTTCTTCCATTTAGTCTTGGTCTATCTGGTCAAAGTCCTCATCGAGACTTGACGGTTCAACGAGCTTTCCAAGACAGAAATTCTCGTAGGCAGTCATGAAGGACGCCAACAGACTCATATTTTCTTCAATCAACTTCAAACCGCTTGCATCTATCTTAGGAATGTTCAAACTTGTTCCTTGAGATTTTTGAGCTCCACTCGAAGAGTACATCCCTTGATTGGAATTCGTTGTTCCACTTGAACTGACATTGTTGCTCATAAAGGCGTGTTCACTTGCGGGAACTTCATTCTCTGAATATAGGGCAACACCGGCTCCTCCATTACTACCCTTATCCGTCAGTTTTGAAGCTTTATATAACTGAGGATCTTGGATCTTCTCGAAATCGGATGCTTGATCTTCCATATTCCAAGCATAACCCTTCAGTTTTTGTATAACTTCTTCCAATGAGAGCTCCTCGTAGAGAACACCTTCTCTAATCAAAGCGGTGTACATATTCCATTCTCTGGAAAGGCAATTTAGAAACTTCTCAACCTTCTCAAATTCAGTGTAGATACCCTCTTGACTTCTATCAAGTTCGCTCAACAAATGATAAAACCGGTTCACTGTATCATCAAATGATTCATTTCTTAAAGCTTTAAACACAACGAATTGAGTCTTCAAACGTTCGAGTCGTCGTTTCTTGTATATTGCATTTCCTTCATAGCGCTCGATCATGCTATCCCACAATTCCTTTGAGCTATTTCTCTTACGGAACGTATGAAGTATAGATTGTGACATTGCCATCGTTATCATTGACATAGCTTTCTCTTCACAGTCAAAAAATCTCTTCTGGTCGTCAGTGAGTGCCAAATACGTATCAATCGTCAACGTACGTACTGGAGTAGCTCCACATCCTTTAACAATACACAACCAGATTTTGATGTCTTTCGTTCGTACATATCTTTCGAAACGCTCTTTCCACTCAGGAAAATCAAGCTCGTTTATCAACAAAGGAGGTTTGTCGTTACTCCCTACCTCAGCATTGTGCTTGAGGTTTTGCACCATTGCAGTCAGATTGTTGTTTGCCATTTCAGAAAAACAACAGTAGGTTACCAAGCAAGAACTGTATCACTGAAAAGATTTTCTAAGTCCAAACTCGGAGAGAAAACACGGAGTGAGATGTCTGAGCTTTAATCAGAGTGTGAAACCCGGATCACAAAAACCTGAAATGAAACACAAACCACGGACACAAAACTAAAGTTTTTAAAAAAAATCGGACAAGTAGAATTGTATAACTCGGACAGGAAGAACAAAACTTAAAACTGGGACACAAAGAGAATTAAACTCAGACACTAAGTGGAATGTTTAAACTACGGACTAGATGGACTAATAAAACTAAGACTCAAATAAAAGGTTAAAATTCGGATAAAGTAAAAATTCGGACTAAAACGAAAAATAAAACTCAGATCTAATGACTTGGACTCTAAAGAAACTCGGACTCTAAGGAACATAAAGAACTCGGATCGAAGAAGGAACCTCGGACAAACACCACTAAAGTTCAAACCAAAAAAAAATTCGGACACTAGAGCTATTAAAACTCAGACCAAAAAAAACTTTAAAAAAAATCCCACTGTGACCATTATATATAGCTAAACAAGAGTTGGACAATAAAGTGAAAAATTCCCCTAAGAAAACTTCGGACCTATAAAACTTCAAAAAAAAAAAAAACTCAGACTACCTAAATAAAACTAAAACTCAGACTACCTATATAAACTAAAACTCAGACAACCTATATAACCTAAAGACTAAGGGACTATTAAAAGCGGACTATTGACTCAAGGGACACAAGTAAAACTCGGACCAATAAAACTTCCAAAAAAAAGACCTATAAAACTTCGGACCTATAACTTTGGACCTATAAAACTTCGGACTTTAAAAAAACAGTGACTTTAAAATTCGGACCTATAACACTAATAAAAATTCGGACTAGGTAAGATTAAACAAAAATCCGGACACAAGAAAAAAAGGAAAAATTCGGACCTGGACACGAGGAAAAATTCGGACAAGAGTCTCTCAAAACTCAGAAGAACCAATCTCCGGACTATCTCCCCAATGTGACTTCACACTGGTTCAACAATACCCCGGAGGACACAAACACAGAATTTTAAACTACGGACAAATCTTCCAAAGATCAAACTCAGGAATCTTTTCCAACCTTCAAACTCTGTATGAACAAGAACCAAAACCCCTGTAAAACCCAGATGAAGAACAACACTAATAATCGCCAAACTACTCAAAATCCATCATCAAATCACTGGATATGAATGAAGAATCATGAATAAAACACAAAAACTCACTAAACTCTCACTAAACCCTATCAAAGATTGAACTTTTCTCACAAAAACCTTCAAACTAAGAAACACCTACAGTAGTATGAGCACACTGCTCTGATACCACTTGTAAGGCACCCTAATCCAAGATCTCACTCAGCTAACGCAACCAACAAGTGTGCGGAATCCACCTGATGATCATGCAAAGATTTGAGAGAGAAATCAAGAATACACTGAGTATTCTTGATGAGGAAGATGAATGACGTCACACACACAGTAGCCGCCAGACAAAACACACACAAAGATTAGGGTTAGGTGCACAGAATTTCACACAGAATCGCTACCTTGTCTATTCCACATAAAGGTATATATACAAGGCAAAACCCGGACTTTCAAGACAGACTAGAAAGCCCGGACAAACAACTACACAAAGCAAAACTCTGACTTTTGTCCCTAACATAAACCTCAGACAAAAGCCTTTCCTAAAACTTGGACAAAATGTCCCTAGGATAAAGTTGGGACTAACTTTCAACAAATGTACAATAAAGACCCTATAGAATGGGAGACATACACTTATCACCTAAAGTGCATTAACATGATTGTTTAGCATTTAGCATTGTACATATGTGTAAGTTAACAAAACCATAATCCGAACCATCATCTGTTTCATTATACATATATGTACATATATTTGCATTCACGATAATAAACACTAAAAATAAATATAAAAGGAAGCAAAACTCAAAAGAAAATAATTACAATGCATATCAAATCATCAGAACATATTTTTTGATAATTAATCGAAAACAAATCTTAAAAACTAGTTGGCATCCACATTCAAGCTACTCTTTCCCATGACTGAAGAATTGAAAAGAAAAGAAATCAAAATAACTTGACTCCCATGTGTTTAAGTAAAGTTTAAAAGCCGTAAAAAATAATCTCCAATACTCAAATAAAAATAAATTTTGACTCCCATGTGGTCAACCTAGGGATCAAATGAAATGCAATGTGATAAAAGGAATATCATAGCTCCCTCACTCCCTCACTGGCTCGATTTATGAAACCTTCACATAATCTTCATTCCCGTTTTCCTAAAGTTTAACGCTGCGTCGGATTTCTGCGACGACAGTGGTTTAAAATTCAGGCTACATGTAGCATTTAGTACCTTCAAATTTCATTAACTTTTAAATACGATTTAACCGAATCCGGTTCAGATTTGACCAGAAAAACGAGCGAAATTGAGAATATGAATTTGTTTGAAAATGGCTAAATGAAGAAGATTATTTAATTACCATATCACAAATGGGAGATGAAAATGGCTAATGATAGACAATGAATTCAAACTGCTTATTGATGTGGTTGAAAATTGTGATTTTATGTAAACTTGTAACCGATCCTATATAATTAGGAGATAGAAACAATGATAGATTAGCGGTAAATTACCTATACACCCTTGAATATAAAAATAAATGATTAATAAATCAATATTAAATGAATGGCTTGGATTGGTTCACTATTGAAGGGAAGCTCACACTTGAACCTAAACCTACATATAATTATCTATAATTAAGGATGGTCTATTAAATGAATGGCTTGGATTGGTTCACTATTGAAGGGAAGCTCACACTTGAACCTAAACCTACATATAATTATCTATAATTAAGGATGGTCTAAAATAATGACAAGTGTCCCTTTATTGATTTCTTTTATTATATAGTGTATATATATATATACACACACAGGAAGGATACAGAGAAATCTCATCTCCACCATTGATCAAACTAATTAATGGTAGAGATTACCCAAGTACAAAAGTTGTTTTAGAAAAGTGTAACAGACTGTAAAAAAGTATAACATACTCAAAAAGATGTGACTAGTTTCTCTCTCTTATCTAACACAAAAAGGTGTAACAGTTGGATTTGTTACACTAAAATTTTCATATGGAAACATGTAACATATTTTTTTACATGCATTGCAAATTAAAAAACTCGTAAATTCTAAGTTCTAAAATGTTACACCTCATAAATCTGAAACATCTGCTGTTGAAAACCCAAAAAAAAAGTGTAACAAATAAAGTTACATGTAATGTAAATGAGTGAAAAAGATGTAACATATTCTCTCTCATCTCCCTTACACAAAAAGTATAAGTGGCATATCTGAAAAAGTGTGTAAAACATGGCAAGTTGTGGTTCACCTATTTGAGTTTGTTTGGTTTTCTTGACTCAATAGGGATTACTTGACCCATATGAAAGTTTTAAATACAAATGGGTTTTAACGTGCAAATGTGCGAAGGGATTATTTGTCACCAAAAGTTTTTCAACCGACTCATTTCGCGAATTGCTGACGTCACATGTTCTATTGTTTGAAATCAGACCCTCCCGTTTGAAATCTGGTCTGTCGTTTGAAAATACAGGTCCATCGTTTGAAACTGTCGTTTGAAAATGGATGTCATTGTTTGAACATTCATCGTTTGGACTGTTACGTTTGAAACTGATCGTTTGAAAACTTATAAAGTGTTTCAGTTTTTTTCACGTGATAGTGCTTTGGATTGTGTGAACCGCTTGAAAATACATCGAGTTGCGTGAATTAATGTGTTTTTGTGTCAGACCATTGATCTTTGGGAAAAGAATTTAAGTATTTTGTAGTGCATGTGATCATATTAAAAAAAAAAAAAAAAAAACTAGTGACAGTTGCATGAAATTCTAGTTTCATCGGTTCTTGGAAATCTTAAAAGTACATGAGTTGTTGCCAGCTTTCATATGTCAAGGTCTGCAGGTGAAATATCTCGAGAAAATATGAACTTTGGTTCTGATCTATGTTGTTGTCAGCTATTGTTGTAAGGTGCATGTGATAGTTTGATAAATTCAAAGTCTCGATAATATCATTTGTTGATCAGACTTTGCATGTGATTATTAATCCTTCAAGACTTATCGGCTAAATCAGTTTGTGTTGATCTATTTCAAGGTTTACGGTCCAATCAAATTTTTTTATACATAATAGTGTCGGCCACTTGATATTCTCAATATATTGATAATTGTTTCGATAATGTGTTTGGTCCAATCATATTCTCTTGACTCTTGAAGTTGTCGACATAGTTAAAGTTTGGTCAAATGAGAATTTAGAGGTTTGGTACATGTGAATTGTGATTTAATTGAGATAGTGGTGGATATACACCAGGCAAAATCCTAGTTCAATTTACACATAATGTTCCTCCCCTGAAGCCGTCGCCGGAAGTGCTCGACGGTGAGTCTCATTCCGGGATAGCGAGCAAGGTTCTTGGATACTCACTCCGGTGACTGTCCCGTGCATACCTTTCTCCCTATTCAGTCTTGGTGATTCACCCATTCGCCTTTCGGGTCGGTCGATCTCTCAATTCGCGGTTTCTTTTTTCCTCCTGGGCTCTCGTTGTTTTCTTCATGGCGGGCGACGGTGAAGAACCCTGGAGAGATGTTCATTATCGGAGACAACGAAGACATAATGAAAAGGAAATCACTTTTTACGTGGCAAATCTTCCTGACAGAGCATCCAAGACAATCCTGGGGAAAGCCTTCCAACAGTTCGGGACAGTAACAGATGCGTATGTGGCAAAGAAAAGAGATTCACGTGGAAAACGTTTCGGGTTTATTAGATATGTGGGAGTTTCAGACATCGAAGGGGTGCTGAGGAATATGAACACAGTTACAATTCATGACGTAAAAATATTGGTTTCACTTGCTAAGTATGACAAAGATCATCAGAGGATTAATCACCAGGAGTTCCGTTATCAGGAGTCCGGAGTAGGTGAGCGGAAAAAGTGGGTTCCAAAGACAAATATTCCTTCAGCGGCCAACGGGGTTAAGGGAGGAGTATCGTATGCTGACACGGTGAGGGGTGCGGGTCCTTTTAATGAAGGAAAAACTTTAAGGGTGGAAGGCTCTGGGGCGATCTATCCGAACCATTGCAAGGGCAAATCGATAATCGGTATAGCACGTAATCCCAGAGCTCTTGTAGCGGCGGAACGGGTAATCCTAGGCGGAGGCTTCCTCAACTTTGGATTCACATATGTGGGAGGTTTGATGGCATTAGTTACCTTTAAAGACCGAGACACCGCAACTAAGTTCGTAGAGGAGGGGCAGCCGTTGTGGTCGACTTTATTCACAAAAGTAAAAATCTGGGAGGGAGAGGAACTAGAGTATTGCCGAGTGGTAAAACTAAATATTCATGGAGTCCCATTAATGTTACGTGACAACAATTTTTTCGATCGTGTGGGAGGATTGTTTGGGGAGGTGATGCAACAGTCAGACTTCTCATGGGATGATACTAACGTAGCCGTTGGATCCTGCCATGTCATGATAAATTCTGCTAGACGAGTGGATGAGGAGGTCTCGGTTATTTGGAAAGATAGATGTTTTAAGTTCTGGGTCATTGAGGATTCAATCCCGTGGAAACCAGAATTCGAACCACCCCTGTCGACAAAGGAATCGGATTGGATGGAGAATGAATTAGACCCAGTTAAGGAGACGGAAGACATTGAGGACGGGGAACTGATAAGTTCCGACGAGGATACCGATTCCGACGGCCGAAAGGTAATGGATGAGACGGTGCCGGAATCTCAAGAGACTCCGGTTGTTTCTCCAATTTTGGTCGACAACATGCATGGGAACTCTAATATGCCGGTTCGTATTCCTAGGAAAAGGAATGATGATGGAGTTGGTTCCAAGAACACGCCTAAAGGTAAATCAGGAGGACCCCACCACAGTAACACCCAGTGTGATAGTCCCAATACTGGCGGCCCATATTTGAACCCGGGCCATCCACAAACTGTACTCCTGGGTAAAAGAAATCGTAATCTCCGCAGCCCTCCTTCTGTGGGCTCAACCCAAGGCCCACAAACTAAAGCCTACTATGGAGATACTCCTCATCCAGCCCATTTTGACTTAAATGTTCCAGCAAGTTCCAGAAGCCAAAATACATCGGTCCTAATGGAGAATAACAATTCAATTCCTCCTACCCCTACAGTGGTAATCAACACGGAGACGGCGACGGAACCAGATCAGGGTGGTATACGTCCCAGCTTTGCAGGAATGACAAAGCAGGGGCCTGATATCTCTGCTGAATTAGCGGCAACAGTGCAGATCGGAGCAGCGGTCGGGATTAATTTGGCCGGTTTTGAAGATATCACAACTGTTGAGATTCTTGGTGAAGGTGTCGCTGAGTGTCATCAATGAATTGCTTATCAACCAATTTACGCGGTGTCCGGAATAACCGGAAGGTAGAATGGATTAGAGGTTTAAAAACCAGCCATGGGGTGCAATTTATCGCTATTCAGGAAACAAAGCTGGAGTATTCAGGTAACTTTCAATTTTGTAACTTTTGGGGTAGGTCTGCGTTTCAAGTAGCAACAGTAGATGCAATTGGGACTTCGGGAGGAATTGCTTCGATATGGGACCCGTCGGTTTTCTCCTGTGTTGAAGTAATCCGGTCCCGATATTTTCTGTGTGTTTGTGGTGAAATTGTCCAAACTGGGGTACTTTTAAACGTGGTGAATGTTTACGCGTCTAATGATCCGGCAACCAGAAAGCTATTATGGCTGGATCTTGTACATTTAAAGAACTCGAGGCAAGGGCTTTGGATTTTTCTGGGCGATTTCAATGAGGTGCGGAACCCTAGTGAAAGGGTGAATTCAGAATTTATCGCATCAAATGCTGAAGCTTTCAATGATTTCATTTTATCTGGGGCATTGCATGATTTGCCTTTAGGGGGGGCACAGTTTACTTATATGTCGGATAAAGGGGATAAACTAAGTCGACTCGATAGGGTCTTAGTTTGCCTCGGGTTCCTCGAAAAATGGCCGAATTCGTCCATCACAGGCCTAGAAAGATATATTACTGATCATCGTCCGCTCCTTCTTAACGCTACCCCTGCGGATTTCGGCCATATTCCGTTTAGACTCTTTAACTCATGGTTCGAATACCCTGGTTTCATGGAATACGTCACGTTTTTATGTAGCTCTTTCCAGTTTAATGGGCCAGCAGATCTCAGATTGGCTACGAAACTGAGATGGCTGAAATATAGAATAAAGGAGTGGGTCAAGGCGGAACGAGGGAGGGGAGAGGAAGTATATAAAGAAAAAAGATCACTGGTTATAGCCCTTGAATTACTGGCTGAGGAACGAGAACTATCCCCAACAGAGCAAGAATTTAGATCAGAGTGTAAGCAGTTTATGTGGGAGCACGATCGGCTCAAAGACCTTGATATGCGTCAAAAATCAAGGGCTAGATGGGCCCTTGATGGGGATGAAAATTCAAAATTTTTTCACATGACGGTAAAATCAAACCTCAACTCTAATAGAATAAATGGAGTGTTTAAGGATGGGTCCTGGGTCACTAATCCGGCAATCATAAAACAAGAATTTTGTGAGTTCTTTACCAATCTATTCTCGGAACCCATGCCAAATCGGCCAACCATTGATTGCCCAAACTTGAAGGCACTTTCATTAGATGAGGCCGTAGCTCTAGAGACTCCATTCTCTCTAGGAGAAGTAAAAAACGTTGTTTGGGAATGCGATGATGATCGTGCACCCGGCCCGGACGGGTTCAATCTTCGGTTCATTAAACGATGTTGGGAGGGTTTGAAAAATGATTTCCTCCAGTTATTTGATGAATTCTATAACACTGGCAGTATAAGTAGCTGTTGTACATCTTCATTCATAGCCCTTATTCCAAAGATAAAGGACCCGTTAAGCCCGAGGGATTTCCGTCCAATTAGCCTGATTGGATGTGTAAATAAAATCATTTCAAAGGTTCTTGTTAACCGTCTCAAAGGGGTGGTGGCGAAACTGATCTCGGAGGAACAAACGGCTTTTTTAAGTGGTAGGAGTATTACGGATGGCCCGCTAATGCTGAATGAAATCCTAGCCTGGTTAAAAACGACAAAAAAGGCCGGAATGCTTTTCAAAATAGATATACACAAGGCCTATGACTCTCTGAACTGGAATTTTCTTCTATCCGTAATGTCTAAGATGAATTTTCAGTCGAAATGGCGTACGTGGGTCTTGGCTACTCTACGGTCTTCACGGGCGTCCGTGCTTGTTAATGGATCTCCTACCATGGAGTTCGGGTGCACACGTGGCCTTAGGCAAGGAGATCCCCTATCTCCGTTCTTGTTTCTCATGGCAATGGAAGCTTTATCTGGTATTATGAAGGAAGCTACATCGGTCGGATTATTTCATGGAATCAAATGCTCAGGTAACGGCCCTACTCTAACTCATTTGCTCTATGCCGATGACGTCGTTTTTATTGGTAAATGGTCAACGGAGAATGCTACAAATTTAAGGAGAATTTTGAGGTGCTTTTACTTGGCATCGGGTTTAAAGGTTAATCTCGGCAAAAGCAAATTATATGGTGTGGGGGTGAATATTACTTTAGTAGAAGATATGGCCATTGATTTACAATGTAAAGCTGGAACATTCCCGTTTAAATACTTGGGCCTTCAAGTAGGAGGAAACATGAACCTGATTAAGAACTGGAAACCAGTTGTGGAAGCTTTTAAGAATCGGCTATCCTTATGGAAGGGCAAAATCCTCTCCTACGGGGGTAGGATCACCCTAATCAAATCAGTACTCAGTTCGCTGCCGTTGTACTATTTTTCCTTATACAAGGCCCCGGTACAAGTAATTAAAGAACTTGAAAGTATTCGGAGAACTTTCTTCTGGAGCGGGTCGGAAGACAGTTCTAAAGGTAATTGGATAGCATGGGAAAAAGTAATCTCGCCGGTTAAATATGGTGGTTTGGGCTTCGGGTCCTTAAGGGATGCAAATCTCGCTATGCTCGCAAAATGGTGGTGGAGGTTCAAGGTCGAGAAGGAAGGACTATGGAGAAAAGTAATCTGGTCACTACATAGCAAATCAAGATCATGGAACTTCATCCCAATAAAGATCTCGGTCCCTGGTCCTTGGAAGCAGGTTTGGAGTATTGCTGGTGAATTAGAAAAATTGAATCTGATGTTATCAAAGCAGATCAAAGGAGTTCTAGGTAATGGGGAGGATATACTATTTTGGATAGACACGTGGATTGGTGATTCGCCTTTGGCTTACCAGTTCCCGATGTTATTCAACTTGGAGGTGGAAAAAATGTGCACGGTTTCGGCTCGTCTTGGAAGCAATAATCAAGGTGATTCAGTGATGTGGACCTGGAACAGGGCGCCGTTGACTGTAGCGGAGGTGACCGAACTACAACAGTTATCTCAGAAATTGTTGGGGACTAGATGTCAAAACAAAAAAGATCAGTGGAACTGGGGACTAGATTCGAAGGGCGAGTTCTCAGTCAGAAGTATTAGACGATACGCACAAGACTACAATCGTTCTCCACCGCCTTTGGTTTTCAAATGGAACAATTGGACACCAAAGAAGGTTGGGGTAGTGGGTTGGCGTGCGATGGTGGAAAGGCTACCGACAATGGCGTCATTATCATTAAAAGGCATTCAACTAGCGTCGGTAATATGTCCGATGTGTAATGAAGCTCCGGAAACTAGTGACCATCTTTTCGTATCCTGTCAGTTCGCTCAATTAGTGTGGTCTATCATTTCACAATGGTGCAAGATTCCAGAATTTTTCGCCTTCAGTCTCAATGACTTTCTTCTAATTGACGGTTTGGTGCCGGGGTCAATCAAAAGGAAAAAGAGCATTCATGCAGTAGCTCTTGTATTCATATGGAGTATCTGGAGGATGAGAAATAAAGTGGTATTCGATCAAGCTACCGTTTCGGTCCCAACGGTCGTGGAGGAAATCAAAGGTATGAGCTTTCAATGGGTAAAATATCGTTCGAAAGAGGCCTGTATTACCTGGGACAGTTGGAGGAGGTTTGAAGTTTTTTGATTCCATTTTTTGTCCAGGTAGCACTATCCATGTATTTGTTTATAGTTTGATATGAGCTGGTGGATGTAACTATGGTGGATGTAATTGTGGTGCTAGCTCCTTGCTAGAATGAATAAAAAATTTTGTTGGCCGTTAAAAAAAAATTGAGATAGTGGTGTGCACGTGAACAATCTGATTTGGGTAAACATTTAAAAGGGTGTTGGTCATTATAATACTTGTTTAGTCCAAGAAAGTTAATTTGATAAAGTGTTTTGTTGGCTTGTGAAGATTGCATGTGATAAGAGAATTGTTTGTCGTTTTAGTGGGCATTGAGGTCAGTTTATAGCTTTGAGTTCACTGTCAACAAAGTGTTGTGTTGATTTTCACTGTTAAGTGTTGTGTGATTAAAGTTCTCGGCTCAAGTCATATTTTTGGCTCAATCAACATTTAAAGTGAACATTTGACACCGAAACATGGAAACTGAAGAAGATATTGCATTGTATTACTATGGATCTCAACAAGAGAGTTATAATGTGATTAAAGAAGAACCAGTTTTTGAAGAATCAATTTCAAAAGAATCAGTTTCAGTAAAAATGGATTCAGAAACTGATCTAGATAAGGTTGAAAATAATTTGGAAGTTGTTTCGGAGAAAGTACCAGTGTTTGATAACTCATCAGATGAAGAGAGTGATGATGACAGTAAAGAAATTAGTCAACTTGAATTTTATAGAATTTTGATGGCACCTGATTTGTTTAATATGCTTGTTGCAGCAAAAATGGAGTTACTCAAAACAAAACGAGCTGCAAAAATGAAGGATCTAAAGGTAGAAAATGTGGAAGAAAACGTTCAAGTGATGAAAGAACAGGTTGAAGAGATTCCAGCTCTCAAGACTGAGAAGAAAGCTGAAGTTGAAAAGATGCCTGGGAAATGCTCAGAATGTGATCAATCTAGAGCAGAAAATGTCAAACTCTTAAAACAAGCAGAGAGTTTGACATTGGAAAACAAGATTTTGAAAGAAAAAGAAAAAGAATTTGAAAGCAAAAAGAAATCTTCAGAAGATGAAGATTTCTGGATAAAGCTTGAAAACAAGAATTTGAAAGCAAATGAAACAAAATTTCAAGAACAGTTAAAAGTTTTGGAAAATGAAAAATCTGTTCTTGAAAACCTTAAAATTGAAAACGAAAAAACAATCAAGTCTCATCTTGAACGAATTTCTCAGCTTGAAAATGAAGCTGAGAATTCAAGGAACAAAATAGATGAACTTGAAAAGAAATTGAAAGGTTTTGTGACTTCATCAGATAGTTTGAATTTTCCTTGTCCAAAACCGATCAATTCAGTTCCAATAAGTGACAATGTCACAAACTTTGACAATGTCAAAGTTGAAGATTGTGATGAGAAATCTGATGATGAAAAAGATAAAAGTGAAAAACAAAAATTGTTTTTGAAATTAAAAGAAAAATTTCAAGAAACTGTTCTGCAATCGACTGTAAAAGGAGAATGCTCTAAGCAAAAACCTTTGAAGAAGAAAGTGGAACAAAAACAAAAAGAGAAAATTTTGAAAAATGTTCAAAAAGAAAATAACAGCTCATCAGATCGATCATCCAATCGCAATCAAAAACCACAAAAAGTAAAAAATGAAAACTCAAAAATTGTTGGTAATAAGTGGTGCAGGTTTGACCACAGTGCTTCAAAGTCAAATCTAGCTTACAAGAGGAGAGATGGATATCACCAAGCCAAACAGTGTTATGATTTGAATGTTTGGACTGAGAATGGTGATTGGTACGATAACAGAGTGTGTTACAGATGCGGCTATCAAGGACACATTGCTGTTAACTGCCAAAGTTGGAATTATGAGACGAGGAGATGTTTTAATTGCAATATCATTGGCCACATTGCTAGAGATTGCTCAATGAGATCAATGAGAAGATCGAGGGCTGAATCTCAGAAGCAGGTGAAGAAACCAGTCAACATCAAGCCCAAAGAACAAAAGGTTCAAGAACCTAAAGTTCAAGAAACGAAAGTGAAGCTTTCTCAAGGGCAAAAAGACAGACTGAGGAAGAAGAGGAAGAAGGCGAGAGAGTATCTCGAGAAGATTTTGTCCTCGGGTTCATCTGTTGGTAAAAATAAGAGTTTTGATGAATCGTTTTCCTCAACTGCAAAGTTAAACAAGACGAGTTCATCAGATACAAATCTGAGGACAGAAGAGAGAAAGAAGAAGAAGAAAGTTGTCGGCGATGAATCTGGCTCATCAAAGTCAGACAAGCCACATTCAGGCAATGATTCTGGTATGGTAAAGCCAGAAGAGCCGGTAGTTGAGGTAAAAACTGAGAATTCAGGTTTAACAATGGATGATGCAAATTTTCCACCATTGTTGAACAAGAATTCAAAATCACCCAAGGACCGTCAGGCTTGGGTGAATCTGTTTAAATGAAAAACCTGACTTGCCGGAGTTCCCAGGTTGGTAAGCGTGGAACATGAATCGGCACATTTCTTGAGAAATTCACATTTGTGATATTTCGACTTACAAGTGGTAAATCAGGGACATTAAATTGTACTTGATTTTCTACAAGTGATGTTTGTGGATTGATCTTACAAATGTTAAATCTTTACAAGTGGTTGAAAAGAACAAGATGAAGTGATGACCCCGTACCTACAAGTGATTGGTAAACAAACTAATTTTTCCGGAAAAACCATTTTGATTAAAACAAACTTAAGTGTTTTGAAATCACTATGGGAAAATAGTTTGTTGTGAGGGGGAGTTCTGATTGTTTATGCCAAGTGGATGGCGAATTGAAGTGATTCGATATCAGTTGTCATATTTCTTGTACAGTTTGTTTCAAATTTTCCCAGAAAATCAAAATTGAGACATATTTTGATTTTAGGGGGAGAAAAATTTTTAAAAAATTAGAAAATTTGAAAATGTCAAAAACATTGAAAAATTAAAAATGAGTTTTGTTGTAAAAAGAGGAAATGATAGTAGATCAGTTGGACTATCACAACATGCTAAAGAAATGGAAAGTCTAAATGTGATAAACGGTCTCACTAAAGATGTGACGGTAGGCTCAGCTAGACTAGTAGATTTGCGATAACGATACAAACTTAAATGAAAAAGCCTAGTTCTAGTGGGAAACATGGTCGAAAGCATAGTACTTAGTTTTGTCCTTCTTGATTGTGTGCCTATTCAGTAATCGCTGATTGTCGAAAGACATAAAACTGGTTAAGTTTGTGAATTTTCACAACTTTGCTGAAAAGTCGCTGTGATTGTGCATTTTATTTTGCAAAGATTTAAACTTGTCTTATTTCTTTATTTTGTTTAAGCATCGGACATCCTCTGCGTATACGTGAGTATCGACCTGGATGTTGTTGCCTAAACGTTCTGCTTTATTTTCTTTGGTGTTTCGTTTAAGCTTTGGACCTCCTCTGCGTATACGGGAGTATCGACCTGGTGGTTAAAGCCTAAACAACTTCAACTTGTTTTATTTTTCTTATTTTGTTTAAACATTGGACTTTCTCTGCGTATACGGAAGTATCGACCTGATTGTTAATGTTTAAACATTCTGCTTTGTTTTCGCACAAATCACAGTTGATAAAGTTTAAAGGCATTACTTGAGTCAGTGTATTGCATGATGAGGGGATATGCTGAGATCGTGGGGTCCATAAGAACTTAGTGCTATCTAAATGTACCTAATCGTATCGGTAAGCAGATTGAAAGTTTTTAGATTGAGTTTAAGAGGACAAACAATATCGTCAATCAACGTGAATCGTTTAGAACTGAAAATGTTTAAAGCTTAACGGTGTTGGTGATTTGTCACAAAAACTGATATGATCCTCTTACGCAAACTCACAAAAATATTGTTTGTAAATATTTCTTTACTGTATTTCTGTTATTTCAAAAATCCAAAAAGATTTTAGTGTGTTTTAGCATAAATTTTGAAAAATACAAAAAGATTTTCGTCAACTGATGATGAAGAGCTGATTTTCGAAATTCCAAGTGCTGAATATGATGAACTGGTTTGGGAGTGTGTGTTTTGAATTGTTAAATTTACTCTGTGAAAGAAGTTGAGTTTAGTTAATCAGGGTCATTAATTTGAACTTGATATAACTATTTCCAGTAAGTTTTTCTTATTGATTTAAGTAAAAACTTTTGTGGTGGTGAGAAAATTTGTGTAGGAAATGAGCTTAAACAGAGATAAAGCCAGGATGCAATCTCAAGGTGATAGCTAATTCCAGACAGCGATCCCATCATGATGAGAGGGGGAGTCTGACGAAGTTAGAGCCAAAGAGAAGATCCTGGTATATGGGAAGAGTTCGAGAAGACTGATAAAGATTGAAGATGCAGAGACTCGACACTGAAGACTCCGTCA
Organism: Helianthus tuberosus; assembly: GCA_030545235.1. Classification (NCBI taxonomy): domain Eukaryota; kingdom Viridiplantae; phylum Streptophyta; class Magnoliopsida; order Asterales; family Asteraceae; genus Helianthus; species Helianthus tuberosus. The sequence continues at coordinate 6,831,024 of CM060362.1, forward strand.
ACATCTGAGGGGGAGTCTGTTGGTGCATTCATCTGTTGTCTACGTCCTATATCGAGTCTCGGTTTACAAGTTTGAAACTGAAAGTTTGAATGTAAAGTTTGAAATGAAAGTTTGAGATAGGGTTCCGTTTGAAATAGGTTGTTTCAAAGGGTTCCGTTTGAAAGGGTTCCGTTTGAAAATGTTGTGTTATTTTCAAACGGAAGGGTCACTTTCAAACGGAAGGGTCTAGCCTATATATACCCTTCAAACGGTTTCATTTGTAAGGTTCTAGTTTCCGACGCCGAGGTGCTGTCGAAGTGTCTCTGTACTGTAAACTGTTAAAGATCAATAAACAAGACATTTAATAGTGAATCCAAGCTGAACGAAGACCGAATCAATGAATTCCGCCTCTGATTCGGTCTGAGCACTCTTCTGATCGACTCGTTAGGTCGTTTCCCGATCCTACACATGCGCAATTATTTATTATAACATTCGTAATTAGGGTTAACACAACCTATGCGTAATTTTCATGTTTGATGGCATACTTGATTTGAATTTTGTAACATGCTTTTTAAAAATGAACATTCGTTATTCACTTCGTACATTCGCACGTTAAGGCGCTATTTTAAAATAATATTCCCTATATATAAATGAGAATCACCTTGAATTGTAAGAACCATGAGAACTAGGTCTGACAAAAAACAAATTTCTCAATGATCTTTAAAAAAATCACCTCTTCCAACAAAAAAATGTAGGTTGCATAAAATTTACATCAGTGTAAAAAAAAATTATTGGTGATGTCATCGTTCCGAAAAAAAACTTACATTAGGAATAACTACCGGGTCGACAATTTATTTTTCTTTTTTTTACATGTGTCTTTGTAACATTTTCCTCTACCTTTGTGAAAAAAAAAAAAAAGTGGCAAAACTCACGCGGGAAGTAGGAAATCAATCTAGTTGTGTTTGATCTCAAATAATGATTGTAGAATGTTTTTAAAAATAATTTTGGACATTTTGTAGCCGATTTAAGTGATTCAAAACGTTAAACACTTGGGTTTGGGAGGAGGGGGGTCTTGGGTTCAAGTCTAACAGACGACATAGATTAAAAAAATTGTCGTTCAAAAAACAAAACTAAAACGAGTTTATTTAGTAAATAACACATGAAATAAAGACATTGGATTTAAAGACAAAAGATCAAATACAAATACCTTTCACGTACAAAACGTTCGAACCAAAGGTTTCCTAACAAAACGTGGTGACATTTTCGTAATTATTTTACTCGTAGAGTAATTATCAAAATTACTCTACAAATGATCTTCTATGGTAATTTTGAATTGTGTATATGTTGTTTGATTAATTTGTAGAGTAATTTTGATACACCTGTAGAATATTTTTTATAATTACCCTACGAATAAATTAATTACGAAAATGTCACCGTATTTTTTTACTTTTTCATGCCTTTCGTATGTTTTGTAAGTTAAATATATTTGAACGCAAGCTTAACTCTAGATTTAAAAAGTCATAGATCAACAAAAGGCTGTTGTGGTGTAGTGGTTATCACGTTCGCTTTACACGCAAAAGGTCTCCGGTTCAATCCCGGGCAGCAACAAAAACAAATTGATTTTTTTCTTAACTCTACACATCATTATCATAAGAGCAATGATATATTACATTTCACAATCGAAAATAGAACACACAACCCGTCTACATGCCGACTATACAACCCGCCACTCCCATCTTTATTTTTTTACTCTTTTTTTGTAATGTTTTCTATCGATTTAGTAATAGGTAGGATAGTTCTGCAACGATCCAATTTCATTATTCATTAAATGGTAAATATTTTATAGATGTATCTACCCTTACTTGAGAATAGGATTTCCCTTTGTGTGTATATATAGAGCTTATTAGAGAGGGTTTAGGTTAGTCTCCACCTTTTACAACACCACCATTATTCACCTCCCTCTCTCTCTCTAAATATCATGATCTTCAAGATCACTAACCACCATCATAATCATACACTAAAAGGGAACCCAATCTATGGAGAAACATCCCAATCTTCATCAATATGGTTCACTAGCCTAATCCGGTATATATATAAGTTCTAAAATTTTGTTTATATTACATTTAATCTAAAGAATTGATCAACATGTGATATCAGAGTTCATATGTTAACTAATCAATTCGTTTTTGTTTAGAAACAAAAAGTTTTGATGAAAAACCACATAAAAAACAGATCTTTATGAACTTTTATAAAGTTTTCGGGTTTTATAGAACTTTTATATAATTTTCGGATCTAATGTTCATTCTTAGGTTTATGGGTTGTTAGATCTGATTAAAACTTTTTTAAATCTCATTAAAACCATTAATTTCGGGTTCTTTTAATAAAATTAGTCAAAAAAAAAAGTTTGAATGTTCTTTATTTTCTTGATGATCTTCATCATAAAATGGATGAAAATCATGTATTTTGGTGTTTGATTCAAATTAAAACTTGTTTTTAGATATTTTGGGTGTACTTTTCCCCTTATTTGCAAATAAACCCAAAAGTTTGAAAATTGTAAAAAGGACAGATTTGCCCAAAGTTTTAACATATGAATTATATGTTGAACTTTAAACAATTATAGTTATACCATATAGATCAGTACCGCTATTTCGGTAGGGTACCCAGTCTGGCACAATTTTGTTTTTTCAACATTTGAGCAATGAAATCGATACAATATAGAATAAAATCGGTACTTGTATCAATATACAGTACGAGTATCAAATAGGGTAAAATCGGAAGGAGTAGCAATAAATATGGGTACCAAATTAATATAAAAAAAAATATCTACTCCAAAAAGTCTCTTGAAATTCTATAAAAACAGTTGTTGCAAGGGGTTTTTTAGAAAACCAGCGGGAAACCCCACAGATCCAACTGTTTATGTTTATGCGACAGTAGATTGTGGTTTCATGGTGGAAAAGGGAGAATCGAGTCAGATTTATACCTTTGGCAACCAGATCGACGACAGTACCAAACTTCGGTGCAGGGGTGGATCTACCCAAGCCGGAGTGTGCCCGGACTACCTCTCAACTTTGTATGCGCAGTGTAAAATAATTTTTTTCAACATTTTATGTAAAGGATACTCGGGCGCATCAGTTATCACAAAGTCTGAAACCGAGTTTTTTTCATCCGTTTGTGAGAGGGGCTACATATATAGTAAGTCCAGAAATTTATAGTTTTTAATTGACTTTTTGTGCCAAAATGTTATAAATTATACCGTTGGTTGAAGACTATTCCAGTGGATTTTTTTGCTACACATCGCAAAGCTTTGAGAGTTTTCAGTGGTGACTGTAGTTTGTATTTCAAAGATGAAAATGAAAAGGAACATAAGGTCACATATAAGAAGACTTCTCACAAGCTTACTAAAGGACTGGGAAAGTTATTGGCTGCACTTAAACCGGATGATGGGGACATTATGGTGTTTGAGTTCGTTGGACACCGCCACTTCAAGGTTGTAATCTTGTTCTTTTGTATGTGTATGTTTTTATATGTGGCTTAATTAACAATCTTGGTTTTCAATTTGTAGGTCCATATTGTGATGAAATAGCTTTTTCTACCAGTGAATTGCACTGAATTGCCTGTGAATAGAAAACTGAAGGATTTAGATGAAGTATGGAGTATTATTGTGTTACCAGTATTTGTTTATATGGTTTCGATTAATGTAAAATATGTCGGTATCTTTTTGGGCGTATCACAACTTTAAATTTTGGTTTCTATAATAGGTGTTGGTAATGTAATGCATCAAATCAACACTGGTCCAAACCGGGTTCCCGTCGCATTACACGGGAAAAACCCACTAGTATTAATAATTGATCAAATATAACTTAATATTTTAATTTAAAAAGGTGTTTCTTATAAGCTATAACCACTACAATAAAACTTAAAATAAATTTAATCAAAGTCCTATTTTGTCGGTTGCAAATATAAACAACTTTATTTAAAAAAAATAATAAATAAACAATGAGTTAATTAAATGATGATGATAAACTTTACCTTGACTTTAGTAAACATGAGATGGTTATGTGACAGAATGGTTAAGTGACGAAATACTTTGCATATTAAACCCTAATGACTCAACTGAAACAACGTTAAACATCAGCAACGCCAAGTTAGTGATGCTCCACGCAAATATGCTTTCGTCGTCGACCATCGCAAACGCCGAAGATACACTGCTTCCGTCGTACGGTTGCCAGTTATTCTGAGCGTACATTTTGTAAATTCCCCGGAGATTGAAGGTCGTCTTTTGGTCTTTCAAAGCTTATTGATTTAGAAGTTCGAAACATCATGCTTTGCTACTAATTTCAAAGCTTAAACAGTTTGCTTTAGCTATCCAACTTTAGCCACTCATATTTAGAATGTAGTGTTTTATTCAAGAGTTGATATTTTCCCTTTTAATCTTAAAATTTCACATTTTAGTCTGATATTTAAAACAATTAAACTAGACTATGTCGACACACCTCAATATTTCAAATATTATTATATTCTTTATAATATTCAAAATTTATTATGACAATAGAAGGGATGTTACAGCTTTCGCAAGTCCAAAATTCGGTAAAATCACAACATGTAAATTGGATAACTCCCAATATACTTTTATTAATCACAAAATCTTAATGACTATTTACAAGACTAGATAACTTTTCGCTCAAATCCCCTAATCCTACTTGAATAGTTAGTTATCTTTAATCATCTAAACAACATTCTAAATAATAACATGTATGACATATAACATTTAGCATATGTAACAACTAGAGGATGGGGTTTTCGTTTGTATTAGGTAGTCGTTTATAACATTTAGCATATGTAACAACTAGAGGATGGGGTTTTCGTTTGTATTAGGTAGTCGTTTAGGTGAGATGTTGTTTGAAGGGTACTATAGTCTATAACAAGTGTCTGTACAGTAACTAACCGAACTGATACTAACCAAGTTCCCGTTGCGAAGCACGGGGGAATATCACTAGTATATATTGTTGGTGAAGCTTCATGAATAGTGTTGTATATTTATCATTTTTGTTACTGTGATATATATAATAAATTTCAATATTTTACACAAAGATTATAGCAGTGTAATGGTTTCTCTCCATTTTACTGAAAACAGTTAACCCTCTTATATCTTTTTCCCTCCACTATTCTATAATATAACAATTGTTGAAACTCCTTATGAATAGTATATTAATTTGGCAACTATAGCATACTAATTACATTTTTGTCATCCTTTTTTTTTTTTTTTTGAAAAAAACCCCTTTTCGGATCCACCAATCATATTTATCAAAGTTAAGTGATGTACTTAGAATATAAATTAAATTTGATTTATTAAATTTGTATTCTTTATATTAATGTAATTCTAAATAGTTACCTTATTTTCTCTATTTAAATCTTGATAAATTTTATTAGGAAAGTTTTTATATTAAGTAATAAGAATGTGTTTTTTTTTTTTAATTTGTTTCTTTTGTATTCTTCTGGTATAAAAATACTCTAGACATAGTTTTTTCTTTCAATTATGATAGCGAGTGCCAATACCTTAAAGAAGCAAAATGATACCGATCGAACTCCCGTCACAAAGCACGGAAGAATTCTACTAGTTACAATAAAATCCTGCTTAAGGATAATATGTTGGTAGGGAATATAATATTTTTTATGTATACATATTGATAGTTGTGTTTTATGAGTTTCATTTCTAAGCGTTATGTTTTACATAATTTACGTCTTTTAATCTATTTAATGATCATTGCAGTTAAAGAGATTTTATATCATATGAAACAAATTACACCAAGATAGCCGGTAAGCGGGCAACAAGCTGCGCCGCTACCCCTTTTTGAATAGCGAAACCTAACCTAGTAAAAACGAAACCCCGATCTCTAGGAGACGAAATGTTGCTGTGAACAACCCGTTGGACCCGTTCAAGAAATCTGATGGCTTCTGGGGCTAGCGAGCCAAAGGTATCAAAGGCAAAGTTGTATAAAAAGAACTATATTTTTGGCATGCGTCTTTAATAACTTATGTTTATTACCTTTCTTAAAAAAGGATGAATATGCATGCGTCTTTAATTTTGTTTTTCAACGCTCCGGATAAGGTTTGTAATAAACAAAGTTGTATAAAAAGAACTATATTTTTGGCATCGTAAGCTATAGTGAATGGCAATAGCATACCGGTATCATGAAGAACCAAACCAAACAAATACTGACATCGGTACCAGTATCGAGTATTATTGTGTTACCGGTATTTGTTTATATGGTTTCGCTTAATGGTTGCAACTGGGGCAGAGCTAATAATGGTGCTTTGATCTAAGGAGGAGATGCATAAAAAAGGCTCAAAAGGTTTTATTTGTAAATGAATGAAAAAGATGTAAAATATTATCTCTCCTCTCACTTACACAAAAAGTGTAGGTGGTATATCTAAAAAAGTGTGTAACACATAGCAAGTTGTGGTTCACCCATTTGAGCTTGTTTGGTATTCTTGACTCAATAGGGATTTCTTGACTCATTTGAAAGTTTTAAATACAAATGGGTTTTAACATGCAAATGTGCGAAGTGATCAAATAACATGCGTAATTATTTATTATAATATTTGTAATTAGGGTTAACACAACCCATGCGTAATTTTCATGTTTGATGGCATACGTGATTTGAATTTTATAAAATGCGTATTTTAAAAATAACATACATTATTCACTTCATGCATTCGCACGTTAAGACGCTATTTTACAATAATATTCCCTATATAAATGAGAACGACCTTGAATTTTAACCACCAACCAGATACTTGTTGATCATTGCACTTACGACCATGGTTAACATTTTCCTTTATACTCAAAATTATAATAAGTTTGACGTCCAATATGGGGCAAGTTATTTCAACTCATCATTATCACACTATAGACCTTCACTCCTTCGTGGTCAACCATGATAATAAATCCCATAAATATATTTTATTAGATTATGTGATGGGTTACAAATGGGATCCTTTGTATAGAGACCATAGTACACTCTAGGGTTGGTTCCGGTACAAACCATATTTATCCTACACAAACCATAAGAACATATTCTAGCAATTAAAAAAGTTAAATTAGCACATACTAAAACAATACATACATAAAAGTAGCACTTTTGAATTATATTAGCACATGAAAATTAATCAAGATAATTGATTTTAGCACATATTTAAATGATATCAGCACTTTTTCTTAGTCAGCACATTGAAAACAAAAGAAAGATACAAATAAAGAATTAACTGCTTGTTAGCATATTTATAGGGAATTCGGATATTATTTTATCATTTCTCTATAATTGGTTGGTGTCATAGATAACACGTGACATTTTTTAAATGGTTCTTACAGTTTGTACGTGAAATGTGATTTGTATTTGGTCCTACTCCTTACACTCTATACCCAGTGCTATAACAAAATATCAATTCTTGGTCTAATATGAATACTCTCGCAAACTAAGCACGAGAGAGAATCAGGCCATATTACACTATACTATTACATGATATTGATTCTTAGTCTAATAAAGTTTTGTTTTGGCAAATTGGATTTAAATAATCCCAACTCATTGTTATTGGCCAATAATAATCCCAACTCATTTAATCACCAATAATAATCCGAACTATTCACTTTTGTTTGTAAAATACTCCCAGTTAAAAAAAACACTAACTAGGTTAAAAAATTGCTGATGTGGCATGCCACGTCACCTGCCACATCAGTTGCCACGTCATCAACTCATCATTATCACACTATAGACCTTCACTCCTTCGTGGTCAACCATGATAATAAATCCCATAAATATATTTTATTAGATTATGTGATGGGTTACAAATGGGATCCTTTGTATAGAGACCATAGTACACTCTAGGGTTGGTTCCGGTACAAACCATATTTATCCTACACAAACCATAAGAACATATTCTAGCAATTAAAAAAGTTAAATTAGCACATACTAAAACAATACATACATAAAAGTAGCACTTTTGAATTATATTAGCACATGAAAATTAATCAAGATAATTGATTTTAGCACATATTTAAATGATATCAGCACTTTTTCTTAGTCAGCACATTGAAAACAAAAGAAAGATACAAATAAAGAATTAACTGCTTGTTAGCATATTTATAGGGAATTCGGATATTATTTTATCATTTCTCTATAATTGGTTGGTGTCATAGATAACACGTGACATTTTTTAAATGGTTCTTACAGTTTGTACGTGAAATGTGATTTGTATTTGGTCCTACTCCTTACACTCTATACCCAGTGCTATAACAAAATATCAATTCTTGGTCTAATATGAATACTCTCGCAAACTAAGCACGAGAGAGAATCAGGCCATATTACACTATACTATTACATGATATTGATTCTTAGTCTAATAAAGTTTTGTTTTGGCAAATTGGATTTAAATAATCCCAACTCATTGTTATTGGCCAATAATAATCCCAACTCATTTAATCACCAATAATAATCCGAACTATTCACTTTTGTTTGTAAAATACTCCCAGTTAAAAAAAACACTAACTAGGTTAAAAAATTGCTGATGTGGCATGCCACGTCACCTGCCACATCAGTTGCCACGTCATCAAAAATGCCACGTAGATTGCCACATCAGCTGCCACGTCATCAAAAAATGCCACATCAACTGCCATGTCAGCAAAATTGCTGATGTGGCATGCCACGTCACCTGCCACGTCATTAATTTTTTAACCTAGTTAGTGTTTTTTTAACTGGGAGTATTTTACAAACAAAAATGAATAGTTCGTATTATTATTGGTGATTAAATGAGTTAGGATTATTATTGGCCAATAGCAGTGAGTTTGGATTATTTAAATCCAATTTGCCTTTTGTTTTTGATAGAATTGGATTTTCTATTCAAAAGAGAGTTGCGGCATAGTTTTTTTTTTACCGTTTCCATGTCCTAAATTTTCCTATAATATTACCGAATATATCTATATTTGAATTCAATAATTAAATATGTGATTCTTTACACAAGTGAATTCAAAGATGGCACCAATGATTGGATCAAACAATTAAACTTATGTGGAAGAACAAAAGTTGATTCAACACACAACCAACAAACTTCGATGTACGACTGTTTTTTCCCAAAGTTCCAAGAACAATTTTTTTCTTTCAACCTTTTAATGATTTGTAAAAAAAATTGGAAGATTAGAGAGTTATTTATAGATTGAAAATTGATTTTTTTTTTAAATATGACCGTTCAACGGTCAAATAATCAAACCAAACACTCCCATAGCGCCGCTATGCATATGGCGCCTCTTCTTTTCTTTGGCCCATAACGCCCTTCGTCCCGGTGTGCTGCAGCGCGATGTGGCGCTATGGGGCCACATACCGCCCCATAACAGAGGTGGTATAAGTAAAAAACAAGCAATCAAATCCTTACATTATAAACTAGTTCACGTGCTATAGAAATTTTAACCCAATTCAAAATACTTTTAATTTATCTAAACATAAAATAAATAATAATTATTTAACTCTTATCTAAATAAACTAGTGGGTACGTTTTAGTCAGCCACAATTACGAAGACTTGGGTCAGTATTCATGACTTTGTAGCCATTTTAACACACTCACGTCGTAGCTTTGAAAATTTACACAATTTTGGTAAATTTGAACAACTTATAGGATTTAATGATGGTAAAGAATAGTATATATAAGATAGTGTTCGTTCCACAGAATGGAATGGAATCTTAATGGAATTGGAATGTTGATTCTACTCTTTATTTTGTTAGTTTCAACAAGAAAACGAGGTGTTGTTTGTTTACCTTTTAATAAGGCTCTTAATGGTTCTGACCCCTTACTAGTTCAGCACTTAATGGTTCAGACTGTTTGTTTCATGAGCAGAAGTCTAAATTGTTCAGACTTTTGCCTCTGAATGGTTAAGTATTATACATAGTCTGAATGGTTAAGACCTCTAATCTGAATTGGTCAGACATTTGCCTCTGAACGGTTAAGCATTATACAGGCTCTTAATGGTTCAGACCTCTTAATAGTTCAGCACTTAATGGTTCAGACCTCTTTCTGGTTTAGCACTTAACCATTCAGATGTTGCCAAACAGCCAGTTGGAATTGAACGACAACATAAGAAAGAGAATCTAGATTCCAATTCCATCCAAACTCCATTTACGCAAAACAAATACACCTAAATTTCCGTTTCTGCGCGAATTCCCATTCCAATCCATGAAACGAACACTACCTAAATTTTTATGTGAAAACAAGAAATTATAGTGTTTTCTACAATTTTTTTTTTCAAATTAAGAATATTTTCATTCCAATTATTAGGGCAAATTACATAAGAATAACAGGTATACGAGCAACAAACTGCGCCGTCTGAATAGAAAATCATAATCTTATTACAAAAAGCTCATTAGTCCAAACTCCAAAATCCTTTACAAAACGCTCATTAGTCCAAATATTGTTTTAACTAATTTGATTGTATTTGGATGCCAATAACTATAACTTTCCAATATTTTTCTTAAAAACAATCAAATATACTTTTAATTCTACATATTTTTCGCGGCTATTAGGGAACGCACAATTTTACACACCTGGATACCAAATATCTCACATTATATCTTATTATTTGGATCCATGATTTTGACTTTTAGATTTTAGATCAACAAAAGATCACAAAATGACAAGATCAAAACCACTATGATTCACTTAGCCTAACTAAGTGATGTATATTTTTACATGCACTCATATTGGAGGCAAGGGTCGGTATTCTAAATCAGTGAAATTTTTTTTATTACTAGCTTTTTTCTACACTGTTTTGTGCAACCTCGTTTAGTATGTTATTAAATATTAAAAGTTTTAATAAAATTCTGTATAATGAATAGAAGGGTAGTAATTTTATTTTAGATCTTAAATAATGGATTTTCTACATAAGATATCCTTTATAGAAAGTTTAATTTTTTCTGATTTTAGTCAATAATAATAATATAATAAATCAAATTAATGAGTTTTGTAGAAAAAAGATAAAAATCAGACTGTGATTAGGAAAAAAAAAAAGAAAAAAGAAAAAAAAGGCACTCATTATATATTTGTGGTGGATTGACTATATACTTTAGACTTGAACCCATTACATCAGATAGGAGATTGACCCATATTGACCAAGATGTATGTTGTTTTCACAATTGACATCCAATTTGAGTTTGGATGCTTCGAACTTGAGTTTATATAAAGCTTGATTTGGGCAAATACGTATGTTGATATATCAGATCAACACACCTCGAAAACATTATGACAAATAATACTTGCCATAACCTTCTTTATCTTATTGCCTTTTCTTTTCTTTTCTTTTCTTTTCTTTTCTTTTCTTTTTTTTTTTTTTTTAATGGCTAAACTTGCATGTCATGGGGATTGAACCCATGACCTCCACCTATTCTACACCTTATCTAACTCATCAACACCATTGGACTATTCCCAATGGATATCTTGTTTCCTTTAGTTTGTCACTAAGGAATACAAGTGCCACTTCCCTTGGCCACCAACTGGTGGCAGAGGGAGGAGGAGATGGGAATTATAAGTGCATCGATAAGGAAAGGCATGCTCTTCTTCATTTCAAAGCACACGTTCATCAAGACTTCTATGGCCTTCTTTCTACATGGACTCCTAAAGAAGAAGCAACCAATGATTGTTGTAAATGTTGAATATTTATGTCCGATTCGATTAGTCAACGCTACCGACCGGGTCTTGACCCATAAGAGATACACCGTGGCAACGAACTAAAATCCACTTAACTAATTTAACTGGTAATTACGATCGATATGCGAGTATTAAATGAGAGACGGGTACATGGACCAGGTGAGACAAGAACACTCCTCTCGCCACTTGTCATGCATGCATCCATGCTACGCCACTTTTCGTGCATGCACTCTTGCATCGCCACTTCTCGCACATGCAAGGACCTTGGCCAATTGAAACACATGCATTATGCATGTTCGCCACTTGGCAAACATGCATGAGTCTCCATCTTCTATTTATTTGAGGTTTTGGGACTAGTTTAGAGGTTGTTGCAGGAACTAACACAACTCTCAAAAGGAATACCATAACCGACCGCCACCGGTGCCACCGCCACGTTGCCGCTCACCGCCGGCCACTCCACCGGTTCCGCCACTGGCCGCTGCTACACGGGTTCATACTCGCGTCTCGCAAGTTCAGATCACTAGCACTCGGCGTCTCAACCACCGGTTATTTACGAACCGAAGGTATATCTAGACTCCCTATGGTTGGTGTTTTATTTCGTGTTTGCATGTTGGTGATCTTGTTCCATTGCGGATATCCCTTAGTATAAAAGTGTTCATATTTTATATATTGTTACTTATGCTTCCGTTGTCTAAAAATATACATATATATTTTTAATAGTTAAAGTTTATTTAACTAACATATATGTAGGTATACATTTTTGTTAAAAGTATTTTGACTAATCTTTGTAGTAAATAAATATATACATATATATGAACCGGCTTCATTCAAAAATAAAAAAAATAAAAAGATTATACCACGGACATCCTTTAGAGGTATGAGAGCCGATACTCACCACATGCAAATCGAAACCGGTCTTTTTTTCTCCGAAATAATAAGTCACAAACTTTAAAGTTTAAAGTTTTTGATTTATTTTATTTTGGGCACTGTATATATTTTTGGTCATATTTTAATTGTTAATATTTGGTTGACCAAAAATTGCCCAAACATACTTTTGGTTATGTTGAATATGTAAATCGGGCTGACCTTGTGGTTGTGTTTATGTTTGGCTTTGTTCATGGTTTTGGCCCATATTGCGGCTCAAAGTTGTAATAGATTAGTTTATGGTTTTGGCCCATTTTGTGGTTCAGAGTTGTAATAGTTAAGGTTTTTGTCTTTATTATATTTACTTGTTAAATATTGTTGATACGAAGACCTGAAGCAAAACCGAATGCCAAGAGGAGTCTTGGAGTTAGTGAAGGTTTTTGTCTTTATTATATTTACTTGTTAAATATTGTTGATACGAAGACCCGAAGCAAAACCGAATGCCAAGAGGAGTCTTGGAGTTAGTGGGAGTTGCTCAAGACAACAAGATGCACTCAAGTCCATCCTTGTGGTTGTTTTGTGTGTTGTGACTGTGACCCCTTTGATGTTGCTATTTGGCTCTAGCAAGATCATAACCATGCCCATATGATTTACATATTCATTTTTGCTACTATGGTTGCCTTTATTAAATTTTATTACACTTCAACCTAATACCAAAACGCATTCTAAAAAAACGGTTTTTTTAAAATGAAATCGAGTAAAAGCAAGTTCTAGCAGCTTGCTATTTTTATTACCACCAGAGTTTTGAAACATGTTTTTCTCACATCTTTAAAACTCATAAACTTAACAGTCTTCACTATTAACTTTAATTGGTTATTTCAAGTCACGATAAAATTAGCTTTATAGGTTATTTAAAACTAATTGTCCCGAGAGGTGAAAGGGTCCTTTTGGTTATGTCGCAAATTTAATATCTAAATTAAAACCGACTATAACGACCTTATTTGGTCAAAATTAAAATCAATGGTCTATGCCATCCTACAACTAGTAACACTTGGGGCATAATGCGAACCATCTGTGTTGGAGCCAAAGCACGACACTTGGTGTCTAGTTTTGTAACAACCCTCGGTAAAACCAACACCCTTATAAATATTCACGACACTCTAGTATATTATAAAATGTCTCAATATGTTTTTACATACACCCCGTATGTGAAAACCGAGCCCGAAATATAGTATAGCACTAAGAATAAATTAAAAACAAGAAATAAAGGGCTGAGGCGGGCCGCGTAAACCCACCCCAAACCCTTACGCGGGCGGTATCAAAGTCTAAAGCTGATTTAGTGATTTCTTAAGTTGATACGGGCCGCGTAAGCTTAAGCTCACTCTTACGCGGGCCGCTAGAGATCATGAAACGCGGATACACCCAGAAGCCGACACGTGTCGACATCGTGGCGGACCTACTAGCTGACCCAGCTAAGCTATTATGTTGACTGGTGTTGACGCGGGCCGCGTAAGGTTTCGCCTTACCTTACGCGGGCCGCCTGAGAGTCAATATCAGCAACTATATAAAGGAGGCCTCGGGTTTCAATTTCCGTCGCTCACTTTTCATTTCTCAATCTCACTTTCTGTAGTAGAAGCATTATAGTCGGGTACTATACCCTTAATTAGCGAGGTTCTGCTCCGTTGTAAGTATTATAACCACAGTTTCATAATAGTTACGCTGCCCGATTGATTTAGGGTTCCGTAACAACTGTCGTGGTTCTGCCCGACGTAGTTGTTGGAATGCCGTCTCGGGGAGGGTATTATTAATATTTTCAAAGGGTTATGATACTAACCAACGTACATTTGTATAAATTATAGATTATATCCAGGAAACCCTTACGAAAAGCCTAAGACAGCAATGTGAGTTTATCCTCTTTTTGTTAATGTTTTTGGAATGTTTTACAAAACCTTAAATGTTTTTACAATGTGATTAAGCGGTGATTGAGTCTTTGTAGTTCTTCAATTACTGCCGGTATTATGGGGTTTTGTATACAAAATTTACTAGGAGTAGTAGTAAGTCTGAATGACAGTGCATTACCATTGGACGACGAGTTAGCCAATGGGTAATTTCACCATAGCCATAGATCCGGTCGAGTGGCAAATACTGAATGAGTAATTGTGTAGAAATAAACAATGTGATCGCTCTCAATACTGTTTTAATTGATAAAATGTTCTTGATTAAACTGGGATTCACTCACCAGTATTTCCGACTGACAAATGTTTTTAAAACGCGTTACAGGTAACACAATGTGAACAGCCAATTAGTAAAAAGCCAGCTGGAGAGCACTGAAGGCTTGGGAAAAATGTGGCTATAAAAGTTACCTAATAAACGATGTTTTAAATTCAATAAAATGGGATGTGTCCCTATAAATGTATTGTAATAAGAAACTTGGGTTTTACCCATGTGATTATTAATATCAAATATGGTGGTTTTACTCTGATAAACATTTCCTAACTACGGTCCTGATGTAAATTCCGCTGCGAGATTAAAACAACTGATACCACCGAAACTCTGTGATCGCGTCCGCCCGTTCCCGGGGATCAGGGATCGGGGGTTGTGACAGAATGTGGTATCAGAGCCTAGCCAGTGGTCTGAGCCAAAGAAGTGTTCTGCTGACACTTAAAATTTTAAAAAATTTTGTGTTAGGAAATAAATTACGGAAATATATGCATGACTGTAATTATTTGTTATGTGTTATCTGACTATTTGTTAGTTTTCAGTATGAGTGATCAAGGTCCATCAGACGTGAATCGTCAGTTATCTGATTCACCTAGGAGTGAAGGTACATCATCACAGCCTGCCCTTTCAGGGTATTCTGCTGATCAGGAGGAGGGAATATTTACCTTTAGAGCTCAATCTGAAGAACCATTTCCTAGTAAGAAACGAGGATGGTTCAGTAAAGAAGCTTTTGCTCGTAGGAAGAGAATGCGAAAATTGCAACAGCAAAGGGCTTTAGCAGCTATTAAACGAGAGATAGATGCCGATACTCAAGATATGCTAAATAGAAGCTTAGCTAATTTCCATATCTTAGCTACAACTGCTGCCGACCCGAGTCTGGAACAATTAGTAGCCCCACAACCACAAAACCCAGAACAACCCATGGACATAGAAAACCCGGAAAACCAAGTAGAGATGCACGATTTTAACCCAGAAGAAATCCCAAGGGTACCTGCACCAAACCCCCTAGACCCTAACTATGACCCCTGGTGGGACAATAATAGGGACTTTGTGCAACGTTACCCTATCCAGGATTATCCACCCATACAGAACATAGAAGCCTACCCAGGGATGGACCCTTTAGATCCCTATTACCAAGATGATTATATTAGGGAGATATTAGAGGATCCTTACCAATTTCATGAACCGTCACCCACATATCAGGAAAACGCACCCCAGATTCCAAACCCAGTCCGAGAACCTGCACCCCCAATGAGTGCAGAAAACGTTCAAGAACTTAGGACTTTTGGGGAGGAAATTTTGGAGAGCAGTGAGAGAATGCGTCAGGTGGGAGAGCGTCTCGTATGGAAATACGATGAGCGCAATATGGATTTTTGGATGAATCCATATCCGTGAATGTTAGAATGGAGGAAGTGGTAGTAACAATAATATAATAAAATAAAATAAGATATGTGTGTACGGAGGCATATTATTATTTTATTTCTGTTGGTATTGTAATCTTTATTTCTGTACTAGTGTGTAATAGACGCATAAGTATATGAAAAGAGTAAGTAGCAATGATCTACGTTTTTGGTTAGGTTGCGTGTCATGTGATATTACTTATTATCTTGTGATATTAATATGGGATAAATGTTTAAAATTCAGATGGCCGACGAAGGAAATCAAGGAAATCTGAATAATGATAACCAGAGTAATATTAACGTGGTTAATGATAATCCAAGCATCCATAACAACGACAACTAAATGGATAATAGTGTCGTTCAACATATAGTGGCACAAGGAATTACAGATGCCATGCCATTTATTATTCAAACTATTCAAGAAGCGAATAATAAAAGTAAGCATAGCAGTAAGCGACCAAGTGAACCAGAAAACAGCGTAAACAATGGACCTGTACTTCAAATGCCTATTCCCAAAAGAAGAAGAACCGTGCCTAACGGTTGTTCTTATAAAGAATTCTGGTCATGTAAACCAATGGAACTCTCGGGCAATGAAGGGGCCATTGCAACCTTACGCTGGATAGAAAAGACTGAGGCAGTCTTAAGGATAAGTAAGTGTGCTGAAGAAGATAAGATATTGTTTGCTTCTAATCTGTTTAAGAATGCAGCACTAGAATGGTGGAACACTATCCTCCAGACAAGAGGAAGTGATAGGACTTACAATATGGAATGGGAAGAGTTTAAGGACAAGGTAGAAAGGAAATTCTGCCCACCCAATGAGAAGGAACAGATAGCAAACAAATTCCTAAATCTTAGGATGACTGGTGTAGATAGTAAGGGGTACACTAAAATATTCTTTGAATATGCTAGAATAGTGCCAACTCTTGCTTCACCAGAACCAGTGTTAATCTCCCGTTATATTTGGGGATTAATTGGAGAGATTAGACATGTAGTCAAGGCAGCTAGACCTCAAACCATAGAAGAAGCTGTAGAACTAGCCAATACCTTGACTGATGAGTTAGTCCGTACCCGAGAAGAGGATCAAAGGAGAAACCTAACCCAGAAATTAACTCAAGAATTTCGTTCTGGAAATTCTAACCGTGGGAAAAATGTAGGAGCTACCTCTGCACCCTACTGTAGGTATTGCAAAAGAAAGCATTCAGGAAGATGCTCCATATATTGTAACTTTTGCAAAATGTCGGGACATAAGGAAGAAAACTGCAGGAAGAAAGCTAACAGCAGGGTATGTTACAATTGCGGAGAACAAGGTCATATCAAGCTGAATTGCCCAAAATTAGCTCCAGCTACAGATAACAAGAATACTAAAAATGCTAGAGCATTTGTTCTGACTGCAGAAGAAGCCAAGATGATTCCAGATGTCATAGCTGGTACGTTTTTAGTTAATGATGTTTTTGCTAAAGTATTATTTGACTCTGGTGCAAACCAAAGTTTTATTAATACTTCGTTTTGCAAAATTTTAAATCATTCATTAACTAAACTACCACATGAATGCGTAGTAGAGACAGCTAATGGAGAAACTGTTAGAATTTCTGAAATATTGCAGGGAGCAAGAATAGAAATTTTAAATCAGAAGTTTATTGCAAACCTATATCCCATGAATCTGGTAGGATTTGATATTGTTTTAGGAATGGATTGGTTAATAGCCAATAAAGCCAGTATTTTATGTGATCAAAAGTTAATCCAAGTAAATTCACCAAAAGGTAAAACGATCACAATTAAAGGAAATAAGTCTGCTAAGTCTACTAAGTTTATCTCTGTAATGAAAACTGCAAGTTGTATAAGAAAAGGTTCTATAGTGTATTTGACTTCTATAAACACTAAAGGAAAAGAACTAAAAGATATTCCAGTAGTATCTCAGTTCTCAGATATCTTTCCAGAAGAATTACCAGGACTACCTCCGGATAGAGAAGTTGAATTCAGAATCCATTTAATACCAGGAACGTCACCAATTGCCAAAGCACCTTACCGTTTGGCACCTGCCGAAATGCAAGAATTGAAGAAACAATTAGATGAATTGTTGGAAAAAGGATTTATACAACCAAGTTCGTCGCCATGGGGAGCGCCGATATTATTTGTTAAAAAGAAAGACGGATCAATGCGGATGTGCATTGACTACCGTGAATTAAACAAGGTCACGATTAAAAATCGATATCCATTACCAAGAATCGATGATCTATTTGATCAATTGCAAGGAGCTCGATTTTTCTCTAAAATCGATTTGAGGTCAGGATATCATCAATTAAAGGTACAGGAAGAGGACATTGCTAAAACCGAATTTAGAACGAGGTATGGTCATTATGAATTTACTGTCATGCCATTTGGTTTAACCAATGCCCCAGCTGCATTTATGGACATGATGAACCGAATATGTAAGCCATATTTGGATAAATTCATAATTGTATTCATAGATGATATTCTAATTTACTCTAAGAATAAAGAGGACCATGCAAGACATTTGCACGCACTTCTAAGTCTGTTAAGAAAGGAAAAACTTTATGCTAAGTTTTCAAAGTGTGAATTTTGGTTAGAACAGGTACAATTCCTTGGACACCTAGTCAATCATGAAGGAATTCATGTGGATCCAACCAAGATTGAGGCAATTACTAAATGGAAAACCCCCGAGTCACCAACTGAGGTTAGAAGTTTCTTAGGATTGGCCGGTTATTATAGAAGATTTATTAAAGATTTTTCTAGAATAGCCATTCCTTTAACTAAGTTAACCTGTAAATCTGTTAAGTTTGAATGGGGACCAAAACAAGAAGAAGCCTTTAGAATTCTTAAGCAAAGATTAACCCATACACCCATATTAGCATTACCAGAAGGAACTGAAGATTTTGTAGTATATTGTGATGCTTCTAGATTAGGTTATGGATGTGTATTAATGCAACGTCAGAAGGTTATAGCTTACGCATCTAGACAACTTAAGAATCATGAAGAGAACTATTCAACCCATGATTTAGAATTAGGAGCTATGATTTTTGCTCTTAAGATTTGGAGACATTACCTTTATGGTAGTAATTTTACCATATTTACTGATCACAAAAGTTTAAGGTATGTTTTCGGACAGAAAGAGTTAAATATGAGACAAAGACGTTGGATGGAATTTCTTAGTAATTATGATTGTGATATCCAGTATCATGAAGGAAAAGCAAATATAGTGGCAGATGCTTTAAGTCGAAAGTATCATGAAAAGCCAAGTAGGGTACGTTCTCTTAAATTTAATCTGCAAGTAGATTTAAATAATCAGATAAGAGAAACAAGAATCAGTAATCAAGGAAGATACTGAAAAATTAAAAGGTATGTTAAAGGAATTAAAACAAGGAACAGATGGAATTTGGAGATTCCATGAAAAGAGAATGTGGATACCTAAATTAGGAAATTTACGTCATCGTATATTAGAAGAAGCCCATAAGTCTAAGTATACAATGCATCCAGGAAGTGATAAAATGTACCAGGATTTAAGGAAAAATTTCTGGTGGATAGGAATGAAAAATGACATAGCAGCCTATGTTTCTAAATGTTTAACTTGTTCACAAGTTAAAGCTGAACTCCAGAAACCCTCAGGTTTGTTACAGTAATTAGAAATGCCCGTTTGGAAATGGGAATTGATAACAATGGATTTTGTTACTAAATTACCCAAAACTAGAAAAGGAAATGATACAATCTGGGTGATTGTAGATAGGCTCACTAAGTCAGCTCATTTTCTACCAATGAAGGAAACAATTAGTATGGAACAATTATCTAAATTGTATGTAAATGAAATTGTTTCTTTACATGGTATTCCATTATCAATTGTTTCTGATAGGGATAGCCGCTTTACATCTCATTTTTGGTCAAGTTTCCAAAAGGCAATGGGAACCAAGTTAAAGCTAAGTACAGCTTATCATCCTCAAACAGATGGACAAAGTGAAAGAACAATTAAAACAATGGAAGACATGCTTAGAGCTTGTGTAATTGATTTTGGAGGTAATTGGGACGATCACTTACCTTTAATAGAATTTTCTTATAATAATAGTTATCACACGAGTATCACTGCTGCACCATTTGAAGCACTTTATGGACGAAAGTGCAGAACCCCAGTCTGTTGGGCAGAAATTGGGGAACAACAACTATCTGGACCTGAGATTGTACAAGAAACAACCGACAAGATCATTCAAGTCAAGGAACGACTGAAAGCAGCACGTGATCGACAAAAGAGTTATGCTGATAACCGATGCAAAACCTTGGAATTTCAAGTAGGGGATAAAGTATTATTGAAAGTCTCTCCTTGGAAAGGAGTGGTAAGATTTATCAAACGGGGAAAGCTAAGTCCCAGGTATGTTGGACCTTTTGAGATTATTAAAAGAATAGGACCTGTAGCCTATCAGCCACAACTGCCAGAGGAAATGGCAGGAATACATGATGTGTTTCATGTATCTAATCTTAAAAAGTGTTTAGCTGATAAATCACTAATAGTACCTCTTAAAGATATAGAGGTAAATGAAAAACTTAAATTTGTAGAAAGACCTCTACAGATTGAAGACAGGAAAGTCAAGAATCTCAAACATAAGAGACTAGTTCTAGTCAAAGTGAAGTAGGACTCCAAAAGAGGATCTGAATATACATAGGAGCTTGAGTCAGAAATGAAAAGGAAATATCCGCATTTATTCCAATAGATCTCGAGGACGAGCTCTAAAACAAGGTGGGGAGAATGTAACAACCCTCGGTAAAACCAACACCCTTATAAATATTCACGACACTCTAGTATATTATAAAATGTCTCAATATGTCTTTACATACACCCCGTATGTGAAAACCGAGCCCGAAATATAGTATAGCATTAAGAATAAATTAAAAACAAGAAATAAAGGGCTGAGGCTGGCCGCGTAAACCCACCCCAAACCCTTACGCGGGCGGTATCAAGGTCTAAAGCTGATTTAGTGATTTCTTAAGTTGATACGGGCCGCGTAAGCTTAAGCTCACTCTTACGCGGGCCGCTAGAGATCATGAAACGCGGATACACCCAGAAGCCGACACGTGTCGACATCGTGGCAGACCTACTAGCTGACCCATCTAAGCTATTATGTTGACTGGTGTTGACGCGGGCCGCGTAAGGCTTCGCCTTACCTTACGCGGGCCGCCTGAGAGTCAATATCAGCAACTATATAAAGGAGGCCTCGGGTTTCAATTTCCGTCGCTCACTTTTCATTTCTCAATCTCACTTTCTGTAGTACAAGCATTATAGTCGGGTACTATACCCCTAATTAGCGAGGTTCTGCTCCGTTGTAAGTATTATAACCACAGTTTCATAATAGTTACGCTGCCCGATTGATTTAGGGTTCCGTAACAACTGTCGTGGTTCTGCCCGACGTAGTTGTTGGAATGCCGTCTCGGGGAGGGTATTATTAATATTTTCAAAGGGTTATGATACTAACCAATGTACATTTGTATAAATTATAGATTATATCCAGGAAACCCTTACGAAAAGCCTAAGACAGCAATGTGAGTTTATCCTCTTTTTGTTAATGTTTTTGGAATGTTTTACAAAACCTTAAATGTTTTTACAATGCGATTAAGCGGTGATTGAGTCTTTGTATTTCTTCAATTACTGCCGGTATTATGGGGTTTTGTATACAAAATTTACTACGAGTAGTAGTAAGTCTGAATGACAGTGCATTACCATTGGACGGCGAGTTAGCCAATGGGTAATTTGACCATAGCCATAGATCCGGTCGAGTGGCAAATACTGAATGAGTAATTGTGTAGAAATAAACAATGTGATCGCTCTCAATACTGTTTTAATTGATAAAATGTTCTTGATTAAACTGGGATTCACTCACCAGTATTTCCGACTGACAAATGTTTTTAAAACGCGTTACAGGTAACACAATGTGAACAGCCAATTAGTTAAAAGCCAGCTGGAGAGCACTGAAGGCTTGGGAAAAATGTGGCTATAAAAGTTACCTAATAAACGATGTTTTAAATTCAATAAAATGGGATTTGTCCCTATAAATGTATTGTAATAAGAAACTTGGGTTTTGCCCATGTGATTATTAATATCAAATATGGTGGTTTTACTCTGATAAACATTTCCTAACTACGGTCCTGATGTAAATTCCGCTGCGAGATTAAAACAACTGATACCACCGAAACTCTGTGATCGCGTCCGCCCGTTCCCGGGGATCAGGGATCGGGGGTTGTGACAAGTTTATCTTCCAAGGTGCAAGTGCTTCGTCGACACATCTGACCCTTCCACATGTGACTGTTTTAGGATGACTATTACTTTTCTTCTCATGTTACGTGCCCCAGCTCTCTCGAGAACAAAAGTGGCATAGATGAGGCCAAACGTATCAATGCATGGACAATAGGTTGTCCTCACAGCCTCATAAACCCCGGGAGTTGTGCTTTTTCTCACAACTGACAATCGTTGTCAGTCCGCTTAAACCTCTTGCTAATGTTGCGTGCTACAGCTGCCTTTAGAAAGAGCTTCTAACCGGATTCTCGTTCCTTATCGTCTCACCACACTAAATAAGGAAAATACATTAAAAATACTAATTAAATAATTTTTGCTTAACAGATGTCATCTGAAAATAACTCCTCTTTTGCTCTCAAGTCCATACTTGAGAAAGACAAATTAAATAACACCGATTTTCTTGAGTGGCACCGTAAATTGAGAATCGTTATCAAAATGGCAAAAAAGCTTTATGTTTTGGAATCCCCGATCACAATCGTACCCGAAAACAATATTGTGGTTGCGAAGAAGGCTTTCGATAAACATAGAGAAGATGCCCTAGAAGTTGCATGTCTCATGCAAGCCACCATGTCTCTAGATCTTCAGAAGAATATGGAAGACGTGAGTGCCTTTGACATGATTGAGCAACTCAAAGGCATGTTTCAGAAACAAGCCCGTCAGGAGCACCATGACACCATGAAATAGCTCATTAGCTGTAGAATGCAAGGGGGTTCCTTAGTTAGTGCTCATGTCCTCAAGATGAAAGGCTACATCGACCAATTAAACAAACTTGGTTATCCTCTCCAAGATGAGATGGTTGTTGACTTCATTCTCA
Organism: Helianthus tuberosus; assembly: GCA_030545235.1. Taxonomy (NCBI): domain Eukaryota; kingdom Viridiplantae; phylum Streptophyta; class Magnoliopsida; order Asterales; family Asteraceae; genus Helianthus; species Helianthus tuberosus. The sequence goes on from CM060362.1 coordinate 6,854,281, forward strand.
ACTATCTTTCCAATCACTATGATCAATTTGTTATGAACTTTAACATGAATGACTGGGTAAGGACAGTGCCAGAGCTACATGGGATGCTTAAAACGAAAGAGATGAACATTTCCAACAAAGTAAACCAAGTGTTATTGGTTCGATCTGGTGGTGTTAAAAAGCCCAAAACAAAGAAGAGAGTTATAATAATAAAAGCAAAGGAAAGGCTCCTGTTGCTGCCAAACCTGCCACCAACAAGAGCAAACAAGCTGTTAAAGCCCCTCTTCCAGAAGAGCGGCAATGCTATGAGTGTAACAAGATAGGGCACTGGAAACGTAACTGCCCCGAATATCTTGCCAACCTTAAAGTGAAGAAGGCTAATGGAGAAGGCACTTCTTCAGGTATTCTAATATATGTTATCAAACTTTTCATTGTTTCAAGCAACACATGGGTATTTGATACCGGGTGTGGTTATCACATCATTAATGTCTTACAGGAGCCTGAGAAGTGGAAGAAACTGAAGTCGGGAGACATGGAGCTCATCGTTGGTGATGGGAAAAAAGTCCCACAACTGGCCCATTTAATCTTACATGTCCTTCTGGTCTTGTTGTTGTTTTGAACATTTGTCTTTTTGCACCTGGTTTGACCAGGAACATCATTTCAGTTTCGTTGCTTTTTGAACAAGGATTTAGATATGTTTTTAATGGTGTTGCTATTTCTTCTTATCTAAATGGTATTTACTATTTTGAGGCTAAACCTCAAAACGGTATTTATGATGCTAATCCAGGAACCGACGAGTTTGACGGAGCCTCAGTCCCGATCCGACGTGTTAGGTGCGTTTATTACGACTAAGAAAGGAGTAGAAGATAGATACGACACCGAGCAGTCACTTAAAATTTGGTCTCTATTGATTATTCAACAAGTTACAGCACCACGAGACCAGTTGGACAGCATGTCCCCTCTGGGACCAAAAGCTTGTCCAAATGGGAACCCCACTTCCCTATTTATAGACAACCACTAACTATGTCCATCCGTCCGGATTGTCATCCGACCAGATGGTCATCCGGGCGGATGGACCTTGACATTTACTAAACTGTGTCCAACTTTATCCTATTCTATACAATATTCAACACACGCTCTATCTAACTATTCACACAGTGGCGGACGTACGAAATATGCACCAACAGATTCCCCCTCGGCTGTCACTGTCGAATCGTCACCAACACTTTCAGAACCTTGAGCCGTGTTTGAATATTCTGCAATCTTCAACTTTTCTAGAACTTCAATCAGGTATCTTGATATCTGACAATAGATTCCCCCTCGATTGATGATTTGAGTTTGCTTTTGAGAATGTAGAGCACAAATTCCCCCTGAAATGAATCTTCAGGTCTTTTGCACTGTAACAACTCTCATTAAAAAGTCTTAATTATTATTTTAATTGACCAATAGGAAACCCTAATTGAGACACCCAAGTGATTTTACACAAACCCTAAAATTTTCAGAATAATCGGAATCAGGATCAGGGCCCTAAAACTCAGGGGGGGGGGGCAAACCCTAGTTGGTATTATCTAAACAGTTTTACGTGTAAATTGAAAATGAACGCAAGACCAACTCAGCAAGGCTACTATGACACGGGGCTACCCTATGGTGGGTAGGCACCCCTCGTACCACGCGACACCCCCTCGCGCCACGCGAGGGGGACGGTTTTTCAGATATAAATATTAGGCAATGGGACTTGATTCTGGGAGTTGAAACGACGTAAATTCTCACAAAATACACCGAGTTATGCTCTGTTTACCACAAATAACACACACGGATCACTAGTCGACGCCGCAATCAGGGTATTAACTCGATCACTGATACGATTCAATGTCCGATTGATCAAAATATCCAATGGATGTTTAAGTGCTGCCCACATTTGGGTTTATGCTTTGTCATTCGTTGATTAAATTCAATGGATGTTTAAGTATCGCACTTTGTCATTCGATGTGAGGATTTGATCTCGTGAGTTATCGTAAAAGCTGTATTAAGTTACTGACTGAATTGTGTGCCTGTTATTAATTTAGGTTAAAAGGCTAATCAGTAGGCTAAACTCTGCCCGTATAAATCTGCAATGTGAGTCATTCTCTTTTTATCAACTATTTACAATACCTCAAATTATTTTCAAGGTTATAATTACAGGGACTAAGTCGTGGATATCTTGAATTACTGGTTAGTGGGGTATTGTGCACATTACTAATTTTCTCCCAGTTAGGTTCATTGACCTACTCGGGAAAATCACTGTTAGGTTCATTGACCTACAGGGATAATCATCACTATTTAGGTTCATTGATCTAATAGTGGTATGACCATCGTCACCATTGTGACATGTCACCGTTGTGACAAGTCGCCAGATAAAAATAAGATAGAAGCCATTGTAATCGCTCTTATGCTGTAATTGATAACTATGCATCATTATGCAAAATAGAATGATTCACTCAGTATTTCCCGCTGACAAAACCTTTTTCAAACATGTTTCAGGTAATCTATTATGATCCAGGAAAAGTGCCATATAGCACTACAAGCTCAAAGAAGTGGCTCAGTATAAAATAAAGAAACATGTTTTGTAAAATAAAAGATTTCTTCGTGAAATCTCAAGATTGTAAATTACCGCGTTTTATCCCGCGTTGTGAAATAAAATAATCGGGAAATATTTCAGTCTTAAAAAGATCCTGATGTTAACTTCCGCTGTTAAACTCAATTAATTAAATACCACGGGATTTTCTGTCCCGCGGCTCCTGAAACGGGTCAAACCGGGTCGGGGGCCGTGACAGAAAAAGGTGGTATTAGAGCCACTGATCGAGCCACTGATTTAAGCCAATTAAGTATTTAGAAATACTTAATAATTTTTATTAAATTGCTATTTTGTGATTATGTGTTTTATTAACTGACTAATTTTGAACAGTATGGGCAGATCTTTATACGTTAGCTACTGTAGCAGTAAATATAAATCTTTAAATATTCTGACTCAAAGTTTAGCACCTTTATTTATTTAAAGTCTAGAAACCTTATTCAGTAAATAAATAAATTTACAAATAAAACCTAGTGTGTTTTAATTTTCAGTTATTTTGTAGTTACACAGTCTAGGATAATATTTAAAGGTTTTCTAAAAAAAATTTTAATAATGAGGTATTTTGCATAACAGCATGAGTGACTTGTCTGACGCCCTTCAGAATTTAAATCTTTATCCAGTAAGAATAGAAGTTTCCAGAGATTTCAATAGGTATATACCAGACTTAGAAGAGCCTATAGAATTCAACGCTTTACCTCTCGAGAAACCCAAGCCTAAGAAAATGGAAATTGGGGAAAGCTCTAGACAAATTGAGGAGTTACCATCTCAAGAAGAACTAGATTTTATAATGGCAAACGATGATACTATTGAGCCTATTAATGAAAATGATTTTATTCATTCTCTTGAAACACAACTACCAATGAATTTAGAACCAGCTATTCCAAACCCTTCAATCCACTTGCAAATAGACGAATGGTTGAATAATGAAATACTGTTACAAAACCATCCCTATAAGCTTTTTCCTAAGTTCAATCCAGAACCTTTACCAAATCCACCAATAAGTAACGAGAATATGGCTGAACTCCGTTATTTTAACAAAGAACTAATGGATGCTGGGAATAGAATCCAAAAGATTTTGGGACAGATCTCCTGGAAATACGATGAGAAGGAACGCCGTTACTAGAATATCACCTAACAAAGGATAGGGAATTATGAAACTGTAGTTGTGTAATAGTAAAATCAGTATGTGTAAAATAAATAATAAAACGGTTATATATAGAAGCATGATATAATCTATAAAACAAATGAAATTTTAGAAAATTTACAAATTTGTTGTATATTTGTCTACATGATTATGTGCAATTAATTGTGACCTTGGATTATTTCTTTTATACTAATTATTTATTTATAAATTAGATATCAGATGGAAAACGCTAATAATGAACCAGTTAATGAGGTTAATCAATCTGAGCAACAACCGGGGGATCAATATGTGACTAGGCAGGTTATAGAAAATATCGTTGCTCAAGGGATAGCCAACGCTATTCCAGCAATAGTTACTCAAGGGATAGCCAACGCTATTCCAGCAATTGTTGCTGCTATTAAAAATCCAATCGAACCTCAACAAATCGTTCCTAGCAAACGCATTTCTGAAGATAACTTCAGTAATAGCGTAAATGAAGGCGGTAATCATGTTAATCATGATAATGAACCACGGCAAGCTCCTCCTCCTAAGAAAATGAAAGCTGCAACGCCTGGTTGCACTTACAAAGAATTTATTGCTTGTAAACCCACTGAGTTTGCAGGAAATGAAGGAGCGATTGCGGCACTGCGTTGGTTAGAGAAAACCGAGGCAGTAATTGCCATAAGTAAATGTGCTCAGGATGATCAGGTCATGTATGCATCAAACCTTTTCAAAGAAGAGGCGCTAGAATGGTGGAACACGGTGTTACAGGCTAAAGGGAGAAATAGGGCTTATGCCATGAAATGGGAAGAATTTAAGAGTCTTGTAGAAAGAAAATTCTGTCCCGAATATGAAAAAGATCAAATGCCAAATAAGTTTCTAACCCACCGGATGGTGGATGTAGATTGTCGAGGGTATACTTCTACATTCTTTGAATATGCTAGAGTGGTACCAACGCTGGCTTCGCCAGAGCCGGTACTTATTTCTCGTTATATTTGGGGATTGATTTCCGAAATTCGTAATATTGTCAAGGCTGCGAAACCTCGCACAATTGATGATACGGTGGATTTAGCCAATACTCTGACTGACGAACTAGTACGGACAAGAGAAGAAAATAGAAGGAAGGAATTAGCCCAAAAGATTACCCAAGGATTCCGTCCGGATAACCATAACAATTTCAAGAAAAGAGGGAATGGGCAATCTTCCACTAGTCCATTTTGCAATTCTTGCAAAAGGAAGCATTTTGGAAGATGCAAAGGATATTGCAATTTTTGCAAAATTCCGGGGCATCAAGAAGAAGACTGCAGGAGAAAGAAATTTTCAGTCTGCTACAACTGTGGAGAAGCTGGACATCTTAGGCCAGATTGTCCAAAACTGAACAAACCATCTGACAATAAAGCCAAACCGGCAGAAGGAGCAAAAAGGAATGTGAGAGCCTTTCAACTGACTGCTCAGGAAGCCGAGATGATTCCAGATGTGATAGCCGGTACGTTCTTAGTTCACAACGTTTACACAAAAGTATTATTTGACTCTGGTGCAAACCAAAATACTTCATTCTGCCAAACTTTTAACTTACCTTTAACCAGCATTAGGCAAATTTCTACAGTAGAAACAGCAGATGGGAATTTAGTTAAAATAAATAAGGTTCTACAAAACGTAGAAATAGAACTTTTAAGTCATAAATTTTCTGCAACCCTATTATCTATGAAATTAGTTGAAATCAAGGTTGTGCTAAGAATGGATTGATTAGTAAAACAATTATGCTCGAATTATCTATGATCAGAATTCCATAGAAATTTGTGCAACCACTGGAGAAGTAATAATGATTACAGGAGATAAGTCATGTAAACCCATAAAGTTCATATCAGTAATGAAAGTTGCTAGTTATGAACGAAAGCAAGGAATAGTATATATGATTTCAGTAATCATTAATACTAAAGATAAAGAACTTAAGGAAATTTCTGTAGTTTCAGAATACCCAGATGTATTCCCAGAAGAATTACCAAAGTTACCCCCAGATAGGGAGGTAGAGTTTAGAATTCCTTTAATTCCAGGAACTATACCGATAGCTAAGGCACCTTATCGGTTAGCACCCACAGAAATATTAAAACTGAAAAAGCAATTAGATGAATTACTAAGTAAAGGTTTCATACAACTTAGTTTATCCTCGCGGGAGGCACCATTATTGTTTGTTAAGAAAAAGGATGGTTCGATGAAAAAGTGTATTGATTATAGGGAATTGAATAAGGTTACAATTAAGAATCAATACCCATTACTTGATGATTTATTCGATCAATTCCAGGGAAATAGATATTTTTCTAAGAACAACTTATGTTCTGGATATCATAAATTGAAAGTACAAGAGGAAGACATACCTAAAACTGCTTTCAGGAATAAGTATGGTCATTACGAGTTTACAATCATGCTCTTCGGATTAATGAATGCACCTGCAGCATTCATAGACATGATGGATAAAATCTGTAAACCATATTTGGATAAATTTGTAATTGTTTTCATAGACGATATACTTATTTATTCCAAAAGTCAGAAAGAACATTGTCAGCACTTGCATGCACTCTTTAAGAAAAGAGAAGCTTTACGCCAAATTCTCGAAGAATGAATTTTGGCTACCAAAAGTGCAATTTCTATGTCATATGGTGAATCATGAAGATATTCACGTAGATCCTAATAAGATATTAGCAATTACCAAATGGAAAATTCTACAATCCGCAATGGAAATTAGGATTTTTTGTAGGTTTAGCCGGATACTATAGACGGTTTATTTTTCCAAGATAAACTATACCATTAACTAAGTTAACCTGTAAAACAGTTAAGTTTGAATGGGGACTTAAGCAAGAAGAAGCTTTTAGAATCTTGAAACAGAAATTTAACAAAATCTTAGCCTTATCAGAAGGAATAGAAGATTTTAAAGTATATGGTGATGCTTCAAAATTAGGATTTAGATGTGTGTTAATGCAACGCAAAAAGGTAATTGCATATGCATCAAGGCAATTGAAAAAGCATGAAGAAACTATACCACTCATGAGTTAGAATTAGGAACCATAATTTTGCCTTAAGATTTGAAGACATTATCTGTATGGAAGTAAGTTTACTACCTATACGAATCATAAGAAACATGAGGCAAAAGGAGATGGATGAAAATCCTAAGTAACTACGACTGTGATATTTAGTATCACGAAGGAAAGGCTGAAGATGACTAGAGATCACCAGAAGAGCTATACTGATAATCGGCATACTCCATTAGAATTCTAAGTTGAAGAAAAAGTATTGTTGAAAGTTTCTCCTTGGAAAGAAGTTGTTCAATTCGGTAAGAAAGGAAAGCTAAGTCCAAAGTATGTAGGACCATTTCCAGTGATCCAACGTATAGGACTAGTTGCTTATCATTTTACAACTACCAGGAGAGTTAGCTTGAATACATGATGTATTTCATGTATCCAATCTTAAGAAATATCTATCTGACAAATCACTAGCAGTACCTCTCCAAGATATACAGGTAAACGAAAAGTTAAAATTTGTAGAGAAACTTCTTTGGATAGAAGATAGAAAGTAAAGTTTCTCAAGCACAAACAACTAGTGCTAGTGAAAGTGGGATTCAAGGAGAGGACCTGAATACACTTGGGAGCTGGAATCTGAAATGAAGAGAAAGTATTCTCAATTATTCCAGTAAATCTCGAGGACGAGATTTTTATTAAGGTAGGGAGAATGTAACAACTCTCATTAAAAAGTCTTAATTATTATTTTAATTGACCAATAGGAAACCCTAATTGAGACACAAACCCTAAAATTTTCAGAACAATCGGAATCAGGATCAGGGCCCTAAAACTCAGGGGGGGCAAACCCTAGTTGGTATTATCTAAACAGTTTTACGTGTAAATTGAAAATGAACGCAAGACAAACTCAGCAAGGCTACTATGACACGGGGCTACCCTATGGTGGGTAGGCATCCCTCGCGCCACGCGAGGGGGACGGTTTTTCAGATATAAATATTAGGCAGTGGGACTTGATTCTGGGAGTTGAAACGACGTAAATTCTCACAAAATACACCGAGTTATGCTCTGTTTACCACAAATAACAAACACGGATCACTAATCGACGCCGCAATCAGGGTATTAACTCGATCACTGATACGATTCAATGTCCGATTGATCAAAATATCCAATGGATGTTTAAGTGCTGCCCACATTAGGGTTTATGCTTTGTCATTCGTTGATTAAATTCAATGGATGTTTAAGTATCGCACTTTGTCATTCGATGTGAGGATTTGATCTCGTGAGTTATCGTAAAAGCTGTATTAAGTTACTGACTGAATTGTGTGCCTGTTATTAATTTAGGTTAAAAGGCTAATCAGTAGGCTAAACTCTGCCCGTATAAATCTGCAATGTGAGTCATTCTCTTTTTATCAACTATTTACAATACCTCAAATTATTTTCAAGGTTATAATTACAGGGACTAAGTCGTGGATATCTTGAATTACTGGTTAGTGGGGTATTGTGCACATTACTAATTTTCTCCCAGTTAGGTTCATTGACCTACTCGGGAAAATCACTGTTAGGTTCATTGACCTACAGGGATAATCATCACTATTTAGGTTCATTGATCTAATAGTGGTATGACCATCGTCACCATTGTGACAAGTCGCCAGATAAAAATAAGATGGAAGCCATTGTAATCGCTCTTATGCTGTAATTGATAACTATGCATCATTATGCAAAATAGAATGATTCACTCAGTATTTCCCGCAGACAAAACCTTTTTCAAATATGTTTCAGGTAATCTATTATGATCAAGGAAAAGTGCCATATAGCACTACAAGCTCAAAGAAGTGGCTCAGTATAAAATAAAGAAACATGTTTTGTAAGATAAAAGATTTCTTCGTGAAATCTCAAGATTGTAAATTACCGGGTTTTATCCCGCGTTGTGAAATAAAATAATCGGGAAATATTTCAGTCTTAAAAAGATCCTGATGTTAACTTCCGCTGTTAAACTCAATTAATTAAATACCACGGGATTTTCTGTCCCGCGGCTCCTGAAACGAGTCAAACCGGGTCGGGGGCCGTGACATGCACAGTTCACGACACTCCTCTGATTTGCTAAACTGCAACCTTCACGAACAATTACCTATTTGAAACTAATCAATGCAGCATCCTCTGTTTCAACTTTAACCGCATCCGAGCTCAGTTTTTGATATGTCAATTTAGCACCACGATCTTGCATTCTGCTTGCTCGATCTAAGAATGTACAAAAACTCAACCGGCAATTGATAGAAACTTCAAATACCCCACTTGTTAACTTCAAATCTGTGATTCCCCCTGAAGATCTGATATCCCATTTACCATAATCCACGTTAACGCACTGTAAGAATGACAGATCCGTGTAAACGGTATTCTCCACAATCAGCAAATCTTCATCGGAAAACAAATCATCTAGGTAATGTAATCCAATCTCTGAAGCATTCGTCCACAATCAGATTCATCTTCTCGGATAATCTAGATCTCAGAAGCTATCATCCACGATCATTCTCAGATCTCTGATGCTTTCGTCCACGATCAGATATCAAAACCTCGAATCATCATGATCTCAGAAGCTTTCACCCACGATCAGATTCACATTCCCCCTGACAATATGAAGTCGAAAACCACCCGAATACTGATTCAGTGTCACGAATTTCAAAAATGCCAGAATTTCAACATATGACATTGAAATTTTGTATTCCCCCTCATTTTTGCAAATTCTGATGTATCTAACACTGAATTCCCCCTCAAACTGAGCAATTCGGTCCTCTTTTATCTGTGAGAAACTCGACTATGCCGAAAATATGACAATTTTCTTCAAAACGTCAGTTTTTCATCATTGCGGATTTTACGATTTGGCCCATAAATAGTCAGATACCCTGAATGGTAAAAATTATGCACCAGTATCATGACTACCCCACTAATTTTCATAATCCATGATCGCGTCATCAAATATGTTCACTAAAGCCCTAAACGGCATCCCCGAACAACCTAGCTTGGTCGTTAAAAACCCGAAAAAATTGTCAATCCCACCAAATTTTTTTCTGGAGACTCACCTCGTCATTGCGATCAAAAAATGCCTTTTTAGGCATTTGATCATCTGGTCGAATGGCATGATGTCGGATGGTCATCCGATAGGAGGGTCATCCGATTGGGTGATCGTTCGATCGAATGGCATATAGGAACAAACTTGTGTTTGTGGATCAGATGGTCCTTCGAATGAAAAACAACTGATCTTTCAAACATCCAATAGTGACTTGGATCGGATGGTCATCCGATCGGAGGGTCGTCTGATCGGATATGTTCTAACACGTCAAGAACACTCCGAATCACGTTTTTTCGATCCAGAATCTTTATTTGTGTGAATTTCATGATGAACTTCATAGGATTGTGCACGAATCAATTGCAAACAGATTGACGGCTTCAATTCCAAAATCCATCCATGAATTAACCTTTATTTTGATGATTTTCTCTGTTTTAACGTCAAAATTCCCGTTTAACCCAAAATTGATGAGCTTTGGGTGATTTAACCAACTGTTAGATTGATTAAATCAGTACCGTAGCTCTGATACCACTGCTAATCCAGGAACCGACGAGTTTGACGGAGCCTCGGTCCCGATCCGACGTGTTCGGTGCGTTTATTACGACTAAGAAAGGAGTAGAAGATAGATACGACACCGAGCAGTCACTTATAATCTGGTCTCTATTGATTATTCAACAAGTTACAGCACCACGAGACCAGTTGGACAGCATGTCCCCTCTGGGCCCAAAAGCTTGTCCATATGGGAACCCACTTCCCTATTTATAGACAACCACTAACTATGTCCATCCGTCCGGATTGTCATCCGACCGGATGGTCATCCGGCCGGATGGTCATCCGGCCGGATGGTCATCCGGCCGGATGGTCATCCGGCCGGATGGACCTTGACATTTACTAAACCGTGTCCAACTTTCTCCTATTCTATACAATATTCAACACACGCTCTATCTAACTATTCGCATAGTGGCAGACGTACGAAATATGCACCAACATATGAAATTGATGGTCAACCTAGCGGTAACATATATCATCTTTCTAAAAGTCAGAAAATGGTACTAGTGATTCATTCCTATGGCATTGTAGACTTGGCCACATAAGCAAGGCACACGTAAAATGGCTTCAATCTGAGGGGATTCTTGAATCCACTGGAGCGGACTCATTTGATGATTGCGAGTCTTGCTTAGTTGGCCAACTCACCAAGGATCCCTTCACCTATGTTGGTGAACGAGCTAGTGATCTACTAGGACTCATACACTCAGATGTATGTGGTCCTTTTAGAACCATGACTAGGAATCACGAGAGATACTTCGTTACGTTCATCGACGACTATAGTCGATATGCTTATGTCTATCTCATGAAGCATAAGCATGAAACCTTTGAAAGGTTCAAATAGTTTCATAACGAAGTTGAAAACCAACTTAATAGAAAGATTAAAATGCTTCGCTCAGATCGAGGCAGTGAATACCTCAGCTTAGAATTTCTCGATCATCTAAAGGAACGTGGAATAGTTTCACAACCCACTCCACCAGGCACACCCCAACTTAATGGCATGTGTGAAAGGAGAAATCGAACCCTGCTAAATATGATTTGATCGATGATGTGTAGAACAAATTTGCCTCACTACTTTTGGGGTTTTGCTCTTATAATTGCTGCTCGACTCGTAAATCTAGCGCCGACCAAAAAAGGTAAACAAAACTCCCTATGAGATATAGCAAGGGCATAAGCCGAATTTGAGTTACCTAAGAGTATGGGGGTGTGATGCTTACATCATAAGTGATTCTGATGACAAGCTCGACCCTCGAGGCGAAAAGGCTGTTTTCGTTGGATACTATAACCAAAGCGGTTATTACTTCTACCATCCTGATGCAAATACGATTTCCATCAAAAGGAAGGCTAAAAGATTCCTTGAAGATGAACTTCTTAGTCGAGGAACTGGAAGTAACTTAGTAGATCTTGAAGAAGTTCAAGGACTACAAACAACCGTTGAAGAGGTCGGAACATCTGAACCACAACAAATTGTTGATACTGAACCAGACTTGAACACAAGCCTTCGCAGGAGCATTAGGACTCGTAAAGAACCCGATAGATACCTTTGGCATGTTGAGGGTTCTGAAGTCCTGACAGTAGCCGAGTCTAATGACGAGCCTACTAGTTACAAATCTGCTATTTCTAATCCAGATTCTGCGAAATCGCTAGAGACCATGGAAGCCGAGATACAATCCATGCGTAACAATCAAGTCTGGGACCTGGTTGAGCTAACCCCGAATCTCGGGCAGTAGGGAGCAAACGGGTTTTCAAGAGAAAAACCGACATGCATGGAAATATACAAACCTATAAAGCACGGCTAGTAGTGAAAGGTTTCACTCAAACTCAAGGTGTTGACTAGGATGAAACCTTCTCGCCCGTTGCTATGATCAAATCGATCAGGATATTACTTGTCGTAGCTGCGTACTACAATTACGAAATTTGGAAAATGGATGTCAAAACCGCCTTTCTTAATGGACATCTTTCTAAAGATGTTTATATGGTTCAACCTAACGGTTTTATCGATCCAAAATATCCTAATAGGTTATGTAAGCTAAACAAGTCCATTTATGGACTCAAGCAAGCGTCTCGGAGCTGGAATCTTCGTTTTGACCAGAAAGTCAAAGAGTTTTGTTTTCTCAAGAACGAAGATGAACCTTGTGTTTACAGAAAAGCAAGTGGGAGTGCTATATCATTTCTCATCTTGTGTGTAGATGATATATTGATCATTAAAAACAACATCCCCATGCTCTAGGAAGTTAAACATTCGTTGGGATCTTGTTTCGCAATGAATGATCTTGGAGAAGCCACTTACATTCTGGGAATCAAGATCTATAGGAATAGATCTAAGCGACTTCTTGGGCTAACTCAGAGCACATACATAGATCAATTAATAAGATGTTTCAAGATGGAAAACTCCAAGAAACGAGGTGTTCCAATGACTAAAGGAACGGTCTTGGAAAAATCACAAGCTCCCTCTGAGGACCGTGAGATAAAGCAAATGGAAGCAGTTCCATATGCTTCCGTGACTGGTTCTATCATGTATGCTATGGTATGTACTCGACCAGACATCTCGTATGCTTTGAGCATGACTAGTCGTTACCAGTAAAGCCCTGGGATTGCCCACTGGACTGCAGTTAAGAACATCCTTAAGTACTTGAGAAGGACAAAAGATATGTTCTTAATATTTGGAGGAGTCAATGAGGAGCTCACTGTAAAATGTTACACTAATGCTAGTTTTCAAAATGATCGAGATACCTCTCGCTCACAAATGGGTTTCGTGTTCACTCTCAACAGAGGAGCTGTGTTAGGATCTGAGGCTCTCATGATTGTGTTTGTTTATGAGATTTGAACAAATCAAATAGATATGAACAGTTTTAAGTGCAGCGGAAATGAATAACAAACTTTGTAAACACAATCAAAGGAGAATATAGTTTGATAAACAATTGCTTTTCATAGAGTCGAAAGATTACATCAAAAGCAAAAGGTTACAATGCAAGCTTACAGACTAAACTCCCCCTCAGCCTGATACTCCAGAGTTAGTTGCACAAGATGATAGGATTGAATTGAGGAGACGAACTCTCTCAAAACGAATCAAATATGACAGTACAGAGTACTGTCATATTTATAAGCAAACCAAACCGCTGATGTACCTCAGCTGACGTCACCATGATAGTGACATCTAACAGCCTAACAACCTATAAACACTGTTCTATACAAAACTACTGATATCTAACAACTGATTGATAATAAAATACAAAACAAGTCTAACACTGTTCACGTTCCACTGTTGTAGCCTAAACACTGACTGTTTGAACATCGGTGCTTTCTTCAAAAGGTGATCAGTCTTTGAATGAGCAGTGTTTGGGTCTTCAGCAGTACTTAAGAGACAGCAGTAGATAGAGCTTAGTGTTTGCCTATTAGCAGTCTTTAGTTGTTCCATCAGTGTTTGGTTCATCAGTTGTTCTTCTGAGCAGTACTAGGAGTGTATCAGCAGATAGGTAACCACTGTCAAGGGGAGAGCTTAGAGTAAACGTCTGCTTATAGTGAATCCACTGTTGTGACCAGGTTTTGGCTTTACATTATCTGTTCCTCTGGTAGGGTTCAATCCCAACAATCTCCCCCTGGAACAGATAATTCCAAAACCTGTCATTATTCTGGATCTTTATTACTCATCAAAAGTTCCCTTGCTTTTCTTTTGAAATCTTCTTCAAATTCTTTGGAACTTATGTCATCTTCATCCCTGCACAGTGAAAGTTCAAGGAGATCCTGCAAATCTTGAACACTAAGGCCTAGTGCTTCTTTCCTTGATATGTACTTCACATCTCCATTGGATCTGACAATAGTCAATACATGGGTCTTTTGGTCAGACATCCACTTTAGTACTTTCGAACCCAATGGATTTCTTGGGAGAGATTTATTTGAAGATGAGTTGGGAGATGTTGGCCTTGTGAAAACTTGCAGACTTTCAGACATTCTTTTGAAAGCCATTTCAATGACATCGTTTGCTGCAGCTATATCTTCTGCAGTTTCTCTTTCAATAAACTCCTGCCTTTCAATGTCTGTCATGTCTGTTGAAGTGTTTGGTGATGCAGGTTTAGTTAATATCCTTTTAAAAAGGTTTTGAAGTTTTTCTGAGCTTTCTTCTTTTAGACCCATTTTCATGATGGATTCTGTGAAGTACTCAACTTCCTTTTCTTTAACCTCTTCACTGGTCAACTGTTCTTTTTCTTCTTGGTTTGTCACAAAAGTAGACCGGAACAGTGTTTTGAGGTTTTCTATCTGCTGTTCAAGTTTCATTCTTTGTTCATGCTTCTTTGAAGTGCTTGAAAAAGTTATCTTTCTTTTCTTTAGCCTTTCATAGGCTTCATCAGTCTGCTGTTTTGACCATTTTGATATGGCTTCAGCAGTGTCCATTTTTGCATCCACCAGCTCCTTTTTCTTTCTCTTATACTCAGCAGTTAGGTCAGCAATGAGCTTTTTGTATTTTCTCCAGTTTGGAGCATTCTTCTTCTTTGTAGGTTCATTCTTGATTTTCTCAATCCTTTCTGCCTCATGCTTTAGAGCGACTATTGGCCATTCTTCGAACTGTTGTTCTTTAGCAGGATAGAATTTCTCTTTCATGATGTAGGCTAGATATTGTTTTCTTAACTTTTTCTTTTGATCAGCCTTTTCTTTGTTTAGGTCTTGTGCAAACTCTTCTATCTGCTTTACTTTTGTGAAGTAGAACTCCAGTCTTTTAGCAATGCCATCTTCGCTTAAACGTTCATGTTCACTCTCAACTTTAGCTCTTAGTTTAGCTTGCCTTGCCTTGATTTTGAGGTAATCATCCATATCATCTGGTGACATGTAACCTATGAGTGAGGAGAATCTTCTTTTTGAAGAATCTTCTTCTGTATAGAATTGCCTCATCTCATTTTTGATAGCTTCAAGTTCCAGTGGATGTTGTGCAGCATTAGGATCATGTATACCCTCATCGGCAGAGATTGGCTTTCTTTTTCTGTTGAAGAGCTTTGGTTGTGATGTAGGGAAGGTGAGAGCAGTGGTGGATGATTGACTAACAACTGTTGAAACAACTGGTGTTTCAACTGCTGTTGTCATTACACCTGCTGATATGTCAGCAGATGTCTTCTGCTTTTGAGCAGGGGATGACGGTGGTGAGGTAGTTTTTGATAATGGTGATGGTGGTGGTGAATCATCATCTGATATGAGATTCCTTCTCCTTTTTAATGAAGAAGGGACAGATGATGTTTTGGGTGGATCAGTGGTTTGAATGATGGAGAGTGTCTGACAAACAACTGTTGAAACAACTGGTGCTTTAACCGCTGCTGTCATTACAACAGATGTTGCAACATCTGTTGTCTTCTGTTTTATGACATGAGGCAGTGGTGATGGTGTGATTGTAGATGATGGTGGTAGAGCAGTAGTTGTAGTGGTGTGTGGTAGAGTGGGGTGTGTTGAAGATGTGTGTGTTGATGACATGGCAGCTGTTTGGCTAATGACAGCAGTTTTTGTAACTACTGGTGTATCAGCTGTTTGACTAACAGGTTTTGAGACCTGTTTTTCTTTTTCTTTTTCTTTTTCAGGCTCAATACAAAGGCCATGTTTTATTCCCATTTTATTCATTTTTCCCATCAGCTTGATATTCTCCCCCTTTTTGGCATTATCTGAAGGGGGGTTAACAAGAAATGATATGGAAGAAGGAACTTTGCCAGAGGCGCTTTGAATGCTAGCCTTTATAGCCTTGATATCTGCTTGAGTGTCTTTAAACCTTGATTCCACCATGTTGGTCAGCATTTGTACTTGAATAGCATGCTTTTTATCAGCCATATGTTGTTGTTTTTCAAGCATGGGTTGAAAAATATTCCAAATCTCATTTGCAGCAAATGCATGTTGTGCAGGTGCTTGAGCAGGAACAGCAGTGGCTTGTGCTTTTTGAGCTTTTAAAATCTCTTGCACCATATTCTTTATTTCAGCAACTGAATCTTCAAGTTTTTCAACTATGTCCGTCAATTCCTGATATTTTGAATCATCACCTACTTTAGTAGGATCATCTGAATCCCCACCAGCAGTGGTTATATCAATGTGTGACTTAGGAACAGAGTCCCAAAAATCACCCATTGATGCCCCTTATTCTTGGTACTGGGGACTTCTTTCTTCAGCACTCGATAAACCTTTGATGGTACCAGTGGTTAGATCCAACTCACTGGTGGTTACCGAAGTTGCCATGGAAGAAATTGCCTTCAAGGGAGTCTTACTTATGAAACAACTGTCCAACTGAAGATCTGTTGATCCACCAGTTGTAGTTGCTGCTCCACTTGAACTACCACCGAGAGTTACTTGTAACTCAGGGGGTGTAACCTCCTCAATTGTTGCTGGGATAGCAGAAGTAGTAGCATCAGACCCAGTCTCTTGTGGGGGTATACTCTCAGTGATAGGTGATAGAGAG
Organism: Helianthus tuberosus; assembly: GCA_030545235.1. Taxonomy (NCBI): domain Eukaryota; kingdom Viridiplantae; phylum Streptophyta; class Magnoliopsida; order Asterales; family Asteraceae; genus Helianthus; species Helianthus tuberosus. The sequence goes on from CM060362.1 coordinate 6,871,039, forward strand.
GAACTGGTTTGTGTCTGAGCTATAGCAGCTGCATGCAACAAGGGTAGCATGGATTGTGGCATTATGATTGGTGAGGGTATTGGGGTTGAAAGAGACATGTCCTTGGGATCAGGACTGAGGAAGATGGATCCGAGTGGATTCAGAGCTTCATATTGTGGTGTCCATGTGCTTACAACCTGATCCTTTTGTGAGGATGCAGGAGGAGTTTTAGGCAAAGGTGGAGATCTTTCTACCAATTGCTGTAAGGAAGTAGCAGCAGTGGTTTGTGGTGACTTTTGTGTTGTCACAGGCATTTCCTCTGGGATCTCATCTTCCAGAGTTGCCTTTGTTTTGGGTTTGGTGGGTTTTCTGGATGTTTTTCTTTTGGTCTTTTTGGTGATGTCAGGTGTGGGTTTCAAAGCAGTGGTTGTGCTGCTTTGATCACCTGGAGCAATGGGCTCAGCAGAAGTTGCCTGAGGATCAGTGGCAGTTTCTAAAGTTTGCTCAGGCACCTTTGCTTTTAATTTTATTGGTGCCATCATTCTTGAAAATGTTTCAATTGTTAGACTTTTTATTTGAAAATGGACACCTTGTTTGGGCAAATTTTCATCCTCTTTTTCAAATTTTTGTTTAAAGTAATAGCTTAGAAATCTTGGAAAAAGAAGAAATGATTTGCTATCAACATTCTTTACCATGTCATTGAAGATCTCCTGGGAGTAGTTGTAATCTTTATTGTTTAAAATAGCATAGCCCAGGCATTGAATCTTCAATGGTATTTCGTTAAAAGATGTTGTTTCATTTGAAACACACATCAAGAGTGTGTGAAATAAAAATCTGGGTGCAGACGGGAAATAACCTTTTTGTAAGGTATCTACCTTTGATTGTTCTGCATATCCCCTTTTCAGAAAATCAGCTTTTAACTCGTTTTTGTCAAAGGAAGTTTTACCTTTCAGATCATCGAGTTTGAAGACCTCTGAGATTGATTGTGGGGTGATTTGAAATGCTTTACCCTGTATCGAGGAGTTAATGGCTATGACTTTATCATCTTGTGTTTCAAGCGTCGCGTTTTTTCAAAACTCTCTCTGGGTTTGCAGATAGATGGGAGCATTTACTGTCAACAAAGTTTTATACTTTGATGCAGATATTGTATCAATGATGGAGTCGAAAGTGTGGTTGTCTTTGAGTTTTGTGAGTAAACCCAAATAGTTGTGAGATTGTTTATATGGTATTTCGATGGGTTCTTCGGCCGTTTGAGCGACCTCTTTTGAAGGTGGTGGTGATTTTGGTTTAGATTTTGATTTTGACTTTGATTTTGTCATGTTTGCAGAGAAGAGCGAAGAATGATTTTGAAGATTTTGAGAAGAAGGGTTGGAAACTGCTTTGAGAAGAGAATTTTGGAATTCAATTCGACAGTGTAAAACCCTGTTTGGGGTTTAGGGCAGGATTTTATTTAGGGGAACAAAAAATGATCGCTGATGTGGCAGCAGTTATTATGATCTGAAGGCTAAAAACTGACCACGTGTCAAACACTGATGAAATGGATGAGGGATGGAAAACAGTTGTTTTAAGAGCCACTGACGTATCAAGCATCAGTGGTTACAACGGTAACAATTGTGGACAGTGGATGATTTTTACTATCAGTGGATAGCATATCAGTGGATAGGACACTGATTGTGAATATCAGTGCTTTGTCAAGATAATGAAGGATCAGTGGCTAACTTTCAGCAGTGGTCAGTATTTAGAGATCAGACGTTGGAACAAAACAGTGGTTAGGGTAAATGGTACAGAATTGAAGGACAAGTATTCCAGCAACAGTTTTGAGAATTTTCATTCAAGGTTTTGCCACATGTCCATTTTGAAGAACAGTGGTTTAGTACCCCAGATGATGAGAACTTTTTGCTAAGGCAACTCATTTTCGTTTAATATTCAACTAAAACATGAGTACCCTAGTAATTCAAGCACAGTTAGCAATCAACCTTTGATAAAAATTTAGGAGCAAACCTGAGTATGACATGATCTTGAACATGTACCATTCCCTTTTGACCCATTCATAAAGACAATAATACCAACAAAAATAAGGTACTATGTCCTGACAGGTAAAAGAAACTAATGCCAACAAAAACAAGCAAAAGTTCAAAATATATTACTTAAAAAAAATGAATAATATATCCTGATTATTCGAGAGAATCCTTTATAAAAATCTTAAAGAATTTTCTGAGAACAGCATCAAAAAGGATCTGGTAAATTTTCAATAGAAAACATAATCATATCATTCTCAAGTTTTATGAAAATGGTCAGTGGTTTGACTGCAGTGCTAGAATATTTTGAAAACATTTTGACCACTGTTTGGTACCATTTTCTTTGACAGTTGATTGCAAACATGAGGACACATGGACACATGAGTTTTGAAGATCCTGTTGTAGATCTAGTTACTATGTGATGATTTTGAAAATTTGTCTAGTCCTTTTGTAAGTTCAATCACTGGGAATACTAATGTCACCTGAACTTTCTTGAACCAATGAACACAAACAGTTGCTTAATGACCATTATTACCCTAAGTTTTGACTCTTAAGTGTTTTAAGTTTACACTCTTTTCTTCTGAATTCAAAAGTTTTGAGATAAACACACTTCAGAGTTTTTGTGAATATTAGTCCAAAATCATTTTGCAGTAATGTTTTGAGAGACTTGGTCATGTTTGCACAACTTTTTCAACCAATCTCACACTAGATATGATACGGACTATATTGACCCCTGATTTTCTTAATGTATTATTAACAAAATTGATTTGTTCCTTTTGAGGATTTCAACCTGTTTCCAACACATAAGATCTGAATGACTAAAGTTTTAATTTCCCTCTTTTGTGTTAACAAAACAACAATGTTTTTATGAACATAGGTTTTGTTAATCTGAGGTTTGTACTTTAGTATTTAATGAAAACATCACAGATTACACATCAACAATTGAAATCAATTTAGAAAATAGGAAATAATCTCATAGTTTAACATATATAGTTTCCAAATCTAGAAACCATGAGTGTCTTGTGCATGAAATCACTTATTGTGTGAAATTTGTGTGTCATATGACATCTTGGTTGATATACAGAGTTTTTGAATAACCACTTTGAACATGATTTACTTGATACTCTGTTTTTCAACAAAATACAACCAACCTTAGTATCAATGAATTTTTGAGCCGAACTGTTATGTCAAATTGATTGTTAGATCGAATTTGACTGTCCAAGCTCTGATACCAATTGTTAGGATCTGAGGCTCTCATGATTGTGTTTGTTTGTGAGATTTGAACAAATCAAATAGATATGAACAGTTTTTAAGTGCAGCGGAAATGAATAACAAACTTTGTAAACACAATCAAAGGAGAATATGGTTTGATAAACAATTGCTTTTCATAGAGTCGAAAGATTACATCAAAAGCAAAAGGTTACAATGCAAGCTTACAGACTAAACTCCCCCTCAGCCTGATACTCCAGAGTTGGTTGCACAAGATGAAAGGATTGAATTGAGGAGACGAACTCTCTCAAAACGAATCAAATATGACAGTACAGAGTACTGTCATATTTATAAGCAAACCAAACCACTGATGTACCTCAGCTGACGTCACCATGATAGTGACATCTAACAGCCTAACAACCTATAAACACTGTTCTATACAAAACTACTGATATCTAACAACTGATTGATAATAAAATACAAAACAAGTCTAACACTGTTCACGTTCCACTGTTGTAGCCTAAACACTGACTGTTTGAACATCAGTGCTTTCTTCAAAAGGTGATCAGTCTTTGAATGAGCAGTGTTTGGGTCTTCAGCAGTACTTAAGAGACAGCAGTAGATAGAGCTCAGTGTTTGCCTATCAGCAGTCTTTAGTTGTTCCATCAGTGTTTGGTTCATCAGTTGTTCTTCTGAGCAGTACTAGGAGTGTATCAGCAGATAGGTAACCACTGTCAAGGGGAGAGCTTAGAGTAAACGTCTGCTTATAGTGAATCCACTGTTGTGACCAGGTTTTGGCTTTACATTATTTGTTCCTCTGGTAGGGTTCAATCCCAACAAGCTGTCTCATCGAAAAGCTCCAAGTAGAGTGTTGTGGCTGATTCCACCACGGAATCTGAGTACATTTCCGCATCGGATGCCGCAAAGGAAGCTGCTTGGATGAAGAAGTTCATAACCGATCTCGATGTGGTTCCAAGTATCATGAAACCCAACCAGATATTTTGTGATAACACAGGTGCTATTGCTCGAGCCAAGGAGCCTAGATCACATCACAAAGCCAAGCACATTTTGAGAAAGTTTACTACATACGTGAGATTGTGGAACATGGAGACATCGTTATAAGCAAAATTGACACAGATCAAAACCTAGCTGACCCGTTTACTAAGCCAATGACTCAAGAAAGACATGACCTTCACATGGATGCTATTGGGCTTAGATTAGCTAGTGATATGTTTTGATTTAGTATTTGGATGTACGAACATCAAACAGTTGTACTCTTGCATTCATTTTGATTTACTAGTTAAATGCAATTTTTGAATCCTACAACTGTGTTCAAATTGGATACGTTTAATCCATGAATCTTGTATTCTAAATTATCCGTAGTTGGTCAGACTCGTGGGAACGACTCTAGATTAAGACTATTCTGATTTGGACTCAAGTGGTTGACTTCCAAAATCACAGGCCTGATTGTGAATGACGCTGGATGTAACTCGCATCAAATCATCTTCATGGATCTTAGTCATAAGATGTTTTGATTTAGGCATACTCATTTAGTATCCTCTGACCTCAGATACATACTAGAACTTTCTTTACTAAAGACTATTCTTTGATTTGTGTTAATTGATGTCGCGTAACTACCAGTCATAAAGGCATTGGTTGGGAGTAGTTCTGAAGTTCAGTGGGAGTTGTATGTAGTTAAGATGGGATTCTATACTCTTACATTATATATAACACCCAGACATCGGGGCGTCGGATTTCTGCGACGACAGTGGTTTAAAATTCAGGCTACATGTAGCATTTAGTTCCTTCAAATCTCATTAGCTTTTAAATACGATTTAACCGAATCCGGTTCAGATTTGACCAGAAAAACAAGCAAAATTGAGAATATGAATTTGTTTGAAAATGGCTAAATGAAGTAGATTATTTAATTACCATATCAAAAATGGGAGATGAAAATGGCTAATGATAGACAATGAATTCAAACTGCTTATTGATTTGGTTGAAAATTGTGATTTTATGTAAACCGGTAACCGATCCTATATAATTAGGAGATAGAAACAATGATAGATTAGTAGTAAATTACCTACACACCCTTGAATATAAAAATAAATGATTAATAAATCAATATTAAATGAATGGCTTGGATTGGTTCATTATTGAAGGGAAGCTCACAATTGAACCTAACCCTACATATATATATCTATACACACACACAAGAAGGATATAGAGAAATCTCATCTCCACCGTTGATCCAACTAATTAATGGTGGAGATTACCCAAGTACAAAAGTTGTTTTAGAAAAGTGTAACAAACTGTAAAAAAGTATAACATACTCAAAAAAGTGTGACTAGTTTCTCTCTCCTATCTAACACAAAAATTTGTATAACAATTGGATTTGTTACACTAAAATTTTCATATGGAAACATGTAGCATATTTTTTTACATGCAATGCAAATTAAAAAACTCGTAAATTCTAAGTTCTAAAATGATACACCTTGTAAATTTGAAACATGTGCTGTTGAAAACCCCCAAAAAAAAGTGTAACAAATAAAGTTACATGTAATGTAAATGAGTGAAAAAAGATATAACATATTCTCTCTCCTCTCCGTTAGACTATCACAATTGGTGATTTTCTCCTAACCTAGGTTGTCCAAATAAATTAAAGAAAAAAAAATTATTTTTCTCCACAACCTGGTTGGCCAAGCAACCCAAGGTTGCAAGAGGTCGCACATGCATTTTTGCCACTTGTCAAAATTGGATTGGTTCCATCTTCTAATTTTTTTTTTCTAACTATCAATTCCCCCAATAATTTAATTACTCAAATAATTTTTAATATTTAAACTTAATAACAAAACTAAATACACCGTATTTTCTAAAATAAATTTGTGAACGTTACGATAGAAATTTTATTAAGAACGGAGTTCGTTTGAAAAAATATATTTTCCAGTATATTATATATATTGATTGTTTAACTTTTTAATATTTTCCAGATCATTTGAAAAAATATATTTTCCAGTATATAACACTTCTGTTTTTTTTTTTTTTTTTGTGAAATTGCAGATATAAAATTTATAAAAATTGATATATTATTTTAATTGTTTTTTATCTAACACTATCTTATTTGCCACATGTCAACATTCTATTGTTTTGTTATATTTTTTTGATAAAATTTCTTTTTTATTTTTAATAACTTTTTATATTTAAAATAATAAAGTTTAAAAATATAAACATTTTTATTTGTTATAATAAATTTTATAGAATAAATTATAACCTAAGCCATATTTAATAAAAAAATGGTTTAGGTTGTGTTGTTAATGAGTGTGAAAGGTTGGGTTGCGTTGGGGTGTGTAGGTGGAAAAGAGAGAAATTATTTTTTTATTAAAAGTTGGGTTGTGTTGGGTTGTGAATGAGGATAGTCTTACACAAAAAGTATAAGTTGTATATCTAAAAAAATGTGTAACACATGGAAATGGAAAGTTGTTAACCCATTTGAGTTTGTTTGGTTTTCTTGACTCAATAGAGATTGCTTGACCCATTTGAAAGCTTTAAATACAAATGGGTTTTAACGTGCAAATGTGCGAAGTGAGAAAATAACATGTGTAATTATTTATTATTACATTCGTAATTAGGGTTAACACAACCCATGTGTAGTTTTTGTGTTTGATCGCATACGTGATTTGAATTTTGTAACATGCGTATTTTAAAAATGAACATACGTTATTCACTTCGTACATTCGCACGAGAAGGCGCTATTTTACAATAATATTCCCTATATATAAATGAGAACCACCTTGAATTGTAAGAACCATGAGAAATAGGTCTTACAAAAAATAAATTTCTCAATGATCTTTATAAAAAATCACATGTTCCAACAAAAAAAATGTAGGTTGCATAAAATTTATATCAATGTAAAAAAAAATTATTGGTTATGTCATCGTTCTGAAAAAAATTACATTAGGAATAACTACCAGGTCGACAATTTTTTATTCTTTTTTTACAGGTGTCTTTGTAACATTTACCTCTACCTTTGTGAAAAAAAAAAGTGGCAAAACTCACGCGAGAAGTGGGAAATCAATCTAGTTGTATTTGATCTCAAATAATGATTGTAGAATGTTTTTAAAATAATTTTGGATATTTTGTAACCGATTTAAGTGATTCGAATGCTAAACACCTGGGTTTGGGAGGAGGGAGGTCTTGGGTTCAAGTCTCACAGACGACATAGATTAAAAAAATTGTCGTAAAAAACTAAAACGAGTTTATTTAGTAAATAACACATGAAATAAAGACATTGGATTTAAAGACAAAAGATCAAATACACACATACAAAATGTTCGAACCAAAGGTTTCCTAAAAAAACGCGGTGACATTTTCGTAATTATTTTACTCGTAGAGTAATTATCAAAATTACTCTACAAATAATCTTGTAGGGTAATTTTGTAGATTATCATAATTACTCTACAAATGATTTTGTAGGGTAATTTTGAATTGTGTATATGTTGTTTGATAAATTTGTAGAGTAATTTTGATAAACTTGTAGAATAATTTGATAATTACCCTACGAATAAATTAATTACGAAAATGTCACCGCATTTTTTTACTTTTTCATGCCTTTCGTACGTTTTGTACGTTAAATGTATTTGTACGTGAGCTTAACTCTAGATTTAAAAAGTCATAGATTAACAAAAGGCTGATGTGGTGTAGTGGTTATCACGTTTGCTTTACACGCAAAAGGTCTCCGGTTCAATCCTGGGCATCAACAAAAACAAATTGATTTTTTTCTTAACTCTACACATCATTATCATAAGAGCAATGATATATCACATTTCACAATCGAAAATAGAACACACACCCCGTCTACAAACAGACTATACAACCCGCCACTCCCATTTGTAATATTTTTTACTCTTTTCTTTGTAATGTTTTCTATCGATTTAGTAATAGATAGGATAGTTCTGCAACGATCCAATTTCATTATTCATTAAATGGTAAATATTTTATGGACGTATCTACCCTTACTTGAGAATAGGATTTCCCCTTATGTGTATATATAGAGCTTATTAGAGAGGGTTTAGGTTAGTCTCCACCTTTCACAACACCACTATTATTCACCTCCCTCTCTCTCTCTAAATATCATGATCTTCAAGATCACTAACCACCATCATAATCATACACTAAAAGGGGAACCCAATCTATGGAGAAACATCCCAACCTTCATCAATATGGTTCACTAGCCTAATCCTGTATATAAGTTATAAATTTTTTTCTATTACGTTTAATCTAAAGAATTGATCAACATGTGATATCAGAGCGCATATGTTGACCAATCAATTTGTTTTTGTTAAGAAACAAAAAGTTTTGATGAAAAACCACTTAAAAACAGATCTTTATGAAATTTTATAAAATTTTTGGTTTTCATAGAACTTTTATATAATTTTCGGATCTAATGTTCATTGTTATGTTTATGGGTTGTTAGATCTGATTAAAACCATTTTAAATCTCATTAAAACCATTAATTTCGGGTTCTTTTAATAAAAATTAGTCAAAAAAAAGTTTGAATGTTCTTCATTTTCTTGATGATCTTCATCATAAAGTGGAGGATGAAAATCATGTATTTTGGTGTTTGATTCAAATTAAAACTTGTTTTTAGATATTTTGGGTGTACTTTTCCCTTTATTTGCAAATAAATCCAAAAGTTTGAACATTGTAAAAATGACAGATTTGCCCAAAGTTTTAACATATGAATTATATGTTAGTCAATCTTACAACCATTAGGATCAGTTTTGTTTCTGTGATTTGCTTTTTATGATTTAGTGATTTGGTAGCACATAAACTAATATATGTTTTCAATTGATTATAAGATCAATTAATGACAGCTTCTTCTGGCATTATGTGGATGCTTCTTTTTTGGGGGGATTCAAAGGAACAATCATGCTTAGTTCTAATATATAATCGTGACTTTTGGTGAGATGTTTGTGCTAATTAGGGTTCTTTTGGTGTTAAAAAGGGGGGAAAATAAAACAGGACTCAAAAAAGAGAAAGATTTTTTATAATTAAGAGAATGACAAGACTACCCTTCATTTAACTTTGAATTTTAATGGTGTTAAAAATTTGGATGGATTTGGCAATGATTTATAAACCTCGGTGGTTCAGGTGTTCAGATGAGAAAACAAAAAACCTTTTTGGATGGATTTAGCAAAATTGGACAAACCTCAGGGACGATTTTATTATCTTAATGATAATCGGTGTTTGTTCGTAATGAGAGTTCTGTGTTATTGAAAGTTTATTGAATTATTGATGATTTGATGAGATCTGATCTGATTGATTAAATGCCATGAGATTAGATCTGATTTGATTTGATTGATTATATTTGATGAGTTCTTGGTAAGATTTGTACCATAGTTTCAGATCACCAGAGTAGAGTTCTGATATGTGACTCTTCAAGACATCCATTTACAGGATTTGGAAATGCTTAATATTTTAAAGTGATTTTTCGTGTTCTAATCTTGGTTAATCAATTTCTAGCATTTGGATATACTTAAATCAATTATCATACTTTTTCAGGGATCGGTTTTGGTTTTAGAAAGTGTACCAGACTGTAAAAAAAGTTGTTTTAGAAAAGTGAAACATACTAAAAGTATAACATACTCAAAAAGGTGTGACTAGTTTCTCTCTCCTATCTGACACAAAAAGGTGTAACAGTTGGATTTGTTACACTAAAATTTTCATATGGAAACATGTAACATATTTTTTCACATGCTTTGCAAATTAAAAAACTCGTAAATTCTAAAATGTTACACTTCATAAATCTGAAACATCTGCTGATGAAAATTCAAAAAAGCGTAACAAATAAAGTTACATGTAATGTAAATGAGTAAAAAAGATGTAACATATTCTCTCTCCTCTCCCTTACACAAAAAGTATAGGTGGTACATCTGAAAAAGTGTGTAACACATGGCAAGTTATGGTTCACTCATTTGAGTTTGTTTGGTTTTCTTGACTCAATAGGGATTTCTTGACCCATTTGAAAGTTTTAAATACAAATAGGTTTTAACCAGCAAATGTGCGAAGTGAGCAAATAACATGCGTAATTATTTATTATAGCATTTGTAACTAGGGTTAACACAACCCATGCGCAATTTTCATGTTTGATGGCATACGTGATTTGAATTTTGTAACATGCGTATTTTAAAAAAGAACATGTATTATTCACTAAGAACATTCGCACGTTAAGGCGCTATTTTACAATAATATTCCCTATATATAAATGAGAACCACCTTGAATTGTAAGAACCATGAGAACTAGGTCTTACAAAAGACAAATTTCTCAATGATCTTTAAAAAATCACCTGTTCCAACAAAAAATGTAGGTTGCATAAAATTTACATCGATGTTAAAAAAAATTATTGGTGATGTCATCGTTCCAAAAAAATTACATTAGGAATAACTACCCGGTCGATAATTTTTTTTTTCTTTTTTTACAGGTGGCTTTGTAACATTTTCCTCTACATTTGTGAAAAAAAAAAAAAGTGGCAAAACTCACGCGGGAAGTAGGAAATCAATCTAGTTGTATTTGATCTCAAATAATGATTGTAGAATGTTTTTAAAAATAATTTTGGACATTTTGTAACCGATTTAAGTGATTCAAAACGTTAACACCTGGGTTTGGGAGGAGGGGGGTCTTGGGTTCAAGTCTCACAGACGACATAGATTAAAAAATTGTGGTTCAAAAAAAAACAACACATGAAATAAAGACATTGGATTTAAAGACAAAAGATCAAATACAAATACCTTTCACGTACAAAATGTTCGAACCAGAGGTTTCCTGAAAAACGCGGTGACATTTTCGTAATTATTTTACTCGTAGAGTAATTATCAAAATTACTCTACAAATAATCTTGTAGGGTAATTTTGTAGAGTATCATAATTACTCTACAAATGATCTTGTAGGGTAATTTTGAATTGTGTATGTGTTATTTGATAAATTTGTAGAGTAATTTTGATACACTTGTAGAATAATTTTGATAATTACCCTACGAATAAATTAATTACGAAATGTCACCGCATTTTTTTACTTTTTCATGTCTTTCATACGTTTTGTATGTTAAATGTATTTGTACGCGAGCTTAACTCTAGATTTAAAAAGTCATAGATCAACAAAAGGCTGCTGTGGTATGATGGCTATCACGTTTGCTTTACACGCAAAAGGTCTCAGGTTCAATCCTGGGCAGCAACAAAAAACAAATTGATTTTTTCTTAACTCTACACATCATTATCATAAGAGCAATGATAGAACACACGACCCGTCTACATATCGACTATACAACCCGCCACTCCCATCTGTATTTTTTACTCTTTTTTTGTAATGTTTTCTATCGATTTAGTAATAGATAGGATAGTTCTGCAACGATCCAATTTCATTATTCATTAAATTGTAAATATTTTATGGACGTATCTACCCTTACTTGAGAATAGGATTTCCCCTTGTGTGTATATATAGAGCTTATTAGAGAGGGTTTAGGTTAGTCTCCACCTTTTTATAACACCACCATTATTCACCTCCCTCTCTCTCTCTCTCTCTAAATATCATGATCTTCAAGATCACTAACCACCATCATAATCATACACTAAAAGGGGAACCCAATCTATGGAGAAACATCCCAATCTTCAACAATATGGTTCACTAGCCTAATCCGGTATATTAGTTCTAAATTTTTTTCTATTACGTTTAATCTAAATAGTTGATCAACATGTGATATCAGAGCGCATATGTTGACTAATAAATTCGTTTTTGTTAAGAAACAAAAAGTTTTGATGAAAACTCACTTCAAAAAACAGATCTTTATGAACTTTTATAAAATTTTCGGTTTTCATAGAACTTTTATATAATTTTCGGATCTGATGTTCATTCTTATGTTTATGGGTTGTTAGATCTGATTAAAACCTTTTTAAATCTCATTAAAACCATTGATTTTGGGTTCTTTTAATAAAAATTAGTCAAAAAAAAAGTTTGAATGTTCTTCATTTTCTTGATGATCTTCATCATAAAGTGGAGGATGAAAATCATGTATTTTGGTGTTTGATTCAAATTAAAACTTGTTTTTAGATATTTTGGGTATACCTTTCCCTTTATTTGCAAATAAACCCAAAAGTTTGAACATTGTAAAACTGACAGATTTGCCCAACGTTTTAACATATGAATTATATGTTGTAATTTAAATAATTATAGTTGTACCATATAGATCAGTACCTCTATTTCGGTACCCTACCCACTTTGGCACGATTTTATTTTTTCAACTTTTGAGCAATGAAATGGGTACAATATAGAATAAAATCGGTACTGGTATCAATATACAGTGTGAGTATCACATAGGGTAAAATCGGAAGGAGTAGCAATACAATATGGGTACCAAATTAATACGAAAAAAATATCTACTCCAAAAAATCTCTTGAAATTCTATAAAAACGGTTGTTGCAAGGGGTTTTTTAGAAAATGAGCGGGAAACCCCACAGATCCAACTGTTTATGCGACAGTAGATTGTGATTTCATGGTGGAAAAAGGAGAATCGAGTCAGATTTATACCTTCGGCAACCAGATCGACAACGGTACCAAACTTCGGTGCAGGGGTGGATCTATACCCAAGCCGGAGTGTGCCCGAGCTACCTCTCAACTTTGTATGCTAAGTGTAAAATAATTTTTTTCAACGTTTTATGTAAAGGATACTCGGGCGCACCTGTTATCACAAAGTCTGAAACCGAGTTTTATTCATCCGTTTGTGAGAGGGGCTATATATATAGTAAGTCTAGAAATTCATAGTTTTTAATTGACTTTTTGTGCCAAAATGTCATAACTTATACCTTTGGTTGCAGGCTATTCCAGTGGATTTTTTTCGCTACACATCTCAAAGCTTTGAGAGTTTTCAATGGTGACTATAGTTTGTATTTCAAAGATGAAAATGAAAAGGAACATAAGGTCGCATACAAGAAGACTTCTCACAGGCTTACCGGAGGGTCGGGAAAGTTATTGACTGCACTTAAACCGGATGATGGGGACATTATGGTGTTTGAGTTCGTTGGACTCCGCCACTTCAAGGTTGTAATCTTCTTCTTTTATGTATGTGTATTTTTTATATGTGGTTTAATTAATAATCTTGGTTTTCAATTTGTAGGTCCATATTGTGAGGAAGTAGCTTTTTCTACTAGTGGATTGCCTGTGAATATAAAATTGAAGGATTTAGATGAAGTATCGAGTATTATTTTGTTAGCGGTATTTGTTTATATGGTTTCGATTAATGTAAAACACGTCGGTATCTTTTTGGGCGTATCACAACTTTAAATTTTGGTTTCTATAATAGGTGTTGGTAACCTAATATTTTAATTTAAAATGGCGTTTCTTATAAGCTATAACCACGGCAATAAAACTTAAAATAAATTTAATCAAAGTCCTATTTCGTCGGTTGCAAATATAAACAACGTTATTTAAAAAATAATAAATAAACAAAAAGTTAATTGAATGATGATGATAAACTTTACCTTGACTTCAGTAAACATGAGATGGTTAAGTGACAGAATGGTTAAGTGACAAAATACTTTGCATATTAAACCCTAACGACTCAACTGAAACAACGTTAAACATCAGCAACGCCGAGTTAGCGATGCTCCACGCAAATATGCTTTCGTCGTCGACCATCGCAAACACCGAAGATAAACTGCTTCTGCCGTACGGTTGCCGGTTATTCTGAGCGTACATTTTGTAAGTTCGCCGGAGGTTGAAGGTCGTCTTTTGGTCTTTCAAAGCTTATTGATTTAGAAGTTCGAAACATCATGCTTTGCTACTAATTTCAAAGCTTAAACAGTTTGCTTTAGCTATCCAACTGTAGCCACTCATATTTAGAATATATTGTTTTATTCAAGAATTAATATTTTCCCTTTTAATCTTAAAATTTCACATTTTAGTCTGATATTTAAAACAATTAAACTAGACTATGTCGACACACCCCAATATTTCAAATATTATTATATTCTTTATAATATTCAAAATTTATTATGACGATAGAAGGGATGTTACAGCTTTCGCAAGTCCAAAATTCGGTAAAATCACAACATGTAAATTGGATAACTCCCAGTATACTTTTATTAATCACAAAATCAATCACAAAATCTTAATGACTATTTACAAGACTAGATAACTTTCCGCTCAAATCTCCTAATCCTACTTGAATAGTTAGTTATCTTTAATCATCTAAACAACATTCTAAATAATAACATGTATGACATATAACATTTAGCATATGTAACAACTAGAGGATGGGGTTTTCGTTTGTATTAGGTAGTCGTTTAGGTGAGATGTTGTTTGAAGGGTACTATAGTCTATAACAAGTGTCTGTACAGTAACTAACCGAACTGATACTAACCAAGTTCCTGTTGCGAAGCACGGGGGAATATCACTATATATATTTTGGTGAAGCTTCATGAATAGTGTTGTATATTTATCATTTTTGTTACTGTGATATATATAATAAATTACAATATTTTACACAAACATTATAGCGGTGTAATGGTTTCTCTCCATTTTACTGAAAACAGTTAACCCTGGTTCAATCCTAAACCTCTTATATCTTTTTCCCTCTACTATTCTATAATATAACAATTGTTGAAACTCCTTATGAATAGCATATTAATATGGCAACTATAGAATACTAATTACATTTTTGTCATCCTTTTTTTTTTTTTTTTTTTGAAAAAACCCCTTTTTGGATCCACCAATCATATTTATCAAAGTTAAGTGATGTACTTAGAATATAAATTAAATTTGATTTATTAAATTTGTATTCTTTATATTAATGTAATTCTAAATAGTTACCTTATTTTCTCTATTTAAATCTTGATAAATTTTATTAGGAAAGTTTTTATATTAAGTAATAAGAATGTGTTTTTTTATTTATTTGTTTCTTTTGTATTCTTCTGATCTAAAAATACTCTAGACATAGTTTGTTCTTTCAATTATGATAGCGAGTGCCAATACCTTAAAGAAGCAAAATGATACCGATCGAACTCCCGTCACAAAGCACGGAAGAATTCTACTAGTTACAATAAAATCCTGCTTAAGGATAATATGTTGGTAGGGAATATAATATTTTTTATGTATACATATTGATAGTTGTGTTTTATGAGTTTCATTTCTAAGCGTTATGTTTTACATAATTTACGTCTTTTAATCTATTTAATGATCATTTAATTTATTTTTTTATCTAATAACTTATGTTTATTACCTTTCTTAAAAAAGGTTGAATATGCATGCGTCTTTAATTTTGTTTTTCAACGCTCCGGATAAGGTTTGTAGAAAACAAAGTTGTATAAAAAGAACTATATTTTTGGCATCGTAAGCTATAGTGAATGGCAATGGCATACCGGTATCATGAAGAACCAAACCAAACAAATACTGACAGCGGTACTAGTATCGAGTATTATTGTGTTACCGGTATTTGTTTATATGGTTTCGCTTAATGGTTGCAACTGGGGCAGAGCTAATAATGGTGCTTTGATCTAAGGAGGAGATGCATAAAAAGGCTCAAAAGGTTTTATTTGTAAATGAATGAAAAAGATGTAAAATATTATCTCTCCTCTCACTTACACAAAAAGTATAGGTGGTATATCTAAAAAAGTGTGTAACACATGGCAAGTTGTGGTTCACCCATTTGAGCTTGTTTGGTTTTCTTGACTCAATAGGGATTTCTTGACTCATTTGAAAGTTTTAAATACAAATGGGTTTTAACGTGCAAATGTGCGAAGTGAGCAAATAACATGCGTAATTATTTATTATAATATTTGTAATTAGGGTTAACACAACCTATGCGTAATTTTCATGTTTGATGGCATGCGTGATTTGAATTTTGTAACATGCGTATTTTAAAAATGAACATACGTTATTCACTTCGTGCATTCGCACGTTAAGGCGCTATTTTACAATAATATTCCCTATATAAATGAGAACGACCTTGAATTTTAACCACCAACCAGATACTTGTTGATCATTGCACTTACGACCATGGTTAACATTTTCCTCTATATACTCAAAATTATAATAAGTTTGACGTCCAATATGGGGCAAATTATTTCAACTCTCATTATCACACTATAGACCTTCACTCCTTCGTGGTCAACCATGATAATAAATCCCATAAATATATTTTATTAGATTATGTGATGGGTTACAAATGGGATCCTTTGTATAGAGACCATAGTAAACTCTAGGGATGGTTCCGGTACAAACCATATTTATCCTACACAAACCATAAGAACAGATTCTAGGAATTAAAAAAAATTAAATTAACACATACTAAAACAATACATACATAAAAGTAGCACTTTTGAATTATATTAGCACATGAAAATTAATCAAGATAATTGATTTTAGCACATATTTGAATGATATCAGCACTTTTTCTTAGTCAGCACATTGAAAACAAAAGAAAGATACAAATAAAGAATTAACTGCTTGTTAGCATATTTATAGGGAATTCGGATATTATTTTATCATTTCTCTATAATTGGTTGGTGGCATAGATGACACGTGACATTTTTTAAATGGTTCTTACAGTTTGTACGTGAAATGTGGTTTGTATTTGGTCATATTCCTTACACTCTATACCCTATGCTATAACAAAATATCAATTCTTGGTCTAATATGAATACTCTCGCAAGCTAAGCACGAGAGAGATTCAGACCATATTACACTATACTATGACATGATATGGATTCTTGGTCTAATAAAGTTTTGTTTTTTATAGAATTGGATTTTCTATTCAAAAGAGAGATACGACATAGTTTTTTTTTTTACCGTTTCCCTGACGTAAATTTTCCTATAATATTACCGAATATATCTATATTTGAATTCAATAATTAAATATGTGATTCTTTACACAAAGTGAATTCAAAGATGACACCAATGATTGGATCAAACAATTAAACTTATATGGAAGAACAAAAGTTGATTCAGACCCTATTACACTCTACTAGGGCCGTTCAAATCGCTCGCCGCTCGTCACTCGCTCGACGCTCGTTCGAAAATTGCTCAGAAAATGCTCGTCCGATTTGATGCTTGGTTGTAAACGAGCCGCTCTGCTCGGTTCGGTTTGTAAACGAGCCAAGCATGAGCAAAGGTCCGCTCGGTTCGGTTCGGCTCGAATTATTTATATCTATTAATAAGAGAACTTAATGAATAGTGATTATCATCATGTTGTACTTTGATTGGGTTTTTTGAGCGGTGAACTCACACGCGTCACCCCCACCATTTTCCCCTGTCTTCTTTGCCTATCACACTCTCCTTTTACAGAGATAGAAAGTAAGAGAGAGCGCACTTAAAACATCGTAGAGAGAGAGTGCCGCAACGACGGCGGCCGCTGATCCGTCTTGTGCCACCGTGAGCAGCCACCTCCCGTCCTTTTCTCAGTCTCCACCTCCCCATCTCTGTCTCTCACCCAAACAACACACAAAAAGATGGCATTTCATGGAATACACAGGTGTTGAACCAAAGGTTGCCTGCCATGACTTCCGGTCGGCCACCCTAACTCAATGACAACGGTGGTTATTGTTGTGGAAATCAGAGATGGTTTTCGGTATTAGGATGGTTGTTTCTGAAAACCCTTGCATCTCCACCGCTCTACTATCCACGTATCATTTAGAACCCTAACGTCAAGGGCAAATGCATTGACGGAATCCCCATTTTCAGGTCCCCCTTTTAATGTTTGTTTCAATTCAATTTCTACATTTTTTTCTTCACAACAAGGGTAGATTGTCTTAATTGATTACTGGAAATCAGTAAGTTTGGTGAAGAAATTACTGCTTCATTCACCATTGAACTGGTTTTTTTTGTGTGTTTTTCTTGGATTATTAAAACTATAACCAGTATCAATCTTATGTAATGAGCAGGTTGCTATCCCTGAGTGACCTTGGATCAGCATAATTAATCTAATCTATTACTAAAAGGTAACATCTTCCCCTTCACTTATTTTTATTACCTGACTTAAGTTCTTAAATCTGTGTTAGGTACTGATACATGATTATAGGATATGTCAAATAGAAAGAGTTAAAAGTAGATGATAAAAGTTTCTTTCAAGAGTTGATTTAATAATGTAACTTAAAATTGATGCATACAAAGATTTTGGACTTGACATTGGCAAATGATGGTGTAAAGCCAATTTGATTTGACTTTTTGAGGTCTGTATCTCATGTGGTTGTTCAGATATTACAATATTCAGTAGTTTTTTTTACCAAGTGTATAAAGGCAAAGGTGGAGCCTTTACCTGCTCTTAAAATGGTGTGTGATGTTTTCAGTTTGCATATACCTACCCAATTTAGCGCCCCGTAACGCTCGCGGGTTCTCTGCTGAGCTGAATGGTCGACGGAGGGCCTTCGGGGTTTGCGATTGTAAATGTTAAATTGTTGGCTTTGGTTGTGGAAAATGCTCCGAGATGACAATTCGGAGCGCCTTTCAGGTTTGCGATGCTTAACGCTAAATCTGAAGTATGGTCCGATGTTGGTGTTGACAAAGGGCCTTTAGGATTTTTGATGATAAGCCCTAAATCATTCGTATTGAGGCATACCTATATTGTCTTCTTTAATATATTTATTAGTAGTTAAAACGAATGAACAACGTTTGTATTTTGTGTTTGGTTGTGGTTGGAGGCTGTGATGAGTTATCAAAATAAAGTTGATACGTCGCCATGGCGTGGTAGCTATCGAGGATGGCAGGTTAGCACCTGCAAGCCCTAATGCAGCCATGGTGGCTTAGTCCTTTTGCATTCTCTGAGCCTTCATGAATCTGTTCACTTCATTGTTGGCTTTGAGGTTACAATTTGAGTTAGCAATGGTGGTTTAGACTTTGGTCCTTTTGGTCACTGAAATAGGGTCTGGTTGACTAGGAAAAAATGTTGAAAAGAAAAAAAAAATTGTGTATGGAAAAGTCACTCGGTCCATTGGCCAGATTTGAGCAGCTCCTCGGTCAGATTTGGTTGAATATGAATGGATCTGAACACCTCGAGGTTTTGTGACGCGCCGTCTGAGAAGCTCAAAAGCCTTTTAATTATTTGCTACAGGTACGCTTTGTCCCACCAGCGGCACATGCGCGAAACGAAAAAAAATTGGTTTTATGATAGCATAATGGATGAAGTTAATCTGTATTCTTAATGTCAATTGGCCTATAGATGAGGTTCCTGTTTGACGTTAATTGAATGGCAATTGATTAAAAGAAATTATGTGAGTAACTAACCTTAAGCTGAATTATGAGCAATCGTACTTCACGATTGATTAAAAGAAATTATGTGAGCAATTGACCTTAAGCTGAATTATGAGGAAGCTGAGATTTCCAACAGCACTTTCGTAGGTACTCAAAAGTGTGTTAGATTGCCATTTACCAGCCACGAGTCTGTTTGTTGAAAATGGAGTTTTTATTCCGTTTTCCGTTTTCATTTTGACCATTAAATGTCAACTTTGATATTCTATTTTATGAACATACCCTATTGATGATGCTAATTTGATAAATTTTGCACGTTGACTTCAGGCAGTCAACATCAATAAGGAAGATTTTTTCAATAGACGGATCATCAAACAAAGTGAGTAATACATGATGATAGACATCGCAAAGTGCCTTTACATCTAGCTGCATATGTGTGTATTTTGATGATAATATTGTGCACTATTTTTTTTAATCTTATCGACCGGACCTGATATTCAATGTTAGCATGTTTGGTTGTAAGGTGCAAATGTATGGGGAAGTTTAGAGACGAGTTGAATGTGATGGTGTGTAGTGGGGTGGTAATGACCGGCGGTGACGAATTCGCTATGCATTGGAGTTGGACAGTAGGATGTTGATACAATTGTAAGCATTATCTTTGGTGGGAGTCAAAGATCATGTTCTGGTATGGTGCCATCACTCTCTTTAAGTGTTTGGGTTTGCTTATATTCGTACATGTGACGCAATTCTAAATGTATATGTTGTTGGTTGGATTGAGTTTTTGTTTAGATTTTAGGTGAGAACTATGATTATTTAGTCAATTTGTTGGATACAGGTGGATTATTATCATGTATGAAATATTTGTAAGTTAGTGGTTGATAGATAATTTTAGTATTTACAACTTTAAATGTTGGCCGGTTTGTAATTTTTAAAGAACGTTTCAGCAAAATCAAATTTTCTTCCGTGTCATTTTTATCTAAATTGGATATAAGTACTTTTTCCTTTTCCTATTATGTCATGTCTAATAAATAGTATAATATATGCTGCTTATATTTATGTTGAATAAGGCATTATAAGGGGATAAGTAAACTACGACAAAATATATGATAGGTAAACTGCGACAAAAAAATATGATAAGTAAACTGCGACATGATAGAGATGGAAAGTAAGGGTCTAAGGTGGTGGTGGTTCGACTAGACATATTGTAAATCGCGCAACGCGCGAGAGATAATAACACTAGTTATTTTAATTAGTATATATATACATACACATATACATATACATCTATAAACATGTATATACACATATATATACACACATACACCTATATATATACACACACTTACACATACATATATACTTAAATATAAATTAAATTTATGGTTTTATATGTACCAATCTATTAGATTTTGGTCAACTATATACAAATTTACAACTATAACTATACGTACCAGCCCAACCATTCCAATAAAAAATTAAAATCAAAACTAAAAGTTAAACCCTAAACCGATAAACGACAGTCTATTCATCGCCTCAATGTTTCATGTCGTTACCCTAAGTCGATCGTCTCCTGCTCTTAACGTAATTGTTTATGCAATATGATCATCGCCTCGTCAGCCACACATTGTTATTCATAAGAAAAATATTATGCCATGAAATGTGCATGTTTTTAAAGACATAAAAACTTGAGACCTAACATTGTCACTATCTCTCCCTACAAATTTAAAATGGGCGACACGGCTGTCCAAATTGCTCGAACTTTGCTCGACGCTCGCTCGGAATTTTTACTGCTCGAGAAATGCTCGCTTGATTTGATGCTCGGTTTTAAATGAGCCCCTCCGCTTGGTTCGGTTTGTAAACGAGCCAAGCACGAGCAAAGGTCCGCTCGGTTCGGCTCGGCTCGTGAACAGCCCTACACTCTACACCCTGTGCTATAATAAAATATCAATTCTTGGTCTAATATGAATACTCTCGCAAGCTAAGCACGAGAGAGATTCAGACCATATTACACTATACTATGACATGATATCGATTTTTGATCTAATAAAGTTTTGTTTTCGGTAGGATTGGATTTTCTATTCAAAAGGGAGTTGGGGCGTAGTTTCGGTAGGATTGGATTTTCTATTCGGACCATATTACACTATACTATGACATGATATTAAACTAGTTCACGTGCACCTAACCTATAGAAATTTTAACCCAATTCAAAATACTTTTAATCTTATCTAAACATAAAATAAATAATAATTATTTAACTCTTATCTAAATAAACTAGTGGGTACGTTTTAGTCAACCACAATCACGAAGACTATTCATGACTTTGTAGCCATTTTAACACACTCACGTCGTAGCTTTGAAAATTTACATAATTTTGGTAAATTTGAACAACTTATATAGGATTTAATGATGGTAAAGAATAGTATATAAGATAGCGTTCGTTTCACGTAATGAAATGGAATCTTAATGGAATTGGAATGTAGATTCCACTCCTTATTTTGTTGGTTTCAACAAGAAAATGAAGGGTTGTTTGTTTACCTCTTAATGAGACTCTTAATGGTTCAGACATTTTACTGGTTCAGCACTTAATGGTTCAGACAGTTTGTTTCATGAGCAGAAATCTGAATGGTTCAAATATTTGCCTCTGAATGGTTAAGACCTCTAATTTGAATTGGTCAGACATTTGCCTCTGAACGGTTAAGCATTATACATGCTCTTAATGGTTCAGACCTCTTACTAGCTAGTTCAACACTTAATGGTTCAGACCTCTTACTGGTTCAGCACTTAACCATTCAGATGTTGCCAAACAGCCAGTTGGAATTGAATGACAACAAAAGAAAGAGAATCTAGATTCCAATTCCATTCAAATTCCATTTCATTCTGCGAAACAAATACACCTAAATTTCAATTTCTGTGCGAATTCCCATTCCAATTCCCTTACAATCCATGAAACGAACACCACCTAAGTTTATATGTGAAAACAAGAAATTATAGTGTTTTCTACAAATTTTTTTTCAAATTAA
Organism: Helianthus tuberosus; assembly: GCA_030545235.1. NCBI lineage: Eukaryota > Viridiplantae > Streptophyta > Magnoliopsida > Asterales > Asteraceae > Helianthus > Helianthus tuberosus. The sequence continues at coordinate 6,893,496 of CM060362.1, forward strand.
GAAAATTTTCATTCCAATCATCAGGGCAAATTACATAAGAATAGCAGGTAGACGAGCAACAAACTGCGCCGCCATATCCCCTTCTGAATAGAAAATCCTAATCTTATTACAAAAAAGCTCATTAGTCCAAATATTGTTTTAACTGATTTAATTGTATTTGGATGCCAATAACTATAAGTTTCCAATATTTTTCTTAAAAGCAATCAAATATACTTTTAATTCTTAACCATTGTCCACCGCGAAACTCAAACCTTCAACCTAATGGGGAACGCATAATTTTACACACCTGGATACCACAAGACCAAAGGCTCTTTGGTACGAATTTCCAAATATCTCACATTATATCTTATTATTTGGATCCATAATTTTGACCTTTAGATTTTAGATCAACAAAAGATCACAAAATGACAAGATCAAAACCACTATGATTCACTTAGCCTAACTAACTAAGTGATGTATATTTTTACTTGCACTCATATTGGAGGCAAGGGTCGGTATTCTAAATCTGTGTACTTCTTTTTATTACTAGCTTTTTTCTACACTGATTTGTGAAACCTCGTTTAGTATGTTATTAAATATTAAACGTTTTAATAAAATTCTGGTATAATGAATAGAAGGGTAGTAATTTTATTTTAGATCTTAAATAATGGATTTTCTACATAAGATATCCTTTATAGAAAGTTTAATTTTTGCTGATTTTAGTCAATAATAATAATATAATAAATAAAATTAATGAGTTTTGTATAAAAAAGATAAAAATCAGACTGTGATTAGGAAAAAAAAGAAAAAAAAGGCACTCATTATATTTTTATGGTGGATTGACTTGAACCCTGTACATCATATAGGAGATTGACCCATATTGAACCCATTTTCACAAATGACATCCAATTTGAGTTTGGATGCTTCGAACTTGAGTTTATATAAAGCTTGATTTGGGCATATATGTTGATATATCAGATCAACACATTTCAAAAACATTATGACAAATAATATTTGCCATAACCTTCTTTATCTTGTTTCCTTTAGTTTGTCACTTTTCTTGTTATGGCTAAGGAATACAAGTGCCACTTCCCTTGGCCACCAACTGGTGGCAGCGGGAGGAGGAGATGGGAATTAGAAGTGCATCGATAAGGAGAGGCATGCTCTTCTTCATTTCAAAGCACACGTTCATCAAGAAGACTTCTATGGCTTTCTTTCTACATGGACTCATAAAGAAGAAGCAACCAATGATTGTTGTAAATGGAGTGGAGTCACGTGCAACAACCAAACCGGTCATGTCACAAGTCTTGATTTGTTCAATGGAGATCTTGAAGGTGAGCTTAGCCCTTCATTGCTTAACTTAAGCTACTTGAATCATCTTGACCTTTCCGGCAATCAATTTGAAGGAACCATTCCGCATTTCATCGGTTCCTTGACCAAATTAAGGTACCTTGACATTTCTTGGAATTATTTTAGTGGAAGCATTCCCATGTTTATCGGTTCCATGACTCAGTTGAGGTACCTTCGTCTTTCGTCCAATTCCTTTCATGGAACCATTCCCTTGTTTATTGGTTCAATGACTCAATTAAGGCATCTTGACCTTTCGGACAATTATTTTCATGGAACCATTCCCTTGTTCATTGGTTCCATGATTCAATTAAGGCACCTTGACCTTTCGTACAATTTTTTTAGTGGGACCGTCCCTCTAGAATTTGGAAACATGACCAACTTGCAAAATCTTTATCTTGGATACCTTGGAGGATGTGCAAATTAAAACTTACATTGGTTGTCTCGTCTGCGACAATTAGGGACACTTGATATGTCAGGTATTTCCCTAGCCAAAGAAAATCACTGGGTAAATGTGATTTTGAGCCTTCATAACTTGTCGTATTTAAAATTAAGGGGATGTGGTCTTTCACATGTCATGCGTCCATATTATTCATCTGTAAACTCTTCTTCATCAGCTATTGTTAGCCTGCATATTGGGAACAACAATCTTAACTCATCCTTGTATCATTGGTTGTTCCAGTTAACTAGCAATAGACTTTTAGATCTTGATCTCTCTCGCAACAAGTTAGATGGGATTCCTAGATATCTTGGAAATCTTTGTAGTTTGACATCTTTAGATTTTAGAAACAACCATATAGCTTTCAAATTTCCTGATTTTCTATACAACTTGTCTGGATGCACATCGGTTACATTACAACGGTTGTATGCTGGGGGTAACCAATTCACAGGGTCATTGCCTGACGATATTCAAAACTTTTCATCACTGGTGTCATTAGACCTTTCTAATAACCAGCTAAATGGAACTATAAGCGAAAAAGTGTGGGAACTACCCAAACTTCAATATCTAGACTTTTCTTCCAATTTTCTTAGATGTGTCATCTCTGAAAACATCGAAAAGTCAAAGATTAGGAGTTTACAATTTTCAAACAACTCTCTTGAAGGGTTTCCTTCTGATGATCATATGTCAAACATTTCTTATATAGAGTTTGTTCATCTTAGGTCTTGCAAGCTTGGGCCTAACTTCCCCAAATGGATTCCGAAACTAAAAAAACTTTCATATCTTGATATTTCCAATACGAGCATTTCAGACACAATTCCTCAAGAGTTTTGGAACATGAGGCCTTCTCATTTGAGGTATTTTGATATCTCTTCGAACAATATTACTAGGAAAGTAACAAATTTGTTATCAAATTTTGATTCTGAACCTGTAGGAATAAATTTGAGTTCCAATAACTTTTATGGTCCTATAGGAAATGTTCCTTCCACTTTGACGACGCTGGACCTTTCAAAAAACAAATTCTACGGAGAAATCTCCTTTTTGTGCCAGATTGTTGATGGATATTTATCCTTCCTTGATCTCTCACAGAACTCATTCACAGGCAAAGTTCCAGACTGTTTGTGCCATTTCCCATGGCTAACAGTTCTTAATCTAGGACAAAATAATCTGTTTGGAAGGCTCCCATCTTCAATCGAGTATTTGATCAATCTCGAGGTTTTGTATTTATACAACAACAAATTCTCAGGAGAACTGCCTTTATCCTTAAGGAATTGCACCAAGTTAAGCTTTTTGGAATTGAGAGGCAACAAGTTTTATGGTTACGTGCCTATTTGGATAGGGGAAAAGTTATCAAGGTTGTATCTTCTTAGCCTAACATCAAATAACTTCTTTGGAACCATCCCGGTACAATTATGTCACTTGGTAAATCTACAAATTCTAGAGTTGTCAATGAACAACCTTTACGGAAGCATCCCCCCATGCCTCGGTGATCTCAGTACCATGATTCAAGATGAATTCTCATTTCAACCGAATGTGCACTATCTTAACAATAGCATGCTTACGAGTAAGTATATTGACTATGCGATCATCAACTGGCAAGGAATTGTACGTGAATTTCGCAGCACTCTAGGATTGGTGAAGAGCATTGATTTATCTAGCAACAATCTAACAGGAAGCATCCCATGTGAACTAGCTGATCTCCATGGATTGATTGCATTGACCTTGTCAATGAACGCTCTCCGTGGAGAGATTCCACCGAAAATCGGTTTGATGAAAAATCTTCTACAACTGGATCTATCTAGAAACAATCTTTCAGGTGAGATACCAACAAGCATGTCTCAGATGACTTCAATAGATTATTTGGATGTTTCGTATAACAATTTGATACGAACACAAATGGTAATCGAGCGTAAGATCGATAAAGAGAAGAAGAAACCCTAAGATAAGAGAAGAAGTAAACTCAATTCATCGATACCAATTCCATTAGATCGTAATGTTTAAGTACCAGATTATGGAACTAACTATTACAAAGACCCCCTATTCTATTCAACAATTGCATCTTAAGTCCCTATACTATTATGACCATAACAATACTTCCCCCTCAAAGGATTCTTGACCCCAAGAATCAACAATCACAAACAAAAATCATGGACAAAACCTCAAACAGTAGCATATCTTCTCCAATGATGTACCAAAAGAAGAATCCCAACTTCACAAGTCTTCCAATGCCCAACTTCTCAATCACCAATATCCAAGTTGAGATACGACTATGAGGACAGACGCCGCATCAAATGCCTTTGTAAGATAAGAGTAAGAGGGAAGCAAGTTGCATCAAATGCCTTTGTAAAATCCTTTCCTGTTAGATGAATCCCAGCTAGATGCAAGAATGACTTTAATAAATTCCTCCTAGTTAACCAATGAAATAAATTCTTCCCAGACAACCGTTTAGACTTCCATGAAAGATTAACCATATCAAAACAAGGAAGCTCATCACAAGTAATAATGAAAAACCTGCCATATGGGGTCAAAATGTGGAACCACAGTTTAGATTTCCATCTGTGCCACATGGACATCTTTGCCAACCTGTTTGAACAACCGTCCACGATCATAATGAGAAATGGAAATTTGGATTTCCATTTGTGCCACATATGCGCCATTGCCTTCTTCTTGCTATTCTTATTTATTGGACGTATATTTTCTTGATCTGATAACCCAAAGCATGTTGTGTAACTAAAGATAAAGTTTGGACTTGACCTAAACAAGAGATCAGTCATAAAGCATACTTGAGAATATGGTCTTGTAACTGAATCCAAGTGTTGTTGAATGAGTTGCTTGCATTGCTTTTCAAGATCCTTGATGAAACAATTGTAAGAACGCCTTAACACCACATAAAAATCAGTACACAAATCTATATGCCCAGCTCTTTCAAAAGCAACACCACCATAAAGGCCTAAGGTGAACTTGAGTAATTTTATATCAAAAAGTGCTCCAGGCCAACTCCATATATCACTTTCTAAGACAACAGTTGGAGCCATAATAGGAACATTGGTCAAGAATTCATCTAATTCATTGCCTTTTGCACATATGTTTAAATGTTTTACCTTAGTATCATAACAAGAATGCATTGAGTTGTTCGACACATAAAACAAATCTTTCTTGACGATCTTACGATTTAGAAACTCAAGTTCATTGTTCCTCACTGCTATGGAATTTTCAACAACATATTCATTGTGATAATGTTGAACATTTCTCATTTTTCCACCCAAATAACCACACCAACCCGGTTTCCATTCAAAAGTTTTAACAACTATCAATTCAGAACCTAATTGCCAGGTTTTCTTAGTCTTGATCATACCAGCTACCGTATCTTTATATTTTAATGCAATTCTATGATTTCTGCCCAAAACTGAATGTGCAGACTTATCTTCTTCAATCTTTGCAATTTGTGAAACTTCACCCACCATTTCACCATAAAAAAGATCCACATGAACTGGACCTTTGTTGATTTTCTTTAAATTTTCAGTTTCGTTTTCATTGTCAACATCAGATCCATGGTTCGTTGTTATGTCTTTATATAAAGAATCATTTCCCTGTGTTTCAGCACGCTTGAAAAAATCCATAGACGCCACTACATCTTGCATGGTCTCTTGATGTATCCAATTAAACTCGTTGCTCAAATTATCCTTCAGCCCACTCCTGTGATCCTCTGATCTGGTAGAATTTGCTACTAATAAATTCTCATCTTGATGCAAAAGCAGTGGCAACCTTTCAACATTTACCTCACCCTCAATTGATTCTACTATATTGCTTTCAATTGCAAAACTTTCACTCATATCCAAATTCGTTTCACTTCCAAAAATTTGATTCATTTCATTATCCATTTCATTTTCTTTTGAATCGTCACTATCAAACAGTTCATGAATACTCAAATATTGATTTAAAGACCCAACTTCCTTTATACACATGCTATTATCATTTTCAAACATATTAGGCGTCTCATCAATACCCATGTGCCCTTGAATCTCATCACAAAACCTTTTAGGCGTTTCATCGAACACTTGGTGGACAGACTCTACTTTTATGAATTCAGATGAATATGGATCATCAGGAGAAAGCGTATCTTTCAATATATTTGAATCCAATTTTAGGGCTAAAGAAAATGTATCTTTCAATGTTTGAAGTCTATGTTGGTGCCACTGTATAAAAACATCACCTATTTCTGGTTTTAGACAATTGATGAAGAGGTATATGGCATAACCCTCATCAATATTGCCCTTATTAAACAAGGCCTCAAATGAATCACAATAATCTTTGATTGTACCTTCTTGGCTCAGTGCCATAATCTCGTCCACAACAAATTCCATGTAATCGCTTGTTCTTGATTTGTTGTTGCTGCTGAATCGCTGATGTCTTTGTTTGTAAGTCTTCGTTTGTTTGTTGCTGAATATTGATTCTTGCCCTAATCGCCTAATCGTTTGTTCTTGATTCGTTTGTTGTAGCCTAATTGCAATGGAAGGAAATGTTTGTTGCCCTAACCCACAGTCAAGAGGACGATAGCTCTGATACCATTGATACGAACACAAATGGTAATCGAGCGTAAGATCGATAAAGAGAAGAAGAAACCCTAAGATAAGAGAAGAAGTAAACTCAATTCATCGATACCAATTCCATTAGATCGTAATGTTTAAGTACCAGATTATGGAACTAACTATTACAAAGACCCCCTATTCTATTCAACAATTGCATCTTAAGTCCCTATACTATTATGACCATAACACAATTTATCAGGAAGAATTCCATCTAGCACTCAACTCCAATCCTTTGAACCTTCAAAGTACACCGGAAATGGACTATGTGGACCTCCCCTAACCAAATATTGCCCTGGAGATGAAGAGAAAGAGATACCCCATGTCGTTGGTCAAACTGAAGGCGGTGGTGAAGGAATGAATGAACTTGAGATATGGTTTTATATAGGTAGTGCTACTGGCTTTGCGACTGGATTTTGGATATTATGTGGCGCTTTACTTGTCAATCGCCGTGGGAAGAATGCTTTTTTTCACCTTTTTGATAGCTGGAAAGATTGGGTTTACGTAAAGGTGATGGTGTTCATTGCAAAATGGCCCTGAGTTGCACATGCATAGTATCGTAGTCTACATTTTATGTTTCTTCAAGATATGCTAAGTTTCCTACTTTTTATCTTGTTTAATCTACTTATCCTTGTTCCTATATTGGTGTGTGTGACACAGAAAAAATGATAAGGGCATACTTTACTTATATTTGGCACGGCTTTAAGACCCCAATATCAATGAAATTGCCACCAACACCACGAGTGGGCATTTCCCCATGTGTTGTGAAAAAAAGTGTTTTGGGCAAACCCAAACCCGACCTGATTGAAGACAAATACTATAGGGTTTAATTCCCTACCCAATCCATCCATTGTCACCTCTAGTATAATTGTACTGGATGTAATATTTAACTTTTTAGAAATAGTTATGGATTGTTTGTTTGGCAACTAATGAGCTAATAGATTTTACATTTCACATTTCTATTTGTCACTGAATCATCCAGAACTATTTAACATTATACATTTTATCATTCAGTTTTATTTAATAACTAGAATTTTGACCCGCCGCGCATTGCGGCGGCGTTGAAACTTAAAGTAACTCGAATTTGTACCGTCAAATATCTGACCCCTGACTCGTTTTCTGAGCAAAACTTACATCAAAATGTAGAACTGAAAACATGAATAAAATAAACACGAAAAAACGTATGATATTTCACCTTACTCATTACCAAGCTACATTTACGTCAAAACATAAACTAACTTGGATTTATACCGAAATGTACTTAAATAAAGCACGTAAAAAATTGTATTTTTTTTACTTTTAAAACGGTATCATGCGTTACGGAAGTGTTGAAACGTAAAGCAACTCGAATTTATACCGTCTAGTGAAAACGTATTATATATGACAAAACGTAGACCAACTGAAAATATACATAAAAATAAGCACGAAACATATTGCCAAAACACAGACCAACCGAAAACATATATGAAAATAAGCATGGAAACGTGATAAAAATAAACACGTAAAACTCAAGGGAGTCAAAATGACATTTTACAAAGTTTTTACGAAGCTAAAGGGTAAAAATGATAATATGCTAAAAATTAAGGATAGAAAAAGAAAAAAAAAACAAAAAGAATAAACACAAAAGAAAAGAAAAAACAATTGAGGACATAAAGTTTGCTACAGTGTTTTTGGTTTTGTGAAATGTTATATATATTTAATTTAATGTAATATTTTGACCCGTTTGATCTCGCCGAAATAAAATTTCTGAGCCCAACACTGATGCAAGAGTCGAGTTACACGTATTGATGCGGATGCCACAATAAAACATGTTTTTTTATTATAATGTCATCAAAATGAAGTTCAAGTTCACATAGGTAAAGCCCATATTACACATCCAAAATTTTTGTAATTCTTCCTAGATTTACACACAACGAAAAACTGCTGACAAAATTTGAATTGATGGATGTTCTAAACTCAGTGAACAATACAAATAAATTGCTGATTTTTCTATCTTCTTAACGCGTATACGATGACGTGAAGTCTAAAAAATAAAGGCAATTCACTGACTATTTAAGATTGTCTTTTCATTGGTTGTTGGTGGAGTATACGTTTTTAGCGATATCCACAATGACCATAATACCACCACACACCGTAACAGATTTTTTTTCTGTACCCTCCACAAACAGAGCCAGAAAAATACTTGAAAGAACATACCTGCATTTAACTTCACATTGTTAAATCTTCAAACTGACGGTGTTATGTCGAAATATTACACCAGTTGTGACAATTCTGACCTTATTATGAATGGGTCGATTCAGATTATGTTTTATCTATGATGGGTAAAACGGATAAGACTTTATAAGTTTTAAATCATTTTTATATTACTATCGAAATAATATATCTTTTATAAATCATTTTTATACCAAATACTTAGAGTAGCTTTTAACCAGTTTGAACCGTTTGACCCGCTACAGATAATCATAACCCAAATCAAGCACATGGGTCGAAATTGCAAAAAATAAATATTAACTAGACTCAGTTACGATATTATAACCTTACAAAATGTATATAGAAAGATCAAACACTAGTTTGAGAAGCTTACTCCGAATTCAATTTAAGTAGGAAGAAGCGGCCTTCTTTCATCAGATTCTACACGATGACTAGCCTGTAAACGAATCATACACATCAAAGAAATGAGTTTTAATTATTGAAATTTGAAACAGTCACTTTAGAGAATTTAAAAGTTATGCACCAAACATTACACCAAATTTATTTCAACTCAAATATAAAGTAGGCACAATATTTCTATATTTATTACACTAGGTAACTTTGACTTTATAATCAAATTATTAATGTGTTGACACTTAAAATATAAATTTAAAAGGAACTAGTTTTACATTAGTTCTATAATATTATTAAGAACATTGGATTTAAATAATCTCAACTATTACCTATTGGCCAGTAACAGTCCCAAGTAACTAAATATTTTGTGACAGTCCCAACTTTTAACCTAATTTTCTTCCAACGGGCTTTTTCTAACTGAGGTCTAACCCGTTAGTTTTTTGCTGACGTGGACTTCTTATGTAGCAAAAAAGTCAAAGTTTTGCTGACATGGACTGCTTATGTGGCAAAAAGTCAAACTTTTGATGACATGGATTGCTTATGTGGCAAAGTTATGATGACAAGCAGTCCACGTCAGCAAAAACTAACTGGGTTAGACCTCAGTTAGAAAAAGCCTATGAAGAGTAAATAGGTTAAAAGTTGGGACTATCACAAAACATCTCGTTAGTTGGGATTGTTGCCGGCCAATAAGTAATAGTTAGGATTATTTAAATCCAATATTCCTATCATTATTTAGTTAACTTTTTTAGTAACAAATATACAAGTATAATAAAATATCTTACAAACCATTCGAATATGGTACTCATTTTTAAAAGTCGTTACTCATTTTTAAAAGTGAATTATGGAAATTTGGCAAGATGAGTAGTTACACCCAAAAACTAGACCACTTTGGTGTTTTGAGGAATATATTGGATGGCCTAGAAACTAAAACAAATTTGTACCTCTTCATTTGCCCCTGCTGCTATATTTACGAATGTGTCCCTATGATTGCTCTGAACTTGCTCCAACTCTAATACCCCATTTTCTTCTTCCTTGACTTTTGCAAGAGGCGAAAAAAACTATAAAAAAAATGAAACGAGGGGTAAATTAGTAAATTCGTAAAATCACATTACAAGTAGGATGTACGGAGAGAACAAACACTTGAGATGCCATACCTGATGCATTGAGATGAAAACAATGGATATTCCAAGCATAAAATTTATAGTCAGTTTGTGACCAAACAAAGCCGCAGACGCGAAGCCTGTGAAGATTGTGGCAACTGTTGAAGAATACTTTTTCAAAATCGTATCTGCATACCAAAAACCGAATTTTAGAATATGAGTATATACTTTAAAAGATGTTGTTCAATAATAGACGTTGAAGATGCATTTAGTCTTACCAGCATATTTGAAGAAAAATGAAGATAAAATTCCTTGAGCTGCATTATTTATAATTAAAAGCATTGTAGCTTTTGAATGTCCTTGCAAAATATCAAAGCTTTCGGGGCCTGGAAAACATAAGCATGCAAAGTTCAGATTCTTACTGTAGATGGTTAACACTTAATGATAAATAATGTGCATATCAAAGAGTAAATATTTTGGTTACATTGAAGATTTCTGGGTCAACCCGACCCACACAAAAAGTGCCCCACATATAGCATTAGTCATCAAGTTGCAACATATACTTCTAGCCAGATATGGGGTTCGTAAGTGCCACCAATATTATAAAAGAAAGACATTATATTATTATACATGATTTTAGTTATTGTGACACATAAAATAAGTAGAGTAAAATGCCATTTTCGTCCCTGAGGTTTGACCAGTTTTGCAACTTTCGTCCAAAGGTTTGTTTATCGCATCCGGATCCAAAAGGTTTGAAATTTTGCCATTTTCATCTGACCCGTTAACTCCATCCACTTTTTAACGTTAAGTCAGGGATTTTTTCGTCTTTTTACTTGATTTTTTGTTTATATGTCATATAATATCTTTGAATGAACAGAGGTGGATCTTTTTTTCTTGTAGTGTTTCTTAGTTTAATAAAAAATGTCTAAAAAGACGGTAATACGTCTGACTTAACGGAGAAAAATGGATGGAGTTAACAAATCGGAAGAATATGGCAAGACTTTTAACCTTTGGGACCCAAATGCGAAAAAACAAACTTTTGGACGGAAGTCGCAAAACTGGCCAAACCTCAGGGACGAAATGGCATTTTACTCAATAAGTAATAATGCAAAGTCATAAACTATCTGTCTTAATTGATTGAGAAGAAATTTGGTAGACTGTATATCCGGGACAGTTGGTACCTTTGATAATGACGGTTACAATGATCCCCAAGAAGTTGAATATAGCACCATATCCATACAAAAATAAATTCTGCGAATTTGACATTGTGAAATTTTCAGATCAACCACACTGTTATTCTTGAGTTGATAAACAGTTTTGTACACTAAAACCACTATGTTATTCTCAAGTAAAAAGATAGATGAAAAGGTAATTCCTGGATGCAAATATGCAATGTATAATGATCACCTGCATGTAAATGCTTGTATCATATTGGCTTTTCAATGCATATTCATTAAAAACTGATGCCATAGATGGCACAGTAACCTGTAGATTCCAATTTTCAAGTTAGTTGAATTATACGAACTATACTGAGCATTAGAACTTTCAATGTAAAAAAGCGCATATTCTTGAAATAAAAGCTTGAACCAAATTTACTTCAATTCCAATGTATGCACCAATACATCAATTCTTTAATCACATAACTTAGATTTACACAGCAATTTGTTACAATTAAATTAAATTATTTATAATTATAATGGTAGAAAACATAAAGTGATTTAATATCATACTTACTTGCCTATTTTAAAAATGCATTGCTTAATCAGCTTATTAATAAAATTAACAGATGAACGAAAAAAAATCAGTATACTACTCGTTTTGAAGGTCTCGATGAGAGTGTTCCAATAATATATTTTTTATTAATTAACTCTTACTTTTTAATGTTGAATATTCAATAGTTTTGTGTGATAGATAATTTTACACCAAAACTACACTTTTATTGGTGCATTGGTTGGAGAGGGTTCACACCATAATTAGAGGTGTACAACCCGGTTTTTTTACAAACTAAGCCGGTTTTTCATGTTGTAAACAAACCAGTTTTTTTTTCAAACCAGTACGGTTTTAAAACCGGTTTTTAAGGTTCAAACCCCAAACTGGTTAAACCGATTCGCTTCAGTTTATAAACCGGTTTGGGACAAAAAGAAACGGTTTTCTTACCACCAGTTCAGTTTATAAACCGGTTTCAAAGTATGGGAATACAAACCAGTCTAGAAACCGCCAAAACGAATCGGGTTGAAACCGATTTTTCAAAAACTGCTCCGGTCTTTTTATCGGTTTTTTTGCCCACCTCTAACCATAATGATGTTTTGGTGCATACATTGGAGTGGTCTAAATGACTAATTACATCATTACAAAGAATTATGCATTCCATCTCAGTATGTTTAAAGGTCATGTAGAAATATGTCAAAATCAGTCTACAAAGAATGCTAAACCAACTTACAAAAATAAACGTGTACATATAAGCACCCATTGCAACTGGAAGCCCCATTGCAGTAGATCCCTCGGGTAACGAACGCATCTGATTTATGCTAATTCCAATAAGCAACAGAGCAAGAGCCTCCCACTGGAAAACACAAAATGATATTTGTTTGAATAACTATTGCAACACACATACAAAAGTAAATCCTGAAGAAAACCCAAAAATACTATAAAAAGAACATCGTAACAGACCTGAATTATTGAAAATCGACGCTTCATTACTATTTTTAACAGAACCGCAATCATTAAGACCTGCAATTTTCAGTTAAAATTAGGGTTCAAGAAGAATAACAAACAGATTATTAATTATTATTATTATTATTAATTATTATAACAAAAGAGGGTGTCTTGGGAATAGTACCTAAGACACAACCTCTACTTTTTTTATTGCTTTATTTGCCAAATTTACAACAATGCCATCCAAACCATGTATTTTTTCCCTTTTGTGTATTCAACCCTTCAACTTTTAGCATTGCCACTTACACCCCCTCAGCTTTCTAAAAATTTTGTAAAATGTCATTTTGATCCCCTCGTGTTTTACGTGCTTATTTTTACGTACGTGAGTCAAATATGATACGTTTTCGTGCTTATTTTTATGTACTTTTTTGGTTGGTCTACATTTTGTTTGGAAAGAGTCGTGTCAAATATAATACGTTTTCATTAAGCGGTATAAATTCAAGTTACTTTACGTTTCAACTTCGCCGCAACGCGTGGTACCATTCTTTAACGTAAAAAAGCACTATTTTCTTATGAGCTAATTTTTAGGTAAGTTTCGTTATAAATCCAAGTTGATTTACGTTTCGACGTAAACTTTCTCGGTAATGAGTCGGGTCAAATATAATGCGTTATCATGCTTATTTTCATGTGTGTTTTCAGTTGGTTTACTTTTTGACGTAAATTCTGTCTAAAAAAGAGTCGGGTCAAATATTTAACGGTATAAGTTCAAGTTACTTTAAGTTTCGACGCTACCACAATGCGCGGCGTGTCAAAACACTAGTTTAGAATAGGGAACGTATGTGTGTTTCAAAACTATATCTTTCAGTTTTACTTCATGAAAGCAAAATAGATACGAAATTAGAAAACTAATTCTGCTGATATACAACAATAGAGAAGAGCAGGAACACACAGATTTACAGAGAAAAATAGTTGATTAATAAGATGTATTGATGCAAGGATGAAAACTTAGCGTGGTGCAGCAGATAATTACCTTTAGATTGCTAAGCATCTTTACAGTTGCAGGATTAAAATAAAGCTGCAAAAAAAATTGTCATTTTAGATAACAGGATCCAAGTGATATATGCAGTTTGACAGTGATCATCAGCAATATGATTGATATTAAAAAACACAACTGCTACAGAAATTATTTTGCTTTACGCATTCATGATTAAATATATATATATATATTTTGTATTCAAGTTATTTCCACTTGGCATCACTTTGCTAATAAGTTATAATATAGCTCTACACAGCTTTTGCTAATATGTGGAAAAAATATTGTCTACTTGTGAAACAAACCAATGTTTTTATCTTCGTTTCCTTCCTTTTGTTTTAAAATCATTTCGGTTCTTGTTGGGTATGAGAATGATCAAGCCCTGGAGTATTTATTTAAATATACTTTCTAATATTTAATGAATTTTCTCGTTGAAATATGTCAAAACAACTATTGTAGCACAAGCGAAAAGCATCACTACAAAATTATAATGGAACTACATTCTAAGTTCCAATTTTCCATTATAGCCGTTCCTTCTTTATGCAATTGATAGTAAAATCAAACAGTACCATCTAAAAATTATGGTGTTTTTCAAATATAAAAACTATTATACCAGAAGGAATTCTACATTGCAAGTACCTGCATGGTGAACTTAAGATAGTTATTAATAGCATAGAGGAATGCCGGAACAGCAAGAAGCACATTGTTGCGAGCTGCCTGCAGAAAAACAGGCAAGAGGTCAGTTACATGCAAGATGTTAGTAATACTTGAACATGCCTTAATAGGGTCTAAGATGTTAGTAATACTTGAACATGTAACAGAATCTTCAAAACTCTGTACCTGAAGCACAAAAGTGTGGTTCTTGTAACATTTGCAAGCAAGATAACTTTTTTAATAACTTAACACTAAAGTAGTGATGTGCATTATTAGGTGCTCTTTGGTCTCTAATAAAAATATTTCCATTGTTTCAGTGTGATAGGCTACTTCATTTGTTACCATTACTTTATTCTAAGGTTAATCATTAAGCTAAAGTAGACATTGGTAGCATCAAGAAATACTGAAATACAATGCTTAGAACCAAAAAAACAAACAGCAACAGTGTTCAGTATCTGAAAACAACTGCTGCATTGCTGCAACATGGTTTGTTCTAATTATGTTAAACAAAAAGAAATGCCAGTCAAAATCATTTAGCAAGCTAATATCATTGAAATAATAACTAGTTTCAAGTGGATCTTATAGTGACCACTGACTAATATCTCATTAAATATTATCTATTCCAATGGTGTTAAATGTAGTAAAAAAGAAGATAAGGATGGTGGTCCGGCAGACAGGTAGGATGATGTATTTATATATTGAATAAAGTACACGGATGGTCCCTGTAGTTTATCAAAATTTTAAATTTGGTCCCTAACTTTCCAAAAGTACACGGATGGTCCCTGTGGCTTGCCCTTTGTAACACATTTAGTCCCCAGCTTTTTCCGAAAGTAGATGGATAGTCCCTGTGGTTTGCACTTTGTAACGCATTTAGTTGCTAACTTGGACCTGCTAAAACCTTTAGATTTGTTGGCTGGGGACTAAATGTGTTACGAAGTGCAAACCACATAAACCATCCGTGTACTTTTGAAAAGCTAGAGACCAAATCCAAAATTTTGGTAAACCACAGGGACCATCCATGTACTCTTATATATTATAAAAACCACATTTTCAGCCAAGTAAAAGTATAATTGCGTATGATAACAGGTATCCCCAAGCATACTAAGTCTACACACTGGTGTTTAGCCCAGCCTTTGTTGTTAAAAGAACTGTAAGCATGGCCATTATATGTTGACCCAAAACCAAAATATGGCAACATTACCTGTACAAAACTGGAGACAGAAAGAAGTGGTTTTTCTCCAATTTTCTGATTTCTAGCCTGAAAATTTAGAAAGAATTAAGCAATTTGTAAAACCATATAATTTTAGCAAAAAATAACATAGATCATAAAAAGTTCTGCAGAAGAACTGATCAACGTAAAGGACAATGTAAATCTAAAATAAGAAAACCTTACCTGTATTAGAAGCATTACAATTGCAAAGATGACCTTTGCAAATTCGGTCAGAAAGTTAACACTGACAGGGCTAAATTTGAACTTTCCATCAACCTTGGACATGTACACCAAAATTGGCTGTAAAAGAAAACGAAAATACTAAGTCACTAATAACTTATGCAGCATGAACAAATAAATAGTTTTAATTAGTTTTTATGTTTTGATCAAAGTGCAGTTTGGTCCTTATGAATTCTACCAGTCTTTAAGCAGAAAGTAACAATGTAGTAACAAAATACTAAGAGTAGACACTTAAGATAGCCAATTTGAAAAGTCTCGTAACTTTTTTTTTTACTTTAGTGATCAAGATTCTGTTTACCACTGTTGAGGATTGGTGAATAAATAACATATAAATGCAGGGCTCACAATGTGACAAAAGTTTCTTTTAACGAAAACTACAGTGCATGAACAAAAGGTAAAGACTTCCCAAACAAACCCATACACAAAATGACAAACCTGACTCTTGTAGTCTTATTATAAATAATAAGAAAAAAAAAAGATCACCTGTAAGCCAACTAACATGCAATCACCAACAACCAAGAGAACATTGAGGGCCCGTTGCTTTTTCGAAAACTTGCTCCTGTGTCGATCATAAGCCTTAGATACTGTTTTTGCATACGGATTCACCAACTTGGAATGACAGACACTGCATTCTATCATCCCTTGTTTCATTATCCAAATCCTCCCCGCCTCACTCACTTCCTCTAAATCTCAAATCTAAAATAACAATCCGCAACCAACACAAATCAGCATAAATTAACAACTAGATACACTAACTCAGTAAATCACACTTCATGTGCATTTACAAATCATCTAATGGATATCAATTTCATAAATTAAGTATAGTACATGCGAAACCCTAACTCAGATCTTCAAAATAAACTATTAAGATCTTCCAAATCCTCCTTTCACTCACTTCCTCTAAATCTTATATCTAAATACACTAAATCAGAAAATCACACGTCATATGCATTTATAAACCGTCTAACTGATAACAATTTCACAAGTGAGGAAAGTATAACATATGCTAAACCCTAATTCAATTAGATCTTAAAAATAAACGATAGATTAAGCTCCTCCGGTCTCTGATCTCGTAACTTCGATATCGAGAGACCAACCTAACTCACACGATCAATGAAGTACATCTAAATGTCAAATCTATAATAGCAATTCTCAAACACAAATCAACCTAAATTACCATCTACATACGCTAAATCAGTAAAACACACATCATGTGCAGTTATAAACCGTCTAATTGATAACAATTTCACAAGTTTACGGAGTATAGTATATGCTAAACCCTAACTCAATAAAATCTTCAAAATAAACGATCAATTAACAACTGAATACACTGAATCAATAAACCACACGTCATACGCAATTACAAATCGCCTAATTGATAACAATTTCACACGTAACTGAACAATAGCATAACCTAAACCCTAATTCAACCAGTTCTTCAAACTGAACGATAAATTAAGCTCATCCGATCTCAGATCTCGTAACTTCGATGTCACAAAACCGATAATTCTTCATTTCTTCACACGATCAATGATATACATCTAAAACACAAAATTAACAATCCGAAACCTAAATTAACAACTAAATACACACTGAATCAATAAACCACACGTCATACGCAATTACAAATCGCCTAATTGATAACAATTTCAGACATAACTGAACAATAGCATAACCTAAACCCTAATTCAACAAACTGAACGATAAATTAAGCTCATCCGATCTCAGATCTCGTAACTTCGATGTTACAAAACCGATAATTCTTCATTTCTTCACACGATCAATTATATACATCTAAAACACAAAATTAACAATCCGAAACCTAAATTAACAACTAAATACACTGAATCAATAAACCACACGTCATACGCAATTACAAATCGCCTAATTGATAACAATTTCACACGTAACTGAACAATAGCATAACCTAAACCCTAATTCAACCAGATCTTCAAACTGAACGATAAATTAAGCTCATCCGATCTCAGATCTCGTAACTTCGATGTTACAAAACCGATAATTCTTCATTTCTTCACACGATCAATTATATACATCTAAAACACAAAATTAACACTAACCTGAACTATACGATCTCAAGGAGAAAATCAATTCGCGAGAGTATGAATATGAATATGAATATGAATAATCAGAAGCGTTAGATCTGGCAGCTCCGGTGAGCGAGATTCAAGTGCAGGCGGTTGAATCTGTAGAAGAAATAAGGCGCGAAATAAACCCTAGAAGATACGAAGAATATGCTAAAAGGTTGCTTTAGAATTACAACACCACCACGGCGGTTGACGCGTTGCTGTGATCTACGAAAAACGTTATAAAAATGGTGGGATTGATTGTTTGTCTGACTTGTGATGTACATGAACTTGTTATAAAAATATTTTTGAATAATGCCAATGACTAGAAAAATTGTTTAGATAATGGTTTTAGGGAGGATGTGGTCTTGGTTCTAGTGGTATCGGGTGTAGGGATGGCAATCAAAACCGAACCCGATGGGTAAATCCGAAACCCGACACATTTGGGACGGGTTTGGGGTCGGTAAATCGGGTTTGGGACGGGTTTGGGAATAGTTTTTATTTTTTTCGCGGGTTTGGGACGGGTTTGGGATTTAGTGATATACCCGTTTACCCGACCCAATTACCCAATAAAGTGTACCCCATTTACCCGATTGTATACCCGATATAATTTCTTTTATATCATTAATATGTATATATATGATGCATCCATTTTTTACACATATAGGTATTCTATTCCGTATACATTGTAGTTATTTGATATATATTTTTATAATAACAATACAAAATGTAACCGGTTAGTAGTTAACCGATAGATACCCAATGAGTTTTGAGATGAGTATACCCAACGAGTAATCTTTTTAAATTAACGGGTTTACCAGAAACCCGCGGGTATACCCGATACCCAATGGGTATTTACCCGCTAGAAACCCGACGGGTTTTGGGACGGGTTTGGGACAAGCTTATCTAATCGGGTTTGGGTTTGGGATTACCTAAACCCGTCCCAAACCCGACCCATTGCCATCCCTAATCGGGTGTTTATTTCCATCGAAGTAGTGTTGGTCAAGTTTTTTTATATAGACGTGTGTGTGTGTTTTGTGACATGACGTCTTGTATATAGAGAAAAGATTAGCATGACCCGTTATAACACCTTAAGCAAAGCTCATATGCTGTGGTCAGGAGAAATCACTGGCAGTGGCAGACCCAGAAAATATTTACAAGGGTGTAAACGAGGGGTTTAACCAAATTTTTAAGGGGTGTGATCGTAATTTTACCCTATAAAATACGCTAATTTTTTTTCAAGGGGTGCGTCTACTCACCCAATGTTCTACCTAGGTCCGCCCTGATCATTGGTTCGAAGGAATGTATCGTCTCACTTAAATTACCAAAACGTTTTGGGCACATTGTTTGTGGATATGATGAAAACTCCACGGTTAAGGGTGTGCTCAGATGGGAGTATGAACCAGGATGAGTGACCTGCTCAGAAGTCTCCACCATGGCAACGTAAAACAAACATGTGAGTTCCTGGATCCATAACCCATTAGGGATAAAGCACACAATATACATGAGACGAGAGGTCGGATGTTAGAGTTCACCAATATAAAAAGGATAAGTCGCTTTAGGTTAAGGAAAAGCAAAGTCGTACTTGAGTGAAACAATACAAGTCAAGCTGAATATTGTCTAAAGTTAATCAAAAGTTTAGGTTGTTTTTAACTTCGTGTCAGCTTATGGGTCGGTATCTACAAACTGTAATTAATTTACCTGTTTATTTCTATACGATCATGTTCAAATAAGAACATCTTGAGTTGTGAGGACCATGAGAACTTTTACTTATCGTGCGAGTTTTGCTACCATTTGCACAAATGTAGATGAAAATGTCACAAAAACATCTGTTAAAAAATTTGTCAAGCCACTATTAATTCTCCATTTACATTAATGTAAAAAAAAATACGGGGGACGTCATCGGTTTTGTAAAACAAATTTACATCATCGTAAATGGAGAATAAATATCAGCTTAACAAATTCTTTTTTTATAGATGTGTTTGCGACATTTTCATCTACCACTGTGCAAAAAATGGTGACAAAACTCACACGGATAGTAAAAGTTCACAATTTTTACAACTCAATGTCGTTCTCATTTTACCTTTTCTCCTAGTTCTATAAATAACTAAATATTTTAGATTACTGACAAGCTAAATCCGGATAATATAATATAATATGATAAAAGTTTTACCTATGATTTAGTGATATGGTGATTCTCTTTTGTAAAATTGATACGGGTTTAAATGGATTAGGTAAAATTATTATTAAAAATTATAATTACTCCCTTGAGTATAGAAAGACTAATCATTATCATTCAATTTGTACATTTGGGACAAATTTGGGTATCTAAAAGATTACAAATATGGGAAAAAAGTTAATTATAGAATTAATGATTATGTATAAAATACAAATAATTGATTGCACATTTTGATAAGGGGGCTGGGGTGGATCCGTAATGGAACCCCATCACTCGTGATTGAGATTTGCACACTGCCGTCACCACAAAATATAACTCGTGGAAAATTACACGCGTTGAAATTATTGAAAATTATGAACGTTGCTTCAGTTTGACCTGGGTTTGTGTGTTTGTTGTTTCTATTTCTAGAAATATTAAAACTTTTGATGAAGACTTGCCATTTGAGTGCCTGTCGGTATTATATTTATTTATAGTATGTATATTCGAAGAGGTGTCCAAATCCGATATTACACAATATGATCAAAGAAGACGGACGTGCAATATTTTCGGGTTGGGTGCCGGATCCTCCTACACAAGTTCACGTTCTAGAAAATATCCAACAAGACTTGCGTGATGAAGAAACTCACTTTCGGTTGAGATACGATTTAATCGAACTATTAGGTTCTTTAGGTTTGGAGTTTCATGAGTCGGACGAGGAGTAAAGTTTCTTTATTATTATTTTTTTAAATTGTAGGCTAAAATATTTCTAGTATGTTTAATTGAACTAATATGTTTTAATTTTAATGAAATTTGTAATTTTAGTGTTTTATTGTTAATTTCTAATTTAAAAAAAAATTAAAAAAAAATTGTGAGTGATGGAATTCCATCACTAGTGATGACTACCACCACTAAAAAAGTTTGTTAGTGATAGAATAATGGTTTATGACATGGCGGAACTTGATTGGATGTTGTGAGTGATGAGTGATGACCACCCCCACTCCCCTAAAGGGACTCCCTCTTTCTTCCTCTTAACCTCGTTGCATCCACCTCATAACTTCTTGTTTGTTTTCTTTACAGAAAATAATCATAAGTAGAGTTCATATCTCTTGCTAGTTAGTGAAACATATAAATCTTACAAGAGCAAATCAAACTTATTGTAAGAAGATTTCTTCATATTTGGCTAGTTAGTGAAACATGCAAATATTACAAGAGCAAAATCAAGCACTTTAAGTAACATGGTTTGTTGGTTGATGTTCTTAAACATTTTTTAAGTCTACTGCGAAGTTGTTTCATAGAACCGTTCTTTCATATCGCTAGTTCATTTTACCAAGAGTTTGGCTAGCACATTCTCATTTGAGCTCCTTGTTTAGGGCAAGTATCTATAAGGGAGTATTTGTTTCTTGTCAACTACACCAACGGTTTATCAACCACTACTCGCTAAATGTTGTAGCTCTTTAACACCATATGGTTGTTTACTTGTTTTGTTTTGATCTATTGTTGTATTGCAATAATACTGGGTAGGAGCTTTATAATGTTTAAACCATGGTATTGTTGGAAAAATAGGTGAAAATAGCATTTTTCACAAATATAGGAAAATGATTTTTTCCTATTTTGGACTAGAAATAAATCTAATAAAATGAGCGGGTTTTATATATTTATTTGTGGGTTTGTGTTCTATGTTGGAAGAGCTTCGCAACGAACTAAACCACGTCCAAAACGGAGCTAAGATGAATGAGATATCGATGCTCAAAGTTGGGTGTTTGAAACATTCAATACTGAAACAAAAGGGAAAGTAGCACATTGTCCCACATCGGAGGAGAGATGGAACTTAAATGGGTATTTAAGTGGGAACTCTCCCTCCTTATTGTTTAATGGAAGCACACACTAAGTGTCCTCGCGAAGGGAGCACCCTAACTCGCACTCGCTCGCGCGCGTGGCGTGGGCGATGAGGCGCAATGTGGTGCTTTGATGGCGCACTGCCGCCTTTGTATTTTTTACCACGTGCGCGTGGTGGATCTCATAGGCTGCAGGGACCAAGTGGAGTGCAGGTACGAAGCGTGTGACGTGGCAGTCCGCGCGCGGGTATACGTGGCACGGAGGCGCGCGGTTGCGCATGGTGCATGGGTCCTGAGGTGTCGTGCGCGGCACACCGAAGTGAGCCAAAACGGCGCGACTGTGTGGCGTGCTCGTAGAGGCTCACATGTGACGTGGCGCACGCGCGCATGGACCTGTGTCAGAGTGGCGCACGCGCGCATGGCAGTGAGCCAAGAGGACGCACTGCGCATGAGCGTGCAGACCTGGGCGCGCGCGTACCAGTGTGACTTGCGCGCGCGCGCACAGAAGCTTCCAGCACTGAGCAGTTACAGTTCAGCTTCGAAACTGACGATTTAACGGTCTTTGACTGAGAATTAAATGACGTATTAAATTGCATTGAAGACGTTTAATGCAATTTAAACCTCTCTTTAATTCTGTTTTGATTGTTTCGTCTTAGGAGCTGTATAAATACAGCTCCATACCCAGCTGCAGATGACACCAGCTGCACAACAGCAAATTCTCTTTCTCTCTACAGATTTTCAGATCTTCTTCTGCATTCTTCAAGGTAGCCTTCGGGTTGTAGGCCATCTCCGGCAGTACGCTGCTTTGGCTGTTGTACCCTGGGAAACAAAACGAGTACTCTTGGGAGACTCGAAATTTGTTTTAAGGGAAGCGTGTGAACACGTGCCTCAGCCACTCTACTTCATCTCTTTTCTTGTATTGTCTTTTTTTTCAGTTGTAATTGTAATAGTCGTTAGCTTTCTTATTTCTGTATTGTAATCATTGTATAAAAATTGTTTATTTTATTTAAATTACGCGAACGGTTCCTACAATCTTAAAACAAATTTTTAAAACCGTTCGTGTAATCAAAACCATTCTGTTTGTGATTCAAACCAGTTTTGATTCACTCAGTTTGTGTTTTAAAACAGATTTTTTTGTTTTTTGGTTTTCATCTTCAAAGGAGCGACTTTGGTTGAAAACCTTTCTGGTTACATTCAGTTTGTCATAAAAATTGCTAAAACTTTCTGATTTGGTCTTCAAAGTTGGACTTAGAAGCCAATCAGTAAGTTCTAAAATTATAAATTTCTGTTTTTGGTCTTCAAAGTTGGACTTAGAAGCCTAAACAGTAAATTTGTGGTAAAATTAAAATTTACTAGTTTACTTCTGGTTTTTGCATAAATCAGATTTTTTTGACTAAACTTTAAAATTTTAATTTTTTCAGCATGTCGAACGAAAATGTCAACGTTAACAACACCACAAATGTTGTGACGGGAACCCCCTTGAATGCCACCACTGTGGGAGCGTCCATAGTGGCCAATCACGCTGAACGACCCGAGAAGTTCTCGGGTCTACACTTCAAAAGGTGGCAGCAGAAGATGTTCTTCTACCTGACCACCATGAACCTTGCGAGGTTCTTAACCGAATCCGCTCCCCAACCTGCGGAAGGGGAGATCAACGCTCAGGCTCTGAGCGCGGTAGAGGCTTGGAAGCACTCGGATTTTATTTGTCAAGGCTATGTGTTAAACGGGCTTTCGGATGCATTGTATAATGTGTACTACAATGTCAAGACTTCCAAAGATCTTTGGGATGCCTTGGACAAGAAGTACAAAACGGAGGATGCTGGCACAAAGAAATTTGTGGTAGCCCGTTTCTTGGATTTCAAAATGGTTGATTCTAAAACGGTTATGAATCAAGTCCAAGAATTGCAAATTATACTACATGACATCCTTGCGGAAGGCATGACACTTAGCGAGACATTTCAAGTGGCAGCGATGATTGAGAAGTTACCTCCTGGTTGGGTGGATTTTAAGAATTATCTTAAACACAAACGAAAGAAGATGACTATAGAGGACCTTATTGTTCGTCTTCGGATTGAAGAGGACAATAGAATTGCCCTAAAAGGCAGCCATGCGCAAACTTCTTCTAGCGCAAATTTGGTTGAGCATGGGCAATCCTCTAAGGGCGCGAAGGGTAAGGG
Source organism: Helianthus tuberosus (assembly GCA_030545235.1). Lineage (NCBI taxonomy): Eukaryota > Viridiplantae > Streptophyta > Magnoliopsida > Asterales > Asteraceae > Helianthus > Helianthus tuberosus. The sequence goes on from CM060362.1 coordinate 6,917,597, forward strand.
AAAAAAGGACAAAGAGAAAGCAAAGGCTAGCAAACTTGGACCCAAAAAAGGGGTTGTGAAAAAGAAACCTCAAACGTTCCAAGGGACTTGTTACAACTGTGACGAGCCGGGGCATCGGGCTAACCAATGCAAGAAACCAAAGCGTGAGCGCGCGCACATGGTGGATGAAGACGGAATGCCTTTGGTGGCAATGATTTCCGACAAAACCGCAATGTTGGATGAGGTCAATACGGTGACCAACACTCCAAAAGGATGGTGGGTTGATACGGGAGCGACCCGTCATGTGTGCCCAGACAGGAGCCTCTTTACCACCTTCAAAGAGCTTGCGGGAGATGAGAAGCTGTACATGGGAAATGCAGCCACCGCGGACATCAAGGGTGAAGGAACGGTGATTTTGAAGTGGACTTCAGGGAAGGAGCTCACTTTAAGCAACGTGTTATATGTCCCAGACTTGCGCAAGAGCCTAATATCGGGTTGGTTGCTTAATAAGTTTGGATTTCGTTTAGTGTTTGAGAGCTATCAATTTGTACTTACTAAACGAGGAATGTATGTAGGCAAGGGCTATGCCCAAAATTGTATGTTTAAATTGAATGTAATGGCAGTCAAGAAGAACATGAATAAAATTGCTACTACTTCTACTTATATGCTTGAGTTTTCTGATTCGAATAAATGGCATGGTAGATTAGGTCACGTTAATTTTAATTATATACGCCGTTTAATCAATTTAAATTGTATACCAACATTCCATATTGATTCACATTATAAATGTGAAACTTGCGTAGAATCCAAACTTACAAGATCATCATCGAAATCGGTTGAACGAATAACTGAACCCCTTGATTTAATTCACACCGATATTTGTGATTTAAAAGCGGTACCCACAAGAGGTGGAAACAAGTACTTCATCACATTTATTGATGATAGTACTAAATATTGCTATGTATATTTACTAAAAAGTGAAGATGAAGCAATAAGTAAATTTATCTTGTATAAAAATGAAGTTGAGAATCAACTTCAAAAGAAGATAAAAGCTTTGCGAAGCGACCGAGGAGGCGAATATGTTGCACCTTTTGCCGATTTATGCACAAAAAGTGGCATTGTACATGAGTGTACACCTCCTTATTCTCCACAATCAAATGGCGTGGCGTGGCGGAACGAAAGAACCGTACATTGAAAGAGATGATGAACGCCATGTTGATAAGTTCTGGGGTGAGCCAGGAAATGTGGGGGGAAGCCATTCTCTCAGCCAATTATCTTTTGAACAAGATACCATTGAAAAAGATGGACAAGACTCCATATGAGTTATGGAAAAAGAAAAAACCTTCATATAAATACTTGAAAGTGTGGGGGTGCCTAGCAAAGGTGATTGTACCACCTCCTAAGGCTCTTAGGATAGGACCCAAAACTGTTGATTGCATATTTATTGGGTATGCGCATCAAAGTAGTGCACATCGCTTTCTTGTACATGAGTCCAAGAATCCTGATGTACACGTAAACACTATCATGGAGGTGAATCCTAACGTTGTGTCTTACTTTAAAAATGTGTTTCCTTTGAGAAGACAAACACATGCAACGTCATCAACACCTAATTTTGAAGTAGGTGAAAGCTCATCTACGCCAGTTGATGAGATAGTTCATAATAAGACACATGAACGACCTGAGGTTGAAGAAAGTGATCGTAGGTGAAGTAAAAGGCCAAGGGTTGAAAAATCCTTCGGTCCAGACTTCGTTAGCTATATGGTTGAGGGCGAGCCCAATACATATCACGAAGCGGTTTCCTCTTCAGAAGGACCTCAATGGAAAGAAGCAATAAGGAATGAAATTGATTCTATATTGCAAAATCATACTTGGGAGTTAGTAGATCTTCCACCTGGTTGCAAACCACTTGGATATCGTTGGATATTCAAAAGGAAGATGAAAACTGATGGAAGTATGGATAAATACAAGGCTAGGTTGGTGATTAAAGGATTTAGACAAAAGGAAGGTCTAGATTACTTTGATACCTACTCGCCTGTGACGCGCATAACCTCGATTAGATTGGTTCTTGCTATAGCGGCTTTAAGAAATTTGGAAGTTCACCAAATGGACGTTAAAACCGCATTTCTAAATGGCGATTTAGAAGAAGAGATTTACATGGAGCAACCTGAAGGTTTCTCCGCCCCAGGTCAAGAAGGTAAAGTATGTAAACTCGTCAAGTCTTTGTATGGCTTGAAGCAAGCACCAAAACAATGGCACCAAAAGTTTGATCATGTCATGATTGAAAATGGTTTCAAAATAAATGAGTGTGACAAATGTGTTTATTTCAAAGACACAAATGAAGGTTATGTGATCTTATGCCTTTATGTAGACGATATTCTTATCATTGGGAGTAATAATAAAATTATCAAAGCTACTAAAAGCATGTTGAAAGCGAGATTTGACATGAAAGACATGGGTTTAGGGGATGTGATTCTTGGAGTAAAGATCATAAGAACCCAATATGGTCTGGTGTTAAGTCAATCTCACTATGTGGATAAAATTCTTGAAAAATTCAACGCGGGAGATACGAGTGTAGCTCGAACTCCAGTTGATACCTCCCTACATCTCAAGAAAAATAAAGAAGATGGAGTTGCTCAGTTAGAGTATTCAAGAATTATTGGCAGTCTAATGTATCTAATGACATGTACTAGACCCGACTTGGCTTACGCGGTGAGTAGGCTAAGTAGATACACCAGCAATCCGTGCGCGGATCATTGGAAAGCTATCATGAGGGTGCTTAGATATATAAGATACACAAGAGATTATGGACTGCATTATACCCGACAACCAGCAGTGATCGAAGGATACACTGATGCAAACTGGATATCGGATAATAAAGATTCCAAATCAACAAGTGGTTACGTGTTTACACTTGGAGGAGCTGCTATTGCTTGGAAGTCTTCTAAGCAAACGGTCATAGCAAGATCCACAATGGAATCCGAATTTATCGCCTTGGATAAGTCAGGCGAGGAGGCGGAATGGCTACATCAATTCGTGGAATATATTCCAAGATGGCCAAAGCCTTTGCCAGCCATATGTGTATATTGTGATAGCCAATCAGCGATTGGTAGAGCTCAAAGCTTGATGTACAATGGCAGATCAAGGCATATGCGACGTAGACATAACACGGTACGACAACTACTCTCAACGGGTGTTATTACAATTGATTATGTGAGATCAAAGGATAACATTGCAGACCCGTTTACAAAAGGCTTAAGCAGAGAGTTAGTAGAAACGTCGTCAAGAGGAATGGGACTAAAGCCCGTGGTAAGTGGGAATATGAGGGAAACCTAACTTAGTTGACTGGAGATCCCAAGATCTAAGTTCAATAGGACAACTTAATCATATTACCAAAACGGAGTCCTTGTGGGGGAGTACCCCAAACTAAATAAAAAGGGAGTTATATATACTTCCTAGTCCATTCCAATCAATGACATTGAAGTGAGGCTAAGCATATTAAGGTTAACGATTTCGGGAAATTAAACAACCATGATGCTTTTAATGATTCATGGGAATCACCTATGTTGGAGAGAAGTAGGGTCGCTTCGAATGGATTTGTGGGGTGCGCAAATCCTAGAGCTCTCGCAGAACCAGGCTAATGTTCCAGGACCATAATAGGACACGACAATGAGGAGTTGGCCAAACCAGGGAGAGTATTGTGTGAAGTGTAATGTCGTTTGCACAAATGGGGGTATGTTCAAGGACATCGCATCTACAAACCGCTAGTAAGCTAAGTATGCTTCACAAAAGAAGGTTCAAAGGTGACAACCTACCTATCTTGCAATACTCAACTGTCGAAGTTTATCGTTGAAAAGTGTAAGGAAAAGATCGATTTCCATACATGTGGGGGATTGTTGGAAATTTGATGAAAATAGCATTTTTCATGTGGGGGATTGCTGGAAAAATAGGTGAAAATAGCATTTTTCACAAATATAGGAAAATGATTTTTTTCTATTTTGGACTAGAAATAAATCTAATAAAATGAGCGGGTTTTATATATTTATTTGTGGGGTTGTGTTCTATGTTGGAAGAGCTTCGCAACGAACTAAACCACGTCCAAAACGGAGCTAAGATGAATGAGATATCGATGCTCAAAGTTGGGTGTTTGAAACATTCAATGCTGAAACAAAAGGGAAAGTAGCACCTTGTCCCACATCGGAGGAGAGATGGAACTTAAATGGGTATTTAAGTGGGAACTCTCCCTCCTTATTGTTTAATGGAAGCACACACTAAGTGTCCTCGCGAAGGGTGCGGAGCACCCTAACTCGCACTCGCACACGCTCGCGCGCGTGGCGTGGGCGATGAGGCGCAATGTGGCGCTTTGATGGTGCACTGCCGCTTTTGTATTTTTGACCACGTGCGCGTGGTGGATCTCATAGGCTGCAGGGACCAAGTGGAGTGCAGGTACGAAGCGCGTGACGTGGCAGTCCGCGCGCGGGTATACGTGGCACGGAGGCGCACGGTTGCGCATGGTGCATGGGTCCTGAGGTGTCGTGCGCGGCGCACCGAAGTGAGCCAAAACACCGCGACTGTGTGGCGTGCTCGTAGAGGCTCACATGTGACGTGGCGCACGCGCGCATGGACCTTTGTCAGAGTGGCGCACGCGCGCATGGCAGTGAGCCAAGAGGACGCACCGCGCATGAGCGTGCAGACCTGGGCGCGCACGTACCAGTGTGACTTGCGCGCGCGCGCACAGAAGCTTCCAGCATTGAATGACTGAGCAGTTACAGTTCAGCTTCGAAACTAACGATTTAACGGTCTTTAACTGAGAATTAAATGACGTATTAAATTGCATTGAAGACGTTTAATGCAATTTAAACCTCTCTTTAATTCTGTTTTGACTGTTTCGTCTTAGGAGCTGTACCCAGCTGCAGATGACACCAGCTACACAACAGGAAATTCTCTTTCTCTCTACAGATTTTCAGATCTTTTTCTGCATTCTTCAAGGTAGCCTTCGGGTTGTAGGCCATCTCCGGCAGTACGCTGCTTCGGCTGTTGTACCCTGGGAAATAAAACGAGTACTCTTGGGAGACTCGGAATTTGTTTTAAGGGAAGCGTGTGAACACGTGCCTCAGCCACTCTGCTTCATCTCTTTTCTTGTATTGTCTTTTATTTCAGTTGTAATTGTAATAATTGTTAGCTTTCTTATTTCTGTATTGTAATCGTTGTATAAAATTTGTTTATTTTATTTAAATTACGCGAACGGTTCCTAGAGGTATACCTTCATGTGTTCCATTGCTTAAAAGTTTAGAAAGCAAAACACAAATCCCGACACGTTTAACTCATTTCAAAGATGTGTCTGGTCCATTGCAACATTTTGTCTACTTCAAGCATGTTGATTCAATGATAAAACTAAATTTTGATAGACATGTATATAACAACGTGTCTCACTCATTATTGTGACGCAAAATACTTCTCATGTTTCATATGTTGTTGGCAAGAGTTTTGATGTGTATGCATATAACGGTGTCTTATCAATTGCAATACTACGTCAAACTTCGCAGGGTTGTAGCATGTATGCAAAGTCATGTTATCAATACTATTCGTTTGATTTTTAACTTTACCACTTGAGGAAAAAATTGAATGAGATGTGCGGAGTATGATATGAACAAAATAGTTATCAAACGATATAACAGAGGGGGGGATGAATTTAGGGTGTTTAGACGGAATGAGAATCCTTGTGTAATAGGTGATTATGTTCCATTGACCAATCAAACACTACCTTAGATTTTGAGATCTAGAAATAAATTTTTAATGATTTGATTCCGAAATGCTTGAGTACTCTTTTTCTTTTGAAAAATAAATAAATTAAAAACGTTGATCGAAACCACAATTTGTCAAACTAGGTCTCGTAGGAAGACAGCCCAACAAAACACGCCAAACCACTATGTTAACCTTCCCATGAAAATATCAATAATTACCGAGTAAATAATGATATTGCAATAGTTCCACTCCGCCCTCAACGGTCGCTGCTAATCCCTCAACCACTCGTCATACTTCCTACAAACTTTTTAAAACCACTCTTTTTATCAATTTCAAGATTGTACTATCTTAGAAATCGATATCATAAAAGAGTGTTTCCCATCCAAATTTGATGATTATACAATCTTAGAAATCAATATCGTAAAAGAGTGTTTCCCATCCAACAATCATGCAAAAATAATATAGCTTCCCTAAGCTTGCTTTCTCAAACTGTTAACTAAAATAATGTCTTTCTCATGGTGTTACAAAACATATTTATCAATTCTTTGTCAAACCCCATTACCTTAACCGTACCCGTTCCATTAGAGAGACCCGATTTAGGCCCATAAATCATTTTTGTAAGGGTAACCCAAAATATATCTGGGTTATTTAAGAAAAAAATAAAAATAAAAGACCCTAGGCATGCACATAAAATTTAAAGAAAAAATTAAACAAGACTTATAATATTTAAATATTTTTCCATAAACTTATAAAAAAACGATAGTGTAGTACATATATAAGCACACTCACTCTCGGCTTATATCAAATTATATGTTGACGTTACATTTTAAAGTAAATAAAATAATAATAATAATAATAATAATAATAATAATAATAATAAGGGTAAGGATAGTGTAAAAAGAGCCTAAAGTGTGAGAAGTGTATTATAACACTATATATAATACTATATAACACCATATAAACACCGTATAACAATATGTAACACCATATAATACCATATAACACTATGTAATACTATATATCATTATATAACAAATATAACACTATACATCTATCATAGACATGCTATCAGACAACCTATAGTGTTATATTTGTTATATAATGATATATAGTGTTACAAAGTGTTATATGGTGTAACATATTGTTATACGGTGTTTATATGGTGTTATATAGTATTATATATAGTGTTATAATAGACTTCTCACACTTTGAGCACTTTGAGCATTTTTTACAGGATCCTCTACCATAATAATAATAACAATAATAATATATAAAATACTAGTTTAAATTTAAACTAATATATAAGTTACTAAAATTACTTGATACATAGAAAAAAAGGTTAGGGTTATACCTAAAAAGATACTTCCCAATTCAGTTTTGGAATATTAGAATCTTTTAGCTCTTTTATAAATTGCGTATGTTTGTGAAATCAAATAATAATCCTCGCCCACTAACACATCTATTACATATGTGAAGGTTATGTAGATGATGTTTTGTTGACGTAAATGTGCCGTAGACTATTTTGTTGACAATAAACTCTACCTTGTAAAACTTTTACCATATCATATAGAAATCTATATACTACCATGTATGATCAAAAATCGATCCATGTCGGCAACTTTTCTAAACTACCATGTATGATCAAAAATCGATTCATATCGGCGACTTTGCATTAAGGTATCCACATCGTCAAACTTTAATTTGTTTAAGGGGTAACAAAATCATTATTTTAATTTTATCTCACACATGACACATATATGTTTTTTAGCCAAATTAAATGTCTTCATATATAAAGTTTTGAGCGATTTCTTTTGTGCAAGGTGAGAAAGTACGCTAGTTTTCTTATGATTTTAACCAAGAAGTCGTCAAAGGGACATCCTGGCGATCAAGGTGTGTGACTCACAACCAAAAGATTAGTAGTTCAAATCCTGAAGAATACATATTGTGTCATTGAAAATCCAGAAAATTGTTGTTAAAAAGGAAGTTAACTAAAAGATTATTACAAGTTGTTAATTGAGTTGATGATTGGATTTTATTTATTTTTGTATAAAAACATACATATCATCTATAACACGATCATAAACTAGAAGACATGCTAAGTTCATTACATATATTTTTGAACTTAATGAAACTTTATTAAAAGTTGCATTATAATCAAACTTTATAATTTATAATTGATAATAGCTACAAAAACAATAAGATTATCAATGACCAATGATTTTTTTTCGAACAAACCGACAGTCTTCTACCAAAAAAGAAACAAACAAACCGACACTTCATGTGCATTGTGCAAACCCAACTCCTACAAACTCACTGAGTTCAACCCCGAGTCAGAACAGTGAGTTGTCGGTGGCGAGTTAACTTCACCCTCTAGTTGGTGAGTCATGGTTCAAAGCTTCCAATACGTTTACTTCAAAAAAAAAAAAAAAAAAAAAAAAAAAAAACTTTATTCCAAATCCAGCCTGTTCTTTAATAAACACCAGGATGTATACACATCAACCGAACCCCATCTGTCAATCTCCACCGTCCATTTTACCATCATCTCCATTATTCAATTGTCACAAATACTTAACCTCTCTCTAACACACACACACTTCACATTTGGGGCAAGGTTTTTGATACAAAAAGCAGTTGCAAGATCTTGTTGTCAGGGGGGAAGTCTCCACTCTTTGTAAGTGCACATTCTACTTTCTTGAAATTTTTAAGATTTTTTTGATCAAGATTGTGGGTTAAACCCTAGAAAGATGCAAAATTTGTTGATGGGTTTGTTGTTTTAGTTGTTGTTTGTTGTTTATAGGATATGGGTATATTTGGTTTGTGTGTTTTTTTTAAGAAAATGAATCATCAAATGGTTTAATTATCAAGAAAGGGAATTGGGTTGTGTTAAATTTTGTGGCTTTTTGTCAAGATTTTTATTAGAACCCTAAAAAGATTGAAAATTTGTCAATGGGTGTAGTTTTTTTTGGTTAATTTCAGCTTTTGGGTCTTGTTTTTTAGGAAATCTTCATTAATTGTCCAAATTATCAAGTAAAGGTAGTTGATTTATGTAAATACCTTTGTTTTTGGGTCAAAGTTTTTATAAGAACCCTAAAAAGATTGAAAATTTGTCAATGGGTGTAGTTTTTTTGGTTAATTTTAGCTTTTGGGTGTTGTTTTTAAGGAAATCTTCATTGATTGTCCAAATTATCAAGTAAAGGAAGTTGATTTATGTAAATACCTTTGTTTTTGCTTCAAAGTTTTTATAAGAACCATAAAAAGATTGAAAATTTGTCAATGGGTGTAGTATTTTTTTGGTTAATTTCAGCTTTTGGGTCTTGTTTTTTAGGAAATCTTCATTAACTGTTCAAATTATCAAGTAAAGGTAGTTGATTTATGTAAATACCTTTGTTTTTGGGTCAAAGTTTTTATAAGAACCCTAAAAAGATTGAAAATTTGTCAATTGGTGTAGTTTTTTTTTGGTTGATTTCAGCTTTTGGGTCTTGTTTCTTAGGAAATCTTCATTAATTGTTCAAATTATCAAGTAAAGGAAGTTGATTTATGTAAATACCTTTGTTTGTGGGTCAAAGTTTTTTATAAGAACCCTAAAAAGATTGAAAATTTGTCAATGGGTGTAGTTTTTTTTGGTTAAATTCTGCTTTTGGGTCTTGTTTTTTAGGAAATCTTCATTAATTGTTCAAATTATCAAGTAAAGGAAGTTGATTTATGTAAATACCTTTGTTTTTGGGTCAAAGTTTTTATAAGAACCCTAAAAAGATTGAAATTTTGTCAATGGGTGTATTGTTTTAGTTAATTTCAGCTTCTGGGTCTTGTTTTTTTTTAAATCCTCACAAAATGCCCAAATTATCAAGAAAAGGAACTTGGGTCATATTAAATCTTGTGTTGTTTGTCAAGATTTATATTTGAACCCTAGAAAGAATGAAAATTTGTTATTGAGTATATTGTTTTGGTTAATTCCAGCTTTTGGGTCTTGTTTTGTTTTAAGAAATCTTCACTATATGCTTAAATTATCAATAAAATGAACTTGATTCATCTTAAATCCTGTGTTTTTTTGGGTCAAAATTACAAGGACCATAAAAAAAATCAAAATTTGTCAATGGGTATACTGATCTAGTTAATTTTAGCTTCTAGGTCTGGTTTTTCTTGTAAGAAAATTTTACTAAATACTCATTATCATTAAAAGGAACTTGATTAATCTAAATCCTGTGTTTTTTGGCCAATTTTTTTTATAAGAACCCTACTCAGCTTCTGGTCTTGTTTTATTTTAAGAAATTTTCACTAAATACCCAAATTATCAAGAAAAGGAAGTTGATTTATCTAGATACCTTTGTTTTTTGCTCAAAGTTTTCATTAGAACCCTAGAAAGAACGAAAAGTTGTCAATGGGTGTATAATGTTTAGTTAATTTCAGCTTCTGGGTCTTGTTTTCTTGTAAGAACTCTTCACCAACTACCCAAATATTCAAGAAAAGGAACTTGATTTATTATTGAGTGTTTCGGTTATAATATTATGCAGTATGCTAATTTCAGATTGTGGTTTAATCCTAAATTGTGTGTTCTGTTTTGTAAAATTTCCGTTAAAACCCTAAAAGGAAACGCATTTTGTTACTCGGTTTGATGTTTTAGGTAATATCAGTTAATTTTAAGCATCTGGGTCTCTCCAATTCATGTTTTATCAAGATCTTTTCAACAAATGCCAACTTGATCTATTGTCGGGTATCTTGGTTTATTTATCTTCTGATCATTTCAGATTGTAATTCATATAAAACCCTGTGTTTTTCCCTCTCAAAAGTTTCATAAGACCGTAAAAGATAACCAACTTCGTTATTGGATTTGCGTTTATTTAGCTTCTGCTCGTTTCAAATTAAATTCTGTGTTTATTTCTAATCGTCATCAAACAGGAAGCAACTTTTTAGCATAGTTGACTATAAGCAACTTCATTATTGCTTTGATTTTTTAAGTATTTTTTTTTACTTATTTTCTGATCATTTGAGATTATCTTTTAACCAAAAACCATAATAATAAAGAAAAAAAGTTAGAATTTAATTCATCAATGTGTGTTATGTGTTCTGTCATATTCATTAGTCAACCCTAATATATTTGTTCTATTCCCCCCTTGCTTATTCAAAGCATGTGGCTATCTCTTATCTATGTGTTTTATTTGCCGATTATTTTTTACTAAAAACGAAACAGGAACTTAATAAATAATACAATATTTTTTTCTTTTTGTTTATTCATATCTTCACATGAAATGAGCTTAATTTATCATCGTGTGTTCTGTTTTCGTTTCTTTTTTTACAGCAAAGAAGAATGGAGACAAAACATGTGTGTCTTTTGGTGCTAACCGTACTCTGTTTAATCGTTTCAATCGCGGATGCCGACACATCGCCAGTATTGGTGAAAAAGGTCAAGGGCAAAAAAGTTTGCGATCAGGGTTGGGAATGTAAAGGGTGGTCCGAATATTGTTGCAACCTCACAATATCTCAATATTTTGATTATTATCAATTTGAGAATCTTTTCTCGAAAAGGAACGCTCCAGTGGCACACGCTGTCGGTTTCTGGGATTTTAAGTCGTTTATCACCGCTTCAGCCATTTATCAGCCCCTAGGGTTTGGTACCACCGGCAACAAGACGACGCAGATGTTGGAGATTGCTGCTTTTCTTGCTCATGTTGGAAGTCAAACTTCTTGTAAGTTCATGCTTCCGACGTGTTGACTTATTGTTCTTTATTTACGATTAGTCTTTTTATCATCCGAAACAGGTTAAATTTAGAAAACTGGGTAAATGGGAATGGGTCAAATCACAGATGGGTCGAAAAAGTTGTCAGTCGTCACTTTGGGTAGGAGTGTGAATTTCTGATACGACTCGAACGACACAAACCTAACACGAAATTCGCGGATTTGAGTTTAGTCGAAACGGGTCGGGTCAGTTTCAGGTTGAACCTGCGAAACCGTTTAGCAAAATGTGTCGGGTTTGTGTCAACCCGGCCGGGTTGACGGGCTGACCCGTTTAACCCATTTATGTTTTATTAATTTTTTTACAATATGTTTTATAATTAAAATGTAACTGTAATATATACATTTGTGTATTTAGTGAAATTTTAATTATAATATATTACTTTGCAAAAGAAATTGAAAAAAAAATTCCGGTTAAACGGGTTGTGCTCAACCCATGAATATTCGGGTCGTGTTCGGGTTCATATGTATGAAACGTTTTTCGGGTTCGGGTTTGTCTAAAATTTTCAGGTTCGGGTTGGGTTGAACCCGCCAAAACGCAAACACGACCCGTTTAGCACCCCTAACTTTGGGTATGAATTTGATAACAAGATCTAATTGGAATCCGTATGGACTTCTAAACGTACCCCTTTAGGTGGTTTTGAAGGATACCCAATTATATCGGTATCTACCTATTCCTTCAAACCCATACCCTTGACCAAACCTACTCAAAACACTATCAAACCCATTCCCTCGAGCCAAACACCCACTAAATGGGAATATAGCATCATCATCATCATCATACTCGGTAAATCTCACCAATAGCAAAGCAAAGGTAGGGTCTGAGGAGGGTAAGATGTAGACAACCTTACTTCTACCCCGTAGGAATAGATAGGCTGCTTCCAGTGAGACCCCCGGCTCGATAGTAGTTTTGCATCAAGCCTTGGACATAAGGCACATAACACTCAGCAATCGGGACAAAGACCGATTAGTGCATGTTTTGTCTTTCAGCTATCAACGCCACCACATGATGCATGATTAACCGTCCTCAGCTTTTAACGTTATTTTCATGAAATTAGTAAAATAACATTAAAATTAGTGCACTTTCACTTTTGCCCCCCAATGGCCCACACATACATACATTATATGCGCATACCGCAAGCGGGGCGTAAATGGGAATATAACATGATTTTCGTTATTGAAAATGGTTTAGGTGGATATGGAGTGGTGACCGGAGGGCCCACAGCATGGGGATTATGTTACAACAAAGAGATGAGCCCTATGCAAGATTATTGTGATGATAACTACAAATACACTTACCCTTGTGCCCCTGGAGCTTTATATTTTGGTCGTGGTGCTTTGCCCGTTTTCTGGTATGAATCAATTTTTTTCCCGATGTTATTTAATTATGTCACTTACTCTAAAAACTTGTAACTAGGTATGTGTTCGAGCCTTTGTTCTTTTTGCGCACCACAAAATAGTCGTTTCTCGTTGGGCGGGTTGGGTAAAGAGTCGAAATGTGTACTTTTTTAACGGGCTGGATTGATCCGGAACACTGTTTATTTTCTAATAAAGAATAAAATGTCATTTCGTCGCCAAGGTTTGGCCGCTTTTGTGACTTTCGTCCAAATGTTTGTTTTTCCGCACCTGGATCCAAAAGGTTTGAAATTTGCCATTTTCATCCGACTCGTTAACTCCATTTTTTTACGTTAAGTTGGGGGCATTTTCGTCATTTTAGCTATTTGGTTTGTTTATTTATATCAAAATGGCAAGATTAAATGACGGAAATACCCCTGACTTCTTGTTAAAAAATGGATGGAGTTAATAATAAGTTAGATGAAAATGGCAAGATTTCAAACCTTTTGGATCCAGATGCTGAAAAACAAACATTTGAACGAAAGTGGCCAAAGCACAGGGACGAAAATGACATTCCACTCTTTAATAAATATGACTACTATAGCTAAATTTTTCAATAATAGACTATTTTTTTTTAAGTAATGTGATTTTGTTACAGGTCAAAATGGGTCAGTTTTTTGTTGACCCGAAACACATTTCTCCAATTTTTTTTTTTATTTTACGCTTACAACCGGTCACACATAGCTAAAATCCATTCATAAGTAAATATATATAAACTATAAAGTGCCACCTCTATTATACTGTTTTAGTATTAATTTTAAGATAGAAGATAATATAAGTTTTCGAAGTAAATGATCTAGGATGTTTTATGCAGCAAAAATCCCGCTTATATGACTCATGACATGTTTAACCTCGTTTTTCCATATAAAACATTAAACTAACCGTCGCGTTGTTTCAGGAACTACAACTATGGATACCTTGGCGACTGCTTAAAAGTCGACCTTTTACACCACCCCGAATACCTCGAACAAAACGCCACTTTAGCATTCCAAGCCGCAATCTTCCAATGGATAACTCCGTTGAAAAAGGGCCAGCCGTCGCCACACGATATCATGGTAGGCAACTGGAAGCCCACCAAAAACGACACCGACTCCAAAAGGATTCCTGGATTCGGATCCACCATGAATATCCTATACGGCGAACGCACATGTGGAAAAGGCGATGTCGATGACATGAACACCATCATTACACATTACTTGTATTATCTTGACTTGATGGGCGTTGGCCGAGAGCAAGCTGGGCCCCACGAGGTTCTTTCTTGTGCCGAACAGAAACCGTTTAACCCTTCAACGGTTACTAAAGACTCGGCTTCGAGTTAACCTTGGGGTTGAAGTAAAAACACCATGTTTGAGGTTCATGGTCCTTTGTTATTAAGTGTTTATTATTTATTTTGTGAGATATGTTTTTTTTTTTTTTAAGTTGGAATTATAAAGACAAATCTTATATAAGTTTGTTCAGATTATGTTTCTTGGGTTTGCTTTTGTATTATAATTTTTTAATAAAATTGTATCAAGACATGATAGCATGTTACATGAAAAATTGTAAACCTACTTATTTGTGCATTGCTTTTGGTAACAAATTGTTATTGTCCTTTTGGTTTGTAAAGCTACCCTTGGTTCTGAAAAATTCAAAAATGATTTGGATTCGAATCAACCCAAATCTGAATCATTTTTGAATTCTATGAATTTTGAATCCGAATCATTTTTGAATTCTATGAATTCAAATCGGTATTTGAATTCGAATTCAGTTTCAAAAAATGCCAAACCCAAATCGATGAACACCCCTAAGTTTACTATCTAGGGTTTAGTGGAGCGGGGTTTTTAAGTGTTTATTTCTAGCCTAATCGCGGGGAAGGAATAAAATAACCAATTTGGGGTGTAAACGAGCTCTCAAGATTAGTTTTTATTGTTAAAAGCATAAAGATTAGTTTTTATTGTTAAAAGCATAAATTGATGTGAGGTTAAACGAGCTTAAACTCGAGCCTAAAATGAAGTCCATTTTGTAAACTAGCTTGAGCACAAGTTTTTCATTTCGATGTATCCTAAGTCCTAGGCTGGCCAACCAATTATTGATATAAATATAATAATTATATTTTATACAATAAATATATGATTAGATAATAAGTAGTATTGTTATAAATTAACTTGTAACAGAAAGTAACTAAATAATATATATTTTGTGATATATAAATAAAATTATAAATATATAAAAAGAAGTGTTGAGCCCGAGCCAAACTAAAAATGCCTAGTTCGAGCTCTAGACATAAAACTCTAAACAAATCAAGCTTGAGCTTGAGCTATCGTTAATTTCATGAGCCAAACTTGAGCTTAAACTACTCCTATCCAATAATTCGTTATAAATCAATACATGATAGATAACTGGTTGCGTCACGTGTCATGATTTTATTTTATGAGCCCACTATTCTTTTTTCCGTTTTTTTTTATGAAATTTAACTTTCAAATTTTTTTTTCTTTTTCCCGTTTTACTTATTTCACTATTCGTATTCTATTTCTTAATATAAAATTTTTAATGGTTAATTAAGAAACTAAACATAAGATATCCCTAAATTGTTATCACTGACCATTTAATATTTTATTTATTCAAACTGTGTAATACTCAGGTCTTTAACTTGTCGACACCAACTCAGCAAAAATAAGCAGCTTTGTTCTTAAATGATAACTTGGTCTAGTGGTAAACTGGTCTGCCTTCCCTCGTGGAGACGCATGTTCGATTCTCACTTGAGCCTTTTTCAAGGGACATCTGGGTGAAGGGACGAATCGGGGCTTTAATCCCGGGTTCGAACTTGACGGGGGGCGAGGGTTTATGAATTCCATCCGGTTCCCGCGCATCGGGGGGCACAGTCTCATGACGATCGAGGAGTCAACCTTGGACGTAGCCCCAAGCAGGGTGAGTTTACACGTGAGATTCTTCGCCGTTCAAAAAAAGTTTTGTAAAGTCAATGACTTGAATAACCGGCAAGATAGTTTATTACTAGTCAATATTCTAAACTAGCAATGATCATATATGATATAACAATCATTATGTATCATTAGTAAATTAATTGACTATACATACAAAACATGCACGATCTTCCAACTCCACAAACCATCATATCATTTTAATCATTTTTTGTAATGCATGTACTAAGCATAATTAGGATTCAAATTACGTGTATGTATACAAACATAAATGCATACATACACACATGTGTATATATATATCATGTTTGGTCTCTATGACTCTATTCACATATCCTTAAAAAACATAGGTAACATGAAAAAAATTGTTTTCCTTGTGATCATTGCACTTGTCTCATATTCAGCATCATCAAAAGTTACATACAATGTGACAAGTTTCGGAGCCAAAGGCGACGGCAAGACCGACTCGACAAAGGCGTTTCTCAGCGCTTGGTCGGCTGCATGTAACTCTACCAAGTCGGCTGTCATTTACGTCCCCACTGGCACCTTTCTACTAGCAACCGCCATCACATTTGCTGGTGAAAGATGCCAGAGTGGTTCCATCACGATACGCATATATGGCACACTTGTCGCTCCTTTTAACTACGCCGCTATTGCTAACTCGGGTGACTGGATTAGGTTCCATAGAGTCAACCATGTCACCATCTCGGGTGGTACCCTCGATGCCCGAGGTGGTTCGCTTTGGTCCTGCAAAACCTCTGGCAAAAGCTGTCCGCCCGGAGCTACGGTAATAATAACATTTCCTACGCATTTGTGACAAAACAGTTGTTTTTAGTTAAGTTAAATAATCAATGATCCGTCGGAATTGCGTCACAACTTGCGACAACTTCCCGTCAAAAAAGTTATTATTATATATGTAATTATTAAACGTAAAAACTTTTGTGAATAGTGATTTATCTTTTTTTTTTCTCTTTTTTCTGTTTTTTGTATACTTTTACCGTTTCCCTCAAATGTCAGCATTGACACTTACATTCCCTTAATTTTTTAAAGACTCTGTAATTGAATTTTACATGTTTATTTTATGTACATTGGGTACAAATTTAAGTTGATTTACGTTTCCACGTAAATTTTTCCGGAAATGAGTCGGGTAAAATGTAATACGTTTTCGCGCTTATTTTTATGTACGTTTTCGGTTGGTCTAGTTTCGACGTAAGATTATTACGGAACGCCGTGGCAACACGTTGGGCAATTTACTAGTTATATGTCGTCATCATCATCATACTCAGTAAATCCCACCAATAGCAAAGCTAAGGCAGGGTCTGAGGAGGGTAAGATGTAGACAACCTTACCTCTTCACCGTAGGAATAGAGAGGCTGCTTCCAGTGAGACCCCCGGCTCAATAATAGTTTATAAATAATATACAATTATAAACTAGTTATAATTATACAATTATATTTGTAAATAATAACAAAATCAGTATAATAATAAAATATAAACATATTTCCTACACATTTATGACAATGTTTATTTTTCATTAGATTTGTCACAAATACGCAGGAAACAACCATGTATGAATGCAATTTCCTACGCATTAACCACAAAATGCTTAACTTTTAATAAATGCGCCAGAAAACGCTATTTGTGACGCATTTCCTACGGAAACTGGTGTCAGAAATTTCATATTTTCTAGTAGTTAGCAGTTTTCTTTGTTTGTGTTTGTGTAGTTTCTTAGACCTTTCTTGTGGTATTATAACCGCATGTACATATGTATATAGCAATGAGTATTAGTTTTGTGTATATTATGCAGACACTGGGAATATACAATTCAAAGAATATTGTTATAAGTGGATTAAAATCTGTTAACAGCCAGATGTTCCATATTCTGCTAGATACATGCACCAATGCAAAGCTACAAAGGGTTAACATCTCAGCATCTGGTGCTAGCCCGAACACGGATGGCATACACTTAATATCGTCGAATGGTGTCACCATCTTGAATTCCAAAATCGCTACGGGGGATGATTGTATATCTATAGGTCCTGGCAATAGTAACCTTTGGATACAGACGGTCGCGTGCGGCCCTGGTCATGGCATCAGGTGAATTTTTATACTTTACATCTATAATAAAATTAAGAGTTAAGTGCCCTTTACGTCTTAGTAGTTTGTCCACTTTTGCCCTTCCAGACCAAATTTCAAAATTGTACCATTTTCCTCCCTCACATTCTCAAAACGTGCCATTTCAGTAAAAAAAAACTAACCCCAGTTAAAAAATTCAGTTAGCTAAGGGGTAAAATGGTCATTTTACCTAGTGGTTTGAGTGGTCGGAGGATGGTGCACAGTGGAGCCACTATGTAAAATGACCATTTTTACCCTTGAGCTAACTTTGTTTTTTAACTGGGGTTAGTATTTTGGACTGAAATGACACATTTCGAGAATGTGAGGGAGGAAAATGATACAATTTTAAAATTTGGCCTGAAATGGTAAAAGTGTACAAACCAAAGAGACGTAAATGACACTTAACTCTAAAACTAATATAAAGTCTTCTCACCGTTTTGTGTAATCAGTAGTACCTTTTGTTTTATTGGTCTTTGATTTCGTGCTCACACTTTATGCTATCTTGATACTATACTTTACATGCCATGATATGGTTTTTGGAGCCGAGTAGGGCTGCAAATGAACTGAACTTTAAGCGAATAGTTAATGAACCTTTGGCGAGAAGTTCGGTTGTGTTTGTTCGTTTAATAAACGAATGGACACGAACAAAACATTTTGTTCGATTAGTTAAATGAACGAACATGAAAAGAGGTCACATTCGTTCATTTATGTTCGTGAACGTTCGGTAACGTGTTTGATAGTTCCATAGGGTTTTAATTTTTATATTTATATTTACATTTTGATATTCTTTTTATTTTTATCTATTTTATTACCCAAACAAATAAACAGTTAACTTTATTTGAGGTAATGGAGACAAATAAACCCTATTCCAGTGTTTGTTTGTGTTAGTTTCTGTTCATGAACACTCATTTGTGTTTATAGACGTTCGTTTGTGTTTGTGTGTGTTCATGAACATTTGTTTGCGTTCGTTTGTGTTCGTGTGTGTTCATGAACATTTGTTTGCATTCGTTTGTGTTCGGTACCTAAAATTATCAAACAAACGCGTTCATATGAACGAACACGAACAGAAAATCTCGTTCGGTAAGAGTTCATGTATTTCCTTAATGACGAACATGAACAAGGCCTTGTTCATGTTCGTTCGGTTCGTTTGCAGTCCTAGAGCCGAGGGTATCCAGACCCTACCAACAGTGGCGGATCTAGGATTCGCGCCAAGCGGTAACGTTTTATAAATAAGCGGTAACGAAATCGAAAAAACGTCAAATTTTTCTAAAATTTACACTAATTTTACACTACCGCCGGAACGCCAAGCCGTAGCGAACGCCACCCCTTAATATATAGTACATCCGCCCCTGCCTACCAATAGCTTGCTATGAGTCAGATTTTGATTTTACTGGGTACGTTTGTTTGTTTATCACATAGATACGCGTTATGTAACATTCTTTTTGGCTGCAGCATCGGAAGTCTAGGGTGGGAACTCGACGAACCGGGTGTGCAGAACATAACAGTAACGATGGCAACCTTTCGAGGAACTCAAAACGGTGTAAGAATAAAGACATGGGCAAGAGCGAGCCACGGGTTCGTAACAGGTGCTGTTTTCCAGCATGTGACCATGGTCAACGTCAGTAATCCAATCATCATTGAGCAAAGGTACTGCCCCGACAAAAACAACTGCCCAAATCAAGTGTCGGGTGTGAAGATCAAGGACGTGGTGTATGACGATATCCATGGAACATCGGCCACCAAAGTGGCGGTGAAACTCGATTGTAGTCAGGGTAACCCATGCAGCGGGATAAGACTAAAAGACGTTAACCTTAACTATGTTCCTGGGAATCAACCAGCGGTGTCCTCTTGCGCGTATGCTGCTGGGACCGCGTCTGGCATATCTAACCCGACAAGCTGTCTCTAATTAACTAGTTGCATCGCTCACTTTGAAGATTCGAGTATTTTGGACATCTTCACTGGGTTTTAAGTTAATGGCTGCAATTTACTGATGTAAAATGTATTGTATCAAACCATCTTTTAATTTCTTTCTATCTTTATCACTATATATTGATGACAATAGAAACCACAACACATCCAGTAGGCTGCATAAAATGAATGAAGGAAAACAAAATATAGCGGCAAGCGGGTTCTGGTATGTGTTTATTTAGTGTTAAATTAGAGGTTCTGGTATGTGTTTCTTGTTACTAAGGAGTCTATTTAGGCTGTTCACATCTATGTTACATTAAAAAATGTAAGACAGTTGCTAATAATAATTGTCATGAAATCATGTAAATATTTAGACCTGAAAGTCGTTCTTATACACTCATCATCATCAGTAAATCCCCACCAATAGCAAAACTAAGGTAGGGTCTGAGGAGGGTAAGATGTAGACAATCTTACCTCTACTCCGAAGGAATAGAGAGGCTGCTTCCAGTGAGACCCTGGCTCGATAGCCACCTAAATAATGTAATTTCCTATTTAGATTTTTTGGTTAAATCTAGACATGTGTCTTACACATGGTATTATTGTCATTTCACCTTCTCAAGGGCTAATGTGTGTATATTTCCATATTATAAATTAACATGTATGTGCTTCATGTTGTTGTACTCTATGTTTAGAGGGTATTTCAAAAAAGTTTTATTATTTTAAACTTTTAACCAAAAACATCTTATCTTTGCAATTTAACCTCTTTGGTTTTTTTACTTTTACCACAAAACTTTTCATCTTTGGCAATTTAACCCTAATGCTTCATGTTGTTGTACTCTATGTTTAGGGGGTATTTCAAAAAAGTTTTAATATTTTTCACTTTTAACCCAAAACATCTTATCTTTGCAATTTAACGCCTTTGTTTTTTTTTACTTTTACCACAGCTTTTCATCTTTTGCAATTTAACCCTAATACTTTTTTACTTTTAACTTTGGCCTCCATAGTTTTCATCTTTCGCGAGTTTTTTGTTTTACGTTTCGTTCAAAATTTTGCGAGTTAACACACCACAACATGCGTGTGGGGTTCAAAGTTTTTTCGTCTATTTTTTCCCATTTGAGAAGTTCGTCGCAACGTACGGGTCCTAGATCGACTTAGGTATTTTTCTATGTTTTACGTTTCAGCCTAATTTTTTCGCATTAACACGCCGCAATGGGTGTGCGTGGTTCAGCGATTTTACATCTGCTTTTTATTCGGTTTTATTTTCTCCTTTTCTATTTATTTTGTTTTTATGAGTTTTTCGGCGTTGATCACTGTTAGTGGTGTGGCATTGGTGCTACTTTGCATGGTTTTATGTCCCCCGCCGCAACGCGGGGGCCTTAATACTAGTTATATATTAATTAAAGAGTATCAGCTTGTGGTGTAATTGTTACAAAATAGTCCCTCAATAAAAGTTCTTTACATAATAGCCCTTGAGAAGTTGAAATGACAACAATACCCTCATGTGCAAGGCACATGATCAGATTTAACCAAAAAAATTTAACTGGGTTTGGCCTAAAGGACATAACGTGCAGGATTTTGAAATGTTAAGGACAAAACTCGTAAACTTTTACGTTAAAGGACAGCGTCTGTAATTTGGTGTAAACATAAAGGACAAAGTAATTTACTCATTTATTATTCTCTTTATTCAGACTATGTAATACATGGGTTTTTAACCTGTTATTCGACACCAACTCAAGAAACATAAGCAGTTAGCTTTGTGCTTGAATGATAAGTTTTGTAAAGTCTCAAGAAAAATAAGCAGTCAGCTTTGTGCTTGAATGATAAGTTTTGTAAAGTCAATGACTTGAATAACCGGCAACATAGTTTATTTCTTGTCAATATTCTAAACTAGCATTGATCATATAACAATCATTATGTATCATTAGTGAATTAATTGACTATATATATAAAACATGCACGATCTTCCAACTACACAAACCATCATATCATTTTAATCATTTTTGTAATGCATGTACTAAGCATAATTAGGATTCAAATAACGTGTATGTATACACACATAAATGCATACACACATGTGTATATATACACATATATATCATGTTTGGTCTCTATCCACATATCCTTAAAAAACATATAGGTAACATGAAGAATATTTTTTTCCTTGTGATCATTGCACTTGTCTCATCATCAACATCAGCAAAAGTTACATACAATGTGGCAAGTTTCGGAGCCAAAGGCGACGGTAACAGTGACTCGACAAAGGCGTTTCTCAGCGCTTGGTCGGCTGCATGTAACTCTACCAAGTCGGCTGTCATTTACGTCCCCACTGGCACCTTTCTACTAGCAACCGCCATCACGTTTGCCGGTGAAAGATGCCAGAGCGATTCCATCACGATACGCATATATGGCACGCTTGTCGCTCCTTTTAACTACGCCGCTATTGCTAACTCGGGTGACTGGATTAGGTTCCATAGAGTCAACCATGTCACTATCTCGGGTGGTACCCTCGATGCCCGAGGTGGTTCGCTTTGGTCCTGCAAAACCTCTGGCAAAAGCTGTCCGTCCGGAGCTACGGTAATAATAACATTTCCTACGCATTTGTGGCAAAACATTTCTTTTTAGTTAGATCAATGATCCGTCGGAATTGCGTCACAACTTGCGACGTCAAAAAAGTTATTATATATGTTATAATTATTATACATAAAAACTTTTGTGAATAGTGATTTATCTTTTTTTTTTCTTTTTTCTGTTTTTTGTCTTTTTATATTTTGTATACTTTTACAGTTTTACCCCTCAAACGTCAGCATTGACACTTACATCACCTTAACTTTCTAAAGACTTTGTAATCGTGTTTTACATGTTTATTTTATGTACATGTGGGTATAAATTTAAGTTGATTTATGTTTCGACGTAAATTTTTCCGGAAATGAGTCGGGTCAAATGTAATACGTTTTCGCGTTTATTTTTATGTACGTTTTCAGTTAGTCTGTTTTTTTGACGTAAAATTATTACGGAACGCCGTGGCAACACGCGGGGCAATTTACTAGTTATATGTATAATTATTAAACGTAAATATAAGGATATATACAATTATATTTATAAATAATAATAAAATCAGTATAATAATAAAATATAAACATATTTCTTACACATTTATGACAAAATGCTTATTTTTTATTAGATTTGTCACAAATGCGTAGGAAACAACCCATGTGTAAATGCAGTTTCCTACGCATTAACCACAAAATGCTTAACTTTTAATTAATGCGTCAGAAAACGTGATTTGTGACGCATTTTCTACGGAAAACTGGTGTCAGAAATTTCAGATTTTCTAGTAGTTAGCAGTTTTCTTTGTTTGTGTTTGTGTAGTTTCTTAGATCTTTCTTGTGGTATTATAACCGCATGTACATATGTATATAGCAATGAGTATTAGTTTTGTGTATATTATGCAGACACTGGGAATATACAATTCAAAGAATATTGTTATAAGTGGATTAAAATCTGTTAACAGCCAGATGTTCCATATTCTGCTAGATACATGCACCAATGCAAAGCTACAAAGGGTTAACATCTCAGCATCTGGTGCTAGCCCGAACACGGATGGCATACACTTAATATCGTCGAATGGTGTCACCATCTTGAATTCCAAAATCGCTACGGGGGATGATTGTATATCTATAGGTCCTGGCAATAGTAACCTTTGGATACAGACGGTCGCGTGCGGCCCTGGTCATGGCATCAGGTGAATTTTTATACTTTACATGTATAATAAAACTAAGAGTTAAGTGTCATTTATGTCGCTGTAGTTAGTCCAATTTTGCCATTTCAGGCCAAATTTCAAAATTGTACCATTTTCCTTCCTCACATTCTCGAAACGTGCCATTTTAGTCCAAAAAAATGACCCCAGTTAAAAAATTCAGTTAGCTGAGGGGTAAAATGGTCATTTTACATAGTGGTTTGGAGTGGTAGGAGGTTGGTGCAGAGTGGAGCCACTATGTAAAATGACCATTTTACCCTTGAGCTAACTTTGTTTTTTAACTGGGGTTGGTTTTTTGGACTTAACTGACACATTTCGAGAATGCGAGGGAGGAAAATGATACAATTTTAAAATTTGGCCTGAAATGGCAAAAGTGTACAAACCAAAGGGACGTAAATGACACTTAACTCTAAAACTAATATAAAGTATTCTCACCGTCTTGTGTTATCAAGAGTACTTTTTGTTTTATTGGTCTTTGATTTCCCGTGCTCACACTTTATGCTATCTGGATACTATACTATACATGCCATGATATGGATTTTGGAGCCGAGTAGAGCTGCAAATAAACTGAACTTTAAGGGAATAGTTAATGAACCGTTCGGTGAGAAGTTCGTTTGTGTTTGTTCGTTTAATAAATGAACGGACACGAACAAAACATTTTGTTCGGTTAGTTAAATGAACGAATATGAAAAGAGGTCACGTTCGTTCATTTATGTTCGTGAACGTTCGGTAACATGTTCGATGGTTCCATAGGGTTTTAATTTTTATATTTACATTTACATTTTGATATTCTTTTATTTTTATCTATTTATTACCCAACCAAATAAACAATTAACTTTATTTGAGGTAATTGAACCCTATTCCAGTGTTCGTTTGTGTTCGTGAACACTCATTTGTGTTTATCGACGTTCGTTTGTGTTCGTGTGTGTTCATGAACATTTGTTTGCGTTCGTTTGTGTTCGGTACCTAAAATTATCAAACGAACGCGTTCATTTCCTCTATGAACGAACACGAACAGAAAATCTTGTTCGCGGTAAGTGTTCATGATTTGTTCGTGTACATATGTATTTCCTTAATGACGAACATGAACACGACCTTGTTCATGTTCGTTCGGTTCGTTTGCATCCCTAGAGCCGAGGGTATCCAGACCCTACCAATAGCTTGCTATAAGTCAGATTTTACTGGGTACGTTTGTTTGTTTATCACATAGATACGCGTTATGTAACATTCTTTTTGGCTGCAGCATCGGAAGTCTAGGGTGGGAACTCGACGAACCGGGTGTGCAGAACATAACAGTAACTATGGCAACCTTTCGGGGAACTCAAAACGGCGTAAGAATAAAGACATGGGCACGGGCTAGCCACGGGTTCGTAACAGGTGCTCTTTTCCAACATGTGACCATGGTCAACGTTAGTAATCCAATCATCATCGAGCAAAGATACTGCCCCGACACAAACAACTGCCCAAATCAAGTGTCGGGTGTGAAGATCAAGGACGTGGTGTATGACGATATTCATGGAACATCGGCCACCAAAGTGGCGGTGAAACTCGATTGTAGTCAGGGTAACCCATGCAGCGGGATAAGACTAAAAGACGTTAACCTTAACTATGTTCCTGGGAATCAACCAGCGGTGTCCTCTTGCGCGTATGCTGCTGGGGCCGCATCTGGCATATCTAACCCGACAAGCTGTCTCTAATTAACTAGTTGCATCGCTCACTTTGAAGATTCGAGTATTTTGGACATCTTCACACTGGGTTTAAGTTAATGGCTGCAATTTACTGATGTAAAATGTATTGTATCAAACCATCCTTTACTTTCTTTCTATCTTTATCACTATATATTGATGACAATAGAAACCACAACACATCCAGTAAGCTGCATAAAATGAATGAAGGAAAACAAAATATAGCGGCAAGCGGGTTCTGGTATGTGTTTATTTAGTGTTAAATTAGAGGTTCTGGTATGTGTTTATTTAGGGTAAGATGTAGACAACCTTACCTCTACTCCGAAGGAATAGAGAGGCTGCTTCCAGTGAGACCCCCGGCTCGATAGCCACCTAAATAACGTAATTTCCTATTTGACATGACAAAAGGAAATGGCCACCTAGTGTGTTGGTGGTATTTTATTTATAGAATGGACTTAAAACAAGGATTAAATACAACAAACAACTATGGATGTGCAACCATCTTTGCAATGAACACCATGACCTTTACATAAACCCAATTTTCCAAGCTATTCAGAAAACGAAAAAAAGCATGTCTCCCACGGCGATTGACAAGTAAAGCAATACATACCATCCAAAATCCGGTAGCAAAACCAGTGGCCCCTCCAATATAAAACCATCTTTGAAGATCATCTATGCCTTCCCCATCATCCATATTTTCACGAGTGACGAGTGGACCTTCTAATTCTTTGTCTCCTGGACAATATTTGGACAAGGGAAGTCCGCATAATCCTGCATTTCCGATGTACCTTGAAGGTTCAAAGGACTGGAGTTGAGTGCCAGATGGAATTCTTCCTGACAAGTTGTTATACGACACGTCTAGATAGTTTAATAAGGTCATGTGAGACATGCTTGATGGTATTCTTCCTGAAAGATTGTTTCTAGATAGATCCAATATTAGAAGTTCTTTCATCTGACCAATATTCGTTGGAATCTCTCCAACGAAAGCATTCATTGACAGGTCGAGTGAAATCAGTTTCTTGAGATCGGTTAGTTCATCAGGGATTTTTCCTGTTAGATTGTTGCTTGATAAATTGATAATCTTCAAAAATCCTAGAGTCTTGCTAAATTCATGTAAACTTCCTTGCCACTTGATCATGGCACGATCAACATACTCACTTCTATCGATGAAGGTAAAGTCAAAATAGTGCACATTCTGATGTGGGAATCCATCTCGAACCATCGAAGTGATATTATTGAGACATGAGGGGATGGCTCCGTTGAGACTGTTCGTTGACAAGTCAAGAATTTGTAAGTTTGCTAATTGACATAATTGTGAAGGGATGGTTCCAAAGAAGTTATTTGATGTTAGGCTAAGCGCATACAACTCCGATAAGCTTTCCCCTATCCAAAACGGTACATAACCAGAAAACTTGTTGGCCCCCAATTCTAAAAACATTAGCTCGGCGCAATTCTTTAAACACGAGGGCAGTTCTCCTGAGAAGCTATTGTTGTATAGATACAAGACCTCGAGGTTGATCAAATACTTGATAGAAGAAGGAAGCCTTCCAGACAAGTTGTTATATCCTAGACTAAGAAGTCTTAGTCCTTTAAAATGCCACAAACAGTCTGGAATCTGTCCCGTAAATGAGTTGTGTGAGAGATCAAGAAAGGACAAAGCCCCATCAACAATTTCACACAAAAAAGTTATTGCTCCATGGAATCTGTTTTTGGAAAGGTCTAGCCTTTCCAAACTGGAAGGAACATTCGGGATAGTACCATAAAAGTTGTTGGAACTCAAATCTATGGCTGAAGATTGAGGATCAAAATTTGACAACAAATCTAGTATAGCACCAGTAATGTTGTTGGAAGAGAGATTCAAATCTGTTAATTGAGAAGGCCACGTGTTCCAGAACTCCTTCGGAATGGCATCTGAAATTTTGGTATTGGCAAGATTGATACGGGTAAGATTTTTCAGTGTTTGAATCCATACGGGGAAACGAGGCCCTAGCTTGCAAGAACTCAGATCAAGATTTTCTATTGCGGAACGATTTGACATGTGAGCTTTTGAACCGACTCCTTCGAGTGAGTTGTTTGAAAGATTTACAATTAAAATATTTGACTTATCGATATTTTCCGAGATCACACCTTTTAAAAAATTGGAAGAAACGTCAAGTCTTTGAAGCTCGGGCAGTTGCCACACCTTTTCACTTATTGTTCCATTCAACTGATTGTTAGAAAGGTCTAAAGATTGTAGGGACGAAAACTTTTGGATATCATTGGACAATGACCCTGTGAAATGGCTACTTGAAGCATACAATCGTCGTAACATAAGCGATGTGCATCCGGACAAGTGGTTTAAAAAAATAGGAAATTTGACAGGCACAGAGTTTCTATCAAAATACAAAGACGTCAAACTACAGAGATTTCCAAGATATTTTGGAATACTATCTAACTTGTTGCGAGAGAGATAAAGATGTGCAAGTCTATTGCTTGTTAACGGGAACAACCAATGATACATGGACGAGTTGAGATTGTTTTCTATGAGCGAAAGGGTAACAATAGACGAAGAAGAGTTGTCAGATGAATAAGTGTATGGATGCTTGACTTGTGAGAGGTCACATCCATCTAAACTTAAGTATAACAACTTTTTAAGACTTAGAATCTCATTTACCCAGTTATCTACCTTGCCCAAGGAAGTACCTGACATATCAAGGCCCTCCAAATGAGACAAATGAGACAACCAGTCTAGATTCTCAATTGTACAACCATTGAGAGATTCAAGTGAAAGCTCTTGCAAGTTCGCGAGGTTTTGAAATTCCGAAGGAATTGTTCCAGTAAAATCATTCAAACCAAGGTAAAGATACCTTAACTGAGTCATGGAACCAATGAACTTGGGTACGGTTCCCGTAAAATTATTGTTGGAAAGGTCAAGATACTTTAAACGTGTCATGGAACCAATGAACATGGGAATGGTTCCATTGAAAAAATTTCCGTAAAGGTCAAGATGATTCAAGTAGCTTAAGTTAAGCAACGAAGGGCTAATCTTACCTCTTAGAAGTCCGAGGCTCAGATCAAGAATTGTGACATGACCAGTTTTGTCATTGCACGTGACTCCACTCCAGTTACAACAATCATTGGATACTTCTTTAGGTGTCCATGTAGAGAGAAGGCCGTCAGGGTCTTGATGAATGTATGATTTGAAATGAAGAAGAGCATGTCTCTCTTTATCGATGCACTTATAATTACTAGCTTGGTGGCTAAGTGAAGTAGCGGTTGTAGTCTTAAACCATACAAACACAAGGACTAGAGAAACAACGAAGAAAACACGAGGAATGAAAGGTTTATGGCAGATATTATCTCCCATTATGCGGTATAAAATCGCGTTGATCTTTTGTAATGGATATATCAACATATATGCCTTAGCTTTATATACACTTTTAAGTTTATAGTAGAAGGGGATGAACGTTCATAGTTAACCCAATGTGCGTATGTGTTGATATTTTCAAATAAGTTGACTTTCTTTTGATTTTCATGTCCACTTGTGTCGACAATTTGTGTGGGGTGTGGACTCAATTATATGTCCCATATTGGACGACTATTTAAGTCTTGGCAATTTGTACATATTAGATATAGATATTTTTTCCAAACCAAATTGCTTGAATATATATTGTGTGAAGCAATATATATATATATATAGGATTAGGTTCAAACGTGAACAAATTTCCAAGAGTGAACCGCGTGAACTAATCTGAACCATTGATTCCATATACATTTAACAAGGATAAGATTGTAACTTTATATAAATATTGAATTTAAATGTCTTATTAATTTCAAAATCCTAACATATTTAAATCATCATCAGTTACCAAAATTTTCAACATCTACAAAACAATTACTTATTTTAAATATGTTAGGATAATCTTAACTTATTTTAATATTGTCATTGTTTTTTGTCATAGTAGCAAGATTCGAATTATAGTTTTAGTCTTTTTTTGGTTGAACTAGAGTTTTCAGACATCTTTTTTATTGTGTATAACTCTTAGCTCCGTAGTACACATGTGTACTGCTGTGTTCTACACATTCCAACACGATAGTACACATGTGTATAATACATGATATAGTACACACGTGACCCGCAACATTGTTGTCTTAGCTCCGTAGTACACATGTGTACTGCTGTGTTCTACTGTTCTATACATTCCAACACGATAGTACACATGTGTATAATACATGGTATATTTACGGGATTTACTCTCTTATTATTGGAAATAATTTTCTTTCCTAGTTTTAAATAAACAAAATAATATAATTACACTTCTACCCTTTTAATTTTAATAAAACAATAAAATCTAACCTATTAATTACAATCATGCCACCCCTTTAAATAATCAAGATCATATTAATCAGCGGTCAAGATTTGTTCACGCAGTTCACTCTTGGGGGATTGTTCACGCTGGAACCTTACCCTATATATATATATATATATAGGTTGAGGATCCTGTAAAAAATGCTTAAAGTGTGAGAAGTGTATTATAACACTATATATAATACTATATAACACCATATAAACACCGTATAACAATATGTAACACCATATAATACCATATAACACTTTGTAACACTATATATCATTATATAACAAATATAACACTATAGGTTGTCTGATAGCATGTCTATGATAGATGTATAGTGTTATATAATGATATATAGTGTTATATGGTATTATATGGTGTTACATATTGTTATACGGTGTTTATATGGTGTTATATAGTA
The DNA here is from genome assembly GCA_030545235.1 of Helianthus tuberosus. NCBI lineage: Eukaryota > Viridiplantae > Streptophyta > Magnoliopsida > Asterales > Asteraceae > Helianthus > Helianthus tuberosus. The sequence continues at coordinate 6,947,581 of CM060362.1, forward strand.
TTATATATAGTGTTATAATACACTTCTCACACTTCTTACACTTTAGGCCCTTTTTACACTATCCTTACCCTATATATATATATATATATATATATAGGGAGCCGCTAGAATGAGAACCACCTCCAGTTATGAGAACCATGAGAACCATTCTCCACCAATCATAATCAGCCAACGAAAAGGGTAGTTTGGTCATTTACCCTACATGTCTAATCTCACCCCTCTCTCTTCATTTAATTCACACCATCTCTCCTCTCTCCTCTCTACTATCTTCTATTTATTTTTTCCAGATTCAAAACTTCCACCATAAAGACAAAACCAAGTTCAAACACACCACCACTCCACCTATATCCACCACCACTTCACTGTGTAGATTGGAATCAAAGGGTGAGGATACACACACCCCGAATGCAACCCCCCACTCTCGTCTCCCTCCCGTTTCACCGGTGAAGTTTCCGGCAGCAGTTGCAGAGCCGTCCTCGCTACGACGGCGGTGGAGGACCGTCACCCCTTCCGCCGCCACCCTTGCGACTGGTGTTTGGTTGTGTTGGGGTTGGTGGCGGAACCCTAGGCGGTGGTGGGGTTGTGGTGGCGGTGGGTTTTGACGGGGACGACGGTGAGGGTTTGAGCAGGTGATTTTGTTGTTGATTATTGGTTCTGATCTTGTTTCCTTGTATTTTTGTGGAAGTTTTGAATCTGGAAAAAAATTGATTTTTGTGGGTTTGAGCAGGTGATTTTGTTGTATTTTTGTGGAAGTTTTGAATCCTTTGATTTGATTTTGGGTATGTACATCATTTTGTTATTGTTGATGGGGTTTCCTTTGATTTGATTTTTGGGTATCTACATCATGTTTGGTTGTTATTGTTACTGGGTTTTTGTTGGGTTTGAATCTGGGTTTTTGTTGATGAACTGGGTGCTTTTTTGATGAACTGGGTTTTTGTTGGTTTTGAATCTTGTGGTTTGAATCTGGTTTGTTCTTGTTTGATCAGTGACTGTGGGGTTGATATGTTTTTGGATTGGATGGCGATGATGCAAAAAAAAAAAAAAAAAACTAGATTTTGATGACGATGGCGCGGCAAGGACGGCGGAGGGTAGGTTTTTGAACCTGCAACCCCACTTTGCAGCCTTTTTGATTATCGGAAAATCTGAGCCAAACCACGTTTTTTTTTCGAGATACACTTTGTTTTGATGTTGTTGTTTCAAAAAAAAAAAAAAAATTGAGGCGTCGATGACGATAACAACCTATCTGAGACTCCTACCGAGTTTGCGATTTCTGGGTGCATTTGTTTTGCGATTTATGGGTGCGTTCGTATTAACGTAAAACGTAAAAACGTAAAAAGTTTTTACGTAAAAATTTCACGTAAAACGTAAAACATAAAATTTTTACGTAAAACGTAAATTTTTTAACATAAAAAGTAAAACGTAAAAAGTTTTACGTAAAATATTTTGTTTGTTGGGTTTTTTTAGGCGTCGATGATGAAAACAATATATCCGAGACGCTTCACCGAGTTTGCGATTTCTGGGTGCGTTCGTTCTTGCCTAAAAAAGTTTTTGTAAAAAAAAAAATAAACCGTAAACTTTTTGACGTAAACCGTAAACTTTTTAACGTAAAAAGTAAAAAGTTTTAGGAGAAACGTAAAATTTGTTTACTAAAACGTAATTTTTTTACTAAAACGTAAAAACCGGGGGCGTAAAACGTAAAAAACCGGGGGGGGGGGGGGGGGGGGGCGTAAAACGTAAAAAACCGACGCGTAAAACGTAAAAAACGGGGCGTAAAACGTAAAAAACCGACGCGTAAGACGTAAAAAACCGACGCGTAAGACGTAAAAAACCGACGCGTAAGACGTAAAAAACCGACACGTAAAACGTAAAAAACCGATGCGTAAAACGTAAAAAAACGGGGCGTAAAACGGGACGGCTTGTAAAAAAACGGGACGGCTAAAACGGGACGGCAGAAAACGGGACGGCTAAAACGGGACGGCAAAAAACGGGACGGCAAAAAACGGGACGGCTAAAACGGGACGGCAAAAAACGTAAAACGTAAAAATTTTAACGTAAAACGTAAAAAGTAAAAAGTTTTAACGTAAAACGTAAAAATTTTAACTTAAAACGTAAAAATTTTAACGTAAAACTTAATATGTAAAAAGTCTAAAAAGGTTAACGTAAAACGTAAAAAGTGCAAAAACGGCGCGTAAAACCGGGAATAAAAAACCGCACTTAAAAACCCGGTCGCAAAAAAACGGCATGAAAAAACGCGGCGTAGAAAAACGGCGCGTAAAACGAGCCGTATAAACGGCGCGTAAAAACGGGACATAAAAACGGGACGTAAAAAATGGGGAGCAAAAAACAGGACGGCTTGTAAAAAATGTGACGTAAAAAACGGCGCGGAAAAAAACGGGACGGCTTGTAAAAAAACGGGACGGCTAAAACGGGACGGCAAAAAAACGGGACGGCTAAAACGGGACGGCAAAAAACGGGACGGCTTGTAAAAAAACGTGACGCTAAAAACGGCGCGGCAAAAAACGTGACGTAAATAATGGGGCGAAAAAAACGGGACGTAAAAAATGGGGCGCAAAAAACGGGACGGCTTGTTAAAAACGTGACGTAAAAAACGGCGCGGCAAAAAACGGGACGGCTTGTAAAAAACGGGACGGCTAAAACGTGACGGCAAAAAACGGGACGGCAAAAAACGGGACGGCTAAAACGGGACGACAAAAAACGGGACGGCTTGTAAAAAAACGTGACGCTAAAACGGCGCGCTAAAACAGGACGGCTTGTAAAAAACGTGACGTAAAAAACGGCGCGGAAAAAAACGGCGCCTAAAACCGGGCCTAAAAACGGCACTTAAAAACTACGGTCGCAAAATCGGCGTGAAAAAACGGAGCGTAAAACGGGTCGTAAAAAAACGCGCGTAAAAAACGGGTGGTAAAAAAACGCGCATAAATTTTTTTATATAAAAAATCTGAGTTTCAAAATTTTTGTTTAATAAAGAAATCTTTTTAAAAAATAAAAAGTAATATAATAAAACTAAAAAGTAATATAATAAAACAAAAATTATTTAAAAAATAATAAAGTGAAAAAGACAAAAAAAAGTTATTTTACCAATCTACCCTTTTTGATTAAAATATAAAAGACATAATAAGACAAATTTTATTTAATATTAGTTTTTGTTACTTTTAATCTCATCCATCCATCAAGTTGTTCTAAAGGCTATAAAGTGGTTCTCATAACTGGAGGTGGTTCTCATTTTAGCGATCCCCTATATATATATATATATATATATATAGGGAGCCGCTAGAATGAGAACCACCTCCAGTTATGAGAACCATGAGAACCACTCTCAACCAATCAGAATATGACAATTCAAAGGGTAGTATGGTCATTTACCCCAAATGTCACCCTCTCTCCTCATTTATTAAATGTCAGACTCTCTTTCCTCATTCTCTCCCCACCTTTTTATAATCTCATCTCTCATACTTTCTCTCTCTATTTGAAGTTGCAGACACTCTTTTGTCTCTCTCTCTTTGAAGATGAAGACATTCTTGAATCTTTTAAAGTTCCATGCCATATTTTAAAAAACCCAACCATCTCTCATATAAGCTCCATCTCTCATCTAACCACCATCTCTCATCCAACCACCGCACCCATCTCTTTGTCTTTCTGCCGGCGAAAGTGGTGGTGGGTTAGTGGCTTAGTGGTTGGTCGGCGGCGGTGGATGAATCTGGGTTTCATGTTGAGTCTGGTTGCTGGGTTTCATGTTGAATCTGGTTGCTGGGTCCGCAACTTCAAGGGTTGCATCTACAACTTCAAGAGCGGTGGTGGCGGTTCGATGGCTAGGTGGTGGGCCGGCGGCAGCGCCGCCGTGAGCGGCGGAGGTCCCGGTCTCCTCCTGTGTTGTTGATTTCTCTGGTATTTTTTTTCGCCTTGTGTTCTTGATTTTTCTGGGTTTAGCATGTGTGGGGAATTTGATCTTGTTTGTTGGTTTGATTGGGTTCTTTTGATTTGTTGTTTCTGTTTTGATTGGGTTCCTTGATTCAAAAAGTTTGGGTTTTTTGATTATTTTGGTGGGTTTGATGTTGAATCTGGGTTTTGATGTTGAATATGGGTTTGATGTTTTGAATATGGGTTTGATGTTGAATCTGGGTTTGAAAATGGGTTTGATGTTTTGAATATGGGTTTGATGTTGAATCTGGGTGTTCTTGAATCTGATGGTGGTATGTTCTAAAATCGGTTGAATCTGCGATTGGGGTTGATTTGAATTCTTGATTCTGTTGATTTGAATTCTTTGATTATGTGGGTTTTGATCGGTTTAGATTTTGGGGGGGGCGATGATGCAAAAAAAAAAAAAAAAAAAAAAAACGTTGATTTTGATGACGATGGCGCGGCAAAGACGGCGGGAGGGTAGGTTTTTTGAACCTGCAACCCCATTTTGCAGCCTTTTTTATTATCGGAAAATCTGAGCCAAACCCCTTTTTTTCGAGATACGCTTTGTTTTGATGTTGTTGGTTTTTTATTTTTTTTCCCTAGTCGATGACGATAACAATCTATCTGAGACACCTACCGAGTTTGCGTTTTCTGGGTGCGTTCGTGTTTCGTAAAAAAGTTTTTGTAAAAAAAAAATTAAACCGTATACTTTTTTGACGTAAACCGTAAACTTTTTACTAAAAAGTTTAGGTAAAACGTAAAAACGTAAAAAGTTTAGGTAAAACGTAAAACGTAAATGTTGGGTTTTACATAAAACGTAAACTTTAAACGTAAACTTTAAACGTAAATGTTGGGTTTCGTGTAAAAAAGTTTTTGTGCTCAAAAGGTTCAACCGTAAACTTTTACGTAAAACGTAAAAAGTTTAACTTAAAACTTAAAAAAGTAAAACGTAAAAAGTTTAACGTAAAACTTAAAACGTAAAAAGTTTTACATAAAACGTAAAATTTAAAAACATAAAAAGTTTAACGTAAAACGTAAAATGTTTTACGTAAAATGCAAAACGGAAAAAAACGTTAACGAAAAAAAACCGGGGCGTAAAACGTAAAAAACCGACGCGTAAAACGTAAAAAACCGGGGCGAAAAACGAAAAAAACTAACGTGTAAAACGTAAAATAACGTTTACGTAAAAATTATCGCGTAAAATGTAAAAAAAACGTTAACGAAAAAAACCGGGACGTAAAACGTAAAAAACCGGGGCGTAAAACGTAAAAAACCGACGTGTAAAACGTAAAATAACGTTAACGTAAAAATTGGCCCGTAAAATGTAAAAAAAACGTTAACGTTAAAAACCGGGGCGTAAGACGTAAAAAACCGGGGCGTAAAACGTAAAAAAACCGACGTGTAAAACGTAAAATAACGTTAACGTAAAAATTGGCGCGTAAAATGTAAAAAAAAAAACGTTAACGAAAAAAACGGGGGCGTAAAAAAAACGGATCTTCAAAACGTTTTTTTTAAACAAATCTTAAAAAAAAAAACACTAAAAATTTGATTTCAAAAAATTTGTTTAACAAAAAAAAATATGTTTTTAAATAAAAAACAATTAAGTAAAAAATGTAATTAATGAATATGACAAAAAAAGTAATTTAAAATTAATATATACAAAAAGACAAATTTACTTATATACCCTTTTAGATTATAATATTAAAGACATAATAAGACAAAAACCATTTAATATTAATTTTTACTACTTTTAATCTCATCCATCCATCCTAAAGATCTAAAGGCTAGAAAGTGGTTCTCATGGTTCTCATAACTGGAGGTGGTTCTCATTTTAGCGGTCCCCTATATATATATATATATATATATATATATATAGGGGACCGCTAAAATGAGAACCACCTCCAGTTGTAAGAACCGCGAGAACTACTTTCTAGCCATTAGATCAAGATGATGGATGGATGAGATTAAAAGTATTTAAAAATAATATTAAGTATTTTTTGTCTTATTATGTCTGTAATATTTTAATTCAAAAGGTTATTTAAGTAAAATTACTTTTTTTGTCTTTAAATATATATTATATTTAATTGTTTTTTGTCCTATTCTTTAATTACTTTTTATTAAAAAACAGATTTTTATATTAAACAATATTTTAAATTCAGATTTTCATGATAATTTTTTTTAATGATTAAAAAACAGATTTTTATATTACGTTTTTTACGCCCCGTTTTTTTACGAGCGTTTTTTTACGGAACGTTTTACGCCCTGTTTTTTTACGCCCCGTTTTTTTAAGAGCGTTTTTTTACGGAACGTAAAAAGTTTTTACGTTAACGTTTTTTACGTTTTACGCGCCGGTTTTTTATGTTTTACGCGCCGGTTTTTTACGTTAACGTTTTTTTACGTTTTACGCGCCGGTTTTTTACGTTTTACTAAAAAAAATTTACATTTTACCTAAAACTTTTTATGTACGAAAAACTTTTTACGTTTTATGTAAAACTTTTTACGTTTTATTTTTTTACGTTAAAAAGTTTACGGTTTAACATTTTTTTTACAAAAACTTTTTTACGCAACACGAACACACCCAGAAAACGCAAACTCGGTAGGTGTCTCAGATAGATTGTTATCGTCATCGACTAGGAAAAAAATATAAAGCCAACAACATCAAAACAAAAGCGTATCTCGAAAAAAAAACGGGGTTTGGCTCAGATTCTCCGTTTTTACGCGCCGTTTTTTTACGCCTCGGTTTAAACTTTTTAAAACTTTTTTCGCCTCGTTTTGAAACTTTTTTTCGCCCCTTTTTTTTAACGCCGACTTAAATCACGACTCACCAGTTTTTTTAACAAAACGAACTCACCCAAAAATCACGCCTCACCAGTTTTTTAACAAACTCACACCCAAAAACGCGACTCAAACACTTGAAAAAAAAAAGTTTGGCTCAGAGTTTCCAATGAAAAAAATGGCTGCAAAAGTGGGGTTGCAGGTTCGAAAACCTGCCCTCCCCCATTCTCGCCGCGCCATCGTCATCAATGGTCAGTAAATTGTTTCGAATCATCACAGCCAACTCAACCCCCCATATCAAAAACACAAATCAAATCGCCGGAGAATCCCCAAAAACAGAATCACTTTTGGCACCCCCCAGAATCACATTTGCAAACCCCAGAATCACTTTGTGCAAACACACAAAAAACCCACAGAAATCAAATAACACAAAACAACCCCCAACATCAATAACACAAATCAAACCCCCAAACAGAATCAAACCCACAATAGAGAGAGAAACAACAACATCCACCAGATTTGCAGACGGCGGACGACAGCCGGGGGCGGCCACCACTGTTACGGTGCGCACGGCGGCCGACGGTGCATGAACAAAGGTAGTTTAAAGATGACGGCCACCACTTCCGCCTCTGCACAACTCCCACCAACCACCTCCCCACCACTGTCTTCCGACCAACCACCTCCCACCACCGTCTTCCGCCACCGACCAACCACCGACACACCCCCCTTCACCACCATCGCCGTGAAACCCACCACCACAAACCCGTCAAACCCACCACCACAAACCACCCCTTCACCACAGTCACAAAACCCTTCACCACCACCGTCACAGATTTGATGAGATGAAGATGATGAAATTTGAGAGATGAAAGATGAGATGGATGAAGATGATGAACTTATGAGAGAGAAATGGCAGAATTTTAAAGTCTGTTGTTGACTTTAAAGAGATAGAGAGAGAATAGATTAGACATTTAAGAGTAAATGACCAAATTACCCCTTAACATTTAAAATAATAGTGCATATGTGGCATGATCTGGTTGGTGGAGAGTGGTTCTCGCGGTTCTTACAACTGTAGGTGGTTCTCATTTTAGCGGCTCCCTATATATATATATATATATATATATATAGGGGTAAGATCAAATAAAAAGTTTATTTTGACTAAGTAGGATGAGAAGGAATCTTAACCATTCATTTTTCAAATCAATGGTTAAGATGAAAGTGTAGGAGAAAGGATGAGTGCAAGGGTATCTTGGGAAAATCCTATTTATGGACTTTCTCTCTCCACATGCAATGCACATTGTAACACCCTTAAATTTATAATAGAATTAACTACTAGATTTATACATATTTATACCAAAAGATATTAGATTTACATAAGTTTTAGAAGTATCATGAAACATAGTCAACACATGACTAAGTTAGAACATTCAAAATTGTTTGAGAATTGATTTACAACCCATTAACAAAGTTTAAGTAAGACTAAGACACATAGCGGAAGCTTCAAAAGTGTAGTGTTCGGTTCTTCATAAATCACTTGATCGCCACCCGAAAGATCCACATGTTCACCTAGGGTCAAGACCAATAAACATTAGTTTTGACTTCAATATGATATAATAACATAAGTTTCTAACATCAAGTTTTTTTTAAAAAAATATAAAATCTTAGTTGATTCCACCGTAACTTACGGTATCACCGTAAGTTACGGTGAGTTCATGAAATCCCAAATCCACCGTAAAGCAGGAGGATCATACCGTAAACATCTGACCTCAACCGTAAATTACGGTATCACCGTAATTTACGGTGAGACCTGGAAATCTATGTTTTGCTTGTTTTAATTCTTTCACTCAAAATCAACTCTCGGATTTCGTTTTTCTAACAACCCACTACAACAAAATCTCATGTTTCTAACATGTTATATAATAACAAGTATCAAAGAACAATCTATCATATCCTGGAGTATTAATTATGTCTTACTTGCTTGTTCGACCCGTTTGGATGCCCAAAACTTGGACATCCAATAAGTTATTACAAAATCCAATTTCTATCAAAATTTTGACCTGTTTCATTTGCTTAAGATGCAAAAGTTACTTTCATGCCGAATTGAACTATCTTGTTGCCATGTTTTCATAACTACAACATAAAACCACAATTTATTTATAATGTAACGAAACGATAATTTTCGTACCTCTAAAGCACGCCTTTCCCTCGTGAATCTCCTCCGGTTGTCCGCTTGATGATCCGGACTCTTTGCCTAGAAATTTAGTTTTACAACTTGTTTAGAACTCTTTTCATGACCATATTCATATCATTGTGAAACATGATCAAATCTGCGTTCTCATCATATTTTTATCATTTAAATCCTCTCTTAGGCATTTCAACAAACACCTAACGGGTCAGATTCTTCTATATTTATCACCAAGTTCATGATTTGTAATTAACATCTATTTTTGCCAAATTTATAAATTTTACATACAACTTGACATCTATATTTCTGAATTTACTTTAACAAATTCAGATTTCACTATAACAATAATCATAATTCTAGTATTCTTCAAGCTCATAGCCTCCTAACATGTAAACCCCAAACTTTACAACTATGATGCAAAGTTTTCACTAGGAATCACCTAGGGTTTGATTCTAAACATCATATTATTTCAACATTCAATCATGCATGGCATATCTAGGCTCAATTTCAGCTTTTCAAAATTAACCTAGAATTCATAATGGATCAAAGTACCAAGATTTTACATACCTTTTGATCCTTACAACGAGGGGATTACTGATTTGTGTTTAGAATTCGATTTGGGACGGATTTGAGGCTTCAATTTTGCAGATTTTAGTATGAAGTTTGGGTTTGGAGAACACCCTGGTCGCCCCCCTTTCTCTGGTTCGACCAGACACACCAAAAATGGTGTGTTTGGTGAATTTTATTAAAATCCAGCATTTATCTTTCATTCTTAGGCAAGTTTAGTCCCTCACTTATCATCTAGCTTTAATTACTAGTGTTTTTAACCTAGTGTTAATTATTTCTAGCCTTGTAATTTTAACTAGGTTAAAATTTCTAGATGGTCAATTCTTGTTTATGAAATCCTTAATTTCCTGATATCAGTATTTATATTTTCGGGGTGTTACAAGTCCACCCCCCTTAAAAGGGTTTCGTCCCCGAAACCGAATTACGTACCAAATAAAGTAGGATAAAGCCGACGCATCTCTTCCTCAGTCTCCCACGTGGTGTCAGAGCCTTTTCTATGCTCCCATTTGACTTTGACTTGATCAATTTGTTTATTTCGTAAACGCTTGACCTTTCTGTCTAAAATTTCAACCGGTCTTACCGCATAATTTAGACTATTATCCACTTCAATATCATCGTAATGGATATAGGTCGTTTCGTCTGCTAGGCACTTTCTTAATTGCGATACGTGAAACGTGCCATGGATCCCACTTAGCTCCTCCGGTAGTTCAAGACGGTAAGCTACCTTGCCAACTCTCCCGATAATTTTAAATGGCCCGATAAACCTTGGGCTTAACTTCCCCCTTTTTCTAAATCTAATAACACCTTTCCATGGGGACACTTTTAGCATGACCATGTCGCCGACTTGAAATTCAATCGGCCTTTTTCCTTTTATCAACATACGCCTTTTGCCTGTCTTGAGCCGCTTTCAAGTGTGCCCGAACTTTATCGATCTTTTCGTTCGTGGCTCGTACTATATCTTGGTGGGCGAGTTCACGTGGACCCACTTCACCCCAACAAACCGGGGTTCGACACTTCCTACCGTAAAGCATTTCGTATGGTGCCATTTTAATACTAGATTGGTAACTGTTGTTATACGAAAACTCGACTAACGGTAGGTGAACATCCCAACTGCCTCCAAAGTCGATTATACACGCCCGTAGCATGTCTCCCAATATTTGTATCGTTCTTTCACTTTGTCCATCCGTTTGAGGATGGTACGCAGCGCTAATGAACAATTTGGTCCCCATTTTTCTTGGAAATCACGCCAGAAATTCAAGGTAAACCGGGTATCCCTATCGGACACGATGGACACCGGCACTCCATGACGTGCTATGATTTCATTGGTATAGACTTCTGACATCTTTTCTGACGTATAAGTCTCACGAATCGGAATGAAGTGAGCACTTTTCGTCAATCTATCCACCACTACCCATATGGCATCAAAACCACGATTCGTCTTAGGCAACTTGGTTAACAGGTCCATTGTAATATGTTCCCATTTCCAAACCGGAATTTCTAACGGTTGGAGTTTGCCGTATGGTTTCTGGTGCTCCGCCTTGACTTGTAAACATGTCAAGCATTTTTCCACATATTTCGCCACGTCCCTCTTCATTCCGGGCCACCAATAATTTTGTTTCAAATCATTGTACATCTTGGTTGCACCCGGATGAATCGAATAACGGGATTTATGAGCTTCGTTAAGTAGAAGCGCCTTTACTCCACAAGTATGTGGGACCCATATCCTTCCGGATCGAGTCTTCAACCCATGATTCCCATCCGTCAAATCTTTCAATTGACCGATTATTCTTTCTTTCTTCCAATTCTCTTCTTTTACTGCTTCTAACTGCGCCTCTCGAATACGTTCAAGTATACCCGAGGTTACCACGAGTTGCATCGACCTCACTCGTATTGGGACATAGTCCGCTTTTCTGCTTAGAGCGTCCGCTACGACGTTTGCTTTTCCGGGGTGATAATGTATCTCACAGTCGTAGTCCTTCACCGTTTCCAGCCATCGCCTTTGTCGCATATTCAACTCCTTCTGATCAAAGAAGTATTTCAAGCTCTTGTGATCGGTGAATATGGTGCACTTTACCCCATACAAGTAATGTCTCCATATTTTTAATGCAAACACTACCGCTGCCAATTCGAGATCGTGCGCGGGGTATTTCTTCTCGTGCATCTTCAATTGTCTCGAGGCATAGGCTATTACTTTGCCCCGTTGCATCAACACGCAACCGAGCCCCGATAATGAAGCATCCGAATAGACCACCATGTCTTCGACTCCGTCCGGCAATGTCAGTACCGGAGCTTGAGTTAGCTTTTCTTTTAGCGTTTGAAACGCTTTTTCTTGATCGATTCCCCAAATAAACTTTGCTTTCTTTTGGGTTAGTTTCGTTAGCGGCGACGCAATCTTGGAGAAATCTTGAATGAATCTCCTATAGTACCCTGCAAGCCCCAAAAAGCTTCTAATTTCTGAAGGGTTCTTCGGGGGTTTCCATTTTGACACAGCCTCTATCTTTGACGGATCCACCAATACTCCGTCGGCATTTATGACATGGCCTAAGAATTGAACCTCTCGTAACCAAAAGGCACATTTAGAGAATTTTGCATATAACTTCTCTCGCCTAAGTGTCTCTAACACTTCTTGTAAGTGGTGTACGTGTTCAGCTTCACTTCTCGAGTACACCAAGATATCATCGATAAACACGATGACCGACTTATCCAACATTGGCTTGCAAACCCGGTTCATGAGGTCCATGAAAGCAGCGGGTGCATTTGTTAGCCCAAATGACATCACGAGGAATTCGTAATGTCCGTATCTCGTGCGGAAAGCCGTCTTCGGCACATCTTCTTCTTTGACCTTTAGTTGATGATACCCCGATCTAAGGTCAATTTTGGAAAACCAATTCGCACCTTGTAGTTGGTCGAATAAATCATCTATCCTCGGGAGCGGGTATCGGTTCTTTACCGTGAGTTTGTTTAACTCCCGGTAATCAATACACATACGCATGCTCCCATCTTTCTTTCTCACGAACAATACCGGTGCGCCCCAAGGAGACACACTCGGCCTTATGAATCCCTTGTCAAGTAGGTCTTGGATTTGGGACATCAACTCTTGTAGTTCCGACGGTGCAAGTCGGTACGGGGCTTTTGCTATGGGTTTCGCGCCCGGAATCAATTCGATCCCGAACTCTACTTCCCGTTCAGGCGGTATCCCCGGTAAATCTTCCGGAAAAACATCTTCATAATCTCGTACTACCGGTACATCTCCAATCCTTCGTGATTCTTTTTCTGGCTCATTAGCGTATATCATAAATGCCTTGCATCCTCGCTTCATGAGCTTGTGAGCTTTCAACATCGAACATACTATGGGGTTGCCTCCTTTTTCGCCATAAATGGTGACGTGTTTTCCGCTCGGAGATTTTAGTTTTATCTCTTTGCGAGAACACACGACCTTTGCATGGTATTGAGATAGCCAATCCATCCCCACGACTACTTGGAATTCTCCCATCGACATCGGGATTAGATTTATCAAATATTCTTCATCATCGATGCTCAGTTTACAATTTTCACATACATCACAAACAATAAAGCTTTTGTTATTACCTATCTCTACTTCTAAAGGCACAGGTAATTTGGTTAGAACAAATGAAGGATGTCGAATAAACCCATATGAAACAAAGGATTTATTCGCACCCATATCAAATAACACGTGTGCGGGAATTGAATTTACAGCAAATATACCTGAGACCACGTCAGGTTCAATCTTCGCTTCTGCGACGGTTAATTGAAAAGATCTTGCCTTTGCTTTTGGGGCTTCACCTTTCGGTTCCTGCCCATCTTTCTTTCCAACCAGTTCCGGGCATTCTGACTTTTTGTGACCCGTTCGATAACAATTGTAACAAACCGTCACTTTCTCCGGGCACGACTTAGCCATATGTCCCGTTTTCTTGCATATGGGACAAGGCTTATCCTTGTAACGACATTCGCCTTTATGATTTTTCCCACAAATTTTGCAACCTGATGTACTACCTTTAGCATCTGATTTATTTGCTGATTCATTCGTTCTTGCTTTCTTGGCAGGGCTTGGATTCACATCTTGTGCCCTTCGTTCACCCCGTTCTATACTCTTCTTCAATTCAATCTCCCTTTCCCGAGCAGCATTGACAATCTCGGTAAGGGTCTCGTACTTTGAAGGGGTTATGAACTCTCTATACTCCGCGCTTAGCATGTTATGATAATAATAGACCTTTTGCTCTTCATTCGTTATCAAATCATCACAGAACTTCATCTTGTCCATAAACATTCCCGTGATCTTGTCTATGGATTCACCTTTGTGTCTGAGTTACATGAACTCTTCCTTGATTTTATTTATGACCGCCTTGGGACTATGGTGTTTAAGAAACGGCGTCTTAAACTCCTCCCATGTCATGGCCTTAGCTACTTCACTTCCAATCTCCTTCTTTTTGTTATCCCACCAGTCTTTCGCTTGGCCTCTTAATTGACCCGTACCATAAGCTACGTAGTCATTTTCATCACAATGAGTTCTCTCGAATACTCCTTCGATATCACTTAACCATCGTTGGCACACGATTGGATCAACCTCCCCATTATATATTGGTGGTTTACATGCCATGAATTCCTTGTATGAACAAGGTTTTCGTCCACCATGCTTTTCCTTTGTTGAATTGGAATCATCTTCCAATTTCTTGATTCTCCCTTCCACTATTGATAAAACCGTGTTTTGAATTTTATCAATAAAGCCCGACAAACTATTTTCGATCGCCTTTCCAACCTCTTCGGCAATCACTTCTCTCATTTGTTCGGTGACTCTTGGCACCGCATTATCATTACCTCCATCAGCCATCTCGATTTCTGAAATGTTTACATAGATTGTTAAACATTCCATTTATAACACATGCTTTACTTGTTTTGATTTAATCAAGTTCATAACTCGATTTAATCATTCTTGTTTCAATTCAATCAAGTTCGTAACTTGATTTAGTCATTTTTATTTCAATTCAATCAAGTTCGTAACTTGATTTAATAGTTCTTGTTTCATGCATTTCTTGTTTTTGAGTGAGCTTATACACACTCTTTTCATTTTCATGCATATTTATTCATTTCTCATTCTATACGTAATACATAATTTATTAACAGAATAAGTTAACACTTACCGGACGATCGATCAAGCTTGAACCGAACACTTATTGACAACCTTGAGCTCTGATTACCAACTTGTAACACCCTTAAATTTATAATAGAATTAACTACTAGATTTATACATATTTATACCAAAAGATATTAGATTTACATAAGTTTTAGAAGTATCATGAAACATAGTCAACACATGACTAAGTTAGAACATTCAAAATTGTTTGAGAATTGATTTACAACCCATTAACAAAGTTTAAGTAAGACTAAGACACATAGCGGAAGCTTCAAAAGTGTAGTGTTCGGTTCTTCATAAATCGCTTGATTGCCACCCGAAAGATCCACATGTTCACCTAGGGTCAAGACCAATAAACATTAGTTTTGACTTCAATATGATATAATAACATAAGTTTCTAACATCAAGTTTTTTTAAAAAAAATATAAAATCTTAGTTGATTCCACCGTAACTTACGGTATCACCGTAAGTTACGGTGAGTTCATGAAATCCCAAATCCACCGTAAAGCAGGAGGATCATACCGTAAACATCTGACCTCAACCGTAAATTACGGTATCACCGTAATTTACGATGAGACCTGGAAATCTATGTTTTGCTTGTTTTAATTCTTTCACTCAAAATCAACTCTCGGATTTCGTTTTTCTAACAACCCACTACAACAAAATCTCATGTTTCTAACATGTTATATAATAACAAGTATCAAAGAACAATCTATCATATCCTGGAGTATTAATTATGTCTTACTTGCTTGTTCGACCCGTTTGGATGCCCAAAACTTGGACATCCAATAAGTTATTACAAAATCCAATTTCTATCAAAATTTTGACCTGTTTCATTTGCTTAAGATGCAAAAGTTACTTTCATGCCGAATTGAACTATCTTGTTGCCATGTTTTCATAACTACAACATAAAACCACAATTTATTTATAATGTAACGAAACGATAATTTCCGTACCTCTAAAGCACGCCTTTCCCTCGTGAATCTCCTCCGGCTTGTCCGCTTGATGATCCGGACTCTTTACCTAGAAATTTAGTTTTACAACTTGTTTAGAACTCTTTTCATGACCATATTCATATCATTGTGAAACATGATCAAATCTGCGTTCTCATCATATTTTTATCATTTAAATCCTCTCTTAGGCATTTCAACAAACACCTAACGGGTCAGATTCTTCTATATTTATCACCAAGTTCATGATTTGTAATTAACATCTATTTTTGCCAAATTTATAAATTTTACATACAACTTGACATCTATATTTCTGAATTTACTTTAACAAATTCAGATTTCACTATAACAATAATCATAATTCTAGTATTCTTCAAGCTCATAGCCTCCTAACATGTAAACCCCAAACTTTACAACTATGATGCAAAGTTTTCACAAGGAATCACCTAGGGTTTGATTCTAAACATCATATTATTTCAACATTCAATCATGCATGGCATATCTAGGCTCAATTTCAGCTTTTCAAAATTAACCTAGAATTCATAATGGATCAAAGTACCAAGATTTTACATACCTTTTGATCCTTACAACGAGGGGATTACTGATTTGTGTTTAGAATTCGATTTGGGACGGATTTGAGGCTTCAATTTTGCAGATTTTAGTATGAAGTTTGGGTTTGGAGAACACCCTGGTCGCCCCCCTTTCTCTGGTTCGACCAGACACACCAAAAATGGTGTGTTTGGTGAATTTTATTAAAATCCAGCATTTATCTTTCATTCTTAGGCAAGTTTAGTCCCTCACTTATCATCTAGCTTTAATTACTAGTGTTTTTAACCTAGTGTTAATTATTTCTAGCCTTGTAATTTTAACTAGGTTAAAATTTCTAGATGGTCAATTCTTGTTTATGAAATCCTTAATTTCCTGATATCAGTATTTATATTTTCGGGGTGTTACACACATGCATATTCCCAACGTTTTAAAAACCGGTTTTTAAATTAAACCGGATTAGGCTAAAAAATGGTTCAACGGTTGAACCAGATTGTACCGAGTGGTTCAACCGGGTTGACTACCAAACTCTATAATTTCATAAATTACAACATCAACTCAAAAGTTAATCCAAAAATGCATGATTACATATTAAAAGATAATCCAAAAGTAAATCCATAATAAAAAATTATCCAAAAGATAATAAAAAATCATTCAATTTTCCAACAACCTCTTTTAAATGAAAGTGTACGATATGTTTAAGCCATTTGAGTGTTGAATACATCAAGGTCACGATCGCATAAAAGATGAAATTCACTATTATCGCCATCCTCATAAACTAGAGGATAACTATTTTCGTTTCATACAATATTAAATGAGAACTTTTAGTTACCAATAATCATAATATATAAAAATTACGTAAGATAAGTAACATGTATAATAAAAATAAGTAACAACCCAAACTAAAATAACTCTGGGCCGATACCGGTATTACGTTTCAAACCGGTATACCGGATTTTACCGTCGGTACAAAACTTATGCCGTTTCACTTATTTACCGAGGTGTTTCGTACCGGATTTATATCTAGAAACGGTAATACCGGTATAACTGGCATGTATTTACCGGTTTTTAAAACATTGCATATTCCACCCCCATTTTTTAAACGTTCATAACTTTTTTATACGACATCATTTTTTCATAAAAATTTCACCGTAAAATCGAGCGTCTTTTTATATTTAATTTGAGTACCATATTGCTATATAAAATATGAAGACTAAAAAAACCCACTAAAATGTGTTGTAATTCTATCTTGTATAACATTTTTGGTGCTGAATTTTTGTACTATATTTTTGTGCTAAATTTTTTTGTCTTAAATTTTTTTTCTCAATTTTTCGTTCTGGATTTTTTTGTACTACATTTTTTCCTGAATTTTTTCGTGCTATATTTTTTTGTACTATATTTTTTTGTGCTATATTTTTTTGTAATACATTTTTTGTGCTATATTTTTTTGTACTAGATTTTTTTTGTTGTATTTTTAAAAAACAAAAGGGGTGCTACATGTCATTTTCACTCCTATTTATAAGGACCAAAATACCCTTCAGAAGAAAACGGCAAAAAGTGTGAGAACGGTGAGAACGCATCCTGGCCCATCACGTGGCGCGGGGCATGCTTATATATATATATATAGGGAGCCGCTAAAATGAGAACCACCCCCAGTTGTAAGAATCGCGAGAACCACTTTCCACCAATAAGATTATGCCAACCAAAAGGTTATTTTGGTCTTTTACCCCAAATGTCAAATCCCCCTTATCTCTCTTCATTTAAAGTTCTTTCTCTCTCCTCATTCATTTGTCAGTTTCATCTTCTCCACTATTCATTTATCTCTCATTTCTCTCTCTCTTGAAACGATTCGAAAGATTCTACACAAGGAAAATCCCAAATCAAAACTCAAACTCATTTCTCTCAAACTCATTCATCACCATCATCCCCCATTTCTCTCTCTCTCTCAAACTCATTCATCACCATCATTGTAACATCCCGAAAATATAAATTCATAAAATTTACAATTTATTTGTAAATAAATTAGTAAAATAAACTAACTAGGGGTGACACTAACCTAGTTAGATGATGACTTATGTGTGGTAGAAGACATAAGAATAAACTAAAAGGAAATAGAGGGACCAAACTTGTTAAAACTGAAATTTTATTTAATTAAAACAAATAAAATAAACACCAAACACACAAAAATCTTGTGTGTTCGGTCGATACAAGCAGGGGGCGACCAAGAGAAGAACTTCAACCCTAGTTCTTGTTTAAATCCACAAATTGAAGGTCAAGATCAGCCCCAAAACGAAAATCGAACATAGATTACTGATCCTCATTGCAAGGGGGTTGTAAGGTATGTAAAATTCTATGAAAATTCTCCGTTTGAATTTCTTATGGATTTGGGAGATTCAAAATTTGAAGATGCATGTTTGTGATTTGGTTAGATTAGGGATGATATAGTGTCTAGAAGTAAAACCTAGACAACTACATGTGAAATCATGTCCAAATTCAGGAAATTCCATGAACTCATTGAAGGTGGGTTATGGGTTTTACAAGATAATGATGAACACTAGGGTTTAGAATGATTATTCTAGTGTAAATTGATCATAGAAAGTGATCTTCAGAAAAAGTGTGATGTTTAGGGATAAACCCTAGATGATTCTTGTCAAAATCTTGCATGATACTTGTAGGGTTCATAATCACCATTGTATGTGATTAATAAGTTGTAGAAACTTGGTAAACACTAAGATCATGATTCTTATTCTAGTGTAATCTGAGTTTTATGAGGTACTTTCTGAAATTTGGAAGTTAAAACATGTGTAAATGTGACTAGTTGAAGTTGATTTAGATGATTATTACAAGTCATGAACTTGGTTTTGATGATGTAAAAATCTGACCCGCTAGGTGTTTGTTAAAATGCCTAAGTGGGGATTAAAATGTTAAAAATCAGATGAAAACGCAGATTTGATTATTATAGAGAATTATGCGTTAATGATTATGAAAAGAGTTCTAAGTTGATTGTGAATCAAACTCTTTAGGCAAGGAATCCGGATCGTCAAGCGGACAAGCCGGAGCGGATACGCGTTTGAAGGGTGTGCTCTAAAGGTACGCGACTTGTCGTCTCGTTACATTTACATAGAAAAGCCTAGTCGTGAATATGTCTAATGTTGTTATAGCGAAAATAGTTACGTTTGGTAAGTTTAAGAAGTGATGTAATTCACTAGATGAAGAATATGTTAAAATAATGGTTGAAATGGTAGTGTTTGGAGTGACTCGAACGTCACCCGTTAAATTGAGTTATAAAAGCAGAAACCGAGGATTAGAAGGGATACACTAAGGTCGACAAGCCCGGGAATGGGTAATTATGATTAGAAAGCAATGTCGACGAATTATGAAGGTACGTAACTTGATTGGTTACATTAAGTGGGTTGTTGATAAGTTTTAGAAATCTTATTGTTAAATCGAAATCTGCGTTGAATTTATATTGATTATGGTTGTATGTGAATTAATAGACTTAGTATAGTAAACGAACCAATTGGTAGTCATCATAAGTGGATGATTCTGTTAGTTGTGAAAATTGTAGTTTTAAACATTCTAGTAGACGATAATGGCGATAATAGTCACAAAGGCATTAAACCATGAAATTGGTAAGAAATGCGGGTGATAACAAGCCTCGGATGTTGGGCATAAGGCGCCATAGGTTTATTAGTTAAATGGTAGCAAAATGTGTAAGGTTAGAATGGGTCGAATAATTACATAGTGACATATGGTCTTTCGGTCCGTAAATTAAATTTTAGGTAGCAAATTTATAATAGTTATGTCGGTAATGAATTTACAGACATATAGGAAGAAAAATCACTTAAAACGGACTTACGAGTCAAAAGATATGGCCAAATGTAACAACTCTCATCAAAAGTCATAATTATTAAATTAATTTAACCAATAGGAAACCCTAATTGAGACACCCAAGTGATTCTGCGCAAACCCTAAAATTTTCAGAACAATTGGAATCAGGATTAGGGCCTCTAAAACTCAGGGGGGGTAAACCCTAGTGGATGATTATCCACTTAAATTGCTGTCAACATATTAGAATTCGATCATGTCAACTCATCAGAGCTAGTCCCACACGTGGCTACTCTATAACCGACTTTCAAACCCTTACGATGCGCAGGGGTTTAAGGCCTACGGTGCGTATGCTTACCATACGATGCGCAGGGGTTATAAGTGCTACGGTGCGTATGGTTGATCAAATTTCAGCTATAAATAGAGGACATTGGCACTTGCTTTCTGAACACTTTACGTCGAAAGAATTCTCGATTATACACCGAGTTTTCTGCTGTATACTTCAATTAAACACACATGCACTAAATTGATGCTGCAATCAGGGTATTAGCACAATCGCTGCTACGATTCATTGTCCGATTGATCAATATATGCAATGAATGTTTAAGTGCCGCCCACATTAGGGTTATACTTTATCGTTCGTCATTAATTTGACGGATCATCGTTAATTCGATGGGTAAAGTATTATACTTTGTCGTTCGTTGTTAATTCAACGGATCATCGTTAATTCGATGGATGAAGTATTGCACTTTGTCGTTCATTGTGAGAATTTGATCTCATGAGTTATCGTAAATGCTGGATTGATTACTAATTCCAAATTGTGTGCTTGTTATTGAAATTAGGATAAAAGGCTAATCAGTAGGCTAGGCTCTGCCCGTATAAATCTGCAATGTGAGTCATTCTCTTTTTATCAACTATTTTACAATACCTCAAATTATTTTCAAGGTTATAATTACAGGGACTAAGTCATGGATATCTTGAATTACTGGTTAGTGGGGTATTGTGCACATTACTAATTTCTCCCAGTTAGGTTCATTGACCTACTCAGGATAATCACTGTTAGGTTCATTGACCTACAGGGATAATCATCACTATTTAGGTTCATTGATCTAAATAGTGGTATGACCATCGTCACCATTGTGACATGTCACCATTGTGACAGAACGCCAGATAAAAATAAGATAGAAGCCATTGTAATCGCTCTTATGCTGTAATTGATAACTATGCATCATTATGCAAAATAGAATGATTCACTCAGTATTTCCCGCTGACAAAACCTTTTTCAAACATGTTTCAGGTGACCTGTTATGAATCAGGAAAAGTGCCATATAGCACTATAAAGCTCAAGGAAGTGGCTCAGTATAAAATAAAGAAACATGTTTTGTAAAAATAAAAGATTTCTTTGTGAAATCAAACTATTGTAAATTACCGGGTTTATCCCGCGTTGTGAAATAAAATAATCGGGAAATATTTACATTTTAAAAGATCCTGATGAAAACTTCCGCTGTAAAACTCAATTAAATAAATACCGCAGTATTTTCTGCCGCGGCTCCTGAAACGGGTCAAACCGGGTCGTGGGCCGTGACACCAAACGAAGTTAAAAACTGGATTTTCCAGAGCTGGCAGCAAATGCAGCTCACAAGACTTGAGCTGCTGGAAAACGTGACCCCCCGCGCCACACGGAAGGACACCTGAAACACGCCGCGACACGCGGGAGGTCCTCGCGGCCCGCGTAACGTCTCTCGCGGGGCGCGAGCGACCTGATCCGAAGAAATTTGTTGTTTTCAATAGTTTTGATGCTAGAATTCGATTATAAGTGTTATATTATTGTCAAAACTAACCTTTGATGTGGTTTTGACATTAGGTCATGTTGAGGAACTTACGGATGGTGATCAAGCATATGATGACGAATCGAACACTACATTTTGAAGCTTCCGCAATGTTTTTAATCTTTAGTACTTTTGTGTATGGGTTGTAAACACTTGTTAAACAACTTTTGAAATGTTTTAACTTAGTCATTAGTTGACTAAGGTTGATGTTACTTATGAACTTCGTTAATGAAAGTCATGTTACTTAAACAATATTTTATTTGAAATGGTATAATCTATTACTAAAATCAAGTAAAATTAGACGGGTGTTACAAGTTGGTAATCAGAGCTCAAGGTTGTTAACAAAGTGTTCGGTTCAAGCTTGATCGATCGTCCGGTAAGGATTAATTAGTTATTTCAGTAGATTTTATCCTATGTAAGTGAAAGAGATGGAAATAAATGTGCACGGGAAGAGTACGTTAATACACTCAAACCCGGAAAGTGCACTAAAAAGAGAACGGTCAAAGCAAGTTACGAACTTGGCTAAACCGAAACAAACAAAGTTATATTATAAATGAAATGTTTAATAATCGAGGTAAACATTTCAGTTTCAAGACATCTGGTAAGAGTTACTTATAATTGAGATTAAACGATAAGAATTATGTGAAAAGTGTATGTGGGGAGTGTATAAATACGCTCGAACCCGGGAAAATACACTAAGTGAGAAAGGTAAGGCAAGATATATACTTGACCAAACCGAAAAAGAATAACACATTAATCATGATTGAGTGAGAATGATATAAATTTCCGTATAATAAGATGGAAATGAATTAAATAATTATTGATAAATCATGATGGATGTTTCAGTTGAAGAAATGTCTGGAGTAACCGGAGATGATTCGACATCTCAATTGACTGAACAAATGAAAGCTAAGATTTCCGAGGAGGTCGGAAAAGCTCTAGAAAATAGTCTATCACAATATATTGATAGACTACAAAACACAATCGTGCCGGTGGTGAACGATATGATGGCTGAATTGAAAGACAGCATATTACAAGAAATAGAAGAAAGGAGGGTGTTGGATATGAATCCAAGATCCATAAAGAAGTCCAAATCTAATAAAGCTCCCAGGAAGAGAGTTACAAAAAGTGTGTTACATCAGTGTAGATTTTGTGGAAAAATTCACAAGGGCACATGTGGCAAGCCAAGACATAAAAAGTCAAAATGTCCAGAGAGGCTTGGAACCAAGGACACAACCGACACAAAGTCTGAGGCCCAGAAATCAAGGACGAAGTTGTTTTATATAACAGCCACAGAGGCTAAAGCTGAACCTGATGTCGTTTCAGGTATACTCTTATAGATTAAATTTCAGTATGAATTTTTAATTATTACGAGTGCAAATAAATCGTTTGTTTTATACCGATTTATTTAACATCCTACATTAGTGTTAACGAAATTACCAAGGCTTTGAAAAAAAAATAGAAATAGATAATAATAAAAGTTCTATTGTTTATAAGAGGTGCTGAAACTGTACGTTGAGCATCGAGGTAAAAGTAATCTCGATAGATATTGCAATGGGAAGGAGTGCGTGTACACTCGAACCCGGGAAATTAATGAAGTGAATAAACCTTGTGTTGGGAAGGAGTGTAATTACACTCGAATCCGGAAATTGCAATAATAATAAATGGCGAAGACAAGGTTATAGACTTGGCAGAACTAAATAAAACGCGTAGGAGCGTCATTTACATCAACAAATGATGTGGATAAATTTCATGCAATGATAAACAATAATAAAACTAAATGAATTAATTTTGTTATTATTGCAATAGGATTAAGGTTAAAGATAAGAAATTAAGATTCGGACCGAGAATATCCGCGAAAAAGAAGTTAAATGAATGATACGTATTATTCGCTATTATGAATAATAAAGTGTCAATAAATGCAAATTTAAAAACTTGGGTAGGGGTAACAATCCAAGTAATACATTATTAATCGAACCCTCATGAGGAAGAATAGTGATCGCAGTAATGGATGTGATTATATAAAAGCCTAGTAAAATAAACTTTATGAAAGTGTTAGAATAAGAACGGGTAAACCCCAAAAGCTGTATGACCATGACAGTGGTTTTACCAAATAAGACTTGAGAAATGGGCATTCGGAACACCAGCAAAAGAAATAGACCTAAAGGTCGCTAACAACAGAAAGGTGGTGTTAGAATCAAATAAGCAAAATGCTTAATAATAAAGGTAAACGGAAGCCGGATAATGGGAGCATATTACATTAAGGTAATAAGCCCAAGGGAAGGGATAAGAATCAAGGTAATTAAAATTATAAACTAACAAACAAGAATGTTAAGGCACAAGGATAAATGTTTGACTATTATAAGTAATAAAGTTCATCAGAACAAGTCAAACAAAATAAATAGAAGAATTAAGGAATCGGTGGAATAAAGGAGACAGGTTACGCTAATACCACCGAATAAATCAAAACGAAATCTTAATGCATGTCAGAGTGATGACTCTAATAATGACTTCGGTAAAATAACCGATAGATGGGTAGGACTAAGGATATATGCGTAAACCAAGAGACGGTGACCCAGATTAAAAGTCAAAAGACTCGGATTAAGAGCTATAGCTAAGAGACGATGAAATTTCGCAAAACAGAAATTTCGATAGTTAGGTCCAACTATTTTAATATTGAACGGGCCAAATAAAGTATAATACTTGATATTCCAAGTAAGAGCAACCCGAATAATGAAAGTACGAATTATTACTGAACCTATGTGATAGGTCGTAAAAGAATATGGAAAGGAAAACGTAAACTAATAAAACCGGGGTGTTAAAAACATTAAGATAACGAACCCAGTGATGGGTTGAAAGGAAATAGAGGCATAGACCAAATAACGGCATGAGTAAAATAAACCGACACGAAGGACACATAAGAAGTCATAGAGTCGGAAGGATAATCCGAAAGAAAATGAGTGTAGCCTTAGATTAAGGTCAAGGTAAAACTAAACATGGCGTGATGTGATCATGGACACAAAAGTAATATAGAATGTAATCACGTTATAGTGTAAATGACTAGATATGGAAGTATAAACACGCAAAAGGGCCGATGACAGCAATATTGCATACCCGAATGACGAGGTATGAGGTAAAATGGTGACCAATTATTTTAGGCAATAAAACAAGTTGTAGCCTAAATAACACTGTGACCTAGGTAGAGTGCTTGTTAATATAAAACTAGCGTCAAGTAAGTATGGCTTACACTAGTCTTATATTTTAGAATATTCTTGATGCGTGTGAAGTGTTATATATATTAGGTGTATATTTTAAGCCCCTTTAACACTTATTTTAGCCAAGTTTTAAATTTATAAAACACGATATTTTACTAACACTAAACACACATATGGGCAAGTGCACCCATCGTGAGCATAGTATAGTGTTGGCAAGTTACCGAGGTCGTCCAAGGACACAAGAGCTTTTAGTACCGGTTAATCCTCAACGTCTAATCAAAATAAAAAGTTTAGAAAAAGGTTTTTAAACTAAGAAAAATAAAAACTAACTAAAATGCTGAAAAGTAAAATAAAAAGAAAAACAGATAGACAAGATGAATCATTTGGTTCCGACTCGTATCTAGTGTAACCTTTGATTATTTCCGCACTTTTGCACATAATTAAGAGATTATCTTAGTTATTGTAGTAGGCCCCTCTTTTGAAGGTGACGTTACCCTCACCCCAGTAGTTTGAGTCAGCAAGGATACAATCCTAAAAGGGTGGATTATTGGAAGATAATGAATTAAGTTATTAACGCAATATTATGGTAGGCCCCTCTTTTGGAGGTGACGTTACCCTCGACTAAGTAGTCTGAGTCAGCAGGGATACAGTCCTAAATAGCCGGGTTATAGTATTAATAGTAGTTAACTTATGAGGGGATCAAAGAGTTTGGACCCCCGCCATCCAATACCGTGAAGCACTGAAGGAGATCCTACTAAATTTGACCCAGGTCCATTGCAGGACCTCTAAACGCTGAACAATGGCAAGACCTTTACCAAACCGTTCCCTTAACCCCCGACCTGGTAGCCAACATACCTCCATATAGACCGTGGAGATATGAATGGTGAAAATCTTTTATTTTATATAGACAGTAAAATAATGCCAAGACACCACAGACAAACGATAAGGAAAGATCACCTTCAACATAAGTAACTAGTTATTAAAGTCATTAATACAAAACCAAATAAAAAGTGCAAAAGATTAGAAATAAAAAGTATTACACTAGACACTTTGTCTTCACCAAGTGATGTAAGAGACTTAGGCAAACATGGCCTTGATTGTCAAGAACTCTTACGATCAATCTTGGATCCCGAGACGACTCACACACTCTACGATGGACAATGGATTATGGTGGTGGATGATGGTGTTATGGTGGTGGTGGGTGGTGGGTGAAGTGTGAGAGAGGTGGTGTGCCAAGGGATGGTTTGAGCTTGAGCCAAACACTTCTATTTATAGGCTGAACAGAAGCTCGGGCACGGCCCCGTGTCCACATCCTCTCTTTCTTCATTAAATGTAGCTTTGTCTTATTAGTTGACCACGCCCCCGTGTCCGCTGAGCACGACCCCGTGTGCAGAAGAATCATTGTACTATGAAGATTTGCCTGGATTGTGCGAATCTTATAGTTGACCACGGCCCCGTGTCCGCTGAGCACGGCCCGTGGTGGGCAATAGAAGCTTCTACCACTTTGTCTTTTCTGCTGACACTTGGGCACGCCCCCGTGCTGGCTGAGCACGGGGCGTGTTCAGGCCTCTGATTTCTTGTTTTGCTTGGGAAGATGTTGTTGTGGGGTCGGGCACGCCATGTCTTGCTCCTTTTCTTGTATTTATGTTAGATTTTGGTGTCTTTTTGCTTCTTTTGTTAATTTGAGCTCATTTAATCCTGAAAATACAAAAAGAAGACAAAAGCACACTTTTTCCAACATTAGTACTAAAAAAGGGGTTAGTTTTATGCCCCATTTGATGAAATTTATATGTTAATATTTGAACACATCAATTCTCTATCGTATTAGTTACGAATAAGATAAATACATAGTTGAGGTATGATGTTTCGGCATGTAGATGTACGGAACAAGATAGTTGAGCATGACAAGAAACCTTGTGGAGGGTTTAAAAGGAGTTAAATCGGTAATTCGATCATTTTATGACAAATGGAAAATGAACTTTTAAATGATTACCTTATTGGGTAAACCGAATGTTTTAAAAGAGGGTCGGGCGTTTCGAAAAGCATAAGGACTTTTCAAACAAGATCATAACTCAAAAGAAGAATTATGGGTCAAACATGCTCTCAAAAGACCTTGTAGTAATTGAAAGACTAAAAAGGACCAAAACGCCCTTGTTAGCTAATTTGAACAAACAACCTTTAAAGGTTGTTTGGAAACGAGTTTTACGATAGGTAAATACTTAGAATAAGTATAAAAGCTGAAAGAGGTATTATATTAGTCAAATGGCACTATTTGAGTTTTTGCCGTAAAATAACGATTCGAGAGGTAAAATTTGGTTTATATAGATCACCACATTAAACCCACCGTAAATATAGTTGTGGTGGGAGATTATAGGATAAGAAATGTGGTGATAGAATGCTAGAAGCGATTGAGAAACAAACAAATAGATCAAGTCAAGATCAAGTAGGAGCATAGGAAAGGTTCAGACACTACGTGGGAGTCTGAAGAGGAGATGCGACGTCTCTACCCTACCTTATTTGGTACGTACTTCGGTTTCGGGGACGAAACCCTTTTTAAGGGGGATGGACTTGTAACATCCCGAAAATATAAATTCATAAAATTTACAATTTATTTGTAAATAAATTAGTAAAATAAACTAACTAGGGGTGACACTAACCTAGTTAGATGATGACTTATGTGTGGTAGAAGACATAAGAATAAACTAAAAGGAAATAGAGGGACCAAACTTGTTAAAACTGAAATTTTATTTAATTAAAACAAATAAAATAAACACCAAACACACAAAAATCTTGTGTGTTCGGTCGATACAAGCAGGGGGCGACCAGGAGAAGAACTTCATCCCTAGTTCTTGTCTAAATCCACAAATTGAAGGTCAAGATCAGCCCCAAAACGAAAATCGAACATAGATTACTGATCCTCATTGCAAGGGGGTTGTAAGGTATGTAAAATTCTATGAAAATTCTCTGTTTGAATTTCTTATGGATTTGGGAGATTCAAAATTTGAAGATGCATGTTTGTGATTTAGTTAGATTAGGGATGATATAGTGTCTAGAAGTAAAACCTAGACAACTACATGTGAAATCATGTCCAAATTCAGGAAATTCCATGAACTCATTGAAGGTGGGTTATGGGTTCTACAAGATAATGATGAACACTAGGGTTTAGAATGATTATTCTAGTGTAAATTGATCATAGAAAGTGATCTTCAGAAAAAGTGTGATGTTTAGGGATAAACCCTAGATGATTCTTGTCAAAATCTTGCATGATACTTGTAGGGTTCATAATCACCATTGTAGGTGATTAATAAGTTGTTGAAACTTGGTAAACACTAAGATCATGATTCTTGTTCTAGTGTAATCTGAGTTTTATGAGGTACTTTCTGAAATTTGGAAGTTAAAACATGTGTAAATGTGACTAGTTGAAGTTGATTTAGATGATTATTACAAGTCATGAACTTGGTTTTGATGATGTAAAAATCTGACCCGCTAGGTGTTTGTTAAAATGCCTAAGTGGGGATTAAAATGTTAAAAATCAGATGAAAACGCAGATTTGATTATTATAGAGAATTATGCGTTAATGATTATGAAAAGAGTTCTAAGTTGATTGTGAATCGAACTCTTTAGGCAAGGAATCCGGATCGTCAAGCGGACAAGCCGGAGCGGATACGCGTTTGAAGGGTGTGCTCTAAAGGTACGCGACTTGTCGTCTCGTTACATTTACATAGAAAAGCCTAGTCGTGAATATGTCTAATTTTGTTATAGCGAAAATAGTTACGTTTGGTAAGTTTAAGAAGTGATGTAATTCACTAGATGAAGAATATGTTAAAATAATGGTTGAAATGGTAGTGTTTGGAGTGACTCGAACGTCACCCGTTAAATTGAGTTATAAAAGCAGAAACCGAGGATTAGAAGGGATACACTAAGGTCGACAAGCCCGGGAATGGGTAATTATGATTAGAAAGCAATGTCGACGGATTATGAAGGTACGTAACTTGATTGGTTACATTAAGTGGGTTGTTGATAAGTTTTATAAATCTTATTGTTAAATCGAAATCTGCGTTGAATTTATATTGATTATGGTTGTATGTGAATTAATAGACTTAGTATAGTAAACGAACCAATTGGTAGTCATCATAAGTGGATGATTCCACAAGATGAGCCAACGGGTCTATTAGTTGTGAAAATTGTAGTTTTAAACATTCTAGTAGACGATAATGGCGATAATAGTCACAAAGGCATTAAACCATGAAATTGGTAAGAAATGCGGGTGATAACAAGCCTCGGATGTTGGGCATAAGGCGCCATAGGTTTATTAGTTAAATGGTAGCAAAATGTGTAAGGTTAGAATGGGTCGAATAATTACATAGTGACATATGGTCTTTCGGTCTGTAAATTAAATTTTGGGTAGCAAATTTATAATAGTTATGTCGGTAATGAATTTACAGACATATAGGAAGAAAAATCACTTAAAACGGACTTACGAGTCAAAAGATATGGCCAAACGAAGTTAAAAACTGGATTTTCCGGAGCTGGCAGCAAATGCAGCTCACAAGACTTGAGCTGCTGGAAAACGTGACCCCCCGCGCCACGCGGAAGGACACCTGAAACACGCCGCGACACGCGGGAGGTCCTCGCGGCCCGCGTAACGTCTCTCGCGGGGCGCGAGCGACCTGATCCGAAGAAATTTGTTGTTTTCAATAGTTTTGATGCTAGAATTCGATTATAAGTGTTATATTATTGTCAAAACTAACCTTTGATGTGGTTTTGACATTAGGTCATGTTGAGGAACTTACGGATGGTGATCAAGCATATGATGAAGAACCGAACACTACATTTTGAAGCTTCCGCAATGTTTTTAATCTTTAGTACTTTTGTGTATGGGTTGTAAACACTTGTTAAACAACTTTTGAAATGTTTTAACTTAGTCATTAGTTGACTAAGGTTGATGTTACTTATGAACTTCGTTAATGAAAGTCATGTTACTTAAACAATATTTTATTTGAAATGGTATATCTATTACTAAAATCAAGTAAAATTAGACGGGTGTTACAATCATCCCTCATCTTGACCCCCATCTCTCTCAAACTCATTCATCACCATCCCTCAGATTGTTGTTTTCGGTACAGACAAGAGACACCCACACCTCCTTTCTTCTCCGTTCCGTCGACAACCACCAACAACAGCCACCCCCTCACCTCCCCTCTTCATATATACGGCGCCGGTTAACCGTGAGAACGGTGTGTCGGCGGCGGTGGTGGCGGTGTGTCGACGGCGGTGGTGGCGGCGAATGATGGGGTGAAGGGGGTGGTGGCGGTTGATGTTTCACCGAGTTTGAATCTTGGATTTGAATCTTGTGGTTTTGACTTTCTTGATTGGTTGTTGGTAAGTGTTTTGTTGGGTTTGAATATGTTGTTGGGTTTGAATCTGGGTTTTTGTTGGGTTTGAATCTTGTGGTTTGAATCTGGTGCATTTTTTATGAACTTTGATTTTTGATATGTGGGTTTGATGAACTTTGATTTGAAGATTGATTTTTGATATGCGGGTTTGATCTGATATGTGGGTTTGATCTGTTTTGTGGAAAATTTTAATATGTGGGTTTGATCTGTTTTGATATGGTCGATTGGGGCGGCGATGATGCAAAAAAAAAAAAAAAAAAAAAAAACATATTTTGATGACGATGGCGCGGCAAGGACGGCGGAGGGTAGGTTTTTTAAACCTACAACCCCACTTTTGCAGCCTTTTGATTATCGGATAATCTGAGCCAAACCCCGTTTTTTTTTTCGAGATACACTTTTCTTTTGATGTTGTTGGTTTTTTATTTTTCCCCCCTAGTCGAGGATGATAACAATATATCTGAGACGCTTCACCGAGTTTGCGATTTTCTGGGTGCGTTCGTTTTTGCGTAAAAAAGTTTTTTTGTAAAAAAAAAAATTAAACCGTAAACTTTTTTACGTAAACCGTAAACTTTTTAACGTAAAACGTAAAAACGTAAATTTTTTTTACTAAAACGTAAAAAACGTTAACGTAAAAAATGTTAACGTAAAAAACCTGAATTTAAAAATGTTAACATAAAAAACGTTAACGTAAAAAACCGGCGCGTAAAAACGTAAAAAACGTTAACGTAAAAAACCGGCGCGTAAAACGTAAAAAAACGTTAACGTAAAAAACTGGCGCGTAAAACGTAAAAAACCGGCGCATAAAACGTAAATAACGTTAACGTAAAAAAGGCGCGTTGAAAAAACGACGCGTGAAACGTAAATAACGTTAACGTAAGAAAGGCGCGTTGAAAAAACGGCGCGTAAAACGTAAATAACGTTAACGTAAAATCGGCGCTTTGAAAAAACGGCGCGTCAAAAAACGATGCGTGAAAAAGCCGGGCGTAAAAATTAAATCGTAAAGCGTAAACTTTTTAACGCATAAATGTAAAACGTACTCTTTTATGTAAATTTTTTTTAACGTAAAACGTAAAAAACGGCGCGTAAAAAACCGATCGAAAAAACGACGCGAAAAAACGGAGCGTAAAAACAGAGCGTAAAACGTTCCGTAAAAAAAGGGCCTAAAAAACGGCTCTTAAAAATGTTTTTAATCTCATCCATCCATTTTGAAAATCTCAGAAATTTTTTTTTAACGTTAAACGTAAAAAACGGCGCGTAAAAACCGGTCGAAAAAACGACGCGAAAAAACGGAGCGTAAAAACAGGTCGTAAAACGTTCCGTAAAAAACGCTCGTAAAGAACGGCTCTTAAAAATGTGTTAATCTCATCCATCCATTTTGAAAATCTTAAAAAAAATAAATCATAAAAATATGATTTTAAAAATATTGTTTAACAAAAAATTCTGTTTTTTAATAAAAAGTAATTAATGAATAGGATAAAAAGACAATTAAATATAATATATATAAAAAGACAAAAAAATTTTTTTTACTTACATACCCTTTTGAATTAATATATTAAAGACATAATAAGACAAAAAAATACTTAATATTATTTTTAAATACTTTTAATCTCATCCATCCATCATCTTGATCTAATGGCTTGAAAGTGGTTCGCGCGGTTCTTACAACTGGAGGTGGTTTTCATCTTAGCGCTCCCCTATATATATATATAGAAACGGGATCAGGAGAAAGGAGAAAACGACAAAAAGTGTGAGAACGGTGAGAACGCATCCTGGCCCAACACGTGGTGCGGGGCATGATCAGGGTCCGAGGGGTTTTTTTTGTCTTTTTAGTATTCTTCTCCTTTCACTATTTTCGCGTTTGACATGCTGCTTTATTTTTTGCGTGCAAGATAATTTTGGTGTTATCTAGAATTATTAATTATTTGGCGTTTTACTGTTTTTCTCAGATTTCTTCTCGTTGAATTAGTTCTTTTTGTGTCACATAGTTAATTTTTTGGCGTTATGGCTTTTTCCATTTCATTTTTGGCGTTTTGTATCTTTTTGTTAATAATTAATTACCATAGATTAATATGTTATAAAACTACAATAACACGAAAATCAAAATAAACTAACAGTCTTTCGTAGGTGGGATTACATCAGAGATGTACCCATCGCTTTGTTCATCACTTTCTTCAGATTCTTCATCATCAAATTTCATTTTTGCGTATAACGCCATTAGCTCGTCTCTTCTTTACTGCAGCCTATTCTTGAATATCACTGCATTCTTGGATTTTGGATCGTTTCAAGGTGCTAAATCACAAAGTTGTTCAATGATAGATAGCAACCCTGTCTTCAACATTTCTTCCATTGGCCTTGAATATTGCACCCCGTTATTATAAGTCACTTCAAGTGTTCCTTCTTCCTCATGCAATACCCAACTGCTAAGTTTTGGTATAAGAGTATCGTCAATATCATCATCATCTTCTGCCGGAAATTTTCTCTTCAGTCTTTTTATTACAGTTCTTGTTCTTTCACAATCGTTGTCCATTGGAACCCCAAGGGCCAGGATATCCTTTTGAACCTTTTCATTCATTCCAAGCATGGCTTTGATTGTCCTTACCTTTACCCTTCCCCTATCAGAGAACTTTATGATTAATCGTTTCTCTTTCCTTTCAAACCTCCATGCAATAACCTTAGACATTTTTAAATTTTTTGGCGTTTTGGACAATATGTGGCGTTTTAGTCAAATTTTTTGGCGTGTTTGAGCTTGGGTTCTGATGGTCTTCTTTTATATTAACTTTTTCCCCCCGCATATGACAGGTAACTATGGCGTTTTGAAAAAAGATAAATAAATATAATAAATGTTAGTAATTATGTTTTCCGTCGTTTCATTTTACTATTTTTTGCAGTTTACCGTGTTTTGTTTTCACACTCAACTGTTTTTATGGTGTAACACGTCAAATCTTGACGGCTGTAATTATGGCGTTTTGTTTTCCAATGGCGGTTAGATAACGATTGGACTTCTTTTGTTTTATATTCTTTGCACATTGTTTCACGCTTTTTTTTATAATATTAGTTGTTCAAAGTAATTTTATTATAGTTTGGTAGTTTTTTGGGGGCGTTTTTATGGCATTATGACGTTTTAAGAGCATTTGCTCATTTTGACGTTTTATTATATTTTTCATTATAGCATTAATATTCTTTTGTTGTTTATTAACTGAAATTACAAAACAAACAACAGATAAACAAAATTAAAAAACAAAAAACAAAGTAGAAGCAATTTATGATTTTAAATATTCAGTGTCATCAGTCTCTTTTTTCTTTTGAAACTACAAGAAATGTGACAAATAAATGGCATTTTGGGTTTGGCGTTGTTTATTTTCTTTGTTCATGTGTTGAAGTGTCTTTTTGGATGTTGGAGACATAGATCGACCCCGTGTGGGTGGATGCTATCTGACTGTCGTCTTCATTATAATCAGTGTTGTAAAAGTCGCTAGGCGGTCCCTAGTCGGCCGACTGGGGAGTTGGGAGTAATCGGAGTACTCGGAGAGTACTCGGGGAGTACGCGGACATGGTAAATATAAAGGAAATTAATTGTTATATATTATTTATGTGTTAAAATAAGCATAATTCATGTCAACTGAGTATAATTTAAAATGAAACATGTTTAAATTTCAAATATTCTGAATACAAGTCTGACTAGTCTGAGTACAAGGCCGAGTAGTCCGAGTACAAGGCCGAGTAGGCCAATTTTGACCGAGTTTGACCGATTAAAAGTCAACAAACCATGTTGACCGCCTAGACCGACTAGGCCGACTAGGCACCGAGTACTCCCGAGTAATCCCGAGGCCGACTAATTGAGACCGCCTAGGAGGAAGTCGCCTCGGAGGGGGTACTCGCCGAGTACTCGGCCGAGTAATCCGACTTTTACAACACTGATTATAATCATCGAGGCCAAAGTAGCATTTACACTGGTATAGGTCTCTTCTTATCATCCAAACCTTCTTCAGGAACAAAGATGACAGTATAACATATGGGTGTCATCAGTCCCTCTTTTTTCAATTTTTCCCATCTCATGCAGCAAAATCTTACTACACTTACGTAACAAATCATTCAATGAAGCTTCATGCAGAACATTACATAGTATCAAAAAAAAGATGTTTGTCGTCGTTGTATTGTTTGGCGTTTTACATTGAGTTGTAAATTTTTTAGCAACCATTGTGTGTTTTTGTGTGTTTTTTTGGTGTGATAAATGGAAGGTGGTGAGACGTTTCTATTTATAGAATTTTTTTTGGCGCGTAGTTTAGGCGGGATGTTATTTTTATAACAAAAATGCAATTAACATTTATCCGGATGTAAGCTTTGGCGTTATATATAATGGCGTTTCATATTTTGTGGCGTTTTTTGTAGCAAGAGAGCTTAAATAAAAACACAGACAAAAGTACGGAGTGATAAAATTGGCGTTTTGTATTTATTTGGTGTTTTATTTTTCAATTGCGTTTTATGTGAGAAATGGTGTTTTACTTTTTTACCTTTAATGAAGCGCGTCCACGTAATAAAATTGGTGTTATTTACGAAAATGTCATCGCGCCAATCTAGTCAATAAATTGTTTTTGATCGGACGATCAATAAGCGTTCTCACCGTTCTCACACTTTCTACCGTTTTCTCTAAATCCTGACCCTATATATATATATATAGGATTAGGTTCAAAAGTGAACAACTTCTTGAAAGTGAACTGAGTGAACTAATCTTGGCCCTTGATCAATTTTTAGATTAAAAGGGTAAGATTGACATTAACCAAGTATTTTTAATTAAAATCCCTTAATTTTCTCATATCTTAACTCTCTCTCTCTCTCTCTCGTTCTTAATTACTCCATTATTTTAATTATGAGAGATTGAAGGGCTAATTTTTTTTAATAAACTCTTATGTTCTTTTTAAAGTTAAATATTAAATCTAATTAAATTATGTTTTTTAACATATGTTTATACAGGTCAGTATATACAAGACTTATACACTTGTGTATTATTACATCTTGTTCCCACAAATCGGTATAAACCAGATTTATACACATGTGTATTATTCAAGTACATATGTGTATACATGTCGGTATATACCAGACGTATACACATGTGTATTATTCAAGTACATAGTGAATACAGGTCGGTATATACCAGACTTATACAACTGTGTATTATTACATCTTGTTTCTACTGTGCATCTTTTCGTCAAACATTGATCTAATACATATATGTATAGAGAATGTAATTAAATATTTTTAATCGTGTTCTAGATGGAACAACGTTTGATAATGTTTGTATTTTTTTAAGAGTAAACTGCAATTTTACCCCCTGAGGTTAGGGGTCATTGGCACCCTTACCCCCCCTAAGGAAATAATTGCAATTTTACCACCCACTGTTAACTGTTATGTCGCAACCTTACCCCTTAAGCTCAATTCTTCCATCCATCCGGCGATCCATCCTTCCACCTCCGGCGATCCATCCTTCCACCTGCACAACCGGCTTATTGCGACACCACCGGCTTCCACCTCCACTACCTGTTTCCACCTCCACCACCGGCTTCCACTTCCACCTCCACCACCGACTTCCAACTAACAATGAGTGAAGAGAACCCCATCCTTCCACCTCCACCTCCACCTCCAGCGACCACAATGGCGACCACACCTCCGCCGATGCACATGATTTCCGGCGACAACAACAGTTCCTCCTTTTGGTCTCTGCTGTCAGGTATAAACCGATCTGTGTGAACAAGTTAAAAACAGGGGGTTATTGAAACATCCATCTTTATGTGTTTGCAGTGGACATGAGGATTCGGTGGTCAGTCCGATCGATTGTGGTCTCAGTGGTGGTGAAAATGCGGGGCCGCCCTTTCCTGCACTTCCAATTTCCACCGCAGCAGGAAATGGTTGTAGTGTAGTTGACTGTTAATGTGGGTTATATATTAGGATCTTTTGGTATGTTTGATTGTACAGGTTATATTTTGGTATGCTATTGACTGTTAAGTTGCTGCTATTTGGTTTGATCATAGAACAGAACAGGTTATGTTTGATCATAGAACAGGTTATGTTTGATCATAGAACACATTGACTGTTAATGTGGGTTAATTTTGGTTATATTTGACTGTTAACTTGCTGCTGTTACGTTGCTCTGCTGTTAAGTTGCATATCAGAAGCATTGACTTAATGTTAAGTTGCTGCTGTTAATGTTAAGTTGCTGCTGTTAATGTTAAGTTGCTGCTGTTAATGTTAAGCTCTGCTGTTATGTTGCATATCAGAAGCATTGACTGTATATTTGGTTGCTCTGCTGTTAATGTTAAGTTGCTGCTGTTAATGTTAAGTTGCTGCTATTAATGTTAAGCTCTGCTGTTAAGTTGCTGCTGTGTGTAATGCAAATGAGGCCCGTTTCTGATGCATTTGCATTCCAAAATTGCAATCGAGTAACATGCCTAAGCTGTGGCTGATGCAATTGAGGCCTTTATCAATGGTTTTAAGCTGTGGCTATATAGTTTTGTTGCTCTGTTTCTTACATCAGTTCACTTGAGCCATTTCTACTTGAAGTGGGCTTTGAATTATCCCCAATTTTATGGGAGCTTAGATTTTAATTTAGAGTTAAATGCCATTTTAGTCCCTGTGGTTTGGGTCATTTTGCCAGTTTAGTCCAAAGGTTTCATTTTTAACCTGTGGGTCCAAAAAATTTTCACAGTTGCCATTTTAGTCCATTTGGTTAACTTCATCCGTTTTTTCTGTTAAGGAGAATGCCAATTTGGTCATTTTGTATGTAATTCTGTTAACTAAAAGGGTAATTCAGCCATAAAAAATGACTGAATTGGCCTTCTCGTTAACAGAAAAAATGGATGAAGTTAACCCAGTGGACTAAAATGGCAAATGTGAAACCTTTTTGGGCCCACAGGTTAAAAATGAAACCTTTGGACTAAACTGGCAAAATGGCCCAAACCAAAGGGACTAAAATGGCATTTAACTCTTTAATTTATGTTGAATGGTTTAAATGGTCAATGGGTGTGCAAATTTAGTGTAAAGATTGGATCTTTTTTGTGGGTTTGTGGTCAACGCTTCAAAGTAGGTGTTGCATTTGATTATGTATATACATCATATATTCATACATGTGAATATGTGTGTGGTTATTGTTACGGAGAAGTTGCAGGTGGTGATTATGAATGGTTTGGTTGTATGTATGTGTATGATTGGAGGCTGGGGTGTGGAGATGACGGTGGTGATTGTTGAAGATGAAGGCGGGTGGTGGGTTTTTTTAGAGAGAGAGGGAGGGGGAGGAAGAAGATGGCAATGGTGGTTGTGGTGGTGAATGGCGGTGGTAGTGGTGGTTGAGGGTGGTGGCTGGAGGTGGCAGTGGTGGTTGTGGTGGTGAATGGCGGTGGCAGTGGTGGCAGGGGGTAATATTACAGAGTAAACAAAACACAGGGGGTAAAATAAAAGGGTATAATAGTCATTTCACCACCAAGTCAACAGACCAGTCAACAAAATTGAGCTTAGGGGGTAAGGTTGCGACATAACAGTTAACAGTGGGGGGTAAAATTGCAATTATTTCCTTAGGGGGGGTAAGGGTGCCAATGACCCCTAACCTCAGGGTGTAAAATTGCAGTTTACTCTTTTTTAAATTATCAAATATTAAGTTAGGTAATTTGTGAGAAAAAACTGTATAAAGAATGTAATTAAATATTCTTTTAATTGGAAAGAGAAATTAGGAGAGAGAAAAAAATCAATTAATTAAATAAAGAGAAAAAAATACAATTATACTCTTGTGCTTTTTAAAATACATGTAAGTTACAAAAGATAATTATAATTTTGTCATTAAAGAAAAAATCTAGATCTACAAAATCAATGGTCAGGATAAGTTCATTTTGTTCATAAATATATCATTGTTCACTAATGAACCCTACACTATATATATATATATATATATATATATATATAAATAATAATGATAATAATAAAAAAATTAAAGGGATAAAAGTTGGTGAAGTCAAAGACTCGTAAATCATAAGTCTTCACAATTTCTTTAGTAAACTACACGATGGTCGCATAAGTCTTCACAATTTTTTAGTAAACTACACGATGGTAGCTGGTTTACCAAAATTTTGAATTTTCTCTTTCGTTTTCTAAAAGTACACGGATAGTCCCTATTGTTTTTAATTTGTAACGCATTTAATCCTCAGTTTTTTTTTCAAAGAATACATGGATGGTTCTTATGGTTTGCACTTTTTAACACATTTTGTCACTTACTTGGACCTACTAAAACCTTTAAATTTGTTGGTTGGAGACTAACGGCGAAGCTTGACAATGAAGACGCATGGGGGGGGGGGGGGGGGTCGAAAACGTATATAGCCAAAAATTTCTATACGAAAACTACATATATAACACTACTGAGCGAAAAGTTCGCCCCCCCCCCCCCCCCCCAGCTCCTCTTAAGTTGCGCCCCTATTGAAAACTAAATATGTTACAAAGTACAAACCACATATATTTGCAGTGGCGGAACCAGAACGATTTAGTTAGGGGGTCATCATAAGCTTATATTCTATACTGGTTCAAATTGGGGGGGGGGGGGGTCCATCTCTAAGTTTGTTCTTCAAAAACTCAAAATTTATATATAAAAATTCAAAAAGTTCCGGTGACCGGAGGGTCAACGGACTCTCTTGACCCCCCTCTGGTTCCGCCCCTGTATATTTGTGTCAAACCATAAAGACTAAAATAAGAGTTTATCTTTTAACTTTATTTGTTCTATCATGACTAAACTTCATTTGTACAACTGTTAACAATCAAGTTGAGGCCATCTGACCATCGCAATCTACGATTTACCCAATTTTTTTGGTAAATCGAGTATTAGCAGACTCGTGTATGTTTTTCAATTTTATTTAGGTTTGTGCCAACTTGCAAATTTCAGCCTTAATGTTTAAAAATCATGTTGGTCGTCCTTAATGTTTTGTAAGAAATTTAATCCTTAATAGGTAACTTCATTTGTTTTTGGAGTTAAATCAAGACATGTGCATTCTATGTGAGGGCTTTTTGATATTAAGGCTGAAACGGGCAAGTTGACACAAACCTAAAGGATGATTTCGCCGGTTCGAAACAGAGCCGAACCGGGTTTTACCACAGTGGGCATTTAGGCGAGCGGATTTTCCCCAGAACTGGTGGCTTGGTGGCTCGGGTATGCATTCAACTCTGACCGTTATGGAGGAGAGGATGCATTTGCTCGATTGATGGCATCTAAGGATACTTATCCGGTGATTTAGTTGGCCGTTCTAAAAAAAATATAAACTCATCATTCACTAAAATTTATGTGAATGTAATTTAAATATATATTTTTAGCTAAGTTTAGCAAGTATTTTATTAATGAAAAAAAAAAGATGCAGTTGACAAAATTAAGCGTTAAGGGGCTGTTTGGCAACATCTGAATGGTTAAGTGTTGAATCAGTAATCAGTCTGAACCATTAAATGTTGAATCAGTAAGAGGTCTGAACCATTAAGAGCCTGTATAATGCTTAACCGTTCAGAGGCAAAAGACTGACCAATTCAGATTAGAGGTCTTAACCATTCAGACTCTGTATAATGCTTAACCATTCAGAGGTAAATGTCTAAGTCATTCAGACATCTGCTCGTGAAACAAACAGTCTGAACCATTAAGTGTTAAACCAGTAAGAGGTTTGAACCATTAAGAGCCTCATTATGAGGTAAATAAACAGCCCCTA
Organism: Helianthus tuberosus; assembly: GCA_030545235.1. NCBI lineage: Eukaryota > Viridiplantae > Streptophyta > Magnoliopsida > Asterales > Asteraceae > Helianthus > Helianthus tuberosus. The sequence continues at coordinate 6,987,664 of CM060362.1, forward strand.
AAATGTCGCTAACAAAAAAATAAAAAATAAGCTAATATAAAGAATTTGGAGACGCCGGGATTAGAACCCGGGTCTCATTGTTTAAGCAAGACAGTAACCACTAGTACAGCAAGACAGTAACCACTAGTACAAGTGCTCATTTATGTTATCTCTCAATTCAGTGCATATATATTATATCTTATACAACGTAAATTCTATACAAAATTAAAAAGATTTGGGCCATCGGATGGTTTGGGCCTTGTGCCGTCGCCCACCCCGCACCCCCTACGGGTCTGCCCTGCATCATCATCATACTTAGTGAATTCCACCAATAGCAAAAACAAAGTTGGTATTTTTTAGCAAGTAGAAATAGAAAGAAAACAAATGTGTAGACAATAAGCAGGTTTAAATTATCAAACAAATCTTGACAAACCAAAGATATATAATACAGACCAATTTGAACATAGGCACCCATCCATATTCTCAAACAAAAACATATATATGCCTCGATAAAACTAGAATCTACGGTCACGATCATAAAGCTGCAAAGGAGATCAACGGTCACAACAAGTTCGCTTATTTTTCTTCATGCTTTTTACATTATACTTCTGGCGCGGCTGGTGCAGGAGCCCTCAACAGCGGTTGAAGAGCTTTCACGACAATGCTCATATTAGGCCTAAACTCAGACTCATATTGCACGCATAAAGCCGCCACAGCCGCCAGCTAGATCAACAAAACAGATGCCGTTAGTTAGTTAGTTAGTTAGTGATTGCAGGTTCTATTTTAAATGATTTAAGTTCCAAAATATTTAGAAACAACTTTTTCATTAATTTTAGCAGGCCAAGAATTCAATTGCCCTTCTCGTTAACAGAAAAAATGGATGAAGTTAACCCTGTGGACTAAAATGGCAACGGTGAAACCTTTTTGGACCCACAGGCGAAAAACGAAACCTTTGGACTAAACTTGCAAAATGGCCCAAACCACAGGGACTAAAATGACATTTAACTCTTTTTAATATAAGGGACTTTTAACAATAGATTTAATGATTTAATCATGCAAATATAAAGTCCATGGACAAAATTGAAATATTATTATAGTTTTGGAAAGAGATAGACCTTGGCAACTGCTTTTGGAGGGTACTCTCCCTTGAGCCTCGGATCAACACATTGTTTAACCTTGTCTTCACTTAGCCTAGGTGTTGCCTACATATAGAAGAAACAAGAATAAATAAATTCCGCTTGTTTATACTTTATATCATTTCTCATTAGGCTCGATTTCCATTTTGTGGGCCCATCATTGTTGAATTGTTTCATGTACATCAACTAAAGAGACCCGTGATATTGAAAGTGTCGAAACAAATGATCAAAAAGAGGCTCACCCAAGTGACAAGGCTTTGTTGTCCACGTGGCATTGTGTGATCAACGGGTTTCCGACCAGTTAAAAGCTCAAGCAAAACTACCCCAAAGCTATACACGTCACTTTTTTGCGTCAGCTGTCCCGTCATTGCATATCTACATAAAGATTTCGAATAAACATTAAATAACAAGTTTCTTCAAATAAAAAAGATTAGTTATCTAGGGGTTTAGAATCTTACTCTGGTGCATGATAGCCAAAAGTGCCCAAAACACGAGTAGAATGCAAACGAGCAGCCATATCAGGAGCTTGATTTGAAATATTAAAATCGGCAATCTTGGCTCTAAGATCCTCAAATAATAGCACGTTGCTAGACCTAATATCCCTATGAATTATCGAAGGTTGGACCTTTTCATGCAAATAATCAAGTCCCTTTGCCGCATCGACGGCAATCCGTACTCTTTGCATCCAATCTAACACAGGCCCCGGTTGTGCTCCTTGCACACCCTTTCTTCCTATATGTTTACGTAAAGATAAAGATACCCATAAAACCAGATAAAAAAAATTAAAGAGTAAATGCCATTTTCGTCCCTAAGGTTTGGCCAGTTTTGCGACTGTTGTTCAAAGGTTTGTTTTTCCGCGTCTGGATCCAGAAGGTTTGAAATCTTTCCATTTACATTCGGCTCGTTAACTCCATCCATTTTTTTGAGATTAAATCAGGGGTATTTCTGTCTTTTTTGTTAAGTCGGGGGTATTTCTGTCTTTTTTGTTAATTGGAAATACCCTTGACTTAACGGAGAAAAATGGATGGAGTTAACGAGCCAGATGAAAATGGCAAGATTTCAAACCTTTTGGATCCAGATGCGGAAAAACAAACCTTTGGACAAAGTTGCAACACTGACCAAACCTCAGAGATGAAAATGGCATTTTACTCAAAATAAAACAAAATAAGTGTTTCCATACCGTGTAATATGTCATGTAGAGATCCCATTGTTGCAAATTCATAAGCCAAAACACGTGTGTTACCTTCCACACAATAACCGCACAGCTCAACAAAATTTTCGTGCTTCAGTTTTGAGACCATTGAAACCTTGAACAGAATGGAAAAAAAAAATTATGTTTTTTTAAAACCAAAGTCCCAAATAGGAACCAGAACCGAACTATGATTGGTTCTAAATTTTATTATAGCCCATTTTTCAATCAGGTTGGGTACAAACCAGAACTTTCCTTATCTTGAAATTAGAATGGAATTGGTACAGTACCCGTACCATCCAAAAATACTGGTACCGAATATTATGGTACGGTACGGGTATCGGTATTTCGGCACGGTACCTACTTTGGTACCACTTTGTTTTTTTAATCTTTTGAGTACTCGCACGGTTACCATATAGGTAAAACTGGTACGAGTAAGGTACCAAATAAGGTAATATTGGACCTGGTACGAGTAGTAATACAATATTAATACAATACGGGTACCAAATAGTTAAAACTGATACAAGTACCAAAATACGAACAAGTACCATAACCAGTACCCTTTTTTACCCATAGCGATACCAAATACCGAAATTAATAAATCCAGGTACTGATACATGTCCCGAATACCCAAAATCGGTACAGATACGGCATACGGGTACAGGTACAGGTATGGGTATTTGGGAAAAAATCTCATCCCTACTTGAAATTATGTTTCTTTAGGTTTAAAATATATTCAAATTATAACAAACCCAAGTACAGTTGGCAATTTCGATTTATTTACCACTGGATGATTTTGATCGTCTTTCGTCTAAAATAAGTGTCAGACTATAAAAAGTTAAAAACTAAGAGCTGTTTTGACACACAACCTAACCCGCCTAACCATCATGCCACCTCTAAACCCTCATATGTATCCGGTTTGTGATCCAGTTCGGAACCGAACCCATTTCGATCATTATGTTTATAAGTGATGATACTTAACAGATTATTTACTTGCAGAAACATAAAGTTTACCTGACTCAAAAACTCGTTATTGGATTCAGCCTCAGTAGAGACATCAAGCTTTTTCACAGCCACACTTTTACCATTATTTAAATCTGCAAAATAAACCCTTCCATATGAACCTTCACCAATCAATGCCTTTGATCCAAAATTCTCAGTTTTTTCTTTCAGTTCATCGAGCGAAAGTGCAGGCACTTCGATTGTTGGCACTTCTTTTTGCTCATCGAATTTTTCTTTCGGTTGTAATCTGTCCTTTTGCTGTCCTACATTATATGTAGATTAAAAAACATTATAATAATATCTAGAAAAGTTTATATAAATAAAGACCAATAAAAAATGCATCATTGAAGCTCTCATAATAGGTGAGGGACCGTATGCAAATACAGAAAGCATAGTTATTAATGACGAATAGCGGACGATGGGCGATGGCAACAAGCTACCTATACACTACGTAGCGATGAAATAGCAAGCGCTATTTTATGTTTAGCGACACACTGTGAGAAAATTTTAGAAATATTTTATACGTATATTATATCCAAATAAGCTGTTTTATATGGCATTTTATATGTATGCTTAAAAAAAAACCAAAAATCCTGCTATTTTATACCTATAAAATCCCGCTATTTATATTAAAGCAGAAAAAAAAAACAAAAAAACCTAAAGTCCTGCTATTTCCCGCTATATAGGTGCCAAAATCAAATAGCGACACATAAGTGTTTAAAGTTTTAATAATACACCGAACTGTTTCTTTTCGATAGACCAATAGAAGGGTATTTTGGTCTTTTCAAATTATAAAGGCATTTCGTCGTTAAGAATTTGTTTTTGTGAATTTGGTATAACCGACATTAGACACATACTTGGGTAGTTAGGTGGCTTATATTTATAAAGTTATTTCAATGTTTGATTGGCCCCTACATACATAATAGTCGTATTAAACATACCATCAACATGATCATTGTGGCTTTTTACCACGCCATTGTCGTTTGAAGGGTAAGATTCTTCGACTTGACAACTGCAACACAACCACCTCCGCATCCTATCTCTCTTCGTCAAAGTTAAATCGTCTTTACTTTAGCCCTTGGTTTCACCAAACGTATAAAGTGTCCGGGGGATGGCACGTATCCCTATGTAACCATCAAAACATGTAAAAAACATATTAATCAATACACAACTTTAAAATGAAAAATGTAACCAAATTCCACTTATTATCCTCTATTGTTTCCATGAATAGAACGTAAGGATGTAAAGTAAAAAAGCAGAACTCTTGAAACCTTCTTCACAAAAAATATTTCGGAGAAGTCTATTAAAATTTAAAAGAGATGATGAGATATTAAGAATCAGATAATCAGTTCAAATAAGACTATGGGATATGGGGCGAGGGTTGGGGCGTGGGTTGGGTACAAACGCCCAAGTCACCACCCCGGGTGGGCTTTGGTTTCGGCGTGGCCCCTTGGGCGGGGGTTTCAGCCCGGGCGTTGGGCGGGGCTACCCACATGACATGGCGGAACCTCATTGGCCAAGAGCACTACCCCTTTGAAATTGGCTTTTGGTCTTGGGTGCCCCATACTCCACGTGTCGCACCATGCCCCCAACCCACGCCCCACCATACCCCACGGTCTAAGGGTAAAATAATTTTTATAATTAACAAACAGTAATTTCACTCTAACCATCATTGATCAGTTTTGTTGGCTTCATATATGCAGAATTGTGACATAGAGTTGCAATAACCAAATAGTCACACCATCAATAAGCACATTTTTTAAAATTTTACAACATTTTTAACACTTAAAAATCAAAATCCCACTAAAATAAATCTTTCATATCAACAAGCCATCAAAGATCTCACACACATGCATCAAACATAAACAAACAATTATACAAATTCTCACCATTTAACCACCAAAACGATGACCGGTAACCATCACAGTGTCAAAATTACAACCAAAAACAAAGTTATTCCAAGAAACCAAATAACTTAAACCCCAATTGAATAGAATTCAAAGAATCATCCAACAAACAACCATCTTGAACATCAAATAAGAAGATCCAATGATAAAATATTAAACAAGAAACCAAATTGCTTCTTTTAAACACCAATTGAACAATACAACTGTAACCAATTAATTTACAATAAACCCATCATCAAGAACTCTGAAAGATACACCAATTGAACAATACAACTGTAACCAATAAAATTACAAGAAACCCATCATAAGAACTCCGAAAAATATAATTTTTATGAATCAAGAACTCCAAAAGATACCATTTTTAAACAGCAATTAAACAATACAACTGTAATTAATCAAATTACAAGAAACCCATCATCAAGAACTGAAAAAGATACAATTTTTATGAATAATAAAGTATGCAAAAGCAGCAGTGAAGGTTTACCTGTGTTGGGTTGTTGATTTAGGGCTTGTTGATGATGGAGAATTTGGGGAAAAGACAGATAAGCAACGAGCGATTACAAAGAGGAGAGTTTTAGAGAGAGAAAGAATAGCGGTTTAAATTGACATCAATGCAAAAACGCGGTGGTGATGTCATCCATTTTCAAGAATTTATTAGTCAAATTACTGTGTTTTAAACTAGGAGTGAGCCAGTTTAGGTCCCGATCGAAAATAACTGAGAATCGAATCGAAAATATACCTAACTCGACCTAAACTCAAGTATCTAGGTATTTAGATCGGTTTCAATTTTTCATATAAAATCGGGTCGGGTCGGTTCTCGCATTCTCGGTTCTTTTCATGGTGAAACCCGACTTGGACCTATGGACCGGAACCGACCCTATATTTAGGATAGTGAATCAGTTATGTATTTTATGTTTGATCGGTTCTTGGGTCGGATTTTTCCTTTTGCTCACCCCTATTTTAAACTTTTAATATATCTAACTTTTAGTGCTTTTATGTTTTAATAATTGTACTTTGTAAGTTTTAAGAAGTTTCAAACCTTACTACTTGTAAACATTGACCTAAAAGTTTAAACTTTGGTTGATTTATTTAGACTGTCCTAAATGTTTAAATTTTGGTTGATTAAGACTTGATACATGAATTCTCATTTGGTTCATTGGTTGTTTTGAGTTAACTTTTTTTAAGTCAAGATGAATGCATAAAAAAAACAAAAAATACATTTAAAAACAGAGGGGTATTGGATTGAAAAAAACTCTGACTTTCACTAATTGACCAATAATACTTCCAATTTTCAATTTTTACCATACCACACCTAATTTTCAACTTATTTTCCTTTGTTACTTCCAAACTAACTGGACTCCAACCCAGTTAGCTGACTCAGATGCCAAGTCAAGAAACAAATGCCATCTCATCAAACAAGTGACACGTCACTAAATAAGTGTCACATCAGCAAAAAAAACTAACTGGGTTAGGGTTCAGTTAGTTTGAGAGTGTTGTGGGAAAATAAGTTGAAAGTTGGGAGTGGTGTGGTACAAATCGAAAGTTGAGAGTGTTATCGGTCAATTGGTAAAAGTTGTGGTTATTTAAATCCAATATCCCAATAATAAATGGGTTATCTTTTGCCTAGGGGTTTTCGGTTTTTACCCATTCATAACATTACAAAAGACTCTAGCATTGCCATCTCCACAAAATTATACGTAACATAATAAAAACAAATATGTCATGTTCTTCACATGTTTTTCTAGATTATCGAAAATTACAAACAAGATTAAGTTTTTATCTCTTCTTCTTCTTTGTTTGTAGCCTTGGGTGTTTCTTATTTATGTCCTCTTGAAATATTACATAAGATGACCCTGAAGTCACCATTTCCCAGGGGCGGATCTACGTATACCGTTATGGGTTCACGCGAACCCACTAAGTTTCAAAATTTTAATAGAAAATATATATAAAATTTAAGTGAACCTATAAATATTTTAAGAGGTGAACCCATAGGCAAAATGAAAGACTGTTACAATGAAAAAGTCATTTGTTTCTACACATTTGGTTGCACTTTCGATTCTCATTGTTTACGTTTTTTGGAAAGCTTTGTCTCTCTTTTTCTATTCCAATATTTGAAGTTTTCATTTTACAAGATGTGAAATCAATTGTAATATGGTCATGGTCGATCAAATAACTAAAACAGAAACATAATAGCATAAAACATGGCATCAGAATTCAAATAACAATATCAATCTATGCATACATAATTCTAGGAATATCAAATAATGGCCCAAAGTTGCCACTGATATGCATCACCCAACGTCCCAACTCCAAGCGGGTCTTAATTTTGGAATTGACCATTAGTCAAAAAATTATTTGTGAATTATTAATAAAAATAAGAATATAACATTATAGGGTTAGGATAAAATAAAAACTCACCCTAGCCAAGAGAACTATGAGAACTCTTGTTAGCTTTAGATCTAAGGCCATCAACGAACAAGATTAAATCTGATGATTTTAGCATGTGGGTCAAAAATGACTCATTATATTAATACACATAATTACAAAAGGGTAATTTAGTCATTTGGATGTCCATGCCGTTTGAATGTCCATGCTTTTTCCCCTGTTCGGTCACATAACAAGTCAACACACATCAAATCAAAAACTTGTTGAGAGAGGGATGAATATTTGGTACGGTACCGGTACCACGCTCATCCCTATATTGAAATGGGTGTTTGTAAATATACCAGTATTATATATGTTTTATTTGCTTTTTAATTTGCATTTACGATTTACATTTTTAAGTACAAGCATATTGTAGAAATAAAATTTCGAGTAAACTTCCGTTTTGCTCCCTGTGTTTTGGTCGTTTTAACGGTTTTGCCCTAATCCTTTAAAAACAACCATTTTACTCCAATAGTTTACTATGTTTTTTTTTTTTCATTTTGCTCCATGGCCTTAACTCCATCCATAATGTCTGATAACTAAAAGGGCATTTTGTTAATTTTAAGAATAAAAGTAAGGGCATTTTGGTAATTCATTTGTAAAGATATTTATATGATAAATACACACTTATACAAAATCTCTCTCCTCACTCTTCTCTCTCTCTCTCAACATCAGATTCATCTATCTTTTCATTCTCTATCACCAACCACCACCACCCCACTAGAACCCACATTACTAGAATCCAACCACCACCGCTACCATAACCATCACTTCCGGCACCACCTCATCGGAGTTGCATATCAGAGATTTCCGGCGAGGCGGCGAAGCTCGGTCTAAAGTCAACGGTGACGCCATACGTCAGATCTGGTATTTCCAGTGACAGTTTATGGTCGTCTAAAGCGGAGATGGTGGAGGACGAGACAGTGATAAGCGGTGAGCACAATGTCACGATCCGCCTAAATACATAATTTTTTTGGCGAGTTCCGGAAGATTCTGGAACACTAAAGAAGCATATAGGGCTGCCCGGAAGTTTCCGGAACAGCCTACAAGTTGATGGAACGTCTTGGCACCATCGGAAGACTCTAGATCGGCCTTGAAAGAGCTCGGAAGGGTCCAGAAAGGGCTACATAATTCTGTCTAAAGTTTCAGCCAAGAATTCTCTAGAAACACCTTGAAAACACTTGATATTTTGCAAGAAGGCTCTAGAAATCAACTTATAAATATCCAAGATATTATGTAAAGAATTATCTAGATGGAGAATTCTCTAGAACTAGGAAGGACTAGTATAAATAGGATGATGGGGTCTCATTTGGAGATCACCCAACACTATGACAAGTAAACACACTTGTACTTGTAAACACACTCTTGTAAATCTTCTCGTAATCAATACAAAGTTGTTTCTTTGTATACACAACTTGCAACCATCACTTGAATCACTCAAAACACTACATCGTTGGGGCACATGGCTTAACTTAGATCAAGTCTAAGTTGCTACACGTGAGTCAAAAGTTTACTCCGTGACAATAAGGTGGGTTTAAGGAACTTTTAGCTCGGTTTCTTCTTCTTTTTCTTCTGATCCATACCTTTTTGTTTTCCCAGTCGTCTGTTCAACCGCATTTTCCGGTGGTGGTGGTGGTTGGAACTGATAAAGGTCAAGAACACCCGCATTGGAGGTGGTGGTTTCTTGATTTTCCGGCAAAAGCCATTACTCTTCCTCAAAATAATGGCGTTGATTAGAAAAAAAAATCATTACCCTTTATCTCGCCTTCGTCGCACTCCTCGGCCTCAAAATAACCATCACTGGGGTTTTTTCTCTTCCGATTACCAAACCGATCATCTCCGTCTCCGTTCGGTTTCGTCAACGAAGCCATTACTCTTCCTCTGGTTTTCTCGAAAATGTTTCAGAAAGAGGGAGATACAGAGAAGTTATGAGGGTTTTGCTTTGATGCCTGCGCTCAAGTTCAAATGGTTCATGGTTGTACTTTTTGTTCAAAAGTTGCACCCTTTGTTGGAGTAATTACTTCACTTTATATTAATACTTATTATTTAAATATAAATTACCAAAGTACCTTATTTTATACTTGAAGTTACCAAAATACCCTTTGAGTTAACATATAATATGGATGGAGTTAAGACAAGACCGTGGAGCAATTAGTGACCCGAGGAAAATGGGGTTCTTTCGTTGAATGGTCAACCCTTCTCGGTTCACGATTTCGAATCATTTTGTCAAGTATAGAAAATACTGTGAGGATATTGCGACTTTAGGAAATGGACCGACTACTGTTTTTCTCAACCAATTGCCATCCTTTAATAGAATCGCATGGTGTAAACAATACGATGATTATGCCACATTCAATGTCTCAATGTTGCTTCCCGTTTTTCTGTACAATGAAAACTCAAGCTCTTGTATCCCTGCTGAAAGTTCAAGCTCTCTCATCCCTTATCAATGCTCAAAATCTTGTATCGGAGTGGTGGAGATAACTTTAGACAATGGGCTATATTCGGATGGGTTATTTTCGTTGGAGACTGATTTGGGAACTGTGTTTACTCGACCGAATGTATGCTTCTACATCTGTTATTGAATTTTTATTTTCATAAACGGGATATTTTTAAACCTGGTGCACTTCTATTTACAGGAACAAGATGTTAATGTGCTTGATGTGAAGGATCTTAAACTCTACAAGGTAATATTCCAACATAATGATTATTAAACTTATATAATTATCCAACTTAAAAGGTTATGATTATAAACTTACATCAAAATTTTGTTATTTCTAAAACAGAATATAACGATTACCGGAGTTGTTAAACAAATTGAAGATGCAATACAACAAGTTTGCGTATCGCGTAATCTGAGTTGGGCACAAGTTTGGATCTCTACAAATGAGATTCAAACAGGGCAATTAATGGCACTAAAAATTGTCGGGCACATAAACGGTACACCGGGAGAGGACTTTGCTTCATACTCCGCATTGTGTAACCTATTTCCTCTTATGAGTGATGAACCTGTTTTGAAAACATTTCTAGACCATGAATCCCGATACATTCCGATGCCTCGTCCTGAAGTTTTAGAAGTTGTCGGTGTTAACTTCAATTTGGAAAATGTTATTATAATTTTCTCAACCAATGAAGTATTTGATTACATGTTTGAATTCGTGGGTATAAAGGATTCAAACAAGCATTCTTTGTAGACAATAATCCTTATGTTACAAAGTTCTTTTCCTCAATTCACGTTCAAAGTTGATGTTATACTTGTTGAGGCTGTTGATTGGCGCAACCCCCGATCCCTTATCTGTCCCGGGAACGGGCGGACGCGAACTCAGAGTTTCGGTGGTATCAGACGGTTAACTTGGCAGCGGAATTTACATCAGGACCGTAGTTAGGAAATGTTTATCAGAGTAAAACCACCATATTTTATATTAATAACTACATGGGTAAAACCCAAGTTTCTTATTACAACTTAGTAATAAACCCTATTTTATTGAATTTCAAAACATCGTGTTTTAGATAACTTTTATAGCCACTTATTTTCCAAGCCGTCAGTGCTCTCGAGCTGGCTTTTTCCCAGTTGGCTTTCACATTGTGTTACCTGAAACATGTTTTTAAAAATATTTGTCAGTGAGAAATACTGGTGAGTGAATCCCAATTTAATCAAAACAAGTTTTATCATTCGTAGTATTAAGAGCGATTACAATGTTTAAATCTTCATAATTACCCATTCAGTACTTGCCACTCGACCGTATCTATGGCTATGGTCATATCACACATTGGCTAACTCGTCGTCCAATTGTGAAGGTTATCAAGTAATGTATACAAAACCCCATAATACCGACGATAATTGAAGAATTACACGACTCACATACTGGTAATATAATATAAAACAATTGAGGTTTTATAAAAACAGTTGACACAAAAAGGAGATTACTCACATTGCTATCTTAGATTTTCCGTAAGGGTTTCCTGGTGAAAATCTATAATTTACACAAATATACATGCGTTAGTATTAATAACCCATTTTAACATTAGCAATACTCTCCCCGAGACGGCATTCCAATGACTACGTCGGGCAGAACCACGACAGCCATTACGGAACCCTAGATCAATCGGGCAGCGTATCTAATACGTATCCAGGGGTTATAATACTTACAACGGAGCAGAACTTCGCTAATTAGGGGGATATAATACCCGACTATTACTTCTACTACTCAGAAATTCGTTTAGAAAGAAAGAAATGAACGATTTTTGTTGAAGCCCGAGGCCTCCTTATATAGGTGCTGAATCTGGTTCTCTCGCGGCCCGCGTAAGATTAGGCAAGGGTTTACACGGCCTGCCAGGGCAGCTAGGGCGGCAAATGGTCGCTGAGTCGTCGACACGTGTCAGCACCGGGTTTCTCCTTATCTTATAGCTGTCGCGGCCCGCGAAGAATGGAGCAAGAGTTTACGCGGCCCGCTTGAACTTAACAAATCAATGAAATCAGGTTTCAACCTTCATACTGCCCGCGTAAGAGTTGAGGGGGGTTCTACGCGGCCCGCCTCAGCTTAAAAATTAGATTTTTAATTTATTTTTAATGCTATACTATATTTCGGGCTCGGTTTTTACATACGGGGTGTATTTTAAGACATATTGGGGTATGTAAAATATATTAGGGTGTCGGAAAATATTCGAGGGTGTCGGTTTTCTTGAGGGTTGCTACATCCTCCCCACCTTGTTTTAGAGCTCGTCCTCGAGATCTATTGGAACAAGTGTGGATATTTTCGTTGCATTTCAGATTCAAGTTCCCATGTGTACTTCAAGTCCTCTTTTGGAATTTCACTTCCTTTTGACTATAACTAATCTCTTGTGCTTGAGATTCTTAACTTTTCTATCTTCAATTTGTAGAGGTCTTTCTACAAACTTGTGTTGTTCATTTACCTCTATATCCTTAAGAGGTACTACTAGTGATTCGTCAGCTAAACACTTTTTGAGATTAGATACATGAAACACGTCATGTATTCCTGCCATTTACTTTGGCAGTTGTATCTGATAGGCTACAGGTCCTATTCTTCTAATAATCTTAAAAGGTTCAACATACCTGTGACTTAGCTTTCCCCTTTTTGATGAATCTTACCACTCCTTTCCAAGGAGAGACCCTTAACAATACTTTATCTCCTACTTGAGATTCTAATGGTTTGCGTTGGTTGTCAGCATAGCTCTTCTGTTGATCATGTGCTGCTTTCAGTCGTTCCTTGTTTCTTGCACTATCTCAGGTCCATATAGTTGCTTTTCCCCAATTTCTGCCCAACAGACTGGGGTTCGGCACTTTCGTCCATAAAGTGCTTCGAATGGTGCAACATTGATACTTGTGTGATAACTGTTATTATAATAAAATTCTATTAAAGGTAAGTGATCATCCCAATTACCTCCAAAGTCAATTACACAAGCTCTAAGCATGTCCTCCATTGTCTGAATTATCCTTTCACTTTGTCCGTCCGTTTGAGGATGATAAGTTGTGCTTAGCTTTATCTTGGTTCCCATTGCCTTTTGGAAACTTGACCAAAAATGAGAAGTAAAACGACTATCTCTATCAGACACAATTGATAAAGGAATTCCATGTAAAGAAACAATTTCATTTACATATAACTTAGCTAACTGTTCCATACTGAAAGTTTCCTTCATTGGTAAGAAATGAGCTGACTTGGTTAGCCTATCTACAATCACCCAGATTGTATCATTTCCTTTCTTTGTTTTAGGTAATTTAGTAACAAAATCCATTGTTATTAATTCCCATTTCCATACTGGCATTTCTAACTGTTGTAGAAATCCTGAGGGTTTCTGGTGTTCAGCTTTAACTTGTGAACAGGTTAAACATTTAGAAACATAGGCTGCTATGTCCTTTTTCATTCCTATCCACCAGAAATTTTTCCTTAAATCCTGGTACATCTTATCATTTCCTGGATGTATTGTATACTTAGACTTATGGGCTTCTTCTAGTATATGATGACGTAAGTTTCCTAATTTAGGTATCCACATTCTCTTCTTATGGAATCTCCAAATTCCATCTGTTCCTTGTTCTAATTCCTTAATCATACCTTTCAGTTTTTCAGTATCATCCTTGATTACTGATTCTTGTACTTTTCTTATCTGATCATTTAAATCTACTTGAAGATTTAATTTAGGAGAATGTACCCTTTTTGGCTTTTCATGATACTTTCGGCTTAAAGCATCTGCCACTACGTTTGCTTTTCCTTCATGATACTGGATATCATAATCATAATCATTAAGCATCTCCATCCAGCGTCTTTTGCCTCATATTCAATTCTTTTTGCCCGAAAACATACCTTAAACTCTTATGATCAGTGAATATGGTAAACTTACTACCATAAAGGTAATGTCTCCAAATCTTAAGGGCAAAAATTATAGCTCCTAATTCTAGATCATGGGTTGAATAATTCTCTTCATGATTCACTAAATGTCCAAGAAACTATACTTGCTCTAACCAAAACTTGTACTTGTAAAATTTAGCATAAAGCTTTTCCTTTCTTAATAGACTTAAAAGTGCGTGCAAATGCTTTGTATGATCCTCTTTAAAATTAGAATATCGTCTATAAAAACAATTATGAATTTATCCAAATATGGCTTACATATTCGGTTCATCATGTCCATAAATGCGGCTGGGGCATTGGTTAAACCAAATGGCATGACAGTAAATTCATAATGGCCATACCTCGTTCTGAATGCGGTCTTAGGAATGTCCTCTTCTTGTACCTTTAATTGATGATATCCTAACCTTAAATCGATTTTTGAGAAAAAATGAGCTCCTTGTAGTTGGTCGAACAGATCATCGATTCTCGGTAATGGGTATCGGTTCTTAATCGTGACTTTATTCAATTCACGGTAGTCAATGCACATATACATTGATCCGTCCTTCTTTTTAACAAACAGTATCGGCGCTCCCCATGGCGACGAACTCGGCTGTTTGAATCCTTTCTCCAATAATTCGTCCAATTGTTTCTTCAGTTCCTGCATTTCTGTGGGTGCCAAACGGTAAGGTGCTTTGACAATCGGGGCTGTTTCTGGTAGCAGATGGATTCTGAATTCGACTTCTCTGTCTGGCGGTAGTCCTGGTAATTCTTTAGGAAATACATCTGAAAACTGAGATACTACTGGAATATCTTTTAGTTCCTTTCCTTTAGTGTTAGTGATTATGGAAATCAAATACACTATAGAACATTTTCTTATATAACTTGCAGTTTTCATCACAGAGATAAATTTTGTGGATCTAGAGGGCTTATCTCCTTTAATTGTGATCGTTTGACCTTTTGGTGAATTTACTTGAATTTAACTTTTGATCACATAAAATACTGGCTTTATTGGCTATTAACCAATCCATTCGTAATACAATATCAAATCCTACCAGATTCATTGGGTAAAGATTTGTAATAAACTTATGGTTTAGAATTTCTATTCTTGCTCCCTGCAAGATTTCAGAAATCTTAATGGTTTCTCCATTCGCTGTCTCTATTAGACATACTTGTGGTAGTTTAGTTAATGATTGATTTAGAAATTTGCAAAACGAAGTATTAATAAAACTTTGGTTCGCACCAGAGTCAAATAACACTTTAGCAAAAACAGCATTAACTAAAAACGTACCAGTGATCATATTCGGGATCATCTTTGCTTCTTCTGCAGTCTAAACAAATGCTCTAGCATTTTTAGTGTTCTTGTTGTTCGTAGCTGGAGATAATTTTGGACAATTTGGCTTGATGTGACCTTGTTCTCCGCAGTTGTAGCATATCCTGTTGTTTTTCTTCCTACAGTCTTCTTCCCTGTGTCCCGATATTTTGCAAAAGTTACAGTATATGGAGCATCTTCTTGAGTGCTTTCTTTTGCAATTCTTACAGTAGGGTGTAGAGGTAGAACCTATATTTTTCCCACGATTAAAATTTCCAGAACGAAATTCTTGTGTAAGCTTCTGGGTGAGGTTCCTTCTCTGGTCTTCTTCACGGGTACGGACTAACTCATCAGTCAAGGTATTCGCTAGTTCTACATATTCTTCTATGGTTTGGGGTCTAGCTGCCTTGACTACATGTCTTATCTCCCCGATTAATCCCCAGATGTAACGGGAGATTAACACTGGTTCGGGTGAAGCAAGGGTTGGCACTATTCTAGCATATTCGAATAATATTTTAGTGTATCCCTTACTATCTACACCAATCATCCTAAGGTTTAGGAATTTGTTTGCTATTTGTTCCTTCTCATTAGGTGGACAGAATTTCCTTTCTATCATGTTCTTAAATTCTTCCCACTCCATATTGTAATTTCTATCACTTCCCCTAGTTTGGAGGATAGTGTTCCACCATTCTAGTGCGGAATTTTTAAACAGATTAGAAGCAAACAGTATTTTATCTTCTTCTGCGCACTTGCTTATTCTTAAGACAGCCTCAATCTTTTCTATCAAGCGTAGGGTTGCAATGGCCTCTTCATTGCCCGAGAATTCCATTGGTTTACAGGACCAGAATTCTTTGTAAGAACAACCATAAGGCATGGTTCTTCTTCTTTTGGGAATGGGCGCTTGAAGTAAGGGTCCATTGTTCACGCTGTTTTCTGGTTCGGTTGGTCGCTTACTGCTATGCTTACTTTTATTATTCGCTTCTTGAATCGTTTGAATAATAAATGGCATTGCATCTATAATTCATTGTGCCACTATGTGTTGAACGGCACTATTAACCATTTGGTTTCCATTGTTATTGATGCTAGGATTCTCATTAACCAAGTTAATGTTACTCTGGTTATCATTATTCAGATTTCCTTGATTTACTTCGTCGGCCATCTGAATTTTTAAACAAATATTAATATCATAGAATAATATTTAATATAGCCAATCACATGAAACACAATTTAGCCAAAAGCATCGATCATTGTGACTTTACTATATTCATATATTACACATCAGTACTGAAATTAAAAATTACAATACCGACTGAAATAAATAATAATAGGCATCCGTACACACATATTTTATTTTATTATTATTATTATTATTATTATTATTATTATTATTATTACTACTATTATTATTATTATTGTTTCACCGTCACATTCAAGGATATGGATTCATCCAGAAATCCATATTGCGCTCATCGTATTTCCATACGAGTCGCTTTCCCATTTGTTGCATTCTCTCACTACTTTCTAGAATTTCCTCACCAAAAGTCCTAAGTTCTTGTACATTTTCTACACTCATTGGGGGTGCAGGTTCTAGGACTGGGTTCGGAATCTGGGGTGCGGGTTTCTGATATGGGGTGTAGGTGCCTGAAATCGATAAGGATCTTCTAAAACTTCCCTAAGGTATACATCATGGTAATATGGATCTAGAGGGTCCAAACCTGGGTAGGCTCCTAAGTTTTGCATGGGTATGTCTTCATGTAGGGCTGTAAACGAACCAAACGTTCGGCGAACAGTTCGTGAACTGTTCGGCGGGAAGTTCGTTTGTTTGTTAAACAAACGAACACAAACAAGAAATTCCGTTCGTTTAGTTAAATGAAAAAACATGAACAGAGGCCGTGTTCGTTCGTTTATGTTCGTGAACGTTCGGTAACGTGTTTACTTGTGTTCGATAGTTCATTAGTGTTTTTAGTTTTTATATCTATTTAACTACTTCAAAATTCCAACAAATTAAATATCTAATAAGTGTCCGTGTATTATATATTCTGTTTATGAACGATTGTTTGTGTTCGTTTGTTTCCATTTGTGTTCATGAACATTAGTTTGTGCTCATTTGTGTTCATCAACGTTCGTTTTTGTTCATTGCCTAAAATTAAAAAAAACAAACACAAACGAACACGAACATTTTCATTTCTTTAACAAACGAACATGAACATAAAATCTTGTTTGATACGTGTTCGTGAACGGTTCGCAAACACATATATTTCTTAACAAACGAACACGAACAAGGTCTTGTTCGTGTTTGTTCGGTTCATTTACGACCCTATCTTCATGTATTGGGTAACGTTGCACATAGTCCCTATTGTTATCCCACCAGGGGTCGTAATTTGGGTCTAAGGGATTTGGTTGAAATGAGGTTTCCTTATCTTTTGGTGATCTACCTAATTGACAATAGATGTCCGAAATTCTTTTCTTACTCATACTGTAAACTAACAAATAGTCAATTAACACATAACAATAATTACAATTATGCACGTATTTCCATAATTTATTTCCTAACACAAAATATAACTTTAAGTGTCAGCGGAACACTTCTTTGGCTTAGACCAGTGGCTAGGCTCTGATACCACATTCTGTCGCAACCCCCGATCCCTTATCTGTCCCGGGAACGGGCGGACGCGAACTCAGAGTTTCGGTGGTATCAGACGGTTAACTTGGCAGCGGAATTTACATCAAGACCGTAGTTAGGAAATGTTTATCAGAGTAAAACCACCATATTTTATATTAATAACTACATGGGTAAAACCCAAGTTTCTTATTACAACTTAGGGATAAACCCTATTTTATTGAATTTCAAAACATCGTGTTTTAGATAACTTTTATAGCCACTTATTTTCCAAGCCGTCAGTGCTCTCGAGCTGGCTTTTTTCCCAGTTGGCTTTCACATTGTGTTACCTGAAACATGTTTTTAAAAATATTTGTCAGTGAGAAATACTGGTGAGTGAATCCCAATTTAATCAAAACAAGTTTTATCATTCGCAGTATTGAGAGCGATTACAATGTTTATATCTTCACAATTACCCATTCAGTACTTGCCACTCGACCGTATCTATGGCAATGGTCATATCACACATTGGCTAACTCGTCGTCCAATTGTGAAGGTTATCAA
Organism: Helianthus tuberosus; assembly: GCA_030545235.1. Taxonomy (NCBI): domain Eukaryota; kingdom Viridiplantae; phylum Streptophyta; class Magnoliopsida; order Asterales; family Asteraceae; genus Helianthus; species Helianthus tuberosus. The sequence goes on from CM060362.1 coordinate 7,006,114, forward strand.
GTAATGTATACAAAACCCTATAATACCGGCGATAATTGAAGAATTACACGACTCACATACTGGTAATGTAATATAAAACAATTGAGGTTTTATAAAAACAGTTGACACAAAAAGGAGATTACTCACATTGTTATCTTAGATTTTCCGTAAGGGTTTCCTGGTGAAAATCTATAATTTACACAAATATACATGCGTTAGTATTAATAACCCATTTTAACATTAGCAATACTCTCCCCGAGACGGCATTCCAATGACTACGTCGGGCAGAACCACGACAGCCATTACGAAACCCTAGATCAATCGGGCAGCATATCTAATACGTATCCAGGGGTTATAATACTTAAAACGGAGCAGAACTTCGCTAATTAGGGGGATATAATACCCGACTATTACTTCTACTACTCAGAAATTCGTTTAGAAAGAAAGAAATGAACGATTTTTGTTGAAGCCCGAGGCCTCCTTATATAGGTGCTGAATTTGGTTCTCTCGCGGCCCGCGTAAGATTAGGCAAGGGTTTACGCGGCCAGTCAGGGCAGCTAGGGCGGCAAATGGTCGCTGAGTCATCGACACGTGTCAGCACCGGGTTTCTCCTTATCTTATAGCTGTCGCGGCCCGCGAAGAATGGAGCAAGAGTTTACGCGGCCCGCTTGAACTTAAAAAATTAACGAAATCAGGTTTCAAGCTTCATACTGCCCGCGTAAGAGTTGAGGGGGGTTCTACGCGGCCCGCCTCAGCTTAAAATCAGATTTTTAATTTATTTTTAATGCTATACTATATTTCGGGCTCGGTTTTTACATACGGGGTGTATTTTAAGACATATTGGGGTATGTAAAATATATTAGGGTGTCAGAAAATATTCGAGGGTGTCGGTTTTCTTGAGGGTTGTTACATTGATGGAGTTCAACGATTCAATCTTTTCGAATAAAAGGGATCAATCTCTAACAAAGGAACGTAAAAGGTGATGTAACTAAATGACGAGCTTACAATGATACAAAAATAATTCGGAGTAACTCTTAAGGAGGTTGCCAAGAACCTTGAATGTAATGATCATATTCCACCATATATTCCAACTTAAAATTAAATTATAAATTTTAATAACAATAATTTTCTTTCATTCTACAAACGGTTTAACTACTCTAAGATCAAAGTTGAGATTACCCGGTGTCAAGGAATGGTCGGGACTAGGGGTGTTCAAAAAAACCCGACTCCAAAACCGAATCCAAAATATCCAAAATTTCGGACATCCGAATATCGGATAATCCGAAAGTTCGGATTCAGATATTAATTCTAAAAATTTTCGGATATTCGGATTATCCGAATCCGAAACTTAGAAAACAAAAATAATAGAAATATGTTAAAGTATGTATTATATACATTATGGCCCAATGGCACCCATTTTAGCTTTAGGATACCGGATACATTAAGTCATTAAGACTACTATATGACAGTACGCACACATTGAAAATTAGGGTTTCTTGTTCAGTGTTCACACCATAACAGTGCGTCGCCCCCTTCTCCCACCTTCGATCTCACATTTCTTCCACATTCCATCTCCGGTCAATGCCTATTTATCCGCCGGTAAATTATAAATCTGATTGATTTCTCTGATCGGACGCCGCTCTCCGTCATCTGTCTTGGTTTCTCCAGTCACGAAAGATTCGATTTGAATGTTTAGTTGTTTAAAACTTTGGATTGTTTTGAATATGTTGTGGTGTTTTGAAACTTTGAACTTTTTAAGCTTGGATTTTATTATCAGTTTGTTGAATGTTTTAGATATAATAAACTTGAAAAATTGTATACGAAACATGTTTAGTTTTGATCTAATTAGAAAATAGATTTTTGTTTTTTTTTAAGTTCGGATATCTGTTTTGATATCCGCACTAATCCAGAATTTCAGATTCGGGTTCGGATGTCAATATTCACTATCCGAAAATCGGATTATCCGATCTTGAACACCCCTAGCCGGGACCCACATACATGAAGAAAATGAACATGACAGTTCCACCAACTATTACCCAAATCCTCAGCTTAGAGGAGGGGAAAAAAAAAAGAAAACGGGGAAGAGCGAAACTTCTGCTCAGAACAAGGATAAAGAAAATGTGAGACTCCCACTAGAACTACCTAGGAGTCCAAACAAAGAAGAAAAAAATCATAGTAAAAGTTGAGATAAGACGGCCATTATGAAATTTTCTATTTCCTTGCCTGTGAGCATGGAACCCTCGATGTAGAAATTGCTAAAAGACTTAAGTTGGAGGATGGGAGTTATTTCATTGATTACAAGGACGATGATGATGATTGGGTCATACTGACTTATGAGGTGGAGATGGAAGACTGCATCAAATGCTCAAGGAAACATGATTTTGGCCGAATCGTACTACAGTTGCGCGTACGAGCAAAGGAAGGTGCAGGTCCTAGTGCTTCAGGTTAGTGACACAAGTTTGTTAACTCATGAAGATTTTGTTGAAATGTGGTATGTGGTGATTCAAACTTCAAACTTCAAACTACGAAGGTGGTATATGTGATATAGAGGCTGATATTTGTAAATTTTGTTGAGATCGGTATATGTGATATTGGTAGGGTGGTGTAAATGTGATATAGAGGTCTATATTTGAAAATTTTGTGAAATGGTATTTGAAAATTCAAACCGATCATCTCCGTCTCCGTTCGGTTTCATCAACGAAGCCATTACTCTTCCTCTGGTTTTCTCGAAAATGTTTCAAAAAGAGGGAGATACAGAGAAGTTATGAGGGTTTTGCTTTGATACCTGTGCTCAAGTTCAAAAGGTTCATGGGTGTACTTTTTCTTACAAAAGTTACACCCTTTGGTGAAGTAATTACTTCACTTTATATTAATACTTTATATTTAAATATAAATTACCAAAGTACCTTATTTTATACTTGAATTTACCAAAATACCATTTCAGTTAACACACAATATGGATGGAGTTAAGACCGTGGAGCAAATTGGTGACCCGAGGAAAATGGGGTTCTTTCGTTGAATGGTCAACCCTTCTCGGTTCACGATTTCGGGAATCATTTTGTCAAGTATAGAAAATACCGTGAGGATCTTGTGACTTTAGGAAATGGACCGACTAATGTTTTTCTCAACTAGTTGCGATCCTTTAATAGAATCGCATGGTGTAAACAAAACGATGATTCTGCGACATTCAATGTCTCAACGTTGCTTCCCGTTTTTTTTTGTACAATGAAAACTCAAGCTATTGTATCCCTGCTGAAAGTTCAAGCTCTCTCATTCCTTATCAATGCTCAAAATCTTGTATCGGAGTGGTGGAGATAACTTTAGACAATGGGCTATATTCGGATGGGTTATTTTCGTTGGAGACTGATTTGGGAACTGTGTTTACTCGACCGAATGCATGCTTCAACATCTGTTATTGAATTTTTATTTTCATAAATGGGATTTTTTAAACCTGGTGCACTTCTATTTACAGAAACAAGATGTTAATGTGCTTGATGTTAGGGGTGTTCAAGATCGGATTATCCGGTTTTCGGATATCCGAAAACCGGATATCTGAAAATTTCGGATAGTGAATATTGATATCTGAATCCTATCCGAAATTTTGGATATCCGATTTTCGGAATGTCCGAAATTTCGGATACAGATTCGGATATCCAAACGGATATCCGAATTTATAAAAAAAATTAAAAAATTCGTTTTGTGTATAGATTAAATCTAAACTTATATTCGATTATCCAAATTTTCAATTAAAACAAAAAACAATCATAAGTTCACACGAATACAATTATTTACTACTTTTTATTAGTTTTTACAATACTTTAAACTAAATATAATGCTCATATATGATATATATTTATAAAAAAAATAATTAGCTTTCGGATATTGGATAATCGGATTATCCGAAATTTTTGAAATTCATATCCGATTCCGAATCCGAAAATTCGGATATCCGAAATTTCAGATATTTCGGATTAGGTTTCGGATCTGGATTTTTTTGAACACCCCTACTTGATGTAAAGGATCTTAAACTCTACAAGATAATATTCCAACATAATGATTATTAAACTTATATAATTATCCAAATTAAATGGTTATGATTATAAACTTACATCAAAATTATGTTCTTTCTAAAACATAATATAATGATTACCGGAGTTGTTAAACAAATTGAAGATGCAATACAACAAGTTTGCATATTGTGTAATCTGAGTTAGGCACAAGTTTGGATCTTTACAAATGAGATTCAAACAGGGCAATTAATGGCACTAAAAATTGTCGGGCACATAAACGGTACACCGGGAGATGACTTTGCTTAATACTCCGCGTTGTGTAACCTATTTCCTCTTACGAGTGATGAGCCTGTTTTGAAAACATTTCTAGACCATGAATCCCAATACATTACATTCTGATGCCTCGTCCTGAAGTTTTAGAAGTTGTGGGTGTTAACTTCACTTTGGAAAATGCTATTACAATTTTCTCAACCAATGAAGTCTTTGTTTACGTGTTTGAATTCGTGGGTATAAAGGATTCAAACAAGCATTCTTTGCAGACAATAATCCTTATGTTACAAAGTTCTCTTCCACATTTCACGTTCAAAGTTGATGTTATTCTTGTTGAGGGTGTTGATGGAGTTCAAAGCTTCAATCTTTTTCGAATAAAAGGAATCAATCTCTCATAAAGGAACGTAAAAGGTGATGTAACTAAATGACGAGCTTACAAAGATACAAAAACAATTTGGAGTAACCCTTAAGGAGGCTGCCAAGAACCTTGAATGTAATGATCATATTCCATCATATATTCCAACTTAAAATTAAATTATAAATTTTAATAACAATAATTTTCTTTCATTTTGCAGATGGTTTAACTACTCTAAGATCAAAGTTGAGATTAGCCTGTGTCAAGGAATGGCCGGGACCCACATATATGAAGAAAATGAACATGACAGTTCCACCAACTATTGCCCAAATCCTCAGCTTAGAGGAAGGGGAAAAAAGAAAACGGGGAAGAGCGAAACTTCTGCTCAGAACAAGGATAAAGAAAATGTGAGACTCCCACTAGAACTATCTAGGAGTCCAAACAAAGAAGAAAAAATCATAGTAAAAGTTGAGGATAAGACGAGCATTACGAAATTTTATCTTTCCTTGCCTGTGAGCAACGTTTTCAGACCCCGACCGGACTGGCCGGCCGAACTGGTCGGGCCGGGGTTCGGAAGCTTTGCCAGGCCAGTTCACTTTGTCAGCCCGTTTCTGCATCAGGCCGGGGGTCCGGTCGGAGACCGACGGTTCGACCGACGATCCGTTAGGAGAGGTTGAGCCGGTGCTTCCATCTTCTGTTCTGTTACTCCTGTAAACTCATTCACACTCAGCCTTAATCGATCTTCTTTGTGTGTTCATTGATTGTTATTCACTTATTTTTCTTCAAGAGATGACTACCATTATCTATGTATGAGATGAAGGCAAAAAGAAACAGAAGAAAGAAGGATGAAGATGAAAACGACTGATAACAAAAGCAACTTTCAAACCCTAATAACCTAATAATAAGACAAATGGGCTAAATGGGCTAAGATATGTAATTATTACATTTGGGCTTCTCCACCAGTAAAATGAAAATGAAAATGAAAATGAAAATTATATTGAATAATAATGATATATCATATAATCATAAGCAAAAAAAAGCTACGTAATATAAAAATTGTAAATAAAATAAAATTAACCAAGTGAATTAGCTATGAATGTAATTAAATAAATAACTAAGTATTATTATAGATAGATAATTTTAGATTTAGATGTTTATAAACTAATGATTTTTCATATTTTAAAAATCATATATATTCCGGTTTTTAAATCCGGTCCGACCAGTGAACCGGTGAGGAGGCCGGTTCAACATCCGGTCCGGTCCTGAAAACATTGCCTGTGAGCCATGGAACCCTCGATGCAGAAATTTCTAAAAGACTTGAGTTGGAGGATGGGAATTATTTCATTGATCACAAGGACGATGATGATGATTGGGTCATACTGACTTATGAGGGGGAGATGGAAGAAAAATGCATCAAATGCTCAAGGAAACATGATTTGGGCCAAAATCGTAGTACGGTTGCGCGTACGAGCAAAGGAAGGTGCAGGTCCTTGTGCTTCAGGTTAGTGACATTAATTTGTTAACTCATGAAGATTTTGTTGAAATGTGGTATACGGTGGTTCAAACTTCAAACTACGAAGGTGGTATATTTGATATAGAGGTTGATATTTGTAAATTTTGTTGAGATCGGTATATGTGATATTGGTAGGATGGTGATATATGTGATATAGAGGTCTATATTTGAAAATTTTGTGAAGTGGTATATGCGATATAGAGGTTTATATTTGGAAACTTTGTTGAGATGCAGTATATGAGTGGTACAATAGTTTTGAACATTTTGGTTATAATGTGTTGATTTGTTGAAAAACAGTATATGTGTGGTATAATAGTTTTGAAGATTTTGGTTGTAGTGTGTTGATTTGTTGAAAAGCAGTATATGTGTGGTATAGTACTTTTGAAGATTTTAGTTATAATGTGTTGATTTGTTAAAAAGCAGTATATGTGTGATACAATAGTTTTGAAGATTTTGGTTATAATGTGTTGATTTGTTGAAAAGCAATATATGTGTGGTACAGTAGTTTTGAAGATTTTGGATATAATGTGTTGATATTGGAAGGCTTTGAACGATTTTCCTATGGGGTTCGGAAATTTATATAAGATTTGTCTTGGTAGGTGTGAATTTTACCGAATTGATTACAATTTTTTACTGTCCTTATAAATGTGTAAACTATGCCGGTAGTGTCAGACTTTGAAGGTCGAGAAAGTGAATTGCTTATGATATATGACATGTTACGTCTACACACGTGTGGTGCTTATTACAACAAACCTTGAAATTTGAGAAACTGTTATTACGTGTTCTTGTACGATGAGCTTACTGTAAATTTGTGGCTATGGGATGAGCCCCAAGGGATGGGCCAAGGGTGTGGTGATGAGCCCCGTTATAAATACGTATGTATGTGTGTGTGTGTTGATAAGGAGAAGAGGGACCGTCGTTGGCGTCTTGGAGATGATGATGGGGACGAGACGAAACAGTGGGGAGCGGTGTGGACGTGCCTCCACGGGGATCGACGGCCCTCCGCTGTCCCCCACACCGCATAGCCTAATTGTTCTTATAATAACCCTTTAAAGTATTGAATCTTTTGTTATTCTGTTTTCTTTTCTTATTATATACCATGGTATATCATATTTATGTTTCAATGAACATGTGTGGATACAAAAACCGTAATCGGTTAATCGGATAACGTTAATCAATCGGTTTCATTTAGTCAGTTTTACATATGGTTTCGGTTCGGTTTGATTACGTGTCAAATAACCTTGTTTTACATGTGCTTTTGATTCAGTTTGGTTTAGAGCCAGATAACTGCGAATTACATTCGGGCTAAAGGGCAAAAAAGCAATTTTGTCATACAAATGAATAGATTAAATATCTAATGGTTTTTCACATGTTGATGTTTTTATAAAGGGCTTTTACGGTTTTTCACATGTTGGTGGTTTTAAAATCAAATTGTCCATATTGATTATGGGTTTTACAAAGGGCATTTACAAAACCAATTGTCAGACTATTTTTTAATAATAAAGAAAAACAAAGAAGTTTCATTGTCGAGTCCCTAAGAATCAGACCACTGAGTTGACTGAGGAGATTCATCTACGTCCAAGCTTCACCTTCGAGATTACTACAAGAAAAAGAACACCATTAGCCTCGCCACGGAGGGGGGGTAATCTGTGACCAAGCTCTAATGTAAGAATAAGAAAGCTTGTCTGGGTAACAATTAGAGTTCGACACGATAAATCAGTTGGAGTAAATGGTGTGGATTTCTTATAAGCTTATTCAATGATTCCATAGAGAATGTTTTTGAGAGTAAATGCAGATGGCTTTTTTAGGGTTTGAGTTACCTTCCCATGTTGATCTCCTCCTTGGCTTATATGGGGAGATTCACTTATCAGACGGGACCCACTATTGTTGAGGTCTGACGGATAAACTGCCGGGTAAAAGGAATGTCTGGGCATCCCTGTCTCCCTTGTGGGATCTCAAAAGATCCTTTCATTAAATGATAAGCATCCCAATCACAGAAACCTCGCCGCCCTCAACTCATTCTCTCTTACATGCAATTAATGCTGATGAGAAGTCCCATCATCGGTCATCCTCATCGGAACAGTGACCTGCTATGGGAGCCATGTTTTCTTTCAGGTCTCCTGCTCAACCTATTGCTTTGGTTCTTTTATCATACTTGGGCCCAATTGGTGTTCAATAATAATGGGCTGGTTGATTATAGAGAATGGAAGCCCAGACGAGGAGCCTAACTAGGGACCCTCGTCATCATTAACTATGATGGTATTGCTTTGTCATAGTCTTTTCGAATTAACTAGATAGTGTCATTGGAGGCATTTTTTATTATTATTAAATAGGATCTTTTTTATAATGTAAGTAGAAATACTGGATCAAAAAGGAGCTTTTGATATCTAACACATGTTAATTAAACCAACTATTTTACTAACATAAGAGAAACCGGTCTTTAATGTTTGGTTTGTACACGAATGCCCTGCTACAATGTATATGTATTGTATAAACTTAAGAAATTTTGCATCATATATAGTGATACTAAAGATATTTAGAATTCACACCTCATTGCAACGCGTGGGTTGGCGTTAACTCGTATATACAATTACCAACTTGGGTCATGTCCTTTCATTTAAAAGTTGCGTCGGTTAAAAAATATATTATACATATATACAAATACCAATTTGGGTCATACCCTTTCATTTAAAAGTCGTGTCGGTTAGAAAAGTTATATACTTTAAAAGTCGCATCGTTTAGAAAAGTTATATACAATTACCGACTTGCGTCATAGCGTTTCATTTAAAAGTCGTGTTGGTTAGAAAATTTATATACTTTAAAAGTCGCGTCGATTAGAAAAGTTACATATTATAATATAATATTAACAGAGTTATCTATATATTTCACCAAAACACTTGCCAAGTTATATCAAAACAGAAGGTAGACGTGCAACAAGTTGCGCCTCCACCCCTTTCTGAATTGCAAACCCTAACCTTCCCAAGACAAACCCCTGCCCCTGGGGTTGAACAATTGTTATGGATGACCCGTTGGACCCTTGTCAAGAAGTGGATAGCTTTTGGTGCTAAGGAGTCAAATGTATCAAAGGCTAAAGGGACAAAGACATGCTGGTTCTCTACGCAAGCTTTAGCGTGCTTATCCACTTTCTTTGATTATGACTTTCTTTCTACTTGTCCAGCTACAAACCCGTTTTCCCTTAAACAAACCAAAGGGAAAACCCCCATGAGGTCCACACGAGCATGTTTCCCCCAGCCAAAGATGAGTAGATCCGCTCGTCGCAGAGTAGATCTCCCTTCCAGAGGGTCCGTGAGTAAATTCACAGGGGCCTCATTCTTAGTAGAAATCACATATCTTCTTATGATGTCCCACAAAACATCCCACACTCAGTCATGTCGATATTTGAACCCATGGAGCTCTTTACAATGAACTGCGTGCTCCCTGTATTTTTCCATACAAGCTTTACGTTATATCGGGTAGGTTTCATCTTCCGGGTACATAGGGATCATTAACCGGTATTTGAGAATGGCTCTGTATTCTACTGCAGACATGCATTGTCCCAACCCCTCAATCGGGATAACGGTCAAAAAATCCTGAGCATGGGGACCCTTCAGACACCCAAACACCGCCTTCTAGCGGGATGACAAATCAAAAACTTCTCCCAGCCTTTGAGCGATTTTGTTAAACAGAGCATTCACCAAAGTTTTTTATGGCTTTGCAGGGGCGATGTCCTTATTAGAGAAACCGCCAATATCCAAGCTGGGAGAGGGACACTTAAGCGTTCGAGCGCCTGCTGATAGTCCAGGTCAAGCCTGACGACTTCACTGTTTCGAAGGATATGATCATGTAGTTCCCAAGACTGAGCTCTAGACACCACAAAGGCATAAGCCCCAACATCTTGAGCTCAAAGGAGACCTAAACCACCTAAACACATTGGCAGAGATGCCAGATGTAAGGACTCTCAAAATTGTCCCAAAATAACCCGGAAGTGAAAACCCGGAACCCTGAAACCATACCGTGCATAAAAAAATAAGAAAACAAGAAATATGGTATTCAGGCGGGCCGCGTAAGAGTTGGCTTAGTCTTACGCGGGCCGCGTCAATATCACATTTGACCGGATAAGTATCCAGGCCACGTATAACCCATCTGGCAACCCTAACTCGTGACCCAGCAAACCTATGCGTAGAATAGGCGGCCTCGCGGGCCGCGTAAAGGTCAAGCCAAGGTTCACGCGGGCCGCGTGAACCTCAGTTTTCAGCTATAAATAGCTTAGCTCAGGGGCTTTCATTATGTGTCGACGAAAACTTTCAAAAACGAAAGTACACTGCTCTAAAGTCGAAATTTCAATTATTATAGCGAGGCGCTGCTACGATACAGGGTATTAACTAGATCGCTGCTACGATTCAATGTCCGATCGATTGAAAACTATCCAATGGATGTTTAAGTGCTGCCCAAATTAGGGTTATGCTTTGTCATTCGTCGTGAATTCGATGGATGTTTAAGTATCGCACTTTGTCATTCGTTGTGAGGGTTTTAATCTCGTGAGTTATCGTAAATGCTGTATTAGTTACTGACCTAGTTCGTGTGCATTGTTATTTAAATTAGGTTACAAGGCTAATCAGTAGGCTAAACTCTGCCCGCATAAATCTGCAGTGTGAGTCATTCTCTTTTTATCAACTGTTTTACAATACCTCAAATTATTTTCAAAAGTTATAATTACAGGGAGTAAGTCGTGGATATCTTGAATCACTGGCTAGTGGGGTATTGTGCACATTACTAATTTTTCACGGTTAGGTTCATTGACCTAACAATGATAAACGTCACTACTTGGGGTGGGACCCAATAGTGGTATGACCATCGTCACCATTGTGACACGGCGCCAGATAAAAATAAGATAGAAGCCATTGTAATCGCTCTTATGCTGTAATTAATAACTAGGTGTCATTTTATCAAATTGAGTGACTCACCAGTATTTCCCCGCTGACAAAATATTTTTAAAACATGTTTCTGGCGACCTGCTGTAAATCAAGGAAAACGTGCTACGGAGTACTAACCAGCTTAAAGAGGTGGCTCAGTTAAAAGTGAATAAACATGTTTTAATAAATCAGGGAATTTCCTAGTTAAATTCCTCTATTGTAAATTACGGGGTTTTATCCCGAATTATGAAATAAAATAATCGGGCATTTTTAAGTTTTAAAAGATCCTGTTAAAATCTTCCGTTGTCGCATCAATTAATAAATACCACGCGAGTTCCTGCCCCGCGGCTCCTGGACCGGGTCAAACCGGTGGCGGTGGCCGTGACACCTGACGCCACTGGAGGTCACCAAAGAAGGGGCCACCACTCACGACTATGTTTTCTATAGCCTCCCTGAGGCCATCATCAAACCGAGATACCGCATCCTCCATCAAATGGGGTTGACAAGTCCGCAGCCCAAAAAGTAACTTAGCAACCCCCATGCACGACTTTAGCGGAAGGAGTTCACATTGGGATCCCTAGGGCAGGGCAATAGTTTCATGAGGTAAACCGCCCCCGAGGCCCGCTGTAAGGACCTGCAAAAATGATCATAAACGACCCGTAAGTGAAAACCCGGACCCCTGAAACCCTAATGTTCATGAAAAACCAAGAAAACAAGATTTTTTGACTTCTCGCGGGCCGCGTAAAAGATAAGCCCAGGGTGACGCGGGCCGCGACAGGACAGCTGGTGACCGGGGGTGTGTTACAGGCCACGTGGCAGCCACGTGGCGAACCTACTGGTGACACGCTAGCCCTACACGTAGACTAGGGGCCCTCACGGGCCGCGTAAGATTCATCTAAGGGTTTACGCGGGCCGCGTAAAACCCAATTTCATGCTATAAATTGCCTGTGCATGGGACTTGCTTCTGTGCTCGAAAACTTTACTCAAAAACGAAAGATACTGCTCAAAATCACAATTTCACTTAGGGAAACGCTGCTACGAATACAGGGTATTAACTCGATCACTGCTACGATGCAATGTCCGATCGATTGAAACCGATCTGATGGATGTTTAAGTGCTGCCCGTATTTGGGCTATACTTTGCCATTCGTCGTGAGGGTTTTGATTTCGTGAGTTATCATAAATGTTGTATTAAGTTACTGACATAGTTTCGTGTGCATTGTTATTTAAACTAGGTTACAAGGCTAAATTAGTAGGCTAAACTCTGCCCGTCTAAACTTGCAATGTGAGTCATTCTCTTTTTATCAACAACGTGTTACAATACTCAAATTATTTTCAAAAGTTATAATTACAGGGATTAAGTCTTGGTTATCTTGAATCACTGGCAAGTGGGGTATTGTGCACATTACTAATTTCTCACGGTTAGGTTCACCAACCTAACAGTGACAATCATCACTACTTGGGTGAAAGGACCCAATAGTGGTATGACCATCGTCACCAGGGTGTGACACGGCGCCAGATAATAATAAGATAGTAGCCATTGTAATCGCTCTTATGCTGTAATTTATAACTAATGTGTCGTTTTATATAACATGAGTAACTCCCCAGTATTTCCCCGCTGACAAAACCTTTTTAAACATGTTTCAGGTGACTTACTGTGAATCAAGGAAAAAGTGTCACGGAGCACTAACAAGCTTGAAGTGGTGGCTCAGTAAAATAAATAAACATGTTTTGTAAAACAAGGGATTTCCTCATGAAATTACCTTTACTGTAAATTATGGGGTTTGTCCCAATTTGTGAAATAAAATAATTGGGCATTTTCAAGTTTTAAAAGATCCTGTTAAACTTCCGCTGTCAAATCAAATAATAAATACCACGGGTTTTTGTCCCACGGCTCCTGGACCAGGTCACACCAGGACGAGGGCCGTGACACCCGCCGCCCTGCCAACTCCCCAAAAAAGCTAGGATCACGACTAACAGCTCCACCAAGGAGCTTAGATTATGTTGTTGTATTAGTTGTTGTATTTGCTTCTTGAATAGGGATGGCAATGGGTCGGGTTTGGGACGGGTTTAGGTAATCCCAAACCCAAACCCGATTAGATAAGCTTGTCCCAAACCCGTCGGGTTTTTAGCGGGTAAATACCCATCGGGTATCGGGTATACCCGCGGGTTTCAGGTAAACTCGTTAATTTAAAAAGCTTACTCGTTGAGTATACTCATCTCAAAACCCATTAGGTATCTATCGGGTAACTACTAACCGGTTACATTTTGTATTGTTATTATAAAAATACATATCAAATAATTACAATGTATACGGAATAGAATACCTATATGTGTAAAAAATGGATGTATCATATATATACATATTAATAATATAAAAGAAATTATATCGGGTAAACGGGTACACTTTATCGGGTAATTGGGTCGGGTAAACGGGTATATCACTAAATCCCAAACCCGTCCCAAACCCGCGAAAAAAATAAAAACTATTCCCAAACCCGTCCCAAATATGTCGGGTTTCGGGTTTACCCATCGAGTTCGGGTTTGATTGCCATCCATGTTCTTGAACATGTTGTATTTTCAAATTTCAATGTTGTACTTTGATTTCGAATATTGTAATTGACAATTATTAATGAAATGAAATCGGTTTTGATTAAGTATTGTCACAATTAGCGTTATGAAGTCTCGAGCAATCTCGTCCTCGTCACGCCCTGATGTTTTCGCCATCGGTTGGCGTGTGACACTCGCCTAGTCTCCCATCATCACCAGGTGCCGCATAAACTAAATCCTTGGGGCAGGAATTGAAACACTAAGTCTTTCTCTTACCACTCAACCATAGCTCATTGGCCATACCCATCCGGTGTTACTTTACCTGAATTAACCTCTAGGCCCCTACTAGGTACTACACCACCTACTCTTTGATTTTACAACACATATCAAGTCTCTCTGACTCTCTGCACGCCCTGCACTATCCGTCTTAGACCATCTGTAGTGGTTTACATGAATAATGCCCCTACCTATGGGCATTGTGCTACACGTGTCATCCCAGTCAGCAAAGGGGCATTATGGGCGTTTTTCACAAATAGGCGTAGTGGGATAATGCCCAATAATGCCCCATCAATGATTACCCAATTATTTAAAAAAATTAAAAATAAACTAAATAATATTAGTTGTAATATTCTTATTGGCCAAACACATGAATGGAGAAGACATCAATGGACATATACAGCGTTTTTTAAATAACACCAATGCATTTTTTTTTTCAAAAATAATGCCCAAAAACGCCCTATGTAATGGGGGGGGGGGGGGGGAGGGTTTGAAAATAATGCCCAAATAATGCCCCACTACGGGTGGTCTTACAATCTTGATGTTTCATTTCTATTTTTTTTGCTAGATATAAACTTACATTTATACACTAGGCTACATGAAAACGTCAAATTCAAATTCAATATAATAATTCAGAAATATTCAAATTACAATAGCATTTTTTTTGTTTTAAATGCTTTATTATATAAAACAAAAATAAAATAATGATATAACACTTATAGTAATAATCAAACAAATATAGTTTCTTACAACAATATCATACATGAGTTCCTTTAACTTCCAAACACCATCCTATTTACATTTTGATATTTGAAACTAGGTCTTCTCCTGAACATTGTAGTATGTATCATCGTTGTTTGGTAATTTTATCTATGTTTTAGACTCATTACGAAGCACAAGTGGCGATAGAATAATTGATTATTTTCTTTTTATTGTTTATTTTTAATAACTTGCTCGGTAATTGTATTATTCCATTTAAGTCAATAAGTCACTCCATACTGATTTTTCCCAAAAAGCCAATAACTCAATAAATTGTTTCAAAAAGCTTAGCCAAACATGCCCTTATTATTATTTCGACTTAATTATTCTTTTCCATGATAACGCTTATGAGCGAACATCGCTGCCATTATTTTGCCACAATGAAAACAATATTAGTGTTCACCTTTATGTTTTTCGACAAACGAAACTAATAAGAGTGAACGTAGTGGGGCGCTTTCCCTCTTCATGGCGCCACCAAAACGCCGGCAACACCAAAACCTTGGGCGCTATATTTGAAAAATGGGGGTGTGGCGCGATATATATCGCGGCGCCATGTGTGTTTGTTTGAATTTTTTTTTAATTTTCTGGGGTTAAAAGATTGGTGGGGAGAAGAAGATCATCATCACCATTTTTTCCGGTAAACTTGGTTGCCGGAGAAGAAGACAGCCAGAGAAGAAGGCCCTGCATTTTACAGTTTGGTCCCTGCATTTTTTTTTGTTTTTCTCTTATTTTGTTTTAAAGTTTTACACTTTGGTCCCTGCATTTTACACTTTGGTCCCTGCATTTTTTTTATGTTACTGTCATGTTTTTTTTTAAGTGTAATGTTTTTTTTTTATTTTAGTGTAATGTTTTTTTTTTATTTTAGTGTAATGTTTTTTTAATTTAATGAAATGAATTTTAATTTTATAAAGTTAGAAAATAATTATTAAAAAATAGAAATTAATAATTGAGTAATGATTAGGCGGGGGCTTTATGACTACGGGCTTAAAATGCATAACGCCCCATAGAGCCCACCCGCACACGTGGCGCGCCACGTGTTGCATAACGCCCACAAAGGGGCGTTATGACTACACATGGCCTAATAACCAAACTCCAGTCGTCTGTGTAGAAAAAACGATCACACTCCAGCCGCGAAGCCCTAGGATAAAAAAAATATTTATCAATTATTTTTATTCCCATTTCGCCCATAAAACAAGACTTCTTCCATCTTCTTCTCAAGAGTGGTTGCATCCATAAAACACCAAAAAAAAAAAAAAAAAATCACAAACCGCCACAAATCCCTAAGGTACGAACTATATTTTCTCTACAATCTTCACTCAAATTCAATCGTAAATCACTATTTACATGTTAAATAATCCGATAGTTTGTAGATTCATGTATAACGATCACTTATTTTCTTCAATTTATCGACTCGTTTGATCGCGTTCGTTACTACGGTTGTTGATTTGAATAATAATTGATGCGGATTTCAGTTACTGGTTTCTGATTGTGTTGTTGATTGATTAAAGTAGGTTACATGTAGCTGATTATTGTTATTGGTTATGAATTATGAATTAGGGCTCAGAGTTGAATAATTAGACTGGATATTAAGTGAAATTAAGCTCATGTTTTGTTGTTTTATGCTGTTAGTTGATCGGTTTACTGCCGATTTATTCGTCTGCAAATCCTGATCTTTCAAATTGTAAAAAAAAGGTTAGGTATAGTTTTAGTTGCTATGATTTTAACTGAATTGCGTTGAATTGTCGTTGGATCACGAAGAAATCGGCAGCTAGTTTTCGACTAGGACAAAAAAAAAACAAACAAATAAAGGTTGATGCTAGTCATGCTACTCTTATAGTCTTATATTCTTGTTTGATTTGACCAAGGATGGAAAAAAAGTAGGTTACATATAGCTGATTTTGATTGCTTATGAATTAGGGCTTCGAGTTTCGCAACTAAACCCCATAATAATCGGTTAAAATACAAAGCGAAGTCGTATTTTGTTGTTTTATGTTGTTACTTGATCAGCTTACTGTTGATGATTTTTTCATCTGCAAATCTTGATATTTCAAAATGCAAACAGAATAAATTTAAAAAAGTATTAGGTACTTTTAGTTTTAATTGTTAATATTTTAACTGAGTTGTGTTTAATTGTCGTTGGATCACGAAGAATTTGGCAGCTTGTTTTCAACAAGGACAAAAACGCAAATAGAAATTTGATACTAGTCTCTAGTCTTATATTCATATTTGATTTGACGATCATTAGTTATCTTCAGTCTATCAACTCGTTGATTGCGGTTGTTAAAACGGTTAATCGGTTATAAGTTTTAATAGTTTGACACGGATGTCAGTTACTGATCTCTGATTTTGTTATTGATTGAAAAAGGTAGGTTACATATAGCTGATTTTGATTGCTTACGAATTAGGGCGCAGAGTCGAACAACTAAACTTCATAATGATCGGTTAAAATACAAATTAAAGTCGTACTTTAAGTGCAATTTCTGATCTTTCAAATTTCATAAAATTTAGCTACTCCTAGTTTTAATTGCTATAAACATTAACTGAATTGTGTTGAATTCGTCATTGGATCACGTAGATTCGAAGAAGTCGGCAGCTAGATTTCAACAAGGACAATAACACAAATAGAAATTTGATACTAGTCTTATATTCTTATTTGATTTGACTCTTTGACAAAAGATTTGTTTGTTTTTATGGGAAGTTAAGATTTATTGTTTGCTTACACTTAAAATCTTGAAATAGGTTTATAGGTGTTTCCATGGTGTAGGTTTTACTGTTTTATCACCGGAGAGTTTCACATTTAGCAATTTATTACGTTTTTTTGCCTGATTGAAGTTGGTATAAGTAATGCGTAGGTTCTAGTTTATGTCACTTAAAGCACATGAAAGATCCTAATTATTGTGTATTTTATACAGATGGAACAATCTATCTCATCTCTTGCATTTAAAGGTTCAATTAATGAGGCAATCGTTGAAGCCAAACGACAGAAAAAACTTTTTGTAGTATACATATCAGGTAATATTTCACTTTTATGACATGATCAGTTATTCCTCGCATACTCTTTAAACTTTTGTATTTTAAAATGCTTCGATTTTGGTATCTACAGGAGAAAATGAAGACTCAATCGCTATGGATAAATCTACTTGGTCAGAGTCAAGTGTGAGTTAATGTCCAATATGATTTCTTCTCTAATTAAATTAACCATAATATGTTCCATATCATGCTGTATTTCGATCTTTAGTCACACATGACCTACTATATGCTAGGGGTGAGCAGAAAACTGAACCGAACCGAAAAAACCGATTTAACTGAACTGAAAAAACCGAACCGAAATTTACGGTTCGGTTACAGTTTTACATTTTATGAAAACTGAAAGAAACCGAAGCGAATAACGTAAAAATCATTTTTAATGTTTATTATATATTGATTTAGGAATTATTAATTTTATTCTTGGATGTTAAGTATTTATAATAAAAAGATTAACATGTTTATTTATCTTTGAAACGATTTATTCATTGCCTACAAGAAATAACAAATTTAAATGATATAAAAGTATTATAAAAGAAAATGTCTTAATAAAAACTTTGGAGAAACATAAAAATAGATTAGAAGGTTATTTTTTGTGAACAATATTAATTAAAAGGTTTAAATATAATGACTTAAATGTAAACATCTAAGAAAGATTCTTAAATCTTGGATTATACTTTTCATTTTTGAATTTTACGTAATATTGCTCAAAAAACCGAAAAAACCAAAAAAACCAAACTGAACCGCTGCTAAAAACGAAATAACCGAAATCGAACGGTTTTCAAAAACCGAACATTTCGGTTTTGGTTTTACCAAAAAACAGAACTGTGCACACCCCTAGTATATGCTACAAATTTTGGGGAAAAAATTATGGTCTAATGACAGCTGGCTGCATTCAGGTGGCAGAGTCATTAGCGAAGTACTGCATTTTGCTGCACATTCTAGAAGGAAGCACAGATGCAGCTCAATTTTCTGCAATATGTATCCTTTGTTTGATTCAAAGATTTTATTTATCAGTGAGGTCACATGATTAAATTATAAGTAGATTTTATTTTGTTTATACATGTATGGCATTCCTTGAATCCATTTGAAAAGATCCACAGAAACCTGCTCCTTGTATTACAGCTATCGGATATAACGGTGTCCAAGTATGGCAAAATGGTAAATTTACAACTAAACAAACAAACAAACGTACCGTGTAAATTTACAACTATGGGTGGTTTATTACTTTTTTAGACTGTCTTTCTAAAAGCTCAAAGTTTCATATATATCCTTCTAAAAGCTCAAACTTCCATATTTACCCTTTCAAAACATTATCTTCCACATTTACTAATTCCAAAACAAATAAAGTAAAATCAGTTACTTAACAGTTTGGTTCACTGAAGAATTGAATAGGAAACATGGTTATTACTATGAATCATCTTGGTGCATAATGTTCTCTGTTTAGTTGGTGAAAGAAAATGTTATAAGTAACTGATTTTATCTATCTAGTATATGAAATTGCTCATTAGTCTTTTGGGTTGTATTACTTTTAGCTAATTTTTTTTTTCTGTTTTTTTAATTAATTAACAGAGAGCTTTGTGAGTGCTGAGGTTCTGGCTTCAACCCTTGAGAAATCATGGTTGAGTCTTCATGTTCAGGTTGTTTATGCATTCTAATTGTGTAAATTGTAAATTAGCGTTACATTCTTCTACGATCAAATATAGTTGATACACAATTATTTTCAGATACAGTTCTTATTGAGTCAAAGATTTGACTCATTTATATCATTGGCTTACTTATGATATAACTGCATTTTCACATACAGGAAACAACTGCCACTTTCTTGACTGCAGCACTTGCCTCGAGACAGTCGGAACAAATTCCCTCTCAACCACGCGAAACTGGAAGCTCTTCCACATCATCCGTTACTACAAATGCTAGTGCATCTGTGGACAATAAAGTTTTAGATAATGACAAAGCAAAATCTGAGAATCGTGCTCCACCAGTTGAAGTAAGTCAACTGACATCGCTCCTGTTTGTTCGATCTTTTTTATTTAAGGGGGTCAAAACGGGTAACCTTTTGTATGGGTCGAAGTGAGCTGGGCTGGATTGGGCTGATCCGGAACACCTTTTATAGGTTTTTTTAAAGTAAATTTGTGTTATATACAATTACAGAGAACATGTTTTAACTAAAATAACTCACTTTTTGATTAAAGAGATGTAATAGGTTGTGTGTGTGTATATATAGGTTGTGACTTGTGTGTATATATATATCTAATAGGTTGTGTGTGTGTGTGTATATATATATATAGGGTGAGGATCCTGAGAGAACCACAAGTTATTTGAGAACTTGAGAGAACCACTATCAAGCAAGTAATTTAAAAAAAAATTATCATTGTAAAAATAAAAAAAACCAAAAAAAATTATATGTAGATTGGTGATATACATATATGATTATATGTAGCATGCAAATGTACACACATGTAGATGTATATATGTAGTTTACAATGTACGTGTATGTAACCCATTGATATACATATTTTTTTTTTCAAATTTTCTTTTATTTAGGAAAAGAATAGCAACATATAAAAAATGTAAGAAAAAAAAAATTAAAAAAAATTGTTTGGTTGATAGAGGTTCTCTCAGTTTGCAAATCTCCATGTGGTTCTCAATTGATCCAATTCTTATATATATATGCATTAAAAGTATTATTTGGGCAACATTTGACATGTTCAACCCATTTGACCTGTTTATTTTTTTAGCTATTTATTTCATTATACCCATTTTGCCCGATGTATAACATGAAGCCACTTGTTGATAAGTAAATCAATTGAAATTACCATCTTTACTTCATTCATGTCATCTCACATCCAGGTGTTATTTTAATGATGTTTTTCTGTTACATGAACAGGAGAAAAACTCGAAACGTGATAGTGACGTGTCTCCTGGGTCATCAGTTAATAAATTAGAAGAAAGTAATGTTAAACCGCCAGTTACAACAACCAACAAACCAGTTAACCAAGTGACACCAACTGCAAGTGAACCCGGAGTTAACCAAGTAACCACAAGTAATGTTAAACAGCCAGTTACAACAACCAACAAAGCAGTTAATCAAGTGGCCCCAAGTGCAAGTGTACCTGTCGTGGACCAAAAACCGAGCTTAAATGTTAGTCAACATGAAGCAAAGCCTGAAAAGTCTGAAAATATTCAAACTGAGAAAGCTGAAAATATATCAACCAATATTTACTTAAATATACGGTTACCTGGGGGTGCAAGTTTACAAGAGAAATTTGAACCTACAAGCACTTTGAAAATGGTCAAAGATTACGTGGATGAAAATCAAGAAAGTAGCATTGGATCTTATGATCTGGCCATTCCTTATCCTCGCAAGGTTTTCACTGACCAAGGTATACCAATTTTTTTTTACTTAATTACCCTTCTCTGCAGAAATATATAGTCAACTTTTGATTTCTGTGAAGTCAATTGAGTAACTTTATAGACTCAAAACTACCACTAAATAATTTTGTTACTATAAATGCAGATTTAGGCAAGACTTTAACGGAGTTAAGTCTGCTTAATAGACAAGCATTAATAGTGGTGCCACATCTCAAAGGCTCGGGCCCCAACAGAGGAGGATCATCCCTACCCAACCCGTCAGCATCTGTCGGGTCCACCGGATCTTCAGACGGTGAAAGTTATTTCTCACTTGTGAGACGGTATCTATCGTATGTAAATCCTTTGGCGTATTTGGGTGGCGGTGGTGATGCTACATCAAATTCCTCAACTTCTGGACCGGAAACTAGAAGGATTTCGCCGGAATCTGGTGATTTTGTTTTCCTATACATTTAATAATTCATTTATTCGCTTAAATATGTTTTTCTTTCCATTTGAGATATCTTAATCCCTTTTCAGTATATTCGTCACTTCTAGGAAAGTCAACCTTGTTAAATACTGAATATTTAGTCAAAGTTGTGATTATAGAAGCTAGGGGTGTGCACGGTTCTGTTCGGTTCAGTTTTTTGGCAAAATCAAAACCGAAAACCGAAATTTCGGTTTTTAAAAACCGTTTGTTTTCGGTTTTTTCGGTTTTTAAAAACCGTTCGGTTTCGGTTTTTTCGGTTTTAACAATGGTTCAGTTTATTGGGTTTTTTCTGTTTTTGACCAAAATTATGTAAGATTTAAAAATAAAAAGTATAATCCTAGATTCAATTATATTATTTAGATGTTTACATTTATGTTAATATATTGTTCACATAAACCTAACATTCTAATCTATTTTTATGTTTCTCCATAGATTTTACTAAGGCATTTTCTTTTATAATACTTTGAAAATTATTTATTTTTTATGTAGAATTTTGTTATCTCTAGGCAATGGATAAATCATTTCAGAGATCAATAAACATGTTAATGTTTCTATTATAAATACTAAACATTCAAGAATAAATTTAATAATTCCTAAATCAATATATAACAAACATTAAAAAAAATGATTTTTTTTTGCTATTCGGTTCGGTTTGTTTTTTTTGGTTTTCGGCTCACCCCCAATAGAAGCTGATAATTTTTAAATATGCAGGCACGCCGCAAGGAAACTTTACGGGAAGCAGGAGATCCTACCTCGTAACGTCAAACCAAAGCAGTAATACACCATCAACTAGTAAAAACAACAAACCAAATTCGTCTAGATTTGGAAGTGGAAGCAATATTCACACCTTGAAACATGACGAAGATGACACCCAATTCAGAGGCCAAAACGCTTTCTGGAATGGCAATTCCACCGAGTATGGCGGCGATGGCGACAACAAGTGAGCGCACAGTTGACAAAAAACACCTTTGTTATATATTTATTTGCAAAAAGTACATTTACATACATGTTACGTCTCTTAAATTTCGAGTAATAAATATGTTGTTCTGACTTCTGACTAGAATCAGTGTGCTGCATCTGTAATTTTACATTTCTTCATCATTCAATGTCCAAGAAAAGCAACTTTCTCCGCCCAAACGGGCCCCTTGGGCATCTAATGATCTAGTGTGCTAATAATCCTGTACATGCCAACCTTGAACGGTTCCTACCCTACCCGACCCGCAGGTACATACCCGTTCCAGACCCGGGGTTAGAAAAAGAACCGAACCGGATCCGACTGGGTAGAACCAGAACTGGCTCCCCATCAACCCGGACCTGAACTGGCCAAAACCCAAAAAAAACCTGGCCAAACTGGTCAAAACCCGAATGTACCCGGAACCGGATCTTGACTTTGTTGGCCAAACCCGGAACCGGTTCCTACCTGATTCCCGGTTCTTGAAAAAATCTGTTTTGTGCACCTTTAAATGTCAACCATGTCACACATGCCATCAAGAATTCAAGATACTGCTGAATTAATTGTTAACGGGTCAAAACAGTTAATTCTTTGATTTGGGTCAAAAAGGGTCGGGTCGGCCACAAACGCTTTTGTCTAAGCATTCAAACCTTTTTGGTGCTTCAGGCCACTTCTCAACAACACCTGTAGAGACATCTTGCGGACGTTCTACTTTAGGTGATGGGGTGATGCATGCATCCGGTTTTTATACCCACCATGATCGTTATCATCGTTCTCGTCACAGAATCCGGAACTCTTTCGACTTTTCTCCTTGCATATGATATGATTAGTAGGTTTCGTCACAAGGCGATCGGGCTTCTTTTAGTTTTTCTCCATTCAATATGTGGGGCCCGTCAACACCAATAGCTCCGCAGTCGCAAAAGCATTTTCATTAGATGCTCATACAGCCTATTTTTTTTTCTATCTAGAAAGAGAACTTTTCGGGTCGAGTTGTACCAAAAGTTACCCGTTGATTGGGTACCTAACATCATGGGCGAAGCTTTTAAGGCGGGAGGGGGCGGCCGACCCCCTGAACTTTTCGCTTAGTAGTGGAGAGTATATAGTTTTCGTATAGAAAATTTTGGGTATATACGTTTTCGACCCCCCGGTTTTATAGAAATTTTTAGGTCTGGTGACTTCAGCTCCCTCAGTCGGAAATCTCAAGCTTCGCCACTGCCTAACATGTTCATCTATTACCTTTAGATATAGCATCCATACCAGTAAAAAAAATGGAAAAAAGTTACCAACTTCTGAAGCAGATGGTTAATTTCTGGGAAAAAATGTTTCGGGTCAACCAAACATGGCTTCATGGTTTGTTTGGTACAAGAAAATTACCCTTTTGATCTATACCCAAGAAATCCATTTTGCCACCTTAGGTCACATAGTATGCATACCAAAAGGAGTTTCCGGCCGGCCTTAAGAATTCGTGTACCCTGTTCGAGCTCGAAAAAATGTGCCCTTTGGCCTTAACGAAATTGGGTATTTGGCTCACTAAAAGTCTAAACCTAATGCCAAAGGGGTTAATAACTAATCTAAACCATAAGAATAGTTTTGTAATGGGGCCTATGTTGGTGTTTGTATAGATGTACCCGATACAAAAATATTTTACATATACATATCGGGTTTTTTTTCATAAAAAGCGTGACCCTCGAAATATCGGGCCCTGGCCGGTGGTCCTCCCCGCCCACCCCCAGGGCCGGCCATGTTTCCGGTCAACCCAACTCAACCCAACCTGGTGTTAACCTGGAAAAATTTGACCTGTTATCCAACCCACCCATTTGGCCATTTTGGCACCTAGGTTATTAACTTGTACAATTTAACCCGTTAAAACCAAATGGTCAATTTAAGGACAATATCGGGTCTATGAACCATGTCAAATTGCACTTGAGCTTCATATGTCTCCTATAGACATTGTTATGGTGTCATGATACATAAAAGAATCTCCAAAGCTTGCAATCTGCCTTGTTTGAATCACTTTAATCTAATTAGAGTCGATAATGTGGTTCACTTGTTTACCGATAATTCGACTTGAATTATGTTTGTTATTTAATCAATGGAACATGTAAATCCGTAAGCTTAAAAAGACATGCTTAAATAGAAATGGTCAAAAGTCACCCCAAACATATTAATGTGTTAAAACGTCCTAAATCAATCATATCATACGTGACAAAATATTTGATCATGTCTAAAGAACATAAATTTTGTAATAATGTTGACACCATAGCCCGTTAATGGGGGTGGAAACGATCCGAACCTAGCCAACCCGAGCTCGAGCTCAGCTCGGTTCGATTCGAACTTTGTTTCTAAAGCTCGAGCTTGGCTCATTTATTATTTATTAATTTAGTTATGTTAATTATAACTATTATTTTTTATATAATTTTGTTTATGTTTTCATAATTATTTAAATATATATTTAATATATTAATAAAAACTTATATAAACAGTAGGCTTGTTTAGGCTCGCGAGCTGGCTTGAGCTCGATATGCGAAGCACAGGATCGTTTGCTAAACAAGCTTGTTTTTAGACTCAGGCTCAGGCTCGAACTCGTTTAAGCTCAGCTCGTTCGTGCTTTTCTTTTCGAGCCGAACTAGAGTAGCTCGGCTTGTTTGCACCCCTACCCGTTAACAGATATTGCTTGGTGGAGACCTCTATTAACAAATGAAAAAACCTTTGTGACACATTTTTAATACTAATCAATAAAAACATCATTTGGGCCCCACTTAACACACTAATTGTTAAAAGAACATCAGCTTTATGGAACAAGAATCTTGAAAAATAGGCTTACTTTCAAGAACCCAACTTACCCGACACCCATTATCAAGATTCATGCTATTCTAATCGCCCCAGATTCCAATTGGTAGGGCAACATTGTGAAATTGGTTATGTTATTCAAGCAATTTTTCTGATTCTTAGTTGTGAGTTTATGGGAGGTGTTAACGGTCTACGTTGAGGGAACCAGATTTTTTTTTTTTGAGATTTTATATAGAGTTAAATGTCATTTTAGTCCCTGTGGTTTGAACTATTTTCCCAGTTTGGTCCAAATGTTTCATTTTTCGCCTGTGGGTCCAAAAAGATTTCATCGTGGCCATTTTAGTCCAATGGGTTAAATTCATCAATTATTTCTGTTAACGAGAAAAGCAATTCGGTCATTTTATATGGCCAAATTGTCTTTCTAGTTAACAGAATTACATATAAAATGACCGAATTGTCCTTCTCGTTAACAGAAAAAAATGAATGAGGTTAACCCAGTGTACTAAAATGGTTACGGTGAAACATTTTTGGACCCACAAGCGAAAAATGAAACATTTAGACTAAACTGATAAAATAGCCCAAACCACACTAAAATGACATTTAACTCTTTTGGGGAAAGTTCTTGTACAAATAATCTTAACATACTAAACATACAAATTGAAAGAAAACTAAAAAAGACAAGGTGGCATTTTTGTAATTATCAATAACTATCAAAGTTACTCTACAAATATACCTAAAAAACCTAACCCCCCCCCCCCCCCCAAAAAAAAAAAACCTAAAAAAACCTAACCCCCACCCACACCCAAGCTAAAATGCTAAAAACTAAACCCCCAAAAAACCTAAAAAAATAAAAAAAAACACACAAATTTTTTTTAACATTTTTTATTAAAAAATCGCTATTTTTAGTAGCAGTAAAAAAAAAGAACTTTTTTTTTGCTAACAAAATGTAGCGATTTTTTTTATAAAAAATATTAAAAAAAAATTGTGTTTTTAGGTATTTTTGGTTGAGTTCACATTTGTATAGTAACTTTGATAGTTGATGGTAATTACAAAAATGCCACCTTGTCTTTTCGAGTTTTCCTTCAATTTGTATGTTTAGTATGTTAAGATTATTTGTATTTGATCTTTTGCCTAACTCTTTTATATATAAAGTTCAACAAATTAGGTGACTGTTGGGTCAGTGTTAACCCCTTGGTTTTTAGCTTGATAGTGGATCTTTATGGCCCACGAATGTAAGAAGTTGAACATACGATTAAGATGAAAAAGGGTTGAGATACTGTACAAACAGTGCTAACTGTAAGAACCGTAAGAACAGATCTGAACCATTGATAGTTTAAATCAAGGGTTATGGTTATTTATAAATAAAACCCTTATAATTAAAAATTAGTACTAACAAGTTATGGGTAATTATGTAAAATTGCTAGTCATTTGACATTTTCAATTAAATACAAATTCCACCAAGGTTTTTTAAACTAAAATAACTTTTATATACTTCATTATTTTTTTAAAAAAATATACCATAAAATCAAGTATTTTTTTATCTTTAATATGAGTACCATATTGCTATACTTTTTTTTATTTATAAAAGTAACTTTTAAAAAAGTTACCAAAACTTGTTTTATAATTGTGCTGATTATGTGTTAATTACAATATAATTGCCCATCGAGATATTTCATAAAATTTGTTAAATATTCTACCCATAAGATTTTATCCTGCTTGAAGGTGATTTGAATCAGTACTTTGAAAACTAACCAACACGTGTATTAACAACACTTTAAAAAACATACTAGCACATATGCTAACAACACTTTAAAAACAAATCAGCACATGTGCTAACAGAACTTTAGAAATATACCAGCACATGTTGTAGGTCCCTCTCGAGGATGAGATAAAACCTTATCCTTGTTATATCAAACACACTAGCGAGTGCGGAATCCAAGCTAGCATGCAACCGAGACTTTATACGAGAACAAGCACAAACACAACACACAACATTCAACGATTAACACCACTTGTATTAATGCGTATGAAAGGTTCGGTTACAAGCCCAATGTTCACAGATGTATTCTGCAAACTCTCAAAGTTCTCTCGTGTGTGTGCTCTCCTCTCTCTAGTGTCTCTCTTGTGTCTTATGTCTTTACACAACACACTACATGGGTATATATACCCGACACAGCAGGTCTGGTCGAAGGATCAGACAGATTGATCGAAAGATCATCTGTCGACCAGAAAGCCATCGAAAGATTCACAAATACCTCGAAGGATGATATCCTTCGAGATATCCTTCGAGTTCATCCATCGAAGGTTTATGTTTCGAACTCATCTATCGAATGTTCATCTTTCGAGCTCATCGAAGGATATAAAACAATCCTTCGATGACACATCCTTCGACACAACCAGCTTACAACATTTTTCTAACTGTTTGGTCAAGTCAAACCAGGAGGATGGATGACTTGGTCAAACTTACATCAACCTTACATTAAAGACATCGTTTTGTATCATGACGAAATACAGACAAAGTACAGACACAAGTGCACCAACAAACTCCCCCTTGGCTGTAGCTTTGTCTCGATCTTCGTGTCTTCAAGTCTTCAAGGCCGAGTCGAACCGAGCCGAGTCGCGTCCACACAAAGTGTATCAACAAACTCCCCCTTAGACGCTACTCGTGATGGTTCGTCTTCTGTGACTTTCATGTCGGAGGATCTTCAAAGTCTTCACGCGTCGTAAGTAGAAAGTGTATCAACAAACTCCCCATTTAACTTAGGGTGTGTGTCAATAAACTCCCCCTTAGATTGAACTCTCCATTGAGTCATGCTCGTGAATCTTTTGACTTGTCAATTCTTCAGATCCTTGTGGTGTTGATGAAGGGACAGCGGCAACTCGATCATTTTATCCTTTGAGTGCCTCCACTTCGTGTCTTCATTCCAAAGCTTTTCATCGAACATGTTCTCCTCGCCTTTAGCATCTGCATATGCAAGAAAGCTAAACGCATAATGAGAACAACCGCTTGGAATGTAGTTAACATTTAAACTAACGACACATAAGAGATCAAATCTCAATCAAACACCAACCGACAGCAGTTTGAAAGTTTAGAAAAATATTCATTTTAATCCTTTTAACTTTCAAAACTCGTTAACTTCGACTGTTTATGAAGATGCAATTGTTTTCCAGCTTACGATCAGGATTTTGGGTAGGATAGACTCGAGTTCCAACATCGGTCAATCAAAAATAAACTAGAAGAAAATTCTTTTTGGATTTTATAAAGTTTAAATTAAAACACACCTAAAATCTTTTTGAAATTTTCATTTTTCAAATGTAAAGACTGAAAGCAGTAAATAAATATATACAAAGATGCATAAACAAGAAACATTAAATAAATATTTACAGACATTCTTTTTGCGAGTTTCGAGGGTAAGAGAATCATATCAGTGTACGGTCATGCCAAAACGCTCTTGTTGTTCTTTTAGTTAACATTAAGATAAGCATCCTATAACGATTATCGGTATTGTTGTCCACTTAAGCTCAGCTTATCAGATGTAATCATGGCGAGGGGATACGTTAAGGTATAATTTATACTTACCGACTGGTGTTCATCCACATCACGACACATTCCCGTATCAAGGTATGCACGAGGGTTCATCTTACCGGTGAGTATACCGATTATCATCTGTTTGACCGTATATGATGTGAGATTCTCACTTATTTTGATTGAAAACAAGCCCTATGTGATAGAATCACTTATTTATGAGGAACTTGAGTTTCAGATGCATGAGGGCACAGGAGCAAGTCCGTGAACAGGTCAGTACTTTCGTACAGCAGAGAGACGAACTTGACTCCCGGATGAATGTGATATTTTATCACTTATTTGATTTGGACATGTGATTGTTGATCACTTATTGAGGTCGAATGCAGTATGAGATATGTACACGTATGTATGGTATCATGGAAGATCTAGACTTTGTCTTTTATAGAAACAACCATGATACCCAGATGATAAGCAGCATAAAGACCGAATATTTCAGAACCTCGGCAATCTCTCAAACGAAATTTCGGTACCAAGACCATATGCCAATGAATGGTTCCCACCCAGTCTTCAGTCAGATTTAAGTTTATATCACCCTGCACACTTTAAAATGATTGTGAGCCTACCGATACATCTTATATAGAGCTGCTTATCGTTTTTCATTTTGGGTTTAAAGCGGTTTAGACAGACCACTGATGTACTATCATTTTCTCTTTTTCTCGCCAGGAAACTCATTTTTGCTTTTCTATTGTTTTTGAGTTTTTGAAATTTTTCAATGTTTTTGGATTTTCAAATATTTGATTTACTCCCCCTAAAAACAACAAACTAAGACAAAATTTAAAACACAAAGATATTTACAAAAATGATTTTCCGATGTTGGTTAACTCATGTTTTACCTCAATGCCATTTACCAAAATTAAGTTATAATCAGAAATGATTTAGCGAATTTTGGAAAAAAACAGTTGGCATGTCGGTAAGCGGTGCGGACCATGACAGCATTGTCTGGCCAAAGAGTGCTGTACGAGATAATAATTCACAAAGCAGCTTAAATATCGACAAGTATAGGAGAGATTAGAAATTTAAAAAAACCGTATCCTGCAACTGCATCGTGCATTGCAAGGAATCTGAGTGCTCTCCGAAACTGGATATCCACCCGGTGTGGATTTCATGGTCGATTTTGCAGCCACTTCAATTTTCTGAGAAATCTCTTTATAGCAACAAGATCAGAAGCCTTTGGGTCCGGCTGGTCTTCCACATTACACCAGCGAAGGTCTTCGTCTTTCTCTTTCAGAAGTAGTGTGCGGTTGTTCAATCCAAGCCAAGGCATCCACACACCCGATTGGTTTGTTCAACAAACACATTTTCTTCAATCACACCACGAAGAAATGTACACTGCACGTTCATCTTGTAGATTGTTGAACTTCAGACGTGCTGCAGGTGCGTACATTTTGATTTGAATCTATCCCGGGGACCCGATCAAAGCCTTGAACATTAACATTTTGAAATGATTTTCATTTTGTCGAAGCTTTTCAATCTCTTTCAACAGACATTTCTGTTTCCCTTTACTTTTTCTCTCCATCAAAGGCAGCAATTTCTTCTGTTGCCTATTTTGTGCAAGGATGCTCCACTATCAACAATCTTACGACTATCGAAAGTTCCTCCTGGAATATCCTACACACTCACTCAAAAATTAGTTGGAGAGAGGGACCCAAGCCTTTGTGGACTTGGGTCGTCCTTGATCATCAAGAAAAGTGATTTCAATCACTTGATGATTAGGAAAAAGAACCTGTGGTGCTCCCCCTGACTGAATTACCTGTTTTTGTTTCCAAGCTGTTTGTCCTTTACCAGTATTTGTATTAATTGTTTTAGCATTTACTGGTTTTACAGGTTTAGGTTTTGCTTGAACAGGTTTTTCTTCTTTGACCTCTGATTTTAAGGCCTTTTCAATTACCTTTTGATTCTTTTGTTTTAACTTCTTTTCCCTTTCTTTCAAGACACGTGGGTCTTGTTTCGGGGAAAATGATCGTTTTTGGTAATTGGTTTCTTGGGGAGCACTTGTTTTTGCCTTCAACTTTTGCAGGTATGGGCAGTATCTTACAATATGCCCAATTGTGCCACACTCAAAACACATTCTCCGCTCTACAAACCTCGGAGAAACATGTTGATGATCAGACGGAGAACCAGACAATGAACTTTGTGATCTAGACGTGCTTGGACCTAAATCACCTCCGTCGGTGTGTTGGGTGTAGTTATTCTGATCATTTCGTTTTAAAATTCTAACTTGTTTTACAAAATCAATGTTAGATTTATCCTGAAATGTTTCAAGTTTATCTGAACCCGTGGATCCAACAAAGTTCATTTTCGGTTCTCTTTTCTTAACAGGAGCTCTTTTGTTTTGCACCCATTGTTGTTGAACCTTAGGTGCTTGAACATTCTTGTTCTGAGCCTTCTTTCCCTGTACCTTACCTTTTCCGGAATTGACTTGTTGTTTTCGCTCAACTTGTAGTTTTTGGTTTCCGTATTGTTTTCTAATTTGATTACACGGAATTGGATCACATTGAGTGACGGTAACTTTGCCACTTTTGTTCCCCAAAAACTTATCAGTGCATCCTTCAAAAATTTGCTCAATTAAATCTTGATTTACATTTTTAATTGGAAAATCTTTGTTAGAGTAGATTTTGCTATCTCCTTTGAGCGTGTACAACAAGTTACTCCCTTCAAAACTTGATACAATCGACTCCATTTCTTTTGACATTTCAGTCTTACTCGGTTTCACTGGTGGATCACACAGGATGTGATTCTCGATTGGAATATCTGTTGTAACCGAGTTAGACTGTTGGTTCACAATTTCATCAGATTCATCATCTGAAGAATCAGTATCCTCAACAACGGGAGGACTCTGTTCCTTAACACACGATGAATCTGTCACACTTTCCTCAGATTCTGATTGACCCGAGGATGATGTACCAGTTGTGAACCCGAGGCCTGCTGCAAAGTCATCTAGACCGAGTGGCACAGTAGGTTCAAAACGGGGCATATCCTCGTCATCAGGCAATTTGGAGTAATTGTGATTCATTGGGGGAGGACATGATTTGAATCCCATACACTTCTTATCCCCCTTTTTCTTTTGAACATCAATAATGTGATCTAATACATAGTGGGAATTGGAATAACTTTCCAATTTCTGCTTGATTGTTTCACATTCACATCGAGCGGTTGCCAATTCTACCATCTGCTTTTCAATTGTGTCTATAAGATCATTGTTAGCATGTTGTTTTCGCAAAACAGCTTTTTGTAATTCTGAAACATCATGTCTTAATGACGCAATTGTTGTTTTAAATTCCTTTTCATTTCTGGTTAAAAACACGTTAGCTTCAGTTGCTTTAGCAAGATCTACAATTAATTGTTGATTGTGTTTGTGTGTGATTTCAAACTGACTTTCCTTTTCTGCATATTTAACATTTAAACTATCACACTTTTCACAGCTAACTGTAGTGGGTTCATCGACACATACCTGACCTGATGAACTGTCGACATTAGCCATAAAGGCTGAATGGAGAGAAGACGAAGAGTAAGCAGCTTGATCCATCAAATTAGATCTTCTTTCAGTTCCTGCTGCATCTTCTTCCAAAAGCTCATCAATATTTGCATCGACTGACGCACTTGATGTCTCATCCACATGATCATTTCCTGACGTGGAGGATTCTTCATCTGAGCTTCCACTATAACCAGAACTGTCTTCATCTTCAGAAGATGCAACACCATTGGTGGAAGATTCTCCACCACTGGCGTGCTTTAAATCCTTTACGACTTCAGCAAAACATGCTGTTCCACCATTTCTTCCTTCTCCAAGCTGAAGCGACCAATCACAACCCTCATCTATTTGAACCACCAGCCCCCGGTTGACATTTGATGACCCTGCTTGGCCTTGGTTGTTGACAGGTATCAACGTACGAACATTGTTCCCGTTCTGGTTCTGCTGGTTGCCTTGATTTCTGAACGGATTTTGATTTCCATGCTGAGCTGGTCTTGTGCATTCCCTTTTGAAATGACCCCGTTCGCCACAGTTAAAGCACTTGACAGCTTGCTTGTCGAACCCATACTTGGTGTCTTTCTTGTTTTCCAAGTTGGTTCTCCCCGTCCTTTCCATAAACTCCTTTGCTCTTCGTATTGCACTAGCAAGAGCCCATTTGATATCCATCATTTCAAACTCTTCTTTATCCACTTGCTGATAATCTTCATTGGTTAGATTGATATTCCCAATCTGACCTGCGATCAATCCACTATAAGCACTAACCAAGGTATTCAACATCTCCATATGCTCCTTGGCTACTTCGACACTGACTTTGGAAAAGTTGGAAGTGTCTAATCTGACTGTGTTAGGATTGGAAGTGGCTTGAAAGTTTGAAGAGCTTCCATAAAACCCTTGCTGTTGCGGTTGTTGCTGCTGAGCTTTCGGTTGCACATCTGGTCTTGAATACATCATCGTGTATGCTGAAGGATCAAACTGATCTGTTTTGGAAGGTCCGGTGCTTGAGATGAAAGCTGTTTGAAGCTTCGCGTGTTGAGAAGCTGGTTTTCTCCACTGATACCTCCTGCAATCCCAAAGTACATTTCTGGATTTTGAGGAGTTTGTGTTCTTTTTGCCTTAAGCTTTTCTTCTACATCCTTATTCTCCAATCTTTGAATTAATTCATAAACAGTGATTGTGTCTAGAACACCATTTTCTTTGAGAATTTCAAGATAACTGCTCCACTTTGCTGGTAAGCTATCAGCGAATCTCTTCACCAATTCTTGTGGAGTGGCAGTGACTTTAAAAGCAAACATCTCGCTCAACAAGTGATGGAACCTTGTAGATAACTCTGCCAAAGTCTCATTCTCCAAACACGTGAATCCTTCAAACTCTTTCTTCAGTAATTCTTGCTTGATCTTTCTAGATTGAGCATTTCCTTCACAACGTAACGTGAGCATATCCCACAAGCTTTTAGTAGTCGTGCAGTAAACAAACTGATGGTAAATGTCTTTGTGAAGAGCTTGTGTGAGAATCATGAATGCTTTCTTTTCTAACTCAAACTTCTTCTTATCTTCTTCAGACAAAGTGCTGTAAGTTTGTGGATTAGATCCTGCAACTTCCAACTCATTTTCAAAAGCTGTGAAGAAGCACATCCATAGATCTTGACCTTGTCCCTGAACATAAGTTCTCAGCCTTTCTTTCCACCATCCCCAATCATTGATGTGATTTAACTTTGGCGGTTTTGTGCTTGTACCAGTTTCACTGTCGTTCTGCATCATAGATTGAATGCTGTTGCTTTGATTTGTGACCAAAGCCCATTGATTTGCAGTTATCATTGCAGCTTGAGGTGGGGCAATAGCTCGCATCCATGCAGTTTTGTCGAAATCTGACGTAGATTGCGTAGATTGCATAGCTGATGATTGTGGAGTCGAAGTTATTTGAGTCCACGCGGTTGGATCCCACTGACCGTTTGTTCCCATTTTATGAAAATTAATATATTAAGTGAAAATTGATTTAAAATTTAAAAAAAAATAAGTTTTCTCCTTTTAAAAATTTAATTTTCACAAACTATGTTAAAATCTCAAAGGATAACAACCAGCCGAAGGATCAAGAATCGAAAGACCTGAAAAGCACAACCTGTTAAACTTAAACAGACAAGGATCGAAAGATCAACACCTGTTCGAAAGATAGACACTTGTTCGAAGGATCAACAGTGTTCGAAAGATCACTGTTGAATTTCGAACAATGACTTCGAAAGATTCACCAAGACAAAGGATCCTTATCTTTCGAAATGTAACAGTAGCTCGAACAATATATCCTTCGAAAAGATTCCTTGGGTCGAGAGATAACTCACTGACTTCGAAAGATGTTCGAAGGATGGGTATCTGTCGAACCTCCTTGATCGAAAGATGATCCTTCGACTTCGAAGGATATCTTTCGATGAGTACTGACACAGCAGACAAACAGGTGACAGGTTGGTGAAAAAGGTGACGGGTTGGTAAATCTTTCGGCAGAAAGTATGGTTCAGACCATCATTTTCCGCAAAAACAGATTTTGTTTGATTATTTTAATCAGTTCACCCTTTCCAATACACCAACAACTTTCGAAAATAACTAAACAAGATCAAAAGATGTAAACTTTGAAGAACACTTGAAGATATTATGAACACAATGGGTTTTCCGATAAAACTACAAACTTCCGAAACCCGGTTTTGCTTGAAACTTCACTAAAAATCAACTTCTAAAATGTGAACATGAAAGAAAAGGTGATTTTTATAAGAACTTCCAGCAAAAAACAAGATTTAAACCCGATTAACAAAGTTTTCCAGAAAAATATAACTTTTCAAAACCCGAAAAACAGCAAGAACACCTCGGTTTTAACAAGGAGAAGAGCCAAAGCTCTGATACCACTTGTAGGTCCCTCTCGAGGATGAGATAAAACCTTATCCTTGTTATATCAAACACACTAGCGAGTGCGGAATCCAAGCTAGCATGCAACCGAGACTTTATACGAGAACAAGCACAAACACAACACACAACATTCAACGATTAACACCACTTGTATTAATGCGTATGAAAGGTTCGGTTACAAGCCCAATGTTCACAGATGTATTCTGCAAACTCTCAAAGTTCTCTCGTGTGTGTGCTCTCCTCTCTCTAGTGTCTCTCTTGTGTCTTATGTCTTTACACAACACACTACATGGGTATATATACCCGACACAGCAGGTCTGGTCGAAGGATCAGACAGATTGATCGAAAGATCATCTGTCGACCAGAAAGCCATCGAAAGATTCACAAATACCTCGAAGGATGATATCCTTCGAGATATCCTTCGAGTTCATCCATCGAAGGTTTATGTTTCGAACTCATCTATCGAATGTTCATCTTTCGAGCTCATCGAAGGATATAAAACAATCCTTCGATGACACATCCTTCGACACAACCAGCTTACAACATTTTTCTAACTGTTTGGTCAAGTCAAACCAGGAGGATGGATGACTTGGTCAAACTTACATCAACCTTACATTAAAGACATCGTTTTGTATCATGACGAAATACAGACAAAGTACAGACACAAGTGCACCAACACATGTGTAAACAACACATTAAAAACATACTGAAAAAAATAAGTATCACATGTTTTAACAGCACTTGAAAAACAAGCACAACAGGGAATTAAATTTGTTTTTGCTGCACTTGAAAAACAAGCACAACAGGAAACTAAATTTATGTAAATACACATGCTAATGCGTAATGGAAAATTAATTTCAAGTTTTTATTTTAGTTTATCTGTTTATTTCTTTATTTGAATTCTTGGTACTTATCTTTATTGACTTTTATCTTATTTTAAAACAATCATATAGTTGTAATAATTTGTTACAAAAGTGCTGATTAACAAATTGCCTGTTGTTGGCGGAGATTGTGCTGATTAACAAAGTGCCTATTGTTGCCATTTGTGAAGATTGTGCTGATTTACAAAGTGCCTGTTGTTGGAAATTTTCAAATTTTGATTTGAAATAGTGCATGAATATAGGGGATAATTAAAATTTGGAATTAATTAAATTCAAAAAATAGAGTGATAAAGTCTAAAATACCCTTGTCTAGTTTTTTTAATGAAGGACACATGTCTAATAGTGGTTGGTTCTTATAGTTCTTACACATATTGAGGTTTGTATTTGATCCCATCTCAGATGAAAAATAGTCCGATTAATGGGTTTGTGAGATGGTTAATGAGTTTAGTTTAATATAAAATTATTTGTTTAATTGTATAAAATGAGTTTTGTTGTTTTTATACTTGTTAATGAGTTAAATTATTTTATCTTGGGGTTCGTGTCAAAATTACATAGGCCAGTTTCAAAATTATACGGGTTCCGTGTCAAAATTTATGAGGGTTCTGTTGCGGTTAACTCACATATACCTAATAAATATGTAACTAGTTGCGTCACATATCTGTAACATCCCGAAAATGCAAATTTCTTAAATTGCAATTAGTTTGCAAATAAATTAGTAAGATAAACTAACTAGGATTAACACTAGCCTAGTTAGTTAAAGACATATGAGTAGTTAGGGGTTAAAATAAAATAAAAACAAAAGGCAAGGGACCAAATGTGCTTAAATTGAAACTAATAATTGATAAAACAAGAAAAATAAAAACTCAAACACACTTTGGTGTGTTGAGGTCGAACCAGGCAGCAGGGGGGGGGGGGACCAGCCTCCATCAAAACCCTAACATTTACAAAACAACCAAATTGAAGGTCCAAATCTGATCAAAAACAAAAATCGAGCATAGATTACTGATCCTCATCACAAGAGGATTTCAAGGTATGTAAAATTTGATGAAAATTCTCAACTCGAAATTCTCATGAAATTGGGAAAAATCTGATATTTGTGGTTGCATGTCTGTTTTATGATGGATTAGGAACAATATAGAGTCTAGGGACAAACCCTAGACAAATACAAGTTGAAATCATGTGAAATTTTAGTGAAACCTATGAACACCATTGTAGGCGATTAGTGGGTTATGTATAATTTGATGAACACTAGGAAATTGGGTGTTGTTCTAGTGTAATTTGACAATTGTGAAGTGACTTCAGAAATTTAGAAGCTAACAATTATGTAAAATGGGTTGATTGATGTGAAATTCGGGCTAAGTGATAAGCTAGAGACTTGCTATATAATTATGTAAAAATCTGCCCTTAAAGTGTTTGTGAAAATGCCTCAAAGAAGGCTTAAAACTGAAATTCAAAGTTTAAACGCATAATTATGATGTTTCGGTGTATTATGCGATATATGGTTTAAAGAGAGTTCTAAACATGTCATAAATGAACTCTATAGGAAAGGACGCAGGAGCGTCAAGCGGACAAGCGGGTGGCGAATCACGTTTGAAGGGCCTACTTTGAAGGTATGTAACTTGACCGTTACTTAAGTGAAATTTTGTTAAATTACGTATAGTCGTATTGTAGAATAGAAGTTGTGTAAATTTTAAAAGCGATGATGTTCGCTAAATTGAATAATGGATCAAGGATGGATAAGATCTCGTTGGTAGTCATCATATTGGAAGATTCCGTAGATGAGCCAAACGGGTCGAATAATCAATTAAAGCATGGATATTGCTTCGTAATATGATGTATTGGTCTTTTGTTATCGTTGACAAATGACATATTAGAAATACGAAGATTTAACATGTTGGTTTGTAGGAATGAAATCCGAGAACTTGACTCAAGTAAACAAGCAAATCAAACAAAACATAACATTCCAGAGTCTACCGTAAATTACGGTATATACCGTAATTTACGGTAGAGACCAAAAAGTTACGGTGGATTCCTCCTGTGTTACGGTGGAACCAAAGTTTCCCATGAGCTACCGTAACTTACGGTAACTACCGTAAGTTACGATAGAGCATTGATAATTATGATAAATTTTGCATTTCCTCGTTAAATCGAATCCGTTTTAAACTAGTTTCGATTATGTATTATTTCTAAGTACTCTAATACGAATGTTTAATGTAAACATTTCAGTTTCTAGGTATTCAAGGATTACGGATGACGGTCAAGCAAGCTTTTGAAAAACCGAACACAAACTTTTGAAGCTTCCGCGTTGATTAAGTCTGTTTGGACAATGTTATGATGTAATCAGTTTGTTAAACAACTTTGAATGTTTAAATTAGTCAGTAGTTGACTAATGTTTGTTACCTTAGAACTTTGTTTTTTTTTGAAACTTAATTTCTAACCTAGACATCTTTTATATAAACTCTTATGAATTATTATTAATTTCAAGTAGTAATTAGGATGGGTGTTACAATATCAAAATTATGTAAGCCAAGATTCTTTTTCCACTGTTGCGTCACGTATCAAAATTATGTAAGCCAAGATTCTTTTTCCACTTCTTTATTTCACTCATTTATATTTAATATCATGGTTATCACTTATATGTATTTCATTTATATTTTATCTTCAAATATCGCTTTATAATGCTAAATCATCATTATATAACTCCTATAATACATGAGTTTCTAACCTAACAAGTAAAACACGGGTTTCTAAATTCTAACCTAACATAAAGAATAGATATAAAGACATATCATATCATAAATAGAATAAGAAATTTAGCCGTTTAATAAAAGCTCTCATTATTCTCACCCCCTTAAAATATTATCTTCACATCCCTATATCTATACGGTCTGTATAGAGTTATACGGGTCGTATAACTGATTGTTGCACAAAAAAAAAAATGTTAGAGGAATGGTTTTTTGTCTCCATGGCCGTATAACATTATATAACCCATATACAATGTTATACGGCTCATATAATATTATATGATCCAAACCTCATATAATGTATACGACCCGTATAATGTTATACGCCCGAATAGAATGTTATACGACCTAATATTTTCTTCAACTATACGAGCCGTATAACATTATACGAGCCATATAATATTATACGACCAAATATTTATTATGTCAGATTATTTTATACGAGCCGTATAACGTTATACGGTTCTAAAATTAAAATTTTAAAACTCCTAATAAATACACATACATAAATAGTCAAACAACTACATAAATGCACCCAACATTTAGCCGTTTAAAAAATACAATTCTTTAAAGTTCAAACCCAAAAAATAAAAAATAAAAAATAAAAAAATAAAAGGTCAACTTGCAAAGGAAAAAAGTATATATACTTGAAGAGATTTACGAGAGTCAGTTTCGGTCATTAAGATTCTGTATTCAACAGATCACAGAATACCAAGGATAATAAACACTCATAAACCCTTCATCACCTCTTCAAAAACCCCTGTTTCTTGATTTATAATTCATCATTCTTTTTTTCTTTCATTTTCTTTTTCATTCTGCATTTGTAGTTGAAAATCAATCAAACCCATTTCATTTTTGGGTCACAAAAAAAAAAAAAAAAAAACAAAATTGTGGTTTTTCACTTTTTCTGATTTGGGTATTTTGGGTTTCTTGATTTTAAATTCTTGTGAAAAAAGGAAGGGTTTTTATTTCTTTTTTTGGGTGAATTATGGTGGGTTTTAAGGGTCTGTTTACTAAGAAAACATTGTTTGGTCTCTTTTTGGGACAAATTCTCTCTCTTTTTATCACATCAACTGGATTTTCATCATCTGAGCTTGC
Source organism: Helianthus tuberosus (assembly GCA_030545235.1). NCBI lineage: Eukaryota > Viridiplantae > Streptophyta > Magnoliopsida > Asterales > Asteraceae > Helianthus > Helianthus tuberosus. Next base: position 7,046,017 of record CM060362.1, read on the forward strand.
TAGAAGAGGTTTGCATTTTCAGTATTTTAATTAGCTTCTTATGTTATTTATTTATTTTTAATTGAAAGAGATCACATTGTTGTTCTTGAAATCCGGCTGTTGCAAACGAGCCAAGCCGTGCCGAGCCTTGATTAACTTATGAGAGCTCGAGCTCATCACGGTTTGAACTTTGTTTTCAAAGATCGGGCTCGTTTACTAAACAAGCTTGTTTTTAGGTTCGAGTTCAGCTCGTAAACAAGTTTAAATAAGCTCGGCTCGGCTCGTTTACTAGACAACTTTAAATAAGGGTAAATGTTATTAAATATTAATAAAATATAATATTACAGTAAATCTCGATAAGGCTCGACGAGCCTGACGAGCTTCACATGCCAGGCTCAAGCTCGGGCTCGATATATAAACGAGCTTTATCAATGGCGGAGCTTGAATGAAAACTCGGTAGGGGCCGGACTCTCAAAATCTAAATTGGTGGGGGCCAAACTCTTAGAAATCCAATATTTTACACTAAAAAATTATTTTTTCCGAAAATTTTCTGTAAAATTAACACTACGAGCGAAAAATCGGTGGGGGCCTAGGCACCCTCTGGCCCCAATAAAACTCCGCCTTTGAGCTTTATATTAGGCTCAAGCTCGGCTTGGCTCGTTTCGAGCCGATCTCGAGCAGTTCGCAAGCCACTTGGCTCATTTGCCCCCCTAGAGATACGGCAAGATTTACAAACTTTCTAATGAAATGAATAATCTTGATGGGATCAAATGTTCTAATTTATGTCATTTTGTGTAACATAGGGATCAATGCACCAACATCACAATCATTAGCAAACTATGTGTTGTTAGCGATTGTTTACGGTGGAGTTTTGATTAGCCGAAGAAATGGGATGAAGGTTAGTAAACATTAATCTATTGTCTTTTCAATTTTTACAGCTTTTCTTAAAGTTGACCAGTTTATATAAGATTCACGCATTTGATTGTTGACATTTGTATGAATGTTGTTTTCAGTAGACAAAAGGGAGTGTCTTGTGATGTTACAATAGAGTTTTTAACTTTTTAAACCACTATATATTGTTTTCCATTTCAAAGAAATCTCATTTCAAAAAAGATGCAAAAAAGATAAGGTAGAAAAGGAATGCCAAAGTGTTTTCTTATGTGGATTTTACTATTTCACAATTTCTCTACACAATATGTTTTCTTACAAGCTATAAGATTTTGCATTTTCATATAGTTATGCTTTGATTGCAACTAGGGATGTATTCAAGTGGGGTCCAAGTAGTAGTATAATCGACTTAAACTCGATGAGTTCAAACATTCTAATTCGAACTTGACTCACTAAATATTCTTTTACTTAAGCAACCGATTATTTGATATTTCAAGTATAATCATCATGTTAAAACTCACATACAAACACTCACAAATCATTTTGTCACTAATTAACCAAATGAACAATGTGTTTTATGTCATCATTTGCAGGCAAAATGGTACTATTATTTACTTCTTGGGATAGTAGACGTTGAAGCAAATTATCTTGGTGAGTCTTATACTATTACAAATGATCATCTTCCCTACACTTGTTAATCACTACATATTATCTAGAGGTGAAATATTAGCTCATTTAGTATGTGTGTTGATTTGGGTTGTTTGATTAACGGGTTAAGTGCACAAATATGTATCAAACTTGACGCATATATTTTAACTGTGTGTATATACTAAAATCATTTATCTTTAAATGTATTAAACCGGACGACTTGAACAAGTGGTAACACATCATTTGTTTATATTTTTGTATTATTTTAGTATTCTACACACAATTACATTACAAGTCAAGTTTAACACGGTTAACCTTTTTTTAGTGCAAAGGGGACAAATGAGTCGGAAGTTCCCTAAAGTGTATTTTGGCGCATAAAAACTCACAAATTATTATATTCAAATAAAAAATTGAGCTTTAGAACAAAATGTTGTGATATATCATCTCGTTATGTGGAAACGGGTCAAATGGGTCGAAAGTTGGTCAACGTATATCAAACACAGAAAAACTCATAAATCATTATATTATTCTACACAATAATGGCTTATTCATTATACTCGGTAAATCCCACCAATAGCAAAGCTAAGGTAGGGTCTTAGGAGGGCAAGATGTAGACAGCCTTACCTCTACCTCGTAGGAATAGAGAGGCTGCTTCCAGTGAGACCCCCGGCTCGATAGTAGTTTTGCATCAAGCCTTTGACATAAGGCACATAACACTCAGCAATTGAGACAAAGCCTTGGACATAAGGCACATAGTTTTGCATCAAGCCTTGGACAATAATGGCTTATTACTTATTTATATTTTTTGTACAGAAAAGTGTTTCGGGTCATCCGAATTCCAAACCCAACTAATTTGACCCGTTTCTTGACCGGCCCATTTCACTATCTCTATATCAAAAGTTTTGACTTTAATGTTCTATCTTGAACAGTGGTGAAGGCATACCAGTACACATCGTTAACAAGTGTTATGCTTCTGGATTGCTGGTCAATCCCATGTGTCATAATCCTTACATGGTTCTTCTTGAAGACAAAATACCGGTTAAAGAAAATTGTCGGTGTTGTAATTTGTGTTGCTGGTATTGTACTCGTTATTTTTTCAGATGTACATGCATCAGATCGTTCACGTGAGTATATTATGCTTTTATTCCATTCTTTTACATTCATATTTTTAATTTTCATCTCCATTTATATATGTATATTTAATAGTTTATGTGTATGTTTAGAGAGCGGTAGCAACCCTGTTAAAGGGGATTTGTTGGTCATTGCTGGGGCTACACTTTATGCTGTCTGCAACGTTAGTGAGGTGAGTAAAATGGGTTCTGGTCAAAACGGGCACAAACTTTTTCTAAGGCTTTAACCAATTAAATAACTAGTTAATGCGTTAAATGAAAACTATGCTGTTACAATAATATATTATATTTTGTCTTTTGTCTTTTGGATAATACAATGTAAGAGGTTGTATGAAATAAAAATATACTTTCATCGGTTGTGAATCAGTTTGACCCGTTTTCTTTTTAGCTTTATTTTTTATCCTATCCGTTGACCCGTTAGAGATCAAACATAACTAAATAAGTAGAAATTGCCACCTCTGGTCTGACTTATGTGATCCGTTGGTATGAACATACACTGAAAAAGAATCATATTCTTTTGCAATGTAAATGAAACAAAAAATAAAAAAAAAGTTATTTCAGTGCATCCTGATTATTTTTGTTGATTTGTACAGGAGTTTTTCACAAAAACTGCCGATCAAGTCGAACTCTTGGCAATGTTGGGGCTCTTTGGTGCCATTGCTAGTGGTATTCAAATGTATCCTTTTGTACATTTTTTTTATTTTTAAATTTTTTTACATTATGCTATGATAAGTTTCTTCAGTTTCTTTTGTGAAAGTATTGGTAGAAAGCTTCTGATTTATAAAAAAGCTCTTAGTTATTTGCATGTTTCTCATTCAGTTACACTAAGCACTACCTTCATATTGATTGTTTACTCTCAAAATAGTAGTCAATTGCATAATTGCCAATGTATTGTTATTTTGTGGTCTTCAACCATGTTCATAGAAGCGTGCTTGAGCAAGAGGAACTCAAATCCATCCATTGGTCATCAGGAGCGGTACTCTCTTTCTCTATTATATACACATTATACGTATATGTATATGTATATAAGATGTACATGTGTGCCATCTTTGAATCACTTCACAACACATTTCACAAGACTTTTGACTGCTTTCATTTTTAGCTATGTTAATTATTTGACCCGTTGGATATAATATAAAACTCAAGTTGACCCGTTATAAGTAACGGGTAGAAACAAGCACAATCAGAATTATATTTTTTAGAAAAACCATACCATTAAAGTAGGGGTGCAAACGAGCCAAGTTGAGCCTAAGCTCGATTAACTTATGAGAGATAAAGCTCAAGCTCGGCTCGGTTTGAGCTTGGCTCATTGGTAGTTTCTCAAGCTCGAGCTCGGCTCGGGCTCTGGCTCGGCCCGTTTGTTTTTTTTATTAATTAATATATTAAATAAAAGTAATACAAATAATACACTCGTTTAGGTTCGCGAGCTCGATAAGTGAAGCTTGGGCCCGTTTACTAAACAAGCTTATTTTTTGGTTCGGGCTTGGCTCGTAAACAAGTTCAAATAAGCTTGGCTTGTTTACTAGACAACTTTAAATAAGGGGTAAATGTTATTATATATTAATTAAAACTAATATTACACTAAGGCTCGATAAGACTCCACGAGCCTTACGAGCTTCACATGTCAAGCTCGAGCTCGGGTCGATAAATAAACGAGCTTTATTTTAGACTCAAGCTCGGCTCAGGCTCAATAAGGCTCGGCTCGTTTCAAGCTTTTTCTCGAGCCGATCTCGAGCCGCTTGGCTCATTTGCACCCTGTTAGTTGTAAATAGTTGAAGGGCCTAGTTGTTAACTAGAGGTCCCTACATGCAATTCTAGGTATACCCTTATGTAAATAGTTATTTACTTGTTGGTCCCTCCTTCCCCTATAAATAGAGGGATCCTCTTCATTTGTAAACACACATTCAATCAATACAATTCAGATTTCCTTTCTTTCCATACCAGTCTCATTTACATGGTATCAGAGCTAAAGGTGTTTTAGCTCAAGAATATCCTCATTCGGGTGACCATTTCCGGCTCTCAGTTTAGAAAGTTCGTAGTATGCTCTGTGGTTGCAGCTTAGTCTGATCTTCCACATCAGAAACGGAGTTTCTAGTCTCATTTCCGGTCACCACCAGTTCTGTCCTAAAAACCCGTTCCAAATCTGTTTCATTCTGGCCGCGGTACGAAGCTCGGCATTCTGGCCGCGGTACGAAGCTCGGCATCCCAGGGCTCCGGGTGTGGAGAACTCCTATTACGGCTTCTTCGCTTGGCGACGTATCCAATAAAAATTTGGAAGTAAAATTTCCAGATTAGGATTGAGATTTTTCCTATGTTAAGTCTAGACTCAGAAGTTTAGATATGTGCAATTGTGTAACTGAGATTAAACACAAAAGGCTAGTGTTTAATTCACTCAGTGTTGGCTCTGATACCAACCTGTCACACCCCGATTTCCACGTGTCACCGGTGGGCCCGGTGGGGAGTATCGTGACGTCATGGTTGGCAACATAATAGTCAAACAACACAATTATATAATGCACAGCGGAAGCAAAAGATAAATATTATTACATTCCGAATATAAAGTAATATCCAGTATTACAACGGAAGGTAAAGGATCCACAGGCGGATCTTTAAACATATCATTTGTTCAACAGACTTTAGACACCTAGAACTTGCAAGATTCCTTACTAGCGCCCTGAGCTTCCAGCCAATTACGTTCAGTACCTGTCACTTAACCCTTTTGGAAAATACGTCAGTTTTCACTGGTAAATACACTCAACCGACTCATTTTAAAATGGGTTTAAGAAAATTGGTTTGGATGCACTTGGCACAAAATATATTGACACTTTGATTAAAATGCACAGAGGCAAAATTAATCTTTTTAACTTGGAACAATTATAGTTATAACCTTGTATACAGATTTACATGTTCGTTGTACGTTCAGGGCCCGATATAGAAACCGAGTCAGATTAACAGACACGCCACAAGTATAGGCCCACAAGAGAGTGGGATACCGTTTCCCTTAGGTAACGGTCAGGTGTAGGACGTGGCCATTTTATAATACAATGATGTCACTAGGTTATCCGGGACATGATCAATTTATAATATTATGAGGTCACTAGGATAGCCGGGACATGATCAATACAATGATGTCACTAGGTTATCCGGGACATGATCAATTTATAATACTATGAGGTCACTAGGATAGCCGGGACATGATCAATACAATGATGTCACTAGGTTATCCGGGACATGGGCAATTTATAATACAATGATGTCACTAGTATAGCCGGGACATGATCAATACAATGATGTCACTAGGTTATCCGGGACATGATCAATTTATAATACTATGAGGTCACTAGGATAGCCGGGACATGATCAATACAATGATGTCACTAGGTTATCCGGGACATGGGCAATTTATAATACAATGATGTCACTAGTATAGCCGGGACATGATCAATACAATGATGTCACTAGGTTATCCGGGACATGATCAATTTATAATACTATGAGGTCACTAGGATAGCCGGGACATGATCAATACAATGATGTCACTAGGTTATCCGGGACATGGGCAATTTATAATACAATGATGTCACTAGTATAGCCGGGACATGATCAATACAATGATGTCACTAGGTTATCCGGGACATGGTCAATTTAATATACAATGAAATCACTAGGATATCCGGGACATGGTCAATACAACGATGTCACTAGGATATCCGGGACATGGTCAATAATCCCCTAAAGGTCTTAATTTCACACAATACAGATTAAACCGGGTTACTTCAATGATTTAACCATAACAAGATTAAAGATTCAGTACCCGACCAAGCGGTATTATTATACCGTATCCCAAGCCCGTATAGGGAAAATAGATTAAGAGTATTTACGGTATCGTTATACCGTATTTTAAGCCCATATAGGGAAAATAAGTTAAGGGTATTTACCTGAGCTAGCTCCTGTCTTAAATAGCAGAAATTTATAACTAAGCCGTATTCACTTAAGCAAGCGTAGGTACAATTTACCGTGAATGCTCTAGTCTGGAATGATGGTATAAATAATTAATTAGAATGCTAACGGGTCTTTAATTAGTCTTAAGCTTAGACCGGTTAGTCTTACAGGAAGATACGGTTCGTACGCACGATTACGCGAAGACCGAAATAGAATGTGATTTAGACCCGACAAGTTCGGAGACTTGCTTAATTTGGGTATTTAATACACACTTTGAATTTTGAGACAAAACCGATAAGGTTTGACCCGTTTCGGCTAACTTATATAAACTAGTTATATAAACCGATCCGAACGCGAATAACGCGTAACGGGTATTCATAGAGTCATTTACAGGTTTCCTTAGTTAATATGCCTTAAATATGTTGTGGTATCAGTAGGATACCTTCCATTATGCCCAAAACGAGTTTAATCTCAATTTAAGCCCCGTAGGGGTATTTTGGTCATTTACCTAAGGCATATATACTACCTGTCATACAACTACTCGAACGATGTGACCATAAGGTCACTTAATGTGTTTGGTCGGATCCTAATGATCGACCAAACGGGTCGGGTTCGAAAGTATAAGCGATTGTTTAGATTGCTTACCTTTACGACCCTATATAAGCACTAAACTAAAAGTGACGAGCTAAGCATGTTGAAACATGCTTAACTAAGTTAGAAAACAAGTTTGGTATCAAAACAAACAGTTTTGATACCCATAAGTAGTTTGGTTACAAAATACGCAAGAATACGTATTCTGGCCGAAACTACGGCTCGTCACTGAGCCTAGATAACGTGGTAATCAGTAGGTATAGTCACTAGGGACTATAACCATCGTGATCACGCTCACGTTATGAAGTTCAAACGAACTTCGCATCGACCATAAACTGGTCAATGCAGAAAGTCAAGCAAAGTTTGACTTTCGGACCCGTAAAGCAATAAAAGAACGAAAGAATACTTACGAAGGGTCCCCGAATGCTAATCGTGATCACAATAACTCAGGTATGGAACAATGGTTCCAACTTAGAGTCAAATAGATCAGATTCTTGTAAGTAATGAGGTTGGATGGCATGGGTATTTATAGTATTCGGGTAACCGTTGAGATCGTTTCTTGGAAAAGGGGAAAAGATCTAGTCCGTACACTTGTTGAAAGGTTATGGAAGCCACATATCATCTTTATCTTAGTGACTAAGCTACTAAGAACATGTGGTTGTGGTTGAATCTGCTGAAAACAGGCTGTTTAAACATTGCACCTGGTCTGGAGACCCCATACGCATCGTATGGTATATATACCATACGCATCGTATGGGTGAACTTTGGCAGAATTACAGTTTTGGTCCCTGAACTGTATTTAGGCCATTTTTGACACGTTTAAGGCCCGTTAACCCCATTTCAAAGCTCTAAAATGAAGTTAAAGTATAGGGAACTTAAAATGTATTCAAAAATATGTCGGATGTCGGTTCGTTTGGCCGTACGATCGCGTTGTTCGGTTAATTACGACGGAATGCGCACATGCGCGAAAAACGATCCAAATGACGCGACGAATGGATTTTTGGCAAGCCAAACACTAAAGCATAATATAGTCATGCTTACATAAATTTTTGGATGTCCGGATGTATTCAGAACGTAAGTTATGCGCGAAAATGCAAACTTGTGCACTTTTTGACGCTTTTAGTCCCTGCTCCTTCTACACTTGATCTTAACATGCTTTCTAGCACTTCGAGCCCTCTAACTTGACTTTTATGGGCCTTAAGACATAACCATACTTTGTTAAGTCCTTGGGTAACTTTATGGTTACCCGAAAAGTCATAAATTTCAACGTTGACGCTTTTAACCCCTCGCACACGAATTTGATCATAACTTTCTCATACGATAACGAAACTTTATGAAATTTTAATTGTGCATTCTAGTGAGCATAATTTACATTTACAAAGCTTCGGGTTTGTCAAAAGGTCACTCAGAGGTATATCTTTAACATGTTGACACATTTAACCCCTGTAGTTTGTAATCTCTCACTTTTAGCTTCGTATGATCCATGATTCATTCGTTTGAAGGTATGAACATTGTGTAGGGTTAATGTTCATTATATTTATTCACAGTTGACACTTAGAATCCGTATAAACACATACTTTCCATGTTTGTCAACTTTAGTCCTTCTAGAACATTATTTCACATGTTCAAACATATGACACGTGTCAACACATTATAGGACGTGAATTTTCGAGGTGTTACATCCTCACCCCCTTAAAATAAATCTCGGCCCGAGATTTACCGAAATAAAGGAAGTATTCTCTGCCTAATAATGGCAACTTACATATGATTAGGAAGTTGTATGATCTTATTTGTTGTTTCCTGGGTAACGTTCAGATCCTTATAATTGGACTTACCAATCTATTGTCCTAACAATAAACGTTTAACATGCCATTTATACAAGGTCTCCAAGGAGCCACCTTGATACTTATATGGCAGTTATTATAGGAAAGCTTATCTTAAGGTGAGGTGATTATTCCAACCATTGCTCCAAATTAATTCTTACGGAATAGCTAATCTTTACAGTTAGTCGAACAATTCGACGATTTTGGGCAGCTGATGGCGATTCTTAATCGTCGCCTAATTAGGGTTGCGGTGAACAATGCCTTAGCAAAATGAACCGTCTTTCAAAATTTCCTATACCGAATTCTCAGGATATTGAGTTAGGCTATGGATCTCCTATCTTAAAATTTACTTAATCAGGTTTTCAGTTATTCCATAATCAACATGGAGTTCTTACAACACTCTAACCCAAAGTGGGATGTAAATCTTAACTCCACCTGTCTCTAGGGAGGTAAACAGGGTAAACTTAGGAGAAGATAATCTAAGTACAAGGAGGTTGCAGAGATTTTTATATCTCAGGCTCCAGTTCACTCATCGCTGCTTGTGTCGAATAAGTGACACATTTATGTTACTAGTCCACGAATTCCTTAATCGGGAATATTTACTTGGACAATTATATTATGGATATCTTCTTTGAATACCATTAGTTGACTTTAATACAATATGACCATTGGGATATCTCAGGGGTTCCATGCATTAAACCTCCATGCTGATCAGACATGGAAATAATCTATGGGACACACTAGGATACGCCAATCCTCATATGACACTTTTATCAAACATAGTTTGGCATTCGCAGGCGATAGAAAACAAAGTGAAGATAATAAAATAGAATTTTATATATTGTCGTACTCTTTCTGAGGAAGAGTACTCCAGATTCTTATGGAAGAATTATCTTCTAGGATGGGAGTCCTAGGCTATAACTGTCATCGTCTTGAAAGGCGATTCTCTTGACAGAAAGGTAAACCAATTAACATCACTAAGGGATGTCTATATATAATTATCGTATCTAATGATATTAGTCATGATCACATCGATCATATTGACTATTAGGTTTGGGTATAATCCCACCATTTTGAATAGGGGATTATAAGGACCATAATGTTTGTGTCTCTTATGGACAATTTATTATAGCCCGTAGGCAATTCCCTTCGAAGGGATATCTATGGTATGATTATCTTTTCAGATGATATTTAGTCGAGATCGTATGGACCCTACCGACTATTATGCTTGGACGTATTCCAACATCTTTAGACAGGGTCAAAGACCACCACTGTCGTTGTCTTATCGGACAACAAATTTAGCCCGTAGGCACTCCATTACTCACGGATGTTTATAACATGATCATCTTATAAGATGATATAAGCCATGATTTCTAGATCATAAGGCAAATTAGGAATTTAAAGATTGCCAATATAGGGATGACTGTTGTGATTTTATCGAATCACATTTGTCAGGAGTGCTAACACGTTTGTATATGTTAACAAGGATCTAAATCCCTTGAGTAGGTTTCACCATCTTGGCCGCGTAGGCTAGGTTTCACCTTTAAGATTCCCTTTTTAAAATGCATACTGATAGGGAAGGAAGGATATTTATTTCATTCAGGATTTTTATCATAAATCCTAATTCATAAGTTAATAATAGCACAAATGGCCTAGTCGCGTAGACAAGTTAAATTTATAAGCCATGATTTCAGAGAATCGCGGCATTAAGGTTTGAATCAAAGTTCATCACCTTTTCCTGACAGGGAGCTATAGACTACCGCTGTCTTTAGTCTCAGAGGACATTAACTATAGCCCGTAGGCACCTCCCTTCTAAGGGACGTTTATTACGGAATTGCCCCTTAGGGAAATTCATTAACCATGGTAAGCAGAGACCATATTTGGTTAATTTATTAATCATATAGATTTAGGATTTCTATTATAGTTTATCCTAATTAACAGTTTTATTAGTGGCACTCAATGGCCTGGTCACATGGACAATTATAAATTATAAGCTTATGATTTCAGAGAATCAAAGCATGAAAGTATGCTGGCACAAATGGCCTGGTCACAAAGGACAATTTTTAAATTATAAGCCATGATTTCAGAGAATCAAGGTCTTTAAGTATATTAGCACAACTGGCTTAGTCACAAGGACATATATAATTTACAAGCTATGATTTCAGAGAATCAAAGCATTTGAGGTTTGAACCTAGTTCATTACCTTTATCTGACAGGGAGTCATAGCTACCACTGTATTTTGGCTCATGTAGAAATGAGCAAGGCCCGTAGGCACTATATCACCACGTATGGTTAAAATATGATCATCTTAATTGATGACGTAAACCCAGGATTCAGGGATCATTAAACTGGGTTAGGGATCTTTTGAAGAATCCTATATAAAAATGACGTGTGTGATTTTAAATGAATCACATCTGCCAGGAGTGTTAACATGTTTTAAGATGTTAACAGGGAATTGAATCTTTTTAAATAGGTCTTACCATCTTGGCCTGGTCTTATAATTGACCCGAGGCTAGGTTTCACACTTAAGATTCTTAATTTATAATCAACGCAGAACAAATTTAAATTGAGGTGTAAATATGGATCTGAATCTAAATTGCGGAACTGCCATCTTGGCCGGTCTTAATATGACCCGAAGCTAGGTCTTGTCCTTTTAGATTTTGCCATTTTATTATAATGGTAGATCTTATAATATAGGAATGATATTTTAAACTTAATCGTTCCTTTAAAATTTAAACAAGTATAGGGTTGCCCTAAATGGGACTTCAAAAGAATAATGTCGTCCTCGGAGGGACTGAATGATAAATATGTCCTTATAAGGACTCTATACGGAAACGTTCTTCAGCAAAAGGAGTTTCTTCTTCATTCTATTTCTGAATGCTTTTTCCTTGGATGCTCGTTTCATTCTGGCCGCGGTACGAAGCTCGGCATCCCAGGGCTCCGGGTGTGGAGAACTCCTATTACGGCTTCTTCGCTTGGCGACGTATCCAATAAAAATTTGGAAGTAAAATTTCCAGATTAGGATTGAGATTTTTCCTATGTTAAGTCTAGACTCAGAAGTTTAGATATGTGCAATTGTGTAACTGAGATTAAACACAAAAGGCTAGTGTTTAATTCACTCAGTGTTGGCTCTGATACCAACCTGTCACACCCCGATTTCCACGTGTCACCGGTGGGCCCGGTGGGGAGTATCGTGACGTCATGGTTGGCAACATAATAGTCAAACAACACAATTATATAATGCACAGCGGAAGCAAAAGATAAATATTATTACATTCCGAATATAAAGTAATATCCAGTATTACAACGGAAGGTAAAGGATCCACAGGCGGATCTTTAAACATATCATTTGTTCAACAGACTTTAGACACCTAGAACTTGCAAGATTCCTTACTAGCGCCCTGAGCTTCCAGCCAATTACGTTCAGTACCTGTCACTTAACCCTTTTGGAAAATACGTCAGTTTTCACTGGTAAATACACTCAACCGACTCATTTTAAAATGGGTTTAAGAAAATTGGTTTGGATGCACTTGGCACAAAATATATTGACACTTTGATTAAAATGCACAGAGGCAAAATTAATCTTTTTAACTTGGAACAATTATAGTTATAACCTTGTATACAGATTTACATGTTCGTTGTACGTTCAGGGCCCGATATAGAAACCGAGTCAGATTAACAGACACGCCACAAGTATAGGCCCACAAGAGAGTGGGATACCGTTTCCCTTAGGTAACGGTCAGGTGTAGGACGTGGCCATTTTATAATACAATGATGTCACTAGGTTATCCGGGACATGATCAATTTATAATATTATGAGGTCACTAGGATAGCCGGGACATGATCAATACAATGATGTCACTAGGTTATCCGGGACATGATCAATTTATAATACTATGAGGTCACTAGGATAGCCGGGACATGATCAATACAATGATGTCACTAGGTTATCCGGGACATGGGCAATTTATAATACAATGATGTCACTAGTATAGCCGGGACATGATCAATACAATGATGTCACTAGGTTATCCGGGACATGATCAATTTATAATACTATGAGGTCACTAGGATAGCCGGGACATGATCAATACAATGATGTCACTAGGTTATCCGGGACATGGGCAATTTATAATACAATGATGTCACTAGTATAGCCGGGACATGATCAATACAATGATGTCACTAGGTTATCCGGGACATGATCAATTTATAATACTATGAGGTCACTAGGATAGCCGGGACATGATCAATACAATGATGTCACTAGGTTATCCGGGACATGGGCAATTTATAATACAATGATGTCACTAGTATAGCCGGGACATGATCAATACAATGATGTCACTAGGTTATCCGGGACATGGTCAATTTAATATACAATGAAATCACTAGGATATCCGGGACATGGTCAATACAACGATGTCACTAGGATATCCGGGACATGGTCAATAATCCCCTAAAGGTCTTAATTTCACACAATACAGATTAAACCGGGTTACTTCAATGATTTAACCATAACAAGATTAAAGATTCAGTACCCGACCAAGCGGTATTATTATACCGTATCCCAAGCCCGTATAGGGAAAATAGATTAAGAGTATTTACGGTATCGTTATACCGTATTTTAAGCCCATATAGGGAAAATAAGTTAAGGGTATTTACCTGAGCTAGCTCCTGTCTTAAATAGCAGAAATTTATAACTCAGCCGTATTCACTTAAGCAAGCGTAGGTACAATTTACCGTGAATGCTCTAGTCTGGAATGATGGTATAAATAATTAATTAGAATGCTAACGGGTCTTTAATTAGTCTTAAGCTTAGACCGGTTAGTCTTACAGGAAGATACGGTTCGTACGCACGATTACGCGAAGACCGAAATAGAATGTGATTTAGACCCGACAAGTTCGGAGACTTGCTTAATTTAGGTATTTAATACACACTTTGAATTTTGAGACAAAACCGATAAGGTTTGACCCGTTTCGGCTAACTTATATAAACTAGTTATATAAACCGATCCGAACGCGAATAACGCGTAACGGGTATTCATAGAGTCATTTACAGGTTTCCTTAGTTAATATGCCTTAAATATGTTGTGGTATCAGTAGGATACCTTCCATTATGCCCAAAACGAGTTTAATCTCAATTTAAGCCCCGTAGGGGTATTTTGGTCATTTACCTAAGGCATATATACTACCTGTCATACAACTACTCGAACGATGTGACCATAAGGTCACTTAATGTGTTTGGTCGGATCCTAATGATCGACCAAACGGGTCGGGTTCGAAAGTATAAGCGATTGTTTAGATTGCTTACCTTTACGACCCTATATAAGCACTAAACTAAAAGTGACGAGCTAAGCATGTTGAAACATGCTTAACTAAGTTAGAAAACAAGTTTGGTATCAAAACAAACAGTTTTGATACCCATAAGTAGTTTGGTTACAAAATACGCAAGAATACGTATTCTGGCCGAAACTACGGCTCGTCACTGAGCCTAGATAACGTGGTAATCAGTAGGTATAGTCACTAGGGACTATAACCATCGTGATCACGCTCACGTTATGAAGTTCAAACGAACTTCGCATCGACCATAAACTGGTCAATGCAGAAAGTCAAGCAAAGTTTGACTTTCGGACCCGTAAAGCAATAAAAGAACGAAAGAATACTTACGAAGGGTCCCCGAATGCTAATCGTGATCACAATAACTCAGGTATGGAACAATGGTTCCAACTTAGAGTCAAATAGATCAGATTCTTGTAAGTAATGAGGTTGGATGGCATGGGTATTTATAGTATTCGGGTAACCGTTGAGATCGTTTCTTGGAAAAGGGGAAAAGATCTAGTCCGTACACTTGTTGAAAGGTTATGGAAGCCACATATCATCTTTATCTTAGTGACTAAGCTACTAAGAACATGTGGTTGTGGTTGAATCTGCTGAAAACAGGCTGTTTAAACATTGCACCTGGTCTGGAGACCCCATACGCATCGTATGGTATATATACCATACGCATCGTATGGGTGAACTTTGGCAGAATTACAGTTTTGGTCCCTGAACTGTATTTAGGCCATTTTTGACACGTTTAAGGCCCGTTAACCCCATTTCAAAGCTCTAAAATGAAGTTAAAGTATAGGGAACTTAAAATGTATTCAAAAATATGTCGGATGTCGGTTCGTTTGGCCGTACGATCGCGTTGTTCGGTTAATTACGACGGAATGCGCACATGCGCGAAAAACGATCCAAATGACGCGACGAATGGATTTTTGGCAAGCCAAACACTAAAGCATAATATAGTCATGCTTACATAAATTTTTGGATGTCCGGATGTATTCAGAACGTAAGTTATGCGCGAAAATGCAAACTTGTGCACTTTTTGACGCTTTTAGTCCCTGCTCCTTCTACACTTGATCTTAACATGCTTTCTAGCACTTCGAGCCCTCTAACTTGACTTTTATGGGCCTTAAGACATAACCATACTTTGTTAAGTCCTTGGGTAACTTTATGGTTACCCGAAAAGTCATAAATTTCAACGTTGACGCTTTTAACCCCTCGCACACGAATTTGATCATAACTTTCTCATACGATAACGAAACTTTATGAAATTTTAATTGTGCATTCTAGTGAGCATAATTTACATTTACAAAGCTTCGGGTTTGTCAAAAGGTCACTCAGAGGTATATCTTTAACATGTTGACACATTTAACCCCTGTAGTTTGTAATCTCTCACTTTTAGCTTCGTATGATCCATGATTCATTCGTTTGAAGGTATGAACATTGTGTAGGGTTAATGTTCATTATATTTATTCACAGTTGACACTTAGAATCCGTATAAACACATACTTTCCATGTTTGTCAACTTTAGTCCTTCTAGAACATTATTTCACATGTTCAAACATATGACACGTGTCAACACATTATAGGACGTGAATTTTCGAGGTGTTACATCCTCACCCCCTTAAAATAAATCTCGGCCCGAGATTTACCGAAATAAAGGAAGTATTCTCTGCCTAATAATGGCAACTTACATATGATTAGGAAGTTGTATGATCTTATTTGTTGTTTCCTGGGTAACGTTCAGATCCTTATAATTGGACTTACCAATCTATTGTCCTAACAATAAACGTTTAACATGCCATTTATACAAGGTCTCCAAGGAGCCACCTTGATACTTATATGGCAGTTATTATAGGAAAGCTTATCTTAAGGTGAGGTGATTATTCCAACCATTGCTCCAAATTAATTCTTACGGAATAGCTAATCTTTACAGTTAGTCGAACAATTCGACGATTTTGGGCAGCTGATGGCGATTCTTAATCGTCGCCTAATTAGGGTTGCGGTGAACAATGCCTTAGCAAAATGAACCGTCTTTCAAAATTTCCTATACCGAATTCTCAGGATATTGAGTTAGGCTATGGATCTCCTATCTTAAAATTTACTTAATCAGGTTTTCAGTTATTCCATAATCAACATGGAGTTCTTACAACACTCTAACCCAAAGTGGGATGTAAATCTTAACTCCACCTGTCTCTAGGGAGGTAAACAGGGTAAACTTAGGAGAAGATAATCTAAGTACAAGGAGGTTGCAGAGATTTTTATATCTCAGGCTCCAGTTCACTCATCGCTGCTTGTGTCGAATAAGTGACACATTTATGTTACTAGTCCACGAATTCCTTAATCGGGAATATTTACTTGGACAATTATATTATGGATATCTTCTTTGAATACCATTAGTTGACTTTAATACAATATGACCATTGGGATATCTCAGGGGTTCCATGCATTAAACCTCCATGCTGATCAGACATGGAAATAATCTATGGGACACACTAGGATTCCAGTTCAGCGTGTTCGTATTCCAGTTCAGATTTGTCGAGGTTACTGCTCACCAAACCCAAACCTGTTCCAGATCTGATCTGCCAAGTTTCAGATCTCACCTCCTCATCCAGATCCCGGGTTACTGTTCATCCTTCATCCGGGTACTGTTCATCCGTTATTGTTCATCCGGTACTGTATTTTTCAGCTTCGTCGGAATTTATTTCCGATCATTTCCGTGAAATCGGTTTTCCGATCTGAGCAACTTTCGTTTTCTGCCTCGGTTCGCGTGTTCGGGTTTCATCTCAGTTTTCCGCTTTTTTGCTTGAACATCTTTTCAAATGGGTGACGAACGAAATCACACCATTACATGCACCAAGGAGGAGTATGATTTGCTTCAACGGTTCCTTGCTTTTTGGTCATCGAGTCCTCAAACCAACTCAGTACAATCAGGTACGTTTTCTGGCTTTGACTTATCCTGGATTATTGATTCTGGAGCTACTCATCACATGACTGCGAATCAAGAAATTCTCACTAGCCTTCATAATACCTCTTGCTCACCAGTTCAACTTGCAGATGGTTCCTCGTGCCCCGTACGCGGCATTGGATCCATTCAGAACCCAGATAGCCTAAACCTGTCTTCTGTTCTTCTTGTTCCTAACTTCCCGGCCAGTCTTTTATCTGTCAGTCAGATTACTAAACGAAATAATTGTTCCGTTACCTTTTATCCTACTCATTGTACCTTTAATGAACTAGGTACTAACCGAGTAATTGGTACCGGCCTCGAATCAGAAGGTCTCTATCGAATGTCCTCATTGTCGCATCCCAAAGCAAACATGTGTGAGTCTAGTATCTTTGAAACTCACTGTCGGTTAGGCCATCCCCCAGCAGCCGTCCTACGGCAAATGAGACCTGACATCTCTATTCCCGATAACTTCCATTGTGAGTCATGCCAGCTCGGTAAACATACTCGACGCCCTTATCCTCCAAAAGCGTCAAGCCGAACCGTCTCCATATTTGAACTTGTCCACTCAGATGTATGGGGTCCATGTCCAGTTAAAACTACATTGGGTTTTCAATATTTTGTTACCTTCATTGATGATTACTCTCGTGCTACATGGGTTTACCTATTGAAATCCCGTAGTGAAATCAACTCGATCTTTCGTGAATTCCATGCATATGTCAAGACCCAGTTCAAAACATCCATTCAAACCTTACGCACCGATAATGCTAAAGAATATCTGTCCACCGATTTCTCTACATATCTCAAATCACAAGGTATTATTCACGAGACTTCTTGCGCATATACATCCCAACAAAATGGTGTTGCAGAACGCAAGAACCGCCATCTGTTGGATGTTACTCGCACACTCATGATTCATTCTCATGTTCCTCGTCACTTTTGGGGTGATGCCGTTCTTACTGCGGCTTATCTGATTAATCGTATGCCATCATCCGTTCTTCGTGGTCAAACCCCGTTCTCGGTTCTATTTCCTAGAGGAACTCCGTTTCCTCTTGAGCCACAAATTTTTGGATGTGTAGCTTATGTCCATGATCATCGTCCCGGAGTCCCTAAAATCGACCCTCGAGCCATTCGTTGTGTCTTTGTTGGTTACTCGCGTGTCCAGAAAGGTTATCGGTGTTATAGTCCTTCCCTTCGCCGATACTTTACCAGTGCTGACGTCACTTTTGATCCGTTGCGTCCTTTCTTTCCAGAATCTTCCATTCCAGTTTCTGATCTGTTTCCCGATCCTGATATACCTGAGTCTCACATCATCCCCACCTTTCCTGTAACTCCTGTTCCATTTGTCCCTCAGGTCTCAGACACCACAACCCAGGGTCCTACTGCTGAGGACCTACCAAACGATCCCCCGCCATTACTCTTTACATATGCTCGGCGAGGAAAGGATCACACGTCAGCAACCATTGATCCCCAACCTACCCATACCTCTGGTACATCCGTTCAACCTGCCATGACTGAACCAGATACACCCTTACCACTTCCTACCCATACTACCTCGGATATCCCTTCGGATACTCCTGCTTATGACCCTCCAGGTGCCCCATATCCCGATATACCTATTGCCTTCCGCAAGGAACCCAGACGCTCCACTCGTTATCCCATTCAGGATTACGTTGCCTACGCTCATCTCTTTACTGAGTCTCATGCCTTTACCACTTCCCTGGATTCCTACCCGATTCCCAAGAATGTGATGACAGCTCTGGCTCACCCAGGATGGCGTCAAGCCATGGAAGACGAGATTGGGGCCTTACAGGCCAATCAGACTTGGGATCTTGAACCGCTTCCCCCTGGTAAGCGTGTTGTTGGTTGTCGTTGGGTCTTCACAGTTAAACTCAACCCTGATGGTTCTCTGCATCGTCTGAAAGCTCGCTTGGTTGCCAAAGGTTACTCCCAGGCTTATGGTATAGATTATGACGAGACTTTCTCCCCAGTTGCCAAAATGCCCTCTGTGAGTATTTGTATTGCTCTTGCTGCCATTCATCATTGGCCGCTCCACCAGCTAGATGTCAAGAACGCCTTTCTCAATGGTGTTCTTGAGGAGGAGGTTTATATGGAGCAGCCACATGGGTTCATTGTTGAGGAGGAGGCCTCAAAGGTATGCAGACTACGTCGTTCCCTATATGGCCTTAAACAGTCTCCAAGGGCATGGTTTGGTCGCTTCTCTAGTGTTATGGGAGAGTTTGGGATGGTTCGTAGTACATATGATCACTCTGTATTCTTTAGACATCATCAGGGCCAAAGGATCATTCTAGTTGTTTATGTGGACGATATCATAATTACAGGGGATGATGAAGATGGGATTACCAAGCTCAAACAGTTCCTTCAGTCTCAGTTTCAGATTAGCGACTTAGGTCGACTTCGGTACTTCCTTGGCATAGAAGTATCTCGTTCCCCACAAGGAATACTCCTTTCTCAGCGGAAGTATGTCCTTGATATGTTAACTGAGTGTGGCTTATTGGGTTGCAAACCGGTTGATAGTCCTATGCTTCCTACGAGGAAGCTCATTCCAGAGGACGGAAGTCCAATGAAAGATCCTGAGCGATACAGACGATTGGTCGGAAAACTTAACTACTTAACTGTCACCCGACCAGATATCTCCTTTGTCGTTAGTGTCCTAAGTCAATTCATGGCCACTCCATACACAGGACACTGGGATGCTGCTCTCCGTGTCTTAAGATATCTCAAGAGCACACCAGGCCTAGGGATCTTATATTCCGATCAGGGTCATTGTCGTGTAGGTGCTTTCACAGAAGATGGAGATGGACGTATATCTGGATTCTCAGACGCAGATTGGGCAGGCTGTCCTATTTCCCGTCGATCCACCACTGGGTACTGTGTTTTCGTTGGAGGAAATCTTGTTTCCTGGAAGAGTAAGAAACAACACACCGTATCTAGATCAAGTGCCGAATCAGAGTACAGAGCTATGGCAGATGTTACATCAGAGATGATATGGGTTCGTCGTCTTCTCAGAGAACTTGGGGTTATCTCTGAAGACTTGATGCGATTATACTGTGATAATCAATCAGCTATACATATAGCCAAAAATCAAGTATTCCATGAGAGAACTATACACATTGAGGTTGATTGTCACCTAATCAGAGATCGGATAGTCGGAACTCAAAAGGATCCTCCATCAATTCAGCCAATCCATGTTAAGACGGAATTCCAACTAGCAGATATCTTCACAAAACCACTCCGAAAGGCACAAATAGATTTCATATGTAACAAGTTGGGCATGATTAACATCTATGCTCCAACTTGAGGAGGAGTGTTAGTTGTAAATAGTTGAAGGGCCTAGTTGTTAACTAGAGGTCCCTACATGCAATTCTAGGTATACCCTTATGTAAATAGTTATTTACTTGTTGGTCCCTCCTTCCCCTATAAATAGAGGGATCCTCTTCATTTGTAAACACACATTCAATCAATACAATTCAGATTTCCTTTCTTTCCATACCAGTCTCATTTACACACCCCTACATTAAAGTAACATTTTTTTTGTCTTAGGTGCTTCCATATGCTGGATTTGCAGCAGCAATGTTTCTATTTTACTCCGGTGTGCCGGTCCTGTTAAAGGTGACCGATTTTCCAGTTATGCAAACTTGTTAAAAAAATATTTTTCCCTCAAAATTTGTTCTGTGTCAAATTAAAATGCAGATAAGTGGGTCCACAATGCTAAATCTGTCTTTGCTGACATCTGACATGTGGTCGGTTTTGATCCGCATATTTGTATACCGCGAAAAGGTTAGTTATTAGTAATCATAAACAAATATATAGCTTAAAAATTGATTTTTAACAAAGCTCACATTTGTGATTTTGCATGTGTCATCAGGTTGATTGGATGTACTTTGTAGCTTTTGCTGGTGTTGCTGTTGGGCTAGTTGTTTATTCAGTGTATGTTTTTTCTTTCTATTTCAGCTATGCTATACACTTGTTTGGGTTCGGAAATGGGCTCGGGTCAAAAGGGTAATATGTAGCGCGGGTCGATAAGTTTTGAATACGATTAAGAACTATATTTTTACAATGATAACATAACTTTTGAAATAAAATGCTTTACAAGATTTTATCCATAAATGAATCCATCTTGACACATCTTAAGAGACATAAACCTTATTTGACAAAAAAAAAATATGAAGCAAAGGTTTTGTTTAGTAGAAGAAAAAAGGATGCTTGATCACCTTGTGGGTCCCATATGTGCATTGTGGGACCCACAGAATGAAACGAAAGGATCACATGGAACCTATTAATGTTTTTCGCAGGTTCGACAAAGAAGTGGACGAACCCGGAGGTGATGAGCTGGGAAAAAGTATGCATTTTGATGAGGAAGCTGATGCGGCGGGTCGGTTAAGTTAGCGATAATAGCATTTAAGAAAAGAAATACTCGGGTAGTTGAGGGATCTTGAAATATGTTTGGAGCCAATGTTTTTCCGTTAATGATTTTGGAAAGAAAAATGGGTTACAATGGTCATGTTTGGGTTACACAATATTAACTGAGGTTAAGTTATGCATGTTTTTTATACAAATAATATATGGGTCATGTTCGGGTTCAAAAAATTAACCCGTCAACTTGAAACCTAAAGCATGCCAACTAAACACGATTGACACTACGGAAGTTATAGACAACTTGTAGGTCGAAGTAATCCAGAAGCAGTGCCGGCAGCATACGAGCAAGAGGAATTCGCTGGTTGACCTCCAAATTTAAGGTCAACATCCTTCAATACAATTCCTCTACACGGATTCCCCTTGCTGCAATCAAACTTCACTGCCACGCGTGTTGCTGATGTTCCATGCACATTTTCGTACATCACGTTGCTGATCTTTACTCCTGAAGCCTCATTGGGACAGTTGTTATTATTCGGACAGTAATTTCCGTCTATTATGATCGGGAACTTAACGTTCATCATCGTTGCTCCCTTGAAATAAACACCGTTAACGAACCCATTGCTACTCCTTGCCCATGCTTTTATCCTCAGACCGTTCGTTGTACCTACGAATGTGGTCGTTTTTACTGTTACATTCTGGACACCTGGTTCTTCTCGTTCCCACCCTAGACTCCCAATGCTGCATCCAGAAATCAAATGTATAATCATTAGCAAATTGTGTATCTGTGTATCTCTGCGGGTACAACTTCTCTATCTCGTGGGATAGAGGAAAAGTTTGCTTTTATATCACCCCGCCCAGACCCTACATTGGGTGGGATATTATCAGGTACGTTTATTTGTCTATATATATGTGTGTGCGCCTGTGCTTTTCTTAACCAAAGTGGTGTATTTCAAGAAAGTTGTTAGCAAAATGGTGTGTTTGAGAATTCCGAAACAGAAACTTATGTGTTAGTTGAGTGTACCTTATGCCGTGACCGGGTCCACAAACCACCTTTTCTATCCAGATATTAGAGTTTCCTGGGCCTATCGAGACGCAGTCGTCGCCTGTTGAGATTTTAGAGCTCAAAATGGTGATTCCTGTGGAATATGTTAAATGAATGCCATCTGTGTTTGGGCTCAGCCCAGGTGCTACGATGCTAACTCCTTGTATTTTCGCGTTCTTGCAACTATAGAGCATCATGTGAAACATTTGGCTGTTTAATGACCTTAATTTACTGATCACTATGTTTTGGGAATGGTAGAAGCCAAGCGTCTGCAACAAATACATGTTCATTATAATTTCATGAAAAAAAAGAAAAAAAGAAAAAAAGAAAATATGCACTTGTACAAACACGCGATGTATATCTGTCGACGTGTATGGTCTTACCGTAGATCCTTTAGGACATGCTTTTCCAGATGTTTTGCAGGCCCATAGAGAAGATCCTTGGGCATCAAGGGTCCCACCGTTTATGGTAACATTCTTAACTATGTAGAACTTGATCCAGACTTGCGCGTTGCCAATAGCATTATAACTAGATGGTGCCACCAAGGTACCAGCTATGTTGAATGTGATGGCTCGGCTCTTACATCCTTGACCAGAGAATGTAAGCGCCGAGGCAATCAAGTACCTGCCAGCTGGCACATAAATGCTGGCAGGACTCGTAGAGTTACATGACAAACTCCATGCTTTCAAGAACGCGTTCTTTGAATCTGAGCGGCCGTCTGGCTTGGCTCCAAAACTTTGGACATTGTACGTAACCTTTGCGGATGATAACCGCAAAACTAGAAAAAGCAAGACCATGATATGTTTGATCACCATGATAACTGATATGTGTATCTCCTCTCTATACTTACTTTGAAGTAGTTGCTTAGTTAGTTTTGTATGTTATGTACTTTTTGATTTGGTTATTTATAGTTAAAGTTAAGAACATAACAAGTACAGGTAGAGGTACATGCAATGATCAGGGTTTGCATTATTTGATAATGATTGATAAGAAGTAGTCCGTATGAATAGGAGTACAAACTGATCGAATGTCAAATGGGTGGCAACTTGAAAGGAATATTAATCATGTAAACACTAATTAATATTATATCTTTCAAACAATTCTTTTAATATTTGCAATTGCGTCGGATTGTTTCGGATCGGTGGGTTGAACTGATAAACTCGATGACGATCCACATATTTATTCGTGTCAAAGTTATCAATCTCAATTAGAACACACGAAAAGCATGCAACCCGCGTGGTTCATTTATGCAAACGAAACAAACGGTTTGTGGGTTGTAAATGAATTGTTATAAATGAATCGTAAATGGGTTGACATGTTGTCCTTATAAAGTGTACTTTCTGTTATAATTTTAAACGGGCTAGTGGGTAACGCTTCTACCCGAAAACGAGTTATTTTCTTAAACATGTGAAACACTGAAACAGTTCAACTTGAAAATATAAAACCTGATTGTTTTTAATTTGTGTTTGAAGTATTGTCATACTTAGAAAAAAGGCATAGAAATAAATTCAGTTTTATGTCTGTTATTATTAGTTATATTAATGTTTAAACCTCATTTTTAATTGTATCTAACTCAATTAGGTAGAGTTATATTATATGATACAATATAATATTTCCTACTACATGATACAATAAAAAAACAAAAAAGTATAACGACTATCAAAACCCAAAGCTAAGTAAACTTTCAAAAATTAGCTATTAAAATAAATAATTAGTCAATGCTTGTAATTTCCTATAATTTGGCTTTTTAATCTTTAACAATTTGGATTAAGATGAGCCTTTAATAATTTCCTATAATTCCAAAAAGTATAATTTGGAATTAGATGAGCCTTTAATAATGAAACTAGGTCATGACTAATGGTAGGTGATTCTTTATTTAAAAGTGGATATAGGCTGGTAAGCTGGTGCATATGATCCCACATGGGTTAGAGTGTTAGACTTTAGAAGAATATCAACCTCAACAAACTATAATTCCACTTCTACAATATAATAACTATATTCTAATTCTTCTAACAAAGATATGATAATAATATTTATATATAGTAATCCAAATAATTTTATGGCGCAACAATAATATATGTTACCAGATAATTTTCAGCATAGTTAAGGTGTAACCACAAAAACTCCCATGATGATAGCCCGTCACGTCATTCTCTACATACACATTTATAGCGATCAATGGATCTAGCATTGACTCTCATTAAAATCTCAAACAGTAGAATATCAAAAATAATATAAACCATTCTGTAAAAAACTTGAAACCTATAATTCAATATGTTATGTAGATTCTTTATATATAAGATCAAATTGGGCCTAATTGAAGAAACATTAAAAACCCAATTCAATATGAAATATGGTAATTCCTTTATAAATGTTAATGTAGATTCTTTATATATTTTGTATTTATAATTTATAATTCAAATTTGAATGAATTCAATATAAGTTAGTCAACCGTATCCTTAGTTTTTGAATGGAATTGAGATTTCATTTTTAGGAGTTGATTTTTTAATTAATGAATTCTCTAACCAATCGGTCATATTTATTAATAATTCCAAATATATGTTTTGTAAAAGTCACATAAATGTTGGTTCTAAATTAAAGACTACAACTAACCTTATGTTTGCAATCGATTTATTCATATCTAAATAATTCAAAATATAAAAATCACATCTTTATATTATTGATAAGATATAGATGGTTCAACATTTTGAAAAGAGTAAACGGCCATTTTGGTCCCTGTGGTTTGGGCAGTTTTGCCATTTTAGTTCAAATCTCAAAATTTTTAAATATGGGTCCCTGTGGTTTGCATTTTATTGCCATTTTAGTCCAAAACTGAAAAACTCTCATTTTTTTACTGTTCCAACATCCCTTTTTTTGTCTTTATCTGCAGGGGTAGTTTTGTCCATTTAATTTTCATTAAACCAATTTCTTAATTAAAAAACCCCCAAATATAAATACCCATATCAGTTCCCAAATTACATCATCATCTTCAACCTCCCAAGCAAACATCAGCAACCCAATTTCATGTTCCGAGCTTCAACATCTTCTTGACTCCTGAAACCACACCCAAAAGTGTCGGAAAAAGAAACCTGGTTCAATCGGATCTAAGAAGAACAAGGGAAAGAAGGGTTTTCCCGAACTCCACTGAAAATCCCACCGCCGCCGTCAGAGAACCACCACCTCCTTCACCTGAAACGTCACCCACAACGGGCCAAAGAAAATAGATAGATCTTCACAGATCTTAAAGAAAAGAGAAGGAGATGACGGGTTGAAATGCTTACCGGACTGACTTGGGTTTCAGCCGCTGGAGTCGTTGCAGGACGGCGATTGCCCTCGTCATCATCAGCGACATCAACATCGTGAAACCCCATCACCTGTAACATCACAATCTTTAGCAAACTATGTGTTGTTGGCAATTTTTTATGGTGGAGTTTTGATTAGCCGAAGAAATGGGATGAAGGTTAGTAAACATTAATCTATTGTCTTTTCAAATTTTACAGCTTTTCTTAAAGTTGACCAGTTTATATAAGATTCATGCATTTGATTGTTGACATTTGTATGAATGTTGTTTTCAGTAGACAAAAGGGAGTGTCTTGTGATGTTACAATAGAGTTTTTAACTTTTTAAACCACTATATCTTGTTTTCCATTTCAAGGAAATCTCATTTCAAAAAAGATGCAAAAAGATAAGGTAGAAAAGGAATACCAAAGTGTTTTCTGATGCAGTTTCGCGTGCAATCAAATGGCTCAAGAACGACTAGTAATCAATGACGATAAAAATGAACCGAATGGTTCCAAGAACAATGTTCTTTCAATTCAAATTCAATCAAAAACTGAAAAACAATAAACCCTAGATGCCCTATTTATACTAAACAATTAAAAAAAGATAAAATAGGAAATTTGAATTTTAAACGACAAAATGCACTTTACATCAATATCGCAGGTAAGCGAGCAACAAGCTGCGCCGCTACCCCTTTCTGGATAGCAAACCCTAGCCTATTAAAAACAAACCCCTGCCCCCTGTTGATGAGCCACTGCTGTGGACAACCTGTTGGACCCTAGTCAGCAAACGGATAGCTTCTGGTGCCAGGGATCCAAAGGTGTCAAAGGCGAAGGGGACAAATGCATGTTGGTTATCAGCACATGCTTTAGCGTGTTTGTCCACCTTTTTAGATTCTGCTTTCTTTACCGATTGTCCTGCTACAAACCCATTCTCCCTTAACCCAGCTAAGGGAGAGACTCCTGTGAGATCTACACAAGCATGTTTCCCTCCCGCCCAGCCAAAGACGAGCAGGTCCGCTGGTCTCAATGTAGATCTCCCTTCCATGGGGTCTGTAAGGAAATTCACAAGGGCCTCCTTCTTGGCAGAAATCCCCGCTCTCCTCAAGATGTCCCCCAAAACATCCTTCACCCGGTCATGCCGGTATTTGAAACCAGGGAGCTCCTTGCAATGAACTGCATGTTCCCCGTATTTATCCATGCAGGCTTTACGACAGATTGGGCAGGTTTCGTCTTCTGGATACATAGGGATCATCAGCCGGTATTTGAGGATAGCCCTGTACTCAACAGCCGACATGCATTGCCCCAGCCCCTCAATCGGGATAACAGTCAAAAAGTCTTGCGCATGGGGGCCCTTCAAGCACT
Source organism: Helianthus tuberosus (assembly GCA_030545235.1). Lineage (NCBI taxonomy): Eukaryota > Viridiplantae > Streptophyta > Magnoliopsida > Asterales > Asteraceae > Helianthus > Helianthus tuberosus. The sequence goes on from CM060362.1 coordinate 7,073,355, forward strand.
CAATCACCGCCTTCTGGCGGGGAGACAGATCAAGTGTTTCTCCCAGATTTCGAGCGATTTTCTCAAATAGAGCATTCGCCAAAGTTTTTTGTGGCTTTGGGGGGCGGTGTCCGCATTAGAGAAACCGCCAATGTCAAAGTCTGGAAGAGAGACACTTAAATACTCGAGGGCCTGTTGGTAGTCTACGTCAAGCTTATCAACCCCACTGTTCCGAAGGATGTGGTCTTGCAATACACACCACTGAGCTCTAGACGCCACAAAAGCATAAACTCCAACATCCCCAGTTGAGAGGAGGCCCAAACCACCCAGGCACACCGGCAAAGATGCCAAACGCCACTGAAGTTCACCAAAGTAGCCCCCCCCACAAACAACAATGTCTTCAATAGCCTTTCGGAGACCATCGTCAAAACAGGATACCGCATTTGCCATCAAGTGAGGTTGGCAGGTCCGCAGCCCAAACAGTAACTTAGCTACCCCCATGCATGACCTTAAAAGAAGAAGCTCGCACTGGGGGTCCTGTAAGCAGGGCAAGAGTTTCATAAGGTCAACCGCTGTCGATGCCCGCCGCCCTGCTAATTCCCCAATAAAAGCAGAGCCTAGGCTAACCGCCCCCCAAGGAGCTTAACCCCCCTCACAGGTCTACCTATCCCTCTCGGGAAAAGGCCGTCCTGCACTTTGAGACCGTCACAAGATGGCCAGTACACTTCCGTTTTCTTAATATTGAGATGGAGCCCTATGGATGGTCCCTCCGTGTTGATGATGTCCAAGGCTTTAGCAACTTCCATTGCATTACCTATGATCGTACCATCATCCAAGCACCAAGCATGAAAGGGGAGGTTATAGTGCTCCTGTACACGGAGAATAAGGGGATGTAAGGCTAGGGCAAAGAGGAGGGGCCCCAAGGGATCTCCCTGTTGCACTCCAGTGGTGGCCCCGATACACTCGCTGCCAACATACAACCGAGCGGGTTGGGTGTACAGGAACTGGACCCACCGATAGATAGATGGGCAACGTTGGTGGACCTGCTGGAGGAACGCTGAACGGTCAACCATGTTGAAAGCATTAGTGAAGTCTACCTTAAGTAAGGCCATGGACCCATCTTCATGAAAGGAGTTAAGGAACCTGTTCGCACTATGAAGCACCGCCTCCGCCCCATTTGGTGTACCAACCCCAAATTGAAAATCCCCCAAATACTGGGCCATGTCCTTCCCAACCTTCTTCATAGCCACATTAGAGACCAATCTACACCAGATGCCACCCACTGCGATAGGCCTAATACCATTATCAGGTTTCAATAAGGGGGTGAGGGGGGCTGAGGCCACAAACTCTGCCAACTCTTTAGGGCAAAGCCCTTCAAGCCATAGGTTGACGACTACAGTAATAGCTGTGAGCAGACCCGAGGAACTTACCGACCCCACGCAACCAATAGCGTCCAACAAGTGTTGGGCCCGCATCCCATCTCTGCCACAAGATGTCCCTCTAGGGAAGGATTGGATACATTTAAGCACGCAATCCTCTGCTGTAATAATAGTGGGTTGGACAATGGGGTTGGAAGGCAGTGATTGGGGTGGCATCACCGGGTGTTTATCAATAAGAGCTTTCATGGTTGATTCTCCAAAGGGGGCAACCCCACTAGAACATAAAACTTTGACTGCCGCCGTAAAATGCCCATCCCTGACCTTCCGCAGGCATTGCTTGATATTGAGATCCTTTTTATTGTCTTCGCCCTTTCCGGAAACCCTCCTAGGCACCTCAGAGTCCCCCTCAGCAATATTTTCTTATGTGGATTTTATTGTTTCACAATTTGTCTACACAATATGTTTTCTTACAAGCTATAAGATTTTGCATTTTCATATAGTTATGCTTAGGCCGGAGGGTGTGGGGGGCGCCACACTCGCCACGTCAGAGCCTATAGCGCCCCGGGCGCTATACACCCACACCCAGTGATTTAAGTCCGGGCGCTATATTAAGCTCGCCAACATGGTAACGTGATGCAATTGCATGGATCGAGAAAGAAAAGTCAAATATGACGGTTTGCCATGTGATGTATAAATTAATATATGAAAATTAAATGATTTTTAAAATAAAAAATAATTAAAGGTAATGATGACAGGGCTCCATCCCACACCCTGCAAATTAAAGAGGGGGTTATAAAGCCCCTTGGCTGACGTGGCGTCTAGGTGGCGCTGAGGTGTCCTTTATAACCCCCAAGGGGCTCCATCCCACACCCTCTAGCCTTAGATTGCAACCAGGGATGTATTCAAGTGGGGTCCAAGTAGTAGTATAATTGACTTAAACTCGATGAGTTCAAACATTCTAATTCGAACTTGATTCACTAAATATTCTTTTACTTAAGCAACCGATTATTTGATATTTCAAGTATAATCATCCTGTTAAAACTAACATCCAAACACTAATTTTGTCACTAATTAACCAAATGAACAATTTGTTTTATGTCAACATTTGCAGGCAAAATGGTACTATTATTTACTTCTTGGGCTAGTAGATGTTGAGGCAAATTATCTTGGTAAGTCTTATACTATTACAAATGATCATATTCAACACTTATTTTTCACTACATATTATCTAGAGGTGACAGTTTAACCCATTTAGTATGTGTGGTGATTTGGGTTGTTTGATTAACGGGTTAAGTGCACAAAAATGTATCGAAACTGACGCATATTTTAATTGTGTGTATATACTAAAATTGTTATCTTTAAATGTATTAAAACAGGTTGACTTTAACAAGTGGTAACGCATCATTTGTTTATATTTTTGTATTATTTTAGTATTCTACACACTATTACATTACAAGTCAAGTTTAACATGGTTAACCTTTTTTTAGTGCAAAGGGGACAAATGAGTTGGAAGTTCCCTAAAGCGTATTTTGGTGCATAAAAACTCACAAATTATTATATTCAAAATCAAAAATTGAGATTTAGAACAAAATGTTGTGATATATCATCTAGTTATGTGGAAACGGGTCAAATGGGTCGAAAGTTGGTCAACGTATATCAAATACAGAAAAACTCATAAATCATTATATTATTTTACACAATAATGGCTTAGGGGATGGATCATGAGAAAACCAAAAAACTAACTAAAAAAGCCTAAAAAAAACCTAAAAACATACATTTTTTTTTTTTTTACAAATTTTTATAGAAAAATCGCTACTTTTTATGTATGGAAAAAAATTTAAAAAAAAAATTTTTTTTTTTGGTTGTACTACACATGTGCACTAATACATAAAGCTTAAACCACTTAACCCACCCCCCACCGACACCCCCCAAAAACCTAAACCCCCCACCCCCCAAAAACCTAAATTCACCCTCCCACCAAAAGCCTAACCCCCCCCCCCCCCCACACCCCCCAAAAACCTAAACCCCCCCCCCCCCACCCTCCCGAAAACCTAAAACTAAACCCTAAACATAAACCCGAAAAAAACCTAAACCCCCCCCACCCCCACTCCCCAAAAACCTAAACCCCCCTCCCCCCCACACCCAAAAACCTAATCCTAATCCTAAACCTCCAAAAAACTAACCCTAAAAGCTAAACTAGACTCAAAAAGCTAATTTTAAGCATGTAATGCAATTGTAGTACATGTTATATTACACATGTGCACTACTATAATAATAGTATTGAAAACAAGACGACACCATAAATCTTTTTTTATGTTATAAAAAATATGCTCGAATATATTTGAATGAAAGATACAAAAATTTGTGATCTTATGGTGCCATTTTTGTTTTAAAATGATAACGTATGGAGAAATGGGGAATGTTTGAAAAGTTATATATATATTTTTTTTTCCAATTTTACCCCTCCTTCATTAAAAGTTCCCCCTCCTTCATTAAAAGTCTCCCCCCTCCTTTTTAGTGGTTTTTAGTTAGTTTTCTCATTTATATCTAGTTTTCTCATGATCCTCTTCCTAATGGCTTATTCATTATACTCGGTAAATCCCACCAATAGCAAAGCTAGGGTCTTAGAAGGATAAGATGTAGACAGCCTTACCTCTACCTTGTAGGAATAGAGATGCTGCTTCCAGTGAGACCCCCGGCTCGATAGTAGTTTTGCATCAAGCCTTGGACATAAGGCACATAGTTTTGCATCAAACCTTGGACAATAATGGCTTATTACTTATTTAAATTTTTTGCACAGAAAAGTGTTTCGGGTCATCCGAATTCCAAACCCAACTAATTTGACCCATTGCTTGACCGGCCCATTTCACTATCTCTATATCAAAAGTTTTGACTTTAATGTGCAATCTTGAACAGTGGTGAAGGCATACCAGTACACATCGTTAACAAGTGTTATGCTTCTGGATTGCTGGTCAATCCCATGTGTCATAATCCTTACATGGTTCTTCTTGAAGACAAAATACCGGTTCAAGAAAATTGTCGGTGTTGTAATTTGTGTTGCTGGTATTGTACTCGTTATTTTTTCAGATGTACATGCATCAGATCGTTCACGTGAGTATATTATGCTTTTATTCCATTCTTTTACATTCATATTTTTAATTTTCATCTCAATTTATATATGTATAGTTAATAGTTTATGTGTATGTTTAGAGAGCGGTAGCAACCCTGTTAAAGGGGATTTGTTGGTCATTGCTGGGGCTACACTTTATGCTGTCTGCAACGTTAGTGAGGTGAGTAAAATGGGTTCTGGTCAAAACGGGCACAAACTTTTTCTAAGGCTTTAACCAATTAAATAACTAGTTAACGTGTTAAATGAATACTATGCTGTTACAATAATATATTTTGTCTTTTGGAATTGGATAATACAATGTAAGAGGTTGTATGAAATAAAAATATATTTTCATCGGTTGTGAATCATTTTGACCCGTTTTCTTTTTAGCTTTATTTTTTATCCTATCCGTTTGACCCGTTAGAGATCAAACATAACTAAATAAGTAGAAATTGCCACCTCTAGTCTGACTTATGTGATCCGTTGGTATGAACATGCATACACTGAAAAAGAATTCATATTCTTTTGCAATGTAAACGAAACAAAAAATAAAAAAAAATGTTATTTCAGTGCATCCTGATTATTTTTGTTGATTTGTACAGGAGTTTTTCACAAAAACTGCCGATCAAGTCGAACTCTTGGCAATGTTGGGGCTCTTTGGTGCCATTGCTAGTGGTATTCAAATGTATCCTTTTGTACATTTTTTTTATTTTTAATTTTTTTACATTATGCTATGATAAGTTTCTTCAGTTTCTTTTGTGAAAGTATTGGTAGAAAGCTTCTGATTTATAAAAAAACTCCTAGTTATTTGCATGTTTCTCATTCAGTTACACTAAGCACTACTTTCATATTGTTTGTTTACTCTCAAAATAGTAGTCAATTGCATAATTGCCAATGTATTATTATTTTGTGATCTTCAACCATGTTCATAGAAGCGTGTTCGAGCGAGAGGAACTCAAATCCATCCATTGGTCATCAGGAGCGGTACTCTCTTTCTCTATTATATACACATTATACGTATATGTATATAAGAGGTACATGTGTGCCGTCTTTTGAATCACTTCACAACACATTTCACTAGACTTTTGACTCCTTTCATTTTTAGCTACGCTTTTTATTTGACCCGTTGGATATAATATAAAACTCAAGTTGGCCCGTTATAAGTAACAGGTAGAAACAAGCACAATCAGAATTATATTTTTTAGAAAAACCATACCATTAAAGTAGGGGTGCAAACGAGCCAAGCTGAGCCTGAGCTCGATTAACTTGTGAGAGATCGAGCTCAAGCTCGGCTTGGTTCGAGCTTTATTTTCAAAACTCGAGCTCGGCTCATTGGTAGTTTCTCAAGCTTGAGCTCGGCTCGTGCTCTGGCTCGGCCCGTTTGTTTTTCATTAATTAATATATTAAATAAAAGTAATACAAATAATACACTCGTTTATGCTCGCTAGCTCGATAAGTGAAGGTTGGGCCCGTTTACTAAACAAGCTTATTTTTTGGTTCGGGCTTGGCTTGTAAACATGTTCAAATAAGCTCGGCTCGTTTACTAGACAACTTTAAATAAGCGGTAAATGTTATTAAATATTAATTAAAACTAATATTACACTAAGGCTCGATAAGACTCGACGACCCTTACGAGCTTCACATGTCAAGCTCGAGCTCGGGTCGATAAATAAACGAGCTTTATTTTATACTCAAGCTCGGCTCAGTCTCAATAAGGCTCAGCTCGTTTCAAGCTTTTTCTCGAGCCAATCTCGAGCAGCTCGCGAGCTGCTCGGCTCTTTTGCACCCCTACATTAAAGTAACATTTTTTTTTTTGTCTTAGGTGCTTCCGTATGCTGGATTTGCAGCAGCAATGTTTCTATTTTACTCCGGTGTGCCGGTCCTGTTAAAGGTGAGCGATTTTACAGTTATGCAAACTTGTTAAAAACATATCTCTTCCTCTAAATTTTATGCAAACTTGTAAAAAACATATTTCTTCTTCTAAATTTCTTCGTGTCAAATTAAATTGCAGATAAGTGGGTCCACAATGCTAAATCTGTCTTTGCTGACATCTGACATGTGGTCGGTTTTGATCCGCATATTTGTATACCGCGAAAAGGTTTGTTATTAGTAATCATAAACAAATATATAGCTTAAAAATTGATTTTTAAAAAAGCTCACATTTGTAATTTTGCATGTGTCATCAGGTTGATTGGATGTACTTTGTAGCTTTCGCTGCTGTTGCTTTTGGGCTTGTTGTTTATTCAGTGTATGTTTTTTCTTCCTATTTCAGCTATGCTATACACTTGTTTGGGTTCGGAAATGGGCTCGGGTCAAAAGGGTAATATGTAGCACGGGTCGAAAAGTTTTGAATACGATTAAGAACTATATTTTTACAATGATAATATAACTTTTGAAATAAAAAGCTTTACAAGATTTTATCCATAAATGAATCCATCTTGACACATGTTAAGAGACATAAACCTTATTTGACAGAAAAAAAGGATGCTTGATCACTTTGTGGGTCCCATATGTGCATTGTGGGACCCACAGAATGAAATGAACGGATCACATGGAACCTAAAAAATGTTTTTCGCAGATTCGACAAAGAAGTGGACGAACCCGGAGGTAATGAGCTGGGAAAAAGTATGCATTTTGATGAGGAAGCTGATGTGGCGGGTCGGTTAAGGTAGTGATAATAGCATTGAAGAAAAGAAATACTCGGGTAGTTGAGGGATCTTGAAATATGCTTGGAGCCAATGTTTTTCGTTAATGATTTTGGAAAGAAGAAGAAAAGCAAAATTAATGGTTTGTTTAGATAAATGGGTTACACTGGTCATGTTCGTGTTACACAATATTAACTGAGGTTGGAGTTATGCATGTCTTTTATACAAATAAATATATGGGTCATGTTCGGGTTCAAAAATTTAACCCGTCAACTTGAAACCTAAAGCATGCCAACTAAACACGATTGACACTACGGAAGTTTTAGACAACTTGTAGGTCGAAGTAATCCAGAAGCAGTGCCGGCAGCATACGAGCAAGAGGAATTCGCTGGTTGACCTCCAAATTTAAGGTCAACATCCTTCAATACAATTCCTCTACACGGATTCCCCTTGCTGCAATCAAATTTCACTGCCACGCGTGTTGCTGATGTTCCATGCACATTTTCGTACACCACGTTGCTGATCTTTACTCCTGAAGCCTCATTGGGACAGTTGTTATTATTCGGACAGTACTTTCCGTCTATTATGATCGGGAACTTAACGTTCATCATCGTTGCTCCCTTGAAATAAACACCGTTAACGAACCCATTGCTACTCCTCGCCCATGCTTTTATCCTCAGACCGTTCGTTGTACCTACGAATGTGGTCGTTTTTACAGTTACATTCTGGACACCTGGTTCTTCCCGTTCCCACCCCAGACTCCCAATGCTGCATCCACATATCAAATGTATAATCATTAGCAAATTGTATATCCGTGTATCTTTGTGGGTACAACCTCTCTATCTCGTGGGATAGAGGAAAAGTTTGCTTTTATATCACCCCGCCCAGACCCTACATTGGGTGGGATATTAGCGGGCACGTTTATTTGTCTATATACATGTGTGTGCGCATGTGTTTTTCTTAACCAAAGTGGTGCATCTCAAGAAAGTTGTTAGCAAAATGGTGTGTTTGAGAAGTCTGAAAAAGAAACTTATGTGTTAGTTGAGTGTACCTTATGCCGTGACCGGGTCCACAAACCACCTTTTCTATCCAGATATTAGAGTTTCCTGGGCCTATCGAGACGCAGTCGTCGCCTGTTGAGATTTTAGAGCTCAAAATGGTGATTCCTGTGGAATATGCTAAATGGATGCCATCTGTGTTCGGGCTAAGCCCAGGTGCTACGATGCTAACTCCTTGTATTTTCGCGTTCTTGCAACTATAGAGCATCATGTGAAACATTTGGCTGTTTAATGACCTTAATTTACTGATCACTATGTTTTGGGAATGGTAGAAGCCAAGTGTCTGCAACAAATACATGTTCATTATAATTTCATGAAAAAAGAAAAAAGAAAATAGGTACACAAACACGCGATGTAGATTTGTCGAAGTGTATGGTCTTACCGTAGATCCTTTAGGACATGCTTTTCCAGATGTTTTGCAGGCCCATAGAGAAGATCCTTGGGCATCAAGGGTCCCACCGTTTATGATGACATTCTTAACTATGTAGAACTTGATCCAGACTTGCGCGTTGCCAATAGCATTATAACTAGATGGTGCCACCAAGGTACCAGCTATGTTGAATGTGATGGTTCGGCTCTTACATCCTTGACCAGAGAATGTAAGCGCCGAGGCAATCAAGTACTTGCCAGCTGGCACATAAATGCTAGCGGGAGTGGTAGAGTTACATGACAAATTCCATGCTTTCAAGAACGCGTTCTTTGAGTCTGAGCGGCCGTCTGGCTTGGCTCCAAAACTTTGGACATTGTACGTAACCTCTGCGGATGATAACGGCAAAACTAGAAAAAGCAAGACCATGATATGTTTGATCACCATGATAACTGATATGTGTATCTCCTCTCTATACTTACTTTGAAGTAGTTGCTTAGTTAGTTTTGTATGTTATGTACTTATTGATTTGGTTATTTATAGTTATAGTTAAGAACATAATAAGTACAGGTAGAGGTACATGCAATGATCAGGGTTTGCATTATTTGATAATGATTGATAAGAAGTAGTCCGTATGAATAGGAGTACAAACTGATCGAATGTCAAATGGGTGGCAACTTGAAAGGAATATTAATCATGTAAACACTAATTAATATTATATCTTTCAAACAATTCTTTTAATATTTGCAGTTGTACTTAATTCCCTTAGTTGTTTTCAACAAAAGGGATTTTGATAAGGGAAAATTATGGATTGCAATTGTGTAGGATTGTTTTGGATCGGTGGGTTGAACTGATAAACTCGACGACGATCTACATATTTGTTCGTGTCAAAGTTATCAATCTCAATTAGAACACACGAAAAGCATGCAACCCGCGTGGTTCATTTATTTAAACGAATCAAACGGGTTGTGGGTAATGAATTGTTATAAATAATTATCGTAAATGGGTTGACATGCTGTCCTTATAAAGTGTACTTTATGTTATAATTTTAAACGGGCTAGTGGGTACGCTTCTACCCGAACACGAGTTATTTTCTTAAACATGTGAAACACTGAAACAGTTCAATTTGAAAATATAAAACCTGATTGTTTTTAATTTGTGTTTGAAGTATTGTCCTACTTAGAAAAAAGGCATAGAAATAAATTCAGTTTTATGTCTGTTATTATTAGTTATATTAATGTTTAAACCTCATTCTAAACTGTATCTAACTCGATTAGGTAGAGTTATATTATATGATATACAATATAATATTTCCTACTACATGATACCAAAAAAAAAAAAAAAAAAAAAAAAACCAAAAATGTAAAACGACTATCAAAACCCAAAGCTAAGTAAACTTTCAAAAATTAGCTATTAAAGATAAATGATTAGTCAATGCTTGTAATTTCCTATAATTTGGCTTTTTAATCTTTAACAATTTGGAATAAGATGAGCCTTTAATAATTTCCTATAATTCAATAAAGTATAATTTGGAATTAGATGAGCCTTTAATAATGAAACTAGCTCATGACTGATGGTAGGTGATTCTTTATTTAAAAGTGGATATAGGCTGTAAGCTGGTGCATATGATCCCACATGGGTTAGACTTTAGAAGAATGTCAAACAATTTTAATATTTACTAGAAATTCAAACAATTTTAAAGCGCAAGAATTTTCTATAAAAATTACCATATGATAATAAACCAAGTGAATGAACAGTAAACTTCAAGAGGTATTTAAGGGTTTTCTTTAACACACTAAAAACCCCACCGCTCCCCATTCAGGCCGTACAAAGAGAGAGAAAGAGTATGCGGCGACGGAGGGAGAGAGAGAGCGCGACGGAGGTAGAGTAAGCTAGAGAGAGGCACGGCGGTGATGGAGGAACCGGTTACGGTTCCGGCCGACGGTAATGTTGTCGATCGTTGCTGAAAGCAAACTTGACGGCCGGGGGTTCTAGGGTTTGTGACGGTATGATCGGTAGTCTTTGGTGGCGGCGAACGTGGTTTGTGACAGAGAGCAACGAGGTATGTTAGATCGGATGCTGCGCCAGCTCTTACAATGACGACGGTTAAGCGGTTAGGGTTTCGACCAACTTCCGGTAAGCCCTTTACTATTGCATGTTCGTTATTTGGTTAGATCGGGTGTCCCTGAACCTTAATCCGACGACTAATTGTAGGTCCGGCTAGGGGAGGATCTAGTCGCCTAATCCTTGTATACAAACCACCCCGGTTGTGCGGAATCCAACCGAGATAGCAAACCGAGATAGAACACGTAATATAACGACACACAAGACTCAACGTTTAACACCTCTGTATTAATACGTATGAAAGATCAGTTACAAGCTCAATGTTTACAAATCTATTCTGTAAACTCTCTCTCAGTGTGTGTGTGTTTGTGCTCTCCGAAATCTATTCAGACTTCTCTCTCAGTGTTATGTTCTGTGTCTGTGTATTTATATACTGAAGGAGTGACGAAATCAAAAGACCAGACGAAATCACTCCTTGATTTCGTCCCATAGTGTTTTCACCAATTTGGTTTTCACCACAAGGGTGATTTCACCTAAATAGTGTTTTCGTCAAACATGTTCTGGGATTTCGTCCATTTCATGTGGGCTTGAGTCTTCATATTGGGCTTCAAAGACATGTGCATGTTGTTTGGGCTTTGGGCCTTGACTTGGGCTTAGAACAAACAAACAACAAACAAATAAACAATACACTAACATGTATACTGCACACACGCAGTTACATGTACATTAACATTACGAAGTAACTAGCATACCGAGTCAAGACAGGAGGATGTCTTGACTACGGCCTTCACTTCGTAGCTGAGTCGAACCGAGCCGAGCCGTATCCACACGATATGTATCAACAAACCCCCCCTTGGATGCTGCTCGTGAGGTTCGTAATCTCGTTCTCCATCTCTTGATGGTTCATTCATTCTTGTCGTAGGATCTTCAAAGTCTTCACGCGTCGTAAGTAGAAAGTGTATCAACAAACTCCCTTTTCATTTAGGTAGTGTGTTAACAAACTCCCCCTTTGGTTATGCTTGGGAATCTTTTGACTTCAATGCTTGAGATCCTTGTGGTGTTGGTGATTGATCAGTGGCAACTCGATCATCTTTATCTTTTGAGTGCCTCCATGTCGTGTCTTCATTCCGAAGATTATCATCGAACATGTTCTCTTCGTCTTTAGCATCTGCACATGCAAGAAAGCTAAACACATAATGAGAACAACTGCCTGGAATATAGTTTAACATAAACAAATATCACACATGTGACCATATTTCAATCAACTACCGTCCGACAGTTTGAAAGTTTAACAAATTTATCAATTTTAGTTTTTAACTTTCAAAACTTGCAAATTCTGACCATTTATGAAGATTTAGTCGATTTTGGTTTTCATTCAGATTTCAGGTAACGAAGATTCGAGTTCCAACATCGGTTAGTCAAAACTAAAGCAGAAATAAAATCTTTTTGGCTTTTATAAAGTTTATATTAAAACACACCTAAAATCTTTTTGTCATTTTGAATATTTCAAACTTAAAGACTGAAAGCCATAAATAAATATATACAAAGTTGCAGAAACTAAGAAAAGTAAATATATACAAACATTCTTTTTGCGAGTTTCGAGGGTAAGAGAATCATATAAGTGTACGGTCATGCCAAAACGCTCTTGTTGTTCAATTCGTTAACAGTTGATAAACATCCCATAACGATTATCGGTATTGTTATCCACATAAGCTCAACTTATCAGATGTAATCATGGCGAGGAGATATGTTAAGGTATAATTTATACTTACCGACCGGTGTTCATCCACATCACGACACATTCCCGTATCAAGGTATGCACGAGAGTTCATCTTACCGGTGAGTATACCATTTATCATCTGTTTGACCGTATATGATGTGAGATTCTCACTTATTTTGTTTGAAAACAAGCCCTATGTGATATAATCACTTATTGCTGAGGAACTTGATTTTCATATGCATGAGGGCACAAGAGCAAGTCCGTGAACAGGTCAGTACTTTTGAGGGACATGTGATTGTTGATCACTTATTGAGGTCGTATGCAGTATGTACACGTATGTATGGTATCATGGAAGATCTAGACTTCGTCTCCGTATGTTTCGGTAAAATATACAACCATGATACCCAGATGATAAGCAGCATAAAGACCGAATATCTCAGAACCTCGGCAATCTCTCAAACGAAATTTCGGTACTAAGACCATATGCCAATGAATGGTTCCCACCTGGTCTTCAGTCGATTTAAGTTTATATCACCCTGCACACTTTAAAATGATTGTGAGCCTACCGATACATCTTATATAGAGCTGCTTATCGTTTTTCAGTTTAGGTTTAAAGAGGTTTGGATAGACCACTGATGTGCTATCATTTTCTCTTTTGCTCGCCAGGAAACTCATTTTTGTTTTTCTATTGTTTTTGTGATTTTAAATTTTTCGATGTTTTTGGATTTTCAAATTTGGATTTATTCCCACTAAAATCAATAAACTAAGACAAATTTAAAAACACAATGGTATTTACAAAAACGATTTTCCGATGTCGGTTAACTCATGTTTTACCTCAATGCCGTTTACCAAAATTAATTTAATCAGAAATGATTTATCGAATTTTGGAAAAATGAGTTGGCACGTCGGTAAGCGGTGCGGACCATGACAACATTGTCTGGCCAAAGAGTGCTGTACGAGATAATAGTAATTCATAAAGCAGCTTAAATATCGACAAGTAAAAGAGAGATTAGAATTTTAAAACCGTATCCTGCAACTGCTTCGTGCATTGCAAGGAATCTGAGTGCTCTCCCAAACTGGATATCCACCCGGTGTGGATTTCAAAGTCGATTTTGTAGCTACTTAGAAATCTCTTCACAGCAACAAGATCAGAAACCTTTGGGTCCGGCTGGTCTTCCACATTGTACCAGCGAAGGTCTTTGTCTTCCTCTTGAGAAGTAGTGTGCGGTTGTTCAATCCACGCCAAGGCATCCGCACACCCGGTGTAGTTTGATCAACCAACACATTTTCTTCAATCACACCGTAGAGAAAAGTACCCTACACGTTCATCTTGTGGACTTTGAACTTCTTGTGGAAGAAAAATCCATGAATCTTCGAAAAGCTTCAGACGTGCTACAGGCGCTTACTTTACATTGGAATCTATCCTGAGGACCCGATCAAAAACCATAACAACCAATTTTGGCACATATCTCATCATGTCGAATTTTTCAACTTCATTCAACAACATTCTTTCATCAGACATTCCTTCATCGGAATGTTTGTCTTCTTATCTTTTTCCTTTCTCTCCATCAATGGCAACAATATTCTCCTAAATGTAACAATATTTCGGAGCCTTATGTCGCCGATCTTGTGCATGGATGCTCCACTATCAACAATCCTAAGACTATCAATAGTTCCTCCTGGAACATCCTACACACTCATTCAGAGATTAGTTGGAGAGGGGTACCCAAGCCATTGTGGTCTTGGGTCTTCCATTTTCATCAACAACAATAACTTCCACTTTCTGATGGTTAGGAAACAATGATGATCCCCCTGAATTTGTGGTCATTTTAGGTTTCCATGTCTGTTGAGTTTTACCAACTTGATTGTTGGAAAATTTAACTTCATGATTGTTTGAAGTTTTTGAAAATTTTGAACTTTCTGGTTTAACTGGAACAGATTGTTTTTGAACCACTTCAGTTTTAAGTGCTTTCTCAATTACCTTGACCTGTTGGCGTTTCTGTTTCTTTTCCCTTTCTCTTACAAGGCGGGGATCTTGTTTTGAAGAAACAGATCGCTTTTGGTAATTTCGTTCACGGGGATCATCAACTTTGGCTTTTAACTTATGAAGATACGGACAATTTCGAATTATATGTCCAATTGTACCACATTCAAAACATGATCTTCGTTCAACAAACCCCGAAGTATCATGTGATCGTCTTGCCGATAATGATGAACTTTGTGACCCCGAGGTACTTGGTTTTGAACTACTTGGTTCATTTCTTTTCAACACTGTTGCTTGTTTAACAAAATCCAAGTTAGATTTGTTTTCAAAAGTTTCGATTTTGTCCGTTCCCTTTGATTTCACAAAGTTCACATTCTTGTTCTTCTTTTGATTCGGCTTCCTTTGACTTTGAGTCGTTGCTTTTCCTTTTGGTTTGGTATGATTTTGCTGTTTTTGCACTGTTGGTAATTTCTGATTTCCATATTGTTTTCGAACTTCAGCCTTTGGAATAGGAGGACACTTTGTTACTGTAACATGTGATCCTGTCTTTCCCAAAAACTTACTTGTTGAATTTTCAAAAACTTTACTGATTAAAGATTGATTTACATTCTTAATCGGAAAATCTTTGTCAGCATAAATTTTATCATCACCAACAAGAGTGTACAACAAATCCACACTTTCAGACTCTTTTGCAGACGAGGACTCGATTGGAACAGTCTTAATAGGTTTTACGGGAGGATCACATAGAATATGATTCTCAAGAGGTATGTCCTCTTCTTTGATTACCGCATCAGACTTTACTGAATCAGTATCATCAGATTCATCATCAGAAGAATTAGCATCCTCAATCACAACTGGAGGATCCTGATTTTGTTCAGCAGTTACAAATGTAACTGCTGACACATCCGAATCTGATGATACTTCCGGTTTGTATCCAAGTCCCGTTGCAAATTCTTCAACGTCCAAAGGAACATATGGTTCAAAGTGAGTTCTATACACCTCATCAGGCAGTGCATCGTAGTTGTGTCTAACAGGTGGTGAACATTTCTTATATCCAATGCATGTGACATCCCGTTTCTCTTTCTGAACATCAATGATGTGATCCAACACATAGCTAGAGCTCAAATAACTGTCTAACTTAAGCTGGATCGCCTCACTTTCAGTTTTAACACAAGCCATCTCCTTTTGCATTATCTCAAGACGAGTGATATACAAATTTATGTCAGTTTGTTTTCTGGAAACCATTTTTGTCAGCTCGGTTTTATCTTTCTTTAATTTTTCAATCATCGATTTAAATTCCTTTTCATGGTTTTCATAAAACATGTTGGCTTCTGTGCATTTAGAAAGATCCACGGTCAACTTCTGGTTGTGAATGAATGTCACATCATACTTGTCTTGCAAAGCCTCGTGTTTGCTTTGCAACTCACACCACTTATCATTCAATGAAACATGTTTGTCTTGCAAGTCAAACAAACTAGCTTGTAAAGCATCATGTTTGGCTTGCAACTCAGACATGTTTGCCTCTAAATCAGCACATTTAACATGCAATCTATCACAATTATCACAAATAACAGCAGTGGGTTCATCGACACATACCTGACTTGATGAACTGTCGACATTAGCCATAAAGGCTGAATGGTGAGAAGACGAAGAATAAGCAGCTTGATCTACCAAAATAGATCTTCTATCAGTTCCTGCTGCAGCTTCCTCCAAAAGCTCATCAATATCTGCATCGACTGACGCACTTGATCTCTCACCCACATGATCATCACCTGAAATCGAGGATTCTTCATCTGAACTTCTACTGTAACCAGAAGAGTCTTCATCCTCAGAAGATTCACCACCATTGGCGGAAGATTCTCCGCCACTGGTGTGATTTAAATCCTTCACGACCTCAGCAAAACACGCTGCTCCATCCGGTACATCATTTCCCAACTGAATTGACCAATCACAGCCTTCATCTACTTGTACCACAAGAGCCTGGTTGGCATTTGATGGTCCTGCTTGACTTGGGTTGTTGACCGGTATCAACGTACGCTCATTGTTCCTGTTCTGATTCTGTTGGTTTCCTTGATTTCTGAACGGATTCTGATTCCCATGCTGAGCTGGCCTTGTACATTCCCTTTTGAAGTGACCCCGCTCACCACAGTTAAAGCACCTTACAGCCTGCTTATCGAACCCATACTTGGTATCTTTCTTGCTTTCCAAGATGGTTCTGCCAGTTCTTTCCATGAAATCCTTTGCTCTCCTCACAGCACTCGCAAAGGCCCATTTGATATCCATCAAATCCATCTCTTCCTTATCAATCTGCTGATAATCTTCTTGTGTCAGATTAATGTTGCCAATCTGACCTTCCACTAATCCATAGTATGCGCTCACCAAAGTGTTTAGCAACTCCATGTGTTCCTTTGCTACTTCCACACTGACTTTAGAAAAGCTTGAGGTGTCGAGCCGCACTGTATTTGGCTTTGATTGCTGACCAGCAGATGATGTGCTTCCATAACACGCTTGTTGTTGAGCAGGAAGTGGATTCTCATATAGATCAGTTGCTACGGGAGGCCTTTGGGTTTGTTGCTGAGAAACTGGTTGAAGCGGATTTCCATACATGTCTGTTGTTGGAGGAGGCTTGACCGGAACTTGGATAGGATTGCCATACATATCTGTGCTAGACACAAACGCTGTTTGAATTGGAGCGTGTGAAGAAGGTCTTGCAGAAGTGCTAGGAGTTCCATAATACATATCAGTATTATTTCGCACTGGTATTGCAGAAGTGCTAGATGTTCCATAATACATTTCAGGATTCTGTGGCACTGGAACTCTTTTTGCCTTGAGAGTTTCTTCCTGATTCTTGTTCTCCAGGAGTTGAATAAAGTCATTGATGTTTGTTGTAGCCAATTTGCCATTGTACTTCAAGATTTCCAAGAAGTTACTCCATTGTGGTGGCAATGCATCAGCAAACTTGGTGACAACTTCTAATGAAGTTGTTACCACTCCAAAATTTCCCAATTCAGTTAACAAATGATGAAACCGACTCGTCAAATCTCCTAAAGATTCATTATCCATACAAGTAAAACCATCAAACTCTTTCTTTAGCAAGTCGTGTCTCAATTGACGTGTCACTTCATTTCCTACGCCCCTTGTCTTCAACGCGTCCCATAATTTCTTTGTTGTCTTGAAGCTGACAAATTGATGGTAAATATCCTTGCTTAATGCCTGAGTAAGAATAGCATAAGCTTTCTTCTCTAAGTCATAGACCTTCTTCTGATCTTCCGTAAGATCGGCAAACGTAGCAGCAGATGAAGCGGCAACCTCTATTGTTTGATCGAAATCTGTGGTGAAACGCAACCACAATTCTGTATTTTGCCCCATCACGTATGTGTTAAATCTATCAATCCATCCCGGATATTCGTATAAGTGCATCAACTTTGGAGGCCGATTTAAACTTCCGGTTTCGCTCTCGCTCAATAAAATGCTTTGAATACTAGGCGTCTGATTTGATACGAAAGCCCATTGACCGGTAGAAATTGCATTAGCTTGCGAAGATACCGGTACGGGAGACTCGGCCCACGAAGGAGACAAACTCGTATTTCTATACTTTCCCAAATCCGGAGTACCCCACCAACTCGGATTCATTTTTGATGTATGATGATGAAAGAACCTGTTTAATCACTCAAACAAACAGTTAATCAATGAAATAAAAATCTTCTGTTAAAAAGATTTCAAGTATGAAGGACGAAATCAGATGTTTTCGTTGAGTAGATGAATAAGGGATTTCGACCAACAATTGCAAAAGGTGTTTTCGGCAATAAAGGATAAGGATATAAGCTTGTGATTTCGGCTGAGAGAGACTTGAAGTGATTTCGGCAACAAGTTGACAAGTGTGTTTTCGTCCAGCAACACAAAGTGTTTTCGGCCAGATAAGGACAAGATCTGATTTGGTGAAAGATGAAACTGTTTTCGGTGATAAGCTGATTTCAGCAAGTGTTTTCGGCCCAAACTGAATGAAAGGCCCAGGTAGTTGATTTCGGCCCAGGTGGTTTTCGGCCCAGAAATTTAGAGAAGTGATTTCGTCAGTTAACAAGTGATTTCATTGAAAGTATATATAAGGGATTTCGGCCAAAGCTTGATATTGTTGACCAGGTATTTTCGTTGACTGATGTGAGTTGTTGGTGATTTCGTGTGAAGAGATAACCAGACAATAAGATATTTGTAAACCTTATCTACTGACACAAGACTCCTTTTGTCAAACCACCATACTTTCGGCCACACTCTTTCCAATTCTACCAACCAAATGATGGCCTTGTAATATTTTAATCAAACAACAAGTTCCAAGACACAAACAACTTAGACAAATACTTGACCAAAATCAAAAAGTGTAAAACTTTGAAGAACACTTGAATATGTCAAGAACACAGCCCAGATATATGAGTTTTCCGGTAAACCCACAAACTTCCGAAACGCGGTTTTGCTCGAAACTTCACTAAAAACCAACTTTTAACATGTGATAATGAAAAATAACAAGGTTTTTATGTGAACTTCCAGTAAAATATGAAGATATTTGAAGATTTAACCAGATTTTTTTAAGAAAAACAAAAACTTCAAACACCCGGAAAACACCCGAAAACACTCGGTTTTAACAAGGAGAAGAGCCAAGGCTCTGATACCACTTGTAGGTCCGGCTAGGGGAGGATCTAGTCGTCTAATCCTTGTATACAAACCACCCCGGTTGTGCGGAATCCAACCGAGATAGCAAACCGAGATAGAACACGTAATATAACGACACACAAGACTCAACGTTTAACACCTCTGTATTAATACGTATGAAAGATCAGTTACAAGCTCAATGTTTACAAATCTATTCTGTAAACTCTCTCTCAGTGTGTGTGTGTTTGTGCTCTCCGAAATCTATTCAGACTTCTCTCTCAGTGTTATGTTCTGTGTCTGTGTATTTATATACTGAAGGAGTGACGAAATCAAAAGACCAGACGAAATCACTCCTTGATTTCGTCCCATAGTGTTTTCACCAATTTGGTTTTCACCACAAGGGTGATTTCACCTAACTAGTGTTTTCGTCAAACATGTTCTGGGATTTCGTCCATTTCATGTGGGCTTGAGTCTTCATATTGGGCTTCAAAGACATGTGCATGTTGTTTGGGCTTTGGGCCTTGACTTGGGCTTAGAACAAACAAACAATACACTAACATGTATACTGCACACACGCAGTTACATGTACATTAACATTACGAAGTAACTAGCATACCGAGTCAAGACAGGAGGATGTCTTGACTACGGCCTTCACTTCGTAGCTGAGTCGAACCGAGCCGAGCCGTATCCACACGATATGTATCAACACTGTTGGTTGGATGAGTAGGTAACATCCGGTTAGCTTCCGACGAGGATTCGGTGAACGGGCAGGCGAAGATTCCGGTGAACAGGTTAGCACACAACACTCTCAAACCATTAGAACCCATACACTTGGTTTATTATCATATAGTAATGTGTGCATCAGATTGTAGTTAAGTTAAATATATAAACCCACTGAAATTTGGAATGAGAGATAAAGAAACAAAAACAATTAATTAAATAACAGAATCACAAAAAAAAAATATCATTTGAGTAGAGTAATTGTTTTGAAGTTCAATATACAGAGTATTACGTGAGCTTTTTTTGTGTGATTTGAGTGTTTTTCTTGGGCCTGAACCAACAAATTTTTCTGTTTAGCATAAATTGAAGTTAAGGTAACCTCAGAAACAAATACTTTTTTTTGGCGAGTTTTACATTGAGTCAGTTGAAAAAAGGGTCCCTTTGGTACCAAAGGCAAGTGTAGATAATATAGTTGAAATGATAGTTTTGTTAAGAGTAGTTATTTATATAGGATTTTGATGCTCGTAACTTTTATGATATGTGTAACTGATTTGATGTTAAGGACATTACCACTGGTTCCAGATTACGGAGGGGATGATGGACACAACGGTGGCGGTCATTTTTGAGGGTGAAATACTTTGCCAAAATATGACACAGAGGATAATTGCCATTAACTTCCAGGTTAAATTATATATTGTAAACAAAATAGTTAAAAACTTCAGTGAGTTGAGTTTAGATGATCAATCGCATGAGTGTAATTCGCATATATTTTTGAGAGTTTGAATTCTTTATTATTGGATTTTATTTTATGGATTGTTTATATTTTACTCTGTTCTTTTCCTCTTTTTGCATTTTAGTGATTTTATGTGATGTATAGAGGGGCAATCGATTCCAACCGAGCTTCGAAACGAGGATGCTGCTCTTTGTTAAGCGACTGACCTTGAAGATGAACGCACTGCAGGTACGGTCTGTATCTTATATATAGTTAGTTATATATAACACACTTTTGTGTTGGGTTTGTAGCATAAGATAGATATATTTGCTTTGTTCAATCTCGGCTTCAGGTTGGGCTTAGCAATCGAGTTGAGTTTGGTGGTTAAAATATAAAAGGAAACAAGAAACTTATAAAAAATGAGGCCTCTTGACTTGCTCAGGTGGTCTCAGATGTCACACCATTTGCCTGGAAAGATGGATACCGAGATAAAGAACCATTGGCATTCATATCTGAAGAAGTAAGCACACAACTTGGATAACAAGAAATCTCAAGACACAAAATAAACAAACACCATGTACAAGAACAGTCTCAAGTCTTGAATCTTCAGAATCAGTTTGCTTACATGTCGGAATAAAAAGACCCGCCGCAAAGTGATTACACAGTTTTAAAGCGCGTCACGTGTTTACTTGGTAATTAGTTTTAGGTAATTTAGTTGTTAAATTTGTTGACGTGTTAGATTCCTTTGCGTTTGAAATTTGTAACGAGGGCTCATTGGGATTTTATTACACTTAAAGAGAAGTTTGCGAGTTCTGATGAATTTGAAGCAATTCCCTTTGAAAAAAAGCATTTCTCATTTTTGAAAAAATAGAACTTCTCCCCCCTTTTTAGTGTAGAAAAGCCAGCCATCATTTCTCTTATATAATTTAAAAATATAGATAACCAATCGGAGTCAACAGATGCATACTTTGGTATGGAAGCATGCAAATTGATTATATTTTTGGCTTCAATACATATAAGTATTATGACCAAACTTTGTTGTGAACTTGTGATGGTAAATCTGCATTGAAGGTGTCAAAATATTTTTCAGACGTTTCGTGTTATATTGTCAAAACCGAGAACGAATTGGTTTTGCGCGCAACGCGCGCACCGGGTATAAAACTAGTTAGTGATTAGTTTGTTAACGGTCATAACAGATATTGACAATATTAAACTCTCAAAACTCACAAATATCACAATCATGTAGTCAATATAATATAACCTCTTTAATTATCATAATCATGTAGTTATTAAAATATAACCTCTTTGAAAAAAAATTGAGGGATAATCATGTTGTGCTGACGACTTGAAATTGAAAAACACCTATGTAATGAATTGTATCAAAACTCAAACATGACTATGTATCTCATTTATATAAAGAGAAATTTACGAAAATAGTCAAAAATAAGTTTGACTTACCAAAATGGCCACCTTATGCGTCGGTGGAGCATGTCATCACTGATTACGAGAGAGCTTATGCGTCTGTAGGGCTGATTCATGCGTCAGCCAATATACAAGTGACACGTGTCTCAATGACATCCATGCGTCCCATGCATCCGTGACTCATAAAATTTACTTTTAGCGAGATTTTGAGGCATCCCATGCGTCCGTGACTCATCCCATCATCCCATGCGTCCGTGACTCATCCCATGCGTCCCATTGAGACACGTGTCACTTCTATATTTAAGGACTCATGGGATGAGTCACAGACGCATGGGATGATGGGATGAGTCACGGACACGGGTCACTTCTATATTTAAGGATGCATAAGCTCTCTCGTAATCAGTGATGCCCTGCTCCACCGACGCATATATATAATGTGGCCATTTTGGTAAGTCAAACTTATTCTTGGCTATTTTCGTAAATTTCTCTTTTCTTATATAAATGGGTCAAACGAGTTGGCAGATCATGGCAAGCCATAAATGGTTTGTAATCAAATTATAAACGGTTGAACATGGCTTAAATGGATTGACGAATGGTATACAAGTTGACTAGTTTAAGCTACAAACACCATGCATAAAAAAATTAAAATACCATGCATAAAATTTACAACACCATACCAAAAAACTCTTCTCACACTTCTTAGAAAAAAATTGTCTTTTTAGCTAAATCCTATATATATAAACGGGGTAACATTTTTGTAAACAAACCCAGAACGAGTATTGTATTTTAGAGCTAATTAATAGATGCGAAAAGAAACTACCTGTTGCAAAATTGATGCCGTTTGTGTTGTTTGATACACATTGCAGATTTTCTTTTTTGCCAAAATAACAAATTACAAACAAATGACAGGTATGCGGGCAACAAGCTGCGTCGCAACCCTCTTTTGAATTGCAAAACCGATCCTACTAAAGATGAAGCAACCGTTAAGCGTTGACAAATTAATTCTAGCATAACCCAAACAAAACTCATTACTTAAATGAGACTAAGAAACTTAAAACTGGCATGATTATTTTGGTAAGGTGTTATAAATTTCAATAACGTTGGATGTGTTCTGGGAAATGATATACATTAAAACGTATTGTAGAAAGTATTTGAAGAAATTAAGGTGTAACATTTGTGCATTAACGTTTTCCTCTATACATAAAGAGTTAAATGTCATTTTATTCCCTTTGGTTTGGGTTATTTTGGCAGTTTACTTCAAAAGTTTTATTTTTCGCCTGTGGGTTCAAAAAGTTTTCACCCCGCCATTTTCGTCCACTGGTTAACTTTATCCATTTTTTCTATCAACGAGAAGGGCAATTCGGTCATATTATATGATCGAATTGCACTTTTAGTTAACAGAATTACATATAAAATTGTTGGTTTCAGGCCCCTTCACTCACACAAAGCACACACTCACGTTGTATATAAAAGAAAGAAAAATAGACGCAAAGTAGGAAAGATGAAAAGCTACACTTCTATTCAACAAAAGCTATGGCTATAAATAGCCTACAAACTTCAACCTAAAAACTAGACCCACTATCTCCTAATTCACATATTCACAGCCACTACAACATTCACATCCACCAAGTTAGGTCAAACCTTGACTTGGACAATTAATTAATAACAAAACAAACCAAAATAACACTCAATTAAAACAAATAATAAAACTAAACTAAACTAAAGTCAAGATTAATTCCAACAAACATACCGAATTGCCCTTCCCGTTAACAGAAAAAATGGATGAAGTTAACGTAGTGAACTAAAATAGCAACAGTGAAACCTTTTTGGACCCACAGACGAACCTTTGAACTAAACTGCCAAAATGAAACCTTTATACTAAACCGACAAAATAGCCCAAACCACAAGCTACTAAAATGACATTTCACTCTACAAATTAATACATGGGTTTCAAAAATTCAACCCGCTAACCAGAAACCTAAAGCATGCCAACTAATTGTTGATACATATATGTGGACGCGACTCGACTCGACGCGACTTGGTTCGGTTCGACCCGGTTAGGTTCGGCTCAAGCCCGACGTCACGACATTCCTCCGTCGTGCGTCCCAGAGCTCGACACGCGAAGCACGGAGAGCCGAGATCGTTTCCCGCTTGCCACATCATCATGACATCATCATGATGATGTCATGATGATGTCATCAGTTGACCAAACATTACTAAACTTGGCAAATGTGGAAATAAGAATTCATGTACGTGCATGTACATGAATCTTGGACCAATCATATTGTTTGGGCCACCAACATTGGGCCGAACTCCAAACCAATCGCACAAGTCATCTAAGCCCAATCGCACAACATATTTATACTGAAATCACTTGGTGATTTTAGAAGAACACAAGGCAGAGACACAAGAAGACAAGGGTGAGACAAGAACCGGACAACAATCGCACAAGAAGAACCGAGAGAATTGTTAGAGAGTTTACAAAGATTGTTTTGTAAACATTGATTTGTAACCGACTTTTCTTACGTATTAATACATTGGTGTTAATCGTTGAGTCTCGGTCTTGTATTTCGTGTTCTTGTTCATCTCGTTCTCGGTTTGCCATCTCCGGTTGGATTCCGCACAACCGGGTTGGTTCGTACACAAGGAGTAGGCGACTAGATCCTCCCCTAGCCGGACCTACAAGTGGTATCAGAGCCTTGGCTCTTCTCCTTGTTAAAACCGAGTGTTTCGGGTTGTTTTTCGGGTGTTTGAAGTTCATATTTTTCGGAAAAATCAGCTCATCTCTTCGAAATTTCTGATGTTTGGCTGCTAGTTCATCAACAAACCTTGCTTAAAACTGATTTGTGAATGGTGTGTTAAGGGTTTTAGTGAAGTTTCGGGCAAAATCGGGTTTCGGAAAGTTGTCGGGTTACCAGAAAATTCAAATTTTCTGGGTTGTGTTCATCATATCTTCAACAAAGCTTCAAGTGTTCTTCAAAGTTCTACATCTTTTGATCTTGTTCAACTATTTTTGAAAGTGTTAGTGCATTGGAAATTGTTATTGGATTATAATAATACATCACCTTGCATGGTTGGTAGATTTGGAAATGGTTGTAGCCGAAAGTGGGTCTGATTGTGTCAGGAGGCTAGACATGTTATGATATAAAGTCAGACAAGACAGTTGCACATGAAATTGAGTCGCACAACATTTTCAATCACACAAGACATATGTAATCGCACAAGCTGGTTAGACACACAACAAATTGGGTCGTACAAGATTCAGCTATTACAGAATCGCACAATTAAATGGGCTTCTAAGTGGGCTTCTGGTGGAATTTTATTTGGGCTGCTGATTTGATAGTCACACAAGATGATCAGTCGCACAATATGATCACTCGCACAAGTTAAAGTAGTCGCACAAGAAGGTGGGAACGCACAAGAATTGATTCGTACAAGAGTTGGGCCTGCACAACAAAGATTGGGCTTCTGATTTGGGATCCTGTTTCATCGACACAGATCAGTTAGTCGCACAAGATTTGTTAGTCACATAAGAAGTTGGGCTCGCACAAGAACTGGGCTCGCATAAAAAAAAAAATTGGGCTTCTGTTTGATCTTTTGTTTCATCGACATTCAACTACCGATTCCGTCGGATTTTTGTTTCGTGGGATTTTGTGTTGTCTAGATATTTAAAAAAAAAATTTATTATTTGTATTAGTGGTTTAACTGTTTGTTTGAGGTGTGATTTTCAGGTATTATTTTTTTTTGATCAAAAATGAATCCAAGGTGGAATACTCTGGTAAATACAGATATGTATTTTGGTACTCCGTCATCTTCCGCACCGGTATCTTCTCAAGCTAATGCAGTTTCTACCGGTCAATGGGCATTTGTATCAAATCAAATTCCGAGTGTTCAAAGCATTCTCTTAAGCGAGAGCGAAACCGGAAGTTTGAATCGGCCTCCAAAGTTGATGCACTTATATGAATATCCAGGATGGATTGATAGATTTCATACATACGTTCTTGGTCAAAATACAGAATTGTGGTTGCGGTTCATCACAGATTTCGATCAAACAATAGAGGTTGCCGCATCATCTGCTGCTACGTTTGCAGATCTCACGGAAGATCAGAAGAAAGTCTATGATCTAGAAAAGAAGGCATACGCCATTCTCACTCAGGCCTTAAGTAAAGATATCTATCATCAGTTCGTCAGTTATAAGACTACAAAAAGGTTGTGGGACGCGTTGAAGACAAGGGGCGTGGGAAATGAAGCGACACGTCAACTGAGGAAAGAACTGCTAAAGAAAGAGTTTGATGGTTTTACTTGTATGGAGAATGAGTCGTTGGGTGATTTGACAAGTCGATTTAATCACTTGCTGACTGAATTGACAAATTTCGGGGTTGTTACAACTCCTGTAGAGATTGTGAAAAGGTTTGCAGATGCATTGCCACCTCAGTGGAATACATTCTTGGAAATCATGAAGTACAATGGTACTTTAGCTACAACGAGCTTCAACGACTTTGTTCAAATTCTAGAAAACAAGAATCAGGAAGAAACTCTGAAGGCAAAAAGAATTCCCGTGCCTCAAAATCCTGAAATGTATTTTGGAACCTCTAGCACCTCTACAAAACCTTCATCGCATGCTCCAATTCAAACAGCTTTTGTGACTAGCACAGATATGTATGGCAATACTATCCAAGTGCCGGTTCCTCCAAAGACAGACATGTATGGAAATCTGCTGGAACCAGTCCCTCAATCAGCACCACAACAGCAACGACCTCTCAGACCAACTGATATGTTCGGAAATCCTTTACCAGTTCGATCTCCCGCAACAACAGACATGTATGGGAATCCACTTCCTCCTCAATCTACTGTACCAACAGATATGTACGGGAATCCTCTTCCTCCTCAACAGCAAGCTTGTTATGGAAGCACATCATCTGCTGGTCAGCAATCGAAGCCAAATACAGTACGGCTCGACACCTCAAGCTTTTCTAAAGTCAGTGTGGAAGTAGCAAAGGAACACATGGAGCTGCTAAACACTGTGGTGAGCGCATACTGTGGATTAGTGGAGGGTCAGATTGGTAATATTAATCTGACACAAGAAGACTATCAGCAGATTGATAAAGAGGAGATGGAGATGATGGACATTAAGTGGGCCTTTGCCAGTGCTGTTAGGCGAGCAAAGGATTTCATGGAAAGAACAGGCCGAACCAGCTTGGAAAGCAAGAAAGACACCAAGTATGGGTTTGATAAACAAGCTGTTAAATGCTTCAACTGTGGTGAACGTGGTCATTTCAAGCGTGAATGTACAAGACCATCTCAGCATGGGAACCAGAATCCTTTCCGAGGTCAAGGCAACAGGGCAAATCAGAACCAAGGAAGGAACAACGAGCGAACATTGGTGCCTGTCAACAACCAGACTCAAGCAGGACCATCAAATGCCAACCAGGCACTTGTGGTTCAAGTAGATGAAGGTTGTGATTGGTCTATTCAGTTGGGAAACGATGCTCCAGATGGAACAGCTTGTTTTGCTGAAATTGTCAAGGATCTTAAACACGCCAGTGGTGGAGAATCTTCCACCAATGGTGATGAGTCTTCTGAAGATGAAAACAGCTCCGGTTATACTGGAAGTTCAGATGAAGAGTCCTCTGCTTCAGGCAATGATCAGGAAGATGACACATCAACTGCATCAGTTAATGCAAACATTGATGAACTATTGGAAGAAGCTGCAGCAGGAATTCATAGAAGATCTATTCTGGTGGATCAAGCTGCTTATTCTTCGTCTTCTCTCCATTCAGCCTTTATGGCTAATGTCGACAGTTCATCAAGTCAGGTATGTGTTGATGAACCCATTTCTGTTAGCTGTGATAATTGTGATAGATTGCATGCTAGATGTACTGATTTGGATGCAAACATGTCTGAGTTGCAAGGCAAACACGATGCTTTACAAGCTAGTTTGTTTGAATTGCAAGACAAACATGTTCTAGTGAATGATAAGTGGTGTGAATTGCAAAGCAAACACGAGGCTTTGCAAGAGAAATATGATGTGACATTCATTCATAATCAGAAATTGACCGTTGATCTTTCCAAGTGCACTGAAGCCAATATGTTTTATGAAAACCATGAAAAGGAATTTAAGTCAATGATTGAAACATTAAAGAAAGATAAAACTGAGTTGACTAAAATGGTTTCAAGAAAACAAACTGACATAAACTTGTATATCACTCGCCTTGAGGTAATGCAAAAGGAAATGGCTTGTGTTAAAACTGAAAGTGAGGCGATCCGACTCAAGTTAGACAGTTATTTGAGCTCTAGCTATGTGTTGGATCACATCATTGATGTTCAGAAAGAGAAACGGGATGTCACATGCATAGGTTACAAGAAATGTCCACCACCCGTGAGAAACAATTTTGATGCTTTGCCTGATGAGGAGTATAGGACTCACTTTGAGCCATCTGTTCCTTTGGACGTTGAGGAATTTGCAGCAGGACTCGGATACAAGAAAGAAGTATCGTCAGATTCAGATGTGTCAGCAGATACTTTTGTAACTGCTGAACAGAATCAGGATCCTCCAGTTGTGATTGAGGATACTGATTCTTCTGATGATGAGTCTGATGATACTGATTCGGAAAAGTCTGATGCAGTAATCAAAGAAGAGGACATACCTCTTGAGAATCATATCCTATGTGATCCTCCAACAAAACCTGCTAAGACTGTTCCAACCGAGTCCACATCTGCAAAAGAGTCGGAGAGTGTGGATTTGCTGTACACTCTTGTTGGTGATGATAAAATCTATTTAGACAAAGATTTTCCTATTAAAAATGTTAATCAATCCTTAATCAGTAAAGTCTTTGAAAATTCTACAAGTAAGTTTTTGGGAAAGACAGGACCACATGTTACAGTCACACAGTGTCCTTCTATCCCTAAGGCTGAAGTTAGAAAACAATTTGGGAACAAGAAATTACCAACAGTGCCAAAACAGCAAAACCATACCAAACCAAATGGTAAGGCACCGATTCAAAATCAAAAGAAGCCGAATCAGAAGAAGAAGAAGAATGTGAACTTTGTGAAATCGAAGGGAACGGACAAAATTGCAAAGTTTGAAAATCAATCTAATTTAGATTTTGTCAAGAAAGCAACTGTAATGAAAAGGAATGAACCAAGTTGTTCAAAACCTAGTACCTCGGGATCACAAAGTTCATCATCGGCAAGACGACCACATGATACTTCGGGGTTTGTTGAACGAAGATCATGTTTTGAATGTGGAACAATCGGGCATATTGTTCGAAATTGCCCGTATCTTCATAAACAAAAAGGCATAGTTGATGTTCCCCGTGACCACATTGACCGCAAGCGATCTGTTTCATCTAAACAAGATCCCCGCCTTGTAAAAGAAAGGGAAAAGAAACAGAAACGCCAACAGGTCAAGAAAATTGAAAAAGCAATTAAAATTGATGTGGTTCAAAAACAATCTGTTCCAGTTAAACCAGAAAGTTCAAACGAAGTTAGACTTACAAACAATCAAACTGGTATAACAAAACAGACCTGGAAACCAAAATCTGTTATTGAATCAGGGGGACCATCACAATTTCCGAATCATCAAAAGGTGGAAGTTATTGTTGTTGATAAAAATGGAAGACCCAAGACCACTATGGCTTGGGTCCCCATCTCCAACTAATCGATTGAGTCAATGTGCAGGGTGTTCCAGGAGGAACTATCAGTAGTCATTGGATTGTTGATAGTGGGGCATCCAGGCACATGACAGGCGATATGAAGCTTCTCTACGACGTTAAATCTATTAGAGGAGGTTATGTTGCTTTTGCTGGAGATAAAGGCGGATATATTACGGGTGAAGGAATGATTTCCAACGGGGTTGTTAGCTTTGATAAGATAAACTTTGTACAACAACTTGATCACAATCTTCTTAGTGTTTCTCAAATTTGTGATAAGCAGTTCTCAGTACACTTTGATGCTAATGGATGTTATGTGCTGAAACCCGGCTTCAAAATTCCAAAAGAATGGATTCTCTTGTCGGCTCCAAGGATAAATGATTTGTATGTCCTTGATATGAGCCAAGCTATCACAACGTCTGCACAAGCAACATGTTTCGTTTCCAAAGCCACAGAAAAAGACACAATCTCTTGGCACAGACGAATGGGTCACATTCACTTACGCAAAATGAATCACTTGGTGGCAAATGAATTGGTGAATGGTGTTCCTCTTAAAAATTTCCATCTTCAAGACGTCTGTGTGTCGTGCCAGAAAGGAAAACAAACGAAGAAGCGACACCCTACAAAGAAAGTCAACACGGTGGCTGTTCCTCTTGAACGTTTGCACATGGATTTGTTCGGTCCTGTCAAACACAAAAGCATTAGGAATGATCAATATTGCCTCGTGATAACTGATGATTATTCAAGATTTTCTTGGGTGGCGTTCATGGCACATAAGAGTGAAACCTTCGGTATTATCAAAAACTTGATCATTCAGATTGAGAATCTCTATAACTTGAAGGTTAGGCGGATACGCAGCGACAATGGTACTGAATTCAAAAATCATGCCATGGCGGAGTTTTGCACTTCTAAAGGTATTCTTCATGAATTTAGTGCAGCTTATACTCCTCAACAGAATGGCGTCGCTGAACGTAAAAACCGCACATTGATCGAGACTGCTAGGACAATGTTGGTAGAGTCACAGTTACCGATTCCCTTCTGGACTGAAGCTGTGTCCTCTGCATGCTACACGTTGAACCGAGTCCTTACAGTCAAAAGGCACAACAAGACCTGCTTTGAGCTTATCAACAAACGGAAACCAGACTTGTCATATCTCGAACCGTTTGGAGCTCCTTGCACAATAATCGATCCTAATGGAAAGTTTGGGGCAAGAGCAATTGAGGGATACTTTCTTGGGTATTCCACCCCGAACTTAAGAGTCTGGAATCTAGAGACTAAAAGGGTCGAGGAATGGTCTGAAGTCAGAGTACAGAGGCACACTTTGCCGGTTAGAAATCCTGGTCAGCCTTGGATGTTTGAGTACGATGACTTTTTCAATTCGATCAATGTTGAAGACGTTGAAGAAAATGCTGCGGCAAGGATGTTTTTCGAGAGTGACAATGCAACAGATTCACCGTTGGTTCGTCCCATTATTGTCAATCAAGAACCATCTTCAGTGAACAACAATGCTCTCGACAATGAGGATTTTCATGATGCTTCCGAATTGAACGAATCTTCAGAGGATGATGAATTTCTAGATGCAGATCAAGAAGCTCCAACAGCAGTTCATGGTATTTCAGAGGGTACTCCTCCAGTGGCTGTCCCTAGAACAGCTGAAGCTACTGCATCATCCTCTTCGTCAATTCCGGGCCTTGAATTGATTGTTGATCTCAATCTCAACAATCTGGGTACAAATATTCCAGTTCAAGATAATCCAGAAACAAGGATTCATAATACCCATCCTCAAAAAACATCATCGGAAATGTACAGAGTGGCGTTCAAACAAGAAACATGTTGCGAAACAACAACAATGCAGGCTTGTATGCAACTATCCGAGAATCTGGTCAACAAAATGATTGGTCTTTCGCGTGTTATGTCTCACAGGAAGAGCCAAGAACTTGGAAAGAAGCTTTGAAAGATAGCTCATGGGTTGAAGCAATGCAGGAAGAACTGCAACAATTC
Organism: Helianthus tuberosus; assembly: GCA_030545235.1. Lineage (NCBI taxonomy): Eukaryota > Viridiplantae > Streptophyta > Magnoliopsida > Asterales > Asteraceae > Helianthus > Helianthus tuberosus. The sequence goes on from CM060362.1 coordinate 7,104,811, forward strand.
CAGAAGCTTGGTGTCTGGAAACTCGTAGAGAAACCTGCTGGATACAAGAAGATTGGTACCCGTTGGGTGTTTAAATGCAAAAGGGATGACCGTGGAATTGTTATCCGAAACAAAGCAAGGCTAGTCGTTCAAGGTTTTCGTCAGATAGAAGGGATCGACTACAACGAAGTATATGCACCTGTTGCACGTCTAGAAGCAATTCGGATTTTTCTGGCTTATGCCTCATTCAAAGGTTTCAAGGTATACCAGATGGACGTGAAAAGTGCATTCTTACATGGTGTGGTAGAAGAAGAGGTGTACGTCGAACAGCCTCCAGGTTTTGAAGATCCTATCCATCCCGATCGGGTTTGGTTGCTCAACAAAGCTCTCTATGGTCTTCATCAAGCACCGCGAGCTTGGTACGCAACCTTATCTAATTATCTGCTGGAGAATGGATTTCGCAGAGGTCTAATCGACTGTACTCTTTTCATCAAAGAACAAGATGGAGATCTTCTACTGGTTCAGGTATACGTTGATGATATTATATTTGGGTCTACTAATGATGTTTTGTGTAGGGATTTCGAGCGTGTAATGCAGGATAAATTCGAGATGAGTGCTATGGGGGAAATGACTTTCTTTTTGGGCCTACAAGTACAACAAACCGAGTCTGGGATATTCATCCATCAGACTAAATATGTTGGTGACATCTTGAGCCGGTTCCAGATGTCTGATGCAACGCCCATTGGTACCCCATTACCACAAAATCACGGAATTACTCCAGACTTGAAGGGACAAGATACTAGCCCCTCATACTACCGCGCGATGATTGGATCCCTTATGTACCTCACAGCATCAAGACCAGATATAATGTACCCAACGTGCCTGCTTGCCAGATATCAAGTCAACCCGAAGGCCTCACATCTTGCAGCTGTAAAAAGGATTTTTCGTTATTTGAAGGGTTACCCTGACACCGGTCTGTGGTACCCTAGGGATAATAACTTTGACTTTATCGCATTCAGTGATTCTGATTTTGGCGGATGCAAAATCGACGGCAAATCCACAACGGCTGGATGTCAGTTTTTGGGAAATCGCCTAGTCACATGGCAGTGCAAGAAGCAAACGTGCGTCGCTACATCAACATGCGAAGCTGAATACATTGCTGCCTCAAGTTGTTGCTCCCAAGTCCTATGGATCCAACAACAAATGCGTGATTACGGTTTTGAATTCCTAACTACTCCTATTTACGTTGATAATTCTGCTGCCTTACAGATCACTAAAAATCCTGTGCAGCATTCAAAGACTAAGCACATCGACATTAAGTATCACTTCATACGTGATTGCTTTGAGAAAAGGCTAATCGATGTTTCTTACGTCCACACCGATGACCAACGTGCCGACCTTTTTACCAAAGCATTTGACAAATCAAGATTTGACTATTTATTATTGGTAAACGGCATCAAGGTCAAGCAAGAGTAATCCACATCGGAAAATCATTTTTGTAAATACCTTTGTGTTTTAAATTTGTCTTAGTTTATTGATTTTAGGGGGAGTAAATCCAAAATTTGAAAAATCCAAAAACATTAAAAAATTTCAAAAACACAAAAACAATAGAAAAACAAAAATGAGTTTCCTGGCGAGCAAAAGAGAAAATGATAGTATATCAGTGGTCTGTCCAAACCTCTTTAAACCTTAAATGAAAAAGCGATAAGCAGCTCTATATAAGATGTATCGGTAGGCTCACAATCATTTTAAAGTGTGCAGGGTGATATAAACTTAATCCGACTGAAGACTGGGTGGGAACCATTCATTGGCATATGGTCTTAGTACCGAAATTTCGTTTGAGAGATTGCCGAGGTTCTGAGATATTCGGTCTTTATGCTGCTTATCATCTGGGTATCATGGTTGTATCTTTTACCGAAAAATAACAGGGACGCAAGTCTAGATCTTCCATGATACTATACATACGTGTACATACTGCATACGACCTCAATAAGTGATCAACAATCACATGTCCAAACAAATAAGTGATAATATATCACAGATTCTTTGCGGGAGTCAAGTTCGTCTCTCTGCTGTACGAAAGTACTGACCTGTTCACGGACTTGCTCCTGTGCCCTCATGCATCTGAAAATCAAGTTCCTCATCAATAAGTGATTCTATCACATAGGGCTTGTTTTCAAATCAAATAAGTGAGTTTCTCACATCATATACGGTCAAACAGATGATAATCGGTATACTCACCGGTAAGATGAACTCTCGTGCATACCTTGATACGGGAATGTGTCGTGATGTGGATGAACACCGGTCGGTAAGTATAAATCATACCTTAACGTATCCCCTCGCCATGATTACATCTGATAAGTTGAGCTTAAGTGGACAACAATACCGATAATTGTTATAGGATGCTTATCTAAATGTTAACTAATTGAACAACAAGAGCGTTTTGGCATGACCGTACACTGATATGATTCTCTTACCCTCGAAACTCGCAAAAAGAATGTCTGTAAATATTTATTTAATGCTTTCAGTTTCTGCATCTTTGTATATATTTATTTACTGCTTTCAGTCTTTACATTTGAAATATTCAAAAATTCCAAAAAGATTTTAGGTGTGTTTTAATATAAACTTTCTAAAAATCCAAAAAGATTTTATTTCTATCTTATTTTCGATCGTACGATGTTGGAGCTCGAGTCTTCGTTACCTGAAACCTGAACGAAAACCGAAAACGACTGAATCTTCATAAACGGTCGAAATTTGCAAAATGTTGAAAGTTAAAATTTGAAATGGATAAAGTATTTTAAACTTTCAAACTGTCGGACGGTGTTTGTTTAAACAATGGTCGCATGTGTGCCTTTTGCTTATGATATTCCAAGCAGTTGTTCTCATTACGCGTTTAGATTTCTTGCATGTGCAGATTCTAAAGGCAAGGAGAACATGGTCGATGACAAGCTTCGGAATGAAGACACAACGTGAAGGCACTCAAATGATGAAAATGATCGAGTTGCCGCTGGCCATCATCAACACCTCAAGGATCTCAAGTTGTAAAGATCAAGACATTCACGAGCATAACTCAAGGGGGAGCTTATGTTAAGGGGGAGTTTGTCAACACACTTCCTAAATGCAAAGGGAGTTTGTTGATACACTTTCTGCTTTCAATACGTGAAGACTTTGAAGATTCTCCGACATAGAAGACAAGAAAGGCGAAACTCGCGAGTAGCGTCCAAGGGGGAGTTTGTTGATACATATATGTGGACGCGACTCGACTCGACGCGACTTGGTTCGGTTCGACCCGGTTAGGTTCGGCTCAAGCCCGACGTCACGACATTCCTCCGTCGTGCGTCCCAGAGCTCGACACGCGAAGCACGGAGAGCCGAGATCGTTTCCCGCTTGCCACATCATCATGACATCATCATGATGATGTCATGATGATGTCATCAGTTGACCAAACATTACTAAACTTGGCAAATGTGGAAATAAGAATTCATGTACGTGCATGTACATGAATCTTGGACCAATCATATTGTTTGGGCCACCAACATTGGGCCGAACTCCAAACCAATCGCACAAGTCATCTAAGCCCAATCGCACAACATATTTATACTGAAATCACTTGGTGATTTTAGAAGAACACAAGGCAGAGACACAAGAAGACAAGGGTGAGACAAGAACCGGACAACAATCGCACAAGAAGAACCGAGAGAATTGTTAGAGAGTTTACAAAGATTGTTTTGTAAACATTGATTTGTAACCGACTTTTCTTACGTATTAATACATTGGTGTTAATCGTTGAGTCTCGGTCTTGTATTTCGTGTTCTTGTTCATCTCGTTCTCGGTTTGCCATCTCCGGTTGGATTCCGCACAACCGGGTTGGTTCGTACACAAGGAGTAGGCGACTAGATCCTCCCCTAGCCGGACCTACACTAATTAAACACGATTGACACAACGGAAGTTATAGACAACTTGTAGGTTGAAGTAATCCAGAAGCAGTGCCTGCAGCATACGAGCAAGACGAATTCGCTGGTTGACCTCCAAATTTAAGATCAACATCCTTCAATACAATTCCTCTACACGGATTCCCCTTGCTGCAATCAAACTTCACTGCTACGCGTGTTGCTGATGTTCCATGCACGTTTTCGTACACCACGTTGCTGATCTTTACTCCTGAAGCCTCATTGGGACAGTTGTTATTATTCGGACAGTAATTTCCGTCTATTATGATCGGGAACTTAACGTTCATCATCGTTGCTCCCTTGAAATAAACACCGTTAACGAACCCATTGCTATTCCTTGCCCATGCTTTTATCCTCAGACCGTTCGTTGTACCTACGAATGTGGTCGTTTTTACTGTTACATTCTGGACACCTGGTTCTTCTCGTTCCCACCCTAGACTCCCAATGCTGCATCCGGAAATCAAATGTATAATCATTAGCAAATTGTTATCTCGTGGGATAGAGGAAAAGTTTGCTTTTATATCACCCCGCCCAGACCCTACATTGGGTGGGATATTAGCGGGTACGTTTATTTGTCTATATACATGTGTGTGCGCGCATGTGTTTTTCTTAACCAAAGTGGTGTATTTCAAGAAGGTTGTTAGCAAAACGGCGTGTTTGAGAATTCCGAAAAAGAAACTTATGTGTTAGTTGAGTGTACCTTATGCCGTGACCAGGTCCACAAACCACCTTTTCTATCCAGATATTAGAGTTTCCTGGGCCTATCGAGACGCAGTCGTCACCTGTTGAGATTTTAGAGCTCAAAATGGTGATTCCTGTGGAATATGTTAAATGGATGCCATCTGTGTTCGGGCTGAGCCCAGGTGCTACGATGCTAACTCCTTGTATTTTCGCGTTCTTGCAACTATAGAGCATCATGTGAAACATTTGGCTGTTTAATGACCTTAATTTACTGATCACTATGTTTTGGGAATGGTAGAAGCCAAGTGTCTGCAACAAATACATGTTCATTGTAATTTCATGAAAAAAAGAAAAAAGAAAATATGCACACAAACATGCTGTAGGAACTAGGTTCACTTTTTATTAAAAATATTAATAAAATAAATAATAACGAGACTCTCGTTATTCGTAGGAAATATGATAGTACAATCCGGTTACAAAACTATGTGAACAATAAATAAAATACAAAATAATTGTACCAATCTTGATTCAAGCCAACATCTTTGGAAGAACTTCAACCACACCATCTTGAATAAACCTCCGCTGCAAGAATGAACAAAATAGTTGACGGTTTTTGGTTGAGGCACGTGTTCAACACGCTTCCCTTAAAACAGATTCCGCGCCTCCTCTCAAACGGTCTGTCTCCCAAGGTACAACAACCGGAACAGTATGTGTACTGCCGGAGATGGCACTCGCGCCCGAGATTACACCGGGTATAGGTTGGTGTTCTTTATATTGTAGGAAAATACTGAGTTGTATAAAAAGACAATTTAGAGAATACTCTTCTCTAAATTTCTATGGAACAAACGTTCTTTCATGTGTGTGTATTTCTCCATCTTTTTCATGATATCAAGAATGACCCAACATTCTCTTTTTATAACCACACACATAAAGAAGCCATTAAACCGTGTTTATTATCGTCATGAATTAGACAATTAATTCTATAATAAACAAGGTTTAATATCATTTTAATGAATTTAAGTGGTAGTCAAAGCTTTCCTGTAACTGACGGAGACTGGGTTGACTGAGTGTGACCCGCCCGCAAGCAGGCCGCGTGCTCCGCAGTCTTCGCGCCACACGTGAGACACCCACCACATGTTGCGCCATGTACCATCCGCCATGACTAATGACATTCCCCCAAGGAGCGCGCATATCAACGGGATACCTCACGCCATCCTTGAGTGCCCCATAAGCAAACCCACACATAAGGACCTCGTGCGCATACTGCGCTTCCGCCGTAGCCAATGACAGACGCATAACGAACTTGTGCTATGACCCTACGCCATCCAAGGTGCGCCATAAGCGGACCCGCCATGTATCTGACCACACGCTAATGGCAAAAATACAAAAGCGGTGTATGAAGTTCAAAGTGCACCACATTTGGCCTATAATAGCTCATGTTATGCGCACATATGAGATGTGGAGTCGCGCGCCACACGGATGCCACTACGCATACCAGGACGCCACCTGGTCATGCGCCATCCATACTCGTGCGCATATGTGCGGGTGCAGCACACCCTATGGTCCCACTAGTGTTTGCCTTTAAGGAAACAATTTACAAGGAGTGCTCCTCCTTATAAACCACTTTAAGTTTTGTCATCCCACCTATGTGGGACAAGTTAACAAAACTAATCCATTTTATTCATCTTTGTTTGTTCCAAACATACAACTTCAAGCTTCGATATCTCATTCATCTTAGCTCTATTTGGACATAGTTTGAACACAAACCATAAATAATTATTTATACAACACATATATACATATTATTAATGTCCAAAATATTTAGTGAAAAACTCATTTTCACTAAAATTTCCAACACATGCGATGTAGATTTTCGAAGTGTATGGTCTTACCGTAGATCCTTTAGGACATGCTTTTCCAGATGTTTTGCAGGCCCATAGAGAAGATCCTTGGGCATCAAGAGTTCCGCCATTTATGGTAACATTCTTAACTATGTAGAACTTGATCCAGACTTGTGCGTTGCCAATAGCGTTATAACTAGATGGTGCCACCAAGGTACCAGCTATGTTGAATGTGATGGCTCGGCTCTTACATCCTTGACCAGAGAATGTAAGCGCCGAGGCAACCAAGTACCTGCCAGCTGGCACATAAATGCTAGCTGGACTCGTAGAGTTACATGACAAACTCCATGCTTTCAAGAACGCGTTCTTTGAGTCTGAGCGGCCGTCTGGCTTGGCTCCAAAACTTTGGACATTGTACGTAACCTTTGCGGATGATAACCGAAAAACTAGAAAAAGCAAGACCATGATATGTTTGATCACCATGATAACTGATATGTGTATCTCCTCTCTATACTTACTTTGAAGTAGTTGCTTAGTTAGTTTTGTATGTTATGTACTTATTGATTTGGTTATTTATAGTTATAGTTAAGAACATAATAAGTACAGGTAGTGGTACATGCAATGATCAGGGTTTGCATTATTTGATAATGATTGATAAGAAGTAGTCCGTATGAATAGGAGTACAAACTGATCGAATGTCAAATGGGTGGCAACTTGAAAGGAATATTAATCATGTAAACACTAATTAATATTATATCTTTCAAACAATTCTTTTAATATTTGCAATTGTGTAGGATTGTTTTGGATCGGTGGGTTGAACTGATAAACTCGACGGCAATCCACGTATTTGTTCGTGTCAAAGTTATCAATCTCAATTAGAGCATATACAATAATACATTTTTTGGTGTTGTTTTTACTCATTTTTTCATATCATCCATTTTTTCTTATTGTGGACCTTGTTTTTGTACCCCATTTTTTAGATATGTTTGTCAGCAAAAATGACTAAAAACAACAAAATGGTGGGACCCATGTACTTTTAATATATATAATATAGAGAGAGAGAATAAGTGGTGTAAATATGTGGTTAAAAATTAAAAAGGTGGTGATGATGTGGTAATGTTTTTAAGTGTTTTTGTGTTTTCTTATTGGATGAGTTTTTGATATTTTTGAAGGGTGAGTGTTTTTCTGATGTGGCAGCTGACTGGACATGTTTTTAGGTGTTTTTAATGGACACAAGAAAAGCATGCAACCCGCATGGTTCATTTATTTAAACGAAACAAACGGTTTGTGGGTTGTAAATGAGTCGTAAATGGGTTGACATGCTGTCCTTATAAAGTGTACTTTCTGTTATAATTTTAAATGGGCTAGTGGTTAACGCTTCTAACCGAACACGAATTATTTTCTTAAACATGTGAAACACTGAAACAGTTCAACTTGAAAATATAAAACCTGATTGTTTTTAATTTGTGTTTGAAGTATTATCATACTTAGAAAAAAGGCATAGAAATAAATTCAGTTTTATGTCTGTTATTATTAGTTATATTAATGTTTAAACCTCAGTTTTATGTCTGTTATTATTAGTTATATTAATGTTTAAACCTCATTTTAAACTGTATCTAACTCAATTAGGTAGAGTTATATTATATGATACAATATAATATTTCCTACTACATGATACAATAAAAAAACCAAAAGGTATAACGACTATCAAAACTCAAAGCTAAGTAAACTTTCAAAAATTATTATTATTATTATTATTATACATTATATTATACATATTTTACATATTAAAGGAAAGTTTTGATGAACAGTAATAACATAAATTATACATATTAAAATAAACTTGCCATGAATAGTGATTTTTTAATTTTTAAGGAATTGTTTTAATATTCTTAATAATAATTTATTTATCATATAATTTTATTATTTTTCTAACAACTTACCTTCTATGTTTATTTTTTAACATTGCAGTATAAATCTTTTGAAAATGGATAATGTGCCACTATCGTACTAAATCGGACCAAAACTGATTTTTTTTTTGCACTATAAATTTTATTGAAACAGATATTGTGCCCCTATATGTATTGATACTAATATTTATTTATATTGTGTTTGCTTCCGATAAACCAATATTTATTTATATTGTTTTTGCTTATGATAAATTGACATCGTATTGTTACCACATCGTACCGAACAACATCGGTACCTTTACATGTACTCATTTCTATGGTTTCTGTTTGGTAATGAGTTTTATGCCGCTACTGTAGTTAACCAAATTTAAACCGACCAAACATCGGTATTGGTACTTATTTTTATTGCTTTTGCTTTCGATAAACTGACGTATTGTAACACCCCAAAAACGGGTTTGGTAATCAAACCACGTTAACACTAAAAGACGGCTAAAGAACCGTTAGTGGTAAAAGTTAAGCCAGAAAATATTAGAATTTATATAACTAAATCTAATATTTAATAAAAAGAGAAAAAGAATGTGTTTGGGAAATAAAATCTGTAGAAGGCCCGAGTTAACAGGACTTAAACTAAACTTGGTCATAGATTCCCAAAACCCACTAATTTAATTAGGAATGTTTAACCTATTTAATAAACGGGGAATATTGTTGGAAATAAGTAGGTTGTGCCTTACTTAATTAACTAATCAAATTAGAGGGGCCAATGTTGTTAAAATTGAAACTTATATTATCAATTTTAATTAAAAACAAAACCCAACACCTCATTTGTGAGGCCTGGTCGAACAAGAACACAGGGGGCGACATATGCTCCCCACCAAACTCTAGAGCATGTCAAAATTGATCAGATTGAGGGTTCAAATCAGCTCCAAATCGATCTCCAAGAACGAATTAGTGATCACCTTGTTGAGGGGATCACAAGGTATGCAAAATTCTTGTATTTTGATTCATCTCGAGTTCTAGGTTAATTGTGAAAAACTGAAATTGAGCTTGATTGTATCATGCATGAATGAAATTAGAAGGGATATGGTGTCTAGGGATGAACCCTAGGTGAAATCTTGTTAAAAGATTTCATGTTAATTATAGAGTTCATAATCACCATTGTAGGTGATTAATGAACTTGAAGAAAACATAAACCCTAGAATTGATGATCTTGTTCTAGCGTAATCTGAATTTAAGAGTAAAATTCAGAAATATGGATGTTAAGACTTGTGTAAAATTGTTTAATTGAAGTTAATTTAGATGATAATTACCAGTCATAAACTTGGTTTTGATGATATAAAAATCTGACCCGCTAGGTGTTTGATGAAACGCCTAAGTGAGGATTAAAATGCTAAAAGTTGGGTAAAAACGCAGATTTGGTTATTATAAAGAATTATGCGTTAAAGCTTATGAAAAAAAATGGGTTTAGGATGATTTAATGAAATTTATGTTGTATTGGTGTTTATAAACACCATACTAACTTGTATGAATGAACTACTTGAACAAAAAGGGAAATCGTTAAGAATTCATACTTGATAAGTTAAGTTAACTAATCGTGAAGCCGAATAGTAGCTTCGGCATAGAAAATATGTGAGGTGGAATAGTCGTGATTATTAATGACTAACTTAACCGCCTTGTAAATGTTTGACAATAGTTTGACGCGTAACAAGCTAGGTGAAAGCTTGGATGAGGGAACGGGTCAAACAGAGCAAGTACGGAAAGAAAAGTGTAGCGTGGATGCGAGGTAAGTGTAATTTACACACTTATGTAGAATACCCGTTTATTGATACGTTGTAAACGTGAAAACGATAATATTGGAAATATGGAAATTTGTCAATTGTCAACTTATGTAAATCAAGGTTAAAAGGATACCCATGGCGTAAGCCGAAATGGGTTGAACCTGTAAGAAAATAGTGTAAAAGAAAAAGGGTATGGTTATAAAATCCGGGATGGGATGGATGTATGAATTGGAAATCAAAAACGATGTTTTTGATTAAATAGATAATGTTGGGCATATAGTCCAAACGAGTCGAATGGTGGTGATAACACCATTTGACAATATTGACTAATGTGGTTGTCAAGTCTTATGTTAACAGGACCGTTTAGCAAGTCGGATAATTGCGTCATCGTTGATGGTGTGATAATAAAAACGAGGTATAAACCGGGTCTACTTGTTGATCCGGGCCAGGTACGCATAATTATGTTGTAGTTAAAGTGTTATTTTGGTCGAATAATTTGAGGGAGAGTCCTTCGTCATGAAAGGACTAAAATTGACCAAAACGCCCTTGTAGGCTAAAGGGAACAAACGACCCTTAGAGGTTGTTTGGAAATGAGTTTTATGACTAGGTAAATACTTAGAATAAGTATAGAAGTTGAAAGATGTGATATGTTAGTCAAATAGCTCTATTTGAGTCTTGACGTAAAATAGCAATCCGAAGGGTAAAACTCGGAACATATAGATATACACATTGAAATCCACACACATATAGTTGTAGTGGAAGATTTCTTGATAAGAAATGTAGGAATAAGATGCTAGAAAAGAAGGAAAGCGATTTCAAGTTTTAAAGTGCTTAAATACCCTTAACGGGTCAAAATAAGCATACGAGCGAAAATGGGTTTAATTTGTGTAATAAACCTATGATTAGAACCTAATATGGTATATAACATTTATTTGAAGAAGTGTATGAAATATAGGAATCAAATAAATACGTTTGTTTGATAAAATATATTAACGGGTCAAAATTTGGTATAAAGGGTAATGAGCCGAAGACTTAAAAGTCTTAAATTTTGTTAAGCCGAATGTCGGATTTTAACTCCATATGATGGAGAATCAAATTACAAACACGTAGGAAGAAACGGTAGGTCAAACGGACTAACGAATAGAAAGATACGGAAGTTTTCGTGTCATTAAGCGGCAAATGGAAAAAAAAGCTGAATACAGGGACCACCGTAACTTACAGTGTCACCGTAAGTTACGGTGGAGCTGAAGGCTTTACGGCAGCCCCCTACTGATTTACGGTAGGGGCATGTCACACCAGGGGCCACCGTAACTTACGGTGCCACCGTAAGTTACGGTGGAGGCCAGTTGGAAATCCATGTTTTGAGATCAAGAGTTTAACGTTGGGATTCTTTTTCTTTCCATTATCGTTACCGGATTTGTTTAGACATATTTTAATCCCCGTATGACTAAAGCATTTCATGTTTATGAAATGTAGGTACATTTAGAATGCCGGAAGACGACCAAGCTCCTCGAAGAACCGAACACGATATAGATTCATGCTTCCGCACTTGGTCACGTTGTAAAATTTTAAACGACGAATTCGTTCACATTATGTTGAATGACTTATGATTGTAAAAGTTTTTAACAAACCCGTATTTCCGATGTTTATGAAATCTTAATTACCTGATTGTTTTTCGTAAAATATACGTTAAACCTCGAATTATAAGAACGGGTGTTACAAGTATCCAATCGAACAAGATTGTTATATGTACCTGTATTCATTTTTATGGTTTCCGGTTCTGATATTTTTATTTATACAACTCTGTTTACGATTATAAACGGATATCATTACCAATACCATGACGATCTGAAATGATTGATACCGTGCGGACAACATCGTTGTCAGTACCAGTGTTCGTTTTTTCGTATTCGGTAGATGTAAAACATGTATTGATTTATATGCCGAGTGCATGTATCGTACCAGTACTATAACGAACCTAAACGACACCTATCAAATGTCCGCGATAACGTATTGCCGCAACGCACGAGGAAACAATCTATATATATATATATATATATTGATTTTTCAAATTTTATTTTCTTAAATATGTTATATGTTTTCTTATTTTGTATACATTAATAGGAATAGTAAATATAAACATTTAATATTATATATTATATATTATATATTTTGATTTTCACTAAATTTAGTTTTTATTGACAATGTATGTATATTGTACTGCTATCGTACCAAATCGAATCAAAACTAAAAACTAATATTTTTTCTGTAAACTGTACGAGTGTCGAAAACAATATTAAAAAACACATTTTTAATCGTAAATTATACGAGTATCGATACGTGACGAGTCGAGCCGATTTCAACCGAACATCCGTACCAATATCGGTAGTATCGAAATTGGTATTCCATTTTTATAGTTTTCGTTTGATATAAAACACGCGCTGATATCCTTTTGGGCATATCACGACTTTATCTTTTTAGTTTTCTCTTTCAGCTACTATAGCAATTGCTGGTACAAGAAAGAAATGAATCGATACCAACTGAGCTCATGCCGCAAAGCGCGAAGAAAAACCACTAGTAAATAATTATAATAGTGTTTTTAGTGGTGTTCTAATTCATTATTTTTATCTAAATTTCAAACGTTTAATTCTTAAAATATTATTTATTTAAACTAAATATGTTTATTTTAGTTTGTTATAATCTTTTAATTCAACTAAAAGATATTTTTATTATATATATATTAAAGCAAAGGGACTATGGATAAAAAATAGCTTTTTAAAGTATTTGTTTTAAGTATTGTTTATTTAATATAATTTTTAATAATTTGCGTACGTTAATTTTTTAAAAATAATCTAAATACGCATCTATTTATTTTTTCCAACATTCTAATATAATTTATTTTTGAAAATGGATACCGTGTTGCTACCATACCGAAAAGAAAATCGACTGAACAACATAAGTGCCACTATTCATATATATGGTTTTCGGTAAATCTTATTGAAAGTAGACACCGTGTCGTTATTATACCGAACGTAAAACCGAACAATCAACATCGATATTTGGTACCGGTATTTATATTTATATTTATATTTTTAGATTCAATAAACTGATACTGTATCAATACCGTACTGTATTGTATCATATTGAGCAGGACCGAACAACATCGGTATTGGCACCATGTTCGTTTTATGGTTTTCGGTCGATGCAGAGCAGATGTTGATTGTTATACCGAATGTATGTATTGTGTCGGTACAAAAATAAACCGAATCAATACTGATCGAGATCACGCCGCGAAGCGCGGGGGAAATCGACTAGTTATACATATTAAAATAAAGTGGGGATGAATAGTGACTAAATATTTTAAGTAATTCTTTTATTTTTTAAATATTATATTATTAGTCAGTAATAATAATCTGATTATTTTTTCTAATAACTTACGTTCTATGTTTGTGTTTTTTCAACTTTGCGATATAAATTTTATTGAAAAACAGATATTATGCCGCTATCGTACCAAACCGAACAATATATGTAACGGTACTGGTATTTTTTATATTGTTTAATGTACCAAACAACATTCGTACTTGTACCTGTATTCATTATTTATTGTGTCCTGTTTGGTAACGGATTTGTGCCCTTGCCATAATGAAACTAACCAAACAACATGGGTATTTATTTTTATTGTTTTTGCTTTCGATAAGCTGGCACCGTATCACTATCATACCCTACTGAACACTGATACCTATATTCATTTTTATGCTTTCCGCTTTTGATAATTTTTCATTTATACAACTCTTTGCGACGATAAATTAATAGCCGTACCAATATGTGATGATTTGAACCAATAGATGCCATTCAAACAATATTGGTGCTAGTACTGGTTTTCATTTTTATAGTTTTCGGTCGATATAAAACACGTGTTTATTTCTATTATGAGTGCATATGTCGTACCAGTACTGTCATGAACCATATTAATACTAATCGAATGCCCATGATAATGTACCGCCTTAACGCGCATACAAATAATCTAGTTAGCTATTAAAAATAAATGATTAGTCAATGCTTGTAATTTTCTCTAATTTGGCTTTTTAATCTTTAACAATTTGGAATAAGATGAGCCTTTAATAATTTCCTATAATTCCAAAAAGTATAATTTGGAATTAGATGAGCCTTTAATAATGAAACTAGCTCATGACTAATGGTAGGTGATTCTTTATTTAAAAGTGGATATAGGCTGGTAAGGTGGTGCATATGATCCCACATGGGTTTGACTTTAGAAGAATGCCAAACAATTTTAATTGGGAAAGTTACCAAAATATCAGTTGACCAAAACATTTTTTGAAAAGGTCACCCTCCTACGTCGGTGGAGAGGCGCATCAAGCTTGGGATGCGTCTTTCAAACACGGGAAGCGTCTGTGAGCGAAACCCAAAGTTTTAATTTTTCGTTGAAATTGTGTTAAAATGAGTTGGTGGAATTTGGTAAATGTAGGGAAGGTTTCAGATTTGTATTTAAGGGGGTAGACCCAAACAAAATTGGAAAAATTGTCTATAAGCACCATATAATATTTATACCCTGATCACAGTGCACAATGTCAAATGGGGCAAAAGTAAAAGAATTTGATGAATAGAAAGGAAGACGTTTACTATTTGAAATTCGACACGAGTTGCAAATATTAGACATAGTGTCTTTATTACAAGAAATATGAAAATTACGACCCAAGACATCTAAAATTTGAGCTCCGGGGTGACCGAGCCTATCATGCCAGGGAAGTGAAGGAGAAGTAAGATAACAAGCTTAAGGCAGGAGTTGAGGTGGCGTGAATGGATAGAGATCCCCGTCCTGTTATGTCTAGATAGAGTCTTCTTAGTTTTGAGATCCTTCAAAGAAAAACCAAAATGGTCAAATTCAATAGAAACGTTGTTATCACGAGTAAAACATCGTACATAAATAAGGTTTTTAATTATTTGGGGGCTATACAGGACATTGGGCAGGATATAAGTACGGTTGGGTAAGATGTGTAGGCATGTGCCAGATCCAAGTATTGGTAGAGAATTGCCATTGCCTACCAAAATGTTACTGCGAACAGGAGAATAATTAGGGAATAAAATTTTACCTGGTTCCTGAGTGAGGTGAGATCCTGCTCCCGTATCCATGATATCCATGTTCCAAGAGGACTGTGGCTGATTGACCTGCATGTTAGTGAAGGCAACGCTTAAATCAGATAGAGAGAGTGTAACATCCCGGAAATATAAAACTTTATATTAGAATTATAAAGTTTAAATAAACAAGAATTAATTAACTAGGAAAATTATAACCTAGTTAACTACAAGTCTAGAAATAACTTGAAATAGGGTTAAAATAACCAAAACTATATGTTAAACAAAAGTGGAGGGCCAATGTTGTTAAAATTGAAACTTATATTATTAATTTTAATAAAAACAAAACCAAACACCCCATTTGAGGTGTCTGGTCGATCAAGAACAGGAGAGGGCGACACCCCCACTCTCAAAACCCTAACTTCTACTAACCTCTCAAATTGAAGGCCCAAATCAAGTTGAAATCAAAATCTGAACATAGAATTGTGATCACCTCGTCAAGAGGATCATAAGGTATGTCGAATTAGGTCATTTTGATTCAACCCAAATTCTTGCATGTGATTGAAATTGAGTGTTGAGCTTAATTATGTGTTGTAAACATGAAATTGGAAGTGATATAAGGTTTAGGGACAAACCCTAAACGATTTCTTGTCAGATTCTTGCATGATAATTGTATGGATCAAAATCACCATAGTGGGTGATTAATATGTTAGTAGAACTTGATAAACACTAGGATTAAAACTCTTGTTCTAGTGTAAACTGAAATTATGAGGTAATCTCTAAATTGTTGATGTTAAAATATGTGTATATAGTCTAATAGAAGTTAATTAAGGTGATAAACTCAAGTCATGAACTTGGTTTAGATCATGTAGAAATCTGACCCGCTAGGTGTTTAATAAAACGCCTAAATGAAGGTTAAAATGTAAAGGTTGGGTAAAACACATATTTGAATATGTTAAGAAATAATGCGTTAAAGCTTACGAAAGAGTTCTAAACTTGTTATAAATTGAACTCTTTAGGCAAGGAATCCGGAACATCAAGTGGACACGCCGGAGGAGAAACACGCGGAAAAGGTATGCTTTAAAGGTACGTGACTTTAGTCCCGTTAAATTATGCGTAAATGTTTGGGTTTGGTGTGTAAATGATGTTGTAGTGTAATAGATGCGTTTGATGCGTCGTTAAAGTGGCGAAGTACACTCGACCATCAAACGGGTCAAAATAAAGACTTGGAATTGAGTTTGGTTTGTCAATAAAGTGATGGTTTTCACTAGATAGCCAAACGGGTTGAAATGATGCTTTTAAAAGAATCACGAGAGTAGAGACTTGAAAGTCTCATAGTTCGTTAAGTGATGGATTGTACCACGCCAATGAATTGGTTATGTTAATTTAAGTTTACGAATCCGGGATAGCGGGTCAAACAATAGAAGTCAATAGAAAGTGTCGATTGAAACGGAATGCTTGAATTCTGAGAAAACAAGTATCTAGTTCTAAGGGAATGCAGAGCCATGGAATGGCACGGATACCCTAAGGTTATGAGCCCGGGGAATTGGGTAACTATGTCAAAAAGGGCTTTAGAATTGAAAAGTGGTATTATGCACTTATTGCCAATGGGTTGGATAATTGAAATAAGGAAATTGTGAGCCGATCGCTGGTAACTCGGTTTCCGCGATGTGAAATTTATATGGTTAGATCCGTAATTTTATTACGGACTCATAGGAAAAAGAATCGACTAAAACGGATTAGCGAGTAAAAAGTTATGGCCGTTTAAAGTTAGAATTTTGACAAGTTTCGGAGCTGGGCATAAATGCAGGAAAAAGATCTATACACGCTGGAAATAGGTCTCCCTCGCGCCACGCGAAGGGATACATTAAACCTGTCGCGACACGCGAGGCCTTCTCGCGGCCCGCGTAAACTTATATGAAATCTGTCGTGGGGCGCGACAGACCCGAATGCTGAAATTTTATTTTTCTTTGCTTGTTTGATATTGGAACTTGATTTCATACATTTTAATGTTGTCAAAACTAACAATTGATGTGGTTTTGACCTTAGGTAAAAGTGTGGGCTTTCCGGATGCTGATCAAGCATGCTTTCAAGAACCGAACACTAATTTTTGAAGCTTCCGCGCTAAACTTAACTTTGTCTAGACAATTTTTATGCTGTAAATGATTTGTCATCCGTGTTTTGAATGTTTTAAACTAGTCGGTAGATGACTAGTAGATGTTCCTTCTAAACTTGTTTAGTAAGTTTCATGAATATGTTGGTTTATTAACATGAAATATCTTTTATAAACTCAAAGTTAGTATAAAATTATGTAAACCATTATTAAATCCAGTCCTTTTAACAAGGGTGTTACAAGTTGGTAATCAGAGCTCAAGGTTGTCAACAAAGTGTTCGGTTCAAGCTTGATCGATCGTCCAGTAAGAATTAATTACTTTAGTAGACTTACTAGAAAAAGGAAATTTGAATTGATATGCACGGGAAGTGCGTGTTTACACACTCAAACCCGGAAAAGTGCACTAAGCATAAATGGTTTAAGCAAGTGGTGAACTTGGGTAGATCAAAATGAATGACGCATATGTCATAGATGAAATGTTTAACAATTAGTGTAAACATTTCAATTTCAAGATGACGGAAAGATGGGAGGAGTGTATAAATACGCTCGAACCCGGGAAAATACACTAAGTAAGAAAGGTAAGGCAAGATATATACTTGGTCAAACCGAAAAAGAATAACACATTATTTATGATTGAGTGAGAGTGATATAAATTTCCATATAACAAGATGGAAATGAATTAAATAATTATTGATAAATCGTGATGGATGTTTCAGTTAAAGAAATGTCTGGAGTAACCGGAGATGATTCGACATCTCAATTGACTGAACAAATGAAAGCTAAGATTTCCGAGGAGATCGGAAAAGTTCTAGAAAATAGTCTATCACAGTATATTGATAGATTACAAACCACAATCGTGCCGGTGGTGAACGATATGATGGCTGAATTGAAAGACAGCATACTACAAGAAATAGAAGAAAGGAAGGTGTTGGATATGAATCCAAGATCAGTAAAGAAGTCCAAGTCTAATAAAGCTCCCAAGAAGGGAGTTACAAAAAAGTGTGTTAAATCAGTGTAGATTTTGTGGAAAAAAAATTCACAAGGGCACATGTGGTAAGGCAAGACATAAAAAGTCTAAATGTCCAGAGAGGCTTGGAACCAAGGACACAACTGACACCATGTCTGATGCCCAGAAATCAAGGACAAAGTTGTTTTATATAACAGCCATAGAGGCTAAAGCTGAACCTGATGTCGTTTCAGGTATACTCTTGTAAATTAAATTTCAGCATGAATTTTTAATTATTACGAGTGCAAATAAATCGTTTGTTTTATACTGATTTATTTAACATTCTACATTAGTGTTAACGAAATTACCAAGGCTTTGAAAAATAGAAATAGGTAATAATAAAAGTTATATTGTTTATAAGAGGTGCTGAAACTGTACGTTGAGCATCGTGGTAAAAGTAATCATGATAAATATTGCCTTGGGAAGGGGTGCGCACACACTCGAACCCGAGAACGTGATGAAAGATAAGCGTCATAATAGGGAGGAGTGTAATAACACCCGAACCCTGGGAGTTTACAATAGTAATAGATGACAAGGACATGGTTATAGACTAAGCCAAACTAAATGAAACATATAGAAACATAGTTTATATCAACAAACGATGTGGGTAAATTCCAAACAACGATATGAAACAATAACATGAAATGAATTGATTTTGTTATTGTAACAATGGGTTAAAGTCAAAAAAATCAAGAGATTAAGATTTGGATAGGAATATCCTCGAAAAAGAAACTAAATGGACAATATGTATTATTTGTTGCTGTAAATAATGAAATACCAATAAATTTGGATTTAAAAGCTCGGGTATGAGTAGATACCCAAGTAACATGCTATTAATAAATTCCTCCTGAGGAAGAACGATAATCACATTGATGAGGGTGAATATGTAAAAGAATTAGTAAGATAAACATTATGAAAGCGTTAGAATAAGAACGAGTAAACCCCGAAGGCTGAATAACAATAACAGTAGTTTACCAAATAAGACTTGAGACATGGACCTTCGGGACATTAGTAAAAGAAACAGACCTAAGGGTCGCTGACAAAAGAAAGGTGGTGTACGGAATAATTAAGTAAAGTGCTTGATAATGAAAGTAAACGGAAGCCGGATAATGGGAGCTTATTACATTAAGATAATGAGCCCAAGGGAAGGGATAAGAATCAAATAAACAAAAATATAAATCGACAATTTAGAATGTCAAGGCATAAGGATAAAGTTGACTGTCATAGGCGATGGAACTCACATGAACAAGTCAAACCAGACGAGTGAAAGGATAAAAGACTTAGTTGAGTAAAGCGGTGGATTTTGCTGATACGACCAAATAAATCGAGAAACAAAGTCTTAATGAATGCCGGAAAGGTTGCTATGAAAATAATATCGATAAAATACCCGATTAATAGGTATGTTTTCAGATAAATGCGTAACCAACAGTCGAGAACGCGAATTAAAAGTCAAAAGACTCGGATTAAGAGTTATGACTAAGAAGACCATAAAATTTTGCAAACACGAAATTTTGATAGTTATGTACAACTATTTTTGTATTGGACGGGCCGAATAAAGTATAATACTTGATATTCCAAGTAAGCACAACCCGAATAATGAAAGTGCGAAATATTACCGAACCAATGTAATAGGTAGTAAAAGAAAATGGAAAGGAAAACGCAAACCAATAAAACCGGGGTGTTAAAAACATTAAGATAACGAACCCAGTAACGGGTTGAAAGGAAGTAGGGGCATAAACCAAATATCGGGATGAGTGGGAAAAACCGACGCGAAAAACGACGTAAGAAGACATAGAGTCGGAAGGATAATCCGAAAGAAAATGAGCGTAGCCTTAGACTACGGTCAAGGTCAGATGAGTTTCAAAAGCGAAAATAAATTATTTTAAACATAAAAAGGGGGTGCCTTGATGCCTTATGTATGTACATATATAATTAAATAAAGACACGACTAGAGGATGATCTACGGGATCGCTATAACCTTCGGGTTATAAACAATATAAAGGTCTACGGGACCAAAATGACCCTCGGGTCACAAATAAAAAGAAACAAACCATAGGGTCTCATCTTGAAAAGGGGAAGATCGAATAAAATAGACTATGAGGCAAAGTGAGGGAACCTACGGGTCACTTGGGGTTAAGCATAGGGACTAGTTATAATTCCCCGCGCAATGTAATAGCGGAAAAGAATAAATTCTTGTCGTAAATTCCTAAATATGAGTAATCGACACAAGTTAAAGAGATAGACGTTAAACTAAAATTCAGTTTTAGTACGAAGTGGCATTTAACGAATATGAACATTATAGAGAGATTAAGAAATAGTTAATGTTAAAGAATACAGGTCTCAACACCGATAGGTGTGAGACGCTATGTTGGAGAGAAGATTCGAGATAATGAAAAGTTAAAAAAAAAAATAAAAAAAATAATAATCATGTGATGTAATCATGATCACAAGAGTGATATAGAAATGCAGAAAATAATCATGTTGTAACGTGAGTTACGGGATAAGAGATAATAAACTCACGTAAGTCTGAATATAGCAAAGGGTTAGTGACGTGATGTCGTGGTCACAATCAAATTTAATCTAAATACAACTAAATAGATAGCGGTAAGTGGGTATCGAACACAGAGAGTTTGTGGAAAATGTGTTATTTAAGAATTTATCTAGATTAACTAACTTAAACTAATTGCGGGAAAATAAAATTCAAGAGTTGGTTTGATTGGATTGGTTTCTTTTAAAACTAAGATTACTAATTAATTTGCAAAATGAGAATTGAGTTTGTAAACAATTTAGAGACAAATGACCATCCTAAGTTTCCGGTTTGTTTCAACAATTGTGCTATCATTTACTAGAAAGATCTACATAGACATAGCTCATGTGAAATTATTTGTTGTGATAAAAGGGAACTAAGTACTCAGATTCCTAGAACGTGAGGTTGTTACCCGATGACCAATTGACCCTTACCCAATCCTAATTCTACCCATGATATCTCGATTGCCAATGGCACCAAGAACGTATGGTTTCAAAGAAGAATAATTGTAAACATCAACAATTTACAACCAAACAAGAAAACACCATGATAAACAAAACATAAGTTTAATTCATCATTCTAGAAATATAAAATAAGCACAATAGTTTCACAAACCTTCCACCTAGGATGACCATAAAGTATTTAGCCACACATGGCTTGAACAAACATCATAATGCAAAATAAAAATTATTCTTGTTCAACACACTCACTAACAACAATCTAGATAGAAAATAGATGATAAGATATCCTTCTTCAAGCTCTAAGTGTCTAATATATGGTCCCAATTCGTGTGCTTCCAGGTAGTAACCGAAAAACAATCATAAGTCCCCCATAAAACCACATAAAAACGACATTTAATAGAGGAGTTACAAGTTTGAGTTCAGTCGGAGCCGTAACCTACGGCCCTCCGCCGTAGGTTACGGCGGTCAGCATGGTCATACAAGTCAACAGGGAGCCGTAACCTACGGCCACCTGCCGTAGGTTACGGCAAGCAGTGAGTCTTACGGCCGGGAGCTCCTGTCTTACGGCTGGTCTTTTTGGCAATTGGTGGGAGCCGTAACCTACGGCAGGGAGCCGTAGGTTACGGTGCTCTATGTTATGCTTTTCTTTGTTTGCTTCGTTATAAGTGAAATTTGCATTTCTTGTTTCCATGATCATTTAGCATCCATCCAAACTTCATATCATCCAACTTTTATGCATTTTAACACCTGCAAATACCAACGCACCGTAGTTACCAAATTCCCACAATTAACCGAATAAAGCATGAGATGTGCACATATTTAGCCCCTTTAAGGGTTGTCCTACGGACCACCCGTCACATCCCCACACTTACCCGTTGCTTGTCCCAAGCAACCCATTCAAAACTATTCACAACCATAAGCGATCAACATGCAAACCAAGCTAAAATGTGCCGACCTTTTACTAACCTTCAATCGTACCACAAGACACACCCCTTACAAAGACTCTCAGTAGCAAGAAATATTAGCATGTAATGCAAAACCACTCAATGTGTGTGTGTGTGTGCGACAATAAGCTTGTATAAGAATCAAGTTTCCTCCTAACAAATATCTTGCATGCTTATGAATCAAAGGGACTTACGGGTTGTAACGGGGCTAAGTGTAAAGGTAGGAAATGGTGGAATAAATATGAAAGAGCTAATTGATTTGACCCGGTTTTTATTTCTACTAAATAAATAAAGCAAACATCACTATATACACAACTTCTTCGACATTCTCAACTACTATTGCACTAAACACTTCTTTTTGTATTTTTCTCTCTCTTTTTTTTTTAATAATAACACATCAAACTCAACAATATATATAAGAACATCAACATTACATACTGAATCTCCTAAACCAGGTCATTTCAATAGGTAAAATTTTATAGGAAGTAGGCTTGGGTCACAACCGAATGGTCTAAGGCTCAAACATGGCTTTCTAAAGGACCAAACCCCCACCCCTCACAATACCAAGCTCATATATGTAAAGTATGAGGTCCAACCCACCAATCCCACACTCTCACACATCTAGACGAGGCTACCTAAAAGTCCCCTATCATTTCCAAAAGCATGCTAACTCTAGGATTTAACAAGTATTCACACACAAGTTCTATTAACACACTACACACACCGCCACTCAATCAATGAAACCCCACTCAAACAATGAAATATCAATAACAATCATGTGTGGCTCAAATCCTTACCAAGAAAAGACTAGGAATGGGTGTCGGTGTGTCAAGTGGAACCATATCAAGTTTTCAAACTTTTTGACAATTTTCGCTTGGATTTACAAAAATTTCAAAATTCTCAAAAATTTCCCCCATCCCCACACTTGGGATACATTGTCCCAATGTATGGTTTTGAGGGAAAGATCGCTTTATCCAAAAACACCAACATTTGCTTATACTCTCAAACCCCAAGTTTCTTTTTGTATTTTTTATATTTTATTATTAGAGACACCACCAACTTTCACAACCCAACAACATATCAACATCAAACACCACCCTACCTCCCAACCATAACATAAACAAACTACATAAAAATATACAAAAATGTACAAAGGAGCAAGATACGACCTGGCTAGTAGTACTTCGGCTGTGGAGGCCCGAAGATGGATGTCATCATATCAGTCCACTCACCAAAGCCAAATGCTCCACCGCTACTGCTGCTTCCTTGATCACCACTTGGATTCGCCTGCTGGTAACTCATAGCATGTGGATCCACCCACTGAGAGTGATGCAATGGTGGGGTGGGGTATGACACACTACCATCATTTGGTGGCAATGTGGTGTAGTCCACAACGAGCGGATCTCCTTCAATTGGTTGACCTGCATGCCATTGATCATGCATGTGTCTCTGACGATCATCTAAATAGCGGTTGTTCAATTCCTCTTCATGGGCATACATATGAGCACGGTTCCATTGCTCATTTCTATCGTAGCTCCGCTTGATAGCTCTTTCCACACTAGCACCCATGAAAGTTTGTTGATCGAAGAGCATCTGGTTCTGTTCACTCCATCCACCGAAAGTGGGAGGCCGCCTTTGTTCAATAATTTGGCCCATATTCCCCGAATGGGCCCAATACGGATCATAAGCCTGCTGTGCATAATCAAATGCACTCCCCACGTAACCAGATTGTACACCAGCTCCCTGAACTCCCGCCTGACCGGCACCCTCTATCTGAGCATCCACCATGAATTTGTCTTCATGGTAGTCATCGTCTCCACTCACTTCATCATCCGTTGTTTCGGGCTCCTCGGCCTCTCCCGGTCGTAACGGTCTCGCATCCACCTTCAATGCTCTCCACCTTCTCCCATCTGTTTTCAACTTATGAAACCTCTCTGATTCTGTGTAAATCCACCCCGACCCAAGATTCTTAAGGTCAAATGGTCTAAACCGCTTGTAAGAACCCTTTTCATCACCTTTAATTGCCCCATATTTTTTAAGCAATGCCGTAATCAACCGGCAATGGGGTATAATCTTCCTTTCTCCACTATTTTTACCCAGCCAGATATTATTCAACACGAGAAATCGGAAAGGGACCTTGGGAGATCCATGCATCATCATATATAGGATCGGCACCTCCTGATGCCACACTTCCATCTTGTCACCCCGCCTCGGAACAACGTTATAAATGCACAATGTCAATAGTAATTTTGCTTCCATTCTCAAATTGCTCCTATATAACTTTCCATGCGTTGTGCCCGGAAGGAAGAGGTAGTCAAGCATATTTTGCCATTGCTGATGCTTGTTAGGCTCGTGGTAGAGATCTTTGAGACTCGGGTAAATGTACTCATTTGCGGGTTCGTCGTCAAACTTTGCTATTTTGCGCAACGAATTATAAGACATTTCTACCTTCACCCCATTACACCGTCCAATGAGTCTCATCTTGCTTGGGGCCTTAAACGGGGGACATTCAAGTGAAGCTACCCATTCTTGAATCTGCTTGTCGTACATCTTCTTCACTTCCCCGTCATAACACTTCAAGGCTGCACCCCAACCCAACTCCTTGAACTTTGCCGTGATCCCAAATGGCCCGAAATCAACCTCCTTGATCTCCTTCTCACAAATAAATGCTTCACCTCGTTGTTTTAGCTTGTTCATTTGTTCATGGAATATATCCTCTATCCATTCTGCGGGTTGGTCTAGCAATGAACCGGATATCCAATCCGGCTTCGGACCCCTTGGAGGTGCATCCTCCTCCGAGTCCGGGTCACCAACCCGGGTCAATCTCCTCCTCTTTTGTTGTGCATCATCCCCTTGAGGCGCATTAGAAGAACTTGCAATTCCTTTCCCCTTTTTCGTCACCATGCCTACACACATTCAAAAACCACACAAACAAATCAAGTTAGTATTTCTACCCAATCTTCCCCACACTTGCTTCATATTATGGGTATAGATGTGCAAAAACCAAAATTTCATTCTTTCAAACAAAATTTTGGCATGATGTCCCTATAAATCAGAATTTTTCCAAAAACTTTAACGAGACATCCACACATTTATACCCATACATTCAATAGTTCACAAATTCCTACATCTATCATGTACTAGCAAGTGTGTGTAAGCAAAAACAAAGATTGAAACTTACAAACCTCAATGTACATACAAGAATGAATTGAAATTGCATACCTTGGTGTTGTAGAAGATGAGAATCACAAAAACTTGAAGTTCACACAAAAACCCACAAAAAAACCCCAAATTTTCGGCACCCCTTAGGCTCAAATCCGACCCCAAAACAAAGGAATCTTTGAAATACGAGTACAAATCTCGAATCCTTGTGAAATTTTACCCAAGATAGATCCAAAAATCACTAAAATCGGGTTAGATTTGAGGGAGTTATGAAAATGTGAAGGTTATGGTGGCTAGGGTTCTAAGAGAAGAAAGATGAAGATGAAGGTTAGAGAATGATGTTTAGAATGAGTGGATAGGGTGAGTTTGGGTTTTGTTTTTATTAAAATGTTTATTATTATTATTATTTTTGGTTTTTTGGTTTTTTATTTTTTTATTATTTTTTTATATGTATATGCCGACAGAAAGGGACCCTCAGCTTTTTACTGCGAACCGTAACCTACGACTCCCTGCCGTAGGCTACGGCTAAACCTGGGCAAAAATGGATCGCCGTAAATTAGGAGCTTCGAGCCGTAAGGCTTGTTTTGTGACATGGAGCCGTAACCTACGGCTCCCTGCCGTAGGCTACGGCTCCCTGCCGTAGGCTACGGCTCCCTGCCGTAGGCTACGGCTGGAGCTGGGCATAGGGGTGTCATAGAAAAACTTATAATCAAAAATTTTTTTTTTAGTTTTTCAAAATTGTTTAATTTTTATAGTTTTTTATAAATATTGAGAACATAAAAATTATTACCCTACCCCCCTTTAAAAACCCGCGTTGTCCTCAACACTATGTTCAGGAAATCCGTGAAAATTTCCCCACACTTGTTTCGAACACCGGTTTAAACGGAACTTATTTAATTCAAATTAAACTAAACTAACTATTTACAAACACCAAACCTGGGCCTCTTTCACGTTTCTTCGTCATCCACCGGGCGTAAAATGTAACCCACTTTGTCGAGCTCGAGATTGTTGATATCGTTACCTTCCAAGTACGGTTTGAGCCGATGCCCGTTCACCGTTTCTTGCTTATTTGTTTGTTCATCTTGAATGTCAACATCACCAAATCTTCCCACTCTTCGGACAACATAAGGACCCATCCATTTGCTTTTGAGTTTCCCCGCGAACATCTTCAATCTTGAATTGTACAACCACACTTTTTGACCCACTTCAAAGTTCTTTTTCCTTATCTTCGCATCATGAACTTTCTTCAGTTTGTCTTTATATGCGGATGCACACTCATAAGCTTGATCCCTTATTTCTTCAATTTCATTCAATTGTAACTTTCTCGCCCGACCCGCTTCGTCATAGTTTGCGTTCACCGTTTTAATTGCCCAATATGCCCGATGTGCCAACTCCATAGGCAAATGACACCCTTTTCCATACACCATTCGATAAGGAGTGGTATCAAGTGGAGTTTTGTAGGCCGTTCGATAAGCCCACAACGCATCATCAAGCTTGCTTGACCAATCTTTCCGATCCGTTCTCACCGTCTTCATTAGAATTTCTTTAATTTGCCGGTTAGACACTTCCACTTGACCACTCTTTTGCGGGTGGTATGGTGTAGCAACACGGTGGTTCACATTGTATCTTTTTAACAACTTCCCGAAATTGAAAATTTTGAAATGTGAACCACCATCACTTATTATCACCCTAGGCACACCAAATCGAGCAAAAATGTTGGATTGCACAAACTTACATACAATGGAGTGATCATTGGTTCTCGTAGCGATAGCTTCAATCCATTTTGAAACGTAGTCAACCGCAACCAATATGTACAAAAACCCATTTGAGTTTGGGAAAGGACCCATGAAGTCTATTCCCCAAACATCAAATACCTCCACCACCAGAATTGGTTGTAACGGCATTTCATCCCGTTTCGAAATGCTTCCCACTCTTTGACAATTGATGCAATTCCGGGCATACTCGCAAGAATCCTTAAAAATCGTGGGCCAATAAAACCCGCTAGATAATACCCGATAACCCCTCTTGTTCCCACTAAAATGCCCTCCACATGCCGATGAATGAGCATGGGTCAAAATCTCTAAAATTTCAGTTTCGGGAACACATCTTCTTATCACTTGATCGGGTCAGATTTTGAACAAGTCCGGTTCATCCCATATATATTGCTTCACTTGACTAAGAAATTGTTGTCGTCTCTTCTTTGTCCAATGATTTGGAATTGCACCCTTGGCCAAATAGTTCACATAATGGGCATACCAAGGTGCAACAAAAGTTGATACGGCTAACAATTGCTCGTCGGGAAACCGTTCATTGATTTCGCTTGGGTCATCAACACCTTCCAATGGGATTCGGGACAAATGATCCGCAACAACATTTTCACATCCCTTTTTGTCCCGAATCTCAAGATCAAATTCTTGCAACAAAAGCACCCATCGAATCAACCGGGGCTTTGCGTCCTTCTTTTCCATCAAATATCGGACCGCACTATGATCCGAATATACTATCACCTAGCTCCCCCAAATGTAAGCTCTAAACTTGTCCAAGGCATACACCACCGCTAATAATTCTTTCTCGGTTGTGGTGTAATTCAGTTGCGCCTCGGACAAAGTTTTACTTGCATAATAAATTACCACCGGCTTCTTATCGACCCCTTGACCCAAAACCGCTCCAATGGTTGTGTCGCTAGCATCACACATAATCTCGAACGGCTTCGACCAATCCGGTGGTCGCAAGATAGGAGCCTTCACCAACTGTTCCTTCAACACATGAAACGCTTGCAAACATTCATCAGTAAAATCAAAGGGGACATCTTTCAATAACAAATTACATAAAGGTTTTGTAATTACACTAAAACCTTTAATAAACCTTCTATAAAACCCAGCATGTCCCAAAAATGATCTCACCCCCTTAACATTCTTTGGTGGGGGTAGAGATGAAATTACCCGAATTTTTGCTTTATCTACCTCCATTCCCCGGTCTGATATCACATGCCCCAACACAATACCTTCTTGAACCATAAAATGGCTCTTTTCCCAACTTAACACCAAGTTCGTCTCAACGCACCTTTTTAAAACTTTTTCCAATTCGTCAAGACAAGAATCGAAACTTGGGCCAAAAATGGAAAAATCATCCATAAACACTTCAAGAGACTCCCCGACCATGTCTGAAAATATACTCATCATACATCTTTGAAATGTGGCCGGGGCGTTACATAGTCCAAATGGCATTCGCCGAAAAGCAAATGTACCATATGGACATGTAAACGTGGTTTTGTGTTGGTCGTCCGGGTGAATAGCAATTTGGTTATATCCCGAGTACCCATCCAAAAAACAATAGTATTTTTGACCGGAAAGTTTTTCAAAGATTTGGTCAATGAAGGGTAACGGAAAATGGTCTTTGGAGGTAGCAGCGTTTAATTTTCTATAATCAATACAAACACGCCACCCGGTTACCGGGTGGGTGGCAATTTGCTCACCTTGTTCATCTTTAATTACCTGAATGCCCGACTTTTTAGGCACTACCTGAGTCGGACTTACCCACGCACTGTCCGAAATAGGGTATATGATCCCCGCATCCAACCACTTGATAACTTCCTTACCACCTCTCTCAGATTCGGGTTCAACCTTCTTTGTGTTTCACGGGTCGGCTTTGCATCCTCACTTGTAATAATTTTATGCATTACAATGGAAGGACTAATACCCTTTAAGTCGGCTATCTTCCACCCAATTGCCGCCTTGTGAGCCTTCAACACCCGTATCAAATCCTCTTCTTGAGCTACCGCCAAATTAGAAGCAATGATCACCGGTAAAGTGTCATTCTCCCCCAAGAATACATACTTCAAATGCCTCGGTAACTCTTTCAATTCCACGCTTGGTGGACATTCCAAAGAAGGCTTTGTACCCGAATCAATTCCCACCGGTAAAGTGTCCGTTTGGTGGGTCCATGGCGGTCTTCCTTCCTTCACCGCGAGAGCCTCTTGCTCCTTCTCTTCCTTTTCCAAATCACATGCGTGCACCTGCAAAGACACATCACAAACACAAGAACCCAAAATCTCTTCCTCGAACTCCTTTGGGTTGTATCCATCTATGAAATCTGCTACAAAACACTCATCACCATAAATGTTAGTACCATTAGTAAAAACATTTAATCTCATCTTTCTGTTACCGAATGTCATGTCGACCGTACCATATCGACAATCAATAACGGCATGTGCGGTGTTTAAAAACGGCCGACCCAAAATAACATTTTGTTGTTGAATTGGGTCCGCGGATGAGTAGTCTAGCACAAGAAAATCCACGGGATAATAAAACTCATCAACTTTAACTATCACATCCCGTACAATACCCCGAGGGAGTTTATGAGATAAATCGGCTAATACCACCGTTGTCTCAACCCGTTTCAATGGACCAAAATCGTATTGGTCGTATAATCCCCCCGGTAAGATACTTACTCCGGCTCCAAGATCCAATAACGCTCTTGCGGTTTGAAAATTTCCTGCTTGAATATTGATAAGAGGCGTTCCCGGATCTTGTAGCTTAGGAGGAAGATCTCCTTTCAAGACCGCGCTTACCCGCTCCGTCAAGTCTACCAATTTAGGCACTTTTTGTTGCCTCTTTTGGGTACACAATTCTTTTAAAAACTTGGCGTAAGCGGGTACCTGTTTGATAGCTTCAAGTAAAGGAAGATTGATTTTAACCTGTTTAAAAACCTCCCACATTTCCTCTTTTTGAGGACCCCGTTTTGAAATAAAATTTTTCTACCCGGATCTAATAAAGTCGACGGAAATGGTACTTCACTAGATCCCTCACCCTCATTTACCTTTTCTTTTTCTTTACTAACTTCGGGTTTTTCAAAATTAGGTTTTTTAGAAGAAACAATAGGTGGTTCATTTTCTTCCTCACTATCTTGACCCGTTATATCTTCAACCACCCCATCAACTAAATCCAGTGAAGGATTGGTTTTGTACTCTTTCCCACTTCTCAAAACACTTACATGGTGAATATTAACATTATTACCTCTAGAAGTATTATGAGACGGGTTTACCTTAGTGTCACTTGGTAATTGGCCTTTGCTTTTCTTCAAGTCTGACACTTCAGTTGCGAGTTGACCCATTTGGGTGGTCAAAGTTTGAATTGCCTTATCTCGGGCCTCATCCTTTTGTATCCGCACATCATCCATTTGGTTCCTCTTTTGCATCTCTGCTTGCATGCTTTTTAACATATCCATCATTTCATTTCCACCCGAAGACCCCCTTGTTCTTGACCCGCTTGATATTTCCTTTGGTATCCTTGGTTGTTCCCACCTCTATATCCACTTTGGTTGTTGTAAGGTTGGCGCGAACCATAGTTACCTTGGAAATTCGGGTTTGCTTGATTTGAAGGGTTCCCATAACGAAAAGTTGGGTGGTTCCTCAACCCGGGGTGGTAAGTGTTAGAATTAATGTTGTAATTTCTACCACCCCCTCCTTGACCTTGCCCCGCATGAACTTCTTCATATTGCCCTTCCACCAATCCTTGGCAATTTTCAGCCGCATGACCTATTTCGTTACACAAAGCACAAACATCATAAATTTGGTTAGTGGTTTGAACGTTACCATCATCTATTGCGTGCACTTGAGGTCGGGCAATGGCCGGTCGTGCTCTCCTCGATGCTTGAGCTTTTCTTTTTGATGTAGTTGCCATGTTCTCCAAAAACTCCCAATCATCATTCTCGTAATTTGTACCAAAAGTCCCACCGGTAATAGACATTAAATCGTGAGCATTTTCGGCACTCAACCCCTCGTGAAAAGCATTCATTAATTCCCACAATTCAATTCCATGGTGAGGGCAATTTTTGATCATCATATTGAAACGCTCAAAAGCCTCATGAAACATTTCACCATGTTGTTGTTGAAAGCTCCTCAACCCCTTCCTAGCATCATTGGTCTTTTGAGCGGTGTAAAATTCATCCAAAAATATTTGTTGCATTTCCGCCCAAGTGTAAATGGATGCTGAAGGCAAAGTATAGAACCACTTCTTTGCCTTATCCTCTAGAGAAAATTGAAACAATACCAACTTGACATCGTCGGCCGAAAAACCTTGACTCCCAAGAGTGTTGCAAATTGAGTCATAGGCCTCCAAATGAAACTAAGGTTCCTCCGTTGCTAGACCCTTATATTTCGGCAAACTTTGCAAAGAATTGGTTCTCACTTCAAAAGTTCTTCCTTGATTATTGTGAGGAATAACCACCGGTGAAGGGTTGTGAGTAATTACCGGCCTAAAATGCGCTTCAATTCCCCGTGCATGTTCCCTAATGTGCCTTCTTGGTACACCCAATCGACCCCTTGGACGAATATGACCCATTGGTCTTGGTATATGCCCTTGTGGTGCGAATGGTTGTTGAAATTGTTGTTGTGGCATCGGTGGATGTTGAATTGGCCTTTGAAATTGTGGTTGTACATTTTGTGGCCGAACTTGTTGCAATGGTATAGGGCGTTGCATTGGTGGCCCTTGTTGCCTTGGCCTAATGTGCTGTGGTATGAGTTGTTGTTGTTGTGGCACTCCACCAACATTTGACATTCCTTGAGATTGACCATGCACATAAGCAAACTTTCCTTGATCACCATCACCCCCATAAGTGTAAGCATACCCGCCTTCATCATAACCCTCAAAATCCTCATATCCCTCCTCATATCCATCTCCCCCTATTCCCGAAGATTGCCCAAATGGAAGAGTCGAATATTGAAAACCCGACTGGTTCGATGGTCTGAAAGTAGAAGTGGCATGAACAACAGTTGAACCTTGGGGTAATGTATATGTTGAAGATGATTGACCTGAAACCGGGAAGAAATGAGTGAATGGTGGATTCGTAGTTGAATGGTTAAAAGAAAGTGAAGGTTCTTCTTGAGTGGTAATGGGTTGGGTTGGGTTGTGTTGGTTGGTGTAACATTGTGAGGTTGAGTAGGATTGGTAGTGGTGTTTGGAATAGTAGTGTTTGGTGAAGGTTGAGTGGATGATGGTATGAATGGTGGTATAATTTCACCCGTAGTGGGTGGTGGTTGTGGTGGATCCATGTATCGAATTGGTGTGATTGGTGTAGTTGGTGTTGTTGGTGAACCGCTGATTCTGTTCTCTCTTAGCAAAATTCTGTTTCCTCTTAATGTTCGCTCAATTTCCGGATCAAATGCCAAAGGTGATAGCTTGTGAGAGCTTCTAGTACGCATGCACCTGTAAATACCTGCACACTAACACACCTAGCATAAACCAGAAAAATAACAAACTTAAAAAGAAAGAAAATAACACACGTTGCGCACTACTCCCCGGCAACGGCGCCAAAATTTGACGTGATGTTGTGGTCACAATCAAATTTAATCCAAATACAACTAAATAGATAGCGGTAAGTGGGTATCGAACACAGGGAGTTTGTGGAAAATGTGTTATTTAAGAATTTATCTAGATTAACTAACTTAAACTAATTGCGAGAAAATAAAATTCAAGAGTTGGTTTGATTGGATTGGTTTCTTTTAAAACTAAGATTACTAATTAATTTGCAAAATGAGAATTGAGTTTGTAAACAATTTAGAGACAAATGACCATCCTAAGTTTCCGGTTTGTTTCAACAATTGTGCTATCATTTACTAGAAAGATCTACATAGACATAGCTCATGTGAAATTATTTGTTGTGATAAAAGGGAACTAAGTACTCAGATTCCTAGAACGTGAGGTTGTTACCCGATGACCAATTGACCCTTACCCAATCCTAATTCTACCCATGATATCTCGATTGCCAACGGCACCAAGAACGTATGGTTTCAAAGAAGAATAATTGTAAACATCAACAATTTACAACCAAACAAGAACACACCATGATAAACAAAACATAAGTTTAATTCATCATTCTAGAAATATAAAATAAGCACAATAGTTTCACAAAACTTCCACCTAGGATGACCATAAAGTATTTAGCCACACATGGCTTGAACAAACATCATAATGCAAAATAAAAATTATTCTTGTTCAACACACTCACTAACAACAATCTAGATAGAAAATAGATGATAAGATATCCTTCTTCAAGCTCTAAGTGTCTAATATATGGTCCCAATTCGTGTGCTTCCAGGTAGTAACCGAAAAACAATCATAAGTCCCCCATAAAACCTCATAAAAACGACATTTAATAGAGGAGTTACAAGTTTGAGTTCAGTCGGAGCCGTAACCTACGGCCCTCCGCCGTAGGTTACGGCGGTCAGCATGGTCATACAAGTCAACAGGGAGCCGTAACCTACGGCCACCTGCCGTAGGTTACGGCAAGCAGTGAGTCTTACGGCCGGGAGCTCCTGTCTTACGGCTGGTCTTTTTGGCAATTGGTGGGAGCCGTAACCTACGGCAGGGAGCCGTAGGTTACGGTGCTCTATGTTATGCTTTTCTTTGTTTGCTTCGTTACAAGTGGAATTTGCATTTCTTGTTTCCATGATCATTTAGCATCCATCCAAACTTCATATCATCCAACTTTTATGCATTTTAACACCTGTAAATACCAACGCACCGTAGTTACCAAATTCCCACAATTAACCGAATAAAGCATGAGATGTGCACATATTTAGCCCCTTTAAGGGTTGTCCTACGGACCACCCGTCAGTTAGACCCAAATTAACAGGTCATGAGGTGACGGTGACTAGTCAGTCTAGCTGATAGGATCACCCAAAGTCAAAATAGTGTTGTGAACTTGTCAATACAGGGTAGTATGGAAGAAACACATTGACGAACTCAAACTATTGGGTAGTCAAGGGGCAATCGGGACAAATAGGCGGCAATATAAGAAATGCAAGATACAAGTTACGGTCCGTGGGGACTTACACGTGAAGGACGCATGTGTCGAGGCATAAGATAACTTATGACTAAAAGAAAGAATGCCTTAAAAAAAAAACTAAGTTAGTTTGGTCTAAACCAAATAACTATTTAAAGAAGGTTAAATGGGAACACAGGAAGGGTGTGGATACCACATGGGAATCCGAAGAAGAAATGCAACGGCTCTACCCTATATTATTTGGTACGTAATACGGTTTCGGGGACGAAACCCTTTTAAGGGGGTGGACTTGTAACATCCTGGAAATATAAACTTTATATTAGAATTATAAAGTTTAAATAAACAAGAATTAATTAACTAGGAAAATTATAACCTAGTTAACTACAAGTCTAGAAATAACTTGAAATAGGGTTAAAATAACCAAAACTATATGTTAAACAAAAGTGGAGGGGCCAATGTTGTTAAAATTGAAACTTATATTATTAATTTTAATAAAAACAAAACCAAACACCCCATTTGAGGTGTCTGGTCGATCAAGAAAAGGAGAGGGCGACACCCCCACTCTCAAAACCCTAACTTCTACTAAACTCTAAAATTGAAGGCCCAAATCAAGTTGAAATCAAAATCTGAACATAGAATCGTGATCACCTCGTCAAGAGGATCATAAGGTATGTCGAATTAGGTCATTTTGATTCAACCCAAATTCTTGCATGTCATTGAAATTGAGTGTTGAGCTTAATTATGTGTTATAAACATGAAATTGGAAGTGATATAAGGTTTAGGGACAAACCCTAAATGATTTCTTTTCAGATTCTTGCATGATAATTGTATGGATCAAAGTCACCATAGTGGGTGATTAATATGTTAGTAGAACTTGATAAATACTAGGATTAAAACTCTTGTTCTAGTGTAAACTGAAATTATGAGGTAATCTCTAAATTGTTGATGTTAAAATATGTGTATATAGTCTAATAGAAGTTAATTAAGGTGATAAACTCAAGTCATGAACTTGGTTTAGATCATGTAGAAATCTGACCCGCTAGGTGTTTGATAAAACGCCTAAATGAAGGTTAAAATGTAAAGGTTGGGTAAAACGCAGATTTGAATATGTTAAGAAATAATGCGTTAAAGCTTACGAAAGAGTTCTAAACTTGTTATAAATTGAACTCTTTAGGCAAGGAATCCGAAACGTCAAGTGGACACGCCGGAGGAGAAACATGCGGAAAAGGTGTGCTTTAAAGGTACGTGACTTTAGTCCCGTTAAATTATGCGTAAATGTTTGGGTTTGGTGTATAAATGATGTTGTAGTGTAATATATGCATTTGATGCGTCGCTAAAGTGGCGAAGTACACTCGACCATCAAACGGGTCAAAATAAAGACTTGGAATTGAGTTTGGTTTGTCAATAAAGTGATGGTTTTCACTAGATAGCCAAACGTTAAGTGATGGATTGTACCACGCCAATGAATTGGTTATGTTAATTTAAGTTTACGAATCCGGGATAGCGGGTCAAACAATAGAAGTCAATAGAAAGTGTCGATTGAAACAGAATGCTTGAATTCCGAGAAAACAAGTATCTAGTTCTAAGGGAACGCAAAGCCATGGAATGGCACGGATACCCTAAGGTTATGAGCCCGGGGAATTGGGTAACTATGTCAAAAAGGGCTTTAGAATTGAAAAGTGGTATTATGCACTTATTGCCAATGGGTTGGATAATTGAAATAAGGAAATTGTGAGCCGATCGCTGGTAACTCGGTTTCCGCGATGTGAAATTTATATGGTTAGATCCGTAATTTTATTACGGACTCATAGGAAAAAGAATCGACTAAAACGGATTAGCGAGTAAAAAGTTATGGCCGTTTAAAGTTAGAATTTTGACAAGTTTCGGAGCTGGGCATAAATGCAGGAAAAAGACCTGTACACGCTGGAAATAGGTCTCCCTCGCGCCACGCGAAGGGAGACATTAAACCTGTCACGACACGCGAGGCCTTCTCGCGGCCCGCGTAAACTTATACGAAGTCTGTCGCAGGGCGCGACAGACCCGAATGCTGAAATTTTATTTTTCTTTGCTTGTTTGATATTGGAACTTGATTTCATACATTTTAATGTTGTCAAAACTAACAATTGATGTGGTTTTGACCCTAGGTAAAGGTGTGGGCTTTCCGGATGGTGATCAAGCATGCTTTCAAGAACCGAACACTAATTTTTGAAGCTTCCGCGCTAAACTTAACTTTGTCTAGACAATTTTTATGCTGTAAATGATTTGTCATCCGTGTTTTGAATGTTTTAAACTAGTCGGTAGATGACTAGTAGATGTTCCTTCTAAACTTGTTTAGTAAGTTTCATGAATATGTTGGTTTATTAACATGAAATATCTTTTCTAAACTCAAAGTTAGTGTAAAATTATGTAAACCATTATTAAATCTAGTCCTTTTTAACAAGGGTGTTACAGAGAGTGCATTGTACCCAGTTGTAGGTGGCTGAAGAAAACCCGGTGTGAAGTTAGGCTGTCCGTTGAACTGTGGTGGAGCAGCATAGTGTGCGGGCTGAGGAGAGGCTGTTGGTTGGTTGTTGTGGGCAGCCATTGCTGTTGGGGGTCGGGTAAGGGCAGGGTGGAGGTGTCCACCAAGCCCAATTTGGATATCCTTGCTGCTATCCAGCCCAAGAGTATTGCTGCTGTCGACCAGAACCGCGACCCCGTCCGCCACGTTTGTTCCAAGACCCCCGGCCTCTGCCCCGACCACGAGAAGAAAAGGCGGTAGGGTCAGAAGCCTAAGGTTGCTGCTATTGAGTGGGGTTTTGTTGCTGCTGTATGGGAGCCGAAAGGGCTGCCAAGACTGCTGTGGTGGAGCCCTTGCGTGCATCAATCCGGAGCACCTCGTCATTTAACATAGTGATGGCCTGATCCCACCGACTCCTTGTTGATTAATAAGAGAAGCTGTAGTGTTCTATTCTTCGGGAAGACCACGGACCAACTGAAGAACCAACCTGGATTTAGAAACAGGTTGGTCCACATCAGCGAGTTGGTTGGACAACTCGGTGAGGCGCTGACAATAATCTTCTTCGAATGAACAGGCTGTTAACGTGAGGTAACAGAATTTGGTTTCCAGCACTGCTGCGCGGGCCTTCTTGTTGCTTAAAAATATCTTTTCTAGTTTTGACCAAGTCGCATGGGCAGTGGTTTTGGTATCAAGAATCCGGGTTAACAGATCATCAGAGGCAGTGCTGTAAATCCATTGCAAAACTAGAGCATCAAGCTCCTGCCATAATTCCACATCAGCAGGAGAAACCGAAGCAGGGGTTCCATCGACGTGGTTGAGTACCTTGTAGGCGACAACATGTAGACGAAAAAGTTTAACCCAAAAAGAAAAGGTTACTTTGGTTCCATCCAACGTTCGAATCTTCGTTTGAATGTTGGTAACCAAGTAAGCATGGTGCAAGGGGGAGGGTTTCAGTGTGGAGGATTCAGGGGTGGAATCGTCTTTAGGCATGGCAGGAGGTTGGCGACTGGAATAATGGTTGATCGGGAAAAAAGAAAGGGATTGGAAGAGGTAATCAGAGATTATGACTCTGTGTCACACCCTGAATTTCCACGTGTTACCGGTGGGCCCAGTGGGGGAGTATCGTGACGTGGTTGGCAACATAATAGTCAAACAACACAATATTTAAATGCACAGCGGAAGCAAAGTATAGATTCATTTCAACCAAAAGATATTGTAATATTAAGTATCACAAATAGTCGAATATAAATCCACAGGTAGATCAAAATAAAAAGGAAACAAATGTTCAACAGTTTATGACATCCAAGCTGGCGAGACTTATTGTGGATGCTAGGAGACAAGCCAGCCTATTTCGCGTAGTACCTGCACTTAACCTTTTTAGGAAAAATACGTCAGTTTACACTGGTAAATACAATCAACCGACTCATTTTGAAAAGAGTTTAAGAAAATGCATTTAAGGCACAAGGCACAAATAATATTTTATAACTTGGGATAATTATTTAAATATATAAAATTGTAAAGGATTTACATGTTCCTTATGCGTTCAGTAGCCCGGATCGAGCCGGGTTAAAGATCAATAAACACACCACTTTATTTATGAGACACTGACAGGTGTACGCCTACACCGGAGTGCTAAGGTCGTGGCCATTTCGTAAAATGATGCCAGGGATATCCGGGACACGGTCATTAACCCCCCAAAGGCTTTAAGCAAACAAAACAATTTAAACGAAACATCTCAATACTTTAACCATATATAATTAAAGATTCAATGTCCGACCAAGCAGTATTTTATATACCTTACCCAAGCCCGTATAGGGAAATAAGTTAAAAGTATTTACCTGAGCAAGTATAATTCAAAATTAGCGAGTGCAAGTATCTTTTACTGGTTCTCCTAATCTGGAACGAAGGTTTATAATAACCTATTAGAATCCTAACGAGTCTTTAGTTAAGCTTAAGCTTAGACCGGTTAGTTTTAAAGATACGGTTCGTACGCACGATTAAGCGAAGACCGGATAGAATGTGATTTAGACTCGACAATTTTGAAGACTTGTTTAATATGGGTATATTATACACATTCTGGATTTTGAGACAAAACCGATAAGGTTTGACCCGTTTCGGCTAATTTATGTAAACTAGTTACATAAACCGAACCGAACGCACATGAAGCGTAACGGGTATCCGTAAGAGTCCTAAACAGGTTTCCTAAGTTAACATGCCTTAAATAAGTTGTGATATCAGTAGGTTATCACCCATGACGCCCCAAATGAGTTTAATCTCTTAATAAGCCCCGTAGGGGTATTTTGGTCATTTTAAAGATTATAAAAGGGTTTAATTAGACACCTGTGATCTGGGTCTGAGTTGATCAGTAAAATAGCTTATTTTAATAGGTTATAACCTTTGGTAATAAGTCTTATATACTAAAATAGTTTTAAACCCAAACTATGCGTTAAATACGCGTATAAAGTCGTTTTAAGCGATGTACGGGTTAAAATACGATTCTGAGTTTTCTGATCAAATAAACAGGCTCAAAATACTCCATTTATTATTTAAAGAGTTAATTACATAGTTAGTCCCTGTGGTTTGCAAAAAATAACAACCTTAGGTACTAATAGTTTAGAATCACATTCTAGGGTATTAACTTTTCATTTTGTAACGTTTGAGGGTATTAGCACTGTTTAAAGGCTTAAAATCACATTTTATTAGTACCCTCAGACGTTACAAAATGAAAAATTAATACCCTCAAACGTTACAAAATGAAAAGTTAATACCCTCAAACGTTACAAAATGAAAAGTTAATACCCTAGAATGTGATTTTAAACTATTAGTACCTAATGTTGTTATTTTGTGCAAACCACAGGGACTAACTATGTAATTAACTCTTATTTAAAATCAATAGCAATTGGATTGGCATTAAAAGGATTTGTAAAACTCATTTTATGGCCGAAAAGGGTATTTTTGGTATTAACCGAATCAAGGCGATAAACCTAGCTTATGGTCAGTTTAAAAATAATTAAAAAACTTTAAAAATCCCAAAATATTATATCACATCAGTGGGTAAAAGGTTTGGTGTCAAAAATTGGGTTTAGATAGGCTTTACGCTAATGACGCCGTTTAATTACTTAAAAGCATTCAAATTACGTCATTAAGCATAACTCCTAATCTAGACCTCCAACTGATGTGAAATTTTAGGTACAAGTTTAATAATCAGTAACTAAGATTATGGCACTTTCACATTTCCAAAAATCTCGTTTTATGGTCATAAGGGCATTACGGTCAATATTTAGGCAATTAACGGAAACATCGGACGATTAGGGATTCAAGTGGTATAAACGCAGAGGCTTATACACACATGTAACTAGGTCCTAATGGAACCTTAAGGTATGTCTAAACCTATATAAATCGGGTCAGAACTGAGGTCAAAGCAAAAGTCAAACTTTTGCGTCTCTCGGTTCCGAATCGGTTCAAAACATAAAGTTGTCGAATCAATCGAGCTTAGACAAGTTATTATACTTATTTTCAAGTTGTATGACTGATAAAACAGGTTACACGCCTTCCGTATCGTTAAACATGCGATTAATGTTTCTGTTGACTTTTTCGGACAACCTTTGACTCGACAAACGACCTAGTTAGGATTCGAATCAGTGAGTGCCCTTTTAGGGGTTTATTAACCATATAAATACCAACTTATAACAACTTTTGATTCGAATAAACTCTGGACTGATTGTGATTTATCGCTAAATCAAACCGTAGTTACGACGGTTTGATTTCTAGGCTATAAACTAAGTATAAATGAATTAGAGAAGGTTAGGCATACTTACACACGACTAATGGATGATTTGGAATGCTTGTGACCTGCTTGAATGCTCCAGAAATGCTCAGAGGTTGATGAATGATCAATGTAGTAACATGTGGGTCTTATAAACAACTTCAAACATACTTGGATCATCAACACCTAAGTCTAGGAGTGTACAATATCAACCACAAGTGCCCTACATGCTAAAAACCACCTTAGGCAGCCCAAGGTATCGAAAACATGAGATTTGAGTCGGTTACAAGCATCAACAGGCAGCTGCCTGTTTTTTTTCTGCATCTGCAGGTCTGAGGCGGCCCGCATTAGATGTTCACATATGTGAGGCGGGTCGCGTTGCCCATCTGATCAGGTTACACATGTTTCTTTAATTGCACTTTGGTCCCTAGTCCCCCGAAAGGTCGTTTTCAAGATGTTTCTTGCATTTTAAGGCTGCTATATTTACGTATGGGGGCTTTAATACTTATACCCACTTTGTCAAGTCCTCGGGTAACTTTGTGATCACCCGAAAAGCCCAAATTTTCAACGTTGACGATTCTAACCCTCGCACACGAATTTTATCACAACTTTCTCATACGGTAACGAAACTTGGTGAAATTTTTATGGTCGATTCTAGTGAGCATAATTAATCGTTACAAGGCTTCGGGTTTGCTAAAAGGTCACTCAGAGGTATAACTTAACATGTTGACACATTTAACCCCTGTAGTTTGTAATCTCTCGCTTTCTTTCACAATTCGCTTCGTATGATCCTTGATCCATTCGTTTAAGGTTATAAACATCATGTAGGGTTATTGTAAAGTATATTTATTCGTTGTTGACACTTTGAACCCTTATATTTACACGGTTTCACTGTTTGTCAACTTTAATCCTTCAAGAACATTCTTTCACACGTTCAAACCTATGACACGTGTCAACACATTATAGGACGTAAATTTTCGAGGTGTTACATCCTCACCCCCTTAAAAGAAATCTCGACCTCGAGATTTACTGAAACAGATAAGGGTACTTTTCTTTCATTGTGGACTCTACCGCCCACGTATACTCGGGACCTCTACGGGCATCCCATTTGACCTTTACAAAAGGTATATGCTTCCTTCGAAGCTTCCTTACCTGTCGATCTTCGATCGATAAAGGTTTTTCCACAAATTTCAAGCTGTCATCTATATGCACATCTGTATGGGGTATAACCAGTGATTCGTCAGCGAAACACTTCTTCAGATTGCAGATGTGGAACACATTGTGTATACTACTGAGCTCTTCAGGTAAGTTTAACTTATTGGCAACTGACCCGACACGTTCGATAACCTCGAAAGGTCCTATGTATCTCGGGCTTAGCTTACCTTTTTTACCAAATCGCATCACTCCCTTCCAGGGTGACACTTTAAGTAGGACTTTGTCACCTACTTCGAAGTGAAAATCCTTACGACTTGGATCAGCGTAACTTTTCTGCCTATCCCGGGCAGCTTTGAGACAGTCACGAATCTGGGCAATCTTGTCCGTCGTCTCGAACACTATCTCCGGTCCAGATAATTGGACATCTCCAACTTCTGCCCAACAAACGGGCGATCTACACTTTCTACCGTATAATGCCTCAAAAGGCGCAGCCTTGATGCTGGTGTGGTAGCTATTGTTGTAGGAGAATTCAACTAATG
Source organism: Helianthus tuberosus (assembly GCA_030545235.1). NCBI lineage: Eukaryota > Viridiplantae > Streptophyta > Magnoliopsida > Asterales > Asteraceae > Helianthus > Helianthus tuberosus. Next base: position 7,146,998 of record CM060362.1, read on the forward strand.
GTAGGTGCTTATCCCAGCTACCACCCAAGTCAATTGCACATGCACGAAGCATGTCTTCCAACGTTTGAATAGTACGCTCACTCTGACCGTCTGTCTGTGGATGGTAAGCCGTACTAAAGTTCAAACGTGTGCCCAAAGATTGTTGGAAACTTTTCCAAAAATGTGATGTGTATCTAGTATCTCGGTCAGAGATAATAGCTACAGGTATGCCATGTAGGGCTACAATCTTATCAACGTATAACTGGGCTAACATATCGGAGCTGTAAGTCTCCTTGATGGGTAGGAAATGTGCTGATTTAGTCAGTCGGTCCACTATCACCTAGATGGTGTCATTTCCTTTCCTTGTCTTGGGTAACTTGGTGATAAAATCCATAGTTACCATTTCCCACTTCCACGTAGGAAGTTCAGGCTGTTGTAGCAAACCTGACGGTTTCTGATGCTCGGCTTTGACCTGCGCACATGTCAAGCATTTGGCTACATGAGTGGCTACAGACTTTTTCAAGCCTATCCACCAATAATTTGCCCTAAGATCCTGGTACATCTTATCAGCTCCAGGATGAACAGAATATTTAGAGCTGTGGGCTTCCTGGAGGATAACATCTCGGAGTCCTCCATAAATTGGAACCCATATCCGTCCATTCAATCTAAGAATTCCATCCTTACTAAGAGATAACTGCTCCTCAGTTACTCCTAGCTTTTCGTTAGGATAGTTAGCTTCCAACACAGCTTCCTTCTGTGCAGCTAACAACCTTTCTATCAAATTGTTCTTTATTTCCATGCGCTTGGCATTGATTCGGATGGGTTTAACCCTTTCCTTCCGACTCAAGGCATCGGCGACTACATTCGCCTTGCCGGGATGGTATTTGATTTCACAATCATAATCATTTAAAGTTTCCATCCAACGGCGTTGCCTCATGTTTAATTCCTTCTGATTAAACAGATGTTGGAGGCTTTTGTGATCAGAATAAATCACACATTTGACACCATAAAGATAGTGCCTCCAAAGCTTCAGTGCGAATACAACGGCACCCAGCTCCAAGTCATGGGTGGTGTAATTCTTTTCATGCACTTTCAATTGTCGTGAAGCGTAGGCAATAACCTTGCCTTTCTGCATAAGCACACACCCCATGCCAGTGTGTGATGCATCACAATAAACTACAAACTCCTCTATTCCATCAGGCAATGTCAGCACTGGAGCATTGCTCAACTTTTGTTTCAGAATATCGAAGGATTCCTGCTGCTTAGGACCCCAATCAAACTTAATCTTCTTACGTGTCAGCGAAGTCAGGGGTGCAGCAATCCTTGAGAAGTTTTCAATGAATCGCCTATAGTATCCTGCCAAACCTAGGAAGCTACGTATTTCTGTAGGCGTCTTTGGCTCATTCCAATTCATGACAACTTCAATTTTAGCGGGATCTACTTGGATACCACGCTCACTAACAACATGTCCAAGAAATTGGACTTCCCGAAGCCAAAATTCACACTTCGAGAACTTGGCATATAGCTTTTCTTTATGATGTAGTTCCAGAATGCAGTGAAGATGCTTCTCATGGTCAGCTTGGTTCTTTGAGTAGATGAGAATGTCGTCGATGAAAAAAATGACGAATTTATCTAAGTGCGGCTTGCAGACGCGATTCATGAGATCCATGAACGCGGCCGGTGCATTTGTGAGTCCAAAAGGCATCACTAGGAACTCGTAATGACCATAACGAGTCCTAAATGCTGTTTTGTGCACGTCTTCATCTCTAACCTTCAATTGATGGTAGCCTGACCTCAAGTCAATCTTCGAGAGGAAACTTGCCCCTTGAAGTTGATCGAACAGGTCGTCGATTCTGGGCAAAGGATACCTGTTCTTGATAGTAACCTTATTAAGCTCACGGTAGTCGATGCACAGACGCATCGATCCATCCTTCTTCTTGAAAAATAAAACTGGTGCTCCCCAAGGAGACGAACTAGGTTTGATGAAACCTTTGGCTAGCAAATCATCTAGCTGTGTTCTCAATTCTTTCATCTCTGTTGGTGCCAACCTATAAGGCGCCCTTGCAACTGGTGCTGATCCAGGAATAATGTCGATTCTGAATTCGACTTGTATATCTGGTGGCAAACCAGGTAGCTCTTCAGGAAATACTTCGGGGTATTCAGAAATGACTGGGATATTTCCAATCTTGGGTTTCGGCTCATCAATAATCACCTGTGCCATGTAGATGACACAGCCCTTCTTCAAACACTTTGAGTCTTTGAGTATAGACATTTTCTCGGGCAGCCCATACTGGGTATCTCCCTGGATAGTAAGTGATTCACCAGACGAAGTCTTGATCATCACTTGCTTCTTATTGCAAATAATCTGGGCCTGGTTATGTGATAACCAGTCCCTACCCAAAACTATGTCGAAACCGGCTAGTTTTAAAGGAAGTAGGGACAAAGGAAAAGAGTGGTTCTTAATGGATATGAAACATCCATCTAATAAGGTTGAAGCGGTTTCTAAAGTGCCATCTGCTAGTTCCACCTCATACTTCACACTTAAAGTTTTAACAGGTAGTTTCAACAATTCACAAAACTTATTATCTACAAACGACTTATCAGCGCCTGAATCAAATAACACTCTCGCATAAACATCATTTACGAGAAAGGTACCTGTTATTACGTTGTCATCCTTGACGGCTTCCTTAGCATCCATCCTGAAGACCCTAGCATTGGTCTTCCTAGTCTCTTCGGGCTTCTTGGCGTATTTTGGGCAATTGCTCTTGATGTGCCCCTTTTCACTGCAACCGTAGCAGGTCGCATCCTTTATCTTCTTGCAATCCAAGGTTTTGTGTTCCTTGGACTTGCACAACCCACATGCAAAAGCTTTTGATTGTGAATTCGAATTCGATTCATACCTGCACTTCCCAAAGTGCTGCCTCTTGCAGATTTTACATCTAGGTTTTTCACCCGACTGCTGACCATCCTTCCTAAAACCTGACCCCTTCTTTTGGTCATTGTTTCCCTTCTGCTTCTTGTCCGAACGTCGTGAGTTGTCATCCTCACGCTTCCTCTTTTCGGTATCATTTTTCCTCTGTGACATCAGCCTGACAGCATCCAAGGTAAGGGACAATGATATGTCCGCTACTGACCAAAAAGTAGTTGGTCTGGAGGCCTTCACATTTGCTTTGATCTCCGGTTCCAAACCTCCGATAAAACGAGCTATACGTTTAGGCTCCGGAGTTACCAAATAAGGGACCAACCTTGACAAAGTATTGAAAGTGGTAAGGTAGGCCTGACAGTCCAGGTTTTTCATGACCAGCGCCAGGAAGTCAGATTCAATTCTCTCAACCTCATGTTGAGGGCAGAAATTTTCCTTGATTAGTGCCATGAACTGTTCCTAGGTCATGTTGTATAACGGGACTTTCCCTGTGGCTTGGATCAAAGATATCCACCAGGCTAAGGCTTCTCCTTTGAAAGACTGTGAGACAAACTTCACAATATCCCTATTATGGCAACCACTGATATCCACCACAGTATCCATTTCTTCCATCCAAGTCATGCAATCAACAGCTCCTTTTTCCCCAGTGAAGTCCCTGGGTTTGCACGAAACAAAGTACTTATAGGTGCAACCCCTATTACGAGGTTCTTGATCCTGTATGACTCTTTGGGATGGAACACTCCTTCGGTTTGACGAGTGGTGAGAATTACTGTTGTGGGCAGTGTGGGTCCTGGAGGGTGTTCTAGAGTGTGGTGCAGATTGGGTCCTTGCATGGGTACCACCTGATTCATGGAGCTGTCTATCCATAGCTCTATTAACTGCATTATCTATCATTGCTTGTAATTCTGCACCCGCTACGTTTACTCGGGCATTATCATTCACTATCCCTGGGTGACTGTTGACCTCGTTTGAGTCTGCCATGTATCTTGAACTGTAACATATTGACAATAATTTATTGGTGAGTTTATTATAGAATTGTCTTTTATGGAAATTTTATTAACCGTGGTAACATAGACCATATATGGTTAATTTATTACTCACATAAATTTAGGATTTCTAATATAATTTATCCTAATTATAAAACAATAATAGTTTTATTAGCACATAAGGCCTAGTCACAGGGACAATTTAGATTATAAGCTATGATTTCAGAGAATCAAAGCATGAAGGTTTGAACAGAGTTCATTACCTTTATCAGACAGGGTCTCAGACTAATACTGTCTTTTGTCTCATATAAACATGAGAAGGGCCCGTAGGCATTCCATTACCAATGGATGGTAAAAAGAACTGATCATATTTATTAATGATTTAACCCATGATCCCGAGATCATTTATTTGGGTTTAGAATCTTTGAAAAGATCCATATATAATAACAACACGTGTTTTTAACGAATCATGTCTGCCAGGAGTGTTAACATGTTTTCAGATGTTAACAGGGATTTGAATCTTTTTAACGAGTTTTACCATCTGGGTCAGGTCTTAAAATGACATGCAGGCTAGGTTATACTTTTAAGATCCTTAATTAAAATAGCTTAGGCAGATAGATTTTTAAAAGGAATGATTCTGATTTATTTATTCCATATATAATTTAATTATGCATAACTTAGCAAAGATGAAATTTATAAACTTACATTCCATTAAAACTTAAAGTAGTACATTTTGCCCTAAACGGGACTTTTCACATAAACACATGCCCACGCAGGAGCTATACAGATAATACATGTCCTCACAGGGACTGTTTACAAAAGCTAATGTCCACGCAGGGGCTAATAGAGACAAGTCCACGTAGGGACCAAGTACAAAGGTAGATGTCCACGCAGGGACTACATACACACATAAATAAATGTCCACGTAGGGACTTGATTTAAACAAGGAAATACAATAATACATATTGGGATTTAACGATCCCGTTTCTTCTTTCCCTTCAGCAAATTTGCCAATCCGCTCATGAATCCCTCAATATTCCTACGTTCCTTCTGGAAGTCTCGCTCCACTTTGGCCAGTCTTTGACGGAGATCCTCCTGCTCAGGAGGGGGAGCCCGTGGTGGCTGGTACTGTGGTGGCGGCTGAACAGGTGCTTGATACCCCCGAGCTGGGTATCCCATTCCCCAAGGGGGTCCATAAGGTCCCTCAGGATTATTATGGGCTAGGTAGCTTGATGCCACGTTGTAAGGATCATCAGCATAGTTATAACCATGGTATGTTGGCGGTCCGTATGGGTTGTAAGCTGCCGGAGCCGTATAAGCAGGGATAGGGTGGCCAAAACCAGGTGATGGCGGTGCAATAGGTGCCGAATTCACCTCCGAAACTGGAACTGAAGGTCCACCCATCTGTGGGCCTTCATATATAGGCGGGTAGTGGCTGCCGCTAGAGTGTTGAGGGGTGTTGAGACGAAAATCCACTTCTCGTGCTGAGATCCGTGCGCCAGTCCTCCTACGTCTTGGTGGTTCTGGAGGCTCTAGATGTACTGGCGGCGGTGGAGGTGGTGGCGTGACTGCCTCATAACGTGGATCCCCAGAGGGATCTTGCTGTTGCTGCTGTGGTGGCTGTTGGTGAGGTGATGGGTGGTAAGATGGTGTATTGTACCACTCACACCGTTCGAACCGTGCCATGTGACTATCCGGACCCTGGTATGGTGTTCCGTGAAATGACGATCCGTCTGAGATCACAAAAGGATGGTTTAGGGACCCGGTTGAAGCCTCGACGGGATCTGTGTCCTCGTCCATATCTTGATCACCAGAAAAATGATCCTCCGGTCCTAGTGGGTTAAAGCCCACTTGTTCTGGTAGGTACTCTGCTGGGTTAAACTGACCCTGAAAGATAGGAGTAGGGTCGTCGAAGGAACGGTGCGATGCTGCTCGTTGCAAAGGTATGTACGAAGGTGGCGGATTGTTGGGCTCATTCTCGGACTGAGGCCCATATGAGTGATAATATGGAGGCGTGGAGCTATGTGAAGTAGATCGTCTGGAAGGCTCCTCGTAAACCCTCCAAGGTTCTTGTGGATCTGCACTCCTTGTAGATGAAGGAGTTCGCCGGCCCGAAGGCCCGGCCTCGTGGTCGTTAGGGGCTCTCATTGGCTCCTTTCCTCGACTTCCTCGCCTGAATCTTGGCGGCATTTTTAAACCTGTCCATATAAACAAAGGTAATAACAAGGAAAAATAAAGGACAAAGGTTAAAAGTAAAATAAAAACATTTTGGATTATTCCTAAGTTCTTTGTCTAGACTCGAAGATTTAGGAATGTGCAATTGTGTAACTGAGATTAAACACAAAAGGCTAGTGTTTAATTCACTCAGCGTTGGCTCTGATACCAACCTGTCACACCCCGAATTTCCACGTGTTACCCGTGGGCCCGGTGGGGGAGTATCGTGACGTGGTTGGCAACATAATAGTCAAACAACACAATATTTAAATGCACAGCGGAAGCAAAGTATAGATTCATTTCAACCAAAAGATATTGTAATATTAAGTATCACAAATAGTCGAATATAAATCCACAGGTAGATCAAAATAAAAAGGAAACAAATGTTCAACAGTTTATGACATCCAAGCTGGCGAGACTTATTGTGGATGCTAGGAGACATACCAGCCTATTTCGCGTAGTACCTGCACTTAACCTTTTTAGGAAAAATACGTCAGTTTACACTGGTAAATACAATCAACCGACTCATTTTGAAAAGAGTTTAAGAAAATGCATTTAAGGCACAAGGCACAAATAATATTTTATAACTTGGGATAATTATTTAAATATATAAAATTGTAAAGGATTTACATGTTCCCTATGCGTTCAGTAGCCCGGATCGAGCCGGGTTAAAGATCAATAAACACACCACTTTATTTATGAGACACTGACAGGTGTACGCCTACACCGGAGTGCTAAGGTCGTGGCCATTTCGTAAAATGATGCCAGGGATATCCGGGACACGGTCATTAACCCCCCAAAGGCTTTAAGCAAACAAAACAATTTAAACGAAACATCTCAATACTTTAACCATATATAATTAAAGATTCAATGTCCGACCAAGCAGTATTTTATATACCTTACCCAAGCCCGTATAGGGAAATAAGTTAAAAGTATTTACCTGAGCAAGTATAATTCAAAATTAGCGAGTGCAAGTATCTTTTACTGGTTCTCCTAATCTGGAACGAAGGTTTATAATAACCTATTAGAATCCTAACGAGTCTTTAGTTAAGCTTAAGCTTAGACCGGTTAGTTTTAAAGATACGGTTCGTACGCACGATTAAGCGAAGACCGGATAGAATGTGATTTAGACTCGACAATTTTGAAGACTTGTTTAATATGGGTATATTATACACATTCTGGATTTTGAGACAAAACCGATAAGGTTTGACCCGTTTCGGCTAATTTATGTAAACTAGTTACATAAACCGAACCGAACGCACATGAAGCGTAACGGGTATCCGTAAGAGTCCTAAACAGGTTTCCTAAGTTAACATGCCTTAAATAAGTTGTGATATCAGTAGGTTATCACCCATGACGCCCCAAATGAGTTTAATCTCTTAATAAGCCCCGTAGGGGTATTTTGGTCATTTTAAAGATTATAAAAGGGTTTAATTAGACACCTGTGATCTGGGTCTGAGTTGATCAGTAAAATAGCTTATTTTAATAGGTTATAACCTTTGGTAATAAGTCTTATATACTAAAATAGTTTTAAACCCAAACTATGCGTTAAATACGCGTATAAAGTCGTTTTAAGCGATGTACGGGTTAAAATACGATTCTGAGTTTTCTGATCAAATAAACAGGCTCAAAATACTCCATTTATTATTTAAAGAGTTAATTACATAGTTAGTCCCTGTGGTTTGCAAAAAATAACAACCTTAGGTACTAATAGTTTAGAATCACATTCTAGGGTATTAACTTTTCATTTTGTAACGTTTGAGGGTATTAGCACTGTTTAAAGGCTTAAAATCACATTTTATTAGTACCCTCAGACGTTACAAAATGAAAAATTAATACCCTCAAACGTTACAAAATGAAAAGTTAATACCCTCAAACGTTACAAAATGAAAAGTTAATACCCTAGAATGTGATTTTAAACTATTAGTACCTAATGTTGTTATTTTGTGCAAACCACAGGGACTAACTATGTAATTAACTCTTATTTAAAATCAATAGCAATTGGATTGGCATTAAAAGGATTTGTAAAACTCATTTTATGGCCGAAAAGGGTATTTTTGGTATTAACCGAATCAAGGCGATAAACCTAGCTTATGGTCAGTTTAAAAATAATTAAAAAACTTTAAAAATCCCAAAATATTATATCACATCAGTGGGTAAAAGGTTTGGTGTCAAAAATTGGGTTTAGATAGGCTTTACGCTAATGACGCCGTTTAATTACTTAAAAGCATTCAAATTACGTCATTAAGCATAACTCCTAATCTAGACCTCCAACTGATGTGAAATTTTAGGTACAAGTTTAATAATCAGTAACTAAGATTATGGCACTTTCACATTTCCAAAAATCTCGTTTTATGGTCATAAGGGCATTACGGTCAATATTTAGGCAATTAACGGAAACATCGGACGATTAGGGATTCGAGTGGTATAAACGCAGAGGCTTATACACACATGTAACTAGGTCCTAATGGAACCTTAAGGTATGTCTAAACCTATATAAATCGGGTCAGAACTGAGGTCAAAGCAAAAGTCAAACTTTTGCGTCTCTCGGTTCCGAATCGGTTCAAAACATAAAGTTGTCGAATCAATCGAGCTTAGACAAGTTATTATACTTATTTTCAAGTTGTATGACTGATAAAACAGGTTACACGCCTTCCGTATCGTTAAACGTGCGATTAATGTTTCTGTTGACTTTTTCGGACAACCTTTGACTCGACAAACGACCTAGTTAGGATTCGAATCAGTGAGTGCCCTTTTAGGGGTTTATTAACCATATAAATACCAACTTATAACAACTTTTGATTCGACTAAACTCTGGACCGATTGTGATTTATCGCTAAATCAAACCGTAGTTACGACGGTTTGATTTCTAGGCTATAAACTAAGTATAAATGAATTAGAGAAGGTTAGGCATACTTACACACGACTAATGGATGATTTGGAATGCTTGTGACCTGCTTGAATGCTCCAGAAATGCTCAGAGGTTGATGAATGATCAATGTAGTAACATGTGGGTCTTATAAACAACTTCAAACATACTTGGATCATCAACACCTAAGTCTAGGAGTGTACAATATCAACCACAAGTGCCCTACATGCTAAAAACCACCTTAGGCAGCCCAAGGTATCGAAAAAATGAGATTTGAGTCGGTTACAAGCATCAACAGGCAGCTGCCTGTTTTTTTCTGCATCTGCAGGTCTGAGGCGGCCCGCATTAGATGTTCACATATGTGAGGCGGGCCACGTGACCCATCTGATCAGGTTACACATGTTTCTTTAATTGCACTTTGGTCCCTAGTCCCCCGAAAGGTCGTTTTCAAGATGTTTCTTGCATTTTAAGGCTGCTATATTTACGTATGGGGGCTTTAATACTTATACCCACTTTGTCAAGTCCTCGGGTAACTTTGTGATCACCCGAAAAGCCCAAATTTTCAACGTTGACGATTCTAACCCTCGCACACGAATTTTATCACAACTTTCTCATACGGTAACGAAACTTGGTGAAATTTTTATGGTCGATTCTAGTGAGCATAATTAATCATTACAAGGCTTCGGGTTTGCTAAAAGGTCACTCAGAGGTATAACTTAACATGTTGACACATTTAACCCCTGTAGTTTGTAATCTCTCACTTTCTTTCACAATTCGCTTCGTATGATCCATGATCCATTCGTTTAAGGTTATAAACATCATGTAGGGATATTGTAAAGTATATTTATTCGTTGTTGACACTTTGAACCCTTATATTTACACAGTTTCACTGTTTGTCAACTTTAATCCTTCAAGAACATTCTTTCACACGTTCAAACCTATGACACGTGTCAACACATTATAGGACGTAAATTTTCGAGGTGTTACACTCTGATACCATAAAAGATATTAGGGTAAAAGAATTCTGAATGAATAGATCGAACATATTACATACCTTATATTGGGAGATTACAATAACAAACCTAGCATAATTCTAGGAAATAGAATAATCTAAATAAATTACAAAGATACATGATTATCTATTCAATGCATAATATCGGCTAAGAATGTGGTCACGGGACGCGTCCTTGGAGTGAGGCATGATGCACAGGATGCGTCCGGCTAGTTTCTGAAGCGTCCGGTGTGTTTTCCGGCGAGTTGCAGGTTTCCGACAAGTTTTCCGGCGAGTTCTCATTGCTTATTATCTCGATCTATTCATTGAACTTTGATTATTTGACTATGACGATATCAACTACGTCACGATACTCCCCACCGGGCCCACCGGTAATACGTGGAAATATCGGGGTGTGACAATTGTCAATATCTGTTATGACCATTAACAAACTAATCATTAATTCTTGCGCCTTAAAATTGTTTGAATTTCTAGTAAATATTAAAATGGGAAAACTACGAAAATGTCTGTTGACCAAACCACTTTTCAAATTTGTCACCCTCCTGCGTCAGTGGAGAGGTGCATCAAGCTTGGGATGCGTCTTTCAAGCAAGGGTGCGTCTGTGAGCGAAACAAATAAAAAATGGACACGTGGCCACGGGATGCGTCCTTGGAGTGAGGCATGATGCACGGGATGCGTCAGGCTAGCTTCTGAAGCGTCTGGTGTGTTTTTCCGGCGAGTTGCAGGTTTCGACGAGTTTTCTGGCGAGTTGCAGGTTTCCGACAAGTTTTCCGGCGAGTTTTCCGACAGGTTTCCGACAAGTTTTCCAATCAAGTTCACAATATCACACATGAATTTGGCCCCAAATAGATCCCAACAGATCTTGAAGATGACAGACACCTTGTCTCTTAAGAAGATGACGAACTCAACAGATCTTGAATATCTTTCTATTCATTATCAAAGAACGAATTCAAGAAATCAGTACCGAATTCCCAGAAACCAAAACCTATATTTTATGTTGAACTCGCTGGAAACCTGCAACTCGCCGGAAAACTTGCCGAAACCTACAACTCGCCAGAAAACTCGTCGAAACCTGCAACTCGCCGGAAAAACACACCAGACGCTTCAGAAGCTAGCCTGACGCATCCCGTGCATCATGCCTCACTCCAAGGACGCATCCCGTGGCCACGTGTCCATTTTTTATTTGTTTCGCTCACAGACGCACCCTTGCTTGAAAGACGCATCCCAAGCTTGATGCACCTCTCCACTGACGCAGGAGGGTGACAAATTTGAAAAGTGGTTTGGTCAACAGACATTTTCGTAGTTTTCCCATTTTAATATTTACTAGAAATTCAAACAATTTTAAGGCGCAAGAATTAATGATTAGTTTGTTAATGGTCATAACAGATATTGACAATTGTCACACCCCGATATTTCCACGTATTACCGGTGGGCCCGGTGGGGAGTATCGTGACGTAGTTGATATCGTCATAGTCAAATAATCAAAGTTCAATGAATAGCGAAAGTCTAAAGTAAAATATTTTACAAACCGAATGAAAGTATCATAAGTATTACAAACGGAATGCAAAAGGATCCACAGGCGGATCAAAACAAGGAAATATTGTTCAACATATTTTTAAGTGATAAAGCTTGCATAACTCTTTATTTAATTCACCTAGGAGTAGCCAGCCTATTCCGCCTAGTACCTGCACTTAACCTTTTGGAAAATACGTCAGTTTACACTGGTAAATACAATTAACCGACTCATTTTGAAAAGAGTTTAAGAAAATTGGTTTTAATGCACAAGGCACAAATAATCTTTTATAACTTGGGATATTTATAAAAAATAAACTTGTAAAAGAATTAAATGTTTGTTATACATTCAGTAGCCCAGGTTGAATACCGGGTTAAAGATTAATAGACACACCACATAATATATCCCACGGCGAGTTATTCTCGAACAGGCGGGTACATTAATTTTACATACGCACCGGCTGGTGTATGCCTACACCACGTACTTAAGTCGTGGCCATTTCAATGAATGAGCCGAGGATATCCAGGACATGTTCATTAACCCCCCAAAGGCTTAAAACAAACCAAACAGATTAAACGGGTTATCTCAATGATTTAACCTTCATATGATTAAAAATTCAATACCTGACCAAGCGGTATTTTATATACCGTACCCCAAGCCCGTATAAGGGAAAATAAGTTAAAAGTATTTACCTGAGCAAATATGTATATCAATCAGCAAGTGCAAGTATCTTTTACTGGGCTCCTAAATCTGGAACGAAGGTTTTAATAACCTATTAGATTCCTAACGTGTCTTACTTAAGTTTAAACTTAGTCCGGTTAGTTTTAAAGAAATGTATACGGTTCAAAACGCAAGATTAACCGAAGACCGGATTAGAATGTGATTTAGACCCGACAAGTTTGAAGACTTGTATAATATGGGTAAACTAAATGTGACAACCCTCACAAATCCAGGTATCCGTACACATTAATTAATATTAAATTAGTGCTTAATTACTGTGCTTAATTGCAATTATGAATAAACTGCTTTCTGTTTCTGATACATACATACTCATGCATCATACTTTATTACTTTCACTCCATTTAGTGCACACAAACAATAGTGACAAACTTGACGCACGAAAGCACAGTTAGCACAGTGAGCGGATAACCCAGTAAACATGCTGACATTACGAGCACCAAAACAGACTTTGTTCTGAGGCCAGTATGAGCCGGGAATAGATTAATACACTAGTAGGGAGTGTAGGGAGGTGAGGATCATAAAAATGCATCACTAGGTGATAATTATAGTGACCGGAAGTGCCTAAAACATACTTTAATCACAAAATTCTGCACTACATACAGAAATTCAGCTTTTAACAAAGCTAGTAAAGTGCAAAAACTTGGTAAAATGGTCCTAGACACTTTCCAAAGTGTTGGGAATTTAATGTGTCACTAAAAACAATATAAAAGATACTTAAAAGCTTTAGTTAGCACTTTAACGGATCAACATCCATCCGAACAACCGGACTTTACCCGGAATATAAAAATATTGCCAAACGCATAGTTTTTACTTTTCTGAGCTAGTTAGGGGCCCCGAACACCCTAACACCCTTTATACCACATAACACACTTAACATACTAACTAAAACCATTAGATTGCAACTAAGTCCTAACTATATCATCACCACCCAACCCTTACCCCCCCTCTAATCGACGGTCACCTTAGGGTGACCCACACTTCCATTTTGTTTGATTATTTTATTGGTTCATGTTGGTTATCTAGAGAACACATTACATGTTGGACATTAGGGAATTGGTTTATATGTATGCATAAGGGTTAACCCATCTCTTTCATCTAAACACAACATCAACAACAAAGTTCTCTCTCTCCCTCCATAACCACCTACGGCCGCCACCCCCTCACCACACTACCACCACCTTCAAGCTTTGATCAACCATCTTTCATACATCCAAAGGTGCAAGGAGTCCTACAAACAAGCCCGGTGCTTTCGGAAGTTCAAGAACCGCTCTAGATTTCTTTTATCCACCACATTTACACCTTGTTTCTTCCCTAGCCTTGTGCTAGTAGTAAGTGCTTCTAATCATCATCTTGATCTTGTTTATGGTGGTTAATAGTTGATTTAATGGTTAAAAATTAAGAAACACTAGAGAACTTACAATAAAGTCTTGAACATAAGGTGAATAGGGTGGATAAAGAAAAGATATGTGTGTAAATCATGTAAATCTTGTGTAGTTATGATTATTTGATGTTGTTTGTTACTAAAAGTAGGATGGATCATCATCTAGACATACTAGATCATGTTCAAGAACATGAACTAGTAGGATCCTAGTGTTAGAAAAATGAAAGATGATGAAATCATCCACCATGAACTTGAAACTTGACTAAACATAATGTTTCTTGAAAAATAAGGTTGTAAACTTGTGGATCTAAAGATCACAAGTGGTTTTTTTGGAAGAACCGAGTGAAAGATACTAGTTTTGTTAAAACCTGGATATTTCATGAACTAGAAGCATTTTTGGCAAATAAACAAGTGTGCGAACACTTGTGTAAACAAGAAAATTTAACAAGAAATATTTTTGTAAATCATGACTAGAAGTTGTTAAACTTCAAATCCTTTAAAAATAAAGTTTTTAGGAAACTAATTTTATTTTTAAATATAACAAGACCTACTAAGCATGATAGAAACTTACTACATATTTTTTTTACACACTTTCAAGTTCATGAGTTTATGATTTAGGCTTGTTTTTGTCAAGTTTGATATTTAAAGATTGTACATTGTTGATTGATGATTGTTGAGTAAATTTTGAAAAGAAAATGATACGCTAGTAAGCGTGGACACCTCCGTTTACAAAGGAAACTCTGGCGAAATTTTTCTAGAATTATAACACTTAGAAATATTTTTCTAGCAAATGTTTACAAATATATTTTTAACTAGGTTTTCAAAATAAACTTCGCCATGATTTTTATTTCAAACATTACCAAGTACCGGAGGTGGAATTTTCGTAAATAAAACTTGATAAATATATATTTAGAATATATATTTTGTAATAAAACGCTTGTGTGATTATTTGATTATTTTGTGAACTAGATATATATTATTTTTAGGATAAAAATAATATAACTGGAAAATATTATGAAATTACGACTCCAAAATAATACCAACGCTCTCACAAATAAATATTTAAGTTACACCGGTATTGTTATTACAACTCGAACTCAAAAATGTAACTTATGTATTTTTCGGAAAATACTCTCATATGTATATTTTGGAAATGGTATGAGACAAAATATAATATTATTGGGAATATATATATATATATATATATATATATATATTGGAATTAAAACATTTTAGACAAGTGATTAAAATATATTTTTCAAGTGAGAGTTAAAAACATATTTTCAGAATTTTAAAGCATACATGTATTAAAAACCCCCATCCTTGGGAAGGAAATATAAAATAAATAAGAAGTGTGAATACGAAATAGTTCCCTAACTATTTCACCAATAAAACGTTAAACCCTAAGCCAAGGCACGGCCCATCCGTTTAATAGGAATTAGTACGTGTAGGTCGTCACGCAGCAGATAGAGTTGGAGATTGATGTTTCTGGATACGCACTTCTGTGAGTTCATGTCCCCCTTTTCTCTTTACTGTTTTCAGTTTTATACTTCAGGGGTGAAATACATGCGACAAGCATTACAGACACTTTTTTTTATACATGGTATGGTTAGCTTAAGGAGGGTTTACTACTTAGATCATGTGAGTGGGTAGGCTGGAACTTGAGGCCATTAATCCTCATTGTAGGACTGAGGGTCATGAGCGGTAGATCTATTTGGGTGTAGCGAGCCCAGCTCCTGAGTCCACTGTACGGACCATGGAGTGACTTTGAGCCCGACGCAAAAATATGCTACGTTTGAGTCTTCCTGCATCACTTCACACATATCATTGGCTTTGCAACCCAATGGTGATCTCTTTGTCCTTATTTGCTACATACCAGGGATTTTCATACATACAAACATATTACAAAGGTTTATACATACTCACTTTTACATGAACTCGCTCAACTTTTTGTTGATTTTTCAAATTACATGTATTTCAGGAAACTAATGGATCTGGCCAAGTTTGCAATGATGTTAAGCTGCGTAGGAATAATGATGTCATCCGAGTTTAGGAAATGTGACCTTTGCCTGGATGGGTTACAAGTCTTAAACTGTGTTTTATTACAAGTCTTTGGTCGAGTCGTATGAACATGTTTTTAATTATGTTATGGTTGTATGTTATGTTAAGTGTCAACTTCTAAAACAATGTTGTTGTGTTAACTTTTAAAACTTGTTAAATGGATGAACATCATGGTTTTATTTTCATATAGCATTGTTGTGATTATGCTATGGTATTAAGAAGTCACACCAAAATAAACCCACACTTCCGCAAAGCCAGGGTGTGACAGCTTGGTATCAGAGCATCGATCATAGCGAACTAGGATTCCTTCTCGAGTCTAGACTATGATCACTAGGGCTCTCACGAAAACATTTTTACATTGCATACACTAAGCGTCCAGATCCAGGATACAAAACGTTTTTTTTACAAAAGGCACAAATACACTTTTATGTTTATATTTCAGTCTTAGAGACTGAGGGAGGATCAGTCCTAGTAGAGACTAAGGGAGGATCAGTCTTAGAGACTGAGGGAGGATCAGTCTTAGGGACTGAGGGAGGATCAGCCTTAGAGGCTAGGGATAATTAGTCTTAGAGACTGGGAGGAGAGGTCTTAGAGACCAGGGATTTAGTCTTAGAGACTGGGAGGATTGGTCTTAGAGACCAGGGAGTTAGTCTGAGAGGCTAGGAAGTTCAGTCTGAGTGGCTAGGAGGGTGGTCTGGGAAGACTAGGATGATTACTTGCTTGCTTTATTGTGGCCAACATGTTTATTTGACTTTATGATTGATATATGTGCATATATGTGATTGTGTTACAGACGTCATGGCTTCATCATCAGACACAGGGGTATCGGACACGCTAGACCCCATGGCGATAGTGTCCGATGACGAGATTCCCTCAGAGCGAGAGGTCTACACATCAGACACCACCAGGACGGACGACGATGATTTCCAGCCGTTCGCGCTGCCCGACGTTGGAGTTGAGCCAGCTAATGGCCTTCCTGCCAGGGATTTACCACTTGCGGTGATCCCTGCTTCTATACCGCTTGCTGCTTTTCCAGTTGTCGACATGCCACTCGATGCCGTTTCTGATGACGACATCGGTCTGTTTGAGGAGGATCCGCCTGAGGCTGACTATGAGGGCGGGGCCCCTATTGCTGTTGACGTTATTCTTCCCATTGCGGAGGCCCCTGTGGAGGAGCTTCCTGCTGGTTCACCTGTCCCGGACTCATTGGAGTCTGTGGCATCTGCATCTTCGCACGACCATGGTGTGCAGCCTCACTTTTCTGACCCTGACATGCCGATGTCAGCTGCACCCGGTCCATCGCACGAGTTCGATCACGAGGTTGATGACGCTTTTGACCCGATCTTTCCCCCCTGATTTCAACCCTGACTACGACATTGAGTTTATTCACATGGATCGGCCCCTAGAGGCCCCCGTAGATCCTATTGACCCTTTGCTTGACATCCCTGCTGATCTTGACTTGGATCTTGTTGACCCGGAGCCTGCTGGGGCCCCAGAGCCTGTAGTTGCTCTTGACCCTGCATTAGAGCATGACCCTGTCCATGATGATGCACCAGCCGTTGCCCCTTTTATAGATGATATACCCGTCGCTGATCTTCCCGCTGTTGCTCCACCCTTGATAGATGGTCCTGTTGTTGAGGCACCACTTCCCGATCCCGTGCCGGTACTGTTTGACCGTGCACCCTTTGCTACTCATATAGATCCACGTTACGTCGACACCCGCAATGGGTGGATTGATGACGATGACGATTACCCACCATTTATGTTACCTGTTACTCCTCCAGTCGTACATGTTCCTGCATCCGCTGATATTCCACTATCCCACCCACACACGACCGATGCCCATCGTACTGATCTCCCGATTACCTTTCTCCAGGACATCCCTCCACCGCGTCCTGGGGAGGGTTCATCACGACAGCCTTTTGGTCACATACCTTTCATGTCTGGAGGCAGCCAGTTCATACCTCAGATATCTCATCCTACTTTTGTTCCACCTGCATCGACGCGTGATCCGGTCACGTCACAGTTTCTTTCTGTTGCACCACCTACTGCACCAGCTTTCATACCATCGAGCGAGCCATTTTTATGGACTACGCCCCCTATCATGCCACTGTCTGATCCACACCACCCGTACCATATTGGGTACTCTACGGAGGACATCCTCACCTCTTTGATGATATAGCAGGATGCTTTGACACGTCATATTCAGGTTTTGGAGAGTGCTCCACGTCCATCTTGTCATTGTCAGATACCATTTGTAGCACTGCACCATCCACGTCCACTTTCCCCCGATTCCGACGATCGTTTTTGGACTTCTGAGCAGCAGATAGCATATTTGTTGCGCGTCTGTCGTGCTTTAGAGGAGGACTGGTTACACATGCGTCGTTTGCTTTTCACTCATTTTCCTCCTCCTCCTCCGCCGCCATCAGCATAGGCATATTTTTGGTTTTATGCAGGTCGATCTTTTGGTGAGAAGGTCGCTATTGAGCCAGCTTACAGAGCCTTTTGAGAGATCACACTTTTTGCATATGATAGTTGTAGTTTGACTTGTATTCTTGGGGGTGATGTAGCCCCACGATTTTACTTTGACATGTGATGTACTATTAAACTTGTAAAACACTGTTGTGGTCGTGATTAATGAAGCTCAATGGCAACATTCTCACTACATGCTTTGTTGAGTTATATGTTTTAATTTATAACATGAGATGTTATGTGATTGATGCTACTATATATACATTTTTATTATACTTACTATGGCCTGACCTACATGAACAACTTTTAGAAGATGCCTCCAAGACGCGATGTACGCATGCCTACTAACGAGGCGGAACTCCAAGGGATCATTGCCGCAGCTATAGCGCAATATGCGGCCTCCCAAACAGAAACGAGCAGGAACACTTCGAATAACAACAACAAAAACGACAACAATAATCCACCCCATGGTAATGTCAAGTTGCTTGAGACATATTACGATACATTTGGATATTTATAGCACGTCCGCTAATACCATTTGTAAATTCTAACGTATATGCAGGGTGCACCTACAAGCAGTTTCTCGACTGCAAGCCCGTGAATTTCGACGGCACAGGAGGTGCCGTTGCGTTTGTTAGGTGGGCTAAAAAGACAGACTCTGTCCTAAGAATGAGCAAATGCGCTCCCGATCAACAAGTGACTTACATCTCAGGGCTGTTTCTGGATGGAGCCCTATCGTGGTGGAACCTACAAGTGCAGACCTTAGGAGAAGCTGCTGCTTATGCGTTAACATGGGCTGAATTAAAAGAGTTAATGAGGAAGAAGTACTGCTCGCGTGCTGAAATACAGAGGTTAGAGACTGAATTCTGGCAC
The DNA here is from genome assembly GCA_030545235.1 of Helianthus tuberosus. NCBI lineage: Eukaryota > Viridiplantae > Streptophyta > Magnoliopsida > Asterales > Asteraceae > Helianthus > Helianthus tuberosus. The sequence continues at coordinate 7,166,022 of CM060362.1, forward strand.
TTAAGGAAGGATGGTCCCAAGATTGCAGAATATGTTCAAAGGTTACATGATTTATCTCACGTAGTGCCGTATATGGTCACGCCCGAGTTTAAACGTGTTGAGAGGTTCATCTGGGGATTGGCTCCCCAAATAATGAGTATGGTTACCACGTCCAAGCCTACAACAATCACGGAAGCAATCGATCTTAGTGTGGCGCTAACTGAGGAGGCCATTCGGTTGAACAAGTTTTCAAATGTTGAACCAAAGAAGAAAGAAACACATGCTGAGTCATCTGGTGAACACAAGCGAAAATTTTCCAACTTCAAGCAAGGAACCAGCCATGTAAGCAAGAAGGGCGAGTCAAGCACACCGGCTAGAGCTGCAACCGGTGTCGAAAACAAAGGAACGGGTTATATGGGCACTCTGCCCAAGTGTAACACATGCCAGCGCCATCATTCTAGCCGGTGCGGACTGAGAACATGTGAAGCTTGTGGGAAAATTGGTCACTTGAAGGATAATTGCTGGGTTAGTGCTGGCCGGGGTGGCCAAGGAGGTTTTGGTAATAGGAACAACAACCGTGGTGGTAATGGAAATCGTCCGCAAGGGAATAATGGCGGAAATGGAAACCGTGGGAACGTTGCGAATCAAGCTGGGAAAGGAAATTGCAACCAAAACAACACTCAAGCTGGGAATGGAAATGGCCAAGGGTCAGGATGCTCTAATTATGGAGATGTTGGGCACTTTAAGAGGGAATGCCCAAAATTGAACCAAGCACGGGGAAGAGTCTTTAACATTGGCACAAGGGAAGCGCGCCAGGATCCGAACGTTGTCACCGGTACGTTCTCTATAAACCAACGTTTTGCATCTGTTCTTTTTTATACTGGTGCCGATTATAGTTTCGTGTCGTTAGAATGTAAGAATATACTTGGATTGACCGCTAGTAAGTTAGATGTTCCGTACTTGATTGAATTGGCGAATGGGAAACTAGTTGAAACCAGTGAAGTTGTCCGAGGATGCGTGATTGAACTAGGAGGGCACGAGTTTACGCTAGACCTACTACCTGTCGAGTTGGGAAGCTTTGATGTGGTAGTGGGTATGGATTGGTTGTCTAGCAACAAGGCCGAGATTGTTTGCCACGAGAAGACCATCCGCATCCCTATGACGGATGAAGAAACAATCGTAGTGCACGGAGAGAAACACGATACGCCTCTAAAAATCATTAGCTGTCTGAAAGCTAGAAAGTGTTTACAGAAGGGATGTGTTGCCTACTTGGCACACGTCGTGGATAAAGAAGCTGCTGAACCGAAGATCGAAGACATTCCGGTCGTAAGAGAATATCCTGAAGTCTTTCCAGAAGACTTGCCGGGATTGCCGCCGCAAAGGCAAGTCGAGTTCCACATTGTCTTGGTTCCAGGCGCCGCGCCTGTAGCCAAGGCACCCTATAGACTTGCACCTTCGGAGATGCAGGAGTTGTCAACACAACTCCAGGAGCTATTAGACAAAGGGTTCATCAGACCAAGCTTCTCACCTTGGGGAGCTCCGGTTCTGTTTGTTAAAAAGAAGGATGGTAGTTTCCGTATGTACATAGACTACCGTGAGCTTAATAAATTGAATATCAAGAACAGATATCCTTTGCCGAGAATCGATGATCTATTTGACCAGTTGCAAGGCTCAAGCTTTTATTCAAAGATCGATCTTCGATCCGGATACCATCAACTTAGGATACAAGAGGAAAGTATCCCGAAGATGGCCTTTAGGACTCGTTATGGATATTACGAGTTCCTAGTTATGCCGTTTGGGCTGACAAATGCGCCAGCAGTTTTCATGGACCTAATGAACCGAGTCTGCAAGCTGTACTTGGATAGGTTTGTGATCGTGTTTATCGACGACATTCTGATCTACTCGAAGACAAAGGACGAACACGAACAACACTTAAGAGCTATTCTAGAGCTACTTAAGAAGGAGAAGTTGTACGCTAAGTTCTCGAAGTGTGAGTTCTGGCTACGCGAAGTCCAGTTTCTTGGACATGTGGTAAATGGAAATGGAATTCATGTTGATCCCACAAAGATAGAGGCGATCAAGGATTGGGAGACCCCAAAGACGCCGACCGAGATTCGACAGTTCTTAGGTTTGGCTGGTTATTATCGAAGATTCATTGAGGATTTTTCAAAAATCGCTCAACCTCTGACCGCGCTCACACAGAAAGACAAAAAGTTTGATTGGAGTGACAAACAAGAAGAAGCGTTTCAGTTGTTGAAGAACAAGCTTTGCGATGCACCGATTTTATCGCTACCCGAAGGAACAGATGATTTCGTGGTATATTGTGACGCCTCGCGTCAAGGTTTGGGTTGCGTGCTGATGCAACGCCAGAAGGTTATAGCTTATGCGTCACGCCAGTTGAAGGTACATGAGAAAAATTATACCACACACGACTTGGAACTAGGCACAGTGGTGTTTGCATTGAAAATCTGGCGACATTATTTGTATGGTACGCGATGTACAATCTTCACGGATCACAAGAGCTTACAGCACATATTTAACCAAAAGGAGCTTAACATGAGGCAAAGACGCTGGGTAGAGCTGTTGAATGATTATGATTGCGAGATCAAGTATCATCCAGGGAAAGCGAATGTGGTCGCTGATGCCCTGAGTCGAAAAGAAAGGATCAAGCCCATAAGGGTTAGGACTTTGGAGATGATTGTCCAGACAGACCTCTCTTTATGTATTCGTGCCGCGCAGAGAGAAGCTTTGAAAGAAAGGAATATGGAGGACGAGTATCTCCGTGGGATGGAGAAGCAGTTGGTACCAAACGAGGAAGGAACTTTATGCTTCATGAAACGAATTTGGGTTCCTCTGTTTGGTGGTTTGAGGAAGGTTATTTTTCATGAAGCTCACAAATCTCGGTACTCGATTCATCCAGGAGCGGATAAGATGTACCAAGATCTTAAGGATTTCTACTGGTGGCCAAGGATGAAAGGCGATGTTGCAATATACGTGGGTAAATGTTTAACTTGCGCCAAGGTAAAGGCTGAGTACCAGAAGCCTTCAGGTCTTCTACAGCGACCTGAAATACCCAAATGGAAATGGGAACAAATTTCAATGGACTTCATAACGAAATTGCCCAAGACGCCCAGAGGCCATGATACTATTTGGGTAATAGTAGACCGACTAACGAAATATGCGCACTTTTTGCCAATCAAAGAAAAAGACAACACGATTAAACTTGCGGAAATATACATGAGAGAGATTGTCGCACGACATGGAGTGCCTCTCTCAATTATCTCTGATAGAGATGGGAGATTTATATCAAGGATTTGGCAATCCTTCCAAGAGTCTTTTGGCTCACAGTTGAATCTGAGCACTGCATTTCATCCGCAAACTGATGGCCAAAGTGAACGAACTATTCAGACATTGGAAGATATGCTGAGAGCATGTGTAATGGACCTAGGTGGTAGCTGGGATAATCATTTACCATTGGTTGAATTCTCGTACAACAACAGCTACCACACAAGCATTGGAGCCACGCCATTTGAAGCTCTATACGGACGCAAATGTCGATCACCCTTATGCTGGGCTGATGCGGGTGATAGACAGCTTGTTGGTCCCGAAATAGTGCAAGAGACGACAGACAAGATTGCACAAATTCGAAAGCGCATCGAGGCGGCTCGCGACAGACAGAAAGCCTATGCAAACCAAAGAAAGAAACCTTTAGATTTTCAAGTTGGGGATATGGTTTTATTGAAAGTTTCACCCTGGAAGGGTGTGGCACGCTTTGGAAAGTGTGGGAAGTTGAATCCGCGTTACGTTGGCCCGTTCCGAATCCTGCAAAGGATTGGGTTTGTAGCCTACAAATTGGACCTACCTGCTGAACTCAATGGTGTTCACGATACATTCCATGTATCGAATTTGAAAAAGAGTCCAACACAAGAGACGGTGATCATTCCTGCTGACGAAGTTCATATCGACGACACGCTCCACTTTACCGAAGAACCCGTTGAGGTTACGGATTGGAAAGTTAACAAAACTCGCAGGAGCAGTGTCAAGCTCATCAAAGTTCGATGGAATGCTAGACTTGGGCCTGAATTCACGTGGGAACGTGAGGATCGTATGAAAGAGAAATACCCCCATTTATTTCCCAAGACCCCTGCAACTAGAAGCAGAGCCTAAAATTTCGGGACGAAATTTCTCTAACGGGGGGAGAATGTGACAACCCTCACAAATCCAGGTATCCGTACACATTAATTAATATTAAATTAGTCCTTAACTACCGTGCTTAATTACAATTATGAATAAACTGCTTTCTGTTTTCTGATACATACATACTCATGCATCATACTTTATTACTGTCACTCCATTTAGTGCACACAAACAATAGTGACAAACTTGACGCACGAAAGCACAGTTAGCACAGTGAGCGGATAACCCAGTAAACATGCTGACATTACCAGCACCAAAACATACTTTGTTCTGAGGCAAGTATGAGCCGGGAATAGATTACTACACTAGTAGGGAGTGTAGGGAGGTGAGGATCATAAAACTGCATCACTAGGTGATAATTATAGTGACCGGAAGTGCCTAAAACATGCTTTAATCACAAAATTCTGCACTACATACCGAAATTCAGCTTTTAACAAAGCTAGTAAAGTGCAAAAACTTGGTAAAATGGTCCTAGACACTTTCCAAAGTGTTGGGAATTTAATGTGTCACTAAAAACAATATAAAAGGTACTTAAAAGCTTTAGTTAGCACTTTAACGGATCAACATCCAACCGAACAACCGGACTTTACCCGGAACATAAAAATATTGCCAAAGGCATAGTTTTTACTTTTCTAAGCTAGTTAGGGGCCCCGAACACCCTAGCACCCTTTATATCACATAACACACTTAACATACTAACTAAAACCATTAGATTGCAACTAAGTCCTAACTATATCATCACCACCCAACCCTTACCCCCCCTCTAATCGACGGTCACCTTAGGGTGACCCACACTTCTATTTTGTTTGATTATTTTATTGGTTCATGTTGGTTATCTACAGAACACATTACATGTTGGACATTAGGGAATTGGTTTATATGTATGCATAAGGGTTAACCCATCTCTTTCATCTAAACACAACATCAACAACAAAGTTCTCTCTCTCCCTCCATAACCACCTACGGCCGCCACCCCCTCACCACACTACCACCACCTTCAAGCTTTGATCAACCATTTTTCATACATCCAAAGGTGCAAGGAGTCCTACAAACAAGCCCGGTGCTTCTGGAAGTTCAAGAACCGCTCTAGATTTCTTTTATCCACCACATTTACACCTTGTTTCTTCCCTAGCCTTGTGCTAGTAGTAAGTGCTTCTAATCATCATCTTGATCTTGTTTATAGTGGTTAATAGTTGATTTAATGGTTAAAAATTAAGAAACACTAGAGAACTTACAATAAAGTCTTGAACATAAGGTGAATAGGGTGGATAAAGAAAAGATATGTGTGTAAATCATGTAAATCTTGTGTAGTTATGATTATTTGATGTTGTTTGTTACTAAAAGTAGGATGGATCATCATCTAGACATACTAGATCATGTTCAAGAACATGAACTTGTAGGATGCTAGTGTTAGAAAAATGAAAGATGATGAAATCATCCACCATGAACTTGAAACTTGACTAAACATAATGTTTCTTGAGAAATAAGGTTGTAAACTTGTGGATCTAAAGATCTACAAGTGGTTTTTCGGAAGAACCGAGTGAAAGATACTAGTTTTGTTAAAACCCGGATATTTCATGAACTAGAAGCATTTTTGGCAAATAAACAAGTGTGCGAACACTTGTGTAAACAGGAAAATTTAACAAGAAATATTTTTGTAAATCATGACTAGAAGTTATTAAACTTCAAATCCTTTAAAAATAAAGTTTTTAGGAAACTAATTTTATTTTTAAATATAACAAGACCTACTAAGCATGATAGAAACTTACTACATATTTTTTTTTACACACTTTCAAGTTCATGAGTTTATGATTAAGCTTGTTTTTGTCAAGTTTGATATTTAAAGATTGTACATTGTTGATTGATGATTGTTGAGTAAATTTTGAAAAGAAAATGATACGCTAGTAAGCGTGGACACCTCCGTTTACAAAGAAAACTCTGGCGAATTCTTTCTAGAATTATAACACTTAGAAATATTTTTCTAGCAAATGTTTACAAATATATTTTTAACTAGGTTTTCAAAATAAACTTCGCCATGATTTTTATTTCAAACATTACCAAGTACCGGAGGTGGAATTTTCGTAAATAAAACTTGATAAATATATATTCAGAATATATATTTTGTAATAAAACGCTTGTGTGATTATTTGATTATTTTGTGAACTAGATATATATTATTTTTAGGATAAAAATAATATAACTGGAAAATATTATGAAATTACGACTCCAAAATAATACCAACGCTCTCACAAATAAATATTTAAGTTACACCGGTATTGTTATTACAACGCGAACTCAAAAATGTAACTTATGTATTTTTCGGAAAATACTCTCATATGTATATTTGGATAAGTATTATTTTGGAAATGGTATGAGACAAAATATAATATTTTTGGGAAATATATATATATATATATATATATATATATATATATATATATATTTGGAATTAAAACATTTTAGACAAGTGATTAAAATATATTTTTCAAGTGAGACTTAAAAACATATTTTCGGAATTTTAAAGCATACATGTATTAAAAACCCCCATCATTGGGAAGGAAATATAAAATAAATAAGAAGTGTGAATACGAAATAGTTCCCTAACTATTTCTCCAATAAAACGTTAAACCCTAAGCCAAGGCACGACCCATCCGTCTAATAGGAATTAGTACGTGTAGGTCGTCACGCAGCAGATAGAGTTGGAGATTGACGTTTCTGGATACGCACCTCTGTGAGTTCATGTCCCCCTTTTCTCTTTACTGTTTTCAGTTTTATACTTCGGGGGTGAAATACATGCGACAAGCATTACAGACATTTTTTTATACATGGTATGGTTAGCTTAAGGAGGGTTTACTACTTAGATCATGTGAGTGGGTAGGCTGGAACTTGAGGCCATTAATCCTCATTGTAGGACCGAGGGTCATGAGCGGTAGATCTATTTGGGTGTAGCGAGCCCAGCTCCTGAGTCCACTGTACGGACCATGGAGTGACTTTGAGCCCGACGCAAAAGTCTGCTAGGTTTGAGTCTTCCTGCATCACTTCACACATATCATTGGCTTTGCAACCCAATGGTGATCTCTTTTTTCTTATTTGCTACATACCAGGGATTTTCATACATACAAACATATTACAAAGGTTTATACATACTCACTTTTACATGAACTCGCTCAACTTTTTGTTGATTTTTCAAATTACATGTATTTCAGGAAACTAATGGATCTGGCCAAGTTTGCAATGATGTTAAGCTGCCTAGGAATAATGATGTCATCCGAGTTTAGGAAATGTGACCTTTGCCTGGACGGGTTACAAGTCTTAAACTGTGTTTTATTACAAGTCTTTGGTCGAGTCGTATGAACATGTTTTTAATTATGTTATGGTTGTATGTTATGTAAAGTGTCAACTTCTAAAACAATGTTGTCATGTTAACTTTTAAAACCTGTTAAATGGATGAACATCATGGTTTTATTTTCATATAGCATTGTTGTGATTATGCTATGGTATTAAGAAGTCACACCAAAATAAACCCACGCTTCCGCAAAGCCAGGGTGTGACAGTTTGGTATCAGAGCATCGATCATAGCAAACTAGGATTCCTTCTCGAGTCTAGACTATGATCATTAGGGCTCTCACGAAAACATTTTTACATTGCATACACTAAGCGTCCAGATCTAGGATACAAAACGTTTTTTTTACAAAAGGTTATAAAAGTGATTAAATATAAATCTGAGGTTCAGGTCTGAAATGATTAGTAAAAATATTTATTCTTGCATGCCATATCAGTAGGGTATTGCATATATGTGAAATTTATTATTTATAACCAAACTATGCACCGTAGGGGCATTTTGGTAATTTCCCATAAGCTTTAAAGATCAAATTTGAAAATCTGAGTTCAAAACTTTTGCTTACTGTTAAAGTATAAAAATTTACTTAAAACATCAGTAGGTATTAAGTCTTATATGTCAAAAATAGTTTTAATCCATACTATGCGTTTAAAACGCGTAAAAAGTTGGGTTTTAAGCGATTTTCAGGTTATATAAGGAAAGCTGAGATTTTTATTAGTCCAGAAGGCTTGAAATATTTGATTTAACATATAAAATCAGTAACAAAAGGTTTGGTATCAAAATGTTATGTAAAACTTATTTTATTAGCAAAAAGGGTATAACCGATAATTTCCGAATCAAAGCAAGAACCCTATGTTATGATTAGTTTAAAAATAAATAAAAATCTTAAAAATCCCAAAATATTATATTACATCAGTGGGTAAAAAGTTTGGTGTCGAAATTTGGGTTTAAATAGGCTTTATGCTAAAATACCGCTTAAATAAATAAAAAGCTTTCAATTTACGCTATTGAGCATAACTCCTAATTTAGACCTCAAACTGATGTCGAATTTTTAGGACATGTTTATAAATCAGTAATAAAGGTTTTTGTCCTCTCACATTTTCAAAAATCTCTTTTTAATGACAAAAGGGCATAATGGTCAACATTTAAGCAAATAATGGAAACATGTAAATGAATCAGATAAATAAGGAACCATGTAGTATAACCTCAGAGGGTTTTAATAACTTATAATATGGTCCTAAAGGAACCTTAAGGAAAATCTAAAACAAGCTAAATCGGGTCAGAACTGAAAGTGAAAGCAAAAGTCTACTTTTGCGACTTTCGGTTCCGAACCGAGCCTAAACTCGGAATTGTCGGGTTGAACATGTCTAAACATGTTCTTATATGAATTACCAAGTTATTTTAGTGTTAAAACATGTTCCATAACTTCTACATTACTAGTTATGGATTTATTTGTAAAAACAGATTCTGTTGACTTTTTAATAACAAGTTTGACCCGATAATTGACCAAGTTAGAGGGAGAATCAGTAGGTGCCCTTTTAAGGGTTTATTACCTACATAATTACCAACTCATAGCCACTTTCAATTCGAATAATGGCTGGACCATTAGTGATTAATCACTAAGTCAAAGTAGAATTACGTCAACTTTGACTTTTTGGTCATTACACTAACAGAAACTTAATTACAGAGGCTAAGCACACTTACAAGAGTCCTTAGCACGAAGATTGAGACTAATAGAGCTTCCTTCCTAAGTAGGATGCTCTAGAGAGTGATTAAAAGCTTCAAGACTTGGGAGAAATGTTTGAGAGTATGAATTGATTATGCAAGTGAGAAATGCTGCCAAAAACCCACCTATTTATACCCATTGAAGGTGTCATCAGATCAATACAGGTGTCTTGGCTCTTCCATGATCAGTACATGTGTCCAAAATGGTTTTTAAAACCATCAAACAGTCCCTAGATTCGAGTTAAACCATGCAAGAGTGAATAGAGGTGCAGAGACCTGTACTTATGCATGTTTCTGTCCAGATAAGGCCGTCATGTCGCGCGACGACAGAAGGTGATGGTGGTGGCGTGACGCCACCATGGGGATACCCTGATCAAGAAATTTCAAACATGACATTTTCACCCCCTAGACCTTCTAAAACGCAATATCTTTCATTTTAAGCACATTTAACCCATATAACTTATATTTCTATGATCCATGAGAGATAACCAAACATCATTAGGTCCGGTTTCGTTAAATGATAACCGAAAACATAAGTTTTGCCTTGTTGACGTTTTAACCCCTTAATTACGAATGTTAACGTATTTTCCTAATACGATATCGAAACCTTGTGAAATTTTTATTGCTTATTCTTGGGAACATAATTAATCATTACAAAGCTTTGGGTTCGTTAAAAGGTCACTCAGAGGTATAATTTAAACATGTTGACACATTTAACCCTTGCGGCTTGTAAGTTTTCACTTTCTTCCACAAACGATTTCATACGATACATGATTCATTCGTTTAAGGGTATAAACATTGTGTAGGGTTGTTGAAAGGCAAAATTATCAATTGTTGACACTTTGAATCCTTCTACACACATACTTTCTTTGTTTGTCAACTTTAGTCCCTCGTAATCAATTTGTTACTCGTTTAAAGTCCATGACACGTGTCGATATTATTTTGGACATGATTTTGCGAGTTGTTACATCCTCACCCCCTTAAAAGAAATCTCGACCTCGAGATTTACTGAAATAAATCAGGGTACTTCTGTTTCATTGTGGATTCAACATCCCACGTGTATTCGGGACCTCTTCGGGCATCCCATTTAACCTTTACAATCGGTACGTGCTTCCTTCGAAGCTTTCTAACCTGTCGATTCTCAATCGACAAGGGTTTTTCAACAAACTTTAAGCTCTCATCTATATGCACATCCTTATGTGACATGGCTAGCGATTCATCAGCTAGACACTTCTTTAAGTTGCAAATGTGGAACACATTATGGATCCCACTGAGATCTTCAGGCAGGTTTAACTTGTAAGCCACTGTTCCGACACATTCGATGATTTCGAATGGTCCTATGTATCGTGGACTTAACTTGCCTTTCTTGCCAAATCGCATTACCCCTTTCCAGGGCGATACTTTAAGTAACACTTTGTCACCTACCTCGAATTTCAGAGGTTTACGCCTTTTATCTGCGTATCTTTTCTGCCTATCCCTGGCAGCTTTGAGACGATCTCGTATCTACACAATCTTATCTGTCATATCCAGGACTATATCAGGTGGTCCTGATAGTTGGACATCTCCAACTTCCGCCCAACAAACTGGCGTCCTGCACTTTCTTCCATACAAAGCTTCAAAAGGTGCAGCTTGAATACTTGAATGATAATTATTATTATACGAAAATTCAATCAATGGGAGATGATCATCCCAACTTCCACCTAGATCAATAACACAAGCTCTTAACATATCCTCTAGCGTTTGAATTGTACGCTTACTTTGACCATTCGTCTGAGGATGATATGTAGTGCTGATGTTTAATCGAGTGCCCAACGATTGCTGAAAGCTTTTCCAAAAGTGAGACATGTATCTTGTATCCCTATCAGAGATAATAGACACTGGCACTCCGTGGAGAGATACAGTCTCGTCCACGTATAGCGGAGCTAACTTGTCACGACCCCCGACCCACCCTGGACGAAATCGGGAGCCGTGAACAACCAAGTGGTACCGGTGATTATTTTGAAAAATATTGCAGCGGAAATTTCATCAGGACCGTGAGTTAGGAAAAATATCAGAGTTTAGAAAACACCGGATTTTATTTATTAAATAGATGGGATAAACCCGTGTTTTACAAAGGTAGCTTTAATAAGGGATAAACCTAATTACATAAAACAATATTTCTTAATTTGATTTAATTAATAAAATAAGCAACTTATTGAAGCCTTTCAGTGTCGTATCCATCGCTTACTCCAATCTACTGTAATTACCTGAAACGCATTTTAAAAAGGTTTTGTCAGCAGAAAATACTGGTGAGTTCATTCATTTTGATTAAAACGATGCATTTGTTATAATTTACAGTATTAAGAGCGATTACAATGTTTCCATATATCAACCAACTACCCACAGTATTTGTCACTCGACTCGTTTCTGTGACTATGGTCAGATCACCCATTGGCTAACTCGTTGTCCAATGGTGACGTGAAGCAAGTAATGTATACAAAACCCCGCATACCGGCTGTAATTTGGTGATTACAAAGACTTAATCCCTGTAATTATAACCTTGAAAATAAACATGCTTTTGAAATCAAATTTGATAAAAAGAGAATGACTCACTTTATAAGCATGCAGATTTATACGGGCAGAGTTTAGCCTACTGGTTAGCCTTGATATTGCAGATTTATACAGGTAGAGCTTAGCCTATTGATTAGTCTTGTAACCTAGTGCACACGAACTCGGTAAGTAACTAATACAGCATTTACGATAACTCACGAGATTAAAATCCACACGACAAATGACAAAGTGCAATCACTTAAACATCCATCGGATTCACAACGAATGACAGAGTATTCCCCGAGTTCGGGTGTTACTCAAACATCCTGTCAGAATCACGATTAATGACAAAGTATAGCATTTAAACATCCTGTCGGATAGTTTCAATCGATCGGATATTGAATCGTAGCAGCGATTGAGTTAATACCCGATATCGTAGCAACACCCCGCTATGCTAATTTGTGATTTTGAGTAGTGGGAATACGTTTTTGTGAATTGGTTTCGACACAGATGAACTGCTCGTGAACCAAGCTATTTATAGCTGAAATTGGGTTTTCTCGCGACTCGCGTAAGCCTCCGGCCAAACCTTACGCGGCCCGCGTGGGAGTGTGGATCATATCGAAGGTTGCTGAGTCACCGATAGTCGTGACACGTGTGACGACACGTGGATCCGGATGCTTATCCGGTCAAACTGAAGGTTGACGCGGCCCGCGTGACCTTCCGCCTTTTCTTTACGCGGCCCGCGAGAAGACCATAAATTTTGATTTCTATATTTTTGATATAGATTGGGGTTTCAGGGGTCCGGGTTTTTACTTATGGTTTGATTTGGGACATTTTTGAATATATTTATATTATAAATTTATATTATAAAGAAAAAGGGAATAAAATAATGAGAAAAGAGAATGGACCCACTTTGTAACTTTAGGGTTCAACTAGAAAGTCTCCTGGTATAAATTTTGGGTATAACTTCTGATCTATTTAAAAATATATAATGCACTCGTGGTAAGTATAGTACCCCTAATTCAATCTTATCCTGATGTCCCGAGACAGAATCCCAACAAACTTAGTCGGGCAGTGCCCTAACATGCGTTATGGGCTTCAGATCAATCGGAAAAAGGGTAGCGGTGATCGGGAGTTAAAACACCTAAAACGGGGCATGGCTTTATTATTACTACAGATGAAAAATAAAAATAACAAATATAATTCTAGAAAGAGGGTGACGAAAATACTCCACAGGACCTTCTCCTATTTATATAAATTTTGTACTTAGGGCTTGTGTACACTTGCCTTAAGTGTGAAATCATAACACGTACTGTACACTTGCCTTCAATTGGAGCTATGATTCATTCAAAATGTTTAGTTTTATTTCTTTTTATTATTTTTATTGTAAACGTACCTTTACCTAAAAGATATGTAATTTTATTTAATTATATTCTATTATATATATATATATATATTTATATATTAATTTAACTGCTTCACTTATTTGGCGCTTATAACTTCTAAAATATGGTATTGTATAAAACAATGAATATGTCTTTAAAACGAGAATAATTTTATCTACAGTTTGAAACAAGTTTCATTAAAAACAGAGTAGGTTCAAATATAATGTATTTTTATAGTTTAATTATTAAACGGTTCCTAGGCCCGTCTAGGTACTTCATTTTTCTAACAGTCGACTTACCCGTAATATAACTGTCTAATAATATAAGTTTTTATAGACTTTTATTTTATGAGAAAGGTCACCCATATACAGGCCAATTAATTAGAATAATATTTCAACCAACTATATATAAAATAGTGTTTAAAATTATTTGGGTTGAATATTTATATTAAAATAAACTAGTTACTAGTGGTTAATAAATTTAACCAAACATATAATTCTTATATGATAAAAAATGGGAATGTTACATCCTCCCCACCTTGTTTTAAATCTCGTCCTCGAGATTTGGGTTACAATATTTCTTTTAGACTTATGTAATATTTTAGTAAATACAAACAATATTAAGGTAGATGACACAGAATTAATATGAGTTGTATAATAAGTAGGATTCAATGGTTCAACTGAATTAGTTCAAGAAGTTGATGACAAACGAATGAGATGAAATGATATAATTTCCAAGGTGACTATGTTCAAGCCAAAAGATATATGATCAATAGATATTTAAGATGAATGTGAAGGACTTTTAGAATTAATAAAATTCTTTGTCAAAAGAAAGCTTACTTTGATTGGCAACTGAGGAAGACTTAGAATTGACAGGTTCCAAATGAAATAAAAGCATGAAAATGATTTGTCAAATATTAAATTATGATATGAGAAAATCAATGTGCAGATATGAGTGAATTGCAAGGATACACGAAAAGACAATAGAGTTAGTGTATCATTGTCTTGATACATAATTGTATTAAGACTTTTTGCGTCCGTACCTTAAGCGATGATCGTGAGATAATAGATTACGTCTAGACGATCGTGAAATCCTATAATATTGTTATAACCATATTTAGATATGTTAAACTCTAATTAGTATTTTGTTCATTTATTAAATTTTCGGCTACCTTAAGACTAAATTTTAATTGGCTTGTAAATATTAATTTCACACAATTAATATGAGTCCTCTGCGGATTTTTATAATAAACTTAATATAGAAAGTCATATGAACTAAATCTGTGAAGGTAACAAATTTATTAAATTTATATATACGCACACTAAATCATATGTATAACTAAAAATATATATATGCAGAAAGTTATACTTAGGTATTTTAGTCTTATTGCTATATAAAAAAATAATATGTTAATAGTAATTATATGTAAAAGTAAATTTGAAAATCTAAACATAAGTTTATAAATATAAAATTCATTTTATGAAATCTTATCAAAATTTAACTTTTTTTTTAAGATTAGAACTTTAAAAGATAATAAGAATCCTTATAAACTTTTATGTGATACTATATTTATCTTATTTACTTTAGATAGTAATTTATGTATATGGTTGTAAAATAATAATATTTTTATAATATATAAAGTAATTCTACTACACATGTAATTTTCATAAGCTGTATATAAGAAAACCAAAACAAAATTTATTATTATCCTTTTTAACATGAGCTACAAGTTTATACCAATACCGCAAGGTGTCGTAATGATTTGAAATAGTTTAATAATTATGGTGTAATCAACTGAAAGCTTTTTTAAAAAAAATAGGGATTTATGTCTCTGATCTGCATGATTCTTTTGTTGATATTTATACATAATACTTCTATAAGTATTTAATAGTTGTGGAATATAAGATGAACAATTACTTATAAGTATAAAATGTCTTGTCCATGAATACTTAGACAATTATTTATATAATTTTATTTGTCCATCTAATTCTTGTATTGTTTTATGAAAATATGTCTTCTCTTTACAGTACAAAGTATATATATATATATATATATATATAAATATTTTTACATATAATTAAAATTTACTAAATAAGTATGATGACTTAATTTATATACATTAATTAGTTATTATCATGGTTGGATATTGGTTAGTGCTGCCTTGTTTAAGCATGGGTGATCAGTTCATGCCTAACTAAGGCTAGGCTACCCAATACCTGTCCCTGACAATAACCCTAATACCTAAAAATAATATTAACACTACTATTATTAATATATTATTACTAATATTAACTACCAAAAATAATAATAACTAGTCATAAACTTAAACGAGAGTATTCTTTAAACAAAATTTTATAAAAATATAAATTCTTCACCTCAATGGTTTAACAAGAATTTTAAATATAGGAATACTATATTGTAAATTAGGTAATTACTTATGTAAGTTCCCATATATAATTAATTAAATTTATTTTGAAATTTATATAATGTTTTTCGATCAACTATGATAAAGCAATAAATATTACGAAATGCTCGATTGATGCTGTAAGAACTATTAAGAGATACACGGAAATAGGACATGAATTTGTGTATCATTATCTTAGCACACGATTGTGTTAAGATTGCTTTTATAGAATAAATCAACCAAGCGGATTCGATATGAACAACTAAATAAATAATTAAATGCAAGCTTCAATTTTATGAAAATGTCACCACAAGGTGATCGTAATTAAAGAAATAATTCAGTGAAGTCGAAGGCCAAGCAAAACAATTGAAGTGCTTGTTGGGACTATTTTGAATAGGATAGCTTCAATCCATCATATGGGATTTTGAAATGAATATGTAATGCGAGCAAGTTCAAATAGTTGAATTTGTTTTAAACAAAACAAGTTCATGTATTAATAAGAAAGTTCAGATATGGTCACAACAAAAACCATGTATGCCAAAGAAAATTGAGTTTCTCAAGAAATTTATTGACTCGATATCAAAGAGTCATCGTTTTGCAATAATGCAGTTACAGAGATCAAGTATAGCGAAACAATATTTGAGTTTGGATAAAATAACAAATTGGAATGATGCCCTCCAGTGGTGTTAGACCCTAATTCGTATTTGACAAAAAGTCGCAGCGGAAAATCGTGCTATAAAATTTCTTTCATGTCAAACATATTGACTTACTTGAAGGTTCGTTTTAATATGTGTCTTTTACAAAAATAAGGCATAAGTCCTGTTTACTAATAGTACATACTAAATTAATCCCGTACAATCTATCTCGTGACTCGGTCTTCGATCTCTAATCCTTGTGATGATCACCCGTAATCTGTATAACCTGCACCCACCACATTCATTCATAGCATTAGCACACATTATATGAATAAGATTCATTCATGTTCACTTCATATTTCGTCATTTTTCAAACTTTAAGCATTTCATCTGCGTATCCATTTCCTGGTGAGGCTTCAATAATGTACCTGCATTACTTTTCATTCTCGAGGTACACCATTAATAACATTAACACTCAATGTGTCTAAATCATACATACATACGTACTTACATACAAACATACATACACATCTACATACATTCATACCTCTCCTACAGCTTTACATACGGGCATACACGCATACATATCTTTATACATACATACCTACACAACTACATACATACATACCTTTCCTACATCATCACATACATGCATACACTCGTATATACCCTTATACATACATACATACCCTTCTACGTACAAACATACCTTTCCTACAACTTTACATACGTGCATACACTCATACATGTCTTTATACATACATACCTACACAACTACATACGTACATACCTTTCCAACATCTTTACATTCATGCATACACTTGTACATTTCTTTATACATACGTACATACACATCTACATACGTACATACCTTAACGAACACGTACTAGATCACGCGTACCTCTTACATAATCACACATTATTTACATGGGTCTTAGACTTAGCTTTAAAGCCCATAAACATCTAAGGAACCATCAAAATCATGTTTGGAAAGTCCGCCGCAGTCCACGGATATCAAACCGAGGCCTACGGTACATAAATCAACTTAAATAACAAGATTTCAGCTTTTGGGACTTGGGGAGGCCGTCGCCGACGCCCCTATGGCCGTCGGCGACGGGCCTTGCATTTACCCGTAGCCCAAAATCCCGTAGACAGGTAATTAACCCGTCAGCACAAAAACTGATTTTTCCTTGCCCGTCGGCGACGGCCCCCTACCCGTCGGCGACGGCCTCTAGTTTTTGCATTTTTCTGCAGATTCGTTTCGTCGTCCGTACGCACTAAAACGCGCGTAACTTTTGAACCGTTTACCCGTTTAACCTCCCGTTTCTTCCTACATGCTTGTAAATTCACATTCTATCATATGAACTTAAAATCCCATATCCGGATTAAGGAAATTCTTAACTTACATGCATTCGGCTTATTATCATATTCTCATTTTTGACCCGTTATGGGTATTTGTGCATTAAATGGTCTATGACATAACAAAACCATACTCTTCGCTTTCACACATGACCAACACATTACTCTAATCGGTTCACTTGTTTCCAATAGACATTCAAGGTCGTTTGCCAGATATACCTATCAAGGGCGTTTTTGTCAATTTCGCTCTATCCTTAACAACAAAGGAATTCCTTACATAAGTAACCAATCCTTCTACTTAGCTAACATCCTTAGTCACACATACCTTGCTCGGATAAAAACTAAGATCCGTTTAATACTCAACGACATCATACAATTCATTCCTAATTGACCTCAATTATCATATTTAATTAAGTTGCATATAACTTTACATAAACAACTAAGAAGTGATTACGGAATCACTTACCTTATGCATCCGTGCTCATGTCCGATTCCTCGCCTTTTCTTGACCCGTTAACACCTCATGCTTGAGCCCGTCTCGGCGTGATTCCTATACTTTCATTTCATCCAATCATGCTATTATTAGCATACTCATTTGTACATGATAACAATCGTATCAATCTCATATTTCACACTTAACTTCCAATAATCATTTCTAACAACATAACTCATATAATCATGTCCGCATACATTTAACTCATGTAACTCATCATGTCATTACATTTAACACGGATTGCTATTACATGCACCATACGACTTCTCATCAACCTACATTTACGACAACGGGTCAACTCATGTTTCTTATACTTAGTTGACTTTCAAAAGTCAACTATTACTATGCATATCTATCGACTTATCAACATATTCCCGTAACATCATAATCGACTATACGGACGACACTATATACATTTTATCATTCACTTGATGTACGTACTACCTTCTAAGCATAACGTACAACTTATTCATACACAATTTTCTAAATTCATATATAGCTCATCAAATGCTTCTACAATCCAACATGGGGTATTTAAATTAAACATCAAACATGTAACCCTCAATTTACATTACATCATATAAAACCCACTTCATAACTACTTGTTAATCACTTACAAGTGATCAAATCTTAAGTTCTTCATAATTCATCATACTTTTGATATATGTACTACCTTGTAAGCATAGTGTACAACTAGTTCATGCATATCATTCTAATCTCATACACAATTCATCAATTTCTTCCTTCTAGTCAACACAAATCATACATGCATAACCATCAAACCTACAATTATCACATTTCTTCCAATCCTTCTAACAAGAATCCATCATACATAACATGATACATAAATTTTTGAACAAGAATTAGACCTAGATGATATATCCATGCTATCATCTTCACCCCAACAATTGGGTTTCACCTTTAAACATCAAATTAAGCTAAATCATGCATAATTCATGTTCTATATGGTGATTCTAACACCTATACATGAACAATTTCATACCAATTCACGGATTAAGACATAACCCACTTCATACAACTTCATAAATCTAAATTTTGAGACATACCTCATGATCCCCTTGAGTAGGTGATCCTTAATTCATGTTCGGTTGTGAATTTGAGCTTCATTTGACTCCTCAATTTGATGATTATGTTAGAACTAGGGTTTGGTTCATGGGGAGTTCCCCCTGATCGTTCTAGAACACACGAAATGTGTGTGTGTTTGTGTGGGTGTGTTTGTTACTTAAAACATAACTTTCCCCCTTGTTCATCTTTGGTCCCTCAAGTTTGTTCCCTTGTTTGCTTTGTTAAACATTTTATTACATTCCATATTTTAATAGTTTTAACCATACATCTAAGTAGGTTAATTAGCCTAGTTGTTTATTTCTTGAGGTACCATATCACAACATTTGAACGAATATAAATATTCGGGTTTTGGGGTGTTACAAGTCTACCCCCCTTAAATAAGGTTTCGTCCCCGAAACCTTTCTCATTTCCTCTACACACACACACATTTATGTTTGGCTTAACACCCTCATCACATTCATAAGTAACCATCCTAACTCATTTCATAATCATTCATGTAATTGGCTTCTTCTTCTTAACAAGGCTGTACTTTTCCAGGTATACTTTCATATAACGTTCTTATTTCCTTTGACCCGTTAATAACAGGTTAATATACATACTTATTCAAACTTATAATAATGCTTGCCTTCATATGATCATTTTATAACAGATTAAATACCTTCATCGCATCCTTTAAGATTTCATTCTATAGACGTATTGCATAACATTTAACCATTGTTTTGTTATCCCAACAAAACTACCTTTTCATAGTCACACCTACGTGCTTACCTTCATAGTTAACATCGTTCTACATTTCTTTATTTACCATACATATCCCTTCGTTACTTACGCATTCGGATCCTTTCATTCCCATCATTCTTTTGTTCATTTGCTTTACATTTACTTATATGACTTGGTTGACGCACACATGGTCAAGCTATCGACTTCTTCTTATATAGACTAGTTCCATCTTTTATATCTTAAATATGTTTCGCGAATTCGAACACATTACTCATACCTTTCGTACCTTCTTTGTTTTGAATCCGTTTCGAATCCGTCTCGCGGATTCTAACATAGCATTTCATGTTTCGAATCCGTCTCGCGGATTCTAACATAGCATTTCATGTTTCGAATCCGTCTCGCGGATTCTAACATAGCATTTCATGATTCGAATCCGTCTCGCGGATTCTAACATAGCATTTCATGTTTCGAATCCGTCTCGCGGATTCTAACATAGCATTTCGTGTTTCGAATCCGTCTCGCGGATTCTAACATAGCATTTCGTGTTTCGAATCCGTCTCGCGGATTCTAACATAGCATTTCGTACTCTCATTCTTGAGAGTCTTACATTTCTCTTCACCCTCACGTCCACCTACTGCTTAATTCTAACGGACACACCTGTAACAATTATCACGGGCTCACGAAAGTCATGCGTTTCTTGTGTACTGGCCAGGTACACAATCCACACACTAGTTTCGTGTCTTCGTGTAATTGTCACCTTATGTCCGAAGAATTAGGTTTCGGCACGTGTAACATTTCCAAAACTTCATTACCATTCTTATCATTATTTTTCATTTAAAATTTTCCTTTCATTGTTAGGTTTTACCATCACATGTACTTACATATATTAAATATATGTACTTGGGTCAATATGTCAAATTACATACCTTGGTGTCGGTGCTAGACCGCATCCACAAATCATTCTTTCCAAGCAACCATGCTTACCTTACACATAACATATAGTTAGTTATCTTCCAATACATACTTAAGCACATACTTACCTTTGCTTCTACCTTTAGATCTTGGTCGAGTCTCGGATTGTACGGGTTTCTTGTCATAAGAGCACACAGGTTCGAGTTCAAGTACCTATCCTCTTGTACTTGATTCTCTCAAACTAGGGCTCTGATACCAACTTGTTAGACCCTAATTCGTATTTGACAAAAAGTCGCAGCGGAAAATCGGGCTATAAAATTTCTTTCATGTCAAACATATTGACTTACTTGAAGGTTCGTTTTAATATGTGTCTTTTACAAAAATAAGGCATAAGTCCTGTTTACTAATAGTACATACTAAATTAATCCCGTACAATCTATCTCGTGACTCGGTCTTCGATCTCTAATCCTTGTGATGATCACCCGTAATCTGTATAACCTGCACCCACCACATTCATTCATAGCATTAGCACACATTATATGAATAAGATTCATTCATGTTCACTTCATATTTCGTCATTTTTCAAACTTTAAGCATTTCATCTGCGTATCCATTTCCTGGTGAGGCTTCAATAATGTACCTGCATTACTTTTCATTCTCGAGGTACACCATTAATAACATTAACACTCAATGTGTCTAAATCATACATACATACGTACTTACATACAAACATACATACACATCTACATACATTCATACCTCTCCTACAGCTTTACATACGGGCATACACGCATACATGTCTTTATACATACATACCTACACAACTACATACGTACATACCTTTCCTACATCATCACATACATGCATACACTCGTATATACCCTTATACATACATACATACCCTTCTACGTACAAACATACCTTTCCTACAACTTTACATACGTGCATACACTCATACATGTCTTTATACATACATACCTACACAACTACATACGTACATACCTTTCCAACATCTTTACATTCATGCATACACTTGTACATTTCTTTATACACACGTACATACACATCTACATACGTACATACCTTAACGAACACGTACTAGATCACGCGTACCTCTTACATAATCACACATTATTTACATGGGTCTTAGGCTTAGCTTTAAAGCCCATAAACATCTAAGGAACCATCAAAATCATGTTTGGAAAGTCCGCCGCAGTCCACGGATATCAAACCGAGGCCTACGGTACATAAATCAACTTAAATAACAAGATTTTAGCTTTTGGGACTTGGGGAGGCTGTCGCCGACGCCCCTATGGCCGTCGGTGACGGGCCTTGCATTTACCCGTAGCCCAAAATCCCGTAGACAGGTAATTAACCCGTCAGCACAAAAACTGATTTTCCCTTGCCCGTCGGCGACGGCCCCCTACCCGTCGGCGACGGCCTCTAGTTTTTGCATTTTTCTGCAGATTCGTTTCGTCGTCCGTACGCACTAAAACGCGCGTAACTTTTGAACCGTTTACCCGTTTAACCTCCCGTTTCTTCCTACATGCTTGTAAATTCACATTCTATCATATGAACTTAAAATCCCATATCCGGATTAAGGAAATTCTTAACTTACATGCATTCGGCTTATTATCATATTCTCATTTTTGACCCGTTATGGTTATTTGTGCATTAAATGGTCTATGACATAACAAAACCATACTCTTCGCTTTCACACATGACCAACACATTACTCTAATCGGTTCACTTGTTTCCAATAGACATTCAAGGTCGTTTGCCCGATATACCTATCAAGGGCGTTTTTGTCAATTTCGCTCTATCCTTAACAACAAAGGAATTCCTTACATAAGTAACCAATCCTTCTACTTAGCTAACATCCTTAGTCACACATACCTTGCTCGGATAAAAACTAAGATCCGTTTAATACTCAACGACATCATACAATTCATTCCTAATTGACCTCAATTATCATATTTAATTAAGTTGCATATAACTTTACATAAACAACTAAGGAGTGATTACGGAATCACTTACCTTATGCATCCGTGCTCATGTCCGATTCCTCGCCTTTTCTTGACCCGTTAACACCTCATGCTTGAGCCCGTCTCGGCGTGATTCCTATACTTTCATTTCATCCAATCATGCTATTATTAGCATACTCATTTGTACATGATAACAATCGTATCAATCTCATATTTCACACTTAACTTCCAATAATCATTTCTAACAACATAACTCATATAATCATGTCCGCATACATTTAACTCATGTAACTCATCATGTCATTACATTTAACACGGATTGCTATTACATGCACCATACGACTTCTCATCAACCTACATTTACGACAACGGGTCAACTCATGTTTCTTATACTTAGTTGACTTTCAAAAGTCAACTATTAACTATGCATATCTATCGACTTATCAACATATTCCCGTAACATCATAATCGACTATACGGACGACACTATATACATTTTATCATTCACTTGATGTACGTACTACCTTCTAAGCATAACGTACAACTTATTCATACACAATCTTCTAAATTCATATATAGCTCATTAAATGCTTCTACAATCCAACATGGGGTATTTAAATTAAACATCAAACATGTAACCCTCAATTTACATTACATCATCTAAAACCCACTTCATAACTACTTGTTAATCACTTACAAGTGATCAAATCTTAAGTTCTTCATAATTCATCATACTTTTGATATATGTACTACCTTGTAAGCATAGTGTACAACTAGTTCATGCATATCATTCTAATCTCATACACAATTCATCAATTTCTTCCTTCTAGTCAACACAAATCATACATGCATAACCATCAAACCTACAATTATCACATTTCTTCCAATCCTTCTAACAAGAATCCATCATACATAACATGATACATAAATTTTTGAACAAGAATTAGACCTAGATGATATATCCATGCTATCATCTTCACCCCAACAATTGGGTTTCACCTTTAAACATCAAATTAAGCTAAATCATGCATAATTCATGTTCTATATGGTGATTCTAACACCTATACATGAACAATTTCATACCAATTCACGGATTAAGACATAACCCACTTCATACAACTTCATAAATCTAAATTTTGAGACATACCTCATGATCCCCTTGAGTAGGTGATCCTTAATTCATGTTCGGCTGTGAATTTGAGCTTCATTTGACTCCTCAATTTGATGATTATGTTAGAACTAGGGTTTGGTTCATGGGGAGTTCCCCCTGATCGTTCTAGAACACACGAAATGTGTGTGTGTTTGTGTGGGTGTGTTTGTTACTTAAAACATAACTTTCCCCCTTGTTCATCTTTGGTCCCTCAAGTTTGTTCCCTTGTTTGCTTTGTTAAACATTTTATTACATTCCATCTTTTAATAGTTTTAACCATACATCTAAGTAGGTTAATTAGCCTAGTTGTTTATTTCTTGAGGTACCATATCACAGCATTTTAACGAATATAAATATTCGGGTTTTGGGGTGTTACAAGTGGTCTTCATAATTCAAATGAATCACATGCACAACAAACAGTGCATGTATAATGTGTGAATTTACCAAGAAATGAAATAGATCAATATTCGCTACTATGAAAGAAATCCTCATGGTATGATGGCCATTAGGGGGAGTAGCAATGCAAAAGTCTATTCATAGAGGTCAGAATTTTTATGTCACACCCCGATTTCCACGTGTCACCGGTGGGCCCGGTGGGGGATTATCGTGACGTGGTTGGCAACATAATAGTCAAACAACACAATATTTAATATGCACAGCGTTAGCAAATTTAAAAATATAATACAACCGAATTTAATATTGTAATGACAAGTGTCACAATATCCGGATGTTTATCCACAGAAGGATCGGAAACAAAATATAATCAATAGTTCAGCAGACTTCAGGCATCTTAAGCTTGCGAGACTTCTAATGATGCTAAGGAGAAATCCCAGCCAATTTCGCTTAGTACCCGCATTTAATCTTTTTGGGAAAATACGTCAGTTTACACTGGTAAATACAATCAACTGACTCATTTTGGAAAATGATTCAAAATTGGTTTGGATACACGTGGCATAAACATTTTATTTAACTTGGGAGAATTATTTTAAATATATAATCTTGTGAACGAATTACATGTTCCTTGTGCGTTCAGTAGCCCAGATCTTGTCCGGGTTAAAGATCAATAGACACACCACATTATTGAGTTATACACTGACATGTGTACGCCTACACCTCGAGCTCAGGTCGTGGCCATCTCGTAAGATGATGCCAAGGATATCCGGGACATGGTCATTAACCCCCCAAAGGCTTTAAGTAACAAGACTGTTTAAACGAGCCAATCAAATTATTCAACTACCCACTTAACGGTGGAGATTTGATGCCCGATCAAGCGGTATGCTATATACCGTAACCCAAGCCCTTATAGGGAAAATAAGTTAAAAGTATTTACCTGAGCAATGTATAAATCACAATAAGCAAAATGCACGTAGCTTTTACTGGTACTCCTAATCTGGAACGAAGGTTTATAATAACCTATTAGAATCCTAACGGGTCTTTGATTAAGCTTAAGCTTAGACCGGCTAGTTTCATAGATACGGTTCGTACGCACGATTAAGCGAAGACCGGATAGAATGTGATTTAGACCCGACAAGTCTGAAGACTTGTTTAATATGGGTTTATTATTCATATTCTGGATTTTGAGATAAAACTGTTAAGGTTTGGCCCGTTTCGGCTAATTTATGTAAACTTGTCACATAAACCGAACCGTACGCGTAATAAGCGTGACGGGTATTCATGAGAGCTATATACAGGTTTCCTAAGTTAATTATGCCTCAAATATGTTGTGATATCAGTAAGATGTCTTTCATTATGCCCGAAACGTGTTTAAACACAAACTAGGCCCCATAGGGGTAGTTTGGTCATTTTAAGGGTTGTAAAAGGGTTTAAGTGTTTAACTAAGTTACAGGTCTAATGTAATCAGTAAACATACTCAAATTTATGAGTTATAACAGTAGGATAAAGTATACATGTGAAATTTGTCAATTATAACTAAACTATGCACCGTAGGGGCATTTTGGTAATTTCACATAAGCCGAAAAGCTCAAAACTGAAGTCAGAGTTTATCAACCTTTGCTTACTGTTAAAACATTATAATTTGCCTCAAATATCAGTAGGTATCAACCCTTGTATGTTTAAAATACTTCTAGTACATACTACGCGTTAAAACGCTTAAAAAGGCGACTAAAGGCCATTTCCGGGTTTGATACTTAAATCTGATATTTTTATATTTCCAGAAGGCTTAAAATACTTTATTTATCATATGTGATCAGTAGAAAAAGGTTTGGAGTCGTTTAGATATGTAAAACTCATTTTATGGCCCGTAAGGGCAAAACCGACAAGTACCGGATTAAGCCTACGACTATGAGTTATGCTCAGCCTAAAATTAATTAAAAGTCTTTAAAAATCCCAAAATAATATATTACATCAGTGGGTAAAAGATTTGGTATCAAAAAGTATGTTTAAGTAGGCTATACGCTAAATGCGCCGTTTAGTAATCATAAAGCCTTAATTTTACGCTAACGAGCATAACTCTTAATCTACAATTCAAATTGATGTCAAACTTTGCATACATGTTTATATATCAGTAATTAAAGTTTCTACTCTTTTAAATTTCCAAAAATCACGTTTTAAAGTAATAAGGGCATAATGGTCAACATATGAGCAATTAACGGAATCATGCATATTAATTGGATAACTAACGATCCGAGGTGTATAATCACAGAGGGTTATACTAGCATGTAACCTGGTCCAAATAAAGCTCTTAGGTATTTCTAAAACAAACCATAACGGGTCAGAACTGAAAGTCAAAGTGAAAGTCAAACTATGTGACTTTCGGTTCCGAACCGGGTATTTACAGGAAACTGTCGGGTTGAACATGTTTAGACATGTTCTTACACTTATTACTAAGTTATAACAATGATCAAACAGGTTGTATATGATCTACATTGCTAATTATGCATAAATTGTATTTTAAGTATCCTGTTGACTTTTTCTTAGCAAGTTTGACCCGACTTTTTACCTGGTTAGAGTGGTAATCAGGGGGGACCCTTTTAAGGATTTATTACCCACATAATTACCAACTTATAACTACTTTTAATTCGAGATTTGACTGAGCCATTATTAATTAATCTCGAAGTCAAACCGTAATTACGATGGTTTGACTTTTAGCTAAATAACTAAGCTAAACATTAATAAAGAAGGATTAGCAAACTTACAAGGGTCTAATGGTTGATTAGGAAGTCTTGGAATCAGCTTTGGAGTTCCAGAGATGATCAGAAGTGAGTGCAAGAATGTTGGTAACTTGAAGGCCTTATATACTAGTTGTAACCACCATAAGATGTTGACAACTAAGGCTACAAATGACCACAATTGTCCCACAAGTGTCCCTGGGGTCTAGGAACATTTTAGGGGTCGCCCAATAGTGAGAAATACCACTGAGATCGGTCACAATCGCGCAAAACAGGTTGCAGACGGTTTTCTGTTCGCTGGGCACTGCTTGCGCACCGTAAGGCTTTATGCTTGCGGTGCGCAAGCCTTCATCAGGGACCAAAAGTTGTTGTTCTTTGACGTTTTGAAGGGGCAAGTGGGTATAAACGAATTGTGGACTTCTTATTTACAACATGGGACTTCAATTATCAGTTATCTACCCTACCATTTGAATTTGTTTGCTTGGATCCTTTATAAAAGTACCGAAAACTAAGGGTTACCGTAGGAATTTCTTCGTAGGAGTCCACCAATTGAATTATGAATCATTCATTGCTATAATTCACTGAACTTGAACACATACTAGATGTTTTTAATATGAATTGAGTCTTGGGATTTATAACGAGGTCGTTCAGAGGTGCAAAAGTTAACATGACGACACTTTTAAATCCTGTCAATCATTTTTTAATAACCCGAGTTTATAACGCTTTTCGTCTTACACGACACGTGTCGTTATTTTATTTAACACGAATTTTCGAGGTGTTACATTTTAACAAAAGAAATTTAAGAATTTTATCTGGAAATTTTGGGTGATAACCGTTGTTAACATTATCAGGGAATGTTGAATAAAATAAAATAGGGGAATTTTGCAAAGGTATGTGATTCTTTTTGCAGTGCTAATAATTATGACTCTGATTAGACTGTGCACTGATGGTTGTGAAATCCTGTTCTAGCGTACCTCAGCAAGATTCATGTCGTTTGTAGGATTATGTGGCCAAGTGCTGCTTTTTGATTAGTAGTTCTTCCACTGACAGGATTAGCATTGGTGTCGTCGTGCCCAATCATATTTTACAAAGGTCTTGCCTTGAAAGTCGTGTGTGACATACTATAACGTCTGTGGACGTATAATTTAAGTTTCATGTGTTTTCTTGTGTACTAGCACAACTTTACATGCTTCTTACTTGCGTTAATAGTTTATGATAATGCTTTGGAAATTCTTTATATTTTTGATGGTGTTTCAACTTAAAGGGTTTCCATTGTTTATTTTGTCACACGAGCTACGAGACAGATGATCAAACGAAATAATGTTTGATATCGGAAAAGAGATTCCTGATAAAGAAATCTAGACACATATGCTTGTGCTTTATTCCTATTTGGCTTTTGGAATTCCTTATATATATATATATATATATATATATATATATATATATATATATATATATATATAATCATATATTTCACATGCTGTAATAAACATACCATCTATAAGGTCAATGTATTTAACAGATTCATATTTCCAAAAATAAGTCAGATATCAGGTCATGATACTATTTAGGGAAAACTTGTCACTTGTTTGACATATTATATACCCTGTCTTATCCGGTTTGCGCAGGAGAGGTAACCTCAGTATATCCGGACAAGCTGGAGAGTCTGCTACACCATACCCAGTCTTGTCGGAGAAAATTTATATTTCCCATAAATAGTATCTTTTCAAGATTTTAAAAGTGCCTCTTTTATTAGGCTTTCATCCAGAATTAGGGAAATTTGTATTCCCATAACATATCTTATTCTAGACCAAGTAATATCAATAAGCATGGATTAATAGCAATTAAGTGTTATTGCTTATTTATCGTACCTTGCAATGTTCTAATCACCATTCTTATGGCATACCAATATTCATTACATTATACTTATATAAGTAATTTATCTTGAAGCTTATATTAAGGCAAAATTCTTAAGTTCAAGTCTAAATATCATCCTGAGTGGTACCAGATAATACTAAGTTCCTAACTCTTCGTTTAAACTTAGGTATTATTACAACACCTAATTGCTTAAACAAGTGGCTTAGCTTATACTAAGGCATCTTTTCTTAAGTTCAAGTCTAAATGCTATCAGGTGTGCTACCAGTTAATAGCAATCTCCTAACTCTTTTATTTAAGCTTAGGTATTATTATCACAACACTTATAGGCTTAAAGCAGTGGCTCTGATACCACCTTCTGTCACGACCCCCGACCCACCCTGGACGGAATCGGGAGCCGCGAACAGCCAAGTGGTACCGGTGATTATTTTGAAAAATATTGCAGCGGAAATTTCATCAGGACCGTGAGTTAGGAAAAATATCAGAGTTTAGAAAACACCGGATTTTATTTATTAAATAGATGGGATAAACCCGTGTTTTACAAAGGTAGCTTTAATAAGGGATAAACCTAATTACATAAAACAATATTTCTTAATTTGATTTAATTAATAAAATAAGCCACTTATTGAAGCCTTTCAGTGCCATATCCATCTCTTACTCCAATCTACTGTAATTACCTGAAACGCGTTTTAAAAAGGTTTTGTCAGCAGGAAATACTGGTGAGTTCATTCATTTTGCTTAAAACGATGCATTTGTTATAATTTACAGTATTAAGAGCGATTACAATGTTTCCATATATCCACTAACTACCCACAGTATTTGTCACTCGACTCGTTTATGTGACTATGGTCAGATCACCCATTGGCTAACTCGTTGTCCAATGGTGACGGGAAGCAAGTAATATATACAAAACCCCACATACCGGCTATAATTTGGTGATTACAAAGACTTAATCCCTGTAATTATAAATTTGAAAATAAACATGCTTTTGAAATCAAATTTGATAAAAAGAGAATGACTCACTTTATAAGCATGCAGATTTATACGGGCAGAGTTTAGCCTACTGGTTAGCTTTGATATTGCAGATTTATACAGATAGAGCTTAGCCTATTGATTAGTCTTGTAACCTAGTGCACACGAACTCGGTAAGTAACTAATACAACATTTACGATAACTCACGAGATTAAAATCCTCACAACAAATGACAAAGTGCAATCACTTAAACATCCATCGGATTCACAACGAATGACAGAGTATTCCCCGAGTTCGGGTGGTACTCAAACATCCTGTCGGAATCACGATTAATGACAAAGTATAGCATTTAAACATCCTGTCGGATAGTTTCAATCGATCAAATATTGAATCGTAGCAGCGATTGAGTTAATACCCGGTATCGTAGCAGCACCCTGCTATGCTAATTTGTGATTTTGAGTAGTGGGAATACGTTTTTGTGAATTGGTTTCGACACAGACGAACAGCTCGTGAACCAAGCTATTTATAGCTGAAATTGGGTTCCCTCGCGGCCCGCGTAAGCCTCCGGCCAAACCTTACGCGGCCCGCGTGGGAGTGTGGATCATATCGAAGGTTGCTGAGTCACCGGTAGTCGTGACACGTGTGACGACACGTGGATCCGGATGCTTATCCGGTCAAACTGAAGGTTGACGCGGCCCGCGTGACCTTCCGCCTTTTCTTTACGCGGCCCGCGAGAAGACCATAAATTTTGATTTCTTTATTTTTGATATAGATTGGGGTTTCAGGGGTCTGGGTTTTTACTTATGGTTTGATTTGGGACATTTTTGAATATATTTATATTATAAAGAAAAAGGGAATAAAATAGTGAGAAAAGAGAATGGACCCACTTTGTAACTTTAGGGTTCAACTAGAAAGTCTCCTGGTATAAAATTTGGGTATAACTTCTGATATATTTAAAAATATATAATGCACTCGTGGTAAGTATAGTACCCCTAATTCAACCTTATCCCGATGTCCCGAGACAGAATCCCAACAAACTTAGTCGGGCAGTGCCCTAACATGCGTTATGGGCTTCAGATCAATCGGAAAAAGGGTAGCGGTGATCGGGAGTTAAAACACCTAAAACGGGGCATGGCTTTATTATTACTACAGATGAAAAATAAAAATAAAAATAACAAATATAATTCTAGAAAGAGGGTGACGAAAATACTCCACAGGACCTTCTCCTATTCTCCTATTTATATAAATTTTGTACTTGGGGCTTGTGTACATTTGCCTTAAGTGTGAAATCATGACACGTACTGTACACTTGCCTTCAATTGGAGCTAGGATTCATTCAAAATGTTTAGTTTTATTTCTTTTTATTATTTTTTTTGTAAACGTACCTTTACCTAAAAGATATGTAATTTTATTTAATTATATTCTATTTTATATATATATATATATATATATATATATATATATTTATATATTAATTTAACTGCTTCACTTATTTGGCGCTTATAACTTCTAAAATATGGTATTGTATAAAACAATGAATATGTCTTTAGAACAAGAATAATTTTATCTACAGTTTGAACCAAGTTTCATTAAAAACAGAGTAGGTTCAAATATAATGTATTTTTATAGTTTAATTATTAAACGGTTCCTAGGCCCGTCTAGGTACTTCATTTTTCTAACAGTCGACTTACCCGTAATATACCTGTCTAATAATATAAGTTTTTATAGACTTTTATTTTATGAGAAAGGTCACCCATATACAGGCCAATTAATTAGAATAATATTTCAACCAACTATATATAAAATAGTGTTTAAAATTATTTGGGTTGAATATTTATATTAAAATAAACTAGTTACTAGTGGTTAATAAATTTAACCAAACCTATAATTCTTATATGATAAAAAATGGGAATGTTACATAAATTATCTGAGCTGTGTGTTTCCTTAATAGGTAAGAAGTGAGCCGACTTAGTCAACCTGTCGACTATAACCCAAATAGTATCATTTCCTCGCTTTGTCTTTGGTAACTTGGTGATAAAATCCATAGTTACCATTTCCCACTTCCAGGTGGGAAGTTCAGGCTGTTGCAGCAAACCTGACGGCTTCTGATGTTCAGCTTTAACTTGCGCGCACGTCAAACATTTGGCCACATAAGTGGCTATAGATTTCTTCAAACCTATCCACCAATAATTTGCCTTTAAATCCTGGTACATCTTGTCACTTCCAGGATGAACTGAGTATTTGGAACAATGAGCTTCTTGGAGAATCACATCTCGAAGTCCTCCACGGATTGGAACCCAGATTCGACCATTCAATCTTAGGATCCCATCCTTGCCACTAGACAATTGATCAGTAGTCACACCTAACTTCTCATTTGGGAAGTTAGTTTCTAACACAAGTTCCTTCTGAGCGGCTAGCAACCTTTCATTCAAGCTGTTTCTCAATTCAATGCTCTTGGCATTGATCCTAATGGGCTTAACCCTTTCCTTCCTGCTTAAAGCATCAGCTACAACATTCACTTTCCCTGGATGGTAGCGAATTTCACAATCATAATCATTCAGTGTCTCCATCCATCGACACTGTCTCATGTTTAGATTCTTCTGGTTGAACAGATGTTGAAGGCTCTTTTGGTCAGAATAGATCACAAACTTGGTACCATATAAATAATGTCTCCAAAGCTTTAGTGCGAACACAACGGCACCCAATTCCAAGTCGTGGGTGGTGTAATTCTTCTCCTGCACCTTTAACTGACGGGAAGCATAAGCAATAACTTTGCCCTTTTGCATAAGCACACATCCCATGCCTGTGTGCGATGCATCGCAATAAACCACAAATTCTTCAATACCTTCTGGTAATGTCAACACTGGTGCTTTGCTTAACTTTTGTTTAAGGATGTCAAAGGATTCTTGTTGCTTAGGACCCCAATCAAACTTGATATTCTTGCGAGTCAACGAAGTCAGGGGTGCAGCAATCCTTGAGTAGTTTTCAATAAAACGCCTGTAATATCCTGCCAGACCCAAGAAGCTACGAATCTCTGTGGGCGTCATGATAGCTTCAATCTTAGCGGGGTCCACCTGGATACTACGCTCGCTAACCACATGTCCAAGAAATTGGACTTCACGAAGCCAAAACTCACATTTTGAAAACTTGGCGTAGAGCTTCTCTTGCTGAAGAAGTTTAAGAATACATCGAAGGTGCTTTTCATGATCACTCTGGTTCTTTGAATAAATAAGAATGTCATCAATGAAGACGATGGCAAACTTGTCCTAGTAGGGTTTACAAACGCGATTCATGAGATCCATGAACGCTGCTGGTGCATTGGTGAGCCCGAAAGGCATCACCAAGAACTCGTAGTGACCATAACGAGTTCTGAATGCAGTCTTATGCACATCTTCATCTCTGACCTTCAGCTGATGATAACCTGACCTTAAGTCGATCTTGGAAAAGTAGCTTGCCCCTTGCAATTGATCGAACAGATCATCGATCCTGGGCAATGGATACCTATTCTTGATTGTAACATTGTTTAGCTCGCGATAATCAATGCATAGACGCATTGATCCATCCTTTTTCTTCACAAATAAAATCGGCGCTCCCCAAGGAGATGAGCTAGGCCGAATAAAATCTTTTGCCAACAATAACTGAGTTCTCAATTCCTTCATCTCAGTTGGCACTAACCGATAAGGTGCTCTCGCAATTGGTGTAGCTCTAGGAATAATGTCGATTCTGAACTCCACTTGCCTATCTAGTGGTAAACTAGGTAGTTCTTCAGGGAATACTTCTGAATATTTAGAAATAACGGGGATGTCTTCAACCTTGGGCTTTGGTTCATCAATAGTCACTTGTGCCATATAAATGACACAACCTTTCTTCATACACCTTGATGCCTTAAGCATAGATACTTGCTTAGGCAATCCATACTGAGTATCTCCTTGAATTGTTAACGGCTCACCATAAGGAGTCTTGATAACCACTTGCTTCTTGTCACAAACGATCTGAGCTTGATTAGAGGACATCCAATCCATGCCTATTACTATGTCGAACCCAGCTAGCTTCAAAGGAAGCAAGGACAACGGAAAAGAGTGGTTCCTAATGGATATAAAACATCCATCTAACACGGTTGAAGCAGTTTCTATGGTACCATCAGCTAATTCTACTTCATATCTTATGCTTAGGGTTCTAACAGGCAGTTTTAATAACTTATAAAACTTATCATCAACAAATGACTTATCTGCACCCGAATCAAATAATACCCTTGCATAAACATCATTGATAAGAAAGGTATCTGTTATCACGTTTTCATTCTGAATGGCCTCCCAAGCATTCATTTGAAAGACCCGAGCATTGGTCTTCTTTCCTTCTTCAGGTTTCTTGGTATACTTTGGGCAGTTAGACTTGATATGCCCCTTCTCATTACAGTTGTAACAAGTCGCATCCTTTATCTTCTTACAATCCAATGTCTTATGCTCACTAGATTTGCAGATCCCGCAGGCCATTGGCTGCGATTGGGATTTTGATTCATACATGCACTTTACCATATGACGCTTCTTGCAGGTCTTGCATTTGGGCTTCTTACCCGACTGTTGGTCATCTTTCTTAAATCCCGAACTCTTCTTGTGATCTGAGTTCCCTTTTCGCTTCTTATCTGAATGGTGTGAGTTATCATCCTCACGTTTCCTCTTCCCTTCATCAGAATGCCTAAGCGATCTCCGCCTGACCACATCAAGGGTAAGAGATAATGACAAATCAGCTACAGATCTAAAGGTAGTAGGTCGAGTTGCTTTCACACTACCTTTGATCTCCGGGGCTAAACCCCCAATGAAATGGGCTATACGTTTTGGTTCCGGTGTCACCAAGTAAGGAACCAATCGAGACATGGTGTTAAAACTCGTGAGATAAGCCTGACAGTCCAAGTTCTTCATAACCAGTGTCAAAAAGTCGGTCTCAATCTTCTTAACTTCATGTTGAGGACATAAATTTTATTTGATCAACGCAACAAACTGATCCCAAGACAGATTATACAACGGGATCTTCCCAGTAGCCTGGATCAAGGACCTCCACCACGCTAGAGCTTCTCCTTTAAATGATTGTGACACAAACTTCACAATATCTTGCTTTGCACAACCACTAATATCAACCACAGTGTCCATTTCATCAAGCCAAGTCATACAATCGATGGCTCCTTTCTCTCCTGTGAAGTCTCTAGGCTTGCAGGAGACGGAATACTTATAAGAACAGGACTTAACACGTGGTTCTTGTTTGAACTCAACTTTCTTAGACGGGATACTCCTTTGGTTCGATGAATGGTGAGAGTCACTTTTGCGAGTATGAGTCTTTGAGTGTGGTACAGACTGAGTTCTGACACGGGTACCACTAGATTCATTAAACTGTCTGTGAAGAGCTCGTATAACGGCATTATCTATTAATGCCTGCAATTCCGCACCAGCTACATTTACTCTGGTAGTGTCATTATTCTCCCTCGAGTGACTGTTGACTTCATCTGACCCAGCCATGTAGCTTGATTGCTACAAAAAATATTGACAAAGATTTATTCAGGAGTCTATTATGGAATTCCCTTTTTAAGGCAATTCATTAACCATGGTAACTATAAACCATATTGGTTATTTTAATTCATTTAAATTTTTATTATATTTTATCCCAGTTATAAACTATTAAGGATAATAGGGTGACATACAAAAGGCCTAGTCACAAGGAAAATATTAAATTTCAAGTCATGATCTTATAGGATCAAGGCATTAAGGTTTGAACGTAGTTCATCACCTTTCCTTGACAGGGATTCATAGACTACAACTGTCTTTAGTCTCAAAGAACATTAATTATGGCCCGTAGGCACTTCATCACTAATGGATGATTAAATAAAATAAAGAAAAGGATTTGGAAGGATCCAATATAGGGATGACTTATGCGATTTTATCGAATCACATTTTCCAAGAGTGTTAACATGTTTTCAGATGTTACCAGGGATATGAATCTTAATAAGGAACTACCATCATGGCCCTGTCTTAAAATGACACATGGGCTAGGTTTTGCCCTTAAGATTTTGTTAAATAATGGCAGATCTTATAAAAGGAATGATGTTTTTATTTATTTCATATATTATATTTATGCATAAAATGACAAAAATGAAATTTTAAATTCAAACATTCCACTAAAATTAAAAGAGAGTACATATTTTCCCTAAACAAGACTTTAACAGAAATAACTTGCCCATGCAAGGGCTAAAATGAAAAGACAAGTCCTCGCAGGGACTAGGTACATAAATAGATAAATGTCCACACAGGGACTTAATTGAAAATTAAAGAAATACAAAACAAACAAATAAGGAATTTCAATGATCCCTTTTGTTCTTCCCCTTGATTAAACTTACCAAACCCTTAAGAAATCCCCGGTGGCTTCTACACTCCTCTTGAACCTCACGTTCCACCTGGCTCAACCTTTGAAGAATCTCCTGCTGCTGTGGTGGTTGAATCTGCGGCTGCTGCTGTTGCAGAGGTTGATGAGGTGGCGGGTATTGGTACCCATAGGCCGGGTACCCAGTCTGATAGGGGGCTCCGTAGGCTCCCTCAGGATGAAGAGCATTGTAGTTTGCCGCTACAAGGTATGGGTCAACATCGGGGGCATTGTAGTAGTTGTAGCCAGTATGGACTGGTTGCTCAAAAGGGTTGTACGCCGCTGCACCGGCGTATGAAGGAATAGGGTTATCATAACCCATGTGTGATGGTGGTGGTGTGACTGGCGTAGATTCCACCTCGGAAACTTGGTTCGAAGGGCCACCCATCTGTGGGTCTTCATATAGTGGCGGGTAGTGGCTGCCACTGGAGTGTTGAGGGGTGCTGAAGTGGAATCCCCCTCGCACGGACATCTATGCTCCTGATCTTCTCTGCCTCGGCGGATCCGGAGGCGGCTGCGGTGGCGGTGGCGTAACCGCCTGGAAGCGTGAATCCTCGGAGGGATCCTGTTGCTGCTGTGGAAGTGCTGGGTTAAAAGGGGGAGTAAACTCCTAAGGGTATGAGGCAAACCTTGCCTCATAGCTGTCTGGCCCTCGATACGGCGAACCGTGAAAAGATGATCCGCCTGAAATCTCTATGGGATGCGTGGGCGTCCCAGACGGTGGCTCGGCAGGATCGGTATATTCATCCATGTCCATGTTTTGATCACCGGAGAAGTGATCTTCTGGTCCCAATGGGTTAAAACCCACTGGTTCTTGCACCTGGTTTGCCGGGTTGAACCGGCTTTGGAAGAATGAGGTCGGGTCTTCAAAGGCGCGGTGCGACCCCAACCGCTGCAGTGGTAGGTATGAGTGATGAGAGTCATTGGGCTCGTTTTTCAGATTGCGTCCCAAAAGAGTGATGGTACGAAGGTGAGGAGCTGAGCGAGACTGAACGCCTCGCAGGCTCTAAGTATGTCCTCCAGTCTTCTTGGGGACTCGTGCTCATTGTCACCGAAGGCGTTCGCCGGTGAGATGGGCCGGCTTCATGATCATGGCTGGTGAATGGCGCCTTGCTTCGGCCTCCCCTTCTGAATCGTGGCGGCATTTCCTGTTCCTGTCAACACAAACAAAAGAAACAACCAAGAAAACAATAAAAAGACAAAATAAAGATTTATGATTAGTCCTAAGTCCTTTGCCTAGACTCGGAAGTCAAGGAATGTGCAACTGTGTCATTGAGATTAAACACAAAAGGCTAGTGTTTAATTCCCTCAATGTTGGCTTTGATACCAACCTATCACACCCCGATATTTCCACGTATTACCGATGGGCCCGGTGGGGAGTATCGTGACGTAGTTGATATCGTCATAGTCAAATAATCACAGTTCAATGCACAGCGTAAGTCTAAAGTAAAATATTTTACAACCCAAATGAAAGTATCATAAGTATTACAAACGGAATGCAAAAGGATCCACAGGCGGATCAAAACAAGGAAATATTGTTCAACAGATTTTTAAGTGATAAAGCTTGCATAACTCTTTATTTAATTCACTTAGGAGTAGCCAGCCTATTACGCCTAGTACCTGCACTTAACCTTTTGGAAAATTCATCAGTTTACACTGGTAAATACAATTAACCGACTCATTTTGAAAAGAGTTTAAGAAAATTGGTTTTAATGCACAAGGCACAAATAATCTTTTATAACTTGGGATATTTATAAAAAATAAACTTGTAAAAGAATTAAATGTTTGTTATACGTTCAGTAGCCCGGGTTGAATACCGGGTTAAAGATTAATAGACACACCACATAATATATCCCACGGCGAGTTATTCTCGAACAGGCGGGTACATTAATTTTACATACGCACCGGCAGGTGTATGCCTACACCCCGTACTTAAGTCGTGGCCATTTCAATGAATGAGCCGAGGA
The DNA here is from genome assembly GCA_030545235.1 of Helianthus tuberosus. Taxonomy (NCBI): domain Eukaryota; kingdom Viridiplantae; phylum Streptophyta; class Magnoliopsida; order Asterales; family Asteraceae; genus Helianthus; species Helianthus tuberosus. The sequence goes on from CM060362.1 coordinate 7,204,271, forward strand.
TATCCAGGACATGGTCATTAACCCCCCAAAGGCTTAAAATAAACAAAACATATTAAACCGGTTATCTCAATGATTTAACCTTCATATGATTAAAAATTCAATACCCGACCAAACGGTATTTTATATACCGTACCCCAAGCCCGTATAAGGGAAAATAAGTTAAAAGTATTTACCTGAGTAAATATGTATATCAATCAGCAAGTGCAAGTATCTTTTACTGGGCTCCTAAATCTGGAACGAAGGTTTTAATAACCTATTAGATTCCTAACGGGTCTTACTTAAGTTTAAACTTAGACCGGTTAGTTTTAAAGAAAGGTATACGGTTCAAAACGCAAGATTAAGCGAATACCGAATTAGAATGTGATTTAGACCCGAAAAGTTTGAAGACTTGTATAATATGGGTAAAGTAAACACATTCTGGGTTTTGAGATAAAAATGATAAGGTTTGACCCGTTTCGGTTAATTTATGCAAACTAGTTACATAAACCGCACCGAACGCGAAAAATGCATAACGGGTAAACGAATGAGTCATGAATAGGTTTCCTAAGTTAATATGCCTTAAATATGTTGTGATATCAGTAGGATACCTTCCATTATGCCCAAAACGGATTTAAACTCAAATTAAGCCCCGTAGGGGTATTTTGGTCATTTTAAAGGTTATAAAAGTGATTAAATATAAATCTGAGGTTCAGGTCTGAAATGATCAGTAAAAATATTTATTCTTGCATGCCATATCAGTAGGGTATTGCATATATGTGAAATTTATCATTTATAACCAAACTATGCACCGTAGGGGCATTTTGGTAATTTCACATAAGCTTTAAAGGTCAAATTTGAATATCTGAGTTCAAAACTTTTGCTTACTATTAAAGTATAAAAATTTACTTAAAACATCAGTAGGTATTAAGTCTTATATGTCAAAAATAGTTTTAATCCATACTATGCGTTTAAAACGCGTAAAAAGTTCGTTTTTAAGCGATTTTCAGGTTATATAAGGAAAGCTGAGATTTTTATCAAGTTCAGAAGGCTTGAAATATTTGATTTAACATATAAAATAAGTAGCAAAAGGTTTGGTATCAAAATGTTATGTAAAACTCATTTTATTAGCAAAAAGGGTATAACCGACAATTTCCGAATCAAAGCAAGAACCCTATGTTATGATCAGTTTAAAAATAAATAAAAATCTTCAACATCCCAAAATATTATATTACATCAGTGGGTAAAAAGTTTGGTGTCGAAATTTGGGTTTAAATAGGCTTTATGCTAAAATACCGTTTAAATAAATAAAAAGCTTTCAATTTACGCTATTGAGCATAACTCCTAATTTAGACCTCAAACTGATGTCAAATTTTTAGGACATATTTATAAATCAGTAATAAAGGTTTTTGTCCTCTCACATTTTCAAAAATCTCGTTTTAATGACAAAAGGGCATAATTGTCAACATTTAAGCAATTAACGGAAACATGCAAATGAATCAAATAAATAAGGAACCATGTAGTATAACCTCAGAGGGTTTTACTAACTTATAATATGGTCCTAAAGGAACCTTAAGGCACATCTAAAACAAGCTAAATCGGGTCAGAACTGAAAGTCAAAGCAAAAGTCTACTTTTGCGACTTTCGGTTCAGAACTGAGCCTAGACTCAGAATTGTCGGGTTGAACATGTCTAAACATGTTCTTATATTAATTACCAAGTTATTTTAGTGTTAAAACATGTTCCATAACTTCTACATTACTAGTTATGGATTTATTTGTAAAAACAGATTCTGTTGACTTTTTAATAACAAGTTTGACCCGACAATTGACCAAGTTAGAGTGAGAATCAGTAGGTGCCCTTTTAAGGGTTTATTACCTACATAATCACCAACTCATAGCCACTTTCAATTCGAATAATGGCTGGACCATTAGTGATTAATCACTAAGTCAAAGCAGAATTACGTCAACTTTGACTTTTTGGTCATTACACTAACAAAAACTTAATTACAGAGGCTAAGCACACTTACAAGAGTCCTTAGCACGAAGATTGAGACTAATAGAGCTTCCTTCCTAAGTAGGATGCTCCAGAGAGTGATTAAAAGCTTCAAGACTTGGGAGAAATGTTTGAGAGTATGAATTGATCATGCAAGTGAGAAATGCTGCCAAAAACCCACCTATTTATACCCATTGAAGGTGTCATCAGATTAATACAGGTGTCTTGGCTCTTCCATGATCAGTACATGTGTCCAAAATGGTTTTTAAAACCATCAAACAGTCCCTAGATTCGAGTTAAACCATGCAAGAGTGAAGAGAGGTGCAAAGACCTGCACCTGTGCATGTTTCTGTCCAGATAAGGCCGTCGCGTCGCACGACGGTAGAAGGTGATGGTGGTGGCGTGACGCCACCATGGGGATACCCTGATCAGCAAATTTCAAACATGACATTTTCACCCCCTGGACCTTCTAAAACGCAATATCTTTCATTTTAAGCACATTTAACCCATATAACTTATATTTCTATGATCCATGAGATATAACCAGACATCATTAGGTCAGATTTCGTTAAATGATAACCGAAAACATAATTTTTGCATTGTTGACGCTTTTAACCCCTTAATTACGAAAGTTAACGTATTTTCCTAATACGATATTGAAACCTTGTGAAATTTTTATCGCTTATTCTTGGGAACATAATTAATTGTTACAAAGCTTCGGGTTCATTAAAAGATCACTCAGAGGTATAATTTAAATATTTTGACACATTTAACCCTTGCGGCTTGTAAGCTTTCACTTTCTTCCACAAACGGTTTCATATGATACATGATTCATTCGTTTAAGGGTATAAACATCGTGTAGGGTTGTTGAAAGGCAAAATTATCAAATGTTGACACTTTGAATCCTTCTACACACATACTCTCTTTGTTTGTCAAGTTTAGTCCCTCGTAATCAATTTGTTACTCGTTTAAAGTCCATGACACGTGTCGATATTATATTGGACATGATTTTGCGAGGTGTTACAACAATATTAAACTCTCAAAACTCTCAAAACTCTCAAATATCACAATCATCTAGTTATTAAAATATAATGAATTGAAAAACACTTATGTAATGAATTGTGTCGAAACTCAAACATGGCTATATAACTCATTTATATAAATGGGTCAAACGAGTTGGCAAGCTACAAATGGTTTGTAATCAAATTATAAACGGTTGAACATGGTGTAAATGGATTGACGAATGGTATTCAAGTTGATAAGTTTAAGCTACACACACCATGCATAAAAAATTAAAATACCATGCATAAAATTTACAACACCATACCAAAAAATTCTTCTCACACTTCTTAGAAACAAAAACTGCTAAATCCTATACTATATATATTAACTTTAAACGTGTTGACAATTTTTTTTAACAAATCCAGAAGGTGTATTGTATTTTAGAGCTAATAGTGTAGGTCCGGCTAGGGGAGGATCTAGTCGCCTAATCCTTGTGTACAAACCAACCCGGTTGTGCGGAATCCAACCGAGATAGCAAACCGAGACAGAACACGCAAATGATAAACACACAAGACTCAACGATTAACACCACTTGTATTAAACGTATGAAAGGTCCAGTTACAAAGCAATGTTTACAAATCAGTTCTGTAAACTCTCAGAGTGTGTGTGTGTGTTCTCTGTGTTCCTTATCTGTCTAACTATCGAAATGAACATAACACACGGGTATTTATACCCAACACAGCAGGTCTGGTCGAAGGATCAGACAGACTGATCGAAAGATCATCTGTCGACCAGAAATAGCTCGAAGGATCCACATGTACCACGAAGGATGATATCCTTCGTGGTCCATCTGTCGAATGTTTATGTTTCGAGCTCATCATCGAAGGATCTAAGCTATCCTTCGATGACCATCCTTCGACCCAGCCATATTACAACCATTTTCTAACTGTTTGGCCAAGTCAAACCAGGAGGATGGTTGACTTTGTCAAACTTACAAGACTAACAAAGACATCGTTTTGTATCAAGACGAAATACAGACAAAGTACAGACATAAGTGCACCAACAAACTCCCCCTTGGCTGTAGCTTTGTCGCTGTAGCTTTGTCTCGATCTCGATCTTAATCCTTGTAGGTCCTTCGTGTCTTCAAGTCTTTGACTTCTTTTCAAGTCTTCAATGTCGGAGGATCTTTAAAGTCTTCACGTCTTGAAAGTAGAAAGTGTATCAACAAACTCCCCGTTTCATGTAGGAAGTGTGTTGACAAACTCCCCCTTAACATAAGCTCCCCCTTGAGTTATGTTCGTGAAAGTCTTGATCTTTATGAAGTGAGATCCTTGTGGTGTTGATGATGGTCAGCGGCAACTCGATCATCTTCATCATTTGAGTGCCTTCACGTCGTGTCTTCATTCCGAAGCTTGTCATCGACCATGTTCTCCTAGCCTTTAGAATCTGCACATGCAAGAAATCTAAACGCGTAATGAGAACAACCGCTTGGAATATCATAGCATAAACAAACGACACACATGTGACCATTGTTTAAACAAACACCGTCCGACAGTTTGAAAGTTTAATAAATTTGTCAATTTCGGTTTTCAATCAGGTTTCAGGTAACGAAGACTTGAGCTCCAACATCGTACGATCGAAAATGAAATAGAAATAAAATCTTTTTGGCTTTTATAAAGTTTATATTAAAACACACCTAAAATCTTTTTGGAATTTTTGAATATTTCAAATGTAAAGACTGAAAGCAGTAAATAAATATATACAAAGATGCAGAAACTGAAAGCATTAAATAAATATTTACAGACATTCTTTTTGCGAGTTTCGAGGGTAAGAGAATCATATCAGTGTACGGTCATCCCAAAACGCTCTTGTTGTTCAATTAGTTAACATTTAGATAAGCATCCTATAACAATTATCGGTATTGTTGTCCACATAAGCTCAACTTATCAGATGTAATCATGGCGAGGGGATACGTTAAGGTATGATTTATACTTACCGACCGGTGTTCATCCACATCACGACACATTCCCGAATCAAGGTATGCACGAGGGTTCATCTTACCGGTGAGTATACCGATTATCATCTGTTTGACCGTATATGATGTGAGATTCTCACTTATTTTGATTTGAAAACAAGCCCTATGTGATAGAATCACTTATTGATGAGGAACTTGATTTTCATATGCATGAGGGCGCAAGAGCAAGTCCATGAACAGGTCAGTACTTTCGTACAGCAGAGAGACGAACTTGACTCCCGGAAAGAATTTGTGATATATTATCACTTATTTTGAGGGACATGTGATTGTTGATCACTTATTGAGGTCGTATGCAATATGTACACGTATGTATAGTATCATGGAAGATCTAGACTTGCGTCCCCGTTATTTTTCGGTAAAAGATACAACCATGATACCCAGATGATAAGCAGCATAAAGACCGAATATCTCAGAACCTCGGCAATCTCTCAAACGAAATTTCGGTACCAAGACCATATGCCAATGAGTGGTTCCCACCTGGTCTTCAGTCGGATTAAGTTTATATCACCCTGCACACTTTAAAATGATTGTGAGCCTACCGATACATCTTATATAGAGCTGCTTATCGTTTTTCACTTTGCATTTCAGGTTTAAAGAGGTTTGGATAGACCACTGATGTACTATCATTTTCTCTTTTGCTCGCCAGGAAACTCATTTTTGATTTTCTATTGTTTTTGTGTTTTTGAAAATTTTGAGATGTTTTTGGATTTTCAAATAATTGGATTTACTCCCCCTAAAATAAATAAACTAAGATAAATTTAAAACACAAAGATATTTACAAAAATGATTTTCCGATGTTGGTATTACTCTTGCTTGACCTTAATGCCGTTTACCAATAATAAATAGTCAAATCTTGATTTGTCAAATGCTTTGGTAAAAAGGTCGGCACGTTGGTCATCGGTGTGGACGTAAGCAACATCGATTAGCCTTTTCTCAAAGCAATCACGTATGAAATGATACTTAATTTCGATGTGCTTAGTCTTTGAATGCTGCACAGGATTTCTAGTGATCTGTAATGCAGCAGAATTATCAACGTAAATAGGAGTAGTTAGGAATTCAAAACCGTAGTCGCGCATTTGTTGTTGGATCCATAGGACTTGGGAGCAACAACTTGAGGCAGCAATGTATTCAGCTTCGCATGTTGATGTAGCGACGCACGTCTGCTTCTTGCACTGCCATGTGACTAGGCGATTTCCCAAAAACTGACATCCAGCCGTTGTGGATTTGCCGTCGATTTTGCATCCGCCAAAATCAGAATCACTGAATGCGACCAAGTCAAAGTTATTATCCCTAGGGTACCATAGACCGGTGTCAGGGCAACCCTTCAAATAACGAAAAATCCTTTTTACAGCTGCAAGATGTGAGGCCTTCGGGTTGACTTGATATCTGGCAAGCAGGCACGTTGGGTACATTATATCTGGTCTTGATGCTGTAAGGTATATAAGAGATCCGATCATCGCGCGGTAGTACGAGGGGCTAACAGCTTCACCCTTCAACTCTGGAGTAATTCCGTGATTTTGCGGCAATGGGGTACCGATGGGCGTTGCATCAGACATCTGGAACCGGCTCAAGATGTCACCAACATATTTAGTCTGATGGATGAATATCCCAGACTCGGTTTGTTGTACTTGTAGGCCCAAAAAGAAAGTCATTTCCCCCATAGCACTCATCTCGAATTTATCCTGCATAATGCGCTCGAAATTCCTACACAAAACATCATTAGTAGAACCAAATATAATATCATCAACGTATACCTGTACCAGTAGAAGATCTCCATCTTGTTCTTTGATGAAAAGAGTACAATCGATAAGACCTCTGCGAAATCCATTCTCCAGCAAATAATTAGATAAGGTTGCGTACCAAGCTCGCGGTGCTTGATGTAGACCATATAAAGCTTTGTTTAGCAACCAAACCCGATCGGGATGGATAGGATCTTCAAAACCTGGAGGCTGTTCGACGTACACCTCTTCTTCCACCACACCATGTAAGAATGCACTTTTCACGTCCATCTGGTATACCTTGAACCCTTTGAATGAGGCATAAGCCAGAAAAATCCGAATTGCTTCTAGACGCGCAACAGGTGCATACACTTCGTTGTAGTCGATCCCTTCTATCTGACGAAAACCTTGAACGACTAGCCTTGCTTTGTTTCGAATAACGATTCCACGGTCATCCTTTTTGCATTTAAACACCCAACGGGTACCAATCTTCTTATAACCAGCAGGTTTCTCTACGAGTTTCCAGACACCAAGCTTCTGGAATTGTTGCAGTTCTTCCTGCATTGCTTCAACCCATGAGTTGTCTTTCAAAGCTTCTTTCCAAGTTCTTGGCTCTTCCTGTGAGACATAACACGCGAAAGACCAATCATTTTGTTGACCAGATTCTCTAATCGCCGTATACAAGCCTGCATTGTTGTTGTTTCGCAACATGTTTCTTGTTTGAACGCCACTCTGTACATTTCCGATGATGTTTTGTTGAGGATGGGTATTGTGAATCCTTGTTTCTGGATTATCTGGTACAGGAACATTAATACCCAGGTTGTTGAGATTCAGATCAACAACCAATTCAATACCCGGAATTGGCGAAGAGGATGATGCAGTAGCTTCAGCTGTCCTAGGAACAACCACTGGAGGAGTACCCTCTGAAGTACCATGAACTGCTATTGTTGGAGCTTCTTGATCTGCATCTAGAAATTCATCATCCTCTGAAGATTCGTTCAATTCGGTAGCATCGTGAAAGTCCTCATTATCGAGAGCATTATTATTCACTGAAGATGGTTCTTGATTGACTATAATTGGACGAACCAACGGTGAATCTGTTGCATTGTCACTCTCGAAAAACATCCTTGCCGCAGCATTTTCTTCAACGGCTTCAACATTGATCGAATTGAAAAAGTCATCGTACTCAAACATCCAAGGCTGACCAGGATTTCTGACTGGTAAAGTGTGCCTTTGTACTCTGACTTCAGACCATTCCTCGACCCTTTTAGTCTCTAGATTCCAGACTCTTAAGTTCGGGGTGGAATACCCAAGAAAGTATCCTTCAATGGCTCTTGCCCCAAACTTTCCATTAGGATCGATTATTGTGCACGGAGCTCCAAACGGTTCAAGATATGACAAGTCTGGTTTCCGTTTGTTAATAAGCTCAAAGCAGGTCTTGTTGTGCCTTTTGACTGTAAGGACTCGGTTCAACGTGTAACATGCAGAGGACACAGCTTCAGTCCAGAATGGAATCGGCAATTGTGACTCTACCAACATAGTCCTAGCAGTCTCGATCAATGTGCGGTTCTTACGTTCAGCGACGCCATTCTGTTGAGGAGTATAAGCTGCACTAAATTCGTGAAGAATACCTTTTGAAGTGCAAAACTCCGCCATGGCATGATTTTTGAATTCAGTACCATTGTCGCTACGTATCCGCCTAACCTTCAAGTTGTAAAGATTCTCAATCTGAATGATCAAGTTTTTGATAATACCGAAGGTTTCGCTCTTGTGTGCCATGAACGCCACCCAAGAAAATCTTGAATAATCATCAGTAATCACGAGGCAATATTGATCATTCCTAATGCTTTTATGCTTGACAGGACCGAACAAATCCATGTGCAAACGTTCAAGAGGAACAGCCACCGTGTTGATTTTCTTTGTAGGATGTCGCTTCTTCGTTTGTTTTCCTTTTTGGCATGAAACACAGACGTCTTGAAGATGAAAGTTTTTAAGAGGAACACCATTCACCAATTCATTTGACACCAAATGATTCATTTTGCGTAAGTGAATGTGACCCATTCGTCTGTGCCAAGAGATTGTGTCTTTTTCTGTGGCTTTGGAAACGAAACAAGTTGCTTGTGCAGACGTTGTGATAGCTTGGCTCATATCAAGGACATACAAATCATTTATCCTTGGAGCCGATAAGAGAATCCTTTCTTTTGGAATTTTGAAGCCGGGTTTCAGCACATAACATCCATTTGCATCAAAGTGTACTGAGAACTGCTTGTCACAAATTTGAGAAACACTAAGAAGATTGTGATCAAGTTGTTGTACGAAGTTGATCTTATCAAAACTAACAACCCCGTTGGAAATCATTCCTTCACCCGTAATATATCCGCCTTTATCTCCAGCAAAAGCAACATAACCTCCTCTAATAGATTTGACGTCGTAGAGAAGCTTCATGTCGCCTGTCATGTGCCTGGATGCCCCACTATCAACAATCCAAAGACTACTGATAGTTCCTCCTGGAACACCCTGCACATGAACTCACATAATTAGTTGGAGATGGGGACCCAAGCCATTGTGGTCTTGGGTCTTCCATTTTCATCAATGACAATAACCTCTACTCTTTGATGATTCGAAAATTGTGATGGTCCCCCTGAATTTGTGGTTATTTTAGGTTTCCATGTCTGTTGAAATTTACCAGTTTGATTGTTTGAAAGTTTAACTTCGTGATTGTTTGAAGTTTTTGAAAATTTTGAACTTTCTGGTTTAACTGGAATCGTTTGTTTTTGAACCATTTCATTCTTAAGTGCCTTTTCAACCACCTTGACTTGTTGGCGTTTCTGTTTCTTTTCCCTTTCTCTTACGAGTCGGGGATCTTGTTTTACAGAAACAGATCGCTTTTGGTGATTGTGTTCACGGGGATCATCATCAATTGCTTTCAACTTATGAAGATACGGGCAATTTCGAATGATATGCCCAATTGTACCACATTCAAAACATGATCTTCGTTCTACAAACCCCGAAGTATCATGTGATCGTCTTGCCGATGATGATGAACTTTGTGACCCCGAGGTACTAGGTTTTGAACTACTTGGTTCATTCCTTTTCATCACTGTTGCCTTTTTGACAAAATCTAAGTTAGATTGATTTTCAAATGTTGCAATTTTGTCTGTTCCCTTAGATTTCACAAAGTTCACATTTTTCTTCTTCTTCTGATTCGGCTTCTTTTGACTTTGAGCCGGTGCCTTTCCTTTTGGCTTGGTATGATTTTGCTGTTTTTGTACTGTTGGTAATTTCTGATTGCCAAATTGTTTTCTAACTTCAGCCTTTGGGATAGGAGGGCACTGTGTTACTGTAACATGTGGTCCTGTCTTTCCCAAAAACTTACTTGTTGAATTTTCAAAGACTTTACTAATTAATGATTGATTAACATTCTTAATAGGAAAATCTTTGTCAGAATAAATTTTATCATCACCAACAAGAGTGTACAGCAAATCCACACTCTCCGACCCTTTTTCAGACGAGGACTCAACTGCAACAGTCTTAGCGGGTTTTGCAGGAGGATCACAGAGAATATGATTCTCGAGAGGTATGTCCTCTTCTTTGATCACCGCATCAGACTTTGCTGAATCAGTATCATCAGATTCATCATCAGAAGAATCAGTATCCTCAATCACAACTGGAGGATCCTGACTTTGTTCAGCAGTTACAAATGTATCTGTTGACACATCTGAATCTGATGATACTTCCTTCTTATATCCCAGTCCTGCTGTAAATTCATTAACATCTAGAGGAACAGATGGTTCAAAGAAAACTCTATCTTCCTCATCCGGCATGGCATCATAATTATGTCTCACAGGTGGTGGACATTTCTTGTATCCAATGCATGTGACATCCCGTTTCTCTTTCTGAACATCAATGATGTGATCCAACACATAGCTAGAGCTCAAATAACTCTCTAACTTGAGTCGGATCGCCTCACTTTCTGTTTTAACACAAGCCATTTCTTTTTGCATTACTTCCAGACGAGTTATATACAGATTTATGTCAGTTTGTTTTCTGGAAACCATTTTAGTTAACTCGGTTTTATCTTTCTTTAACTTCTCAATTACCGACTTAAACTCCTTTTCATGGTTTTCATAAAACATGTTGGCTTCAGTGCACTTTGAAAGATCAACGGTCAATTTCTGATTGTGAATGAATGTCACATCATATTTCTCTTGCAAAGCCTCATGTTTGCTCTGCAATTCACCCCACTTATCATTCAAAGAAACATGTTTGTCTTGCAAGTCAAACAAACTAGCTTGTAAAGCGTCATGTTTACCTTGCAACTCAGACATGTTTGCCTCTAACTCAGCACATTTAACAAGCAAACTATCACAGTTATCACAACTAACAGAAGTGGGTTCGTCGACACATACCTGACTTGATGAACTGTTGACATTAGCCATAAAGGCTGAATGGAGAGAAAACGAAGAATAAGCAACTTGATCCACCAAAATAGATCTTCTTTGAATTCCTGCTTCAGCTTCTTCCAATAGTTCATCAATATCTGCATTAACTGATGCAGTTGATGTGTCATCTTCCTGATCATTCCCTGAACCCGAGGACTCTTCATCTGAACTTCCACTATAACCAGAAGAGTCTTCATCCTCAGAAGATTCACTACCATTGGTGGAAGATTCTCCACCACTGGCATGTTTAAGATCTTTGACAACTTCAGCAAAACAAGCGGTTCCATCTGGAGCATCATTTCCCAACTGGATTGACCAATCACAACCTTCATCTACTTGAACCACAAGTGCCTGGTTGGCATTAGATGGTCCTGCTTGACTCTGGTTGTTGACAGGCACCAATGTACGAACATTGTTCCTGTTCTGGTTCTGCTGGTTGCCTTGACTTCTGAAGGGATTTTGGTTCCCATGTTGAGATGGCCTCGTACATTCACGCTTGAAATGACCACGTTCACCACAATTGAAACATTTAACAGTCTGTTTATCAAACCCATACTTGGTGTCTTTCTTGCTTTCCAAGCTGGTTCGGCCAGTTCTCTCCATGAAATCCTTTGCTCGCCTAACAGCACTGGCAAAGGCCCACTTGATATCCATCATCTCCATCTCCTATTTATCTATCTGCTGATAGTCTTCTTGTGTCAGATTAATGTTGCCAATCTGACCTTCCACTAATCCACAGTATGCGCTCACCAAAGTGTTTAGCAGCTCCATGTGTTCTTTTGCTACTTCCACACTAACTTTAGAAAAGCTTGAGGTGTCGAGCCGTACTGTATTTGGCTTTGATTGTTGACCAGCAGATGATGTGCTTCCATAACATGCTTGCTGTTGAGGAGGAAGTGGATTCCCGTACATGTCTGTTGGTACGGTAGATTGAGGAGGAGGAAGTGGATTCCCATACATGTCGGTTGGTCCGGTAGATCGAACAGGTAATAGATTTCCGAACATATCAGTTGCTCTTGGTTGTTGGCTTTGCTGTTGTGGTGCTGGTTGAGGAACTAGATCAAGCGGATTTCCATACATATCTGTTCGAGCAGGCTTGACCGGAACTTGGATAGTATTTCCAAACATGTCAGTGGTAGACACAAACGCTGTTTGGATTGGAGCGTGTGAAGCAGGTTTTGCAGAAGTGCTAGAAGTTCCATAATACATTTCTGGATTTTGTGGCACAGCAACTCTTTTCGCCTTTAGAGTTTCTTCCTGATTCTTGTTTTCCAGGATTTGAACAAAGTCATTGAAACTCGTTGTAGCTAAATTGTACTTCATGATCTCCAAGAAGGTATTCCATTGAGGTGGCAACGCATCTGCAAACTTTTTCACAATCTCTGCTGGAGTTACAACAACCTCAAAATTTGACAACTCAGTCAGCAGATGATTAAATCTACTCGTCAAGTCTCCTAAAGACTCATTCTCCATACAAATAAAGCCATCAAACTCTTTCTTTAGCAATTCTTTTCTCAATTGGCGTGTTGCTTCATTTCCTACGCCTCTTGTCTTCAATGCGTCCCACAACCTTTTCGTTGTCTTATAACTGACGAATTGATGATAAATATCTTTGCTCAACGCCTGAGTGAGAATGGCATATGCCTTCTTTTCCAAATCATAGATCTTCTTTTGATCTTCTGTAAGATCTACAAACGTAGCAGCAGATGATGCAGCAACCTCTATTGTTTGATCGAAATCTGTGATGAATCTCAACCACAACTCTGTATTTTGACCAAGAACGTATGTATGAAATCTATCAATCCATCCTGGATATTCGTATAAATGCATCAACTTTGGAGGCCGATTCAAACTTCCCGTTTCACTCTCGCTTAAGAGAATGCTTTGAATACTTGGAGTTTGATTTGATACGAATGCCCATTGACCGGTAGACATTGCATTAGCTTGAGAGGATACTGATGCGGAAGATGACGGAGCACCAAAATACATATCAGTATTTACCAAAGTACCCCATCTTGGATTCATTTTTGATCAAGAAACAGCCGAAGGATACCTGTTCGAAAGACTTGAAAAACACAAACTGTTAAACACAAACAGACTAATGATCGAAAGATCAACACCTGTTCGAAGGATCAACAGGGTTCGAAAGATCTCTGTTGAATTTCGAACAATGTTTTCGAAAGATTCTCCAAACGAAGGATCCTTATCTTTCGAAAAAGAACTGTAGACCGAAAGATGAACACTGTTGAGTGTCGAACAATGACTTCGAAAGACTCCCCAATCGAAGGATCCTTGTCTTTCGAGAAAGAGCAGTAGATCGAAAGATGTATGTTTCGAAAATATTCCTTGGAATGAAAGATAAGTCTCAGACTTCGAAGGATGCTCGAAGGATGACTATCTATCGAACCTCCTTTGGTCGAAAGATGATCTTTCGACTTCGAAGGATATCCTTCGATCTTACTGACACGGTTGACAAATGTGACAGGTTGGTGAAAAGTTGACGGGTTGGTGAGAACTTTCGGCAGAAAGTATGTTCAGACCATATCTTTCAGGTCTGAATATGCAGGCTTTCACCAAAACAGGTAAGGTTCTAATATTTTAATCAGTTTACAACTTCCAACACACAAACACTTCTCAATATTCAAATTTTTAAGATCAAAAGTGTAGTTTTATCAAGAACACTATGAATATAACAAGAACACTTATAAATTTTCGGTGAAATTTAAACTACCAAACACAATATTTTGCTAAAATGTTTAATGAAAACCAAAAACTAACATGAGAACATGATGAACAACAAGGTTTTCAACAAAACACCAAGCAAAAATACAAGCTTACACCCGATTTTAACAAGTTTTTCCAGAAAAATATAAACTTCAAACACCCGGAAAACACCCGAAAACACTCGGTTTTAACAAGGAGAAGAGCCAATGCTCTGATACCACTTGTAGGTCCGGCTAGGGGAGGATCTAGTCGCCTAATCCTTGTGTACAAACCAACCCGGTTGTGCGGAATCCAACCGAGATAGCAAACCGAGACAGAACACGCAAATGATAAACACACAAGACTCAACGATTAACACCACTTGTATTAAACGTATGAAAGGTCCAGTTACAAAGCAATGTTTACAAATCAGTTCTGTAAACTCTCAGAGTGTGTGTGTGTGTTCTCTGTGTTCCTTATCTGTCTAACTATCGAAATGAACATAACACACGGGTATTTATACCCAACACAGCAGGTCTGGTCGAAGGATCAGACAGACTGATCGGAAGATCATCTGTCGACCAGAAATAGCTCGAAGGATCCACATGTACCATGAAGGATGATATCCTTCGTGGTCCATCTGTCGAATGTTTATGTTTCGAGCTCATCATCGAAGGATCTAAGCTATCCTTCGATGACCATCCTTCGACCCAGCCATATTACAACCATTTTCTAACTGTTTGGCCAAGTCAAACCAGGAGGATGGTTGACTTTGTCAAACTTACAAGACTAACAAAGACATCATTTTGTATCAAGACGAAATACAGACAAAGTACAGACATAAGTGCACCAACAAATAGAAGCGAAAAGAAACTACCTGTTGCAAAATTGATGTTGTTTGTGTTGTTTGATACACATTGGAGATTTTCTTTTTTGCCAAAATAACAAATTACAGGTAAACGGGCAAAAAGCTGCGTCACAACCCTTTTTTGAATTGCAAAACCGATCCTACTAAAGACCAAGTGACCCTTCAGGGTAGACAAATTAATTCTAGCATAACCCAAACAAAACTCATTAATTAAAGAGTTAAATGCCATTTAAGTCCCTATGGTTTGGGCCATTTTGTCAGTCTAGTTCAAAGGTTTCATTTTTCGCCTGTGGGTCCAAAAATGTTTCACTGTTGCCATTTTAGTCCACTGGATTAACTTCATCCGTTATTTCTGTTAACGAGAAGGGCAATTCGGTAATTTTATATGGCCGAATTGCCCTTTTAGTTAACAGAATTACATATAAATTACCGAATTGCCCTTCTTGTTAACAGAAAAAATGGATGACGTTAACCCAGTGGACTAAAATAGCAACATTGAATCATTTTTGGACCCACAGACGAAAAATGAAACATTTGGACTAAACCGACAAAATTGATAGAGCAAAACAGAAAATCTAATCCCAAATATTGCACAAACTCGGATGATTTTATTGATAATACTTCAACACTTATATAGGAAATACATGCAACGGCTAAAAACTTCAACAAAAGAAAAAATAACAATCAATACGTAAAAACTGGATCAAGCCATAAAACCAGGAACTAGCTTGACCATGCACATAATTCTCATCCGATAACAACTTCAAACGGTTAGTAGGATAACGGTCACTTTAAGATTGAATTGCGTCCAATACCCTCCTTTAATTCAATCTTTCTGACTCTGAGAGCTTCCCTAAAATAACTAAACTGGTCCGGTCCAAGTGGCTTTGTCAGTAAATCAGCAATCTGATCTTCAGTCTTGCAAGGCTTTAGTTCTATCTGCTTTGAGTCTACCATGCTTTTAATGTAATGAAACTTGATATCAATGTGTTTGCTTCTGCTATGAAATGCTGCATTCTTTGTCATGAAGATGGCTGATTCATTGTCACAATAGATCTCAGTTGCCTCTTCTTGTTTATAGCCCAATTCATTTAATAGTTGCCTCATCCAGATTGCTTGACATGCTGCTCCAGTTGCTGAGATGTACTCAGCTTCAGTTGATGAAAGAGCCACAACTTGCTGCTTCTTTGAGCTCCAAGACACTACACTACTACCGATTGAGAACACATAGGCTGATATACTCTTTCTATCATCATTTGATCTAGCCCAATCACTATCCGAGTAACCAATTAGCTTGACAGCTACATCTCCTTCATACCATATACCATAATCAAGTGTTGCAGCCACATACCTCAGAATTCTTCTTGCTGCTCCATGGTGTTTTGAAGTTGGACATTGCATATATCTTGCAATGAATCCAACTGCAAATGCTAATTCAGGCCTTGTATGTGTCAAGTATAACAATCCTCCCACTAAACTTCTGAACTCAGTTCCATCAACCTTGCCTGCATCATCTCCTTGTAACTTTTCACCTTTATTCATAGGTGTTACTACACCCTTGCATCCCCACATACCGAATTTCTTAAGAAGATCTGTGGCATATTTCTTTTGTGACACAAAAACACCATTCATTGTTTGATTAATTTCCAATCCAAGGAAGTAAGCTAACTTCCCTAAATCAGTCATATCAAACTCTTTAATCATTTTCATTTTGAATTCTTCTATCAAATGTGGAGAGGAGCTGGTATATATTATATCATCAACATAAATGCAAATGATAATAATATCACCTTCATCAGTCCTCTTTATATAAACAGTAGGCTCACTTGTGAGTCTCAGATATGAATTATCATTTAAATAGGAGTTGATACATTCATACCAGGCCCTTGGCGATTGTTTGAGACCATAGAGAGCCTTGTGCAGCCTGTAAACCTTATGCTCTTCACCCTTAACTTCAAATCCTGGTGGTTGTGTCACATAAACTTCCTCTTGTAAAGGCCAGTTCAAGAAGGCGGACTTGACATCAAGTTGAAAGATAGCCCACTTTTGTTGAGCCGCTAATGAGAGAATCACTCTAATTGTTTCGAATCGTGCTACAGGAGCAAAAGTCTCTTCATAGTTGATGCCATATTCCTTAGCATATTCCTTTGCCACAATCCTGGCTTTATACTTTTTGATTTCACCACTTGCATCCATTTTCACTCTAAACACCCACTTGAGACCAATAGCCTGTTGATCACTAGGCAGTTCAACCAGGGACCAGGTCTTGTGTTCTTCTAGAGACTTCAATTCTTGAATCATAGCCCTTCTCCACTGTTGATTCTTCGCAGCTTCCACATACGATCTTGGCTCCATTGATGACAGAACCAGTTGGCATTCATACAGTTGTTGCACTTGATCATTATTAAGAGGGACTGTTTCTTGATAAACCTGATTCAACGACTTGGTTCTGGGATTGTTGTTGCTACTTCCAGAGTTGGGCTCACTTTGATCATTGGTTTCATCTTCTTCATTGACTGAATTATTGCTGCCACTTTCATTATTATCTCCACTATCTTCAGACTCCCAAATAGTAACCAATTCAGCAGGCAATCCATGCTTATCTTCTTGATTATCGGTCCACTTTGCATGTTCATCAAACACTACATATCTACTGGTCACAACTCTTCTTTTCACTGGATCATATAGTCTGTAGGCTTTAGAGTTTGGTGAATAACCAATGAAAATCCATTTGCAGGCTTTTTCTTCCATCTTCCTTCTTTGCTGCTTGGGAATGTGACTATATGCAACACACCCAAAAACTTTTAAATGATGAACTGAAGGAATGCGATTATACCATACCTGAAAAGGTGTAGCTTCATCAAGAGCCTTTGTTGGTGACAAGTTTCTGAGATAAACAGCTGTGGCAACGGCTTCACTCCAGAATACATTACTGAGATTCTTTTCATGCAACATGATCAGGGCCATTTCTCCTATGGTTCTGTTCTTCCTCTCAGAAACTCCATTGTGTTCCGGTGTATAGGGAGATGTCAAATCCCTCCTTATTCCTTCTTGCTCACAAAATGCCATGAACTCATTTGAACAGAATTCTCCACCTCTGTCACTTCGAAAGGCCTTAATCTTCCTACTTGTTTCATTTTCAACTTTGGCTTTAAAGACTTTAAACTTATCAAATACTTCATCTTTTCTATATAGAAAATAAACCCAAGACATCTTGCTTACATCATCAATGAATAATAAGAAGTACCTGCTTCCGCCCAAGGATTTTGTTGACATAGGTCCACACACATCAGCATGAATTAAGTCAAGAACTTCAGATGTTCTAGTTCCTTGTGACAGAAAAGGAGCCCTTGTCATCTTTCCACTGACACAACTTTCACAAACATTCCAATTTCTGATTTTTGGCAATCCATAAACCAACTGGTTGCTACTCAAGCTTTGCAAGCTTCGTTCATTAAGATGCCCAAATCTTAGATGCCACATATACGACTCATCAACAATAGTGGCGAAGGCTACATTATTTGCATTTGAAACATCAAGAGGAAACGTGTTATTACTAGCAACAGGAATCATACACACCGTCTCACCAGTTTGCTTCTTAATAATTGTGCATGCACCTTCATCAAATACCAACCTATGTCTCGTTTTCATCAGTTGCCCAACACTTAGCAGATTATAACCTAGATCAGGTGAATAATAGACATCATCTAATGTCTTAAACTGGCCACCTGCTACTTCAAGCCTTATAGTCCCTTTCCCTTCAACAATAATTTTCTTACCATTTCCCATTCTCACAGCTAAGTTTCTTAAATAATGATAACTGACCTGTCATATGGTTTGAGCAACCACTATCAAGAAACCAGATGTGAGAAGGATTAACCTCATCTTTTGTTGTCACCAATGCTACTTCTTCATCATCTTCCACAGCCATGAACAATTGCCCTTCTTCTTCATCATTATCATCTCCTATGGCAGGGGATGCTTGTGGTTCATTCCAGCAATCTCTACTGAGATGACCGAATTTGTTGCAGTTATAACATTGAATACCTGCTTTTCCTCGTCCATTTTGTTGGTGCACTTGTGTCTGTACTTTGTCTGTATTTCGTCTTGATACATAACGATGTCTTTGTAGTCCTGTAAGTTTGACCAAGTCAACCATCCTCCGGTTTGACTTGGTCAAACAGTTTGAAATTGGTTATAATATGGCTGGGTCGAAGGATGGTCATCGAAGGATAGCTTAGATCCTTCGATGATGAGCTCGAAACATAAACATTCGACAGATGGACCACGAAGGATATCATCCTTCGTGGTACATGTGGATCCTTCGAGCTATTTCTGGTCGACAGATGATCTTTCGATCAGTCTGTCTGATCCTTCGACCAGACCTGTTGTGTTTGGGTATAAATACCCGTGTGTTGTGTTCACTTCATAAGTTAGACTAGAGAGACAAGTTAGAAAGAGTTAGACAGATAAGGAACATAGAGAACACACACACACTCTCTGAGAGTTTACAGAACTGATTTGTAAACATTGCTTTGTAACTGGACCTTTCATACGTTTAATACAAGTGGTGTTAATCGTTGAGTCTTGTGTGTTTATCATTTGCGTGTTCTGTCTCGGTTTGCTATCTCGGTTGGATTCCGCACAACCGGGTTGGTTTGTACACAAGGATTAGGCGACTAGATCCTCCCCTAGCCGGACCTACAAGTGGTATCAGAGCCGTGGCTCTTTTCCTTGTTAAAAACCGGGTTTATACAAGACTTTGGAGTGTTTTGGACAAAACTCACTCGGTTTTTGCAGCCGTTTTTACTGTTTTTCTCGATTATCTTTACGTTAAAACGTGTTCTAAACTAACCGGGTGTGTTGCATGACGGGTTGGGTAACTTAAAAACTTGTTTTTGAGTTGTTTGGTATTTTCCGGCCAAAATTCCGGCTTCTCCGGTGACCGGTTTCTGGATAAAGTTTGTCATTTTTGGGTTATATTTTATTTGTTCAAATCTGTTTTTGCAGAAAATGATGGTCTGAACCATACTTTCTGCCGAAAGATTTACCAACCCATCACCTTTTTCACCAACCTGTCACTCTTTGTCAACTGTGTCAGAGCAGTTCGAAAGATATCCTTCGAAGTCGAAAGACCATCTTTCGATCAGTGGAGGTTCGATAGATCATCATCCTTCGAACCAAGGAATCATTTCGAAACATACATCTTTCGATCTACTGCTCTTTCTCGAAAGACAAGGATCCTTCGATTGGGGAGTCTTTCGAAGTCATTGTTCGACACTCAACAGTGTTCATCTTTCGGTCTACAGTTCTTTTTCAAAAGATAAGGATCCTTCGGTTTGGAGAATCTTTCGAAATCAATTGTTCGAAATTCAACAGAGATCTTTCGAACACTGTTGATCCTTCGAACAGGTGTTGATCTTTCGATCATTAGTCTGTTTGTGTTTAACAGTTTGTGTTTTTCAAGTCTTTCGAACAGGTATCCTTCGGCTGTTATCTTTAGTCAAAAATGAATCCAAGATGGAATACTCCGGTAAATACGGATATGTATTATGGAACTCCGTCTCCGGATACAGCTTCCTCAAGACCAACGGCGTTTGTCACAATCACAAATTGTTTTGGCACTCCAATCCAAGTTCCGGTCCCTCCAAAAACAGACATGTATGGAAATTCGCTTGAACCAGTTCCTCAACAAGTACCACAACAGCAAAGCCAACGACTTATCAGAACAACAGATATGTACGGAAATCCGCTTCAACCAGTTCCTCCAACAGTTGCCTCACAGTGCCATCCTTCTACGGTAGCACCATCATCTCTTGATACAAGGAACTGTAGTCAGACAAAAACGGCGCTATATGCTGAAATTGTCAAAGATGCCAGCAATGGTGAATCCTCGGGAAATAATGACAGTTCTGAACATGACAGTAGTTCAGATGAAGATGTTTCAACTTCAGTTGAGGATGATACAACTTCAAGTTCAAGCGAGGATGGATCTGAATATGAATCATCAAGGGAGGTTGTTGATTCTGATGCAGAAAGGTCAACATCTGAGAGTGATTCCAGTCAGGTATGTGTCGATGAACCCACTGCTGTTAGTTGTGATAACTGTGATAGTTTGCGTGTTAAATGTGCTGATTTAGAGGCAAACATGTCTGAGTTGCAAGGCAAACATGATGCTTTACAAGCTAGTTTGTTTGACTTGCAAGACAAACATGTTTCATTGAATGATAAGTGGTGTGAATTGCAAAGCAAACACGAGGCTTTGCAAGAGAAATATGATGTGACATTCATCCACAATCAGAAATTGACTGTTGATCTTTCGAAGTGCACTGAAGCCAACATGTTTTATGAAAACCATGAAAAGGAATTTAAATCGATGATTGAGAAATTAAAGAAAGATAAAACCGAGCTGACAAAAATGGTTTCCAGAAAACAAACTGACATAAATTTGTATATCACACGTCTTGAAATAATGCAAAAAGAGATGGCTTGTGTTAAAACAGAAAGTGAGGCGATCCGACTCAAGTTAGACAGTTATTTGAGCTCTAGCTATGTGTTGGATCACATCATTGACGTTCAGAAAGAGAAACGGGATGTCACATGCATAGGTTATAAGAAATGTCCACCACCCGTGAGAAACAATTATGATGCTATGCCTGATGAGGAGTATATAACTCATTTTGAGCCATCTGTTCCTTTGGACGTTGAGGAATTTGCAGCAGGACTCGGATACAGGAAAGAGGTATCATCAGATTCAGATGTGTCAGCAGATACATGTGTGTCTTCTGCCGAACTGAATCAGGATCCTCCAGTTGTGATTGAGGATGCTGATTCTTCTGATGATGAATCTGATGATACTGATTCAGCAAAGTCTGATGCGGTGATCAAAGAAGAGGACATACCTCTCGAGAATCATATTCTCTGTGATCCTCCTGCAAAACCCGCTAAGACTGTTGCAGTTGAGTCCTCGTCTGAAAAAGGGTCGGAGAGTGTGGATTTGCTGTACACTCTTGTTGGTGATGATAAAATTTATTCTGACAAAGATTTTCCTATTAAGAATGTTAATCAATCATTAATTAGTAAAGTCTTTGAAAATTCAACAAGTAAGTTTTTGGGAAAGACAGGACCACATGTTACTGTAACACAGTGCCCTCATATCCCAAAGGCTGAAGTTAGAAAACAATTTGGCAATCAGAAATTACCAACAGTACAAAAACAGCAAAATCATACCAAGCCAAAAGGAAAGGCACCGGCTCAAAGTCAAAAGAAGCCGAATCAGAAGAAGAAGAAAAATGTGAACTTTGTGAAATCTAAGGGAACGGACAAAATTGCAACATTTGAAAATCAATCTAACTTAGATTTTGTCAAAAAGGCAACAGTGATGAAAAGGAATGAACCAAGTAGTTCAAAACCTAGTACCTCGGGGTCGCAAAGTTCCTCATCATCGGCAAGACGATCACATGATACTTCGGGGTTTGTAGAACGAAGATCATGTTTTGAATGTGGTACAATTGGGCATATCATTCGAAATTGCCCGTATCTTCATAAGTTAAAAGCAATTGATGATGATCCCCGTGAACACAATCACCAAAAGCGATCTGTTTCTGTAAAACAAGATCCCCGACTTGTAAGAGAAAGGGAAAAGAAACAGAAACGCCAACAAGTCAAGGTGGTTGAAAAGGCACTTAAGAATGAAGTGGTTCAAAAACAAACGGTTCCAGTTAAACCAGAAAGTTCAAAATTTTCAAAAACTTCAAACAATCACGAAGTTAAACTTTCAAACAATCAAACTGGTAAATTTCAACAGACATGGAAACCTAAAATAACCAAAAATTCAGGGGGGACCAACACAATTTTCGAATCATCAAAGAATAGAGGTTATTGTCATTGATGAAAATGGAAGACCCAAGACCACAATGGCTTGGGTCCCCATCTCCAACTAATTATGTGAGTTCATGTGCAGGGTGTTCCAGGAGGAACTATCAGTAGTCATTGGATTGTTGATAGTGGGGCATCCAGGCACATGACAGGCGACATGAAGCTTCTCTACGACGTCAAATCTATTAGAGGAGGTTATGTTGCTTTTGCTGGAGATAAAGGCGGATATATTACGGGTGAAGGAATGATTTCCAACGGGGTTGTTAGTTTTGATAAGATCAACTTTGTACAACAACTTGATCACAATCTTCTTAGTGTTTCTCAAATTTGTGATAAGCAGTTCTCAGTACACTTTGATGCAAATGGATGTTATGTGCTGAAACCCGGCTTCAAAATTCCCAAAGAATGGATTCTCTTATCGGCTCCAAGGATAAATGATTTGTATGTCCTTGATATGAGCCAAGCTATCACAACGTCTGCACAAGCAACATGTTTCGTTTCCAAAGCCACAGAAAAAGACACAATCTCTTGGCACAGGCGAATGGGTCACATTCACTTACGCAAAATGAATCATTTGGTGTCAAATGAATTGGTGAATGGTGTTCCTCTTAAAAACTTCCATCTTCAAGACGTCTGTGTCTCGTGCCAGAAAGGAAAACAAACTAAGAAGCGACATCCTACAAAGAAAATCAACACGGTGGCTGTTCCTCTTGAACGTTTGCACATGGATTTGTTCGGTCCTGTCAAGCACAAAAGCATTAGGAATGATCAATATTGCCTCGTGATAACTGATGATTATTCAAGATTTTCTTGGGTGGCGTTCATGGCACACAAGAGCGAAACCTTCGGTATTATCAAAAACTTGATCATTCAGATTGAGAATCTTTACAACTTGAAGGTTAGGCGGATACGTAGCGACAATGGTACTGAATTCAAAAATCATGCCATGGCGGAGTTTTGCACTTCAAAAGGTATTCTTCACGAATTTAGTGCAGCTTATACTCCTCAACAGAATGGCGTCGCTGAACGTAAAAACCGCACATTGATCGAGACTGCTAGGACCATGTTGGTAGAGTCGCAGCTGCCCATTCCATTTTGGACTGAAGCTGTGTCCTCTGCATGCTACACGTTGAACCGAGTCCTTACAGTCAAAAGGCACAACAAGACCTGCTTTGAGCTTATTAACAAACGGAAACCAGACTTGTCATATCTTGAACCGTTTGGAGCTCCTTGCACAATTATCGATCCTAATGGAAAGTTTGGGGCAAGAGCAATTGAGGGATACTTTCTTGGGTATTCCACCCCGAACTTAAGAGTCTGGAATCTAGAGACTAAAAGGGTCGAGGAATGGTCTGAAGTCAGAGTACAAAGGCACACTTTACCAGTCAGAAATCCTGGTCAGCCTTGGATGTTTGAGTACGATGACTTTTTCAATTCGATCAATGTTGAAGCCGTTGAAGAAAATGCTGCGGCAAGGATGTTTTTCGAGAGTGACAATGCAACAGATTCACCGTTGGTTCGTCCAATTATAGTCAATCAAGAACCATCTTCAGTGAATAATAATGCTCTCGATAATGAGGATTTTCACGATGCTTCCGAATTGAACGAATCTTCAGAGGATGATGAATTTCTAGATGCAGATCAAGAAGCTCCAACAACAGCAGTTCATGGTACTTCAGAGGGTACTCCTCCAGTGTTTGTTCCTAGGACAGCTGAAGCTACTGCATCATCCTCTTCGCCAATTCCGGGTATTGAATTGGTTGTGGATCTCAATTTCAACAACCTGGGTATTAATGTTCCTGTACCAGATAATCCAGAAACAAGGATTCACAATACCCATCCTCAACAAAACATCATCGGAAATGTACAGAGTGGCGTTCAAACAAGAAACATGTTGCGAAACAACAACAATGCAGGCTTGTATACGGCGATTAGAGAATCTGGTCAACAAAATGATTGGTCTTTCGCGTGTTATGTCTCACAGGAAGAGCCAAGAACTTGGAAAGAAGCTTTGAAAGATAACTCATGGGTTGAAGCAATGCAGGAAGAACTGCAACAATTCCAGAAGCTTGGTGTCTGGAAACTCGTAGAGAAACCTGCTGGTTATAAGAAGATTGGTACCCGTTGGGTGTTTAAATGCAAAAAGGATGACCGTGGAATCGTTATCCGAAACAAAGCAAGGCTAGTCGTTCAAGGTTTTCGTCAGATAGAAGGGATCGACTACAACGAAGTGTATGCACCTGTTGCACGTCTAGAAGCAATTCGGATCTTTCTGGCTTATGCCTCACTCAAAGGTTTCAAGGTGTACCAGATGGACGTGAAAAGTGCATTCTTACATGGTGTGGTGGAAGAAGAGGTGTACGTCGAACAGCCTCCAGGTTTTGAAGATCCTATCCATCCCGATCGGGTTTGGTTGCTCAACAAAGCTCTATATGGTCTACATCAAGCACCGCGAGCTTGGTATGCAACCTTATCTAATTATTTGCTGGAGAATGGATTTCGCAGAGGTCTTATCGATTGTACTCTCTTCATCAAAGAACAAGATGGAGATCTTCTACTGGTACAGGTATACGTTGATGATATTATATTTGGTTCTACTAATGATGTTTTGTGTAGGGATTTCGAGCGTGTTATGCAGGATAAATTCGAGATGAGTGCTATGGGGGAAATGACCTTCTTTTTGGGCCTACAAGTACAACAAACCGAGTCTGGGATATTCATCCATCAGACTAAATATGTTGGTGACATCTTGAGCCGGTTCCAGATGTCTGATGCAACGCCCATCGGTACCCCATTGCCGCAAAATCACGGAATTACTCCAGACTTGAAGGGTGAAGCTGTTAGCCCCTCGTACTACCGCGCGATGATCGGATCTCTTATGTACCTCACAACATCAAGACCAGATATAATGTACCCAACGTGCCTGCTTGCCAGATATCAAGTCAACCCGAAGGCCTCACATCTTGCAGCTGTAAAAAGGATTTTTCGTTATTTGAAGGGCTACCCTGACACCGGTCTATGGTACCCTAGGGATAATAACTTTGACTTGATCGCATTCAGTGATTCTGATTTTGGCGGATGCAAAATCGACGGCAAATCCACAACGGCTGGATGTCAGTTTTTGGGAAATCGCCTAGTCACATGGCAGTGCAAGAAGCAGACGTGCGTCGCTACATCAACATGCGAAGCTGAATACATTGCTGCCTCAAGTTGTTGCTCCCAAGTCCTATGGATCCAACAACAAATGCGTGATTACGGTTTTGAATTCCTAACTACTCCTATTTACGTTGATAATTCTGCTGCCTTACAGATCACTAAAAATCCTGTGCAGCATGCAAAGACTAAGCACATCGAAATTAAGTATCACTTCATACGTGATTGCTTTGAGAAAAGGCTAATCGATGTTGCTTACGTCCACACCGATGACCAACGTGCCGACCTTTTTACCAAAGCTTTTGACAAATCAAGATTTGACTATTTATTATTGGTAAACGGCATTAAGGTCAAGCAAGAGTAATACCAACATCGGAAAATCATTTTTGTAAATACCTTTGTGTTTTAAAATTTGTCTTAGTTTATTGATTTTAGGGGGAGTAAATCCAAATTTGAAAATCCAAAAACATCGAAAAATTTCAAAAACACAAAAACAATAGAAAAGCAAAAATGAGTTTCCTGGCGAGCAAAAGAGAAAATGATAGTACATCAGTGGTCTATCCAAACCTCTTTAAACCTGAAATGCAAAGTGAAAAACGATAAGCAGCTCTATATAAGATGTATCGGTAGGCTCACAATCATTTTAAAGTGTGCAGGGTGATATAAACTTAAATTCGACTGAAGACCAGGTGGGAACCATTCATTGGCATATGGTCTTGGTACCGAAATTTCGTTTGAGAGATTGCCGAGGTTTTGAGATATTCGGTCTTTTTGCTGCTTATCATCTGGGTATCATGGTTGTATCTTTTACCGAAAAATATCGGGGACGCAAGTCTAGATCTTCCATGATACCATACATACGTGTACATATTGCATACGACCTCAATAAGTGATCAACAATCACATGTCCCCAAATAAGTGATAATATATCACAGATTCTTTCCGGGAGTCAAGTTCGTCTCTCTGCTGTACGAAAGTACTGACCTGTTCACGGACTTGCTCTTGTGCCCTCATGCATATGAAAATCAAGTTCCTCATCAATAAGTGATTCTATCACATAGGGCTTGTTTTCAAATCAAAATAAGTGAGAATCTCACATCATATACGGTCAAACAGATGATAATCGGTATACTCACCGGTAAGATGAACCCTCGTGCATACCTTGATACGGGAATGTGTCGTGATGTGGATGAACACCGGTCGGAAAGTATAAATCATACCTTAACGTATCCCCTCGCCATGATTACAAATGATAAGTTGAGCTTATGTGGACAACAATACCGATAATTGTTATAGGATGCTTATCTAAATGTTAACTAATTGAACAACAAGAGCGTTTTGGCATGACCGTACACTGATATGATTCTCTTACCCTCGAAACTCACAAAAAGAATGTCTGTAAATATTTATTTAATGCTTTCAGTTTCTGCATCCCTGTATATATTTATTTACTGCTTTCAGTCTTTACATTTGAAATATTAAAACACACCTAAAATTGTTTTAATATAAACTTTTTAAAAGCCAAAAAGATTTTATTTCTATTTTATTTTCGATCGTACGATGTTGGAGCTCAAGTCTTCGTTACCTAAAACCTGATTGAAAACCGAAATGACTATATCTTCATAAACGGTCGAAATTTGCAAGTTTTGAAAGTTAAAGACTAAAATTGATAAATTTTCTAAACTTTCAAACTGTCGGACGGTGTTTGTTTGAACAAATGGTCACATGTGTGTAGTTTGCTTATGATATTCCAGGCAGTTGTTCTCATTACGCGTTTAGATTTCTTGCATGTGCAGATTCTAAAGGCAAGGAGAACATGGTCGATGACAAGCTTCGGAATGGAGACACAATGTGAAGGCACTCAAGTGATGAAGATGATCGAGTTGCCGCTGACCATCATCAACACCACAAGGATCTCACTTCATAAAGAACAAGTATTTCACGAGCATAACTCAAGGGGGAGCTTATGTTAAGGGGGAGTTTGTCAACACACTTCCTACATGAAACGGGGAGTTTGTTGGTACACTTTCTGCTTTCAAGACGTGAAGACTTTAAAGATCCTCCGACATTGAAGACTTGAAAGGATTTCAAAGACTTGAAGTCACGAAGATCAAGAATTAAGATCGAGACAAAGCTACGAGACAAAGCTACAGCCAAGGGGGAGTTTGTTGGTGCACTTGTGTCTGTACTTTGTCTGTATTTCGTCTTGATACATAACGATGTCTTTGTAGTCCTGTAAGTTTGACCAAGTCAACCATCCTCCGGTTTGACTTGGTCAAACAGTTTGAAATTGGTTGTAATATGGCTGGGTCGAAGGATGGTCATCGAAGGATAGCTTAGATCCTTCGATGATGAGCTCGAAACATAAACATTCGACAGCTGGACCACGAAGGATATCATCCTTCGTGGTACATGTGGATCCTTCGAGCTATTTCTGGTCGACAGATGATCTTTCGATCAGTCTGTCTGATCCTTCGACCAGACCTGTTGTGTTTGGGTATAAATACCCGTGTGTTGTGTTTACTTCGTAAGTTAGACTAGAGAGACAAGTTAGAAAGAGTTAGACAGATAAGGAACACAGAGAACACACACACACTCTCTGAGAGTTTACAGAACTGATTTGTAAACATTGCTTTGTAACTGGACCTTTCATACGTTTAATACAAGTGGTGTTAATCGTTGAGTCTTGTGTGTTTATCATTTGCGTGTTCTGTCTCGGTTTGCTATCTCGGTTGGATTCCGCACAACCGGGTTGGTTTGTACACAAGGATTAGGCGACTAGATCCTCCCCTAGCCGGACCTACACATTTGTTCTTCCTCGACCACGACCTCTTCCTCTTGGAGGTCCTCTTCATCTGCTTCTCATAAACAGGCCAGCATCTTCTTCTTTGGCTTGTAACACCTGCTCTTTAGCAACATTTTCATTTCCTCTATTAATTCTTGCTTCATGTGACTGCAACGACCCCATCAATTGATCAAAGGTTAACACACTTAGATCTTTTGATTCTTCAATGGCAGCCACAATGTGATCCCACTTGACAGGCAAACTCCTCAATACTTTCTCAACAACTTTCTGATCAGATACATCTTCACCATAAGCCCTTTGTTGATTAACAATCTTCATTACTTTTGACAGAAAATCTCCCACTGGTTCCCCTTCTTTCATATGTATGGTTTCAAAATCTCTCCGCAGACCTTGTAACTTCACCATCTGAACCTTTGTGTCTCCTTCATACTCATTTTGCAAGAGAGTCCAAGCCTGTTTGGATGTTGTTGCACCTGCAATACGGGAAAATAATTCATCATGGACACCAGATTGAATAAGAGAAAGTGTACGAGCATCTTTTCTCTTATTATCTCGGAGTCTCATTCGATCAACGTCTGCTGCATTGAAACCGTTTTCCACAAAATCCCAAAGATCTTGTGACATGAGAATGGTCTTCATTCGGATCTTCCAAAATTCATAACCTTCACCTTTGAAGATCGGAAGCGTTGCATTCACGGTACTAGGGTTCATGTTATTCCAGGCCATTGGATGAAAAACAGATTGAAAGTGAGAAAGATAATTGAGAGATTGATCAGAACCTGGTTTGCTCTGATACCAAATGATAGAGCAAAACAGAAAATCTAATCACAAATATTGCACAAACTCGGATGATTTTATTGATAATACTTCAACACTTATATAGGAAATACATGCAACGGCTAAAAACTTCAACAAAAGAAAAAATAACAATCAATACGTAAAAACTGGATCAAGCCATAAAACCAGGAACTAGCTTGACCATGCACATTATTCTCATCCAATAACAACTTCAAACGGCTAATAGGATAACGGTCACTTTAAGATTGATGACAAAATGACCAAAACCACATAGACTAAAATGACATTTAACTCTACAAATTAATACACGGGTTTCAAAAATTCAACCCGCAAACCCGAAACCTAAACCATGCCTACTCAACATGATTGACACATTACAACAGTTACAGGCAACTTATAGGTTGAAGTAATCCAGAAGCAGTGCCGGCAGCATACGAGCAAGATGAATTCGCTGGTTGACCTCCAAATTTAAGGTCAACATCCTTTAACACAATTCCACTACACGGATTCCCCTTGCTGCAATCAAACTTCACTGCTACGCGTGTTGCTGATGTTCCATGCACATTTTCGTACATCACGTTGCTGATCTTTACTCCTGAAGCCTCATTGGGACAGTTGTTATTATTCGGACAGTAATTTCCATCTATTATGATCGGGAACTTAACGTTCATCATCGTTGCTCCCTTGAAATAAACACCGTTAACGAACCCATTGCTACTCCTCGCCCATGCTTTTATCCTCAGACCGTTCGTTGTACCTACGAATGTGGTCGTTTTTACTGTTACATTCTGGACACCGGGTTCTTCCCGTTCCCACCCCAGACTCCCAATGCTGCATCCGGAAATCAAATGTATAATCATTAGCAAATTGTTATCTCGTGGGATAGAGGAAAAGTTTGCTTTTATATCACCCCGCCCAGACCCTACATTGGATGGGATATTACCGGGTACGTTTATTTGTCTATATACATGTGTGTGCGCATGTGTTTTTCTTAACCAAAATGGTGTATTTCAAGAAAGTTGTTAGTAAAATGGTGTGTTTGAGAATTCCGAAAAAGAAACTTATGTGTTAGTTGGGTGTACCTTATGCCGTGACCGGGTCCACAAACCACCTTTTCTATCCAGATATTAGAGTTTCCTGGGCCTATCGAGACGCAGTCGTCGCCTGTTGAGATTTTAGAGCTCAAAATGGTGATTCCTGTGGAATATTTTAAATGGATGCCATCTGTGTTCGGGCTGGGCCCAGGTGCTACGATGCTAACTCCTTGTATTTTCGCGTTCTTGCAACTATAGAGCATCATGTGAAACATTTGGCTGTTTAATGACCTTAATTTACTGATCACTATGTTTTGGGAATGGTAGAAGCCAAGTGTCTGCAACAAATACATGTTCATTATAATTTCATGAAAAAAGAAAAAAGAAAATAGGTACACAAACACGCGATGTAGATTTGTCGAAGTGTATGGTCTTACCGTAGATCCTTTAGGACATGCTTTTCCAGATGTTTTGCAGGCCCATAGAGAAGATCCTTGGGCATCAAGGGTCCCACCGTTTATGATGACATTCTTAACTATGTAGAACTTGATCCAGACTTGCGCGTTGCCAATAGCATTATAACTAGATGGTGCCACCAAGGTACCAGCTATGTTGAATGTGATGGTTCGGCTCTTACATCCTTGACCAGAGAATGTAAGCGCCGAGGCAATCAAGTACTTGCCAGCTGGCACATAAATGCTAGCGGGAGTGGTAGAGTTACATGACAAACTCCATGCTTTCAAGAATGCGTTCTTTGAGTCTGAGCGGCCATCTGGCTTGGCTCCAAAACTTTGGACATTGTACATAACCTTTGCGGATGATAACCGCGAAACTAGGAAAAGCAAGACCATGATATGTTTGATCACCATGATAACTGATATGTGTATCTCCTCTCTATACTTACTTTGAAGTAGTTGCTTAGTTAGTTTTGTATGTTATGTACTTATTGATTTGGTTATTTATAGTTATAGTTAAGAACATAATAAGTACAGGTAGAGGGGTACATGCAATGATCAGGGTTTGCATTATTTGATAATGATTGATAAGAAGTAGTCCGTATGAATAGGAGTATAAACTGATCGAATGTCAAATGGGTGGCAACTTGAAAGGAATATTAATCATGTAAACACTAATTAATATTATACCTTTCAAACAATTCTTTTAATATTTACAGTTGTACTTAATTCCCTTAGTTGGTTTCAACAAAAAGGATTTTGATAAGGGAAAATTATGGATTGCAATTGTGTAGGATTGTTTCCGATCGGTGGGTTGAACTGATAAACTCGACGACGATCCACATATTTATTTGTGTCAAAGTTATCAATCTCAATTAGAACACACGAAAAGCATGCAGCCCGTGTGGTTCATTTATTTAAACGAAACAAACGGTTTGTGGGTTGTAAATGAGTTGTTATAAATAAACCGTAAATGGGTTGACATGCTGTCCTTATAAAGTGTACTTTCTGTTATAATTTTAAACGGGCTAGTGGTTAACGCTTCTACCCGAACACGAGTTATTTTTTTAAACATGTGAAACACTGAAACAGTTCAACTTGAAAATATAAAACTTGATTGTTTTTACTTTGTGTTTGAAGTGTTGTCATACTTAGAAAAAAGGCATAGAAATAAATTTAGTTTTATGTCTGTTATTATTAGTTATATTAATGTCTAAACCTCATTATAAACTGTATCTAACTCAATTAGGTAGAGTTATATTATATGACACAATATAATATTTCCTACTACATGATACAATAAAAAAACCAAAAAGTATAACGACTATCAAAACCCAAAGCTAAGTAAACTTTCAAAAATTAGCTATTAAAGATAAATGATTAGTCAATGCTTGTAATTTCCTATAATTTGGCTTTTTAATCTTTAACAATCTGGAATAAGATGAGCCTTTAATAATTTCCTATAATTCCAAAAAGTATAATTTGGAATTAGATGAGCCTTTAATAATGAAACTAGCTCGTGACTAATGGTAGGTGATTCTTTATTTAAAAGTGGATATAGGCTGGTAAGCTGGTGCATATGATCCCACATGGGTTAGACTTTAGAAGAATGTCAAACAATTTTAATATTTACTAGAAATTCAAACAATTTTAAAGCGCAAGAATTTTCTATAAAAATTAGTGATTAGTTTGTTAACGGTCATAACAGATATTGACAATATTAAACTCTCAAAACTCACAAATATCACAATCATGTAGTCATTATAATGGTCAAAGTGGGTGCCAAAGAAGTGTAACATCCTAATTTGGAGAGCCGAGATGGGAAGGATCGCGACGACCGATGCCCTTATTAAAAGGATCTGCTTCAATGGTGACTCGTTATGTCCCCTATGCGAAGACGGCGAGGAGTCGGCTGCTCATCTCTTTTGCTCGTGCTTTGTTGCCTCAAATATTTGGTGTATGATTAGTCGTTGGTGCAAGATCAGTCCCCTTTTTGCTTTCTCTATCCAAGACCTTTTCCGTATTCACGAACTTGCTGGCTTGAACAAAGCTGCAAGCGAAGCCCTCCATGGTATTATCATCGTTGCCTGTTGGTGTATCTGGTCGGCGAGGAACGATAGGAGATTCAACAACAAAAGAAAAAAAATCTTAGATATTTTTCAAGATATTAAAATTCTAGGTTTTCATTGGTATCAAAATAGATCTAAGAATAGAAGTATTGTTTGGAGAGATTGATGTTCTTTTAATTTGATGTAATTGGGTTTTGGTTTGGGCTTCCCTCGGTTGAGGGTTGCTTATGAATAAAAGTTAATTTTCAAAAAAAAAAATGTAGTCATTATAATATAACCTCTTTAATTATCATAATCATGTAGTTATTAAAATATAACCTCTTTGAAAAAAAATTGAGGGATAAGATATTCATGTTGTGCTGACGACTTGAAATTGAAAAACACCTATGTAATGAATTGTATCAAAACTCAAACATGACTATGTAACTCATTTAGCGGCGCAGCTTGTTGACCGCTTACCGGCTATCTTGGTGTAATTTGTTTGACCTTATATATAAATATATTTTTAATACAACAAAAAAAAATTATATAAAGAGAAATTTACGAAAATAGCCAAAAATAAGTTTAACTTACCTAAATGGCCACCTTAGACCATGGGGTATGGTGGGGCTTGGGTTGGGGGCATGAGTTGACACGTGGAAAACAAACCCAAACCCACGCCCGTGGGGTATGTATTGTGGGGCTTGGGTTGGGGGCTTGGGTTGGGGGCATGAGTTGACACATGGGGGCATGTGAAATGGCTAGTTTGGTTTGGCCATTGAGAGCCCGCCATATCACCTTGCTAGCCCGCCCCACGCCTGGCTTCAAACCCAAGGGCCACGCCCCAACCCAAGCCCCAAGGGCCACGCCCCAACCCAAGCCCCAAGGGGTGGTGACTTGGGCGTTTTCCCCCAACCCACCCCCCCCCCCCATACCCCACATTCTTATGCGTCGGTGGAGCATGACATCACTGATTACGAGAGAGCTTATGCGTCTGTAGGGCTGATTCATGCGTTTGCCAATATACAAGTGACACGTGTCTCAATGACATCCATGCGTCCCATGAGTCCGTGACTCATCCCATGCGTCTGTGACTCATAAAATTTACTTTTAGCGAGATTTTGAGGCATCCCATGCGTCCGTGACTCATCCCATGCATCCCTTTGAGACACGTGTCACTTCTATATTTAAGGACTCATGGGATAAGTCAGCAACGCATGGGATGCGTCACAGACGCATGGGATGATGGGATGAGTCACGGACACGTGTCACTTCTATATTTAAGGACGCATAAACTCTCTCGTAATCAGTGATGCCCTGTCCACCGACGCATATATGATGTGGCCATTTTGGTAAGTCAAACTTATTCTCGGCTATTTTTGTAAATTTCTCTTCTCTTATATAAATGGGTTAAACGAGTTGATCACGAGTTGGCAAGCCATAAATGGTTTGTAATCAAATTATAAACGGTTGAACATGGCGTAAATGGATTGACGAATGGTATACAAGTTGACAAGTTTAAGCTACAAACACCATGCATAAAAAAATTAAAATACCATGCATAACATTTACAACACCATACCAAAAAATTCTTCTCACACTTCTTAAAAAAAATTGTCTTTTTAGCTAAATCCTATATATATAAACGGGGTGACATTTTTGTAAACAAACCCAGAACGAGTATTGTATTTTAGAGCTAATTAATAGATGCGAAAAGAAACTACCTGTTGCAAAATTGATGCCGTTTGTGTTGTTTGATACACATTGCAGATTTTTTTTTTGCCAAAATAACAAATTACAAACAAATGACAAACAAATGACAGGTAAACGGACAACAAACTGCGTCGCGACCCTCTTTTGAATTGCAAAACCGATCCTACTAAAGACGAAGCGACCGTTAAGGGTTGACAAATTAATTCTAGCATAACCCAAACAAAACACATTACTTAAATGAGACTAAGAAACTTAAAACTGGCATGATTATTTTGGTAACGTGTTATAAATTTCAATAACGTTGGATGTGTTCTGGGAAATGATATATATTAAAACGTACTGTAGAAAG
Source organism: Helianthus tuberosus (assembly GCA_030545235.1). Lineage (NCBI taxonomy): Eukaryota > Viridiplantae > Streptophyta > Magnoliopsida > Asterales > Asteraceae > Helianthus > Helianthus tuberosus. Next base: position 7,239,243 of record CM060362.1, read on the forward strand.
TATTTGAAGAAATTAAGGTGTAACAATTCTGCATTAACGTTTTTCTTTATACATAAAGAGTTAAATGTCATTTTATTCCCTTTGGTTTGAGTCATTTTGTCAGTTTAGTCCAAATGTTTTATTTTTCGCCTTTGGGTTCAAAAAGTTTTCACCGTCGCCATTTTAGTTCACTGGGTTAACTTTATTCATTTTTTCTGTCAACGAGAAGGACAATTCGGTCATTTTATATGGTCGAATTACCCTTTTAGTTAACAGAATTACATATAAAATTGTTGGTTTCAGTCCTCTCTTCACTCACACAAAACACACACTCACATTGTATATAAAAAAAAAGAAAAATAGACACAAAGTAGGAAAGATGAAAAGCTGTACTTCTATTCAACAAAAGCCATGGCTATAAATAGCCTACAATACCAACAACTTCAACCTAAAAACTAGTCCCACTATCTCCTAATTCACAGCCACTCCAACGTTTACATCCAATGTTTTAAAAACCGGTTTTTTTATTCATACAGGGTTAGGCTCTGAAATGGTTCAACCGGTTGAACCGGTTTGTACCGGGCGGTTCAACCGGGCAACTAGTTAACAATACAATTCCATAAAATATAAATTAATCTAAAAAAACAATCCAATCTCAATTAAGATTTATATAACTAATTATGGTTTTATTTAAAAATAATTGTTTTCTTGTAAAATGTTATGCATTTTTTAAGAGTATTTTTATTACTTATAAACAATATTACATTGGATGGTGTGAGTAACAGTTTCAATAGCGATTAAATATTGTAATGAAAGACACTAGGTTAATTACCAACAATGGAATGTCGGTATTACCTTAATATCGTATTTTTTTATAATAAAAAAATCAAATTTTAAGATAATACAAACCGGATTTACCGGCGGTACATAAGACATACCGTATTTGAGTTTTACCGGCCTTTATCGTACCGGGCAGATGTCCGGTATCCGGTTTAACCGGTATAACCGACCGGTTGATACCGGTATTTAAAACATTGTTTACATCCACCAAGTTAGGTCAAACCTTGACTTGGACAATTAATTAATGAGCTATTTACCAAAATAGCCAATAATAAGTTTGACTTACCAAAATGCCCACATCATGAGTCGGTGGAGCAGGGCATCACGGATTCAAATGTGTGGGATGCCTCTTTCAAGACCCCTCATGCATCTTTAAATATGGAAGCAACACGTGTCTCAATGATTAGGTAGACTCCTCCAATGCCCCTTAGCAGACTCATCCAATACCTCAGGCAGACTCTTCAAAATTCTAATATTTTTTTAATTTAATTTAATACTTGTTGTCGATAATCCCAATAAACACACACACACCCACACCTACTGTGTGTAAACGGTTACTCAAAATCCACCATGCCACCGGCGAACGACGGTTCTTCGGCCACCGTCGACGGCTGTTCATGCGAATACGACGGCGATAGCCACAAAATCTACTCACAGTGCGAGCGAAAATCGAAGAAAAGCGGTCTGACGTCATCTTCGTCTTCGTACGCGTTACTTAGCTTCGATTCGTTTCCGGTTGAAGATTACGATAAGCGGTGGAGGATTTTTACTGCTTCTGTTAAAGGATTTGTTATCGGAGCTGGAATTAAGAAAATTACTTTTAAGAAAATACATAAAAAAATTTAAAAAAATACCTTAATAAAATATTTAAATTATTTTTTTAAAATTAAAAAAAATATTTTAAATTTATATACGTAAAGATATATTTAAAATACTTAAAAAAATACTATACGTATATAAATTTAAAATACTTTACGTATATAAATTTAAAAAATATTTTTTTTAAATTAAAAAAATATATATTTAAAAGAGTCTGCTGAGGGGCATTGGAAGAGTCTACTAGGGGTGTTTATCGAATCGAATATCGAATTTTCGAATCAAATTGTTCGAATATTTTTATTTTTTCTTGAATTCGTATTCGTATTCGAATTCGATTAAAACCTATCGAATTCGATTCGAATTCGTATTCGAATAAAAACCCCAATTCGTATTCGATTCGTATTCGATTAAAGTTTCGAATTCGAATCGAATTCGAATAAATTCGATTTAATTCAAATTCTTTAAAACATGTAAAAAACTATCAAAATGAAACATAAATTTTAAAACAGTCATAAAGCACGATATCACATTAAAAGGTTTCAAATAAAGTACCACAAGTCTAAAATTCAAAACGAGAAGTCGGGAATTATCACTACACATTACAAGTTAATATTTTTATGGTTAGAAATCTATTGAAAGAACTTAGGTTTTACTTATGGGTCATGTAGTGGGTTTGGTAATAGGTAATTTTAATACTTGAAAAAATTTTAAAAATAATTTATTGTATAGCTTAAAAGTTATACATGTATTATCTATATACCTTTATTAAGAGAACTGGGTTTTCTACCCTTTTGGTAATTTTACCATGTGTACAAGTTTTGAAGCTAAATGTATAAATGAAGCAAGCCATTTTAGAGGGGCTAAATTGAGACAAATTTCAAACTTTTAAGACAGTTAGAGGGCAATATAGGGATTTCTCCCCTTAATACCCTTCATTAATGTCCACGCTCAGCACCCTCATCAATGAAAATCATCAGTTATAAAACAATTGAAAATCATCAGTTCAAATCATTGAATGTCATCGTTTCAGAATTGAATGTCGCTTTTACACCTTAAATTTGGCATAGACGCTCCATCTAAACCGGTACAAAAGGAGCTAGGGTTGTTGATTTTCCCCCAACTCAAGTCTGATCGTGTGATGTCTGCAAATCAGAAAAAGAAAATGACCTATCAAGCAAAGTTTGACCACCTTTAAATCTTCAGTCTGAAGACCAACTCTCGCCCTCTATTTTCCTCTTCAAACTTCAGGCGATTTTGACCCAGGCATGAGTTTTCCGGCGACACCTACTTTCAGATCTCACGATAGAAGAATATTTTCAATAAAAAAAAAAAAAAAAAAAATTATGTATGTCTCTATTTTTACTGTTTAAAGCAAAACTTTGTATACCTAGCTTCTTGTTTTATTCAGGATATATCACCTAAATGTTTCTTTGCTGGAGTTTGTTGTGGTGGCTTGATTGCTCTTACAATTCAGGTTATTTAACTTCTACATTCACGTAATTGACATCTTTTAAGCACCCTCACCCTTACTTGTATTTTATTAAAGCTATGACCAAGTTTGCAATAATGACACTATATTTGATTTTCCCTCTGCATTTCAGCTTGGAATTGGTTTCTTACCGAGAGAATGCCCTACTGTTGCCACAGTAGTGGTAAGGATTTATCTTTTACCACAAATTATTGATACTTTTCAATATGATATCTAAGATTTTATAGCACACTTATATTACAAACGCATTATACCACAAATAAGTGTGGTTTCCGAAGAGCACTATGTGCCCATAATAACTGTTTTTTTTTTTTTTAATCTTATCTTTTACTTTGATGTTTGTGAATTATTAATGCGTTAATTAGCATTACAAAAACAATTTCATTAAAATGATAATTGAAAAACCTGTAAATAAAAGATTTTGGAGGCTTTATGCATTACATATAGACTTTGGGCAGACTTTCGACATGTTTGACACTGGGCAACATACATTTAAAATCTTTTTTATGCTTTGTTTGGTTATCATTTCAGGGATCAGCATCTAAAGTAACCGGCACCTCACTGAAGGAGACTACAAGGGCTGAAAGGGCATACATTTTTGCAAAAAGGGTTACACCTGCAGGTGGTATGCGTTCAAGAAAACCAATATCAAGTGTTGAGGCTGACATAGTAGGTGGTGGGTTGATCACATGCTCTCATGCTCAACCAAAACAGGAAGCATCCACTGCATCATCAAAACGTTATACTTTCAAAGAGGGTATAGTACTTGCATTTTATATAGTGTTTGTTTCTCATCTATCCATTTATATGTATATTTGAATGTAGTGAACCGTCATTTGGCAGGTGATAGAGTTAAATATGTGGGATCTTTGCACTCTGGATTTTCTCCTCTGCTACCTGCCGTAACGTATCTTTAAATGGAAACTTTTAGGCCTGTTTGGTGAATTTATAGTTCTATAGTTTTTGAAATATACTCTATCCGTATGGCAGTAAATAGAGAGAGATGCAAAAGAACGGAGAAGTTGTTAGCTTTCGACAAAAGACATACGTATATGCAAATCACAGGTAGATTAGGTCCGTCAGACAGGCTAAGCCACGTCTCAACAGCAGTACGTTACTCTGTTGATTAATTTTAGAAAATGACCATTATACCCCTATACGACATTCTCATATTAACATGATAATATTCCTTGATCCAAACAGGTAGTCGGAACCGTTGGATATGCAGCTCCAGAATACATCCAAACCGGACGCCTTACATACAAGAGTGATGTATGGAGCTATGGAATATTCTTATATGAACTTATAACGGGCCGAAGGCCATTGGATCTTAACAGGCCCAAACATGAGCAAAAGCTATTGGATTGGGTAAGACCACACCTCACATGACTTAGAAAATTTCAACTGATTATAGATCCTCGGCTCGCCGGGAACTATTCTCTAAAATCCGCACAAAAGCTAGCCGCGGTAGCTAACAAGTGCTTGCAAAAACAACCAAGAATGAGCCAAGTGTTGGACATGTTGAACCAGATTGCGGAAGGCGATATTGCGAGTCCAGAAACACCATTGCCGTCATTCAAGGCTGCCACAACACCGATTAATGGCGATTGTGAGAGGTCAGTTAGGGAGAGGTTGAAGAGGAGGCTTGTTGATCCTGTTATTGTTGATAACAAGTGGTTGGGTTGTTTGATAGGGAGTCCTAAGCTCGTGAAAACTAATTAAATGCGACTATGTTAGCGTGTTGTATAAGCGCACGATCACAAATATAGACTACTTATAAATGTAACTGAATAAGACATAAGTTATAACTGTAGGTCCCTCGGAGGTTGAGGTTAAACCTATTCCTTGTTATGTCTAACACACTAGCGAGTGCGGAATCCAAGCTAGCATGCAAACCGAGTTAGAACAAGACCACTTGTAGGTCCCTCGGAGGTTGAGGTTAAACCTATTCCTTGTTATGTCTAACACACTAGCGAGTGCGGAATCCAAGCTAGCATGCAAACCGAGTTAGAACAAGCACAATGATAAACACAACACACAATATTCACCGATTAACACCACTTGTATTAATACGATAAAAGGTTCGGTTACAAGCACAAGGTTTACAGATGTATTCTATAAACTCTCTCTAATTCTCGTGTGTGTGTGTTCCGAGCAGAATGCTCTCAGTGTTCTCTCCTTTTGTCTGACTTTTTCACCTCATACAGAAATGAACACAACACATGGGTATTTATACCCGAACACAGCAGGTCTGGTCGAAGGATAGATAGACTGATCGAAGGATCATCTATCGACCAGAAACTCATCGAAGGATCAACATGTACCTCGAAGGATGAGATCTTTCGAGGTCCATCTATCGAAGGTTATCTTTCGAGCTCATCGAAGGATATAAACTATCCTTCGATGACACACCCTTCGACACCAACATCTTTCAACCAATGTTCAAACTGTTTGGCCAAGTCAAACCAGGAGGATGGTTGACTTGGTCAAACTTACAAGACTAACAAAGACATCATTTTGTATCAGAACAAAATACAGACAAAGTACAGACACAAGTGCACCAACAAACTCCCCCTTGGCTGTAGCTTTGTCTGGCTGTAGCTTCATCTCGATCTTTGTCTCGATCTTCGTGACTTCATATCAGTGTACGGTCATGCCAAAACGCTCTTATTTTTGAATATTTCAAATGTAAAGACTGAAAGCAGTAAATAAATATTTACAGACATTCTTTTTGCGAGTTTCGAGGGTAAGAGAATCATATCAGTGTACGGTCATGCCAAAACGCTCTTGTTGTTCAATTAGTTAAGATTAAGATAAGCATCCTATAACAATTATCGGTATTGTTGTCCACATAAGCTCAACTTATCATTTGTAATCATGGCGAGGGGATACGTTAAGGTATGATTTATACTTACCGACCGGTGTTCATCCACATCATGACACATTCCCGTATCAAGGTATGCACGAGGGTTCATCTTACCGGTGAGTATACCGATTATCATCTGTTTGACCGTATATGATGTGAGATTCTCACTTATTTTGATTTGAAAACAAGCCCTATGTGATAGAATCACTTATTGATGAGGAACTTGATTTTCGATGCATGAGGGCACAAGAGCAAGTCCGTGAACAGGTCAGTACTTTCGTACAGCAGAGAGACGAACTTGACTCCCGGAAAGAATTTGTGATATATTATCACTTATTTGGGGACATGTGATTGTTGATCACTTATTGAGTTCGAATGCAATATGTACACGTGTGTATGGTATCATGGAAGATCTAGACTTGCGTCCCCGTTATTTTTCGGTAAAAGATACAACCATGATACCCAGATGATAAGCAGCATAAAGACCGAATATCTCAGAACCTCGGCAATCTCTCAAACGAAATTTCGGTACCAAGACCATATGCCAATGAGTGGTTCCCACCTGGTCTTCAGTCGGATTAAGTTTATATCACCCTGCACACTTTAAAATGATTGTGAGCCTACCGATACATCTTATATAGAGCTGCTTATCGTTTTTCATTTTGCATTTCAGGTTTAAAGAGGTTTGGATAGACCACTGATGTACTATCATTTTCTCTTTTGCTTGCCAGGAAACTCATTTTTGATTTTCTATTGTTTTTGTGTTTTTGAAATTTTTCGATGTTTTTGGATTTTTCAAATTTTTGGATTTACTCCCCCTAAAATCAATAAACTAAGATAAATTTAAAACACAAAGATATTTACAAAAATGATTTTCCGATGTTGGTTTTACTCTTGCTTGACCTTAATGCCGTTTACCAATAATAAATAGTCAAATCTTGATTTGTCAAATGCTTTGGTAAAAAGGTCGGCACGTTGGTCATCGGTGTGGACCATGACAACATTGATGAGTTTCATAGTGAAACAATCACGTGTGAGGTGATATTCGAGATCAACGTGTCAGGTCAAGGAGTGCTGTACGAGTTGATAAAAATTCATAAAGCAGCTGAAATATCGACAAGTATAGGAGAGATTAGAAATTTAAAACCGTTTCCTGCAACTGCTTCGTGCATTGCCAGGAATCTGAGTGCTCTCCCAAACTGGATATCCACCAGGTGTGAACTTCAAAGTCGATTTTGTAGCGACTGAGATCTCTTGACAGCAAACAAGATCATAAACCTCTGGGTCCGGCTGGTCTTCCACATTGTACCAGCGAAGGTTTTTGTCTTTCTCTTGAGAAGTAGTGTGCGGTTTTTCAATCCATGCCAAGGCATCCGCACACCCGGTTGGTTTGATCAACAGACACATTCTCTTCAATCACACCGTGGAGAAAAGTACCTTACACGTTCATCTTGTGGACTTTGAACTTCTTGTGGAAGAAAAATCCATGAATCTTCAAAAAGTTTCAAACGTGCTACAGGCGCGTACTTTTCATTAGAATCTTTCATGTTGACCCAATCAAAAACCATAACAACCAAACTTTGGAACATATTTCATCTGGTCGAATTTTTCAACTTCATTCAACCACATTCTTTCACCATCATTCCTTCATCGGGATGTTTGTCTTCTTATCTTTTTCCTTTTCTCTCCATCAATGGCAACAATATTCTCCTAAAGGTAACAATATTTCGGAGCCTTATGTCGCCGATCTTGTGCATGGACGCTCCACTATCAACAATCCTAAGACTATCAATAGTTCCTCCTGAAACATCCTACACACTCATTCAGAGATTAGTTGGAGAGGGGGACCCAAGCCTTCACAGACTTGGGTCGTCCGTCATCATCGAGAATTGTGACATCCATTTCCCGATGATTCGGAATTGATGTAGCTCCCCTTGAAACAGTTTCCGATTTTGGTTTCCAAATCTGTTTTTGTTTTTCATTTTTAACTTCTAACTTAACAGACTGTGTTTGGACAACCTCTGGTTTTAAAACCTTTTCAAAATTTTTCCGTTGTTTCTTTCTCTGTTTCACTTCTTGTTGTTTAACAAGACGAGGATCTGATTTTGGCGAAACAGATCGCTTTCGGTAATTTCGTTCACGGGGATCATCTTCTTTGGCTTTTAATTTATGAAGATACGGACAATTTCGAATGATATGTCCAATTGTGCCACATTCAAAACATGATCTTCGTTCAACAAACCCCGAAGTATCATGTGATCGTCTTGCCGATGATGATGAACTTTGTGATCTCGAGGTACTAGGTTTCGAACAGTTTGGTTCATTTCTTTTCAACACTGTTGCTTGTTTAACAAAATCTAAGTTAGATTTGTTTTCAAACGTTTCAATTTTGTCCGTTCCCTTTGATTTCACAAAGTTTACCTTCTTGTCCTTTTTCTTGTTTTGGCTCTGTTTGCCTTTTCCATTTCCTAGGGCAGCGTGATTTTGCTTTCGTTGATTGTTTTGTTTTTGCAATTTTTGATTCCCATATTTCTTTCTAACTTCGGATTTTGGGATAGGAGCACACTGAGTTACTACAACTCTTGGGCTCGACTTTCCCAAAAACTTACTGGTAGAATCTTCGAAAACTTTATCAATCAAAGATTGATTGACATTTTTGATAGGGAAATCCTTGTCTGAATATATCTTATCAGATCCAATCAATGTGTAAAGCAAGTTCACGCTTTCACAGCTTCTAGATGAGGATTCAACAGACTTGGCTGTAGCAATCACAGAAGGTTTTGCAGGTGGATCACAAAGAATGTGATTCTCAAGAGGTATGTCCTCTTCTTTGATTGCCGCATCAGACTTTGCTGAATTAGTATCATCAGATTCATCATCAGAAGAATCAGCATCCTCAATCACAACTGGAGGATCCTGATTTTGTTCAGCAGTTACAAATGTATCTGCTGACGCATCCGAATCTCATGATACTTCTTTCTTGTATCCGAGTCCTGTTGCAAATTCATTAACGTCTAGAGGAACAGATGGTTCAAAGAAAGTTCTATCCTCCTCGTCAGGCATGGCATCATAATTATGTCTCACAGGTGGTGGACATTTCTTGTAACCTATGCATGTGACATCCCGTTTCTCTTTCTGTACATCAATGATGTGATCCAACACATAGCTAGAGCTCAAATAACTGTCTAGCTTAAGTTGGATCGCCTCACTTTCAGTTTTAACACAAGCCATTTCCTTTTGCATTATCTCAAGACGTGTGATATACAAATTTATGTCAGTTTATTTTCTGGAAACCATTTTTGTCAGCTCGGTTTTATCTTTCTTTAATTTCTCAATCATCGATTTAAATTCCTTTTCATGGTTTTCATAAAACATGTTGGCTTCTGTGCACTTAGAAAGATCCACGGTTAACTTCTGGTTGTGGATGAATGTCACATCATACTTTTCTTGCAAAGCCTGGTGTTTGCTTTGCAACTCACACCACTTATCATTCAATGAAACATGTTTGTCTTGCAAGTCAAACAAACTAGCTTGTAAAGCATCATGTTTGGCTTGCAACTCAGACATGTTTGCTTCTAAATCAGCACATTTTCCACTCAATCTATCACAACTATCACAAACAACAGCAGTGGGTTCATCGACACATACCTGACTTGATGAACTGTCGACATTAGCCATAATGGCTGAATGGAGAGAAGAAGAAGAATAAGCAGCTTGATCCACCAATATAGATCTCCTATGATTTTCTGCTGCAGCTTCCTCCAAAAGCTCATCAACATTTGCATCAACTGACGCACTTGATGTGTTATCCAAATGATCATCGCCTGAACTCGAGGATTCTTCATCTGAACTTCTACTATAACCAGAAGAGTCTTCATCCTCAGAAGAGTCACCACCATTGGCGGAAGATTCTCCACCACTGGCGTGATTTAAATCCTTGACAATCTCAGCAAAACAAGCTATTCCATCTGGAGCATCACTACTCAGCTGGATTGACCAATCACCACCTTCATCTATTTGAACCACAAGTGCCTGGTTAGCATCTGATGGTCCTGCTTGGCTTTGGTTGTTGACAGGTATCACCGTACGCTCATTGTTCCTGTTCTGATTCTGCTGGTCTCCTTGATTTCTGAAAGGGTTCTGGTTCCCATGCTGAGCTGGCTTAACAGGAACTTGGATAGGATTGCCATGTAGATCTGTTGTCACAGGAGGCCTTTGGGTTTGCTGTTGAGGCACTGGTTGAGGGACTGGATTAAGCGGATTTCCATACATGTCTGTTGTTGGAGGAGGAGTGCCATACAAGCTATGAAACGGATTTCCGTACAGATCTGTTGGTCCGGTAGATCGAACAGGTAATGGATTTCCGAACATATCAGTTGCTCTGATAGATTGTTTCGGTGCGGGAGACGGAGTACCAAAATACATGTCTGTATTTACCGGAGTATTCCATCTTGGATTCATTTTTAATCAAGGACAAATTATAACACCAGTCGAAGGATCTGAGATCGAAAGACCTGAAACACAAACTTGTTAAACTTAAACAAACTGGGATCGAAAGATCAACACTTGTTCGAAGGATCAACAGTGTTCGAAAGATCACTGTTGAGTTTCGAGCAATGATTTCGAAAGACTCCCCAATCGAAGGATCCTGGTCTTTCGAATAAGAGTAGTAAAACGAAAGATGTATCCTTCGAAATGATTCCTTGGTTCGAAGGATGATGATCTATCGAACCTCCACTGATCGAAAGATGGTCTTTCGACTTCGAAGGATATCTTTCGAACTGCTCTGACACAGTTGACAAATGTGACAGGTTGGTGAAAAAGGTGATGGGTTGGTAAATCTTTCGGCAGAAAGTATGGTTCAGACCATCATTTTCTGCAAAAACAGATTTGAACAAATAAAATAACCCAAAAATGACAAACTTTATCCAGAAACCGGTCACCGGAGAAGCCGGAATTTTGGCCGGAAATTGCCAAACACCTCAAAAACAAGTTTTTAAGTTACCCAACCCGTCATGCAACACACCCGGTTAGTTTAGAACACGTTTTAACGTAAAGATAAGCGAGAAAAACAGTAAAAATGGCTTCAAAAACCAAGTGAGTTTTGTCCAAAACACTCCAAAGTCTCGTAAAAACTCGGTTTTTAACAAGTAAAAGAGCCACGGCTCTGATACCACTTGTAGGTCCCTCGGAGGTTGAGGTTAAACCTATTCCTTGTTATGTCTAACACACTAGCGAGTGCGGAATCCAAGCTAGCATGCAAACCGAGTTAGAACAAGCACAATGATAAACACAACACACAATATTCACCGATTAACACCACTTGTATTAATACGATAAAAGGTTCGGTTACAAGCACAAGGTTTACAAATGTATTCTATAAACTCTCTCTAATTCTCGTGTGTGTGTGTTCCGAGCAGAATGCTCTCAGTGTTCTCTCCTTTTGTCTGACTTTTTCACCTCATACAGAAATGAACACAACACATGGGTATTTATACCCGAACACAGCAGGTCTGGTCGAAGGATAGATAGACTGATCGAAGGATCATCTATCGACCAGAAACTCATCGAAGGATCAACATGTACCTCGAAGGATGAGATCTTTCGAGGTCCATCTATCGAAGGTTATCTTTCGAGCTCATCGATGGATATAAACTATCCTTCGATGACACACCCTTCGACACCAACATCTTTCAACCAATGTTCAAACTGTTTGGCCAAGTCAAACCAGGAGGATGGTTGACTTGGTCAAACTTACAAGACTAACAAAGACATCATTTTGTATCAGAACAAAATACAGACAAAGTACAGACACAAGTGCACCAACAATAACGTTATTGTTGTTAAACTTATATACAATACCACAACGTTATCATGTTTTGGTACATGATTAGATACTAACAAGTTACACAAAAAAAAAAAAAAATCAGTTGTTACCGGTTATTAGGAATTAGCTTTAAAAAATAGATAACTTCAATTCGTTGCTTTATGTTGTTTTTCGAATCACATACTTGAACACAGAATCACAATTTCAATTCACATACTTTTTTTTGTTTTTCGAATCACGTACTTTTTTTTTGCCTACACTATGGTGTGACAATATTGGCGCTACATATTTAGCGGTTCATCCAATGTTTCATCAATGTACGAAACACATTGACCAACATTTTATATGAGATATGATGCTAGCACAACATCTCAACTTTGATATGTTTCGAGTTTTGTTCAAAATGCTAGCCTCCTAACGATGCTAGCACAACATCTCAGCTTTGATATGTTTCGAGTTTTGTTCAAAATGCTAGCCTCCTAAACAAGGGTTTATCGTTTGCTCAATTTGATAGTCCTCGGTTTATGTTACACATTGCTTCAAATGTATTGCTTGTAGGACATACTAAACTATTTATTTAAACGGCGTACCTGGTGCATTAGGCTCCTGTATTGGCCCAGGTCTGGTTAGGGACCGGATCACGAAGCTTCGTGATCCGATGTTTTTTAACTATCAAATTGAGTGACATGTTTGGTTTTGTAACTAACAAACTTTATGTTTAAAAGTCAACATTTATAATACATATCATAAATGAATATGATATCAGTCGGGATACCCGCCGCAACGCGCGGCCTTTCCCACTAGTATATAAAAATAATAAATAAAAATGAATAATTTTTATTCGAATTTCGAATCGAATCGAATTTGAAATTATAAATTCGTATTCGATTCGTATTCGATTTACTTGACTCGAATTGAATCGAATTCGAATTCTTATAATCGAAACGAATTCTTGATAATCGAATCGAATTTAAACGAATTTCGAATTTTTCGAATTCGAAACGAATCCTGAACACCCCTAGAGTCTGCTGAGGCATTGGATGAGTCTGCTGAGGGGCATTGGAGGAGTCTACCTAATCATTGAGACACGTGTCACTTCCATATTTAAAGATGCTTGAGGGGTCTTGAAAGAGGCATCCCACACATTTGAATCCGTGATGCCCTGCTCCACCGACTCATGAAGTGGCCATTTTGGTAAGTCAAACTTATTCTTGGCTATTTTGGTAAATATCTCATTAATTACTAACAAAACAAACCAAAATAACACTCAATTAAAACAAATAATAAAACTAAACTAAACTAAAGTCAAGATTAATTCCAACAAAAATGACCGAATTGCCCTTTTCGTTAACAGAAAAAATGGATTAAGTTAACGCAGTGGACTAAAATGGCAACAGTGAAACCTTTTTGGACCCACAGACGAACCTTTGAACTAAACTGGCAAAATGAAACCTTTGTACTAAACCGACAAAATGACCCAAACCACAAGAACTAAAATGACATTTTGTTGGTGCACTTGTGTCTGTACTTTGTCTGTATTTCGTCTTGATACAAAACGATGTCTTTGATGTATGGTTGATGTAAGTTTGACCAAGTCAACCATCCTCCTGGTTTGACTTGGCCAAACAGTTGGAACATTGTTGTAAGTTGTTTGTGTCGAAGGATGAGTCATCGAAGGATTGTTTATATCCTTCGATGAGCTCGAAAGATAAACCTTCGATGGATATAGATGGACCTCGAAGGATATCATCCTTCGAGGTATATGTGGATCCTTCGATAGGTTTCAGGTCGATAGATGATCTTTCGATCAGTCTATCTGATCCTTCGACCAGACGTGCTGTGATGGATATATATATATCCATGTAATGTGTTCACTTCTTTTTTAAGAAGAAAGAGAGGTGTAAGGTGTGTGAGAAGTGAGAGAACTTAGTCTTGCAGAGAGCATTCTGTTGAGAGCACACACACACGCGTGTTTTAGAGAGTTTGCAAAACACATTTGTAAACATAGCTTTGTAACCGAACCTTTCTTCGTATTAATACAAGTGGTGTTAATCGGTGAAGATTGTGTGTTGTGTTTGTGCTTGTTCTATCTCGGTTTGCATTCTAGCTTGGATTCCGCACTTGCTAGTGTGTTATACATAACAAGGATTAGGTTTGACCTCATCCTCCGAGGGACCTACAAGTGGTATCAGAGCCGTGGCTCTTTTCCTTGTTAAAAACCGAGTCTATACAAGACTTTGGAGTGTTTGGATAAAACTCACATGGTTTAGCACCCGTTTTTAGTGTTTTTCACGCATTTCTTGACGTAAAAACGTGTTCTAAACTAATCGGGTGTGTTAAAGGGCGGTTTGGGTAACTTAAAAACCTGTTTTTAAGAAGTTTGGTAATTTCCGGCCAAATTCCGGCTTACTCCGGTGACCCGTTTTCTGGACTTTTTAAGTTATATTTTATTTGTCAAATCTTGTTTTGGCAGAAAGCATGGTCTGACCATACCTTCTGCCTTCTGCCGAAAGATTTCCACCAACCCATCACCTTTTCACCAACCTGTCACTTTTGTCAATTGTGTCAGTGCAGATCGAAAGATATCCTTCGAAGTCGAAAGATCATCTTTCGATCAAAGGAGGTTCGATAGATAATCATCCTTCGAACATCCTTCGAAGTCTGTGACTTATCCTTCGATCCAAGGAATCTTTTCGAAGGATATATCTTTCGATCTACAGCTCTTATTCGAAAGATAAGGATCCTACGATTGGAGAGTCTTTCGAAATCATTGTTCGAAACTCAACAGTGATCTTTCGAACACTGTTGATCCTTCGAACAAGTTTTGTTCCTTCGATACAAGTCTGTTTAATTTTAACAAGTTTGTGTTTTTCTCGTCTTTCGATCAGGGATCTTTCGGTTGGTTGGTTGTTGACAAGGAGAACCCGAGAGAACTAGTGTAACAATTTTTCTTGATCAAAAATGAATTCGATGTGGGGTGTTCCGATAAATACAGAAATGTATTATGGTACTCCGACTCCAGATTCGGGAAAGTATACAAATACCAGTTTATCTCCTGCATGGGCCGAATCTCCCGTACCTGTATCTTCGCAAGCTAATGCTATATCTACCGGGCAATGGGCATTCGTATCAAATCAAACTCCAAGTATTCAAAGCATTTTGTTAAGCGAGAGTGAAACGGGAAGTTTGAATAGGCCTCCAAAGTTGATGCACTTAAGTGAATATCCGGGATGGTTTGGCAGATTTCATACATACGTCCTTGGTCAAAATACAGAATTGTGGTTGCGTTTCATCACAGATTTTGATGAAACAATAGAGGTTGCCGCTTCATCTGCTGCTACGTTTGCCGATCTTACGGAAGATCAGAAGAAGGTCTATGACTTAGAGAAGAAAGCGTATGCCATTCTTACTCAGGCGTTAAGCAAAGATATTTATCATCAATTTGTCAGCTTCAAGACAACAAAGAAGTTGTGGGACGCATTGAAGATAAGGGGCGTAGGAAATGAAGCGACACGTCAATTGAGAAAAGACCTGCTAAAGAAAGAGTTTGATGGTTTTACTTGTATGGAGAATGAATCTTTAGGAGATTTGACAAGTCGATTTAATCATTTGCTGACTGAATTGGCAAATATTGGGGTTGTAACAACTTCAGCAGAAGTAGTGAAAAAGTTTGCAGATGCACTGCCACCTCAATGGAATACTTTCTTGGAAATCATTAAGTACAATGGCACTTTAGCTACAACAAACTTCAATGACTTTGCTCAACTCCTGGAAAACAAGAATCAGGAAGAAACTCTCAAGGCAAAAAGAGTTCCAGTGCCACAAAATCCTGAAATGTACTATGGAACTTCTAGCACTTCTACAAAACCTTCTTCACACGCTCCAATTCAAACAGCGTTTGTGTCTAGCACTAACCTGTATGGCACTCCTCCTCCAACAACAGACATGTATGGAAATCCGCTTGAACCAGTCCCTCAACAGCAAAGCCAACGACCTATCAGAGCAACTGATATGTTCGGAAATCCATTACCTGTTCGATCTACCGGACCAACAGATTTATACGGGAATCCACTTCCTCCTCAACAGCAAGCATGTTATGGAAGCACATCATCTGCTGGTCAGCAATCAAAGCCAAATACAGTACGGCTCGACACCTCAAGTTTCTCTAAAGTCAGTGTTGAAGTAGCAAAGGAACACATGGAGCTGCTAAACACTTTGGTGAGCGCATACTGTGGATTAGTGGAAGGTCAGATTGGCAACATTAATCTGACTCAAGAAGACTATCAGCAGATTGATAAAGAGGAGATGGAGATGATGGACATCAAGTGGGCCTTTGCCAGTGCTGTTAGGCGAGCAAAGGATTTCATGGAAAGAACTGGCAGAACCAGCTTGGAAAGCAAGAAAGACACCAAGTATGGGTTTGATAAGCAGGCTGTTAAGTGTTTCAATTGTGGTGAACGTGGTCATTTCAAACGTGAATGTACGAGGCCATCTCAACATGGGAACCAAAATCCTTTCAGAGGTCAAGGCAACAGGGCAAATCAGAACCAAGTAAGGAACAATGAGCGCACATTGGTGCCTATCAACAACCAGAGTCAAGCAGGACCATCTAATGCCAACCAGGCACTTGTGGTTCAAGTAGATGAAGGTTGTGATTGGTCAATTCAGTTGGGAAATGATGCTCCAGATGGAACAGCTTGTTTTGCTGAAGTTGTCAAGGATCTTAAACACGCCAGTGGTGGAGAATCTTCCACCAATGGTGGTGAATCTTCTGAAGATGAAGACAACTCCGGTTACAGTGGAAGTTCAGATGAAGAGTCCTCGAGTTCAGGGAATGATTAGGAAGATGACACATCAACTGCATCAGTTAATGCAGATATTGATGAGCTATTGGAAGAAGCTGCAGCAGGAATTCAAAGAAGATCTATTTTGGTGGATCAAGCTGCTTATTCTTCGTCTTCTCTCCATTCAGCCTTTATGGCTAATGTCGACAGTTCATCAAGTCAGGTATGTGTCGATGAACCCATTGCTGTTAGTTGTGATAACTGTGATAGTTTAAATGTTAAATGTGCTGATTTAGAGGCAAACATGTCTGAGTTGCAAGGCAAACATGATGCTTTATAAGCTAGTTTGTTTGACTTGCAAGACAAACATGTTTCATTGAATGAAAAGTGGTGTGAATTGCAAAGCAAACACGAGGCTTTGCAAGAGAAATATGATGTGACATTCATTCACAATCAGAAATTGACCGTTGATCTTTCGAAGTGCACTGAAGCCAACATGTTTTATGAAAACCATGAAAAGGAGTTTAAGTCGGTAATTGAGAAATTAAAGAAAGATAAAACCGAGCTAACAAAAATGGTTTCCAGAAAACAAACTGACATTAATTTGTATATAACTCGCCTTGAGGTAATGCAAAAGGAAATGGCTTGTGTCAAAACTGAAAGTGAGGCGATCCAACTTAAGCTAGACAGTTATTTGAGCTCTAGCTATGTGTTGGATCACATCATTGACGTACAGAAAGAGAAACGGGATGTCACATGCATTAGATACAAGAAATGTCCACCACCTGTGAGACACAATTATGATGCCATGCCTGACGAGGAGGATAGAACTTTCTTTGAACCATCTGTTCCTCTAGATGTTAATGAATTTGCAACAGGACTCGGATACAAGAAAGAAGTATCATCAGATTCGGATGTGTCAGCAGATACATATGTGTCTTCTGCTGAACAGAATCAGGATTCTCCAGTTGTTGTTGAGGATGGTGATTCTTCTGATGATGATTCTGATGATACTGATTCAGCAAAGTCTGATGCGGTGATAAAAGAAGAGGACATACCTCTTGAGAATCATATTCTGTGTGATCCTCCTGCAAAACCCGCTAAGACTGTTGCAACCGAGTCCTTGTCTGCACAAGAGTCAGAGAGTGTGGATTTGCTGTACACTCTTGTTGGTGATGATAAAATTTATTCAGACAAAGATTTTCCTATTAAGAATGTTAATCAATCATTAATCAGTCAAGTCTTTGAAAATTCAACAAGTAAGTTTTTGGGAAAGACAGGATCACATGTTACAGTAACACAGTGTCCTCCTATTCCAAAGGCTGAAGTTAGAAAACAATTTGGCAATCAGAAATTACCAACAGAGAAAAGGCAGCAAAATCATAACAAACAAAAGGGAAAATTGCCGGCTCAAAGTCAAAAGAAGCCAAATCAAAAGAAGAACAAGAATGTGAACTTTGTGAAATCTAAGGGAACGGACAAAATTGAAACGTTTGAAAACAAATCTAATTTGGATTTTGTTAAACAAGCAACAGTGTTGAAAAGAAATGATCCAAATAGTTCAAAACCTAGTACCTCGGGATCACAAAGTTCATCATCGGCAAGACGATCACATGAGACTTCGGGGTTTGTAGAACGAAGATCATGTTTTGAATGTGGTACAATTGGGCATATTATTCGAAATTGTCCATATCTTCATAAATTAAAAGCCAAAGAAGATGATCCCCGTGAACGAAATTACCAAAAGCGATCTGTTTCTGCAAAACAAGATCCCCGCCTTGTAAGAGAAAGGGAAAAGAAACAGAAACGCCAACAGGTCAAGGTAATTGAGAAAGCACTTAAAACTGAAGTGGTTCAAAAACAATCTGTTCCAGTTAAACCAGAAAGTTCAAAATTTTCAAAAACTTCAAACAATCACGAAGTTAAATTTTCCAACAATCAAACTGGTAAAACTCAACAGACATGGAAACCTAAATTGACCACAAGTTCAGAGGGACCATCACAATTTATGAATCATCAAAGAATAGAAGTTATTGTTGTTGATGAAAATGGAAGACCCAAGACCACAATGGCTTGGGTCCCCATCTCCAACTAATCAAGTGAGTTCATGTGCAGGGTGTTCCAGGAGGAACTATCAGTAGTCATTGGATTGTTGATAGTGGGGCATCCAGGCACATGACAGGCGACATGAAGCTTCTCTACGACGTCAAATCTATTAGAGGAGGTTATGTTGCTTTTGCTGGAGATAAAGGCGGATATATTACGGGTGAATGAATGATTTCCAACGGGGTTGTTAGCTTTGATAAGATCAACTTTGTACAACAACTTGATCACAGTCTTCTTAGTGTTTCTCAAATTTGTGATAAGCAGTTCTCAGTACACTTTGATGCAAATGGATGTTATGTGCTGAAACCCGGCTTCAAAATTCCGAAAAAATGGATTCTCTTGTCGGCTCCAAGGATAAATGATCTGTATGTCCTTGATATGAGCCAAGCTATCACAACGTCTGCACAAGCAACTTGTTTCGTTTCCAAAGCCACAGAAAAAGACTCAATCTCTTGGCACAGACGAATGGGTCACATTCACTTACGCAAAATGAATCATTTGGTGTCAAATGAATTGGTGAATGGTGTTCCTCTTAAAAACTTTCATCTTCAAGACATCTGTGTCTCGTGCCAGAAAGGAAAACAAACGAAGAAGCGACACCCGACAAAGAAGATCAACACGGTGGCTGTTCCTCTTGAACGTTTGCACATGGATTTGTTCGGTCCTGTCAAGCACAAAAGTATTAGGAATGATCAATATTTCCTCGTGATAACTGATGATTATTCAAGATTTTCTTGGGTGGCGTTCATGGCACATAAGAGCGAAACCTTCGGTATTATCAAAAACTTGATCATTCAGATTGAGAATCTTTATAACTTGAAGGTTAGGCGGATACGTAGCGACAATGGTACTGAATTCAAAAATCATGCCATGGCGGAGTTTTGCACTTCAAAAGGTATTCTTCACGAATTTAGTGCAGCTTATACTCCTCAACAGAATGGCGTCGCTGAACGTAAGAACCGCACATTGATCGAGACTGCTAGGACTATGTTGGTAGAGTCACAATTGCCGATTCCATTCTGGACTGAAGCTGTGTCCTCTGCATGTTACACGTTGAACCGAGTCCTTACAGTCAAAAGGCACAACAAGACCTGCTTTGAGCTTATTAACAAACGGAAACCAGATTTGTCATATCTTGAACCGTTTGGAGCTCCGTGCACACTAATCGATCCTAATGGAAAGTTTGGGGCAAGAGCCATTGAAGGATACTTTCTTGGGTATTCCACCCCGAACTTAAGAGTCTGGAATCTAGAGACTAAAAGGGTCGAGGAATGGTCTGAAGTCAGAGTACAAAGGCACACTTTGCCAGTTAGAAATCCTGGTCAGCCTTGGATGTTTGAGTACGATGACTTTTTCAATTCGATCAATGTTGAAGCAGTTGAAGAAAATGCTGCAGCAAGGATGTTTTTCGAGAGTGACAATGCAACAGATTCACCGTTGGTTCGTCCAATTATTGTCAATCAAGAACCATCTTCAGTGAACAATTATGCTCTCGACAATGAGGATTTTCACGATGCTACCGAATTGAACGAATCTTCAGAGGATGATGAATTTCTAGATGCAGATCAAGAAGCTCCAACAACAGCAGTTCATGGTACTTAAGAGGGTACTCCTCCAGTGGACGCCCCTAGAACAGCTGAAGCTACTGCATCATCCTCTTCGTCAATTCCGGGTATTGAATTGGTTGCTGATCTCAATCTCAACAATCTGGGTACAAACATTCCAGTTCAAGATAATCCAGAAACAAGGATTCACAATACCCATCCTCAACAAAACATCATCGGAAATGTACAAAGTGGCGTTCAAACAAGAAACATGTTGCGAAACAACAACAATGCAGGCTTGTATGCGGCGATTAGAGAATCTGGTCAACAAAATGATTGGTCTTTCGCGTGTTATGTCTCACAGGAAGAGCCAAGAACTTGGAAAGAAGCTTTGAAAGATAACTCTTGGGTTGAAGCAATGCAGGAAGAACTGCAACAATTCCAGAAGCTTGGTGTATGGAAACTCGTAGAGAAACCTGCTGGTTACAAGAAGATTGGTACCCGTTGGGTGTTTAAATGCAAAAAGGATGACCGTGGAGTCGTTATTCGAAACAAAGCAAGGCTAGTCGTTCAAGGTTTTCGTCAGATAGAAGGGATCGACTACAACGAAGTGTATGCACCTGTTGCACGTCCAGAAGCAATTCGGATCTTTCTGGCTTATGCCTCATTCAAAGGTTTCAAGGTATACCAGATGGACGTGAAAAGTGCATTCTTACATGGTGTGGTGGAAGAAGAGGTGTACGTCGAACAGCCTCCAGGTTTTGAAGATCCTATCCATCCCGATCGGGTTTGGTTGCTCAACAAAGCTCTATATGGTCTACATCAAGCACCGCGAGCTTGGTATGCAACCTTATCTAATTATCTGCTGGAGAATGGTTTTCGCAGAGGTCTTATCGATTGTACTCTTTTCATCAAAGAACAAGATGGAGATCTTCTACTGGTTCAGGTATACGTTGATGATATTATATTTGGTTCTACTAATGATGTTTTGTGTAGGAATTTCGAGCGCATTATGCAGGATAAATTCGAGATGAGTGCTATGGGGGAAATGACCTTCTTTTTGGGCCTACAAGTGGAACAAACTGAGTCTGGGATATTCATCCATCAGACTAAATATGTTGGTGACATCTTGAGCCGGTTCCAGATGTCTGATGCAACGCCCATTGGTACCCCATTGCCGCAAAATCACGGAATTACTCCAGATTTGAAGGGTGAAGCTGTTAGCCCCTCATACTACCGCGCGATGATCGGATCTCTTATGTACCTCACAGCATCAAGACCAGATATAATGTACCCAACGTGCCTGCTTGCCAGATATCAAGTCAACCCGAAGGCCTCACATCTTGCAGCTGTAAAAAGGATTTTTCGTTATTTGAAGGGTTACCCTGACACCGGTCTATGGTACCCTAGGGATAATAACTTTGACTTGATCGCATTCAGTGATTCTGATTTTGGCGGATGCAAAATCGACGGCAAATCCACAACGGCTGGATGTCAATTTTTGGGAAATCGCCTAGTCACATGGCAGTGCAAGAAGCAGACCTGTGTAGCTACATCAACATGCGAAGCTGAATACATTTCTGCCTCAAGTTGTTGCTCCCAAGTCCTATGGATCCAACAACAAATGCGCGACTACGGTTTTGAATTCCTAACTACTCCTATTTACGTTGATAATTCTGCTGCCTTACAGATCACTAGAAATCCTGTGCAGCATTCAAAGACTAAGCACATCGAAATTAAGTATCACTTCATACGTGATTGCTTTGAGAAAATGCTAATCGATGTTGCTTACGTCCACACTAATGACCAACGTGCCGACCTTTTTACCAAAGCATTTGACAAATCAAGATTTGACTATTTATTATTGGTAAACGGCATTAAGGTCAAGCAAGAGTAAAACCAACATCGGAAAATCATTTTTGTAAATATCTTTGTGTTTTAAATTTGTCTTAGTTTATTGATTTTAGGGGGAGTAAATCCAAAATTTGAAAATCCAAAAACATTGAAAAATTTCAAAAACTCAAAAACAATAGAAAAACAAAAATGAGTTTCCTGGCGAGCAAAAGAGAAAATGATAGTACATCAGTGGTCTGTCCAAACCTCTTTAAACCTTAAATGAAAAACGATAAGTAGCTCTATATAAGATGTATCGGTAGGCTCACAATCATTTTAAAGTGTGCAGGGTGATATAAACTTAAATCCGACTGAAGACCAGGTGGGAACCATTCATTGGCATATGGTCTTAGTACCGAAATTTCGTTTGAGAGATTGCCGAGGTTCTGAGATATTTGGTCTTTATGCTGCTTATCATCTGGGTATCATGGTTGTATCTTTTACCGAAAAATAACGGGGACGCAAGTCTAGATCTTCCATGATACCATACATACGTGTACATATTGCATTCGACCTCAATAAGTGATCAACAATCACATGTCCCCTCAAATAAGTGATAATATATCACATTCATCCGGGAGTCAAGTTCGTCTCTCTGCTGTACGAAAGTACTGACCTGTTCACGGACTTGCTCATGTGCCTTTCATGCATCGAAAATCAAGTTCCTCATCAATAAGTGATTCTATCACATAGGGCTTGTTTTCAAATCAAAATAAGTGAGAATCTCACATCATATACGGTCAAACAGATGATAATCGGTATACTCACCGGTAAGATGAACCCTCGTGCATACCTTGATACGGGAATGTGTCGTGATGTGGATGAACACCGGTCGGTAAGTATAAATCATACCTTAACGTATCCCCGTGCCATGATTACATCTGATAAGTTGAGCTTAAGTGGACAACAATACCGATAATTGTTATAGGATGCTTATCTTAACGTTAATTAATTGAACAACAAGAGCGTTTTGGCATGACCGTACACTGATATGATTCTCTTACCCTCGAAACTCGCAAAAAGAATGTCTGTAAATATTTATTTAATGCTTTCAGTTTCTGCATCTTTGTATATATTTATTTACTGCTTTCTGTCTTTACATTTGAAATATTCAAAAAAATCCAAAAAGATTTTAGGTGTGTTTTAATATAAACTTTCTAAAAGACAAAAAGATTTTATTTCTATCTTATTTTCGATCGTACGATGTTGGATCTCGAGTCTTCGTTACCTGAAACCTGATTGAAAACCGAAACGACTGATTCTTCATAAACGGTCGAAATTTGCAAGTTTTGAAAGTTAAAAACCTAAAACTGAACAATTTGTTAAACTTTCAAACTGTCGGACGGTGTTTGATTGAACAATGGTCACATGTGTGTCGTTTGCTTATGATATTCCAGGCAGTTGTTCTCATTACGCGTTTAGATTTCTTGCATGTGCAGATTCTAAAGGCAAGGAGAACATGGTCGATGACAAGCTTCGGAATGAAGACACGACGTGAAGGCACTCAAGTGATGAAGATGATCGAGTTGCCGCTGACCATCATCAACACCACAAGGATCTCAAACCATAAAGAACAAGTTTTTCACAAGCATAACTCAAGGGGGAGCTTATGTTAAGGGGGAGTTTGTCAACACACTTCCTACATGAAACGGGGAGTTTGTTCGTACACTTTCTGCTGTCAAGACGTGAAGACCTTAAAGATCCTCCGACATTGAAGACTTGAAAGGACGTCAAAGACTTGAAGACACGAAGATCGAGACAAAGCTACAGCCAAGGGGGAGTTTGTTGGTGCACTTGTGTCTGTACTTTGTCTGTATTTCGTCTTGATACAAAACGATGTCTATGATGTATGGTTGATGTAAGTTTGACCAAGTCAACCATCCTCCTGGTTTGACTTGGCCAAACAGTTGGAACATTGTTGTAAGTTGTTTGTGTCGAAGGATGAGTCATCGAAGGATTGTTTATATCCTTCGATGAGCTCGAAAGATAAACCTTCGATGGATATAGATGGACCTCGAAGGATATCATCCTTCGAGGTATATGTGGATCCTTCGATAGGTTTCAGGTCGATAGATGATCTTTCGATCAGTCTATCTGATCCTTCGACCAGACGTGCTGTGATGGATATATATATATCCATGTAATGTGTTCACTTCTTTTTTAAGAAGAAAGAGAGGTGTAAGGTGTGTGAGAAGTGAGAGAACTTAGTCTTGCAGAGAGCATTCTGTTGAGAGCACACACACACGCGTGTTTTAGAGAGTTTGCAAAACACATTTGTAAACATAGCTTTGTAACCGAACCTTTCTTCGTATTAATACAAGTGGTGTTAATCGGTGAAGATTGTGTGTTGTGTTTGTGCTTGTTCTATCTCGGTTTGCATTCTAGCTTGGATTCCGCACTTGCTAGTGTGTTATACATAACAAGGATTAGGTTTGACCTCATCCTCCGAGGGACCTACACATTTCACTCTACAAATTAATACATGGGTTTCAAAAATTCAACCCGCTAACCAGAAACATAAAGCATGCCAACTAAACACGATTGACACTACGGAAGTTATAGACAACTTGTAGGTTGAAGTAATCCAGAAGCAGTGCCTGCAGCATACGAGCAAGACGAATTCGCTGGTTGACCTCCAAATTTAAGATCAACATCCTTCAATACAATTCCTCTACACGGATTCCCCTTGCTGCAATCAAACTTCACTGCTACGCGTGTTGCTGATGTTCCATGCACATTTTCGTACATCATGTTGCTGATCTTTACTCCTGAAGCCTCATTCGGACAGTTGTTATTATTGGGACAGTAATTTCCGTCTATTATGATTGGGAACTTAACGTTCATCATCGTTGCTCCCTTGAAATAAACACCGTTAACGAACCCATTGCTACTCCTCGCCCATGCTTTTATCCTCAGACCGTTCGTTGTACCTACGAATGTGGTCGTTTTTACTGTTACATTCTGGACACCTGGTTCTTCTCGTTCCCACCCTAGACTCCCAATGCTGCATCCAGAAATCAAATGTATAATCATTAGCAAATTGTGTATCTGTGTATCTCTGCGGGTACAACTTCTCTATCTCGTGGGATAGAGGAAAAGTTTGCTTTTATATCACCCCGCCCAGACCCTACATTGGGTGGGATATTATCAGGTACGTTTATTTGTCTATATACATGTGTGTGCGCCTGTGCTTTTCTTAACCAAAGTGGTGTATTTCAAGAAAGTTGTTAGCAAAATGGTGTGTTTGAGAATTCCGAAACAGAAACTTATGTGTTAGTTGAGTGTACCTTATGCCGTGACCGGGTCCACAAACCACCTTTTCTATCCAGATATTAGAGTTTCCTGGGCCTATCGAGACGCAGTCGTCGCCTGTTGAGATTTTAGAGCTCAAAATGGTGATTCCTGTGGAATATGTTAAATGAATGCCATCTGTGTTTGGGCTCAGCCCAGGTGCTACGATGCTAACTCCTTGTATTTTCGCGTTCTTGCAACTATAGAGCATCATGTGAAACATTTGGCTGTTTAATGACCTTAATTTACTGATCACTATGTTTTGGGAATGGTAGAAGCCAAGCGTCTGCAACAAATACATGTTCATTATAATTTCATGAAAAAAAAGAAAAAAAGAAAAAAAGAAAATACGCACTTGTACAAACACGCGATGTATATCTGTCGACGTGTATGGTCTTACCGTAGATCCTTTAGGACATGCTTTTCCAGATGTTTTGCAGGCCCATAGAGAAGATCCTTGGGCATCAAGGGTCCCACCGTTTATGGTAACATTCTTAACTATGTAGAACTTGATCCAGACTTGCGCGTTGCCAATAGCATTATAACTAGATGGTGCCACCAAGGTACCAGCTATGTTGAATGTGATGGCTCGGCTCTTACATCCTTGACCAGAGAATGTAAGCGCCGAGGCAATCAAGTACCTGCCAGCTGGCACATAAATGCTGGCAGGACTCGTAGAGTTACATGACAAACTCCATGCTTTCAAGAACGCGTTCTTTGAATCTGAGCGGCCGTCTGGCTTGGCTCCAAAACTTTGGACATTGTACGTAACCTTTGCGGATGATAACCGCAAAACTAGAAAAAGCAAGACCATGATATGTTTGATCACCATGATAACTGATATGTGTATCTCCTCTCTATACTTACTTTGAAGTAGTTGCTTAGTTAGTTTTGTATGTTATGTACTTTTTGATATAGTTAAAGTTAAGAACATAATAAGTACAGGTAGAGGTACATGCAATGATCAGGGTTTGCATTATTTGATAATGATTGATAAGAAGTAGTCCGTATGAATAGGAGTACAAACTGATCGAATGTCAAATGGGTGGCAACTTGAAAGGAATATTAATCATGTAAACACTAATTAATATTATATCTTTCAAACAATTCTTTTAATATTTGCAATTGCGTCGGATTGTTTCGGATCGGTGGGTTGAACTGATAAACTCGATGACGATCCACATATTTATTCGTGTCAAAGTTATCAATCTCAATTAGAACACACGAAAAGCATGCAACCCGCGTGGTTCATTTATGCAAACGAAACAAACGGTTTGTGGGTTGTAAATGAATTGTTATAAATGAATCGTAAATGGGTTGACATGTTGTCCTTATAAAGTGTACTTTCTGTTATAATTTTAAACGGGCTAGTGGGTAACGCTTCTACCCGAAAACGAGTTATTTTCTTAAACATGTGAAATACTGAAACAGTTCAACTTGAAAATATAAAACCTGATTGTTTTTAATTTGTGTTTGAAGTATTGTCATACTTAGAAAAAAGGCATAGAAATAAATTCAGTTTTATGTCTGTTATTATTAGTTATATTAATGTTTAAACCTCATTTTTAATTGTATCTAACTCAATTAGGTAGAGTTATATTATATGATACAATATAATATTTCCTACTACATGATACAATAAAAAAACAAAAAAGTATAACGACTATCAAAACCCAAAGCTAAGTAAACTTTCAAAAATTAGCTATTAAAATAAATAATTAGTCAATGCTTGTAATTTCCTATAATTTGGCTTTTTAATCTTTAACAATTTGGATTAAGATGAGCCTTTAATAATTTCCTATAATTCCAAAAAGTATAATTTGGAATTAGATGAGCCTTTAATAATGAAACTAGGTCATGACTAATGGTAGGTGATTCTTTATTTAAAAGTGGATATAGGCTGGTAAGCTGGTGCATATGATCCCACATGGGTTAGAGTGTTAGACTTTAGAAGAATATCAACCTCAACAAACTATAATTCCACTTCTACAATATAATAACTATATTCTAATTCTTCTAACAAAGATATGATAATAATATTTATATATAGTAATCCAAATAATTTTATGGCGCAACAATAATATATGTTACCAGATAATTTTCAGCATAGTTAAGGTGTAACCACAAAAACTTCCATGATGATAGCCCGTCACGTCATTCTCTACATACACATTTATAGCGATCAATGGATCTAGCATTGACTCTCATTAAAATCTCAAACAGTAGAATATCAAAAATAATATAAACCATTCTGTAAAAAACTTGAAACCTATAATTCAATATGTTATGTAGATTCTTTATATATAAGATCAAATTGGGCCTAATTGAAGAAACATTAAAAACCCAATTCAATATGAAATATGGTAATTCCTTTATAAATGTTAATGTAGATTCTTTATATATTTTGTATTTATAATTTATAATTCAAATTTGAATGAATTCAATATAAGTTAGTCAACCGTATCCTTAGTTTTTGAATGGAATTGAGATTTCATTTTTAGGAGTTGATTTTTTAATTAATGAATTCTCTAACCAATCGGTCATATTTATTAATAATTTAATAATTCGAAATATATGTTTTGTAAAAGTCACATAAATGTTGGTTCTAAATTAAAGACTACAACTAACCTTATGTTTGCAATCGATTTATTCATATCTAAATAATTCAAAATATAAAAATCACATCTTTATATTATTGATAAGATATAGATGGTTCAACATTTTGAAAAGAGTAAACTGCCATTTTGGTCCCTGTGGTTTGGGCAGTTTTGCCATTTTAGTCCAAATCTCAAAATTTTTAAATATGGGTCCCTGTGGTTTGCATTTTATTGCCATTTTAGTCCAAAACTGAAAAACTCTCATTTTTTTACTGTTCCAACATCCCTTTTTTTGTCTTTATCTGCAGGGGTAGTTTTGTCCATTTAATTTTCATTAAACCAATTTCTTAATTAAAAAACCCCCCAAATATAAATACCCATATCAGTTCCCAAATTACATCATCATCTTCAACCTCCCAAGCAAACATCAGCAACCCAATTTCATGTTCCGAGCTTCAACATCTTCTTGACTCCTGAAACCACACCCAAAAGTGTCGGAAAAAGAAACCTGGTTCAATCGGATCTAAGAAGAACAAGGGAAAGAAGGGTTTTCCCGAACTCCACTGAAAATCCCACCGCCGCCGTCAGAGAACCACCACCTCCTTCACCTGAAACGTCACCCACAACGGGCCAAAGAAAATAGATAGATCTTCACAGATCTTAAAGAAAAGAGAAGGAGATGACGGGTTGAAATGCTTACCGGACTGACTTGGGTTTCAGCCGCTGGAGTCGTTGCAGGACGGCGATTGCCGTCGTCATCATCAGCGACATCAACATCGTGAAACCCCATCACCTGTAACATCACAATCTTTAGCAAACTATGTGTTGTTGGCAATTGTTTATGGTGGAGTTTTGATTAGCCGAAGAAATGGGATGAAGGTTAGTAAACATTAATCTATTGTCTTTTCAAATTTTACAGCTTTTCTTAAAGTTGACCAGTTTATATAAGATTCATGCATTTGATTGTTGACATTTGTATGAATGTTGTTTTCAATAGACAAAAGGGAGTGTCTTGTGATGTTACAATAGAGTTTTTAACTTTTTAAACCACTATATCTTGTTTTCCATTTCAAGGAAATCTCATTTCAAAAAAGATGCAAAAAGATAAGGTAGAAAAGGAATACCAAAGTGTTTTCTGATGCAGTTTCGCGTGCAATCAAATGGCTCAAGAACGACTAGTAATCAACGATAAAAATGAACCGAATGGTTCCAAGAACAATGTTCTTTCAATTCAAATTCAATCAAAAACTGAAAAACAATAAACCCTAGATGCCCTATTTATACTAAACAATTAAAAAAAGATAAAATAGGAAATTTGAATTCTAAACGACAAAATGCACTTTACATCAATATCGCAGGTAAGCGAGCAACAAGCTGCGCCGCTACCCCTTTCTGGATAGCAAATCCTAGCCTATTAAAAACAAACCCCTGCCCCCTGTTGATGAGCCACTGCTGTGGACAACCTGTTGGACCCTAGTCAGCAAACGGATAGCTTCTGGTGCCAGGGATCCAAAGGTGTCAAAGGCGAAGGGGACAAATGCATGTTGGTTATCAGCACATGCTTTAGCGTGTTTGTCCACCTTTTTAGATTCTGCTTTCTTTACCGATTGTCCTGCTACAAACCCATTCTCCCTTAACCCAGCTAAGGGAGAGACTCCTGTGAGATCTACACAAGCATGTTTCCCTCCCGCCCAGCCAAAGACGAGCAGGTCCGCTGGTCTCAATGTAGATCTCCCTTCCATGGGGTCTGTAAGGAAATTCACAAGGGCCTCCTTCTTGGCAGAAATCCCCGCTCTCCTCAAGATGTCCCCCAAAACATCCTTCACCCAGTCATGCCGGTATTTGAAACCAGGGAGCTCCTTGCAATGAACTGCATGTTCCCCGTATTTATCCATGCAGGCTTTACGACAGATTGGGCAGGTTTCGTCTTCTGGATACATAGGGATCATTAGCCGGTATTTGAGGATAGCCCTGTACTCAACAGCCGACATGCATTGCCCCAGCCCCTCGATCGGGATAACAGTCAAAAAGTCTTGCGCATGGGGGCCCTTCAAGCACTCAATCACCGCCTTCTGGCGGGGAGACAGATCAAGTGTTTCTCCCAGATTTCGAGCGATTTTCTCAAATAGAGCATTCGCCAAAGTTTTTTGTGGCTTTGGGGGGCGGTGTCCGTATTAGAGAAATCGCCAATGTCAAAGTCTGGAAGAGAGACACTTAAATACTCGAGGGCCTGTTGGTAGTCTACGTCAAGCTTATCAACCCCACTGTTCCGAAGGATGTGGTCTTGCAATACACACCACTGAGCTCTAGACGCCACAAAAGCATAAACTCCAACATCCCCAGCTGAGAGGAGGCCCAAACCACCCAGGCGCACCGGAAAAGATGCCAAACGCCACTGAAGTTCACCAAAGTAGGGCCCCCCACAAACAACAATGTCTTCAATAGCCTTTCGGAGACCATCGTCAAAACAGGATACCGCATTTTCCATCAAGTGAGGTTGGCAGGTCCGCAGCCCAAACAGTAACTTAGCTACCCCCATGCATGACCTTAAAAGAAGAAGCTCGCACTGGGGGTCCTGTAAGCAGGGCAAGAGTTTCATAAGGTCAACCGCTGTCGATGCCCGCCGCCCTGCTAATTCCCCAATAAAAGCAGAGCCTAGGCTAACCGCCCCCCAAGGAGCTTAACCCCCCTCACAGGTCTACCTATCCCTCTTGGGAAAAGGCCGTCCTGCACTTTGAGACCGTCACAAGATGGTCAGTACACTTCCGTTTTCTTAATATTGAGATGGAGCCCTATGGATGGTCCCTCCGTGTTGATGATGTCCAAGGCTTTAGCAACTTCCATTGCATTACCTATGATCGTACCATCATCCAAGCACCAAGCATGAAAGGGGAGGTTACAGTGCTCCTGTACACGGAGAATAAGGGGATGTAAGGCTAGGGCAAAGAGGAGGGGCCCCAAGGGATCTCCCTGTTGCACTCCAGTGGTGGCCCCGATACACTCGCTGCCAACATACAACCGAGCGGGTTGGGCGTACAGGAACTGGACCCACCGATAGATAGATGGGCAACGTTGGTGGAGCTGCTGGAGGAACGCTGAACGGTCAACCATGTTGAAAGCATTAGTGAAGTCTACCTTAAGTAAGGCCATGGACCCATCTTCATGAAAGGAGTTAAGGAACCTGTTCGCACTATGAAGCACCGCCTCCGCCCCATTTGGTGTACCAACCCCAAATTGAAAATCCCCCAAATACTGGGCCATGTCCTTCCCAACCTTCTTCATAGCCACCTTAGAGACCAATCTACACCAGATGCCACCCACTGCGATAGGCCTAATACCATTATCAGGTTTCAATAAGGGGGTGAGGGGGGCTGAGGCCACAAACTCTGCCAACTCTTTAGGGCAAAGCCCTTCAAGCCATAGGTTGACGACTACAGTAATAGCTGTGAGCAGACCCGAGGAACTTACCGACCCCACGCAACCAATAGCGTCCAACAAGTGTTGGGCCCGCATCCCATCTCTGCCACAAGATGTCCCTCTAGGGAAGGATTGGATACATTTAAGCACGCAATCCTCTGCTGTAATAATAGTGGGTTGGACAATGGGGTTGGAAGGCAGTGATTGGGGTGGCATCACCGGGTGTTTATCAATAAGAGCTTTCATGGTTGATTCTCCAAAGGGGGCAACCCCACTAGAACATAAAACTTTGACTGTCGCCGTAAAATGCTCATCCCTGACCTTCCGCAGGCATTGCTTGATATTGAGATCCTTTTTATTGTCTTCGCCCTTTCCGGAAACCCTCCTAGGCACCTCAGAGTCCCCCTCACAGCAATATTTTCTTATGTGGATTTTATTGTTTCACAATTTGTCTACACAATATGTTTTCTTACAAGCTATAAGATTTTGCATTTTCATATAGTTATGCTTAGGCCGGAGGGTGTGGGGGGCGCCACCCTCGCCACGTCAGAGCCTATAGCGCCCCGGGCGCTATACACCCACACCCAGTGATTTAAGTCCGAGCGCTATATTAAGCTCGCCAACATGGTAACGTGATGCAATTGCATGGATCGAGAAAGAAAAGTCAAATATGACGGTTTGCCATGTGATGTATAAATTAATATATGAAAATTAAATGATTTTTAAAATAAAAAATAATTAAAGGTAATGATGACAGGGCTCCATCCCACACCCTGCAAATTAAAGGGGGGGTTATAAAGCCCCTTGGCTGACGTGGCGTCTAGGTGGCGCTGAGGTGTCCTTTATAACCCCCAAGGGGCTCCATCCCACACCCTCTAGCCTTAGATTGCAACCAGGGATGTATTCAAGTGGGGTCCAAGTAGTAGTATAATCGACTTAAACTCGATGAGTTCAAACATTCTAATTCGAACTTGATTCACTAAATATTCTTTTACTTAAGCAACCGATTATTTGATATTTCAAGTATAATCATCCTGTTAAAACTAACATCCAAACACTAATTTTGTCACCAATTAAACAAATGAACAATTTGTTTTATGTCAACATTTGCAGGCAAAATGGTACTATTATTTACTTCTTGGGCTAGTAGACGTTGAGGCAAATTATCTTGGTAAGTCTTATACTATTACAAATGATCATATTCAACACTTATTTTTCACTACATATTATCTAGAGGTGACCATTTAACCCATCTAGAAGTGCACAAAAATGTATCGAAATTGATGCATATTTTAACTGTGTGTATATACTAAAAATGTTATCTTTAAATGTATTAAAACAGGACGACTTTAACAAGTGGTAACACATCATTTGTTTATATTTTTGTATTATTTTAGTATTCTACACACAATTACATTACAAGTCAAGTTTAACACGGTTAACCTTTTTTTAGTGCAAAGGGGACAAATGAGTCGGAAGTTCCCTAAAGCATATCTTGGGGCATAAAAACTCACAAATTATTGTATTCAAAATCAAAAATTGAGCTTTAGAACAAAATGTTGTGATATATCATCAAGTTATGTGGAAACGGGTCAAATGGGTCGAAAGTTGGTCAACGTATATCAAATACAGAAAAAACTCATAAATCATTATATTATTTTACACAATAATGACTTATTCATTATACTTGGTAAATTCCACCAATAGCAAAGCTAAGGTAGGGTCTTAGGAGGGCAAGATGTAGACAACCTTACCTCTACCTCGTAGGAATAGAGAGACTGCTCCCAGTGAGACCTCCGGCTCGATAGTAGTTTTGCATCAAGCCTTGGACATAAGGCACATAACACTCAACAATTGAGACAAAGCCTTGGACATAAGGCACATAGTTTTGCATCAAGCCTTGGACAATAATGGCTTATTACTTATTTAATTTTTTTGCACAGAAAAGTGTTTCGGGTCATCCGAATCCCAAACCCAACTAATTTGACCCATTTCTTGACCGGCCCATTTCACTATCTCTATATCAAAAGTTTTGACTTTAATGTGCAATCTTGAACAGTGGTGAAGGCATACCAGTACACATGGTTAACAAGTGTTATGCTTCTGGATTGCTGGTCAATCCCATGCGTCATAATCCTTACATGGTTCTTCTTGAAGACAAAATACCGGTTCAAGAAAATTGTCGGTGTTGTAATTTGTGTTTCTGGTATTGTACTCGTTATTTTTTCAGATGTACATGCATCAGATCGTTCTCGTGAGTATATTATGCTTTTATTCCATTCTTTTACATTAATATTTTAAATTTTCATCTCCATTTATATATGTATATTTAATACTTATGTGTATGTTTAGAGAGTGGTAGCAACCCTGTTAAAGGGGATTTGTTGGTCATTGCTGGGGCTACACTTTATGCTGTCTGCAACGTTAGTGAGGTGAGTAAAACGGGTCCAAAACGGGCACAAACTTTTTCTAAGGCTTTAACCAATTAAATAACTAGTTAACGCGTTAAATGAAAACTATGCTGTTACAATAATATATTTTGTCTTTTGGAATTTGGATAATACAATGAAAGAGGTTGTATGAAATAAAAATATACTTTCATCGGTTGTGAATCAGTTTGACCCGTTTTCTTTTTAGCTTTATTTTTTATCCTATCAGTTTGACCCGTTAGAGATCAAACATAACTAAATAAGTAGAAATTGCTACCTCTGGTCTGACGTATGTGTTCGGTTGGTATGAACATGCATACACTGAAAAAGAATTAGTATTCTTTTGCAATGTAAACGAAACAAAAAATAAAAAAAAATCTTATTTCAGTGCATCCTGATTATTTTTGTTGATTTCTACAGGAGTTTTTCACAAAAACTGCTGATCAAGTCGAACTTTTGGCAATGTTGGGGCTCTTTGGTGCCATTGCTAGTGGTATTCAAATGTATCCTTTTGTACATTTTTTTTTATTTTTAAATTTTTAAATTTTTAAATTTTTTTACATTATGCTATGATAAGTTTCTTCAGTTTCTTTTGTGAAAGTATTGGTAGAAAGCTTCTGATTTATAAAAAAAACTCTTAGTTATTTGCATGTTTCTCATTCAGTTACACTAAGCACTACTTTCATATTGTTTGTTTACTCTCAAAATAGTAGTCAATTGCATAATTCCCAATGTATTGTTATTTTGTGGTCTTCAACCATGTTCATAGAAGCGTGCTTGAGCGAGAGGAACTCTGTAGGTCCGGCTAGGGGAGGATCTGGTCGCCTAATCCTTGTATACGAACCACTCCGGTTGTGCGGAATCCAACCGGAATAGCAAACCGAGATCGAACACGTAAATACACGACACACAATATTCACCGATTAACACCTCTGTATTAATACGTATGAAAAGATCAGTTACAAGCACAATGTTTACAAATCTATCTTGCAAACTCTCTCTAGTGTGTGTGTGTGTTCTGTTCTCTCCTGTGTTCTCTTTTGTGTGTTCACTTGCTGAATTCTAACTGAGACTGTCTATTTATACCCACACATCACGAAACAGATCTTTGGCGAATCAGACCTTGGCGAATCACAACATCATTGGCGAAACTGAGATGATGTTGACGAAACAGCATCTATGTCGATGAAACAAGTGTGTTTCCTCGACTTCCAATCAGTTTCGTCGATGTGGGCTTTGACTCAAACATTTTAAGGCCCAAACTCCTTTTCATGCCATGCACGTAGAATTCAAACTGTTTCATATTTGTGAAGCTTAGTCAAAGTCTTGACATCATCATGACATCATCATGATGATGTCATGATGATGTGTCAAGCGGGAAACATTCTCGGCTCTCCGTGCTTCGCGTGTCGAACTCTGGGGCGCACGACGGAGGAATGTCGTGACGTCGGGCTTGAGCCGAACCTAACCGGGTCGAACCGGACCAAGTCGCGTCGAGTCGAGTCGCGTCCACATACATGTATCAACAAACTCCCCCTTGGACGCTACTCGCGAGATTCGCCTTTCATGTCTTCTATGTCGGAGGATCTTCAAAGTCTTCACGTCTTGTAAGAAGAAAGTGTATCAACAAACTCCCCGTTTCATGTAGGAAGTGTGTTGACAAACTCCCCCTTAACATAAGCTCTCCTTTGAGGTATGCTCGTGAATCTTTTGATCTTCAATACTTGAGATCCTTATGGTGTTGATGATGGTCAGCGGCAACTCGATCATCTTCATCACTTGAGTGCCTTCACGTCGTGTCTTCATTCCGAAGCTTGTCATCGACTATGTTCTCCTTGCCTTTAGAATCTGCACATGCAAGAAATCTAAACGCGTAATGAGAACAACTGCTTGGAATATAGTTAGCATAAACAAATGACACACGTATGACCATGTCACAATCAACTACCGTCCGACAGTTTGAAAGTTCAACAAATTTTATCCATTTTAAATTTTAACTTTCAAAAACTTTGCAAATTTCGACCGTTTATGAAGATTTAGTCATTTCGGTTTTCGTTCAGGTTTCAGGTAACGAAGACTCGAGATCCAACATCGTACTACCGAAAAATAAGATAAAAATAAAATCTTTTTGGCTTTTAGAAAGTTTATATTAAAATACACCTAAAATCTTTTTGGACTTTTTGAATATTTCAAATGTAAATGCAGAAAGCAGTAAATAAATATATATACAAAGATGCAGAAACTGAAAGCATTAAATAAATATTTACAGACATTCTTTTTGTGAGTTTCGAGGGTAAGAGAATCATATCAGTGTACGGTCATGCCAAAACGCTCTCTTTGTTCAATTAGTTAACATTAAGATAAGCATCCTATAACGATTATCGGTATTGTTGTCCACATAAGCTCAACTTATCAGATGTAATCATGGCGAGGGGATACATTAAGGTATGATTTATACTTACCGACCGGTGTTCATCCACATCACGACACATTCCCGTATCAAGGTATGCACGAGGGTTCATCTTACCGGTGAGTATACCGATTATCATCTGTTTGACCGTATATGATGTGAGATTCTCACTTATTTTGATTGAAAACAAGCCCTATGTGATAGAATCACTTATTGATGAGGAACTTGATTTTCGATGCATGAGGGCACAGGAGCAAGTCCGTGAACAGGTCAGTACTTTCGTACAGCAGAGAGACGAACTTGACTCCCGGAAAGAATTTGTGATATATTATCACTTATTTGTTTGGACATGTGATTGTTGATCACTTATTGAGGTCGAATGCAATATGTACACGTATGTATAGTATCATGGAAGATCTAGACTTGCGTCCCCGTTATTTTTCGGTAAAAGATACAACCATGATACCCAGATGATAAGCAGCATAAAGACCGAATATCTCAGAACCTCGGCAATCTCTCAAACGAAATTTCGGTACTAAGACCATATGCCAATGAATGGTTCCCACCCAGTCTTCAGTCGATTTAAGTTTATATCACCCTGCACACTTTAAAATGATTGTGAGCCTACCGATACATCTTATATAGAGCTGCTTAACATTTTTCATTTTAGGTTTAAAGAGGCTTAGACAGACCACCGATGTACTATCATTTTCTCTTTTGCTCGCCAGGAAACTCATTTTTGTTTTTCTATTGTTTTTGTGTTTTTGAATTTTTTTTTTAATGTTTTTGGATTTTTCAAATTTTGGATTTACTCCCCCTAAAATCAATAAACTAAGACAAATTAAAAACACAAAGGTATTTACAAAAATGATTTTCCGATGTTGGTTTACTCTTGCTTGACCTTAATGCCGTTTACCAATAATAAAAAGTCAAATCTTGATTTGTCAAATGCTTTGGTAAAAAGGTCGGCACGTTGGTCATCGGTGTGGACCATAACAACATCGATGAGTTTCATAGTGAAACAATCACGTGTGAGGTGATATTCGAGATCAATGTGTCTGGTCAAAGAGTGCTGTATGAGAGGATAATAAATTATAAAGCAG
This sequence comes from Helianthus tuberosus, assembly GCA_030545235.1. Lineage (NCBI taxonomy): Eukaryota > Viridiplantae > Streptophyta > Magnoliopsida > Asterales > Asteraceae > Helianthus > Helianthus tuberosus. The sequence continues at coordinate 7,276,637 of CM060362.1, forward strand.
CTTAAATATCGACAAGTATAGGAGAGATTAGAAATTTAGAACCGTATCCTGCAACTGCTTCATGCAATGCAAGGAATCTGAGCGCTCTCCCAAACTGGATATCCACCCGGTGTGGACTTCAAACTCGATTCTTTGTAGCTACTGAGAAGTCTCTTCACAGCAACAAGATCACAGACCTCTGGGTCCGGCTGGTTTTCCAAATTGCACCAGCGAAGGTCTTTGTCTTTCTCTTTCAGAAGTAGTGTGCGGTTGTTCAATCCACGCCAAGGCATCCGCACACCCGGTTGGTTTGATCAACAAACACATTTTCTTCAAACACACCGTGGAGAAAAGTACCCTACACGTTCATCTTGTGGACTGTGAACATCAGACGTGCTGCAGGTGCATACTTTTCATTGGAATCTTTCCTGAGGACCCGATCAAAAACCATAACAACCAATTTTTGAATGATCTTCATCTTGTCGAATTTTTCAACTTCATTCAACCACATTCTTTCATCAGCAAATTCTTCTTCTTTTCTTTTTCTTTCCTCTCTCTCCATCAATGGCAACAATATTCTCCTTGGATACAACAATGTTTCGGAGCCTTATGTCGCCGATCTTGTGCATGGACGCTCCACTATCAACAATCCTAAGACTATCAATAGTTCCTCCTGGACATCCTGCACACTCATTCAGAGATTAGTTGGAGAGGGGGACCCAAGCCTTCACAGACTTGGGTCGTCCGTCATCATCGAGGATTGTGACATCCATTTCCCGATGATTCGGAATTGATGTAGCTCCCCCTGAAACAATTTCCGATTTTGGTTTCCAAATCTGTTTTTGTTTTTCATTTTTAACATTTGATTTAACAGACTGCGTTTGGACAACCTCCGGTTTTAAAACCTTTTCAACATTTTTCCGTTGTTTCTTTCTCTGTTTCACTTCTTGTTGTTTAACAAGACGAGGGTCCTGTTTTGGTGAAACAAATCTTTTATGGTAATTGTTACCATGGGGGGCATCAACCTTTGCTTTCAACTTATGAAGATATGGGCAATTTCGAATGATATGCCCGATTGTACCACATTCAAAACATGATCTTCGTTCAACAAAACCCGAAGTATCATGTGGTCGTCTTGCCGATGATGAACTTTGTGATCTCGAGGTACTAGGTTTTGAACTATTCGGTTCATTCCTTTTCATTACTGTTACTTTCTGGACAAAATCTAAGTTAGATTGATTTGCAAACTTTTCAATTTTGTCCGTTCCCTTCGATTTCACAAAGTTCACATTCTTCTTCTGATTCGGCTTCTTTTGATTTTGAGTCGGTGCCTTACCATTTGTTTTGGTATGGTTTTGCTGTTTTGGCACTGTTGGTAATTTCTTGTTCCCAAACTGTTTTCTAACTTCAGCCTTTGGGATAGGAGGACACTGTGTGACTGTAACATGTGGTCCTGTCTTTCCCAAAAACTTACTTGTAGAATTTTCAAAGACTTTACTGATTAATGATTGATTAACATTCTTAATAGGAAAATCTTTGTCTGAATAAACTTTATCATCACCAACAAGAGTGTACAGTAAATCCACACTCTCCGACTCTTGGGCAGATGTGGACTCGGTTGGAACAGTCTTAGCAGGTTTTGCGGGAGGATCACATAGAATATGATTCTCAAGAGGTATGTCCTCTTCTTTGATTACCGCATCAGACTTTTCCGAATCAGTATCATCAGATTCATCATCAGAAGAATCAGTATCCTCAATCACAACTGGAGGATTCTGACTCGGTTCAGCAGAAGACACACATGTATCTGCTGACACATCTAAATCTGATGATACCTCTTTCTTGTATCCGAGCCCTGCTGCAAATTCCTTAACATCTAGAGGAACAGATGGTTCAAAGAAAGTTCTATTCTCCTCGTCAGGCATGGCATCATAATTGTTTCTCACGGGTGGTGGACATTTCTTGTAACCAATGCATGTGACATCCCGTTTCTCTTTCTGAACATCAATGATGTGATCCAACACATAGCTAGAGCTTAAATAGCTGTCTAACTTGAGTCGGATCGCCTCACTTTCAGTTTTGACACAAGCCATTTCTTTTTGCATTATCTCAAGACGTGTGATATACAAATTTATGTCAGTTTGTTTTCTTGAAACCATTTTTGTCAGTTCGGTTTTATCTTTCTTTAATGTCTCAATCATCGACTTAAAGTTCTTTTCATGGTTTTCATAAAACATGTTGGCTTCAGTGCATTTAGAAAGATCCACGGTCAATTTCTGATTGTGGAAAAATGTCACATCATATTTATCCTGCAAAGCCTCGTGTTTGCTTTGCAATTCACACCACTTATCATTCAACGAAACATGTTTGTCTTGCAAGTCAAACAAACTAGCTTGTAAAGCATCATGTTTGCCTTGCAACTCAGACATGTTTGCATCCAAATCAGCACATCTATCACTTAATCTAGCACAATTATCACAAATAGCAGCAGTGGGTTCATCGACACATACCTGACTTGATGAACTGTCGACATTAGCCATAACGGCTGAATGGAGAGAAGACGAAGAATATGCAGTTTGATCCACCAATATAGATCTTCTATGATTTTCTGCTGCAGCTTCTCCCAAAAGCCCATCAATATTAGCATCGACTGACGCACTTGATGTCTCACCCACATGATCATCACCTGAACTCGAGGATTCTTCATCTGAACTTCTACTATGACCAGAAGAGTCCTCATCCTCAAAAGAGTCACCACCATTGGCGGAAGATTCTCCACCACTGGCGTGATTTAAATCCTTGACAACCTCAGCAAAACAAGCTGTTCCAACTGAAGCATCACTACTCAACTTGATTGACCAATCACCACATTCATATACTTGAATCACAAGTGCCTGGTTAGCATTTGATGATCCTGCTTGGCCTTGGTTGTTGACAGGTATCAACATACGCTCATTGTTCCTGTTCTGATTCTGCTGGTCTCCTTGATTACTAAAAGGGTTCTGGTTCCCATGCTGAGCTGGCTTAACAGGAACTTGAATGGGATTGCCATGTAGATCAGTTGTCACAGGAGGCCTTTGGGTTTGCTGTTGAGGCACCGGTTGAGAAACTGGTTCAAGCGGATTTCCAAACATGTCTGTTTTTGGAGGGACCGGAACTTGGATGGTATTGCCAAACATGTCAGTGTGAGACACAAACGCTGTTTGATTTGGATCTGTATTTATCGGTCTATTCCATCTTGGATTCATTTTTGATCAAGACTAATAATACCTGAAAATCACACCTCAAACAAACAGTTAAATCACTTTGACAAACCTTCTGTTTAAATTTACATGCGCGACTACGGTTTTGAAAAAAAATTCAAGTGATGATTGACGAAATGCCTTTTGGCCCTTTTTGGGCTTTTAATTCAACGAAACACAAAATGTCTTTTAATTAATGAAACAAAGGTCCACTAAATGGATTTTAGACTTGGTTTTTGTTGACTTTTCAAAGCAAAATGGTCATATGTGTGTTTTAAATAAATGTTGACGGAACAGGGGGCTCTTGGGCTTTTAAGTTTACGAAAACAAAAGGCCACTTAATGTGAATCGGTGAAACAAAAAAAATCCTTTTTTTTTTTGATCTTGACGAAACTGATAATGTGTAAATGGGCTTTGACGAAATACAAAGGAGGCCCAAACAATGTGTTTCGTCAACTTAATTTTGATGAAAAGGATTTTTCAGTTTCGTCGATACCCTTTTTGGCGAATCAGACTTGTTTTGTCAAATGTCTGATTCGTCAAAAAGATGTCAGGGGTTGGTGAACTGTTTGACTTTTTCTTCCTGACACAACAGACCCCCTTTCGGCTTACCCACACTGCTTTTCACCAAACAAGATATGGGTTGATTATTTTAATCAGTTATCCCTTCCCAATACACAAACAACTTTCAAACCTTATCTGGAAGATCAAAAAGGCAATTTTATCAAGAACCCTTTGAATGAACAGATGAACTTTTTGAATTTCTGGAAAACCTTTGATATTTCAAACACAAACTTTTGCTAAAATGTTAACAAAACCAACAAAATAATCATGCAAACATGAGTAATACAGGGTTTTGATAAAAACAATCAGCAAAACAACAAGATTTAACCAGATTTAAAGAGTTTTTCCAGAAAATATGAATTTTGAAAATCCCGAAAAACGCAAGAACACCTCGGTTTTAACAAGGAGAAGAGCCAAGGCTCTGATACCACTTGTAGGTCCGGCTAGGGGAGGATCTAGTCGCCTAATCCTTGTATACGAACCACTCCGGTTGTGCGGAATCCAACCGAGATCGAACACGTAAATACACGACACACAATATTCACCGATTAACACCTCTGTATTAATACGTATGAAAAGATCAGTTACAAGCACAATGTTTACAAATCTATCTTGCAAACTCTCTCGTGTGTGTGTGTGTGTTCTGTTCTCTCCTGTGTTCTCTTTTGTGTGTTCACTTGCTGAATTCTAACTGAGACTGTCTATTTATACCCACACATCACGAAACAGATCTTTGGCGAATCAGACCTTGGCGAATCACAACATCATTGGCGAAACTGAGATGATGTTGACGAAACAGCATCTATGTCGATGAAACAAGTGTGTTTCCTCGACTTCCAATCAGTTTCGTCGATGTGGGCTTTGACTCAAACATTTTAAGGCCCAAACTCCTTTTCATGCCATGCACGTAGAATTCAAACTGTTTCATATTTGTGAAGCTTAGTCAAAGTCTTGACATCATCATGACATCATCATGATGATGTCATGATGATGTGTCAAGCGGGAAACATTCTCGGCTCTCCGTGCTTCGCGTGTCGAACTCTGGGGCGCACGACGGAGGAATGTCGTGACGTCGGGCTTGAGCCGAACCTAACCGGGTCGAACCGGACCAAGTCGCGTCGAGTCGAGTCGCGTCCACATACATGTATCAACAAACTCAAATCCATCCATTGGTCATCAGGAGCGGTACTCTCTTTCTCTATTATATACACATTATACGTATATGTATATGTATATAAGATGTACATGTGTGCCGTCTTTTGAATCACTTCACAACACATTTCACTAGACTTTTGACTCCTTTCATTTTAGCTACTTTTTTTTATTTGACCCGTTGGATATAATATAAAACTCAAGTTGACCCGTTATAACGGGTAGAAACAAGCACAATCAGAATTATATTTACTAGAAAAACCATACCATTAAAGTAGGGGTGCAAACGAGCCAACCTGAGCCTGAGCTCGATTAACTTGTGAGAGATCGAGCTCAAGCTCGGCTTGGTTCGAGCTTTATTTTCAAAACTCGAGCTCGGCTCATTGGTAGCTTCTCAAGCTCGAGCTCGGCTCGTGCTCAGGCTCCGCTCGTTTGTTATTTATTTCTTAATTAATATATAAAATTTAAATAATACAAATAATACACTCGTTTATGCTCGCGAGCTCCATAAGTGAAACTTGAGCCCTTTTACTAAACAAGCTTATTTTTAGGTTCGGGCTCGGCTCGTAAACAAGTTTAAATAAGCTCGGCTCGTTTACCAGACAACTTTAAATAAGGGGTACATGTTTTTTTTTTTGTCTTAGGTGCTTCCATATGCTGGATTTGCAGCAGCAATGTTTCTATTTTACTCAGGTGTGCCGGTCCTGTTAAAGGTAAGTGATTTTCCAGTTATGCAAACATGTTAAAAACATATTTTTCCCTCTAAATTTGTTCGTGTCAAATTAAAATGCAGATAAGTGGGTCCACAATGCTAAATCTGTCTTTGCTGACATCTGACATGTGGTCGGTTTTGATCCGCATATTTGTATACCGCGAAAAGGTTAGTTATTAGTAATCATAAACAAATATATAGCTTAAAAATTGATTTTTAATAAAGCTCACATTTGTAATTTTGCATGTGTCATCAGGTTGATTGGATGTACTTTGTAGCTTTTGATGGTGTTGCTGTTGGGCTAGTTGTTTATTCAGTGTATGTTTTTTCTTTCTATTTCAGCTATGCTATACACTTGTTTGGGTTGGGCTATGGGCTCGGTGTAGAACATGATAATCAGAAGCAATGAAAGAAAAAGATGAAAGAAAAAGATACTGAGAAATTGTTTTGTATATTGCTTGTGTGCTTTTTACATCATACGTACACCCATATATATAGTTGGTACAAAGGACTAAAAAAGGAAAAATACACCACTGTCATTGGCTGTCAATTAGCATAATTGTGCGGATCTTGTGCAGCAAGTGTCAATGGTCCATATTAGGAAATGATGGAAACTGATCCTAAATATTTTTAATCATATATTTCAACATTCCCCCTCAAGTTAAGTAGTGGGATTTCCAATACTTAACTTGCCAAGACATTGATTGAAAATTTTTCCATTTACCGCCTTCGTTAGAATATCTGCAAGTTGATCTTCTGAGCGGACAAACGGAAGCTCAATTATTCCTTTGTCAAGTTTTTCTTTGATGAAATGGCGATCCACCTCGATGTGTTTTGTGCGATCATGTTGGACTGGATTCTCTGAGATTTGTATAGCTTCTTTGTTATCACACAAGATCTTACTAGATTGGGTTGGAGGATATCCGATTTCTGTCAAGAGTTTTCGTACCCATAGAGCTTCTGCTAGACCGCGTGCTATACCTCGAAATTCTGCTTCGGCACTTGAAAGAGCCACTACTTTTTGTTTCTTGCTTCTCCATGTGACAAGGTTTCCACCAACAAGGGTAAAGTACCCCGATGTCGATCTCCGATTACCTTTATCTCCTGCCCAGTCGGCATCGGTATATACTTGGGTTTCAAGGTGTTTGTTTGTTTTGAAAAGGACGCCATGACCAGGTGTTCCTTTAAGGTATCTGACAATTCTCCACACGGCTTCCATATGGGCAACCTGAGGTTGATGCATAAATTGGCTCACAACTCCCACTGCGTAGGCAATGTCAGGCCGAGTATGTGAGAGATAGATCAGTTTCCCTACTATTCGTTGATACTCTCCCTTGTCAGCTAGCTTAGCATTTTCCTCCATATAGAGCTTCTGGTTCGCCATCATGGGGGTATCCACAGGTTTGCAATCAATCATCCCTGTTTCTGCCAATAAGTCAAGAACATACTTCTTTTGGCAGATGAAAATCCCTTGTCTTGATCTCATGACCTCGATCCCAAGGAAGTACTTGAGTCTTCCCAAATCCTTCATTTCGAATTCTTTGAATAGATTTTCCTTTAGCCTTGTCATTTCTTCTTCATCATTCCCTGTAATTATCATATCATCAACGTAAATAATTAGGCATGTTACGAGACCATCCCTCCGTTTTAGAAACAGAGTATGATCTGAGTTGCTCTGTTTGAAGCCATATTCTTTCATGGCTAGAGTGAATCTACCGAACCAGGCACGAGGAGACTGTTTTAACCCGTATAACGATTTCTTCAAGCGACACACCTCTCTAGAATTAGAGTCTTTTACGAGTCCAGGGGGGACTTCCATGTAGACTTCTTCTTTGAGTTCTCCGTGTAAGAAGGCATTTTTTACATCAAATTGACGGAGAGGCCATCCTTCATTTGCAGCTATAGAGAATAAAACCCTGATTGTGTCGATTTTGGCCGCAGGTGAGAAAGTCTCGGAATAGTCAATTCCGTATGTTTGGGTGTACCCTTTTGCTACCAGTCGGGCTTTGTATCTTTCAATAGTCCCATCCGACTTGTATTTTATAGTGAAGACCCAACGACATCCTACTGGTTTTTTTCCAGGAGGGAGGGTGCATTTCTCCCACGTGTTATTTTTATTTAGTGCATCCATTTCAACTTTCATTGCCTCTCTCCATTCCTTAGACTCGAGGGCTTGTTCGACTGTAGCGGGAATTTCTTCAGAACACAGAGATGTGGCAAAAGCTTTGGCTTCCGGAGATAAATCTCCCGCTGCCACGTTTGCCATTGGATATCGAGAACTTCGTGCTTCCTTCTCAGGAGAGTATCTTTTCGGAGGAACTCCTCTGTTGGATCTAGGGGGTAGAACATATTTGTCTTGTTCAACCTGTGATTGTTCAACCTGTGATGATTCTTGGCCAACCTCATGGTTAGTTTCGTCAGGAGTTTCAACATGCTCATGAATTTCATAGTTGGAAGAATCAACATACTCTTGAGTTTGAGAATTACTTACCTCTGACGCCAGGTTGGGAGGATCATTGTTAGTGGTACTTTCTTCAGGGCTAGTGGACTGTGACGATCCTTGAGCTTCGTGATTAACTTCATCTGAGGATGGCATCCACTCTATCCAACTCAATGCGTCATCAGTTGTCTTTTCCCCCTGACCAGTGTGTTGGGTAGTGTAGAAATATTCGGTTTCTAGGAAGTCACAGTTCATCGTGGTGTACATATGTCGTGTTTTGGGGTTGTAACACCGATAACCATGTTGATTGATCCCATAGCCGACAAACACACATTTCTCAGCACATGCGTCAAGTTTGGAATGGTCTGTTTTTGGTAGGTGGACAAAGACAGAGCAGCCAAAGATACGAGGTTTAAGGGTAAGGGTTGATGGGGGTTTGTGGAATTTAGAGAAGGTTTGAAGTGGGGTTTTTAAGTTAAGAGCTCTTGTTGGGAGACGATTCATAAGATAGGCAGCTGTGACAAGAGCTTCCGGCCAATAGTATTTTGGGACTTGAGATTCAATCATGAGTGCACGAGTTATTTCTAAAAGAACCCGGTTTTTTCTTTCGGATACTCCGTTTTGTTCGGGGGTATGGGCGCAAGATGTTTGATGAATTATTCCTTTTTCCTGACAAAACTGCTTCATGGAATTGTTTACAAATTCCCCCCCATTATCAGACCTAAGGATTTGGATTTCACTCTTGAATTGGGTTTTAATCATGGCACAAAAAGATGTGAATTTTGAAAAAACTTCGGATTTATTTTTCAAGAGATAAATCCAAGTCATGCGGGTGCAGTCATCAATGAACGTTACAAAATAACGGAAATTTTGCCCCCCCACGACCTTTGCTGGCCCCCATACATCCGAATGAATTAATAAGAAAGGAGAATCAACCTTAGTATTGTTTGGTTTGAAAGTGTGTCTATGACTCTTAGCCAAAAAACATGTTTCACAATTCAAGGCTTTATTTGTTGGAAATAAATCAGGAAATAAACGATGTAAGTAACCACTGGATGAGTGTCCCAATCTTCGGTGCCATAACCAAGCTTCTCTATCTACGGACCCATGAGCTAGCATTACGGTGCCTTGTCGAGTCACTTCATCCACATAGTATAGCCCTTGTCGTTCAGTACCACGCCCAATGATCTTTCCCGTCCTGATGTCCTGTAAGATACAAAAGGTAGGATGCATTAGCACAACATAGTTTAGTTCTTTTGTAACATGACTGATCGATAGCAACTTATGAGATAAGGATGGGACGTAGAGGCAATTTGATAGTTTCATGTTTTCGGAAATTTGAATAGTCCCTCCTCCTTTCACTTGAAGGACTTCTCCATTTGCAGTGTGAATTCTTTTCTTTTGTGGTTCTGACATTGAGCACATGTCAGATTTTTCATAAGTCATTGTGTCGGTAGCACCACAATCAAATATCCATGCGTCTCCATTTTTTTTATTTTTTGTTGCCATGTTCACTTTTCCAACATTAAAGGAGTTTTTTAATTCCTTTTTATCTAAGTTGGAAATGTGAGGGGTGTTATTTGTAATTTCTGAAACTTGATCCTTATTTAATAGATCAAGTATAGTGGGATTAAAAAATTGAGGGTTCAAAATTGTTAAATTTGATTTTCTTCGTTTGAGAGGAGTATATTGAGGAAGTGGAGGGTTTGAGATGATTATACCTGTTGTCTCTTCTTCTTGAACGGCCGCAAAACAACAGCCCCCACTGTTTCCCTTGTCGATTCCGTCAAGACCTCCGGCGGGTTTCTGATGCTCACCACTACTGCCGCCGCTGCTGGTAGTCTCCTGGTTGCCCACGGCGGCAGCGGCTCTCCCCTTCTTATGCCCATCGGCCCACCAATCCGGGTAACCCACGATCTTGAAGCATTGTTCTTTCGTGTGTTTGGCCATGCCACAATGGTCCCACTTCAGCTTGCTCTTATCAATCCGGGATGATGACGGATTAGATTTCTGGTCTGACCGGCGGCTCCTAGAGACGAGCCCTAACCCGTCGGAACTTCCAAGTGAGTTCAGGCCCGATCCAACCCCTTGTTGAGTGTTTCCGAAGATGCTTTGATGTGCCGTTTCTTTTCGGACAGCAGCATAAGCGGCTTCGGCCGTCGGTAAGGGGTCCCACCGGAGGATTTCCCGTTTGAGGGAATCATACTTTCAGTCAAGAGCGTTAAGAAATTGGAATAGCTTGTTTTCTGACCTGACTTTGTTGTAAGTAGCGATGTCATCGGAACACTTCATCGGGTTTGGATCTCGCCGCTCGATTTCTCCCCAGATACCCTGCATCACGATCCAGAATTCCTCCAGTGGTAAGCCATTCTGCTTGAACTCGTTAGCCTTGACATGGAGATCGAAAGTTTGGAGCTTGTCTTTGCCACTGCTATATGTAACCGAGAGTGCATCCCATAGTGTTTTCGCCGTTGGGAACTCTGTGAGGTTACTAGCAAGGCTCGGTTCAATATTTTGAATCAGCCAAGAAAAGACGATCAAATCATCATGTTCCCACTGTTCATTAATGGGTTCTGGTGGGTTTTGGGTGAGATGGTTAAGTAAAGCTTTCGATTTCCCCCCTATGGCGACTCGTATCATCCGAGCCCATAGAGGGTAGTTTTGGCTTGTGAGATTAAGGCTGATTTTTAGGCTGTCGGATGGGTTTGGTTTCGGGTTCTGGGTTTGAGTTTGAACTCCATTTTTAAGGAGGTTAGCTATTTGGATGGCAAGGTTGTTGTTGTTTTCTTCTTCTGACATTGCTTCTGGTAGATGATGAGCACACAAGTGTTTGGATCATAAACACTGCTCTGATACCATGTAGAACATGATAATCAGAAGCAATGAAAGAAAAAGATGAAAGAAAAAGATACTGAGAAATTGTTTTGTATATTGCTTGTGTGCTTTTTACATCATACGTACACCCATATATATAGTTGGTACAAAGGACTAAAAAAGGAAAAATACACCACTGTCATTGGCTGTCAATTAGCATAATTGTGCGGATCTTGTGCAGCAAGGGTCAATGGTCCATATTAGGAAATGATGGAAACTGATCCTAAATATTTTTAATCATATATTTCAACACTCGGGTCAAAAGGGTAATATGTAGCACGGGTCGATAAGTTTTGAGTACGATTAAGAACTATATTATTACAATGATAATATAACCTTTTAAATAAAATGCTTTACAAGATTTCATCCATAAATGAATCCATCTTGACACATCTTAAGACATCATTATCATCATACTCAGTAAATCCCACCAATAGCAAAGCAAAGGTAGGGTTTGAGGAGGGTAAGATGTAGACAACCTTACATTTACCCCGTAGGAATAGAGAGGCTGCTTCCAGTGAGACCCCCGGCTCGATAGTAGTTTTGCATCAAGCCTTGGACATAAGGCACATAACACTCAACAATCGGGACAAAGACCGATTAGTGCATGTACCCTTTTGTCTTTCAGCTATCAACGCCACCACATGATGCACGATTAACCGTCCTCAACTTTTAACGTTATTTTCACAAAATTAGTAAAATAACGTTAAAATTAGTGCACTTTCACTTTTGCCCCCGAGCGCCCACACATATATACATTATATGCGTATACCGCAAGCGGGGCGTACACATCTTAAGAAACATAAACCTTATTTGACAGAAAAATATATGAAGCAAAGGTTTTGGTTAGTAGAAGAAAAAAGGATGCTTGATCACTTTGTGGGTCCCATATGTGCATTGTGGGACCCGCAGAATGAAACGAACGGATCACATGGAACCTATTGTTGGACTCCGGTTAAGTTTGCAGCGGACAAACAGGATTTCGGAACATAAGTGGACATGTTTGTGAATGATTTCAAGAGTACAGAAATGAAAGAATGAGTTTGAATGATAAAGGAACAATCGAATGGACAGAATGAATGTGGAATAATCTGTCTTGATACCGGAAACAGTTACCGGACAAGATATATATATATATGTGTGTGAAATTGGCGGTTAATCTTGGCGGTAAAACTGTCATTTGCAGTTTTAAAATACCCGCTTATGATTTATGCCCACACTTATCACACAATGTATCGAATATAATACATCTGTTATTACATAAACTTATAAGTATTAAAATCATAATAAAGTTTAATTATCCTTCACTAACACCTATTAATGTTTTTTGCAGGTTCGACAAAGAAGTGGACGAACCCGGAGGTGATGAGCTGGGAAAAAGTATGCATTTTGGTGAGGAAGCTGATGTGGCAGGTCGGTTAAGTTAGTGATAATAGCATTTAAGAAAAGAAATACTCGGGTAGTTGAGGGATCTTGAAATATGTTTGGAGCCAATGTTTTTTCGTTAATGATTTTGGAAAGAAAAATGGGTTACAATGGTCATGTTCGGGTTACACAATATTAACTGAGGTTGGAGTTATGCATGTCTTTTATACACATAAATATATGGGTCATGTTCGGGTTCAAAAAATTAACCCGTCAACTTGAAACCTAAAGCATGCCAACTAAACACGATTGACACTACGGATGTTATAGACAACTTGTAGGCTGAAGTAATCCAGAAGCCGTGCCGGCAGCATACGAGCAAGAGGAATACGCTGGTTGACCTCCAAATTTAAGGTCAACATCCTTCAATACAATTCCTCTACACGGATTCCCCTTGCTGCAATCAAACTTCACTGCCACGCGTGTTGCTGATGTTCCATGCACATTTTCGTACATCACGTTGCTGATCTTTACTCCTGAAGCCTCATTGGGACAGTTGTTATTATTCGGACAGTAATTTCCGTCTATTATGATCGGGAACTTAACGTTCATCATCGTTGCTCCCTTGAAATAAACACCGTTAACGAACCCATTGCTACTCCTCGCCCATGCTTTAATCCTCAGACCGTTCGTTGTACCTACAAATGTGGTCGTTTTTACAGTTACATTCTGGACACCTGGTTCTTCTCTTTCCCACCCTAGACTCCCAATGCTGCATCCAGAAATCAAATGTATAATCATTAGCAAATTGTATATCTGTGTATCTCTGTGGGTACAACTTCTCTATCTTGTGGGATAGAGGAAAAGTTTGCTTTTAGATCACCCCGCCCAGACCCTACATTGGGTGGGATATTATCAGGTACGTTTATTTGTCGATATAAATATGTGTGTGCGCATGTGTTTTTCTTAACCAAAGTGGTGTATTTCAAGAAAGTTGTTAGCAAAATGGTGTGTTTGAGAATTCCGAAAAAGAAACTTATGTGTTAGTTGAGTGTACCTTATGCCGTGACCGGGTCCACAAACCACCTTTTCTATCCAGATATTAGAGTTTCCTGGTGTTGGTTCAGGCCCCTCACAAATACACACTCTCACGTACGTTTACTACACTTCAAAGAGAAAATGAAAATAATAGTAAAAGTGTATATGGGAAATTTGCAGAATACTTTCAATAATTTATTGAATGCCAACACATGCCTTAAATAGGCTTACAACTTGCTGAACACACAAAAATTAACAAACTATTACCTATTCAAAAGGAAATACCTAAGGACCCGAGAAACTCAAAACTACCTATTCCCCAGGTCCATGCAACGTTCCTTTTGACCATGACTTATTAAACTAACAATAACCTGCTAAATATCACTTAAAACATGTGCCTAAAATCAAGACTTCTGCTGACCCGTATCTAGCTCTTGACCCGTAACTTACTTGACCCGTATTCGACCCGAACCAATTCGAAACATCAAGATTATACCCAACACCTGGGCCTATCGAGACGCAGTCGTCGCCTGTTGAGATTTTAGAGCTCAAAATGGTGATTCCTGTGGAATATTTTAAATGGATGCCATCTGTGTTCGGGCTGGGCCCAGGTGCTACGATGCTAACTCCTTGTATTTTCGCGTTCTTGCAACTATAGAGCATCATGTGAAACATTTGGCTGTTTAATGACCTTAATTTACTGATCACTATGTTTTGGGAATGGTAGAAGCCAAGTGTCTGCAACAAATACATGTTCATTATAATTTCATGAAAAAAGAAAAAAGAAAATAGGTACACAAACACGCGATGTAGATTTGTCGAAGTGTATGGTCTTTCCGTAGATCCTTTAGGACATGCTTTTCCAGATGTTTTGCAGGCCCATAGAGAAGATCCTTGGGCATCAAGGGTCCCACCGTTTATGATGACATTCTTAACTATGTAGAACTTGATCCAGACTTGAGCGTTGCCAATAGCATTATAACTAGATGGTGCCACCAAGGTACCAGCTATGTTGAATGTGATGGCTCGGCTCTTACATCCTTGACCAGAGAATGTAAGCGCCGAGGCAATCAAGTACCTGCCAGCTGGCACATAAATGCTGGCGGGACTGGTAGAGTTACATGACAAACTCCATGCTTTCAAGAACGCGTTCTTTGAGTCTGAGCGGCCGTCTGACTTGGCTCCAAGACTTTGGACATTGTACGTAACCGTTGCGGATGATAACCGCAAAACTAGAAAAAGCAAGACCATGATATGTTTGATCACCATGATAACTGATATATGTGTATCTCCTCTCTATACTTACTTTGAAGTAGTTGCTTAGTTAGTTTTGTATGTTATGTAGTTATTGATTTGGTTATTTATAGTTATAGTTAAGAACATAATAAGTACAGGTAGAGGGGTACATGCAATGATCAGGGTTTGCATTATTTGATAATGATTGATAAGAAGTAGTCCGTATGAATAGGAGTACAAACTGATCGAATGTCAAATGGGTGGCAACTTGAAAGGAATATTAATCATGTAAACACTAATTAATATTATATCTTTCAAACAATCCTTTTAATATTTTCAGTTGTACTTAATTCCCTTAGTTGTTTTCAACAAAAGGGATTTTGATAAGGGAAAATTATGGTTTGCAATTGTGTAGGATTGTTTTGGATAGGTGGGTTGAACTGATAAACTCGACGACGATCCATATATTTATTCGTGTCAAAAGTTATCAATCTCAACTAGAACACACGAAAAGCATGCAACCCGCGTGGTTCATTTATTTAAACGAAACAAACGGTTTGTGGGTTGTAAATGAATTGTTATAAATGAATCGTAAATGGGTTGGCATGCTGTCCTTATAAAGTGTACTTTCTGTTATAATTTTAAACGGGCTAGTGGGTAACGCTTCTACCCGAACACGAGTTATTTTTTTAAACATGTGAAACACTGAAACAGTTCAACTTGAAAATATAAAACTTGATTGTTTTTACTTTGTGTTTGAAGTATTGTCATACTTAGAAAAAAGGCATAGAAATAAATTCAGTTTTATGTCTGTTATTATTAGTTATATTAATGTCTAAACCTCATTATAAACTGTATCTAACTCAATTAGGTAGAGTTATATTATATGACACAATATAATATTTCCTACTACATGATACAATAAAAAAACCAATAAGTATAACGACTATCAAAACCCAAAGCTAAGTAAACTTTCAAAAATTAGCTATTAAAACAAATGATTAGTCAATGCTTGTAATTTCCTATAATTTGGCTTTTTAATCTTTAACAATTTGGATTAAGATGAGTGTAGGTCCGGCTAGGAGGATCTAGTCGCCTAATCCTTGTTATCGAACACACCCGGTTGTGCGGAATCCAACCGGAGATGCAAACCGAGATCGAGAAAGTGAACAATACGTAAAGATATCAACGATTAACAGTTACGTGTATTGATTTCGACAAAGTTTCGGTACAATATTTGACAAATACAAAGCTCACCGGAACTTTCTCTCACTACACTCTCTCTCTAGTTTTCTGCCTCTCTCCTGCTCATATGTCTAACTGAAATGAACACACTGCATGGGATTATATACCCAGCACAGATTATCAGGTCGAAGGATCAGAATTGCTGATCGATACATCATCTTTCGATCATGCATCCATCGAAGGATCCACATATACTTCGAAGGATGGCATATCCTTCGAAGTTCATCAGTATCCTTCGTGGGATATCTTTCGAGCTCATCGAAGGATAGAAACAATCCTTCGATGCCCCAACCTTCGACACAAACATGTGAGTGGTCTGATCCAACCAAAAAGTCTGGTCCAACATTAATTCACGGCCCCAATCAGCATGCACATGTTATACGTTCATGAATTCAACAAATTCAAATTGTAAGTATTAGTCAACATGTGACATCATCATGACATCATCATGATGATGTCATGGTGACGTGGCAGCGGGAACCGGCTCGCGGCGCTTCGTGCTTCGCGTGTCGAACTCTGGGACGCACGATGGAGGAATGTCGTGACGTCGGGCTTGAGCCGAACCTAACCGTGTCGAACCGAGTTGAACCGAACCGAGTCGCGACCACATAATATGTATCAACAAACTCCCCCTTGGACGCTACTCGTGAGGTTCATCTTCCATGTCTTCTAAGTCGGAGGATCTTCAACGTCTTCACTTATTGAAAGTAGAAAGTGTATCAACAAACTCCCCGTTTCATGTAGGAAGTGTGTTGACAAACTCCCCCTTAACATAAGCTCCCCCTTGAGTTATGTTCGTGAACGACTTGATCTTTATAACTTGAGATCCTTGTGGTGTTGATGATGGTCAGCGGCAACTCGATCATCTTCATCACTTGAGCGCCTTCACGTCGTGTCTTCATTCCGAAGCTTGTCATCGACCATGTTCTCCTTGCCTTTAGAATCTGCACATGCAAGAAATCTAAACGCGTAATGAGAACAACTGCCTGGAATATCATAAGCAAACGACACACATGTGACCATTGTTCAATCAAAACACCGTCCGACAGTTTGAAAGTTTAGAAAAGTTTGTCAATTTTAGTCTTAACTTTCAACACTTGCAAATTTCGACCGTTTATGAAGATATAGTCATTTCGGTTTTCAATCAGGTTTTAGGGAACGAAGACTTGAGCTCCAACATCGTACGATCGAAAATAAAATAAAAATAAAATCTTTTTGGCTTTTATAAGGTTTATATTAAAACAATTTTAGGTGTGTTTTAATATTTCGAATGTAAAGACTGAAAGCAGTAAATAAATATATACATAGATGCAGAAACTGAAAGCATTAAATAAATATTTACAGACATTCTTTTTGCGAGTTTCGAGGGTAAGAGAATCATATCAGTGTACGGTCATGCCAAAACGCTCTTGTTGTTCAATTAGTTAACATTAAGATAAGCATCCTATAACAATTATCGGTATTGTTGTCCACATAAGCTCAACTTATCAGATGTAATCATGGCGAGGGGATACGTTAAGGTATGATTTATACTTACCGACCGGTGTTCATCCACATCACGACACATTCCCGTATCAAGGTATGCACGAGGGTTCATCTTACCGGTGAGTATACCGATTATCATCTGTTTGACCGTATATGATGTGAGAAACTCACTTATTTTGATGTGAAAACAAGCCCTATGTGATAGAATCACTTATTGATGAGGAACTTGATTTTCGATGCATGAGGGCACAAGAGCAAGTCCGTGAACAGGTCAGTACTTTCGTACAGCAGAGAGACGAACTTGACTCCCGGAAAGAATTTGTGATATATTATCACTTATTTGAATGGACATGTGATTGTTGATCACTTATTGAGGTCGAATGCAATATGTACACGTATGTATAGTATCATGGAAGATCTAGACTTGCGTCCCCGTTATTTTTCGGTAAAAGATACAACCATGATACCCAGATGATAAGCAGCATAAAGACCGAATATCTCAGAACCTCGGCAATCTCTCAAACGAAATTTCGGTACTAAGACCATATGCCAATGAATGGTTCCCACCTGGTCTTCAGTCGATTTAAATTTATATCACCCTGCACACTTTAAAATGATTGTGAGCCTACCGATACATCTTATATAGAGCTGCTTATCGTTTTTCAATTAAGGTTTAAAGAGGTTTAGACAGACCACTGATGTACTATCATTTTCTCTTTTGCTCGCCAGGAAACTCATTTTTGATTTTCTATTGTTTTTGTGTTTTTGAAATTTTTCGATGTTTTTGGATTTTCAAATATTTGGATTTACTCCCCCTAAAATCAATAAACTAAAACAAATTTAAAACACAAAGGTATTTACAAAAAATGATTTTCCGATGTTGGTTTTACTCTTGCTTGACCTTAATGCCGTTTACCAGTAATAAATAGTCAAATCTTGATTTGTCAAATGCTTTGGTAAAAAGGTCGGCACGTTGGTCATCGGTGTGGACCATGACAACATTGATGAGTTTCATAGTGAAACAATCACGTGTGAGGTGATATTCGAGATCAACGTGTCAAGTCAAGGAGTGCTACGAGAGGATAACAATTTATAAAGCAGCTTAAATATCGACAAGTATAGGAGAGATTAGAAATTTAAAAACCGTATCCCGCAACTGCTTCGTGCATTGCCAGGAATCTGAGCGCTCTCCCAAACTGGATATCCACCCGGTGTGAATTTCAAAGTCGATTTTGTAGCTACTGAAATCCCTTCACAGCAACAAGATCATAAACCTCCGGGTCCGGCTGGTCTTCCACATTGTACCAGCGAAGGTCTTTGTCTTTCTCTTTGAGAAGTAGTGTGCGGTTGTTCACTCCACGCCAAGGCATCCGCACACCCGGTTGGTTTGATCAACCAACACATTTTCTTCAATCACACCGCGAAGAAATGTACACTGCACGTTCATCTTGTTGATTTTGAACTTCAAACGTGCTGCAGGTGCGTACATTTTGATTGAATCTATCCTGGGGACCCGATCAAAAACCATAACAACCAATTTTGGCACATATTTCATCTGGTCGAATTTTTCAACTTCATTCAACAACATTCTTTCATCAGACATTTTTGTCTTCTTTTCTCCTCTCTCCATCAAAGGGCAACAACATTCTCCTAAATGTAACAATATTTCGGAGCCGCATGTCGCCGATCTTGTGCATGGACGCAAGAATGAAGATCGAGACAAAGCTACAGCGACATTGAAGACTTGAATAGAAGTCTTTGAAGATCCTCCGACATTGAAGACTTGAATAGAAGTCAAAGACTTGAAGACACGAGAACTTTCAAGAATGAAGATCGAGACAAAGCTACAGCGACAAAGCTACAGCCAAGGGGGAGTTTGTTGGTGCACTTATGTCTGTACTTTGTCTGTATTCGGTCACGATGTAAAACGATGTCTTTATAGTCCTGTAAGTTTGACCAAGTCAACCATCCTCCGGTTTGACTTGGCCAAACAGTCAACATTATGTTTGTAATTTGTTTGGTTCGAAGGATGTGTCATCGAAGGATCACTTATATCCTTCGATGATGAGCTCGATAGATAGCTTTCGATAGATGGACCACGAAAGATCCCATCTTTCGTGGTCCATGTTGATCATTCGAGCTGTTCCTGGTCGAAAGATGATCTTTCGACCGGTCTGCATGATCCTTCGACCGGACCTGCTGTGTTTGGGTATAAATACCCGTGTGTTGTGTTCATTTCAAAAAAGGGGAATAGACGACAGTTAGCAGAAAACACACACACACACTGAGAGAGTTTACAGGACTGATTTGTAAACCTTGTGCTTGTAACCGGACCTTTCATACGTTTAATACAAGTGGTGTTAATCGTTGAGTCTTGTGTGTTGATTATTTGCGTGTTCTATCTCGGTTTGCTATTTCGGTTGGATTCCGCACAACCGGAGTGGTTCGTACACAAGGATTAGGCGACTAGATCCTCCCCTAGCTGGACCAACAAGTGGTTCGTACACAAGGATTATGTGGTCGTGACTCGGTTCGGTTCAACTCGGTTCGACACGGTTAGGTTCGGCTCAAGCCCGACGTCACGACATTCCTCCATCGTGCGTCCCAGAGTTCGACACGCGAAGCACGAAGCGCCGCGAGCCGGTTCCCGCTGCCACATCACCATGACATCATCATGATGATGTCATGATGATGTCACATGTTGACTAATACTTACAATTTGAATTTGTTGAATTCATGAACGTATAACATGTGCATGCTGATTGGGGCCGTGAATTAATGTTGGACCAGACTTTTTGGTTGGATCAGACCACTCACATGTTTGTGTCGAAGGTTGGGGCATCGAAGGATTGTTTCTATCCTTCGATGAGCTCGAAAGATATCCCACGAAGGATACTGATGAACTTCGAAGGATATGCCATCCTTCGAAGTATATGTGGATCCTTCGATGGATGCATGATCGAAAGATGATGTATCGATCAGCAATTCTGATCCTTCGACCTGATAATCTGTGCTGGGTATATAATCCCATGCAGTGTGTTCATTTCAGTTAGACATATGAGCAGGAGAGAGGCAGAAAACTAGAGAGAGAGTGTAGTGAGAGAAAGTTCCGGTGAGCTTTGTATTTGTCAAATATTGTACCGAAACTTTGTCGAAATCAATACACGTAACTGTTAATCGTTGATATCTTTACGTATTGTTCACTTTCTCGATCTCGGTTTGCATCTCCGGTTGGATTCCGCACAACCGGGTGTGTTCGATAACAAGGATTAGGCGACTAGATCCTCCTAGCCGGACCTACAAGTGGTATCAGAGCTGAACCAAACCGAGTCGCGACCACATAATATGTATCAACAATGAGCCTTTAATAATTTCCTATAATTCCAAAAAGTATAATTTGGAATTAGATGAGCCTTTAATAATGAAACTAGCTCATGACTAATGGTAGGTGATTCTTTATTTAAAAGTAGATATAGGCTGGTAAGCTGGTGCATATGATCCCACATGGGTTAGAGTGTTAGACTTTAGAAGAATGTCAACCTCAACAAACTATTGTTGATTATATCATTAGAACATGGGTAAAACATAAACCCTAATTAAATAAATTTAATCATGGATAATAAATCATGTGTACCTGGTTAGCCAGTAACCGCATCAGAGAATGAAGTAGACGTCATGTTCGTCAGATTGATTCGGTTCCCCTTTAGGATGTATGTTCTTGATGGTAGTACCGAGTTCTTTAGGGTTGAAGAACTCGTAGTAATGGAGAGAGAGGAGGGGCGATTTTGAGTGTGATGTTATGAATGTCTAACCCTAATCCCTCTCTAGTAATCTCCTTATATACACCCAAGGGGAAACCCAATTAGTTAATTAGGGTAATCTGGCCCATCAACAATTACCAACTAATTTATTATAGGTTTTAATATATTTTGATCCTTATTATATAAATGATAATGATGGCTACTAGATTAAATATAAATAAATAAATATTTAATCTTACATTTTCCCACTTAGCCGAATAATCATTTATCATGAGTATTAGATTAGTCTGATCAGAAGTTAATACTCATTTTAGCTTTAAACCAAGAACCGTAGCAGAGAAATACAGCCGTTGAATCATTACGCAACTCAGGACCCCCATTAGTCATACTACAGCCTCAATTTAAAACCTAACAGTTATGATCAAAATACAAACAAGCCCTTTAGCGTTTGATTTGTATTTATATTTGTCTATATGTCATTACACCGGCAGAACATATGTTAGAGACATACAAAATCAAACTGATGAGGAAAATTAAAAGTTAATCATTCATAGTACGATATGCAGTTGTACATAGTCATCAATAAACCCGTGATTATTATAAGCGCTTACATAATAGTTATGGGTGATAGACTTTTAGTTATAGGATCCTTAAGCATATCATGAATGCATTCGATACAAAGATTTAGTTTCCTCAATTCGTTCATAAACGAATAATTAATTTCGTATCGAAATTTAATGCAGCACCACTCGAACTGTTACTGTTCAAGGAGACATGGTAGCTGACTTTATCACAATAAGTCTTCAATATATTAATTATATGGAGTTAATAAACTTATGAGTCCACTGATAAATTTCCAACAACATTTAGTGACTATATTATGTCGTTATAACTTAGGTTGTTGATATCAGTCCATTATGACTCCTCCATGAAATAGGTTTTGTCTGCTGACATAAGAATATACCCGAAATTACATTTTGTCAGCTTTGAACATTTAGTTCTCACTTCTTCTTTAAAATCATAGCCTCTCGTTTCTTTTAAAGATATTGTAATACTCTATTAAATGCTTCATATTAATCTAGACATATCTAGTGTGTTGCAATGTGAGTAATATCTAAACGAGTATAGACTTAAACTTACATAAGGCTTCTAATTAATGAAGCGTAAGGAAATAATCTCATTTATCCTATTATCCTCTAAAGGAGAGTAGTATTGTTTGTTACATATGCAAGGACCAATTTAATGTTAAACTTATGAAACAGAAGTAATGTCCCATTTGGTCTATCTCAACATGTTATGATATCTATTATGTAAGAGATATCTCTGAGATCTATTATATCAAAGTTTGTGTTAACAATGCTTTAACTTATGTAACATATACTTGTCAAAAGAATATCATCTATATAGACAAGTTTATCTTAGTTGCTCCCACTCATCTTGAGGTAGGTACATTAATCCATTTGGTTGTTGATGAAAATAATTACGTTAAGATTTCATCACATTATGATGTTTGCATTAACCCATACATGGATTTTATTGGCTTATAGACAAACTGTTCTTTAACCTTAAGTCTAGAACTTTCAGTTTATTTTATAAACATGTAAATGTGTCAGCCAATTGTTAGGGAAAATTGTGTTTAATGTTCATCTAATGCAGCTTTAAACTATTATAAGCTACTAGAACAATGATGATCCTTAAAGAAATCTTTTGTAAGATAGGTAAGAAAGATTCTTTAATTATTTATCTCTTCCTGAGTGTAACCTTTGACAATCAATCATGCTTTTTCGTGTCTTACCGTTTATATTAGGATTTGGTTTAGTTATGAACACTCTTAGGTAATTCAATCAAATCCCAAACGTTATATGAACACATAAAATCAGTTTTACTAGAAAACTGTTTTATTCCATTCAAATGATTGATTGATACTAATGGCTTAATTTGAAGAGATAGGACCAGTAAACTTTTCCAAAATCCGTTTCAAACTTCAATTAGGGAGGTTATGTAATCATCAAAGTTAGTAGGTTTTTAAACCTAGATGACCTCCTGAGTTGATTATTGGGTTTGTTAGAAGTTTCAGTTTGATGGATTAGCTCTTAATTAGGTTGCTATCATTTTCATTCTAAGTTTGTAAGAGTTGGTGCAGTATGGTGTACAAGAGGTGTAATCGGAGTTAAATGCGGAGTAAAATTTAATGACACTCTTCCCCCCGCCTCTTGTATTCCTTGCAAGTCATGAGAAAGACTTTTACTGCTCCCACTAAGCTTAGAAATCTTAATGAACTCGGCATGCTTAGGGTCAATATTTAATGACCAACAAATTCTAATAGAGAAACAAGTTAATGACATTAGTCGTTGTGATTTCTCTTGTTTGAGGATTATGTTAGTTTAGGTAGGAAATCTAAGTGTACCCACAATTAAGCAACAATGAAACTTTTGTAAGAGTAGCATTAGATTTGGAACATTGTCGTGATGGAGCGGTGTCTTGTACAAGAGGTGTAAACTGAAGTAATTTAAAGTTTTCACTCCCCCACCTCTTGCAACTTTTTACAAGTTATAATTAAGACACTTAATGCTCCCACCGATCTTTGATATCTCTAGAATGCTACAAGAGAAGTTTCAATGAGTGATGTGGGAACCTATCACATATACGTTAGACTTTATTTGATTTCTTTAATGTCCAGATATCATAAGAAACTTTAGGGACATATTTAATAGAAATCTTATTAAGTACATACATGAATAGATTTCTTCTAAGAATGTGGACCATACGCGACAAGATTTAGATACAAGTTGATAGTCTTTCAAATGATAAATGAATTATGTCTGAATATTCCATTTGGAATAAGTTCCACGAATGTCAATGAATGACTTATGATGGACCCATACTTATTCCTTAAGCCAAGTAATGTTTTAGGGCTTTAACGTCATGATTTAAAATCACTTAGAATGAGATTAGATGAAAATCATCCTCATTAACCATGTCATGATTTCTCATGAATTTTAGTTATAGTGGATGAAATTTATAAGTCTCATTTTCCTTTTGTCAAATTCTCATTTACATGATGACAAAAGTTGTGAAAATGTAAGGTATCATCTAGTTTTATCTTAGTAATGTTTCAATCCAGATATTGAGAACTAATAATATGAGAGTTTAAGGTAATTGTGACTTTATGTTGGTTATGCAAACCTCACAACCTTCATAACATTGCTTAATTATGATACTATATTCTGACTAATCTTTAGAATATATATAAGGTATCGAAAAACGTTGTTAGAAGACTGCTTATTATGGTTCTTATAGCGTTAACATTTAATTTTGTCACTAACTCTCATGTTAGTTATTTGTCGAGTTCTGGTAAGGAAACCTATGGAACTAGAGTCAACTAATCATGTGTTAATTGGAATATTAAAATTAGCAGACTGAAATATCTTTAGTAAGTGACTACCTAGTTAACTTATCCAACTGTTCCTCTGAATAATGGATAGTCTCGTTGCTTATGCCTAGTCTAATGGCATAATTATGCTGTGAGATTCTCCCTTGAAAAACCTTAGAGTTGGAATTTTGTACTTGTATTTTGATTATGGACCTTAGAACAATCCTCTATTAAAGTTTAAGTGGTTGTAAGGTGAGTAACAATTTATATTCCAGCTTCAAACATTTATTTCTTCGTACATATGTTACTTATCAACACACTCGTTATACTTTGGTACTTTTGAGTGTTATAGTTGATTTATAAGGCATCAAATTGCACAAGTGAAAATCTTCGTATGTAAAGTACTGGAAAAATGTACTTATTTCCATGCGTAAGCCCTTAATTTTATGGGTCATGGTATTGTACATTATTATGTATTCACATATACCACTTAGCTTTATAGTTAATAATTTATAAATGAAGGCATGCATCTTAGGAATTCTTGTGATTATTACACAATTATAGATTAGTCTTAGGAAAGACTTAATCTGGAATAACTTTAGTGATAGCATTTATGTTAGAGAGATCTTGATTATCATAAGAGACATCATGTTCGATTTATCATATTCATCATGCTCTAGTAGTTTTCTTCTGTAGTACTTATATCAGAAGAGAGCAATAAGATTATCGTGTCTTAAGAGATAATCAAGGATTTAATTTAAGAGCTAATTCTTATAGAAACTTTAAATAAAGCAAAACATTTTAGATTTAAGAATTAGAGTGGACGAGACATTGATTTATAGAAGAAAATTACAGTGAGTAAAATTTATGGGTACTAAAAAAAATAAGGCAGACGAAATGATCATAAAAAATTAATGAAGGATCATTAATATAAGGATCATTATATGAAGAGGTTGTGATATGTCTATTACTAACATCAAAATAATAGACTTATTTAAAGTTCTACTTAAATGAAGACAAATCAGCTTTGGCCAGAAGTGTAATCATTTAAGCATGTGTGCAAAGTAATCGTGACAAATAAGCTTTGGCCAGAGATGAGACAATCACTTTAGTTATGCACTTGTTAAGAATGCTATACATGAATGAATTAAATCAGCTTTGGCCAGAAATTAAGACATTCACGTTTGTAATGCATACTCAACATGGCTTTCATAATACTTGAACGATAAATAGATGTATTAAATCAGCTTTGGCCAGAAATGATACGTCAGAAGCTCATTCAAGTTAAGCCATTTTGGTTTTGTAAAACATTATTTGATCCTTATTAATTAACTAAGTATTTACAAAACCAATTATTTAATAGCAAAATCTTAGTTCACATTAAACAGCCTAAAATTATGAGGTTTCGAGTGAGATCTCGACTCAGTTATGAGGTCTCGAGTGAGATCTCGAGTCAAGTCTCGACTCATCTTGCAACATTATGAGGTATCGACTCATTAAGGTCTCGAGTCGCAACCTCAGTGTCTCGAGTCGTAATCATGGTCTCGACTGCTGTGTTTTATGAGATCTCGACTCCTTGATGAGGTCTCGAGTCGCAACCATGGTCTCGAGTTGTGAAGATTGAAGTCCTTAGTCGAAACCTTAGTGGTCTCGAGTCGAAACCTTATGGTCTCGAATCGAAATCGTTGTCTCGAGTTATAAAGATTTGAGAACATTTATGATTTCGAGTCGAGACCTTGTGGTCTCGAGTCGAGATCTTGGTCTCGGCTCGTTAAAATTTATCTCGAAACTCCAGTTACAGCTGATTAGTGTGATAAGTTTGAATCAGCTAATTTTAAGGGATTTTGATCATAATTTCGAAATATCTCATGTGTATCTATCCAAGTTAATTATTCGATTATAAATTAAAAATAATATATTATTCGAAACTTGGAGATAAAGTTACACAATTTTAGGAAACATAATCAAATCCTGACGTTATCCCAAAATAAGGGGATTTCTTTATAAATATATATATAAAAAAACATGGACATTACTACCAACTAAAAATATAATTCGTTGGTTATATACGTTCTGATCGAACTATGATATTAGTCCATAATTTAGATTGAAAAAAAAAAATTGGATGAGGATTGCCTTAAACTTAATTTGATATGGCAGATTCTTTCATCACCAATCATAAGAATGCATAAAATAGCAGACTTCAATTAAATAATAATGAAGTGTAATTCGGAACACAATTCAATGAATTAATTTTGATTTCAAATTTCAAAATCAATATATACGATACTAATTAATCAGTGGGAACAAGTACCGAAAAGGATTTAACGGATTTCGATTATTTTCATAAAACAACTTAGCAATCATCAAAGATAAAATAATTTTGATTGATTTTAATTTCCAAATCGATTCATTGAATTCCTTTCAATTGATATAATCAACATCTGCTTTGATACCACATGTTGATTATATCATTAGAACATGGGTAAAACATAAACCCTAATTAAATAAATTCAATCATGGATAATAAATCATGTGTACCTGGTTAGCCAGTAACCACATCGGAGAATGAAGTAGACGTCATGTTCGTCAGATTGATTCGGTTCCCCTTTTGGATGTATGTTCTTGATCGTAGTACCGAGTTCTTTAGGGTTGAAGAACTCGTAGTAATGGAGAGAGAGGAGGGGCGATTTTGAGTGTGATGTTATGAATGTCTAACCCTAATCCCTCTCTAGTAATCTCCTTATATACACCAAAGGGGAAACCCAATTAGTTAATTAGGGTAATCTGGCCCATCAACAATTACCAACTAATTTATTATAGGTTTTAATATATTTTGATCCTTATTATATAAATGATAATGATGGCTACTAGATTAAATATAAATAAATAAATATTTAATCTTACAACTATAATTCCACTTCTACAATATAATAACTATATTCTAATTCTTCTAACAAAGATATGATAATAATATTTATATATAGTAATCCAAATAATTTTATGGCGAAACAATAATATATGTTACCAGATAATCCTGTCACGCCATTCTCTACATACACATTTGTAGCGATCAATGGATCTAGCATTAAGCCTTATTAAAATTTAAACAATAGAATATCAAAAAGAATATAAATCACTCTGTAAAAAAGTTGAAACCTATAATTTAATATGCTATGTAGATTCTTTATATATAAGATCAAATTGGGCCTAATTGAAGAAACATTAAAAACCCAATTCAATATGAAATATGGTAATTCCTTTATAAATGTCAATGCAGATTCTTTATATATTTTGTATTTATAATTTATAACTTAAATTTGAAAGAATTCAATAAGTTAGTCAACCGTATCCTTGGTTTTTGAATGGAATTGATATTTCATTTTTAGGAGTTGATTTTTTAATTAAGAGTAAATTACAAAACTCGTCCTTTATGTATGCTAGTTATTGCAAATTGTGTCATTTGTCTTTAATAATTACAAAAAGTACTCGATGTTTGTAAACCCTTACACAATATGTCCTTTAGCCCTAACCCAATTACTTTTTATGGTTATAAATATGACCAAGTATACCCTATATAAGGATATTTTGGTCATTTTACATGTTCAATTATTGTTTTAAAACAAAACCCATTTAATCCCACCCAACCCACCATCAACAAACACAATCCAACCTTCTTCCCCATAAAAAAAGCAAAACAAGTGATGATCGAGTGTGTACACAAATCACAATAATTGTTGTGGTTTCTTATCTCACAGATCTCACGTTGATACATACTTGATAATTTACTTGAACCCAAAACTCAGCTCTAAACCAAAATCGAACTCAAATCTTCCCAGAGGATATTGGGAGGCCTAAGCTGGGAGTCAAGTTATTGGGGGGTGCCGTCAGCCGTGATCGGGACTTCATCAGTGACCTGGCTGTTAAGAGGGCCTCCCGGGCTGTCGATCTCATGAGGGTACTCCCGCAACTTAAGAATCTACAATGTGAACTCCTTTTACTGCGTTCGTGCATGGGAGTTGCCAAGCTTATCTTTGGTCTCCGCACATGCCAACCATCTTATGTTGGAGCGGCTGTTACTTTGTTTGATGAAGGACTTCGGCAAGCCATTGATGATATTGTGGTTGGCGGGGGGCCGTTCTTTGGGGACTTGCAATGGCGATTGGCTTCCTTGCCAATCAAGGAGGGTGGGCTTGGATGACTATCGGCGGGGGATGTCTCGTCTTTTGCCTTCGTAGCCTCCAGAGTGCAATATTTGGAACTTCAAGATCATATTCTGCGAGCTTGTTGTATGGGTGATTTGGATTCGGAATTTAGGGCTGCGTTGGATGGTTTACAAGCCGTTCTTCCTGATGTTGACCTTGGCGTTTTTGCTAATAAAGACACCGCCCCCCGTGAACCTCAAACTATTTTGGCGAGTGCTTTTTATGGTAAAACCGTGAAGGAAATCAATGGTGTTTTCGGGTTATCCCCTCGGCAAAAAGCTGTTTTTGATTGTTTACGAGCCCCCCACGCTCCAGATTTCCTTACTGTTATCCCGATCGAGGGCTTGGGGCAATGTATGTCGGCAGTAGAATATCGGTCTGTCCTCAAATATCGGTTGATGATACCGTTGTACCCTGAGGATGAACCGTGCCCTGTTTGTCGGAAGGTGTGTCTTGATAGCTTCGGGGAACATGCCCTTCACTGCAAAGAGCTTCCTGGCTTCAAGTACAGACACGATCTGGTTAGAGATGTGTTGTTTGACGTTCTCAAGCGAGCTGGTATCGCTGCTAAAAAAGAGGCTCCGGTTAATTTCCTAACGGACCTGAAGGAGGGGAGGTCTTCCCTTCGACCAGCCGATGTGTTGGTTTTTGGATGGTCCGGGGGTAAGCATGCTTGCATTGATCTCACGGGGGTGTCGCCTCTTGCCGGTTTCAGGGGCAGTGGTTTTGTTTCAGGGCAAGCGACGCGGAAGGCTGAGGCGGGGAAAATATCCAAGCACGAGCAGGCCTGCATAGATAATCAACATGCCTTCCTTCCTTTCGCGTTCGATACCTTTGGTTGTCTGGCCCCTGTGGCGTCCGGTTTCTTGAAGCAGGTTCAAAAGGCAGCACTTGCGCATGCGACAGTGTCTGTAGGCCATAGTTATGTGTTTAGCCGAGTAGGATTTGCAATTCAAAAGGGGGTGGCGGCGCAGCTTGTTGCCCGTCTACCAACCCATGATTTGTAATTTGCTCTAACCTTCTATTATTCTTAATTATAAATTGAATAATTCTTATTACCAAAAAAAAAAAAAAAATCTTCCATCAAATTCCGATAAAAAATGTCATCACGTTGTGTTATGTTGTTGGAAATCCTCTTCGCCATTTTCTTACCCCCTCTCGGAGTTTGCCTCCGATATGGTTGCTGCACTGTAACACCGTCCCCCCCCCCCCTTTCATCATGCACATCAACTGTTTGTGAAAATGTCCGACTGACATGTTTCTTCTTTTGCAGGTGGAATTCTTCATATGTTTGTTGTTAACGTTATCGGGTTTATATCATTATGATTGTGTGATCTATTGATTGATGATTTGTGTTTACATTATGTGTTTAGTTCTTAATCTATTGACGGTTCATGGTTCTATCTTTTTGATTTGCTCAATTGCTGTTTGGATGGTAAATAATTAGGGTTAGTGATACTGTGATAGTAATTATTAGTCGGAGATAGAGATAAAGGGGAAGAAGATTGGACTGTGTTTGTTGATGGTGGGTTGGGTGGGATTACATGGGTGTTGTTTAAAAAATAATAATTGAACATGTAAAATAACTAAAATATCCTTATGTGGGGTCTACGTGGTCATATTTAACCATAAAAAGTAACTGAGTTAGGGCAAAAGGACATAATGTGCAAGGGTTTGCAAACATCAAGTACGATTTTTGTAATTATTAAAGACAAAGTACACAATTTGTAATAACTAGCATATATAAAAGACGAGTTTTGTAATTTACTCTTTATTTAATGAATTCTCTAACTAATCGGCCATATTTATTAATAATTCAATAATTCGAAATATATGTTTTGTAAAAGTCACAAAAATGTTGGTTCTAAATTAAAGACTACAACTAACCTTATGTTTGCAATCGATTTATTCATATCTAAATAATTCAAAATATAAAAATCATATCTTTATATTATTGCTAAGATATAGATGGTTCAACATTTTCAAAAAGTGGAATATTTGCAATAACTTAGAACAAATATTTGAATGATTTAATTGACTCCATTAAATAGTAATCACCATTTCAATTGATGGATATGGGCTAATTTGAATTTATGTTTGAGGCCCATTTTCATTTCACTTATATAAATTAGGTTATTAATCTATATGTTATACTCAGTAATACATTATATGTTTCATTCGTTCATACAATACTTTATATTCCTTTTGAAATGCTACTCTTTCAGATTTTAACCAAGCTAAATGCTATATCAATTCATCGCTTCAAATGTGTATCTAGAGAATGGCGAGACAGACTATCATCCTTTCAGTTTGGTTTGCATCATTCTACATACGTTGAAAATTTTCTGGTAATATGTTGAAAATTATATGGTAATTGTTTCCTTTAAATTACTTAGTATTTGATCACATATTGTTGTTATTAATTTCATTTTTTTATCATTTTTGGATTAAGGAATCTATTCGACACGAAGGCTGCTGTATTACGAATACGATTCTGGAAGAATTTTGGCCTTCTGCACTAATTGACAATTACTACTTTGAAGATGATAAAGATGTTTATTGAACATTAAAGTGTTCATACTTTGTTATGAGAAATAGTTGTTCCCTACATTGTAGTTTTTGGTTTTTTCCTTTCAAATAATCATTTTTTGTTTTATTTTCAATAATAATATCGGTTTTGTGTTTAGGTTGCTTATAAACATTTAATCACGCTTTTCATTTATAATATAACATAAGAATAAATAATCACATTGTTTTGTTTTTGCCATTGATAAATCACATTGTTTCGATATATTATTGTATACGATTAACATTGAATCGTTGTATATATGTCCTCACAAAATTAAAAAAAAAAAACCTTGTAAAATTAATAAAATATTAATATCCTTAAAATAAAGCGACTCGTGGGTACCATGGGTTATAACCTAGTAATATTTATATATAGTAATCCAAATAATTTTATAGCGCAATAATTTTCTATGAGATTAATGATTTGTATGTTAACGGTAATAACAGATATTGACAATATTAAACTATTTAAAGTAACAAATATCATAATCATGTAGTTAATAAAATATAACCTCTTTAGTTATTGGTTGTTACTTCACAAGAGTAATTGAAAAACACCTATGTAATGAATTGTGTCAAAACTCAAACATGACTATGTAACTCATTTATATAAATGGACAAATGGTTCAAACGGGTTGGTAAATCCCGAGTTGGCAATTTTATAAATGGTTTGTAATCAGGTTATAAACGGGTTAAACATGGCGTAAATGGATTGACAAATGGTATACAAGTTACAAGTTTAAGTTACATGCATATGTACACACAAAAAAATTAAAACACCATGTACAAAATTCACACATATCAGAAAAAAAAAGTCTTTTTAGCTAAATCATATACTATATATATTAACTTAACGGGCTGACAAATCTATGTTAGCATAACCCAAACAAAACCCATCAATTAAATGAGATTAAGAAACTTAAAACTGACATGATTATTTCTGTGTCGTGTTACAAATTTCAATAACGTTGGATGTGTTCGTGGGAAATGATATATATCTATATATATATATAAACATGATAAATAAGGGCTTATGTGTCATGTTATGAGGGCTTGGAAAATGAGGTGGCATCACCATAGAGCTCCTCAATTTCATTTTCCCGCTCAAAATTCCGGGTTAAAATTAGTTTATATGGATACCGCGTGTCTTGCTCCAAACCCGTTTATTGACCCGTATATATAAACCATCTGATAAACCAAAATACCTAAATCCCTCACTCGTCTTCCTAACCTGTCTCGTCTTCTTCTCTTTTCAGAAACCCTAAAATCAACCACAACAGGTCCTTCTTTGTTCCATTCAAGCTATTTGGATTCAACCATCGAATTGATATGTGTTTGGATCACCCATTTAATTCGGATCGTATATAAACGTCGCTACCTTCTTTTTTACATACTAAACCCTAAATCGCTTCATTCTTCATTCGACTCAGACTGAAACATAAATCCCTCATTCTATAATCCTGTATTCAATTCTAAACCCTAGCCTCCCACCCCTTCATTGCAAACCCTCTGGTTCATCATCCTCGTGGTCTCTGTTTCTTTTCTTTTTTTTTTTTAATAAAAAAGATTGAAGATAATCAAATCACAGGTTACAGTCATGATCGATACGGACCAGCTTTAGAAATCATCGTTGCAAGTAATCTCAACAGGTACAATACAAAATCCACAG
Source organism: Helianthus tuberosus (assembly GCA_030545235.1). NCBI lineage: Eukaryota > Viridiplantae > Streptophyta > Magnoliopsida > Asterales > Asteraceae > Helianthus > Helianthus tuberosus. Next base: position 7,309,545 of record CM060362.1, read on the forward strand.
TTTATTTGATACAAATATTCAATCGGCATGTGTTTGTTAATCTGCAACCATTTAAAGAATTCATGTTTCCGATTCGCACTAACTGTTACGTAGTGTTTGATTCAGTTTGTTGAATCTAGGTCTATATACGTGAAGGTCAGTGTGATTGTGAAATCTAGGGTTTTGTGTTTAGGTCTATATACATCTCCTTCGATTGGTGGCTAGAGACGCTTTGCAGTGAGATGATTTATTCATTGTTTTAGCATCTACTCAATGTTCATGATTTGTTAATGTTTTAGGGCTGTTTTGATTTTGGGATGAATTCTGTGAAAGCTTACTTGCATTCTCCGTTATGGTATGCCTGTACTGATGGTTGGTGCAAATACACCTTCCCTCAAGGCCATGTTGAACACGCTTCTTTTGGTATTCTGAATTTTGGGTTTTGAGTTTATTATTGTTTGTAAAACTCATGGTGGATTTTAATACAGATGAAGTTTATGATAAAATGGGGATGATCCCTTAGGAAAACCAAAATGACTTTGGTTCCTTGCAACAAATAAAGGTTGCTTTTCACCGTGCAAATGGCTGGTTTTTAGGATTTTAGGGTGGGGATGTTTTGTATATAGAAGATAGTAATCTTGTGTTCTTTTTTATTTCTTTTTAGTTTGTTTATCTTAGGACTTGCAATTATGCATTTAGTACTTTTCAATTCTAAAGTATACCTTTAGTCTATACCTTTAGTCTGATATTGGAGGAAATAATTGATGATCGCTAACAATAGTATTAATAGAAATCTTATACCTTTTTATTTTATTTTATGAGGTAGGGCTGAGTCATATCAGACTCATTTCAATATACAGTAGTCTTGCACATAAACAAGAACAAAGAAAGCCAAAGAAGATGGAAGATTGGGGTCTCTCTTTGATTGTTCTTTTATCATGAGTAATAGACACAGTAACGGTATGACATTGTGGGTAGTTGTTTTGCTTTGGACAATTGGCTGCTCCGCGGCCTCCTTGAAAGTTGAAATAGATTCGTAAGTTGATTTTCAACCCTAAGTTTGGTTTATTGATTTCTTATCAGATTGGCAAGCGGATTTCTAACCCTCTCTTTAGTTTTTTGCTATTTGAATCAAGTTTTAACGCTGAATTTCAAGCGGATTTGAAGAACTTTATCTCATTGTATTGCAATTTATGTTGATAACATTTAAGTTTTTTCCCACCATGTGAATTTTCAGCTGATTGGATTTACAACGATCCACGTTTGGAGATGGGTTATGTCTCGACCCAACAGCTGGTTTGGGTGATGGACTAAAATAAATGTGATTTAGAAGGTACTTTTATATCTTCCGTTTTTTTGCCGTAGTTGAAGTTATCTACTTTTAATAGCATGGTTATGCGAATCATTTTTTGGTCTATTAATACTTTTCATAAAGCGGGATTTAGGTATTTCATCCAACTTATTTTCATCATAGTTTTTTTTACGGTGTATTGAACTGAACCTTTTTTTAATCGACCCGTCTTGACCTGAACCCAGTATGACCCGTTTGCTTACCCAACATGACCTGTCCTTTTTCTGTTCATGACAAAGCCTTAGGGTTTCCAAATGTGTTAAGTTGTTTATGTTTCTAATGCACCTTTTTGTGAATCATATCAGCTCGCTATCTCTTTATAATGTGATGATTATTTTCTGCTCACGATTCATGGGTATCCCCCTGTTGCCTTCTCTCATGTATTCTTGATTAATGATGAAAGACATTTAAATGCATTTTTTTCAGGTTCGTTTATTCCTGACAATTTTACAACCTTATTCGGTTTTTAGCTTTGCTTTCTTATTATTAGCTGAGAGTTACTTTGTATGTTTTCGTTTGTTTCTGAAAATTATTAAATTAGAAAAAGATTACGAAAGTAGTTAAATTGAGTAATACTAGGGAAGAAGTCGTTGGTTGTTGAATAAAACATAACCAATTAGATATATCGAATCGTCAAATTTCATAATAATTGAGGGAAAAAATAAAATATAGTTTTTTTTTTTTTATAAATTACTCTAAAGAATATAAACTCTTTTAACTACATGATTATTTTCTAACCGGAAGCAGGTGCAGGTAGCTAGCTACCCTTGGTGCATGTTAACGTAGATTATCAACACTTGCTACAGGATATTAAAATATGTTCAATTATGCCACTAAATTCATGTAAGAGTGTTAACTTAACAATTTACTTTACAGCAACAATATTTTGGCTGCATTGTTTATATATTTTGTGATTCCTTACTTAAACCTTTGAAATTAGATAGTAAAAGATACAAAAACATAACTACAAAATCTGTTAATTATACAAGGAAGCAGATTCCGTATTGATTATAGCTTAATGGTTATGTAGGGAATTGAAAAGTACTAGCTCAATCTGAAGTATACCTTTAGTCTATATGCTTTCTTGAAAATGATCCGGATAATGACTTATATGTGAGGTTGAGGCTATTCGTGCTCTCAAAAATCAAGAAAAATCATGTGTCTAATTGTGATTAGTTCTTTTGTTAATTGGATTTGTTTAATATAAAGTTCTATTTGAACGGGTCAAGTATCTTTTATTTGTCGCAAACTAACTTATGCATTTTTTTTGGTTTTGGCAAAGAAAAAAAGCAAGTCAAAATTTTTGGTTGTGTTTTATCCAAGACAGGTCAAATAAACTTTGGGTTGTGCTTTATCTCAAACGGGTCAAGTGAACTTTGAGATTTCTTTTTTCAAATGGGTCAGTAGGTTTGAAATTGCTACACTCTTGAAAAACTTGAATTATTTTCAAATGGGCCAGTAGATAAATTATCCATATCTATGCTGGTCATGTAAGGCCTTTTTTATGATGGTGGTGTGATGATTGATGAACTTGGTATTGCTGGTCTTTTAAGAGCTTTTTTTTATATAAAGTTATAGTTTTTTGTAACTATGTAACTTATAGTTTATATAATTAATAAAAATTACACTATAAATGGTTCACCGGTGAACCTTACATGCTGGTGCTTTTGGTGGGTTTATTCATAAATAACAAACTATTTTGTTAATGGTCGATCCGGTAACCCTGCTTCGCTGAGGAAATTCTCAAATGGTGGCGGTATGTGAATAATCTTAAAGTATGTGAATATGGTTTCTTACCTGACACTCTACATATTCAATTTTTTTTTCTGTTTATGATTACAGAATGAATATGGAGATCAGAGGCTGTTCACATGTGATCGTAATCCGGATTTTGTTGATTTCTGTGATGGTAACCAGCCAGACCATCCAGCTATCATCAAGGTACCATGTCCAACCATTACCATGTATTGAAGGTTTTTCTTAATGAATTCAATGTTGCGTGTGTTCTGGTTGGTTTGGGCATGTCTATATATATATATATATATGGATTTTACCTTTTATCTTTTATCTTTTCAAAGCCTCCACAACTTATATTTGTACGCTCAAGCTACACCATAGAGGTATGCCTAAATAATTTTGGGTTAACAGCCAAACTCAATGGGTTAGAATGGCCTCATCAGGTTTAAATTAATATCAAGGAATGGGTCAGGATGGGTATGCTAACAAAACTGAACGGCTCAGGATGGGTAACCTCAAAAAACACAACGGGTGAAATGAGCGCTCCTCTCCGACCCTCATCTTCTTCGATAGATTGGTTTCAACTTTCAAGCTTCTGGTTTCAATATCGAACGATTAAATTAATTTCAATGAATGGAGATCTACGCCATTAACTTTACTATTCAACAACGAACGATTGTATAGCTCATCAATTTCAGGTACTGTTATACATATCCAGATCATAAAACATGTTTAAAATCCCCAATTTTTAGATGAAGTTCGTAGCTTTTATCACTAATTTTACAGAATAAAATGCCAAATATGTTTTGAGTTTATGAAATTAGGTTTAAAGTATATTAAAAGTTTGAGAACTGTAGGATCGGATTTCGACCTAAACGAGTCGTTCGGAAGAGCTCAACTCCGTTTCAGAGGCGGAAACAAGGAAACGGATGCGTACACAGCTTGTATCACACTTTAATCCTCTTGTATATTGATTTTACAACGTTTCGATTACAAGGAAAAAACCGGCAATACCTCGGTATCAGATCTGAACATTACAAATGAAATGACATTCAACCTATATATACTACTTCTGGTCCGCTCGAATGACATGACAAATAAGCGGTCCAGAAGACTTGACACATGAGCGATCCAGATATTGACACAAAAGCGAACCAGCCTGATTAACCATATAAGCGAACCAACATGTTGAGATATGACCTACAAGCGAACCTCTCATGTTAATTGGGTCTTCCAGTAAACTCACTTCATTGGACCTTTTAATGGTCCAATCACCAAATAGCCATTTTAACACAATTTCATGCAATCTCTTTTGTCTTCTTGTGTAATGATGTCATGATGATGTTGCTTTGGTGATGTCATCATGACATCATACTTGAACATTCTTCGCAACGAACCGAGACACGACTGAAGACGTAGACGACAGACGGATGCACCAACAAACTCCCCCTCGGATGTTGACGGAGTCTTGAGTGTCAAGTCTTTGCATCTTTAGTCTTTATCAGTCCTCTCAAACTCTTTGAAATGTCTGACATTGTAAGTATCCTCAATCTCTATCTTCTCATCTCTTTTCATCACCAGCAAACTCTTCACGAACAATCTTCAGACTCCCCCTCTCAATCAGCTGGGATCGTAGTCTGAAATTCACTTTCCACAAGTTCTTAGATCGTAACCTGGCATTCCAACAAACTCAGGTTTCGGAACCTGGCTAACCTGCACAACTCTACCCAAAAATAAATTTTTTGATGATAACTTGAACACAATCAGACATCACTCGAAAATATTACAAAAATGATCTAACATTTATAATCTCTGATGAACCATTTGAAAAAATATCATTTTCATGTTCAAAAACAACACACTCTCCCAAACCATTTGTTCATCATGTTTAGCACTTGGAATTTTGAAAATCAGCTCTCCAACACCAGTTGTCGAAAATCTTTTTAACTTTTTCAAAATTTATGCTAAAACACACTAAAATCTTTTTGAATTTTTGAATAAAAAGAAATGCAGTAAAGAAATATTTACATACAATATTTTTGTGAGTTTGTGTAAGAGGATCATATCAGTTTTTGAGACAAATCACCAACACCGTTAAGCTTCATTTCATTTTAAGCTCTAAACGATTCACCTAGATTGTCAGTATACTGATCCACTTAAATTTTTACACAAAGTTCAATTGATCCGAGATACGAGGTTAATGTTTTAAGCTCTTGAACTTATTCGTGTGTCCCACTACTTGAATATACTCCCGTATCCAGATCCCAATATTCAGTCTTACAGGTGAGTATACCACAGATGATATCTGTCAGGGGAATAAATTATAGTGCGAGGGCCGTGATAGCTCAGGTCGATCTTTCGATACGCAGAGAGATGACGGCTTCGACTTTTGGTGGGTCCCCTTTAGAGGATCTTTTGCATTACAACAGCAGCAACTATCAATTTTATTGTTTCATCAGCTTGCTGAGGGCGATGCTATGTTTCAAGCATTTGCAGAAAGCATTATCCGGGGACTAGGTCAGAAATTTCTTTCAGCAGAAGTCCCGGGATAATACTCCAGATATCACTGAGCATAAAGACCTAGTATCTCAGAATAAGGGACCTTTCAAACAAGATTTCAGGGGTTACCTATATATCCAAGTTTGTGTTAACCCACAGAACAAGCAAGTTTGAAATTTATGTTTATATCTCGTCACAATTTACTAAATGTGTAAAAACCTACTGACACATCCACAGTGAGACCGTTTATCACTATTTAACTTTCCATTTCTTTAGCATGCCGTGATCGTTCACTGATGTACTATCATTTCCTCTTTTATACAACAAAACTCATTTTTGATTTTATCATGTTTTTGGCTTTTTCAAATTTTCCAATGTTTTTGGATTTTCTGAAAATTTTTACTCCCCCTAAAATGCAAACACATTTTAGGAAATTTGAAAACAAACTATACAATAAAATGACAACCGATATCAAATCACTTCAAATCGCCATCCACTCGGCATAAACAATCAGAACTCCCCCTCACAACAAACTATTTTCCCATTGTGATTTCAAAACACTTAAGTTTGTATTAATCAAATGGTTTTTCCGGAAAATTAGTTTTGTTGATTTTACCACTTGTAAAGTTAGGGGTTCATCATGTTGTTTTTCCAAACAATCATTTGTAAATATGGTCCAATCAAGTTCAACTAAATGACCTTGATTAACCACTTGTCAGAGAAAACCTTAAACAACTACTAGCAGGTTCACTTTACCAACCATAACCACTTGCACATCAAAATATAACAATTCAAAAATACCACCTGTACTTTACCAATTGTACCAATTGTAGGATCATTTGCTAAGAAAGATGCCGATTCCTGCTCCACTCTTACCAACCTGGGAGCTCCGGCAAGTCCGGTTTTTACTCAAACATTATGTCCACCCAAGCCTAATCAGCCTTGGGTGACTTTGGTGGCAAACATCTGTCCCACCAACATTTTGATTTGTAAAAATCTTTAGCACTTTTAACCTTCCCATCAACCATCTTCCCGAAAATATGTTTGACTTTTCCGTTGAAAGCCTTCTCAACATCAAATTCTCCCTTATCAGCGAAGAATTGATTTGAGATCTCTACCTTTCCCACTTTCTTCATCAAATTTTCTTTTGTCAATGACGGAAAGTTTTCCTCGTTCATCTCAGGAACGGAATTATCAACCTTTTTCTCAATACATGACTCCTCTGATTTTATGGAATCAGATTCATTGTCAGAATTACCCTCAGATTTAACCACCCACTTTTGCTTGCTCAAATCACCTTTTCTTTTGTAAAACCATTTTGAACTTTCTCCTTCCTCAGAAGTAGAATTTTCAAACTTTTTAACAATTTTTACAGGTTGTTCTTTCTTATCAACACAAGTCTTTCTCAAAACAGAGTTAGAAGAAACTTCCTGTTTTTGGTAGTTGGTCTTGGGGCAATTCCAAGCTATGTGTCCAACTTCCTGACATTTAAAACATGTTCTTCTATCAACTTTTTCAGCAAACCTTCTCACATTCTTCTTCACTTCAGCAAGAAACTCCTGGTTTGACTGCTTCCAGAACGGTTTCTTCTGTTCATCCTCTGAACTTCCTCCTGAAACAAATTTTGTTTTTGGTTTATAAGTTTTCTGATTTTTATATTTTTCTGAAGAATTAAAACCAAGACCTTGTTTTTTGAAATTACGGTTGTGGTTTGGTTTCTTTCGATAACCTGAACCATAACTGTAACCCTTTTTCTTGTTCAATCTCTGTTGAACTCTTGAAGTGTATTTTTTAGGTTTTTCATCAAGATTTAAATCTTTTATTTCAGAAATATTAATTTCTGTTAATTTGAAAACCTGTTTGATCATTTCAGTTTTGACACTTCTTATTGGAAATTCCTGATCAGAATATAATTTGTCTGAATCATTCAAAGTATAAGCCACTTTGATTTGTCCATCATTCAAATTAGATTTTGATAACAGGAATTCTCTATTGTAAACCCTGTTAACCGGTGAACTCGGACTCTTTTCTGATGAACTCGGACTCTTTTCTGACAAACTCGAACTCTCAGATTTAGACTCCGACTTTGACTCTTCATCCGTATCTAACACCTGATCGACAACTTTCTTTACTAACTCAGATTCATGATCAGTGTCAGAAGCTGTGAATGTAACATCAATATTGTCTGGTAATTCATCAATGATTTCAGACTTTAACTTGATGTTGACTGCCTTTTTTAGATGCTCATCATTAGGATTCCTGGGAGAATAAGTTTCATGGATCGGGGGCGGACATCTGTTATACTTGACACTTGGTTTCTTACCAGTATCAGTATCTTCAGTCTTTTTGTCCATGAACGCTTCCAGACCTGCAACAGTAGGATAAACACGATCAATCAAGTAATCACAAGTAGTGTAACTCAACAGTAATCGTTTAATCCTTTCACTCTCAATCTTCTCAAGTTCCACTTCTTTCTTTAGCTTTGCACAATCTTCGATGTACTCATTGATGACTTTCTGCTTTGTCATTAATGTTGCACTCATTTTATCCATTGCTTTTTCGGTTTCTGTATTCGTCTTCTTCAAACTATCAACTGTCCTGTTCAGTACATCATACGACTCCTTCACATACTTCACATCAGACAGTAAATCTTCTTTAATCTTCTCTAATTCAGCAATCTTCGTATCTTTCTCCTCACAAGCTTTGCAAGACTCTGAACACTTCACACATGGTTTTTCAACTTCAACCATTTTTTCAACTATCTTTTCAACCTCAACAGTCTTTTCAACTTCAACGAGTTTCTCTATTTCAACAATTTTTTCTACTTCCACAATTTTCTCAACTTCGACCAGTTTTTCAACTTCAACTATTTTTTCAATTTCAACAAGTTTTTCCACCACTTTCTCCACTTCAACGATTTTCTCAATTACTTTCTCAGTCACTGGTTCAACATTTGCTTCTCCAGCTTCTGTCTTTGTCTTTTCATCAGCTTGCATTTTTGTTGCTTCCAGCTCTTTCCTCAATCTTGCCATCTTCTTCTGATACAGCATCTCCATTTTATCTGCAAAAAACAAATTAAAACTAGTAGGATCAATGCCTTTTCTGGCTCTGTTGAGATGTTCTTCCTCATCATCAGTATCCACATCACTTCCAAGATCTGGAAAAATTGGGATTCTTTTCTCACTAGCCTCTTCATCTAGTATTCTAGCAACAAAGCCAGAATCAGATGGAATGTATTTATCCCAACTAAATCCTTCTGCAACTTTTTCATCATCTTGATGAATCAGTAAAGCTTTCTTCTTTCCATCACCAATAGCATGAGCATGTGTAATTTGAGGTTGTTGAGTAGTTTGATGGAAGATTGATTTCTGATAATAATTGTTTCTATCTTGATTCCCGGTAGCTTCTTTACTTTTGCACTCTCGTTTAAAATGACCTTTTCCTTTACAACGGAAACAGGTAACCTTTGATTTATCAAAACCCAATGGAGAGGTAGCCATTCCTCGAAATTCATCCCTACCAGTAATCTCTTGAAACTTCTGCTCTCCTGCAAGCACTTGCTAAGCACCATTTGATATCCATTACTTCAAGTTCTTCAGCATCAATTTGGTCGTAATCTTCTTTAGTAAGCATCGGATTTCCAATCTTCCCACCGATCAAACTTTCGTAAGATTCTAACATAGTAACCAGTGATGCCATGTGTTGCTTGGCAACTTCCGGAGACAAATTCTGACCATTTTGAATGTTTAAAGTAACATTGCACTGAAGATTTGTTGAGTTTTGTCGTTGAGAACTTGATGTTGTGCTGTTTGGATCAAAACTTGAGAACGAAGGTGAAGATCCACCACATTGTGTCACACTACTACCCTTTGTTCCAGATGAACTGTCAGCACTGAAACCAGTTTGGATCTTTGGGCTCGGGCTAGGACTGGGAGTAGCGTCAAACTTGTTCCCTCTGTAATACAAACTGACATCTTGTTTGGCGTTTGGATTCGTCATGATAGCCGTTTTCTGAATATCCAACTCATGCTCTTCAATCTTTTGAATAAACTTTGCTAGACTCATATTCTCAGATTTTCTCATGTGTTTGATAATCAACAAATAAGTTCCCCATTTCTGTTGTGGTAATGCCTCAGCAAGTTTATCCACCCATTCCTCATCATCCTTCTTTATATCCAATCTCCCCATTTCCAAGACAAGATGACAATATCTGTCAATTGTCTGTTTCGTTGATTCGTAATCAAAAGCTACAAACATATCGAATGATTTCTTCAGCAACGCCTTTCTGTTTTTAATCATATCCGCGCTTCCTTTGAATTTCTGAATCAATGCTTCCCAAATTGACTTAGCTGTATTATCGTGTTGAAGCAAAACAAATATATCTTCTTTGATTGCCTGTTGAAGAATACTGATCATCATTTTCTCACTAGTATACTTCAATTTGTCAGCTTCCGTAAAGTCACTGAAATCCTTTACAAGCCCACGTTCGTTTTTCGGTTTCTCATAGTCTTTCTCCAACGAACACCATGCATCAAATTTGTAAGCTTGCACCCAGTTTTCAAATCGATTTTGCCATCCTTTGAAGTCTTCAATGTACATGAGCTTTGGCGGCTTTTGATGAGTGCCTGTCTCATTCTCATTATATAAATTTTCAGCAGCAGTAACCGGAGCGACTGGTGTGGCAAACGCATTGTAGAAATCCTCTTCCATGTCTTCGGCAAATACCTCAATTGTTTCAAAGAGCGGACCTCAAATGTCACTAAGAGCGGACCTCAACTGTCACTAAAAGCGGATCTCAAATGTTCGAATAAGCGGACCAGATAAGCGGACCAGATGATGTCCGGATAAGCGGACCAGAAAAACGTCTTTGGAGCGAACCAGACTTAAACGTGAACAAATAAGCGAACCAGACACGACCAGAAAAGCGAACCCGACTGTGATCTAAGAGCAGATCTCGATGACGTCAGCAAAACACGAAACGAATGCAAGCGAAAACTCAATTTGAACCAATTTTAGGCCGATTTAAGTTCTGAAAACTTCCAGGTTTTGTTAATTCATGATTACGCATACACTGTGTGAATTTTAAGCGATTTTGACCGTAAAAAGTTCTGTTTTTTCAAAAAAGAAAGGTGTAGAAACAGAAAAAATGATGAAAACGAGCTGTATATGCGAGATCTCCTCCTCCTTGGCTCTGATACCAATTGTAGGATCGGATTTCGACCTAAACGAGTCGTTCGGAAGAGCTCAACTCCGTTTCAGAGGCGGAAACAAGGAAACGGATGCGTACACAGCTTGTATCACACTTTAATCCTCTTGTATATTGATTTTACAACGTTTCGATTACAAGGAAAAAACCGGCAATACCTCGGTATCAGATCTGAACATTACAAATGAAATGACATTCAACCTATATATACTACTTCTGGTCCGCTCGAATGACATGACAAATAAGCGGTCCAGAAGACTTGACACATGAGCGATCCAGATATTGACACAAAAGCGAACCAGCCTGATTAACCATATAAGCGAACCAACATGTTGAGATATGACCTACAAGCAAACCTCTCATGTTAATTGGGTCTTCCGGTAAACTCACTTCATTGGACCTTTTAATGGTCCAATCACCAAATAGCCATTTTAACACAATTTCATGCAATCTCTTTTGTCTTCTTGTGTAATGATGTCATGATGATGTTGCTTTGGTGATGTCATCATGACATCATACTTGAACATTCTTCGCAACGAACCGAGACACGACTGAAGACGTAGACGACAGACGGATGCACCAACAAGAACGTTAATAGTTTGAAGAAGATGAGGGTAGAATGGTATGAATTATGGATCAAAATAAGTTTATGAAACTCTAATTATCACTAACATGAGAGGTAGATTGATTTGATATATGAATAATGGATTAGAGTAATGAATAATTAGCCTAAAAAGAATTTGTTAAATTTTACAAACTAAAATCCCTATTTTTCAGCTCTGTTCTTGAAGAAATCTTAAATTTTACAAACTAAAATCCCTATTAGATTAATTATTTATGTATATAAAAATTTAAAGCAAAATGTTCAGGGGTCAACTTGCCTTGTAGAAAATATAACTATAAAATAAAACATAAAGGTGGCAAAAATTCAGTAATTGCAGTAGATAACATAAAGATCTGTCTATATTCTGTCATAATTAATGCAAGGGTTTTACCTTGTATCTACTAAATGCCTGTTATTGTTTGTTTGCAGGTTGATATATGTGTATTTGCTTTTGATGTCATGCTTGCTAATGGGGAACAGTAATCATCTTTGATCCTGCTCTTAGATATTTTATGAATTTTTTTATTTTTATTCACTGAACTGTAAAAATGATGGGGTTAAACTTTTCACATACTCTTTTATGGCAGGCTGTTGGGTTTACCTTTGCGTCAAAGAAGAAAATGCGAGATTACTGATTTATATATGTTTTTATAGTTCATCTAACGAGGCCTAATGCATTAGTGTTACTCTTGATTCAATATTTTACTCATAGGTATGGCTTGATTTTAATTTTAAATAGAAATGAATCAATGTGTGTTGAAATTTTTGATTAATCTAAATTAAAATTTCCTACCCGGGTGTCTACCCGGGTGATAACCTAGTATATATATATATAGGGGGCCGCTAAAATGAGAACCACTTCCAGTTGTAAGAACTGCGAGAATCACTTTCTAGCCATTAGATCAAGTAGATGGATGGATGAGATTAAAAGTATTTAAAAATAATATTAAGTATTTTTTGTCTTTGTTATGTCTTTAGTTTTTTAATCCAAAAGGGTATTTAAGTAAAATCACTCTATTTTGTCTTTTTGAGTTTATTGTCTTTTTATTACTTTATTGTATTATTATATTAGATTTTTATTTTTTAAGCATAGTTTTTTTATTAAACATTTATAAATTCAGATTTATTTACAGATTTTTACGTTTAACGTTTTTACGCCCGGCCTTTTCACGCCCCGTTTTTTGACACGCCGTTTTTACGCCCGGCTTTTTCACGCTTCGTTTTTTCAACGCGCCATTTTTACGTTTTACGCGCCGGTTTTTTACGTTAACGTTTTTTACGTTTTTATGTTTTACGCGCCGGTTTTTTACGTTAACGTTTTTTTGCGTTTTACGCGCCGGTTTTTTACGTTAACGTTTTTTTACGTTTTACGCGCCGGTTTTTACGTTTAACGTAAAACTTTTTACGTTATACTAAAAAAATTACATTTCACGTTTTACCTAAAACTTTTTACGTTTTACAAAAAACTTTTTACGTTTTACGTAAAACTTTTTACGTTTTACGTTAAAAAGTTTACGGTTTAACTTTTTTTTTTACAAAATCTTTTTTACACAAAAACGAACGCACCCAGAAAATCGTTACTCGGTAGGTCTCAGATAGTTTGCAATCATCATCGACGCCTCAAAAAAAAATATAAAAACCCAACAAACAAAAATAAAAAAGAACGAGTGGATTCTGGAAAAAAAAAACGAAGTTTTGGCTCAGATTTTCCGATAATCAGAGGCTGCAAAAGTGGGGTTGCGGGTTAAAAAACCTACCCTCCACCATCCTTGCCGCGCCATCATCCGCTTTTTTTTGCATCATCACCGCCGATTAAAAAAGGCACCAGATTCAACCGATTTAAACATTCAAAAGGAACATGAACATCATTCAAACCCGGAAGGAACATGAACATCATTCAAACCCGGAAGGAACATGAACATCATTCAAACCCAGATTCAACAGAATAAAAAGGGTCCCAAAAACAGAACATCATTCAAACCCAGATTCAACATGAACATCATTCAAACCCAGATTCAACATGAACATCATTCAAACCCAGATTCAACATGAACATCATTCAAAAACAGAACTTCATTCAAACCCAGATTCAACAGAATCAAAAAGGTCCCAAAAACATCATTCAAACCCAGATTCAACATGAACAACATTCAAACCCAGATTCAAAACCCAGATTCACCCATCGTTCACCCGCCCACCAACAACCACAAGATCAGAATCAAAGAATCCCAAACCAACATAATCAGAATCAAAGAAACCCCAAACCCAATCAACCCCCAACAACACAAGAAAGTTTGACCCAGTAGCCACCACCCCCAAAAAAAACCTCTTCCTTCACCCCCCCAAAACCAGCACCACCTCTAGCCATCACCCAATCACCGACACCACCTCTAGCCACCACTCAAACTCCGGCACCACCGACGTCGATGGCACCACCGGCACCACCAACATCGCCGGCACCACCGACATCATCATCGCCATTAATCTCTCAGATGAAGAACAACCAGAAGAACTGGTCTTTGAAAACAAGAAAAAAAAACACACAGAAACTACCTGGCTGGCGTCGGACGGTGGCGGAGGAGACGGCGGCGGCGGCGACCAAGGTTTAATCTCTGATAAACGAGGGTAGAGATGAAGGGAGGCCGGAAAGAGGGAGCAGGGATGTTTGCTTTTGATAGAGATGATGAAGAATTACTTCATCAAAAACTTCAATCGTTGATGGATGAAAGTTTCAAATAAGAAAAGATGAGAGAGAGAATCTTCATCAGGGATGGATGAAAATTGAAATGAGAATAAGGAGACAGAGACAAAAGATGACATTTAATATAATCTGACAATTAAAAAAGGTGGGTGGTATTTAATGTGGAGAGAGAGAGAGTGGTAGGATTTGACAATTGGGGTAAATGACCAAATTACCCTTTTTGTTGGCAGAATATGATTGGTGGAGAGTGGTTCTCACGTTTCTTACAACTAGGGGTGGTTCTCATTTTAGCGGCTCCCTATATATATATATAGGGTAAGGTTCATTTGAGAATCACCTTTATTTTGAGAACCGCGAGAACCAATGTGAACACAAAAAAAAAAAAAAAAAAAAAGCACTACATTTTTTTTAATATCTTTTTTAAAAAATCGCTATATTTCGTTACAAAAAAACATTTTTTTTAGTAACAGTTATCAATGCACATTGGCATATGTATCATTACTGTTGGGTCTAAATCGTGTAGTCTAATGTTATCAACGAATCAAGTCAACAAAGTCAACACCCACAAGTCAAAGTCAACACGCAAGTCAACACGAGAAGATCGAAGAATGATATGGCGTGTGGAAGTTCGAGAAATGATAATTATATTGCTTTGGATAATTAAATATATTTTGTTTAGACAAAATATATTTATGAGTAAACTTCCGTTTTGTTCTCTGTGGTTTGGTCACTTTAACGGTTTTGCCCCAAACCTTTAAAAATAGCCATTTTACTCCCTGGTGTTTTGGTTTTGTTGCCAGTTTGCTCCCTGCGGGGAGCAAAATAGAAACACAAACAATTTGGATGGAGTTAGAGGCGGGGAGCAAACTGGCAAAAAAACCGAAACATCAGGGAGCAAAATGGCTATTTTAAAAGTTTGGAGCAAAACCGTTAAAGTGATCAAACCACAGGGAGCAAAACGGAAGTTTACTCTATATTTATTATCTTATTTCATTAGTTTTCATGTTTATTACTAGTTTTGGCAAGTTATTATCTCAAGGGACTTAATTGTAATTAGCCTAAAGTAGTATAGGCTATAAATAGAAAGAGATGATTAGGGTTTAGAAAAACATACATTCTAGAGAGATTTGAGGGTTTTTAGTAAAAACATCTTTTATACAAATCTTTTGGGGCTTTAAAGATCAAAAGTGTGTTCATATTATTATTCATCTTTATATTCATCAAGTTCTTCATGTTTTCTACACATTTTGGTTTAAACACCACATAAATTGGTGTTTTGGACCTAAATCTTTCTACAAAATCAGATTTTAGTTTGTTTCGATCCTACAATTTGGTATCAGACCCTCGGTGGCTCGTTTCAGCTTTCGGTTCGGTCGGATTTTCATTGAAAACCGCCGGAGACGTAAAACTACCACAGAATTGTTTGTTTGAAGATTTTTCAGATCTAGCAAATTTTTTCGTCAGCGATTTTGTTTAATCTAGCAACTTTGTTTAGTGGAGGTCGTTTTAATCTAGCAACTTTCTTCATGTTTGCTGATTCTAATTATTGGGCCATGATTGTCTTGGGCTTCATGTGTCTTTGTCTTATCTCAGCTGGTTTGATAGGGGCCACGCAAAGGAATTCTTCTCCTACGCATGGAATTTTTTAATGGGCCTCAAATAACTTGCCAGGTATTATTTTAGTAGGCCACATAAGAAAGGGGGACAAGTTTGTTTTGCCGTTGAAATATAGTTGGGCACTATTTTTTTTTGGGTATTAGACTGATTGTATAAATTATAGGCCACACATGAAATCCACAGGCATGATGGGTATTAACTAGGCCTCGCAAAGTCGACATTTACATAGTTAGGATTTTAAATCTGACGTGAACCGCGAAATTTATAGTTGATGGGTGGATTGTCTCATGAGCGGTTCAGATTTTAATTGGGTCGGGTGTTAAAGCATTTTATTTGGGCCAAGCATTTTGAAAGTTGAGTGGACTTTTTCAAGCTGAGTGGGCCGGGTGATGAATTACTAGACAACTAGAAGGGCCGGGAGTACAAGATTATTTTATGGGCCAATGACTTTGGTGAGTTTTGCGTTTTTGTAACCAAAGAAATTATTGGCGACTTTAGTTTTGGATCGGGAGCTAAATGCAATCTGACAAAATTGAAGATCTTCATGATGAAGCTAATTATTTAATTTTTATCATTGGAATTCGAACCCTATCATATGTCTATTACAATTGTATCTTCAAAAGTAAGATAAGGAGTTTTGATCGACAAGATATAGGAGGGTCTACATTTGAGGGGGAAAACGACAATGAAGATTTTGGGTATTTAGCCGATTTGTGAAGATTCACAGACGACGTCGGATTTATTTTTGAAGATCATGTGAAGAATTGATAGCATCATTCTCGGGGGAATATTGTTGGGTCAAAATGGAGAATGATGTTATCAATTACACCGACGTTATTTAGCGTCTTTATTGTTTTGTATAGGTTGGCATTTTTATTTGTGTTAGTCTTTTGTTTTAGTTAGTTTAGTTGGTTTTCCAAGAAAGAGGCGGCTTGCTTGGAGGACAAGGCTTATGGGCTATATAAAGAGTACTAGACCTCATTTGAGAGGGGTGCATTAGTGAATCATCCACCCGAAATAAGAAAAAAAATAAATATTCGGCTTCTTGAACAACTTAAAAGATTTCAAAATTTTTATGAAGAAGGTGAGAGAGAAATGTTGTTGGCTTAGGTATCCGAATTGCGAGATTAGTTGGCTCTCTTACTTGATGAACATAATCATATGAATCTGAGTACAGAAAAGGAAGCTGTAGAAGACAAAAAACGAATCGATCCTCTTCAATCGGAGTTAATAAAGAGTCAAGAAGAGTTAGAGAAGTGCAGGGATAACCTGAATTCTTGCCTAGAGAAAAATGCAAAACTCTGCAGGGATATTTCCAATCTCAATGCATTATTAGAAAGGCAAAAATCTTCACTGAATGATCAAGATAGTGACGTTGAGGTCTCGAAGGAATCGGTATCCAAATGTTCTTCAATCGAAGATCAGTCATCTCATACGGTTCAGGAAAAAGAAGAAATATTTAGAAAATACCCTGAAGAAATAGTGAGTTTACATTTGGAGCTAGAATTTCTCAAAAGTATTCTCGAGGAAGAACGATTAATCCATAGGGAAACCGGAGAAAATGTTTCATCAATAACAAAAGCATACGAAACAAGTATCTTAAAACAAAATGAGACCCGACAAGAATTGACACTTCTAAGAGAGAAGTGTGAAGAGAAAGATAGAAACTTTGACGGTTTATCCGAGGAGGTTGACTTTTTGACCAAAAAGATGGAAGAGGTTCTTACAGTGGGCACAATGCGCTTGATGATGCCTCGAACTTCATTGGTCACGGAAAAGAAACTCGGGTATTTGAGAATCTACAAACTATTGCAAGAAAAATCTCCAAAAAAGAATTGAGGATCGATGAACTTAACACGTGTTTAGAGGATGCAAAAGTAAGAGGAAATGAAATGGAGACTATGTTGAGGTCGTTAAGAGGGGCGATTTTGGTAATGTAAGAAGCACACCAAAAAGATTGCGTTAGAAAAGATGAAGAAATCGATAGATTATTATCGGAGTTAAATGAAAAGAATTCTATCATAATTCTAATGGAAGAGCAAAGAAAGCTATATGAGGTTGAACTTATGGATGCAAAAACAAATGCAACACAACAAGATGTGGAATCGTGTTGCTATCTTGATAAATTTGCAGAAATTCAACACAACATTAAAGAAGCCAATTTAATGATTAACTGTAACAACCCTCGGAAAGATCAATAAACAAAATCCGAAGTGTGCACGATAAAGCTTGAAAACCTGATGGTTGATGATACAACCCGCACAAAAATACCTTTATTAGACTCACAATTATAAACCGAACAATTTAAGATCAAGACCCAAACATACGCGATAAGCACCACCACAAAAATCGAGGAAAACGCGTGATTGGACGAAAAGGGCGGCCAAGGACACGCGTCACGACACTGCGACACGTGTCAGACCTACGTGGGACACGTGGCGACCAAAGCTAGGTCAACCCTCCCCGCGACACGCGCCAGGGAAGGCCTGACCGTGGGGGACACGCGGGAGGTGCCAGTTTGGGGTATATAACAGACAGTAGTGGGACTAAAGTCTGTGCACCAGTTCGATAAAATTTTGACGAACTTACTCTGCTCGTTATCAGGGTAATAACTCTAATCACCGACACGGTACTATATCCGATTGATTGAAACTGATCCAACGGATGTTTAAGTGCTGCCTATATACGACTATACTTTGTCATTTGTTGTGAGTTTTGATCTCGTGATTATCGTTAATGTTGCATTGAGTTAATACACTAATACGAGTTTCATTGTATCTAGAAATTAGAACTCATAACCAGGAAGCTGTTAAACTAGAATACTTAGCAATTAAGTAAACTTAGTAGTTAAGTAAACTTGATAGTTAAGTAAACTTAGTGTTTAAGTAAACTTAATGGTTAAGTAAACTTAACAGCTAAGTAAGATTAATTAATCTGCTAAGTAAGATTAATTAAGCTAAGTAAGATTAATTAATCAGCTAAGTAAGATTAATTAACTAAGTAAATTAAACACCTAAAAGGTTATACATGAAAATAGATATATATGAGGAAGGTGCAAGGAAGGTATAAGAGGATATATATGTGAGTAGGAAACTTTCTAGAAAATGTATAGGTAACTTCCTAGAAACGTATATGTAATTTCCTAGAAAGTATATAGGAAACTTCCTGGATTTTCAATACTCCTTACCTATAAATAGGAAGCTTAGAATTCATTTTTCTTTACTCATTTATTCTATTCTTCTCTCTATACGTTGGTGTTCTAACCAATAATCACCGATACGATATTCTATCCGACCGATTCGGGAACCAACTAACGAATGCCAAAGTGCTGTCTTAATAAGACTATACTTTGTGAATTTCGTTAAGGTTCTGATCTCGTGACCATCGTTAGGTTTGATATGGTTTTACACTAAAATGTATTCCACTCTCTTAAACTATATGTTTAACTATCAGAAAACTCCGATCCATAACCTTACTATCAAACTAGATGTTTAATCATCAGAAGATTCAGAACTATAAAGTAGGTGCTTAGAATCAAGAGGCTTGTTTAATCAAGACTATATGCTAACAAGGTGTCATTCTGTTTTTTATCAAAGTTGCTTTGTAAACCCTCAAACTATTTCCAGTTATATTTTACAGGGATTAAGTCTTTGTTATCTTAAGTTACTGGCAGTAAGTGGGGTATTGTGCACATTACTGCTGTTTTATCACTTTTAGGTGAACCGATCTAAATAGTGATTCACGTCACTTTTGGGTGCATGGACCCAATAGTGATATGACCACAGTCACAGATCCGATCGAGTGACAACTGGACCAGATAATTATAAGATAGGGGCAATTGTAATCACTCTTAATACTGTAAATTATAACAAATGTGTTTCTGTACAAAAATGAATGAACTCACTAGTATTTCCTGCTGACCAAATGTTTTTAAAATGCGTTTCAAGTGATTACAGTAGATTGGAATAAGAATGATGATACGGCACCGAAAGGCTTAAAGAAGTGGCTTATTTTATCAATTAAATTAAATTAAGAAAACATTGTTTCATATATTCGGGTTTATCCCATATTAAAGCTACCTTTGTAAAACATGGGTTTATTCCCATCTGTTTAATGAATAAAATCCGGTGTTTCTAAACTCTGGTATTTTCCTAACTCACGGTCCTGATGAACATTCCCGTTGCAATATTCTCAAAATAACCACCGGTACCACTTGACTGCTCGCGGCTCCCGTCCAGGGTGTGGTCGGGGGTCGTGACATTAACAAACTAGTGTCTGAAAATGAAGCAATGATGATTGAAATTGGCCACCAAAATGAAGTGATTAATGACAAAGATGAAAAGTTAAGATGTTCAGAAGCTGCAAACAATATTGATCTTGAGAACGCGAAAGTTCTTATGTCAAATGTTTTCGAAAAAATTAAGGAAGAATTAATTATTTCCTATGTGGATATGCAAGTGAAAGATTGGATCTTGCTGGAAAAAGATGCTGAGGTTGGTCTTCTGCTAGAAGAAAAAGAGCTCTATGAAGTTCAACTTATGGATGCAATGAAAAACGCAACACAACAAGCATTGGAATCTTGTTGCTATCTCGATAAATTTGAAGAAACACAACACCAGATTAAAGAAGCTGATTATATGATCAACAAACTGGTGAACGAAAATGAAGCAACGAAGATTGAGATCAACGAGCTAAAGGACAGTAATTCTGTTATTGAAAAACAACTTGATGAAAAAGATGAAGAGTTGAGATGTTTGGAAGAGAAGCTAGTAACCGATTTATCTACAAAAGATATCAAGTTGTTTATGATGTCATTAATACTTGAACAAGTGGCTTCGAAATATAATGATTTTGAGAAAGACAAAGTTCGTATGTCTAAAGTTTTTGAAAGGTTTAAGGAAGAGGCTATTATTTCCTATGTAGATCTGCACTTTGAAAATTTCATCTTACTGGAAAAATATAAAGAAAATAATGATGCAGAATTAAGGTTACACAAGGAGGAGAATGAAAAACTTGTGAAGATTATAAAAAACCTGAAGGATGAAGTTGAAGGATTTGATGCTTGTTTTGATACTTTAGAATACGAACATCATGAAAACATTGTAAAAAGCGTGGTTCTTGTAGCTCATCTGACCGAAAATATCGAAGATGCGTTGAACGCAAAAAGGTCAGCTGAGGAGCAACTGGCGAAAACGACTTTTGACATTAACAATTTGATCGAATCGTTGAAACGAGATCTAAAAAGTGTTACTTGTGAAAGAGATGACCTTCATGTTGAGTTTCTTAAAGCAAAACAGTTCTATGAGGTCCAACTTCTGGATGCAATGAAAAACACAACACAACAAGCATTGGAATCTTGTTGCAATCTCGACAAATTTGAAGAAACACAACGGAAGATTAAAGAAGCTGATTATATGATCAACAAACTGGTGAATGAAAATGAAGCAATGAAGATTGAGATCAACGAGCTAAAGGACAGTTATTCTGTTCTTGAAAAACAACTTAATAGAAAACATGAAGAACTTGACGAATATAAAGATGAACAATAATATGAACACACTTTTGATCTTTAAAGCCCCAAAAGATTTGTAAAAAAGATGTTTTCACTAAAAACCCTCAAATCTCTCTAGAATGTATGTTTTTCTATACCCTAATCATCTCTTTCTATTTATAGCCTATACTACTTTAGGCTAATTACAATTAAGTCCCTAGAGATAATAACTTGCCAAAACTAGTAATAAACATGAAACTAATTAAATAAGATAATAACTATATTTTGTCTAATTAAAATATATTTAATTATCCAAAGCAATATAATTATCATTTCTCGAACTTCCACACGCCATATCATTCTTCGATCTTCTTGTGTTGACTTTGACTTGTTGGTGTTGACTTTGTTAACTTGATTCGTTGATAACATTAGACTACACGATTTAGACCCAACAATCTCCCCCTTAGGCTAATGTTATTAGACTCTTGTATCATCTTTAGAACCATCAACTTCATGCATGTTGTAATCTTCAATTTGGCAAGCTTCAGTCTCAATTTTAGACCCAGCAATCTCCCCCTAGATAGATGCTTTCCAAATTTTCTTCATTGAAGATCTTCTTTTGACACTTTGCTCTTTTAGAACTTTATATGGATAAGCTCCCCCTTTTGCATGCATCATCTTTGACAAGCCAGAACAAACTTTTTCAACTCTCTTTAGCTTGAGTGAATAAGAAGACGTAGGAGGAGGATTCCTAGCTCGGTATCTTCTGTAATCTTCAGGAAACAGGTGCTTTGGTCTAGTATCTTGCTCAATTGATGATCGGCCATCATTGCAGCAAATAGTCGAAGTAACCTGTTCACAAACATAAACACAACTCGAAATTTTCTTTTAGACTGATTCAAAGTACAAACAAAATCGTATTCATCTGTAGTGTGCAATGGAAAGAGTATCTCAAGCGGTTTGAGACACGATTGATGTGATATGGAAGACTTAGAAAAACAACTGTACACAAATCAAAATATTTTTGGATTTTAGATTTTTTTTAACATTTTTTTTAATTTTTAATAACTTTCAACCTTTGAGATATAGACCTGATCAAATACGAGATCATACCAACTTGAAAAGCCTAGCCACACTTCAACTTTCTTTAAGATAGCTACGACTCAAGAATGATTGATGGTATGTTTGTCCACTTAAATCCATGCACCATTCTTTCGACATACATTCGGTGATTAATTATCATGTTTTGGGTATATTTAGGATGAAGCTAGTGGATCCCACACATGTTCAGTTAAACTTTTCTGTCCTCATGGTCTTTTGAGATGAATGCCTTAATAACTTAGAAATAGTATATACTAGGTGATGAGAGCTCCAGGTCTATGTTTCCATAAGCAGAGGAGATGATCACCTTAAATCAGATTATGAGAGCTTCAGGTCTATGTTTCCATAAGCAGAGAAGATGATCATCTGATTTAGAGAGCATAGCTAATAAAATATTTACTTAATATATGTACGCGCTTTGGCGTATCTTTTATTCCTATTGCACGACGTTAACATTGCGTGTCTTTTTGCTCTTTTTGGGTTGCACACATTGGTGTCTTTTCAATAAATATATATATGCACAACATTGTGTGTCTTTTGAATGCCTAAATTTGTAGGATCGTGAAACGACCTAACGAGTCGATCAGAAGAGTGCTCAGACCGAATCAGAGGCGGAATTCATTGATTCGGTCTTTGTTTAGCTTGGATTCACTATTAATTGTCTTGTTTATAGATCTTGAAAGGATTTCAGTACAAAGACACTTCGACAGCACCTCGGCGTCGGAAATCAGAAACTTTACAAATGAACTCGTTTGAAGGGTATATATAGGCTAGACCCTTCCGTTTGAAAATAACACAACATTTTCAAACGGAACCCTTTCAAACGTGACCTCTCAAACGTAACCTATTTCAAACGGTCAATACATTCTCAAACGGTCAACACATTTAACTTTCAAATTGAACTTTCCGTTTTGTCTTCTTGTGTGATGCAATTGATGATGTCACATATATGATGTCATCATCATATATGATGACATCACTCTTGTTCAGCAACGCAACGAACCCGAGACTCGACCTAAGACGAAGACCACAGATGAATGCACCAACAAAATTTAATCTCGCAACCCCTTTTGGACATAATCGGTTTGTGCAATCCTGCAACAAGGTGGGTATCCACATTATCATACGATCTTTATCTTTATCACCAAGATGAAGTTTACTTGTCTGAAATGCTGAATCTACCGACATATCGTTAACTTGGAATCGTATCTTCCATCAGATCCTATTCATGTGAAGACATAATAAAGTTAGTTCCTATCATTTCTCATATAGGATCATGATTAATTAATTTTTTTTAATAATTACATCTCATGGTCTAGGAAGTATTTTAATACTCCCCCCTTAAATTTTATTTATATACAACCATTTACTAAAAAGCTGTATTTACAAAATAAAGTCTTCCGCACCGGGCACACAAAAGCATATGTCAGCAAGAAAATGAGTGTGTTACAGTGTCGTTGAGTGCACAACCAGGTTAGATACCATAACCAAAAATGTGATTTTCCTCTTCAAACTTGTATCTGGAACAAGCACTGATAATAACAGGTGTTACTAACAGGCCTCCTTGGATGTTCTTACACTCATAAGCAATTCAGTTAGAGAGTGGAACCCAAGACATCGTAGTCTTGGGTTGTCCCTTTTCATCAAAATAAGAAACCTCCCGATATGCCAAATCTTTTCCCTCATTGATTTCTTTTACACCTATTGGTTTGACTCGCCAAACCTGTGTTGGTTTAAAAATTTTGTTTGTAAAAGATTTAAAGTTTAAAATAATTTTATGTTTAAGACCCGGAGGGAAAGATTGAGGTTTTGATGTGTTGGTCCTTTTCATATTTGAATCATGTGAAACCGGCTTCACATGTGGAGACCTGGATGAAAAGTTTTTAATCTGGTCTTTCAAAGATGTGTGATTTTTACCTTTTGATCCAGAGAAGTAATTCTGGTTGCCTTTACTGTCTGGATCGTGTCGCTCTAGGCATTGCTTGAGCACATGGCCTTCTTTTCCACACCTAAAACAAGCCTTGAATGGCTTTTGAGACTTTGCAGTTCCGTGTGATGCACCTAGGAGCGGGGATTGCTTTGTGCTTGAATCAGCATGTTGACAAACGTGATGTTCGACAACTTCAGATGATCTTTTGATCTTTGACTCCCCAAGACTTTCATTCAACACTGATTCATCATCTAAGCTTGTGCAGTCTTCAATAACTAAGTGATCTTTTAGTGAATCTTGATTGACTGGACTTGCAGTGTCATCTGAGGTTGTTGGTTCTTGAACACTCGATGGTTCAAGGTCTTCAACCGTTTTACAAGCATTTGTTACTGAAGTTTCTAAGTCATTTGAGTTTTCCCATTCTTGGTATGACTGAAAATCTGAATCGTGATCATCACTTGAGCTTCCTTCGCTACCTTCTGAAGTTGTGGTGCTTGAGTCTTCACTGCTGCTTTCTTCATTTAGCTTCTTCTCTAACTCTGACGTACTTGTGTAAGATGGAACAAATTCTGGAATTTTCTCAGTGAGGAATTTTTTGAATGTGTTGTGTTTCAATTCTGGAACAAATACATGAGGTTCACATACAACTTTTTCATCACAAAAGGCAGAGTTCAAATTAAAACATTCAACCACTACATTATCATGGTTGTGGCTCTTAGGTTTGCAGTCATCCCGAATTGAAGTTTTGTTTGCTTTATCACAATTCCAGGCGAACCAGTTAACAGTGGAATAACTGTCGCCTGAATATCCTATCCCTATTTTTGATCCACCACAGTCATCATCGCATCCATCTTCTTCATGTTCAATCACATATGCATTGTTATCAGAAAGGTTAGTCACCTCTGCATTTTCTCTAAGTTTCTCGGCCATCATTTTTTCTTACTGTTCTTCACTGATTTCAGGCCTTGTGATTTCATTTGACATATTCCCCAACTTCAACTTCTTCAGTTTTAACAAACTGCAAAAAAGAAGCAAGCACCTATCAATTACTTCGATAAATTCCGTAATACATTATCAGTAATAGACAATTGTACTTTAATTTACAATACCATCCGTAATACACTACTTTTTACATTACCAATATTCAAAATGCACATGAGCATCATTATGTATAACCATGATATAACGTGTTTTGTTACAAAAATTTTGTGATTTTGAATGGAGAAGTAGGCCTATATAAATGTTTTTTTGGTTATATCTAGTGGTTGATGGTTTGGACGGTGTTCAAAAAACTCGTGGCTCGCAGCTCGCTCGAATTTCGCATGAAAAAAGTTCGAAAAAAGCTCGGCGTGAAATTGGCTCGGTTTGTAAACGAGCCAGCTCAGCTCGGCTCGGTTTGTGAACGAGCCGAGCTCGAGCTTGGCCTGGCTCGGCTCGTGAGCTCGTGAGCCGGCTCGATAAGGTTTACATCCTTCATTTTTTGTCCCACATCGCTCAGAAGACAAAAACTAAGGGAGTATTTCCCTTATAAAAGAAGGTAAAGGAAATGTACAAAGTGAGTTAACTATTTATACTTGCATGTTTAGCAATTTGGTTAAATTTAATTGCAATTATGACCTTTAATCTATGAAAAGATTCATTTTTTGGGGATTTTTAATTAGTAAATTTTGCGGTTCTTTGTTAGTTCGAGCTAGATCGAGCCGAGTCGAGCTCGCTCGAATTTTAATTGAGCCGAGCTCGAGCCTCAAATCTCAGCTCGATTTGAAATTCGAGCTCGAGCTGAGCCAACTCAATTTCAGTTCGAGCTGAGCTCGAGCTGGGTCGAGCTCGGCTCGTTTACAGCCCTAAGTTTGGTTATAGTTGTCAATTTATGATGTAATATGTTGATTGGATGGTATAAATGGTGTTTACATACATGTAATAAAGTGAAAATATTGGTAATGGTATTGTATTATGAATGGTAGGAGGTAATGGTATTGTATTATGGATGGTATGAGGTAATGGTAGTGCATTATGGATGGTATGATATGTGAAAGGGAAAGTGTATTCAAAGTAGTGTACCAAAACACCTTATTTCATGTTGATACATATAGATGCATATGTGCATTTCTAATATTGGTAATGTAAAAAGTAGTGAATTACATATGGTAGTGTAAATGAAAGTGCAATTGTCTAATATTTGTAATGAATTACGGAATTTGTCAAAGAAATTACAAAAATGCACATGTGCATGTTTGTGTATTATGGATGGAATGATAGATGAAAGAGAAAGTGTATTCAAAGTAGTGTACCAAAACACCTTATTTCATGTTGATACATATAGATGCACATGTGCATTTCTAATATTGTTAACGTAAAAAGTAGTGTATTACACGTGGTAGTGTAAATGAAATTGCAATTGTCTAATATTTGTAATGAATTACGGAATTTGTCAAAGAAATGATACATATGCACATGTGCATGGATAACTGTTACTCGAATTTTTTTCTTTTGATTTTTTTTTATTATTGACGAAATATAGCGATTTTTCCAAAAAAAAATAGTAAAAAAAATTGTGTTTTATAGATTTTTTAGGTATTACTGTTTGTGTTCACACTGGTTCTCGCGGTTCTCACAATAAAGGATGGTTCCTAACGGATCTTTATCCTATATATATATAGGGTTGGGTTCATTTCAGAACTCAAAATAAATGCAGAACTTTCAGAACTCCAAATAAAGAATTATTTTATATATATTTGTATATATTTAGAATATTTTTATCATTTTTTATATGTATTTTTATGATTACATACATGTTAAGAGTAGTTTACATATATGTAATAATCAAATTATATATATGTGTAATAACTAATTGCATATATGTAAAAAAAACTAGTTTACATTGGTGTAATCATAAAATTACATATAAAAATGATAAAGTTGCTCTTAACATGTATGTAATGATAAATATACATATAATAAATTATAAAATTATCATAAATATAAAAATATACAAATAAAAAGATTGTTTATTAGAAGTTCTGCGAGTTCTGTAAATATTTAGGGTTCTGAAATGATCTTTACCCTCTATATATATATATATATATATATATATATATATATATATATATATATATATATATATATATATAGGGGTCAGTTAACGTACAATTGACCTTATCGTACGATGCGTATGCGATTAGAAATCCGCACGTTATAAACCTCAAAAGACCAAAACCCGCATGTTATATTTATCAAACTCGGACATACAAACTCGGACTCTCATGATCATAAAGTCGGACTCACAATTTGGTTGTCCGTATGTTATATCTCAAAATCGCATGGTTATAAACTCAGACTCGCAAACTCGGACAACCAAATTGTACAAAATCCGCATGTTATATCACTAAATCCGTATGTTATATACTAATCACGTACGCATCGTACGTTAAAGGATATTGTACAATACACTTTCTCTCTCTTTATATATATATATATATATTAAAACGTACTTTAGAAAGGATTTGAAGAAATTAAGGTGTGACAATTGTGCATTAACGTTTTTCCTCTACATAAATTATGCATGATACAAAGGGAAGATAACACATAAATCTCTCTTTTATCTTTCATTCTTTTCACTTTCTTTCGTTTATCTCAGCTTGGAGTTATGCATGTCATTTATACAAATTAATACATGGGTTTCAAAAATTCAACCAGCTAACCCGAAACCTAAAGCATGCCTACTCAACATGATTGACACATTACAACAGTTACAGGCAACTTGTAGGTTGAAGTAATCCAGAAGCAGTTCCTGCAGCATACGAGCAAGACGAATTCGCTGGTTGACCTCCAAATTTAAGGTCAACATCCTTTAACACAATTCCACTACACGGATTCCCCTTGCTGCAATCAAACTTCACTGCTACGCGTGTTGCTAATGTTCCATGCACGTTTTCGTACACCACGTTGCTGATCTTTACTCCTGAAGCCTCATTGGGACAGTTGTTATTATTGGGACAGTAATTTCCATCTATTATGATCGGGAACTGAACGTTCATCATGGTTGCTCCCTTGAAATAAACACCGTTAACGA
Organism: Helianthus tuberosus; assembly: GCA_030545235.1. Lineage (NCBI taxonomy): Eukaryota > Viridiplantae > Streptophyta > Magnoliopsida > Asterales > Asteraceae > Helianthus > Helianthus tuberosus. Next base: position 7,337,833 of record CM060362.1, read on the forward strand.
ACCCATTGCTATTCCTTGCCCATGCTTTTATCCTCAGACCGTTCGTTGTACCTACGAATGTGGTAGTTTTTACGGTTACATTCTGGACACCCGGTTCGTTCAGTTCCCATCCTAGACTCCCAATGCTGCATCCACAATCAAATGTATATATAATCAGCAGGTCATATATGTATATAGTTATAATTATAATCATAATATAACCGATCGCACATGACTTACACGTGTAGGTTATATATATCAACGGAAAGTTCATACACACACATATATAGTGAAAGTTTTAGATACAAAAGGCTCTTAACATGAGAGGGTACACGCCCACCAAAATAACATGCTTAATTATGCAAATAACGTGCGTAATCAGGCACTACTAGAGAAATAGGTATTTCCTACCACATTTTCGGTCGCAAAACGGTAGCAATTGCTCTTTTGCCACCGTTTTGCCACCAAAAACTCGGTGGCAAAAGCACACGTAGCAAATGCCCTATTGCCACCTATTTGCTACCGTTTTATTTTTTGCTACCGATTTTGCTACCGTTGATTCGTCACCGTTTTGCTACCGCTTTTTGTCACCGTTTTGCTACCGCTATTTTGCCACCTTCTTGCTACCGCTTTTTGTCACCGTTTTGCTACCACATTTTGTTTTGCCACCGTTTTGCTACCGCTATTTTGCCACCTTTTTGCTACCGCTTTGTCACATTTTACCACCGTTTTGCTACCATTTATGATATTCCATTCTATAAATTGGCTATTCCATTTCATAAAAACATTACAATTTATAACTTGTTGCCATTCCATTAAAATGTAAAAATTTATAAATACAATATAAACATCCAAAGATCCAAACATCCAAACTAGCATCTTACAGTTCAGTTCCTTTCCATCCAATTGAAGTAACTAAACTACAATCTTTTTGCAACACTTTGTTCTAAAGCATTACAAGCATTGAAACTCAAAACAGAACTCACACTACCATTCTATGGTTTTCTGATGTTTTAGTTTTGACGAAGGGAACATTGTGACCGCCGCCACCGACACTGCAAAAAGAAGTTCATTATTCACTGATTAAAGCATAGACTTATTCTAATTAATTTATAAAACGCATCCTAAACAGAACTTACAGAGGATAAGCCAAACTAATCACCAAGCTGCAACACAAAATACACAAAACAAAACAAAACAAAATAAGCAAGTACCTTTAAGGCGGGTCTGAGTTATCAGTCCATGAATGTGAAGTAAAGGAACCTCAAAACAAAATAAGCAAGTACCTTGAAATGTCATTCCCACAAGTCTAGACAAATGTTGACCAGGTTACCATGTTCTTGTACTACAGATTAGAGAGATATTGTAATTGTTCAAAAGTAGAGGGGTTAGTATGAAATTGCAAGTAAAGACCTGCCCATGAAGTGGGGCTCGTATGTACCAGCAAGTAGATAACTATCATAACAGAATCACGAAAATGGTTAGCTTGTAACAGTTTGTCCTTAGCAGAGGTACATAAACCCGACTTTTAATTGACATGCTGATCATATATCTCTCCTCGATCTTATTTATTCTTTATCCTAGATATCTATATAATCAAGTACCACGACAAATATAAAAAAACATGACGGTAATCACATAAATCAGAACAGATACAAAAAAGAAGATATTTCTAGCATTTCAATCCAAAATGCTAGCCGTAATCGAACATAACCGTGGTATTTTTACTTACAAATGACGTCGTTATTGTTTACTTACACGATGACTGTCAATAAAATAGCCAAACTGATCATGGAGGCAACAAATGCTGCAGTTCCCAGTTCGATCCAACAATGTCATAGATGCTTGTACTGACAACTGCCAAGGAGCCAGATCAACCGAGGTACAACTTCATGTCATTGCTTGTCCTAAAAATTCGTCCAAAAGCAACAAATATTAATGACAAATGAGTAACTTTACATGCCCTGATATAGAAAACAAGAAATTAAGGTACAATAATAGAGATGTCATTAGGGGTAACGAAGAGAATTAGAAGTGGAACTTAAAATACACATATTCTTCTATTATTTTGTATATCTATTCTTGGCCTACACCATAAGGTTATCCAACCCTTTCACTAACATCCAAAATCAGTCCCAACATGACCCACAAGTCAGAAAAGATACCACACAATATCCATCGTGGTCCTCTGTCCGATTCCGTCTTCAAAGATTACTCATTTTATAGATAATGTTGGCTTTTAGTTGAATAAGCAAACTACTCAATAACACGAAAAGAAGTTTCTTACATAAGAGTGGCTTCCCATCCAACCTAGAACATGTCGCGAAAGAAGAGCAATATATTGTTCCATCGCGAACGAAAAGGTCTCGACGAGCCATCATGTGGCAAATGGCCATAGGCGATTTGAGACCTTTAAGAAGTACTTTTTTCCTCTTTAGAAAACGCTTTTGTTAAAACACTCGTATCCACACCATAACAAGATTTAGTTTCTGTAACAAAACCATGCCAATCATCCATACGAGCACGGCTGGGATACCTACAATTAAATACAAAAACAATTTAAACATAGACTTGAGGAATCAATATCATACAAATTATAAAACTTGTGAAATAACTTACATAACACCAGTTGGTTTCAGCCAACGATCATGTGCCCAAATTATAGAATCAAACATAGATTCTCGCAAAAGAAAATATCGCATCCACTTGAAGATGATTACATCAAATATAAATTAGTTTTAAATATGAGAAAAATAGTCACCAATGCATATCTGTATGACTGTAGCATTCTTACAAGACTCAATTCGATCAAAACTCTAATAACAAAAAGTTGAAAAGAATCTCAGGTATGAGTAAACGTTAATGGAATCTGTTGGTGCACTTGTGTCTGCACTTTGTCTGTATTCGGTCACGATGTAAAACGATGTCTTTATAGTGCTGTAAGTTTGACCAAGTCAACCATCCTCCTGGTTTGACTTGGCCAAACAGTCAACATTTTGGTTGTAATGTGTTTGAGTCGAAGGATGGTCATCGAAGGATCACTTATATCCTTCGATGATGATGAGCTCGAAAGATAGCATTCGATACATGGACCACGAAGGATATCATCCTTCGTGGTACATGTGGATCATTCGAGCTATTTCTGGTCGATAGATGATCCTTCGATCATCCTATCTGATCCTTCGACCAGACCTGCTGTTTTGGGTATAAATACCCGTGTGTTGTGTTCATTTCCAGAGTTAGACATTTCAGACAAAGTGAGAGCATTCTGTTCAGAGAACACACACACGAAAGATAGAGAGAGTTTATAGAATACATCTGTAAACCTTGTGCTTGTAACCGGACCTTTCATACGTTTAATACAAGTGGTGTTAATCGTTGAGTCTTGTGTGTTTATCATTGTGCTTTGTCTATCTCGGTTTGCTATTTCGGTTGGATTCCGCACAACCGGAGTGGTTCGTACACAAGGATTAGGCGACTAGATCCTCCCCTAGCCGGACCTACAAGTGGTATCAGAGCCTTGGCTCTTATCCTTGTTAAAACCGAGGTGTTCTTGCTGTTTTTCGGGATTTTATAGTTCATATTTTCTGGAAATCTTGCTGTTTTTGCTATTTGTTCTTATAAAAACCTTGTCACTTTTCATTATCACATGTTAAAAATGGGTTTTTAGTGAAGTTGCAAGCAAAAACGAGTTTTGGATAGTTGTCGGTTTGCTGGAAATTTCATATTTCTGGGTTGGTTCTTCATATCTTCAACCGTTATTCTAAGTGTTCATCATAATTTTACACATTTGATCTTAAAAATTTTGAATTACCAAGTGTTTGTGTGTTGGAAGTTGTATTTTGATTAAAATATTGGACATTACCCGGTTGGTGAAGGCCTGCATGTTCAGACCTGAAAGATATGGTCTGAACATACTTTCTGCAGAAAGTTCTCACCAACCCGTCAACTTTTCACCAACCTGTCACCCATTGTCAACTGTGTCAGAGCAAGTTCGAAAGATATCCTTCGAAGTCGAAAGATCATCTTTCGACCAAAGGAGGTTCGACAGATAGTCATCCTTCGAGCATCCTTCGAAGTGTGAGACTTATCTTTCGTTCCAAGGAATATTTTCGAAACATACATCTTTCGGTCTACTGCTCTTTCTCGAAAGACTAGGATCCTTTGATTGGGGAGTCTTTCGAAGTCATCTTTCGTGTTCATCTTTCGGTCTACAGTCCTTTTTCGAAAGATAAGGATCCTTCGGTTGGAGAATCTTTCGAAAACATTGTTCGAAACTCAACAGTGATCTTTCGAACACTGTTGATCCTTCGAACAGGTGTTGATCTTTCGATCATTAGTCTGTTTGTGTTTAACAGTTTGTGTTTTTCAAGTCTTTCGACAGGTATCCTTCGGCTGATCAAAAATGAATTCGATGTGGGGTGTTCCGGTAAATACAGAGATGTATTTTGGTACTCCGGCTCCAGATTCGGGTTCGCAAGCTAATGCTACAACTACCGGTCAATGGGCATTCGTATCAAATCAAGCTCCAAGTGTTCAAAGCATTTTACTAAGCGAAAGTGAAACGGGAAGTTTGAATAGGCCTCCAAAGTTGATGCATTTAAGTGAATATCCGGGATGGTTTGACAGATTTCATACATATGTCCTTGGTCAAAATACATGTTAGTGCAGTTGTCTGTCGACTTCATCTTCGTTCGAGTCTTAGATTAGTAATGAAAGATCAAGTCACGAACAAGCCAGTTCAAACGAAGTGGATGTTCAAACGAAGTGGATGTTCAAACGAAGTGAACATTCAAACGAAGTGGCCAGTTCGTATGAACTGGAGGTGCTTGTTCAAACGAAGTGGGAATAGTATATATATGTGACTTGTATTTTTCATTTGTAACTTTTAGATTCCGGTAGTGAGGTGCTGCCGAAGTGTCTCCAAGTCTGTAAACGTTCTAGAATCAATATAAGAGACAGTTAATAGTGAATATCAGTTAATAGTGAATATCAAGCTGAAACAAACTCTGATTCATCGTATTCCGCCTTTGAATCAGTTTAGAGCTCTTCTGAAGACTCGTTCAGATCGTTTCTCGATCCTACAAGTGGTATCAGAGCTCAGGAGGAAGAGCTCTTGATATTTCAGCTCGTTTTCACGGAGATATTCTGATTTCTACTTCATTCTTTCACATTTTTTAAAATTTTTTCGAGAAAAGTTGATTAATATGGTCTGATTTTGATATATATCACTTAAAATTGTGCTTTAATCAATCGGTTAACAAAATACATGGTAAAATCGACCTAAAATTGATCAATTTTATCAAAAATAAATCAGTTCGTTTGAGACTTGTTCAAATCACACGAACCAAAATTTCGAACTCAGATCTACAACGTTTTAGTGGACGTTTTTGAACGGAAATCACTTCATTGTGCTCGGAATATGTTGTAGTATAAGCCTAGGATATCAATTTTGACAAAAACTCATCAAATTGTTCAAAAATGCTTCACTTCGTTTGAAAATGGATCTCAGTTCGTTTGAAAAGTTCACCAGTTCGTATGAAGTGGCTCAGTTCGCATGAGATTGACATTCAGTTCGTATGAAGTGGCTCAGTTCGCATGAAATTGATGTTCAGTTCGTATGAAGTGGCTCAGTTCGTATGTGATCTTGTTCAGTTCGTATGAAGTAGACAGTTCGTTTGAATGTGTTCAAAGAGTTTAGTTCGTTTAGAGGATCAGTTCGTTTGAAAAGTCAGTTCGTTTGGATAGTTCAGTTCGTTTGAATCCTAGTTCGTGTGAACATCAGGTCGTTTGAATCCCAACTCGTGTGAACTAGTTCGTTTGAACCATTAGTTCGTGTGAGAGATTAGTTCAGTTCGTTTGGAATTACCCACAGTTCACACGAAGTGAACTTCCAGTTCGTCTGAATCTCAGTTCGTGTGAAGATCTCAGTTCATTTGAAGGGTTCTAGTTTGGTTGAGAAGTAAGATCGTTTGACAAGAGGTCGTTTGAAGTTTTATCCCAGTTCGCTTGAAAGTTTGCATCAAATTCAGTTCGTTTGAAGCCTAGTTCGTTTCAAGAATCCAGTTCGTTTGGAGACTTCATTTCGTTTGGGTTTCTAGTTTGTTTGAACAATCTGATTTTGTGAACTTTTGACACCGAAACATGGATAAAGAGTTTTACAGACTTTTTGGTATTGATTTCAATGACTTTATTAATGGACAAGTTGCTCCTGTTATTGTTGCCGAAACCGCCGGTATTGAAACTGAAACAGAAACTTTTCAAATGGATGCAGAAAAAGCGCCTATCTTTGATCACTCGTCTGATGAAGAGAGTGATAACGATGAAGAGGGAATACAAAAGCTTGAAGATTTTCAAAATAAAATTTCATCTGATAAGAATAATGGGTGTTTTGCAGGTCAAGTGAAAGAGACTGATGAGATCAAATCCGAGAAAGATGTAAAAACAACAACAGCTGAAGAACAAATCAAACCTAGTGAGAAAAAACAGGTTTAACAAATTCCAGCTGTCAAGATTGAGAAAGAAGAATCTGAAAAACTTGTATCTGTGAATCCTGAACCAGAGTTAAAGAAAGAGGTTGCAGAAGACGCACCTATTTTTGATTATTCATCAGAAGAAGAGAGTAAGGACGAAAGTATTCATAAGGAGAAGAAACAGGTTGAAAATATCTCATCTTTAAAGGTTGAGACAAAAGTTGATGATAAACATATTCTTGTTTTGCTGAAAAATTGTGAGATGTTGAAATTTGTAAATGACAAACTCTTGAAGGATGTTGAGAGTTTGTCATTAGAAAACAAAAATCTTAAAAAATCAGAAAATGTTTTGAAAAATAAAATACAACATTTGGAAAATGAAAAAGTAATAATTGAGAAAGATTTTCAAAGTCAAATAAAAATTTTAAAAGATGAGAGAGATTTGTTTGGTAAAAACAATCTTGAAAAACAAATTGCAATCAATTCTCATCTTGAAAAGATTATTCGACTTGAAAAGGAAGCTGAGTGTGCTCAAAAGAAAATCAAGGAATGGGAAGAAAAGTTGAAGGTGTTTGTGAATACTTCAACTATTCCTTGTTCAAAATCTTTAAATTCAGTTCCAATAAGTGACGATGTCACAAACTTTGACAATGTCAAAGTTGAAGATTGTGATGAGAAATCTGATGATGAAAAAGATAAAAGTGAAAAACAAAAATTGTTTTTGAAATTAAAAGAAAAGTTTCAAGAAACTGTTCCACAATCAACTGAAAAGGGAGAATGCTCTAAGCAAAAACCTTTGAAGAAGAAAGTGGAACAAAAACAAAAAGAGAAAAGTTTGAAAAATGTTCAAAAAGAAAATAAAAGTTCATCAGATCAATCATCCAATCGCAATCAAAAATTACAAAAAGTAAAAATTCAAAATTCTAAAATTGTTGGTAATAAGTGGTGCAGATCGGACCACAGTGCTCAAAAGTCAAATCCATCAAACTTGAGGAAGGAATATCACCAAGCCAAACAGTGCTTTGATTTTAGCATTTGGGCTGAAAATGGTGATTGGTACGATAACAGAGTGTGTTACCGATGTGGTTATCAAGGACACATTGCTGTTAACTGCCAAAGTTGGAATTATGAGACGAGAAGATGCTTTAACTGCAATATCAGAGGTCATATTGCTAGAGATTGCTCAATGAGATCAATGAGAAGATCGAGGGCTGAATCTCAGAAGCAGGTAAAGATTCCAGTCAATGTCAAGCTCAAAGAACAGAAGGTTCAAGAACCTAAAGTTCAAGAAACGAAAGTGAAGCTTTCTCAAGGGCAAAAAGACAGACTGAGGAAGAAGAGGAAGAAGGCGAGAGAGTATCTCGAGAAGATTTTGTCCTCGGGTTCATCGGTTGGATCTAATAAGAGTTCTGATAAATCGCCTCTCTCGACTTCAAAGTCAAGCAAGACGAATTCATCAGATACAAATCTGAGGACGAAAGACGAAAAGAAGAAGAAGAAAATGGTCGGCGATGAATCTGATGTGTCAAAGTCAGACAAGCCACCATCAGGCAATGAATCTGACAGGTCAAAGTCAGACAAGCCATGTGCAGGCAATGATTCTGGTTCGTTAAAGCCAGAAGAGCCTGTTGTTGAGGTAAAATCTGAGAATTCAGGTTTAACAATGGATGATGCAAATTTTCCACCATTGTTGAACAAGAATTCAAAATCACCCAAGGACCGTCAGGCTTGGGTGAATCTGTTTAAATGAAAAACCTGACTTGCCGGAGTTCCCAGGTTGGTAAGCGTGGAACATGAATCGGCACATTTCTTGAGAAATTCACGAATGTGATATTTCGACTTACAAGTGGTAAATCGGGGACATTAAGTTGTACTTGATTTTCTACATGTGATTGTGTTGTTAAAATTGATAAATGTTAAATCTTACAAGTGATTGAAGAAAACAATGTGATGATTTGATCCCCAATTTTACAAGTGGTAAAATCAACAAAACTTATTTTCCGGAAAAACCATTTTGATTAAAACAAACTTAAGTGTTTTGAGATCATAATGGGAAAATAGTTTGTTGTGAGGGGGAGTTCTGATTGTTTATGCCAGGTGGATGGAGAATTGAAGTGATTCTCATCAAGTTGTCATGTTACTTGTACAGTTTGTTTTCAAATTTCCTAAAATGTGTTTGCATTTTAGGGGGAGTAAATTTTTAGAAAATCCAAAAACATTAGAAAATTTGAAAATGTTAAAAACATTGAAAAATTTAAAAATGAGTTTTGCTGAAACAAGAGGAAATGATAGTAAATCAGTGGACTGTCACAGCATGCTAAAGATATGTAAAGTCTAAATGTGATAAACGGTCTCACTAAAGATGTGACGATAGGCTCAGCTAGACTAGTAGATTTGCGAGAATGATACAAACCTAAATGAAAAAGCCTAGTTCTAGTGGGAAACATGGTCGAAAGCATAGTACTTAGTTTTGTCCTTCTTGATTGTGTGCCTACTCAGTAATCGCTGATTGTCGAAAGACATAAAACTGGTTAAGTTTGTGAACTTTCACAACTTTGCTGAAAAGTCACTGTGATTGTGCATTTTATTTTGCAAAGATTTAAACTTGTTTTATTTCTTTATTTTGTTTAAGCATCGGACATCCTCTGCGTATACGTGAGTATCGACCTGGATGTTGTTGCCTAAACATTCTGCTTTATTTTCTTTGGTGTTTCGTTTAAGCTTTGGACCTCCTCTGCGTATACGGGAGTATCGACCTGGTGGTTAAAGCCTAAACAACTTCAACTTATTTTTATTTTCTTATTTTGTTTAAACATTGGACTTTCTCTGCGTATACGGAAGTATCGACCTGATTGTTAATGTTTAAACATTCTGTTTTGTTTTCGCATAAATCACAGTTGATAAAAGTTTAAAGGCATTACTTGGGTCAGTGTATTGCATGATGAGGGGATATGCTGAGATCGTGGGGTCCATAAGAATTTAGTGCTATCTTAATATACCTTAAAGTATCGGTAAGCAGATTGAAAGTTTTTAGATTGAGTTTAAGTGGACAAATATATCGTCAATCAATGTGAATCGTTTAGAGCATAAAATGATTAAAAGCTTAACGGTGCTAGTGATTGGTCACATAAACTGATATGATCCTCTTGCACAAACTCACAAAAATATTGTTTGTAAATATTTCTTTATTTCATTTCTGCATTTAATTTCTGTTATTGCGTTTGTGTTTCATAGTTTAAAAAATCCAAAAAGATTTTCGACAACTGATATTGAAAAGCTGATATTCAAAATCTCAAAGGCTAAACAAGATGAACAGTTGGGTTGGTTAATTGGTTTGAAATGTTTAAAATGATTCATTAATTTGAATCAGAATTTTGAATGTTTTAAATTCTTGATCAATTTTAAATGAAAGTGATTCTCAAATGTTTAGTTGATTCATTAAGTTGAATCACAACATTATTGGTTTGTAAATTGTGTGTTTGAGATATGTAGGTTTCTGATCCTGTTGCTACGGAAAGCCAGGAGATGCATCAGAACCTGAAGAGAGCTTAAATTGAAAAAAACCAGGATTTGATTTCAATGGTGATAACAAATTCCAGACGGCGATCCCAGCTTGATGATAGGGGGAGTCTGACGAGAGTTAGAGCCAGAGAAAGATCCGGGTTCATGATTCCAGGAAGAGTTCCTGAAGAAGACTGATCAAGATTGAAGAGTCGTCATGATGAAGACTCTCACTGAAGATTCCGTCAACATTCAAGGGGGAGTCTGTTAGTGCAGTTGTCTGTCGACTTCATCTTCGTTCGAGTCTTAGATTAGTAATGAAAGATCAAGTCACGAACAAGCCAGTTCAAACGAAGTGGATGTTCAAACGAAGTGGATGTTCAAACGAAGTGGATGTTCAAACGAAGTGAACATTCAAACGAAGTGGCCAGTTCGTATGAACTGGAGGTGCTTGTTCAAACGAAGTGGGAATAGTATATATATGTGACTTGTATTTTTCATTTGTAACTTTTAGATTCCGGTAGTGAGGTGCTGCCGAAGTGTCTCCAAGTCTGTAAACGTTCTAGAATCAATATAAGAGACAGTTAATAGTGAATATCAGTTAATAGTGAATATCAAGCTGAAACAAACTCTGATTCATCGTATTCCGCCTTTGAATCAGTTTAGAGCTCTTCTGAAGACTCGTTCAGATCGTTTCTCGATCCTACAATACAGAACTGTGGTTGCGCTTCATCACAGATTTTGATCAAACGATAGAGGTTGCTGCTTCATCTGCTGCTACGTTTGCAGATCTTATAGAAGATCAAAAGAAGATATATGATTTGGAAAAGAAGGCATATGCCATTCTTACTCAGGCATTAAGCAAAGATATTTATCATCAATTTGTCAGTCACAAGACAACAAAGAGGTTGTGGGACGCATTGAAAACAAGGGGCGTGGGAAATGAAGCGACACGTCAACTGAGAAAAGAATTGCTGAAGAAAGAGTTCGATGGTTTTACTTGTATGCAGAATGAATCTTTAGGAGATTTGACAAGTCGATATACTCATTTGCTGACTGAGTTGGTAAATGTTGGGGTTGTAACAACTTCAGCAGAGATAGTGAAGAAGTTTGCAGATGCACTGCCACCTCAATGGAATAATTTCTTAGAAATTCTGAAGTACAATGGCACTTTGGATACAACAAACTTCGGTGACTTTGCTCAACTCCTGGAAAACAAGAATCAGGAAGAAACTCTAAAGGCTAAAAGAGTTCCAGTGGCACAAAATCCAGAAATGTATTATGGAGTTTCTAGCACTTCTACAAAACCTTCCTCACACGCTCCACTTCAAACAGCATTTGTGTCTAGCACTAGCTTGTATGGCACTCCTCCTCCAACAACAGACATATATGGAAATCCGCTTAATCCAGTTCCTCAACCAGTGCCACAACAGCAAAGCCAACAACCTATCAGAGCAACTGATATATTCGGAAATCCACTTCCTCCTCAACAGCAACAGCAAGCTTGTTATGGAAGTACATCATCTGCTGGTCAACAATCAAGGCCAAATACAGTACGGCTCGACACCTCAAGCTTTTCTAAAGTCAGTGTTGAAGTAGCAAAAGAACATATGGAGCTGCTAAACACTTTGGTGAGCGCATACTGTGGATTAGTGGAAGGTCAGATTGGCAACATTAATCTGACACAAGAAGACTATCAGCAGATAGATAAAGAGGAGATGGAGATGATGGATATTAAGTGGGCCTTTGCCAGTGCTGTTAGGCGAGCAAAGGATTTTATGGAAAGAACAGGCCGAACCAGCTTGGAAAGCAAGAAAGACACCAAGTATGGGTTTGATAAACAGGCCGTCAAGTGTTTCAATTGTGGTGAACGTGGTCATTTTAAAAGGGAATGTATAAGGCCATCTCAACATGGGAACCAGAATCCCTTCAGAGGTCAAGGAAACAGGGCTAATCAGAACCAAGCGAGGAACAACGAGCGAACACTGGTGCCTGTCAACAACCAGAGTCAAGCAGGACCATCAAATGCCAACCAGGCACTTGTGGTTCAAGTAGATGAAGGTTGTGATTGGTCAATTCAGCTGAATAATGATGCTCCAGATGGAACAGCGTGTTTTGCTGAAATTGTCAAGGATCTTAAACACGCCAGTGGTGGAGAATCTTCCACCAATGGTGTTGAATCTTCTGAAGATGAAGACAGCTCCGGTTACAGTGGAAGTTCAGATGAAGAGTCCTCCGCTTCAGGCGATGATCATATGGATGACACATCAAGTGCGTCAGTCGATGCAAACATTGATGAGCTATTGGAGGAAGCTGCAGCAGGAATTCAAAGAAGATCTATTTTGGTGGATCAAGCTGCTTATTCTTCGTCTTCTCTCCATTCAGCCTTTATGGCTAATGTCGACAGTTCATCAAGTCAGGTATGTGTCGACGAACCCACTTCTGTTAGCTGTGATAATTGTGATAGTGTGAATGTTAGATGTGCTGATTTGGAAGCAAACATGTCTGAGTTGCAAGGCAAACACGATGCTCTACAAGCTAGTTTGTTTGACTTGCAAGACAAACATGTTTTAGTGAATGATAAGTGGTGTGAATTGCAAAGCAAGCATGAGGCTTTGCAAGAGAAATATGATGTGACATTCATTCACAATCAAAAGTTGACTGTTGATCTTTCCAAGTGCACAGAAGCCAATATGTTTTATGAAAACCATGAAAAGGAATTTAAGTCAATGATTGAAACGTTAAAGAAAGATAAAACAGAGTTGACAAAAATGGTTTCCAGAAAACAAACTGACATTAACCTGTATATAACTCGTCTTGAGGTAATGCAAAAAGAGATGGCTTGTGTTAAAACTGAAAGTGAGGCGATCCGACTTAAGTTAGACAGTTATTTGAGCTCTAGCTATGTGTTGGATCACATCATTGATGTTCAGAAAGAAAAACGGGATGTCACATGCATAGGCTATAAGAAATGTCCACCACCCGTGAGAAACAATTTTGATGCTCTGCCTGATGAAGAGTTTAGGACTCACTTTGAGCCATCTGTTCCTTTGGACGTTGAGGAATTTGCAGCAGGACTCGGATACAAGAAAGAAGTATCATCCGATTCAGATGTGTCAGCGGATACATTTGTAACTGCTGAACAGAATCAGGATCCTCCAGTTGTGATTGAGGATGCTGATTCTTCTGATGATGAGTCTGATGATACTGATTCAGCAAAGTCTGATGCGGTGATAAACGAAGAGGACATACCTCTTGAGAATCATATTCTGTGTGATCCTCCTGCAAAACCCGCTAAGACTATTGCAATCGAGTCCTCGTCTGAGAAAGAGTCGGAGAGTGTGGATTTGCTGTACACTCTTGTTGGTGATGATAAAATTTATTCAGACAAAGATTTTCCTATTAAGAATGTTAATCAATCTTTAATCAGTAAAGTCTTTGAAAATTCTACAAGTAAGTTTTTGGGAAAGACAGGATCACGTGTTACAGTGACACAGTGTCCTCCTATCCCAAAGGCTGAAGTTAGAAAACAATTTGGGAATAAGAAATTACCAACAGTGCAAACCCAGCAAAATCATACCAAGCCAAAAGGAAAGGCACCGGCTCAAGATCAAAAGAAGCCGAATCAGAAGAAGAAGAAAAATGTGAACTTTGTGAAATCCAAGGGAACGGACAAAATTGCAACATTTGAAAATCAATCTAACTTAGATTTTGTCAAAAAAGCAACTGTAATGAAAAGGAATGAACCAAGTAGTTCAAAACCTAGTACCTCGGGATCACAAAGTTCATCATCGGCAAGACGGCCACATGATACTTCGGGGTTTGTTGAACGAAGATCATGTTTTGAATGTGGTACAATTGGGCATATCATTCAAAATTGCCCGTATCTTCATAAGTTGAAAGCAATTGATGATAATCCCCGTGAACACGATCACCAAAAGCGATCTGTTTCTGTAAAACAAGATCCCCGACTTGTAAGAGAAAGGGAAAAGAAACAGATACGCAAACAAGTCAAGGTGGTTGAAAAGGCACTTAAGAATGAAGTGGTTCAAAAACAAACGGTTCCAGTTAAACCAGAAAGTTCAATATTTTCAAAAACTTCAAACAATCACGAAGTTAAAGTTTCAAACAATCAAACTGGTAAATTTCAACAGACATGGAAACCTAAAATAACCACAAATTCAGGGGGACCAACACAATTTTCGAATCATCAAAGAGTTGAGGTTATTGCCATTGATGAAAATGGAAGACCCAAGACCACGATGGCTTGGGTCCCCATCTCCAACTAATCGATTGAGTTCATGTGCAGGGTGTTCCAGGAGGAACTATCAGTAGTCATTGGATTGTTGATAGTGGGGCATCCAGGCACATGACAGGCGACATGAAGCTTCTCTACGACGTCAAATCTATTAGAGGAGGTTATGTTGCTTTTGCTGGAGATAAGGGCGGATATATAACTGGTGAAGGAATGATTTCCAACGGGGTTGTTAGTTTTGACAAGATCAACTTCGTACAACAACTTGATCACAATCTTCTTAGTGTTTCTCAAATTTGTGACAAGCAGTTCTCAGTACACTTTGATGCAAATGGATGCTATGTGCTGAAACCCGGCTTCAAAATTCCAAAAGAATGGATTCTCTTGTCGGCTCCAAGGATAAATGATTTGTATGTCCTTGATATGAGCCAAGCTATCACAACGTCTGCACAAGCAACATGTTTCGTTTCCAAAGCCACAGAAAAAGACACAATCTCTTGGCACAGACGAATGGGTCACATTCACTTACGCAAAATGAATCATTTGGTGTCAAATGAATTGGTGAATGGTGTTCCTCTTAAAAACTTTCATCTTCAAGACGTCTGTGTTTCGTGCCAGAAAGGAAAACAAACGAAGAAGCGACATCCTACAAAGAAGATCAACACGGTGGCTGTTCCTCTTGAACGTTTGCACATGGATTTGTTCGGTCCTGTCAAGCACAAAAGCATTAGGAATGATCAATATTGCCTCGTGATAACTGATGACTATTCAAGATTTTCTTGGGTGGCGTTCATGGCACACAAGAGTGAAACCTTCGGTATTATCAAAAACTTGATCATTCAGATTGAGAATCTTTATAACTTGAAGGTTAGGCGGATATGTAGCGACAATGGTACTGAATTCAAAAATCATGCCATGGCGGAGTTTTGCACTTCAAAAGGTATTCTTCACGAATTTAGTGCAGCTTATACTCCTCAGCAGAATGGCGTCGCTGAACGTAAGAACCGCACATTGATCGAGACTGCTAGGACAATGTTGGTAGAGTCACAGTTGCCGATTCCCTTCTGGACTGAAGCTGTGTCCTCTGCATGTTACACGTTGAACCGAGTCCTTACAGTCAAAAGGCACAACAAGACCTGCTTCGAGCTTATCAACAAACGGAAACCAGACTTGTCATATCTTGAACCGTTTGGAGCTCCGTGCACAATAATCGATCCTAATGGAAAGTTTGGGGCAAGAGCCATTGAAGGATACTTTCTTGGGTATTCCACCCCGAACTTAAGAGTCTGGAATCTAGAGACTAAACGGGTCGAGGAATGGTCTGAAGTCAGAGTACAAAGGCACACTTTGCCAGTTAGAAATCCTGGTCAGCCTTGGATGTTTGAGTACGATGACTTTTTCAATTCGATCAATGTTGAAGCCGTTGAAGAAAATGCTGCGGCAAGGATGTTTTTCGAGAGCGACAATGCAACAGATTCACCGTTGGTTCGTCCCATTATTGTCAATCAAGAACCATCTTCAGTGAACAATAATGCTCTCGACAATGAGGATTTTCACGATGCTTCCGAATTGAACGAATCTTCAGAGGATGATGAATTTCTAGATGCAGATCAAGAAGCTCCAACAACAGCAGTTCATGGTATTTCAGAGGGTACACCTCCAGTGGATGTCCCTAGAACAGCTGAAACTTCTGCATCATCCTCTTCGTCAATCCCGGGCCTTGAATTGATTGTTGATCTCAATCTCAACAATCTGGGTACAAATATTCCAGTTCAAGATAATCCAGATACAAGGATTCATAATACCCATCCTCAACAAAACATCATCGGGAATGTACAAAGTGGCGTTCAAACAAGAAACATGTTGCGAAACAACAACAATGCAGGCTTGTATGCAACTATCCGAGAATCTGGTCAACAAAATGATTGGTCTTTCGCGTGTTATGTCTCACAGGAAGAGCCAAGAACTTGGAAAGATGCTTTGAAAGATAGCTCATGGGTTGAAGCAATGCAGGAAGAACTGCAACAATTCCAGAAGCTTGGTGTCTGGAAACTAGTAGAGAAACCTGCTGGTTATAAGATGATTGGTACCCGTTGGGTGTTTAAATGCAAAAAGGATGACCGTGGAATCGTTATCCGAAACAAAGCAAGGCTAGTCGTTCAAGGTTTTCGTCAGATAGAAGGGATCGACTACAACGAAGTGTATGCACCTGTTGCACGTCTAGAAGCAATTCGGATTTTTCTGGCTTACGCCTCATACAAAGGTTTCAAGGTATACCAGATGGACGTCAAAAGTGCATTCTTACATGGTGTGGTAGAAGAAGAGGTGTACGTCGAACAGCCTCCAGGTTTTGAAGATCCTATCCATCCCGATCGGGTTTGGTTGCTCAACAAAGCTCTCTATGGTCTTCATCAAGCACCGCGAGCTTGGTATGCAACCTTATCTAATTATCTGCTGGAGAATGGATTTCGCAGAGGTCTTATCGATTGTACTCTTTTCATCAAAGAACAAGATGGAGATCTTCTACTGGTTCAGGTATACGTTGATGATATTATATTTGGTTCTACTAATGATGTTTTGTGTAGGGATTTCGAGCGTGTTATGCAGGATAAATTCGAGATGAGTGCTATGGGGGAAATGACCTTCTTTTTGGGCCTACAAGTACAACAAACCGAGTCTGGGATATTCATCCATCAGACTAAATATGTTGGTGACATCTTGAGCCGGTTCCAGATGTCTGATGCAACGCCCATCGGTACCCCATTGCCGCAAAATCACGGAATTACTCCAGACTTGAAGGGTGAAGCAGTTAGCCCCTCACACTACCGCGCGATGATCGGATCTCTTATGTACCTCACAGCATCAAGACCAGATATAATGTACCCAACGTGCCTGCTTGCCAGATATCAAGTGAACCCGAAGGCCTCACATCTTGCAGCTGTAAAAAGGATTTTTCGTTATTTGAAGGGTTACCCTGACACCGGTCTATGGTACCCTAGGGATAATAACTTTGACTTGATCGCATTCAGTGATTCTGATTTTGGCGGATGCAAAATCGACGGCAAATCCACAACGGCTGGATGTCAGTTTTTGGGAAATCGCCTAGTCACATGGCAGTGCAAGAAGCAGACGTGCGTCGCTACATCAACATGCGAAGCTGAATACATTGCTGCCTCAAGTTGTTGCTCCCAAGTCCTATGGATCCAACAACAAATGCGTGATTACGGTTTTGAATTCCTAACTACTCCTATTTACGTTGATAATTCTGCTGCATTACAGATCACTAAAAATCCTGTGCAGCATTCAAAGACTAAGCACATCGAAATTAAGTATCACTTCATACGTGATTGCTTTGAGAAAAGACTAATCGATGTTGCTTACGTCCACACCGATGACCAACGTGCCGATCTTTTTACCAAAGCTTTTGACAAATCAAGATTTGACTATTTATTATTGGTAAACGGCATTAAGGTCAAGCAAGAGTAATCCACATCGGAAAATCATTTTTGTAAATATCTTTGTGTTTTAAATTTGTATTAGTTTATTGATTTTAGGGGGAGTAAATCCAAAATTTGAAAATCCAAAAACATCGAAAAATTTCAAAAACACAAAAACAATAGAAAAACAAAAATGAGTTTCCTGGCGCGCAAAAGAGAAAATGATAGTACATCAGTGGTCTATCCAAACCTCTTTAAACCTGAAATGCAAAATGAAAAACGATAAGCAGCTCTATATAAGATGTATCGGTAGGCTCACAATCACTTTAAAGTGTGCAGGGTGATATAAACTTAAATCGACTGAAGACCAGGTGGGAACCATTCATTGGCATATGGTCTTAGTACCGAAATTTCGTTTGAGAGATTGCCGAGGTTCTGAGATATTCGGTCTTTATGCTGCTTATCATCTGGGTATCATGGTTGTATCTTTTACCGAAAAATAACAGGGACGCAAGTCTAGATCTTCCATGATACTATACATACGTGTACATACTGCATACGACCTCAATAAGTGATCAACAATCACATGTCCCCAAAATAAGTGATAATATATCACAAATTCTTTCCGGGAGTCAAGTTCGTCTCTCTGCTGTACGAAAGTACTGACCTGTTCACGGACTTGCTCCTGTGCCCTCATGCATATGAAAATCAAGTTCCTCATTAATAAGTGATTCTATCACAAAGGGCTTGTTTTTCAAATCAAAATAAGTGAGAATCTCACATCATATACGTTCAAACAGATGATAATCGGTATACTCACCGGTAAGACGAACCCTCGTGCATACCTTGATACGGGAATGTGTCGTGATGTGGATGAACACCGGTCGGTAAGTATAACTCATACCTTAACGTATCCTCTCGCCATGATTACAAATGATAAGTTGAGCTTATGTGGACAACAATACCGATAATTGTTATAGGATGCTTATCTTATTGTTAACTAATTGAACAACAAGAGCGTTTTGGCATGACCGTACACTGATATGATTCTCTTACCCTCGAAACTCGCAAAAAGAATGCCTGTAAATATTTATTTAATGCTTTCAGTTTCTGCATCTTTGTATATACTTATTTACCGCTTTCAGTCTTTAAATTTGACATATTCAAAATTCCAAAAAGATTTTAGGTGTGTTTTAATTTAAACTTTATAAAAGCCAAAAAGATTTTATTTCTACCTTATTTTCGATCGTACGATGTTGGAGCTCGAGTCTTCGTTACCTGAAACCTGAACGAAAATCGAAAATGACTAAATCTTCATAAACGGTCGAAATTTGCAAGTGATGAAAGTTAAAATTTGAAATTGATAAAATACTTTAAACTTTCAAACTGTCGGACGGTGTTTGTTTAAACAATGGTCACACGTGTGTCGTTTGTTTATGTTTACTATATTCCATGCAGTTGTTCTCATTACGCGTTTAGATTTCTTGCATGTGCAGATTCTAAAGGCATGGAGAACATGGTCGATGACAAGCTTCGGAATGAAGACACGACGTGAAGGCACTCAAATGATGAAGATGATCGAGTTGCCGCTGACCATCATCAACACCACAAGGATCTCACTTCATAAAGATCAAGACTTTCACGAGCATAACTCAAGGGGGAGCTTATGTTAAGGGGGAGTTTGTCAACACACTTCCTACATGAAACGGGGAGTTTGTTGGTACACTTTCTGCCTTCAAGACGTGAAGACTTTGAAGATCCTCCGACATTGAAGACTTGCATAGAAGTCAAAGACTTGAAGACACGAGAACTTACAAGAATGAAGATCGAGACAAAGCTACAGCCAGACAAAGCTACAGCCAAGGGGGAGTTTGTTGGTGCACTTGTGTCTGCACTTTGTCTGTATTCGGTCACGATGTAAAACGATGTCTTTATAGTGCTGTAAGTTTGACCAAGTCAACCATCCTCCTGGTTTGACTTGGCCAAACAGTCAACATTTTGGTTGTAATGTGTTTGAGTCGAAGGATGGTCATCGAAGGATCACTTATATCCTTCGATGATGATGAGCTCGAAAGATAGCATTCGATACATGGACCACGAAGGATATCATCCTTCGTGGTACATGTGGATCATTCGAGCTATTTCTGGTCGATAGATGATCCTTCGATCATCCTATCTGATCCTTCGACCAGACCTGCTGTTTTGGGTATAAATACCCGTGTGTTGTGTTCATTTCCTGAGTTAGACATTTCTGACAAAGTGAGAGCATTCTGTTCAGAGAACACACACACGAAAGATAGAGAGAGTTTATAGAATACATCTGTAAACCTTGTGCTTGTAACCGGACCTTTCATACGTTTAATACAAGTGGTGTTAATCGTTGAGTCTTGTGTGTTTATCATTGTGCTTTGTCTATCTCGGTTTGCTATTTCGGTTGGATTCCGCACAACCGGAGTGGTTCGCACACAAGGATTAGGCGACTAGATCCTCCCCTAGCCGGACCTACAGAATCAAACTTTTCGATCAAAACTCATTATGCCTCCTAATTATCGTGGCACTCTTTGACTCTGAACCAGGATCCTGTACACACCCTACGGAACAAATACAATTTAATAGATTATAAACCCTAGCTAATCTAAGGATCAAAATTCAAGCTATAAAAACGGAAAATAAACTATCTGTGAGCTAATTTACCTGATAACTCAAAATTCACCAGTAATCAGCATAAACCGACAGTAATCTGCTCATTCAATCATCTAAATAACAAAAAAATAATTCAAACGGCATATAGACTACGATAACACATAAATTTTCCATTGAAATCAATTGAAACTGATGAAACAAATACAAACAATAAACCCTAAAACATCAGTCATGACCAAAATATACAGCCAATTAAACCTAAAACCTAATAAATCAAGTAGCCAAACAACAACCAATCAATTTCAGTGTAAAAATCTGCTACAAATTGATAGGCAATTAAACAATTATCAACGAAATCAACAGTCTAAATTCTCAACAGATTACATATGTACAGTTTTCGGATTAACAATAGTCTCAACGAAATCAATAGTCAACAAACCCTAACTAATTGATCAAATTGAAGATCATCACCTTGCTAAACCCTAATATGTGAAAATGATCTGATGCAGATTGTACTCGTATCATCATTCATCAATGCATCGACATGATTTGAACGAATATAAACGTATATAAAGAGAAAGTTGTAACCTAGACATCAAAAACAGGTGTATATTGAACCAGAACTTTAAGATTCGACTGAAATTACCTGATTGAAGAACGGTTCGTATCGTGTTCAAATTCGATTGACACTTGTCGCTACCTAATCGTGTTCGAGATTCAGTCGTTTAATAATGACCTAATCGTGTTCGAACTCCATTGAAGGAGGAGATGAGGCGGAGGATATAGGGCGGAGGAGATGAGGCAGGGGAGATAGGGCTGAGGAGGCGGATCGATTTATGCGTGTGATATAGGAGGGGTAAATGAACATCTTGCCACACAATAAAAGCTTCCGTGGGAAATTGGGGCTTAATTTGCTACCATCGTTTTTGGTAGCAAATTTAGGTGGCAGTTGCCGTTTATTGTAGTAGTGAGGGTTAACACAACCCATGTGTAATTATGTAAAAACCGTGCGTAATTATGTATTATAATCTGCGTATTTAAAAAATGAACATGTGTGTTCACTTCGCACTATCACACGTTAAGGGGCTATTGTACGTTAACCTACCCCTATATATATTGTATTTCAGGAGAGACGAATAAAGATTATCTTTCTATCATTTTCTTTTATTTTAAATATTGAAAAAAATAAAGGATTCACTTTGTTGCGCGTGTTCTTGCAATATTTAGTGTTCTAGGTAAACCCTCCCTAAATGTGTGTGTATATAAGGAATGCATGTGTTAATTAAGTGTACCTTATGCCATGACCCGGCCCGCAAACCACCTTTTCTATCCAGATATTAGAGTTTCCTGGGCCCATTGAGACGCAGTCGTCACATGTTGAGATCTTAGAGCTCAAAATGGTGATTCCGGTGGATAATGCCATATGAATGCCATCAGTGTTCGGGCTGAGCCCAGGTGCCAAGATGCTAACTCCTTGTATTTTCGCGTTCTTGCAGCTATAGAGCAGAATGTGAAACAGTTGGCTGTTTAATGACCTTAGTTTGCTGATCACTATATTTTGGGAATGGTAGATTCCAAGTGTCTGCAAAAAATACATGTTCATAATTATAGTTTCATGATAGAAAAAGAAGAGGTGCACTTATACAAACATGCGATTCACATACGCCTTTTGATAATTTGATCACATGGCTTAGGAAACGCGTACAAGTTATATATTTGTCGAAGTGTATGGTCTTACCGTAGATCCTTGAGGACATGCTTTTCCAGCTAATTTGCAGGCCCATAGAGAAGATCCTTGAGCATCAAGCGTTCCACCGTTTATGGTAACATTCTTAACAATGTAGAACTTGATCCAGACTTGCGCATCGCCAATAGCATTATAACTAGATGGTGCCACCAAGGTACCATCTATGTTAAATGTGATGGCTCGGCTCT
Organism: Helianthus tuberosus; assembly: GCA_030545235.1. Classification (NCBI taxonomy): domain Eukaryota; kingdom Viridiplantae; phylum Streptophyta; class Magnoliopsida; order Asterales; family Asteraceae; genus Helianthus; species Helianthus tuberosus. The sequence continues at coordinate 7,360,056 of CM060362.1, forward strand.
TACATACTTGACCGGAGAATGTAAGAGCCGAGGCAATCAAGTACCTCCCAGCTGGTACATAGATTACCGCGGGACTAGTAGAGTTACATGACAGATTCCATGCTTTCATGAACGCGTTCTTTGAGTCTGAGATGCCGTCAGGTTTGGCTCCAAAACTTGTGACGTTGTACGTAACCTTTGCGGATGATAACCGCAAAACTAGAAAAAGCAAGACCATGATATGTTTGATGACCATGATAACTATATGTGTATCTCTCTATACTTTGAAGTAGTTAATTAGTTTTGTATGTTATGCACATCTTGATTTGGTTATTTATAGTTATAGTTAAGAACATAATCATGAGGGGTTGCATTATTGATAATGATTGATAAGAACTAGTCCGTATGCATAGGAGTACGAACTGATAGAATGTCAAATGGGTGGCAACTTGAAAGGAATATTAATCATGTAACACTAATATAATATGTTTCAAACAAGTTTTTTTTAATAAAAGGGATTTTAATAAGGGAAAATTATGTTGTGCAGGAATTAAAATTGTTTGAGATTGGTGGGTTAGAACCGATATACTCAAACACAATCCATATACTTATTCGTGTCAAAGTTACCAATATCAATCCAAACACACTTAAAAAGTGTGCAACTCTACCGCGTAATCCATTTATCTAAACAAGTCAAAGGGATTTATGTGTTGTAAAGGAGTTATAATAAACGAGTCATTAACAATTAACGAGTTGACATGTATCCTTATAAAATTATAAATTTTAAACGGGTTGGTGGGTAAATCTTCTACCTGAACACGAGTTATTTTTTTAAACATGTAAAACAGTTTGGCCTGAACACCATTTGTTTATTAAACATGTTAGATTTGACAATTTAAAACCTGTCTGTGTTTTACGTATTGTCATATTTAGACCAAAAGCCAAAAGGCATTGAAATATATTTAGTTTTCTGCCTATTATTATTATTATTATTATTATTATTATTATTATTATTATTATTATTTATATTAATGTTTAAACCTCATTTTCGGATGTTACTAACCTTTTAATATATGTGTAGTGCGATCCAATATAATCATTTACTTCTATATTCACTAATTGTAATGAAATTTTGAACTTGAATTGTAATGTATGTAACTTTAAAAATATACTTGTAAAGTTGGATGGGTTATGTGTCTTCTCATTTTGTGTCTCAGCCTTGGTTTCACTGTATTGTAGAGTTATACTATATGATATAATATAATATATCCTACTACATAATATAATACCAAACCTAAAAAGTATAACCACATATCAAAACTCAAAGCTATGTATATTTTTAAATATAAACTATTAAAAATAGATGATAATGAAACTAGCAATACATTATGATAATGAAACTGGCAATACATTAGTAATGGTAGATTGGTAGGTGATTATATATATTTTTTAATTAAATAAATGGTAGATTGTTAGGTGATTATATATATTTTTTAAGTAAGCTAGTGCATATGATCCCACATGGGTTGGACTTTATAGGAATGTCAACTTCAATAAACTATTCAATCTCTACAAATGCTTCATAATATAATAAGTATATTCTCATTCTTCTAACAAAGATATAGCAATAATCTATGTTTCTCATTCTTCTAACAAAGATATAATAATATTCTATCGTACAGTAATTCAAATATTTTGTAAGGTGCAAGAATTTTTCTATAAAACTAATGATTAAGTTTGTTAACGGTCATAACAGATATTTACAATATTAAATTCTCTAAACTTAACAAATATCATTATCATGTAGTTATTAAAATATAAGTTTTTGAATTATTGGTTGTTACTTGTTAGTCAACTTTTTTTAAAACTTCACAAAAGTATTTGGAAAAATTTTGGGGTGATAATCATGTAAGGATAACGGCTTGAAATTGGTAAACACTCACGTAATGCTTTGTGTAAAATACCCAAACATAACTGCGTAACCCATTTATATAAAGGGGTTACCCAACCTGGCAGATCACGAGTTGTCAAGCTGAAAAGGGGTTGTAATCAAGTTATAAACGGGTTGAACATGGCGTAAATGGATTGCGTATGGTATACACATTGAAAAGTTTAGTTAGTTCAATAACATTGGGTATGTTCGTGACGAATGATATATATTAAAATTATAGAAAGGGTTTGAAAAAATTATGGTTTGCAAATTGTATTAATTTGAAATGTAGCACGAATGACCTCCATTTCAACTTTAGTTGGGGGGGGGGGGGTAGATAATCATCAAAGTTAGTAGGTTTTTAGATGACCTTCTGAGTTGATTATTGGGTTTGTTAGGAGTTTCAGTTTTATGGATTAACTCTTGGTTAGATTGCTATCATTTTTGTTGCTATCATTTTTAGGATTCTAAGTGTGTAAGACTTAGTGTAATATGGTGTACAAGAGATGGAGTTTTAAGGACTTTTACTAACAAGTCATTATAAGAACTTTTACTGCTCCCACTGACCTTAGAAGTGATTGGAGTGTCGCGCCCCGGTCAAAGATAAATTTATAAGTCTCAAATTACCTCAAACTAATAGCTAGTGATAGTCAGGGGTCAAACCACAAAGAGTCTATGGTTTGTGTCAGATTTTGGTCGATTATCAAATTGGAACAATTTATGAGCTTACTATGATAATATTTTCTTTGTTTGGTTTGTTTGGAAAAGGGTGTCGGATTGGACCGACAAATTTGCTTTTAACTACTAAAAAGAGATTACTTGAACTATTTCAGAAACTGATTTCTTGATTTTAAAACTATAATAGAGAACAAAGTTCACACCCGGTTCGATAATTGCAAAACCTAGGGTTTCTACACGTTTTAAGTTGATTTAGTTGAATATGATGATTAACAAACTTACTGTCACGTGGCTTAGGTGCCGAGAGCTATCAATGTCACAAGAACGGACCTCAATGCACTGTGTTACCAAGAACATGTAAATTCTAACCTATGACAAGGCATAATTGCACATAAACATTTCGCAAAGTCAAATTTAACATTCACTCGACAATCACGAACTCAATACAAATGTAAGCCAATTATCACAAGTTACAAATACTAAACTCAATTACTCACAAATCAAAGATAAACACAATGTTCGAAACCCTAGAAAATCTTTCAAAAATCGACACCGGGTGAAACCCGAGAGATTATACACTCATGATTGATGAAATAAGCACACAGGATGAGAAGCACACAAAGGAAGGCATCTTGATTGTATCTTGAGTCTTGAAATGATGAAAGTTAGGGTTAGGGTTTGGATGGTGATTGTGGATTGATGGAGAGGTGAGCAATGTGATGGATTGAATGATTGGAATGGTGAGATTAGGGTTTTAATTAGTGGTAGGATGATAAATGGTGATGGCTCAAGGTTGGAGAGAGTTATGTATGATAAAGATCAACAATTAGGCTCCAAGATGATGATATATTGTTTCAAAATTCATAACCCTTGATAACACCTTCAATTTTCGGTCAAAGCTGGTCAATAAACAAAATTCAGCGTCAGTGCTTTAGGCGTCGCTCGGTGACGCGGTAGGTGGATGTCGGCAACGCGACTAGTCTGTCTGACGTCCATAGCTTCTGCCTACGGGCTTCTTCTGACCGACGGAATGCGTCGCTGACGTGATAGGAACATGTCGGCGGCGCTTTTAGCTGGTTTCGTGTTGGTTTTCCTCGTTTCGCGTGTCCAGATGGTCTTAGCTTCATCCCGATGCTCCATAAAGCTTCCAAATGGCTCTTTAAACTCCTTTAGACTTGAAAAACACAAATCATATCAAAGTAGGCCACTCGATACTGAAACTCATGTAAAAACACAAACTATAGTATGATTAAACAACGAGTTTTTTTAACCACATAACACTTGTCTTTTGCTTACCCTCAAGTAGATCTATTTTTCACTTTCACGTGGGTTGAACAAACACACACATTTCCAATTCTCAAAAATTCAAGATAAGGTCTAATGTCATACCCGGTTCACAATTTTCACATTTAAAAAATGATTCAACAGTTAAACGGATTTCACTATTTTAACACATAAGTTGATTACCCAAGATCAACCCACCCTTAAAACTAGAACGCCATGCACATCCCTCACAATATTCGCTCCACTCGGTTTAACATATAAATAGTAATGATGCACTAGTATTTTGTAGTGAACCCTCAAACCAATTAGAACACATATCCGCATATGCTTGCAGCTCAATCATTCTCTACCAGTTTACACAAACACGATGCAAAAGTCAAAAGGTCTTGACGGGTTGTAACGGGGCTAGGCGAAGAATATGGAATGGGACATTTAAAAGTAGCTAAGGTGATGAAAACTCGATTTTTTATAACGAACAACTAAACTAATAAACATCAAACTACAAGGCACAAATTCGCCTTTTATCTAATGACAACTATGTGCCTCATTTGAAAATAGAGAAAAAAAATACACAAGTATATACATGAAGTATTCTTGTAGAAGTGGTGATGATTTGAAGACCCATATGTTTAAAAACTAAATAGAGAGGATTACTCTCTACTGGATTCCACCACCAATCTTATTTTATTTTTCATAACTGATAAACCACACAAAGTTACTCGGTGTAACCTCGGACGTGTGTAGGGGTGAGCAAATGGGTCCGACCCACGGGAACCAGATCGACTCGACCCGAAACAGGGAACCGTTTTGTATCAATATCAAGAACCTTAACCGACCCCTTTTATGTGGGTGCGGGTCGGTTCCGCCAACGGGTCTGATGGTTCCTAGAACCGAATTTAAGGCCCAGAACCATATAAAGGCCCATAAACAAATTTGAATGGATTGTGAATCAAATCTATCAAAAAAAAAAAAAAAAAAAACATAAACATAAACAGGTAAATTAATTTAGCTGCTATGTTGCCTTTATAAGTATTAATAAATTAATTTAGTTTTTGACCCAAATTAATTTAGCTGTTACGTTGCCACATACCTATCCCTCATTTTGACCCAAACCATATAACCAACAAACAACAGATCATCAAAATTATAGCAGCTCAATAAAACATTACACATCAATCCAACAGATCGGCTTAAAAAGAACACCAATGTGAAGGTAAAAAGCATATATTTCAAAGTTCAAACCATATCAATCCAATAGTAGCATTAATTAAACAAAGCTTCCAAATTCAAAACATAAATAAAAACAAATTAAACCATAAATAAAAATTTCAAATACGTGTTCAAACAAAAGATTTGTTTGGTCTTTCTTCAATCTTCTCTGTTGTTGTTATACACTTTTGCCATTAACCTTCATTCGATCTTCATCTTTTCAATCTTCTCTTAAACATCTAAATAAAAGTAACAGTTAGAAAAAAACAAACGAATATGGTTAACAAAATAATAACACACATATACTGATATAGTTCTTATTTCCGTAAAGCGTTGTATTTTTTTTATTACCGGAGCGTAACCTACTCATAATTTATCTGCAAAAGTTTTAAATTATTTGAAGTATAGGACCTTAGAGAAGCTAAAGACAAGCTGGAGAAGCGTGGCGAAGAGCTAACATGGAGATTAGACTTTTAAAAAGCATTTGATGGTACACCTTTTATATGTCCAATAGAGATGAACATGTTAATAGTAATAAAAAAGTTTTTTTCTAAACGTTTTATGTTGCTTACATGTCGATCTTGAAGAAGGAAAGGGACAAGAAATCATAAAGTTGTGGAATGCTGTCCGAGAAATGCAAGGAAAATTGGAAAAGGCGCACAATCAAATTATTCAGGAGAAAGAAGCAGCAAAGTCGCTACTAAACAAGCTCTGCTTAATCAAAGAAGTGCCAGTTATTGATAAAATGAAAGTGGAGTAGTTAGAAAATCGTAATCATGAACGGGAGGTTTTGCCAAAATAATGAAGTTCCTATCAATTTGTTTCGGTAGTTTTGGTTATGTGGCTAAATAATTGATTCCAAAATATACACGTACTATATGTTAATTATGTACAGATGAAATTGTAGAAATGAAGAAGATTGTTGAGTTGGAAGACTCACATGCTAATACCTAGGGGAACTTCCCGAGATCATTGAAAGATAGCTAAAGGGCCTTCATACATACATACATACATATATATATATATAGGGTAAGGTTCATGCGAGAACCACCCTTATTGCGAGAACCGCGAGAACCAATGTGAACACAAAATAAAATCTAAAAAAAATCAAAAAAGCACTCAAAAATTTTTTTTATTTTTTTAACATTTTTTTATTAAAAATCGCTATATTTCGTTACCATAAAAAAAAACTTTTTTTTTCGAGTAACAGTTATCCATGCACATGTGCATATGTATCATTACTTCAACAAATTCAGTAATACGTTATCAGGAATAGACAATTGCACTTTAATTTACAATACCATTAGTAATACACTACTTTTTACATTACCAATATTCAAAATGCACATGTGCATAATTAGGTATATCCATGATATAACGTGTTTTGTTACAAAAAGTTTGTGATTTTGAATGGAGAAGTAGGCTCATATACATGTTTTGTGGTTAGTTATATCTAGTGGTTGATGGTTTGGTTATAGTTGTCAATTTTTTATGTAATATGTTGATTGGATGGTATAAATGGTGTTTACATACATGTATTAAAGTGAAAATATTGTTAATGGTATTGTATTATGGATGGTAGGAGGTAATGGTATTGTATTATGGATGGTAGAAGGTAATGGTAGTGTATTATGGATGGTATGATAGATGAAAAAGGAAAGTGTATTCAAAGTGGTGTACCAAAACACCTTATTTAATGTTGATACATATAAAATGCACATGTGCATTTCTAATATTGGTAATGTAAAAAGTAGTGTATTACATATGGTAGTGTAAATAAAGTGCAATTGTCTAATATGTGTAATGAATTACGGAATTTGTCAAAGAAATGACAAAAATGCACATGTGCATGCTTGTGTATTATGGATGGAATGATAGATGAAAGAGAAAGTAGTGTACCAAAACACCTTATTTCCTGTTAATACATATAAATGCACATGTGCATTTCTAACATTGTTAACGTAAAAAGTAGTGTATTACACGTGGTAGTGTAAATGAAAGTGCAATTGACTATTATTTGTAATGAATTACGGAATTTGACAAAGAAACGATACATATGCACATGTGCATGGATAACTGTTACTCGAAATTTTTTTTTTTTTTTGAAAATTTTTTTTTTATTAACAAAATATTGCGATTTTTTCAAAAAAAATAGTAAAAAAATAAAAAAAAAAATTTTGGGTGTTTTTTAGATTTTTTTAGGAATTACTGTTTGTGTTCACACTGGTTCTCGCGGTTCTCGCAATAAGGGGTGGTTCCTAACTGATCTTTGTCCTATATATATAAGTGTCCGCTAAAATTAGAACCACCTCGAGTTGTAAGAACCATGAGAACTACTTGATCCGGGGCGAGGTGGACAAATTTTTTTTTTCATAAACGTAGATGCATGTATTATAACAACATTTGTAAAAAAAAAGTTCAAAAAAAATGTCGGGTGTGTAGTTTTGAGCACCACAAGTTTGTGTTTACGGGTACCGTAAATTTTCCGGTTAAATTTACGGTACCCGTAAATACAAACTTGTGGTGCTCAAAACTACATACCCGACATTTTTTTTGAACTTTTTTTTTACAAATGTTGTTATAATACATGCATCTACGTTTATGAAAAAAAAAATTTGGTCCACCGCGCCCCGGATCAAGTAGTTCTTACGGTTCTTACAACTCGAGGTGGTTCTCATTTTAGCATTCCCCTCTATATATATATATATATATATATATATATATATATAAATTTATGTATTTATTTATACACACACACATATAAACTGGTGGGTGGTGTACGGACAATGGTGGTGGTGGTTAGGGATGAGCTTTTTTTCCCAAATACCCGTACTGTACCGTACCTGTACCCGTACCAATTTTAGGTATGTGGTACATATATCGGTACTCAATTTTATATAGACCTTTAAAAGTTTTTTTATATTATGTTTTATTTCGTGTTATGGTATTTATAATACTTGTATTGATTTTACCTATACGGTACCCGTATCATATTGGTACTCGTACAAATTCTACATATTTGGCACCCGTACTATATTGGTACTTATGTCAATTTACCTACTTAATACCCCGTACAAGTGCTTAAAAACTATATAAAAACAAAATGGTACCAAAGCGGGTACTGTATCGAAAATACTCGTACCCGTACGATACCTATATATTTGGTACGGTATTTGGTACCCAGTTTTGTTCAAATTCGGTATCACTATTTTCGGTACCGGTACGGGTATGGGTACGGGTCCGATACCAATCCCATCCCTAGTGGCAGTGGTGGTGGGAGGTGGACGTGGATGATGGGTGGTGGTGGTGGACGAGGGTGGTGGTGGACGGTGGTGATGGTGATGGTGATGGACGGTGGTGGTGTTTAATCCTCTGCAGACCTTAGAAGATCTTAAAAGTGGTTGGTCCAAGTCTGCACCAACAAGAGCTCGCGAAAATGTTTTTTAATGAAACATCTTCGAAAAAACAAACAGTCTGCAGATGGCAATGTCTGCGTGGAACAGACAGAAGAGCCTATGTAGATATTTTTTTAGAAAAACAAACACCATCTTAGAATAAGATGTAGACAAAAAGTAATTATTATTTACGAACACACTAACATTAAAAAATCTGATTAGTGTATAGGAAAACAAAGACTCAACCGAAAACATAACTCAAGACAAATGTTTGACTCTCTTTTTTAATCTTTATGATTAAGAAAGAAATTGTATCTTTAAGATTTAAAAGTTAGCATTTAGGAGAGATACACAGTACAGTGTTTTGACGTGTATACGGTCAACACTGTGCATGGGATAACAAGAATTCATGCGTTAATCGTAATAAATAGGGTTATTGGATTTTATCACCCCTAACTATTAGCTATTGGCCATCACCCCTAACTATTAGCTATTGGCCACTGCCACCCCAAACTATTACTTTGACGCCCGCCACCCCCAACTTAACACTTAGTGTGTCAGTCACCACGCCGTTAACTGATCACTAACTTTTGATCTTGTTACTATACATTTGGGGTGTCCTAAGATCCCTAAAACCTTCCTAAGATCCCTATGACACCCCCAAAAGTATATTAACGGGTTCTAAAGTTAGTGATCAGTTAACGATGTGGTGACAGAACACACTAATTGTAAAGTTAGGGGTGACGGACGTCAAAGTGATAGTTGGGGGTGACAGCAGCCAATAGCCAATTGTTTGGGGTGATAAAATCCAATAACCCTAATAAATATGTTTAGAATACTTATGTATTATTGAAAAAGTATGTTTATAAGTTACAGTAACTTTCGGGTCATTAAAACGGCAAGAATCAGCAAGCAGGTCAACTTACGCGATTTCAACACGTAGCGCGCGTGTGCGCGACATTTAATGCCATATCAGCAAAATAGTAATATTTTGAGAAAAAAATAATTATTTTAATTTATAAACTAATTTGTATTGAAATTTACGCGAGAAAACGAGAATTCTGACGCAAGAAGAAGCTGAAACGGAGTTGTGTGCAGACAATGTTGGGCTGAAGAAGGATGAGCTTGGCTGATGGGCTTCAAAGTTCAAACCCACTCCACCAAACCTTAGGTATATAAACCCCTATATACCTCCACATCCTTCATTATTCACAAACACTTTTTCTCTCTGCCTCCTTTCTCTCTAACCTCTCTCTACATTCTCTCTCTAGAACACAAGATCTGTCGACCAGAATCCAGGCACCACAAGGCGAAGTCGTGGCGGCGGCGGCAGCCGACCACGGCGGCTGTCACACCCCGATATTTCCACATATTACCGGTGGGCCCGGTGGGGAGTATCGTGACGTAGTTGATATCATCATAGTCAAATAATCACAATTCAATGCACAACAGAAGTCTAAAGTAAGTATATTACAAACCGATTCAAAAGTAATATCAATATTACAAACGGATTGTAAGATGGATCTACAGGCGGATCTTAAAACAGAAAGATAAACACTGTTCCACAGACTTTAGACGTCTAGAACTTGCAAGATTCCTTATTAACGCCCTGAGCTCCCAGCCAATTACGTACAGTACCTGTCACTTAATCTTTTTGGAAAATACGTCAGTTTACACTGGTAAATACAATTAACTGACTCTTTTGAAAATGTTTAAGAAAATTGATTTGAATGCACCAGGCACAAAATATCTTTTATAACTTGGGACAATTATATAAAAATAATCTTGTATACAGATTTATATGTTTGTTATACATTCAGGGCTCGATGTTAGAAACCGAGTCAAGATTAACAGACACACCACAAGTATAGGCCCACCAGAGACTGAGATACCGTTTCCCTTAAACAACTGTCAGGTGTATGCCTACACCCCGTGCTTAAGACGTGACCATTTCTTAATAATGATGCCAAGGATATCTGGGACATGGTCATTAACCCCCAAAGGCCTTTATTTCAAACAAGACAGATTAAAACGGGTTACCTCAATAATTTAACCACAATCCAATTAAACATTCAATACCCGACCAAGCGATATTATTATAATACCGTATCCTAAGCCCGTATAGGGAAAATAAGTTAAAAGTATTTACCTGAGCTAAAATGTAATTTTATTCTCAGCCGTATATTTAAATCAGCAAGCAAGAGTACCTCTACTGGGGCTCTCAATCTGGAATGAAGGTTTTAATAACCTATTAAATTTCTAACGGTCTTATTTAAGTCTTAACTTAGACCGGTTAGTTTTAAGGAAAGGTTTACGGCTCAAAACGCAAGATTAAATGAAGACCGGATTAGAATGTGATTTAGACCCGACAAGTATGGACACTTTTAAAATATGGGTAAACTAAACACATTCTGAATTTTGAAGTGAAAATGATAAGGTTTGACCCGTTTTGGTTAATTCATGTAAACTAGTTACATAAACCGTACCGAACGCGTAAATTGCATAACGGGTAACCAAATGATTCATGCACATGTTTCACAAGTTAATATGCCTCAAATATGTTGTGATATCAGTGGGATACCTTCCATTATGCCCAAAACGAATTTAAAGTCAATTTATGGCCCGAAAGGGCATTTTGGTCATTTTAAATATTATAAAAGAGGTTAAATGAAAATATGAGGTTCTGGTCTAAAATGATCAGTAAAAATATTTAATTTAATAATTTATATCAGTAGGGTATTGCATATATGTGAAATTTATTATTTATAACTAAAATATGCACCGTAGGGGCATTTTGGTAATTTCACATAAGCTTTAAAGGTCAAATTTGGAAATCTGAGTTCAAAACTTTTGCTTACTGTTAAAGTATAAAAATTTACTTAAAACATCAGTAGGTATTAAGTCTTATATGTTTAAAATAGTTTTAACTCATACTAAGCGTTTAAAACGCGTAAAAGGTCGCTTTTAAGCGATTTTCGGGTTATATAAGAAAATCTGAGTTCCTGATCAGTTTATAAAGTTCAAAATACTTTATTTATCATATAAAATTAGTAGCAAAACGTTTGGTATTAAAATGTTATGTAGAACTCATTTTATTCAAGAAAAGCGTATAACCGACAATTACCGAATCAAAGCAAGAACCCTACGTTATGCTCAGCTTTAAAATAAATAAAAATCTTCAAAAATCCCAAAATATTATATTACATCAGTGGGTAGAATGTTTGGTGTCAAAATTTGGGTTTAAATAGGCTTTATGCCGAAAATGCCATTTAATTAATAAAAAGCTTTCAATTTACGTTGTCGCGCATAATTCTTAATTTAGACCTCAAACTGATGTCAAATTTTTAGGACATGTTTATAAATCAGTAATAAAGGTTTTTATCCTCTCACATTTTCAAAAATCTTGTTTTTACATCAAAAGGGCATAATGGTCAACTTTTAGGCAATTAACGGAAACATGCAATAAACTAGGATTTCTAAGGAACCAAGTTGTATAACCTCAGAGAGTTATACTAACCTATAACATGGTCCTAAAGGAATCCTAAGGAATATCTAAACTAAGCTAAATCGGGTCAGAACTAAAAGTCAAAGCAAAAGTCTACTTTTGCGACTTTCGGTTCCGAACCGAGCCTAAACTCAGAATTGTCTGGTTGAACATGCCTAGACATGTTCAATTAATATTTACCAAGTTATTAAAGTGACAAAACTGATTTTATTGCCTTTACATCATTAGTTATGAATTTTGTTTAAAAACCGACTCGCTTGACTTTTATTTTAATTACTTTGACCCGACAATTAACTAAGCAAACGTGCCCTTTTGAGGGTTTAATACCTACCTAATTACGATCACGTAGCCATGTTCGTTGCGAACAATGTCTCGATCGTTTAAAAGTCAAAGCGTTTATCGCGAATGCTTGACTTTTTGGCTTTAAGAGCCAAACAATTAAACTAAGCACGAAAGGACACTTACAAAGGGTCCAAGCAAGGATGGAATTGATCTAAAATGCTCAGGTATGAAGCATAGAAGCTCCAACTTAGAACAATTCAGATCAAGTGTGAAATGAGAGCAAGAACAAGTGGGTTTATATAGGATTTCAAGAACCGTTAGGATCGTTTCTCATAACCCGTGTTGGCCCTCCATGTGTGCCCATGGTTTCTAAATACAATGGGGGATGAAAACCAGCTCATGGTATTGAGAATTTTACATAAAAGCCCTTGAAAAATGACCAGAATGCTGAAAATAAGAATCTGCCCAGACCTGGGCGTAGGCTACGCTGCAGGGGGCGTAGGCTACGACCTGCACAGATCAAACAAACTTTCAGAAGTTGCAGTTTTGGTCCATGTATGTGTTTAAGCTCATATTTGACCCGTTTAAAGCCCGTTAAGCCATTCTCAAGGCTCTACAATGATGTCTAAACATAGGGAACATAAAACATGCTCAAAAATATGTCGGATATCGGTTCGTTTGGTCGTACGGTTGCGTTGATCGGCTAATTACGACGAAACACGAACGGACGCGAAAAATGATCCAAATTACACGACGAATGGAATTTTATCATGCCAATCACTAAAATAAATTATTTTAATGATTACATAAATTTTTGGATGTCCGGATATATTCAGAACGAAAGATATGCGCGAAAATGCAAACTTATGCACTCTTTGACGCTTTTAGTCCCTGTTGATCAAATAAGTTTATTTTTGCGCACCAAACACCTCTAAGCCTATTTATAAGCTATCTAAAGGATATTTAGGGCATGTTTAACTTATGATCATATTCCGAAAGGTTCGATACCATACGAATTGGTATACTTTTGCAGTTTGACGCAAATAGTCACTCTAATGCGCAAACTTGAGTATATCACCGTTTAATAGCATCGAAGCCTTATTTAATCCATATTAGGAATTCTTGAGAGTATTATAAAACATCATAATGCTTCGGGTTCGAAGAAAGGTCATTCAGAGGTATAATTAAACATATTGACGCTTTTAACCCCTTAAACTTGCAAAGTTGCGCGTAACGTCGCTTAAAGGCATAAAAGCCTTAGATGGCCAATATTTGGCATCCCCGAGAGTATAATCAACCATAATGAAGCTCTCGGTTTGTTAAAAGGTCACTCAGAGGTAAGAATTAACATGTTGACGTTTTTAACCCTTCATCGCGCAAACTTTCAATTAATTACGCAAACGGCTACTTTTGATCAACAAGTGGCTCATATGTGAATAGGAACACCGTGTAACATTTTTTGAAGGCTTATACTAAGCACGTTGACACTTTTAGTCCTTTCGCATTCAAAGTTTTCGATTTTTTGAAAAATTAGTCCCTTAAATTCAACGTTTGACTTTATTAAGGTTTATTACACGTGTCAATACATCATTGGACGTGATTTTACGAGGTGTTACATCCTCACCCCCTTAAAAGAAATCTCGACCTCGAGATTTGCTAAAATAATGGAAGTACTTTCTGACGTATTATGATCTTAACCTCCATAGCATATTTGGGGCCTCTCTAAGCACCCAAGGTGACCTATATATTAGGTACATGTATCCCTTTGGAGCTTCTTAACCTGTCGATCCTTAGTCGATACGGGTTTCTCATCAAATCATAAATTTTCATTAATCTGCATATCATTATGTGATAATGCGTCTCGACTTATTGGCGAAACATTTCCTTAAATCACTAATGTGGGTCACATTGCGAGCTCCACTAAGCTCCTTAAATAGGTTTTAGCTTATAAGCTATTGACCTTTGATGCATTCGATTTCCTCAAATGATCCTATATATCTAGAGCTTAACTAGCCCGTTGTATAAAAATTTCAGCATACCCTTCTTAGGGCGATACTTCCAATTGGACCTTATTCCTTATTAAGGACTTAAGAGGATTGCGACTTTCATCAATCCTTAATTTTCCGCCGATTACTGGCAACCCTCAGATGATTATGGATTTGTATGATCTTATTCGTTATTTCCAAGGCAACTTTCAGATCCTGATAATTGGACTTACCAATCTCCTGTCTAACAATAGATGTTCAACATTCCATCTATACAAGGTCCCCTAAGGAGCAGCCTTGATACTTACATAACAACTATTAGTTATAGGATAGCTTATTTAAGGTGATATGGTCTTTCCAACTACTGCTTAAATCAATCTTAAGAGATAGCTAATCCTTACAGTTAGTCGAACAAATCGACGATCCTGGGCAGCTGATGGCGATTCTTAATTGTTGGTAATCATTGTATAAGCAAAATGAACCGTCTTTCTTAATTAATAATACCGAAACTTTAAGAATTCGAATTAGGCTTTAAGAACCTTTATCTTAAAATTTATCTAATTAGGGTTTCGATTCTTCCAATAATGATAGCACTAATCGTCATGGGGATTTCACAATAATGCAGCCCTATGTGGGATGTAAATCTTAACTCTACTTGCCTCTCAGAGATAAACATGGTAGTCCTTGGAGAAGATAATCAAGACACAAGGAGGTTACAGAGATTTTCCAAATCTCAGGCCCCCGGTTCTACTATCATTGCCTGTGTCAGATAAATGACACATTTTCTTTATAAGTCCACGGATTCCTTAATCAGAGACACGTACTTGGACAATTCCTACATTGGATATCTTCTTTGAATACCACTAGCCAACTCTAGTACCATATGACCATCAGGATATCTCAGTGGTTCCATGGATTAAACCTCCATACTGATCAGGCATGGAAGCAATCTATGGAACATATTAAGACACACCAATCCTCATATGGCACTTTTGTCAAGCCGTCTGGTATTCGCAATCGATAGAGATCAAAGAGATATCAGCTACATATGCTGACGTACATCATCTGGAGAGAGGGCACTCTAGAATTTTTACGACTGAAGATTTCTGACGGAACAGAAGAAATGGTTCCTATGATTTTCGTCTGTAAGTTTTACCTGACACTTAACCTCTGGGGTTCTTATGGAAGACTTTAAGAGTTTGCTGTACTTATAATCTATGAAGGATTTATTGGTATCCTATTCAAAACAGAACTCTTAGCATTTATTTTACTTCATATTTTATGCTTAGTGGTTCTAACAGGCAGATTTAATAACTTACAAAATTTATTATCCACGAACGACTTACCTGCACCTGAATCAAACAATACCCTTGCATATACAGGAATGTACCGTTTATAACATTGTCATCTCGCATGGCCTCTTTTGAACCCATCTGAAAGACCTTAGCGTTGGTCTTCTTAACTTCTTCAAGCTTCATTGCATATTTTGGGCAATTTGACTTGATATGCCCTTTCTCATTACAGTTGTAACAAGTCGCATCTCTTATCCTCTTGCATTCTAATGTTTTATGCTCACTAGATTTGCAGATCCCACAAGCCCTAGGCTGCGATTGGGATTTTGGTTCGAACATGCACTTCCCATAATGGCGCTTCTTGCAGGTCTTGCATACAGGTTTCTTGTTGGACTTTTGTTTACCCTTTTTATTAGAACTCTGGGAGTTATCTTCCTACCCTTTCCTTTTTAGTTCATCCTTTGCATTTGAGGTCTTGCATACAAGGTCCTTCTCGTGAGTAAGGAAGTGTGGTCTTGGATGAGATTTGGAGCAAGTAGCATTGGGCTCCTTGAACTTTTTCACGGCCTTCCTCATAGCTTTTCCAACAACTGCGTCTATCATAGCTTGGAGAACATCTTTGGAAATTCTGAGGTTCACAATTGTAGCATCATTAGCATGTGTCGCATCTTCCATGACACGATCGACGGCTGTCTTATCCGAGTTTGTCATACTCGATATTTGGTTCCTAACACCAAATAAAACAATTACTTAGTTGCAATCCAACAACCGCTATTCATCATCCTGATGACCTAACATATGCTAACCATGGTATCATTAAACCATACAGGCTAATATAGTACGAACATTCTCAATGAACGTTATTTAGATATGTATATATATCAATTATACTTAGCCTAGGCCATAGAAGGACCATCAATGGCATTTAAGGTTTGGACCTAGTCTATCACCTTTTTGACAGGGGATCAAAATGCCACATCTGTTTTTACCATATTGATGATTTTTTGATAGCTTGAAAGCTTGTCATAAGGATACTGGAGAAGAGTAATTCCTAATATAACATATCTATCTAAGATTGTTGAAGCAGTCTCTAAAGTATCATCAGCCAATTCCACCTCGCGTTATATGCCTAAAGTCCTAATAGGCGGATACAACAGCTTACAACATTTATTTTCCACAATAGACTTTTCTGCGCCATAATCAAACAATTCTCGCATACACATCATTAATAAGGAAAGGTACCTGTTATGTCGTCATCATTTTGCACCATCTCCTGGGCGTTCATTTGAAAGACCCGAGCATTGGTCTTCTTAGCCTCCTCAGGCTCCTTCTGATTCTTTGGGCAGTTGGTCTTAATGTGCCCCTTTTCGTTGCAACCATAATAGGTTGCGTCCTTCAACTTCTTGCATTCCAAGGTCTTATGCTCCTTGGACTTGCAGATTCCACAAGGTAGAGGCTGAGATTCAAATTTGCATTTCCCGAGGTGGTATTTCCTACAGGTTTTGCACTTGGTCTTTTCACCCGACTGCTAGTTGTCCTTCTTAAACCCAGAACTTTTCTTATGATCCGAGTTCCCCTTTTTCCTTTTATCGGAGCGATGAGAATTCTCATCCTCCCTTTTACGCTTTCCATCATCAGAAGCTTTGGCAGCCTTGTTTCTGACCACATCGAGTGTGAGAGATAGTGACAGATCTGCCGCTGACCTCAATGTAGTAGGTCTCGATGCTTTCACACTTGCCTTGATTTCTGGGGCTAGACCCCCAATAAAGCGAGCTATACGCTTCGGTTCTGGTGTGATCAAGTAAGGAACCAATCGAGACATGGTATTGAAACTTGTAAGATATGCCTGACAATCTAGGTTCTTCATGACCAATGTCAAAAAATCAGTCTCAATTTTCTCAACTTCATGTTGAGGACAGTAATTTTCTTTGATAAGCGCAACAAACTGATCCCATGTCTGATTATACAACGGGATCTTCCCAGTAGCTTGGATTAGTGACCTCCATCAAGCTAGAGCTTCTCCTTAAAAAGATTGCGAAACAAACTTCACAATGTCTTGCTCTGCACATCCACTAATATCAACAACGGTGTCCATCTCATCGAGCCATGTCATGCATTCGATGGCTCCCTTTTCTCCTGTGAAGTCTCTGGGCTTGCAAGAGACAAAATATTTATATGAACAGATTTTAACATGTGGTACTTGGTTAAGCACCATCTGTCTAGACGGAACACTCCTCTGATTTGATGAGTGATGGACATCGTCCTCCTTTGACTCGTGTGATTTAGAAGGGGGCTTACTACGAGCCACAGATAGAGTCTTAGAGTGTGTACCACTTGATTCATTATACTGTCTGTCAAGAGCTCGAGTAACAGCGTTATCTATTAATGCCTGCAGTTCTGCACCAGTTATATTAACTCTGGTAGTATCATTGTCCTCCCTCGGGTGGCAGTTAACCTCATCTGATCCAGCCATGTAGCTTGATTGCTACATAAATATTGACAATGATTTATTCAGAGGTTATTATGGAATCATCATTTTTAACGATTCATTAACCATGGTAATATAAACCATATTGGTTAATTTGTTAATTATATTAGTCTTTTCATTATAATTTATCCTAGTTATAAAACATTAAGGATATTAAAGTGGCACAACAGGCCTAATCACAAGGACAGTTTTAAATTTATAAGCCATGATTCCAGAGAATCGAGGCATTAAGGTTTGAACATAGTTCATTACCTTTTCTTGACAGGGAGTCATAGACTACCATTGTCTTTTATCTCGTTAGACATTGAATATGGCCCGTAGGCACTTTATCACAAACGGATGTTTGTAAAAAAATGATCATCTTAATTGATGATGTAAGCCATGATTTCTAGATCATTGGGCTATTTAAAGATTTGGAAGAAATGCAGTGTAAAGATGACATGTGTGATTTCATCGTATCATTGTTGTTAGGAGTGCTAACATATTTTCAGATGTTAACAAGGATTTGAATCTTTTAAATAGGTTTTACCATTATGGTCATGTCTAAAACGACATATCGGCTAGGTTATACCTTTAAGATTCCTTTCAATATATAGGCTGGTCAATTATAAAAAGGAAGGATATTATGATTCATTTTATATAATATATTTATTATATATATCGGTAATGATTTTTGAATCATTAAATGAAGGAAGTACATAGATGCCCCTAAACGAGACTTAAAGGAAATAACATTGTCCACTCAGGGACTTTAAAAGATATATATGACCTTATAAGGACTAATAAAGAAATGAAAAGCAACGAAAGAGTTTCTTCTTTACTTTATTTCTGGAAATTTTCTCCTTGGTTCTCCGTGTGAGGTATGAATACCTAAGGTTTTGGTGGGTAATCCAAATCTTCTATTTTAGGAATCTTTGCAAACGTGGAATCCAAGGATTTATGGTTATTGAATAATACGAATCATGAATAAGGCCAGGACAGGTATAATCCAAGTTTGGGATTCCAAGACTTGGAGGTAAGAAATATGAGTCCTTTGGGTCCATAGGTATTATCTTCGAAGTTGGATCTTCAGGGACAGCTGGTATGAACTCCTCCGACGTTGGCTTCTCATTTGAAGTTTCAAAAGTCTTGGGTATAGAATTTGAATTATGGTTAATGGGTTTAAAAGGTCATTCCTCCATATTGGTCGTGTGCTTATTTGAGCTGTGGTACGAAGCTTATCATTCTTATACTTCGGGTCTGGAGAGCTTCCACCAATGGCAGCTTCGCTCGGCGACACGATCCTGGGATGTATAAATATCGAAAACAATATATACATATAACAGGGATGAGATCATTCCAAGTTCAAGGCTAGTGTTTAATTCACTCAATGTTGGCTCTGATACCAACCTGTCACACCCCGATATTTCCACATATTACCGGTGGGCCCGGTGGGGAGTATCGTGACGTAGTTGATATCATCATAGTCAAATAATCACAGTTCAATGCACAGCGGGAGTCTAAAGTAAATATATTACAAACCGATTCAAAAGTAATATCAATATTACAAACGGATTGTAAGATGGATCCATAGGCGGATCTTAAAACAAAAAGATAAACACTGTTCCACAGACTTTAGACGTCTAGAACTTGCAAGATTCCCTATTAACGCCCTGAGCTCCCAGCCAATTACGTACAGTACCTGTCACTTAATCTTTTTGGAAAATACGTCAGTTTACACTGGTAAATACAATTAACTGACTCTTTTGAAAATGTTTAAGAAAATTGATTTGAATGCACCAGGCACAAAATATCTTTTATAACTTGGGACAATTATCTAAAAATAATCTTGTATACAGATTTATATGTTTGTTATACATTCAGGGCTCGATGTTAGAAACCGAGTCAAGATTAACAGACACACCACAAATATAGGCCCACCAGAGACTGAGATACCGTTTCCCTTAAACAACTGTCAGGTGTATGCCTACACCCCGTGCTTAAGACCTGGCCATTTCTTAATAATGATGCCAAGGATATCCGGGACATGGTCATTAACCCCCAAAGGCCTTTATTTAAAACAAGACAGATTAAAACGGGTTACCTCAATAATTTAATCACAATCCGATTAAACATTCAATACCCGACCAAACGGTATTATTATAATACCGTATCCCAAGCCCGTATAGGGAAAATAAGTTAAAAGTATTTACCTGAGCTAAAATGTAATTTTATTCTCAGCCGTATATTCAAATCAGCAAGCACAAGTACCTCTACTGGGGCTCTCAATCTGGAACGAAGGTTTTAATAACCTATTAAATTTCTAACGAGTCTTATTTAAGTCTTAACTTAGACCAGTTAGTTTTAAGGAAAGGTTTACGGCTCAAACCGCAAGATTAAGCGAAGACCGGATTAGAATGTGATTTAGACCCGACAAGTATGGATACTTGTAAAATATGGGTAAACTAAACACATTCTGAATTTTGAAGTGAAAATGATAAGGTTTGACTCGTTTCGGTTAATTCATGTAAACTAGTTACATAAACCGTACCGAACGCGTAAATTGCATAACGGCTAACAAAATGAGTCATGCACATGTTTCACAAGTTAATATGCCTCAAATATGTTGTGATATCAGTGGGATACCTTCCATTATGCCCAAAACGAATTTAAAGTCAATTTAAGGCCCGGAAGGGCATTTTGGTCATTTTAAAGATTATAAAAGAGGTTAAATGAAAATCTGAGGTTCTGGTCTAAAATGATCAGTAAAAATATTTAATTTAATAAGTTATATCAGTAGGGTATTGCATATATGTGAAGTTTATTATTTATAACCAAACTATGCACCGTATGGGCATTTTGGTAATTCCACATAAGCTTTAAAGGTCAAATTTGGAAATCTGAGTTCAAAACTTTTGCTTACTATTAAAGTATAAAAATTTACTTAAAACATCAGTAGGTATTAAGTCTTATATGTTTAAAATAGCTTTAACTCATACTATGCGTTTGAAACGCGTAAAAAGTCGCTTTTAAGCGATTTTCGGGTTATATAAGAAAATCTGAGTTCATGATCAGTTTATAAAGTTCAAAATACTTTATTTATCTTATAAAATTAGTAGCAAAAAGTTTGGTATTAAAATGTTATGTAAAACTCATTTTATTCAAGAAAAGGGTATAACCGACAATTACCGAATCAAAGCAAGAACCCTACGTTATGCTCAGCTTAAAAATAAATAAAAATATTCAAAAATCCCAAAATATTAAATTACATCAGTGGGTAGAATGTTTGGTGTCAAAATTTTTGTTTAAATTGGCTTTATGCCGAAAATGCCGTTTAATTAATAAAAAGCTTTCAATTTACGCTATCGCGCATAATTCTTAATTTAGACCTCAAACTGATGTCAAATTTTTAGGACATGTTTATAAATCAGTAATAAAGGTTTTTATCTTCTCACATTTTCAAAAATCTTGTTTTTACATCAAAAGGGCATAATGGTCAACTTTTAGGCAATTAACGGAAACATGCAATAAACTAGGATTTCTAAGGAACCAAGTTGTATAACCTCAGAGAGTTATACTAACCTATAACATGGTCCTAAAGGAATCCTAAGGCATATCTAAACTAAGCTAAATCGGGTCAGAACTGAAAGTCAAAGCAAAAGTCGACTTTTGCGACTTTCGGTTCCGAACCGAGCCTAAGCTCAGAATTGTCGGGTTGAACATGCATAGACATGTTCAATTAATATTTATCAAGTTATTAAAGTGACAAAACTGATTTTATTGCCTTTACATCATTAGTTATGAATTTTGTTTAAAAACCGACTCGCTTGACTTTTATTTTAATTACTTTGACTCGACAATTAACTAAGCAAACATGGTAATTAGGTGGTGCCATTTTGAGGGTTTAATACCTTCCTAATTACGATCACGTAGCCATGTTCATTGCAAACAATGGCTCGATCGTTTAAAAGTCAAAGCGTTTATCGCGAATGCTTGACTTTTCGGCTTTAAGAGCCAAACAATTAAACTAAGCACGAAAGGACACTTACAAAGGGTCCAAGCAAGGATGGAATCGATCTAGAATGCTCAGGTATGAAGCATAGAAGCTCCAACTTAGAATAATTCAGATCAAGTGTGAAATAAGAGCAAGAACAAGTGGGTTTATATAGGATTTCAAGAACCGTTAGGATCATTTCTCGTAACCCGTGCTTCAATCTTGGCTATCCATGTGTGCCCATGGTTTCTAAATACAATGGGGGTTGAAAACCAGCTCATGGTATTGAAAATTTTACATAAAAGCCCTTGAAAAACGACCAGAATGCTGAAAATAAGAATATGTCCAGACCTGGACGTAGGCTACGCTGCAGGGTGCGTAGGCTACGGCCTGCACAGATCAAACAAACTTTCAGAAGTTGCAGTTTTGGTCCCTGTATGTGCTTAAGCTCATATTTGACCCGTTTAAAGCCTGTTAAGCCATTCACAAGGCTCTACAATGATGTCTAAACATAGGGAACATAAAACATGCTCAAAAATATATCAGATGTCGGTTCGTTTGGTAGTACGGTTGCGTTGATCGGCTAATTACGACGAAACACGAACGGACGCGAAAAACGATCCAAATTACACGACGAATGGAATTTTATCATGCCAATCACTAAAATAAAATATTTTAATGATTAGATAAATTTTTGAATGTCCAGATATATTCAGAACGTAAGATATGCGCGAAAATGCAAACTTATGCACTCTTTGACGCTTTTAGTCCCTGTTGATCAAATAAGTTTATTTTTGCGCACCAAACACCTCTAAGCCTATTTCTAAGCTATGTAAAGGATATTTTGTCACACCCCCAAAATCCACAAGCGGAGTATCACCGCATGGAGGTGTGATTGACCAGGATCAAGCCACCAATCATATTGAACAACCTAATTAAGTAAATAAAACCAAACACAATATAATTGGTGTCCAAAAGAAAGTAACCAACTTTAAGTTAACAGCGGAAGCATAAAAGTAAAACCCAAACATAAGTAATAAGTTCATAAAGTTTAAATGTTTAACATGGAACTCAACAGTCCATGTCCCACAACGACCACTCCTCCCTATGCAAGCTCCATAAGCACCTAACGACCTGCAAGGCATGTAACAACGAGTCAACAACAAAGTTGAGCGAGTTCACAGTTGGTTGTTTTGTTTTACTAGTTTGTTTTGAAAACCATAAGTTGTTTCGTAAACCACGAGTTAACCAGTATCTTTGTTTCCCAAACCATATCCATAATCAGTGGGGGCTTCCCCATGTGAACCACTAGACCGTTACCATATCGACAACTGAAGAAAGTAAGTTGTGCCCTAAGTCAATGTCTATCATCATTGGCTGAGTGCCCAGATCCATTAGTACACGCCCGTCCTACAAGCACGGTGTGAGGCTTGTCAACCCTAATAGCGCTATTAACTAATGACCCTCTCGCCATTGGCCCGGCGATTAAGTCGATATAAAAATGAGGGACTTAATGATAGAGTTTTGTCTAGTAAGTTTAAGGTTCTTGTCCTACCCAAGGAGGACGAACGTACGTATTCTACCCAAGGAGAATACGCAGGATTAATATTGGCATCCTACCCATGGAGGATGGCGGTACATATCCTACCCAAGGTGGATATGTAGGTTCCGTTTTAGCTCTTTAACCCCATTCCCAACCACCGGGAATCCCATGCCTTTTAAAGAGTGTGAACTCACGTCGGTTTGCTCGGTATGCTAAATTACTTGTGCACAACAATTCAGTCAAAGCCTATAGTATGCACGTATACACAATCAGTTTACGTTCGTAATGATTCACATTCAATCTATCATCGCAAAGTGTGCTTGGCAGTTAACATCAGGTAACACGTAAACATTTATTTCAAGTTCATACAATTCACGCTTCACATACTTGATTTCTCAATCTATTTTAACATAGTTATCCTTTAACAGACTTAACAGACTTAATTGAGTTACTGTGATGGATTCCCAACTTGACGAACACCCCTTTTTCGTCGCGATCCCCCTTCGGCGAAAACCCCAGGCGACGAAATCCCTTGAGCGACGAAATCTCAAAGGGATTTCGTCATGATTGAATTTTCGTCGGGTCTTCGTCGGGACAAGGATTTCGTCAGGGTGAAACATGATCATCATCAGCAGTTACGAAATCCAGAAACCCTAACTATCGCTTAACAGTTAGTCGACCTCATCAATCAATCACCCAATCATATCAACTCATGCAATCACTGATCGATGTCGTAAGGTCGGTCAAAAAATAAAGTTAAAGTGTCCTATTCACCTTTTACTAGTAAAGGGCAAGTAGGGTGTCGAATCCACGGGGAATCAGTGGAAAGTGTAAAAGTTCGTTGCTTTAGTTATCGTCTATGTCTAAACTAATTGATTTTTGCAGTTTGAGAATGATTGTGAAAACGAAAATAAATTAAAGTTGTAAACAGTTATGAGAAAAAGACCAATCTCCGGGTTTTCAGTTTATGCAGAAAATCAGGTTACTTAGTTACGGCTAGTTGGAAATCACATAGACATGATTTGAAAACTTGTTTTGATAAATAATTAACGGACAATATATTTGATTGCAATGATCCACGATCGAAACCGAAAGATTGATGCAAATGAATAGAAATCCAATTAATTACCAATTTTAGATTTCATAAACATTAACCGGTTCAATGATTAAAGGTTTAAAACAATGACAACCTAGAATTTAATCCCGGTCGTTGATGAACAAACCAAATAATTGATGAACACGAATGAATATGATAATCAAATATTGTTTAACCGAAACAAAAACAATAGGAATGACTAACCGAAAGTTTAATCGAATCCTAATCCAAAAAGTTGTAACCAAAAAGCAAACCCAATGTTCAAACATAAACCCTAGTCCCGGAGACGGTCACGGGACGACTAGCCGCTCATGACGTTCGAACAATCCGCAATAGCTTGAAAGAATGATGAAGACATGATGATTCGGCGTTGTGCGGGAAGTGTGTGATGAATGGTATTGATGTTCGATGATGATTTGAGAACTCCCTAACTTGTCATATGCGGCTGCTTAATCGATCCTCTATATATGATGTTAATATCCTTTTAGAAGTGCAAATAAAAATCATAAAATGGCTGCCAAAAATCGAGAGTATGGAGGTTGATGTTGGGCCGCTTTGGGAGCCCAAAAGGTCACGAAGGATGCTACCCAAAATTTCATGAATTTTGAATCCCAAAATTAATGAATGTTGGCTGCCAATCCAATCCCTTTCGTATGATGAACCCTTCCATGTTGTCCCCTCAAAAGCCACATGTGCAGCCCACTATATGTCTTCCTTGTTTTGTATTGAAATCCGTAAGCTTCATGTGCCAAACGTATACCACAACTGTATGTTTCTGTTTCTTTTTGTAAATCATGCATGAAACCGTAAGTTACGTGTCCTTTCCGTAAACAACATATCTAACTTTCTGTTTCTTTTCTTGTATACTCCCCAAAAGTCAACATGAATTATAAAACTCCACCAATTCCCATCGTCCAACATGTTGCATATATTAAAATGATGTTGTATCTTGACAATGATATGATGCACTAATGGTGATATTCCTGTAGAAGCTGCTCCCTCAAAAATCACGTGTAGATGCTACCTTTCTTTCAATGTTCCATATCCCTCTCACATAAAGAACACTTAACTTTCAAATACTTACCAATTGCCCCTTGAACTTCAATGCTTTCGCATTCTTTACGTATCCAAACATCCATTTCGACCCGAAACATTCCCGCGTGCTTCCGTTAGCCGCCTTTATTAATATCACATGTTCCGCTTCATCGTTAAATTCCGTAACTTCACCCATTTCACGCGTTTAACCTGAAACATACAACCACTCGCAATAATCCAATTCTAAACATATAATCATATAAAACCGCACAAAACATGTAAGATAAGCACTTAAACATGCGTGTTCACACTCTCCATCACATCCCCACACTTACCTTTGATTGTCCTCAAGCAAACCGATACGGAACTACTCGCCATAGTAACAACACTTCTAAACTCCTTAACCGGTGCAACAAAAAGTCCCAAGTCATACCCGTTTCATAGACTGACACAATCAAGATTGACAGTCCGACAAGCAATTGATGCAATTTCTAAAACTCAAGACTTGTCTATTCAAAACTTACATGCTTAGGATTAGAACACATGCTACACGCCCCTCATAATAAACTTTCCTCTCGGTTTAAAAACTAAACTAGCGTGTAATGTGCTAGTATGTATAACACTCAAAACCAAACATGAAATCATGTAATCATAGGCTTGTATAACAATCATACCTCCACTGTATCATATAACACGACACGCATCAAAAGGACTTTCGGTTTTGGGCTTAGGCGAAAGGTGGGAAGATTTTTGGTTTATATTTATATGTTTTTATGTGGTGAACAAACAAACGACCAAACCGTGACAACTTTAATTGTAAACATAACGACTAACACATTCGGGTTGGTTTCTACCCAAGAACATAAACGATATTCACAACATTTCTATTTTTTTCTTTTTCTTTTTCTATATATTTTTTTCCTTTTTTTCTTTTCTTTGTTTTTTTTTTCAATTATTCATAACTTGTCATTCACGGTCGGTATCAAATAATTCACATTAGGTGGACAAACGAAAGGTAAATAGGCTCAACATGGCTACTAAGGGTAATGCTTCGGTAAACATGAAACAAACAAACAGGTGTACGGGATATCCTAATGCCTTTATCATTTACGTGCACATATCAAACCACAGTCTCAGCATGCATCAAATCATACAAGTTCTAACACAGAATAACATGCGGCCTGCTCTCAACAAATGAAGTCATATTGTAAATCATTCTATCATTCTACTGGCTCAAAATTCTCACCAAAGAAGGGTAAAAAGGCTGCCGACATATAGCATATGCAATCTAAAGCATGTTACCCCTAAATAGACATCTCTTCTCAATTCTTTTATCCTAAAAACACCTATCGGACCTACTCTCATGAAACTTAAAGGAATGACCATGACAAGGGACTATGTTAGTTACTACCAGCAAGAGACCCATTAGTGATTGAAACATTCGGTTTTCAAATCCATTTAGTTCACTTAAGGCGATGAAATTCTTTAAAATTTTCAAAATTTTCAATTTTTTCGCCTTTCATCGTTTTCAATCACTTTCAACCTCTTTCAAGCTTCTGTCCCAAATCTTTCCCTTCCCGGATTTCCATATCCCCACACTTGGGCGACATTGTCCCCAATGTATAGTGCTTTAAAAACAGAACCCGGGAATACCAACAAACTAACCCATGAGCGACCTTTCCTAACACAAATAATTCAACACCACCAAAAACAAAAACACACATAAAAGAACATGACCACCAGGCAACAAACAAAGATAAAGGAACATGTACCTGAATAAACGGAACTTCCCCACACTTGTCTGCTTCCATGGTGAAGAACAAAACAGACACTGACACACAAACTCGGGTTGCCTCCCGAGAGCGCTAAGTTTATGGGTCTTCAGCCAGACCATACCTGACGTTCGTTCATGGTGGTCGAAGTGAACATTTACCCACCGAGTTTCCTACATATACTCGGTAATTGACATTCCAAATTCCTATATGCTCTCTTCTGCTAACAATATTTCTCGAATCAAATCGGAATAAGTGAAATCCATATTTGCCTACCGAATTTCCAATGTGTTTTCGATAGTTGGCATGTCGAGGCTTCACCTTCTTTCCTATCATGAACATGTCTGTTGGATCATTGTATAGCCACTTCAATATACCTTGTCCGAGGTCTTCTCTACTCACCTTTCTCTTATTCCTGCTCGAGCCATTATCCCCCGCTTTGTTAGTTGGAGTAATCAAAGTATGTAGCGGTTCGGGATAAACCTGGACAACATCAGTCTCTAGTTCTTCGGTAGGTGCTAAGTCTTCATGTGGGTTTAAACATATAACTTCAAGTTCAGGAAGACTTTCAACCTCCTCTTCATCTTCATCAATCGAATCTGGTATTTCTTGCGTTTCTTCAACAAATGCAGGAATGGATGTGGTATTATCTTTCACAGCCTTCAATGTTGCAATTTGTTCTTCTATTCGATTCGATCGATGGACCATGGCCTCAGTTCTCAACCTGCTCTCTCGTGCCACCTCCATCATAATATCCATGATTTCATCAAGTTTAGAATTTTGGTGTTTACCATGACAATCATTTTGACTTTGGTGTGGCTGATCTGAACTCCCTTGGTAATTACCATGATTATTGTATGTTTACTCAGAGTAGTCATGGTAACGACCATTATAATCTTCTTGGTATCTTGAGAGAGGAACCACCTCGGATTCGTAATCATCATAATCAAAATTTTGCTCATACTTGTGGTTGACATTTGACTGATAGTGTCCCTGATATGAAGGTGCCTTGTACCCAGACATCAATTTTTCTTTCCAAAACGTTGGGTCTGTCCAAAACACTAGGCAATCTTCATGTATGTGAATTTTTCCACAACAAGGGTATGACTGATGAGCGCTATCCATGATCCAAGGATATCACTTCCTGCATAAACAAACTAAAATACCCGCGTAGAAAACTAATATATAAAAAAAAAGACTAAAAACTAAAAGAAATATTTTTGGATTTTTGGTTTTTTCTACTTTTTTTAGTTTTTAAGAAAAACAACTTACTAAACTAAGCGCACCGATTCCCCGGCAATGGCGCCATTTTGATCGATCTCGTAAGGTCGGTCAAAAAATAAAGTTAAAGTGTCCTATTCACCTTTTACTAGTAAAGGGCAAGTAGGGTGTCGAATCCACGGGGAATCAGTGGAAAGTGTAAAAGTTCGTTGCTTTAATTATCATCTATGTCTAAACTAATTGCTTTTTGCAGTTTGAGAATGATTGTGAAAACGAAAATAAATTAAAGTTGTAAACAGTTATGAGAAAAAGACCAATCTCCGGGTTTTTAGTTTATGCAGAAAATCAGGTTACTTAGTTACGGCTAGTTGGAAATCACATAGACATGATTTGAAAACTTGTTTTGATAAATAATTAACGGACAATATATTTGATTGCAATGATCCACGATCGAAACCGAAAGATTGATGCAAATGAATAGTAATCCAATTAAATACCAATTTTAGATTTCATAAACATTAACCGGTTCAATGATTAAAGGTTTAAAACAATGACAACCTAGAATTTAATCCCGGTCCTTGATGAACAAACCAAATAATTGATGAACACGAATGAATATTGTTTTGGTCAAAAATTACCTAAGCAATTAAGTGATCAAATTAGTTAAGTGAGGTAGTGTGCTAGAATTATGTGTAAAAAATATGTTAACCAAGTTAGATATGAAAACAGTTTCAGGATATGGCTAAGGATATAAAGCTGTATCTTTGATCAAACAATGAGCAAAAAAGTAAAGGTTGACACGTGATGTACGAGGAAAGCCCTTGATCAATCTAGATCGCCGGCATAAAACCTCGGGAGCTGACAATCGCAGCTGCCTTGTTCTTCTATTGCTTCAAATATCAGGATACAGTGCAGGATGTGGTGCGGATCGACAATGTGTTACAATGTAATTCGAATACAGGTGTTGTGTGTAGTGTTTGCGATGAGCTAGAGAGAAAGTGTTTGAAAATGTGTAAGTTGAGTGCCTTAATCTGATCCGCCCCCATCTATTTATAGTAAAACAAATGTAACTAACTATCCTACATAACCGGGATCCAACGAATATTCCTTAGTCGAACGTTGTAGACCTGGTCTTTCGGGTCCAACGTCTCTCCTTTAACAAATACGCCCGAGTCTTGAGGAGATGAAGTCCATTTGACCGTTGGCAAGTCCCAGTCTTTAACCTGCACGTGATTAATTCGATATACCTCAGGATATCACCCAGGATGTTAGCAATATCCCCGTCCAGTATCCTGATCACAGATAAACAATTAAAAGCAGGATATAGTTCAAGATACGTATGCTTAGAAAATGAGCCATAACAATTGTCCCCAAATATATCGGTTGGTATACCAATCCAACGTATATATTTTAAAAGTTTCACCTCATAACTTAAGGCAATCAATACGACTAGACCCTTGAAATGACAGTGGTGCAACTTCCAAAGCGTTATTTACTCTTTACCCCCTATATTCAGCCTGTATTAACCGAGGGACTCCTCATTATGGTTACCCTTATCTTCAACCGGATATCAGGTACTTTCCTCTCTATCCTTTCTATTTTCCTTGTTTATATCTCCCTTTCTCCGATTGTGATCTTCCATGGCGACCCGTACCAGATCGCAAATGGCGGACTCCGTTTCCACCTTCCACAAACAGAATCTGCTTCAGAAACCTTCAAAAGAGGTGTGTTCTTTCGATAATTCTGACATCGCGGCCCTACGAGCTTCCGGTGCCTTTCCCGCTGGGACAATCTTCCGTCCATTCGACCGAGAGGTCCGATCGGATTTTTGTTCTGACGAATGGGTCTGCTTCTTCGCCTACCCCTTCTCCATAGGACTTCAATACCCGTTTTCACCTTTTATTTCCCGTTTCTTCGAACTTACTGGCCTGAGCTTTGCCCAAATCATGCCCATGGTTTGGCGCATATTAGTCACCTTGGAAGGAATTAAGGCTCGCCATGTGCATCGAAGATTTGCCAAAGGCTTATCGTTTAAGATCTCATGGTTCCAGCCGATTCCTTCTATTCTTTATTTCCAAAGATCCTCTCATCCTCAAGGCTACCAAGACCGAGGATAAGTGGACAAGAAAATTCTTTTTTGTGAAAAGAGACTCCATTGATTAGGGTTTTGACCTCCCTAAAAGATGGTTGACTTCTGGTAGGACTTAGGGTTTTAGGAATATCCCCAATCATATCCCGAACCTCCATCCTGAACCAACATCCTGATATGTTTATTCCTTTTCTTGCAGCAAACTTTAAAGAACTAGCTCCTCCTAGTGCTGAATCGGAAGGGAGAATAAAAGAGATCTACAAGCTTCCAGAAGGTGAAAGAACCTTTAACCTGCTACTCACAAGCTCAGGCCAAAGATCAAGCTCCAACATGTCTGGTAAGCATATTTTCAGGAATTATCTTTATATTAAACTAATTATTATTTTTAGAAGTATAATAAGCTTAAAACATCTTCCCTTATGTAGTGCCAGTTATTAACCTCGAAGGCTTCCAACTTGACGAGTTGGATAGTTACTTCAGCTTTGTGCCTGCCGAACAAGAACCTAAGCCGAAGCCATCTGCCACACCGAAACCCATCACTTCAAAGACTACCACCGCTTCTAAAGCCCCTCCAGCATCCAGGACCCGGGCCGCTAGTTCCAGGAAGAGGAAAGAAATGGACTCTCCAACCGCCTCGGAAACATTCTCTCTCGAGCATCATGGGTTTAGTGAAGCTACTTCATTCCTCAAGCAGGTAAAAATTCCTTTCCAATATCCTGAACATGCATGTTAATCATTATCCTGTCCATTTTACGCCGATACCTGTATCTTTAACTGCAGGGCTTGGAACGTCTCATGTATTTGTATGAAGACGCCTGTGGGCTTAATAAGATGCTGCAGATCAAGCTCGAAAAAGCTGAAGCCACCATAGCCGATCAAGGAACAATTGCAGCTGCCAAATCCCAACATTATGAGGACAAATACAAGGCAATGACCCAGGAACATCAAGCTGCCCTCCACAAAGCCAATGAGGATGCTCAAGCCAAACTAGATGCCGCCCTTATCCAATATCAGCAGAATATGAGTTCATATCGGGACAGTCTCAAAGCATCCGTGGTCGTCTCTCTTCTCCAAGCCAGGATAAGGATGGCTTATGAGGCCAGGGATTTGGGTTTCGAATGCCCCTCCTGGAACATAAAGACTTGGGAAGCGAAAATACAGGATCTCGGAGGTCATCCCGTTGCTCATCCTGCAAAGCATGCTTGTGAAGAGCCTTCTAAGGCGGCAGAGGAAGTGGCCAATGCTGGTGATGATGCCGAGAAGAATCCTGAGGCTGATGCTGGTGCGAATGCTGGGAAGGAGGTTGCTGATCAAGAAGGTGCCGCTTCTTAGGCGGCGAAGTGGGCGATGATGGATATATGTGCCAAGGCCGGAGCCCACTTTTTTAAATTTCATGGTTGTGGTTGTGTAAACAATTTACTTTTCCTGTCTTCGAACAATTTATATTTCCTTCATTAGAACAATATGATGACCAAAGGTGGATGGGTCCTAGGTTTTAGGATGAAGCCCTTGGTCATCGGTTAGTATAATCTGTTTTGAACTTCGTAGCGGTTGAAGGTGGACAGGTTTCATTTTGAGATAAAACCTTCAACCGTTACGTAGGTATGGTAAAAACTAATTGTGCTTTTGGCGGATGGGCCTTGGTTTAAGGTGAAACCAAAAGCACAACTTTTGACTTGTTAATAATATAACTATCTTTTGACTTATTTGTTATTGCCTTGCATTTCTTAATGTAACTCTTAGCTTTGTAAAAATTTTGTATTGTTATCTTATGAAAATATCCTGATCAATATGCTCAGCGATATATTATAAAAACTTTTTATTAGATAGAACTTCTAAACATTCCTTCAACTTTGTAGAAAGCTTTTTAAAGAGTGAAAAACAGTCCACTTTTCCAAAACCTGTTTTGATAATACCTAAATGATCAAAGTTTCAAACCAATATTAATTTCAAATATTTTAATCAAATATTCTGTGAAGTATTTTGAAAATATATTTTGAGAATATATCAGGATATTTAACCTTTTACCAAACATAGTATTATCAAAAACTTAAACGATGTTTACAAAGGAAAGATCATACCAGGAATAGGGTATAAACCTATTACCAAACTTCAATCCCTTTGCAACTCTTCCAATGAAGATGTCCCCTGTCTGAGACACTTAGTGCATTAGTTCTGAACCTTATCCTTCGAGCTTTACATCATTGCCTTGGTAGGAATGTCCCCTGTGTACAATGTCTTCAAATACTTAGAAATCCTCTGGATATCAATCCCCGTTGTATAGACAATTTTTCATGTTACAGGGGTAAAACCCAGGAATGTTCTGGAAATAAATCCCTTGAATTCTGGGGGAAATCCCAAATTTTCGTGCGCTACAGGCGGGAGTGTATAAACTCCAAGACTTAGAAAGGTGAAAACCTTTAAACCTTTGAGAGTATGAAAATACCCTTTCGTGAGAGAGGGTGATCAATCCTCATATACCTTTAGGATTCAGGATATAGCCAACAGTAACAAAATTGTCAGCCACTTTTACATGGACTGGTCCCGCCACCTTGAACTATCCCTGAATAACTTGCGCTCCAGGCGGAGTGTTTAAACCCAATTCGGAAGAAATGTGAATACCTTTAAACCTGTGAAGGGATCAGGATCCCTTGTACGTGAGAGAGGGGGCCAATCCTCTAATCTTCTGAAGTATCCTGAGTGAGCATCCTGGAGCTATATCCCGAAGCATATACTGCAAAACATCCTTAAACTAAGGTGGGTGTTAGCTTGGCTAACACCCCTCCGATGCTTAAGTTAGTATTGGGTTTCAAAGAATAAATTAAACCAAACATATTTAAAAAAGATAGAATTCATACCATCCTGAGTTAGAAATTAAATTCTAAACTCACTTGAAATAAAGCTTAAGGTGTATAGCATTCCAAGATCTCGGTAGCATATCCTTTTTCATATTCTTGAGTCTATATGCTCATTTCCCTGCTTCTGATTCAACTTCATATGGTCCTTCCCATTTTGGAGCTAGCTTGCCATCGGCAGGATTAGTAGTATTCTGAAAAGCCTTTCTTAACACCCAATCTCCAACCTTAAATCTTCTGGTCCTAATATTCTTGTTATATGCTATGGATATTCTTTGTTGATATGCTGCCATCCTTATCCTTGATGCATCCCTTTTTTCATCTATAGTATCCAAATCCTGACACAAGGCTTCAGGATTCTGTTCAGGATCCCGTAGGGTAGATCTTGCAGTAGGTATTGCCATTTCCGTTGGAATCATTGCTTCTGCTCCAAATACCAAGGAAAATGGGGTTTGGCATATTGCATTCTTTACCGTTGTCCTATCAGCCTACAAAACAAAGGGTAATTCTTCTGCCCATCTTCCTTTTTTGGCTCGAAGTCTCTTCTTTAAGTTATTGACAATTATCTTGTTTGAGGATTCTGCTTGTCCATTCGCTTGAGGATGTACCGGAGTAGATGTTATCATTTTGATTCCCCAACTCTTGCAAAAGTCAGTAGTTCTCTTGCTTATAAACTGAGAACCATTGTCACAGATTATCTCGGCTGGTACTCCGAATCTGGTCAGGATATTTCTCTTTATGAAGGATACTACTTCTTGATCCCTGACTTGGACAAATGCCTCGGCTTCAACCCATTTGGAGAAATAATTTGTCATTACCAACATAAAAACCTTCCCTCCTGGAGCCTTTGGAAGCTTTCCTACTATATCCATCCCCCACTTCATAAATGGCCAAGGGGAAGCAATAGGATATAATGGTTCAGCAGGCTGATGCAGTATGTTACTATGTCTTTGACATGCATCACATCTTCGAGCATATTATGCGGCATCTTTTCTCATTGTTGGCCAATAATATCCTGTCCTTAATACTTTTGAGAATAACGACTTGCCCCCAGTATGGTTACCACAATCCCCTTCATGTATATCCTGAAGTACTTCTTTGGCTTCAGGATCCTCCAAGCACCTCAAATACGGCCCTGCAAGAGATTTCTTGTATAAAACATTATTTATAATAGTGAATCGTGATACCTTCATTCTAAATGCGTTAGGATTTTCATTTCCGGGGATGTGTCCTTCTTTGAGATATCTCATGATTGGAGCCGTCCAGGATTTAGGATCTTCTTCAGGATGCTCTGCTCCAGGATCCTGAATACCCGCTACTTCTTTATCCCGAGGATTCGTTGCAGGATATAAGACATGTAATATTGGTATTTGGGTTCCTTCTGGTATCCTGATCGATGATCCCAGATTTGCTAAGGCATCTGCTTCAGCATTATCCTCCCTTGGTACCTGTTCAAGTGTAAAAACATCGAAATATCCTGCTAATTTTTTGAGAATATCGAGGTATTCGATTAATTTCTCACCCTTGACTGCATAGGATCCATTAAAATGGTTAGTAATTAACAAGGAGTCAACATATACTTGCAAATTCTTGATACTCATATTCTTAGCCAATTCTAATCCTGCAATTAAAGCTTCATACTCTGCCACATTATTAGTAGCAGGAAATTCACACCTAATAGCCTGGGGTAATATGTCCCCCTGTGGCGATTTTAGTAGTATACCTAAACCTACACCTCTTATATTGGATGCACCATCAGTATATAATGTCCAGGATCCTGAAGATTCTCCTAACTGTTGAACTTCTAGGTCTACCTCGTCCTGAATGTCACTACTGAAATCAGCCACAAAGTCAGCTAAAGCCTGAGACTTTATGGCATTTCTAGGTTCATATACTAAATCATAAGCACTCTGGTTTCCTAAGCACATTTTTGACAGGATAATTCGTTTTAACATGGATCCTATGTGTCTCAAAATAATGTCTAAGCTTTGTCGATGCCATGACTAAAGCTAATATCAATTTTTCTAAATGAGAATACCTAGTTTCAGCATCTAACAAACTCTTACTAACATAATAAACATGATATTGCTGACCTTCATGGTCTTTTATAAGAACGGCACTTACAGCATTCCCTGATACAGCGAGGTATAGGGATAGTGGTTCACCATTTTCAGGCTTCATCAATAGAGGTGCAGTTGAGAGATATCGCTTCAAATCCTGCAAGGCTGCTTCATGCTTTGCTCCCCATTCAAATTTCTTATTCTTCTTGAGGTATCATAGAATTCCTTGCATTTTTCCTAGGATCTTAAAATAAATCTATTCAAAGCTGCTACTCGGCCTGTTAACCGTTGTACGTCCTTCATATTCGAGGGTGATTTTATATCCAGGATAGCTTTAATCTGCTCCGGGCTTGCCTCTATCCCCCTTTTCGTCACCATATATCCAAGAAACTTTCCTGCCCCCACTCCGAAATGGCACTTAGCAGGATTTAGCTTCATGTTATATTGATCCAGGATATCAAATGCTCCCTTGATATCCTGGAGGTGATCCTCAGCCTTTTTAGATTTCACCACCATATCGTCAATATATACCTCCATGGTGTCCCCCAGCTTATCTTTGAACATCATGTTCACTAATCTCTGGTATGTTGCACCTGCATTTTTCAAACCGAAAGGCATGGCAGTATAGCAATATATACCTGTTGGTGTCATGAAAGCAGTATCCTCCTGGTCCGAAGGCTCCATTTGAATCTGCTGAAATCCTGAGGATGCGTCCATGAACGTTAACATTTCATGTCCAGCAGTAGCATCCACCATTGCATCGATATGAGGGAGAGGAAATGGATCTTTAGGACAAGCCTTGTTCAAGTCCGTGTAGTCTACACAGACTCTCCATTTCCCGTTTTTCTTCTGTACCACAACTACGTTTGCTAGCCATCTTGGAAACTTGACTTCTCTGATCATCCTGGACTTCAACAATCTTTCAACTTCCTCTTGGATAATCGCATTCTGCTCAGGAGCAAGTTTTCTTCTTTTTTGCTGAACAGGCTTGAATGATTTGTCAATTCCAAGCTTGTGAGTGATAATGTCTTTGGATATGCCTGTCATATCCTCATGCTTCCATGCAAACGTTGACATCCTGCATTTCAAAAAGTTAGTTAACTGCTCTTCAATATCCTTAGGGATATTGGTTCCTACGAGCACCGAGATACCAGGATTATCCTGATCCAGGATAATTTTCTTCACATCCTGCTCCGAATCCTCCACGATATCCTGGGCCCGCATCTTTAATTGCTATGCTGTACTAGGCTTAGTTGAGGAATTCATTGAGGATGAGTAGCATTCTTTCACTTCCTGCTGATCACTTTCAACTTTGACAACTCCCCAAGGAGTAGGGATCTTGATGCATTGGTGATATGTTGATGGCACAGCCTTCATATCGTGAATCCATGGTCTTCCCAGTATGATGTTATAGCAGGATAAGGAGTCCATCACACAGAAGCGTTGTATCGAGTTGACCCCTTCAACATATACTGGTAACTTTATCTCCCCTACGGTATTCCTAGCTTCTCCACTGAAACCCACGAGCACAGTGGACTTCGAAGTAATGTCCATCGGAGATACATTCATCCTCTTCAATGTTTCCAGCTGAATTATATTGACAGAACTACCGTTGTCTACCAGTATCCTGCGTACAAAATGGTTAGCCACATATAATGTTATTACCAAAGCATCATGGTGAGGATCCTGAACAGTATCCCTGTCATCACCATCGAAAGTGATCACTTTATCAGTTGTGAGGGTAGTCATCCTGACTGGTCTGTCTCCCCTCTCACTCTTAGCTTCCTTTGCATGTCTCTTGGCCGCCGAATACGAAGTTCCACAAATATCGGATCCTCCTGAAATAAAGTTAAATATCTTGGCATCTGCTGGGGGTGATGCTGCTCGTTCAGGATCCTTCTCGGGATCCTGACCTTTATTCTTCTTTTTTTCCAGCAAGTCCTTTAGATACCCCTTGCTTAACAGGTAACTTATTTCTTTCCTTAAAGCAATGCAATCCTCGGTCATATGTCCGAAGTCTTCGTGGAAGGCACACCATTTGGATTTATCCTTCCAATCAGCTTTCTGCTGGTTCTTTCGGGGCCACCTAGCTTTGTCCCCTAAACCCTGCATAGCATACATTAACTCAGGTATATTAACAGAAAAGCAGTATTCAGATAAGTCAGGATTTCTTCAGGATCCTCGTCTTCAACAACATTCACTTTCTTGTTATCATTTCTGCCATATGGCTTGGAGCGATATGGCTTATATGAGGTTTCTGATTTCCTGTTAGTTGATTCATAGGATGAGGTAGAATTCATCCTCTCCTGCATCTTCTTGTCATCTTCCAAACGGATATATCTCAAAGCCCTGTTACGAGCTTCGTCGAGATTCCTGCAGGGATTCATTACAAGATCCTGATACAACTGAGAATACTTTTGTAACCCCATCTTAAAAGCTTGCATAGTTGTTGCAACATCAAGATGTGGGATATCCAAGGATTCTCGACTGAATTTGTTCACATAATCCCTCAAGGATTCCTGAGGCCCTTGAGTTATCCTGTAAAGATCACTGGTTAGTTTCTCAAAACTCCGACTACAAGAAAATTGACTGTTAAATAAATTAACCAAATGAGCAAACGAAGTAATTGAGTGAGGAGGGACGTTTAGCAGCCATTTTAAGGTTGATCCTGTCAGGGTAGAACCAAATCCCTTGCATAAGCATGCTTCCTTGAGATCTGGAGGGATAGGATTGATTTCCATCCGTTCCCTATACTGGGCAATATGTTCCTCAGGATCCGTAGTCCCGTCATACAGTTTCATGTTGGGAGTCTGGAATCTCTTTGGTATTTCAGCATCACAGATAGGATATGCAAAGCGGTATATCCTGTGACTGTCTTGGGATACTTCCGGAATTGGCTGGACCACTCCAGGTACACTGGATATCATGTCCTTCAATTTTTGGAGTTCCCGGGTAAATGTTGACGTCATCCCTGCATCCTGCAAAGAGCCATTGTTGTTAGTAGCAAGAATATTATTATTTGACACATTACCGGTCTGAGGATTTTGGCCGTATCCTGAAGCATATCCTGAACTCCTCACAGTCGACATCCTGACCGAAGAGGGTATCTCAGGGGTATGATTCTGAGAATGGCTTGGGACGATACTCCCCCTGTTATCCTCGGTGTAAACTGCGGAACTGAAGTTCAAAGCCCTGGGCTATATAGGAGTGACAGTTTCTTCAGCAGGTCTGCTCGAGCTAGCTTTTAAGAGTTGTATTTCTCTTAACAGCATTTGGTTAGTCTCCTGTTGCTGCCTCATTTATTCCTGCACACTTCCAAATAAAGTCAGAATTTCATCATTAGAGGCTAAAACGGGAGCAGATCCATGAACACTCCGAGTAGGGATAACATCTTGAGATTGTGAAGAAAATGGCATCCTTGGAGGAGGTGGTGGAAGCACCGAACCGGTAGTAGCAGAGGTTGCAGCATACATAGTAGAGGAGCTCATGTTTGATCTTGAGGCCATTGTAAACAATATGGCAAAAAGTTTTGAAAATAGAAAACCGATTAACGATTTTACAAAGATTTTTAGTAAAAGTAGCACCACTTTCCCCACGGTGGGCGCCAAATTGTTTTGGTCAAAAATTACCTAAGCAATTAAGTGATCAAATTAGTTAAGTGAGGTAGTGTGCTAGAATTATGTGTAAAAAATATGTTAACCAAGTTAGATATGAAAACAGTTTCAGGATATGGCTAAGGATATAAAGCTGTATCTATGATCAAACAATGAGCAAAAAAGTAAAGGTTGACACGTGATGTACGAGGAAAGCCCTTGATCAATCTAGATCGCCGGCATAAAACCTCGGGAGCTGACAATCGCAGCTGCCTTGTTCTTCTATTGCTTCAAATATCAGGATACAGTGTAGGATGTGGTGCGGATCGACTATGTGTTACAATGTAATTCGAATACAGGTGTTGTGTGTAGTGTTTGCGATGAGCTAGAGAGAAAGTGTTTGAAAATGTGTAAGTTGAGTGCCTTAATCTGATCCGCCCCCATCTATTTATAGTAAAACAAATGTAACTAACTATCCTACATAACCGGGATCCAACGAATATTCCTTAGTCGAACGTTGTAGACCTGGTCTTTCGGGTTCAACGTCTCTCCTTTAACAAATACGCCCGAGTCTTGAGGAGATGAAGTCCATTTGACCGTTGGCAAGTCCCAGTCTTTAACTTGCACGTGATTAATTCGATATACCTCAGGATATCACCCAGGATGTTAGCAATATCCCCGTCCAGTATCCTGATCACAGATAAACAATTAAAAGCAGGATATAGTTCAAGATACGTATGCTTAGAAAATGAGCCATAACAAATATGATAATCAAATATTGTTTAACCGAAACAAAAACAATAGGAGTGACTAACCGAAAGTTTAATCGAATCCTAATCCAAAAAGTTGTAACCAAAAAGCAAACCCAATGTTCAAACATAAACCCTAGTCCCGGAGACGGTCACGGGACGACTAGCCGCTCATGACGTTCGAACAATCCTCAATAGCTTGAAAGAATGATGAAGACATGATGATTCGACGTTGTGCGGGAAGTGTGTGATGAATGGTATTGATGTTCGATGATGATTTGAGAACTCCCCAACTTTTCATATGCGGCTGCTTAATCGATCCTCTATATATGATGTTAATATCCTTTTAGAAGTGCAAATAAAAATCATAAAATGGCTGCCAAAATGTCACACCCCGATTTCCACGTGTCACCGGTGGGCCCGGTGGGGGAGTATCGTGACGTGGTTGGCAACGTAATAGTCAAACAACACAATATAATAATGCACAGCGGAAGCAATTTAAAAATAAGATACAACGGAATTTATTTATTGAAATCAAAGTCACAATATCCGGTGTTTATCCACAGAACGGATCGAAACAAAATAACAATTATGGTTCAACAGACTTCTGGCATCCTAAGCTTGCGAGACTTTTATTGATGCTTAGGAGACAATCCAGCCAATTTCGTTTAGTACCTGCATTCAGTCTTTTTGGGAAAATACGTCAGTTTACACTGGTAAATACATTCAACTGACTCATTTTGGAAAATGATTAAAAATTGGTTTGGATGCACATGGCATAAACATTTTTATTTAACTTGGGAGAATTATATAATATTATAATCTTGTGAACGAATTACATGTTACTTATGCGTTCAGTAGCCCGAATCAAATCCGGGTTAAAGATCAATGGACACACCACTTTAAGTGAGTTATGCACGGGAGTACGCCTACACCCCGTGCTCAGGTCGTGGCCATCTCGTAAGATGATGCCAGGGATATCCGGGACATGGTCATTAACCCACCAAAGGCTGTAAAGTAAACAAAACTGTTTAAACGAGCCGATCAAATTATTCAACTACCCACTAAGCGTGGAGATTTGATGCCCGATCAAGCGGTACGCTATGTACCGTAACCCAAGCCCGTATAGGGAAAATAAGTTAAAAGTATTTACCTGATGCAAGTATAAATCACAATAAGCAGAATGCACGTAGCTTTTACTGTTTCTCCTAATCTGGAACGAAGGTTTAATATAACCTATTAGAATTCTAACGGGTCTTTTATTAAGCTTAAGCTTAGACCGGCTAGTTTCAAGATGCGGTTCGTACGCACGATTAAGCGAAGACCGGACAGAATGTGATTCAGAACCGACAAGTTTGAAGACTTGTTTAATATGGGTTTATTATTCACATTCTGGATTTTGAGATAAAACCGTTAAGGTTTGACCCGTTTCGGCTAATTCATGTAAACTTGTTACATAAACCGAACCGTACGCGTAATAGGCGTGACGGGTAGTCATGAGAGCTATATACAGGTTTCCTAAGTTAATTATGTCTCAAATATGTTGTGACATCAGTAAGGTGTCTTTCGTTATGCCCGAAACGTGTCTAAACACAAACTGGGACCCGTAGGGGTAGTTTGGTCATTTAAAAGTTTATAAAAGAGTTTAAGTGACAACCTGAGTTACAGGTCTGATGTAATCAGCAAATATACTCAATTTGCTAAGTTACATCAGTAGGTTAAAGCATGTATGTGAATCTTATCATTTTTAACCAAACTAGGCCCCGTAGGGGTATTTTGGTAATTTCACATAAGCCGAAAAACTCAAAACTGAAGTCTAAGTTTATCAACCGTTGCTTACTGTTAAAATATGATAATTTGCCTCTTATATCAGTAGGTATCAACCCGGGTATGTCCAATGTGATTTTAAAACATGCTATGCGCTAAAAACGCTAAATGAGGCGATTAAAGGCCATTACCGGGTTCGATACTTAAATCTGATATTTTTATATTTCCAGAAGGCTTAAAATAATTTATTTATCATAACTAATCAGTGGCAAAAGGTTTGGGGTCGTTTAGATATGTAAAACTCATTTTATGGCCCGTTAGGGCAAAACCGACAATTACCGATTTAAGCCTACGACTATGAGT
This sequence comes from Helianthus tuberosus, assembly GCA_030545235.1. Classification (NCBI taxonomy): domain Eukaryota; kingdom Viridiplantae; phylum Streptophyta; class Magnoliopsida; order Asterales; family Asteraceae; genus Helianthus; species Helianthus tuberosus. Next base: position 7,402,199 of record CM060362.1, read on the forward strand.
TATGCTCAGCCTAAAATTAATTAAAAATCTTTAAAAATCCCAAAATAATATATTACATCAGTGGGTAAAAGATTTGATACCAAAAAGTATGTTTAACTAGGCTATACGCTAATTACGCCATTTTATTAACATAAAGCATTAGTTTTGCGATAATGAGCATAACTCTAAATCTATAAGTCAAACTGACGTCTAACTTTGCATACAAGTCTATATATCAGTAACAAAGGTTTCTACACTTTTACATTTTCATAAATCACGTTTTAAGGTAATAAGGGCATAACGGTCAACATATGAGCAATTAACGGAAACATGCATATTAATTGGATAACTAACGAACCAAGGTGTATAATCATAGAGGGTTTTTCTAACATGTAACCTAGTCCAATTAAAGCTCTGAGGCATTTCTAAAATACGCCTAAACGGGTCAGAACTGAAAGTCAAAGTGAAAGTCAAACTATGCGACTTTCGGTTCGGAACCGGGTCTAAACAGGAAATAGTCGGGTTGAACAGGTTTGGACATGTTCTTACACTTATTACTAAGTTATAACAATGATCAAACAGGTTATATATGTTCTAGATAGCTAATTATGCATAAATGACATTTTAAGCATTATGTTGACTTTTTAATTAATCGTTTGACCCGACATTTGACCTGGTTAGGATGGTGATCAGGGGAAACCCTTTTGAGGTTTTATTACCCACATAAATACCAACCTATAACTACTTTTAATTCGAGATAAGCCTGAGCCATTAGTGACTAATCTCGAAGTCAAACCGTAATTACGACGGTTTGACTTTTAGCTAATTAACCAAGCTAAACTCAAACAAAGAAGAACTAGAAGACTTACACGAGTCCTATGCACGACTTAAGATCAAATGAGAGAGTTCCTTAGCTCCAGAAATGCTCCAAATGATCAGATGCAAGTGTGATGAACAACATTGCACAAGGTGGCTTTATATAGTGAAATTCCCACCATAAGAAGTTGACAACTAACTCTATGATCAACCACAACCATCCAACACTTGTCCCTAGTGTTCTAGCACAGTTATGGGTCGCCCACCATGTTGCAAATGCGTTCAAAAGTCGAGTTTCCGCAAATACAGGCGCCTGTCTAACTTTTCTGCATCTGGGGCTCGTACGCGGCCCGCCTCCTGATTACCATATCCGTACGCGGGCCGCCTGGCCTGCTCAGATCAGATTTTTGATTTTCTTTGATTTCCAACTTGACCTTTGGTTAATTTGAAAGGGTAATTAAGCTTTAACTTGCAATTTGACCCCTTGTAAAATGCCCACAAGGACTTTAGGACTTATACCCACTTTGCCAAGTCTCTGAACACTTCTGATTAACCCGAAAAGTCTTAACTTTCAACGTTTGCACTTTAACCCTTCGCACACGAATTTGATCATAACTTTCTCATACGTTAACGGAACTTTACGAAAATTAAACCGTGTATCCTAGTGAGCATAATTTACCGTTACAAGGCTTCGGGTTTGTCAAAAGGTCACTCAGAGGTATAAATTAAACATGTTGACACATTTAGCCCCTGTAGTTTGTAATCTCTCACTTTTAGCTTCGTATGATCCATGATTTATTCGTTTGAAGGTATGAGCATCATGTAGGGTTAATATACATTATATTTATTCACAGTTGACACTTAGAATACATATATTCACATACTTTCCATGTTCGTCAACTTTAGTCCTTCCATAATATTTCTTTCACACGTTTAAACTTTATGACACGTGTCAAGACATTATAGGACGTGAATTTTCGAGGTGTTACATCCTCACCCCCTTAAAATAAATCTCGACCCGAGATTTACTGAAATAAGTAAGGGTACTTTTCTTTCATCGTGGATTCAACCTCCCACGTGAATTCGGGGCCTCTACGGGCATCCCATTTGACCTTTACAAAAGGTATATGCTTCCTTCGAAGCTTCCTTACCTGTCGATCTTCAATCGACAAAGGTTTTTCAACAAATTTTAAGCTCGCGTCTATATGCACATCTGTATGTGGTATAACTAGTGATTCGTCAGCGAAACACTTCTTTAGATTGCAGATGTGGAACACATTGTGAATTCCACTGAGCTCTTTTGGTAAGTTCAACTTATAGGCAACTGACCCGACACGTTCGATAACCTCGAAAGGTCCTATGTATCTCGGGCTTAGCTTGCCTTTCTTACCAAACCGCATCACTCCTTTCCAGGGTGACACTTTAAGTAGGACTTTGTCACCTACTTCGAAGTGAAAATCCTTACGATTTGGATCAGCGTAACTCTTCTGCCTATTCCGGGCAGCTTGGAGATTGTTACGAATCTGGACAATCTTGTCCGTTGTTTCGAACACGATCTCTGGTCCTGATAACTGGACTTCTCCAACTTCCGCCCAACAAACTGGCGATCTACACTTTCTACCGTATAAGGCCTCAAAAGGCGCAGCCTTTATGCTGGTATGGTAGCTATTGTTGTAGGAGAATTCGATCAATGGTAGGTTCTTATCCCAGCTACCTCCCAAATCGATCGCACATGCGCGTAGCATGTCTTCCAACGTTTGAATAGTACGCTCACTCTGACCGTCAGTCTGAGGATGGTAAGCCGTACTAAAATTCAAACGTGTGCCCAAAGATTGTTGGAAACTCTTCCAAAAATGTGACGTGTACCTAGTATCCCGGTCAGAAATAATAGCTACAGGTATGCCGTGTAGGGCTACAATCTTATCGACGTATAACTGGGCTAACATATCGGAGCTATAAGTCTCCTTGATGGGTAAGAAATGAGCTGACTTAGTCAGTCGGTCAACTATAACCCATATCGTATCATTTCCTTTCCTCGTCTTGGGTAACTTAGTAATAAAATCCATAGTTACCATTTCCCACTTCCACGTAGGAAGTTCAGGCTGTTGTAGCAAACCTGACGGTTTCTGATGCTCGGCTTTGACTTGCGCACATGTCAAGCATTTTGCTACATGGGCGGCTACAGACTTTTTCAAGCCTATCCACCAATAATTTGCCTTCAAATCCTGGTACATCTTATCAGCTCCAGGATGAACGGAGTATTTGGAACTATGGGCTTCTTGGAGGATGACATCACGAAGTCCTCCAAAAATTGGAACCCATATTCGTCCATTTAATCGCAGAATTCCGTCCTTGCTAAGAGTTAACTGCTCCTCAGTTACTCCTAACTTTTCATTAGGATAGTTAGCTTCCAACACAGCTTCTCTCTGTGCAGCTAACAACATTTCCATCAAATTATTCTTTATCTCCATACGCTTGGCGTTAATTCGGATGGGTTTAACCCTTTCCTTTCTGCTCAAGGCGTCGGCGACTACATTCGCTTTGCCGGGATGGTACTTGATTTCACAATCATAGTCATTCAAGGTTTCCATCCAACGGCGTTGCCTCATGTTTAATTCCTTCTGATTAAACAGATGTTGGAGGCTCTTGTGATCAGAATAAATCACATACTTGATTCCATAAAGATAATGCCTCCAAAGCTTCAGTGCGAATACAACGGCACCCAACTCCAAGTCATGGGTGGTGTAATTCTTTTCATGCACTTTCAGTTGTCTTGATGCGTAGGCAATCACCTTGCCTTTCTGCATAAGCACACACCCCATGCCAGTGTGCGAAGCATCACAATAAACCACAAAGTCTTCAATTCCATCTGGCAATGTCAGTACTGGGGCGTTGCTCAACTTTTGCTTCAGAATATCAAAGGATTCTTGCTGCTTAGGGCCCCAAACGAACTTTACTTTCTTCTTGGTCAGGGAAGTTAGGGGTGCAGCAATCCTTGAAAAATTTTCAATGAAACGCCTGTAATATCCTGCCAATCCCAGGAAGCTACGAATCTCCGTAGGCGTCTTTGGCTCTTGCCAATTCATAACAGCTTCAACTTTAGCGGGATCCACCTGGATACCACGCTCACTAACCACGTGTCCAAGAAATTGGACTTCTCGTAGCCAAAATTCACACTTAGAGAATTTGGCATAGAGCTTCTCCTGACGTAGAAGTTTGAGAATACAACGAAGGTGTTTCTCGTGGTCAGCTTGATTCTTAGAATAAATAAGGATGTCATCAATGAAGACGATAACAAATTTATCTAAGTACGGCTTGCAGACGCGATTCATGAGATCCATGAACGCGGCTGGTGCATTAGTGAGCCCAAAAGGCATCACTAGGAACTCGTAGTGACCATAAGGAGTCCTAAATGCAGTCTTGTGAACGTCTTCATCCTTAACCTTCAACTGATGGTAGCCTGACCTCAGATCAATCTTTGAGAAGTAACTTGCCCCTTGAAGCTGATCGAATAAATCGTCGATCCTGGGCAATGGATATCTATTCTTGATCGTGACTTTATTAAGCTCGCGATAGTCGATGCACAGACGCATCGACCCATCCTTCTTCTTGACAAATAGTATTGGCGCTCCCCAAGGAGATGAACTAGGTCGAATGAAACCCTTAGCCAGCAATTCATCTAGCTGCGTCCGCAACTCCTTCATTTCTGTGGGTGCCAATCTGTATGGTGCCCTAGCAACTGGTGCCGCTCCGGGGATGATATCTATCCTGAATTCAACTTATCTATCTGGTGGTAAACCAGGTAGATCTTCAGGAAACACTTCTGGGTATTCAGAAATGACAGGGATGTCTTCTAACTTCGGTTTGGGCTCATCAATAATCACCTGTGCCATGTAGATGACACACCCCTTCTTCAAACACTTGGAAGCCTTGAGCATAGTCACGTGCTCAGGTAGTCCATACTGGGTATCTCCCCGAATGGTAAGTGACTCACCAGACGGAGTCTTTATCACTACTTGCTTCATGTTACAGACGATTTGGGCCTGGTTATGAGATAACAAGTCCATACCCAGAACTATGTCAAAACCGGCTAACTTAAACGGAAGTAGAGACAGAGGAAAAGAATGGTTCTTAATGGATATAACACATCCATCTAACACAGTAGAGACGGTTTCTATGGTACCATCTGCTAACTCTACTTCATAGTTTGTGTTTAAGGTTTTGACAGGTAAATTCAACAATTTACAAAACTTATGATCTACGAAAGACTTATCTGCGCCTGAATCAAAACGTACTCTTGCAAAGACATCATTTACAAGGAAAGTACCTGTTATGACATTATCGTCCTGCACAGCTTCTTTCGCGTCCATTCTGAAGACTCTGGCATTAGTCTTCTTAGCCTCCTCAGGCTTCTTGTTGTATTTTGGGCAGTTGGTCTTGATGTGCCCCTTCTCATTGCAACGGTAGCACGTTGCGTCTTTTATCTTTTTGCAATCCAGGGTTTTATGGTCCGTGGACTTGCAAATTCCACAAGCAAATGATCTTGACTGAGTCTGAGAGCTTGACTCCAGTCTGCACTTTCCATAGTGCTGCTTCTTGCAAATTTTACACCTGGGCTTCTCATCAGACTTATGCCCATCCTTCCTCGACTCAGATCCCTTTTTGTTATCACCGTTCCCACGGTGTTTCTTATTCGACCTTCGCGAACCATCATCTTCACGCTTCCTCTTCTCGGCCTCCTTATTCCTCTGCGATCTCTGCCGGACCGCATCCAGAGTGAGGGATAAGGAAATGTCAGTTAAAGACCTGAAGGTAGCAGGCCGGGAAGCTTTTACGCTTGCCTTGATCTCGGGTTCTAAACCACCAATAAAGCGAGCGATTCTCTTTGGCTCCGGGGTTACCAGGTAGGGAACCAACCGGGACAACGTATTGAAGCTTGTCAGGTAAGCTTCGCAGTCGAGGTTCTTCATCACCAACGATAGAAGGTCAGATTCTATTTTCTCCACCTCATGTTGAGGGCAGAAATTTTCCTTGATCAGGGCAATGAATTGATCCCACGACATGCTATACAACGGGATCTTTCCGGAGGCCTCCATCAGAGATCTCCACCATGCCAATTGCTTCACCCTTGAAGGACTGTGACACAAACTTAACTATATCCCTTTCAGCGCACCCGCTGATATCCACCACCGTGTCCATTTCGTCCAGCCAAGTCATACAGTCGACGGCCCCCTTTTCCCCAGTAAAATCCCTGGGTTTACAAGACACGAAATACTTATAAGTGAAACCCTTGTTACGGGGTCCCTGATGCAGTACCAATTGCTGAGATGGGACACTTTGACGGTTGGTGGACTGACGGTCATCACCATCTTTCTTGGGTCCATCCTTTTTGGGAGGAGGCTTGTTATGAGCCTCAGAATGTGTCCTGGGCTTTGAATGTGATGCATAGTGGGTCCTACTTCGAGTACCACTGTATTCCTCATACTGTCTATCCAAAGCCTGAGTAACAGCGCCGTCTATGATTGCTTTTAACTCGGCACCCGTTAACGTAATCTGGGCGTTCTCATTCGGCTCTGCTGGATGGCTATTGCCTTCATTGGAGTTAGCCATTTGTATTGAACTGTTGCAGAAAACAAGGTCAATATTTTATTTGGGATTTTGTTATGGAATTACCCCTTAGGGTAATTCGTTAACCATGGTAAACAGAGACCATATTTGGTTAACTTATTAATCGCATTAATTTAGGATTTTAATTAAAATTTATCCTAAACACAAACAATAACAATATATATTAGCACATAAGGCTTGATCACATGGACAATTTAAATTATAAGCTATGATTTCAGAGAATCAAGACTTTTAAGGTTTGAACCTAGTTCATTACCCTTATCAGACAGGGAGTCATAGCTACTTCTGTCTTTTGGCTCATATAAAAGTGAGCGGGGCCCGTAGGCATCATATTACTACGTATGGTAAAAATATGATCATCTTAATTGATGATCTTAACCCATGATTCAGAGATCACATAATTGGGTTTGGAATCTTCTAAAGAATCCTTATACATATATAAATGACATGTGATTTTAACGAATCACTTCTGCCAGGAGTGTTAACATGTTTTAAGATGTTAACAGGGATTTGAATCTTTTAAACAGGTCTTACCATTTTGGCCCGGTCTTATATTTGACACGAGGCTAGGTTTCACACTTTAAGATCTTTAATTAAATAATTACATAGGCAGATTAATTTAAAAGGAATGCTTTTAATTTATTTATTTCATTTATAAAGTATATATGCACAATTGGCAATCATGAAATTTATAAAAACAACCATTCCATTTATTTATTCAAAGCATTACACACTTGCCCTAAACGGGTCTTTCAAATTACAAATCTACCCATGCAGGGGTTAAATAACACACATGCCCACGCAGGGGCCAAATATCACACATGTCCACGCAGGGACTTATACTAACAATACACCCACGTAGGGGTTCAAACAAGCATGCCCACGCAGGGGCTCAACAGTAAATACAGGAGAAAAATAACTGTGGAAGGATTCAACGATCCTTCTTGTTCTTCCCCTTGATCAATCCCACTAATCCCTGGAAGAATGTTTGCCTCTCCCGGCGGTCTTCGTGAACTACCCGTTCAACCTGATCCAACCTCTACAGGAGTTCTTCATGTTCGGGTTGTGAGAATCTAGGTAGCTGCGATTGAGCTCGGATGATGGGTCTAGGAGGTATCGCGTATCCCTAAGTCGGGTAACTCACCCCCCATGGATCCCCATAGGGTCCTTGGGTGTTGTAGTTCGCTGCTAACATGTACGGATCAGCCTCCGCGTACCCATAGTCGTGATGCGTTGGGGGTTCAAACGGGTTGTATCCCATGCCACTCGTGTATGCCGGGATTGGGTTATCGAATCCCATCGGCGGTGGTTGTAGTACAGCAGGGTTGGAGGGTCCACCCATTTGTGGGTCCTCCTGGTATGGCGGGTAGTGACTAGCACTTGACTGTTGTGGGGAACTGAAATTGAAGCCCCCCGGTCGTACCGACATGCGTGCACCGGTTCTCCTACGCCTTGGCGGTTGAGGAGGTGCCGGTTGAACTGGTGGCGGTGGAGGTGGTGGCGTAACTGCCACAAACCGGTGGTCCTCGGATGAATCTTGATGATGCGGCTGTGGCTGTGGCTCCTGCTGCTGCTGAGACTGCTGCTGCTGATGCTGCCCATGAGACGACGAGTGGTGAGAAGGCGTATAATACCACTCGTGCTGAGCGAACATAGCTTGGAAACTGTCTGGACCACCATAGGGTGATCCGTGGAACGACGATCCGTCGGAGATTTCGATCGGATGGTTTGGAGTACCACTCGCCGGCATGACGGGGTCCGTATCCTCGTCCATATCATCTGCGTGATCTCCTGAAAAATGGTCCTCTGGACCCAGTGGGTTGAAACCCACGGGCTCTTGTATGAATCATACCGGGTTAAACTGTCCCCGAAAAATAGGTGTAGGGTCTCCATATGAATGATGAGATAGGGATCTCTGAAGTGGTATGTAGGACGGTTGAGGGTTATTGGGTTCATAAGGATTAAGAACAGGAGGTGTTGAAGTATGCGAAACCGACCGTCTGGCCGGCTCGAACTGGTTTCTTCGGTTTTCCCGAGGGTCGTCACTCTCGGTGTTGGATGGAGCTCGCCTTCGTGAAGGTCCAGCTTCATGATCGTTGGGGGCGGTGACTGGCCCCTTTCCACGTCCTCGTGTTCGGAAGAATCTAGGAGGCATTTTGATGTTCCTGTCAATAAGGCATAAGATAACAATAACAAAATATAAAATTTAAAGGACAAAACAAAAACCGAATAAGGTGGAATTTGTCCTAGGTTATAAGTCTAGACTCGAAGGTTTAGATATGTGCAATTGTGTAACTGAGATTAAACACAAAAGGCTAGTGTTTAATTCACTCAGTGTTGGCTCTGATACCAACCTGTCACACCCCGATTTCCACGTGTCACCGGTGGGCCCGGTGGGGGAGTATCGTGACGTGGTTGGCAACGTAATAGTCAAACAACACAATATAATAATGCACAGCGGAAGCAATTTAAAAATAAGATACAACCGAATTTATTTATTGAAATCAAAGTCACAATATCCGGTGTTTATCCACAGAACGGATCGAAACAAAATAACATTTATGGTTCAACAGACTTCTGGCATCCTAAGCTTGCGAGACTTTTATTGATGCTTAGGAGACAATCCAGCCAATTTCGTTTAGTACCTGCATTCAGTCTTTTTGGGAAAATACGTCAATTTACACTGGTAAATACATTCAACTGACTCATTTTGGAAAATGATTAAAAATTGGTTTGGATGCACATGGCATAAACATTTTTATTTAACTTGGGAGAATTATTTAATATTATAATCTTGTGAACGAATTACATGTTACTTATGCGTTCAGTAGCCCGAATCAAATCCGGGTTAAAGATCAATGGACACACCACTTTAAGTGAGTTATACACGGGAGTACGCCTACACCCCGTGCTCAGGTCGTGGCCATCTCGTAAGATGATGCCAGGGATATCCGGGACATGGTCATTAACCCCCCAAAGGCTGTAAAGTAAACAAAACTGTTTAAACGAGCCGATCAAATTATTCAACTACCCACTAAGCGTGGAGATTTGATGCCCGATCAAGCGGTACGCTATGTACCGTAACCCAAGCCCGTATAGGGAAAATAAGTTAAAAGTATTTACCTGATGCAAGTATAAATCACAATAAGCAGAATGCACGTAGCTTTTACTGTTTCTCCTAATCTAGAACGAAGGTTTAATATAACCTATTAGAATTCTAACGGGTCTTTTATTAAGCTTAAGCTTAGACCGGCTAGTTTCAAGATGCGGTTCGTACGCACGATTAAGCGAAGACCGGACAGAATGTGATTCAGAACCGACAAGTTTGAAGACTTGTTTAATATGGGTTTATTATTCACATTCTGGATTTTGAGATAAAACCGTTAAGGTTTGACCCGTTTCGGCTAATTCATGTAAACTTGTTACATAAACCGAACCGTACGCGTAATAGGCGTGACGGGTAGTCATGAGAGCTATATACAGGTTTCCTAAGTTAATTATGTCTCAAATATGTTGTGACATCAGTAAGGTGTCTTTCGTTATGCCCGAAACGTGTCTAAACACAAACTGGGCCCCGTAGGGGTAGTTTGGTCATTTAAAAGTTTATAAAAGAGTTTAAGTGACAACTTGAGTTACAGGTCTGATGTAATCAGCAAACTAGGCCCCGTAGGGGTATTTTGGTAATTTCACATAAGCCGAAAAGCTCAAAACTGAAGTCTAAGTTTATCAACCATTGCTTACTGTTAAAATATGATAATTTGCCTCTTATATCAGTAGGTATCAACCCGGGTATGTCCAATGTGATTTTAAAACATGCTATGCGCTAAAAACGCTAAATGAGGCGATTAAAGGCCATTACCGGGTTCGATACTTAAATCTGATATTTTTATATTTCCAGAAGGCTTAAAATAATTTATTTATCATAACTAATCAGTGGCAAAAGGTTTGGGGTCGTTTAGATATGTAAAACTCATTTTATGGCCCGTTAGGGCAAAACCGACAATTACCGATTTAAGCCTACGACTATGAGTTATGCTCAGCCTAAAATTAATTAAAAATCTTTAAAAATCCCAAAATAATATATTACATCAGTGGGTAAAAGATTTGATACCAAAAAGTATGTTTAACTAGGCTATACGCTAATTACGCCATTTTATTAACATAAAGCATTAGTTTTGCGATAATGAGCATAACTCTAAATCTATAAGTCAAACTGACGTCTAACTTTGCATACAAGTCTATATATCAGTAACAAAGGTTTCTACACTTTTACATTTTCATAAATCACGTTTTAAGGTAATAAGGGCATAACGGTCAACATATGAGCAATTAACGGAAACATGCATATTAATTGGATAACTAACAAACCAAGGTGTATAATCATAGAGGGTTGTTCTAACATGTAACCTAGTCCAATTAAAGCTCTGAGGCATTTCTAAAATATGCCTAAACGGGTCAGAACTGAAACTCAAAGTGAAAGTCAAACTATGCGACTTTCGGTTTCGAACCGGGTCTAAACAGGAAATAGTCGGGTTGAACAGGTTTGGACATGTTCTTACACTTATTACTAAGTTATAACAATGTTCAAACATGTTATATATGCTCTAGATAGCTAATTATGCATAAATGACATTTTAAGCATTATGTTGACTTTTTAATTAATCGTTTGACCCGACATTTGACCTGGTTAGGATGGTGATCAGGGGAAACCCTTTTGAGGTTATATTACCCACATAAATACCAACCTATAACTACTTTTAATTCGAGATAAGCCTGAGCCATTAGTGACTAATCTCGAAGTCAAACCGTAATTACGACGGTTTGACTTTTAGCTAATTAACCAAGCTAAACTCAAACAAAGAAGAACTAGAAGACTTACAAGAGTCCTATGCACGACTTAAGATCAAATGAGAGAGTTCCTTAGCTCTAGAAATGCTCCAAATGATCAGATGCAAGTGTGATGAACAACATTGCACAAGGTGGCTTTATATAGTGAAATTCCCACCATAAGAAGTTGACAACTAACTCTATGATCAACCACAACCATCCAACACTTGTCCCTAGTGTTCTAGCACAGTTAGGGGTCGCCCACCATGTTGCAAATGCGTTCAAAAGTCGAGTTTCCGCGAATACAGGCACCTGTCTAACTTTTCTGCATCTTGGGCTCGTACGCGGCCCGCCTCCTGATTACCATATCCGTACGCGGGCCGCCTGGCCTGCTCGGATCAGATTTTTGATTTTCTTTGATTTCCAACTTGACCTTTGGTTAATTTGAAAGGGTAATTAAGCTTTAACTTGCAATTTGACCCCTTGTAAAATACCCACAAGGACTTTAGGACTTATACCCACTTTGCCAAGTCTCTGAACACTTCTGATTAACCCGAAAAGTCTTAACTTTCAACGTTTGCACTTTAACCCTTCGCACACGAATTTGATCATAACTTTCTCATACGTTAACGGAACTTTACGAAATTTAAACCGTGTATCCTAGTGAGCATAATTTACCGTTACAAGGCTTCGGGTTTGTCAAAAGGTCACTCAGAGGTATAAATTAAACATGTTGACACATTTAGCCCCTGTAGTTTGTAATCTCTCACTTTTAGCTTCGTATGATCCATGATTTATTCGTTTGAAGGTATGAGCATCATGTAGGGTTAATATACATTATATTTATTCACAGTTGACACTTAGAATACGTATATTCACATACTTTCCATGTTCGTCAACTTTAGTCCTTCCATAATATTTCTTTCACACGTTTAAACTTTATGACACGTGTCAACACATTATAGGACGTGAATTTTCGAGGTGTTACGCAAAAATCGAGAGTATGGAGGTTGATGTTGGGCCGCTTTGGGAGCCCAAAAGGTCACGAAGGATGCTACCCAAAATTTCGTGAATTTTGAATCCCAAAATTAATGAATGTTGGCTGCCAATCCAATCCCTTTCGTATGATGAACCCTTCCATGTTGTCCCCTCAAAAGCTACATGTGCAGCCCACTATATGTCTTCCGTGAGTAGTGTATAAGCAACGACCTTGTCACGTTGCATCAACACGCAACCAAGTCCTTGGATGGACACGTCGCAATAAACCACGAAATCGTTTGTGCCTTCTGGCAATGAGAGAATTGGTGCGCTACAAAGTCTATCTTTTAAGAGCTGAAAAGCAGATTCCTGTGCATCACCCCAACGATAGGTGACACCCTTCTAAGTTAGCGAGGTGAGAGGTTGCGCAATCTTTGAGAAATCCTTGATGAATCTTCTATAGTAGCCCGCCAAACCCAAGAATTGGCGGATTTCTGTTGGTGTACGGGGTGCAGGCCAGTTCTTGATCGAGTCAACCTTGGACGGATCAACATGAATCCCATCCTTGTTTACCACGTGGCCTAGAAAGTGGACTTCGCGAAGCCAGAAGTCACATTTTGAGAATTTGGCATACAACTGCTCTGCTCGAAGAAGTTCCAAAATAAGTCTCAGGTGATGTGTCACACCCCCAAATTCCACACGCGGAGTACTACCGCTTGGAGGCGTGACATGACCAGGATCAAGCCACCAATCATATTGAACATAAGTATGTATCTCAAAAGTCATTCATCAATACGATAGGTGTTTACAAAACCAAATATAAACAAGTGTGTAGCGGAAGCATTTAATGTAAACCCAACAAAAGTTTAAGTACAAAATGTTATAAGGTTTAACAACACAATCACGATCCATGTCCACAACGACTGTGCCTCCCGTGCAAGCTCCAAAAGTACCTATGGTCCTGCAAGGCATGTAACAGAGGGTCAACAAAAAGTTGAGCGAGCTCACAGAAAGTAATGCGTAATAGTAAGTTTGTTTGTAACATGTGGCTCTACTGGGCCTGTAGTAAGTTCTATTGGTGGGGGCTTCCCGTGTTGTATAACCACTAGACTATTTGTAACCACTATGTGTTCTTCACAACCGAGAACAGTAATACGTACCAGTGTTACGTAGGTTTTATGTAAGTATCCTTCACAACCGAGGATAGTAAATAGCATAAGTATATGTAGGTTTTACGTAAGTATCCTTCACAACCGAGGATAGTAAATAGCATAAGTATACGTAGGTTTTACGTAAGTATCCTTCACAACCGAGGATAGTAAATAGCATAAGTATACGTAGGTTTTACGTAAGTATCCTTCACAACCGAGGATAGTAAATAGCATAAGTATACGTAGGTTTTACGTAAGTATCCTTCACAACCGAGGACGATGGTATGGTAGTCTAGTAATAATGTCCGCATGAATCCATTCAACCTTATTCCTTAAATCCCATTCCCAAGCCCTGGGAATCCCATGCCTTGGTAGAAGTGTGAACTCACCTTGTTTGCTCGGTATGCTAGGTATGTGCTCAAAGTAAGTCAATCACGTCCTAAAGTATGCACGTATGTGAAATCAGTTTGCGTCCAAGTTATGCACGTATAAACATGTAGCACGTAATCACAATCATATACAAGATAGCTACACTTAACAGCAGTCAAATATTCCAGTTAACACTTAACATAATTAACTCAAGTTACTGCACAGATCAGCTATTCGGCGAAACACGCATGTTGGCGAAACACAGATAATGACGAAACACATATAATGGCGAAACACATTCTGTTTCGTCGAGGTGTCCCCTGGCGAAACAGAACTTCTGATTCGTCGACTACTCTTGGCGAAACACATTCTGTTTCGCCGAGAGTTCTGTTTCGTCGAACAGTTCAGTTTCGCAGACATCAGTTACAGCAGAGCGAAAAACACATAAACCCTAACAGCCGTAAAACAGCAATTCCTCATCATACAGAAATCGTTCAACACAGAAATCATTCAATCCTCGCTCAATATAATGAGTCTTATGTTACCAACCATTAATCTATGCATCACAACCGAAACATCAATGAACCAGGGATCATATCATCATCTTCATCAATAAAATCATGTAATCATCACAAAACAACACTCATAAACTCCATACTCTATGCATACCCGCTAACATGCATAATCATTGAGAGGTTCATGAAACCCTAAGTATTCATCATACACATACACTCCTATAATCCAGAAATCAAGCATAAACACAACATGTATAAAGAAATCAAGGGACAAAGAAACCGATTTAGACAAGCACGCACTAACCGAGATATTCGGGATGAACAAGGGAGGATTCGAGAGAGAAAGATGATGGTTGATGATGGGTATCGCCTTTTCAAAAGAGAGAGTTCTAGGGTTTCTATTTTTGATAAAAGTGTGAAACAGGAAGTCGGTTTCACTTAATATCCACGAATTACCGTTCTGGGCCCTTAATGGGCTTTGCGAATCAATGGGCCGACGAAACACATCAGTTTCGTCGTGAGGTGATATGGCGAAACACACTGTTTCGTCGAGTTGCTTGATGGCGAAACACACCAGTTTCGTCGGAATGTATATGGCGAAACAGTCTGTTTCGTCAGGTCCTTCCATGTTTTAAACAGTTTAAGTTTTCAACAGGTGTTTCATGATATACAGCCAAACACAAAATCATGCAACCACAATTGTTCATTATAAATTAACGTATACAGTTACAAGTTAAACAAGTCAAACAACTACACAGTCAAAGTCAACGTGCACTAAATGCGAAAAAAAAGAAAGTCGGAAACTCGAGTTGTCACATTATCCCCAACTTGAAAGAAATTTCATCCCGAAATTTAGCATGCGGTTACTGAGGAAGCTAGGTAAGTTATCGTTTACTGGTTTTCCTGGGGTGTCACATCATCCCCCCCGTTGAGTTGGGATTTCATCCCGAACTTCTGTAGTAGCTTCAGCCTCAGTAGTAGTTGCATTGTTTTCGAACAACTGGGGATATTTGAGTTCCATTTGATCTTCGCGCTCCCAGGTGAACTCTGGGCCGCGACGGGAGTTCCAACGAACTCGTACAAGAGGTATTCTAGTGTTCTTGAGGACCTTAACATCCCGGTCCGTGATTTCAACTGGTTCCTCGACGAAATGCAATCGTTCGTCGATAGTGAGCTCCTTCAGAGGAACTATGTGGGTCTCATCTGACTGAAACTTCTTCAGATTCGACACGTGAAAGACGTTGTGAACTGCACTGAGTTCAGCAGGTAAGTTCAGTCTGTAGGCCACTTTGCCTATTTTCTCTATAACTTCGAAAGGTCCGACATAACGCGGATTGAGCTTGCCTCGTTTGCCAAAACGAACCACACCCTTCCAGGGCGAAACTTTGAGTAGTGCTCGATCCCCAACTTGGAATTCGAGTATTTTCCTGTCTTTATCGGCGTATACTTTCTGACGGTCACGTGCTGCCGCCATGCGTTGTCGTATTTGAGCAATCTTTTCAGTAGTATCAACTACCATTTCTGGACCTGTGATCTGACTGTCACCCACCTCTGCCCAACAAAGAGGTGATCGGCATTTACGCCCATACAATGCCTCAAATGGAGCAGCTCTAATGCTGGTGTGGTAACTGTTGTTGTATGAAAATTCCACAAGTGGCAGATGCTTTTCCCAGCCCTTGCCAAAGTCAATTACGCACGCCCGAAGCATGTCTTCTAGAGTTTGAATAGTGCGCTCAGATTGCCCATCGGTCTGAGGATGATAAGCTGTGCTCATGTCTAAATGAGAGCCAAAAGATTTGTGCATTGCTTGCCACAGTTCTGAAGTAAAACGTGCATCACGATCAGAGATAATAGATGTGGGCACCCCGTGCCTCGAAACAACTTCCTTAAGGTATATGTCTGCTAGAGTGGAGAACTTATCCGTTTCCTTGATAGCCAAGAAGTGAGCAGACTTTGTGAGTCGATCCACGATCACCCAAATAGTATCATTCCCACGTTGAGATCTGGGTAGACCAGTAACAAAATCCATGGAAATTTGCTCCCATTTCCATTGTGGTATCTCAGGTTGCTGGAGTGGGCCTGATGGTTTCTGATATTCTGCCTTGACTCTCGCACAAGTCAAACACTTTCTAACGTAAGTTGCTATGTGGGCCTTCATGCTAGGCCACCAATATGTAGTTCTGAGGTCGTGGTACATCTTATCTGAACCAGGATGTACTGAGTAGCGAGACTTATGAGCTTCATCCATTACAAGCTCGCGTAGGTTGCCATAGAGTGGGACCCAGATGCGTCCGGTTACATTATAGGCGCCGTCTGCCCTTTGTTCTAACCGTTGTCTTGAGCCGCGTAGAGCTTCAGCCCTGACATTTTCCGGTTTCAATGCTTCTACCTGAGCATCTCGTATCTGTGAAGGAAGACTAGACTGAATAGTGAGTTGCAACGCTCGTACACGTCTAGGTATAGTATCCTTTCGACTGAGGGCGTCGGCCACCACATTGGCCTTGCCTGGATGGTACTTTATAGCACATTCGTAATCGTTCAGTAGCTCGACCCATCGACGCTGTCGCATGTTCAGGTCTTTCTGCTTGAAAATATACTCAAGACTCCTGTGATCGGTGTAAATGGTGCACTTGGTGCCGTACAGATAATGTCGCCATATCTTGAGCGCAAAAACAACAGCTCCAAGCTCTAAATCGTGTGTAGTGTAATTCCGTTCGTGAATCTTAAGTTGGCGTGAAGCATAAGCAATAACTTTATCCCGCTGCATCAACACACATCCAAGACCTTGGATAGATGCATCGCAGTAGACTACAAAGTCGTCCGTGCCTTCAGGCAATGAGAGGATAGGTGCGCTACAAAGTCTATCCTTTAAGTGCTGAAACGCTGTATCCTGTGTATCACTCCAACGGTAAGCAATACCTTTCTGTGTCAGCAATGTAAGCGGCTGTGCAATCTTTGAGAAGTCTTTGATAAACCGTCTGTAATAACCCGCCAAACCCAAGAATTGGCGTATTTCTGTAGGTGTACGAGGCGCAGGCCAATTCTTGATCGAATCTACCTTGGATGGATCAACATGTATCCCATCCTTGTTTACCACGTGGCCTAGAAAGTGGACTTCACGAAGCCAGAAGTCGCATTTTGAAAACTTAGCGTACAGTTGTTCCGTTCGAAGGAGTTCCAGAATAAGTCGTAAATGCTGTTCGTGTTCCTCCCGATTCTTCGAGTAAATCAGGATGTCGTCAATGAAAACAATAACAAACTTGTCAAGATAAGGTTTGCACACCCTGTTCATAAGATCCATGAAAACCGCAGGCGCGTTCGTTAGCCCGAAAGGCATGACTAAAAACTCGTAATGGCCGTAGCGAGTTCTGAATGCTGTTTTGGAGACGTCCTCATCCCGGACTCTCAGTTGATGGTAACCCGACCTTAGATCAATCTTTGAGTAATAGCTCGACCCTTGCAACTGGTCAAATAAGTCGTCGATACGTGGAAGTGGATAACGGTTCTTCACCGTCACCTTGTTCAGTTCACGGTAATCTATGCACATACGAAAGGTACCGTCTTTCTTCTTTACAAATAATACTGGAGCTCCCCAGGGCGAAGAGCTAGGACGTATGAAACCCTTTTCCTAGAGTTCTTGCAATTGCTTAGACAGTTCTTCCAGTTCAGTTGGAGCTAAGCGGTAAGGCGCTCGAGCTATAGGTGCTGCTCCTGGAGCTAGCTCGATCTGAAATTCGACTTGGCGATGAGGCGGTAACCCAGGTAACTCTTCAGGAAACACCTGAGGAAAGTCGCGTACTACAGGAATATCCCCAATCTTTTTCTCTGTCGTCGATGTATCAGTAACGAGTGCTAAAATAGCTACGTGGCCCTTTCGCAGACACTTCTGAGCCTTCAAGAAGGAGATGATGCCACTCACGACACCACTCTTGTCACCTTGAACTTCGAGAGGTTCTTTGCCAGAACGAGGAATACGAATGATCTTCTCCTTGCATAGGATCTCTGCTTGCTGTTGGGATAACCAATCCATACCGATGACAATGTCGAAACTACTCAGAGTTATAGGAATGAGATCGATAGAGAAAGTCTGACCAGCGAGGATAAGATTACAACCCTGAACTATGTGTGTGGCCTCTAGACTTTTACCGTTAGCTAACTCTACTACATGTTTGGTGCTTAACAGTGTTGGTGCGCGTTTAAGCATTTTACTAACTTTCAGAGACATATAACTGATATCCGCACCCGAATCAAATAATACCGTAACATAAAAGTCGTCGAGAAGAAACTTACCCGAAACCACATTAAGATCGTTCCTTGCGTCACTCTGACCAATCACAAACATACGACCCTTTGCACCATTGTTGTTGTTGTTTCCCCCATTGTTGTTCCCAGTGCCCTGATTATTGCTGTTGTTGTTCTGGTTTCGGTTTAACTGAGGGCAGTGTCTTTTGAAGTGACCTTCAGCACCACAATGAAAACATCCCTTGTTACCCTGTTGTTGGTTCTGCTGCGTTTGCTGCTGCTGTTGATTCTGAGTTACAGGCCGTGGGCTCCTACAATCCTTGGCCTCATGGCCCATCCTGAGGCACCTCCGACAACGACCCTTGTTGCACTGGCCACTGTGATGCCTGTTACAGTTGTTACACTTTGGGAGGTTCCCTTGATAACCACCCTGCCTGTGACTGCCCGAAGATTGCTGACTTGGGCTCTGATAGTTGTCAGTCTTTCGCTGCTGAACTTGAGACTGTACTAAAGCTGAACCTTTGCTGGAATCCCCCTCCCATTTTCTCTTGTTAACACTGGGGGTAGCAGGAGTAGTTGCTGAAACAGTGGCAGTAGTAGTAGCGTTGATGCGTTTAGGCAGCTTGTTCTGTTCCACTGCCTGATCGGTGAGGCGATGAGCTAGCTTGACGATCTGTTGAATAGTGCCAAGATTCGCTGAGGTTACGTGGCTTTGAATTTCCGGCACCAGGCCATTGAGATATAGTTCGATACGCTTAATGGGAGGGTCCACCATAGTAGGACACAGAATAGCCAACTCATTCGATCTTCTGGTGTACGCTTCAATTTCTGACCCAGTCATTTTCAAGTGATAAAACTCTACCTCCAGCTTATGAATATCATCACGGCTACAGTATTCCTCTTTAATCAAATCCTTGAAATCATTCCAAGGTGTGGCGTTAGCAACAGCCAATCCTAACATCTGCACTTGCGCATTCCACCAAGTCAGCGCAATGCCTTCTAGTGTACCAGTGGCGTACTTCACCCTGCGAGCCTCAGGGCATTCGCACATTTCGAATACGGACTCGAGCTTTTCAAACCAATGGAGGAGTCCAACCGCTCCTTCCGTGCCACTAAAAGTAGTAGGACGACAGTCCATGAAAGTTTTGAAGGTACAAACAGGTGGCTGAGCATGCTGACCTCCTGCTTGTGCGGCTGTAAGTGCCTCAGCAACTCGCTCGTTAATAAGAGCCGTCAGTTGGGCTTGCGTCATGTTGATACGTCCAGACATGACCTTCATAGTAAATATGACATAAGTGAGAGAGGTTCGCGAGTAGTGCGATAACAAAAGGGAGTAATCACACAAGTGTTCTCATGCAATAGTGTCAAGTTAACCTAAGCATACCCGGAGCAAAGTTCTATGCAATTCTAGCAAGTAGGCAATAAGACATGTACCATATTACCTAGAGTGATGAGTCTTGCACGTGGAGCGAGGCGTCGTTGTGGATCGTTGAGCACTGTTCTGGTTATAGTCTGGTTTTAATAAAAACGTTTTTCCCTTATTAAAACCGAGTTCTCTATAACCAATGGCTCTGATACCAATCTGTCACACCCCCAAATTCCACACGCGGAGTACTACCGCTTGGAGGCGTGACATGACCAGGATCAAGCCACCAATCATATTGAACATAAGTATGTATCTCAAAAGTCATTCATCAATACGATAGGTGTTTACAAAACCAAATATAAACAAGTGTGTAGCGGAAGCATTTAATGTAAACCCAACAAAAGTTTAAGTACAAAATGTTATAAGGTTTAACAACACAATCACGATCCATGTCCACAACGACTGTGCCTCCCGTGCAAGCTCCAAAAGTACCTATGGTCCTGCAAGGCATGTAACAGAGGGTCAACAAAAAGTTGAGCGAGCTCACAGAAAGTAATGCGTAATAGTAAGTTTGTTTGTAACATGTGGCTCTACTGGGCCTGTAGTAAGTTCTATTGGTGGGGGCTTCCCGTGTTGTATAACCACTAGACTATTTGTAACCACTATGTGTTCTTCACAACCGAGAACAGTAATACGTACCAGTGTTACGTAGGTTTTACGTAAGTATCCTTCACAACCGAGGATAGTAAATAGCATAAGTATATGTAGGTTTTACGTAAGTATCCTTCACAACCGAGGATAGTAAATAGCATAAGTATACGTAGGTTTTACGTAAGTATCCTTCACAACCGAGGATAGTAAATAGCATAAGTATACGTAGGTTTTACGTAAGTATCCTTCACAACCGAGGATAGTAAATAGCATAAGTATACGTAGGTTTTACGTAAGTATCCTTCACAACCGAGGACGATGGTATGGTAGTCTAGTAATAATGTCCGCATGAATCCATTCAACCTTATTCCTTAAATCCCATTCCCAAGCCCTGGGAATCCCATGCCTTGGTAGAAGTGTGAACTCACCTTGTTTGCTCGGTATGCTAGGTATGTGCTCAAAGTAAGTCAATCACGTCCTAAAGTATGCACGTATGTGAAATCAGTTTGCGTCCAAGTTATGCACGTATAAACATGTAGCACGTAATCACAATCATATACAAGATAGCTACACTTAACAGCAGTCAAATATTCCAGTTAACACTTAACATAATTAACTCAAGTTACTGCACAGATCAGCTATTCGGCGAAACACGCATGTTGGCGAAACACAGATAATGACGAAACACATATAATGGCGAAACACATTCTGTTTCGTCGAGGTGTCCCCTGGCGAAACAGAACTTCTGATTCGTCGACTACTCTTGGCGAAACACATTCTGTTTCGCCGAGAGTTCTGTTTCGTCGAACAGTTCAGTTTCGCAGACATCAGTTACAGCAGAGCGAAAAACACATAAACCCTAACAGCCATAAAACAGCAATTCCTCATCATACAGAAATCGTTCAACACAGAAATCATTCAATCCTCGCTCAATATAATGAGTCTTATGTTACCAACCATTAATCTATGCATCACAACCGAAACATCAATGAACCAGGGATCATATCATCATCTTCATCAATAAAATCATGTAATCATCACAAAACAACACTCATAAAATCCATACTCTATGCATACCCGCTAACATGCATAATCATTGAGAGGTTCATGAAACCCTAAGTATTCATCATACACATACACTCCTATAATCCAGAAATCAAGCATAAACACAACATGTATAAAGAAATCAAGGGACAAAGAAACCGATTTAGACAAGCACGCACTAACCGAGATATTCGGGATGAACAAGGGAGGATTCGAGAGAGAAAGATGATGGTTGATGATGGGTATCGCCTTTTCAAAAGAGAGAGTTCTAGGGTTTCTATTTTTGATAAAAGTGTGAAACAGGAAGTCGGTTTCACTTAATATCCACGAATTACCGTTCTGGGCCCTTAATGGGCTTTGCGAATCAATGGGCCGACGAAACACATCAGTTTCGTCGTGAGGTGATATGGCGAAACACACTGTTTCGTCGAGTTGCTTGATGGCGAAACACACCAGTTTCGTCGGAATGTATATGGCGAAACAGTCTGTTTCGTCAGGTCCTTCCATGTTTTAAACAGTTTAAGTTTTCAACAGGTGTTTCATGATATACAGCCAAACACAAAATCATGCAACCACAATTGTTCATTATAAATTAACGTATACAGTTACAAGTTAAACAAGTCAAACAACTACACAGTCAAAGTCAACGTGCACTAAATGCGAAAAAAAAGAAAGTCGGAAACTCGAGTTGTCACATGATGCTCGTGTTCCTCCTGACCCTTCGAATAGATCAGGATGTCGTCGATGAATACAATAACAAACTTATCCAGGTAAGGCTTGCACACTCTGTTCATAAGATCCATGAAGACCGCAGGTGCATTCGTCAATCCAAAAGTCATAACCAGAAACTCGTAATGCCCATACCGAGTCCTGAATGCTGTCTTCGAGATATCCTCATCCCGGACTCTCAGTTGATGGTAGCCTGACCTCAGGTCAATCTTTGAGTAGAAACTCGACCCTTGCAACTGGTCGAATAAGTCATCAATGCGTGGAAGAGGATAACGATTCTTCACGGCCACCTTGTTGAGTTCGTGGTAGTCAATACACATTCTGAAGGTATCGTCTTTCTTCTTCACAAATAACACTGGAGCTCCCCAGGGCGAAGAGCTAGGACGTATGAAACCCTTTTCCAAGAGTTCTTGTAACTGTGCGGATAGTTCTTCTAGTTTAGATGGAGCTAGACGATAAGGTGCACGAGCTATTGGTGCTGCTCTAGGAGCTAACTCGATTTGAAACTCGACTTGTCGATGAGGCGGAAGACCAGGTAATTCCTCAGGAAATACCTCAGGAAAATCGCGCACAATAGGAATGTCTTCTATCTTCTTTTCTTTCGAGGATGTATCAGAAACGAGGGCTAGAATAGCGGTGCGGCCCTTTCGCAAACACTTTTGGGCCTTAAGGAAAGAGATGATGCCCACAACAGCACCACTGTTGTCGCCATGAATCATGAGAGGTTCTTCACCAGAACGAGGAATACGGACGATTTTCTCCTTACAAATAATCTCCGCTTGATGTTGAGATAGCCAATCCATCCCAATAACGACGTCAAAACTACCAAGAACGATAGGAATAAGATCGATAGAGAAGGTCTGACCAGCTAAGACGAGATTACAACCCTTAACTATGTGTGTGGCCTCGAGATTTTTACCGTTTGCTAGCTCTACCATGTGTTTGGTGTTCAAAAGTGTTGGAGTGCGCTTAAGCATTTGGCTAACTTTTAAGGACACATAACTAGTATTGGCACTCGAATCGAATAAAACAGTAACAAAGAAATCATCCAGAAGAAACTTACCCATCACGACGTTGGGATCGTTCCTCGCATCACCCTGACCCAGCACGAAAACACGTCCCCTGGCACCATTGCCATCATTGTTACCCCTGTTATTGTTCCCGTTCCCCTGATTATTGTTGTTGTTCTGATTCTGGTTCAACTGGGGGTAGTTCCTCTTGAAGTGACCTTCAGCACCACACTGATAGCATCCCCTGTTACCCTGCTGTTGCTGCTACTGATTCTGTGGAGCTGGTGGCTATTGTTGACGATTCTGATTTGCCGGTCGTGCGCCCCTGCAATCCTTAGCTTCATGACCAAGCTTGTTACACCTCAGACAACGACCCTTATTGCACGGCCCACTATGATGCATGTTGCATCGGTTGCACTTGGGGCGATTTCCTCTGTATCCACCGTGCCCCTGACTACCCGAAGATTGCTGACTAGGGATCTTGTAGTCATCAGTCTTTCGCTACTGAGACTGAGACTGAGCTGATGTTGAACCCTTGCTTGAGACTCCATCCCATTTGCGCTTGTTGTTGCTGGGGGCATCAGAAGTAGTAGTAGTAGTAGCACCAATACGCTTGGGCAGCCTGTTCTGCTCGACTGCCTGATTAGTGAGACGATGAGCCAAATGAATAACTTGCTGGATAGTGGCGAGGTTTGCTGTAGTCACATGACTCTGGATCTCTGGCACTAAACCTTTGAGGTACAGCTCGATACACTTGATAGGAGGATCTACCATAGTAGGACACAAGATGGCCAGTTCGTTCGGTCTTTTCGTGTAAGCTTCTATTTCTGACCCCGTCATCTTTAAGTTGTAGAACTATACTTCCAGCTTGTGGATGTCATCACGATTGCAGTACTCTTCCTTGATCAAGTCTTTGAAGTCATTCCATGGGGTGGCATTAGCAGCAACCAACCCCAGCATTTGGACCTGACCATTCCACCACATGAGCGCTACACCTTCGAGAGTACCAGTAGCATACTTCACCCTACGAGCCTCAGGGAATTCACACATCTCGAAAACAGATTCGAGCTTCTCGAACCAGTGGAGGAGACCTACAGCTCCTTCAGTGCCGTTGAAAGTAGTAGGTCGGCAGTCCATAAAAGTTTTGAAAGTACACACAGGAGGCTGAGCATGTTGACATGTCGTGCGAGTAAGAAGAGACGAAGTTAAACACAAGTGTTGGTTCACGAGAGTAGGATCTAAAGATCCTAGAGTAAGTTACAATGGCAGGTTATACCTCCTGCCTGAGCGGCTGCTAGTGCTGCAGCAACTTGTTCATTGATTAAAGCCGTCAGCTGGGCTTGAGTTAGGTTGATACGTCCACTCATGATCTTCACAATAAGAGAGCATGAGTGAGATAAGTGTCGCGAAAATGCGATGACAGAAGAGAGTAAGCACACATGTGTTTCAAACAATAGTTGCTACATTTATCTAAGCATACCATGAACAATGTACTATGTAACTAACAGGTAGGTAATATAAACATAAACCATATCACCTAGAATGTTGAGTCTTGCACGTGGAGCGAAGCGTCGTTGTGGATCGTTGAGCACTGTACAGGTTATAGTCTGGTTTTGTCAAAAAGATTTTCTCTTTTAAAAACCGAGTTCACTATAACCAATGGCTCTGATACCAATCTGTCATACCCCCAAAATACACAAGCGGAGTATCACCGCATGGAGGCGTGACTGACCAGGACCAAGCCACCAATCATATTGAACAACGTAATTAAGTAAATAAAACCAAACACAATATATTTGGTGTCCAAAAGAAAGTAACCAACTTTAAGTTAAAAGCGGAAGCATAAAATGTAAAACCCAAACATAAGTAATAAGTTCTTAAAGTTTAAATGTTTAACATGGAACTCAACAGTCCATGTCTCACAACGACCACTCCTCCCTGTGCAAGCTCCATAAGCACCTAACGACCTGCAAGGCATGTAACAACGAGTCAACAACAAAGTTGAGCGAGTTCACAGTTGGTTGTTTAGTTTTACAAGTTTGTTTTGAAAACCATAACTTGTTTCGTAAACCACGAGTTAACCAGTATCTTTGTTTCCCAAACCATATCCATAATCAGTGGGGGCTTCCCCATGTGAACCACTAGACCGTTACCATATCGACAACTGACGAAAGTAAGTTGTGCCCTAAGTCAATGTCTATCATCATTGATTGAGTGCCCAGATCCATTAGTACACGCCCGTCCTACCAGCACGGTGTGAGGCTTGTCAACCCTAATAGCGCTATTAACTAATGACCCGCTCGCCATTGGCCCGGCGATTAAGTCGATATAAAAATGAGGGACTTAATGATAGAGTTTTGTCTAGTAAGTTTAAGGTTGTTGTCCTACCCAAGGAGAATACGCAGGATTAATATTGGCATCCTACCCATGGAGGATGGTTGTACATATCCTACCCAAGGAGGATATGTAGGTTCCGTTTTAGCTCTTTAACCCCATTCCCAACCACCGGGAATCCCATGCCTTTTAAAGAGTGTGAACTCACCTCAGTTTGCTCGGTATGCTAAATTACTTGTGCACAACAATTCAGTCAAAGCCTATAGTATGCACGTATACACAATCAGTTTACGTTCGTAATGATTCACATGCAATCTATCATCGCAAAGTGTGCTTGGCAGTTAACATCAGGTAACACGTAAACAGTTATTTCAAGTTCATACAATTCACGCTTCACATAATTGATTTCTCAATCTATTCTAACATAGTTATCCTTTAACAGACTTAACAGACTTAACTAAGTTACTGTGATGGATTCCCAACTTGACGAACACCCCTTTTTCGTCGCGATCCCCCTTCGG
Organism: Helianthus tuberosus; assembly: GCA_030545235.1. Classification (NCBI taxonomy): domain Eukaryota; kingdom Viridiplantae; phylum Streptophyta; class Magnoliopsida; order Asterales; family Asteraceae; genus Helianthus; species Helianthus tuberosus. The sequence continues at coordinate 7,428,359 of CM060362.1, forward strand.
CGAAAACCCCAGGCGACGAACTCCCTTGAGCGACGAAATCTCAAAGGGATTTCGTCGTGATTGAATTTTCGTCGGGTCTTCGTCGGGACAAGGATTTCATCGGGGTGAAACATGATCATCATCAGCAGTTACGAAATCCAGAAACCCTAACTATCGCTTAACAGTTAGTCGACCTCATCAATCAATCACCCAATCATATCAACTCATGCAATCACTTAAATTACTCAATTAATAGTTTCATCATCAATCATCAAACTTAGCCACAAATCATACTAAACCAGATCATCGATATATATACAAGACGGTAATACAAGATCTATCAACACCCAAATAATATGATCATCAAGCATTAAACGGGACATGAACAGTGGCTTAAACAATATTGTTTTCATTCATACAAATCATCAACAGTTTCTCCATAATGGTGATTCACATATTAAATCCTAACCTACACGAACATCATTCATGCATACAACCGATCTAAATCAAACAATCAAATAAAGGTTAACATTAACCGCGATGAATGAGACAATAACTTGATCGATCTAGAGGATTTCGGGGAACACAAGATTGCCATCGCATAGAGGGAGAACTCTAGGGTTTTCTATTCAGCCAGTTGTTTCGCTAACAAAGAAGTTCACGTAGTATATACACACTTAAATGAACTGGGCCCTTAATGGGCTTTACTAGAAAATGGGCCGGCGAAATCAGGGATTTCGCCGTGATGGCCATGGCGAAAACCTGGTTTTCGTCGAGCAGGCTAGGGGCGAAATCCCCCTTGGTTTTCGTCATGAACATAATTATATAATAGCACATCACATATTTCACAAAGTTCATATTTAGCATGTCACACCCCGATATTTCCACGTGTTACCGGTGGGCCCGGTGGGGAGTATCGTGACGTAGTTGATATCATCATAGTCAAACAACACAATATTTAAATGCACAGCGGAAGCAAAAGATAGATTCATTTCAACCAAATAAAATTGTAATATCCAGTATCACAAAATAGTTGAAAAAAATCCACAGGTGGATCAAATAAAAAGAAACTTTGTTCAACAGACTGAAATGCATCCAAGCTTGCGAGACTCTTATTGATGCTAATGAGAAAGCCAGCCTATTTCGAGTAGTACCTGCACTTAATCTTTTTGGGAAAATACGTCAGTTTACACTGGTAAATACAATTAACTGACTCATTTTTAAAAGGTTTAGGAAATTGATTTGAATGCACCAGGCACAAACATGTTATAACTTGGGGTAATTATTTATATATAAACTTGTAAAAGAATTACATGTTCCTTATGCGTTCAGTAGCCCGGGTTGACACCGGGATAGAGCTTAATAGACACACCACATGATATAGTCCCGCGGCGGGTTATTCCCGAAACCGGAGGTTATACCTTACTATTTATATATGCACTAACGGGTGTACGCCTACACCCGTGTGCTTAGGTCGTGACCATTTCGTAAAATGATGCCAAGGATATCCAGGACATGGTCATTAACCCCCCAAAGGATTTAAGCAAACAAAACAATTTAAACGGGTCATTTCAATGAATTAACCATCATACGATTAAAGATTCAATGCCCGACCAAGCGGTATTTTATATACCGTACCCCAAGCCCGTATAAGGGAAAATAAGTTAAAAGTATTTACCTTTGCAAGTAATAATCACAACAAGCAAGTGCACGTAGCTTTTACCGGGTCTCCTATTCTGGAACGAAGGTTTATAATAACCTATTAGAATCCTAACGGGTCTTTAATTAAGCCTAAACTTAGACCGGTTAGTTTTAGATGAAGATACGGTTCGAACGCATGATTAAGCGAAGACCGGAATAGAATATATGATTTCAGTAATCATTAGTACTAAGGGAAAAGAACTTAAGGAAATCCCTGTAGTCTCAGAATACCAGAGGTATTCCCAGAAGAATTACCAGGATTACCACCAGATAGGGAGGTAGAATTTAGGATTCATCTAATTCAAGGAACTATACCGATAGCTAAGGCACCTTATCGGTTAGCACCCATAGAAATGTTAGAACTGAAAAAGCAATTAGATGAATTACTAAGTAAAGGTTTCATACAACCTAGTTCATCCCCTTGGGGAGCACCAGTGTTGTTTGCAAAGAAGAAGGATGGTTCAATGAGAATGTGTATCGATTATAGAGAATTAAATAAAGTTACTATTAAGAATCGATACCCATTACCTAGGATTGATGATCTTTTCGATCAACTTCAAGGAGCTAGATATTTTTCTAAGATAGATTTACGCTCTGGATATCATCAATTGAAGGTACAAGAGGAAGACATACCTAAAACTGCTTTCAGAACTAGGTATGGTCATTACGAGTTTACAGTCATGCCCTTCGGGTTAACGAATGCACCTGCAGCATTCATGGACGTGATGAATAGAATCTGTAAACCGTATTTGGATAAATTTGTAATTGTCTTTATAGACGATATACTTATTTATTCAAAAAGTCAGGACGAACATAGTCAGCACTTACATGCACTCTTAACTTTGTTAAGAAAAGAAAAAGTTGTACGCCAAATTCTCAAAGTGTGAATTTTGGTTACAAGAAGTACAATTCTTAGGACACATGGTGAATCACGAAGGTATTCATGTAGATCCTGCTAAGATAGAGGCAATTACCAATTGGAAGGTTCCACAAACTGCAATGGAAATTAGAAGTTTTATAGGTTTAGCTGGCTACTATAGACGGTTTATTAAGGATTTTTCCAAAATAGCTGTACCATTAACTAAGCTAACCTGTAAAGCAGTTAAGTTTGATTGGGGACCTAAACAAAAAGAAGACTTTAGAATCTTGAAACAGAAATTAACCAATGCTCCAATCTTAGCCTTACCAGAAGGAACTGAAGATTTTGAAGTATATTGTGATGCTTCAAAACTAGGATTTGGATGTGTGCTAATGCAACGCAAGAAGGTAATTGCGTATGCCTCAAGACAATTGAAAAAGCACGAAGAAAATTATACAACTCATGATTTAGAATTAGGAGCTGTAATTTTTGCCCTTAAAATATGGAAGTAGGTTTACTGTCTATACGGATCATAAAAGTTTAAGATATATATTTGGGCAAAAAGAGTTAAACATGAGGCAAAGGAGATGTATGGAAATCTTAAGTGATTAAGACTGTGATATTCAGTATCACGAAGGAAAGGCAAATGTAGTTGCAGATGCCTTAAGTCGTAAATATCATGAGAACCAAAGAAGAGTTCGTGCTCTCAGATTAAATCTACAATTAGATTTAATGGAACAAATAAAGAATGTTCAGGAAACAGCAATCCAAGATAATGCTGAAGGAATGAAAGGACGAATAAAAGAATTAGAGCAAGGAGCTGATGGAATTTGGAGATTCCACAAAAGCAGAATTTGGGTACCTAAGCAAGGAGAATTAAGAAATAAGATTTTAGAAGAAGCCCATAAGTCAAGGTATACAATTCATCCAGGAAACAATAAGATGTACCAAGATTTAAGGAAGAATTTCTGGTGGATAGGTATGAAAAAGGATATAGCTAGATATGTTTCTAAGTGTCTTACTTGTTCACAAGTTAAGGCAGAACATCAGAAACCTTCAGGTCTACTACAACAATTAGAGATGCCTGTATGGAAATGGGAACTTATAACAATGGATTTTGTTACTAAGTTACCCAAAACCAGAAAAGGTAATGATGCGATTTGGGTAATTGTGGATCGATTAATCAAATCTGCTCACTTTCTGCCTATGAAAGAAACCTTTAGCATGGAAAGATTGGCAAAGTTGTATGTAGATAAAGTCGTATCTCTACATGGAGTTCCACTCTCCATTGTATCAGATAGAGATAGTCGTTTCACTTCTCATTTCTGGAAAAGTTTCCAAGAAGCAATGGGAACTCGACTATATCTAAGCACGGCATATCATCCACAAACAGACGGACAAAGTGAAAGGACGATCCAAACTCTAGAAGACATGCTCCGAGCATGTGTGATAGATTTTGGTGGGAATTGGGATGAGCACTTACCATTAATTGAATTCTCCTATAACAATAGTTATCATTCAAGTATTGAAACTGCCCCATTCGAGGCACTGTATGGAAGAAAGTGCAGAACTCCAGTTTGTTGGGCAGAAATAGGAGAAAGTCAATTGTCAGGTCCCGAGATAGTACAAGAAACTACTAATAAGATTACTCAAATTAAGGAAAGGCTGAAGACTGCTCAAGATCGTCAGAAAAGTTATGCAGACAATAGATGTAAGCCGTTAGAACTTCAAATTGGAGACAGAGTACTATTGAAAGTTTCTCCTTGGAAAGGAGTTGTTAGATTCGGTAAGAAAGGAAAGCTAACTCCAAGGTACGTAGGACAATTTCCAGTGATCCAACGTATAGGACCAGTTGCTTCTCATTTACATCTACCAGAAGAGTTAGCTAGAGTACATGATGTATTTCATGTATCCAATCTCAAGAAGTGTCTATCAGATGAATCGTTGGTAGTACCTCTCCAAGATATAGAGGTAAACGAAAAAATTAAAATTTGTAGAGAAACCTCTTCAGATAGAAGACAGAAAAGTGAAGTTTCTCAAGCACAAACGACTAGTGCTAGTTAAAGTCAAGTGGGATTCGAAACGAGGACCCGAATACACTTGGGAGCTGGAATCAGAAATGAAGAGAAAGTATCCTCAATTATTTCAGTAAATCTCGAGGACGAGATTTTTATTAAGGTGGGGAGAATGTAACAAATCTCATCAAAAGTCATATTTATTAGTTTAATTGTCCAATAGGAAACCCTAATTGAGACACCCAAGTGATTCTGCACAAACCCTAAAATTTTCAGAACAATTGGAATCAAGATCAGGGTCCCTAAAAACTCAGGGGGGGTATTCCCTAGTTACGATTATCTTAAAAACTCGCTGGAAAAATTTTAATTTCGAATTCTGTCAAGTCAGCAAAGCTAGTCCCAGACGTGGCCACCCTATGGTAATGAGGTGTCCCTTACGGACCGTAAGGGATGAGTCTTACGGTCCGTAAGGCAAGTTAATTTCGGGTATAAATAGCAGACACTGGCACTTGAAATTCTACGTATGTTCGACGAAGAAATTTGTTCTAGGCACCGAGTTACGTTCTGTTTACCACAATTAACACACACGGATCACTAATCGACGCCGCAATTCAGGGTAATAACTCGATCGCTGATACGATTCAATGTCCGATTGATTAAACTATCCAATGGATGTTTAAGTGCTGCCCACATTAGGGTTTATGCTTTGTCATTCGTCGTTAAATCGATGGATGTTTAAGTATCGCACTTTGTCATTCGTTGTGATGGTTTTAATCTCGTGAGTTATCGTAAATGCTGTGTTAAGTTACTAACCAAATTGTGTGCCTGTTATTAATTTAGGTTAAAAGGCTAATCAGTAGGCTAGGCTCTGCTCAAATTAAATATGCAATGTGAGTCATTCTCTTTTTATCAAATCTGTTTACAAAAAGTATGTTTATTTTCATGATTATAATTACAGTGATTAAGTTTATGTAGTCACCAAATTACAGCCGGTATGTGGGGTATTGTGCACATTACTATTTTTATCACTTTAGGTGGGCGAACCTAATTAATGATACTCGTTACTATTGGGTGAACGGACTCAATAGTAATATGACCACAGTCACCGAAACGAGTCGATGACAAGTACTGTGGGTATTTGGTTGAAATAAACATTGTAATCTCTCTTAATACTGTGAATTATAATACATGAGTCGTTTTTATAAAAGAATGATTCACTCAGTATTTCCCGCTGACAAAACCTTTTTCAAACATGTTTCAGGTGATCTGTTGTGATCCAGGAAAAGTGCCGAGAAGCACTAGAAGCTTAAGGAAGTGGCTCAGTATAAAATAAAGAAACATGTTTTGTAAAATAAGAGATTTCTTCGTAAAAATCTCAAGATTGTAAATTACTGGGTTTTATCCCGAATGGTGAAATAAAATAATCGGGAAATATTTCAGTTTTAAAAAGATCCTGAAGAAACTTCCGCTGTTAATTAAATACCACGGGATTTCTGTCACGTGGCTCCTGAAACGGGTCAAACCGGGTCGGGGGTCGTGACATAAAAATGTGGTATCAGAGCCACTGATCTAAGCCTATTAAGTATTTAGAAATACTTAATTTTACTGATTGCCAATTATATGATTATGTGTTTTATTATCTGATTAATTGTGTATAGTATGGGTAGATCTTTATATGCTAGCCACTGTAGCAATAAATACAAATCTTTAAAATAATTTGACTCAAAGTTTTAGTACCCGGATTACCTACAGTCTAGAAACCTTACCCAGTATGACATAATATTTAAAAGTTTTCTATAAAATTTTGTTATGATTTTTAACTTAGTAATTTTGTGAATTTTGCTAAACAGCATGAGTGACTTGTCTGACGCCCTTCAGAATTTAAATCTTTATCCGGTAAGAATAGAGGTTTCCAGAGATTTCAATAGGTATATACCAGACATAGAAGAACCTAGAGAATTCAACGCTTTATCTCTCGAGAAACCCAAACCTAAGAAAATGGAAATTTGGGAAAGCTCTAGGTAAATTGAGGGGTTACCATCTCAGGAAGAGCTAGATCTGATATTGACAAGTTATGATACTATTAAGCCGAGTAATGAAAATGATTTTATTCATTCTCTTGAAACACAACTACCAATGAACTTAGAACCAGCTATTCCAAACCCTTCAATCCACTCACAAATAGACGAATGGTTGACTAATGAAATACAGTTACAAAACAATCCCTATAAGTTTTTTTCCTCAGTACAATCTAGAACCTTTACCAAATCCACCAATGAGTAACGAGAAAATGGCTGAACTCCGCCATTTTGACAAAGAACTAGTAGATACTGGGAATAGGATCCAAGAGATTTTGGGACAGATCTCCTGGACTTACGATAAGAAGGAACGTCGTTACTAGAATACCAACTGACAAAAGATAGGGGGTTTATGGAACTGTAGTGGTGTAATAGTAATAAGTAAAATCAGTCTGTAAAATAACTACAAATAAAACTTTGTAAGATAATAGTGTGTATTGATGCATACTATTAAATATAAATGGAAATCGAGAATCGAGAATCGATAGTTTTGGCTATATTGGTGTTATGAATTCTGTATAATTGTTTTGTGTAATTGTTATTTATTTGATACTAATAAATTATATATATTAATTATCAGATGGAAAACGCTAATAATGAACCAGTAAATGAGATTAATCAATCTGAGCAACAACCGGGGGATCAATATATGACTAGGCAGGATATAGAAAATATAGTTGCTCAAGGGATAGCCAATGCTATTCCAGCATTCGTTGCTGCTGTTAAAAATCCAATAGAACCGCAACAAATCGTTCCTAGCAAACGTATTTCTGAAGATAACTTCAGTAATAGTGTAAACGGAGGCAATGATCATGTTAATCATAATGAGGAACCACATCAAGCTCCATTTCCTAAGAAAATGAAAGCCGCAACACCTGGTTGCACTTTCAAAGAATTCCTTGCTTGTAAACCCACTGAATTTGCAGGCAATGAAGGAGCAACTGCATCACTGCGTTGGTTAGAGAAAACTGAAGCAGTAATTGCAATAAGTAAATGTGCTAAAGATGATCAGGTCATGTACGCGTCAAATCTTTTCAAAGAAGGGGGCGCTAGAATGGTGGAACACGGTGTTACAAGCTAAAGGAAGAAATAGGGCTTATGCCATGAACTGGGAAGAATTTAAGAGTCTTGTAGAAAGAAAATTATGTCCCGAATATGAAAAAGATCAAATGGCAAATAAGTTTTTAAACCATAAAATGATGGGTGTAGATTGTCACGGTTATACTTCGACATTCTTTGAATATGCTAGAGTGGTACCAACGCTGGCTTCGCCAGAACCGGTACTCATTTCTCGCTATATTTGGGGATTGATTAGTGAAATCCCTAACATCGTTAAAGCTGCGAGACCTCGTACGATTGACGATGCGGTGGAATTAGCTAATACCTTAACCGACGAACTGGTACGCACGCAAGATGAAAACAGGAAGAAGGAACTGGCTCAGAAAATTACCCAAGGATTTCGTATGGGTAATAATAACAGCTTCAAGAAAAGAGGAACAGGGCAATCTTCAAATCCGCCGTTTTGCAGGAATTGCAGAAAGAAACATTTTGGAAGATGTAGTGTAACCTGCAATTTTTGTAAAATGGTAGGACATCGTGAAGAAAACTGCAAGAAGAAATCCACAATCTGTTACAATTGTGGAGAAGTAGGACATTTCAAAACAGAATGTCCTAAATTGGTTAAACCAGCAGACAACAAAGCTAAACCAGCTGACGGAGCTACAAAGAAGAATGTTAGAGCCTTTCAGTTAACTACTCAGGAAGCCGAGATCATTCCAGATGTGATAGCTGGTACGTTCTTAGTTCACAACATTTACACCAAAGTATTATTTGACTCTGGTGCCAACCAAAGTTTTATTAATACTTCATTCTGCCAAGCTCTTAATATACCCTTAACCAACATTAGGCAGATTTTTACAGTCGAAACGGCTGATGGGAATTCAGTTAAAATAGATAAGGTTTTGCAAAATATAGAAATAGGACTTTCAGGTCATAAATTTGCTGCAAATCTGTTACCTATGAAATTAGCTGAATTCGATGTTGTGTTAGGAATGGATTGGTCAGTAGCCAACCATGCTCGAATTCTCTGTGATAAGAACTCTATAGAAATTCAGGCACCCACCGGAGAAGTAATTGTGATTACAGGAGATAAACCACATAAGCCTATGAAGTTCATATCAGTAATGAAAGTTGCTAATTATGAACGAAAACAAGGAATAGTATATATGATTTCAGTAACCATTAGTACTAAGGGAAAAGAACTTAAGGAAATCCCTGTAGTCTCAGAATACCCAGAGGTATTCCCAGAAGAATTACCAGGATTACCACCAGATAGGGAGGTAGAATTTAGGATTCATCTAATTCAAGGAACTATACCGATAGCTAAGGCACCTTATCGGTTAGCACCCACAGAAATGTTAGAACTGAAAAAGCAATTAGATGAATTACTAAGTAAAGGTTTCATACAACCTAGGTCATCCCCTTGGGGACCACCAGTGTTGTTTGTAAAGAAGAAGGATGGTTCAATGAGAATGTGTATCGATTATAGAGAATTAAATAAAGTTACTATTAAGAATCGATACCCATTACCTAGGATTGATGATCTTTTCGATCAACTTAAAGGAGCTAGATATTTTTCTAAGATAGATTTACGCTCCGGATATCATCAATTGAAGGTACAAGAGGAAGACATACCTAAAACTGCTTTCAGAACTAGGTATGGTCATTATGAGTTTACAGTCATGCCCTTCGGGTTAACGAATGCACCTGCAGCATTCATGGACATGATGAATAGAATCTGTAAACCGTATTTGGATAAATTTGTAATTGTCTTTATAGACGATATACTTATTTATTCAAAAAGTCAGGACGAACATAGTCAGCACTTACATGCACTCTTAACTTTGTTAAGAAAAGAAAAGTTGTACGCCAAATTCTCAAAGTGTGAATTTTGGTTACAAGAAGTACAATTCTTAGGACACATGGTGAATCACGAAGGTATTCATGTAGATCCTGCTAAGATAGAGGCAATTACCAATTGGAAGGTTCCACAAACTGCAATGGAAATTAGAAGTTTTATAGGTTTAGCTGGCTACTATAGACGGTTTATTAAGGATTTTTCCAAAATAGTTGTACCATTAACTAAGCTAACCTGTAAAGCAGTTAAGTTTGATTGGGGACCTAAACAAAAAGAAGCCTTTAGAATCTTGAAACAGAAATTAACCAATGCTCCAATCTTAGCCTTACCAGAAGGAACTGAAGATTTTGAAGTATATTGTGATGCTTCAAAACTAGGATTTGGATGTGTGCTAATGCAACGCAAGAAGGTAATTGCGTATGCCTCAAGACAATTGAAAAAGCACGAATAAAATTATACAACTCATGATTTAGAATTAGGAGCTGTAATTTTTGCCCTTAAAATATGGAGACATTATCTGTATGGAAGTAGGTTTACTGTCTATACGGATCATAAAAGTTTAAGATATATATTTGGGCAAAAAGAGTTAAACATGAGGCAAAGGAGATGGATGGAAATCTTAAGTGATTACGACTGTGATATTCAGTATCACGAAGGAAAGGCAAATGTAGTTGCAGATACCTTAAGTCGTAAATATCATGAGAACTAAAGAAGAGTTCGTGCTCTCAGATTAAATCTACAATTAGATTTAATGGAACAAATAAAGAATGTTCAGGAAACAGCAATCCAAGATAATGCTGAAGGAATGAAAGGACGAATAAAAGAATTAGAGCAAGGAGCTGATGGAATTTGGAGATTCCACAAAAGCAGAATTTGGGTACCTAAGCAAGGAGAATTAAGAAATAAGATTTTAGAAGAAGCCCATAAGTCAAGGTATACAATTCATCCAGGAAACAATAAGTTGTACCAAGATTTAAGGAAGAATTTCTGGTGGATAGGTATGAAAAAGGATATAGCTAGATATGTTTCTAAGTGTCTTACTTGTTCACAAGTTAAGGCAGAACATCAGAAACCTTCAGGTCTACTACAACAATTAGAGATGCCTGTATGGAAATGGGAACTTATAACAATGGATTTTGTTACTAAGTTACCCAAAACCAGAAAAGGTAATGATGCGATTTGGGTAATTGTGGATCGATTAATAAAATCTGCTCACTTTCTGCCTATGAAAGAAACCTTTAGCATGGAAAGATTGGCAAAGTTGTATGTAGATGAAGTCGTATCTCTACATGGAGTTCCACTCTCCATTGTATCAGATAGAGATAGTCGTTTCACTTCTCATTTCTGGAAATGTTTCCAAGAAGCAATGGGAACTCGACTATATCTAAGCACGGCATATCATCCACAAACAGACGGACAAAGTGAAAGGACGATCCAAACTCTAGAAGACATGCTCCGAGCATGTGTGATAGATTTTGGTGGGAATTGGGATGAGCACTTACCATTAATTGAATTCTCCTATAACAATAGTTATCATTCAAGTATTGAAACTGCCCCATTCGAGGCACTGTATGGAAGAAAGTGCAGAACTTCAGTTTGTTGGGCAGAAATAGGAGAAAGTCAATTGTCAGGTCCCGAGATAGTACAAGAAACTACTAATAAGATTACTCAAATCAAGGAAAGGCTGAAGACTGCTCGAGATCGTCAGAAAAGTTATGCAGACAATAGATGTAAGCCGTTAGAATTTCAAATTGGAGACAGAGTACTATTGAAAGTTTCTCCTTGGAAAGGAGTTGTTAGATTCGGTAAGAAAGGAAAGCTAACTCCAAGGTACGTAGGACCATTTCCAGTGATCCAACGTATAGGACCAGTTGCTTATCGTTTACATCTACCAGAAGAGTTAGCTGGAGTACATGATGTATTTCATGTATCCAATCTCAAGAAGTGTCTATCAGACGAATCGTTGGTAGTACCTCTCCAAGATATAGAGGTAAACGAAAAAATTAAAATTTGTAGAGAAACCTCTTCAGATAGAAGACAGAAAAGTGAAGTTTCTCAAGCACAAACGACTAGTGCTAGTTAAAGACAAGTGGGATTCGAAACGAGGACCCGAATACACTTGGGAGCTGGAATCAGAAATGAAGAGAAAGTATCCTCAATTATTTCAGTAAATCTCGAGGACGAGATTTTTATTAAGGTGGGGAGAATGTAACAAATCTCATCAAAAGTCATATTTATTAGTTTAATTGTCCAATAGGAAACCCTAATTGAGACACCCAAGTGATTCTGCACAAACCCTAAAATTTTCAGAACAATTGGAATCAGGATCAGGGCCCCTAAAAACTCAGGGGTGGTATTCCCTAGTTACGATTATCTTAAAAACTCGCTGGCAAAATTTAAATTTCGAATTCTGTCAAGTCAGCAAAGCTAGTCCCAGACGTGGCCACCCTATGGTAATGAGGTGTCCCTTACGGGCCGTAAGGGATGAGTCTTACGGTCCGTAAGGCAAGTTAATTTCGGGTATAAATAGCAGACATTGGCACTTGAAATTCTACGTATGTTCGACGAAGAAATTCGTTCTAGGCACCGAGTTACGTTCTGTTTACCACAATTAACACACACGGATCACTAATCGACGCCGCAATTCAGGGTAATAACTCGATCGCTGATACGATTCAATGTCCGATTGATTAAACTATCCAATGGATGTTTAAGTGCTGCCCACATTAGGGTTTATGCTTTGTCATTCGTCGTTAAATCGATGGATGTTTAAGTATCGCACTTTGTCATTCGTTGTGAAGGTTTTAATCTCGTGAGTTATCGTAAATGCTGTATTAAGTTACTAACCAAATTGTGTGCCTGTTATTAATTTAGGTTAAAAGGCTAATCAGTAGGCTAGGCTCTGCTCAAATTAAATCTGCAATGTGAGTCATTCTCTTTTTATCAAATCTGTTTACAAAAAGTATGTTTATTTTCATGATTATAATTACAGTGATTAAGTTTATGTAGTCACCAAATTACAGCCGGTATGTGGGGTATTGTGCACATTACTATTTTTATCACTTTAGGTGGGCGAACCTAATTAATGATACTCATTACTATTGGGTGAACGGACTCAATAGTAATATGACCAGAGTCACCGAAACGAGTCGATGACAAGTACTGTGGGTATTTGGTTGAAATAAACATTGTAATCTCTCTTAATACTGTGATTATAATACATGAGTTGTTTTTATAAAAGAATGATTCACTCAGTATTTCCCGCTGACAAAACATTTTTCAAACATGTTTCAGGTGATCTGTTGTGATCCAGGAAAAGTGCCGAGAAGCACTAGAAGCTTTAGGAAGTGGCTCAGTATAAAATAAAGAAACATGTTTTGTAAAATAAGAGATTTCTTCGTAAAAATCTCAAGATTGTAAATTACCGGGTTTTATCCCGAATTGTGAAATAAAATAATCGGGAAATATTTCAGTTTTAAAAAGATCCTGAAGAAACTTCCGCTGTTAATTAAATACCACGGGATTTCTGTCCCGCGGCTCCTGAAACGGGTCAAACCGGGTTGGGGGTCGTGACAACAAGTTTGAAGACTTGTATAATATGGGTAAACCAACCACAATCTGGATTTTGAGATAAAAATGATAAGGTTTGACCCGTTTCGGCTAATTTATGCAAACTAGTTACATAAACCGAACCGAACGCGAATAACGCATAACGGTTAACCGAAAGGGTCACGAACAGGTTTCCCAAGTTAATATGCTTTAAATATGTTGTGGTATCATTAAGATACCTTCCATTATGCCCAAAACAAGTTTAATCTCACATTAAGCCCCGTAGGGGTATTTTGGTCATTTTAAAAATAATAAAAGAGATTAATTATAATTCTGAGACTCGGGTCTGAAATAATTAGTAAAACATCTTAATTTAACAGGTCATATCAATTGGTGATAAGTCTTATATGACAAAATGGTTTTAAACCCATACTATGTATTTAATACGCATAAAAAGCCGTTTTAAGCGATTTTCGGGTTTAACAGGAAATTTGAGTCTGATCAGGTTATAAAGTTCAAAATACTTCATTTATCATATAAAATCAGTGGCCAAAAGTTTGGTGTCTAAATGTTATGTAAAACTCAATTTATAAGCAAAAGGGTATAATCGGTATTTACCGAATCAAGGCAATAATCATAGGTTATGATCAGTTTAAAAATAATTAACAATATTCAAAAATCCCAAAATATTATATTACATCAGTGGGTAAAAGGTTTGGTGTCAAAAATTTGGTTTAGAAAGGCTTTATGCTAATTACGCCGTTTAATTCATAAAAAGCGTTCTAATTACGTTATTAAGCATAACTCCTAATCTAGACATCCAACTGATGTGAAAATTTAGGGACATGTTTATAAATCAGTAACAAAGATTATTGTCCTCTCACATTTCCAAAATTCTCGTTTTATGGTCAAAAGGGCATTATGGTCAACATTAAGCAATTAACGGAAACGTGTAAACGAATCGGACAATCAACGAGTCAATCACAGAGGGTTATACTATCATGTAACCCGGTCCTAATGAAGCTCTAAGGCCTTTCTAATTCATGTTACTACGGGTCAGAACTGAAAGTCAAAGCAATGGTCAATTTATGCGACTTTCGGTTCCGAACCGGTCCTAAACTGAAAATTGTCGGGTCGGACATGCTTAGACATGTTCTTGCATTGATTGCCAAGTTATATGAGTGGCAAAACAGGTTATACGCCTTCTACATTTCTAATTATGCGTTAATTCAAAAAATATAATTATGTTGACTTTTTATAACACACTTTGACCCGACAAATGATCTAGTTAGAGCGGGAATCAGAGGGTGCCCTTTTAAGGGTTTAATGCCCACCTAATTACCAACTTATAACTACTTTCAATTTGCCAAAACACTGGACCATCAGCGATTAAATGATAAGTCAAACCTTAATTACGACGGTTTGACTTTTAAGCTATAAACAAAGCAAAACATGATTAAGGAAGGTTAAGGATACTTACCAAAGTCCAATGCACGACTAATGATGCTTAGGGAGTGGCCTTGAGCTCCAGAAATGATCAGAAGTTGAGCATGGAATGAATGATCAAAAAGTTGCAACTTAGTGCTCTATTTATATGGGTTTTAATCTCCCATGATCATGCCAAGCAAGTCTAGGATGGAACCAAGATGCTTACAAGTGCCCCTAGTGCCTAAAAACAAGCTTAGGCAACACATGGTATTGAAACAAGGCAACATAAGTCGGTTACAATGGACATAACAGCCACCTGTAGGTTTTCTGCTTCTGGGCATGGCTTACGGACCGTAAGGGTCCAGCCATACGGTCCGTAAGGACCAGGCCAGCTCACCAGCACTTTTAAAAGTTGACACTTTTGGCCCCTGATCTTCCCAAACTTGATTTTAACATGCTTTCTTGCACTTGTAACCCCCAAACTTGACTTTTAAGGACTCCAAGTCATAAACCAACTTTGTTAGGTCCCCGGTTATTCATACGATCACCGAAAAGTCTTAAATTTCAATGTTGACACTTTTATCCCCTCGTGTACGAATTTTATCATAACTTCCTCATACGATAACGAAACTTGGTGAAATTTTTATCACGCATTCTAGTGAGCATAATTAATCGTTACAAAGCTTCGGGTTTGCTAAAAGGTCACTCAGAGGTATACTTTAAATATGTTGACACATTTAACCCCTGTAGTTTGTAATCTCTCACTTTCTTTCACAATTAGCTTCGTATGATCCTTGATTCATTCGTTTAAGGGTATAAACATCATGTAGGGGTATTGTAAAGTATATTTATCCATTGTTGATATTTTGAACCCTTATATTCACATACTTTCCTTGTTTGTCAACTTTAGTCCTTCTAAGGTAATCCTTTACACGTTTAAGGTTCATGACACGTGTCGATATGATATTGGACATGAAATTACGAGGTGTTACATCCTCACCCCCTTAAAAGAAATCTCGACCTAGAGATTTACTGAAACAAATGAGGGTACTTTCCTTTCATTGTGGACTCTACCTCCCACGTGTACTCAGGACCTCTACGGGCATCCCATTTCACCTTTACAATAGGCACCTGCTTCCTCCGAAGCTTCTTAACCCGTCGATCCTCAATCGACAAAGGTTTTTCCAAAAATTTTAAGCTCTCTTCTATATGCACATTCGTTGTGGTATGACTAGTGACTCATCAGCTAGACGTTTCTTTAGATTGCAGATGTTGAATACATTGTGAATACCACTGAGCTCTTCAGGTAAGTTCAACTTATAAGCAACCGATCCGACACATTCGATGATCTCGAATGGTCCTATGTTCCTCGGGCTTAACTTGCCTTTCTTACCAAATCGCATCACTCCCTTCCAGGGTGATACTTTAAGCAACAATTTGTCACCTACCTCGAATTTCAGAGGTTTACGTTTTAAGTCTGCGTAGCTTTTCTGCCTATCTCTGGCAGCTTTCAGGCGGTCACGAATTTGGACAATCTTGTCCGTTGTTTCAAAGACTATGTCAGGTCCTGATAATTGAACTTCTCCTACTTCTGCCCAACAAACGGGCGTTCTGCACTTCCAGCCGTACAAGGCCTCGAAAGGCGCAACCTTAATGCTCGTATGGTAGCTATTGTTATAGGAGAACTCGATCAATGGCAGGTGGTTATCCCAACTACCACCTAAGTCAATCACACATGCACGAAGCATGTCTTCCAAAGTTTGGATTGTACGCTCACTCTGCCCGTCCGTCTGAGGATGGTAAGCCGTACTAAAATTTAAGTGCGTGCCCAAAGATTGTTGGAAACTTTTCCAAAAATGTGATGTGTATCTAGTATCTCTATCAGAGATAATAGACACTGGTATGCCATGCAGAGATACAATCTTATCTACGTACAATTGGGCTAACATGTCGGAGCTATAGGTCTCCTTAATGGGTAGGAAATGTGCTGACTTAGTCAGTCTATCTACGATCACCCATATAGTATCATTTCCTTTCTTTGTCTTTGGCAACTTGGTGATGAAATCCATCGTCGCCATTTCCCACTTCCAGGTGGGAAGTTCAGGCTGTTGCAGCAAACCTGACGGCTTCTGATGTTCGGATTTGACTTGCGCACACGTCAGACATTTAGCTACATAGGCAGCTATAGACTTCTTCAAGCCTATCCACCAGAAATTTGCTTTCAGATCCTGGTACATCTTGTCAGCTCCAGGATGAACGGAATATTTAGAACTATGGGCTTCCTGGAGAATAACATCTCGAAGTCCTCCATAAACTGGAACCCATATTCGTCCATTTAACCTTAGGATTCCGTCCTTGTCATAAGATAACTGCTCCTCAGTTACTCCTAGCTTTTCATCAGGATAGTTAGCTTCCAGCACAGCTTCCTTCTGCGCAGCTAACAATCTTTCATGCAAACCATTCTTTATCTCAATGCTCTTGGCATTGATTCTTATAGGCCTCACTCTTTCCTTTCGACTCATGGCATCGGCAACTACGTTCGCCTTGCCTGGATGGTATCTTATCTCACAATCATAATCGTTCAAAGTTTCCATCCAACGTCGCTGCCTCATGTTCAAGTCCTTCTGATTGAACAGGTGCTGAAGGCTCTTGTGATCAGAATAGATCACACACTTGGTTCCATACAAGTAGTGTCTCCAAAGTTTTAGTGCAAATACAACGGCACCCAACTCTAAGTCATGGGTGGTGTAGTTCTTTTCGTGCACCTTTAACTGTCGAGAAGCATAGGCAATAACCTTGCCTTTCTACATAAGTACACATCCCATACCAGTGTGTGATGCATCACAGTATACTACAAATTCTTCAATCCCTTCAGGCAATGTCAATATTGGTGCATTGCTTAGCTTCTGTTTAAGGATATCAAAGGATTCCTGCTGCTTAGGACCCCAGTCAAACTTAATATTCTTACACGTCAACGAAGTCAGGGGTGCAGCAATCCTTGAGAAGTTTTCAATAAAACGCCTGTAATATCCTGCCAATCCCAAGAAGTTGCGAATCTCTGTGGGCGTTTTCGGCTCTTGCCAATTCATGACAGCTTCAACCTTAGCGGGATCTACCTGGATTCCGCGTTCACTAACCATATGTCCAAGAAATTGGACTTCACGGAGCCAAAATTCACACTTAGAGAATTTGGCGTAGAGCTTTTCTTGACGAAGCAGTTTCAGAATGCAATGGAGGTGCTTCTCGTGGTCAGCTTGATTCTTCGAGTAGATAAGAATTTCATCGATGAAGACGATGACAAATTTATCCAAGTAGGGCTTACAGACGCAGTTCATGAGATCCATGAATGCCGCTGGTGCATTGGTAAGCCCAAAAGGCATCACTAAGAACTCGTAATGACTATAACGAGTCCTAAATGCAGTCTTATGTACATCTTCATCCTTGACCTTCAGTTGATGATAACCTGACCTTAAGTCGATCTTGGAAAAGTAACTCGCTCCTTGAAGCTGATCGAACAAGTCGTCGATCCTGGGCAATGGATACCGATTCTTAATAGTGACCTTGTTAAGTTCACGATAATCGATGCATAGACGCATCGACCCATCCTTTTTCTTCACAAACAGGATTGGCGCTCCCCAAGGGGATGAGCTAGGTCTAATAAATCCTTTGGCTAACAAATCATCCAGTTGAGTCCTCAACTCGTTCATCTCCGTTGGTGCCAATCTGTAAGGCGCTCTTGCAACAGGTGCCGCACCTGGAATGATATCGATCTTGAACTCCACTTGTCTATCTGGGGGTAAACCAGGTAGTTCTTCAGGGAATACTTCTGGATATTCAGAGATAATGGGTATGTCTTCGATCTTACGCTTTGGTTTATCAATAGTTACTTGCGCCATGTAGATAACACAACCCTTCTTCAAACATCTTGATGCCTTGAGCATGGACACCTGCTCAGGCATTCCATACTTAGTGTCTCCTTGGATTGTCAGAGGCTCGCCACGAGGAGTTCTGACAACTACTTGCTTCTTAGCACAAATGATCTGGGCTTGGTTGCGAGACAACCAATCCATGCCTATCACTATATCGAAGCCAGCTAACTCAAAGGAAGTAAGGATAACTGGAAAGAGTGGTTCCTAATGGATATGAAACATCCATCTAGCACGGTTGAGGCAGTTTCTAAGGTACCATCAGCTAATTCCACCTCATATTTCACACTTAGGGTTTTAACAGGTAAATTCAGCAACTTACAAAACTTATTATCTACAAATGATTTATCAGCTCCTGAATCAAATAGCACTCTTGCATAAACATCATTTATGAGGAAGGTACCTGTGATCACATTGTCGTCCTGAACAGCTTCCTTTGCATCCATCCTGAAGACCCTAGCGTTGGTCTTCCTACTTTCTTCTGGTTTCTTGGCATATTTTGGGCAGTTCGACTTAATGTGCCCTTTTTCATTACAGCTATAGCACGTAGCATCCTTGATTTTCTTACAGTCTAAGGTCTTGTGCTCTGAAGATTTGCAAATCCCACATGCCCTTGGCTGAGCCTGGGATTTCGATTCATGTCTGCATTTCCCGAAGTGCTGTTTCTTGCAGATTTTACATTTGGGTTTATCACCCGACTGATGACCATCTTTCTTGGATCCAGAACCCTTTTTGTGGTCATTGTTTCCCTTATGTCTCTTATCCGATCGCCGTGAGTTATCATCCTCACGCTTCCTTTTCTCAGCATCAATGTTTCTTAGCGATCTCTGCCTGACCGCGTCCAGAGTGAGAGATAGTGCTATATTAGCTGCAGACTGGAAGGTAGCTGGTCTAGAGGCTTTCACACTGGCCTTAACCTCTGGGGCTAAACCCCCGATGAATCGAGCTATCCTCTTGGGTTCCGGTGTCACAAGATAAGGAACCAACCTTGACATGGTGTTGAAGCTTGTAAGGTAGGCTTGACAATCTAGGTTTCTCATAACCAGTGACAAGAAATCAGCTTCAATCGTTTCAACCTCTTGCTGAGGGCAGTAGTTTTCCTTGATCAATGTCATAAACTGATCCCATGACATATTGTACAGTGGGATTTTTCCGGTAGCTTGGATTAATGACCTCCACCAAGCTAATGCCTCGCCTTTGAATGACTGAGATACGAACTTCACCACATCCTTATCAGCGCACCCGCTGATATCAACCACAGTGCCCATTTCGTCTAACCACGTCATGCAGTCGACAGCTCCTTTTTCCCCAATAAAGTCTCTCGGTTTGCATGAGACAAAATACTTATATGTGCATGACTTACCACGCGGTTCTTGCTTAAGCTCGGTCTTCTTTGATGGGACACTTAGCTGATTTGAAGAGTGATGATCGTCATCGTCTTTCTTTGGCTCTTCTTTCTTGGAGGGTGGCTTGCTCTGAGCCTCTGAATGAGTCTTAGGCTTGGAATGGGGTACTGATTGAGTTCTGCTTCGAGTACCACTCGACTCACTATACTGCCTATCCAAGGCTCTTGTAACAGCATTGTCGATTAATGCTTGGAGCTCTGCACCCGCTATGTTAATTCGGGTATTATCATGATTCTCCCTTGGGTGACTGTTGATCTCATTCGAGTCAGCCATGTAGTTTGAACTGTTACATAAGATATTGACAATAATTTATTTGGGAGTTTATTATGGAATTGTCTTTTATGGCAATTCATTAACCATGGTAAACATAGACCATATTTGGTTAATTCGTTAATCATATTTATTTAGGATTTTTATTATAATTTATCCTAGTTATAAAACAATAACAGTATTATTAGTGGCACAAAAGGCCTAGTCACGGGGACATTCTAAATCATAAGCCATGATTTCAGAGAATCAAGGCATTAAGGTTTGAACATAGTTCTTTACCTTTTTCTGACAGGGAGTCGTAGACTACAACTGTCTTTTGTCTTATATGACAATGAGTATGGCCCGTAGGTACTACATCACCAATGGATGTTTAACATATGATCACGTTAATTGATGATTTAAACTTATGATTTATAGATCATCAGTTTAAGATAGGAATCTTTTGAAGAATTCCTATTATAAGAATGACGTGGGTGATTTTAACGAATCACGTCTGCCAGGAGTGTTAACATGTTTTCAGACGTTAACAAGGATTTGAATCTTTTTAAACAGGTTTTACCATCTTGGCCAAGTCTTAAAATAACATGCAGGCTAGGTTATACCTTTAAGATTCTTTATTTAATATTCAACAGGCAGATTATTTTAAAAAGGAACGATTTGTAATTTATTTATTTCATGTATAATATATTTATGCATAAAAATGACAAAAATTAAATTTTTAAATTTAACATTCCATTAAACATTGAAAAGAGTACATAGTGCCCTAAACGGGACTTTTAACAGAAATAACTTGCCCACGCAGGGGCTAAACTGTACATACATGTCCTCGCAGGGACTGTTTACTAAGATAGGTGTCCACGCAGGGACTAAAAAGACAAGTCCACGCTGGGACTAAAGAAAGACAAGTCCACGCAGGGACCAAGGAAAGACAAGTCCACGCAGGGACTAAGTACATACATAAATGTCCACGTAGGGACTTAATTGAAATAAGGAAATACATCAATACATACAGAGATTCAATGATCCATCTTCTTCTTTCCTTTTAGTAAGCTTGCTAGGCCTTTGAGGAATCCCCGGTTGTTCCTACGTTCTTCTCGAAATTCATGTTCCACCCGACTTAGTCTTTGGAGGATTTCCTCCTGTTCTGGCGGAGAAAACCGTGGTGGCTGCAGCTGTTGCTGAATCGGTGGCCGAGCAGGTATTTGATACCCATGAGTTGGATATCCCACTCCTTAGGGAGCTCCATAGGGTCCTTCAGGATGAAGGGCGTTGTAATTTGCTGCTACTAGATATGGGTCGGCTTCAGCATAGTTGTAGTGAGTGTGAGCCGGCTGCTCAAATGGATTATACGCCATTGAACCGACGTAGGTAGGAATCGGGTTACCAAAACCCAATGGTGGCGGTGGTGGTGCAACTGGTGCAGAGTTCACCTCTGAAACTGGGTTTGAAGGTCCGCCCATTTGTGGGTCTTCATGCAGTGGCGGATAGTGACTGCCACTGGAGTGTTGGGGTGTGCTAAAGTGAAAACCCTGTTCTCGCACGGACATTCGTGTGCCTGTTCTTCTGCGCCTCGGTGGTTCTGGAGGTGCTATCTGTACTGGCGGCGGTGGTGGCGGTAGCGTGACTGCCACGAAACGCGAATCCTCGGAGGGATCCTGCTGCTGCTGCTCGTGAGGCGATGAATGGTGAGAGGGTGTAAAATACCATTCAAACTGGTTGAACCTTGCTTGGTAGCTGTCAGGGCCACGGTAAGGTGATCCGTGGAAGGATGACCCATCCGAAATCTCGATGGGGTGAGTAGGTGTCCCAGAAGGTGGTTCAACAGGATCCGTGTCTTCATCTATATACATTCCCTGAGCTTCGGGGAAATGGTCTCCAGGGCCCAATGGGTTGAAACCCACCGGTTCTTCAATGTAGTTTGCCGGGTTGAACCGGCCCTGGAAGACAGGAGTGGGGTCGCCAAAGGAGTGGTGCGACATGGATCGCTGCAACGGCAAGTAGGAGTGGCGTGAGTCTTCAGGCTCGTTCTCTGATTGCGGCCCAAAGGAGTGATGATATGGAGGCGTTGAGCTGAACGATGCAGATCGCCTAGCAGGCTCCGAATAGTTCCTCCAGTCTCCTTGAGGACCGGCACTCATGGTAGCAGAAGGGGTTCGCCGGTGTGAAGGCCCGGCCTCGTGATCGTTGGGGGCGTGGATTGGCCCCTTGCCTCGTCCTCCTCTTCGGAACCTTGGTGGCATATTTCCTGTCAACAAAATGAAAGAAAACAACAACGAAATATAAAGGGCAACGTTAGAATTTAAAAACAATTCGGATTAGTCCTAAGTTCCTTGTCTAGACTCGAAAATTTAGGATTGTGCAATTGTGTAACTAAGATTAAACACAAAAGGCTAGTGTTTAATTCACTCAGTGTTGGCTCTGATACCAACCTGTCACACCCCGATATTTCCACGTGTTACCGGTGGGCCCGATGGGGAGTATCATGACGTAGTTGATATCATCATAGTCAAACAACACAATATTTAAATGCACAGCGGAAGCAAAAGATAGATTCATTTCAACCAAATAAAATTGTAATATCCTGTATCACAAAATAGTTGAAAAAAATCCACAGGTGGATCAAATAAAAAGAAACTTTGTTCAACAGACTGAAATGCATCCAAGCTTGCGAGACTCTTATTGATGCTAAGGAGAAAGCCAGCCTATTTCGAGTAGTACCTGCACTTAATCTTTTTGGGAAAATACGTCAGTTTACACTGGTAAATACAATTAACTGACTCATTTTTAAAAGGTTTAGGAAATTGAGTTGAATGCACCACGCACAAACATTTTATAACTTGGGGTAATTATTTATATATAAACTTGTAAAAGAATTACATGTTCCTTATGCGTTCAGGAGCCCGGGTTGACACCGGGTTAGAGCTTAATAGACACACCACATGATATAGTCCCGCGGCGGGTTATTCCCGAAACCGGCGGTTATACCTTACTATTTATATATGCGCTAACGGGTGTACGCCTACACCCGTGTGCTTAGGTCGTGGCCATTTCGTAAAATGATGCCAAGGATATCCGGGACATGGTCATTAACCCCCCAAAGGTTTTAAGCAAACAAAACAATTTAAACGGGTCATTTCAATGAATTAACCATCATACGATTAAAGATTCAATGTCACACCCCGACCACGTAGAACATACAAAACGTGGCGGAAATGTCGGGGAGTGTTGTAACAGAATTAATTGTTTCAAATCCATGGCAATTGAAGTTTCGTTTTATTGATTAAATGTGTTACAATGTCTTAACAAACAAGGAAATACAACATAATCAACTAGTCTTGCATCTTTTATTGTCACTAAGGCCCATGTCCGCCTATGTGTATCTTGATCAATCCTATGCTTCATATCCTGAAAACACATGTGAAAATAGGTACGTCAGCATAAAAATGCCGGCGAGTACATAGGTTTTGTGAAAATAAGATTCATGACTTCTGTTTAAGAAAATGTTTAGTCATGAACCTTGTAATTTGATTTGTCTTTGTAAATCATTTGAAAAAAAACAATAAGTTCAGATGATACGTATAAGTAAGAGAATAATGCATGGTTAAATGAATAACCATGTAAAATGAGTTTGTATAAGTTAAGTTGTTTGTAAAACAATGTATTGTGAAAAGTATGTTATTTGTATAAAATGTTATATGTCATAAACTGAAATGATTCAAATAACGCTACGATATGTAATACCATACAAACACTTATATATAGGAAGTACCAGCGGCGTATCCACCATGCTTGTATCATATTACACACGCATCGTTACTTAATCACTTACTCAAACCAAACCAACAATGTAAAATGTTCATGTCTAATGTAAATCATGTAATGTATAACCAATGTCAAAAGTGTTTATGTGTCAAATGTAAACCATGTAATATGTAACCAAAATAATATGTATGGCTAGTGAAAATGTATCAACTAAACCATAGATGAAATGCACAAGAACATAGTATTGAAGTAAAACTTGGTTTAAATCAAAGCTATGTTTTGTGGGAATGCATGATCAATGTAAATCATGTAATATGTAACCTAAATGATATGTATGGCTAGTGAAATGTATCAACTAAACCATATGCACAAGAACATAGTATTGAAGTAAAACTTGGTTTAAATCAAAGCTATGTTTTGTGGGAATGCATGCTATACTGATACGAACATCTATGCGGTGTTGTGAAAATGCATACATCCAAGCCTTGAGACTGCGGCGATAAACCCTTAAACCACTTAAAGGTTTATCTAAATTATGTATATCGAATTCGGTCATTCCTTTCATCCCCTTTCCCTGGGACGTCCGGAACGGGAGTTGTCAATTCCTATGGTACCACTACCTACTAACGAACGGCGTAGCTAATGTTAATGAATGTATTGTTCCATTGTAAACAACCCAAATGTCATAACAAAATGTAAGCATGTGATGAAAACGATGTACTAAGTATGCACGCAATGGACATACATAGCATAAAATGTAAATGTAAAACGATGTACTAAGTATGCACGCAATGGACATACATAGCATAAAAACATGAAATCATGTAAAACAATGTACTATAAGTGTACTATTGAACATAGCATGTATATGATGTGAAAACATGAAAGCATGAAAGTAACAAGTAGGCACATGTGTTCCACCCCAAAATGTTTGGAAAACAGTAAAAGAGGGGTCTATGTACTCACTTGAGATTGCTCAATAGTCCTTGAGTAACAACCAAACAATGCTAGAGATCACGGAATCAAACGGCACCTAATATAGGTAACTATATTAATAAACCGGACCTAGATCGGAAGATCGGGTAGCATGAGGGTTTGTAAACCAAATGAGTATGGAGACTCGTGTAGTATGGTTCAACAAAACCTACATACTAAATGAAACCTAACCTAAGTGTTTACGACCCATTACGACCCGTTTAGGTAGCTTATGCTACTTTAACGCGTCGTTCGCGTAAAACGCGTTCGGACCGTCTAACTAGTCCTATGACAAGTGTTATATGCCTAAACATGTTACATAATCAGTTATGTGACAAAAGTTTAGGTTACATATGCTTAATTACCAATTATACATGAAAAGGGTATTCTGGTAATTTACCTAAGGCATATAAACTACCTATCATACAACTACTTAAACGATGTGACCATAAGGTATAACCTCGGAAGGTTATGCCCTATACTAGGGTCACCTAATGTATTTGGTCGGATCCTAATGATCGACCAAACTGGGTCGGGTTCGAAGGTATAAGCGATTTATCAGATCGCTTACCCTACGACCCTAGACAACGTGGTAATCAGTAGGCATAGTCCCAAGGACTATAACCATCGTGATTACAATCACGTTGCGAAGTTCAAACGAACTTCGCATTGACCATAAGCTGGTCAACGCTGAAAGTCAAACAAAGTTTGACTTTCTGACTCGAAAAGCAATAAAATAAGGAAAAGAACGAAAGAATACTTACGAAGGGTCCCCGAATGCTAATCTCGATTCAAAAATCTCAGGTATGAAACAAAGGTTTCAACTTAGAGTTTCTCAAATCAAGATTCTTGTGATTTTGAAGCATGGGGGGTGGGGTATTTATAGTAAAAGGTCCACCGTTAAGATCGTTTCATGGAAAACGTGCCTTAATCCCACCCGTACAAGTGTCGGGACCTTATGGTGACTAAAATTTGATCCTTATCAGCTGACTAGACAATTTAGAATGTGTGGGTGAGGATCAAACAGCTGCAAACTGATGTTAGAAACATTTAATCTGGTCCAGAAGGCGGACGCGGCCCGCTTCAGCATGTGCAGAAACTCAGGCGGGCCGCCTGGGAGTCACAGATCAGAAACAAGTTTCAGAAGTTACAGTTTTGATCCCTGCACGTGTTTTAAGGAATTTCCGACACTTCTAAGGCCCGTAAAGCCAACTTTAAGGCCCTAAAATGTTGCCTAAACATTGTGGACATGAAACATGCTCAAAAATATGTCGGATGATGGTTCGTTTGGTCGTATGAACGCGATGTTCGCTTAATTACGACGGAATGCGCACAAGCGCGAAAAACGATCCAAATTGTGCGACGAATGGATTTTTGACAAGCCAAACACTAAAGCATAATATAGTCATGCTTACATAAATTTTTGGATGTCCGGATGTATTCAGAACGTAAGTTATGCGCGAAAATGCAAACTTGTGCACTTTTTGACACTTTTAGTCCCTGAATGACCCAAAAGTTTATTTTAGCATACCGAACCCCTCAAAGCCTATTTCTAAGCTATGTAAAGGATATTTATGGTATGTTTAACTTATGGTCATGTTCCGGAATGTCTGTTACAGTTCAAATTGGCATACTTTCGCAGTTTGTCATATTTTGTCCCTGTAGACGAATTAACTTGCTTTTGGCATACCAAACCTTCCAAATCTTATTTCTAAGTTATGTAAAGGTTATTTAAGGTATGTTTAGCCTATTTCACTATTCCGGAGTGTTCGTTGCATTAAACTGGTTATATTTACGCATTGGTGCGCGTATAACCTTCCCGAAAGCGATTTAGAGTTTGAAATTGAACAAAAATTGATATGTGCAAATGATACACATATTTTTACAAATCCCAAGTATGAAATACAATATTTCATTAGTTTGGTATTTGTTTGATGGCCGTGGAGGCACAGGTGTTACAGTCTCCCCTACTTTAGGAAATTTCGTCCCGAAATTTATTTAGAGGAAACTTGTGAGAGCTTGAAAACATGAAGTTGAAAAGATCGAACAACATTGGTTAGGGTTCTGAACTTCTAGTAATCTTTAATAACATCATGATTGCAATGTAAGAGGGATACTTATATACAAGTATATGAAGCGTCATTGGTGCGTCCACCGTACCTCCATTACATCGTTCTCATTTTGTTATTGTTTGTCACTATCGGTTCTTACACATAATAAACCTTACTGGGTTTCTGTGCACTAAATTTCATAATTATGTACGCGTCCATAATTAGACAATTCCTTGCACAGTTCACACAGTCTATTTTATACTGTGTAGGGTAAAACCAAATGAACAATCCTGTGATGAGTGTGACTAGACCGCCATAGAGTCCTTTTAATTAAATCAATAAATGATCTAAATAGACTATCAAGGAGTCTGTTCAGCTACATCACTAGATGTCATTCTTTAACCAAATTGTGAATCAATCTTTTTGACTAGACCACTTAAGGGTCTATTATAAATCATGGAATATTACTATATAATCCAAGGGTCTTAACTATTACATAGAAGCCCAATAAGGATTTAAGGTAGTACCTTTTTGAATATCCTACTACGAATCCCTCATATGAAGATATGAAAGTTTCTACGAGGATGTGGATAACGGATATCCAGAGTATACAAAAACACAAAATGCATAAAAGAAAACACAAGATGCATAAACACATAGTCATATAACCACAAAAATTGTTTAACTAGAAGTTTGTTCTGCTAACAGAGTACATGTATTTAAAGTACAATAGGAATCCATCTCGTGGATTTCATTTGACACTTTAAACATTTACAAGAATCTATCTATAAAGATAGAAAGATTCTAAAAGAAAATTCGATTTCGATTATTAGGAACCAAAGTGTTCGAATTAAGGTACATAAGGAATCCAATTAAGGACTCTGATTTGTATGACAATTATCCACAAGGATCTAATTGTGAAAATAAAAAGATCCCATATGGATTTAAGAAGTTGAAGATGTTTTGAAACCTTGCACTTGATGTGGTTAGGTCAAAACGTGAAATAAGAATGCTTATGAAGTTGTGATGCTTGATATGTCAAGGTGACATACGAAGCAGAATTTGAAGGTTAAGTCAATGTACGAGGAAAATATTTTTGAAAACTATGCATGGGGTTCTTTTAAGAAAAATGTGTTTAACGTTTTTTTTTTTTTTTTTTTGAAACCTTATATATAATACTTTTGAAATCATAAAGTAGGTGTATTAGGTAGATATATTTACAAAAATGTTTTAAAATCATGCGAGATGAATTTTGAAATTATGTATAAGGTTTTTGAAAGACATGAATGATGCTTTTCGAAATCATGCACTTGATAAGAAAATGTATTGTGTTAATATTGTCTTCAGACTATATGAAATATTTTGAAATTAGAAAGGTTGGTTTTGATAACATGGCCAATGTTTTTGAAATAACATAGACAACGTATCTAGAAAAATTGTTTTCAAACTATATGAAATGTTTTGAGATCATGAAGATTGTGTTGAAATACTTGTACTGTGTATGTTGAAAATCAAAACGTAATGGGTATGAGATTTGAAAATACCCTTAGTTATCTAACCAAGGATTTAAAGGTAAAGATGTGCTGAAACATGATTACTCATAATGTCACTTTATTTTCTGTACTTCGTATCTTAGAATGAAACGAGTACTTAAAATTTTCGAGGGACTCATGAGCGATCATTTGAAAGAGAGAATCACAAGAGTAGTTTGTAAGGAACATAGTTCCTTATTGCATGTATTATAGGGAAATGCCATAAACACTTGTTATTATACTTGTATATCAGAATTGTGATCAACAACTTTTATTTATGAACAAGACATATTGTTTCACAATACACGAAAACAAAAGAAACAAAGGCATAAGACAGCAACATCCTTTGTTCAGCCGAATGCTCATCCAAGGGTTGGATTTGGACTGACTATCTTCGGGCAGTTGTTCCTGAAATGGCTCGTATCGCCACAGTTGTAGCAAGTACCACGCGGGAAACGAGCTTGAGTAGGGTTGACTTGGGGTTGATTTAGACCACTTTGATTTGGGGTAAATCGACAAGCACTTGCTAGGTGACCAATTCGCCCACATGATGCACACAAACGACATTGTAGGTGAGCTAAGTGGTGTGCATTACATTTGTTGCATATTGGTGCTGTTCCCTTGTATTGCTTCTTAGCAGGTTGTGTTGCCACCCGGATGGGTCCTGTTTGATTTGGTACTGCTGCAACACAAACTTTTGCTGTATGACCTTTACGTCCACAAATTGAGCATTCACGGTACTTCACCATAGCATGATGATAAAGGTTACATTTGTTGCACAAGGGTGAAGTTCCATTGTACGGCTTCCTAGCTGGTGGCCTTGCCACATGACTAGGTCCCGCTTGATTAGGTGTAACCGCTGCGGGTTTCCTTGAAGCCTTACGCTTCCTTGATTTTGGTGCTGGCTTGACTTCTGCTTCCTTTGGTGGCTCTTGAGTGGCTTCATTGTCGAGACTAGAGGCTTCATTGTTGAGACGAGCCATGGCAATGCCTAGATCCACAGTCTTCTGGATCACTTCGCCTATTTGTTGGACAAATTTGGCTGTTCGCTCGGACGTTTGACCAGTGCTGAGAGGAATAGACATTCTAGAAGAAAATGAAAGACAGGGGAAGAAGCAAGTGAAAGGTTATTGGATAATCAATACAGAATGGTAACGAATGAAAATTGTGATCATTTGTTTGTTACCTAAGGCAAACAAATGAGATGGTGACAAATCAAAGTAAATGGGTCAAAAATAATGTATCGCGAAGACATACTCGCCTATAAGTGAACACTCATTCCAAGAATTCCCAGGTAAGCACAACTGGTCTCGCGTCTGATGAGATGTATACGAAGTGCTTGCCTAGACAGAAAACCCAGAATACAGGCATTCACCCTTCCAGTTTGCACGTGTTCACATTATTTAAAACCCAAAACCTTGACGAGATTTTGAAAACTCAAAGGGGTTCAAAACCTAGTAATTAATCATCCTAGAACAGATGATTAGTTTTCAAAGCGGTTTTGAAATTTATGTTCTTGTTGTGGTCGTCCCCTAAGGATAGGTGACGGTATTGTTTTATGACTAAACGCAAGTAAACTCGCGTTAGGGTCCTAGAAAGGTTATAGACTAGGTCAAAGTATTACTAATAACCTAATTCCCTATAACCATGGGCTCTGATACCATCTTTTCTGTCACACCCCGACCACGTAGAACATACAAAACATGGCGGAAATGTCGGGGAGTGTTGTAACATAATTAATTGTTTCAAATCCATGGCAATTGAAGTTTCGTTTTATTGATTAAATGTGTTACAATGTCTTAACAAACAAGGAAATACAACATAATCAACTAGTCTTGCATCTTTTATTGTCACTAAGGCCCATGTCTACCTATGTGTATCTTGATCAATCCTATGCTTCATATCCTGAAAACACATGTGAAAATAGGTACGTCAGCATAAAAATGCCGGCGAGTACATAGGTTTTGTGAAAATAAGATTCATGACTTCTGTTTAAGAAAATGTTTAGTCATGAACCTTGTAATTTGATTTGTCTTTGTAAATCATTTGAAAAAAAACAATAAGTTCAGATGATACGTATAAGTAAGAGAATAATGCATGGTTAAATGAATAACCATGTAAAATGAGTTTGTATAAGTTAAGTTGTTTGTAAAACAATGTATTGTGAAAAGTATGTTATTTGTATAAAATGTTATATGTCATAAACTGAAATGATTCAAATAACGCTACGATATGTAATACCATACAAACACTTATATATAGGAAGTACCAGCGGCGTATCCACCATGCTTGTATCATATTACACACGCATCGTTACTTAATCACTTACTCAAACCAAACCAACAATGTAAAATGTTCATGTCTAATGTAAATCATGTAATGTATAACCAATGTCAAAAGTGTTTATGTGTCAAATGTAAACCATGTAATATGTAACCAAAATAATATGTATGGCTAGTGAAAATGTATCAACTAAACCATAGATGAAATGCACAAGAACATAGTATTGAAGTAAAACTTGGTTTAAATCAAAGCTATGTTTTGTGGGAATGCATGATCAATGTAAATCATGTAATATGTAACCTAAATGATATGTATGGCTAGTGAAATGTATCAACTAAACCATATGCACAAGAACATAGTATTGAAGTAAAACTTGGTTTAAATCAAAGCTATGTTTTGTGGGAATGCATGCTATACTGATACGAACATCTATGCGGTGTTGTGAAAATGCATACATCCAAGCCTTGAGACTGCGGCGATAAACCCTTAAACCACTTAAAGGTTTATCTAAATTATGTATATCGAATTCGGTCATTCCTTTCATCCCCTTTCCCTGGGACGTCCGGAACGGGAGTTGTCAATTCCTATGGTACCACTACCTACTAACGAACGGCGTAGCTAATGTTAATGAATGTATTGTTCCATTGTAAACAACCCAAATGTCATAACAAAATGTAAGCATGTGATGAAAACGATGTACTAAGTATGCACGCAATGGACATACATAGCATAAAATGTAAATGTAAAACGATGTACTAAGTATGCACGCAATGGACATACATAGCAGAAAAACATGAAATCATGTAAAACAATGTACTATAAGTGTACTATTGAACATAGCATGTATATGATGTGAAAACATGAAAGCATGAAAGTAACAAGTAGGCACATGTGTTCCACCCCAAAATGTTTGGAAAACAGTAAAAGAGGGGTCTATGTACTCACTTGAGATTGCTCAGTAGTCCTTGAGTAACAACCAAACAATGCTAGAGATCACGGAATCAAACGACACCTAATATAGGTAACTATGTTAATAAACCGGACCTAGATCGGAAGATCGGGTAGCATGAGGGTTTGTAAACCAAACGAGTATGGAGACTCGTGTAGTATGGTTCAACAAAACCTACATACTAAATGAAACCTAACCTAAGTGTTTACGACCCATTACGACCCGTTTAGGTAGCTTATGCTACTTTAACGCGTCGTTCTCGTAAAACGCGTTCGGACCGTCTAACTAGTCCTATGACAAGTGTTATATGCCTAAACATGTTACATAATCAGTTATGTGACAAAAGTTTAGGTTACATATGCTTAATTACCAATTATACATGAAAAGGGTATTCTGGTAATTTACCTAAGGCATATAAACTACCTATCATACAACTACTTAAACGATGTGACCATAAGGTATAACCTCGGAAGGTTATGCCCTATACTAGGGTCACCTAATGTATTTGGTCGGATCCTAATGATCGACCAAACTGGGTCGGGTTCGAAGGTATAAGCGATTTATCAGATCGCTTACCCTACGACCCTAGACAACGTGGTAATCAGTAGGCATAGTCCCAAGGACTATAACCATCGTGATTACAATCACGTTGCGAAGTTCAAACGAACTTCGCATTGACCATAAGCTGGTCAACGCTGAAAGTCAAACAAAGTTTGACTTTCTGACTCGAAAAGCAATAAAATAAGGAAAAGAACGAAAGAATACTTACGAAGGGTCCCCGAATGCTAATCTCGATTCAAAAATCTCAGGTATGAAACAAAGGTTTCAACTTAGAGTTTCTCAAATCAAGATTCTTGTGATTTTGAAGCATGGGGGGTGGGGTATTTATAGTAAAAGGTCCACCGTTAAGATCGTTTCATGGAAAACGTGCCTTAATCCCACCCGTACAAGTGTCGGGACCTTATGGTGACTAAAATTTGATCCTTATCAGCTGACTAGACAATTTAGAATGTGTGGGTGAGGATCAAACAGCTGCAAACTGATGTTAGAAACATTTAATCTGGTCCAGAAGGCGGACGCGGCCCGCTTCAGCATGTGCAGAAACTCAGGCGGGCCGCCTGGGAGTCACAGATCAGAAACAAGTTTCAGAAGTTACAGTTTTGGTCCCTGCACGTGTTTTAAGGAATTTCCGACACTTCTAAGGCCCGTAAAGCCAACTTTAAGGCCCTAAAATGTTGCCTAAACATTGTGGACATGAAACATGCTCAAAAATATGTCGGATGATGGTTCGTTTGGTCGTATGAACGCGATGTTCGCTTAATTACGACGGAATGCGCACAAGCGCGAAAAACGATCCAAATTGTGCGACGAATGGATTTTTGACAAGCCAAACACTAAAGCATAATATAGTCATGCTTACATAAATTTTTGGATGTCCGGATGTATTCAGAACGTAAGTTATGCGCGAAAATGCAAACTTGTGCACTTTTTGACACTTTTAGTCCCTGAATGACCCAAAAGTTTATTTTAGCATACCGAACCCCTCAAAGCCTATTTCTAAGCTATGTAAAGGATATTTATGGTATGTTTAACTTATGGTCATGTTCCGGAATGTCTGTTACAGTTCAAATTGGCATACTTTCGCAGTTTGTCATATTTTGTCCCTGTAGACGAATTAACTTGCTTTTGGCATACCAAACCTTCCAAATCTTATTTCTAAGTTATGTAAAGGTTATTTAAGGTATGTTTAGCCTATTTCACTATTCCGGAGTGTTCGTTGCATTAAACTGGTTATATTTACGCATTGGTGCGCGTATAACCTTCCCGAAAGCGATTTAGAGTTTGAAATTGAACAAAAATTGATATGTGCAAATGATACACATATTTTTACAAATCCCAAGTATGAAATACAATATTTCATTAGTTTGGTATTTGTTTGATGGCCGTGGAGGCACAGGTGTTACAGTCTCCCCTACTTTAGGAAATTTCGTCCCGAAATTTATTTAGAGGAAACTTGTGAGAGCTTGAAAACATGAAGTTGAAAAGATCGAACAACATTGGTTAGGGTTCTGAACTTCTAGTAATCTTTAATAACATCATGATTGCAATGTAAGAGGGATACTTATATACAAGTATATGAAGCGTCATTGGTGCGTCCACCGTACCTCCATTACATCGTTCTCATTTTGTTATTGTTTGTCACTATCGGTTCTTACACATAATAAACCTTACTGGGTTTCTGTGCACTAAATTTCATAATTATGTACGTGTCCATAATTAGACAATTCCTTGCACAGTTCACACAGTCTATTTTATACTGTGTAGGGTAAAACCAAATGAACAATCCTGTGATGAGTGTGACTAGACCGCCATAGAGTCCTTTTAATTAAATCAATAAATGATCTAAATAGACTATCAAGGAGTCTGTTCAGCTACATCACTAGATGTCATTCTTTAACCAAATTGTGAATCAATCTTTTTGACTAGACCACTTAAGGGTCTATTATAAATCATGGAATATTACTATATAATCCAAGGGTCTTAACTATTACATAGAAGCCCAATAAGGATTTAAGGTAGTACCTTTTTGAATATCCTACTACGAATCCCTCATATGAAGATATGAAAGTTTCTACGAGGATGTGGATAACGGATATCCAGAGTATACAAAAACACAAAATGCATAAAAGAAAACACAAGATGCATAAACACATAGTCATATAACCACAAAAATTGTTTAACTAGAAGTTTGTTCTGCTAACAGAGTACATGTATTTAAAGTACAATAGGAATCCATCTCGTGGATTTCATTTGACACTTTAAACATTTACAAGAATCTATCTATAAAGATAGAAAGATTCTAAAAGAAAATTCGATTTCGATTATTAGGAACCAAAGTGTTCGAATTAAGGTACATAAGGAATCCAATTAAGGACTCTGATTTGTATGACAATTATCCACAAGGATCTAATTGTGAAAATAAAAAGATCCCATATGGATTTAAGAAGTTGAAGATGTTTTGAAACCTTGCACTTGATGTGGTTAGGTCAAAACGTGAAATAAGAATGCTTATGAAGTTGTGATGCTTGATATGTCAAGGTGACATACGAAGCAGAATTTGAAGGTTAAGTCAATGTACGAGGAAAATATTTTTGAAAACTATGCATGGGGTTCTTTTAAGAAAAATGTGTTTAACGTTTTTTTTTTTTTTTTTTTGAAACCTTATATATAATACTTTTGAAATCATAAAGTAGGTGTATTAGGTAGATATATTTACAAAAATGTTTTAAAATCATGCGAGATGAATTTTGAAATTATGTATAAGGTTTTTGAAAGACATGAATGATGCTTTTCGAAATCATGCACTTGATAAGAAAATGTATTGTGTTAATATTGTCTTCAGACTATATGAAATATTTTGAAATTAGAAAGGTTGGTTTTGATAACATGGCCAATGTTTTTGAAATAACATAGACAACGTATCTAGAAAAATTGTTTTCAAACTATATGAAATGTTTTGAGATCATGAAGATTGTGTTGAAATACTTGTACTGTGTATGTTGAAAATCAAAACGTAATGGGTATGAGATTTGAAAATACCCTTAGTTATCTAACCAAGGATTTAAAGGTAAAGATGTGCTGAAACATGATTACTCATAATGTCACTTTATTTTCTGTACTTCGTATCTTAGAATGAAACGAGTACTTAAAATTTTCGAGGGACTCATGAGCGATCATTTGAAAGAGAGAATCACAAGAGTAGTTTGTAAGGAACATAGTTCCTTATTGCATGTATTATAGGGAAATGCCATAAACACTTGTTATTATACTTGTATATCAGAATTGTGATCAACAACTTTTATTTATGAACAAGACATATTGTTTCACAATACACGAAAACAAAAGAAACAAAGGCATAAGACAGCAACATCCTTTGTTCAGCCGAATGCTCATCCAAGGGTTGGATTTGGACTGACTATCTTCGGGCAGTTGTTCCTGAAATGGCTCGTATCGCCACAGTTGTAGCAAGTACCACGCGGGAAACGAGCTTGAGTAGGGTTGACTTGGGGTTGATTTAGACCACTTTGATTTGGGGTAAATCGACAAGCACTTGCTAGGTGACCAATTCGCCCACATGATGCACACAAACGACATTGTAGGTGAGCTAAGTGGTGTGCATTACATTTGTTGCATATTGGTGCTGTTCCCTTGTATTGCTTCTTAGCAGGTTGTGTTGCCACCCGGATGGGTCCTGTTTGATTTGGTACTGCTGCAACACAAACTTTTGCTGTATGACCTTTACGTCCACAAATTGAGCATTCACGGTACTTCACCATAGCATGATGATAAAGGTTACATTTGTTGCACAAGGGTGAAGTTCCATTGTACGGCTTCCTAGCTGGTGGCCTTGCCACATGACTAGGTCCCGCTTGATTAGGTGTAACCGCTGCGGGTTTCCTTGAAGCCTTACGCTTCCTTGATTTTGGTGCTGGCTTGACTTCTGCTTCCTTTGGTGGCTCTTGAGTGGC
The DNA here is from genome assembly GCA_030545235.1 of Helianthus tuberosus. Lineage (NCBI taxonomy): Eukaryota > Viridiplantae > Streptophyta > Magnoliopsida > Asterales > Asteraceae > Helianthus > Helianthus tuberosus. Next base: position 7,464,568 of record CM060362.1, read on the forward strand.
TTCATTGTCGAGACTAGAGGCTTCATTGTTGAGACGAGCCATGGCAATGCCTAGATCCACAGTCTTCTGGATCACTTCGCCTATTTGTTGGACAAATTTGGCTGTTCGCTCGGACGTTTGACCAGTGCTGAGAGGAATAGACATTCTAGAAGAAAATGAAAGACAGGGGAAGAAGCAAGTGAAAGGTTATTGGATAATCAATACAGAATGGTAACGAATGAAAATTGTGATCATTTGTTTGTTACCTAAGGCAAACAAATGAGATGGTGACAAATCAAAGTAAATGGGTCAAAAATAATGTATCGCGAAGACATACTCGCCTATAAGTGAACACTCATTCCAAGAATTCCCAGGTAAGCACAACTGGTCTCGCGTCTGATGAGATGTATACGAAGTGCTTGCCTAGACAGAAAACCCAGAATACAGGCATTCACCCTTCCAGTTTGCACGTGTTCACATTATTTAAAACCCAAAACCTTGACGAGATTTTGAAAACTCAAAGGGGTTCAAAACCTAGTAATTAATCATCCTAGAACAGATGATTAGTTTTCAAAGCGGTTTTGAAATTTATGTTCTTGTTGTGGTCGTCCCCTAAGGATAGGTGACGGTATTGTTTTATGACTAAACGCAAGTAAACTCGCGTTAGGGTCCTAGAAAGGTTATAGACTAGGTCAAAGTATTACTAATAACCTAATTCCCTATAACCATGGGCTCTGATACCATCTTTTCTGTCACACCCCGACCACGTAGAACATACAAAACATGGCGGAAATGTCGGGGAGTGTTGTAACATAATTAATTGTTTCAAATCCATGGCAATTGAAGTTTCGTTTTATTGATTAAATGTGTTACAATGTCTTAACAAACAAGGAAATACAACATAATCAACTAGTCTTGCATCTTTTATTGTCACTAAGGCCCATGTCTACCTATGTGTATCTTGATCAATCCTATGCTTCATATCCTGAAAACACATGTGAAAATAGGTACGTCAGCATAAAAATGCCGGCGAGTACATAGGTTTTGTGAAAATAAGATTCATGACTTCTGTTTAAGAAAATGTTTAGTCATGAACCTTGTAATTTGATTTGTCTTTGTAAATCATTTGAAAAAAAACAATAAGTTCAGATGATACGTATAAGTAAGAGAATAATGCATGGTTAAATGAATAACCATGTAAAATGAGTTTGTATAAGTTAAGTTGTTTGTAAAACAATGTATTGTGAAAAGTATGTTATTTGTATAAAATGTTATATGTCATAAACTGAAATGATTCAAATAACGCTACGATATGTAATACCATACAAACACTTATATATAGGAAGTACCAGCGGCGTATCCACCATGCTTGTATCATATTACACACGCATCGTTACTTAATCACTTACTCAAACCAAACCAACAATGTAAAATGTTCATGTCTAATGTAAATCATGTAATGTATAACCAATGTCAAAAGTGTTTATGTGTCAAATGTAAACCATGTAATATGTAACCAAAATAATATGTATGGCTAGTGAAAATGTATCAACTAAACCATAGATGAAATGCACAAGAACATAGTATTGAAGTAAAACTTGGTTTAAATCAAAGCTATGTTTTGTGGGAATGCATGATCAATGTAAATCATGTAATATGTAACCTAAATGATATGTATGGCTAGTGAAATGTATCAACTAAACCATATGCACAAGAACATAGTATTGAAGTAAAACTTGGTTTAAATCAAAGCTATGTTTTGTGGGAATGCATGCTATACTGATACGAACATCTATGCGGTGTTGTGAAAATGCATACATCCAAGCCTTGAGACTGCGGCGATAAACCCTTAAACCACTTAAAGGTTTATCTAAATTATGTATATCGAATTCGGTCATTCCTTTCATCCCCTTTCCCTGGGACGTCCGGAACGGGAGTTGTCAATTCCTATGGTACCACTACCTACTAACGAACGGCGTAGCTAATGTTAATGAATGTATTGTTCCATTGTAAACAACCCAAATGTCATAACAAAATGTAAGCATGTGATGAAAACGATGTACTAAGTATGCACGCAATGGACATACATAGCATAAAATGTAAATGTAAAACGATGTACTAAGTATGCACGCAATGGACATACATAGCAGAAAAACATGAAATCATGTAAAACAATGTACTATAAGTGTACTATTGAACATAGCATGTATATGATGTGAAAACATGAAAGCATGAAAGTAACAAGTAGGCACATGTGTTCCACCCCAAAATGTTTGGAAAACAGTAAAAGAGGGGTCTATGTACTCACTTGAGATTGCTCAGTAGTCCTTGAGTAACAACCAAACAATGCTAGAGATCACGGAATCAAACGACACCTAATATAGGTAACTATGTTAATAAACCGGACCTAGATCGGAAGATCGGGTAGCATGAGGGTTTGTAAACCAAACGAGTATGGAGACTCGTGTAGTATGGTTCAACAAAACCTACATACTAAATGAAACCTAACCTAAGTGTTTACGACCCATTACGACCCGTTTAGGTAGCTTATGCTACTTTAACGCGTCGTTCTCGTAAAACGCGTTCGGACCGTCTAACTAGTCCTATGACAAGTGTTATATGCCTAAACATGTTACATAATCAGTTATGTGACAAAAGTTTAGGTTACATATGCTTAATTACCAATTATACATGAAAAGGGTATTCTGGTAATTTACCTAAGGCATATAAACTACCTATCATACAACTACTTAAACGATGTGACCATAAGGTATAACCTCGGAAGGTTATGCCCTATACTAGGGTCACCTAATGTATTTGGTCGGATCCTAATGATCGACCAAACTGGGTCGGGTTCGAAGGTATAAGCGATTTATCAGATCGCTTACCCTACGACCCTAGACAACGTGGTAATCAGTAGGCATAGTCCCAAGGACTATAACCATCGTGATTACAATCACGTTGCGAAGTTCAAACGAACTTCGCATTGACCATAAGCTGGTCAACGCTGAAAGTCAAACAAAGTTTGACTTTCTGACTCGAAAAGCAATAAAATAAGGAAAAGAACGAAAGAATACTTACGAAGGGTCCCCGAATGCTAATCTCGATTCAAAAATCTCAGGTATGAAACAAAGGTTTCAACTTAGAGTTTCTCAAATCAAGATTCTTGTGATTTTGAAGCATGGGGGTGGGGTATTTATAGTAAAAGGTCCACCGTTAAGATCGTTTCATGGAAAACGTGCCTTAATCCCACCCGTACAAGTGTCGGGACCTTATGGTGACTAAAATTTGATCCTTATCAGCTGACTAGACAATTTAGAATGTGTGGGTGAGGATCAAACAGCTGCAAACTGATGTTAGAAACATTTAATCTGGTCCAGAAGGCGGACGCGGCCCGCTTCAGCATGTGCAGAAACTCAGGCGGGCCGCCTGGGAGTCACAGATCAGAAACAAGTTTCAGAAGTTACAGTTTTGGTCCCTGCACGTGTTTTAAGGCATTTCCGACACTTCTAAGGCCCGTAAAGCCAACTTTAAGGCCCTAAAATGTTGCCTAAACATTGTGGACATGAAACATGCTCAAAAATATGTCGGATGATGGTTCGTTTGGTCGTATGAACGCGATGTTCGCTTAATTACGACGGAATGCGCACAAGCGCGAAAAACGATCCAAATTGTGCGACGAATGGATTTTTGACAAGCCAAACACTAAACCATAATATAGTCATGCTTACGTAAATTTTTGGATGTCCGGATTTATTCAGAACGTAAGTTATGCGCGAAAATGCAAACTTGTGCACTTTTTGACACTTTTAGTCCCTGAATGACCCAAAAGTTTATTTTAGCATACTGAACCCCTCAAAGCCTATTTCTAAGCTATGTAAAGGATATTTTTGGTATGTTTAACTTATGGTCATGTTCCGGAATGTCTGTTACAGTTCAAATTGGCATACTTTCGCAGTTTGTCATATTTAGTCCCTGTAGACGAATTAACTTGCTTTTGGCATACCAAACCTTCCAAATCTTATTTCTAAGTTATGTAAAGGTTATTTAAGGTATGTTTAGCCTATTTCACTATTCCGGAGTGTTCGTTGCTGTCACACCCCAAATTTCCACGTGTTACCGGTGGGCCCGGTAGGGGAGTATCGTGACGTGGTTGGCAACATCATAGTCAAACAACACAATATATAAATGCACAGCGGAAGCAAAAGGATAAATATATTACAATCCGTAATAGTGTAACATCAAAGTATTACAACGGAAGTAAAGGATCCACAGGCGGATCGCAAATGAAATAACATGGTTCAACAGACTTTAGGCATCTAAGCTTGCGAGACTCTTTATTGATGCTAGGAGTAGCCAGCCAATTCCAATTAGTACCTGCACTTAGCCTTTTTGGGAAAATACGTCAGTTTACACTGGTAAATACAATCAACCGACTCATTTTGAAAAGGGTTTAAGAAAATGATTGATTTGAATGCACATGGCACAAATAATATTTTATAACTTGGGATAATTATTTAAATATATAATACTTGTATGGATTTACATGTTCCTTATGCGTTCAGTAGCCCGGATCGAGCCGGGTTAAAGATCAATTAACACACCACTTTATTTATGAGACACTAACAGGTGTACGCCTACACCTGAGTGCTAAGGTCGTGGCCATTTCGTAAAATGATGTCAGGGATATCCGGGACACGGTCATTAACCCCCCAAAGGCTTTAAGCAAACAAAACAATGTTAAACGAGACGTCTCAATACTTTCATTATCATTCATTCAATCAAAGATTCAACGTCCCGACCAAGCGGTATTTTATATACCGTACCCCAAGCCCGTATAGGGAAAATAAGTTAAAAGTATTTACCTGAGCTAAATATAAATTCAATCCCAGCCGTATCAAATCAGCAAGTACAGATAGCTTTTACTGGGCTCCTAAATCTGGAACGAAGGTTTTTAATAACCTATTAGAATCCTAACGGATCTTTAGTTAAGCTTACGCTTAGACCGGTTAGTTTTTAAAGATACGGTTCGTACGCACGATTAAGCGAAGACCGGATAGAATGTGATTTAGACCCGACAAGTTTGAAGACTTGCTTAATATGGGTATATGATACACATTCTGGATTTTGAGATAAAACCGATAAGGTTTGACCCGTTTCGGCTAATTTATGTAAACTAGTTACATAAACCGAACCGAACGCGCATGAAGCGTAACGGGTATCCGTAAGAGTCCTAAACAGGTTTCCTAAGTTAACACGCCTTAAATAAGTTGTGACATCAGTAGGATATCACCCATGACGCCCCAAACGAGTTTAATCTCTTAATAAGCCCCGTAGGGGTATTTTGGTCATTTTAAAGATTATAAAAGGGTTTAATTAGACACCTGTGATCCGGGTCTGAGTTGATCAGTAAAATAGCTTATTTTAACAGGTTATAACCTTTGGTAATAAGTCTTATATACTAAAATAGTTTTAAACCCAAACTATGCGTTAAATACGCGTATAACGCCGTTTTGAGCGACGTACGGTTTAAAATAGTATTCTGAGTTTTCTGATCATTTAAACAGGTTCAAAACACTACATTTATTATTTAAAATCAGTAGCAATTGGATTGGTATAAAAAGGATTTGTAAAACTCATTTTATACCCGAAAAGGGTAAAATCGGTATTTACCGAAATAAGGCAACAAACCTAGTTTATGATCAGTTTAAAAATAATTAAAAATCTTCAAAAATCCTAAAATATTATGTTACTTCAGTAGGTAAAAGGTTTGGTGTCAAAAATTGGGTTTAGATAGGTTTTACGCTAATGACGCCGTTAAATTACTTAAAAGCATTCAAATTACGTCATTAAGCATAACTCCTTATCTAGACCTCCAATTGATGTGAAATTTTAGGTACAAGTCTAAAAATCAGTAACTAAGATTATGGCACTTTCACATTTCCAAAAATCTCGTTTTATGGTCATAAGGGTATTACGGTCAATATTTAGGCGTTTAACGGAAACATCGGACGATTAGGGATTCGAGTGGTATAAACGCAGAGGCTTATACACACATGCAACTAGGTCCTAATGGAACTTTAAGGCATGTATAAATCTATATAAATCGGGTCAGAACTGAGGTCAAAGCAAAAGTCAAACTTTTGCGTCTCTCGGTTCCGAATCGGTTCAAAACATATAGTTGTCGAATCAAACAAGCTTAGACAAGTTATCATACTTATTTTCAAGTTGTATGACTGATAAAACAGATTACACGCCTTCCGTATCATTAAATATGTGATTAACATTTCTGTTGACTTTTCGGAAGAAGTTTGACTCGATCAAACGACATAGTTAAGATTGAAATCAGTGGGTGAACTTTTAGGGGTTTATTACCCACATAATTACCAACTTGTAACAACTTTCGTTTCGACAAAACTCTGGACCGTTCATGATTTATCGCTAAGTCAAACCGTAATTACGACGGTTTGACTTCTAGGCTCTAACTAAGCATAACTCCAACGAGAAGGATCAAGGGCACTTACATACGTCTAATGGATGATTTGTGAGCCTTGTATCAGTTCCAGAGCTCCTCCAAATGTCCAGAAGTTGATATGTGTTGAATGTTGAAACATAAGACTTTTTATAAGAACGTTGATTATCAAAGATTGATTCCAAATGAGTGTAAGATGATCCAAGATGCATGTATATGGCCTTTATAAGCTGTAAACCACTTTAGGAAGCCCATAGAATCGAAAAACCATGTTTAAAGTCGGTTAGAACATGCAAACAGGCACCTGCCTGTTTTTTCTGCATCTGCAGGTCTGACGCGGGCCGCCTCACATTTCGTTAACTCTCACGCGGGCCGCCTGAGCCTTATGTTCAGGTTTCCCATTTTTCTTTAATTGCATTTTGGCCCCCGGTCCTCCTAAACGTCGCTTTCACCTTGTTTCTTGCATTATAAGCCCTCTAACTTTATTTATAAGGGCTTCAAGACTTATACCATCTTTGTGAAGTCCTCGGGTAACTTTGTGATCACCCGAAAAGCCCTAATTTTCAATGTTGACGATTCTAACCCTCACACACGAATTTTATCACAACTTTCTCATACGGTAACGAAACTTGGTGAGATTTTTATGGTGCATTCTAGTGAGCATAATTAATCGTTACAAGGCTTCGGGTTTGCTATAAGGTCACTCAGAGGTATATCTTTAACATGTTGACACATTTAACCCCTGTAGTTTGTAATCTCTCACTTTCTTTCACAATTCGCTTCGTATGATCCATGATCCATTCGTTTAAGGTTATAAACATCATGTAGGGTTATTGTAAAGTCTAATTATTCATTGTTGACGTTTTGAACCCCTATATTTACACAGTTTCATTGTTTGTCAACTTTAGTCCTTCAAGAACATTCTTTCACACGTTCAAACCTATGACACGTGTCAACACATTATAGGACGCAAATTTTCGGGGTGTTACATCCTCACCCCCTTAAAAGAAATCTCGACCTCGAGATTTGTTAAAATGCTGGAAGTACTCTTTGTCGCATAAGGGACTTAACTTTTATAGCATATCTGGAGTCTTTCCAAGCTCCCATAGTGGCTCTTATATTAGACGTATGTATCCTTTTGGAGCTTCTTGACCTGTCGATCCTGAATCGATACAGGATGCTCATCACATCATAATTCTGCATATCATTATGTGATAGTGCTTCTTGACTTATTGGCGGAACACATTCTCCAGTCACTATTGTGCAATGTATTGCGAGCTCCGTCAAACTCCTTAAGTAGGTTTTAGCTTACAAGCTACTTGATCTTGATACATTCAATTTCCTTCGAATGATTTCCATATATTCAGTGCTTAACTAGCCTGATAATTTAGCAAATTTGGTACACCCTTCCTGGGTGATATCTTTTGTTAAACCATATTCCTTAACAAGAACTTAGGAAGTTTGCTATTTTTTTTATAACTCCTCGATTTCTTGCCATATACTGGCAACCTACAATTGATTATGGATTTGTATAATCTTATTTGTTGTCCCCCAGGCAACTTTCAGATCTTGATAATTGGACTTACCAATTCTCTATCTAACACTAGACATTTAACATTCCATCTATACAAGGTCTCCAAAGGAGTAGCCTTAATACTTACATATCCATTATTATAGAAAAGCTCATCTTAAGGTGATATGGTTATTCCAACCACTGCTTAACTAATTTTAAGGAATATCTAATCCTTGCCGTTAGTCGAACAGATCGACGATCCTGGGCAGCTGATGGCAATTTCTTAATCGTTGCCTAATTAGGGTTGCGGTGAACCGTCTTTCATCATTAACTATACCGAATTCTCAGGATATTTGAGTTAGGCTATATGAACCCTCTATTTTAACTTAGTTAATCAGGGTTTCGATTCTTTCAATGAGGGTACTAGCCGTCTTGGAGATTCCATAGTAATACAACCTTAATGGGATATAACTCTTAATTCTACATGCCTCTCAGGGGTAACAGGGTAATATTAGGAGAAGATAAACAAGATATAAGGAGGTTACAGAGATTTTCCAAATCTCAGCTCCAGTTCATCCATCATTGTTTGTGTCAATTAAGTGACACATTTATGTTACAAGTCCACGAGTTCTTTAGTCGGAAACATTTACTTGGACAATTTCATTCGGGATATCTTCTTTGAATACTACTAGTCGACTTTAGTACGATATGACTATTGGGATATCTCAGAGGTTCCATGCATTAAACCTCCATACTGATCAGGCATGAAAGCAATCTATGAGACACACTAGGATACGCCACTCCTCATATGGCACTTTTATCAAACATAGTTTGGCATTCGCAGGCGATAGAAACAATGAGAAAATAATAAAATAAAATAATATACGTTGTCGTACTCTTTTTGAGGAAGAGTACTCCAGATTCTTATGAAAGGATTATCTCCGAGGATGGGAGAGAGGGTTATTAAAGATTCCATTGGTAAATCATATCTTATCTTTAATATCTGAAGTTCTTATGAAATCAAAAGTTTGTTAAGCTTATGGTCTTATGAGAGACTTAGCAGCACCTGAATCCTAACGTAACTCTTAGCAAATAAATCACAGTAAGGGATTTATCTAGTGTCATTATTACCATGACTTGCCTCTAATCATTCATCAGGAGGGTTAAGCGCCTCCATTTTTTAATCCTTTCTAACTTAGCTGCAAAGTCTATGACAATTTAGGCAGTCTCATCTATGACTGGTCGTTTCTTAATCTATATAACGTGAGTAGCTGGGGTAGATCCATAATGGATTTATAATGAGTAGGCTTTGAAACCTTAGTGCCCCCTCTTATTGCCGATGCTAACCGCTGATAATCATTTGCATTAAGCTTAGATTTTGGGTAAATTGCATAGAGCACTAACTCAGCCAATAGATTTAAAAATTTTGACATACTGTCGACAGTCTATAACTTTTATGGCAAGAGTCAGAAAATTCCTATTTCATCTTCTTCTATTTTGTGATGGGGATAATAGGTTTTTCTAATAAGGTCCTTAAAACTTGGACCATTCAACAATGTATAAGAGGATCCTTCTTGAGGATTTTATTAGTGTCCTCACTAATTAAAAGTATTGCCATCGAATAGCTTTGATGTATGCTTTACCATGTCCTTTTCCAGCATAACCGCTGATATACCTAATGGTTTCTACTTTATCCTTTCCAGCGTTTAGTCCCCATAAGCAAGCCAAGAGTAACTAAAACATAGTGGTAAAATCTTGGATTCTAATACTTAGTCAACATTAGGAGGATAAGTAGGTGACTTATAGTAAGAAGCAAGGAAGTTATTGTACATGTGCTTATATTAAATAAGAATGGAAATTTCACAAACTAGGCACCTAGCTCAGTTGGCTAGGCGCACGAAAGGGTGCGGCCTAGACCCAGGTTCGATTCCGGGGACGGCCAATTCCACCATTTTTTTATGTTTAATATTAATTAATCGCACAGATACCTGAAATGATGAGGGTTGCCTCATAAGGAGTCTTGATAATTAATTGCTTTTTATTACCCATAATGTGGGCTTGATTTTTAAGACAAACCATCGATTTTTATTACTATATCGAGTCCTCTTATTAACGAAACAAGGACAACGGAGAAGGGTAATTCCTAATGGATATAAAACATCCATTTAATATTGCTGGAGCAGTCTCCGAGGTGTTATCGGTCAATTTTACTTTATACTTAACGCTTAGAGTTGTTAACAGGCAGATTTAATGATTTACAATATCTATTGTCTATGAGAGACTTATCTGAACCTGAATTAAATAATACTCTAACATGAGCGTTATTGATATAGAAAGTACCTGTTGTGACCTTGTCATCTTGGATAGCCTCTTGAGTATCCATTTGGGAGTTTTTCGGTTTTGGTCTTCTTAATTTCCTCAAACTTTTTAGCATACTTAGGGCAGTTGGTCTTAATGTGCCCTCTTTCATTGCAACCATAGCAGGTTGCGTCCTCCATCTTCTTGCAGTCCAAGGTCTTATGCCCCTTGGACTTGCAGATCCCACATGCAAAAGTTCTCGACTGTGTATGCGAGTTCGATCCATACCTGCACTTCCCGAAGTGCTGTTTCTTGCAGGTTTTGCATTTGGGTTTTTCACCTGACTGCTGGTTGTCCTTTAAATCCTTGCCAGGCTTAGCTGCTTTTCCCTTGGCAGCCCTAGGGCAATTAGTACTGATGTGGCCCTTTTTGCCGCAGCCATGACAGTTTGCCTTCTTTATATCCCAACATTCGTGGGACTGGTGGCCAGCTCTTTTACAGATGCCACATTGCTTTATCTTTTGATTTGATCGACACTGACCCCAGTGTCTTCTTTTGCAGGTTTTACATTCGGGTTTTGCCTCCTTTGGTTTGGACTGGTTATAGCTTGAATCGGTCTTACTCTTTTTGTAACCTTTATTTGGGGTATCATCGCACATTCGCTTATAATCCTTCAACACACGGTCCACGACGTTGCTTACGGCGGTATTTATCATAGCATGTAACTCGGTGCTTATTAAGTTCAGTCTTGCATCATCATTCTGATTAACTGGATGATGGTGAGCTTCAGAGGAGTCAGCCATGGTGAAGCTTTGAAGGCTACTATCCAAGTAGAAACAATTTGTTTAATCATATAGTGAATTGTCGAATTTGATGAATAAATAGCCATGGCGCAATTAAACCATATAGGCCAATAGATAGAATTTAATTTATTTGATTATGTTTTGCCTAAGTTTAAATAAACCATCTTTGGCATTTAAGCGGAATATGATCCTTCATATTTATCAGACAGGGGACATAAGTCACGTCTGCCAATGTCATACTGACATCTTTTATATATAGCACAAGGCTTGTTCCAAAGGACTTATGATGGCTCAGAGACCTTGTCACTAGGGAAATTTTAAAACATAATCGATGATTCCTTTGGGTCGGAAAATTTCATAGTTCATTGTCTTGACAAGAAGTTATGAAATAAAACTATCTTTTTCATGTATTCATCTTTACTCGTATGTATACATCCCAAATGGATGTCTTGATGCGTACATCATTTTCGACGTTTACCAGCCATGATTCCTATTGATCATTTACGCTAAATGAGGGATTTAGAAACTTCCTAATATAAGGATGACAAGTGTGATTTTATCGCATCACGGTTGTCGAGAGTGTTAACACATTTTCAAGTGTTAACAAGGATCTGAATCTCTTTTTAAACAGATTTTACCATCTTAGCTAGGTCTTCAATTGACATTCAAGCTAGGTCAAACCTTTTTAAGATTCTCTTTTAATATCTATATTGGCAGGAAAGGAATTATATTTATTTTATTCAGGATTTTTATCATAAACCCTGATTTACTAGTTAATAATAGCACAAATGGCCTATTTACAAGGACATTTATAAATTATAAGCCATGATTTCAGAGAATCAAAGCATGAAGATATTTCAGCACAACAGGCCTAGTCGCAAAGGCATTTATAAATTATTAGCTATGATTTCAGAGAATCAAAGCATTTAGGTTTGAGCATAGTTCATTACCTTTCTCGGACAGGGAGTCATAGCTACCACTGTCCTTTGGCTCATGTAGAAATGAGCAAGGCCTGTAGGCACTATATTACCAATGTATGGTCAAAATATGATCATCTTAATTGAAGATGTTAACCCAGGATTCAGAGATCATTATACTAGGTTAGGAATCTTTTGAAGAATCCTTATTAACGTGTGTGATTTCCAACGAATCACGTCTGTCGGGAGTGTTAACATGTTTTAAGATGTTAACAGGAATTTGAATCTTTTAAACAGGTCTTACCATCATGGCCCGGCCTTAAAATGACCTGAAGGCTAGGTTTCACTCTTTAGATTCTTATTAATATTTAACGCAGAACAATCCTAAATTGAGGTGTTAAATATGGATCTTAATCTAATTATGGAACTACCATCTTGGCCCGGTCTTAAAATGACACGTGGCTAGGTCTTGTCCTTTCTAGATTTTGCCATTTTATAATAATGGTAGATCTTATAAAAGGAATGTTTGAATGAAAAATTTAAAGTTAATTATTCCACAACAAAAAAAATACAGATGTGCCCTAGACGGGACTTGAAAGGAATAGTGTTGTCCTCGAAGGAATTGAAAGGTAATTATGTCCTTATAAGGACTATTAAGGAAACGATTTTTAGCAAAAGGAGTTTCTTCTTCATTTTATTTATGAATGCCTTCTCCTTGGTTGCATGTTTCATCCTAGCCGCTGTACGAAGGTCAGCAAATCAAGGCTCCTGGTGTGGAGAATTATTATTACGGCTTCTTCGCTTGGCGACGTATCCAAATTATAAAAATTTTGGAAGCAGAAATTCCAGATAAGGATTGAGAATATTCCTATGTTAAGTCTAGACTCAGAAGGTCAAGGTATGTGCTAATGTGTCATTGAGATTAAACACAAGAAGATAGTGTTTAATTCACTCAATGTTGGCTCTGATACCAACCTGTCACACCCCAAATTTCCACGTGTTACCGGTGGGCCCGGTAGGGGAGTATCGTGACGTGGTTGGCAACATCATAGTCAAACAACACAATATATAAATGCACAGCGGAAGCAAAAGGATAAATATATTACAATCCGTAATAGTGTAACATCAAAGTATTACAACGGAAGTAAAGGATCCACAGGCGGATCGCAAATGAAATAACATGGTTCAACAGACTTTAGGCATCTAAGCTTGCGAGACTCTTTATTGATGCTAGGAGTAGCCAGCCAATTCCAATTAGTACCTGCACTTAGCCTTTTTGGGAAAATACGTCAGTTTACACTGGTAAATACAATCAACCGACTCATTTTGAAAAGGGTTTAAGAAAATGATTGATTTGAATGCACATGGCACAAATAATATTTTATAACTTGGGATAATTATTTAAATATATAATACTTGTATGGATTTACATGTTCCTTATGCGTTCAGTAGCCCGGATCGAGCCGGGTTAAAGATCAATTAACACACCACTTTATTTATGAGACACTAACAGGTGTACGCCTACACCTGAGTGCTAAGGTCGTGGCCATTTCGTAAAATGATGCCAGGGATATCCGGGACACGGTCATTAACCCCCCAAAGGCTTTAAGCAAACAAAACAATGTTAAACGAGACGTCTCAATACTTTCATTATCATTCATTCAATCAAAGATTCAACGTCCCGACCAAGCGGTATTTTATATACCGTACCCCAAGCCCGTATAGGGAAAATAAGTTAAAAGTATTTACCTGAGCTAAATATAAATTCAATCCCAGCCGTATCAAATCAGCAAGTACAGATAGCTTTTACTGGGCTCCTAAATCTGGAACGAAGGTTTTTAATAACCTATTAGAATCCTAACGGATCTTTAGTTAAGCTTACGCTTAGACCGGTTAGTTTTTAAAGATACGGTTCGTACGCACGATTAAGCGAAGACCGGATAGAATGTGATTTAGACCCGACAAGTTTGAAGACTTGCTTAATATGGGTATATGATACACATTCTGGATTTTGAGATAAAACCGATAAGGTTTGACCCGTTTCGGCTAATTTATGTAAACTAGTTACATAAACCGAACCGAACGCGCATGAAGCGTAACGGGTATCCGTAAGAGTCCTAAACAGGTTTCCTAAGTTAACACGCCTTAAATAAGTTGTGACATCAGTAGGATATCACCCATGACGCCCCAAACGAGTTTAATCTCTTAATAAGCCCCGTAGGGGTATTTTGGTCATTTTAAAGATTATAAAAGGGTTTAATTAGACACCTGTGATCCGGGTCTGAGTTGATCAGTAAAATAGCTTATTTTAACAGGTTATAACCTTTGGTAATAAGTCTTATATACTAAAATAGTTTTAAACCCAAACTATGCGTTAAATACGCGTATAACGCCGTTTTGAGCGACGTACGGTTTAAAATAGTATTCTGAGTTTTCTGATCATTTAAACAGGTTCAAAACACTACATTTATTATTTAAAATCAGTAGCAATTGGATTGGTATAAAAAGGATTTGTAAAACTCATTTTATACCCGAAAAGGGTAAAATCGGTATTTACCGAAATAAGGCAACAAACCTAGTTTATGATCAGTTTAAAAATAATTAAAAATCTTCAAAAATCCTAAAATATTATGTTACTTCAGTAGGTAAAAGGTTTGGTGTCAAAAATTGGGTTTAGATAGGTTTTACGCTAATGACGCCGTTAAATTACTTAAAAGCATTCAAATTACGTCATTAAGCATAACTCCTTATCTAGACCTCCAATTGATGTGAAATTTTAGGTACAAGTCTAAAAATCAGTAACTAAGATTATGGCACTTTCACATTTCCAAAAATCTCGTTTTATGGTCATAAGGGTATTACGGTCAATATTTAGGCGTTTAACGGAAACATCGGACGATTAGGGATTCGAGTGGTATAAACGCAGAGGCTTATACACACATGCAACTAGGTCCTAATGGAACTTTAAGGCATGTATAAATCTATATAAATCGGGTCAGAACTGAGGTCAAAGCAAAAGTCAAACTTTTGCGTCTCTCGGTTCCGAATCGGTTCAAAACATATAGTTGTCGAATCAAACAAGCTTAGACAAGTTATCATACTTATTTTCAAGTTGTATGACTGATAAAACAGATTACACGCCTTCCGTATCATTAAATATGTGATTAACATTTCTGTTGACTTTTCGGAAGAAGTTTGACTCGATCAAACGACATAGTTAAGATTGAAATCAGTGGGTGAACTTTTAGGGGTTTATTACCCACATAATTACCAACTTGTAACAACTTTCGTTTCGACAAAACTCTGGACCGTTCATGATTTATCGCTAAGTCAAACCGTAATTACGACGGTTTGACTTCTAGGCTCTAACTAAGCATAACTCCAACGAGAAGGATCAAGGGCACTTACATACGTCTAATGGATGATTTGTGAGCCTTGTATCAGTTCCAGAGCTCCTCCAAATGTCCAGAAGTTGATATGTGTTGAATGTTGAAACATAAGACTTTTTATAAGAACGTTGATTATCAAAGATTGATTCCAAATGAGTGTAAGATGATCCAAGATGCATGTATATGGCCTTTATAAGCTGTAAACCACTTTAGGAAGCCCATAGAATCGAAAAACCATGTTTAAAGTCGGTTAGAACATGCAAACAGGCACCTGCCTGTTTTTTCTGCATCTGCAGGTCTGACGCGGGCCGCCTCACATTTCGTTAACTCTCACGCGGGCCGCCTGAGCCTTATGTTCAGGTTTCCCATTTTTCTTTAATTGCATTTTGGCCCCCGGTCCTCCTAAACGTCGCTTTCACCTTGTTTCTTGCATTATAAGCCCTCTAACTTTATTTATAAGGGCTTCAAGACTTATACCATCTTTGTGAAGTCCTCGGGTAACTTTGTGATCACCCGAAAAGCCCTAATTTTCAATGTTGACGATTCTAACCCTCACACACGAATTTTATCACAACTTTCTCATACGGTAACGAAACTTGGTGAGATTTTTATGGTGCATTCTAGTGAGCATAATTAATCGTTACAAGGCTTCGGGTTTGCTATAAGGTCACTCAGAGGTATATCTTTAACATGTTGACACATTTAACCCCTGTAGTTTGTAATCTCTCACTTTCTTTCACAATTCGCTTCGTATGATCCATGATCCATTCGTTTAAGGTTATAAACATCATGTAGGGTTATTGTAAAGTCTAATTATTCATTGTTGACGTTTTGAACCCTTATATTTACACAGTTTCATTGTTTGTCAACTTTAGTCCTTCAAGAACATTCTTTCACACGTTCAAACCTATGACACGTGTCAACACATTATAGGACGCAAATTTTCGGGGTGTTACAGTTGCATTAAATTGGTTATATTTACGCATTGGTGCGCGTATAACCTTCCAGAAAGCGATTTAGAGTTTGAAATTGAACAAAAATTGATATGTGCAAATGATACACATATTTTTACAAATCCCAAGTATGAAATACAATATTTCATTGGTTTGGTATTTGTTTGATGGTCGTGGAGGCACAGGTGTTACATTCAATGCCCGACCAAGCGGTATTTTATATACCGTACCCCAAGCCCGTATAAGGGAAAATAAGTTAAAAGTATTTACCTTTGCAAGTAATAATCACAACAAGCAAGTGCACGTAGCTTTTACCGGGTCTCCTATTCTAGAACGAAGGTTTATAATAACCTATTAGAATCCTAACGGGTCTTTAATTAAGCCTAAACTTAGACCGGTTAGTTTTAGATGAAGATGCGGTTCGAACGCATGATTAAGTGAAGACCGGAATAGAATGTGATTTAGACTCGACAAGTTTGAAGACTTGTATAATATGGGTAAACCAACCACAATCTGGATTTTGAGATAAAAATGATAAGGTTTGACCCGTTTCGGCTAATTTATGCAAACTAGTTACATAAACCGAACCGAACGCGAATAACGCATAACGGGTAACCGAAAGGGTCACGAACAGGTTTCCCAAGTTAATATGCTTTAAATATGTTGTGGTATCAGTAAGATACCTTCCATTATGCCCAAAACAAGTTTAATCTCACATTAAGCCCCGTAGGGGTATTTTGGTCATTTTAAAGATTAGAAAAGAGATTAATTATAATTCTGAGACTCGGGTCTGAAATAATTAGTAAAACATCTTAATTTAACAGGTCATATCAGTTGGTGATAAGTCTTATATGACAAAATGGTTTTAAACCCATACTATGTATTTAATACGCATAAAAAGCCGATTTAAGCGATTTTCGGGTTTAACAGGAAATATGAGTTTTCTGATCAGGTTATACAGTTCAAAATACTTCATTTATCATATAAAATCAGTGGCCAAAAGTTTGGTGTCTAAATGTTATGTAAAACTCAATTTATAAGCAAAAGGGTATAATCGGTATTTACCGAATCAAGGCAATAATCAAAGGTTATGATCAGTTTAAAAATAATTAAAAATCTTCAAAAATTCCAAAATATTATATTACATCAGTGGGTAAAAGGTTTGGTGCCAAAAATTTGGTTTAGAAAGGCTTTATGCTAATTACGCCGTTTAATTCATAAAAAGCGTTCTAATTACGCTATTAAGCATAACTCCTAATCTAAACCTCCAACTGATGTGAAAATTTAGGAACATGTTTATAAATCCGTAACAAAGATTATTGTCCTCTCACATTTCCAAAATTCTCATTTTATGGTCAAAAGGGCATTATGGTCAACATTAAGCAATTAACGGAAACGTGTAAACGAATCGGACAATCAACGAGTCAATCACAGAGGGTTATACTATCATGTAACCCGGTCCTAATGAAGCTCTAAGACCTTTCTAATTCATGTTACTACGGGTCAGAACTGAAAGTCAAAGCAATGGTCAATTTATGCGACTTTCGGTTCCGAACCGGTCCTAAACTGAAAATTGTCGGGTCGGACATGCTTAGACATGTTCTTGCATTGATTACCAAGTTATATGAGTGGCAAAACAGGTTATACGCCTTCTACATTGCTAATTATGCGTTAATTCGAAAAATATAATTCTGTTGACTTTTTATAACACACTTTGACCCGACAAATGATCTAGTTAGAGCGGGAATCAGAGGGTGCCCTTTTAAGGGTTTAATGCCCACCTAATTACCAACTTATAACTACTTTCAATTTGCCAAAACACTGGACCATTAGCGATTAAACGATAAGTCAAACCTTAATTACGACGGTTTGACTTTTAAGCTATAAACTAAGCAAAACATGATTAAGGAAGGTTAAGGATACTTACCAAAGTCCAATGCACGACTAATGATGCTTAGGGAGTGGCCTTGAGCTCCAGAAATGATCAGAAGTTGAGCATGGAATGAATGATCAAAAAGTTGCAACTTAGTGCTCTATTTATATGGGTTTTAATCTCCCATGATCATGCCAAGCAAGTCTAGGATGGAACCAAGATGCTTACAAGTGCCCCTAGTGCCTAAAAACAAGCTTAGGCAGCACATGGTATTGAAACAAGGCAACATAAGTCGGTTACAATGGACATAACAGCCACCTGTGGGTTTTCTGCTTCTGGTCATGGCTTACGGACCGTATGGGTCCAGCCATACGGTCCGTAAGGACCAGGCCAGCTCACCAGCACTTTTAAAAGTTGACACTTTTGGCCCCTGATCTTCCCAAACTTGATTTTAACATGCTTTCTTGCACTTGTAACCCCAAACTTGACTTTTAAGGACTCCAAGTCATAAACAAACTTCCTCATACGATAACGAAACTTGTAACCCCAAACTTGAGTTTTAGGTACCCGGTTATTCATACGATCACCGAAAAGTCTTAAATTTCAACGTTGACGCTTTTAACCCCTCGTATACGAATTTTATCACAACTTCCTCATACGATAACGAAACTTGGTGAAATTTTTATCACGCATTCTAGTGAGCATAATTAATCGTTACAAAGCTTCGGGTTTGCTAAAAGGTCACTCAGAGGTATACTTTAAACATGTTGACACATTTAACCCCTGTAGTTTGTAATCTCTCACTTTCTTTCACAATTAGCTTCGTATGATCCATGATTCATTCATTTAAGGGTATAAACATCATGTAGGGGTATTGTAAAGTATATTTATCCATTGTTGATATTTTGAACCCTTATATTCACATACTTTCCTTGTTTGTCAACTTTAGTCCTTCTAAGGTAATCCTTTACACGTTTAAGGTTCATGACACGTGTCGATATGATATTGGACATGAAATTACGAGGTGTTACATAGCATTTAATCACTTAACACTAAACAAGAATTTAAAATCAAATAACAAGGTGCACATAAAGAACGCAACGAATTAAGAAAACGCAGTTGCGAGAAAAGACCTTGAAAACTCGGGTTGTCACATATTTAGGGCTTGTTTAACTTATGATCATATTCCGGAAGGTTCGATACCATACGAATTGGTATACTTTTGCAGTTTGACGCAAATAGTCCCTCTAATGCGCAAACTTGAGTATATCATCGTTTAATAGCATGGAAGCCTTATTTAATCCATATTAGGCATTCTTGAGAGTATTATAAAACATCATAATGCTTCAGGTTCAAAGAAAGGTCATTCAGATGTATAATTAAACATATTGACGCTTTTAACCCCTTAAACTTGCAAAGTTGCGCGTAACGTCGCTTAAAGGCATAAAAGCCTTAGATGGCCAATATTTGGCATCCCCGAGAGTATAATCAACCATAATGAAGCTCTCGGTTTGTTAAAAGGTCACTCAGATGTA
This sequence comes from Helianthus tuberosus, assembly GCA_030545235.1. Taxonomy (NCBI): domain Eukaryota; kingdom Viridiplantae; phylum Streptophyta; class Magnoliopsida; order Asterales; family Asteraceae; genus Helianthus; species Helianthus tuberosus. The sequence continues at coordinate 7,484,300 of CM060362.1, forward strand.
AGAATTAACATGTTGACGTTTTTAACCCTTCATCGCGCAAACTTTCAATTAATTACGCAAACGACTACTTTTGATCAACAAGTGGCTCGTATGTGAATAGGAACACCGTGTAACGTTATTCGAAGGCTTATACTAAGCACGTTGACACTTTTAGTCCTTTCGCGTTCAAAGTTTTCGATTTTTCGAAAAATTAGTCCCTTAAATTCAATGTTTGACTTTATTAGGGTTTATTACACGTGTCAATACATCATTGGACGTGATTTTACGAGGTGTTACAGCGGCACATGCCGGCGGCGGATTTCCGGCGAACTTTTCGACGACCGTTTTCCGGCCAAAGGTACACTTTTTCTACTAATTTCGACGTTCCGAACACCATGGTGAGGTCCATTTTCTCTAATTCAGAGCGGTTTGAGCCGTAGAGAAACTCTGAAAAGAATCCGACCAAATTCTGTCAAGTTTGTTTTCATGTTTTCTCTTCATGCAGGTCAAGATCTTGCTTTGAAGGATGTTGGTATTGCTTATCCAAACTATGTCAAGATCTTGCTTTTAAGAGCCTCCAACTTATTTATAGTTAACTTCAACATGTACGTCATATCATATTATATGGTAAATCGTACCGAAGCGATGCGAAATGAGCCTACCCCCGCTCGTACCGAATTTTAGAGACCTAGCGAATTGCGACCTCGTTTCACGTTCTTGTACCGGAGCGTACCACGAACCATGTGACTATGGTCATGGATGAGGGAGAGGTCGTTTTAATTAGAAAAAAACAAAAAATTCGAAAACATTCTAAAAAATAAAAAAAAAATCTTAAAAAATTCTAAAAAATCCAAAAAAAATCTAAAAAAATAATAAAATTTTTCAAAAATCTAAAAAATTCTAAAAAATCTAAAAATCAATATTTATACTTAAAATAGGTACTATTACTGCCATGTTTCTTGAAGAAATCAGCCTTGCATTCTGATATTTTTTATTGTTATAGTTTGGCCTTTAAAAGTTAAAAGGCCTCACATAAGACCGCGGGGTATGGGGGGCTTGGGTTGGGGCATATGTTGACACGTGGAATGGGAAAAAACCCACCACCAAAATCCACGCCCATGGGGTATGATGGGGCTTGGGTTGGGGGGTATGAATTTGGTTTGGCCATTTAGAGCATGCCATGTCACTTACTAGCGCGCCCCACGCCCGGGCTGAATCCCACGCCAAAGGGGCCACGCCCAAACCCATGCCCACCCGGGGTGGTGGCTTGGGCGTTTTCAGCCAACCCACGCCCAAACCCCCGCCCCATACCCCGCAGTCTAAAGTGTGGGGCTGGTGACAAACTCAAAAGTAATATTAGGCAACCTCAAAAGTAATATTAGGCAACCAGCTACCCACATCTTTCTCTCTCTGCTTTAGCAGCAACTAATATTTACCGAGCCCACAGACAAAAAAATTGGGTTCACATCAAATGTAACAAAAAAGAGACACAAAACTGGACTTTTTGCACCTCAAGTTCAGTAAATAGGTACTCATCTTTACACAATTTCTGCTTAAAAATCTATTATGTTTATATGTTATAACTAGCTTTGTTGGTTTTTGTACAGGAGGTGAACACAAAATGAGTAAAGCAGCAACAACAGCAAATCCAGATGACTACAAAATTAAGGACACGAAGCCACAACTCGGTGAGAGGTGGCTACATTAAGGTGGCATACGGGTGGCGGAGGCTGGATAAGCAGGGTAACAAGCACTTGTGATCTTGTGGAACAAATGTACGATCTTTACGTTCGGGTTGTGAAGGCCCGAGATCTTCCCATTAACCCGATAACAGCAAGCTATGACCCGTATGTTGAAGTAAAACTCGGGAATTATAAGGAACAGCAAGCGAGCCTTTCGAAGGGTCACTAGTGCTTACACTTGAGAACAAAGCCGGTTCAAAAAAGGAGACTGTGGGTCGAATCGTTCTGCCACTTAATGCGTTTGAGAAACGCTTAGACCATGAGTTTGTGAATGCTAATTCTCCTAATAAAGATAACGAGGCTGAACATGATGAGCTGATTGAAGATTCCAGTCTTGTGTTTTATGATCCTGGTGCCAGCATTCCAACTGTCGCGGAGGGAAGACAACTAAGGATGAGAAGACGTCCTGCTTATTTGCATGTATAGTGAAGGGCTTTTAAGCGTTCATCATCGCGCCTTTTATCTGTCAATTAAGCACATCGATCAATGAACCCTAAACCACTTTTCTTCTTTGAAAATCAGAGGTCGAAGAAGCAAACAACAACAAGAAATTAGATCAGAAAAACCGCAAATTAACGGAATGAGAAGTGATACCTTTGTTTGGATCTGCGATTGAGCAAGTGTGAGGTGTAAACCAGAGGAGAGAGAGAAGAATCTGATGTGAGGTGCGATTGAAGAAAGAGAGAGAATGTGTGATGAGAGAGAGAGAGAGAGTATGGTTCAAGTGGGATGAATCCAATGGGCTTCTGGTTTGTTAATGGGAGGTTGAAATATGTATGTATAGGTGGTGGTGTGTGTTAATGGGATGAAAGAGGGCTTCTGGTTTGTTCGTTTGAGTTTGCTGGCAGAAGGAAGGGTGTGTGTATATACAGAGGAGATAGAAGAATGCATCACAAATTCCTAAATGATGAAATGAGAGAGGAAGCGGTGTGAGTGAAAGGAGGAGGAGGGTGTCGACATAAAAAGAGGGATGGAATGTCAGATGAGAGGTTGAAGGAGAGCACAGTGTTTGTTTGTTCTTTTTTAGCAAAGCTCAGCTCAATACTACAGAGGAGGTCGGTTCAGTGGTGTTTTAGGAAGGACATGAATTTTGATTTTGTTTCCAAATGTCCTGCATACGCCCACTACCCAACATAGATTTGATAACCCCGCTATAATAAAAGAATAATAAAAGAATGTGTCCATAAACACTCCCTGTTCATACCAAAAAATAAAAAAAAAAAGTGAATAAAACGTTCCACCCATTCATGTTTTTAATTAACTAGTGTGAGTACATTCCAAACGTCGAACGGATTAGTCCAAGCATTATGTGATGCGCTAGCCTTACAAAAAGACGCATTTCGACGTATCCGGTTGAACTCAACGTAACATATAGTTGCATTGCGATTGGATCAAAACATAACGCAAATTGAATTTATACCATACAATCATAACGTATTATATGCAACCCGACTAAGTTGAATTTATACCGTCAAGTCAAAAACTCTCGAGGGGTCAAAGTGACATTTTACAAACTTCATAAAAGTTATGGTGCTCTAAATAATTTGATTTTTGTTGATTGGAAGTTTAAACACCTTAATTGAAGCACCGTTTTCGTTGTTTGGAGCACCATTTTGAGGTAAGTTTTACACCAATAGACTCGTATCATCATTCTGATTAAAAGCCCTATAACATCAGTTTGAAATTCAGAAAAAAACTTACCTCCATTAAGCTTTTTTAACAGAGGTCCAATGAAACCAAAATACTTAAAAGGTGGGACTGTCAGTATGAATATTCAAAGGTAGGACCAATATTGGCCAACTACATCTAGGTGGGATTATTAAAATCCAATCTACCTAAAGTCTATTAGGCTGATCGGGGCGTTCGCGGAGAGGGGATGCGGGGACCCCTTTTACCGTGGGGCGCACACCGCCGCCAACCCCTTTCACCGCGTGGGGGGAGTTGAAATCGGTGGAGAGTCCTCGCGTGATGAATGTGACCGTTTGGCTTTTTTGAACGTTGGGGAACGAGCATATAGCCGTTGATTTAAAAAAAAAGGTTTTTTAAATGTTAACTATATAAATCCAACCCCTTTTAAACAAATTCACACCAACCCATTCCTCCTAAAAAACTAAAAATCTCTAACCCGATTTACATTTAAAAATAGTAGAAGAGATACCGTTGTTTTTCCCACCCGATAGTAGTGATTCATCCAATAGTAGCATTGTTTTTTTTTTTTTCAAAAATTCATCGATGAAGCCAAACTAGAAGACACATGCACATCTAGTAAGAAACGTTTTATTCGTCGTGATCGCGAGGGTGGCCACGAAACCCTTATGGCGGATTATTTTGTCGACGACCCGAAATACAACGAAGATATTTTCCGTCATAGGTTTCGTATGTCAAAACGATTGTTTCTAAAAATTGTGAGTGATGTGGAGGCTAATAACTCGTGGTTTGAAGAGGGCTAGATGGGAGAATGAAGAAGAGCTTTACACCGTTGCAAAAAGTAACATCGGCTATTAAACAACTTGCAACCGGTAACACTCCAGACGAGAACGACGAGTATTTACATATGGCCGAAAGGACTTCACGTGAGTGTCTAGAGTATTTCTGCCACACGGTATGTAATTTACGCTCCCGAGTTCTTACGTAGGCCAACAAGCCACGACATAGCGCTTTTGTACCAAGCTCACGAGGATAAACATCACCTTCCTGGTATGGTGGGTAGCCTTGATTGCACCCATTTCGTATGGAGAATGTGTCTCACAAAGTTTCGCGGCCAATATATGTGAGGATGTCACCATTATCCTACGGTTATGCTCGAAGCAGTGGCCTCTCAAGAATTTTGGGTTTGGCATGCTTTTTGCGGTCCACCAGGTACACAAAACGACATCAATGTGCTTCAGCAATCTCCATTGTTTGATACTGAACGAAATAGAACGGCCCCAAAATGTCCATTTTATGTTAACAACCACTTATACAAACGTGGTTACTATCTCATTGATGGAATCTACCCTACATGGTCCGTGTTTGTCAAATCATTTCCATATCCTCACCTACTAGACGAAAAGAAGTTCAAGAAGCAACATGAGGGGCAAGAAAAGACGTAGAACGGGCTTTTGGTATTTTGAAGTCAAAATGGGGTATAATGAATCGGCCAATGCGTGCTAGGAGTGTGAAAAAAATCTGGTACGTGGTGTATACGTGTATTATTTTACATAACATGATTTTAAAAGATGACGTAAACGCGATAGCACCGGTACACATTCGGGATCCTCCGGTCGAGCCAGCCCTCGATGACAGCGTGTTAGACGAGCTTATGGATGAAGATACGCATTGTAGACTAAAGCATGATCTCGTTGAGCATCTCGGAAGAATGGATTTACCCCACCTATTGGTGGACTCCGACGATGAAGATTAGTAATTTTAAGTATTTTTAATTAATGTAATGTTTTTTATTTTAATTTCAATTTAATGTAATGTTGCTTTTTAATTTATTATACTTTTATTTTGTTAAAATTAAGTTTCATTTATTAAATAATTAATAGTTTATAAAAAAGCAAAAAAATAAATAAATTTTCCCCCACCCCTCATGACGGATGCACCCCCTACGTTTTTGGGCAAGAGGAGAGTTAGAGAGGGAAAATAACATGACATTATATGATGAGTTTTTTTTACTAAAGTGGTGTTGGTGGAAAAAGTATTTACCATAATAGTGTTGTTTCAAACATATTTACAAAATAGTGTTTTATCTTATTTTAATAATTTCTCACTCCTAATCTCATTGGATAACCTCATTTTATAAGGGTGGAGATACAATAGGAAGTTTATTTCGCTAGGAAGGATAGGAAGCAATCATAACCGTCCAATTGCACAATCTACGGTCTAGATCAAAATCAAATTAAAAACTGTCATTTAAACACGCTCTCTGGGGTTTCAGGGGTATTATCGTCAAATTCCAAAATAACCGCCGTTGAATATACACAGAAACGCTTCGAAAAAAAGTGCATTACGTTTTACACTTCCATTGAACAATCAAACACATACAGAAATTTGAGAAAATCATACTCCATTGAAGTTCATGGCGTCGTCGAGAGATAATTTGAAGGTTTACATTCGAGTTACTCAAAAGAAATCCGTCTCTGAAAACCCTAAATCATCAAAGAAGCCAAAAACATCATCAGCTGAAGAGAACATAGATGAACAAGAAAATATTAGCCGAAAATCAACAATGAAACAACAAAGAACTAGAAAACGCAAAGATATTTCAGACAATGGTATATTTATCTATTTTTGCTCTTTAATCAAATTCAAGTTACGTTTTATGAAGTACAATAGACCTAATATATCATATCTGTTCCTAAAAATAGTTAATGAGTTATATCTTCCCTATCTTAACATTTTTGTTACTAGAGACTACATTGCGTTTTATGTTAAAACTATGATCTAAGATGCTAATGCTTCTTATGGGATTTATATATTGTGAATTAATGCATTTTACCTTAATAAATTTGCAGAAACAAAGAGATTATTATTATAATAATTGTAATCGAATTTTAGAACATTGCGTTTTATCTTTGAATTTGCTGAGATACATTTGTTGTTAACTATTGCGTTTTATATTAATATATCATAAAAAAACAAAATGAGATTATGTAATGTTAATTTGGTGTGTTAAATAATATGATGTAAAGTATTGCGTTTTATCTTAAACCTGTGAATTACTGCTTTTTATCTTTATAGTGTTAGCTAATGTGTTTTATCATAAATTTGTTAATTGACATTGTTGACTAATGCGTTTTATATTAATATATCATAAAAAACAAAATGAGATTATGTGATGTTAATTTGGTGTGTTAAATAATATGATGTAAAGTATTGCGTTTTATCTTAACCTGTGAATCACCGCTTTTATCTTTATAGTGTTAGCTAATGCATTTTTTCATAAATTTGTTAATTGACATTGTTTCATTATTCTATTTAAAGTTAAAAAAACAAGAGGAAAATCAAAAAAAGAGAAGAAAGAAAGTGGTGATAGAATCATCAGAAGATACAGATTCAAAGGATAAAAAATCTAGTCGAGCTATTGTTCTGCATACTTCCGAACAACAACAAGTAAATTCAGGTAACATAAAACGCATTTAACAAATTTCATGAAAAAATATATGTTTTTAACACAATTCAATGTATCAGATGATGATTTTGTTGATCCACAACCAAGAGTTAACCCGACAAAAAATCAAAAGAAGGAAAAAGCAGAATCAAAACCAAAGAGATCACTGAGGAAATATAAAACAAAAGAACAACCAGAACAACAACCATATTATGATTACGACGGAAAAAAAATCAACATAAGATGTGCAGTCAATAATCTAAAAGATTATATTGAAGGTTTGTCAAAAGAGCAAAGGAATGTTGTTAGAGAAATAGGGTTTGAGAGCATACTAAAATTCAAGCTGCATTCAGTTCCACGCAAATTCGGATATTGGCTGGTAAAAAACTTTGATGCTGAAAATGATAAGATAAATACTGGAGATGAAAAGATTAAGATCACAGCTGAATTTATCCAAAAGGTATTTCAAATACCAAATGGAAAAACAGAGATTGAGGAAAAATTGAGACCAAAAGACACTGATCTTATAATTAAATTCTGGCGCGGTCAATTCAGCAAAGATATTTTGAAGAGAATGTATGCGCACAACTTGATTAGTTATTTAAAATCAAGAAATAAGCTTGGAAGATTGTTCAAACTAAATTTCTTGGTTATATTTTTTACGATCATGGCGGAGGCAATGCAAAGTAGTAATGTTAATCAAAGATTCTTGCCATCAATGAAAAGTGACAAAAAAAACCCAGGATTTTAATTGGTGTGAATATATTCTAACCGTTTTAAGGCGTACAAGAAGACAATGGCCTGGAAATGAGAAGCTCTTCAATGGACCTATTGCATTGTTAGCGGTATGAAATTTGATCTTTCATTATTGCTACATATTTGCTGAATTCTTGTTTAGGCTGCTTGTTTATATTCTTTGTTTGTTTAAAACTATACTTTATAAAACGCAATGTATATTTTAAAACGCAATGATCTTTCATTTTTGTTTGTTTATATTCTTTGTTTGTTTAAAACTATTCTTTGCTTGTGTAAGACGCAATGTTTTTATAAAACGCAATATATTTAAAGTTACAAAACAATAGTTTTGTAAGTTGTTTAAAATGATTTATATTTTAAAACGCAACAAAATTTGAATTGATTATTTTTCTAAAACGCAATGATTCATACAGATACTATATGCTTACAAAAAACAAGGATTTGACGATGCTGAAAACACTGAAGAGTTCTCTCTTGATAAAATTGACTCTACAACATTACAAGAATTTGAAGATGAATTGGAAATTGCTGCACAAAATGAGGGGAGATGTCTTGTAATGGATAAAGAGAAAAAAGTCAGAAAGAATAAACAAAAAAAGAAAGATGAAAAGGATGAATTTTATGTTTATCCAACTGAATCCGAGAATAAAAACGTAGAAATTTTTGAAGATGAATCTGAAGAAAAAGATGAAGACGATGCTGAAGAACAACCAATCACCTTACTTAAAGCTACAACAGACTGGATTGATCAAGAGAATCAAGAGAATGTTCAAAACAACCCAATTAAAACCAATGAAACTGAGAAAACACATACAGAAAGTGGAGGATCATAGGGGCAATTCTTCATTAAACCATCAATAGGAAATAAAGATAAAATGTGGGTAGACAGTCAAAGCCGACTGCGTAATTTCATGCCATCACAAAATCAAAGTGAAGGTCTTTCTGACATTCATTCAACAAAAAGTGGCGATGAAAATATGAAGAATATTGAAGATAAAAAATCACATGAAGAATATCTTGTGACTGCTTTGGATGATCATTTTAAAGGATTTGAAGAAATTTTCGAAAACATCCAATCACGCATAGATGAGATTGTCGAAGAATATCCAAACAGTGAAGCTCTTCATAACAAAGTAAACGAATGGGTGTCATTGATTGAAAAATTCAACCATCAAGCAAAAAAGCACATGAAAGTTAATATTGATTCAACTATGATGGAAACACCATCAAGATTTCTAAATTTGAGCCAAAATGAAGACATCGAAAATCAAATCATTTCAACACCATTGATTGTAAAACGCAATGATGATGATACAAAACGCAATGAGGATAGCACACCTGTAGTTTAGTCCTCCAATCCAGAAAAAATCAGTGAGAATGAACCTGCATCTGTTCTGCAAACACACATTGAAAAACCTTCAATGGTACAATCATCATTTAGCGAAGAAACTCCATCATTAATGTTGGAGATAATAAAAAAGACAGATGAAGAAGAAAAAAAATCAAATCAAAAGAAAATTCATGATGATGAGGTACCATCCTTTGATTTGAATATTTCTCAGTTGTCTTCAAATGTTGATGAAAATGAAGTTGAAGTTGATGCTACTCACCACGCTGCACAAACCGAAATTCAAGCGGAATTTGAAAATAAAACAATCGAAAAAGATGTTCAAATTACTGGAATACAAACAATGTTTGATAGAATTGAAGAACAGGATACTGAAAAGGAAATCAGTGATCTAATTCAAAACACATCATTCCTCAACCCATAAGAAGATCCGTATAAAACACCTGCAAAATCAGTTCATCAAGAACAACCAACAAGTGATATAAGCAAAACAGAAGAAATAATCACAAGGATGGTACGACCAGATCGAGAGAAAAATGTACCAGAAGTATTTTGTTCACCATACTATCTAAGACAAGTAGCAATGAAGGAAGCAAGAACGGCACACGAAAACAACATATCGGGATATGCTTTCCATGCAAAAAGAGAAATGACGTAAAAATTCATTTATATACACTAAAACAAAAAAACAAAAATCAAAATATTATAATTTAATTATTATTATTATTATTTTTTTTTGCAGGGATACTCTCTTTGAAATTAAACATCATGTATTTCTATATAGATATGCTGTTGAAACAATGAGGCCAGGATTGGAAATCACCGGAGAAGTAATCAATTGTTGGTCATATATTTTGAATGAAGAAGAAAAAAGAAGATCAAAAGACAACAAAACTCCAAGATTTTTCTGTACTATTCGAATGCTGGTATGATATATAAAACGCAATTTTTCTGTATTCGTATAATGAAGTATTTTGAAGTTTGATTGAATGAAGTTTTATAAAACGCAATTGCAGTTTTATTTCTTTAATAAAACGCAATGCTTACTTTGTTTTAATGAAGTTTTGTAAAACGCAGCTGTATGTTTTATTACCTTCATAAAACGCAGCTGTATGTTTTATTACCTTCATAAAACGTAATAATATGTTAATTTGTTTAATTTTATGCAGGCTTTACCATCGAGTGATAAGGAAGAAACTGAAAATAAAGAAAAGATGATAGAAGCATTCACAATGAACATAGAAAAAATTCTTCAAGGTGCAAAGCTAAAAAGCATAAAGGATTTTAAAATTATCCTTGTCCCGATTCTCTATTCACAGCATTTCTTTGTGATCTCCTTCAATCTTGAAGAGAAATAAATATTCATCATTGACAACAGTGCGAAAGAAGAAACAAATGAAGCTAAATATGGGAATGTGCCTGAAAATACAGTAAGTATTCTTACTTATGCTTTTAAAACACAAATATAAACCACCTAATCTTTTTGTTTTGTTTTTTTTTTTTTCTGTAGAGGAATGCTTTGGCAGCTTACCTTAAATCTGTTGGACATGAAAAAGCAGATGATATAAAGGGAATAACCCCTGTTAGAATGCAGATGGAATGGAGGACACCATATAATGGCATTGACTGTGGTATATTCACTATGCGTCATATGGAATGTTATCATGGAGAACCGGTCGAAAAATGGGATTGTGGGTTTAACGTGGAATATGAAGAACCTGCAATTATCAAGAAGGGTAAAAACAAAAAACCAGTCAACAAGCAGACCGCACAACTTGAAGATTTAAGAAGAAAGTTCATCGCGAAGATATTATTGCACGAAATCAACGAACAAAGAGATTATGTTATTGAGGACTCAAAGAAGTTTCGAGACCTCAGTGCGAAACTTAAAAAACAATCTTATGACACTAGTTTAGATAGGATTAAAGACAGGCTTGCTCTTACTGGTTTACTTTGATTTTGAAATGCTACTTATTATAAAACGCAATGTTTTTTCATTTAGCATGATTTTAATATAACTCATTATTTTCTTGATCTTGCTAGTTACTTTGATTTAGAAATGCTACTTATTATAAAACGCAATGTTTTTTCTTTTGGGATAATTTTCATATAAAGCAATATTTTGATGATATATTTAAAATGCACTTATTTGTTTGTTATTTTAAAACGCAATATGTATCCTTTCAAATTATTTAAACATTATTTTGAAAAAAAATTATAAATTATATATAAAATTTATAAAACGCAACATTTTAATAGTATGCTATAACTCAACATTGTCTATTTAAATTATTACAATGTTTTGAAATGCTACTTATTATAAAACGCAATGTTTTTTTTTCTAATTATTCATTTCCAAACATATAATGCAATGAATTTTTTTTACAATTTTTATAACACAAAAAACAAATTAAAAACATAATTACAATAAGGACAATCATAAAAATGATATATTATAATCTTCTAAAACGAAATGTTATAAAAAAAAATAATAATATACAATATATGAATAGTAGATAAAACAAAAAAAATAAACTGATAGCTTAATGACAAGAAATTGATTAGACAAAAAGCCTTAAAAAGCCTTTTGGATTCCTGATATAAAATACTGTATGATTGAACAATCAATTCAAAGAAAAAAATAAAAAATTATCATTTTTATTATTAACACAGTTGATTCAAATTCCTCTACCAATCGATTATATAAGAACATAAACCCTAAACTATTTTCACATTGCTCTTATCATACACCAAAATACACCAAATACCCAACACACACAAACCCTAAAATGGCTAATCAACAACTATCAGTTTGGTGGGTTAAAAGAGGCAATTTCGTTCTTCAATTCCTTGATGGAAAAAAAATAAAATACCATTCCGTTGCTTCTGTTCTTCAAAACTGCAATGAAAATGTTTTGAAAAGGATGAACGAAATAGGTATACCACCTTCTTGTTACACAGATCAAACAGCCGCACTGTTCAGAATTCTACACAAAAGATTTGGTAATCCGAATCAAACTACAACTGAAGATGCCCAGGTTACATATTGGGAGTTCATTGAGGAAACTTTCAAAGTTTCAGTGACTTGGGACGATGGTGATGTGGAGATGTATGACCCAAAGGACATATCTACCAGTGAGGATCTAAACTTTTTGAAGCAGTTATCTGAAATACCAATCATCAACAACTCTGCTAGCAAATTTGCAGAGAAGCTTCAAAACGCAGTAGTCTCACAGGTTGAACTTTGGGTTGAATCTGAAAGTGATGAGGAAATCCCTGATGGAAGCTTAGGGTTCTCATCCGATGAAGAAACAAACTTTGATCCATGAAGCTTATCATGCTAGTAATTTTTATTTAATTTTGTGGTTTGAAAACATCATCTTTGTTTAAAACTATCATTATCTATATAACGCAATGTTTATTATATCCACTTGCATTTCTTGTTTAATTTTATGTATGATCTGTGTGATAATAAAACGCAATAATCAAAAAATACCATTTAAAGTATATTGTTCTATGTATAAAACGGAATAACAATATACTGTTATCATAAAACGCAATTAACCAAAAAAAGCTGATAAGTGATTTGGAAATCCCTGATGGAAGCTTAGGGTTCTCATCATTTCTTGTTTAATTTGATCTATGATCTGTGTTACAATAAAACGCAATAATCAAAAAATACAATTTAAAGTATATATTGTTCTATATATAAAACGCAATGTTTATGATATCCACTTGCATTTCTTGTTTAATTTGATCTATGATCTGTGTTACAATAAAACGCAATAATCAAAAAAATACCATTTAAAGTATATTGTTCTATGTATAAAACGCAATAACAATATATTGTTGTTATCATAAAACGCAATTAACCAAAACAAACTGATATTTATGAAGGATATCACAAAACGCAGTAACAAAAAGAGATGAAACCTATACATCATAAAACGCAATGACAAATTTTTTTTTTACTTATTGATATCTGATTTTGACAGAATTTGTATACATAATTACATTGCATTGCTAGAACCTATAGCATTAGAAGAAACCTTATCTTTACATGTGCGACTGTTATGTCCTTTTCCACCACATACACGACACGATTTCTGGATCTTTGATGATTTCTGAATTGCAATCTCACGATTAGACTTGATCCTTTTTTGTACACCGCATCCTTTGGTCCTTATTTTGATCGGGACACGAATCATAGAATCTGATTTTTCTAAGTTCCCTCCAATATCAGCAAATCTTTCTTTGCGACTAGGAGGCGGCGCAGCAACCATAACCTCATCCGCTTTATCAATATAACTTTTAATATGATCCCTGTAACGACACAGCTCATCTAAATCACCAACCAGCCTATTAACCACATACTCATTTGCAACAACGATTTCTCTATAAACTTTATCAATTTCACTATTCCTACCAATTTCGTCAAACCGAATATTGGAATGATTTGATCCAACTGAAACAACATCTCTCATCCATCTTCTATGAACATATCTTCTAGGAAACTCAGTTATATCATCATACCGTAATACGTAAAATATATGGCGGCACAATATACCAAATTGTTCAAACCGTTTGCAAGAACAACTTATACTTAAACCATCTTCTTGTTTGTTGTATTACACCTGTAAATAAGATTAAAAGCCATATAAAATTAGTGAAATGTAATATAAAATGCAATGAATAATAAATATAATACAGATATAACTATATGATCATATAATGATAAAACGCAAAAAAAGATGGAAAAATAAAACGCAATAGATATTTAAAACAATATAAATTTAAAAAAAATACCTTGAAAAAAGAAGTGTATGGCTGTCTGAAATCCTTTATTTCAAAATATTGAACATCACCCACAGTATCAAGAGACTTTGACATACACTTTGTAATGGCAGCATCAATTTCAATCTGAATATCCTTAAAAATTGTTTTGGTATATATTTCTGATGCTTGTTTCTCCAATACAAAGTCACTCCAGGGCTTACACTCAATATACCTTGTATCATGATCATTCCTCCTATGCTCATGCCTTGGAATATCCATTGCAGTCTCAAAATGAGTGAAAAATTCAACAAGTGTACATCTTGGATTGCAAATCTGACCATAGAAGTAATTCTCGCTTTCACATCTTGACGTAGTACGCATAAGACCAGCCAAATCCTCTCCATGGTAATAAGCAGGAATCCAATCAAATCAAAGATCGTACATATCTTTTAACCACTCATGATTTTCCAATCCAAAAGTATACATTATTGAATGCCACTCAGTTTCAAAATCTTCTGGAATAATAGTATCATTCCAAACAACATGAGTCATTCTTGTATTAAAATCAGTGTTTGCTGACAAAACAGAACCAACCTGAATAAAAAGTAATAAAATTATTAAACATAAAACGCAATAATTTAAAACCCAATATATTGAAAATGATAAACATAATGCATTGATGGTAAAACGCAATTGTTTTGTAATTCTATTGATAAAAATGTTTAGGGATCTTATTGTATAATACATAAAATGCAATAATAAAAACAATATAAAATTGCAGTTTGTTATATCATAAAACGCAGTTAATACCTTTGTCTTCAATTTCTCCCATATATGCCACATACATAACCTATGCCTACTTCTTGAAAGTACATCCTTAATAGCTCTCTTCATTGCAGCATCTTGATCAGTAACAACAACTTTAGGCTCACTTCCAAAAGCATTAACAAAGCACCTTAAAAGCCATCTATAAGAATCTGCAGTCTCCGAACCAAGTAATGCACCACCAAATGTGACATTCCTAAAATAATTATCAATACCAGTAAATGGTACAAAAACCAAATCATACCTGCATAAAAAACAAATTAAAAAAGCATTAGAAAAAGAGTTAAATGCCATTTTAGACCCTGTGGTTTGAGCCATTTTGCCAGTTTAGTCCAAAGGTTTCATTTTTAACATGTGGGTCCAAAAAGGTTTCACAGTTGCCATTTTAGTCCACTGGGTTAACTTCATCCATTTTTTCTGTTAACGAGAAGGCCAATTCGGTAATTTTGTATGTAATTCTGTTAACTAAAAGGGCAATTCAGCCATATAAAATGACCAAATTGGTCTTCTCGTTAACAGAAAAAATGGATGGAGTTAACCCAGTGGACTAAAATGGCAACGGTGAAACCTTTTTGGACCCACAGGTTAAAAATGAAACCTTTGGACTAAACTGGCAAAATGACCCAAACCACAGGGACTAAAATGGCATTTAACTCTTAGAAAAAAATAGAACAGGATATATAACGCAATAGAATATATAACGCAATAAATGAAAAAAACTTACTTGTTTGATTTATAAGTAGCATCAAAACCAAATATGTCACCAAACACTGTATAATTTGTTTTTGATTGCTCATCGGCCCAGAAAAGCCCTTTCAATCTTCTATCTTCACCAATAACATAATCACATGTGAAACCAGGACAACATTCTTTCTTCCTAATAAGACACCTAACTACCATTTCTGCATCATACTCTCCGATGTAAAGATTCAAATCCCTTCTATAATTCTTACAATCAACTTTACTAGCACCAACTTCACCAAAACCACCATACATTGTTTTCATAATATTGAATGCTTTAACAGGTCCAATATTGATTGCAGACAATCTAGATATAAAACTTTCTTTCACATAATCGATACTTCTGGCAGCCGGCAAGAAATGAATATCTTCATCTTCAACAAAGATATGATTATGTTCTTCTTCAAAGTAGTAGATTTTAAACATATTATTGTTCTCTAATATTAATTTCACGTGAGCATTGCATCCAACTCTTTTTGAACCTCTATTACGTCTAACAATCTTTTTACTATTCTCAACTGAACCAGAATCTATTTCTTTGCTAACATGAAATCCTTCTTTTGAACAGACAATATATCTTATTTTCACTAAACCACCACCATTTTTCCAAGAGGTATTTTTTCTTGCAGAAAAACCTGCAGCAAGTGCATATCTCTGATAAAACGCAAAAGCCTCATCAAATGACTTAAAAAACATTCCAACAGCAGGTGTAATGGATCCACTGACTTTAGGTTTGAAAAACTTTCTTCCACTGTTTATGCATACACGTTCCTCCCACTTGGAAATGTTATCTGAAACAATTAAAAAAAACTATAAAACGCAATACCTCTTACATAATAATGTTTTTAGTGATAAACCTAAAAATATGTTAATAAAAATTTAAAAATACAAACCTTTAAAGTTTATATATGAACTAATATGGATAAAAGCATAAAAAGCAATACGTTCAGTAAAACGCATCATGTGATCTGAAACACTAAACAAATAATCATAAAACGTAATACAACCTATATAATAATGTGTTTAGTGTTAAATCTCAAAATATGTTAATAATAATTTAGAAATACAGACCTTTAAGGTTTGTATATGAACTATTATGGATAAAAGCATAAAACGCAATACATTCAGTAAAACGCATCAAATGATGAACAAACAAAAATTGTACAACAATAACAGTTATAGCTTTATATTACATAAATCTTAAACTAAAAAGTTTGTATGCATATAATTTAATTAATATCATAAAACGCAACTCTTCAGTAAAACGCAATAAATGATGAAGAAACAAAACAAACAAATTATGTTAAATTATACAACAATAACAATTAAACTTATGAAAAATCAAATATGAATTACAGAAACACGAATTATAAAACGTAAAACAATGAAATTCGGAAAAAATAACAAAAATTTACTCAAAATTGAAGCTAAACATACCAGCAGAGTCTGAAGAAGACATTGAAGTTATCGAATTGACGAACGAAACAAGATTAATGTTTGAAAAGAGCTGAATTTGTGATCGATGGCGATTTAGGGTTATAGAATCTTCAATTATGTTATGAGAGTGATGAACTAAGAAAAGAGGTAACAGAATCTATAATCGAATTAGAACGAAGATATGATAATGTAAAAAAGACGAAAAAGCCCACGCGTCCAAAAATTTAAAAAAAAAGATGATGAACGGCTAAGATTGCTTCCTATACTTCCTAGCCAAAATAAACTTCCTATTTGATCTTTTCCCCCCTCTTATATACTAGGTTATAAGCTCGTGTACTACACGGAAAAACAATCTTTAAAAAAACAAAACAACTTTGAATAGTGATTGTCTTTAAATTCATTTATTGTCATTGTATAGAGGGTGTAGAATTAAGATTTTAGGGTGTGACTTTATCACCACCATTCTAAACCGTGTGGGGTTTTATATCGTGTTTTACTTTCCAAAAAAAATGTTTGGTTCCTCTGTATTAAATGCAATATGTGACTTCAATGTTTTGACATCATCCAAAATATATAATAGAATATTACTAAAAAATGTTTTTAAATGGACAGAGGCTACAGTAATAAATTGCACTTTCGGATAAGCACCGAAAGTAGTATGGTTTAAACTTTAAAGCCTACAAAAAAAATATTTTTTACAATGAATCAGAGATCGAACTAGTGGCTTACTTTACTGGAGGAGAGCCAATCCAGTGGAACAACTTTACCTTTGTAATATATTAAAGGAAAATTGGATTCTAATAATTCCTGGTAGGCGTCATTGTCTATTGGCAGTCTCATTTTTTTTATTTTAATTGACAGTCCCACATTTTAAATATTTTGTTAAGTTTTTTTTTCGATTGACAAAGTGATGTTTTAGAGCTTTTGATCAGAACGAGGATACGAGTCGATTGTTGTAAAACTTAACTCGAAACAGCGCTTCAAACGACGAAAACGGTGTTTCAATTCAGGTGTTTAAACTTCCAATTAACAAAAATCAAACCGTTTGAAGCACCGTTTTGAGGTAAGTTTTACATGAATCGACTCATATCTTTGTTCTGATCAAAAGTCCTAAATCATCAGTTTGTAAAAAAAAAAAAATTGGGCTGCTAATGACCAATAACGTCTACTATAGATTATTAAAATCCAATTTTCCTATATTAAATGCAATAGACTTCAATGTTGTAATATCATCCAAAATCTATAATAGAATATTATTAAAAAAGTTGTTTATAAATGGAGCCACGCTTCGATAATAAATTGCACTTTGGGATAGGTACCAAAAGTAGTATAGTTTAAAGCTTACAAACAAAAAAAAGAGAAAAAAATTACAATGAATCAGAGACGGAACCCACGGGAGGAGAGCCAAACCAATGGAACAACTTTACCATTGTAGTGTAATCTGAATTTTGTTGTATATATCAAAAGGGGAACGATCTACTAAAAAGTGGATTTTGCTTAAGTAGCTTTAGAAGGATTGTGATGATAACATATGACACTCCTTATAAATAGGAAGGAAAGGGCATTTTGGTACTAAAACATTTTGTTCCTTATAAAGAGTATGAAAATGACATATTGCACCACTTTTATTTTCTAAAAAATACAACAAAAAATCTAGTACATTTATTTCTATATTTTAGGCAATCATGATCTAAAACTTAATTTTTTTTATAAAAATCAAATAAAAGAGTCAAAAGTAATGTGTATGAGTATTGTATCAAAAGGGCCTTTATATGCTAAATGTGAGAAGTGAAGAGATAATTTTATATTTATTTTATATTTTTTTTATTTTTTTTCCATCTAGTCAAGCATGTATTTCAGTCCTAAAATCTTACAAATAATTATATAATTACCCTAGTAGAGTAATTGTATATAATTACCCTAGTAGACTAATTGTATATAATTACTCTACTAGCGTAACTATACAAAATAATATTTGTTTTAATGTTTTTTTAACTACAAATCATGCTCAAGTAAATAGAAAATTGAAAAAAAAAAAAAAAAACTCTCTTTTCACTTCTCAGAATTAGCATGTTGATTCACTTGCATTCCTATTTGATCTTTACCAAAAAGTACTATAAGTATGGATCAACCCAACCCAATCCAAATCGTATACTCTTAAAATATTTTTAGTTTTAGCCCATTTGGTTATGTTTTTCACCCAAAGTCTCAAACAAACCCAAAAGATTAACAAAAAAGAACCCAAAATTTTATACATTTGGACCAAAAATAAATTTCTATGAATTCATTAGCAGCATCTTTATCATCTACATTGTCTTCCTTCATAGTTTCTCTTCTTTGCATGCTATAATCATCTAACCCACTTGTTGCCAAAGAAAAAGATAAAAATCATGACCCATATCCAATTCTTGGTACCCAAATAAATAATTTTCATGGCCCGGTTTATTCATTTCTTGTTATTCGTCATCATTTATTTGGCCCAAATGTTGCGCACTAGCTCATTGACCGATTCATTTATGTATGTTTCATGTCACTCAAAGGGTAATTGGTGTAAGTTGTAACAACAGCCACATAGCATTTAAGAAGTTCATTTCTTGTTAAACTATAGGTTCTAGTATTTGTTTCCTGTTACTAGGAGTCTATTTAGGCTGTCTTACATCTATGTTTCGTTAAAGTTTAAGCATGTTCTTATAAATAGAGGTGAAAGGATGCAAACATTCCGAATATTGAAAGTCATGTTTATACACTACATGACATAATGTCCCATTTTACACAACAAAGGGAAATGGCCACCCATTATTTAAACAAGAAGAACGAAATACAACACACAAAGAAAAGACCGAAATACAACACACAACTAGGGAAGTTCAACCCTTTAAGATTTTGAAATGAACACCATCACCTTCACATAAACCCAATTCTCTGAAATATCCATAATGTGAAAAAACGCATGCCTCCCACGACGGTAAACAAGTAAAGCAATACACACGATCCAAAATCCAATAGAAAAACCATAGGCCCCACCAATATAGAACCATTTCTGAAGATCATATGTGCCTTCTTCGTCATTCTTATTTTCACTGATGATGGGTGGAACTTCTAATGTTTTATCTCCAGGACAATGTATGGACAGAGGAAGTCCGCATAGTCTTGCATTTCCAATGTAACTTGAAGGTTTAAATGACTGGAGTTGAGTGCCTGATGGAATTCTCCCTGACAAGTTATTATACGACACATCTAGATAGTTTAATAGTGTCATGTGAGACATGCTTGATGGTATTCCTCCTGAAAGATTGTTCCTAGATAGATCCAAAATTAGAAGTTCTTTCATCTCACCGATATGCAGTGGAATCTCTCCATCTAGAGCATTTAATGACAAGTCCAGTGCAATCAATTTATGGAGATCAGATAGTTCATTTGGGATTTTTCCAGTCAAATTGTTGCTTGATAAATTGATGATCTTTACCAATCCTAGAGTGATACCAAATTCATGGTGAGTCCCTTGCCACTTGATCAAGGCATGGTCGACGTACTCACTCCCCCTTCTAAAGTTAAAATAGTGCACATTTTGATGAGGTGAGAATCCATTTTGAACCATGGAAGTGAGATTATTGAGACACAATGGGATGGTTCCATACAAGTTGTTTAGTGACATGTCTAGAATTTGTAGATTTGCTAAACGACATAATTGTGAAGGGATGATTCCAAAGAAGTTATTTGATGTTAGGCTAAGAGCATACAACCTTGATAACTTTTCCCCTATCCAAAGAGGCACATAACCAACAAAATTGTTGGCTCCCAATTCCAAAAATGTTAACTTTGTGCAACTCTTTAGTGATAAGGGAAATTCTCCGTATAAGTTATTTTTGTATAAACTCAAGACCTCGAGATCGATCAAATACTTAAAGAAGCAGGTAGCCTTCCAGACAGATTGTTATATCCTAGACTAAGAAGTTTTAGTTTTTTAAAATGCCACAAACAATCTGGAATTGGTCCCGTGAATGAGTTGTGTGAGAGATCAAGAAAGAAGAGAGACCCATCAACAATTTGGCATAAAAAACTGATGTCTCCATTAAATTTGTTTCTGGAAAGGTCTAACTTTTGTAAAGCGGATGAAACATTTTCTATAGGACCATAAAAGTTGTTCGAACTCAAATCTAATGTAGACGATTCAGAGTCAAAGTTTGATAACAAATCTGTTAATTCCCCTGTGATGTTGTTGGAAGAGAGATTCAAATATGTCAATCTAGAAGGCCACATGTTCCAAAACTCCTTTGGAACTGTGTCTGAAATTCTAGTATTGGCAATATTAATGCTCGAAAGTTTTTTCAGTGTTTGTATCCTAGCTTGCAAGAGCTCAACTCGATTTCTTCTACATTGGAAAGGTTTGACATGTAGGCTTTAGAACGAATCCCTTCAAGTGGATTGTTTGAAAGATCTACAGCCAAAATCTTCGAATTTCCAATGTATTCAGAGATGGTACCTTTAAGATAATTGGAGGAAACGTCTAGCCTTTGAAGCGCGGGTAGTTGCCATACTTTCTCACTTATAGATCCATTTAATTGATTATCAGAAAGGGATAAATACACTAGGGATGAAAACTTTTGGATATCATTTGACAATGACCCTGTGAATTGGCTGCTTGAAGCATACAACACTTGTAGTGTAAATGATGCGCATCCTGACAAGCTCTTTAGGAAATCAGGAAGTTTGATAGGCATTAAGTTAAAACAAAAATTTAAAGATGTAAGACTACATAGGTTTCCAAAATATTTGGGAATCCCATCTAACTTGTTGCCAGAAAGATCAAGAACTACAAGTTTGTTGCTAGTTAATGGGTACAACCAATGATACATGGATGAGTTGAGACTGTTGTTTCCAAGATATAGGCGGACAATAGACGAATGAGAACTCACAGATGGATAAGAATATGGATGTATGACATGTGAGAGGCCGCATCCATTTAGACTTAAGGTTGATAGTTTTTTAAGACTTATAATGACATTTACCCAGTTATCTACTTTGCCCAAAGAGATACTTGACATATCAAGGTCCTCCAACTGAGACAAATGAAATAACCAATCCAGCTTTTCAATTGTACATTCTGGAAGACCTTTAAGTGAAAGCACTTGCAAGTGTGTGAGGTTTCCAAGTTCACGAGGAATGGTTCCAGTAAAAGCATTCCAACCAAGGTCAAGATACCTTAGTTGAGTCATGGAACCAATGAACATGGGAATGGTATCGCTAAAATAATTTCCACTAAGGTCAAGATAATTCAAGTAGCTTAAGTTAAGCAACGAAGGGCTAATCTTACCTTCAAGATATCCATCGGCCAAGTCAAGAGCTGTGACATGACCGGTTTCATTGTTGCACGTAACTCCATACCATTCACAACAATTGCCAGTTGCTTCTTGTTCTTCTTCTTCACGTGTCCATGTGGAAAGAAAATCTCCAGGGTCATAATGAATGTATGATTTAAAATGAAGAAGAGCATGTCTCTCTTTATCGATGCACTTATAATTACTAGCTTGGTGACTAAGTGAAGTAGCTGTTGTAGTCTTAAACCATACAAACACAAGTACTAGAGAAACAACGAAGAAAACACGAGGAATGAAAGGTTTATGGCAAATATTATCTCCCATAATGCGGTATAAAATCGTGTTGATCTTTTGTAATGGATATATCAACATATATGCCTAGCTTTATATACACTTTAAGTTTATAGTAGAAGGGGATGAACGTTCATAGTTAACCCAATGTGTGTATGTTTTGATATTTTCAAATAAGTTGACTTTCTTTTGATTTTCATGTCCACTTGTGTTGACAATTTGTGTGGAGTGTGGACTAAATTATTTGTCCCATATTGGACGACTACTTAAGTCTTGGCAATTTGTACATATTAGATATTTTCTCCAAACCGAATTGCGTGAATATATATTGTGTGAAGCAAAAAATATATAGGGGAAAGTTTAAATGAAAACTACTAGTTATCGTAAAAACTCGAAAACTAACTAAAAAATCCTAAAAAACATACCAATTTTTTTTCTTTTTTTTTTTTGCATACCAATTTTCGCTATTAAAATTATATAAAAAAAAACTTTTTTTCAAAAATAAAATAAAATTGTAGTGCACATACACATGTGAATTATTACACATGTGCACTACAAATTTTTTTTTTTTGAAAAAAAGTTTTTTTTTTATATAAAAAAACCTACGATTTTTAATAAAAAAAATTGAAAAAAAAAAATTGTGTGTTCACTACAAGAAAACGGGGCAATAGATGCGACACTATTAACGGCGACAGCCAACAAGTCGCCTCTATTGGCCTTATCCGCACCCGGTGTCCCACATTAAACCCTAGCCACACGATTCTATTCATCATCCAACGGCTAGGGTTTGTCTGGGTTAATAGCAGCGACGAATTTAAGCAATAGAGGCGACAGGCCGTAAACGCAGTGGTTAACACTAAACATATTCCCACTTAACAGATTAACACTAAACAGCATATTGTAGACAGCATTAACAGCTGGTTAACAGGTTAAATACAGCTTTAATAACAAACATAATCATTAACAGCAGCTTAAACACGTTCAATACAACTTTAAACAACAAACAGAATCATTAAAAACAGCTTAAACAGGTTTTAAACAACATTAGCATCAGCCTAAACAGGTTCAAAATAGCTTTAACAGCAAACAAAATCATTAACAGCAGGTTAAACAGGTTTTATACAACAAACAGAACCATTAACGACAGCTTTAAATTGTTGTTGATCAAGGTTCTTATTCTTGAATTGAGAAACTTTATGGGGTTTAACCACTGAATAAATATCAGATTGCTATGTTCAAGTTACTATTAAGTATTTGAGTTATGTAAAACAACTGTGAACGGCCGTAAACGGAGCGGTTTAACGGCTGCAAACGCAGCGGTTATCCGCTGCGTTTACGGCCCGTCCGCAACCGTTAAACGGATGCGTTTACGGCCGTATAACGGCTGCGAACGGGCCATAAACGCAGCGGTTAACCGCTGCGTTCGCAGTCGTTAAACCGCTGCCTTTACGGACCGTTCGCAGCCGATTTACGGCCGTACACTCAGCCGTTTAAGGGCTGCGAACGGGCTGTAAATTTTTATAACAAATGTTTTTAACTTTTCTCTTTCAATTTCTAGGAAAACTTCAATTTTGATGAGGTGGAACGCGATTATGAAGCCCAGAACTTGAAAGACGGCATCGAGCATGTGCTCATGAAGCGATACTCTGGTCTTAAGAATTTGGCTAAAAAAGAATTTTTTAAAAGTGGAGGGTACAATGATGTTGAAAGAGCAAGGGCACCCCCCCCCCCCCCCGAGGATATGCCTAATGAAAATTGGCAAAGAACTATTGATCATTTCTTGGACCCAAAATATATAGCAAGATGTGAGGCTAACGCACGCGTTCGCCAGCGCCAACAATTCCCATACCGCGGGGGGACATCTTCATGCAATAGCACCGCCTACAAAACCGTAATGCTTTATATATATGCGTGTGTGTATGTGTGAGTTTATTTAGTCTCTAATCTAATTTTTAATGTTAATTAGGGTTTGAAACGACTCGATACGTACCGGAAAACGCACACGGATAAAGATGGGAATTGGCTTGACACGGTAGCTGAGCAGAATTATGTAAGTATTTAAAGTATAATATTCATAATATATATATATATATATATATATATATAAATATATTTATTTAATCATCTTCGTAAAATACAGCTAGCTTTGGAACAAGAGATTATGTGTCAAAATGAACGTGCCGAAGAAGACGGTAGTCAACCGCCGAGTGAGTTTGCCTCGTTTCAAAAGGTCCTGGGTGATCGGCGGGGATGGTTCCGAGGGATTGGGCATAAACCTTCCAATACGCCCTCCAATGTTAGTGCGCAGTCTCAAAGTCAACAACAATATTCCGAGGTATAAATTATCATATTTTACTTTGGTCAACGTTGGGTTATATTAGTAGTTTTGTTAGGAAATTCGTAACTTTGGTATATATTTGTTAATAGAATGTTAATATGCAATCTAAACAAAACTTCTGTGTTAAGTGAATCCTTTCAGATCTGAGTAAAATTCTTAATATGATTAGGTATAAATTAACTTTAACCTTAAGTGCAATTATTAGTTAATATGTGTAGGTCAAGTGTTTTCTTAGAACTATTGTTTTGTAAATGATTAGCCATAAATTAACTTCAAAGTTAAGTGAAATTGTCAGTTTATTAGTGAGTAAAATTTGTTGTATCATTGTTTTGGACTGTTGTATTGAATTTCAGTTTAAGTTTATACATTTCAGATCATTTACGGACTCTTAAAGATTTAGACTTGCTGACAAAACTTATGTTTTTATCGTAGGAATTTGTTTCGGGGTTGTTCCAAAACCCGTCGTTTTTGAGACACCTTGAAGACTTTCTCGGTTCAAGGGGAAAGCAACCCACGGACGATGATGATGACATTTTCGATATCGAAGAAGAGGACGACGACATGATGTAGTTTTTCATGTTTTATGAAATTTTAGGATGTTTTGTCCGAATTAAACGACTAACTTTTAAGTAATGAATGTTAGTATTTGTACGAACATATAATTATTGTGTTTATGTAGGTTGTAGTGTTTATGTAGTTTATGTGTTTTTGAAAACGTGAAACTAGCAGGTTTTGTATACTCGCCGGAAATATTGTAAAGCAGAAAAATATTGAAAAAAAAAAGACTTTTAGCAGCGACATGTCGCTGCTAATACATATCAGGTAATAGCGACGAAAGTCATTAGCGACGTCTTATTAGCGACACGGACCAATAGCAGCGACATGTTGTCAATAGCGTCCCATCAATAAAGGCGCTACAATAGCGACGATTTGTCGCCGCTATTACCAATAGCAGCGACAATCTGGATCATTAGAGGCGACAGCCGTCGCCTCTATTGCCCCGTTTTCTTGTAGTGGTTTTTTAGGTTTTTTTAGTTAGTTTTCGAGTTTTCGCGATAAAAGTGGTTTTCATTGAATAATCCCCAAAATATATATCTAATAATGATAATAAAAAAACTTAAAGGGATAAAAGTTGGTGAAGTCAAAGACTCGTAAATCATAAGTCTTAACAATTTTTTTAGTAAACTACGACGGTTTACCAAAATTTTGAATTTATTCTGTTGTTTTCTAAAAGTACACAGATAGTCCCTATGGTTTGCAATTTGTAACGCATTTAATCCTCAGTTTTTTTTTTCCAAAAATACATGGATGGTTCTTATGGTTTGCACTTTTTAACACATTTTGTCCCTAACTTAAACCTACTAAAACCTTTAAATTTGTTGGTTGGAGACTAAATGTGTTACAAATTGCAAATCACATGTATTTGTGTCAAACCATAAAGACTAAAATAGGAGTTTATCTTTAACTTTATCTATAGAACTATGTTACAATTTCTAGAGTATTTGTCTACAAAAATGAGCTCAACTGTGAGAAAACCACCAAACCAGGGAGTGTTTAATTTTAAAATATGGGAATTTGGAATTAATGAGCTCAGTGCACTTGTAACTTTTAGTGTGGTGGCCTAATGAAGTGGCTGTTGTTGTCTTAAACCATGCCAAGACAATCACCAAAGAAACAAAGAGGAATACATGATGTACTAAATGTTTATGGAAAATATTATCTCTCATTGTGTTGAGTAAAGTTGTGTTAATATTTTCTTTAATCTTTGATGCATCAACATATATGCAAAACTTTATATAAACACAAAGAAGTAGACTACCCCAAATTGTTTGTATATAGTCAAACCTAATACAAGTTGATTTTTCACACAAGTTTTTTTTTTTCAACTTTCATGTCCATATATGGGTTGAAAATTGTGTGGGGTGTGGAATAAGTTAACTATTTTGTCACAAGTTACAAACTAGACCTCTAAAGACTTCTAAGTCTAGTAATTTGTATTTATTAGATTTATTTCCAAACCAGTTGATATGTTTCAAACCTCCAAAGACTTCTAAGTCGAGGTAATTTGTATTTATTAGATTTTTTTCCAAACCAATTGATATGTTTCAAACCTCCAAAGACTTCTAAGTCGAGGTAATTTGTATTTATTAGATTTTTTTTCCAAACCAGTTGATATGTTTCAAACTATTTCATTCAACTTTCATGTGCTACAAGTCCCCGATTTCCAACATGCCGCACGGTGAGGGAAGGGTTAGCGGCGGTGTCGTCGCGCGATGAAGGGGCACACCGCACCCTTCCGCGCACCCACCCAGTTCACCCTAAAGGCACAGTGCTTAGAGAAATTGGCAGTAAAAGGCCGGAAAAAAGGAGGGACATATATGAAAAATGCACCGACCTTTAATTTTAAGGTTATATAAATGTATATATAAAATTTTAAGTGAAGCACATAACATAAAAAAACTAATTAACGAAAAGGAAAGGAAAGTCAAGTTTAAATTAAACGTCATAGACTCGTAAGTCGTCACATATTCATTTTGGTGAATTAAATGAATGATCTTATATAGGGTGTAAACAAGACGAGAGCTCCGCTTGGTTAGAGCTGTAGGTCCCTTATCGCGGAGGATTATGAACCTAAACCTTGTTATACTAACCCACTAGCAAGTGCGGAATCCAAGCTAGTAGGCAAACCGAGATGAAGCAAGTAGAGAAACAAACACACAAGATTTCACCGATTAACACCACTGTATTAATACGTATGAAGGTTCCGGTTACAAGAACAATGTTTACAATCAGTTTGCAAACTCTCAAGTGTGTGTGTGAGTTTCGGACAGAAGCTCTCTACTCTCTTTCTGTCTGTGTGTGTGTATCTCTCTCTCTCTTCCGAAACTCAACACTGCATGGGTATATATATACCCAGCCCTTGATGTCTGGTCGAAGGATCCGATGGATGATCCGAAGGATCATCTATCGAGGACAAGGTAATCGAAGGATCAGCATTGACCTCGAAAGATCACCTTTCGAGGTCTATCATTCGAAGCCTATCTTTCGAGCACCTCGAAGGATCAACAATATCCTTCGAGGCTATCCTTCGATGCAGACAAACATATCAAACATGTGTTAACTGTTGGCCAAGTCAATCCGGAGGATGGTTGACTTGGTCAACTTACAGACTACCAAGGACATCGTTTACATACAGACCGAATACAGACAAAGTACAGACATAAGTGCACCAACAAACTCCCCCTTGGCTGTAGCTTTGTCTTTATCTTCTATAGTTGCAGACTCGTCTTGAACTTCGACGGTCTTTGGTCTTCGAGTTACCAAAACTCTGATGTCCTTTCACGTCTTCAAAGTCGGAGGATCTTTAAAGTTTTCACGTCTTGAAAGCAAAGAGTGTATCAACAAACTACCCGTATCATGTAGAAAGTGTGTTGACAAACTCCCCCTTAACATAAGCTCCCCCTTGGGCTATGCTCGTGAAATACTTTAACTTTATGAAGTGAGATCCTTGTGGTGTTGATGATGGCCAGCGGCAACTCGATCATCTTCATCAGTTGAGCGCCTTCTTGTCGTGTCTTCATTCCAAAGCTTGTCATCGACCATGTTCTCCTAGCCTTTAGAATCTGCACATGCAAGAAATCTAAACGCGTAATGAGAACAACTGCTTGGAATATAGTATACACAAATGACACACGAATGACCATGTCACAATCAAACACCGTCCGACAGTTTGAAAGTTTAAATAAATTTGTCAAATTTTAGCCTTTAACTTTCAAAACTTGCAAATTTCGACTGTTTATGAAGATTTAGTCAATTCGGTTTTCGTTCAGGTTTCAGGTAACGAAGACTCGAGCTCCAACATCGTACGATCGAAAATAAAGTAGAAAGAAAATCTTTTTGGCTTTTATAAAGTTTATATTAAAACACACCTAAAATCTTTTTGGTATTTTTGAAAGTAAAAGACAACAATTTAAAATCCTTTGAGTGTTATCAAACGACATCACCGCTAATGTCGTGCTGATATGCACCAAACGACGAAACTGTTTAAAAGAAAAACAATAAAAGTTAACCAGTAAATAAATATATACAAACATTCTTTTTGCGAGTTTCGAGGGTAAGAGAATCATATCAGTGTACGGTCATGCCAAAACACTCTTGTTGTTCAGTTAGTTAACATTAAGATAAGCATCCTATAACAATTATCGGTATTGTTGTCCACTTAAGCTCAACTTATCAGATGTAATCATGGCGAGGGGATACGTTAAGGTATGATTTATACTTACCGACCGGTGTTCATCCACATCACGACACATTCCCGTATCAAGGTATGCACGAGAGTTCATCTTACCGGTGAGTATACCGATTATCATCTGTTTGACCGTATAAAATGTGAGATACTCACTTATTTTGAATTGAAAACAAGCCCTTTGTGATATAATCACTTATTGGTGAGGAACTTGATTTTCATATGCATGAGGGCACAGGTGCAAGTCCGTGAACAGGTCAGTACTTCCGTACAGCAGAGAGACGAACTTGACACCCGGATAAATGTGATATTTTTATCACTTATTTGATTTGGACATGTGATTGTTGATCACTTATTGAGGTCGAATGCAGTATGTATTATGTACACGTATGTATAGTATCATGGAAGATCTTAGACTTAGTCTATTTATAGAAGCAACCATGATACCCAGATGATAAGCAGCATAAAGACCGAATATCTCAGAACCTCGGCAATCTCTCAAACGAAATTTCGGTACCAAGACCATATGCCAATGAATGGTTCCCACCCAGTCTTCAGTCGATTTAAGTTTATATCACCCTGCACACTTTAAAATGATTGTGAGCCTACCGATACATCTTATATAGAGCTGCTTATCGTTTTTCATTTAGGGTTTAAAGAGGTTGGATAGACCACTGATGTACTATCATTTTCTCTTTTGCTCGCCAGGAAACTCATTTTTGTTTTTCTATTGTTTTTGTGTTTTTGAAATTTTTCAATGTTTTTGGATTTTCAAATTTTGGATTTACTCCCCCTAAAATCAATAAACTAAGATAAATTTAAAACACACAAAGGTATTTACAAAAATGATTTTCCGATGTTGGTTTTACTCTGGCTTGACCTTAATGCCATTTACCAATAATAAGAAGTCAAATCTTGATTTGTCAAAAGCTTTGGTAAATAAGTCGGCACGTTGGTCATCGGTGTGGACCTTAACAACATCGATTAGCCTTTTCTCAAAGCAATCACGTATGAAGTGATATTTGATTTCGATGTGTTTGGTCTTTGAATGCTGCACAGGATTTTTAGTGATATCTAAAGCAGCAGAATTATCAACGTATATAGGAGTAGTTAGGAATTCAAAACCGTAGTCCCGCAATTGTTGTTGAATCCAAAGAACTTGGGAGCAACAACTTGAGGCAGCAATGTATTCAGCTTCGCATGTTGATGTAGCTACACACGTCTGCTTCTTGCACTGCCATGTGACTAGGCGATTTCCTAAAAAACTGACATCCAGCCGTTGTGGATTTGCCGTCGATTTTACATCCGCCAAAATCAGAATCACTGAATGCGACCAAGTCAAAGTTATTATCCCTAGGATACCACAGACCGGTGTCGGGGTAAGCCTTCAAATAACGAAAAATCCTTTTGACAGCTGCAAGATGTGAGGCCTTCGGGTTAACTTGATATCTGGCAAGCAGGCACGTTGGGTACATTATATCTGGCCTTGATGCTGTGAGGTACATAAGGGATCCGATCATCGCGCGATAGTATGAAGGGCTAACAGGTTCACCCTTCAAGTCAGGAGTAATGCCGTGATTAGTTGGCAATGGGGTACCAATGGGCGTTGCATCGGACATCTGGAACCGGCTCAAGATGTCTCCAACATATTTAGTCTGATGGATGAATATCCCGGACTCTGTTTGTTGCACTTGTAGGCCCAAAAAGAAATTCATTTCCCCCATAGCACTCATCTCGAACTTATCCTGCATGATGCGCTCGAAATTCCTACACAAAACATCATTAGTAGAACCAAAAATAATATCATCAACATATACCTGAACCAGAAGAAGATCTCCATCTTGTTCTTTGATGAAGAGAGTACAATCGATAAGACCTCTTCGAAAACCGTTCTCCAGCAGATATGTAGATAAGGTTGCATACCAAGCTCGTGGCGCTTGATGAAGACCATAGAGAGCTTTGTTCAGCAACCAAACCCGATCGGGATGAACAGGATCTTCAAAACCTGGAGGCTGTTCGACATATACCTCTTCTTCAACCACACCATGTAGAAATGCACTTTTGACGTCCATCTGGTAAACCTTGAATCCTTTGAATGAGGCATAAGCCAGAAAGATCCGAATAGCTTCCAGACGTGCAACTGGTGCATAGACTTCGTTGTAGTCGATCCCTTCTATCTGACGAAAACCTTGAACGACTAAACGAGCTTTGTTACGAATAACCACTCCACGGTCGTCTTTCTTGCATTTGAAGACCCATCGAGTGCCAATCTTCTTGTAGTTCTCAGGCTTTTCAACAAGCTTCCAAACACCAAGCTTGTGAAATTGCTGTAATTCTTCCTGCATGGCTTCAACCCAAGCACTGTCTTTCAATGCTTCCTTCCACGACTTTGGTTCTTCTTGTGACACGTAACACGCGAAGGACCAGTCATTTTGTTGGCCAGATTCTCTTATAGCTGAGTACAAACCAGCATTCCGGTTGTTTCTCAGCTGATTACGCGTCTGCACACCGCGATGGACATCTCCTATGATATTCTGCTGGGGATGGGTATCGTGAATCCTCATTTCAGGATTATCTGGCACACGAGCATTGATACCCAAATTATTCAGATTAAGATCAACAACCAGCTCCACACCTGGAATGTGGGTAGAGGTGGATGCATTCCCTTCAGCAGTATCTATATTCTGCGTATGAGGTGTATCACCAGAGGCACCTTGAACAGGAGCAGCCGGAGCTGAAGATCCTTCGGCTGCATCATGATATTCATCATCTTCAGAAGAGTCATTATAATCAGCAGCATCTTCATAAACCTCATTTTGAACCATATTGTTGACAGACGTAGAAGCTTGAGGGTCAACAACAATAGGTCTAACCAATGGCGAGACAGCAGCGTTGTCACTTTCCAACAACATTCGAGCCGCTGCTGATTCTTCGTCAAAGGTTGGCAGATTGAAGGAGTCAAATAGCCCATCATAATCGAACATCCACGGATCACCCGGAGCCCTAACAGGACTCGTGTACCTTTGAACCCTAACTTCGCTCCATAGCTCAATCTTTTTGGTAGCTAGATTCCAAACACGAAAATTCGGAGTATCATATCCAAGGAAGAAACCCTCGATAGCTTTTGCACCAAACTTTCCATCCGGCTCAATCATAGTACAAGGAGCACCAAACGGTTCAAGGTAAGAAAGATCCGGTTTCCTTCTCTGAAGGAGTTCGAAACAAGTCTTGCCATGTCTCTTAACTGTAAGAACTCTGTTCAACGTGTAGCAAGCAGCCGATACAGCCTCCCCCCAGAATTGAATAGGGAGTTCCGACTCTACTAACATTGTTCTTGCAGTTTCAATAATAGTTCGATTCTTCCTCTCAGCGACACCATTTTGTTGTGGAGTATAACGAGAACTGTACTCATGAAGAATGCCTTTAGAAGTACAAAACTCATCCATAACTTGATTCTTGAATTCGGTTCCATTGTCGCTTCGGATCCTTTTCACTTTCAACGTATAGAGATTCTCCAACATTGTAAGAAGATCCTTGAGGATGCCAGGAGTTTCACTCTTGTGTGCCAGAAAAGATACCCAAGAAAATCTAGAGTAGTCATCAGTAACTACTAAACAGTAAGCATCACCAAACGTTGTCTTGTGCTTCATAGGTCCAAAAAGGTCCATATGAAGACGTTCGAGAGGCATGCTGACAGTGTTGATTTTCTTCAAAGGGTGAGACTTCTTTGTTTGCTTCCCCTTTTGGCACGAGACACAGATATCTTGTAGATGAAAACTTCTTACAGGCACACCATTCACAAGATTATTTTTCACCAAATGGTTCATCTTTCTCAAGTGAATGTGTCCCATTCTTCTGTGCCAAGATATAGACTCCTTTTCTGTGGCTTTTGAGACAAAACAAGTAACTTGTGCAGATGTTGTAATCGCTTGGCTCATGTCGAGAATATAAAGATCATTAACTCTCGGAGCCGATAAGAGAATCCATTCTTGTGGAATTTTGAATCCAGGTTTCAGCACATAGCAGCCAGCGTCATCAAAAATCACTGAGAACTTTTTATCGCAGATTTGCGACACACTCAGAAGATTGTGATCAATCTGCTTCACATAATTGATCTTGTCAAAGCACACGATACCATTGGAGATACTTCCTTCTCCAGTGATGTACCCGCCTTTATCACCCGCAAAAGCAACATACCCTCCTCTGATATTCCTCACGTCATACAGGAGCCGTAAGTCGCCAGTCATGTGCCTGGATGCTCCACTATCAACAATCCAATGACTATTAATAGTTCCTCCTAGAACATCCTGCACATGTCAATTAAACACATCAGTTGAGAATGGGGACCCAAGCCTTAGTGGTCTTGGGTCGTCCCTTGGCATCACGATACGTAAGCTCTATCTCTTGATAGTTTTCAAGAACAGCTGCTCCCCCTGAATTGTCACCCGACTTAGGTAACCAAGTTTGTCTGTGCCTACCAGTTTTTGAAGATTCTGGTTTTACAGGTTGTGACACACTTGGTTCCTTTTGCACTGTTTTAACTTCAGATTTTAAAGCTTTTTCAACAGTTTTTATGTTCTTACGTCGTTGTTTAGTTTCTTGTTCTTTTACAGTTCGTTTGTCTTGTTTAGGTGAAACTGGCCGACGTTGAGGGTGAACTGTTTCAGGTGGAGTTTTCTCAACAAATTTCTTCTTTGGAGCATTTGGGCAATTTCTGATAATGTGCCCAATTTCTCCACATTTGAAACAAGTTCTCCTTTCAACAGACTTAGGAGAACTTGATCGACTACCAGATGTTGAACTTGTAGAACCTGAGGTACTTGCTCTTTCATCACACCCGTTTGTGTGTTGGGTGTAATTGTTATCACTGTTACGTTTTAAAATCTTGACTTCTTGTACAAAATCAGTGTTTGATTTGTTTTCAAAAGTCTCAATTTTATCCGTACCTTTTGATGCTACAAATTTAACATCTTTTCCTTTCTTCATGTAACGAGCTCCTTTTGATTCAACTTTAGCCTTTGGCTTTGGAGCTCGTTGTGGTTGTTTACCCTTAGAAGCAGTAGGTTGTCGAGTGGTTGGAGATTTTTGATTACCAGATTGTTTCCTAATCTCAGCCTTAGGAATTGGATCACATTGTGTTACCACAATTCCCGGAAGTGTTTTTCCCAAAAATTTGTTTGTATTGTCTTCAAAGACTTTATCAATCAAGGATTTATTTACATTTTTAATTGGAAAAACATGATCTGAGTAGATTTTATTATCTCCAACCAAAGTGTACAACACATTACTGCTTTTAACAGTAGATACATCTTTCTTATCGACTTTGACAGGATCAATCACTTGCTTTTTGACAGATGGAACCTCAGGAGCATCAGGATCACAAAGGATGTGATTCTCTCGTGGAATATCTACTCCTTTCATCTTGCTAAGTGATTTATCCTGATCACTTACAGCCACATCTGATTCATCATCCGATGTCTCATAGTCCTCGATAATTGGAGGACTTTGCTTCATGGATGATGAAGTTTCCTGTTCTTCAGAGGCTGTGTTTGAAGAATTGTCCGGTTTGAACCCAAGGCCAGTAGTAAACTCCTCAACATCAAGAGGCACACTGGGTTCATACCGAGGCATTTCTTCCTCATCAGGCATCTTGGTATAGTTGTTCATCAACGGGGGTGGACATTTGTTATACCCTATGCCCTTCTGATTTCCCTTTAGTTGTTGAACATCAATGATGTGATCAAGCACAAATCGGGAGTTAGAATAACTATCCAATTTCTGTTTGATCGCATCATGTTCGCATTGGGCAATGGCTAATTGCTTTTTAGTTTCTTCCACAATATTAATATACTCATTTATACTCACTTGTTTGTGGTAAACTACTTTGTTAACCTCGGACACATTTTTCTTTAAAGTCTCTATTACAGATTTAAATTCTTTTTCATTCCGGGTTAAAGCCATGTTTGCCTCTTTGCATTTCGACAGTTCAACAACCAAATTCTGGTTATGACTATGAAGCTTTTCTGATTCAAGCTTCATCTCTGCACATGATTTACAAATACTAGGAGCAGGTGGTTCAGAAGTTACCTGACTAGTAGAGGCTGAGCCGTTTGCCATAAAGGCAGTTTGAAAAGAAAAAGCTCCATCTTCAGAAAATAGCTTTTCCATTTCCGTTGATGTAGCAGCAGCCTTCCTAATCAGAATTGATTTCTGACATTTAAGCTCGTCAGCTTCATTCAGAAGATCCTGAATATCTTCACCTCCTTCCTCCTCATCAGGCTCTGAGTGATTATCCCCAGAAACAGAGCCTTCTTCATCCGAACTGCCAGAATAACCAGAACTGTCATCGCTTCCAGACGATTCTTCTTTATGAACATGCTCGATGACCTTAGCATACAGGGCAGTTCCACTTCCCTGATCTCCTTCACCAAACTGTACTGACCAGTCACATCCTTCATCAGCTTGAACAGCCAAAGCCCGATTGTGATTGGTAGTTCCAGGCTGTCCCTGATTGTTATTCACTGCCACCATCCTCCGTTCACGGTTTTCTTGTTGGGCATTCACATTCGTCTGGTTTCTGAAAGGGTTGTGATTGCCGTGTTTTGTTGGTCGAGTGCACTCACGTTTAAAGTGCCCTTTCTCGCCACAGTTAAAGCACGTGACGGCATTAATATCAAACCCATACTTCGTGTTTTTCTTTCCTTCCAACGAAGTTCTTCCAGTTCGTGCCATGAAATCTTTTGCCCTTCTAACCGCACTAGCAAAAGCCCATTTAATATCCATCAACTCCATTTCTTCCTTGTCGATCTGATCATAATCTTCATTGGTCATGTTGATGTTTCCAAGCTGACCTGCTACCAAACCACAGTATGCACTGACCATGGTGTTGATAATCTCCATATGTTCCTTAGCAACTTCAATACTAAGGTGTGAAAGATTTGAGTTGTCGACTCGGATGGTGTGATGACTTTGGGGTTGAGGTTGAGGATTGCTTGTATAGTGAGCTTGCTGTTGTTGTTGTTGAGGTTGTGGTTGTGGCTGTGTTGGAACAGGAATGTAAGACCTCGGATCGAATTGAGGTTGTGGTGGAGCAGATGTTGACTGAGGAAACGGAAAGGAACTTGAACTTGTATTGGACACAAATGCAGTCTGCAGCTTAGGTTGCTGTTGCTGAGCTGCAGCAGATCTTGCCAAGACATCGAATCCTGGAAGATACATTTCCGTATTCTGAGGAGCTGGAGCACGCCTTGCTTTCCTAATCTCTTCATCATTCTTATGTTCCAGCTTTTGAATGAACTCATAGATGTTGACATGATCTAGAGTTCCAGTATGCTTCAACAGTTCAATGAACGAGCTCCACTTTGGAGGTAAGGCGTCAGCAAACCTACTCACCATTTCTTGTTGAGTAGCGACAACTCCATAAGCACACATCTCACTAATCAAATGATAGAAACGTGTGATCATATCATTCAGAGTCTCGTTCTCCAAAAACTGAAAGGATTCAAACTCTTTCTTCAACAAATCATGCCGAGATTTTCGAGCAGCTGCATTGCCTTCTCCTCTAGCAACTAAGGCATCCCACAATGTTTTCGTGGTCTTGCAATATGAGAACTGATGGTAGATGTCTTTGTTGAGTGCTTGAGTAAGTGTGGCAAAGGCCTTTTTCTCCAATTCATAAGCCTTCTTGTCATTTTCAAGCATATTTGCATAACCCTCTGAAGTTGACGCAGCAGTTTCAAGATTAGTATTGAACGCATTGATGAAACACGTCCAAAGATCAGTGCTTTGCCCTTGAACATATGTGTGAAACCGGTTTTTCCAAGATGGAAAATCGTTCATATGGTTCAACTTAGGTGGACGGTTGTTGCTGCCAGTTTCACTTTCACTAATCAGAATGTTCTGAAGACTTTGACTTTGATTGGATACCAAAGCCCATTGACTTGGACTGATTGATGGCTGTGGAATCATACTCTTTGCCCAATCTGCAGCAGTCACTAACTCTTGATTGTTTCGTGAGTCCAAACTCCAATCCCATGGACTTGTACAGCTCATTTTGATCAAATATAAGTATCAAATATAAGTACCAAACCTACACACCACAAACTGTTAAGTGCAGAAACAAATATGAATCGAAAGATACTGACTTGTTCGAAAGATCAATGCTTGTTCGAATGATCAACAAGGTTCGAGAGATCCCTGTTGAGTTTCGAACCAAGACTTCGAAGGATTGATTTCGAAAGGTTGATCACACGAAGGATCCTTATCTTTCGAATGATGATTTCGAAAGATTCTCCTTATGTTTCGAACACTGGTCTCGAGAGATGACACTTGTCCGAAGAATCAACAGTGTTCGAAGGATCACTGTTGATGGCTCGAACTATAACCTCGAAAGATAGCCTTGAAAGATTCACCTAACACGAAGGATCCTTATCTTTCGTAATGAACAGTAACTCGAAGGATGTATCTATCGAAAAGATTCCTTGACTTGAAGGATAACACACTGACTTCGAAGGATGTTCGAAGGATGGTTATCTTTCGAATCTCCTTGATCGAAGGATGATCCTTCGAGCTCGAAAGTTATCTTTCAACGTCTGACACACTGTCAAAAGTACTGATGGGTTGGTGAGAAAAGTGACAGGTTGGTGTACCAACTTTCGGCAGAAAGGATGGTTCTGCCAACAACTTTTTCACCAGCTTTTTGATTTTCAAAAAAAGTTTACCCAAATTGGCAACCTTATCAACAAGATATGGTCACCGGAAACACACCGGATATATGGCCGGAAAAATCAAAGTCACTTAAAAACAAGTTTTCAAGTTACCCAACCCAACCTTGAACACTCCCGAAGGTTTAGTAACCGTTTTTCAGTTTAAACAAGCAAGAAAACCACCAAAGACGGGTGCTAAACCAAGTGTCCAAACACACCAAGAACTCGAACAACCCGGTTTTAAACAAGGTAAAGAGCCAGGCTCTGATACCACTTGTAGGTCCCTTATCGCGGAGGATTATGAACCTAAACCTTGTTATACTAACCCACTAGCAAGTGCGGAATCCAAGCTAGTAGGCAAACCGAGATGAAGCAAGTAGAGAAACAAACACACAAGATTTCACCGATTAACACCACTGTATTAATACGTATGAAGGTTCCGGTTACAAGAACAATGTTTACAATCAGTTTGCAAACTCTCAAGTGTGTGTGTGAGTTTCGGACAGAAGCTCTCTACTCTCTTTCTGTCTGTGTGTGTGTATCTCTCTCTCTCTTCCGAAACTCAACACTGCATGGGTATATATATACCCAGCCCTTGATGTCTGGTCGAAGGATCCGATGGATGATCCGAAGGATCATCTATCGAGGACAAGGTAATCGAAGGATCAGCATTGACCTCGAAAGATCACCTTTCGAGGTCTATCATTCGAAGCCTATCTTTCGAGCACCTCGAAGGATCAACAATATCCTTCGAGGCTATCCTTCGATGCAGACAAACATATCAAACATGTGTTAACTGTTGGCCAAGTCAATCCGGAGGATGGTTGACTTGGTCAACTTACAGACTACCAAGGACATCGTTTACATACAGACCGAATACAGACAAAGTACAGACATAAGTGCACCAACAAGAGCTTTGTTTCTAAATCTCGAGTTCGGCTTATTTATTATTTATTAATTATTTTATATTATTTATATTTATATAAGTTTATACATAATATAATACATAGGGTTATGTTCATTAGTAAACAACAACCTTGATAGTGAACACTAATGAAGTAATCCTAGCTCTTGGTTATCAATACATAAGTGTAAATCAAGGGCCAAGATTTGATAATGAAAATATACCAATGTATTTTACGATTTGATGATGTAAATCAATAACCATGATTTGTTCATTTAGTTCACAAATACAATAGTGTTCACTCTAGAACCTCGCCCATAATACATATGTATAGGGTTAGGTTCATTTGTGAACAACCCAATTGATTGTGAACACTAGTGAACTAATTCTAGCCCTTGATTATCAATACACAAGTGTAAATCAATGGTCAATATTTGGTGATGAAAATACACCAGTGTATTTTACGATTAGATGTAAATCAATGGCTAGGATTTGCTCACTCAGTTCACAAATACACTAATGTTCACTCTAGAACCCCACCCTGTATATATATATAGTTATTTTTTTATAATTTTTAATAATAATTATTATTTGAATATATATATATATATATATATGTATATATAATATATTAATTAAAAATAATATAAATAATGAGCTTGTTTAGGCTCGCGAGCCGGCTCGAGCTCGATAAGGATATGCTTGTTTAAGCTTGGCCGGTTTAGAGTTTTTTTTCAGCCGATCTCAAGTCGGGGTACCCTTCAATTATACATATAATATAACGCTTTAACGAGCGATTTAAACAAAAAAAAGTTACGTTTGCGATAGTATTAAAAACATTAACTACAGAGATGAAAAGACAACAATGCCCTCATGTGCAAGGCACATGCCCAGATTTAACCATAAAATCTAATTGGGTTTGGCCTAAAGAACATAACGTGCAAGATTTTGGAACATTAAGTACAAAACTTGTTAACTTTTTGTGCTAAATGACAGCGCCTGTAATTTGGTGTAAACATAAAGAACAAAACTTGTAATTTACTCTTATTATTATTTATTTTTTTATTTGGCGTGTTACAAGTAGCTCGGCTCATTTACGCCCCTAGTCTTAGATCATATTGCGATGCCTTTTCGCAAATTACACAAGTCCCACTGTTGGTCATTACACGCTGAAAATTAACAAGTGACAAAAAGGTATTGAATATATAGAAATTAAGAAAATTGATATTGGTTAAATACAGAAATGCAATACGGAAGTAAAAAAAATTCCAAAATTATCCAGAAAAAGAATAGTTTTTATGTCACAATAACGTTAATATATAGGTTATGGCTGCCTTTCTATCTGTAGTAGGGGCCGGCAATTTTTTGACACGACCCGTTAACCCGACCTGAACCTGACACGAAAAAAAAGGTTTGGGTCGACTAACACGACCCGTTTAAAAAACGGGTCGGGTTCGGGTTAACCCGTATTAAAAACAGTTCGGGTTCGGGTTGACCCGTTAACCCGTTTAACTATTTAGATAAAAAATATTTTATATTTTTATTTTTGTTTTTTCGGGTTCTATTTTAAATGGTTAGTTATAATAATGTTAATTTTGACACATTATATTATTTAATTATTACACTCATACTCATCATTAAACATGTTATCGATAATCCGCTTAAAACCGAACAACTCGTTTAAAAATCGTCAACTTATATCACTCATTTAAAAATATGGGTTAAACGGGTCGGGTTTGGGTTGACCCGAATTAATATTGGTCCGATTAGGGTTGAAATCTTTGAACCAAATAATATGGGTCGGGTTGGGGTTGAACATTTCAACCCGCCAACCCGTAACCCGTCAACCCGCCAATCCATCAACCCGACACGATTGCCACCGCTAAATTCTGTGGCCACCATAAGGTTGCTGACCATAATTCCAGCACCGTATATGTGTCACCATTTATGCCAACACTAATAACGAATATGATTTAAAGTTTTATAGATTTCAAAAACTATCTTTCATGACGTATTAACCTAAGATATTTTCAATTCGTCATTTGGAGAGGAAAAGTTTCAAAAATATACAAGACTTGATAATTATGTGTTTATGAAGACCTAAATATTCTGTCTTTCTAAGTATTAAAACTATTATATATTTCACTGGCACTAAGTAAATACCATACTAAACTTATACCAATATTTAACAAAAACATGTCAATTGTTAAACTAGAGGTTCTTCACACTTACCAGGAGTCCATTTAGGATGCTTCACATCTATGGTTCATTGAAACTTTATGTTGGTTCTTAAGAATAGTGGTTAAATCTTGCAAAGACTCGTAGTTGGAAGTCGTGTTTATGTACACAACATAGCATAATGTCATGTTTGACACAACAAGGGAACTGGCCACCCATTGTGTTGGTGGCAATTTTATTCATCAAAGAGACTTAAAACTTAGTTGTGAATTACATTTTACAATACTATACGTGTATCCCTAAATGAGAACAAGAAGAAATAAATACAACACACAAAAAGAAGAATGAAATCCAACATACAATACAACTATGGATGTGAAACCCTTCGCACTTTTGCAGTGAACACCATCACTTTCACATAAACCCAATTTTCTAAGCTAACCATGAAGTGAAAAAAAGCATGTCTCACACGGCGGTTAACACATAAAGCAATACACACCATCCAAAATCCGGTAGCAAAACCAGTGGCCCCTCCAATATAATACCATCTTTGAAGATCATCCATGCCTTCTCCTTCATCCATATTTTCACGAGTGATGGTTGGGCCTTCTAACATTTTATCTCCTGGACAATATTTGGACAATGGAAGTCCGCATAATCCTGCATTTCCAGTGTACCTTGAAGGTTCAAAGGACTGGAGTTGAGTGCTGGATGGAATTCTTCCTGACAAGCTGTTATACGACACATCTAGATAGTTTAGCAAGGTCATTTGAGACATGCTTGATGGTAGTCCTCCTCTAAGATTGTTTCTAGATAGATCTAAAATTTGAAGTTCTTTCATCTCACCAATTTTTGATGGAATCTCTCCAACTAGAGCATTCATTGACAAGTCGAGTGCAATCAATTTATGGAGATTGGTTAGTTTATCTGGGATTTTTCCAGTTAAATTGTTGCTTGATAAATTGATGATCTTTACCAATACTAGATTGTTGCCAAATTCGCGCACACTTCCTTGCCACTTGATCATAGAATGGTCAACATACTTGCCCCCAGAAAAGTCAAAATAATGCACGTTTTGGTTGACTACTAATCCATCTTGAACCATGGAAGTGAGACTACCGAGACATGAGGGTATGGCTCCTTGGAGTTTATTCATTGACAAGTCTAGAATTTCTAGATATTCTAACCGACATAAATGCGAAGGGATGGTTCCAGTGAATTTATTTGATGTTAAGATAAGAGCATACAGCCCTAAAAAACTTTCCGCGATCCAGCCAGGCACGTAACCAGAAAAGTTGTTGGCCCCCAAATTCAAAAATGTTAATTGGGTTAAATTCGTTAAAGATAAGGGCAATATTCCTGAGAAGTTGTTACTGTATAAATACAAGACCTGGAGATTGAACAAAAACTTGATAGAAATAGGAAGCCTTCCAGATAGATTGTTATATCCCAGATTAAGAATTTCTAGTTCTTTAAAATGCCACAAACAGTCTGGAATTGGTCCGGTGAATGCATTGTGTGAGAGATCAAGAAAGGACAAAGACCCATCAACAATTTGGCACAAAAAGAAGATTTGTGTAGGTCCGGCTAGGGGAGGATCTAGTCGCCTAATCCTTGTTGTCGAACACACCCGGTTGTGCGGAATCCAACCGGAGATGCAAACCGAGATCGAGAGATGGACAAGAACACGAAAACGGGCACCGAGACTCAACGATTAACACCAATGTATTAATACTTGAAAACGATTACAAATCAATGTTTACAAAACAATATTTGCAAACTCTCAAACAAATCTCTCGGTTCCCTCTTGTGCGATTGTTCTATCTGCCTTGTCTATCTTGTCCGCTCCTCTCTACCGAAATCACTAAGATTTCGGTATTTATATTTGTTGTGCGATTGGGCTGGGGCCTCCCTTGTGCGATTGGCTAGGGGACGGCCCATGTGACAAAGGCCCAAACATTCTAATTGGCCCAAAGACCATGCATGCACGTACAGAATTATCAAATCCATATTTGCCAAGTTTAGTCAAAGCTATGACATCATCATGACATCATCATGATGATGTCATGATGATGTGGCAGCGGGAACCGGCTTGCGGCGTTTCGTGCTTCGCGTGTCGAACTCTGGGACGCACGACGGAGGAATGTCGATACGTCGGGCTTGAGCCGAAGCTAACCGGGTCGAACCGAAACGAGTTGAACCGAACCAAGTCACGTCCACAAAATATGTATCAACAAACTCCCCCTTGGACGCTACTCGTGAGGTTCAACTTCCATGTCTTCCATGTCGGAGGATCTTCAAAGTCTTCACGTGTCGAAAGAAGAAAGTGTATCAACAAACTCCCCTTTTCATTTAGGTAGTGTGTCAATAAACTCCCCCTTGGAATGAACTCTCCAATGAGTTATGCTCGTGAATCTTTTGACTTGTCAATTCTTCAGATCCTTGTGGTGTTGATGAAGGGTCAGCGGCAACTCGATCATTTTATACTTTGAGTTCCTCCACTTCGTGTCTTCATTCCAAAGCTTGTCATCGACCATGTTCTCCTTGCCTTTAGAATCTGCACATGCAAGAAATCTAAACGCGTAATGAGAACAACTGCTTGGAATATAGTTAACATTTAAACAAATGACACATATGAGATCAAATCTCAATCAAACACCGACCGACAACAGTTTGAAAGTTTAACAAAATGTTCAATGTTAATCCTTTAACTTTCAAAACTTGTTAACTTCGACAGTTTATGAAGGTGCAATTGTTTTCCGGCTTAGAATCAGGATTTTGGATAGGATAGACTCGAGTTCCAACATCAGTCAATCAAAAATAAACTAGAAGCAAAATCTTTTTGGCTTTTATAAAGTTTAAATTAAAACACACCTAAAATCTTTTTGGAATTTTTCATTTTTCAAAAGTAAAGACGGAAAGCAATAAATAAATATATACAAAGATGCAGAAACTAAAAGCAGTAAACAAATATTTACAGACATTCTTTTTGCGAGTTTCGAGGGTAAGAGAATCATATCAGTGTACGGTCACGCCAAAACTCCCTTGTTGTTCTTTTAGTTAACATTAAGATAAGCATCCTATAACAATTATCGGTATTGTTGTCCACATAAGCTCAACTTATCATTTGTAATCATGGCGAGGGGATACGTTAAGGTATGATTTATACTTACCGACCGGTGTTCATCCACATCACGACACATTCCCGTATCAAGGTATGCACGAGGGTTCATCTTACCGGTGAGTATACCGATTATCATCTGTTTGACCGTATATGATGTGAGATTCTCACTTATTTTGATTTGAAAACAAGCCCTATGTGATATAATCACTTATTGATGAGGAACTTGATTTTCATATGCATGAGGGCACAAGAGCAAGTCCGTGAACAGGTCAGTACTTTCGTACAGCAGAGAGACGAACTTGACTCCCGGATGAATGTGATATATTATCACTTATTTTGGTTGGACATGTGATTGTTGATCACTTATTGAGGTCGAATGCAATATGTACACGTATGTATGGTATCATGGAAGATCTAGACTTGCGTCCCCGTTATTTTTCGGTAAAAGATACAACCATGATACCCAGATGATAAGCAGCATAAAGACCGAATATCTCAGAACCTCGGCAATCTCTCAAACGAAATTTCGGTACTAAGACCATATGCCAATGAATGGTTCCCACCTGGTCTTCAGTCGATTTAAGTTTATATCACCCTGCACACTTTAAAATGATTGTGAGCCTACCGATACATCTTATATAGAGCTGCTTATCACTTTTCATTTTGCATTTCAGTTTAAAGAGGTTTGGACAGACCACTGATGTACTATCATTTTCTCTTTTGCTCGCCAGGAAACTCATTTTTG
Organism: Helianthus tuberosus; assembly: GCA_030545235.1. Lineage (NCBI taxonomy): Eukaryota > Viridiplantae > Streptophyta > Magnoliopsida > Asterales > Asteraceae > Helianthus > Helianthus tuberosus. The sequence goes on from CM060362.1 coordinate 7,528,848, forward strand.
TTTTTCCAATGTTTTTGGGTTTTGAAATTTTTCGATGTTTTTGAATTTTAAAATTTTGGATTTACTCCCCCTAAAATCAATAAACTAAGACAAATTTAAAAAAACAAAGGTATTTACAAAAACGATTTCCCGATGTCGGTTAAACTCATGTTTTACCTCAATGCCATTTACCAAAATTAATTTTGAATCAGAAATGATTTAACGAATTTTGGAAAAATCAGTTGGCATGTCGGTAAGCGGTGCGGACCATGACAACATTGTCTGGCCAAAGAGTGCTACAAGAGGATAACAATTCATAAAGCAGCTTAAATATCGACAAGTATAGGAGAGATTAGAAATTTAAAACCGTATCCTGCAACTGCCTCGTGCATTGCAAGGAATCTGAGCGCTCTCCCAAACTGGATATCCACCCGGTGTGGATTTCAAAGACGACTTTTGTAGCTACTGAGAAATCTCTTGACAGCAACAAGATCAGAAACCTTTGGGTCCGGCTGGTCTTCAACATTGCTCCAGCGAAGGTCTTTATCTTTCTCTTTCTCTTGAGAAGAAGTAGTGTGCGGTTGTTCAATCCACGCCAAAGCATCCGCACACCCGGTAGGTTTGTTCAACAAACACATATTCTTCAATCACACCGCGAAGAAATGTACACTGCACGTTCATCTTGTTAATTTGAACTTCAGACGTGCTGCAGGTGCGTACATTTTGATTGAATCTATCCTGGGGACCCGATCAAAGCCTTGAACAATCAAACTTTTGATGATTTGCAATTTGTCGAAGCTTTTCAAACTCTTTTAACAGACACTTCTGTTCTCTTTCCATTTTCTCCAACAAAGGCAGCAATTTCTTCTGTTGCCTATTTTGTGTATGGACGCTCCACTATCAACAATCTTACGACTATCGAAAGTTCCTCCTGGAATATCCTACACACTCACTGAAAGATTAGTTGGAGAGGGGGACCCAAGCCTTAACAGACTTGGGTCGTCCTTCATCATCGAGGATTGTGACTTCGATTTCCTGATGATTCTTAAACACAGCACCTCCCCCTGAAACATTTACCGATTTCGGTTTCCAAATCTGTTTTTGTTTTTCATTTTTATTCTCTAACTTAACAGAATTTGCTTGGACAACTTCCGGTTTCAACGCCTTTTCAATCACCTTCACATTTTTACGTCGTTGTTTTGTTTCCTGTTCTTTAACAGTTCTTTTATCATGTTTTGGATAAACAGGACGACGTTGTAAGTGACCTTGTTCAGAGGGGGTTCTTTCAACAAAATTTGGTTTGGGCGAGTTTGTGCAGTCTTTAATGATGTGCCCAAACTTCCCACATTTGAAACAAGTTCTCCTTTCAACAAACTTAGGAGAATTTGATCGACGACCTGACGTAGAAGTTGCAGACCCAGAGGTACTAGCTTCACACCCGTTTGTGTGTTGGGTGTAATTGTTATCACTGTTACGTTTCAAAATGTTGACTTTTTGTACAAAATCGGTATTTGATTTATTTTCAAAAGTCTCCACTTTATCAGTACCTTTGGAGGCCACAAACTTAACGTCTTTTGCTTTCTTCTTGTAACGAGCTTCTTTTGATTCAACCTTAGCCTTTGGCTTTGAAGCTCGTTGTTGTTGTTTACCCTTAAAAGCAATTGGTTGTTGCTTTGTCGGTGATTTCTGTTTTCCAAATTGTTTTCTGATTTTAGCTTTTGGAATTGTGTCACATTGAGTTACAATGACTCCTGGAATTGTCTTTCCCAAAAACTTGTTTGTAGTATCTTCAAACACTTTGTCAATCAAAGATTGATTGACGTTTTTGATTGGAAAATCTTTGTCTGAATAAATTTTACTATCACCAACTAAAGTATACAACAAGTTATTGCTCTTAATAGCAGACACACATTCTTTGTCATCCTTGACATTCTTGACAGGATCTATCACTTGCTTGGCAACTGGTTGCACGATAGGAGTAGGAGGATCACACAGAATATGATTCTCAATTGGAATTTCTACTCCTTTCGTCTCATCAAGTGATTCATCCTGGTCACTTACATCTGATTCATCATCTGAAGAATCATAGTCCTCAATGGTTGGAGGACTTTGATTTGAAGCACATGATGACTTTTCCTTGCTATCAGATGAGCCCTCCGATGAATTGTCCGTTTTGAACCCTAAGCCAGTTGTAACTTCCTCATAATCAAGAGGTACAGTTGGCTCAAAACGCGGCATTTCCTCCTCATCGGGCATTTTGGTATAGTTGTGTCTCAAAGGGGGTGGACACGCCTTATACCCTACGCCTTTCACGTTCCCTTTCAATTGTTGAACGTCTATGATGTGATCGAGCACAAATCGGGAGTTAGAATAACTCTCCAACTTTTGCTTGATAGCATCATGCTCGCATTTGGCAATGGCTAACTCCTTTTTGGTTTCCTCAACAATGTTAATGTAATCGTTAATACTAACCTGTTTATGATAAACAACTTTGTTCAATTCGGAAACACTTTTCTTTAGGGTTTCAATTACAGATTTAAAATCCTTTTCGTTTCGAGTTAACGCCATGTTTGCCTCTTTGCACTTAGACAATTCAATAACCAAACTTTGATTGTGACTATGAACCGTTTCCGATTCACGTTTCAAATCGGCACATTTAAGTTTCATATCAGCACAATCACTACATATGCTAGGAGTTTCAGATTTTACCTGACTTGTAGGAGCTGTGACATTAGCCATGAAGGCAGTCTGAGAAGAGAAAGATCCATCCTCAGTGAGAATCTTCTCCATTTCTTTCGATGTAACATCAGCTTTCTTGATCAAGTCAGATTTTTGACTTTTTGTCTCCTTGGCATCATCCGACAAATTATCAGCTTCAGAATCAGTTCTTTCATTCAAATTCGATTCTTCATCCGAACTGCCACTATATCCTGAACTGTCATCATTTCCCGAAGATTCACCATCATTGACATTCTTGATAATTTCAGCGTAAAATGCAGTTCTTGTTTGATCACCGTTTCCCAACTGTATGGCCGGACCACAATCGACACTTGGATCAAATTGAGGTTGTGTTTTGGAAACTTGGGCTTGTGGTGTGGGTATTGATTGTGAAAGATAGGCGCTTTGATCGAACTGTGATTGAGTAGTGGTAACTTGAGGTGGAGGTATGGATTGTGAAAGATAAGCACTTTGATCCCACTGTGGTTGGGCTTGATTGACCTGTGGAAACGGAGAAGAGCTTGTATTGGATACAAACGCCGTTTGAAGCTTCGGTTGCTGAACAGAACTAGAACTAGCTGAAGGACCAAAACCCGGCAAATACATTTCTGTGTTTTGAGTAGGTGCAATCCTTTTAGCTTTCCGAATTTCCTCTTCGTTCTTGTGCTCCAACTTCTGAATGAATTCATAGATATTAACATTGACAGCATCTAGAACGCCTGTATGCTTTAAAAGCTCAATGAATGGGCTCCACTTTGGAGGTAGAGCATCAGCAAACCGTGCCACAATTTCCTGTTGAGATGTAAGAACACCAAAATAACACATTTCACACATCAAATGATAATAACGAGTAGTTATATCATTTAGGGTTTCATTCTCTAAGAAATGAAATGATTCGAATTTCTTCTTCAACAGATCCTGGCGTGTCTTTCTAGTAGCTGCATATCCTTCTCCTCTCGCTACCAAAAGATTCTGTATGTTTTGATTTTGATTCGACAACAAAGCCCATTGACTTGCGCTTATGGATGGTTGAGGAAACATATTTCTTGCCCACGCGGCTGCGGAAGTTTGATCTTGACCGGGTTGTGGGTCCATACTCCAATCCCACGGACTTGTGCAACTCATGATTGGTGTATGAATGATAACAACCTGATTAACACACTTTAAACAAACAATTAAACCACTTATAAAACCTTTTTTTTTTTTTTTTTTTTTTTTAATTTTGACGAAACAAAGTCCCACGAAACAAAGATCCTTGAAGTCGACGGAACAACTTAAAAGACGAAACAGACAAAATCGATGTTGAAAGTCGATGAAACCGGAGCCCAAACAGAAATCCAACAGAAGCCCAATTCTTGTTGCGAGCCCAGTTCTTGTGCGAGTCCCACTTCTTGTGCGACTAATCAAGTCTTGTGCGAGTCCAATTCAAGTTCTTGTGCGAGTCCAATTCTGATATGTCGATGACACAAGAGCCCAAACAGAAGCCCAATTTTTTTTTTTTGTTGTGCAAGCCCAATTCAGACCTTGTGCGAGTAAACAAATGTTGTGCGACCAGACATCTTGTGTGACCAATCTCTTGTGCAACTGAACAAAAGCCCAACTATAATTCCACCAGGAGCCCAATTGGAAGCCCAGCTACTTGTACGATTCTTTAATCTTGTGCGACCCACTATCAGTTTGTACGTTCCAAACTACACAAGTCTTGTGTGATTCAAATCTTGTGCGGTTGACTTTTATCCTCTGACACAAACAGACCAACTCTCGGCTCACTCTTTCCAATTAGACATCATCATTTCCAATTCTACCAACCCAAGCATGGCATGCATTATTATAATCCTTTTACAATTTTCAAAGCAATAACACCTTTCACAATCACTTGACCAAGATCAAAAGACTGAAAATATGAAGAACACTTATGAAGATAAGTTGAAGATATGAAGAACAACCCAGAAAATTTGAATTTTCCGGTAACCCGACAACTTTCCGAAACCCGATTTTGCCCGAAACTTCACTAAAAACCTTAACACACCATTCACAAATCAGTTTTAAGCAAGGTTTTCTGATGAACTAGCAGCCAAACATCAAAAATTTCGAAGATTCAAACAGTTTTTCCAGAAAAAAATAAGCTTCAAACACCCGAAAAACACCCGAAAACGCTCGGTTTTAACAAGGAGAAGAGCCAAGGCTCTGATACCACTTGTAGGTCCGGCTAGGGGAGGATCTAGTCGCCTAATCCTTGTTGTCGAACACACCCGGTTGTGCGGAATCCAACCGGAGATGCAAACCGAGATCGAGAGATGGACAAGAACACGAAAACGGGCACCGAGACTCAACGATTAACACCAATGTATTAATACTTGAAAACGATTACAAATCAATGTTTACAAAACAATATTTGCAAACTCTCAAACAAATCTCTCGGTTCCCTCTTGTGCGATTGTTCTATCTGCCTTGTCTATCTTGTCCGCTCCTCTCTACCGAAATCACTAAGATTTCGGTATTTATATTTGTTGTGCGATTGGGCTGGGGCCTCCCTTGTGCGATTGGCTAGGGGACGGCCCATGTGACAAAGGCCCAAACATTCTAATTGGCCCAAAGACCATGCATGCACGTACAGAATTATCAAATCCATATTTGCCAAGTTTAGTCAAAGCTATGACATCATCATGACATCATCATGATGATGTCATGATGATGTGGCAGCGGGAACCGGCTTGCGGCGTTTCGTGCTTCGCGTGTCGAACTCTGGGACGCACGACGGAGGAATGTCGATACGTCGGGCTTGAGCCGAAGCTAACCGGGTCGAACCGAAACGAGTTGAACCGAACCAAGTCACGTCCACAAAATATGTATCAACAATTTGTCCAGATAAATTATTTTTGGAGAGGTCTAGTATTTCCAAACTGGAAGGAACATTCGATATATGACCATGAAAGTTGTTTGAATTCAAATCTATGGTTGAAGAACTAGGGTCAAAATTTGATAACATATTTGTTGCTATCCCAGTAATATTGTTGAAAGAGATATTCAAAGATCTCAAACGAGAAGGCCATGTGTTCCAAAAGTCCTCTGGAATGTTATCTGAAATTCGGGTATTGGCAAGATCAATTGTCAAAAGATTTTTCATTGTTTGAATCCATTTGGGGAAGTGAGGTCCTAGCTTGCAATAACTCAAGTCAATATATTCTATGCTTGAAATATTCAACATGTGAGCTTCTAAAGGAACTCCTTGTAGTGAGTTGTTTGAAAGATCAACTGATAGAATATTTGACTTTTCAATATTTTCAGAGATGGAACCTGTAAGAAAATTGGAAGAAACGTCTAGGGTTTGAAGCTTGGGTAGTTTCCACACTTTTTCACTTATGGTTCCATCTAACCGATTATTAGAAAGAAGTAGTTGTTGTAGGGATGAAAAATTTTGGATATCATCTGACAACGACCCTGTGAATTGGCTAGATATGGCATCCAAATATTGTAAAGTAACTGATGTGCATCCAGACAAGTTACTTAGAAAATCAGGCAACTTAACAGGCATTGTGTTTCTATAGAAAAACAAAGATGTCAAACCACACAAATTTCCAAGATATTTGGGAATCCCATCTAACATGTTCTCAGAGAGATCAAGCTCTACAAGTGCATTACTAGTTAAAGGGAACAACCAGTAATACATTGATGAGTTAAGATTGTTTCCTTTGAGATAAAGTTTAACAATAGATGAAGAAAAAGAAGATTTGACATATGAATAAGAATACGGGCGCACGACTTGGGAGAGGTCACATCCAATTAAATACAAAGCTGATAGCTTTTTAAGACTTAAAATCACATTTACCCAGTTGTCTACTTTGCCTAGGGAAGTACCAGACATGTCAAGTTTATCCAACTGAGATAGATGAGACAACCAGTCTAGGTTTTCAATTGTGCAATTACTCAAGGATTCAAGTGAAAGCTCTTGCAAGTTCTTGAGATTTCCAAGTTCTAAAGGAATGGTTCCACTAAAATCATTCCAACCAAGGTTAAGATACCTTAATTGGGTCATGGAACCAATGAACATGGGAATCTTTCCATTAAACGAATTGAAAGAAATATCAAGATAATTCAAGTAGCTTAAATTAAGTAATGAATGACTAATCTTGCCTTCAAGATTTTTATTGCCCAAGTCAAGGCTTGTAACACGGGATTGGTTGTTGCATGTGATTCCACTCCAGTAACAACAATCATTGGCGGTTTCTTCTTCTTCTTCTTCTCCATGTGTCCATGTAATGAGAAAGTCAGATCGGTCACGAATGTATGATTTGAAATGAAGAAGAGCTTGTCTCTCCTTATCGGTGCACTTACTATTACTAGTGTGGTTGCCAAGGGAAGTGAGAGGTTGTGTTTCAGACCAAGAAAGGGCAGTTGTAGTGGTAAATGATTCCAACACAAAGAGTGTAAGAATAAAGAAGAAAATAGGATGGGTAAAATGTTTATGGTAAATCTTATTTGCCATTTTTATTGTATCGAATCTTAAATGTTTGTATATCAACAAATATGCCCAGCTTTATATACACAACAAAATTTAAAATAACCTAGTAACCTACTTCATATTCGATTAAAAAATATGTCCGGCTAATTTATTTTTATTTTCATGACCACATATTTGTTTAGAATTTGCGTGGAATGTGGAACGTGGAACGTGGAACGTGCAAGACTTATAACACTAAAAATAATGGAATAGGTGGTTATATCACATAAGTTGATAATCTTTTTATTTTCATGACCGCATATATATGTGTTTAAAATTTATGTGGAACTAGGTAATGCCCGCCCGCGTTGCGGGGTGATAGCCGAATAATTCTCAACCAATTTAAAAAACAGTACTATAGTTTTGCTACAAGTAAAAAGAGTGTTAGGCAGCTCTTTGACACGATTTTTAGCTGAGTGCAAAGTCATATTTTTATTTTTACTTGGGGAAAAATCAATTTTTTTCCCCAAGGGTAAATTCCTAATTTTTAGCTACCGAAAATCATATTTTTATTTTGTACTAGAGCAAAAACGTAATTTTGAATTGAGGGTGAAATCGTAATTTTGAACCGTGGGGAAATTCTTAAATTTTAGCTGGAGGTAAAAGCATAAATTTATTTTTAACTGGGTGCAAATGCGTAATTTTAAATTGTGGCCAAAACGGTAATCAATTTGAACCGAGGGCAAAATTGAGAAATTTAGCTGGGAGCAAAAGTGTCATTTTATTTTGAACTGTGAGCAAATACGTAATTTTAAACCGATGGCAAAATCGTAATTTTAAAGCGGATATGAAATCATAAATTAATTAGGCAAATATGGGAGTGCCAGGTAAAGATGCACAAAATAACCGGTTAATTAACCGTAACCGGTTATTAACTGAAACCGTAACCGGTTAATAACCGATTTAGGAATAACCGGTTAGTGGTTATTTTTAACCGATAGACTGGTTAACCGAAAAATTCAAAAAAAGGCAAAAAAAAAAAACCGGTTAATAAACGAAAATAACCGGTTAATTAACCGAACCGGTTAAAGTAATTAACCGGACCAGTTAAAAAAATAACCGGTTAAAGTAATAACCGGTTAAAGCAATAACCGGTTAAAGTCAAAAAGTCAAATTAACCGGTATAACTGGTTAACCGAACCGGTTATTAAAATTAACCGGTTTGTGCACCTCAGCTGCCTAGCACTGTTCCCGTGCCGCCCATGTCAACCAATAAAGGCCAACAACTATTGTCGCCGACACTGTTGTTTGTAGATGTTGAAAATAAGTTAGACCGTGGGGTATGGTGGGGCGGGGGTTTGGGGCATGGGTTGACACGTGTAATTCGAGCGGCACCGCTGGTGAGTGACGTGTTGAGTCGGTATGGCGGGGTGTGGCTAGCCCGCGTGGGTTGGCCAGTGTTATAAAAATTAAAAAAAATTAAAATTAAAAAATACACACAAAATAAAAAAAAAGCCTAAAATTATTATTAAAATTTCCTAAAAATTACAAAATCCTACAAAAAAAAGGATTACACATAAAAAAAAACCTAATTAAGCGTTAGGTAGATTTCGAACAGGGCGAGCTTATCAAACGGCTTCCGCTCCTTGCCCCGGAACTCGATGTTGGCCACCGCCACCCCGGTCTTCATGACTTATATCACCGCCCGGGACGGTGTCGTATAGGAGTGGGGCGAACCGTTTGGCCAAGCCAAACGGTTATTTTTTAAATTTTAAACCTAGCCACTATAGCATAGCCAACCAGCCAATGAGAGCCGGCCACGGAAGACCGCTAGGCACGCCACGCCAAAACCCAAGCCCACTCGGGATGGTGACTTGACCGTTTGTACCCAACCCACGCCCCATACCCCATAGCCTTGGTATCTTTTTTTGTAGGTGAAAACAAAAACTTTTGTCACTGTTCATTTCATTCAAATTTTAATATACTAGTTAATAGTTAATAGTTAATAGTTAATGCCCCGCCCGTGTTGCGGGTCGATGGCCGAATAATAAGCGAGTGTTAGGCAGCTCATTGACACGGAAAACAATTAAATCGAGTCAACTAATTAAAACAAAACAATTTTATAGTTTTGATAAAAAAAAAAAAAAAAACCAAAACAATGGCAATATTGTAATTTTTAACTGAGGGAAAGTTGTATTTTTTGACTGGGGTAAAATCGTAATTTTCCAAAAGCTAAAGTGATGTCAGTACTGTAAATTTGAATCAGGGGCAAAATTGTAAATTTTCACAGGGGCAAATTCGTAATTTTAAACTCGGGGTAACAGCGTAATATAAATTTGAACTAAGGGCACAATCGTAATTTTAAGCTGGAGGCAAAACCACAATTTTATTTTGACCCGAGGGCAAAATCGTAATTTTGAGTTGGGGGCAAAAGCATAATTTTATTTTGAACTGGAGAAAAAACGCAATTTTGAACTAAGGGCAAAATCATAATTTTTTAAACGGGGAAAATCACATTTTTGAACAGATGGCAAAATCGTAATTTTTAGCTGTGGCCAAAAACAGAATTTTTTTTTGAACTGGGGGCAAAAAGGTAATTCTGAGTTGAGGGAAAAAGCACAATTTTATTTTGAATCGAGGGAAAATCGTAATTTTGAGCTGGGGACAAAAGCGTAATTTTATTTTGAGCTGGGAGCAAAAGCGTAATTTTAAAGAGGGGCAAAAACGTAATTTTAAAATTGATATAAAATAATAAACTGGTTGGTCTGATGGGGGTGCCAGGAAAAAGCGTAATTTTGAATTGAGGGCAAAATCGTAATTTTGAGATGGGGACAAAAGCGTAATTTTATTTTGAGCTGGGGGCAAAACAGTAATTTTAAACAGGAGCAAAAACGTAATTTTAAAATGAATATAAAATAATAAACTGGTTGGTCAAATGGGGGAGTGTCCGACAGTTGCCAGGCACTATTCCCCCATTTGATAAATGTATATATAGTAAATAAATTAATATGTAGTATAATGTTACTGTTCAAAGCGTTCAATTTTTAATATGTAGTATAATATAATATAATGTATAATATAATATAATTAGACGTCCAAAAGTCAAGTATTCACACTTTGTCTCTAATTGAAGAATACAAAAGTTGGTTGTGTCAAAGACTCAGAAGTCTTCACACTTTTTTTCAAACCCAATTGATACGTTGGAACAGTTTTTTTCAACTTTAAAGTGGTAGGTATCCGGATTACTTTCTTCAGGGCTGTCTATCAGGGGTGCACGAGGTGCCTGTGGCACAAATCAATATAGGGCCCGGAAAATTTTAAATTATATATATATATATATATATATATATATATAGAAACGGGATCAGGAAAAACAGCAAAAAGTGTGAGAACGCATCATGGCCGAACACGTGGCGTGGGGCATGATCAGGGTCCGAGGGGTTTTTTTGTCTTTTTAGTATTCATCTCCTTTCACGATTTTCGCGTTTGACATGCTTCTTTATTTTTTGCGTGCAAGATAATTTTGGCGTTATGTAGATTTATTAATTATTTGGCGTTTTATTGTTTTTTCTCAGATTTCTTCTCGTTGAATTAATTCTTTTTGTGTCACATAGTTAATTTTTTGGCGTTATGGTTTTTTTACATGTCATTTTTTGCGTTTTGTATCTTTTTGTTAATAATTCATTATCATAGATTAATATTTTATAAAATTACAATAACACGAAAATCAAAATAAACTAATAATCTTCCGTAGGTGGGATTACATCAGAGATGTACCTATCGCTTTCTTCATCACTTTCTTCAGATTCTTCATCATCAAATTTCATTTTTGCGTATAACGCCATTAGCTCGTCTCATCTTTCCTGAAGTCTATTCTTGAATATCACTGCATCCTTCGATTTTGGATCGTTTGAAGGTGTTAAATCACAGAGTTGTTCAATGATCATCGGCAACCCTGTCTTCAACATTTCCTCCATTGGTCTTGAATATTGCACCCCGTTTTTATAAGTAACTTCAAGTGTTCCTTCTTCCTCATGCAATACCCAACTGCTAAGTTTTGGTATATAAGTATCTTCAATATTATCATCATCTTCTGCTGGAAACTTTCTCTCCAGTCTTTTTATTACAGTTCTTGTTCTTTCACAATCGTTGTCTGTTGGAACCCCAAGGGCCAGGATATCTTTCTGAACATTTTCATTCATTCCCATCATTGCTTTTATTGTTCTTACCTTTACCCTTCTCCTGTCAGAGAACTTTATGATAAATCGTTTTTCTTTCCTTTCAAAACTCCATGCAATAACCTTAGCCATTTTTTAAATTTTTTTGCGTTTTGGAGAATATGTGGCGTTTTAGTCTTTTTGGCGTGTTTGAGCTTGGGTTATGATGGTCTTCTTTTATATTGACTTTTTTTCCCACGTATGTCAGGTAATTATGGCGTTTTGAAAAAGATAAATAAATTTAATATAATAAATGTTATTAATTATGTTTTCCGTCGTTTCATTTTACTGTTTTTTGCAGTTTTACCGTGTTTTGTTTTCAGACTCAACTGTTTTATGGTGTAACACGTCAAATCTTTTGACGGCTGTAATTATGGCGTTTTGTTTTCCAATGGCGGTTAGATAACTATTGGATTTCTTTTGTTTTATATTCTTTGCACATTGTTTCACGCTTTTTTTTATAATATTAGTTGTTCAAATTAATTTTATTATAGTTTGGTAGTTTTTTGGGGGCGTTTTTATGGCATTATGGCGTTTTACACGTATTTGCTAAATTTGGAGTTTTATTATATTTTTCATTATAGCACTAATATTATTTTGTTCTTTATTAGCTGAAATTACAAAACAAACAATAGATAAAGAAAATTAAAAAAAAACAAAGAAGAAGCAATTTATGATTTTAAATCTTCAATGTCATCAGTCTCTTTTTTCTTTTGAAACTACAAGAAATGTGACAAATAAATGGCGTTTTGGGTTTGCCGTTGTTTATTTTCTTTGTTCATGCGTTGAAGTGTCTTTGTGGATATTGGAGACATAGAGCGACCCCCTGTTGGTGGATGCTATCTGCCTGTGGTCTTCAATATATTCATTGACGCCAAAGTAGCATTTACACTGGTATAGGTCTCTTCTTATCATCCAAACCTTCTTCAGGAACAAAGATGACAGTATGACATATGGGTGTCATCAGTCCCTCTTTTTTCAATTTTGTCCATCTCATGCAGCAAAATCTTTCTACACTCACGTAACAAATCATTAAATGAAGCTTCATGCAGAACATTACTGAGTATTAAAGAAAATAAGTTTGATGTCGTTGTATTTTTTGGCGTTTTACATTGAGTTGTAAATTTTTTTAGCAACTACTGTGTGTTTTTTTGGTGTGATAAACGGAAGGTGGTGAGGCGTTTCTATTTATAGAATTTTTTTGGCGCGTAGTTTAGGCGGGATGTTATTTTTATAACAAAAAATGTAATTAACATTTATCCGGATGTAAAATTTGGCGTTATATTTAATGGCGTTTCATATTTTATGGCGTTTTTGTAGCCAGAGAAATTAAATTAAAACACAGAAAAAAATACGCAGTGATAAAATTGGCGTTTTGTATTTATTTGGCGTTTTATTTTTCAATGACGTTTTATGTGAGGAATGGTTTTTTACTTTTTTACCCTTAATGATGCGTGTCAACCTAATAAAATTGGTGTTATTTACTAAAATGCCACCGCACCAATCTAGTCCATAGATTGTTTTGATCGGACGATCCTTAAGCGTTCTCACCGTTCTCCACTTTTCACCGTTTTCTCTAAATCCTGACCCTGTATATATATATATATATATATATAGGGAGAAGATCATGCGAGAACCACCTCTTATTGCGAGAACCGCGAGAACCAATGTGAACACAACCAAAAATGCCTAAAAATAGCTAAAAATCACACAAAATTTTTTTTTAATATTTTTTATATAAAAATCGCTACTTTTCGAAGCAAAAAAAAAATTAAAATTAAAAAAAAATAATTGGCCACTAAAAGTAGCGATTTGAGCATAAAAAATATTAAAAAATCAAAAAAATCTAAATTTTTTTTTTTAGATTTTTTTAAGTTTTTTGGGGGGTTTAGTTTTTAGCATTTTAGCTTGGGGGGGGGGGGGGGGGGGTTCGGGGGAGGGGGTTTAGGTTTTTTTTTGGGGGGGGGGGGGGTTAGGTTTTTTTTAGGTTTTTTGGGGGTTTTAGTTTTTAGCATTTAGCTGGGGGGGGGGGGGGGGTTTAGGTTTTTTTTGGGTTTGGGGGGGGGGGGGTGGGGGTTGGGTTTTTTTTAGGTTTTTTTAGCTATTTTAGGTTGTGTTCACGTTGGTTCTCGCGGTTCTCGCAATAAGGGTGGTTCTCGCATGATCTCCTCCATATATATATATATATATATATATATAAACGGGATCAGGAGAAAATGGCAAAAAATGTGAGAACGGTGAGAACGCATCCTGGCCCGAACACGTGGCGCCGGGCATGATCAGGGTCCGAGGGAATTTTTGTCTTTTTAGTATTCTTCTCCTTTCCCTATTTTCGCGTTTGACATGCTTCTTTATTTTTTGCGTGCAAGATAATTTTGGCGTTATGTAGAATTATTAATTAATTGGCGTTTTACTGTTTTTTCTCAGATTCTTCTCGTTGAATTAATTCTTTTTGTGTGGCATAGTTACTTTTTTGTTAATTTTGGCGGTATGGCTTTTTCCATGTCATTTTTGGCGTTTTGTATCTTTTTGTTAATAATTCATTACCATAGATTTATATTTTTATAAAATTACGATAACACGAAAATCAAAATAAATTAATAGTCTTCCATAGGTGGGATTACATCAGAGATGTACCCATCGCTTTGTTCATCAATTTCTTCAGATTCTTCATCATCAAATTTCATTTTTGCGTATAACGCCATTAGCTTGTCTCTTCTTTGCTGCAGCCTATTCTTGAATATCACTGCATCCTTGGATTTTGAATTGTTTGAAGGTGTTAAATCATAGAGTTGTTCAATGATAGATAGCAACCCTGTCTTCAACATTTCTTCCATTGGCCTTGAATATTGCACCCCGTTTTTATAAGTCACTTCAAGTGTTCCTTCTTCCTCATGCAATACCCAACTGCTAATTTTTGGTATATGAGTATCATCATCATCTTCATCATCTTCTGCTGGAAACATTCTCTCAAGTCTTTTTATTACAGTTCTCGTTCTTTCACAATCATTGTCTATTGGAACCCCAAGGGCCAGGATATCCTTCTAAACATTTTCATTCATTCCCAGCATGGCTTTTATTGTCATTACCTTTACCCTTCTTCTGTCAGAGAACTTTATGATGAATCGTTTCTCTTTCCTTTCAAACCTCCATGCAATAACCTTAGCCATTTTTAAATTTTTTGGCGTTTTGGAGAATATGTGGCGTTTTAGTTTTTGGCGTGTTTGAGCTTGGGTTCTCATGGTCTTCTTTTATATTGACTTTTTTTCCCGCGTATGACAGGTAATTATGGCGTTTTGAAAAAGATAAATAATTTTAATATAATAAATGTTAGTAATTATGTTTTCCGTCGTTTCATTTTACTGTTTTTTTACAGTTTACCGTGTTTTGTTTTCAGACTCATCTATTTTAATGGTGTAACACGTCAAATCTTTTTTACGGCTGTAATTATGGCGTTTTGTTTTCCAATGGCGGTTAGATAACTATTGGACTTCTTTTTGTTTTGTATTCTTTGCACATTGTTTCACGTTTTTTTATATAATATTAGTTGTTCAAATTAATTTTATTATAGTTTGGTAGTTTTTTTTGGGGCGTTTTTATGGCATTATGGCGTTTTACATGTATTTGCTAATTTTGGCGTTTTATTATATTTGTCATTATAGCATTAATATTCTTTTGTTGTTTATTAACTGACATTACAAAACAAACAATAGATAAAGAAAATTAAAAAAAATAAAGTAGAAGCAATTTATGATTTTAAATCTTCAATGTCATCAGTCTCTTTTTTCTTTTGAAACTACAAGAAATGTGACAAATAAATGGCGTTTTGGGTTTGACGTTGTTTATTTTCTTTGTTCATGTGTTGAAGTGTCTTTGTGAATGTTGGAGACATAGATCGACCCCGTGTTGGTGGATGCTATCTGCCTGTGGTCTTCATTATAATCATCGAGGCCAAAGTAGCATTTACACTGGTATAGGCCTCTTCTTATCATCCAAACCTTCTTCAGGAACAAAGATGACAGTATGACATATGGGTGTCATCAGTCCCTCTTTTTTCAATTTTGTCCATCTCATGCAGCAAAATCTTAATACACTCACGTAACAAATCATTAAATGAAGCTTCATGCAGAACATTACTGAGGGTCGAACAAAAGATGTTTGCTGTCGTTGTATTTTTTGGCGTTTTACATTGAGTTGTAAATTTTTTTAGCAACCACTGTGTGTTTTTTTGGTGTGATAAACTGAAAGTGGTGAGACGTTTCTATTTATAGAATTTTTTTTGCGGGTAGTTTAGGCGGGATGTTGTTTTTATAACAAAAAATGTAATTAACATTTATCCGGATGTAAGCTATGGCGATATATATAATGGCGTTTCATATTTTTTGGCGTTTTTGTAGCCAGAGAGCTTAAATAAAAACATAGAAAAAAAGTACGCAGTGATAACATTAGCGTTTTGTATTTATTTGGCGTTTTATTTTTCAATGGCGTTTTATGTGAGGAATGTTTTTTTTTTTACTTTTTTACCCTTAATGAAGCGCGTCCACGTAATAAAATTGGTGTTATTTACTAAAATGCCAACGCACCAATCTAGTCCATAGATTGTTTTGATCGGACGATCAATAAGCGTTCTCACCGTTCTCACACTTTCTACCATTTTCTCTAAATCCTGACCCTATATATATATATATATATATATATATATATATATAATCCTGGATGTTTGTATAAATAAGGGCCTGTTTAAAAGTTAAAAAAACAGCCCAATTAACAAGCCAAAGTGACTAGTCTAAACAAAAATAAGGGCCTGCTAGATCAGGGAAAGGAAACAAAACGTCGCACTGTCGCAGGCAATATAACATATCGCACAGGGAATTGGGACGAGGGAAACTGTAAACAAAACGTCAATCATATGTTTTTGTCGTTTTGATTTCATATGTTTTTGATGTCATACATTTTTTATTTCATAATATATGAATATGTGTGATTCTGATTTCATATACTATAAAACTTCATGTGATTGAATGAATGTTTTTGGTTAATATTTAGAAATTATGCCTCCCGTTCCTAAATACAAACACCTATCCAGACATAAAAAAACGTAAGAAGAGAAAGCTAGAGGAAGAGAAAAAAAGGCGGACGAAGTAAAACAAAACCGAATACACAAGTTTTTTTTTCAAAAGAAACTCAAAATTCTAGTTCTAACTTGAGTGACGATAATGTTGGTGAAGAAGATGTCACACCCTCAAAATCCACATGCGGAGTACCACCGCGAGGCGTGTGACTGACCAGGATCCAGCCACTAATCATACTGAACAATTACGATAATAATATAGTTCACCAAACCAATACGAATAGCGACTACTAAAGTTTAAGTCCAAAAGTTTTAAAGTTCAAGCAAACAGTTTAAATAAGTAGCGGAAGCAAAAGTGGAATAGTTCAAGCATAAGTTCATAATTTATTGTTAAAGAACCCAACACACGGGTTAAGACGCCCACTACACATCCCCAAGCTGCGAGCTCCTAAGTCAATGTGTACCTGCAAAGCATGCAGTAGGGTATCAACATAAAGTTGGCGAGTTCACGAGTTTGTCCAGTTTTAATTCCATAAAACTTGTTTAAGTAGTTAATTTACACATTCATACCATGCCATGGGGAGCTACCCCATATGTAAGCTACTAAACTGCGTAATACCGAACACTTTGCGACCGCACATTACGTGATTTGCCCCGTTTGTCAATGTTCTATCATCATTGACGGTTTGCCAGAGTCTACTAGTTCACGTCCGTCCTATACAGGCACGGTGTGTGGTTGGTGAAACATAATAGCGCTATCAACTAATAATCCGTTCACCAGGCCCCGACGACTAATCGGTATAGAAAGTAGGGACTTCGTGATAGAGTTTCATTTAGTATACTAGTTGCATCTAATATAAATAGTAATTAACTGAGCATCCCACACAAGGGGAGAAAAATAGTTTGTATCCCTCACAAGGAGGTAGTGTTGTTTGTATCCCACACAAGGAGATAACTTTGTTTTTAGTTCCGTTTCCCAACCACCGAGAACGCATGCTTTTAGTAAAAGTTGTGAACTCACCTCGGTTTGCTCGGCAGACAGTTTACTTGGTCAAGTGAGCTGGTCAACCACGTCCTAATATGGTTACCAGTATAGGTCAGGTTTGGGTACAAATAAGTCACGTATATGCCACACGTATCTAACACATAGCATGTATGTCAAACCATCATATAATTAATTGGGCTTATTCAGAAATATGAATAGTAACAGTAACCCGTTAACATGCAGTCCAGATCATTTCAGTCAACAGTGTGGCCCAATTAACAGCAACCCAACAACACACTAAGTAAGCAGTCCAGTCGAGACCGTGTGGTCTCGACTTGAGATCATGGGGTCTCGAGTCGCAACCAAGAGGTCTCGAGTGGCAATTAAAAGGTCTCGAGTAGTACATAACTGAGTCGCAACCTATGAGGTCTCGTGTCAGGTCTCAAGTTGTGACAACCCGTATTCCTAAGGTTACCATTGCTTAGATTCTACAACCTTTGACGTGTGTCCTTATAATTAATTGCTTTTATTTCACGATCATGCAAGACTTAGTAGGTTACATGTGTGTTTCATTAAATGCTATGTGTGTAAGTTATTATACGTGAAACCCTCAAATGTGTTTTATGTACTCGACTACTTAGGTCATGTATTTTTTATGTGCGTAGTAAAAATAAGATTATGAAGTGGGCTTCATTAATCGCAACTGGGCCGGATCATACACGTGAAACCGCATGTGCCCCCTCATAACGCAAGTCTGGCCCAGCTTCTCTTATAGATAACCCAAGGAATAGGCTGGTAATGTTAGGGGTTAGGCCCACTTGTTCATGGAACCGGCATTATATGTTGTGGTACGTAACCTCCTTACACTTATCATAATATCAAGTCACAACAAACCCTACCCTTCTCTCACAATTACGTACGACAACAGGAGCCCCTCTCTCTAAAACCTGCAAACAAAGAAAACACCTCCCCCTCCATTCTCGGAGATACCTTATCCACTCCGACTGTTCGGCGATGGTGTCCCACTCCGGTCAAGTCCCCGACAGCCTGCAACGCTTCAACTCGGAACTCCGTTCTTCTTCTACTCAACCCACACTTGGCTACGATCTCGAATCGAGGTTAGAATAATTAATGGGTGATTGTTAATAAAATAGTGAATGACAAAAGAATTGAAATTTATGTGCTGAATCTATTTAGTAATGATAATACTTCTAAAAAATTTGTTTGACACTTGATGCTTGACATTTGCTCTGTTCATATTGATGCTCGCTTGGATTCATGTTGACATTTCTGTTCGTTCAAAAAGCATGTTCAATTGATAGGTTTTGAGCCAATGATGAAATAAATAAAGTTTAAATGAATCTCGGTTAGTTAGCAAAGTTGTAAAGCTATGTGTTAATGAAAATGTACAACTGTGTATGCATATGGTACAACTTGGTTTCCATGTTTAAATTGATGGTGGTAATAGTCTTTTGCTGGTTGTATTAATAAAGAAGATGATGCGTCAAACTGAAACTGGATGATTGTATGTGTATATGATGACAATGGTTTTGTTAGGATGTTCGAAATAATGATGAATGATATCGGGTCTTCTTGAACGTACAACCAATCATGCCTAGGGTACAACCTGATTTGAGCATATGTGAATGTGTAAATATGGGGAATGATGAATATGATATTCTCATTATTTGTGTTTTCATATGAGAATGATAAATGTTGATAATGAGTATGATGGTAGTTAATAGACTTCCGAATATATAATCCAGTAGGTTGTTATTCATAAAATGGTTAAACAAGATGAGCTTGATTTCGGGGATAAATAATGAGTACATAAATCAGTTTATACTTGGTAAAATAATAGATGTCATGATTTAAGATTTAAGTTGAATGCTTAGTTACTTGACCTGAAAACAAGAATGTTGCAACTTGGTGAATTAATCTGGTCACACACTCAGTTGGAGTCGCACAGTCTTGTACATATCCTTAAACACGGTGTACAACCATTATTGCATGACCACACATCAGCAAGTGACCGCACACTCTTAGTGGGCCGCACAGTATTGTGAATGGGCTTAATCAAGTGGGCCGCACAATGATTTAGCCCAAACTCTTATATAGTCGCACACTTATCACTGTTCTATGATTATCATGTGTTAACTGTTTATAAATGGATTATTTATGGTCAACTGTTATACAATGATTGATACTTGAACATTACTCGACAATATGTGTTAGATACGTGTAGCTTATACGTGATTACTTGTTTACCGCCCTAATTAGTGATAACCATAATAGGATATGGTTGATCAACTTGGGACAAACGCTTTATGGAAGGTATCCTACTGATATCACAACATATTTAAGGCATATTAACTTAGGAAACCTCTTAGCGACTCTTTTGGTTACCCATTACGCTTCTTACGCGTTCGGTTCGGTTTATGTAACTAGTTTTCATAAATTAGCCGAAACGGGTCGAACCTTGTCTTATTTATCTCAAAATCCAGAATGTGTTTAGTTTACCCATATTATACAAGTCTTCAAACTTGTCGGGTCTAAATCACATTCTATTCCGGTCTTCGCTTAATCACGCGTTCGAACCGTATTTTTCCTTTAAAACTAACCGGTCTAAGTTTAGGCTTAATTAAAGACCTGTTAGGATTCTAATAGGTTATTATAAACCTTCGTTACAGAATAGGAGACCCGGTAAAAGCTACGTGCACTTGCTTGTTGTGATTATTACTTGCAAAGGTAAATACTTTTAACTTATTTTCCCTTATACGGGCTTGGGGTACGGTATTTAAAATACCGCTTGGTCGGGCATTCGAACTTAATCGATTGGTGGTTAAGTATTATCGAGATGACCCGTTTAAAAATATGTTTTGTTGCTTAAACGCCTTTGGGGGGTTAATGACCATGTCCCGGATATCCCTGGCATCATTTTACGAAATGGCCACGACCTAAGCACGGGGTGTAGGCGTACACCCGTCAGTGCCTAAATAAATAATGTGGTGTGTCTATTGATCTTTAACCCGGCACGAACCGGGCTACTGAACGCATAAGGAACATGTAATTCTTTTACAAGTTTATATATAAATAATTATCCCAAGTTATAAAAGTTTGTGCCACGTGCATTCAAATAAATTTATTAAACCTTTTCAAAATGAGTCAGTTAATTGTATTTACCAGTGTAAACTGACGTAATTTCCCAAAAAGGTTAAGTGCAGGTACTACGCGAACTAGGCTGGCTTTCTCCTAGCGTCCACAATAAGTCTCGCAAGCTTGGATGCCATAAAACTGTTGAACAATGTTTCCTTTTATTTGATCCACCTGTGGATTATTTTCAACTATCTTGTGATACTTAGTATTACAATTTGTTTGGTTGAAATATATCTATCTTTTGCTTCCACTGTGCATTTAAATATTGTGTTGTTTGACCATGATGATATCAACTACGTCACGATACTCCCCACCGGGCCCACCGGTAATACGTGGAAATATCGGGGTGTGACAGTTTGGGAAACAAGGAACTGATTAACTACTGGTTTTCAAATGAACTTATGGCTTTTGAACAACTGTAAACTGGACAACCAACTGTGAACTCGCTCAACTTTGTTGTTGACTCGTTGTTACATGCCTTGCAGGCCTTTAGGTGCATGTTGTTGGAACTTGCTGTCTGGGAAGCTGGAGTGGTCATGGGTCGAGATACATGGAATCTTAATACAAGCTCAATGGTTTATGTACTCTTGGTTTACTAAACACTTAACAAATGATTTATGCTTCCGCTGTACACAATGAATGATATGTAACGTTTGTAACGCTTTATGTTAATAAATGGAAGTTTTATTTAATTATAATTATGAGTTCAATGTAATTGGTGGCTTGGATCCTGGTATGTCACACGCCTCGCGGGGGTTTCCGCACGTGGTATTTTGGGGGTGTGACAGATTGGTATCAGAGCCATTGGTTATAGTGAACTTGGTTTTAAAAAGGGGAAAAACGTTTTTGTAAAACCAGACTATAACCGAACAGTTCTAAAAACGTGAATACGACCATGACACTCAGCTCCAGATTGCAAGGTTCGTCTCTCGTATACTCATTGTACTGCATAACTAGTGAACACTTACATATGTTATTGCCTGTGATTGCACGTTCAGCACAACAATATGAGTTAGTGTATTACTTGCATGTGTTATGTGATTGATAGGGTGGTATTTCCCTAAACCTTCATGACTTACGCTTCGTGATGCTCTTTGTTTGCTACTTGAGTTTGAGGAACCATTTGACATGAGTTAAGAGGAGCTGAGATGAGCATGCAAATCACAATATTATTGTGGGTGCACACATAATAATAATGTGGGGTGCATGCGAGTCCCAGTGAGCCTTAACAAGTGGAAAAGGGGTTCCGTTCCGTTACTTGATCGATGTGAAGCATAACAAACCTACAGGGGTCATAGTAGTGATTGACCCCTACTCGAACGTCAATTCTTCATTCTTCTCTGGATCCTTTCGATTCTCGATGCTATCGAGTATTACCTGAACACCCATCTAAACGCCTAGCGAACTGTGTAGAATGTTAGGTGCATATATGAACGACCCTGAGTTGGATGTCGTAGCGTCGAATGATCGATCGATACCTTTCTTGCTCCTCTTCGTTTGCTGGAACTCATGTATTGACATCTTAGATCCCGAAGAGTGATCACTTCTGCGATACCCTCATAACAGATCGAGTATTACTCAAACAACTTGCAACATCGATGGACCAGGAGGATGAGTGTAGTACTTTACCGACCTCAGTACTTGACGACCCTGATTTCCGGCAACGAGCACCAGTGAATTGGCTTCAATCGAATCCTTAACCCTTGTCAGCGACTCATGGGAGTAAACTCTTACGAATCAATCAGGACATAAGCAATGACAATCAACTATAACGCGGAATGTGTAACTGCCAGCACCATGAGTAGTGCCTTAGGACGTGGCACGGAATGTGAAAAGATGGACCTTGTTGGTGAAAGGACACAGGACACCGTTACAGGCAACAATATTAGAGGCATCAGTCACGGCGACAACAAGGTATTCGTAACCCTAGCCTACAGTAAGGAAAGAAAAGTGACTACAACATGGATTGGCCGTGGTTAAGTTAAGAAAACAAAGACCAAAGGAACAATGACAGTACTTGAAATACTTGTAATGAAAACAGCAACACTAGAAATGATGCTCATGGAAGGTCATTTAGAATTGGCATGGGTGACGCCAGGACTTTAGTAACATGGTAGCTAGTATGAGCAGCTAACCGCTTCGTCTTTGCTCTGTTTGACCCTGATGCTCCTTGAATTTGAATCTGCTATGGAATCGGCTGACGAAAAGACAATTGACATTTCGAATGTTAGTTGGGATGCAAATTCGACCTTGTGGGACAAGCGATCGACATTGATCTTCTTCTACTATCTTTGATGGTTTGAAGCAGTAGTTAGAATGGGTTGGTAGTCCATAAATCGCGCAGATATACCCTGTGAGAAGAAAACTTTGCGTATCCCTCTCCCTAGTGTAGAATCGTCATCTATTTCAAATATCGGAATTGTGCAAAGGTTAGCGTCAATTCTGCAATAAAAGACCGGAAGGGTCCACAGAAGGATTACCCCGCCGTTGTTAGCAACTATTACTGATGTAAGGCTAAGGAAGGGAGGATCGAGGATCCATCAGTTGTTTGCGATCTCTCCCGATGAGCTACTTGAAGAACTTCCAGGATTACTATCACAACTGTTAGGCAGAATCTCAGCTTGACCTCACGCCCGATGCAGCTCCGAATGCTTGTACTCTTACCATCCTGCACCAGGAGGGTTGCAAGAACTGTTTAATCAACTACAGGGATTATTGAACAGGAGTTTTGTTAAACCTAGCTTTTCGCTTTGGGAAGCCCCAGTTAGATCCATAAATTTTCGTATGTGTACGGATTATCGAGAACTTAGCAAGGTGACAGTTAAGAACTGCTTGCCTCGACCATGTATTGACAACCTAGTGACCAGCTGCAAAGATCAAGCCCCATTTGAGGAATTGACTAACGAGTGAGCTAACACCAGATGGAAGTTCAAGGGGGGATAATGTTCCTACACCAGCATATCAAACGCAATGCAGTCATTTCAACTTTGTACACCATGATCATTGAGTCGATCAACACCAGCAGCTTCAGGGAATCACATGAATCGACCGTATTTGTTGACGACGTTTTGAATCATGACCAGGAGAAAGGAACACCATGGGTGGCATATGTATCCTATTTCAGCACTTCTGTGGGAGGATCCATTACGCGCGAAGTCTCGTTGAATGTCACATCTAGATTCGAGAGATGCAATAATTCTTTGGTTTCGCTAGTTACTATCGCAGCCTAGCCACAGGATTTTCGAAGGTCGCACAGCTTAAAATCTCCTTAGCACAGTAGGGTGCTGTGTTCGTGAAAGACGAAACAGGAGGACGTCTTTTCAGCTTCCGAATTCCAACTCTGCAATGCACGGAGCATCGTCTTTACCCGAGGGTGCGGGTGATTTAGTGGTATACCATGATGGTCCGAATCTGAGTCTCAGTTACACACCGACGCAACACGAGAGAGTGATGACTTACGTGATGGAGTTACAAAGAGGAACTGTACGACACACATCTGGCGGTGAAAACCGTGGCCTTGGGATTTTAGATGGAGGCGTTACTTGGACGGTACCAGATGCGTTACTTAAACCGATCACAAGGCCCTCCCGTGTACCTCGGCATCGACAGAGCTAAATCAGTTAATGGCATCACTGGAGGGAACTTTAGGAAGATTACGACTATGAAACTTGAATGTGCACGAGCTTTGCAGCTCACTATCGACTCTAACTTACCTGATCAGACTCGCCCTGTTCAAACTGGAGAACTGAACGAAGAGGATTTTCAAATAAAACCCATGCGGGGCATAGAGAAGCAACCTTTGACCGGTCGGACGATACTCGTTACCTAATGGAACGAATGTGGATCTCATTATACGGTAACTGTAGGGAACTCGTGTTGAGTAAAGCACACCGGCTTCGATATTCTAGTCGTCTGGGTTTTTGATGAGAGGCATTAGGATTTATAAACCTTGTACTGGTAATCGGGCATGAAGGCCCACCTAGCTAGGTATGGGAATGATGTTTGACTTGTGGGAAAGTCAAAGTGAAGTGTTAACAACCAGAAACACCTATATCAAAAGCGAAAACAGGCTGCCATGGATTTGGTCGCTAGACTCGAAACGGAAACAATATCACCTGGATGATCGTGATTGTCTCCTGTAACCAGCACACTTTCTAGCCATCAAGGAAATGGATAAGTTTTCTACACTTGCAGTCATCTACCTGAAAGGAGTGGTTGTTAGGCACGGGGTGCCAACCTCCATTATCTCTGATTGCGACCCACGATTTGCATCTGATTTGTGGCAAGCGATGCACAAATCCTTTGGCTCACATCTAGACATGAGCACAGCATATCATCCCCAGACGAAGGGGCAGACTGAACGCACCATCCAAACTCTTGAAGACATGCTTCGAGCATGTGTAATCGACTTTGGTAACGGCTGGGAGAAGTATCTACCTTTAGTGGAGTTTTCATATAACAACAGTTACCACACTAGCATCCAGGCTGCTTCGTTCGAGGCATTGTACGGACAGAAGTGCCAATCACCTCTGTGTTGGGCAGAGGATGACGACAGACAAATCACTGACCTAGAACTCGTCGTAGACACAACAGAGGAGATTGCTCAAATACGACAACGAATGGCGGCAGCTCGTCACCGTCAGAAAAGCTACGCTAATAAGCGCAGGAAACCATTCGAGTTCCAGGTTGGGAATCGAGTACTACTTAAAGTCTCACCTTGGAAAGGTGTAGTTCGTTTTGGTAAACAAGGCAAACTTAACCCGCGACATGTTGGACCTTTCGAAATCACGGAGAGAATTGGCAAGGTGGCCTACAGATTGAATCTACCCGAATAACTCAGTGGAGTTCACAATGTATTCCATATGTCGAATCCGAAGAAGTGTCTGTTAGATGAAACCCTCATAGTTCCTTTCAAGGAACTCACCATGGATGATCAGTTGTGATTTGTCGAAGAACCAGTGGAAATCTTGGACCGGGAGGTCAAGATTCTCAAACGCACCAGGATACCTATTGTTCGAGTTCGTTGGAACTCCCGTCGTGGCCCAGAGTTTACCACGGAATGAGAAGACCAAATGAAACACAAATATCCCCAGTTTTTCCACTACTGAGGCCGAAGCTACTGCGGAATTTCAGGACAAAATTCCAAACCAACGGGGGGATGATGTGACACCCCGGGAAAACCAGGAAACCATGCAACCTAACTAGCTTCCTCAGTAACTATGTGTTAAATTTCGGGATGAAATTTCTTTCAAGTTGGGGATGATGTGACAACCCGTATTCCTAAGGTTATCATTGCTTAGATTTTACAACCTTTGACGTGTGTCCTTATAATTAATTGCTTTTATTTCACGATCATGCAAGACTTAGTAGGTTACATGTGTGTTTCATTAAATGCTATGTGTGTAAGTTATTATACGTGAAACCGTCAAATGTGTTTTATGTACTCGACTACTTAGGTCATGTATTTTGTATGTGCGTAGTAAAAATAAGATTATGAAGTGGGCTTCATTAATCGCAACTGGGATGGATCATACACGTGAAACCGCATGTGCCCCCTCATAACACAAGTCTGGCCCAGCTTCTTTTATAGATAACCCAAGGAATAGGCTGGTAATGTTAGGGGTTCGGCCCACTTATTCATGGAACCGGCATTATATGTTGTGGTACGTAACCTCCTTACACTTATCATAATATCAAGTCACAACAAACCCTACCCTTCTCTCACAATTACGTACGACAACAGGAGCCCCTCTCTCTCTAAAACCTGCAAACAAAGAAAACACCTCCCCCCCGCATTCTCGGAGATACCTTATCCACTCCGACTGTTCGGCAACTATGTCCACTCCGGTTAAGTCCCCGACAGCCCGCAACGCTTCAACTCGGAACTCTGTTCTTCTTCTACTCAACCCATACTTGGCTACGATCTCGAATTGAGGTTAGAATAATTAATGGGTGATTGTTAATAAAATAGTGAATGACAAAAGAATTGAAATTTATGTGCTGAATCTATTTAATAATTATAATACTTCTAAAAAATTTGTTTGACACTTGATGCTTGATATTTGATATGTTCATATTGATGCTCGCTTGGATTCATGTTGACATTTCTGTTCGTTCAAAAAGCATGTTCAATTGATAGGTTTTGAGCCAATGATGAAACAAATAAAGTTTAAATGAATCTCGGTTAGTTAGCAAAGTTGTAAAGCTGTGTGTTAATGAAAATGTACAACTGTGCATGCATATAGTACAACTTGGTTTCCATGTTTAAATTGATGGTGGTAATAGTCTTTTGCTGGTTGTATTAATAAAGAAGATGATGTGTCAAACTGAAACTGGATGATTGTATATGTATATGATGACAATGGTTTTGTTAGGATGTTCGAAATAATGATGAATGATGTCGGGTCTTCTTGAACGTACAACCAATCATGCCTAGCGTACAACCTGATTTGAGCATATGTGAATATGTAAATATGGGGAATGATGAATAAGATATTCTCATTATTTGTGTTTTCATATGAGAATGATAAATGTTGATAATGAGTATGATGGTAGTTAATAGACTTCCGAATATATGATCCAGTAGGTTGTTATTCATAAAATGGTTAAACAAGATGAGCTTGATTTCGGGGATAAATAATGAGTACATAAATCGGTTTATACTTGGTAAAATAATAGATGTCATGATTTAAGATTTAAGTTGAATGCTTGGTTACTTGACCTAAAAACATGATTGTTGCAACTGGGTGAATTAATCTGGTCACACACTCAGTTGGAGTCGCACAGTCTTGTACATATCCTTAAACATGGTGTACAACCATTATTGCATGACCGCACATCAGCAAGTGACCGCACACTCTTAGTGGGCCACACAGTATTGTGAATGGGCTTAATCAAGTGGGCCGCACAATGATTTAGCCCAAACTCTTATATAGTCGCACACTTATCACTGTTCTATGATTATCTTGTGTTAACTGTTTATAAATGGATTATTTATGGTCAAGTGTTATACAATGATTGATACTTGAACACTACTCGACAAATACGTGTTAGATACGTGTAGCTTATATGTGATTAGTTGTTTACCGTCCTAATTAGTGATAACCATAATGGGATATGGTTGATCAACTTGGGACAAACGCTTTATCTACCGAGCAAACCGAGGTGAGTTCACACTCTTTATAAGGCATGGGATTCCCGGTGGTTGGGAATGGGTTAAAGAACTGAAACGGAACCTACATATTCTCCTTGGGTAGGATATGTACCTCCATCCTCCATGGGTAGGATGCCAATATTAATCCTGTGTATTCTCCTTGGGTAGAATACGTACGTTCGTTGTCACACCCCGATATTTCCACATATAACCGGTGGGCCTGGCGGGGAGTATCGTGACGTAGTTGATATCATCATTGTCAATACACACAATTAATATAGCACAGCGGAAATCTGGGTGAATAAACTATTACAAACCATATTGTCTGAGTGTTCGAGTTTATGAATGTACAGACTGGAATGTAATAAGATCCACAGGCGGATCATAAATAAATACAAAGAAACAAAAAGACAGATTGCATGCATCTTATGGATTTGCAAGATCCTCTATAGACACCCTATAGCTCCAGCCTATTTCAAGAGGTACCTGTCAAATCAGTCTTTAAGAAAATACGTCAGTTTACAATGGTAAATACAATTAACTGACTCTTTTGAAAATATTTAAGAAAATTGATTTAGGTGCACATGGCGTAAATATTTTATAACTTGGGACAATTATTTAAATATAATCTTGTATACAGATTTATATGTTTGTCTTACAATTGGGGCCGGTTGGAAGCCGGTCGTGATTAACCGACTCACCACTTATAGAACCCACAAAAGGAGTTATCCCCAACGTGTGGGTTTATATTTAGCATTTGCATCTGTCAGGTGTATGCCTACACCCCGTGCATAGATCGTGGCCATTTTCAAATAAAATGAGCCGAGGATATCCAGGACACGGTAGTTAACCCCCAATGCTTATGTTATCAAACAAGACAGATTAAAACGGGTTATGCAATTTATTAATCACAATCCTATTAAATGATTTCATACCCGACCAAGTGGTATTATTATAATACCATATCCCAAGCCCGTATAGGGAAAATAAGTTAAAGGTATTTACCTGGTGCTAGCAGTAAAAATCTTAAGGCTTTTTGAAGGCACCTTCTACCGGAAGCTATTTAATCTGTATAGGAGGTTTATTAACCTGTTAGGATGCTAACGGGTCTTTAATTAAGTCAAGGACTTAGACCGGCTAGCTAGAAAGAAACCTTACGGTTCTAAACACTCGATCAAGCGGAGACCGGAATAGAATGTGGTTTAGACCCGACAAGCTTGGATACTTTTATAATATGGGTAAACTAAACACATTCTGGAAATTGAGAATTTAATGATAAGGTTAAGCCCGTTTCGACTATTATATGTAAACTAGTTACATAAGCCGATCCGAACGCGTAAACGCGTAACGGTTAACCAAATAAATTATATACAGGTCTTAATCATTATTATGCTCAAATTATGTTAATACATCAGTAAGATGTTAACATGTATGCCCAAAAAGTAATTTAATCCAAAATAAGTCCCATAAGGGCATTTTGGTAATTTTAATGCCCATAAAAGAGTTTAATTATGCAACTGAGTTTCAGGTCTGATTAAATTAGTAAAAATGTGTATTTTTATAAGTTATAACAGTAGGATACTTTATATATGTGAAAATTATCTTATATAGCCAAACTATGTCTCGTGGGGGCATTTTGGTAATTTTACATAGGCTTTTAAAGGTCAAAATAGACTTTTGAGTTTAAAAACTTTGACTTACTGTTTAATTATATAGATTAACTTAAAACATCAGTGGGTAATAAGTTTTATATGTCAAATATAGTTTTAACCCATACTAGGTGCTTAAAACGCTTAAAAGTCGGTTTAAAGGGGTATTTGGGTTAAAATAGGATATCTGAGTTTTTGATCAGTTTATAAAGTTCAAAATACTTTATTTATTATATGAGATCAGTAGCAAAAGGTTTGACACTAAAAAGTTATGTAAAACTCATTTTATGCATGAAAAGGGTAAAACCGACATTTACCGAAATCAAGCTATAATCATATGTTATGCTCAGCCTAAAAATAATTAAAAACATTTAAAAATCCCAAAATATTATTTTAAATCAGTAGGTAAGAAGTTTGGTGTTAAAAATCGGGTTTAGATAGGCTTCATACTAATTAAGCTATTTAATTACTAAAAAGTTCCTTAATTACGCTATTGAGCATAACTCCCATTCTAGACCTCCAATTGATGTGAAACTTTCGGGACATGTCTAAATATCAGTAGCAAAGGTTTTAGTCCAATTACATTGTTAAAAATCTCAGTTGTATGTAAAAAGGGCGTTTATGGCATTATTAAGCATAATTATGATCAAGTGCATATAATTCAAACCACTTGGCACCATGCAATATAACTCCAGGGGGTTATACTACTAAGTAATGTGGTACTAATGGAAGCTTAAAACATGAGAGAATTAAGCTTAAACGGGTCAGAACTGAAAGTCAAAGCAAAAGTCAAGCTTTTGCGGCTTTCGGTTATAAACTGACCTTAGACTATTAATTGTCAGGTTAGGACTGATAAACATGTTTTAATATTGATTACCAAGTCATTATAATGCTAAAATATAATTTAGAACCTCTGATTTATTAATTAAAATCATTTTTGTAAATTCTGTCCAGTTTGACTTTTTGTCAAACTACTTTGACCCGACAATTGACCAGTCAAATGAGATAATTAGGAGGTGCCCTGTTAAGGGTTAATCACCTACACTAATTTGGTCTTATAACCACTTTCAATTTGATCAGTGGTTAAGCCACATGTAATTAAAATGAAAGTCAAACAAATTTTACGATAAGTTTGACTTTAGAGTAATTAAACTAAATTAAACAACTAAACAAGTGATTAGAGGCTTACTTAAGGTCCTAGCAAACTTTTCTACACTTGATAATCCTCTTCTAACTGATGGAATCTCCAGAGCAAGTCCCACAAGTGAATGTTGCAAATGTGTTTCAAAACACAAGAACTAGTTTTCTTATATAGTGAACCCAAAAGCTTTAGATCTTGCAAAATTAGTCTATAGGTGTTGTAAGATCATCCCAGGTGTACCTAAGATGCTAAAAACCACCTAGAGAGTCCCTGATTTTCGAATACTACTGAAATAAGGTGGTGCAACCGGTTATACAGGCAGCTGTCCTGAAAAACGCCCAGATGTATACCTTGTGCACCGTAAGGCTCTGAGCTTGCGGTGCGCAAGCCTTCGCCAGAGGACAAAAGTTTGTTGTTTTTTGGGCTGTGACCATGCAACACTTACATCTCCGAATCTCATGCATTTTAATCAGAATGGGGACCATGTTTTCAGCCATTGCATGTCTAGGCATGTACTTACACATCTTGTACTCTTGTGGGAGGTTTAAATTGACGGAACTACCAAGAATTTCACATTGGGTCCATGTCTAAGGTTGTAACCAATTTATTATATAGTATGGCCAGATTTATAAACAAAATTCAGATGTTGATAAAATATATCCTGGTTAGGGATTTATTAATAGGTCGCTCAGAGGTATAAATTAACGTGTCGACGTTTTTAAATCCTACCGTACATCTTTATCTGGATCTGTTTCCATAACACGTTTGCATTACATGACACGTGTCTTTATTTTACTGGACATGAATTTCCGAGGTGTTACATCCTCACCCCCTTAAAAGAAATCTCGACCCCGAGATTTACTGGAATAAGTGAGGGTACTTTTGTCGCATAGTGGATTCGACTTCCCATGTATACTCAGGACCTCTACGGGCTTCCCATTTGACCTTTACTATAGGTACATGCTTTCTTCGGAGCTTTTTAACTTGTCGATCTTCGATCGATATTGGTCTTTCAACGAATCTCAAACTTTCATCAATTTGTACGTCTTTATGAGACATAGCTAGCGATCCATCAGCTAGGCATTTCTTGAGATTACAAATGTGAAAAACATTATGAATCCCACTTAGCTCCTCAGGCAGGTTTAGCTTATAAGCTACACTGCCGACACATTCGATAATCTCGAATGGTCCAATATACCTAGGGCTTAACTTGCCCTTTTTACCAAAACGCATCACACCTTTCCAAGGTGATACTTTCAGTAGAACTTTAGCATAGCTTTTCTGCCTATCCCAGGCAGCTTTTAAGCGATCACGAATCTGGACAATTTTGTCCGTTGTTTCAAGGACTATATCAGGTCCTGACAACTGAGCTTCTCCTACTTCTGCCCAACAGATAGGCGTTCTGCATTTCCTACCATATAATGCCTCAAAAGGCGCAGCCTGAATGCTTGTATGGTAGCTATTATTATAGGAGAACTCGATTAAGGGTAGATGGTCATCCCAACTACCTCCTAAATCAATGACACATGCTCGCAGCATGTCTTCCAATGTTTGAATTGTACGCTCACTCTGTCCATCCGTCTGTGGATGGTAAGCAGTACTAAAATTTAAACGTGTGCCCAGAGATTGTTGGAAACTTTTCCAAAAATGAGAGGTGTATCTAGTATCTCTATCCGAAATAATAGCCACTGGTACACCATGTAGAGCCACAATCTTATCTACATACAACTGGGCTAACTTATCGGAGCTATGAGTCTCCTTGATGGGTAAGAAATGTGCTGACTTAGTTAGTCTATCAACAATAACCCATATAGTATCATTTTCGCGCCTTGTCTTAGGTAACTTGGTTATGAAGTCCATAGTTACCATTTCCCACTTCTATGTGGGAAGTTCTGGCTGTTGCAACAAGCCCGATGGTTTTTGATGTTCAGCTTTAATTTGAGCACAGGTCAAGCACTTAGCTACATGGGTGGCAATAGATTTCTTCAACCCTATCCACCAATAATTAGCTTTCAAATCATGATACATCTTGTCACCTCCCGGGTGAACCGAGTATTTAGAGTTGTGGGCTTCCTGGAGGATTACCTCTCGTAGTCCTCCATGGATAGGGACCCAAATTCTTCCATTCATTCTGAGGATTCCATCCTTTCCAGGTGTTAACTGTTCAGCAGTTATACCTAACTTTTCATTTGGAAAGTTATCTTTCAATACAGCATCCTTCTGTGCAGATAATATTCTTTCATTCAGACTGTTCCTCAACTCAATGCTCTTGGCATTGATCCTAATTGGTTTAATCCTTTCCTTTCGGCTTAGGGAATCTGCGACCACATTCGCTTTATCAGGATGGTAGCGAATTTCGCAATCATAGTCGTTTAAGGTTTCCATCTAACGGCGTTGTCTCATATTGAGTTCTTTTTTATTGAATAAATGTTGGAGACTTTTGTGATCCGAGTAGATCTCGCATTTAGTTCCATATAAATAATGTCTCCACAACTTAAGTGCGAATACAACGGCACCCAACTCCAAATCGTGGGTGGTGTAATTTTTCTCATGCACTTTTAGTTGTCGTGATGCATAGGCAATCACCTTGCCTCGCTGCATGAGCACACAACCCATACCGGTGTGTGAAGCATCACAGTATACAACAAACTCTTCAATTCCATGAGGTAAAGTTAGCACCGGAGCATTGCTCAATTTCTCCTTAAGAATCTTAAAGGATTCTTGTTGTTTCGGACCCCAATCAAACTTAACTTTCTTACGGGTCAAGGAAGTTAATGGCGCTGCTATTCTTGAGAAGTTCTCAATGAATCTTCTATAATACCCAGCTAAACCCAGAAAGCTACGTATTTCGGTTGGAGCCTTGGGTGCTTCCCAATTCATTACGGCTTCTACCTTAGCGGGATCTACTTGGATACCTCGCTCATTGACGACATGTCCAAGGAATTGGACTTCACGAAGCCAGAATTCACATTTGGAGAATTTAGCATAAAGCTTCTCCTGTTGAAGCAATCCTAAGATACATCAAAGATGCTTCTCGTGATCAACCTGGTTACGAGAATAGATGAGTATGTCATCTATGAAAAGGATGACAAACTTATCTAAGTATGGTTTGCAGACTCTATTCATGAGGTCCATGAATGCTGCTGGAGCATTAGTGAGCCCAAAAGGCATCACTAAAAACTCGTAATGTCCATATCTTGTTCGGAATGCTGTCTTAGGCACGTCTTCAGTCCTAACCTTAAGTTAATGATACCCAGATCTCAAATCAATCTTTGAGAAATAACTAGCCCCTTGGAGCTGATCAAATAAGTCGTCGATCCTGGGTAAAGGATAACGATTTTTAATCGTTACTTTGTTTAGCTCACGATAATCAATGCATAGGCGCATTGATCCGTCTTTCTTTTTCACAAATAATATTGGAGCTCCCCAAGGTGAAGAACTAGGTCGTATAAAGCCTTTTTCCAATAAATCATCTAATTGAGTTCTGAGTTCCTTCATTTCAATAGGCGCTAGACGATACGGAGCTCGTGCTATAGGCGCTGATCCTGGGAGAATGTCTATCCTGAATTCTACTTGCCTCTCAGGAGGTAATCCAGGTAACTCATCAGGAAAGACATCAGGATATTCCGAGATAATCGGAATATCTTCAATTTTAGGCTTAGGATCATTCACAGTTACTTGTGCCATGTAAATGACACATCCACTTTTCATACACTGCGCTAATTTGAGAATAGATACATTGCTAGGCAATCCATAATGTGTATCTCCTTGAATAGTGACGGGTTCGCCAGAAGGGGTTTTGATAATAATTAGCTTTTTATCACAGGCAATTTGGGCTTGGTTATACGACAACCAATCCATGCCTAAAACTATATCAAACCCAGCCAATTTCATTGGCAAGAGGGAAAGCGGGATAGAATGATTCTTGATGGATATAGAGCATCCATCAAGAAGAGTTGAAGCTGTTTCTAAGGTACCGTCGGCAAGCTCTACCTCATATTTTATGTCTAGAGTCTTAATAGGAAAATTCAACAACTTACATAACTTATGATCTACAAAGGACTTATCAGCACCGGAATCAAATAAGACTCTAGCATAATTATTATTGACGAGGAAGGTACCTGTTATGACATTCTCGTCATTCACCGCTTCCCTCGCTTGCATCTGAAAAACTCTCGCGTTGTTCTTCTTTGCCTCTTCGGGCTTCTTTGCATTCTTGGGGCAATTGGTTTTGATGTGCCCCTTTTCATTGCAACCATAGCAGGTTGCATCCTTTATATTTCGGCACTCAATAGACTTGTGCCCCTTCTTTTTACAGATCCCACATGGTTTGGCATGTGGGTCTTGGTTGCATTTCCCAAAATGCCTTTTGTTACAAGTCTTACATCTGGGCTTGTCACTTGACTGCCCTTTTTTGGAACCAGAGTTCCCTTTGCCCTTTTTGTTCGACTGAGGAGACTTGTCTTCCTCTCTTTTCCTCTTCCCTTCATCGGTTGCCCTCTTCGCCTTACTCCTCACAACATCCAAAGTGAGGGATAAGGATAGATCTATAGCGGATCTATAAGTGGTCGGCTTTGAAGCCTTAACATTCCCTTTTACTTCGGGGGCCAAACCACCGATGAAACGCGCTATGCGTTTGGGTTCTGGAGTGACTAGATATGGCACAAGCCTTGACATTGAATTGAAACTAGTCACATAGGATCTACAATCCAGATCCTTCATCACTAAGGTGAGGAAATTTGATTCAATCCTCTCAACCTCGTGTTGAGGGCAGTAAGTGTCCTTTACAAGATCTACAAACTTCTCCCAAGAAAGATTATACAAGTGAACCTTCCCAGTAGACTGTACTAGGGCTTTCCACCATGTGAGAGCATCTCCCTTGAAGGATTGTGATACAAACATAACCACATCCTCTTTGGCACATCCGTTTATATCTATTACAGTCTCCATCTCATCTAATCATTTCATACAATCAATCGCTCCCTTTTCTCCAGTAAAATCCCTAGGCTTACAGGAGACAAAGTACTTGTAGGTACAACCCTTGGTGTACCTAGGAGTCGGCTTGAGGACTACCTGCCTCTTGGGTTCACTACCCTGGTTAGATGAGTGCTGAGACTCACTCTTCTTATTAGTGTGAGGTTGAGATTGGGATTTTGAATGATTTTGAGACCTAGTAATACTAGGCTCTTTAAACTTAGCATCTACCGCTTGAGAAACTGCTACGGTGATCATTGCCTGCAGTTCGGCACCAGTGATGTTAACCCTGGTATTGTTGCCTTCTGTAGGGTGACTGTTTGCTTCATCCGAGCCAGCCATTTCTGATTACTATATCAAACAATAATGATACATTTAAATTATGTAATAAATCATCATACTGATGATTAGTTGGTCATGGTATTATTAAACCATATAGACCATAAAAATAGTAATACTCAAAGAGATAATCATATTGTACACAGTTCATCTTGAAGGACAATTAAATAGCTTAGGAAGCTTGTCACAGAGACGATTAAAATATAATCAATGATCTTTTGGATCAGTGATCATTTAAGGGTCGAACAAAGTTCATCGCCTTTTTGAGAAGAAGTTTATAAGTAGAACTTTCATTGTCATTATTACACCTTTGCTTATAAGCATAGATCTCTAATGGATGTTGTGGTGTATACATCATATTGATGTTTACTAGCCATGATCCGCAATGATCATTCGGGCTATACATAAGTGACTTGGAAAACTCAAGCACATTTAGGAAACTTGTGTGGTTTCTCGTACCGCACAGCTAGGAATGTTAACATGTTTTTCAGATGTTAACAGAGAGTCCTTATCTTAAAAAGGTTATACCATCATAGCCCTTTAATATTTTGGCTAGGTTATACCTCTAAGAGTTTCTTAGGCTGATTTGAAATAAAGTAGCATGATATAGTAAAATACATATTTAAAATCAAAACAACTTCATTAAAATCACGAAACGATTACAACGTTGCCCGAAAAGGGACTTGAGAAAACATCACAAATTACCCACACACTGAAAATACAGCCCTCGCAGGGGCTACTGAAAACATTGCCCACGCAGGGGCTACTAAAACGGAAATAAGTCCACGCAGGGACTTTATTTTATGACAAACAAAACAAAACAACCCAACATTACCCTATTTCTTCTTGCCCTTTAGAAGGCCCATAAGACCTTTGACAAAACCGTTGTGCTTCTTCTTGTTTTCATGAGCCACATGCTCAACCCTGTCTAACCTCTCTAGGATCTCTTGAGTTTGCTGTTGTTGAACAGGAGGAGGTTGTTGGTATGACGGGTATTGGTAATCCTGTGCCAGGTATCCCGTGGGATACACTGGAGGATAAGAAGAAGGGTAAAGATGATGGTATTGTGCAGCTAAAAGATACGGATCATGAGTCCCATAGTCAGATGGGTATCCAGACGGATTATACCCAGATGATCCTGGGTACGTCGGTATAGGGTTATCGAAACCCAACGGTGGTTGAAGTGGAGCGTGTGAAACTGGAGGAAGGTTTGCTTCCGTCACCGTGCGGGATGATTCACCCAACTGAGGGTCTTCTGGTATAGCAGGATACGAGCTTGAGCCACAAGGAGATGCAAACCGTGGTCCCCCACGTACTGACATTCTAGCATTCCTCCTTCGCCTTGGAGGCTCGGGAGGTTGTTGAGGTGGATCCTCAATTGGCAAGGGTGGTGGGGTGACAGCTCTAAGTTGTGGTTCAACCAAAGGAGAGTTATGGTATGATGGGGTAAAGTACCAGTCATATTGAGCCATCTTTTCTTGATATGAGTCAGGCCCATTGTACGGTGATCCCTGAAATGGGGAACCGCTTGAAATACTTATTGGGTGGCCTAGTGTTCCTGTTTGCAAATCCGGGTCCGGGTCATCATCCATCTCCATTTCCTGAGAAAAGTGATCCTCAGGTCCCAAAGGGTTGTAGCCCAGAAAGTCATTAACATAAGCGTTGGGATTAAATTGTGAAGGTGAGTAGGTGGAATCTGAATGATGAAAAGGATGGGATTGAAAAGAGTGGTGTGATTGGTTGGAATGATGAGTTCCTTGTGAAAGAGGGGAACGATGGGGTTCGATAGGAACGGGCAAATCAAAGTAATGAGGATCGATTGGTGAAGACCCCAGAGAGACAGAATGTCTTGCTGGTTCATAGCTATGGCTCCAATTGTCTCTTGAGTCGGAATCTGAAAGGGAGTTGGATGGTGTACGCCTGTGGGAGGGTCCCGTGCTGCTGGACGGTCCTCCACGCATGGGTCCTTTGCCTCGTCCTCTAATTCTAGGTGGCATTTTCTTCCAAATGTTAATACATGTCAAAACAAGTAATTATAATAAAGCAATAAAAGGAAGGTTAAGAGTAAAATCCTAGGTCACTTGCCTAGACTCGAGAGTCTAAGGAATGTGCTTATTGTGTCATTGAGATTTAACACAAAAGGCTAGTGTTTAATTCACTCAATGTTGGCTCTGATACCAACCTGTCACACCCTGATATTTCCACATATAACCGGTGGGCCCGGCGGGGAGTATCGTGACGTAGTTGATATCATCATTGTCAATACACCCAATTAATATAGCACAGCGGAAATCTGGGTGAATAAACTATTACAAACCATATTGTCTGAGTGTTTGAGTTTATGAATGTACAGACTGGAATGTAATAAGATCCACAGGCGGATCATAAATAAATACAAAGAAACAAAAAGACAGACTGCAGGCATCTTATAGATTTGCAAGATCCTCTACAGACACCCTATAGCTCCAGCCTATTTCGAGAGGTACCTGTCAAATCAGTCTTTAAGAAAATACGTCAGTTTACACTGGTAAATACAATTAACTGACTCTTTTGAAAATATTTAAGAAAATTGATTTAGGTGCACATGGCGTAAATCTTTTATAACTTGGGACAATTATTTAAATATAATCTTGTATACAGATTTATATGTTTGTCTTACAATTGGGGCCGGTTGGAAGCCGGTCGTGATTAACCGACTCACCACTTATAGAACCCACAAAAGGAGTTATCCCCAACGTGTGGGTTTATATTTAGCATTTGCATCTGTCAGATGTATGCCTACACCCCGTGCATAGGTCGTGGCCATTTTCAAATAAAATGAGCCGAGGATATCCAGGACACGGTCGTTAACCCCCAATGCTTATGTTATCAAACAAGACAGATTAAAACGGGTTATCCAATTTATTAATCACAATCCGATTAAATGATTTCATACCCGACCAAGTGGTATTATTATAATACCATATCCCAAGCCCGTATAGGGAAAATAAGTTAAAGGTATTCACCTGGTGCTAGCAGTAAAAATCTTAAGGCTTTTTGAAGGCACCTTCTACCGGAAGCTATTTAATCTGTATAGGAGGTTTATAAACCTATTAGGATGCTAACGGGTCTTTAATTAAGTCAAGGACTTAGACCGGCTAGCTAGAAAGAAACCTTACGGTTCTAAACGCTCGATCAAGCGGAGACCGGAATAGAATGTGGTTTAGACCCAACAAGCTTGGATACTTGTGTAATATGGGTAAACTAAACACATTCTGGAAATTGAGAATTTAATGATAAGGTTAAGCCCGTTTCGACTATTATATGTAAACTAGTTACATAAGTCGATCCGAACGCGTAACGGTTAACCAAATAAATTATATACAGGTCTTAATCATTATTATGCTTAAATTATGTTAATACATCAGTAAGATGTTAACATGTATGCCCAAAAAGTAATTTAATCCAAAATAAGTCTCATAAGGGCATTTTGGTAATTTTAATGCCCATAAAAGAGTTTAATTATGCAACTGAGTTTCAGGTCTGATTAAATTAGTAAAAATGTGTATTTTATAAGTTATAATAGTAGGATACTTTATATATGTGAAAATTATCTTATATAGCCAAACTATGTCCCGTAGGGGCATTTTGGTAATTTTACATAGGCTTTTAAAGGTCAAAATAGACTTTTGAGTTTAAAAACTTTGACTTACTGTTTAATTATATAGATTAACTTAAAACATCAGTGGGTAATAAGTTTTATATGTCAAATATAGTTTTAACCCATACTAGGTGCTTAAAACGCTTAAAAGTCTGTTTAAAGGGGTATTTGGGTTAAAATAGGAAATCTGAGTTTTTGATCAGTTTATAAAGTTCAAAATACTTTATTTATTATAT
Source organism: Helianthus tuberosus (assembly GCA_030545235.1). NCBI lineage: Eukaryota > Viridiplantae > Streptophyta > Magnoliopsida > Asterales > Asteraceae > Helianthus > Helianthus tuberosus. Next base: position 7,568,547 of record CM060362.1, read on the forward strand.
GAGATCAGTAGCAAAAGGTTTGACACTAAAAAGTTATGTAAAACTCATTTTATGCATGAAAAGGGTAAAACCGACATTTACCGAAATCAAGCTATAATCCTATGTTATGCTCAGCCTAAAAATAATTAAAAATCTTTAAAAATCCCAAAATATTATTTTAAATCAGTAGGTAAGAAGTTTGGTGTTAAAAATCGGGTTTAGATAGGCTTCATACTAATTAAGCTATTTAATTACTAAAAAGTTCCTTAATTACGCTATTGAGCATAACTCCCATTCTAGACCTCCAATTGATGTCAAACTTTCGGGACATGTCTAAATATCAGTAGCAAAGGTTTTAGTCCAATCACATTGTTAAAAATCTCAGTTGTATGTAAAAAGGGCGTTTATGGCATTATTAAGCATAATTACGATCAAGTGCATATAATTCAAACCACTTGGCACCATGCAATATAACTCCAGGGGGTTATACTACTAAGTAATGTGGTACTAATGGGAGCTTAAAACATGAGAGAATTAAGCTTAAACTGGTCAGAACTGAAAGTCAAAGCAAAAGTCAAGCTTTTGCGGCTTTCGGTTATAAACTGACCTTAGACTATTAATTGTCGGGTTAGGACTGATAAACATGTTTTAATATTGATTACCAAGTCATTATAATGTTAAAATATAATTTAGATCCTCTGATTTATTAATTAAAATCATTTTTGTAAATTCTGTCCAGTTTGACTTTTTGTCAAACTACTTTGACCCGACAATTGACCAGTCAAACGAGATAATTAGGAGGTGCCCTGTTAAGGGTTAATCACCTACACTAATTTGGTCTTATAATCACTTTCAATTTGATCAGTGGTTAAGCCACATGTAATTAAAATGAAAGTCAAACAAATTTTACGATAAGTTTGACTTTAGAGTAATTAAACTAAATTAAACAACTAAACAAGTGATTAGAGGCTTACTTAAGGTCCTAGCAAACTTTTCTACACTTGATAATCCTCTTCTAACTGATGGAAGCTCCAGAGCAAGTCCCACAAGTGAATGTTGCAAATGTGTTTCAAAACACAAGAACTAGTTTTCTTATATAGTGAACCCAAAAGCTTTAGATCTTGCCAAATTAGTCTATAGGTGTTATAAGATCATCCCAGGTGTACCTAAGATGCTAAAAACCACCTAGAGAGTCCCTGATTTTCGAATACTACTGAAATAAGGCGGTGAAACCGGTTATACAGGCAGCTGTCCTGAAAAACGCCCAGATGTATACCTTGCGCACCGTAAGGCTCTGAGCTTGCGGTGCGCAAGCCTTCGCCAGAGGACAAAAGTTTGTTGTTTTTCGGGCTGTGACCATGCAACACTTACATCTCCGAATCTCATGCATTTTAATCAGAATGGGGACCATGTTTTCAGCCATTGCATGTCTAGGCATGTACTTACACATCTTGTACTCTTGTGGGAGGTTTAAATTGACGGAAATACCAAGAATTTCACATTGGGTCCATGTCTAAGGTTGTAACCAATTTATTATATAGTATGGCAAGATTTATAAACAAAATTCAGATGTTGATAAAATATATCCTGGTTAGGGATTTATTAATAGGTCGCTCAGAGGTATAAATTAACGTGTCGACGTTTTTAAATCCTACCGTACATCTTTATGTGGATCCGTTTCCATAACACGTTTGCATTACATGACATGTGTCTTTATTTTATAGGACATGAATTTCCGAGGTGTTACATTCGTCCTCCTTGGGTAGGACAACAACCTTAAACTTACTAGACAAAACTCTATCATGAAGTCCCTCATTTTTATATCGACTTAATCGCCGGGCCAATGGCGAGCGGGTCATTAGTAAATAGCGCTATTAGGGTTGACAAGCCTCACGCCGTGCCAGTAGGACGGGCGTGTACTAATGGATCTGGGCACTTAGTCAATGATGATAGACATTGACGTATGGCACAACTTATTTTCGTCAGTTGTCGATATGGTAATGGTCTAGTGGTTCACATGGGGAAGCCCCCACTGGTTATGGATATGGTTTGTGTGACACCTCGAAATTTCATGTCCAATATTATATCGACACGTGTCACGGGCTTAAAACGTGTAAAGGATTTCCTTAGAAGGACTAAAGTTGACAAACAAGAAACTATGCGAATAAAAGGGTTCAGAATGTCAACAATGGATAAATATACTTTACAATAACCCTACATGATGTTTATACCCTTAAACGAATGAATCATGAATCATACGAAGCTAATTGTGAAAGAAAGTGAGAGATTACAAACTACAGGGGTTAAATGTGTCAACATGTTTAAAGTATACCTCTGAGTGGCCTTTTAGCAAACCCGAAGCATTGTAACGATAAATTATGCTCACTAGAATGCATGATAAAAATTTCACCAAGTTTCGTTATCATATGAGAAAGTTATGATAAAATTCGTATACGAGGCGTTAAAAGCGTCGACATGTTAATACATACCTCTGAGCGACCTATGTATAAATCCCAACCCTTAACCTGTGTTATAAACATCTGATAAACATCCTAATCCGGTTAATGCTAACAATGATTGATCCAAATTGAAAGAATGGGATCCTATGAGGATGTGCACGACAACCTTCGTTTATGGCCATTTTAAAAGAATCCAAGGAAACTTTAAAACATATCAAGGTGGTCTAAACTGTTCAAGGCATGATCAAGTGGCCCATACTGATAATAGAGGTCCAAAATTCATAATATCTAGTTGCCTGTTCGAAGCTTGAAAGGACAAAATTTTTGCCTTCTGGTAAAGGCTTACGGACCGCAAAGACTTGGTCTTACGGTCCGTAAGAGGTCTTACGGACCGCAAGACCCTCAGCTTACGGTCTGTAAGACATCCCTAGGAACAAAAAAGTTGACAGCTTCATGTTAAAACGAGTTAACCGACTTATATTGCCATTTTTCACTTCCACGTGCAACATAAACTAGTTCTTAGGCACTAGGAACACATGTATTGATCTGGGATCACCTCATAGGCTTGTTTGTCATGATCATGAGCAATCAAAAGCTCTATATAAAGTCCCACATTGTTGCAACTTTGGTCATTCATTCCAAACTCAACTTCTGATCATTTATGGAGCTCAAGGCCATTCCCTAAGCATCACTAGTCGTGCATAGGACCTTGGTAAGTTTCCTTAACCTTCCTTAATCGAGTTTTACTTAGTTATTAGCTTAAAAGTCAAACCGTCGTAATTAAGGTTTGACTTATTGATTAATCACTAATGGTTCAGAGTTTAGCCAAATTAAAAGTTGTTATAAGTTGGTAATTATGTGGGCATTAAACCCTTAAAAGGGCACCCTCTAATTCCCGCTCTAACTAGGTCAAATGTCGAGTCAAACTTAATCCGAAAAAGTCAACAGAATTATATTTTTCAAATTAACACTTAATTAGCAATGTAGAAGGTGTGTAACCTATTTTATCACTCATATAACTTAGTAATAAATGTAAGAACATGTCTAAGCATGTTCGACCCGACACTTTTCAGTTTAGGACCGGTTCGGAACCGAAAGTCGCATCCTTCGACCACTGCTTTGACTTTCAGTTCTGACCCGTAATAACATGATTTAGAATTACCTTAGAGCTCCGTTAGGACCAACTTGTATGATAGTAGAACCCTCTGCGTTTATACTACTTGACTCGTTGATTGTCCGATATTTCCGTTAAATGCATAATGTTGACCAATATGCCCATTTGACCTTAAAACGAGAATTTTGAAAATGTGAGAGGACAATAATCTTTGTTACTGATTTATAAACATGTCCCTAAAATTTCATACCAGTTGGAGGTCTATATTAGGAGTTATGCTTAATAGCGTAATTAGAACGCTTCTTATGAATTAAAAGGCGTAATTAGCATAAAGCCTATCTAAACCCAATTTTTGACATCAAACCTTTTAGCCACTGATGTAAAATAATATTTTGGGATTTTGAATATTTTTAATTATTTTTAACCTGATCATAACCTAAGGTTATTGCCTTGATTCGGTTATTACCGATTATACCCTTTTGCTTATAAAATGAGTTTTACTTAGCCAATTGATACCAAATCTTTGGCCACTGATTTTATATGATAAATGAAGTATTTTGAACTTTATAACCTGATCAGAAAACTCAGATTTCCTGTTAAACCCGGAAATCGCTTAAAACTGCTTTTTACGCGTATTAAACACATAGTATAGGTTTAAAACCATTTTTGTCATATAAGACTTATCACCAACTGATATAACCTATTAAATTAAGTTGTTTTACTGATTATTTCAGACCCAAGTCTCAGAATTTAATTAATCTCTTTTATAATCTTTAAATTGACCAAAATACCCTTACGGGGCTTAAATTGAGATTAAACTCGTTTTGGGCATAATGGAAGGTATCCTACTGATATCACAACATATTTAAGGCATATTAACTTAGGAAACCTGTTAGCGACTCTTTTGGTTACCCATTACGCTTCTTACGCGTTCGGTTCGGTTTATGTAACTAGTTTTCATAAATTAGCCGAAACGGGTCGAACCTTGTCTTATTTATCTCAAAATCCAGAATGTGTTTAGTTTACCCATATTATACAAGTCTTCAAAATTGTCGGGTCTAAATCACATTCTATTCCGGTCTTCGCTTAATCACGCGTTCGAACCGTATTTTTCCTTTAAAACTAACAGGTCTAAGTTTAGGCTTAATTAAAGACCCGTTAGGATTATAATAGGTTATTATAAACCTTCGTTCCAGAATAGGAGACCCGGTAAAAGCTACGTGCACTTGCTTGTTGTGATTATTACTTGCAAAGGTAAATACTTTTAACATATTTTCCCTTATACGGGCTTGGGGTACGGTATTTAAAATACCGCTTGGTCGGGCATTCGACCTTAATCGATTGGTGGTTAAGTATTATCGAGATGACCCGTTTAAAAATATGTTTTGTTGCTTAAACGCCTTTGGGGGGTTAATGACCATGTCCCGGATATCCTTGGCATCATTTTACGAAATGGCCACGACCTAAGCACGGGGTGTAGGCGTACACCCGTCAGTGCCTAAATAAATAATGTGGTGTGTCTATTGATCTTTAACCCAGCACGAACCGGGCTACTAAACGCATAAGGAACATGTAATTCTTTTACAAGTTTATATATAAATAATTATCCCAAGTTATAAAAGTTTGTGCCACGTGCATTCAAATAAATTTATTAAACCTTTTCAAAATGAGTCAGTTAATTGTATTTACCAGTGTAAACTGACGTAATTTCCCAAAAAGGTTAAGTGCAAGTACTACGCGAACTAGGCTGGCTTTCTCCTAGCGTCCACAATAAGTCTCGCAAGCTTGGATGCCTAAAACTGATGAACAATGTTTCCTTTTATTTGATCCACATGTGGATTATTTTCAACTATCTTGTGATACTTAATATTACAATTTGTTTGGTTGAAATATATCTATCTTTTGCTTCCGCTGTGCATTTAAATATTGTGTTGTTTGACCATGATGATATCAACTACGTCACGATACTCCCCATCGGGCCCACCGGTAATACGTGGAAATATCGGGGTGTGACAGGTTGGTATCAGATCCAACACTGAGTGAATTAAACACTAGCCTTTTGTGTTTAATCTCAGTTACACAATTGCACATTCCTAAAATTTTCGAGTCTCGACAAAGAACTTAGGACGATTCCTAATTTTGCTTTAAATTGTCCTTTATTGTTCTTGTTATTATCGTTGCTTATGTTGACAGGTTTGACTATGCCACCAAGATTCCGAAGAGGAGGACGAGGCAAGGGGCCAATCCACGCCCCTAACGATCACGAAGCCGGGCCTTCACACCGGCGAACTCCTTCTACTACTATGAGTGCCGATCCTCAGGGAAACTGGAGGAACCATTTGGAGCCCGCTAGACGGTCTGTCTCGCACAGCTCAACGCCTCCTTACCGTCATTCCTTTGGACCCCAATCAGAAAACGAGCCCGATGACTCACGCCACTCCTTCTTACCGTTGCAGCGATCCGTTTCGCACCGTTCCTTTGGCGACCCCACTCCTGTCTTTCATGGCCAGTTCAACCCGGCCAACTATATCGAAGAACCAGTGGGTTTTAACCCACTAGGACCTGAAGACCATTTCTCGGGGGACCATGCAATGGACATGGACGAGGACACGGATCCTGTCGAGCCTGCAACCGGGACCCCCAACCATCCCATCGAGATCTCTGATGGATCATCCTTCCACGGATCACCCTACGGTGGTCCAGACAGTTACCAAGCAAGGTTTAACCAGTATGAGTGGTATTTTACACCCTCTCATAACCCACAACAGCAGCAACAGCAGGATCCCTCCGAGGATTCGCGTTTCGTGGCAGTCACGCCACCGCCTCCACCGCCGCCAGTTCATCAAGCACCTCCAGAACCACCAAAGCGTAGGAGAACAGGCGCGCGGATATCCACGCGAGGAGGGGATTTTCACTTTAGCACTCCCCATCACTCAAGTGGCAGTCACTATCCGCCATTGCATGAAGACCCACAAATGGGTGGACCCTCAAACCCAGTTCCAGAGGTGAATTCTGCACCAGTTGCACCACCGCCGCCACCATTGGGTTTTGATAACCCGATTCCGACATACGCCGGTTCAACGGCGTACAATCCGTTTGAGCAGCTGGCTCACACTCATTAAAACTATGTTGAAGCCGACCCATACCTTGTAGCGGCAAACTACAACGCCCTTCATCCCGAAGGACCATATGGAGCCCCTTGGGGAGTGGGATATCCAGCTCATGGGTATCAAATATCTGCTCGACCTTCGATTCGGCAGCAGTCGCAGCCACCACGATTTTCCCCACCGGAACAGGAGGAAATCCTCCAAAGACTAAGTCGGGTGGAACATGAATTTCAAGAAGAACGTAGGAACAACAGAGGATTTCTCAAGGGCTTAGCAAGCCTATTAAAAGGAAAGAAGAAGAGGGATCATTGAATTCCTATATGTATTGTTGTATATACTTAATTCAATCAAGTCCCGACGTAGACATTTATCTATGTACTTAGTCCCTGCGTGGACTTGCCTTTCCTTAGTCCCTGCGAGGACTTGTCTTTTACACTGTGTTCCAGAGTTTACTAACGGAAGGAAAGGAAAGGAAACAAAAAGAAAGTAAAAATATTTTGTGTTCCAGAGTTTCATTTAAGAAAGGAAAATAAAGGAAAATAAAACATGTCGTGTTCCCGAGTTTCATTTAAGGACGGAAAAGAAAGGAAATGAAAGGAAAACTAGGCTAAATTCTTTAATTTTTCTTTCCTTCCGATTTGGGAGGAAACGGTGGGAAAGACATCTTGTTTTTTCCTTTCTCGTCCTTTCCTTTCTCACTTTTACTTTCTTTTCTTATCCCTCGTTAAGTTAACTCGGGAACAGAGCGTTAGTCCCTGCGAGGACATCTAGCTTAGTAATCAGTCCCTGCGAGGACTTGTATTATCGATTTAGCCCCTGCGTGGGCAGTTGTTTCTATTAAAAATCCCGTTAGGGCAATGTGTAACCCTTTTGATATTTAATGGAATGTTAAGTTTATGAATTTCAATTTTTGTCATTATATACATAAATATATGAAATAGATAAATTAAAAATCATTCCTTTTAAAATAATCTACCTATTAAATATTGAATAAGAATCTTAAAAGTGTAACCTAGCATGCATGTCATTATAAGACTTGGCCAAGATGGTAAGACCTGTTTAAAAGATTCAAATCCCTGTTAACATCTGGAAACATGTTAACGCTCCTGGCAGACGTGATTCGTTAAAATCACACACGTCATTCTTTTAATAGGATTCTTCAAAAGATTCCTAACCTAACTTAATGATCTATAAATCATGGGTTTAAATCATCAATTAAGATGATCATATGCTGACCATCCATTGGTAATATAGTGCCTGCGGGTCATACTCATTGTCATATAAGACAAAAGACAGTAGTAGTCTATGACTCCCTGTCAGAAAAAGGTACAGAACTATGTTCAAACCTTCATGCCTTGATTCTCTGAAATCATGGCTTATGAATTAAAAATGTCCCTGTGACTAGGCCTTTTGTGCCACTAATAATACTGTTATTGTTTTATAATTAGGATAAATTATAATAAAAATCCTAAATAAATATGACTAACAAATTAACCAAATATGGTATGTGTTTACCATGGTTAATGAATTGCCATAAAAAGACAATTCCATAATAAACTCCCAAATAAATTATTGTCAATATCTTATGTAACAGTTCAAACTACATGGCTGACTCGGATGAGATCAACAGTCACCCAAGGGAGGAACATGATAATACCCGAATTAACATAGCGGGTGCAGAACTACAAACATTGATAGACAACGCTATTACAAAAGCAATAGAGCGGCAGTATAATGAATATAGCGGGACTCGGAGTAGGACCCTATCCGCACCTCATTCCAAGCCTAAGACTCATTCTGAGGCTCACAGCAAGCCACCCTCTAAGAAGGACGAGCCAAAGAAAGATGATGAACGACACTCATCAAACCAAAGGAGTGTTCCATCTCAAAGGACCGTAATGAACCAAGGACCCCGTGATAAGGGTTGCTCCTATAAGTATTTTGTTTCATGCAAACCCAGGGATTTCACTGGAGAAAAAGGAGCTATAGACTGCAAGACTTGGTTGGATGAGATGGACACGGTGGTAGATATCAGTGGTTGCGCCAATAAGGATGTGGTGAAATTCATGTCTCAGTCATTCAAGGGTGAGGCATTAGCTTGGTGGAGGTCTTTGATCCAAGCTACAGGGAAAGCCCCATTGTACAGTATGACTTGGGAACAGTTTGTGTCATTGATCAAGGAGAACTACTGCCCTCAGCATGAGGTTGAGAAGATTGAAGCTGATTTCTTGTCTCTGGTTATGAAGAACCTGGACTGTCAGGCCTACCTTACCAGTTTCAATACAATGTCAAGGTTGGTTCCTTATCTATAGCTCGTTTCATCGGGGGTTTAACCCCAGAGGTTAAGGCCAGTGTGAAAGCCTCCAGACCAGCTACTTTCTGGTCTGCAGCTGATATAACATTATCTCTTACTCTGGACGCGGTCAGACAGAGATCACTGAGAAACACTGATGCTGAGAAAAGGAAGCGTGAGGATGATAGCTCACGGCGATCAGATAAGAGACATAGGGGAAACAATGACCACAAAAAGAGTTATGGATCTAAGAAAGATGGGCATCAATCTGGAGATAAGCCCAAGTGTAAGATCTGCAAGAGAAATCACTTCGGGAAATGCAGATATGAGTCGAAATCCCAGCAACAGCCAAGGGAATGTGGGATTTGCAAGTCTTCTGAGCACAAGACCCTAGACTGTAAGAAAATCAAGGATGCTACGTGCTATAGCTGCAATGAAAAAGGGCATATCAAGTCAAACTGCCCAAAACTTGCAAAGAAGACTGAGGATGGGAAAAAGACCAATGCAAGGGTCTTCCGGATGGATGCAAAGGAAGCCGTCCAGGACGACAATGTGATCACAGGTACCTTCCACATAAATGATGTTTATGCAAGAGTACTTTTTGATTCAGGCGCTGATAAGTCATTCGTAGATAATAAGTTTTGTGAATTGCTAAATTTACCTGTTAAAACCTTAAGTGTGAAATATGAGGTGGAATTAGCTGATGGAACCATAGAAACCGCATCAACCGTGTTAGATGGATGTGTTATATCCATTAGGAACCATTCTTTTCCATTGTCTTTACTTCCTTTGAAATTAGCCGGTTTCGATGTAGTAATAGGCATGGATTGGTTGTCTCGCAACCAAGCCCAGATCGTTTGTGCTAAGAAGCAAGTAGTTGTCAGAACTCCTCATGGCGAGCATTTGACAATCCAAGGAGATACTAAGTACGGAATGCCTGAGCAAGTGTCCATGCTCGAGGCATCAAAGTGTTCGACGAAGGGTTGTGTTATCTACATGGCGCAAGTAACCATTGATGAACCAAAGCCTAAGATCGAAGACATACCTATTATCTCAGAATATCCTGAAGTTTTCCCTGAAGAACTACCTGGTTTACCCCCAGATAGGCAAGTGGAGTTCAGGATTGACATTATTCCTGGAGCAGCACCTGTTCCAAGAGCACCTTACAGATTGGCACCAACGGAGATGAAAGAGTTGAGAACTCAACTGGATGATTTGTTGGCAAAGGGATTTATTAGACCTAGCTTATCTCCTTGGGGAGCACCAATCCTGTTTGTGAAGAAAAAGGATGGATCGATGCGTCTGTGCATCGATTATCGAGAACTTAACAAAGTTACTGTTAAGAATCGGTATCCATTGCCCAGGATCGACGACTTGTTAGGTCAACTTCAAGGAGCGAGTTACTTTTCCAAGATCGACTTAAGGTCGGGATATCATCAACTGAAGGTCAAGGATGAAGATGTACATAAGACTGCATTTAGGACTCGTTATGGTCACTACGAGTTCTTAGTGATGCCTTTTGGACTCACTAATGCACCAGCCGCATTCATGGATCTCATGAACCGCGTCTGCAAGCCCTACATGGATAAATTTGTCATCGTCTTCATCGATGATATTCTTATTTACTCAAAGAATCAAGCTGACCATGAGAAGCACCTCCATTGTATCCTGAAACTGCTTTATCGAGAAAATCTCTATGCCAAATTCTCTAAATGTGAATTTTGGCTTCGTGAAGTCCAATTTCTTGGACATGTGGTTAGTGAACGCGGAATCCAGGTAGATCCCGCTAAGGTTGAAGCTGTCATGAATTGGCAAGAGCCGAAGACGCCCACAGAAATTCGCAGTTTCTTGGGATTGGCATGATACTACAGGCGCTTTATTGAAAAAATTTCAAGGATTGCGGCACCCCTAACTTCTTTGACTAGGAAGGATATTAAGTTCAACTGGGGACCCAAGCAACAAGAATCTTTTGATATCCTTAAGCAGAAGCTAAGCAATGCACCTGTGCTGACGTTGCCTGATGGAATAGAAGAGTTTGTGGTATACTGTGATGCATCACACACCGGTATGGGGTGTGTGCTTATGCAGAAAGGCAAGGTTATTGCCTATGCTTCTCGACAGTTAAAGGTGCACGAAAAGAACTACACCACCCATGACTTGGAGTTGGGTGTCGTTGTATTTGCACTAAAACTTTGGAGGCACTATTTGTACGGTATCAAGTGTGTGATCTATTATGATCACAAGAACCTCCAGCACCTGTTTAACCAAAAGGATTTGAACATGAGGCAACGACGTTGGATGGAAACTTTGAATGATTATGATTGTGAGATAAGATACCATCCTGGCAAGGCGAATGTAGTCGCCGATGCCTTGAGTCAAAAGGAAAGGGTGAAGCCTATAAGAATCAATGCCAAGAGCATTGAGATAAAGAATAGTTTGAATGAAAGGTTGTTAGCTGCGCAGAAGGAAGCTGTGCTGGAAGCTAACTATCCTAATGAAAAGCTAGGAGTAACCGAAGAACAGTTATCCTATGGCAAGGACGGAATTCTGAGGTTAAACGGACGAATATGGGTTCCAGTTTATGGAGGACTTCTGGATGTTATCCTCCAGGAAGCCCACAGTTCTAAATACTCCGTTCATCCTGGAGCTGACAAGATGTACCAGGATATGAAAGCAAATTTCTGGTGGATAGGCTTGAAGAAGTCTATAGCTACCTATGTAGCTAAATGTTTGACGTGTGCGCAAGTCAAAGCTGAACATCAGAAGCCGTCAGGTTTACTGCAACAGCCTGAGCTTCCCACGTGGAAGTGGGAAATGGTGACAATGGATTTCATCACCAAGTTGCCAAAGACAAAGAAAGGAAATGATACTATATGGGTGATAGTGGATAGACTGACTAAGTCAGCACATTTCCTACCCATTAAGGAGACCTATAGCTCCGACATGTTAGCCCAATTGTACGTAGATAAGCTCTTATCTCTACATAGCGTACATGTGTCTATTATCTCTGACAGAGATACTAGATACACGTCACATTTTTGGAAAAGTTTCCAACAATCTTTGGGCACACGCTTAAATTTCAGTACGGGTTACCACCCTCAGACAGACGGGCAAAGTGAGCGTACAATCCAAAATTTGGAAGACATGCTTCGAGCATGTGTGATTGACTTAGGTGGAAGTTGGGATAACCAACTGCCATTAATCGAGTTCTCGTATAACAATAGCTATCATACCAGCATTGAGGCTGCGCCTTTCGAGGCCTTGTACGGTAGAAAGTGCAGAACGCCCGTTTGTTGGGCGGAAGTTGGAGATGTCCAACTGACAGGACCTGAAATAGTCCTGGAGACGACAGATAAGATTGTGCAGATACGCGGGCGTCTCAAAGCTGCCCGGGATAGGCAGAAAAGCTACGCGGACTTAAGGCGTAAACCTCTAAAGTTTAAGGTTGGTGATAAAGTTATACTTAAAGTATCACCCTGGAAAGGGGTAATGCGATTTGGTAAGAAAGGCAAGTTAAGCCCGAGATACATAGGACCATTCGAGATCATCGAATGTGTCGGATCAGTGGCTTATAAGTTAAGGTTGCCTAAAGAGCTCAGTGGTATTCATAATGTATTCCACGTCTGCAATCTGAAGAAATGTCTAGCTGATGAATCGCTAGTCATACCACATACAGATGTGCACATCGATGAGAGCTTGAAGTTTATTGAAAAGCCTGTGTCGATCAAGGATCGACGGGTTAAGAAGCTTCGAAGGAAGCATGTACCGATTGTAAAAGTGAAATGGGATGCCCATAGAGGTCCCGAGTACACGTGGGAGGTAGAGTCCACAATGAAAGAGAAATACCCTCATTTATTTCAGTAAATCTCGAGGTCGAGATTTCTTTTAAGGGGGTGAGGATGTGACCCCTCGAAATTTCATGTCCAATATTATATCGACACGTGTCACGGGCTTAAAACGTGTAAAGGATTTCCTTAGAAGGACTAAAGTTGACAAACAAGAAACTATGAGAATAAAAGGGTTCAAAATGTCAACAATGGATAAATATACTTTACAATAACCCTACATGATGTTTATACCCTTAAACGAATGAATCATGAATCATACGAAGCTAATTGTGAAAGAAAGTGAGAGATTACAAACTACAGGGTTAAATGTGTCAACATGTTTAAAGTATACCTCTGAGTGGCCTTTTAGCAAACTCGAAGCATTGTAACGATAAATTATGCTCACTAGAATGCATGATAAAAATTTCACCAAGTTTCGTTATCATATGAGAAAGTTATGATAAAATTCGTATACGAGGGGTTAAAAGCGTCGACATGTTAATACATACCTCTGAGCGACCTATGTATAAATCCCAACCCTTAACCTGTGTTATAAACATCTGATAAACATCCTAATCCGGTTAATGCTAATAATGATTGATCCAAATTGAAAGAATGGGATCCTATGAGGATGTGCACGACAACCTTCGTTTATGGCCATTTTAAAAGAATCCAAGGAAACTTTAAAACATATCAAGGTGATCTAAACTGTTCAAGCCATGATCAAGTGGCCCATACTGATAATAGAGGCCCAAAATTCGTAATATCTAGTTGCCTGTTCGAAGCTTGAAAGGTCACAAAATTTTTGCCTTCTGGTAAAGGCTTACGGACCGCAAAGACTTGGTCTTACGGTCCGTAAGAGGTCTTACGGACCGCAAGACCCTCAGCTTACGGTCCGTAAGACATCCCCAGTAACAGAAAAGTTGACAGCTGCCTGTTAAAACGAGTTAACCGACTTATATTGCCATTTTTCACTTCCATGTGCAACATAAACTAGTTCTTAGGCACTAGGAACACATGTATTGATCTGGGATCACCTCATAGGCTTGTTTGTCATGATCATGAGCAATCAAAAGCACTATATAAAGTCCCACATTGTTGCAACTTTGGTGATTCATTCCAAACTCAACTTCTGATCATTTATGGAGCTCGAGGCCATTCCCTAAGCATCACTAGTCGTGCATAGGACCTTGGTAAGTTTCCTTAACCTTCCTTAATCGAGTTTTACTTAGTTATTAGCTTAAAAGTCAAACCGTCGTAATTAAGGTTTGACTTATCGATTAATCACTAATGGTTCAGTGTTTAGCCAAATTAAAAGTTGTTATAAGTTGGTAATTATGTGGGCATTAAACCCTTAAAAGGGCACCCTCTAATTCCCGCTCTAACTAGGTCAAATGTCGGGTCAAACTTAATCCAAAAAAGTCAACAGAATTATATTTTTCAAATTAACACTTAATTAGCAATGTAGAAGGTGTGTAACCTATTTTATCACTCATATAACTTAGTAATAAATGTAAGAACATGTCTAAGCATGTTCGACCCGACACTTTTCAGTTTAGGACCGGTTCGGAACCGAAAGTCGCATCCTTCGACCACTGCTTTGACTTTCAGTTCTGACCCGTAATAACATGATTTAGAATTACCTTAGAGCTCCGTTAGGACCAACTTGTATGATAGTATAACCCTCTGCGTTTATACTACTTGACTAGTTGATTGTCCGATATTTCCGTTAAATGCATAATGTTGACCAATAAGCCCATTTGACCTTAAAACGAGAATTTTGGAAATGTGAGAGGACAATAATCTTTGTTACTGATTTATAAACATGTTCCTAAAATTTCATACCAGTTGGAGGTCTAGATTAGGAGTTATGCTTAATAGCGTAATTAGAATGCTTCTTATGAATTAAAAGGCGTAATTAGCATAAAGCCTATCTAAACCCAATTTTTGACATCAAACCTTTTACCCACTGATGTAATATAATATTTTGGGATTTTTGAAGATTTTTAATTATTTTTAACCTGATCATAACCTAAGGTTATTGCCTTGATTCGGTTATTACCGATTATACCCTTTTGCTTATAAAATGAGTTTTACTTAGCCAATTGATACCAAATATTTGGCCACTGATTTTATATGATAAATGAAGTATTTTAAACTTTATAACCTGATCAGAAAACTCAGATTTCCTGTTAAACCCGGAAATCGCTTAAAACGGCATTTTACGCGTATTAAACACATAGTATAGGTTTAAAACCATTTTTGTCATATAAGACTTATCACCAACTGATATAACCTATTAAATTAAGTTGTTTTACTGATTATTTCAGACCCAATTCTCAGAATTTAATTAATCTCTTTAATAATCTTTAAATTGACCAAAATACCCCTACGGGGCTTAAATTGAGATTAAACTCGTTTTGGGCATAATGGAAGGTATCCTGCTGATATCACAACATATTTAAGGCATATTAACTTAGGAAACCTGTTAGCGACTCTTTTGGTTACCCATTACGCTTCTTACGCGTTCGGTTCGGTTTATGTAACTAGTTTTCATAAATTAGCCGAAACGGGTCGAACCTTGTCTTATTTATCTCAAAATCCAGAATGTGTTTAGTTTACCCATATTATACAAGTCTTCAAACTTGTCGGGTCTAAATCACATTCTATTCCGGTCTTCGCTTAATCACGCGTTCGAACCGTGTTTTTCCTTTAAAACTAACCGGTCTAAGTTTAGGCTTAATTAAAGACCCGTTAGGATTCTAATAGGTTATTATAAACCTTCGTTCCAGAATAGGAGACCCGGTAAAAGCTACGTGCACTTGCTTGTTGTGATTATTACTTGCAAAGGTAAATACTTTTACCTTATTTCCCTTATACGGGCTTGGGGTACGGTATTTAAAATACCGCTTGGTCGGGCATTCGACCTTAATCGATTGGTGGTTAAGTATTATCGAGATGACCCGTTTAAAAATATGTTTTGTTGCTTAAACGCCTTTGGGGGGTTAATGACCATGTCCCGGATATCCTTGGCATCATTTTACGAAATGGCCACGACCTAAGCACGGGGTGTAGGCGTACACCCGTCATTGCCTAAATAAATAATGTGGTGTGTCTATTGATCTTTAACCCGGCACGAACCGGCCTACTGAACGCATAAGGAACATGTAATTCTTTTACAAGTTTATATATAAATAATTATCCCAAGTTATAAAAGTTTGTGCCACGTGCATTCAAATAAATTTATTAAACCTTTTCAAAATGAGTCAGTTAATTGTATTTACCAGTGTTAACTGACGTAATTTCCCAAAAAGGTTAAGTGCAAGTACTACGCGAACTAGGCTGGCTTTCTCCTAGCGTCCACAATAAGTCTCGCAAGCTTGGATGCCATAAAACTGTTGAACAATGTTTCCTTTTATTTGATCCACCTGTGGATTATTTTCAATTATCTTGTGATACTTAATATTACAATTTGTTTGGTTGAAATATATCTATCTTTTGCTTCCGCTGTGCATTTAAATATTGTGTTGTTTGACCATGATGATATCAACTACGTCACGATACTCCCCACCGGGCCCACCGGTAATACGTGGAAATATCGGGGTGTGACAGTTTGGGAAACAAGGAACTGATTAACTACTGGTTTTCAAATGAACTTTTGGCTTTTGAACAACTGTAAACTGGACAACCAACTATGAACTCGCT
Source organism: Helianthus tuberosus (assembly GCA_030545235.1). NCBI lineage: Eukaryota > Viridiplantae > Streptophyta > Magnoliopsida > Asterales > Asteraceae > Helianthus > Helianthus tuberosus. The sequence goes on from CM060362.1 coordinate 7,585,031, forward strand.
CAACTTTGTTGTTGACTCGTTGTTACATGCCTTGCAGGCCTTTAGGTGCATGTTGTTGGAACTTGCTGTCTGGGAAGTTGGATTGGTCATGGGTCGAGATACATGGAATCTTAATACAAGCTCAATGGTTTATGTACTCTTGGTTTACTAAACACTTAACAAATGATTTATGCTTCCGCTGTACACAATGAATGATATGTAACGTTTGTAACGCTTTATCTATACTATTATAAAAAGGAGAAGTGACGTACACAAACGTAATTTTACATCGTGTCTAACTCTTAAAGCTATATGTACAATTAAAAAAAGCTTGTTTTGAGAGGGTAAAATGGTAAAAAAAAATAAAAATAAATATTTTAAGACACTGTGGGGGTAGAATAGTAAATTATACCTGCACCCATAGTGACAACCTCAAAATCCTTTCCATCCCTGCCCTTTAGAAACCTAATCGATGCCCTTGAAACTAACCACACGCCTCTTCATCTTCCCTGTTCAGTTAAACCCTTTATGAACTTTATGAAGCCAGTTAAAGCAAAATTGATTGCAATCATCCTACCAGTTTTCATAAATCATGGATTCTTCATTCATTCCGGTTCCGTTCAATACATAACAACCAAACCACCGCTGCCCTATTCCTTCTTGCGACGCAGGAGACCGGGTGCGAACCAACGAGCCACCGCCGGCATCCTCTGCCGCGAACCAACCACCTTCCGGAGCCGCCGCCAGCTTCACTCTCCAATTGCCTTCACTTTCGGTGAGTTTTCTTTGTTTCAGTTCATCTAATTTCTTTATTTTTGTTTGTCGATCCTTTCCAAATTCAGACGAGGAACGATAATCGGTAGTTCTATTTTGATTTTATTTTAGCATTTGCTGCCTCATGACGTTTTGCTTTGTTGATTGCTTATACCTTTAGATCCCCAATTTTAAATTTTCTTTTGTTGAAGTTGTAGGGTGGCTTGGAATTCCTGAAGAAGAAGTCTGCCATTGAAAATCATCAATTAAAACGAACAGAAACCGCTGTGTCCATTCAAATTCCCATCATCACCTCAATTGTTTTGGAAATTCATCAATTGAAGACGCAAATTCAATGTATCTTCTGTTTCGATTACCCACAATTGATGGCCTTTGGAAAGAAAATCATCAGTCAAGGCTTTATGGTACCTGGTCTCTCTATCTAACAACGTGGCTCTATGAAGGTATTTTCCTGGCATAAGGTTATTATTATATTTCATTTTTAACTTTTTTAAAAATTTATAATATATGTTGCTTTGACACATATGACATTTGCAGGATCCTTGTAGGCCGAGAGATGCAGTTGAGTTGTGCAAAAAGGCTTGTGTGAAAGTAAGAAACAAGGGTTAAGTAATACCCTTGTTATTATTATATTAGATATGGATACAGTTTCAGCATATTAACTAGGTTAAAGTGTTAAATCATAGGTACTTTAAGCGGTTGTATAGTTGATTAACTTGATTTGAAAGATTAGACTTATTGTGCAGGTATTTTGGTTACCTGTGTGATGCATTTGATGCAGGTGCCTTTCCAAGTTCCACTTGAAGTAAATGTTGTTCTTATCGGTTTCAGTGGGGATGGAGCCTAGAGGTATTCATAGCTTACAAAACAAGGTATAATACTATGATCGGTTCATCTTTACATTTACTTTTATGTTTAAAATGGTTTTGAGAGAAGACAGAGGGAGCAGCGGGGCAAAAGAGCGATGGATGAGAGAACGGGAAAGAGCTGATGGTGTCACTTGGTCGGAGAACAAAGATGGGAACGATACTTTAAAACCTAGCCAACGATAGGGGTTCCAGTGATGAGGTTGCAGGTGAATCCCAATCGTTCCCCCTGCACCGTCGTTGAATGTCCATTCTTAGGTTTGCTTGTTTCATCCCGTGACGAGTTAAGGCTCAATGGAGGTTTGATTACTGGTTGAATAAATGAATTTATACACTCCAATTGGTCTTCTTTTTTGATAGACGTGAGCCCGCTGAACACTGCCACCAACTGGTAAATGACACGAATCTGCCATGGGTGAGTTCAATCTTCTCAAATCGATTAATAATTTTAAAGTGTCTATTAACCGGTCGATGAAGTTGGTTATCGTTTAGTTTGATGATAGGAAAGGTTCACGGATCATTTGCTCGTGCCAGAAAAGTGAGAGGCTAAACACCTAAGGTAGCCAAGCAAGACAAGAAGAAGCAGCCTCGGGGACGCGCTCACGAGCGTGATTAGTACAACAGTTGTTTCGTCATCACCGGTAAGTTTCCAAATGGTGCCGTTTAATCTGTGGTTTATTCAAATGCCGTATGTGTAAACAAATTTGTTTTTATGTCAGCAACTGATTGGTAGTTTGGTCTTATTTTATTGATTGTAGTTATCTATTTACTTTACTTATTTTAAATGGGGATGAGTTTGTGAAAATATCTTAGCCGGATATCAATTCGCATAAATGGGAATGGCTTTATGCAGAGTCATTAGCGCGATTTGCAGGAGGTTCCACTTATATTTACCCACTCTCTGGATTAGGAGAATTACCTCAGGTTCAATACCATTGGTAGATTGTAATCATTTATATATTTTGAACCCATGAATACATTCAGCTAAACAGGCCGGGTTCCTGTCACTATATCTCTCTCTTTTTCTCTATCTGTATATGTATATGTTTGTGTATCAACAGCTGTATGGCTTTGACTCAGGTGCCAGAGGTTGATACAGCAATTAGATCACTGACGGTTATGTGGGACGGAAGTATGATGGTTGCTGCAAACAACAAAGGAACATGTTACGTGTGGAGGTTATTGCATGGAACACAGGTATCATTTATTTGGTTAGAATGAAACTGGATGGGCAGATTATTTGACCTCCACTTAGTCAACCCTTCAGGTATCATTTCTTTTGTGTTTTAAATACCCTCATCTGATTGACCAAAAAAACTTAATGCTAAATTACAAAATTGAATTTGAAAGATACAAAGTTGACTTTCAGAAGTCAAACTATACAGATTAGTTCATTGTTTGAGATGTAACCCTTTTAGTTATGTGTAATGTTAGACTATAAATTGCATTATGTTAGGGTTTGTTTAATTAATTAATTGTATAACCAAAAGTTGTATACTAGATTTCTCATACTGGTTTCAGGCTTGCTAAGTTCTTGTAGGATTCCGGTACTTTAGAATGCATGTCCGCTATCGCCGGTTCTTACGGCTACATAGCCCCAGGTTTGTATGAATTATGATCATTAATGTTTCTCATATTATTAATTAAACTAAGGTTTTTAACTTTTTAGATGTGTTTATTATGTGTTATGCAATTGCAGAATATGCTTACACACTTAAGGTTGATGAAAAGAGTGACGTGTACAGTTTCAGTGTGGTTCTGTTGGAACTGGTAACTGGGAGGAAACCGGTCGGTGAGTTTGGGGATGGGGTGGATACTGTACAATGGGTTAGAAAGATGACAGATGGAAACAAGGAAGGTGGTGTTCAAATCCTGGATCCTCAGAAACAAGCATGTGCTACTACTACCAACATCTGTTATGTACAATTACATGTCTTTCATTTCTTGCTTGAGTTGTCTTGGTACACACATCTTGCTTTACTTGCGTTACTCTCACTCATGGTTGACATCATAGTTTAATCTGATATCAGTTGTTACACCCGCCGCAACGCGCGGGCATTTCCACTTAACAAAATGCAATAACTAAGCGGGTCTAATTGTCAAAAAGGACCTAAAGTTTATTTAAATAACTTCAACCTTAAATTTATATTATACTATACAATATATCACAAGAAAACTTATATTGTACGTATGGGTAATCTTGATGTGTATATTTTTTCCGTCACGTATCGTTGGCTCCGCCGCAACGCGCGGGTTTCCCACTAGTGTTAATAAATGGAAGTGTTTTTTTAATTATAATTATGAGTTCAATGTGATTGGTGGCTTGGATCCTGGTATGTCACACGCCTCGCGGGGGTTTCCGCACATGGTATTTTGGGGGTGTGACACGAGTCGAGATCAGGAGGTCTCGAGTCGCAACCTGCCTGATCTCGAGTCCCCTGAAGTGTGTTTGCCTTGTCTCGAGTCGGAACCATGAGTCAAAACCATGTGGTCTCGACTCGTGGTTGCTGGTGGAATCTTTCTAGAACTTTCTTTTGTACTATCCAATCAGGTTTCATACTGATGTACTGTCCAATCAATTTTCATTAACATGTTTCTAATTTTTTTGCACTAACCAAATCAGATCAAAACAACAATTTTTCAAATATTCATTCCATCTTCAAACAGTTCATCATGCTCATAATTCAAAACTGGTTCATCCCAACTTCATTTAACACTGTTTTATTACTAAATCCCACAAGGACACATATAATCACTTATCACAAAAATCATTCTAATGCACACCCTAAACATCATCAAACAACATGGTTTCATTATCAAATATTACCCTAGTTTGTTAACAAGTTCATCATCATCACCTCTTTATTTCTATCATGCAAAAACATATTCATGTTTTCATACCATTCTTTAATCCGCAATCATCACCAAAATAGCCACATCTATATTCTTAAGCACACAATGTAATCATTATACAAAATGCACATTTCAATCAATCAAGCACCTTTATCCTATGTTTTCATCTATATGCAAGGAAACAACTAACCGGTTGATAGTCAAAAGTGTGGGGGTATGGAGGATTGGTGAAGGAAGCTTCCGAGTGATGATAATGAGCTTGAACCGAGGTTCCTTGTTGTCGCCGGTTGATCCGAGAGAGAGGAGAAGGATGCTTGGTTTAGGGTTTTTTTTAGAGAGAGAAAGGATGAGAGGAGAGAGAGAGCGGATAAGGAATGTTTGGGATTTGTTGAGGGAATGATTGTGTGTCAAATCATTCCATATGTTGGTTAAAGCAAGGGTTTTTATACTCTCCCGAGTAGGTGCACCCCAAGGGTTTCGAGTGGGCTAAAAGGAGAGTTGGGCCAGATCAAACAAGTAGGTGCGGCCCACTGTTTTCAATCCAACAGATCCGAGTCGAGACCAGGCGGTCTCGAGTCGGAACCGTGGTCTCGGCTCGTAATATATAACAAATAACATATTTTTAATTACATAATACACATAACACACCACGAATCCGATAAAGCACAGAAATAAATAACAAGCTTTCATTTAATAATATGTGTGTGTGTGTATATATATATATAGGATGAGGATCATTACAGAACACTAACTAATGAAAGAACAAAAAGAACAACTCTAAAACACTAAATTTTGGGATTTAAGTTTCACGTTTTTTTTCAATTTTATGTTTCTTACATTCATATGTGTATTATATATACATAAAAAAACCATATTTTTTTACCTACACGTAGCTTACATACATGTTGGTAATTTAACCTACACATAACCTACATATGTGTAGGTTATACAGAAAGTGAAAATTTTTCAAATTTATTTTGAATTATAGTGTAAGAAACAATAAATCTTACATTTGCAACATTTTCATTTACTTTTTAGGTTCTTAGGATTGAAAAAATAAGTGATTCATTTTGTTCTGCGTGTTCTTGCAATATTTAGTGTTCTGCATAGAACCTTACCCTATATATATATAGGGTAAGGTTCATGCGAGAACCACCTTTATTGCGAGAACCGCGAGAACCAATGTGAACACAACCTAAAATAGCTAAAAAAATCTAAAAAACCTAACCCCCCCCCCCCAAGCTAAATGCTAAAAACTAAAACCTAAAAAACCTAACCCCCCCCCCCCCCACCTCCACCCCCAAGCTAAAATGGCAAAAACTAAACCCCCAAAAAACCTAAAAATTCTTAAAAAAATCAAAAAAAAAATCTACATTTTTTTTAATATTTTTTATGTTAAAATCGCTACTTTTAGTAGCAAAAAAAATTTTTAATTTTTTTTGCTACTAAAAGTAGCGATTTTTTTATAAAAAAATATTAAAAAAAATTGTGTGTTTTTTAGCTATTTTTAGGCATTTTTTGTTGTGTTCACATTGGTTCTCGCGGTTCTCGCGGTTCTCGCAATAAAAGGTGGTTCCTAACGGATCTTTGTCCTACATATATATATAACCGTATTATAGACTAAGGTTATTCGGGAAACCCGAAGTGTCACGGAAGATGTGAACGTAGATGAAGAATAGGTTCGATAATTTGACCATTTTTGCTACACTATTTTTGTTAATTTGTTTTATCTATTTCATAACAATTATCATAGTATTATGGGTTTTTAGTATTTATATATTTAATTGAATGATTGATGAATTTATATTATATGAAGATTTGCGAATAGAGCCCAAATTTTTTATCTCGAACAGGGTCAAAAAAAATTTGTGATTTTCGGAGACGGCCGTGACTTTCTCTAAAGGAGATCGTCGGTTGGAGTCTCGTTCGTCACAAAATGTCATGCACGAACTAGGGGTTTTACCACAAGGGACCCACTACTAGAATAATGGGCAATAGCCACCAAAATTTGTTACCAAAATAAACGGTAACAAATTATTATTACTATATATTAATAAACGAATTGAAATGAATAGTGATTTTAATATTATAATAATATATAGTTATTTTAATATTTTTATTATTTTAATATTATAATAATAGTTATTTCCCTTACTTTTTAACTTTAATCCTTTTTTAATATTAGGGGTTGGGATAAGCTTGGTGTCAACCGGTATCGAACCAGTACTGGTATCAAAAATACCGGTACAGTCATGTTCGGTATCAGTACATGAAGATAAAAACCGACACTAATACAGAAAACGGCAAAAGTTGGTGCCGAATTGATAACGGAAATCTTTTTTAATATTAGGGGTTGGGATAAGTTGGTGCCGAATTGATACAGAAAACGGCAAAAAATCAGACGATTTGGACCGTAAAAACCCGTTCAATTTGACGAAAAACAGTTAAAAACGTGAAAAATATGAAAAAGATGAAGAAAAAGATGAAATCCGGATCTGAAATCGATGAACTTCTGTGTGTAATCGTGTGAAAGATCAGTGCAATCGAACTCCCGCTCTGATACCACTTGTAGGACCGGTTTTGACTCCGAAACGATTGCGAAACGAACGTATGACGTGCGGAATCCGTACACGAACGCGACCTAACACACACGATGTAATATAAACGTGATTCTATTAGAAATCTAACAAGAACAAGCACCTTGAATCACTTTCTCTCTCTAGATTCTCTCTCTAGATCTAGAGCTCTCAAATCACCAAATGAGCAAAAGTCTCTAATCTAAACATAAAGCTCCTATTTATAGGCCTTGGCTTTTAATGAGATTTCTCATTAATTACAATATTGCCACCTTGCCTTTTGTCTAGATATTACATCATAACGACTCGTTTTCTTCTGTTTCTCGCTACTGCTCGGATTGACGAAGGCGATAGACATAAATGCACTAACAGACTCCCCCTTGGATATTGCCGCAGTCAATCTCGTAGCGTCTTGTCTTTCTTTCTCTCTTTGAGTCTTCTTGAAGCTTTAACACGTTTTCATCAACGTAGACTCCCTCTTGCTCGAACAGAATCCCCGTGGATCTGTCCTCATCTTCATCTTCTCCTTTCTGTAGACTCTTTTCTTCATCAGGCTCCCCCTTTCGTCAAGCTTCCGTGCTTTTGGGATCGACACCTGGCTTTCCGTATACAAGCTCCTTTAGGATAGTTACATGGCTCCTTGAATCCACGCTTCCTTTTGCGTTGAGCTCGTCTTCAGACTCCCCCTTAGACTCGGCTCTCGGGATCGTAGTCTGGTACAACATCTGCAATTCTCAAACATTTATAAGTAACAACGTTTTGAACATTCAATTTTCCAGAAATCGTAATCTGGCTCTATTCAACTTTCTAAATCACTTCCCCTATCAACAATCTTTACAGATTTGGCAGTGTTAAGTATCCAAAATCCCTCACAGTTAATCATCCAAGTCCAAACTAATGACCTTGGAGATATCACAAACTGTTTTGGATTTTTGATTTTTAATTCAAGTTTCAAATTAATGAACTTGTTTTATTTTCAGAAACACAATCAGCATACTCAGATTTTGAAACTCAGCACTCAGACATCGGTTGTCGAAAATAAAGCAGAATCAAAAATCTTTTTGTATTTTTCTGAAAATATAAAGCAGTAAATAAATATATACAAACATATTTACAGACCATATTTTTGTTTGAGTTTGCATCAGAGGATCATATCAGTTTCTGACAAGTCACAAGTACCGTTGAGCTTAGTTACACATTAAGAATTAAACAATTCACTTAGATTGTCGATATACTTGTCCACTTAAATTTTCACACAAATTTCAACTGATTCAGGATACGAATTAAGTGTTTTAAGAACTTAAACTCATTCATGTGTCCCACCTCTTGAATATACTCCCGTATCCAGATCCCAATATTCAGTCTTACAGGTGAGTATACCTAGATGATATCTGTAAAGGGAATAAATTATAGTACGAAACCGTGAGAGCTCAGGTCAGAACTTCCGTTCAGCAGAGAGATGACGGCTCGACTTTTGGTGTGTCCCCTTTAGAGGATCTTTTGTATTACAACAGCAATGACTATCAATTTTATTGTTTCATCAATTTGCTGAGGGCGGCGCTATATTTCAAGCAATGCAGAAAGTATTCTCCGGGGACTAGGCCATTGCTTCCGCAAAATCAGAAGTCCCAGGATAATACCCCAGATATCACTAAACATAAAGACCTAGTATCTCAGAAAGAGGGATCCTTCAAACGAGATTTCAGGGGTTACCTATATATCCAAGTAGTGTTCCCCACGAAATAAGCAAGTTTGAATTTAGGTTTATATCCCGAAAAAGTTTACTAAATGTATAAAAATCTATCGACACATCTACGGTGAGATCGTTTAACACATTTTAACTTTCCAATTCTTTAGCGTACTGTAACTGTCTACTGATGTACTATCATTTCCTCTTTTTACGCAAAAACTCAATTTTTCATTTTATCATGTTTTTGACTTTTTCAAAATTTTCAAATGTTTTTGTATTTTCTGACAATTTTTCTCCCCCTAAAATGCAAAAACATTTAAAGAAAATTTGACAACCAACACTGATAGCTTTGTCTCGCCATCCATTTTCTGCTAACTATGCTCTGTTTTGCAGAAAAACTAATATAAAGTACCCCCATGATTTACAACCCATTGATTTTCGACAGTTTGAAAACCGTTTTTCAATCTTGTGAAAGTAATCATGTTTGTTCAGCCGTGAGGGTTTCGGCGTATTCAATCAACACATATTTTTGTAATTTTCTATTTTTGACAAAAATTAAAAACAAACATATTTTTGGTTTTTCAAGTTTTTAACAAACTAAAACATATTTTTGGTTTTTTTTTTAAATTTTTAGGGTTTTTGAAAATATTGTTTATTTATGTACAGAAAAACAAATAAACTCCCTGTTTCAACCAACACAGGATTCAGCAGCCTCTTCCTCCTTTCCATGTGCCAGGCTGCTCCAGTTTTCATTTTTCTTGAGCACCTGCACATTCAGACTACTTAATCACTTGAACAATGTAGCCCAGGCCTGTTTAACCTTAGGCATTTCAACACAATATGCATCATTCAATTTTGGAAAATCCTTGTCATTCTGAACAAAAACTTTTTCATTTTTAGCTTCAATTTTCTCCTCTTTTACCAAAGTCACTTGTTTCTTAATACTCCATGTTTGACCCTTCGGAGGACCTCTTTTGTAAAAATGTGAATCTTTTTGAACATTTTGATTTTGAACAACAACTTTTGGTTTCCAAAACTCTTGGGGTTTTGAAGCATCAACATTTGTTCTCCAACTTTGTGTTGTTCTAACTCTGGGTGTGTGAGAATTCCAGGTCTTTCTAGTCTCAAACCTATTCGGGTTTGATTTCCAAGTTTGATCCGATTTCCACGTTTGATTCGAAGCAAACTTGTTTGTGTTATACCTCCAAGTTTGTTTTGAATCAAATCTGGTTGACCTATGTTTCACATCCTCAGATTTTTGTTTTTCAACATTTTCAGACTTCTTTTTGTCAACATCCACAGGTTTCGGATTTGGACACTTTCGTGCAAGATGTCCTATCTGATCACACTTGAAGCATATTCTTTTGGACACATCTTTGACCTGTGGTTGTTCCTTTTCCTTTTGAGCACAAAACTCTTCATTGGACTGTTGTCTAAATTTGAGTTTTTCCTCTTCTTCAAAACTTTTTCCTTGAACAAAACTCATTTTTGTCTAAAAATTCGGAGTTTCATTTCTTTTCCAACTTTGTTTCTTCTTATAACCCAACCCAGCCTTCATATTTTTCTTCTTAAAACCAGGTTTGTTGTAATAAAAAGATTTGTGACCTTTACCAGCAAACTTTGGAATCTCAGACTTTTCAATTTCAACCATCTTGAAAACTTTATCAACCTTTTCTGAAATCACATTCTGAATCGGGAATACAACATCTAAGAATAATTTGTCTGATCCAATCATGGTATAAACCAATCCTTTTGAATCTTCATTCAATTTTTTCTCGGATTTTGAATTTTTCAGATATACATCATGAAAATTACCTTCATTTTCATCTTGTGATTCAAATTTACCTGTATCAACCGACTCTTCTTTCAACACACTTTCAACGACTTTACCTACCACATCTGAATCATGAGAATCATCAGATTTGGAATATGTTATATCAATGTTGTCTGGCAATTGGTCTACCATGTTGAAAGCTTTTTCGACCTTTTCCTCATCATAAAACACAAACTTTTCCGGTGGTGGAACTTGATGAAACTCTGAGCCAATACCTTTCGTGTTTTGCTCAGAATCTTTCCCATCCGGTTTTATGTTGAAAATTCTTTCAAGCACATATGACGACGCGTGATAACTTTTTAGTTTGTTGTTATCCTGTTCTAAATCAGCAATCTTACGCTTAAGTTTAGCAACATCTTCAATATAAGAATTCACAACTTGTTGTTTTATTTCATACATTCGTTTTAGTTCCTTTGATGTTTCAGAACAGTATTTCGATCTTGATTGAGCAAGTTTCATTTCATTTTTTACTTTTTCATATGATTCTTTTGTAATGTGATAAGCCAATTTTATTGAATCATATTCCTTTTTCATTTCTTGGCAAATAGTTTCTTTTTGTGAACATTCTTCTGTCATTTTAGAAACATTTTCTTTCAAAACTTCATTTTCTTTTTCTATCTTTTTACATTTTTCTGACAGCATTTCATTGTTTTCTTTTAAAAACTTTTCATTTTCAAACATTTCTTTGCACTTGCTTTTGAAAACTTCTTCAAGTTTTGCGAAATCAAGATTTCTTGTTCTGATCTTTTCTTCTTTTACAGTACAAGCACTGCACGTTTCCATGCATTTCTTGCACTGTTCAACAGTTTCAGTCAAGATGTTAGAATCAGATGTTACCTCAGTGATTGGCACTTCGGTGTTTGTTGCAGTCTCTGTCTGCTTCTAATCAGCATCATTCTGCTTTTCTTCAACACTAACTTCATCACCAGCATCTGTTGAACTTTCAACCTTCACTTCTATCGAACTTTCCTTCTCCTTCTTGGCATCTTCAACTTGTTGTTCTTCAGTAACAGCCTTTTCTTTCTCAACGACCTTCCCTTTTTCTTCAACCTTGACTTCCTCAGCAGCTTTCTTCAAATCATTAACTAAATTCTCAATGTTCTTCTTCATTCTTTCTTCATTCCTCTTCCTCAGTTTTGTTGTCATAGCATCCCTGATGATTTTATCCAGCCGTTTCACATATGTCTTGTCTTTTGCAACATTGGAATAATATTCACCGGATCGAGGAATAACAAGGAGAACATCATCATGAACTATGTCACTTCTTGGAACAACCGGTTCTCCTTGTTTGTTGACATAACATTCTTGTTTCTTATCCCATCTTTTGTTCGCAACAGCATTCTCATATTCTTCCTGCATTTTCTCCATTCTGCACCCCACTATGAATCTTCCTCTTGGAGTTTTCTCTTTCAAAATCTCTTCTCGAGTTTTCTCTTTGATTTCAGCCATGATACTATCTTCTTGAATCACTTGAAACGAACAAACAACAAAATCAGTTCAATCACTAACAATCAACTGAATCAAACAAGTATCCGATCGAGTGAGTCAACAAAAGTCAACAAAATGAATATGTAACAATGGATCGGGTGGGGATCCGCTTGGACGAGTATCCGACGCTTTGACCTGAATCACAACAACAAATGAAATGATTAGGATCAGGTGGTAATCCGTTCGGATTTCCACTCGATTTGTTGCACTTTAAACTTGAACAAACAAAATGCCTTGAATCGGATTGTGTGACAACTCGAAATTTAGAACCTTTCGTTGTATCTTGGTGTAACTTGCTTGAACGTTATGTGATTAGTTAACTTGTTAGTTCAATGAATGACCTAAGTGAAATTATGTGATTATGTGTTATGCTTGTATGTATGAGTATGATTATGTGAGCCGAGAACCATGAACCCGGCTCGAGACCATGTGGTCTCGAGTGAACAAGTGAAACAGCGGGCCGGATGGGCCACGCACCTCATTTAATCCAACCGAAAGCCCACTAGGGTGCACTACTTGGAACTAGTATTTAACCCATGGGGATAGCCAACATCACCATTTTTGAGCAACCCACACTCTCCTACACACACACTCTCCTACCCCCTCTCTCACTAAAACCCTAGAAGCATCATCTCTCCTCTCCTTCTTCTCGGATTCAACCGGCAACCACAAGGACCCTCGGATCAACTCGCACACACCCCTTTCGGAAGCTTCATTCTTCACCCCTACCTCTCTAACCGGTTAGTGATACATGTTAGATGTTGAGTTTCGGTTTGATGATGATGAATGATGAAGATTATGTGATAATATGTTTACTTGTTGAGCTTTATGCATGATGAATACACCCTTCTTGAGCAATCGGTTCATAAGTGTTTCATGCTGTGTGTTTATATTAGGTTGATGATGATTATATGATAATGTATTGATTATGTTAGGATGAATAATGTATGCTTGACTATGAATGAGGGTTATCGATTCTACATAGGCTTAAATCCGGATGGCTTGGTTATGTTTAGGAGGTTTGTGTTCAAATGAAATCGGATTAACACATGTGGATGATAAATCCTATATAAGTATGCCATTGTATTGATTGAACATGATAGATGTATGAGCCGATGATGTTACCAACTTGATAAACTACTTGAATATTTGAAGAACAACATGAATATGATATGAATATGTTATGAACATTTGAAAATGCTTGTTTGATCCATTTTTGGTAAGTAATAGACAAGGAAACATGTTTGTGAATTGTGGTTGGATAGTACATGGCTACATGAAATCAAAACCCTATTGGATAGTACAACTGTGCATAATCAGCAATTGTTGGGGGTCGAGACCCCTGGTCTCGACTCGAGACCACCTCATGACAACTCGAGACCGCGTGTTGCGACACAGGTTGCGAGTCGAGAACCCTTGGTCTCGACTCGAGACCACACGATGCCAGCACAAACATCATGACTCGAAACCACGGTTGCGAGTCCAGTTGCGACTCGAGACCAATACGTGCATGACCCGAGACCTCCACGTTTGCGACTCGAGAACCCATAGGTACGACTCGAGACCGCACAGTCTCGACTAGAGACCGCACAGTCTCGACTCAAGACCATCTTCATGTGCACGCTGAATTGGGCTTGCATTATTACGGGCTTAGTGTTTGGGCCGGACCTTGGACTTTGTTTATTTGTAATGCATGCTACTGTTCAACCCGTAGGCATTATTGCAAACTGCCATGTTTATACATGTATGCCATGATTATTACTTGAGTACAATACGTGTAGAACCTACGTGCACAACTTGGATACGAACCTGACTTGTATGATACAACTATGTTAGGACGTGGATTGACCACAATATTGCTTGATTGACATTTCTGTGTATCTGCCGAGCAAACCAAGGTGAGTTCACACCCTCTACAAAGCATGGGATTCCCAGGGGTTGGGAATGGGGTTAAGGAACATGGGTTCCTCGTCCTCCTTGGGTAGGACAGTATTGGTTCAGGAATGTAATTCCTCGTCCTCACGGACAGATAACTCGTACTAGACCAAAACTCTATCACGAAGTCCCTCATATTTGTATCGACTTAATCGCCGAGGCCAATGGCGAGCGGGTCATTAGTTAGATAGCGCTATTTAGGTTTGACAAACCTCACACCGTGCCGCAGAGGACGGGCGTGAACTAATGGACTACTGGCACGTCAATGATGATAGACATTGACAGTTCAGGGCACATAAACATGACTACAGTCAACAGTCGATATGGTAACGAGTCTAGTGTATACATGGGGTAGCCCCCACGGCCGAAATGCCAGATAACTAACACGGGGTAGCCCCCACGGCTGGATTGCCAGAGTAAATGGGTCAAACAAATTACGTTTTCAACTATGGGGTAACCCCCACGGCAAGATGCCAGATAAAGGAAACTGTTTTCGAAACAACTTAAAACGAACACCCAACCGTGAACTCACTCAACTTGTTGTTGACTCGTTACTACATGCTTTGCAGGACAATAGGTACTTAGCTGGAGTTTGCATGGAAGAGAGTCGTTGTGGGACATGGACAGCTGCGTGCCATGTTAAACCTTGAAACAATTAACTTATGTTTTGATTTTAAACGTTATGCTTCCGCTTGCGACTTAACTATGTTTTGTTGGACACCAATTGTATTGGTTAAAGCTTTTATATCTTTTAACTTACATGTTCAATATGATTGGTGGCTGGATCCTGGTCAGTCACGCCTCCAAGCGGTGGTACTCCGCAGGTGGATTTTGGGGGTGTGACAGATTGGTATCAGAGCCATTGGTTATAGAGAACTTGGTTTTAATAAAGGAAAAAGTTTTATTAAAATCAGACTATAACCTGTACAGTGCTCTACGATCCACAACGACGCTTCACTCCACATGCAAGGCTCGACATCCTAGGTGATATGATCTGTGTATATATTGCCTACTTGTTAGTTATATAGTACATTGCTCATGGTATGCTTGGTTGGTATAACTACTGTTGCTTGAACACGTGTGTACTTACTCACTTCTGTCGTCGCATTTTCGCGAACCCCTCTCACTCACGTTCCTCTTGATGTGAAGATCATGTCTGGACGCGTAAACATGACACAAGCCCAGTTGACGGCTCTGATTAACGAACGAGTTGCTGCGGCACTTGCAGCTGCACACGCAGGAGGTATATCCTGCAGTCCACACTCATTCTAGGATCTTTAGATCCTACCCTCGTGAACCAACCTTTGTGTTAAACTCTGTCCTTTCCTTCACCCACAACAGGTCAACATACTCAGCCACCTGTGTGCACCTTTAAAACTTTTATGGACTGTCGACCTAGTACCTTTAGTGGCACCGAAGGAGCGATAGGTCTCCTACACTGGATTCGCAGGATCGAATCTGCATTCGAAGAAAGTGAAAGCCCTACCAGTAAACGAGTAGAGTACGCTACTGGTACCTTGCAAGAGAAGGCGTATTCTTGGTGGAACACACAAGTTCAGATGCTTGGATTAGCAGATGCGAATGCCACCCCCCTGGAGCGATTTCAAGGATTTGATCAAGGAGACAGTTCTCAAACGGAATGAAGCTGATCGGACCTAAAAACTCAGATTTCTCCTAAACGGCCAGGAATTAGGATCTGAAACTTGGTAGGGTTATAGATCAGGTGTTTTCGCACAACATATAAAAAAATCAGACGATTTGGACCGTAAAAACCTGTTCAATTTGACGAAAAACAGTTAAAAACGTGAAAAATATGAAAAAGATGAAGAAAAAGATGAAATCCGGATATGAAATCGATGAACTTCTGTGTGTAATCGTGTGAAAGATCAGTGCAATCGAACTCCCGCTCTGATACCACTTGTAGGACCGGTTTTGACTCCGAAACGATTGCGAAACGAACGTATGACGTGCGGAATCCGTACACGAACGCGACCTAACACACACGATGTAATATAAACGTGATTCTATTAGAAATCTAACAAGAACAAGCACCTTGAATCACTTTCTCTCTCTAGATTCTCTCTCTAGATCTAGAGCTCTCAAATCACCAAATGAGCAAAAGTCTCTAATCTAAACATAAAGCTCCTATTTATAGGCCTTGGCTTTTAATGAGATTTCTCATTAATTACAATATTGCCACCTTGCCTTTTGTCTAGATATTACATCATAACGACTCGTTTTCTTCTGTTTCTCGCTACTGCTCGGATTGACGAAGGCGATAGACATAAATGCACTAACAGAACAAGTTCACCGTGTTTGAAACCAAATGAAAATGTACTAAACCCAGCCTGAAGTTTTGATTTACACAATGTCATAGAGTTTTCAGTTGAGTATGGAACCTCAAAGAGCCAATGTTTTTTATCGCAGGTAAGAAAGCAATAAATACCGCAGGGTATTCAATTTATAACGAAAGAACCGCTCGGAGGTACACCGTGGTATGAAATGAGTCTATGTATCGTTGTCTTAACACACAACTGTGTTGAGTCTGCTTTAATTGTGAATAATCAAAACGGATTTAGAGCAAGTCAATAAACAATTAAATTCGTGTATGAAGTGAGTAACCAAATAAGTGCAAGCTTCAATTTTTTGAAAGTATCCCCACAAGGTGTCGTAACCAACAAATGATCTAGTGAAGTCGTAGACCAAGCAAGTCTACTACGACTCGAAACAAAAGAATCTTTGCCAATGATTTGAATATGATGCTCTCAATACATCATATGACGTCTTGAACTGAATATACGAAATGAATAAGTTCAAGCAATTGAACTTGGTTCTGGCATAATCCGATAATAAACGTATGCATCAACTAGGGAATCCCAGCATGGTTACGATGGTGAACTATGACGTAACTTGAAAGAAAGCAGTTTTCAAGAAAGTGTGTTGACTTGGTAGCAAAAGAGCCATTAATAACAATAATGTAGGTGAATCATGAATCAGTAATTAGGTTTAGCAAACTAATATTTAAATTTCAATGAAGTGTTTGTTCGAAACGAAACCACATGCGTAGCAAATGATGCATGTATGTCAGATAAGTTTCCAAGAAAAGGAATAATGAGTATCTGCTAAAATGGAGAAATAACCAGATATCGAAGCAAATGTGTGTTCGCTCTTAGCGAGGAAAAATTAACGTGATGCAACTACCATTTAAGGGAGTAGAGATACAAACATCTACTCGCTAGAAGTAAAAGAAATTCAAGTACTTTCTGTTTGGTCAACGGAACTGGCATATGTGTCAGGTTAATGGTGTCTGTTTGAGTTAACAGATGTGGTTCCTAAGTAACAACCTTCGTGAATTTGGTCATGGGTTCCCGATGGTCCTAAGTATATGTTTTCTAGATTCTCAAAGTTTCGTATTTGGTGTAGAATCGTTATGTGCATCGTGTAGGAAACACCATTCTTGTGTACGTTTAAAACAAGTTATCGTCCCATAATTTTCCGGTATACTTTCTTCCTGAATTCACAGCTACTCGATCATCGATCAGTCGGGAAATACTGGTTGGATCCTCGCAGTTAATCAAATAAGTAAGTCGTCAGTTCTTAGCAATAGTCGCTGACTCTTGTTGGCTAGCTCGTTCGGCTCCTGGTAGTTTGATGTTCATTTGAAAATCATCGTCCTTCCTCCTGATGAGCAGAACTGGGGTTTCTCAAAACGGAAATTTTGGTCTGTTATCTTCCTTCTCTATCCACTACTGAAATTACACTGACAATCCTTGCGTTTCCGAAGGTGTAATCTATTAGGGTGCGTTGTTTGCAGGCGCGACGCCTGGAAATCAAATCGATGCAGAAATTCGACTTGTCGTTGAGAAGATAATTCTGGCAAGTCTTCGAGGAAGATTTCAGGATATTCTCTGATCACGGGGGTATCTTCGAGTTTTAGTTCTTCGGCTGCCTTGTCCCCGACATGAGCCAGAAAACAACACATCCTTTCCGCAACAACTTTCATGCCTTCAAGCAATTCGTGATCTGGAGAGGCGTATCCTGCTTTGTGAGTCACGATCGTTCCTTCATTCGTCATTGGGATGCGAACATCAATCTTTGCTCGATCGCTTGGCAACTAATCCATCCCAATTACCTCGTGAAGCTTCCCAACCCAACTGGTAGTAGTGTAACCGTAAACTTACGCTCTCCGGGTTCTATCTTGCCGTCTCTAGTTACTGCGTTGGCTTCCACTAGCTTCCCATTAGCTAGTTTTCTCGAGTGCGGATTATCTACTTACTTGCTACTAAACCAAGTATGCTCTCAACTCTAGAGACGCGAATCGTAAAATTTACAACAGTATTTGGCAATACAGATGCATTACATTGAGTAATATGGGACGTACCGATATCCTTGCTTGAATTTCTGGCGTGCCTCCCTAGCTCCGGTGTTGAGCTTTCATTCCTGTGCTTGAATATTTCTAGGGCAATATTTTCTGAAATGCTTTTTGCTCCCACAGTTAAAACAACCTTGTGCACGTTTCTGTTTGTCACTCGTTCTGCCCTGATATTCGTCTTTGTCATTGTTTCCTCTGTGATTCTCACTACCATCTTGGCCTCCATTTCTACTTTCAGCACCTTGCCTACAAGTTTCCTTGGGATGCCCCCTCTTGCCACAGTTATCACATTTTCCATATTTACATCGCCCGACATGATAACGTAAACAATTGTCACATTTAGGTAGGATACCCATGTAGTCTTTTCCCTTCTTGGCCTTCTTCTCGTTACTCCCCCGAGTAACCACCTTGAAATTTGCGAGCTTTCTCTTGTTATCGCCAGATGACTCTACAGGAGTCTCCTTTTTCTCCTCCGTAGTGGAAAATTCTCCTCGTCTAACTGCTTCTTTCGTGAGCGCCACGCTTATGTCGATAGCCTCGGTGATCGTTGAAGGTTTAGATGTTGTTACCAGGCTTAGAATCTGAGGTGCCAGTCCCCCAATGAAACGTTCGATCTTCCTAGATTCTGGTTCCACCAAATGCGAAGCAACTTGTGATAATTCGCCAAATCTCTGCACATATTCAGCTATCTTTGGACCTTCCATTTTCAAGTTCCATAGTTCAGTTTCCAATTTCTGGACTTCTGCCTTAGAGCAATATCTCTTAGGCATCAATTCCTTCAGTTCGTCCCACGTCAAAGCATACGCAGTGGTCTCGCCCATTGCCTGAACCTGAAGGTTCCACCATGACAGAGCCCCATCTACAAATAGCCCAGCTACGTACGTGACCTGATGTTCTGGGGCACATTTGCTCAACCGTAAGACAGAATTCGTCTTCTCCACCCAATGCACAAAAGCTAAGGCACCCCCAGTGCCGTCGAATCCTCGAGGTTCGTGGTTCAAGAACTGCTCGTAAGTGCAGCCGCTGGGTGGGTTATTCCCTGAGGTACCTCCGCCGTGTTCGGAGCGAAGGGCCTCGAGTTGTGCGATGGCTTGCGAGATGCGTTCTTGTAGTCGTGCCGTCGATGTGGGCGGAGGGTTGTTGGCATTGACGTTCCCTTGTGTCGACATCTTCTGAGAAGAAGATTGGTTAGGTCAGGTCTTATTTGCTCAGTGAGTGCATTTGGTTGTTTAGTGGTAATAAGTACATACACATAACAGTTCATTATACCAACCAATCAAGCAATAGTATAATCATAGTATAACCAAGTAATTCGGTAATTATGTTTAATGAGAGCATAGCAAGTAAGCACGTAGCATTATAATTATAGCACACACAAATAGATTAATAACGTGCTTGACGAAGACATAGCGACTGAGCTCTCGTTGGTCATTGGTTACAAAGTATTGTCGCATGTTTAGTGATGATTGGCTTCCCCACAATTGTATTGTCTTCCAAAATGTATCATATCAGCAGGGACACAGGGTCACCCTACCCTTGTCCATTAAATATATTAGTGTATCAAAATTTACGTAGTCAAACGTGGTTTTCAAAAGTCTCCACCATCCCGGCTTATCATTAGTGTCTTTACCCAAATTCAATCCGCATAATCCCGAAATCAACTACTCTGGTGACTGAGGTGGAGGAGGAAAGAAAAGTAAATTGTTAACATGCGTGGACTTCCTCCTCGGGCTTGTGTACATGTCGAAGTAATTATCTGCTCTGCCATCCGGTAGTAAAGAAATGAGTATCAGGATCCTGGGAACGGTGTAATAGCAACGGTTGAGAGCGCAAAAGGAACCTTGATATATGTGGAGGATCAAAGTATACTGGTAATAGACAGGGTGGAGGACGTGGTGTCTTACATAAACTTTTTAGACAATATGCTGTCTTGTGATGTAGACACTTAAATCATGTTTTCGGTTATGTAATGTTTTGCATTTGAAGCTACCAAATGTGGTGTCAGCTCGAGCTCCAACATTCTGCGACTCATATCCTCAACTGTAGTTGATGTTACAGGAGCAACTCATCTCGTATGTGGCCTCCATAATGTGAGGGATGGTAAGGGTATAAAATTAGCATAGTGTATTATAGGAACCATCAAATCGGCTCATCCAGCGATGTAGAGGTGAAAGTAGTAAATGGTGTGGCCTGTAAGGCCGTAGAAAATGCTGCTGTAGCAAAAGGATCGTTACGCAGTTACTGACCTGGAGTACCTTTCCGGGGTGCAGGTATGTCTTGAAAGAAAGCGATAGGCACGTTGGCGCAATGGACGTTGGTCTTCATAGGGGAAAAGAGCAATGTCAGCGGTTGTGGGTGCAATATCAAACGTCTCAACTGATAGGGAGATCATTAGATGCGGGTGCTGGGTCGGGTATAAGGGATGCATTTTCTGGTAAATCAAAAGAAATAGGGTCATGATCAAGTAAAGGTGCAGGTTCAGCAGGTGCAACATCAAGCGGGCCCAAAAAGTGCAGAAGCTAGCTCAGGAGCAGGCTCTAGGGCGTCTAACGGTGTGGTGCCTTGAGCAGGTGACAGTGCAACTGTCATAGTGGTGGCGTCGTCCGAGTTAGTAGCAAAAAGCGGTAGCCTGACCGTCTATAGGGCAGTAAATGACGCAGACTCAAAGGAGTCTGAAATCGGGAGTATACTAGAATCAGAGGGTAGCTTGACAACAAGGGTCTCAAAAGTGAAATTTGTAACGACGTTCTCGTCTAATTTTCCATCATCATGGGCGTTATCGGAAGGACCATCAATATTACGTCAATATTGTTATCAATTGTTCGTCGAGTAACCAACCTTCGGAAGGAATGTCCACAAGAGGCGCATTGTCGAGGATCGAAGCCATGGTGTGCTTACCAACGGGATGACCAGTAATGAAGGGGTCATGGACTGAAATAAGAGTGACAGAAGGATTCTTGTCAGATAAACCACCCGCAAAGGTAAAGTATCACCAAAATCTGGTAGCGCGGACTGTTGGAAGTCGTCCTCGTCCTTGGTCAGCATATCTGGATCACTTTCATGGTCTGACGTAAATGTCTCTGGTGCAGATGCAGTCTCATCATTTGTGACGGCGGCCGTAGGGTTATCAATGTCTGATAACTCGCCTTCTAAATGGTGTGACGTGTGTGCCGGTTCATAATAGTCATAGCATGTATACCCATAGTAATTATTAACAATTAGTGTATGAAAATATTCACCACATATGCACGTATATCAATAATCAGCAATTAAGCGTGTAAGTAGTAACAATGTAATCATGTAATCATCCTAGTCTTCCCCAGACTATCCCACCCAGTCTCTCAGACTAAACTCCCTAGTCTCTCAGACTAACTCCCTGGTCTCTAAGACCAACTCCCTGGTCTCTAAGACCAACTTTCCCAGCCTCTAGGACTAAATCCCTGGTCTCTAAGACCAACCTCCCAGTCTCTAAGACTAAATCCCTGGTCTCTAAGACCAACTCCCTGGCCTCTAAGACCAATCCTCCCAGTCTCTAAGACTAATTATCCCTAGCCTCTATGGCTAATTCTCTGGTCTCTAAGACCAACTCCCTGGCCTCTAAGACCAATCCTCCCAGTCTCTAAGACTAAATCCCTGGTCTCTAAGACCAATCCTCCCTCAGTCTCTAAGACTGATCCTCCCTCAGCCTCTAAGACTGATCCTCCCTCAGCCTCTAAGACTGATCCTCCCTCAGCCTCTAAGACTGAATTATAAACATAAATTTTGAAATGTGTACTTGTGCCTTTTTGTTTGTAAAAATGTTTGTTCCCTGGATCTGGACGCTTTGTGTATGCAATGTAAAAGTGTTTGAAAATGTTTTCGTGAGAGCCCTGATGATCGTAGTCTAGACTCGAGAAAGAATCCTAGTTCGCTACGACCGAAGCTCTGATACCAAGCTGTCACACCCTGACTTTTACGGAAGCGTGATTATTGGTGTGACTTCTTAATACCATTGCATACGATCATAACAACACTATATGAAAAAATCAGTAGATGCACATCCATTAATTTAAGTTTAAAAGTAGTACAACAAAATTGTCTGAAATGTCAATACCAAATTCAAGTTACAAACCATAACATGTTTTAAGGAGTTCAAAAAGACTCAACAAAAGATTTTAAAACAAACCCGAGTTTAGGACCACGTATCTCGTCCAGGATTAAGATACGCTCCTAAACCCTAATGACTTGGATGACATCTTTATTCACAACACGGCTTAAAAACTCCAACGCCCGCCAGATCCAATTTACAAATTCCCTGAAATACATGTAGTTTGAAAAATCAACATAAAGTTGAGCGATTTCATGTGTAAGTGAGAATGTATAGACCTTTGTAATGTGTCTGTATGTATGAAAATCCCTGATATGTAGCAATTAAGGAAAAAGAGATCACCATTGGGTTGCAAAGCCAATGATATGTGTGAAGTGATGCAGGAAGACTCAAACCTAGCAAATTTGTGCGTCGGGCACATAGTCACCGCCTGGTCCACTCAGCGGACTCAGGAGTGGGGCTCGCTACACCCAACTAGATCTATCACTCATGTCCCTCGGTCCTACAACGAGGATTAATGGCCTCAAGTTCCACCTACCCACTCACATGATCTAAGTAGTAAACCCTCCTTAAGCTAACCATACCATGTATATAAAAGTCTGTAATAATCGTAACATGTATTCCACCCCCGAAGTATAAAAACTGAAAACAGTTAAGAGAAAAGGGGGACATGAACTCACTGTATTGCGTCTTCGTACTTGTAACCCAAATCTCTACGGCAAACACGACTACCTACAATGGTCTAACATCTATTAGACGAACGGGTCGTGCCTTGTCTTAGTGTTGATTAGTGCCTTACGTTTTAAAGTGTCTTCAATATTTTTGTAATAATATTTCTCAAGTGTTGTTATTCGTATTTCCTTCCCAAGGATGGGAGTATTTCATACTTGTGGATTCGTATCCTTGTATTGGTATATCTTGCCCTAAATAACATAACTAGTTCACAAATCAAACAAATATTCACACAAGCGTTTTCGTAATAAATATATATTCTAAATATATATTTATCCGCTTTTGTTTACGAAAACCCACCTCCGACACTTTGTATTTTGTTACAAAATTTATGGCGAGGTTTGTATTTGAAAAGCATAGTCTAAAATACACTTGTAAACCCTTATATAGAAAATATTTTCTAAGTGCTAGGATTTTCAGAAAATTTCGCCATAGTCTCCTTTGTAAATAGAGGTGTCCATGCTAAATAACATATCATTTTCTTTAACATATAACACGTTAGATTGCTTTCAAATAACCAACCCGATATTTAGACATGCAAAATACTGCTTATATCATTTCAGTTTTAATATACAAAACTGAGCTGTTTTCGGACATTTTAATAAAATAGTTATCTTATTCCAAAAATTCCTAAATTTTTACAGAATGTCTTAAACAATCCAAATATTATTGTGTAAAAATATCGGGGTTCAAATCATCACCAATATTTTATAGAAAATCATTTTCCGGACTGAAATCAGATTTATCTTTTTCTGACTGCAGTCCGCGGAATAATTTATTTAAAATTCCTCGTACGTCCGATTTAAGAAATTCCAGTGGGAGAATTACAAATACATCGGTGGTCATCTACAGTACAAATTTCATGATCTAATTCTTCACAGAACTCAAGTTATGACGAAAAATACAACACATATTTTCAGCAGAAAAATGCAGCTTGAGCTGCTGTTACAAAACGACACTTTAAAAATAGTAAACGAAATCCAAAAATTATGATTCCAGTGCCATTAGAACCGTATTTCATAATAACACGTTATAGACTCAAGAATCAGTTTTTCGTTAAATATTGACCTATTTACAGCCAGTTGAAGGTGGCTGAAAATGCTAATCAGGATGTTTTTTATAGGTTAAATGTTACTAAAACACACACATACGATCGCTATACTTTCTAATACGATTAACATCAGACCATAAGTCATTTACAGCAGGTCATGGTTTGTTTAATTCACATTTATCATAATTTCATCATCATTTTAACAATACTTCATCACTAGACTAGTTTATGTTCAATACTTGTTTATGTTCTTTAGAGTTCTTATGTTTTTTTTATCTTTAAACATCATTAACCACTTAAATAACAAGTAAAATACAAGGATCTAAGTGCTTATCACTAGTACAAAGCTAGGGGAGTTCAAGAGTGTAAAAATGGTGGATAAAAGAAAATGAGAGCGGTCCTTGAGCTTCCGAACACAGCAAGCTTCCTACCCTTGCTTCTAGCACCTTTGTATGAGTATGGAATGTAAAGAAGTTGGATGAATGATGGTGAAGTTGTTGTTGTTGTTGTTTGCAGCCGAACACAAGAAAGGAAGGAAGGAGAGAAGTATGGTGTTGTGATGTTGGTGAATGAATGGCTAAGGTTCTAATGGTTCACACTTATAACCATCTTCTCATGTAATCCTTTGTGTAATATGTTCATCATGGGGAGACAAGATCTAATAAACTAATGCAATAAAATCCAAGTGTGTAAGGGCCATAATGGCCGTAGACTAGGTGGGGGGGGGGGGGGTCTAGCATAGGTTAAACTAAATTAGTTACAATCTAGTTAAATCTTGAGTATTAGTTACATATCTTGGTTATTAGATATTTTTAGTGGGTGTTATGATGTTCGGGGATCATAACTAGCTTGGAAACATTAAAAACAATGCTTTTTGCAATATTTTAGTGTTCCGGGTAATGTCCGGTTGTTCGGTTAGGTATCGTTCCGTTAAAGTGCTTAATTGTTCCGTAAAGTGTCCTTTATAATGCTTTTTGTGTCACAATTAATTCCCGGCACTTAGGAAAACATACAGGACCATTTTGTCAAGTTTTTGCACATTACTAGCATAATTAAATGCTGAATTTTGTTATTAAGTGCAGAATTCTGTATTTAGAGTGTGTTTTAGGCACTTCCCAGCGCTATAACTATCACCTAGTGACGCAGTTTTATGGTCCTCACTTCCCTACACTCCCTACTAGTGTAGTGTCCTGTCTCTGGCTCATACTGGCCTCATAACATTGTTTGTCTTTGTGCTGGCATTGTCAGCATGTTTACTGGGTTATCCGCTCACTGTGCTATCTGTGTTTTGTGCATCAAGTTTGTCACCAAAGTTTGTGTGTAATAAATGGAGTGACAGTATGGATGTGATGCATGTGTATGCATGTATCAGAAATCAGAAATCAGTTTAATCAACAGTTGTAATTAAGCACAGTCATTAAGCATAAATCAATATTAATTAAGCGTACGGATGCATGCAAATTTGACAGTTGTCACAGAAAAATACAGGTTACGGTATATGAAGGTAAAAACGGTAGTGAACCGATACCAGGAACGCCAAAAGTCGGTACCGAATTGGTACTTAAGATCTTTCGGTTCGGCAAATTTGGTACCGGTACCCAGAACAATTTGCTCATATCTGACCACGGGTTTCATACGAACAACATCGTTACCATACAACTTTTTTGGTTGATTTTCTTTCGGTTATCTTTTAGTGTTTTTTCTACATTTTATTTTTATTCTTGTCAGCAGTTCCGTTCGCAACACGCTCGTAATGATTTCAAAACACATGTAAACACAGACTAAATAACAAAAGAAATTCGCCGCAACGCGACGAACTTCTTTAAACCTAGTTTAGCTAATAATTTCTATCGGAATTGCAATATGCGTACATCCTTATGATTTGGTAGTAAGTTGGTGGCAAATTAGGTCATAAATTAGGCGTTTTTTAAGACCATCTTTCATATCCACCTCGGGCGTGTTTGGGATTCCTTTTCCACTTCTCCTTTAAAAGTCCTTTTCAAAACAATAAGCTAGAAATTCTTACTTCTCCATTTTGACTTAGCATAATTGGAGCTTGAAGAACTTATTTCATGGTGTTTGGGATTCCTTTTCTCTTCAAAAGTACTTCTCAGTGCATGTTTGGGATTCCTTCTCCTCCTGTTGGGGCTAAAAGGACTTTTGAAAAGGAATCCCAAACACCCACCTCCACCTCGGTCCACTGACGCTGCACCGTTCCGCTCTGCTCCATTACACCGATGCACCACCACCGCTCCGCTCCACCGATGCACCACCGTAAATCGATCCGCCTCCTCCGCCCTATCTCCCCTGCCTCATCTCCTCCGCCCTATATCTTCCGCCTCATCTCCTCCTTCAATGGAGTTCGAACACGATTAGGTCATTATTAAACGACAGAGACAAGTGTCAATCGAATTTGAACACGATACGGACCGTTCTTCAATCAGGTAATTTCAGTCGAATCTTAAAGATCTGGTTCAATATACACCTGTTTTTGATTTCTAGGTTACAACTTTCCCTTTATATACGTTTATATTCGTTCAAATCATGTCAATGCATTGATGAATGACGATATGAGTTCAATCTGCATCAGATCGTTTTCACATATTAGGGTTTAGCAAGGTTATGATCTTCAATTTGATCAATTGTTAGGGTTTGTTGACTATTGATTTCGTTGAGACTATTGTTAATCCGAAAAACTGTTCATATGTAATCTGTTGAGAATTTAGACTGTTGATTTCGTTGATAATTGTTTAATTGCCTATCAAATTGTAGCAGATTTTTACACTGAAATTGATTTGTTGTTGTTTGGCTACTTGATTTATTAGGTTTTAGGTTTAATTGGTTGTATATTTTGGTCATCATCACTAATGTTTTAGGGTTTATAATTTGTATTTGTTTCATCTGTTTCAATTGATTTTAATGGAAAATTTATGTGTTATCATAGTCTATATGCCGTTTGAATTTTTATTTGTTATTTAGAGGATTGAATGAGCAGATTACTATCGGTTTATGCTGATTACCGGTGAATTTTGAGTTATCAGGTAAATTAGCTCACAGATAGTTTATTTTCTGTTTTTATAGCTTGAATTTTGATCCTTAGATTAGCTAGGGTTTATAGTCTATTAAATTGTATTTGTTCCGTCGGTTGTGTACAGGATCCTGGTTCAGAGTCAAAGAGTGCCACGATAATTAGGAGGCATAATGAGTTTTGATCGAAAAGGTTGATTCCATTAAAGTTTACTCATACCTGAGATTCTTTTCAACTTTTCGTTATCAGAGTTACCTATCTGATTAGAGTTATTTGACATCTTAAATTGTCAGAAACTCCTTGTCTGATTATTTTGCCTGTTATTGTGTGTTCTACAGGAGGCATTGCTAAAATTAGGATTTTATTGTGGCGAGGAAGACGAGGAGTTTGCTAGCTTCTCAAGTGGCACAGAGAGAGCTGTAAAAACATGGCAGGTGAGCTACTAATTGCATTTTCTTATCAAAAACGATATTAAAAATACAAGTTTATGCATTTTCTGATTGTGAAGCTGGTATATTGTTTTTTACTCTTGTGGTGTTACTTTCTATTTGTGCATTAGTTTACTTGTGTGATTTGTGCTTGCAAGTCTTCCATAGGTGTGCCCGAAACTGGAATAGTGGCAGCAGAGCTTTTGGAAAGATTACTTATAGACCAACAAGACCGGACGCCTGGCTTCAAGGTAAGTGGAAATCTTGAAACTTGATAGTACCAGAATTTTGAAATCCTAGTGGTGCAAAATGGGTAGCTTGGGTTACGGGTCAAAACGGGCTTATTTAGTATATAGGTCAAAACAGTTCGTGTTTGGTTAGGCTGACCTACAAAACACTCTTTGTTTCTTTTTTTTTTATAACTTATAAATAGTTCTGCATTACATATATTTACGTAACAATTATATTAGAGCGATTCAGAAGGTTTAATACATTTAAATACATTGTGGATTACTTTTAACCCGTGTGTAAAACAGATCTTGTTTTTGCAAATCAGTGTTTTCAAAAAGCATGTCTCATCCTGCTTCTTCAAGATTTTGTTGTTTCCTCTCTAATAAAGCACACATAATCACTTTTTCAGTTTGTTTGTCAAACAATATTTTTTATTATTTCTGTTTTGTAAAAGCATTAATCCAATAATCGTCTCAAAACGCAATTCTAAACGCCTTTTAAATCTTTTAGCTTAACGCATTAGAGGTTAAACTTGGGTCTGAATTGCCACCTCTAAGAAATACCATAATGGCTAATGTAATGTTTTTGGTTGTTCTAGAAGGGTGCAAATGGAGTTGCTTCAAATTCTATAGCGCAAACACCAGAAGTTGCTTTGAAAATTGTGAAAGAAGTTCCAGAAAATGAGGTGTCCGATAATCGAGTCTTTCTTCTTGGAGAAAACAGATATGAAGACTCCTCGAGGCTGAAAAACCAAAGTAGTCAAAGTCAACCGAATAACAAAGGTGTTGTGACGACGAAGTGCATTACATGTCGTGGGGAAGGCCGGTCATTGTGCTTAGGTGCGTGTTTTTATTTTCTAAACAACATTTTGACTAAACAATACATGTAGAGGTGGCACAAAACAAATTAAGTTCACCATATACATATGCAAGATAAGTTCAAGAGAATAGAAATAAGTTCAAACTTCAAACAAAAGAAAGAATAACATCATCTGCATAATCTATTCGAACCCTCCTAATCCAAACACTTGCTAACTAATTTGAGTGAACATTCATTTGTTTTTTTACCATTTAACAAGCTATTTTGTTGTAGAATGTGACGGAACGGGTGAGTCAAACATAGAGCAGCAGGTTAGTATATACCTTGAAAGCTTCATTCTCTACTAATACATTATAGGCAAACTGTATGAAAGAGAAACAACCTCATTTTCTGTAACCTTACCAATAAAAAGGCATGCTATTAGCATGTTTAAGCATGAGCAATTTTTAGAAGATCAGGTTGCGACATCCAGTTATAAAAAATCTGCTAAAATCAGTAATAAAATATAAGTTGGTTTCTATTTAATACCTAATTTAATGTCGGTTAAACTTGGGAAAAAGGTGTAAAGCTTGCTTCTATTCATATAGCTTGCCTACTTAGGTTTCGTTTTAGGGGTCGTAATGTTGAGTTTTGGTGCAGTTTTTGGAATGGGTAGGTGAAGACACAAAATGTCCGTATGAGTTGTAACAAGAATACTTTGATTTCTTACCATAACAGGAAAGGTAAGATATGTCGTATGCGTTTGTTTATCTCTTTTGGCTACTAATTTTGACACTTGACAACACTAAGTTAGTTTGTTATTTCAGCGAAATAAATGCTCGAGTTTTCTATACAAATGCGGAGCAAAGAGAAGCGATAGTTGCTGCAGAGAGGCGTGCAGTTGATGAAAGAGTGAAAAAAGAATCGAACTAAAAAATAAGGTATTGATTGATATTTGAACTTTCCGTTTTTCTTTGTATTGCTTATTAAAATACATTATAGGTGACGGTCTGCAACGGAATCGATAACAACTTTGTGGTTATAAATCAGAAAGGGATCGATCCTCCATCGTTGGATCTTCTTGCTAGGGCAGGGGTAGCTAATACTAGATCAATAGGAGAAATATGGAGCGATTGGTTTTGGCTTGTGTGATTCATTACAAAAGTGCAGTTTCAACATATTTGATGTTTCGATATGGATGTTTTATTATGAGCAACATAGGATATTTGTTATGATTTTCAAATTCCATAAATGGTTACATTTTTAAATTCTTCTAGTAGGTATAAATAGATATAAGTAGCAAGTATAATAAATAAATAAATGGCAAAATGGTGACATGGTGATAAAAACACGGTAGCAAAATGGTGTAGCAAAACGGTAGCAAACAAGCGGAAACGGTAGCAAAATGGTGACAAAAAGCGGTAGCAAAACGGTGGCAAAGGGAGCGGTAGCAAAATGGTGACAAAAAACGGTAGCAAAACGGTGGCAAACAAACGGTAGCAAAAAACAAAGCGGTAGCAAATAGGTGACAATAGGGCAATTGCTACGTGTGTTTTTTCTACCGAAATTTTGGTGGCAAAACGGTATCAAAAGGGCTTTTGCCACCGTTTTGCGACCGAAAATGTGGTAGCAAAAACCCTATTCTCTAGTAGTGACCTTTCCATAACCACCTCCAAACGCTGGCCCTGCACCCATTCCCGAACCAACCATGGGGTTGGATGTGGTTCTTAGAACACTCGCACCAACACGTCCAATTCCAGAACCCGAACCCATGGTTACATTTGAAGCCACAGGGGTTTTGCTTGGTTTTTTCATTCTCTTTTCTTTACGATTTATCGCCTCAAAATCAATTCCAATGTCAGATTGCTGGTTTGTTTTAGCTGCACATCCAAAAATAGTGTCATGACTCAAATAGGTACTCAAGAACATGAGATAACCACTATCAACTAAGCAAATCTTTTTAATTTTTTTCAACTTTTTTATATTAAAAGGTTAAAAAATATTGTATTAAAAAAAAACTATTTAAGGTATATATATGTAGCTCATAGACGAGCTAACTTGTTAAGATATATATGTAGCTCATAGACGAGGTATATATGTATGTAGTTCACGAGCTGCATGTTTAGCTCGTTGATCTACATCTGTTTTTATAAAATTTCCACAAAAATTAGAAATATTGAAATAATAAAATTTCCAGATTGGCCACCTTGTGATGACAAGAAACCATGAGGCAACATAGACTGACTGCTCTGAGCAGTGAAACTAGGCGGCAACACAAATAGACCGGTAGCCACCTTGAACTGGAAAAGCTAATTGTGGCTTTTGTTGACCAAATTGAGCTGGATAACTAGTCTGGGATGTAGGTTGATCAAATGGTGTCTGATTTGGTTGACCAAATGGTGTCTGATTTGGTTGACCAAATGGAGTTTGGTTTGGTTGACAAAATGGGGTGTGGTGAGGTTGATCAAATGAGGTCTGGTTAGGTTTATCAAATGGTGTCTGGTTTGGTTGACCCAATGGGGTCTGGTGAGGTTGATCGAACGGGGTCTGGTTAGGTTGACCAAACGGGATCTGGTTTGGTTTACCAACGGGGTCTGGTTGAGTTGACCAAAAGGGGTCTGGTTTGGTTGACCAGTTTGAGAAGGAAAACTGATCTGTGTTGAAAGTTGATCAGGTTGTGGATGAATACCATTCTGCGTTGGTCCAGTTGGGGGAAGTATACCTGCTAGAATGTCAACGGTTTGGTCAAAACCGCCACCAAATCCTGTGTCATTCACCGTCATTTGAGCAACTGTCTGAGGTGGTTCAGTGAAGGGTGATGTTGACTGTTGAGCTGAAAATACATTAGTAGAAACGGCGGTGAATGGTAATGTTGACTGTTGAGCTGAGAATACATCAGTAGAAGGGACAACTGTAAAAGGACCATCACAAAATGGATCATCAAATTGCTGCATAAAAAGTAAAATACAAGCATCAACTGATGTGCGTGTGAGTGTGCACGCGTGTGTGCACCCGTGTGTGCGTCTGAGTGTGTAGTGAGTTTTCAAGACAAACCTGAGTGGTTGGTGATGCAGCAACAAAGATCTGACTAGGATTAGAGATAGTTGGAGCAGGTGGTTCAGATGGCATAAGAGCCAATACATCTGAAGAGAAAGAGTCTGATAGAGAACCAAACAAGTCCGCCTCAGCGTTGCTTGATGCTGACGGGGCAGCTACTATATCCACACCAAACTTTTATTATGTATATTTCAAGAACTATAGTAACTAATTAGAAATAAACTGTCAGGTACAATTATACCGATAAACACAGGGCGGTTTTACCTGAGGTGCAGCACAAGGGTCAAAAAAAGGTCGAACCCTTCCAGTTCCTTTTCGGAGATCACTGAAGGTGTGATGGCTGCTGGAGGTGGTGTAGTGGAGGTGGTGCCCCAAGATTTTGTCCAGATAACTTTTGTTCAAACCGGCTGTTGGGTTTAATCGGTTGTTTAGCAGCTTAATGGGTCAACTGGGTCAGCAACTTAACGGGTCAACTGGGCAGCAGCTTAATGGGTCAACTGGGCCAACAGTTAAGGTGTCTTTAACATGTTTATTTTATTGTTTGTATAGTAAAGCAGTGTGCTTTTGAATTATGGGTCACGTTCTCAGATTTGTAGTGTTAATAGACGTCGTTTACTGATCATGATCAGGTAGTGGATATTGTTGGAAGATATTTAATCAAGAAATCTTGTGTATTTAGAATGTCAATTATAATAGTCAAATCATAAAGTCAAACTGATAAAATTAGCGGTTAAGTTTAGTTGAGGCGGTGAGTCTATAACAAACTAACTAACTCACAACAAACGCGATACACACTAATAATACTTGCCCATTTATACCCAACTAGAAGTTCCTCTCAAAGTTTCATATGAATTGTCATCTCACATTATTACAAATAACCAGTACCAAACAATAAAGATCAGCAAACTGTGAGCAAATGGAAACTCCATTTAATGATCATCAAATTGCTACAGCAGCCACATGTTGATGTGAACAGCAGGGTAGCCCTGTTCACAGCCCTGTTTATCGCGCACTTCATCATGAAATCATTAAGGCACTTGTCTTTGGTCCTGTACTCGTTCAAGTCCATGCATCAACAGCGTTAAAGAATACACGCCAACCAGAAGTTCATTTGGGCATTCAAGAATTTTACTAGTGTTAAGCTACAAGTTCTGGTATGTGTTTCATTTTACCAGAAGTTCGTTTAGGATATTTCACATCTATGTTTCATTCAAATTTAAGTTGGGTCTTAAGAATAGTGTTGAGATCTTGCAAAGACTACTAGTTGTCAGTCATGTTTATACACACATAGCATAATGTCCTATTTGACACAACAAAGCGAAATGGCCACCCATGGTGTTGGTGGCAATTTTATTCATCAAAGAGACTTAAAACTTAATATTGCATTACATTTTACAATACTATACTTGTATCCCTAAATAAGAACAAGAAGAATTAAATACAACACACAAAAGAAGAACCAAATCCAACATACAACTAGGGATGTCAAACCCTTCGCACTTTTGCAGTGAACACCATCACTTTCACATAAACCCAATTTTCAAGGCTATTCATGACGTGAAAAAAGGCATGTCTCCCACGGCGATTAACAATTAAAGCAATACACACCATCCAAAATCCGGTAACAAAACCAGTGGCCCCTCCAATATAATACCATCTTTGAAGATCATCTATGCCTTTCCCTTCATCCATATTTTCACGAGTGGCGGGTGGACGTTCTAATTCTTTATCTCCTGGACAATATTTGGACAGGGGAAGGCCGCATAATCCTGCATTTCCAATGTACCTTGACGGTTCAAAGGTCTGGAGTTGAGTGCCGGATGGAATTCTTCCTGACAAGCTGTTGTACGACACGTCTAGATAGTTTAGCAAGGTCATTTGAGACATGCTTGATGGTAGTCCTCCTCTAAGATTGTTTCTAGATAGATCCAAAATTAGAAGTTCTTTCATCTGACCAATTTTTGATGGAATCTCTCCAACTAGAGCGTTCATTGACAAGTCGAGTGCAACTAGTTTATGGAGATCGGTTAGTTTATCGGGGATTTTTCCAGTTAAATTGTTGCTTGATAAATTGATGATCTTTACCAATTCTAGAGTTCTGCTAAATTCACGCAACCTTCCTTGCCACTTGATCATGGAACGGTCAACATATGCCATACTAAGGTTAAAAGAAGGGTTAAAAGAATGCACATTTTGGTCGACTGCTAAAACTTGAACCATGGAAGTTAGATTACTGAGACATGAGGGGATGGTTCCCTGGATTTTATTCATTGACAAGTCTAGAATTTGTAGATATAATAGCCGACATAAATGTGAAGGGATGGTTCCAGTGAATTTATTTGATGTTAAGATAAGAGCATACAATCTTGATAACCTCTCCCCGATCCAGCCAGGCACGTAACCAGAAAACTTGTTGGCCCCCAAATTCAAAAATGTTAACTGGGTGAAATTCTTTAAAGATAAGAGCAATTTTCCTGAGAAGTTGTTATTGTATAAATACAAGACCTCAAGATTGATCAAAAACTTGATAGAAGTAGGAATCCTTCCAGATAGATTGTTATACCCTAGGCTAAGAATTTTTAGTTCGGTAAAATGCCACAAACAGTCTGGAATTGGTCCAGTGAATGCGTTGCGTGAGAGATCAAGAACCAACAAAGACCCGTCAACAATTTGGCACAAAAAGAAGATTTGTCCAGATAAATTATTTTTGGAGAGGTCTAGCTTATTCAAACGGGAAGGAACATTCGGTATATGACCATAAAAGTAGTTTGAACTTAAATCTATGGTTGAAGAATGTGGGTCAAAATTTGAAAGCATATCTGTTATTGTCCCGATAATATTGTTGAAAGCAATATTCAAATATCTCAAACGAGAAGGCCACGTGTTCCAAAAGTCCTCTGGAATTTTATCTGAAATTTGGGTATTGGCAAGATCAATACTGGAAAGATTTTTCATTGTTTGAATCCATTTAGGGAAATGAGGTCCTAGCTTGCAAGAACTCAAGTCAATATCTTCAATGCTGGAAATATTTGACATGTGAGCTTCTAAAGGAACTCCTTCCAGTGAGTTGTTTGAAAGATTAACAGATAAAATATTTGACTTTTCAATATTTTCGGAGATGGCACCTTTAAGAAAGCTAGAAGAAACGTCTAGTGTTTGAAGCATGGGTAGTTGCCACGCTTTTTCACTTATAGTTCCATGTAACTGATTATTGGAAAGTTCTAGATCTTCTAGGGATGAAAACTTTTGGATATCATCAGACAACGACCCTGTGAATTGGCTATATGAGGCATCCAAATACTGTAAAGTAACTGATGTGCATCCAGACAAGTTACTCAGGAAATCAGGTAACTTGATAGGCATTAAGTTTCCACTAAAATACAAATATGTCAAACCACACAGATTTCCAAGATATTTGGGAATCTCATCTAACATGTTCCCAGAGAGATCAAGATCTACAAGTGCATTGCTGGTTAAAGGGAATAACCACTGATACATGGATGAGTTGAGATTGTTATCTGAGAGAGAAAGGATAACAATTGATGAAGAAAAAGAAGAGTTGACATATGAATAAAAATATGCCCAGCTTTATATACACTCCAAGCATGAAATAGCCTCATATTAAACGCCTACAAAACAAAGTTTTTGCTGATTTTCTTTCTACTTTCATGTCCACATACGTGTGGAAAATTTGTGTGGATTGTTAGGCATGCAAGACTTACAAGACTAACGAAAACCACATAACTTATATATTTGTCCCAAATAATAAAAGCTGGTCATGTCAATGACTCACAAGTCTTCAGAGTTAGTTTCCAGTTAGAGATCATAAAAGCTGGTCATGTCAAAGACTCAAAAGTCTTCACACATTTATTTCAGATCCAAACGATACGTTCCACTCAATTTCTTTCCACTTGCAAGTGCAAAACATTGTATATATAATAGAATTATATTTGATTTTGTTTCAAGAGGTTTGATAAAAACCATTTTCCAAACATAAAAAGCTAACTAAAGAATAGAGAAATTGGTCTTAAATTAATTAATTGTCAAAGGCTCATAAGCCTTTACTATTTATTTCAGTAAATTGCACAAATTGCCATGTTGTAATGTCATATTGTTGTTTTAGCATCGCTGAGACACTTCCAAAGAAATGACATTTTTTTTAATGGCAAAGGTTACATTACTCCTCCTATACTACACCAATAAATACTAAATTATACCCAATGTCAGGATTCAATTCGAACCCTAATGTCAGGATTCGAACTTTGGTCTTTTCTCTAAGAGCAAGAGCCTCTACCACCCAACTATAGCTGGAATGGCTATTATTTGATATTCATGGCTAAACGTCAAGTCGTAAAAATTAATTTATTTTAGCATTAAAGAATCATATAATTCTTCATTTCCAAAGGAGAAACAAGTGAGGCATACTAATTTCTTGAAGCATGTGCAATATCAGCAAGACGAGTTCCGTGTGGACCCCATGACTCGTGGCTTGTAGCATCAAGAACTGCAAGACGGATACGATTGAAAACTTAGACCATGCCGTGTGGGGATCGTCCCCCACCGGCGCCGCGCGTCCCCCTCCGTCGCACACCGCCCCCCTCCCTCCGTTGCGTCGCTGGCGTCCAAGAACGGACGTTTGGGACGAGCCATGTGATTGGCTGATGGTGGGCCCCTCAAGTTGTTCTCTCTCTCTCTCCTTTATTATATTTTTTTATTAAATTTGGGTAGTACCCACACCCTTGGGTAGTCCCCTTTGGATGGTCCTTCATCGAAGTGACATGGCGCCTACGTGGCAGATAGTCCCCAAAGGGACTACCCAAACCACACCCAATGGTATTAGCAATCAATCTAAAGGGAATTTAATTTGCCTTATGGATGGGTCAGTTTATGTTTTATCTTTAATGGGTCAAACTAATAACATCAAAGATTTGATTCAAACTGCATAAAAACCTCCTCTAGATCATTTAATTGTAAAAAAGAAAATAGATCATCACTGGAATAGTTTAAAAAATTCGTTATCATATAGAATATAAAAATAGTTATAAGAACACATATAAAAATAGTTATTGGACAAAATGTGTTTGGGGTCAACCCCGACTGAATCTAGCAAAAAATTGTCTGTTTTGACCCGTTACCCAACCCACTGATCTCACGACCCACCCACTTAGCCACCTTTAGAAAACGTTATATTTTGGTCAATGTGGTTTTCTTATATTACTGATTAATAACAACTATCATACTAAACTACAAAAATCATAATATAGATCACAACCACCTTCGGTTAGTTTGCAGCCCTAGTCAATGAGACAACAAATTATTTGTTGGCTCATTGCTTTATTCTCATGGTTCTTAAAAAGTCAACCAGTTAGCATGTAAAACTTGAAACTCAGATATCATACTTCACTACAAGAAATAGGAGCAATAGCGGCGACACTATTAGCGGCGACAGCCAATATGTCGCCGCTATTGGCCTTATCCGCACCCGGTGTCCCACGTTAAACCCTAGCCACACGTTTCTTATCATCGTCCAACGGCTGGGGTTTGTCTAGGTTAATAGCGGCGACACATTTCATCAATAGCGGTGACAGGTTGTCGCCCCTATTGGTCCGTCGAATAAACAGCCAAAAAACCAAAGAAAACAAGATAAATTGACATTATCATTGCTTAACCAGCAGTATGCTGAATTTCAAAAAGCATATATCACCAACATAGCATTAAACATGAACAGATAACTTCAATTTTTTATAGAATTTAAGAAACAAATTAGTCAAACACGCTTTCAAAACGCAGTGCCAAACACCTTTATATTCAGATCACTATAAGCAGAAGTTTTATTGCTTATGTTATGCCCCATCATCCTTGCTCACCAAGTGTTTGTTGAATTGCCTAAATGAAATTAAAAGTGTTTTATTTTTAATCACTTTACCAGTTACAATGTGAGTTTGAAGCTGAATTGACTGTTGCAGTTATTTGATTTTGTGAGATGAAATCTGAGTTTTGGTTATTTGATTTTGCATCTTTGAAGCTTGCAGTTACAATATTCCTGCATTTTTAGTTTGTTTGTTATGATTTGATTTAACTGTGATGTTATATATGAATATTTGAGAGCTGCAAAATGTATCAAGTATTAGATCATTAAAACCCTAAATTAAAAATGGTTAAAGATCTTGACTTTGATATTAAAGTGGTATTTCCTGTTTATATATGTCATGTAAAAGATTTGGGGTGGTTATTGTTGACCGAGCCTTAAAAAAACCATCTTTTAAAGCGCCTGGTTCCGACCCGTTCCAACCCGTTCCGACTTGAGCATGATATTAAAGTTGTTAAAACCATTTTTAAACCGCCCCGTT
This sequence comes from Helianthus tuberosus, assembly GCA_030545235.1. Classification (NCBI taxonomy): domain Eukaryota; kingdom Viridiplantae; phylum Streptophyta; class Magnoliopsida; order Asterales; family Asteraceae; genus Helianthus; species Helianthus tuberosus. The sequence continues at coordinate 7,623,160 of CM060362.1, forward strand.
TCCACCCGAGCATGACATTGAAGTTGTTAATGGTGCGAAGATGATAATCTGAAGAAGTGAAGATGGATTTGTTGTTGTTACCATCTTTCTTCTTGAAAAAAAAAATAAATAAAAATTTGAAACCAACCCGTTCCCACCTAAAACTTGTTCCGACCCAAACCAAGGGCGGACCCAAGCCCAGCCCAAGGTGGGCGGGCGCACCTCTGGGGAAAAAAAAAATTAGTGCTAAGTTCCATCGAAAATCTCGTCCGCACCCCTTGGAATTTTTCGTCCGCACCCCTTAGGTAAAAAGTGTTATCAATTTATATTTTGTATTTTTTTAGTAAACTCTTATTTTAAAAAAAAATATTACCTAAATTATATAACTTTTAATACCTAACTAACTAAACCCAAATACACATACCTTTACCTACTTATAATTCCTAACTAGCTAGCCCAGTAAGTCTTAGCCCATTAACCAAACCCAACAATATTTCAAACTATAATAAAATAATTAAAGCCCAAAACCTTTAGAAATTTTCTCCCGCTCTCTCTCTCTTGCATCCCTGCACTGACAACGAACAACATCACCCAGCGACAACAGTCCAGCAGCCGGCGACCACCGTAATCAGCCACCATACCACCGTCGTTTGACACCAAATCTTACCGGAATCCGAATACGGTTAAGTTTATTTGTTATTTTGATGATTTTGGTTGATATTATAGGAGAAAAAAGGTAATAAAGTTGTTAAATAGGTTTGAAATTTTTATGTGTTTTGACGTTGTTTAGATGATTTTTAGGGTGATTATGTTGTTTATATATTTTTAGGGTGATTACAACTTACGTTATGATTTCTAGGGCTTGAATAGTTGAAAATTAAAATTGAAACATTATGTTATGGAGCGATGAACTTATTTTATATAGAGAAAGAATTGCTTAGAAATTAGCTTTAGATGATGTTTTGGATAGATTTCAAAAAATGAAAACCCGTAGGGCGTCGACGTTTTAATTATGTTTGTAACAAGGTTTGACATGTTTTTGATGATTATATAAATTTAGTTTGATATTCGTTTGTTTTACGTGACCCGACCCGATACGAACCGAGTTTTTTACTTATATACCTAGGGGCCTAAAATTTTTAAAAATATTCCGCACCCCCATGGAAAAATTCCTGGGTCCGCCACTGACCCAAACCCATTTGGACCTAAACCAAAACAACCTTTTTTTAAGCGACCCGTTTTGACCCGAATCCGGATCAAAACTGCCTGTTTAAAATAGTATCAATGGGATTTGTTTTAAATGGTTTTTTTTTTTTTTTTAAGTAACAAAGTAGTATCAGAGTAAGGTTTTAAACAATTGTTGTTTAAAGATAGAAGAAGAAAGTGCATAAACATTAAGGGTTCATATCTACAAAAAGAAAAAAAAAAGTTTCAGCAAAGTGCAGAAGTTTCCCAAGTGGTGCAAAGCTATTATCTTGTGTACATTTTTATTTTTTTTGGTAAATTCTATAAAAAAACTACCCTTCTGGTTTAAACTATTTTTCATACACTTCTTTATTGATCTAACAACTCTTAGTTTCCTTCTTGTTGCAGCTCAAAGAAAATGATATTTTAGGCGAGGTTGAAGAACATATATTGTAGAAACCGTTGACTGCTAGTGATACAACCGCTTATTGTTCTTCAAGACTATGTTACTGTTTTCTTATTTTTTGTTATGGGTTGTCTTATGACACAAATGATGAGCTAAAGACTTCATTGCATGGCAATTTACTGTAGAAGCAAGTAGTTTTTGACAAATCTGTCTTCAAAGACTGTGTTGTTGACTTGTTCAATTGGAATGGAATGTAATATGACAAGGTTGAGATAAATGACAACCTGTATGTCATCTAATTCACCGGCATGATGGGTCATGGAACCAATGAACATGGGAATCGTTCAGAAGGAATGGTTCCACTAAAACCATTCGAACCAAGGTTAAGATAGCTTAATTGGGTCATGGAACCAATGAACATTGGAATCGTTCCATTAAACTATCAGCTTTATATTTAAATGGATGTGACCTCTCCCATGTCATGCACCCATATTCTTATTCATATGTCAACTCTTCGTTTTCTTCATCTATTGTTCCATTAAACGAGTTGAAAGAAAGATCAAGATAATTCAAGTAGCTTAAGTTAAGCAATGAAGGGCTAATCTTGCTGATATCCACTCCTCAAGTCAAGGCTAGTGACACGGGAATGGTTGTTGCACGTGACTCCATTCCAGTAACAACAATCATTGGTTGCTACTTTTTCATCTTCTTCGTGTGTCCATGTAGTGAGAAGGCCTTTAGGGTCGTAATGAATGTATGATTTGAAATGAAGAAGCGCTTGTCTCTCCTTTTTTGTACACCTACCGGTACGGTGGCTAGGGAAAATGGGAGGTTTGTGTTATAGACCTGGAAAGGGCAGTTGTAGTAGTGAATGATTCCAACACAAAGACTGAAGCAATAAAAAAGAAAATAGGATGGGCAAAATGCTTATGGTAAATCTTATTTGCCATTTTTGTTGTATCAAATCTTGAATGTTTGATATATCAACAAACATATACAGATTTATATACACAAGAAGTTTAAAATAACCTAGTAACCTACTGTTATGGACTAATACCATTGCAAGGTATGGGACTTGTCCCACATCGGTTGTATGGGCAATTGATGTGGGGTTTATATACCAAATGGGCTCTCTCACCCACCAGACTAGTTTTTTGGGTTGAGTTCTCTCGTTTGGTATGTTATTTTAACCACTTTAATTCATTTTATTTATTTAAAATGATTCCAAGACCATAATAATTATTTTAAGTCAGTGATATTCAAGTTCAATAATTAAAAATGTTATTTTTAATTATTCAGATTTAATATAATTATTTTGATAATTAGTTATATAATTATCATATTAATTCTTTTAAACAAAATATTTATCATTTATCAAATAATATATATTTTAAACCATCTAAACTAATTTATAATTTTTATAAATTAATTATATCACTTGTACAATATTTTGTCAATGATCATTATATTCAATTATGTTGTTTAATTATACAAGTTAATTATATTTGATTTATTATTACAAATGTTATATTAAATCAATTATATATTTTTGCAATTATATTATTTATGTTAAATAAATATTTTTCATAAATAATTCCTTTATATCATATTCATTTTCCAAGTCCTCTTGATAGGTTATCCAAACCACATAGTTACCGTTTAGACAAAACCCTACCGAATCCTATAGATTTAGGATTTCCGCTTATTCAATTAAACATTATTGTTGATACTCATTCTATATTGTTGCATGTTCAATCAATTAGAGTGACGTGGAATCTTGTTTCCAAAAACTCTTACAATTACATACGTGTTTGGACTTACCGGCAATCAAGGTGAGTTCATAGTCCCTTTTTACATTATTTTTTGGATGAAACATATGATACGATGTGATTCAAACTTATTTGCTATTTGTGGTTACTTCGATTGTCTTTGAAATTGTTTGATACTTTTTATTGTTGCTTTAATGTTTTACGTTCATCAACTTGCTTAAGCCCATCGGTTATATTATAGCGCTATAGGTCTGACGGCCCATCCAGACTTCTAGTTCTACATAAACTTATTATTGTTGCTTATCCTTTTGTTGCTTATCCTTTTTGTTGCTTTTGGAAGTTGGATGATAAACTCGATTAACGTCATAGGTTTGAACGTACCACCAAGTAACTACTTTTATTAATCATCTTGCTTAAAGACATATCATATGCCACTATGTTAAATTTTTCTTATATCACATTGTCATTTTTGCTTAACAAAACCTATGAATTCACTCAACCGTTTGTTGATCCTTTATTTTCTAACATATGTTTCAGGTGACAATATTTGATGCTATGATTTGCAAGAATATTTCATATAGGATTGATCAAGACTTATGCCTTAGATTAAATCCGAAATCAATTGTATTTGTGATCGATTTGTTGGATTGTATTTTGTTTATATACTCTTATTTATGTCAGATGTGAATGCAATCTCTTTAATTGAATCTAAATTATATTCCAACTTAATTTAAACTCCATGTGCTCAAATGCATTCTATCAAGTTTCGTGACACCTTTGGCTTTTCCGCCTCCGGCCGGGGTGTCACAAAAGGCAACAGCTATCAACAGGCAAGCCTGGCAGCTGCGCCGTAGTAATCGATAATCACTTACACGCGCGCCATCTACCAAGACTTGACAAACACTTTAAAAGTCACAACACTTTCTTTTTTCTGAGTCCAGAGCTCCAACCATTTACTCCACGCATGGAAGCAGCACTGGTGTGGAGGGACTTGAAGGGGTATGGTCCCAAAAAGCCGCGCAGACCAATCAGGTCGTGCGCTGAACCATACTCCTTATACATTAATCTGATTAATCTAGAGATCCCGCGCGGGCCGCTTAAGCAAAGCCTAAGCCGCGTGCGAAATCCAAGCAAGATGTAACAAAAGATTCCACACTTAGCATCCTGAATGGGAGCCCTCAACTCCTAAGCCTTGCGCCGGCTGGTTAGACACACACCGGAGGCCGCGCAAGAGTAGCGGTGCAGGGCCATTTCAGGAAGCATCAAAGGTACGAGTGGCAGAAGAGCGAGCCAATAAGCGTCCGACAGACTGTACCCTATCGTGCTCCACGATTAACAATCGTGCAGGAGACAGAAAGGACATAAGGACGCCTACGTGGCACCAATTAGGGGGCGGCGACAACTACCCCATGATCTCCACTCGCCTGCTGATGTCAGAAGGACAACAGGGCCGACAACCCAGAGACGTGGCTCCAATCAAGGTGCGCCAGCACCAAGGATCTTCTAGAAGCCACTAACGGTCGACACCAGAGAGGAAAAAAGGATATTCCATGTTGTCGCCTTCCGGCCCAATGCCCAACAGCCCATCTCCTCCTACACAACTCCGGCTATAAATAGGGACCTTCATACACAGGTTAAACATTCTGCTCCCAGCTCTCTCACTTACTACACACACACTTAATTCCTCATAACAATACTTATTCTCACGCCGGAGCCTGGTTAAGAGGGAAACTGTAGGTCCGGCTAGGGGAGGATCTAGTCGCCTACTCCTTGTATACAAACCAACCCGTTTGTGCGGAATCCAACCGGGAAAGCAAACCGAGATAGAACACGCAAATACACGACACACAATATTCACCGATTAACACCTCTGTATTAATACGTATGAAAGGTTCAGTTACAAAGCAATGTTTACAAATGTATTTTGCAAACTCTCTCAAAGCTCTCGTGTGTGTGTTCTCTTTTCTGGTGTCTCCTGTGTTCTCTACATTTCTTATCCACAGACAGTCTATTTATAGTCACAGACACAACGAATCAGATCTTGGCTTGGCGAATCACAAGGTTTGGCGAATCAGGAAGGCAAGTGACGAAACAGCGACGAAACAGGGGCTTGGTCGACGAAACTGATGTGTTTCGTCGACTGCCCTCATGATTCGTCGACTTTGGGCTTTGGCCCAGTCTTGTTGAAGTCCATCATGCGTTCTGATTGGCCCAAGAGAAATTCCATGCATTCTTTACGTTAAATTCATGGCATCCATTTCTAAATGCATTTGGTCAAAGTGTATGACATCATCATGATGATGTCATGATGATGTGGCGTCGGGAACCGGCTCGCGGCGCTCTGGCCTTCGCGTGTCGAACTCTGGGACGCACGACGGAGGAATGTCGTGACGTCGGGCTTGAGCCGAACCTAACCGGGTCGAACCGAACTGAGTCGCGTCGAGTCGAGTCGCGTCCACATACATGTATCAACAAACTCCCCCTTGGACGCTACTCGCGAGATTCGCCTTTCATGTCTTCTAAGTCGGAGGATCTTCAAAGTCTTCACGTCTTGTAAGCAGAAAGTGTATCAATACTTCACTACAAGAAATAGGAGCAATAGCGGCGACACTATTAGCGGCGACAGCCAATATGTCGCCGCTATTGGCCTTATCTGCACCCGGTGTCCCACGTTAAACCCTAGCCACAAGTTTCTTATCATCATCCAACGGCTGGGGTTTGTCTAGGTTAATAGCGGCGACACATTTCATCAATAGCGGTGACAGGTTGTCGCCCCTATTGGTCTGTCGAATAAAAAGCCAAAAAACCAAAGAAAACAAGATAAATTGACATTATCATTGCTTAACCAGCAGTATGCTGAATTTCAAAAAGCATATATCACCAACATAGCATTAAACATGAACAGATAACTTCAATTTTTTTATAGAATTTAAGAAACAAATTAGTCAAACACACTTTCAAAACGCACTGCCAAACACCTTTATATTCAGATAACTATAAGTAGAAGTTTTATTGCTTATGTTATGCCCCATCATCCTTGCTCACCAAGTGTTTGTTGAATTGCCTAAATGAAATTAAAAGTGTTTTATTTTTAATCACTTTACCAGTTACAATGTGAGTTTGAAGCTGAATTGACTGTTGCAGTTATTTGATTTTGTAATGTTTGAAGCTTGCAGTTACAATATTCCTGCATTTTTAGTTTGTTTTTTATGATTTGATTAAACTGTGATGTTATTTATGTGTATTTGAGAGCTGCAAAATGATATCAAGTATAGATCATTAAAACCCTAAACTAAAAATGGTTAAAGATCTTGACTTTGATATTAAAGTGGTATTTCCGGTTTATATATGTCATGTAAAAGATTTGGGGTGGTTATTGTTGACCGAGCCTTAAAAAACCATCTTTTAAAGCGCCTGGTTCCGACCCGTTCCGACTTGAGCATGATATTAAAGTTGTTAAAACCATTTTTTAAACCGCCTCGTTTCCACCCGAGCATGACATTGAAGTTGTTAATGGTGCGAAGATGATAATCTGAAGAAGTGATGATGGATTTGTTGTTGTTACCATCTTTCTTCTTGAAAAAAAAAACATTTTTTGAAACCAACCCGTTCCGACCTAAAACCTGTTCCAACCCAAACCCATTTGGACCTAAACCGAAACAACCCTTTTTAAGCGACCCGTTTTGACCCGAATCCGGATCAAAACAGCCTGTTTAAAATAGTATCAATCTGGGGATTTGTTTTAAATGTCTTTTTTTTTTTGTAACAAAGTAGTATCAGAGTAAAGTTTTAAACAATTGTTGTTTAAAGAAGATTGTTTAAAGATAGAAAGAAGAAAGTGCATAAACATTAAGTGTTCATATCTACAAAAAAAAAAGTTTCAGCAAAGTGCAGAAATTTCCCAAGTGGTGCAAAGCTATTATCTTGTGTACATTTTTATTTTTTTGGTAAATTCTATTAAAAAAAAAAAAAAGCTATCCTCCTGGTTTAAAGTATTTTTAATACACTTCTTTATCTATCTAACAACTCTCAGTTCCCTTCTTGTAGCAGCTCAAAGAATATGATATTTTAGGTGATGTTGAAGAACATATATTGTAGTAAGCGTTCACTGCTAGTGATACAACCGATTATTGTTCTTCAAGATTATGTTACTGTTTTTTATTTTTGTTATGGGTTGTCTTATGACACAAATGATGAGATAAAGACTTTATTGCATGGCAAATTACTGTAGAAGCAAGTAGTTTTTGACAAATCTGTCTTCAAAGACTGTGTTGTTGACTTGTTCAATTGGAATGGAATGTAATATGACAAGATTGAGATAAATGACAACCTGTATGTCATCTAATTCACCGGCATGATGGGTCATGGAACCAATGAACATGGGAATTGTGACAACTCGAGTTTCTGACATTCTTTATTCGCATTTATTGCACGTTGACTCTGACTGTCTAGTTGTTTGACTCGTCTGATTTGTAACGATACACTTTGTGTGATAATAAAAGTATTATGTTTGCTTGGTTATGTGTTGATATTATAGCATGAGACTTAGTGTATTTGAAATAACATAAACTACTGAACATATGAAACAACTCGACGAAACAGAGTTGTGATTCGCCATGATCATACTCGACGAAACAAGCATGTTTCGCCAAACCGAACTCGACGAAACAGACTGTTTCGCCGGACCAGTTTCGCCAAAAGCCCAGTACGGCCCAGAATGTTATTTCCGTGTATAATTACGTGAAACGGTTCTAGTTTCACACCCTTGGCAAAATAGAAACCCTAGAACTCTCTCCTAAGTGTGTCGGCAGCTGTGGGTGTCTCCCCAAGTCTTTGAGCGATCAAATCATTATTTCTTTCATCTCGGTTAGTACGGGTTCGTTAACTCGGTCCTATTGATGTTTTGATTACTTGTTATGTGCTTATGTAAATGCTGAGTTATGAAACAGATTATGAATATATGTGTATGATGATGTAGATTTCGATATACATGGTTAATCGGATGTGTAATTATATGCGAAACTTAACATGATCGAATACTCAGTTCTGGATGTTGTTAATATGTCATAATTCTGAATCCACATTAGTTTCGGATAGGGCTCGATGATATGAGGTTGTATGTTAATCAGTTTGAGATGCGTTTAAAACTAGGGTTCATACTAGACGATGATTATGTGAGGATTGTGTTATGATTCTGTGCTAAATGATTTCGGTATGATTGCTACTTGATGGCGACGGCTGTTAGGGTTTCTGCATGTATTTGAGTACGTAACTGACATCACCTCGAATCTGTCTTGACGAAACCGATCTCTTGGCGAAACAGAAAGTGTTTCGCCAAGGACGGTCGACGAAATAGAATCTTGTTTCGCCAAACAAGATCACGGCGAAACAGAATGTGTTTCGCCGATTTGTGTTTCGCCGAATGGTGTGTTTCGTCAATATGTGTGTTTCGCCATTATGTAATCAGCACAGTAACTTACCTTATTTCTGTTAAAAGTTAACATGGTTAGTTAACTGCGGTTAAGTGTTAACTGGAATATCTAACTGCTGTTAAATGTTAAACATGACTCGTATGATTGTGAATATGTACTACATGCTTATACGTGTACCTCGTGACTACAAACTGATTATGTATACGTGCATACTTTAGGACGTGATTGATTTACCTTGAGCACATACTTAGCATACCGAGCAAACCAAGGTGAGTTCACACTCTTACCAAGGCATGGGATTCCCCAGTTGGGTTGGGAATGGGATTGTATGATTACCTGTACTTACATTACCACTAGACTACTTACCACGGTCCTCGGATTGGGAAGGATACCTGTGTCAAATTCTACATAAAGCCTACGTACTGTCCTCGGATTGGGAAGGACACCAGCACTAAACCTACGTAAAACCTACGTACTACCGTCCTCGGATTGGGAAGGACGCCAGTGCTAAATCTACGTACTACCGTCCTCGGATTGGGAAGGACGCCAGCGCTAAACCTACGTACTCGCTACGTACTGTCCTCGGTTGGGAAGGGCACTTACATAAAACCTGCGTAAACCTATACTTACTACTATCCTCGGATTGGGAAGGATACTTATGATTACGAATAGTCTAGGGGATATATATAACATGGGAAGCCCCCACCAATAGAACGTACTATCGGCCCAGTAGAGCCACATGTTACATACGAACTTAATATTACGCATTTACTTTCTGTGAACTCGCTCAACTAGTTGTTGATCCTCTATTACATGCCTTGCAGGACCTTAGGTACGTATGGAGCTTGCACGGGAGGCGCAGTCGTTGTGGACAAGGATCGTGAATACTTGATTAGACATTATGACATTTCACACTTTATTGTGTTGGGTTTATTTATACGCTTCCGCTAAACAGTGATAACATATTTATGTTTTGGAACACCTCTCATATGGATTGGTTTGATTAAATTGCAATTACTTTTACTTTATACATTGTTCTATATGATTGGTGGCTTGATCCTGGTCAGTCACGCTCCCAAGCGGTGATACTCCGCAGGTGGATTTTGGGGGTGTGACAGATTGGTATCAGAGCCATTGGTTATAGAGAACTTGGTTTTAATAAAGGGAAAACGATTTTTGTTAAAACCAGACTATAACCAGAACAGTGCTCTCAACGATCCACAACGACTCTTCGCTCCACGTGCAAGGCTCAACATCATAGGTATTACTATTCATGTTACTTTACCTACATGCTAGAACTACATAGACCTTTGCTCGTGGTATGCTTAGATCACAGAACTTGCTATATGTTATTGCTTGAGAATACTCGTGTGCTCACTCTCTTCTGTCATCGCACGATTCGCGAACCTATCTCACTTACGTTATCTTTACTATGAAGATCATGTCTGGACGTATCAACATGACCCAGGACCAGTTGACGGCCCTCATTAACGAACGAGTTACTGCGGCAGTTGCAGCCGCACAAGCAGGAGGTATACCCTGCAGTTACAACTCGCACTAGGATCCTTAGATCCTACGTTCTTAAACAAACTCTTGTGTTTAACCTTACTCTGATTCTTACACGACAGGTCAACCACCTGTTTGCACTTTCAAAACTTTCATGGACTGTCGTCCAACTACTTTCAGCGGCACTGAAGGAGCCGTAGGCCTTCTCCACTGGTTCGAGAAGCTAGAGTCTGTGTTCGAAATGTGTGAATGCCCTGAGGCACGCAGGGTGAAATATGCTACCGGTACTCTCGAGGGTTTAGCTCTCACATGGTGGAAAGCACAGGTCCAAATACTGGGGTTGGTTGCTGCTAACGCCACCCCATGGAACAATTTCAAAGAGATGATCAAGGAGGAATACTGCAGTAGAGATGATATTCATAAGCTGGAAGTCGAGTTTTTCAACCTCAAGATGACGGGGTCTGAGATCGAAGCGTATACCAAGAGATCGAATGAGCTTGCATTACTGTGTCCTACTCTGGTGGACAAGCGTATTGAACTTTATCTTAAGGGTCTGGTGCCAGAGATCCAGAGTCATGTGACTTCAGCAAATCATGCCACTTACCAGCAGGTTGTTCAGTTGGCTCACCGTCTCACTGATCAAGCGGTGGAGCAGAACCGGTTGCCCAAACGCATCAACGCTACCACTACAGCTACTACTTCGGTTACTCCTGCTACTCCCAGTGACAGCAAGCGAAAATGGGAGGGGGATTCCGGCAAAGGATCAGCTCCAGTTCAGCCCCAAGTTCAGCAACGAAAGACTGACAACTATCAGAGCCCTAGTCAGCACTCTTCGGGCAGTCACAAGCAGGGTGGTTATCGAGGGAACCTCCCAAAGTGCAACATCTGCAACAAGCACCACAATGGCCAGTGTAACAGGGGTCGTTGTCAAAGGTGTTTCAGGACGGGCCATGAGGCCAAGGATTGTAGGAGCCCACAGCCTGTAAATCAGAATCAGCCGCAGCAGCAAGCACGGCAGAATCAGCAACAGGGCAACAAAGGATGTTTTCAGTGTGGCGCCGAAGGTCACTTCAAAAGACACTGCCCTCAGCTAAACCGAAACCAGAACAACAACAACAACAACCAGGGCAATGGGAACAACAACAACGGGGGAAACAACAATGATGGGAACAACGGCGCAAGGGGACGAGCATTTGTGATTGGGCAGGGTGATGCCAGGAATGATCCCAATGTGGTTATGGGTAAGTTTCTCCTCGACGACTTTTATGTTACTGTACTATTTGATTCGGGTGCGGATACCAGTTATATGTCTCTGAAAGTTAGTCAAATGCTTAAACGCGCACCAACACGTTTGAACACTAAACATGTCGTAGAGTTAGCTAACGGTAAAAGTTTAGAGGCCACACACATAGTTCAGGGTTGTAATCTTATCCTCGCTGGTCAGACTTTCTCCATAGATCTCATCCCTATAACTCTGAGTAGTTTCGACATTGTCATCGGTATGGATTGGTTATCCCAACAACAAGCAGAGATACTATGCAGGGAGAAGATCATTCGTATTCCCCGTTCTGGTAAAGAACCTCTCGAAGTTCAAGGCGACAAGAGTGGTGTCGTGAGTGGCATCATTTCCTTCCTGAAGGCTCAGAAGTGTTTACGAAAGGGCCACACAGTTGTTTTAGCTCTCGTTACGGATACATCGAAGAAAGAGAAAAAGATTGAGGATATTCCGGTGGTACGCGATTTTCCTCAAGTATTTCCAGAAGAGTTACCCGGGTTACCGCCTCATCGTCAGGTTGAATTTCAGATCGAGCTCGCTCCAGGAGCAGCACCCATAGCTCGAGCGCCTTATCGTTTGGCTCCAACTGAATTGGAAGAACTGTCAAAGCAGCTACAAGAACTCTTGGAAAAGGGTTTTATACGTCCTAGCTCTTCGCCTTGGGGAGCTCCAGTGTTATTCGTAAAGAAGAAAGACGGTACGTTCAGGATGTGTATAGACTACCGTGAACTCAACAAGGTGACGATCAAGAATCGTTATCCTCTTCCGCGCATAGATGATTTATTCGACCAGCTGCAAGGGTCGAGCTACTACTCCAAGATAGACTTAAGGTCAGGGTATCACCAGCTGAGAGTCCGGGATGAGGACGTCTCTAAAACAGCATTTAGAACTCGCTACGGCCACTACGAGTTTATGGTCATGCCATTCGGGCTAACGAACGCGCCTGCCGTATTTATGGATCTTATGAACAGGGTTTGCAAACCTTACCTCGACAAGTTCGTCATTGTTTTCATCGACGACATCCTGATTTATTCGAAGAGTCAGGAGGAACACGAGCAGCACTTACGACTTATTTTGGAACTTCTTCGAACGGAACAGCTATACGCTAAGTTTTCAAAATGCGACTTCTGGCTTCGTGAAGTCCACTTCTTAGGCCACGTGGTAAACAAGGATGGGATTCATGTCGATCCATCCAAGGTAGATTCGATCAAGAACTGGCCTGCACCTCGTACACCAACTTAAATACGCCAATTCTTGGGTTTGGCGGGATATTACAGACGGTTCATTAAAGACTTCTCAAAGATTGCACAGCCGCTCACACTACTGACACAGAAGGGTGTTGTTTATCGTTGGGGTAACGCACAGGAAACAGCGTTTCAGCACTTAAAGGATAGACTCTGTAGCGCACCTATCCTCTCACTGCCTGAAGGCACGGATGATTTTGTAGTCTACTGCGATGCATCTATCCAGGGTCTTGGATGTGTGTTGATGCAACGGGATAAAGTCATTGCTTATGCTTCGCGCCAACTCAAGGTTCACGAACGGAATTACACTACACACGACCTAGAGCTGGGAGCGGTTGTTTTTGCACTTAAGATATGGCGACACTACCTGTATGGCACCAAATGTGCTATCTACACTGATCACAGAAGCCTCGAACATATATTCAAACAGAAGGAACTGAATATGAGACAACGACGATGGGTCGAACTGCTAAACGACTACGAATGTTCAATCAGGTACCACCCAGGCAAAGCCAATGTTGTGGCTGACGCTCTCAGTCGAAAAGACACTGCGCCTAAGCGCGTGCGAGCTTTACAACTCACCATACAGTCTAGTCTTCCTTCCCAGATACGAAATGCTCAAGTAGAAGCATTGAAACCAGACAACGTCAGGGCTGAAGCCCTACGTGGCTCAAGGCAACGTTTAGAACAAAAGGAAGATGGTGCTTACTACGTAACAGGACGCATTTGGGTTCCACTTTATGGCAACTTACGTGAGCTAGTGATGGATGAAGCTCATAAGTCTCGCTACTCGGTACATCCTGGTGCGGATAAAATGTACCACGACATCAAAACTACATATTGGTGGCCTAGCATGAAGGCCCACATAGCCACATACGTTAGCAAATGCTTGACTTGTGCGAGAGTCAAGGCAGAATATCAGAAACCGTCAGGACCACTCCAACAACCTGAGATACCACAATGGAAATGGGAGCAAATTTCCATGGACTTTGTTACTGGCCTACCTAGATCTCAGTGCGGAAATGATACTATTTGGGTGATCGTGGATCGACTCACAAAGTCTGCTCATTTCTTGGCTATCAAAGAAACAGACAAGTTCCCTACCTTAGCAGACGTTTACTTAAAAGAAGTGGTCTCGAGGCACGGGGTGCCCACCTCCATCATCTCTGATCGTGACGCACGTTTTACTTCAGAACTGTGGCAAGCAATGCATAAATCTTTTGGCTCTCGTTTAGACATGAGCACAGCTTATCACCCTCAGACAGATGGACAGTCTGAGCGCACTATTCAAACTCTAGAAGACATGCTTCGGGCGTGCGTAATTGACTTTGGCAATGGTTGGGAAAAACATTTGCCACTTGTGGAATTTTCATACAATAACAGCTACCACACAAGCATTAAAGCTGCACCATTCGAGGCATTGTACGGGCGTAAATGCCGGTCACCTCTCTGTTGGGCAGAGGTGGGAGATAGTCAGATCACAGGTCCAGAAATGGTAGTTGATACTACTGAAAAGATTGCTCAAATACGACAACGCATGGCGGCAGCACGTGACCGTCAGAAAGAATACGCCGATAAAGATAGAAAACTGCTCGAATTCCAGGTTGGGGATCGAGCGCTACTCAAAGTTTCGCCCTGGAAGGGTGTGGTTCGTTTTGGCAAACGCGGCAAACTCAATCCACGATACGTCGGACCTTTCGAAGTTATCGAGAAAATAGGCAAAGTGGCCTACAGACTGAACTTACCACCTGAACTCAGTGCAGTTCACAACGTCTTTCACGTGTCGAATCTGAAGAAGTGTACGTCAGATGAGACCCACATAGTTCCCTTGAAGGAACTCACTATCGACGAACGGTTGCACTTCGTCGAGGAACCTGTTGAAATCACGGACCGGGATGTTAAGGTCCTCAAGAACACGAGAATCCCTCTTGTACGAGTTCGTTGGAACTCCCGTCGTGGTCCAGAGTATACCTGGGAACGAGAAGATCAAATGGAACTCAAGTATCCCCAATTATTCGGAAAACGTGCAACCACTACTGAGGCTGAAGCTACAACTTCAGAATTTCGGGATGAAATTCCAAATCAACGGGGGGATGATGTGACACCCCAGGAAAACCAGTAAACGATACAACTCACCTAGCTTCCTCAGTAACCGCATGCTAAATTTCGGGACGAAATTTCTTTCAAGTTGGGGATAATGTGACAACTCGAGTTTCCGACATTCTTTATTCGCATTTATTGCACGTTGACTCTGACTGTCTAGTTGTTTGACTCGTCTGATTTGTAACGATACACTTTGTGTGATAATAAAAGTATTATGTTTGCTTGGTTATGTGTTGATATTATAGCATGAGACTTAGTGTATTTGAAATAACATAAACTACTGAACATATGAAACAACTCGACGAAACAGAGTTGTGATTCGCCATGATCATACTCGACGAAACAAGCATGTTTCGCCAAACCGAACTCGACGAAATAGACTGTTTCACCGGACCAGTTTCGCCAAAAGCCCAGTACGGCCCAGAATGTTATTTCCGTGTATAATTACGTGAAACGGTTCTAGTTTCACACCCTTGGCAAAATAGAAACCCTAGAACTCTCTCCTAAGTGTGTCGGCAGCTGTGGGTGTCTCCCCAAGTCTTTGAGCGATCAAATCATTATTTCTTTCATCTCGGTTAGTACGGGTTCGTTAACTCGGTCCTATTGATGTTTTGATTACTTGTTATGTGCTTATGTAAATGTTGAGTTATGAAACAGATTATGAATATATGTGTATGATGATGTAGATTTCGATATACATGGTTAATCGGATGTGTAATTATATGCGAAACTTAACATGATCGAATACTCAGTTCTGGATGTTGTTAATATGTCATAATTCTGAATCCACATTAGTTTCGGATAGGGCTCGATGATATGAGGTTGTATGTTAATCAGTTTGAGATGCGTTTAAAACTAGGGTTCATACTAGACGATGATTATGTGAGGATTGTGTTATGATTCTGTGCTAAATGATTTCGGTATGATTGCTACTTGATGGCGACGGCTGTTAGGGTTTCTGCATGTATTTGAGTACGTAACTGACATCACCTCGAATCTGTCTTGACGAAACCGATCTCTTGGCGAAACAGAAAGTGTTTCGCCAAGGACGGTCGACGAAATAGAATCTTGTTTCGCCAAACAAGATCACGGCGAAACAGAATGTGTTTCGCCGATTTGTGTTTCGCCGAATGGTGTGTTTCGTCAATATGTGTGTTTCGCCATTATGTAATCAGCACAGTAACTTACCTTATTTCTGTTAAAAGTTAACATGGTTAGTTAACTGCGGTTAAGTGTTAACTGGAATATCTAACTGCTGTTAAATGTTAAACATGACTCGTATGATTGTGAATATGTACTACATGCTTATACGTGTACCTCGTGACTACAAACTGATTATGTATACGTGCATACTTTAGGACGTGATTGATTTACCTTGAGCACATACTTAGCATACCGAGCAAACCAAGGTGAGTTCACACTCTTACCAAGGCATGGGATTCCCCAGTTGGGTTGGGAATGGGATTGTATGATTACCTGTACTTACATTACCACTAGACTACTTACCACGGTCCTCGGATTGGGAAGGATACCTGTGTCAAATTCTACATAAAGCCTACGTACTGTCCTCGGATTGGGAAGGACACCAGCACTAAACCTACGTAAAACCTACGTACTACCGTCCTCGGATTGGGAAGGACGCCAGTGCTAAATCTACGTACTACCGTCCTCGGATTGGGAAGGACGCCAGCGCTAAACCTACGTACTCGCTACGTACTGTCCTCGGTTGGGAAGGGCACTTACATAAAACCTGCGTAAACCTATACTTACTACTATCCTCGGATTGGGAAGGATACTTATGATTACGAATAGTCTAGGGGATATATATAACATGGGAAGCCCCCACCAATAGAACGTACTATCGGCCCAGTAGAGCCACATGTTACATACGAACTTAATATTACGCATTTACTTTCTGTGAACTCGCTCAACTAGTTGTTGATCCTCTGTTACATGCCTTGCAGGACCTTAGGTACGTATGGAGCTTGCACGGGAGGCGCAGTCGTTGTGGACAAGGATCGTGAATACTTGATTAGAATTATGACATTTCACACTTTATTGTGTTGGGTTTATTTATACGCTTCCGCTAAACAGTGATAACATATTTATGTTTTGGAACACCTCTCATATGGATTGGTTTGATTAAATTGCAATTACTTTTACTTTATACATTGTTCTATATGATTGGTGGCTTGATCCTGGTCAGTCACGCTCCCAAGCGGTGATACTCCGCAGGTGGATTTTGGGGGTGTGACAGGAATCGTTCAGAAGGAATGGTTCCACTAAAACCATTCGAACCCATGTTAAGATAGCTTAATTGGGTCATGGAACCAATGAACATGGGAATCGTTCCATTAAACTATCAGCTTTATATTTAAATGGATGTGACCTCTCCCATGTCGTGCACCCATATTCTTATTCATATGTCAACTCTTCTTTTTCTTCATCTATCGTTCCATTAAACGAATTGAAAGAAAGATCAAGATAATTCAAGTAGCTTAAGTTAAGCAATGAAGGGCTAATCTTGCCTTCAAGATATCCACTCCTCAAGTCAAGGCTAGTGACACGGGAATGGTTGTTGCACGTGACTCCATTCCAGTAACAACAATCATTGGTTGCTACTTTTTCATCTTCTTCGTGTGTCCATGTAGTGAGAAGGCCTTTAGGGTCGTAATTAATGTATGATTTGAAATGAAGAAGCGCTTGTCTCTCCTTTTCTGTACACCTACCGGTACGGTGGATAGGGAAAATGGGAGGTTTGTGTTATAGACCTGGAAAGGGCAGTTGTAGTAGTAAATGATTCCAACACAAAGATTGAAGCAATAAAGAAGAAAAAAAGATGGGTAAAATGTTCATGGTAAATCTTATTTGTCATTTTGTTGTATCAAATCTTGAATGTTTGATATATCAACCAATATACCCAGCTTTATACATTCCAAGTTTGAAATAGCCTACCTCATATTGGATGTGTATAAAACAAATTTTGTGTTGATTTTTCAAATAAGTTAATTTTCTTTTTTTATTTTCATGACCACATAATGGAATAAGTTATATTTATCAGATAAGTTGATTATCTGTTGATACATATTATGTGGTCGCGACTTGGTTCGGTTCAACTCGGCTCGGTTCGGCTCAAGCCCGACGTCACGACATTCCTCTGTCGTGCGCCCCAGAGTTCGACACGCGAAGCACGGAGAGCCGAGAACGTTTCCCGCTTGACACATCATCATGACATCATCATGATGATGTCACAACTTTGACTAAACACAAGTTCATGGAGAAATGCTATATGTACGTGCATGTGACATGAGCTTGGGCCAATCAACTTCATTTGGGTCATTTATTTGGATTGGGCTTGCCTTTAAACGAAGACTGATCAGAAGCCAAAGCCCAAACAACATGTGAAGAAAACATATATTTGACGAAATCAAGTGATTTCGGTAAGGGCGACACAAGGGAGAACCCGAGAGAGAGAGAGTTTTAGTGTGTTAACCGGATATTGAACTATCTTGTACTTGAACTCTTCTCTTTGATATACAAGTGTGTTATACATTGAATCTACGTGTCTTGTATCTCTTGTTCTTGTCGATCTCTATCTCGGTTTGCTTTCCCGGTTGGATTCCGCACAACCGGGTTGGTTTGTACACAAGGAGTAGGCGACTAGATTCTCCCCTAGCCGGACCTACAAGTGGTATCAGAGCCTTGGCTCTTCTCCTTGTTAAAACCGAGTTGTTTTCGGGTGTTTTTCGAACTTTTGAAGTTTTTATTTTTCTTGAAAATCTGCTTGAAATTTCGAAAATCTTCATATTTTGCTGAAAGTTCTTATAAAAACCTTTTTATTTCTCATTTTCATATGTTAAAAATTGGTTTTTAGTGAAGTTTCAAGCAAGAATTTGTGTTCGGAAATTTACGGTTCACCGGAAAACTCATAAGTTTACCGGAAAATTCATAAATTTCTGGGTTGTTCTTCGTATGTTCATCTCATCTTCAAAGTGTTCTTCAAGATTTTCAACTGTTTGATCTTGGTAAAAGTATTTGTCAAAGGTGTTTGTGTATTGAAAATTGTGACTTTATTAAAATAATACATCACCTTACTGGTTGGTAGCATTGGGCATGGTGTAGCCGAAAGTGGGTCTGCTGTGTCAGGAGGATAGAAAGTCAATTTGATAGTCGCACAAGATAGTTGGATCACACAAGATTTGAGTCGCACAAGATTTGATTGACTCGCACAAGATTCAATAGTCGCACAAGATGATTGGCTCGCACAAGATGATTGATCGCACAAGAATGATTAGTCGCACAAGAGATTGAATCGCACAAGACTTGATTACTCGCAGAAAATTTGGGCTTCTATTTGGGCTTCTGTTACGTCGGACCATCATTTAAATCCATTTCGTCAATTAACAATTTAATCAGTTTCGTCGGATCTGATCAAAATTTGTTTCGTTGATCAGTGATAAGGATTCCAGTTCGTCGTTTATCATACACAATTCAGTTTCGTCGATACTTGTGATTTTTTTTAACAAGAGGGTTTGCAAAAGTGGTTTAATTGTTTGTTTCAAGTGTTTTGATCAGGTATTCATCATCAAGCATTCAAAATGAATCCGAGTTGGTGGGGTACTCCGTCTATAGATGAAGGAAACTATAGAAGTACGGGTTTGTCTCCTTCGTGGGCCGAGTCTCCCATACCGGTATCTTCGCAAGCTAATGCAATTTCTACCGGTCAATGGGCATTCGTATCAAATCAAACTCCAAGTATTCAAAGCATTCTCTTAAGCGAGAGCGAAACCGGAAGTTTGAATCGGCCTCCAAAGTTGATGCACTTAAACGAATATCCGGGATGGGTTGATAGGTTTTATACATACGTCCTTGGGCAAAATACAGAATTGTGGTTACGTTTCACCACAGATTTCGATCAAGCTATAGAAGTTGCCGCTTCAACTGCTGCTACATTTGCCGATCTTCCTGAAGATCAGAAAAAGACATATGACTTGGAAAAGAAGGCATATGCCATTCTTACTCAGGCATTAAGCAAGGATATTTATCATCAATTTGTCAGCTTTAAAACGACAAAGAAATTATGGGATGCGTTGAAGACGAGAGGTGTAGGAAACGAAGCGACTCGCCAATTGAGACACGATCTACTCAAGAAAGAGTTTGATGGGTTTACATGCATGGATAAAGAATCTTTGGGAGATTTGACGAGTCGATTTTACCATTTGTTGACTGAATTGGGAAATTTTGGAGTGGTAACGACTCCAATCGAAGTTGTCACCAAGTTTGCTGATGCTTTGCCACCACAATGGAGTAATTTCTTGGAAATCCTGAAGTACAATGGCACTTTGGCTACAACAAACATCAATGACTTTGTTCAACTCCTGGAGAATAAGAATCAGGAAGAAACCCTTAAGGCGAAAAGGGTTCCAGTGCCACAGAATCCTGAAATGTATTATGGAACATCTAGCACCCCTGCAAGACCAATCTCACATGCTCCAATTCAGAAGGCGTTTGTGTCTAGCACAGATCTATATGGCAATCCTATCCAAGTTCCTGTTAAGCCAGCTCCAACAACAGACTTGTACGGAAATCCGCTTCAACCAGTTCCTCAACCAGTGCCTCAACAGCAAACCCAAAGGCCTCCTGTGACAGCTGATCTATATGGGAATCCACTTCCTGTTCAACAACAAGCTTGTTATGGAAGCACATCATCTGCTGGTCAGCCATCAAAGTCAAATACAGTACGGCTCGACACTTCAAGCTTTTCAAAAGTAGGTGTTGAAGTAGCTAAAGAACATATGGAGCTACTGAACACCTTGGTGAGCGCGTATTGTGGGTTAGTAGAAGGTCAGATCGGAAACATCAATCTGACAGAGGAAGATTATCAGCAGATTGATAAAGAGGAGATGGATTTGATGGACATCAAATGGGCGTTCGCAAGTGCTGTAAGGCGAGCAAAGGATTTCATGGAGAGAACGGGCAGAACCAGCTTGGAAAGCAAGAAAGACACCAAGTATGGGTTCGATAAACAGGCTGTCAAGTGCTTCAACTGTGGTAAACGGGGTCACTTCAAGAGAGAATGTACAAGGCCAGCTCAGCATGGGAATCAGAATCCGTTCAGGAATCAAGGCAATCAAGGCAACCAACAGAATCAGAACAGGAATAATGAGCGTACATTGATACCTGTTAACAACCCAAGTCAGGCAGGACCATCAAATGCCAACCAGGCACTTGTGGTTCAAGTAGATGAAGGTTGTGATTGGTCAATTCAGTTGGGAAATGATGCTCCGGATGGAACAGCTTGTTTTGCTGAGGTTGTCAAGGATCTTAAGCACGCTAGTGGTGGAGAATCTTCCACCAATGGTGATGAATCTTCTGAAGATGAAGACAGCTCCGGTTACAGTAGAAGCTCGGATGAAGAATCCTCAAACTCAGGTGATGATCATTTGGATGACACATCAAGTGTGTCTGTCGATGCAGAGGTTGATGAGCTATTGGAAGAAGCTGCAGCAGGAAATCATAGGAGATCTATATTGGTGGATCAAGCTGCTTATTCTTCTTCTTCTCTCCATTCAGCCTTTATGGCTAATGTCGACAGTTCATCAAGCCAGGTATGTGTCAATGAACCTACTGTTGTTGATTGTGATAATTGTGCTAGTTTAAGTATTAAATGTGCTGATTTGGAGGCAAATATGTCTGAGTTGCAAGGCAAACATGATGCTTTAGAAGCTAGTTTGTTTGACTTGCAAGACAAACATGTTTCGTTGAATGCTAAGTGGTGTGAGTTGCAAAGAAAACACGAGGCTTTGCAAGACAAGTATGATGTGACATTCATCCACAACCAAAAGTTGACCGTGGATCTTTCTAAGTGCACAGAAGCCAACATGTTTTATGAAAACCAAGAAAAGGAATTTAAATTGATGATTGAAAAATTAAAGAAAGATAAAACCGAGCTGACAAAAATGGTTTCCAGAAAACAAACTGACATAAATTTGTATATCACTCGTCTTGAGATAATGCAAAAAGAGATGGCTTGTGTTAAAACTGAAAGTGAGGCGATCCAGCTTAAGTTAGACAGTTATTTGAGCTCTAGCTATGTGTTGGATCACATCATTGATGTTCAGAAAGAGAAACGGGATGTCACATGCATTGGATATAAGAAATGTCCACCACCCGTGAGAAACAATTATGATGCCATGCCTGATGAGGAGTATAGAACTCACTTTGAACCATTTGTTCCTTTGGACGTTGAGGAATTTGCAATAGGACTCGGATACAAGAAGGAAGTATCATCAGAATCGGATGTGTCAGCAGATACATGTGTGTCTTCTGCTGAACCGAATCAGGATCCTCCAGTTGTGATTGAGGATGCTGATTCTTCTGATGATGAATCTGATGATACTGATTCAGCAAAGTCTGATGCGGTAATCAAAGAAGAGGACATACCTCTTGAGAATCATATTCTATGTGATCCTCCCGCAAAACCTGCTAAGACTGTTCCGACCGAGTCCACGTCTGCAAAAGAGTCTGAAAGTGTGGATTTGCTGTACACTCTTGTTGGTGATGATAAAATTTATTCTGACAAAGATTTTCCAATTAAGAATGTAAATCAATCTTTAATCAGTAAAGTTTTTGAAAATTCGACAAGTAAGTTCTTGGGAAAGACAGGATCACACGTTGTGGTAACACAGTGCCCTCCTATCCCAAAAGCTGAAGTTCGAAAACAATATGGTAATCAGAAATTACCAACAATGAAAACGCAGCAAAATCATACCAAACCAAAAGGTAAATCAACGACTCAAGGTCAAAAGAAACAGAATCAGAAAAAGGACAAGAAGGTGAACTTTGTGAAATCAAAGGGAACGGACAAAATTGAAACTTTTGAGAACAAATCTAACTTAGATTTTGTTAAGCAAGCAAAAGTGTTGAAAAGAAATGATCCAAACAGTTCAAAACCAAGTACCTCGGGATCACAAAGTTCATCATCGACAAGACAATCACATGTTACTTCGGGGTTTGTTGAACGAAGATCATGTTTTGAATGTGGTGAAATTGGGCATATCATTCGAAATTGTCCGTATTTTCATAAGTTAAAAGCCAAAGTTGATGATCCCCGTGAACGAAATTACCAAAAGCGATCTGTTTCTTCAAAACAAGATCCCCGCCTCGTACGAGAAAGGGAAAAGAAACAGAAACGCCAACAAGTCAAAGTAATTGAGAAAGCACTTAAGACTGATGTGGTTCAAAAACAATCTGTTTCAGTTAAACCAGAAAGTTCAAAGTTTTCAAAAACTTCAAACAATCACGAAGTTAAATTTTCCAACAATCAAACTGGTAAAACTCAACAGACATGGAAACCTAAAATGACCACAAATTCAGGGGGACCATCACAATTTCCTAACCATCAAAAAGTGGAAGTAATTGTTGTCGATGAAAATGGAAGACCCAAGACCACAATGGCTTGGGTCCCCATCTCCAACTAATCAAGTGAGTTCATGTGCAGGGTGTTCCAGGAGGAACTATCAGTAGTCATTGGATTATTGATAGTGGGGCATCCAGGCACATGACAGGCGACATGAAGCTTCTCTACGACGTTAAATCTATTAGAGGAGGTTAAGTTGCTTTTGCTGGAGATAAAGGCGGATATATTACTGGTGAAGGAATGATATCCAACGGGGTTGTAAGCTTTGATAAGATCAACTTTGTACAACAACTTGATCACAATCTTCTCAGCGTTTCACAAATCTGTGATAAGCAGTTTTCAGTACACTTTGATGCAAATGGATGTTACGTGCTGAAACCCGGCTTCAAAATTCCAAAAGAATGGATTCTCTTATCAGCTCCAAGGATAAATGATTTGTATGTCCTTGATATGAGCCAAGCTATTACAACGTCTGCACAAGGAACCTGTTTCGTTTCCAAAGCCACAGAAAAAGACTCAATCTCTTGGCATAGACGAATGGGTCACATTCACTTACGCAAAATGAATCATTTGGTGTCAAATGAATTGGTGAATGGTGTTCCTCTTAAAAACTTCCATCTTCAAGACGTCTGTGTTTCGTGCCAGAAAGGAAAACAAACGAAGAAGAGACACCCGACTAAGAAGATCAACACGGTGGCCGTTCCGCTAGAACGTTTGCACATGGATTTGTTCGGTCCTGTCAAGCATAAAAGCATCAGGAATGATCAATATTGCCTCGTGATAACTGA
This sequence comes from Helianthus tuberosus, assembly GCA_030545235.1. Classification (NCBI taxonomy): domain Eukaryota; kingdom Viridiplantae; phylum Streptophyta; class Magnoliopsida; order Asterales; family Asteraceae; genus Helianthus; species Helianthus tuberosus. The sequence continues at coordinate 7,647,267 of CM060362.1, forward strand.
TGATTATTCAAGATTTTCTTGGGTGGCGTTCATGGCACACAAGAGTGAAACTTTCGGTATTATCAAAAACTTGATCATTCAGATTGAGAATTTGTATAAGTTGAAAGTTAGGAGGATACGCAGCGACAATGGTACAGAATTTAAAAATCATGCCATGGCGGAGTTTTGCACTTCAAAAGGTATTCTTCACGAATTTAGTGCGGCTTACACTCCTCAACAGAATGGCGTCGCTGAACGTAAAAATCGTACATTGATCGAGACTGCTAGGACAATGTTGGTAGAGTCACAGTTGTCGATTCCCTTCTGGACTGAAGCTGTGGCCTCTGCATGTTACACGTTGAACCGAGTCCTTACAGTCAAAAGGCACAACAAGACCTGCTTTGAGCTTCTTCACAAACGGAAACCAGATTTATCATATCTTGAACCGTTTGGAGCTCCGTGCACAATAATCGATCCTAATGGAAAGTTTGGGGCAAAAGCAATTGAGGGATACTTTCTTGGGTATGCCACCCCGAACTTAAGAGTCTGGAATCTAGAGACTAAAAGGGTAGAGGAATGGTCTGAGGTCAGAGTACAAAGGCACACATTGCCAGTCAAATGTCCTGGTCAGCCTTGGATGTTTGAGTACGATGACTTTTTCAATTCGATCAATGTTGAAGCAGTTGAAGAAAATGTTGCGAAAAGGATGTTTTTCGAGAGTGACAACGCAACAGTTTCACCGGTGGTTCGTCCAATTCTTGTCAATCAAGAACCATCTTCAGTGAACAACAATGCTCTCGACAATGAGGACTTTCACGATGCTGCCGAATTGAACGAATCTTCAGAGGATGATGAATTTCTAGATGCAGATCAAGAAGCTCCAACGACAGCAGTTCATGGTACTTCAGAGGGAACACCTCCAGTGGATGCTCCTAGAACAGCTGAAGCTACTGCATCATCCTCTTCGTCAATTCCGGGCATTGATTTAGTTGTTGATCTCAATCTCAACAATCTGGGTACAAATATTCCAGTTCGAGATAATCCTGAAACAAGGATTCATAATACCCATCCTCAACAAAACATCATCGGAAATGTGCAACGTGGCATTCAAACAAGAAACATGTTGCGGAACAACAACAATGCAGGCTTGTATGCAGCTATTCGAGAATTCGGGCAACAAAATGATTGGTCTTTCGCGTGTTATGTCTCACAGGAAGAGCCAAGAACTTGGAAAGAAGCTATGAAAGATAACTCTTGGGTTGAAGCAATGCAAGAAGAACTGCAACAATTCCAGAAGCTTGGTGTCTGGAAGCTCGTAGAGAAACCTGCTGGTTACAAGAAGATTGATACCCGTTGGGTTTTCAAATGCAAAAAGGATGACCGTGGAGTTGTTATCCGAAACAAAGCAAGAGTAGTCGTTCAAGGTTTTCGTCAGATTGAAGGGATCGACTACAACGAAGTTTATGCACCTGTTGCACGTCTGGAAGCAATTCGGATCTTTCTGGCTTATGCCTCATTCAAAGGATTCAAGGTATATCAGATGGACGTCAAAAGTGCATTCTTACATGGTGTGGTGGAAGAAGAGGTGTACGTTGAACAGCCTCCAGGTTTTGAAGATCCTATCCATCCCGATCGGGTTTGGTTGCTCAACAAAGCTCTCTATGGTCTACATCAAGCACCGCGAGCTTGGTATTCAACCTTATCTAATTATCTGCTGGAGAATGGATTTCGCAGAGGTCTTATCGATTGTACTCTTTTCATCAAAGAACAAGAGGGAGATCTTCTACTGGTATAGGTATACGTTGATGATATTATATTTGGTTCTACTAATGATGTTATGTGTAGGAATTTCGAGCGTATTATGCAGGATAAATTCGAGATAAGTGCTATGGGGGAAATGACTTTCTTTTTGGGCCTACAAGTGCAACAAACTGAGTCTGGGATATTCATCCATCAGACTAAATATGTTGGTGACATCTTGAGCCAGTTCCAGATGTCTGATGCAACGCCCATCGGTACCCCATTGCCGCAAAATCACGGAATTACTCCGGACTTGAAGGGTGAATCTGTTAACCCCTCATACTACCGCGCGATGATCGGATCTCTTATGTACCTCACAGCATCAAGACCAGATATAATGTACCCAACATGCCTGCTTGCCAGATATCAAGTCAACCCGAAGGCCTCACATCTTGCAGCTGTAAAAAGGATTTTTCGTTATTTGAAGGGTTTCCCTGACACCGGTCTATGGTACCCTAGGGATAATAGCTTTGACTTGATCGCTTTCAGTGATTCTGATTTTGGCGGATGCAAAATCGACGGCAAATCCACAACGGCTGGATGTCAGTTTTTGGGAAATCGCCTAGTCACATGGCAGTGCAAGAAGCAGACGTGTGTCGCTACATCAACGTGCGAAGCTAAATACATTGCTGCCTCAAGTTGTTGCTCCCAAGTCCTGTGGATCCAACAACAATTGCGCGACTACGGTTTTGAATTCCTAACTACTCCTATTTACGTTGATAATTCTGCTGCATTACAGATCACTAGAAATCCTGTGCAGCACTCAAAGACCAAACACATCGAAATCAAGTATCACTTCATACGTGATTGCTTTGAGAAAAGGCTAATCGATGTTGTTAAGGTCCACACCGATGACCAACGTGCCGACCTTTTTACCAAAGTATTTGACAAATCAAGATTTGACTTTTTATTACTGGTAAACGGCATTAAGGTCAAGCAAGAGTAAAACCAACATCGGAAAATCATTTTTGTAAATACCTTTGTGTTTTAAATTTATCTTAGTTTATTGATTTTAGGGGGAGTAAATCCAAATTTGAAAATCCAAAAACATCGAAAAATTTCAAAAACACAAAAACAATAGAAAAGCAAAAATGAGTTTCCTGGCGAGCAAAAGAGAAAATGATAGTACATCAGTGGTCTGTCTGAACCTCTTTAAACCTTAAATGAAAAATGATAAGCAGCTCTATATAAGATGTATCGGTAGGCTCACAATCATTTTAAAGTGTGCAGGGTGATATAAACTTAAATCGACTGAAGACCAAGTGGGAACCACTCATTGGCATATGGTCTTAGTATCGAAATTTCGTTTGAGAGATTGCCGAGGTTCTGAGATATTAGGTCTTTATGCTGTTTATCATCTGGGTATCATGGTTGTTTCTTTTACCGAAAAATAACGGGGACGCAAGTCTAGATCTTCCATGATACCATACATACGTGTACATATTGCATTCGACCACAATAAGTGATCAACAATCACATGTCCAAACAAAATAAGTGATAATATATCACATTTATCTGGGAGTCAAGTTCGTCTCTCTGTTGTACAAAAGTACTGACCTGTTCACGGACTTGCTCCTGTGCCCTCATGCATATGAAAATCAAGTTCCTCATCAATAAGTGATTCTATCACATAGGGCTTGTTTTCAATCAAAATAAGTGAGTTTCTCACATCATATACTGCAAAACAAATGATAAATGGTATACTCACCGGTAAGATGAACCCTCGTGCATACCTTGATACGGGAATGTGTCGTGATGTGGATGAACACCGGTCGGTAAGTATAAATCATACCTTAACGTATCCCCTCGCCATGATTACATATGATAAGTTGAGCTTATGTGGACAACAATACCGATAATCGTTATAGGATGCTTATCTTAATGTTAACTAAATGAACAAACAAGAGCGTTTTGGCATGACCGTACACTGATATGATTCTCTTACCCTCGAAACTCGCAAAAAGAATGTCTGTAAATATTTATTTAATGCTTTCAGTTTCTGCATCTCTGTATATATTTATTTACTGCTTTCTGTCTTTACATTTGAAATATTCAAAAATTCCAAAAAGATTTTAGGTGTGTTTTAATATAAACTTTCTAAAAACCAAAAAGATTTTATTTCTATTTTATTTCCGATCGTACGATGTTGGATCTCGAGTCTTCGTTACCTGAAACCTGAACGAAAACCAAATTGACTAAATCTTCATAAACGGTCAAAATGTGCAAGTTTTGAAAGTTAAAAACTGAAATTGATAAATTTGTTAAACTTTTCAAACTAAACTGTCGGACGGTAGTTGAAAATATGGTCACATGTGTGTCACTTGTTTAATGTTAACTATATTCCAAGCAGTTGTTCTCATTACACGTTTAGCTTTCTTGCATGTGCAGATGCTAAAGGCAAGGAGAACATGTTCGATGATAAGCTTCGGAATGAAGACACGACGTGAAGGCACTCAAATGATAAAGATGATCGAGTTGCCGCTGATCAATCATCAACACCACAAGGATCTAAAGCATTGAAGATCAAAAGATTCACAAGCATAATCAATGGGGGAGTTTATTGACACACTACCTAAATGAAAAGGGAGTTTGTTGATACACTTTCTACTTACAACACGTGAAGACTTTGAAGATCCTCCGACATGGAAGATGAACCTCACGAGTAGCGTCCAAGGGGGAGTTTGTTGATACATATTATGTGGTCGCGACTTGGTTCGGTTCAACTCGGCTCGGTTCGGCTCAAGCCCGACGTCACGACATTCCTCTGTCGTGCGCCCCAGAGTTCGACACGCAAAGCACGGAGAGCCGAGAACGTTCCCCGCTTGACACATCATCATGACATCATCATGATGATGTCATGATGATGTCACAACTTTGACTAAACACAAGTTCATGGAGAAATGCTATATGTACGTGCATGTGACATGAGCTTGGGCCAATCAACTTCATTTGGGCCATTTATTTGGATTGGGCTTGCCTTTAAACGAAGACTGATCAGAAGCCAAAGCCCAAACAACATGTGAAGAAAACATATATTTGACGAAATCAAGTGATTTCGGTAAGGGCGACACAAGGGAGAACCCGAGAGAGAGAGAGTTTTAGTGTGTTAACCGGATATTGCACTATCTTGTACTTGAATTCTTCTCTTTGATATACAAGTGTGTTATACATTGAATCTACGTGTCTTGTATCTCGTGTTCTTGTCGATCTCTATCTCGGTTTGCTTTCCCGGTTGGATTCCGCACAACCGGGTTGGTTTGTACACAAGGAGTAGGCGACTAGATCCTCCCCTAGCCGGACCTACATTATCTTTCTATTTTAATTACCTCATATATACGTGCTTAAAATTTATGTGGAATTAGACTTCTAAAGACTCAAGTCTTCACAATTTGCCTCTGCTTAAAGAATACAAAATTGGTTATGTCAAAGACTCAGAAGTCTTCACGCGTTTTCTTCAAACCCAATTGATACGTTGGAACAGTTTCTTTCAACTTTTAAGTGGTAGGTATCCGGATGACTTTCTTTAGGGGAATTCGTTCGTTGGAGTCTCGTTTGTGACTAAATGTCATGCGCGAATCAGGGGTTTTACCATAGTGGGCCTCTTTACCACAGGTGCGATCGCAGCCGTGGATGTACCCGGGTAGCCGGACGTTGTTGGACATTCAAAAAATGTAAATGTGGAGCACGTATTATTTTGGTTAAGTGGTAAGTGTGTGCATAAATAGTGTGGAGCACACAATGCATAAAAAACTAATTAACAAACGTAAAAGCTGGCCTCAAGTTAATACAGTCAAGTGGTATACAAGTGTATAAATAGTACACAATACATAAAAAAAACTAATTAACAAATAGTAAGTCTTGAATTAATCGTTAAAGACTCGTAAGTGTTTATATTTCTATTTTGTATATATTACCGAAACGAAACGTATGGTAAGGTCTTATTGTGGTTTTGATCATTTCTTTGAATATATTACATTGAACTTCCTACCTTTACTAGCCGTAACACATTGTAGTCATTTTCGCTTGCTAACATTCATAAATTTAATAAAAAGCCTATTGAGTGCATGTAACATCAGTTGATTTTAAATTTAATGTTTATTGTTTGCAACTAATCATTACATGCTTCAAAATCAAGAGACAAATGTTTTGGATATATAGAAATTAAGGATCTTTATATCAGTTATACAGAATGCTATACGAATTCAAAAGAATTACAAAATTATCAGAAAAAAGAATAGCTTTTTATATCACAATAACTATGCTTAGGGGAGGAGGGGTGGTTCACTAGTGATAGATTCTATCACTACCAAGCACCAATCAAGTCACGCCATGTCATCATCCAATATTCTATCACTAGTGATGGAATTGTAGGGGGGGTGGTATCACTAGTGATGGAATTCTATCACTCCCAAATTTTTTTAATTTTCATTTTAAAATTAGAAATTAACAATAAAACACTAAAATATAAATTTCATTAAACTTAAAAAATAAATTACATAGCAAAATAAAAAAAACAACTAAACCTTGGAAAAAAAAAACTAAACGAGTGGCATCTCCCAACCCCACTTTGCGCAAATCTCGCACTTTTGTTGAATGACAATTGACTTAAACGGTTCGTCGAGATGGTTGTGCTTTTCACACAAGATTTTTAAATCATTTTGTCTTTCAACCGTCTTCAAGTGTTCCTTGTACGTCTGCTCGCGTTCAACTTTGTGGGACATAATTATATCTTTTCTTTCTTCGGCCTTCTTGTATCGCGTGATTTTTCTCCTCTTCGATTCTAAAGATCGACTCCGCCACCGCTTCCTTCCCTTTGCTTGATGATTCACCACCTCTCCTGCGGCGTGGCCTTGTAGGTGTATCTCCTTCAACGGGGTCGTCTTCTGGTTCGTCAAGGGGGTCGTCGTTTAAGTTCATTTCGGGCAAGTTATCCGACGCGGAAGTCGTGTAGTTCCCCGAATCGGATGTCTTTGATCTTTTCAAACCTCCTCGTTTTTTTGGAGCCGTAGGACCACGCATGTCAACCAACTCAACGGGGACCCACTTCGGGTGATTTCTCGCAACTTCCCATGCGGCCACGTGTGGAAAATTCCTCTTTTTGTAGACACTGCAATACATTTCGGTGGCTTGTCGCATGATTGTCGCCTCGCTCGCTCCACTTTGTGGGTTTCGGTTCTACAAAAAAATATAATAGGTTATCATTTTAAAAAAAAAACTGTTTTCTGTTTTTTTTTTAACTGTTTTCTGTTTTTTTTTAAACTGTTTTCTGTTTTTTTTTTAAATTGTTTTCTGTTTTTTTTTTAAAACTGTTTTCTGCTTTTTTTTAAAACTGTTTTCTATTTTTTTTTTAAACTGTTTTCTGTTTTTTTTTTTTTTTAACTGTTTTCTGTTTTTTTTTTTAACTGTTTTCTGTTTTTTTTAACTGTTTTCAATGAAAAAAGATTTAAACTTTAATAAAAAACATACCTTTTGAATGAAACAAGCGTTGAACTTGCTAATTTTCCCGTTCAAATCCGTCCATTTCGACGTCATTTGATCCATGTTTCGTATCCTTGCACCGGGAAGTTGCCTAAAACGATTGATGACCCGTCTCCAAAACGCATCCTTTCTTTGCTCGTTGGCATGTTTCCTGTTCTCCGATATGTGCAAGTACGCCTGCACCAAGGACACCTCATCCTCGCTCGTCCAATGTTGTCGGACGGTTGGGTGGACTTCTTGAACGTCATCATTTTCTTCTTCTTCCTCTTCCTCTTCTTCTTGTTGTTGTTCTTGATCGTAATCATCATCTTCATCGTCGTCAAGACTTTGTTGTGGTTCACGATACGCGTTTGCAAATTGACGGATGAGGGTGTTGTCTTCTAGTGGGTCAAGTTGGTGGGGTTGGGTTTGAAAGTTTGGAAACGATTGGGGTTGAAATTGGTGAGGTTGAAACGGTGGAACGAACGGTTGGTTTTGGTACGTTTGCAATTGAAAGGGTGGATATGGTTGGGTTTGAAATGGTGGATATTGTTGGGTATGAAAGGGTGGGACTTGGTCGGGTTCGTCTTGCAACCTAAAGCGCGTCGGCTCGCCAATATTCGCTCGAACCTTGGTTCTCACGGGATTTTTCTTCGTACCCGAACCTCTTTTTTTCGAACCGCCACCTCTCTTGCTTGAACCTTCCATGTTTCTTGTAAAAATATTTGGAGAGTTTGCTGATTTTTTGAATTGAGTTTGAGATAATTTGTTGTTTTTTTTTAATTGAGTTTGAGATAATTTGTTGTTTTAAATGAGGATTTATAAATAAAAAAAAAAGGTTTCAAACGGTCCAAAAAAATAACAAACGGTCAAAAACCAACGTTCCAATTTCAAATTTCAACGCGTGAAGGGTTTAACGCGTTTAAAATTTAACGCGTCATTTTTGGACCGGCGGCGGTGTTCCGTTATTTTTTAACGAGTGATGGGGTGGTATCACGGACCACCCCGTGTACCCTTAGGGGTAGGGGTGGTCATACAACTTCCAATCAAGTTCCGCCATGTCATCAAGCATTATTCCATCACTAGTGATGGATTTTAGTGAAAATGTCCATCACTCACACTACTAAAAACTGTCTTGTTTCCGACCAAGGTTTTTGTCGGAAAACGTCGTTTCCGACTGATTTCCGACAGAAATACGTTTGTCGGAAAAACCCTTGTAGGAAAATATTTCCGACAAGTATCCGACTAAATTGGCGACAAATTTCCGACAAAAAAAAAGGTTACTATTTCCGACAAGTCCCGACCATAATTTTCCTACAGCTTTCCGACCACCATTTTCCTACTATTTTCCGACCACCATTTTCCTACTATTTTCCGACACAAAAAGTTCCTACAGCTTTCCGACCATCGTGTACCTACTGTTTTCCGACAACCATGTTCCTACTATTTTCCGACCATAACCTCTCCACAGTTTTCTGACCAGTTTTCCTAATTTCTCTTCCTACCAATTTCCGACTAAAAACTTTTTAATAAAAAATATAAAAAAAAAACAAAAAAAATACAGATTTTTTCTACTAAAAATGCAGACAAAAAATCCAATAAAAATCCTAAATACGATACCATTATAAACTAAAGTTCATCTACAAAATACAATATGGTTTTCCAACTACAAATTCAACCACAATATATGACACGGTTGTCAAATTACAAGTTCAACCACAAAATATGACACCGTTGTCAAATTACAAGTTCAACCGCAAAAGACAACAAACAGAAAATAAACTATGGTGGAGGATTGCTAGGATTACCAAATTGTTTCATAAACTCGGCCATTTGTCGTTTCATATCTTCTCTCATTTGTTGTTGCATCTCTTCGACTCGGTTTTGTAACATTTCAACGTGGGATTGTTGCGCCTCTTCGAATCGTTTATTTAACCTTTCCACCTGGGATTGCAAGTTCCGCACCTATACAATTGTTAACAACAAACATAATATTAGAAAAAAACAATATATATATATAGAAGTTTATAATCAAAATGGATAAGAGACCATAACAACAAACACAAACTTTCCTTCAAATTTCCGACGACTTTTTTCTTTGTCGGTAAGCGGTCGGAAATTGGTTGGTAATATTTGACTTTTATTCTAGTCGAAAGTTTGTCGGTAAGTGGTCGGAATTTGCGACTGAATTTTTTTTAGTCGGTAATTTTGGTAGGAAATCTTCAATTTTCTAGTAGCGTCACCACACACCCATCTTCATTTAAAAATGACTGACCACTCAAACTTGTAAAATGCGTGATATATATATATATGGAGAAGATCATGCGAGAACCACCTCTTATTGCGAGAACCGCGAGAACCAATGTGAACACAACCTAAAATAAAAGGTTGTGTTCACATTGGTTCTCGCGGTTCTCGCAATAAGGGTGGTTCTCGCATGATCTCCTCCCTATATATATATATATATATATATATATATATATATATATATATATATATATATATATATATAGGGGGCCGCTAAAATGAGAACCACCTCCAGTTGTAAGAACCGCGAGAACCACTTTCTGGTCATTAGATCAAGTAGATGGATGGATGAGATTAAAAGTATTAAAAAATAATATTAAATATTTTTTGTCTTATTATGTTTCTAATATTTTATTCCTAAAGGGTATAAAAGTAAAATTGTTTTTTTTTTTCTTTTTGTATATATTAATTTTAAATAACTTTTTTTGTCATATTCATTAATTACATTTTTTACTTAATTGTTTTTTATTTATAAACATATTTTTTTGTTAAACAAATTTTTTGAAATCAAATTTTTAGTATATTTTTTTAAAGATTTGTTTAAAAAAACGTTTTGAAGATCCGTTTTTTTTTACGCCCCGGTTTTTTTCGTTAACGTTTTTTTTTTACATTTTACGCGCCAATTTTTACGTTAACGTTATTTTACGTTTTAAACGTCGGTTTTTTACGTTTTACGCCCCGGTTTTTTACGTTTTACGCGTCGGTTTTTTACGTTTTACGCCCCGGTTTTTTACGTTTTACACGTCGGTTTTTTTTCGTTTTACGCCCCGGTTTTTTACGTTTTACGCGTCGGTTTTTTACGTTTTACGCGTCGTTTTTTTACGTTTTACGCCCCGGTTTTTTTCGTTAACGTTTTTTTCCGTTTTGCGTTTTACGTTTTGCGTTTTACGTAAAACATTTTACGTTTTACGTTAAACTTTTTATGTTTTTAAATTTTACGTTTTATGTAAAACTTTTTACGTTTTAAGTTTTACGTTAAACTTTTTTAAGTTTTACGTTAAACTTTTTACGTTTTAAGTAAAAGTTTACGGTTGAACTTTTTTTTCACAAAAACTTTTTTACACGAAACCCAACATTTACGTTTAAAGTTTACGTTTTACGTAAAACCCAACATTTACGTTTTACGTTTTACCTAAACTTTTTACGTTTTTACGTTTTACCTAAACTTTTTAGTAAAAAGTTACGTCAAAAAAGTTTACGGTTTAATTTTTTTTTACAAAAATTTTTTTACGAAAAACGAACGCACCCAGAAATCGCAAACTAAGTGAAGCGTCTCAGATATATTGTTATCATCATCGACGCCTAAAATAAAAATAAAAAAAAACCAACAAACAAAAATCAAAAGAACGAGTGGATTCTAGAAAAAAAAACTAAGTTTTGGCTCAGATTTTCCGATAATCAGAGGCTGCAAAGTGGGGTTGCAGGTTCAAAAACCTACCCTCCACCAACCTTGCCGCGCCAACGTCAGTTTTTTTTACATCATCACCGCCGATTCAATAAGGCACCAGATTCACCCGATTTAAACATCCAAAAGGAACAAGAAATATCATTCAACACATATTCAAACAGATTCAATAAATTCAATAGATTCAAAAGGCAAACAGATTCACCGTTGATCATATTAAAACCCACAGAAGGAACATGAACATCATTCAAACAAAACATGAACATGAACATCATTCAACCAAAACCCAGCAAAAGGAACATGAACATCACTGTTTTTCACAAACCCAGTAGCCACCACCCCTAAAAAACACCCTCTTCCTTCACCCCCCCCCCAAAACCGGCACCACCTCTAGCTACCACCCAACCACCGGCACCACCGACATCGATCGCACCACCGGCAGCACCCGACATCACCGGCACCACCGACATCGACGGCATCACCGGCATCGACGACACCACCGGGTTTAGAGACAAAAGGGTGTGGTGTTTGGGGGTAGCCGACAACCAAGGGGGCCTAATTTACAATTCAGAGACACAAGATCAAAACCCAAAAAAACAGAGACACAAGATCCAAAAAAACATACCGTTAAAACCCATTTTTTTCGATCGACAAAGAATCTCCGACAAATGAAGGGAGAGAAAGATCTGTAAGTATCTCCGGCCGTCACCGGTTTCGACACCCCCTCACCCACCCCTTCACCCATTCTTTCAACCAGTAGCCATCACCCAAACAACACAAGAAGTTCAACCAGTAGCCAACACAAGAAGTTCGGCCGGTCATCAATGAAGGTGACCCGGCGATGGTGGAAGACGAAGACGCCGCCGCACACGGCGGCGATGATAGAGACGGCGGTGGTGGAAGACAGTCGGTCATCACTGAAGGTGACCCGGATGGAAGGGTGGGTTGAGATCGGAGAAGGAGGATGGTGGTTGCGATGTGGTGGTGGGTTGAGATCGGAGCAGGGAGGATGATGTTTGTTTGTAGGGTTCTTTAAAGATGAGAGAAGAAAGTGCAACTTAAATGAGAGATGGAGGTGAGAGAATAAAGCCTGCAACTTTAAAATAGGAGAGAGGAGAGAGAGAGGAGAGATTAGACATTAAAAGGAAATAACCAAACTACCCTTTGAGTTGTCATATTCTGATTGGTTGAGAGTGGTTCTCGCGGTTCTTACAACTGGAGATAGTTATCATTCTAGCGGCCCTATATATATATATAGGGGAGGGTTCGTTGGGGAACACTAAAAAAGTGGGGAACGGGGGAACACTTTTAAAAATTATACTTAACATGTTAAAAAAATATTTTTCTAAATTTTTTTCGGCGCTTTTTCTTATAAATACAAGTAGAAACATTTTTGATAAAAAAAATCAAAAACTAAAAATAAAAAAAAAATTGTTTAAAAAACAGTTATATCTTATAGAATTAACTTAACATGTTAAAAATAATTTTTTTAAAAACTTTTTCAGCGCTTTTCTTTATAAAAAGGAGGAGAAACTAGTCGAGTAAAAAAAATTTCTAAAAAAAAAAATTTCTAGGCTTTTTTTAATTGTTTTTTTTTAATATTTTTAGTTTTTGATTTTTTTTATTAAAAATGCTTCTACAAGTATATATAATGAGAAGCGCCGAAAAAGATGTTTAAAAAAATTATTTTTAACATGTTAAGTTAAATTTTTAAGAGTGTTCCCCGGTTCCCCACTTTTTTAGTATTTCCCAATGAACCTCACACTATATATATATATATATATATATATATATATATATATATATATATATATATATATATATATATATATATATATATATACTTACACTATATAGGGAATGGATATATAGGAAACCATTTATTAGTGAGAAAACTAAGGAAACCAACCTTTTCACCATTGATCTTGATCATCTAAGGGTTAGGGAAATTTGATGTTTATTGATTTAAATTTAATACATAACATATGTTGATGAGTGGGCCAGGAGGGTATTTGTGTCAAAAATACCATATATCATTCTCTCTTTTCTGTATAATTGTCACCATCACTATCAAACCATCATCATTCTCTCTCTTCCTTCTTCTTTCTTCTTCTTTGAGAATTTAAAATATCTCATTCTCTCTCTTTCTTCTTCTTCTTCTATACCTTCACCGTCATCATCATCATCATCATCATCCATTATGTCTCTCTTTCCATGTTTCAAAATAAACACCAAGAACACACACAAGTGTGTGTGAGAGAGTTCAGGAGGTAGAGAGAGAGATTTAAGAGAGAGAAGAAGACGACGATGGACGACGGACAAGCCGTCGTCTACAGCGGTGGAGGTTCTCCGACGAACCGTCGGTGCCGACGACGGTGTTACAGGCAACCAGAGTGGGGATTCTGATTACAAGTCGTCGTCTACAGTGGTGGAGGTTCTCCGACGAACCGTCGGTGCCGACGACGGTGTTACAGGCAACCGGAGTGGGGATTCTGATTTTAGCTCAGTTTAGATTCGAGTCAGCCGCAGATCGGGACTCGGTTCAGGTTTCCGGTTGGTGATCTAGTCCAAGTATGGTTCAGTCTTTTTGCATTCTCTGGTTTTATTTTGGTTTGGATTCTCTGGTTTTATACTCGGTTAGGTGTCATTTGGTTTGGATTCTCTGGTTTTTTTTTCAGTCTTTTTTAATTTGTGATTATTGTTTGTTTAGGACTGTTCAAATGTTATTTTTTCTCTGTTTAAGCGGTTTGGTTTGGTAATGTTGTTAGATTTAGTATTGAGATTGGGTTTTTAGTGTCGGATTACCTGAATGTGGGCATTTTTTTTAATGTGAAGGCGTAGGGTGGAAAGGTGTGTGCAGAAAAAATGCAGCGTCCTGAGTGCATCAGAGAGTGTGATTGTGTAGTTTTGGTGCAGAATACAGTTTCAGGTAACACTTTGTAGCGAGGGCGTTGCTTGACGAAAAGAAGATACTTGTTGACGATTGTGTAGTTTCGGTGTAGAATACAGTTTCAGGTAACATGTGTTACCTATCTCGTACCTGTTTGTTGTGTTAAATAACTCCGGAAATATTACTTGTGCTATTATGTGTTTACTATGGCGGTTGTATTTGCAGGAGTGAGGAAAATGACCAGGTCCGTGACGGGTAGGCTGGCTAATAAGCGAAAGCAGAACGATAAAGAAACAGAACGATAACGAAAGAAGGTAGATGGAGAAACCGATGAAGAATGGGAAACAAGAAGTCGATGAAGGGCAAGTGGTGGGTACCTTTGATGTTGTACAGAAGTTACCCTCCAGTGTAACACATGTTACAAACATGTGTTACATATGTTCAACCTCTTTGTTACCAAAAATCGGGGCTGCACATATGTAACACGTGTTACAACAGGTTTTTACCTACTTGCACGTCTCTATTACAAATGGATGAAAAACAGTTTTTTTAAAACATCCACGGTGTAACACTTGTGTATTTGAAAGTTCTTAAAACAACCGTTGTAACACGTGTTATAATCCCATCTTCAACGTAAAGATACATCCAATGTAACACGTGTTACAAAAGGAAATTACCTACTTACACATCTCTATTACGTTGAGTTAAACAGTTATTTAAAAACATCCACTTTGCAACACTTGTTTATTTGAAAGTTCTTAAAACAACCGTTGTAACACGTGTTACAACTTTTTTAGTGTTGTGCATTTTCCTTTTTATAATCACATATTCAGCTTGAAGATACATCCAATGCAACACGTGTTAGGTTTTTTACGTGTTACAAAAGGTTTTTACTTAATGTAATAGTAAGTTTAAATGTTAAAATGTTTTTTTTAAGATTAGCTGTTAAATGTTAAAATGTATAAACTTCATAATTTATTCGGAATATCTCGTTTATTTTACAAATAAAAAGTCATGTTTTTTTTATGGGATAATTAGCTACATATGTAGTAAACGTTACACAAGTTACTTGTAGTTACCCCAACCTTTTTTTGGACACAAAGGGGGGTTGCACATATGTTTTAAACGTTACACAAGTTACTTGTAGTTACCCCAACCCTTTTTTGGTGGGATAATTAGCTACATATGTAGTAAACGTTACACAAGCTACTTGTAGTTACCCCAACCCTTTTTTGGTCACAAAGGGGGGTTGCACATATGTTACATAGGAGATTAATAAGTTTTAACTATAGAAGATTAATATTGATGTACGTGTTTTGTTCATAGGTGAAAAGATGTTTTGTGTTCAAGATGAAGATGGTTATCAAGAAGCGAAGCCCGCCGAAGGATTACAACGCATCATCAGGTTTTCGTGGTGACGATGGTGTGTTTTTTGGTTGGCTGCTATGTGTTGTGAAGATGGATGTTGTTGTGAAGACCATTTTTTAGAAGCATTACAACTATTGATATAAAATTCATTTTTATTTTCATTGTTAGTATGCCCATTTTTGGATGAATACGGATGTTGATGTGACGGCAATTTTTTTTGGGATGCAACAACTATATGTAACATGTGTAACCTTGACGTTGTAACACATGTAAAATGGCTATACATGTGTTACATATGTTACAAAATAGTGTAACATATATTATAAACATGTTTTACATATGTCAGCCCCTTTGGTGTCAATTTAAACTTAGTAAAATTACATATGTAACAACATTACATCATCCAAAATGTCATATCAATGAACAAACAAGTAGACTAGTGTAACGAATTAAAGGGACAAACGATACACTTCATGTTACATATGTACGTAGACTTGTTATTAACAATGTTATTAGTAGATAAAAAAAACTGCATTAACGTATATTTTTTACACTGAACCCAACTTATTGGTCATAAGTCTTATACATGGCAAGAAGTTCTTCCAGTGTGACATATGATTTAACAATAATAGGATGATATTGCTCGTTGACATTCGGTGTCCACAGTTTAGTGCCATTAGAAGACTCTTAAAGATGGTAACGTGGAGTATGTTCAAGATCATCTGTGGACTTAGGGACGAATGTTAGTATAAGTTTACGTGCTTTATGAACGTTGTAATAAGTTTAGCACCCTAGGGTAACAAAAAAAGATCACACATGACACTTGTCGCCATGTTACACATGTTAATTGTGTGTGCACATGTAACATCTTCTCTACAACGTGAGTAACATCCTTAAAAGTTGTGTTCCTACTCTGCTTTATATTCTAGTTTGGTTCAGTGTTCATAACGCACGTAAAATATGCGTAACGCACGTAAACTTATACTAACAAGTTCGGTTCAGTGTAAACTTATGACCAATAAGTTGGGTTCAGTGTAAAAAATATACGTTAATGTAGTTTTTTTATCTACTAATAACATTGTTAATAACAAGTCTACGTACATATGTAACATGAAGTGTATCGTTTGTCCCTTTAATTCGTTACACTAGTCTACTTGTTTGTTCATTGATATGACATTTTGGATGATGTAATGTTGTTACATATGTAATTTTACTAAGTTTAAATTGAAACCAAAGGGGCTGACATATGTAAAACATGTTTATAATATATGTTACACTATTGTGTCACATATGTAACACATGTATAGCCATTTTACATGTGTTACAACGTCAAGGTTACACATGTTACATATAGTTGTTGCATCCCAAAAAAAACTGCCATCACATCAACATCCGTATTCATCCAAAAATGGGCATACTAACAATGAAAATAAAAATGAATTTTATATCAATAGTTGGAATGCTTCTAAAAATGGACTTCACAACAACATCCATCTTCACAACACATAGCAGCCAACCAAAAAACACACCATCGTCACCACGAAAACCTGATGATGCGTTGTAATCCTTCGGCGGGCTTCGCTTCTTGATAACCATCTTCATCTTGAACACAAAACATCTTTTCACCTATGAACAAAACAAGTACATCAATATTAATCTTCTATAGTTAAGCATTGGTTTCAATGAGGTGATGTGGAGGAATTTAGTCCACAAATTCTAGTTTCCTAAGTTTTCTCAATAAAATGAGTTTTCTCCATATACTTACACTATATATATATATATATAACGCGTTATGAAATCAACGCGTGATACTTATGACCGGCGGCGGTGTGCTTTTGTTTTTCACGAGTGGTGGGGGGCTATCACTGACCACCTCGGGTCCTCTTATGGCTGCAACTCTATCTGTAGCCACCATAAGGTTGCTGACCATAACCACCACCTCTACTCATCATCGGATTATAATTTCCTGGCGGCATAAATAGATTGACTATTCTGAGCAACCGGAAAACCAGGTGGCAACACAGATTGACCGCCCTGAGGTGGAAAAACAAGCAGCATCTCAGATTGATTGCCCTGAGCCGCCAGGAAACTGGTCAGCAACATAGATTGACTGCCCCGAGCCAATGGGAGACCAGGCAGCCACATGATTGACTGCCCTGATGTCGCAACCCCCGATCCCTAATACCTTGGGAACGGACGGCCGCGAACCAGTTTCGGTGGTATCGCGTATTGTCTAATTTTGGGAGCGGAATTTACATCAGGACCGTAGTTAGGAAATATTTTATCAGAGTAAATACCACGCTTTTAATATATTAAATATACTGGAAAAATCCCAAGTTTCAATTACACACATTTTCATAGGGATAAAACCCTATTTTATTTAATAAAAACATCTATTTATTTTTAGGTAACTTTATTGTCACTTTTCCAAGCCTTCAGTGCTGTCCAGCTGGCTTCTATTTGGCTTTCACATTTTGTTACCTGAAACGCGTTTAAAAACATTTTGTCAGTGGGAAATACTGGTGAGTGAATCCCCGTTCATTCAAGATTTAATAAAAACCCATTGTGCAGTGTTGAGGGCGATCTCGCAATTACATTTGTTTCCAAGTTATATCAATTAACATCCATGGTACTGTCAGACCCGACTTGTGGAAATGTTACCCCTCGCAGGGCAGTAAAACAACTTTGTATACAAAACCCCAACATACTCATGATAATTGTATTCTTACAAATACTCAATAACTGCTTATTGTATAATTAATTAAGTGAGGTTTTGTAAAAATAATTTGCAAAAAGGAGATTACTCACATTGTTGTCTTAGATTATCCGTTTGGGTTTCCTGGTGACAATCTATAATTTACACAAATGCACACGTGTTAGTATAATAACTCATTTTAACATTAGTAATACCCTCCCCGAGACGGCATTCCAACGACTACATCGGGCAGAACCACGACAGCCGTTACGGAATCCTAGATCAATCGGGCAGCGTATCTAATACGTATCCAGGGGTTATAATACTTACAACGGAGTAGAACTTCGTTAATTAGGGGGGTATTATACTCGGGATTTCTGCCTATAATGAGAGTAATTCGAGATTCAGAAAAGAATTTGAACGATTTGTGATTGAAGCCTGATGCCTTCTTATATAGGGCCTCACTTTGACTTTTACGCGGCCCGCGTAAAGTTTAACAAAGGGCTACGCGGCCCGCATCAACTATGGTCAACCGCGTAGCTGATCCGGGTCAGCATATAGGTTCAACAGGTATTGGGCCACGTGGCGGCCCAGGGTTTTTCCACATTTTACCTTCTCGCGGCCCGCGTAAGGGTTGAGGTGTGGCTTACGCGGCCCGCCTCAAACCCAAAAACTAAATTTTTAATTATTTTTAATGATATTTAAGGTATTCGGGCCTGTTTTCACGTATGAGGTGTATTTTAGGACATATTAGGATATTTTAAAATATATTGGTGTGTCGGAAAAATATTTAGGAGGGTGTCGGTTTAGAGTTGTTATATCCTCCCCACCTTGTTTTAGAGCTCGTCCTCGAGATCTACTGGAACAAGTGTGGATATTTTCTTTGCATTTGTGATTCAAGCTCCCATGTGTACTCTGGTCCTCTTTTGGAGTCCCATTTTACTTTGACCAGAATTAATCTCTTGTGTTTTAGGTTCTTGGCTTTCCTGTCTTCAATTTGTTGAGGTCTTTCTACAAACTTGAGTTGTTCATTTACCTCTATATCCATAAGAGGCACTACAAGTGATTTATCGGCTAAGCATTTCTTGAGATTGGATACATGAAATACATCATGTATTCCTGCCATTTTCTCTGGCAATTGTAGCTGATAGGCTACAGGTCCTATTCTTCTAATAATCTTGAAAGGTCCAACATACTTGGGACTTAGCTTTCCCCTTTTGATGAATCTTACCACTCCTTTCCAAGGAGAGACTTTTAACAATACTCGGTTCCCTACCTGAAATTCCAATGGTTTTCGCCTGTTGTCCGCATAGCTTTTCTGTCGATCACGTGCTGCTTTCAGTCGTTCCTTGACTTGAATGATCTTGTCAGTTGTTTCTTGTACTATCTCAGGTCCAGATAGTTGCTTTTTCCCAATTTCTGCCCAACAGACTGGGGTTCGGCACTTTCGTCCATAAAGTGCTTCGAATGGTGCAGCATGGATACTTGTATGATAACTATTATTATAAGAAAATTCTATCAATGGTAAGTGATCGTCCCAATTACCTCTGAAATCAATTACATAAGCTCTAAGCATGTCTTCCATTGTCTGAATTGTCCTTTCGCTTTGTCCGTCTGTTTGAGGATGATAAGCTGTGCTTAGATTTAACTTGGTTCCCATGGCTTTTTGAAAACTTGTCCAAAAATGAGAGGTAAAACGGCTATCCCTATCAGAAACAATTGATAAAGGAATTCCATGTAAAGAAACAATTTCATTTACATATAATTTAGTTAGTTGTTCCATACTAAAAGTTTCCTTCATTGGTAGGAAATGAGCTGACTTAGTTAGCCTGTCCACAATCACCCAGATTGTATCATTACCTTTTCTTATTTTGGGTAATTTAATAACAAAATCCATTGTTATCAATTCTCATTTCCACACTGGCATTTCTAATTGTTGTAACAAACCTGAGGGTTTTTTATGTTCAGCTTTAACTTGTGAACAGGTTAAACATTTAGAAACATAGGTTGCTATGTCCTTTTTCATTCCTATCCACAAGAAATTCTTTCTTAAATCCTGATACATCTTATCACTTCCAGGATGCATCGTATATTTAGACTTATAGGCTTCTTCTAATATACGATGATGTAGATTTCCTAATTTAGGTATCCACATTCTCTTTTCATGGAATCTCCAAATTCCATCTGTTCCTTGTTGTAATTCCTTAATCATACCTTTTAGCTTTTCAGTATCTTCCTTGATTACTGATTCTTGTGCTTTTCTAATTTGTTCATTTAAATCTACTTGTAGATTTAATTTAAGAGAACGTACCCTTTTTGGCTTTTCGTGATACTTTCTACTTAAAGCATCTGCTACCACATTTGCTTTTCCTTCATGATATTGGATATCACAATCATAATCACTAAGCATCTCCATCCAGCGTCTTTGTCTCATATTTAATTCTTTTTGCCCAAAAACATACCTTAAGCTCTTATGATCGGTAAATATGGTAAGCTTACTACCATAAATGTAATGTCTCCAAATTTTCAAAGCAAAAATTATTGCTCCTAATTCAAGATCATGGGTTGAATAATTTTCTTCATGATTCTTAAGTTATCTGGAGGCGTAAGCTATAACTTTTTAGCGTTGCATTAACACACATCCATAACCTAATTTAGAAGCGTCACAATAAACTACTAAATCCTCGGTTCCTTCTGGTAATGCTAATATGGGTGCATGGGTTAATCTTTGCTTAAGGATTCTAAAAGCTTCTTCTTGTTTTGGTCCCCATTCAAACTTAATGGATTTACAGGTTAACTTAGTTAAAGGAATGGCTATTCTAGAAAAATCTCGAATAAATCTTCTATAATAACCGGTCAATCCTAGGAAACTTCTAACCTCAGTTGGTGATTCAGGGGTTTTCCATTTAGTAATTGCCTCGATTTTTGTGGGATCCACATGAATTCCTTCATGGTTTATGTCACGGCCCAAGACCCGGTTTGACCCGTTTCAGGAGCCGCGGCAGAAAATACTGCGGTATTGATTTTAATTGAGTTTAACAGCGGAAACAGGATCGCTTAAAGCTAAAATTTTTCCCCGATTATTTTATTTCACAATTCGGGATAAACCCCGATAATTTACAATAGTATGATTTTTCTAGGAAATCTTTATGTTACAAAATTTATTGCTTTATTTTATAATGAGCCACTATCTTAAGCTTGAAATGCTCCATAGCACTTTTCCTGATTTACAACAGATCACCTGAAACATGTTTGAAAAAGGTTTTGTCAGCGGGAAATACTGAGTGAATCATTCTATTTTGCATAATGATGCATAGTTATCAATTACAGCATAAGAGCGATTACAATGGCTTCTATCTTATTTTTATCTGGCATTCTGTCACAATGGTGACAAATCACAATGGTGACGATGGTCATACCACTATTTAGATCAATGAACCTAAATAGTGATGATTATCCCTGTAGGTCAATGAACCCAACAGTGATTATCCCGAGTAGGTCAATGAACCTAACTGGGAGAAATTAGTAATGTGCACAATACCCCACTAACCAGTAATTCAAGATATCCACGACTTAGTCCCTGTAATTATAATCTTGAAAATAATTTGGAGTATTGTAAAATATTTAATAAAAAAATAACTCACAAACGGTGAGAATAGTTTGTATAAAGCAATTTGATAAAAAGAGAATAACTCACAAACTGTGAGAAAAGAAGAATGACTCACATTGCAGATTTATACGGGCAGAGCCTAGCTTACTGATTAGCCTTTTATCCTAATTTCAATAACAAGCACACAATTTTGGAATTAGTAATCAATCCAGCATTTACGATATCTCACGAGATCAAATTCTCACAATGAATGTCAAAATGCAATACTTTGTCCATCGAATTAACGATGATCCGTTGAATTAACAACGAACGACAAGGTATAATACTTTACCCATCGAATTAACGATGATCCGTTGAATTAACAACGAACGATAAAGTATAATACTTTACCTATCGAATTAACGACAATTCGTCAAATTAATGACGAACGATAAAGTATAACCCTAATGTGGGCGGCACTTAAACATTCATTGAATATATTGATCGATCGGACAATGAATCGTAGCAACGATTGTACTAATACCCTGATTGCAGCTTCAATTTAGTGATTGTGGGTGTTAATTGAAGTGTATAGCAGAAACTCGGAGTATAAGTGTGAATTCTTTCGTCGTAAAGTATCCAGAAAGCAAGTGCCAATGTTCTGAATTTATACACCATTTTTCCCAAGCTTACGGACCGTAAGCTTAATGACCTTACGGTCCGTAAGGTACAAAAGTTGCCTATATTGTTGCCACGTGTGGGTATAGGCTAGATGAGTCGACACTTTTTACAAATTCAGCTTCTTTCTCACGCAAATATAGATAATCGTTAAGTAGGGAATGCCCCCCCTGAGTTTTAGGGCCCTAATCCTGATTCTGAAAATTATGAAAATTTCAGGGTTTGCGCAGAATCACTTGGGTGTCTCAATTAGAGTTTCCTATTGGTCAAATTAATTTAATAATTATGACTTTTGATGAGAGTCGTTACATTCTCCCCAACTTAATAAAAATCTCGTCCTCGAGATTTACTGGAATAATTGAGAATACTTTCTCTTTCTTTTTGATTCCAGTTCCCAAGTATATTAGGATCCTGTCTTTGAATCCTACTTTACTTAACATTATTTGTTTACCTTATATCTTGGAAAGGTACTACCAAAGATTCGTCTGATAGACATTTCTTGAATACATGAAATATATCATGTATTCCAACTAACCTTCCTGGTAGTTGTAAACTATAAGCAACTGATCCAATATGTGAAATTATTGGAAATGATTCTACATAATTTGGTCTTAGCTTTCCTTTCTTACCAAATCTAACAACTCCTTTCCAAGGAGATACTTTATATTTTGTCTTCAACTCGAACTTCAACGGCTTTTATCTATTATCTGCATAATTCTTATGACTATCTCTTTCCGTTTTCAGCTTTTCCTTCGTGATACCGAATATCACAGTCGTAGTCACTTAGGATTTTCATTCATCTTCTTTGCCTCAAATTCTTTTCGCCTAAATATATATATCTTAACTTCTTATAATCCATATAGATAGTATCCTTACTTCCATACAGATAATATCTCCAAATCTTAAGGCAAAAATTTATGGCTCCTAATTTCTAACTCTTGAGTGGTATAGTTTTCTTCGGACTTTTTCAATTGGCTTGAGGCATACGCAATTACCTTTTTGCGTTGCATTAAGGAATATCCAAACCCTAGCTTTGAAGCATTACCGTATACTTCAAAATCTTCTGTTCCTTCTGGTAAGGCTAGGATTTATGTTTTTATATCCTAAAAACTTCTTCTTGTTTAGATCTCTATCAAACTTAACTATTTTACAGGTTAACTTAGTTAATGGTATAGCTATTTTGAAAATTCCTTAATAAACTGTCTATAATACTAAACCTACAAAATTCCTAATTTCTATTGCTGATTGCAGAATCTTCCATTTGGTAATTACTGCTATCTTAGCATAATTTATGTGAATACCTTCATGATTCACCATATGACCTAGAATTGTACTTCGATCAGCCAAAATTCATTCTTTGAAAATTTGGCGTAAAGCTTTTCTTTTCTTAACAACCAATATTATACTAACCGATAAGGTTTCCTGGTTTTATCGGTAAAAATTCCTGAAATTTAGATAAATTTTAAATTCTATCTTCATGTAATCCAGGTAAATTTTCTGGAAATACATCTGGGTATTCGGATTTTACAGAAATTTCCTTAAATTCTGTATCTTTAGTATTAATGATTACTAGATCATATATACTATTCCTTTGCCTTCGTTCATAATTAGCAATTTCCATTACTGATATGAACTTCATAAACTTACCTGGTTTATCTCCGGTAATTCTAATTACTTCTCTGATGGTTGATTGAATTTCTAAGAAATTCTGATCACAGATATTGATTTCAACTAATTTCATAGATAATAGGGTTGCAGAAAACTTATAACTTATTTCTATGTTCTGCATAACCTTATTTATTTTAACTGAATTTTCATCTGCCATTTCTAAATATAGAAATTTATCTAATGCTGTTTTAACGGTAGGTTAAGAGTTTGGCAGAGTAGAGTATTTATAAAACTTTGGTTTGCACCATAGTCAAATAATACTTTTATGTAAACATTGTAAGCTAAGAACATACCAGCTATCACATCTGGAATCATCTCGGCTTCATGAGTAGTCAGCTGAAATGTTCTCGCATTCCTTTTTGCTCCTTCTGCTGGTTTGGCTTGATTGTCAAATGGTTTATTCAGTTTTGGACAATCTGGCCTAAGATGTCCAGTTTCTCTACAGTTGTAGCAAACTGAAAATTTCTTCCTCCTACAGTCTTCTTCTTGATGCCCTGGAATCTTGCAAAAATTGCAATATCCTTTGCATCTTCCAAAATGCTTCCTTTTGCAAAAATTGCAAAATGGACTAGTAGAAGATTGCCCATTCCCTCCTTTCTTGAAATGGTTATGGTTACCCGAACTGAATTCTTGGGTAATCTTTTGGGCTACTTCCTTCCTTCTATTTTCTTCTCTTGTCCGTACTAGCTCATCAGTCATAGTATTAGCTAATTCTACTGCATCATCAATCGTGCGAGGTTTCGCAGCCTTGACGATATTACGAATCTCGGAAATTAATCCCCAAATATAACGAGAAATAAGTACCGGTTCTGGCGAAGCCAGGGTTGGTACTACTCTAGCATATTCGAAGAATGTCGTAGTATACCCTCGACAATCTACATCTACCATCCTATGGGTTAGAAATTTATTTGCCATTTGATCTTTTTCATATTCAGGACAGAATTTTCTTTCTACAAGATTCTTAAATTCTTCCCAGTTCATAGCATACGCCATCCTTCTTCCTTTTGCCTGTAACATCGTATTCCACCATTCTAGCGCTACTTCTTTGAAAAGGTTTGAAGCGTACATAACCTGATCATCCTGAGCACATTTACTTATGGCAATTACTGCCTCGGTTTTCTCTAACCAACGCAGTGCTGCAGTTGCTCCTTCATTGCCTGCAAACTCAGTGGGTTTACAAGCAAGAAATTCTTTGTAAGTGCAACCAGGCGTTGCAACTTTCCTTTTCTTAAGGAGCGGAGCTTGCCGTGGTTCATTATCATGATTAACATGATTATTATCTCCATTTACGCTATTACTGAAATTATCTTCAGAAATGCGTTTACTAGGAACAACTTGTTGCGGTTCGATTGGATTTTTAACAGCAGCAATGATTGCTGGAATAGCATTGGCTATCCCTTGAGCAACTATTCCTGGAATAGTGTTGGCTATCTCTTGAGCAATGATATTTTCTATATCTTGCCTAGTCACATATTGGTTCCCCGATTGTTGCTCAGATTGATTACCCTCATTAACTGGTTCATTATTAGCGTTTTCCATCTGATATCTATTTTATAGATACATAATTAGTATAAAGGAAATAATCCAATGTCACAATTTAGTTGCACATAATCACATAAACGAATATAAAAACAAAATTGTAACTTTTCTAATATTTCCTTATATCATGTTTTTATATACACCCGTTTTATTATTTATTTTACACATATTGATTTTACTATTACTTTTACACAACCATAGTTTCATAATCCCCTATCCTTTATCAGATGATGTTCTAGTAACGGCGTTTCTTCTCATCGTATTTCCAGGAGATCTGTCCCAAAGTCTCTTGGATCCTATTCCCAGCATTCATGTTGTTAAAATGATGAAGTTCAGTCCTATTCTTGTTACTTATTGGTAAATTTGGTAAAGGTTCTGGATGGTACTTAGGAAAAAGCCTATAGGGATGGTTTTGTAACAGTATTTCATTATCCAACCATTCGTCTATATTCCAGTGATTAGAAGAATTTGGAATAGATGGTTCTAAATTCATAAAATTATTTTCATTAACAGGTTCAATAGTATCATCTGTTGTCATTATAAAATCTAATTCTTCTTGAGATGGTAATTCCTCAGTTTGCCTAGAGCTTTCCCCAATTTCCATTTTCTTAGGCTTAGGTTTCTCGAAAGGTAAAGTATGGAATTCTATAGGTCCTTCTATGTCTGGAATATACCTATTAAAATCTCTGGAAACTTCTATTCTTACTGGATAGAGATTTAAATTCTGAAGGGCTTCCGACAAATCACTCATGCTATTTAACAAAATACACATAATTATTAAATCATACTAAAACTTTATAAAACAACTTTTTAAATCGTATTTCATATTACCAAAACAACTAAAAATTAAAACATACTAGGTTTTATTTGTAATTTATTTATAAATTTTTCTAGACTGTAGATAAAAAAAAAAAAAAATACTAAACTTTAAATCAGAATATTTAAAGATTTATATTTACTATTTACAGTGATTAACATATCAAAATCTATATACTAAATAAGTATGATGACTTATTTATATATATTAATTAGTCATTATCATGGTGGATATTGGTTAGTGCTGCCTTGTTTAAGCATAGGTGATCAGTCCATGCATAACTAAGGCTAGGTTATCCAATATCTGCCTTGGATAATAACCATAGTATAAAAAAAAAAAAAAAATCTTAATACTATTACTACTATTAATATATTATTATTAATACTAAAATTATTAATAATAATTTACTAGACAATAATTTTAAATAAAAATATACTTCAAATATAAAAATATAATTTCTTTACCACAATATAGTAATACTATATTAGGTAATTCCATATATTAATCAAATATATAATGTTTTTCAATTAACAATAATAGAGCAACAAAATAAAAATCTGCCTATATTAAAATTAACAATTAGCCAGTTAATAAAACACATAATCACCTAATAATAATCAGGAAAAATTAAGTATTTCTAAATACTTAATTAGCTTAACCCAGTGGCTCTGATACCACCTTTTTCTGTCACGGCCCAAGACCCGGTTTGACCCGTTTCAGGAGCCGCGGCAGAAAATACTGCGGTATTGATTTTAATTGAGTTTAACAGCGGAAACAGGATCGCTTAAAGCTAAAATTTTTCCCCGATTATTTTATTTCACAATTCGGGATAAACCCCGATAATTTACAATAGTATGATTTTTCTAGGAAATCTTTATGTTACAAAATTTATTGCTTTATTTTATAATGAGCCACTATCTTAAGCTTGAAATGCTCCATAGCACTTTTCCTGATTTACAACAGATCACCTGAAACATGTTTGAAAAAGGTTTTGTCAGCGGGAAATACTGAGTGAATCATTCTATTTTGCATAATGATGCATAGTTATCAATTACAGCATAAGAGCGATTACAATGGCTTCTATCTTATTTTTATCTGGCATTATGTCACAATGGTGACAAATCACAATGGTGACGATGGTCATACCACTATTTAGATCAATGAACCTAAATAGTGATGATTATCCCTGTAGGTCAATGAACCCAACAGTGATTATCCCGAGTAGGTCAATGAACCTAACTGGGAGAAATTAGTAATGTGCACAATACCCCACTAACCAGTAATTCAAGATATCCACGACTTAGTCCCTGTAATTATAATCTTGAAAATAATTTGGAGTATTGTAAAATATTTAACAAAAAAAATAACTCACAAACGGTGAGAATAGTTTGTATAAAGCAATTTGATAAAAAGAGAATAACTCACAAACTGTGAGAAAAGAAGAATGACTCACATTGCAGATTTATACGGGCAGAGCCTAGCTTACTGATTAGCCTTTTATCCTAATTTCAATAACAAGCACACAATTTTGGAATTAGTAATCAATCCAGCATTTACGATATCTCACGAGATCAAATTCTCACAATGAATGTCAAAATGCAATACTTTGTCCATCGAATTAACGATGATCCGTTGAATTAACAACGAACGACAAGGTATAATACTTTACCCATCGAATTAACGATGATCCGTTGAATTAACAACGAACGATAAAGTATAATACTTTACCTATCGAATTAACGACAATTCGTCAAATTAATGACGAACGATAAAGTATAACCCTAATGTGGGCGGCACTTAAACATTCATTGAATATATTGATCGATCGGACAATGAATCGTAGCAACGATTGTACTAATACCCTGATTGCAGCTTCAATTTAGTGATTGTGGGTGTTAATTGAAGTGTATAGCAGAAACTCGGAGTATAAGTGTGAATTCTTTCGTCGTAAAGTATCCAGAAAGCAAGTGCCAATGTTCTGAATTTATACACCATTTTTCCCAAGCTTACGGACCGTAAGCTTAATGACCTTACGGTCCGTAAGGTACAAAAGTTGCCTATATTGTTGCCACGTGTGGGTATAGGCTAGATGAGTCGACACTTTTTACAAATTCAGCTTCTTTCTCACGCAAATATAGATAATCGTTAAGTAGGGAATGCCCCCCCTGAGTTTTAGGGCCCTAATCCTGATTCTGAAAATTATGAAAATTTCAGGGTTTGCGCAGAATCACTTGGGTGTCTCAATTAGAGTTTCCTATTGGTCAAATTAATTTAATAATTATGACTTTTGATGAGAGTCGTTACAGTTTATTAAGTGTCCAAGAAATTGTACTTGTTCTAACCAAAATTCGCACTTTGAAAATTTTGCATAAAGTTTTTCCTTTCATAGTAAACTTAAAAGTGCGTGCAAATGCCTTACATGTTCCTCTTTACTCTTAGAGTAAATGAGAATATCATCTATAAAGACAATTATGAATTTATCCAAATATGGCTTACATGTTTGGTTCATCATATCCATAAATGCAGCTGGGGCATTGGTTAAACCAAATGGCATGACAGTAAATTCATAATGGCCATACCTTGTTCTGAAGGCGGTTTTAGGAATATCCTCTTCCTGTACCTTTAATTGATGATATCCTGACCTTAAATTGATTTTAGAGAAAAACTGAGCTCCTTGCAGTTGATCGAACAGATCATCGATTCTCGGTAATGGATACCGATTCTTAATCGTGACCTTGTTTAATTCACGATAATCAATGCACATTCGCATTGATCCGTATTTCTTTTTAACGAATAAAATTGGTGTTCCCCATGGCGACGAGCTTGGCTGTATGAATCCTTTCTCCAACAATTCGTCTAATTGTTTCTTTAGTTCCTGCATTTCTGCGGGTGCCAAACGGTAAGGTGCTTTGGCAATTGGTGTCGTACTTGGTAGCAGGTAAATTTTGAATTCAACTTCTCTATCCGGCGATAGTCCTGGTAATTCTTCTGGGAATATGTCTGAAAACTGAGACACTACTGGAATGT
Organism: Helianthus tuberosus; assembly: GCA_030545235.1. Taxonomy (NCBI): domain Eukaryota; kingdom Viridiplantae; phylum Streptophyta; class Magnoliopsida; order Asterales; family Asteraceae; genus Helianthus; species Helianthus tuberosus. The sequence goes on from CM060362.1 coordinate 7,676,486, forward strand.
CTTTTAGTTCTTTTCCTTTAGTGTTAGTGATTATGGAAATCAAATACACTAACGATCCTTTTCTTATATAACTTGCAGTTTTCATCACAGAAATGAATTTTGTGGATCTAGATGGTTTATCTCCTTTAATTGTAATCTTTTCACCTCTTGGTGAATTTACTTGAATTGACTTTTGATCACATAATATACTGGCTTTATTGGCTATTAACCAATCCATTCCTAAAACAACATCAAATCCTGCCAGATTCATTGGGTAAATGTTTGCAATAAACTTCTGATTTAAAATTTCTATTCTTGCTCCCTGCAAGATTTCAGAAATCTTAACAGTTTCTCCATTAGCTGTTTCTACTAGACATTTTTGTGGAAGTTTAGTTAATGATTGATTGAGAAGTTTGCAAAATGAAGTATTAATAAAACTTTGGTTTGCACCAGAGTCAAATAATACTTTAGCAAAAATATCATTAACTAAAAACGTACCAGCTATTACGTCCGGAATCATTTTGGCTTCATCTGCAGTTAGAACAAATGCTCTAGCATTTTTAGTGTTCTTATTGCCCATGGCTTGAACTAGTTTCGGACAATTGGGCTTGATGTGACATTTTTCTCCACAGTTGAAGCACAATCCATTACTAGATTTCCTTCTGCAATCTTATTCCTTGTGTCCTGGTAACTTACAGAAATTGCAGTGAGTGGAGCATTTTCCCGAATACTTCCTCTTGTAGGCTTTGCAGTATGGTGCAGAGGTAGAACCTATATTTCTACGGTTGAAATTACCGTAGCGGAATTCCTGAGTAAGCCTCTGTGCTAGGTTTTTCCTCTGGTCTTCTTCTCGTGTACGTACTAATTCATCAGTCAAGGTGTTTGTTAATTCTACAGTTTCTTCTATAGTTTGAGGTCTAGCTGTCTTGACTACATGCCTAATCTCTCCAATTAATCCCCAGATGTAACGGGAGATTAGTACCGGTTCAGGTGATGCAAGGGTAGGTACTATTCTAGCATATTCAAAGAATGTGGTAGTATAACCCTTACTATCTACCCCGGTCATCCTAAGATTCAGGAACTTATTTGCTATCTGTTCCTTTTCATTGGGAGGGCAGAATTTCCTTTCTACCATAATTTTGAATTCATCCCATTCCATGTTATAAACCCTATCATTTCCTTTGGACTGAAGGATGGTGTTCCACCATTCTAAGGCTGAATTCTTAAATAGATTGGAAGCAAACATTATCTTGTCCTCTTCCGCACATTTGCTTATTTTCAGAACAGCCTCAGTCTTTTCTATCCAGCGTAGAGCTGCAATAGGCTCTTCATTGCCCGAGAATTCTATCGGTTTACAGGACCAGAATTCTTTATAAGAACAACCATAAGGCATGGTTCTTCTTCTTTTGGGAATGGGCGCTTGAAGTACAGGGCCATTGTTTACGCTGTTTTCTGGTTCAATCGGTCGCTTACTGCTATGTTTACTTTTATTATCAGCTTCTTTAACAGTTTGGATAATAAATGGCATTGCATCTATGATTCCTTGTGCCACTATGTGTTGGATGGAACTATTATCCTCTTGGTTTCCATTGTTATTGTTGTTTGGATTCTCATTATTCAGATTATCATCATTCTGGTTTTCTGGGTTATTATCCAGATTTACTTGATTTCCTTGGTCGGCCATCTGAATTTTAAACATTTACCACATATTAATATCACAAAATAATAGTTGGTACAACCATTTACACAACACATATGTTGATCAAAAACGTCGAGCATTGCGACTTTACTCTATTCATATAATATGCATATTACACACCAGTACTGAAAATTAAAATTACAATACCAACTGAAATAAAAATTACACCAATTAGTAGTAGGCATCTGTAGTTTTTTTTTTATACACATACACACATATATTATTATTATATTATTATTATTATTATTATTATTACTATTACTACCGTTTCCACCATCACATTCATGGATATGGATTTATCCAAAAATCCATATTGCGCTCGTCGTACTTCCAGACGAGTCGCTCTCCCACCTGTCTCATTCTTTCACTACTCTCTAAAATTTCCTCACCAAATGTCCTAAGTTCTTGTACGTTTTCTGCACTCATTGGGGGTGCAGGTTCTAGGAATTGGTTCGGAATCTGGGGTGCGGGTTCCTGGTATGGAGGTGTAGGTGCCTGGAATTGGTAAGGATTCTCTAAAATCTCCCTAACGTATACATCGTTATCGTAATAGGGATCTAGATGGTCCAAACCTGGGTAGGCTCCTAAGTTTGGCATGGGCGTGTCTTCCTATATCGGGTAGCGTTGCACATAGTCCCTAACTTCATCCCACCATGGGTCGTAGTTTGGGTCTAAGGGATTTGGTGCTGGTACCCTAGGTATCTCCTCCAGGTGGAAATCATGCATTTCTACTTGATTTTCAGGGTTTTCTATTTCCATTGGTTGGTCAGGAAATGGTGGTTGTGGTTGAGGTGCTATTATTTGTTCCAGATTTGGGTCAGCTGCAGTGGTTGCTAAGATATGGATATTGGCTATTCCTTTATTAATCATGTCCTGGGCATAGGCATCTGTCTCTCTTTTGGCTGCTGCTAGTGCTCTCTGGTCTTGTAACTTTTTCATACGTTTTCTACGCTCATGTGCTCCTCTACTGAACCATCCCCTCTTTTTCTGAGGAAATGGCTCTTCAGACTGAGCCTTAAACACAAATATTCCTTCTTCCGTATCAGCAGAGTACCCCGAGAGGGCAGGCTGAGAAGAGGAGGTGCCTTCGCTTCTAGGTGAACCAGACAATTGACGGTATGCGTCAGATGGTCCTTGGTCGCTCATACTGTAAACTAACAAATAGTCAAATAACACATAACAAGAAAATACAATTATGCACGTAGTTCCGTAATTTATTTCCTAACAGATTGAATTTTGATGTCAGCAGAACGCTTTTGTGGCTAAATCAGTGGCTTAGCTCTGATACCACCTTCTGTCGCAACCCCCGATCCCTAATACCTCGGGAACGGGCGGCCGCGAACCAGTTTCAGTGGTATCGCGTATTGTCTAATTTTGGCAGCGGAATTTACATCAGGACTGTAGTTAGGAAATATTTTATCAGAGTAAATACCACGCTTTTAATATATTAAATATATGGGAAAAATCCCAAGTTTCAATTACACACATTTTCATAGGGATAAAACTCTATTTTATTTAATAAAAACATCTATTTATTTTTAGGTAACTTTATTGTCACTTTTCCAAGCCTTCAGTGCTGTCCAGCTGGCTTCTATTTGGCATTCACATTTTGTTACCTAAAACGCGTTTAAAAACATTTTGTCAGTGAGAAATACTGGTGAGTGAATCCCAGTTCAATCAAGTTTTAATAAAAAACCCATTGTGCAGTATTGAGGGCGATCTCGCAATTACATTTGTTTCCAAGTTATATCAATTAACATCCATGGTACTGTCAGACCCGACTTGTGGAAATGTTACCTCTCGCAGGGCAGTAACATAACTTTGTATACAAAACCCCAACATACTCATGATAATTGTATTCTTACAAATACTCAATAACTGCTTATTGTATAATTAATTAAGTGAGGTTTTGTAAAAACAATTTGCAAAAAGGAGATTACTCACATTGTTGTCTTAGATTATCCGTTTGGGTTTCCTGGTGACAATCTATAATTTACACAAATGCACACGTATTAGTATAATAACCCATTTTAACATTAGTAATACCCTCCCCGAGACGGCATTCCATTGACTATGTCGGGTAGAACCACGACAGCCGTTACAGAACCCTAGATCAATCGGGCAGCGTATCTAATACGTATCCAGGGGTTATAATACTTACAACGGAGCAGAACTTCGTTAATTAGGGGGTATTATACTCGGGATTTGTGCCTATAATGAGAGTAATTCGAGATTCAGAGAAGAATTTGAACGATTTGTGATTGAAGCCTGATGCCTTCTTATATAGAGCCTCACTTCGACTTTTACGCGCCCCGCGTAAAGTTTAACAAAGGGCTACGCGGCCCGCGTCAACTATGGTCAACCGCGTAGCTGATCCGGGTCAGCATATAGGTTCAACAGGTGTTAGGCCACGTGGCGGCCCAGAGTTTCGCCACATTTTACCTTCTCGCGGCCCGCGTAAGGGTTGAGGTGTGGCTTACGCGACCCGCCTCAAACCCAAAAACTAAATTTTTAATTATTTTTAATGATATTTAAGGTATTCGGACCCGTTTTCACGTATGAGGTGTATTTTAGGACATATTAGGATATTTTAAAATATATTGGGGTGTCGGAAAAATATTTGGGAGGGTGTCGGTTTAGAGTTGTTATATCCTCCCCACCTTGTTTTAGAGCTCGTCCTCGAGATCTACTGGAACAAGTGTGGATATTTTCTTTGCATTTGTGATTCAAGCTCCCATGTGTACTCTGGTCCTCTTTTGGAGTCCCATTTTACTTTGACCAGAATTAATCTCTTGATTGACTGCCCTGAGCGGCCGGGAGACTGGTCGGACATAGATTAACTTCCCTGAGCTGGAAAAACAGACGACAACTCAAATTGGCCACCTTGTGACGACAGATGACCTGAGGGCAACATAGATTGACTGCCCTGAGCTGGAAAACCATGTGGCAACTCAGATGGGCCACCATGAGCCGCTGGGAAACTGGGCGGCTACACAGACTAACCACCCTGAGCCAAAAAAGTCAACGATGGAATAGACCGGTAGCCACCTTGAATTGGAAAAGCTGATTGTGGCTTTTGTTGACCAAATTGACTTGGATAACTAGTCTCGGACGTAGGTTGATCAAATGGGGTCGGGTTAGGTTTATCAAATGGAGTCTGGTTTGGTTCACCAAACGGGGTCGGGTTGGGTTGACCAAACGAGGTGTGGTTGGGTTGACCAAATTGACCTGGATAACTAGCCTAGCAATTCTTGAAAAGTTCTTTGGAGGGAAAAAGTTTAAATGTTTGAGGTTGTTGTGAAATGGAAGATTGGTTGAGAGTGAAAGTTTGAAAAATTTATGATTGGTGTGAATTTAGTGAAAGTATAAATCAAAGGGGAGGTGGATGATTATTTTTAAATTTTATTTTTTTAAAGAGTCGTTGGAAGAGAGGGTTTTTAAAATCTATACTATATAATAAAAGAAACCTGTTTTGGGACACGTGTCGCATTTCTACGCATCATCAAAGTTGTTTTCCCACTGATTTATTTATCTCTAATTTAGTTAATATCCTTAAATTACTCATGATCTTCTATCTCTAATAAATATGCAATTTTTTTCCACAAAATGAGCCATAATTATAGGTAAGTTTTATTTTTTGTTTTACGGATTTTTTAGTTTAAATATTATTTATATGTTTCGTAATTGATAAGTGATAAATCATAATTATAGATAAAAAATTTTATTTTATGCATTCTTTACATATAAATTTGGCTTTAAGAAAGATGATCATATAAAATCATGACATTGAATTTGTAATCTTATGCAATGAATTTAACATAATTTAAAAATGTGTTTACAGATATATTACACAAAAATTAAAGGATGGCTACGATTTTGTATAATACCTATACTTATCCCGTGTAACACAAAAATATTTTGTTTTGTTTATATATATTTCACACAAATTCCATATATTATTTCAGTGACACACCCTCAAATATTAAAAAGAAATAAATAAACTAAATGATGTGTTGACATGTCGCATTAACTTATTAGAAGTTATATTAGATATTTCCTAACTGAATTTATTTGATTAATTTATAAATTTCATAATAATTTTATGAAAATTCTTAAGGTGGCGGTTTTCTTTTATATTCCAGAGGTAATTTTTTATTTGGTTTTATTTTTTAAACAACCACTCTAAAGGAATATGTTTATCACACGTTATGATAGCGCTAAGCTGTAAAAGGTAAACTTTTATGTAGTTCCATTTGTGTAACATCCTGTATTTTATATCCAAGAAGAATAAAAAAATAAAAATTGGAAAAAAGGACTATTGCAGATACGCAATATATCATGTACTATTAGAGGTGTCTCTGACAATTCACATACACTGTTCGAGATTGAAAAAAATGTGCCCTTCTATTATGTTTTGTTATTATTTAAAAAAAACAAATTAGCATTGTGCTTAATAAACTTAATTGCAAGTGGGCTAAATTCTAAAACATAAGAAATGATTTGTAAATAGGGCCTATATTGAAAGTGGTATGTATTTACTATTTAAAAAAATAACATATATGTATCGGATTTTTTTTTAAATCGCATGCCCTTCGAAATCGTGGGCCTTGTGCGGAGGTCCTCCCCAAACACCATCAAAGCCTCCCATGTGTACTACATATGTGTAATACTACATATGCTCATTGTGATTTTTGAATAAACGTATTTTATATGTATATATGTAATACAATTTTGTTGTTTGGCATAGAGAATGATGTCTGAATAGGGTTTGAATTGTATTGAGGAAAATTGTATTGAAGTTGTACAAGAATAGGGTTACATAGAGATGGTGTATATATAGAACACCATATTACACTCTAGCCCCTATACTATCTGTTTTTTCTTCTTTCCGACACTCCCCCTCAAGTTGAGTAGTGGGGTCACCAATACTTAACTTGCTCAAACAGCTACTAAAAACGTTTCCATTGACTGCTTTTGTGAGAATATCTGCGAGTTGTTCTTTTGTTGATATATATGGGAGCTCTATGATTCTTTCCTCCAGTTTTTCCTTGATGAAATGTCGATCCACCTCTACGTGTTTTGTTCGATCATGCTGAACTGGGTTTTCTGAGATTTGTATTGCAGCTGTATTGTCGCACATAATTTTACTGGGTGTTGCCCTTTGGGAGAAACCAATGTCTTCTAGGAGCTTCCTGATCCAAAGCACTTCACTTAGCCCTCGAGCTATGCCTCTGAACTCAGCTTCTGCACTCGACAGAGCGACCACCTTTTGTTTCTTACTTCTCCATGTGACAAGGTTTCCACCAACCAAGGAGAAGTACCCTGACGTTGACCTTCGGTTTCCCTTATCTCCTGCCCAGTCGGCGTCCGTGTACAGCTCAACATTTAAATGTCCACTTGCTTTGAACAACACTCCATGGCCTGCGGTACCCTTTAGATACCTTAGAATTCTCTGAGCAGCTTCCATGTGGGCAACTTGCGGTTGGTGCATAAACTGACTTACCACTCCAACAGCATAAGCTATATCAGGGCGAGTATGGGAGAGATAAATTAACTTGCCCACGAGTCGTTGATATCTTTCTTTGTCTGCGAGCTTTCCATCGAGTTCCATGTGAAGATTGTGGTTCACCACCATTGGCGTATCTGCTGGTTTACAATCAATCAGCCCAGTTTCCGCCAGGAGATCAAGAACATACTTCTTTTGGCAGATGAAAATTCCCCGTTTAGACCTGAGAACTTCTATTCCAAGGAAATACTTGAGATTCCCAAGGTCTTTCATTTCAAACTTTGAAAACAAATTTCTTTTCAGCTGTGCTATTTCTTCTACATCATCTCCGGTGATAATCATGTCATCCACATATATGATCAAGCAAGTTACGAGGCCGTTCCTCCTTTTGAGGAACAAGGTATGATCAGCGTTACTTTGGTGATACCCATATTCTTTCATGGCCAAGGTGAACTTTCCAAACCATGCCCGAGGAGACTGTTTTAGCCCGTATAGAGATTTCTTCAACCTACAAACTTCCCCATCTTTAAAACCCCCTGAAAAACCTGGAGGTGCTTCCATGTAAACTTCTTCAGTTAGGTCTCCATGAAGAAATGCATTTGTAACATCAAATTGATGAAGGGGCCAATCCTTATTAGCTGCCACGGAAAAAAGAACTCTGATGGTATCCATTTTTGCAACTGGAGAAAATGTCTCAGAGTAATCAATCCCATACGTCTGAGTGTACCCTTTGGCTACAAGCCGGGCTTTGTATCTTCCAATAGAGCCATCTGGTTTATATTTAATCGAATACACACATCGGCATCCAACTGTTTTCTTCCCTTTAGGAAGAATGCACTTCTCCCATGTGTTGTTTTTCATAAGAGCACGCATCTCCACTTCCATTGCTTCTTCCCAGTTCTTCTTACCTTGAGCTTCCTTTACGGAATTAGGTATTTGTTCAGTGTATAGAGAAGTAACAAATGCTTTCGCACTGTTAGATAAGTTCCCGTTGACCATATTAGCTACAGGATATCTTAAATTTCTGGTCTCCCTCTCTGGGGAGTACCGTTTTGGAGGAACCCCTCTATTGGCTCTAGGTGGAAGAGAGTATCTTCCGGTAGTCTCTGCTGCACCTTGTTCGACATGTTCAACGACTGGTTCAACCTGTTCAACCACTGGATCAACATGTTCAACGACTGGTTCAACCTGTTCAACCACTGGATCAACATGTTCTGTAGTTGTCGGTTCTATGTGTTCCCCTGTTGTCTCATAGTTATAAGACGTAGAACATTCAGGATTCTCAGTATTTCTTACCTCAGGCATCACGTTGGATGGACTTTCTTCAGTGGTACTGTGCTCCGCGGTTTGTGTGTCTGTGTTTGAAGGACTCGCAGTACTGTGATAGTTTTCTGTTGTGACTTCTTCAGATGAGGGAATTTGGGTTAACCAGCTCAGAGTGTCTATACTGTCATTCTCCCCCTGACCACTGAGTTGGGTGTTATAAAAGTATTTTGTTTCAATAAAGTCAACATTCATTGTGGTAAACATTTGACGGGTTGTTGGATTATAACACCGGTAACCTATTTGATCGATTCCATAGCCGACAAATACACATTTTCAGCACATGGGCCAAGCTTGTTTCGATTGGTTTTGGGTATATGAACAAATGCGGTACACCCGAAGATTCGGGGTTCAAGTGTAAGAGGATGAGGAATACTGGCAGACTTGGACAGGCAATCTAAGGGAGTCTTAAATTTAAGAGCTTTTGTGGGAAGCCGATTCAGCAGATACACAGAGGTTGCAACTGCCTCCGGCCAGAAAGATTTAGGGACCTGAGATTCGATCAAAAGGGCTCGAGTCATTTCAAGAATAATACGGTTTTTCCGTTCGGAAACACCGTTTTGTTCGGGGGTATGAGCACAAGAGGTTTGATGAATTAATCCTCTGGTTTTAAAGAATTGTTTCATAGATGTATTGACAAATTCCCCCCCATTGTCGGATCGAAGGATTTGGATTTGAGTTTGAAATTGAGTTTGAATCATAGCATAAAATGTGACAAATTTTTCGTAAACTTCGGCTTTGGTTTTTAAAAAATATACCCATGTCATGCGAGTGCAATCATCCACGAACAGTATAAAGTACCGAAGACCCTGCCCCCTATCACAGGAGCAGGACCCCACACATCAGAATGGATTAGTGAAAAAGGTGAAGCAACTTTCGTATTGCTAGGTTTGAACGGTTGTCGATGGCTTTTAGCGCGAAGACAGGTTTCACAATCTGTTTTTCCATTTGAAGGGAAAAGTTTTGGAAACAAAAGGTGCGAATAACCACTGGATGGGTGTCCCAAACGTCTATGCCATAGCCAGGCTTCCCGGTTTTCAGTTCCATGTGCCAACATCACAGTACCCTGTTGAGCCACTTCATCCACATAGTACAATCCGTGGCGCTCAGTACCACGTCCGATAATCACACCCGTCCTGATATCCTGTAGGAGGCAGAAAGTAGGGTGCATTAGTACCGTGCAATTTAATTCTTTGGTAATATGACTAATTGAGAGCAATTTGTGTGATAATGACGGAACATAGAGGCAATTTGATAATTTCATAGTTGGTGAAATTTCAATTACTCCTCCTCCTTTCACTTGCATCGTTCCGTTGTTTGCTGTATGGATTTTAGTTTTTTGAGGTTGGCTCATTGACCGTATGTCCAATGGTTCAAACGTCATGGTGTCAGTAGCACCAGAATCAAATATCCAAGCACTATTTTTTCCATGATTGATTTCCATTTTTTTTTTAACTTCGCTGGAAGCCCGTAAACTCGCGTTCAAGACTTATCAAATTCGCCGGTAACCGAACTGAGCGACTTAAATCCGCCAACAAAACGACGCCAGAGAATGACGTTCGCTTACCGGCGTATTTATTAAATACACCGGTAACTTGAATTCGCGTTCAAGGTTTAAAGTGGACCCCGAATAATTTCGCCCGAACACCTTCGCTGGTTAAAAAAACAAATCCGCTATCTTGCTGACTTGTCTAACCTCGCTGACTTCCAGATTGAACAAGACAAATTAGGGTTCGCCGCCACCACCGCTATGACTTCTGAACAGATCGGTTGTCGGCCCTTTGAAACAAAAAAAACAGCCACGTGATGTTGATGATACTTTGAAGTTGTTGATTAAAAATAATAATCCTTAAATATTAGCCTTTCACATCCAAGTTGCTGCTTCCAATGTAGAATGATGATTGTTCTTGTTGACTTTGAGCTCTCTTCTTCACGTGGGTTTGGCTCCCAAGATTTGTAGGTTGAAGTCTAGGTTTTGATTTATTGGATTTTTTATGGTTTGAGTTTGGATTGAATGGGTTTTTGAGATTGACGAACAGAGTTTTCAAGGATCATATTCAAGGATCATAACTCTGCTCTGATACCATGTTGTTTGGCATAGAGAATGATGTCTGAATAGGGTTTGAATTGTATTGAGGAAAATTGTATTGAAGTTGTACAAGAATAGGGTTACATAGAGATGGTGTATATATAGAACACCATATTACACTCTAGCCCCTATACTATCTGTTTTTTTCTTCTTTCCGACAAATTTCGGATGGAGTATTTTAAGCTTTATCATTAATAATGAGTCTTCTTATTGATCCCCACTCTCTCTATGTATATATATGCGTATATATATATATCGTACAAATGGTTTATTGGTGACCTTAAGGTTACGTTTATTATATTCGAGTTTTATCTTTAATTTGCTACAATGTTTTTGTTGTTATTATCATTATTATTATTTTGCGTCATATGTTATAATTTTGTTAGTCGAATATTTATTTTCTCTCTTATTTCACTCTCTTTCAGATTCTATTATTCAATTTTATAACTTTTATTGAAAAATCAACAATATGTTATAACAAAATTTATTTTATAATATTTTAATCTTTATTATTAACTATATTTATTTTATTCAACCCGTGTAATACACGGGGTTGTAACCTAGTATAATTTAAATAAAATTTGTTTTTTTAAATTGGACTATTGAAGGGTTTTTAGGACCCATTTGTCATAAGCCAGACACATCCGGTGGAGCAAACCGGACGTGCCACATCATCTCTTCCAACCGAAAGAGAGGGGGTTCGGTGGGTTGAGTTTGAAATTCGCACTGGTTGAGGTGTCATTGTTAGAAAAGCTATAAACCATATAACGGTTTTTTTTTTAAATAGTATTAATATTGATATTTTTTACTATTATTATTTTTATTATTTCATGACTATAATTAGCCTTGAGCATTTTTTCACTTATAACTTTTAAGATGTAATGTGTTATAAAATTAGAGTATATCGTTACGTGCCTATTTATATCTACGTTTTGATAAAATAAATTTTTAAACCAAGTTATAAGTAGTAATGTACACAATTTTTTTTTATCAACGTCTCATATATGATTTCTTTTTAAAACCGAGTTGTGAGTAGTAATGCACAAGTAATCCAAGCACAAAGCCACAAACATACATATTCACGAAACAACCTTGCATTTCGTTATTCCCAAGGGCGTAGCTATCAAGGGGCAGGGAGGGGCACCCGACCCCCCGAACTTTTCGCTCAATAGTGTTATGTATGTACGTTTACGTAGAATTTTTTAGGTATATACGTTTTCAACCCCCAGGTTTTATAAAAAAAACTTTTTACTTGTATAGAATTTTTAGGTTCGGTGACTTCCGACCCCCCGGTGAAAATTTTCAAGCTTCGCCACTGGTTATTAAATTAATATAATGTATTGATCTATACAATTCAAATATCCTATTGTGAAGCGTTTATTTTTATCTACGTTGCGATAAAAAAAGTATATTTTTCAAATTTGAAAGGGTCATATAATTGATTTTTCTGTTCTTTGTAGTGACGAACGGAACCGGTACCATTTAAACAACTTTGGCACTAATATTCATTTTTATGGTTTAATATATAAATTTCGTTGAAAACGAAATTGTATTCGTAATAGAGTTTTTAATTTTGTATTGTAAACTACAATGAATGATGATGTCACAATATTGGTACTGTGACGGCCAAAACCTAAACCGTCCCAACAATATCGACACTAATATCGGTATTCATTTTTTACCTCTTTCGGTTACCATACTAAGTGTCGGTATCGTACCAATATTATAATGAATCGAATCAATACTAGCCAATATTCCACCACAAAGCGCATGAAAATTCTACTAGTTTGCGATAAACTAACAAAGTAATAGAAAAAAATACTGGTTAAACTAGAAACCGATTATCTACAACTTGTAAACATGATTATAGAGAATCACTTTCAAAACGCATTGCCAAACACCCCTATAAGTAGTAGGGATACTTTGATAACTTAATAGTGGGGATACTTGTTATAAGAAAGTAGTTTTTCTTTTTTTCTTTTTTTTTTAGAAAAATGCTTGGATAGTCCATGTGGTTTGTCCATCTTTCACCTTTAGTCCTTAACTTTCTAAAAGTGTGGGTTCTTTTTTTGCATTACTTTTATTGATACACGTATGATTAATGTAATTTAAATTTTCCTATCCGGGTTACCACCCGGGTGATAACCTAGAAAAGAATATAATAAAGTTGACTAACATCAAAAAGATTTTAGTATCTTAAATCTTTTTACCAATTCAAGAAGCTTATACGAGTTTAATCAAGTTAACAGTTTAAGATTTCACTCCAGATTGATAATCATGTTAGTAAAACATACTCCAAGATTTTAGTATCTTAAATCTTTTTACCAATTCTTTCAGGTTTGCCTAAAGCATATAACTATCTTGCCGACATATATACTCATGTGCTTGGATTTTTGGAGTTGGCTTTTTGTTAATCTTTTATTTTGAGCGAAGATATGGAAGAAGTTGAAGCTGCTAATAGAGCTGTTGCTGAAAGTTTCCATAAAATTTTCAGCCTGTTGGTTAAACCACAAGATCAAACTCGGTACAAAAACTTGATGGTCCAAACAGGGGATGCACCGCTTAAGTTCAAGAAAATTGTAACTTTACATGATGTCGGTGTGGGTCATGCTAAGGTTAAATGGTCAGCTACTCCACCATTTTAACCATACTCCAAGACAACTCTACCACAATCATCTACCACCAGCTACCAAAACCCCTTCAACTTATGTTAGATTCGCACTAGAATATAACAGAGTTTGTACTTTTGTAGCCATACAGTCCTTTATATTCCTTTTGAAATGCTACTCTTTGATATTTTAACCAACCTAAATGCTATATCAATTCACCGCTTCAAACGTGTATCCAAAGAATGGCGACACGGGCTATCATCCTTTCATCTTGGTCTGAATCATTCTACATACGTAGAACATTATCCGGTAATATGTTGAAAATTATATGGTAATTGTTACCATTGATAAATCACATTGTTTGCATATATTATTATATACGATTAACATTGAATCATATTATATATATCCCCACAAATTTTATAAAACGGACCATTGTAATAAAATTAATAAAATATTAATATCCTTAAAAATAGAGCGACCCGTGGGTACCACGGGTTATAACCTAGTATAATTAATATTTTACAATTTATGTGGGACTCACCACTCACCCTACCTACTTCATCTTCTCCACTCCACACCACCACCACCATCTCCACCTTCAACCACCACCACCATCTACCTCCCCCCCCCCCCTCTTCACCGTCTGTTTCAACGGTTTAGGGCCCTTAATTGTAGGTGTTTAAAACAGATAATGAAGGGTCATACCATTGAAGAAATTCTTCTGTAACACCAATGTTCATGCACCAACAACAACCGTTCAAGAAACCGAAACTGAGCAATCGCGATATCACTCGACATAACCGCCTGCATTCCTTCAAGACCGCTAATTCCGATACCAATGTCAGCTTCTTGAAGCATTCCCACATCATTCGCCCCGTCACCAATAGCAAGTGGTCTTTCCAGTTCCTTCTTTCACGAGTCTCGTAACCAAATTCATCGTCGTTGAGTTCTATGCTCCCTGGTATACAACTGTTTCTTCGATTTATTATTCATGTTTTATTTTGTATAGATTCGATCTGATTTAATAATAAGTAATTAACCTAATTGTTGTTTGTCATTGATTTGATGCTTGTAGAACAGTGTTTGATGCTGTTAATTTTCGTGAATCTGAACTTGAAAGCACTGCTTGTTTGTAGAATTGTAGATCAGTTTATAATGGCTGATTCTATACGCACCCCCCTCCCTCCTGATTATACCTCCTTGTGAGAGGAAAATTGTCGGTCCCACACAGGCCCCACCTGTAAGTATGTGAGAGGAGGGGGGTGTAAAAAGTAATTAGGGGGTGTAGAAAGTAGCACCCTTTATAATTCGCTTTTCTGTTGCGTAGATTTGATGTTTGTTATTGATTTGAAGCTTCTAGAAAAGTGTTGTTGTCAATCAATTAATTATTGTGAATTTGAACTTTAAAGCATTGAAAGTATGTAGATCAGTTTAGTTTTTGAAGGTGGTGGTGGTGGTTGAAGGTGGAGATGGTGGTGGTGGTGGTGTGGAGTGGGGAAGATGAAGTGAGTAAGGGGGTGTTTGGGATTGCTTTTTCAAAATAGATTATGCGTTTTGAATAATCAGAATCAGATAATCAGCTGTAACAAAACGTGCTGCAGAAAGATAGTGTTTGGATTTGATTATGTTGTTTGATATCACAATAATCAGATAATCAACTATTGAGTGTTTGGCAAATATATATATTTTAAAAAATAAATAAGTAAAATGACAAAAAAAGACATTAACCATCAAATCAAACAAATAATATCAAGAAGCCAAAAACAACAAACTCCAGTTCAATTGCTACGCCATATGATTTCGGTACAAGGTAAGTAAACAAATTATTCACTATTCTGCATTAGTACCGCAACTGCAACAGATAAACATTCAAATGGATTGCATAATATCTTTTGCAATTCTCTCTCTTACCAAACTCATATATAGATCGTCTTGCCTACGGCGTGTAGTTATGTCTTCTTGTGTTCCATTAATTCTGATGGATGTATCACTTTCAACATCTCGAGTTGGACGATAAGTTTCTTGTTGTGCTTTGTTAAATGCTTCATCAAAATGACCTTTCATTCTAATGTAGTTGTGAATTGCCATGGATGCTATCACAATGTCGACTTGTGTTTCATAAGAGTAATTAACATGCATATCTTTTAATATTGCCCACCTTGCCTTCCATACTCCAAATGTCCGTTCGATCACATTTCTTAAAGATGAGTGATAGTAGTTAAATGTCTATTTTAGTCCTTTCGGAGCGCGTTGGGCAGCTGTTTGACCTCGACGAAAATCAGGTATATGATAACGAACATCATTTCCTTTATAAGGAGCAAGATAGCCTCTGGTATTTGGGTACCCGGCATCAACAACATAGTACTTATCTGTATAAATTGACCTTGTACTTCAATGCAATGGGTTAAGTAAAAATATAGCATAAAACATATATAAAATAATACTAACCAGCCGTTGGACGAGGAAATTTCACCTCTGGCTTACGTAATGCTTCTAAAAATATTCTTGTGTCATGTGCAGTGCCTTCCCATCCCGCCCATGCAAATGTAAAACACATATTAAAATCACATGCTGCCATGATATTTTGGGTTGCATATCCTTTTCTACCAATATATTTTGCTTGTTCATGCTCTCGAACTGATGCCTTAACATGTGTCCCATCAATAGCACCAATGCAATCCTATAGATACAAGAACACTAATTACTAATTCACAATACTATAGACAAAGTATTAATTCTTAAATTTGAAGTAAAAAAAATAGAACACACCTTGAACATGGGGTAATATCGAGAGTTGTTTAAGAGTTGTGGAGGTACTTCATTATTGTAGTTTGCTTTAGGTATGATGATGTCTCCGCTAAGCTTAAGCACCGCTCTTAAAACACGATGGAAATGTTTATGAATAGTTTCCCCTGAATGATTGAAAATTTCTTGAGCTAGTCTATTTCCACATCCGTGTGCTAATATCAACAAAAAAATACCAACAGACTCTTCAATAGATACATTACGTGTCTCCTTTAGGTTGTAGTGCATTCTAAGATCCAAACATAAGCTCTTGAAAACATCAACATGTAACCTGAAATCTTCATAACAACGCCTAGGATGACCATTGAGTATTTCTTGAATAAAAATATTTCCCGTACGACAGGAAGTGCGACAAGGGATACGTGGGATATTCATCATATTATGTACTACCATCACCCCTTTGACGACTAAACCGCATAGTAGTAAAAACCGTTTCTCATCGTCTAACAAATCTTCCTCATTTGAGTCGTTGTTCTCGTCTTCACTATCGGAATTCGCATATTTACCATGGTTTGGTATCTCCATCCTATTGAAGTACATATTAAAAAGACATGAATAGTTAAAATAATTCAAAATGAAACATAGCTGAAACATAGTATCGAAAGTTCTTGTAAAAAACACAATGTCATTTATTCAAACAAGGCACACATAGAAATGTCTACAAACGAACATCCAAAGACCAAAGAATAATATCAATTAAATAAAAATATAACAAGCCATCACTCGTCTATAAGTGAGTAGAGAAAGCTAATCTTGTCGATGGTAGTTGGCGGGTACATAAAGCTTTCCCTTGCCTCCTTTTTCATCAAGATTCGTAGTGCCTTGTTATAATTTATCGAACTTGGCTCAAAACCAGGGAAGTTTGAAACAATATCCATACACTCTGATAGAGTAGGTATTTGATTACTTGGTGTGCTTCGTGAGGATAGTGCTTCAATAACCGTGTCAAGTTTAGCTTCAAGTGAGGAAGCTATTGTACTTTTTCCCCTGCTTGAACGACCATGAGCATTGTTTTGTATTTTTCTCCTCTTGACCAAATTGCTTTCTGGAAATAATATTTCCGCATCATCACCTAAATTCCCTTCATCGCTATCTGCCTTCCCTTCTACATCCATAACACCAATATCGTCTTGAACATCACTTTGACTAATTTCATTTTGCAATTGATGAGGGGTTTTAGACTTATCCCCAGTGGCAACACAATCTCGAAACAATGGCTCGTAAAACTCTTGATACATCTCTAAATTTTTGTCCTTGAATTTTGCAAGTTCTGGATCCGCCTTTAAATTGTAGTAAACAAAAGTTAGTACCTAAACTACGATGAGATTGTGAAGAAACTACTTGATCAAACATTACCTGTATTTTTTCATCCCACCACTCACTCGTTGCGTTTATCGTCTTTTTCACAGGATCCCATCCAAGCCCAGATTCAATTCTCATCAAACGATCGTATAACTTCCAATCCCTCTTCATTGAATCCCAATGGTTTTTAAGTTGCAGTTTGGTGTAATCTTTTCATGTTCGAGTTTTTAGATTATTTGCTAGGTTCGTCCACCCAACCTTATTGAAGTGGCTGGCAGGTCTATTACCATTTTTTACTTCCTCGAGACACAACTCAACAAATATCATATGGGTACTAGAATCCCAAACAGTTTTTCGAGCACTAGCCTTGGTAGATGAAAGCTTACTTGTGGCATTTTCATGGTTCAAATCCATTCCCTGTTTAAGTTAAGTTGTGGACGACATGAATAAATTAAGAAACCTAGCTAATTGTACGGATGGATAGTAATTTGGTTTGAGTTGAAATGCTAATTAAAGAGAGACCTGTTAGGGGTCATTTTCTTAACATATGTATCCTGACCAATATCCTGCCTTTGTTTGGTTATTTGTAATCAGGATGCTGGAAGAGGATATTGCTGACATCTTGGGCGATATCCTGAAGCTTATTGAATTAACCACGTGCAAGTTAAGGGCAGAAGCTTGCTAACGGTCACAAGGACTTCTTCTCCTCAAGACTCGGACGAATTCGTTGAGAAAGAGACGTTGAGCCCGAAAGACCAGGTCTGCAACGTTCCAAGAAGGAATATTCGGTGGATCCCGCGACTTTAGGGTAGTTAGTTATCTTATCTTTACTATAAATAGATGAGGTCGGATCAACTTAGAACACACATCATTTCACACTTACACTCTCGAACACAATTACTCTCTAGCTGATAGCAAACATCACACTTGTATTTCATTTTCGTTGTAACACTTAGTCGATCCGTACCACATCCTGCACTGTATCCTGATTTTTGAAGCAATTGAAGAACTAGGCAGCTGCGATTGTCAGCTCCCGAGGTTTTATGCCGGCGATCTAGATTGATCAAGGTCTTTCCTCGTACATCTCGTGTCACTTCCTTACTTTTTGCTCATTAATTGCTCATTGTTTGATCGTCGATACAGCTCAATATCCCGAGCCGTGTCCTTAAACTGTTTTTGCAAGTAATTTAGTTAACACATTTTTTGACATTTACTTCTAGCACACTACCTCACTTAACTAATTTGATCACTTAATTACTTCGGTAATTTTTGACCAAAACAATTTGGCGCCCACCGTGGGGCAAGTGGTGCTCTCTTTACTAAAAATTTTTGTTAAATCGCTAATCGGTTTTTTATTTTCAAAACTTTTTGCTACATTGTCCACAATGGCCTCACGATCAAACATGAGTTCCTCTACTATGTCTGCTATGACTTCTGCTACTACCGGTTCGGTGCTTCCACCACCTCCTCCAAGGATGCCAGCCTCTACACAATCTCAAGATGTTATCCCTACTCGGAGTGTCCAGGGATCTGCTCCCGTTTTAGCTTCTAATGATGAAATTTTAACTTTATTTGGAAGTGTGCAGGAACAAATGAGGCAGCAACAGGAAACAAACCAAATGCTTTTAAGGGAAATACAACTCCTGAAGTCTGGCTCGAGCAGATCTGCGGAGGACAATGTCACTCCATTACACCCCAGAGCGTTGAACTTTAGTTCAGCTGTGTATACCGAGGATAACAGGGGGAATATCGTGCCCAGTCTTCCTCAGAATCATACTCCTGAAATACCCTCCTCGATTAGGATGTCAACCATGAGGAGCTCAGGATATGCTTCAGGATATGGGCAAAATCCTCCAACTGGTAACGTGTCTAATAATAATAATACTCATACTACTAACAGTGGTGGATCTTTGCAGGATACAGGTGTAACATCAGCACTTACCAGGGAACTTCAGAAGTTGAAAGACATGATATCTAGTGTACCGGGGGTGGTCCAGCCAATCCCGGAAGTGTCTCAAGACAGCCACAAGATATCTCGTTTTGCATATCCTATCTGTGATGCTGAGATTCCAAAGAGGTTTCAAACCCCCAACATGAAGCTTTACGACGGAACGACGGATCCTGAGGAGCATATTGCTCAGTATAGGGAAAGAATGGAGATCAACCCTATCCCTCCGGATCTCAAGGAAACATGCTTGTGCAAGGGTTTTGGTTCAACCTTGACAGGATCAACTTTGAAGTGGCTCTTGAATGTTCCTCCACATTCAATTACATCTTTTGCTCATTTAGTAAATTTATTTAATAGTCAGTTTTCTTGTAGTATGAGCTTTGAAAAATTAACAAGTGATCTCTACAGGATAACACAAGGACCTCAGGAATCCCTTAGGGATTATGTGAACAAGTTCAGCCGGGAATCACTAGACATTCCTCATCTTGATGTTGCAACAGCTGTGCAAGCTTTCAAGATGGGATTGCAAAAAGATTCTCAATTTTACCAAGACCTTGTAATGAACCCATGCAGGAACCTGGATGAAGCTCGGAACAGGGCCCTAAGATACATTCGGTTGGAAGATGACAAAAAGATGCAAGAAAGGATGAACTCATCCAGCACTTATGAATCGACTAACAGGAAGTCAGAATCCTCATTTAAGTCATATCGGCCTAAGCCATATGGTAGAAATGAAAACAAGAGAGTGAACGCTGTCGAAGATGAGGATCCTGAAGAGTATCCTGAGTTGTCTGAATATTGCTTTTCTGTTAATATTCCTGAATTGATGTATGCTATGCAGGGTCTAGGAGACAAGGCTAGGTGGCCTCGAAAGAATCAACAAAAGGCTGACTGGAAAGATAAGTCGAAATGGTGCGCTTTCCACGAAGATTTCGGACATATGACTGAGGATTGCATTGCTTTAAGGAAAGAAATAAGCTATCTTCTAAGCAAGGGATATCTGAAAGATCTCTTAGGAAAAAAGAAGAATAAGGGTCAGGATACGGAGAAGGATCCTGAGTGAGCTGCATCACCTCCTGCGGATGCCAAGATAATCAACTTCATTTCGGGGGGATCCGACATTTGTGGAACTTCGTATTCGGCAGCGAAGAGACATGCAAAGGAAGCCAAAGCCGAAAGGGGAGACAAACCTGTCAGGATGGCTACACTCACAACTGACAAAGTGATCACATTTGATGCTGATGACAGGGATACTGTCCAGGATCCTCACCATGATGCTCTGGTAATAACGTTATATGTGGCTAATCATTTTGTACGCAGGATATTGGTTGATAATGGCAGCTCCGTCAACATAATCCAGCTAGAGACACTTAAAAGAATGAATGTGTCTCCAATGGATATAACTTCGAAGTCCACTGTGCTTGTTGGATTCAGCGGAGAAGCCAGAAACACAGTGGGAGAGATAAAGTTGCCGGTGTACGTTGAAGGTGTCAACTCGATACAACGTTTCTGTGTGATGGACTCTCTATCCTGCTATAACATCATACTAGGAAGACCATGGATTCACGATATGAAGGCCGTGCCATCAACATATCACCAATGCATCAAGATACCTACCCCTTGGGGAGTTGTTAAAGTTGATAGCGATCAGCAGGAGGCGAAAGAATGCTACTCCTCCTCGATGAAATCCTCAGCCAGAACTAGTGCAGCATAGCAATTAAAGACGCGGGCCCAGGATATCGTGGGGAATCCGGAGCAGGATGTGAAGAAAGTTATCCTGGACCAGGATAACCCCAATATATCGGTGCTCGTAGGGACCAATATCCCTCAGGATATTGAGGAACAATTAATTAACTTTTTGAAATGCAGGATGTCTACGTTTGCATGGAAACATGAGGATATGACTGGCATATCCAAAGATGTCATCACTCACAAGCTTGGAATTGATAAGTCGTTCAAGCCTGTGCAACAAAAAAGAAGGAAGTTTGCTCCTGAGCGGAACACGATTATCCAAGAGGAAGTTGAGAGATTATTAAAGTCAAGAATGATCAGAGAGGTTAAGTTCCCAAGGTGGCTTGCAAATGTGGTTGTAGTACAGAAGAAGAATGGGAAATGGAGAGTTTGTGTAGACTACACAGACTTGAACAAAGCTTGTCCTAAAGACCCATTTCCTCTCCCTCATATTGATGCAATGGTAGATGCTACCGCTGGGCATGAAATGCTGACTTTCATGGACGCATCCTCAGGATTTCAACAGATACAAATGGAGCCTTCTGACCAGGAGGATACCGCCTTCATGACGCCAACAGGTATTTATTGTTATACAGCTATGCCTTTTGGTTTGAAAAACGCAGGTGCAACATACCAAAGATTGGTAAACATGATGTTCAAAGACAAACTGGGGGACACCATGGAAGTATACATTGATGATATGGTAGTAAAGTCAAAGAAAGCTGAGGATCACCTCCAGGATATTAAAGGAGCATTTGATATCCTGGATCAGTATAATATGAAGCTGAATCCTGCTAAGTGCCATTTCGGAGTGGGGGCAGGAAAGTTTCTTGGCTATATGGTGACGAAAAGGGGGATAGAGGCAAGCCCGGAGCAGATTAAAGCTATCCTGGATATAAAATCACCCTCGAATATGAAGGATGTACAAAGATTAACAGGCCGGGTAGCAGCTCTAAACAGATTTATCTCAAGATCCTCGGAGAAATGCAAAGACTTCTATGATATCCTAAAGAAGAACAAAAGATTCGAATGGGGGGAAAAGCATGAAGCAGCCCTACAAGATTTGAAACGGTATCTCTCAACCGCACCTCTGTTGATGAAGCTGGAAAATGGTGAACCACTATCCCTATACCTTGCTGTATCAGGGAATGCTGTAAGTGCCGTTCTTATAAAAGACCATGAAGGTCAGCAGTACCCTGTTTATTATGTTAGTAAAAGTTTGTTAGATGCTGAAACTAGGTATTCTCATTTAGAAAAATTGATACTAGCATTAATTATGGCATCAACGAAACTTAGGCATTATTTCGAGACACATAGGATTCATGTTAAAACAAACTATCCTATTAAAAATGTGCTTAGGAAACCAGAAATGTCAGGCAGGATGGCCAAGTGGTCAGTAAAGTTGAGTGCTTATGATTTGGTATATGAACCTAGGAATGCCATAAAGTCTCAGGCTTTAGCTGACTTTGTGGCTGACTTTAGTAGTGACATTCAGGATGAGGTAGACCTAGAAGTTCAACAACTAGGAGAATCCTCAGGATCCTGGACATTATATACTGATGGTGCATCTAATGTAAGAGGAGTAGGATTAGGAATACTACTAAAATCGCCACAGGGGGACATATTACCCCAGGCTATTAGGTGTGAATTTCCTGCTACCAATAATGAGGCAGAATATGAAGCTTTAATTGCAGGATTAGAATTGGCTAAGAGTATGAGTATCAAAAATTTACAAGCATATGTTGACTCTTTGTTAATTACTAACCATTTTAATGGATCCTATGCAGTTAAGGGTGAGAAATTGACTGAATATCTTGATATTCTCAAAAAATTAGCAGGATATTTCGATGTTTTTACACTTGAACAGGTACCAAGGGAAGATAATGCTGAAGCAGACGCCTTAGCAAATCTGGGATCGTCAGTCAGGATACCTGAAGGGACACAAATACCAATAGTACATGTCTTATATCCTGCAACGAATCCTAGGGATAAAGAAGTAGCTGGTATTCAGGATCCTGGAACAGAATATCCTGAAGAGGATCCTAGAACCTGGATGACTCCAATCATGAAATATCTCAAAGAAGGACACATTCCTGGAAATGAAAATCCTAAGGCATTTAGGATGAAGGTATCACGATTCACTATTATAGATAATATTTTATACAAGAAATCTCTTGCAGGACCATATTTAAGGTGCTTGGAGGATCATGAAGCCAAAGAAGTACTTCAGGATATACATGAAGGAGACTGTGGTAATCACACTGGGGGCAGATCATTATTCTCGAAAGTATTGAGGACAGGATACTTTTGGCCAACAATGAGAAAGGATGCTGCAGAATATGCTCGAAGATGTGATGCATGTCAAAGGCATAGTAACATACTACATCAACCAGCTGAACCACTATATCCTGTAGTTTCCCCTTGGCCATTCATGAAGTGGGGGATGGATATAGTAGGAAAGTTACCGAAAGCTCCGGGAGGAAAAGTCTTTATGCTAGCAATGACGGATTACTTCTCTAAGTGGGTTGAAGCTGAAGCATTTGTTCAAGTAAGAGACCAAGAAGTAGTATCCTTCATCAAGAGAAATATCCTGACCAGATTCGGAGTACCAGCTGAGATAATCTGTGACAATGGCTCTCAGTTCATAAGTAAGAGGACTACTGACTTTTGCAAGAGTTGGGGAATCAAAATGATCACATCAACTCCGGTACATCCTCAAGCAAATGGACAAGCAGAATCCTCTAACAAGATAATTGTCAACAACTTAAAGAAAAGGCTTGGAGCCAAAAAAGGAAGATGGGCAGAAGAATTACCCTTTGTTTTATGGGCTGATAGGACAACGGTAAAGAATGCAACAGGTCAAACCCCATTTTCGTTGGTATTTGGAGCAGAAGCAGTGATTCCAACGGAGATGACAATACCTACTGCAAGATCTACCTTAAGTGATCCTGAGAAGAATCCTGAAGCCTTGAGTCAGGATTTAGACACTATAGATGAAAAGAGAGATGCAGCAAGGCTAAGGATGGCAGCATATCAACAGAGAATATCCAGGGCATACAACAAGAATATTAGAACCAGAAGATTTAAGGTTGGAGATTGGGTATTAAGAAAGGCCTTCCAAAATACTACTAATCCTGCCGATGGCAAGTTAGCTCCAAAATGGGAAGGACCATATGAAGTTGAATCAGAAGCAGGGAAAGGAGCGTATAGACTCAAGAATATGGAGGGAGATATGCTACCGAGATCTTGGAATGCTATACACCTTAAGCTCTATTTCAAATGAGTCTAGAATTTAATTTCTAACTCAAGATGGTATGAATTCTTACTTCTTTTTAATATATTTTTATATTATTAATTCTTTTGAACCCAATACTGACTTAAGCATCGGAGGGGTGTTAGCCAAGCTAACACCCACCTTAGTTTACATTTGTTTTGCAAGATATGTTCCAGGATATAGCTCCAGAATATGCACTCGGGATAACTCAGAAGATTAGAGGATTGGCCCCCTCTCTCACGTTTAAGGGATACTGATCCCTTCACAGGTTTAAAGGTATTCACCTTTCTTCCGAATTGGGTTTAAACACCCCGCCTGGAGCGCAAGTTATTCAGGGATAGTTCAAGGTGGCGGGACCAGTCCATGTAAAAGTGGCTGACAATTTCGTTACCATTGGCTATATCCTGAATCCTAACGGTATATGAGGATTGATCACCCTCTCTCACGAAAGGGTATTTTCATACTCTCTAAGGTTTAAAGGTTTTCACCTTTCTAAGTCTTGGAGTTTATACACTCCCGCCTGTAGCGCATGAAAAATTGGGATTTTCCCCAGGTTACAAAGGATTTATCTCCAGTACATCCTTGGGTTCTACCCTTGAGACGTAAAATATTGCTTATGCAATGCAAACTGACATTAAATAGATTTCTAAGATACTTGAAGACATTGTACACAGGGGACATCCCTGCCAAGATGGTGGTGTAAAGTTAAAAGAATGAAGTTTGCGACTAATGCCTTAAGTACCTTGCACTGGGGACATCTTCATTGGAAGAGTTGCAAAGGAATTGAAGTTTGGCAATAGGCTTATATCCTATGTCTGGTATGATCTTTCCTTTGCAAGTCTCATTTAAATTTTTAATAACATCATGTTAAGTATCTTGACACATATCCTCAAAGTTTTTTTAAGGATATTTGATCAGGATGTTTGAAACTAGTATTGGTTTGGAATTTTGATCATCATCAAAACTTGGTTTTGAAGAGATAAGCTATTTTTTACTTTCTAAAAAACTTTTTAAAGATAAAAGAATGTCTGGAAGATCTATTTGATAAAAGGCTTTTGCAGTATGTTGCTGAGCATACTAATCAGGATATTTTGTGAAATAACAGTATGAAATTTTTACAAAGCTAAAACTTACACTAAACAATGCAAAGCAACGGAAAAATAAGTCAAAAGATGAAATTATTCTTAAAGCGATCAATACTGGTTGATAACCGAAGGTTTCATCTTGAAACTCAAGACCCATCCGCCTTCGGCTATCAAAGTGTTTAGAAACAGAAATGAAAATTGTTCATAAAAACATAAAATTGTTCGAATAAAGATAAGCCCTAGGGGGTAGCGCCTTCTTGGTCCAAAGCGGTTTCAGCAACATCCATCTTGGGATCCGCCTCAGCATCCTTGTCAGCATCGACTGCCTTTTCAACTGTTTTAGAAGGTTCATCGGCAGATTTGGAAGAGGTACCGCCGAGATTCTTCAGCTTGGTCTCCCAAGCACCAACGTCCCAAGAAGGGCATTCGAAGCCTAATGTTTTGGCTTCATGAGCCATCTTCAACCTAGCCTGGAGAAGGGAAATGACGACGGAACTTTTGAGACTTTCTCGGTAACTGACCATATCCCGTTCGTACTGCACATGGGCAGCTTCCAGATCGGCCTGGGCTTGAAGAGTAGCTTTGTTGAGAGCAACTTGGTGTTCTTGGGTCATAGCTTTGTATTTCTCCTCGTAATGACGAGACTTGGCGGCCGCAATCATGCCTTGGTTAGAGATTGTGATTTCTGCTTCCTTTAGCTTAGATTCAAGTGTTTTGTTGAGCTTGCAGGATTCTTGATATAAGTGGACCAAACGCTCAAGACCCTACAAAGGTAAAAGGACAGGGATCAATGTTGTTAAGTCTTTGAAAATAGTTTAAATTGCAGGATATGATATAAAGATACTAACCTGGTTGAGAAAAGAAGTCATAAAACCACTGGCTTCAATGAATCCGTGCTTTTCATAAGGAAAGGTGTCAGAAATAACAGGGGAATCGGGTTCTTTCCTTTTGCGGGAACTTGAACTCCGGGGCTTGGTAGCCGGTGAAGGTTTAGGAATGATTATGGCTCTGGAGCTGCTGGGTTTGGATGTAGCAGTGGTCTTGGAGCCGGATTCTTTCTTGACCTGGATCTGGTCAGAATAGCTATCCAGTTCGTCAAGATCAAAGACTTCGGGGATCTTAGCTGGTGCTGCGTAAAGGGAAAAGTTTAATTCTTTATCATTATATTGTTTTGACTAATTATTCTGAAAGGAATTCTTACCAGACATCTTGGATGACGAGTACTGACTTGAACTCGGAACGTGTGTGGTAAAAGTCCTGTCTGTTGCAGGTAACCGGTAAACGGTGTTGATTCTCTCTTCTGACTCAGCGGTAGGAGGAGCAACTTCCTTGAAGTTCACTGCATAAAGATCAAAAAGCAGAATATTAATAGAGGATAACAATCAAATCGTCTATGAGGATATTTATGATCCTACCGGTGGTTAACCACTCCACCGGAAGGTTAGCACCCTCAGCAATGGAATCTCGTTTGACAAAGAAGAATTTGCGTTGCCATCCGTCTTCATTTTTGGTGGCTTTAAGGATCAGGGGTTTGCTGGAGGTTGAAAAAAGCAAAAACCGGCTAGAGCCGTGGGATCGGAGGCGATAAGCAATGGGTAGATCCTCGATGCAGAGGTCAGAACAGTGGAGGTTTTTGATTTGGTTGAGTACAATTAATACTCTCCAAACCATGGGCATGGTTTGAGCAAAAGAGATGCCAGTAATACGAAAGAATTGCATCATGAATTCTGGGAAGGGGTATCGAAGGCCTAGTGAAAAAGGATATGCTGGAAAACAGATCCATTCGGTAGAACTAACATCCGATCGGATTGACCGATCAAATGGCCTGAAGACTATGCTATCAGGGAAAGCGCCGGAGGCTCTTAAAGCTGCAATATCTGCGTTGTCAAAGGCGCAGATCTCCTTTTCGGGATTTTTGAGAAGATTCTGCTGGGTGAAGGTCTCGGCGGCCATTGCTAGAAAGGTGAAGTAAATTGACAGGAAGAAAGTCGAGAATGGAGAATTACCTGAAGGGACTGTTGATGATATCTGCTTTTCAAACAAGAAAAGAGAAGATATAGGGGCATTGTGGATCTCCATGGAGTAAAAAACGCGTTGGAAGTTATGATGTGATCTTGACCGTCGCTTCATTTTAAATGCCTTGAGTTGTGGGATAAGGTTTTTGAAATATATCCGTTGGATTGGTATCCCAACTGATATATTTGGGGACAATTGTTAGGGGTCATTTTCTTAACATATGTATCCTGACCAATATCCTGCCTTTGTTTGGTTATTTGTAATCAGGATGCTGGAAGAGGATATTGCTGACATCTTGGGCGATATCCTGAAGCTTATTGAATTAACCACGTGCAGGTTAAGGGCAGAAGCTTGCTAACGGTCACAAGGACTTCTTCTCCTCAAGACTCGGACGAATTCGTTGAGAAAGAGACGTTGAGCCCGAAAGACCAGGTCTGCAACGTTCCAAGAAGGAATATTCGGTGGATCCCGCGACTTTAGGGTAGTTAGTTATCTTATCTTTACTATAAATAGATGAGGTCGGATCAACTTAGAACACACATCATTTCACACTTACACTCTCGAACACAATTACTCTCTAGCTGATAGCAAACATCACACTTGTATTTCATTTTCGTTGTAACACTTAGTCGATCCGTACCACATCCTGCACTGTATCCTGATTTTTGAAGCAATTGAAGAACTAGGCAGCTGCGATTGTCAGCTCCCGAGGTTTTATGCCGGCGATCTAGATTGATCAAGGGCTTTCCTCGTACATCTCGTGTCACTTCCTTACTTTTTGCTCATTAATTGCTCATTGTTTGATCGTCGATACAGCTCAATATCCCGAGCCGTATCCTTAAACTGTTTTTGCAAGTAATTTAGTTAACACATTTTTTGACATTTACTTCTAGCACACTACCTCACTTAACTAATTTGATCACTTAATTACTTCGTTAATTTTTGACCAAAACAAGACCTATGGCATAAATATACGCAAATGAATGAAAAAAGAAGAGAGATTACTATGATGCATTAAATGCAATTTACACATGATGCATTAAACTGTTACAAACCTAGTTAAAAGATGGTATTTGATATGCACAGACCAATTATATCCTAATCAAAACTCAATACATCTGACTTCATGGACCTTTTGACTGCAGCTAATTGTTTACTGGCCCAGCCACATAGCTGAGTAATAAGCCCAAATAGTTGGCCCAGCAACATAGAAAGCTTTAATTGTGAAACTGGTGAGGCCAACTTGTTTAACCATTTAGGGGATCTTTTAGTTTATAATTCTAATGGTTTAGAGTTGTTTGCTTAATTTTTTTAGGAAGATATAGTGGATTTCAATGGCAGTTTTTTTGGCTCATGTATGTGATCTTGCTTAGTGGCGAAGCTTGAGATTTCCGACTGGGGATCGAAAACTTATATACCCAAAAATTTCTACAAGACTGGGGGGTCAAAAACATATATACCCAAAAATTTCTATACGAAAACTACATACTCTCCACTACTGAGCGAAAAGTTCGGGGGGTCGGATGCCCCCTCCCGCCCTATAGAAGCTACACCAATGAATTCTTGCTGGTGTGAATCCGATTATATTAGTAGTGACAAAGGTAGTAATTTAATTTTTTTCTCTTTTTTCCTGTGGTTAATATTCTTTGCTAATTCTTTTTCTATTTGTTTGTTGTTGATAAAGGTTGACCTTCTTCCAAAAGGGGCCGATTTTAATTGTGTTGGACGTTGGTGATTGGGTTGTTGAGGCCACCATGAGAAAGAAGTTCAAGTAAGTCATTGCTAATATATTACTTAACACTTCCTATATGTGCACTTTTTTATCTACAGTTACAATCTATGATCTTAATTTTTTTTTTACTTTTTCATTGTTCGTTAAAGAAACGCATATGTTTGTGAATTGTTCGCGAACGCATGTCGAACAAAAGTTTATGTAAGTATTCGTTTGTTATGGATTTTTAGTTGTTCATGAACACTAGTCACGGACACAAACGAATGCATACCAACATTAAACTTGAAATTAATAAAAAAAAACACTATTAACCTTAAACATCCGACACAAGCAGTCAAATACAACCACTAATGATAAATCAAGAATTCAAGAGACAAAAAGTCAACTACAAGCACCATTAACTAAATCAAGTTTAGCTATCTTAAGACATAATTATCTTAAGTCAGTTAGAGTCTTAGAGATATCCCAAAAAAATGTATTTAGTCTCCAACTTCTTCATATATTTACTTATCTAGATTAGATAAGGGTTTACATTTTACTATTTTGCTTAGGGAGAAGTAAAACTTAAGAGAGAAAGTGAAATATTAAAAGCATTAAAAACTTTAACAAATTAACATAAACAAACGAATACGAACGGACGTAAACGAACTAACATGAATGAACGTAGTCTAACGAATGGGACCTTTGATCATGTTCGTTCATTTAGTTAATCGACCGAAATATCTTATTCATGTTCGTTCATTAACTAAACGAACGAACGAACGAACATAAACGAACTTCCTGTCAAATGGTTCACGAACTATTCGATGAACGTTCGGTTCATTTACAGTCCTAGCTTCTATTACTTATTTGTCTTTAAGAATTGATTTCATTTTATTTCTAATTGTAAACTCACCTACGCCTAAATACTCTTATCTCGGCACCGTATGAGAGATGAGAGACACCATACCACCACACCATTTCATTTTCAACAAAAAATGATTTCATATACATTCAACATTAGCGTAAATTATTCATTTTTCTAATATAGTTGAATTCTTTTTCATTGGTTTTTTAAAACTAGAGTAAGGTTCAAAAGTATTAGGAACAACTCTAGGAAGATTTGTTATCTCATGATCCATTTTTTATGTGTATGCTAGTTGTTTTAACTTTTAACATCTTAACCAAGGCGTTTGGTGGTGGTGTTCTAATCAGAAAAAATTGGTTTCTCTATGTTAGATTAGATTTTGTATACTTTTCACTTTTTCAGGCTTTTAGGTTTTTCAAAAGTGATTCTGAATAGGCCTTGTTGGGCTCCTTTTAGCTTTTGAGCCAACTTTCTACTTGTTTTTCTTTAAAGTTTAACTTGTTTTTCTTTAAAGTTTAAGCTTTTGAGTAACTTATGTCATCTTTCAATTGGCTATTCTTAATGTGGTCCAAAATATCAAATCTTTAATGCACCAGAAGGGATCTATTGGGTAAACATGTGTTCAACTTTAAAGCCTTTTAATAGTAGTTATTGCCTTTTGAATGGGATGAAACCACAAACCCAACTAGCCAAAGTTGTTGGTGAGTTTAGATAGAACTTAGGATAGGAGAGGTCAGGGGTTCAATCCCCATGGTGTGCAAGTTTAGTCATTCGAAAAAAAAAAACTAGCCAAAGTGAATTCGGGTAGTGAGGTAAATCAAACTCATTGAACGATCGGGTTAAATGATTAGATTTCGCTTGAGAGTGTTAAGGAAGAAATGGACAATGCCGCACATCAAGATCGCTCATCACTCAAGTTTATATGTTGATATTTTAAGTGACTTTATCGTTAAATTAGTAACTCGTGTCATGTCATCTAAACACAAGCTATGTGTTACGGTCCGTGAGGAAGGCAAGTGAGCGGTGATTGTGTCACGTCAGTCCTGGGAGCACCCCGAGCAATAGACTAATTGATACTTACAATAAAAAAATAAATAAACAACCTATTGAAATAAAATTTCTAAGGAAACAACGTAACGACATATTATGTAGAGGGAGTTGCTATAGCCATACGTTTTTTCGTTGTCAACGAAAAACAAATAAAAAATACAAGTGTAAAAAAATTTAGATTTGTTTCATTGAGTTAAAAACAAATAAAAAAATACAAGTGTAAAAAGATTTAGATTTGTTTCATTGAGTTGTTAGTAAAAAAAGATTTAGATATGTTTCATCGAGTTAAAAACAAATAAACAAAAAAATACAAGTGTAAAAAGTAAAAAATATTGTTTCATTGAGTTGTTGAAGTGCCCATAGTCAAATATCCCGGTGAATATGAGTTTTGATTTTCTTTTAAATGGCAAAACTATATAAATATATAGCAAGTACTAGCAAAAAGCTGTAAAACCTGAAAACAATCACACGATTACATTACGTACGTTGAAATCACACCACTTTTCCAATCTAAGCTATGTAACTTCGACCTAGCCTTAATCCGAAGGAACGAGTTCATCTTTATATTTTCCACCATTTTGTTTGTTGGGACGAAAAAAATTATTAAAAGTTTTGTCATTTCTAGCTTTCCAAATATGCCAAATGTATAGATAAAAATATTGCGCCGATAGTCACTTTCCACATCTTTGAGCCCGGTAATGAGGAAGTTTCTCATTTCATATTGGTCGCACTAGCCTTGTTACTAGGGATGAGCTCGGTACCGAAAATCCCTAAAAGTGGGAACCGGTACCGAATATACCCGGTACGGTACGGTACCAGTATTTGAGGGTAAAAACCGGTACCGTACCGGACCGGTACCAAAAATCTCAAAAGTCCAACTGCTGGCCAAGTGCAAGAACGGTTTGTTGTGGGGAACCGGACCGGTATAAGCAGTGGATCCCGGCCCGACCGATCGGACCGGCCGGTCCGGTCTGGGTACTGAATCGGTACCGAAAATATACCCGGTTCGGTAAATTCGATACCAATACCGGTTCGATACCGGTACCGGGTACCATTTGCTCATCTCTACTTATTACCTTGTATTCAATAGATGAGATTAATATGAGCAAATGGTTTGAATAGTCTTTTTGGGAGCCACATAGCGATATCATTAATAAACGTTATGATTCTCACATAAAAAAAACATAAATCTAAAAGAAATAGCAATCCAAAACAAAGTGATTGCAAGTATTTTAACCTCAAAACTATGAGTGTTAGAACCTGAAATTATTATCCGGTCATTCGAATAATCTAAAAAAAACTACGTGGTATATAAGGCTACTGGGTATGGTGATGGTCCATCCTTGGAGGATGATCCGCCACGTAGGCGCCACGTCATAGTCCTCCCAAGAATGGTTCATCCCCCAAAAGAATAGGGTATGGGAGGATGGTCCTAGTCATAGTCCTCCCCACCACTTTTATGTTTTTTTTTAATCTTCTACCTTTTTTTAACATTTAACAAATAAAGTAACCAAAAGATTATCATTAATATTAAAAGACATTACATAAAAAAAACATACACTTAATAAAAAAAAAACATAGAGTTAAATAATTTGATGTTTTTTCATGATGTCGTGTTGTAGTTTTTTCAACATCGAACGTTTCGGCTCGGGATGGTCATCGACATTCATCGATATTATTTCTCATTCCTTGAGCCGAATTTTTTCATCGGAAATTCGGATTTTCTCATTCGACAATCGGACCTTCTCGCGTAACTTTTCTTCCGCTACACGACTTTTTTCTGCTACGGCCCGCTCCTTCACCTTCGTCTTTTGGGCCGAGACGTCGTTGTACATTTTTAAGTTTTCCATAAACTCTTCCATCTTTGGGTCCACCTTTTCCTTTTCTTTCCCCTTGGCCCGCTCCTTCTTTGATTTGTCTCGGCTCGGTGGACGCTCCGCTTCATGTACGGCGTACTCCTCTTCGTCAAAGTCGGCGTCATCATTTAAGTTTATGTTACACCTCGCGTCCGATCTACCGGCGCTAAAACTACCCGTTTCCGATATTTTTTGGCGTTTCGCCATCGCCACCTCGTTGGGAATCGGCGCCCATTTTGGTTCATTTTTCAAAATATCCCACGCTCGAACGTGAGCAAAGTTGGTATTACCATTGTTCGCCTTATACTTCTCCAACGCTTCTTTGAACACATCGTCGTCGCTCATGCCGCTACGACGCCCACTTGTATATAATTTATTATATTCCTCGCAAAACCTATTGACGGACGCGTTCAACTTCCGCCACTTTGATGACACCGAGTCGACATCTCGATACGGGCCTTGGTCCATAAGGGCGAGGAACTTCGCCAAAACCTTGGACCAAAACCCGTCACCCGGTTGGTTATTACCTATAATAAAAAAACAAACAAAATATATAAAGTTAGACAAAATAAAAAACAAACTGTTAACAAAAAAATAAAATTTAAAAAACTAAACAAACTTTAAACTTTAAAACAAACAAAAAACAAACTGTTAAAAAAAACTAGAAAAACAAACTTTAAAAAATTGTATAAACTTTAAAAAAAATATATAAACTTTAAAAAAATCGAACCTTTTATCGGGTGGTTAGACGTGCCAATGTAAGCCTTGGCTAAGGCTTCTTCTTCGATTGGCGTCCACTTAGTCGACTTCGGTTTGGACGATTGATCACCCACCACTTGCATGCCTTTGTTTCGTTTTCCTTTTCCTTTAGGCGGTTGGGTTTCGGGAACAACCTCCACATCGTCGTCGGGTTCGGATTGTTGAAAGGGTTGCGTCGGGATCGGTTGGGGTTGAACGGGTGGTGTCGGGTTCGGTGGGAAATTATAAGCACCCCGCATCATCATTTGTTGAAGGGCTTGATTTTGAGAGAATTGAGCGAATTGGTTTGGCGAGTGTTGGAATGATGCAAAAGCATTTGATGAATATTGCGAGAATTGGTTCGGTTATAGCGTCGGATAATATCCCGGAACCGAGAAAACATTAGGTTGGGTCGGGTTTGTCACGCCCCTTTCTGCGGCGGAAGCACGAGGTGTGATCATGAAAGGTTCTCATTGCATACGAAAGGTAAACATACTACATGCTCATGAAAATAACTTCAAATACCATATTTTGAAAAACATAAGTTAGCGTTTACATCGCGAGTTAACTTAAGACATTGTCTTAAAAGGGTTTACATCTTTATTTAAAGATAAACATAAGCGACATCCACGAGCATGGGTAAGACCGCGCGCACATCCATCCTGGTTACCTGAAATACATGTGAGTTTTGGAAAAACGTCAACATAAAGTTGGTGTGAATTCATGCAATTTTTGTTTTTCACGTTTGTATACTTTGTATGAAAACATAATTTGTATTTTTTATAAATCAAGTCTTTTGTGTACACCACGTACTCATGTATAAATCAAATATTTCTGTATGTATCAAGTGTTAATGGGTTGCAAAGCCATTAACATGTGACACGACATAGGAAGTCACCAAACCATAGGCATTTTTCTGTAGTCGATTCACGACTGAGACACAAAAACACTGCTTGGTAAAAGAGTAGCCAAGAGTGGGGCTGCCCGGAACCCATTAGATCTAACCTTTTGTTCTGCGGTCTAAGTACGTACACGATTAATGGTGCTTATGGTACCCTATTCGTGACACGATTTCTCGTATCATTCTTGTATCCATCATACCATTTGTAAACATTGTAATATTTGTAACATGTATTTCACCCCCGAAGTTATAAAACTGAAAACAGTTAAAAGGAAAGGGGGAGCATGAACTCACAACTTTGCGTTCCTGTGCGTCGTAAACTTCACCGGATTTGCTTACTTAACGTCGTAACCTATACGCGTTTTCTTAATGTTAGTCACTAGACTTGCGTCGCACAAGTACAGTCACTCTCTTTTGTATTTGTATTGTTGTGTTAAAAATATTTCATATTTTTAACTACGTATCTTACTTATATTATTTCCTCTAAAATAAATATAAGTCTTTTGTGTTTTGCACTTCGCACCCGAATTATGTATCTTGTATTTTGTATGTGTATTTTTATGTTTATACTCCTCATGAGTATTTAGTGTATTTTTTTAAGTCTTAATACACTAGTACGTATAACACATACTATATACACTTAGCACATAAGTTGGTGATCAAATAATATATATTTTTCTCTCAAAAATATACATACTTATATCCATTTTTATTCTTGAAGAAATCCTCATTTCTTATCACCAAAAATTAGGGAAACCTTGGTAATACTTTTAAACACATTTTTAGGGAATAAGTTTCTCAAAAACTTATATTGTTCTAAGTGTCAAAATTTATAAAAATTTTGACTGAGTTTCCCCTAAAAATGGAGGTTTCCCATGTTTTCAAAACATGTGTTTATTTTCTTTTAAATCTCCAACAATTTCCTTATCCAACAATAAACAATATGCAACTAGTTAGAATAGATATAATCGCAGAAATACATGAACTTGTGGTTTTTCCAAAATAGGTAGTATCCCTCCATTATTTTTAGTGGGTCTTTGTATAGATCATCTTTGTTTCTTGAAAGTCTCGCTTTTAAAGAAGTTACATCTTTACAACTTCCGGTCAACATTTACAAAAATAGTTATTTTGTCGAAACTTTGTGTTACACAAGTGTTTACATTCTCGTGTGTTTGCTAAAATCATTCTTTTTCATGTAAGACTCGGCTTTAGAAAATATGATTTCTTGGACACTTGGTCCTTTGAAAATACCGCTTGTAGATACGTAGATCTACTAGTTTTAAACACTATTTCACAAGTTAAATCGCTTTTACACAAGTTCATGATTCGTGCGTGGTAGAGTTTCATCCTTTAACCCTTGTTACTTCCAAAACAACCTTATGTCATGATCCGTGATCATGACCAACTCGGGTTAAATGACGATCCGAGCTACCACAACATAGATCGGGTCCAAATAATCATACAAATCAATTACTACATGATTTACACAACATATGAGCTTTTAACCAACATTTCTAGCATTTTTAATAGACTTTTATGTATCAACTTGTATGTTTACGAGTTTTAACCGTTACAAATCATTTTAACCACTTCAAAATAGTTCAAGAAGGTGATTTAAGCAACATACCACTAGCTCGAGGCTAGGGAAGAATCTAAGCGCAAATAGGGTGGATAAAAGCAAGGTAGAGAGGTCCTTCGCCTTCCGTTTGCACCAAGACTCCTTATATGTGATCCTTAACACTTGTAGATGATTGGAATGTGATGATCAAAGTCGAAAATGGTTGTATGCACAAGGGGGTGTTCGGCTGTGACTTATTTAGAGAGAAAGAGAGAGTGTTGTTGTGGTGTGTGTTAAGTGAATGATCATGTGTGTTAAGCTAGCAACTTATAGACAAAGATTAGAGTCATGGTCCATTGGATTATATGTCATGTAGATACTAAACATATGTATTATAATAATAATTTAGAGGACAAGGTATGTCCCCCACATGGGGACGGTTTCTAAAGAGGGGGGGGGGGGGTCTTGGTCCGATTCCAACTAATTAGTTGGATATTAGTTAGGTTAAGTAAGTTAGTTAAGTGCTTAACCTGGTTAGTTGTGTGTCGTGTGTTATGACGGGTGTTAGGGTATCCAGGGACCTTAACTGGCTCAGAAAAAGATAAGTAATGTTATCAACAATATTTTCATGTTCCGGGTATAGTCCGGTTGTTCGGTTGCATACCGATTCGTTAAAGTGCTAAATTGCACCTTTTAGTGTTTAATAAGTATCTTTTTGTAACACTGTCGATTCCCAACACTTAGGGAAACATTCTGGATAATAAAACGACATTTCTGCAAAATATTCATGTGTCTAAATGCTGAATTATATAAATTCTGCACTCAAAGTGCGTTTCGGGTGCTTTTTAGTGCCTAATTTTGCTTTCGCATTGCATATATATTAAACCCTTGTATGTACTCTTGGGTTTTAATGCATTCTTGTTGTCGGACCTACACCGAGGCTCCAATTTTATTGTCTGACTGCTTTCTGCAGTTCTGTTGACACAATGTGTCTTACCGGTGAGTTTACTAGTATTTTTGACGCAACGCTCTCGTTTATGCATAAAGCAATATTTTGTAGTATACAACGTGCATGAATTCACTTGTTTAGTATGTAATCAGGTATTGCTGACAATTAAGCACATAATTGCAGTCATTAAGCAATAATTAATGTGTACGGAAATTACCGGTTTGGGCCAGTTGTCACAGGGTTGTTCGGGTTGTTGAAGGGATCCATGATAGAGTATAAGGTTTATAAAAGTGGAAGAAGATTTATAAAAATTATGTGAGAGAGATGAGATTTTGGGGTTAAATTTGTGAATGGAGGTGAAAATGGAGTGGAAGTATATATAATTATATTTTTTGACCGTTTGGAAGTTTTTGAAAAATGGAAATTAAATTTTTTTTTAAACGGTAACTTTTTGAAGGAAGGGGGCCCACTTTTTGGTTCGTCGCCAACGTCCAGGAACGGACGGTGATGACGGGGACGGAGGGGGGGGGGGGCGGGTTGGTGTAGCAGGCGTCGCCGGAACACGACGGAAGGTGGGACGGTCCCATACCCACTAGCCTAAGGGACACTCATTTTAGAACAAAATTACATGTTGAAAATTACGAGAACTACATAATACATTGTACATCTTGCTTTAAGTGTGATACATAAGGCGGTTATGTGTAATCACCTATCCTATTATCTTATTAAATCATCAATGTACTATGTACAACCGTACAAGTGCTTTATATAGAGAACTATGAAAGTGTTTATTTACTTGAATCGATGATTTTTATTGAAATTTTACTTTTCAAAATACTTGTTGACAATGTTCATCTTTATCCTTAGTCGAGCGATGTTGATACGATTCGGAATATCTTTATATAAATACCATTATAGGGAGAAGATCATGCGAGAACCACCTCTTGCGAGAACCGCGAGAACCAATGTGAACACAACAAAAAATGCCTAAAAATAGCTAAAAATCACACAAATTTTTTTTTTTTATATTTTTTATAAAAAAATCGCTACTTTTCGAAGTCAAAAAAAAAAATTTAAATTAGCTTGGGGGGTTAGGTTTTTGGGGGGGGGGGGGTTGGGTTTTTTTTAGGGTTTTTTTAGCTATTTTAGGTTGTGTTCACATTGGTTCTCGCGGTTCTCACAATAAGGGTGGTTCTCGCATGAGCTCCTCCCTACCATTATATATATCTATATCTATATGATTTCTCAAGGCTAATGACTAGTGTAGGTGACCAGGAAACTGACGAGCATTCATTCTCTTCTTTACTAAATCATTAATCGACTTAATGCAACAATCGATCCTTATAAACGCTTGTTTTTTTATCGTTAGAAACAAAAAGAGTAAATTACCTTTTTAGTCCCAGTATTTTAACCACCTGAGTCCAGTGTTAAAAAGTTTAACACCCTAAGTATCTAGTTGGTAATTTTTTAACCGTTTGAGTCCAACTTTTTAACCCTGTTAAATTTTCTCAACAAGGTTAACAAAACTGGACTCAAACGGATATAGAATTACCAACTAGGTACTCAGGAGTCAGGACGTTAAACTTTCTAATACTAGACTCAAATAGTTAAAACCCTAAAGAAAGAAAAGAAAAGAAATAGAGTTTAGTAGAGAAAAGAAAGGAACAAATAAAAATTATTGTGTGTTCCAGAGTTTCAAGTAAAGGAAAGAAAAGAAGTGAAAATAAACATTTTTTTTGCATTCCCGAGTGGAAAGGAAAAGAAAGAAAAGTGACAATTTTACGATTATACCCTTTTAAGTAATACTAAAATAAAAATGACCCACACATTCTCGTCTTCTTTAATCAAAATTTTCAACAGAAAGACCCACACAAAGGAGAAGACGCTCAAAATTGGATGTGAAATAGGAATGTGATGTTACCTGGGAGATGAACAATAGATCGCTGAGGAGAGCACAGCAGGTTACAGATCGAAACAATGATGGAACAGTTGCAGTTGTGGGGATAGATGATGGAAGGTGGGTTGAAGATTTGGCGGGTTGTGGGAGATATACCCGCCATATGTTTTACAAGGGTAAAAAAGGAAGTGAATTAGGAACGTGGTTTTTAATTATTCTGTTCTCTCCCAATCACCCCAATTTGGAATGAAACAATTCAACCCTAAAAACCCTCCCCTATCTCTTCTTTTCTTCACGTAATAAAATCTCTGGAACACCATTACCCTCTTCTTTCCTTATAAATCTTTTCTCTTCTCCATTTAAGTGGATCTTTGGAACATAGTAATCAAAGGGGTTCCAAAGTAATTTACTTCTTTCAAAATCTTAAGGGGGCAAACCATACTTTCTTAATACTAAAAGGGCCAAAAGTGTACAAGTAATCGTGGTGGTATTTGAATCACCAAAAACCCTTTGCTTAAATAAAAACCCCAAACTTATTATAGCCGCCGAAACTCTCTCTATCTCTTTCACAACATTAGGGTTTCTGTTTACCCCTTTCAAAACCCCCTAATTTCTAGGGTTTATATCCATTCTTCTTCAAGATCCAATCATTCCACCGCCTCAGATCATGGCCGCCGTTGCTCCTCCTGCAGATCGTATCCTCTGTTCACTAATTTCATCTTATTATCGCTCTGTTTTATCCAAATCTGCTGTTTTTGATCAGTTTTAATGTTATTTCTGTGTTCTGTTTGATTCAGTTTGTGATTACTGTGGTGTGGTTTTAGATTGATCTATGTTAGCGAGTACTTGCTTTGTTGTTAATTTGTTTGTGTGTGTGTGTGTGTTGTTTGGTGTTTTGAGTTTTGAGATTTGATTTGATTGATACGGTTGATAGTTGGATAATTAGTTAGTTGAATTTGAAAGTTTATTGTTGTGTTTGATCTTGATCTGGATATCTCTAAACTTGTTATGGATTTCTAGGGTTTATCACATGTGTATATATATGTGTGTGTATGTATATGTATATGTGTATAGTTATTTATATATATGTATGTATATACTCAGATGTTTTTAGTGAACAATTATTTGAGAAAAAACTGGAATTCCTTTACTTGTTTTTTTCTACAGAAGCTACTGATTTGTTGAAAAATTTATCATTGGATTCTCAGTCCAAGACTTTGGAAGTTTCAGAGCCTGTTAAGAAGGTGAGAGGAGTGTGTTTTATTTGGTTTAATAATGTGCTAATTTTTTTTAATCACTAATTAATTAATCATTAACTTTAAAGTATAATAATCATGTGGTTGATGTACTTTTGCAGCCATCTGTTGAGTCAGCTGACAATGGGAATGGTCAAAGTCAACCTGTTAATCGGTCACTTACTCCTGTGATTCCGGATGTTATGGATCCGACTGTTGCTTATTTTCCTAATGGTTATGCTTCTTCTGCGTATTACTACGGAGGTAATTGATGGAAACCGTTACACTCAATGTTTGAAATAATCAAAATAAAAGTTGTTACTAAAGTTCTTGATGAAAATTGTATGTTAGGTTATGATGGGGCGGCCAATGGCTGGGAGGATTACTCGAGATACGTAACCCCTGATGGAGTTGACGCGTCTCATGTAAGAACTTTTTTTATTTTGTATTATTATATTTTTTCATAATTTTATGATGTTTATACTGATTGTTATATGTAAATGACCAGGGTGTTTATGGAGACAACGGGTCAATTATGTATCCCGGTTACGGTTACGCTCCATACGGCCCATATTCTCCTGCCGGTTCACCTGTACCGACATCTACCCATGATGGTCAACTCTACGGAGCCCAACAGTACCAATACCCGAGCCCGTACTTCCAACCCATGACCCAACTCACAGTTCCCCCTAAAGGTGATATCGCTAAAGCCACACCCACTGGTCAACCACCACTGACTGTGGACAATGCCAAAAACGGGATTCCCAATTCCACTGTAAAGGGAAATACCGGTCCCACTTCAGTCAGACCTGCAGCATATCAGAATCCGGTTTTTAACCCCAGCAGGGGTACACAAACCGGGTTTCAGGATCCAAGAGTCTACTCGTCGGTTCCGTGGTTAGACAGCCCCGTTTATGCTAATGGACAACTTAGAAACAATAATAGTTCTGTTCCGTTGACAAATGCTAACGGTTTTTCGTCAAAGAATCAAAATGTTCGTCCTCATTCTCATCTTGCGGTATGTTTTTGTAATTTTTGTTCATTTATATTGTCAAACTGCAGAAATTAAAAACATATTACTAGTTTTAT
Organism: Helianthus tuberosus; assembly: GCA_030545235.1. NCBI lineage: Eukaryota > Viridiplantae > Streptophyta > Magnoliopsida > Asterales > Asteraceae > Helianthus > Helianthus tuberosus. The sequence continues at coordinate 7,717,707 of CM060362.1, forward strand.
TTGTAGTATAAGCACTCAAAACTTTCATTTAGGTAGGCCTGTAATTAACCGAACGAACACGAACAGAGGCATGGTTGTGCTCTTTCATTCAACTTTAACCGTGCACGGACATATAATTGAACACATTTTTTGTTTGTGTTCGTTTATTAAGAAAATGGGCAAGAGTTCATGAACGTAAACGAACATAAAGGAACATAAACAAACAAAATTTAAAAGATTAAACTACAAATGAACATAAATGACCAAACACAAGCAGACATAAATTAGTTCTTTCATTTAAATTATTTATTAATTACAATAGATTATATTGGAAAGCTCAGTTATCAATTAGTTATATGTATATAAATACTAGCGAACATAAATGAACGAACAACACGTGTTCATATTTGTTCGTTTATTTAATAAACGAACTTCTCGCCGAACAAGTTCACGAACAGTTCATGAACGTTCGGTTCGTTTACAGGGATACATTTAGGAGCAAAATAGAAACCAACTTACAGGTTCTTTGATTTTGGTTACCTTTTTTGTTCTTCTGCTCTTTTTAATTGTTTGTTTAATGATTTTTTTCTTAATTTTGTAGAGTTCAAAACCAATGTCCGGCACAAATACAGCAAGCGAATATATGAACAGAATGTATCCAAACAAGTTATACGGGCAATACGGGGGTGCGTACGGGTCGGGTTTGGGTTTTGGAGCTGGTCCGTACTGGTCACCAAACGGGAACAGTTGGTTATCATTTAACAACAGTTACAAACCTCGGGGAAGAGGCAACGGTTTTTTCAATTACGGCAATGAAAACAGTGATGGACTGAACGAGCTAAACCGGGGCCCACGAGCCCGAATCGTTAAAAACCAAAAAGACCCAATCCGAGTCACCGTGACCATCAAAGGGCAAGATGGTAATTTGTTAAATACCGATGTCGAGAAAGATAAGACGTGTGTGGCTCCAGACAGAGACCAATACAATCTACAAGAGTTTCCCGAAACCTATACAGATGCTAAGTTTTTTATTATTAAATCGTATAGTGAAGATGATGTTCATAAAAGTATAAAGTATAACGTTTGGTCTAGTACACAAAACGGAAATAAGAAACTCGATGCTGCATACCAAGAGGCCCAACAGAAGCCTGAAAAATGCCCTGTCTTTCTTTTCTTTTCTGTAAGTTCTGCAATTATTTTAACATCAAGAAAACACTTTTATGTTTCTTAGTTTTTGTTATGTAATGGGTTCTTTTCACAGGTCAATACAAGCGGTCAATTTGTTGGTGTTGCGGAAATGGTGGGGCCAGTTGATTTTAACAAAAGCTTGGAGTATTGGCAACAAGACAAATGGGTCGGTTATTTTCCCGTTAAGTGGCATATCGTTAAAGATGTGCCGAACAGTTTGTTGAAGCATATTATACTTGAATACAATGAGAATAAGCCTGTAACCAATAGCAGGGACACCCAAGAGGTATATATACATACATACACACACGCCACTTTTTTTTATATTCTTAAGTTGTTTAATTAAATCATTTTTGTGTATTTTTGCTTATAGGTGAAACTAGAGCAGGGGCTGCAGGTGATCAAAATATTCAAAGATCATTCTAGCAAGCAATGCATATTGGATGATTTTGAGTTTTACGAAGAACGACAAAAGAGAATTCAAGAGAAGAAGGCAAAACAACAGTTTCAGAAACAAGTAAGTGACACTAAGACCGTGTGACTGCTTCTATTTACAAAATTGTTATTTTATGTTGTTTGTATAGTTAGTTACTAACAATAATCTTGCGTTTTTCAAGGCATGGGAAGAAAAGGCGAGCATGGTTGAGAAGAACAAAGCAGAGATTATCGCCACAGATTTGGTCAAAGAAGAGGTCAAACCTACCGAGAATGGGTCGGTCGTTGAAAACGGAGGGGCAGTTGGCTGTTAAATGTGCGAAATATGGGTGGATCTATGATATTTTAGAAGTTTGGGTGGAGAAGGGGGTGTAAAATAGGAGGGCTCGCAATCCGGAGCTCCTCAGTATGTAGTCTTTTAGCTATTCTAAAGGGTTTTTCATACCTTTTCTGTTTTTGGTTTGATGTTCCTTTCTTTGCGTTTGTCGCGTTTTTGTTTTTTTGATGTTTAGTTATTTTTGCTTGTTTGATTCAGGATAAGGAGTAGGTGTAGTTTAATCCTGCCTTGTAAATCTGGTATGATAGGACAGTTAAGATTTTGTGGTTTGTTCTCTGGGACAATTAGCTAGAAGTGCAGGGTGGGATGTTGGACATTGCAATACAAATTTTCAGTTGAAGTTTTGCACTTTTTTCTCATATTAGTAATTGATTAGTGTTAGAGTTAATTACTGTTTTCGTCCCTGTGGTTTGTCAAAAATCACTATTTCAGTCCATTAGTTTAAAAATTGCGATTTCAGTTCTTGTGGTTTCACTTTCTTAACCATTTCAGTTCCTGTACTTACAGAATAAATGGATTGAAATGGTTACAAAAGTGAAACCACAAGGACTGAAATGGTTACGAAAGTGAAACCACAGAAACTGAATTCGCAATTTTTAAACTAACGGACTGAAATAGTTATTTTTGACAAACCACATAGACGAAAAGTATTTAACTCTTAGTGTTATTTGCAACAAACTAATAGGACCATAAAACTATTTACACAACTATTTTTTATTTTATATTTTTCTAACTTTTATGCTTCCATTTTATGTATTTATACCTCTTTCATGTATTTTTAAGCAAAAATTTTAACACTTGTTTGATTTGGTTAATAGCTGAAATTAACCGAACCGAACCATGCACATCCTTAGTCCTGTGGTACATGTTGAACTTACAAAACCAGTCTTACTAATTAGTAAGAAGCTACAGTTACTGTTTTATAAGAAAATATAGTTATAACTACATGGATTTTGACTCAACAAATCATATTGTAAATAAGTAATTGGGTTTAAACTATCACCTCTATTTTCTATCATGTTACAACAAGCAAAAACAAGAACAAAATGTATAAATCAGCCTCATAACATTAAGAAGCTCCAACAGGAATCTACAAGTATATTGGATATATGCAATCCTTCATAATTAGGTACACACAAGCATCGATATCGTGGTTAACCGATCTATATACATGTTATCGTAACGGCGTATAAACACGTGGAGAAAACTTATAGTAGGAGTTTACGGATCATCTTCCCTCCCACCACCACCTTCTTGACCCGTTGGCCCGGATCCAGACCCCGAAGCGGGTGAAACCGACGGGTTTATGAACAAGCTGTTAAATGGCCAAGGAAATGTGACCGAAATTCGCCTTTCATTTCGGCTTACCACGTCCCCATCTTGGCCCAATTCACCATTTTCACTCTCGGGCCCGGTGAGCCTGTTGACCGCGGTACCACGAGAAGATTCTTGTTCTCGTTCGCGTGCGCGTTCACGTTCCTGTTTGAGTTTTGTTTCATCGAAAGGCAGTTGGTACCTACAAACCGGACATGTACTATGAAGGTCTAACCATGTGATAATACATTCACCATGAAACCTATGTTTACATGGCATCTCTTTAGCTTCATTCCCACCCTCAAAATCTTCCAAACAAACCGAACACCGAACCGAATTGTTCAAATCCACTTTGATTTTCACCGTCGGCATGGTCTCCACCGCCTTCTTTTGGGCCGGCGGAGTCCCGTATCGGGCCGGATTGTTCTCTGCTAAATGTTGCAAGAGTAACTCCATGTCCGGCCCAACAAAATAATCGCCTATAGACCCTATCGGTTGGTTCTGTGGTTGGCCGCCCGAACTAAATGGATTGCGGCCCCCACCAGCGCCCTGAACGATAAGCCTTTGATTAAAAGGATTAATGACAATAACACGTTCATGCTCCCTTTCCCTCTCATTATTATTATTATCGTTATCATTATCATTGTTATTATCGGATTCTCTTATGAGTCCAGCGCGGGCCCCTTGAAGAAGCTGGAGGATGGTGGTGTTGCTCCGTCGTCTTCTTCTCATGACCGTTTGCAATTCCCTGTTTAATTCAGAACCATTGATATTTTCGGACTCGATTTGTCTAAATCTCCGAGCGCGATTGGTTCTACGAGGGTTACTCATCATTCCGAGCAAAATCGGGGCCCACAACGAGAGAGCATGGTCAGATTCAGACTCGTCGGGTTGATGGTGGTGGTGGTTGTTTTGGTGGTTATCACTCCTTGATATATCCAATTCCTCCACGAATCCGCCGTGACATAACGAACACTTAACCGTTTCAACCTCCGTGATCGTTTCGACTGCCCTAGAGCATTCATAACACCAGTATCCTGTTGATTGACTCCCTTCTTCCATCTATAATCATATCAATATATCATTACACCATCAAATTTTACTTTTAAAATAAACTCTTTACAAAATACATTTTTTTTTACCACTGATACGTGTCACATCCTTCTAGTCTGGTCCACATCCACGTTGCCATCCCATACAACTATGCAACGTGGATGTGGACCAAAAGGATGTGACATGTATCGGTTCCATCTATAATCATATCAATATTATTACACCATCAATTTATTTTTTTAAAACAAATTCTTTACAAAATACATTTTTACCGCTGATACGTGTTGCATCCTTATGGTCTGGTAAACATCAACATTGCCATGTTGCATCCCATGCAACCATGCAACGTGGATGTGGACCAAAAGGGTGTGACACGTATCAACTCGTTAAGAACCGATTTAATGATGAAAAAAGTAACAAGGAATCATGAGAATCAACAAACAAACAAACCTTGTATGGTCCCAAGATTGATTTTGGTGAATGATTTTTTTTATTATTTGGGGGTTGTTCTTGGGATGTGTGTAGAATTCCCCCTCTTTTGGTTTATGAAATTGAGGGGTTTGTTTCTGGTTGAAGGTGGAAACAGGAATTTTGTAGCTCTCAGGGTTGATTACAAAATGTGTGGGGGAGAAATCTCACAATCAAATTTCATTTTTTAGCACCAAATGTGGGCCACGTGTCACCTAAATATAATTTAAACAACATCGTTTTGAAACGACATGTTTACTAAACGAGTTTGACCTACCATATCAAAACCTGATCATTTTAATGTCGGGTACATGTCATATCTCAGATCTGTCATCACATCTTTGTCAATTGCATACAACTTAAGGGTGTTCATGATTGAATCACACTTGAATAAAACGAAATCATTCGAATAAATAAGTTGAATTCGAATTTCTGCTTATTCTAATTGAATAATTATTCGATTCAAATAAATAAGTTGAATTTGAGTATAAGTTTATGTTATTCAAACCTATTGTATTATTTAACATTTGTCTATTTGAACTTGTATAGTTGCTTATTCGAATTGAATAATTATTCAATTCAAATAAATAAGTTGAATTCGAGTTAAGAGTTTATGTTATTCAAACCTATTGTATTATATAAAACATTTGCCTATTTGAGCTTGTATAGATGTATATTTTTGTGCTTAACTAAATTTCTGTTGATTTAACAGCCTAAATTAGACTATAACTTATTAACCTAGTTTGTGTTACCATTTTAGATTCTTAACGTTAATAAGAATTGTAATTTATCATCATTATTATTGTTAGATTTAATTTTTCTGTATTTTTCCTAATTTGAATAAGTCGAATAATCCGGAATTCAGATAAGCTTGTTCTAATCGAATCAAATAAGCCGAATATTAGGCGAATTCGACTTAAATCAAATACATATTTTTTAGGTTCAAATTTAAACAACCCGAAATTCAACTTATTCCATTGAATGAACACCCCTAATACAACTTGATGCATAAAATGCAATAATTATCTATATATTAAGACCAAGCGTACTGGGGCGTGTTCCCCCCTGATACCGCCCGAAAACGCCGGAAAACGCCCGGCCCCCCACTACGCTAGGCGTTTTGGGGCGTTTTTTTTGAAAAAAAATGGATCTGGCGTTTTATTTAAAACGCTTCAAGGGTGTTTGAATGGCTAGTCAAATGAGGACATGTGGGTTTAGAGAGAGAGATGGAATGTGGGGTTTGATTTGGCCGGAATTTCAAATGGGTTTGCAGGTCATATGCACGAAGAAGAAGAAGGGCTTTGTTTTAAAACTTTGATATTGACACTTAGGCCCCTATAGTTTTAAACTTTATTATTTTCTGTTTTGACACATTAGACCCCAAAGTAATTTTTTAGTATTGTATTTTTTTAATTTAATGAATTATTTTAAGTTTTTTTTGGTTTTTTTTATTTTCTGTTTTTTTTGGTTTTTTTATTTATTTCAAGTATTGTATTTTTTTAATTTAATGAATTAATTTAAAAAAAATAATTGAGAAATGATTGCATGGGCGTTATTGGAATAATGCCCCACTACACCACTTTATGCTATAATGTCCCATGCTGACTCGAATGACACGTGTCGAATAATGCCCCATGGTGGGGGCATTATAACAATTTACCCACTACACATGGTCTAATAACTGAGTGAAAATTCAGGGCCGGCCCTGAAAATTCATGTACCCTGTTCGAGCTTGAAAAAAACGTGCTCTTAGGTCTTAACTAAATAAAAAATTTAAACTAGTTTTCATACAACTATGAACCGTTGACAAAAATATAGCATTCGATAAACAATGCAATTAACAAAATACAGAATATAGTATTCGAATGAATGACATACCGTAAAAACTGATAAGCTAATAGCTAACCAATGATTCGTGAAGCTCTCCTTGCATTCTTGATAGCAAATTGGTGAATCAACTCTTCACAATTTATATCATCTAAGACTTCGTTCTCGATAGCAATCATCGCCAACCCACTAAGTCTTTCTTGGGACATTGAAGATCGAATGTAAGATTCAATAACTTCAACTTCGAAAAACTTCTTTCTGATGATGCCACAGTGACTGGAGTAGTCAACAATATTCTATATGCAATGCATGCTTCTGGGGAATAACCGTCTTCTTTTATATACTCCATAACATCTACAGGATTCCTAAATTACTAGAATCCAATTAATCAATATAATAAATTACTACATTTATGGAATTATGTCATTATACTAACAATGACTTAAAACAAATGGCTACTTTGAAAGAATATGAATCCCCTCCTCGTGGCCCAGTGGTTATTCCCAATGTGGTTATGTTGGCCGGCTCCTCCTTTGTGAGGTCACCGGTTCGACTCCCACTTGTGGCTTTGGGGGGGGGGGGGGGGGGGGACGTTCCAATGATGGATCGTTCCTACCGAGGCATGGTGCGGTCCTGAGGGCAACCCGGTTTTACCCAGTTGTTACCCCAGCGAGTCTCTCGTGTGTGGGCAGTATAGTTTTCGGGCGGAAGTCAGCTTGCGCAACGGCCGAGGCCCGATCGAACATCGCGTCCGGAAGAGCGGGGCTGACGGGGGAATGTCTTTGACATGACCCCGGAGACCAATTCGGTCTTGTATAGTGAAAGTCTCCTTCAAAAAAAAAACTTTTAAAGAATATGAAAGAGTACAAAAGATAAAAGTAAAACTTTTTCTCTTGGGAATCCCAATACACTAATACATATCTGTGAAACAATAAAAAAATTAAACTTTTTTTTCTTGGAAATCTAAATACATCGAACTAAAGTCCAAACTCATTATAAATTGTTAATTCACTTTATATTTATTCTTGCAGTGCATACTTCTAACCTCTCAATACACTCTATACAATAGCATACCTTTTACAAGAACAATACGAACAGAGGGTGTTTGCAGGGCGCCGACGGAGAAGGTGGAGGACGTGCGATCGTGCGTGTTGCTGATGTTTTTCGTCAAGCACTCTGGCTAATGCCGTTTCTTCCCTTTCTTTATCTTTTTTGATGGTTTGTGTGTAAAATTAATGGATCAAAGATGGCCCGTTAGTTATGAATGTTCTAAATATTTGTAAAAGGCCCAAAAAAATTTTAGTTGAAGCATATATATATATATATATATATATATATATATATATATATATATATATATATATATATATATATATAGGGAAAGGTTAAAATGAGAACCACCTCGAGTTGTAAGAACCACGAGAACCACCCCCGCGGGGCGCCGTCGGCGACGAAATTTTTTTTACACCTAGATCCGTATATTTTATCGGGGGGTTTAAATTTTCGGTTCAAACGGCGCGCCCGAGGGGGTAGTTTTTTACGCCCAAAGTTTGGTAAAAAAAAAAGAAAAATTAAAAAAATTAAAAAAACCCAAACTTTTACAAACTTTGGGCGTAAAAAACTACCCCCTCGGGCGCGCCGTTTGAACCGAAAATTTAAACCCCCCGATAAAATATACGGATCTAGGTGTAAAAAAAATTTCGTCGCCGACGGCCCCCCGCGGGGGTGGTTCTCGTGGTTCTTACAACTCGAGGTGGTTCTCATTTTAGCCTTCCCCTATATATATATATATATATATATATATAGGGGAAGGTTCATTGGGGAACACTAAAAAAGTGGGGAACAGCGGGGAACCGGCTCAAACGAACTCCGATTGGACTCATTCCAGCGGCGCTGGAACCGGTTCGTCGAACCCTAACTAAGATCTCCTAACCCTAAACTCTAAATCCTAACTCCTAAACTCTAAACCCTAAAGCTAAAAAATAAGGCTAAAACCTAAGCTAAACCGTAAAATCTAAACTATAAACCCTAAAAGCTAAACCTTAAAGGCTAAACCTAAAGCTAAACCCTATAGCTAAACCCTAAAGCTAAACCCTAAACCCTAAAGCTAAACTCTAAACCCTAAAGCTAAACTCTAAAGCTAAACCTTAAGGCTAAACCCTAAAGCTAAACCCTAAAAGCCAAACCCTAATCTATTTAGGGTTTAGGGGTTATGATTTAGGGTTTAGGGTTAAGAGATCCTAGTTAGGGTTCGACGAGCCGGTTCCAACGCCGCTGGACTGAGTCCAATCGGAGTTCGTTTGAGTCGGTTCCCCGCTGTTCCCCACTGTTCCCCACTTTTTTAGTGTTCCCCAATGAACCTCACACTATATATATATATATATATATATTTTTGTGCCCCCTTCGAAATCGGGCCTCGGCCTGTTGGCCGGGGGTGCGGCTCGCCCACCCTCAAGGCCGGCCCTGAGTGAAATGAACAGTAAATATTTAAGGCTTTTTTTTTCTTTTTTTTTAACACATTGTAACTAATGTAACTAATGGTAACCAACCATAATGAACATAAATTATCTATATATTTAATTTAATTTAATTTAATAATTAATAATTAATTAATAATAAATAATTGAGTGAAATGAACAGTAAATATTTAAGGCTTTTTTTTAACACATTGTAACTAATGGTAACCAACCACAATGAACATAAATGGTAACTAATCGTAAACCGTTATGTGGTATAGTGATGGTTCTTATTTGGAGGATGATCCGTCACGTAGGATAGGTGTGAGGATGGGGCAAAGAGGATGGATGTATGGAAATGAGGGGATGGACCTAAAATGTATATGTATATATTGTATGTATAGGTGTGTGAGAGAGGGAGAGTGATGGTTTTTGTCTTCTTGTGGATCGTCACCATCGTTCCATACTCGACGCCGAGGACGAAGCCGAGGGGGGGGGGGGCAGGATGGTGTTCCCACCGGCGTCGTTCCGGAATCATCCGGGGACGGTCCCCATACCCAGAAGCCTAAGAAGCGCTATGTTGAATACATATTGAACCATAATTACCTATTACAAACATGACGACAAAATCGTCGCGCAACGCGCGACAGCCAAAACCCCTAGTTCTATGTAAAATACACCCCTAATACACTTTGTTATGAAAAATACACAGATGGTCCCTGTGGTTCGTACTTTATAACGCATTTAATCTTCAACTTTTACCAAAAGTACACTGATGATCCTTGTGATTTGCACTTTGTAACGCATTTAGTCCCTAACTTTTTAGTTACTAAATACATTACAAAGTGCAAACCACAGGGACCATTCACGTACTTTTGGCAAAACTTGAAGACTAAATGCGTTACAAAGTACAAACCATTTGACCATTCATGTACTTTTAGAATGCTAATGACTATATTCAAAATTTTGGTTAGCCACATGGACTCTTTGCGTGCTATACTCCTTAGTCCTTTGTTATTAATCAATAAATTTGAGCTAGATTAGCCCACTAGTGAAACCTTAGGGGCCTGTTGATATACAAAGCAAGAATTTGCTCCTCATCTAAAAATAATAAAAAAATAAAATAAAAATATAAAAGGCGAACTAAAAGTGCAAAAACCCGAAAACCTCGAAACGAAGAAGATGACCGGCGACGTTGCCGCTAATCCACCGCCTATCGCCGCCGATACGACACCGGAGAACCACCAGCAGCAGGTGGAAAAGCCATGGCTGGCCTACATTTCAGAAGATCTGCCTCGTACGGTCCAGGAATCCGCCGATTCCGCCCTTCGCTCCGCCCGATCGCTGCAGCACAACTCCTCCACGCAAGTTCGAACTCTTAAGGTACTCTATTATTCCTCTATATGTATTGTTATACGTTCATACGCATCAGTTTCATTGTCCGTACAGCTTTCGTTATATATGTGTTTTGAATCAGTAATGAACTTTGTGTTAATCAACAAATACCTAGGGTTAGGGTTAGGGGAACATAGAACTAATAACATGAAATTCAGATGTTTGATGAAATGATTTGAATTTGAATTTTTAGAAGAAAACACTACTAGGAGAACATTTTTATTCACACAGATTTGACCTAATGACAAATGACTGAGGCTTGATTTAGATTTTTTAAGGAACCTTTACGAGTCGGATATGACTGCTAGTAGAGGCTTATTGTACTGTCATTAAGATTGATTCTGGTGTGGATACTATCTTTGTCATCTCTCCAGATGAAGGCTCATTATATATATTTTTTGAATTAGCAAAGGACTGTATTAAGTAAATAAGTAAGAAAGACATGGTTAAGGAGAATAGGTACTAGGGCTAGGGGAAAATGGCATTCAACTCACTGTTGCTGATCAACTTTTTATTGCACTAGCTAGGTATTCAATGAAATGACTTGAAGTTGAATCTAATGAAACACCTAGGTTAGAAGGAATGTACGCAGTACGCTAGGAGAACACCTTTATCTACAAAGTTTTGACCGAATGACGAACAACTGAGGCTTGATTCAGATTTTTGCCATAACCTTCATAAGTCGGGATATAACAGCTAGTAGAGGTCTGTAGTTCTTTTATCAAGATTGATTACGGTGGAGGATACGATCTTTACCACCTCTCCAGATGAAGAATGTCACTTATATAGGGACAACTGGACAAGGGAGTAATGAGTTCCATTTTGTTTTAAAAAATGATGATGGAAGGATTTTATCTTCAATTTCAGTTCCTGTTGAGAGCATTATAGCACCATTTATCTTGCGGCTAACACGATTTGTTCAACTCGAGTTCATAAAGCTTGTGAAGTTTATCAGCAAATCTAATAAATAATTCTAAAATAAGATACAGAAATGACATCTCCAGTTTTCTACATCATATATCCGACCAGCTATCAATGAGCTACTGACTTGCACACCTTTTTTAAACATGCCTTTTGATCTTGCTTTTGCTTCAACCATAGCTACCTTTTAAGCTCAACGATCATTGTAAAAAGGAAGGGGATAGATGAATCCCCTGCTGAAGCTTGACTTCATTAGTTGGAGCACCATTGATTAGAATTGTTGGTGTGGCTGAGTGTAGAATGTAGACGCCGTTTAATTCTTTTTCTTCCCATGACTTTGAATCCCATTTGCTCGAGTAAATTATCCCAAAAGTCATGTTTAAGAGAATCAAAGGCTTTTGTGAAATCTGTTTTGAATATTAGCAGTTGTTTGTTCAATTATAAGGGCCACTAGTTTGCCTATTTTTAACATATGTTGAGTCATGGGTGTGTGCAGCTAATTATAGGATGTATAAATATGCAACTTTTCATCAAGTAAAATACTAAAATGTGAAGAAAAAGCTTTACAGGTGTATTCATCTATAACTTCCTTTATGTACGAGCTGAGTGTAATCACTTTTCATTTTAGCTTTTGTGGTTATTATGTTTTTTCAGCTTCTACATTCTTTTAAATGCATGTTGTGCATTATTGTTGTAACTTCTTCTCTTTTTTTTTAAATTTTAAAGATGCTGCTAAGTAAAATATGGTAACGATCAAGATATGTGTTAGTAGTTTTCTTAAACATACAGCGATCCAACATGTGGGTTTTCTTTTATTCTTCTACTAACATTTTTTATGTTTAATTATTCATGATTATCTTTCCAGGATCATGTACTACAATACACATCACAGTATAAGAGTTATGAAGATTTGGTCTTCAGTAGAATCAAAGGTAGTAGACTCTCTTTTACCTAAGTTGTTTTTGATCATTAAAAAACCAGTCACAGTCCTCTTACTTTCCATTATTTACCGTTGCAAATGTTTCTTGAACGTTCTTTCACTTGGCTTGTTTTGATCATCCGTCACCCTTCTCTCATACTTTTGTGTTAACAGATCAAGTCAAAGTTGCAAGAGAGCACTCGGCATTGTCTGCTGGAGTTGCAATTACAGCCGCTCTTCTTCTAATGCGAGGCAAGCAAAAAGATCCTTTTTTTTCCATCTTTTAATCTTTAACTTGTTACGCTATGCAGTTAATGCGGTAAAAAAATGGATATCGGTCACTGATATTTGAGATATAGGTTATCGTGGTGGGATATCGGTAATTTTAACATCATGCATAATTTATATGTATAGAAATTTAACACTAACAATTCAGTGTAATCTTCTACCATTAACAAATTTACCTTTCGCAACTTGCAAAACACTAACAATTGTAGCAAGTAAGAACTGATTAAGACTTAAAACACTAACATTTAACACTAACAATTATTATTCAAGACTTAAAACACTAACATTTAACACTAACAATTAATAATTAAGTCTTAAAACACTAATAGGAGCAATAAGAAGAAAGACAAATGGTAGAACTAAGAAGAAAGGTACAGTTATCGGGAAAATCGGTGATATATCGGTCAATATCACCGATAATATCGGTACCGATATTTGACACCGATAATATCGCTCAAAAAGATCTTTTTTCCAGCTTTTAATCTTTAACTTGTTACGTAAGGGTAGCACTACCTTTTAAGGTGTTTGTTGAACGTGTCAGTTCAAATGTAAATGTCATTATTTTGTGTATTTATATCCCTTGATTTCTGGTATGCAGGCCCTAGAAGGTTCTTGTTTCGTCGTACATTGGGTCGATTTCAGACTGAGGAGGTACTTTGCCTAGGTTCATATACTTGCATATTATTAAAGGTTGCATGATGGGTCAAATGGGTAGTTTTTTTCTTTCCATAAAATGATTTGGGCAGGTTGACCCACAAAGACTTTTGAAATTACGTGGAACGGATCATGTAACCTATAGATTAGTGTTTAAATACGTTCAAGACAGAAGTTTAGATGTATAAAACTAATTCGGTAGAAATTTCGGAAGCATAACAATGTCATCACAGATTTCGTTAATACCGAAAGAGTTTACATCGTTTAGCACAGGGAGAGAACACGCAGTTCGATCTCCTCTCAAATCTAAAACTTATCTAGACTAACGCATGTCTCACTATATATAGACATACTCATGCGTTGGGAGCTACAAACGCATAACACATGCGTTTTTCATCTCTCAACGCATGTCACGTTCCATAACCATCAATGTATGCGTACAAGTCAAGTGCAACACTTATGCGTTGACTAAACTCATGCGTTACATCTATTAAACATATACATATTCAATACACATCCTATCTAGCCTATTCGTACAGTAACGGACACACAAATATGCATTAACAATTTTTTTTCTGCTTCTAATTTTTTCTTCAAAGTATTAATACTTTAGTTATGATTACAAAAACAATACTAATACACTAATAATCCAATATTTGAATAAAAGGGTTCAGGAGGTTGTATGCGTTAGATATAGACACGTGTCGACTTTTAACCCATTCGACCCATTTATCTTTCAAGTATTTTTTTTGTTTCATCCGTATGATCGAAATTGGTGCCACCACGTAAGATCTATCAGCTTTTCAATTATGGGCATTTTCATGTTGTATCCTTCTTCTAAAGCATTTTTTTATTATTGTTATAATGTATATCCAGGCACGGATTGTGAAAGCTACAAACAGCGTACATGATCTAACCCTTTCGGTTCAGTTAATGAAGAAAGAGAGCGAAAAGCTACTTGAAAGGGCTGCTTTTGCTGAGAAAGGGATGACTTATGGCTATGGTGAACTAAGGTACACTCAATTTTGTCATGAAAAGGGTATTCATGACATTTGACTAATAGTCAAACACTTCACCGGTGTGTGTAGGATCAACTGTTGTAGCTTTCGTCAGACATAAGAACAATGTAAATATGTTTATCTTAAGCAATAATCTTGTAAACTATTTTACTATGTAGGAGTACTGGAGGTCAGATTAAAAGTCTTGCTAAATCGGCTCACAAGGTTGAATGTCAAGCTAACGGTAAGCTTATCAATCCTCACCCCCGCACACCCATAGAAAAGGAATAAAAAACCCTCAAGAAAAGAGCGGTGGGTGCTAATTTACTCATCAAATAACCGTCTGTAACAAAACATGCTGCAAGGGATACATGATACTTTTGGATGTGAGTGTCATTATTCAATAGTGATTATTTGGTGAGGTAATCATTATTAAAATCACTGTATCCAAATCCAGAAAACTGTTTTTTGTGACTTTAAGTCGCAATAGTCAACTTTATAATGCACATCCAAACACCCTGTAGAATAAAATTGTTTTCTTGCAAGAATAAATGAGTTTATTTGATATGTTTTGCACTTTAAATAGATCTTGTGGAGGATTTGCGAGAAATTCCCGGTCGAGAAGCTTTGCGACTGAGAGGAGAGGTAACTCGTCAGAAACACTTTTTTCTGAATTTCTTATTTATAATAAAATTTTAGTGTTAAAAAACAATCTGAAAAAATATTTTCTCATGATTATAATCTTACATATTGAATAAAGGATTAATCTCAAAACACTAAATATATCATGTTTATCCATTTCATAACAAACAAATTAAAATCAGTTACTTGTAACATTTGTTTAACCATACAAACGAATAGGAAAACAGCGTTATGATCGAAGCATGTCAGTTCACAATGTTTACTTTTTTTGTTCAGTACAATTTTAAAAGTAGCTTGTTTTATTTTATTACTATAAAGTAGGTAAATATGATAGTTTTACTATTTAAAAAAAAGGTAAATACGATATTATGAAATTTAGAAGGATGTTTTATGAAAATTTTATGAAGGGATATGTATGAAATTGTCTTCTAAGTCTTGTGTTCCACTTTTGTCGTTCAGGTTGCCAATATGGCGTCAACTCTAAAAGACGAGAGGCATGCTATGAACAAAAGGATAATGAAAATATCCGAGTTAGGTATTCGCCTATGAATCGTATCGCCACTGTGTTGCTAATTTACCTCAACGTTTGGACCCACCAAGATTCTCTCATGGTTACTCTGCATCACTCTGTTTTGGAGAATGAAAATGATGCTTCGTAGCTTGCAAGGTTTGAGTTTGTTTTGATTGATATTTAGTGCTGTTAATAATGGCATGCTGATTATACAATCAGCCTTTCTTAATGGCCACATCCAAAACAATTATATGATGCTACTTTTTGCTATTATTGTTATAGAGTTAAAAACTTTACTACTTCTAGAGGTGTTGATGGTTCAGTCACTTCGGTCTGGCCGGTTTTAATTAGGGGTGCAAACAAGTCGAGCCCGAGCTTGACCAGGCTCGAGCTCGATTAACTTATAAGAGGGCTCGTTCTGAGCTTGGTCATTAAAGCTCGAGCTCGGTTCGTTGGTAGTTACTCGAGCTCGGCTCGGGCTCTACTCGTTTATTATATTTTAGTTAATATAGTTGACTCATTTAGGCTCGTGAGTTCTATAGGTGAAGCCGAGGCTCGGGCTCGTTTACTAAACAAGCTTATTTTTAGGTTCGGGATCGGCTCGTAAACAAGTTTAAACAAGCTCGGCTCGGCTCGCTTACTAAACAACTTTAAATAAGGCGTAAATGCTATTAAATATTAATAAAAACTAATATTACATTGAGGCCCGATAAGGCTCAACGAGCCTGACGTGCTTCACATGTCGGGCTCGGGCTCGATAGGGCTCGGTTCGTTTGCACCCCTAGTTTTAATGAAAATTTGGGTCAAATTGGAAAAATAACAAAAAAAAAACCGGCTAGGTTGGTTAGGTCCTGCATCTGTCAAAACAAACATATGACTAACTGTATTGTCCAAGAGTATCAAATAATACAGGTAACTTGGTAAGTTTGGTTTACACAAATTCCAAAGCGTGAACAAAACCGTATGAATCTCAAACGGGCTGATTTGCTTTTCATTAACGGTTCAGTTGGTTTTGACAGTTTGTACCATAACCTTCCTCCCGAAACTTCAAGATTAGAGACGACGTCTATGAAAATAAATGGTAGAATGTACACTGAAGTGTTTAGATATTAATGTTTATCACCTCCATTTGTCTATTTAACATGGACAAAACTTCATATATCCTCTCAGACTGAGGATGTGAACTATCACCAGAAACAAACTCATGAACTCTACTATTTAACTCGACACAACTCAAACCCGAAATCTTCTTCACACCACTATCCCTCATCACTTTCCTCGTTAATCTAGACTTGTTCCAATGCCCACCAGAAGCATACATATTCGAAAGAAGCAAAAAGTTCCCACTGTTGTTCGGCTCGAGTTTGACCAAATGTCGAACCGCTAGTTGACCAAGTTCGACATTTCCATAAAGTCTAGATGCTGCAAGAAGCGAACCCCAAATCGCTGCATTTGGCTCAAAAGGCATGCGGTTTAGTAACTCTTGCGCCTCTAATAAGCATCCCGCTCGACCTAATAGGTCAATCATGCAACCGTAATGTTCGATTCTCGGTTCAATCCCGTATTTTCGAAACAAGTTGTTGAAATACCAACGCCCCGGTTCTACCAGCCCACCATGACTACAAGCAGACAGGACCGCAATAAGTGTTACATCGTTTGGTTTCACACACGCTTTTTCCATTCGTGTAAACATATCAAGAGCTTGTTTTCCCAACCCATGTAACGCTAATCCGGCGATGACAGTTGTCCATGTTATAACACATCTATCTTTCATGGTTTCGAAAACCTCAACCGCTTTGTTAATGTTCCCTGATTTTGCATACATGTCAATAAGTGTGTTATACAGAGATACACTTTTGTGTAATCTATGCTTATTTATGTACGAATGAATTCGTTCACCGAGCTCTAACGCACCCAACTGCGCACAAGCCGATAACACAGCCACCATCGTAACCTCATCGGGGATCACACCATCCATTTCCATTCGACGAAAAACATCAACGGCTTCAGACGGTCGATTCGCTTGAGCATAACCCGCGATCAAAGCCGTCCAAGAAACCACATTTCTCTCAGGCATGACATCAAACAACGCGCGAGCTCGCTCCACCTCACCAACCTTACAATACCCAGAAACCATCGCATTCCAAACCGCGACATCTCTCACAAACATTTCATCGAACACCTTACGTGCATCATAAACACACCCACAATTCACATACATCCTCACCAACTCCACTCTTACATAAACATTCCACCCAAACCCATAACAAATCGCTTCACAATGAACCATTTTTCCCATAATCAAACCCCAATCACCCGCCCGAACCACACCCTTTAACAAAACCGGAATCGTATAACAATCAGGGCTCAATCCAACCAATCTAGCTTCTTTATACACAAAGATTGCATCTTTAACACGTGAATGGGTCAAAAGGGTCTTGATCATGGTGTTGTAAAGGTGTATGTTCTTGAAAGATTTGTGGGAAAAGACGGAAACTGCATGGTTTATAAGGTTGGTGTTGGAGCATGCTTCGATGAAGCGGGAGAGATGAAGATTGTCTTGATCGAGAGCTCGAGTTAACATGAAGGCATGTGTTTGGTGTATGTGAGTTGTGTTGGTGCATTGGTGTAAGAGTGAAGAGATGATGTGTGTTGTTGATTGTGTTGTGTATAGGTGTTTGTGCTTCATGGGTTGTGTGATTACAAGGGGTGTGATTTTAGAGAGCATTTGAATAGAATGGAATGGAGGAAAGATTTTGTAAATGTAAAATGTTTTTATGTCGGGAGAATATTTGCACACTTGGTGTGTAGATAGTCAGCCTAAAAAGGGTTTTTTTTGTCTTATTTGTACACCCTGCAGTGTCGAGCTGTGACCAAAGTGCGGCATTTTGGTCCAGTTAACCAGACAAAGACTGACGGGTGTCTGACGGGTCTTTTGACCGGACTAAAACGCCAAGCTTTGGTCGCGTTTTGGTCCTGTCAACCAGACACCCGGTCAGTCTTTTGTCTGGTTGACAGGACCAAAACGCTGCCAAAGCTCGGCGTTTTGGTCCGGTCAACAGGCCCGTTAGACACCCGTCAGTCTTTTGTCTGGTTGACCGGAGCAAAACGCCGCGCTTTGGCCACAACTCGACACTGCAGGGTGTGCATACAGGACAAAAAAGTCATTTTTAGTGTGCATAGGCATTTGAGTGTGCCAATAGGTACACCCTTATGTCATTTTGGATCTTTGGTGCATGAGGGACTTCTTATTGGTGTTTTTTAAAATAAACAAAGTTGTTAACGGGCAGAGCTGTAGCAGTAGCAATATTCCAGTGACTTTCTCTAGAGAAGTTGCTGGTTGAAGTCTTGTTTGTGACAAAATATCATGCGTGATCAAGAGTTTTACTATAATGTACCTTTGAACGGTGAGTTTCCTAAGCAATTTATGACAAACCGGATCAGCAGCCTTGTTACAAGGGAAAATGAAAATAAACATTTTGACCTTTTTGTCAAAATATGTATTGATTTTTACCCTTCTAGAAAATATACATATCTATAACCAATGAATAATAAAAGAAAATAACGAAACCTAAAAAAAAGAAAATAAAAATAATAAAAGACAAAATAAGCACCATTCATTGATATGTTATAAATTAATATATGATCAATGATCAATTTGTTGATAAGTGCAGCAACTGTTGAACCGTTTGTTTATACAGAGAAAAAAAAGATTAGAATGCATGTAAAATTCAATACATATGATTTTTATTTAAAAACATGACATGTATAATATTTAGTCTAACATTATATGCATATGTGGATATTTGTAGAAACATGACAAGTTTAATATTTAGTCTAACATTATATGCATATGTGGATATTTTTAGAATTTTTCAAAATAAAAATCCAAAAGATAAGACAAAAAGATAAAATTAAAGAAAGAGTATGAAGATAGATAAAAGATAACAAATGTAGCTATTAAAATTTCATTCGTAATTGTCATTAATAATTTAATACTAGTAGTTAGAGAGGTTTCACTCGTTGAGGCCCTGGCATCATAATGACTGTATAAGTGTATAACCATGGGGTCAACCGCCTTCCATAATAAAAAAAATTCCTGATCACCCAATAAATTTTTGGTTCAGTCTCCCAATCGCTTCTTTGAAAAGTTCTTGAGTCTGCGTACGTCGTTACATTTCATTTAGGATTACGAATAGGCGTAATCGGACATGCTTTCTAAATATCTCTCGTTACTTGGGACCCTATCCACCTCTTTAGACTTCTATTGAATCGAGAAATATGTTTGATTATCCATTTTTTTGATATATTGGATATTTATATAAGGCATTCTCTGGATAATTCAAATCGAAGCAATTGGATGTCCAATCAGGGGCGGACTTAAGACAAAGCCAAGGTGGGCGGGCGCACCCCCGGGAAAAAAAAAATTAGTGCTAAGTTCCGTCGAAAATCCCGTCCGCACCCCTTGGAATTTTTCGTCCGCACCCATTGGAATTTTCCGTCCACGCCTCTTGGAATTTTTCGTCTGCACCCCTTTGGTAAAAAGTGTTATCAATTTATATTTTAAATTTTTTTTAGCAAACCCTTATTTTTTTAAATACTACCTAAATTATATAACTTTTAATACCTAAATAACTAAACCCAAATACCCAATACCTTTAACTAGCCACTACTAAGTCTTAGCCTAATAAACAAATGCAACAAATTAACAATATTTCAAACTAAAATAAAATAAACAAGCCCAAAACCCTTACATATTCTCTCCCACTCTCTCTGTACCACCGTAATGAGCCACCATACCACCGCCGATCGAACATGGGTAAATTTCTTTGTTAGTTTTGATGAATTTTGGTTGATTTTTTTGTTGATATAAGCCGCATACTAACCATAACCATGACAGTAGACATGTGCTTCGTTTTGTTTTTCATTATGTTATATGGTGGGTTATATTTTGTTAGTGATGATATTTTGCATTTTTTTATAGCCGCATACACCACACAGTAGATCTGGTGGGTTATATTTGTTAGTGAAGAATGTTTGGCTTTTTCTTTTTATGGTGTATATGTTGTTTAGATGATTTTTAGGGTTATTTACATTATGATTTCTAGGGCTTGAATATGTGATATATTATGTAATATGTTATGGAGCCATATTTTGGATAGATTTCAAAAATGGAAACCCGTAGGGTGACGTTTTAATTATGTTTGTAACAAGTCTTGACATATTTTGATGCTTATATAAATTTAGTTCGATGTTCTTTTGTTTTACATGACCCTGCCCGACTCGATACGAACCGATTTTTTACTTATATACCTTAGGGCCTAAAATTTTTAAAAATGTTCCGCACCCCCATGGAAAAATTCCTGAGTCCGCCACTGTGTCCAATTCCTATGTTTCACCCTGTTTTCAACCGATAAAAACACTCACCTTTATTTCCTCCACGACGATAGCCAGATGTTTTTGGCTTATCGTCAAACTCTTTATCCTTAAGCGCCCACCACAAAAACCCAATCGAAACTAGAAAAATCGTTTGCCACAACATTTGGGAAGTTTCAAGTAAATACAATACAACCATGTAGTAACCAATGTTTTAAAAACCGGTTTTTAAGTCATACCGGGTTGGGCTCTAAAATGGTTCAACTGGTTGAACCGGGTTGTATCGAGCAGTTGAACCGGGTATTAGTTAACCCTATAAATTCCATAAAATACAAATTTATCTAAAAAACAATTCAATCTCAACTAGAATTTATGTAACTTGTCATAGTTTTATCTAAATACAACTATTTTTATTGTAAACTATTAAGCATTTTTAGAATATTTTTATTAATTATAAACAATATTGCATTGTACGAGGTGAGTAACAATTTCAACAACGATGAAATATTGGAATAGAAGTCACTAGATTAATTACCGGAAATATGGAAGATCAATATTACCTTAATATTCTATTTTATTAAAATTAAGAAATCAAATCTTAAGAAATGCAAACCGGTACAACGGTTTGAACCGGTAGAATCAGATTTACCGCCGGTACATAAGACATACCGTATTCAGGGTTTACCGACCTTTATCGTACCAGACTCGTGTCCAATATCCGGTTTAACCGGTATAACCAGCCGATTCATACCAAAACATTGGTAGTAACCGTTTAATCTAGAATTAGAATCTCTATATTCAAGTAAAGTAAGAAAAAATCAAGTCGATATTTCAAGGGACTTGGTGTCTCTATCTCTACTGTCCACTAAACAAGCCCCACTATTTCTAAAAAAAATATCCACTTATAAATTCCTATAAAACCCCTTAAATGTTGGTTGCATTCTCTTCAACACCAAACTAACAAAATATCAATATATTTTCTGTACAAAAGCAACTAGAAGATGAGATCACCTTCAAAACATGTAACCAAAAGGGTTAGAGATGCTGAAGCTGAGTTAAACTTGCCTACCGGATTCCGGTTTCACCCGACGGACGAGGAGCTCATCGTTCATTACCTTTGTCGTAAATCCCAATCGACGTTGGAGAGCGTTAGTGTCGCTCCACCATCGTGGATTATCGCGGATGTTGATCTATACAAACATGATCCCTGGCAGCTTCCTGGTAATAAGTTTTCTCAAACATGTACTTATAGGGCTGTAAGCCTCTATACGGACCGAACCAAGCGAGACTTGTTTGTGTTCATTCGTTAAACTTTTTTATTGGACGGATGGGCAGTTAGCGAATATATATTTGGACGAAAATTCATGTCCTTGTATGTTTTTTAAGTGAATGAATTTGTTTGTGTTCATTTGTTAGATAAACGAACAAAAACGAGCCTTTTACATATAATATTGTACATAGCGTTGTAAAAGGATCGAACAAAATGAAAGTCAATTTTTTTTATAAAAATATTATCAATTTTTTTTATAAAAAAAAGTTCCAACCAAAACCACCAATTACAATAAAGTGGTAGTAAAGGTGCAACTAGGAAAATGAGACCTTGTTCGTGTTTTTTCGTTAAGTTTTTATTGGGCAAACATATGCTTCGCGAATATATAATTTTTTTTGTTGACTATAAAAGAAACAAATATAAGATTTATTTATTTATTTATTTTTTTTTTTTTGTAAATAAAGGTTCATCAATTTTTTGCAAACCAATACCATTTTAAAATACCAAAGTAGCAAATACCAAAATATATAATTCGTTTGTTAAGCAAAGGAATTGGTTCGTGTTTGTTTTTTTAACTATATAAATGAACACAAACGAACGTAAATGACCACAAACGAGCTCTGTACATTAATTAACCGCATAATTTCCGCCTCAAACAAGCCTGATTATCCCTAATTTTTTCCTTAAATTTGTTCAGAAATGGCTTTGTTTGGAACAAAGGAATGGTACTTTTTCACACCAAGAGACCGGAAATACCCAAACGGGTCGAGACCAAACCGGGCCACAGGAAACGGGTACTGGAAAGCAACTGGGGCGGATAAACCCGTTAAGTTAAAGTCCGACCCGAATACAACGATTGGGATAAAAAAGGCCTTGGTTTTTTATGCTGGAAAAGGGGTCAAAGGAATCAAAACTAATTGGATCATGCATGAGTATAGACTTGTTGTGCCAAAGCCTACCACAGTTTCCAGGGTGAGTTTTTACACTTTTTATTTCATTGATTTCATTTAAGGTGTGGGTTGGACAGGTTCGGGTACTGGGTTTAGACGGGTTCAGGTCAATACGTGTTCCGAGTAAAATGAGTTTAGGTCAAAACGGGTGTTTTAAAAAAGTATTAATTTGGTTCGGGTCAAAATGACTCGGTTGGTTAAGAAAGGAAGTTCACCCAACTATGTTTTCTAACGATGGTTAATGATGATGGTGGTGACCAGTGGCGGACCCAGGAACTCTTTTCTGGGAGTGCGAACGAGGGGTTTAGCCAAATTGACTCGTTCTCTAAATTTAGTTAACTACCAATTTTTATTCTTCCCAAATCAATACATTCTTTGAAAAACCGATCATGATTGCCACTTGTAAATTTTTTAATAGCGATTCAAAACGAAGCCTAATTAGTTAAAATTCTGTTTGTAGCTTGACGATTGGGTTGTCTGCCGTCTGTACAACAAGAAAAACAATCCAAACGAGATGATCGTGTTAGAAGATGATAACATTCTTCATAACCAAGATCTTCATCTTGCATCTCCATTAGATGTGTTACAAAAAGAGAACAGTTGCAATAACAACAATGAGAGTTTTGATTCATTTGAATATTCAGATGGTGAATCTTTGACTAAAGTCAAAGGTACAAGTGAGCAAGTCAACATGGGATTAATGGAGAGTTTAATTAAAAGAGAAGATGTTGTTGATGGGAATGATTGGCTTGAGTGTTTGAGTTTGGAAGATTTGCACCATTGTTTGGTAGCAATGCCTCCTAATCATGACATTAACCCAAACCAACAACATTTTTCTAGTTGGGTTTGATTATTATATACTAGGATGGAAATTATGATTGTATGATAATAGGTGTTTGGGGATATTTTGATTAGTATTATTGGGTTGAGATCCTGTACAAACAGTGCTAACTGTAAGAACCGTAAGAACAGATCTAAATCATTGATAGTTTAAATCAAGGGTTGGAGTTGATTATAAATAAAACTCTTATAATTAAAAATTGGCAAATTGGTATTTAATAAATCAACCTTTAACCAGTTGGTAAATAATAATCCAACCTACAGAATTGGTATATAATAATCCTACCTATCAACATGTTGGTACTCAATGAACTTCTGTTAATTTTTTTTAACTGAAGTTAGTTTTTAAGTTTTATTTATTACACAAACGGTCCCTGTAGTTATAAGTTACTAGTTTTAAGTTTTATTTATTACACAAACAGTCCTTGTAGTTATAAAAAAATCATAAAAATCCTAAAAAATCAAAAAAATTCTAAAAAATCATAAAAATTCTAAAAAAATCAAAAAAATCTTAAAAAATTAAAAAATCTTAAAAAATAAAAAAAATTTAAAAAATCAAAAAAATTCTAAAAAATCATAAAAATTCTAAAAAATCAAAAAAATCAATTTATAAAATTAACGTGTTTCGCTTTACGGAAATTTTACTTTAGGACACATAAGGTTAATTTAGTCTTTTAACTTTAAATGAATTTTAAGAAATAAAAAAACAAATAATTTAGTCACCACCAACCCCAAATATTTACTAATAATTAATCTAAAAATAATAAAACACATAAACCCTTCAAACAGGTAGCCCTTGACCAATGTCTTCTCCATCTCTGGTGAAGCATCCCATCTACGCAGCAACCACAACAACCACAGCCAAGAACTTCATCTCCAGTGAAGCATCACCTGTAAGATTAAATATATTACGTATTAATATTTAATCTATAGCCATTATAATCATTTACATAATATAGATCAAAATATATAACAATCCTATTAAATAATTAGTTGGTAATTGTTGATGGACCATATTACCCTTATTAACTAATTAGGGTTTCCTCCTGGGTGCTTATATAAGGAGAATTATGTGGAGGTTAAGGGGTTAGACAGTTACACAATTAGACACACCCCATAAGCCTAACATCATATTCGACCTCCTCTCCTAAACCGAATCCCCTATTCGGTTCTCATCATCACCATCATCAGTTAGCACCCTAAGGAGGAACCAGACCAAGATGACAATCATGTCAAACCTTAATTGCTGCGACTCCATCTGGATTCTTTGCTAACCTGTGCTGATGCAACCAAAGGTATGTTTTCATGTTTTCCATTATGTTCAAACAGAACTGAACCAACATGTGGTATCAGAGCATATGTTGATTAGTCAATTCTGTTTTCGTATCCATAATTCTGGGATTGAAACTTGGAAAACGGAATTTTTCTTTGAAAATCTTATGAACAGTCGAGATCACTGTTTTCGAAATCTGGATTAATTATATGTTTTAACCGAAATATGGGTTAAAAATTAACTGGATTATGTTTATGACCGAAATCTGTTTTAGAAAACCTTAAAAATTCAGGTTTCGGGTTCCAGAATCATGTTTTATGTTTTTAGGGTTCATAATGTTCTTAGTTAAAGTTCGAAATTTCCCTTATGTTTTGGAATACGATTCGGATTATTAAGTGTTTTTCCTGTTTTGATCTGATTTTGTCCTATAAAGATTTTCGAAAATTGTTATTAGATAAACACATCATGATTTTTCGAAATATTTTGGTAAAATCAGATCAGCACTAAAATAGGAAACATTATCACAAGATCCCTAACATTTCGAATTTTAGTTAACTATCACAATAAACGGCCTTAAAGAGAGGATTCGAAATTATGTTCATAATCCCACAAGTCCCTTAACATTCGCACAAGATCAGATCGAGAAAAAAAATCAAAAAATCGATTTATAAAATTAACGTGTTTCGCTTTACGGAAATTTTACGAAAAACGGGCAAAGTTTCCTCTGTTTTTGGACGACCCCGACAACACAAGTTGTCGATATAATATTCAAAACGCAACAATCAATGAAGCATTAAATATCTATACGATTTATACAAAACTAAAATGAAACAAACAAACCCAAATCAGATTCTGATTTTTGAAATAAACTGAAGTTTTAAACGAATAATGTTCCAACTCTTACCGGAACCGAGACGACTACGTGACCAAACTGACCCGACTAGGACCTGGATTCGAACCAAGCCTGACTAGACCCGAAACCAAGTAAACCCAAATCAAATTTGTAACAAACCGGACCTGAATCGAAGCTAACCAGAAGCGCACCATTATCACCACTATCAAATCCAGCCACCACCACCGAATTGAGCACGCCACCAGCCCACCACCATGGCGAATCAAGCCCCACCACCACCACGACGAATCGAGCCCCACCACCACCGGCCACCGTATACAACCAACCCCCTCCACCACCGGATCTAGCCACCACAAACACATCTCTAAACACACATAAAGTCACCACCGAATCCAACTGATGTATATCTCACAAGGTGAGAGGTAAAACATTCGGCGGTGGTGTTGATGAGAGGTAAAACATTCGGCGATCCCATCCCCTCACAGGTGCAATGATGGTGATGTTGGTTCAGTTCTGTTTGAACATAATGGAAAACATGAAAACATACCTTTGGTTGCATCAGCACAGGTTAGCAAAGAATCCAGATGGAGTCGCAGCAATTAAGGTTTGACATGATTGTCATCTTGGTCTGGTTCCTCCTTAGGGTGCTGACTGATGATGGTGATGATGAGAACCGAATAGGGGATTCGGTTTAGGAGAGGAGGTCGAATATGATGTTAGGCTTATGGGGTGTGTCTAATTGTGTAACTGTCTAACCCCTTAACCTCCACATAATTCTCCTTATATAAACACCCAGGAGGAAACCCTAATTAGTTAATAAGGGTAATATGGTCCATCAACAATTACCAACTAATTATTTAATAGGATTGTTATATATTTTGATCTATATTATGTAAATGATTATAATGGCTACAGATTAAATATTAATACGTAATATATTTAATCTTACATTCTCCCACTTAGCCGAGTAATCATTTACTATGAGTATTAGATAAGCCTGATCAGGAGTTAACACTCATTTTAGCCTTAAACAAGTACTATAGCAGAAAAATACAGCCGTTGAATCATTATGCGACTCAGGACCCCCATTAATCATACTATTGCCTTAATTTAAAACCTAATCGTTATGATCAAAATACGCATAAGCCCTTTGTTTGATTTGTAACTTTATTTGTCTTATATGCCATTATGTCGACTTGACATATTCTTAGAGACATACAAAATCAAACTGATGAGGAAAATTAACTAATACTTAGTCATTCATAGTACGATATGCAGTTGCGCATGGCCATCAATTAATACCCGTCTCTGAGCTCTCTTAATAAGACTTATGGGTAATAGCCATTCAATTATAGGATCCTTAAGCATATCATGAATGAATTCGATACAAAACTTAGTTTCCTCAATTCGTTCATAAACGAATAATTAATTACGTATCGAAATTTAATGCAGCACCTCTTGAACTGTTACTGTTCAAGGAGTCATGGTAGCTGACTTTATCACACTAAGTCTTCAAAACATTAATTATATGGAGTTATTAAACTTATGAGTCCACTGATAAATTTCCAACAACATTTAGTGACTATATTATGTCATTATAACTTAGGTTGTTAATATCAGTGCATTATAACTCCTCCATGAAATAGGTTTTGTCTGCTGACATAAGGATATACCCGAAATTACACTTTGTCATCTTTGAATATCTCAAAGTTAAAACAATAATCCGGTTTTAATTCTCACTTCTTCTTTAAATTATAGCCTCTCATTTCTTTAAAGATATTATAATACTCCATTAGATGCTACACATTAATCTAGACATATCTAGTGTGTTGCAATGTGAGTAATATCTAAACGAGTATAGACTTAAACTTACATAAGGCTTCCAATTAATGAAGCGTAAGGAAATAATCTCATTTACCATATTATCCTCTGAAGGAGAACAATATTGATTGTTACATATGTAAGGACCCATTTAATGTTAAACTTATGGAACGGAACTAATATCCCATTGGGTCTATCTCAGTATGTTATGATATCAATCACGTAAGAGATATCTCTGAGATATATTATATCAAAGTTTGTGTTAACGATGCTTTGACTTATGTAACATATACTTGTCAAAAGAATGTCATCTATATAGACAAGTTTATCTTAGTTGCTCCCACTCATTTTGAGGTAGGTACATTAATCCACTTGGTTGTTGATGAAAATAATTACGTTAAGATTTCATCACATTATGATGTTTGCATTAACCCATACATAGATTTTATTGGCTTACAAACAAAGTGTTCTTTAACCTTCAGTTTGGAACTTTCAGGTTGTTTTATGAACATGTAAATATGTCAGCCATTTGTTAAGAAAAATTGTTTTTAATGTTCATCTAATGTAGCTTTAAACTATTATAAGCTACTAGAACAGTGATGATCCTCAAAGAAATCTTCTTGTAAGATATGTAATAAAGATTCTTTAATAATTTATCTCTTCCTGAGTACAACCTTTGACAATCAATCAAGCTTCTTCGTGTCTTAACGCTTATATTAGGATTTGGTTTAGTTATGAACACTCTTAGGTAATTCAATCAAATCCCAAACGTTATACGAACACATAAAATCAGTTTTACTTGAAAACTGTTTTATTCCATTTAAAAGATTAATTGGCACTAATGGCTTAATTTGAAGAGATAGGATCAGCAAACATAGCAAACATTTCCAAAATCCATTTCAACTTCAATTTGGGAGGTTATGTAATCATCAAAGTTAGTAGGCTTTTAAACCTAGATGACCTCCTGAGTTGATTATTGGGTTCATTAGAAGTTTCAGTTTTATGGATTAGCTCTTGGTTAGGTTGCTATCATTTTCCTTCTAAGTTTGAAAGAGTTGGTGCAGTATGGTGTACAAGAGGTGTAATCGGAGTTAAATTCGGAGTGAAATTTAATGACACTCTTCCCCCCGCCTCTTGTATTCCTTACAAGTCATGATAAGGACTTTGACTGCTCCCACTAACCTTAGAAATCTTTAGGAACTCAGCATGCTTAGGGTCAATATGTAACGACCAACAAATTCTAATAGAGAAACAAGTTAATGACGTTAGTCGTTGTAGTTTCTCTTGTTAGGTAAGAAATCTAAGTGTGCCCACAATTAAACAACAATGAAACTTTTGTAAGAGTAGCATTAGATTTAAGGAGATAAGTTATGATAGAACAGTGTCATAATGGAGCAGTGTCTTGTACAAGAGGTGTAAATTGAAGTAATATAAAGTTTTCACTCCCCCACCTCTTGCAACTATTGCAAGTTATTATTAAGACACTTAATGCTCCCACTGATCTTTAATATCTCTAAAATGCTACAAGAGAAGTTTCAATGAGGTACGTGACGTGGGAACCTATCATATATATGTTAGACTTTAATTGATTTCCTTAACATCCAAATGTCATAAGAAACTTAAGGACATATTTAATAGAAATCTTAATAAGTAAACATATGAATAGATTTCTTCTAAGACTGTGGGCCATATGCGACAAAAGTTAGATACAAGTTGATAGCCTTTTAAATGATAAATGAATTATGTCTGAATATTCCATTTGAATAAGTTCCACTAATGTCAATGAATGACTTATGATGGACCCATACTTATTCCTTAAGCCAAGTAATATTTAGGGCTGTAACGTCATGATTTAAAATCACTTAGAATGAGATTAGATGAAAAAAATCATCCTCATAACCATGTCATGGTTTCTCATGAATTTTGGTTGTAATGGATGAAATTTATAAGTCTCATTTTCCTTTTGTCAAATTCTCATTTACATGATGACAAAAGTTGTGAAAATGTAAGGTATCATCTAGTTTTATCTTAGTAATGTTTCAATCCAGATATTTGGAACAAATAAGATGAGAGTTTAAGATAAGTGTGTGACTTTATGTTGACTATGCAAACCTCACAACCTTCATAACATTGCTTAATTATGATACTATATTCTGATTAATCTTCAGAATATATAAGGTATCGAAAGGCGTTGTTAGAAGACTGATTATTATGGTTCCTATAGTCGTAACATTTAATTTTGTCACTAACTCTCGTGTTAGTTATTTGTCGAGTTCTGGTAAGGAAGCGTATAGAACTAGAGTCAACTAATCATGTGTTAATTGGAATATTAAAATTATCAGACTTAGATATCATTAGTAAGTGACTATCTAATTTATTTACCCAACTGTTCTTTAAAATAATGGATAGTCTCGTTGCTTATGTCTAGTCTAATGACATAATTATGCAGTGAGATTTTCCCTTGAAGAACCTTAAAGTTAGAATTAGCACTTGTAATTTTTTTTATGGACCTTAGAACAATCCTCTTTAAACATTTTTAAGTGGTTGTAAGGTGAATAACAACTTATTTTCCAGCTTTAAACATTTATTTCTTTGTACATATGTTGCTTATCAACACACTCGTTATACTTTGGTATTTTGAGTGTTATAGTTGATTTATAAGGCATCAAAATGTACAAGTGAAAATCTTAATATGTAATGTACTGGAAAAATGTACTTATTTCCATGCGTAAGCCCTTAACTTTATGGGTCATGGTTTTGTACATTATAATGTATTCACATATACCACTTAACTTTATAGTTTAGAGTTTCAAATTAAGGCATGCATCTTAGGAGTTCTAGTGATTATTCTATAATTATAGATTAGTCTTAGGAAAGACTTAATCTGGAATAACTTTAGTGATAGCATTTACGTTAGAGAATTCTTGATTATCATAAGAGACATCATGTTCGATTTATCCTATTCATCATGCTCTAACTTTCTTCTTTATAATCTTTATCAGAAGAGAGCAATAGGATTATCGTGTCTTAGGAAATAATCAAGGATTTAATTTAAGAGCTAATTCTTATAGAAACTGTAAATAAAGCAAACATTTTAGGTTTTAAGAATTAGAGTGGATCAGATATAGATTAATAGAAGAAAATTACAGTGAGTAAAATTATGGGTACTAAGAATAAGGCAGACGAAATGATCATAAAAACTTAATTAAGGATCATTAATCTAAGGATCATTATGTGAAGAGATTGTGATATGTCTATTACTAACATCAAAATAATAGACTTAGCTAAAAATTCTACTTAAACGAAGACAAAACAGCTTTGGCCAGAAGTGTAATCATTTAAGCATATGTGCAAAGTGGTTGTAACAAATCAGCTTTGGCCAGAATTGAAACAATCACTTTAGTTATGCACTTGTTGAGTATGCCATCTATGAATGAATTAAATCAGCTTTGGCCAGAAATTAAGACATTCATGCTTATGATGCATACACAACATAGCTTTCGTAATACTTGAATGATAAGTAGATGTATCAAGTCAGCTTTGGCCAGAAATGATATATCAGAAGCTCATTCAAGTTAAGCTATTTTGGTTTTGTAAAACATTATTTGATCCTTATTAAATAGCTAAGTAATTACAAAACCAATTATTTAATAGCAAACCACCTGTTAGCGCGGATCGAACTTGTGCATAACTAAAGTGATTGTTTCAATTAAGACATTCATGCTTATGATGCATACAAAAAATTTTTAGGTCACATTAAACAGCTTAAAAAAATAATAAGGTTTCGAGTCTTGTGCGATCAGTAATGCCCAAGTCTTATGCGATCAATAAGGCCCAAGTCTTGTGCGATCCATAAGGCCCAAATAAATTTGTGCGATCCATAATGCCCAAGTAGACTTGTGCGATCCATAAGGCCCAAGTAGACTTGTGCGACCCATAAGGCCCAAATAAGTTTGTGCGATCCATAATGCCTTGTGCGATCCGTTATGCCTTGTGCGATCAGATCTCTTTTTTTTTTCTCGATCTGATCTTGTGCGAATGTTAAGGGACTTGTGGGATTATGAACATAATTTCGAATCCTCTCTTTAAGGCTGTTTATTGTGATAGTTAACTAAAATTCGAAATGTTAGGGATCTTGTGATAATGTTTCCTATTTTAGCGCTGATCTGATTTTACCAAAATATTTCGAAAAATCATGATGTGTTTATCTAATAACAATTTTCGAAAATCTTTATAGGACAAAATCAGATCAAAACAGGAAAAACACTTAATAATCCGAATCGTATTCCAAAACATAAGGGAAATTTCGAACTGTAACTAAGAACATTATGAACCCTAAAAACATAAAACATGATTCTGGAACCCGAAACCTGAATTTTTAAGGTTTTCTAAAACAGATTTCGGTCATAAACATAATCCAGTTAATTTTTAACCCATATTTCGGTTAAAACATAAAACATATAATTAATCCAGATTTCGAAAACAGTGATCTCGACTGTTCATAAGATTTTCAAAGAAAAATTCTGTTTTCCAAGTTTCAATCCCAGAATTATGGATACGAAAACAGAACTGACTAATCAACATATGCTCTGATACCACATGTTGGTTCAGTTCTGTTTGAACATAATGGAAAACATGAAAACATACCTTTGGTTGCATCAGCACAGGTTAGCAAAGAATCCAGATGGAGTCGCAGCAATTAAGGTTTGACATGATTGTCATCTTGGTCTGGTTCCTCCTTAGGGTGCTGACTGATGATGGTGATGATGAGAACCGAATAGGGGATTCGGTTTAGGAGATGAGGTCGAATATGATGTTAGGCTTATGGGGTGTGTCTAATTGTGTAACTGTCTAACCCCTTAACCTCCACATAATTCTCCTTATATAAGCACCTAGGAGGAAACCCTAATTAGTTAATAAGGGTAATATGGTCCATCAACAATCACCAACTAATTATTTAATAGGATTGTTATATATTTTGATCTATATTATGTAAATGATTATAATGGCTACAGATTAAATATTAATACGTAATATATTTAATCTTACAGGTGATGCTTCACTGGAGATGAAGTTCTTGGCTGTGGTTGTTGTGGTTGCTGCGTAGATGGGATGCTTCACCAGAGATGGAGAAGACATTGGTCAAGGGCTACCTGTTTGAAGGGTTTATGTGTTTTATTATTTTTAGATTAATTATTAGTAAATATTTGGGGTTGGTGGTGACTAAATTATTTGTTTTTTTATTTCTTAAAATTCATTTAAAGTTAAAAGACTAAATTAACCTTATGTGTCCTAAAGTAAAATTTCCGTAAAGCGAAACACGTTAATTTTATAAATCGATTTTTTTTATTTTTTAGAATTTTTATGATTTTTTAGAATTTTTATGATTTTTTAGAATTTTTTTGATTTTTTAGGATTTTTATGATTTTTTTATAACTACAAGGACTGTTTGTGTAATAAATAAAACTTAAAACTAGTAACTTATAACTACATGGACTGTTTGTGTAATAAATAAAACTTAAAAACTAACTTCAGTTAAAAAAAATTAACAGAAGTTCATTGAGTACCAACATGTTGATAGGTATGATTATTATATACCAATTCTATAGGTTCGATTATTATTTACCAACTGGTTAAAGGTTGGTTTATTAAATACCAATTTTCCTTAAAAATTAGTACTAACAAGTTAGGGGTAATTTCGTAAAATTGCTAGTCATTTGACCATTTTCAATTAAATACAAATTCCACCAAGGTTTTTTAAACTAAAATAACTTTTATATACTTCATTATATTTTGAAAAAATATATACCATAAAATCAAGTATTTTTTTATTTTTAATACGAGTACCATATTGCTATACCTTTTTTTATTTATAAAAGTAACTTTTAAAAAAGTTACCAAAAGTTGTTTTATAATTGTGCTGATAATATGTTGATTATGTGTTAATTACAATATAATACAAACAAACACCAAAAGTAGATATAATCAGCACATCTGATGTGCTGATTACGGAGAACGATTGAGGATGTTGTGCTCATGCCGTTTATGTTGATAATGGAGAACGATTGAGGAAGATGTGCTGATAATGGAGAACGAATAAGGATGTTATGCTAATTATATAGTGTTGTGCTGATTATATTTTTTGTGGTGGTTCCTACAGATTGGTTCGATCATGGAGAGTTACTAGATCATGGATATGTTAAAAAAATTCAAACTTTGATTTGAATTAAACTTGCATGGATTTAGGGATGTTTTAATAATTATTTTTTAATTAGTTATAAATAAGTATGGTGAAAAGGTCTAAATTACCCCTAAACTAATTTATTATTGAGAACACTTGTCAATTATGTGTTGGTTCTTACGATTCTTACAAATATAAGTGTTTGTATTTGATCCCATCTCTAGTATTATTAGAGATGATGCAAAATTTGATTCATGTAAATAGTTGTGGAAGGGGTTTTCTTCTAATATTCTTTTTTTTTTTTGGGTAAGTGTACTAAATTTACTTAAGGTAATATTATTAGATATTTGAATATCCTTACAATATAAGGTCTAGTTTTTTTTTTTTTTTTTTTTAAGTTATTGGATTTTAATAATCCTAAGTGTCACCAGTTGGCCGATAATAATCCCAACTTTAAAATCCCCTCCAATAATCCCAACTTGTAAAAGTTTGGCCGCCATTGATCATTTTCAAACATATAAGAATTTGGTCTCCTCAATAGATTCAATTACACCTAGATACTCCTTAATTGGTTTAAGTGCACCTATGTTTGAAAATGATCAATGGCGGCCAAACTTTTACAAGTTGGGATTATTGGAGGAAATTTTTAAAGTTGGGATTATTATCGGCCAACAGGTAAAACTTAGGATTATTAAAATCCAATAACCCTTTTTTTAAGCAACTGTTTTTTACACTTGAATACTGTTTAGAGTTTATTCATATAAGAACTTAAAAAAAAACTTAAGTACTTTGATAACTTTGAACAATCTTCTGACGTGGCACTTTTTCTGACGTGTCATCTTATGTGGCATTTGATTAGTGACATGGCATTTAGTCAGCTAACTGGGTTAGAGTTCAGTTAGTCCGAGAGTGTCAGAGGAAAATAAGTTGAAAGTTAGGAGTGTTGTGGTACAAGTCGAAAGTTGGAAGTGCTATCGGCCAATTGTTAATAGTCATGGTTTTTTAAGGCTCCCACTATTCTCACACCCCTAAAATCTTATTTTCACCCCCTATATGTACACGGCCCATATAGAGTTATACAGGCCGTATAACTGATTGTTGCACAAAAAAATGTTAGAAAATGTTTTTTTCTTTCTTCATGTATACGGGCCGTATAACATTATACGACCCGTATACGCCTCATATAATGTTATACGACCCGTATAGAATGTTATACCACATAATATTTTCTCCATCTATACGAGCCGTATAATATTATACGGACCAATATTTGTCATGTTAGATATTTCTATATGGGTCGTATAACGTTATACGTCCCGTATACAGGGTGTGAAATTAAGATTTTGAGGTGGGTCTTTATTGGAACCTTTTTAAATCCAATATCTCTTTTTCTTATACATATATCTTTTAGGTGCCGTTGTCAACTTCTTTAATGGATAAATGTTGAACCAATAAGATGTCTGAACCATAAAGGCTGAACCAGTAAGACCATGCGTAGTGGGCAATATTCACCCTTGGGCGTTTTGCGCCATGTGGCAGCCCGGTCAGCAATGGGGCATTTTCTAAAATGGGTGTAGTGGGGATGTGGGGATTGTGATGCATTATATTTTGTAATAAAATAAAATAAAAAAACATTTAAAAATTCTTATTGGCCACCAAATGGAAGCTCAAATGTGATTGTCCAAGAAATCCCCCTTTGGCGTGATTTATAAAACGCCTCAACAAAAAAGTTGCCAATCACGCCCATACGTAGTGGGAAAGGGGCGATATTGGGCTTTATCTTGGACAAAAAACGCCAATCACGCCCATGACTACGGTTGGTCTAAGAGGTCTGAACCATTAAGTGCTGAACCAGTAAGAGGTCTGAACCATTAAGAGGCAGTATAATGCTTAACCGTTCAGAGGCAAATGTCTGACAAATTCAGATAAAAAGTCTTAACCATTCAGACTCAGTATAACGCTTAACCTTTCAAAGACAAATATCTGAATCATTCTGACATCTGCTTGCAAAACAATATTAAAGTGTTGAACCAAACTAAATAGCATGGTTTGAATGTCTTTAACCCTAGCTGTTCCTCTCTGAAAACCCAATTATTTCTTCTTCATTAACATTCTTTGGATTTATATTACGAACAAAACCCTAAAAACTTACTTCTCACCAAACTCAAATTCTCCTTCAATTCCACAAAACCTTCACCCGTCTTCTAAATTCTAATTTATAACCATGGTATGTTTCAATTCTCCATCTTTTTTCACTTTTATACTTTTATATACTTATTTTCATAACTTTCTTGATTAATAGATGATCAAGTTTTAATTTTTAATTCCAGATACTATTCAATAGATTGATTTAAAGATTTTGGTATTAGGTTTTCACTCATTAATCAACGAATTGTTACCTCCATTTTAACTTGTATTCTTATTATAGTATAATTAACAATTTTAAAAGATGGTACAATGGTATAGGTTCAACACGTTGCTGCCACGTGGCAGCTCAGGGCTGCGTCTGATCTTGTAGCTGTCGCGGCCCGCGTAAGAAGTAGCCAAAGGCTACGCGCCCCGCGAAAGCCTTTAAATTTTTGTTTTTATTTTATTTTTAATGACATTTCATATTTTGGGCTCGGTTTTTACATACGGGGTGTATTTTAAGACATATAAGAATATTTAAAAATATATTTGGGTGTCAGAAAAATTTCAGGAGGGTTGTTATATTAACCTTATACATTAGACATCAGTAGTTAAATACAACCATCAAATGAAAAATAAAAACACAAGAAGTCTACTACAACCACCAAACGATGAATTAAGTTTAAGTAACTGAAGAAACACTAACCTTTGCGGTAGTATCCGACTAAGACTTCAACTCTTGGCGACCCGAACTGTTAACTGCAAAACAGAACACCGTTAGGACTCGTTACAGGAATGGGGTTATTCCTGTAACCACTCTCCGGCGTGAGAATAAGTCTCGATTTTGGGAGTAAAAGAGTATGCGTAGAGAAGAGAGTAAAACGAGAGCAAGATGATCATACCTTAGATGTTTTCCCTTATTTATAGTTTACCATTAGGGTTTCTCCTAACTTGGGATGGGCTCCGATAAGTTAGGGATTTACACGATCTTCCCAAAAGAACGGGGATTCAGTTACGTGATTTATCCATGCAGAATAGAACATTCTAGAATAAATATTCATAATTAATTATTTAGAATAAAATAGTAGGTAATTACCGGGTCGGGTCGGGTTGGCCGATCCGGGTCATACCTCGTCATGTCCCCCAGTCTGAAGTTATGAAATGAAATTCATGAAATCGGACTAAAAAAGGAAAAGTCAAACCTTCCCCCTTTGAGGGTTAGTTTCTCGAGTGGGGTAACATTGCGTTTTTTGAAAAAAATGGCGGCGATGGGAAAGGATGTGACAGTTAAATCATCATTAAGGTGACAACTGTCACCACCCTGCTCCGACGTGGGTTCCCATCCGTTTGTCTTTTCGAATTCGAAAAGTTGCTATTTCCGTATAAATAGAGTACCCGTTTAGGGATTTTGAACTTCAATTTCTTCTTTTTGTGCGATCGCTCTCTCCCATTTCTTGAACCGAAAAATGGCCTCCAAGACCGGTGAATCGTCTTCCTCTGCCCCAATAAGTTCCGACGCCCTGTATATCAAATGGGGGCAGACTTCGTTCAATAACCTTCTTCAAGATTACAATATTAGGGCGGAGTGGAATCCGGTATTACCGTAAAAAACAGACACGACCTTCCCGTTAAAGCAAGGTAAAATTACCCTGTTTAGTGACTTCTTTAAGTTCTGCAACTTCCGACTGCCGATTACGAAGTTCTGCAAATTGGTCCTTGACCATTATCCCATCCATATTTCCCAACTGCATCCCTTAGGGCTAGTGAAACTCCGACAATTTGAGTTTGCCTGTATCTGTAACACCCTAAATTTCTACCCTTAAATTTATACAAAATATAGTTTAAGTACATGACTTTCATTAAAGAAGATCATAAGTAACCAAGACCTTAGTCAACTAATGACTAAGTTAAAACGTTTCGAAAATTGTTTAACATGTGTTTACAACCCATACACAAAACTACATAGATCTAAAACATTGCGGAAGCTTCAAAACGGAGTGTTCGGTTCTTCATCTTATCACTTGATCGCCACCCGTAAGACTTGTCGATTTACCTATGACCAAAACCATTAAAAACATTAGTTTTGACGTTATCGTATAATATAATCGCAAGATTGAACGTCACATTTGAAATAACAAAAACAAAATAACCTTTCTGGATCCACCGTAAATTACGGTATCACCGTAATTTACGGTGATCCCTGAGAGTTCCTGGTCACCGTAAACCAGTAGATAATCACCGTAACATGTCTGACCTACACCGTAAATTACGGTATTACCGTAATTTACGGTAAGTCCTGGAAATCCATGTTTTGTTTTGTAATTTCATTTCCTTCAAACCAATCTCGTAATTTGCCTTTCTAACAACCCATTACATCCAAATCTAGTATTTCTAACATGTAATAAATATTAACCAATAGCGTAGAACAATCTATCATATTTCCGGAATATAAATCATGTTTTACTTGATTATTTGACCCGTTTGGCTCGTCTAAAGAATCCTTCTATATGACGACTGCCAACGGGTACCAACCGAATTTAATAAATCAATCAATATAACGACTTCAATGCTTAATTCAAAACAACTCTTATTCAAAATTCAATTACATATTTGAATCATCCGATATAATAAATGTAACGGAACAAGTTACATACCTTAGCGCACGCCCTTCAATCGTGAGTCTCCACCGGCTTGTCCACTCGACGTTCCGGTATCTTGTCCTATAGAGTTCAATGTTATCTTGTTTAGAACTCCTTGTAAACCATATTTCACATAATAGTTAAAACATCACGATTAGGCGTTTTAACCACAACATTCTAATTTTCAAGTCTTCTTTGAGGCATTTCAACAAACACTTCATATGCAGAATTTTTATACCTTTAGTAATCAACTTCTTAACTTGCTAATTAGCTAACTTGACAACAATAAAGCCTTCCTATAGCGTTTTAAGCATCATATCTTTCTGAAATCACTTTCAACAATCAAATTACACTAGAATATCCATCCTAAACCCTAGTGTTCATCTTCATCTTGTAAAACCCATAACCCACCTTCAAGGTGTTCATGGAATTTCCTGAAATTGGACATGATTTCATATGTAGTTGTCTAGGTTTCACTTCTAGACACTACATCATCTCTAATCAAATCAAACAACACACATGCAACATCTAATCTTAGATTTTCCAAAATCATGAGAATTTCAAACAAAGGATTAACACAAATTTTTACATACCTTATGATCCTCTTGTGATGAGGATCAATAATCTAAACTCGGATTTCGTTTTGGATCAGAATTGCACCTTCAATTTGAGAGTTTTTGTGAGATTAGGGTTTTTGGAATGGGGGTGTCGCCCCCTGCTTCTTCCTGGTCGACCAACACCTCAATTTGGGGTGTTTGGTTTATTTTTTATTTGTTCTACTTAATTAAGTTTCAAATTAAACAACTATGGTCCCTCAACTTTGTTCAACATATAGTTTGGTAGCTTTTAATCAAGTTATAAGCTAATTCTAGACTAGTTAACTAACTAGGTTAAAATTCTTAGTTAGTAAACTCCCATTTACTTATGCTTTTATAATTCCGATATAATGTCTTATATTTTCGGGGTGTTACAAGTCCACCCCTCTTAAAAAGGGTTTCGTCCTCGAAACCAAGGTACGTACCAAATAGTGTAGGATGAAGACGTCGCATCTCCTCTTCGGACTCCCATGTAGTGTCCGAACCTTTTCTATGCTCCCATTTGACCTTGACTTGTTCAATTTGCTTATTTCGTAAACGTTTGACCTTTCTGTCTAAAATTTCAACCGGTCTTACCACATAATTTAGACTATTATCCACTTCGATATCATCGTAATGGATATAGGTCGTTTCGTCTACTAGGCACTTTCTTAATTGAGATACGTGAAACGTGCCATGGATCCCACTCAGCTCCTCCGGTAGTTCAAGACGGTAAGCTACCTTGCCAGCTCTTCCGATAATTTTAAATGGCCCGATAAACCTTGGGCTTAACTTCCCCTTCTTTCTAAATCTAATAACACCTTTCCATGGGGACACTTTTAGCATGACCATGTCACCGACTTGAAATTCAATTGGCCTTTTCCTTTTATCAACATACGCCTTTTGCCTGTCTTGGGCCGCTTTCAAGTGTGCCCGAACTTTATCGATCTTTTCGTTCGTGGCTCGTACTATGTCTTGGTGGGCGAGTTCACGTGGACCCACCTCACCCCAACAAACCGGGGTTCGACACTTCCTACCGTAAAGCAGTTCGTATAGTGCCATTTTAATACTAGATTGGTAACTGTTGTTATACGAAAACTCAACTAACGGTAGGTGAACATCCCAACTGCCTCCAAAGTCGATTATACACGCCCGTAGCATGTCTCCCAATATTTGTATCGTTCTTTCACTTTGTCCATCCATTTGAGGATGGTACGCAGTGCTAATGAACAATTTGGTCCCCATTTGTTCTTGGAAATCACGCCAGAAATTCGAAGTAAACCGGGTATCCCTATCCGACACGATGGACACCGGCACTCCATGACATGCTATGATTTCATTGGTATAGACTTCTGACATCTTTTCTGACGTATAAGTCTCACGAATCGGAATGAAGTGAGCACTTTTCGTCAGTCTATCCACCACTACCCATATGGCATCAAAACCCCGATTCGTCTTAGGCAGTTTGGTTAGCAGGTCCATTGTAATATGTTCCCACTTCCAAACCGGAATTTCTAACGGTTGGAGTTTACCGTATGGTTTCTGGTGCTCCGCCTTGACTTGTAAACATGTCAAGCATTTTTCCACATATTTCGCCACGTCCCTCTTCATTCCGGGCCACCAATAGTTTTGTTTCAAATCATTGTACATCTTGGTCGCACCCGGATGAATTGAATAACGGGATTTATGAGCTTCATCAAGTAGAAGCGCCTTTACTCCACAGGTATGTGGGACCCATATCCTTCCGGATCGAGTCTTTAACCCGTGATTTCCATCCGACAAGTCTTTCAACTGACCAATTATTCTTTCCTTCTTCCAATTCTTTTCTTTTACTGCTTCTAATTGCGCCTCTCGAATACGTTCAAGTATACCCGAGGTTACCACGAGTTGCATCGATCGTACTCGTATCGGGACATAATCCGCTTTTCTGCTCAGAGCGTCCGCTACCACATTTGCCTTTCCGGGGTGATAATGTATCTCACAATCATAGTCTTTCTCCGTTTCCAACCATCGCCTTTGTCGCATATTTAACTCCTTCTGATCGAAGAAGTATTTCAAGCTCTTGTGGTCGGTGAATATGGTGCATTTTACCCCATACAAATAATGCCTCCATATTTTTAATGCAAATACCACCGCTGCCAGCTCGAGATCGTGCGTGGGGTATTTCTTCTCGTGTATCTTCAATTGTCTCGAGGCATAGGCTATTACCTTGCCCCGTTGCATCAACACGCAACCGAGCCCCGATAATGAAGCATCCGAATAAACCACCATGTCTTCGACTCCGTCCGGCAATGTCAGTACCGGAGCTTGAGTTAGCCTTTCTTTTAGCGTCCGAAACGCTTTTTCTTGATCGACTCCCCAAACAAACTTTGCTTTCTTTTGGGTTAACTTTGTTAGCGGCGATGCAATCTTGGAGAAATCTTGAATGAATCTCCTATAATATCCAGCAAGCCCCAAAAAGCTTCTAATTTCAGAAGGGTTCTTCGGGGAATTCCATTTTGACACTGCTTCTATCTTTGACGGATCCACCAATACTCCGTCGGCATTTATGACATGACCTAAAAATTGAACCTCTCGTAACCAAAAGGCACATTTAGAGAATTTTGCATATAACTTCTCTCGCCTAAGTGTCTCTAACACTTCTTGTTAATGGTGTGCGTGTTCAGCTTCATTTTTCGAGTACACCAAGATATCATCGATAAACACGATGACCGACTTATCCAACATTGGCTTGCAAACCCGGTTCATGAGGTCCATGAAAGCCGCGGGCGCATTTGTTAGCCCAAATGACATCACGAGAAATTCGTAATGTCCGTATCTTGTGCGAAAAGCCGTCTTCGGCACATCTTCTTCTTTGACCTTTAGTTGGTGATACCCCGACCTAAGGTCAATTTTTGAAAACCAACTCGCGCCTTGTAGTTGGTCAAATAAGTCATCTATCCTCGGGAGCGGGTATCGGTTCTTTACCGTGAGTTTGTTTAACTCCCGATAATCGATACACATGCGCATGCTCCCGTCCTTCTTTCTCACAAACAACACCGGTGCGCCCCAAGGAGACACACTCAGCCTTATGAATCCCTTGTCAAGCAAATCTTGAATTTGGGACATCAGCTCTTGTAATTCCGACGGTGCAAGTCGGTACGGGGCTTTTGCTACAGGTTTCGCGCCCGGAATCAATTCGATCCCGAACTCTACTTCCCGTTCAGGCGGTATCCCCGGTAAATCTTCCGGAAAAACATCTTCATAATCTCGTACTACCGGTACATCTCCAATCTTTCGTGATTCTTTCTCGGTCTCATTTGCATAAATTATGAATGCCTTGCATCCTCGCTTCATGAGCTTGTGAGCTTTCAACATCGAACATACTATGGGGTTGCCTCGTTTTTCGCCATAAATGGTGACGTGTTTTCCGCCTGGAGATGTTAGTTTTATCTCTTTGCGAAAACACACGACCTTTGCATGGTATTGAGATAGCCAATCCATCCCCACGACTATTTGGAATTCTCCCATCGACATCGGGATTAGATTTATCAAATATTCTTCATCATCAATGCTCAGTTTACAATTTTCACATACATCACAAACAATAAAACTTTTGTTATTACCTATCTCTACTTCTAAAGGCACAGGTAATTTGGTTAAAACAAATGAAGGATGTCGAATAAACCCATATGAAACAAAGGAATTATTCGCACCCGTATCAAATAACACGTGTGCGGGAATTTAATTTACAGCAAATATACCTGAGACCACGTCAGGTTCAATCTTCGCTTCTGCGGCAGTTAGTTGGAAAGATCTTGCCTTTGCTTTCGGGGCTTCACCTTTCGATTCTTGCCCATCCTTCTTTCCAATCAGTTCCGGGCATTCCGACTTCTTGTGACCCGTTCGATAACAATTGTAACAAACCGTCACTTTCTCCGGACAAGACATAGCCATATGTCCCGTTTTCTTGCATATAGGACAAGGCTTATCCTTGTAACGGCATTCACCCTTATGATTTTTCCCACAAATTTTGCAACCTGATGTACTACCTTTAGCATCTGATCTCTTTGCTGTTTCATTCGTTCTTGCTTTCTTGGTAGGGCTTGGATTCACATCTTGTGCCCTTCGTTCACCCCGTTCTATACTCTTTTTCAATTCAATCTCCCTTTCCCGAGCAGCGTTGACAATCTCGGTAAGGGTCTCGTACTTTGAAGGGGTTATGAACTCTCTATATTCCGCGCTTAGCATGTTATGATAATAATAGACCTTTTGCTCTTCATTCGTTATCAAATCATCACAGAACTTCATCTTGTCCATAAACATCCCCGTGATCTTGTCTATGGATTCACCTTTGTGTCTGAGTTGCATGAATTCTTCCTTGATTTTATTTATGACCGCCTTGGGACTATGGTGTTTAAGAAACGGCGTCTTAAACTCCTCCCAAGTCATGGCCTTAGCCGCTTCACTTCCAATCTCCTTCTTTTTGTTATCCCACCAATCTTTCGCTTGACTCCTTAGTTGACCCGTACCATAGGCTACGTAGTCTTCTTCGTCACAATTGGTTCTCTCGAATATCCCTTCGATGTCACTTAGCCATCGTTGGCACACTATTGGGTCAACCTCCCCATTATATATTGGTGGTTTACAAGCCATGAATTCCTTGTATGAACAAGGCTTTCGTCCTCCACGCTTCTCCTTTGCTACATTTGAATCATCTTCCAGTTTCTTGATTCTATCTTCTACTATTGATAAAATTGTGTTTTAAATTTTATCAATAAAGCCCGACAAACTATTTTCGATCGCCTTTCCAACTTCTTCGGCAATCGCTTCTTTCATTTGTTCGGTGACTCTTGGCACCGCATTATCATTGTCTCCATCAGCCATCTCGATTTCTGAAATGTTTACATAGATTTGTTAAACATTCCATTTATAACACATGCTTTACTTGTTTTGATTTAATCAAGTTCATAACTTGATTTAATCATTCTTGTTTCAATTCAATCAAGTTCGTAACTTGATTTAGTCATTCTTGTTTCAATTTAATCAAGTTCGTAACTTGATTTAGTCATTCTTGTTTCAATTTAATCAAGTTCGTAACTTGATTTAGTCATTCTTGTTTCAATTTAATCAAGTTCGTAACTTGATTTAGTAATTCTTGTTTCATGCATTTCTTGCTTTTTGAGTGAGCTTACACACTCGTTTCATGCATATTGTTCATTTCTTATTCTTTACGTAGTACCTAATTTATTAACAAGTAAGCTAGTTCTTACCGGACGATCGATCAAGCTTGAACCGAACACTTATTGACAACCTTGAGCTCTGATTACCAACTTGTAACACCCTAAATTTCTACCCTTAAATTTATACAAAATATAGTTTAAGTACATGACTTTCATTAAAGAAGATCATAAGTAACCAAGACCTTAGTCAAC
This sequence comes from Helianthus tuberosus, assembly GCA_030545235.1. Lineage (NCBI taxonomy): Eukaryota > Viridiplantae > Streptophyta > Magnoliopsida > Asterales > Asteraceae > Helianthus > Helianthus tuberosus. The sequence continues at coordinate 7,762,411 of CM060362.1, forward strand.
TAATGACTAAGTTAAAACGTTTCGAAAATTGTTTAACATGTGTTTACAACCCATACACAAAACTACATAGATCTAAAACATTGCGGAAGCTTCAAAACGGAGTGTTCGGTTCTTCATCTTATCACTTGATCGCCACCCGTAAGACTTGTCGATTTACCTATGACCAAAACCATTAAAAACATTAGTTTTGACGTTATCGTAAAATATAATCGCAAGATTGAACGTCACATTTGAAATAACAAAAACAAAATAACCTTTCTGGATCCACCGTAAATTACGGTATCACCGTAATTTACGGTGATCCCTGAGAGTTCCTGGTCACCGTAAACCAGTAGATAATCACCGTAACATGTCTGACCTACACCGTAAATTACGGTATTACCGTAATTTACGGTAAGTCCTGGAAATCCATGTTTTGTTTTGTAATTTCATTTCCTTCAAACCAATCTCGTAATTTGCCTTTCTAACAACCCATTACATCCAAATCTAGTATTTCTAACATGTAATAAATATTAACCAATAGCGTAGAACAATCTATCATATTTCCGGAATATAAATCATGTTTTACTTGATTATTTGACCCGTTTGGCTCGTCTAAAGAATCCTTCTATATGACGACTGCCAACGGGTACCAACCGAATTTAATAAATCAATCAATATAACGACTTCAATGCTTAATTCAAAACAACTCTTATTCAAAATTCAATTACATATTTGAATCATCCGATATAATAAATGTAACGGAACAAGTTACATACCTTAGCGCACGCCCTTCAATCGTGAGTCTCCACCGGCTTGTCCACTCGACGTTCCGGTATCTTGTCCTATAGAGTTCAATGTTATCTTGTTTAGAACTCCTTGTAAACCATATTTCACATAATAGTTAAAACATCACGATTAGGCGTTTTAACCACAACATTCTAATTTTCAAGTCTTCTTTGAGGCATTTCAACAAACACTTCATATGCAGAATTTTTATACCTTTAGTAATCAACTTCTTAACTTGCTAATTAGCTAACTTGACAACAATAAAGCCTTCCTATAGCGTTTTAAGCATCATATCTTTCTGAAATCACTTTCAACAATCAAATTACACTAGAATATCCATCCTAAACCCTAGTGTTCATCTTCATCTTGTAAAACCCATAACCCACCTTCAAGGTGTTCATGGAATTTCCTGAAATTGGACATGATTTCATATGTAGTTGTCTAGGTTTCACTTCTAGACACTACATCATCTCTAATCAAATCAAACAACACACATGCAACATCTAATCTTAGATTTTCCAAAATCATGAGAATTTCAAACAAAGGATTAACACAAATTTTTACATACCTTATGATCCTCTTGTGATGAGGATCAATAATCTAAACTCGGATTTCGTTTTGGATCAGAATTGCACCTTCAATTTGAGAGTTTTTGTGAGATTAGGGTTTTTGGAATGGGGGTGTCGCCCCCTGCTTCTTCCTGGTCGACCAACACCTCAATTTGGGGTGTTTGGTTTATTTTTTATTTGTTCTACTTAATTAAGTTTCAAATTAAACAACTATGGTCCCTCAACTTTGTTCAACATATAGTTTGGTAGCTTTTAATCAAGTTATAAGCTAATTCTAGACTAGTTAACTAACTAGGTTAAAATTCTTAGTTAGTAAACTCCCATTTACTTATGCTTTTATAATTCCGATATAATGTCTTATATTTTCGAGGTGTTACAGTATCGCCCTAGGGCACATTCCAGAACTCCTCGTTTTTAGGGCTTTTTTCGTCCTTGTATGGAAATCCCCCTTTTTTACCTTCGATATGAGGGATACCGAGGTATCTTGTTTGAGAGACATTCCTACCAGTTCAAGGGACAAGGATTGGAAGAAAAAGTTCTTTTACATCGATGCCACTGTCATCCCCGGAGAGATGCACTGGAGGGAGATGGGGTTAAAAGACAAAGTTAAAGATGAGGCTCCTCCAAAATATGCCTATGTGTCCAATGCCCTGTATACTAAGCTATGTGAGCACCCGTCTGAGTGTACAGTAATCCCGGAGGGGGCGTTGGTGATGGCGAGCATGAGCCTTTCATGGCGTGATATAAAGTTGTATCCTTCTTTCCGAAGGGAGGATGAAGGTATGTAAGTTGTGGCTTTGCAATTGTTTTGCTTGCTGTATATATTGACATGTGTGTAACTCATAGGTAAATGGAGCTTGTTCGATTTTGTGGATCCTCCACGGCATGCTGCCTTAAAGGCTGCGGACCGCGTACATGGTGAACAGGAGCCAGATGTCGTGAAGATCCTTTTGGAGCAATTTTAATATCCGGCTGTACCGGCGGACCCCACTGCTTATATTACAGTATCTCCCCACGGTGGAGGAAGAAATGTAGTTGCCATGGAGAAAAAACCTATCAAGGTGAAGATCACCGGGTGGAAATACATGGCTGTGGGGACGGGTGCTTCCTCGGTGAGCTTGACCACATCCACTGGTGGTGTTGCTGAGCTGACAAGTCCAACGCATGTGTCGAAAAAACGAAAGGTTGTCCCCGCTCTTACTGCTTTCGAGGCTGTTCAAGCAGCTCATATCATACCTACTGGTAAGTAGCCTTCACCTGTGAGTGTTATCGTAGACTTGATATCATATGTTCACGGAGGATTTAATTTTACACAGGTCCTACTGCTGGGGTTCATATTGAGAATGTATCATCTGCCCCGTTAGCATCTATGGGAACCATCCCGTCTGCTGTTGGCAAACCCAGCCTCTCCGACCTTATATCACATGCAAGTGCTACCACTGCGGTTAGTTGTCCTATGCCGCCACCCATGCCTACCGTTGCTGTGGCTGTTACAACCAGTCCGGTGTCAACGCCTCTGCCATCAAGTGTAACTCCTTCTTCTTTGTTCGATTCTCCTCTTAGCTTTTTCTCTGCAACTGAGAAAGAGACACCCACGGTCTTTGCTGCCCATGAGGCGATCAGTACCCAAGATGCCGCCATAAGCGATGCCGGGGGTTCAAGCAGCGGCATCGCCGATGATGGAGCCCGCTTGGGTGATGACCTGTACTTGCCTACCATCAACTGGGATCCTAACATGCAAGATAAACGGTATCAACCTAAATGGAAAATAGCCGAGGCCTCAAGACTGATCTTTCCACCAGTGATTCAGCACTGGGTTGAGCGGGCTTATCCCTCGGCTGAGTCGGCGTATGTGGAAAGTTTAAACAATGAGAATTTGATGAATTCTACTATTGTAGATTCCGTTAGTCAGCCCCGGAGGTTTGCAGAGATCCGGCGTAGGTGGATGCATGACAATAACGAGCTCCACCAAGCACGAGCTGTTATTGAGGAGTTGAAGGATGAAAAGTACCGTTTGGAGAGTCAGCTCCAAGCCGCTGGATTGAGGGAGAGCAGGTTTGTATCTGAGAAAAACAAACCGGAGGATGGCCTGAAACGGGTGACCGCCAACCTAGCTGAGGAACGGATAATATGGGCTCGTGATATAGCGGAGAAGGACCGGGTCCTTGCTCATGCTAAAAATGTACTGGAGGAACTGGAGCGTAAAGCCATTACCGAAGCCCAGAAGGTGAGATCTGAAATGTCCGCTCACGTGGAAAGATTTCGAATTGACACTGACTTTGTGTCTCAGGTGCAGGAGCGGTACCAGGCTTTGACGGTTGAGGTGGAAACTTCCCATGCTAAGGTTCAAGCCAAACAAGCTGAGTTAGAGGAGCGGGAGGACCAGCTTAGGAAATTGCAGCAGCAATGTGACTCCCTGGTTACTGAAAAGAACAAACTTACTCAGTCCTCCGCCGCCGATCAGGCGCGCCTTAAAGAGGCAGAAAATGCACTGGAGCAGTCAAATGCCGAGGTGGACAGCTTAACTAGCCAACTGGCTGCATTGCGGGGTGACAGGAATTGGCTAATAACCAAAGGCCTGGTTGGGGCATTTGAGTATCTTCGTCAATCAGGGTCTTTTACATCGTTACTAGACCGCCTTTCCGTCGCGGCTTACCAGTCTGGTCATCATGATAGTGTGTACATGGGCTATCATGAGTGCCATCAATCAGGTAGGATTACTCCCGAGTTCCATGCGGCGAGGGGTAAGCTTCAGGGAGATATGGCGGATGCCTTGGAGGCTATATGCAATGATCCACTACCCGCTTATGCTGATTTAACAAAACACGTTGCTGAAGACGGCGTGGATGCCCTACGCCTGATGCTGGAGCCAGTGGAAGAATCAGAAGAGGAATGAGTGTTTTCGTTTGCATTTGTTATGTACACTGTTCCTCAGATATTTTGTATTAACACTGTTTTACTTGGTTTTTGTGCAAGTACTTGAGTTGTTTGTCAGACATTTAATGTTAATGTCATGATTGATGACGCCGCCGTTTATCTGAAATGTGGCGATTAGACGTGTGATGATTATTTTTCATTAATTTTGCTAACGTCATCACTGTCAATCCTGTTTATCCTTCTATAAATTAAGCTTCCTTTTCCAAATTTGGTAATTTCAAAAAAGATGAGTTGAAGGAGCTATAAACAGAGACTCTCCGACATTTTTTGACGCCTAGATACAGCTGATGGCCTGGTTCATCTCTAGGTTCTGGTAACGGAGGAGATGATTAGTGGAGAAGGAGTGCCTCTTGATGATGTCTTACCCCGGGTTAGCCGGTCCTGTAAGAGCATTATACATGAAGAGCCTTCTCATGCCGAGGCAAGTGCTGCTGTTCTATCGGCTGATACTTTAATAAGGGCCTTTCCACCCGATCACATTCAACGATGTGAAGTATTGTATGAAAGACTTCGTGGTAGCCGTTCCGGCAAGAAACCGGTTGAGGATCATGAGGTGATGGCTGCTCCGGTGGATGAGGAAAATACCAATGAGTTGATCGTTGATCCGCATCCGTTGGAGTGTTATGGAGAAGTGTTGCATACCCCTGCAGAGGTGATGGCAGACCTTTCCTAGAAGTAGGTTTTAGAACATGTTCGTTTTTGGTTCCCGTATGTTGGTATTTTGACAACAGGGACAAGTACTTGGTTTTTTGTAAGATAGTTGCATGTATTTATTACCAAAATACCTATCTTTTTGTAGCGGTTAGTGTATCTATTACCAAGATACCCGCTCTTAGCGCTGTATATTGTCACCCTTTGACTTATATAAAATATTTTGTGTCAAGGGTATCTTTTTTACCGTTATGTGCAGTTTAGATGTGATGGTATATTATATATTTAAGTAATGAGGAAAACAAAAAAGGAATAACTTTTATTAACTCAAAACTTAGATAGAGGAAGCGACATCGCTATAGATGAATTACACTTGTTTGCAAAAAAGAAAAAAATGATCAAACCCCGCCGTTAGGAGCAAGGCATTACATATAACACTTTTTTAATTGAGCCGCGTTCCTGCTACGCGGTACCGCGGTACCATCAAGCCTGGATAGGCGATAGGCCCCTTTGCCCAGATCTTCTTGAATGATGTAAGGGCCCTCCCAGTTGGGTCCCAGTTTGCATGAGGGTTCCGCTCTACTGGCTTCATTATCACGCATTACGTACTCGCCTTCCTTGAAAGTATGCTGTGCCACACGTTTATTGTAGTATTTTTCTAGGGTCTTCTTGTATTTTGCCTCGTTGATAGCGACGACCTCACGCCTTTCTTCGAGTATATCCAGGCCTTCCCTTAAGAGCCTATCATTATCGTCATTGGTAGCGAGGCGAGGTAGCGAGGGCAATCCAACTTCCGCGGGTATCATTGCCTCCGCGCCATAGGTTAGGCTGAAGGGGGTTTCATTATTACTTGTCTTAGGCATTGTTCGGTGTGCCCAGATGACATTTGGTAGTTCTTCCACCCAGGAGCTTCCTTCATAACCTAACCTTCTTTTTATGCCATCAAGCAAACTCCTATTCGCCCGCTCCACCTGGCCATTTCCTTGAGGATGCGCTACCGATGTGAAAATTTGTTGAATCTGGAGCTCTGCGCACCATTCCTGCAAAACCTTATCAGTGAACTGCGTTCCATTGTTGCTTACCAAATATAACGGCAATCCGAATCGACATACTATGTGTTCCCAAAGGAACTTTTTGGCATTCTCTGCGGTGATTTTAGCCAATGGCTTCACTTCAACCCACTTAGTAAAGTAATCAATTGCCACAATAAGATATTTTAGTGTCGCAACCCCCGATCCCTGGTTCCCGGGGAACGGGCGGCCGCGAGCCAGTTTCGGTGGTATCTTGTATTGTCTAATTTTGGCAGCGGAATTTTTCATCAGGACCGTAGTTAGGAAATGTTTATCAGAGTAAAATACCACATTTTCATAATATTAAACAAATGGGTTAAAAACCAGGTTCATAGTGCATGCTTTTTCATAGGAATAAATCCTATTTATTTAATAAAAACATCTATTTTATTTTTAGGTAACTTTATTGCCACTTTTCCAAGCCTTCAGTGCTGTCCAGCGGGCTTCTATTTGGCTTTCACATTTTGTTACCTGAAACGCGTTTTAAAAACATTTGTCAGTGGGAAATACTGGTGAGTGAATCCCAGTTTAATCAAGTTTAAATAAAAAGTCCCAGTGTACAGTATTGAGGGCGATCCCGCAATTATATTTGTTTACAAGACATAACAATTAACATCCATGGTACTGTCGAACCTGACTTGTGGACATGTTACTCCTTGACCAGGTGGTAACAAATTTTGTATACAAAACCCCAACATACTCATCATAATTGTATTCTTACAAATACTCAATAACTGTTATTCGCATGGAAAGTATTTAAGGTTTTGTAAAAACATTTAACAAAAAGGTTTACAAAAAAAATGGATCAACTCACATTGCTGTCTTAGGTTTTCCGTAAGGGTTTCCCGGTGACAATCTATAATTAACACAAATGTACACGCGTTAGTATTAATAACCCATTTTAACATTAGTAATACCCTCCCCGAGACGGCATTCCAATGACTACGTCGGGCAGAACCACGACAGCCATTACGGAACACTAGATCAATCGGGCAGCGTATCTAATACGTATCTAGGGGTTATAATACTTACAACGGAGCAGAACTTTGCTAATTAGGGGGGGTATAATACCCGCTTATAAAGCCTAATATTCAGATTTTGAGATTGAGAAATGAATTGTGAGCGAATTCTAGTTGAATCCGATGGCCTTCTTATATAGGTGCTGAAACTGGTCCTCACGCGGCCTGCGTAACACATGGGTTGGGCTTACGCGGCCCGCGTTGACTCCAGGTCAACGTGTAGCTCGTCTGGATCAGCGTATAGACTTGACACGATGATGACACGTGTCATCACCTGGCTGCGCCACATTTTGGGACTATCGCGGCCCGCGTAAACTAATAGGGGTCTTACGCGGCCCGCCTGAACTTAAAGAAATCAGCGAAATCAGGTTCTAACCTTCATACCGCCCGCGTAAGGTTGGGGTGGGGTCCTACGCGGCCCGCCTCAACTTAATATTTCTATTTTTATTTATTTTTAATGCTATTTAATATATTAGAGACCTGTTTTCGCGTATGGGGTGTATTTTGGGACATTTTTAAAATAATTTAAAATATTCTAGGGTGTCGGAAAAATAATCGAGGGTGTCGGTTTTATTTGAGGATTGTTACATCCTCCCCATCTTGTTTTAGAGCTCGTCCTCGAGATCTACTGGAACAAGTGTGAATATTTCCGTTGCATTTCAGATTCAAGCTCCCATGTGTACTCAGGTCCTCTTTTGGAGTCCCACTTCACTTTGACCAGAACTAATCTCTTATGATTGAGATTCTTGACTTTCCTGTCTTCAATCTGTAGAGGCCTTTCTATAAACTTGAGTTATTCATTTACCTCTATATCCTTAAGAGGTACTATTTGCGATTCATCAGCTAAGCATTTCTTGAGATTAGATACATGAAATACATCGTGTATTCCTGCCATTTCCTCTGGCAGTTGTAGCTGATAGGCTACAGGTCCTATTCTTCTAGTAATCTCAAAAGGTCCAATATACCTGGGACTTAGCTTTCCTTTTTTGATGAATCTTACCACTCCTTTCCAAGGAGAGACCTTCAATAATACTTTGTCTCCTACTTGAAATTCCAAGGGTCTGCGTCGGTTATCAGCATAACTCTTTTGTCGATCACGTGCTGCTTTCAGTCGTTCCTTGACTTGAATGATTTTGTCAGTTGTTTCCTGTACTATCTTAGGTCCAGATAGTTGATTTTCCCCAATTTCTGCCCAACAGACTGGGGTTCGGCACTTTCGTCCATAAAGTGCTTCGAATGGGGCAACATTGATACTTGTGTGATAACTATTATTATAAGAAAATTCTATTAAAGGTAAGTGATCGTCCCAATTACCTCCGAAATCGATTACACAAGCTCTAAGCATGTCTTCCATTGTCTGAATTGTTCTTTCGCTTTGTCCGTCCGTTTGAGGATGATAAGCTGTACTCAAATTTAACTTGGTTCCCATGGCTTTTTGGAAACTTGACCAAAAATGAGAGGTAAATCGACTAACCCTATCAGAAACAATTGATATAGGAATTCTATGTATTGAAACAATTTCATTTACATACAATTTAGCTAGCTGTTCCATACTGAAAGTTTCTTTCATTGGTAGGAAATGAGCTGACTTGGTTATTCTATCTACAATCACCCAGATTGTATCATGTAGGATCGTTTTGTGACCCAAACGAGTCAATCAGAAGAGTTCTTATCTATTTAAAAGGCGGAAACAATGAAATAGACTTGTAAAACAGCTAGATTCACTTCAAATTGTCTTGTTTATTGATTATAACAAGTTTCCAGATGAAACGACACATCGGCAGCAGTTCGGTACCGGAATCATCAAAGTTACAAATGATTTCGCTTGGAGGCTATTTATAGATGAGGTGATTCCGTTTGAAAGTGGCAGTTGCCATTTCAAACGGAATTAACCAAGTTAATTTCACTTGAAACTGCACATGTCTCTTTCAAGCGGAATTAGCTCATTCAAGCGGCATTAGCTCAATCACACTCAAAACCTCCTATTTTATCGTACAACGTGCCCTGATCTAACAATTCTAGTACAAGACTCGATACAACGAAGTCGACAGACGTATGCACCAACAGACTCCCCCTCGGATGTTGACGAGTCTTCAGTGTCGAGTCTTCGGTCTTTGGGCTCTTTCAAAATATCTGATAGAGTAAGCATCCTCAATCTTTATCTCTCTTGCATGTTGATCTACTAGCAGACTCCCCCTTGAATTTTGCTGGGATCGTAGTCTTGCTTTCAAAAGTTGAAGAATCTCAACCTGGCTCTCTCATAGGCATATCCTGCACATACTCTACCTCAAAGTAAATTTCACAAATTAACAATTTGACAAATTTAAATTCTGCTAACCACTTGTAGACACAAACTTAACACATCTCGTACAAAATGATTTAACATATTAATCTCTGATGAACCACTTGTAAGAAAATCTTTTCAAATCACACATTCCCAAACCTGATCGTCATGTTTAGCACTCGGAATTTTGAAAATCAGCTTTTTAATATTAGTTGTCTAAAATCTTTTTGAATTTTTCAAAATTTATGCTAAAACACACCTAAAATCATTTTGGATTTTTGAAATTAAAAAGAAATACAGTAAAGAAATATATACAGACAATATTTTTGTGAGTTTGTGTAAGAGGATCATATCAGTTTAATGAGACAAATCACCAACACCGTTAGGCTTTAATCATTTTAAGTTTTAAACGATTCACTTAGATTGCCAGTATACTGATCCACTTAAATTCTCACACAAAGTTCAATTGTTTCAAGATACGAGATTAATGTTTTAGAGACTTAAACTTATTCGCGTGTCCCACCTCAGAATATACTCCCGTATCTAGATCCCAATATTCAGTCTTACAGGTGAGTATACCTAGATGATATATGTAAGGGGTTAAATTGCGAGGGCCGTGAGAGCTCAGGTCAGAACTTCCGTTCAGCAGAGAGATGACGGCTTCGACTTTTGGTGGGTCCCCTTTAGAGGATCTTTTTTACAACAGCACATGATTTGCATTTTTCAATGTTTCATCATTTTTTTTGCTGAGGGCAGGCTATATTTCAAGCAAGCGTAAAGTATTCTCCAGGGACTAGGCCATTGCTTCCGCAAAATCAGAAGTCCCGGGATAATACCCCAGATATCACTAAGCATAAAGACCTAGTATCTCCGAAAAAGGGGTCCTTCAAACAAGATTTCGGGGGTTACCCATATATCCGAGAGATGTTACCCACGATATAAGCAAGTTTATATAAGCAAGTTTGATATTTAGATTTATATCTCGACACAATCTACTAAATGTGCAAAAACCTACTGGCACATCATCAGTGAGACCGTTTATCACATTTTACTTTCCATATCTTTAGCATGTCGTGATTGTCCACTGATGTACTATCATTTCCTCTTTTTCACAACAAAACTCATTTTTGCATTTATCATGTTTTTTACTTTTTCAAAATTTTCAAATGTTTTTGGATTTTCTGAAATTTCTTACTCCCCCTAAAATTCAAAATCATTTAAGGAAATTTGAAAACAAACTGTACAAGCAAAGTAACAACTGATATCGAATCACTTCAGATCGCGATCCACTTGGCATAAACAATCAGAACTCCCCCTTTCAACAAACCATTTTCCCATTGTGATTTCAAAACACTTAAGTTTGTTTTAATCAAATGGTTTTTCCAGAAAATAAGTTTCGTTGATTTTACCACTTGTAAGTTAGGGGTTCATCACATTGTTTCTCAATCATTTGTAGGAAAAACAAGTACAATTTAATGTCCTTGCTTTACCACTTTTTAAGTGAAAACCTTCTTCAATCACTTGTAGGTTCACTCACCAACCATATCATTTGTAAAAACAAAATATAACAATTTAAAGATATCACCTGTAGATTTACCAACCAAACAATTCAAGAATGATGCCGATTCCTGCTCCACTCTTACCAACTTGGGAGCTCCGGCAAATCAGGTTTTTAGTTAGGAAGTACTTTCCCCCAAGCCTGACTAGCCTTGGGAGATTCTGGTACACATCTATCCCACCAACATTTTGATTTGTAAAATTCTTTTGCACCTTTAACCTTTCCATCAACCATCTTCTCGAAAATATGTTTAACTTTTCCATTAAACACTTTTTCAGCATCAAATTCTTTCTTATCAGCAAAGAATTGACCTGAAATTTCAGTTTTACCCACTTTCAACTTCAAATTTTCCTTTGACAATTTAGGAAAATTTTCATCGTTTACCTCTGGAACGGAATTCTCTTTCTTCTTCTCAATAAATGACTCCTCTGATTTTATGGAATCAGATTCATTGTCCGAACTACTTTCAGATTTTACAACCCATCTTTGTTTGTTCAAATCGACTTTTCTTTTGTAAAAACGTTTTAAAACATCACCAGTTTCGAAATTTGAATTCTCAAACACTTTAGATTTCTCAGTCGATTGTTTCTTTTCATCAACACATTTTTCTTTCAATTTTGAGTTAAAAGAAACTCCCTGTTTTGTGTTGTTGGACTTTGGACAATTCCAAGCTATGTGTCCAACTTCTTGACATTTGAAACAAGTTCCTCTGTCAACTCTTGGAGCAAATTTCTTCACATTCTTCTTTATTTCAGCAAGAAACTCTTGATTTGACTGTTTCCAAAATGGTTTCTTCTGCTCATCTTCAGAACTTCCTCCTGCAATAAATTTTGTTTTTGGTTTATAATTTTTCTCATTTTTATAATTTCCTGAAGAACTAAAACCTAAACCTTGCTTTTTGAAATTACCATTATGGTTTGGTTTCTTTTGATAACCTGAACCAGAACTGTAACCCTTTTTCTTGTTCAATCTCTGTTGAACTCTTGAAGTGTACTTTTTAGGTTTTTCATGAAGATTTAAATCTTTTATTTCATAAATGTTAATTTCTGTTAATTTGAAAACCTGTTTGATCATTTCAGTTTTGACACTTCTTATTGGAAATTCCTCATCAGAATATAATTTGTCTGAATCATTCAAAGTATAAGCCACTTTGATTGATTCGTCATTCAAATTAGATTTTGATAACAAGAATTCTTTATTGTAAACCCTTTTAACCGGTGAACTCGGACTCTTTTCTGACGAACTCGGACTTTCAGATTTAGACTCCGACTTTGACTCTTCATCCATATCCAACACCTGATCAACAACTTTCTTTAATAACTCAGACTCATTATCAGTGTCAGACGCTGTGAATGTGACATCAATATTGTCTGGTAATTCATCAATGATTTCAGACTTTAACTTGATGTTGAGAGCCTTATTTACACGTTCCTCATTTGGCTTTCTGGGAGAATAACTTTCATGGATCGTGGGCGGACATCTGTTATACTTGACACTTTGTTTCTTACCAGTATCAGTATCTTCAATCTTTTCTTCCTTGAATGCTTCAAGACCTGCAACAGTAGGATAAACACGATCAATCAAATAATCACATGTTGTATAACTCAACAACAAACGTTTAATCATTTCACTCTCAATCTTTTCAAGCTCTAATTCTTGCTTCAGCTTAGCACAATCTTCAATATACTCATTGATGATCTTCTGTTTCATCATTAGTGTTGAGCTCATTTTTGACATAGCAGCATCAATTTCTGAGTTTGTCTTTTTCAGACTATCACCTGTTCTATTCAAAACATCATATGACTCTTTCACATACTTCAAATCAGACAACAAATTTTCTTTCAGCTCTTCCAACTCACTAATCTTCTTGTCTTTCTCCTCACAATGTGTGCAAGACTCCACACATTTCTGACAAGGTTTAATGACTTCAACTATCTTTTCAACCTCAACAATCTTTTCAACTTCAACAATTTCAACTCAACTTCAACTATTTTTTCGACTTCAACTATTTTTTCTACCACTTTCTCCACTTCAATAATTTTTTCTATTACTTTCTCAGTTACTTGATCAACATTAGCTTCTCCAGCTTCTGTCTTTGCTTTTTCATCAGCAAGGATTCTTGCTGCTTCCAGCTCTTTCCTCAATTTGGCAATCTTCTTCTGATTCAGTAACTCAACTTTATCTGCAAAGAACAAATTAAAACTGTCAGGATCTATGCCTTTTCTAGCTTTGTTAAGATATTCTTCCTCATCATCGGTATCAATATCACTTCCTACTTCTGGAAAAATCGAGATTATTTTCTGACTAGCCTCATCTTCACCCAGAATTCTAACAACAAGTCCTGAACCTGGTGGAATGTATTTATCCCAGCTGAAACCTTCAGCCACTTTCTCATCATCTTGATCAATGATACCAAAATAAGCTTTCTTATTTGCATCTTCGATCATTCTAGCATGAGCAGTTTGTGGTTCCTTTTGTTGAGTAATCTGATGAAAAATTGATTTCTGATAATAATTGTTCTTTTCTTGATTCCCAGTTGCTTCTTTATTTGTATATTCTCTCTTAAAATGACCCTTTCCTTTACACCGGAAACATGTAACTTTTGATTTATCAAATCCCAAAGGAGAAGTAGCCATTCCCCGAAACTCATCTCTACCAGTGATTTGCTGAAACTTTTCTGCCCTCTGAACAGCACTGGCTAAGCACCACTTCACATCCATCAACTCCATTTCTTTAGCATCGATTTGGTCATAATCTTCTTTGATTAACATTGGATTTCCAATTTTACCACCGATCAAGTTTTCATATGATTCCAACATAGCAACAAGTGATGCCATGTGCTGCTTAGTCATTTCCGGAGACAGATTTTGACCATTCTGAATGTTCAAAGTAACATTGCATTGAAGATTTGTTGAGTTCTGTCTTTGAGGACTTGATGTTGCATGATTTGGATCAAAGCTTGAAAATGAAGACGAAGATCCACCACTCTGAGTTACATTACTACTCTTTGTTCCAGACGAACTGTCAGCACTAAAACTAGTTTGGATCTTTGGGCTAGGACTGGGGTTAGCCTCAAACTTATTCCCTCTATAATACAAACTGACATCTTGCTGAGCATTTGGATTCTTCATGATTGCTGTTTTCTGGATATCCAACTCATGCTCTTCAATCTTTTGAATAAACTGTGCCAGATTCATATTTTGCGATTTTCTCATGTGTTTTATGATCAACAAATAAGTTTCCATTTCTGCTGTGGCAATGCATCAGCAAGTTTATCAACCCATTCATCATCATATTTCTTAATGTCCAATCTTCCCATTTCCAATACCAGATGACAATATCTATCAATGGTCTGCTTTGTTGTTTCATGGTCGAAAGCTGTAAACATATCAAATGATTTCTTCAATAACGCCTTTTTGTTTTTGATCATATATGTGCTTCCTTTGAACTTCTGAATCAATGCATTCCAAATTGACCTAGCTGTATTATCATGTTGGAGCAAGACAAAGATATCTTCTTTAATCGCTTGTTGAAGAATACTGATCATCATTTTCTCACTTGTAAATTTCAATTTGTCACTCTCTGAATAGTCACAAATAGCTTTTTCAATCCCACGTTCATTCTTTGGTTTCTCATAATCTTTCAACAAAGAACACCATGCGTCAAATTTATAAGCTTGCACCCAGTTTTCAAAACGATTTTTCCATCCTTGAAAATCTTCAATGTACATGAGCTTTGGTGGTTTCTGATAAGTTCCTGTTTCGTTCTCACTGTACAATGTTTCGGCAGCTGTAACTAGTGCAATCGGTGTCGCAAACGCATTGTAGAATTCCTCTTCCATGATTCGGAAATTTTTTCACAAAATTACAAGTTCAAACGGAATTAAATCTCAAACGGAATTACTTTCAAATGAAAACACTCCTCAAACGGAATTCTCTCTCAAACGGAATCCCTTTTCAAGCGGAATAGTTGTCTCAAGCAAAATCAGTTCAAGCGGAATTACTACTTGAAGCGAAATAACTAATTTTGTTTGGAACGACTCAAACGAAATCACACACTGAAGAGGAATCAGGTAATTTTTCAACCGAAATACCACTTTCAAGCGGAATCAAGTGCTAATCTCGTTTGAAATGCTGCTGACGTCATCATTTTCGATCTGGTTTTCAAACGGAATTACAGTTTTTACCAATTTTAAGCTGAATTAATGTCCAATATTCTCAAGGATTCTTTAAAACACTGTTTTGCATGACATGTATGAAATTCAAACCTTTTTGACCATGAAATTTTGTGAATTTTGTAAAAGAAGGTGTAGAAGTCAGAAATTATGGCTGTTTTGGCAAGAACTCTTCTTCCTGAGCTCTGATACCACTTGTAGGATCGTTTTGTGAGCCAAACGAGTCAATCAGAAGAGTTCTTATCTATTTCAAAGGCGGAAACAATGAAATAGACTTGTAAAACAGCTAGATTCACTTCAAATTGTCTTGTTTATTGATTATAACAAGTTTCCAGTTGAAACGACACATCGGCAGCAGTTCGGTACCAGAATCATCAAAGTTACAAATGATTTCGCTTGGAGGCTATTTATAGATGAGGTGATTCCGTTTGAAAGTGGCAGTTGCCATTTCAAACGGAATTAACCAAGTTAATTTCGCTTGAAACTGCACATGTCTCTTTCAAGCGAAATTAGCTCATTCAAGCGGAATTAGTTCAATCACACTCAAAACCTCCTATTTTCTCGTACAACGTGCCCTGATCTAACAATTCTAGTACAAAACTCGATACAAGACGAAGTCGACAGACGTTTGCACCAACATATCATTACCTTTCCTTTCCTTGTTTTGGGTAATTTAGTAACAAAATCCATTGTTATCAATTCCCATTTCCACAATGGTATTTCTAATTGTTGTAACAAACCTGAGGGTTTCTGGTGTTCAACTTTAACTTGTGAACAAGGTAAACATTTAGAAACATAGGCTGCTATGTCCTTTTTCATTCCTATCCACCAGAAATTTTTTCCTTAAATCCTGGTACATTTTATCATTTCCTGGATGCATTGTATATTTAGACTTATGGGCTTCTTCTAATGTACGATGACGTAGATTTCCTAATTTAGGTATCCACATTCTCTTCTTATGGAATCTCCAAATTCCATTTGTTCCTTGTTCTAATTCCTTTAGCATACCTTTTAATTTTTCAGTATCATCCTTGATTACTGATTATTGTGCTTCTCTTATCTAATCATTTAAATCTACTTGTAGATTTAATTTAAGAGAACGTACCCTTTTTGGCTTTTCATGATACTTTCGACTTAAAGCATCTGCCACTACATTTGCTTTTCCTTCATGATACTGGATATCACAATCATAGTCACTAAGCATCTCCATCCAGCGTCATTGTCTCATATTCAACTCCTTTTGCCCGAAAACATACCTTAAACTCTTATGATCAGTGAATATGGTAAACTTACTACCATAAAGATAATGTCTCCAAATCTTAAGGGCAAAAATTATAGCTCCTAATTCTAGATCATGGGTTGAATAATTCTCTTCATGATTCTTAAGTTGTCTAGATGCGTAAGCTATAACCTTTTGACGTTGCATCAATACACATCCATAACCTAACTTAGTAGCGTCACAATAGACTACAAAGTCTTTAGTTCCTTCTGGTAACGCTAGTATGGGTGTATGGGTTAATCGTTGCTTAAGGATTCTAAAAGCTTCTTCTTGTTTTGGTCCCCATTCAAACTTAATGGATTTACAGGTTAACTTAGTTAAAGGAATGGCTATTCTAGAAAAATCTCGAATAAATCTTCTATAATAACCAGCCAATCTTAAGAAACTTCTAACCTCGATTGGTGACTCAGGGGTTTTCCATTTAGTAATCGCCTCGATCTTTGTGGGATCCACATGAATTCCTTCATGATTCACTAAATGTCCAAGAAACTGTACCTGTTCTAACCAAAACTCGCACTTTGAAAATTTAGCATAAAGCTTTTCCTTTCTTAATAGACTTAAAAGTGCGTGCAAATGCTTTGCATGATCCTCTTTACTCTTAGAATAAATTAGAATATCATCTATGAAGACGATTATGAATTTATCCAAATATGGCTTACATATTCGGTTCATCAAGTCCATAAATGCAGCTGGGGCATTGGTTAAACCAAATGGCATGACAGTAAATTCATAATGACCATACCTTGTTCTGAAGGCAGTCTTAGGAATATCCTCTTCCTGTACCTTTAATTGATGATATCCTGACCTTAAATCGATTTTAGAGAAAAATCGAGCTCCTTGCAGTTGATCGAACAGATCATCGATTCTCGGTAATGGGTACCGATTCTTAATCGTGACTTTGTTCAATTCACGGTAGTCAATGCACATACGCATTGATCCGTCCTTCTTTTTAACGAACAATATCGGCACTCCCCATGGCGACGAACTTGGTTGTATAAATCATTTTTCCAGCAATTCATCTAATTGTTTCTTTAATTCCTGCATTTTTGCGGCTGCCAAACGATATGGTGCTTTGGCAATTGGTGCTGTTCCATGCAGTAGGTGAATTCTGAATTCAACTTCTCTGTCTGGTGGTAATCCTGGTAATTCTTCTGGAAAGACATCTGAAAACTGGGACACTACTGGAATGTCTTTTAGTTCTTTTCCTTTAGTGTTAGTGATTATGGAAATCAAATACACTATAGAACCTTTTCTTATATAACTTGCAGTTTTCATCACAGAGATGAATTTTGTGGACCTAGAGGATTTATCTCCTTTTATTGTGATCGTTTTACCTTTTGGTGAATTTACTTGAATTGACTTTTGATTACATAAAATACTGGCTTTATTGGCTATTAACCAATCCATTCCTAATATAACATCAAATCCCGTCAGATTCATGGGATAAAGGTTTGCCATAAACTTTTGGTTTAAAATTTCTATTCTTGCTCCCTGCAAGATTTCAGAAATCCTAACAGTTTCTCCATTAGCTGTCTCTACAATACATTCTTGTGGTAGTTTAGTTAATTACTGATTTAGAAGTTTGCAAAACGAAGTATTAATAAAACTTTGGTTTGCACCAGAGTCAAATAATACCTTAGCAAAGACATCATTAACTAAAAATGTACCAGCTATCACGTCTGGAATCATCTTGGCTTCATCTGCAGTCAGAACAAATGCTCTGGCATTTTTAGTGTTCCTGTTGTTCACAGCTGGAGCCAATTTCGGACAGTTTGTCTTAATGTGGCCTTTTTCTCCACAATTATAGCATAATCCATTACTGGATTTTCTCCTGCAATCTTCTTCCTTGTGTCCTGTCATCTTGCAAAAATTGCAAAGAGTGGAGCATTTTCCCGAATGCTTTTTCTTGCAGACCTTGCAGTAAGTGCAGAGGTAGAATCCATATTCCTACGATTATAATTCCCAAAACGGAATTCTTGAGTAAGCCTTTGGGTTAGGTTTCTCCTCTGTTCTTCTTCTCTAGTACGGATTAATTCATCTGTCAAGGTATTTGCTAGTTCTACAGCTTCTTCTATAGTTTGAGGTCTAGCTGCCTTGACTACGTGTCTAATCTCTCCAATTAATCCCCAGATGTAACAGGAGATTAACACTGGTTCAGGCGATGCAAGGGTTGGCACTATTCTAGCATATTCAAAGAATGTGGTAGTATAACCCTTACTATCTACCCCGGTCATTCTTAAGTTTAGGAACTTATTGGCTATCTGTTCCTTTTCATTGGGAGGGCATAATTTCCTTTCTACCATATTCTTAAATTCCTCCCATTCCATGTTGTAAACCTTATCATTTCCTCTTGATTGGAGGATAGTGTTCCACCATTCTAAGGCTGAGTTCTTAAATAAATTAGAAGCAAACATTATTTTGTCTTCTTCCGCACATTTACTTATTTTTAGAACAACCTCAGTCTTCTCTATCCAGCGTAGAGCTGCAATGGGTCCTTCATTGCCCGAGAATTCTATTGGTTTGAAGGACCAGAATTCCTTGTAAGAACAACCGTAAGACACGGTTCTTCTTCTTTTGGGAATGGGCACTTGAAGTACGGGTCCATTGTTCACACTGTGTTCTGGCTCAATTGGTCGCTTACTGCTATGTTTACTTTTATTATTCGCTTCTTGAATCGTTTGAATAATAAATGGCATTGCATCTATAATTCCTTGTGCCACTATGTGTTGAACAACACTATTATCTATTTGGTTTCCATTGTTATTGATGCTCGGATTCTCATTAACCACGTTAATGTTACTCTGGTTATCGTTATTCAGATTTCCTTGATTTCCTTCGTCGGCCATCTGAATTTTAAACATTTATCCCATATTAATATCACAAAATAATATTTATATAGTCAATCACATGACACCCATTTTTGCCAAAAACGTCGATCATTGCGACTTTTACTCTATTCATCTACTATTATGCATCTATTACACACTAGTACTGAAATAAAAATTACAATACCAACTGAAATAGAATTACACTAATAGTAATAGGCATCCGTACACACATATTTTATTTTATTTTTATTATTATATTATTATTACTAATACCATCTCCTCCATCACATCTACGGATATGGATTCATCCAAAAATCCATATTGCGCTCATCGTATTTCCATACGAGTCGCTCTCCCACCTGTCGCATTCTCTCACTGCTCTCTAAAATTTCCTCTCCAAAAGTCCTAAGTTCTTGTACGTTTTCTGCACTCATTGGGGTGCAGGTTCTAGGACTGGGTTTGGAATCTGGGGTGCGGGTTCCTGATATGGGGGTGAAAGTGCCTGAAATCGGTAAGGATCTTCTAAGATCTCCCTAATGTAGTCATCATGGTAATAGGGATCTAAAGGGTCCATACCTGGATAGGCTCCTATGTTTTGCATGGGTGTGTCTTCATGTATTGGGTAACGTTGCACAAAGTCCCTATTGTCGTCCCACCAGGGGTCGTAATTTGGGTCTAGGGGGTTTGGTGCTGGTACCCTAACGATTTCTTCCGGATTGAAGTCATGCATCTCCACTTGGTTTTCAGGGTTTTCTATCTCCATGGGTTGGTCAGGGATGGGCAGTTGTGGTTGGGGTGCTATTATTTGTTCTAGATTTGGGTCAGCTGCAGTGGTTGCTAGTATGTGGATGTTGGCTATACCCCTATTTATCATATCCTGGGCATAGGCATCTGTCTCTCTCTTGGCTGCTGCTAGTACCCACTGTTCCTGTAACTTTTTCATACGTTTTCTACGCTCGTGTGCCCTCTACTGAACCATCCCCTCTTTTTCTGAGGAAATGGCTCATCTGACTGAGCCTTAAATACAAAGATTCCTTCTTCCGTATCAGCAGAGTACCCTGAGAGGGCAGGCTGAGAAGAGGAGGTGCCTTCGCTTGTAGGCGAACCAGACAATTGACGGTACGCGTCAGATGGTCCTTGGTCGCTCATACTGTAAACTAACAGATAGTCAAATAACACATAACAAATAAATACAGTTATGCATGTATTTCCGTAATTTATTTCCTAACACTTTATAATTTGATGTCAGCAGAACACCTCTATGGCTGAATCAGTGGCTTAGCTCTGATACCACCTCCTGTCGCAACCCCCGATCCCTGGTTTCCGGGGAACGGGCGGCCGCGAGCCAGTTTCAGTGGTATCTTGTATTGTCTAATTTTGGCAGCGGAATTTTTCATCAGGACCGTAGTTAGGAAATGTTTATCAGAGTAAAATACCACATTTTCATAATATTAAACAAATGGGTTAAAACCCAGGTTCATAGTACATGCTTTTTCATAGGAATAAATCCTATTTATTTAATAAAAACATCTATTTTATTTTTAGGTAACTTTATTGCCACTTTTCCAAGTCTTCAGTGCTGTCCAGCTGGCTTCTATTTGGCTTTCACATTTTGTTACCTGAAACGCGTTTTAAAAACATTTGTCAGTGAGAAATACTGGTGAGTGAATCCCAGTTTAATCAAGTTTAAATAAAAAGTCCCAGTGTACAGTATTGAGGGCGATCCCGTAATTATATTTGTTTACAAGACATAACAATTAACATCCATGGTACTGTCGAAACCGACTTGTGGACATGTTATTCCTTGACCAGGTGGTAACAAATTTTGTATACAAAACCCCAACATACTCATCATAATTGTATTCTTACAAATACTCAATAACTGTTATTCGCATGGAAAAGTATTTAAGGTTTTGTAAAAACATTTAACAAAAAGGTTTACAAAAAAATGGATCAACTCACATTGCTGTCTTAGGTTTTCCGTAAGGGTTTCCCGGTGACAATCTATAATTAACACAAATGTACACGCGTTAGTATTAATAATCCATTTTAACATTAGTAATACCCTCCCCGAGACGGCATTCCAATGACTACGTCGGGCAGAACCACGACAGCCATTACGGAACACTAGATCAATCGGGCAGCGTATCTAATACGTATCCAGGGGTTATAATACTTACAACGGATCAGAACAATTAGGGGGGGGGGGTATAATACCCGCTTATAAAGCCAAATATTCACATTTTGAGATTGAGAAACGAATTGTGAGCGAATTCTGGTTGAATCTGATGGCCTTCTTATATAGGTGCTGAAACTGGTCCTCATGCGGCCCGCGTAACACATGGGCTGGGCTTACGTGGCCCGCGTTGACTCCAGGTCATCGTGTAGCTCGTCCGGATCAGCGTATAGACTTGACACGATGATGACACGTGTCATCACCGGGCTGCGCCACATTTTGGGACTATCGTGGCCCGCGTAAACTAATGGGGGTCTTACGCGGCTCGCCTGAACTTAAAGAAATTAGCGAAATCATGTTCTAACCTTCATACCGCCCGAGTAAGGTTGGGGTGGGGTCCTACGCGGCCCGCCTCAACTTAATATTTCTATTTTTATTTATTTTTAATGCTATTTAATATATTAGAGGCCCGTTTTCGCGTATGGAGTGTATTTTGGGACATTTTTAGAATAATTTAAAATATTCTAGGGTGTCGGAAAAATAATCGAGGGTGTTGGTTTTATTTGAAGAATGTTACATTTAGCCTCCCGGGGGCTAGTGGGAATGGCTCCACGATATCAACCGCCCATTTCTGGAAAGGCCAAGCAGCTGTGACTGGGATTAAGTTGTTTTTTGGGCGGAACGTTTGGGGAGCAAACTTCTGGCAACTGTGGCACCTTCAGAGTTCTTCTACCGCGTCCTCATGCATACCGGGCCAATAGTACCCGGCGTAATGAATTTTGGCGACCACTGCCCAGGGTCCAGCGTGAATGCCACATATACCCGCGTGTATCTCTTGAATTAGGTACTTAGCTTCTGCTGGGGATACACATCGCAGCTGTCACGGCCCCCGACCCGGTTTGACCCGTTTCAGGAGCCGCAGGACAAAAAATCCCGTGGTATTTATTTAACAGCGGAAGTTTTCTTCAGGATCTTTTGAAAACTGAAATTTCCCGATTATTTTATTTCACAATTCGGGATAAAACCCGGTAATTTACAATCATCTGATTTCACTGAGAAATCTTTATTTTACAAAACATGTTTCCTTATTTTATTTTGAGCCACTTCTTTAAGCTGGTAGTGCATCACGGCACTTTTCCTGGATCACAACAAATCACCTGAAACATGTTTGAAAAAGGTTTTGTCAGCGGGAAATACTGGTGAATCATTCTTTTTACTAAAACGACTCGTTTGTTATAATTTACAGTATTAAGAGCGATTACAATGTTTCCTGATATCAACCAACTACCCACAGTATTTGTCACTCGACATTCATCGGTAGCCTCTTAGCCCGATGGTCTCTGTGACTATGGTCATATCACCCCTTGGCTACCCCGTTGTCCAATGGTGAAGTTTATCAAGTAATGTATACAAAACCCCACATACTGGCTGTAATTTGGTGATTACAAAGACTTAATCCCTGTAATTATAACTTTGAAAATAAACATGCTTTTGTAAACAAATTTGATAAAAAGAGAATGACTCACATTGCAGATTTATTTGAGCAGAGCCTAGCCTACTGATTAGCCTTTTAACCTAAATTACACGGCCCGCCTGAGAACCAAGATTTTATTTTTTCTTGATTTTTGATGTAGGGTAAGGTTTCAGGGTAAGGTTTCAGGGGTTCGGGTTTATACTTACGGGTATTTTTAGGATAATTTTGAGAGTTCTTACATCCTCCTCACCTTATTTAAAATCTCGTCCTCGAGATTTATTGGAATAAGTGAGGATACTTTCGCTTCATCTTGGATTCCAGCTCCCAAGTGTATTCAGGTCCTCTCTTTGAATCCCACTTTACTTTGACAAGCACTAGTCGTTTGTGCTTGAGAAACTTGGTCTTTCTGTCTTCTATTTGAAGTGGTTTCTCAATAAATTTTAACTTTTCGTTTATCTCTATATCTTGGAAAGGTACTACCAAGGATTCGTCAGATAAACATTTCTTAAGATTGGATACATGAAATACATCATGTACTCCTGCCAGTTCCTCTGGTAGTTGTAATCGATAAGCAACTGGTCCTATACGTTGAATCACTGAAAATGGTCCTACGTATCGTGGATTTAGTTTTCCTTTCTTACCGAACCGAACTACTCCTTTCCAAGGAGATACTTTCAATAGTACTTTGTCTCCAACTTGAAATTCCAATGGCTTCCTTCTATTGTCTGCATAACTCTTTTGACGATCTCGAGCCGTCTTCAATCTTTCTTTGATCTGAGTGATTTTATCAGTGGTTTCTTGCACAATCTCCGGACCCGATAATTGACTTTCTCCTATTTATGCCCAACAAACTGGAGTTCTGCACTTTCTTCCATACAGTGCCTCGAATGGGGCAGTTTCAATACTTGAATGATAACTATTGTTATAGGAGAATTCAATTAAAGGTAAATGGTCGTCCCAATTTCCACCAAAATCTATCACACATGCTCTGAGCATGTCTTCTAGAGTTTGGATTGTTCTTTCACTTTGTTCGTCTGTCTGAGGATGATATGCAGTGCTTAGATTTAGTCGAGTTCCCATTGCTTCTTGAAAACTTTTCCAGAAATGGGAAGTGAAACGACTATCCCTATCTGATACAATGGAGAGTGGAACTCCATGTAAGGATACTACTTCATCCACATATAACCTTGCCATCCTTTCCATGGTAAAGGTTTCTTTCATCGGTAGAAAGTGAGCTGATTTGGTTAATCGATCCACGATTACCCAAATTGCATCATTCCCTTTTCTGGTTTTGGGTAACTTAGTAACAAAATCCATTGTTATGAGTTCCCATTTCCATACAGGCATTTCTAACTGTTGTAGTAGACCTGAAGGTTTCTGGTGTTCTGCCTTAACTTGTGAACAAGTAAGACACTTAGAAACATATCGAGCTATATCCTTTTTCATTCCTATCCACCAAAAGTTGTTTCTTAAATCCTGGTACATTTTATTATTTCCTGGGTGCATAGTGTACCTAGATTTATGGGCTTCTTCTAAAATTTTATTTCTTAATTCTCCCTGCTTAGGTACCCAAATTCTGATTTTGTGGAATCTCCAAATTCCATCAACTCCTTGTTCTAATTCTTTTATTCGTCCCTTCATTCCTTCAGCATCATCTTTGATTGCTGTTTCTTGAAAATACTTCAATTGTTCCATTAAATCTAGTTGTAGATTTAATCGAAGAGCACGAACCCGACGTTGTTTCTCATGGTACTTACGACTTAAGGCATCTGCAACTACATTTGCCTTTCCTTCGTGATACTGAATATCACAGTCGTAATCACTTAGAATTTCCATCCATCTCCTTTGCCTCATGTTTAACTCTTTTTGCCCAAATATATATCTTAAACTTTTGTGATACGTATAGACAGTAAATTTACTTCCGTACAGATAATGTCTCCAAATTTTAAGAGCAAAAATTATGGCTCCTAACTCTAAGTCATGGGTTGTATAATTTTCCTCGTGCTTTTTCAATTGTCTTGAAGCATATGCAATTACCTTCTTGCGTTGCATTAGCACACATCCTAATCCTAGTTTTGAAGCATCACAGTAAACTTCAAAATCTTCAGTTCCTTCTGGTAAAGCTAGGATTGGGGCATTTGTTAACTTTTGCTTTAAAATTCTAAAAGCTTCCTCTTGCTTAGGTCCCCATTCAAACTTAACTGCTCTACAGGTTAGCTTAGTTAATGGTACAGCTATCTTGAAAAAATCCTTAATAAACCGTCTATAGTATCCGGCTAAACCTATAAAACTTCTAATTTCCATTGCGGATTGTGGAACCTTCCATTTGGTAATTGCTTCTATCTTAGCAGGATCTGCGTGAATACCTTCGTGATTCACCATGTGTCCGAGGAATTGCACTTCTTGCAACCAAAATTCACACTTCGAGAATTTGGCGTACAACTTTTCTTTTCTTAACAAAGTTAAGAGTGCATGCAAATGCTCACAATGCTCGTCCTGACTTTTTGAATAAATAAGTATATCGTCGATAAAAACAATTACAAATTTATCCAAATATGGTTTACAGATTCTATTCATCATGTCCATGAATGCGGCAGGTGCATTCGTTAATCCGAAGGGCATGACTGTAAACTCGTAATGACCATACCTAGTTCTGAAAGCAGTTTTAGGTATGCCTTCTTCTTGTACCTTCAATTGATGATATCCGGAATGTAAATCGATCTTAGAAAAATATCTAGCTCCTTGAAGTTGATCAAAAAGATCATCAATCCTAGGTAATGGGTATCGATTCTTAATTGTAACCTTATTCAATTCTCTATAATCAATACACATTCTCATTGAACCATCCTTTTTCTTTACAAATAATACTGGTGCTCCCCACGGGGATGAACTAGGTTGTATGAAACCTTTACTTAGTAATTCATCTAATTGCTTTTTCAGTTCTAACATTTCTGTAGGTGCTAACCGATAGGGTGCCTTGGCTATCGGTGTAGTTCCTGGAATTAGATGGATTCTAAATTCTACCTCCCTATCTGGTGGTAATCCTGGTAAATCTTCTGGGAATACATCTAGGTATTCTGAGACTACAGGAATTTCCTTAAGTTCTTTACCCTTAGTATTAATGATTACTGAAATCATATATACTATTCCTTGTTTTCGTTCATAACTAGCAACTTTCATTACTGATATGAACTTCATGGGTTTTCGTGGTTTATCTCCTGTAATCGTGATTATTTCTCCAGTAGGTGCCTGAATTTCTACAGAATTTTTATCACAAAGGATTCGAGTATGGTTGGCTACTAACCAATCCATTCCTAATACGACATCGAATCCAGTTAATTTCATTGGCAATAGGTTTGCATGAAATTTATGACCTGAAAGTTCTATATTTTCTTTTTGCAAAACCTTATCTATTTTGACAGAATTTCCGTCTGCCGTTTCGACTGTAAAGATTTGCCTAAGGTTGGTTAATGGTAAATTAAGAGCTTGGCAGAATGAAGTATTTATAAAACTTTGGTTTGCACCAGAGTCAAATAATATTTTTGCGTAAATATTGTGAACTAAGAACGTACGAGCTATCACATCTGGAATGAGTTCTGCTTCCTGAGTAGTCAGCTGGAATGCTCCGACATTCTTTTTAGTAACTCCATCGGCTGTCTTAGCTTTGTTGTCTGCTGGTTTGACCAATTTAGGACATTCTGTTTTGAAATGTCATGCTTCACCACAGTTAAAGCAGATTCTTGTTTTCTTTCTGCAATCTTCTTCACAATGTCCTATGCCTTTGCAAAAATTGCAAGTTACATTACATCTTCCATAATGTTTCTTTTTGCAATTTCTGCAGAATGGCGAAGTTGAAGATTGCCCTGTTCCTTTTCTCTTGAAGTTACTACTATTACCCATACGAATTCCTTGGGTAATTTTCTGAGCCAGTTCCTTTTTCCTGTTTTCATCTCTTGTGCGTACCAATTCGTCAGTTAGGGTATTAGCTAATTCTACCGCATCGTCAATAGTACGAGGTCTTGCAGCTTTAACGATGTTACGGATTTCACTAATCAGTCCCCAAATATAGCGAGAAATGAGTACCGGTTCTGGCGAAGCCAGTGTTGGTACCACTCTAGCATATTCAAAGAATGTCGAAGTATAACCGCGACAATCTACACCCATCATTCGATGGTTTAGGAACTTATTTGCCATTTGATCTTTTTCATATTCGGGACAGAATTTTCTTTCTACAAGACTTTTAAATTCTTCCCAGTTTATGGCATAGGCCCTATTTCTTCCTTTTGCTTGTAACACCGTGTTCCACCATTCTAGCGCCCCTTCTTTGAAAAGATTTGACGCGTACATGACCTTGTCGTCCTTGTCACATTTACTTATTGTGATTACTGCCTCGGTTTTCTCTAACCAACGCAGTGTCGCAGTCGCTCCTTCATTGCCTACAAATTCAGCGGGTTTACAAGCAAGAAATTCTTTGTAAGTGCAACCAGGTGTTACAGCTTTCATTTTCTTAGGGAGCGGAGCTTGCCGTGGTTCATTATCATGATTAATATGATTATCGCCTCTGTTTATGCTATTACTGAAGTTATCTTCAGAAATACGTTTACTAGGAACGATTTGTTGCGGTTCGATTGGATTTCTAACAGCAGCAACGATTGCTGGAATAGCATTGGCTATCCCTTGAGCAACGATATTTTCTATATCTTGCCTAGTCATATATTGATCCCCCGGTTGTTGCTCAGATTGATTAACCTCATTAACTGGTTCATTATTAGCGTTTTCCATCTGATAATTAATATATATAATTTATTAGTATCCAATAAATAATAATCATACACAAAACAATTATACAAAGTTCATAACACAAATATAGCCAAAACTATCAATTTCTTGATTCCCATTTTTATATATTTTATAATATGCATCCATACACATCTTCATCTTACAAGTTTTATTTTAGTTATTTTACAGACTATATTCTACTTATTTATTTTACAATCACAGTTTCACAACCCATTATCCTTTTGTCAGTTGGTATTTCAGTAACGACGTTCCCTCTCATCGTATTTCCAGGAGATCTGTTCTCCTACTTCTCTGATCCTATTTCCTGCATCCATTAGCTCCTCGCCAAAGTGGCGGAGTTCAGCTAAATTTTCATTACTCATGGGTGGATTTGGTATAGGTTCTGGGTCGAACTGAGGGAGAAAGGAATAAGGACTGTTGAGCAGGTTTTGGAACTGCCAATCATTGGTCCACCACTCGTCCATTCCTAATGGTTGGGTATGAATTATAGGTTCTGAGATTGCTGGTTCTAAGTTTATAGGGATTTGATTTTCGACAGGATAAGAGTAAAAATTATTATTGACAGGCCTGACTACGTCACAGCTTGCCAATGCACGATCCAATTCATCCTAAAATGGTAATTCCTCAACTTGTCTAGAGCTTTCCCTAGTTTCTCTCTGGGTCTGCCTAGAAACTTCCCCAAACTCCTTTTCCATCTGCCTTGAATATTCCCCAAACTGTATTTCCATCTGCCTAGAACTTTCCCCGTCTTCAATCCCCTTTCCTTTATCTAAGGGATTTTCTATTTTAGGAATCTTCCTAGTTGTGGGTTTCCTCCTGCGCACACGCCTCCATCCTACAAATCTCCTCCTTTTCTTGGCTTGGGTTTCTCCGGAGGTGGAGCGTTGAATTCCATAGGTTCTTCTATGTCTGGTATATACCTATTGAAATCTCTGGAAACCTCTATTTTTACCGGATAGAGATTTAGATTGTGAAGGGCTTCAGACAAGTCATTCATACTGTTTAGCACAAAATATACAAAAATTGCTAAGTTAAAATTTTATACCAAATTTCATAAATAACCTGTAAATATTATTGCATACCGTGTGAATAACTTAATACAAAAACAACTGAAATTTAAAACACACTAGGGTTTATTTGTAAATTTATTTATTTACTGGATCAGGGTTCTAGCTTATAGTAAATAAGGGTGCTAAAACTTGAAACAAAATATTTAAAGATTTGCATTTACGGCTACAGTGGCTAGCGTATAAAGATCTGTCCATTTTCATCTAACTTGTCTTCCCAAGGTGGTTTACTGGTTAATTCCTGGTTAACTTTCTTTTCTCGGGATTTCTTTATTTTCTCTTTACTTTTACTAATAATCAGACTTCTTTTACTAGGAGAAAGTGGTTCCTCATATTGTGCCTTTCGCACAAATATTCCTTCATCAGGAATTACAGAGTGATTTGAGGATTTTGTTTGGGATGAACTTCCCTTCTCGTTGGATGACCTATCTAATTTAAGATAGA
Organism: Helianthus tuberosus; assembly: GCA_030545235.1. Taxonomy (NCBI): domain Eukaryota; kingdom Viridiplantae; phylum Streptophyta; class Magnoliopsida; order Asterales; family Asteraceae; genus Helianthus; species Helianthus tuberosus. The sequence goes on from CM060362.1 coordinate 7,791,509, forward strand.
TATTTGAAAGCTTTTGCTTACCCATACTGTACACAAATATTCAATTAATAAAACACATAATCACAAATAGCAATTAGTAAAAATTAAGTATTTTCTAAATACTTAATTGGCTTAAATCAGTGGCTCTGATACCACCTTTTTCTGTCACGGCCCCCGACCCGGTTTGACCCGTTTCAGGAGCCGCGGGACAGAAAATCCCGTGGTATTTATTTAACAACGGAAGTTTTCTTCAGGATCTTTTTAAAACTGAAATTTCCCAATTATTTTATTTCACAGTTCGGGATAAAACCCGGTAATTTACAATCATCTGATTTCACTGAGAAATCTTTATTTTACAAAACATGTTTCCATATTTTATTTTGAGCCACTTCTTTAAGCTGGTAGTGCTTCACGGCACTTTTCCTGGATCACAACAAATCACCTGAAACATGTTTGAAAAAGGTTTTGTCAGCGGAAAATACTGGTGAATCATTCTTTTTACTAAAACGACTCGTTTGTTATAATTTACAGTATTAAGAGCGATTACAATGTTTCCTGATATCAACCAACTACCCACAGTATTTGTCACTCGACATTCATCGGTAGCCTCTTAGCCCGATGGTGTCTGTGACTATGGTCATATCACCCCTTGGCTACCCCGTTGTCCAATGGTGAAGTTTATCAAGTAATGTATACAAAACCCCACATACTGGCTGTAATTTGGTGATTACAAAGACTTAATCCCTGTAATTATAACTTTGAAAATAAACATTCTTTTGTAAACAAATTTGATAAAAAGAGAATGACTCACATTGCAGATTTATTTGAGCAGAGCCTAGCCTACTGATTAGCCTTTTAACCTAAATTTAATAACATGCACACGAACTCGGTTAGTAACTAATACAGCATTTACGATAACTCACGAGATTAAACCTTCACATCGAATGACAAAGTGCGATACTTAAACATCCATCGAATTAACGACGAATGACAAAGCATAAACCCTAATGTGGGCAGCACTTAAACATCCATTGGATAGTTTAATCGATCGAACATTGAATCGTAGCAGCGATCGAGTTAATACCCGGTATCGGAGCAGTGCCTCGCTAATATTGAAAGTATTTTCGACTTCAGAATACTAAAACTTCGTTTTCGAAAGTTTGTTTCGACACCATCAGACTGTGCATGCAACAAGCTATTTATAGGTAAAATTAGGGTTTCACGCGGCCCGCGTAAACCCTTAGCCTAACCTTATGCGGCCCGCGTGGCCGCCCAGTCTACGACTAGCCTTGACCAGTCACAAGTAGGTTAGCCAGGTGGTCATTACGTGGATCCGGAACACTTATCCGGTCAACCCATCATTGAGGCGGCCCGCGTAAGACATACCTTGTCTCTCACGCGGCCCGCCTAAGAACCAAGATTTTGTTTTTTCTTGATTTTTGATGTAGGGTAAGGTTTCAAGGGTTCGGGTTTATACTTACGGGTATTTTTAGGATAATTTTGAGAGTCCTTACAGCAGCAGTGGTCCCAAATATGATTTTCGGTATAGGACGCCACCGTTTACTTCATACGGCAACGCTTTTGTTTGTATCTTTTGAGTTTTTCCCCTGGCGGAAGGTAATTCCCCCTTTGTGAGGAATTTTAATATGGGAGTGTACCAACAGGGTTCTTCCGCTGTAACGGCGGAGACATCCCGGAGTTCAATGGAAGCCATTTGCAATGTTTCTACCTTTACTTCTTTTTCCATGCCGGAAGTGGCGAGTTTGCTCAGAGCGTCTGCTATTTGATTTTTTCCTCTGTGAACGTGATTGAGTGTGACGCTGTCAAAGGAAGCTATGAGCTCTTTCGTTTTAGCTAGATACTTCGCCATTGACTCGTCCTTGGCTTTGTACGTTTCGTTTACCTGGTTATTAACCAGTAAAGAATCAACATACGCATCCACTCTTGTAGCTCCCATGGATTGGGCCATCCTTAAACCCGCCAGTAGCGCCTCATATTCTGCTTCATTGTTGGAGCATTCAAAGACAAAACGTAAGGCGTACATCAGTCTTATTTCATCTGGGCTTATCAACATTAGACCTGCTCCAGAGCCTTTTCTGCTGAATGATCCATCGGTATAAAGCTTCCAGGTTTGTCTAGCTGTGCTAGACTCTGGGATATCCCGAATAGCGGGGTCCTGTATAGTTTCTCCCTCGGGAATTTCGGCCAGGAAGTTGGCGATTACCTGCCCTTTAACTGCTGTTCGTTTTCGGTACTCGATGTCCAATGCTCCCAACTCAATTGCCCATTTTGCCAATCTTCCGGAGATCTCAGGCTTGTGCAAGATTTGCTATAACGGGTAGTTTGCTAAAACCTGTACGCGGTGCCCTTGAAAGTATCTTCGTAGCCGCCGGGTAGCGTGAACTAGAGCAAGCACCAACTTTTCAAGAGTTGGATACCTCGTTTCGGGTCCCGCCAAAACTCTGCTGATGTAGTAAATGGGTGTTTGTTTCCCATTTCTCTCTACCATGAGTACCGCGCTTATCGCGTTATGTGCCGCTGCCAGGTACATTTTGAGTAGCTCTTCCGGATATGGCGCAGTTACCATGGGTAGTTTCTCGATGAAACGCTTCATGTCTTGTAGGGCTTCTTCCGCTTCGCTGGTCCATTTGAAGTTCTTCTTGTTAAGGCAGTCCTTCAGTGTTTTTATAAATGGAAAAGACCTTCGACGTGCCTTGCCAAGAATCTATTTATGGACACCAGACGCCCGTTTAATGCTTGCGCTTCTTTCAGAGTCCTGGGGGAGGGCATCCGCTTTATGGCAGCTACTTTTTCCGGGTTGGCTTTAAAACCGTCCCGGGTGACTACTACCCCCAAGAACTTGTCTTCCTCGACCCCGAATGAACACTTCTTGGGGTTGAGCTTGTTGTTATACTCCCTGAGCATTTGGAAGGTTTCTTCAATGTCTACCAGCATTTGTTTTTCTTCACTGCTCTTGATTTCTAAATCATCGACGTATACTTCTAAGTTCCTGCCGATTTGTTTTTCAAAAGCTTTGTCCATGAGCCGCTGATAAATAGCTCCGGCGTTTCACAGGCCAAAAGGCATCTTGGTATAACAAAAGATACCCACATCAGTATGAAACGCCGTTTTCTCTTCATCGTCTTTGGGCATTTTGATTTGGTGATAACCCTTATAGGCGTCTAAGAAACATTTGTACCTATTAAGGACCAGGGAGTCAACTTTGAAATCCACCTCCGGTAGCGGGTAAGCATCCTTGGGGCATGCTTTATTTAGATCTTTGAAGTCTATGCACATCCGCCACGTACCGTCTGGCTTCTTGACCATCACGGGGTTTGATACCCATATGTGGTACTTTGTTTCTCTCAGTATTCCAGCTTCAACCAGCTTTCGTACTTCTTTGACTACAGCTGTTTTTCTATCTGGAGCCATGCTTCGCTTTCCCTGTGCGACGGGTTTAATGCCCGGGAGTGTAGCTAGCCTGTGCTCTGCCCTCTCCCGGGGTATTCCGGTCATGTCAGAATGTTCGAAAACGAAGATTTCGGCGTTTCTTCTCAGCAGTTGTTTTAGGTCATTTTTGACTTCTGGGGAGAGACTATCCCCTATAGTTACTGTCTAATCTGGATGGCGTGTGCTTAATACCCATCTTTCAGGACCGATGGCACCGGTAGGCCCCTGTCGGCATCTTTTGGTGTCCAATACCTCTCCCACCTTATCTCGAAATACTGTAGCAATACTCCGCAGGGTGGGAAACTTCATGAAACCTCGCTCCGTAGATACAATAGCGTCCAATTTTCCCAGGGTGAACCTTTCGATGATTACATTATGGTAAGACTCTGCGCGTACCACAAGGAATGTAAGGAGTATGGTTCTTTCCCGGGGGGCTTGTCCAAAGGTGACTGGGAAAGTAATTTGGCCGATGGGATCAACCTTTTCCCCCGTAAAGCCTTCGATAGGGGCGTGTACTAACTCAAGCAGTCTTCTATCTTCTGGTTGCATTCTATTGAAGCAATGCTCGTAGATGATATCCTCTGAACTCCCGGTATCTACCAGGATCCTTCTCATGTGATAATCACCTACCGCAGCAGATATGATTAAGGCGTTTGTAGTGAGGTGCAAATCTTCCACTTCAGGCTCAATTGTCATGGTGGCCAGCATCCAAGGTTCGAGGGTGGAAAAACTCCGCTTGGCTCCTTTTCCCTTATTCGCGTGTACCATGTTTAGCTCCCGTGGCCTTTTACTAGGTGCGCCAATTTGTCCGCTTTCACGAAGTATTCTATCTGCTTCTTTAGCTGAAAACAGTCATTAGTATCGTGGCCGCTGCCCTTGTGGTATTCACAATACTTGCTCGTGTCTTTGTTGGGGTTGTCCTTTAGGGGCTTCGGAGGGTTGAACTTGAGGTTCTCAGAGGCTAGGATTTCCGCTGGAGTTTTGCTCAAGTTAGGGTAATCAGATCGCGGCTTAGAGGGTTCATTCCTTGAGTAGGTATTTCTAGGCCTATCATATCGCGAGTCCGTTCTGTCGCCTCTTTGGTATCGCTCTCCTCTGCCTTTACTTTTAGAACCCCGCTGCTCCCTCTCCTCTTGGCTTTTCTGAGCCTCCTTTTTTCTATTGGCCACGTGACTAGCGGCTACCGCCTTTTCTTGTATCACATAAACCTTAGCTATTCTCAAGATTTCATCGATGGTGGGAGGCACACCATCTCTTCCGTGAAGTGTTCGTAATAGCTCGTCATCATTTACTCCTTGTAGGAAAGCTCCACACGCTAGATCGTTTGTGACACCCGGGATTGCCAGGCTTTCTTTATTAAATCTAACGATGAAATTTTCTACCGTTTCATTGTCTCGCCGGCGGATATGGAGGAACTCGTTTCGGTTTTTAGTGTGCCTGCGCTGTTGGCTGAATTGGAAGATGAACTTGGACTCTAGATCTTCGAAACTGTCAATCTCCCCAATGGGCAGGCTGTCCCACAGGACCGGAGCCGCGCCTACCAGCGTTTGTACAAACATTTTACACCAGAAGGGCATAGGCCAACAGGCTACTTCCCCTGCGCTTTTGAATAGATTTAGATGGTCGTCAGGGTCACCTAGATCGTCGTATTTGCCTACAGTTTGAGGCATCTTGGACTTCTCCTTGATAGGAGCTTCCGCTTTTCTTTTGGTGAACTTGGATTTGAAACTTGCATTCACTGGTTTGTAAGGTCTGGTGAGTTCATCTTCTTCTACATTAATGGGTTGTACTGGAGGGATGACCCCGCTTTGGCTGGAACCCTGGGTGACAGGGAGTTGAGTCGGGGCGATGTTTAGCATGGAGCTGGGGCCTCCACCTGGGGAGAATCGAGGCCTAGATGCATTTCCTCTGTCATAAGCAGGTTCCGCCGTTGGCGGGGTCTGACCATATACCGGCTGGGATGTTGGAAAAGTCCACCAGGGGGGCATATAAGCCACGTATAGCAAATGCTGAGCATAGCCTTGCGCCGTCCCCTGAGGAGTGTAAGCCGGAGTATTATATAGAGGTAAATACCCATAAGGGGGTGCATAATAGTACCCGGGGAAGTAAGCCTGATTTCCCGGCGTAACCGGGGCGTTCATGATTCCTGCTGGCATGACCACTGGTTGATGGGGTGGTGTAGATAACTCCGCCGTTAGCACTGCCGAATAAAAGGGTGGCATGGCGTAGGTGACTGAAGGTTAATAATACTGAGGTACGCTTGCCTGTGGTATAACAGTACTTGGGCTTACTGATGTTATTACTGGCATAGTGCTGTAACGTATCGTCTGTGCCCTAGTGGTTGCTGTTGGGGTGAAAACGTTAGCGCCTGTTGTAATTGGTTCCACAGACTGGAACTGCAGAGAAGTGTAGGAAAACAGGTCTGCCTCCGTCGTCCCAGAAGAAACAGCGGTAGTGCCTGTAAAGCCTGGTGGGGGTCCTTCTGCTTCAAATTCCAAGTCGAGTGACCTGGTTACGGCCGGTGAGGTTAGCATGGTGGTAACTGGGCTTGTCTCTAGCAATGGATCGCGAGTTACCATCGCCTGGCTTGGTGTGACTGCTACGTTCTGATCGCTTGCCATAGGGTTCCGTCTGATTGTTACCGAAAGGTCCCACAGATGGCGCCAATGAAGAAACACTACCTTTGCGGTAGTATCCGACTAAGACTTCAACTCTTGGCGACCCGAACTGTTAGCTGCAAAACAGAACACCGTTAGGACTCGTTACAGGAATGGGGTTATTCCTGTAACCACCCTCCGGCATGAGAATAAGTCTCGGTTTTGGGAGTAAAAGAGTATGCGTAGAGAAGAGAGTAAAACGAGAGCAAGATGATCATACCTTAGATGTTTTCCCTTATTTATAGTTTACCATTAGGGTTTCTCCTAACTTGGGATGGGCTCGATAAGTTAGGGATTTACACGATCTTCCCAAAAGAACGGGGATTCAGTTACGTGATTTATCCATGCAGAATAGAACATTCTAGAATAAATATTCATAATTATTTATTTAGAATAAAATAGTAGGTAATGACCGGGTCGGGTTGGCCGATCCGGGTCATACCTCGTCAGTAACTTAGACATAATTATTCAAAGTTTAACTAACCTAGACAAAATTATCCCAAAAATGTCTTGAATGTCCAAAGTTTAACTTAATATTTATTATTTTTAACATAGTCAAACGAACACGAACGAACGTAAAGGAACGAACATGAACGAATGTAATCGAACATATTACCGAACGTTCACGAACACAGTCGAACGAACGAAACCTTTGTTCGTGTTCGTTCGCTAAGCTAACCGAACGAAATGTTTTGTTTGTGTTCGTTCGTTAAGCTAATCGAACGAACATAAACGAACTTCCTGTCGAACGATTCATGAACTGTTAGCTGAACATTCGGTTCGTTTACAGCCCTAAAACATGTATTGAATTTTACCCTTTTAGAGAACAGACATGCCAATAACCAACAAATCATCAACCCCAAAGTTAGTTAAGGGGGTTTTATAATGCTCTATTATCATTTTTCTGGTCGTTATAGGGGCATATAGAGAGAATGACATTTCTAGAATAATGCCGAAAGAGGAGAAAAAAATGAAAAGTATTATACAAATCACATATTATAATGTAAATTTATTTTAATGAATATCCAACCCATTATGAAATTATTTTAACTAGTGAGTTCCCCCCCCCCCCCCCCGCTTCGCGGCGTGAATTCGATCGTTATTTGTTAGGCTCGCTACGGTACCGACACTCGCTATATTAATTGAAAGAGAAACCTCATCGATCGAAAACAATAAAAATGAATATGATGTTGTTTAGTTGATATCGGTTCGTTTGTTTTGCGTTCTATGTTTATTTTTGTCAACATTGCAATATAATTTTTTTTGCAAATGACTATTGTGCCATGATCATACCAAAGCTAACTAAAACCGACTGAACAACATGTGTATCGGTACTGGTATTAATTTTTATTGTTTTTTATTTCGATAAACTGACGTCGTATCGCTACCATAGTGTATTACACCAAACAACATCGGTACCGGTATGTTTCTCGTTTGAAGATGAATATCGTATCGCTACCACAGTGACCCAGAACGAAACCAAATGAACAACATTGGTTCGGTACCAATATTTGTGTATACTATGTTTTCTTTTAATAAACTGACACCGTATCGCTATCTTAACGTACCATACAACATCAGTACTGATACCTGTATTCATTTTTATGGTTTCCGGTTTTGAAAATTCTTCATTTATACAACTCCTTATGTGATAATAAATGAATATCGGTACATGTAGCGTGACAATCTGAACCAATCGATATCGTTCGAACAACATCGTTGTCGCTATTGGTGTTTGTTTTTGTTGTTTTCGACCAATGTAAAACACGTGTCGATTTCATACCTAATGCCTATATTGTACCGCTAGTGTAACGAACCGTATCGATATCGATCTGATGCCCGCGTAATGTTAAAAAGATTAACATAGACGCGGATTTAGATTTTTTTTTTAAATTTAAGAAACGCAAATTGTTATTCTACCGCTACTGTAACAACTGTATTGATATTGATCCAATTCCTGCGGAATGTTTAAAAAAAAACATAAACACGAATTTAGAGTTTTTTTTTCTAAATATAACAAACGGAAGTTATTACTAAATAAAATACTATTAATAAATAATAAGGGTCAAGTTATTCTACAAAGGCTCCTAATTGTAAGAAGTGTAAGAAAGATTTATAGAGCGACAAGTATCCGATAACCTAAAATTAAATCCACTACATCATCACCCAAAACCTAAACACCCACCCTCACCCACCCCACCACCACCCAAGGCAAACTCGAGGGGTTAAAGTGTATAAGATGAAATGTTGAGTTAAATAAGAAAATATCACACACAAACACATATTCTGCGTGTGTTCTCGATGGTTCAGGAGCTCCAAAGGAGCTCAACCCTAACTCAACCTTAAAGCTTCAAATTGAAGAATGAATCAGGGCCCAAATTCACAACCGAGCATGAATTAGTGATCACCTTCACAAGGGGATCGTAAGGTATGTCTTAAATCAAAGATTGGTGATCATGTGTGAAGTGGGTTATGTTCTAATCCGTAAGTTAATGTGAAATTGATCATGTATAAGTGTTAGAATCGTCATATAGAACATAGGTTATGTATGGTTTGTGTTAATTTGATGTTTAGAGGTGAAACCCACTTGTTTTGGTAAGGATGATGACTTGAATGATCATCCATGTTCAATTCTTGTTGATTGTTGATGAATTATGATGGATATGATGAATTCTTGTGAGTTGAATTGAAAGAAATGTGGTGATGATATGTTTGATGTTTATGTGTGAATGTTATATGTTGATTACTAGTAGGATTTGATGAATTATATATGAACTTAGAAGATTTATGCATAAATTAGTTGTACGTTATGCTTAAAAGGTAGTACTCACATCAAGTGTATGATGAAATGTATATAGTGTCGTCCGTATAGTCAATTATGATGTTGCGGGTATATGTTGATAAGTCGATGATTACATATGGTTAATAGTTGACTTTTGAAAGTCAACAAGTATAAGAAACATGATTTGACTCGTTGTCGTAAAGGTAGGATTATAGGAAGTCGTTGGGTACATGTTATGTTAATATGCGTTATGTGTGATTACATGATGAATTACATGAGTTGGAAAGAAGATGAAGTTGATTTCTATGTAGTATGCTTGTTAGAAATGACTAAGGGAAGTTAAGTGTGGATTATGCGATTGGTATGATTGTTAACATGTACAAATAGGTATGCTAACAAGAATGTGGTTTCGATGACATGGAAGTGTAGGGACCATGTCGAAACGGCCTCAAGCAAGATGTGTTAACGGGTCAAGAAGGGGCAAGGATCGGATACGAGCGCGGACGCATAAGGTAAGTGATTTCTGTAATCACTTCTTAGATTGTTAAGTAATATGGTGTTTTAATTAATTAAACATGATGTTTGAGGGTAGTTATGTGTTGAAGTCCTTCGCCGTAAGTGTTGGGGTTAAAGTTGACTAAAATGCCCTTGGTGGGTATTTTGGGCGAACGACCTGTAAAAGATGTTTAGAAATAAGATAAATGACCAAGTGAATAATTAGGATAAGTACGGAAGCGAAATGTATGTTTTTGAGAATCAAATGCAATGAAATACAAAAATACCCTTAACGGGTCAAAGTAAGCTTTTGAGTAAAATGAGTTTAAAGAATGCAAGATATCCGAGAATTTAATCTTTTATAATAGGCGTCATTGATATTATTAGGTATATAAGAATTTATGGTCAAATAAACAAGTTAGATGGATAAATGCATGAACGGGACAGGATATGGAAAAAGGGTAACAAGCCGAAGGCTTAAAAGTCTGGAATTTTGTTAATCCGGATGTCAGGTCTTAACTCCATAAGATGGAGAATTAAATTACGGACGCGTAGGAAAAAGAATCGGGTAAAACGGACCAATAATGAAGAAGTTATGGCCGTTTCCGTGAAATCGGATCGCGCTGGAAATATGCAGCAACCAGCTGCAAACCTTCTGTCGTTTTGAGGGGGTCGCGTCACGCGACGGCCCGTCGCGTCGCGCGACGGGTGTAGTTTCTCCGAAAAGTTGTTTTCGTGTCTTATTTGATGCCGGGAACTCGTTTAAAGGTGTTTTAAGTCACGTACGTCTAATTTAACTCATGTTTATGTGATCTTAAGGGTATGCACGTAGGTAAATAGATTTGTATGTATGTTTATAAGGATGTGAATAAGTACGTGAGTGTATGTAGGTATGTGTATGGAGAATAGGCATGTACGAGTTTGGTATACTGCAATCAGGTATGTATGTATGTATGTATGTATGTATGTATGTATGTATGTATGTATGTATGTATGTATGTATGTATGTGAATGTGTGATGTCATGACTGTACGTAACAATGTAGGTATGTGTGTATGTAGATACTTATAGAATGATTTAAGTGTATATATATGTAAGGATGCATGTAGATTAGTACTTATGTGTGTACATATGTATGTCGGGAGATAATGTGTATGAAGTTTAAGTATGAACATAATTCTTTCGGTACGATTATGTGTTTATGTTGTTTAATTCGTGTACATGGAGTTATAAGTGTGATGCAGGAATAGCAAAGAAGACTCACCACGAATTATATGACAGGATGGAAAAGCTGGAATGTAAAGAATTAATGAAACGAGAAATAGATGTGAACAAACCTTGTATGTTTATAATGTGTACTAATGTTGTGAATATTATGTGGTGAACGCAGGTATTACCAGTCATGAGGATAACCAAGGATTGGAGATCGAGGATCGAGTCAATAGAGAGATTGTACGGGAACGATGATGTATATATTGTTGTGAAATAAACTATGTTTTTAAGTTATTTAAATAAGTCGAATAATGGATTCATGAGAAAGACTTATGCTAAAGTTAAAGTTTAAATAAGTTAAGGTATTTTTAAATGAAAGGAATTTTATGGTTTGTGTTTCCGCTGCGACTTTTGTCAAATACGATTTAGGGTCTTACAAGTTGGTATCAGAGCCCTGGTTTGAGGGAATCAAGTACGAGAAGGTAAGTACTTGAACTCAAACTTGTGTGCTCTTGAGATAAGAAACCCGTACAATCTAAGACTCGATCAAGATCCAAAGGTAAAAGCTAATGTAATTATGTACTTATGTATACGTATAAAGAAACTGACGGTTTTGTATGTGCAAGGTAAGCATAAGTGTTTGAAGAGGATGATCTGTGAATGCAGTCTAGGATGAATACTAATGCAGGCAAATAGGTAATAAGCGAAATTTGAATCCAGGTACGTAAATACGATATGTGGGTATATGTAATAGTAAAACTTATTAAGGGAAGGAAAATTTTAAATTTAGGATAAGGACAATATAGTAATGAAGTACTGAAAGTGATACACGCGCCGAAACTTAAGTCTACGGACATAAGGTGACAATTACATGAAGGCACGAAACTACTATGTGGATTGTGTACCTGGCCAGTACACGAGAAGCGTATAACGTTCGTGAGATCATGATAATTGTTACAGGTATGTCCAGTAGAGTTGGATAGCAGGCGGGAGTGTGGGTGAAATGGGAAGTAAGACTCTCGGGAAATTGAGAGTATTATGTAAGAATGAAAAACATGCCTGATAAGAATGAAGAATGTTGAATCCGTGATTAAGTGCGGATCAACAAGATATGAATGATATGTTTGAATCCGTGAGACGGATTCAGGGAATGAAAGGTATAAATGCAATGTTTGAATCCGTGCGACGGATTCAAGGATGAAAGGCATGGATGATATGTTTGAATTCGTGAGACGGATTCAAGGGGTGAAAAGGCATGAATGGAATGTTTGAATCCGTAAAACGGATTCAAGGAAAAGAAATGTAGAAATGATATGTCTGAATCTGCGAAACAGATTCAACACATGTAAGGAATGAAAGATGTGAATGATAGGATTGAAATCCGTTAGATGGATTCAAAACATAGAAGTGATGAAAGGTATGAACGTTACGTTTGAACCCGTAGGACAAATTTAAAATGATAAAAAGGATGGAATTAGTCCACATCGGAACGTGTCGATAGTTTGACCGTGGTTGTGTCAAACGAGTCATATGGGTAAATGTAAAGTAAATAAACAAAAGAATGATCATAATAGGCATGCAAAACCTAAGTTGTGAAAGGAAAGAAAGAAGTTTTGAACCAGTTAGGCGTTAAATGTGTTAGTAACAGACCCTTAGGAGTCATAATAAATGGCGGGCTACGACTCGGACAATAAATTAAGTATGAGCGAAAATGATAAGTTTTGCTAACAATACCGAGATGAAGTAATGAATGTTTTTACACGTAAGCATGAATGGAAAGAAGTACGGACGTGTGCCTCAGTACTTACACAATAATTAAGAAATGTCAGTTAAGTTTTGAAGAGTCAAAAGAAGGTTGACGAAATAAGTAATTAGAATGAAAGAATTACATGCAAGAAATGAAATGTGTGATATGTTACAGCTTGGACGTAGGAAATTGTAGAAGGATTTTAAGTGGGTAATTCCCTAGTATAATGAATGTTTAAATGAAATATGCTAACCGCCAATGTTGTTGATGATAAAGTTAGGACTATTGATGTTATGAAACCAATCGTATTGGTGAAAGGATGTGCACGAGCGGAAGCTCATTACATGGATGAATGAAACTTGGCCTGTTACGGCTAGCACCCGAGGAGAAGACGATCGATCTGGGTTGCGGGTCGTTGGTTTAGGAAATGAAAAAGAGGTTAGTAAAATGTTTAACCCATGATTGATTAGATATGAACTAGTACGACACATGGATATTATAAAGTAGGTAATGCATGAAGTGGAAGCAATAGTAATGTGAAATGAACGACATGATTTAAAGGTAACATAAAGGTATGCAAGGTATAAGCAACTGTAGAAAATGTGGAACAAGGATAACATTGAAGTTAAGCACGTATATATGACTATGAAATGGTAGTTTTGTGTGGTAACAAAACAAGAACTAAATGTTAAATAATATATGTATAGAATGAAATCGTAAGAGATAAGATGAATCTGGTAGATCCGTTATGAACAAATTGTATGAATGGATGTATGAGTACAGATTGAGCAAGTATGTGTATTGACCCGTTATTGACAGGTTAAGGAGATGAGAATGATATGCGAAGGTATGATAAGGAAGGTATGGAATTGTTATGAAGAAGTCAATTATATGAATAATTTATGAATCGACAATGGATAGTTACCTATTATTATGATGGATCTATAGAAGTTAGCTATAGATGAGTGGGTACAAATTACAAAGATAGTATAGTCGACGAAAATGATATGAATAATGAAATAAATATAAAGAAATGTCAGTAATGGTAAGTTGCAATTATCTCAAGCAAACGAATGATGAATGAACCGATAGCTACGAAGTACGTTAGCAGCAAGCATTATTTAGTGAAAGAAACAGTAATAAGAACTCTGGGATGGGTTCGTGAAATGGGAGGATAGTCATTGTGATGGACTCGTGGTCGTGTTGAGGGGACGTAGAGAAGGAATAATTAGTGTTAAATAAAGATAAGAAAGGTTTCGGGGACGAAACCTCATTTAAGGTGGGTAGACTTGTAACGCCCCAAAATCCAGATGTTATATATTCGAGATATGTCCTTATGCGTTATGTTATGAAATAAATAACTAGGCCATTTAACTAGGTTAAATGCCCGGTTTAGACTATTAAAAGAGAAAAGTAGTGCCAAATATGTTTTAAAGGCAAACTCGAGGGGTTAAAGTGTATAAGATGAAATGTTGAGTTAAATAAGAAAATATCACACACAAACACACATTCTGCGTGTGTTCTCGATGGTTCAGGAGCTCCAAAGGAGCTCAACCCTAACTCAACCTTAAAGCTTCAAATTGAAGAATGAATCAGGGCCCAAATTCACAACCGAGCATGAATTAGTGATCACCTTCACAAGGGGATCGTAAGGTATGTCTTAAATCAAAGATTGGTGATCATGTGTGAAGTAGGTTATGTTCTAATCCGTAAGTTAATGTGAAATTGATCATGTATAAGTGTTAGAATCGTCATATAGAACATAGGTTATGTATGGTTTGTGTTAATTTGATGTTTAGAGGTGAAACCCACTTGTTTTGGTAAGGATGATGACTTGAATGATCATCCATGTTCAATTCTTGTTGATTGTTGATGAATTATGATGGATATGATGAATTCTTGTGAGTTGAATTGAAAGAAATGTGGTGGTGATATGTTTGATGTTTATGTGTGAATGTTATATGTTGATTACTAGTAGGATTTGATGAATTATATATGAACTTAGAAGATTTATGCATAAATTAGTTGTACGTTATGCTTAAAAGGTAGTACTCACATCAAGTGTATGATGAAATGTATATAGTGTCGTCCGTATAGTCAATTATGATGTTGCGGGTATATGTTGATAAGTCGATGATTACATATGGTTAATAGTTGACTTTTGAAAGTCAACAAGTATAAGAAACATGATTTGACTCGTTGTCGTAAAGGTAGGATTATAGGAAGTCGTTGGGTACATGTTATGTTAATATGCGTTATGTGTGATTACATGATGAATTACATGAGTTGGAAAGAAGATGAAGTTGATTTCTATGTAGTATGCTTGTTAGAAATGACTAAGGGAAGTTAAGTGTGGATTATGCGATTGGTATGATTGTTAACATGTACAAATAGGTATGCTAACAAGAATGTGGTTTCGATGACATGGAAGTGTAGGGACCATGTCGAGACGGCCTCAAGCAAGATGTGTTAACGGGTCAAGAAGGGGCAAGGATCGGATACGAGCGCGGACGCATAAGGTAAGTGATTTCTGTAATCACTTCTTAGATTGTTAAGTAATATGGTGTTTTAATTAATTAAACATGATGTTTGAGGGTAGTTATGTGTTGAAGTCCTTCGCCGTAAGTGTTGGGGTTAAAGTTGACTAAAATGCCCTTGGTGGGTATTTTGGGCGAACGACCTGTAAAAGATGTTTAGAAATAAGATAAATGACCAAGTGAATAATTAGGATAAGTACGGAAGCGAAATGTATGTTTTTGAGAATCAAATGCAATGAAATACAAAAATACCCTTAACAGGTCAAAGTAAGCTTTTGAGTAAAATGAGTTTAAAGAATGCAAGATATCCGAGAATTTAATCTTTTATAATAGGCGTCATTGATATTATTAGGTATATAAGAATTTATGGTCAAATAAACAAGTTAGATGGATAAATGCATGAACGGGACAGGATATGGAAAAAGGGTAACAAGCCGAAGGCTTAAAAGTCTGGAATTTTGTTAATCCGGATGTCAGGTCTTAACTCCATAAGATGGAGAATTAAATTACGGACGCGTAGGAAAAAGAATCGGGTAAAACGGACCAATAATGAAGAAGTTATGGCCGTTTCCGTGAAATCGGATCGCGCTGGAAATATGCAGCAACCAGCTGCAAACCTTCTGTCGTTTTGAGGGGGTCGCGTCACGCGACGGCCCGTCGCGTCGCGCGACGGGTGTAGTTTCTCCGAAAAGTTGTTTTCGTGTCTTATTTGATGCCGGGAACTCGTTTAAAGGTGTTTTAAGTCACGTACGTCTAATTTAACTCATGTTTATGTGATCTTAAGGGTATGCACGTAGGTAAATAGATTCGTATGTATGTTTATAAGGATGTGAATAAGTACGTGAGTGTATGTAGGTATGTGTATGGAGAATAGGCATGTACGAGTTTGGTATACTGCAATCAGGTATGTATGTATGTATGTATGTGAATGTGTGATGTCATGACTGTACGTAACAATGTAGGTATGTGTGTATGTAGATACTTATAGAATGATTTAAGTGTATATATATGTAAGGATGCATGTAGATTAGTACTTATGTGTGTACATATGTATGTCGAGAGATAATGTGTATGAAGTTTAAGTATGAACATAATTCTTTCGGTACGATTATGTGTTTATGTTGTTTAATTCGTGTACATGGAGTTATAAGTGTGATGCAGGAATAGCAAAGAAGACTCACCACGAATTATATGACAGGATGGAAAAGCTGGAATGTAAAGAATTAATGAAACGAGAAATAGATGTGAACAAACCTTGTATGTTTATAATGTGTACTAATGTTGTGAATATTATGTGGTGAACGCAGGTATTACCAGTCATGAGGATAACCAAGGATTGGAGATCGAGGATCGAGTCAATAGAGAGATTGTACGGGAACGATGATGTATATATTGTTGTGAAATAAACTATGATTTTAAGTTATTTAAATAAGTCGAATAATGGATTCATGAGAAAGACTTATGCTAAAGTTAAAGTTTAAATAAGTTAAGGTATTTTTAAATGAAAGGAATTTTATGGTTCGTGTTTCCGCTGCGACTTTTGTCAAATACGATTTAGGGTCTTACAAAAAACCAAAAAATAATAAAAAATCAAAAAAATTCTAAAAAATCCAAAAAAATCAAAAAAATTATAAAAAATCCAAAACATTCTAAAAAATAAAAAATTCTAAAAAATCCAAAAAAATTCTAAAAAATAAAAAAAATAATAAAAAATCCAAAATATTCTAAAAAATCAAAAAAGTAATAAAAAATCCAAAAAATTCTAAAAAATAAAAAAACTCTAAAAAATAAAAAAAAATCTAAAAAAATCTAAAAAAAAAATCCAAAAAATTCTAAAAAATAAAAAAATTCTAAAAAATCAAAAACTCTAAAAAATCAAAAAATAATAAAAAATCTGAAAAAATCTAAAAAATCAAAAAAATTATAAAAAATCCAAAAAATCAAAATATCCAAAAAGTTCTAAAAAATCCAAAAAATTTAAAAAAATCAAAAAAGTGATAAAAAATAAAAAAATTAGTAAAAAATCTAAAAAAACACAAAAAAAAATTCTAAAAAACCAAAAAAAAAAATTTAAAAATTTAAAAAAATCTAAAAAAATCCAAAAAATAATAAAAATCCAAAAAATTCTAAAAAATCAAAAACAATTTAAAAAAAAATTCAAAAAGATAATTTTTTGAATTTTTTTATTTTTTTAATTTTTTGGATTTTTTTATTATTTTTTAGAATTTTCTGAACTCTTTATTATTTTTTTATTTTTTTTATTTTTTAGATATTTTTTGAATTTTTAGGATTTTTTATTATTTTTCAGATATTTTTTTGATTTTTTAGAATTTTTTGAACTTTTATTATTTTTTAGAATTTTTTGGATTTTTTTATTATTTTTTATTATTTTTTTGAATTTTTTTGATTTTTTAGAAATTGTTTTGATTTTTTAGAATTTTTTGAACTTTTTTATTATTTTTTTGAATTTTTAGATTTTTTATTATTTTTTAGATTTTTTTGAATTTTTAGGATTTTTAGGATTTTTAGGATATTTTATTATTTTTTATTATTTTTTTATTTTTTATAATTTTTTGAACTTTTTATTATTTTTTAGATTTTTTTTATTTTTTATAATTTTTTGAACTTTTTATTTTTTTTAGATTTTTTTTATTTTTTAATTTTTTTTGATACTTTTGGATTTTTTAGAATTTTTTTTGAATTTTTATAATTTTTTATAATTTTTTGGATTTTTTAGAATTTTTTTTTTAATTTTTATCTAAGATAGTTGTTTTTAAATTTTTTGCAAATTGTTTATAACTAGGGGTAATTTTGTCTTTTTAGGTATTTTTAAATTCTAATTCCATTAATACATTTATCAACCAAATACATTTATGGATTTCAAAGGAATCCATCAAATTCCAATTCAAATTTCAATTCCCGTAGGGATTCCAATTCCTACACATTTCGCGAACCAAACGCCCCTAAGTGTTTAATCTAGAATCGTAACAAATATCATGTCGGTATTTCAAGGGACATAGTGCTAATGTGGGACATGACAACAATTCTTGCCCTTTGTACGAACAGTTCCTTAAAAATTTATATTTCAAAGAAACTTCTCCATGTCGATAACACGAGATACTTCTGTCTTCTGTATCTCTACTGTCCACTAAACAACCCACTATTTCTAAACACCTAGAATTCCTATAAAACCCTTTAACTAACAAAATATCAAAATATTTTTGTACAACAAACAACTAGAAGATGAGATCACCCTCAAAACATGTAACAAAAAGGGTTAGAGATGCTGAAGCTGAGTTAAACTTGCCTCCCGGATTCCGCTTTCACCCGACCGACGAGGAGCTCATCGTTCATTACCTTCGTCGTAAATCCCAATCGACGTTGGAGAGGGTTGATGTCGCTCCGTCGATTATTGCGGATGTTGATCTATACAAACATGATCCCTGGCAGCCTCCTGGTAATAAGTTTTCTTGAACTTGTACTTATACGGCTGTAAACGGACCGAACCAAGCCGAATGCCGTCATGTTTGTGTTTGTTTTAGTGATTTCAACCACTTGAATCCAAAATAAAAAAAAATTAACGCCCTTCTTACTGCTCATTTTTTAACGTTTTCAGTCCATTTGTTTTAACACTTGTACTTTTGATTTTGAACTCAAGTAGTTAAAACCACTAAAACACGGAGACTCAAAACGTTATAAAATGAGCGGCTAGGGACTCGGAGCGTTAAACTTTTTGATTTTGGACTCAAGTAGTTAAAACTACTAAAACACAGAGACTCAAAAGTAATTTACAATTAACTAAATAAATGAACTTAAACGTACACATATATGAACAAAAACAAGCTTTTTACATATAGAATTGTAGGTAGGACCGTAAACGGACCGAACTTGTTCATGTTCGTTAGTTAAGCTTTTATTTATTGAAAAAAAACACAAGGTTCACGTACAATTGGACGAAATTTGGTGTTCGGGATTAATTTGTTTGTTAAGCAAATCAATTTGTTCTTGTTCGTGTTCGTTTGTTAACGGTATAAATGAACACAAACGAATTTAGATGAACAAAAACAGACTTTCTACATTTAAACTTGCACGTAGGTCTGTAAACGGACCAAACATAACTGAACCGGAGGAGACATTGTTTGTGTTTGTTCGTTAAGCATTTATTGAACAAACGGACAATTCATGAATATGTAACCGAACAAAATTTCGTGTTCGTTAACCACATAAGCGAACATAAATGAACGCAAGCGGGCTTTGTGCATTTAACAGTGCAATTTCCGCCTCAAACAAGCCTGATTATCCCTAATTTTTTTCCTTAAATTTGTTCAGAAATGGCTTTGTTTGGAACAAAGGAATGGTATTTTTTCATACCGAGAGACCGGAAATACCCTAACGGGTCAAGACCAAACCGGGCCACAGGAAACGGGTACTGGAAAGCAACCGGGTCGGATAAACCCATTAAGTTAAAATCCGACCCGAATACAACAGTTGGGATAAAAAAGGCCTTGGTTTTTTATGCAGGAAAAGGGGTCAAAGGAATCAAAACTAATTGGATCATGCATGAGTATAGACTTGCCATGCCAAATCCTACCACAGTTTCCAGGGTGAGTTTTTACACTTTTTATTTGATTTCATTTAAGGTGTGGGTTGGACAGGTTCGGGTACCGGGTTTAGACGGGTTCAGGTCAATACGTGTTATGAGTAAAATGAGTTTAGGTCAAAACGGGTGTTTTAAAAAAGTATTAGTTTGGTTCGGGTCAAAACGGTCCAGGTCAAAATGACTCGGTCGGTTAAGAAAGGAAGTTCACCAACTATGTTTTCTAACGATGGTTAGTGATGATGGTGGTGACCAGTGGCGGACCCAGAAACTCTTTTCTGGGAGTGCAAACGAGGGGTTTAATCAAATTCACCCGTTCTCTAAATTTAGTTGACCACCAATTTTTTTCTTCCCAATTCAAAATATTCTTTGAAAAACCGATCATGATTGCCACTTGTAAATTTTTTAATAGCGATTCAAAACGAAGCCTAATTAGTTAAAATTATGTTTGTAGCTCGACGATTGGGTTGTCTGCCGTCTGTACAACAAGAAAAACAATCCAAACGAGATGATCGTGTTAGAAGACGATAACATTCTTCATAACCAAGATCTTCATCTTGCATCTCCATTAGATGTGTTACAAAAAGAGAACAGTTGCAATAACAACAATGAGAGTTTTGATTCATTTGAATATTCAGATGGTGAATCTTTGACTAAAGTCAAAGGTACAAGTGAGCAAGTCAACATGGGATTAATGGAGAGTTTAATTAAAAGAGAAGATGTTGTTGATGGGAATGATTGGCTTGAGTGTTTGAGTTTGGAAGATTTGCACCATTGTTTGGTAGCAATGCCTCCTAATGATGACATTATTTTATCACCCAAACCAACAACATTTTTCTAGTTGGGTTTGATTATTATATACTAGGATGGAAATTATGATTGTATGATAATAGGTGTTTGGGGATATTTTGATTAGTATTATTAGAGATGATGCAAAATTTGATTCATGTAAATAGTTGTGGAAGGGGTTTTCTTCTAATATTCTTTCTTTTTTTTTTGGTAAGTGTACTAAATTTACTTAAGGTAATATTATTAGATATTTGTACTAAATTTACTTAAGGTAATATTATTAGATATTTGAATATATCATCCCCCACTTGTGGTGGAGTGGTGGAAAGAATTTTGGGTATCCTTGGAGACCCGGGTTCGATCCTCACCCACTGCATTTGGGGGACGTCCCTATGATGGATCGCTCCTACCGAGGCATGGTTCGATCCGCAGGGCAACCCGGTTTTCACCCAGCTGTTACCCCAACGACTTTACCCGTGTGGGGGCAGTATGGTTTCCGGGCGAAGGTCAGTTCCCGTTCGCGGCCGGGACCCGATAGAACATCGCGTCCGCAACGGCCTGACGGGGGATTGTCTTTGACAAGATCCCGGTGACCGATAGGTCCTGTACATAGAAAGTCACCCTTAAAAAAATAAAAAAAAAATTTTGAATATCCTTACAATATAAGGTCTAGTTTTTTTTTTTTTTTTTTTTTTTTAAATTTTTTAAGCAACTGTTTTTTACACTTGAATACTCTTTAGAGTTTATTCATATAAGAACTTAAAAAAAAACTTAAGTACTTTGATAACTTTGAACAATCTTCTGACGTGGCACTTTTTCTGACGTGTCATCTTATGTGGCATTTGATTAGTGACATGACATTTAGTCAGCTAACTGGGTTAGAGTTCAGTTAGTCCGAGAGTGTCAGAAGAAAATAAGTTGAAAGTTAGGAGTGTTGTGGTACAAGTCGAAAGTTGGAAGTGCTATCGGCCAATTGTTAATAGTCATGGTTTTTTTAAGGCTCCCACTATTCTCACTCCCCTAAAATCTTATTTTCACCCCCTATATGTACACGGCCCATATAGAGTTATACATGCCGTATAACTGATTGTTGCACAAAAAAATGTTAGAGAATGTTTTTTTCTTTCTTCATGTATACGGGCCGTATAACATTATACGACCCGTATAGAATGTTATACACCTCATATAATGTTATACGACCCGTATAGAATGTTATACCACATAATATTTTCTCCATCTATACGAGCCGTATAATATTATACGGACCAATATTTGTCATGTTAGATTATTCTATGTGGGTCGTATAACGTTATACGTCCCGTATACAGGGTGTGAAATTAAGATTTTGAGGTGGGTCTTTATTGGAACTTTTTTAAATCCAATATCTCTTTTTCTTATACATATATCTTTTAGGTGCCGTTGTCAACTTCTTTAATGGATAAATGTTGAACCAATAAGATGTCTGAATCATAAAGGCTGAACCAGTAAGACCATGCGTAGTGGGCAATATTCACCCTTGGGCGTTTTGCGCCATGTTGCAGCCCGGTCAGCAATGGGGCATTATGGGGCGTTTTCTAAAATGGGTGTAGTGGGGATTGTGATGCATTATATTTTGTAATAAAATATAATAAAAAAAACATTTAAAAATTCTTATTGGCCACCAAATGGAAGCTCAAATGTGATTGGCCAAGAAATCCCCCCTTTGGCGTGATTTATAAAACGGCTCAACAAAAAAGTTGCCAATCACACCCATACGTAGTGGGAAAGGGGCGATATTGGGCTTTATCTTGGACAAAAAACGCCAATCACGCCCATGACTACGGTTGGTCTAAGAGGTCTGAACCATTAAGTGCTGAACCAGTAAGAGGTCTGAACCATTAAGAGGCAGTATAATGCTTAACCGTTCAGAGGCAAATGTCTGACAAATTCAGATAAAAAGTCTTAACCATTCAGACTCAGTATAACGCTTAACCTTTCAGAGACAAATGTCTGAATCATTCTGACATGTGCTTACAAAACAATAGTAAAGTGTTGAACCAAACTAAATAGCATGGTTTGAATGTCTTTAACCCTAGCTGTTCCTCTCGGAAAACCGCCATCATTCCTGCAATTATTTCTTCTTCATTAACATTCTTTGGATTTATATTACGAATAAAACCCTAAAAACTTACTTCTCACCAAACTCAAATTCTCCTTCAATTCCACAAAACCTTCACCCGTGTTCTAAATTCTAATTTATAACTTTTATACTTTTATAAATTATACTTTTATATACTTATTTTCATAACTTTCTTGATTAATAGATGATCAAGTTTTAATTTTTAATTCCAGATGCTATTCAATAGATTGATTTAAAGATTTTGGTATTAGGTTTTCACTCATTAATCAACGAATTGTTACCCGCATTTTAACTTGTATTCTTATTATAGTATAATTAACAATTTTAAAAGATGGTACAATGGTATAGGTTCAACATGTTGCTGCCACGTGGCAGCTCAGGGCCGCGTCTGATCTTGTAGCTGTCGCGGCCTGCGTAAGAAGTAGCCAAAGGCTACGCGCCCCGCGACAGCCTTTAAATTTTTGTTTTTATTTTATTTTTAATGACATTTCATATTTTGGGCTCGGTTTTTACATACGGGGTGTATTTTAAGACATATAAGAATATTTAAAAATATATTTGGGTGTCAGAAAAATTTCAGGAGGGTTGTTATATTAACCTTATACATTAGACATAAGTAGTTAAATACAACCATCAAATGAAAAATAAAAACACAAGAAGTCTACTACAACCACCAAACGATGAATTAAGTTTAAGTAACTGAAGAAACACTAACCTTTGCGGTAGTATCCGACTAAGACTTCAACTCTTGGCGACCCGAACTGTTAGCTGCAAAACAGAACACCGTTAGGACTCGTTACAGGAATGGGGTTATTCCTGTAACCACCCTCCGGCGTGAGAATAAGTCTCGGTTTTGGGAGTAAAAGAGTATGCGTAGAGAAGAGAGTAAAACGAGAGCAAGATGATCATACCTTAGATGTTTTTCCTTATTTATAGTTTACCATTAGGGTTTCTCCTAACTTGGGATGGGCTCCGATAAGTTAGGGATTTACACGATCTTCCCAAAAAAACGGGGATTCAGTTACGTGATTTATCCATGCAGAATAGAACATTCTAAAATAAATATTCATAATTAATTATTTAGAATAAAATAGTAGGTAATGACCGGGACGGGTTGGCCGATCCGGGTCATACCTCGTCATGTCCCCCCAGTCCGAAGTTATGAAATGAAATTCATGAAATCGGACTAAAAAGAGAAAAGTCAAACCTTCCCCCTTTGAGGGTTAGTTTCTCGAGTGGGGTAACATTGCGTTTTTTGAAAAAATGGCGGCGATGGGAAAGGATGTGACAGTTAAATCATCATTAAGGTGACAACTGTCACCACCCTGCTCCGACGTGGGTTCCCATCCGTTTGTCTTTTCGAATTCGAAAAGTTGCTATTTCCGTATAAATAGAGTACCCGTTTAGGGATTTTGAACTTCAATTTCTTCTTTTTGTGCGATCGCTCTCTCCCATTTCTTGAACCGACAAATGGCCTCCAAGACCGGTGAATCGTCTTCCTCTGTCCCAACAAGTTCCGACGCCCTGTATATCAAATGGGGGCAGACTTCGTTCAATAACCGTCTTCAAGATTACAATATTAGGGCGGAGTGGAATCCGGTATTACCGTCAAAAACAGACACGGCCTTCCCGTTAAAGCAAGGTAAAATTACCCTATTTAGTGACTTCTTTAAGTTCTGCAACTTCCGACTGCCGATTACGAAGTTCTGCAAATTGGTCCTTGCCCATTATCCCATCCATATTTCCCAACTGCATCCCTTAGGGCTGGTGAAACTCCGACAATTTGAGTTTGCCTGTATCGCCCTAGGGCACATTCCAGAACTCCTCGTTTTTAGGGCTTTTTTCGTCCTTGTATGGAAATCCCTCTTTTTTACCTTCGATAGGAGGGATACCGAGGTATCTTGTTTGAGAGACATTCCTACCAGTTCAAGGGATAAGGATTGGAAGAAAAAGTTCTTTTACATCGATGCCACTGTCATCCTCGGAGAGATGCAGTGGAGGGAGATGGGGTTAAAAGACAAAGTTAAAGATGAGGCTCCTCCAAAAGATGCCTATGTGTCCAATGCCCTGTATACTAAGCTATGTGAGTACCCGTCTGAGTGTACAGTAATCCCGGAGGGGGCGTTGGTGATAGCGGGCATGAGCCTTTCATGGCGTGATATAAAGCTGTATCCTTCTTTCCGGAGGGAGGATGAAGGTATGTAAGTTGTGGCTTTGCAATTGTTTTGCTTGATGTATATATTGACATGTGTGTAACTCATAGGTAAATGGAGCTTGTTCGATTTTGTGGATCCTCCACGGCATGCTGCCTTAAAGGCTGCGGACCGCGTACTTGGTGAACAGGAGCCAGATGTCGTGAAGATCCATTTGGAGCAATTTTTGTTACCGGCTGTACCGGCGGACCCCACTGCTTATATTACAGTATCTCCCCCCAGTGAAGGAAGAAATGTAGTTGCCATAGAGAAAAAACCTATCAAAATGAAGATCACCGGGAGGAAATACATGGCTATGGGGACGGGTGCTTCCTCGGTGAGCGTGACCACATCCACTGGTGGTGTTGCTGCGCTGATAAGTCCAACGCATGTGTCGAAAAATGAAAGGTTGTCCCCGCTTTTACTGCTTTCGAGGCTGTTCAAGCCTCTCATATCATACCTACTGGTAAGTAGCCTTCACCTGTGAGTGTTATCGTAGACTTGATATCATATGTTCACGGAGGATTTAATTTTACACAGGTCCTGCTGCTGGGGTTCATATTAAGAATGTATCATCTGCCCCGTTAGCATCTATGGGAACCATCCCGTCTGCTGCTGGCAAACCCAGCCTCTCCGACCTTATATCACAGGCAAGTGCTACCACTGTGGTTAGTTGTCCTATACCGCCACCCATGCCTACCATTGCTGTGGCTGTTACAACCAGTCCGGTGTCAACGCCTCTGCCACCAAGTGTAACTCCTTCTTCTTTGTTCGATTCTCCTCTTAGCGTTTTCTCTGCAACTGAGAAAGAGACACCCACGGTCTTTGCTGCCCATGAGGCGACCAGTACCCAAGATGCCGCCATAAGCGATGCTGGGGGTTCAAGCAGCGGCATCGCCGATGATGGAGCCCGCTTGGGTGATGAACTGTACTTGCCTACCATCAACTGGGATCCTAACATGCAAGATAAACGGTATCAACCTAAATGGAAAATAGCCGAGTCCTCAAGACTGATCTTTCCACCAGTGATTCAGCACTGGGTTGAGCGGGCTTATCCCCCGGCTGAGTCGGCGTATGTGGAAAGTTTAAATAATGAGAATTTGATGAATTCTACTATTGTAGATTCCGTTAGTCAGCCCCGGAGGTTTGCAGAGATCCGGCGTAGGTGGATGCATGACAATAACGAGCTCCACCAAGCACGAGCTGTTATTAAGGAGTTGAAGGATGAAAAGTACCGTTTGGAGAGTCAGCTCCAAGCCGCTGGATTGAGGGAGAGCAGGTTTGTATCTGAGAAAAACAAAGCGGAGGATGACCTGAAACGGGTGACCGCCAACCTAGCTGAGGAACGGATAATATGGGCTCGTGATATAGCGGAGAAGGACCGGGTCCTTGCTCATGCTAAAAATGTATAGGAGGAATTGGAGCGTAAAGCCATTACCGAAGCCCAGAAGGTGAGATCTGAAATGTCCGCTCACGTGGAAAGATTTCGAATTGACACTGACTTTGTGTCTCAGGTGCAGGAGCGGTACCAGGCTTTGACGGTTGAGGTGGAAACTTCCCATGCTAAGGTTCAAGCCAAACAAGCTGAGTTGGAGGAGCGGGAGGACCAGCTTAGGAAATTGCAGCAACAATGTGACTCCCTGGTTACTGAAAAGAACAAACTTACTCAGTCCTCCGCCGCCGATCAGGCGCGCCTTAAAGAGGTAGAAAATGCACTGGGGCAGTCAAACGCCAAAGTGGACAGCTTAACTAGCCAACTGGCTGCATTGCGGGGTGACAGGAATTGGCTAATAACCAACGGCCTGGTTGGGGCATTTGGGTATCTTCGTCAATCAGGGTCTTTTACGGCGTTACTAGACCGCCTTTCCGCCGCGGCTTACCAGTCTGGTCATCATGATGGTGTGTACACGGGCTATCATGAGTGCCATCAATCAGGTAGGATTACTCCCGAGTTCCATGCGGTGAGGGGTAAGCTTCAGGGAGATATGGCGGATGCCTTGGAGGCTATATGCAACGATCCACTACCCGCTTATGCTGATTTAACAAAACACGTTGCTGAAGACGGCGTGGATGCCCTACGCCTGATGCTGGAGCCAGTGGAAGAATCGAAAGAGGAATGAGTGTTTTCGTTTGCATTTGTTATGTAGACTGTTCCTTAGATATTTTGTATTAACACTGTTTTACTTGGTTTTTGTGCAAGTACTTGAGTTGTTTGTCAGACATTTAATGCTAATGTCATGATTGATGACGCCGCCGTTTATCTGAAATGTGGCAATTAGACGTGTGATGATTATTTTTCATTAATTCTGCTAACGTCATCACTGTCAATCCTGTTTATCCTTCTATAAATTAAGCTTCCTTTTCCAAATTTGGTGATTTCAAAAAGATGAGCCGAAGGAGCTATAAACAGATACTCTCCGACATTTTTCGACGCCTAGATGCAGCTGACGGCCTGGTTCATCTCCAGGTTCTGGTAACGGAGGAGATGATTAGGGGAGAATGAGTGCCTCTTGATGATGTCTTACCCCTGTTAGCCGGTCCTGTAAGAGCATTATACATGAAGAGCCTTCTCATGCCGAGGCAAGTGCTGCTGTTCTATCGGCTGATACTTTAATAAGGGCCTTTCCACCCGATCACATTCAACGATGTGAAGTAGTGTATGAAAGACTCCGTGGTGGTCGTTCCGGCAAGTGTATTAACTCTCATTAAAATTACTATTTCTTATTTTATTATGTCCAATAGGAAACCCTAATTGAGACCCCAAGTAATATTGCATGACCCCTAAAATTTTTAGAACAATCGGAACTAGGATCAGGACCCCTAAAACTCATTGGGGGGGGGGGGGTATTCCCTAATTGATATTATCTTAACAGTTTGTTGTAAAACTCGAATTTCTTCGAACTGTCGACTCATCTAAGCTACAAATACACGAGGCAACCCTATGCTAGAAGAGCACCCGTCGCGCCACGCGACAGCCTGTCGCACCACGTGACAGGGACCATTTTTTAGTATAAATTCAGGGGCTTGGCACTTGCATTTTGGCGTTGGTTCGACGTTAAAATTCAATTTGTACGCTGAGATATCATCTGTTTAGTCCAAAAACACACACAAGCACGAAATTCTGCCCCGATAACAGGGTAATAACTCGATCAATGCTACGATTCAATGTCCGATCGATAAAAACCAATCCGATGGATGTTTAAGTGATGCCTGTAATTGGGCTACACTTTGTCATTCGTCGTGAAGGTTTTGATCTCGTGAGTTGTCGTAAAAGTTGTATTAAGTTACTGACCTAGTTTTCGTGTTCATTGTTATTTGAATTAGGTTAACCAGGCTAAAATCAGTAGGCTAAACGCTGCCCGTCTAAACTTGCAATGTGAGTTATTCTCTTTTTATCAAATTGTTTCCAAAAACCCTATTTATTTTCAAAGTTATAATTACAGGGATTAAGTCTTTGTAATCTTCAATTACTGCCGGTATGTGGGGTTTTGTATACATTACTTGATACCCGTCACCATTGGACAACGGGTTAGCCAATGGGTGATCTGACCATAGTCACAGATACTGTCGAGTGACAAATACCGATTTGGGGTAATTGGTAGATAGAAACAATATAATCACCCTTAATACTATATATTATAACAATGTGTCGTTTTGGGAAACTTGAATGACTCGCCAGTATTTCCATGCTGATAAAACCTTTTTAAACATGTTTCAGGTGATCTGCTGTGATCCAGGAAAAAGTGTTGTGTAGCACTCCAAGCTTGAAGAAGTGGCTCAATAAAATGAATAAACATGTTTTTGTAAAATAGGGGATTTTCTTGAGAAATCACCTTTATTGTAAATTATGGGATTTGTCCCCAAATATGTGAAATAAAATAAATTGGGCATTTTCAAGTTTTAAAAGATCCTGCTAAAAATTTCGCTGCCAAACATACTAATTACCACGGGTTTCTGTCCCGCGGCTCCTGAAACGGGTAAAACCAGGCCAGGGGTCGTGACAGAAAAAGGTGGTATCAGAGCCACTGATTTAAGCCAATTAAGTATTTAGAAATACTTAATTTTTCTGATTGCCATTCTGTGATTATGTGAAAATCCAATTTACAAAATTTTAACTTAGAATTTCTGTGTGTTTCTTCATATATGCTAACAGTATGAATGAGTTGTCTGAAGCTCTTCAGAATATCACTATCCATTCTGCTAACATGGAAGTTTCCGAGGGCTTTTCCGGTTATTGGTCCGACACTGATGAACCTATGGAATTCCAAGCCCAACCCCAGGAGAAACCCAAACCGAAAAAGAGAAGAAGATTCATGGGCTGGAGGCGTGTGCGTAGGAAGAAACTAGCGACACGAAAATTTATAAAGACTGAGGATCTAAATGATAAGGGCAAAGGAAAAGAGATCGGGGAAAGTTCAGGGCAAGCTCAGGAAATGCCATCATGGGAGGAGCTGGATCGTAAACTGGCACTTAGTGATCTCATCGGACCTGCCGATGAAAACCTCTTCAAATACCCAGCGGAAGCACAACTTCCAGTTAATCTAGAGCCTGATATCCCAGATCCTATTATCCACCCCCGACCTCTACCAGGAGAGCTAGAAGAATGGTGGACAACCGGCTGGCAATTTCAGAATCTCTTAAATAACCCTAATAACTTTTTCCCTCAGTTTGACCCCGAGCCTGCACCAAACCCACCTATGAGCAATGAGAACTTGGCTGAACTCCGCCATTTTGGCGAGGAGCTGGTGGACGCAGGGAATCGAATCCGGGAGGTGGGAGAACAGATCTCGTGGAAGTACGACGAGAGGGAACGTCGCTTCTGAGATGCCAGCTGACGGTGGTGGAGTGACTGTGTGGTTGTGATTATATAATAATAATAAAAATATAATCATGTAAAATAACTTAAAATAAAACTTTTGTAAGATAACCGGTGTGTACGGACGCATACTAATATATAAAAATATCAATGTCGCAAAGTCGACAATTTTGGCTATATGTGTTGACATGATTATGTGCGATTGTTTATTATGTTTGGTTGTTATTTATTTGGTGCTAATAAGTTATATATATTAATTACCAGACGGAACACGCTGGTAATGAACCAATTAACGAGGTTAACCAATCTGAGCAAAACCATGAAGATCAATTTCTGAATAGGCAAGATATATAGAATATCGTTGCTCAAGGAATAGCCAATGCTATTCCAGCAATTCTTGCTGCACCCCGAAATCCAGTTGAACCTCAACCAATTATTCCTAGCAAACGTACTCATGAAGATAACTTCAGTAATAGCGTAAATGGAGGCGGCAACATTAACAATAACGATGATGTGATGCAGGCCCCAATTCTTAAGAGAATGAAAGCCGCAACGCCTGGTTGCACTTACAAGGAATTTCTTGCCTGTAAACCTATTGAATTTGCAGGCAATGAAGGGGCGACTGCTGAACTGTGTTGGTTGGAGAAAACCGAGGCAGTAATTAAAATAAGTAAATGTGCCGAGGAGGATAAAGTCATGTATGCTTCTCATCTTTTCAAGAAAGAAGCATTAGAATGGTGGAATACGGTATTACAAGCTAAGGGAAGTGACATGGCCTATGCCATGAGTTGGGAAGAATTTAAGCGTCTGGTGGAAAGAAATTTCTGCCCAGAATATGAAAAAGAACAAATGGCGAATAAATTCCTGAGCCACCGAATGGTGGATGTTGACTGCTGATGGTATACTTCGAAGTTTTTCGAATATGCTCGAATTGTGCCTACTCTGGCTTCGCCAGAACCGGTACTTATTTCTCGCTACATTTGGGGTTTAATTAGCAAGATCCGTGATATTGTCAAAGCGGCAAGACCCCGCACGATCGATGATGCGATGGAATTAGCCAACACTTTGACTGACGGACTGGTGCGTACGCGAGAAGAAAACAGGAAGAAGGAATTGGCTCCGAAAATTACCCAAGGATTTCGTGTGGGTAATAATAGCAACTTCAAGAGAAAGGGAACTGGATCATCTTCCACTCCGCCATTTTGCAGGAACTGTAAAAAGAAACATTTTGGAAAATGTAATGAAACCTGCAACTTCTGCAAAGCTATAGGACATCGTGAAGAAGATTGCAGAAAGAAAACAAAGATCTGCTACAACTGTGGAGAAGCTGGGCATTTTAGACCAGAATGCCCTAAATTGGTCAAACCAGCAGATAACAAGACCAAGCCTGCTGAAGGAACTAACAAGAAGAAAGCAAGAGCCTTCCAATTGACCACGCAGGAGGCCGAACTGATTCCTGACGTAATAGCTGGTACATTCTTAGTTCACAACGTTTATGCGAAAGTATTATTTGACTCTGGTGCAAACCAAAGTTTTATAAATACTTCATTCTGTCAAGCTCTTAAGCTACCCTTAACCAAACTTAGGTAGATTTATACAGTAGAAACGGCAGACGAGAACTCTGTTAATATAGATACGGTTTTGCAAAAAGAAAATATAGAACTCTTAGGCCATAAATTTTCTGCAAACCTGTTACCTATGGATTTAGCCGGATTCGATGTTGTGTTAGGAATGGATTGGTTAGTAGCCAACCATGCTCGAATCCTTTGTGATAAGAACTCCATAGTAATCCGTGCACCCACAGGAGAAGTTATTATGATTACAGGGGATAAGTCGCATAAACCCATGAAGTTCATTTCAATAATGAAAGTAGCTAGTTATGAACGAAAGCAAGGAATCGTGTATATGATTTCGGTAATCATTAGCACTAAGGGTAAGGAACTTAAGGAAATTCCAGTAGTATCAGAATACCCGGATGTATTCCCAGAAGAACTATCTGGATTACCACCCGATAGGGAAGTAGAATTTAGAATTCATCTAATTCCTGGAACTACACCAATAGCCAAGGCGCCTTATCGATTAGCACCCACCGAAATGTTAGAATTGAAAAAGCAGTTAGATGAATTACTAAGCAAAGGATTTATACAACCTAGTTCATCCCCGTGGGGAGCTCCAGTGTTGTTTGTGAAAAAGAAAGATGAGTCAATGAAAATGTGTATTGATTATAGGGAATTGAATAAGGTTACAATCAAGAATCGATACCCATTACCTAGGATTGATGATCTTTTCGATCAACTTTAGGGGGCTAGATATTTTTCGAAGATCGAATTGCGCTCAGGATATCATCAGTTGAAGGTACAAGAAGAAGACATACCTAAAACCGCTTTCAGAACAAGGTATGGTCACTACGAGTTTACAGTTATGCCTTTTGGACTAACAAATGCTCCGGCAGCATTCATAGACATGATGAATAGAATCTGTAAACCGTATTTGGATAAATTTGTAATTGTCTTCATTGACGATATACTTATTTATTCCAAAAGTCAGGACGAGCATTGTAAACACTTGCATGCACTCTTAACTTTGTTAAGAAAAGAAAAGCTTTACGCCAAATTCTCAAAGTGTGAATTTTGGCTACAAGAGGTGCAATTTTTAGGTCACATGGTGAATCACGAAGGTATTCATGTAGATCCCTCCAAGATAGAAGCGATCACCAAATGGAAGGTCCCGCAATCAGCTATGGAAGTTAGAAGTTTTCTAGATTTTGTTGGTTATTATAGACGGTTCATTAAGGATTTCTCTAAGATAGCTGTGCCATTAACTAAGCTAAGCTGTAAAACAGTTAAGTTTGAATGGGGACCTAAGCAAGAAGAGGCTTTTAGGATTTTAAAACAAAGGTTAACAAACACCCCAATCCTTGCCTTACCAGAAGGGACAGAAGATTTTGAAGTTTACTGTGATGCTTCTAAGCTAGGATTAGGATGTGTGTTAATGCAACGCAAAAAGGTAATTGCGTATGCCTCAAGGCAATTGAAAAAGCACGAGGAAAACTATACAACGCATGACTTAGAATTAGGAGCGATAATTTTTTCCCTTAAGATTTGGAGACACTATCTGTATGGAAGTAAGTTTACAGTTTATAAAGATCATAAAAGCTTAAAGTACATATTTGGGCAAAAAGAATTGAATATGAGGCAAAGAAGATGGATGGAAATTCTAAGTGACTACGAATGTGATATCCAATATCACGAAGGAAAAGCAAATGTAGTCGCAGATGCTCTAAGTCGTAAGTATCGTGAAAAGCAAAAGCGAGTTCGTGCTCTTAGATTAAGTTTACATTTAGACTTAATGGAACAACTGAAAAATGTTCAAGCCACAGCAATCAAGGATGATGCTGAAGGAATGAAAGGAAGAATAAAGGAATTAGAGCAAGGAGCTGATGGAATTTGGAGATTCCACAAAAGAAGGATTTGGGTACCTAAGCAAGGAGATTTAAGAAATAAGATTTTAGAAGAAGCCCATAAATCTAGGTATACCATGCATCCTGGTAATAATAAAATGTACCAAGATTTAAGAAATAACTTCTGGTGGATAGGAATGAAAAAGGACATAGCTAGATATGTATCTAAGTGTCTTACTTGTTCACAAGTTAAGGCAGAACACCAGAAACCTTCAGGGTTACTTCAACAATTAGAAATGCCTGTTTGGAAATGGGAACTAATAACCATGGATTTTGTTACTAAGCCGCCCAAAACCAGAAAAGGTAATGATGCGATTTGGGTAATTGTGGATCGATTAACCAAATCAGCTCATTTTCTACCCATGAAAGAAACCTTTAGCATGGAAAGGTTGGCAAAGTTGTATGTAGATGAGGTAGTATCCTTACATGGAGTTCCACTCTCTATTGTATCGGATAGAGATAGTCGTTTCACTTCACATTTTTGAACTAGTTTCCAAGAAGCCATGGGGACGCGATTAAATTTAAGTACAGCTTACCATCCCCAAACAGATGGACAAAGTGAAAGGACAATCCAAACCCTGGAAGACATGCTCAGGGCATGTGTGATAAATTTTGGTGGAAACTGGGATGACCACCTACCCTTAATTGAATTCTCCTATAATAATAGTTATCATGCAAGCATTGAAGTTGCCCCATTCAAAGTACAGTATGGACGAAAGTGCAGAACTCCAGTTTGTTGGGCAGAAATAGGAGAAATCCAATTATCAGGTCCCGAGATTGTGCAAGAAACCACCGACAAGATCACTCAAATCAAGGAAAGACTGAAAACGGCTCGTGATCATCAGAAGAATTATGCATACAATAGACGCAAGCCGCTAGAATTTCAAGTTGGAGACAAGGTACTCTTAAAAGTTTCTCCTTGGAAAGGGGTAGTTCGGTTTGGTAAAAAGGGAAAACTAAATTCAAGATACGTAGGACCATTCCCAGTAATACAGCGAATAGGACCAGTTGCTTATCGATTACAACTACCAGAAGAGCTAGCCGGGGTACATGACGTATTTCATGTATCCAACCTCAAGAAATGTCTATCTGACGAATCCCTGGTAGTACCTCTTCAAGATGTAGAGGTAAATGAAAAGTTAAAATTTGTTGAGAAGCCACTGCAGATAGAAGACAGAAAAGTCAAGTTTCTCAAGCACAAAAGACTAGTACTGGTCAAAGTCAAGTGGGATTCAAAGAGAGGACCTGAGTACACTTGGGAACTGGAATCAGAGATGAAGCGAAAGTATCCCTACTTGTTCCAGTAAATCTCGAGGACGAGATTTTTTTAAGGTGGGGAGGATGTAACAACTCTCATTAAAATTACTATTTCTTATTTTATTATGTTCAATAGGAAACCTTAATTGAGACCCCCAAGTAATATTGCATGACCCCTAAAATTTTCAGAACAATCGGAACTAAGATCAGGACCCCTAAAACTCATGGGGGGTATTCCCTAATTGATATTATCTTAACAGTTTGTTGTAAAACGCGAATTTCTTCGAACTGTCGACTTATCTTAGCTACAAATACATGAGGCAACCCTATGCTAGAAGAGCACCCGTCGTGCCACGCGACAGGGACCATTTTCAGTATAAATTCAGGGGCTTGGCACTTGCATTTTGGCGTTGGTTCGACGTTAAAATTCAATTTGTACGCTGAGATATGATCTGTTTAGTCCAAAAACACACACAAGCACAAAATTCTGCTGCGATAACAGGGTAATAACTCGATCACTGCTACGATTCAATGTCCGATTGATAAAAACCAATCCGTTGGATGTTTAAGTGCTGCCCGTAATTGGGCTATACTTTGTCATTCGTCGTGAAGGTTTTGATCTCGTGAGTTGTCGTAAAAGTTGTATTAAGTTACTGACCTAGTTTTTGTGTGCATTGTTATTTGAATTAGGTTAACCAGGCTAAAATCAGTAGGCTAAACGTTGCCCGTCTAAACTTGCAATGTGAGTTATTCTCTTTTTATCAAATTGTTTCCAAAAACCCTATTTATTTTCAAAGTTATAATTACAGGGATTAAGTCTTTGTAATCTTCAATTACTGCCGGTATGTGGGGTTTTGTATACATTACTTGATACCCGTCACCATTGGACAACGTGTTAGCCAATGGGTGATCTGACCATAGTCACAGATACTGTCGAGTGACAAATACCGATTTGGGGTAATTGGTAGATAGAAACAACATAATCACCCTTAATACTGTATATTATAACAATGTGTCGTTTTGGGCAACTTGAATGACTCGCCAGTATTTCCTGCTGATAAAACCTTTTTAAACATGTTTCAGGTGATCTGCTGTGATCCAGGAAAAAGTGTTTTGTAGCACTCCAAGCTTGAAGAAGTGGCTCAATAAAATGAATAAACATGTTTTTGTAAAATAGGGGATTTCCTTGAGAAATCACCTTTATTGTAAATTATGGGATTTGTCCCCAAATATGTGAAATAAAATAAATTGGGTATTTTCAAGTTTTAAAAGATCCTGTTAAAAATTCCGCTGCCAAACATACTAATTACCACGGGTTTCTGTCCCGCGGCTCCTGAAACGGGTAAAACCAGGCCAGGGGTCGTGACAGCAAGAAACCGGTTGAGGATCAGGAGGTGATGGCTGCTCCGGTGGATGAGGGAAATACCGATGAGTTGATCGTTGATCCGCATCCGTTGGAGTGTTATGGAGAAGTGTTTCATACCCCTGTAGAGGTGATGGCAGACCTTTCCTAGAAGTAGGTTTTAGAACATGTTCGTTTTTGGTTCCCTTATGTTGGTATTTTGACAACAGGGACAAGTACTTGGTTTTTTGTAAGATAGTTGCATGTATTTATTACCAAAATACCTATCTTTTTGTAGCGGTTAGTGTATCTATTACCAAGATACCCGCTCTTAGCGCTGTATATTGTCACCCTTTGACTTATATAAAATATTTTGTGTCAAGGGTATCTTTTTTACCGTTATGTGCACTTTAGATGCGATGGTATATTATATATTTAAGTAATGAGGAAAACAAAAAAGGAATAAATTTTATTAACTCAAAACTTAGATAGAGGAAGCGACATCACTATAGATGAATTACACTTGTTTGCAAAAAAGAAAAAATGATCAAACCCCGCCGTTAGGAGCAAGGCATTACATATAACACTTTTTTAATTGAGCCGCGTTCCAGCTACGCGGTACCATCAATCCTGGATAGGCGATAGGCCCCTTTGCCCAGATCTTCTTGAATGATGTAGGGGCCCTCCCAGTTGGGTCCCAGTTTGCCTGAGGGTTCCGCTCTACTGGCTTCATTATCACGCATAACGTACTCGCCTTCCTTGAAAGTATGCTGAGCCACGCGTTTATTGTAGTATTTTTCTAGGGTCTTCTTGTATTTTGCCTCATTGATAGCGGTGGCCTCACGCCTTTCTTCGAGTAGATCCAGGCCTTCCCTTAGGAGCCTATCATTATCGTCGTTGGTAGCGAGGCGACGTAGCGATGGCAATCCAACTTCCGCGGGTATCGTTGCTTCCGCGCAATAGGTTAGGCTGAAGGGGGTTTCATTATTACTTGTCTTAGGCATTGTTCGGTGTGCCTAGAGGACATTTGGCAGTTCTTCCACCAAGGAGCTTCCTTCATAACCTAACCTTCTTTTTATGCCATCAAGCAAACTCCTATTCGCCCGCTCCACCTGGCCATTTCCTTGAAG
Organism: Helianthus tuberosus; assembly: GCA_030545235.1. NCBI lineage: Eukaryota > Viridiplantae > Streptophyta > Magnoliopsida > Asterales > Asteraceae > Helianthus > Helianthus tuberosus. Next base: position 7,828,070 of record CM060362.1, read on the forward strand.
ATGCGCTACCGATGTGAAAATTTATTGAATCTAGAGCTCTGCGCACCATTCCTGCAAAACCTTATCAGTGAACTGCGCTCCATTGTTGCTTACCAAATATAGCGGCAATCCGAATCGACAAACTATGTGTTCCCAAAGGAACTTTTTAGCATTCTCTGCGGTGATTTTAGCCAACGGCTTGGCTTCAACCCACTTGGTAAAGTAATCAATTGCCACAATAAGATATTTTAGCCTCCCGGGGGCTAGCGGGAATGGCCCCACGATATCAACCGCCCATTTCTGGAAAGGCCAAGCAGCTGTGACTGGGATTAAGTTGTTTTTTGGGCGGAACATTTGGGGAACAAACTTCTGGCAACTGTGGCACCTTCTGAGTTCTTATACCGCGTCCTCATGCATACCGGGCCAATAGTACCCGGCGTTATGAATTTTGGCGACCACTGCCCGGGGTCCCGCGTGTATCTCTTGAATTAGGTACTTAGCTTCTGCTGGGGATACACATCACAGCAGTGGTCCCAAATATGATTTTCGGTATAGGACGCCACCGTTTACTTCATACTGCAACACTTTTGTTTGTATCTTTTGAGCTTCGCCCCTGGCGGAAGGTAATTCCCCCTTTGTGAGGAATTTTAATATGGGAGTGTACCAACTGGGTTCTTCCGCTGTAATGGCGGAGACATCCCGGGGTTCAATGGAAGGCATTTGCAGTGTTTCTACCTTTACTTCTTTTTCCATGCCGGAAGTGGCGAGTTTGCTCGGAGCGTCTGCTATTTGATTTTTTCCTCTGTGAACGTGATTGAGTGTGACGCTGTCAAAGGAAGCTATGAGCTCTTTCGTTTTAGCTAGATACTTCGCCATTGACTCATCTTTGTCTTCGTACGTTTCGTTTACCTGGTTATTAACCAGTAAAGAATCAACATACGCATCCACTCTTGTAGCTCCCATGGATTGGGCCATCCTTAAACCCGCCAGTAGCGCCTCATATTCTGCTTCATTGTTGGAGCATTCAAAGCCAAAACGTAAAGCGTACATCAGTCTTATTTCATCCGGGCTTATCAACATTAGACCTGCTCCAGAGCCTTTTCCGCTGGATGATCCATCGGTATAAAGCTTCCAGGTTTGTCTAGCTGTGCTGGACTCTGGGATATCCCGAATAGCGGGGTCCTGTATAGTTTCTCCCACGTGAATTTCGGCAGGAAGTCGGCGATTACCTGCCCTTTAACTGCTGTTCGTTTTCGGTACTCGATGTCCAATGCTCCCAACTCAGTTGCCCATTTAGCCAATCTTTCGGAGATCTCAGGCTTGTGCAAGATTTGCTGTAACGGGTAGTTTGTTAAAACCTGTACGCGGTGCCCTTGAAAGTATCTTCGTAGCCGCCGGGTAGCGTGAACTAGAGCAAGCACCAACTTTTCAAGAGTTGGATACCTCGTTTTGGGTCCCGCCAAAACTCGGCTGATGTAGTAAATGGGTGTTTGTTTCCCATTTCTCTCTACCATGAGTACCGCGCTTACCACGTTAGTTTCTCGATGAAACGCTTCATGTCTTGTAGGGCTTCTTCCGCTTCGCTGGTCCATTTGAAGTTCTTCTTGTTAAGGCAGTCCTTCAGTGTTTTTATAAATGGTAAAGACCTTTCGGCGTGCCTTGCCAAGAATCTATTTATGGCCACCAGACGCCCGTTTAATGCTTGCGCTTCTTTCAGAGTCCTGGGGGAGGGCATCCACGTTATGCAGCTACTTTTTCCGGGTTGGCTTTAAAACCGTCTCGGGTGACTACTACCCCCAAGAACTTGCCTTCCTCGACCCCGAATGAACACTTCTTGGGGTTGAGCTTGATGTTATACTCCCCGAGCGTTTGGAAGGTTTCTTCGATGTCTACCAGCATTTGTTTTTCTTCGCTGCTTTTGATTACTAAATCATCGACGTATACTTCTAAGTTCCTGCCGATTTGTTTTTCAAAAGCTTTGTCCATGAGCCGCTGATAAGTAGCTCCGACGTTTCGCAGGCCAAAAGGCATCTTGGTATAACAAAAGATACCCACATCAGTATGAAACGCCATTTTCTCTTCATCGTCTTTGGACATTTTGATTTGGTGATAACCCTTATAGGCGTCTAAGAAACATCTGTACCTATTGGGGACCAGGGAGTCAACTTTGAAATCCATCTCCGGTAGCGGGTAAGCATCCTTGGGGCATGCTTTATTTAGATCTTTGAAGTCTATGCACATCCGCCAAGTACCGTCTGGCTTCTTGACCATCACGGGGTTTAATACCCATGTGTGGTGCTTTGTTTCTCTGAGTATTCCAGCTTCAACCAGCTTTCATACTTCTTTGACTACTGCTGCTTTTCTATCTGGAGCCATGCTTTGCTTTCCCTGTGCGACGGGTTTAATGCCCGGGAGTGTAGCTAGCCTGTGCTCTGCCCTCTCCCAGGGTATTCCGGTCATGTCAGAATGTCCGAAAGTGAAAATGTCGGCGTTTCTTCTCAGCAGTTGTTTTAGGTTGTTTTTTACTTCTGGGGAGAGACTATCCCCTATAGTTACTGTCTGATCTGGATGGCGTGTGCTTAATACCCATCTTTCAGGACCGATGGCGTCGGTAGGCCCCTGTCAGCATCTTTTGGTATCCAATACCTCTCCCACCTTATCTTGAAATACTGTAGCAATACCCCTCGGGGTGGGAAACTTCATGAAACCTCGCGCCGCGGATACGATAGCTTCCAATTTTCCCAGGGTGAACCTTCCGATGATTACATTATGGTAAGACTCAGCGCTTACCACAAGGAATGTAAGGAGTATGGCTCTTTCCCGGTGGGCTTGTCCAAAGGTGACTGGGAAAGTAATTTGGCCGATGGGATCAACCTTTTTCCCCCCGTAAAGCCTTTGATAGGGGCGTGTACTGACTCAAGCAGTCTTCTATCTTCTGGTTGCATTCTTTTGAAGCAATGCTCGTAGATGATATCCTCTGAACTCCCGGTATCTACCAGGATCCTTCTCATGTGATAATCACCTACCGCAGCAGATATGATTAAGGCGTCTGTAGTGAGGTGCAAATCTTCCACGCGAGGCTCAATTGTCATGGTGGCCAGCATCCAAGGTTCGAGGGTGGAAAAACTCCGCTTGGCTCCTTTTCCCTTATCCGCGTATACCATGTTTAGCTCCTGTGGCCTTTTACCCGCCGCCTTGTCGTTTTCTTCTTTGACGGGCAGCGGGCCCTGTTTGATGTCTCGCACTAGGTGCGCCAATTTGCCCGCTTTCACGAAGTATTCTATCTGCTTCATTAGCTGAAAACAGTCATTAGTATCGTGGTCGCTCCCCTTGTGGTATTCACAATACTTGCCCGTATCTTTGTTGGGGTTGTCCTTTAGGGGCTTCGGAGGGTTGAACTTGAGGTTCTCAGAGGCTAGGATTTCCGCTGGAGTTTTGCTCAAGTTAGGGTAATCGGATCGCGGCTTAGAGGGTTCATTCCTTGAGTAGGTATTTCTAGGCCTATCATACCACGAGTCCGTTCTGTCGCCTCTTTGGTATCGGTCTCCTCTGCCTTTACTTTTAGAACCTCACTGCTCCCTCTCCTCTTGGCTTTTTTGAGCCTCCTTTTTTCTATTGGCCACGTGACTAGCGGCTACCGCCTTTTCTTGTATCACATAAACCTTAGCTATTCTCAAGATTTCATCGATGGTGGGAGGCACACCATCTCTTCCTTGAAGTGTTCGTAAAAGCTCGTCATCATTTACTCCTTGTAGGAAAGCTCCACACGCTAGATCGTTTGTGACACACGGGATTGCCAGGCTTTCTTTATTAAATCTAACGATGAAATTTTCTACCGTTTCATTGTCTCGTCGGCGGATATGGAGGAGCTCGTTTCGGTCTTTAGTGTGCCTGCGCTGTTGGCTGAATTGCAAGATGAACTTGGACTCTAGATCTTCGAAATTGTCAATCTCCCCAATGGGCAGGCTGTCCCACCAGACCCGAGCCGCGCCTACCAGCGTTTGTACAAACATTTTACACCAGATGGGCATAGGCCAACAGGCTACTTCTGTAACAACTCTCATTTAAAATTACCATTTCTTATCTTATTCTACCCAATAGGAAACCCTAATTGAGACCCCCAAGTAATCCTGCATAACCCCTAAAAATTTTCAGAACAATCGGAATCAGGATCAGGGCCCCTAAAACTCGGGGGGGGGGGGGGGTATTTCCTATTCAGTATTATCTAAACAGTTTTTCGTAGAAATTGAATTTTGAGAAACCGTCGACTCACCCAAGCTAAGCAGACACGGGGCTACCCTATGGTAGGGTGGTACCCCTTGCGCCACGCGAGGGAGCCGTTTTCCAGGTATAAATAGGGGAGTGTGGCACTTGCATTTCGGCTTTGGTTCGACGAAAAAACTCATTTCGTACGTTGAGATATTGTCTGATTAATCCAAAAAACACACACAGCACGAAACGCTGCCGCGACAACAGGGTAATAACTCGATCGCTACTACGATTCAATGTCCGATCAATTGAAACTATCCGATGGATGTTTAAGTGCTGCCCAAATTAGGGCTATACTTTGTCATTCGTCGTGAATTCAATGGATTTTTAAGTATTACATTTTGTCATTCATTGTGAGGGTTTTAATCTCTTGAGTTATCGTAAATGCTGTATTAGTTACTGACCTAGTTTTCGTGTGCATTGTTATTTAAATTAGGTTACCAGGCTAATCAGTAGGCTAAAACTCTGCCCATTAAACTTGCAATGTGAGTTATTCTCTTTTTATCAATAATGTTTTACCATACTCCAAAGCATTTTCAAAATTTATAATTGCAGGGATTAAGTCGTGGTTATCTTGAATCACTGGCTAGTGGAGTATTGTGCACATTACTAATTTCTCACGGTTAGGTTCATTGACCTAACAGTGATAATCATCACTACTTGGGTGAAAGGACCCAATATGGTATGACCATCGTCACCAGGAGGTGACACGGCGCCAGATAAAATAAGATAGAAACCATTGTAATCGCTCTTATGCTGTAATTTATAACTATGTGTCATTTTATGTAAACTGAATGACTCGCCAGTATTTCCGCGCTGATAAAATATTTTAAAAAACGTGTTTCAGGCGACCTGCTGTGATTCAAGGAAAACGTGCTACGGAGCACTAACAAGCTTGAAGTGGTGGCTCAGTTAAAATAAATAAACATGTTTTGTAAACCAGTGAATTTCCTCGTGAAATTCCTCTATTGTAAATTACGGGGTTGATCCCGAATTATGAAATAAAATTATCGGGCATTTTCAAGTTTTAAAAGATCCTGTTAAATCTTCCGCTGTCAACTCAATTAATTAATACCACGGGTTTCTGTCCCGCAGCTCCTGGACCGGGTCAAACCGGGACGGGGGCCGTGACAGAAAAATGTGGTATCAGAGCCACTGATTTAAGACAATTAAGTATTCAGAAATACTTAAGTTTCCTGATTTCCATCCTGTGATTATGTGTTTTGTTAATTGACTATTTGTTAGTTACAGTATGGGTAAGCAAAGAATTTCGGACATCTATCGTCAATTAAATAGTTCATCAAAAGATAAGGAATATTTGTTCGTTTCAGTCAAATTCCTCAAGATACTCAGCAGATACTGAGGAAGGAATATTTGTTCGTAAGGCACAGTTTGAGAAACCACTTACTATTAAGAAAAGAAGTTGGATTATTAGAAAAAGTCAAGAGAAAACAAAGAAGTCACAACCAAAAGAAGTGATGGTTAATAAAGAAACTCAGAAAATAGGCAATAACCCACTGTGGGAAAATGAATTAGATGAACAACGGGCAAATCTCTATATGTTAGCCACTACAGCAGTAAATGTTAAATTTTAATTAAGTTAAAATGCACAACCCCTAGTATATTTTGAATTTCAGTTGTAATTTATAATAAGACATATATATATATAGTGGAGGGTTCAAATGCGAAGAAATTTTTGTAAGAATAAAAAAGAACAAACTTCAACCAATAAGAATGCTTCATTTTACTTCATTTAATTTTTGTATTTAATATGAGTGTAAGGGTATATTGGTAAAATTAGATAGATCATTAATTGTTAGTCTTCCTTTTTAATAGCTAACTAAATTAAATTTGTAACTTATTTTCAAAAAAATATATATATCTTCTCAAAGAAGAAAAAAATTAATTTAAAGTGTATGATAAATTATGAGGTGTGTAGGATGAATTACGAGTTGTGTAGGATAAAATTCAGTATGTGTAGGATAAATTTCAGTATGTGTAAGATAAATTTTGATGTGTGTAGGCAAAAATTTTAGTGTGGAGAATGATAGTCTTTATGACTAATTAATTAGTCAAAAATAATAATAAATGAGTTGAGAGAAAAACTATTTAATGTTTTACAATTGTACCCTTTGTTCTTTTTCTTCTCAATTTAATTTTCTTCTCAAATGAACCTCCCCCTATATATATATATATATATATATATATAAAAGTTGCAATGGTTGCCATTTTTCTGTTTCAATAATGATACTTGAATAGTTATACTAGCTTGTGAAAATTTAACTTATAATTTTGTGTATTTTCTCTATATCTGCTAAACAGCATGAATGAGTTGTCTGAAGCTCTTCAGAATCTCAATCTCTATTCTGTTAATGTGGAAGTTTCCAGAGACTTTACCGGTTATTGTGCCGACGTTGAGGAACCTATGGAATTTCAAGATCAACCTCCGGAGAAACCAAAGCCAAAGAAAAGAAGAAGAATCGTGGGCTGGAGGCGTGTGCGCAGGAGGAAACCAGCAACACGAAAAGTTATAAAAAAAGGAGAATCCAATGGATAAAAGGAAAAGGAATAGAAATTGGAGAAAGTTCCAGGCGAGCTGAGGAAATGCCATTGTGGGAGGAGTTGGATCGCAAACTGGCAGACTGTGATATCCTTAAGCCTGTCAATGAAAACCTTTTCACTTATCCTGCTGAAACCCAACTCCCAGTGAATTTGGAACCGACCATCCCAGATCCCCTTGTAAACACCCGACCTTTAGGAGAAATGGAATAATGGTGGACCCATATACCTTTTTCCCTCAGTTTGACCCAGAGCCTGCACCAAACCCACCAATGAGCAATGAGAACTTGGCTGAACTCCGCCATTTTGGCGAAGAGCTGGTGGATGTAGGGAATCGAATCCGGGAGGTGGGAGAACAGATCTCCTGGAAGTACGACGAAAGAGAACGTCGTTTCTGAAATGCCAGCTAACAAGGATCGGGGGTGGTTGTGTGGTGTGTTTGTTTAATAATAATATAATCATAAAAATATAATTATGTGAAATAACCTAAAAATAAAACTTTTGTAAGATAATGAGTGTGTACGGATGCATATTATAATATTAAAAAATGGAAGTCGAGAAATCGACAATTTTGGCTATACTTATTAACATGATTATGTGCAATTATTTTGTTATGTTTGGTTGTTAATTATTTCTGCTAATCACTTATATAAATTAATTACCAGATGGAACACGCTGGTAATGAACCCGTTAATGAAGTTAATCAATCTGAACAAAACCATGAAGATCAATTTCTGAATAGCCAAGATATCGAGAATATCGTTGCTCAGGGAATAGCCAATGTTATTCCAACAATCCTTGCTGCTGCCCGAAATCCAGTTGAACCTCAACAAATTATTCCTAGCAAACGTACACACGGCGATAATTTCAGTAATAGTGTAAATGGAGGCGGCAACCATACTAATAACGACAACAATGGGATGCAAGCCCCACTCCTTAAGAAAATGAAAGCTACAACGCCTGGTTGCACTTACAAGGAGTTTCTTGCCTGTAAGCCGGTTGAATTTGCAGGCAACGAAGGGGCGACTGCTGCACTGCGTTGGTTAGAGAAAACCGAGGCGGTGATTAGAATAAGTAAATGTGCCGAGGAAGACAAGGTCATGTACGCGTCACATCTTTTCAAAGAAGGGGCGATAGAATGGTGGAATACGGTACTTCAAGCCAAAGAAAGCGATGTAGCCTATGCCATAAGTTGGGAAGAATTTAGGCGACTAGTGGAGAGAAAATTCTGTCCTGAGTATGAAAAGGAACAAATGGCAAATAAATTTTTGAACCACCGGATGGTGGATGTAGACTGTCGAGGGTATACTTCAACATTCTTCGAATATGCTAGAGTGGTACCAACCCTGGCTTCGCCAGAACCGGTACTTATTTCCCGCTACATTTGGGGATTAATTGGAGAAATCCGTGATATCGTTAAAGCTGCGAGACCTCGCACTATTGACGATGCTGTAGAATTAGCTAACACCCTAACTGACAGGCTGGTACGCACAAGAGAAGAAAACCGGAAGAAGGACGTGGCCCAAAAGATTACCCAAGGATTCCATGTGGGTAATAGTAGCAACTTCAAGAAAAAGGGAACCGGACGATCTTCCACTGTTCCATTTTGCAATACCTGCAAAAGAAAGCATTTTGGAAGATGCAAAGGGTATTGCAATTTCTGCAAAATTCCAGGACATCAGGAAGAAGATTGCAGAAAGAAGAAATCAACAATCTGCTACAACTGTGGAGAAGCTGGACATTTTAGGCCAGACTGCCTGAAATTGGTCAAACCAGCTGATAACAAAGCCAAACCTGCAGAAAGAACTACCAAGAAAAACGCAAGAGCCTTCCAGTTAACTACTCAGGAAGCAGAACTAATCCCTGATGTGATAACTGGTACGTTCCTAGTTCACGATGTTTATGCAAAAGTATTATTTGACTCTGGTGCAAACCAAAGTTTTATAAATACTTCATTCTGCCAAGCACTTAACTTACCCTTAACCAACCTTAGGCAGATTTTTACAGTCGAAACGGCAGATGGGAATTCTGTTAAAATAGATAAGGTTTTGCGAGAAGGAAAGATAGAACTCTTAGGCCATAAATTCTCTGCAAACCTGTTACCTATGAATTTAGCCGAATTCGATGTTGTATTAGGAATGGATTGGTTAGTAGCCAACCATGCTCGAATTCTCTGTGATAAAAATTCCATAGAAATTCATACACCCACAGGAGAATTAGTGCTAATTACAGGAGATAAGCCACGAAAGCCACTGAAATTCATTTCAGTAATAAAGTTGGCCAGTTATTCAAGAAAACAAGAAGTAGTGTATATGATTTCGTTAATCATTAACACGAAAAGTAAGGAACTTAAAGAAATTCCTGTAGTAGCAGAATACCCAGATGTATTCCCAGAAGAACTACCAGGATTACCACCCAATAGGGAAGTTGAATTTAGAATTCATCTAATTCCTGAAACTACACCGATAGCCAAGGCACCTTATCGGTTAGCACCAACCGAAATGCTAGAATTGAAAAGGCAATTAGATGAATTATTAAGCAAAGGATTCATACAACCTAGTTCATCCCCTTGGGGAGCTCTAGTGTTGTTTGTGAAAAAGAAAGATGGGTCAATGAGAATGTGTATCGATTATAGGGAATTGAATAAGGTTACAATTAAAAACCGATACCCATTACCTAGGATTGATGATCTTTTCGATCAACTTCAAGGAGCTAGATACTTTTCTAAGATCGACTTGCGCTCCGGATACCATCAATTGAAGGTACAAGAAGAAGACATACCTAAAACTGCTTTCAGAACTAGGTATGGTCATTACGAGTTTACAGTCATGCCCTTCGGATTAACAAATGCTCCAGCAGCATTTATGGACATGATGAATAGGATCTGTAAACCGTACCTGGATAAATTTGTAATTGTCTTCATCGATGATATACTCATTTATTCCAGAAGTCAGAACGAGCATTGTCAGCACTTGCATGCACTCTTAACTTTGTTAAGAAAGGAGAAGCTTTACGCCAAATTCTCGAAGTGTGAATTTTGGCTACAGGAGGTACAATTTTTAGGACACATGGTGAATCACGAAGGCATTCACGTAGATCCCTCCAAAATAGAAGCAATCACCAAGTGGAAGGTCCCGCAATCAGCTATGGAAGTTAGAAGCTTTCTAGGGTCAGCTGGTTACTATAGACGATTCATTAAGGATTTTTCCAAAATAGTTGTTGTTATGGGCCATTTTCTGAGTATGCATGCTGACTAATATCCTGCTTTTAATTGTTTATCTGTGATCAGGATACTGGACGGGGACATTGCTAGCATCCTGGGTGATATCCTGAGGTATATTGAGTTAATCACGTGCAGGTTAAAGACTGGGACTTGCCAACGGTCAAGTGGACTTCGTCTCCTCAAGACTCGGGCGTATTTGTTAAAGGAGAGACGTTGAGCCCGAAAGACCAGGTCTCCAACGTTCAACTAAGGAATATTCGTTGGATCCCGGTTATGTAGGATAGTTAGTTACATTTGTTTTACTATAAATAGATGGGGGCGGATCAGATTAAGGCACTCAACTTACACATTTTCAAACACTTTCTCTCTAGCTCATTGCAAACACTTCACACAACACTTGTATTCAAATTACATTGTAACACATAGTCGATCCGCACCACATCCTGCACTGTATCCTGATATTTGAAGCAATAGAAGAACAAGGCAGCTGCGATTGTCAGCTCCCGAGGTTTTATGCCGGCGATCTAGATTGATCAAGGGCTTTCCTCGTACATCACGTGTCCACCTTTACATTTTTGCTCATTGTTTGATCATAGATACAACTCTATATCCTGAGCCGTATCCTGAAACTGTTTTCATATCTAATTTTGTTAACACATTTTTCACACATATTTCTAGCACACTACCTCACTTAACTAATTTGATCACTTAATTGCTTAGGTAATTTTTGACCAAAACAATTTGGCGCCCACCGTGGGGCAAGTGGTGCTACTTTTACTAAAAATATTTGTAAAATCGTTAATCGGTTTTCTATTTTCAAAACTTTTTGCCACATTGTTTACAATGGCCTCAAGATCAAACATGAGCTCCTCTACTATGTCTGCTACAACCTCTGCTACTACTGGTTCGGTGCTTCCACCACCTCCTCCAAGGATGCCATTTTCTTCACAATCTCAAGATGTTATCCCTACTCGGAGTGTTCAGGGATCTGCTCCCGTTTTAGCCTCTAATGATGAAATTTTGACTTTATTTGGAAGTGTGCAGGAACAAATGAGGCAGCAACAGGAGACTAACCAAATGCTATTAAGAGAAATACAACTCTTAAAAGCTAGCTCGAGCAGACCTGTTGAAGAAACTGTCACTCCTATACAGCCCAGGGCTTTGAGCTTCAGTTCCGCAGTTTACACTGAGGATAATAGGGGGAATATTGTCCCAAGCCATTCTTAGAATCATACCCCTGAGATACCCTCTTCGGTCAGGATATCGACTGTGAGAAGTTCAGGATATGCTTCAGGATATGGCCAAAATCCTCAAAACGGTAATGTGTCAAATAATAATATTCTTGCTACTAACAACAATGGCTCTTTGCAGGATGCAGGTATGACGTCAACATTTACCAGGGAGCTCCAGAAATTGAAGGACATGATATCCAGTGTACCTGGAGTGGTCCAACCAATTCCAGAAGTATCCCAAGACAGCCACAGGATATCCCGCTTTGCATATCCCATCTGTGATGCTGAAATCCCAAAAAGATTTCAGACTCCCAACATGAAGCTGTATGATGGGACTACGGATCCTGAAGAGCATATTGCCCAGTATAGGGAAAGAATGGAGATTAACCCTATCCCTCCGGAGCTCAAGGAAGCATGCTTGTGCAAGGGATTTGGTTCTACCCTAACAGGATCAGCCTTAAAATGGTTGTTAAACGTCCCTCCTCACTCAATTACTTCGTTTGCTCTTTTGGTTAATTTATTTAACAGTCAATTTTCTTGTAGTCGGAGTTTTGAGAAACTAACCAGTGATCTTTACAGGATAACTCAAGGGCCTCAGGAATCCTTGAGGGATTATGTGAACAAATTCAGTAGAGAATCCTTGGATATCCCACATCTTGATGTTGCAACAGCTGTGCAAGCTTTTAAGATGGGGTTGCAAAAGGATTCTCAGTTTTATCAGGATCTTGTAATGAATCCCTGCAGGAATCTCGACGAAGCTCGTAACAGGGCTTTGAGATATATCCGTCTGGAAGATGACAAGAAGATGCAGGAGAGGATGAATTCTACCTCAACCTATGAATCAACTAACAGGAAATCAGAAACCTCATATAAGCCGTATCGCTCCAGGCCATATGGCAGAAGTGATAACAAGAAAGTGAATGCTGTTGAAGACGAGGATCCTGAAGAATATCCTGACTTATCTGAATACTGCTTTTCTGTTAATATACCTGAATTAATGTATGCTATGCAGGGCTTAGGGGACAAAGCTAGGTGGCCTCGAAAGAACCAGCAGAAAGCTGATTGGAAGGATAAATCCAAATGGTGTGCCTTCCACGAAGACTTCGGACATATGACCGAGGATTGCATTGCTTTAAGGAAAGAGATAAGTTACCTGTTAAGCAAGGGGTATCTGAAGGACTTGCTGGGAAAAAAGAAGAATAAAGGGCAGGATCCCGAGAAGGATCCTGAACGAGCAGCATCACCCCCAGCAGATGCCAAGATAATTAACTTTATTTCAGGAGGATCCGACATTTGTGGGACTTCGTATTCGGCGGCCAAGAGACATGCAAAGGAAGCTAAGAGCGAGAGGGGAGACAGACCAGTCAGGATGACTACCCTCACAACTGATAAAGTGATCACTTTCGATAGTGATGACAGGGATACTGTTCAGGATCCTCACCATGATGCTTTAGTAATAACGTTATATGTGGCTAACCATTTTGTACGCAGGATACTGGTAGACAAAGGTAGTTCTGTCAATATAATTCAGCTGGAAACATTGAAGAGGATGAATGTATCTACGATGGATATCACTTCGAAGTCCACTGTGCTCGTTGGTTTCAGTGGAGAAGCTAGGAATACCGTAGGGGAGATAAAGTTACCAGTATATGTTGAAGGGGTCAACTCAATACAACGCTTCTGTGTGATGGACTCCTTATCCTGCTATAACATCATACTGGGAAGACCATGGATTCACGATATGAAGGTTGTGCCATCAACATATCACCAATGCATCAAGATCCCTACCCCTTGGGGAGTTGTCAAGGTTGAAAGTGATCAGCAGGAAGCGAAGGAATGCTACTCATCCTCAATGAAATCCTCAACCAAGCCTAGTACAGCATAGCAATTAAAGATGCGGGCCCAGGATATCGAGAAGGATTCGGAGCAGGATGTGAAGAAAATTATCCTGGATCAGGATAATCCTAATATCTCGGTGGAACCAATATCCCTCAGGATATTGAAGAGCAATTAACTAACTTTTTGAAATGCAGGATGTCAACGTTTGCATGGAAGCATGAGGATATGACAGGCATATCTAAAGACATTATCACTCACAAGCTTGGAATTGACAAATCATTCAAGCCTGTTCAGCAAAAAAGAAGAAAATTCGCTCCTGAACGGAATGCGATTATCCAAGAGGAAGTTGAAAGATTGTTGAAGTCCAGGATGATCAGAGAAGTCAAGTTTCCAAGATGGCTAGCAAACGTAGTTGTGGTACAGAAGAAAAACGGGAAATGGAGAGTCTGTGTAGACTACACGGACTTGAACAAGGCTTGTCCTAAGGATCCATTTCCTCTCCCTCATATCGATGCAATGGTAGATGCTACTGCTGGACATGAAATGTTAACATTCATGGACGCATCCTCAGGATTTCAGCAGATTCAAATGGAGCCTTCGGATCAGGAGGATACTGCTTTCATGACACCAACAGGTATATATTGCTACACTGCTATGCCTTTCGGTTTGAAAAATGCAGGTGCAACATACCAGAGATTGGTAAACATGATGTTCAAAGATAAGCTGGGGGACACCATGGAGGTATATATTGACGATATGGTGGTAAAATCTAAAAGAGCGGAGGATCACCTCCAGGATATCAAGGGAGCATTTCATATCCTGGATCAATACAACATGAAGCTGAATCCTGCTAAGTGCCATTTCGGAGTGGGGGCAGGAAAGTTTCTTGGATATATGGTGACAAAAAGGGGGATAGAAGCAAGCCCAGAGCAGATTAAAGCTATCCTGGATATAAAATCACCCTCAAATATGAAAGACGTACAAAGGTTGACAGGCCGAGTGGCAGCTTTGAATAGATTTATTTCAAGATTCTCAGAAAAATGCAAGGAATTCTATGATATCCTCAAGAAGAATAAGAAATTTGAATGGGGAGTAAAGCATGAAGCAGCCTTGCAGGATTTGAAGCGATATCTCTCAACCGCACCTCTATTGATGAAACCTGAAAATGGTGAACCCCTATCCCTATACCTCGCTGTATCAGGGAATGCTGTAAGTGCCGTTCTTATAAAAGACCATGAAGGTCAGCAATATCCTGTATATTATGTTAGTAAAAGTTTGTTAGATGCTGAAACTAGGTATTCTCATTTAGAAAAATTGATATTAGCTCTAGTCATGGCATCGACAAAGCTTAGACATTATTTTGAGACACATAGGATCCATGTTAAAACGAATTATCCTGTCAAAAATGTGCTTAGGAAACCAGAGATGTCAGGCAGGATGGCCAAGTGGTCAGTAAAGTTAAGTGCTTATGATTTAGTATATGAACCTAGAAATGCCATAAAGTCTCAGGCTTTAGCTGACTTTGTGGCAGATTTCAGTAGTGATATTCAGGATGAGGTAGACCTGGAAGTTCAACAGTTAGGAGAATCTTCAGGATCCTGGACATTATATACTGATGGTGCATCCAATATAAGAGGTGTAGGTTTAGGTATACTACTAAAATCGCCACAGGGGGACATATTACCCCAGGCCATTAGGTGTGAATTTCCTGCTACTAATAATGAGGCAGAATATGAAGCTTTAATTGCAGGATTAGAATTGGCTAAGAGTATGAGTATCAAGAATTTGCGAGTATATGTTGACTCCTTGTTAATTACTAACCATTTTAATGGATCCTATGCAGTTAAGGGTGAGAAATTAATCGAATACCTCGATATTCTCAAAAAATTAGCAGAATATTTCGATGTTTTTACACTTGAACAGGTACCAAGAAAGGATAATGCTGAAGCAGATGCCTTAGAAAATCTGGGATCATCGATCAGAATACCAGAAGGAACCCAAATACCAATATTACATGTCTTGTATCCTGCAACGAATCCTCGGGATAAAGAAGTAGCGGGTATTTAGGATCCTGGAGCAGAGTATTTTGAAGAGGATCCTAAATCTTGGACGGCCCCAATCATGAGATATCTCAAGGAATGACACATCCCCGAAAATGAAAATCCTAAGGCATTTAGAATGAAGGTATCACGATTCACTATTATAAATAATGTTTTATACAAGAAATCTCTTGCAGGACCGTATTTGAGGTGCTTGGAGGATCCTGAAGCCAAAGAAGTACTTCAGGATATACATGAAGGGGATTGTGGTAACCATACTGGGGGCAGGTCATTATTCTCAAAAGTATTAAGGACAGGATATTATTGGCCGACAATGAGAAAAGATGCCGCAGAATATGCTCGAAGATGTGACGCATGTCAAAGACATAGTAACATATTACATCAGCCTGCTGAACCGCTGTATCCTAATGTTTCCCCTTGGCCGTTTATGAAGTGGGGTATGGATATAGTGGGAAAGCTTCCAAGAGCTCCAGGAGGAAAGGTTTTCATGTTGGCAATGACGGATTATTTCTCCAAGTGGGTTGAAGCAGAAGCATTTGTTCAAGTTAGAGATCAAGAAGTAGTATCCTTCATAAAGAGAAATATCCTGACCAGGTTTGGAGTACCAGCCGAGATAATCTGTGACAATGTTTCTCAGTTTATAAGCAAGAGAACTACTGACTTTTGCAAAAGTTGGGGAATCAAAATGATAACATCTACTCCGGTACATCCTCAAGCGAATGGACAAGCAGAATCCTCAAACAAGATAATTGTCAATAACTTAATGAAGAGGCTTGGAGCCAAAAAAGGAAGATGGGCAGAAGAATTACCCTTTGTTTTGTGGGCTGATAGGACAACGGTAAAGAATGCAACAGGCCAAACCCCATTTTCCTTGGTATTTGGAGCAGAAGCAATGATTCCAACGGAAATGACAATACCTACTGCAAGATCTACCCTAAGTGATCCTGAACAGAATCCTGAAGCCTTGAGTCAGGATTTGGATACTATAGATGAAAAGAGGGATGCAGCAAGGCTAAGGATGGCAGCATATCAACAAAGAATATCCAGAGCATATAACAAGAATATTAGGACCAGAAGATTTAAGGTTGGAGATTGGGTGTTAAGAAAGGCTTTTCAGAATACTACTAATCCTGCCGATGGCAAGTTAGCTCCAAAATGGGAAGGACCATATGAAGTTGAATCAGAAGCAGGGAAAGGAGCATATAGACTCAAGAATATGGAAGGGGATATGCTACCGAGATCTTGGAATGCTATACACCTTAAGCTCTATTTCAAGGGAGTTTAGAATTTAATTTCTAACTCAGGATGGTATGAATTCTATCTTTGTTAAATATGTTTGGTTTAATTTATTCTTTGAAACCCAATACTAACTTAAGCATCGGAGGGGTGTTAGCCAAGCTAACACCCACCTTAGTGTAAGGATGTTTTGCAGTATATGCTTCAGGATATAGCTCCAGGATGCTCACTCAAGATACTTCGGAAGATTAGAGGATTGGCCCCCTCTCTCACGTATAAGGGATCCTGATCCCTTCACAGGTTTAAAGGTATTCACCTTTCTTCCGAATTGGGTTTAAACACCCCGCCTGGAGCGCAAGTTATTCAGGGATAGTTCAAGGTGGCGGGACCAGTCCATGTAAAAGTGGCTGACAATTTCGTTACTGATGGCTATATCCTGAATCCTAAAGGTATATGAGGATTGATCACCCTCTCTCACGAAAGGGTATTTTCATACTCTCTAAGGTTTAAAGGTTTTCACCTTTCTAAGTCTTGGAGTTTATACACTCCCGCCTGTAGCGCACGAAAATTTGGGATTTTCCCCAGGATATGAGTGATTTATTTACAAAACATTTTTGGGTTTTACCCCTGTGACTTGAAAAGTTGCCTATACAATGGAAACTGATATCCAGAAGATTTCTAAGTACTTGAAGACATTGTACACAGGGAACATTCCCACTAAAGCAATAATGTAAAGCTCAAAGGATAAGGCTCGGAACTAATGCACAAAGTGTCTCAGACAGGGGACATCTTCATTGGGAGAGTTGCAAAGGGATTGAAGTTTGGTAATAGGTTTATACCCTATTCCTGGTATGATCTTTCCTTTGAAAACATCGTTTAAGTTTTTAATAATACTATGTTTGGTAAAAGGTTAAATATCCTGATATATTCTCAAAATTTGTGTTTAAATACTTCTCAGAATATTTGATGAAAATATTTGAAACTAATACTAGTTTGAAACTTTGATCATTTAAGTATTATCAAAACAGGTTTTGGAAAGATAGATTGTTTTTCACTCTTTAAAGAGCTTTCTACAAAGTTGAACAAATGTTTGGAAGTCCTCTCCAATAAAAAGTTTTTATAATATATCGCTGAGCATATTGATCAGGATATTTTCATAAGATAACGATACAAAATTTTTGCAAAGTTAAAAGTTACATTAAGTAGTGCAAGGCAATAACAAATAAGTCAAAAGATAGTTATATTATTAACAAGTCAAAAGTCGTGCTTTTGGTTTCACCTTAAACTAAGGCCCATCCACCAAAAGCACAATTAGTTTCTACCATACTTGTGTAACGGTTGGAGGATCTATCTCAAAACAGGACCTGTCCACCTACAACCGTTACCACATTCAAAACAGGTTATACTAATCGATGACCAAGGGCTTCATCCTAAAACCTAGGACCCATCCACCTTTGGTCATCATATTGTTCTAATGCAGGAAATATAAATTGTTCGAAGACAGGAAAAGTAAATTGTTTACATAACCACAACCACGAAATTTAAAAGTGGGCTCCGGCCTTGGCACGTATATCCATCATCGCCCACTTCGCCGCTTAAGAAGCGGCACCTTCTTGATCAACAGCCTCCTTCCCAGCATCTGCACTAGCATCGGCCTCGGGATTCTTCTTGGCATCACCATCATCAGCATTGGCCACTTCCTCTGCCGCCTTAGAAGGCTCTTCACCAGCATGCTTTGCAGGATGAGCAACAGGATGACCTCCGAGATCCTTTAGTTTCGACTCCCAAGTCTTTATGTTCCAGGAGGGGCATTCGAAGCCCAAATCCCTGGCCTCATAAGCCATCCTTATCCTGGCTTGGAGAAGAGAGACGACCACGGATGCTTTGAGGCTATCCCGATATGAACTCATATTCTGCTGGTATTGGAGAAGGGCGGCATCTAGTTTGGCTTGGGCATCCTCGTTGGCTTTATGGAGGGTAGCTTGGTGTTCCTGGATCATGGCCTTGTATTTGTCTTCGTAATGTTGGGATTTGGCAGCCGCAATGGTTCCTTGATCAGCTATGGTGGCTTCAGCTTTCTCCAGCTTGATCTCCAACATCTTGTTAAGCCCGCAGGCGTCTTCATACAAGTGCATAAGACGATCCAAGCCCTATCGATAAGGACACAGGTATCAATGTAGAAATAAGCAGGATAAGGACTAACATACTTGTGCAGGATATCGAAAGGAAAATTTTACCTATTTGAGGAATGAGGTGGCTTCGTTAAATCCATGATTCTGTAGAGAGAATGTTTCAGAAACAGCTGGAGAGTCCGTCTCCTTTCTCTTACGAGAACTAGATGCCCGGGTCCTAGATGCCGGAGGAGCTTTGGAAGCAGAAACGGTCCTTGAAGAGGTAGGCTTTGGTGTAGCAGACGACTTTGGCTTGGATTCTTGTTTGATGGGTTCAAGGCTGGAGTAGCAATCCAACTCGTCAAGTTGGAAACCTTCAAGGTTGACAACTGGTACTGCACAAGGGAAGATATTCTTAAACTCATCATACTTTTGAAAAATAATTGATTTAAAATATATGTATAATTGCTGAGAATGTGCTTACCAGACATCTCTGAGCTTGATTTCTGGCTTGAATCTGTGAGGGACAGGGAGAAAGTTCTTTCACTGGCAGGAAGTCGGTAGATTTCCTTGATCTTGGATTCGGATTCTGCACTGGGAGGCACTAAATCTCTGAAGTTCGCTGCATAAAAACATCAGGATATAAGTCTGGGATATACTTTGAAGATATAATTGGGGATATTCCTAAAACCCTAAATCCTACCCTTGGTTAACCATTTAACCAGCAGATCGAAACCCTTATCAATAGAGTCTCTTTTTACGAAAAAGAATTTTCGTCGCCGTCGATCCTCGTTCTTGGTGGCCTTAAGAACCAAAGGGTTCTTGGAGGTAGAAAACAGAAGGAAACGGTGATCGCCATGGGATCTCAACCGGTATGCTATAGGGAGGTCTTCAATACATAGGTCAGGGAAATGAAGAGACTTGATTTGATCCAGCACTATCAAAACTCGCCAGACCATTGGCATAGTCTGGGCATAGCTAAGGCCGGTAAGGTCAAAAAAGCGAGAGATAAAAGGTGGAAATGGATACCGGAGTCCAAGAGAAAAAGGGTAGGCGAAGAAACAAACCCACTCGTCAGATGATGCATCTGATCGGGCTTCCCGATCGAAAGGGCGAAAGACTGTTCCGGTGGGGAAGGCGCCGGAATCTTTGAGAGAAGCGATGTTGGCGTTGTTGAAGCAGCAGATTTCCTTTGCTGGATCACGGATGAAGTTTTGGCTTACGAGGGTTGAGGCCGGTCCTTCTGATCGAGATCTTGTTCGAGATGCCATGAAGGGTGTTGGGCAAACTAAAAGAGACTCAAGAAAGAAGGATAGAGGATGAAGAGAAAAGTGATTACCTGGAAATCGCTTGAAGAATGATGATAATAAGCAGAAATGATTCGGCTAATTATAGGCTGAATATAGGGGGCAAAGAGTAAATATTGCATTGAAAATGGCACAATGTCACTTCAACCATCGTTTCATTTTAATTGCCTCGGTCGACGAGATAAGCTTTTAAAATATATCCGTTGGATTGGTATACCAACCGATATATTTGGGGACAATTGTTATGGGCCATTTTCTGAGTATGCATGCTGACTAATATCCTGCTTTTAATTGTTTATCTGTGATCAGGATACTGGACGGGGACATTGCTAGCATCCTGGGTGATATCCTGAGGTATATTGAGTTAATCACGTGCAGGTTAAAGACTGGGACTTGCCAACGGTCAAGTGGACTTCGTCTCCTCAAGACTCGGGCGTATTTGTTAAAGGAGAGACGTTGAGCCCGAAAGACCAGGTCTCCAACGTTCAACTAAGGAATATTCGTTGGATCCCGGTTATGTAGGATAGTTAGTTACATTTGTTTTACTATAAATAGATGGGGGCGGATCAGATTAAGGCACTCAACTTACACATTTTCAAACACTTTCTCTCTAGCTCATCGCAAACACTTCACACAACACTTGTATTCAAATTACATTGTAACACATAGTCGATCCGCACCACATCCTGCACTGTATCCTGATATTTGAAGCAATAGAAGAACAAGGCAGCTGCGATTGTCAGCTCCCGAGGTTTTATGCCGGCGATGTAGATTGATCAAGGGTTTTCCTCGTACATCACGTGTCCACCTTTACATTTTTGCTCATTGTTTGATCATAGATACAGCTCTATATCCTGAGCCGTATCCTGAAACTGTTTTCATATCTAATTTTGTTAACACATTTTTCACACATATTTCTAGCACACTACCTCACTTAACTAATTTGATCACTTAATTGCTTAGGTAATTTTTGACCAAAACAGTTGTACCATTAACTAAGTTAACATATAAAGCAGTTAAGTTTGAATGGGGACCTAGAGAAGAAGAGGCCTTTAGTATTTTGAAGCAAAAGCTAACAAACGCCCCAATCCTTGCCTTACCAGAAGGGACAGAAGATTTTGAAGTATACTGTGATGCTTCAAAACTATGATTAGGATGTGTGCTAATGCAACGCAAAAAGGTAATTGCGTATGCCTCAAGACAACTGAAAAAGCACGAAGAAAACTATACGACCCATGACTTAGAATTAGGAGCCATAATTTTTGCCCTTAAGATTTGGAGACACTATTTTTATGGAAGTAAGTTTATTGTCTTTACAGATCATAAGAGCTTAAGGTACATATTTGGGCAAAAATAATTGAATATGAGCCAGAGAAGATGGATGGAGATTTTAAGTGACTACGACTGTGATATTCAATATCACGAAGGAAAGGAAAATGTAGTTGCAGATGCCCTAAGTCGTAAGTATCATGAAAAACAAAAGCGAGTCCGTGCTCTTAGATTAAGTTTACAATTAGATTTAATGGAACAACTGAAGAATGTTCAGGAAACGGCAATCAAGGATGATGCTGAAGGAATGAAAGGAAGAATCAAGGAATTAGAGCAAGGAGCTGATGGAATTTGGAGATTCCACAAGAAAAGGATTTGGGTACCCAAGCAAGGAGAATTAAGAAATAAGATTTTAGAGGAAGCCCATAAATCTAGATATACCATGCACCCTGGAAACAATAAAATGTACCAAGATTTAAGAAATAATTTCTGGTGGATAGGAATGAAAAAGGACATAGCTAGATATGTATCTAAGTGTCTAACTTGTTCACAAGTTAAGGCAGAACACCAGAAACCCTCAGGTCTACTACAACAATTAGAAATGCCTGTATGAAAATGGGAGCTCATAACAATGGATTTTGTTACTAAGTTGCCCAAAACCAGAAAAGGTAATGATACTATTTGGGTAATTGTGGATCGATTAACCAAATCAGCTCATTTTCTACCCATGAAAGAAACCTTTAGCATGGAAAGGTTAGCCAAATTGTACGTAGACGAAGTAGTATCCTTACATGGAGTTCCACTCTCCATTGTATCAGATAGAGATAGTCGTTTCACTTCGCATTTCTGGACAAGTTTCCAAGAAGCCATGGGGACTAAACTGAACTTGAGCACTGCATATCATCCTCAAACAGACGGACAAAGTGAAAGGACGATCCAAACCCTGGAAGACATGCTCAGGGCATGTGTGATAGATTTTGGTGGAAATTGGGATGACAACCTACCCTTGATTGAATTCTCCTATAATAATAGTTATCATTCAAGCATTGAAGCTGCCCCATTCGAAGCCCTGTATGGGCGAAAATGCAGAACTCCAGTCTGTTGGGCAGAAAAAGGAGAAAGTCAATTATCAGGACCCGAAATTGTACAAGAAACTACCGACAAGATCACTAAAATCAAGGAAAGACTAAAGACGGCTCGAGATCGCCAGAAGAGTTATGCCGATAATCGACGCAAGCCACTGGAATTTCAAGTCGGAGATAAGGTACTCTTGAAAGTTTCTCCTTGGAAAGGAGTAGTTCGGTTCGGAAAGAAGGGAAAGCTAAGTCCAAGGTACGTAGGACCATTCCCAATAATTCAGCGAATAGGACCAGTTGCCTATCGTTTACAACTACCAGAAGAACTAGCTGGAGTACATGACGTGTTTCATGTATCCAACCTCAAGAAATGTATATCTGACGAATCCCTGGTAGTACCTCTTCAAGATGAAGAGGTAAATGAAAAGTTGAAATTTATCGAGAAGCCACTACAGATAGAAGACAGAAAGATCAAGTTTCTCAAGCACAAACGACTAGTGCTGGTCAAAGTCAAGTGGGATTCAAAGAGAGGACCTGAATACACTTGGGAGCTGGAATCAGAAATGAAGCGGAAATATCCTCACTTGTTCCAGTAAATCTCGAGGACGAGATTTTAATAAGGTGGGGAGGATGTAAAAACTCTCATTTAAAATTACCATTTCTTATCTTATTCTACCCAATAGGAAACCCTAATTGAGACCCCCAAGTAATCCTGCATCACCCCTAAAAATTTTCAGAACAATCGGAATCAGGATCAGGGCCCTAAAACTCAGGGGGGGTATTTCCTATTCAGTATTATCTAAACATTTTTTCGTAGAAATCGAATTTTGAGAAACCGTCGACTCACCCAAGCTAAGCAGACACTGGGATACCCTTTGGTAGGGTGGTACCCCTCGCGCCACGCGACGGCCCCTCGCGCCACGCGAGGGAGCCGTCATCCAGGTATAAATAGGGGAGTGTGGCACTTGCATTTCGGCGTTGGTTCGACGAAAAAACTCATTTCGTACGTTGAGATATTGTCTGATTAATCCAAAAAACACACACAGCACGAAACGTTGCCGCGACAACAGGGTAATAACTCGATCGCTACAACGATTCAATGTCCGATCGAATGAAACTATCCGATGGATGTTTAAGTGCTGCCCAAATTAGGGCTATACTTTGTCATTCGTCGTGAATTCAATGGATGTTTAAGTATTGCACTTTGTCATTCACTGTGAGGGTTTTAATCTCGTGAGTTATCGTAAAAGCTGTATTAGTTACTGACATAGTTTTCGTGTGCATTGTTATTTAAATTAGGCTACCAGGCTAATCAGTAGACTAAAACTCTGCCCGTTAAACTTGCAATGTGAGTTATTCTCTTTTTATCAATAATGTTTTACAATACTCCAAAGCATTTTCAAAAGTTATAATTATAGGGATTAAGTCGTGGTTATCTTGAATCACTTGCTAGTGAGGTATTATGCACATTACTAATTTCTCACGGTTAGGTTCATTGACCTAACAGTGATAATCATCACTACTTGGGTGAAAGGACCCAATAGTGGTATGACCATCATCACCAGGAGGTGACACGACGCCAGATAAAATAAGATAGAAGCCATTATAATCGCTCTTATGCTGTAATTTAGAACTATGTGTCATTTTATGTAAACTGAATGACTCGCCAGTATTTCCTCGCTAATAAAATATTTTTAAAAACATGTTTCAGGCGACGTGCTGTGATTCAAGGAAAACGTGCTACGGAGCACTAACAAGCTTGAAGTTGTAACACCTCGAAAATTCACGTCCTATAATGTGTTGACACGTGTCATAAGCTTTGAACGTGTGAAAGAATACTCTAGAGGGACTAAAGTTGACAAACAAGGAAAGTATGTGAATATAAGGGTTCAAAAATCAACAATGGATAAAATATACTTTACAATAACCCTACATGATGTCTATACCCTTAAACGAATAAATCATGGATCATACGAAGCTAATTGTGAAGGAAAGTGAGGAATTTCAAACTACAGGGGTTAAATGTGTCAACATGTTTAAAGTATACCACTGAGTGACCTTTTAGCGAACCCAAAGCTTTGTAATGATTAATTATACTCACGAGAATAAGTGATAAAAATTTCACCAAGTTTCGTTATCATATGAGAAAGTTATGATAAAATTCGTATATGAGGGGTTAAAAGCGTCAACGATGAAGTTTATGACTTTTCGGGTAACCATAAAGTTAACCAAGGACTTAACAAAGTTTGGTTATGTCTTAAGGCCCTTAAAAGTCAAGTTAGAGGGCTCCAAGTGCAAGAAATCATGTTAAAATCAAGTGTAGAAGGACCAGGGACCAAAATGGCAATTATTGAAAGTTGTTTTCAGGTCAGCCGGGACTAGGCGGCCCGCGTAAGACTCCTTCAGAGTCTACGCGGCCCGCGTGAGAATTCCCAGATGCAAAAAATCGTTTATGTTGCCTGTTCAGCCCATGTAAACGACATATATGCCCTTTATCACCACCAAGAGCTGCCTAAATTAATTCTTAGGCCTTAGGGACACTTGTTAATCATCAGAGATCATGTATAGCCTTGTTTGCCATGATCTTGAGGGATCAAGATCACTATACAAGAACCCACATTTTTCCAATTTTTGATCATTCATTCCATCCTCACTTCTTGGAGTCCCCTGGAGCTCAAGCCCCTTCCTTGTGATCCTTAGTCGTTCATAGGACCTTGGTAAGTATTCTTAACCTTCCTTAATTGAGTTTTACTTAGTTAATAGCTTAAAAGTGAAACCGTCGTAATTAACGTTTGACTTAACGATTAATCATTAATGGTCCAGTGATTAGTCGAATTGAAGGTAGTTATAAGTTGGTAATTATGTGGGCAATAAACCCTTAAAAGGGCACCCTCTGATTCCCTCTCTAACTAGATCAAATGTCGGGTCAAAGTTTGTATTAAAAAGTCAACAGAAACTTAATTTGCATATTAACATGTAATTAGCAATGTAGAAGGCATGTAACCTATTTTGCCACTCATATAACTCAGTAATAAATGTAAGAACATGTCTAAGCATGTTCGACCCGACAATTTTCTGTTTAAACCCGGTTCGGAACCGAAAGTCGCAAAACTTTGACTTTTGCTTTGACTTCAGTTCTGACCCGATTTAGATAGGTTTGGAAATGCCTTAGAGCTTCCTTAGAACCAGGTTACATGTTGGTATAACCCTCTGTGGTTGGTTCGTAGATTACCCGATTCGTTTACACGTTTCCGTTAAATGCTTAAAGTTGACCATAATGCCCTTTTGACCATAAAACGAGAATTCAGGAAATGTGAGAGGACAATAATCTTTGCTACTGATTTATAAACTTGTCCCTAAAATTTCACATCAGTTGGTGGTCTAGATTAGGAGTTATGCTCAATAGCGCACTTAAAAAGCTTTTTGTTAATTAAACGACGCAATTAGCGTAAAGCCTATCTAAACCCAATTTTTGACACCAAACCTTTTACCCACTGATGTAATATAATATTTTGGGATTTTTAAATATTTTTCATTATTTTTAACCTGCTCATAACCTGAGGTTATGGCGTTGATTCGGTAAATACCGATTTTACCCTTTTTGTCCATAAAATGAGTTCTACATAGTATTTTGACACCAATCCAATTGCTACTGATTTTATTTAATAAATGAAGTATTTTGAACTTTATAACCTGATCACAAAACTCATATTTCCTGTATAACCCGTAAATCGCTTAAAATGGCTTTTTACACGTATTAAACACCTAGTATGGGTTTAAAACCATTTTGTCATATAAGACCTATTACCAACTGATATGACCTAATAAAATTAAGTTGTTTTACTGATTATTCAGACCCGAGTCTCAAAATTTTATTTAATCTCTTTTATAATCTTTAAAATGACCAAAATACCCCTACGGGGCTTAAATTAAGATTAAACTCGTTTTGGGCATAATGGAAGGTATCCTACTGATATCACAACATATTTAAGGCATATTAACTTAGGAAACCTGTATATGAACCGTATGGTTACCCGTTACGCCTCTTGCGCGTTCGGTTCGGGTTATGTAACTAGTTTGCATAAATTAGCCAAAACGGGTCAAACCTTATCGGTTGTATCTCAAAATCCAGAATGTGTTTAGATTACCCATATTATGAAAGTCTTCAAACTTGTCGGGTCTAAATCACCTTCTATTCCGGTCTTCGCTTAATCATGCGATTGAACCGTATCTTTCTTTAAAACTAACCGGTCTAAGTTTAGGCTTAATTAAAGACCCGTTAGGAATCTAATAGGTTAATAAAACCTTTGTTCCAGATTAAGAGCCCCAGTAAAAATACTCGTGCTTGCTGAATTGATATACGGCTGGGATTGAATTTATATTTAGCTCAGGTAAATACTCTTAACTTATTTTCCCTATACGGGCTTGGGATACGGTATTATAATAATGCCGCTTGGTCGGGTATTGAATGTTTAATTGTATTGTGATTAAATTATTGAGGTAACCCGCTTTAATCTGTATTGTTTGAAATAAAAGCCTTTAGGGGTTAATGACCATGTCCCGGATATCCTTGACATCATTGTATTATAAAATGGCCACGTCTTAAGCACGGGGTGTAGGCATACACCTAACAGTTGCATAAGGGAAACGGTATCACACTCTCTTGTGGGCCTATACTTGTGGCGTGTCTATTAATCTTGACTCGGTTTCTACATCGGGCCCTGAACGTATAACGAACCTGTAAATCTGTATACAAGATTATTTATATAATTGTCCCAAGTTATAAAAGATATGTTGTGTCTTGTGCATTCAAATCAATTTTTATAAATGTTTTAAAATGAGTCGGTTAATTGTATTTACCAGTGTAAACTGACGTATTTTCCAAAAAGGTTAAGTGACAGGTACTAAACGTAATTGGCTGGAAGCTCAGGGCGTTAATAAGGAACCTTGCAAGTTCTAGGCGTCTAAAGTCTGTTGAACAATGTTTATGTTTTAAGATCCGCCTGTGGATCCTTTACTTTCCGTTGTAATACTTTGGTATTACTTTATATTCGGATTGTAATATATTTATCTTTTGCTTCCGCTGTGCATTTATATATTGTGTTGTTTGACTATGATGATATCAACTACGTCACGATACTCCCCACCGGGTCCACCGGTAATACGTGGAAATATCGGGGTGTGACAGGTTGGTATCAGAGCCAACATTGAGTGAATTAAACACTAGCCTTTTGTGTTTAATCTCAATGACACAGTAGCACATTCCTTGACCATCTGAGTCTAGACTTAACATAGGAATGCTCTCAACCCTAATCTAAAGACTATTGCTTCCGAATTTATATATTTTGAATATGTCCTCAATCAAAGAAGCCGTAATGGAAATTCTCCACATCCAGAGCCTTGAAATGCCGAGCTTCGTACCGCGGCTAGGGTGCAACGTGCAACCAAGGAGAAAGCATTCAGAAGTAAAGTAAAGAAGAAAACTCATTTTTGCTGGAGTTCGTTTCCTCAGTAAGTCCTTATAAGGGCATACTTATCTTCAGTCCCTTCATGGACAACATCATTCCTTTCAAGTCTCGTTTAGGGCAATCATATACTCCTTTTAAAATCATTTTAATATTTTATCTAAATTCCATTTTTATCATTTTATATGAATATAATATATGAAATAAATCAAATATTTATTCCTTTTCATAATTGATCTACCAATATATATATTGAAAGAATCTTAAAGGGTAAAACCTAGCTTGAATGTCATTAAAGACCTAGCTATGATGGTAAAACCTGTTTAAAAGAAATTCATATTCTTGTTAACATCCGAAAACATGTTAACACTCCTGACAACAGTGATGCGATAAAATCACACTTGTCATCTTTATATTGGGAAATTCCAAACCCTTATCTAGCCTAGTGATTTAGAATCATGGCTTAAATCATCAAATAAAGATTATCATATTCTAAACATCCATTAGTGATGAAGTGCCTACGGGCCAAACTTGTTGTCCGATAAGACAACGTCAGTGGTGGTCTTTGACCCCCGTCTAAAGATGTTGGACTACGTCCAAGCATAATAGTTTGTATGATCAATGCGATCTTGACTAATATCATCAAATGAAGATGATCATATTATAAACATCCATAAGTAATGAAATGCCTACTGGCCATACTTATTGTCCTAAGGGACAAAAGACAGTTGAAGTCTTTAACTCTTTGTCAAGAAAAGGTAATGAAATATGTTCAAACCTTAATGCCTCGATTCTCTGAAATCATGGCTTATAAATTTAAAACTGTCCTTGTGACTAGGCCTTTTGTGCCACTTTAATATCCTTAATGTTTTATAACTAGGATAAATTATGAGTAAATTACGTTTTTGGCCCCTGTGGTTATATCACGTTTACTATATTAGCCCAAAATAAGAATTTTTAACATATCTACCCCCATGGTCTCTATAACTAACTATTTTGGCCCCTAAGTCTAACCATTTTAGCCCCCATGGTCTCTATAACTAACCATTTTGACCCCATGATCTCTAGACTTAGGGGCCAAAATGGTTAATTATAGAAACCATGGGGGCAGATATGTTAAAAATTCTTATTTTGGGCTAATATAGTAAAAGTGATATAACCACAGGGGCCAAAAACGTAATTTACTCATAAATTATAATGAAAATACTAATATAATTAACCAATATGGTTTATATTACCATGGTTGATGAATCGTCAAAAATGATGATTCCCTAATAACCTCTGAATAAATCATTGTTAATAATTATGTAGCAATCAAGCTACATGGCTGGATCAGAGGAGGTTAACAGCCATCCGAGGGAGAATGGTGATACTACCAGAGTTAATATAACTGGTGCGGAACTACAGGCATTAATAGATAATGCCGTTACACGAGCTCTCGACAGACAGTATGATGAATCAAGTGATACACACTCTAGGACTCTATCGGCGGCTCGTAGTAAGCCCCCTTCTAAATCACATGAGTCAAGGGAAGACGATGTTCGTAACACTTCAAATCAAAGGAGTGTTCCGTCTAGACAGGTGGTGCTTCATCAAGAGGCACCAGTCAAGACCTGCTCATATAAATATTTTGTCTCCTGCAAGCCCAGAGACTTTACAGGAGAAAAAGGAGCCATCAATTGCATGACGTGGCTCGATGAGATGGAAACCGTTGTAGATATTAGTGGATGTGCAGAGCAAGACATTGTGAAGTTTGTTTCACAATCTTTTAAAGGAGAAGCTCTAGCTTGGTGGAGGTCACTGATCCAAGCTACTGGGAAGCTCCCTTTGTACAACATGACTTGGGATCAGTTCGTTGCTCTTATCAAAGAAAATTACTATCCTCAACATGAAGTTGAGAAGGTTGAGACTGAATTCTTGACATTAGTCATGGAGAACTTAGATTGTCAAGCATACCTTACAAGTTTCAATACCATGTCTCGATTGGTTCCTTACTTGATCACACCGGAACCAAAGCGAATAGCTCGCTTTATTGGGGGTCTAGCCCCAGAGATAAAGGCAAGTGTGAAAGCATCGAGACCTACTACATTCAGGTCAGCAGCAGATCTGTCGCTATCTCTCACACTCGATGTGGTCAGAAACAACGCTGTCAAAGCCTCTGAAGATGGAAAACGTAAAAGGGAGGATGAGAATTCTCATCGCTCCGATAGGAAGAAAAAGAGGAACTCTGACGATAAAAAGAGTTCCGGGTTCGAGAAAGACAGCCAGTAGTCGGGTGAGAAGACCAGGTGCAAAACCTGTAGGAAATACCACCTAGGGAAATGCAGATTTGAATCTCAGCCTCTACCTTGTGGGATTTGTAAGTCTAAGTAACATAAAACCTTGGATTGCAAGAAGTTGAAAGACGCAACCTGTTATGGTTGCAACGAGAAGGGGCATATCAAGACCAACTGCCCTAGGAATCAGAAGAAGCCCGAAGAAGCCAAGAAAACAAACGCATGAGTCTTCCAGATGAACGCCCAGGAGATGATGCAGAATGATAACTATATAGCAGGTACCTTTCCTTATCAACCAGTTTATGCAGAAATTTATTTGATGCTGGCACATATGATCCTACAATGAACGATAAATGTTTAGAACTGTTGCCTCCGCCTGATTAGGACTCCGGTCATTTACTGCGAGGTAGAAATTGGCCGATGATACTTTAGAGAATGCTCCAACAAATCTTAGATTGATATTTTATATCTATTAGGAATCACTCTTTTCTGATACCCTTATGACAAGCTTTCAAGCTACCCAAATTCATCAATATAATAAAGACAGATGTGACATTTTGATCCCCTGTCAAAAAAATGATGGATTAGGTCCAAACCTTAATTGCCATGAATGGTCTTCTATGGCCTAGGCTAAGTATAATTGATATATATATATATATATATATATATACATATCTACAGGACATTCATAGAGAATGTTCGTACTATATTAGCCTGTATGGTTTAACGATACCATGGTTAGTATATTAGGTCACCAGGATGACGAATAGCAGTTGTTGGATTGCAACTAAGAAATTGTTTTATTGGTGTTAGGAACCAATATCGAATATGGCAAACTCAGATAAAACAGCCGTTGATCGTGTTATGAATGATGCGACACACGCCAATGATGCTACAATTGTGAGCCTTAGAATTTCTGAAGATGTTCTTCAAACTATGATAGACGCAGCTGTTGGAAAGGCTGTGAAGAAGGCTGTGAAAAAAGTTCAAGGAGCCCCATGCTACTCGCTCCAAATTTTATCTAGGACCACATTTCCTTACGCATAAGGAGGATCCTGTTCACGCCTCAAATGCAAAAGATGAGCTAAAAAGGAAAAGGGAGGAAGATAACTCCCAGAGCTCTAAGAAGAAGAACAAACAAAAGTCCAACCAGAAACCAGTATGCAAGACCTGCAAGAAGCGCCATTTTGGGAAATGCAGGTTCGAATCAAAATCCCAATCACAGCCTAGGGCTTGTGGGATCTGCAAATCTAGTGAGCATAAAACATTGGAATGCCAGGAAATAGGAGATGCGACTTGTTACAACTGTAACGAGAAAGGGCATATCAAATCAAATTGCCCAAAATATGCTAAGAAGCTTAAAGGAGATAAGAAGACCAACGCTAAGGTCTCTCAAATGGACGCAAAAGAGGTCACACAAGATGACAATATTATAACTGGTACGTCCTCATCCATGATGTATATGCAAGGGTATTGTTTGTTTCAGGTGCAGATAAGTCATTAAATTTTGTTAGTTATTAAATCTGCCTGTTAGAACCCTAAGCACAAAATATGAAGTAGAATAGAACAGAACGCAAAGAGTTCTGCTTTGATTCGGATACCAATCAATCCTTCATAAATTGAAAGTATAGTAGACTCTTAAAAATCTACCATAAGAACCCTAGATATTAAGTGTAAGGTAAAGCTTACAAATAGAAAATCATAGGAACCGTTTCTTCTATTCCTGTCAGAAAATCTTCAGTCGTGAAATTCTAGTGTACCCTCTCTCCAGATGAAGTACATCATCATATGTAATTGATATCTCTTTGATCTCCATCGATTACGAATACCAGATGGTATGACAAAAGCGCCATATGAGGATTGGTGTATCTTAATATGTTCCATAGATTGCTTCCATGCCTGATCAGTATGGGGGTTTAATGCATGGAACCACAAGGATATTCCAATGGTCATACGGTATTAAAGTCAACTAATGGTATTCAAAGATGATATCCAGAATGGAATTTTCCAAGTAAGCGTCTTTGATTAAATCTGTGGACTCGTAACGTAAATATGCCACTTATCTAGGCAAATATGAATGAACCGGAGCCCGAGATTTGGAAAATCTCTGTAATCTCCGTGTGTCTTGATTATCTTCTGCAAAGATTACCCTGTTTACCTCCTAAAGGGCAAGTAGAGTTAAGATTTACATTCCGCTTAGGGCTGCGGTATTGTGCCATCTCCAGGACAATTAGTACCATTATTATTGGAATAACCGAAACCCTGATTAAGTAAGTTTTAAAATATAGGTTCTTAAAGCCTAACTCAATATTCTGAAAATTCGGTATTGCTAATTAAGAAAGACGGTTCATTTTGCTTATGCAATGATTACCGCAACCCCATTTAGGCAACAATTAAGAATTTGCCATCAGCTACCCAGGATCGTCGATTTGTTCGACTAACGGCAAGGATTAGCTATTCCTTAAAAATTAATTAAGCAGTGGTTGGAATAACCATCTCACCTTAAGATAAGCTTTTCTATAATGGTTGATATATAAGCGTCAAGACTGCTCCTTTGGAGACCTTGTAAAGATGGAATGTTAAACATCTATTGTTATGACAATAGATTGGTAAGTCCAATTATCAGGATCTGAAAGTTGCATTGGAAACAACAAATAAGATCATACAAATCCCTAATCATCTATAAGTTGCCAGCGTTCGACAGAAAATCAAGAATTAATGAAAGTAGCAACCCTCCTAAATTCTTGTTAAGGAATAAGGTTCAACAAAAGATATCACCAGGAAGGGTGTGCCAATTTGTTAAATTATCAGGCTAGTTAAGCTCTGAATATATATAGAATCATTCGAAGAAAATCGAATGTATCAAAATCAAGTAGCTTATAAGCTAAAACCTATTTAAGGAGCTTGGCGGAGCTCGAAATAAATTGCACACTAGTGACTGAAGGATGTGTTTCGCCAATAAGACAAAAAACACTATCACATAATGATATGCAGATTTATGATGTGATGAGTATCCTGTATCGATTTAGGATCGACAGGTTAAGAAGCTCCAAAAGGGTACATGTACCTAATATAGGGGTCACTTTGAGAGCTTGGAAAGGTTCCAGATATACTATAGAAGTCAAGTCCATTATACGACAAAAAGTACTTCCATAATTTTAGCAAATCTCGAGGTCGAGATTTCTTTTAAGGGGGTGAGGATGTAACACCTCGAAAATTCACGTCCTATAATGTGTTGACACGTGTCATAAGCTTTGAACGTGTGAAAGAATACTCTAGAGGGACTAAAGTTGACAAACAAGGAAAGTATGTGAATATAAGGGTTCAAAAAGTCAACAATGGATAAAATATACTTTACAATAACCCTACATGATGTCTATACCCTTAAACGAATAAATCATGGATCACACGAAGCTAATTGTGAAGGAAAGTGAGGAATTTCAAACTACAGGGGTTAAATGTGTCAACATGTTTAAAGTATACCTCTGAGTGACCTTTTAGCGAACCCGAAGCTTTGTAATGATTAATTATACTCACGAGAATAAGTGATAAAAATTTCACCAAGTTTCGTTATCATATGAGAAAGTTATGATAAAATTCGTATATGAGGGGTTAAAAGCGTCAACGATGAAGTTTATGACTTTTCGGGTAACCATAAAGTTAACCAAGGACTTAACAAAGTTTGGTTATGTCTTAAGACCCTTAAAAGTCAAGTTAGAGGGCTCCAAGTGCAAGAAATCATGTTAAAATCAAGTGTAGAAGGACCAGGGACCAAAATGGCAATTATTGAAACTTGTTTTCAGGTCAGCCGGGGCTAGGCGGCCCGCGTGAGAATGCCCAGATGCAGAAAATCGTTTCTGTTGCCTGTTCAGCCCATGTAAACGACATATATGCCCTTTATCACCACCAAGAGCTGCCTAAATTAATTCTTAGGCCTTAGGGACACTTGTTAATCATCAGGGATCATGTATAGCCTTGTTTGTCATGATCTTGAGGGATCAAGATCACTATACAAGAACCCACATTTTTCCAATTTTTGATCATTCATTCCATCCTCACTTCTTGGAGTCCCCTGGAGCTCAAGCCCCTTCCTTGTGATCCTT
Organism: Helianthus tuberosus; assembly: GCA_030545235.1. NCBI lineage: Eukaryota > Viridiplantae > Streptophyta > Magnoliopsida > Asterales > Asteraceae > Helianthus > Helianthus tuberosus. The sequence goes on from CM060362.1 coordinate 7,862,074, forward strand.
AGTCGTTCATAGGACCTTGGTAAGTATTCTTAACCTTCCTTAATTGAGTTTTACTTAGTTAATAGCTTAAAAGTGAAACCGTCATAATTAACGTTTGACTTAACGATTAATCATTAATGGTCCAGTGATTAGTCGAATTGAAGGTAGTTATAAGTTGGTAATTATGTGGGCAATAAACCCTTAAAAGGGCACCCTCTGATTCCCTCTCTAACTAGATCAAATGTCGGGTCAAAGTTTGTATTAAAAAGTCAACATAAACTTAATTTGCATATTAACATGTAATTAGAAATGTAGAAGGCATGTAACCTATTTTGCCACTCATATAACTCAGTAATAAATGTAAGAACATGTCTAAGCATGTTCGACCCGACAATTTTCTGTTTAAACCCGGTTCGGAACCGAAAGTCGCAAAACTTTGACTTATGCTTTGACTTCAGTTCTGACCCGATTTAGATAGGTTTGGAAATGCCTTAGAGCTTCCTTAGAACCAGGTTACATGTTGGTATAACCCTCTGTGGTTGGTTCGTAGATTACCCGATTCGTTTACACGTTTCCGTTAAATGCTTAAAGTTGACCATAATGCCCTTTTGACCATAAAACGAGAATTCAGGAAATGTGAGAGGACAATAATCTTTGCTACTGATTTATAAACTTGTCCCTAAAATTTCACATCAGTTGGTGGTCTAGATTAGGAGTTATGCTCAATAGCGCACTTAAAAAGCTTTTTGTTAATTAAACAGCGCAATTAGCGTAAAGCCTATCTAAACCCAATTTTTTACACCAAACCTTTTACCCACTGATGTAATATAATATTTTGGGATTTTTAAAGATTTTTCATTATTTTTAACCTGCTCATAACCTGAGGTTATGGCGTTGATTCTGTAAATACCGATTTTACCCTTTTTGTCCATAAAATGAGTTCTACATAGTATTTTGACACCAATCCAATTGCTACTGATTTTATTTAATAAATGAAGTATTTTGAACTTTATAACCTGATCAGAAAACTCAGATTTCCTGTATAACCCGGAAATCGCTTAAAATGGCTTTTTACGCGTATTAAACACCTAGTATGGGTTTAAAACCATTTTGTCATATAAGACCTATTACCAACTGATATGACCTAATAAAATTAAGTTGTTTTACTGATTATTCAGACCCGAGTCTCAAAATTTTATTTAATCTCTTTTATAATCTTAAAAATGACCAAAATACCCCTACGGGGCATAAATTAAGATTAAACTCGTTTTGGGCATAATGGAAGGTATCCTAATGATATCACAACATATTTAAGGCATATTAACTTAGGAAACCTGTATATGAACCATATGGTTACCCGTTACGCCTCTTGCGCGTTCGGTTCGGGTTATGTAACTAGTTTGCATAAATTAGCCAAAACGGGTCAAACCTTATCGGTTGTATCTTAAAATCCAGAATGTGTTTAGATTACCCATATTATGAAAGTCTTCAAACTTGTCGGGTCTAAATCACCTTCTATTCCGGTCTTCGCTTAATCGTGCGTTTGAACCGTATCTTTCTTTAAAACTAACCGGTCTAAGTTTAGGCTTAATTAAAGACCCGTTAGGAATCTAATAGGTTAATAAAACCTTCGTTCCAGATTAAGAGCCCCAGTAAAAGTACTCGTGCTTGCTGAATTGATATACGGCTGGGATTGAATTTATATTTAGCTCAGGTAAATACTCTTAACTTATTTTCCCTATACGGGCTTGGGATACGGTATTATAATAATGCCGCTTGGTCGGGTATTGAATGTTTAATCGTATTGTGATTAAATTATTGAGGTAACCCGCTTTAATCTGTATTGTTTGAAATAAAAGCCTTTAGGGGTTAATGACCATGTCCCGGATATCCTTGACATCATTGTATTATAAAATGGCCACGTCTTAAACACGGGGTGTAGGCATACACCTAACAGTTGCATAAGGGAAACGGTATCCCACTCTCTTGTGGGCCTATACTTGTGGCGTGTCTATTAATCTTGACTCGGTTTCTACATCGGGCCCTGAACGTATAACGAACCTGTAAATCTGTATACAAGATTATTTATATAATTGTCCCAAGTTATAAAAGATATGTTGTGTCTTGTGCATTCAAATCAATATTTATAAATGTTTTAAAATGAGTCGGTTAATTGTATTTACCAGTGTAAACTGACGTATTTTCCAAAAAGGTTAAGTGACAGGTACTAAACGTAATTGGCTGGAAGCTCAGGGCGTTAATAAGGAACCTTGCAAGTTCTAGGCGTCTAAAGTCTGTTGAACAATGTTTATGTTTTAAGATCCGCCTGTGGATCCTTTACTTTCCGTTGTAATACTTTGGTATTACTTTATATTCGGATTGTAATATATTTATCTTTTGCTTCCGCTGTGCATTTATATATTGTGTTGTTTGACTATGATGATATCAACTACGTCACGATACTCCCCACCGGGTCCACCGGTAATACGTGGAAATATCGGGGTGTGACAGAAGTGGTGGCTCAGTTAAAATAAATAAACATGTTTAGTAAACCAGGGAATTTCCTCGTGAAATTCCTCTATTGTAAATTACGGGGTTGATCCCGAATTATGAAATAAAATTATCGGGCATTTTCAAGTTTTAAAAGATCCTGTTAAATCTTCCGCTGTCAACTCAATTAATTAATACCACGGGTTTCTGTCCCGTGGCTCCTGGACCGGGTCAAACCGGGACGGGGGCCGTGACAACTTCCCCTGCGCTTTTGAATAGATTTAGATGGTTGTCAGGGTCACCTAGATAGTCGTATTTGCCTACAGTTTGAGGCATCTTGGGCTTCTCCTTGATAGGAGCTTCCACTATTCTTTTGGTGAACTTGGATTTGAAAGTTGCATCCACTGGTTTGTAAGGTTTGGTGAGTTCATCTTCTTCTACATTAATGGGTTGTACTGGAGGGATGACCCCGCTTTGGCTGGTACCCTGGGTGACAGGGAGTTGAGCCGGGGCGATGTTTAGCGTGGAGCTGGGGCCTCCACCTGGGGAGAATCGAGGCCTAGATGCATTTCCTCTGTCATAAGCAGGTTCCGCCGTTGGCTGGGTCTGACCATATACCGGCTGGGATGTTGGAAAAGTCCACCAGGGGGCATATAAGCCGTGTATGGTGACTGCTGAGCATAGCCTTGCGCCGTCCCCTGAGGAGTGTAAGCTGGAGTATTGTATGGAGGTAAATACCCATAAGGGGGTGCATAATAGTACCCGGGAAAGTAAGCCTGATTTCCCGGCGTAACCGGGGCGTTCATGATTCCCGCTGGCATGACCACTGGTTGATGGGGTGGTGTAGATAACGCCGCCGTTAGCGCTGCCGAATACATGGGTGGCATGGCGTAGGTGACTGAAGGTTGATAGTACTGAGGTATGCTCGCCTGTGGTATAACAGTACTTGGGCTTGCTGATGTTATTACTGGCATAGTGTTGTAACGTATCGTCTGTGCCCTAGTGGTTGCTGCTGGGGTGAAAACGTTAGCGCCTGTTGTAATTGGTTCCACTGACTGGAACTGCAGAGAAGTGTAGGAAAACAGGTCTGCCGCCGTCGTCCCAGAAGAAACAGCGGTAGTGCCTGTAAAGCCTGGTGGGGGTCCTTCTGCTTCAAATTCCAAGTCGAGTGACCTGGTTACGGCCGGTGAGGCTAGCATGGTGGTAACCAAGCTTGTCTCTAGCAATGGATCGCTAGTTACCATCGCCTGGCTTGGTGTGACTGCTACGTTCTGATCGCTTGCCATATGGTTCCGTCTGATTGTTACCGAAAGGTCCCACGGATGGCGCCAATGAAGAAACACTAACCTTTGCGGTAGTATCCGACTAAGACTTCAACTCTTGGCGACCCGAACTGTTAGCTGCAAAACAGAACACTGTTAGGACTCGTTACAGGAATGGGGTTATTCCTGTAACCACCATCCGGCGTGAGAATAAGTCTCAGTTTTGGGAGTAAAAGAGTATGCGTAGAGAAGAGAGTAAAACGAGAGCAAGATGATCATACCTTAGATGTTTTCCCTTATTTATAGTTTACCATTAGGGTTTCTCCTAACTTGGGATGGGCTCTGATAAGTTAGGGATTTACACGATCTTCCCAAAAGAACGGGGATTCAGTTACGTGATTTATCCATGCAGAATAGAACATTCTAGAATAAATATTCATAATTAATTATTTAGAATAAAATAGTAGGTAATGACAGGGTCGGGTTGGCCGATCCGGGTCATACCTCGTCAGTAACTTAGACATAATTATTCAAAGTTTAACTAACCTAGACAAAATTATCCCAAAAAATGTCTTGAATGTCCAAAGTTTAACTTAATATTTATTATTTTTAACATAGTCAAACGAACACGAACGAACGTAAAGGAACGAACATGAACGAATGTAATCGAACATATTACCGAACGTTCACGAACACAGTCGAACGAACGAAACCTTTGTTCGTGTTCGTTCACTAAGCTAACCGAACGAAACGTTTTGTTTGTGTTCGTTCGTTAAGCTAATCGAACGAACATAAACGAACTTCCTGTCGAACGATTCATGAACTGTTCGCTGAACATTCGGTTCGTTTACAGCCCTAAAACATGTATTGAATTTTACCCTTTTAGAGAACAGACATGCCAATAACCAACAAATCATCAACCCCAAAGTTAGTTAAGGGGGTTTTATAATGCTCTATTATCATTTTTCTGGTCGTTATATGGGCATATAGAGAGAATGACATTTCTAGAATAATGCCGAAAGAGGAGAAAAAAATGAAAAGTATTATACAAATCACATATTATAATGTAAATATATTTTAATGAATATCCAACCCATTATGAAATTATTTTAACTAGTGAGTTTCCCCACCGCTTCGCGGCGTGAATTCGATCGTTATTTGTTAGGCTCGCTACGGTACCGACACTCGCTATATTAATTGAAAGAGAAACCCTTACATCGATCGAAAACAATAAAAATGAATATGATGTTGTTTAGTTGATATCGGTTCGTTTGTTTTGTTTTGCGTTCTATGTTTATTTTTGTCAACATTGCAATATAAATTTTTTTGCAAATGACTATTGTGCCATGATCATACCAAAGCTAACTAAAACCGACTGAACAACATGTGTATCGGTACTGGTATTAATTTTTATTGTTTTTTATTTCGATAAACTGACGTCGTATCGCTTCCATAGTGTGTTACACCAAACAACATCGGTACCGGTTTGTTTCTCGTTTGAAGATGAATATCGTATCGCTACCACAGTGACCCGGACCGAAACCAAATGAACCACATTGGTTCGGTACCAATATTTGTGTATACTATGTTTTCTTTTAATAAACTGACACCGTATCACTATCTTAACGTACCATACAACATCAGTACTGATACCTGTATTTATTTTTATGGTTTCCGGTTTTGAAAATTCTTCATTTATACAACTCCTTGTGTGATAATAAATGAATATCGGTACATGTAGCGTGACAATCTGAACCAATCGATATCGTTCGAACAACATCGTTGCCGCTATTGGTGTTTGTTTTTGTTGTTTTCGACCAATGTAAAACACGTGTCGATTTCATACCTAATGCCTATATTGTACCGCTAGTGTAACGAACCGTATCGATATCGATCTGATGCCCGCGTAATGTTAAGAAAATTAACATAGACGCGGATTTAGATTTTTTTTTAAATTTAAGAAACGCAAATTGTTATTCTACCGCTGCTGTAACAACTGTATTGATATTGATCCAATTCCTGCGGAATGTTAAAAAAAAATAAACATAAACACGAATTTAGAGTTTTTTTCTAAATTTAACAAACGGAAGTTATTACTAAATAAAATACTATTAATAAATAATAAGGGTCAAGTTATTCTACAAAGGCTCCTAATTGTAAGAAATGTGTAAGAAAGATTTATAGAGCGACAAGTGTCCGATAACCTAAAATTAAACCCACTACATCATCACCCAAAACCTAAACACCCACCCTCACCCCACCCCACCCCACCACCACCCAAAAACCTAAACCCCACCCCCCGACAACAAAAAAAAAAACTATACCTCACCAAAAAACCTAACCCCCCCCCCCAAAAAAAAATAATAAAATAAAAACCAAAAATACCTAACTCTCCACCACCACCCAAAAACCTAAACCCCCACCCCTAGAGGTGTACAAAAAAAACCGGTTTTAGAACCGAAACCGGGAAAAAAACCGAAACCGGTTTTTCTTTTAACCGGTTTTTTTATAACCAAACCGCCGGTTATAAACCGGTTAGGATTCTTGGTATGAAAAACCGGTTAATAACCGAAACCGGTTTTAAAAAAACCCGGTTAAACCGGTAAAAAAAACCGGGTTTTTTTTTGGCAATAACCGGTTAAAAACCGATCCCAACCGGTTACACCGGTTATTGTTTTGGACTTGAAAAACCGGTTAGTAACCGAAACCGGTTATTAAAAAAAATTGGTTTTCATTTTGGATGAAAAAAACCGGTTCGGTTAATAACCGAAACCGGTTTTTGAAAAAAACCGATTTGTACACCTCTACTCACCCCCTCGGCAAAAATAATATATATATTTGTGGGTGATGGGTGATGGGGGAGGGGGTGGGTGGATGTTTAAGGTTTTTTTTTTTTTTTTTTTTTTTTTTATAGTGAGTTTTTTTAGTAGTCTTTGTACCATTCTTTCAATTAGGAGTCTTTGTATTTGATCCTAATCTTAAATAATAAAAAAAAAATACTTAAAAGTAATGAATTACTATTTATTACTAAAATCAAATTAAATGATATATAAAAAATTATTAAAATTTAAAAAAACAAATACTTGAAGTTATATTTCACTATTCGTGATCATGATCACTTTATATTCAACTAGAAATGCAAACCGCCGCGATGCAGCGGGGGCTATATTTATATTTATATTCAATCGATTGCCATTGAGTCGCATCGATTGAGTTAATTACATAAGATAGTGTCTCAGATGGAACACGCTTTCTTAAACACCAATGATTGTCCAAAAACGATACCCGCGCTCATCGGCAGGACTGAACTTGGTAAACCGTCATATTCCTAAATTGATAACAATTTATTGATGTCTCATGCTTGTATACCAATTGTAGTGTTAACTTAATTAGATCCAACCTATAGCAAAAACACAATCAAAGCATATACTCTAATATCAAAAACCACCACACTTTTCCTAAAGCAATTTCTCTAATACCAAAACCATGTCTTGACTCTCTCCTCTCAAGTCTAATAACCAGCGTTCATTTTATTTTCTTATAATATCTTGTTATTGATACCATTCACAATTATACATCTAAGTTTCTTGCCTTCATCACCATGTTCAATTGTTCATCGTCAATGTAAGTCTAATGCAAATCTGTTAAGCCCACACCCAAATTTTAAGAGCTGAAACAAACCCTAATTTGTGTAAAAATATTTCAGCCGCTAATAACACTTTCTAAACCTCCATATTTTCGACAAACGCAACCCAACCCAACCCAACCCAACACAAAACTCAAACGTTAATAATCTAAACATAAACCACCTCCATAAGAAAATTTGAGGTTTTACACCCACCGTCACCATTATTGACAACCGTTCACAAAACATCTCCGGCACTAAGAAACAATGGTTATATCTCAATGGTGAAACACAAAAACATAAACAAAAGCAACCACCATCATTTACAACCACCAAGAAAAAACAAAAGTGCAACAATGTTACCAAAATGAACATCACCGACGCTGAGAATGAATAAAACATACCGGCGCTGAGAAAAGACCATCATCATTCACTACCATCAACAACAACGAATCTAACCCAGAATATCATAAATAACCGAATCAGATCTCAGATGAGCGTACGCCCACCATCATCGACCTTTAAAATCAGTTTTGGACCCGAAGAACACAATCAAGAGTATCGCAAAATCAGTAATATGTTTTGGGCGTTACCAGCCTCCTCAATCTGGTATGTTTGATCTCCATGTTCGATACATCGATGAGGTAATGTCATAGCTCTCCACTGAAATTAAAGATAAACAATCCACAATAATAAATCACTTTGTCTAATATGTTTTATATAGTTTAAAATATAATTTAGGCATATACCTTGAGGTTTCCATCAAGTAAACCATTCAAGGCCAAGTAATGTGCAACATGTGAGCTGAATCCTCTAATGGAACCTTCTTCAACAGTGATGAGGACCTCATGAGTAGCACAAAAATTCATATATAATAAAAGCCCAATAATATAGCAGGATATTAAATTCTCATTAAACCTCATCTGAAACTTTTGAAAGCTAGGTGTAATGGGTATATATGCAGGATACTTGAAGTGTGATCTGTTAAAGTAATTCATCCTCAATATATATGATATCTTTGTAGAGAATCAAAAGCCAATACATGAGCTGGTCTATATATTCAATATGCAACCAAATCATTCCAATAAAAAGTTTAAATTGATTGATACATGGTCTATAATATCAAGTTGATAAAAGACGACATCCAATTCAAGACAGAACATATCATATTCATATTAAGATTCAAAAGTTTACATAACATTTAAGTAGTGTGCAAGATGTAACCAAAATTTGGTCCAAGAGAAAGCTCACAAATATGCAAACCAAGTGAGCCGGCAACCCAGAAAACACCAAAATGCCCAAAAACACCAACCACCACCAACATAAACAATTCATTAAACTCGGAAAAAAGAAGAAAAAACGAAAACGAAGAGGCTCAGACTCAAAATTCATCATTGCCATCATCTACGCACGGCTCAGTGCTGCTACGGCTGCAACCGGAGTTGCCAAGCCAAGTAGCAGGCAACCATCATCACCGGTTAAATACTCGCATACACCAACTGTCCAAACCGGGTCCATCACCACCGGCTGATGGGCTAACCCACCGGCTTCACCACCGGAGAGGGTATAAGCTTTAAACCAAAAGGACACCCACAAAAAACGATGCCATGGTTCCTTACAAAACAACCTTCAAAACTCCAGAAGCAAAGAGCAGAAACAACTCCACACCGCTTCATCACCGCCGGACGAAGGCCAACATACCGGTGAATCTAAAAACCGGCAAAAATGGCGGAGATGGCGGCGCGGAAGAAGGATGCACCCCAACGACCGCCACCACACTACTTTATCACCACCGGCCGAAGGTCAACACATCGGTGCTTATAAAACCGGCAACAATGGCGCAACCATAGTGGAGATTTTTAGAGAGAGAATCAGATGTTGAGAGAGAGAGAAAGAATGACAGTCTCACTTTTTGAATCGGAAACGACGGTGGTTCTAGAGAGAGGGAGGAGGCGATAGGGATTTTAGAGAGAGAAACAAACACAACCCCTCCATTTTCTCTCTCTAATGAGAGAGTACACAGCTGAGTAAAAGAAAAGAGTTCACACCATTTGACTGACGCCGTTACCGTGAAATCACTGTTTCTCGGTTATGTTTCAAATTGATACATATATATGAATATGTATAATTTAATGACTATTCAACCCATTACGTAGTTGATTGCATACCACTAAATTAGAGTATTGAATGGTAATTAGAAAGGGATCTTGAACCAATGAGCTAGTGGTGGAGTGGTAAGGAAGAGACCTTGTGTACCAAGTGACCCAAGTTCAATTCTTGCCCCTAGCATTTAGTTTCTGCGGCACCTGATGATGATGGGAGAACGCAGATTCCTAGAATAATATACAATGAACGAGAAGGCAGATTTGCTAGTGGTGGGCGTGACCGACTTCTGAAATTTTATAGCATTCCACTTTAACAACTATAATTGTCGTTTTTATTCATCACAAGCTTATAGATTTGCGTAATGAGACTTTATTTGAAAACCTATGAAAAATTTGTTGATAAGTTGTGTACATGGGCGGACTCATATAGAGTGGGTCGGGGTCCACGGACCCCGATGTTTTTTTAAAAAATTAGTAGATCTGGTATATTAAATTTTATAAGGAACCCATAAGTACAATTAGGTGGACACCATAAAAAGAAAATGAAAGCCGGTGTGTTGTTAAACCCCTTCCTTTACCAACAAAAGGTCATGAGTTAAATCCTTGTGTAGCCTGTTTTTCTGTTTTTTTTTTTTAAATCTAATTCAAACTTCGCTCTCACCCGACCCAAATGAGGATCGACCCGAAAATTTTAAAGTTTTGTTATGAAAATTTTCAACACTGGAAAAAAATCCTGGGTCATCACTGGTTGTGTAAGGAGACAACCCCTTACCCCCCTAAAACTTTGGTTAAGCTTAATCGCTCCTAGTGAAAAAAAAAAAAATTGAGGTATGTGAGTGATCTATGTTTCACCCTATTTTTAACTGATAAAAACCATTCACCTTTACTTCTTCCATGATGATAACTAATGTTTTTGGCCAATTGTTAGAACTCTTACCGTTACTCGTCCAACAAATAAAACAAACCGAAACCCGGAAAATCGCCTTCATTGCTTTCTTAGGCTATAGGGTGTGGTCATGACCCTCGTGACCATCATGACTCTCCACGCCAGTGTCATGTAACCCACCTCTAATCCACCATCCAAAACCATTACCCTAAGGGTGTGGTCATGACCCAAACCACTAGCCCCTTATTTATTTTAATTTATCTTTGTCTAAAGAAAAAGAAAATGATTTTTTGAAAAATGGAAAGGAGGACCATGATTGCAATGGTTTAATCCATGCAAACCATGGTGGATCAAACAAGGGGGTGGTGTAGCTTTCAAGGGGCCGGGGAGGGTGGGGGGGCTCGACACCCCGAACTTTTCACTTAGTAGTGTTACGTATGTACGTTTCGTATAAAATTGTATAGGTATATACGTTTTCGATCCCCCGGATTTATAAAAACAAAATTTACCTATATAGAATTTTTAGGTCTGGTGACTTCCGACCCCTGGTGAAAATTTTGAAGTTTCGCCACTAGGTGATTTTGCCACAACATTTGGGAAACTTCAAGTACTTTAAGTGTTTAATCTAGAATCGTAACAAATATCAAGTCGGTATTTCAAGGGACATAGTGCTAATGTGGGACATGACAACAATTCTTGCCCTTTGTACGAACAGTTCCTTAAAAATTTATATTTGCACGTTTGTAGTTTCAAAGAACCTTCTCCATGTCGATAACACGAGATACTTCTGTCTTCTGTATCTCCACTGTCCACTAAACAAACCCCACTATGTCTAAACACCTAGAATTCCTATAAAACCCTTTAACTAACAAAATATCGAAATATTTTTGTACAACAAACAACTAGAAAATGAGATCACGCTCAAAATATTTCATTACCTTCGTCGTAAATCCCAATCGACGTTGGAGAGGGTTGATGTTGACAACAGGTATAGAGATAAAATGAGGTTTTTGATTACTTAGTTGATATTTTGAATACACATACAAATGCCCAATTTATAGAAAACGAAAACAAGAATAAAAGGCAAGACAATAAATGGCTGAGCTGTAGTCTTGGCTGTAAAACAGCTGTGATTGGGCTGGAAATCCTCATAACAAATCTTCAATCATTCTCTTCTTTCCGACACTCCCCCTCAAGTTGAGTAGTGGGGTCACCAATACTTAACTTGCTCAAGCAGCTACTAAAAGCGTTTCCGTTGACGGCCTTTGTAAGAATATCTGCGAGTTGATCTTTTGTCGATATATGTGGGAGTTCTATGATTCTTTTTTCCAGTTTCTCTTTGATGAAATGTCGGTCTACCTCCACGTGTTTTGTTCGATCATGTTGTACTGGGTTTTCTGAGATTTGTATTGCAGCTGTATTGTCACACATAACTTTACTGGGTTCCTTTTGAGAAAAACCAATGTCTTCTAGTAGCTTCCTGATCCAAAGAACTTCGCTTAACCCTCGAGCTATACCTCTAAATTCCGCTTCTGCACTCGACAGAGCAACCACCTTTTGTTTCTTACTTCTCCAAGTAACAAGGTTTCCACCAACCAAGGAGAAGTACCCTGATGTTGACCTTCGATTTCCCTTATCTCCTGCCCAGTCTGCATCAGTGTAGAGCTCAACATTCAGATGTCCGTTTGTTTTGAACAACACTCCATGGCCTACGGTTCCCTTGAGATATCTTAAAATTCTCTGAGCAGCTTCCATGTGGGCAACTTGTGGTTGGTGCATGAACTGACTTACTATTCCAACCGCATACGCTATATCAGGACGGGTGTGAGAGAGATAAATCAGCTTGCCCACAAGCCGTTGATACCTTTCTTTGTCCGCAAGCTCCCCATTAAGTTCCATGTGAAGGTTGTGGTTTACCGCCATTGGAGTATCTGCGGGTTTACAATCAATCAACCCGGTTTCCGCCAGAAGATCAAGGACATACTTTCTTTGGCAAATGAAGATCCCCCGTTTAGACCTGAGAACTTTAATCCCGAGAAAATACTTGAGATTCCCTAGATCTTTCATTTCAAATTTTGAAAACAGATTCTCTTTTAGTTGTGCTATTTCTTCTACATCATTCCCGGTAATAATCATGTCGTCTACATATATGATCAAGCAGGTTACAAGACTGTTTCTTCTCTTGAGGAACAGAGTATGATCAGCATTACTTTGGTGATACCCGTATTCTTTCATGGCCAAAGTGAACTTTCCAAACCATGCCCGAGGAGATTGTTTTAGCCCGTATAATGACTTTTTCAACCGACATACTTCCCTTTCTTTAAAACCCCCTGAGAAACCTGGAGGTGCTTCCATGTAGACCTCTTCTGTTAGGTCTCCATGGAGAAATGCATTTGTAACATCAAACTGGTGGAGAGGCCACTCCTTATTGGCTGCCACGGAGAAGAGGACTCTAATGGTGTCCATTTTTGCAACCGGAGAGAATGTCTCGGAGTAATCGATCCCATACGTCTGAGTGTAACCCTTGGCTACGAGCCGAGCTTTGTATCTTCCAATGGAACCATCTGGTTTATATTTGATTGAATACACCCACCGACATCCAACAGTTTTCTTTCCTTTAGGAAGAACACACTTCTCCCACGTGTTGTTTTTTATAAGAGCACGCATCTCCGTTTCCATTGCTTCCTTCCAGTTCTTCTTACCATGGGCTTCCTTTACGGAACTCGGTATTTGTTCGGAGTATAGTGAGGTAACAAATGCTTTCGCACTGTTAGATAAGTTCCCGTTAACCATATTGGCTGTAGGATACCTTGAATTTCTGGTTTCCCTTTCTGGGGAGTACCGTTTTGGAGGAACCCCTCTATTGGCTCTGGGAGGTAAAACGTATGTTCCCGGTGTTGTTCCAGAACTCCCATCATGTTGTTCATTAGATTCGACTTCTCTTTGGTCTGCGTTGTTTTGCTCAGCAATCTCCACCTGTTCCATTGTCTCGGGACTTTCCTGATTGTTAGTGGTATCTAGATCATATTCAGACACATTTTCAAGGTTTGGAGAGTCACTTACCTCGAACACCAGTCTGGATGATTCTTGGGTGAGACTTTCGACAGGCTTAGTATGTGTGGGTGTATGAGATGACTCATTTTCGCTTGCAGATGGAATCCACTTCAACCAGCTCAGTGAGTCTTCATGTTCTATCTCCCCCTGACCACTGAGATGGGACTGATAATAATATTCTGTTTCAAGAAAATCACAGTGGACAGTCGTAATCACACGACGTCGTGATGGGTTATAACATCGGTATCCTTTCTGATTCACCCCATAACCAACAAAGACACATTTTTCGGCACATGGATCAAGTTTGGATCGTTCAGTTTTGGGTATATGGGGAAAAACGGTACACCCAAAGACACGAGGTGGTAATGTAAGAGGTGGGGGTAGTTTGGTGAATGTGGATAAGGTATCTAGGGGAGTTTTTAGGTCAAGAGCTTTGGTTGGTAAACGATTAAGAAGATACACAGCTGTGTTTATAGCTTCGGGCCAAAAAGATTTAGGGACTTTGGATTCAAGCATAAGGGCTCGGGCCATTTCTACCAAAATGCCATTTTTTCGCTCAACTACACCATTCTGTTCTGGGTGTTTTGGGCAGGTGGTTTGGTGAATCATTCCCTTCTCTTGAATAAATTGTTTCATGGAGGTATTAACGTACTCCCCTCCATTATCAGATCGTAAGATCTGAATGTTGGTTTTGAATTGAGTTTGGACCATGGTATAAAACAGTCTAAATTTGTCAAAGACTTCAGATTTGTGTTTTAAAAAATATACCCATGTCATCCGGGTACAGTCATCAACAAATAACAGGAAGAAACGAAGATTTTGACCTCCATTCGTTTCAGCTGGACCCCAAACATCGGAATGTATTAGTGAAAAAGGTTCACTGACCCTAGTGTTACTTGGTTTGAAAGGTTTTTTATGGCTTTTGGCTAAGGCACATGTTTCACAGTCTAAAGTACTGTTTGTCGGAAAGAGTTTAGGAAGTAAAAGATGTAGATACCCGGCGGAAGGATGCCCTAATCTCCTATGCCAAAGCCATGCTTCTCTACTCTTTGTTCCGTGAGCAAGCATCGCAGTCCCTGACTGAGTCACCTCATCCACATAGTATAAGCCCTGTCGTTCAGTGCCACGCCCAATTATCTTTCCAGTTCTGATGTCCTGTAAGATACAAAAATGAGGATGCATTAGAACTGTGCAATTGAGTTCCTTCGTAACATGACTTATTGATAACAATTTGTGTGTTAACGAAGGAACATATAAACAATTTGACAATCTCAGATTGGGAGATATTTCGACAGTTCCTCCTCCCTTTACTAAAGTACTTTCGCCATTTGCAGTCTTGATATGAGTTCTGTTTGGTTTCTTTGTAGACACGAAGTCTGATGACTCGTACGTCATCGTATCAGTGGCTCCACAATCAAAAATCCAAGAATTGAGTTGATGACCGCTTTTCTGTGTTGTTAAATAGGCTTCTCCACTTGTTGACGGATATTCCTTCAACAACTCATACTTCCTGTTGCTAATCATTTGCAAAATCCTTTTTTTTTTTTTAATATTGTCTTAAACAAAAAAAAGATTCCCAAGAAAAAAAATGACAATCCCAATCCCTTATCTTGACTTCACGTGCTCTCACTTACCACACCTTTTAATTTCCTTTCTCCTTCACATAAAAAAGAAACACAGAACCAAAAAGAACTAGCCCCCAGACTTTCTCCTCTACATAAAATCAGAGAGAGAGACGAGAGAAGAGAGAGAGACGCCGTCGGGATACGTGTGCGTTTCCGGCTACAATAACAATGACAACCACAACTGTTCACAGCTGTTCAGATTCCGATCGTCGGAACGGATCGTGCAACACCGCCGTTGACTGTGTTAACGCTGTCGTCACCGGAAACAGTGGTTGTTTGGGCAGTGGATGCTGTGGTTTTCAGTTTTGGGTAGCAGCGGAAGGCTTTTTCAGTGGCGGCGGCTGGATCTTGAGCCTATGTTGTCGCGGGTTGATGGTGGTTTGTGGTGTTTGGTGACCGGTGGTGATGGCAGGAACAGGTAGGTTTTTGATTTTGAGAGTTTGATTTTGGTTTTTGGGTTTTTTCTGTTTTTGGGTTGGATTTGCTGGGATAGATTGTAGATGATGAGCAAAGTGTTTCAAGGATCAGAAACACCGCTCTGATACCATGACAACAGGTATAGAGATAAAATGAGGTTTTTGATTACTTAGTTGATATTTTGAATACACATACAAATGCCCAATTTATAGAAAACGAAAACAAGAATAAAAGGCAAGACAATAAATGGCTGAGCTGTAGTCTTGGCTGTAAAACAGCTGTGATTGGGCTGGAAATCCTCATAACAAATCTTCAATCATTCTCTTCTTTCCGACAGATGTCGCTCCGTCGATTATTGCGGATGTTGATCTATACAAACATGCTTCCTGGTAAGTTTTCTTGAACTTGTACTTATACGGCTGTAAACGGACCGAACCAAGTCGAATGCCGTCATGTTCGTGTTTGTTTTAGTGATTTCAACCACTTGAATCCAAAATAAATAAAAAATTAACGCCCTTGAGTTCCTTACTGCTCATTTTGTAACGTTTTCAGTCCATTTGTTTTAACACTTGTACTTTTGATTTTGAACTCAACTGGTTAAAACCACTAAAACATGGAGACTCAAAACGTTATAAAATGAGCGGCTAGGGACTCGGAGCGTTAAACTTTTTGATTTTGGACTCAAGTAGTTAAAACTACTAAAAACACATAAATTAACTAAATAAATGAACTTAAACGTACACATAAATGAACAAAAACAAGCTTTTTACATATAGAATTGTAGATAGGACCGTAAACGGACCGAACTTGTTCATGTTCGTTAGTTAAGCTTTTATTTATTGAAAAAAAAAACACAAGGTTCACGTACGTATAATTGGACGAAATTTGGTGTTCGGGTTTAATTCGTTTGTTAAGCAAATCAATTGGTTCTTGTTCGTGTTCGTTTGTTAACGGTATAAATGAACACAAACGAATTTAGATGAACAAAAACAGACTTTCTACATTTAAACTTGCACGTAGGTCTGTAAACGGACCAAACATAACTGAACCGGAGGAGACATTGTTTGTGTTTGTTCGTTAAGCATTTATTGAACAAACGGACAATTCATGAATATGTAACCGAACAAAATTTCGTGTTCGTTAACCATATAAGCGAACATAAATGAACGCAAGCGGACTTTGTGCATTTAACAGTGCAATTTTGGCCTCAAACAAGCCTGATTATCCCTAATTTTTTCCTTAAATTTGTTCAGAAATGGCTTTGTTTGGAACAAAGGAATGGTATTTTTTCACACCTAGAGACCGGAAATACCCTAACGGGTCGAGACCAAACCGGGCCACAGGAAACGGGTACTGGAAAGCAACCGGAGCGGATAAACCCATTAAGTTAAAATCCGAACCGAATACAACAATTGGGATAAAAAAGGCCTTGGTTTTTTATGCAGGAAAAGGGGTCAAAGGAATCAAAACTAATTAGATCATGCATGAGTATAGACTTGCCATGCCAAATCCAACCACAGTTTCCAGGGTGAGTTTTTACACTTTTTATTTCATTGATTTCATTTAAGGTGTGGGTTGGACAGGTTCGGGTGCCGGGTTTAGGTCAATACGTGTTCCGAGTAAAATGAGTTTAGGTCCAAACGGGTGTTTTAAAAAAGTATTAGTTTGGTTCGGGTCAAAACGGTCCAAGTCAAAATGACTTGGTCGGCTAAGAAAGGAAGTTCACCAACTATGTTTTCTAACCATGGTTAGTGATGATGGTGGTGAGTCCAGTGGCGGACCCAGGAACTCTTTTCTTGGAGTGCGAACGAAGGGTTTAACCAAATTCACCCGTTCTCTAAATTTAGTTGACCACCAATTTTTATTCTTCCCAAATCAACACATTCTTTGAAAAACCCATCATGATTGCCACTAGTAAATTTTTTAATAGCGATTCAAAACGAAGCCTAATTAGTTAAAATTTTGTTTGTAGCTCGATGATTGGGTTCTCTGCCGTCTGTACAACAAGAAAAACAATCCAGACGAGATGATCGTGTTAGAAGACGATAACATTCTTCATAACCAAGATCTTCATCCTGCATCTCCATTAGATGAGTTACAAAAAGAGAACAGTTGCAATAACAACAATGAGAGTTTTGATTCATTTGAATATTCAGATGGTGAATCTTTGACTAAAGTCAAAGGTACAAGTGAGCAAGTCAACATGGGATTAATGGAGAGTTTAATTAAAAGAGAAGATGTTGTTGATGGGAATGATTGGCTTGAGTGTTTGAGTTTGGAAGATTTGCACCATTGTTTGGTAGCAATGCCTCCTAATCATGACATTAACCCAAACCAACAACATTTTTCTAGTTGGGTTTGATTATTATATACTAGGATGGAAATTATGATTGTATGATAATAGGTGTTTGGGGATATTTTGATTAGTATTATTGGGTTGAGATTCTGTACAAACAGTGCTAACTGTATGAACCGTAAGAACAGATCTAAACCATTGATAGTTTAAATCAAGGGTTGGAGTTGATTATAAATAAAACCCTTATAATTAAAAATTAGTACTAACAAGTTAGGGGTAATTTCGTAAAATTGCTAGTCATTTGACCATTTTAAATTAAATACAAATTCCACCAAGGTTTTTTAAACTAAAATAACTTTTATATACTTCATTATATTTTAAAAAAATATATACCATAAAATCAAGTATTTTTTTATCTTTAATATGAGTACCGTATTGCTATACCTTTTTTTATTTATAAAAGTAACTTTTAAAAAAGTTACCAAAAGTTGTTTTATAATTGTGCTGATAATGTGCTGATTATGTGTTAATTACAATATAATACAAACAAACACCAAAAGTAGATATAATCAGCACATCTGATGTGCTGATAACGGAGAACGATTGAGGATGTTGTGCTAATGTCGTTTATGTTGATAATGGAGAACGATTGAGGACGATGTGCTGATAATGGAGAACGAATAAGGATGTTATGCTAATTATATAGTGTTGTGCTGATTATATTTTTTGTGGTGGTTCCTAAAGATTGGTTCAATCATGGAGAGTTACTAGATAATGGATATGTTAAAAAATTCAAACTTTGATTTGAATTAAACTTGCATGGATTTAGGGATGTTTTAATAATTAATATTAATTAGTTATAAATAATATGGTGAAAAGGTCTAAATTACCCCTAAACTAATTTATTATTGAGGACACTTGCCAATTATGTGTTGGTTCTTACGGTTCTTACAAACATAAGTGTTTGTATTTGATCCCATCTCTAGTATTATTAGAGATGATGCAAAATTTGATTCATGTAAATAGTTGTGGAAGGGGTTTTCTTCTAATATATATTTTTTTTTTTGGTAAGTGTACTAAATTTACTTAAGGTAACATTATTAGATATTTGAATATCCTTACAATATAAGGTCTGGTTTTTTTTTTTTTTTTTTTTTTTTTTTTAATAAGCAACTGTTTTTTACACTTGAATACTGTTTAGAGTTTATTCATATAAGAACTTAAAAAAAACTTAAGTACTTTGATAACTTTGAACAATCTTCTGACGTGGCACTTTTTCTGACGTGTCATCTTATGTGGCATTTGATTAGTGACATGGCATTTAGTCAGCTAATTGGGTTAGAGTTCAGTTAGTCCGAGAGTGTCAGAGAAAAATAAGTTGAAAGTTAGGAGTGTTGTGGTACAAGTCAAACGTTGGAAGTGCTATCGGCCAATTGTTAATAGTCATGGTTTTTTTAAGGCTCCCACTATTCTCACACCCATAAAATCTTATTTTCACCCCCCTATATGTACTTATACCGGCCGTATAACTGATTGTTGCACAAAAAAAATGTTAGAGAATGTTTTTTTTCTTTCTTCATGTATACGGGCCGTATAACATTATACGACCCGTATAGAATGTTATACCACATAATATTTTCTCCATCTATACGAGCCGTATAATATTATACGAACCAATATTTGTCATGTTAGATTATTCTATATGGGTCGTATAACGTTATACGTTCCGTATACAAGGTGTGAATTTAAGATTTTGAGGTGGGTCTTTATTGGAAGTTGGAACCTTTTTAAATCCAATATCTCTTTTTCTTATACATATTACATATATCTTTTAGGTGCCGTTGTCAACTTCTTTAATGGATAAATGTTGAACCAATAAGATGTCTGAACCATAAAGGCTGAACCAGTAAGACCATGCGTAGTGGGCAATATTCACCCTTGGGCGTTTTGCTCCATGTGGCAGCCCAGTCAGCAATGTGGCATTATGGGCGTTTTCTAAAATGGGTGTAGTGGGGATGTGGGGATTGTGATGCATTATATTTTGTAATAAAATAAAATAAAAAAAACATTTAAAAAATCTTATTGGCCACCAAATGGAAGCTCAAATGTGATTGGCCAAGAAATCCCCCTTTTGGCGTGATTTATAAAACGCCTCAACAAAAAAAGTTGCCAATCACGCCCATACGTAGTGGGAAAGGGGCGATATTGGGCTTTATCTTGGAAAAAAATGCCAATCACGCCCATGACTATGGTTGGTCTAAGAGGTCTGAACCATTAAGTGCTGAACCAGTAAGAGGTCTGAATCATTAAGATGCAGTATAATACTTAACCGTTCAGAGGCAAATGTCTGACAAATTCAGATAAAAAGTCTTAACCATTCAGACTCAGTATAACGCTTAACCTTTCAGAGACAAATCTCTGAATCATTCTGACATCTGCTTGAAAAATAATAGTAAAGTGTTGAACCTAACTAAATAGCATGGTTAATGTCTTTAACCCTAGCTGTTCCTCTCGGAAAACCGCCATCATTCCTGCAATTATTTCTTCTTCATTAACATTCTTTGGATTTATATTACGAACAAAACCCTAAAAACTTACTTCTCACCAAACTCAAATTCTCCTTCAATTCCACAAAACCTTCACCCGTCTTCTAAATTCTAATTTATAACCATGGTATGTTTCAATTCTCCATCTTTTTTTTCACTTTCATACTTTTATTTACTTATATTCATAACTTTCTTGATTTATAGATGATCAAGTTTTAATTTTTAATTCCAGATGCTATTCAATAGATTGATTTAAAGATTTTGGTATTAGGTTTTCACTCATTAATCAACGAATTGTTACCTGCATTTTAACTTGTATTCGTATTATAGTATAATTAACAATTTTAAAAGATGGTACAATGGTATAGGTTCAACACGTTGCTGCTACGTGGCAGCTCAGGGCTGCGTCTGATCTTGTAGTTGTCGCGGCCCGCGTAAGAAGTAGCCAAAGGCTACGCGCCCCGCGACAGCCTTTAAACTTTTGTTTTTATTTTATTTTTAATGACATTTTATATTTTGGGCTCGGTTTTTACATACGGGGTGTATTTTAAGACATATAAGAATATTTAAAAATATATTTGGGTGTCAGAAAAATTTCAGGAGGGTTGTTATATTAACCTTATATATTAGACATAAGTAGTTAAATACAACCATCAAATGAAAAATAAAAACACAAGAAGTCTACTACAACCATCAAACGATGAATTAAGTTTAAGTAACTGAAGAAACACTAACATTTGCGGTAGTATCCGACTAAAACTTCAACTCTTGGCGACCTGAACTGTTAGCTGCAAAACAGAACACCGTTAGGACTCGTTACAGGAATGGGGTTATTCCTGTAACCACCCTCCGGCGTGAGAATAAGTCTCGGTTTTGGGAGTAAAAGAGTATGCGTAGAGAAGAGAGTAAAACGAGAGCAAGATGATCATACCTTAGATGTTTTCCCTTATTTATAGTTTACCATTAGGGTTTCTCCTAACTTGGGATGGGCTCCGATAAGTTAGGGATTTGCACGATCTTCCCAAAAGAACGGGGATTCAGTTACGTGATTTATCCATGCAGAATAGAACATTCTAGAATAAATATTCATAATTAATTATTTATAATAAAATAGTAGGTAATGACCGGGTCGGGTTGGCCCATCCGGGTCATACCTCGTCATGTCCCCCCAGTCCGAAGTTATGAAATGAAATTCATGAAATCGGACTAAAAAAGGAAAAGTCAAACCTTCCCCCTTTGAGGGTTACTTTCTCAAGTGGGGTAACATTGCGTTTTTTGAAAAAAATGGCGGCGATGGGAAAGGATGTGACAGTTAAATCATCATTAAGGTGACAACTGTCACCACCCTGCTCCGACGTGGGTTCCCATCCGTTTGTCTTTTCGAATTCGAAAAGTTGCTATTTCCGTATAAATAGAGTACCCGTTTAGGGATTTTGAACTTCAATTTCTTCTTTTTGTGCGATCCCTCTCTCCCATTTCTTGAACCGAAAAATGGCATCCAAGACCGGTGAATCGTCTTCCTCTGCCCCAACAAGTTCCGACGCCCTGTATATCAAATGGGGGCAGACTTCGTTCAATAACCTTCTTCAAGATTACAATATTAGGGCGGAGTGGAATCCGGTATTACCGTCAAAAACAGACATGGCCTTCCCGTTAAAGCAAGGTAAAATTACCCTGTTTAGTGACTTCTTTAAGTTCTGCAACTTCCGATTGCCGATTACGAAGTTCTGCAAATTGGTCCTTGACCATTATCCCATCCATATTTCCCAACTGCATCCCTTAGGGCTGGTGAAACTCCGACAATTTGAGTTTGCCTGTATCGCCCTAGGGCACATTCCAGAACTCCTCGTTTTTAGGGCTTTTTTCGTCCTTGTATGGAAATCCCCTTTTTTTACCTTCGATAGGAGGGATACCGAGGTATCTTGTTTGAGAGACATTCCTACCAGTTCAAGGGACAAGGATTGGAAGAAAAAGTTCTTTTACATCGATGCCACTGTCATCCCCGGAGAGATGCAGTGGAGGGAGATGGGGTTAAAAGACAAAGTTAAAGATGAGGCTCCTCCAAAAGATGCCTATGTGTGCAATGCCCTGTATACTAAGCTATGTGAGCACCCGTCTGAGTGTACAGTAATCCCGGAGGGGGCGTTGGTGATGGCGGGCATGAGCCTTTCATGGCGTGATATAAAGCTGTATCCTTCTTTCCGGAGGAAGGATGAAGGTATGTAAGTTGTGGCTTTGCAATTGTTTTGCTTGCTGTATATATTGACATGTGTGTAACTCATAGGTAAATGGAGCTTGTTCGATTTTGTGGATCCTCCACGGCATGCTACCTTAAAAGCTGCGGACCGCGTACTTGGTGAACAGGAGCCAGATGTCGTGAAGATCCATTTGGAGCAATTTTTGTTACCGGCTGTATCGGCGGACCCCACTGCTTATATTACAGTATCTCCCCCAGTGGGGGAAGAAATGTAGTTGCCATAGAGAAAAAACCTATCAAGGTGAAGATCACCGGGAGGAAATACATGGCTGTGGGGAGGGGTGCTTCCTCGGTGAGCGTGATCACATCCACTGGTGATGTTGCTGAGCTGACAAGTCCAACGCATGTGTCGAAAAAACGAAAGGTTGTCCCCGCTCTTACTGCTTTCGAGGCTGTTCAAGCCACTCATACCATACCTACTGGTAAGTAGCCTTCACCTATGAGTGTTATCGTAGACTTGATATCATATGTTCATGGAGGATTTAATTTTACACAGGTCCTGCTGCTGGGGTTCATATTGAGAATGTATCATCTGCCCCGTTAGCATCTATGGGAACCATCCCGTCTGCTGCTGGCAAACCCAGCCTCTCCGACCTTATATCAGAGGAAAGTGCTACCACTGCGGTTAGTTGTCCTATGCCGCCACCCATGCCTACCGTTGCTGTGGCTGTTACAACCAGTCCGGTGTCAACGCCTCTGCTATCAAGTGTAACTCCTTCTTCTTTGTTCGATTCTCCTCTTAGCATTTTCTCTGCAACTGAGAAAGAGACACCCACGGTCTTTGCTGCCCATGAGGTGACCAGTACCCAAGATGCGGCCATAAGCGATGCCGGGGGTTCAAGCAGCGGCATCGCCGATGATGGAGCCCGCTTGGGTGATGTAAGGACCTTCAAAAATGTCCTCAAACGACTTGTAAGTAAAAACCCGAACCCCTGAAACCATACCGTGTATCAAAAATCAAGAAATCAAGAAATATGGTCTTCTCGCGGGGCGCGTAAAGGATAAGCAAATCCTTACGCGGGCCGCGTCAACCCATGTTTGACCGGATAAATGTTCCGGATCCACGTGTCGTCCACGTGGCATACCTACGCATGACACGGATGCCCTAATCTACGATATAGGTGCCCTCACGGGCCGCGTAAGGTTCGAGCTAAGGTTCACGCGGGCCGCGTGAACCTCTAATTTCAGCTATAAATAGCTTGTCACAGGAGCTATCCTCTGGTGTCGAAATCACATCACAAAAACGAAAATATACTCTCCAGAAGTCGAATTTTCAATTTAGATAGTGAGGCGCTTCTCCGATACCGGGTATTAACTCGATCGCTGCTACGATTCAATGTCCGATCGATTGAAACTATCCAATGGATGTTTAAGTGCTGCCCACATTAGGGTTTATGCTTTGTCATTCGTCGTGAATTCGATGGATGTTTAAGTATCGCACTTTGTCATTCGTTGTGAGGGTTTAATCTCGTGAGTTATCATAAATGCTGTATTAGTTACTGACCTAGTTCGTATGCATGTTATTAAATTTAGGTTAAAAGGCTAATCAGTAGGCGAAACTCTGCCCATATAAATCTGCAAAGTGAGTCATTCTCTTTTTATCAACTGTTTTGCAATACCTCAAATTATTTTCAAATGTTATAATTACAGGGAGTAAGTCCTGGTAATCTTAATCAATGGCTAGTGGGGTATTGTGCACATTACTAATTTCTCACGGGTTAGGCTAATAAGCCCTAACACAGGTTAGGCTAATAAGCCCTAACAGTGATAATCATCACTACTTGGGTGACCTGACCTAATAGTGGTATGACCATCGTCACCAGGAGGTGACACGGCGCTATATAACAATAAGATAGAAACCATTGTAATCGCTCTTATGCTGTAATTTATAACTGTGTCATTTTCTCAAATTGAGTGACCCGCCAGCATTTCCCCGCTGATAAAATATTTTTAAAACTTGTTTCAGGCGACCTGCTGTAAATCAAGGACACGTGCTACGGAGCACTAACAAGCTTGAAGATGTGGCTCAGTAAAAAAATGAATAAACATGTTTTAATAAATCAGGGAATTTCCTAGTTAAATTCCTCTATTGTAAATTACAGGGTTTAACCCAAAATTATGGAATAAAATTTAGTGGGCATTTTGAGTTTTAAAAAGATCCTGTTAAAAATCTTCCGTTGTCGCATCATCGATACCACGGGTTCCTGTCCCGCGGCTCCTGCCCGGGTCAAACCGGGGCTGGGGCCGTGACAGAAAAAGGTGGTATCAGAGCCACATTGATCGAGCCACTGATTTAAGCCAATTAAGTATTTAAGAAAATACTTATTTTTTTTATTGATTGCCAATTTTGTGATTATGTGTTTTATTATTTGAATATTGGTTTACAGTATGGGTAAACAAAGACTTTCGGACATCTACTATAAATTAGATACTTCACCAAAAGAAAAAGGAACTTCATCCTCAAAATACCCAACAGATACTGAGGAAGGAATATTTGTTCGAAAGGCACAATATGAGGAACCACTTTCTCCTAATAAAAGAAGTTTGATTATTAGGAAAAGTCAGGAGAAAATAAAGAAATCACAACCAAAAGAAATGAGGGTTAATCAGGAAACCCAGAAACTAAGCAGTAACCCACCATGGGAAGACAAGTTAGATGAAAAATGGGCAGACCTCTATATGTTAGCCACTGTAGCAGTCAATGCAAAATTTTAAATACCCTAACTCAGTTTTAGTAACCATATCATCAACAAGCCAGAAACTTTATCCAGTAAATAAATAAGTTTACAATAAACCCTAGTTTGTTTTAATTTTTCAGTTGTCCTTTGTATTAAATTAGTCACACGGTATGCAATAATATTTGAATGTTTGCTGTAAAATTTTATTATCAAATTTTAACTTAGCATTTTGTGTGCATTTTGCATATATGCTAACCAGTATGAATGAGTTATCTGAAGCCCTTCAGAATCTCAATCTTTATCCGGTAAAAGTAGAAGTTTCCAATGACTTCACTGGTTACATAGCCGATGTAGAAGAACCTATGGAATTTCAAGCTCCACCTCTGGAGAAACCCAAGCCTAAGAAAAGAAAAAGATTTGTAGGCTGGAGACGTGTACGCAGGAGAAAACCAACAACTAGAAAGATTCCCAAAATAGAGAATCCCATGGATAAAGGAAAAGGAATTGAGATCGGGGAAGGAATTAGGCAAGTAGAAATGGAAATTGGGGAGAGTTCTAAGCAAAGTTGAAGAGTTGCCATTACAGGAAGAATTAGATCGCATTTTAGCAAGCTGTGATATCATTAGACCTGTCAACACCAACCTCTACCCTTATCCTACTGAAACTCAACTTCCAATAAATTTGGAACCAGCCATTCCAGAACCTTTGATCCACACCCAACCTTTAGGAGTGGATGAATGGTGGACTAACGATTGGCAGTTTCAAAACCTCCTTAATAACCCTTATACTTTTCTCCCTCAGTTCGACCCAGAACCTATACCAAACCCACCAATGAGTAATGAAAATTTAGCTTAACTCCACCATTTTGGCGAAGAGCTGATAGGTGCAGGAAATAGGATTCGGGAGGTAGGAGAACAGATCTCCTGGAAATACGACGAGAGGGAACGCCGCTTCTAAGGTGCCCAGAAATAGGATGGTGGTGAAACGATGATTATATAATAGTAATAATAATAATAAAATAAGTCTGTAAAATAATTTACAAATAAAACCTTTGTAAAATAACGGTGTGTAAGGATGCATAATATAAAATAAAAAGAAATGGACGTTGAGAAATCGACTATTTTGACAATAAGTGTGTTGTATTGTGTGATTATGGAATATAGCTATTATTTATTTTATGCTAATAATTGTTATATATTAATTACCAGATGGAAAATGCTAATAATGAACCAGTTAATGAAGTGAACCAATCTGAAAAAAATACGGAAGATCAATTTATGACTAGGCAAGATATCGAGAATATCGTTGCTCAAGGAATAGCCAATGCTATTCCAGCAATCCTTGCTGCTGCCCAGAAACCTGTTGAACCTCAACAAATTATTCCTAGTAAACGTACATAAGAAGATAATTTCAGTAATAGTGTAAACGGAGGTAGCAATCATACTAACAATGATAATGATCCACGGCAGGCCCCACTCCCTAAGAAAATGAAAGCTGCAACGCCTGGTTGCACTTACAAAGAATTTCTTGCCTGTAAACCAGCTGAGTTTGCAGGTAACGAAGGGGCAACTGCTGCACTGCGTTGGTTAGAGAAAACCGAGGCAGTAATTGCCATAAGTAAATACGCTAAAGAAGACAATGTTATGTATGCGTCGAATCTTTTTAAAGAAGGGGCGCTAGAATGGTGGAATACGGTTTTACAAGCAAAAGGAAGGACGGTGGCATACGCTATGAACTGGGAAGAATTTAAGAGTCTTGTAGAAAGAAAATTCTATCCCGAGTATGAAAAGGAACAAATGACAAATAAGTTCCTGACACATCGGATGGTGGATATAGACTATCGAGGGTATACTTCGACATTCTTCGAGTATGCTAGAGTGGTACCAACCCTGGCTTCGCCAGAACCGGTACTTATTTCTCGTTATATTTGGGGATTGATTGGCGAAATCCGTAATATCGTCAAGGCTGCGAAACCCCGCACAATTGATGATGCGGTAGTTTTAGCCAATACGTTGACTGATGAACTGGTACGAACGCGAGAAGAGAATAGAAAGAAGGAAGTAGCCCAAAAGATTACCAAAGGATTCCGTATGGGTAGCCGTAACAATTTCAAGAGAAGGGGGAATGGGCAATCTTCCACTGGTCCATTTTGCAATTCTTGCAAAAGAAAGCATTTTGGAAGATGCAAAGTATATTGCAATTTCTGCAAAACTCCGGGGCATCAAGAGGAAGATTGCAGGAAGAAGAGATCCATAGTCTGCTACAACTGTGGAGAAGCTGGACATATTAAGCCAGACTGCCCAAAACTAAACAAACCAGCTGATAATAAAGCTAAACCTGCAGAAGGAACTATCAAGAAGAACGTAAGAGCCTTCCAACTAACTACTCAGGAAGCAGAGCTAATCCCAGATGTGATAGCTGGTACGTTCCTAGTTCACAACGTCTATGCAAAAGTATTATTTGACTCTGGTGCAAACCAAAGCTTTATAAATACTTCATTCTGCCAAGCACTTAATTTACCCTTAACCCAACTTAGACAAATTTTTACAGTCGAAACGGCAGACGGGAATTCTGTTAACATAGATAAGGTTTTGCAAAAAAGAAACGATAGAACTTCTAGGTCATAAATTCTCTGCAAACCTGTTACCTATGAAATTAGCCGGATTCAATGTGGTGTTAGGAATGGATTGGTTAGTAGCCAACCATGCTCGAATTCTTTGTGATAAGAATTCCATAGAAATTCATACAACCACAGGAGAATTAGTGGTGATTATAGGAAATAAGCCACGAAAGCCATTGAAATTCATTTTAGTAATGAAATTGGCCAGTTATTCCAGAAAACAAGAAATGGTGTATATGATTTCAGTAATCATTAACACGAAAAGTAAAGAACTTAAGAATATTCCAGTAGTATCAGAATACTCGGATGTATTCCCAGAAGAACTACCTGGATTACCACCTAATAGAGAAGTGGAATTTAGAATTCATCTAATTCCTGGAACTACACCGATAGCTAAGGCACCTTATCGGTTAGCACCCACTGAAATGCTAGAATTGAAAAAGCAGTTAGATGAATTACTAAGTAAAGGATTCATACAACCTAGCTCATCCCCTTGGGGAGCGCCAGTGTTGTTTGTGAAAAAGAAGGATGGTTCAATGCGAATGTGTATCGATTATAGAGAATTGAATAAAGTTACAATTAAAAATCGATACCCATTACCTAGAATTGATGATCTCTTTGATCAACTTCAAGGAGCTAGATATTTTTCTAAGATAGATTTGCGCTCTGGATATCATCAATTGAAGGTACAAGAAGAAGACATACCTAAAACTGCTTTCAGAACTAGGTATGGTCACTACGAGTTTACAGTCATGCCCTTTGGGTTAACAAATGCTCCTGCAGCATTTATGGACATGATGAATAGAATCTGTAAACCGTATTTGGATAAATTTGTAATTGTCTTCATCGACGATATACTTATTTATTCCAAAAGTCAGAAGGAACATTGTGAACATCTGCATGTACTCTTAACTTTGTTAAGAAATGAGAAGTTTTATGCCAAATTCTCGAAGTGTGAATTTTGGTTACAAGAAGTGCAATTCTTAGGACACATGGTAAATCATGAAGTCATTCATGTAGATCCTGCTAAGATAGAAGCAATCACCAAATGGAAGGTTCCGCAATCAGCAATGGAGATTAGAAGTTTTATAGGTTTAGCCGGATATTATAGACGGTTTATTAAGGATTTTTCTAAGATAGCCGTGCCATTAACTAAGCTAACCTGTAAATCAGTTAAGTTTGAGTGGGGACCTAGACAAGATGAGGCTTTTAAGATTTTAAAACAGAAATTAACCAATGCTCCAATTTTAACCTTACCAGAAGGAACAGAAGATTTTGAAGTATATTGTGATGCTTCAAAGCTAGGATTAGGATGTGTGCTAATGCAACGCAAGAAGGTAATTGCGTATGCATCGAGGCAATTGAAAAAGCACGAGGAAAATTATACGACTCATGACTTAGAGTTAGGAGCCATAATTTTTGCCCTTAAGATTTGGAGACATTATCTATACGGAAATAAGTTTACTGTCTATACATATCATAAAAGTTTAAGATATATATTTGGGCAAAAAGTTGAACATGAGGCAAAGGAGATGGATGGAAATCCTAAGTGATTATGATTATAATATTCAATATCACGAAGGAAAAGCAAACGTAGTTGCTGACGCCTTAAGTCGTAAGTATCATGAGAAACAACGACGAGTTCGTGCTCTTAGATTAAGTTTACAATTAGACTTAATAAACCAACTAAAAAGCATTCAAGAAACAACAATCCAAGATGATGCTGAAGGAATGAAAGGAAGAATAAAGGACTTAGAGCAAGGTAGTGATGGAATCTGGAGATTCCATAAGAAACGAATTTGGGTACCTAAGCAGGGATAATTAAGGAATCAAATTCTAGAAGAAGCTCATAAATCTAGGTATACCATACATCCTGGTAGCAATAAGATGTACCAAGATTTAAGAAATAACTTCTGGTGGAACGGAATAAAAAAGGACATAGCTAGATATGTTTCTAAGTGTCTTACTTGTTCACAAGTTAAAGCAGAACACCAGAAACCTTCAGGTTTACTACAACAATTAGAAATGCCTGTATGGAAATGGGAACTCATAACAATGGATTTTGTTACTAAGTTACCCAAAACCAGAAAAGGTAATGATGTGATTTGGGTAATTGTTGATCGATTAACCAAATCAGCTCATTTTCTACCTATGAAGGAAACCTTTAGCATGGAAAGGTTAGCCAAGTTGTATGTAGATGAAGTAGTATCCTTACATGGAGTTCCACTCTCCATTGTATCGGATAGAGATAGTCGTTTCACTTCTCATTTCTGGAAAAGTTTCCAAGAAGCAATGGGAACTCGATTAAATTTAAGTACTGCATACCACCCTCAAACAGACGGACAAAGTGAAAGGACGATCCAAACCCTGGAAGACATGCTTAGGGCATGTGTAATAGATTTTGGTGGAAACTGGGATAACCATTTACCCTTAATTGAATTCTCCTATAACAATAGTTATCATTCAAGCATTAAAGTTGCCCCATTTGAAGCACTGTATGGACGAAAGTGCAGAACTCCCGTTTGTTGGGCAGAAATAGGAGAAAGTCAATTATCAGGTTCGGAAATTGTACAAGAAACTACCGACAAGATCACTCAAATCAAGGAAAGACTGAAGACGGCTCAAGATCTCCAGAAAAGTTATGCGGATAATAGACGCAAGCCGTTAGAATTCCAAGTCGGAGACAAGGTACTTTTAAAAGTTTCACCTTGGAAAGGAATAGTTCGATTTGGTAAGAAAGGAAAGCTAAGTCCAAGATACGTAGGACCATTCTTAGTAATCCAAAGTATAGGACCAGTTGCTTATCGTTTACAACTACCAGAAGAGTTAGCTGGAGTACATGATGTATTTCATGTATCTAACCTCAAGAAATGCCTATCAGACGAATCTTTGGTAGTACCTCTCCAAGATATAAAGGTAAATGAGAAATTGAAATTTGTTGAGAAACCTCTTCAAATCGAAGATCAAAAGATTAAATTTCTCAAACACAAAAGATTGGTGCTAGTTAAAGTCAAGTGGGAGTCAAAGAGAGGACCCGAGTACACTTGGGAGTTGGAATCGGAAATGAAGCGAAAGTATCCTCACTTATTCCAATGAATCTCGACGACGAGATTTTAAATAAGGTAGGGAGGATGTAAGGACCTTCAAAAATGTCCTCAAACGACTTGTAAGTAAAAACCCGAACCCCTGAAACCATACCGTATAATATTTTCTCCATCTATACGAGCCGTATAATATTATACGGACCAATATTTGTCATGTTAGATTATTCTATATGGGTCGTATAACGTTATACGTCCCGTATACAGGGTGTGAAATTAAGATTTTGAGGTGGGTCTTTATTGGAACCTTTTTAAATCCAATATCTCCTTTTCTTATACATATATCTTTTAGGTGTCGTTGTCAACTTCTTTAATGGATAAATGTTGAACCAATAAGAGGTCTGAACCATAAAGGCTGAACCAGTAAGACCATGCATCGTGGGCAATATTCAGCCTTGGGCGTTTTGCGCCATGTGGCAGCCCAGTCAGCAATGGGGCATTATGGGGCGTTTTCTAAAATGGGTGTAGTGGGGATGTGGGGATTGTGATGCATTATATTTTGTAATAAAATAAAATAAAAAAACATTTAAAAATTCTTATTGGCCACCAAATGGAAGCTCAAATGTAATTGGCCAAGAAATCCCCCCTTTGGCGTGATTTATAAAACGCCTCAATAAAAAAGTTGCCAATCACGCCCATACGTAGTGGGAAAAGGGCGATATTGGGCTTTATCTTGGACAAAAAACGCCAATCACGCCCATGACTACGGTTGGTCTAAGAGGTCTGAACCATTAAGTGTTGAACCAGTAAGAGGTCTGAATCATTAAGAGGCAGTATAATGCTTAACCGTTCAGAGCCAAATGTCTGACAAATTCAGATAAAAAGTCTTAACCATTCAAACTCAGTATAACGCTTAACCTTTCAGAGACAAATGTCTGAATCATTCTGACGTCTGCTTGCAAAACAATAGTAAAGTGTTGAACCAAACCAAATAGCATGGTTTGAATGTCTTTAACCCTAGCTGTTCCTCTCGGAAAACCGCCATCATTCCTGCAATTATTTCTTCTTCATTAACATTCTTTGGATTTATATTACGAACAAAACCCTAAAAACTTACTTCTCACCAAACTCAAATTCTCCTTAAATTCCACAAAACCTTCACCCGTCTTCTAAATTCTAATTTATAACCATGGTATGTTTCAATTCTCCATCTTTTTTTCACTTTCATACTTTTATATACTTATATTCATAACTTTCTTGATTTATAGATGATCAAGTTTTAATTTTTAATTCCAGATGCTATTCAATAGATTGATTTAAAGATTTTGGTATTAGGTTTTCACTCATTAATCAACGAATTGTTACCTGCATTTTAACTTGTATTCTTATTATAGTATAATTAACAATTTTAAAAGATGGTACAATGGTATAGGTTCAACACGTTGCTGCTACGTGGCAGCTCAGGGCTACGTCTGATCTTGTAGTTGTCGCGACCCGCGTAAGAAGTAGCCAAAGGCTACGCGCCCCGCGACAGCCTTTAAACTTTTGTTTTTATTTTATTTTTAATGACATTTCATATTTTGGGCTCGGTTTTTACATACGGTGTGTATTTTAAGACATACAAGAATATTTAAAAATATATTTGGGTGTCAGAAAAATTTCAGGAGGGTTGTTATATTAACCTTATATATTAGACATAAGTAGTTAAATACAACCATCAAATGAAAAATAAAAACACAAGAAGTCTACTACAACCACCAAACGATGAATTAAGTTTAAGTAACTGAAGAAACACTAACCTTTGCGGTAGTATCCGACTAAGACTTCAACTCTTGGCGACCTGAACTGTTAGCTGCAAAACAGAACACCGTTAGGACTCGTTACAGGAATGGGGTTATTCCTGTAACCACCCTCCGGCGTGAGAATAAGTCTCGGTTTTGGGAGTAAAAGAGTATGCGTAGAGAAGAGAGTAAAACGAGAGCAAGATGATCATACCTTAGATGTTTTCCCTTATTTATAGTTTACCATTAGGGTTTCTCCTAACTTGGGATGGGCTCCGATGAGTTAGGGATTTACACGATCTTCCCAAAAGAACGGGGATTCAGTTACGTGATTTATCCATGCAGAATAGAACATTCTAGAATAAATATTCATAATTAATTATTTAGAATAAAATAGTAGGTAATGACCGGGTCGGGTTGGCCCATCCGGTTCATACCTCGTCATGTCCCCCCAGTCCGAAGTTATGAAATGAAATTCATGAAATCGGACTAAAAAAGGAAAAGTCAAACCTTCCCCCTTTGAGGGTTACTTTCTCGAGTGGGGTAACATTGCGTTTTTTGAAAAAATGGCGGCGATGGGAAAGGATGTGACAGTTAAATCATCATTAAGGTGACAACTGTCACCACCCTGCTCTGACGTGGGTTCCCATCCGTTTGTCTTTTCGAATTCGAAAAGTTGCTATTTCCGTATAAATAGAGTACCCGTTTAGGTATTTTGAACTTCAATTTCTTCTTTTTGTGCGATCCCTCTCTCCCATTTCTTGAACCGAAAAATGGCATCCAAGACTGGTGAATCGTCTTCCTCTGCCCCAACAAGTTCCGACGCCCTGTATATCAAATGGGGGCAGACTTCGTTCAATAACCTTCTTCAAGATTACAATATTAGGGCGGAGTGGAATCCGGTATTACCATCAAAAACAGACACGGCCTTCCCGTTAAAGCAAGGTAAAATTACCCTGTTTAGTGACTTCTTTAAGTTCTGCAAACTTCCAACTGCCGATTACGAAGTTCTGCAAATTGGTCCTTAACCATTATCCCATCCATATTTCCCAACTGCATCCCTTAGGGCTGGTGAAACTCCGACAATTTGAGTTTGCCTGTATCGCCCTAGGGCACATTCCAGAACTCCTCGTTTTTAGGGCTTTTTTCGTCCTTGTATGGAAATCCCCTTTTTTTTTACCTTCGATAGGAGGGATACCGAGGTATCTTGTTTGAGAGACATTCCTACCAGTTCAAGGGACAAGGATTGGAAGAAAAAGTTCTTTTACATCGATGCCACTGTGTTGGATCTGAGTTTCTTTTTTATTGTATTTTCGTTTGAGATTAAGATGAAAATGAAAGAGTTGTGCAGCGGAATTAAGATGAAAACAAACTTTGCATACAATCAAACGAGAGTAATACTTTAATCAAACATCTTTTCACAATGAATCGAAAGATTGAATTTGTTTCAACAACGATTACAATGATTGATGAATGAATGCAAACTCCCCCTCAGCCAGAGCTCAGTAGTTTGTTCGTGCAAAGAAGACGATGTGGTGAAAGAGCTAATAGAACAGTACAAAGTACTGAACTATTTATAGGCACTTGCAAACCACTGAGCATCTTAGCTGACGTCACCATGAAAGTGACATCTAACCTCCTAACAAACTCTAACTACTGATCTATAAACACTGATGTACTAAACTACTGCTATTACATAACAGCTGCTGCATCCTTCCACTGCTGTGAATCCAGCAGTGCTTGTCCGGATCAGCAGTACTTGACTCAAGGCAGTAGATTGAGTCAGCAAAGCTTTGGTCTTCCATCAGTCTTTAACATTTGGCAGAAGATGCAAAGCAGCAGTTGCAGGTCAGCACTTAGTAAGATCAGCAGATAGGAGGTCAGTAGATATGAAACCACTTTCAAGGGGAGAGATTTGCATGAACCAACTGTAAACGTCTGCTTATTCTGGATCCACTGCTCTGATCCAGTTTTGGCTTTAATTATCTGTTCCTCTGATAGGGTTCAATCCCAACAATCTCCCCCTGGAACAGATAATGCCAAAACTCTTCATTATTTGTGGAATTCTTTATTGCCTCATCAACAGCTCCCTTATCAAATTGTAATTCAAAGTCTAGGGCATCTGTATCTTCATCATCCCTGCTAAGTGGAAGATCAAGGAGATCCTGCAAATCTTCAGGACTCAGGCCAAGAGCTTGTTCCCCTGATATTTTCTCCACTACTCCACCAGGCCTGAGCAAAGTCAATACGCAGGTCTGTTTGTCAGTTTCCCACTTTTGTATTTTTGAGCCTGGTGGGTTTCTTGGGAGATGTTTATTTGCAGAAGTATTTGGAGAGGCTGGCCTGTTCATAGCTGGCTGAGCAGCACTTGCAGATTGTTCCAATTCAAGATCTTCTTTTATCATTACTTCCGTGCCTGCTTTTACAATGGCATCTCCAGCTAATAGATCTTGAATTGTTTGGTTTTTGCTCCTTCTTTTGTAGATGGCAGCACCAGCTGGAGCAATGGTTCTTTTGATTTGCAGCTTTGGTGGTCTTTTTGAGACCTCTGCTTTGGAATAGTCAGGCTTTTGTGGAACTCTTGGATCTTTCTTTCTAAGTTCCTCTAAGCGTTTATAGGTTGCTCTGACTCTATCTTCTCCCCATTTTGTCACAGAATTCTTTGACCCATAATTAGCTGCAATCAGCTCCTCTTTCATTCTTCTTAGCTCTATCATCTTCTCAGCTTCAAATTGTTTAAACTTCTCAGGAGGAGTCTGCTTGACCTTATTTTTGATCATATCTTGAATCCTGGCTGCTTCTTTTTCAAGCTCAGGAATGGTCCAGCTCTTGTACATATGTTTCTCCCCCTTGTA
This sequence comes from Helianthus tuberosus, assembly GCA_030545235.1. Taxonomy (NCBI): domain Eukaryota; kingdom Viridiplantae; phylum Streptophyta; class Magnoliopsida; order Asterales; family Asteraceae; genus Helianthus; species Helianthus tuberosus. Next base: position 7,897,591 of record CM060362.1, read on the forward strand.
TTTCTTGTAGGTCATGATGTTTTCAATGTAGTCTTTCCTTAAGGACTCATCTGCCCTTTCTGAAATTTTCTGACATACATTTTTAGCAAAACGCTCCATAGCATTGACCTGTGAGAGTAAAAACTGATAGTTTTGTTGAAATTCTCTATCAGATTTCCCTTTTCTATTTTTGATTGCAATATCCTCTGCTTGTTTGGCCTTAAGTTTCAAGTATTCTTCAATATTGTTAGGCCTGGGATAATTTGCAATTGATGGTAAACTCCTTTTGGCTGGGTCATCTTCATAATAAAAGGATTTGATTTCTTCTCTGACTGCAATGAGTTCCAGAGGAAATGAGACACCAGCAGGAGGTAGTGATTTTACAATTTGAGCTGAAGAGAGAGGTATGGGTTTTGGAATAGTGACAAGTGATAGGGATTTTGAAGATGTTGGTGATGGAGATGTGTCATCATCTTTTAAAATTAGCCTTCTCCTTTTTGGTTTAGGAGAGACTGATGATGTTTTGAATGGAACAGTGGTGGTAGATGTAGTGGCAGTGGATTGTGATTGACTAACAGCTGTTGAAACAACTGGTGTTTCAACCACTGTTGTCATTACAACAGATGTTATAACATCTGCTGTCTTCTGCTGTATGTCAGCAGGTGTTGTTTTTGGTGGTGATGATGGTAAAGCAGTGGATGTTGTGTGTGTTGAAGTGGTGTGTGTTGATGGAACAGCTGTTTGGCAAGCAGTAGTTTTTGTAACTACTGTTGCATCAGCTGTTTTGTATGGTGGTTTTTGAGCAGACTTTGAACGTCTGGTTGGAATGGATTTGGGTTGCCTCACTTTTCTAGTAGGCTTCTTCTTTTCCTCAACAGGATTTTCATGATCCTTTGACCCAGAAGTACCCTGATCTGGATGATCCATTCTGTCCACCCTGGCTTTCTTTTTGGCCTCTCTATCCCTTTTTACACTTGCAACTGCTTCTGCTAGTGCATTTGTTGTCACATCAATTTTCTTGCTGCCATCTGGCAAAGGGATCTTTTTGGTCATGTTTGAATTTTCTGGTTCAAGATAGAGACCATCCTCTATACCCTTCCTTTTCCACTCCTTAATTTTCTCCCCCTTTTTGGCATTATCTTCTGGGAGTTGATAAATTAAGCGGACTTTTGGAGGAGCAGTGCCAGTGGTTTGCAAGATCTGAGTTTTGAGAGCCTTTAAATCAGCCTGAGTGTTCTTGAACCTTGACTCCATTACATTTCTCAGCTGCTGTACATGTTTTTCATGTTGCTGATCTGCTAATTGTGCTTGTTGTTGAAGAAAAGATTGAAATAGATCCCAGAGCTCATTTGTAGCAGGTGCCCTTTGTGGAGCAAGTGCTTGAGGTGGAACAGCAGTTGATTGTACCTTCTGAACTTGTAACACCTGTTGTAGCATATCTTTGAGTTCTGCAACAGAGTTATCAAGCTTTGCAATACGATCCGTCAATTTCTGGTACTTTAAACCATCACCCAAGTTAATGGGATCATCTGATTTCCCACTAGCAGTGGTTTTATCAGTGGTAGATGTAGGGAATATACTCCAAACATTAACCACTGATGCCCCTTTTTCTTGGTACTGGGGTCTTCTTCCTTCAACACTTGACAACCTTTTGATGTTGCCAGTAGGATAAATAAATCCACTGGTGGTTGGCAGAGGTGCTATAAAAGGAATTGCCTCCAAGGAAGTCTTATGAATGTAACCACTGTCCAAATGTAACCCAGTGGGTGTAACAGTTGTAGTGGCTGCTTCACTTGGATTACCACCAAGAGTTACTTGTAACTCAAGGGGTGTAACATCCTCAGGTTGTGTTGGTGGGTTAGCAAAGATTGATACATCAGACCCAGTCAGTTGTTGAGGTATATTCTCATTAATAGGTGATTGAGAAGGACTGGATAATGCCTGGTTCAAATCAATTGCATCCAACAGTGGTTTTATTGGTGAAGGAATTTTGGATGTGATGAGTGGTGTAGAAATAGGATGTGTCCCGGGCATTGGACTGTGGATGATAGAAACGAGTGTTTCCAGAGCATCATGATGTGGAGGCCCTATTTGTACAACCTGTTCTTTTTGTGAAGAAACAGGAGGAGTTTCAGCTATGGGTTGAGATATTTGTACCAACTGCTGTGAGGAAGTAGCAGCAGTGGTTTCTTGTGACTTTTGTGTTGTCACTGGCAGGAGCTCTGGTATCTCATCCTCCAGAGATGCCTTTTTGATGGTTTTGGGGGGTTTTTGTGTTTTTCTTTTTGTTGGCTTTTTGGTGATTTTAGGTGTGGGTTTCAAAGCAGTTGTGCTGCTGCTCTGATCACCTTGAGCAGTGGGCTCAGCAGCAGATACCTGAGGAGCAGTTGTAACTGCTAAAATCTGCTCAGGCACCTCTGCTTGTGTTTTACAAGGTGCTAACATTCTTGAAAAGGTTTCAGTTGTTAAACTGTTTATTTGAGTAGAATCACCTTGGTTTATTACAGCTAAATCATCCTTACTGAATTTCTTTGAAAAATAGTAACTTAAAAACCTTGGAAACAGTAAGAATGATTTTGTTTCAACATTGTTAACCAAATCTTTAAAAATTTCCCGAGAATAATTAAAATTTTCTCCTTGAAGAATTGCATATCCCAGATTTTGAATCTTTAAAGGGATTTCATTGAAAGAAGTGGTTTTGTTTGAAACACATAGTAGGAGGGTATGAAATAAAAATCTGGTTGCAGAAGGAAAATAACCTTTTTCTAAGGTAATTTTCTTCATCATTGTGGCTTCATACCCTCTCTCAATGAAGTCAGTTTGTAACTCGGTTTTAGTGAAAGAAATTTTACCTTCCTGATCACCGAGTTGAAAGACCTCTGAAATGGATTGTGGCGTGATTTGGACAGCTTTACCCTTTATAGAAGAGTTTATGGTGGTTGTAGTGTCGCCTTGTTTTTCAAGGGTTGCATTTTTCCAGAACTCCCTTTGGGTCGCCAAATAGATTGGTGCATCGGCAGTGATCAAAGTTTTGTACTTTGATTTTGCCATGAGATCAATGATGGAATCGAAAACTTTGGTGGTTCCTGGTTTTGTGAGAAGACCCAGGAGATTGTGAGATGGTTTATGTGGAATTTCAGTGGAGATTGCCTTTTGAGAGGCTGTTTTCGATGATGATTTGGATGAGGGTTTTGAAGATTTCTTTGATTTTGTCATTTTGAGGATGATTGATCGAAGAAATTTGTGAAGAAATGAGATGAAAAAACTGCTTTGAGAAGAGAATTTTTAAGAATTCAATTCGACAGTAAAACCCTGTTTTGGTGGTGAGTGGGGGATTTTATAGGGAAGAAAGTGAATGCTGAGGTGGCAGCCGTTACAAAAGGTCTGACCAATATGTACTGTCCACGTGACAACCCCTGTTGAAAGTGAAGGACAGTACTTGTGTGATAGGGACAGATGAAGGCAGTGGTATGAAAGCAGTGGATGATTTTCACTATCAGAGGATAGCATATCAGTGGATAAGACACTGCTTTTGAACAACAGAGTTTATCAAAGTAATGAGAGAGCAGGGGTTGACTTTCAGCAGTGGACAGACTTTTGATGTAGAGCAGACTTTTGAATAATCAGTGGTTAATGGCAGACTTTTAAGGATGTAATGAAAAATTTCATTTTTAGCTATTTTTAAGGATGGAGTTTTGATTTTCTGAAAACATTTTGTTGCTTTTATTCATAGAAAAACAAGATGTTGCTTGTTATTCCATGTTCAGCATCCCAATTCTAGAGACCAAGCTTTCAAAAGTGGCTGTATCAAGTGCTTTTGTGAGCACATCAGCCAGCTGGTCTTTAGTTGGGACATGATGCAGAGAAATCAAACCTTTTTCATAGCAATCCCTCACAAAGTGATGTCTGATGTCGATGTGTTTGGTGGTTGAATGGGAAACTGGATTTTTGATGATATTTTCTGCTGCCTGACTGTCCAACATGAGTGGTGTCTTTAAGGCAGTGATACCAAAATCCAGCAACTGATTTTGAAGCCACAGGAGTTGGGCTGTGCAGCTTGCAGCAGCAATGTATTCAGCTTCAGCAGTGGATGTTGAAACAGCTGCTTGCTTTTTGCTTTGCCATGAGACTAAGCAATCACCTAGAAACTGGCACCCTCCAGATGTGGACTTCCTTGTTGTGTTGCATCCAGCAAAGTCACTGTCTGAGAAACCTGAAAGCTTGATGTTCCCATTAGCTGGATACCAGATACCAAGTGTGGGAGCACCTTTTATGTATCTGAAGATCCTTTTTACAGCTATGAGATTTGATTTTCTGGGAGCTGATTGACTTCTTGCACAGACACATGTTGCAAACATGACGTCTGGTCTAGATGCAGTTAGGTACAGTAAAGACCCAATCATGCTTCTATAAAGTGTTTGGTCAATCAGCTCATCTTTTTCATCAGACATGACCAGCTTATTTGTTGCCATGGGTGTGCTGCATGGTTTACAATCATTCATATCAAATTTGGTTAAAAGTTCTTTAGCATATTTGCTTTGATGAATGAAAGTTCCATTTTGCATTTGCTGTACTTGGAGACCAAGAAAGCATTGCAGCTCACCCATTGCACTCATTTCAAACTCAGCTGTCATGAGTTCTCTAAACTCTTCACACATTGAGTTACATGTGCTTCCAAAAATAATGTCATCCACATAAATCTGGACAATCAGTAAGTCCTTCCCTCTCCATTTTAAAAACAGTGTTTTATCAATGGTACCTCTTTTGAAACCATTTGAGAGTAGGAAGTTGGAAAGAGTTTCATACCAGGCCCTTGGTGCTTGTTTCAAGCCATACAAGGCTTTGTTTAGCCTGTAGACATGATCTGGATAAAATGGATCCTCAAAACCTGGAGGTTGACAAACATACACCTCTTCTTGAATTGTACCATAGAGGAAAGCACTTTTGATATCCATTTGAAACACCTTCATATTGTGGTTGACAGCAAAGGCCAGGAACAGTCTAATTGCTTCTAATCTTGCAACAGGGGCAAATGTTTCATCATAATCAATCCCCTCTTCCTGTCTGTAACCTTGAACCACAAGCCTGGCTTTATTCTTGACAACAATACCCCTTTCATCAGTTTTGTTCTTGAAGACCCACTTTGTGCCAATGGGGCTAACCTCTTCTGGCAGTGGTACAAGCTCCCATACTTGTTGTCTTTTAAACTGTTGGAGCTCCTCTTGCATGGCTTCTACCCAGCTGTTGTCTTTCAGTGCCTCTTGGTACTTGACTGGCTGATGGAGTGATAGAAAACCAGCAAAAAGACAAATGTTTTGGGTTTGGCTTCTTGTGAGCACCCCTTCATTTATGTTGCCAATGATTTGATCAGGTGGATGAGATCTCAAGAAGATTAAATCTCCTTGGTATGGTATGATGGCATTTGTTGGTGAAGGCTGCAAATGTGTATCATCTGAGCTAACCACTGCTGGGGACTTTGATGATCTAGCAGTGGTTTCAAAAGGTGGTGGTATAGGAGGTAATGAGGTGGACAACTGCTGACTTTTATCCATTGTTTGAGGACTTTTGTCAGCAGTGTTTGAGGATGTGGAAGCAGTGGTTGATGGGCTACTTTGGTCAACAACTGTTGAGGTAGCAGTGGTTGAGCTTTGACAACTGTTTTGAACAGCTGGTGCTTTTCCCTTTCTGGCAGACCTTTGAGGGATGATGATTTCATACCCATAGTCCTGTGTTGTATCCTCTGATGGACCTGCACTGTTAGTCTTGACAACAGTATTTTCAAAAGTGAATTTTTCAAGATCAAACAGATCTGCAGGGTTTGCTGGGATTTTCATTGATGAAAGCTCATTGAACTTTACATTCAAAGTCTCCTCCACTGCCTTGGTCCGTGTATTGAACACTTTGTAGGCCTTGGCAGTGGTTGAGTATCCCAAATGGTAACCACAATCAATTTTGGCTGCAAATTTTGAAATGGAATCTTTTAAGTTCAAAATAAAGCATGGGCAGCCAAACACTTTGAAATATGAGATCAGTGGTTTAATTTTATACAGAATTTCATAGGCAGTCTTTTTGTGCCTGGGGTTTATTAAAACTCTGTTCTGAACATAGCAAGCAGTGTTTACTGCCTCTGCCCAGAAAGTTAATGGCAAACCTGAATCTGCAAGCATGGTTCTGGCAGCCTCAATCAGAGTTCTGTTCTTCCTTTCCACTACCCCATTCTGCTCTGGTGTTCTTGGGATGCTGTACTGCCTTACAATCCCTTTCTTCACACAGAAGGCATCCAACTCCCTATTTTTGAATTCTGTGCCATTGTCACTCCTGAAGCTTTTCACTGGAAGGTCAAATTGCTTTTCAACCTGTATTACAAAGTCTTGCAAAATGCCTGCAGTTTCATCTTTTGAGTGCAAAAAGAAAGTCCATGTGAACCTAGAAAAGTCATCAACAATAACCAAACAATATCTTTTCTTTTTGAGGCTCATGACTTGAACTGGGCCAAACAAATCCATGTGTAGCATTTGCAAACACTGGGTTGTTTTGGACTCTTCAATGGACTTGTAAGAACTTTTATGCTGTTTTCCTTTTAAACAGGAAGTGCAATGTTTAGGACATGAAAACAATTTTTGTGGCAGGCCTCTCACCAAACCATTTTTTGAAATTTCTGTGATTGTCTTAAGATTTGTGTGTCCCAACCTTCTGTGCCAAAGCTCTGTCTCTTTGTTAGAGGCAGCTGAGAACAGACAGGCATCAGCTCTGGGACACTCTTTTGACATGTCAACAACATAAACATTGCCACTTCTTTGAGCAACAAGTTTAGTTTGACCAGTTCTGATTATTGCTTCAATCTTTTTGACCATTTCTGGTCCAACAATCCTACAACAATCTTTTGTGAAGAATGACCCAAAACCCTTGTCACTCATTTGGGACACACTCAGAAGGTTGAATTTTAGATTGTCTATTAGATTGACATTTTCAAATTTTACTTTTCCAGACTCCACTGTACCCGACCCCAGAACTTTTCCTTTACTATTATTCCCAAAGGATATATCACCCCCTCCATGGATTTTAAAGTCTTTGAGGAGGGCTTTACATCCTGTCATATGCCTGGAGCCTCCACTATCTACATACCAAAGACTATCAAAGCATGCAGAAGCTCCCTTGGCAGCTGCCATCATTGCACAATCACATTGATGATCTTCCTCATCATCAGCTTTCACCTTCTTTTCACCAGCCTTTTCTTCTTTCTCTTCTTGTTTGTCCTCTTCGGACCATGGATCTGTCAGTGGTTCAATCAGGGTACCTGAACTTTCTCCCAACAGTAGTTCACCAGCCACAGCAGTAACCACTGCTTCAGTCACCTCTTCCACTCTTTCAAAACACTGCTGTTCCTCCTCAGTTTCAACCCCCTCCTGTATTGACTCTAATGCCATCAAACAAAACTCATCATGAGAAGAATCATTAGAAGCATAGAGTGCAAAATTTTCATCATTAAGGTCTTCAGGCATACTGCTCCAGTCAACAAACCCTTGAGTGAAAAAACTTTGTTGATCTGGTTGTGCTGCTGCTGGAGCAGTGGTTTGAGGTGCAACAGGTTGCACTTGTACCTGTGGAGCAGGGGTTTGAACATATTGGATTTGTGGAACAGTAGTTTGGACATAATGTACTGGCACAGGGGCAGCAGCATAGTGAGCATTGTTCACTTGAGCTGCTGGGGCATATTGGGCATAGTGCACAGTGTTTTGGTTTTGAGGTCTAGGATTTGAGCTAGGATGAGTAATTATGGGACCAGTAGTTTGACTCCTACATTCCCTAGCGAAATGTCCCAACCTATTACACTTATAGCACTTGATTTTCGATTTATCCAACCCAACCCTTAGATTCCCATGCAAACCTGGGAATTTTCGCCCTGTTCTTTTGTAGAACTTGCTAGTTCTAACACTTAGCAAAGCCAGTTGGTGCAGGATGTCCATTTCCTCTAAATCAGTGGGATCAAAATGTTGCAAATCATTTAGTTCAAAACTTAAATTGTCTGACATCTGGTTTTCATTTGCAGTGAATGCATAACTAGCAGAGTGAGGATCAGGGTTGTTAAAATTTGCACCAGCAGTTATGTCAATGAAGTGATCAAAACCCTGATCCTTACCACTGCTCCCAGATTCTTCTTGACCCAGAAGAGCAGTATTACCGAAAGCGTAATCATCGGTAACTTTTCCTGACTCTTGTAACCTCCTTTTCTGGTTCAACTCCCTTTCGTAGGTCAGGAGTCGACCATGGAGTTGGGTCAAGGTCAGATCCTTGAATTCAGGTGAATTTCGGGTGACAAAAGCTATGGTGTCCCATTTTTCTGGCAATGACCTGAGGAACCTGCTATTTTGAGTTGAGTTTGTAAAAGTGGTGTTAACAAGCCTCAGTTCACTGATGAGACAACTGAAACGCTCAAATTGTTGCGTTAGTGATTCGCCTTTAACATAGCAAAATGTTTCATACTGTTGGTTCAGGATTTCCCTATTGTTTTCTATGACTTCTTCAGTTCCCCCAAACTGTTCCTTAAGTGCGTCCCATAACTCTTTGGCACTGTTACAGTGTAACAGTCCAGCATATATCTCATTGGGCAGCGCTGATGCTATGATGCTAAAAGCTTTAGCATCTAGTTCGATCTTTTGAAAGTCGGTTTCGGTATAATTTTCAACTGGTTTTGGAACGAACTTTTTAGCATCTTCAGCGCTTGGCACTGAAGGAACATGGGGACCATAAATGACAGACCTCCAACAACCTGTGCTTTGTTGAGCAAGGATGTGACCCATCCTTCTCTGCCAGATGTTGTACTCATTTCTTTTTAGCATAGGTGGTTTAAAAAGTGAGCCGATGTTGTTTTTATCATCCTGAGATTGTGACGTCATTCTTGTTGTTTTACAGACACTGAGAAATCAACTTTAATGGTGATTAATCCTTGCTCTGTTTTTCAACGGACGAACAAACGATCAGTATCAACTGTTGTGAGCTGAACTATTTATGTCAAAATGATTGTTAAATCAAATTTGACTGTCCATGCTCTGATACCAATTGTTGGATCTGAGTTTCTTTTTGATTGTATTTTCGTTTGAGATTAAGATGAAAATGAAAGAGTTGTGCAGCGGAATTAAGATGAAAACAAACTTTGCATACAATCAAACGAGAGTAATACTTTAATCAAACATCTTTTCACAATGAATCGAAAGATTGAATTTGTTTCAACAACGATTACAATGATTGATGAATGAATGCAAACTCCCCCTCAGCCAGAGCTCAGTAGTTTGTTCGTGCAAAGAAGACGATGTGGTGAAAGAGCTAATAGAACAGTACAAAGTACTGAACTATTTATAGGCACTTGCAAACCACTGAGCATCTTAGCTGACGTCACCATGAAAGTGACATCTAACCTCCTAACAAACTCTAACTACTGATCTATAAACACTGATGTACTAAACTACTGCTATTACATAACAGCTGCTGCATCCTTCCACTGCTGTGAATCCAGCAGTGCTTGTCCGGATCAGCAGTACTTGACTCAAGGCAGTAGATTGAGTCAGCAAAGCTTTGGTCTTCCATCAGTCTTTAACATTTGGCAGAAGATGCAAAGCAGCAGTTGCAGGTCAGCACTTAGTAAGATCAGCAGATAGGAGGTCAGTAGATATGAAACCACTTTCAAGGGGAGAGATTTGCATGAACCAACTGTAAACGTCTGCTTATTCTGGATCCACTGCTCTGATCCAGTTTTGGCTTTAATTATCTGTTCCTCTGATAGGGTTCAATCCCAACACACTGTCATCCCCGGAGAGATGCAGTGGAGGGAGATGGGGTTAAAAGACAAAGTTAAAGATGAGGCTCCTCCAAAAGATGCCTATGTGTGCAATGCCCTGTATACTAAGCTATGTGAGCACCCGTCTGAGTGTACAGTAATCCCGGAGGGGGCGTTGGTGATGGCGGGTATGAGCCTTTCATGGCGTGATATAAAGTTGTATCCTTCTTTCCGGAGGAAGGATGAAGGTATGTAAGTTGTGGCTTTGCAATTGTTTTGCTTGCTGTATATATTGACATGTGTGTAACTCATAGGTAAATGGAGCTTGTTCGATTTTATGGATCCTCCACGGCATGCTACCTTAAAGGCTGCGGACCGCGTACTTGGTGAACAGGAGCCAGATGTCGTGAAGATCCATTTGGAGCAATTTTTGTTACCGGTTGTATCGGCGGACCCCACTGCTTATATTACAGTATCTCCCCCAGTGGAGGAAGAAATGTAGTTGCCATAGAGAAAAAACCTATCAAGGTGAAGATCACCGGGAGGAAATACATGGCTGTGGGGACGGGTGCTTCCTCGGTGAGCGTGATCACATCCACTGGTGGTGTTGTTGAGCTGACAAGTCCAACGCATGTGTCGAAAAAACGAAAGGTTGTCCCCGCTCTTACTGCTTTCGAGGCTGTTCAAGCCGCTCATACCATACCTACTGGTAAGTAGCCTTCACATGTGAGTGTTATCGTAGACTTGATATCATATGTTCATGGAGGATTTAATTTTACACAGGTCCTGCTACTGGGGTTCATATTGAGAATGTATCATCTGCCCCGTTAGCATCTATGGGAACCATCCCGTCTGCTGCTGGCAAACCCAGCCTCTCCGACCTTATATCACAGGCAAGTGCTACCACTGCGGTTAGTTGTCCTATGCCGCAACCCATTCCTACCGTTGCTGTGGCTGTTACAACCAGTCCGGTGTCAACGCCTCTGCTATCAAGTGTAACTCCTTCTTCTTTGTTCGATTCTCCTCTTAGCGTTTTCTCTGTAACTGAGAAAGAGACACCCACGGTCTTTGCTGCCCATGAGGCGACCAGTACCCAAGATGCCGCCATAAGCGATGCCGGGGGTTCAAGCAGCGGCATCGCCGATGATGGAGCCCGCTTGGGTGATGTAAGGACCTTCAAAAATGTCCTCAAACGACTTGTAAGTAAAAACCTGAACCCCTGAAACCATACCGTGTATCAAAAATCAAGAAATCAAGAAATATGGTCTTCTCGCGGGGCGCGTAAAGGATAAGCAAATCCGTACGCAGGCCGCGTCAACCCATGTTTGACCGGATAAATGTTTCGGATCCATGTGTCGTCTACGTGGCATACCTACGCATGACACGGATGCCCTAATCTACGATATAGGTGCCCTCACGGGCCGCGTAAGGTTCGAGCTAAGGTTCACGCGGGCCGCGTGAACCTCTAATTTCAGCTATAAATAGCTTGTCACGGGAGCTATCCTCTAGTGTTGAAATCACATCACAAAAACGAAAATATACTCTCCAGAAGTCGAATTTTCAATTTAGATAGCGAGGCGCTGCTCCGATACCGGGTATTAACTCGATCGCTGCTACGATTCAATGTCCGATCGATTGAAACTATCCAATGGATGTTTAAGTGCTGCCAACATTAGGGTTTATGCTTTGTCATTCGTCGTGAATTCGATGGATGTTTAAGTATCGCACTTTGTCATTCGTTGTGAGGGTTTAATCTCGTGAGTTATCATAAATGCTGTATTAGTTACTGACCTAGTTCGTATGCATGTTATTAAATTTAGGTTAAAAGGCTAATCAGTAGGCGAAACTCTGCCCATATAAATCTGCAAAATGAGTCATTCTCTTTTTATCAACTGTTTTGCAATACCTCAAATTATTTTCAAATGTTATAATTACAGGGAGTAAGTCCTGGTAATCTTAATCAATGGCTAGTGGGGTATTGTGCACATTACTAATTTCTCACGGGTTAGGCTAATAAGCCCTAACACAGGTTAGGCTAATAAGCCCTAACAGTGATAATCATCAGTACTTGGGTGACATGACCCAATAGTGGTATGACCATCGTCACCAGGAGGTGACACGGCGCCATATAACAATAAGATAGAAACCGTTGTAATCGCTCTTATGCTATAATTTATAACTGTGTCATTTTCTCAAATTGAGTGACTCGCCAGCATTTCCCCGCTGATAAAATATTTTTAAAACATGTTTCAAGCGAGCTGCTGTAAATCAAGGACACGTGCTACGGAGCACTAACAAGCTTGAAGAGGTGGCTCAGTAAAAAAATGAATAAACATGTTTTAATAAATCAGGGAATTTCCTAGTTAAATTTCCCTATTGTAGATTACAGGGTTTAACCCAAAATTATGGAATAAAATTTTGGGGGCATTTTGAGTTTTAAAAAGATCCTGTTAAAAATCTTCCGCTGTCGCATCATCGATACCACGGGTTCCTGTCCCGCGGCTCCTGACCGGGTCAAACCGGGGCTGGGGCCGTGACAGGTGATGACATGTACTTGCCTACCATCAACTGGGATCCAAACATGCAAGATAAACGGTATCAACATAAATGGAAAATAGCCGAGTCCTCAAGATTAATCTTTCCACCAGTGATTTAGCACTGGGTTGAGCGGGCTTATCCCCCGGCTGAGTCGACGTATGTGGAAAGTTTAAACAATGAGAATTTGATGAATTATACTATTTTAGATTCCGTTAGTCAACCCCGGAGGTTTGCAGAGATCCGGCGTAGGTGGATGCATGACAATAACGAGCTCCACCAAGCACGAGCTGTTATTGAGGAGTTTAAGGATGAAAAGTACCGTTTGGAGAGTCAGCTCCAAGCCACTGGATTGAGGGAGAGCAGGTTTGTATCTGAGAAAAACAAAGCGGAGGATGACCTGAAACGGGTGACCGCCAACCTAGCTGAGGAACAGATAATATGGGCTCGTGATATAGCGGAAAAGGACCGGGTCCTTGCTCGTGCTAAAAATGTACAGGAGGAACTGGAGCGTAAAGCCATTACCGAAGCCCAGAAGGTGAGATCTGAAATGTCCACTCACGTGGAAAGATTTCGAATTGACACTGACTTTGTGTCTCAGGTGCAGGAGCGGTACCAGGCTTTGACGGTTGAGGTGGATACTTCCCATGCTAAGGTTCAAGCCAAACAAGCTGAGTTGGAGGAGCGGGAGGACCAGCTTAGGAAATTGCAGTAGCAATATGACTCCCTGGTTACTGAAAAGAACAAAGTTACTCAGTCCTCCGCCGCCGATCAGGCGCGCCTTAAAGAGGCAGAAAATGCACTGGAGCAGTCAAACGCCGAGGTGGACAGCTTAACTAGCCAACTGGCTGCATTGCGGGGTGACAGGAATTGGCTAATAACCAACGGCTTGGTTGGGGCATTTGAGTATCTTCGTCAATCAGGGTCTTTTATGGCGTTACTAGACCACCTTTCCGCCGCGGCTTACCAGTCTGGTCATCATGATGGTGTACACGGGCTATCATGAGTGCCATCAATCAGGTAGGATTACTCCCGAGTTCCATGCGGCGAGGGTAATCTTCTGGGAGATATGGCGGATGCCTTGGAGGCTATATGCAACGATCCACTACCCGCTTATGCTGATTTAACAAAACACGTTGCTGAAGACGTCGTGGATGCCCTACGCCTAATGTTGGAGCCAGTGGAAGAATCGGAAGAGGAATGAGTGTTTTCGTTTGCATTTGTTATGTACACTGTTCCTCAGATATTTTGTATTAACACTGTTTTACTTGGTTTTTGTGGAAGTACTTGAGTTGTTTGTCAGACATTTAATGCTAATGTCATGATTGATGATGCCGCCGTTTATCTGAAATGTGGCGATTAGACGTGTGATGATTATTTTTCATTAATTCTGCTAACGTCATCACTGTCAATCCTGTTTATCCTTCTATAAATTAAGCTTCCTTTTCCAAATTTAGTAATTTCAAAAAGATGAGCCGAAGGAGCTATAAACAGAGACTCTCCGACATTTTTTGACGCCTAGATGCAGCTGACGGCCTGGTTCATCTCCAGGTTCTGGTAACGGAGGAGATGATTAGGGGAGAAGGAGTTCCTCTTGATGATGTCTTACCCCGGGTTAGCCGGTCCTGTAAGAGCATTATACATGAAGAGCCTTCTCATGCCGAGGCAAGTGCTGCTGTTCTATCGGCTGATACTTTAATAAGGGCCTTTCCACCCGATCACATTCAACGATGTGAAGTAGTGTATGAAAGACTTCGTGGTGGCCGTTCCGGCAAGAAACCGGTTGAGGATCAGGAGGTGATGGCTGCTCTGGTGGATGAGGGAAATACCGATTAGTTGATCGTTGATCCGCATCAGTTGGAGTGTTATGGAGAAGTGTTGCATACCCCTGCAGAGGTGATGGCAGACCTTTCCTAGAAGTAGGTTTTAGAACATGTTTGTTTTTGGTTCCCGTATTTTGGTATTTTGACAACAGGGACAAGTACTTGGTTTTTTGTAAGATAGTTGCATGTATTTATTACCAAAATCCCTGTCTTTTTGTAGAGGTTAGTGTATCTATTACCAAGATACCCGCTCTTAGCGCTGTATATTGTCACCCTTTTACTTATATAAAATATTTTGTGTCAAGGGTATCTTTTTTACCGTTATGTGCAGTTTAGATGCGATGGTATATTATATATTTAAGTAATGAGGAAAACAAAAAAGGAATAACTTTTATTAACTCAAAACTTAGATAGAGGAAGCGACATCGCTATAGATGAATTACACTAGTTTGCAAAAAAGAAAAAATGATCAAACCCCGCCGTTAGGAGCAAGTGTAACGTTTCCATTTTTATCATATAAGAATTATAGGTTGTTTAAATTTATTAACCATTAATAACTAGTTTTATTTTTAATATAATTGTTCGACCCATATAGTTTTAAAAACTACTTTTTATATATTTGGTTGGAATGTTCTACTAATTAATTGGCTTATATATGTGTGACACTTCTATTTTCTATATTAAAATAAAGTATATAAAACTTATATTATTAAACGGGTAGATTACGGGTAAGTTGACTGTTAGAAATATGAAGTACCTAGACGGGCATAGGAACTGTTTAATAATTTAATTATCAAAATACATTATATTTTAACTTACTCCGATTTTAATTAAACTTAGGCCAAAATGTAGACACCGATATTCTCGTCCTAATGACATATTCATTGTTTTATAAAACGTCATATTTTAGAAGTTATAAGCGACAAATAAGTGAAGCAGCTGAATTAATTATAGTATATAAAATAATATAAAATTTGAAACTAAAATATGAAGAATATACGTAGGCATGTGGATAAGAAGAAAAAAGAGGAGTAGCCTCCAAGCCTTCACAAAGATTTAGTATAAATAGAGATACTGTCCAACGTTCAACTGCCAACATTCTCTTTTCCTTTTCTTCGTTGTCTCGCCCCTCTCTTACTATATTCTTTTTTTTTTCTTTTCTTTAATATTATACCAATAATAATAATAATAAAGCTCTGCCCCGTTTTAAGTGTTTTAACTCCCGATCACTGGTACCCTTTCCGATTGATCTGGAGCCCCATAACGCATGTCAAGGCTCTGCCCGACTAAGTTCGTTGAGTTCTGTCTCGTGACATAGGGATAAGGTTGAATTAGGGGTACTATACTTAACACAAGTGCATTATATATTTATTAAATAGCTCAGGAGTTATACCCAAGATTTATACCAGGAGGCTTTCTAGTTGAATCCTAAAGTTACAAGGTGAGTCCATTCTCTTTTCTCACAGTTTTATAACCTTTTTGGGATACAATTATATTTAAAAATGTTGTACAAAAATCCTAAATGTTTATCAGTTATACTTACGGTGATTAAGTTTTTATATTCTGCAATAATTGCCTGTATGTGGGTTTTTTTATACATTACTTGACCCTCATTACTATTGGCCAAAAAGTTAGCCAATAGTAGTATGACCACAAGCACGGGAGAAATTGTGCCCCGGTGACCATAGCCCATAACTAGTATTATTTTTACATTAAATAATTAATCAATTTAATGTATGATTGGAATAAATCTAAATGGTTTCTATATAAAATTGATCTTTATTAATCATTATTAAAATATATATTAAAGAAAATATATTTATAACTAAAATATATATTATTAAAATAAGATGGAATTAGCTTTGGTCTCTTGCAAACATTCATATACACTACACACTAGATAATTGGTGGGCCAAGTTGAAAGTTTCCTACATGCACACAACAATTGAATTGGAAGTAGCAGATATGTATCGAAGAGAATAAAATAAATAAATAAATAAATAAAAGTAGGAGCATTTACTTGTTGGAAGAATAAAAAAAAGGAAGCTGTTATTTTCCTTAAGTTGGGCTGATTGAGTATGCAAGCCCAAATCGTGGAGAGTTTATGTTTGACTCAAATTGTTACTCGACGTATTTATGTATCACGAGACCTACTGATTTGAGAGAGAACCATACGGAACCTACTGCAACCAAAGGAGACGACATCAGAATACGAAAGGATTACTATTAACATTATAAAATAATGTTTAGTCAATAAATGTATACCATAATAAAATATGTCAAATATAATATATTCTACTATACTAAGATTATATTTTTAATCTTAGTCACGTTAATATAATAAATAATAATATTACAATTATTTAATTAATATATTATGTTTGATAAAGTTAGAGTTATTAATTTGACGGAAAATGATATA
The DNA here is from genome assembly GCA_030545235.1 of Helianthus tuberosus. Classification (NCBI taxonomy): domain Eukaryota; kingdom Viridiplantae; phylum Streptophyta; class Magnoliopsida; order Asterales; family Asteraceae; genus Helianthus; species Helianthus tuberosus. The sequence continues at coordinate 7,914,125 of CM060362.1, forward strand.
TTTCATTTTCTGGGCTAATTGGTTTTGTGCCATAGAAAATATATTTGACAAAGTAATGTCATTGGGACACTACTAAGTTTAGAGTTACTAGTTGAGAGAATTGTGACAACTGCGTTCTGTAATCATCGTGTAATGTAAAACAATGTCAGTTATCAATAAAACAATGTGCTTTAGTGTTATTATATGTGTAATTGTGTTCAATAAATTTTACAATTCGATTCGATTCCGATTTCAAGCTTTAAAATCACTTTCTGGAAGGTTATACGCAAACTGGTGCATAAACGCAATCTGTTTAACGCGACGTACACTCCGAAACTGTGACGTAAGCCAAACATACCCTAAATATCCTTTACATAACTTAGAAATAAGTTTCGAAGGATTCGGTATGGTAAAAACATGTTTATTTGAACTAAAGGACTATTTACGATAAAACTGCGAAACGAACGTTGGTGACGCCCGGATAATATTTAAATTCCAAAAATATTCTGTTATGATTAAAAATTTATTTTAATCAGGTCCATGTTGAAAAATAAATTAAAACGCCTAAAAACGTTATTTTTCAAGTTTAAGCGCGTACCGCGTGTTTCTGCGCGACACAGTGCTTCTACTGCGAAACGCGGACAACGCAGCCAGTCTTGGCAACTGAAATTTATTTCAGTAATATTTTGGCAAGATTATTTTTATAGAATAATAAAAATAATTTAGTGTGACAACCCTCACCAAACCAGGTATCCGTACGACTTAATTAATGATTAATTACTGCTTAATTACTGTGCTTTCTTGAACTAGCTGATAAACTGCTACTTGATATCTGATACATGTACTTACTTGCATCATACTCTACTTATCGTCACTACATTATTTACACGCTGAACCCTAGTGACAACCATGATGCACAAAAAGCACAGTAGCACTATAACGGATAACCTATTGAACATGCTGATAAAGCCAGCATCAGGCAAACACTGCCTCTAAGGCCTGTAAGAGCCTGAGATATTTTGCTACACTAAGTGGTGAGTGTAGGAATACAAGGGTTGTGGAACTGCGTCTCTAGGGATAAGTCACTATGACTGGATGTGCCTAAAACGTACTCTAAGTACAAAACTCAGCACTTTACAAAATAATTCAGCTTTTAGCTAACTAATAAAGTGCCAAAACATGAGAAAAATATTACTAGACACTTTCCAAAGTGTCGAAAATGAATTGTGTCACTAAATGTAATTATAACGACACTTTAACGCTTTGTTAAGCGCTTTAACGGATTACTATCCAACCGAACAACCGGACTATACCCGAAACATGAAAATATTGTTATTTTCATTATTTATCTTTTTCTGAGCCAGTTAGGGCCCCTGAGTACCCTAACACCCATTGTAACGCGTGACACGCAACTAACCGAGTTAACTACACTTAACCTAACTAATAAGCCTAACTATTGGTTAGAATTGGACTAGTACCCCCCCCCCCCTCCTAACCGTCCCCAACCATGGGGGAACACACTTTGTACTCTTTTGATTATTTAAATCTAGTGTGTCTAATATCAAGAGTACATATAATCCTTTGGTTAATACCCATGCTAATTATCTATAAGATCATGTCATGGCACAACATAACTTCCAACACTCAAATTCAACAACACACTTCCTCTCTCTCTCTCAAGAACTCACGGCCAAGCACCCCTTTGAGCATCCATCATTTTCGAATTTGTTTCAAGCCATTCCAAGCATCTACAAGTGTTAAGGGTCTCGTATTAGGAAGCTTGGAGCAAACGGAACGCGAAGGACCTCTTTATCTTGCTTTTATCCACGCCATTTTCGTTTAGATTCTTCCCTAGCCTTGAGCTAGAGGTATAATGCTTAAAACACCTTCTTAAACTAATCTAAAGTGGTTAAAAGGATTTTTATCGGATAAAACTCGGAATCTTGCATTTTGAAGCATTAAAGTTTACTAAAAACACTATAAATGGTGGTTAATAGCTCATAAGCTGTGTAAATGTTGTAGTATTCGAAATACATGGTTAATTAGGCCCGATCTATGATGTGGTAGCTCGGATCATCGTTTAACCCGGTTTGGTAAGATCATGGATCTTAACATAAGCTTGTTTTGAATAATACAAGGGTTAAAAGGTGAAACTCTACCACACATGAAACTCGAACTTGTGTAAAAACATTTTGACAAGTGAAAAAGTGTTTAAAACTAGTAGATCTACGTATCTACAACCGGTATTTTCAAAGGACCACGCGTCAAGGAAATCATGTTTCTAAAAGAAGGATCTTACAATAACAAGAATGATTTTTATGAACACACAAGTGTATAAACACTTGTGTAACACTAAGTTCCGACAAAGAACTAGTTTTGTCAAATGTTACTAGAAGTTGTAAAGATGCAATTTCTTTAAAAACGAGGCTTTTACAGAACTGGTTGGATTTATATAAAGATACACCAAAGATAAGGAGCTTTATCACATGTTTTTGGATAAACTACAAGTTCATGAATTTTTGCGATTATAACTATTTAACTAGTTGAATATTGTTTATTGTTGAACAAGAAAAATTGTTGGTTTGAATTGTAAAAGAAAATGATACGCTTGAAAGCGTGGCCACCTCCAGTTACAAAGGAAACTCTGGCGAAATTTTTCCAAAAACCTAACACTTAGAACTATTTTCACAATAAGTGTTAGAAATACTTTTCGACTTGTTTTCGCCACGACTTTATTTATTAAATATTGGAGGTGGGATTTTCACAAAATTTAACGTGATAAATATATATTTTTCACACACTGTTTATGATTATTTTGTGAAAATACATAAATATTATTTTTTAGAGTAAAAATAATATTTACGAACGTTAACGATTCCAAAATAATACGAACGCTTTCACCATAAATATATAAGTTACACCGGTAATTATATTACCACTCGATTGTTAAACGTAACTTACGCACTTACGGAAATATTTATGAACGCGTATTTTAACAACGTATTATTGGAGAAAAATTATGTGAAATTGGAAATATATACATATATTAAGTGAGACTTAATGATATAATTTGAACGCACATGTATTGAATCCCCCATCCTTGGGAAGGAAAATAATTACCAAGTATTTACAAAATGTAAACACGAAATAGTTGTCTAACTATTTCCCAAAAACATAAACCATGAAGCTAAGGCACGGCCGTCCGTCTAATAGAATTAGTACGTGTAGGTCGTCACACAGCTGCGTGAGCAGGAGATACTTGGTAGAGACGCTTCACTGTGAGTTCATGTCCCCCTTTTCTCTTAACTGTTTTCAGTTTTTAACTGCGGGGGTGAAATACATGTTACTATGATTACGAATGTTTCTTACATGGTATGGTCAGCTAAGGAAGGAACTGTTAGGTTATGTGATTGGGTAGGTGAAACCTTAAGAACATTAGTCCTCGTAGTACGATCGAGGGATACGAGTGATAGGCCTATTTGAGCATAACAAACACCACCCATGCGCCCGCAGGTTGGACCATGTGGTGACCTTGTCTTAACACCACCCATGCGCCCGCAGGTTGGACCATGTGGTGACCCCGTCTTAATACCACCCATGCGCCCGCAGGTTGGACCATGTGGTGACCTTGTCGTAACACCACCCATGCGCCCGCAGGTTGGACCATGTGGTGACCTTGTCCTATCCCCTCCCATGCGCCCGCAGGTTGGACCATGTGGATACACAATAACTTATATGTTTCCTTATTTGCTTTCATACCAGAGTTTACAAAACATTCATACTTGCAATGATTACAAAGGTTTATTCGCGCGCACATACTCACTTACACATGAACTCGCTCAACATTATTGTTGATTTTTCAACTTACATGTATTTCAGGAAATTAACGGATCTGGCACGGTATGGCACGTTTTCCCGCTGCACTAGTTACGAGATCATCTGGGTTTGGGGAATGTGACTCTTTCCTGGACAAGTCACAGTCCTTAAACTGTGTTTATGTCATGTTGATGTTCGTGTTTGTTAAAACAATGTCGTTGTATTTGGTTTCTAAAACTTAATTAAATTGATGATCTTGCATGGTTTTTAATTCATATAGCTTGTTATGGTTAAGCTATGGTATTAAGAAGTCACACCAAAATAACCACGCTTCCGCAAAGCCAGGGTGTGACATTTAGTACGCCATAAACCGGGATTTAAACGCTAGATAAAATACCCGGTATCCAGTTAAACACCCGTTTTAGCCTACTTATGGCATATTTATATAAAAAAAATTCACATGGAGCCCTCCCCCATATATAAATTTCGGTCACCATATTTAGATGGACACCACCATAATATTTTGTCTAGACTTTCCAAGATTACCCCAACTTTACTCATTATCCTAAATGATCTTCTTGGAATATGGAGGATTATGTTGATACTCCAAGGAACATGCTACTCCATGGTCACTAGAAATGGAATTATAAAACAACCATTTTACCCTCACTTTAATCATCACAAAGATTCCTTTCTCCTTCCTCACACAAGCTACGGTTCATCACCCCTATCCCAACTCCACCATTTTCATTTCACTAACAAGCACTCCAAGGTGATATAGAGGTGCAAGGAGCTAAGCTAGGAAGCTTGGAGCTTTCGGAAGTTGAAGGACCTCTCACAATTGCTTTTATCCACCCGTTTTCTCTAGTGTTTCTTCCCTAGCTTCAAAGCTAGTAGTAAGCTTCTTTGATCATCTTTTATTTTATATTTATGGTGATCGTATGTGTGCGTTTTAGTAACATTTAAGCTAGAAACAGCATGCTGATTAGCATTTTTAGCCAACTTCAACTGGCTGTAACTGGATCATTATAAATCGAAAAACTGATTTTCTGAAGCCTAAATTATGTATTTTCGAAAAACAAATCTAATGGCACTGGAATCATAATTTTTAGACTTCGTTTACTATTTTTAAAGGACTGTTTTTTGGACAGCAGCTCAAGCTGCGTTTTTACTGCAGAAAATGTGTGTTGTATTCGGAGTCATAACTTGAAACCTGAGAAGAATTAACTCTTAAAATTGGTACTGTAGATGACCACTGATGTCATAGTAATTCTCCCACTGGAATTTCATCAATCGGACTTACGATAAATTTTAAAAGAATTTTTCCGTGAACTGCAGTCAGAAAGTGACGAATCTGATTTCCGTCCGGTAAATGAATTTCTATAAAATATTGGTAATGAACTGGACCGCGATATTTTTACACAATAAAATTTGGATGGTATTTTACATTCTGTAAAAATTTGGGAATTTTTGGAGAAGGTTAACTATTTTATTAAATTGCTCGAAAACAGTCCAGTTTCATGTATATTAGAACAGAAATGACATAAGTAGTATTTTGCATGTCAAGGTGTGGATTTGTGATTATTAAAATCATTCTTATTTAATTTAGGGCGGATAAACAATTGAGGGATCGTTTTAACTTATAAAAAACGCACCCAAATGTGAGTACATAGTCCCCTATTTTACTATTTTCAATTGTTTTGGGGTGATTCATATGTATCTAAACGATTTCGATGTTTTAACGATGGTTTCAAAACGAGTAAGATGGTTTATACAAAACTAAGAACGATTTCAATGATGTGAACGAACTTGTGGTTGTAGTTACATAACGAATGACATTCATTAATTTCGGCCAAACCGACCAGTATTAGGTTATGGTACCATAGGATCCGACAAATCCCGTTATCAACTAGACCCATGGTTATGTGTGGGTTAAGTGGGTAACGACTGAATCTAATGATTGTTAACTTACCCTTTGGAGGTTTGTTAATGCGAGAACGATTGGGAACGATGAACGAGTCACAAAGGTTTGAATGTTATTAGCGAGACGACCAAAAGTAGTTTTCACTATTAAAACAAGAACGAATTGAACGAGTGAATGAATTGAACGATTTGGAACGATTTAAACGAATGAACGATGTTCTATAACGAGAAAGAGTTAAACAATATTACACAACGATGTTTACGAAACTATATAAACCATACGAGTTTTATTACAAGAACGATTTATGATTTGGTTTACATAAACAAATGTTTTGGGTTAATATTCATGGCATCGAGGTTTATAAATTATGAACAATCTATTTTGACTTGGTTATTCATTTACAATACAAACATTTTACAAAACAAGGTTTTCTAATATCAATTAACGAAGTTGTACAAGTTGTTTCAACATACAAACGAGCCATGAATCTGATACTCACACAAAAACTATGTACTCGCCAGCATTTCTTTGCTGACTTTGTTTTTACATATGTTTCAGGTGATGTTGCTTAATGTTGATTGCGAATAGGATGCATGCTCACTTAGGACCGGACGAGGGCTTAGTGATTTAATAACGATGATAAACTATGTTTGAATTGCTTGTTAACTTTAAGACAATGTTTAATATTCAATAAAACAAAACTCTTGTATCCATGGTTTGAAACAATAATTCTGTTACAACACTCCTCGACGTTTCCGCCACGATTTGTTGTTTTACGTGGTCGGGTGTGACAGAAAAGTTGGTATCAGAGCCAATGGTTATAGAGAATTAGGTTATTAGTAAAATTTTGACCTAGACTATAACTTTTCTAGGACCCAACACAAGTTGAATTGCGTTTAGAATTAAAAAAAACAAAAAAAAAAAACAAAATCCGAATCTGCTTTGAAAATTAGTCATCCGTTCTAGGATGATTGATAACTAGGTTTTGAACCCTCTGTTGTAAGGTTTTGAACCTTTCCAGTTTGACCCATTTTTGGCTTAGTGCCTTTTGAGTTTTCAAAATCTCGTCAAAGTTTGGGTTTAAATAATGTGAACACGTGCAAACTGGAAGAGTGAATGCCTGTACCCTGAGTTTTCTGTCTAAGGCTAGAGTGTTCGTACAACTCCACATAATCGGACCCGTCACTCTTACCTGGGAACTCTTGGGGTGAGTGTTCACTTATAGGCGAGCATGTCTTCGCGATACATTATTTTGATTCATTACTTTGATTAGTCACTGCGTATCGTTTGTTTGTTCAAGGTAACAAACAAATGATCGCCTTCCTTGTGTTTTGTCGATACCTCTTTTGTTTTTCCTAATTTTCAAACTCACTCGATTCTCCTGTTTCCTTGCTAGACAATGCCTCCTCGACGTGAAGCACAATCTTTTACTATTGAAGAAATCGCAGCCCTGGTCTCTCAGCAAGTGGCTGTTGTGCTTCCCGGTGTTGTGACCCAAGTCCATGAGATATACAACAACAACAATAATAACAACAATAATGCACCGTGTAACTTCAAGAATTTCAATTCTGCTAAGCCGCTAAAGTTTTCTGGGTCGCAAGGAGCAACTGCGCTTCTGCAGTGGTTTGAGAGTATCGAGAACACATTCAGACATCTGCAGTGTCCGAATGCGCGTAAGGTTGAATTTGCTTCGAGTGTGTTTGAGAAGCGTGCTCTAACGTGGTGGAACGCAGTGATGCGCGACAGGGGTGCCGAAGTGGCGTTGGCACAAACATAGGAAGAGCTTCGAGCTCTCATGATGAGAGAGTTCTATCCCCGTCACGAAATTCGAGCCTTGGAACGAGAGTTTGACGATCTGAAACAAGACGGGGGAGAACACCGTGCGTATACGGATCGATTTGAGGAGCTTAGTCTTTTGTGTCCTACTATGGTTACCCCGTTGGAAAAAGTGATAGAGAGGTATATCGATGGTCTACCCGATTCTATTCTGGATATAGTGACCGGCATTAATCCTACCACCCTTCGCCAGGCAATCGAGTTGTCTGCTACCCTGACTGAGTCTCAAGTCAGCAAGGGTAAACTCACCCGCAAGGGTGATAAAAAGAAGGCGACTGATTCTGGGAAGGACAAGAAAAAGGGTAAGGGTAAAGAAGGTGAGTCATCGAAGAAGTCGAGAAAGCGAAAGGGTTCCCAGAATTTTGCAGTAACTGCACAAACTGCTCAGAACCCTCAGAACCCGCCAGCTCAACCTCCTGCGAAGAAAGCATATGCTGGTACCGCACCTCATTGTGCTCGCTGCAACGGTCATCATGTTGCACAACAAGCTTGTAGGCAATGCACAACATGTGGTAAACTTGGGCATCTGGCCAACGTCTGTCGTTCGGGTCAGAATCAGATTGTTCATAATCAAGCTCTAGTCCAGGGGAATGCTGCTAGATTCCCACCGGGTACATGTTTCAATTGTGGAGAGCTTGGTCACTATCGCAACAACTGTCCGAGGTTGGCAAATGCAAATGTAAATCCAAACGTGAATGTCAATGTCAATGCGAATGCAAATCCCGCTCGTGGGCGAGCGTACAATCTGAATGCTAACGAAGCGAAGGCTGACAACGAGGTGGTTAATGGTACGTTTCTTGTTAATAATCAACCTGCGTATATTCTTTTTTATTCTGGCGTCGATAGAAGTTTTGTTTCACTATCTTTTGAACCCTTGCTTGCGATACCTAGAACTAAACTGAGGAAACCCTTATCTGTTGAAGTTGCTACTGGTAAACCTCTTGTTCTCGATTCAGTTATTCGTGGTTGTCAGTTAAACCTTGATAACCATCTTTTTCCCATTGACCTCACACCGATGCAACTTGGGAGTTTCGATATTATCGTGGGGATGGATTGGTTAACCAAACATCATGCTGAGATGGTTTTGTTTCGATAAGATTGTTCGTATCCCTCTTCCGTCTGGCGATGTTCTGGAAGTTCATGGAGAGAAACCATCTGGTGGATTGAAGCTTATGTCATGTACAAAGGCCCAAAGATATTTACGAAAAGGATATGTTGCTTTCCTGGCACATGTCACCGAGGAGAAAGACAAGAGCAAGAGTATTCAGGATATTCCGATTGTTCGGGATTATCCAGAGGTGTTTCACGATGAACTGCCTGGTTTGCCTCCAGTTCGTCAAGTCGAGTTTCATATTGACCTTGTACCCAATGCCAACCCGATTGCGAAAGCACCTTATCGTCTTGCACCATCGGAGATGCAAGAGTTATCGAAACAGCTTCAAGAGTTGTCTGATAAAGGATTCATCCGTCCGAGCTATTCGCCTTGGGGAGCACCTGTCCTCTTTGTGAAAAAGAAAGATGGATCTTTTCGAATGTGTATCGATTATCGTGAGCTTAATAAGCTTACCATCAAGAATCGATATCCCCTACCTAGAATTGATGATCTCTTCGACCAGCTGCAAGGTGCTTCATGCTTTTCCAAGATCGATCTGCGATCTGGGTATCATCAACTTCGCGTGTTCGAAGAAGATATTCCCAAAACTGCTTTCCGTACAAGATATGGGCATTACGAGTTCACTGTTATGCCTTTTGGTTTAACAAATGCCCCAGCTATCTTCATGGACTTAATGAATAGGGTTTGTAAACCTTATTTAGATAAGTTCATCATTGTGTTCATCGACGATATTCTCATTTATTCAAAGTCTCGAGCCGATCACGAGCAACACCTTCGTTTGACCTTGGAACTTCTGAAGAATGAACAACTTTTTTCTAAATTCTCCAAGTGTGAATTCTGGCTTAAAGAGGTTCAGTTCTTGGGTCATATTGTCAATGAGCAGGGTATTCACGTAGATCCATCCAAGATTGTTGCAATTAAGGATTGGAATACACCGACGACACCTACAGAAGTTCGTTCTTTTCTTGGTCTTGTTGGTTATTATCGACGATTTATTTCTAATTTCTCGAAGATCGCGGTTCCACTCACTGCTTTGACTCAGAAGAATAAACCTTTTGAGTGGGGATCTAAGCAAGAAGAAGCGTTCCAAACGCTGAAACGGAAGCTCTGTGATGCTCCTGTTCTATCTCTACCTGAGGGAAACGATGATTTTGTTGTCTATTGTGACGCGTCGAATCTAGGACTTGGTTGCGTTCTTATGCAACGAGGTAAAGTCATAGCTTATGCGTCTAGACAGTTGAAAGTTCACGAGAAGAACTATACGACTCATGATCTTGAGTTAGGAGCTGTGGTTTTTGCGCTTAAAATCTGGAGACACTACCTCTATGGAACGAAGTGTGTGGTTTTCACAGACCACAAAAGTCTCTAGCATATTCTCAATCAGAAGGAGTTGAACATGAGGCAACGACGTTGGGTTGAACTCTTAAACGATTATGATTGCGAGATCCGCTACCATCCTGGTAAGGCGAATGCCGTGGCCGATGCGCTTAGTCAAAAAGAACGAGTCAAACTTCATTCTGTTCGAACTCTATCTGATATTCAATCTCGTGTTCTTCAAACTCAACGATCTTGTGTGATCAAAGACTTATTGAAATATGAGCTACCGCTTCAACTTGAGCTTAAACTCGAAAGGAAAGACGATGGTTTACTCTATTTTGAGAATCGTTTGTGGATTCCGAATCAGGACGATCTTCGCACCTTAGTAATGGACGAATCTCACAAGTCTCGATATTCTATCCATCCTGGTGCTGATAAAATGTACAAGGATCTTCGTACTAAGTTCTGGTGGCCTGGTATGAAGAAGGATGTTGCCTTGTATGTATCAAAATGCCTAACTTGTCTCAAGGTCAAGGCGGAACGTCAACGACCTTCTGGGTTGCTTGTACAACCAGAGATACCGGTTTGGAAATGGGAAAACATTGCCATGGATCTCATTACTAAACTACCGCGTACTAGTAAAGGTCATGATACCATTTGGGTAGTAGTTGATCGTTTGACGAAATATGCTCACTTCTTACCAATCCGTGAGGATTTCTCTGCTGAAAAGCTTGCCAAGATCTATGTAGACGAGATTGTATCACGACATGGTGTTCCTTTAGATATCATTTCCGATCGTGATGCTCGATTTTCATCTCATTTTTGGAAGACCATGCAATCTGCGTTGGGAACCCAACTGAATCTAAGCACTGCTTATCATCCCCAAACAGATGGTCAATCTGAGAGGACGATTCAAACCTTGGAGGATATGCTTAGAGCATGCGTGATAGACTTTGGTGGTAATTGGGATTCTCATCTACCATTGATCGAGTTCTCATACAACAATAGTTATCATGCTAGCATTAAGATGGCACCATTCGAAGCTCTCTACGGTCGAAAATGTCGTTCACCCGTCTGTTGGAATGAGATCGGTGAAGCTCAGCTTACTGGACCTGAGCTCATTCTGGAAACAACAGAAAAAATCAAGAAAATCCGCGATAATCTTGTGACCGCTAGAAGCCGTCAAAAGAGTTATGCAGATTTGGTACGCAAGCCTACTCAAGGTTTCACCTTGGAAGGGAGTGGTGAGATTTGGAAAGAAAGGAAAACTTGCACCACGATATGTTGGACCATTTAAGATTGTTGAAAGAATTGGAAAGGTTGCCTATCGACTAGAGCTACCTCCAGAGCTTGGAAATGTTCATCCGACTTTTCACGTGTCCAATTTGCGGAAGTGTTTAGCTGATGCTGATCTTCACATTCCTCTCGACGAGATTCAAATTGATGAAACGATGCACTTTGTCGAGAAACCTGTGGAGATAGTGGAACGTACATACAAACAGTTGAAGAACAAACGGATTCATTTGGTCAAAGTTCGCTGGGAATCCAAACATGGCCCCGAGTTTACTTGGGAATGTAAGGACCAGATGGAAATGAAATATCCACATTTGTTTTCACAAGATTCCTCTAAATAAAATTTCAGGACGAAATTTCCTAAAGTAGGGGAGACTGTGACAACTGTGTTCTGTAATCATCGTGTAATGTAAAACAATGTCAGTTATCAATAAAACAATGTGCTTTAGTGTTATTATATGTGTAATTGTGTTCAATAAATTTTACAATTCGATCCGATTCCGATTTCAAGCTTTAAAATCACTTTCTGGAAGGTTATACGCAAACTGGTGCATAAATGCAATCTGTTTAACGCGACGTACACTCCGGAACTGTGACGTAAGCCAAACATACCCTAAATATCCTTTACATAACTTAGAAATAAGTTTCGAAGGATTCGGGACTGCCACCATGTGACAAATACTGATTGGGTTGAGTAAATATAATTAAATATAACAACCTTGATGCTGTAAAGTATAACAATATATTTTATAAAAAAATGGAATGAACTCGCCAGTATTTATTACTGATAAAAATGTTTTCAAAACGCGTTTCAGGTAATTTGTTGTAAAGATAATAGAAGCTAGCTATGGAGCCCTGAAGGCTTAAATAAAGTGGCTATAAATACCTGAATAAAAGAAGAAATTATATTTTATTTATTTGGGTTTATCCCTATAAAAACAATTGAATGAAATATGGGTTTTAGCCCATTTATATAATATTAAAAGTTTGGTGTTTTTATAAACTCTGAAATTATTTCCTAACTATGATTCTAATGAAAAATTTTCCGCTGCGTAATTAATAAACACCGATGCCATCTGACTGGTTCACAGCACCCGCTCCCAGGGTGGGGTCGGGGGCTGTGACAGCAAGGCATTACATATAACACTTTTTTAATTGAGCCGCGTTCCAGCTACGCGGTACCGCGGTACCATCAAGCCTGGATAGGCGATAGGCCCCTTTGTCCAGGTCTTCTTGAATGATGTAGGCGCCCTCCCAGTTGGGTCCCAGTTTGCCTGAGGGTTCCGCTCTACTGGCTTCACTATCACGCATGACATACTCGCCTTCCTTGAAAGTATGCTGAGCCACGCGTTTATTGTAGTATTTTTCTTGGGTCTTCTTGTATGTTGCCTCGTTGATAGCGGCGGCCTCACACCTTTCTTCGAGTAGATCCAGGCCTTCCCTTAGGAGCCTATCATTATCATCGTTGGTAGCGAGGCGACGTAGTGAGGGCAATCCAACTTCCGCGGGTATCATTGCTTCCGCGCCATAGGTTAGGTTGAAGGGGGTTTCATTAATACTTGTCTTAGGCATTGTTCGGTGTGCCCAGGGGACATTTGGCAGTTCTTCCACCCAGGAGCTTCCTTCATAACCTAACCTTCTTTTTATGCCATCAAGTAAACTCCTATTCGCCCGCTCCACCTGGCCATTTCCTTGAGGATTTGCTACCGATGTGAAAATTTGTTGAATCTGGAGCTCTGCGCACCATTCCTGCAAAACCTTATCTGTGAACTGCGTACCATTGTTGCTTACCAAATATAGCGGCAATCCGAATCGACATACTATGTGTTCCCAAAGGAACTTTTTGGCATTCTCTGCTGTGATTTTAGCCAACGGCTTGGCTTCAACCCACTTGGTAAAGCAATCAATTGCCACAATAAGATATTTTAGCCTCCCGAGGGCTAGCGGGATTGGCCCCACGATATCAACCGCCCATTTCTGGAAAGGCCAAGCAGCTGTGACTGGGATTAAGTTGTTTTTTGGGCGGAACGTTTGGGGAGCAAACTTCTGGCAACTGTGGCACCTTCTGAGTTCTTCTACCGCGTCCTCATGCATACCGGGCCAATAGTACCCGGCGTTATGAATTTTGGCGACCACTGCCCGGGGTCCCGCGTGAATGCCACATATACCCGCGTGTATCTCTTGAATTAGGTACTTAGCTTCTGCTGGGGATACACATCGCAGCAGTGGTCCCAAATATGATTTTCGGTATAGGACGCCACCGTTTACTTCATACTGCAACGCTTTTGTTTGTATCTTTTGAGCTTCGCCCCTAGCGGAAGGTAATTCCCCCTTTGTGAGGAATTTTAATATGGGAGTGTACCAACAGGGTTCTTCCGCTGTAACGGCGGAGACATCCCGGGGTTCAATGGAAGGCATTTTCAATGTTTCTACCTTTACTTCTTTTTCCATGCCGGAAGTGTCGAGTTTGCTCAGAGCGTCTGCTATTTGATTTTTTCCTCTGTGAACGTGATTGAGTGTGACGCTGTCAAAGGAAGCTATGAGCTCTTTCGTTTTAGCTAGATACTTCGCCATTGACTCGTCCTTGGCTTCGTACGTTTTGTTTACCTGGTTAATAACCAGTAAAGAATCAACATACGCATCCACTCTTGTAGCTCCCATGGATTGGGCCATCCTTAAACCCGCCAGTAGCGCCTCATATTTTGCTTCATTGTTGGAGCATTCAAAGCCAAAACGTAAGGCGTACATCAGTCTTATTTCATCCGGGCTTATCAACATTAGACCTGCTCCAGAGCCTTTTCCGCTGGATGATCCATTGGTATAAAGCTTCCAGGTTTGTCTAGCTGTGCTGGACTCTGGGATATCCCGAATAGCGGGTTCCTGTATAGTTTCTCCCTCGGGAATTTCGGCCAGGAAGTCGGCGATTACCTACCCTTTAACTGTTGTTCGTTTTCGGTACTCGATGTCCAATGCTCCCAATTCAATTGCCCATTTAGCCAATCTTCCGGAGATCTCAGGCTTGTGCAAGATTTGCTGTAATGGGTAGTTTGTTAAAACCTGTACGCGGTGCCCTTGAAAGTATCTTCGTAGCCGCCAGGTAGCGTGAACTAGAGCAAGCACCAAGTTTTCAAGAGTTGGATACCTCGTTTTGGGTCCCGCCAAAACTCGGCTGATGTAGTAAATGGGTGTTTGTTTCCCATTTCTCTCTACCATGAGTACCGTGCTTACCGCGTTATGTGTCGCTGCCAGGTACATTTTGAGTAGCTCTTCCGGATATGGCGCAGTTAACATGGGTAGTTTCTCGATGAAACGCTTCATGTCTTGTAGGGCTTCTTCCGCTTCGCTGGTCCATTTGAAGTTCTTCTTGTTGGCAAAGACCTTTCGGCGTGCCTTGCCAAGAATCTATTTATGGCCACCAGACGCCCGTTTAATGCTTGCGCTTCTTTCAGAGTCCTGGGGGAGGGCATCCACGTTATGGCAGCTACTTTTTCCGGGTTGGCTTTAAAACCATCCCGGGTGACTACTACCCCCAAGAACTTGCCTTCCTCGACCCCGAATGAACACTTCTTGGGGTTGAGCGTTTGGAAGGTTTCTTCGATGCCTACCAGCATTTGTTTTTCTTCCCTGCTCTTGATTACTAAATCGTCGACGTATACTTCTAAGTTCCTGCCGATTTGTTTTTCAAAAGCTTTGTCCATGAGCCGCTGATAAGTAGCTCCGGCGTTTCGCAGGCCAAAAGGCATCTTGGTATAACAAAAGATACCCACATCAGTATGAAACGCCGTTTTCTCTTCATCATCTTTGGACACTGTGATTTGGTGATAACCCTTATAGGCGTCTAAGAAACATTTGTACCTATAAGGGACCAGGGAGTCAACTTTGAAATCCATCTGCGGTAGCGGGTAAGCATCCTTGGGGCATGCTTTATTTAGATCTTTGAAGTCTATGTACATCCTCCACGTACCGTCTGGCTTCTTGACCATCACGGGGTTTGATACCCATGTGTGGTACTTTGTTTCTCTGAGTATTCCAGCTTCAACCAGCTTTCGTACTTCTTTGACTACTGCTGCTTTTCTATCTGGAGCCATGCTTCGCTTTCCCTGTGCGACGGGTTTAATGCCCGGGAGTGTAGCTAGCCTGTGCTCTGCCCTCTCCTGGGGTATTTCGGTCATGTCAGAATGTTCGAAAGCGAAAATGTCAGCGTTTCTTCTCAGCAGTTGTTTTAGGTTGTTTTTTACTTCTGGGGAGAGACTATCCCTTATAGTTACTGTCTGATCTGGATAGCGTGTGCTTAATACCCATCTTTCAGGACCGATAGCGCCGGTAGGCCCCTGTCGGCATCTTTTGGTGTCCAATACCTCTCCCACCTTATCTCGAAATACTGTAGCAATACCCCGTGGGGTGGGAAACTTCATGAAACCTCGCGTCGTAGATACTATAGCGTCCAATTTTCCCAGGGTGAACCTTTCGATGATTACATTATGGTAAGACTCAGCGCGTACCACAAGGAATTTAAGGAGTATGGTTCTTTCCTGGGGGGCTTGTCCAAAGGTGACTGGGAAAGTAATTTGGCCGATGGGATCAACCTTTTCCCCCGTAAAGCCTTTGATAGGGGCGTGTACTGACTCAAGTAGTCTTCTATCTTCTGGTTGCATTCTGTTGAAGCAATGCTCGTAGATGATATCCTCTGAACTCCCGGTATCTACCAGGATCCTTCTCATGTGATAATCACCTACCGCAGCAGATATGATTAAGGCGTCTGTAGTGAGGTGCAAATCTTCTACGCGAGGCTCAATTGTCATGGTGGCCAGCATCCAAGGTTCGAGGGTGGAAAAACTCCGCTTGGTTCCTTTTCCCTTATCCGCGTGTACCATGTTTAGCTCCCGTGGCCTTTTACTTGCCGCCTTGTCGTTTTCTTCTTTGACGGGCAGCGGGCCCTGTTTGATCTCTCGCACTAGGTGCGCCAATTTGCCCGCTTTCACGAAGTATTCTATCTGCTTCTTTAGCTGAAAACAGCCATTAGTATCGAGGCCGCTCCCCTTGTGGTATTCACAATACTTGCTCGTATCTTTGTTGGGGTTGTCCTTTAGGGGCTTCGAAGGGTTGAACTTGAAGTTCTCAGAGGCTAGGATTTCCGCTGGAGTTTTGCTCAAGTTAGGGTAATTGGATCGCGGCTTAGAGGGTTCATTCCTTGAGTAGGTATTTCTAGGCCTATCATACCGCGAGTCCATTCTGTCGCCTCTTTGGTATCGGTCTCCTCTGCCTTTACTTTTAGAACCCCGCTGCTCCCTCTCCTCTTGGCTTTTCTGAGCCTCATTTTTCTATTGGCCACGTGACTAGCGGCTACCGCCTTTTCTTGTATCACATAAACCTTAGCTATTCTCAAGATTTCGTCGATGGTGGGAGGCACACCATCTCTTCCGTGAAGTGTTCGTAATAGCTCGTCATCATTTACTCCTTGTAGGAAAGCTCCACACGCTAGATCGTTTGTGACACCCGGGATTGCCAGGCTTTCTTTATTAAATCTAACGATGAAATTTTCTACCGTTTCATTGTCTCGCCGGCGGATATGGACGAGCTCGTTTCGGTCTTTAGTGTGCCTGCGCTGTTGGCTGAATTGCAAGATGAACTTGGACTCTAGATCTTCGAAACTGTCAATCTCCCCAATGGGCAGGCTGTCCCACCAGACCCGAGCCGCGCCTACCAGCGTATGTACAAACATTTTACACCAGAGGGGCATAGGCCAGCATGCTACTTCCCCTGCGCTTTTGAACAGATTTAGTTGGTCGTCAGGGTCACCTAGATCGTCGTATTTGCCTACAGTTTGAGGCATCTTGGGCTTCTCCTTGATAGGAGCTTCCGCTATTCTTTTGGTGAACTTGGATTTGAAAGTTGCATCCACTGGTTTGTAAGGTCTGGTGAGTTCATCTTCTTCTACATTAATGGGTTGTACTGGAGGGATGACCCCGCTTTGGCTGGTACCCTGGGTTACAGGGAGTTGAGCCAGGGCAATGTTTAGCGTGGAGCTGGGGCCTCCACCTGGGGAGAATCGAGGCCTAGATGCATTTCCTCTGTCATAAGCAGGTTCCGCCGTTGGCGGGGTCTGACCATATACCGGCTGGGATGTTGGAAAAGTCCACCAGGGGGCATATAAGCCGCGTATGGTGACTGCTGAGCATAGCCTTGCGCCGTCCCCTGAGGAGTGTAAGCCGGAGTATTGTATGGAGGTAAATACCCATAAGGGGGTGCATAATAGTACCCGAGGAAGTAAGCCTGATTTCCAGGCGTAACTGGGGCATTCATGATTCCCGCTGGCATGACCACTGGTTGATGGGGTGGTATAGATAATGCTGCCGTTAGCGCTGCCGAATACAAGGGTGGCATGGCGCAGGTGACTGAAGGTTGATAGTATTGAGGTATGCTCGCCTGTGGTATAACGGTACTTGGGCTTGCTGATGTTATTACTGGCTTAGTGCTGTAACGTATCGTCTGTGCCCTAGTGGTTTCTGCTGGGGTGAAAACGTTAGCGCCAGTTGTAATTGGTTCCACTGACTGGAACTGCAGAGAAGTGTAGGAAAATAGTTCTGACGCCGTCGTCCCAGAAGAAATAGCGGTAGTGCCTGTAAAGCCTGGTGGGGGTCCTTCTGCTTCAAATTCCAAGTCGAGTGACCTGGTTACGGCCGGTGAGGCTAGCATGGTGGTAACCGGGCTTGTCTCTAGCAATGGATCGCTAGTTACCATCGCCTGGCTTGGTGTGACTGCTACGTTCTGATCGCTTGCCATAGGGTTACGTCTTATTGTTACCGAAAGGTCACACGGATGGCGCCAATGAAGAAACACTAACCTTTGCGGTAGTATCCGACTAAGACTTCAACTCTTGGCGACCGGAACTGTTAGCTGCAAAACAGAACACTGTTAGGACTCGGTACAGGAATGGGGTTATTCCTGTAACCACCCTCCGGCGTGAGAATAAGTCTCGGTTTTGGGAGTAAAAGAGTATGCGTAGAGAAGAGAGTAAATCGAGAGCAAGATGATCATACCTTAGATGTTTTACCTTATTTATAGTTTACCATTAGGGTTTCTCCTAACTTGGGATGGGCTCCGATAAGTTAGGGATTTACACGATCTTCCCAAAAGAACGGGGATTCAGTTACGTGATTTATCCATGCAGAATAGAACATTTTAGAATAAATATTCATAATTAATTATTTAGAATAAAATAGTAGGTAATGACCGGGTCGGGTTGGCCGATCCGGGTCATACCTCGTCAGTAACTTAGACATAATTATTCAAAGTTTAACTAACCTAGACAAAATTATCCCAAAAAAATGTCTTGAATCTCCAAAGTTTAACTTAATATTTATTATTTTTAACATAGTCAAACGAACACGAACGAACGTAAAGGAACGAACATGAACGAATGTAATCGAACATATTACCGAACGTTCACGAACACAGTTGAACGAACAAAATCTTTGTTCGTGTTCGTTTGCTAAGCTAACCGAACGAAACGTTTTGTTTGTGTTCGTTCGTTAAGCTAATCGAACGAACATAAACGAACTTCCTGTCGAACGATTCATGAACTGTTCGCTGAACATTCGGTTCGTTTACAGCCCTAAAACATGTATTGAATTTTACCCTTTTAGAGAACAGACATGCCAATAACCAACAAATCATCAACCCCAAAGTTAGTTAAGGGGGTTTTATAATGCTCTATTATTATTTTTCTGGTCGTTTTAGGGGCATATAGAGCGAATGACATTTCTAGAATAATGCCGAAAGAGGAGAAAAAATGAAAAGTATTATACAAATCACATATTATAATGTAAATTTATTTTAATGAATATCCAACCCATTATGAAATTATTTTAACTAGTGAGTTTCCCCACCGCTTCGCGGCGTGAATTCGATCGTTATTTGTTAGGCTCGCTACGGTACCGACACTCGCTATATTAATTGAAAGAGAAACCCTTACATCGATTGAAAACAATAAAAATGAATATGATGTTGTTTAGTTGATATCGGTTCGTTTGTTTTGCGTTCTATGTTTATTTTTGTCAACATTGCAATATAAATTTTTTGCAAATGACTATTGTGCCATGATCATACCAAAGCTAACTAAAACCGACTGAACAACATGTGTATCGGTACTGGTATTAATTTTTATTGTTTTTGATTTCGATAAACTGACGTCGTATCGCTACCATAGTGTGTTACACCAAACAACATCGGTACCGGTATGTTTCTCGTTTGAAGATGAATATCGTGTCGCTACCACAGTGACCCGGACCGAAACCAAACGAACAACATTGTTTAGGTACCAATATTTGTGTATACTATGTTTTCTTTTAATAAACTGACACCGTATCACTATCTTAACATACCATACAACATCAGTACTGATACATGTATTCATTTTTATGGTTTCCGGTTTTGAAAATTCTTCATTTATACAACTCCTTATGTGATAAAAAATGAATATCGGTACATGTAGCGTGACAATCTGAACCAATCGATATCGTTCGAACAACATCGTTGCCGCTATTGGTGTTTGTTTTTGTTGTTTTCGACCAATGTAAAACACGTGTCGATTTCACACCTAATGCCTATATTGTACCGCTAGTGTAACGAACCATATCGATATCGATCTGATGCCCGCGTAATGTTAAAAAAAATTAACATAGACACGGATTTAGATTTTTTTTAAATTTAAGAAACACAAATTGTTATTCTACCGCTACTGTAACAACTGTATTGATATTGATCCAATTCCTGCGGAATGTTAAAAAAAATAAACATAAACACGAATTTAGAATTTTTTTTCTAAATTTAACAAACGGAAGTAATTACTAAATAAATACTATTAATAAATAATAAGGGTCAAGTTATTCTACAAAGGCTCCTAATTGTAAAAAGTGTAAGAAAGATTTATAGAGCGTCCGATAACCTAAAATTAAACCCACTACATCATCACCCAAAACCTAAACACCCACCCTCACCCCACCCCACCCCACCCCAACCCACCACCACCCAAAAACCTAAACCCCCACCCCCGGCAAAAAAAAAAAACTATACCTCACCAAAAAACCTACCCCCCCCCCACCCGCACCCCTCAAAAACCTAAAAAAATCCTAACCCCCCCCCCCCCCCAAATAAAAACATAAAAAAACCTAACCCTCCACCACCACCCAAAAACCTACCTACCCCCCCCCCACCCCCACCCTTCAAAAACCTAAAAAAAACCCTAACCCCCCCCCCCCCAAATAAAAACCTAAAAAAACCTAACCCTCCACCACCACCCAAAAACCTAAACCCCCACCCTTAGAGGTGTACAAAAAAAACCGGTTTTAGAACCGAAACCGGGAAAAAAACCGAAACCGATTTTTCTTTTAACCGGTTTTTTTATAACCGAACCGCCGGTTATAGACCAGTTAGGATTCTTGGTATGATGTAACAACCCGGAATTTATAAAACTCTAAATGAAGATTTTTAAAGCGCTAATTAAACAGAAACCAGCTAACTAGGAAATTATAACCCAGTCAGCTACGAGCCTTGTAGTGGCATTTAATAAGGTTAAAATACTTAGATTATAAATTAAACAAAGCTAAAGGACCAAACTTGCAAAGATTGAAAGTGGAATGTTGAAATAAGAAATTAACATACCAAACACCCACATACGTGAGTGTCTGGTCGAACAGAACAAGAGGGGGGCGACCAGGGTTTTCTTTTCAAACCCAAATCCTCACAAAAGCTCAAAATCAGAAGCCTAAATCAAGTCTAAATCAATTTTCGAGCACAAATTCATGATCACCTAGTTGAAAGGATCATAAGGTATGTAAAATTGTGATGTTTTGATTCACCATAAATTATAGGTTAATTGTGAGAAACTGAAATTGAGCTTTAATATGTCATGCATGGAGGAATCTTGAAAGTGTTATGAGGTTTAGGGACAAACCCTAGATGATTTCTTGTCAAAATCTTGCATGATACTTGTAAGGTTCATAATCACCATAGTAGGTGATTAATAAGTTAGTAGAACTTGATAAACACTAGGGTTAAGATTCTTGTTCTAGTGTAATATGAATTTATGAGATAATTTCCGGAATATTGATGTTGAAATATATGTATAATTGTCTAATTAAAGTTGATTTAGATAAGATAACAAGCCATGAACTTGATATTGATTATGTGAAAATCTGACCCACTAGGTGTTTGTTGAAATGCCTAAGTGGGGATTTATATGTTAAAAATCGGATGAAAACGCATAATTGACTACTATGGCAAATTATGTGTTTTAATTACAAAAGGGTTCTAAATTGAAGTTGAATTGAACTCCTTAGGCAAAGAATCCGGATCGTCGAGCGGACAAGCCGGAGGAGGAGATACGCGCTTGAAGGGTACACTTTGAAGGTACGCGACTTATGGTTTCGTTACATTATGTTTAAACATTAGTTTTAACTTGTTATATGGAAATTTGGCAAACAAGGAAACCTGTTAAGTCACGGAAGTGACGAAGTGCCATAGACAAATAAAATGGGTCAAATCATGTGTTAGAAATAGAGTTTGGAATGTTTGAAATGGTGGTCTCCATTCGGCATCCAAACGAGTCAAAGCAAATTGAATGTATGCTTGTCAAATAGTGTTAAAAGCAAGTTTAAATCCTTGAAACAAGCATGATGATTTTTGCATAAGCAACCCTTGGGAGGGAAGCGAAACGTCATAATTGGAGAATCCAGGATCGGGTAAATTGATTGTAGACATGAGATGACAAATAAACAAGTTGTTGAACTTGTAGACAAACGGGTCGAATAAGCAAGGAATCGGATTATAAGCCGATTGTTCGTAAACTAAAAATTTTCAGGAATGGTGTTGATAAACGCGACCGTAATTTACGTAGGAAAAAGAATCGCCTAAAACGGACGCCCGAGTCAAAAGTTATGACGTTTTAAAGTTTGGAATTTAGAATAAGAGAGCTGGGCTGAGTTTCAGCATCAAACAACAAACATTCTGTCGAAAAATCCCCCCGGCGCCGAGCCACGGCTGAACAAACTTACTGTCGCGCGACGCGACGGTGTTAGCGCCACGCGACGGGTCTCCCTTCTCTTCCTCGCGCGGCGCGACTGAGTCCCAGCTCGAATTTTGTTTATTTTTGTTATGTTTTGATCATGGAACATGTTATACTTGATGTTTAAAGTGTCAAACTAATAATTGTAATCGGTTTTGACCGTAGGTGAAGTTGGAACTTAATCCGGATGGTGATCAAGCTATTATCAAGAACCGAACGCACTAAACGATGCTTCCGCACTTAATCTATTTTATCTTAGCAATATGTAGATACTTGAACCATGTTTTCAAACGTTATCTAGTAGACACTTGAAGTTATGTTTTGTAAGTGTAATGGATAGTTTGTTGTTAACTGGAATATTAGGATCAAATATGGTTCTTTAAATTATGAAAGTTTTTTTTGTAAACTCTATATTTTGGCATTAAATGCTTATCTTGTGTCTTAAATCTTGTTATTTAAGCCGGGTCTTACAAGTTGGTAATCAGAGCTAAGGGTTGTCAATAAAGTGTGTTCGGTTCAAGCTTGATCAAACATCCGGTAAGTGTTAATTGTTTTAAATAAACTTAGAGAATATAGAAATGAAACATGAATTAATATGCACGGAAAGAGTGTATAAGCTCACTCAAACACGGGAAATGCATGAAACAAGAACGGTTGAATCAAGTTGTGAACCCTTGATTAAATCAAAACAAGTAAATCATATGTTATAAATGAAATGTTTAACAGTTAATGTAAACATTTCAGTATTAGAGATGGCAGATGGAGGTAATGATAATGCGGTGCCAAGAGTCACCGAGCAAATGAGAGAAGTGATTGCCGAGGAGGTTGGAAAGGCGATCGAAAATAGTTTGTCGGGCTTTATTGATAAAATTCAAAACACGGTTCTATCGATAGTAGACAAGAGAATCAAGAAATTGGAAGATAGTTCTGACCTAGCAAAGGAAAAGCCCGGAGGACGAAAGCCTTGTTCATACAAGGAATTCATGGCGTGTAAACCACCAATATATAATGGGGAGGTTGACCCAATAGTGTGCCAACGATGGCTAAGTGATATTGAAGGGGTATTCGAGAGGACCCACTGTGATGAAGATGACTATGTAGCCTATGGTACGGGTCAATTAAGGGGTCAAGCAAAAGATTGGTGGGATAACAAAAAGAGAGAGATTGGTAGTGAAGAGGCTAAGGTCATGACATGGGAGGAGTTTAAGACGCCATTTCTTAAACATCATAGCCCCAAGGCGGTCGTTAATAGAATCAAGGAAGAGTTCATGCAACTCAGGCACAAGGGCGAGACCATAGACAAGATTACGGCAACATTTATGGATAAGATGAAGTTTTGCAATGAATTGGTGACGAATGAAGAACAAAAGATATACTACTACTATAACATGTTAAGCGTCGAGTATAGGGAGTTTATGACTCCTTCAAAATACGAGACCCTTACCGAGATCATAAATGTTGCTCGGGAACGGGAGATTAAACTGAAAAAGCAGGTTGAACGGGGTGAACGAAGGGCACATGATGTTAATCCAAGACCTACCAAGAAAGCACGAACAAACAAAACAGTGAAGAAATCGGATGCAAAAGGCGGGTCGCCAAGTTGCAAAATCTGCGGAAAGGGTCATAAGGGCGAATGCCGCTTCAAGGATAAGCCTTGTCCCATATGTCGAAAGACGGGACATATGGCTACATCATGCCCGGAGAAAGTGACAGTTTGCTACAATTGTTACCGACCGGGTCACAAAAGGTCGGAATGTCCGGAGCTAGTTGGAAAGAAAGATGGGCAAGACCCGAAAGGTGAAGCCCCAAAAGCAAAGGCAAGATCTTTCCAATTGACTGCCGCAGAAGCAAAGGTTGAACCTGAAGTGGTCTCAGGTATATTTGCTGTAAACTCGATTCCTGCACGTGTATTATTTGATACGGGTGCGAATAAATCCTTTATTTCATATGGATTTATTCGACATCCTTCATTTGTTCTAACAAAATTACCTATGCCCTTAGAAGTAGAGATAGGTAATAACAAGAGTTTTATTGTTTGTGGTGTATGTGAAAACTGTAAATTGAGCATTGATGACGAAGAATACACAATAGATCTGATCCCGATGTCGATGGGAGAATTCCAAGTGATCGTGGGGATGGATTGGTTGTCCCGATTCCACGCGAAGGTGGTTTGTTTCTGAAAGGAAATAAAACTGACGTCTCCTAGCAGAAAGCACGTTAAGATATATGGTGAAAAAGGCGGTAACCCGGTGGTATGCTCAATGCTAGAAGCCCACAAACTTATGAAACATGGATGCAAGGCCTACATGGTATACGCAAGCGAGTCGGAGAAAGAATCCCTTAAAATTGGAGACGTGCTGGTAGTACATGATTATGAAGACGTGTTCCCGGAAGAACTACTGGGAATACCACCAAAACGGGAGGTAGAGTTCGGAATCGAATTGATTCCGGGCGCAAAACCTGTGGCCAAGGCGCCGTATCGGCTCGCGCCGTCGGAGCTACAAGAATTGATGTCTCAAATCCAAGAATTGCTCGACAAAGGGTTTATTCGACCGAGTGTATCCCCGTGGGGCGCACCAGTTTTATTCATGAAAAAGAAGGACGGCAGTATGCGCATGTGTATCGATTATCGAGAGTTAAACAAACTCACGGTGAAGAATCGATACCCACTTCCAAGAATTGATGACTTGTTTGACCAGCTACAAGGAGCAAGTTGGTTCTCAAAGATTGATCTCAGATCGGGTTATCACCAATTGAAAGTCAAGGAGGAGGACGTACCGAAGATGGCCTTTCGTACGCGGAACAGGCATTATGAATTCCTTGTAATGCCCTTTGGGTTAACTAATGCACCCGCAGTTTTCATGGACCTCATAAACCGAGTTTGCAAACCTATGCTGGATAAGTCGGTAATTGTATTTATCAATGACATTTTAGTATATTCGAAGAATGAAGCTGAGCACGTGTATCATTTGCAAGAAGTGCTAGAGACCCTCAGACGAGAAAAGCTGTATGCAAAATTCTCAAAGTGCGCTTTCTGGCTACGAGAGGTGCAGTTTCTTGGGCATATCATTAGTGCCGAGGGGATACTAGTGGATCCGTCAAAAGTAGAAGCCGTGTCAAAATGGAACACTCCAAGGAATCCCTCAGAAATCCGAAGCTTTTTAGGGCTCGCGGGATATTATAGGAGATTCATACAATATTTCTCCAAAATTGCTTTACCATTGACCAAATTGACTCGCAAGGAGGAAAAGTTTGTATGGGGCATCGAACAGGAGGAAGCCTTCCAAACGCTCAAGGAAAAGTTAACTCATGTTCCGGTGCTAACGTTACCGGAAGGAGTTGATGACATGGTGGTTTACTCGGATGCGTCGCATTCGGGGCTCGGATGTGTTTTAATGCAACGAGGCAAGGTTATAGCCTACGCCTCGAGACAACTGAAGATCCATGAAAAGAAATACCCGACTCATGATTTGGAGCTGGCAGCAGTAGTGTTCGCCTTAAAAATATGGAGACATTATTTGTATGGGGTAAAATGTACAATCTTTACTGACCATAAGAGTTTGAAATATTTCTTCGATCAGAAGGAATTAAACATGAGGCAAAGGCGGTGGTTAGAAACGGCCAAGGATTACGATTGTGAAATACATTACCACCCCGGGAAAGCCAATGTAGTAGTAGATGCATTAAGTCGAAAGATGGATTATACCCCGATACAAGTACAATCAATGCAGCTTATTGTGACCTCGGGCCTACTAGAACGGATCAGAGAAGCACAAGTTGAAGCAGTGAAGGTAGAAAACTGGAAGAAGGAAAGAATCGTCAGTCAATATAAAGATCTTGAAGAAGGCAACCACGGTTTGAGAACACGTTTCAACAGAATCTGGGTTCCTAACACATGTGGAGTTAAAAAGCTTCTACTAGATGAAGCTCACAAATCCCGTTATTCCATCCATCCGGGAGCGACCAAGATGTATAATGACTTGAAACAAAACTATTGGTGGCCCGGAATGAAAAGAGATGTAGTGAAATACGTAGAGAAGTGCCTGACATGTCTACAAGTCAAGGCGGAACACCAAAAACCATACGGTAAACTTTAACCGTTGGAAATTCCAGTTTGGAAATGGGAACATATTACAATGGACCTGTTAACCAAACTACCGAGGACGAACCACGGATTTGATGCTATATGGGTAGTTGTTGATAGATTGACAAAGAGTGCTCAGTTTATTCCAATACGTGAGACTTATACGTCAGAAAAGATGTCGGAGGTTTACACTAATGAGATAGTGGCACGCCACGGAGTACCGGTATCCATCGTGTCCGATAGGGATACCCGGTTCACTTCAAATTTCTGGCGAGATTTCCAAGAGCAAATGGGAACCAAATTGTTCATCAGTACTGCGTACCATCCTCAGACGGATGGACAGAGTGAAAGAACAATACAAACGTTGGAGGACATGCTACGAGCATGTATTATTGACTTCGGAGGTAGTTGGGAGGTTTATCTACCTTTGGTTGAATTTTCATATAACAACAGCTACCATACTAGTATCGGGATGGCACCGTATGAAATGCTTTACGATAGGAAGTGCCGGACCCCAGTGTGTTGGGGTGAGGTGGGTCCACGCTAACTCGCCCACAAGGATATAGTTCGAGCTACTAATGAAAAGATTGAGGTGGTTCGGGCACACTTGAAAGCGGCGCAAGATAGACAAAATTCGTATGCAGACAAAAGGCGAAGACCAATCGAGTTTCATGTTGGCGACAAATTCATTCTCAAGGTATCCCCATGGAAAGGGGTTATCCGATTTAGAAAGAGGGGAAAATTAAGCCCAAGATTTATTGGGCCGTTTACAATTGTTGAACGAGTAGGGAAGGTAGCATACCGCCTTGAACTACCGGAAGAATTAAGCGGAATTCATAGCACGTTTCATGTGTCACATCTTCGGAAATGTTTAGCGGATGAAACAACCTATATCCACTACGATGACATCGAGGTGGATGATAGACTTAACTATGTGGTGAAGCCCATTGCGATTTTGGATCGTAAGGTAAAAATCTTAAGAAATAAAGAAATCAATCAAGTGAAGGTCAAATGGGAACACCGGAAGGGTTCAGATACCACATGGGAATCCGAGGAGGAGAAGCAACGACTCTACCCTACACTATTCGGTACGTAATTAGGTTTCGGGGATGAAACCCTTTTTAAGGGGGTGGACTTGTAACAACCCAGAATTTATAAAACTCTAAATCAAGATTTTTAAAGCGCTAATTAAACAGAAACCAGCTAACTAGGAAATTATAACCCAGTCAGCTACGAGCCTTGTAGTGGCATTTAATAAGGTTAAAACACTTAGATTATAAATTAAACAAAGCTAAGGGACCAAACTTGCAAAGATTGAAAGTGGAATGTTGAAATAAGAAATTAACATACCAAACACCCACATACGTGAGTGTCTGGTCGAACAGAACAAAAGGGGGGCGACCAAGGTTTTCTTTTCAAACCCAAATCCTCACAAAAGCTCAAAATCAGAAGCCTAAATCAAGTCTAAATCAATTTTCGAGCACAAATTCATGATCACCTAGTTGAAAGGATCATAAGGTATGTAAAATTGTGATGTTTTGATTCACCATAAATTCTAGGTTAATTGTGAGAAACTGAAATTGAGCTTTAATATGTCATGCATGGAGGAATCTTGAAAGTGTTATGAGGTTTAGGGACAAACCCTAGATGATTTCTTGTCAAAATCTTGCATGATACTTGTAAGGTTCATAATCACCATAGTAGGTGATTAATAAGTTAGTAGAACTTGATAAACACTAGGGTTAAGATTCTTGTTCTAGTGTAATCTGAATGAGTAAACTGCCATTTTGGTCCCTGTGGTTTGGGCACTTTTGCCATTTTAGTCCAAATCTCAAACTTTTTAAACCTGGGTCCCTGTGGTTTAAATTTTATTGCCATTTTAGTCCAATATTAAGAGTAAACTGCCATTTTGGTCCCTGTGGTTTAACTTTTATTGCCATTTTAGTCCAAATCTCAAACTTTTTGGAATAGTAAAAAAAAAGGAGGATTTTGAATTTTGGACTAAAATGGCAATAAAGATGAAACCACAGGGACCCAAATTTAAAAAGTTTGAGAATTGGACTAAAATGGCAAAAATGCCCAAACCACAGGGACCAAAATGGCAGTTTACTCAATCTGAATTTATGAGATAATTTCTGAAATATTGATGTTGAAATATATGTATAATTGTCTAATTAAAGTTGATTTAGATAAGATAACAAGTCATGAACTTGATATTGATTATGTGAAAATCTGACCCACTAAGTGTTTGTTGAAATGCCTAAGCGGGGATTTATATGTTAAAAATCAGATGAAAACGCATAATTGACTACTATGGCAAATTATGTGTTTTAATTACAAAAGGGTTCTAAATTGAAGTTGAATTGAACTGTAACACCCCGAAAATTTACGTCCTATAATGTCTTGACACGTGTCATAACCTTTGAACGTGTGAAAGAATGTTCTTGAAGGACTAAAGTTGACAAACAATGAAACTATGTAAATACAAGGGTTCAAAGTGTCAACAATGAATAATTATACTTCACAATAACCCTACATGATGTTTATAACCTTAAACGAATGGATCATGGATCATACAAAGAGAATTGTGAAAGAAAGTGAGAGATTACAAACTACAGGGGTTAAATGTGTCAACATGTTAAAGATATACCTCTGAGTGACCTTTTAGCAAACCCGAAGCTTTGTAACAATTAATTATGCTCACTAGAAGGTGTGATAAAAATATCACCAAGTTTCGTTACCGTATGAGAAAGTTATGATAGAATTCGTGTGCGAGGGGTTAGAAGCGTCAACGTTGAAATTTAGGGCTTTTCGGGTGATCACAAAGTTACCCGAGGAGTTTACAAAGTGGGTATAAGTCTTAAAGCCCCCATATGTCAATATTATAGGATAAGAATTCTGGAAAACATGTGAAAACGATGTTTCGAGGGACCAGGGACTAAATTGCAAATAAAAGAAGCCTGATTGTAGGCTTGCGCATCGTAGGGAAATTGTGGCTGCGCACCGTATGGTGCTCTGCGCATCGCAGGGCTTAAACACCTACGATGCGTATGGAATGCCCAGTTGCGAAAATGAACAGACAACTGCCTGTTGTGCTTTTAACCGACTTAAAACATGGTATTTCGATTCTATGGGCTGCCTAAAGTGGTTTATAGCTTATATTGGGCACATGTAATGATCTTGGATCATTGCTAAACTCATTTGGCATCAATTTGAAAGATCAAAAGTTCTTATAAAATTCTCATGTTGCAACATACAACATCATTTCAACTTCTGGACATTTAGAGGAGATCAAGACCTGATACAAGTCTTCCAAATCATCTATTAGACTTATGTAAGTATGTTTAACCCTTCTAAATTAAGTCTAGCTTAGTATATAGTCTAGAAATTAAACCGTCGTAACTACGGTTTGACTTTGCGATAAAACACAAACGGTCCAGAGTTTTGTCGAATTGAAAGTTGTTATAAGTTGGTAATTATGTGGGCTTTAAACCCTTAAAAGGGCACTCACTGATTCCAATCCTATCTAGGTCGTTTGTCGAGTCAAAGGTTGTCCGAAAAAGTCAACAGAACCATTAAACGCATAATTAACAATATAGAAGGCGTGTAATCTGTTTTATCATTCAAATAATCTGATAATAAGTATAAAAACTTGCCTAAGCTTGTTTGATTCGACAACTCTCTGTTTTGAACCGATTCGGAGCCGAAAGTCGCATAGTTTGACTTTCTGCTTTGACCTCGATTCTGACCCGTTTTTTATAGGTTTAGACATGCCTTAAAGTTCCATTAGGACCTTGTAACATGTTAGTATAACCCTCTGCGTTTATACTACTCGAATCCCTAATTGTCCGATGTTTCCGTTAAATTGCCAAATGTTGACCATATTGCCCTTATGTTCATAAAACGAGATTTTGAAGATGTGAAAGTGCAAAAGTCTTTGTTACTAATTATTGAACATGTCTGTAAATTTTCACGTCAATCGGAAGTCTAGATTAGGAGTTATGCTTAATGACGTAATTATAAACACTTTTATTAATTAAACAACGTCATTAACGTAAAACCTATCTAAACCCATTTTTGACACCAAATCTTTTAACCACTGATGTAATATAATATTTTGGGATTTTTGAAGATTTTTAATTATTTTTAAACTGATCATAAGCTAGGATTATCGCCTTCATTCGGTTAATACCGAATATACCCTTTTCGGCCATAAAATGAGTTTTACAAATCCTTTTGACACCAATCCAATTGCTACTGATTTTAAATATTAAATAGAGTGTTTTGAACCTGTTTAAATGATCAGGAAACTCAGAATCCTATTTTAACCCGTACGTCGCTTAAAACGACTTTATACGCGTATTATACGCATAGTTTGGATTTAAAACTATTTTGACATATAAGACTTATAACCAAATGTTATAACCTATTAAAATAAGTTATTTTACTGATTTATTCAGACCCGGATCACAGAAGCTTAATTGATCCCTTTTATAATCTTTAAAATGACCAAAATACCCCTACGGGGCTTTTTATGAGATTAAACTCGTTTTGGGCATAACGGAAGGTATCCCACTGATATCACAACATATTTAAGGCATGTTAACTTAGGAAACCTGTTTAGGACTCTTATGGTTACCCGTTACGCTTCATACGCGTTCGGTTCAGTTTATGTAACTAGTTTACATAAATTAGCCGAAACGGGTCAAACCTTATCGTTATTATCTCAAAATCCAGAATGGGTATAATATACCCATATTATACAAGTCTCCGAACTTGTCGGGTCTAAAACACATTCTATTCCGGTCTTCGCTTAATCTTGTGTTTGAACCGTATATTTCCTTAAGACTAACCGGTCTAAGCTTAGGCTTAATTAAAGACACGTTAGTATTCTAATTGGTTATTTACACCATCATTTCCAGACTAGAGCCTTCCGGTAAATTGTACCTACGCTTACTTAAGTGAATACGGCTGAGTTATTAAAATTCTTGCTATTTAAGACAGGAGCTAGCTCAGGTAAATACTCTTAACTTATTTTCCCTATTATGGGCTTGGGATACGGTAATATAAATACCGCATGGTCAGGTATGGGATTCGAAGACCAATGAGTCGGGAAATCCAAATAACTTGTTTTTAATTCGTATTGCTTGACTGAAACATTGGGGATTAATGCGACCGTGTCCTGGATATCCTTGACTCATTAAATTGCAATGGCCACGACTTAAGCACGGGGTGTAGGCATACACCTGACAGATGCTATATGCTAATTAATTAATTATACCCAATAAGGGATTCCCAATAGGGGAATAGTGGTGTGTCGGTTAATCTTGAACCGGCATAGAACCGGGCCCCGTATGTAGAGCAAGTTATGTAAAACTGATAACATGAGATATAGTTTGTCCCAAGTATAAAAGATTAATATTGACTTGAGCATTTTAATCAAAGTATCAATATATTTTCGTGCCTTGTGCACCTAAACCAATTTTCTTAAACCCTTTTTAAATGAGTCAGTTGAGTGTATTTACCAGTGAAAACTGACGTATTTTCCAAAGTCTAAGTGACAGGTACAAGTACATAATAGGCTGGAAGCTGCTCAGGACTTGTTAGATGAGGAATTTGCAACTCCTCCACATAAGCCATTAGTCTGATAATTTCTTTTGTTGTTTTAAGATCCGCCTGTGGATCCTTACTTCCGTTGTAATACTTTGATGTTACACTATTTCGGATTGTAATAATTATCTTTTGCTTCTGCTGTGCATTTATATATTGTGTTGTTTGACTATGATGTTGCCAACCACGTCACGTTACTCCCCTACCGGGCCCACCGGTAACACGTGGAAATTTGGGGTGTGATAGGTCCTTAGGCAAAGAATCCGGATCGTCGAGCGGACAAGCCGGAGGAGGAGATACGCGCTTGAAGGGTACACTTTGAAGGTACGCGACTTATGGTTTCGTTACATTATGTTTAAACGTTAGTTTTAACTTGTTATATGGAAATTTGGCAAACAAGGAAACCTGTTAAGTCACGGAAGTGACGAAGTGCCATAGACAAATAAAATGGGTCAAATCATGTGTTAGAAATAGAGTTTGGAATGTTTGAAATGGTGGTCTCCATTCGGCATCCAAACGAGTCAAAGCAAATTGAATGTATGCTTGTCAAATAGTGTTAAAAGCAAGTTTAAATCCTTGAAACAAGCATGACGATTTTTGCGTAAGCAACCCTTGGGAGGGAAGCGAAACGTCATAATCGGAGAATCCGGGATCGGGTAAATTGATTGTAGACATGAGATGACAAATAAACAAGTTGTTGAACTTGTAGACAAACGGGTCGAATAAGCAAGGAATCGGATTATAAGCCGATTGTTCGTAAACTAAAAATTTTCAGGAATGGTGTTAATAAACGCGACCGTAATTTACGTAGGAAAAAGAATCGGCTAAAACGGACGCCCGAGTCAAAAGTTATGACGATTTAAAGTTTGGAATTTAGAATAAGAGAGCTGGGCTTAGTTTCAGCATCAAACAACAAACATTATGTCGAAAAAGCCCCCTGGCGCCGAGCCACGGCTGAACAAACTTACTGTCGCGCGACGCGACGGTGTTAGCGCCACGCGACGGGTCTCCCTTCTCTTCCTCGCGCGGCGCGACTGAGTCCCAGCTCGAATTTTGTTTGTTTTTGTTATGTTTTGATCATGGAACATGTTATACTTGATGTTTAAAGTCTCAAACTAATAATTTTAATCGGTTTTGACCGTAGGTGAAGTTGGAACTTAATCCGGATGGTGATCAAGCTATTATCAAGAACCGAACGCACTAAACGAAGCTTCCACACTTAATCTATTTTGTCTTAGCAATATGTAGATACTTGAACCATGTTTTCAAACGTTATCTAGTAGACACTTGAAGTTATGTTTTGTAAGTTTAATGGATAGTTTGTTGTTAACTGGAATATTAGGATCAAATATGGTTCTTTAAATTATGAAAGTTTTTTTTTTTTTTTTGTAAACTCTATATTTTGGCATTAAATGCTTATCTTGTGTCTTAAAGCTTGTTATTTAAGCCGGGTCTTACATATGAAAAACCGGTTAATAACCGAAACCGGTTTAAAAAAAAACCGGTTAAACCGGTAAAAAAACCGTTTTTTTTGGCAAAAACCGGTTAAAAACTGATCCCAACCGGTTACACCGGTTATTGTTTTGGACTTGAAAAACCGGTTAGTAACCGAAACCGGTTATTAAAAAAACCGGTTTTTATTTTGGATGAAAAAAACCGGTCCGGTTAATAACCGAAACCGGTTTTTGAAAAATTATGAATTACTATTTATTACTAAAATCAAATTAAATGACATATAAAATATTATTAAAATAAAAAAAAAAAAAACAAATACTTGAAGTTATATTTCACTATTCGTGATCTTGAAAAAGGTAACGCGTCAAACATTCCTAGAATAATATACAATGAACGACAAGGCAGATTTGCTAGTGGTGGGCGTGACCGACTTCTGAAATTTTATAGATTTGCGTAACGAGACTTTATTTGAAAACCTATGAAAAATTTGTTGATAAGTTGTGTACATAGGCGGAGTCATATAGAGTGGGTCGGGTCCCCGGACCTCGATGTTTTTTTTAAAAATTAGTAGATCCGGTATATTAAGTTTTATAAGGAATCCATAAGTACAATTAGATGGACACCATAAAAAGAAAATGAAAGCCGGTGTGTTGTTAAACCCCTTCCTTTACCAACAAAAGGTCATGAGTTAAATCCTTGTGTAGCCTGTTTTTCTGTTTTTTTTTAAATCTAATTCAAACTTCGCTCTCACCCGACCCAAATGAGGATCGACCCGAAAATTTTAACGTTTTGTTATGAAAATTTTCAACACTGGAAAAAAATACTGGGTCCGTCACTGGTTGTGTAAGGAGACAACCCCCCTAAAACTTTTGTTAAGCTTATTCGCTCCTAGTGAAAAAAAAAATTGAGGTATGTGACTATGCGAGTGATCTTGTTTCACCCTATTTTTAACTGATAAAAACCATTCACCTTTACTTCTTCCATGATGATAACTAATGTTTTTGGCCAATTGTTAGAACTCTTACCGTTACTCGTCCAACAACAAAAAAAACAAACCGAAACCCGGAAAATCGCCTTCATTGCTTTCTTAGGCTATAGGGTGTGGTCATGACCCTCGTGACCATCATGACTCTCCACGCCAGTGTCATGTAACCCACCTCTAATCCACCATCCAAAACCACTACCCTAAGGGTGTGGTCATGACCCAAACCACTAGCCCGTTATTTATTTTAATTTATCTTTTTCTAAAGAAAGAGAATTATTTCTTGAAAAATGGTAAGGAGGACCATGATTGCCATGGTTTAATCCATGCAAACCATGGTGGATCAAACAAGGGGGTGGTGTAGCCTTCCATTCATGTTCCTAGGTGGCGAATCCAGGGGCGTAGCTTTCAAGGGGCCGGGGAGGGGGGGGGGGCTCGACCCCCCAAACTTTTCACTTAGTAGTGTTATGTATGTACGTTTCGTATAAATTTTTTTAGGTATATACATTTTCGATCCCCCGGATTTATAAAAATAAAATTTACCTATATAGAATTTTTAGGTCCGGTGACTTCCGACCCCTGGTGAAAATTTTGAAGTTTCGCCACTAGGTGATTTTGCCACAACATTTGGGAAACTTCAAGTAAATACATCCAAGTACTTTAAGTGTTTAATCTAGAATCGTAACAAATATCATGTCGGTATTTCAAGGGACATGGTGCTAATGTGGGACATGACAACAATTCTTGCCCTATAATAAAACCCTTTAACTAACAAAATATCAAAATATTTTTGTACAACAAACAACTAGAAGATGAGATCACCCTCAAAACATGTAACAAAAAGGGTTAGAGATGCTGAAGCTGAGTTAAACTTGCCTCCCGGATTCCGCTTTCACCCGACCGACGAGGAGCTCCTCGTTCATTACCTTCGTCGTAAATCCCAATCGACGTTGGAGAGGGTTGATGTCGCTCTGTCGATTATTGCGGATGTTGATCTATACAAAAATGATCCCTGGCAGCTTCCTGGTAATAAGTTTTCTTGAACTTGTACTTATACGGCTGTAAACGGACCGAACCAAGCCGAATGCCGTCATGTTCGTGTTTGTTTTAGTGATTTCAACCACTTGAATCCAAAATAAAAAAAAATTTAACGCCCTTGAGTTCCTTACTGCTCATTTTGTAACGTTTTCAGTCCATTTGTTTTAACACTTGTACTTTTGATTTTGAACTCAAGTGGTTAAAACCACTAAAATACGGAGACTCAAAACGTTATAAAATGAGCGGCTAGGGACTCGGAGCATTAAACTTTTTGATTTTGGACTCAAGTAGTTAAAACTACTAAAACACAGAGACTCAAAAAGTAATTTACAATTAACTGAATAAATGAACTTAAACGTATACATAAATGAACAAAAACAAGCTTTTTACATATAGAATTGTAGATAGGACCGTAAACGGACCGAACTTGTTCATGTTCGTTAGTTAAGCTTTTATTTATTGAAAAAAAAAACACAAGGTTCACGTACGTATAATTGGACGAAATTTGGTGTTCGGGTTTAATTCGTTTGTTAAGCAAATCTGTTCTTGTTCGTGTTCGTTTGTTAACGGTATAAATGAACACAAACGAATTTAGATGAACAAAAACAGACTTTCTACTTTTAAACTTGCACGTAGGTCTGTAAACGGACCAAACATAACTGAACCGGAGGAGACATTGTTTGTGTTTGTTCGTTAAGCATTTATTGAACAAACGGACAATTCATGAATATGTAACCGAACAAAATTTCGTGTTCGTTAACCATATAAGCGAACATAAATGAACGCAAGCGGGCTTTGTGCATTTAACAGTGCAATTTCCGCCTCAAACAAGCCTGATTATCCCTAATTTTTTTCCTTAAATTTGTTCAGAAATGGCTTTGTTTGGAACAAAGGAATGGTACTTTTTCACACCTAGAGACCGGAAATACCCTAACGGGTCGAGACCAAACCGGGCCACAGGAAACGGGTACTGGAAAGCAACTGGGGCGGATAAACCCGTTAAGTTAAAATCCGACCCAAATACAACTGTTGGGATAAAAAAGGCCTTGGTTTTTTATGCAGGAAAAGGGGTCAAAGGAATCAAAACTAATTGGATCATGCATGAGTATAGACTTGCAATGCCAAATCCTACCACAGTTTCCAGGGTGAGTTTTTACACTTTTAATTTCATTGATTTCATTTAAGGTGTGGGTTGGACAGGTTCGGGTGCCGGGTTTAGACGGGTTCAGGTCAATACGTATTCTGAGTAAAATGAGTTTAGGTCAAAACGAATGTTTTAAAAAAGTATTAGTTTGGTTCGGGTCAAAACGGTCCAGGTCAAAATGACTCCGTCGGTTAAGAAAGGAAGTTCACCAACTATGTTTTCTAACGATGGTTAGTGATGATGGTGGTGACTAGTGGCAGACCCAGGAACTCTTTTTTGGGAGTGCGAACGAGGGGTTTAACCAAATTGACCCGTTCTCTAAATTTAGTTGACCACCAATTTTTATTCTTCCCAAATCAACACATTCTTTGAAAAACCTATCATGACTGCCACTTGTAATTTTTTTAATAGTGAATCAAAACGAAGTCTAACTAGTTAAAATTTTGTTTGTAGCTCGACGATTGGGTTCTCTGCCGTCTGTACAACAAGAAAAACAATCCAAACGAGATGATCGTGTTAGAAGACGATAACATTCTTCATAACCAAGATCTTCATCCTGCATCTCCATTAGATGTGTTACAAAAAGAGAATAGTTGCATTAACAACAATGAGAGTTTTGATTCATTTGAATATTCAGATGGTGAATCTTTGACTAAAGTCAAAGGTACAAGTGAGCAAGTCAACATGGGATTAATGGAAAGTTTAATGAAAATAGAGCATGTTGATGATGGGAATGATTGGCTTGAGTGTTTGAGTTTGGAAGTTTTGCACCATTGTTTGGTAGCAATGCCTCCTAATGATGACATTATTTTATCACCCAAACCAACAACATTTTTCTAGTTGGGTTTGATTATTATATACTAGGATGGAAATTATGATTGTATGATAATAGGTGTTTGGGGATATTTTGATTAGTACTAGCCTAAGATCCCGCGAGTTTCGCGGGTGGCTAAACACAAATATATAATATGTACTGGTATTGAAGCTCATGTAGGTCATCATTTTTGTTCTAGGCCTTTCCAAACTTAGGCTTCACGTCTAAGGGTCGCCAGATAGATACCTTCTGGACCAAATATTAAAGCACAAAACAAAACTTTAGAATGAAAAGGTAACATAAAGCATTGATGAAGTATGTCGGGACTAAATCACAACATACCACTATATTTTGCGATTGAATATATGAAAACTCATGGTGTATCAACTTAAAATTAGATTTATATATGCTAAAATATACATATAAGTTGCCTAATATGCAGTAAGTTGCCATCCCATTCCAATTTAAGGAGACATTAATTTGTAAACATCATTTGTAATACACTTATAATAATAAAAAAAAACTTTGAAGACATTCATTCACGTGGAAGCTGAACACAAACTGTCGCGCTTGCTCAACGTCTGCAATTGCTTGAAGCTGCTCAACGTCTTTCTTCTTCCTAATTAAAACAAAAGAAATATGTTATGTTATGAGAATCCAAAGCAACTATTATTAGGTAAAATTAATAGAAACATGGAACATAAAAGAAATATACTTGGTAAACGCTTCTTATGATTCTTCATTTTCTTGCATAGGCGCTGTAACATCCTCTTGGTCATCACCTAGTATTTATTTATGATTATTTACAAAGATACATCTGTAACCAAGATATCCTCAGCCTTGAATGGGTAAAATTACTTACAGCCTGTTTGGCATTTGACAGGAACCCCGTCCTCGGCCTTGACCTCGCGCTTGGCCTCGACCTTGACCCCGCCTCTGAGCCCGTCCCCGTCCGCATCCTCACCACTGGCAACTAAATAGCCACCACCACAACCACTGCATTCGAAGAACTTATCAATGGTCATGTCCGAAAATTAGGACAAACCCTTGGAATGAACTTTTAGGTCTATATTTGCAAGATGAGCATCTATATCACAGAGATTAATTTTAAACGACTCAAATCTAATCTCCTTCTCCTCGTGGTTTTTGTATTCTGTGTTGTACTCTTTCATCCGGTATTCAAAGTGTTTCATGTAAACATTGTCAGATACAACCATCGCTCCAAATCCCCCCCCCCCCCCATATTAACCATATTAAAAAAAAGCTGGAGAATCATAAAAGGAAATTTATTTTATTTATACACACACGCTTCAAAACCATACAGATCAAACCCTAAAAAAATATGCATCTTAGTTAGTTTCACATATCATCATAATTTTAGTACATTAAAAAAGATATTAATTTTAGTAAGCCGTGGAATACATAAAATGGTAAAGGATTTATTCAATATTAAAAGAAAAGAAAGTAGATCAAATTAACATAATATGGTTTCTTCAGCTATATGTCTTTCAAAGGGGATCGTATGAAAAAAAGGAGGAATAAAAAACAACGAATGCAATAAAATCAAAATAAATAAAGAAGAAACAAACTTAACATCAATTGACATCTTCAAGGGCTAATTCCCAGAGAGGGCTCATCAACATATTCACGTTTTTGTATTCACTCCAACCTACACATAACCAACAATTATCAAACCAACAATTATCACACCCCCTCTATTATCAACTAAAACCAACAATTATCAACTAAAATCACATAAAGATAGTTTTGAAGTTGTCAAATTTTCACACCCCCTCTAAAAACTCAAAAATATCAAACCATATAAAATACATATAGCAATACCATACACTGAGATCAAGGTGTATTGCCACTCAACATATAGCCAAGAGTAAAATTATAAGTAATGGAGATGCAAATTGATATAATTAAATGAAAAACATGCGAAATATCATAACAAAGATGGAGGGTTTATATAACTAATCTTAGCATATGGTTTATCAATTTCAAGAGAAATATGAGGCAATAGGAGGTGCGACCTTACCTGCCATTTCATCGGATAGGCCGCCGGTGGTCCGTCGGAAACTCATCGGTATCTTTCTAACCTGATTTGTCGAACCCTTTCTTTCTTTAAATTTTGCATCTCTATATGTATCCAGCGTCCATTTATCACAGGAATTGGATGGATCTTTAGGATCATAAAGGGTCCGAGAATTCATGCTCTTAACTTAAAGAAACATTCAAAAATCATAATTATTTAATCTTTTACTTTTTGAGTCAAGTCACAAACAAATACAAAAATGTAACTGAATTTAGGTAAAAGATTATAGATACATAAACTATATGACACTATTTAACTGAATTTAGGTAAAAGATTATAGATTCCACATTGACTTATACTGAAGATAGTCAATAGCTAATTGCGTAAACTAAAGTAATAGTTTTGAATGTTTTACCTGATAACACCCACATTGCCAAGTCTCAAAGAAATATGTCTGACTTTCATTTTGGCTTCTTATCAATCATCTTTCGACACAGATATCAGCAAATCAGATATGACTTTTATTCGATGCAGTTTAGCATAGTAGAAAAAAATACCATACTACTAAATTTAATTTAACCATATGCTAATATTTTAAATCTTCAATACAGCTGAAGCAAATTACATGAATTTCTATGTAAGTTAATCTATACCTTGTAGAAATGCTAGCTGATAAAAATTATGTGAGAATAGGAAAAAGAACTCACTTTTGGTTTCACCTGTCGTTCATCATTTTCAGCTCCTTAAGTTCTTGTACAAAACAATAAAATATAAATAGTGATTCATGATAGGACAAAGTAGAAAGAAGTTTATGAGTTTTTGAATAAGAAGTTAATTGCAACTACACCTTTCCGAACTGCTGGCGCAGGTGTTGATAATCTGAAGCATCTTGGTGTGCTTTCGTTAAATCGTCTTCTAGTGTTGTTATTTTGGCACCTAATGATGTGATTTCATCATCTTTGAGAACCTTTATGATTAATAACATTTATGATTGAGAATGTTGCACTAATCAATGCTTATCTTCCTATAACTAAAGCAAGAATGGGTATTGCAAGTACTGGCTACCTCAAACTTTCTGAAACAATACGGGCTCAGGTCAAACCACTTTTTATTCACATTTTGACCATTTGATAAGACAAACATACACCTGGCTTTAAAATTTTATAAGAGAGTTGTACATAACCCAGAAGCAGAATCAAACAATGACAAACAAAAATGACAATTAATAACATAATAATGATAAAAATATCAAAGCAGTTACTCATCTGATCACGTCAGAGTTTCTTATCAGTTTGATTTTAGCCTCACACAGCTAGCATGCTTTTTTATTCCATCAATTGAAACTACCAAACATTACTTAATTATTTTATCATGAATTCAACAATTAACAGAAAATTGTAAGAATATACAGTAATAATCGACCACATATCCTAATTATGTTAACCAAAATAGAACAAAAACAGATGAAAAGGTTAAACGAAGCATCTTACTTGAGCATAGATCGTTGATTCACAACAAAAAAGGTTAAACTGGAGACTGAAAGCAAAATTAATCAAAGAGGATGATGTAAACTTACCGAAAATCTCCTTGTTTTTGATCGAATGAAGAAAAAAGAATCATCTATCGAGCCCTAGATCAAGCCTCCACAAAAAAACAATCAATTCTAGGGTTTCCCTAATTCATTATCCATCATTAATACAAATCACAAATAGAGAACAAATTAACAAAACGACTCATAATTAACAACACAATTTTTATCAGATTACAAATGGTTTGGTGCCGTATAAACTCATGGATCTATGTTGAAATAAACTAATAAAAACAAAGAATCAAACATTCAGAAGCATACACCAACCTTGATCTTTTTCTCTACTTGCGGGGAATTGAAAAACCCGATCCGTCAAAAACTTATCAGATGAAGATCGATCGGCTGGATCGGGGGCCTCTCCGTTAGGGTTTCAAATAGGAAAGAAGATGAAAACTTGAAGAATGAAAAGGAAATTAAACGTCAATAAAACTTCAAGATCTGAAAGCAAGTTGAAGATGATAAAGATACCTGGATTAGAGTTTTTGTGTTTGAGACAATTGAAGAAGTATGAAATCGCCAGAGAATCACCTATATGATAATTAGGGTTTTTGAATAATGCGTGTTTGAGAAGCCACTTGTAAAGGAAAAAGAATAGAGGCATAAGGGTTTTTTGTTTTACCGCTCATTTTATTCCATTAAGGAGTATTAAGTTGCCAGGTGGCAATTAGTGGATTAAATTTATGCCAAGTGGCACCAAAATGTTTTGTTTTAATATACACGAGATTAGCTAATAATATCTAAATAATCATGTAAGTAGATTAGCTAATTGAGTTATCAAGTTTAAGTATACCTCCTTGTATGCTTCATTTGTTGACCAACATTGACCTTGTTTGACCCAAGCCGTTTGTTGACTGAGTTGACCAGCTTTGACTGAGTAGTCTTTGGCATTGACTCATATCCAAGTTGTCCCATGTTAGATTCCTACGGCTACCAAATCGTCAATAACTCCATCTAAATTCATCAGATCTGACCTAACATGAATTTTGCACACTCGGACATGGTTTAGGATTGTCGGATAGCACGTTAATAGTCTGGTGCTGCAGTTGAAAAGTATAATGATACTTATAAGAAAAGGGAAACAGTGAGATTCCGAATCAACATTTTGCATTCTAAACCTTACCAGGTAATCGTGAATGTGTTAATTATGCTTTTTCTGGAGTCATATACATAATGTCGTATGGACCATTTTCAGCATTTGTTTGTGCACTTGTGTTAGTCTGAGCAGTAGAAAGATGCTTAGCTTTAATACCTCTTTGTTTTAAAGCCATAACCTATAAACAAACAACAAATGTATTACTTAAGATTTGGTTTAAAAAAATAAACAAAAGTAAAAATACCTGATCTTGCATCAAAGAAATGAGTGAGCTTAAAACCATAGCAATCTTATTTGAAATTAGTGGAGGCACCTGGTAACTTGATTAAATAATTAAAAAAAGTAAGTCAGTTGCAAATTTTAATAACAAAATACAAACAGTTTTACCGCTTTCGTATTCTAAGAGACATACAATTCCATGATATCATCCTTGTTTTCATCTTCTAAACCTTAAAATCCTAATTTGCTGTATCAACTTTACTTCATAAATGATAATAAAAACAATGTCCAACTTCTAACAAACCTAATATATAACTTACATTCAAGAATGCTAGATTTAACATTATTGTCAATAATGCACCACTTCATTTGCAACCTTACAGAGCCTTATAAAACTTCAACTTCAAGAGAGCTTGTGTTTGAATTGCTTATAGATAATTAGCTTATTGAAAAAAACTTATTTCAATAATGGATCTTCTAATATTTTAGGGATTTATTCTCTTCGCAATATTCCACCAACCTAATTAATAATTAT
This sequence comes from Helianthus tuberosus, assembly GCA_030545235.1. NCBI lineage: Eukaryota > Viridiplantae > Streptophyta > Magnoliopsida > Asterales > Asteraceae > Helianthus > Helianthus tuberosus. The sequence continues at coordinate 7,957,069 of CM060362.1, forward strand.
TATTACAAAGAAAATTCTTATTACAAATTACAACCCATCGTCCCTAATTAAAATATCATCTTCTTCAAACACCTAGTAATTCTGGAAACACAAATCGGCACTCTTTAAACAATATGAACCCTAATTTTGGATTTCGAAGTTGAACACAAAATCAAAATCTGAAGAAGAAAACAACAGAGAAGAAGAGTGTAACACTGAGTTTTATGTTGTGAAGCTTTACCTTTATCATCCTTCGTTATCTCTTCCCCTTTCGATGTGTGAGAATCGCCTGAATTAGTGTGGCTGAGAATCGCCTTTATGGTTTAGGGTTTATGAATGATACGCTGAAAGAAAAGGGGGAATAAGAGGAAAAGGTTAAAAAAGGCAAAGAATAGGTTAAAAAACCCGGAAGGAAAACCCTAAAAAGATAGAAATCGATTCAATTTTTACGGTAAATCAACAATATAATCTACAACGGAACATTAAAAGAACATTACTGGATCAATACTCTTTCCAGAAACTCGCAAGAAAACAAAGATCCTCGATGGTTGAAAACTGAATCTCTATAATACAACTTTTAGGGTTTTAGATTTTCTAAAAATATGAAAGATTAATGTGATTAGTTGTTAATTGATAAGATGATAGAAGGAAACCGGCTGAAATGTTTTGGCGCTCAAAGGGAAAGATGAGGTAGTGTTAGATTGCCATGTGGCAATTATAGGTTTAAGCAAATGCCAAGTGGCACTAAAATGTTTTGTTTTAATATACTTTATAGATTATTAGAGTTGATGCAAAATTTGATTCATGTAAATAGTTGTGGAAGGGGTTTTCTTCTAATATTCTTTTTCTTTGGTAAGTGTACTAAATTTACTTAAGGGAATATTATTAGATATTTGAATATCCTTACAATATAATATAAGGTCTAGTTTTTTTTTTTAATAATTTTTAAGCAACCGTTTTTCCAATTACACCTGAATACTGTTTAGACTTTAGAGTTTATTCTTTTAAGAACTTAAAAAAAAATTTAGAACTTTGATAACTTTGGACAATCTTACGTGGCACTTTTTGCTGACGTGTCATCTTATGTGTCATTTGATTAGTGACGTGGCATTTAGTCAGCTAACTGGGTTAGGGTTTCAGTTAGTTTGGGAGTGTCAGAGGAAAATAAGTTGAAAGTTGGGAGTGTTGTGGTACAAGTCGAAAGTTGCAAGTGCTATCGGCCAATTGTTAATAGTCATGGTTTTTTAAAGGCTCTCACAATTCTCACACCCCTATAATCTTATTTTCACACCCCTATATATATATGACTCATATAAAGTTATACGGGCCGTATAACTGATTGTTGCACAAAAAATGTCAGAAAATCTTTTTTTTTTTGTCTCCATGTATATGGGCCATATAACATTATATGACCCGCATAATGTTATACGACCCATATAGAATATTATATGACATAATATTTTCTCCATCTATACGAGTCTTATAATATTACACGGACCAATATTTGTCATGTTAGATTATTCTATACGGATCGTAGAACGTTAATGGACCCTTTTAAATCCAATATCTCTTTTTCTTTTACATATATCTTTTAGGGGTTGTTTGTCAACTTCTTAATGGATAAGTGTTGAACCAATAAGAGATCTGAACCATTAAGTGCTAAACTAGTAAGATGTTTTAAACCATTAAGTGCTGAACCAGTAAGAGGTCTGAACCATTAAGAGGCGGTATAATGCTTAACCGTTCAGAGTCAAATGTCTAACAAATTCAGATAAAAAGTCTTAACCATTCAGACTCAATATAATGCTTAACCATTCAGAGACAAATGTCTGAATCATTCAGACATCTGCTCGCAAAACAAACATTAAGCATTTAAGTGTTGAACCAAACTAAATAGTAGGGGTGTTAAACGGGTCGTGTTTGCGGGTTGACGGGTTCAACCCGACCCGAATCCGAACCCGACCCGAACCCGAAAATCGTGCCATACATATGAACCCGAACCCGACCCGAATATTCGCATACTGACCCGAACCCGACCCGTTCAACCCGATTTTTTTTTCGGAAAATAAATATATTAAAATTAACAATACTAAAAAAAACACAAAGTTATATAATAAAATTACATTAAAATCATAAAAATTTATGTCAACTTCCATTTTTAAGTTATATTTCCATTTTTAAGTTATATTTATAGCATAAAATACACATCCAATTTAATTTATAACATAAAACATATTTTAAAAAATATAATATAATAGAAATGAGTTAACCGGGTCAACCCGTCAACCCGACTGGGTTGACCCGAACCTGACCCGTTTAGCTAAACGGGTTTACGGGTTCAACCTGAAACTGACCCGAACCCGTTTAGACTAAACCCAAATCCACGAATTTCGTGTGAGGTTTGTGTCGTATTTTCGTGTCGTGTGATAAATTCATACCTCTACTAAATAGCATACTAAATAGCAATTAGCATGGTTTGAATGTCTTTAACCCTAGCTGTTCCTCTCTGAAAACCGCCATCGTTCCTGCAATAATTTCTTCTTCATTAACATTCTTTGGATTTATATTACGAACAAAACCCTAAAAACTTACTTCTCACCAAACTCAAATTCTCCTTCAATTCCACAAAAGTCAAAACCTTCACCCGTCTTCTAAATTCTAATTTATAACCATGGTATGTTTCAATTCTCCATCTTTTTTTCACTTTCATACTTTTATATACTTATATTCATAACTTTCTTGATTAATAGATGATCAAGTTTTAATTTTTAATTCCAGATGCTATTCAATAGATTGATTTAAAGATTTTGGTATTAGGTTTTCACTCATTAATCAACGAATTGTTACCCGCATTTTAACGTATTCTTATAGTATAGTTAACAATTTTAAAAGGTGTTACAATGGTACTGAACTCAGAAGGAACTTTTTATTTGTTTTATATATAGATTTTTTTTATTGAGATGTGAATTAGGAAAATAAACAATCATTGATAAGGGTTAGGAATGAAGAGATTTTTAGGGGTGTATGCATTTGTCTTACCTTTGGCGATAGTTGTTTTCGAAGTGTTTCGCGGCGATAGTTAGGGGGGGGGGGGGGGGGGGGGGTTATAAACATTTGAGGTGCACAAAAACCCGGAACTGGTATTGAAACCGGTTTCGCAAGAACAGATTAGGAAAACCGACGTGTTAGCACCGAACCAAACCAGCCGATTCTTTTCCACTTGGAAACTGGTTTGGAACCGGAATCTGTTTGGGCAAAAACCGGGTTTGACTTTTGTTGACCTGGAATCGGTTTGGGAAAAAAAGAATCCGTTTTTTTTTTTTTTTTTTTTTTTGGGGGGGGGGGGGGGGGGGGGGGTATAAACATTAGAGGTGCACAAAAACCAGGAACCGGTATTGAAACCGGTTTGGCAAGAACACCTTAGGAAATCGACGGTGTTAGCACCAAACCAAACCAGCCGATTCTTTTCCACTTGGAAACTGGTTTGGAACCGGAACCTGTTTGGGCAAAAACTGGTTTTGACTTTTGTTGACCTGGAATCGGTTTGGGAAAAAAAAGAATCCGTTTTTTTTTTTAATGTCAATAGTTGAAAAACAACTATTTTATATGTACCATTAACTTAGAAACAGAAGCAATTTCAAGTTACAGACTAATGGCAGGTAGACGGTCAACAAGCTGCGCCGCTACCCCTTTCTAAATAGCAAACCCTACCCTGCTAAACACAAAATTCTGCCCTTTAACATGCGCGGTGTTACTGCTTACCACCTACTGAACCCGCTTGAGGAACCGCACCGCCTCAGGGGCGAGAGCCCCAAAGGTATCGAAAGCGAACGGGACGAACACGTGCTAATTCTCGATGCAAGCTTTTTCGTGCTTAGCTACTTTGCCCGCCTCCGCCGCCCGCCACAAACCCGTGGTCCCTTAGCCCAACGAGGGGGGACACACCTGTCAAATCGACACACGTGTGTTTCCCTTCTTCCCATCCAAAAACAAGAAATATTGAATGAAGGTTAGGATTTCCAGGCGCTAGTTACTTTCTAGGTGGTCTCGTGATCCTTTTTTCGTCATCTTAATTCTTTTTCATTACAGCGATCCATCAGTAAAAGTTGCGGTTTACTGTTGATAGGAAGTTAACTTAAATTTTTTTAGTGTGTTCTGGAATGTTATCTTGAATGATGATATAAGCTTCTTTTTTCAGGCTGCTAAAATTCTTGCAAATTTGATTGTAATGGGCTCTGGAATATTGGTCAGGGGAATGGTTCAAGCATATCGTCAGGCTCTTCAGAGTAAATTTCCGATACCATCTCTTATTTGTTGGCCACACTTTTTGTAAAGTCTTTTTTGTTTAGATTAAAAACTCAAAACAAAAATAAAAAATAATAGTTTTATGGATATTTTTTGCGGTTTTGTATTAAACATAATGTATATATTTTTATTTAATTTTTGTTGTAAAATATAAAATTTGCAGATGCCTCAAAGACAGGCGTTGCTCAAGAAACATTAGAAACTGTGCGTAGAGGAAGCAAAGTTATGACCCAACAAGAGGCCAGACAAATTCTTGGTGTCACCGAGCAGTCATCTTGGGAAGAAATTGCACAGGCTAGTATTTTTTAATATAATAATTTTATTTTAATTAATATTTATTCTTTTACTTTTTTTACCTGCTACTTATTTCCTAGTTGAGTCTTCATCTTGTATTACAATGCTGTACTCGGTGCATATTACAACTTAAGTAAAGCTGTGGCACAATGAGCTGGTTGGGTAATGGGTCAAAACGGGTAAACATTTTGTACGGGTTGAAATGATTTGATCAAATTTGGTTGCCCTAGAAGCTTGGTTTTAAAATGTTTAAATCCGCGCGTAATGCGTGGTGCGCCTGATGCGCTGATGAGAGCGCATTGCCACAGCTGATGCGTTGCATTTACGTGATGCGAGAATATTGCATCGATTTCGCATAATGCGATCGTCGCATAATGCGCTCCGATGCACACAACATTGTTTGTTATGTTTTTTTTTTCAGATTTTATGAAATGGGTTGGGCTTTTTCACTAATTAATATGTGCGTATTTTTTTATAAGTTGTTATGTATAAATTATTTTCTAGTATTTTTTATAAAGAGCGCATCGCATACGTGACGCGCTTGCATGCGCATAAGATTTTTGGACCAAACGCATCGGAGCGCATCACACAGTTTAAAACCAAGCCTAGAAGTCAAGAACACCTTTTGTCTGGTTTATATATATTTTGTTTCTATTTGATATGTATTATGTAGTATGCCAAATAAGATTGGAAAAGTTATATAATGCAATCTACTTTTGTGATATAATAATGGACTATCACTCTCATAAAAAAACCTTATATTCTTTTACAAAGATTGCGGTTTAGTCCCTTAACTTTTTTTCTGTGATTGATTAAGTCCTTGCAATTTTTTTTTGCCTTTTTGGGTCAAACACTCAAACATATATACACATAAAAAAAAAAACTTAAGCAGGACTCCTCAAACTTTGATTGACTTAACGATTACGTCTTTGAATATCGTCCTTTTATATTTATGTTCAACTCAACTAAAACAAAAAGGAGTTTTGGGACTTCATTGCGCTTTTTGTGAAGTATGTACGATCTTTTGAAGATAACCCTAAAATGAGAAGGCTCAATGCGTTGACCGTAATACCTTACCCATTTGACCGTTTTTCTTGAGCATCTTTTTCAGCATGACCCATTTGACCCTTCAGAGATGAAACATATGTATGAACGTGAATTGACCCGTTTGAAACTGCCACCTTAAAACTATTAATATGTAATGCAAGGGGACGGATACTTTATCCAAGTAATGATTATATATTTAAGTTGCATTATTCGAATGTTTTAATAGCATTGAGCTCACGTCTTTCTGATATTTTTTCACAGAAATATGATAATTTGTTTGAACGGAATGCGACGAACGGGAGTTTTTATCTGCAGTCAAAGGTTCACAGGGCTAAGGAATGCCTGGAGACTGTTCATCAACTGAAAGATCAGCCAGGTGGTCATGTGGGTTGACTTTGACTTTCTTTGACATAAAGACTTTTTATCAAAACATTTGTAGTTTGATAGATGCTGAGGGGATGAGTTTTTGTATTAACGGATCGTGCTTTTTATACAAGCACGTTATTGGCCATCTTCTCATGTCGTATGACCACGACGAGCAGCTAGTAACTTCAAAATAGCGACTATTTAAGTTTCCAAAATTCTTGTAGACAAAGATAATCATCGATTCGCAACCATGGGCGAATGAAATCCGATACACAAAAGAGTTAACAAAAGAAGAGAAACAAATAAATAAATCATAAACTGAAAAAAAGAAAGAAGTTATGAACTTTTTTTAGTTAGTTGTAATACTGCAATTTGGTCAAAAACTTGATGAAACAGTTTTCTGAAGTGTGTAAACGCAAAAACTTGATGAAACAGTGTTCTGAAGTGTGTAAACATATTTTTAATTGGAGTAAAATGCACGGATAGTCCCTGTGGTTTTGTAAAATAACACCTATAGTCCTGAACTTTTGTAAATTACACTGGTACTCCTTGTGGTTTGACAGTTTGTTACTTGGATAGTCCCTGGAGTGGATGGGGGGTTAGTTTTCTCAGTTAATTAGGTATGAAATGACCTTGAGGGAGTGGTGGTGTTTGAGAGTTGCAGGTGGTGAAGGTGGGGGGTGAGGGTGGGGTGGGGCCCACTTGAGTTAACTTTATCTTTTAATATTTTTAATACAGTAAGGGCATTAGAGTCATTTCACACCCACTTAACTGAGAAAACTAACCCTCATCTACTTCAGGGACTATCCAAGTAACAAACTGTCAAACCACAGAGAGCACCAGTGTAATTTTCAAAATTTGGGACTATATGTGTTATTTTACAAAACTACAGGGACTATCTGTGCATTTTACTCTTTTAATTGTGTAAGGCAATATGCATTTTATGCGGTAAAAATTGACGAGTCTATTGTGGATTTTGTATTTAAACAGACCCGGATAACTTTTTGAATCGTGTGAATTATTTTTAGATAAAAGTATTTTGTGGGCAAGTGAAATCAATAGGATTCGACAAACACATATATTGCAAAGAATGAGCTTTTTATGTGGAAAATGAAGTATTAAATTTCGTATTGAATAGACCAGATGATTTTCCTTACATAGGGGTTGAACCGTCACATTATTTGTGATTGAAAAGTTGCAACTCTTCGTGAAACAATACAATAGACTTCGGTTATAACTTGTGGCTTCAATACTACCGATGATCAAGTTTGCCGATGATCTTCGTCAACACTTCCAACTGATCATTAGCTCTCAATGACTATCGTTTTTCATGTGTATTTTCTCTAATCATGGAAATCCGAATGATTTTCCAATATATAAATAACATTTCTTCGCTGGGTGTTGCCCCTTGGACCCCACTAGGGGTCTGCCCTAAGACCCCGGCTTGAAATCAAGAATAATCTTGACCGAGTGTGTATTCCACACCGGTTAACTCAAGTCAATGTTTCAATTCGTCATTTGGTATTTAATTAAATCCGATTATGAGAATAGCTTGATAAACACTTAAACATCAACATCAACATTTGTAATAGATGTACTACCAACTAAAGTTTATTGATTATAATCATTATATAGAATTGTATATTTTAACCACGTTTAGAAACTTCCATATATTTATATTACAATAAATACATACAAAAAGAATTAACTTGTATCAACATGGACGTCTAATTTCATTACTCACATACGCATTTAAAGGCATCAATGCGTAGAAAACTACAATCTTAACTAGTTCCCGTGATAACAAGGAGACATCTATTGGAAATAATAGTCCAGTCCCGAAAATTGCGTTACATATCCGATCTAATACCTGTCGGGTACCCTTTATTTATTACCCTCGGAACTCAATCTTAAGCTCACGTCAACAACTGAAACATTTTTAACGTTTTACAATTTTAATAATACAACTTTATAACAACTTTTAACACATTATATTTGTCTTATTTTTTAGAGGTACATATAATATATTAATTCTCGATGTGAGGGATGTTCAAAAACGGATATCCGAAATTTTCGGATACCTGGTTTCACTATCCGAATCCGTATCCGAAAATCCAATTTTTTATTTATTCGAAACTGGATATCCAAATATCCAATTTTTAATTTTCGGATATTTTCATATTTTTCGGATATTTTCGAATAATTTGAACACCCCTGGATGTGGATATACGGTTCAGATAATGAGACGACTATCACCTAATACCATACATATCCCAACCCTACGTTAATTTTTTAAAACTAATCACACACCCAAATAGTCGAATTACCCATCCAAAATAGTTTGTAACCCACTTATTAAACAATTTAGCCCAACCCAAGCCAACTTAACCCAACCCAACAAAATTTGAACTATAATAAAATAACCCAACCCGAACCGCCCTTCCTATTCTGTTTCTCCCGCTCTCTCTCGTGACTTCGTCTGCCTCTGCGATCCTCTTCCCCAACGACGCAACAACCAACAACAGCCATCCAACTCCATTTTCTTGCCGGAAATCGCAAACATCCGGCCACCAAACTCAACGGAATCCAAACAATACAAAGTACATACTTTTTTAATGTTATTGTTGTTTTATGTTGTTTTTAGAAAAAAAAAATAGAGTTATAGAGATGATAAAAAATATGTTTGATATTTTATGTATTTTGATGTTCTTTGGTTGTTCTATACTTTAATAAGGTGATCTTGTTGTTTATATGAGTTTTTGGTTGTTATAACTTAAAAGACATTGGCAATTAGTAGGTCTTGAAAAGAAAATTGAAAATTATGGAGCAATAACTTATTGAGCGATTCATATGTTTACTAATTTAGTGTTGTTTTATGAACTTATGGATCGATTTATATGTTTGGATAAAATTATAAATTGAAAAGTAGCTTTAGATGACGTTTTGGAAAGATTTCAAAATATGAAAACCCGTACGACGACATTTTAAATATGTTTGTAACGATGTTTGGCGTGTTTTTGATGATTATATAAATTTTAGCTTGATGTACTTTTGTATTTTACATGACTCGACCCGAACCGATCGGATCCGACCCGATATGAACCAAATTTTTTTTATATACCTATGGACCTAAAATCTTTAAAAATTTTCCGCACCCCTATGAAAAAAATTCTGGGTCCGCCACGCCACTGGTGTTACATTGATAAAATTAAAAAGAATTGAAGGGTAGTTTAGTCATTATATTTATATTGATAATTTTGGTGTTAGTACCCAAAGGTGTTACAAAATTGAAACTATAAAACCTAAACCTGTTAAAAAAAAAGTTAGTACCCAAAGGTGAAACTAACTGTAAACTATAGAGTCCATCTGTGTAATTAACTCAATTATTTTTGTTGAATTCATGTTTTATTTTTATCATCCCTGCTCACCGACACTACAAACATTTCCGCTCAAACCTTATACTTGTTGACAATGACACTATTAGTCCTTATTAAATACTAATCATTGTCACGGTGAAGCTTCTTTTGCCTATTGACCAGCATGTGTGGTGGAATAATATTCTACCTAAGACTTATTCACATAGTCGCATGACAGCTAGAACATAGATATTATTAGTATATTAGAATATTAAACACTACTTAGAATATTAAACATACACACCTCTTTTTTTTGTATATTTTTTACTCTAGCGCAGGGACGGCCCTGAGAATTCTTGTACCCTGTTCGAGCTCGAAAAACGTGCCCTTAGACCTTAACGAAATTGGGTATTGGGAGGTCTAAACCTAATGACAATGGGCTAATAACTAATCTAAACTTTAAAAATAGTTTTGTAAGTGGGCATATGTTGGTGTTTGTATGGGTATACCTTATTAATTTATTTTTTTACATATACATATCAATTTTTTTTTTAAAATGACATGCCCTTCGAAATATCGGGCCCTGGCCGGTGGTCCTCCCCGCCCACCTTCAGGGCCGGCCATGCTCTAGCGCATGCCCGCGTAATACACGACAGGTACACAGACACTGTCAGTCACATAACATGTTAATTTTTATAAAAAATATGACAATACTATACTCAAATCACAGAGAAGAAAATGTTCGGTATTATTATGTAATTTTTTTCTTTTGCAGATATTAATGTATTGAAAAGTTATGACACTTTAAAAATTCATAATGAAGTTAGTTTAAAATGTTTTAAAAGTTGTATTTTTTTTGAACGACCAATGCAAAAAAGTCTGGCTACCGGGTAATCCAATAACAAAAAGTGACTCCTTACGCCTGCGATCGCAGACAGCGCTGCACAACCCAAGCCCACCATCTCTAGTTTTTAGGGAAAACCCGACGTCCGAAGACTCACTGCGGTAAGACCCAGTTGTGATCGGATTTGAACCTGAGACTTGCGACCTTCAACCTCAAATATTCACGACCTTCAACGTCAAATCTTCGCTTCCTCTTCAATGGTAGCTGAGTTATAGCTCATTGGCATTTTTAAAAATTCTAATTAGTTAAACTCTTATAATTATGTAAAAATTATCTTTGTTGTTTGTCAAATAAGTATTATAATATCATATAAATAAGGGATATTAGATTTAAATAATCACAACTTTCATCAATTGCCCGATACCACTCACAGCTTTTGATTTTGTACCATATCACTCACAACTTTCAAGTTATTAGTCGATAACACTCCCAAACTAACTCAACACTAACCTAGTTTGCTGACATCAGCTGCCACATCAGCAAACCAGTGCCACATCATCAAAAAGCAAAGTCAGATGCCACATCAATTGTCATGTAATAAAAAAAACCAAGGCAGACGCCACGCCAGTTGCCACATCATCGAAAAATTCCACGCCAGATGCCGAGTCACAACACAACTGCCACATCAGCAAAAAAACTAACTGGGTCAGGGTTCAATTAGTTTGGGGGTGCTATCGGCAATAAGTTGAAAGTAGTGTGATACAAATCGAAAGCGGGAAGTGCTGTCGGCCAATCGGTGAAAATTAGGATTATTTAAAAATAATAATCATTTTGGGTAAAATATTAAAAAAAAGATAAATACATGTATCCAGAAATTCTCCGAGCAATTGTGCGCTGTCTGCTCTCATCTTTAAACTCACACAACCTTCCCCAAATTGTTGTTGACAGACAAACAAAAACACAATTACCAAACCCTCTCTTTTTCATTCAAATTTCACACAAAAAGAACAAATCTTGTGTATTCTTTTTACAATTCAAGATTATATATTTTTCATTTCAAGATTCAACCTTTACTACACCAAGATTCAAGTTTATCAGATCTGGCTTCATCCAGTTTAATCAGGTTTGATTTCTTTTCTTGAAAAAGATCTGTTTCTGATCTGGGTTAGTTCCAATTTTCTTGAATGATTAAATCTTGATATGTTTTGTAAATTTTTATTCAAATTTGTTCATATGTTTTTGTTCTGTTAGCTCAGAATCTAAGAGGGCAATTTATTGAATTAGGGTTTTGATTTTTCTATTGTTTAAAGATTCAGTTTTGTTGATCTATAGCTGTCTATTAACTAAATGCTTTAAGTTATGTAATTGTTGTTATTTAAAGATTCAGTTTTTTTTTTTTTTTTTTTTTTTTTTTTGAAAAGATTCAATTTTTTGATCTGGGTTAGTTTCAGTTTTCTTGGATGATTAAAATCTTGTTATGTTTTGTGAATTTCTTATTCAAATTTGTTCATATGATTTGTTCTGTTAGCTGAGAGTCTAAGAGGGTAATGTGAGGAATTAGGGTTTTGATCCCTTTGTTAAAAGATTCAATCTTGTTGATCTTGAGTTGTGGATTTACTACATGTTTTAAGTTATGTAATTGTTGCATTTAATGGCTGTTGTTATTTTTTGCATTTCAATTCAGTTTTGGTATTGAAATTATGAAACTGTTAATAAAGTATTTGGAATCCGTTTGCGGATTCGAGTTCTGGTGATGCAGAATTTAATCTATTAGGGGTGTTTGGCAATGCGTTTTGAAAGTGATTCTCTATAATTATGCTTACAAGTTGTAGATGATCAGTTTTCTAGTGTTTGGTATCATAAAATTAGTGTATGTGTAGGTGCAGTTAGATTAATTAGCTTAAGGAAAAAACAAAATTACTATAATATCCCCACTCAAACGTCGTTGATGCTATATATTTTTTTTAAATCCTTCTTTCCGGTGCCATTATTTCACCTGTATTTTTTCGATTACTTAGTGCAAATATAGAATATATAGTTAGACAGGTTTATAAAAACTTTATATATACACTGTATATATTACAACCGTGTTTATTTAAATCATTACTCATATTCTGTTTCCAGCTGAACCTGAATAACGTTGGACAGTGTGCCTCAGTGTGTGGACACTAAGTGAAAATGAAGAAGGCATTCAGGGACATGTAAGTAACAATATTATTATTTTTTGTGTAAACCATTACTACGGTTAGGGCTGTAAACGAACCGAACGTTCTCCGAACAGTTCGTGAGCCGTTCGGCGGGAAGTTTGTTTATGTGCGTTCGATTAGCTTAACGAACGAACATGAACAAAAAATTTTGTTCGGTTAGCTTAGCGAACGAACATGAACACATGTCTCGTTCGTTCGACTGCGTTCGTGAGCGTTCAGTTACGTTCGTTCGTTTACATTTGTTCATGTTCGTTTGATTATATTAAAAAAATAATAAATAATAAACCTTTTATCTAAACATATTGAAAACTTGAAACCGTATTTTTTTGTAAGTTAGCTAAAATTTGGACATTCTAAGACATTTTTGGGGATAATTATGTCTAAGTTAGTTAAACTTGATTCATCGTTTGGTGGTGTAGTAGACTTCTTGTGTTTTGATTTATCATTTACTGGTTGTATTTAACTACTTTATATCCAATGTTTTAGGATAACAATGTTTTTATTTTTTATTTCAAGTTAAATGTTCGTTTGCGTTCGTTTTTATTTGCTTGCATTCGTTTGTGTTCGAGACCAGTGTTCACGAACTGTTCACGAACAACTGGATTTCCTTAACGAACGAACATGAACATAAACTTATGTTCGGTATGCGTTCGTGAACAGTTCGCGAACATGTTAATTTCCTTAACGAACAAACACGAACATGGTCTTGTTCATGTTCGTTCGGTTCGTTTACAACCCTAACTACGGTACTAGCTCATATGTCATGCGTTCTAATGTTTTTATTTTTTTATGCAGTAAAAGAGGAGTTAACAAGAAGGTTCTTAAAGTTCCTTCAATAGAACAGAAGGTTCTTGATGCTACAAGCAACGAGTCATGGGGCCCACACGGAACACATCTTGCTGATATTGCACAGGCTTCAAGAAACTAGTATGCAACACTTGTTAATTTTTTTTCGAAAATGAATAACTATATGATTTTTTTAATGCCAAAATATACTAATTTTACATCTTGATGTTTAGCCATGAACACCAAATAATCATGTCAGTTGTTTGGAAGCGTCTCAGCGATACTGGGAAGAACTGGCGCCATGTGTACAAGGTTTTTACATTCATACCCTTTTCTATAAATACTTCAAACATCTGACTGTTTTCTATCATCGAAGAGAGAGTGAGCCAAAACGTACCCTGGGAGTAATTTTTTCTTCGAGAAAATGATTTTTTTGGTTCTTTTATTCTTAGTACATTTTCAAGATTCATTTTTTGGTAGGTTTTCATACCCATTGTTTGATAAATAAATTTTAGAGTAAAATGTCATTTTCGTCCCAGAGGTTTGGCCAGTTTTGCGACTTTCGTCCAAATGTTTGTTTTTTCACATTTGGATCCAAAAGATTTGAGATCTTGCCATTTTCTTCCTACTCGTTAAGTCCATCCATTTTTTTTCTGTTAAGCCAGGGGTATTACCATCTTTTTATACATTTTTTTTGTTAAACTAAAAACACTATAAGAAATAAAGTGTTCATAGTTTAATAAAAAAATGTCTAAAAGACGGTAATACCCCTGACTTAATGGAGAAAAATGAATGGAGTTAACGAGTCGGATGAAAATGGCAAGATTTCAAACTTTTTGGATCCAAATGTTGAAAAACAAACCTTTGGACGAAAGTCACAACATTTTCAAGATTTTGGTTTATATCCAAATTAATGCTTTCACATATGCATACTTTCAAGGTTTTGGTTCTTTCTAAATTAACGATTTCACACTTGCACATTCTCAAGATTTATACTTTTGGGTAGTTTTTCATACCCAATGTTGAGTATGATGTTCTAATTAATTCTTTGACTTGTGCACCAGGCTTTGACTGTTCTTGAATATTTGGTAGCAAATGGGTCAGAACGTGTAATTGAAGATATTAGAGAACATGGATACCAAATATCGGTGTGTTTTTTTTTCGTTGAAACTTTAGTATCTAAGTTTTCATGTTTAAGGGTTATGATTTTATTTTACTTTATTTTTAATAGAATTTGGCATCTTTTCAATATATTGATTCTACTGGGAGGGATCAAGGGAGCAACGTAAGGAAGAAATCTCAAAGTCTTGTTGCTCTTGTTAACGATAAAGAAAAAATACAAGAAGCAAGAGATAAAGCTGCTGCCAGCAGGGACAAGTGAGTTTTCTAAAAATTATTAAGCCTCCTAAATAATTTTATTCAGAAAAGTTTAGAAAAAAATGTTATTGAAATAATATAGTTTTTACAATCATATTTGACACTAATATTTCTACTGGATTGACATTTATAATATTTCAAAGTAGGTTCCGCCAGACATCCGGAGGTTCTGGAGATGATCGATATGACGGGCAATATGGAAGTAGAGATGAAGATCGTAACGGTTACGGTAGGGATTCATATGGACGTGATGGTGAAGACCGCTATAGTTACGGCGATGATGAATATCGCAGAAAAAGTCAAAGTATCGATGGTGATTATGGTGCAAAAAGTCAAAGCTCTGATAGAGATGATGGTCATCATTCTTCTAGGTATTTAACCCTCTAATAATACTCGTTTGTTCTCGCTCAATTGTCCGTTTTTGAATGATTGAGTATATGTGGCACTTTCGACCCGTTTACATATACATGTCAGTTTGGTTTTTGCTTTATCCCTAATGGGTCAGATGGGTTAAGATAAATGGTTAAAATTATTATTGTAATGATATAGTATTTGTAATTGTATTTTACACATTAGTTTATTTGTTAAATTTAAAAAAAAAATGAATCTTTTTGTTTGCAGAGATAGCAATGCTAGAGTTGAAGATGCTTCTCCTGATGGAAGGTAATAAGATGGTTTCCAGTTTGTTATTACGATATTAAAATCAACAAAATATAATAAAGGAATAATAATATATATTTTGGTGTTGGGGCAGCCGGCTTGAACCAAAATTATCTGGACAAAATCTCGGGGCGCCCCCTAGTTATGAAAACGCTGTAACCGAGGGTGAGGCACCACCTCCGCCTCCCGCCGCTAATACTCTAGGCGCTGTGCTTGCTAGCAACTCTGAACCTCCGGTCGCTGCCACGCCACCGCCTCCGGCAGCCACCACACCTTCATTGATCTCCGACAAGGAACCAGACGGGTTTGACTTTTTTGACCCTCGTGGTCCACCCCCAGGTAAAACTGCTCTTTGTTTATTGCTACTTAATTATTATACCTGTTTAATATATACTTAATAAAAGTTTGTTACGGATACAGCTGTAGCTGCCCCGTCAGCGTCAAGCAATACTGAGGTGGACTTATTTGGTTCTCTATCAGACTCTTTCTCTTCAGATGTATTGGCCCTTGTGCCATCTGAACCGCCTGCTCCTACTAGCTCTAATCCTAGTCAGACCTTTGTGGCTGCATCACCAACAACTCAGGTGCGTCTTTGATAACTCACTACACACTCACACGCACACACGTGTGCACACTCACACGCGCATGGTTTGATACTTGTACTTTTTATGCAGCAGTTTGATGATCCATTTGGTGATGGTCCTTTTAGAGCGGTCCCTTCTAGTGATGGATTCTCGGCTCAACAGTCAACATCGCCATTCACTGTCGCTGCGACTGATGTATTCTCGGCTCAACAGTCGAAATCACCGTTTACTGAACCACCTCAGACGGTTGCTCAAACGACGGTGAATGACATGGGATTTGGTGACGGGTTTGACCAAACCGTTGACATTCTAGCAGGTATACTTCCTCCAACTGGACCACCCACGCAGAATGGTTTTCCTTCTCAAACCGGTCAACCCGCCCAGACCCCATTTGGTCAATCAAACCAGACCCCGTTTGATCAACCAAACCAGACCCCGTTTGATCAACCAAACCAGACCCCGTTTGGTCAACCTAACCAGACCCCTTTTGGTCAACCTAACCAGACCACGTTTGGTCAACCTAACGAGGCATCGTTCGGTCAATCAAACCAGACCCCGTTTGGTCAACCAAACCAGACCCCCTTTGATAAACCTAACCAGACTCCATTTGGTCAACCAAACCAGACCCCATTTGGTCAACCAAACCAGACCCCATTTGATCAACCTAACCGGACCCCATTTGACCAACCTACGTCCCAGACTAGTTATCCAGGTCAATTTGGTCAACAAAAGCCAGAGTCAGCTTTTCCAGTTCAAGGTGGCTACCAGTCTATTCCACCGTCAACGTTTTCGGCACAAGGTGGTCAGTCTGTGTTGCCACCCAGTTTCCCAGCGGCTCATGGTGGCCAATCTGAGTTGCCACATGATTTTCCAGCTCAGGGCATTCAATCTCAATCTATGCTGCCCTCAGGTCACCCATCGTCACAGGGTGGCCAATTTGAGTTGTCGTCTGCTTTTCCAGCTCAGAGCGGCCAATCGTTGCCATCTGGTATCCCGACTCAGGGCAGTCAATCTATGATGCCGCCTAGTCTCCCAGCGGCTCCGGGCAGTCAATCTATGGTGGCACCCGGTCTATCACCGGCTCAAGGCAGTCAGTCTATGTTGCCACCCAGTCTCTCGGCGGCTCAGGGCACTCAATCTTTATTGCCGCCCAGTCTCCCGGCAGCTCAGGTAAGTCAATCCATGTTTCCGCCCAGCCTCTCGGCGTCTCAGGGTAGTCTCTCCATGTTGCCGCCCAGTCTCCCGCCGTCTCAGGGCAGTCAATCTATGCTGCCGCCCAGTCTCCCGACGACTCAGGGCAGCCAATCCATGTTGCCGCCCAGTCTCCCGGTGGCTCACGGCAGTCAATCTATGCTGCCGACTAGTCTCCTGGTGGCTCAGGGCAGTCAATCTGAGCTGCTGTCTAGTTTTCCA
Organism: Helianthus tuberosus; assembly: GCA_030545235.1. Classification (NCBI taxonomy): domain Eukaryota; kingdom Viridiplantae; phylum Streptophyta; class Magnoliopsida; order Asterales; family Asteraceae; genus Helianthus; species Helianthus tuberosus. The sequence goes on from CM060362.1 coordinate 7,974,287, forward strand.
CCTCAAGGCAGTCAATCTGTGATACCACCTGGTTTCCCGGCAGCTCAGAATGGTCAATCTGTTTTATCGTCTGGTTTCCCGTCGACTCAGGGTGGTCAATATGTGTCGTCTGGTTTCCCGTCTACTCAAAATGCATCTCTTGGTGGTATTTCTTTACAGTCGGGTACCGTCTCACAGTCAGGGTTTCCCAATTCCAATGGTCAATCTGGTCAACCTAATAATAACGTTTACGGTGGTTTCCAGCCTCAGGGTCAACCTACATCAGCCCCAACACCGTCAGCTGCCTCGGTTTCAAGTTTCTATCAACAGCCACAGTTACAGTCAAATACCTCCAAGGCCACCCAACCACCATCTGTCACTCCATCAACAGGTGCACTTGCTATAGTTCCTCAACAACCTGCAAAAGAAAAGTTTGAGACCAAATCCACTGTTTGGACTGATACGTTGAACCGTGGGCTCGTTAATTTGAACATCGATGGATGTGAGTTATTTTGTTATATAGATAATACGGTTTTTTTATAGCGTATACATACATATACATGCAGGGAAGGGATCATGTGAGGGCTATAACCTGCAAAGGAAAAAAACAGTTTTTTTAATTATTTATTATTATTATTATTATATTTGATTTTATAATAATAGGGATAAAAAATGCCACTTTATACCAAAAAATACACTATTATAGTAAATTGTCATGACAAAAAAAGGGCTCGAATTCCAGAAGACTTTTTTGAACAACACTCTTTTTTTTAAAGGGCTCGATTTACAGAAGACTTTTATAGTATATTGTCATGAGAAAAAAAGGCCAGTCAACCAAGCGGAAATTTTAATTTTATTTTTATTATTTTGTATGCTACTAGTTCTTATGGAATTTTTAAAAGTAAAAAAACAATATATGTAGATTGACGAACTACATACATATATACCTTGTATGAGCTATATATATATATACCTTCACGAGCTACATAATCTACACATATTTGTTTCCTAAACTTTTTACGATAATAAACATTAAATATGAAAAGTGAAAAAATTAAAAAAATTTGCTTGGTTGGTAGTGGTTCTCTCAAGTTCTCAACTAAGCAACTATGTAGTTCTCTCATGATCCGCACCCTGAGTATGTGTGTGTGTGTGTATATATATATTTGAGTTATGACACTATTTTCGGATGTGCAGCTAAAACAAACCCGCTATCTGACATTGGAATCGATTTTGAGGCGATAAACCGTAAAGAAAAGAGAATGGAGAAACCAAGCAAAACCCCCGCAACTTCAAATGTAACCATGGGTAAAGCCATGGGCTCGGGTTCTGGAATTGGACGTGTTGGTGCAAGTGCTCTAAGACCCGCATCCAACCCCATGGCGGGTTCAGCAATGGGAATGGGAATGGGTGCAGGGCCAGGGTTTGGAGGTGGTTACGGAGGTCTAAACCAGCCCATGGGAATGAACCATATGCCGCAAAATATGGGTATGGGAATGAACAGTATGCCTCAGAATATGGGTATGGGAATGGGAATGAACAATATGCCTCAAAATATGGGTATGGGAATGAACAATGGCCAAGGGTTTCAGATGCAAGCGCCACCTGCCGCCGGATTTATGCCGCCAGGAAATTATAATCCGATGATGGGTAGAGGTGGCGGTTATGGTCAGCAACCTTATGGTGGCTACAGATAGAGTTGCAGCGGTAAGCATAGTTATTGTGATATAAAAAGCTATTCTTTTTCCTGATAATTTTGTAATTCTTTTTCATTCCGTATAGCATTCTGTATAACCAACATCAAGATCCTTAATTTCTATATATTCAAAACATTTTTTGTGTCTTGATTTCGAAGCATGTAATGACCAAAGCATGTTAAACAATGCGGCTTTCATGTATTTTTTTTAAAAGAAGTGACTAAAACAATAACATGACATTTCGTGTAATTTACTAAAATAAATACGTAAAGACTTACGAGCCTTTGACGATTAATTTAAGACCAATTTCTCTATTCGTTAATTAGTTTTTTAGGGGAAAATGGTTATTTTTGTCGAACCTTATAGAATATAATCGAATTTAACTCTGTATTTCATATACACAATTTGCACTTGTTAGTGGAAAGAAATTGAGTGGAACGTATCATTTGGGTCCGAAATAAATGTGTGAAGACTTGCGAGTCTTTTACATGGCCCAGCTTTTATGTGTGAAGACTTGTGAGTCATTGACATGGCCCAACTTTTATGATTTTTTAACTAGATACAAATTGTGAAGACTTGAGTCTTTCGACAATGTGCACAAATTTTCCACGCATATGTCGAAACGAAAGTAGAAAGAAAATCAACACAAATTTTCCACGCTATTTCGAACTTGGGAGTGTATATAAGCTGGGCATATTTGGTGACATATCAAACATTTAAGATTTGATACAACAAAAATGGCAAATACGATTTACCATAAACATTTTACCCATCCTATTTTCTTCTTTATTCTTACACTCTTTGTGTTGGAAACATTTACCACTACAACTGCCCTTTTCCCTGACCAACGTACCAGTAAGTGTACGAAGGAGACACAAGCTCTTCTTCATTTCAAATCAAACATTCATCATGACCCTTACGGCTTTCTCGATACATGGACACCCGGAGAAGAAGAAAAAGTAGCAACCAATGATTGTTGTTACTGGAGGGGAGTCACGTGCAACAACCATTCCCATGTCACAAGCCTTGACCTGAATGCGGGATTTCTTGAAGGCAAGATTAGCCCTTCATTGCTTAACTTAAGCTACTTGAATTATCTTGATCTTTCTTCCAATTCGTTTAATGGAACGATTCCCATGTTCATTGGTTCCATGACCCAATTAAGGTATCTTGACCTTGGTGGGAATAGGTTTAATGGAACGATTCCCATGTTCATTGGTTCCATGACCCAATTAAGGTATCTTGACCTTGGTAGGAATGATTTTAATGGAACTATTCCCATGTTCATCGGTTCCATGACCCAATTAAGGTATCTTAACCTTGGTTGGAATAGGTTTAATGGAACGATTCCTACTGAACTTGGAAACCTCACGAACTTGCAAGAGCTTTCACTTGAAGACCTGAGTAATTGCACAATTGAAAAGCTAGACTGGTTGTCTCATCTGTCTCAGTTGGATAGCCTTGACATGTCAGGTATATCTCTGGGCAAAGCAGACAACTGGGTAAATGTGATTTCAAGTCTTAAAAAGCTATCAGCTTTATATTTAATTGGATGTGACCTCTCCCATGTGATGCACCCGTATTCTTATTCATATGTCAACTCTTCTTTTTCTTCATCTATTGTTACCCTTTATCTCTCAGGTAACAATCTCAACTCATCCATGTATCACTGGTTGTTCCCTTTAACTAGCAATGCACTTGTAGAGCTTTATCTCTCTGGGAACATGTTAGATGGGATTCCCAAATATCTTGGAAATCTCTGTAGTTTGGAAAGATTGATTTTCTCTGGAAACTTGATGCCTATCAAGTTACCTGATTTTCTGAGTAACTTGTCTGGATGCACATCAGTTACTTTACAGTATTTGGATGCCTCATCTAGCCAATTCACAGGGTCTTTGTCAGATGATATCCAAAATTTTTCATCCCTACAAGTGCTAGATCTTTCTAATAATCAGTTAGATGGAACTATAAGTGAAAAAGTGTGGCAACCACCCAAGCTTCAAAGACTAGACGTTTCTTCCAATTTACTTAAAGGTGCCATCTCCGAAAATATTGAAAAGTCAAATATTTCATACGTTAATCTTTCAAACAACTCACTGGAAGGAGTTCCTTTAGAAGCTCACATGTCAAACATTTCCAGCATAGAAAGAATCGACTTGAGTTTTTGCAAGTTAGGACCTCGTTTTCCCAAATGGATTCAAACAATGAAAAATCTTTCAGGTATTGATCTTTCCAATACCGGAATTTCAGATAAAATTCCAGAAGATTTTTGGAACACGTGGCCTTCTCGTTTGATTGATTTAAATATCGCTTTCAACAATATTACTGGGACAGTAACAGATTTGTTTTCCAATTTTGACCCTAGTTCTTCAACCATAGATTTGAGTTCCAACAACTTTTATGGTCATATACCGAATGCTCCTTCCAGTTTATTAAGGCTAGACTTATCCAAAAATAATTTATCTGGACAAATCTTCTTTTTGTGCCAAATTGTTGATGCATCTTTGTTGTTTCTTGATCTCTCATACAACGCCTTCACTGGACCAATTCCAGACTGTTTGTGGCATTTCACAGGATTAGAAGTTCTTAGTCTGGGATATAACAATCTATCTGGAAGGCTTCCTACTTCTATCAAGTTTTTGATCTATCTAGAGGTTTTGTATTTATACAAAAATAACTTCTCGGGAGAATTGCCCTTGTCATTAAAGAATTGTACCAAGTTAACCTTTTTGAATTTGGGGGCCAACATGTTTTCTGGTTACGTGCCTGGTTGGATCGGGGAAAGGTTATCGAGCTTGTATGCTCTTATCTTAACATCAAATAAATTCATTGGAACCATCCCTTCACATTTATGTCAGTTAGTATATCTTCAAATTCTAGACTTGTCAATGAATAATCTCCAGGGAGCCATCCCCTCATGTCTCGGTAATCTCACTTCCATGGTTCAACATATCGATAGATTAGGAGACAACCAAATTAATGTGCATTTTGTTAACGGTAGGGGCCAGTATGTTGACCGTTCCATGATCAAGTGGCAAGGAAGTTTGCGTGAATTTGGCAGCACTATAGAATTGGTAAAGATCATCAATTTATCAAGCAACAATTTAACTGGAAAAATCCCGGATAACCTAACCAATCTTCATAATTTGATTGCACTCGACTTGTCAATGAACGCTCTAGTTGGAGAGATTCCATCAAAAATTGGTGAGATGAAAGAACTTCAAATTTTGGATCTATCTAGAAACAATCTTAGAGGAGGACTACCATCAAGCATGTCTCAAATGACCTTCCTAAACTATCTAGACGTGTCGTATAACAACTTGTCAGGAAAAATTCCATCTAGCACTCAACTCCAGTCCTTTGAACCTTCAAGGTACACCGGAAATGCAGGATTGTGCGGACTTCCCTTGACCAAATATTGTCCAGGAGATAAAGTATTAGAAGGTCCACCCGTCAGTCGTGAAAGTATGGAAGGCATAGATGATCTTCAAAGATGGTATTACATTGGAGGGGCTACTGGTTTTGCTACCGGATTTTGGATGGTGTGTATTGCTTTAATTGTTAATCGCCGTGGGAGACATGCTTTTTTTCACGTCATGAATAGCCTTGAAAATTGGGTTTATGTGAAAGTGATGGTGTTCATTGCAAAAGTGCGAAGGGTTTCACATCCATAGTTGTATGTTGGATTTCATTTTTCTTTTTGTGTGTTGTGTTTATTTCTTCTTGTTCTCATTTAGGGATACAAGTATGGTATTGTAAAATGTAATGCTCTATTAAGTTTTAAGTCTGTTTGATGAATAAAATTGCCACCAACACCATGGGTGGCCATTTCGCTTTGCTGTGTCAAATAGGACATTATGCTACATTGTGTATAAATAAGTTGGTAAATCTTGTTAGTTAAATTAGAAAGTTCTGTTAGTAGAGTTAGTGCCTAATATGTAAATATTAGAAGTAGAAGGTTAAATGTGAAAGTATTGTATTGTATGTATCCTGTTTAACGATCAATTCTGAATTCAGTCCGTTCAACTGAAGGAATCATTCGTTGTTTTGCAAGTTTATTGGTATCAGAGCAAGGCTCTGTTTTGCAGAATGAATCCAAAGAAGATTGTGATTAATCTCGCAAAGGTTGAAGAATTAAGAAGATCAGAGACTTACAAGACTCTGTTTTAAAGGATGAATCGCAGGAAGAAGAAGAAGAAGAAGAGTACGAGCGATTTTGCGAACCCCAATCAGCATATTCTTCAACTATTGAGTATCTCTGTAATCTTTCATCAACTGAATCTTGTATGTGTTTCGATTGTTTTAGTCATGCTTACAAGGTGTTCGATGAAATGCCAGTGCTTTATTTTGATGTTAGTTTACTACTTCCTTTGTACTAAATCAGGTATATGATACATTGCTTTTCTAGGACAATTTTAAAACACATGTGGCTGCAGAATTATACTAGGGACCCATTTGTTTGATTAAACATCTCATGAATGTCACTGATTACTTAGTCAAAATCATGAGCTTCATACAAGCAGCAACATTGATTGTTTAAAAGAAAAACAATAGTTTTTATTTACCCCATTTTAGTCACCGATTCTTTAGTCAAAATCATTCTTCTAGCTATTTAATACTCTAATAATACTCGTTTTGTTCTCTGTCAGTTGTCTGTTTTTGAAGGGCTGAGCATACATGGCACTACCGACCCGTTTACATACACATGGGTGAATTTGGATGACGCTTTATCTCTAATGGGTCAGATGGGTTAAGATAAATGGTTAAACTGGTTAAGACATTTGAACATCCGGTCGCTGCCACACCATCTTTGTTTGCCACCGTACCTACTCCGGCAGCCACCACACCTTCAGTGATCTCCGACAAGGAACCAGAAGGGTTTAACTTTTTTGACCCTTGTGCTGCACCCCCAGGTCTCACCGCCCTTTTTTTCTGTACAATTGTACCTGACAGTTTATTGTTAATTAATTATTATAGTTGTTGAAACATACTTAATAAACGTTTGGTTCTCTATCTGAACCACCTGCTCCAACTATCTCTAATCCTAGTCACACCTTCGCTGCTGCTCACCAACAACTCAAGTGCGTCTTAAAAACTCACCACATGAGTGCACACAAGTGTTTGTGCGCACACACCATTTGATGCTTGTATTGTGTTTTTATACAGCAGTTTGATGATCCATTTGGTGATGGTCCTTTTAAAGCTGTCCCTTCTACTGATGTATTCTCGACTCAACAATCAAAATCACCTTTCACCGTCCCTTCTACTGATGTTTTCTCAGTCGGGTTCCGTCTCACAGGCAGGTTTTCCCAGTTCCAATGGTAAATCCAGTCAACCTAATAATAACCTTTACGGCGGATTCCAGTGTTACGGTCAACCTACGTCAGCCCCGACACCCCCGACAACCCTATTTTAGTAAATAGTTTTTGAACAACACTTTATTGATAAATGCTTTTTTGAGTAGCACTTTTTTTTTTAAGAAAAAAGGGGTCATTTTCCAGAAGACTTTTATAGTATATTGTCAAGACAAAAAAGGCCAGTCAACCAAGCAGAAATTTTATTTTTATTTTTATTATTTATATGCTACTAGTTCTTATGGAACTTTTAAAAATAAAAAAATAATACATTAGATTGACGAACTAGTACATATATACCTTGTATGAGCTACATATATGTAGCTCGTCAATCTACATATATTTTTTTCCTAAACTTTTTACAATAATAAACTTTTAATATAAAAAGTTGAAAAAAATTTGCTTGGTTGATAGCGGTTCTCTCAAGTTCTCAAGTAAGCAACTATGTAGTTCTCTCATGATCCGCACTCTGAATGTGTGTGTGTGTGTGTATTTGAGTTATGACACTATTTTCGAATGTGCAGCTAAAACAAACCTGCTATCTGACATTGGAATTGATTTTGAGGCGATATACCGTAAAGAAAAGAGAATGGAGAAACCAAGCAAAACCCCAGCGACTTCAAATGTAACCATGGGTTCGGGTTCTGGAATTGGACGTGCTGGTGAGAGTGCTCTAAGACCCACATCCAACCCCATGGCGGGTTCAGCAATGGGAATGGGAATGGGTGCAGGGCCAGGGTTTGGATGTGGTTACGGAGGTCTAAACCAGCCCATGGGAATGAACCATATGCCGCAAATTATGGGTATGGGAATGAACAATATGCCTCAGAATATGGGTATGGGAATGAACATTATGCCTCAAAATATGGGTATGGGAATGAACATTATGCCTCAAGATGCAAGAACCACCTGCCGCCGGATTTATGCCGCCTGGAAATTATAATCCAATGATGAGCAGAGGTGGGGGTTATGGTCAGCAACCTTATGGTGGCTACAGATAGAGTTGCAGCTGTAAGCATAGTTATTGTGATATAAAAAGTATTCTTTTTCCTGATAATTTTGTAATTCTTTTTGATTCCGTATAGCATTATTATTCTGTATAACCAATATCAAGTTACTTGATTTCTATATATTCAAAACATTTTTGTCTCTTAATTTTGAGTCATGTAATGACTGGTTGCAAACACTAAACATTAAATTAAAAATCAGTTGATGTTACATGCACTTAATAAGCTTTTTTACTCAATTTATGAATGTTGGTAAGTTAAAATGACTACCCGTTCAACTGAAGGAATCATTCGTTGTTTTGCAAGTTTATTGGTATCAGAGCAAGGCTCTGTTTTGCAGAATGAATCCAAAGAAGATTCTGATTAATCTCGCAAAGGTTGAAGAATTAAGAAGATCAGAGACTTATAAGACTCTGTTTTAAAGGATGAATCGCAGGAAGAAGAAGAGTACGAACGATTTATCTAACCCCAATCAGTATATTCTTCAACTATTGAGTATCTCTGTAAGCTTTCATCAACTGAATCTTGTATGTTGTTTCGGTTGTTTTTGTCATGCTTACAAGGTGTTCGATGAAATGTCTCACCTTTATTTTGATGTTATTTTGCTACTTTCTAATATGATATTAAAACACGTATGGCTGTAGAATTACACTAGGGACCCATTATACTGTACTATCTAATTATTAGTCAAATTAGACCTGGCAAACGGGTTGGGTCGGGTCGGGTCAAAACGGGTCAATTAGAAAAAGGGTTGTTTATGTTCGGGTCAAAACGGGTTCGGGTTGGAACAGGTTCGGGTCGGAATGGGTTTCGGGTCGGGTTGGTTAAAAAAATGTTTTTTTTAAGAAAAGTGATTGTACATCAAGGGGCAATTTTGTCGGGTTAAAACGGGTCTGGGTCGGTAACCTTCTAATAATGTACCTACTTTGTCCAAAAAAACACAGCCTTAATGCATCACCATCTCTATTAACCTTAAAGCAGGTCTGCATGTATTACTGGTAAGTTTCTGTGAGATAACTAAGTATAAACGTAACTGTTACATTTCAGCAAGAAAATCCAATCTTTTCCTCTTCCTGGTTCTGAAAATCCAATTCCATTACATTTGCAATTTGTAAAATTTGGTCAAATGTTCTGGAAGTCACCCAAAGGGTGTTCTGTAAGAATAAAATTCCCAAAGCCTTCCAAGTGGTACTGAAAGAAATTGGATTTGAACCAACCATATTCAGATGGTTCATGGTTACTGTTTTTATAATTTCAAAAATTCGATTATTGGTACTGAAAGAAATTGGAACCAAAGCCGCTGTGGTGCAGTTGTAGCATTTCAAAATAAATAAACAGCCTGGTCTAAAACCAAAATGAATGAAAAATAGTTAGAAAAAAAAATTAAATGTTGAGAGTGGGTTCGCGTGGAAACGGTTTGCGTCGAAACGGTTCGATTCGAAACGGTACTGGTCGAAACGGTACGGGTCGAAACGGTTCGCGTCGAAACGGTACGCGTCGAAACGGTTCGCGTCGAAACAGTACGAAACTCATCCCGACCCGAAACGCGTCTCGTGCGGAAACTAGTGTCTGCCCATAACCCGTTGCGATCCGAAACCCGTCCCGTGCAGAAACTCGTTTCGGCCCGAAACCCGACCCCGTTCCGATCCAAAACCTGTGTCGTGCCGAAACCAGTCTCGGTCCGAAACTCAATTTGAACTGAACCCGTTCCGATCCAAAACCCGTTTCGTGCCGTAGCCCGTCTCGTGCGGATACTTGTGCCGGCTCGAAACCCATTCCGATCCGAAACATGCCCACTTTCTTTAAGACACTAACCCACATCGACCCATTTATTTAATGTTGTCGACCCGCTTTGACCCGAAAATAACAAGATGGAATTTCAAGTGACCCATTGTGACCCATTTAGTTAAAATATATTACCCAAACCAACCCATATAATTTTAAAAGCAACCCAAACTGACCCACTTAGAGGTGGATCTTTATTTCTTATATGGTTTTTAGTTTAATAAAAAAAGTATAAAAAGACGGTAATACCCCTCTGACGAAAGTGGCAAGATTTCAAACTTTTTGAATCCAAATGCGGAAAAAACAAACCTTTGGACGAAAGTCGCAACATTTCCAAGATTTTGGTTTATATCCAAATTAATGCTTTCAGAGATGCATATTTTCAAGATTTTGGTTCTTTTCAAATTAACTGTTTCGCACTTGCATATTCTCAAGATTTATGCTTTTGGGTAGTTTTCATACCCAATGTTGAGTATAATGTTCTAATCAACAGACTTTGACTTCTGCACCAGGCTTTGACTGTTCTTGAATATTTGGTAGCAAATGGGTCAGAACGTGTAATCGAAGATATTAGAGAACATGGATACCAAATATCGGTGTGTTTTTTTTCATTGAAACTTTAGTATCTAAGTTTTCATATTCAAAAATTATAATTTTGTTTTGTTTAATTTTTAATAGAATTTGGCATCTTTTCAATATATCGACTCTACTGGGAGGGATCAAGGGAGCAACGTAAGGAAGAAATCACAAAGTCTTGTTGCTCTTGTCAATGATAAAGAGAAAATACAAGAAGCAAGAGAGAAAGCTGCTGCCAGCAGGGACAAGTGAGTTTTTCTAAAGATTATTAACATTGTTTTGATGCATATGGTGGAAATTTTGACATAAGAGTAACATGCCATTTTCGTCCCTGAGTTTTGGCCAGTTTTACGACTTTCGTCCAAAGGTTGGTTTTTCGTATCCGGATCCAAAAGGTTTAAAATCTTTGCCATTTTCATCCGGCTCGTTAACTCCATCTATTTTAGTTTGTTAAGTCAGGGGTATTTCTGGCTTTTTCACTTTATGTACAAGCATTTACAAGTATTCAAAAGACCGAATTGCCCTTTAAGTTAACAAAAAAGACAAAAATACCCATGAGTTAAGGGAGAAAAATGGATGAAGTTAACGGGCCGGTTGAAAATGGCAAGATTTGAAACCTTTTGGATCCAAATGCGAAAAAACAAACCTTGGACGAAAGTCGCAAAACTGGCCAAACCTCAGGGACGAAAATGGCATTTTACTCTTACTCTTAAGCATGTCAATTCGGGTTATGTTTTTATCTCTCACAGGTAACTGTAAAAATAGTTCTATAGGAAACAGGTCGAAAGTTGCTCAATGTGTTTTTGATGCATAAAAGTATAAACCTCCTAAATAGTTTTATTCAAAAAATTTAGATTATTATTTAACTAATATAGTTTTTACAATCATATTTGACACTAATATTTGTACTGGATTGACAATATTTCAAAGTAGGTTCCGCCAGACATCCGGAGGTTCTGGAGATGATCGATATGACGGGCAATATGGAAGTAGAGATGAAGATCGTAACGGTTACGGTAGGGATTCATATGGACGTGATGGTGAAGACCGCTATAGTTACGGCGATGATGAATATCGCAGAAAAAGTCAAAGTATCGATGGTGATTATGGTGCAAAAAGTCAAAGCTCTGATAGAGATGATGGTCATCATTCTTCTAGGTATTTAACCCTCTAATAATACTCGTCTGTTCTCGCTCAATTGTCCGTTTTTGAATGATTGAGTATATGTGGCACTTTCGACCCGTTTACATATACATGTCAGTTTGGTTTTTGCTTTATCCCTAATGGGTCAGATGGGTTAAGATAAATGGTTAAAATTATTATTGTAATGATATAGTATTTGTAATTGTATTTGTATTTTACTCATTAGTTTATTTGTTAAATTTAAAAAAAAATGAATATTTTTGTTTGCAGAGATAGCAATGCTAGAGTTGAAGATGCTTCTCCTGATGGAAGGTAATAAGATGGTTTCCAGTTTGTTATTACGATATTAAAATCAACAAAATATAATAAAGGAATAATAATATATATTTTGGTGTTGGGGCAGCCGGCTTGAACCAAAATTATCTGGACAAAATCTCGGGGCGCCCCCTAGTTATGAAAACGCTGTAACCGAGGGTGAGGCACCACCTCCGCCTCCCGCCGCTAATACTCTAGGCGCTGTGCTTGCTAGCAACTCTGAACCTCCGGTCGCTGCCACGCCACCGCCTCCGGCAGCCACCACACCTTCATTGATCTCCGACAAGGAACCAGACGGGTTTGACTTTTTTGACCCTCGTGGTCCACCCCCAGGTAAAACTGCTCTTTGTTTATTGCTACTTAATTATTATACCTGTTTAATATATACTTAATAAAAGTTTGTTACGGATACAGCTGTAGCTGCCCCGTCAGCGTCAAGCAATACTGAGGTGGACTTATTTGGTTCTCTATCAGACTCTTTCTCTTCAGATGTATTGGCCCTTGTGCCATCTGAACCGCCTGCTCCTACTAGCTCTAATCCTAGTCAGACCTTTGTGGCTGCATCACCAACAACTCAGGTGCGTCTTTGATAACTCACTACACACTCACACGCACACACGTGTGCACACTCATACACGCATGGTTTGATACTTGTACTTTTTATGCAGCAGTTTGATGATCCATTTGGTGATGGTCCTTTTAGAGCGGCCCCTTCTAGTGATGGATTCTCGGCTCAACAGTCAACATTGCCATTCACTGTCGCTGCGACTGATGTATTCTCGGCTCAACAGTCGAAATCACCGTTTACTGAACCACCTCAGACAGTTGCTCAAACGACGGTGAATGACATGGGATTTGGTGACGGGTTTGACCAAACCGTTGACATTCTAGCAGGTATACTTCCCCCAACTGGACCACCCACGCAGAATGGTTTTCCTTCTCAAACCAGTCAACCCGCCCAGACCCCATTTGGTCAATCAAACCAGACCCCGTTTGATCAACCAAACCAGACCCCGTTTGGTCAACCTAACCAGACCCCTTTTGGTCAACCTAACCAGACCACGTTTGGTCAACCTAATGAGGCCCCGTTCGGTCAATCAAACCAGACCCCGTTTGGTCAACCAAACCAGACCCCCTTTGATAAACCTAACCAGACTCCATTTGGTCAACCAAACCAGACCCCATTTGGTCAACCAAACCAGACCCCATTTGATCAACCTAACCAGACCCCATTTGACCAACCTACGTCCCAGACTAGTTATCCAGGTCAATTTGGTCAACAAAAGCCACAGTCAGCTTTTCCAGTTCAAGGTGGCTACCAGTCTATTCCACCGTCGACGTTTTCGGCTCAAGGTGGTCAGTCTGTGTTGCCACCCAGTTTCCCAGCGGCTCATGGTGGCCAATCTGAGTCGCCACATGATTTTCCAGCTCAGGGCATTCAATCTCAATCTATGCTGCCCTCAGGTCACCCGTCGTCACAGGGTGGCCAATTTGAGTTGTCGTCTGCTTTTCCAGCTCAGAGCAGCCAATCTGTGTTGCCATCTGGTATCCCGACTCAGGGAAGTCAATCTATGATGCCACCCAGTCTCCCAGCGGCTCCGGGCAGTCAATCTATGGTGGCGCCCGGTCTATCGGCGGCTCAAGGCAGTCAGTCTATGTTGCCGCCCAGTCTCCCGGCGGCTCAGGGCACTCAATCTTTATTGCCGTCCAGTCTCCCGGCAGCTCAGGTAAGTCAATCCATGTTTCCGCCCAGCCTCTCGGCGTCTCAGGGTAGTCTCTCCATGTTGCCGCCCAGTCTTCCGGCGGCTCAGGGCAGTCAATCCATTTTTTCGCCCAGTCTCCCGCCGTCTCAGGGCAGTCAATCTATGCTGCCGCCCAGTCTTCCGGCGACTCAAGGCAGCCAATCCATGTTGCCGCCCAGTCTCCCGGTGGCTCACGGCAGTCAATCTATGCTGCCGACTAGTCTCCTGGCGGCTCAGGGCAGTCAATCTGAGCTGCTGTCTAGTTTTCCACCTCAGGGCAGTCAATCTGTGTTACCACCTGGTTTCCCGGCAGCTCAGAATGGTCAATTTGTTTTATCTTCTGGTTTCCCGTCGACTCAGGGTGGTCAATATGTGTCGTCTGGTTTCCCGTCTACTCAAAATGCATCTCTTGGTGGTATTTCTTCTCAGTCGGGTACCGTCTCACAGTTAGGGTTTCCCAATTCCAATGGTCAATCCAGTCAACCTAATAATAACCTTTACGGCGGTTTCCAGCCTCAGGGTCAACCTACATCAGCCCCAACACCGCCAGCTGCCTCGGTTTCAAGTTTCTATCAACAGCCACAGTTACAGTCAAATACCTCCAAGGCCACCCAACCACCATCTGTCACTCCATCAACAGGTGCACTTGCTATCGTTCCTCAACAATCTGCAAAAGAAAAGTTCGAGACCAAATCCACTGTTTGGACTGATACGTTGAACCGTGGGCTCGTTAATTTGAACATCGATGGATGTGAGTTATTTTGTTATATAGATAATACGGTTTTTTTTTATAGCGTACACATACATATACATGCAGGGAAGGGATCATGTGAGGGCTATAACCTGCAAAGGAAAAAACAGTTTTTTTAATTATTTATTATAATTATTATATTTGTTTTTATAATAATAGGGATAAAAAGTGCCACTTTATACCAAAAAATACACTATTATAGTAAATTGTTTTTGAACGACGCTTTATTGATAAATGCTTTTTTGAACAACACTCTTTTTTTTAAAGGGCTCCATTTCCAGAAGACTTTTAAAGTATATTGTCATGACAAAAAAGGCCAGTCAACCAAGCGGAAATTTTAATTTTATTTTATTATTTTATATGCTACTAGTTCTTATGGATTTTTTCAAAGTAAAAAAAATATATGTAGATTGACGAACTACATACATATATACCTTGTATGAGCTATATATATTACCTTCACGAGCTACATGTATGTAGCTCGTGAATCTACACATTTTTGTTTCCTAAACTTTTTACAATAATAAACATTTAATATGAAAAGTGAAAAAAATTAAAAAAATTTGCTTGGTTGGTTCTCTCAAGTTCTCAAGTAAGCAACTATGTAGTTCTCTCATGATCCGCACCCTGAACATGTGTGTGTGTGTGTGTATATATTTGAGTTATGACACTATTTTCGGATGTGCAGCTAAAACAAACCCGCTATCTGACATTGGAATCGATTTTGAGGCGATAAACCGTAAAGAAAAGAGAATGGAGAAACCAAGCAAAACCCCAGCGACTTCAAATGTGACCATGGGTAAGGCCATGGGTTCGGGTTCTGGAATTGGACGTGCTGGTGCAAGTGCTCTAAGACCCGCATCCAACCCCATGGCGGGTTCAGCAATGGGAATGGGAATGGGTGCTGGCCAAGGGTTTGGAGGCGGTTACGGAGGTCTAAACCAGCCCATGGGAATGAACCATATGCCGCAAAATATGGGTATGGGAATGAACAATATGCCTCAGAATATGGGAATGGGAATGAACAATATGCCTCAAAATATGGGTATGGGAATGAACAATGGGCAAGGGTACCAGATGCAACAGCCACCTGCTACTGGATTTATGCCGCCTGGAAATTATAATCCGATGATGGGTAGAGGTTATGGTCAGCAACCTTATGGTGGCTATAGATAGAGATGCAGCGGTAAGCATAGTTATTGTGATATAAAAAGCTATTCTTTTTCCTGATAATTTTGTAATTCTTTTTGATTCCGTATAGCATGCATTCTGTATAACCAACATCAAGATCCTTAATTTCTATATATTCAAAACATTTTTGTGTCTTGATTTTGAAACGTGTAATGACCAAAGCATGTTAAACAATGCGGCTTTCATGTATTTTTTTTTAAAGAAGTGACTAAAACAATAACATGACATTACGACATGACATTTCGTGTAATTTACTAAAATAAATACGTAAAGACTTACGAGCCTTTGACGATTAGTTTGAGACCAATTTCTCTATTTGTTAATTAGTTTTTTTAGGGGAAAATGGTTATTTTTGTCGAACCTTATAGAATATAATCGAATTTAACTCTGTATTTCATATACACAATTTGCACTTGTTAGTGGAAAGAAATTGAGTGGAACGTATCATTTGGGTCTGAAATAATTGTGTGAAGACCTGTGAGTCTTTGACATGACCCAGCTTTTATGTGTGAAGACTTGTTAGTCTTTGATATGACCCAACTTTAATGTTTGTTTAACTAGATACAAATTGTGAAGACTTGAGTCTTCCGACAATGCGCACAAATTTTCCACGCATATGTTGAAACGAAAGTAGAAAGAAAATCAACACAAATTTTCCACGCTATTTCGAACTTGGGAGTGTATATAAGCTGGGCATATTTGGTGACATATCAAACATTTAAGATTTGATACAACAAAAATGGCAAGTAAGATTTACCATAAACATTTTACCCATCCTATTTTCTTCTTTATTCTTACACTCTTTGTGTTGGAATCATTTACCACTACAATTGCCCTTGACTGGTCTCTAACACCACCTCCGACTTCCCCTGGCAATCGTACTGGTAAGTGTACCAAAAAGGAGAGACAAGCTCTTCTTCATTTCAAATCAAACATTCATTACGACCCTCAAGGCCTTCTGGATACATGGACACCCGGAGAAGAAGAAAAAGTAGCAACCAATGATTGTTGTTACTGGAGCGGAGTTGCGTGCAACAACCAATCCCGTGTCACAAGTCTTGACTTGCGCGATGGATTTCTTGGAGGCAAGATTAGTCCTTCATTGCTTAACTTAAGCTACTTGAATTATCTTGATCTTTATGGCAATTCGTTTAATGGAATGATTCCCATGTTCATTGGTTCCATGACCCAATTAAGGTATCTTGACCTTGGTTGGAATGATTTTAATGGAACCATTCCCATGTTCATTGGTTCCATGACCCAATTAAGGTATCTTGACCTTAGTGGGAATAGGTTTAATGGAACGATTCCCATGTTCATTGGTTCCATGACCCAATTAAGGTATCTTGACCTTGGTGGGAACAGGTTTAATGGAACGATTCCCATGTTCATTGGTTCCATGACCCAATTAAGGTATCTTGACCTTGGTGGGAACAGGTTTAATGGAACGATTCCCATGTTCATTGGTTCCATGACCCAATTAAGATATCTTAACCTTGGTTCAAATGATTTTAATGGAACGATTCCCATGTTCATTGGTTCCATGACCCAATTAAGGTATCTTAACCTTGGTTGGAATGATTTTAGAGGAACCATTCCTTCAGAACTTGGAAACCTCACAAACTTGCAAGAGCTTTCACTTAAATCTCTGAGTAATTGCACAATTGAAAACCTAGACTGGTTGTCTCATCTTTCTCAGTTGGACAGACTTGACATGTCAGGTACATCTCTGGGCAAAGTAGACAACTGGGTAAATGTGATTTCAAGTCTTAAAAAACTATCAGAGTTATTTTTAAATGGATGTGACCTCTCCTATGTCATGCACCCATATTCATATGTCAACTCTTCTTTTTCTTCATCTATTGTTACCCTTTCTCTCCAAGAAAACAATCTCAACTCATCCATGTATTACTGGTTGTTCCCTTTAACTAGCAATGCACTTGTAACACTTGATCTCTCTAGTAACATGTTAGATGGGATTCCCAAATATCTTGGAAATCTGTGTGGTTTGACATCTTTGTATTTCTGTAGTAACTTAATGCCTATCAAATTACCTGATTTTCTGAGTAACTTGTCTGGATGCACATCAGTTACTTTACAGTATTTGGTTGCCTCATCTAGCGAATTCACAGGGACGTTGTCAGATGATATCCAAAATTTTTCATCCCTACAAGAGCTAGATCTTTCTAATAATCAGTTAGATGGAACTATAAGTGAAAAAGTGTGGCAACTACCCAAGCTTCAAACACTATACGCTTCTTCCAATTTACTTAAAGGTGCCATCTCCGAAAATATTGAAAAGTCAAATATTTTATATGTTTATCTTTCAAACAATTCACTCGAAGGACATATTTGAATATCTCTTTCAACAATATTACCGGGACAGTAACAGATATGTTATCAAATTTTGTCCCTGGAGTTCCTTCAACCATAGATTTGAGTTCCAACAACTTTTATGGTCATATACCGAATGCTCCTTCCAGTTTAGCAAGGCTAGACTTATCCAAAAATAATTTATCTGGACAAATCTTCTTTTTGTGCCAAATTGTTGATGGGTATTTGTCCTTTCTTGATCTCTCACACAACGCATTCACTGGACCAATTCCAGACTGTTTGTGGCATTTCACAGGACTAGAAATTCTTAGTCTGGGATATAACAATCTATCTGGAAGGCTTCCTACTTCTATCAAGTTTTTGATCAATCTTAAGGTCTTGTATTTATACAATAACAACGTCTCAGGAAAGTTGCCCTTATCTTTAAAGAGTTTAACCCAGTTAACCTTTTTGAATTTGGGGGCCAACAAGTTTTCTGGTTACGTGCCTGGTTGGATCGGGGAAAGGTTATCGAGATTGTATGCTCTAATCTTAACATCAAATAAATTCATTGGAAGCATCCCTTCACATTTATGTCAGCTAGAATATCTACAAATTCTAGACTTGTCAATGAATAGACTTCAAGGACCCATTCCCTCATGTCTTGGTAATCTCACTTCCATGGTTCAAGATGGATTAGCAGACTACCCAAATCAACATATTGTTAACAACAGTTTTGTGTATGTTGACCAGTCCTTGATCAAGTGGCAAGGAATTGAGCGTGAATTTGCAAGCACTATAGAATTCGTAAAGATCATCAATTTATCAAGCAACAATTTAACCGGAAAAATCCCGGATAAACTAACCGATCTTCATAAATTGATTGCACTCGACTTGTCAATGAACGCTCTAGTTGGAGAAATCCCGTCCAACATTGATCAGATGAAAGAACTTCAAATTTTGGATCTATCTAGAAACAATCTAAGAGGAGGACTACCATCAAGCATGTCTCAAATGACCTTCCTAAACTATCTAAATGTGTCGTATAACAGCTTGTCAGGAAGAATTCCATCTAGCACTCAACTCCAGTCCTTTGAACCTTCAAGGTACACCGGAAATGCAGGATTATGCGGACTTCCCCTGTCCAAATATTGTCCAGGAGATAAAGAATTAGAAGGTCCACCTGTCACTCGTGAAAATATGGATGACGGGGAAGAAAGATGGTTTTACATTGGAGGGGCCACTGGTTTTGTTACCGGATTTTGGATGGTGTGTATTGCTTTAATTGTTAATCGCCGTGGGAGACATGCTTTTTTTCACGTCATGAATAGCCTTGAAAATTGGGTTTATGTGAAAGTGATGGTGTTCATTGCAAAAGTGCGAAGGGTTTCACGACCATAGTTGTAAGTTGGATTTCATTCTTCTTTTTGTGTGTTGTATTTATTTCTTCTTGTTCTCATTTAGGGATACAAGTATAGTATTTTAAAATGTAATGCGTGATTAAGTTTTAAGTCTGTTTGATGAATAAAATTGCCACCAACACCATGGGTGGCCATTTCGCTTTGTTGTGTCAAATAGAACATTATGCTATATTGTGTATAAGCACGACTTGCAACTACTAGTCTTTGCAAGATCTCACCACTATTCTTAAGACCCAACTTAAATTTTAGAGCAAACGTCATTTTACAACCCTATGGTTAGAAACCTTTGGACATGTAATTAATATATGTATTTTATTATCTATTGAATATGTAATTATTATATGTATATATAGTATCTATAAAAGTATGAAAGTTATTAATCGATGTTTTGTTATTAATCAATGGGCAGGTTGGTATTTTGGGTAATTAACATTAATTTTACTTCTGTCTACGAGTTTAATTAATGTTTGGAAAATTGGTTTTTAATAAACCAACCTTTGTCCCGTTGGTAAATAATAATCTTACCTACGTAATTCGTATACAATAATCCTACCTATCAACATGTTGGTACTCAATGAACTTTCGTTAATTTTTTTTAACTGAAATTAGTTTTTAAGTTTTATTTATTACACAAACAGTCCCTGTAGTTGTAATTTACTAGTTTTAACTATTTTATAAAATTTAATTACATGGCCCTTGACGTTTTTTTGTTTTACAAAATAGTTAAAACTAGTAAATTATAACTACAGGGACTGTTTGTGTAATAAATAAAACTTAAAAACTAACTTTAGTTAAAAAAAATTAACGGAAGTTCATTAAGAACCAACATGTTGATAGGTAGGATTATTGTATACCAATTACGTAGGTAGAATTATTATTTACCAATGGGGCAAAGGTTGGTTTATTAAAAACCAATTTTCCTTAATGTTTTGCTAATAGTAATATAGTTTTTTTATAGGAAACAAGTGTGGATAATATTTTTTTTTTCATGTATTTTGATGAAAAAGTGGATTTGTGTGAAATATATTTATTAAAGGATGTAGATGTCTAAAGGTTTCTTAAAGTGGCCAAAAGTGTCAGGCGAATCTAACTACAGCATTGTAAACTGACGTTTACTCGAAATTTTAATAAAGCATAGACGTGAAATATCCTAAACAAACTCCTGGTAACATGAAACACATACCAGAACCTCTAGTTTAACGCAAAATGAAATTCTTGAATGCACAAACAAGACTTCCCTGCTCTTCATGAAATGGGAGACCATTGCAACGGTATTGATGCATGCACTTCAACGAATACAGGACGAAAAACACATTGTCCACGGGCTACACATTCAACACGTGTGCACGCTAGTCTGTAAGCTGGACACTGTTGTCGTAAG
This sequence comes from Helianthus tuberosus, assembly GCA_030545235.1. Lineage (NCBI taxonomy): Eukaryota > Viridiplantae > Streptophyta > Magnoliopsida > Asterales > Asteraceae > Helianthus > Helianthus tuberosus. Next base: position 7,994,942 of record CM060362.1, read on the forward strand.
TTAAACAATGGTCGCAACCAAGCTAGTCGCAAGAGCTAACTATTGGAAAGATGTATCAAATAACATTGTCTTAATGCAATTAATTTGTTTAATTACCAGAATAGTTTTGCAATTTGTTTCTTCATGTAGGGATATAAATTAAACCAGATGGTTCAGTTTGTCAACCTCAAATGTAAAAAAGTCAACGGATTGCTGACTTAAACCATTGACCATCAAGTATGACTCGTTGAAACATGTAACCCACGTTTATCATTGATTTCATTAAAAATGTGCATTCTAAATAATAACATTAACCTATAATAATATAATATAATGAAAAACTAAAATAGGGCATTATCTTTGCAATTTGGTTCATACCATTGACTAATAGAAGTCAACCAGCTGACTTCCATTCCCCCCTTCTACTACAATCAATGAATTTAAAACAATCACTCAACATTTAACACAACAGAATCTCCGAGAATATTCCGGTGTCATGTAAGACTCCGGTTGGTGAACAAATGAACACGAAGAACACGTACAATTATTCTGCAAACAGTGGATTACGCGGTATGCAGATTATAGTCAAATTAAGTTTGGTTTGCGGGTGGGTTGGGCTATTTTCATGAATCTTGATCATGATCTGCTCAGTGAACTTTCTACATTTGTTCAAATCATAATAAAAATATGTAATAACATATCAAATATATAGTCTTTATTGTAATGCAGCTCAAGAATGTGTGTTACCCAGTTCCAGTGTTAGCAAGTAACCGCCTTTTGTTTCTGTTCATGCATAAATGTCTACTTAATTCAAAAGGGTAATTCAGAAACTCAAGAAACAGTTAGAATCTCAAAGAGAATTTAAAAAGCAACTAACTTTACTGGATCGGTCATTATTGGACTAAGATTCGAATGTCGGTTTCCCAGTTTCTATATTTTTTAAGATACTAGCTTTTGTTTCTGTTCCTGCACAAATTATCATATCGCTCAAACGGGTAATTCAGAAACTTTACTAGATTATAAATTTCCTGCATAAGAGTATGCAGTGTCATCATCTGCTGTTGTCTCCTTCATACACCCGTCAATCATGACCCGTATAAAAATAAATAGGTTGATATGGGTCACTCAATTATATACTGGGTCGCTCTTAGTAAACTAGCCAACTTAAAATGGGTCCAGTTGATAATTTCTAAAATGACCCGGGCTGGCCCGAACCCGTTAACTGACCCAATCCCGACTGCTTTGAAATAATATCTATTTCTGGCGCCGGTAATTATTTTCTAAAAAGTAGAAATTGGAAAAAAGTGTTCCGACAACCCAACCCAATTGACCCGTTTATTTTGCCTCATTTCGACATACATGTTTAAACCAAATAAAATAAATTTATTTTTTATGACATTATTTGTAAAAAGTAAAATTTGAATAAATAAATAAATAAATAAGTGTTTCCAGACAACCTAACCCACCTGACCCATTCATTGTGCCTCTTTAAGACATACATGTATAACTCAAACAAATCAAAGAAAGATACTTGACCAACAAAAACCTAAGTTTTCTCGTTCTTTTACTTTATTTAACTCGTCAATGAAACCTCTATTTCTTTTTGTTTTTCACATAGCATTTGTTTGGTAAAGTATGCAAACAATGATGAACCCGCATATAAAAAGCAACAAACTTTACCAGAATTTGGAGAGTGCACAAAATTTACTCATTGTAGGTCCTGCATAAATTTCCATTTTAAAACCCGCGTATAAAAAGCAACAAACTTTGCCAGAAATCGGCTTTTGTTTCTATTCATTTCATAATGAGACTAAGAACCGAACCCGTGCTTCCAGTTTCTACTTTTAGCAAGAAATCGGCTTTTGTTTCTTTTCTCGCATAAATTCCTATTTCGCTCAAACGGGTAATTCAGAAGATCAACTAAACGGTTAAAATCCCATATCAGAACTGTGACAACCCGTGCTCTCGATCCCAATCGGAAATTGGTTATTATTATTATTTATTACTAATAATAGCACGCGACGAGAGAAACTAACCGTTTGACTGTTTATTAGAAACAAGCATATTTAATTTAGCACGCGCCCATATATATGTAATGAGCAGTGTATTGTTTATGTGATTAATCGAACCCATTTTTCTTCATCATCAAGTCAAGACGCTCACCCATTATATAACACCCATTACCAAGTCAAGACCCCATAATTTAGGGGATTACATCCATGGGCTTGGCCCAACCCAACTCACCTACACACTAAACCCTACCCATTATATAACACCCATTACCCCCTCACCCATCAGCCGAACCACAGTTTTCTCCTCTCTCCCTCCCGATTTTCGTGGTCAGATGATCGGAGCCGGACGGGCGCTCCGGCGAGCCTCTCTGGACGCTCGTTTTCACCGGTAAGCCACAACTCCTACCCACACACACACTCAATCGCATCTCCTCAGCCATCACAGGAACGACCGGGCACCTCCCTAGGGTGGCGTCGCACGACATCGATAGGCAGAGAAGCTGGAGAGAAAGTGAAGCAGAAGGAGGCACGGCGGACGAACGACAGATTCGTCTTCTCGATGACCGGAAAAGCCGCAATCGGCGGCTGGGTTGTGGTTGTTTTCAGTTGGAGGAACGGACAAATCGAGTCATGGTTTCGGGTTTAATCGAGTTCGGTACAGGAGCTATTCAGATACTTCTGGTTCGGGTCCTGTTTAGGCGGTAGTAGTGATTGAAGATTGGGTGGTACTGGTGGATCCCCATCAGCAACAACAGGCGGCGTAGCGGTGGTCGTGTATTTCGGGTCGGCGGTGACGAGATGATGGTGATGATTATTCTGGTGGTGCTTAGAGAATGTAGTTATGCATCTGTGATTGAAATTTCTTGGCTGTTGATTGAAAGCTTGAATCCATGCTTTCATGGAGTGTACAACCCTTCATGCGCAGAGTACAACTGATAGGTGCATATTATTGATTTCAGAAATGATGGGTGTCCTACGATGATTTGAAAATTTTGTGATTTAATACTTTTTGTCTTTTCCTGTTGATTCAAAAGAGTAAAAAGGTTATATGTTGTTGAATTGGTCAACGGCATACTATAACTGGCCCCCACCACTTAATTGGTAATTTTGTGTATAGACCGTTCAATTAGGATGTTGGTTGTGTGAGTCCACTGTTGGACTTCAATTGCTTGGGCTTCCCTAGACCAGTTGGGCCACATGAGCCGTGAACATCCATAATCTCTAAGATGGGTAGCACATTGTTTGGATTGTACTCTATATTTCATTCGTACACTTAAGTATTAAGGGGCTCTTTGGCAACATCTGAATCAATAAGTGCTGAACCAGTAAGTGCTGAACCAGTAAAGTGCTGTTTGGTTGCACATCTGAATGACCGTGTAAAATGACATTTTTACCCTTTTTAATTAAAAAAACCATTTTATTATTAAATATATATACATGTCACCACCACCGTTGCACCTCCACAACACCCACTGCAACTCCATCGTCACCACCACCACCATCAACACCACTGCAACTCCACCGTCACCACCACCACCACTACACCGTCACCACCATCGTTGCACCTCCACAACACCCACCACCGCTTCACCACCACAACACCCACCACCGATCTTCAACAACAACAAGACGATCTTCAATGAGTAAAATAAATAAATGAAAAATCAGTTTAATAAAAAAAAATAACCAAGAAAACGAACTTGGGTGCTGTTCGGCGGTGAGGAGAGGGAGGAGGGCGGCGGGAGGCAGGAGGTGGTGAGGAGAGGGAGGAGGCGGCTGTTCGGTGGTGAGGAGAGGGAGGAGGGCGGCGGGAGGCGGGAGGCGTTCAGTGGTGAGGAGAGGGAGGAGGAAGGCGGCGGGAGGCGGGAGGTGGTTAGGAGAGGGAGGAGGCGGCTGTTCGGTGGTGAGGAGAGGGAGGAGGAGGGCGGCGGGAGGCGTTCGGTGGTGAGGAGAGGGGTGGGGGCGGAGGTCTTGGCTGATGAGAGGTGAAAGGTGTAGGGTTTCTTGTTTATACAGAGAAGAGAAGGGAAAGGGTAACAATATAGTCTTTTTTTTCATTCAGCAACATCTTATATCTGTATGATTCAGCACTCAATGATGCCATTAAGAGGCTAGTATTTTGCCAACCAAACAAATACACCTCTGTCCGAATAAGAGGGGAACCTCTTAATGATTCATTAAGAGGGTTGCCAAACAGCCCCTAAGTCATGGTCACACACTAATTAAATATACATACACTTAAGTGTTTTGGTCGCACAATAATTTATAACCATGAGTCACCTGCTAGAATCTTTTGTGCAAACCTATACGTGTAAACTTATTTGTGGTACAGGGAAAAGATCAAATAGGAAGTTTATTTTGGCTAGGAAGTGTAGGAAGCAATAGGATTATGACATGTGGCAACATATAAAATAAAGAAAAAGGGTATTTTAGTCAATCCAACCCTTTCTTCTTGCTTTTCAAAACCCAGTAACTTCAAAACCCACCATTTTCAAAACCCACCATCTTCAACCATTTCTTCAATTTCTATCTCAATAATCACTACATTATAGTGCGATTTTCATCACCAATCAATGATTCAAACACCCGATCAACGTGTTCTTCAGCTTTTTTGAAGAAAACCCAGTTTAATTTCATACAAAATCTCGTTTTTTTCGGTGATTTTGAAGATAATAACTCGATCCGTTCGATTCGAGCGCTGATAAGTGTTTCAATCATTCAAAATTCGTCAATTGTTGAAGAAATCACTTCGATCCATGTAAGAAATTCTTTAATTTCATTTTTACGATCTGGGTTTTTGATTTAGTCATTGCGTTTTACGATCTTGGCGGGGGTCCGGGGGCAGCGCCCCTGGTAGCGGGGTCCCAGGGGCGGCAGCCCCTGGCGGGGTCCAAGGGGCAGAGCCCCTGGCTAGGGTTGAGCTGCCTCTGGAAACTGCATTGGTTCAGACAGTTAACAGCACAGACAATTCACAGCACAGACAAAACTATTGTCATTGTTCAATGCGTTTTAAAGAGAACACTTTCTTTGGTGTTTTTAGGCAATTGCGTTTTAGAACTAAAACATTTTTATGTGTTTTCTGGCAATTGCGTTTTAGAAAAAACACATTCTTGAAGTGTTTTTGGTGCATTGCGTTTTTGGTAAAACACTTTTTTAGGTGTTTTCAGTCCATTGCGTTTTACAGAGAACACTTTCATTTGTTTTTTAGGGAATTCCGTTTTAGAATGAGTCATTTTTAAGTGTTTTCTGGCCATTGCGTTTTACAAATAAGACATTTGTTTGTGTTTTTGGTGCATTGCGTTTTAGGTAAAACACTTATTTATGTGTTTTCAGTCCATTGCGTTTTACAAAACAGACATTTTAAGTGTTTTCTGGCCATTGCGTTTTAGAAATAAGACATTTGTATGTGTTTTTGGTGCATTGCGTTTTAGGTAAAACACATTTTTATGTGTTTTTAGTCCATTGCGTTTTAGAAAGTACATTTTCTTTTGAGTTTTTAGGCTATTGCGTTTTAGAAATAAGACATTTCTTTTTGTTTTCTGGCCAGAGGAGAAAAAAAAAACTATTTGGACTAAAATGACAATCTAGACAAAAACTCAGGGACTAAAATGGCAATTTACTCTAGTTTTTCACATAGCATTTGTTTGGTAAAGTATGCAAACAATGATGAACCCGCATATAAAAAGCAACAAACTTTACCACAATTTGGAGAGTTTCTGCGCAAAATTTACTCATTGTAGGTCCTGCATAAATTTCCATTTTAAAACCCGCGTATAAAAAGCAACAAACTTTGCCAGAAATCGGCTTTTGTTTCTTTTCATTTCATAATGAGACTAAGAACCGAACTCGTGCTTCCAGTTTCTACTTTTAGCAAGAAATTGGCTTTTGTTTCTTTTCTCGCATAAATTCCAGTTTCGCTCAAACGGGTAATTCAGAAGATCAACTAAACGGTTAAAATCCCATATCAGAACACAGAAAGCAACAAACTTTACTGCCTTAAACCCCGTTTCGCACAAAAGGGTAGTTAAATATTCAAGAAACCGTTAAAACCGTACATTAGAATACTGAAAGCGACAAATTTACCAGAATTATCGTAATGGGACCAAGAACCGAATGTGGTAGCAGAACAAGAGTTCCGGAAGCTCATTAATAACATAAGTTCGTACATACTAACACATGAGAGCCAGCTTAAAAGAATTACAAACAAAATCTAAAATGTAGTTCGGATATTTGCAGGAATTACACTCGATCTTTATATCAAATTTAATGAAGAAATGAAGGGATGAACTTACAGCCGATCTTTTCTTATCTATAAACATGTAGATTTTTACGAAATGTGTGTATTGAGTCTGTTGTGTCTGATAGTTAGTTGAGATAGTTATATTAGTGAGTTAGTTGATTACATGACTATTCTATTCAGATGATCTTTGAGATGAGATTCTTCACCCGACTACATGGCATCAGAGCCATGCTCTGCTGGTTCTATTGGTTTTCTGGTGAGTTTCTGGTAACTTTTTTCGGCCAAATATTTCATCAACAGCAACAGTTACAGTTAAATACTTCTAAAGCTACCCAACCACCATCTGTCACTTCTTCAACAACAGATGCACATTATTCTTCAACTATTGAGTATCTACGTACTCTCCAAATCAGGCCAGACTATATTGTCTTAACCGGGCCCATGTTGGCTTCAAAGTTTGGCTTTTTTGGGCGTTCCACCGGGAAACCATACCGCCGGCTGCCACTTGACCGTCGTTGTGCCACTACAGTAGCATAACTCTCTGGCGTAACACACGGTGGGACGGAAACCCGGTTGGGCTCGGGATCGAACTGACAACCTCACACAAGGCCTAGTCCAAATCCTTCATTGCCTATATCCACCCCAATATGACACAAGTGGGAATTGAACTTGAGTCTCCATTATCCATTAGGTTAGGTGTTAATTTGGAACATGGACCTCAGGCTGTGATGGAGGGTGTGAAACCCGAGTGTTAACGTGCTTATCTTGTGTGATTTATTTCCGTTTACGTGATTATATGCTTTGAATATGTTCACTACGAGCTTTCATGAATTTACAGGTTAATCGCGTAATACGGTGAAGTTAGAGAGTTTAGTGAAGAAACGGAAAAGCACAGATGATTATTAAAGAGATATCAAGTAAACGGGAACTCGTTCGGATCAAAAGATAGCTCAAAGGAACAAGGAATGAGAAGGAATGAAGTCCAGGGCCGTTTGGTAATTAAGTGGAAGTTGAACCATAGTCAAAAACTTCCAGCAAAGCTGGAACGTAACTTACGGTATGAATTGCGTAGTCTACGGCAGAATAGGAGCAAGAACACAGCAAGTCAGGACCGTAACCTACGGTATTCGCATCGTAGGCTACGGTGGATGTAACGAGTCAGCACATTGTTTGTTTGTTAAGGGTTCAGCCGACATAGATAATTAAGTGGGGCTTGACTTTTCATGTAAGATATCAAATTATCATCACAATTCACATGATCAATTGGCCCACCACACAAGGAAGTGGACTCTTTGGAGGATTGTCATTGGGCCGTATGTGGCTTACGGTTGGCATCACATGTTTTATTTGGAAAAAGAAAATTGTTGGGTAATGTGACGGCTGGACATTGACAACACGTGAAAGGGGGGCATTTAATTGAATTCTTAAGAAAAGACATCATCATTCTCATTGGCAGGGACTCACGTGATTTACATCACAAGCACATGGGAAGATTTTGATTAACAGGAGAATTATAAATCACTTTTGGACTTGGCGGCTGGTTAGTGGGCCGACTTTGAGAAGTTGGACGGCCCATGCAACGTATCACGTGGGCTTCAGCTTTGACGGCGGTGGATTTTAAATTGGGCTGCTAACGATAAATCAAAAACATTATCACATCTTCTTGGAGGGCAGACGGCAGAAGGAGGCAGCCGTGGGGGAGTTCACGCATTCAAGCAGGATCAACCCATCATCATGAGCGGCTAGTCGTTTTATGGTTTCCTCCGGATGGAGGGTTTTGTAAGTTGGATAATTTTATGTGTTTGTGACAATCGTTTTAACCTGGTGATCTAAGCATTCGATGCTTTTCACCTTTGATTTGATTAATCAATTGTAACCGGTTGCATTTTATTTAACTTTAATCTTTGATCATTCAGTTCCCGAGAGTTCTAGTAATTGGGATATATTTGCTATGGGATTAGGGTTGGTAGTTGTAACTGATAATTATTTGATAACCTCCCGTTATGTATTGACCGGAGTACTTAGTCGTTGATTATCACAGTTGGCTAATTAGGTTAAACACTTATGTCTATGTAAGTGTTTCGATTAAACACATAATTGAATCTAGCTACAAAACCTGAAATCTGGAGGAACCATTGTTCTTTCTATTGATTTAAATCTCACATTTAGTTTGTAATTTTTAGTTAATCCACAAATCAAACAATCATCAGTTTATTTTTTATAGTTGTTAATAAATACTTAACATTACACACTTTCCACAATCCTCCTCTGGTTCGATATCCGACTTACTCTAGCTACTAGTTTATTCCGGTTTTTGCATGTCCTTAACGACAGACATCAGGCTGGAATCAGGGGCTTGGGCCCAACCTTTTCTCAACCTTCTACTATACACAAAAATCCTCCTGTTGGACCACCTATTTTTTGGGCCTGCTTTTCAAACTGATTTTGAAGCATGTAATGACTACTTACAAACAATAAACTTTAGTTTTTAAACCATTTTTCCACAAATTTAATAGATATTTTTGTTAAAGTTATGAACGTTATTAAGTCAAAATGTCAAAACAATTTGTGTGATTTACTAAAATAAATAGTAAGGACTTAGGAGCATTCGATAATTATTTTAAGACCAATTTCTGTATTTGTTAGTTTTTTTTTATCTTTGGAAGAAAATGGTTATTTTTTTTTCCAAACCTCAGTGGAATTTAACTTTATATTTAATATTGAAAGTGGAAAGAAATTGTTTGGAACGTACCAATTAGGTCTGAAAAAATTGTGTGAACACTTGTATTCTAAAACTTAAAGTAGACAACTGGATAAATGTGATTTTAAGTCTTAAAAAACTATCAGAGTTATTTTTAAATGGATGTGACCTCTCGCATGTCATGCACCCATATTCTTATTCATATGCCAACTCTTCTCTTTCTTCATCTATTGTTATCCTTTCTCTCACCGGGATAATTTAATGATAAAACTGTTGAGACACCGAACAAGACCCCCACTGATCCTTCTCAGTATGACACTTATGAAGATCTAAAGGCTGTTATGGACACCGATTGGTCTAGACTCCCTCACGTGTTATCTAAGTGGTTTACAAAAGTATCCTAATTTGATCTACTCCCTCACAGGCTATAAACCTAGTATAAACTTGGGTTCTCAATTTGACTTGTTAGACAACGGTCAATAGGGAAACTAGTTCAGACTCCTCACGAAGACCCTACCTAGCAATTTACTGACTTAGACCAAACAATAACCTCGCACCCAGGGGCGCAGCTTAGGCTAACCCCGACGCCCCCCCCCCCCCCCCCCGAACTTTTCGATGCGTAGTGTTCTGAATAGTACTTTTGTATAGGTATATACGTTTCCGCCCCCGGTTTCGGAAAAAAATGGGGGGGGGGGGCGTGGCTTCACCAATGCTCGCACCTCACAGCTATTAAGATTAGTAGAACACTTAAACTTATCTAACTATCAATTATCGCTTCTAAGGTATATTGGCCAATTAACCCAAAAGATCACAATACAAAATTATAATCTAGCATGGACCAATGGAAGACATCCACCAAGACTCACACGAAGCAATAAACAATCAAACAATTCTAAACATGCATATACATCAAACCGATAATCAAGTTGACTACTTTCATAAACAATCCATAAAATAATTAAACATCCATAAAAATCAAAACTTTAACAAATCCATTCATCCAGTCTAGGTAGTTTATAAAGTTTAGCTACACACCATTAAGAAATCAAGAACAAATGTCATCACAAAGTAGCAAAACATAATCAAAGTAATAAACAAGAGAACAAGTAAACCCGGATGCCGAACACGCGAGCCAACACGATCCCAAGTCTTCACAACTTCAACCGATGCTTTGTCTTACTCGATTATGCTCCAAAAGATGTCTGAAATTCATCCAAAAGGCTCCCAATTTGTCTAGGGTTGTCTAGGAATGATTAGGGTTAAGTATGGGGCTTAAATATGAAGTTTTACGCGCTGATGAGCCAACACGCCGCGCCCCGCGAGCCATATAGTCCCTCTCCTCGCGGCTCGCGTACTAAGAATACGGTTTCGGCCATAACTTATTCGTTTCAACTCCGTTTTCATCACCGTTTTCGCCTACGGGTTCGTAATTCAATTCTCTATCTTCTCATCTTATCAAATATCCATTTTAATTTCATGAGAATCCTTCACTAAGCCCAAACCTCCTCCCGTGTGTTCGTTTCTTCAGCGTTTCAGCTCGTTTTTACTCCCGGGACCCTTCAAAGCACACAAGACACCATAATATACAAAACCAATGATAAAATGGCACAAAACAACTCAAATTACTATACAAACTATACATGGAAACAGATGTAATTTGCATTACATCAATAACCCTTATCGCTTTCTCGATACTTGGACACCAGAAGAAAAAGAAAAATTACCAACCAATCAGGGGCGGGCCTATGCACTAACAAGGGGCAACGCCCGCTACCGCTACGAACGAATCCTAGATCCGCCACTGCAACCAATGATTGTTGTTACTTGAGTGGAGTCACGTGCAACAACCATTCCCGTGTCACAAGCCTTGACTTGCACGGTTGGTTTCAGATGCAAGCGTCACCTGCCACCGTATTTATGTCGCCAGGAAATTATAATCCAATGATGGGTAGCGGTGGTGGTTATGGTCAACAACCTTATGGTGGCTACAGATAGAGTTGCAGCGGTAAACATAGTTATTGTGATATAAACAGTATTCTTTTTCCTGATAATTTTGTAATTCTTTTTGATTCCGTTTAGCATTCTGTATAACCGATATCAAGTTACTTGATTTCTATTTATTCAAAGCATTTTTGCCACTTGATTTTGAAGCATGTAATGACTAGTTGAAAACAATAAACATTAAATTTAAAATCAACTGATGTTACATGCACTTAATGGGCTTTTTGTTAAATTTATGAATGTTAGCAAGTGAAAATGACTAAAATGTGTTACGGCTAGTAAAGGTGGACATTATTTGAAAGGAAACGATCAAAATCACAATATGACCTTACCACATAATCGTTAATTCCAATAATACATACAAAATATATGTATAAAGACTCACCAGCCTTTAGCAATTAGTTTAATACTAACTTACTATATGTTTATTAATTTTTTATGCACTGTGTACTATTTATATACACATGTATAGCACTTGGCCGTATTTGTAATTTACTCTAAAAATTATGTGAAGACTTACAAGTCATTAACGATTAACTTGATACCAGCTTCTCCATTTGTTAATTAGTTTCTTTTATGCATTGTCTGCTCCACATTATTTATATGCATACACTTATCACTTAACCAAAAAAAATATGTGCAACGCATTTACTTTTTCTTGAACATCCAACAAAGTTCAGCCACCCGGGTACACCTATAGGCAAAAAAGCCACCAACGCCCGCGATCCCGGACAACGCTAACAATTCCAGGGGAAACCCACCACTCAATGGCTCATTATGGTAGGTGGGCAAGTTAGATGCTTAAATACATGAAAACTTCTAAACGGGTCAAAATAAAGTAGGTGGTAAAATGTTGGTTTAAGTGTAATAAAGAAAAACGTAAACCGGGTAACGGGAGCGTAAACTATATGAATAATGGATCCGGGTAATGGATCATAGCTTAGATATGTTAAGAAACGAACCCCAAGAGATTAAAATGAGTTTGGATAGCTTTGGATGTAAATTGGGTGAAAAATAAATGTGCAGAGTTGACACGGCCGGGTGAAGGGGCTGTGAAAAATACATGTTTAGTTGACACGGTCGGGTGAACATTTGACACGGCCGGCTGAAGGGGCTGAAAAAAAATAATTTCTTGTGTTCAATTATTTTGTTCAAATGCTTTGATTTCTAATCGTTTGAATGAAATGTAGGTTTAATATGCGATGCCGGAGGACGATCAAGCTCGTTAAAGAACCGAACTGTAACATCCCGAAAATATAAAACACTATATCAGAATAATAAAGCCTAAATAAATGGGAGTTTACTAACTAGAAATTTTTAACCTAGTTAGTTAACTAGTCTAGAAATAGCCTATAGAGTGATTAAAAAGGCTATCAAACCATATGTTGAGCAAAATAGAGGGACCAAATTTGTAAACTCTAAAACTTAATTAAAGTTATCAAATAAAAATAAACCAAACACCCCAAACCAGGGTGTTGGTCGATCAGAGAGGAGCAGGGGGCGACATCCCCAACCCAAGAACCCTAATCACACAAATCTCTTAAATTGAAGATGAAATTCTGATCCAAAACAAAATCCGAGTTTAGATTATCGATCCTCATCACAAGAGGATCAAAAGGTATGTAAAAATTTGTGTTAAATCCTTGTTTGAAATTCTCATGATTTTGGAAATCTGAAATTAGATGCTTGCATGTTTGTTACTTGGTTAGATTGAAGTTGAATAGGTGTTTAGAAGTGCAACCTAGTTAACTATTTGAGAAATCATGCCCAAATTCAGAGAATTCTATGAATCCATGGAAGCTAGGTTATGGGTTTTATAAGACGATGATGAACTCTAGGATTTGAATGATAATTCTAGTATAAATTTCATCATAGGAGGTAATTCCTGTGATATTGATGTTAAAATATGTGCAAGGCTACTAATAAAAGTGAAAATTGAGGTTTAAAGTTCAAGTCATGAACTTGGAAATGATGGCAGGAAAATCTGACCCGTTAGGTGTTTGTAGAAATGCCTAAGTGAGGATTTTTGATGTTAAATTTGATGAGAACGCATATTTGATCATGTTTCACAATGATATGAAAATGGTCATGGAAAGAGTTCTAAACAAGTTGTAAAACTGAATTTTTAGGCAAAGAGTCCGGATCATCAAGCGGACAAGCCGAAGGGAATTCACGAGGGAAAGGCGTGCTCTAAAGGTACGAAACTATTGCTTCGTTACATTTAGGTTAACTATCGTTCTTATGTTATAGTGAAAGGCATGATAAATAGGATAGAACAATGTGTCACGAAAGTGATTGTGTTTCTTAAACAAGTAAACGGGTCAAAACAAGTGAAAAGCATGAAATCTTGCATATCCTTATTGGTGTGTAAATTCAGCACCCAAACGGGTCAAACAAGTTGTGGTAATAAGCACAAAGCATGACACTATTATATAAGGCGTGAATTACATGATGTGTAAGTCGTGTAGCGAACATCATAAGCAAATTAAGAAACTTTGCTTTTAATATAAGAGTTAAGGTTTAGATATGATGCATAACAATAGTACAAACGACTAACTAAAAAGCCTCGTAATTTAATTTGTAAGTTAATTCCGTAGACATGCCCGCATAAGAATGGTTGAGTATTATCATAAGTAAAATACAGGTATGGAGAAATTAGACCAGTCGCTTAACAAATTATGTGAAATCAAGTTGTTTTGATGCATAAAAGAATCAGCAAAACTGCATTTGAAACAAGGGAGTTTTGTGCAGGACTCACCGTAAATTACGGTGGAACCGTAATTTACGGTGACCTGCAAATCTGTTACGGTGGGATCCTACTGGTTTACGGTGGAACCAGGAATTCCCAGATGTCACCGTAAATTACGGTAACACCGTAATTTACGGTGGAGACAGGAAATTTATATTTTTTTTTATTTAAACTAATGGGTAACATATGTTTAATCTTATTTCCCAAAGTCAAAACTAATGTTCTAATGGTTTTGACCCTAGGTGGCTAGATGGATCTTACGGATGGTGGTCAAGCAGTATCAAGAACCGAACACGATAAATGAAGCTTCCGCTATATTTTAAAACTTTTGTAATCCTTGTATATGGGTTGTAATCACATTGTTGAACATCTTTTAAATGTTTTCAATTAGGATATTAGAAATTAAGTTAGATGCAAAATATGAACTTTGACATGTAAAACAGGTTTTGTAATCAATTATATTAGAAATGGTACGAACTATTATAAATATCATGGGTTTAAATTTAGGGTGTTACAAGTTGGTAATCAGAGCTCAAGGTTGTCAATAAGTGTTCGGTTCAAGCTTGATCGTTCGTCCGGTAAGAATTAATTTGTGTTGTTAATAAATTAGGTACTACGTATAAAATGAGAAATGGACAATATGCATGAAAAGAGTGTGTAAGCTCACTCAAAAAGCAAGAAATGCATGAAACATGAACTATCAAATCAAGTTATGGACTTGATTAAATAGAAACATGAATGATCAAATCAAGTTATGGACTTGATTAAATAGAAACATGAATGATCAAATCAAGTTATGGACTTGATTAAATAGAAACATGAATGATCAAATCAAGTTATGGACTTGATTGGATAGAAACAAGAATTATTAAATCAAGTTACGAACTTGATTGAGTTAAAACAAGAATGATTAAATCAAGTTACGAACTTGATTAAATCAAAACAAGTAAAGCATGTGTTATAAATAGAATGTTTAACAATCTATGTAAACATTTCAGAAATCGAGATGGCTGATGGAGACAATGATAATGCGGTGCCAAGAGTCACCGAACAAGTGAGGGAAGTGATTGCCGAAGAGGTTGGAAAGGCGATCGAAAACAGTTTGTCGGACTTTATTGATAAAATCCAAGACACGGTTTTATCAATAGTAGAAGATAGAATCAAGAAACTGGAAGATGATTCAAATATAGTAAAGGAAAAGCGTGGAGGACGAAAGCCTTGTTCATACAAGGAATTCATGGCTTGTAAACCACCAGTATACAATGGGGAGGTTGACCCAATAGTGTGCCAACGATGGCTAAGTGACATCGAAGAGGTATTCGAGAGAACCCATTGTGACGAAGAAGACTACGTAGCCTTTGGTACGGGTCAACTAAGGAATCAAGCGAAAGATTGGTGGGACAACAAAAAGAAGGAGATTGGAAGTGAAGCGGCTAAGGCCATGTCTTGGGAGGAGTTTAAGACGCCGTTTCTTAAACACCATAGCCCCAAAGCGGTCATAAACAAGATCAAGGAAGAGTTCATGCAACTCAGACACAAAGGTGAATCCATAGACAAGATCACGGGAATGTTTATGGACAAAATGAAGTTCTGTGATGATTTGATAACGAACGAAGAGCAAAAGGTCTATTATTATCATAATATGCTAAGTGCGGAATATAGAGAGTTCATAACCCCTTCAAAGTAAGAGACCCTTACCGAGATTGTTAACGCTGCTCGGGAAAGGGAGATTGAATTGAAGAAGAGTATAGAACGGGGCGAACGAAGGGCACAAGATGTGAATCCAAGCCCTGCCAAGAAAGCAAGAACGAGTGAATCCGCAAAGAAATCCGACGCTAGAGGTAGTACATCAGGTTGCAAAATTTGTGGGAAGAATCATAAGGGCGAATGTCGTTACAAAGATAAGCCATGTCCCATATGCAAGAAAAAGGGACATATGGCTATGTCATGCCCGGAGAAAGTGACGGTTTGTTACAACTGTTATCGAACGGGTCACAAGAAGTCGGAGTGCCCGGAACTGGTTGGAAAGAAGGATGGGCAAGAACCGAAAGGTGAAGCCCCGAAAGCAAAGGCAAGATCTTTCCAACTAACTGCTGCAGAAGCGAAAATTGAACCTGACGTGGTCTCAGGTATATTTGCTGTAAATTCAATTCCCGCACACGTGTTATTTGATACGGGTGCGAATAAATCCTTTGTTTCATATGGGTTTATTCGACATCCTTCATTTATTCTAACGAAATTACCTGTGCCTTTAGAAGTAGAGATAGGTAATAACAAAAGCTTTATTGTTTGTGATGTATGTGAAAATTGTAAACTGAGCATCGATGATGAAGAATATTTGATAAATCTAATCCCGATGTCTATGGGAGAATTCCAAGTAGTCGTGGGGATGGATTGGCTATCTCAATACCATGCAAAGGTCGTGTGTTTTCGCAAAGAGATAAAACTAACATCTCCGAGCGGAAAACACGTCACCATTTACGGCGAAAAACGAGGCAACCCCATAGTATGTTCGATGTTGAAAGCTCACAAGCTCATGAAGCGAGGATGCAAGGCATTCATGATTTATGCAAATGAGGCCGAGAAAGAATCACGGAAGATTGAAGATGTACCGGTAGTACGAGATTATGAAGATGTTTTTCCGGAAGAATTGCCGGGGATACCGCCTGAACGGGAAGTAGAATTCGGAATCGAATTGATTCCGGGCGCGAAACCTGTAGCAAAATCCCCATACCGACTTGCACCATCGGAACTACAAGAGTTGATGTCTCAAATTCAAGATTTGCTAGACAAGGGATTCATAAGGCCGAGTGTGTCTCCTTGGGGCGCACCGGTGTTGTTTGTGAGAAAGAAGGACGGGAGCATGCGCATGTGTATCGATTATCGGGAGTTAAACAAACTCACGGTAAAGAACCGATACCCGCTTCCGAGGATAGACGATTTATTTGACCAACTACAAGGCGCGAGTTGGTTTTCAAAAATTGACCTTAGGTCGGGGTGTCACCAACTAAAGGTCAAAGAAGAAGATGTGCCGAAGACGGCTTTTCGCACAAGATATGGACATTACGAATTTCTCGTAATGTCATTTGGGCTAACAAATGCGCCCGCCGCTTTCATGGACCTCATGAACCGGGTTTGCAAGCCAATGTTGGATAAGTCGGTCATCGTGTTTATCGATGATATCTTGGTGTATTCGAAAAGCGAAGCTGAACACGCACGCCACTTGCAAGAAGTGTTAGAGACACTTAGACGAGAGAAGCTTTATGCAAAATTTTCTAAATGTGCCTTTTGGTTACGAGAGGTACAATTTCTCGGCCATGTCATAAATGCCGACGGAGTTTTGGTGGATCCGTCAAAGATAGAGGCGGTGTCAAAATGGAATCTTCCGAAGAATCCTTCGGAAATTAGAAGCTTTTTGGGGCTTGCTGGATATTATAGGAGATTCATTCAAGATTTCTCCAAGATTGCATCGCCGCTAACAAAGCTAACCTAAAAGAAAGCAAAGTTTGTTTGGGGAGTCGATCAAGAAAAAGCGTTTCGGACGCTAAAAGAAAGGCTAACTCAAGCTCCGGTACTGACATTGCCGGACGGAGTCGAAGACATGGTGGTTTATTCTGATGCTTCATTATCGGGACTCGGTTGCGTGTTGATGCAACGGGGCAAGGTAATAGCCTATGCCTCGAGACAATTGAAGATACACGAGAAGAAATACCCCACACACGATCTTGAGCTAGCAGCGGTGGTATTTGCATTAAAAATATGGAGGCATTATTTGTATGGGGTAAAATGCACCATATTCACCGACCACAAGAGCTTGAAATACTTCTTCGATCAGAAGGAGTTAAATATGCGACAAAGGCGATGGTTGGAAACGGTGAAAGACTATGATTGTGAGATACATTATCACCCCGGAAAGGCAAATGTGGTAGCGGACGCTCTGAGCAGAAAAGCGGATTATGTCCCGATACGAGTACGATCGATGCAACTCGTGGTAACCTCGGGTATACTTGAACGTATTCGAGAAGCGCAATTAGAAGCTGTAAAAGAAGAGAATTGGAAGAAGGAAAGAATAATTGGACAGTTGAAAGACTTGTCGGAAGGGAATCACGGGTTAAAGACTCGATCCGGAAGGATATGGGTCCCACATACCTGTGGAGTAAAGGCGCTTCTACTTGATGAAGCTCATAAATC
Organism: Helianthus tuberosus; assembly: GCA_030545235.1. NCBI lineage: Eukaryota > Viridiplantae > Streptophyta > Magnoliopsida > Asterales > Asteraceae > Helianthus > Helianthus tuberosus. The sequence goes on from CM060362.1 coordinate 8,012,815, forward strand.
CCGTTATTCAATTCATCCGGGTGCGACCAAGATGTACAATGATTTGAAACAAAATTATTGGTGGCCCGGAATGAAGAGGGATGTGGCGAAATATGTGGAAAAATGCTTGACATGTTTACAAGTCAAGGCGGAGCACCAGAAACCATACGGTAAACTCCAACCGTTAGAAATTCCGGTTTGGAAATGGGAACATATTACAATGGACCTGTTAACCAAACTGCCTAAGACGAATCGTGGTTTTGATGCCATATGGGTAGTGGTGGATAGATTGACGAAAAGTGCTCACTTCATTCCGATTCGTGAGACTTATACGTCAGAAAAGATGTCAGAAGTCTATACCAATGAAATCATAGCACGTCATGGAGTGCCGGTGTCCATTGTGTCTGATAGGGATACCCGGTTTACTTCGAATTTCTGGCGTGATTTCCAAGAACAAATGGGGACCAAGTTGTACATTAGCACTGCGTACCATCCCCAAACGGATGGACAAAGTGAAAGAACGATACAAATATTGGGTGACATGCTACGGGCATGTATAATCGACTTTGGAGGCAGTTGGGATGTTCACCTACCGTTAGTCGAGTTTTCGTATAACAACAGTTACCAATCTAGTATTAAAATGGCACCATACGAACTGCTTTATGGTAGGAAGTGTCGAACCCCGGTTTGTTGGGGTGAAGTGGGTCCACGTGAACTTGCTCACCAAGACATAGTACGAGCCACGAACGAAAAGATCGATAAAGTTCGGGCACACTTGAAAGCGGCTCAAGACAGGCAAAAGGCGTATGTTGACAAAAGGAAAAGGCCAATTGAATTTCAAGTCGGTGACATGGTCATGCTAAAGGTGTCCCCATGGAAAGGTGTTATTAGATTTAGAAAGAAGGGGAAGTTAAGCCCAAGGTTTATCGGGCCATTTAAAATCATCGGAAGAGTTGGCAAGGTAGCTTACCGTCTTGAATTACCGGAGGAGCTGAGTGGGATCCATGGCACGTTTCATGTATCGCAATTAAGAAAATGCCTAGCAGACGAAACGACATATATCCATTACGACGATATCGAAGTGGATAATAGTCTAAATTATGTGGTGAGACCGGTTGAAATTTTAGACAGAAAGGTCAAACGTTTACGAAATAAACAAATTGACCAAGTCAAAGTCAAATGGGAGCATAGGAAAGGTTCGGACACTACATGGGAGTCCGAAGAGGAGATGCGACGTCTTCACCCTACATTATTTGGTACGTACTTTGGTTTCGGGGACGAAACCCTTTTTAAGGGGGATGGACTTGTAACATCCCGAAAATATAAAACACTATATCAGAATAATAAAGCCTAAATAAATGGGAGTTTACTAACTAGAAATTTTTAACCTAGTTAGTTAACTAGTCTAGAAATAGCCTATAGAGTGATTAAAAAGGCTATCAAACCATATGTTGAGCAAAATAGAGGGACCAAATTTGTAAACTCTAAAACTTAATTAAAGTTATCAAATAAAAATAAACCAAACACCCCAAACCAGGGTGTTGGTCGATCAGAGAGGAGCAGGGGGCGACATCCCCAACCCAAGAACCCTAATCACACAAATCTCTTAAATTGAAGATGAAATTCTGATCCAAAACAAAATCCGAGTTTAGATTATCGATCCTCATCACAAGAGGATCAAAAGGTATGTAAAAATTTGTGTTAAATCCTTGTTTGAAATTCTCATGATTTTGGAAATCTGAAATTAGATGCTTGCATGTTTGTTACTTGGTTAGATTGAAGTTGAATAGGTGTTTAGAAGTGCAACCTAGTTAACTATTTGAGAAATCATGCCCAAATTCAGAGAATTCTATGAATCCATGGAAGCTAGGTTATGGGTTTTATAAGACGATGATGAACTCTAGGATTTGAATGATAATTCTAGTATAAATTTCATCATAGGAGGTAATTCCTGTGATATTGATGTTAAAATATGTGCAAGGCTACTAATAAAAGTGAAAATTGAGGTTTAAAGTTCAAGTCATGAACTTGGAAATGATGGCAGGAAAATCTGACCCGTTAGGTGTTTGTAGAAATGCCTAAGTGAGGATTTTTGATGTTAAATTTGATGAGAACGCATATTTGATCATGTTTCACAATGATATGAAAATGGTCATGGAAAGAGTTCTAAACAAGTTGTAAAACTGAATTTTTAGGCAAAGAGTCCGGATCATCAAGCGGACAAGCCGAAGGGAATTCACGAGGGAAAGGCGTGCTCTAAAGGTACGAAACTATTGCTTCGTTACATTTAGGTTAACTATCGTTCTTATGTTATAGTGAAAGGCATGATAAATAGGATAGAACAATGTGTCACGAAAGTGATTGTGTTTCTTAAACAAGTAAACGGGTCAAAACAAGTGAAAAGCATGAAATCTTGCATATCCTTATTGGTGTGTAAATTCAGCACCCAAACGGGTCAAACAAGTTGTGGTAATAAGCACAAAGCATGACACTATTATATAAGGCGTGAATTACATGATGTGTAAGTCGTGTAGCGAACATCATAAGCAAATTAAGAAACTTTGCTTTTAATATAAGAGTTAAGGTTTAGATATGATGCATAACAATAGTACAAACGACTAACTAAAAAGCCTCGTAATTTAATTTGTAAGTTAATTCCGTAGACATGCCCGCATAAGAATGGTTGAGTATTATCATAAGTAAAATACAGGTATGGAGAAATTAGACCAGTCGCTTAACAAATTATGTGAAATCAAGTTGTTTTGATGCATAAAAGAATCAGCAAAACTGCATTTGAAACAAGGGAGTTTTGTGCAGGACTCACCGTAAATTACGGTGGAACCGTAATTTACGGTGACCTGCAAATCTGTTACGGTGGGATCCTACTGGTTTACGGTGGAACCAGGAATTCCCAGATGTCACCGTAAATTACGGTAACACCGTAATTTACGGTGGAGACAGGAAATTTATATTTTTTTTTATTTAAACTAATGGGTAACATATGTTTAATCTTATTTCCCAAAGTCAAAACTAATGTTCTAATGGTTTTGACCCTAGGTGGCTAGATGGATCTTACGGATGGTGGTCAAGCAGTATCAAGAACCGAACACGATAAATGAAGCTTCCGCTATATTTTAAAACTTTTGTAATCCTTGTATATGGGTTGTAATCACATTGTTGAACATCTTTTAAATGTTTTCAATTAGGATATTAGAAATTAAGTTAGATGCAAAATATGAACTTTGACATGTAAAACAGGTTTTGTAATCAATTATATTAGAAATGGTACGAACTATTATAAATATCATGGGTTTAAATTTAGGGTGTTACAAGAACACAATCAAGATTCAAGCTTCCGCGAAATGATTCGTCGTCACGTTTTTAAACGGCGAATTCTCTATGAAATGTTGAATTGTGTTATTTCTTAAAGTTTTTAAGAAATGCATATTTTTGTAAAATATGTGTAAACATATTTAAATAATTATAATCAAAATTTATATAAAAATCGTATAAATGGACTAAGGGTCTTACAATATTTGGATGAAACTGGCAAATATAAAACCACAGGGACAATTTTGGCAATTTACTCAAACCCCTTTTAATTTCTTTTATTTAATTATTTTTGTTACATATATAATAAAAAAGAATATACATGGAGTTTTTAGAAAAAAAAATTAATAGTTTTGTTACATAATTTTTAAAAATTTTCATCCAAATCATTAACTCAGTTTATTTTTTTCTGTTAAGGTAAAGGATGTTTTAAATTTTATAAATTAAGACATAAATTAATTTGCAGCTTCTTTATATAAATCAGTTTTATAAAGAGAAAACGTCATTGGTGTGCAACACATAACAATCGATTACAACTTTTAGTATTTATCAGTTGTAGAGATAGAAAAAAATTGTAAAACGTTACATATTTTTTAAATGTGTTGAGCACCTAGGAAATATGTTGGTAGAAATAAAATATCTATTTAATTCAGATTATGAGGGTAACTAACTAATACGTATTCTAAGTGGCTTGAGTGAAGAAACTTTTGGTTCATAGCATTATAATTACAATTTGGTGGGTAATTTTAAGGTTTGGTAACGATACGTTGTTTGATAGGGGGGGGGGGACTGGCTTCTGTTTTTCCTTAGGAGGGAGATTAAAAGAGTGGAAGATGAATAACAAACTTGGTACATATGATAAGATTTTTTTATTTGACCCTTTTGAATAAGGTCTCAAGCATTTTAGTTTTATAAAATTTAGAGGTTTAAGTAGATTTTATTTTTATAAAACTGATCTATACAAAAAATTAGAAATTAATTCTTCTCTTAGTTTATAAACATTCTCCGCCTTAATAGAAAAATTAACTTAGTTAGTGGTTGGATGAAAATTTACAAAAATTATGTGACAAAGCTATTATTTTTTTCATATAAAAATTGCATGTATATTCTTTTTTATTATATATGTAACAAAAATAATTAAATAAAAGAAATTTAAAAGAGTTTGAGTAAATTGCCAAAATCGTCCCTATGGTTTTATATTTGCCAGTTTCATCCAAATATCCTCAACTTAACAAAAAAAATAAACTTAGTTAGTGGTTTGGATGAAAATGACAAAAAGTTACAAACGTTGGGGGCAATTTGGTACAAAAGTGTCATTTTGGACGAAAATAACAAATCTGCCCAAAACTCAGGGACGATTTTGACAATTAACTCATTATAATATTTGGTTTGAAAATTGAAATTCACAAAATATCAAATCTTTCGTGGACTATATATCAACAGACTTCTTATCAGGCCCAACACATAGTTGTTTTTTTAGTGGGCTTTATATATTGAGAAGTCATTCGTGGACTAGGTTGTTTTCATTGGCTTTAAAAAAAATGTTATTTTATTTGTGTTAGAAAACAAGGTTTGATTTGAAGATTTTATTTTATCATTCATCATTGCCCTGCTTGTGGTGTGCACATATAAAGTATATATGTGTGGGCGCTCGGGGGCCAAAAGTGAAATGGTACTAACTTTAACGTTATTTTACTAATTTCTTGAAAATAACGTTAAAAGCGGCGGATGATTAATCATGCATCATGTGGTGATGTTGATAGCTGAAAGACACGGGGTACATGTACCAATCAGTCTCTGTCCCGATTGTTTGAGTGTTATGTGTCTTAGGTCCAAGGCTTAATACAAAACTACAATCGAGCCGGGGGTCTCACTGAAAGCAATCTCTCTATTCCTACAAGTAGAAGTAAGGTTGTCTACATCTACCCTCCTCAGACCCTACCTTAGCTTTGCTATTGGTGGGATTTACTGAGTATGATGATGATGATGATTTTATCATTCATCATTCGTGACTTTACTCTTCGTGAGTTTGGGCCCAGCTTATATTTTGTGAATCTTAGTCCTATTTTTCGTGGGCCTCTATTTTATTTGTGGACATTTTTCTTAGTGGACCTAAATTTTTGGTGGACCTTGTTTAAAAAACCAATTTTTCGAAATTTTAGATGCAGGCCCACTAAGCACTTGCATCAATTTTTAAATGGGATGATGACATCTATTATTTTCATGAGACAATCATTTTGTCGTGAATATTAGTTTTTGAAAGGTTTTTCGTAAGGTCTGGTCTATTCGCACACGGTCTTTGTCTTTTTGCACATTCAAAGCGCCCCGCTTTGGCCATAGCGGGGCGCTTTGAGTGTGCAAAAAGACAAAAAGCGTGGTCAGGAGTTTGTGTTGTTTTTTTTTTTAAATAGGTGGGATGTGGGTTAGTTTGGTAGTGTTTTTTGGAGGAAAAAATTGTATTTGAGTTTTATTATTATTATAAAATATTAGTTACATATAATTCATAGTTGTTTTATAATTACGTTTTTTTTACGTCATTATTTTTATAGAACGTATATAATATAAGTGCGTCTTTATAAACTGTTAACCTTGTTTATTTTGTTAAATTAAACGAACACGTTAAATAAAATGTACAAAAAGCCATAAGAATTAAACGTAAACAATCCAAAACCAACGTGATGTAAATAGAAGATTAACTGCAATATATATATTTATATATATTAGTTTGTACATACAAAACAAAAAGGTACAACTGAGTACATAATACATAACAAATCACTATACAAACAAACTAAGGTACTAATCCTCGTGTGGTGGGGACGGTGGGAGGGGAAGTGGAGGCAACCCAGCGTGCTCTCGTAGAGCAACGAGCGTCTCGACGATCCAGTCAATGCGTGCGCCCTGGCGTCTGAGGCGCCGGTCGAAGTCCCGAGCCACCTCACGCGCTACCGGAGGCAGGTCAGCGTAAACGTGCTGCGGGTACTGTGGCGGCTCAGGAGCTGGCTGAACTGGTGGTACCGGGATCTCCTCGATATGCTCCTCCTGAGCCGGATCCTCTAATACAGGCTGAGCCTGAGGCTGAGGCTGAGCCTGAGCCTCATCCTGAGGCTGGCCCGGGAACTGATCGAGTCCTAGAGCCTGTAGCTGAGCCTGCCGAGCGGCCGCCTGAACATCAGGAGGGGCTAACACTCCAGGCCTCACCTCAATAACAACCGGGATGACCTCCGGCACCACCTCCGGATGCCAAATCAGCCCGTCACGTCCCTTAAACCTCAGACCAACATCAAAGGTACGGGTGATCTGCATGGCAGATGCTGACGCGCGGCCCAACCTGGTAGACGGGACCGGATCGGACAGCTCCGGATCATGCTCGGGCACGAGCCCTAGCGAGCGTGCAATGGCGATGATGTATGAGCCAGTGTGCACGTACCCGCGGAACTGCCGGTGGTATGCTGTGGCAAAGTAATCTGCCAGGCAGGCTGCTAGATCGCAGGGCTGGCGGCGCAGTAGGCAGTATAGAAAGAAAAGGTCACTGAGGTTGACCTTCTCCCTGCTGGAACCCCGCGGCACGATAGTTGTCGCGATAACATGGTGCAGGTATCGGTACAAGGGGTCTCTAATGGTGGTGGCCTTTTGCCAGGATTTCCCAAAGGGAACCCTGGAAATGGCCCTCCAGAAACTGATAAGCGTCTGCCTGTCCATCGCCGTAACCGCCTGCGTATATAAATCAGTATCAAGCTCGGGCTCTGTGTACAAACCTGTATGGACAGCAGACTGCCGCACACTCATCTGAAACTCCTGACCGGAGAGACGGAATGTAACCTCGTGGACTGGAAAATCCGGGTCCTCCACGTAATCCGCCGGATGCGGCGCGTATGTAAACGTGGAAAGAAACTCCCACGTAAGCTCAAGGTACGAGTCCTCCATCGCTATCTCAAATAGGCGCGACCAAGGAGTATCTAGTCCAACTATATCACGCGCCCGCGCGGCCTCTCCCACGGTATCCAGCAGGCCCCAGTTTATCCCTACATGCCCCCCAATCTCTATGGTGCGCAACCTCGCGCATCTCCCCCTCGCCCGTGACCCCTGCGGAAACTGCAGGTACGGACATGCCGGCTCTCCCTGCTCTCCCACATCTCCCACCTCTCCCTCAGCCTCCATATGCTCAAACTCGTCATCGGAGGAATCTATCCCTGCACGTTGAAAAGATAATATTAAATATAAAATAATAAACAAATAATATTACTAAACAATTTAAATAATAAACAAATAATATTAAATTTAAATAATAAACAAATAATATTAAATATAAAATAATAAACAAATAATATTATTAAACAATTTAAATAATAAACAAATAATATTAAATATAAAAGAATAAACAAATAATATTACTAAACAATTTAAATAATAAACAAATAATATTAAATATAAAATAATAAACAAATAATATTACTAAACAATTTAAATAATAAACAAATAATATTAAATATAAAATAATAAACAAATAATATTATTAAACAATTTAAATAATAAACAAATAATATTAAATATAAAATAATAAACAAATAATATTAAACAAATAATATTAAACAAATATTATTAAACAAATAATATTAAACAAATAATATTAAACAAAAACAAATAATATAAAAAAAAATAAACATGAACCAAAGCGCCGCGCTTTGGCCTCGGCGCGGCGCTTTGGTTCTTCGTTATGAAGAACAGCCCCAGCAGATCGATCATAACCGCCCAAATCAAACAAAATCAAACACATAACTTGAACCAAAACAATAAATGAAGTTCGATCTTACCTTTTAGCGGTTGAAAGCTTGAAAACGTTGATCTCCGGCTCAAGTGTGTGTAAATCGCACCTTTAAGTGTGTGTGTGTGTTTGTGGTTGAAATGGGGGAGAAGCCACCCCGCTTCAGCTATAGCGAGGGACCGAAGCGCCCCGCTATGGCCAAAGCGCGGCGCTTCAATGGCAAAGCGCACCTCTTAGGTCAAAGCGGGCCGCTTTGGACCTTTTTTTAATATTTTAAAATTGTTTTTAATTCACAAACGCGTCGATAATAGTCTACATTTTACGTTTTTTCCATTATACATCATTTTTTATTATATATGGACTATACTGCAAGTTCCGGATCAAATCGGTTACGTGTGACGTCTTATTCCGTTATATCGTATCATTTTGGTTTGAAAGCACAAGTACTCCTGTGAGAGGTGTTATGTGTATCAGCCGCCTACCGTACATGAACATGACGTATTTTTTCATTAATTGTAGTATTATGATGTATATTGTCATTAATTGTAGTATTATGATATATATTGTCATTTTGGGTCGTGTCGGTGACATTCGGTTTTTAACGTGATGTAACGCATATATTGAACAAACACAAACGTGATTATTATTAAACACATTTAACATACATCGTGAACATATGGGGTTACATTAAGGTCAGGGGCACGATACGTAAGCATTTCGTACGCGTTGATCTGATCCCTGTATAATGTATGCCAGGCTGTTGCGCGCTCTGTTCTGTTCGCTGTCCAGAGTGGGTTTGGGGGAGGCATTGGATAACAACCTCCAAGCTCTACGTGTATGAAATGCCCACGGTCGACGAACACAACCGCAACCACCAGGTGAGGTTCCTCAGCTTCGTTTGGCCCGCCCAGCAGAGGGAAAATTGTATCGCTCCCACGCATGTCGAAGGTGTGAACAATCACACCGTATCGTTGGGCAATAAGAAACCCCGTATCAGGCATCGTCATGTAATTTTCGATATCTGCTCGTCCCACCCCCTTGAAATCGATCCGTCTAACCAGCGCATCATAATGTCCTATGTTTTCCGGATCGAAAACCTGCCTCCAAAGCGATTCGTTCGTACGTAACTCCTTTATAAGTTGTTTCCGGATCATCAAATATGAATTTTGTTTCACTCCTAACCCAACAGCCACCGATCGAAACCCACAATGACCATCTGGTTTCACGTCCTTTATTCTAACGATGTATGGATGGATCACTTCGGGAATCTGAGATGCGTAGGTGCGGATCGCTATATCCGTCTTAGGACCGAGCTTGATCATCGGGAAATCAGGGTGTAGGTTGATCGGTTTGGTATTCTTTTGTCTTCTAGAATCTTCGGGTGATATGTACGAGCTGTGACGGGGATGATCGTCTGAGGCCTCGACCCAAGTTTCTTCCGACGGAATGTACGATTTTTCTAGCGGCTTCAACCTTTCTTTCTTCCTGCGTTTTCAATGTTGGGCGACCACGAGTTTTCTTCAGAACAGCAGGAGGTTTTTTGTTATTGTTCCCTGGATTGAGGATTTGCTGAAACTTTTCAAAGAAGCTCCTTTTCACTTGAGGGGGTGTTGGATCGATCTGTTGTTTCAATTTTTCAAATTCTGCGTCTACATCGATATCCTCTATCTTAGTCCTTGCAGGCTTGAAGTCAAGCTTCTTCCAGAACACGTCTATGTGTGTGATACGGATTTGCTGACCTGTGGACGAAAAAAAATTTGGTGGTAAAATCATAACGAGAAAGGTCAAAGATATTAATTACCATGATTTTCCAACTTTTCCAAACGACAGGCACATGGCAAACCACAGCTGGTAAAAAGTTGGCAACCACAGCTTGCACCGTAGGCTCTCAACCCGTCTTCCTTACGTTTTAGTTCCCTACTCAAAAGCTCAATCGCATATATTGAAACCTTTCTGAGAATATATGCAAGCATGGGCTGATTCTTGTGGTGCGTCATCACTTTTCGGAGGCTTGTTTCAAAGCTACTACTAATCTCGGCGTATTGTCTATCAACAACATGATCAACATACAGTACAAGTTTATCCACTGTGTTGCGATGACTTGGAAAGTGACTTTTTAGTGTTGCATGCATGCCCTCAACCCTGTTGGTCGTAGTTTGGTGAAAGTTGATAGTTTTGTTAATCCAGCAAGATACAAACTTTTCACGGTACGGATCCAACCAGGATTTCTTCAAATAATCAAAAACCTCTAAAATTAAAAAACGTAAATAGTCAGTTTTTGTTATTATATAGAATTTGAAGATAATTATGTAAGAAATACCCACGTTCACGGTCATCTTCTTTCAGCTGTGCTTCAAGGTTTTCCAAGTTATACCTGTATATTTCCTCGGTCGTAGACTCGCACAATAACCAAAATGTACGTGCGAATTCTTTCCACTCCTTGTCAGAGAATTTCTTCTTGCTGTTCTTATTAATATTTTGTTGAATATGGAACCGACAAAGATACTTATGCGCTTTTGGAAAAACTTGTTCACACACGTTCATTAGCGCAAAATCCCTGTCTGTTAAAATCACGCGCGGTTCCATACATCCTACCAGCATAGACTTGATCCTCTACAACACCCATAGGTAGTTCTCTGACTTCTCAGCGGAAATTACCGCACAAGCAGCCGTAAACGATTTGTTTGTCGACGTCATGCCTACGACCTGAACAAATGGCAGGTTGTACATGTTCGTTTTGTAGGTGGCGTCAATCATTAGCACATGCGGGAATGCACACCACATAGTGAATGATTTTTCGTGAACAAAGAAGACATCTTCAACTTCGTTCGATATCTCATTCGTGCGCATGTAATAAGTGTAATTTTTTTCGAGAAGAATGTTTTCAAGTTTTTGCATCGGAGACTTACCGACATTTTTTTCGGCGTTGATCTTCTGAACAGCGTTGTGTATATCTTTCGGAATAAGCTTTCTAGCCGGATTGTTTTTTGTCAGCGTTCGCCAGATACTTTGGTTGGGAATCTCTTGCTCTGCCAGCTCCTTAACCAGTTTTTTATCCTCCGAAGAAAGCCTTCTTGCATACGCGTGACCCTCTAAGTTTTCAATAGGAGTGTGGTTATGCTTCGCCTTCGTCACCTCGATCCTCCAAACACTTCCGGATGATTCCGAAAACCCGATCATCTCGAACGGGCAGCCTATTTTCTTGCTACCCGTTTTCCTCTGTGTAGCTATACTCTTATGCTCCCCACCAAAGGTACATTGAAACCAAATCTTGTAATTCTCTCCTCTTTTATTCGACCTCTTAATCACAATGAGGTAACCGTTGTCTTTTGCCGTGTCTTGTACCCAACGCACCAACTCTTTACGTGACGAAAAGGTCTGCGTTGTATCAAACGAAAACGTAACCGGGTAACAGCCTTCCTCGTCAACAGACACATCCCCCGGCTCACCATCGTCACCGAGGTCCGAATATACTTGATGTTCAAAGCTCGGTTGACAACCGTAACTGTGGTTTGGATAACACTCCGGCTGTACAAAGTTGGGCTCGCCACCGTAACCGAAATTCGAATAACCTTGTAAGCTCTGCTGTACAAAGCTGTACTCGCCACCATAACCGAAATTCGAATAACCTTGTTGTGCGTAAGGGTCCTCCACAGGGGTATTCAAATCCAGCGTCACCGTGTTATCACGATAACGAATGCCAGATACAACCTCTGCCTCCCTCAAGTTGGACGAGACCGGTTTCTCATAAGAGTCAGAAATAGCGGTCCCCTCGTAAGAATCAGGAACAACTGACTCGTCAGAATATTGACCGAAAAGATAGTTGTTTAACCACGACATCGTTTTTTCAAGAGATGTAACTAATAGAGCAAAGAAAATCGACAAACAACAAAATCACGCGTATGTTGAATGTTCCAAAATCAATATAGTAGAGTAACAATATCGCATAAAACTTGAATGTTGTGTCTGAGCAGGTGAGGCCTTTTTAAAGTGAAAATTTGGGGTCGAAGCGCCGCGCTTTGGCCATAGCGCGGCGCTTAGGGTTCACCAGACTCCTGCAACCTCGTATCACCTTTATGTCTCTGCAACTCATGTCAGTCAAACGATCAAATCACCTTTTGTCGACCGAAGCGCCCAGCTATGGCCATAGCGCGGCGCTTCGAGGTGTGAAAATAATTTCCTGCGTGTGCAAATAGCATGACCCTTTTCGTAAACACTTGTTAGTTTTCCACAAAAGGGTTCTCAATACACCATTCTTCGTGGAAAGGTTCTCAAAAAGAAAAAAAAAACAGATTTTTCGTGAACATTGGTGTTTCAAGCTGTTCACAGAAGAGTTAGTGCCTAATATGTAAATATTAGAAGTAGAAGGTTAAATATGAAAGTATTGTATGTATCCTGTTTAACGATCAATTCTGAATTCAGTCCGTTCAACTGAAGGAATCATTCGTTGTTTTGCAAGTTTATTGGTATCAGAGCAAGGCTCTGTTTTGCAGAATGAATCCAAAGAAGATTCTGTTTAATCTCGCAAAGGTTGAAGAATTAAGAAGATCAGAGACTTACAAGACTCTGTTCTAAAGGATGAATCGCAGGAAGAAGAAGAAGAGTACGAGCGATTTAGCTAACCCCAATCAGCATATTCTTTAACTATTGAGTATCTCTGTAAGCTCTCATCAACTGAATCTTGTATGTTGTTTCGATTGTTTTTGTCATGCTTACAAGGTGTTCGATGAAATGCCAGTGCTTTATTTTGATGTTAGTTTGCTACTTTCTTTGTACTAAATCAGGTATATGATACAAATGAAAGCTTTAGGTTAATGTATGAGGTAACATTGCTTTTCTAAGACAATTTTTGAAACACATGTGGCTGCAAAATGTCTATGGCTTGATTTGTCACTGATTCCTTAGTCAAAATCATGAGCTTCAAACAAGCTGCAACATTGATTGTTTAAGAGAAAAACAATAGTTTTTATTTACCCCATTTTAGTCACCGTTCTTTAGTCAAAATCATTCTTCTAGTTATTTAACACTCTAATAATACTCGTTTTGTTCTCTGTCAGTTGTCTCACATGGGTGAATTTGGATGATGCTTTATCTCTAATGGGTCAGATGGGATAAGATAAATGGTTAAACGGGTTAAGACATTTGAACCTCCGGTAGCCACCATACCTTCAGTGATCTCCGACAAGGAACCACCGAACTAGAAGGGTTTAACTTTTTTGACCCTTGTGCTGCATAGATCTTAAAATGCCGTCACTTGGTTTCCCAATTCCAATGGTTAATCTAGTCGACCTAATAACAACATTTAAGGTTGTATCTAGCCTCAGGGTCAACTTAGGTCAGCCTCAACAGCGTTAGCTTCTCGATTTCAAGTTTCTATCAACAGCCTCAGCTAGAGTCAAATACTTCTAAGGCCACCCGACCACCATCTATCATTGCTTCAACAGGTGCACTTGCTGTAGTTCCTTAACAACCTCCAAAAGAAAAATTTGATAGCAAATCCACTATTTGGACTGATACGTTGAACCGTGAACTCGTTAATTTGAAAATCTATGGATGTGAGTTATTATGCTATATACATAATACAATTTTGTTTTATAGCATATATATATGGAAATTATTCTTCAACTATTGAGTATATCTGTATTCTTCATTAATTGAATCTTGAATGTGTTTTGGTTGTTTTAGCTATGCTTACAAGGTGTTCGATGAAATGTCTGTGCTTTATTTTGATGTTACTTTGTTACTTTCTTTGTACTAAATCAAGTATATGCTACAAATGAAACCTTTATGTTATAATATATTTGTAATCTTTCTTAGATATATGTAATGTATGAAGTAACCGTGCTTTTCATTACACTGTGCTATCTAATTATACTTGGGACCCATTACACTGTGCTATCTAATTAATAGCCAAATTGTTATTTCGGTAGGATAGCTAAAAATGATGTTGGTTTTACAAAGGACATGAAATGTATAGTTAAATGGTTAACAAATTTCATGTGTGAGTAACTACATACAAGACATGTATAGAGGTTTGTTAACTTAATTGACCATATGATCGAAGTTTCTATTGGAAAAGTGAACCTTAGGTTTTTTTTTTTCTTCATTTTTCCTAAACCCGCTGGACAAATTCGTTTGTTTGATTAAACCTCTCATGAATGTCTATGGCTTGATTTTTCATTAATTCTTTAGTCAAAATCATAAGCTTCATACAAGCAGCAACATTGATTATTTAAGAGAATTACAATAGTTTTATATTTACCCCATTTTGTTGGTTTAGGCCCCACACTCACACACTGTACTCACACTCTATCCACACACTGAAACTCACGTAGAATGTGAATGTAAAATTGTAAGTGAAGAAGCAACATTAATTCAGAGAAAAATGGAAGGCTGTACAACCTAAAACAAATTCTTTCAATAAACGACAACGTGCACCAACGTACACTTTCTCCAAACTCGGTCAAACCCATTTAACCAGGATGATCCATAACCATCACCCATGACCCGTTCAAACTCCTAACCAGCTGACCCGTACCCCTGATCCGTTTTATGAACCTAACGAACCGATTAACCCAACACATTTTAGATGCTAAGCTTTAGGTGTTTTTACTTTTGGAGTTGCTGTGAAAATGCCCACCTCATGGCATTAAGGCATGAGAGTTGGTTGACACTATGTATATGACACTATGTTTTCATTATCTAGTTAACATCAGACCTCATAAATAAATCACCACTTTCAACCTATTATACATATACCCCTAATAGTCCAACTATTTACACTTCTAAATCACCAAATTCCCCAAATTCATCCATCAATTCACCAAAATTCGGATCCTGCCGCCGGAAAGACACAAATCCGGTCGATCGTCACTCATCTCCGACGCGAATCACCGGCGATGCACATGAGATGCTTTTCCTCTTTTATTCCCCAATCTACTATCACCATCAGAAGGCGTCATTTTAACAAATTTCTAGGGTTTCTCAAGCTCTTTCGACAGTCGTGATTTCTAGGGTTCATCCTGATTCCAGTATGATGATCAATCTCTATTCTAATTCAATTGCATCTTCTTCTTCTATTGCTTCCATCGGCTCTCGGATTCGTGTCAATTATAAGCTGGTTATTGTTACCGCATTGAATCCAAATAGCCTTTCAGTTGCTTTCAGGTTATTAGATCTGTTTTCTATCTTGATTTCGTTATGGATTTGGTAGAAGTTTAAATGAAATTGATTACGAGTTCAATTTAGGTTTATATGTGAATCTAAATTCAATTCTGAATGTAAGCGTCCGTGATCTGCTTCCATGTTTCGTTGTGTATGTGGATTAGGTATCACATATGCATGTAGACTATCACATTTAGTGATTTGTGTAGAATGTTTTATGCATTGTAGTTCTAGTTAGGGTTTTTATAAGATTCGTGGGATTTTAGGTTTAGTAAATGGATTATTAAGATCACAGGATGTCCGGATCCTTTGATCTATAACGTATTTTTACACATAGATGGAATGATAATGGGATAAGATGTGGTGATCTACGGTTTCGAGAGCTATCGATCGATAACTGGATCTTGATTTTGCATTTTGCTTTGCTGCAAATCGAACAAGTTTTCATCTGCCTCGGTTTCGTAAAGTAGATCAATATATTAGGTGTGCCATGATAACTTCATGTTATTATATATATATACACACAGAGGTTTTTTTTTTTTACTATGATCATGATTAGTGTGAGTGTGCGAGTGCGACACAAGTAATGTTCTTATTTTTACGTTTGAGTATGTCTATACTGTTTCATAACATGCCATTTTAGTGGTAGTGTATTACTGTATTAGTGTATGTATATGAGTAGTTGTATAGCCTGAGATTGTCGGTTACCTTTTGGTTAGTCTGTTAGGTAGCTCCATTGTAGTTCGTTCTCCTATATATAGAATAGAGCTTCTTATCATACACTTTGATTGATTCGCTTTCATATGAGATAGATGAGTTCTTGGTGACTTTAAGTGTAACGATTCACAAAAGTTGTGACTCGTACAGTCGTACTACGATTTGTAGCATGTTTTGAGGAATTTGATCCATTTCTGAACGCTTATGTGTGATTGTAATGCCAGGTTTTAACCTAACTTCCAGTTATCATACGATTCGGCACGATTCACAAAAGTTGTGACTCGTACTACGATTTGATTCGTTCAGTTCTTTGTCAAACTGGTCTACATTCCGATCAGCAATATCATTGTTGGCGCTACATAGGGTAAGTTCTGTGTTATTGTAAATTTAGAAGTAGCAATATTGAGTTGTCACCTGTTCTTGTTATTTGTTAATTGTCACATTTAATCTTATTATTATTTTATAAATTTCTTAGTTATTAGTTTGATATTGTTAGAATCTTTTATAAAAGCAACCTACTGTAAGGTGAAAGTAGTGCATCTTTTAGTGAATTTGTTAGCTCTGTTGTGGTTGAGCTTGATTCTAAGCATGGTAGTCTGTTTTTTGTATATGTTTTATGATTACAGTCGAAGAAAAGCGTCAAACAGTGAAAATTCATGGAAGAAGACTGCGCAAAGTCACGGTGAATGATGATGAAGAGGAAGATGACAAATTCTTTGATGTTAAATCAGATTTATCTACTGCTGTTTCTGAATTTAAATCAGATGACAAAAAGTTTTCGTTACCTAGTGAGATCGCAAAGAAGCCATACCCTCATCAACTTGAAGGTGTGAAGTGGCTTTGGTCCCTTCATTGTAAAGGCAAGGGTGGTATTTTGGGTCTCGGGAAGACCATGCAGGTATATGCATTTGTATCCTCTTTTCTATACGTTCGAAAAGTATATCTAATGACTTCATTTTTTCATGTCATTCCAGATTTGTGCCTTTTTGGCAGGATTATTTCACTCAAACTTGATAAAGAGGGTATTAATTGTTGTTCCCAAGACATTGTTGCCCCATTGGATGAAAGACTTAGGCGTCATTAATCTTTCGGGGAAGACGAGAGTGTGAGTTTGGATAACTGGTGGCATTTGGGGAAGACCATGCAGGTATATGATGTGAGTATTTCAAATATGATGACATAGCATCTAACATATCAGTAACTTTGACCGTGCTGACTTTTTTTCAACATGGTGGCAAGTTATGTGCTGACAATATGACATGTTTGTGGATCAACTTAAAGTGGAATTATTTCACGGTTCAGTAATAGTAAGGTTATTAAAGTGGAAATGTTATTAAATTAGAAGGACAATTTTGGAATTGTGAATGCACAGGCATGCTCCTGTCATGTTAGCATGCTCATTTGACTTGCCAAAATAAGATTATTAGCTAAAAACTCAACACGAATTTTGTTTTTATGGCTGCAGGTCATTGCATCAAAACTTGAAAAGATTCATTTCCTTATTACGTTTTTTAAAGCATTTGAGTGTTTGGGAGAAAAAAAGGTGAAGTTATCTGTTTTCAATTTTTCTTAAATTAGCAGTTCCAAACATCCTTCTGATTTACCATTTTGCCACTGAAAAGAATGGACAAAAAAATTTGGTGCTGGTCCAACCTGTTTGACCTGTTACCGGCCCCCTAGATTTTCCATTTTGCCACTGACATTTTTCAACCTGTTTCTACAGACCATGGACATCTCAAAGATGACATCAGGGGATGCTTCTTTCACAGCACCTTTTAAACTTGTGGCTGAACGTGACGATTATGTTCATGCTTTAGTCGCATATTTTGATGTAGCGTTTACTGTGTGTCACAAACTCACAGGGTTTTCTACAGGTTAGTCAGTGCTTTTTATTTTTGAAGAAATATTACAACTAACTACACATCTTCTAGAATATCATGAAACTTCTAATATTTTGCCAATGGTAACATTATATGGTCATTTTTGTTTTATTTTAGAAAGAGTAAAATGCCATTTTCATTATATAGTTGTCAATAGCGGCTATAGCGACCGCTATAGCGCGCTATGTAGCGAAGCGACCAAGTGCTCAACTTTATTCGAGCTATTAGCGAAATGAGAGACGGGGGCTTGGAGGCATATTTTTCGATGATTTAAACGACTATGATCAAGAAATGCTCCTCTCTTTTGCCACTGGTATATTCAAAACAGCACTCAGTTATTTGCTTGTTCATCTTAGAGGTGGCTAGATGGGCGGGTCGGGCAATGTGTCAAAGTGAATATTTTTCTACCGGTCATTTTGAATTGACCCGAAACACTCTGTCCATTTTTAGTAAACAGTTGGTGTGTCAAAGATAATCACAAAAGATACATTATTGATTTATTTCAATAGCTACTTTTTAATGATCTCATTTTCGCACACTGAAAATTGCAGAGTGCGCCAACTCTGTGCTTAATTCATATATACGTATTATAGAAAGGAGAAAAGATATGCCATTCACTGATAAACACAAGGCATGGCAGCAACTGAGAAGGGGCCGTTATGTGGAATTCAATTTGGTACACACTTTTGACATACTTATTGCTATTAACTTATTATTATTAATTATTATTTATCTTTTACTATCATGTGATTATAACCTTTTGAACAAATAAAAGGTGTATGATCGAGGAACAACATTCGGTCTTAAAACTGGAGGTTAGATTGAAAGCATTCTTGTCTCTTTGCCGCTAACAGCCAGATGGGAATATGACCATGTAAGTATTGAGATGAATGGGTTGGATAACGGGTCAAACGAGTTCGGGTTGAACCATTTTGATTGAGTAATCATTTTCATACCGGTTGCAACAGCCAGCATTATTGATTTTCATATAGTAAAATGAAAACTGTCTATTTATCCTTCCTTTTGCTACAAATATTCACATTTACATTTAATCATTATAATTATTTAGCTCTTTTCATTTTTTTAACCTAATATGTGTTCGTTGTGGATTCAATTGTTTTTTTCTTATGCTAATCTTTATTTTTGTGATCTTTTTGTAGTCAACGTCAACCAAAGGCTGTTGTGGTGAACTTTTGAAACCCTAAGAACCTGAGCAAAGCAGCAACATTGGCGTCAACCAAAGTTTTGTCGACGAAAGTATTGTTTGTTATTTTCAATAGGAACCTTGTAGATTTAAGTTGTTATGTTTAAATTATATTGAAGCCTTTTAATATATTAATTGCTGAAAGGGTTAGGTTAGAATGTTTGAAGCAAGTTGAATTTTAAACAGTTTTTATGGGTTTTTTTTCTGATTTTCCTGCAAATGTTTTTTAGCAAAAAATCTGAATTTTCAGTTTTTTTTTTAAATATTATGTTAGATATTCCGTTACAAATGAGTTGCATTTTTTGGATATTCCGTTGCAGTTGTGTTACAGGACTCTACTAATGATAATTAGAAAATGCGTAGGAAATGTGTTACAAATTTCCAACACCATATTTCGTCGGAAATGCGTTGAAAATTGTGTTGTAAATGTGTAGTAAATAATTTGCAACTAGGCTTTTTCCAACATCAAAGTTTTGTTGCAAATCCGTAGAAAATTTGACTTTGTGACAAATTTGTAACGGAAAAGTGCGTTGAAAGCAGCTTTTTTTTCTAGTAGTGGTTATACAGTTTTCTTATAGCCTATCTTTTTTACTTTGTTACATATGTATATGACACTATGTTTGGATGTGCAGCTAAAACCCAGCAAAACCCAGTAACTTCAAATGTAACCATGGGTAAGGCCATGGGTTCAGGTTCTGGAGACGTGCTGGTGCAAGTGCTCTAAGACCCGCATCCAACCCCATGGCGGGTTCAACAATGGGAATGGGTGCAAGGCCCGGGTTTGGAGGTGGTTGTTGTGGAGGTCTAAACCATCCCACGGGAATGAACAATATGCCTCAAAATATGGGTATGCGAATGAACAATATGCCTCAAAATATGGGTATGCGAATGAACAATGGCCACCTGCCGCCAGATTTATGCCGCCAGGAAATTATAATCCGATGATGGGTAGAGGTGGTGGTTATGGTCAGCAACCTTATGATGGCTACAGATAGAGTTGCAGTGGTAAGCATAGTTATTGTGATACAAAAAGTATTCTTTTTCCTGATAATTTTGTAATTCTTTTTGATTCCGTATAGCATTATTATTCTGTTATAACCAATATCAAGTTACTTGATTTCTATATATTCAAAACATTATTGTCTCTTAATTTTGGGTCATGTAATGACTAGTTGCAAACACTAAACATTAAATTAAAAATCAGTTGATGTTACATTCACTTAGACCGCCCGTGGTGGGCGTTTTTTTTTAATTGCCCTAACACGCCCCGGTGCCGCCCCCTAGGCGTTTTCCGGCGTTATTCGCGAAAAAAAGGACCTTGGCGTTTTTTGAAACACGCCGAAATGGCAAATCTTTGGCCAATCAGATAAGAGCATGTGGTTTAAAGAGAGAGAGAGATGAAATTTTGGGGTTTGAGTTTGCCCGATTTTTTGGGTTTGCCGGAATTTTAGCCGGAGATGGAGATGTTGCAGGTGTCACGGTCACGAAGAAGAAGGATGGAGGTTGGAGGTTGTTTTAAAAGTTTCCTCAGTTGTCACATTAGGCCCCTGTGGTTTTAAACTTCAATATCTTTAATATTTAAGTTTCAAAAATGTTATATCAGTCCCTAAAGTTTTGTTTATTAAATGTCTCATTTGGATCTTTTATAAAACTAGGGGGCGTTTGGTTCGTGGAATGATTTGTAATTGGAATTTGTATATGAATTAGAATTTGAAGGAATTGGTTTTTTGAATTTAAACATTCCAATTGGAATTGGAAATTGTTGGAATTGAAATCTCAATTCCATTTTTGTTGTGTTTGGTTGTCAAATGAATTGGAATCCATTACCCCGGCACCCACAACCACCAGTTCGGGTCGAAACGGTTCGCGTCGAAACGTTACTGGTTGAAACGGTTCGAGTTGAAACGGTACAGGTCGAAACGGTACGGGTCGAAAGGGTTTGAGTCGAAATGGTACGGGTTGAACGGTACGCGTCGAAACGGTACGGGTCGAAACGGTTCGGTTCGAAACGGTACTGGTCGAATCGGTACGGGTCGAAACGGTACGGCTCGAAACGGATCGCATCGAAACGGTACATGTCGAAACTGTTCGCGCCGAAACGGTTCGATTCGAAACAGTTCGGGTCGAAACGGTTCACGTCGAAGCGGTACAGGTCGAAACAGTCGAAGGTTCCAATAAATTTACTTTAATTTCCTTCACATATAGGAATGATTTTGAATTCCTTTAGTTAAAGGAATTTGAAGGAATTCATGCCTAATTCCAATTCCATCAAATTCTGTGAACCAAACATCTTAAGAGATGGAATTCAAATTCCAATTCCCTTAAATTCCACTGAATTCCTGCGAACCAAACGCCCCCTTAAAATTTTGCAATGTAATTTTTTAGTATTGTAATTTTATTTAATTTAACGAAGTAATTTAAGTTTTAAATTAAAAAAAATAAATAATTGTGTAATGATTGGATAGGCGTTATTGGACATTATTCCCACTACGACACTTTTGCAATAACGCCCAATAATGCCCCCTATGCTGACTGGACTGCCACATAGCAGAAAACGCCCCAGGATGGGGACATTATTGGGCTAACGACTACGCATGGTCTTAATAAGCTTTTTTACTAAATTTATGAATGTTGGTAAGTTAAAATGACTACCCGTAAAGGTGGGACGTTTGATGTAAGATTTGAAAAGATCTCATCAAAACCACAATACGACCTTACCACATGATCGTTTCGGTAATTTATACAAAATAGATATATAAAGACTTACGAGTCTTTAACGATTAATATAAGACTTACTATTTGTTAATTAGTTTTTTATGTGTTGTGTACTATTTACATGCACATATATACCACTTGACCGTATGAACTTGAGACCAGCTTCTACATTTGTTAACTAGTTTTTTTATTTATACACACACTTACCACTTAACCGAAACAATATGTGCTACACGCTTAGGCCAAAAAGGTCCAGCTACCCGCTATCGGAGACTGCGCTAGTGACCTGGCCCGTCACCAATTCTAGAGGAAATCCACCGCCCGAAGGTCCACTATGGTAAAGAGGCCCACTGTAGTAAAACCCATGGTTCCCACACACATTTTGTAAAAAACGAGACTCCAACTGACGACCTCCCCTAGTGAAAGTCATCTGGATACCCACCACTTAAAAGTTGAAATATACTGTTCCAACGTATCAATTGGGTTTGAAGAAAACGCGTGAAGACTTCTGAGTCTTTGACATAACCAACTTTGTATTCTTTAATCAAAGACAAATTCTGAAAACTTGAGTCTTTGGACGTCTAATTCCACATAAATTTTAAGCTAAGTATATATGTGGTCATGAAAATTGAAAGATAATCAACGTGTCTTATAAGTCCTGCACGCTCCACATTCCACATGAATTCTAAACAAATATGTGGTCATGAAAATAAAAAGAAAAATACCTTATTTGAAAAATCAACACAAACTCTGTTTTATATGAGGTAGGTTACTAGGTTATTTTAAATTTCTTGTGTATATAAAGCTGGGCACATTTGGTGACATATCAAACATTTAAGATTTGATGCAACAAAAATGGCAAATAAGATTTACCATAAACATTTTACCCATCCTATTTTCTTCTTTATTCTTACACTCTTTGTGTTGGAATCATTAACAACTACAACTGCCCTTTTCAGGTCTATGAGACAACCTCCCACTTCCCCCCGCCACCGTACCGGTAAGTGTACGAAAAAGGAGAGACAAGCTCTTCTTCATTTCAAATCATACATTCATTACGACCCTGAGGGCCGTCTCACTACATGGACACCTGGAGAAGAAGAAAAAGTAGCAACCAATGATTGTTGTTACTGGAGTGGAGTCACGTGCAACAACCAATCCCGTGTCACAAGCCTTGACCTGAGCTATGGAATTCTTGAAGGCAAGATTAGTCCTTCATTGCTTAACTTAAGCTACTTGAATTATCTTGATCTTTCTTTGAATAGGTTTAATGGAACGATTCCCATGTTCATTGGTTCCATGACCCAATTAAGATATCTTAACCTTGGTTCAAATGATTTTAATGGAACGATTCCCACGTTCATTGGTTCCATGACCCAATTAAGATATCTTAACCTTGGTTCAAATGATTTTAATGGAACGATTCCCATGTTCATTGGTTCCATGACCCAATTAAGGTATCTTGACCTTGGTTGGAATGGTTTTAGTGGAACGATTCCCATGTTCAATGGTTCCATGACCCAATTAAGGTATCTTAACCTTGGTGACAATAGGTTTAATGGAAAGATTCCCACGTTCATTGGTTCCATGACCCAATTAAGGTATCTTAACCTTGGTTGGAATGATTTTAGAGGAATCATTCCTTCAGAACTTGGAAACCTCACGAACTTGGAAGACCTTTCACTTGAACACCTGAGTAATTGCACAATTGAAAACCTAGACTGGCTGTCTCACCTTTCTCAGTTGGATAGCCTTTACATGTCAGGTATTTATCTGGGCAAAGTAGACAACTGGGTAAATGTGATTTTAAGTCTTAAAAAACTATCATCTTTAGACTTAGAAAGATGTGACCTCTCCCATGTGATGCACCCGTATTCTTATTCATATGTCAACTCTTCTTTTTCTTCATCTATTGTTACCCTTTATCTCAGAGAAAACAATCTCAACTCATCCATGTATCACTGGTTGTTCCCTTTAACCAGCAATGCACTTGAATATCTTGATCTCTCTGGGAACATGTTAGATGGGATTCCCAAATATCTTGGAAATCTCTGTGGTTTGACATTTTTGTTTATCAATAGAAACTTAATGCCTATCAAGTTACCTGATTTTCTAAGTAACTTGTCTGGGTGCTCATCAGTTAATTTACAATATTTGGGTGCCTCATCTAGCCAATTCACAGGGTCAGTGTCAGATGATATTCAAAATTTTTCATCCCTACAAGAGCTAGATCTTTCTAATAATCAGTTAGATGGAACTATAAGTGAAAAAGTGTGGCAACTACCCAAGCTTCAATCACTAGACGTTTCTTCCAATTTTCTTACGGGTTCCATCTTCGAAAATATTGAAAGGTCAAATATTTCAACTAGCAATGCACTTGTAATGCTTGATCTCTCTAACAACATGTTAGATGGAACTATAAGTGATAAGGTGTGGCAACTACCCAAGCTTCAAACACTAGACGTTTCTTCCAATTTTCTTAAAGAATTTAACCCAGTTAACCTTTTTGAATTTGGGGGCAAACAAGTTTTCTGGTAACGTGCCTGGTTGGATTGGGGAAAGGTTATTGAGGTTGTATGCTCTAATCTTAACATCAAATAAATTCACTGGAACCATCCCTTCACATTTATGTCGGCTATTATATCTACAAATTCTAGACTTGTCAATGAATAAACTCCACGGAGCCATCCCCTCATGTCTCGGTAATCTAACTTCCATGGTTCAAGATGTATTGGTAGCCAAGGTAAAGGTGCATTATTTGCAATCTGTTAACGGTAGTCTGAGCACGTATGTTGACCATTCAATGATCAAGTGGCAAGGAAGTGTGCGTGAGTTTAGTAGAACTCTAGGATGGGTAAAGATCATCAATTTGTCAAGCAACAATTTAACCGGTAAAATCCCAGATGAACTAACCGATCTCCATAAATTGATTGCACTCGACTTGTCAATGAACGCTCTAGTTGGAGAGATCCCATCAAACATTGGTCAGATGAAAGAACTTCTAATTTTAGATATATCAAGAAATAATCTAAGAGGAGGACTACCATCAAGCATGTCTCAAATGACTTTGCTAAACTATCTAGATGTGTCGTATAACAGCTTGTCAGGAAGAATTCCATCTAGCACTCAACTCCAATCCTTTGAACCTTCAAGGTACACCGGAAATGCAGGATTGTGCGGACTTCCCTTGACCAAATATTGTCCAGGAGATAAAGTATTAGAAGGTCCACCCGTCAATCGTGAAAGTATGGAAGGCATAGATGATCTTCAAAGATGGTTTTACATCGGAGGGGCCACTGGTTTTGTTACCGGATTTTGGATGGTGTGTATTGCTTTAATTGTTAATCGCCGTGGGAGACATGCTTTTTTTCACGTCATGAATAGCCTTGAAAATTGGGTTTATGTGAAAGTGATGGTGTTCATTGCAAAAGTGCGAAGGGTTTCACATCCATAGTTGTATGTTGGATTTCATTTTTCTTTTTGTGTGTTGTGTTTATTTCTTCTTGTTCTCATTTAGGGATACAAGTATGGTATTGTAAAATGTAATGCACTATTAAGTTTTAAGTCTGTTTGATGAATAAAATTGCCACCAACACCATGGGTGGCCATTTCGCTTTGCTGTGTCAAATTAATAGGACATTATGCTATATTGTGTATAAACACGACTTGCAACTACTAGTACAAGCCCAAAGACAAGAAGAGCCTTAATGATTTATTGATAAACAGGGCTGTGAACAGGGCTACCCTGTTGTTTACATCAACATTGTTGGTTAAAGTTGTTAGTTAAGCTAGAAAGTTCTGTTAGTGTCTAATATGTAATTATTAGAAGGTTAGATGTGAAAGTATTGTAGTCATTTGTTGTTCATAAGATTATTATGTTTTGCTAGTTTATTGGTAGCAAGGCTCTGTTTTGAAGAACGAATTGAAAGAAGACTGTGATTAATTTCGCAGGAAGAAGAAGAAGAGTATAAGCGATTTTGCGAACCCCAATCAGCATATTCTTCAACTATTGAGTATCTCTGTAATCTTTCATCAATTGAATCTTGAATGTGTTTCGATTGATGCTTACAAGGTGTTCGATGAAATGTCGGTGCTTTATTTTGGTACTTTCTTTGTACTAAATCAAGTATATTATACAAATGAAACCTTTACGTTATAATATATATATGTACTCTTGCTTAGATATACGTTAATAACAGTGCTTTTCTAAGACACATGTGGCTGCAGAGTTATATTTGGGACCCATTACATGTGTGAGTAACTAACTACATACAAGACATATATTATTGAGGTTTGTTAACTTAATTGACAGTATGATTGAAGTTTCTTTCTATTGGAAGGAAAAGTGGACCTTAGGGTTTTGTTTTTTTTTTATTTTTCTTAAAACCGTAAAGAAAAGAGAATGGAAAAAAACAAGCAAAACCCGGCAACTTCAAATGTAATCATCCCATGGGAATGAACAATATGCCTCAAAATATGGGTATGGGAATGAACAATGGCCAAGGGTTTCAAATGCAAGCACCACCTGCCGCCAAATTTATGCCACCAGGAAATTATAATCCGATGATGGGTAGAGGTGGCGGTTATGGTCAGCAACCTTATGCTGACTACAGATAGAGTTTGCAGTGGTAAGCATAGTTATTGTGATATAAAAAGCTCATTCTGTATAACCAATATCAGGTTACTTGATTTCTATATATATATTCAAAACATTTTTGTCTATTAATTTTGAGTCATGTAATGAGTGGTAGCAAACAATAAACATTAGAATTTTAATCATCTTATTTTCACGTACATTAATAGATGACATTTCGTGAATGACCAAAGCATGTTAAACAATGCCACTTTCATGTATTTTTATAAAAAGAAGTGACTAAAACAATAACATGACATGACAACATGACATTTCGTGCTATTTACCAAATTAAATACGTAAAGACTTGCAAGCATTTCACAATTAATTTAAGATCAATTTCTTTATTCTTAATTAGTTTTTTTTATGTTTGGAGGAAAATTGTTATTTTTGTATACACATATTTTTGCACTTGTAAGTGGAAAGAAATTGATTGGAACGTATCTATTGGATCAGAAAAAAAAAAAGTGTGAAGACTTTTGAGTCTTTGACATGACCCACTTTTATGATCATTAACTAGAGACAAATTTTGAAGACTTGAGTCTTTAAACGTATAATTTGGGACAAATATATAACATATATATGTCGTTGGTCTTGAAAGTCTTGCATGCCTCACAATCAACACAAATTTTCCACACATATGGACATGAAAGTAGAAAGAAAATCAACACAAGCTTTGTTTTAAAAACATCCAATAGATGTGGTTATTGTCCAACCTTTGGTCACACATCTATATTTATTTTTGTAAAATAATTAAAAACAACAAAAATGTGTGAGAAAACTTAAAAACATATAATATTAGCAATAATAAACATAAATCCATACATAATTTTCAATGTAAATAATAAAGACACAAACTTTTAATAAAAAAAAATTATCTACAAATGAAGCAGCAACTACAAGAGAACATTCGTTACTCCTAGCAACTAGCAACTTGCAACAGCACCAAACCCACCTGCTACAATTGTGGATGCTTTCCAGGTGCGCCGTTAGCAACTTCTTCATCACATTCACTTAAAATAACACCAGCGTCATTCGCAACAGCCCATCTAGGAATAGATGCCATTAATTATGGATGTTTTTGAGATACGCGAGGAAAAACCATCACTGAACATCAACAATACCAATTAAAAAATAATAAGAACATAATATTATATAAATAAATGCTAAAAGCATTCTTTCTAATGATATGATCAAACAAGCCATGAGATTTCAAAACTCCAATTATTTTCATCACATTAACATTTAACCCATATACCTTGTTTAAGAAAGAACCCCTATAAATCCAAGAGCTTGAATGCTAACCAAATAGAACCAGGAATTCAGTTAGGGGTGTTCAAAAAGCTCGTGACTCGAGGCTCGCTCAAAAAAAGCTCGAGGATGGCTCATTCGAAAAAAAACCCGTTTTGTTTTCAAGCCTAACCAGCTTGTTTTGTAATCGAGCCAAGGTGCTCAGCTTGTCGCTTGGCTCGACGTCTCGGCCGGTGCCTCGACTCTTTGGCTCGTATGTATGTGTGTGTATATACAATATGTTTTTATTTTTTATAGAAATGTGAGTTAGTTTTTTTTTGTTTTTGTTTTCTATAATACCGAAATTTGTAAAAATAATATTTAAAAATTAAAAAAAATAAACGAGTTGGCTCGATTGGGCTCAAGCTGGCTCAAAGTTTTTACGAGCCGAGCTCGAGTTCGACTTTTCAGCTCAAAAAAATTATCGAGCCGAGACGAGCTGGCTCGTTTAAGTTTGAGCTTGATCCTAGCCTGGATTGGCTTGACTCGGCTCGATTACAACCCTAAATTGAGTGGGCTACTATAAATGTAGTTATGAGATGTATTTCCCTAATAGTCATTTCAATGAATACTTAGATACTCATAGACAAAGTTGGTAATGATAACTTTAGTTTTGTCTAAACAGCTATAGCTAGTTTGAAATTTTTGTAAGGGAGTGTGAGATCAAACATTCAAACCATTCCTGTGTTAAAATAAATCGATGTTATGCATCATGTTATAAAAAGCTTATGAACTAAAAAGTTTAAGCTAGCAGACAATCGATTTAAAGCCATAGTGCAATACCAATCACTAACATACCAAAAAAAACTCCTCCATTATAGTAGCTTTAGAGCCATGTGCCTTGCCAAAACTCCATTAACTCCAAAACTAATGATAAGCTAGCTTCTGAACCTTCCAAGTGATAACAAGACTGATTGTTGTTTTCAAGCAGAATCTAATAACATTTTTACTAGGGGTGCAAACGAGCCGAGCCTGAGCCTGAGCTCGATTCGAGCTTTGTATCTATAGCACGAGCTTGGGCTTGTAGGTAGTTTTTGAAGCTTGAGCTTGGCTCGGGTTCAACTTGTTTTTTATGTATTAATTAATTTATATTAGTTGGAATCATTGGCTTATACAAAATTTAGTTATTTTATATAATATGATAATAATAATAATAATTATTATTATTATTATTTGAATATATATGTAATATATAAAAGAAAAGTTAAATAGACAGTGGGCTTGTATAGGCTAGTGAGCCGGATCAAGCTCGATAAACGAAGCTCGGGCTTGGGCTCAGTAAGCTCGGCTCGTTTGCACCCCTTATTTTTAACATAAAAAAAGACATGTGGAGCATACCTGCAGGATGATGAAAGGCTACAGAAACGCGACATATAGAATAAATTGCATACGGAACTCCTGAACCATCTCTAACTGGAAATGTGGCCTTACCCAAATAGAGAACAATACAGAACTTTTCACAACAACAGAACACCATTTCAATATTTGACCTAATAAGACTGTAGCTCTCCTTGTTCAAATTTGACCAACTGGGTATCTTACACCAGCGAGTATAGTAAAGATGACATAACTTCCGATAATGAATGCATACATGCCTACAAAAAATGGTAATTGCAGTTAGAGCATTGCACAAGATTGACAAACAGGTCTTCCATTTAAACTTCTTACCATTGCATTTTATGCCATGTGTTATTAGAAGAGAAGAAACTGAGTTAAAAAGCACTCGTCCAGGAACACTAGCACCACAAATAACCGCAGAATTGAAGATTAGTAGTGTCATCCATGTTGCCATCGAAAGCAACACAATACAGAGCACAAACCCATACCTAGTAATAAAATAAAAACAAAATCATATTAACCATGGTTTGATATTCACATTGTTGAAACATGATACATTAACTTACTCTGAATCAGATCAACTTCTTCTACAAGAACAGTATCGGCTCTGATTAAATCTTCAGGATCCAGATATGTTGCAACTGCAGGCAACCAAATAATTAATTGGAATTCCATATTGAGTCAATTTGACTTGTACCAATGCTACCTATACAACTACAACGAATGCTTAAAAGTTAGCTCAGCTTAACGATCACATTCCTACATAGACAATTAGAGATATCTAATTATTTTTGCCTAATTTCATACAGATTTAACCCCAAAAAAAATAAATAAATAAAAACATCTGGAATCACATCATGTTTTCGATGATAGTATTGGTATATATTAACATTAACTATACCTCTATAAAACAAAATCCATACATGGAAAGACCTTCATCCAACTTATGTTGTTCTTCAACAGACCACTCAACATCTAAACCCATATCATGCTTCAACCCCAAAGCAGAATCACCAATAGCCGAACCATAAAAACCCCCCAGATTGTGTGAATCCAGATTGTTCAGTTTACACTTTACAATCAACCAAATCAAAAGTTCAAAACCCTAGATTCCTCAATCCACAACAAAACCTCAGAATAATCAAATCGAAATTACCAATGACATCGTCACCAGCATGAACACAGCAACAATACGACCAATTCGAAAGCAAATCGCCAAATAATGAAACCCTAATCGAACAAAATTGATGCAGATTTGGGTATAAACACGACTAAATGAAACCACAGAGAAATGGGAGCATGGACTCACAGATTATATCAAAAGAATGGAAGTAGACTGAGTAACCAGGAACTCGAAGATGTGACGGGTGTGATTCGGAGATGTGGTGAATGTGGGAGAAGACCATTGTAGAGCCAACCAGGACTCGGTTCTTCTTCCCCATGATTGTGCAGATGAGTCTGGTTCACTGGATTAGGGTTTGAATACACACAACGCATACGTGTGTGAGAGAGTAGCCGATGGAGGGATGAGTACAGCTGTACAGGGAAGGGTTTGATTTTGTTGGTGAAAAAGATGAGCGGGAGAGTGAAAACTAGAAGGGCGGGAATTGAAAATTTTAGTACACTACTTTTTGTTCACTCGAACTAATATATTTATATAATGTAATAAAAGGTAAATCGGAATTATATAAAGATATATAAATTACATGTTGTGTATCAAAAGTAAATTAAAACTTTTAATTTGAACCAAACACATAAAACTCATTGAAAGTTTGAAACAACTATCATTAAATAAGATGTAACAATTTAAGATCTAATGTGACATCAAAAACCTATCAATGTCCATTAAAAGTTATTGTGACTAGCTATTAAGGTCCAATACGGTCCACCAAGACATATATGGTAGATATATTCAGAGTTATCATAGTTGGTAAGGGCAAATGCGGTCCATTAAAATGTATATGATTTATTATCCATTGTACTATAGTACAGCTCACTACAACTCGATATAACAGCCTAGGACCAAATGTGGCATGATAAAGCCCCACAATGGTCCACTAAGAACTATCATGACTATTAACGTTCGATATGATCCATTAAAACATATATGATATATAATAGGTCATTGTGATATATTATGACTTAGGGGCGGTTTGTTTGCCTCTTAATGAAGCTCTTAATGGTTCAAACCTCATATCGGTTCAACACTTAATGGTTCAGGCTGTTTGTTTCGCGAGCATATGTCTGAATGGTTCGGACATTTGCCTCTGAATGGTTAAGCATTATACTGAGTCTGAATGGTTAAGACCTCTAATCTGAATTGGTAAGACATTTGCCTTTGAATGGTTAAAAATTATACTTGCTCTTAATGGTTCAGACCTCTTACTGGTTTAGCACTTAATAGTTCAGACCTCTTATTGGTTCAGACCCACTAAGATGTATAGGATATACTATTGTATATTATGTTGTGTAATCACTCATTATAACTTGATCTACCCCCTTAGGACCTAAGGTGATATGATCTATTACTGTCGTTTTTTATGCATTAAGGCTTACTATGGTCCACTAAAACATATATGATCCACTATTGTCCATCATGTTCCTTTAAAGCCCAATATAGTCTATTAAGATGTGTATTATCCATTATTGGCCATTGTGATCCCCTAAGGCCCAATATGGTCCATTAAGATACGTTTGATGTACTATTGTCCATTGTGATCCATTAAGGCCCAATATGGCTCATTTAACACACATGTGATTCCCTGTTGACCATTTGCGCCCCATTATGGCCCATATGCTCTATTAAGACATATTTGATCTACCATTATTTATTTTGATCCATTAAGGTCCGCTATTGGTCATGTGATTCATTGAGACCTAGTATGGTCCATTCATACATGTTTGATCTACTATTGTCGATTGTGATCCATTAAGGGCCAATACTGGCTTTTTTGACCCATTAAGGCCCAATGTGGTCTATTAACACATATATGATTAGGGATGAGCTCGGTACCCGTATCGAAAATACCAATGCCGAAAATCGTCAAATACGGGCACACCTACTAGTACCAAAAATGTTTGGTACAGTATTAGTACTAGTACGATACCGGTATTTGAAAGTAAAATTCGATAAAATACCAGTATCGTACCGAACCGAAAGTACCAATATCGAAAACACCAAAAAGTGGGTACCGAAAACAATTCGGTACTGGAAATTCGATACCGGTACTAATATGCATATAGTAAAAACATATATAAACATAATCAATATACATACGTTAACATATTATATTTAGAAGAAAACAAATGTGGTTTAGAATATATAATATTTAATAATAGTTTGAATTTTAAATATGTAGTAAGTTTTTTTTATTAATATTAAATAATATAATTTTTAAAGGAGAATATGTTTTGAGAGGGAAGTTTTGAATGAAATATTTTGTGGGGGAAGTTTAAGTTTTTGGAGGAAACATTTTGGAGGGAAGTTTTAGAATGAAATATTTTGAGGGGAAGTTTAAGTTTTTAGAAATATTATTTTTAGGAGAATTTTTAAAGATGTAGTAAGTTAAACATTTGGTCACATATTTTTTCAATGATATTTGATAACATTTCGTCACAAAAAATAAACAAAGTGACGATGGTGTGACGAATGTTTATGAAAATCACATAAAATTTTGTAATTTTAAGTGTTGCTATTGTCAATACATTGGTCACACAAAATAATATATGTGGCCATATGTATTAGATTTTAGCCACATTATTAAACATATAATGTGGTCGTAGATCACATTTGGCCACACTTTTTTAGTGTGACTGTTTTTTCTTTACGTGTAGTTAAAGGTTCGAATATATTTGTTTTTAGTCACATTAAACAAATATTTTGGTTGTAGATCGCATTTGACCACACATTTTTAGTGTGGCTAATAAATGTCGCAATTTTTTTCTCAAAATGTGGCTAAAGGTTTTGAATAAATATGTTATTGGTCACATGAAAACAAATACCACGATCGTAGATAACATTTGGCCACATGTGGCTAATATATGTCACAGTTTTTTCTTAAAGTATGGCTAAAGGTTTCAAATACTTGACTTTTTAGTCACACGAAACAAAAGTATGTGGCTATAGATAATATTGGGTCACACATTTCGTGTTTGTGGCTAATAAATGTCACTTTATTTTCTAAATGTGTGGCTAATTGTTCCGAACTGGTATATATAGTCACACCAATAATAAAATGTGTGGCTAAAGGTGTTTTAGAATGTTATGAATGATCTTTAGCCACACATTTTTTCAAATGTGTGGCAGGGTGGTTTTGCCAAAAGTGTGGCCGTAATCCCTTTTTCACGTAGTGTTTGTTGGAGTGGGTGATGGCCACTGAGGCCGAGAGACGTACCCAGGCGAGTTGGCGGTTCGACCCCCGCCACATCCACGAGTGTATCCGGGTACCGACATGGAGGCAGGCCCGTCCGAGGCGCAGACAGGCACGTCCGCTACGCAGATCCATATGACAGGTGGTGGTGGTGATGATTCTGACGACACTGATGACGACATGGAGTTGTAGTATTTCTATTTGTTGGGTGAACTTTATTTGTTAAACATTTGTGGGCATATATGAACAAATATTTATTTCTTTTTGTTTATTTTGGTTCTGTGTTGGGCATCTATGGACAAATATTTATTTCATTTTGGTATGTTTAAACATTTGTAACTTGATGAGTGTTTGTTCCTTTTGTTATTTATGCTTAGTCAACTTATTAAAAACACAACATTTTTTAAAAAACTTAATAATTATAATAATATTAAAAAATGACATTTATAATTAATATTCGATTACAGGTCTTGCATAAACCTAAATACTAACAATGAAAAATAACAAGACAAACAACACAAAAAAATCCAACTGATCATCAAAGAAGTTTCCCTCTTACGAACAACCCTTGAATGATTATCTTCCAATTCTGCGACTTGCAATTTATTCGAACATCCTCTTTCATATACTTGACTTCGTCTTCAAGCACAGTCTTCGAATTCATCAGTCCTCTGATGACCACACATTCCTGATAACACATGGGAGGATCGTGCCACGCAAAGAAGTTGCACCTAGAACGCTGAAATGGAAGACGAATTAGTGTTTCAAAGTATTAAAAAACATGGCTTAAAATACATACCTGTAGGATCGTGAAACGACCTAACGAGTCGATCAGAAGAGTGCTCAGACCGAATCAGAGGCGGAATTCATTGATTCGGTCTTCGTTTAGCTTGGATTCACTATTAATTGTCTCGTTTATTAATCTCTGAACGTTTACAAGACTGGAGACACCTCGACAGCACTTCGGCGTCGGAAACTAGAACATTACAAATGAACTCGTTTGAAGGCTATTTATCGGGAACACCCTTCCGTTTGAAAGTGGCATAACCATTTCAAACGGAACCCTTTTTCAAACTTTACATTCAAACGGACAAGACAAATTCAAACGGTGGCTTCATACGGTCAACATTTATATCATCCTTCCTTCATACCATTGGACCTCAAATGCCATCTCTTGTGATTGGACCATTGAATGGCAACATGTCATTGGACCATATCAATTTTGTCTTCATTAATGTTGTGTATGGTGATGTATTATCTCAAACGGCCACCATGCAATTCCTTGTTTCATGACATCACTTGTGATGTCACCTAGGTGATGTCACTTGTGATGTCACCTATGTGATGTCACTCGTGATGTCATGCCTGATCGGATCCGCAACGAGATCGAGACTCGACAAAAGACGAAGACGACAGATGACTGCACCAACAATACCATACTGTAGCAAGTGTAAAATTGACGTCCGGGATCAGCTTTAGTCCAAGATGTTCTTTGTAACACCCCGTGTTTCGAAAGTCAAAGTCAAAGTCAAAGATTGAAGTCAAAGGGAGACAAGATTGCTAATTGCGATCTGTCACTCCTTGCTCAATTCCTGTTTTGACTTCTTTGACTCATAGCTAGTCTTTTATGCTTTACGTTAGTTGTATTATGTGGAGTAATTAATTATAATCGCAGTAATCGACGAATACTTATCGCTATTTAATCGCTTTACGACTGTGAATAATAGGAAGTAACAATGCGATAAAGCTATCTAAATGCTAATCAACCTGATCTAATCAGCATCGGATCGCAATCAAACTCGCAACTCGAAATATAAGTTCTGGATATTGTTTTACGTGTGTGTGCCTTTGTGTGTTACTTGTGCATGTTATTTATGTTGTGTTGTGGTGATCAATCGAATCGCAATCGAAACTCAATCGCAATCGAACTCAAACGCAATCGAAACGATATGATAATTAGTGGAGAAGAGATAGCGCGAGATATGAGTAGTTGGGATGAAAAGTAATTTGACTAGGAAACCCTATCGCATTCGCATCACTCGCAATCGAAAACAAAACAGCAAAAATTGTCGCACCGAACACTCGAAACAGGTGACTGATCGACCAGGCAGCTACCCGAACGACCAGCCAGTCGGCCGGCCTGCCAACCGATCGACCAGTTCTTTCATCTTTGGGAACTCTATAAATACCTCATGTCACTCTCATTCTTACCACTTTTGGAAACTCTCGTCCGACCAGCGCCTTCACCCTGCTTTTTCTCTGATTTCTCTCAATCCCGGTAAGATCTCGTCCTAAATCTTGTACTTTCTTAATCTACATGCACTCCTACACCTTTCTACCTTTTGAATCTTCACTTTAAACCGTGAAATCATCCAGATTCAAGGTATTCTAGGATGACGTCATCATGAGTTCTTGAACTTCATGTTTTGGCCTCAATCCACCAAGAATAACTTAGATCTAACTGATTTCCATATAAATAAACAAAGATCTTTCATAGATCTAAACATAGTCACAATAAAAAGGATTGAAAGATGGTGTTACCAACTTTCTTTCAACTCTTTTACACTCAATGCACTCAAACCGATAGAATCAGGCCTTGTAACGACTTCCTACTCATTCTAGTGGTTGTGTTGGTTCAAGATCTGGATTCTATCAACGAGGTTACCGATTTCGGGTTAAACATGGAACACCGTCTTGAACGGTTAAACTGATCGGGTTTGGGTGATTCCTGTCCGATCAGGAGTACCAAGTATTGGCGAGGACTATGTTGTTTAACACGTTATCAAAACATCTCGATAAAACGACAAACAATCTAAAACGACCAAGTGTAAGACGAACAGGATGACCAGGACGGGGTGCCGTCCGATCGGACTTCTGTCCGATCGAACAGCCAACCCGTACGGCTGGCCAACCCGGACGACTTGCATCTCGGGTCCCACACTTAACCACTTTTTCCAAACTTTGGGGTCTGAGTGTTGAACGGAGTGTCGTCCGATCGGACTACCATCTGATCGAACTGCTATCCGTACTATGAAACTGATGTCTGTCGTTAAGGACATGCAAAAACCAACTAAACTATGTAGATAGGATAAGTCGGATATCGAACCAGAGGAGGATTGTGGAAAGTGTGTAATGTTAAGTATTTATTAACAACTATAAAAAAATAAACTGATGATTGTTTGATTTGTGGATTAACTAAATTATGAATTAAGAACTTGAGGTTTTAAACAATAGGAAAAAGAAAGGTTCCTCCGAATTTTAGGTTTGCAAACAAGTTCAGTTATGTGTTTAATCAAAACATTCACATAGACATAAATGTTTAACCTAATTAACCAATTGTGATAACCAACGACTAAGTACTTCGGTCAATACATAACGGGAGGTTATCGAATGATTATCAATTACAATTACAAACCCTAACCCCATGTCAAATATATCCCAATTACTAGAACTCTCGGGAACTGAATGCTTAGAAATTAAGGTTTAAATAAATGCAACCAGTTACAATCAGTCAATTAAATCCATGGTGAAAAGCATCGAATGCTTAGATCACCAAGTTACAATGATTAAAAACACATAAAAGTACCTAATTACACAAACCCTCCATCCGGAGAAAACCATAAAAGACTAGCCACTCATCTTGATTGGTTGATCTTCAAAGGCTTGAACCACGGTTTTCTTTCTCTTTCTGCCGTCGAAGATAATATATTTGTGATGATCCGATTTTGTTTTGATTTGTTGTTGACGGCCCAATCTCAAAAGTCCCTTCTGTTTATTCGGCCCAATTGATGATGTTTTGATTTTATAAACAAACAAAGCCCAAGTTGTCTACTCTTGTCTGCATGAAAGATGGATGATAATATTGAGATTCCTTTTTGAAACCAAGCCCTCACGTGACTTGTTGTTCCTCCCAATGTTCTATGTTAGTCGCCCCCTCTGCATGTGAGTGTAGTCATTTTATTCGATGATGTGATTGGTGATGATTATGTTTTTGATCCTCAAAAGTCAATGTTGATGATCATATCATATAGTGATGATGTTCGTTGACCAATACCCTCCAACTCCTCTCGGCTGTGTGTGTATATATTTAGATGATGGATGATGTATGATGTTTTGTGATGTTGACTAGTCTGCGCGATTCCCCTGTTCACGTGATGCCCTTAGATGTTTACCAAATCCTCCAAAAACATATCCCCATATTAATTAAACAACTTATGCGCTGACATTTAACCAACCGTAGCTTACGGGTTAAAATCCGCAGGTTATGGTTCATACATTCTGTTGTAATCAGACACTTCTACCCGTAAGCCACACTCCACACACATCCAACTTCCATTTAATTACCACTCAGCCCCTGGACTTCAATATTATGCCTATCTTATGATTTGAAGTCATTTTATCACCCGAACAAGTACCTAGCAACATGATATGTCTCGGTTAACATCCATGGGTGTTCCGATTCATCACCAAGCATCCTAACTTCACCATTTTAAGCTGATTAACCTGTAACACGAGAAATACGCGTAGTTATCACATTCGAAACACTTGACCACTTAAAACACAATATGATACGTATTTTAACACACTTAACGCTCTTGTTTTGCAACCTCCATCACATCCCCACACTTGACATTGATTGTCCTTAAGCAACAATTACAAACACTACTCACCTTATCAACAAATCACCATTGAATCCCTTACCAAATTAACAATTTAAGGTCCCAAGTCATACCTGTCCATAGACTTACACAATCGAGGTTGACAATCTGACAAATAAGTAATACGCATTTAAAACAATTCAAGACTTGCCTAACTAAAACTAACATGCTTATGATACTACACACATGCCACACGCCCCTCACAATAATCACTCCTCTCGTTTATCAAGACTAGCTTGTAAGGTGCTAGTATATATTTCGCTCAAAACCAAATAAGATACTTTGCAATCATAAGCTTTGTTAGGATCGGAGGCTCTCATGATTGTGTTTGTTTGTATAATTTGAACGATTAAAGAACATGAAAACGTGTAAAGTGCAGCGGAAATGAATAACAAACTTTGTAAACACAATCAAAGGAAAACATAGTATGACAAACGATTGCTTCTCATAGAGTCGAATGATTTACAAATCAAAGCAAAAGATTTACAGATATGCTTACATACTAAGCTCCCCCTCAGCCTGATGCCCCAAGGATGGTTGCACACAAGATGAAAGGATTGGACTAGAGGAGAAGAACTCGCTCAGTCAATCAAATGTAACAGTACAGGGTACTGTTACATTTATAGGCAAACCAAACCACTGAGAGATCTCAGCTGACGTCACCATGAAAGCGACGTCTAACAGCCTAACAAACTATATCTACTGTCCTTACACAAACTACTGATGTCTAACAACTGATTGTAATAATAATACAAAACATGAGGAAACAACTGCTTCATGTTCCACTGTTGTAGCCTAAGCACTGATGCTTAACAACAACATCAGTGCTTTCTTCAAAGGTGATCAGTCCTTGAATGAGCAGTGTTTGTGTCTTCATCAGCACTTAAGAGACAGCAGTAGATAGAGCAACAGAGTTTGTCTTCAGTAGTCTTTAGGATCATATCAGCAGTTGAAAGGGCAGCAGCAGTTGATTATGAGCAGCAGATAGAGACCATCAGATGTTATAACTCACTTTCAAGGGGAGAGCAAAGTGTAAACTGCTGCTTATTGTGAATCCTCTGTTGTGACCTGGTTTTGGCTTTACATTATCTGTTCCTCTGGTAGGGCTCAATCCCAACAATCTCCCCCTAGAACAGATAATGCCAAAACCTTTCATTATTCAGGACCTTTATTACTCATCAAGAGTGCCTTAGCTTGTTCTTTGAATTCAGCTTCAAATACCTTTGCACTCTGGTCATCTTCATCCCTGCACAGTGTAAGCTCAAGGAGATCCTGCAAATCTTGAACACTAAGGCCTAGTGCTTCTTTCCTTGATATATGATTCACATCGCCATTGGCTCTGACCAAGGTCAATACGTGAGTCTTTTGATCAGACATCCACTTTAGTATTTTAAAGCCAAGTGGGTTTCTTGGGAGAGACTTATTTGACGATGAGTTGAGGGATAATGGCCTTGAAAACAACTGCAGACTTTCAGACATTCTTTTGAAAGTTTGTTCAATGACATCATTTGCTGCAGCTATGTCTTCTGCAGTTTCTCTTTCAATAAGCTCTTGCCTTTCAATTTCTGATATGTCAGTTGCAGTGTTTGGAGATGCAGGTTTGTTTAATGCCTTAAAAAGGCTCTGAAGCTTTGTTGAAGTATCTTCTTTTAGACCCATTTTCGTGATGGTATCTTTGAAGTACTCTGCTTCCTTTTCTATTACCTCTTCTTCAGTCAGCTGTTCTCCTTCTTCTTGATTTGTTGCAAAAGTAGACCGGAACAGTGTGTCGAGGTTTCCCATCTTCTGTTCAAGCTTCATCATTTGTTCTTGCTTCTTAGAAGTGCCTGAAACAGATGTCTTTCTTTTCTTCAGCCTTTTGTAGGCTTCATCAGTCTGCTGTCTTGACCATTTTGATATGGCTTCAGCAGAGTCTATTTTTGCATCCACCAGCTCCTCTTTCTTTCTTTTATACTCAGCAGTGAAGTCAGCAATGAGCTTTTTGAATTTGTTCCAGTTTGGAGGATTTTTCTTCTTTGTAGAATCATTCTTGATTCTGTCAATCCTCTCAGCCTCATGCTTTAGAGCGATTATTGGCCATTCTTCAAACTGTTTTTCTTCAGCAGGATAGAATTTTTCTTTCATAATGTAGGCAAGATATTGTTTTCTTAGCTCTTTGCGTTGTTCAGCCTTTTCTTTGATTAGTTCCTGTGCAAATTCTTCCATCTGTTTTACCTTTTCAAGGAAGAAATCCAGTCTTTTAGCAGTGGCTTCTTCGCTTAGACTTTCACGTTTACTTTCAAATTTAGCTCTTGCTTTAGCCTGCCTTGCCTTGAGTTTGAGGTAATCATCCATATCCTCTGGTGGCATGTAGCCTATGAGTGAGGAGAATCTTCTTTTTGAAGGATCCTCTTTTGTATAGAATTGCCTCATCTCATTTTTGATGGCTTCAAGTTCCAGTGGATATTTTGCAGCATTAGGATCATGTATACCCTCATCGGCAGTGATTGGTTTTCTTATTCTGTTGAAGAGCCTTGGTTGTGAAGTATGAAAGGTGAGAGCAGTGGTGGATGACTGACTAACAACTGCTGATATGTCAGCAGTTGTCTTCTGCTTTTGAGCAGGGGATGGACGTGGTGATGTTGGTGGGGAAGGTGGTGAATCATCATCTGATATGAGATTTCTTCTCCTTTTTAATGAAGAAGAAGCAGATGATGTTTTGGATGAATCAGTGGTAGTAGATTGGATAGCAGTGGTTTGTGGCAGTGATTGACTGACAGTGGTTGAAACAACTTGTGTTTCAATTACTGTTGTCATTACAACAGATGTTGTAACATCTGTTGTCTTCTGTTTTATGACAGGAGACAGTGGTGATGGTATGATTATAGATGATGATGGTGGAGCAGTAGTCGTAGTGGTGTGTGGTAGAGTGGTGTGTGTTGGGGGTGTGAGTGTTGATGATATGGCAGCTGTTTGGCTACTGACAGCAGCTTTTGTAACTGCTGCTGCAGCAGTTTTTGTAACTGCTGCTGTATCAGCTGTTTGGCTAACAGGTTTTGAGACCTGTTTTTCTTTTTCAGGTTCAATATGAATGCCATGTTCAATTCCCTTTTTCTTCATTTGCTTCAATATCTCCCCCTTTTTGGCATTATCTGCAAGGGGGTCATCACAGAATAGTAAAGTTGAAGGAGCCTTGCCAGTGGCAATTTGGATACTGGCCTTAATAGCCTTGATATCTGCTTGAGTATCCTTGAACCTTGATTCAACCATGTTGGTCAGCATTTGTACTTGAATGGCATGCTTTTTGTCAGCCATAAGTTGCTGTGCTTCAAGCATGGGTTGAAAAATATTCCATAGCTCATTTGCAGCAGGTGCTTGTTGTGGAGCAGATGCTTGAGCAGGAACAACAGAGGCTTGTGCTTTCTGAGCTTTTAAAATCTCCTGCACCATCTCTTTTATTTCAGAAACTGATTCTTCAAGTTTTTCCACTCTGCCCGTCAATTCCAGATATCTTGAATCATCACCCATTTTACTGGGATCATCTGAATCCCCACTTGTAGTGGTTATATCAATGTTTGACTTAGGAACTGAGTCCCAAAAATCATCCATTGATGCCCCTTGTTCTCGGTACTGGGGACTTCTTTCTTCGGCACTCGATAAACCTTTGATGGTACCAGTGGTTAGATCCAACTCACTGGTGGTCACCGAAGTTGCCATGGAAGAAATTGCCTTCAAGGGAGTCTTACTTATGAAACAACTGTCCAAATGTAGACCTGTTGATCCAACATTTGTAGTTGCTGCTCCACTTGAACTACTGACAAGAGTTACTTGTAACTCCTGCAGTGTAACCTCCTCAACTGTTGTTGGGATAGCAGGAGTAGTAGCATCAGACCCAGTCACTAGTTGATGTATACTCTCAGTAATAGGTGATAGAGAGGAACTGGTTTGTGTCTGTGCAATAGCAGCTGCATGCAACAGAGATAGCATGGATTGTGGCATTATTATTGGTGAGGGGATGGGGGTTGAAAGAGACATGTCCTTGGGATCAGGACTGAGGAAGATGGATCCGAGTGGATTCAGAGCTTCATATTGTGGTGTCCCTGTGCTTACAACCTGATCCTTTTGTGAGGATGCAGGAGGAGTTTTAGGCATGGGTTGAGATCTTTCTTCCAACTGCTGTGAGGAAGTAACAGCAGTGGTTTCTGGTGACTTTTGTGTTGTCACAGGCATTTCCTCTGGGATCTCATCTTCCAGAGTTGCCTTTGTTTTGGGTTTGGTGGGTTTTCTGGATGTTTT
This sequence comes from Helianthus tuberosus, assembly GCA_030545235.1. NCBI lineage: Eukaryota > Viridiplantae > Streptophyta > Magnoliopsida > Asterales > Asteraceae > Helianthus > Helianthus tuberosus. The sequence continues at coordinate 8,055,133 of CM060362.1, forward strand.
TCTTTTGGTCTTTTTGGTGATGTCAGGTGTGGGTTTCAAAGCAGTGGTTGTGCTGCTATGATCACCTGGAGCAGTGGGCTCAGCAGCTGATACCTGAGGAGCAGTTGTAACCGCTAAAATCTGCTCAGGTACCTCTGCTTTTGTTTTTATTGGTGCCATCATCCTTGAAAATGTTTCTTTTGTTAAACTTTTTATTTGACAATGGACACCCTGTTTTAGCAAATTTAAATTTTTCTTTTCAAATTTTTGTTCAAAATAGTAGCTCAAGAATCTTGGAAAAAGTAAAAATGCTTTACTTTCAACGTTTTTCACCATGTCATTGAAAATCTCCTGGGAGTAGTTGTAGTCCTGATTATTCAAAATAGCATAACCCAGGCATTGAATTTTTAATGGTATTTCGTTGAAAGATGTTGTTTTATTCGAAGCACACATCAGAAGTGTGTGAAATAAAAATCTGGGTGCAGATGGAAAATAACCCTTTTGTAGGGTATCTACCTTTGATTCTTCTGCATATCCCCTTTTTACGAAATCAGTTTTCATCTCAGCTTTCTCAAAAGAGAGTTTACCTTTCTGATCATTGAGATTAAAGACTTCGGAGATCGACTGTGGGGTTATTTGAACTGCTTTACCCTGTATCAAGGAGTTAATGGCTATGACTTTTCCGTCTTGTTTTTCAAGCGACGCCTTTTTCCAAAACTCTCTCTGGGTTTGCAGATAGATGGGAGCATTTGCTGTTAACAAAGTTTTGTACTTTGATGCAGATAATGACTCAATGATGGTGTCAAAGGTGTGATTATCAGTAGGTTTTGTGAGTAAACCCAGATAGTTGTGAGATTGTTTGAATGGTATTTCGATGGGTTCTTCGGCCGTTTGAGCGGCTTCAGTTGAAGGTGGTGATGATGTGGGTTTTGATTTTGATTTTCCTTTTGACTTCGTCATTTTGATGAAGAAGAATCGGAGAATGATTTTGGAGGTTTTGAGAAGAAAGGTTGGAAACTGCTATGTGAAGAGAATTTTGGAATTCAATTCGACAGTGTAAAACCCTGTTTGGGGTTTAGGGCAGGGTTTTATTTAAAAATGATCGCTGATGTGGCAGCGGTTATTAAGATCTGAGGGCTAAAAACTAACCACGTGTCAAACACTGATGAGACGGATGAAGTATGGAGAACAGTTGTTTTAAGAGCCACTGACGTATCAAGCATCAGTGGTTACAACGGTAAAAATTATGGGCAGTGGATGATTTTTACTATCAGTGGATAGCATATCAGTGGATAAGACACTAATTTTGAGCATCAGTGTTTTTCAAGGAAATGAGAGATCAGTGGTTAATTTTCAGCAGTGGACAGTGTTTAGAGAACAGTTTTTTTTTTTTTTTTTGACAAACGGTGGTTAGGGTAAATGGTACAGATCAGAAGGACAGATGTTTCAGCAACAGTTTTGAAGATTATCATTCAAGGTTTTGCCACATGTCAATTTTGAAAGACAGTGGTTTAGTACCCCGGATGGTGTAAACCTTTTACTTAGGCTACTCATTTTTGTTTCAATTTTTGAATTGAAAGCATGAGTGCTCAGGTATGTTATGATCTGTTGATCAATCAAACTTTTATAAAAGTTTAAGAACAAACCTGAGTATGATATGATCTTGCCATACGTACCATTTCCTTTTGATCCATATAGAGGATAATATTACCAACAAAAATAAAGGTAATATATCCTGACAGGAGATTGAAACTTTTCACTATCAAAAACCAGTAAGAAGTCCAAAAAATATTATTCTAGGAAAAATAAAGAATAATATATCCTGCTCTATTTGAGAGAATCCTTTAAAAAAAAAATTTAGGATTCTCTGGATCAGCATCAAAAGGAACTAGCATAATTTCAATAAAGCACATGATCATCTCATTCTCAAGTTTATGAAAATGATCAGTGGTTTGACAACAGAAGATATGGAATTGAAATGTATTTTGACCACTGTTTGGTACCATTTACTTGTTGATTGATTTGATCAATAAGGACACAAGATCACATAAATTTTCTAAAACCCTGGGGTGGATTTTGTTACCATGTGATGATTTTACAAATTTGTCTAGTCCTTTTTGAAAGTTTATCCACTGGAAATACCATGGTGACCTGAATCCAAAAATAACACACAGTTGCTTTGATGACCATTTTTACCCCAACTTTTGACTTTAAAAGTGTTTTATGTTTATACTCTCTTCTTTTGATTTCAAAAGTTTTGAGATAAACACACCTCTGAGCTTTTCTTAATGTATTTTAACAAAGTTGATTTTGTCCTTTTGAGGATCTCAACCTGTTTTCAACACATAAGATCTAAAAGACTAAAGTTTTAATTTTCCTCTTTTCATATTAACAAAACATCAATGTTTTTATGAACATATGTTTTGTTAAACTGAGGTTCATACTTTAGTATTTATTGAAAACAACACAAATTACACAACAACAACTGAAATCAATTTGGAAAATAAGAGATAATCTCATAGTTTAACAGATATAGCTTTCAGATCTAGAAACTATGAGTGCTTTGTACATGAATTCACTTGTTGTGTGAGATTTGTGTGTCATATGACATCTTGGATGATATACAGAGTTTTTGAATAACCACTTTGAACATGATTTATTCTATACTCTGTTTTTCAACTAAATACAACCAACCTTAGTATCAATGGATTTTGAGCCGAACTGTTATGTCAATTTGACTGTTAAATCGAAATTGACTGTCCAAGCTCTGATACCAATTGTTAGGATCGGAGGCTCTCATGATTGTGTTTGTTTGTATAATTTGAACGATTAAAGAATATGAAAACGTGTAAAGTGCAGCGGAAATGAATAACAAACTTTGTAAACACAATCAAAGGAAAACATAGTATGACAAACGATTGCTTCTCATAGAGTCGAATGATTTACAAATCAAAGCAAAAGATTTACAGATATGCTTACATACTAAGCTCCCCCTCAGCCTGATGCCCCAAGGATGGTTGCACACAAGATGAAAGGATTGGACTAGAGGAGAAGAACTCGCTCAGTCAATCAAATGTAACAGTACAGGGTACTGTTACATTTATAGGCAAACCAAACCACTGAGAGATCTCAGCTGACGTCACCATGAAAGCGACGTCTAACAACCTAACAAACTATATCTACTGTCCTTACACAAACTACTGATGTCTAACAACTGATTGTAATAATAATACAAAACATGAGGAAACAACTGCTTCACGTTCCACTGTTGTAGCCTAAGCACTGATGCTTAACAACAACATCAGTGCTTTCTTCAAAGGTGATCAGTCCTTGAATGAGCAGTGTTTGTGTCTTCATCAGCACTTAAGAGACAGCAGTAGATAGAGCAACAGAGTTTGTCTTCAGTAGTCTTTAGGATCATATCAGCAGTTGAAAGGGCAGCAGCAGTTGATTATGAGCAGCAGATAGAGACCATCAGATGTTATAACTCACTTTCAAGGGGAGAGCAAAGTGTAAACTGCTGCTTATTGTGAATCCTCTGTTGTGACCTGGTTTTGGCTTTACATTATCTGTTCCTCTGGTAGGGCTCAATCCCAACAAGCTTGTATAGCAATCACACATCCACTGTATCAAATAACGTAGCACATATCAAAAGGACTTTCGGGTTTTGGGTTAAGGGTAAAGATAGGGATATATTTTTGGATTTTTATGTTTATATGGCGAACACAAACGAACATACCAAACCATGACAACTTATTCACAATGATAATAACACTTTGGGTGATTTTCGACCCATTTATTCAACACGAACATATACGATATTCACAAAACTTCTATTTTTGTTCTTTTTTTTCATTTTTTTTCTATTTTTTTCTACATACTAACACAGTTGTCATTCATGGTTGGTAATCAAATGGGTCAAACAAGGTGTACAAACGAAAGGTATAAGGCTCAACGTGGTTAACTAAGGTGGGTGGATAAACAATCAACAAATAACACAATGGAAGGGATCCTAATGCCTTTATCATTTATGTGCATACGCTAAACCACAGTCTCGGCAAGTATCAAACCACACAAGTTCTAACACAAAGCAACATATGGCCTACTCTCAACAAATGAACATTCATTGCAAATTCAACTAACAATCTAGTAGGCTCAAATATCTCACCGAATAGAAGGAATATGGGTTGCCGACGCATAGCATGTGTAATTCCTAAAGCATGTTATCCCTAATTAGGCATCTCTTCTCAAATATTTTCTAAAACTTGTCAAAAATACTCTCATGAAACTTAAAGGGACAACCATGACTAGGGATCTATGTTAGTTTAATACCAGTAGGAACCCTTTAGCGATTGAAAATGTTGGTTTTCATGTAGTTCAAGCATACTTGAGACAAAAAAAAATAATTTTTTTTCAATTTTACCACAATTTTAGCCCAATTTCAACTCTTCAAGCTTTTGAAATCATCAATCTTACCAACCCTCTCTCGAGTTACCGCATCCCCACACTTGGGATACATTGTCCCCAATGTATGGTGCAATTTATAATCTAAACTCGAGAGATACCACCCACAAACCATGAACGACTAACAACTAGACGACTCAATGCAAAGAAACCACTCCCAACACAAAAATTTAACACCACCAAGTACACGAAAACAAAGAAAACACAGGATAGATAAACACATGCACCTGATCAGAAAACAAATGAGTGTCTGTGGTGGTGTAACTGTTGCGCTCAAAACCGGAGAATACGCATCCAGGGATTCTCTGATATCTCATCGGGGATGTTCCAAAACATCCCCACACTTGAATCATTGCATCCGTGAAGATAGAAGTGTATAAACCTGTCAAAACACAACACACCAAACGAAACCAAAACAAAGTACAAACTCTACATCCTCGGGCTACCTCCCGAGAGTGCTAAGTTTAAAGGTCTTCAGCCAGACCGTACCTGCTATGCGTTACGGTGGTCTCAATGCACACTTACTCAAAACATTTCCAACGAATGCCCGGAAATTTACATGCCATCTCCATAAGCTTGTCAGTATAATTGGCATGTTTAGAAAGCACATGCGGGTTTCGCTAATCCACTTCACGAGATATACACCGATGTCTGGTAGCTTCACCCTTTTCATCTTCTTCCTCGAACCCTCTTCCCCACACTTATTAATTGGAATGATTGATATGGGAAGAGGTTCGGTACACATATTCATCTCATCAGACTGCTCTGCCTCATCATCCTCACACATCGTCTGATCCACCAGTGACTCTTCATCAGATAAAGGATTCATTGGTGTGGTATTATCCTCCACAACCTCCTCCTCCATGTGAGAATAATCTCTAATATCAACAGGTAATGGTGAGAGACGCTCTTCTTTTTCTATCTTCATTTTTAACTTCTGACACTTGGAAACTAGGCAGCTGATTCGATCTTCATCGGAAAGGTTGGGTGCTAATAAATACTGCTCGAGTTTGGACAAACTCGCTTCCAACATAGCAAGCTTTTTCTCCTCCTCGGTCTGATAAGCATACACACCCTCGGGCTTAGAATATTCCTCGGGATGATACTGTCGGTATCCCTGATACGGTCTTGAGATGTAAGCATCCATCATTTTTTTATTCCAATACTCTGGATTTTCCAAATACACCGCGCACACATCATCATAAATTGAAGTATGATTACGACCGCAACAGAAACATTGTCCATCCGTCCTTGGCTCATAATAAGTATCCTCATCCCGATCCCATCCGTCAAAGTAATAACCATCCTCCACCGTTATATCAGAATCATAGAAATATAGTGGAGGGGAAGGATTATCATAGCAAGGCATCGGTGGTTCTTCAAATTTCATTTTTTCCCGTCTAAATCGGGCCTCGTGGCAACCGATACACGGGTGAAGTGGTTCACCGCACAAAATGCATGTAGAAGACCCGCAAAATATAGTAAGATCTGTCATCCTGCATAAACACAGCTCAACTACCCACGTAAATCACGAACAAATAGATAACAAAATAAAAACAAAAATTCTTTTAGGTTTATTTTTTTAATAAAACTTAACACTTAACACTAAACACTTTGCGCATGCCTCCCCGGCAACGCCGCCATTTTGATGTCTATCGTTAAGGACATGCAAAAACCAACTAAACTATGTAGATAGGATAAGTCGGATATGGAACCAGAGGAGGATTATGGAAAGTGTGTAATGTTAAGTATTTATTAACAACTATAAAAAAATAAACTTATGATTGTTTGATTTGTGGATTAACTAAATTATGAATTAAGAACTTGAGGTTTTAAACAATAGGAAAAAGAAAGGTTCCTCCGAATTTCAGGTTTGCAAACAAGTTCAGTTATGTGTTTAATCAAAACATTCACATAGACATAAATGTTTAACCTAATTAACCAATTGTGATAACCAACGACTAAGTACTTCGGTCAATACATAACGGGAGGTTATCGAATGATTATCAATTACAATTACAAACCCTAACCCCATGTCAAATATATCCCAATTACTAGAACTCTCGAGAACTGAATGCTTAGAAATTAAGGTTTAAATAAATGCAACCAGTTACAATCAGTCAATTAAATCCATGGTGAAAAGCATCAAATGCTTAGATCACCAAGTTACAATGATTAAAAACACATAAAAGTACCTAATTACACAAACCCTCCATCCGGAGAAAACCATAAAAGACTAGCCGCTCATCTTGATTGGTTGATCTTCAAAGGCTTGAACCACGGTTTTCTTTCTCTTTCTGCCGTCGAAGATAATATATTTGTGACGATCCGATTTTGTTTTGATTTATTGTTGACAGCCCAATCTCAAAAGTCCCTTCTGTTTATTCGGCCCAATTGATGATGTTTTGATTTTATAAACAAACAAAGCCCAAGTTGTCTACTCTTGTTTGCATGAAAGATGGATGATAATATTGAGATTCCTTTTTGAAACCAAGCCCTCACGTGACTTGTTGTTGCTCCCAATGTTCTATGTTAGCCGCCCCTCTGCATGTGAGTGTAGTCATTTTATTCGAAGATGTGATTGGTGATGATTATGTTTTTGATCCTCAAAAGTCAATGTTGATGATCATATCATATAGTGATGATGTTCGTTGAACAATACCCTCCAACTCCTCTCGGCTGTGTGTGTATATATTTAGATGATGGACGATGTATGATGTTTTGTGATGTTGACTAGTCTGCGCGATTGCCCTGTTCACGTGATGCCCTTAGATGTTTACCAAATCCTCCAAAAACATATCCCCATATTAATTAAACAACCTATGCGCTGACATTTAACCAACCGTAGCTTACGGGTTAAAATCCGTAGGTTACGGTTCATACATTCTGTTGTATTCAGACACTTCTACCCGTAAGCCACACTCCACACACATCCAACTTCCATTTAATTACCACTCAGCCCCTGGACTTCAATATTATGCCTATCTTATGATTTGAAGTCATTTTATCACCCGAACAAGTACCTAGCAACATAATATGTCTCGGTTAACATCCATGGGTGTTCCGCTTCATCACCAAGCATCCTAACTTCACCATTTTAAGCTGATTAACCTGTAACACGAGAAATACGCGTAGTTATCACATTCGAAACACTTAACCACTTAAAACACAATATGATACGTATTTTAACACACTTAACGCTCTTGTTTTGCAACCTCCATCAGAAACATTCAAACTTCCACACTTAAACAATTTTCAACATGTTCAATGTACAAGGAAGCCACCCGATAGAACAACTGTCTGATCGAATGGCAACTGCGGTGAACGTATTATCACTAAAGTGTCCAACCAATCAGGTTGTCGGTCAACCGAACATCCGTCCGCTCGACCGACCTGAAAGCAGAGATACTTTTATGTTTTCAAAATGCTACAACAAAGACTTCAAAAGCCAAACCATCATACACAAACACATCTTTCCTAGAGGAAGAAACAATCCACTCGAAAGGCCATCCGATCGGATGACCATCCGAGCGGACTACCACCCGAACGAACGGCTGTCCGATCGGACTACCTTCCGATCAAACTGCTGTCCGACCCACTTACACCTTGTATCGTTTTACGCGTCGCTTATCGTTATTCTATCGTTCTGATCAGGCTAATTTCACTCTAAGCGCTCCCTTCAATCCATCTAATCGATGTGAGTATACTCGATCCCTTTTTGCTTTATGCACTTTTGGGTGTTACATATGTTACTTATTCTAAATCACATCGAACGTACTACGCTACATTTTAACGCTAACCATTACTGCATGTTATACGTGACTAAATGAATGCTTGTTTGTTATGTTTACACATGGAATGCTGTCTACCTGCCTTAACGACGGTAGTACTATTAGTTTGGACTTAGCACCTGTTCATTCAGGGGTTGTTAAGGACAATTACCTACATGGGTCACAATGGTGATCATGTATCACGAACTGCCTTGGGCAGTCAGCCCGCAGTCATTGGTATCGATAGGTTCATGTCAATAGCTAACATGCCTCATTTCACTCTGTATACGTGCTGGTTATGGGTAAACTATTTCGAACTCTATATGCTATTATTAAACTTGTATGCTCACCTTTACACTATGTGTATTGACTTTATTTTAACGTATGTGACAGGTGCCTAGGATGCTTATCTGCTAGGAAATCGAGGCTAGAATTAGGTCTTAGAGGCCAACAAATAGTTGTATGTACAAATGAAATCGGAGTTGTCGAAACAGAACTATTTGACTAGATTTTGTCTGTAATAATTACTTTATCTTTTATGACATGGTATGGGACATGTTGCTTTAAATAAATGGTAATTATAATTGTTATGGAAACTTCTGGACAATCTGTTTCGCTCAGTGGCACGCCCCGATGATTCCGCCATCGGTTGGGGTGTGACAGATTGGTATCAGAGCCATAACTATAGGGAATTAGGCAAGACACGACCTAGTCCGGGTCGATGTCTTAGAGACCTAGTCTATAGTTAGGACCCAATAGACCGACACGTGCATGTCCAATAGGGATTATGTATGAGCTTATTACTATTTCTCGTCATTCTCGCCTACGTTACATTACCACTGCACTCGAATTTTCAAATTGCGGATAAGCGATTAAGTCGAGATTAGTTGTGGAAACCGCAAACTCTCGCTTAAATTGCTTGTTTGATCTGTATTTATCTATAAATCGCGGGAATTCGCGTTAAACCAGGAGTGAAATCCATACTTTAGCGTGGATTTTCGTCTCTATTTTGTTTAAATAGGAAAGAAGTTGTTAAGCCAGGGGTGAAACCCTAATCTTAACGACTCGTTCCGCCCTTCACTTGGTTTTCCAAAACTCTCGCCAAAGTCTCGACGGACTCCAACAACCTGAAGACACGGTACGACTAAAAGGATGCGTGCCGAACGCCCAAGAATCGAGGCGGAAGCACGATCCTGAAAGTCAAAATGTGTACGACAAGTCCTTGAGAATAGTCGAATCACTTTGGGAAGTCGATGTCTAATAGCCGCAAACAATCTATTTCTCGATTTTTATGTGTTTTGATTCTGAGCCCGCAACTGCTGACTTATATGATTCGTCGATTTTTTGTGTTTATATGTATTTATCTGTTTATGTGCTTATTTGTTAGCGTTTTGAGACATCACTGGTCTCGATTTAGCACCTCTTGATTCCGCTAATCTCACAACACTCACTACATCATGCTGACAAATCACCAAGCTATGGACGACCTTATCGCAATTATGAACGCTTAAGCTATACAATTCGCTATAGTACTCGATAAGTTATTCGCGATCGCTATTCTCGAACGTACGGACTTTGAATGATAGGTTTCTATATTCGGACTGCATCTTGTGACTACATGCTTAGGTACTATGTGCTTCTATGCTTCTGTGCTTCTGTGCTTATGTGTCTCTATGTGAATCTGTGTTTACATGTTTATGTGTTTATGTGATACATGTTTCACTGTGTTCCTGCGCTTTAGTAAGTACTAGACATGTGGGGAGAGATTCGATTATGATGTGTCTGAGACCTATGACAATGTCTGTTGCAGACAATGTCAACTGGACCATCATCTGGACCTCGTCACGCACGACTCTCTCGCCAAGAACAGAGGGACAAACGCCTTGCTGCCATCCTCGCTAAACAAGTGGCCAAGGTTGTGCCCCAGATCGTGAGTGAGATTTACGAGAATGTTAGCAAATCGTCTGAGGAGTCTAGAACCGAAGCTCCTAAAGTTTCCACCAAAACTACTTTCAGCTTTAAGCAGTTCAAGGCTTGCGGTCCGAAGGAATTCACTGGAGAAGATGGCCCAACAGCTATGTTTCAATCGTTCGATTCCGTCGAAGTCACTCCGCGCCAAAGCGGATGTCCGGAAAATCTCCGCACTCTAAACGCTACCGGCGTCTTCCAGTCCCGCGCATTAGACTGGTGGACGGTAGAACGAAACAAACGCGGAAATGATGCAGCCTAGGAGCTGACGTGGAAAGAGTTGATGTCACACCCCGATATTTCCACATATTACCGGTGGGCCCGGCGGGGAGTATCGTGACGTAGTTGATATCATCATTGTGAATACACATAATAACATAGCACAGCGGAAGGCTTGGTGAATAAACTATTACAAACCATAATGTCTGAGTGTTCGAGTTTAAGAATATACAGACTAGAATGTAATAAGATCCACATGTGGATTATAAATGTACAAAGAAACAAAAAAACAATAGACTTCAGGTATCTTATGGATTTGCAAGATCCTCTATGACACCCTATAGCTCCAGCCTATTACGAGAGGTACTATGACACCCTATAGCTCCACCCTATTACGAGAGGTACCTGTCAATCAGTCTTTAAGAAAATACGTCAGTTTACACTAGTAAATACAATTTAACTGACTCTTTTTGAAAACATTTAGGAAAATTGATTTAAGCGATCATGGCACAAATCATTTGTAACTTTGTAACACCTCGAAAATTTCGGGTTCAATAATAAAACGACACGTGTCATGTCAGACAAAACGCGTTGTAAACCCGGATTTAATAAAGATGATTCGGCAGGATTTAAAGTGACGTCATGTTAAACTGTTACCTCTGAATGACCTTATTTATAAATCCCAAGACCCGATTAAATGTTATACCCATCTTTTATACCCTCAATTCAGAATTTGGGTTTACAATAATGGACTTGCAAAAGCATGTTGTGATATCACGAAGGAAATGAATGATAAACCGTTGTTTTCGGGTCTTGTAAGTTCATTCAAATGCAACAAAGGTTCATGGTAGGGTAATATACAGGAGTAGACACTTATTAGAGGCCCCTCCATGTAAAAGAATGGCTAAAAATCGTGCAAGTGGATTACTTGTTCGAAACACCAACAAACAACAGCAAATCTGCCTCTGAGAAGAGGTAGCGCACCGCTACATGTGTAGCGTAACGGTGCGCTACCACCCAAGGTCAACCGGCCCTATGTTGCGGGCTAGCGCACCGCTACATCTGTAGCGTAACGGTGCGCTAGCTGGTGCCCAGTACCGAAAAATGGGGCTGTTGTCTCCTAAAGCCTATATGCGCGACCTTTACTCGATTTTCCACTTCTCCTGGCCCCTAAAACACCCCCTAAGCACTAGGACAAGTGTTGGATGGTTGTGGTTGGTCCTAGACTTGTTTGTCAAGCACTTATGGTGAGTGAAATCACTATATAAGGCACTACATGTTGCAACCATTCTTCACACTTGCATCTGATCATTGGAGCATTTCTGGAGCTAAGGAACTCTCCCATCTGATCAAAATTCGTGCATTGGACTCTTGTAAGTCTTCTAGTTCTTCTTTGTTTGTGTTTAGCTTAGTTAATTAGCTAAAAGTCAAACCGTCGTAATTACGGTTTGACTCCGAGATTAGTCACTAATGACTCAGTCATATCTCGAATTAAAAGTAGTTATAGGATGGTATTTATGTGGGTAATAAAACCCCAAAAGGGTTTCCCCTGATCACCATCCTAAGCAGGTCAAATGTCGGGTCAAACCTTTACTTAAAAAGTCAACATAATGCTTAAAATGTCATTTATGCATAATTAGCTATCTAGAACATATATAACCTGTTTGAACATTGTTATAACTTAGAAATAAGTGTAAGAACATGTCCCAACATGTTCAACCCGACTATTTCCTGTTTAGACCCGGTTCGGAACCGAAAGTCACATAGTTTGACTTTCACGTTGACTTTCAGTTCTGACCCGTTTGGGCATATTTTAGAAATGCCTCAGAGCTTAAATTGGATTAGGATACATGTTAGAACAACCCTCTGTGATCATACACCTTGGTTCACTAGTTATCCAATTAATATGCAAATTTCCGTTAATTGCTCATACGTTGACCGTTATGCCCTTATTACCCTAAAACGTGATTTATGAAAATGTAAAAGTGTAGAAACCTTAGTTACTGATATATAAACTTGTATGCAAAGTTTGACATCAGTTTGACTTATAGATTAAGAGTTATGCTCATTGTCGCTAAATTAAAGCTTTATGTTAATAAAATGGCGTAATTAGCGTATAGCCTAGTTAAACATACTTTTTGATATCAAATCTTTTACCCACTGATGTTATATATTATTTTGGGATTTTTAAAGATTTTTAATTAATTTTAGGCTGAGCATAACTAGTAGTCGTAGGCTTAATCCGGTAATTGTCGGTTTTGCCCTTACGGGCCATAAAATGAGTTTTACTTATCTAAACGACTCCAAACCTTTTGCTACTGATCTCCTATGATTAATAAATTATTTTAAGCCTTCTAGAAATATAAAAATATCAGATTTAAGTATAGAACCCGGAAATGGCCTTTAATCGCCATAATTAACGTTTTAACGCATAGTATGTCTTAAAATCATATTGGACATACCCGGGTTGATACCTACTGATATATGAGGCAAATTATGATACTATAACAGTAAGCAAAGGTTGAATTACTCAGACTTCGTTTTTGAGCTTTTCGGCTTATGTGAAATTACCAAAATACCCCTACGGGGCATAGTTTGGTTATAAATGATATATTTCACATATATACTTTAGCCTACTGATATAAAGTATCAATTTAAGTATGCTTGCTGTTTACATCAGACCTGTAACTCAGTTGAACATATAAACGCTTTTACAAACTTTAAAATGACCAAACTACCCCTACGGGGCATAGTTTGTGTTTAAATTCATTTCGGGCATAACGAAAGACATCCTACTGATGTTACAACATATTTGAAGCATATTAACTTAGGAAACCTGTATATGGCTCTTACGGATACCCGTTACGCATATTACGCGTTCGGCTCGGTTTATGTAACAAGTTTACATAAACTAGCCGAAACGGGTCAAACCTTGTCGGTTTTATCTCAAAATCCAGAATGTGAATAGTAAACCCATATTAAACAAGTCTTCAAACTTGTCGGGTCTAAATCACATTCTATCCGGTCTTCGCTTAATCGTGCGTATGAACCGTATCTTCGAAACTAGCCGGTCTAAGCTTAAGCTTAATTTAAGACCCGCTAGGATTCTAATAGGTTATATTTAACCTTCGTTCCAGATTAGGAGAACCAGTAAAAGCTACTTGCTATTTGCTTATTGTGACTATACTTTGCATCAGGTAAATACTTTTAACTTATTTTCCCTATACGGGCTTGGGTTACGGTACATAGCGTACCGCTTGATCGGGCATCAAATCTCCACGCTTAGTGGGTAGTTGAATAATTTGATCGGCTCGTTTTAAACAGATTTGTTTACTTTACAGCCTTTGGGGGATTAATGACCATGTCCCGGATATCCTTGGCATTATCTTACGAGATGGCCACGACCTGAGCACGGGGTGTAGGCGTACATCTGTCGGTGTATAACTCATTATTGTGGTGTGTCTATTGATCTTTAACCCGGATACGTTCCGGGCTACTGAACGCATAAGTAACATGTAAATCGTTCACAAGATTATAATATTAAATAATTCTCCCAAGTTAAAAAGATTAATTTTGCCTCTGTGCAATTTAATCAATGTGTCAAGATATTTTGTGCCACGTGCATTCAAATCAATTTTCAATCATTTTTACAAAATGAGTCAGTTGAATGTATTTACCAGTGTAAACTGACGTATTTTCCAAAAAGGCTAAATGCAGGTACTATACGAAATTGGCTGGATATGTCTCCTTAGCATCAATAGAAGTCTCGCAAGCTTAAGATGCCTAAAAGTCTGTTGAACTATTGTTTCCATTTTATGTTCGATCCTTCTGTGGATAAACTTCCGAATATTGTGACATTTGATATTACAATAATAAATTCGGTTGTATTATATTTTCAATGGCTTCCGTTGTGCTTAATAAAATTGTGTTGTTTGACTATTATGTTGCCAACCATGACGTCACGATACTCCCCACCGGGCCCACCGGTGACACGTGGAAATCGGGGTGTGACAGGTTGGTATCAGAGCCAACATTGAGTGAATTAAACACTAGCCTTAGTGTTTAATCTCAGTTACACAATTGCACAATTCTAAACTTCTGAGTCTAGACTTAACTTAGGAATATTCTCAATCCTAATCTTGAAGTTTTGCTTCCAAATTTTTATATATTGGATACGTCGCCAAGCGAAGAAGCTGTAATATGAATTCTCCACATCTGGAGCCTTGAAATGCTGAGCTTTGTACCGCGACCAGGATGAAACGTGCGACCAAGGAGAAAGCCTTCAAGAATTGAATGAAGAAGAAACTCCTTTGCTGAAGATCGTTTCCTCAATAGTCCTTATAAGGACATATTTACCTTTTCAGTCCCTTCGAGGACAACATTATTCCTTTTAAGTCCCGCTTAGGGCAACTTTATACTTTTATTTTTATATAATGGAATGATTAAGTTTAAACTTTCATTCTAAATAAGAAATATTAAATAAATGGAAAAATAATATTTCCTTTTTGCAAGATCTACCATTATAATAAAATGGCAAAATCTAAAAGGGCAAGACCTAGCTTCGGGTCATATTAAGACCGGCCAAGATGGCAGTTCCGCAATTTAGATTCAGATCCATATTTACACCTCAATTTAAAATTGTTCTGCGTTAATTATAAATTAAGAATCTTAAGTGTGAAACCTAGCCTCGGGTCAATTATAAGACCGGGCCAAGATGGTAAGACCTGTTAAAAAGATTCAAATCATTAATTAAGAATCTTAAATGTGAAACCTAGCCTTGGGTCAATTATAAGACCGGGCCAAGATGGTAAGACCTGTTTAAAAAGATTCAATTCCCTGTTAACATCTTAAAACATGTTAACACTCCTGGCAGATGTGATTCAATTAAAATCACACACGTCATTTTTATATAGGGTCCTTCAAAAGATTCCTAACCCAGTTTAATGATCCCTGAATCCTGGGTTTATGTCATCAATTAAGATGATCATATTTTAACCATACGTGGTAATATAGTGCCTACGGGCCTTGCTCATTTCTACATGAGCCAAAATACAGTGGTAGCTATGACTCCCTGTCAGATAAAGGTAATGAACTAGGTTCAAACCTCAAATGCTTTGATTCTCTGAAATCCTAGCATATAATTTATAATTGTCTACGTGACTAGGTCTATTGTGCCAATATACTTTCATGCTTTGATTCTCTGAAATCATAGCTTAAAATTTACAAATGTCCTTGTGACTAGGCCTATTGTGCCAGAATACCTTCATGCTTTGATTCTCTGAAATCATAGCTTATAAATTATATATGTCCATGTGACTAAGCCAGTTGTGCTAATATACTTAAAGACCTTGATTCTCTGAAATCATGGCTTATAATTTAAAAATTTGTCCTTGTGACTAGGCCTTTTGTGCTATAAAATAAAACTGTTATTATTGCTTTGATTCTCTGAAATCATAAGCTTATAATTTATAAATGTCCATGTGACCAGGCCATTGGGTGCCACTAATAAAACTGTTAATGTTTTATAATTAGGATAAATTATAATAGAAATCCTAAATAAATATGATTAATAAATTAACCATATATGGTCTCTGTTTACCATGGTTAATGAATTTCCCTAAGGGGGTAATCCAGTAATAAACATCTTTTATAAGGGAAGTGCCTACGGGCTATAGTTAATGTCCTCTGAGACTAAAGACAGTGGTAGCCTACAACTCCCTGTCAAGAAAAGGTAATGAACTTTGATTCAAACCTTAAGGCCACGATTCTCTGAAATCATGGCTTATAAATTTAACTTGTCTACGCGACAAGGCCATTGGTGCTATTATTAACTTATGAATTAGGATTTATGATAAAAATCCTGGATAAAATAAATATTCTTCCTTCTCTGTCAGTATGCAATTGAAGGAAATCTTAAAGGTGAAACCTAGCCTACGCGGCCAAGATGGTGAAACCTACTCAAGGGATTCAAATCCTTGTTAACACCTAGGAATGTGTTAGCACTCCTGACAAATGTGATTCGAGAAAATCACAACAGTCATCCTTGTATTGGATTCTTCCAATTCTCAAATCTAGCCTAGTGATCTAGGAATCATGGCTTATATCATCCTATAAGATGATCATATTATAAACATCCGTTAGTAATGAAGCACCTACGGAGTAAACTAGTTGTCCGATAAGACAACGACAGTGGTGGTCTTTGACCTCCTGTCTAAAATGTTGGACTATGTCCAAACATAATAGTCTATGTGATCAATGCGATCATGACTAATATCATCTAATACGATGATCATATTATTTAACATCCTTTAGTGATGTCTTGCCTACGGGCTATAATATATTGTCCATTTGAGACATTGACGTTGTTATCGTTATCATTCCCTGTCCAAGGTGGTGAGCTATGCTCAAGCCTAATAGTTCATATGATCAATACGATCATGACAAAAATCATCAATACGATGATTAAAAAAAAAAAATTTAAAACATCCGTAATGATGTTTTGCCTAAGGGCTATATTAGATCGTCCAACTGAGACAAGGCAATTGTAATCTTTTGTGATTCTTTGCCAAGGGGGTGAGCTATACTCAATTCCCATAGTCTATACTATCAGTGCGATCCTGACTAGTATACTCAGTATGCTGATCATAATATTAACATCCCTCGTGATGAAATGCCTACGGGCTATACTTTATTCTAGAGTCGGTAAGACAAAGATAGTAGTGATCTTTATGATCCCCTGTTCAAAATGGTGTGATTATACCCAAACCTAATAGTCAATATGATCGATGTGATCATGACTAATATCATTAGATACTATGGTTATATATAAACATCCATTAGTGATGTTGCTTGGCATATTTTTCTGCCAAAACAATCGTCTTTCAAGATGATGACAGTTGTAGTCTATGACTCCCTGTCCAAAGGTGAAGAACCACGTTCAAACCTTGAAGCCCTAATCTAATAAGATTGCGGCTTATAAATTCAGGTCCTTGGTAATAGACCATCAAGTTGTGTTTTAAAGTCATTCATGACAAGCCTATGTGCTATAATTGGTCATTCGTGACAAGTTAACATATTAAATGTTAACATTCCTGGTGACATGCCTTTGTACCAGATTTGATGAATGTCCTTATAACAAGGCCGTTTGTGCCATATCTAAAAGTCCTTTGTGACAAGGCCTTCGTGCCGTATAATCATTTATGTCCTTCATGACTGGGCTTTATGCCATATTTTCTACGGCCATCGCGGCAGGCTTCTATGCCATATATGTATATATATAATAAAAGTCTTGTAAGGCTAGCCTTTGAGCTATTCATGATCGTCCTTGTGACAAAGATAGTTGTGACATTATGGTCCCCTGTCAAGCAAGTATTGGACTCGCTCCCAACTTTGAATGCCATTGATGGTCCTGTTGTGACCTAGGCTAAATAGAATGGAATACGTTCAAAATAACATTCACTATGAATGTTCGGAACAGAATAGCCCATACGGTTTATGAATGCCATGACTAATTTAAGTCAGGTCATCAGGATGATGACTAATAATTGTTAAATCTTGGTGAGTGGTACCAAGTTTCGAGTATGGAAAACTCGGATGAGGTAGACGACAGTCGCAACGCTATTAAGGCGACGAAAGTTAATTAAACTACAAACGTAAACCTCAAAATTAATGGAGTTAATCTCCAGGCTGTGGTTGACGCAGCAGATGGAAGGACCATAGAAAGGTCATGAGACAATCCAAAGAGCCGAATGCTTCTCGCTCTAAATCTCATTCAAAACCATGTTTAAATTGCTCATGAGGAGATTTTGTTCACACTTCGTATATGAAGGATGAACCAAAAGAAGGATAATAACTCCTAGAAATCTGAGAAAGAGAGCAAGTACAGGCTTAATAAAAAGCAACGAAAGTTCAGTAAGAATCCTGTATACCTCAGAGACTGCTTCAGCATTATTAGATGGATGTTTTATATCCATTAGGAATCATTTTTTCGATGTCCTAGTTCCGTTAAATATAAGGACTCAATAAAGTGATAAAAATCGATTGGTTGCCTTAAAAATCAAGCCCATATTGTGGGTGATAAGGAGCAATTAATTATCAAGACTCCTTACGAGAAACCCTCGTAATTACATGTATCCGTACGACTAAATAAATATTAAACATAAAAAAAAAATGGTGGAACTGGCCGTCCCCGGAATCGAACCTGGGTCTAGGCCGGCGGCACCCTTTCGCGCGCCTAGCCAACTGAGCTAGGTGCCTAGTTTGTGAAACTTCCATTATTGATTAAATATAAGCACTTGTGCAATAAACTTCCTTATCATTTATCACTGATAATTTCTACTAAGTGTCCTGTTTTTAATACAGGCAATAATAAATCTTCATGAACCATAAACTTAGCAAATTTTTTTTATTATCATCCACAAGGTATAACTACCAAGGAAACCATAGTAACCGATTCTTCTAGTATCGGCAAGGAATCCTTCCGAAAATCTAAGAGTACTCTTTCTTCGCATAGAGTACGACAATATATGTTATTTTAATTATTTTCTCATTGTTTTCTATCGCCTGCGAATGCCAAACTAAGTTTGATAAAAGTGTCATATGAGGATTGGCGTATCCTAGTGTGTCCCATAGATTATTTCCATGTCTGATCAGCATGGAGGTTTAATACATGGAACCCCTAAGATATCTCAATGATCATATTGTACTAAAGTCGGCTAGTAGTATTCAAAGAAGATATCCAAAAATGGAATTTTTTTTTTCAAGTAAATGTTCCCGATTAAGGAATTCGTGGACTTATAACATAAAGGTGTCACTCATTTGACACGAACAATGATGGATGAACTGGAGCCTGAGATATGGAAAATCTCTGTAGCCTCCTTGTATCTTAATTATCTTCTCTTAAGTTTGCCCTGCTTACCTCCTGGAAGTCAGGTGGAACTAAGATTAATGTCCCGCTGTGGGCTGGAGTATTATGAAAGCTCCATATTGATTATGGAAAAATCGAAACCTGGATTTAGTAGGTTCTAAGACATAGGCACATATAGCCTGACTCAATCTTCTGAGGGTTTTATATTATTAAATAAGAAAGACGGTTCATATTACTTACGTATTAAATGCCACAACCCTAATTAGGCAACGATTAAGAATTTGCCATCAGCTACCCAGAATCTAAGGGCAAATTTTGGTGGATAGGCTTGAAAAGTCTGTAGCCACCTATGTAGCTAAATGCTTGACATGTGCGCAAGTCAAAGCCGAGCATCAAAAGCCGTCAGGCTTGCTACAACAGCCTGAACTTCCTACGTGGAAGTGGGAAACGGTAACTATGGATTTTATTACCAAGTTACCCAAGACAATGAAAGGAAATGATACGATATGAGTTATAGTTGACAGACTGACTAAGTCAGCTCATTTCTTACCCATCAAGGAGACTTATAGCTCCGATATGTTAGCCCAGTTATACGTTGATAAGATTGTAGCCCTACATAGCATACCTGTAGCTATTATCTCTGACCGGGATACTAGGTACACGTCACACTTTTGGAAGAGTTTCCAACAATCTTTGGGCACACGTTTGAACTTTAGTACGGCTTACCATCCTCAGACAGACGGTCAGAGCGAGCGTACTATTCAAACGTTGGAAGACATCCTACGTGCATGTGCGATCGATTTGGGAGGTAGCTGGGATAAGAACCTACCATTGATCGAATTCTCCTACAACAATAGCTACCATACCAGCATAAAGGCTGCGCCTTTTGAGGCATTATACGGTAGAAAGTGTAGATCGCCAGTTTGTTGGGCGGAAGTTGGAGAAGTCCAGTTATCAGGACCAGAGATCGTGTTCGAAACGACGGACAAGATTGTCCAGATTCGTAACAATCTCCAAGCTGCCCGAGATAGGCAGAAGAGATACGCGGATCCAAGTCGTAAGGATTTTCACTTCGAAGTAGGTGACAAAGTCCTACTTAAAGTGTCACCCTGGAAAGGAGTGATGCGATTTGGTAAGAAAGGCAAACTAAGCCCGAGATACATAGGACCTTTCGAGGTTATCGAACGTGTCGGGTCAGTTGCCTATAAGTTGAATTTACCAGAAGAGCTCAGTGGAATTCACAATGTGTTCCACATCTGCAATCTAAAGAAGTGTTCCGCTGACGAATCACATGTCATGCCACATACAGATGTGCATATAGACGCGAGCTTAAAATTTGTGGAAAAACCTGTGTCGATTGAAGATCGACAGGTAAGGAAGCTTCGGAGAAAGCATATACCTTTTGTTAAGGTCAAATGGGATGCCCGTAGAGGTCCCAATTTCACGTGGGAGGTTGAATCCACGATGAAAGAAAAGTACCCTTACTTGTTTCAGTAAATCTCGGGTCGAGATTTATTTTAAGGGGGTGAGGATGTAACACCTCGAAAATTTCGGGTTCAATAATAAAACGACACGTGTCATGTCAGACAAAACGCGTTGTAAACCCGGATTTAATAAAGATGATTCGGCAGGATTTAAAGTGACGTCATGTTAAACTGTTACCTCTGAACGACCTTATTTATAAATCCCAAGACCCGATTAAATGTTATATCCATCTTTTATACCCTCAATTCAGAATTTGGGTTTACAATAATGGACTTGCAAAAGCATGTTGTGATATCACGAAGGAAATGAATGATAAACCGTTGTTTTCGGGTCTTGTAAGTTCATTCAAATGCAACAAAGGTTCATGGTAGGGTAATATACAGGAGTAGACACTTATTAGAGGCCCCTCCATGTAAAAGAATGGCTAAAAATCGTGCAAGTGGATTACTTGTTCGAAACACCAACAAACAACAGCAAATCTGCCTCTGAGAAGAGGTAGCGCACCGCTACATGTGTAGCGTAACGGTGCGCTACCACCCAAGGTCAACCGGCCCTATGTTGCGGGCTAGCGCACCGCTACATCTGTAGCGTAACGGTGCGCTAGCTGGTGCCCAGTACCGAAAAATGGGGCTGTTGTCTCCTAAAGCCTATATGCGCGACCTTTACTCGATTTTCCACTTCTCCTGGCCCCTAAAACACCCCCTAAGCACTAGGACAAGTGTTGGATGGTTGTGGTTGGTCCTAGACTTGTTTGTCAAGCACTTATGGTGAGTGAAATCACTATATAAGGCACTACATGTTGCAACCATTCTTCACACTTGCATCTGATCATTGGAGCATTTCTGGAGCTAAGGAACTCTCCCATCTGATCAAAATTCGTGCATTGGACTCTTGTAAGTCTTCTAGTTCTTCTTTGTTTGTGTTTAGCTTAGTTAATTAGCTAAAAGTCAAACCGTCGTAATTACGGTTTGACTCCGAGATTAGTCACTAATGACTCAGTCATATCTCGAATTAAAAGTAGTTATAGGATGGTATTTATGTGGGTAATAAAACCCCAAAAGGGGTTCCCCTGATCACCATCCTAAGCAGGTCAAATGTCGGGTCAAACCTTTACTTAAAAAGTCAACATAATGCTTAAAATGTCATTTATGCATAATTAGCTATCTAGAACATATATAACCTATTTGAACATTGTTATAACTTAGAAATAAGTGTAAGAACATATCCCAACATGTTCAACCCGACTATTTCCTGTTTAGACCCGGTTCGGAACCGAAAGTCACATAGTTTGACTTTCAGTTCTGACCCGTTTGGGCATATTTTAGAAATGCCTCAGAGCTTAAATTGGATTAGGATACATGTTAGAACAACCCTCTGTGATCATACACCTTGGTTCACTAGTTATCCAATTAATATGCAAATTTCCGTTAATTGCTCATACGTTGACCGTTATGCCCTTATTACCCTAAAACGTGATTTATGAAAATGTAAAAGTGTAGAAACCTTAGTTACTGATATATAAACTTGTATGCAAAGTTTGACATCAGTTTGACTTATAGATTAAGAGTTATGCTCATTGTCGCTAAATTAAAGCTTTATGTTAATAAAATGGCGTAATTAGCGTATAGCCTAGTTAAACATACTTTTTGATATCAAATCTTTTACCCACTGATGTTATATATTATTTTGGGATTTTTAAAGATTTTTAATTAATTTTAGGCTGAGCATAACTAGTAGTCGTAGGCTTAATCCGGTAATTGTCGGTTTTGCCCTTACGGGCCATAAAATGAGTTTTACTTATCTAAACGACTCCAAACCTTTTGCTACTGATCTCATATGATTAATAAATTATTTTAAGCCTTCTGGAAATATAAAAATATCAGATTTAAGTATAGAACCCGGAAATGACCTTTAATCGCCATAATTAACGTTTTAACGCATAGTATGTCTTAAAATCATATTGGACATACCCGGGTTGATACCTACTGATATATGAGGCAAATTATGATACTATAACAGTAAGCAAAGGTTGAATTACTCAGACTTCGTTTTTGAGCTTTTCGGCTTATGTGAAATTACCAAAATACCCCTACGGGGCATAGTTTGGTTATAAATGATATATTTCACATATATACTTTAGCCTACTGATATAAAGTATCAATTTAAGTATGCTTGCTGTTTACATCAGACCTGTAACTCAGTTGAACATATAAACGCTTTTACAAACTTTAAAATGACCAAACTACCCCTACGGGGCATAGTTTGTGTTTAAATTCATTTCGGGCATAACGAAAGACATCCTACTGATGTTACAACATATTTGAAGCATATTAACTTAGGAAACCTGTATATGGCTCTTACGGATACCCGTTACGCATATTACGCGTTCGGCTCGGTTTATGTAACAAGTTTACATAAACTAGCCGAAACGGGTCAAACCTTGTCGGTTTTATCTCAAAATCCAGAATGTGAATAGTAAACCCATATTAAACAAGTCTTCAAACTTGTCGGGTCTAAATCACATTCTATCCGGTCTTCGCTTAATCGTGCGTATGAACCGTATCTTCGAAACTAGCCGGTCTAAGCTTAAGCTTAATTTAAGACCCGCTAGGATTCTAATAGGTTATATTTAACCTTCGTTCCAGATTAGGAGAACCAGTAAAAGCTACTTGCTATTTGCTTATTGTGACTATACTTTGCATCAGGTAAATACTTTTAACTTATTTTCCCTATACGGGCTTGGGTTACGGTACATAGCGTACCGCTTGATCGGGCATCAAATCTCCACGCTTAGTGGGTAGTTGAATAATTTGATCGGCTCGTTTTAAACAGATTTGTTTACTTTACAGCCTTTGGGGGATTAATGACCATGTCCCGGATATCCTTGGCATTATCTTACGAGATGGCCACGACCTGAGCACGGGGTGTAGGCGTACATCTGTCGGTGTATAACTCATTATTGTGGTGTGTCTATTGATCTTTAACCCGGATACGTTCCGGGCTACTGAACGCATAAGTAACATGTAAATCGTTCACAAGATTATAATATTAAATAATTCTCCCAAGTTAAAAAGATTAATTTTGCCTCTGTGCAATTTAATCAATGTGTCAAGATATTTTGTGCCACGTGCATTCAAATCAATTTTCAATCATTTTTACAAAATGAGTCAGTTGAATGTATTTACCAGTGTAAACTGACGTATTTTCCAAAAAGGCTAAATGCAGGTACTATACGAAATTGGCTGGATATGTCTCCTTAGCATCAATAGAAGTCTCGCAAGCTTAAGATGCCTAAAAGTCTGTTGAACTATTGTTTCCATTTTATGTTCGATCCTTCTGTGGATAAACTTCCGAATATTGTGACATTTGATAATACAATAATAAATTCGGTTGTATTATATTTTCAATGGCTTCCGCTGTGCTTAATAAAATTGTGTTGTTTGACTATTATGTTGCCAACCATGACGTCACGATACTCCCCACCGGGCCCACCGGTGACACGTGGAAATCGGGGTGTGACAAACTTGGGACAATCTTTAATAAAATCTTGTATACAGTTTTATATGTTTGTCATACATATGGGGCCGGTTTGGAAGCCGGTCATGATTAACTGACTCACCACTTATAAAACCCACAGAGGAGTTATCCCCAACTTGTGGGTAATTTAATATTTAGCATTTGCATCTTTCAGGTGCATGCCTGCACCCCGTGCATAAGTCGTGGCCATTAATAACTTAAATGAGCCTAGGATATCCAGGACACGGTCATTAACCCCCATTGTTTATGTTATCAAACAATACAGATTAAAACGGGTTATGCAGATTTATTAAATCACAATCCGATTAAATGATCTCGTACCCGACCAAGCAGTATTATTATAATACCGTATCCCAAGCCCGTATAAGGGAAAATAAGTTAAAAGTATTTACCTGATGCTAGCAGTAAAATCCTAAAGCTTTTTGAAGGCACCTTCTACTGGAAGCTATTTAATCTGTATAGAAGGTTTATTAACCTATTAGGATGCTAACGGGGACTATTTTACGTAAACTAATCACATAACCGATCCGAACGCATAAACGCGTAAGGGGGTAACCAAAATATATTATATACAGGTCTTAATCATTATTATGCTCAAAATATGTTAATACATCAGTAAGATGTTAACATATATGCCCAAAAAGTAATTTAAACCAAAATAAGTCCCATAAGGGCATTTTGGTAATTTTAATGCCCATAAAAGAGTTTAAATGTGAAACTGAGTTTCAGGTCTGATTTAATTAGTAAAAATATGTATTTTTATAAGTTATAACAGTAGGGTATTTTATATATGTGAAATTTATCTTATATAACCAAACTATGCACCGTATGGGCATTTTGGTAATTTCACATAGGCTTTAAAGGTCAAAATAGACTTCTGAGTTTAAAAACTTTGGCTTACTATTTAATTATATAAATTAACTTAAAACATCAGTAGGTAACAAGTTTTATATGCCAAAAATAGTTTTGACCCATACTAGGTGCTAAAAACGCTTAAAAGTCGGTTTAAAGGGATATTCGGGTTAAAATAGGAAATCTGAGTTTTTGATCAGTTTATAAGGTTCAAAATACTTTATTTATCATATAAAATCAGTAGCAAAAAGTTTGACATTAAAATGTCATGTAAAACTCATTTTATGCATGAAATGGGTAAAACCGACAATTACCGAAATCAAGCTATAATCGTATGTTATGCTCAGCCTAAAAATAAATAAAAAACTTCAAAAATCCCAAAATATTATTTTACATCAGTAGGTAAAAAGTTTGGTATCAAAAATTTGGTTTTAGATAGGCTTTATGCTAATTACGCCATTTAAATAATAAAAAGCTCCTTAATTACGCTATTGAGCATAACTCCTATTCTAGACCTCAAACTGATGTCAAATTTTAGGGACATGTCTAAATATCAGTAGCAAAGGTGTTAGTCCATTCACATTGCTAAAAATCTCAGTTGTGTGTCAAAAGGGTGTTCATGGCATTTTTATGCATAATTAAGATCAAGCGCATATAATTCGAACCACTAGGCACCATGCAATATAACTCCAGAGGGTTATACTACTATGTAATGTGGTCCTAATGGAAGCTTAAAACATGGGAGAATCAAGCTTGAACGGGTCAGAACTGAAAGTCAAAGCAAAAGTCAAGCTTTTGCGACTTTCGGTTATAAACTGACCTTAGACTTTTAATTGTGTTGGAACCTGAAGGTTTATTCATGTAGGTTAGTATAGTTTAAGGGTTGATTATGTACTTGTTTATTTTACATGTTTTGGGTCGAGTTTGTATGGGTTGGGCTAGTAAACTTGATGTCGCAATGGGCCTAATGTTTAGCCCAGTTGTTTTGTATTTAAACAAACCTCAACCTCTTGGTTGAGGTTGTTGGTCAGTTGTTTAAGTTGCGACACAAGGGACACAAGGGAACCGATTTCCATTGAAGTCTTGTATCAGTCTTTGCTTATCATTGAATGCAAGATTTCGGTTTGTGATTCATTTGTTATTCTTGTGTTGATTATTATTGTTTGTTTGTTTGTTCTTGAATCGACTTGTGATTGTTTTCCGCACCTTCACAAGTTAAATATTGATATCATTGAAAGATCCTAACGGGTTTTACAATTGGTATCAGAGCCATTGAAGTCTTTCAAAGCTCGGTTTTGATATCATTCAGATTCAAGAACCTGTTTTGCTACTGATCCAGTTTTGTTGCTTGTTTTTGCAGTGAAAATTATAGCAATACTCATTCTGTTCATGATCGAATCTTTAAAAATTGCTGATTTTGGTTTGTTGATTTCAGAAAAGGTGTTTGCTGAATTTTCGGAAAGTTGGAGGTTTCGACTCGCAACCTTCATCAGTCTCGGCTCATCCTGTTTGGTTTCGACTCGCAACCTTCATCAGTCTTGGCTCATCCTGTTTGGTTACGACTCGCAACCTTCATTAGTTTCGGCTCATCCTGTTTGGTTTCGACTCGCAACCTTCATCAGTTTCGGCTCATCTTGTTTGGTTTCGACTCGCAACCATCATCAGTTTCGGCTCATCCTGCTTTGGTTTCGACTCGCAATCAATTACTGTTTCGAGTTGTTTAATTTCTGGTTTTGACTCGCAACGACACTGATCACGGACTTTTGACCTGTTGACTATTTGGACTTAAAATTTAATTAATTAATTAACTGATTAATTAAACATGTCGACAAATAACACTGACCTGGCTGCCCTTAACAAACAACAAGAATTGGACTCAAAGGTTGGAACCACTACACGCATTCCTAGGTTAACCGATGCAAATGATTTTCCAGAATGGAAATGGCGTTTTGAACAGCATGTGAAGGTCAAGGACTCAAAGATATGGAGAAGCATCTTAAGAGGTCCAAGGGAGATTATGACTGACAGTCCTACCGAACCCGGTCTAAAAGTAAAGAAAGCAAAGAGTGAATATACTGAAGAAGATTTCAGTATAATTGAGGAAGATGATAGAGCACTGTCCTATTTAACCATGGGATTGGGCCCTGATATTGCTATTGGCTTTCGCACTTGCAAATCTGCTAAGGAACTTTGGGAATCGTTGATTGACGTTTACGAAGGGAATGAAGACATGAAAGAAAGTCGAAGGAACTTGCTCAGACAGAACTTCAATAACTTCAATCACATCTATGGGGAGACTGTAGATAATCAGATTCAAAGGTTCGTCAAGTTAGTCACACAAATGCAGATGGAAGAGATTCCTACTTCAAATGCATCAACAAATAGGCAACTTTTAAATGCATTACCTAAAAGCTGGGATCATCATGTGGCTATGATCAAGAAAACAAAAGATCTTGCTAGATGCAGTTTATCTGAAATGATTTCTCATATCAAAGCATGTGAATTGGATGATAAGCAAAGAGAGACCAATCATAAAAACAGTATGTTAGCTGCAGGATTCACTATTGCACCATCTTCATCAAACAACAATGCAGCCCTCTTGTCTCAAGGAGGTTTTCAAATGTTTAGCAATGCTGCATCTGTTAAAGCGGCTCCTAGTCCAGCAAACATCTACTACTCTGGGTCTTCTGCTCAAGTTGCTCCATCTTTTCCTAATGCTGCTCCCGCTTCTGCTGTGAATACTTCTTCCACTGCGAACAATGAGATGATAGCTTTCTTTACTAAACAGTCAAAGGAGAATTTGGATATCGCAGCTTCTGTTATCAATTGTTTGAACGCTTTCGTTGCAGGAAAAATTGATCCTCCAAAGTGGTGTAGCGAAGACCTATATCAGATTCATCCTGATGATGTTGAAGAAATGGACATCACCTGGCAGATGGCGATGGCTGCTTTCAGGGCACAAAAGTTCATTAAAAGAACAGGTAAAAATCGATGGGGAACTGCTTGGAATGGTGCTGCTAAAGTGCCTTTTAACTTGCGCTATTATAACTGTCATGAGGAAGGACACTATGCTCGAAATTGTACCAAACCACTGATAAATAGAGAACAAACTCCTGCACAGCCCGCAACACCTAATCGAGAAAGAGCTCTTGTGACCACTGCTAGTTTAACAGATGCTGCTGCTTCTGGAAGTCCTCAGCCACAAGGATTAGCTCAAGCCCTGGTGGTTCAGCCCAACATCAACTTTGATTGGAATTCAGAGATTGAGCGTCTGAACATTTCTGCTCCAGAAAATCAAGCTGCTTCAAATAACAATATTGCTTTTATGACCTCAAATGATCAAGTATCTGCACAAGAGAAGGAGACTGCTGCTGAGAACTTTGCTTTCATGACTCAGATTCTCTCAGCTCCTGTTAAAGGTCTAACCAAAGAAGAGGTACTTTCTACTTTCTGCACTCCTGAATGTAGAGAAAGAGTTGAAGTTTATAGAATGCACAACGCTGAGCTAATTCAAGATTATCAAGACATAAAAAATAAAAACTTTACTTTATCGAAAAACGAAAAACTTTTCAAAGAAAAGATCGAAGCTCAGCGTAAAGACATCATCAAACTCAAGGATGATGTAAGTGTAAAATCATCTCAACTCTTATACGTTCAGGAAAAACTGTGCATAGTGACTAAGGAACTGGAAGATATCAGAGACAAATATCAAATTAATGAGCTTAACATTAGAAAATTTGATTCTTCCAGCAAACTAGTTAAAAACCTGTGCGATCAACAGCTTGCGTACAAAGAAAAGAAAGGGCGCGGTTTGGGTTATAATCAGACTCCTCCTCCATATAATAATAATTACACTTATCTGCCAATGACTGAGGAGGAGATGATGAATGAGAGTAATATGACTTTTGGTTCTAAAATCAACAAGTCATCTTCTCATGACAGACAAGTTGAGAAACAGAAGTCTACTCCATTAAATTTTGTTTCAAAAGGCTCGATTGATCCTAACGTTTCATCTTCATGTGCAGATGATATTTCTGAAGTAAAGTGTGGAGATGTTCATGGGAGTGAACCAGTCGTTATTTCAAATATTTCTGAACCTTATTTTGAACCTTATTCTGAACCAACTGAATCTGACATGGCTTTTAGTCGTTCTTTATTTGCGTCGTTTTCTGCTTATGTTTCGTCTTGTGAGCCTGTTGTTTTGGGCAAAACTGATGATGTTTGTGTTGATGATTTGAACAATAAGTGTGGTGATGATTGTTTTTCAGTTAATGTGTGTGATTCTAATGCTTCTAACGTCTCAGTTAATGAAAATGTTACAGGTGAGGTCCCTCAGGATGCATTCAGTGAAACCACTGAAACGAATTCTCAAGAAAATCAAGAGTATCCTGATTCTTCTTCTGAACCTGTCTCAGTGGGTGTCCCTAATGTTGAATCTAGTGGGACCACATTGGAAACTGTAGTAGAAATTGAACCTGAATCATCTTCACATGATAAATGCGCTGAGGAAATGCATATTGATGAGACTTCTGCACGTTCAGATAACGAACCTGAATTAGTTTCACATGACAAATGCATTGATGAAACGCATATTGATGAAACTTCTCCTTGTTCAAATATTGAACCAAAATTAAATAACAAAGAAAAGGATATTGATATAAGTGAGAAGCCATTAGAAGAAAAACCTTCAAAATGCTCAGAACAACCACAAGCACAACATGTTCAGAAAATCAAGACGTCAAATCATTCAAAATCAAGCAATTCGTGCAAAAGCTTTCAAAATACACACAAATTGAAGCGTCAAACTTGTTTTAACTGTGGCATCGCTGGTCACATTGCCAGAAATTGTGGTCAAGTCCCAAGGGCATCGTACAAGAAAAAGTCAGTGCAAGATCAGAAGGTCATGTCTAACCGATATCGTTGTTCTGAGTCAATGACGACTGAAAAGACCAAGACAATGAAAAACAACTATCGCAAGACTAAACCTTCTGATCAGGATTGGAATGCAGCCAAACGCAAAAATCAAAAACAACAAAATGATTTTCGAAGATCTCAACATAATGCTTTTGGTAACTTCAATTCTAACTGGTCAAACAAGCATTGGAAACCTAAAGCTAAGGCCAAGCAATCCAATCCATCTCATACATGTCATCGAAACTCTGTCCTTCAAAATACTTCAAAGTTTTTAAATAAAGAAAACTTAGTGTGGCAGAAAGTAACTTATATTGATGCACAAGGAAAACCCAGATCCACTATGGGCTGGGTTCCTAAATCTAACTAATCCCGCTAATCGTGCAGGAACAGCTGTGGAGGACTACCGTGCGCCTCTGGTACATGGATAGTGGCTGTTCCAGGCACATGACAGGAGACTTATCCCAACTGGAAAATGTCAAAGAATTTAATGGTGGATATGTCTCATTTGCGGGAGGAGATTCAGGCAGAATCACGTTAAAAGGAACTGTACGAAACGGCGTGTTAAGCTTCGAAAATGTTAATTATGTTCCAGAACTGAAACACAATCTGTTGAGCATTTCTCAGATTTGTGATCGAGGGAATTCAGTTCACTTTACAAAGAAAGGATGTCATGTTCTTAAACCTGGAATTGTCATTCCAGAAGACTGGTTCTTAATGTCAGCAGAGAGAAGAGGAAACGCTTATGTGATTGATATGAACAAGAAACCGTGTGAAGAAATTACTTGCCTATTTTCGAAGATTTCAGAACATGATGGTCTACTGTGGCATCGTCGCCTTGGGCATGTGAACATGAAGAATTTGAATCGACTGGCAAAAGGTCAATTAGTACGTGATCTTCCGATAAAAGATTTCATGTTGGTTGAAAGGTGTGTTGCTTGTGCAAAAGGAAAAGCTCATCGAAAACCTCATAAGACTAAACCAGCACCCTCGACGAAGGCCGTGCTTGAACTACTTCACATGGATCTTTTTGGTCCAGTGAATGTGTTGAGTATTGGCAAGAAAGCTTATTGTCTTGTAATTATCGATGATTATTCTTGCTACACCTGGGTATATTTTCTCAGTCACAAGAATGAAACTGCAGTCTTGGTGAAACAATTTATCACTCTGGCTGAAAATCAAGCGAGTGCTAAGGTGAAGGTTATTCGATCTGATAATGGGACAGAATTCAAGAACGCTACTTTGGACACATTCTGCACTGATAAGGGAATTGATCGTCAGTATTGTGCACCACGGACTCCTCAACAGAATGGAGTAGCTGAAAGAAGAAATCGTACTCTTATCGAGGCTGCACGAACTATGCTGGCTGACTCGAAGCTTCCTAGTTTCTTTTGGTTACGTCCAGAATCATGCTTTAGTAAACAAACGACATATGAAAACTCCATATGAGATTCTGGAAGGACGTAAACCTTCGGTTTCACACTTTCGCATCTTTGGTTGTCCATGTGTGTTACTACTTATGGACTCTAATGGAAAGTTTGAGGTCAAAGGGGACGAATGTTACTTTGTTGGATATGCTAAAGGGTCAGCCTATAGAGTATACAACAAGGTAACTAAAAAGGTCGTCGAGTCGTGCAACATTGAATGGCTCGAGGAAAATGCTACGGACGCTAGAGTTGGACCAGATTGGTTATATGATTATGCTGAATTGTTTAAGTCATTTAACATTTTGTCAAGTGATTTTTCAGATGCAGGTGTGTCTATTCCAAAACAACCTCTGTCTTTTGAGGATACTGAAGATGAAGAACAGACAGAAGGAAGCGTCAGACATCATACCATTGATCCGCCAGGAATGGTGTTTACGCAGCATGCTACGTGTCAACAAACGTCCCATCAATCCCCTGAAGGAGCTTCAAATAGTGGTTCTGCATCTAATGGTTCCGGATCTGCACTATTTCCTGAACAAATTCCTGAAGATTGCATTATTACCACTCCATTCGTTCATAATACTGCAACATCTAATGAGGGGGAGTCTAGTAACACCACCACTGAAGACGAGACCGTACCTGACCTGGCAATACCCACAAGTGTTCAACGGAATCATCCTATAGAGAATGTGATTGGTCCTGTAAATGCAGGAATCTTAACCAGGAGCCAATCAGGAACCATCAATACTTGTTTATATTCTTGCTATATTTCTCAAATCGAACCTAAAACTGTTGATATAGCTTTGCAGGAACCAGGCTGGGTAGATGCTATGCATGAAGAGCTAAACTAGTTTGAGAAGCTTGGAGTATGGAAACTTGTCAAGTTGCCACAGGGAAAGCGCAAACTTGGAACTAGATGGGTTTTTCGAAACAAGCAAGATTCTGCAGGGGTTATTGTTCGAAATAAAGCAAGGCTGGTGGTTCAGGGATTTCGACAAATAGAAGGCTTGGATTATGATGAAGTATATGCTCCGGTTGCCCGACTTGAATCTATCCGAATTTTTTTAGCTTACGCGTCATATATGGGGTTCACTGTGTATCAGATGGACGTCAAGACAGCGTTTCTCTATGGGGATGTGAAGGAAGAAATTTTTGTTGAACAGCCACCAGGTTTCGTGCATCCAGATCATCCAGAATATGCCTACAAGCTAGATAAGGCATTATATGGATTACACCAAGCGCCACGTGCTTGGTATGCCACACTAACTGAACATCTTCTGGCTCATGGGTATACACGTGGCACGATAGACCAGACTCTGTTTATCAAGAAGGTGGGCAAGGATCAGATCTTAGTTCAAATCTATGTTGATGATATTATTTTCGGATCTACGAGTGAGGAACTTTGCAAGGAGTTTGAGAGAGTTATGAAAAAGAAATTTGAAATGAGTGCTCTTGGAGAAATGACACTGTTTTTGGGTTTACAAGTCAAGCAGAATTCTCAAGGGATTCTTATTCATCAAGGGAAGTATGTGGATGACGTGCTAGCAAAATTTAAGTTTTCGGACGCAAAGCCTGCTGAAACACCAATGGCAGAGAGACCGCTATTGACTGAAGATGAAGAAGGATCTTCTGTGGATCAACGTCAGTATAGGTCTATGATCGGATTGTTGATGTATCTGACAGCTAGTCGTCCGGATATTATGTTTGCTGTCTGCAACTGTGCAAGATATCAGGCTAATCCTAAAACTTCTCATCTTACTGCTGTTAAACGAATCTTTCGGTACCTTAAAGGCCGACCAAGGTTTGGTCTGTGGTATCCGAGGGATTCCAATTTTGACTTGTTTGCTTTTTCTGATAGCAATTTTGGAGGTACTGATAGTGACAGGAAATCTACATCAGCTGGATGTCAGTTTCTGGGTGACAGGCTTATTTCTTGGCAATGCAAGAAACAACAAACGGTGGCGATTTCTACAGCTGAAGCTGAGTATGTTGCCGCTTCTGCATCTTGCTCTCAAGTGGTGTGGATGCAACATCAATTGCAGGACTACGGTTTGACTTATCTCAACACTACTATTTACTGTGATAATGATGCTGCAATACAAATTGTTAGAAATCCTGTTTTTCACTCCAAAACCAAGAACATAGACATCAAAGTTCATTTTATTCGAGATTGCTTCGACAGAGGTCTTATTACACTTGAGCAAATCGACACAGATGCAAATGCTGCCGATTTGTTCACCAAACCTGTCAGCAGCTCAAAATTCAAAGTGCTTGTGGATTTTCTGAAAATGATCCGCTTTACTGACTGAGTATGTTTTTGTTTTTCGTAGATAAATTTGTTCATAAAGTTTTCTATTCTTAGGTAGTTTTTATTTATGCTCAAATTTAGGGGGAGAAAAATAGAAAAATACAAAAACATTAAAAAATAAAAAAATACAAAAAGAGGTGTGTGGCATGACTGGGAAATGAAATGAATTTTCACATCATGGTTAAGGGCTGACTCATGTAAAACCAGTATCGAAATAGTTTGACTCTAGTACTGATATGCTGGTAGGCTCTATTCTTATGACTAGAAACATTGACTGTTTTGTTAAGAACTAAATTAGTACATGACCTCAGAAAAGAAAATCACTTGGAATTAGCTCATTTCTATTTGAATGTCTGTATGTTGTCCTGATACACACAACTTTGGTCTGACTCTGAAATATTCTCTGAAAAAGTCGTGTACCTCCTCTGCTGCATCCAGATACATGCTGACCTGGAGGTGCCAGGCAACGACAGCTTCTGCTGCATCCAGATACATGCTGACCTAGCTGTACGTTGTCGATCTGTAGATCAATTATACACCTGAAAGAGGCCCTCAAGTGCCCAAAAGAAACCCATGAAACCTATATCAAATTGAGAAAAACTCATTTGATCTGTATATTATACCATCTTTGCAAAAGATCTATTCTGTTCTCTTCTCAACCTATTCCCAGTTAAGATTTCAGAGATCTGGATTGGACTTGTGAAATATGTGGTAGGGAAGCTACTTACATGATAGTGTGTGCTGTCTGCAATTCCGAGATTTGATTAGTATTTGTTTGGGTGTTCATTGTTATGAAATCAAAACATGATAAAATTTGTTACAGGCAGTTATATGGAAAAGGTCTAGGAAGATGAGTTTAGGTGGACAAATATACTGGCAATCGTCTAGATCTTTCGGTAGTAGATCAGTGTTGATAAGTGAAGTCAAGCCCGAAACCTTGTGATTTGATCCCTAAGTATCTATGCAAATTTCCTAATTTATTTTTGTAAATAATATTTTGTTATTTAATTTTTGTTTTTAGGTTTTTGTTTTGCAAATATTGCTCAGAAGGTTTAGCGGATATTTTTAAATTAAATCTGAAATTAAAATTCTTATTAAAGGGTTTATGTTGAGGTATATTTGGTAAATCGGTTAAGCCCAATCGTTAAGTCTCAAGCCCAAAAGTCAAGGGCCCATAATCAAAGTTGTGGTATAAATGGCTGGTTTCGAGTCGAAACCTAATTTATCACTCGAAACCAAGCCTCATTCTCTCTCAAGATTCCGGTGAGATTTGAAGATTCCGACTTATCTCCGGTTATGACTCGCAATCTGCGGTTTCGATTTGTTGATAATCAAGGTATTATGATATTATTATTCAAGTTTTTGCAGAAAATTATGAATACTTGAAGAAGCTCCGATGAAGATTTGAAGATTCTGGCTCACAATCAAGAAGCTCCGATGAATATTTGAAGATTCCGACTCGCAATCAAGAACACTAAGATGAAGATCATATGATTGTGTGGTTGCGACTCAGACAACACAAGGACTCGAGACCAGTGGTTGCGAGTCGCAATCTCAAGATTGCGACTCATGGTTTCGACTCAGAGTCTATTGGTTGCGACTCATGGTTGCGACTCAATGTCAAGTGGTTTCGACTCGAGACCTTTCGGTTTCGACTCATGGTCTTGAGTCAACAGTAACAGTGTTATTTATTAGTTGTTTTATCTGAACACTGTTATGACAAAGGTTGGAAATTTTAATTAACTTGTGTTTTGTGCAGAAAATGGACTTGAAATTTACATCTTCTCACAATCAAGTAGGATATTTGGCACCTCCACCAGAGAAATACAAGCAGCTATACATGTCACTGATGAAAGGTTTAAATAACTGCCGGATTGCTCATGCTCTTGGTGAGAATCCAGTTGTTTATGAAGAGCTTATTCAAGATTTTTGGAAGAGTGCTAAAGTCGAAGTTGTTGAAGGAAAGGGAGCTATAGTTGCTGAAATTCAAGAGAAGAAAGTTATAGTAACTGAGCAGATGATTAGAGAAGCGTTAAGATTTAATGATCAGGAAACAGATCCAATAGAACTTCCAGCTGGAACAGTGGAAGCAATTCTACCTCGTTTAAGCTACGAAGGGAAGTTTCCACCCCTGACAAAGAAGTTTGTGCATCCGTATTGGCGTCTATTGCTGCACATGTTTCTTTTGTGCATGACAGAAAATAGAGGGGGAACTGATCAGTTGAATACCACTCAGTCGGCTGCTTTAATATGTTATTACCAATGAGCCGTTCAACTATTCAAGATATATCTTGGAAGCGATGAAAAGAAATGCAATCGGACTTCGAAAGGATAAGTTTCTAATGTACCCGAGGTTTTTGCAGATGATTCTGAATGATCATTATCCAGGATTGAAGAGATCTGGTGATACGTTAGAATTAAAGCCTATGGGTCCATCATGTTTTGGTGCACTTACTACAAAGAAAGGTACTGAAAAAAAGTTTGAAGGTTTGATTCCATTGGAGAAGTTTGGTCAGTTTGCAGAGACGGAAGATGTTAGTGCAAATCCAGTACTAGTACGACCCGTTCCAGTGCATAGTGTGCCTGCAAGTGCTATTGTTGCTGAAGAACATGATATTCCTAGGAGAGTTGAAGGTGAGCCTGAGACGGAGTGTATAACAATTAACTCTGACGATGAAGGTGTCGAGATTATGTGTGATTCTGATGATGATAAAGAACTTCCTCCTGAAGTTGATGCCGTTGTTTCTACTGTTGAACCAGTGATTACTGCTGAAAGTTTGGCGATGCTGTTAAAGTCAGTAACTGACAAGATGGGAAATCCTCCTTCCAATCTGTCAGTATCAACTGAAGAGTCTGATGAAAGCCCAATGGATTCTGATTCCTTGCCATTAAAAAGGAAAAGGAGGGATCCTAGACCTGGAATGTTTGTTGAACAAGGAAAAGATCAATCCGTGAATGTTGCTGATGATGACGAAGGTTTATATGACTTCGATTTTGAAAGAAATGTTAGTGATACCACCACCACTGCTGAGAATATCTTTGAGTTTGATGTTGATACTCAAAGAGATGAGATGGATTCGGCAAATGTTGAAGTTCAAAGGGATGATATAGATGTTACTACTGCTGAAGTTCTAGCTACAACTGTTGATACTGTGCCAATTGGTATTTCTGATGTTGAAGTTCACAATGATGCTGGTCCTTCTGGAATTGTTCATGATGAACCTAGCAGTTCTAGTGGTAAAAGACCTGAAGAACCACTAAGAATGTCGTTTGATGATGATTCTAGTGATGAAGATGAGTTTATCAGCATGAGAGATATGAAGAAACGAATGGTTGTGCTTGAACAAGATTCAATTCATAAAGATGCGAAGATTATCCAACTTGAAGATACTATTGTGAAGAAAGATCAACAGATTGAGCAACTTCAAGGAGATGTTAGCTTGTTGTTCAATATGGTTTATGATTTACGAGGAAAGTTGGAGAAGAAATTTGGACAAGAATTCTCTGATCCAACTGATGTTGAAAACCGAAGAAAAGCCTTTGCTAAAGATGATGCTGAAAGAAGTGCTGCAATGGAACAATATTTCAAGAGAGTTACAAATCCAGTGGTAGACAAAGAGAAGGCAGAAAGGATTAAAAAGAAAAGAGAGTTAGTGATTTTGAAGAACAAGAATTTGAATCCAGATGATGAGGATGCTCATGCAACTCATCATTTAATGGATGTTGGTGAAACTCTCTATGATAAAGTTGGTAATCGTTCTGGTGTAGTTAGCTGGGGATATGACCATGATCGTAAGAGATGGTGGATAAAAAGAAAAATTGGTCCTGTCGAGTGGTACAAGCATCCAGGACAGTTTCAGTCTTTCACTAAGGTGGATTTGACAAATCTGTCTAATGCACCTTATGTGGATGATAAGCCTGGAGGTGCTGGATATATATTTTTCGAGAGATTGAAGAGGGAGGTACTTAAGGGTTTTCCTTCAATGCGTACGGCAGAGTCCATTGTTAAACCAGCTAAAGGAATTAGAGATCCTTACACAAACAAGCGTATGAAGATTGTGCATTGGCCAGCTACTGATAAAGAAAAGACAATTCCTCTAGTGAGAAAGATTCCGAAAGGTGCACTGAAGACATTACACTTTTGGGTATATGATGAACGTCTTGGGCAGGCGGTGATTGTTTGTGATGGAGAGACGAGTTATTGTTTGGTTGATCAAGTTGACTTGCTAAATCTTGCTGGTGAAGATCTGGAAGTTTTGGCATGTAATCAGATCAGAGCTACAGAGAAATACGAAGAAATAGCTAAGGCTTGGACTGCTGCTGTAGCGTCTGTTCTGCATATTCATAAGAAGGGATTTGGACGTTATAAGGATAGTGCAAGTGGTGGTGATCAAGGAAATTGAAGTCAGAAGAACCTCATGCATAAACCTAGGGGGAGATTGTTGGAACCTGAAGGTTTATTCATGTAGGTTAGTATAGTTTAAGGGTTGATTATGTACTTGTTTATTTTACATGTTTTGGGTCGAGTTTGTATGGGTTGGGCTAGTAAACTTGATGTCGCAATGGGCCTAATGTTTAGCCCAGTTGTTTTGTATTTAAACAAACCTCAACCTCTTGGTTGAGGTTGTTGGTCAGTTGTTTAAGTTGCGACACAAGGGACACAAGGGAACCGATTTCCATTGAAGTCTTGTATCAGTCTTTGCTTATCATTGAATGCAAGATTTCGGTTTGTGATTCATTTGTTATTCTTGTGTTGATTATTATTGTTTGTTTGTTTGTTCTTGAATCGACTTGTGATTGTTTTCCGCACCTTCACAAGTTAAAGATTGATATCATTGAAAGATCCTAACGGGTTTTACAAATTGCCGGGTTAGGACGGATAAAACATGTTTTAATATTAATTACCAAGTCATTAGAATGCTAAAATATAATTTAGAACCTCTGGTTTATTAATTTTAATCATTTTCAAACATTATGTCCAGTTTGACTTTTTGTCAAACTACTTTGACCCGACAATTGACCAGTCAAACGAGATAATTAGGAGGTGCCCTTTTTAGGGTTAGTCACCTACCTTAATATGGTCCCATAACTACTTTCAATTTGATCAGTGGCTGGTCCATATGTAATTAAAATGAAAGTCAAACTTAATTTACGATAAGTTTGACTTATAGACAGTTAAGCTAATTAAAACGACTAAATAAGTAATTAGAGGCTTACTAATGGTCCTAGCTATCTTTTCTACCCTTGATAGTCTTCTCCTAATGATGCAAGCTCCAGAGACAAGTCCTTATTCAAGTTGTTTGCAAATGTACTTATGAACACAAGAACAAGTCCCTTTATATAGTGAAACCCATGAACTTAGATCATCCACACCTATTATGGGGGCATCCTAGGATCACCCCGGATGTCCTAGTTGATGAAATAACTGACATATAGCTTCTAAAGTCGATACAAACTAGGCTAAGGCGGTGTAACAGCTTAAACCCGCACCTGGCATGATTTTTCTGAGCTGGGCATGTTGAGGCGGGCCGCGTAAGCCATAGAGGAGGCTTACGCGGGCCGCGTAGGCCGGCTGAAATGGTAAAACAAGTTTTAATGCTGACAGTTTTAGTCCCTGATCGTTTTTAACCCTTTTTAACCTCATTGTTGACATGTAGGGCCCTTGTAGTCAGTTTGTTGAGGCTCAAGGATATATAAACAAACTTCGTTAGGCTGGGGTTCGTTAAATATCACTATAAAAGCAAGTTTCGTCAAGTTGACACTTATAGCCCAAAGTTTTAAAAACATGCTTAACGATCTCGAATCCATGTGAAACTTTTATCACTTATTCATGGGAGTATATTTGAATATTTCGAAGCCTCGGTTTCGTTAAAAGGTCACTCAGAGGTCAGAATTGACATATTGACACGTTTAACCCTTGTAGTTTTATAATCTTCCGATTATTTTCACAAACGGCTTCTTATATTCAATCAATCACCCATTTGAGAATATTTTCTTCACGTATGGTCATTTAGAGGCACAAGTTTGGAATGTTGACACTTTTAGTCCCTTCGCTTACAAAATTTCACTGTTTGTCAACTTTAGTCCCTTAAACTCAATCTTTCACATTTTTAGAGTTTAGGACACGTGTCTATACATAATTGGACACGTTTTTACGTGGTGTTACATCCTCACCCCCTTAAAAGAAATCTCGACCCCGAGATTTACTGGAATAAGTGAGGGTACTTCTGTCTCATAGTGGACTCGACTTCCCACGTATATTCAGGACCTCTGCGAGCATCCCATTTGACCTTTACTATAGGTACATGCTTTCTTCGGAGCTTTTTAACCTGTCGGTCCTCGATCGATATAGGTCTTTTAACGAATCTCAAGCTTTCATCAATCTGTACGTCTTTATGAGACATGGCTAGCGATTCATCGGTTAGGCATTTCTTGAGATTACAGAAGTGGAATACATTATGTATTCCGCTTAGCTCCTCAGGCAAGTTTAGCTTGTAAGCTACACTGCCGACACATTCGATAATATCGAATGGTCCAATATACCTAGGGCTTAACTTGCCCTTCTTACCAAAACGCATCACACCTTTCTAGGGTGACACTTTCAATAGAACTTTATCGCCTACCTCAAACTTTAGAGGTTTTCGCCTCTTATCAGCATAACTTTTCTGCCTATCCCTGGCAGCTTTCAGGCGATCACGAATCTGGATAATCTTGTCCGTCGTTTCAAGGACTATATCAGGTCCTGATAACCGAGTTTCTCCTACTTCTGCCCAACAGACAGGCGTTCTGCATTTCCTACCATATAATGTCTCAAAAGGTGCAGCCTGAATACTCGTATGGTAGCTATTGGTATAGGAGAACTCGATCAATGGCAGGTGGTCATCCCAACTACCACCTAAATCAATAACACATGCACGAAGCATGTCTTCCAAAGTCTGAATTGTACGCTCACTCTGTCCATCCGTCTGAGGGTGGTAAGCAGTACTAAAATTCAAACGCGTGCCTAAAGATTGTTGGAAACTTTTCCAAAAATGTGAGGTGTATCTAGTATCTCTATCCGAGATAATAGACATCGGTACTCCATGAAGAGCTATAATCTTATCTACGTACAACTGGGCTAATTTGTCGGAGCTGTGAGTCTCCTTAATGGGCAAGAAATGTGCTGACTTCATCAGTCTATCAACTACTACCCATATGGTATCATTTCCATGCCTTGTTTTTGGTAACTTGGTTATGAAATCCATGGTTACCATCTCCCACTTCCACTTAGGGAGTTTTGGTTGTTGAAGTAGACCTGATGGCTTTTGATGTTCAGCTTTAATCTGAGCACATGTCAGGCACTTAGCTACATGTGTGGCAATAGATTTCTTCAAACCTATCCACCAAGAATTAGCCTTCAAATCTTGATACATTTTGTCACCCCCAGGGTGAACTGAATACTTGGAGTTGTGGGCTTCTTGGAGGATCACATCTCGAAGTCCTCCTTGAATAGGAACCCAAATTCTTCCATTCATTCTGAGAATTCCATCGTTTCCAGGTGCTAACTGTTCAGCAGTTACACCTAACTTCTCATTTGGAATGTTAACTTCTAACACAGCATCTTTCTGTGCAGCTAATAGTCTTTCAGTCAGACTATTCTTTAACTCAATGCTCTTGGCATTAATCCTAATTGGTTTAACTCTTTCCTTTCTGGTTAGAGCATCAACGACCACATTCGCTTTACCTGGATGGTAGCGTATCTCACAATCATAGTCATTCAGAGTTTCCATCCAATGGCGTTGTCTCATATTGAGCTCTTTCTGATTAAACAGATGTTGGAGACTTTTGTGATCCTAGTAGATCAAACATTTTGTTCAATACAAATAATGTCTCCACAACTTTAGTGCGAATACCACATCACCCAATTCTAAATCATGGGTGGTGTAATTCTTTTCATGCACTTTTAGTTGTCGTGATGCATAGGCGATTACTTTTCCTCGCTGCATAAGTACACATCCCATCCCGGTGTGTGAAGCATCACAGTATACAACAAACTCTTCTACTCCTTCCGGTAAAGATAATACCGGAGCATTGCTCAATCTTTGCTTAAGAATCTCAAAGGATTCTTGTTGCTTTGGACCCCAGTCAAATTTTACATTCTTACGGGTCAAAGAAGTTAATGGTGCATCTATTCTTGAGAAGTTCTCAATGAATCTTCTATAATATCCAGCTAAACCCAAAAAGCTGCTAATTTCCGTAGGCGTCTTTGGTCCTTCCTAATTCATAATGGCTTCTATCTTGGCGGGATCAACTTGGATACCACTTTCACTGACAACATCTCCAAGGAATTGGACTTCACGAAGCCAAAACTCGCACTTGGAGAATTTAGCATACAACTTCTCTTGTCGAAGCAATCCTAAAATACACCGAAGGTGCTTTTCGTGATCAATTTGGCTACGAGAATAAATAAGTATGTCGTCTATAAAGACAATGACAAACTTATCTAGGCATGGTTTACAGACTCTATTCATGAGGTCCATGAATGCTGCAGACGCATTAGTGAGCCCAAAAGGCATCACTAAGAACTCAAAATGTCCATACCTTGTTCTGAATGCCGTCTTTGGTACATCTTCGGTTCGGACCTTGAGTTGATGATACCTAGATCTCAAATCAATCTTCGAGAAATAGCTCGCCCCTTGGAGTTGATCGAATAAATCATCGATCCTGGGCAAAGGATAACGATTCTTG
The DNA here is from genome assembly GCA_030545235.1 of Helianthus tuberosus. Classification (NCBI taxonomy): domain Eukaryota; kingdom Viridiplantae; phylum Streptophyta; class Magnoliopsida; order Asterales; family Asteraceae; genus Helianthus; species Helianthus tuberosus. Next base: position 8,097,646 of record CM060362.1, read on the forward strand.
ATCGTTACCTTATTCAATTCACGGTAATCAATGCATAAGCGCATTGATCCGTCCTTCTTTTTCACAAACAGTATTGGAGCTCCCCAAGGTGAAAAGCTGGGCTGAATAAAACCTTTTTCTAGTAAGTCGTCTAATTGAGTTCTGAGCTATTTCATTTCCGTAGGCACTAGACGATAAGGAGCTCGTGCAATAGGTGCAGATCCTGGTAGAATGTCTATCTTGAACTCTACTTGCCTCTCGGGAGGTAATCCAGGTAATTCATCAGGAAATACATCAGGATATTCAGAGATAATTGGAATATCTTCGATCTTAGGCTTAGGATCATTCACAGTCACTTGTGCCATGTAAATGACACATCCACTCTTCAAACATTGTGACACTTTGAGGATAGACACATTGCTGGGCAATCCGTATTGTGTATCTCCCTGAATAGTGACTGATTCACCAGAAGGGGTTTTGATAATAACAAGCTTTTTATCATAGGCAATTTGGGCTTGGTTATGCGACAACCAATCCATGCCTAAAACTATATCAAACCCAGCCAATTTCATTGGCAAGAGGGATAACGGGATAGAATGATTCTTAATGGATATAGAACATCCATCAAGAAGAGTGGAAGCTGTTTCTAAGGTACCATCGGCAAGCTCTACCTCATATTTTATGTCTAGAGTCTTAATAGGCAAATTCAATATCTTACAGAACTTATGGTCTACAAAAGACTTATCAGCACCGGAATCAAATAAGACTATAGCATAATTATTATTGATGAGGAAGGTACCTGTTATGACGTTCTCGTCGTTCATCGCTTCCCTCGCATTCATCTGGAAAACTCTTGCATTTGTTTTCTTTGCCTCCTCGGGCTTCTTAGCATTCTTGGGGCAATTGGTTTGATGTGCCCCTTTTCATTGCAACCATAGCAGGTTGCATCCTTGATATTTCGGCACTCAACCGACTTGTGCCCTTTCTTTTTACAGATCCCACATGGTTTGGCCTGTGAATCTTGGTTGCACTTTCCAAAGTGCCTCTTATTACAGGTCTTGCATCTGGGCTTGTCACTGAACTGCCCTTTCTTCAAACCAAAATTTCCCTTGCTCTTCTTGTTTGACTGAGGAGACTTATCTTCCTCTCTCTTCTTCTTCCCCTCATCAGTAGCTTTCTTTGCCCTACTCCTCACAATGTCAAGAGTGAGGGACAAAGATAGATCCACATCAGATCTATAAGTGGCTGGCTTAGAAGCCTTAACATTCCCTTTTACTTTAGGGGCCAAACCACCGATGAAACGCGCAATGCGTTTGGGTTCAGGAGTGACTAAATATGGCACAAGCCTTGACATAGAATTGAAGCTAGTCACATAGGATCTACAATCCAGATCCTTCATCACTAAGGTGAGGAAATCAGTCTCTATTCTTTCTACCTCATGTTGAGGAAAGTAAGTGTCCTTCACCAAGTCAACAAACTTCTCCCAAGAGAGATTGTACAAGTGAACCTTCCTAGTAGACTGCACTAGAGCTTTCCACCATGTGAGGGCATCACCCTTGAAGGATTGTGATACAAACATAACCACATCCTCCTTAGCACATCCGCTGATGTCTATCACAGTCTCCATCTCGTCCAACCATTTCATACAATCAATCGCCCCCTTTTCCCCTGTAAAATCCCTCGGCTTACAGGAGACAAAGTACTTGTAGGTACAACCCTTGGTGTACCTAAGAGTCGGCTCAAGGACTACCTGCCTCTTGGGTTCACTACCCTGGTTAGATGAGTGCTAAGACTCACTTTTCTTATGAGTATGAGGTTGAAAATGGGATCTTGAATGAGTTTGAGACCGAACAACACTCGGCTCTTTAAACTTAGCATCTACCGCTTGGGAAACTGCTACGGTGATCATTGCTTGCAGTTCGGCACCAGTGATATTAATCCTGGTGTTGTTGCCTTCTGCAGGATGACTGTTTGCTTCATCCGAGCCAGCCATTTCTGAATACTATATCAAACATAAATGATATATTTAAATTACACATTAGATCATCGCATTGATGGCTAGACGGTCATGGTATTATTAAACCATTTAGACCATTTTAAGTAATAAGTAAATAATTAATAGAATACAATATTCTTTATATTTATTAGATAGGGGGAGATAAAATTTTCACAACTGTCAATGTCGTAAAAGACATTTTATTTATCATTAAGCTCATCTCGAAGGACATTTAAATAGCTTAGGAAGCTTGTCACAGGGACGATTTAAGATATAACCAACAATTTCTTGGATCAGTGATCTTTTAAGGGTCGAACAAAGTTCATCGCCTTTTTGACAAGAAGTTTATAAATTATCATTGTCATTATCACACCTTTGCTTATATGCACACATCTCATATGGATGTTTTGGTGTATACATCATATTGATGTTTATTAGCCATGATTCGCATTGATCATTTAGGCTATATATAATTGACTTGGAATATCAAGCACATTTTGGAAGCTTGTGTGGTTTCTCGTACCGCACAGCTAGGGATGTTAACATGTTTTCAGATGTTAACAGAGATTTATTGTCTGAAAAAGGTTGTACCATCATAGCCAGTTAGTATTTTGGCTAGGTTATACCTCTAAGAATTTCTTTGGAAGATCAATTATAAATTTAAAAGATATAATATGATGTAATAAAATACATATTTAAAAACCAAAGATAAACTTCATTAATTCATAAAACTAGTACAAGTGCCCTAAACGGGTCTTAACAAAACGCACTGCCCACGCAGGAGCTACAAAAATTAGGAAATAAGTCCACGCAGGGACTTGGTACAGAAATAAAATAATGTCCTCGCATGGACTTGATTGGAAGAAAATATAAGAAAAAATTAAACAATTTTCCTACTTCTTCTTGCCTTTAAGAAGGTTTGCAAGGCCCTTCATAAAGCTACCATGCTCCTTCTTGGTTTTTCTAGTTTCGTGCTCAACCTTGTCTAATCTCTCAAGGATCTCTTGAGTTTGCTGCTACTGGAAAGGATGAGGTTGTTGGTATGGCGGGTATTGATAACCCTGCACTGTGTATCCAGTTGGATGAACTGGAGGGTAAGAAGAAGGGTGAAGATGATGGTATTGTGCAGCTGTAAGGCACGGGTCATGAGTTCCATAATCTGGTGGATATCCCAATGGGTTTTCAAAAGGGTTGTACCCAGAAGAACCTGGGTAAGTCGGGATAGGGTTGTCAAAACCCATAGGCTGCTGTGGTGGTGCATAAGAAGCTGGCGGAGGATCGATCTCCGGCGCCGCGTTCGAGGGTCCACCCATTTGGGGGTCCTCGGGAATAGGAGGGTAAGAACTCGAACCCTGTGGAGAACTAAAACGAGGTCCTCCTCGCACTGACATGCGTGCATTCCTCCTTTGCCTTGAAGGCTCAGGAGGTGGCTGAGGTGGCTGTTGAGGCGGCTCCTCAACAGGAAGTGGTGGAGGTGAAACTGCTTGAAGCTGGGGCTCAATCAACGGAGGTTGAGCAGGAGAGCTATGGGACGAAGGAGTAAAGTACCAATCATATGCAGCCATCCTCTCTTGGTATGAATCGGGCCCACGGTACGGTGATCCCTGAAATGGGGAACCGCTTGAAATGCTAATTGGGTGGCCCGGTGTTCCGGTCTGCATCTCCGGGTCTGGGTCGACGTCCATCTCCATTTCCTGAGAAAAATGGTCCTCAGGGCCCAAAGGGTTGTAGCTAAAAAAGTCATTAACATAATCATTCGGGTTAAACTGCCCTGGGGAGTAGAGGGAATCCGAATGATGGAAAGAATGCGATTGCAACCAATGGTACGATTGGTGAGACTCGTGAGAGTGATGGGATTGTTGAGAGTGGTGCGAGTGTTGGGGCTCGTCTGGGATAAGCGGCCCGAAAGATGGGTGAAATGAAGGTGAAGAGCTTAACGAGACAGAATGTCTCGCCGGCTCAAAGGAGTGACCCCACAGATCATGCGAGTCAGAACTGGAAAGGGAAGCAGACGGAGTGCGTCGGTGCGATGGTCCTGCTGCTGATGGTCCCCCTCGCATGGAACCTTTTCCTCTTCCTCTAACTCTGGGAGGCATTATAGCTAAGTTTCCTGTCAAAGCAAGAAAATAAAACAAAATAAAATATAAACAGCAAAGGAAAGTTAAGAATAAATCCTAGGTCATTTGCCTAGACTCGAGAGTCTAAGGAATGTGCTTATTGTGTCATTGAGATTAAACACAAAAGGTTAGTGTTTAATTCACTCAATATTGGCTCTGATACCAACCTGTCACACCCCGATATTTCCACATATTACCGGTGGGCCCGGCGGGGAGTATCGTGACGTAGTTGATATCATCATTGTCAATACACACAATAACATAGCACAGTGGAAGGCTTGGTGAATAAACTATTACAAACCATAATGTCTGAGTGTTCGAGTTTAAGAATATACAGACTGGAATGTAATAAGATCTGTTTTGGTCAAAAAAATCTGTTGAGGATATTGCAACCAAACTCTATGTTGTGGGGAATGATGCAAAAAATGTGTAACAACTATGAGGATCACTTCAATGTAAATTGCACAAGCAACACAAGGATTTATACGGGGAAAAAGCCCTTGATCAAGAGTTGATCTCCGGCACAAAAAACCCCGGGTGATGGAAACTACCGATCACCAAGCTCAAATAAATGAAAGAGTGTTTACAACTTCGGATAGTAACGAGCTAGGTACAAGGATCACTACGGTGGAATGTGTAAAAAGTGAATGTAATTGCTAAGTGTTTGAACGAGAGCTTGTATGAGAGCTTGTATGAGTGTGTGTAACTGCAAAAAATGACTAAGTGTTTTCTACTAGCTCGTTACTCCCTTTTAAAATAGAAATAACCACCTAAACTAACTATCCGACTTTCGTGCCAAGCCTCCACGTTCTCCACAACGTCTATTTTTGGTCAAGCACGTGCAGAATAGCTTAGGAATATTCTCCAGGAATGTCGCCAAGACTTGGTCAAGCTCGTTATACCTGCGAGATAGTACAATACATAAGTAAACAATCGTTAGTACGAGGATCCTTAAAGTGATCCATGATCCTGATCCTGAAGCTCTTCTGAGGATCACCACCTGTCACAGAAGTAAGGATCACTAGTTAGGATAACGAATAAGGATCACTAATTGTTAGAAAATCCTCCCCTAACAATTGCCCCCAAAATATAAGGAGTAATTTGTAAAATTAGCGAGTTATATTTTCTTGATCTTATCCGTAACTAACTAACGGATATATAGCCATTAAAATAGAACTAGCCGTTGCGATGATGATGTCACGGAAGTGACAATCCTGCAGAATCATAATTATAAATAGAGATATAGATAGGATCATTATGCATTTAAATTCGAAAGAGACTCCCTTTATATTCTCAGTTGAAGATCAATCAGGTATCTCCTTCTTCTCTTTCTTCCTCTCTTACTCTGTTTTTCTTCTTTATCTCCGTCACTTCGAGAATGTTGCTCCGAAGCTCACCGGGCAAGGATCACAAGAAGGATAGCCCTTTAAAGAGTCAAAAGATCATCAAGGATTCAGTGCACGAGAGATGTTGCTTTAACGACGCACAAGTAGATAACATTCGTCACCGTTTTCCGGCGAATGTCTTTTTCAAACCCTTTGATCCTACTGTTCTGAGTGACTACGTTTCTGAAACATGGGTTGCCTTTCCAGTTACCCCATTTGCTATAGGGTACACCTATCCTTTCCCGGAGTTCACACAATCCTTCTTTTCCCTTACCGGCATATCTTACATCCAAGCCATGCCAATGATTTGGAGGGTTCTGTATACCCTGGAGAGGATCATCGAGCAGGAGAGCATCGATTTAGGAATGTCGGAGCTGGCGGAGCTGTATGATCTTACTACCTTTGGTTCCCATCGTTACTTGTTCAAACGAAAACCTGGTGCAGAACATCCTCTTCTTAAAGTCACCAAGAACGATAAAGATTGGAAACGCCGGTTCTTCTTTGTAAGAAGGGATACCATTCCTGATGGAGAACATTTACCAAGGGAGTGGTCCACCAATGGTAGGACGGAGGATCCTGAGAAGGATCACCAGATGGTCATGTTTTTGTAATAGGATCACTAACCCTTTTTGTCTTGTGTCATGCAGCCATTTCTGTTTCACATCTCATCACAACATCCGCAAACAGGGAAAGACTTGCTACTTTCTGGGGACTCGACCCTGAAACTAGAACTTTTAAAACAACAACCCAAGATTCTCAGGAGGTATCCTCAGGCTCTGTCACAATGTCAAGTAAGTATCTTTGTTTGAAAATTTATAAATAGTGAAACATAAATATAGTGAAGATACTTATCTTGTTTTGGTTATGTAGGTGCTGGAAAATCTACCAAAGCTGCTTCAAGGTTTAGTGTCACCGATCTCACCACTGTCAAATCCTCCAAAAGGAAGGTTCCTACCAGCCCGACAGCTTCAATCCCCAAGGCACCCCTCAAAGGGAAAGCAATCAAGAAAAGAAAAACGTCTGAGGCTGAGGATCTGCGGGGTCTGCCTCTGATCCGCCATCAATTCCTTGAGTACTTCAATGATGTAAGGATCCTTAATTCTGCCCCAGTATCCTACTCGTATGAGGATCACTTGGTCTTGAACTGCTTTATCCTTATCTTTTGCAGAAATTTGCTGAGATTGAGGATTATGTGGGCCACGTTGAGGATCAAGATAAAAAGATTGCCGACCTCCAGCAGGTTGCCGTGCTCAAGGATCTTGCACTTGCTGATGTTCGGAAGGAACTCCAGGATACCAAACAGGAGATGGCTAAGGTGCTGGTTAACTTTGACTATGAAAGGCAGGAGATCACAGATGATGCCAAAGTCTCTGCCGCCATAGCAATGTACAAAACCAAGCTTCAAATGGCCTTGGAAGCTCAGGATCCTGCCTTTGACAAAAGTAGCTGGGAAATTGAAGAATGGAAGGCAAGGCTGGCTGAATTGGGTGATGAAGAGGAGGCTGAGGAGATTCTGGCAATTGAGGCTAGTGGCAGCGGGTTGAAAGATAAAGCTGAGGATGCAGCAGCTGGTGGTGATGATGATGCAGCGAAGGTGTGAGCTGCAAAAATGGGCGATGATGGAAATTTCTAGACGTGGCCGGAGCCCATTTTTTATGGTTTGGTAGTTTTTTGATTGTTGATGTTTTTGAACAATGGTGGGTCTGTAATAACTCTAAACAATAGTTCTTAGGTTTAAGGATCATGTATGATCCTTTGGACAATAGGCAGGATTGCAATTGGTGGAGGGATCCTCTGTTTGGGGGATGAAGCCATTGTGATCCTGCCGCCTTTATATTCCTGCACTACCTTTGAACTCATTATCATGGACACCCTTTACCTACCCCAGCGGACGGGCCACGTTTTGCTGGTAGATGCTCGGGTAGGTAATTTTGACAACCTTTAAAGGGTTAGCCTTATGTTAATAAATAAAAACTTAACCTTTTGTCGCTTATCTTGTGTTGTTATCCTTGTGTTTCTTCGGTTTTCCTTTATTTTGATGCATATTTATTAAACAAATAATTTTGAATAAGTCAAATTGAAAATACTTAGGATATGATCCATGATCAAATATCCTTTAGTTAAAGAATCTCAGAAAGCAATATGTTTTAAGGATCACAAGTCTAGTTGTCAAACTTTAAGGGTTATTCAAATAAATAAAGAATAGAATTAAATATAGTTAAGGATCATACCTGAGGATCCAAGTTAGGATCCTAACCATTATAAGGATAACTACAAGATAAACCTTAGAATAAAGTAAGGATCGAGGATCCCTAGTTGCCTATCTTCAAGAACCTGAAATAGAGCATAACTTGGGACTAAGCCAATATAAGATAAGAATTAGCAACTGGGGACAAGCCCAAGGATAACTGGGGACATGCCCAAGGATAACTGGGGACAAGCCCAAGGATAACTGGGGACATGCCCAAGGATAACTGGGGACAAGCCCAAGGATCGTATGTAAACTGGAGTATGGCCCTAACTGGCGACTATCCAAACTTAGTGGCATGAAAATGCCAAAACCTTAGCTAACGTGAAAACGTTAGAAACCTTAGCTAACGTGAAAACGTTAGAAACCTTATGAACGGATGTATGGTACGTCTACCATTATACGTAGGATCCTAAGCATAGCCAGAACAATGGAATTATCAGCCCCTAGAACGAGTACTGGTCCCAAAGCCTTGAACTACACCAGGATCATCGTGCGCTACAGGCGGAATCTGGGGACAAGCCCGAATAACTGGGGTTAAACACAAAAGACGGATTGCTTCTATGGATAACCAACATTATGCAAAGGATACCTGAACTTTCAAAACTTAAACTCACGTGAGAGATGGATAAAGGATACATGATCCTTATCCTTATATGAGAAAATAAAGAAACGAAATAGTTCAAGTTTAGGATATTACCTAAGTAAGGATCACCAATATTTCGAGGATCCTTTAAGGATATCCCAATCGTGAGGATCATCTGTGCCATGAGGATCCTGCTCACATGAAATATTTCTTCAAGTGGACAGCATTCCAAGCTCTTGGTAGCAATTCACCTTCCATGGTCAGCAACCTATATGCCCCCTTTCCTGCTTCAGCTTCAATCAAATACGGGCCTTCCCATTTTGGAGCCAATTTACCATCAGCAGGATTGGTGGTATTCTGAAATGCTTTCCTTAATACCATATCTCCAATTTGAAACCTCCTGATCCTGACATTTTTGTTGTAAGCACCAGCCATTCTTTGTTGATAACTGGCCATCCTTATCCTAGCCATATCCCTGATTTCTTCAATAGTATCCAGGTCTTGAGCCAAGCTTTCATCATTCTCCTCAGGATCACGAGTACTTGTTCTAGCAGTTGGAACCACCATTTCTGTTGGGATCACTGATTCTGCCCCAAACACCAAAAAGAATGGTGTTTGACCAGTTGCATTCTTAGGGGTTGTCCTATCAGCCCAAAGCACATAAGGTAGTTCTTCTGCCCATTTCCCTTTCTTGGATCCAAGCTTCTTCTTCAAATTGTTGATGATGATCTTGTTGGATGATTCTGCTTGGCCATTAGCTTGTGGGTGGACTGGTGTTGATGTTATCATCTTAATCCCCCAGCTGTCACAAAAGTTAGTGGTTCTGCCCCCAATAAATTGGGAACCATTATCACATATAATCTCAGAAGGAATTCCAAATCTAGTTATAATATTTCTTTTAATGAAGGATATAACTTCCTTTTCTCTGACTTGGGCAAAAGCTTCAGCCTCTATCCACTTGGAGAAGTAATTAGTCATAGCAAGCATGAACACTTTTCCACCAGGTGCCTTAGGGAGCTTACCAACTATATCCATACCCCATCTCATAAATGGCCAGGAGGAGGATATAGGGTGCAATAATTCAGCTGGTTGATGAAGGATATTGCTGTGTCTCTGGCAAGGATCACATCTTCTAGCATACTCCACAGCATCTTTCTTCATGGTTGGCCAGTAGTATCCTGTCCTCAGGATCCTTGAGAATAATGCCCTGCCCCCAGTGTGGTTTCCACAATCTCCTTCATGGAAGTCTTTTAAAACTTCTTGAACTTCAGGATCCTCAATGCATCTCAAGTATGGTCCTGCAAGGGATCGTCTATACAACATATTATTTAAAATTGTGAATTGAGATACCTTAGATTTGAAAGCCCTAGGGTTTTCTCCTGTAGGAATCTCTCCATGTTGTAAGTATCTCATAATTGGTGAGATCCATGATCCTGATCCTGGATGGGATCGAGTATCCTCACTAGGGATCATTGCAGAATTATTCCCTATCTCCATAGCCACATGATCCTCAATAGCAGGGGTCAAGATATGAATAATAGGGATCTTGATATCCTCCGGGATCTTCAAGGATGATCCTAAGTTAGCCAATGCATCAGCTTCTGTATTTTCTTCCCTTGGTACCTGTGATAAACTAAAGGAAACAAAAGAGAGTGCCAAACTTTTGACTATCTCCAAATACTTGGTTAGCTTTTCACCTTTAACAGCATATGATCCATTAAAGTGGTTTGTGATTAACAAAGAATCTACGTGTACCTCAAGATACCTGATCCCCATATGCTTTGCAATTTGCAAACCAGCAATTAAGGCTTCATATTCAGCCTCATTATTAGTGGTTTGGAACTCACAAGCTATAGAGTGGGGTATTATGTCCCCCTGTGGCGATTTTAGTAGTATTCCAAGCCCTGTGCCTTTGACATTTGAGGATCCATCAGTGTGGAGTATCCAAGGATCCTTGGTCTCCTCTAGCTGCTGAACTTCTAACTCAGCTTCTTCTTGTAAATCACTACTGAAATCAGCCACAAAGTCAGCTAATGCTTGGGATTTGATGGCTGTCCTAGGCTCATATCTTATATCATATGCACTCAGCTTCACTGCCCACTTAGCCATCCTTCCTGACATCTCTGGTTTCCTGAGGACATTCTTAATTGGAAAATTAGTTTTAACAATAATAACATGAGTCTCAAAATAATGTCTTAATTTAGTAGATGCCATTATTAATGCAAGAATAAGTTTTTCAAGGTGTGAATACCTGGATTCGGCATCGAGTAAACTTTTACTTACATAATAAACAGGATGTTGTGTACCTTCATGATCCTTAACAAGGACCGCACTTACTGCTTTTGAGGATACTGCAAGATACAAGGATAACACATCGTCTTTTTCTGGTTTCATCAAAGCTGGGGCCGAGGATAGGTAATCTTTGAGGGCTTTTAAAGCATTTTCATGCTTCTCCGTCCACTCAAATTTCTTGTTCTTCCTTAGGATATCATAGAATTCTTTACACCTCTCGGAGGACTTGGATATAAATCTGTTCAAGGCTGCTATCCTTCCTGTTAGCCTTTGAACATCCTTAGCATTGACCGGAGATTTGATGTTCACTATTGCTTTGATTTGTTCCGGGCTAGCTTCAATGCCTCTCTTAGTCACCATGTATCCTAAGAATTTACCTGCTTTAACACCAAAATGACATTTTGAAGGATTAAGCTTCATATTATATTTGTCAAGGATATCAAATGCTTCCTCCAAATCCTTTAGGTGATCCTCAGCTCTTATGGATTTTACCACCATATCATCTATGTAAACCTCCATAGTTCGTCCGATCTGATCCTTGAACATCATATTCACCAGCCTTTGGTACGTTGCACCTGCATTTCTCAATCCGAACGGCATAGCAATATAGCAGTATATACCAGTTGGAGTCATGAAGGCTGTATCCTCTTGGTCGGATGGTTCCATTTGGATTTGTTGGAATCCAGATGAAGCATCCATAAAAGTTAACAGTTCATGACCCGCAGTTGCATCCACCATGGAGTCAATGTGGGGTAAAGGGAAAGGATCCTTGGGACATGCCTTATTTAAATCGGTAAAATCGACACATACCCTCCACTTTCCGTTTTTCTTTTGAACAACAACCACATTGGCCAACCATCTTGGATACTTGACCTCTCTAATCATACCTGCCCGGAGCAATTTCTCTACCTCTTCTTGGATGATGGCATTCCTTTCCGGTGCAAACTTTCTTCTCCTTTGATGGATTGGTTTGAAGGATCTGTCAATGCCGAGTTTATAAGTGATAACATCCTTGGATATACCAGTCATGTCTTCATGTTTCCATGCAAAGGTAGTCTTTCTCCTTTTGAGGAAGGATACGAGGTCTTCTTTCATTTCGCCAAGGATCCCTGATCCGATATAGATTTTGGATTCAGGATCATCGGGATCCATGAGGATTTCTACCACATCCTGTTCTCTGGCCTCCAAGACATTCCTTGGAGGATACCTTGATTGCTATTGCTCCCTGGACTTCGAGGCTGGTTTCATCGATGAAGTGTAGCAATTCTTAGCCTCCTGCTGATCACTATCAATCTTCACTATTCCCCAAGGACTAGGGAGCTTCACACATTGATGGTAAGTAGATGGGACTGCCTTCATATCGTGTATCCAAGGCCTGCCAAGGATCACATTACAACAAGATAAACAGTCAATAACACAAAATTTTTGGTAAGAATGTAAGCCTTCGATATATATTGGGAGTTTAATGTCCCCCAGGGTGTTCTTAGTTTCGCCACTAAATCCTACAAGCACAGAGGATCTTGGTATAATCTCTGATTCAGGAATACCCATCTTCTTTAGAACATCAAGCTGGATAATGTTCACTGAACTTCCTCCGTCTATAAGGATCCTGCGAACAAAATGGTTAGAAATAAAAAGAGTAATAACTAAACCATCGTGATGAGGATCCTGGATATCTACACGATCGTCCTCATCAAAGGTTATGACTTTCCCTTCCGAAACACTTGATGTTCGAACAGGTCTTTCTCCATTCTCCATTTTTGTTTCTTTTGCATGCCTCTTAGCTGCTGAGAAGGATGTGCCGCAAATGTCTGATCCTCCAGAAATGAAGTTTATCACTTGTGCATCCGCTGGAGGGGCCGGAGCTTTCTCAGGGATCCTTTCATGATCCTGAGTCTTTGACTTTTTTCTTCCCAACAATTCCTTTAGATGCCCCTTGCTCAACAAGTATCCAATCTCCTTTCTTAGAGCAATGCATTCTTCTGTGAGATGCCCAAAATCTTCATGGTATGCACACCACTTTGATTTATCCTTACTTGCAGCCGGCCTATCATTCTTTCTGGGCCATCTAGCTTTATCACCTAAACCCTGCATCGCAAGGATTAGTTCATTGCTGTCAACAAAAAAACAATACTCAGAAATTGGAGGATAATCCTCATCATCCTCTTCTTGATCAACAGAATGCACGTTCTGATTATCAGATCTGTTGTAGGATCTGAACTTGTTGTTCCTGAATGAGGATCCTTGCTTATCCTGCTTTGAGGATCCTGCTAACCTCTCCTGGATCCTCTTGTCATCCTCTAGCCGAATGAATCTAAGTGCTCGAGTTCTCACCTCATCTAAGTTCCTGCATGGTGTCATAACAAGATCATCATAGAAAGACGAATCCCTAAGCAATCCCATTTTGAAGGCCTCAACAGCCGTAGCTATATCTAAGTTGGGAATGTCTAAGGATTCTTTACTGAATTTGGTAATATAATCCCTTAATGATTCATTATGACCATGGGTTATCCTATATAAATCACTAGTTAATCGTTCGAATTTTCTACTACAAGAAAATTGATTATTAAACAAGTTAACTAAGTTAGCAAATGAGGTAATAGAATAGGGAGGAAGACTTAGCAGCCATTTGAGAGCTGATCCAGTAAGAGTGGATCCGAATCCCTTGCACAGGCATGCTTCCTTTAACCTTTCTGGGATTGGATTGATCTCCATCCTCTCCCTGTATTGTGCTATGTGTTCTTCAGGATCCGTCGAACCATCATACAGCTTCATTGTTGGCACATGGAACCTCTTGGGTATCTCAGCATCACAGATTGGTGGTGCAAAACGAGATATCTTGTGGCTCCCATCTGCAATCTCTGGGATAGGTTTGACCACTCCTGGAACACTTGATATCATATCCTTTAGCTTTTGCAATTCTCTGGCCATGGCATGATTGATACCTGGATCCTGCATAAGACCATGGTTAGTATAAGAATTATTAAAAGTGTTACCTCCCATTGGATTCAGATTAGGAAGATTGGATGTTAGTCCATATGGTTGAGGCTCTGGAATGATCGAGGGACCAGTAGAAGCGTTAGTCTGCATTGGAATAAAATCTCCCTGATGGACATCTGAACTTCCTGTTTGCAAACTCCTGAAGGATCCTGGCATCTGGAAGGATCCCTGAAACTGGGATGATCCTGGGAAGAAAGAGGATCCTTGAACCTGGGATGATCCTGGAACAAAGGAGGATCCTTGAACCTGGGATGATCCTGGAACAAAGGAGGATCCTTGAACCTGGGATGATCTTGGAACAAAGGAGGATCCTTGAACCTGGGATGATCCTGGAACAAAGGAGGATCCTTGAACCTGCTGCACTCCTGAATATCCTCCTGAATTCATGAGGGATCCAATATACTGAGGATAGGATCCCGCTGGCTGGAAGTATGAGCCTGCTGCCTGGGTGATTGCTGTTGTTCCGTAGTGCATTCCTTTTGGTCCACCCACATATTGAATGTCTGGAACCACTGATGGCTGAGAAGTAATCACCGGAGTGTCAAAATTCAACGATCTGGGCATCAGTGGGGAATGATCCTCTGCCGTTTTCTTCTGTTTCTTAATTTCGTCAATCTCCCAGAGGATCCTTTCATTGGTTTTATCCTGCTCTTGTGCATGATTCCTCATCTGCAAAATCAAGGTATAGAGATCATTAGTAGTAGGATTAGTTGAAACAGAAGAAGTAGGTGGTTTTGAGAAAATGGGAGTTGGTTTCTTCGCGGCATTCTCGGTATTCTTCTGGGACCCAGAAGGTGGTGGAGGCAAAGGAGGAACGCCTTGTGAAGAAGTGAATGAGGGCATCAAGTTTGAAGCATTCTTCGCTGAGGAAGCCATTTGCTTGGTTGTAGTAAACCGAAATGAGCACAGAAATGCGTATTTTTCTAAGGACAAAGCACCAATTGCCCCACGGTGGGCGCCAAACTGTTTTGGTCAAAAAAATCTGTTGAGGATATTGCAACCAAACTCTATGTTGTGGGGAATGATGCAAAAAATGTGTAACAACTATGAGGATCACTTCAATGTAAATTGCACAAGCAACACAAGGATTTATACGGGGAAAAAGCCCTTGATCAAGAGTTGATCTCCGGCACAAAAAACCCCGGGTGATGGAAACTACCGATCACCAAGCTCAAATAAATGAAAGAGTGTTTACAACTTCGGATAGTAACGAGCTAGGTACAAGGATCACTACGGTGGAATGTGTAAAAAGTGAATGTAATTGCTAAGTGTTTGAACGAGAGCTTGTATGAGAGCTTGTATGAGTGTGTGTAACTGCAAAAAATGACTAAGTGTTTTCTACTAGCTCGTTACTCCCTTTTAAAATAGAAATAACCACCTAAACTAACTATCCGACTTTCGTGCCAAGCCTCCACGTTCTCCACAACGTCTATTTTTGGTCAAGCACGTGCAGAATAGCTTAGGAATATTCTCCAGGAATGTCGCCAAGACTTGGTCAAGCTCGTTATACCTGCGAGATAGTACAATACATAAGTAAACAATCGTTAGTACGAGGATCCTTAAAGTGATCCATGATCCTGATCCTGAAGCTCTTCTGAGGATCACCACCTGTCACAGAAGTAAGGATCACTAGTTAGGATAACGAATAAGGATCACTAATTGTTAGAAAATTCTCCCCTAACAAGATCCAAAGGCGGATCATAAATGTACAAAGAAACAAAAAAACAACAGACTTCAGGTATCTTATGGATTTGCAAGATCCTCTATGACACCCTATAGCTCCAGCCTATTACGAGAGGTACCTGTCAATCAGTCTTTAAGAAAATACGTCAGTTTACACTAGTAAATACAATTTAACTGACGCTTTTTGAAAACATTTATGAAAATTGATTTAAGCGCTCATGGCACAAATCATTTGTAACTTGGGACAATCTTTAATAAAATCTTGTATACAGTTTTATATGTTTGTCATACATATGGGGCCGGTTTGGAAGCCGGTCATGATTAACTGACTCACCACTTATAAAACCCACAGAGGAGTTATCCCCAACTTGTGGGTAATTTAATATTTAGCATTTGCATCTGTCAGGTGCATGCCTGTACCCCGTGCATAGGTCGTGGCCATTAATAACTTAAATGAGCCGAGGATATCCAGGACACGGTCGTTAACCCCCATTGTTTATGTTATCAAACAATACAGATTAAAACGGGTTATGCATATTTATTAACTCACAATCCGATTAAATGATCTCATACCCGACCAAGCGGTATTATTATAATACCGTATCCCAAGCCCGTATAAGAGAAAATAAGTTAAAAGTATTTACCTGATGCTTGCAGTAAATCCTAAAGCTTTTTGAAGGCACCTTCTACCGGAAGCTATTTAATCTGTATAGAAGGTTTATTAACCTATTAGGATGCTAACGGGTCTTTAATTAAGTCAAGGACTTAGACCCCTAGCTAAAAGGAAACCTTACGGTTCTAAACGCTAGATTAAGCGGAGACCGTAATAGAATGTGATTTAGACCCGACAAGCTTGGATACTTGTATAATATGGGTAAACTAAACACATTCTGGAAAATGAGAATTTAATGATAAGGTTAAGCCCGTTTCGGCTATTTTACGTAAACTAGTCACATAACCGATCCGAACGCATAAACGCGTAACGGGGTAACCAAATATATTATATACAGGTATTAATCATTATTATGCTCAAAATATGTTAATACATCAGTAAGATGTTAACATATATACCCAAAAAGTAATTTAAACCAAAATAAGTCCCATAAGGGCATTTTGGTAATTTTAATGCCCATAAAAGAGTTTAAATGTGAAAGTGAGTTTCAGGTCTGATTTAATTAGTAAAAATATGTATTTTTACAAGTTATAAAAGTAGGGTATTTTATATATGTGAAATTTATCTTATATAACCATACTATGCACCGTAGGGGCATTTTGGTAATTTCATATAGGCTTTAAAGGTCAAAATAGACTTCTGAGTTAAAAAACTTTGGCTTACTATTTAATTATATAAATTAACTTAAAACGTCAGTAGGTAATAAGTTTTATATGCCAAAAATAGTTTTGACCCATACTAGGTGCTAAAAACGCTTAAAAGTCGGTTTAAAGGGATATTCGGGTTAAAATAT
This sequence comes from Helianthus tuberosus, assembly GCA_030545235.1. Lineage (NCBI taxonomy): Eukaryota > Viridiplantae > Streptophyta > Magnoliopsida > Asterales > Asteraceae > Helianthus > Helianthus tuberosus. The sequence continues at coordinate 8,114,398 of CM060362.1, forward strand.
GAAATCTGAGTTTTTGAACAGTTTATAAGGTTCAAAATATTTATTTATCATATAAAATTAGTAGCAAAAAGTTTGACACTAAAATGTTATGTAAAACTCATTTTATGCATGAAAAGGGTAAAACCGACAATTACCGAAATCAAGCTATAATCCTATGTTATGCTCAGCCTAAAAATAAATAAAAATCTTCAAAAATCCCAAAATATTATTTCACATCAGTAGGTAAAAAGTTTGGTATCAAAAATTTGGTTTTAGATAGGCTTTATGCTAATTACTCCATTTAAATAATAAAATGCTCCTTAATTACGCTATCGAGCATAACTCCTATTCTAGACCTCAAACTGATGTCAAATTTTAGGGACATGTCTAAATATTAGTAGAAAAGGTGTTAGTCTATTCACATTGCTAAAAATCTTAGTTGTGTGTCAAAAGGACGTTCATGGCATTTTTAAACATAATTACGATCAAGCGCATATAATTCGAACCACTAGGCACCATGCAATATAACTCCAGAGGGTTATAATACTAAGTAATGTGGTCCTAATGGAAGCTTAAAACATGGTAGAATCAAGATTTAACGGGTCAGAACTGAAAGTCAAAGCAAAAGTCAAGCTTTTGTGACTTTCGGTTATAAACTGACCTTAGACTTTTAATTGCCGGGTTAGGACTGATAAAACATGTTTTAATATTAATTACCAAGTCATTAGAATGCTAAAATATAATTTAGAACCTCTGGTTTATTAATTTTAGTCATTTTCAAACAGTTTGACTTTTTGTCAAACTACTTTGACCCGACAATTAACCAGTCAAACGAGATAATTAGGAGGTGCCCTATTTTGGGGTTAGTCACCTACCTTAATATGGTCCCATAACTACTTTCAATTTGATCAGTGGCTGGTCCATATGTAATTAAAACAAAAGTCAAACTTAATTTACGATAAGTTTGACTTATAGACAATTAAGCTAATTAAAACGACTAAACAAGTAATTAGAGGCTTACTAATGGTCCTAGCTGTCTTTTCTACCCTTGATAATCTTCTCCTAATGATGCAAGCTCCAGAGACAAGTCCTTATTGAAGTTGTTTGCAAATGTACTTATGAACACAAGAACAAGTCCCTTTATATAGTGAAACCCATGAACTTAGATCATCCACACCTATTATGGGGGCATCCTAGGATCACCCCGGGTGTCCTAGTTGATGAAATAACCGACATATAGCTTCTAAAGTCGATACAAACTAGGCTAAGGCGGTGTAACAGCTTAAACCCGCACCTGGTATGATTTTTCTGAGCTGGGCATGCTGAGGCGGGCCGCGTAAGCCATAGAGGAGGCTTACGCGGGCTGCGTAGGCCGGCTGAACTGGTAAAACAAGTTTTAATGCTGACAGTTTTAGTCCTTGATCGTTTTTAACCCTTTTTAACCTCATTGTTGACATGTAGGGCCCTTGTAGTCAGTTTGTTGAGGCTCAAGGATATATAAACAAACTTCGTTAGGCTCGGGTTCGTTAAATATCACTATAAAAGCAAGTTTCGTCAAGTTGACACTTATAGCCCAAAGTTTTAAAAACATGCTTAACGATCTCGAATCCATGTGAAACTTATATCACTTATTCATGGGAGTATATTTGAATATTTCGAAGCCTCGGTTTCGTTAAAAGGTCACTCAGAGGTCAGAATTGACATATTGACACGTTTAACCCTTGTAGTTTTATAATCTTCCGATTATTTTCACAAACGGCTTCTTATATTCAATCAATCACCCATTTGAGAATATTTTCTTCACGTATGGTCATTTAGAGGCACAAGTTTGGCATGTTAACATTTTTAGTCCCTTCGCTTACATAATTTCACTGTTTATCAACTTTAGTCCCTTAAACTCATTCTTTCACATTTTTAGAGTTTAGGACACGTGTCTATACATAATTGGACACGTTTTTACGTGGTGTTACAGTTGAAAGCCATCATGATGAACGAATTCTGCCCTCCTCATGAACGCCAAAAGCTGGAGGATGAGTTCTGGAACATTAAGCAGAAGGAAGGTGACAAAGCTGCCTTGACTGCTCGCTTTAAGCAGCTCAGCATCATCTGTCCTGATCAAGTGAAGACGCCCGACTTGACAATCAAGAAGTTCATCCGAGCTCTACCCGACTGTGTTGCGTATTTTGTACATGCCGTAAAGACTGCAACGATCAAAGAAACTTACCTGCTGGCCGCTGAAATCAACGACAAGCGGGTAAAAGCTGGTTTCTAGGATAAACCTTCGAAGAACTTGCACCAAGCCACCGCCGCACCAACCGCTGCAACCGCCGCCGCTCAACCGTCAAAGTCCTCACGCCGCAAGAAGAAGATCAACAACAGCAGCTCCAGCAACAAGAACTGTGCTGTCACTACCACTGCTGCTCCACTGCAAGCCGTACCGGCTCAGCAGTAGTCTCACCACCGCCCAGCTCCAGTTACCTATGCACCACCAGCAAAGCGTGCATACATAGGCCCCCACCCTGCTTGCCCAACATGCTCATATCATCACCCGGTGGGTCTCGCCTGTCGTTTTTGCGCTCACTGCAATATGTACGGCCACTTCACTGCTAACTGCCGTACTGCTCCTCGCCAACCGCCAGCTCAAGCCACTGCTCATCAAGCTCTGCTCCCAGCCCCACTAGGCCAACAACCGGCTCAGGCACCCGCGATCAACGCCAGAGTCTGCTTCGCATGTGGTGATCCCAACCACTTTGCGAACATGTGCCCGAACAGGGTTGTGAAACAAGAGCTCCAGCAGCAGCAGCCTCACCAGCAGCAACAACCTCAGCAGCAACAGCAGAAAGCAGCACGCGCCAGAACCTTCAACATCAATGCGCAACAGCAGCAGCCTCACCAGCAGCAACAGCCTCACCAGCAGCAACAGCCTCAACAGCAGCAACAGCCTCACCAGCAGCAACAGCCTCACCAGCAGCAACAACCTCAGCAGCAACAGCAGAAAGCAGCACGCGCCAGAACCTTCGCATGTGGTCAATGGTACGTTCCTTGTGAATGGTATTTATGCTTCATGTTTGTTTGATACTAGAGCCGATAACTGCTTTGTATCGTTTGAATTCGAGAAGCTCCTTAGTCGTAAGCGCTCCCATCTCCCCTCGACGTTTGATGTAGAAGTCGCCACCGGAAGAACTGTCGCCGTTAATTCTGTTCTTGGTGATTGTACTCTTGAGCTCAACAATCACATCTTCCCAATCGACCTTATTCCAATGCAACTCGGAAGTTTTGACGTCATAGTAGGCATGGACTTTCTTCGCGAAAACCAGGCCAAAGTTGTGTGCTTCGATAAGATGATACGTTTCTCGCTCGCGAATGGTGATTTGTTGTGTGTGTATGGTGAAACTGCTTCGAAGAGTCTCAAGCTCATGTCCTGTGTCCAAGCTAGCAAGTATCTTCGCAAGGAATACAGAGCTTTCTTGGCTAACATTGTAGTAGCGGAGAAGGAAAAGAAAGGAAAGACATAAGTGAAAGACATGCCCGTGGTGTGCGAATTTCCCCGAGTATTTCCTGATGATCTTCCTAACATTGTTTTCGGTGTTGGGGTTTGATGGTGGTTAGGGTTTGACGATGGGTGGTGGTGGGTCGGTTGGGGTGGTGCTGGTGGTTGGTCGGCTGCGGTGGTGGTTGTGGTGGGTCGGCTGGGGTGTTGGTGGTGGTGGTGGGTCGGCTGGGGTGGTTGTGGGACGGCTGTGGTGGTGGTGGGGGGGGGGGGTCGGCTGTGGTAGTGGTGGTGGGTCGGCTGTGGAGGTTGTGGTGGTGGTGGTGGGTCGGCTGTGGATGTAGATGAGGTGGTTAAGGGTGGTGGTGGGCTATGATGGTGCCGTGGTGGGTGGTGGTTGTGGTGGTGCTTGGATTTGTTTTTTAAATTTTTACAATATATTTTCGAATGCCGGGTCTAATGCTATAATTGTATTTTTTATTAACAGGATATCGAAAGTCTGTGTTTTGACGGTGGTGGTAGCGTAATCCTTCTGGAGAAACTGCGTTCGTATTTCAGATTCATGCACTAGAACGCTGATCTAGGATTATGTGTGATCGGAGTAGCCTGTGGCGTCGTCAGCTCCTAGTGACGCTAGCCAACGCGACCTGCCCTGTAGCATGTCCTTCCAAGAGAGGCGTTCATTAGTGTTCTCATGAGTCTTCGACCAACGGGAATGGCACTGCACTCACCATCCCGAGGGGGCGCGGAAGACTGGACGGTGGTTGATAAACGAAATCCCGACTCCACTGCTCCAACCTCTTGATCCCTTGTGCCATTGAAATGTGGTAGATGGGAAATAGAAACCCCATTGGAAGGTAGGGTTTGGTACTCAATTTCGAGACACTCAGTCTGTCTTGGTGTTTGGGTGTTACACCTATCGTTTTCATTTGCAAGAATTTAAGAATTGTAGGATCGAATTCGGACCTAAATGAGTCGTGTAGAAGAGTTTATCTCATTTTGAATGGCGGAAACAGACAAAACGAGTACAATTCAGCGAGAATTCAATTTAATATGTTGATTCTATTAATCTGAATGACGTTTACAATCCGATCAACACTTCGGCAGCACTTCGTGGCTCACCGGAAGACAACACCTCTAATCTATGTGTGATTTCGCTCCAAGGCCTATATATATACAAGCTAATTTCGCTCATACGGACATGTACGTATGAGCGATACCTAAACATGACATAAAAGCGATACCATGCATGTCCTATAAGCGAAATCAAACATTAGACATAAAAGCGAAATTAGAATTTGACTTTATAACCGAAATCTTCATCTAATATCCCATAAATGCTTTTGTCTTATTTTGAATGATGTCATTGTGACATCACTTTGATGATGTCATCATGACATCATGTCTGAACATCTTCGCAACGAACTGAGATACGACTGAAGACGTAGACGACAGACGGATGCACCAACAAACTCCCCCTCGGATGTTGACGGAGTCTTCAGTGTCGAGTCTTTGCATCTTTAGTCTTTATCAGTATCTTTTCTTTCTTAGCATATACCAGGATCTTCTCTTTGGCTCTAACCTCGTCAGACTCCCCCTCTCATCATGATGGGATCGCTGTCTGGAATAAGCTATCACCTTTAGATCAATTCCTGGCTTTATCTCTGATCAGCTCATTTCCTGCACACATTTTCTTACCACCACATACGTTTTTTTCTTAAAACCAATAAGAAAAACTTACTGAAAATAGTTACATCAAGTTCAAATTAATGACCCTGATTAACTAATCTCAACTTCTTTCTCACAATAAATTTCTCAATTCAGTACACACACTCCCAAACCAGTTCATCTTGTTTAGCACTTGGAATTTTGAAAATCAGATCTTCAACATCAGTTGTCGAAAATCTTTTTGGACTTTTCAAGATAATGAAACATGAATGCAATAACAAAAATTAACTGCAGAAATAAAATATGTACAAACATATTTTTGTGAGTTTGCGAAAGAAGATCATATCAGTTTTTGAGACCAATCACTAGCACCGTTAAGCTTTAAACATTTTAAGCTCTAAACGATTCACATGGATTGACGATATTGTTGTCCACTTAAACTCAATCTAAAAACTTTCAATCTGCTTACCGATACATTAAGGTATATTTAGATAGCACTAAGTTCTTATGGACCCCACAATCTCAGCATATCCCCTCATCATGCAATACACTAACTCAAGTAATGCCTTTAAACTTTTATCGACTGTGAATTGTGCGAAAATAAAGCAGAATGTTTAAACATTAACAATCAGGTCGATACTTCCGTATACGCAGAGAAAGTCCAATGTTTGAACAAAATAAGAAAATAAAACAAGTTGAAGTTGTTTAGGCTTTAACCACCAGGTCGATACTTCCGTATACGCAGAGGAGGTCCAAAGCTTAAACGAAACACCAAAGAAAATAAAGCAGAACGTTTAGGCAACAACATCCAGGTCGATACTCACGTATACGCAGAGGATGTCCGATGCTTAAACAAAATAAAGAAATAAAACAAGTTTAAATCTTTGCAAAATAAAATACACAATCACAGCGACTTTTCAGCAAAGTTGTGAAAGTTCACAAACTTAACCAGTTTTATGTCTTTCGACAATCAGCGATTACTGAGTAGGCACACAGTCAAGAAGGACAAAACTAAGTACTATGCTTTCAACCATGTTTCCCACTAGAACTAGGCTTTTTGCTTTAGGTTTGTATCGTTATCGCAAATCTACTAGTCTAGCTGAGCCTACCGTCACATCTTTAGTAAGATCGCTTATCACATTTTAACTTTACATTTCTTTAGCATGCTGTGACAGTCCACTGATTTTCTATCATTTCCTCTTGTTTCAGCAAAAACTCATTTTTAAATTTTTCAATGTTTTTGACCTTTTCAAATTTTCTAATTTTTTTTAAATTTTTACTCCCCCTAAAATCAAAATATTTCTCAATTTTGATTTTCTGGGAAAATTTGAAAACAAACTGTACAAGAAACTTGACAACATGATGAGAATTACTTCAATTCTCCATTCACTTGGTGAAGGGGTAAGGTCCCAAAAACCTCATAAAAAGGATTTGAGACCATACCACAAACCAACCTTTTTAGCCGTTCGACCTTGCGCGGCCGCGCATTGGTCTTGCAAAGAAGAAGAAGTCAGCGATTCATAATCGCGCGCCCAAAGGAAAACATAAATCCTTGCGCCTTCTCCCATTTAACAAAGGATTAAAATCCTTTGTTCAATACCTCCGCCTAAATATCCAGACTTGGATATTATTTTACCCATACTTGGGATTTATTCGTCTGTGTCCACACAGCAAGGTGTCACACCAGATTACAGCAGTAATCTTCTAGAAAGAAATACAATCGTGCACTACCCAGACGGTTATAACCGTCTGAACACGTGTCATCACCACAAGCAACCCTGAAATCACAACGAAGGCATGCAATTGGAAGAGTAATCTCCACTTAATCACTTTCCACGTGGCAACTCCCCAGCCATAGATCAAACCACGATCCGTGTGCATTCACATCGGATCAAGAGACAACTTAACGAAGGATCAAAGAACTTAACGGAAGAAAAGATAACCGCTACGGCGTTAGTATCTTCCGTCATCTTTTCAATAACAGGTTTTCCCTCCCAAACTCCCGGTTATAAATAAGAGAACTGTTCAGGTATAAACTCAGACTACTCTCACTCTTCAAATACTTATCTTCTCCGATACCAATACTTATTCTCACGCCGGAGTCGGGTCAAGGAGAGAACCCTCTTCTCCCCTTGGCGAGGCTAACGGTGTTCTTTTTTGCAGAGCTACCGGAGAAGTTAATCCATTACGACTGAATCAACCGAGAGAGAGCTAACCCTTTATGCGGATTCAAACCCCCTAACTATCTCGGTTCTGACCATTTAGTTAGTGTTTCTTCATTGGCGCCCACCGTTTTCTCTGTTTTTTCAGTTTTATCTCGTTTCGATTCAGTTTCCTCATTCTCTGTTTTCATATGGCAGAGAATTCATCACCTTACCCATCAGGTCCTCGGTCTGAATTCAAGGGTTCTACAACCCCAAATACTCAGATCGACGGAATTATGGGAATCAATACAAAGTAACAATCACTTAGAGGAAAAGGACTCCTCAGATCAACTCATAGAGAAGAGCTCCAGAATACTGGATCGACAGATTCCAGAAAGCTTTGAATCAAAATTTCACAGACCTGAGTCCCCAAACATCAGATTTGATATTCGGCAAGAAAGCAACAACAGTCATTCGGGAGGAATTACTTCCCTAATGCAAACGGGAGTTCATAACCGTTCAGATCTATTCATGGAGAAAAAACTCCAGAGTACTGGTTCAACAGGTTCCAGATCGCCAGGAACCAAATTTTCCACAAACACTCCAGATTTGGGGGTTTCATTTAAATTCTATGATCAACGAGCTGCAGACCTGAAGTCGCACAACGCATAACTTCTGGAGCTTTGCTTATTGGGGCTATAAGCCTTGACTAATACGGTTTTCGTCAAAACCTAGGTACTACAAATTCCTCTTAAGGATCCTTTTGATTTTTCCTTAAACAAAATGAGGGAAAGAGAACAAATTCCCAAATTCTTTTACATAACGTGAACACCTTCTAGCATACACTAAACAATTAGTGCTATCACTTATAAACATTTAAACTAGCACTTATACTAATTGAAGTGCCATGACTTTTTAACGTGAAAGTGTTACAATCTAACACTTATCTGCGCTATAAAGGATATATATGCACAAGCATTTATATTGACTAGCATAATTAGAGCGTCTATATCTGTACAACTGGTACTTAAAATTTGATGGATGAAAGAAAGACATACGCAATCTGTTATCTTTTCAAGATGATGGGAACAATATAAATCCTATTGTTGCGGTATAATACCGCCGATTGAAAAATCACATCAAAAATTGTGGTAAAACTTATACTCCTTATTTAAGGATAAGAGCACGTCAGTCTCCGTGCGAGTCGAATGCTCCTTTACATACAAGCACGTAAGTCGCCATACGCGCATGCTTCTTTACATTTGAGCACGTAAGTCGCCACCCGCGCTTGCTCCCTTACATACAAGCACGTAAGTCGCCGTACGCGCATGCTTCTTTACATTTGAGCATGTAAGTCGCCATCCGCGCTTGCTCCCTTACATACAAGCACGTAAGTCGCCATACGCGCATGCTTCTTTACATTTGAGCATGTAAGTCGCCATCCGCGCTTGCTCCCTTACATACAAGCACGTAAGTCGCCATACGCGCATGCTTCTTTACATTTGAGCACGTAAGTCGCCACCCGCGCTTGCTCCCTTACATACAAGCACGTAAGTCGCCGTACGCGCATGCTTCTTTACATTTGAGCATGTAAGTCGCCATCCGCGCTTGCTCCCTTACATACAAGCACGTAAGTCGCCATACGCGCATGCTTCTTTACATTTGAGCATGTAAGTCGCCATCCGCGCTTGCTCCCTTACATACAAGCACGTAAGTCGCCGTACGCGCATGCTTCTTTACATTTGAGCATGTAAGTCGCCATCCGCGCTTGCTCCCTTACATACAAGCACGTAAGTCGCCGTACGCGCATGCTTCTTTACATTTGAGCATGTAAGTCGCCATCCGCGCTTGCTCCCTTACATACAAGCACGTAAGTCGCCATACGCGCATGCTTCTTTACATTTGAGCACATAAGTCGCCATCCGCGCTTGCTCCCTTACATACAAGCATGTAAGTCGCCGTACGCGCATGCTTCTTTACATTTGAGCACGTAAGTCGCCATCCGCACTTGCTCCCTTACATACAAACATGTAATTCGCCATCCGCGCTTGCTCCCTTACATACAAGCACGTAAGTCGCCATACGCGCATGCTTCTTTACATTTGAGCACGTAAGTCGCCATCCGCGCTTGCTCCTTTACATACAAGCACGTAAGTCGCCATACGCGCATGCCCCCTTACATTTGAGCTCAAAAGTCGCCATCCTCGCTCGCTCCTTTACATACAGGCACTCGCCATCTACACTTGCTCCTTTACATACGCTAGTACAACCAATCAACGAGCACCAAGGTTTATACAACCAATTCCCACGATGAGAAATCCCGTACTATTCATCCCTACTCACAATTAAAGACAGACACAAATAGCACCGGGAACGCACAGCAACTAGCCAAGCTATTCAACAAGCCAGACTTATACAGGCAAGATATTTTTTCCATTTCACTTTATTGGCCCCGCGCCCTATAAATGCAAAAACTTCTTTACATTTTACTGTTTGTTACAAATTGCATATAATTCTTTTGGTTTACGCGAAAACAATATGGTAAACATTGTACGCCTCATGAACAGTCTAAAAAGGGTACAACCTCCCGCATTTTTTAGACAAACGTTCACACATGAGCACAATACCATTCTCATTCGCTCTACCTATTCAAAGAAATTAAACATATGCAACATATTGTAATTCAAACATAAATCAATAAACACAAAACATGAATGCATAACATTGCATTAACAAGGAAAAGTTACTAGTGCAGCAAGGCACCTTTAGCAGCATTTACAGCAGCAGAACATCAAAATGTTCTTTACAAAATAAACACCAAAAAACATAACTACAGCCTCGTCAGAAGTATACAGTATTTCCCAGAACACCCTAACAAGGGGGAACAACAGCCAGTTCAATCTCCCCATCAACAACTGGTATCCCTTCATTCCCAGAGGAAGGATCAGAATAACACCTGTTTCGACGTCACCAAAGGCTGATCTTTCCGGTTAACCGGAAGATACTCCTTCGAAGCATTAGCAAACAGTCCAATGGCACATCCATCATCAACACCCTTAGAAGAAGGGAAGATGAAAAGGTACTACAGGAAAACTCACAAGTTTTCTTCTAAGATTTTTTCGAAAAATTGCGCAAGTGTACCTTTTCATAAAAAATTCTTCACTTTCGCGCCCAAAACCCCGCAGCAAAAAACCATTTCCCTCTCATAAGTCCAGTGCTCCACTTATTTGCATAAGTACAACACTAGACTGGGGGGACTTGAAGGGGTAAGGTCCCAAAAACCTCATAAAAAGGATTTGAGACCATACCACAAACCAACCTTTTTAGCCGTTCGACCTTGCGCGGCCGCGCATTGGTCTTGCAAAGAAGAAGAAGTCAGCGATTCATAATCGCGCGCCCAAAGGAAAACATAAATCCTTGCGCCTTCTCCCATTTAACAAAGGATTAAAATCCTTTGTTCAATACCTCCGCCTAAATATCCAGACTTGGATATTATTTTACCCATACTTGGGATTTATTCGTCTGTGTCCACACAGCAAGGTGTCACACCAGATTACAGCAGTAATCTTCTAGAAAGAAATACAATCGTGCACTACCCAGACGGTTATAACCGTCTGAACACGTGTCATCACCACAAGCAACCCTGAAATCACAACGAAGGCATGCAATTGGAAGAGTAATCTCCACTTAATCACTTTCCACGTGGCAACTCCCCAGCCATAGATCAAACCACGATCCGTGTGCATTCACATCGGATCAAGAGACAACTTAACGAAGGATCAAAGAACTTAACGGAAGAAAAGATAACCGCTACGGCATTAGTATCTTCCGTCATCTTTTCAATAACAGGTTTTCCCTCCCAAACTCCCGGTTATAAATAAGAGAACTGTTCAGGTATAAACTCAGACTACTCTCACTCTTCAAATACTTATCTTCTCCGATACCAATACTTATTCTCACGCCGGAGTCGGGTCAAGGAGAGAACCCTCTTCTCCCCTTGGCGAGGCTAACGGTGTTCTTTTTTGCAGAGCTACCGGAGAAGTTAATCCATTACGACTGAATCAACCGAGAGAGAGCTAACCCTTTATGCGGATTCAAACCCCCTAACTATCTCGGTTCCGACCATTTAGTTAGTGTTTCTTCACTTGGCATAAACAATCAGAACTCCCCCTGACAACAAAACATTTTCCCATAGTGATTTCAAAACATTTAAGTTTGTTTTAATCAAAATGGTTTTTTCTGGAAAATAAGTTTTGCGTGTCATTTCACAAATATGGGGATCTTCATCACCTTGTTCTTTTCAACCACTTGTAAAGATTTAACATTTATCGATTTTTTTTTAACACAATCACTTGTAGAAAATCAAGTACAACTTAATGTCCCTGATTTACCACTTGTAAGTTCAAAATATCACAAACGTGAATTTCTCAAGAAATGTGCCGATTCATGTTCCACGCTTACCAACCTGGGAACTCCGGCAAGTCAGGTTTTTCATTTAAACAGATTCACCCAAGCCTGACGGTCCTTGGGTGATTTCGAATTCTTGTTCAACAATGGTGGAAAATTTGCATCATCCATTGTTAGACCAGAATTCTCAACTTTTACCTCAATCAATGGCTCCTCTGGCTTTGACGAACCAGAATCATTGCCTGCACATGGCTTGTCTGACTTTGAAGAGTCAGATTCATCGCCTGATGGTGGCTTGTCTGACTTTGACACATCAGATTCATCGCCGACCATTTTCTTCTTCTTCTTTTCTTCTTTCGTCCTCAGATTTGTATCCGATGAATTCGTCTTGCTTGACTTTGCCATCAAGGAAGTCGATTCATCAGAACTCTTATTTTTACCAACAGATGAACCCGAGGACAAAATCTTCTCCAGATACTCTCTCGCCTTCTTTCTCTTCTTCCTCAGTCTGTCTTTCTGCCCCTGAGAAAGCTTCACTTTCGTTTCTTGAACTTTAGGTTCTTGAACCTTCTGTTCTTTGGGCTTGACAGAGACTGTTATCTTTATCTGCTTCTGAGATTCAACCCTCGATCTTCTCATTGACCTCATTGAGCAATCTCTAGCAATATGACCTTTGATATGGCAGTTATAGCATCTCCTCGTCTCATAACTCCAACTCTGGCAGTTAACAGCAATGTGTCCTTGATAACCACATTGGTAACACACTCTGTTATCGTACCAATCACCATTGTTAGTCCAAACATTCAGATCATAGCACTGTTTGGCTTGGTGATAGTCATTTCTCCTCTTGTATGCTGGATTCGGCTTTTGAGCACTGTGGTCCGACCTGCACCACTTATTACCAACAGTTTTTGAGTTTTCATTTTTTACTTTTTGTAATTTTTCATTGCGATTAGATGATCGATCTGATGAGCTTTTATTATCTTTTTGAACATTTTTCTCATTTTTAATTTTTTGTTTCTGTTCCACTTTCTTCTTCAAAGGTTTTTGCTTAGAGCATTCTCCCTTTTCAGTCGATTGCAGAACAGTTTCTTGAAATTTTTCTTTTAATTTCAAAAACAAATTTTGTTTTTCACTTTTATCTTTTTCATCATCAGATTTCTCATCACAATCTTCAACTTTGACATTGTCAAAGTTTGTGACATCGTCACTTATTGGAACGGAATTGATCGGTTTTGGACAGGAGAACACAGATGAAGTCACAAAACCTTTCAATTTCTTTTCAAGCTCATCAATTTTGTTCCTTGAATTCTCAGCTTCATTTTCAAGCTGAGATATTCGTTCAAGATGAGACTTGATTGTTTTTTCGTTTTCAATTTTAATGTTTTCAAGAACAGATTTTTCATTTTCCAAAACTTTTAACTGTTCTTGAAATTTTGTTTCATTTGCTTTCAGATTTTTGTTCTCCAATTTTATCCAAAAATCTTCATCTTCTGAAGATTTCTTTTTGCTTTCAAAATCCTTTTCTTTCTCTTTCAAAGCCTTGTTTTCTAATGTCAAACTGTTCAAATCATTTAACAGTTTGTCATTTTCAGATTTCAACCTCTCACAATTTTCCTGCATAATAAGAATATGTTTCTTATCAACTTTCTTCTCTTCTTTCAAAACTGAAATCTCTTCAGTCTGTTCCTCTCCCACTTGAACACCTTTACTCTTGCTCTTCTTTAATATTGATTTTCCACTTTGACTTTTCTTCTTCTCAGCATTCCTCTCCATCTGTTCTTCAAGTTTCTTAATAAATTGACCAATTGCCAAATCAGAATATTCTCAAGTTCTTTTTAAATCCAAAAGATATGTACCCCACTCTTGTTGAGGTATGGCATTGGCCAATTTATCAACCCATTCTTCTGATTCTTTTTTAATACCCTTCTCAGACATTGAACGAACAAGATGGCTATACCTCTCAATGATACCTTTTGTACTTTCTCCTGGACAGCCTGAAAATGAATCAAATTCTTTCGTTAATACCTTTATTCTATCAAGTGTTTCTTTTGTCATTTTAAAAAAATTGATATCCATGATTCTTGTAGTTCAAGTGGAATAGCAACCTGTCTTTCAAGCGGAATACCTGAAACAAACAAACAAACGATCAGTTTAAACAAATTATCGATTAATCGAATAAGACTAGTACTCGAACCGGTGATAATTCTGTGTGGACTAAAATTGACACACTATACGGACAGCTATGATCTGATGTGATTTCAAACCGAGCAATATGATTTGCTTTAACTTTTGACACAAATCCACTTAGCCAACAAACATCAAAAATCACATGCACATCAATTGATTCTGATCACCTCTTGCAACTGGCACAAAATACGATGCACTTTCCAGAAACAACCTCGTTACATGAAACAAATCACATGAGTCGATGACAACTTGGGCTGACAACAATGATATAAACCAAAAACTGATTGGGCCTTGACAATTAGTGGGCTGACAATTTAATGATCCAACAAATCCACTAAATAGACAACATCAATTTTTATGTGACTATGATTGAGCCTCAAAGATTCATCACATGGACCACCTGACAACAATTTCACATGTACCGAAAACCCTTATAAAATGAATCATATGATATGCAAACAACATATACCGGCTGACAATCCACTATCATATGCTACCAATGTGAATTACCAACATTTTTTTTAATTCTTTTCATATAATCGATGTCATCACATGTATTGTCAGTTTGTAAACAATATGATTTGACCAATTCTCATGTGCACATACAAACAAAATACACAAGACTCTTTAGCCGACAACTTTAGTTAAAGTAACACACAATCCAACAATCTCTTTTTACATTTCACATGACAAATTCCTATTATCACATGCCTTTGTCTTTAAAAGTGCACAAACCCGGTTATAAAAATCTATCAATTCACAAGAATCTCATGCATTCACACAGTGCAAAATAACACCCTCGTATTCAATATGATTTCACAATGCAAGCTGATCACTTCATTTTACATTTCACACAACACAATGCAATTTTCAAACAGTGTACTTTCAAGCAGACTCAACGATGAATAGCTATAGGTCAGATTGTTCACAAAGGCGAAATCTTATGTTCACAAAAGCGGAATTAAATTGTTCACATAAGCGAAATCAAATTGTTCACATGAGCGGAATTAGCAAGAACACATGAGCGAAATCAAACTGATGACGTCACTTATTCACGAGTCTGTATAAGCGACACCTCAAAATTTCTAAGTTCTAGATCGATTTTAAAGCTCAAATTTACAAGGATTGATTAAAACATGTTTACGCACAAAATATGTGAAATTTGGCCGATTTTGACCGTAAAAAATTTTGTTTTTCGAAAAAGAAAGGTGTAGAAACAGAATTATCGGCTGAATTGTGTAGAACTCTTCTTCACTGGCTCTGATACCAATTGTAGGATCGAATTCGGACCTAAATGAGTCGTGTAGAAGAGTTTATCTCATTTTGAATGGCGGAAACAGACAAAACGAGTACAATTCAGCGAGAATTCAATTTAATATGTTGATTCTATTAATCTGAATGACGTTTACAATCCGATCAACACTTCGGCAGCACTTCGTGGCTCACCGGAAGACAACACCTCTAATCTATGTGTGATTTCGCTCCAAGGCCTATATATATACAAGCTAATTTCGCTCATACGGACATGTACGTATGAGCGATACCTAAACATGACATAAAAGCGATACCATGCATGTCCTATAAGCGAAATCAAACATTAGACATAAAAGCGAAAATAGAATTTGACTTTATAACCGAAATCTTCATCTAATATCCCATAAATGCTTTTGTCTTATTTTGAATGATGTCATTGTGACATCACTTTGATGATGTCATCATGACATCATGTCTGAACATCTTCGCAACGAACTGAGATACGACTGAAGACGTAGACGACAGACGGATGCACCAACAAGAATATGTAACAATTAGCGATTTAGGGTTTAGGGTTTAGTCGTTACATCTTGTATGAAAGTGACATGTTTTGTGTATTAATATAAACTGATGTTTAATGACATTTTGAATTACGTTTCTTGTTACGTTATGGTTAATAAATGACAAGTGAAAAACAATTAAAGAAATAATAATAATTGATAAATAAAAAATTTGACATTTAATAAAATGTTATAATATACTCATTTAATAAAATTTGACAATTAAAGACATAATAAAACTCATTTAATAAAAATTTGAAATTTAAAAAATTTGACAATTAAAGACATAATAATAATTCATAAATAAAAAACTTTATTATAATCTATTAATTTTCTTATATAAATATTTCACAACTTTCTCATACTAAAACATCTCAGTCATTGGGTAATCATTGGCTGACACCCAATGATTGACATTAATTAGATGGTAGGGACCATTTTCAAACGTATAGAGCTATGAGAGGCGTAGGGGGGGGTCTTTTTCAGGCGTATTGGGCAATGAGGGGCATATAGGGTTTGGGGGATGTGTAGATACTTTTAGGGGATGTGTGGATACCCTATCCATATTTAAATCATTACTCATATTCTGTTTCGAGCCAGAATAATCTTCGACAGTGTGTCTCCGTGTGTGGGAACTAAGTGAAAATGAAGAAGGCATTCAGGGACATGTATGTAACAATTTTTTTTTGTGTAAACCATTACGACGGTACTAGCTCATATGTTATTCATGCTAATGTTTTTATTTTTTTATGCAGTAAAAGAGGAGTTAATAAGAAGGTTCTTAAAGTTCCTTCAATAGAACAGAAGGTTCTAGATGCTACAAGCAACGAGTCATGGGGTCCACACTGAACACATCTTGCTGATATTGCACAGGCTTCAAGAAACTAGTATGCCACACTTGTTATTTTTTTTAAATGAAGAACTATATGATCTTTTTAATGCCAAAATATATTGATTTTATGTCTTGATGTTTAGCCATGAATACCAAATAATCATGTCAGTTGTTTGGAAGCGTCTCAGCGATACTGGGAAGAACTGGCGTCACGTGTACAAGGTTTTTACATTCATACCCTTTTTCTTGTAAATACTTAAAATATCTCACGGTTTTTTGTCAAGGGTAGTTTTGTCATGGAAAAGAGAGTGAGCCAAAACTTACCCTTGGAGTAATTTTTTCTTCCAGAAAATGATTTTTTTTGGTTCTTTTATTCTAGCACATTTTCAAGATTCATTTTTTGGTAAATAAATTTTAGAGTATAATGTCATTTTCTTCCTTGAGGTTTGGCCAGTTTTGCGACTTTCGTCCAAAGGTTTGGTTTTTCACAATTGGATCTAAAAGGTTTGAAATCTTGTCATTTTCATCCGACTCGTTAACTCTATCCATTTTTCTCCGTTAAGGCAGGGGTATTACCGTCTTTTTAGACATTTTTTTGCTAAATTATAAACACTATAAGAAATAAAGTCAATAGAGGTGGATCTTTATTTCTTATAGTGTTTTAAGTTTAATAAAAATGTCTAAAAAGACGGTAATACCCCTCTGACTTAACAGAGAAAAATGGATGGAGTTAACGGGTCGGATAAATATGGCAATATTTCAAACCTTTTGGATTCAAATGTGGAAAAACAAATCTTTGGACAAAAGTCACAACATTTTCAAGATTTTGGTTTCTGTCCAAATTAATGCTTTGACCAACGCAAATTCTCAAGATTTTGGTTCTTTCTAAATTAACGATTTCAAACTTGCAAATTCTCAAGATTTATGCTTTGGGTAGTTTTTATACCCAATGTTGAGTGTTATGTTCTAACCATGCAACAGACTTTGACTTCTGCACCAGGCTTTGACCATTCTTGAATATTTGGTAGCAAATGGGTCAGAACGTGTAATCGAAGATATTAGAGAACATGGATACCAAATATCGGTGTGTTTTTTTTTTTCGTTGAAACTTTAGCATCTAAGTTTTCATGTTTAAGGGTTATGATTTTATTTTACTTTATTTTTAATAGAATTTGGCATCTTTTCAATATATCGATTCTACTGGGAGGGATCAAGGGAGCAACGTAAGGAAGAAATCTCAAAGTCTTGTTGCTCTTGTGAACGATAAAGAAAAAATACAAGAAGCAAGAGAGAAAGCTGCTGCCAGCAGGGACAAGTGAGTTTTCTAAAAATTATTAAACCTCCTAAATAATTTTATTCAAAAAAGTTTAGAAAAAAATGTTATTGAAATAGTATAGTTTTTACAATCATATTTGACACTAATATTTCTACTGGACTGACATTTATAATATTTCAAAGTAGGTTCCGCCAGACATCCGGAGGTTCTGGAGATGATCGATATGACGGGCAATATGGAAGTAGAGATGAAGATCGTAACGGTTACGGTAGGGATTCATATGGACGTGATGGTGAAGACCGCTATAGTTATGGCGATGATGAATATCGCAGAAAAAGTCAAAGTATCGATGGTGATTATGGTGCAAAAAGTCAAAGCTCTGATAGAGATGATGGTCATCATTCTTCTAGGTATTTAACCCTCTAATAATACTCGCTTGTTCTCGCTCAATTGTCCGTTTTTGAATGATTGAGTATATGTGGCACTTTCGACCCGTTTACATATACATGTCAGTTTGGTTTATGATTTATCTCTAATGGGTCAGATGGGTTAAGATAAATGGTTAAACGGGTAAAACCATTTGAAGTGTATTCAAATGCATAGAACCTTCTAAATCTCTTTGTTAGGAAATGTTTAAAATTATTATTGTAATGATATAGTATTTGTAATTGTATTTTACACATTAGTTTATTTGTTAAATTAAAAAAAAAATGAATATTTTTGTTTGCAGAGATAGCAATGCTAGAGTTGAAGATGCTTCTCCTTATGGAAGGTAATAAGATGGTTTCCAGTTTGTTATTACGATATTAAAATCAATAAAATATAACAAATGAATAATATATATATATATTTTGGTGTTGGGGCAGCCGGCTTGAACCAAAATTATCTGGTCAAAATCTCGGGGCGCCCCCTAGTTATGAAAACGTAGTAACCGAGGGTGAGGCACCACCTCCGCCTCCTGCCGCTAATACTCTAGGCGCTGTGCTTGCTAGCAACTCTGAACCTCTGGTCGCTGCCACGCCACCGCCTCCGGTAGCCGCCGCACCTTCATTGATCTCCGATAAGGAACCAGATGGGTTTGACTTTTTTGACCCTCGTGCTCCACCCCCAGGTAAAACTGCTCTTTGTTTATTGGTACAATTGTACCTGACAATTTATTGCTACTTAATTATTATACTTGTTGAATATATACTTAATAAAAGTTTGTTGCGGATATAGCTGTAGCTGCCCCGTCAGCGTCAAGCAATGCTGAGGGGGACTTGTTTGGTTCTCTATCAGACTCTTTCTCTTCAGATGTATTGGCCCTTGTGCCATCTGAACCGCCTGCTCCTACTAGCTCTAATCCTAGTCAAACCTTTGTGGCTGCATCACCGACAACTCAGGTGCGTCTTTGATAACTCACTACACACTCACACGCACACACGTGTGCACACTCACACGATCATGGTTTGATACTTGTACTTTTTATGCAGCAGTTTGATGATCCATTTGGTGATGGTCCTTTTAGTGCGGTCCCTTCTAGTGATGGATTCTCGGCTCAACAGTCAACATCGCCATTCACTGTCGCTGCGGCTGATGCATTCTCGGCTCAACAGTCGAAATCACCGTTTATTGAACCACCTCAGACAATTGCTCAAACGACGGTGAATGACATGGGATTTGGTGACGGGTTTGACCAAACCGTTGACATTCTAGCAGGTATACTTCCCCCAACTGGACCACCCACGCAGAATGGTTTTCCTTCTCAAACCGGTCAACCCACCCAGACCCCATTTGGTCAATCAAACCAGACCCCGTTTGATCAACCAAACCAGACCCCGTTTGATCAACCAAACCAGACCCCTTTTGGTCAACCTAACCAGACCCCTTTTGGTCAACCTAACCAGACCACGTTTGGTCAACCTAACGAGGCATCGTTCGGTCAATCAAACCAGACCCCGTTTGGTCAACCAAACCAGACCCCCTTTGATAAACCTAACCAGACTTCATTTGGTCAACCAAACCAGACCCCATTTGATCAACCTAACCGGACCCCATTTGACCAACCTACGTCCCAGACTAGTTATCCAGGTCAATTTGGTCAACAAAAGCAACAGTCGGATTTTCCTGTTCAAGGTGGCTACCAGTCTATTCCATCGTCGACGTTTTCGGCACAAGGTGGTCAGTCTGTGTTGCCACCCAGTTTCCCAGCGGCTCATGGTGGCCAATCTGAGTTGCCACATGATTTTCCAGCTCAGGGCATTCAATCTGAATCTATGCTGCCCTCAGGTCACCCGTCGTCACAGGGTGGCCAATTTGAGTTGTCGTCTGCTTTTCCAGCTCAGAGCGGCCAATCTGTGTTGCCATCTGGTATCCCGACTCAGGGCAGTCAATCTATGATGCCGCCCAGTCTTCCAGCGGCTCCGAGCAGTCAATCTATGGTGGCGCCCGGTCTATCGGCGGCTCCGGGCAGTCAGTCTCTGTTGCCGCCCAGTCTCCAGGCGGCTCAGGGCACTCAATCTTTATTGCCACCCAGTCTCCCGGCAGCTCAGGTAAGTCAATCCATGTTTCCGCCCAGCCTCTCGGCGTCTCAGGGTAGTCTCTCCATGTTGCCGCCCAGTCTTCCGGCGGCTCAGGGCAGTCAACCAATGCTACCGCCTAGCCTTCCGGCGGCTCAGGGTAGTCATTCCATTTTTTCGCCCAGTTTCCCGCCATCTCAGGGCAGTCAATCTATGCTGCCGCCCAGTCTCCCGGCGACTCAGGGCAGCCAATCCATGTTGCCGCCCAGTCTCCCGGTGGCTCACGGCAGTCAATCTATGCTGCCGACTAGTCTCCTGGCGGCTCAAGGCAGTCAATCTGTGTTACCACCTGGTTTCCCGGCAGCTCAGAATGGTCAATCTGTTTTATCGTCTGGTTTCCTGTTGACTCAGGGTGGTCAATATGTGTCGTCTGGTTTCCCGTCTACTCAAAATGCATCTTTTGGTGGTATTTCTTTACAGTCGGGTTCCAATGTCACAGTTAGGGTTTCCCAATTCCAATGGTCAATCCAGTCAACCTAGTAATAACATTTACGACGGTTTCCAGCCTCAGGGTCAACCTACATCAGCCCCAACACCGTCAGCTGCCTCGGTTTCAAGTTTCTATCAACAGCCACAGTTACAGTCAAATACCTCCAAGGCCACCCAACCACCATCTGTCACTCCATCAACAGGTGCACTTGCTATAGTTCCTCAACAACCTGCAAAAGAAAAGTTTGAGACCAAATCCACTGTTTGGACTGATACGTTGAACCGTGGGCTCGTTAATTTGAACATCGATGGATGTGAGTTATTTTGTTATATAGATAATACGGTTTTTTTATAGCGTATACATACATATACATGCAGGGAAGGGATCATGTGAGGGCTACAACCTGCAAAGGAAAAAACAGTTTTTTTAATTATTTATTATTATTATATTTGATTTTATAATAATAGGGATAAAAATGCCACTTTATACCAAAAAACACACAATTTTAGTAAATAGTTTTTAAACTACACTTTATTGATAAATGCTTTTTTGAACAACACTTTTTTTAAAGGGCTCGATTTCCAGAAGACTTTTATAGTAGTATATTGTCATGACAAAAAAAGGCCAGTCAACCAATCAGAAATTTTAATTTTATTTTTATTATTTATATGCTACTAGTTCTTATGGAATTTTTAAAAATAAAAAACAATATATGTAGATTGACGAACTACATACATATATACCTTGTATGAGCTATATATATACCTTCACATATTTGTTTCCTAAACTTTTTACAATAATAAACATTTAATATGAAAAGTGAAAAAAATTAAAAAAATTTGCTTGGTTGGTAGTGTGGTTCTCTCAAGTTCTCAAGTAAGCAACTATGTAGTTCTCTCATGATCCGCACCCTGAACATGTGTGTGTGTGTATTGACTATCGTGAGCTCAACAAGCTTACTGTCAAGAACCGATACCCTCTTCCGCGCATCGGTGATCTCTTCGATCAATTGCAAGGCGCAACCTGCTTTTCAAAGATCGATCTTCGTTCTGGGTATCATCAACTGGATATATTTGAG
The DNA here is from genome assembly GCA_030545235.1 of Helianthus tuberosus. Classification (NCBI taxonomy): domain Eukaryota; kingdom Viridiplantae; phylum Streptophyta; class Magnoliopsida; order Asterales; family Asteraceae; genus Helianthus; species Helianthus tuberosus. The sequence continues at coordinate 8,136,264 of CM060362.1, forward strand.
TTATGACACTATTTTCGGATGTGCAGCTAAAACTAACCCGCTATCTGACATTGGAATAGATTTTGAGGCGATAAACCGTAAAGAAAAGAGAATGGAGAAACCAAGCAAAACCCCAGCGACTTCAAATGTAACCATGGGTAAGGCCATGGGTTCAGGTTCTGGAATTGGACGTGCTGGTGCAAGTGCTCTAAGACCCGCATCCAACCCCATGGCGGGTTCAGCAATGGGAATGGGTGCAGGGCCATGGTTTGGAGGTGGTTACGGAGGTCTAAACCAGCCCATGGGAATGAACCATATGCCGCAAAATATGGGTATGGGAATGAACAATATGCCTCAGAATATGGGTATGGGAATGGGAATGAACAATATGCCTCAAAATATGGGTATGGGAATGAACAATGGCCAAGGGTTTCAGATGCAAGCGCCACCTGCCGCCGGATTTATGCCGCCTGGAAATTATAATCCGATGATGGGTAGAGGTGGGGGTTATGGTCAGCAACCTTATGGTGGCTACAGATAGAGTTGCAGCGGTAAGCATAGTTATTGTGATATAAAAAGCTATTCTTTTTCCTGATAATTTTGTAATTCTTTTTGATTCCGTATAGCATTATGTATAACCAACATCAAGATCCTTAATTTCTATATATTCAAAACAATTTTTGTGTCTTGATTTTGAAGCATGTAATGACCAAAGCATGTTAAACAATGCGGCTTTCCTGTATATTTTTTAAAAGAAGTGACTAAAACAATAACATGACATTACACCGTGACATTTCGTGTAATTTACTAAAATAAACACCTAAAGACTTACGAGCCTTTGACGATTAATTTAAGACCAATTTCTCTATTCGTTAATTAGTTTTTTAGGGGAAAATGGTTATTTTTGTGGAACCTTATAGAATAAAATCAAATTTAACTCTGTATTTCATATACACAATTTGCACTTGTTAGTGGAAAGAAATTGAGTGGAACGTATCATTTGGGTCAGAAATAAATGTGTGAAGACTTGCGAGTCTTTTGACATGACCCAACTTTTATGTGTGAAGACTTGTTAGTCTTTGACATGACCTAACTTTTATGTTTGTTTAACTAGATACAAATTGTGAAGACTTGAGTCTTTCGACAATGCGCACAAATTTTCCACGCATATGTTGAAACAAAAGTAGAAAGAAAATCAACACAAATTTTCCACGCTATTTCGAACTTGGGAGTGTATATAAGCTGGGCATATTTGGTGACATATCAAACATTTAAGATTTGATACAACAAAAATGGCAAATAAGATTTACCATAAACATTTTACCCATCCTATTTTCTTCTTTATTCTTACACTCTTTGTGTTGGAATTAATTTTGGGTCATGTAATGACTAGTTGCAAACACTAAACATTAAATTAAAAATCAGTTGATATTACATGCACTTAGACCGCCCGTAGGGGGCGTTTTTTTTTAAATTGCCCAAACACGCCCGAACACGCCCCGGTGCCGCCCCCTAGGCGTTTTCCGGCGTTATTCGCAAAAAAAAGGACCTTGGCGTTTTTTGAAACACGCCGAAATGGCAAATCTGTGGCCAATCAGATAAGAGCATGTGGTTTAAAGAGAGAGAGATGGAATTTTGGGGTTTGAGTTTGCCGGATTTTTTGGGTTTGCCGGAATTTTAGCCGGAGATGGAGATGTTGCAGGTGTCACGGTCACGAAGAAGAAGAAGGATGGAGGTGGGTGGTTGTTTTAAAAGTTTCCTCAGTTGTCACATTAGGCCCCTGTGGTTTTAAACTTCAATATCTTTAATATTTCAAGTTTCAAAAATGCTATATCAGTCCCTAAAGTTTTGTTTATTAAATGTCTCATTTGGATCTTTTATAAAACTTAGGGGGCGTTTGGTTCGCGGAATGATTTGTAATTGGAATTGGAATTGGAATTTGTATAGGAATTAGAATTTGAAGGAATTGGTTTTTGGAATTTAAACACTCCAATTGGAAATTGTTGGAATTGAAATCTCAATTCCATTTTTGTTGTGTTTAGTTGTCAAATGAATTGGAATCCATCACCCCGGCATCCACAACCACTAGTTCGGGTCGAAACGGTTCGCGTCGAAACGGTACTGGTTGAAACGGTTCGAGTCGAAACGGTACATGTCGAAACGGTACGGGTCGAAACGGTTCGCGTCGAAAGGGTTTGAGTCGAAACGGTACGGGTTGAACGGTTCGCGTTGAAACGGTACGCGTCGAAACGGTACGCGTCGAAAGGGTACGTGTCGAAACGGTACGGGTCGAAACGGTACGGGTCAAAACGGTTCGGTTCGAAACGGTACTGGTCGAAACGGTACGGGTCGAAACGGTTCACATCGAAACGGTACATGTCGAAACGGTTCGCGCCGATACGGTTCGATTCGAAACGGTTCATGTCGAAGCGGTACAGGTCGAAACAATCGAAGATTCCAATAAATTTACATTAATTTCCTTCACATATAGGAAGGATTTTGAATTCCTTTAGTTAAAGGAATTTGAAGGAATTCATGCCTAATTCCAATTCTATCAAATTCTGTGAACCAAACATCTTAAGAGATGGAATTCAAATTCCAATTCCCTTAAATTCCACTGAATTCCTGCGAACCAAACGTCCCCTTAAAATTTTGCAATGTATTTTTTTAGTATTGTAATTTTATTTAATTTAATGAAGTATTTTAAGTTTTAAATTTAAAAAAATAAATAATTGTGTAATGATTGGATGAGCGTTATTGGGCGTTATTCCCACTACGGCACTTTTGCAATAACGTCCAATAATGCCCCCATGCTGACTGGACTACCACATGGCAAAAAACGCCCTAGGATGGGGACATTATTGGGCTAACGACTACGCATGGTCTTAATAAGCTTTTTTACTAAATTTATGAATGTTGGTAAGTTAAAATGACTACCCGTAAAGGTGGGACGTTCGATGTAAGATTTGAAAAGAACTGATCAAAACCACAATATGACCTTACCACATGATTGTTTCGGTAATATATACAAAATAGATATATAAAGACTTACGAGTCTTTAACGATTAATATAAGACTTACTATTTGTTAATTATTTTTTTATGTGTTGTGTACTATTTACATGCACATATATACCACTTGACCGTATGAACTTGAGACCAGCTTCTACATTTGTTAACTAGTTTTTTATTTATACACACACTTACCACTTAACCGAAACAATATGTGCTACACATTTAGGCCAAAAAGGTCCGGCTACCCGCGATCGGAGACTGTGCTAGTGACCTGGCCCGTCACCAATTCTAGAGGAAATCCACCGCCCGAAGGTCCACTATGGTAAAGGGGCCCACTGTGGTAGAACCCATGGTTTTTATCATGAATGAGACTTCAACTGACGACCTCTCCTAGTGAAAGTCATCTGGATACCCGCCACTTAAAAGTTGAAAGATACTGTTCCAATGTATCAATTGGGTTTGAAGAAAACGCGTGAAGACTTCTGAGTCTTTGACATAACCAACTTTGTATTCTTTAATCAGAGACAAATTCTGAAAACTTGAGTCTTTGGACGTCTAATTCCACATAAATTTTAAGCTACGTATATATGTGGTCATGAAAATTGAAAGATAATCAACGTGTCTTATAAGTCCTGCACGCTCCACATTCCACATGAATTCTAAACAAATATGTGGTCATGAAAATAAAAAGAAAATAAACTTATTTGAAAAATCAACACAAACTTTGTTTTATAGACAACCAATATGATGTAGGGTATTTCAAACTTGGAGTGTATATAAAGCTGAGTATCTTTGTTGATATATCCAACATTTAAGATTTGATACAACAAAAATGGAAAATAAGATTTACCATAAGCATTTTACCCATCCTATTTTCTTCTTTATTCTTAGGGGCTGTTTGGTAGCATCTGAATGACATTAAGAGGCTACCTCTTAATGAAATCATTTAAGAGTTTAACAAAGATAATGTAGAAGAATGTGACATGTGATGGTTTACCATTCAGATGTTACCTCTTATCTAGTCAGACATAATGATTTCATTAAGAGACAGCATCTGAATAGATTAAGAGGCTACCAAACAGCCCCTTACACTCTTTTTGTTGGAAACATTTACCACTACAACTGCCCTTGACGGGTCTCTAACACAACCTCCCACTTCCCCCGGCCACCGTACCGGTAAGTGTATGGAAAAGGAGAGACAAGCTCTTCTTCATTTCAAATCATACATTCATTATGACCCTAACGGCTTTCTCGATACTTGGAAACCTAAAGAAAAAGAAAAAGTAGAAACCAATGATTATTGTTACTGGTATGGAGTCACGTGCAACAACCATTCCCGTGTCATAAGCCTTCACCTGAGTCAGGGATATCTTGAAGGCAAGATTAGTCCTTCATTGCTTAACTTAAGCTACTTGAATTATCTTGATCTTTTGTTCAATTCGTTTCATGGAACCATTCCTTCAGAACTTGGAAATCTCACAAACTTGCAAGAGCTTTCACTTGGATCTCTGATTAATTGCACAATTGAAAACCTAGACTGGCTGTCTCATCTTTCTCAGTTGGATAGACTTGACATGTCAGGTATATCTCTGGGCAAAGTAGACAACTGGGTAAATGTGATTTCAAGTCTTAAAAAACTATCATATTTAGACTTAGATAGATGTGACCTCTCCCATGTGATGCACCCGTATTCTTATTCATATGTCAACTCTTCTTTTTCTTCATCTATTGTTACCCTTTATCTCTCAGGTAACAATCTCAACTCATCCATGTATCACTGGTTGTTCCCTTTAACTAGCAATGCACTTGAATATCTTGATCTCTCTGGGAACATGTTAGATGGGATTCCCAAATATCTTGGAAATCTGTGTGGTTTGACATTTTTGTATTTCGATAGTAACTTAATGCCCATCAAATTACCTGATTTTCTGAGTAACTTGTCTGGATGCACATCAGTTAATTTACTGTAAGGCCTCCTAATCCAAGATCTCACTCAGCTAAAGCCACCAACAGGTGTGCGGAATCCACCTGATGATTAACCACTACAGATGAAACACTAGTATGCAAAGATTTGTGAGAAAAATCAAGAATACACTGAGTATTCTTGATGAGGAAGATGAATGACGTCACACACACAGTAGCCGCCAGACAAAACACACACAATGATTAGGGTTTGGTGCACAGAATTTCACACAGAATCGCTACCTTGTCTATTCCACATAAAGGTATATATACAAGGTAAACCCGGACTTTAAAGACAAACTAGAAAGCCCGGACAAAACAAACAAAACAAAACTCTGACCTTTTGCCCTAGACAAAACTCAGACAAATGTTCCTAGCTTTAAACCTCTGACCATTGTCCTAGACACAAAACTTGGACAAAAGTCCCTAGGATAAAGTTGGGACAACTTTCCCTAGGATAAACTTGGGACAAACTTTCAACCATGTACAATAAAGACCCTAGTAAATGGGAGACATGCACTTATCACCTAAAGTGCATTAACAAACTCCCCCTTGATCAGTGCATGGTCTTCATTGGACTTGAGATCTTCATACTTTCATTGGAAACTTGGGAGTCATGCATTTATCACCTAAAGTGCATTAACAAACTCCCCCTTGATAATTGCATGGTCTTCATTGTCTTGAGACCTTTATACTTTCTTCGAGAACTTGCTGCCTGGATTTCCACACAGAACTGCACGACTTTGATGAATTGATCAGCTAACGGTTGATCTTCTTCAAAGGAATGCAACGGCAGACGTCTTAGCTTCTTCAAATCTTCCATCTTGAGATGAATGATCCAGATGCACACAGCTTCTTCAAATCTTCCATCTTGAGATGAATGATCCAAATGCACACAGCTTCTTCAAATCTTCCATCTTGGGATGACCGATCCAGACCTGAAACACTTAACCCCGGATTAAGAAACTTAACCCACGAGACACTCGGCCCAAACCTGGATCCCAAAAATAATTCCAATACCCCGGAATCAACAATTTAAACAACCAATATTTAATAATTTGAATTTCAAAACACGATCATTCAGAACAACTTACTTCAAAACTTATACTATTGGAAAAATATCACAACTTGGAAGCAGATTTACCGAAACACCTTAAAATGATGTGATTACCCACACACTTAGATGGATCTTGCACGGCCGATTTCTATACAAAAGACTTATTTTAAGATTACCTAACTTGATGTTTAACACCTTATTAAAGAATGTTCACAACCCTTAGAGAATTTTCAAAATGATAACTCGCACATAGAAACAAGAAAGCAAAATCTTTTTGATGTTTTTTTTTTTTTTTGACAGCGGTAAGAACTGTACAGTAAACATAAAATAAAGTTTCTATGCGAGTTTTGAAAAGCATTTTACTCGGGGTTGATCATGCCAATCATTCGGACCAGATTTTCAAATCTAGCCCGATCGAATGTCTTCGTAAACAGGTCGACAAGATTATCCAAGGTGTCTACCCTAACCACTTCTATTAAACCCTTCTCAGCACAGTCGCGAATGAAATGATGCCTAACATCTATGTGCTTAGTGCGTGAGTGATTAACTGGATTGTTAGTTATGGAAATGGCAGAGTTGTTATCGACAAGAATAGGAGTTCGAGTAAAATTCAAACCGTAGTCCCTCATTTGCTGCTGAATCCACAAAACCTGAAATAAACACAAACAGAAAAAAAAAAAACTCGGACGCACTGTTAGAACTTAAACTCAGACCACCTACCTATGAATATAAAATTCGGACTCTAATGACTATCTTAAAAATTCGGACATGAGTGACACTACATAAACTAGATAAAACTCTACAAATTTCGGACACTACTCCTAGAATAGAATCAAGACTCTATGATAAACTCAGACTCAAGTTAAAAATCGGACAAAATAAAACTCAGAACTCAAAAATGTGAACCTAAAACTCGGACTCAAAGAAAATTTAGACTAAAACTAGGACTCAACAAAAGAACTCGGACCACTAATAATAAATAAAAAAAAAAAAACTAAAATTCGTACCTAATAAATAAAAGATAAAAACACGGACACAAGGGACTATCTTAAAAAACTAAATAAATTCAGACTAACCTAGATATTATAAAATTCGGACCTAAGGGACTATGAAAGTCAAACACAAGAGAAACACTTAAAAAGTTCGGACTACCTAATAAGCACTTTATAAAAGTCGGACTACTAACACTAATAAACTAAAAAGTCAAAGCTCGGACCTATAGAACACCAAAAAACCTCGGACACTAATATTAATATAACTAAACAATAATAGACAAAAGTCAAAAATTTGGACCTCCTACTACACTGTTGAAAGTCTGACTACTAAGACTTTGAAAATTAGGACTCTAATATTTAATAGTCTGACTACCTAAATAGCATATAAAGGTCGGACAATTTTACCTAGAACAACCTAACAAAAGTCGGACTATTTATCTAATATATTCTATAAAAATCGGACAAGAACTCTAACTAAACAACTCGGACTCTAATAATCCTAAAAGTCGGACTAAGCAAAACTCAGACTAAGACTTGGGACTATTAAAAGTCGGACTAAGATAGACTTCTAAAATTCGGACAGGCTAGTTAACTTACCATAAAACTCAACAAAGAGGTCGGACAAAGTCAAACTTCTTAAACCTCGGACTCTTAAATAGAAATAAAAAAATTCGGACTATGTTTATAAACTAAAAATTCGGACAAGAACACTTGTAAAATTCGGACAAGAAAGAGTTTCCCAAAACTCAGACCAGTAACCAATCTCCGGACTATCACCCCAATGTGACTTCACACTGGTTCAACAATACCCCGGAGACACAAACACAGAATTTAAACCACGGACAAGGCTTCCAAAGATCAAACTCAGAATCTTTTTCCACCTTCAAACTCTGTATGATGAAGAACCAAAAACCCCTGTAAAACCCAGATGAAGAATAACACTAAAAATCACTAAACTACTCAAAATCCATCATCAAATCACTAGATATGAATGAAGAATCATGAATAAAACACAAAAACTCACTAAACTCTCACTAAACCCTATCAAAGTATGAACTTTTCTCACCAAAACCTTCAAACTAAGAACACCTACAGTAGTATGAGCACACTGCTCTGATACCACTTGTAAGGCCTCCTAATCCAAGATCTCACTCAGCTAAAGCCACCAACAGGTGTGCGGAATCCACCTGATGATTAACCACTGCAGATGAAACACTAGTATGCAAAGATTTGTGAGAAAAATCAAGAATACACTGAGTATTCTTGATGAGGAAGATGAATGACGTCACACACACAGTAGCCGCCAGACAAAACACACACAATGATTAGGGTTTGGTGCACAGAATTTCACACAGAATCGCTACCTTGTCTATTCCACATAAAGGTATATATACAAGGTAAACCCGGACTTTAAAGACAAACTAGAAAGCCCGGACAAAACAAACAAAACAAAACTCTGACCTTTTGCCCTAGACAAAACTCAGACAAATGTTCCTAGCTTTAAACCTCTGACCATTGTCCTAGACACAAAACTTGGACAAAAGTCCCTAGGATAAAGTTAGGACAACTTTCCCTAGGATAAACTTGGGACAAACTTTCAACCATGTACAATAAAGACCCTAGTAAATAGGAGACATGCACTTATCACCTAAAGTGCATTAACAAACTCCCCCTTGATCAGTGCATGGTCTTCATTGGACTTGAGATCTTCATACTTTCATTGGAAACTTGGGAGTCATGCATTTATCACCTAAAGTGCATTAACATTTACTACTTTTGGATGCCTCATCTAGCCAATTCACAGGGTCGTTGTCAGATGATATCCAAAAATTTTCATCCCTACAAGTGCTAGATCTTTCTAATAATCAGTTAGATGGAAATATAAGTGAAAAAGTGTGGCATCTACCCAAGCTTCAGTTAGACGTTTCTTCCAATTTTTTTAAAGGTGCTATCTCCGAAAATATTGAAAAGTCAAATATTTTTTATGTTAATCTTTCAAACAATTCACTCGAAGGAGTTCCTTTAGAAGCTAACATGTCCAACATTTCAAGCATAGAATACATTTACTTGAGTTCTTGCAAGCTAGGACCTCATTTCCCGAAATGGATTCAAACAATGAAAAATCTTTCGGGTATTGATCTTTCCAATACCCAAATTTCAGATAACATTCCAGAGGACTTTTGGAAAACGTGGCCTTCTCGTTTAGCACATTTGAATATCTCTTTCAACAATATTACCGGGATAGTAACAGATATGTTATCAAATTTTGACGCTAGTTCTACAACCATAGATTTGAGTTCTAACAACTTTTATGGTCATATATCGAATGCTCCTTCCAGTTTAGCAAGGCTAGACTTATCCAAAAATAATTTATCTGGACAAATCTTCTTTTTGTGCCAAATTGGTTATGGGTCTTTGAAGTTTCTTGATCTCTCACACAACGCATTCACTGGACCAATTCCAGACTGTTTGTGGAATTTCACAGAACTATATATTCTTAATCTGGGATATAACAATCTATCCGGAAGGCTTCCTACTTCTATCAAGTTTTTGATCAATCTCCACGTCTTGGATTTATACAATAACAGCTTCTCAGGAAAATTGCCCTTATCTTTAAAGAATTTAACTCTGTTAACCTTTTTGAATTTGGGGGCAAACAAGTTTTCTGGTTACGTGCCTGGTTGGATAGGGGAAAGGTTATCGGGGTTGTATGCTCTTATCTTAACATCAAATAAATTCATTGGAACCATCCCTTCAGATTTGTGTCAGTTAGAATATCTAAAAATTCTAGACTTGTCAATTAATAAACTCCAGGGAGCCATCCCCTCATGTCTCGGTAATCTAACTTCCATGGTTCGAGGTGGCTTGGAATTCTTGGAATATGAGCATGATTCGCAATATTCAGTTGATGTACCTTCCACGCATGTTGACCGTTCAATGATCAAGTGGCAAGGAAGTGTGCGTGAGTTTGACAGAACTCTAGGATTGGTAAAGATCATCAATTTATCAAGCAACAATTTAACAGGAAAAATCCCGGATAAACTAACCAATCTCCATGAATTGATTGCACTCGACTTGTCAATGAACGCTCTTGTTGGAGAGATCCCATCAAACATTGGTGAGATGAAAGAACTTCTAATTTTGGATCTATCTAGAAACAATCTTAGAGGAGGACTACCATCAAGCATGTCTCAAATGACCTTGCTAAACTATCTAGATGTGTCGTATAATGGCTTGTCAGGAAGAATTCCATCCGGCACTCAACTCCAGTCCTTTGAACCTTCAAGGTACACCGGAAATGCAGGATTATGCGGACTTCCCCTGTCCAAATATTGTCCAGGAGATAAAGAATTAGAAGGTCCACCCGTCGCTCATGAAAATACGGATGACGGGGAAGAAAGATGGTTTTATATCGGAGGGGCCACTGGTTTTGTTACCGGATTTTGGATGGTGTGTATTGCTTTAATTGTTAATCGCCGTGGGAGACATGCTTTTTTTCAGGTCATGAATAGCCTTGAAAATTGGGTTTATGTGAAAGTGATGGTGTTCATTGCAAAAGTGCGAAGGGTTTGACAACCATAGTTGTAAGTTGGATTTCATTCTTGTTTTCGCGTGTTGTATTTATTTCTTCTTGTTCTCATTTAGGGATACAAGTATGGTATTGTAAAATGTAATGCACTATTAAGTTTTAAGTCTGTTTGATGAATAAAATTGCCACCAACACCATGGGTGGCCATTTCGCTTTGTTGTGTCAAATAGGACATTATGCTATATTGTGTATAAACACGACTTGCAACTACTAGTACCAGCCCAAAGACAAGAAGAGCCTTAATGATTTATTGATAAACAGGGCTGTGAACAGGGCTACCCTGTTGTTTACATCAACATTGTTGGTTAATGTTGTTAGTTAAGCTAGAAAGTTCTGTTAGTGCCTAATATGTAATTATTAGAAGTAGAAGGTTAGATGTGAAAGTATTGTAGTCATTCGTTGTTCATAAGATTATTATGTTTTGTCCCACCTCATGGCATTAAGGCATGAGAGTTAATTGACACTATGTATATGACACTATGTTTTCATTATCTAGTAACCATGGGTAAAGGCCATGGGTTCAGGTTCTGGAATTGGACATCCTGGTGCAAGTGCTCTAAGACCCGCATCCAACCCCATGGCGGGTTCAACAATGGGAATGGGTGCAAGGCCAGGGTTTGGAGGTGGTTGTGGAGGTCTAAACCATCCCATGGGAATGAACAATATGCCTCAAAATATGGGTATGGGAATGAACAATGGCCAAGGGTTTCAAATGCAAGCACCACCTGCCGCCAGGAAATTATAATCCGATGATGGGTAGAGGTGGCGGTTATGGTCAGCAACCTTATGGTGGCTACAGATAGAGTTTGCAGTGTTAAGCATAGTTATTGTGATATGAAAAACTCATTCTGTATAACCAATATCAAGTTACTTGATTTCTATATATATATTCAAAACATTTTTGTCTATTAATTTTGAGTCATGTAATGAGTAGTAGCAAACAATAAACATTACAATTTTAATCATCTTATGTTCACGTACATTAGTAGATGACATTTCGTGAATGACCAAAGTATTTTTATAAAAAGAAGTGACTAAAACAATAACATGACATGACAACATGACATTTCGTGCTATTTACCAAATTAAATACGTAAAGACTTGCAAGCATTTCACGATTAATTAAAGATCAATTTCTTTATTCTTAATTAGTTTTTTTTTATGTTTGGAGGAAAATTGTTATTTTTGTATACACATATTTGCACTTGTAAGTGGAAAGAAATTGATTGGAACGTATTTATTGGATAAAAAAAAAAAAATAGTGTGAAGACTTTTGAGTCTTTGACATGACCCACTTTTATGATCATTAAATAGAGACAAATTTTCAAGACTTGAGTCTTTAAACGTATAATTTGGGGAAAATATATAACATATATATGTCGTTGTCGTTGGTCTTGAAAGTCTTGCATGCCTCACAATCAACACAAATTTTCCACACATATGGACATGAAAGTAGAAAGAAAATCAACACAAGCTTTGTTTTAAAAACATCCAATATGGTGTCCGGGGCACTTAGCGGGGAGGCCTGCGGTGAGCCAAGTCCCTGAGCGGGAACACCGCCGCCATCAACGCGGGGAACCTAATCGGGGAATGGAATCGGTGGGTGTTCACCGATGAGGGGAAACAATTTTAAACGGCTATATAGCCGTTATATATTTTAAAAAAAATTCCTAACCCCTATAAATACTACCACTTCAATCTTTTTATTTTTCAAACCCAAAACAACTCTCACCCATTCAACTCATCTAATTTTTTAAGCAATCTTTAAAACGGTGAAAAAGATAAGGTCCATCGTGTATACGTGCATTATTTTACATAACATGATTATAAAAGACGACGAAAGGGCGATAGCACCGGTACACATTCAAGATCCTCCAGTCGAACCCGTCTTCGATGATACAGCTTTTAGCGAGCTCATTGACGAAGAAACGCATTGGAGACTAAAACACGATCTCGTTGAGCATCTCGGACGTTTAGATCTACCTCACCTTGAAGTGAATTCCGACGACGAGTAGTTTGTTTTTTTATTTTTCTAGTTTGAATGTAATTTTTATTTTTAATTTAATGAAATGTCTTTTATTAAATTTTATTTAATTTTTATTAATATTTGTTTAATTTATAAACATGCATAATTACAACAAATAAAAAAAAAGCAAGTCCCCCAAGAGAGGAGTGCCGCCATCAAATTGAGGGTGTGGGGGGAGTTGACGTGGCGCGTGCTAATTGGTTTTTTGTAAGAGAGGTCACTCCCCTAAGAGAGGAGTGCCCCTCTCACCCTTAGGTAGGCTATTTTAAACTTGGAGTGTATATAAAGCTAGGCATATTGGTGCAGATATCAAACATTTGAGATATGATACAACAAAAATGATAAGAAAGATTTACCATAAACATTTTACCCATCCTATTTTTTTCTTTATTACTTTGGTCTTTGTGTTGGAATCATTTACCACTACAACTGCCCTTTTCGGGTCTCTAACACAACCTCCCACTTCCCTTGGCCACCGTACCGGTAAGTGTACCAAACAGGAGAGACAAGCCCTTCTACATTTCAAATCATACATTCATTATGACCCTTACGGCTTAATTTCTCGATACATGGACACCGAAGAAAAAGAAAAAGTAGCAACCAATGATTGTTGTTCTGGAGTGGAGTCATATGCAACAACCATTCTCATGTCACAAGCCTTGACTTGTACTCTGGAAATCTTGAAGGCAAGCTTAGTCCTTCGTTGCTTAACTTAAGCTACTTGAATTATCTTGATATTTCTTCCAATTCGTTTAATGGAACGATTCCCATGTTCATTGGTTCCATGACCCAATTAAGGTATCTTAACCTTGGTTGGAATCATTTTAGTGGAACCATTCCTTCAGAACTTGGAAACCTCACAAACTTGCAAGAGCTTTCACTTGATTTTCTGAGTAGTTGCACTGTTGAAAACCTAGACTGGCTGTCTCATCTTTCTTAGTTGGATAGACTACATGTCACGTACATCTCTGGGCAAAGTAGACAACCAGGTAAATGTGATTTCAAGTCTTAAAAAGCTATCATCTTTAGACTTAGATAGATGTGACCTCATGTGATGCACCCGTGTTCTTATTCATATGTCAACTCTTCTTTTTCTTCATCTATTGTTACCCTTTCTCTCACAGAAAACAATCTCAACACATCCATGTATTACTGGTTGTTCCCTTTAACTAGCAATGCACTTGTAGAGCTTGATCTCTCTGGGAACATGTTAGATGGGATTCCCAAATATCTTGGAAATCTGTGTGGTTTGACATATTTGAGTTTCTCTAATAACTTAATGCCTATCTGTTGAGTATGAAGCCACTTGATCAAGTGGATATCAGAGATGCTTTTCTGATCAAAGGATTAGAGGATAAGAAGATAGGGTTATCCAATCTTCTCAGTTCTCCATTATTCCTGGGTCATGTTTGTGACTTTCTTTCTCTTTCTTCAATCTCTATATATGAAGGTCCACCCGGAGGATCGAGTAACCTCTATTCCCTGTTTTCCGACAAACCTGAAAGTGCGGAATCCAAACGGGTAAGTTAAACCAAGTTACGAACACAAAAACAACAAACACGAGATTCACCGATTAATACTCCATTGTATTAATCTAGAAAACGGTTACAAAGCAATGTTTACAAATGGTCTCTGTAAACTCTCAGTGTGTGTGTGTGTGTTACAGTGTGTTCGCTCAATTAAATCTATTCAGACTTCTCTAACTATATGTGTCTTCAGTCTGCTGTTTATATACTGAAGTGAACGGCGAACCTTCACATGTGCGACGAAGGTTGATGACGAAGCTTCACATGTGAAGAAGGTTGTAACCTTCTTCATGGGGAACCTTAAAGTGGGGAACCTTAAAGTTCATCAGGGGAACCTTAAACTTCGTCATGGGGAACCTTAAACTTGGGGAACTTTAAAGCATGACATGTTTGACTAACATGTTGAATTCACGTGAATATGTCTAATGAAAAAGTCTTCACATTACATCAGATGATGTCATGGTGATGTGTCATCGTGAATTGGTTCGCGGCTCTCCGTGCTTCGCGTGTCGAACTCTAGGGCGCACGACGGAGGAATGTCGCTACGTCGGGCTTGAGTCGAACCTAACCGAGCCAAACCGAACCGAGTCGAACCGAACCGAACCGAGTCGCATCCAACTTAATGTGTATCAACAAACTCCCCCTTGGACGCTACTCGTGAGGTTCATCTTCCATGTCTTCCATGTCGGAGGATCTTCAAAGTCTTCACGTGTCGCAAGTAGAAAGTGTATCAACAAACTCCCGTTTTCATTTAGGAAGTGTATCAATAAACTCCCCCTTTGATTATGCTTGTGAATCTTTTGAACTTCAATGCTTTAGATCCTTGTGGTGTTGATGAGTGATCAGTGGCAACTCGATCATCTTTATCATTTGAGTGCCTTCATGTTGTGTCTTCATTCCGAAGCTTATCATCGAACATGTTCTCCTCGCCTTTAGCATCTGCACATGCAAGAAAGCTAAACACGTAATGAGAACAACTGCTTGGAATATAGTTAACATTTAAACAAATGACACACATGTGACCATGTTCAACTACCGTCCGACAGTTTGAAAGTTTAACAAATTGTTCAATTTTAATCTTTAACTTTCAAAAACTTGCAAATTCCGACCAATTATGAAGATTTAGTCGATTTGGTTTTCGTTCAGGTTTCAGGTAACGAAGACTCGAGATCCAACATCGTTCAATCGAAAATAAGATAGAAATAAAATCTTTTTGACTTTTATAAAGTTTAAATTAAAACACACCTAAAATCTTTTTGGTATTTTGAATATTTCAAATGTAAAGACTGAAAGCAGTAAATAAATATATACAGAGATGCAGAAACTAAGAAAAGTAAATATATACAAACATTCTTTTTGTGAGTTTCGAGGGTAAGAGAATCATATCAGTGTACGGTCATGCCAAAACGCTCTTGTTGTTCTTTTTGTTAACATTTAGATAAACATCATATAACGATTATCGGTATTGTTATCCACATAAGCTCAACTTATCAGATGTAATCATGGCGAGGGAATACGTTAAGGTATGATTTATACTTACCGACCGGTGTTCATCCACATCACGACACATTCCCGTATCAAGGTAAGCACGAGAGTTCATCTTACTGGTGAGTATACCATTTATCATCTGTTTTGACGTATAAAAAGATGTGAGAAACTCACTTATTTTGATTGAAAACAAGCCCTATGTGATAGAATCACTTATTGATGAGGAACTTGATTTTCAGATGCATGAGGGCACAGGAGCAAGTCCGTGAACAGGTCAGTACTTTCGTACAGCAAAGAGACAAACTTGACTCCCGGATAAATGTGATATATTATCACTTATTTTGTGGACATGTGATTGTTGATCACTTATTGAGGTCGTATGCAGTATGTACATGTATGTATGATATCATGGAAGATCTAGACTTCGTCTCCGTTTGTTTCAGTAAAAGAAACAACCATGATTCCCAGATGATAAACATCATAAAGACCACATATCTCAGAACCTCGGCAATCTCTCAAACGAAATTTCGGTACTAAGACCATATGCCAATGAGTGGTTCCCACCTGGTCTTCAGTCGATTTAGGTTTATATCACCCTACACACTTTAAGATGATTGTGAGCCTACCGATACATCTTATATAGAGCTGCTTAACATATTTTCATTTTTCATTTCAGTTTAAAGAGGTTTAGACAGACCACTGATGTACTATCATTTTCTCTTTTGCTCGCCAGGAAACTCATTTTTGTTTTTCTATTGTTTTTGGGTTTTGAAATATTTCGATGTTTTTGAATTTTTCAAATTTGGATTTAGATTTACTCCCCCTAAAATCAACAAACTAAAAATAATTTTAGAAACACAAAGATATTTACAAAAACGATTTTCCGATGCGGATTACTCTTGCTTGACCTTAATGCCGTTTACCAATAATAAAAAGTCAAATCTTGATTTATCAAATGCTTTGGTAAAATGGCCGGCACGTTGGTCATCAGTATGGACTTTAAAAACATCGATTAGCCTTTTATCAAAGCAATCACGTATGAAGTGATACTTAATTTCGATGTGTTTGGTCTTTGAGTGCTGCACAGGATTTCTAGTGATAGATAAGGCAGCAGAATTATCGACTAAAATAGGAGTAGTTAGGAATTCAAAACCGTAATCGCGCATTTGCTGTTGTATCCACAGGACTTGGGAGCAACAACTTGAGGCAGCAATGTATTCAGCTTCACAAGTTGATGTAGCGACACAAGTCTGCTTCTTGCACTGCCATGTTACGAGGCGATTCCCTAAAAACTGGCATCCAGCCGTTGTGGATTTGCCGTCGATTTTGCATCCGCCAAAATCAGAATCACTGAAAGCGATCAAGTCAAAGTTATCTTCCTTAGGGTACCATAGACCGGTGTCTGGGCAACCCTTCAAATAAAGAAAAATCCTTTTTACAGCTGTAAGATGTGAGGCCTTCGGGTTCACTTGATATCTGGCTAGCAGGCACGTTGGATACATTATATCTGGTCTTGATGCTGTGAGGTACATAAGGGATCCAATCATCGCGCGGTAGTATGAAGAGCTAACAACTTCACCCTTCAAGTCTAGATTGATTCCGTGATTTTGCTGCAGTGGGGGTACCAATGGGCAATGTGTCGGACATCTGGAATTGGCTCAAGATGTCTTGAACATACTTAGTCTGATGGATGAAAATCCCAGACTTCGTTTGTTGCACTTGCAAGCCCAAAAAGAAAGTCATCTCCCCCATAGCGCTCATCTCGAATTTATCCTGCATTACACGCTCGAAATCCCTACACATAACATTGTTAATAGAACCAAATATAATATCATCCACATATACCTGTACCAATAGAAGAGCTCCATCTTGTTCTTTTATGAAGAGAGTGCAATCGATAAGTCCTCTGCGAAATCCATTCTCCAGCAGATAATTAGATAAGGTTGCATACCAAGCTCGCGGTGCTTGATGTAGACCATAGAGAGCTTTGTTCAGCAACCAAACCCGATCGGGATGGATAGGATCTTCAAAACCTGGAGGCTGTTCAACATACACCTCTTCTTCCACTAGACCATGTAAGAATGCACTTTTGACGTCCATCTAGTAAACCTTGAATCCTTTGAATGAGGCATAAGCCAGAAAGATCCGAATTGCTTCCAGACGTGCAACAGGTGAATATACTTCGTTGTAGTCTATACCTTCAATCTGACGAAAACCTTGAACGACCAATCTTGCTTTGTTGCGAATAACGATTCCACGGTCGTCCTTTTTGCATTTATACACCCAATGGGTACCAATCTTCTTATAACCAGCATGTTTCTCTACGAGTTTCTAGACACCAAGTTTCTGGAATTGTTGCAGTTCTTCCTGCATAGCTTCAACCCAAGAGTTATCTTTCAAAGCGTCTTTCCAAGTTCTTGGCTCTTCCTGTGAGACATAACACGCGAAAGACCAATCGTTTTGTTGACCAGATTCTCTAATCGCCGCATACAAGCCTGCGTTGTTGTTGTTGTTTCGCAACATGTTTCTTGTTTGAATGCCACTTTGTATATTACCGATGATGTTTTGTTGAGGATGGGTATTGTGAATCCTTGTTTCTGGATTATCTTGAACTGGAATAGTTGTACCCAGATTGTTGAGATTTAGATCAACAACTAATTCAATACCCGGAACTGACGAAGAGGATGATGCAGAAGCTTCAGCTATTTTAGGGGCGTCCACTGGAGGTGTAGCCTCTAAAGTACCATGAACAGCTGATGTAGGAGCTTCTTGATCTGCATCTAGAAATTCTTCATCCTCTGAAGATTCGTTCAGTTCGGTTGCATCATGAAAATCCTCATTGTCGAGAGCATTATTGTTCACTGAAGATGGCTCTTGATTGACAACAATTGGACGAACAAACGATGAATCTGTTGCGTTGTCACTCTCGAAAAACATCCTTGTCGCAGCATTTTCTTCAACTGCTTCAACATTGATCGAATTGAAAAAGTCATCGTACTTAAACATCCATGGTTGACCTGGATTTTTGACTGGTAAAGTGTGCCTTTGTACTTTGACTTCAGACCATTCCTCAATCCTTTTAGTATGTAGATTCCAGACTCTTAAGTTAGGGGTGGCATAACCAAGAAAGTGACCTTCAATAGCTTTTGCCCCAAACTTTCCATTAGGATCGATCATTGTGCAAGGAGCTCCAAACGGTTCAAAATATGACAAATCTGGTTTCCGTTTGTGAAGAAGCTCGAAGCAGGTCTTGTTGTGTCTTTTGACTGTAAGGACTTGATTCATCGTGTAACATGCGGAGGCCACAGCTTCACTCCAGAATGGAATGGGCAATTGTGACTCTACCAACATCGTCCTAGCAGTCTCAATCAATGTACGGTTCTTACGTTCAGCGACGTCGTTCTGTTGTGGAGTATAAGCCACACTAAATTCGTGAAGAATACCTTTTGAAGTGCAAAACTCCGCCATGGCATGATTTTTAAATTCTGTACCATTGTCGCTGCGTATCCGTCTAACCTTCAACTTATACAAATTCTCAATCTGAATGATCAAGTTTTTGATAATACCGAAAGTTTCACTCTTGTGAGCCATAAACGCCACCCAAGAAAATCTTGAATAATCATCAGTTATCATGAGGCAATATTGATCATTCCTGATCCTTTTGTGCTTGACAGGACCGAACAAATCCATGTGCAAACGTTCAAGAGGAACTGCCACCGTGTTGATCTTCTTTGTCGGATGTCGCTTCTTGGTTTGTTTTCCTTTTTGGCATGAAACACAGACGTCTTGAAGATGGAAATTTTTAAGAAGAACACCATTCACTAATTCATTCGACACCAAATGATTCATTTTTCGTAAGTGAATGTGACCCATACGTCTGTGCCAAGAGATAGAGTCTTTTTCAGTGGCTTTGGAAATGAAACAAGTTGCTTGTGCAGTCGTTGTTATTGCTTGGCTCATATCAAGGACATATAAATCGTTTATCCTTGGAGCTGATAAGAGAATCCATTCTTTTGGAATCTTGAAGCCGGGTTTCAGCACATAACATCCATTTGCATCAAAGTGTACTGAAAACTGCTTATCACAGATTTGTGAAACGCTGAGAAGATTGTGATCAAGTTGTTGTACAAAGTTGATCTTGTCAAAACTTACAACCCCATTAGATACCATTCCTTCTCCTGTTATATATCCGCCTTTATCTCCAGCAAAAGCAACATAACCTCATCTAATAGATTTAACGTCGTAGAGAAGCTTCATGTCGCCTGTCATGTGCCTGGATGCCCCACTATCAACAATCCAATGACTGCTGAAAGTTCCTCCTGGAACACCCTGCACTTGTACTCACATGATTAGTTGGAGATGGGGACCCAAGCCTTTGTGGTCTTGGGTCTTCCATTTTCATCAACGTAAGTTACTTGAACTTCTCGATGTTGTGGAAATTGTGATGTTCCCCCTGATTCAATAACCGTTTTTGGTTTCGAGGTCTGTTTTGTTTTACCAGTGTTATTCTTTAAAATCTTAACTTCATGATTGTCTGAAGTTTTTGAATTGTCTGGTTTGACAGAAACAGATGTTTTGTTAACCACGTCGGTTTTAATCGCTTTTTCAATTTTCTTGACCTGTTGGCGTTTCTATTTCTTTTCCCTTTCTTTTACAAGACGGGAATCTGGTTTTGATGAAACAGATCGCTTGCGGTCAATTTGATCATGGGGATCATCAACTTTGGCTTTTTGTTTATGAAGATATGGACAATTTCGAATGATATGTCCAAATGTGCCACATGAAAAACATGATCTACGTTCTACAAACCCCGTAGTATCATGTGATTGTCTTGTCGATGAACTTTGTGATCCCGAGGTACTAGGTTTTGAACTGTTTGGTTCGTTTCTTTTGAAAGAATTAACTTGAATGACATGATCTAAGTTAGATTTATTGGAAAATGTTTCAAGTTTATCTGTTCCCTTCGATTTCACAAAGTTCACTTTCTTGTCCTTTTTCTTGGTCTGTTTCTTTTGCCATTGAGTCGGTGAGTTACTTTTAGGTTTGGTGCGATTTTGCTGAACTTTCTCAGTTGGTAATTTTTTATTGCCATTTTGTTTGCGAATTTCAGCTCTTGGAATCGGAGGACATTGTGTTACCACAACATGTGATCCTGTCTTTCCCAAGAACTTACTTGTTGAATCCTAAAAAATTTTACTAATTAAAGATTGATTAACATTCTTAATAGGAAAATCTTTGTCAGAGTAGATTTTATCATCACCAACAAGAGTGTACAGCAAATTCACACTCTCAGACTCTTGTGAGGAAGTAGACGTGGACTCGGTCAGAACAGTCGTAGCAGGTTTTGAGGGAGGATCACACAGAATATGATTCTCGAGAGGTATATCCTCTTCTTTGATTACCGCATCTGACTGTGCTGAATAAGTATTATTAGATTCATCATCTGAAGAATCGGTATCCTCAACAATGATTGGAGGATCCTGATTTTGTTCAGCAGTTACAAATGTATCTGCTGACACATTCGAATCTGATGATACCTCAGGTTTATATCCAAGCCCCGTTGCAAATTCCTCAATTTCTAAAGGAACAGATTCTTCATAATGAGTTCTAAACTCCTCATCAGGCATTGCATCATAATTTTGTCTACCAGGTGGTGGACATTTCTTATATCCAATGCAAGTGACATCCTTTTTCTCTTTTTGTGTGCCAATGATGTGATCCAGCACGTATCTAGAGTTAGAATAACTGTCTAGCTTAAGCCGGATCGCCTCACTTTCACACTTTGTACAGGCTAACTCTTTTTTCATGATCTCAAGACAATTGATATAACAGTTTATGTCAGTTTGTTTTCTTGAAACCATTTTTGTTAATTCGGTTTTATCTTCTCTTAAATTTTCAACCACCGTTTTAAATTCCTTTTCATGGTTTTCATAAAACATGTTAGCCTCTTTGCATTTCGAGAGATCCACTATCAACTTTTGATTGTGGATATTTGTCACTTCATATTTGTTTTGCAAAGCCTCATGTTTGCTTTGCAAATCACACCACTTAGCATCTAAAGAAACATGTTTGTTTTGCAAGTCAAACAATTCAGCATTTAAAGCATCATGTTTGCTTTGCAACTCAGACATATTAGCATCCAAATCAACACATCTAACGCAATTATCACAATTAACAATAGTTGGTTCATCGATACATACCTGGCTTGATGAACTGCCGCCATTAGCCATAAAGGCTGAAAGAAGAGAAGAAGAAGAATAAGCAGCTTGATCCACCAGAATAGATCTTCTATCATTCCTTGCTGCAGCTTCTCCTAACAATTCATCGATATCTTCATCGATTCTCCCACTAGATACATCATCAGAAAAATCTTTGCCTGAGGTTGAGGTTTCCTCATCTGAACTCCTTGAATCACCAGAACTCTCTTCATCTGAAGATTCACCACCACTGGCGGAAGATTCTCCACCACTGGCGTGCTTCAAATCCTTAGCAGCTTCAGCAAAACATGCTGCTCCTCCCTGATCACCAATGCCTAATTGCATTGACCAGTCGCAACCTTCATCTATTTGCACCACAAGAGCTTGATTGGTGTTCGATGGTCCTGCTGGATTGTTTGCAGGGACCAAGGATCGATCATCATTCCTGGCTTGATTCTGATTCGCCTGGTTGCCTTGGCCTCTGAAAGGATTCCGATTCCCATGCTGAGCTGGCTTTGTGCATTCACGCTTGAAATGACCACGTTCACCACAGTTAAAGAACTTGACGGATTGCTTGTCGAACCCATACTTGGTATCTTTCTTGCTTTCCAAGCTGGTTCGACCCGTCCGTTCCATGAAGTCTTTAGCTCGCCTTACAGCACTGGCGAAAGCCCATTTGATGTCCATCATATCCATCTCTTCTTTATCGATCTGCTGATAATCATCTTGAGTTAGATTGATGTTTCCGATCTGCCCTGCAATCAACCCACAATACGAGCTCACCAATGTGTTTAGTATCTCCATATGATCTTTAGCTACTTCAACGCTAACTTTGGAGAAGTTTGACGTGTCAAGCCGTACTGTATTTGACTTTGATGGTTGACCAGCAGATGATGTGCTTCCATAACAAGCTTGCTGTTGTGGAGCTGGTGGTAATGGATTTCCATACAAGTCTGTGGTTGGAGCTGGCTTCACAGGAACTTGTATCGTATTGCCATATAAATCCGTGCTTGTGACAAATGCCGTCTGAAGTGGAGCATGTGAAATAGGTCTTGCAGAAGTGCTAGAAGTTCCATAATACATATCAGGATTTTGTCGCACTGGAACCCTTTTCGCCTTTAGGGTTTCTTCCTGATCTTTGTTCTCCAAGAGCTGAACGAAGTCATTGATGTTTGTTGTCACCAATGCGCCATTGTACTTCAGGATTTCCAAGAAACTATTCCATTGAGGTGGCAATGCATCGGCAAACTTTGTGACTACCTCTGCTGGAGTTGTTACTACCCCATAATTACCCAATTCAGTCAGCAGATGATAGAATCGACTTGTCATGTCTCCCAAAGATTCACTTTCCATACATGTGAACCCATCAAACTCCTTTTTGAGTAAGTCATGTCTCAATTGGCGTGACTTTTCATTTCCTAGAACCCTTGTCTTCAATGCATCCCACAATCGCTTTGACGTCTTGAAGCTGACGAACTGATGATATATTTCCTTGCTCATCGCCTGAGTCAGAATAGCATATGCTTTCTTTTCTAAATCATATGCCTTTTTCTGGTCTTCCGAAAGATCGGCAAATGTAGCGGCAGTTGAAGCGGCAACCTCAAGAGCTTGATCGAAATCTGTAGTAAAACGTAGCCACAATTCCGTGTTTTGCCCGTTGACATACGACTGAAATCGATCTACCCATCCAGGATATTCGTTTATGTGCATCAGTTTCGGTGGACGATTCAGACTTCCGGTCTCGCTTTCGCTTAGGAGTATACTTTGAATACTTGGAGTTTGATTTGAAACAAACGCCCATTGACCGGTCGACATTTGATTCGCTTGCGAAGATGTGGGTGCGGGAGATTCAGCCCATGATGGTGACAAACCGGTGCTACGATACTTGCTTTCTGTATTAGATGTGGGTACAAGAGATTCAGCCCATGAGGGAGATAATCGTGTGTTTGTATACTTGCTCTCTGCAGTTGACGGATTACCCCACCAATTCGGATTCATTTTAACTGAATGTTGATGAATACCTGCTTACAAAATCAAAACAAACAAGTTAAGTATGAAATTGAAAGCTTCTGTTTAAAAACTTGAAGTATGATCGACGAAGGCTTTAAGGGTGACGAAGGTTTAAAAGGTTTGACGAAGGTTTTTTTTTTTAGTGGTGAAGGTTGTTATGAGTGGCAAAGGTTGTTATGAGTGGCGAAGGTTGTTTAGTGGCGAAGGTTGTCTGGTTGTGACGAAGATGGAGGTGAGTGGGGAAGGTTGTGTGTGGGGAAGGTTGGAATGTATGGGGAAGGTTGAGGTGAGGAAGGTTAAAGGTGAGTGTTACGAAGGTTAAATGTGAGGAAGGTTTAAAGGTGAGGAAGGTTAAAGGTGAGGAAGGTTTAAAGGTGGGGAAGGTTAAAGTTCATCAGGGGAACCTTAAACTTCGTCATGGGAACCTTAAACTTGGGGAACTTTAAAGCATGACATGTTTGACTAACATGTTGAATTCACGTGAATATGTCTAATGAAAAAGTCTTCACATTACATCATCATGACATCATGATGATGTCATGGTGATGTGTCCAATTGTAGGTCCACCCGGAGGATCGAGTAACCTCTATTCCCTGTTTTCCGACAAACCCGAAAGTGCGGAATCCAAACGGGTAAGTTAAACCAAGTTACGAACACAAAAACAACAAACACGAGATTCACCGATTAACACTCCATTGTATTAATCTAGAAAACGGTTACAAAGCAATGTTTACAAATGGTCTCTGTAAACTCTCAGTGTGTGTGTGTTACAGTGTGTTCGCTCAATTAAATCTATTCAGACTTCTCTAACTATCTGTGTCTTCAGTCTGCTGTTTATATACTGAAGTGAACGGCGAACCTTCACATGTGCGACGAAGGTTGATGACGAAGCTTCACATGTGAAGAAGGTTGTAACCTTCTTCATGGGGAACCTTAAAGTGGGGAACCTTAAAGTTCATCAGGGGAACCTTAAACTTCGTCATGGGGAACCTTAAACTTGGGGAACTTTAAAGCATGACATGTTTGACTAACATGTGGAATTCACGTGAATATGTCTAATGAAAAAGTCTTCACATTACATCATCATGACATCATGATGATGTCATGGTGATGTGTCATCGTGAATTGGTTCACGGCTCTCCATGCTTCGCGTGTCGAACTCTGGGGCGCACGACGGAGGAATGTCGCTACGTCGGGCTTGAGCCGAACCTAACCGAGCCAAACCGAACCGAGTCAAACCGAACCGAACCGAGTCGCATCCACTTAATGTGTATCAACAATATATGAGATTCATTTGTATTGTAATCTTTGTACCTCATCCAAGCTTAATATAAACTCCTAGTTACCTGTGGATGTAGGACAGTTTAGACCGAACCACGTAAATATTGTGTTCTTGATTGTGGCAGATTATGTGAGAGCAGAGTGTGTGTGGTCCGAGTTCGTGTGTGAGAGCGTTCGATCCTAACAACTGGTATCAGAGCTCAGGGCTCTTGATTGACTAACACGAACAGAAGAAGGAGGTGTACAGGAAAGAGGAGATACTGACCTCTGGAACCGGAACTAGGGTTCCAGTCAAAAGTCGCCGCCGTCAGAATCACGACCCCGTTAGAATCGCGGCCATCGCCATCATAACCGCCTTCACCACCATCAGAACTGCCTCCACCGCCATCAAAAGCCGCCGGAACCGCCGTCGCCTCCGTTCTCTTCACCTTCGTGACTAGGGTTTGCTGACCCAGTAGCCGCCGTTACCTAGGGTTTTCGATCCTTGCCTTTTCTGGGTGTTGATTGCGCCCATAAGAGGGGAAGAGAAGAAGGAGAGCAGATTTGTTTTGTTCTGTGGGGAAGAAGAAGCACGTACCGTGCTTTATGTCTTTTTTTTTTTGGTGGAGAATTGAGGTTTCTCAATTTGACCAACGAGGCCCCTCAACTTTAAACAAAAAAGAAAATTGGGTTTAGTTCTTTTTATTTAATCCTTTGGCAGTAGTAGCCAAACTTTTATTTGTCAAAGAACTAAGTTTTTTTTTTTTTGGGGGGGGGGGGGTTAGGCAGAAGGTTTATAATTTCAAGATCAGTGACCGGTTAAATCAACAATTTTTCAGTATATCGTTTCGTTGAAGATCGAAGATACAGAATCGTAGACCAGTGCTTGTTTCGGTTGTTTCAGTTTGATTTTCGGTTTATTTTTCGATTTCAGTTTCGTTTAGTCGTGTTTGAGTTATCATGGCAGAAGACGGGAAGGTGCAAATCGACAAATTTAATGGTACAAATTTTAGCTGGTTGAAGATGCAGATTGAGGCATTATTGGTTCAAAAAGATCTTGATATTGTGTTATCAGGAGTTAGACCAGAAAGGGCGTGGAACTAGCAGATTGGGAATGAAAAGACAGGAAAGGCAGGGAAGTTATTACATTGGCGTTATCAAAGACTGTGGCATTCAACATCATGAAGGAAACCACAACTAGTGGCATGATGTTAGCCCTATCTAACATGTACAAGAAGCTTTCGGCAGCTAATAAGGTCTTTCTGAATCGAGAGCTGGTGAATACTAAGATGAGGGAAGGCAATTCAGTCACAGAGCACATCAACAAGTTGAATTCGATTTTGGCTAGACTTGTGTCAGTGACATCAAATTCGAAGATGAAGTTCAAGCTTTGCTACTGTTATCTTCTTTGTCAGACAGTTGGTCCACAACTGTTTCCAGTTTATCAGGTACCAGCGGATTTACTTTTGAAGGGATTCGTGATCTTATTCTGAGCGAGGACGTCAGAAGGAGAAGTTCGAGTGGATCATTGAGTAAATTACCGAATGTTGGCAGAGGAATGAAGAATAACAGAGATAGTCGGAGCAGGAACAGAATGACAAGTCAGTCTAGGGCTCGAGGTGATGTAACCTGTTGGAACTGCAAAAAGTTAAGGACATTTTAGGAATCAATGTCCAAATGAGAAGAAAGAAGTTAATGCTGCAGTAGACCACTCAGATGATGTTTTAATCTATAGTGTGGAGAGCAGTGTGGATTCCTGGGTTATGGATTCGGGTGCTTCATTTCACGCTACCCATAGCAGTGAAGCACAGCGAAATCTGAAAGAAGGTGATTTTGGTAAGGTAAGACTGGCGAACGATGAGGTTCTTGTTGTGACGAGCATGGGTGACTTAGATCTGAAGACTACGGTAATTCCAAGTCTGAAGAAACTGTAACAATCCTCAATAAACCGACACCCTCGATTATTTTTCCGACATCCTAGTATATTTTAAAATATCCCAATATGTCTTTAAATACAACCCGTATGTGAAAACCGAGCCGAAATATATGAAATAATATTAAAAATAAAATATAAAATCTGAATTATAAGTTGAGGCGGGCCGCGTAGGACCCCACCCCAACTTTACGCGGGCCGTATGAAGGTATAGATCTGATTCCGTTTGATTTAGTTAGTTAAAGCGGGCCACGTAAGACCCCGTTTAAGTTCACGTGGGCCGCGAGTGACCTAAAGTGTGGCGCAGCCCGGTGCTGACACGTGTCGACATCGTGGCGGGTCTAGAGGATGAGCCGGACAAGCTAGTCAGTTGACCAGGGTTGACGCGGGCCGCATAACCCTTGTCTGTTCTTTACGCGGGCCGCGTGGAGACCAGGTTTCAGCACTATATAAGAAGGCCATCGGGTTTCACTTTCCGTCGTTCACAATTCATTCTCAAATCACAATTTCTGATATTAGGCTTATTATACGCGGGTATTATATCCCCCTAAATAGCGAAGTTCTGCTCCGTTGTAAGTATTATAACCCCTGGAGACGTATTAGATACTCTGCCCGATTGATCTAGGGTTCCATAACGGCTGTCGTGGTTCTGCTTGATGTAGTCGTTGGAATGCCATCTCGGGGAGGGTATTGCTAATGTTAAATTGGGTTATTATACTAACACGTGTGCTTTTGTGTAAATTATAGTTTATTCCCAGGAAATCCTTACTGAAAACCCTAAAACAGCAATGTGAGTTGATCCACTTTTTGTAAACCTTTTTGTTAACTGTTTTTACAAAACCTTAAATATCTTTCCATGCGAATAGCAGTTATTGAGTATTTGTAAGAATACAATTACAGTCGGTAAATTTGGGGTTTTGTATACAAAATTTGTTACCACCTGGTAAAGGAGTAACATGACCATAAGTCGGAACGACATTACCGTGTGGTGGTAATTGATATAACTTTGAAACAAATGTAATTGCGGATGCGCCCTCAATACTGTTCACTGTGACTTTTTATTTAAACTTGATTAAACTGGGATTCACTCACCAGTATTTCCCACTGACAAATGTTTTTAAAACGCGTTTCAGGTAACAAAATGTGAAAGCCAAATAGAAGCCAGCTGGACAGCACTGAAGGCTTGGAAAAGTGGCAATAAAGTTACCTAAAATGAAATAGATGTTTTTATTAAATAAAAATAGGATTTATTCCTATGAAAACGTGTGTACTATGAACTTGGGTTTTATCCCATTTGTTTAATATAAAAGATGGTGGTTTTACTCTGATAAACATTTCCTAACTACGGTCCTGATGAAAAATTCGGTTG
The DNA here is from genome assembly GCA_030545235.1 of Helianthus tuberosus. Lineage (NCBI taxonomy): Eukaryota > Viridiplantae > Streptophyta > Magnoliopsida > Asterales > Asteraceae > Helianthus > Helianthus tuberosus. The sequence goes on from CM060362.1 coordinate 8,164,669, forward strand.
CCAAATTAGACAAATAATACGATACCACCGAAACTGGCTCGCAGCCGCCCGTTCCCGGGAATAAGGGATCGGGGGTTGCAACAGAAGGTGGTATCAGAGCTATGCCACTGATTCAGCCACAGAAGTGTTCTGTTGACATCAAAAGACAAAGTGTTAGGAAATAAATTACGTAAATATGTGCATAACTGTATTTATTTGTTATGTGTTATTTGACTATCTGTTAGTTTACAGTATGAGCGACCAAGGACCATCTGATGCGTATCGTCAATTGTCTGCTTTGCCTAGGAGCGAACGCACCTCCTCTTCTCAGCCTGCCCTCTCTTGGTACTCTGCTGACACAGAAGAAGGAATCTTTGTGTTTAAGGCTCAATTCGAGGAACCATTTCCTCAAAAGAAAAGGGGATGGTTCAGTCGAGGGGCGCACGAGCATAGAAAACGTATGAAAAAGTTACAGGAACAGAGGGTATTAGCAGCAGCCAAGAGAGAAACAGATGCCTATGCCCAGGATATGATAAATAGGTGTATAGCCAATATCCACATACTAGCAACCACTGCAGCTGACCCTAACCTTGAGCAAATAATAGCACCCCAACCACAATTGCCTGACCAACCCATGGAGCTAGAAATCCCTGAAAACCAAATAGAGATGCATGACTTCAACCCAGAGGAAATACCAAGGGTAGCAGCACCAAACCCCCTAGACCCAAATTATGACCCCTGGTGGGACAATAATAGGGACTATGTGCCACGTTACCAAATGCACGAAGACATGCCTATGCCAACCCTAGGAGACTATCCAGGTATGGATCCTTTAGACCCTTATTACCACGACGAATACATTAGGGAAATTTTAGAGGATCCTTACCATCTCCGAACTCATACACCTCCATATCAGGAACCCGCACCCCAGATTCCAAACCCAGTCCTAGAACCTGCACCCCCAATGAGTGCAGAAAACGTTCAAGAACTTAGGACTTTCGGTGAGGAAATTTTAGAAAGCAGTGAGAGAATGCGACAGGTGGGAGAGCGTCTCGTCTGGAAGTATGACGAACGCAATATGGATTTTCGGATGAATCCATATCAGTGAATGGGAAGAAAGAAACAGTAGTAGTAATAATAATTCAATTGTAATTTTATTTTATTTCAGTACTAGTGTGTAATAGACGCATAGTATATGAATAGAGTAAGTCGCAATGATCTGTTAAAATTATCATGTCAATTTTATAATAAAAAATATTCTTATATTTTGTTTCTAATCTATTTTTTGTTCTTTTCCTTTCATGTGGGTTTGCTCTTGGGCTTAAGCTGGTTGGGCTTTCTTCCTTGTCTGCTTTGCTTCTGGTCCAGCTCTATTCTTTGGGGTTTCCTGGCGTACAAAAGAAGTCATAACACGTTTCCTTTTGCTATTTTGAGAAGACATATCTACAGCTGTTCATTGAAGAAATTTGGTGCCTGATTGAAGGTTATTTCTATATTGATTGGAGGCTAATTAGTGATTGCCATGTTTATCGATCTTCTCCTCGCTTATTTATTTGAGGGCTTCTTCTTCCTTCGATAACAGCATCAATAAGAGACTTATCATTCTGTGATCTGATAGTCAAATCCATTGAGATCGGTCAATTAGCAGTCTTATATTTCTGTTCATCTTTGTAATCGGATTCGTCCGACTTTGCTGTCTTCGTTAAATAAAACAACTATTGTTTTGTGTCTCAAAAATACCACTGTCTTCGACATGGTATCAGAGCAATAGGCTCGAATTAAAGGGATTTGTGTTACATCTGTTCAAACGCACCAGTGACGTTGCCATCTCTATTCCGCTGCTTCTGATTTCAGTCTGGTGGGTTTGTGCTTTACTGGGTTCGTGAACGACTGTGGATTGTGGAGTACTGGGTCACGATTGTGGATTGTGCTATCTGGTGATTCTTTGATTCACAATTTTCTGTTCAAGACTGCATTCAATTTTGCTCGTGGGATTATTTTGCCTTGCTTGTGAGTGGTTACGTAACCCTAAGTGAAGGTTACAAACACTCACACTTGGTTGGAACACCCTAACTTGGGCGCCTACTCTGTGAGATCGTTCTATCCCTCTTTTTTCGCTGTTTTTTTTATTTAATTGTCATATAATTTTTATTTCTTGATAGTCATTTGTTGGCTGGAGTAGGTGTACCAGCATTGTGTTACCGAGGGGAGGCATCTCTCCTTTTGTGTGCATCTATACGTGTTGCATATTCTCTGTGTTACTACTTGTTCGTTAAAATGAGTGACACTTTGGTTAGTAAGTTGGACGCTAGTGATCCCCTATATTTACATGCTAGTGACTCGAGTAACTTAACTAGTGTTAGCATTAAATTAAAAGGTACTGAGAACTACACAGTCTGGGCAAATGCTTTAAAATTAGCTTTGCATGCTAAAAATAAAATCGGCTTTATAGATGGTTCTTGCAAAAAATCAACTGAAAATGAAATTTTAGCGTCTCAATGGGATAGGTGCAACTCGGTTGTTCTTACCTGGATTCTTAATTCTGTATGTGAAGAGTTATATGTGGGTCAAGTGTACTCTAAACTTGCTTCTGATGTATGGAATGATTTAAAGGAAACTTACAATAAAGTTGATGGGTCTGTGGTGTTTAGTTTATATCAAAAAATTAATTCAATGACTCAAAATGGTAGTTCTATGTCAGATTATTATCATAGATTGAACACTATGTGGAAACAATTCGATGCTATGGTGCAATTACCTTCTTGCTCTTGTGATGCCTCAAAAGAGTTTAACGACTTTAACCAATTGATAAAATTAATGCAATTTTTAATGGGTCTTGACGACGTTTATCAACCTGTCAGAACTAATTTGTTAACTCGTGATCCTCTTCCTTCAATTAAGACTGCTTTTTCAATAATATCTAGAGAGGAATCACACAGAGGTGGAACCACTCCCGTTAAAGGTCAAAATGTGGGGTTTGTGTCTAAATCCAATCAAGTATATGAAAACAAAAAGAAATTCAATAAGGGCCCTAATCCAAACCTTAAATGCACTCACTGTCATAAACTGGGTCACACTATTGATAGGTGTTATGAACTTGTTGGGTATCCACAAAGTTATAAGTTTAAGTCTGGGCAAACAAATAATCAAGGAGGTAGGGTCAATAACTCTATGTCAGATGTATCTACAAATTCCTCTACTACTCCTACTCTTACACAGGACCAGATTACTCAACTTCTCGGTCTTTTAAAAGAAAAAAGTAATGAAGATTCTCGAAATACACACTTTGGAGGTAACTCCATTGGATTTTTTTCTTCTCATGCTTTTAGTAAATGTGTTTACGGATTTTCTAATTGTCCTTCTGGAATATCTTCTGGTTGGATTGTTGACTCTGGAGCCAACCAACATATGGTGATGTCTGATATAGGTTTAATAAATCTAGTTGATGTTTCTAACTATAATATTTCTGTAAAACATCCAAATGGGACAGACGCTAAAGTTACAAAAATTGGTTGCTTAAAATTGACTGAAGAAGTCATTTTATCAGATGTCTTTGTTGTTCCAGAGTACTATGTTAATCTAATGTCCGTATATAAACTTGCTCGTGATAATAAACTGCGTGTGTCTTTTGATGAACATAATTGTTATCTTCAGGATTCGTGCACAAAGAGAACTCTGGTGACTGGTAGTCAAATTGATGGATTATATTTCTGTGGTGATGCTTCTAAACCTGTTAAGGTGTGTTTTAATAGTCATGATGCTATACATTTGTGGCACTCTAGGTTAGGACATCCGTCAAATCAAGTGTTAAACGTTCTAAAAAATAAGCTAAACTTAAAAAACTTAGGTGATTTGTTCCCTTGTGATGTTTGCCATAAGGCGAAACAACATAGAGAACCTTTTCCTTTAAGTGACCATAAATCATCTGATATAGGAGAGTTGGTCCACCTAGATGTTTGGGGCCCATACAAAAAACAAAGCTATGAAGGGTATAAATATTTTTTGACTGTTGTGGACGATTTCTCTAGGTGTGTGTGGATTTTTTTATTAAAAAGTAAAAGTGAAGTTTTTTACAACATCGAAAGTTTTTATAATCTGATTAAAACTCAGTTTGATAAAACCATAAAAATTTTCAGGAGTGACAATGGATCCGAATTTATTAACAATCAAATGTCTAATTTTATGAGAACAAATGGAATCGTCCATCAAACCACCTGCGCATATAGTCCACAACAAAACGGAATTGTTTAACGAAAGCATAGGCACCTGTTAAATGTTGCTAGAACTCTTTTATTTCAAGGAGGCATTCCTCTTAAGTTTTGGTCTGATTGTGTTCTCACTGCATCTTATTTAATCAACAGGACTCCCTCTTCTATTCTTAATGGAAAAACACCCTATGAATCATTGTTTGGTTTTGAACCCTCTTTAGATCACCTTAGGACATTTGGTTGTCTTTGTTTTAGCACTGTTTTAAACAACCCTGATAAATTTGAAAGTCATGCTGAGAAATGTGTTTTCTTAGGGTACTCCCCTTTTAAAAAAGGATATAAACTATGGAGTTTAGATCAAAGGAAAATATTATTTTCAAGAGATGTAAAATTTTATGAAACCATTTTTCCTTTCAAAGATAATAAGTTGTTAAATGAAGATCTTTCAATAAATGATAGTCTTCTAAACTCCTTAAATTTCTTCGATGTTTTCGATTCAAGACAACCTGATGAGTCTAATGGTGAAACACCCAATGATGAGGAGAGGGCCTTTAGTGAGGTAGTTGACACTGACCAGCAGCCTAGCACCGACCATCAAGCCCCTGATGGCACGGCTGCTTCGCAGCAGCCTCAGGGGACTAATGAAGGTGCAGGCGAGGCTGACAATGTTGAAACTACCAATGACAACTCAAGCTCTCCTGAGGGAACTAATGATCCTAGTGAACCTATTAGAAGGTCAACTAGGAACTCGTCTATACCGAAGAAATTTAATGATTTTATTATCGAGGGAAAAGTAAAGTATGCGATGGAAAAAGTTGTAAACTACTCCAAATTATCTTTTGAAAATAAATGTTTTGCTTCATGTTTAAATAAATCTGTTGAACCAAGAAATTTCAATGAAGCCAAAAATGATTCTAACTGGGTAACCGCCATGAATGAAGAAATGGAGGCATTGAATAGAAATAACACATGGACCTTAGTTGATCTGCCCGAGGGTAGAAAACCAATAGGTTGTAAGTGGGTCTACAAAATTAAATATAAATCCACAGGAGAAATTGAGAGGTATAAAGCAAGACTTGTTGCCAAAGGGTATAGTCAAAAAGAAGGGGTTGACTTTGACGAAACCTTTTCCCCTGTTGTAAAAATGGTTACTGTTCGATGCCTCATAAGTCTAGCTGTTGAAAGAAACTGGCCTCTTTTCCAACTTGATATTAACAATGCGTTTCTATATGGTAGTTTAAATGAAGAGGTTTATATGTGCCTACCTGAAGGTTTCTTTTCTCAACATGAAACAAAAGTGTGTAAACTAAATAAATCCTTGTATGGCCTAAAACAGGCTCCTAGGATGTGGAATGAGAAACTTGTTAGTGTTTTGGTTGAATTTGGTTTTATTCAAAGCAAATGTGATCACTCTTTGTTTATTAAATCTAAAAATTCCGTGTTTATTGCTTTACTTGTATATGTTGATGACATCGTGATCACTGGGAATAACTCGGAAGAAATAAATAAATTGAAAAAATTACTAAATACAAGTTTTTCAATCAAAGATCTTGGCGTGTTAAAATACTTTCTTGGTATATAAGTTTTTAGGAACGAACAAGGTGTATGTCTATCTCAAAGAAAATATTGCATGGATCTTTTGGCTGAATTTGGTCTTAGTGGATGTAAACCTGTAAGTACGCCTATTGAACAACATTATGCTGTCATGAATTTCTGCAAAAAGGATGAGTCCGTTCTTAGTAACATTACAAATTTTCAAAAATTGATTGGAAAATTGATTTATCTTTCTCATACTCGTCCTGATATCTCGTATGCTGTTCAATTCCTGAGCCAATTCATGCATAAGCCTACAAATTCTCATTTACAAATTGCTTTGAGATTGTTAAGGTATTTAAAAGGTGCCCCAGGTAAGGGAATCCTATTAAGCAAAGGTACGTCTTTTAATATTAGTGCTTATGCTGATTCAGACTGGGGGAAGTGTCTTGATTCTAGACGGTCTGTTACTGGTTTTTGTGTTTACTTGGGCAACAGTCTAGTCTCTTGGAAAAGCAAGAAGCAGGGGACTGTGTCAAGGTCTTCTGCTGAAGCCGAGTACAGAGCTATGTGTGCGGCCACAAGTGAAGTGTTATGGTTAATTAATGTGTTAAAAGAACTTCATATAAATGTAACGCTACCAATAGATATTTTTTGTGACAATAACGCTGCAATATCGATAGCAGCAAACCTAGTTTTTCATGATAGGACAAAACATTTTGAAATCGATCTTTTCTTTCTTAGGGAAAAAATCTCAGCTGGAGTTATTAAAACAATTTCAATTGATTCGGGAAATCAACCAGCTGATATATTCACAAAAGGTCTGCCTGTGTATCAACATGACTCCCTGATTAAGAAACTTAACATGCACGATGTGTTTGGATTATAAAATTGAGGGGCGGTGTTAAAATTATCATGTCAATTTTATAATAAAAAATATTCTTATATTTTGTTTCTAATCTATTTTTTGTTCTTTGCCTTTCATGTGGGTTTGCTCTTGGGCTTAAGCTGGTTGGGCTTTCTTCCTTGTCTGCTTTGCTTCTGGTCCAGCTCTATTCTTTGGGGTTTCCTGGCGTACAAAAGAAGTCATAACACGTTTCCTTTTGCTATTTTGAGAAGACATATCTACAGCTGTTCATTGAAGAAATTTGGTGCCTGATTGAAGGTTATTTCTATATTGATTGGAGGCTAATTAGTGATTGCCATGTTTATCGATCTTCTCCTCGCTTATTTATTTGAGGGCTTCTTCTTCCTTCGATAACAGCATCAATAAGAGTCTTATCATTCTGTGATCTGATAGTCAAATCCATTGAGATCGATCAATTAGCAGTCTTATATTTCTGTTCATCTTTGTAATCGGATTCGTCCGACTTTGCTGTCTTTGTTAAATAAAACAACTATTGTTTTGTGTCTCAAAAATACCACTGTCTTCGACATGATCGACGCTTTTTGTTAAATTGCATGTCATGTGATTGACTGTATTAAATATTATCTTTTGATTTTAATACGAGATAAATGTTTAAAAATTCAGATGGCCGACGAAGGAAACCAAGATAATCTGAATAACGATAACCAGAGTAACATTAACGTGGTTAATGAGAATCCAAGCGACAATAACCATGGAAACCAAATGGATAATAGTGTCGTTCAACACATAGTGGCACAAGGAATTATAGATGCAATGCCATTTATTATTCAAACGGTTCAAGAAGCGAATAATAAAAGTAAACATAGCAGTAAGTGACCAATTGAACCAGAACACAGTGTGAACAATGGTCCAGTACTTCAAATGCCCATTCCCAAAAGAAGAAGAACCTTGCCTCATGGTTGTTCTTACAAAGAATTATGGTCCTGTAAACCAATTGAATTCTCGGGCAATGAAGAACCTATTGCAGCCCTACGCGGGATAGAAAAGACTGAGGCTGTTCTGAAAATAAGTAAATGTGCGGAAGAGGACAAGATAGTGTTTGCTTCTAATCTGTTTAAGAATGCAGCATTAGAATGGTGGAACACTATCCTTCACTCTAGAGGAAGTGATAGGGTTTATAACATGTAGTGGGAAGAATTTAGGAATATGGTGGAAAGGAAATTCTGCCCTCCTAATGAAAAAGAGCAAATAGCAAACAAATTCCTAAATCTTAGGATGAATGGAGTGGATAGTAAGGGGTACACTACTACACTCTTTGAATATGCTAGGATAGTGCCAACCCTTGCATCACCAGAACCGGTATTAATCTCCTGTTACATCTGGGGATTAATTGGAGAGATTAGACATGTAGTCAAGGCAGCTAGACCCCAAACCATAGAAGAAGCCATAGAACTAGCCAATACCTTAACTGATGAGTTAGTCCGTACCCGAGAAGAGGATCAAAGGAGGAACCTAACCCAGAAGTTGACCCAAGAATTCCGTTCTGGTAATTTCAACGGTAGGAATGTAGGTTCTACCTCTGCACCATACTGCAGGATCTGCAAGAAAAAGCATTCAGGAAAATGCTCCACTAACTGCAATTTCTACAAAGCACCAGGACATAAAGAAGAGACTTGCAGGAGGAAACCAACCAATGGACTATGCTTCAACTGCAGAGAAAAATGTCATATCAAGCCAAACTGTCCAAAGTTGGCTCCAGCTGCGAACAACAAGAATACTAAAAATGCTAGAGCATTTGTTCTAACTGCAGAAGAAGCCAAGATGATCCCAGACGTTATAGCTGGTACGTTTTTAGTTAATGATGTATTTGCTAAAGCATTATTTGACTCTGGTGCAAACCAAAGTTTTATTAATACTTCGTTTTGCAAACTTCTAAATCAGTCATTAACTAAACTACCACAAGAATGTCTAGTAGAGACAGCTAATGGAGAAACCCTTAGGATTTCTGAAATCTTGCAGGAAGCAAGAATAGAAATTTTAAACCAAACGTTTAGGGCAAACCTTTATCCAATGAATCTGGCAGGATTTGATGTTGTCTTAAGAATGGATTGGTTGATAGCCAATAAAGCCAGTATTTTATGTGATCAAAAGTCAATTCAAGTAAATTCACCAAAAGGTAAAACGATCACAATTAAGGGAAATAAACCACTTAGACCTATGAAATTCATCTTTGTGGTGAAAACTGCAAGTGATATAAGAAAAGGTTCTATAGTGTATTTGATTTCTATAATCACTAACACTAAAGGACATTCCAGTAGTGTCTCAGTTTTCAGATGTCTTTCCAGAAGAATTACCAGGACTACCTCCAGACAGAGAAGTTGAATTCAGAATTCATCTACTACCAGGAACCGCACCAATTGCCAAAGCACCTTATCGTTTGGCACCCGCCGAAATGCAGGAATTAAAGAAACAGTTAGATGAATTGTTGGAGAAAGGATTTATACAGCCAAGCTCATCGCCATGGGGAGCACCGATCTTATTTGTTAAAAAGAAGGACGGATCAATACGTATGTGCATTGACTACTGTGAATTAAACAAGGTTACGATTAAGAATCGGTATCCATTACCGAGAATCGATGATCTGTTTGATCAACTACAAGGAGCTTGATTTTTCTCTAAAATCGACTTAAGGTCAGGATATCATCAATTAAAGGTACAGGAAGAGGATATTCCTAAAACCGCATTCAGAACAAGGTATGGTCATTATGAATTTACTGTCATGCCATTTGGTTTAACCAATGCCCCAGCCGCATTTATGGACATGACGAACCGAATATGTAAACCATATTTGGATAAATTCATAATTGTATTCATAGATGATATTCTAATTTACTCTAAGAGTAAAGAGGATCATGCAAAGCATTTGTGCACTTTTAAGTCTGTTAAGAAAAGAAAAACTTTATGCTAAGTTTTCTAAGTGCGAATTTTGGTTAGAACAGGTACAATTTCTCGGTCACCTAGTCAATCATGAAGGAATACATGTAGATCCAACAAAGATCGAGGCAGTTACTAAATGGAAAACCCCTGAGTCACCAACCGAGGTTAGAAGTTTCGTAGGATTAGCAGGTTATTATGGAAGATTTATTAAAGATTTTTCTAGAATAGCCATTCCTTTAACTTAGTTAACCTGTAAATCCGTTAAGTTTGAATGGGGACCAAAACAAGAAGAAGCATTTAGAATTCTTAAGAAAAGATTAACTAATACACCCATATTAGCGTTACCAGAAGGAACTGAAGATTTTGTAGTCTACTGTGACGCTTCTAAATTAGGTTATGGATGTGTATTAATGCAACGTCAAAAGGTTATAGCTTATGCATCTAGACAACTTAAGAGTCATGAAAAGAATTATTCTACCCATGATTTAGAATTAGGAGCTATAATTTTTGCCCTTAAGATTTGGAGACGTTACCTTTATGGTAGTAAGTTTACCATATTCACTGATCACAAAAGTTTAAGATATGTTTTCGGGCAAAAAGAGTTGAATATGAGACAAAGACGTTGGATGGAATTGCTTAGTGATTACGATTGTGATATTCAATATCATGAAGGAAAAGCAAATGTAGTGGCAGATACTTTGTAACACCCCAAAAATGGGTTTGGTGATCAAACCACATTAGCACTAAAAGACGGGTAAAGTACCGTTAGTGGTAAAATTTACCCGGTAAATATTAGGATTTAAATAATTAATCCTAATATTAAATAAAAGTGAATAAAAGCTTTTAAAGTAATAAAAAGGATAAAAGGCCCGAGTTAACGGGACCTAAAATAAACTTAGTCATAAATATTCCCGAACCCGCTAAGTTAACTAGGAATATTAAACCTAGTTAATAAGTGGGAATATTATTGAAAATAATTAGGTTGTGATCTAATTAATAACTAACCAAACACGAGGGACCAAAGCCGGGTAACTTGAAAATGGAATTAAAAACTTAAAAACAAAACACAACACACACACAAGAGTGTGTGTGCGTGTGTGGGGATCGACTAGGAAGAGCTTTAGGGAGCTCAAACCCTAACTTCAACAAAACTAACATATTGAAGATCAAATCTAGCCCGAATCTGATGCATGAACACATATAAATGATCACCTAGTCGTGGGGATCACAAGGTATGTCGAATTTTAAGATTTGGTGATACTTTGAGATTATGATGAACAATCCTAATCGAAATTCTGGAATGAATATTGAATCTATGAGTGCTATTGTGTTGAAATCCTTGTTTAGAAACAAACCTAGTTGAAAAACTTGGAGAATTGGTGTTAAAACTAGGGATTTGATAATTAACCTATTATGTGCTAAGTGGGTTTTGATTATGTAGTGAAGATGATGGCTTACACATGTTTAAAATTCATCATAGTTGCTAGTAGAAACAAGATACTTGAACAATTTGCAAGTTTGAGTGTTGAACATACATGACTTGAGATGGGTTTTTATGATATGATGATGTTAGTGTCAAACTTGTGATTGGAATCATCATATTAGTTAGTAAGATAAAGTACTTGAACAATTTAGGTGTTTGGGTACATAAATAATATTTACCATGAAATGGGTTGTTATATGATATAAAAGAATTGATGCTAAGATTGTGATATAGATGCTTGAAATCATGTTACCTAGTTGTAAAATGTGTAAAAACAATGTATGCACATTAGGTGTTTGATAAAATGCCTAAATGAAACCTAAAGTATTGAAATTAGAGTGAAAATGTGCAATGAATAAGTTGATAAGTCGATTGACCTTAAAAAGTCAAATCGACCAAGTGTATGATCGGATGGTAAATTCGATATAAGAAGAGTAGGATGGAATAGTCGTAAATGATTATGACTAACCTAACCATCTTACAATTACAATGATAGTTTGACGCTTGGCAAGCTAGGTGAAGGCTTGGGGAAGGAAGCGGGTCAAACGAAGCAAGAATGATGGAAAAGCATAATTCGGATGCAAGGTAAGTATAGCTTACACTAGTCTTAAATTGTGGAATATTTTTCTTATCATATAAATTATGAATGAGATATCTAAACAATTGAAACATGATGTTTCGTCGTGTAGTCGAACGGAACAAGAAAATCAAAGATGAAAGAAACCTTAATAATGGTTAAAAAGAAGTAAATCGATAATTTGGTCATATTATGTCGAAAGCAATAAACGGTTTACAAGTAAAATGACCGTACGGTGTTAAACGGAATGAGTCATGTAGATGAGACGATAATAAATATCATCTCGCATAGATAAACAACCATTTCGGCCAAACGGGTCAAAAGGTGTAGACATCACCTTTTGACAATATCGACTAATGATTCTTTTGTCGAGTTATATGCTTACAGGAATAGATATCCAATGGATATTCGCATCGTTCTAAATTAGCGAATATAAAGCAAGGTATTAAAACCGGGTTAATAAGTTGATCCGGGCCAGGTATGTATAATAGATCAACTCCTCATTTAGAACTTGGAGATCTATGAGATGTAGACAAAGTAAAAAGGGACATTCGGTTACTTTAAAAGGTAAACCGAAGGATTTAAATTATAGACAGAGTGTTTTGAAAATAAGATTTGGTTAAAAACGAGATTTTGGGCGTACATGGCTTAAGCAAGCCCTTCGTTGTAAAAGAAGGGTTAAAAATGACCAAAACGCCCTTGTAAGCATAATTAAGCAAATAACTCTTAGAAGTCGCTTGAAAATGAGTTTTATAATCAAGTTAATACTTAGAAGAAGTCTAATAGCGTAAGATGTCAATCCTTGGTCAAAAGACTCTATATGAGTCTTTGCCGTAAATTGATAATCCGAAGGGTAGAACTCGGATTAGATAATTCGTCACATTAAAACCATCACAAATATAGACGTGATAGAAGGTCACTTGATAAGAAATGTCGGGGTGAAATGCTAGAAACAATCGAGAGCGATTTTAGGCTCGAAAGTGCTTAAATACCCTTAACGGGTCAAAATAAGCATACGAGCGAAAACGGGTTTAAATTGTGAAATAAACTGTGATTAGAACCTAAAATGGTAGTTAATAACAATTTGAAGAAGTGTGGGTGTTGTAGGAATCAAACAAACATGTTCATTTGATAAAATGCATAAACGGGTCAAAATTTGGTAAAAGGGTGATAAGCCGAAGACTTAAAAGTCTGAAATTTTATTATGAAGGTTGTTGGATTTTAACTCCATAAGATGGAGAATTAAATTACGGACGCGTAGGAAAAAGAATCGGGTAAAACGGATCAATAACGAAGAAGTTATGGCTGTTTCTGTAAAAATCTTCGTTGCTGAAAAATGCAGGACACAGATCTGGACCTGCTGGAAAAGTGCATCCCCCGCGGGGCGCGACAGAATGGCCTGTCAGCGTCGCGTGTCGCGAGGAATGCTTACGGACCGTAAGGCTCCAGGCTTACGGTCCGTAAGCCAGTGACTGAGATTTTAAATTTTTCGTATTTCGTGATTCTGAACTCCGAACTTGTTTAAATACGTTCTAAGATACGTATGACTAACCCAACTCATGTTTGATGAGTTTCAGGTATTTAATTAGCACCGGCGGACGATCAAGCACAACGAAGAACCGAACACGATAAAGAAATAAGCTTCCGCACTATGTATTGTTATTATGTTAAATGACGAACGTATACATGATATGTTGTATACCTTTAAATTGTAAAAGTTTTTAGTAAACCCGTTTTTCCGATGTATATGTAATCTTAATTACATGATTGTTTTCGTAAATAATATGTTAAACCTTGATTTATAAGAACGGGTGTTACATGCTTTAAGTCGAAAGTATCACTAAAAGCCGAAAAGGGTACGTTCTCTTAAATTAAATCTAAAAGTAGATTTAAATGGTCAGATAAGAGAAGCATAAGAATCAGTAATCAAGGATGATACTGAAAAACTAAAAGGTATGATTAAAGAATTAGAACAAGGAATAGATGGAATTTGGAGATTCCATAAAAAGAGAATGTGGATACCTAAATTAGGAAACCTACGTCATCGTATATTAGAAGAAGCCCATAAGTCTAAATACACGATGCATCCAGGATGTGATAAAATGTACCAGGATTTAAGGAAAAATTTCTGGTGGATAGGAATGAAAAAGGACATAGCAGCTTATGTTTCTAAATGTTTAACTTGTTCACAAGTTAAAGCTGAACATCAGAAACCCTCAGGTTTGTTACAGCAATTAGAAATGCCAGTATGGAAATGGGAATTAATAACAACGGATTTTGTTACTAAATTACCCAAAACAAAGAAAGGTAATGATACAATCTGGGTGATTGTAGATAGGCTAACCAAGTCAGCTCATTTCCTACCAATGAAGGAAACTTTTAGTATGGAACAATAAGCTAAATTATATGTAAATGAAATCTTTTCTTTACATGGAATACCTTTATCAATTGTTTCTGATAGGGATAGCCGATTTACCTCTCATTTTTGGTTAAGTTTCCAAAAGGCAATGGGAACTAAGTTAAAACTAAGTACAACATATCATCCTCAAACTGACGGACAAAGCGAAAGAACAATTCAGACAATGGAAGATATGCTTAGAGCTTGTGTAATTGATTTCGGAGGTAATTGGGACGAACACTTACCTTTAATAGAATTTTCTTATAATAATAGTTATCATACAAGCATCAATGCTGCACCATTCGAAGCACTTTATGGACGAAAGTGCCGAACCCCAGTCTGTTGGGCAGAAATTGGGGAACAACAACTATCTGGACCTGAGATAGTACAAGAAACAACCGACAAAATCATTCAAGTCAAGGAACGACTAAAAGCAGCACGTGATCGACAGAAGAGCTATGCCGATAACAGACGCAAGCCATTGGAATTTCAAATAGGAGATAAAGTATTATTAAAAGTCTCTCCTTGGAAAGGAGTAGTAAGATTCATCAAACGAGGAAAGCTAAGTCCCAGGTATGTTGGAGCTTTTGAGATTATTAGAAGAATAGGACCTGTAGCCTACCAACTACAACTGCCAGAAGAAATGGCAGGAATACATGATGTGTTTCATGTATCAAATCTCAAAAAGTGTTTAGCTGATGAATCATTAGTGGTACCTCTTAAGGATATAGAGGTAAATGAATAACTTAAGTTTGTAGAAAAGCCTCTACAGATCAAAGATAGGAAAGTCAAGAACCTCAAGCATAAAAGACTGGTTTTGGTCAAAGTAAAGTGGAACTCCAAAAGAGGACCTGAGTACACATGGGAACTTGAATCTGAAATGAAAAGGAAATATCCACACTTGTTCCAGTAGATCTCGAGGACGAGCTCTAAAGCAAGGTGGGGAGGATGTAACAATCCTCAATAAACCAACACCCTCGATTATTTTTCCGACATCATAGTATATTTTAAAATATCCCAATATGTCTTTAAATACAACCCGTATGTGAAAACCGAGCCGAAATATATGAAATAATATTAAAAATAAAATATAAAATCTGAATTATAAGTTGAGGCGGGCCGCATAGGACCCCACCCTAGCTAACTTTACGCGGGCCGTATGAAGGTATAGATCTGATTCCGTTTGATTTAGTTAGTTAAAGCGGGCCGCGTAAGACCCCGTTTAAGTTCACGCGGGCAGCGAGTGACCTAAAGTGTGGCGCAGCCCGGTGCTGACACGTGTTGACATCGTGGCGGGTCTAGAGGATGAGCCGGACAAGCTAGTCCGTTGACCAGGGTTGATGCAGGCCGCGTAACCCTTGTTTGTTCTTTACGCGGGTCGCGTGGAGACCAGGTTTCAGCACTATATAAGAAGGCCATCGGGTTTCACTTTCCGTCGTTCACAATTCATTCTCAAATCACAATTTCTGATATTAGGCTTATTATACGCGGGTATTATATCCCCCTAAATAGCGAAGTTCTGCTCCGTTGTAAGTATTATAACCTCTGGAGACGTATTAGATACTCTGCCCGATTGATCTAGGGTTCCGTAACGGCTGTCGTGGTTCTGCCCGACGTAGTCGTTGGAATGCCGTCTCGGGGAGGGTATTGCTAATGTTAAATTAGGTTATTATACTAACACGTGTGCTTTTGTGTAAATTATAGATTATTCCTAGGAAATCCTTACTGAAAACCCTAAAACAACAATGTGAGTTGATCCACTTTTTGTAAACCTTTTTGTTAACTGTTTTTACAAAACCTTAAATATCTTTCCAAGCGAATAACAGTTATTGAGTATTTGTAAGAATACAATTACAGTCGGTAAATTTGGGGTTTTGTATACAAAATTTGTTACCACCTGGTAAAGAAGTAACATGACCATAAGTCGGAACGACATTACCGTGTGGTGGTAATTGATAAAACTTGGAAACAAATGTAATTGCGGATGCGCCCTAAATACTGTTCACTATGACTTTTTATTTAAACTTGATTAAACTGGGATTCACTCACTAGTATTTCCCACTGATAAATGTTTTAAAACGCGTTTCAGGTAACAAAATGTGAAAGCCAAATAGAAGCCAGCTGGACAGCACTGAAGGCTTGGAAAAGTGGCAATAAAGTTACCTAAAATGAAATAGATGTTTTTATTAAATAAAAATAGGATTTATTACTATGAAAACGTGTGTACTATGAACTTGGGTTTTATCCCATTTGTTTAATATAAAAGATGGTGGTTTTACTCTGATAAACATTTCCTAACTACGGTCCTTATGAAAAATTCCGTTGCCAAATTAGACAAATAATACGATACCACCGAAACTGGCTCGCGACCGCCCGTTCCCGGGAATAAGGGATCGGGGGTTGCGACAGAAACAGTTGATTTATGTTGGGCAGTTGGATGAACAGGGGCACGAGGTTAAGTTCAGGAACGGGCAGTGGAAGTTTCTAATGGGAAATCTAGTCATAGCTCGAGGAAAGAAACGGGGTTCGCTGTATATGATCAGTTTACCGTCTGACGGAGTAACCGCCCCAGTTTAGAAGAAGACCAAGATCCGGTTCACAGAACCTCGTGGGCAGAAGAAGGTTTGCTTTGCAGATGGCAAACCCAGAGTCACATGTCAAATTCAGGATGAACGTGCTAGAAAAGGTTCAGTAAAACCAGTCAGGGGCATTCATGGTAGTGGGAGCACGGGAAGTGCTTCAGTCAGAGTTACCAGTATTCCAGCTGTCAAAGTCTCTCCAGTTTATAATCTGCTTTATTCAGAGAGTGTTTGTTCTCAGGATGTTCCAGGATCGGGCAGTTCGTGTCAGTGGGAGCTGATAGGAATAGAGAATGGGTCATTGGTAGACTTAGCCATGACTGATGTGTTGGAGCTAACGAAAGCTTCAACGGGCCTTCAGGATAATTGAAGAGAAGGCCGGGTAACTAGGAAGGAGCTAAGATTAAAAGTTTTTACAGAAATACAGATGCACAGGTGAAGATTATCCCGTGGCTTCAAGTGGGAGATTTTTGACTATGAAGCCACTTGATCAAGTGGACATCAGAGATGCTTTTCTGATCAAAGGATAAGAGGATAAGAAGATAGGGTTATCCAATCTTCTCTGTTCCTCATTATTCCAGGATCATGTTTGTGACTTTCTTTCTCTTTCTTCAATCTCTATATATGAGATTCATTTGTATTGTAATCTTTGTACCTCACCCAAGCTTAATATAAACTCCTAGTTACCCATTGATGTAGGTCAGTTTAGACCGAACCACGTAAATCCTTGTGTTCTTGATTGTGGCAGATTGTGTGAGAGCAGAGTGTGTGTGGTCTGAGTTCATGTGTGAGAGCGTTCGATCCTAACACTATCAAGTTACCTGATTTTCTGAGTAACTTGTCTGGGTGCACACCAGTTACTTTACAAGCTTTGCAAGCCTCATATAGCCAATTCACAGGGTCATCGTCAGATGATACCCAAAATTTTTCATCCCTACAATATATATATCTTCCTTATAATCAGTTAGATGGAACTATAAGTGATAAGGTGTGGCAGCTACCCAAGCTTCAAACACTATACGTTTCTTCCAATTTATTTAAAGGTGCCATCTCCGAAAATATTGAAAAGTCAAATATTTTATAGGTTTATCTTTCAAACAATTCACTGGAAGGAGTTCCTTTAGAAGCTAACATGTCAAACATTTCCAGCATTGAAGATATTGACTTGAGTTCTTGCAAGTTGGGACCTCGTTTCCCCAAATGGATTCAAACAATGAAAAATCTTTCCAGTATTAATCTTGCCAATACCAGAATTTCAGATAACATTCCAGAGGACTTTAGGAAATCGTGGCCTTCTCGTTTAAGATATTTGAATATCTCTTTCAACAATATTACTGGGATAGTAACAGATATGTTATCAAATTTTGACCCTGTAGGTTCTTCTACCATAGATTTGAGTTCCAACAAATTTTTATGGTCATATACCAAATGTTCCTTCCAGTTTGGAAGTGTTAGACCTCTCCAAAAATAATTTATCTATTCAAATCTTCTTTTTGTGCCAAATTTATGGATGGGTCTTTGTCCTTTCTTGATCTTTCACACAACGCATTCACTGGACCCATTCTAGACTGTTTGTGGCATTTTACAAGCCTAAGAATTCTCAGTCTAGGATATAACAATCTATCTCGAAGGCTTCCTATTTCTATCAAGTTTTTGATAAAGCTTGAGGTCTTGTATTTATACAATAACAACATCTCAGGAAAATTGCCCTTATCTTTAAAGAATTTAACCAAGTTAACCTTTTTAAATTTGGTGGCCAACAAGTTTTCTGGTTACGTGCCTAGTTGGAACGGAGAAAAGTTATTGATGTTGTATGCTCTTATCTTAACAACAAATAATTTCGTTGGGACAATCCCTTCAGATTTTTGTCAGTTAGTATATCTACAAATTCTAGACTTGTCCATGAATAAACTCCAGGGAGCCTTCCCCTCATGTTTGGGTAATCTCACTTGTAACACCTCATAAAATCACGTCCAATGATGTATTGACACGTGTAATAAACCCTTGATGAAGTCAAACATTGAATTTAAGGGACTAATTTTTTGAAAAATCAAAAACTTTGATAATGAAAGGACTGGAAGTGTTAGCATACCTAAAATAAGTTTCTAAATAACCTCTTACGATATTTATATTCACAAATGAGCCACTTGATGATCGAGTGTAGCCGTTTGCGTAATTAATTGAAAGTTTGCGCAATGAAGGGTTAAAAGCGTCAACATGTTAATTCTTACCTCTGAGTGACCTTTTAACAAACCAGGAGCTTCATGATATTTGATTATACTCTCGGGAATGCCAATTATTGGCCATCCAAGGTTTTTATGCCTATAAGTAAAGTTACGCGCAACTTTGCAAGTTAGAGGGACTAAAAATGTCAATATGTTTAATTATACCTCTGAATGACCTTTTAGCGAACCTGAAGCATCGTGATGTTTAATAATACTCTCAAGAATGCCTAATATGGATTAGATGAGGCTTCGATGCTATTAATCGATGAAATTCGCAAGTTTGCGCATTAGAGGGACCTAAAGCGTCAACTTTTGAATCTACGCCTTTTGGTGACCATTTAAGCGATCGAGAGTGTAGCAATAAGTAAACTCATGCTTAGGAATGCCCATTATGGGCCAAGGAAGGCTTGGATGTCATTAAACGACATTTCGCGCTACTTTGTGCGATTAAAGGACTATTTGCGTCAAACTGCAAAAATATGTCGATTCGTATGGTAACGAACCTTCCGGAATATGACCATGAGTTAAACATGCCCTAATTATCCTTTATATAGCTTAGATATAGGCTTAGAGGTGTTTGGTGCGCAAAAATAAACTTTTAAATCATGCAGGGACTAAAAGTGTCAAAAAGTGCACAAGTTTGCATTTTCGCACATATCTCACATTCTGAATATCTCCGGACACCCAAAAATTTATGTAACCACTAAAATATTTTATTTTAGTGTTCGGCATGAAAAAATTCCATTCGTCGCGTAATTTGGATCGTTTTTCGCGTTCGTTCGTGTTTCGTCGTAATTAGTCGAACAACGTGACCGTACGGCCAAATGAACCGACATCCGGCATATTTTTTAGCATGTTTTATGTCCCCTATGTTTAGGCATCATTGTAGAGCCTTGAAAATAACTTAACGGGCCTTAAATATGTCAGAAATGGCATTTAACATGTACAGGGGCTGATCTGGTCAGTTTTGAAAGTCAATTATGTTTGGAAAACATAACAGGAACTGATATGGTAATTTCTGGAACTTGAAACCTGCACATATCAGAAACAGGGACCAGAACTGTACATTTTGCCAAAGTAATGAGCTGGGCCTGATGTCTAGGCGGGCCGCGAAGGCCACTTGGGCCACCTACGCGGGCCGCGACCCTAGTAACAACAGCAAACAGCAGCACAGTTGCTGTATTTCTTCATTCTTTGATGGTTTTCTATTTCACTCTCACACAAAACCATCAAACTGAAACCTTGGGCTGCCCATTGTTTACAACCCGCTGTCATAACACTTGTTATGATCTAATGAACTCTTGAAACACTTGGCATCATCCTATTCCATCTCAATTTCTATAAATAGGCCAAGATTTTTACCTTCACTTGCTCATTCCTTGCAATCTGCTCTTGCTTGCAAATCTTGGGGGAAACCTGGCCATCTTAGGAACCTCCTTTAGTCCATTGGACCCTTTGTAAGTGTCCTTTCATGGCTAGTTATATTTTTTTTGGCGTTTATAGCCGAAAAGTCAAGCGTTTTCGATAAACACTTTGACTTTTAAACGGTTGAGCCATTGTTCGCAACGAACATGGCTACGTGACCGTAATTAGGTAGGTATTAAACCCCCAAGAGGGCACCTCCTAATTACCACGTTTACTCAGTCAATTGTCAGGTCAAACTTCTTAATAAAAAGTCAAACGAGTCAGTTTTTACTAATAAATTCATAACTAATAATACAGAAGTTATGGAACATGTTTTAACACTTAAATAACTTAGTATTTAATATAAGAAAATGTTTAATCATGTTCAACCCGACAATTCTAAGTATAGGCTCGGTTTGGAACCGAAAGTCGCAAAAGTAGACTTTTGCTTTGACTTTCAGTTCTGACCCGATTTAACTAAGTTTAGACATGCCTTAAAGTTCCATTAGGACCGGGTTATAGGTTAGTGTAACCATCTGAGGTTATACAACTTGGTTCCTTAGTTATCCGATTCATATGCAAGTTTCCGTTATATGCCTAAATGTTGACTATTATGCCCTTTTGACCTTAAAACAAGATTTTTGAAAATGTGAGAGGATAGAAACCTTTATTACTGAATTATAAACATGTCCTAAAAATTTGACATCGGTTTGAGGTCTAGATTAAGAGTTATGCTCAATAGCGTAAATTGAAAGCGTTTTATAAATTAAACGGCGTAATTAGCATAAAGCCTATCTAAACCCAATTTTTGATACCAAAATTTTCACCCACTGATATAATATAATATTTTGGGATTTTTGAAGTTATTTATTTTTAGGCTGAGCATAACATAGGGTTCTAAGCTTTGATTCGGTAATTGTCGGTTTTGTCCTTTTGGCCTATAAAATGAGTTGTACAAATCATTTTGATACCAAACCTTTTTCTGCTGATCTTATATGATAAATAAAATATTTTAAGCCTTCTGGAATGATAAAAATATCAGCTTTTTCTTATAAAACCCGGAAATAGCTTAAAACCGCCTTTTTACGCGTTTTAAACGCATAGTATGTATTAAAACTATTTTTTTCATATAAGACTTGATACCTACTGATATTTTTAGTAATTTTTTTATATTCAAACAGTAAGCAAAAGTTTTAAACTCAGATTTCCAGATTTAACCTTTAAAGCTTATGTGAAATTACCAAAATGCCCCTTCGGTGCATAGTTTGGTTATAAATGATAAATTTCACATATATGCAATACCCTACTGATATAACTTATTAAATTAAGTATTTTTACTGATTATATCAGACCTAAACCTCAGATTAATATATAAACTCTTTTATAACCTTTAAAATGACCAAAATACCCCTTCGGGGTTAATTTTGAGTTTAAATTCGTTTTGGGCATAATGGAAGGTATCTTTCTGATATCACAACATATTTTAAGGCATATTAACTTAGGAAACCTATTCATGACTCATTTGTTTACCCGTTATGCATTTTTTCGCATTCGGTACGATTTATGTGACTAGTTTACATAAATTGACCGAAACGGGTCAAACCTTATCATTTTGACCTCAAAATCTAGAATGTGCTTAGTTTACCCATATTAAACAAGTATACAAACTTGTCGGGTCTAAATCACATTCTAATCCGGTCTTCGCTTAATCTTGCTTTGAACCGTATATCCTCCTTTAAAACTAGCCGGTCTAAGCATAGGCTTAATTAAGACCCGTTAGGAATCTAATAGGTTATTAAAAACCTTCGTTACAGATTTAGGAGCCCAGTAAAAGCTATCTGCATTTGCTGATTGAATACGGTTGAGATAAATTGAATAATTTGCTCAGGTAAATACTCTTAACTTATTTTCCCTATACGGGCTTGGGATACGGTATTATAATAATACCGCTTGGTCGGGTGTGTAGTCATTTAAATCGTATTGTGATTAATGTATTTACATAACCCGTTTTAATCTGTATTATTTGGTGTATGGCCTTTGGGGGTTAAATGACCATGTCCCGGATATCCTTGGCATCATTCAAAGAAATGGCCACGACCTAAGCACGGGGTGTAGGCATACACCTGACAGTTGCATTATATAAAAACTGGTAATCCACTTAAAGGAATCAACCTTGTGGGCATTATACCTGTGGCGTGTCAGTTAATCTTGTCCGGCTCTTCTAACCGGCCCTGACGGACGACAAATAAGTAAGACCGTATACAAGATTATTTTAACTAATTGTCCCAAGTTATAAAAGAACTTTTGTGCCATGTGCATTCAAATTAATTTTTCTTAAACTCTTTTCAAAATGAGTCAGTTAATTGTATTTACCAGTGTAAACTGACGTACTTTCCAAAAGGCTAAGTGCAGGTACTAGACGAAATAGGCTGGCTACTCCTGGCATCATTAATCAAGTCTTGCAAGCTCTAGATGTTAAAGTCTGTTGAACAATTATCTTTTATTTGATCCGCCTGTGGATCCTTTACATTCCGTTTGTAATATTTTGATATTACTTTATATCGGTTTGTAATATTTTATCTTTTGCTTCCGCTGTGCATTTAAATTGTGTTGTTTGACTATGATGATATCAACTACGTCACGATACTCCCCACCGGGCCCACCGGTAATACGTGGAAACATCGGGGTGTGACATCACTTCCATGGCTCAAGATGGATTCTCATTCAGCCAAAAAAATATGCATCCTGCTAACCTTAGTGAGGGCATGTATATTGACCGTTCAGTGATCAAGTGGCAAGGAAATGAGCGTGAATTTGGCAGCACTCTAGAATTGGTAAAGATGATCAATTTTTCAAGCAACAATTTAACCGGAAAAATCCTGGATAAACTAACCGATCTCCATAAACTGATTGCACTCACTTGTCAATGAACGCTCTAGTTGGAGAGATTCCATCCAAAATTGGTCAGATGAAAGAACTTCAAATTTTGGATCTATCCAGAAACAATCTTAGAGGAGGACTACCATCAAGCATGTCTCAGATGACCTTCCTAAACTATTTAGATGTTCGTATAACAACTTGTCAGGAAGAATTCCATCTAGCACTCAACACCAGTCCTTTGAACCTTCAAGGTACACCAGAAATGCAGGATTGTGCGGACTTCCCCTGTCCAAATATTGTCCAGGAGATAAAGAATTAGAAGGTCCACCCGTCACTCGTGAAAATATGGATGACGGGGAAGAAAGATGATTTTATATTGGAGGGGCCACTGGTTTTGTTAGCGGATTTTGGATGATGTGTATTGCTTTAATTGTTAATCGCCGTGGGAGACATGCTTTTTTTCACGTCATGAATAGCCTTGAGAATTGGGTTTATGTGAAAGTGATGATGTTCACTGCAAAAGTGCGAAGGGTTTCACATACATAGTTGTATTGTATGTTGGATTTCATTCTTCTTTTTGTGTGTTATTAATTCTTCTTGTTCTCATTTAGGGATACAAGTATAGTATTGTAAAACGTAACGTATGATTAAGTTTTAAGTCTCTTTGATGAATAAAATTGCCACCAACACAATGGGTGGCCATTTCGCTTTGATGTTTCAAATTAAATAGGACATTATGCTATATTGTGTATAAATAAGTTGGTAAATCTTGTTAGTTAAGTTAGAAAGTTCTGTTAGTAGAGTTAGTGCCTAATATGTAAATATTAGAAGTAGAAGGTTAAATGTGAAAGTATTGTATGTATCTTGTTTAACCATCAATTCTGAATTCAGTCCGTTCATAAGATTATTATGTTTTGCAAGTTTATTGGTATCAGAGCAAGGCTCTGTTTTGCAGAATTAATCTCGCAAAGGTTGAAGAAGAAGATCAGAGACTTACAAGACTCTGTTTTAAAGGATGAATCGCATGAAGAAGAAGAGTACGAGCGATTTTGCGAACCCCAATCAGCATATCTTCAACTATTGAGTATCTCTGTAATCTTTCATCAATTGAATCTTGTATGTGTTTCGATTGTTTTTGTTATGCTTACAAGGTGTTCGATGAAATGCCAGTGCTTTATTTTGATGTTATTTTGTTACTTCCTTTGTACTAAATCAGGTATATGATACAAATGAAAGCTTGAGGTTAATGTATGAGGTAACATCTAGGGACCCATTTGTTTGATTAAACATCTCAGGAATGTCTATGGCTTGATTTGTCACTGATTCTTTAGTCAAAATCATGAGCTTCATACAAGCAGCAACATTGATTGTTTAAGAGAAAAACAATAGTTTTTATTTACCCCATTTTAGTCACCGATTCTTAAGTCAAAATCATTCTTCTAGTTATTTAACACTCTAATAATACTCGTTTTGTTCACTGTCAGTTGTCTGTTTTTGAAGGACTGAGTATACATGGCACTATCGACCCGTTTACATACACATGGTTCTGAATCTTCAAATTTTCACCACTTCGGTTCTGAATCACCAAATTCCCCAAATTCATCCATCAATTCACCAAAATTCGGATCCTGCCGCTGGAAAGACACAAATCCGGTCGATCGTCACTCATCTCCGTCGCGAATCACCGGCGATGCCCATGAGATGCTTTTCCTCTTTTATTCCCCAATCTACTATCACCATCAGAAGGCGTCATTTTAACAAATTTCTAGGGTTTCTCAAGCTCTTTCGACAGTCGTGATTTCTAGGGTTCATCCTGATTCCAGTATGATGATCAATCTCTATTCTAATTCAAATGCATCTTCTTCTTCTATTGCTTCCATCGGCTCTCGGATTCGTGTCAATTATAAGCTGGTTATTGTTACGGCATTGAATCCAAATAGCTTTTCAGTTGCTTTCAGGTTATTAGATCTGTTTTCTATCTTGATTTCGATATGGATTTGGTAGAAGTTTAAATGAAATTGATTACGAGTTCAATTTAGGTTTATATGTGAATCTAAATTCAATTCTGAAAATTTTAAGTAATATAGTTAGATCTGAATGTAAGCGTCCGTGATCTCTGCTTCCATGTTTGGTTGTGTATGTGGATTAGGTATCACATATGCATGTAGACTATCACATTTAGTTCTAGTTAGGGTTTTTATAAGATTCGTGAGATTTTAGGTTTAGTAAATGGATTATTAAGATCACAGGATGTCCGGATCCTTTGATCTATAACGTATTTTTACACATAGATGGAATGATAATGGGATAAGATGTGGTGATCTACGGTTTCGAGAGCTATCGATCGATAACTGGATCTGGATTTTACATATAATTTGTTTATGAAATGATTTGTTCTGTTTTGTTCACATTTTGCTTTGCTGCAAATCGAACAAGTTTTCATCTGCCTCGGTTTCGTAAAGTAGATCAATATATTAGGTGTGACATGATAAATTCATGTTATTATATATATACACACACAGAGGTTTTTTTTTTTTTACTATGATCATGATTAGTGTGAGTGTGCGAGTGCGACACAAGTAATGTTTTTATTTTTACGTTTGAGTATGTCTATACTGTTTCATAACATGCCATTTTAGTGGTAGTGTATTACTGTATTAGTGTATGTATATGAGTAGTTGTATAGCCTGAGATTGTCGGTTACCTTTTGGTTGGTCTGTTAGGTAGCTCCATTGTAGTTCGTTCTCCTATATATAGAATAGAGCTTCTTATCATACACTTTGATTGATTCGCTTTCATATGAGATAGATGAGTTCTTGGTGACTTTAAGTGTAACGATTCACAAAAGTTGTGACTCGTACTACGATTTGTAGCATGTTTTGAGGAATTTGATTCATTTCTGAACGCTTATGTGTGATTGTAATGCCAGGTTTTAACCTAACTTCCAGTTATCATACGATTCGGCACGATTCACAAAAGTTGTGACTCGTACTACGATTTGATTCGTTCAGTTCTTTGTCAAACTGGTCTACATTCCGATCAGCAATATCATTGTTGGCGCTACATAGGGTAAGTTCTGTGTTATTGTAAATTTAGAAGTAGCAATATTGAGTTGTCACCTATTCTTGTTATTTGTTAATTGTCACATTTAATCTTATTATTATTTTATAAATTTCTTAGTTATTAGTTTGATATTGTTAGAATCTTTTATAAAAGCAACCTACTGTAAGGTGAAAGTAGTGCATCTTTTAGTGAATTTGTTAGCTCTGTTGTGGTTGAGCTTGATTCTAAGCATGGTAGTCTGTTTTTTATATATGTTTTATGATTACAGTCGAAGAAAAGCGTCAAACAGTGAAAATTCATGGAAGAAGACTGCGCAAAGTCACGGTGAATGATGATGAAGAGGAAGATGACAAATTCTTTGATGTTAAATCAGATTTATCTACTGCTGTTTCTGAATTTAAATCAGATGACAAAAAGTTTTCGTTACCTAGTGAGATCGCAAAGAAGCCATACCCTCATCAACTTGAAGGTGTGAAGTGGCTTTGGTCCCTTCATTATAAAGGCAAGGGTGGTATTTTGGGTGATGATATGGGCCTCGGGAAGACCATGCAGGTATATGCATTTGTATCCTCTTTTCTATACGTTCGAAAAGTATATCTAATGACTTCATTCTTTCATGTCATTCCAGATTTGTGCCTTTTTGGCAGGATTATTTCACTCAAACTTGATAAAGAGGGTATTAATTGTTGTTCCCAAGACATTGTTGCCCCATTGGATGAAAGACTTAGGCGTCATTAATCTTTCGGGGAAGACGAGAGTGTGAGTTTGGATAACTGGTGGCATTTGGGGAAGACCATGTAGGTATATGATGTGAGTATTTCAAATATGATGACATAGCATCTAACATATCAGTAACTTTGACCGTGCTGACTTTTTTTCAACATGGTGGCAAGTTATGTGCTGACAATATGACATGTTTGTGGATCAACTTAAAGTGGAATTATTTCACGGTTCAGTAATAGTAAGGTTATTAAAGTGGAAATGTTATTAAATTAGAAGGGCAATTTTGGAATTGTGAATGCACAGGCATGCTCCTGTCATGTTATTTGACTTGCCAAAATAAGATTATTAGCTAAAAACTCAACACGAATTTTGTTTTTATGGCTGCAGGTCATTGCATCAAAACTTGAAAAGATTCATTTCGTTATTACGTTTTTAAAGCATTTGAGTGTTTGGGAGAAAAAAAGGTGAAGTTATCTGTTTTCAATTTTTTTTAAATAAGCAGTTCCAAACATCCTTCTGATTTACCATTTTGCCACTGAAAAGAATGGACAAAAAAATTTGGTGCTGGTCCAACCTGTTTGACCTGTTACCGGCCCCCTAGATTTTCCATTTTGCCACTGACATCTTTCAACCTGTTTCTACAGACCATGGACATCTCAAAGATGACATCAGGGGATGCTTCTTTCACAGCACCTTTTAAACTTGTGGCTGAACGTGACGATTATGTTCATGCTTTAGTCGCATATTTTGATGTAGCGTTTACTGTGTGTCACAAACTCACAGGGTTTTCTACAGGTTGGTCAGTGCTTTTTATTTTTGAAGAAATATTACAACTAACTACACATCTTCTAGAATATCATGAAACTTCTAATATTTTGCCAATGGTAACATTATATGGTCATTTTTGTTTTATTTTAGAAAGAGTAAAATGCCATTTTCATTATATAGTTGTCAATAGCGGCTATAGCGACCGCTATAGCGCGCTATGTAGCGAAGTGACCAAGTGCTCAACTTTATTCGAGCTATTAGCGAAATGAGAGACGGGGGCTTGGAGGCATATTTTTCGATGATTTAAACGACTATGATCAAGAAATGCTCCTCTCTTTTGCCACTGGTATATTCAAAACAGCACTCAGTTATTTGCTTGTTCATCTTAGAGGTGGCTAGATGGGCGGGTCGGGCAATGTGTCAAAATGAATATTTTTCTACCGGTCATTTGAATTGACCCGAAACACTCTGTCCATTTTTAGTAAACAGTTGGTGTGTCAAAGATAATCACAAAAGATACATTATTGATTTATTTCAATAGCTACTTTTTAATGATCTCATTTTCGCACACTGAAAATTGCAGAGTGCGCCAACTCTGTGCTTGATTCATATATACCAATTATAGAAAGGAGAAAAGATATGCCATTCACTGATAAACACAAGGCATGGCAGCAACTGAGAAGGGGCCGTTATGTGGAATTCAATTTGGTACACACTTTTGACATACTTATTGCTATTAACTTATTATTTATCTTTTAGTATCATGTGATTATAACCTTTTGAACAAATAAAAGGTGTATGATCGAGGAACAACATTCGGTCTTAAAACTGGAGGTTAGATTGAAAGCATTCTTGTCTCTTTGCCGCTAACAGCCAGATGGGAATATGACCATGTAAGTATTGAGATGAATGGGTTGGATAACGGGTCAAACGAGTTCGGGTTGAACCATATTGGTTGAATAATCATTTTCATACCGGTTGCAACAGCCAGCATTATTGATTTTCATATAGTAAAATGAAAACTGTCTATTTATCCTTCCTTTTGCTACAAATATTCACATTTAATCATTATAATTATTTAGCTCTTTTCATTTTTTTTAACCTAATATGTGTTCGTTGTGGATTCAATTGTTTTTTTCTTATGCTAATCTTTATTTTTGTGATCTTTTTGTAGTCAACGTCAACCAAAGGCCGTTGTGGTGAACTTTTGAAACCCTAAGAACCTGAGCAAAGCAGCAACATTGGCGTCAACCAAAGTTTTGTCGACGAAAGTATTGTTTGTTATTTGCAATAGGAACCTTGTAGATTTAAGTTGTTATGTTTAAATTATATTGAAGCCTTTTAATTTATTAATTGCTGAAAGGGTTAGGTTAGAATTAGGGGTGTAAACAAGCCTAGAGGCTCGAGAGCTACTCGTTATCGGCTCGATTAAAAGCTCGAACGAGCCCGAGCCCGAGCTCGAGCCTGAAATTGAGCTCGTTTAGTTATCGAGCCCGAGCTCGAGCCTGAAATACAAAGCTCATTTAGGCTCACGAGCCTAAACGAGCCCAAACAATAATTTATTTATTTTATATATAATATAATAATAATGATGATAACATTGGCGAGCCGAGCTTTGGCTCGTTTAAGCGATACTGAAGCGAGCTTGAGCTAAGTTTAAAGCTTGTCTAAGGTGGTTTTTAAAATAGCTCGAGCCGAGTCGAGCCGAGCTCGAGCTTTGGGTTTTACTCGCGAGCCGAGTTCGAGCTCAAATAAGTAGGCTCGAACCGAGCCGAGCTCGAGCTTCAAAAAAACATGACGAGCCGAGCTCGAGCCCAGGCGAGCTCGGGCTCGGCCCGGCTTGTTTACACCCCTAGTTAGAATGTTTGAAGCAAGTTGAATTTTAAACAGTTTTTATGGGTTTTTTTCTGATTTTCCTGCAATTTTTTTTTAGCAAAAAATCTGAATTTTCAGTTTTTTTTTTAAATATTATGTTAGATATTCCGTTACAAATGAGTTGCATTTTTTGGATATTCCGTTGCAATTGTGTTACAGAACTCTACTAATGATAATTAGAAAATGCGTAGGAAATGTGTTACAAATTTCCAACACCATATTTCGTCGGAAATGCGTTGAAAATTGTGTTGTAAATGTGTAGTAAATAATTTGCAACTAGGCTTTTTCCAACATCAAAGTTTTGTTGCAAATCCGTCGAAAATTTGACTTTGTGACAAATTTGTAACGGAAAAGTGCGTTGAAAGCAGCTTTTTTTTTTTTCTAGTAGTGGTTATACAGTTTTCTTATAGCCTATCTTTTTTACTTTGTTACATATGTATATGACACTATGTTTGGATGTGCAGCTAAAACAAACCCGCTATCTGACACTGTCGAGCCGATAAACTCTAAAGAAAGGAGAATGGAAAAACCAAGCAAAACCCAGTAACTTCAAATGTAACCATGGGTAAGGCCATGGGTTCAGGTTCTGGAGACGTGCTGGTGCAAGTGCTCTAAGACCCGCATCCAACCCCATGGCGGGTTCAACAATGGGAATGGGTGCAAGGCCCGGGTTTGGAGGTGGTTGTTGTGGAGGTCTAAACCATCCCACGGGAATGAACAATATGCCTCAAAATATGGGTATGCGAATGAACAATATGCCTCAAAATATGGGTATGCGAATGAACAATGGCCACCTGCCGCCAGGAAATTATAATCCGATGATGGGTAGAGGTGGTGGTTATGGTCAGCAACCTTATGTTGGCTACAGATAGAGTTGCAGTGGTAAGCATAGTTATTGTGATACAAAAAGTATTCTTTTTCCTGATAATTTTGTATTTCTTTTTGATTCCGTATAGCATTATTATTCTGTTATAACCAATATCAAGTTACTTGATTTCTGTATATTCAAAACATTATTGTCTCCTAATTTTGGGTCATGTAATGACTAGTTGCAAACTCTAAACATTAAATTAAAAATCAGTTGATGTTACATTCACTTAGACCGCCCGTAGTGGGCGTTTTTTTTAATTGCCCTAACACGCCCTGGTGCCACCCCTAGGCGTTTTCCGGCGTTATTCGCTAAAAAAAGGACCTTGGCGTTTTTTGAAACACGCCGAAATGGCAAATCTTTGGCCAATCAGATAAGAGCATGTGGTTTAAAGAGAGAGAGATGAAATTTTGGGGTTTGAGTTTGCCGGATTTTTTGGGTTTGCCGGAATTTTAGCCGGAGATGGAGATGTTGCAGGTGTCACGGTCACGAAGAAGAAGAAGGATGGAGGTGGGTGGTTGTTTTAAAAGTTTCCTCAGTTGTCACATTAGGCCCATGTGGTTTTAAACTTCAATATCTTTAATATTTTAAGTTTCAAAAATGCTATATCAGTCCCTAAAGTTTTGTTTATTAAATGTCTCATTTGGATATTTTATAAAACTTAGGGGCGTTTGGTTCGCGGAATGATTTGTAATTGGAATTTGTATAGGAATTAGAATTTGAAGGAATTGGTTTTTTGAATTTAAACATTCCAATTGGAATTGGAAATTGTTGGAATTGGAATCTCAATTCCATTTTTGTTGTGTTTGGTTGTCAAATGAATTGGAATCCATCACCCCGGCACCCACAACCACCAGTTCGGGTCGAAACGTTACAGGTCGAAACGGTTCGCGTCGAAACGTTACTGGTTGAAACGGTTCGAGTCGAAACGGTACGGGTCGAAACGGTTCGTGTCGAAAGGGTTTGAGTCGAAATGGTACGGGTTGAACGGTACGCGTCGAAACGGTACGGGTCGAAACAGATCGCATCAAAACGGTACATGTCGAAACGGTTCGCGCCGATACGGTTCGATTCGAAACAGTTCGGGTCGAAACGGTTCACGTCGAAGCGGTACAGGTCGAAACAGTCGAAGATTCCAATAAATTTACTTTAATTTCTTTCACATATAGGAATGATTTTGAATTCCTTTAGTTAAAGAAATTTGAAGGAGTTCATGCCTAATTCCAATTCCATCAAATTCTGTGAACCAAACATCTTAAGAGATGGAATTCAAATTCCAATTCCCTTAAATTCCACTGAATTCCTGCGAACCAAATGCCCCCTTAAAATTTTGCAATGTAATTTTTTAGTATTGTAATTTTATTTAATTTACCGAAGTATTTTAAGTTTTAAATTAAAAAAAAAATAAATAATTGTGTAATGATTGGATGGGCGTTATTGGGCATTATTCCCACTACGGCACTTTTGCAATAACGCCCAATAGTGCCCCCCATGCTGACTGGACTGCCACATGGCAGAAAACGCCCTAGGATGGGGACATTATTGGGCTAACGACTACGCATGGTCTTAATAAGCTTTTTTACTAAATTTATGAATGTTGGTAAGTTAAAATGACTACCCGTAAAGGTGGGACGTTCGATGTAAGATTTGAAAAGAACTGATCAAACCCACAATATGACCTTACCAAATGATCGTTTCGGTAATATATACAAAATAGATATATAAAGACTTACGAGTCTTTAACGATTAATATAAGACTTACTATTTGTTAATTAGTTTTTTATGTGTTGTGTACTATTTACATGCACATATATACCACTTGACCGTATGAACTTGAGACCAGCTTCTACATTTGTTAACTAGTTTTTTATTTATACACACACTTACCACTTAACAGAAACAATATGTGCTACACCTTTAGGCCAAAAAGGTCCGGCTACCCGCGATCGGAGACTGCGCTAGTGACCTGGCCCGTCACCAATTCTAGAGGAAATCCACCGCCCGAAGGTCCACTATGGTAAAGGGGCCCACTGTGGTAAAACCCATGGTTCGCACACACATTTTGTCATGAATGAGACTTCAACTGACGACCTCTCCTAGTGAAAGTCATCTGGATACCCACCACTTAAAAGTTGAAAGATACTGTTCCAACGTATCAATTGGGTTTGAAGAAAACGCGTGAAGACTTCTGAGTCTTTGACATAACCAACTTTGTATTCTTTAATCAGAGACAAATTGTGAAGACTTGAGTCTTTGGACGTCTAATTCCACATAAATTTTAAGCTACGTATATATGTGGTCATGAAAATTGAAAGATAATCAACGTGTCTTATAAGTCCTGCACGCTCCACATTCCACATGAATTCTAAACAAATATGTGGTCATGAAAATAAAAAGAAAATTACCTTATTTGAAAAATCAACACAAACTCTGTTTTATATGAGGTAGGTTCCTAGGTTATTTTAAATTTCTTGTGTATATAAAGCTGGGCACATTTGGTGACATATCAAACATTTAAGATTTGATACAACAAAAATGGCAAATAAGATTTACCATAAACATTTTACCCATCCTATTTTCTTCTTTATTCTTACACTCTTTGTGTTGGAATCATTAACAACTACAACTGCCCTTTTCGGGTCTATGACACTACCTCCCACTTCCCCCCGCCACCGTACCGGTAAGTGTACGAAAAAAGAGAGACAAGCTCTTCTTCATTTCAAATCATACATTCATTACGACCCTGAGGGCCGTCTCACTACATGGACACCTGGAGAAGAAGAAAAACTAGCAACCAATGATTGTTGTTACTGGAGCGGAGTCACGTGCAACAACCAATCCCGTGTCACAAGTCTTGACCTACGCGAAGGATATCTTGAAGGCAAGATGAGTCCTTCATTGCTTAACTTAAGCTACTTGAATTATCTTGATCTTTCTTCCAATTGGTTTAATGGAACGATTCCCATGTTCATTGGTTCCATGACCCAATTAAGGTATCTTAACCTTGGTTCGAATGATTTTAATGGAACGATTCCCATGTTCATTGGTTCCATGACCCAATTAAGGTATCTTAACCTTGGTTCGAATGATTTTAATGGAACGATTCCCATGTTCATTGGTTCCATGACCCAATTAAGGAATCTTAGCCTAGGTTCAAATGATTTTAGTGGAACCATTCCTTCAGAACTTGGAAACCTCACAAACTTGCAAGAGCTTTCACTTGAATCTCTGAGTAATTGCACAATTGAAAACCTAGACTGGCTGTCTCACCTTTCTCAGTTAGATAAACTTTTCATGTCAGGTACATCTCTGGGCAAAGTAGACAACTGGGTAAATGTGATTTTAAGTCTTAAAAAGCTATCAGCTTTATTTTTAAATGGATGTGACCTCTCCCATGTGATGCACCCGTATTCTTATTCATATGTCAACTCTTCTTTTTCTTCATCTATTGTTACCCTTGATCTCTCAGATAACAATCTCAACTCATCCATGTATCACTGGTTGTTCCCTTTAACTAGCAATGCACTTGTAGAGCTTTATCTCTCTGGGAACATGTTAGATGGGATTCCCAAATATCTTAGAAATCTGTGTGGTTTGACATCTTTGTATTTCGATAGTAACTTAATGCCCATCAAATTACCTGATTTTCTGAGTAACTTGTCTGGATGCACATCAGTTAATTTACAATATTTGGATGCCTCATCTAGCCAATTCACAGGGTCAGTGTCAGATGATATTCAAAATTTTTCATCCCTACAAATGCTAGATCTTTCTAATAATCAGTTAGATGGAAATATAAGTGAAAAAGTGTGGCAACTACCTAAGCTTCAAAGACTAGACGTTTCTTCCAATTTTCTTAAAGGTGCTATCTCCGAAAATATTGAAAAGTCAAATATTTCATATGTTCATCTTTCAAACAACTCACTGGAAGGAGTTCCTTTAGAAGCTAACATGTTAAACATTTCCAGCATTGAAGATATTGACTTGAGTTCTTGCAAGTTGGGACCTCGTTTCCCCAAATGGATTCAAACAATGAAAAATCTTTCGGGTATTGATCTTTCCAATACTGGAATTTCAGATAACATTCCAGAAGATTTTTGGAACACTTGGCCTTCTCGTTTGAGATATTTGAATATCTCTTTCAACAATATTACCGGAATAGTAACAGATTTATTTTCAAATTTTGACCCTAGTTATTCAACCATAGATTTGAGTTCCAATAACTTTTATGGTCATATACCGAATGCTCCTTCCAGTTTAACAAGGCTAGACTTATCCAAAAATAATTTATCTGGACAAATCTTCTTTTTGTGCCAAATTGTTGATGGGTATTTGTCCTTTCTTGATCTCTCACACAACGCATTCACTGGACCAATTCCAGACTGTTTGTGGAATTTCAAAACACTACAAATTCTTAGTCTGGGATATAACAATCTATCTGGAAGGCTTCCTACTTCTATTAAGTTTTTGATCAATCTTGAGGTCTTGTATTTATACAATAACAACTTCTCAGGAAAATTGCCATCATCTTTGATGAATTTCACCTGGTTAACCACTTTGAATTTGGGGGACAACAAGTTTTCTGGTTACGTGCCTGGTTGGATTGGGGAAAGGTTATCGAGGTTGTATGCTCTTATCTTAACATCAAATAAATTCATTGGAACCATCCCTTCAGATTTATGTCAGTTAGCATATCTACAAATTCTAGACTTGTCAATGAATAAACTCCAGGGAGTCATCCCCTCATGTCTCGGTAATCTAACTTCCATGGTTCAAGATAGATCGCTAGTCAGGGAAAATGTGCATGATTTGCTATCTCTTAACGCTAGTGGGGGCGGCGTGTATGTTGACCGTTCCATGATCAAGTGGCAAGGAAGTTTGCGTGAATTTAGCAGCACTCTAGGATTTGTAAAGATCATCAATTTATCAAGCAACAATTTAACTGGAAAAATCCCGGATAAACTAACCGATCTCCATAAATTGATAGCACTCGACTTGTCAATGAACGCCCTTGTTGGAGAGATCCCATCAAACATTGGTCAGATGAAAGAACTTCTAATTTTGGATCTATCTGGAAACAATCTTAGAGGAGGACTACCATCAAGCATGTCTCAAATGACCTTGCTAAACTATCTAGATGTGTCGAATAACAACTTGTCAGGAAAAATTCCATCTAGCACTCAACTTCAGTCCTTTAAACCTTCAAGGTACACCGGAAATGTAGGATTGTGCGGACTTCCCTTGCCCAAATATTGTCCAGGAGATAAAGTATTAGAAGACCCACCCGTCACTCGTGAAAATATGGATGCTGGGGAAGGCATAGATGATCTTCAAAGATGGTTTTACATTGGAGGGGCAACTGGTTTTGTTACCGGATTTTGGATGGCGTGTATTGCTTTAATTGTTAATCGCCGTGGGAGACATGCTTTTTTTCACGTCATGAATAGCTTTGAAAATTGGGTTTATGTGAAAGTGATGGTGTTCACTGCAAGATTGCGAAGGGTTTCACATCCATAGTTGTATGTTGGATTTCATTTTTCTTTTTGCGTGTTGTGTTTATTTCTTCTTGTTCTCATTTAGGGATACAAGTATAGTATTGTAAAATGTAATGCACTATTAAGTTTTAAGTCTCTTTGATGAATAAAATTGCCACCAACACCATGGGTGGCCATTTCGCTTTGTTGTGTCAAATAGAACATTATGCTATATTGTGTATAAACACCGCTTGCAACTACTAGTCTTTGCAACATCTCACCACTGTTCTTAAGACCCAATTTAAATTTTAAAGTAAACTTCATTTACAACCCGTGGTTAGGAATCTTTGGACATGTAATTAATATATGTATTTCATTATCTATTGAATATGTAATTAATATATGTATATATAGTATCTATAAAAGTATTAAAGTTATTAATCGATGTTTTGCTATTAATCGATGGGCAGGTTGGTATTTTGGGTAATTAACATTAATTTCACTTGTATCTATGAGTTTAATTGATGTTTTGCTAATTATAATATAGTTGTTTAATAGGTAACAGGAAGTGTGGATATAGAGCGTGATCAGTATATTAATCTAAGAATTTTGTGGGCTTATGCCAAAGTATAATATGTTTTTTTTTCATGTATTTTGATGAAAAAGTGGATTGGTGTGAATTATATAGTGTTATTAATGGTGAAGGTTGAAATTTGTGGTGGTGGGTGGTGGTTGCAAGGTGTCAGGAGTTTTAACGGGGAAGGTTGCAAAGCGTCAGAAGTTTTAATCAAGAAGCAAGATTACGAAAATGCCCCTACAGCTAACGGTCAAACAAACGCTCAACTGACGGAAGGTTGTAACTTTAATATATATAAATTTGGAAACAACGTGGATGTAGATGTCCCAAGGTTTTTTAAAGTGGCCAAAAATGTCAGACGAGTCTAACCACTGACGTTTACTCTAAATTTTAAGAAAGCATAGACGTGAAACATCCTAAACAAACTCCTGGTAACATGAAACACATACCAGAACTCTAGTTTAACGCTAAATGAAATTCTTGAATGCACAAACAAGACTTCCTTGCTCTTCATGAAATGGGGGACTATTGCAACGGTGTTGATGCATGCACTTCAACGAATACATGACGAAAAACATATTGGCCACTGTTGGGAGCAGAAATAGAAAAAAGAACGACACAAGAATTTACGTGGTTCGGTCGCCAACTGCAACCTACGTCCACGGGGCAACTAAGGTATTTTTTTTCATTGTGTTGCACACAGATTACAATACAGATGAATCTCTTATATAGAGATTTACATGAGAGATTTTCAAACAAAGAAACAGTTTAGCAGAAAAAATGGTGTCTTCCGCCACTTCTTTTGACAGCCGCCTAACATGGCTGCTGCCTACACGTTTTCTGCAGCTAACTTTGACAAACCACAAGAGTGGCTTCACACTCAACAGCCACGGGCTACACATTGAACACGTGTGCACGCCAGTCTGTAAGCTGAAAGCTGGACACTGTCGTTGTAAGTTAAACAATGGTCGCAACCAAGCTAGTCGCAAGAGCTAACTATTTGAAAGAAGTATCAAATAAAATTGTCTTAATGTAATTAATTTGTTTAATTACCAGAATAATTTTGCAAATTGTTTCTTCATGTAGGGATATAAATTAAACCAGATGGTTCAGTTTGTCAACCTCAAATGTAAAAAAGTCAACGTATTGCTGACTTAAACCATTGACCATCAAGTATGACTAGTTGAAACATGTAACCCACGTTTATCATTGATTTCATTAATAATGTGTATTCTAAATAATAACATTAACCTATAATAATATAATGAAAAACTAAAACAGGGCATTATCTTTGCAATTTGGTTCATACCATTGACTAATAGAAGTCAACCAGCTGACTTCCATTCCCCCCCTTCTACTGCAATCAATGAATTTAAAACAATCACTCAACGTTTAACACAACAGAATCTCCGGGAATATTCCGGTGTCACGTAAGACTCCGGTTGGTGAACAAATGAACACGAAGAACACGCACAATTATTCTGCAAACAGTGGATTACGCGGTATGCAGATTCTAGTCAAATTAAGTTTGGTTTGCGGGTTGGGCTATTTTCATGAATCTTGATCATGATCTGCTCACTGAACTTTCTACATTTGTTCAAATCATAATAAAAATATGTAATAACATATCAAATATATAGTCTTTATTGTACTACAGCTCAAGAATGTGTGTTACCCAGTTCCAGTGTCAGCAAGTAACCGCCTTTTGTTTCTGTTCTTGCATAAATGTCTACTTAATTCAAAAGGGTAATTCAGAAACTCAAGAAACAGTTAGAATCTCAAAGAGAATTTAAAAAGCAACTAACTTTACTGGAACGGTCATTATTGGACTAAGATTCGAATGTCGGTTTCCTAGTTTCTATATCTTTTAAGATACTAGCTTTTGTTTCTGTTCCTGCACAAATTATCATATCGCTCAAACGGGTAATTCAGAAACTTTACTAGATTATAAATTTCCTGCATAAGAGTATGCAGTGTCATCATCTGCTGTCGTCTCCTTCATACACCCGTCAATCATGACCCGTATAAAAATAAATAGGTTGATATGGGTCACTCAATTATATACTGGGTCGCTCCAGGTAAACTAGCCAGCTTAAAATGGGTCCAGTTGATAATTTCTAAAATGACCCGGGCTGGCCCGAACCCGTTAACTGACCCAATCCCGACTGCTTTGAAATAATATCTATTTCTGGCGCCGGTAATTATTTTCTAAAAAGTAGAAATTGGAAAAAAGTGTTCCGACAACCCAACCCAATTGACCCGTTTATTTTGCCTCGTTTCGACATACATGTTTAAACCAAATAACATAAATTTATTTTTTATGACATTATTTGTAAAAAGTAAAATTTGAATAAATAAATAAATAAATAAGTGTTTCCAGACAACCTAACCCACCTGACCCATTCATTGTGCCTCTTTAAGACATACATGTATAACTCAAACAAATCAAAGAAAGATACTTGACCAACAAAAACCTAAGTTTTCTCGTTCTTTTACTTTATTTAACTCGTCAATGAAACCTCTATTTCTTTTTGTTTTTCACATAGCATTTGTTTGGTAAAGTATGCAAACAATGATGAACCCGCATA
Organism: Helianthus tuberosus; assembly: GCA_030545235.1. Classification (NCBI taxonomy): domain Eukaryota; kingdom Viridiplantae; phylum Streptophyta; class Magnoliopsida; order Asterales; family Asteraceae; genus Helianthus; species Helianthus tuberosus. Next base: position 8,203,676 of record CM060362.1, read on the forward strand.
TAAAAAGCAACAAACTTTACCAGAATTTGGAGAGTGCACAAAATTTACTCATTGTAGGTCCTGCATAAATTTCCATTTTAAAACCCGCGTATAAAAAGCAACAAACTTTGCCAGAAATCGGCTTTTGTTTCTATTCATTTCATAATGAGACTAAGAACCGAACCCGTGCTTCCAGTTTCTACTTTTAGCAAGAAATCGGCTTTTGTTTCTTTTCTCGCATAAATTCCTATTTCGCTCAAACGGGTAATTCAGAAGATCAACTAAACGGTTAAAATCCCATATCAGAACTGTGACAACCCGTGCTCTCGATCCCAATCGGAAATTGGTTATTATTATTATTTATTACTAATAATAGCACGCGACGAGAGAAACTAACCGTTTGACTGTTTATTAGAAACAAGCGTATTTAATTTAGCGCTCAATCGCATCTCCTCAGCCATCACAGGAACGACCGGGCACCTCCCTAGGGTGGCGGCGCACGACATCGATAGGCAGAGAAGCTGGAGAGAAAGTGAAGCAGAAGGAGGCACGGCGGACGGACGACCGATTCGTCTTCTCAATGACCGGAAAAGCCGCAATCGGCGCCTGGGTTGTGGTTGTTTTCAGTTGGAGGAACGGACAAATCGAGTCATGGTTTCGGGTTTAATCGAGTTCGGTACAGGAGCTATTCAGATACTTCTGGTTCGGGTCCTGTTTAGGCGGTAGTAGTGATTGAAGATTGGGTGGTGGAACCCCATCAGCAACAGCAGGCGGCGTAGCGGTGGTCGTGTATTTCGGGTCGGCGGTGACGAGATGATGGTGATGATTATTCTGGTGGTGCTTAGAGAATGTAGTTATGCATCTGTGATTGAAATTTCTTGGCTGTTGATTGAAAGCTTGAATCCATGCTTTCATGGAGTGTACAACCCTTCATGCGCAGAGTACAACTGATAGGTGCATATTATTGATTTCAGAAATGATGGGTGTCCTACGATGATTTGAAAATTTTGTGATTTAATACTTTTTGTCTTTTCCTGTTGATTCAAAAGAGTAAAAAGGTTATATGTTGTTAAATTGGTCGACGGCACACTATAACTGGCCCCCACCACTTGATTGTAATTTTGTGTATAGACCGTTCAATTAGGATGTTAGTTGTGTGAGTCCACTGTTGGACTTCAATTGCTTGGGCTTCCCTAGACCAGTTGGGCCACATGAGCCGTGAACATCCATAATCTCTAGATGGGTCGCACATTGTTTGGATTGTACTCTTAGACTATATTTCATTCGTACACTTAAGTATTAAGTCATGGTCGCACATTGTTTGGATTGTACTCTTAGACTATATTTCATTCGTACACTTAAGTATTAAGTCATGGTCACACACTAATTGAATATACATACACTTGAGTGTTTTGGTCGCACAATAATTTATAACAATGAGTCACCTGCTAGAATCTTTTGTGCAAACCTATACGTGTAAACTTATTTGTGGTACAAAATACATGATGAGTATTCTTTGTACACTGTTTTTGGACTACGTGACAAATGTGAAATACGTGATTACTTGATACATGTATGAAATACGTGTTTCGTTTACAAACGGTCCTAACAAGTGGTGACCATAATAGGGTGTGATTGACTGACTTAGGACAAGTGTTTTATCTACCGAGCAAACCAAAGGTGAGTTAACACTTTCTACAAGGCATGGGATTCCCGGTGGGTTGGGAATGGGTTAAGTAGCTAAAACGAAACCTACATATTCACCTCTAACAGAATATGTACCTCCGTCCTCGGTTGGGAAGGACGACTACATTTAATCTACGTATTCTCGGTTGGGTAGAGTACGTACCTCCGTCCTCGGTTGGGAAGGACGACAACCTATAACTTACTAGACAAAACTCTATCATGAAGTCCCTCATTTTTATATCGACTTAATCGTCGGGCCAATGGCGAGCGGGTCATTAGTTAATAGCGCTATTAGGGTTGACAAGCCTCACACCGTGCCGGGAGGACGGGCGTGTACTAATGGATCTGGGCACTTAGTCAATGATGATAGACATTGACGTAGGGCACAAGTTTCTCAGTCAGTTGTCGATATGGTAACGGTCTAGTGGTTTACAACATGAGGTAGCCCCCACTGGTTATGGTTTGGGAAACAAGGAATTGGTTAACTCATGGTTTACGAATAAACTTATGTTTTTTTTTTTTTGGAACAACTCTAAACACCAACTGTGAACTCGCTCAACTTTGTTGTTGACTCGTTGTTACATGCCTTGCAGGCTTTTAGGTAACATATTGTTGGAACTTGCTGTCTGGGATGCTGGAGTGGTCATGGGTCAAGTGTTGGTGCACTACATCTATCGACTTCGTCTTGTATCGAGTCTTAGTCTTAGATTGTTAGATTAGGGCATTTTGTACGGGTTTTCCTTAAAAGTGATTTCACATATATGGTCATGTCCGTATATGTGAAACCCCTAATTAGCCTTAAAAGTGATTTCACATATATGAACATGTCCACATATGTGAAACCCCTATGCTGAAAGAAGGGGTCTCGCTTTTATGGCAAGAAGGGGTTTCGCTTTTATGGACATCTTGTCCATATGAGCGAAATCACAAGGTCTATATATACCTCATGAACGAAATCATTTAAAAGGTGTTCTTGAAACTCGTACCGAAGTGCTGCCGGATCGAGATTTGATTGTAATCTGTTATAAATCAATCAGAAAGGTGATTTAAGTGATAATCTAGCTGTTTCTACGTTGATTACTTGTTTTCCGCACCTGTAATTGACGAAAACTCCTCTGAACGACTCGTTCGGGTCAGAATACGATCCTACAAGTGGTATCAGAGCTTCAGGAGGAGGAGTTCTACATAGATTTACTGGATTTCATCACTTTTTCTTAATTCTACACATTCTTTCTTCGTCAGACCAAGATTTAACGGTCAGAATCGGCTCAAATTTTCACAGATCGTAGGAAATTGGTCATAGATAAATCCCTGAAAGTTTGAGCTTCAAATTCAAAGTAAAAATGGTCCAAAACATCTTCGAAGTGATTTCGCTTTTGTGTCACATTTACATGTGATTTCGCTTTTGTGTCACATTTTACATGTGATTTCGCTTTTGTGTCACATTTGCAACTGATTTCGCTCCAAGGGTCATCTTAGTGACTGATTTCGCTCCAAGGGTCATCTTAGTGACTGATTTCGCTCCAAGGGTCATCTTAGTGACTGATTTCGCTCCAAGGGTCATCTTAGATACTGATTTCGCTCGAAAGGACATTCAATTGAATTTAATTTCGCTCCAAAGACAGTATATCATTCTGATTTCACTTTTACATCAGGTATTCGTCAGGTGTTCATCAAGTGATTATCAAGAAATTCAAGTTGCTACCGAAAAATGGATTCTGAGTTCTACAACGCGTTTGCTACATCCTCAACTACTCCAGCTTCAATTGCTCAAAACATGAAGGCAGAAAACGAAACTGGAACGATGCAAAAACCCCCGAAGCTTATGGGAATTGAAGATTACCACGGGTGGAAGAAACGGTTTGAGAATTGGGTTCAGGCGAATCATCTAAAAGCTTGGGAAAGTATCGAAACTGAGTATGAGAGGCCAAAGAATACAACGGGAGCTGATAAAATCATTTCTGAATTTACTGAACAAGAGAGGGAAAGTTATAAAGGAGAGAAAATGATGATCAATCTGTTACAACAAGCTATAACAGAAGATATATTTGTGTTGCTTCAGCATGATGAAAACGCTTATTCTATTTGGGAAGCTCTTGAAAAGAAATTTGAGGGAAGCACTGAAATGTTACAGAGTAAAGCAGCTTTGTTGAAAAAGGAGTTTGAACTGTTTATGTGCATGCCTGGTGAAACAACAAAGAGTCTTATTGAAAGATATTGTCATCTTGTACGTACCATGTCACAGTTGAAGATTAAGAAAAATGCAGCAGAATGGGTTGAAAAGCTTGCTGATGCTTTACCGCAACAAGAATGGGGTACATATATGATGATATTGAAAAATTCAGGACAGTATAAAAAGCTATCAATTGCACAGTTTATAGAGAAGTTGGAGGCACAAGATTTGGAGCAGCAGAAGATTGCTAGAATGAACAGTTCTACTCATCAACAAGATGACGAGAAAGTGATTGAAAGTTTTAGCTGGGACAAGTACATTCCAGCTGATCCAAATGTTAAAGCGTTTATTGCTCATATTATTCGGAAGCCGGAAATGTTGAAGGAATGGATGAAAGTGTTATCTGATGAAGAGAAAAGTGAAGATGAAGGATCTGTTTCATCTGAAAACAGTTCGTCAGAGACAAGTGATAGTGATGAAGAAATTGAACAGATTAATATTGGAAAAACTCACTTATCTTCTGATAGTTTTGAATTTTATTTTGCAGAAAAATTAAAGAAGCTGAAAGAGAGGAAAGCTGAAAAAGAACTGAAAGAAGTCAAAGTAGTTGAGAAGATAGTTGAAGTAGAGAAAATAGTTGAAGTTGAGAAAATTGTTGAAATCACAAAACCTTGTCTTACATGTTTAGAGTCTTGTAAACCATGTATAGAGAAAGATGAGAGGTTTAGTGAGTTAGAAAAGTTGAAAGAACAGTTATTGTTTGATGTAAAGAATTTGAAAAAGTCGTATGATGTACTGAACAGACATGTGAATAGTCTGGAGAAGACTAACACTGAAAGAGAGAAAGCTATGAAGATGTTGAATGCTACCATGATGACAAAGCAGAAAGAGATCAACATGTACATAGAAGAATGTGCAAAGTGGAAGAAAGAGTTGGATAGTGAAGCAACTGAGAATGAAAGAATCAGAAGATTGCTGCAAAGTTACAAAGGTTGTGACTACGTAATGGATAGAATTTATCCAACAGTTGAAGGTTTCGAGGCATTTAAAGATGAAGATAAAATCAAAAAGCCAAAGGAAAAGGATACTGGTAAGAAACAGGGTGTATGTTATAATAAGTGTCCACCTCCGATTTGGGAAGGTTACTCGCCTAGAAAACCTAACGAGGAAGAACTAAAACAGGCGGTCAATATTAAGCTAGAATCCGAGATAACTGATGTTTTACCGGACAATATTGATGTCACATTCACAGCGTCCGACACAGATCATGAGTCCGAACTGATAAAAAGAGTGGTTGATCAGGTGTTGGATAAGGATGAGGAGTCAGAGTTAAAGTCCGAGTCCGAAAGTTCGTGTCAGTCAGTCGGGAGTTCAAATTCATCCAAAAAGAGTTCAAAATCGTCGGGAAAAAGGGTTTACAGTAAAGAATTTTTGTTGTCAAAATCTAATTTGAATGATGAAACATTTGAAGTTGTATATACTTTGAATGATTCTGACAAATTATATTTTGATAAAGAGTTTCCAATAAGAGGTGTTAAAAATGAATTGATTAAAAAGGTTTTCAAAATGACAGAAATTAATATTTCTGAAATTAAAGATTTAAATCCTACTGGAAAACCTAAAAAATACATTTCAAGAGTACAACAACGTTTGAACAAGAAAAAAGGTTATAATTCTGGTTCTGGTTTTCAAAAGAAACCAAACCACAATCATAACTACAAAAAGAAAGGACTTGGTTTTATTCCATCTGAAAACTATAAAAATGAAAAATATGTTCGTGATTTTAAAGCAAAAATGACATATGTTGCAGGAACCAGTCATGAAGAAGAAGCAAAGAGCTCATTTTGGAAACAGTCAAACCAGGAGTTTCTTGCTGAAAAAAGAAAGAATGGAGCTTATGTGAACAAAGAGACAAGAACCTGTTTCCGATGCAATGAAGTTGGTCATATTGCATGGAATTGCCCGAAAGCGACAAACACAAAACAGGGAGTTTCTGGAAAACTGAAAGAAGTTATTGTTGATAAAACTGAACCACCAACTGAAAAATTTAAAGTTTTCAAAAATTCAACATTTGAAGTTGGTGAGTGTTCGAAGAGATTTTACAGGCGAAGTGTTAAACTTGACAACCAAAAATGGGTTGTTAAGAAATTGGATGCAAAATCTAGCGATGAATCTGATTCCACAAAATCAGAGGAGCCACAGTTTGATGAGAGTGATGAAAACTCAGTTCCTTCAATGGATGATGAGAACTTTCCACCATTGAGGACTGAAAATTTTAAAAGGAAAACTGGAAAATCTGAAATCTTAAATCAGGGTTATTCAGAGAAGGATAACTTTGATGTTGAGAAAATGATTAATGGGAAGGTTAAAGGGGTAAAGGAGTTCTATGCTACAAAGAAGGCAACTTATAGCCCAACCCCTAGTGAAGTTGAGAAGGTTACACCCAAGGCTGGTCAGGCTTGGGTGGATATTTTCTTTCATTGAAAAACCTGACTTGCCGGAGATCCCAAGTTTATATCGCGGATCAGGAATCGGCATCTTTCTTGAAAATTGTTTTTGTGAATAGTTAAATTTTGGTAAGTCATACTGCAGGAATTGCCGGAGCTTCCAGGTTGGTAAGGGCGAAGCAGGAATCGGCATCTTGATTGGTAAAATGGTTTGTGTAGAGGTTTATTCCTACATAGGCTTGAATGTTGTGAATATTTTTACAAGAAGTACAGAGGTTGCATACATGCAAGTGGTAAATCAGGGACATTAAGTTGTACTTGATTTGCTACAAGTGGTTGAATGTAAAACAATGTGATGAACCCCTAACCTACAAGTGGTTTGAAAATTAACAAAACTTATTTTCCGGACAAATCATTTTGGTTAAAACAAACTTGAGTGTTTTGAAATCATAATGAGAAAATAGTTTTGTGAAAGGGGGAGTTCTGATTGTTTATGCCAAGTGGATGGAGAATTGAAGCAATTCGATATTAGTTGTCATGTTTGTGTACAGTTTATTTTCAAATTTCCTAAAATGTGTTTGCATTTTAGGGGGAGTAAGAAATTTTCAGAAAATCCAAAAACATTAGAAAATTTGAAAAAGCCAAAAACATGATAAAATCAAAAATAAGTTTTGTTGTCAAAAAGAGGAAATGATAGTACATCAGTGGACGATCACGACATGCTAAAGAATTGGTAAGATAAAAAGTGATAAACGGTCTCACTGATGATGTGTCAGTAGGTTTTTACACATTTAGTAAATTGTGACGAGATATAAACCTAAAATTCAAACTTGCTTGTTCTGTGGGTTAACACAAACTTGGATATATAGGTAACCCCTGAAATTTCGTTTGAAAGGTCCCTTATTCTGAGATACTAGGTCTTTATGCTCAGTGATATCTGGGGTATTATCCCGGGACTTCTGCTGAAAGAAATTTCTGACCTAGTCCCCGTATAATACTTTACGCTTGCTTGAAATATAGCTCACCCTCAGCTAAAAAATGATGAAACATTGAAAAATGCTAATCATGGCTGTTGAAACAAAAGATCCTCTAAAGGGGACACACCAAAAGTCGAAGCCGTCATCTCTCTGCGTATCGAAAGATCGACCTGAGCTCTCACGGCCCTCGTACTATAATTTATTCCCTTAACAGATATCATCTGTGGTATACTCACCTGTAAGACTGAATATTGGGATCTGGATACGGGAGTATATTCAAGTAGTGGGACACACGAATAAGTTCAAGAGCTTAAAACATTAACCTCATATCTCAGATCAATTGAACTTTGTGTGAAAATTTAATTGGATCAATATACTGACAATCTAAGTGAATTGTTTAGAACTTAAAATGAAATGAAGCTTAACGGTGTTGGTGATTTGTCTCAAAAACTGATATGATCCTCTTGCACAAACTCACAAAAATATTGTTTGTAAATATTTCTTTATTGCATTTCTTTTCATTCAAAATTACAAAAAGATTTTCGGTGTGTTTTAGCATAAATTTTAAAAAAAAAAAGTCAAAAAGATTTTCGACAACTGGTGTTGGAAAGCTAATTTTCAAAGTTCCGAGTGCTAAACATGATGACATTGTTGTGAGGGGAAGTGTGTCTTAAAATGTTAATATATATTTTTTAAAAAAAAATCAACAAGTGGTTCATCATAAAGAAAGTGGTTAGAGGGAGAGTTGTTATTGGTGCACATGTTACTTAATTGGTTAAATTCATAAAACTTAATTCTGGGTTAAGAATGTGCAGGAGTAGCCAGGAAATGATCTTGGAACATGATGAATTAGGCTGATTGATATTGAAAAGATGTTAGATGAAAAGCCAGACAACGATCCTAAAGCTGATGATGCTGATAAACTGAAGAAATGCCAGCATATCGCAAGGGGGAGTCTGAAGACATGCAAGAAAAGATTGAGAGAGAGAAGCCCAGAGACAGATCAAGACTGAAGATGTGAAGACATGATATTGACAAAGACTCGACACTGCGACTCGTCAACATCTGAGGGGGAGTCTGTTGGTGCACTACATCTATCGACTTCGTCTTGTATCGAGTCTTAGTCTTAGATTGTTAGATTAGGGCATTTTGTACGGGTTTTCCTTAAAAGTGATTTCACATATATGGTCATGTCCGTATATGTGAAACCCCTAATTAGCCTTAAAAGTGATTTCACATATATGAACATGTCCACATATGTGAAACCCCTATGCTGAAAGAAGGGGTCTCGCTTTTATGGCAAGAAGGGGTTTCGCTTTTATGGACATCTTGTCCATATGAGCGAAATCACAAGGTCTATATATACCTCATGAACGAAATCATTTAAAAGGTGTTCTTGAAACTCGTACCGAAGTGCTGCCGGATCGAGATTTGATTGTAATCTGTTATAAATCAATCAGAAAGGTGATTTAAGTGATAATCTAGCTGTTTCTACGTTGATTACTTGTTTTCCGCACCTGTAATTGACGAAAACTCCTCTGAACGACTCGTTCGGGTCAGAATACGATCCTACATCAAGTTACATGGAATCACAAGATAAGTCTGATGGTTTTTTTTATACACCTGTTTTATGGAATTCATAACAAATTGTAATATGCTTCCGTTGGATAATAACTCTTGTATTGTAACACTTATTTTAAATAAAATGAAAGTTTTATTTATTTTACAAGTTCAATGTGATTGGTGGCTAAGATCCTGGTACGTTACACGCCCTGCGGTGATACTCCGCTTGTGGTATTTTGAGGGTGTGACAAGAACACAGAAAGCAACAAACTTTACTGCCTTAAACCCCGTTTCGCACAAAAGGGTAGTTAAATATTCAAGAAACCGTTAAAACCGTACATTAGGATACTGAAAGCGACAAATTTACCAGAATTATCGTAATGGGACCAATAACTGAATGTGGTAGTAGAACAAGATTTCCGGAAGCTCATTAATAACATAAATTGGTACATAATAATAACATGAGAGAGCCAGCGTAAAGGAATTACTAAACAAAATGTAAAATGTAGCTCGGATATTTGCAGGAATTACACTCGATCTTTATATCAAATTTAATGAAGAAATGAAGGGATGAACTTACAGCCGATCTTTTCTTATTCTATAAACAGTTGTGTCTGATAGTTAGTTGAGATAGTTATATTAGTTGATTACATGACTATTCTATTCAGATGATCATTGAGATGAGATTCTTCACCCGACTACATGGCATCAGAGCCATGCTCTGCTGGTTCTATTGGTTTTCTGGTGAGTTTCTGGTAACTTTTTTCGGCCAAATATTTCATCAACAGCAACAGTTACAGTTAAATACTTCCAAAGCCACCCAACCACCATCTGTCACTGCTTCAACAACAGGTGCACGTTATTCTTCAACTATTGAGTATCTATGTACTCTTTCATGAATTGAATCTTGAATGTGTTTCTGCCATGCTTACAAGGGGTTAATTAGGACTGACAAACGGGTTGGGTCGGGTCAGAACGGGTTAGGGTCGGAACGGGTTAGGGTCAAAATGGGTCAAAATAAAAAAGAGTTGTTTTGTTTCTATTTCGATTGAGTAAACTGCCATTTTGGTCCCTGAGGTTTGGTCACTTTTGTCACTTTAGTCCAAAACTCAAACCTTTTGCATCTGAGTCCCCTGGTTTCAATTTTATTGCCATTTTGGTCCAAAAATGAAATCAGATCATATTTGTCTTATAAAATCCTCCAATTTTGTCCTTTTCCTCAGGGGCAAATCAGGTTATATTTGTCTTATAAAATCTGGTATTTATTTATAAAAAAGAAATTACCATTTTACCCCTGAGGAAAAGAACAAAATAGCAGGATTTTATAAGACAAATATGAACTGATTTCATTTGTGGACTGAAGGGGTATGGTCCCAAAAAGCTGCGCAACCCCCTGTAAGGTCGCGCGGGGCCATACTCCTTACTCAGCAATTTTCTTGATTGCCAACCTCGCGCGGTCTACAACACATCTGTGTAACACGGCGCGAGGTCCACATAAGAGTAAACTCCAGTTAGCAACACTTAGCATTCTAAAAAGAACATCTGAAAGCCCATGCCTAGCGCGAGGTAATAACGTGCTCAGCAAGAACCATGCGTAACTACGGCGCAAGGTCTTTCCAGATAGTACACAAGGTACAAGTGGCAGAATAAAAGAGCCAATCAGGGTCCTTCTGTTCCTGCGCAATCGTGCTCCACGATCGTCTGACATGCAGGAGACAAAAAGTTCTTAAGGACGCCTATGTGGCACCAATCACAGGGCGGAGACAACTGCCCCACGATCTCCACTTACCTGCTGATGGCAGAAGGGCGACCAGGCCGACAACGGTGACACGTGGCTCCAATCACGTTGCGCCAGCTCTATAAAGCTCCTAGAAGCCACTAACGGTCGACACCAGTGAGACAAGGAGCATATCCTCCATTTTGTCGCCTTCCGGCCCAAGGCCCATCAGCCCAAACCCTCTTACACCTCTCCTGCTATAAATAGAGACCTTCACTTCACAGGTTATTCATTCCATTCCCTCTACTCTCACTTAATACTTAATTCTCTCCCCCAATACAGTCGCTTATTCTCACGCCGGAGCCCGGTTAAGAGGGAAACCCCCACATTCCCCTCTTAACGAGTAACGGTGTTCTGTTTTGCAGACAAACCACGGTCATTAAGGAGCTCAGGAAACCATAAAGAAGATTAACCATCATGGTAGAAACATAAACCAAACTGATTAGTCCCGTAATTAGTTCCGTGTTTCTTCATTGGCGCCCACCGATTTTTTCTACAAACCACTTTCATCTTCTTATTTCCTGAGTTTTTCGTTGTTTTTTCTTCCTTCGATCATGGCTGGTCAAGGAATCATTCCTGAATTCGTTGGTCTTGGAGTAAACCCGGATGCAGCGTTGGGGCCGGATAACCAAAACATCCAACCCCAGCACGTCGAAGAAATCGGCGAAATCGAGATGACCAACACTGGGGGTCCGCGCGGGAGCTTCACCCGCATCGCTCAAGCTACCCCAGGAAACAACGGTGCCGGACCTTCGAACCCAGCTCCACCTCAGAATATCTCAGCGCTATTAGGGCTACCAGAGGGCGAAACCCCAGCCTCATGGTACATCAAGCAACTCGCCACCATTAACGCGGCATATCAATCCTTGAGCGCGCAACAAGCAGTTCTAACGGCAGAACCTTCCTTGGTTACACCAACCGGCCCAAGTCACGGGCCGCGCCAGATGCCACCACCGCAAAATATCCAAGGAAGAGCCAACAGACCTCCCCCTACCCGAAGACTAAGCGTGCAGGACACGCGCGATACACGGGGGGAGACAGAAAGCTACTATGACGAACCGTCAAACTTCCAAAGAGGCCCAGTTCATAGCCGGCTCACGCGCGCGCAACATGAACGATGAGTGGGAAGAAACTGACCCGAATGATCCAACCTGGGAGAACGATGACGAATCTTCGGTCTTCAATCGTTTGCAAAGAAATCACGAGTACTACAAACCAAGGCAGCACGTTGGGTATACCGAAGAGGCAGAGCGTGACTTTCGCCTCGCCTATCGACCAGAGGAAGCTATAGAGCATTCAAAGTTCATCCCAAAGATAGCACTAGCGCCGCTCAAGAGAGAAAAGTTACCTCCGACTGTCGAAAAGTTTAACGGATTGACTGATCCCGACGATCATGTCAGAGTGTTTACTAGCGTGGGCTGCATGGGAGGTTGGAACATGCCCATGTGGTGTCATCTGTTTATCCAAACATTAACGGGGGCTGCTCGCGCCTGGTTCGACAGCCTTCCTCCGGGAAAGATAAAATCATGGGTAGATTTCAGGACTCAGTTTTTGAGTGACTTCAGTCAACAAAGGCGATACCAGCGCGACATAGCTGAAGTTGAAGATATCTGGCGAAGAGATAACGAGGGTTTGGAAGATTTCATTACGCGCTTTAACAAAGAATGTTTGGAAATCGGTGGCGTGAGTGAACAACTTATGCGCTGCCACTTCAAGAAAGCCATCCGCTGCGATAGCCTAATTCGAACCATCACTGGGAAGGATGGAATGCCCAAAGAGTGGGATAAACTCATGGAAGCCGCGAAGATAGTCGCGCAAACGGAAGAGTCACTCGCACGAAACAACAACTATCGTTCTGAGGATAGATTTTCTAAAGGGGGTCACTCTCGCGACGACAACAGACGCAACAAAGGCAAGAACCCTGGGTGGAAGGCCAACCACTCCAGCGGTTATAGTGAACGACCCCGTTATGAAGAACGATCCCGCTATAAGGAAGACGCGCGAGATACTATTGATCGCATCGGCTACAAAAAGGCAGTCCGAGATGATAATCGTGAAAAGCATTGGACTCCGCTCATAAAAACACCAAAAGAGGTGCTAATGACGGAGAACCATGATTTTAAGGCTCCCAGGCCTATGACGAACAAAAAGGGACAAGACCCCAATCTGTATTGTGATTTCCACAAGGATACAGGCCACTTAACAGATGATTGTTACAGCTTGCGTCAAGAAATCGAGAGAGCACTAAAGAGCGGAAAACTGAGCCACTTAGTGAAAAACGTGCGCAAAGAAACTCGACAGCTCCATCGCCACGATGAAGGAAATCACAAGAAAGTTCGATGCCTGGAGACACACATGGTCAATGGACCAAGGTATAGCGCGAGAGAAAACGGCAAGAGACCTTATGAGCCTTCATGGCAAGAACAACAAGTTATTTTCCCGGTGGTGCGCGGGGGTCCCCGAGCCACACGACCCATCGTCATCACCGGTATCATCGGCCATTATGAAACTGAATACGTCTTCATTGACCCGGGGAGTACAGCAGACATCATCTATGAACAATGCTTTAACCAGTTCGACGACGAAGACAAAGCGAGACTTGAACCAGTTGACTACCCACACTCTGGGTTCTGCAATGAAATGGTCTTCCCGCTAGGCCAAATTAGCTTCCCCGTCACACTCTCTGACGGGAATCATTCAAGAACAACAAATGTTAACTTCATGGTGATGCCTGTTAAGTCAAGACATGATGTGCTGATCGGGAGAGAGACGCAAGGTGAGCTGAATATGATAACTTCCACCCCCCACTCAGCGATTGGTTTCCCAACCAAGACGGGGGTGGCAATCGTTTACGCAAAGAAGGAAGTGATGTCAACAGAAGAGATGCGCCCAACAAAAGCGGCAAAGGTTTCAGCAACCGAGCCCGAAAAATGGGTTTTAAATCGCAAATACCCAGAGCAAACGGTGACGATAGGCCACGCTATCTCACCAAACATCAGAACTCGTCTCAAGCAGCTCCTATTCAAGAACATGGATATTTTCTCCTGGACCCCGGCCGACATGACCGGAGTCCCGCGCGACATCACAGAGCACTGTTTAAATACCTACCCCTCTGTTGAGCCGAAAGTCCAAAGAAGGCGCAGCTTAGGGGCAGACAAAACGAAAGCAATGAATGAGCAAGTATGCGAGTTACTTAAAGCCGGCATCCTGCGAGAAGTACGTTATCAACGTTGGGTTGCGAACCCCGTAATGGTAGAGAAGTCTAGTGGTGGATGGCGAATGTGTGTTGACTATACCGATCTCAACAAGGCATGCCCTAAGGATTGTTACTCTTTGCCCGAGATCGACAAAAAATAGACTCTCTCGCGCCATACAGATGGAAGTGCTTCTTGGATTGCTACAAGGGGTATCATCAAGTTCAAATGAAGCTCGAGGATGAAGACAAGACAGCCTTTCGTACTGATCTTGGGATTTTTTGCTATACGAAGATGCCATTCGGCCTGAAAAACGCTGGCGCCACATACCAGGGATTGATGGACAAGACCTTCGTGGGTGACATCGGAAAGCATATTGAAGTTTACATCGATGATCTAGTGGTCAAAAGTCCCGAAGAGGACCAAATGTTGAAGGACATCGAAAAAACGTTCAATTCATTGCGCAGCGTAAATATGAAGTTGAATCCAGCCAAGTGTTCTTTTGGCATGGAAGAAGGAAAGTTTTTAGGCTTCATAGTCACAAACGGCGACTTTAAAGTGAATCCGAAAAAAGTCCAGGCAATAGAACGGATGCCATCGCCGCGAACAATCAAAGAAATGCAACGGTTGGCCGGCCGCCTGGCCGCGCTTAACCGCTTTCTATCAAATCACGCCGCCAAGTCGTACCCTTTTATCAGCACGTTGCGCAACTGTGTCAAGAAGCAAGAGTTCAGATGGACCCCTGAAGCAGAAAAGGCTTTTCAGCAAATGAAAGAATGTTTGATCGAGCTCCCCACCCTGACTGCACCGTTTGTAAAAGAACCACTCGTACTGTACTTATCTTCTTCAGATAAGGCAGTAGGATCGGTATTACTGGTGGAAAGAAATGGAGTTCAAACTCCAATTTATTACGTCAGCAGGGTACTCACTGACCCGGAAACAAGATATTCCACGATGGAAAAATTGGTGCTTGCGCTGCTACACGCCTCCCGATGGCTGCGCAGATATTTTACAGGGCATGTGATCACCGTACTTACCAATTTCCATATCGGCATGATACTTCAAAAACCAGAAACATCCGGGCGGTTAGCAAAATGGGCTATCGAGCTGGGGGGCCACAACATTCTGTACCGGCCGCGCCCAGCCATCAAGGGTCAGGTTCTAGCGGACTTCATCACAGAAGTCCCAGTTGAGAAAATAAAAGATTGTGAGCTGGTGGAGACTCCCGAAAAAGACACGACAAATGAGACTTGGATGCTTTATACGGATGGGGCCTCAAATGAGGACGGCGCGGGAGCCGGATTGCGCCTAGTAAGCCCTGAAAACCATGAATTCACTTACGCCATCAAGTTGGATTTTAAAAACACCAACAACGAGGCGGAATACGAGGCGTTTCTGGCAGGCTTGCGCCTCGCCATCAAAATGGGAGCTAAAAATCTACAAGCACATGTTGATTCACTCTTGATAGCCAGCCAAGTCAACGGTATATACGATGCAAAGGGTGAAGTTATGGCCCTATATCTGGAACAAGCAAAAGAGTTGCTTCAACAGTTCAAGTCTCACAAGGTCATCCACATCAATGGCTCTGAAAACAAACCAGCTGACGCTTTGAGCAAGCTTGCTTCAACGTCCTTCCGACATCTTACCAAAGATGTAAGGATTGAGGTACTCAAGAACCCTTCAGTCTTGTTACGACAAGTCAATGTGATCGAGATAGGGCAGCCATCCTGGATGACCCCTATCATTCAGTACTTGAAAGAAGGAATACTCCCAGAGAATAAGGCAGAGGCAAGAAAGATTCAGAACAAAGCTCTGCAGTACAAAATGAATGGTGGTATCTTATACCGCAAGTCCTTCTTGGGGCCACTACTGCGCTGCGTGGACCCCCAAGATGCGAACTATCTGATAAGGGAGATTCACGAAGGAATCTGCGGCATCCATGCGGGACCACGCATGGTTGTTGCGAAGATTATGAACGCCGGATATTACTGGCCAGGGATGCATGTTGATGCCCTGAAGGAGCTGCGCAAGTGCGACTCCTGTCAGCGGCACTCTCCAAAAACCCTGCGCCCCAAGAACGACCTGATCCCCGTATCCACTGCTTGGCCTTTTCAACAGTGGGGAATTGACATGGTAGGACCCTTCCCAGACGCTCCCGGCGCCGTCAAGTTTATAATAGTGGCCGTCGATTACTTCACGAAATGGGTGGAGGCCAAAGCCCTTGCTTCAACTACAGCCATGATGGTGCGCAAGTTCATTTGGGAACACATCATCTGCAGATTTGGCCTCCCACTCAAGATCGTAACTGATAACGGCACCAACTTTGCGTCCGAAGACCTCCAAAAGTGGCTGCAAGAAATGAAAATCGAACACACCTTCTCCTCCGTTGCGCATCCTCAGGCCAACGGACAAGTTGAAAGTGTGAACAAGTGCATTGTCGATGGAATAAAGGCCCGACTGGGCACAAAGCGAAGAGGCTGGGTGGATGAGCTACCAAGTATCTTGTGGGCTCACCGTACCATGCCGAAAACAAGTACCGGCGAAACCCCTTTTAGCCTAGTCTATGGCTCAGAAGCGGTTATCCCGGCAGAAGTTGGCCTGCCCTCTCCGCGTTTGACAGCAGTCAACGCAATCGACAACGAGGCAGAACGTCGTCTTGACTTGGATTTGCTAGAAGAAAGGCGCGAAATTACGCGAATTAAAGAAGCCAAGTACAAAACACAACTGGAAAGGTACTACAACGCGCGAGTCCGCATCTGTACCTTCAATCCAGGGGAGTACGTCTTTCGAGACAACGAAGCCTCAAACGCCGAACGCCTAGGAAAACTAGCACCCAAATGGGAAGGTCCATACTTGGTTCACGAAGTGCTAGGAAAAGGGGCTTACAAATTGTGCACACTAGATGGACATATCATCCCGCGCACGTGGAATGCACAACAACTGCGCAAATGCTATATGTGACTACTATAGGCCCTGCGCCTTTATCCACTAAATGTTTGGCCATGCGCCTTTTACTTTTCCATGTTGGCTACACGCCTTTTACGATTACAAGCAATGTATGTTTGGCCTAAGCGCCTGTTTCCAAGTTAATGAAAACATACGACATGTTTTCTTTTACGCTGACTCCTTTCGTTACAAATGCATGTTAAACTTCTGATTAGCACGAAAACACTCCAGTTACGCTCGCACAAGAGCCTCTCTTACATTTATTCGCGCTAACTTAACCAAAGTTTCTAACAACAGTGCAATAATTGTAACGGAAAATAAGCAAACATACTATTTAATAAGCGCAACCGCGCAACAGTTATAGATACACAATGTCATTCATTAGATAAAAGCGCGCCCGCGCAAAAGAGTTACATCAGAAACCTACTGGAATTTTTTACAAGGCACAAAGCCTGTTGACAAACCTATTCAAATTCATCATCTCCACTGCCATCATGCTTATCGCCTTTATCGCCATCGCCGCCAGGCTTACCGTCATCACCATCATTTCCACCATCATTGCCCGCCGCTTCATCTTCGTCAGAGAGTTCTACGTGCTCTGGGGGATCAAGAATGCCCTTCATACGTGCACACCAGTCATCGTGTTCTAGAGCCTTCGAGACCAAATCCATCACAGGTAAGGCTAAATGATAATAAGAATTTTCAGCTCGAGCCAACTCGGCATCAGCTCCATCAGTTACCGAGCAATGACTGGCATCAAACTCTTGTCCAAAAATTTCTGCGGCATGCTGCGAACACTCCATATAACCTCCGCGATGTCCAACGGCGCGAGAAGCATCAATGAGAGCAGCGACAGTCTGGTCCAGCTCGCCAGCATTCAGAATAGAGTTAGCCATCTGCATCAAAATAAGCAAATAAGGAACTAACTTGGTAAGTAAAACCAAAGTTAAGATATACCAGAACTATTCCCCGGCCGCGCAGCCACTCGGCATCAGAGACGAGAGTATCCACGATACCCTGAGCTTCAGCATAATTAGTCTGCGCTACATTAAGAGCCGCAGTACTAACATCACGCGCTTCCTCAGCCCTCAGCTTTGCCTCTTCAGCTGAGGCAGCCTTAGACTTTTCAGCCTCCAGATCGATCTCCAAAGATTCACTTTTGTCAACCTGCTCTCGCAGGCGACGTTTCAGCTCAGCGATCTCGACATCCTTGGCCCGAAGATCCTTGTCTTTGCCCGACAGCTGCAACTTCACATCAGCAAGCTCAACCTAAAAAGGACAGGACTTAGGATATTTTTCAAACAAAGCACAGAAGGAAAAGGTATAAGTTGTACAAACCTCAAGCTGTTCCTTAGCAGCCTTAGCAGCTTGCACACCCTCGACCTCCGCCGTCAACTCCACAATCTTGGCTTCAAGGTTGACAATCTTGTTACGAGCCGCGGCCGCGCTCTCATTGTCCTTCTCGCATATGCGCTTGAATTCGGTTTTCTCCTTAGCCAGCTGCTGTTCAGCAGCGTGAAGCTTGTTTTTCAAGCCCTCGCGCCACCAGTCTTCTGCCTTCTTATCAGCTTCAAACTTCGCCTTCTCTTCATCAAGGGCAGTTTTCGACTTCTCAAATCCACTAATACGCTTCAACATCCGCTCGCGGTACCTCTCCCAGTCCGACCGCTCCCTAACCATTGTCCGCCACTCACGGACGATTTGGTGGTTAGCAGCGCGAGCATTCGCCTCCCCGAGCATGTAAGTACGATACAGCCCTTCATGAGTTTTCGCCTTCTGCCTATTAACCTCAGCAGGAGTGAAAGAGTTTAAGAACCAGTCGCGGCAAGGGCCGAACTCTTGAAAGGTGTCCTTTTGCCTCAAATTCCAGGGAGCCTGGTGGGGAGCATTACCGCGTTCCTCTTCGGTATAACTTTTATAGTAGATATCACCAAGAGTATCCTTCGCCCCGATAGCTTGCGGAATATAACCCCCGGCGCCACCAGAGCTCGCGCCACTAGAAACATACGTAGGGCGGGTAGGTTTTTCAACCTCAGGTTCTTTTCGTTTCTCTTGATGGGGCTTTGCAGACCCCACGACGCTCAAAACCTCCGGACCCTGCGTTTTCTCTTGAATAGTGATAGCAGCGGCACCGGTATATCTCAATGAATCATCAATAGGCTTTTCAACAGCTTTTTGCTTCTCCTTCTCCATATCAGAGGCCTTCTTCCTCTTCGCCTCCTCAGCCTTCCTATCTTCCTCGGTTTTCCTCTTCTTCTCTTCCTCCGCCTTCTTCTTCTTATCCTCATCAGCCTTCCTCCTACGCTCTTCAACAACCTTCCTCTGTTCTGCGGTAGCCTTCGCCTTATCACCCTCAGCAACATGTTTATCCTTGGCAGTCTCAGCACCAGCAGCCTTGGAAGATCTAACGGTAATCTTTGGCCTCTTTGGCTCTGGCTCCGTAATCACAACACCCTTCTCAGGGGTTTTCTTCTTACCCTCTGCAAAAACCAAGGGATCAAGAAAAAGAGCAACAACAAGGAAGAACTAAAAACAAACTTACCAGGAGAGAACCTATAAAGTGAGCGCAGATTGCTCTGTTTACCAAGCACAAGAGCCCCGCCAACCTTCGACGCAACGGACACACCAGCAGGCGCCTCGCTCCTCGTTCTTTTTCTGCTGATCAACTTCTCAGCAGCCTCCTCTTCTTCTTCCTCTTCCTCCTCATGCGCAACAGAGGAAGGAGTAGCGCCAGCGTCCGGGTTGCGAGAACCCGCGCTCCCTGAGCCACCAGCTCCAGTCTTCTTTCCGCCTGCGCGCGACAAACCTTCAAGTGAGTCACTAACAATCACGAAATCTCTCAAGTCACTCTGACGAAGGCGAAGGCGAAAAATACCTTTATCCACAGCACCAGTGGTTGCGCGACTACTCCCAGCACCCTTGCTGGTCACCTCAGCATCCTTCTTCTTCTTCACTGGTTTTTTCTTCTTCTTCTCTTCTGGGTCAATATCCAAGTCGCGCAACACACCTGCAAAGACGTTAGACCACTAACTTAGCTCTCCGTTCGAAGACCCTACAGACTCCTCGCTGGAAAGATAGACAACCTCTTTCCCAGCAGAAGTCACAGAGCGCAAAGGGCGAGGGTTCGGTATGTGCGCACCTTCGTTTGCAGTAGGCGGCGAGGCGAACGCATCAGCAACAGGATACATAAAGTTAACCTTTATCTGGTCATACCAATATTTTCTCCGTCTTGAAGCGGGCGCACGCCCATCTTACCGCCAAAAGTGGCGAAGGCAGCTTGATACAAACGCGCCTCTACAAGACAAATCGTATATATATAAAAAAACGCAAGCTGCGAAAGATCAGTGAAAATAAGGAAATTACTAACCTCGGTCATCAATCATTAAGATAGGAACTTCCTTGCTATCAGGCAGCCACTGATCGCTCATCCGCGCCGCTACCAAGACATTCTCCCCAAACACTCGGTTTGGGGTGGCAGTAAGCTCCCGATACCAAGCCTCAGTCTTGGGGATCGCCAAGTCTTCCTTCACGATCGCTTTAGTCCAGTCGCGAAACGTCATGGGTATCGGAATTACCTCCTCCCGGATATAGAAAAACTTTGGTTTCCAGTCATGGAAACTCTTGGGAGGGTTTAACAGTATCTTCTTCGCCGTGCCTCGGCTGGCGAAGGAATAAAAACCCATGTTCCTCTAAAGTTGGTAGAAAACCCGGAATTTATCAACAGTTGGCTCTATGCCATGAGCCCAGCACAGGAACTCGAAATGTCGAACCCGGACCATCCCTGGTGGGCTCAGCTGAGATATATGGAACCCATAATACTGAAGAATATGGGCCATGAAGTTCGTCGCCGGCAGTCGGAAATTACCTTGATGAAAGAAGTCTTCAAACAAGGTGATGTACCCCGGCGGTGCGTCGGCAGCCGTCTGGTTCTGGCCGGGGTACCGGGCATCCCACTCCGGTGGGAACCGGAAACTACGTGAAAGCTGTTCAAAAAGCCCTAAATCCCACCGGAGAACAGGCATAGGACCTTCCTCTCCGGGATTATCTTCATGTTGTTCTTCAGCCATCGATAGATAAACAAAGGTCTTGAATATTCTGGAAACAAGCTTGATAATCTGCTACGATGTTCTTCAAGAACTTGAAGATCTGCTGCAACCGTGTTCTTCAAACTTTGAAGATTCAAAGAAGTTCGAGAGGAAATAAAGGAATAGTAGAAGAGAAAAGTGATAAACCTCACGTCTCATTGGATATATATACCCATCGCATTTAATGCGATGGGTAATCGTGCCGAGGTCGCCGCAAGCAAGGCCAATCAGAAAACGCCACGTAAGGCGTATTTCCCGGAGTGACGGTTACCACGCGCGCGTGGGCCTCACTCTCTGAGGAAAATACGATTCGTCAGAGACAAGTTGATGACAACCGTCAGAGTTCAACTCAAACGTCACCAACCACGAATTTCTCACCAACCTGTCAGAATTCAAATTTCGAGGTTTTTCCCGCCCAAAGTCATTAGCAACTTCATGTAAAAGCTAACAAAGCCAGCAACAAGCCTGGTAGCCGCGCCGTAGTAACCAACAACTTACACGCGCGCCGTCTACCAAGGCCAGAAGCATCATTCTACTTTATTTTCTTAAGTCCAGAGCTCCAACCACTTGCCTTGCGCATGGTGCAGCACTGGACTGGGGGGACTTGAAGGGGTATGGTCCCAAAAAGCTACGCAACCCCCTGTAAGGTCGCGCGGGGCCATACTCCTTACTCAGCAATTTTCTTGATTGCCAACCTCGCGCGGTCTACAATACATCTGTGTAACACGGCGCGAGGTCCACATAAGAGTAAACTCCAGTTAGCAACACTTAGCATTCTAAAAAGAACATCTGAAAGCCCATGCCTAGCGTGAGGTAATAACGTGCTCAGCAAGAACCATGCGTAACTACGGCGCAAGGCCTTTCCAGATAGTACACAAGGTACAAGTGGCAGAATAAAAGAGCCAATCAGGGTCCTTCTGTTCCTGCGCAATCGTGCTCCACGATCGTCTGACATGCAGGAGACAAAAAGTACTTAAGGACGCCTATGTGGCACCAATCACAGGGCGGAGACAACTGCCCCACGATCTCCACTTACCTGCTGATGGCAGAAGGGCGACCAGGCCGACAACAGTGACACGTGGCTCCAATCACGTTGCGCCAGCTCCATAAAGCTCCTAGAAGCCACTAACGGTCGACACCAGTGAGACAAGGAGCATATCCTCCATGTTGTCGCCTTCCGGCCCAAGGCCCATCAGCCCACACCCTCTTACACCTCTCCGGCTATAAATAGAGACCTTCACTTCACAGGTTATTCATTCCATTCCCTCTACTCTCACTTAATACTTAATTCTCTCCCCCAATACAGTCGCTTATTCTCACGCCGGAGCCCGGTTAAGAGGGAAACCCCCACATTCCCCTCTTAACGAGTAACGGTGTTCTGTTTTGCAGACAAACCACGGTCATTAAGGAGCTCAGGAAACCATAAAGAAGATTAACCATCATGGTAGAAACATAAACCAAACTGATTAGTCCCGTAATTAGTTCCGTGTTTCTTCATGGACCAAAATGGCAATAAAACTGAAACCACAGGGACCCAGATGCAAAATGTTTGAGTTTTGGACTAAAGTGGCAAAACTGATCAAACCACAGGGACCAAAATGACAGTTTACTCATTTCGATTTTTTCAATTTCGTTTTGACCAAATTGAAACAAAAAAAAACGAAAAAATATTTTGGTTTGGTCGGTTGGGTTTTTCGGTTTCGTTTTAGTTCGGTTTCGGATTTTTCAGTTTTTTTTGTATCATTTTGGTTTTGCTTTTTTTTTTTGTTTCGTTTTCGTCGGGTTTTTTCGGTCTCCGTCCCGACTCGAACATAAGGTATATTAATGATAAAGTCATGTTTTGAGAAATGGCAAAAAAAAACCAACCCGTTTTGACCCGAAACCCATTTCGAACTAGACTAGATCTGACCCGAACCCGTTTGGACCCGAATCCATTCCAACCCGGACCGTTCTGACCCGACCCAAAACAACCCTTTTTTTTATTTTGACCCATTTTAACCCTTAACCCATTCCGACCCTAACCCGTTCTGACCCGACCCAACCCATTTGCCAGTCCTACTTTGAAGACATTCAATTTATTTCAATACCTGAATCAAAACAACGCACCACCACCGGTTGATTCAGAAGCAAGAGAGTCATGGAACAGATCTGATTTGATGAAATTTGCTGAGTATTTGGAATCTTGGGTTCCGATCAGGCTGAAAGGAAGCTGTAATTACTCACCAGACTTTTTTTTTGAACGGTGAACTTCACGTATAAGGTTACGACACTCTCCAAATTGGAGAGCCCGTATTGCCCATTTTGGCCAGACTATGTTGTCTTAACCGGGCCCATGCTGGCTTCAAAGTTTGGCTTTTTTGGACGTTCCCCCGGGAAACCATACCGCCGGCTGCCACTTGACTGTCGTTGTGCCACCACAAGAGCATAGCTCTCTGGCGTAACACACGGTGGGACTAAAACCCAGTTGGGCTCGGGTTCGAACTGACAACCTCACACAAGACCGTCCAAATCCTTCATTGCATATATCCAACCCAATATGACACAAGTGGGAATTGAACTTGAGTCTCCATTAGCTTAGGTGTTAATTTGGAACATGGACCTCAGGCTGGAATCAGGGGCTCAGGCCCAACCTTTTCTCAACCTTCTACTATTCACAAAAATCCTCCTGATGGGCCACCTATTTTTTGGGCCTGCTTCATAGTCTGTTGGGTCAACTACTCTAACCGATTTTGGGCCTGAATATTTTTCCACTTGGGCCAACCAGCATAGATCTCATCTCAAAAATGCGGTCACCTATTTTTTTATTCCGTATAGCATGCATTCTGTATAACCAATATCAAGTTACTTGATTTATATATATTCAAAACTTTTTTGTCTCTTGATTTGAAGCATGTAATGACTAGTTACAAACAATAAACTTTAGTTTTTAAACCATTTTTTTCCACAAATTTAATATAATATTTTTATTAAAGTTATGAACGTTATTAAGTCAAAATGTCAAAACAATTCGTGTGATTTACTAAAATAAATAGCAAGGACTTAGGAGCATTCGATAATTATTTTAAGACCAATTTCTGTATTTGTTAGTTTTTTTTATCTTTGGAAGAAAATGGTTTTTTTTTTCCAAACCTCAGTGGAATTTAACTTTATATTTAATATTGAAAGTGGAAAGAAATTGTTTGGAACGTACGAATTGAGTGTGAAAAAATTGTGTGAACACTTGTATTCTAAAACTAGATACAATTGGGTCTAAAATGTTGAAACTTTATATTTAACTAGTAGGGTGCCCGCGCGATGCGGCGGGGGCGACACTTTGGATTGCGGCACTCGTTGCTGGTAGTTTTCTTATTTGTATATGATAACATTATTGTGGTGGATATATGTCATAAGTGTTACACATGGGAGCCTAACACTTATAATGTCTTGCAATGTTCGATCAACTGCCTCTATCGCCTGACGTTTCGCCATCGATGCCTCATCCCATATAATTAACTTGGAGGACCTAATTAGTTGACTTATAATTCCTAAAATTTTGGGACATAGTTTACTATTTATCTACTAAATATCGTAAATTAGTATTAAATAATTCCTAAAATTTTGGAATATAGTTTACTATCTATCTACTAATATCGTAAATTAGTATTAAATAATTCCTAAAATTTTGGAACATAGTTTATCTTCTATCTACTAAATATCAAAGTTTTGTTTTGTTATAAAAATTAATAATAAATAAAGTATAGAAAAACTGTTTTAAACATGTAAAGATTCGTTTGTTAATAAAAAATACTAAACAAATGACAAAAGTATATTAGTTCAATCGAGATGTAAATTATAAGTGCAATAAAATAACACAAAACATAAACTTCAAATATAAAATAAACTTTATTATTCATGGGATAGTCTAGATCAAACAAAAACAACTGAAAATGAAAAAAAACATAAAAACACTTGATATATTTCATCTAATTTCTCTTCTTTTTTTATCCGTTTTTCTTGTTTGTGCTCGAATCAACAGTATCATCTAATTCATTTTCTTTCTCATCGTCCTCAGAATCATCTAAATTTATAACCTCGACCCATTTCCATTCAGAGAGTCTCTTAGATCTTTTCTTTTGATTCTCATACTTCCGATCCTTAAAAAACAAAAATTTAATAAAAAAGTTAAAAAATGATTAAATAAATTTTATAAAAAAACAAATATTGAATACAAAAATTTTAAAAAGATTAAATAAATTTTAAAATTACCTCTTTACTAAATTGACGTTGAAGATTAGACTTGTATGGACTGAACATTGCACCATAAGAAATAATTTCAACACTATTATCACCATCATCCTACAATAAAACACCAAATAATAACATAACGAACTTGTTAATATGAAAGATTATAAGCGAAAATATTACTTAAAAACTAACAAAAGCTTGTTCGACAACTGGGGTGTTTAAATTGGTGTGTTGAATCTGAAAAATCAAATAAGTTAGTATTCACATAAAAGTAAATAAAAGAAAACAATTATTCGTTATTGCGATATAACAAAACTTATCATAGAACCGACCTTAGATTTTTCAATATCGCATGCTTGTTTTTTCGCATCAAGTGAATTCAGAACTGGCTCCACATTTTAAATCTGTTTAGCAATAGAAATGTAGAATTGTGAGTGTTTGCTATGTATTTATAGTAGTCCATTAGGGTTTAGTTTTAGATTGGTCATCCACTTATTTAGGAAGTTTGTTGTGAGTTTTAAGTTTTTAAAATAAGATGCACATATCCTGTTTAGTTTGTTGTGGCATATTTAATAGGAAGTTTGTTGTGAGTTTTATCTATACTATATTAAACATGTCACAACAAACTGACTCTGTACAAGTAAAATTAAGGAATATTTTAGTTTATTAATGTCGTTCAAAACAAAAAACTTGGGTAAAAAACAAATGTTAATGCACGGTAGCTAGGTAATGGTCAAAGCTGGCTTGGGTAAAAAAACAAATGTTGGCTTTAATTGTTGGTGCATACATCTGTCGACTTTGTCTTATATCGAGTCTCGGACTGAAAGTTTGAAGAGGTCTAGTTTGAGAGTGTCCTGCTAGTTTGAGCAGGGTCTAGTTTGAAGCAGGCTGTGTCACCTTCAAACTAGAGGGTCCCTTCACATGCCACTTTCAAACTAGAGGGTCTTGTCCTATAAATAGGCTTCAAACTTTCTCATTTGTAACTTTCTGATTTCCGACGCCGAAGTGCTGTCGAAGTGTCTCTGTACTGTAAATCGTTCAAGATCAATAAACAAGACATTTATTAGTGAATACAAGCTAAACGAAGACCGAATCAATGAATTCCGCCTCTGATTCAGTCTGAGCACTCTTCTGATCGACTCGTTAGGTCGTTTCACGATCCTACAAGTGGTATCAGAGCTCAGGAGGAAGAGTTCTTACCGTTTAGCTCGTTTTCGCTAACAAAATTCTGATTTTCTACACCTTCTTTCACAAAATTGATACTTTTCACGGTTAAAATCGGCTAAAACTTTCACAATGTGTGCGTAATTGTGTTTTAACAAACCCTTGAAAGTTTCAGCTTAAAATTCGAAGTAAAAGTGGTAAAAATGACTTGAAAACTGCTGACCGTTTGAAACTGCCAGCACCCTACCGTTTGAAACTGTCACCCTATTGTTTGAAATTGACCCTATTGTTTGAAACTGAACCTGGCAGTTTGAAACTGCCACCCTATTGTTTGAAATTGACCCTATTGTTTGAAACTGCCACCTGAAAGTTTGAAAAGGGGGTCCTGTTTGAACCTCTAGTTTGAAGTGGACCTCTAGTTTGAAGGATACACCTCCAGTTTGAAGGTGTCACCAGTTTGAAACTGCCACCTTCTGTTTGAAACTGGCTTCCGTTTGAAACTGTCTTCAAGTTTGAAACTGACGTCAAGTTTGAAAGTGCTGTAGTTTCAAACGATACAGGACTATTCCGTTTGAGAGGTGATCTAGTTTAAATTTGATATTTCTCTTAACGGGACTGTCTTGAAAAACGGGTTTCCGAATCATGGATATAAATTTCTTTAATATGACTAGAAAAACACTTGATAGAATAAATGTGTTAAAGAAAGAATTTGATTCATTTTCAGGTTATCCAGGAGAAAGTACAAAGAGTATCATTGAGAGGTATAGCCATCTTGTTCGCTCAATGTCTGAGAAGGGTATTAAAAAAGAATCAGAAGAATGGGTTGAAAAATTTGTCAGTGCTTTACCTCAAGAAGAATGGAAAAATTATATCTTAAACTTGAAGACTTCTGGAGAATTTTCTCAACTGACAATTTCTCCACTCATTAAAAAGATTGAAGAACAGATGGTGATCAATGCTGAGAAGAAGAAAAGTCAAAGTGTAAAATCAATATTAAAGAAGAGCAAGAGTAAAGGTGTCCAAGTGGGAGAGGAACAAACTGAAGAGATTTCAGTGATGAAGAATGAAAAGAAATCTGCTGATAAACAGAATCTTGAAATGAAGGAAAATTGTGAGAGGTTGAAATCAGAAAATGACAAACTGTTAAGTAATTTGAACAGTTTGACATTAGAAAACGAGATTTTGAAAGAAAAGGAAAAAGAATTTGAAAATGAAAAATTGAAATTTGAAAAAGATTTTCAAAGTCAAATGAAGATTTTAGAAGATGAGAAATCTGCTATTTTTAAAAATAATCTTGAAAAACAAATTGAAATAAATTCTCATCTTCAGAAAATCATTCGACTTGAAAATGAAGCTGAAAAAGCTCGCATTAAAATCAAAGAGCTTGAAGAGAAATTGATAGGTTTTGAGACTTCGTCATCAACACCAGATTATCCCTGTCCAAAACCGATCAATTCTGTTCCAATAAGTGACAATGTCACAAACTTTGATAAAGTCAAAGTTGAAGATTGTGATGAGAAATCTGATGATGAAAAAGATAAAATTGAAAAACAAAAATTGTTTTTGAAATTAAAAGATCAATTTCAGAAAACTGTTCTGCAATCGACTGAAAAGGGAGAATGCTCTAAGCAAAAACCTTTGAAGAAGAAAGTGGAACAGAAACAAAAAATTAAAAATGAGAAAAATGTTCAAAAAGAAAATAATAGATCATCAGATCGATCATTCAATCGCAATCAAAAACCACAAAAAGTAAAAAATGAAAACTCAAAAATTGTTGGTAATAAGTGGTGCAGGTCAGACCACAGTGCTCAAAAGTCAAATCCAGCAAACAAAAGGAGCAAGGATTATCACCAAGCCAAACAGTGCTATGATCTGAATATTTGGGCTGGAAATGGTGATTGGTATGATAACAGAGTGTGTTACCAATGCGGTTATCAAGGACACATTGCTGTTAACTGCCAGAGTTGGAGTTATGAGACGAGGAGATGCTATAATTGCCATATCAAAGGTCACATTGCCAGAGATTGCTCAAGGAGATCAAATGAAAGATTGAGGGTTAATTCTCAGAAGATGGCAAAGAAATCAGTCAATGTCAAGCCCAAAGAACAGAAGGTTCAAGAACCTAAAGTTCAAGAAACGAAAGTGAAGCTTTCTCAGGGGCAGAAAGACAGACTGCGAAAGAAGAGGAAGAAGGCGAGAGAGTATCTCGAAAGGATCTTGTCCTCGGGTTCATCTGTTGGTAAAAATAAGAGTTCTGATGAATCAACTTCCTCGATGGCAAAGTCAAGCAAGACGAATTCATCGGATACAAATCTGAGGACGAAAGAAGATAAGAAAAAGAAGAAAATGATCGGCGATGAATCTGACGTATCAAAGTCAGACAAGCCACCTTCAGGCGATGAATCTGACAGGTCAAAGTCAGACAAGCCATGTGCTGGCAATGATTCTGGTTCGTCAAAACCAGAGGAGCCATTGGTTGAGGTAAAAATGGAGAATTCAGGTTTAACAATGGATGATGCAAATTTTCCACCATTGTTGAACAAGAATTCGAAATCACCCAAGGACCGTCAGGCTTGGGTGAATCTGTTTAAATAGAAAAACCTGACTTGCCGGAGTTCCCAGGTTGGTAAGCGTGGAACAGGAATCGGCACATTTCTTGAGAAATTCACGAAAGTGATATTTCGACTTACAAGTGGTAAATCAGGGACATTAAGTTGTACTTGATTTTCTACATGTGATTGTGTTGTTAAAATCGATAAATGTTAAATCTTACAAGTGGTTAAAAGAACAAAGTGATGGATGAAACCCCGAATTTGTGAAAAGACACACAAAACTTATTTTCCGGAAAAACCATTTTGATTAAAACAAACTTAAGTGTTTTGAAATCACTATGGGAAAATGTTTTGTTGTCAGGGGGAGTTCTGATTGTTCATGCCAAGTGAATGGAGAATTGAAGTGATTCTCATCATGTTGTCACGTTTCTTGTACAGCTTGTTTTCAAGTTTTCCCAGAAAATCAAAATTGAGACATATTTTGATTTTAGGGGGAGTAAAAATTAGAAAATTTGAAAATGTCAAAAACATTGAAAAAAAAATGCAAAAATGAGTTTTGTTGTGAAAAAGAGGAAATGATAGTAGATCAGTTGGACTGTCACAGCATGCTAAAGAAATGTAAAGTTAAAATGTGATAAACGGTCTCACTAACGATGTGACGATAGGCTCAGCTAGACTAGTAGATTTGCGATAACGATACAAACTTAAATGAAAAAGCCTAGTTCTAGTGGGAAACATGGTCAAAAGCATAGTACTTAGTTTTGTCCTTCTTGACTGTGTGCCTACTCAGTAAACGCTGATTGTCGAAAGACATAAAACTGGTTAAGTTTGTGAACTTTCACAACTTTGCTAAAAAGTCCTTGTGATTGTGCATTTCATTTTGCAAAGATTTAAACTTGTTTTATTTTTTTATTTTGTTTAAGCATCGGACATCCTCTGCGTATATGTGAGTATCGACCTGGATGTTGTTGCCTAAACATTCTGCTTTATTTTCTTTGGTGTTTCGTTTAAGCTTTGGATCACCTCTGCGTATACGGGAGTATCGACCTGGTGGTTAAAGCCTAAACAACTTCAACTTGTTTTATGTTTCTTATTTTGTTTAAACATTGGACTTTCTCTGCGTATACGGAAGTATCGACCTGATTGTTAATGTTTAAACATTCTGCTTTGTTTTCGCACAATTCACAGTCGATAAAATTTAAAGGCATTACTTGAGTCAGTGTATTGCATGATGAGGGGATATGCTGAGATCGTGGGGTCCATAAGAACTTAGTGCTATCTTAATATACCTTAAAGTATCGGTAAGCAGATTGAAAGTTTTTAGATTGAGCTTAAGAGGACAAATATATCGTCAATCTACGTGAATCGTTTAGAACTTAAAATGTTTAAAGCTTAACGGTGTCAGTGATTGGTCAAAAACTGATATGATCCTCTTGCACAAGCTCACAAAAATAGTGTTTGTAAATATTTCTTTACTGCATTTCATTACATTCAAAATCCAAAAAGATTTTAGTGTGTTTTAGTATAAATTTTAAAAAATACAAAAAGATTTTCGACAACTGATGTTGAAGAGCTGATGTTCAAAATTCCAAGTGCTGTACATGATGAACTGGTTTGGGAGTGTGTGTTTAAAAGAAAAACTGATTTTGAAAAAGAAAGTTAGATTAGTTAATCAGGGTCATTAATTTGAACTTGATGTAACTATTACTAGTAAGTTTTTCTTATTGATTTAAGTAAAAACTTATGTGTTTGTGAGAATATTGTGCAGGAAATGAGCTGATCAGAGATAAAGCCAAGGATGTGATCTCTAGGTGATAGCTAATTCCAGACGGCGATCCCATCATGATGAGAGGGGGAGTCTGACGAGGTTAAAGCCAAAGAGAAGATCCTGGTATATGCTAAGAAAGAGAAGAGACTGATAAAGACTGAAGATGCGAAGACTCGACACTTAAGACTCGTCAACATCTGAGGGGGAGTCTGTTGGTGCATACATCTGTCGACTTTGTCTTATATCGAGTCTCGGACTGAAAGTTTGAATTTATCATGTTTTTGCCCTTTTTCAAATTTTCTAATGTTTTTGGATTTTCAAACTAAACCCTTCAAACTAAACCCTTCAAACTAAACCCTTTGAAAGTAACAATTCTAACAAGACTCGATATAAGACGAAGTCGACAGATGTATGCACTAACAAAAACTTTTTTCAATCGAAGATGGATTGACATTTTTAATTGGAAAATCATGATCTGAATAGATTTTAGAATCACCAAACAAAGTGTACAACACGTTATTACTCTTAACGGTAGACACAGATTCTTTTACTTCCTTGACAGGATTAATCACTTGTTTGGCAACTTGTTGCACAACAGGAATAGGAGGATCACAAAGAATATGATTCTCAATTGGAATTTCTATTCCCTTCTTCTTATCAAGTGATTCATCCTGGTCATTCACATATGATTCATCATCCGACGAATCATAGTCCTCAATGATTGGAGGACTTTGTTTCGTAGATGTTGAAGTTTCTGTTTGCTCAGATGATGTACTTGAAGAACTGTCCGATTTGAACCCTAGGCCAGTAGTAACTTCCTCATAATCAAGAGGCACACTGGGTTCAAAACGAGGCATATCCTCTTCATCAGGCGACTTGGTATAGTCGTGTCTCAAAGGGGGTGGACACTTCCTATAACCAATGCCTTTAACGTTTCCCTTTAGTTTCTGAACGTCAATGATGTGATCGAGCACATATCGGGAGTTAGAATAACTCTCCAATTTGAGCTTGATCGCTTCATATTCACACTTGGCCACGGCTAGCTCTTTCTTGGTTTCCTCAATGATATTAATGTAGTTATTAATACCAATTTGTTTGTTGAAAACAGTTTTTGTTCATTCGGAAACACTTTTCTTTTGGGTTTCAATAACTATTTTAAACTCCTTTTCATTGCGAGCTAAGGCCATGTTTGCCTCTTTGCACTTTGACAGTTCAATAACCAAATTCTGATTGTGAGTATGAACCTTTTCAGATTCAAGCTTCACATCTGCACAAGCATTACAAACACTAGGAGCAGAAGTTTCAGTATTTACCTGACTCGTAGAGGCTGAGACATTTGCCATAAAGGCAGTTTGAAAAGAAAAAGATCCATCTTCAGAATTATAATCTCCCGCATTCGAGCTTTCTTCATTTGAACTCCCACTATATCCCGAGCTATCATCACTTTCAGAAAACTCTTCCCTGTGAACATGCTTGATGTGATTGATGATCTTTACATAGCATGCTGTTCCACCTCCTTGATTATTGTCACCCAATTGTACAGACCAATCGCACCCTTCATCAGCTTGAACGGTCAATGCTTGATTAGTGTTTGAAGGTCCAGACTGGTTCTGATTGTTGTTCACTGCTACTATCCTTCTTTCACGATTTTCTTGATTTGCATTAGAAGTACTCGTCTGATTTCTGAACGGATTCTGATTGCCTTGTTTGCTTGGTAGGGTGCACTCACGTTTGAAGTGACCCTTTTCGCCACAATTGTAACATGTAACCGCATCTTTATTGAACCCGTACTTCGTATCATTTTTGCCTTCCAACGAAGTTCTTCCAGTTCGAGTCATGAAATCCTTTGCCCTTCTAACAGCACTTGCAAACGCCCACTTGATATCCATTAACTCCATTTCATCACGGTCTATCTGCTGATAATCTTCATTGGTCATATTGATGTTTCCAATTTGACCTGCTACCAATCCACAGTATGAACTGAACATTGTGTTGAGAAGTTCCAAATGTTCCTTTGCAACTTCTACACTGACTTTTGAAAGATTGGAAGTATCAACTCTGACAGTGTTGGTGTTTTGGGGTGAAGAATTGTTGGTATAATGCGCTTGTTGTTGTTGTGGTTGGGCTTGAGGTTGGGATATGGTTTGTGACATGTAAGCACTTTGATTCCACTGTGGTTGGGCTTGATTGAACTGTGGAAACGGAGATGAGCTTGTATTGGATACAAACGCCGTTTGAAGCTTCGGTTGCTGAATGGAACTAGAACTAGCTGAAGGACCAAAACCAGGCAAATACATTTCTGTGTTTTGAGGAGGTGCAGTTGCAATCCTTTTAGCTTTCCGAATTTCCTCTTCGTTCTTGTGCTCCAACTTCTGAATGAATTCATAAAGGCTGACATTGGCTGCATCCAGAGCGCCCGTATGCTTTAGAAGCTCAATGAATGGACTCCACTTAGGAGGTAGAGCATCAGCAAATCGTGCAACCATTTCCGGATGAGTTGCAGCAACTTTATAAGAACTCATTTCACTAATCAAATGATAAAAACGAGAAGTCATATCATTTAGAGTTTCATTCTCCAAGAACTGAAATGATTCAAACTCTTTCTTCAATAAATCATGGCGTATCTTTCTAGTAGCTGCATTTCCTTCTCCTCTCGCAACCAATGCATCCCATAAACCTTTCGTGGTCTTAAAATATGAGAATTGATGAAAGATGTCTCTGTGAAATGCTTGAGTGAGAATAGCATACGCCTTCTTCTCCAGATCATATGCCTTTTTGTCGGCTTCTTGCATATTATTGAAAGTTGTCGCATTTGATCCTGCTTCTTCAAGAGCATTGTTGCGTGGAGTAATGAAACACCTCCAAAGATCGGTGCTTTGCCCTTGAACGTATGTATGGAAACGACCTTTCCATGATGGAAAATCGTTCATATGATTCAACTTTGGTGGGCGATTGTTGCTGCCCGTTTCGCTCTCGCTGAGCAAAAGATTTTGAATATTTTGATTTTGATTAGATACAAGTGCCCATTGTCCTGCACTTATGGAAGGTTGACCAAAAACATTTTTGACCCAAGCTGCTGCAGAGGTCTGATCTTGACCTGGTCGCGAGTCCATACTCCAATCCCACGGACTTGTGCAGCTCATGTTTGATGTATGAAGTGGAATACCTGATCAAATTCTTGAAAACACACAGTTAGAACACTTTTACAAGTCCTCTGTATAAAATTGACAGCAGATGACGAAACACTTTCCACGAAACGGATCAGTTTCGTCGAAATGTGTTATGACGAAACGTAATTTGTTTCGTCGTAATGTATGACGAAACGCAAATTTGTTTCGTCGAACTGCCTGACGAAACGGAAATCTTGTTTCGTCGCTTGTTCGTTTCGTCAAGGATAATGTTCAGACAAGTGGGTGACAGTTGGTAACCTTTTTCAACTTAAATGATAACACTTACTGACACAGTACACCAATTTTCAACGAAACGTCATACCTGTTTAATCTAACAGTATGGCAAGAATATAAAATTGATTTTAATTCTTTTTCTTTTTCTATTTCTTTTAATTTCAAATTCAAGAGAGAGGCTCAAGAACAGTTTGAAGAAACTTTGAAGATATGAAGAACAAAAACCCAGACACTTGAATTTTCAGGTAAAATACCAACTTTCCGAAACACAAATTTTGACAAGACTTTCACTAAAAACCCGATTTATCACTTGAACAATCAATCTAACAAGGTTTTTAACAAAACTCTTTAACAAACAACAATATCCAAGCAGATTTTCAACACAATTTCCAGAAAAATATTAGTTTTTCAAGAACAAGATTTCAAGAAAATGATGAATAACAGTTACCAATACTTGATAAAAACCAACTATGTTTGATTTTAAACAAGGATAAGAGCCAATGCTCCGATACCACTTGTAGGTCCCGTTTTTCCAGTGAGGATCGATAACGAACACCTATCCTTGTTTATCACAAACACGGTAACGGGTGCGGAATCCCCGTGACGGTGCAAACCAAACAAAGTGTAAAACACACACGTAATCAAAGATTCAATATCTATTGATTAGGGATGAGAACGGATACAAACATATACAAACAATGTTTTAACAGACTATCTCAAAGTCTCACAACTCTCATCTGTTTCACACAGAAACTGTGAGGGGTATTTATACTAGACACAGACACAGACTATGACGAAACGCATAGAGGCGACGACGAAACACTAAAGTCGACAAAACACATTCTGTTTCGTCGACATACATATTAATCCTAAATCTGTTTCGTCGTTTGATATATGGAGCCCAAATGAAGTCAAAGGCCCAACCTCAAGTCCAAGCCCAATGAAGAAAGTTACGGCCCAGATGATGTTTCTATTGACAACTTTCAATTAGTCAAATGTTATGACATCATCATGACATCACAATGATGATGTCATGGTGATGTGTAAACGGGACTTGGCTTGCGGCGCTCCGTGCTTCGCGTGTCGAACTCTGGGGCGCACGACGGAGTAATGTCGTGACGTCGGGCTCGAGCCGGACCTAACCGAGTCAACCCGAAGTTGAACCGAACCGAGCCGAGTCGCGTCCACATAAAGTGTACCAACAATAGTCAAATTAAGTTCGGTTTACATGTTGGGCTATTTTCATGAATCTTGATCATGATCTGCTCACTGAACTTTCTACATTGAGTTAACTGTCATTTTCATCCTTGTGGTTTGTCTAATTATGTCGGTTCACACCAAATTTCAAATTTGTACTATTTCCGTCCCTGACATTCCTAAAACATGTCTGTTCCATCCAAAAAGCTAAGGTTGAACAGAATAATTGGACAAACCACAGGGACGAAAATGGCAATTAACTCATGTTTTTTTGGTTTTGGACGGAACTGGCATGTTTCAAGAATGTCAGGGACGGAAATGTTACAAATCTAAAATTTGGTCTGAACTAGCATAATTGGACAAACCATAGAGACGAAAATGGCAGTTAGCCAGTTAACTCTTCTACATTTGTTCAAATTATAATGAAAATTTGTAGCAGCATATTTTAAATTAAAAGTCTTTATTGTACTATAGTTCAAGAATGTATGTTAACACAGTTTCCTATTCTAGCAAGTAACCGCCTTTTGTTTCTGTTCTTGCATAAATGTCTACTTAATTCAAAAGGGTAATTCACAAAGTCAAGAAACAGTTAGAATCTCAACTAGAATTCATAAACCAACTAACTTCTGGAACGGTCATAACTGGACTATGAACCAAATGTCGGTTTCCCAGTTTCTATATTTAGCAAGACATCGGCTTTTGTTTCTGTTCCTGCATAAATTTCTACTTCGCTCAAACGGTTACATTTTAGTGTTTCTTACCTTTAGCTGCATAGGGTATGCAATGCCATCATCTGCTGTTGTCTCCCTCATACACCCGTCAATCATGACCCGTAATTAAATATATAGGTTGACATGGGTCACTCAGTTATGCAGCGGGTCGCTCCTTATTAAACTAGCTAACTTAGAACGGGTCCAGTTGATACTCTTTAAAATGACCCGGTTTGGCCGGTAGACCCGTAAAACTGACCCGATCCCGACTGCTATGAAATAATATCTATTTTTTTTTGGCGCCGGTAATTATTTTCTAAAAACAAGAATTTTGGAAAAAAAGTGTTCCGACAACCTAACCCAACCCACCTGACCCGTTTATTGTGCCTCTTTAGGACATACATCTCTAAACCAAATAACATAAATTTATTGTTGACATTATTTGTAAAACTAAAAAGTAAAATTTTGGTAAAAAAAAAGTGTTTCCAGACAAGCTAACCCACCTGACCCATTCATTGTGCCTCTTTAAGACATACATGTCTAAACCAAACAAATCACAGAAAGATACTTGACGAACGATTCATTTATATAGAAGATAAAAAAGTATACTAAAACAGTAAAACCTAAGTTTTATCGTTCTTTTACTTTATTTAACTCGTCAATGAAACCTGTATTTATTTTAGTTTTTCACATGGCATTTGTTTGGTAAAGTATGCAAACAATGATGAACCCGCAATAAAAAGCAACAAACTTTACCAGAATTTGGAGAGTTTCTGCATAAAATTTACTCATTGTAGGTCCTGCATAAATTTCCATTTTAAAACCCGCGTATAAAAAGCAACAAACTTTTCCAGAAATCGGCTTTTGTTTCTTTTCATTTCATAATGAGGGGGTGTTTGGGTTAGCTTATTTGAGTTAAAAAGGACTTTTCGTGAGAAGAACTTATTAACTTATGATATTTTGAAAATGACTTTTTAAAAAAGTGTTTGGGTTAGCTTATGAGCCAATAAGTCAATAAGTAGTTTTTTTTAAAAGGTGTTTGGTGTAACTTATTCATGTAAAATGGGGATTTAATGGGGATTTTGTTCATAAAAGGACTTTTGGGGTTTGAGAAGTGAGAAATCATGACTTCTTAAAAAGCCCCTTATCAAGAGTAAACTAAAAGTCATTTTAAAAGTCCTTCTCATATTTGCCAAACACTATTTTAACAACTTATTAACTTATAAAAGTCAATAAGTTAAAAGTTGGGGGAAAATAAGGAATCCCAAACACCACCTGAGACTAAGGGTGCACGGGGCACATGCGGTGACCCCATGCGGTGACTTCAGTTGCCGTGAGGGTACACCGCCACCATCCAAACTTTACCGCGTGGGGATGGCTTGGCTCGGTGAGTGGTCACCGATTGAGAGAGAGGAGAGAGAGAATGGGTGATTGGTTGTTAATGTGGTTCCACCCTTTTTCCACAAATTATATTTTTTTCTTCTTTTTTTATAAAAAAATAATTGTGTGAGTGGAGTGATGCCAAAGTTTGAGTGCAAAATGGGGACTTAAGAGGAGAGTTGACGTGGCGCGTGCTGATTGGGTGTGTATAAGAGAGGTCACTCCCCTCTTAGAGGAGTGCCCCTCTCCCCCTAAGAACCGAACTCGTGCTTCCAGTTTCTACTTTTAGCAAGAAATCGGCTTTTGTTTCTTTTCTCGCATAAATTCCTATTTCGCTCAAACGGGCAATTCAGAAGATCAACTAAACGGTTAAAATCCCATATTAGAACTGTGACAACCCGTGCTCTCGATCCCAATCGGAAATTGGTTATTATTATTATTTGTTACTAATAATAGCACGCGACGAGAGAAACTAACCGTTTGACTGTTTATTAGAAACAAGCGTATTTAATTTAGCGCGCGCCCATATATATGTAATGAGCAGTGTATTGTTTATGTGATTAATCGAACCCATTTTTCTTCATCAACAAGACGCCATAATTTAGGGGATTCCATCCATGGGCTTGGCCCAACCCAACTCACCTACACACTAAACCCTACCCATTATATAACACCCATTACCCCCTCACCCATCAGCCGAACCACAGTTTTCTCCTCTCTCCCTCCCGATTTTCGTGGTCAGATGATCGGAGCCGGACTGGCGCTCCGGCGAGCCCCTCTAGACGCTCGTTTTCACCGGTAAGCCACAACTCCTACCCACACACACACACTCAATCGCATCTCCTCAGCCATCACAGGAACGACCGGGCACCTCCCTAGGGTGGCGGCGCACGACATCGATAGGCAGAGAAGCTGGAGAGAAAGTGAAGCAGAAGGAGGCACGGCGGACGGACGACAGATTCGTCTTCTCGATGAC
Source organism: Helianthus tuberosus (assembly GCA_030545235.1). Classification (NCBI taxonomy): domain Eukaryota; kingdom Viridiplantae; phylum Streptophyta; class Magnoliopsida; order Asterales; family Asteraceae; genus Helianthus; species Helianthus tuberosus. The sequence goes on from CM060362.1 coordinate 8,241,878, forward strand.
CGGAAAAGCCGCAATCGGCGGCTGGGTTGTGGTTGTTTTCAGTTGGAGGAACGGACAAATCGAGTCATGGTTTCGGGTTTAATCGAGTTCGGTACAGGAGCTATTCGGATACTTCAGGTTCGGGTCCTGTTTAGGCGGTAGTAGTGATTGAAGATTGGGTGGTGGAACCCCATCAGCAACAGCAGGCGGCGTAGCGGTGGTCGTGTATAGCTCCTGCCTAGTATTATGATTCTTGATTTGTACACGTGTGATTTTGCTGAATCGAAGTATGAAGCAAATTACATTTTTTTTTTTGTTAACTGTGGTGCTTAGAGAATGTAGTTATGCATCTGTGATTGAAATTTCTTGGCTGTTGATTGAAAGCTTGAATCCATGCTTTCATGGAGTGTACAACCCTTCATGCGCAGAGTACAACTGATAGGTGCATATTATTGATTTCAGAAATGACGGGTGTCCTACGATGATTTGAAAATTTTGTGATTTAATACTTTTTGTCTTTTCCTGTTGATTCAAAAGAGTAAAAAGGTTATATGTTGTTAAATTGGCCCCCACCACTTAATTGTAATTTTGTGTATAGACCGTTCAATTAGGATGTTGGTTGTGTGAGTCCACTGTTGGACTTCAATTGCTTGGGCTTCCCTAGACCACTTGGGCCACATGAGCCGTGAACATCCATTATCTCTAAATGGGTCGCACATTGTTTGGATTGTACTCTATATTTCATTCGTACACTTAAGTATTAAGTCATGGTCACACACTAATTGAATATACATACACTTAAGTGTTTTGGTCGCACAATAATTTATAACCATGAGTCACCTGCTAGAATCTTTTGTGCAAACCTATACGTGTAAACTTATTTGTGGTACAAAATACATGATGAGTATTCTTTGTACACTGCTTTTGGACTACGTGACAAATGTGAAATACATGATTACTTGATACAGGTATGAAATACGTGATTCGTTTACAAATGGTCCTAACAAGTGGTGACCATAATAGGGTGTGGTTGACCGACTTATGACAAGTGCTTTATCTACTGAGCAAACCAAAGGTGAGTTCACACTTTCTACAAGGCATGGGATTCCCGGTGGGTTGGGAATGGGTTAAGAAGCTAAAACGAAACCTACATATTCACCTCTAACAGAATATGTACCTCCGTCCTCGGTTGGGAAGGACGACTACATTTAATCTGTGTATTCTCGGTTGGGTAGAGCACGTACCTCCGTCCTCGGTTGGGAAGGACTACAACCTATAACTTACTAGACAAAACTCTATCATGAAGTCCCTCATTTTTATATCGACTTAATCGCCGGGCGAATGGCGAGCGGGTCATTAGTTAAGAGCCACGAGATGACATCACCATGATGTCATGATGATGTCACCATTTAATATAATGTGAATATGATCTAGATTGTTCACTGTTGCATGAAGTCAACGAAGACTTTATTGCAAGGGTTCGTGGCACTTTAGAATGTTCACAAGATGTGATAAGTGTTCGTGGTCCATGAGGGTTCGTAGTGAAGTGGACGAAGTCTAAGGGTTCGTCCTTTATGCTCATGACGAAACCTCTACAAGCCTGCATGACGAAACCCCTCCTACAACATGCTGATGACGAAACTCCTTGAAGAAACATCAGGTTTCGTCGACTGTGAGTGGGACAAAACTCTTGGAGCTTTCTTCACATTGAAGTTTCGTCGTATAAAGGTTTCGTCGCTCAACTGATGTTTCGTCGGCTTCTTAGCTTTCGTCGTAGTTGCTTATATATATATAAGCAGCAGACACAGAACTAAAAGAACACACATAGAACAGACAAAACACAGTGAGACACGAGGGAACTAGAGAGTTTACAAAGATTATATGTAAACATTGTACTGTAACCGTTTTCAAGTATTAATACATTGTGTGTTAATCGTTGAGTCTCGTGTTTGTCGATTACGTGTTCGAACTTGGTTTAACTTACCCGTTTGGATTCCGCACTCTCGGGTTCGTCGGAAAACAGGGAATAGAGGTTTAACACGATCCTCCGGGTGGACCTACAGCAACCAATAATTGTTGTTACTGGGGTGGGGTCATGTGCAACAACCATTCCCGTGTCACACACCTTGACTTGAGCAGTGGACTTCTAGAAGGCAAGATTAGCCCTTCATTGCTTAACTTAAGCTACTTGTATTATCTTGATCTTTCTCGTAATTCGTTTAATGGAACGATTCCTATGTTCATTGGTTCCATGACCCAATTAAGGTATCTTAACCTTGGTTGGAATGAGACCGTGGGGTATGGTGAGGCGGGGGTTTGGGGCATGGGTTGACACGTGGAGTTCGAGCCCCCCCGCTGGTGAGTGACGTGTCCGTGGGGTATGGCGGGGCGTGGCTAGCCCGCGTGGCTTGGCCAGCTTTATTAAAATAAAAAAAAACAAAAATTAAAAAATACACACAACATTTAAAAAAAACCTAAAATTTTATTAAAATTTCCTAAAAATTACAAAATTCTACAAAAAAAAAAGATTACAAAAAAAAAAAACCTAAAGCGTTGGGTGGATGAAACGTTTGGCTTGGCCAAACGATTATATTTTAAAATTTAAACATGGCCTGCTATGACCTAGCCAACAAGCGAATAGGAGCCGGCCACGTAGGACCGCTAGGCATGCCCAACGCCCGGGCTTAAACTCCCGCCCAAGGGGCCACGCCAAACCCAAGCCCACCCGGGGTGGTGATTTGGTTGTTTTCAGCCAACCCCCGCCCCATACCCCATAGTTTGATTTTAGTGGAACCATTACCATGTTCATTGGTTCCATGACCCAATTAAGGTATCTTCACCTTGGTGGGAATAGGTTTAATAGAAAATTGGTTCCATGACCCAATTAAGGTATCGGCCAAATTGAGAAAATTGAGATAATTTAAATCCAATTTACCTAAAAAAATCAATATTTTTTTTATATTTCATTGCAACAACTTAGACGTATCATTATAACTAGTTTACATGCATCGTTATAATTACCATTTGTTTAAAGTAAAAAAAAAATCTACCATGAAGTTTATGGTATATATGTTTAAAAGGCAACGAAGCATATACAAGTTATTTGATTTTAAAAAGGTTAATTAAACTATATTTAGGGGGACGGTGTGATATCAGGGAGTGGATGGGGGAGTGGGGTTGCCGCACGGTGATTGATACCGGGTGGTGGATTGGTGAGCGGGGAGTAGGAGAGAAGGAGAGAAATCGGTGAGTATTCACCGATGGTGAAGAAGGAGGGATGGAGGAGAGAGAGATAGAGAGGAGAGAGGATAGAAGAACCAATCAATTTTTTTTTAATTGAGTGAGTGTTTGAATCATACCTAGTGTTCGAGTAGAAAATGGGGAGTGAAGGGGGTAGTTGACATGACATGAGATTATTGGGTAGAGAAAACTCAAACACCCTAAAGTGTTTGAATCATACCCTCCACCCTTAAATGAAAAAAAAATCCCAATCCGCCCCCTTCAAACAAGCAGAAATTTTTATTTTATTTTTATTATATACGCTACTAGTTCTTATGGAATTTTTAAAAATAAAAAAATAATATATGTAGATTGACGAACTAGCACATATATACCTTGTATGAGCTACATATATGTTGCTCGTCAATCTACATATATTTTTTTCCTAAACTTTTTACAATAATAAACTTTTATTATAAAAAGTTGAAAAAAATTGAAAAAAATTTGCTTGGTTGATAACGGTTCTCTCAAGTTCTCAAGTAAGCAACTATGTAGTTCTCTCATGATCCGCACCCTGAATATGTGTGTGTGTGTGTATATATATTTGAGTTATGACACTATTTTCGAATGTGCAACTAAAACAAACCCGCTATCTGACATCGGAATTGATTTTGAGGCGATAAACCGTTAAGAAAAGAGAATGGAGAAACCAAGCAAAACCCTAGCGACTTCAAATGTAACCATGGGTAACCCCAGCGACATATATAATAAAAAAGAATATACATTGAGTTTTTAGAAAAAAAAAATTAATAGTTTTGTCACATAATTTTTATAAATTTTCATCTAAATCACTAACTCAGTTTAACTTTTCTGTTAAGGAGAAGGATGTTTTAAATTTTATAAATTAAGACAAAAATTAATTTACGGCTTCTTTATATAAATCAGTTTTATAAAGAGAAAACGTCATTGGTGTGCAACACATAACAATGGATTACAACTTTTAGTATTTATCACTTGTAGAGATAGAAAAAAATTGTAAAACGTTACATATTTTTTAAATGTTTTGAGCACCTAGGAAATATGTTGGTAGAAATAAATATTTATTTAATTAAGATTATGAGGGTAAGTAACTAATACTTATTCTGAGTGACTTGAGTAAAGAAACTTTTGGTTCATGGCATTATAATTACAATTTGGTGGATAATTTTAAGGTTTGGCAACCATACATTGTTTGATTTGGGGGGGGGGCATTGGCTTCTGTTTTTTCCTTAGGAACGAATTTAAAAGAGTAAAAGATGAATTAAAAACTTGGTACATATGATAAGATTTTTTTATTTGATCTTTTTCAACAAGGTCACTAGCATTTTAGTTTTATAAAATTTAGAGGTTTAAGTAGATTTTATTTTTATAAAACTGATCTATATAAAAAATTAGAAATGAATTTATGTCTTAGTTTATAAACATCATTCGCCTTAATAGAAAAATTAACTTAATTAGTAGTTTGATGAAAATTTATAAAAATTATGTGACAAAGCTATTATTTTTTTCATATAAAAATTGCATGTATATTCTTTTTTATTATATATGTAACAAAATTAATTAAATAAAAGAAATTTAAAAGAGTTTGAGTAAATTGCCAAAATCGTCCCTGTGGTTTTATATTTGCCAGTTCATCCAAATATCCTCAACTTAACAGAAAAAATAAATTAAGTTAGTGGTTTGGATAAAAATGGCAAAAAGTTACAAACGTTGGGTGTAATTTGGTAAAAAAGTGTCATTTTTTACGAAAATGACAAATCTGCCCAAAACTCAGGGACGATTTTGGCAATTAACTCTTTATTAAATTAAGTTAAATTTTCATAAAACCCGCCTTGTTTCTTGTTTTTTTTAATTAAATTAAGAATTCACGCTTTTATTTTTCCCAAGGGTTGAGATCTTGTACAAACAGTGCTAATTATAAGAACCGTAAGAAAAGATCTGAACCATTGATAATTTAAATCAAGGGTTGATATTGATTATAAATAAAACACTTATAATTAAAAAATTCTACTAACAAATTAAGGGTAATTTTGTAAAATTGCTAGTCATTTGACCATTTTCCACTAAATACAAATTCCACCAATGTTTTTTAAACTAAAATAACTTTTATATACTTCATTATTTTTTTTAAAAAAATATATCATAAAATCAAGTATTTTTTTATCTTTAATATGAGTACCATATTGCTATACCTTTTTTGTATTTATAAAAGTGATTTTTAAAAAAAGTTAACAAAAGGTGTTTTATAATTGTGCTGATAACATGCTGATTATATGTTAATTACAAAATAGTACAAACAAACACCAAAAGTAGATATAATCAGCACATCTGGTATGCTGATAATGGAGAACGATTGAGGATGTTGTGCTAATGTATGAGCTGAAACAAACCCTAATAGTTCAAAACTATCTAACAAACAACCCTAGTAGCCAAACAGAAGGGAAATGAGACATGTATGAGCTGAAAATTATCAACACAACATAAAACGAAAATTGTTACCGATTTCGAGATGGTGATTAGGGTTTTTTTTTTTCCCAAACAGACGTGGTTAGGGCTTGTTCGACGGTGGCTGGGGTTCAAATCCGAGCAGGTTGTTCGCGTGATCTTTAACGGTGGCCGGAGTTCAATTCGGAGCAGGTTGTTCGCGTGAATCTGACGTGAAAGGAAGGTGAAAGGGGGAAAGAGATTGAGGGTGTGTGGATGAGCCTGAGAAGTGAAAAAGGTAAAGTGAGGTGAAAGGGGGAAAAGATATGGGAGGGAAAATGTCCTGCTTATTGTTTTTAGTGTACAATAAAAGCTAAGCCATTGGATCTATTTCAGTTTGACGGCCAGATTTAATAACTCGATGTACACACGGATCCTGGTCTCAGGTCGCCACTAAAGGGTTATGTCGCTCCTAAAAGTGTTGCCTCTAATGCTCAAGTTTCTTGTAGTGGTGGGCGAGGGAAGCCAGCCAACGCTGGCTATGCCACTCCGGGCCAGCGTTGGTGTCGGCGTCGCTATGGAGCCTAGCGTGGGGCTATGTCCCGCTTATTGTTTTTAGTGTACAATAAAAGCTAAGCCATTGGATCTATTTCAGTTTGACGGCCAGATTTAATAACTCGATGTACACACGGATCCTGGTCTCAGGTCGCCGCTAAAGGGTTCTGTCGCTCCTAAAAGTGTCGCCTCTAATGCTCAAGTTTATTGTAGTGGTGGGCGAGGGAAGCCAGCCAACGCTGGCTATGCCACTCCGGGCCAACGTTGGTGTCGGCGTCGCTATGGAGCCTAGCGTGGGGCGGGGTGGCGGGTGATGTGGCTAGCCATGATTGGACCTTATTTTTTATCATTTTATAATAGCCGTTTCGCTTGGCAGTTTAATGGTAAAAAAAATAAAAAATTTTAAAAACCTTACAAAATTTTACCTATAAATACCCCCCCCCCCACCTTCAATTTTTTTACAAAATTCTTCAACCCACTCTCATACAAAACTCTCATTTTTTTCAACCAAACAGCAAAACCGAAAATGGTTAACTGGACGGAGGAGGAGGAGATCACGCTCGTCACTTCCATCGTCGACGCACAGCGTACATTGCAACGCGGTCAAACCGCGTACTGGGGACATGCCTTCCAACACGTTGGTAACAATTGCCACAATCTAAATGCGTGCCAACACAAGTGGTGCGAACTAAGACCGAAGCTGGATCGATTTAAAATTTGTTTCGATCAAGTCCCTGCGAGGGACCTAAGCCACGACGATCGAATGGAGATCGCAAAGATCGAGTGGAGGCACGATGGGAATCCAGAATTTCACTTTAATATTTATAGAACTTTGTAATTTTTTTTATGAATTATTAACTACTTTTTTTTATTTTTTTAGTATTTAATAAGTAGTCTTTTTTCATTTTTAGGATTTATTAAGTACTTTTTATTTTTATTTTTTAGGATGTTACGTAATTTTTTTAAATAATATAAGTTTGATTTTATTTTATAAATCTCAACTATTTAAAATCAATAAATATAGTCAGCTAACATGGCTGCCCAACGCCGCTAACCCACACCGCTTCCACACCCCAGTTTTTTTGGGGTGGTCCGGTGGAACCCACTATCACCACGTGTCGAGCAAAGCCCCCAACCCAATCCCCCTCACTCCCCGCAGTCTTATAGATTATATATATATATATATATATATATCTCGGGTGGGGTTCGGCTACAAAGTCCATTTTTCCTACAAAGTGTACAAAGTCATAAAACACCACAATTTCAGCCATAAAACACACTCAAAACCCACAAATAACAAAGTGAAGATCAATAAAACACAATCTCCAAACCCTAACAGTCCTTAAAAACTTCAAACACACCATCGTACAACTATGAATATAAAACACAACATGATTACCAACATTAAACACACTAATATTAGTCATTCGATAATCAAAGCCTTATCATCCAAAACACTACACAAAACCCACAAATATGGTGTTTTAGTAATCTTCACTATGTTATTTGTGGGTTTTGAGTGTGTTTTATAGCTGAAATTGTGGTGTTTTACGACTTTGTACACTTTGTAGAAAAAATGGACTTTGTAGCCAACTCCAGCCCTATATATATATATATGAATTTTAATGGTTATTTATTTATTTATTTAATTATTTATGACACTTGAATGATTAAATTAATTTAGATCACGTTTATCCATTAAATTAATTTGAGGAATTTAATTAAGAAAACATAAAATGACATTGCTAAAAAGAAGACACTAAAAGAGTGTCATAATGTTTGTTGTTTAGGATAAAAAGATGACACACAAAAAAGAGTCATAAATTTATTGAAATTTGTAAAACCATGACAATTTTTTCTTGACACACGTTTTCGAATGTCATAAAATGAGCGTGTGTCATTATTTGCGTGTCAAGATAAATCTTGTTTTTTTATGACGCTAAAAAGATGACACACAAAAAAAAGTGTCATAAATTTATTGAAATTTGTAAACCATGACATTTTTTTCTTGACACATACTTTCGAATGTCATAAATGAGCGTGTGTCATTGTTCGCGTGTCAAGATATGTGTATTTTCTAGTAGTGATGAGAACTTGATGATGATATGGCTGATTTGGAGAGGAAGGTGACTACAAAGGAATATTTTCAAATGGGGAAGGCAAGAGAGTGAGAGAGCACATACATACACTCGCACAATCAAAGGTGCGACCAGTATGAGTCAAGGAGGGATGTGCGGTTTAGGTTGTGGCCCAATGAACTGCATAGTGAAGTCCACTAGGTCCTTGGCCAATCAGTAAAACATACTAAAGATTCAATCTTGTTGATCTTGAGTTGTGGATTTACTACATGTTTTAAGTTATGTAATTGTTGCATTTAATGGCTGTTTTTATTTTTTGCATTTCAATTCAGTTTTGGTATTGAAATTATGAAACTGTTAATAAAGTATTTGGAATCCGTTTGCGGATTTGAGTTCTAGTGATGCAGAATTTAATCAATTAGTATGTTTTATGCAGATGTGGCTTATTCAAAATTGATAAACTGAGTAGATTTAATATTAATTCTATATAATTAACTACATAAACAATACTCTACTTATGTTGGAATTATATGTACGGGTTCGATAAGTCAACGCTGCTGACCGAGCTATGACCCGTAAGAGTTACACCTTGGGCAATGAACATTAAATCCACTTAACTTGGTTAACTGGTAATCACGAACAATTAACGAAATAAACGGACTTATTATTTATACTAATTATAAATAATATGTATAATGTTTATTCTGTTATTCTCGGGCTTTATAGCATCTTGAACCTGTACTACATTTGGTACCCGGGTAATTATTAAATTATCATATTTAATAATCTATACTATATAATAAAAGAAACCTCTTTAGGGACACTTGTCATCATATTAGACCATCTATTATAGATAATTATAATTTTAGTTTAATCTCTCCTAATTAATGATAAATAACTATTCTACTAATCTAGAAATAGTTTATATCAACTAATAACTATAAATAATAATTTGCAAACATTTAGGTTAACTAAATGTTAATCAATTTACGTTTTAAGACACAAGTGGGAAATTCTTGAATAATTATCTTATTATCGATTCTATCCGAAAGATATTTCTTTAAAGAAATATAATTGATTAACATTTAGTTAACTTAAATGCTTGCAAATTATTATTTATAGTTGTTAGTTGATATAAACTATTTCTAGATTAGTAGAAGAGTTATCTATCATTAATTAATTAATTTTATTTTAATAAATTTAACCCTTTATTTAAAACTCTGTAAATGTATAAATGATAAATAATATTAGTTAATTTTATTTTAAGTTTCATAAAATCTATTTGATACCAAACTAAACACAACGTTCAAATATAATTAATTCAAATAAATAATATTATAAATGAGAAGGAGATTAAACTAAATAATAATTATCTATAAGATATTAAACTAATAATATTTATTAGGAGGATTATCTATAATATAAGATGTTAAACTAAATAATGCGCATATTTTTAAAGATGTAATTATATTATTATTATGGTTCTTATAGATATAACTTTTTATTATTTAATATATAAAATTATATTTATTCAACCCGTACAATTAATTAATGAGGTTTTTAAAGATATATTGTTTTATTATTTAGTATATAAAATTTATTTATTCAACCCCGTGTAATACACGGGGTTATAACCTAGTTGTCTTTAATAAAAGGTTATGCTTTTCAAAAAGAAAGGTTATACTTTTTCTATATGTTTTTTTCTCCGAATTGCATATGTGTACTCACATCTCTTTTTGATACTTTAAATATCATCAGCCATCATTCGAATAGTAGGGCTCAACAAAATATTAAACGTTTGTTTTGTGAAAACAAATTAAAAGAAACGAGTGATAAAGTATCAGAGAAAAAAAAAACTATTGAAAGGTATTTCCCAAATTATCAGTGTCGCCACCATCATCTCAGGTGCCGCCACGAGACGTCTCGCTTTTGTTCGTGTTCGTGTCTAGCACTCGTTCATTGTACCTCGGTGTCTCACACGGTTAATTATTAACCACAAGGGAATAATTTTTCTCATCGGTAGATTAATTATTTTATATACCATATTTGCATGTCTGTAACCATGATTCTGTTCGGTTCACTTTTGGTGTTGATTATTATATATATTCCGCTGCGTTTATTAATTACCTTTTAATTAATTATATATGTCAAACTTGTTTTTGATAAAAGTAAAATTGACACCACTGACTAGGGGTGTTCAGAATTCGTTTCGAATTCGAAAAATTCGAAATTCGTTTAAATTCGATTATCAAGAATTCGTTTCGATTAAAAGAATTCGAATTCGATTCAATTCGAGTCAAGTAAATCGAATACGAATCGAATACGAATTTATAATTTCAAATTCGATTCGATTCGAAATTCGAATAAAAATTATACATTTTTATTTATTATTTTTATATATAATGCATATAACTTTTATTAAGCTATACTATACATTATTTTCAATTTTTTTTTCCAAAAAATTATCCATTACCAAACCCACTACATGATCCATAACTAAAACCTAAGTTACAAATCCATCAATAGATTTATAACCCTAAAAATATTAACTTGTAATGTGGAGTGATTATTCCCGAATTCTCGTTTTGAATTTTAGACTTACAGTACTTTATTTGGAATTTTTTAATGTGATATCGTGCTTTATGACTGCTTTAAAATTTATGTTTTATTTTGATAGTTTTTTACATGCTTCTAAAGAATCTAAATTAAATCGAATTTATTCAAATTCGATTCGAATTCGAATTTTTAATCGAATACGAATTGGGTTTTTTATTCGAATACGAATTCGAATCGAATTCGATTAGTTTTAATCGAATTCGAATCGAATACGAATTCAAGGGAAAATAAAAAGTATTCGAATAATTCAAAAATTCGATATTCGATTTGATGAACACCCCTACCACTGACACCCAACAACTTTTACCTATAGTGATCTGATTTTAGGGGTGTTTGGCAATGTGTTTTGAAAGTGATTTCCCATAACTATGTTTACAAGTTGTAGATGATCAGTTTTCTAGTGTTTGGTATCATAAAATTAGTGTATATGTAGGTGCAGTTAGATTAATTAGCTTAGGAAAAACAAAATTACGACAATATCCCCACTCAAACGTCGTTAATGCTATATATTTTTCTCAATCCTTTCCGGTGCCATTATTTCACCTATATGTTTTTTCCATTACTTAGTGCAAATATATAATTTATAGTTAGTTAGATAGGTTTATAAAAACTTCATATATACGTTGTATGCATATTACAACCGTGTTTATGAAAATCATTACTCATTTTCATCCAGCTGAACCTGAATAATCGTCGACAGTGTGTCTCCGCGTGTGAGAACTAAGTGAAAATGAAGAAGGCATTCAGGGACATGTAAGTAACAATATTATTATTTTTCGTGTAAACCGTTCCGTTACTACGGTACTAGCTCATATGTTATGCTTGCTAATGTTTTTTATTTTTTTATGCAGTAAAAGAGGAGTTAATAAGAAGGTTCTTAAAGTTCCTTCAATAGAACAGAAGGTTCTAGATGCTACAAGCAACGAGTCATGGGGCCCACACGGAACACATCTTGCCGATATTGCACAGGCATCAAGAAACTAGTATGCAACACTAGTATTTTTTTTAAATGAATAACTATATGATTTTTTAATGCCAAAATATATTAATTTTATGTCTTGAATGTTGATGTTTCGCCATGAATACCAAATAATCGTGTCAGTTGTTTGGAAGCGTCTCAGCGATACTGGGAAGAACTGGCGTCACGTGTACAAGGTTTTTACATTCATACCTTTTTTCTATAAATACTTAAAATATCTCACGGTTTTTTGTCAAGGGTAGTTTTGTCATGGAAAAGAGAGTGAGCCAAAACTTACCCTTGGAGTAATCTTTTCTTCGAGAAAATGTGTTTTTTGGTTCTTTTATTCTAGCACATTTTCAAGATTCATTTTTTGGTTGGTTTTCATACCCATTTTTTGGTAAATAAATTTTAGAGTATAATGTCATTTTCGTCCTTGAGGTTTAGCCAGTTTTGCGACTTTTGTCCAAAGGTTTGTTTTTTTGGATCTAAAAGGTTTGAAATCTTGTCATTTTCATCCGACTCGTTAACTCCATCCATTTTCTCCGTTAAGGCAGGGGTATTACCGTCTTTTTAGACATTTTTTTGTTAAATTAAAAACACTATAAGAAATAAAGTCAATAGAGGTGGATCTTTATTTCTTATAGTGTTTTTATTTTAATAAAAAAAATGTCTAAAAAGACGGTAATACCCCTCTGACTTAACAGAGAAAAATGGAGGGAGTTAACGGGTCGGATAAATATGGCAAGATTTCAAACCTTTTGGATCCAAATGCGGAAAAACAAACATTTGGACAAAAGTCGCAATATTTCCAAAATTTTGGTTTATATCAAAATTAATGCTTTCAAAGATGCATATTTTCAAGATTTTGGTTCTTTTCAAATTAACTGTTTCGCACTTGCATATTCTCAATATTTATGCTTTTGGGTAGTTTTTCATACCCAATGTTGAGTATAATGTTCTAACCAACAGACTTTGACTTCTACACCAGGCTTTGACTGTTCTTGAATATCTGGTAGCAAATGGGTCAGAACGTGTAATTGAAGATATTAGAGAACATGGATACCAAATATCGGTGTGTGTTTTATTCATTGAAACTTTAGTATCTAAGTTTTCATATTCAAAAATTATAATTTTGTTTTATTTTTAATAGAATTTGGCATCTTTTCAATATCGACTCTACTGGGAGGGATCAAGGGAGCAACGTAAGGAAGAAATCGCAAAGTCTTGTTGCTCTTGTCAATGATAAAGAGAAAATACAAGAAGCAAGAGAGAAAGCTGCTGCCAGCAGGGACAAGTGAGTTTTTCTAAAGATTATTAACATTGTTTTGATGCGTAAGGTGGAAATTTTGACATAAGAGTAACATGCCATTTTCGTCCCTGAGTTTTGCTCAGTTTTGCGACTTTCGTCTAAAGGTTGGTTTTTCGCATCCGGATCCAAAAGGTTTAAAATCTTGCCATTTTCATCCGCCTCATTAACTCCATCCATTTTAGTTTGTTAAGTCAGGGGTAATTCTGTCTTTTTCACTTTATGTACAAGCATTTAGCATAATGTACAAGTATTCAAAAGACCGAATTGCCCTTTAAGTTAACAAAAAAGACAAGAATACCCCTGACTTAACAGAGAAAAATGGATGAAGTTAACGAGCCGGATTAAAATGGCAAGATTTGAAACCTTTTGGATCCAAAAGCGTAAAAACAAACCTTTGGACGAAAGTCGCAAAACTGACCAAACCTCAGGGACTAAAATGGCATTTTATTCTTACTCTTAAGCATGTCAATTCGGGTTATGTTTTTATCTCTCACAGGTAACTGTAAAAATAGTTCTATAGGAAACAGGTTGAAAGTTGCTCAATGTGTTTTTGATGCATAAAAGTATAAAACCTCCTAAATAGTTTTATTCAAAAAAATTTTGATTATTATTTAAATAATATAGTTTTTACAATCATATTTGACACTAATATTTGTACTGGATTGACAATATTTCAAAGTAGGTTCCGCCAGACATCCGGAGGTTCTGGAGATGATCGATATGACGGGCAATATGGAAGTAGAGATGAAGATCGGAACGGTTACGGTAGGGATTCATATGGACGTGATGGTGAAGACCGCTATAGTTATGGCGATGATGAATATCGCAGAAAAAGTCAAAGTATCGATGGTGATTATGGTGCAAAAAGTCAAAGCTCTGATAGAGATGATGGTCATCATTCTTCTAGGTATTTAACCCTCTAATAATACTCGTTTGTTCTCGCTCAATTGTCATTTGTCCGTTTTTGAATGATTGAGCATATGTGGCACTTTCGACCCGTTTACATATACATGCCAGTTTGGTTTATGCTTTATCTCTAATGGGTCAGATGGGTTAAGATAAATGGTTAAACGGGTAAATCCATTTGAAGTGTATTCAAATGCATAGAACCATCTAAATCTCTTTGTTAGAAAATGTTTAAAATTATTATTGTAATGATATAGTATTTGTAATTGTATTTTACATGTTTGTTTATTTGTTAAATAAAAAAATGAATTTTTTCGTTTGCAGAGATAGCAATGCTAGAGTTGAAGACGCTTCTCCTGATGGAAGGTAATAAGATGGTTTCCAGTTTGTTATTACGATATTAAAATCAATAAAATATAACAAATGAATAACATATATATTTTGGTGTTGGGGCAGCCGGCTTGAACCAAAATTATCTGGACAAAATCTCGGGGCGCCCCCTAATTATGAAAATGCTGTAACCGAGGGTGAGGCACCACCTCCGCCTCCCGCCGCTAATACTCTAGGCGCTGTGCTTGCTAGCAACTCTGAACCTCCTGTCGCTGCCACGCCACCGCCTCCGGCATCCGCCACACCTTCATTGATCTCTGACAAGGAACCAGACGGGTTTGACTTTTTTGACCCTCGTGCTCCACCCCCAGGTTAAGTAAACCGCTCTTTGTTTATCCGTACAATTGTACCTGACAATTTATTGCTAGTTATTATTATACTTGTTGAATATATACTTAATAAAAGTTTGTTGCGGATATAGCTGTAGCTGCCCCGTCAGCGTCAAGCAATGCTGAGGTGGACTTATTTGGTTCTCTATCAGACTCTTTCTCTTCAGATGTATTGGCCCTTGTGCCATCTGAACCGCCTGCTCCTACTAGCTCTAATCCTAGTCAGACCTTTGTGGCTGCATCACCAACAACTCAGGTGCGTCTTTGATAACTCACTACACACTCACACGCACACACGTGTGCACACTCACGCACACATGGTTTGATAGTTGTACTTTTTATGCAGCAGTTTGATGATCCATTTGGTGATGGTCCTTTTAGAGCGGTCCCTTCTAGTGATGGATTCTCGGCTCAACAGTCAACATCGCCATTCACTGTCGCTATGGCTGATGTATTCTCGGCTCAACAGTCGAAATCACCGTTTACCGAACCACCTCAGACAGTTGCTCAAACGACGGTGAATGACATGGGATTTGGTTACGGGTTTGACCAAACCATTGACATTCTAGCAGGTATACTTCCCCCAACTGGACCACCCACGCAGAATGGTTTTCCTTCTCAAACCGGTCAACCCGCCCAGACCCCATTTGGTCAATCAAACCAGACCCCGTTTGATCAACCAAACCAGACCCCGTTTGATCAACCAAACCAGGCCTTGTTTGGTCAACCTAACCAGGCCCCGTTTGGTCAACCTAATGAGACCCCGTTCGGTCAACCTAACGATGCCCCGTTCGGTCAATCAAACCAGACCCCGTTTGGTCAACCAAACCAGACCCCCTTTGATAAACCTAACCAGACTCCATTTGGTCAACCAAACCAGACCCCATTTGGTCAACCAAACCAGACCCCATTTGATCAACCTAACCAGACCCCATTTGACCAACCTACATCCCAGACTAGTTATCCAGGTCAATTTGGTCAACAAAAGCCACAGTCGGCTTTTCCAGTTCAAGGTGGCTACCAGTCTATTCCACCGTCGACGTTTTCGGCACAAGGTGGTCAGTCTGTGTTGCCACCCAGTTTCCCAGCGGCTCATGGTGGCCAATCTGAGTTGCCACATGATTTTCCAGCTCAGGGCATTCAATCTCAATCTATGCTGCCCTCAGGTCACCCGTCGTCACAGGGTGGCCAATTTGAGTTGTCGTCTGCTTTTCCAGCTCAGAGCGGTCAATCTGTGTTGCCATCTGGTATCCCGACTCAGGGCAGTCAATCTATGATGCCGCCCAGTCTCCCAGCGGCTCCAGGCAGTCAATCTATGGTGGCGCCCGGTCTATCGGCGGCTCAGGGCAGTCAATCTATGTTGCCGCCCAGTCTCCCGGCAGCTCAGGGCACTCAATCTTTATTGCCGCCCAGTCTCCCGGCAGCTCAGGTAAGTCAATCCATGTTTCCGCCCAGCCTCTCGGCGTCTCAGGGTAGTCTCTCCATGTTGCCGCCCAGTCTTCCGGCGGCTCAGGGCAGTCAATCCATTTTTTCGCCCAGTCTCCCGCCGTCTCAGGGCAGTCAATCTATGCTGCCGCCCAGTCTTCCGGCGACTCAAGGCAGCCAATCCATGTTGCCGCCCAGTCTCCCGGTGGCTCACGGAAGTCAATCTATGCTGCTGACTAGTCTCCTGGCGGCTCAGGGCAGTCAATCTGAGCTGCTGTCTAGTTTTCCACCTCAGGGATGTCAATCTGTGTTACCACCTGGTTACCCGGCTGCTCAGAATGGTCAATCTGTTTTATCGTCTGGTTTCCCGTCAACTCAGGGTGGTCAATATGTGTCGTCTGGTTTCCCGTCTACTCAAAAGGCGTCTCTTGGTGGTATTTCTTTACAGTCGGGTACCGTCTCACAGTTAGGGTTTCCCAATTCCAATGGTCAATCCAATCAACCTAATAATAACCTTTACGGCGGTTTCCAGCCTCAGGGTCAACCTACATCAGCCCCAAAACCGCCAGCTGCCTCGGTTTCAAGTTTCTATCAACAGCCACAATTACAGTCAAATACCTCCTAGGTCACCCAACCACCATCTGTCACTGCATCAACAGGTGCAGTTGCTATAGTTCCTCAACAACCTGCAAAAGAAAAGTTCGAGACCAAATCCACTGTTTGGACTGATACGTTGAACCGTGGGCTCGTTAATTTGAACATCGATGGATGTAAGTTATTTTCTTATATAGATGATAAACTTTTTTATGGCACATGCACACACACATATATAGGGAGGGATCATTCGAGTAATGTAAAGTTACTTGGGAACCGAGATAACCACCATCAGCCAAGCAATTTTTATTTTTTTTATGTTACCAACTGTTATGGAAATTATAAAAATAAAAATATATATGTAGATCGACCTATATGTAGCTCGCGAACCACATACATATATACATATATTTTTTAAAATCTATTTTAATAATAACCTTTAAATATAAAAAAAAGTTGAAAAAAATTAAAAAAATTTGCTTGGTTGATAGTGGTTCTCTCAAGTTCTCAAGTAAGCAACTATGTAGTTCTCTCATGATCCGCACCCTGAATATGTGTGCGTGTGTGTCTATATATATATTTGAGTTATGACACTATTTTTGGATGTGCAGCTAAAACAAACCCGCTATCTGACATTGGAATAGATTTTGAGGTGATAAACCGTAAAGAAAAGAGAATGGAAAAACCTAGCAAAACCCCGGCAACTTCAAATGTAACCATGGGTAAAGCCATGGGTTCGGGTTCTGGAATTGGACGTGCTGGTGCAAGTGCTGTAAGACCCGCATCCAACCCCATGGCGGGTTCAACAATGGGAATGGGTGCTGGCCAAGGGTTTGGAGGTGGTTACGGAGGTCTAAACCAGCCCATGGGAATGAACCATATGCCGCAAAATATGTGTATGGGAATAAACAATATGCCTCAGAATATGGGTATGGGAATGGGAATGAACAATATGCCTCAAAATATGGGTATGGGAATGAACAATGGCCAAGGGTTTCAGATGCAAGCGCCACCTGCCGCCGGATTTTTGCCGCCTGGAAATTACAATCCGATGATGGGTAGAGGTGGAGGTTATGGTCAGCAACCTTATGGTGGCTACAGATAGAGTTTGCAGTGGTAAGCATAGTTATTGTGATATAAAAAGCTCATTCTGTATAACCAATATCAAGTTACTTGATTTCTATATATATATTCAAAACATTTTTGTCTATTAATTTTGAGTCATGTAATGAGTAGTGGCAAAGAATAAACATTAGAATTTTAATCATCTTATTTTCACGTACATTAGTAGATGACATTTCGTGAATGACCAAAGTATTTTTATAAAAAGAAGTGACTAAAACAATAACATGACATGACAACATGACATTTCGTGTAATTTACCAAACTAAATACGTAAAGACTTACAAGCATTTCACGATTAATTTAAGACCAATTCCTTTATTCTTAATTAGTTTTTTTTTTATGTTTGGAGGAAAATTGTTATTTTTGTATGCACATATTTTGCACTTGTAAGTGGAAAGAAATTGATTGGAATTTATCTATTGGGTCCCAAAAAAAAAAGTGTGAAGACTTTTGAGTCTTTGACATGCCCCATTTTTATGATCATTAACTAGAGACAAATTTTCAAGACTTGAGCCTTTAAACGTATAATTTGGGACAAATATATAACGTATATATGGACACAAATTTTCCACACATATGGACATGAAAGTAGAAAGAAAATCAACACAAGCTTTGTTTTAAAAGGGTGTACCTAATGGCACACCAATGTGTGTATTGGCACACCAAACCTTAGTTGAATCAGGGTTTACCTACGCTGCGTATAGGGTTACACCTATACGCTGCGTATAGACCTATACTCAGCGTAGGTAAACCCTGATTCTCAGTGCCTGATCAGCAATCATTGTACAGAAAACAAGGGTTTATATGCGTTGCGTATAGCTCTATACGCAGCGTATATAAACCATCTGAACTTTTGGGGTCATTTTGGTGGGTTTGAAGCATCAGTTT
This sequence comes from Helianthus tuberosus, assembly GCA_030545235.1. Classification (NCBI taxonomy): domain Eukaryota; kingdom Viridiplantae; phylum Streptophyta; class Magnoliopsida; order Asterales; family Asteraceae; genus Helianthus; species Helianthus tuberosus. The sequence goes on from CM060362.1 coordinate 8,260,715, forward strand.
TTTACAAATTGTAGGTCCGGCTAGGAGGATCTAGTCGCCTAATCCTTGTATACAAACCACCCCGGTTGTGCGGAATCCAACCGAGATAGCAAACCGAGATAGAACACGCAAATAAACAACACACAAGTTTCACCGATTAACACCTCTGTATTAATACGTATGAAAGGTCAGTTACAAAGCAATGTTTACAAATGTATTCTGTAAACTCTCTCTCAGTGTGTGTGTGTGTTCTGTGCTCTCTCTATTGTGCTCTCTTCTGTTTTCTGTCTGACTTCAGACTATATATAGCAACAGACACCACGAAACGGAACTTGGCGAAACAGAAACACGACGAAAGGGAAACAAGCTCGACGAAAGGGAAACATGGTCGACGAAACATCTTGTTTCGTCGACTCCCTTCTTGTTTCGTCGTTTATGGGCTTGGGCCCAAGGGTTAAGGCCCATCTTGTGTTTCGCCAACTTGTTATAAGCCCATGTGTAGTCTCGCCGTCTTGTTTCAGCCCAAGGACTAATTCACAGTCCTTCTAGTTTTCTTGGCTCGCTTGAAAGCTTGAAGCACACGACGGAGGAATGTCGTTGCCAAGCCGAGATGCGTCAAGTCGAGTCGCGTCCACAAACATGTATCAACAAACTCCCCCTTGGACGCTACTCGCGAGATTCGCCTTTCATGTCTTCTATGTCGGAGGATCTTCAATGTCTTCACGTCTTGAAAGCAGAAAGTGTATCAACAAACTTCCCGTTTCATATAGGAAGTTTGTTAACAAACTCCCCCTAAACATAAGCTTCCCCTTTAGTTATGCTCGTGAATGTCTTGATATTTACAACTTGAGATCCTTGTGGTGTTGATGATGGTCAGCGGCAACTCGATCATCTTCATCATTTGAGTGCCTTCACGTCGTGTCTTCATTCCGAAGCTTGTCATCGACCATGTTCTCCTTGCCTTTAGAATATGCACATGCAAGAAATCTAAACGCGTAATGAGAACAACTGCTTGGAATATAGTTAGTATAAACAAACGACACACGTGTGACCATTGTTCAATCAATCACCGTCCGACAGTTTGAAAGTTTAACAAATTTATCAATTTTAGGTTATTAACTTTCAAAAACTTGCAAACTCTGACCGTTTATGAAGATTCAGTCGTTTTGGTTTTCGTTTTCGTTCAGGTTTCAGGTAACGAAGACTTGAGTTCCAACATCGGTTAATCAAAACTAAATTAGAAATAAAATCTTTTTGACTTTTATAAAGTTTAAATTAAAACACACCTAAAATCTTTTTGGTATTTTGAATATTTCAAACTTAAAGACTGAAAGCAGTAAATAAATATATACAGAGTTGCAGAAACTAAGAAAAGTAAATATATACAAACATTCTTTTTGCGAGTTTCGAGGGTAAGAGAATCATATCAGTGTACGGTCATGCCAAAACACTCTTGTTGTTCTTTTAGTTAACATTTAGATAAGCATCCTATAACAATCATCGGTATTGTTGTCCACATAAGCTCAACTTATCAGATGTAATCATGGCGAGGGGATACGTTAAGGTATGATTTATACTTACCGACCGGTGTTCATCCACATCACGACACATTCCCGTATCAATGTATGCACGAGGGTTTCATCTTACTGGTGAGTATACCATTTATCATTTGTTTTGACGTATAAAAAGATGTGAGTAACTCACTTATTTTGATTGAAAACAAGCCCTATGTGATAGAATCACTTATTGATGAGGAACTTGATTTTCAGATGCATGAGGGCACAAGAGCAAGTCCGTGAACAGGTCAGTACTTTCGTACAGCAAAGAGACGAACTTGACTCCCGGATAAATGTGATATATTATCACTTATTTTGATGGACATGTGATTGTTTATCACTTATTGAGGTCGAATGCAATATGTACACGTATGTATGGTATCATGGAAGATCTAGATTTGCGTCCCCGTTATTTTTCGGTAAAAGATACAACCATGATACCCAGATGATAAGCAGCATAAAGACCGAATATCTCAGAACCTCGGCAATCTCTCAAACGAAATTTCGGTACTAAGACCATATGCCAATGAGTGGTTCCCACCTGGTCTTCAGTCGATTTAAGTTTATATCACCCTGCACACTTTAAAATGATTGTGAGCCTACCGATACATCTTATATAGAGCTGCTTATCATTTTTCATTTAAGGTTTAAAGAGGTTTCAACAGACCACTGATGTACTATCATTTTCTCTTTTGCTCGCCAGTAAACTCATTTTTGCTTTTCTATTGTTTTTGGGTTTTGAAATTTTTCGATGTTTTTGGATTTTCAAATTTGGATTTACTCCCCCTAAAATCAACAAACTAAGCTAAATTTAAAACACAAAGGTATTTACAAAAATGATTTTCCGATGTTGGTTTTACTCTTGCTTGACCTTAATGCCGTTTACCAATAATAAAAAGTCAAATCTTGATTTGTCAAATGCTTTGGTAAAAAGGTCGGCACGTTGGTCATCGGTGTGGACCTTAACAACATCGATAAGCCTTTTATCAAAGCAATCACGTATGAAGTGATATTTGATTTCGATGTGTTTGGTCTTTGAATGCTGCACAGGATTTCTAGTGATCTGTAAGGCAGCAGAATTATCAACGTAAATAGGAGTAGTTAGGAATTCAAAACCGTAGTCGCGCAATTGTTGTTGGATCCATAGGACTTGGGAGCAACAACTTGAGGCAGCAATGTATTCAGCTTCGCATGTTGATGTAGCGACACAAGTCTGCTTTTTGCACTGCCATGTGACTAGGCGAGTTCCCAAAAACTGACATCCAGCCGTTGTGGATTTGCTGTCGATTTTGCATCCGCCAAAATCAGAATCACTGAAAGCGATCAAGTCAAAGTTATTATCCCTAGGGTACCATAGACTGGTGTCCGGGCAACCCTTCAAATAACGAAAAATCCTTTTTACTGCTGCAAGATGTGAGGCCTTCGGGTTGACTTGATATCTGGCAAGCAGGCACGTTGGGTACATTATATCTGGTCTAGATGCTGTGAGGTACATAAGAGATCCGATCATCGCGCGGTAGTGTGAGGGGCTAACAGCTTCACCCTTCAAGTCTGGATTAATTCCGTGATTTTGCTGCAATGGGGTACCGATGGGCGTTGCATCAGACATCTGGAACCGGCTCAAGATGTCACCAACATATTTAGTCTGATGGATGAATATCCCAGACTCAGTTTGTTGCACTTGTAGGCCCAAAAAGAAAGTCATTACCCCCATAGCACTCATCTCGAATTTATCCTGCATAATGCGCTCGAAATTCCTACACAAAACATCATTAGTAGAACCAAATATAATATCATCAACGTATACCTGTACCAGTAGAAGATCTCCATCTTGTTCTTTGACGAAAAGAGTACAATCGATAAGACCTCTGCGAAATCCATTCTCCAGCAGATAATTAGATAGGGTTGCGTACCAAGCTCGCGGTGCTTGATGTAGACCATAGAGAGCTTTGTTGAGCAACCAAACCCGATCGGGATGGATAGGATCTTCAAAACCTGGAGGTTGTTCGACGTACACCTCTTCTTCCACCACACCATGTAAGAATGCACTTTTGACGTCCATCTGGTAAACCTTGAATCCTTTGAATGAGGCATAAGCCAGAAAGATCCGAATTGCTTCCAGACGTGCAACAGGTGCATAAACTTCGTTGTAGTCGATCCCTTCAATCTGACGAAAACCTTGAACGACTAATCTTGCTTTGTTCCGAATAACAACTCCACGGTCATCCTTTTTGCATTTGAACACCCAACGGGTACCAATCTTCTTGTAACCAGCAGGTTTCTCTACGAGTTTCCAGACACCAAGTTTCTGGAATTGTTGCAGTTCTTCCTGCATTGCTTCAACCCAAGAGTTATCTTTCAAAGCTTCTTTCCAAGTTCTTGGCTCTTCCTGTGAGACATAACACGCGAAAGACCAATCGTTTTGTTGACCAGATTCTCGAATGGCTGCATATTGGGCTTGCATTTCGTCGACTGATTGGGCCCAAAACCATTTCAGTTTGAATCTGTTTCGTCGGATATTGATTGGGCTTGTTTTCGTTTTGTCATCAAGATAACTCCAGGTTGTTTCGTGAAGATTGTTTCGTCGTGTTGATTGTCCAATTTTCACAGAAGGTTCACAAAAGTGGTTTAGGTGCCTCTTTCAAGTGTTCTTATCCCACGTTCAATCTCAGGTATTCTCATCAAGCATTCAAAATGAATCCGAGTTGGTGGGGTACTCCGTCTCCAGATGAGGGAAAATACAGAAATACAAGTTTATCTCCCTCGTGGGCCGAATCTCCCGCACCGGTATCTTCGCAAGCTAATCCAATTTCTACCGGTCAATGGGCATTCGTATCAAATCAAACTCCAAGTATTCAAAGCATTCTCTTAAGCGACAGCGAAACCGGAAGTCTAAATCGTCCACCGAAATTGATGCACATAAACGAATATTCCGGATGGGTTGATAGATTCCATACATACGTCCTTGGGCAAAACACAGAATTGTGGTTACGTTTTAACACATATTTTTATCAAACTCTTGAGGTTGCCGCTTCAACTGCCGCCACGTTTGCCGATCTTTCGGAAGATCAGAAAAAGGCATATGATTTAGAAAAGAAGGCATATGCTATTCTAACTCAGGCGTTGAGCAAAGATATCTATCATCAATTTGTCAGCTTCAAAACGACAAAGCGATTATGGGATGCGTTGAAGACGAGAGGGGTAGGAAATGAAGCGACTCGCCAGTTACGACACGACCTTCTCAAGAAAGAGTTTGATGGCTTCACGTGTATGGAAAAGGAATCCTTGGGAGATTTGACTAGTCGGTTTTATCACTTGCTTACTGAATTGGGTAACTATGGGATTGTGACAACTTCAGCTGAGGTAGTCACAAAGTTTGCAGATGCGTTGCCACCTCAATGGAATAGCTTCTTGGAAATCCTGAAATACAATGGAGCGTTGGCTACGACAAACATCAATGATTTTGTTCAGCTCTTGGAAAACAAAGATCAGGAAGAAAGCCTAAAGGCGAAAAGGGTTCCAGTGCCACAGAATCCTGATATGTATTATGGAACTTCCAGCACTTCTTCTGCAAGACCCGTTTCACATGCTCCACTTCAAACATCGTTTGTTACTAGCACAGATTTATATGGAAATCCGATACAGGTTCCTGTAAAGCCAGCTCCAACAACAGACTTGTATGGAAATCCTTTACAACCAGCTCCACAACAGCAAGCCTATCGACCATCTACCGTAGCAACAGACTTATACGGGAATCCACTTCCTGTTCAACAACAAGCTTGTTATGGGAGCACATCATCTGCTGGTCAGCCATCTAAGCCAAATACAGTACGACTCGACACTTCAAGTTTCTCGAAAGTAACTGTTGAAGTAGCAAAGGAACATATGGAGCTACTGAACACCTTGGTGAGCGCGTATTGTGGATTAGTGGAAGGTCAGATTGGAAACATTAATCTGACACAAGAAGATTATCAGCAGATCGATAAGGAGGAAATGGATTTGATGGACATCAAATGGGCTTTCGCAAGTGCTGTAAGGCGGGCAAAGGATTTCATGGAGAGAACGGGCAGAACCAACTTGGAAAGCAAGAAAGACACCAAGTATGGGTTCGATAAACAGGCTGTCAAGTGCTTCAACTGTGGTGAACGGGGTCACTTCAAGAGAGAATGTACAAGGCCAGCTTAGCATGGGATTCAGAATCCGTTCAGGAATCAAGGCAACCAACAGAATCAGAACAGGAATAATGAGCGTACGTTGATACCTGTTAACAACCCAAGTCAGACAGGACCATCAAATGCCAACCAGGCACTTGTGGTTCAAGTAGATGAAGGTTGTGATTGGTCAATTCAGTTGGGAAATGATGCTCCGGATGGAACAGCTTGTTTTGCTGAGGTTGTCAAGGATCTTAAGCACACCAGTGGTGGAGAATCTTCCACCAATGGTGATGAATCTTCTGAAGACGAAGACAGTTCTGGATACAGTGGAAGCTCAGATGAAGAATCCTCAACTTCAGGCAATGATCATTTGGATGACACGTCAAGTGTGTCAGTCGATGCAGAGGTTGATGAGCTATTGGAAGAAGCTGCAGCAGGAAATCATAGGAGATCTATATTGGTGGATCAAGCTGCTTATTCTTCGTCTTCTCTCCATTCAGCCTTTATGGCTAATGTCGACAGTTCATCAAGTCAGGTATGTGTCGATGAACCCACTGCTATTATTTGTGATAATTGTAATAGTTTGAGTGTTAAATGTGCTGATTTAGAAGCAAACATGTCTGAGTTGCAAGGCAAACATGATGCTTTACAAGCTAGTTTGACTTGCAAGACAAACATGTTTCATTGAATGCCAAGTGGTGTGAGTTGCAAATCAAACACGAGGCTTTGCAAGAAAAGTATGATGTGACATTTATCCACAACCAGAAGTTAACCGTGGATCTTTCGAAGTGCACTGAAGCCAACATGTTTTATGAAAATCATGAAAAGGAGTTTAAATCGGTAATTGAGAAATTAAAGAAAGATAAAACCGAGTTAACAAAAATGGTTTCCAGAAAACAAACTGACATTAATTTGTATATAACTCGACTTGAGATAATGCAAAAAGAGATGGCTTGTGTAAAAACTGAAAGTGAGGCGATCCAGCTTAAGCTAGACAGTTATTTGAGCTCTAGCTATGTGTTGGATCACATCATTGACGTTCAGAAAGAGAAACGGGATGTCACATGCATAGGTTACAAGAAATGTCCACCACCTGTGAGATACAATTATGATGCCATGCCTGACGAGGAAGATAGAACTTTCTTTGAACCATCTGTTCCTTTGGACGTTGAGGAATTTGCAACAGGACTCGGATACAAGAAGGAAGTATCATCAGAATCGGATGTGTCAGCAGATACATGTGTGTCTTCTACTGAACCGAATCAGGATCCTCCAGTTGTGATTGAGGATGCTGATTCTTCTGATGATGAATCTGATGATACTAATTCAGCAAAGTCTGATGCGGTAATCAAAGAAGAGGACATACCTCTTGAGAATCATATTCTATGTGATCCTCCCGCAAAACCTGCTAAGACTGTTCCGACCGAGTCCACGTCTGCAAAAGAGTCTGAAAGTGTGGATTTGCTGTACACTCTTGTTGGTGATGACAAAATTTATTCTGACAAAGATTTTCCAATTAAGAATGTAAATCAATCTTTAATCAGTAAAGTTTTTGAGAATTCGACAAGTAAGTTCTTGGGAAAGACAGGAACACACGTTGTGGTAACACAGTGCCCTCCTATCCCAAAAGCTGAAGTTCGAAAACAATATGGCAATCAGAAATTACCAACAATTAAAACGCAGCAAAATCATACCAAACCAAAAGGTAAATCAACGACTCAAGGTCAAAAGAAACAGAATCAGAAAAGGGACAAGAAGGTGAACTTTGTGAAATCAAAGGGAACGGACAAAATTGAGACATTTGAAAACAAATCTAACTTAGATTTTGTTAAACAAGCAAAAGTGTTGAAAAGAAATGAACCAAACAGTTCAAAACCAAGTACCTCGGGATCACAAAGTTCATCATCGACAAGACAATCACATGTTACTTCGGGGTTTGTTGAACGAAGATCATGTTTTGAATGTGGTGAAATTGGGCATATTATTCGAAATTGTCCGTATCTTCATAAATTAAAAGCCAAAGATGATGATCCCCGTGAACGAAATTACCAAAAGCGATCTGTTTCTGCAAAACAAGATCCCCGCCTTGTAAGAGAAAGGGAAAAGAAACAGAAACGCCAACAGGTCAAGGTAATTGAGAAAGCACTTAAAACTGATGTGGTTCAAAAACAATCTGTTCCAGTTAAACCAGAAAGTTCAAAATTTTCAAAAACTTCAAACAATTACGAAGTTAAATTTTTAAACAATCAAACTGGTAAAACTCAATAGACATGGAAACCTAAAATGACCACAAATTCAGGGGGACCATCACAATTTCCTAACCATCAGAAAGTGGAAGTTATTGTTGTTGATGAAAATGGAAGACCCAAGACCACAATGGCTTGGGTCCCCATCTCCAACTAATCATGTGAGTTCATGTGCAGGGTGTTCCAGGAGGAACTATCAGTAGTCATTGGATTGTTGATAGTGGGGCATCCAGGCACATGATAGGCGACATGAAGCTTCTCTTCGACGTCAAATCTATTAGAGGAGGTTATGTTGCTTTTGCTGGAGATAAGGGCGGATATATTACTGGTGAAGGAATGATATCCAACGGGGTTGTAAGCTTTGATAAGATCAACTTTGTACAACAACTTGATCACAATCTTCTCAGCGTTTCACAAATCTGTGATAAACAGTTTTCGGTACACTTTGATGCAAATGGATGTTATGTGCTGAAACCCGGCTTCAAGATTCCGAAAGAATGGATTCTCTTATCTGCTCCAAGGATAAATGATTTGTATGTCCTTGATATGAGCCAAGCTATTACAACGTCTGCACAAGCAATCTGTTTCGTTTCCAAAGCCACAGAAAAAGACTCAATCTCTTGGCACAGACGAATGGGTCACATTCACTTACGCAAAATGAATAATTTGGTGTCAAATGAATTGGTGAATGGTGTTCCTCTTAAAAACTTCCATCTTCAAGACGTCTGTGTTTCGTGCCAGAAAGGAAAACAAACGAAAAAGCGACACCCGACTAAGAAGATCAACACGGTGGCCGTTCCGCTTGAACGTCCACTTGTAGGTCCGGCTAGGAGGATCTAGTCGCCTAATCCTTGTATACAAACCACCCCGGTTGTGCGGAATCCAACCGAGATAGCAAACCGAGATAGAACACACAAATAAACAACACACAAGTTTCACCGATTAACACCTCTGTATTAATACGTATGAAAGGTCAGTTACAAAGCAATGTTTACAAATGTATTCTGTAAACTCTCTCTCAGTGTGTGTGTGTTCTGTGCTCTCTCTATTGTGCTCTCTTCTATTTTCTGTCTGACTTCAGACTATATATAGCAACAGACACCACGAAACGGAACTTGGCGAAACAGAAACACGACGAAAGGGAAACAAGCTCGACGAAAGGGAAACATGGTCGACGAAACATCTTGTTTCGTCGACTCCCTTCTTGTTTCGTCGTTTATGGGCTTGGGCCCAAGGGTTAAGGCCCATCTTGTGTTTCGCCAACTTGTTATAAGCCCATGTGTAGTCTCGCCGTCTTGTTTCAGCCCAAGGACTAATTTACAGTCCTTCTAGTTTTCTTGGCTCGCTTGAAAGCTTGAAGCACACGACGGAGGAATGTCGTTGCCAAGCCGAGATGCGTCAAGTCGAGTCGCGTCCACAAACATGTATCAACACAAATACGCAGCGTATATAAAGGTCATAAAATGTCCTTTATACCCTTGTGTTGAGGCTATACGAAGCCAAATACAAGGGTAGTTGTGTCATTTTTGTTTCATACGCTGCGTATGGATCTATACGCAGCGTATATAAAACTCCATTTTTTGTATTTTTTTTGTGTGTATTCCTTTGTTTATTTATAAAAAAAATTAATTGTGTGTATTTTGGGGTATTTCCATGTTTATTTATAAAAAAAACAATATTATTGGTAAATAATACAAATATAAATTATAAAAATTAAAAATAATACAAATATTATGAATTACAAGACCTACAGGGAACCTATACGAGACTTATACTATATTATACGATACGATATAACACCCGTATAGGCCTATAGGTGTGGTTTAGGTCCCATATTGACCTCGTATATAGAGTTGTTCACGAGCCGAACCGAACCGATCAGACCTTTGCTCGTGCTCGGTTCGTTTACAAACCGAACCGAACCGAGCGTTTTTTCAACCGAGCCAAAGTCGAGCGAGCGTCTTTCGATCTGAGCATTTTTCGAACGAACGTCGAGCGAGTATCGAGCATCGCAGAATAAACAAGGAAAGTGATGATGAGAGTGCTAGTTATTAGAATAAAGTGCAATTTTAGTCCCTGATGTTTCGTCCAATAAAACACAAATAAAAATTTAACAAATAACAAGGAATACAAAAACACTCAACTAGTTCTATTGAGATTAACTAAGCGGGAAGATAAATCGTCGACCAATTTAAACATACCCTTGTTCTATCGGAAGTTTGAAATTGAATAAATCGATTGAAGCAAAACCCTGACGAGTTGGAGTCTTGGCGAGTGGTGATGGAGAAATCAAATAATGATGGCGAATGGGGGGTTTTGATTAGGGTCTTGCACTTCTGAATCAAATGGCGGGTTGAGACTTGAGTATTGATCGACGCTTCACATTTTAGAATTTGAAATTTTGACTCAAATACTCAAATAGACATTTAAGTATTGGATAATGGACTATTGGTATTAGATTTCAATTCTAATTACTTAAATGAGCTCTATTTGGATCTTGGACCAAACATTGTTAAAGTTGGTCTCTAGTCATTTCATTAAAAATGATACACACACAAACACAAATATATATGTGTATATATATATAATATCGTACATTACGGCTTAACGTACTTCACGTACGACAACGTGCGTGATTTGTTCTATAACATGCTTGATTAATGTTTTCAATATGCGTGATTATTGTGTTTCAACATGCGTGATTTTGGATTTTTGAGTTATAACGTGTGTGATTTTAAAATGAACGTGCGTAATTACCTGTCATACGTGATGTACATTAAGCTGTAATGTACGTTAACCTTCCTCTCTCTCTCTCTCTCTCTCTATATATATATATATATATATATATTAAAAAATAAATCGAGCCAACCGAGCCGAACCGAACTGAGCGGATCTTTGCTCGTGCTCGGTTCGTTTACAAACCAAACCGATCCGAACCGAGCATTTTTTTAATCGAGCTGAATCGAACGAGCAAATTTCGAGCATTTTCTGAGCGAGCGTCGAACGAGCGCCGAGAAATTTGAACAGCCCTACTCGTATAAGCCTATAAGTGTGATATCGTATCGTATAGGTGTGGTTTAGGTCCCATATTGACCTCGTATAAGCCTATAAGTGTGATATTGTATCGTATAGGTGTAGTATAGGTCACCTATTGACCTCGTATAAGCCTATAAGTGTGATATCGTATCGTATAGCGTAGTATCTGTCACGTATTGACCTCGTATAAGCCTATAAGTGTGATATTGTATCGTATAGCGTAGTATATGTCCCGTATAGGCCTATAGGTGTGGTTTAGGTCCCGTATAGGCCTATATGCATATACAAGACCTATAAGAAACCTATACGAGACTTATACTACTATATGATACGATACGATACTATACGATATGATATAACACTCGTATAGGCCTATAGGTGTGGTTTAGGTCCCGTATAGGCCTATATGCATATACAAGACCTATAGGAAACCTATACGAGACTTATACTACACTATACGATACGATACTATACGATACGATATAACACCCGTATAGGCCTATAGGTGTGGTTTAGGTCTCGTATAGGCCTATATGCATATACAAAGACCTATAGGAAACCTCTACGAGACTTATACAACACTATACGATACGATATGATACTATACGATACGATATAACACCCGTATAGGCCTATAGGTGTGGTTTAGGTCCCGTATAGGCCTATATGCATATACAAAGACCTATAGGAAACCTATACGAGACTTATACTACACTATACGATACTATACGATACGATATAACACCCGTATAGGCCTATAGGTGTGGTTTAGGTCTTGTATCTGCCAATAGGCTTATACGGGACCTATACTATACTATAGTATCGTATCGTATTGCATCGTATCGTATCGTACATCGTATAGTGTATAGTATAAGTCTCGTATAAGCCGGTAGGCCTACACGGGATATATACCACACCTATAGGCCTACACGGGACCTAAACCACACTTATAGGCTTATACAAGGCTGATACATGACCTATGCTACACCTATATGATTCGATATAACTTTTTTTTTATAAAATTTATTACTAAAACTAATAATGTATAAATGTTTATAAAAAAAATCTTTATATACGCTGCGTATAGGTCTATACGCAGCGTATATAAAGGGTCAAAAACACCATTTACCCCTTCATTTGGGCCTATACGAAGCCAAATGCAAGGGTAAAATTGTCTTTTTGACCTTTTATATACGCTGCGTATGGGTCTATACGCAATGTATAGTGGGAAAGACCATTTTACCCCCTGCATTTGGGGCTCTACGCAGCCATATGCAAGGGTAAAAATGTATTTTTGACCCTTTATATACGCTGCGTATAGACCTATACGCAGCGTATATAAAGGGTAATTTTTATTTTTAACCCAAAACCTCTGGTAAAAATATATATTTTTGACCCTTTATATAAAATATTTTTAAGTATCGTATCGTATAGTATAAGTCTCGTATCGTATAGTATAAGTCTCGTATAAACCCCGTATATGTCTCATATAGGTCTTATCGTATAGTGTCGTATCGTATCGTATTGCATCGTATCGTATCGTATAGTGTATAGTATAATTCTCGTATACGTCGCGTATAAGTCTCATATAGGTCATGTATATGCCTATAGGCCTACACGGGAGCTAAACCACACCAATAGGCCTATAAGGGACCTAAACCACACTTATAGGCCTATACGTGTTATATCGTATCGTATAGTATAGTATCGTGTTGCATTGTATCGTATAGTGTATAGTATAAGTCTCGTATAGGTTCCATGTAGGCCTGGTATATGCCTATAGGCCTACACGGGACTTAAATCACACCTATAGGCCTATAAGGGACCTATACTACATCTATAGGCTTATACCAGTGTTGTATGGTATCCTATAGTATCGTATCATGTTGCATTGTATCGTATAGTGTATAGTATATGTCTCGTATAGGTTCCATGTAGGTCTTGTATATGCCTATAGGCCTACACGGGACCTAAACCACACCTATAGGCCTATAAGAGACCTATACTACATCTATAGCCTTTTATATGCCTATAGGCCTACACGGGACATAAACCACACATATAGGCCTATAAGGGACCTATGCTACATCTATAGGCTTATACGAGTGTTGTATGGTATCCTATAGTATCGTATGGTGTTGCGTCGTATAGGCCTATACGGGACATATACTACACATATAGGCCTATACGGGCGTTATATCGTATCGTATCGTATCGTATCGTATAGTGTAGTATATTCGAACCGTATATACGTTTTCCAAAACAATTTAACGTTATATAATATTATTTGTATAACATTAACGATTATATATTTTAAACGATTTAACGTTGGAACCGGGTGAGAATTTATACCACAAACACATCAAAATTGCAAAAAAAAAAAAAAAAACTGATGGGTTATATACGCTGAGTATAGCTCTATACGCAACGTATATAAACCCTTGTTTTCTGTGCAATGATTGCTGATAAGGCTCTGAAATCCATGGTTTATATACGCTGAGTATAACTCTATACGCAGCGTATAGAGGTAACCCTATACGCTGCGTATAGACCTACACGCAGTGTAGGTAAACCCTAAGTGTGTAGATAGCCAACCAAGGTGTGCAGATAGTTTGGCCCTTTTAAAAACATTCAATTTATGAGGTAGGCTATTTTAAACTTGGAGTGTATATAAAGCTGGGCATATTTGTGTAGATATCAAACATTTGAGATATGATACAACAAAAATGATAAGTAAGATTTACCACAAACATTTTACCCATCCTATTTTTTTCTTTATTACTTTAGTCTTTGTGTTGGAATCATTTACCTCTACAACTGCCCTTTTCGGGTCTCTAACACAACCTCCCACTTCCCTTGGCCACCGTACCGGTAAGTGTACCAAACAGGATAGACAAGCTCTTCTTCATTTCAAATCATACATTCATTATGACCCTTATGGCTTTCTCGATACATGGACACCCGAAGAAAAAGAAAAAGTAGCAACCGATGATTGTTGTTACTGGAGTGGAGTCACATGCAACAACCATTCTCGTGTCACAAGCCTTGACTTGTACTCTCGAAATCTTGAAGGCAAGCTTAGTCCTTCATTGCTTAACTTAAGCTACTTGAATTATCTTGATATTTCATCCAACTCGTTTAATGGAACGATTCCAATGTTCATTGGTTCCATGACCCAATTAAGGTATCTTAACCTTGGTTGGAATGATTTTAGTGGAACCATTCCTTCAGAACTTGGAAACCTCACAAACATGCAAGAGCTTTCACTTGATTTTCTGAGTAGTTGCACTGTTGAAAACCTAGATTGGTTGTGTCATCTATCTCACTTGGATAAACTTTTCATGTCAGGTACTTCTCTTGGCAAAGTAGACCACTGGGTAAATGTGATTTTAAGTCTTAAAAACTATCAGCTTTATATTTAAATGGATGTGACCTCTCCCTTATCGTGCACCCATATTCTTATTCATATGTCAACTCTTCTTTTTCTTCATCTATTGTTACCCTTTCTCTCCAAGAAAACAATCTCAACTCATCCATGTATCACTGGTTGTTCCCTTTAACTAGCAATGCACTTGTAGAGCTTGATATCTCTAGGAACATGTTAGATGGGATTCCCAAATATCTTGGAAATCTGTGTGGTTTGACATCTTTGTATTTCTATAGTAACTTAATGCCTGTCAAGTTACCTGATTTTCTGAGTAACTTGTCTGGATGCGCATCAGTTACTTTACAACATTTAGATGCCACATCTAGCCAATTCACAGGGTCGGTGTCAGATGATATCCAAAATTTTTCATCCCTACAAGATCTATATCTTTATAATAATCAGTTACATGGAACTATAAGTGAAAAAGTGTGGCAATTACCCAAGCTTCAAAGACTAGACATTTCTTCCAATTTTCTTAATGGTTCCATCTCTGAAAATATTGAAATGTCAAATATTTTATACGTTAACCTTTCAAACAACTCACTCGAAGGAGTTCCTTTAGAAGCTCACATGTCAAACATTTCCAGCATAGAAAATATTGACTTGAGTTCTTGCAAGCTAGGACCTCGTTTCCTGAAATGGATTCAAACAATGAAAAATCTTTCGAGTATTGATCTTGCCAATACCAGAATTTCAGATAACATTCCAGAGGACTTTTGGCAATCGTGTCCTTCTCGTTTAAGATATTTGAATATATCTTTCAACAATATTACCGGGATAGTAACAGATATGTTATCAAATTTTGACCCTGTAGTTTCTTCTACCATAGATTTGAGTTCCAACAACTTTTATGGTCATATACCAAATGTTCCTTCAAGTTTGGAAGTGTTAGACCTCTCCAAAAATAATTTATCTGGACAAATCTTCTTTTTGTGCCAAATTATGGATGGGTCTTTGTCCTTTCTTGATCTTTCACACAACACATTCACTGGACCCATTCCAGACTGTTTGTGGCATTTTACAAGCCTAAGAATTCTTAGTCTAGCATATAACAATCTATCTGCAAGGCTTCCTATTTCTATCAAGTTTTTGATCAATCTTGATGTCTTGTATTTATACAATAACAACTTCTAAGGAAAGTTGCCCTTATCTTTAAAGAGTTTAACCCAGTTAACCTTTTTGAATTTGGGGGCCAACAAGTGTAACAACCTTCAGTAAAACCGACACCCTCATAATATTTCTGACACTCTAGTATATTTTAGAATGTCCCAATATGTCTTATAATACACCCCGTATGTGAAAACCGAGCCCAAAATACGTTATAGTTTATAAAATAAATTAAAAACAATAAATATTGAGTTGAGGCGGGCCGCGTAGGACCCCACCCCAACCTCACGCGGGCGGTATCAAGGCTGAAACTTATTCCGGTGAGATTATAAGTTAAGGCGGGCCGCGTAAGCTCACCTTAAATCTTACGCGGGCCGCTAGAGATCATCAAACGCGGAGACACCCTGAGCTGACACGTGTCGACATCGTGGCGGGTCTAGTACATGAGCCGGACTGACTAGCTTTGACGCGGGCCGCGTAGACCTTCGTCTACTCTTACTCGGGCCGCGTGAGACTCAGATTTCAGCACTATATAAGAAGGCCTCGGGATTTCACTTTCAATCGTTCATTTCTTTTCTCAGTCTCGAATTTCTGAAGTTATAAGCATAATAGTCGGTTATTATACCCCTAATTAGCGAGGTTCTGCTCCGTTGTAAGTATTATAACCACAGTTTCATAGTAGATACGCTGCCCGATTGATTTAGGGTTCCATAACAATTGTCGTGGTTCTGCCCGACGTAGTTATTGGAATACCGTCTCGGGGAGGGTATCATTAATATTTTCAAAGGGTTATGATACTAACCTATGTACATTTGTATAAATTATAGATTATATCAAGGAAACCCTTACGCGAAGTCTAAGATAGCAATGTGAGTTTATCCTCTTTTTGTTAACCTTTTTGGAATACTTTACAAAACCTTAATTGTTTTACAATGTGATTAAGCGGTGATTGAGTCTTTGTAATTCTTCAATTACTGCCGGTATGTTGGGGTTTTGTATACAAATTTATTACTGCGAGTAGTAGTAATAAGTCGGAATGACAGTACGTTACCATTGGACAACGAGTTAGCCAATGGGTAATATGACCTGCAAGTCAGGATTGACAGTACTGAATGAGTAATTGTGTAGAAATAAACAATGTGATCGCTCTCAATACTGTTTAATTGATAAAATGTTTCTTGATTAAACTGGGATTCACTCACCAGTATTTCCCGACTGACAAATGTTTTTAAAACGCGTTTCAGGTAACAAAATGTGACAGCCAATTAGTAAAAAGCCAGCTGGAGAGCACTGAAGGCTTGGGAAAAATGTGGCTATAAAAGTTACCTAATAAACGATGTTTTAAATTCAATAAAATAGGGTTTGTCCCTATAATGTATTGTAATAAGAAACTTGGGTTTTGCCCATGTGATTATTAATATTAAAGAAGGTGGTTTTACTCTGATAAACATTTCCTAACTACGGTCCTGATGTAAATTCCGCTGCCAAATTAACATAACTGATACCACCGAAAATCTGAGTTCGCGTCCGCCCGTTCCCGGGACAGATAAGGGATCGGGGGTTGCGACAACAAGTTTTCTGGTTATGTGCCTGGTTGGATCGGGGAAAGGTTATCGGGGTTGTATGCTCTTATCTTAACATCAAATAAATTCATTGGAACCATCCCTTCAGATTTATGTCAGTTAGAATATCTAAAAATTCTAGACTTGTCAATTAATAAACTCCAGGGAGCCATCCCCTCATGTCTCGGTAATCTAACTTCCATGGTTTAAGATGGCTTGGAAGTCAGCGAAAATGTTGTGCATTTAAGTTACCGTAGTCTGGTCACGAATGTTGACCATTCAATGATCAAGTGGCAAGGAAGTATGCGTGAGTTTGGCAGAACTCTAGGATTGGTAAAGATCATCAATTTATCAAGCAACAATTTAACAGGAAAAATCCCGGATAAACTAACCGATCTCCATAAATTGATAGCACTCGACTTGTCAATGAACGCTCTAGTTGGAGAGATCCCATCAAACATTGGTCAGATGAAAGAACTTCTAATTTTGGATCTATCTAGAAACAATCTAAGAGGAGGACTACCATCAAGCATGTGTCAAATGCCCTTGCTAAACTATCTAGACGTGTCATATAAGAACTTGTCAGGAAGAATTCCATCTAGCACTCAACTCCAGTCCTTTGAACCTTCAAGGTACACCGGAAATGCAGGATTGTGCGGACTTCCCTTGACCAAATATTGTCCAGGAGATAAAGTATTAGAAGGTCCATCCGTCAGTCGTAAAAGTATGGAAGGCGGGGAAGGCATAGATGATCTTCAAAGATGGTATTACATTGGAGGGGCCATTGGTTTTGCTACCGGATTTTGGATGGTGTGTATTGCTTTAATTGTTAATCGCCGTGGGAGACATGCTTTTTTTCACGTCATGAATAGCCTTGAGAATTGGGTTTATGTGAAAGTGACGGTGTTCACTGCAAAAGTGCGAAGGGTTTCACATCCATAGTTGTATGTTGGATTTCATTCTTATTTTTGTGTGTTGTAATTAATTCTTCTTGTTCTCATTTAGGGATACAAGTATAGCATTGTAAAATGCAACGTATGATTAAGTTTTAAGTCTCTTTGATGAATAAAATTGCCACCAACACAATGGGTGGCCATTTCGCTTGGCTGTGTCAAATTAAATAGGACATTATGCTATATTGTGTATAAATAAAAAAGTTGGTAAACCTTGTTAGTTAAGTTAGAAAGTTCTGTGAGTAGAGTTAGTGCCTAATATGTAAATAATAGAAGTAGAAGGTTAAATGTGAAAGTATTGTGTTGTATGTATCCTGTTTAACGATGAATTCTGAATTCAGTCCGTTCAACTGAAGGAATCATTCGTTGTTTTGCAAGTTTATTGGTATCAGAGCAAGGCTCTGTTTTGCAGAATGAATCGCAGGAAGAAGAAGAGTACGAGCGATTTTGCAAACCCCAATCAGCATATTCTTCAACTATTGAGTATCTCTGTAATCTTTCATCAACTGAATCTTGTATGTGTTTCGATTGTTTTTATCATGATTACAAGGTGTTCGATGAAATGCCAGTGCTTTATTTTGATGTTATTTTGCTACTTTCTTTGTACTAAATCAGGTATACGTTAATGTGGCTGCAGAATTATACTATGGACCCATTTGTTTGATTAAACATCTCATGAATGTCTATGGCTTGATTTATCACTGATTCCTTGGTCAAAATCATGAGCTTCATACAAGCAGCAACATTGATTGTTTAAGAGAAAAACAATAGTTTTTATTTGCCCCATTTTAGTCACCGATTCTTTCGTCAAAATCATTCTTATAGCTATTTAATACTCTAATAATACTCGTTTTGTTCTCTGTCAGTTGTCTGTTTTTGAAGGACTGAGTATACATGGCACTATCGACCCGTTTACATACACATGGGTGAATTTGGGTGACGCTTTATCTCTAATGGGTCAGATGGGTTAAGATAAATGGTTCAACGGGTTAAGACATTTGAACCTCCGGTCGCTGCCACACCACCTTTGTCTGCCACCGTACCTACTCCGGCAGCCACCACACCTTCAGTGATCTCCGACAAGGAACCAGAACTCAAGTGCATCTTAAAAACTCACACAAGTATTTGTGCACACACACCATTTGATGCTTGTATTGTGTTTTTATGCAGCAGTTTGATGATCCATTTGGTGTTGCTCCTTTTAAAGCTGTCCCTTCTACTGATGTATTCTCGACTCAACAATCAAAATCACCTTTCACCGTCCCTTCTACTGATGTTTTCTCAGTCGGGTCCCGTCTCACAGGCAGGTTTTCCCAGTTCCAATGGTAAATCCAGTCAACCTAATAATAACCTTAAAAGCGGATTTCGGTTTTACGGTCAACCTACGTCAGCCCCGACACCGCCAGCTGCCTCGATTTCAAGTTTCTATCAACACCGCCAGCTGCCTCGATTTGTCACTGTTTCCTTAGTCAAAATCATGAGCTTCATACTAGCAGCAACATTGATTGTTTAAGAGAAAAACAATAGTTTTTATTTACCCCATTTTAGTCACCGATTCTTTAGTCAAAATCATTCTTCTAGTTATTTAACCCTCTAATAATACTCGTTTTGTTCTCTGTCAGTTGTCTGTTTTTGAAGGACTGAGTATACATGGGTGAATTTGGATGATGCTTTATCTCTAATGGGTCAGATGTGTTAAGATAAATGGTTAAACGGGTTAAGACATTTGAACCTCCGGCAGCCACCATACCTTCAGTGATCTCTGACAAGGAACCACCGAACTAGAAGGGTTTAACTTTTTTGACCCTTGTGCTGCATAGATCTTAAAATGCCGTCGCTTGGTTTCCCAATTCCAATGGTCAATCTAGTCGACCTAATAACAACATTTAAGGTTGTATCTAGCCTCAGGGTCAACTTAGGTCTACCTCAACAGCATTAGCTTCTCGATTTCAAGTTTCTATCAACAGCCACAGCTAGAGTCAAATACTTCCAAGGCCACCCGACCTCCATCTATCATTGCTTCAACAGGTGCACTCGCTATAGTTCCTTAACAACCTCTAAAAGAAAAATTCGATAGCAAATCCACTGTCTGGACTGATACATTGAACCGTGAACTCGTTAATTTGAAAATCTATGAATGTGAGTTATTATGTTATACACATAATACAATTTTGTTTTATAGCATATATATGTAGATATGGAAATTATACTTGGGAACCATTACACGTACTGTGCTATGTAACTAATAGCCAAATTGTTATTTCGGTGGGATAGCTAAAAATGATGCTGGTTTTACAAAGGACATGAAATGTATGGTTAAATGGTTAACAAAATTTCATGTGTGAGTAACTACATACAAGACATATATGGAGGTTTGTTAACTTAATTGACAATATGATCGAAGTTTCTATTGGAAAAGTGAACCTTAGGGTTTTTTTTTTTCCTAAACCCGCTGGACAAATTCGTTTGTTTGATTAAACCTCTCATGAATGTCTATGGCTTGATTTGTCATTAATTCTTTAGTCAAAATCATAAGCTTCATACAAGCAGCAACATTGATTATTTAAGAGAAACACAATAGTTTTATATTTACCCTATTTTAGATACTAAGATTTAGGTGTTTTTGCTTTTGGAGTTGCTGAGAAAATGCCCACCTCATGGCATTAAGGCATGAGAGTTAGTTGACACTATGTTTTCATTATCTAGTTATACAGTTTTCTTATAGCCTATCTTTTTTACTTTGTTACATATGTATATGACACTATGTTTGGATGTGCAGCTAAAACAAACCCGCTATCTGACACTGTCGAGCCGATAAACTCCAAAGAAAAGAGAATGGAAAAACCAAGCAAAACCCGGCAACTTCAAATGTAACCATGGGTAAAGCCATGGGTTCGGGTTCTGGAACTAGACGTGCTGGTGCAAGTGCTCTAAGACCCGCATCCAACCCCATGGCGGGTTCAACAATGGGAATGGGTGCAAGGCCCGGGTTTGGAGGTGGTTGTTGTGGAGGTCTAAACCATCCCATGGGAATGAACAATATGCCTCAAAATATGGGTATGCGAATGAACAATATGCCTCAAAATATGGGTATGCGAATGAACAATATGCCTCAAAATATGGGTATGGGAATGAACAATGTCCACCTGCCGCCAGATTTATGCCGCCAGGAAATTATAATCCGATGATGGGTAGATGTGGTGGTTATGGTCAGCAACCTTATGATGGCTACAGATAGAGTTGCAGTGGTAAGCATAGTTATTGTGAATTTGTGATATAAAAAGTATTCTTTTTCCTGATAATTTTGTAATTCTTTTTGATTCCATATAGCATTATTATTTTGTTATAACCAATATCAAGTTACTTGATTTCTATATATTCAAAACATTATTGTCTCTTAATTTTGGGTCATGTAATGACTAGTTGCAAACACTAAACATTAAATTAAAAATCAGTTGATGTTACATGCACTTAGACCGCCCGTAGTGGGCGTTTTTTTTTTAAATTACCCAAACACGCCCCGGTGCCGCCCCCTAGGCGTTTTCCGGAGTTATTCGCGAAAAAAAGGACCTTGGCGTTTTTTGAAACACGCCGAAATGGCAAATCTTTGGCCAATCAGATAAGAGCATGTGGTTTAAAGAGAGAGAGATGGAATTTTGGGGTTTGAGTTTGCCGGATTTTTTGGGTTTGCCGGATTTTAGCCGGAGATGGAGATGTTGCAGGTGTCACGGTCACGAAGAAGAAGAAGGATGGAGGTGGGTGGTTGTTTTAAAAGTTTCCTCAGTTGTCACATTAGGCCCCTGTGGTTTTAAACTTCAATATCTTTAATATTTCAAGTTTCAAAAATGATATATCAGTCCCTAAAGTTTTTTTTATTAAATGTCTCATTTGGATCTTTTATAAAACTTAGGGGGCGTTTGGTTCGCGGAATGATTTGTAATTGGAATTGGAATTTGTATAGGAATTAGAATTTGAAGGAATTGGTTTTTGGAATTTAAACATTCCAATTGGAATTGGAAATTGTTGGAATTGGAATCTCAATTCCATTTTTGTTGTGTTTGGTTGTCAAATGAATTGGAATCCATCACCCCGTCACCCACAACCACCAGTTCGGGTCGAAACGATTCGCGTCGAAACGGTACTGGTTGAAACGGTTCGAGTCGAAATGGTACTGGTCAAAACGGTTCGCTTCGAAAGGGTTTGAGTCGAAACAGTACGGGTCGAAACGGTACGCGTCGAAACGGTACGCGTCGAAACGGTGCGCGTCGAAACGGTACGGGTCGAAACGGTTCGGTTCGAAGCGGTACTGGTCGAAACGGTTCGCATCGAAACGGTACATGTTGAAACGGTTCGCGCCGAAACGGTTCGATTCGAAACGGTTCGGGTCGAAACGGTTCACGTCGAAGCGGTACAGGTCAAAACAGTCGAAGATTCCAATAAATTTACTTTAATTTCCTTCACATATAGGAAGGATTTTGAAATCCTTTAGTTAAAGGAATTTGAAGAAATTCATGCCTAATTCCAATTCCATCAAATTCTGTGAACCAAACATCTTAAGATATGGAATTCAAATTCCAATTCCCTTAAATTCCACTGAATTCCTGCGAACCAAACGCCCCCTTAAAATTTTGCAATGTAATTTTTTAGTATTGTAATTTTATTTAATTTAATGAAGTATTTTAAGTTTTAAATTTAAAAAAATAAATAATTGTGTAATGATTGGATGGGCGTTATTAGGCATTATTCCCACTACGACACTTTTGCAATAACGCCCAATAATGCCCCCATGCTGACTGGACTGCCACATGGCAGAAAATGCCCCAGGAAGGGGACATTATTGGGCTAACGACTACGCATGGTCTTAATAAGCTTTTTTACTAAATTTATGAATGTTGGTAAGTTAAAATGACTACCCGTAAAGGTGGGACGTTCGATGTAAGATTTGAAAAGAACAGATCAAAACCACAATATGACCTTACCACATGATCGTTTCGGTAATATATACAAAATAGATATATAAAGACTTATGAGTCTTTAACGATTAATATAAGACTTACTATTTGTTAATTAGTTTTTTTATGTGTTGTGTACTATTTACATGCACATATATACCACTTGACCGTATGAACTTGAGACCAGCTTCTACATTTGTTAACTAGTTTTTTATTTATACACACACTTACCACTTAACCGAAACAATATGTGCTACACGTTTAGGCCAAAAAGGTCCGGCTACCCGCGATCGGAGACTGCGCTAGTGACCTGGCCCGTCACCAATTCTAGAGGAAATCCACCGCCCGAAGGTCCACTACGGTAAAGAGGCCCACTGTGGTAAAACCCATGGTTCGCACACACATTTTGTAAAAAACGAGACTCCAACTGACGACCTCCCCTAGTGAAAGTCATCTGGATACCCACCACTTAAAAGTTGAAAGATACTGTTCCAACGTATCAATTGGGTTTGAAGAAAACGCGTGAAGACTTCTGAGTCTTTGACATAACCAACTTTGTATTCTTTAATCAGAGACAAATTCAGAAAACTTGAGTCTTTGGACGTCTAATTCCACATAAATTTTAAGCTACGTATATATGTGGTCATGAAAATTGAAAGATAATCAACGTGTCTTACAAGTCCTGCACGCTCCACATTCCACATGAATTCTAAACAAATATGTGGTCATGAAAATAAAAAGAAAATTACCTTATTTGAATAATCAACACGAACTCTGTTTTATATGAGGTAGGTTACTAGGTTATTTTAAATTTCTTGTGTATATAAAGCTGGGCACATTTGGTGACATATCAAACATTTAAGATTTGATACAACAAAAATGGCAAATAAGATTTACCATAAACATTTTACCCATCCTATTTTCTTCTTTATTCTTACACTCTTTGTGTGGGAATCATTTACCACTACAATTGCCCTTGGCTGGTCTCTAACACCACCTCCCACTTCCGCTGGCCATCGTACTGGTAAGTGTACGAAAAAGGAGAGACAAGCTCTTCTTCAGTTCAAATCATACATTCATTACGACCCTGAGGGCCGTCTCACTACATGGACACCTGGAGAAGATGAAAAAGTAGCAACCAATGATTGTTGTTACTGGAGTGGAGTCACGTGCAACAACCATTCCCATGTGACACGCCTTGACCTGAGTGGGGGATTTCTTGAAGGCAAGATTAGTCCTTCATTGCTTAACTTAAGCTACTTGAATTATCTTGATCTTTCTTTCAATTCGTTTAATGGAACGATTCCCATGTTCATTGGTTCCATGACCCAATTAAGGTATCTTTACCTTGATGACAATGATTTTAGTGGAACGGTTCCCATGTTCATTGGTTCCATGACCCAATTAAGGTATCTTAACCTTGGTTGGAATAGGTTTAATGGAACGATTCCCATGTTCAATGGTTCCATGACCCAATTAAGGTATCTTAACCTTGGTGACAATAGGTTTAATGGAAAGATTCCCACGTTCATTGGTTCCATGACCCAATTAACATATCTTAACCTAGGTTGGAATGATTTTAGAGGAACCATTCCTTCAGAACTTGGAAACCTCACAAACTTGCAAGAGCTTTCACTTGGATCTCTGAGTAATTGCACAATTGAAAACCTAGACTGGTTGTCTCATCTTTCTCAGTTGGATACACTTGGCATATCAGGTATTTCTCTGGGCAAAGTAAACAACTGGGTAAATGTGATTTCAAGTCTTAAAAAACTATCATCTTTAGACTTAGATAGATGTGACCTCTCCCATGTGATGCACCCGTATTCTTATTCATATGTCAACTCTTCTTTTTCTTCATCTATTGTTTCCCTTTCTCTCTCTGAAAACAATCTCAACTCTTCCATGTATCACTGGATGTTCCCTTTAACTAGCAATGCACTTGTAAATCTTCATCTCTCTGGGAACATGTTAGATGGGATTCCCAAATATCTTGGAAATCTGTGTGGTTTGACATATTTGGGTTTCTTTAGAAACTTAATGCCTATCAAATTACCTGATTTTCTGACTAACTTGTCTGGATGCACATCAGTTACTTTACAGTATTTGGATGCCTCATATAGCCAATTCACAGGGTCGTTGTCAGATGATATCCAAAATTTTTCATCCCTACAATGGCTAGATCTTTATAATAATCAGTTAGATGGAACTATAAGTGAAAAAGTGTGGCAACTACCCAAGCTTCAAATACTAGACGTTTCTTTCAATTTTCTTAAAGGTGCCATCTCCGAAAATATTGAAAAGTCAAATATTTTATATGTTGATTTTTCAAACAACTCACTGGAAGGAGTTCCTTTAGAAGCTCACATGTCAAACATTTCCAGCATAGAAGATATTGACTTGAGTTCTTGCAAGTTGGGACCTCGTTTCCCCAAATGGATTCAAACAATGAAAAATCTTTTGGGTATTGATCTTTCCAATACCGGAATTTCAGATAACATTCCAGAAAATTTTTGGAACGCTTGGCCTTCTCGTTTGAGATATTTGAATATCTCTTTCAACAATATTACCGGAATAGTAACAGATTTGTTTTCAAATTTTGACCCTCGTTCTTCAACCATAGATTTGAGTTCCAACAACTTTTATGGTCGTATACCGAATGTTCCTTCCAGTTTATACTTGCTAGACTTATCCAAAAATAATTTATCTGGACAAATCTTCTTTTTGTGCCAAATTGTTGATGGGTATTTGTCCTTTCTTGATCTCTCACACAATGCATTCACTGGACCAATTCCAGACTGTTTGTGGAATTTCAAAAGACTACAAATTCTTAGTCTGGGATATAACAATCTATCTGGAAGGCTTCCTACTTCTATCAAGTTTTTGATCAATCTCCAGGTCTTGTTTTTATACAATAACAGCTTCTCAGGAAATTTGCCCTTATCTTCAAAGAATTTAACCCAGTTAACCTTTTTGAATTTGGGGGCAAACAAGTTTTCTGGTTACGTGCCTGGTTGGATAGGGGAAAGGTTATCGGGGTTGTATGCTCTTATCTTAACATCAAATAAATTCATTGGAACCATCCCTTCAGATTTATGTCAGTTAGAATATCTAAAAATTCTAGACTTGTCAATTAATGAACTCCAGGGAGCCATCCCCTCATGTCTCGGTAATCTCACTTTCATGGTTCAAGATGGATTAGGAGACCACCAAAGTGTGCATCCTCTTCTCACTACTTCCATGGTTCAAGATGGTTCAAGATGGTATTTTGACCGTTCCATGATCAAGTGGCAAGGAAGTTTGCGTGAATTTGGCAGCACTATAGAATTGGTAAAGATCATCAATTTATCAAGCAACAATTTAACAGGAAAAATTCCGGATAAACTAACCGATCTCCATAAACTGATTGCACTCGATCTGTCAATGAACGCTCTTGTTGGAGAAATCCCATTCAACATTGGTCAGATGAAAGAACTTCAAATTTTGGATCTATCTAGAAACAATCTAAGAGGAGGACTACCATCAAGCATGTCTCAAATGACCTTCCTAAACTATCTAAATGTGTCGTATAACAGCTTGTCAGGAAGAATTCCATCTAGCACTCAACTCCAGTCCTTTGAACCTTCAAGGTACACCGGAAATGCAGGATTATGCGGACTTCCCCTGTCCAAATATTGTCCAGGAGATAAAGAATTAGAAGGTCCACCTGTCACTCGTGAAAATATGGATGACGGGGAAGAAAGATGGTTTTATATCGGAGGGGCCACTGGTTTTGTTACCGGATTTTGGATGGTGTGTATTGCTTTAATTGTTAATCGCCGTGGGAGACATGCTTTTTTTCACATCATGAATAGCCTTGAGAATTGGGTTTATGTGAAAGTGATGGTGTTCATTGCAAAAGTGCGAAGGGTTTCACGACCATAGTTGTATGTTGGATTTCATTCTTGTTTTTGTGTGTTGTGTTTATTTCTTCTTGTTCTCATTTAGGGATGCACGTATAGTATTGTAAAATGTAATGCTCTATTAAGTTTTAAGTCTGTTTGAGGAATAAAATTGCCACCAACACCATGGGTGGCCATTTCGCTTTGTTGTGTCAAATAGGACATTATGCTATATTGTGTATAAACACGATTTGCAACTACTAGTACAAGCCCAAAGACAAGAAGAGCCTTAATGATTTATTGATAAACAGGGCTGTGAACAGGGCTACCCTGTTGTTTACATCAACATCAACGGGCCAATGGGAAGCCCCATTTACTCGCTTTGGACCATCATCACACAGGCCCAACAGGAAAAGCCCAACAAGGATTTATCTTGCCCACTAAGGTTACCGTTATAAGCGGGAAAAAGGACCAGCGAAGACATGCAACATTTAATGCTTGATTAGCAGAGTATCTCTTGCTGGAACTGTACCTCTTCGTCGGAAGCATTAAATGAAACTGTGATCTCACCGCTGGGGGCCAGACACGTGTCTGAGCCCCCCGAAGACCATTAGAACCCGTTGGATCGCCTTGGAAAAGGATCTCACGAAAAGATCAAAGTCTGGTGATTATATAAGGATGCAAAAGGGATGATCAAGGGGACAAGCCAGGTATATCATTTACTACCTTCATATTTACTGCTCTCACATTAAATTCCGACCATCATTCCCACGTATTTACTACAAGTATCACATTTATTAAGATTCACACCAAAGAGGAAATATTCCGGTGATTATACTCATCGGAAGAAGCTCCTCTCACTCTCCGGCAAGTTTACTTACTCTCACACCGGAGCTTGGTCACGGATCCCCCTTCCGGGGCCCTCCGTGGCGAGGCTAATGGTTTATTCTTTTGTAGCTCCAAGGAACGGGAGATCTTGACGTCAGCGAAGATCCACTAAACGTCAGCCGGGATTTGGGTATTCGACATTGGCGCCATCCGTGGGACATCAGCCCGACCGGTGTCTCCACACCGAACTCCGACGTCACAGATAACCCGTTTCAGAAAAGGCAACATGGACACCACACCCGGTTCACAGGTCGTTCAGACAGTACAGAATGATCATGACAGAGTTACGGTGGAAGATATAACCCATGAGGAAGAGAATGAGAACCGGGCAGAATTGCTGGAAAAAGAAGAGACCATCACCCCGGACTTTGTGGCCATGCACAAGGAAAAGCTAAGAAAGTGTCTCAAGGACCTAGACAGGCAAGAGAAACTCGACAGTATCAGGGCCAAACTATCGTTCGATACACCCTCTAACCAAGAAAAGACAGATCCTCAAAACAAGGGCAGTGGAAGCGACCCACTGGAAACATTCATGACAGCCCTTAGGCAAATGTCCTCGGACGAAAGGGAGGATCTCATTACGGGAAAGAAACCAAAAGAAAAAGAAAAGGAAAAGGAAAACCCAAGCAGCGACGGCCTGGATCAACCTTACCTCCCACGGGACTTAGCTGAGGTCTCAAAGTTCACACGAAGGATCGCAGAAGCACCAATGCCTCCCAAAACAAAGTTACCCCCAAACTTCGACCGCTATGACGGAACAAGAGACCCTGAAGATCATCTCCATGCCTTCAGGGGAGCAGGACAACTTGGGCGATGGTCCATGCCTGTATGGTGCCACATGTTTGTGCAAACTCTGACGGAGGGAGCCCGGCTCTGGTTTGACAGCCTCCTTCCGGGGGGAATCGATAGTTATGAAGAGTTAAGCGAGAAGTTCCTCAGGAACTTTGGTCAACAGAGGAAAGTGGTCAAGAATCCAAACGAGATCCTCCACATAAGGCAAAGGGACAATGAGAGAATAGATCAGTATATGGAGAGGTTTGTCAAGGAGAGCATGAACATCAAAGATGTCCCGGAGGTCATGAAGATTAGCAGTTTCATAAACGGGCTAAAGCATGCCCAGCTGTGCGAGAAACTGTGGGAGGAGTTCCCCCACTCATTTGACAGTCTTATGGACAGGGTCAGAGCCTTTGTCAGAGGGAAGGACACGGTCAGCAAAGCCAAGGAGACGGACGTCGCACCCCGGAGGATCGCCCCAATTGCAAAGCCTCCTGACAAAGGTACACCCTACTCCAGAAAACCTACTTTTGATAGAATGTTGCACGACAGAGCAAGGCCCTCATATTCCCCATACAGACCTAGGGGGAGAGGCCCCCCTCCTTACTCTGATCATTTCACCCCTCTCATCAAGACCCCGAGTGAGATACTGGCCACTGAGAGGGTAAAGAACTCCTTCCCGAGGCCACCACCCATAAAGCCCGGGCCAAAGGCACAACCAAACGAGTATTGTGAATTCCACAAAGGTTTCGGGCATAAAACCGATGACTGGATGTACTTAAAAAGAGAAATAGAGACTGCGGTAAAGACGGGAAGGCTGGCCCACTTGGTAAAGGAAATTAAGGAAGGGGGAGGGGACCGCAAGGGAAGAGATGTAAGGGAGCCTGGGCGGGCAGATGTTGATATGATTAGAAGGAGAAATGAATTCGATACCACCCGGAGTGTAAAGGCCAGGATCCTGGGCTCCCCGGACTGCATGAAAGCTCCCATTTTTATGCCACACTTGGAAGAAAAGGAAGTGTAACGACTCCCCCTAAACATCTCAGCTATAATAGCTGGCCACAAGGTGTCTCGAATACATGTGGACGGAGGATCCGGTGTCGAAGTAATATACGAGCATTGTTTCCTCAGATTTGACAGGGATGTAAGAGATCGGCTCGAAGAAGATTACATCCCCTTAGTAGGATTCAACAACAGTGTGTGGCACCCCCTAGGAAAAATCAGGCTCCCATTCACAGTCGGGGTAGGGGATCGGATCCGGACACTAAACCTAACCTTCACAGTGGTCCGGGCACCTTCAAAGTACAATGCAATCTTAGGAAGACCCGGAATTGGGGACCTACAAGCACAGGCATCCACCCCCCACGGAGCCCTAGTGTTTCAAACGCCAAAGGGTTTAGCCTGGGTTAAGTCCGCTTATGAAGTAGTTTCTTCTGTATCCGAAGGAGAAGCATCCGAGAAGCCCCGGAAGGAGGGGGTAGAGGAGTGAGTCCTTTGCGACAGGTTCCCAGAACAAACGATCAAAGTAGGAAGTCACTTGAGTGACAAATACAAGAGTGCTCTGAAGGAACTACTCCTCCTCAACATAGACGTATTCGCATTCCAGCATGGGGACATGACAGGAATACCCAGGAGTCTAACCGAACATCGACTCAACACCTATACATGGGCGAAGCCAGTAAAACAGAAAAAGCGAAGCATGGGGCCCAGCAAAAGAAGAGTTGCTTGTGAGGAAACCAGGAAACTGCTCAGGGCAGGAATAGTCAGGGAGGTGAAATACCCATCCTGGGTCGCTAACCCAGTCATGGTTCAAAAGAAGATGGGGGATGGAGAATGTGCATAGACTTCCAAGATCTGAACAAAGCATGTCCTAAGGACTGTTACCCCCTCCCAGAAATAGACGTCCAGGTAGACTCTCTATCTCAGTACCCCCTGAAGTGCTTCTTGGAAGCCTATAAAGGATATCATCAGATCCAAATGTCAATAGAGGACGAAGAAAAAACTGCTTTCATCACAGACGAAGGGACATTTTGTTATACCAAAATGCCCTTCGGCCTCAAAAACGCTGGGGCCACGTACCAAAGATTCATGAACAACCTCTTCAGGGAGCAACGAGGAAAGAACTTGGAAGTATATGTTGACGACAATGTCCTCAAAAGTTTGACAGAGATGGCTATGATAGATGACATAGCCGAGACTCTCCGCACTATGCAAGATGTGAATATGAAATTAAACCCTGGAAAATGTTGTTTTGGGGTAGAGGAGGGGAGTTTCCTGGGGGTAGTAGTCATTAAAGGAGGAATCAAAGCTAAAAAAAACTCAAGCTGTAGCTAAAATGCGATCCCCCAGGTCCCTGAAGGACATTCAACAACTGAACGGGAGATTGATAGCATTAAACCGTTTCTTGTCAAAAGTAGCCGACAGAACCCTCCCCTTCATGAAGGTGTTGAAGGACTGCCTCCAAACGAACAAGTTCAAATGGACCCCAGAAGTGGAAGCTGCCTTCCAAGAAATGAAAACTTATATCTGCAAGCTCCCAACATTAGCCACCCCAGTGCCCGGGGAACTCTTGCTCCTATACCTGTCCGCCTCGAAGACAACCATAAGTGCAGTCATGATGGTAGAACGGGAAGGGAAGCAGATCCCCATATATTTCATCAGCAGAACACTTAAAGGCCTCGAGGAATGCTACATGCCCCTGGAGAAACTGGCGTTAGCTCTTGTTTTTGCATCCCGGAGACTCAGGAGGTACTTCCAAGGGCACAAGATTACCCTGATGACTGATCAACCACTCCAAAAGGTACTCAGGAGGCCAGAGCTGTCGGGACGGTTAGCCAAGTGGGCTGTGGAGCTGGGGGAACACTCCCTGGAGTTTAAGCCCAGGACAGCCATGAAGGGGCAAATACTGGCCGACTTTTTAGCGGAGGTCCCCGAGGATGAAGAGAAGGAACTTTTAAGATGGGAAGCCTTGGAGAAAGAAGAAAAAGAAAAGGAGGACGAGGCTGTGTGGAAATTACTCACCGACGGGGCCTCTAGTGAAGAAGGGAGCGGGGCAGGCATCACACTGATAAGTCCCTAGGGGATTGAACTGACATACGCCGTAAGACTGGACTTCGAAAACACCAACAACACTGCAGAGTATGAGGCCCTCTTGGCAGGAATGAGGCTGGCACAAAAAATGAAAGCAAGGCACGTGGAAGCTAGCACTGATTCACAACTAGTAGTAAAACAGTACCAAGGAGAGTATGAAGCCAAAGACAGCATCATGGCCCAGTATGTGGCGAAGGTAAAGGAAACAGCCAAGGCATTCAAAACTTTCAGATTAGAATACATCCCCAGAGGAAGGAACAGAAAATCTGACGCCCTCAGTAAGTTGGCTTCGGTGGCATTCGACCACCTGGCAAGAGAAGTCAAGGTGAAAGTATTAACCGCCCCCTCCCTCAACATGAAGGAGGTAACCGCAATCGAGAATGGGCAGGAAACATGGATGACACCGATCATCAAGTTCCTCAGGGACGGGACGTTGCCTGAGGGAGAATGGGCAGCCAGGAAGGTAAGGGTCAAGGCCCTGCAGTATGAGCTGATTGATGGGGAGTTGTATCGAAGATCATATCTGGGCCCATCCCTGAAATGTGTTGACATGGACGAAGCTGAGTATGTGATTAGGGAGGTGCATGAAGGAATCTGTGGAATGCATTCGGGGCCAAGGACGATAGTAAAGAGGGCAATGAATGCGGGGTTCTATTGGCCGCGAATGTATGAAACAGCATCTGAAGAGATCAAGAGGTGTGATAATTGCCAGGCACATGCACCAATGACCCACCGGCACAAACACCCCATGATACCAGTCTCAACGTCCTGGCCCTTCCAAAAGTGGGCTATCGACATAATCGGGCCATTCCCGAAGGGTCCAGGAGGGGTCAAGTATGTGGTAGTAGCCATCGATTATTTTACTAAGTGGGTTGAGGCGAAGCCTTTGGCAAAAATAACTGGGGAACAGATGAGGCGGTTCGTATTAGATAACATCATCTACAGGTATGGGGTCCCAAAGGAGCTGGTGAGCGATAATGGCGTCCAATTTGCTGGAAGACCCTTTAAGCCATGGTGCGAGCAGATGCATATTCAGCAAGTGTTCACCTCCATCACCCAGGCCCAAAGTAACGGATTGGTAGAGAGAGCTAACCAAGCCGTCATCAAGGGGATGAAGGGAAGACTTGGGAGGAAGCAAAAAGGATGGCTAGAAGAACTACCATTCGTGTTATGGGCATACAGAACGACTCCTAAAGGCTGAAACGGAGAGACTCCTTTCAGCCTAACCTACGGGACAGAAGCTGTCATCCCAGCTGAGATAGGATCCCCAACTGCCCGAATGAAGCTCCGGGAGGAGGAAAATGAGCAAGACCTCAGGACGAACTTGAATCTCTTGGAAGAAAGAAGGGAAATAGCAGCAGTCAGGGAGGCCAAATACAAAAAGCAGCTAGAAAGTTATTACAACGCCAGGATGAAAAAGCTCAACCTCATCCCCGGAGATCTGGTCCTAAGGGCAAATGAAGCTAGCCTGCAGGAAAGCAGCGGAAAGCTAGGCCCTAACTGGGAAGGACCCTACCGAGTCACATGGGCAAACGGCAAAGGAACTTGCAAATTGGAAACACTCGAAGGCAAGGAGGTCCCCAGGACCTGGAACCTCATGCAGCTTAGGAAATATTACGTGTAAGGGGTCTGCCCCCAAGGAAAACGGCAAAGAGCCACTTTTGTAACAGTTAACTATTAATCTGGGGTTCCCCCAAAGACAGATCTTTTGTAACAATTTATGGCGGGAAGTATAAATCCGCAAGGAGTTAATGAAAAAACGGACAGTCAACATGTCCTCTTTTGACAAAACAATGGGCATTACACCTAGGCAGACGTGCCCAGGAACACCATTAAACCTAATTAACAGGCAAACACACGTGTATAAGGCATCTTGAACATGCCAAAAGCCCGGCCGTGGGGCAAATAAGGGTCTAGCTAACCCAAAGAAAACGGACAAAACAAGTCAAAAACATAATGCCACATTATAAACTTGTCCATCGATTGGCCTCGAACAGACAATCATGGTTTAACAAACAAACAAAATACAACACACTTCTGTAAACCAAACCACAAAAGGAAGTTTTCTTTATATAAAGTACATACACAAAGAAAGGCCTTAACAACTTTGGCAAGAGTAAACGACACACGAAATAACAAATGTAGCAAAACGAGACAAAAATATAGCTCCTCGCTAAACAGTCTAAAAGTCTCCAGGGAAGCACCGAACCTACCCTTGGTAAAAGCCCCTGCAAAACAAACAGCCACAACAAGAAATAGGCAGAAAACAAGGAAGCAATACACAGCCATAAACTACATGGTTAGATACCAAGGAGGCCCCCGACACAAAGGACCTCCTCCCATGCAACCAAACAAAGTTCAAAAGTGTCCTAGGCCAAGTAAGTGATCCATATTACAACCATATTGAAAGATGTTAAAATTCACTGGGGATCACCCCCGGATAGAGATGGTGGAGACGAAGGGCCGGCAGAGGAGAACAGGGCTTTTCATTCATCAATAGATATCAGGGGATGCTCCAGGATTTTCTCAAGGATGGCCGGGGGTTTACGCCCAAACTCCTCATTCAGCTTGGACAACCTCTTCTTTGCCTTGGAATTGTAAAGAGGAGTCTCCTTTCTGCCCAGGCCCTGAGCGGAATAGGCATAGCCATCCTTCAACCCTGACTGGTAGCCAACATCCCTGTATGCCCTGTACACCTCCTCCAAGCCACTCTTGAAATCCTCTGATTGAGCAACAGCAGCAAGGAAGGCTCCAAAGCCTTCAGTAATTAGCCAATGCTTTTCCCTTGCCAACCGCTGATTGTCATCAGAGGTTATCCCATAGTCCGCATACATGGTGTTAAGCTGCTCCTGGGAAACGGAGTCAACTTCCCTCAAATACTTCAACTCAGCAGCCAACGCTTCTTTTTCCTCCGTCAGCACCGCCATCTCCTGCTCCCAGGCTCGCTCCTTTTTCTCCAGCATGGCCCCAGCCCCCTGAACAAAAGGTCAGTTTACAAAAAAAGGGGGGGGGGGAGAATGGAAGGACTATATACCTTCTCTCCCTGCATCTTCCTCTCAGCTTCAACCACTTGGCACCTAAGACCAGCAGCAACAGATTGGGAAGCTTTAAGCTCAGCTTTGAGTCCTTCGTTCACCCTCCTCAGATCATCAATCCTCTGCAACATACCAGCCCCCCTAAAAAAGCTCTCACAAAGAGACATACTGTATTGATCTTCGAAAAGATCATCCCTCAAAGCGGAATTCACAAATCTATGAGAAGGAGGAACATCATGACTCAGGAAGTCCCTGGCAGCCTCAGAAGTCCCTATCACCGAGGACTGAGTTACCTTCCATTTAGGGACATAGGTAAAGGGAACGGCATCAGCAAACAAAGGAGCCGAAGGGGACCGATGGGCAAGACCCTCAGGCTTAGAAGGCTTACTGGTCCCCGTAGCATGAAGAGGAGAAAGCTCAAAGGCTGAGGTAAAGTGGGTCAAACCTACTTCCGGGGTCTTGTCCCATACACGGGAAGATGAGGGACCAGTGGGGATCTCTATGGGATCACGAGAACTCCCCTGCAACAAGAGAAGCATCAGAAATCAAGCAAAGATAAGACAAAATAAACAGGGAAAAGAAAGGGCTCACCAGCAGAGGTGCACTCACAAGACTTGAAGACCTCAGGTGTTTAGACAAAGAGCCTTTAATCCCAGCAGGAGGAAGATCAGAGACAGCCTTCGATGAAGGAGGAGGCTTCTGACCACTGGCACTCCGAAGTCTTTGTCGAATATCACGAGGAGCAGGGGCCGGTTGGGGACTCGCAGATTTTCTCTTACGAACTAAACGAATTTCCACATCTCCATCACCACTTTGATCAGAATGTTGAATAGGGGGAAGGTCAGGAGAACTTTCCTCCTCATCGGAAGGATTCCCCTCATCACCACCCTCAGCAGTGGAGCCCCCAGCCTGGGTGAACCCCCCGGTAGCGGACGCCACCCCACTCCGGCTCAAACCCGGAACAACTTCACCATCAACCACAAACCGCACATCCTTGGAATCTCCCTGGAGCAGTCCCCACAAAGTCAACTCTGCAGAAGAAAGACACTAAAGATGACTACGTAGATACAAAGAGACAAAGGCAAATAAATACAGACCCAAGACGGAAAGATACCTTTTTTACCAAAGAAAGCCTTGGGACGAACAGGATAGGAGGGACTCAACCCCCCATGGCCAAAATACCTTCGGAGAAAGTGAAAGCCCTGGTAGGATGCTCGTGCATACGTTTCCACTGGACGGTCTCGTTCGCCGATAAGGTAGGAACAACATCTTCGATAGGGGTATTAACATCCCTAGGCAAAGGGGATTCCGACATCATAGCAGCAGAGACAAAAATGAACCTATTTTTCCAATCCTTCGGGTAAGTGGAAGTCGGCATGAAAGAATAGCAGGGTTTTGACACATTGTTCTGTCTCTTGGCAAAGGTGTACCAATCCCCGTCGGAGATCAACTTATAAAACATACAGAATAAAGGGACGGAAGGCTCACCGGAAATAGTTGCACAAGACAACTCGAAGTGCACCACCCTCATCCACCCCAAGGGGTGCAACTGAGAAAAGTGCACCCCAAAATGACGAAGCAAATCGATCTTGAAAGAAGAAAGAGGATATCGAACCCCACAAGAAGAAAAGGCCATGGTGTAAAGAGGGATCACATCCGGCGTAAACACCGCCGAATCATTAGGACCCGGCAAAGACGGAGAAAACTGTTCAGAAATATTGTACGCTTCAACGAAGGATTTCAAATCCTTTGCTGTTAAAACCGACCTTATCATCGAACGGCCGGAGCGACTCATGATTAACGAAAGAACGGTGATCGAAAGGAATCGTCAGGAAGAAGAAGAGAAACCGAAAAATTTGAATAGAAAATATGAAAGGGGCATAGGGTATTTAAGGGGAACAACTGACAGGCAAGTAACTGTCACATCAGCGGGTCTCATCAAAATTCAAAAAGAGGGCACGTGTTCCCAAGGGATTAATTCCCGCTATAGGAATCCGGCGATATGATGACTGATGGAGGCGGTTAATTATAACTGACCAGGAGTGGGCCCACAGGAAGGAAAGGTTTCTCTTCGAGCAGTTATGATTCAGCCCCGGATCATGAGCCTCTGGTCTCAGAACCAGGGACTAAAGATGACTTGACGACGGGCCAATGGGAAGCCCCATTTACTCGCTTTGGACCATCATCACAGAGGCCCAACAGGAAAAGCCCAACAAGGATTTATCTTGCCCACTAAGGTTACCGTTATAAGCGGGAAAAAGGACCAGCGAAGACAGGCAACATTTAATGCTTGATTAGCAGAGTATCTCTTGCTGGAACTGTACCTCTTCGCCGGAAGCATTAAATGAAACTGTGATCTCACCGCTGGGGGCCAGACACGTGTCTGAG
The DNA here is from genome assembly GCA_030545235.1 of Helianthus tuberosus. Taxonomy (NCBI): domain Eukaryota; kingdom Viridiplantae; phylum Streptophyta; class Magnoliopsida; order Asterales; family Asteraceae; genus Helianthus; species Helianthus tuberosus. Next base: position 8,297,743 of record CM060362.1, read on the forward strand.
CCCCCCGAAGACCATTAGTACCCGTTGGATCGCCTTGGAAAAGGATCTCACGAAAAGATCAAAGTCTGGTGATTATATAAGGATGCAAAAGGGATGATCAAGGGGACAAGCCAGGTATATCATTTACTACCTTCATATTTACTGCTCTCACATTAAATTCCGACCATCATTCCCACGTATTTACTACAAGTATCACATTTATTAAGATTCACACCAAAGAGGAAATATTCCGGTGATTATACTCATCGGAAGAAGCTCCTCTCACTCTCCGGCAAGTTTACTTACTCTCACGCCGGAGATTGGTCACGGATTCCCCTTCCGGGGCCCTCCGTGGCGAGGCTAACGGTTTATTCTTTTGTAGCTCCAAGGAACGGGAGATCTTGACGTCAGCGAAGATCCACTTAACGTCAGCCGGGATTTGGGTATTCGACAAGGACATTATGCTATATTGTGTATAAACACCATTTGCAACTACTAGTACAAGCCCAAAGACAAGAAGAGCCTTGATGATTTATTGATAAACAGGGCTGTGAACAGGGCTACCCTGTTGTTTACATCAACATTGTTGGTTAATGTTGTTAGTTAAGCTAGAAAGTTCAGTTAGTGCCTAATATGTAATTATTAGAAGTAGAAGGTTAGATGTGAAAGTATTGTAGTCATTCATTGTTCATAAGACAAATATTGAGGTTTGTTAACTTAATTGACAGTATGATTGAAGTTTCTTTCTATTGGAAGGAAAAGTGATCCTTAGGGTTTTTTTTTCCCCTAAACCGTAAAGAAAAGAGAATGGAAAAAAACAAGCAAAACCCGGCAACTTCAAATGTAACCATGGGTTCAGGTTCTGGAATTAGACATGCTGGTGCAGGTGCTCTAAGACCCGCATCCAATCCCATGGCGGGTTCAACAATGGGAATGGGTGCAAGGCCAGGGTTTGGAGGTGGTTATGGAGGTCTAAACCAGCTCAAGTGAATGAACAATATGCCTCAAAATATGGGTATGGGAATGAACAATGGCCAAGGGTTTCAAATGCAAGCACCACCTGCCGCCAGATTTATGCCGCCAGGAAATTATAATCCGATGATGGGTAGAGGTGGCGGTTATGGTCAGCAACCTTATCGTGGCTGCAGAATTATACTAGGGACCCATTTGTTTGATTAAACATCTCATGAATGTCTATGGCTTGATTTGTCACTGATTCCTTAGTCAAAATCATGAGCTTCATACAAGCAGCAACATTGATTGTTTAAAAGAAAAACAATAGTTTTTATTTACCCCATTTTAGTCACCGATTCTTTAGTCAAAATCATTCTTCTAGTTATTTAACACTCTAATAATACTCGTTTTGTTCTCTGTCAGTTGTCTGTTTTTGAAGGACTGAGTATACATGGCACTATCGACCCGTTTACATACACATGGGTGAATTTGGATGACGCTTTATCTCTAATGGGTCAGATGGGTTAAGATAAATGGTTAAACGGGTTAAGACATTTGAACCTCCGGTCGCTGCCACACCACCTTTGTCTGCCACCGTACCTACTCCGGCAGCCACCACACCTTCAGTGATCTCCGACAAGGAACCAGAACTCAAGTGCGTCATAAAAACTCACCACATGAGTGCACACAAGTGTTTGTGCGCACACACCATTTGATGCTTGTATTGTGTTTTTATGCTGCAGTTTGATGATCCATTTGGTGATGGTCCTTTTAAAGCTGTCCCTTCTACTGATGTATTCTCAACTCAACAATCAAAATCACCTTTCACCGTCCCTTCTACTGATGTTTTCTCAGTCGGGTTCCGTCTCACAGGCAGCTTTTCCCAGTTCCAATGGTAAATCCAGTCAACCTAATAATAACCTTTACTGATGTTTTCTCAGTCGGGCCTGCTTCATAATCTGTTGGGTCAACTACTCAAAACTGATTTCTATATATTCTGTATAACCAATATCAAGTTACTTGATTTCTATATATTCAAAACTTTTTTGTCTCTTGATTTGAAGCATGTAATGACTAGTTACAAACAATAAACTTTAGTTTTTAAACCATTTTTTCGACAAATTTAATAGAATATTTTTATTAAAGTTATGAACGTTATTAAGTCAAAATGTCAAAACAATTCGTGTAATTTACTAAAATAAATAGTAAGGACTTAGGAGCATTCGATAATCATTTTAAGACCAACTTCTGTATTTGTTAGTTTTTTTTTTATCTTTGGAAGAAAATGGTTATTTTTTTTTTCCAAACCTCAGTGGAATTTAACTTTATATTTAATATTGAAAGTGGAAAGAAATTGTTTGGAACGTACCAATTCGGTCTGAAAAAATTGTGTGAACACTTGTATTCTAAAACTAGATACAAAGACTTAAGTCCAGTTTAACTCTATATTATATTTTGAAAGTGGAAAGAAATTGTTTAGAAAGTATCAATTGGGTCTAAAAAAATGTGTGAACACTTGTGAGTGTTTTACATGATGACCAACTTTTATGATTGTTAACTAGATACAAATTGTCAAGACTTAAGTCTTTGAACATATAATTTGGGACAAATATTAGTCTTGTAAGCAATGTTTTAAAAACCGGTTTTTATACTCTACCGGGTTGGTCTTAACATGGTTCAACCGGTTGTATTGGGTTGTACCGAACGGTAGAATCGGGTGACTAGCAAGGCCTATAATTCCATAAAATTACAACTATAACTTCAAAAGATAATAAAAAACTTTATAATTCCTTACTTAAATATCAATTTTCCAACAAAGTTTTCTATTTTTTTTTCTAAACAAAAGTCTACAATAGGTTTATGGCATTAGAGTCTTGATTGCGTCAAGTTCAGGATCGCTTAAAAGACGATATTCACTATTTCGTCATCCTCATCAACAAGAACATAACTATTTTCGTTTCCTGCAATATAAAAAAAGAAGTTAATGAACGGGTTTTATCGTATGGATGATATCTTCGGCCCCAATAATACCAGCTGCTTTGAACGGGTTTTTAAAACATTGTTGTATGTCTTGCATGCCTCACAATCCACTCAAATTTTCCACACATAAGTGGACATGAAAGTAGAAAAGAAAATCAACACAAACTTTGTTTTGTAGACATTTAATACGAGGTAGACGATTTCAAACTTGTCTATATAAAGCTGGTCATATTTGTTGATATATCAAACTTTGACGAAACTCTAGTATTTCGTCGAAGTGTGTTTCGTCAAACAGTGTTTCGTCATAGAGTGTTTCATCAAATAGTGTTTCGCCAAAGACCCTGTGTTTCGTCGAGTCACTTGTAACTTTTTCACTGAGGCTTTGCAAAAGTGTTTTAACTGTTTGCTTCAAGTGATTTAATCAGGTATTCATTATTATTCATCTAAAATGAATCCAGACTGGTGGGGTATTCCATCCAATACGGAGAGCAAATATAGAAGCACGGGTTTATCGCCATCATGGGCCGAATCTCCCGCATCCGCATCTAATACGGAGAGCAAGTATAGAAGCACGGGTTTGTCGCCATCATGGGCCGAATCTCCCGCACTTGCATCTTCGTCTATTCCATCGCAAGCGAATCCAATTTCGATAGGTCAATGGGCGTTTGTTTCAAATCAAACTCAAAGTATACTTTTAAGCGAAAGCGAAACGGAAGCCTTAACCGTCCACCGAAGCTAATGCACATGAATATCCTGGATGGGAAGAAAGATTCCATACGTATGTCCTTGGGCAAAACACGGAACTGTGGTTATGTTTTACTACAGATTTCGATCAAGCTCTTGATGTTGCCGCTTCAACTGCCGCGACATTTGCAGATCTTACGGAAGACGAGAAAAAGGCATATGATTTAGAAAAGAAAGCATATGCTATTCTAAATCAGGCGTTGAGCAAGGATATATATCATCAGTTTATCAGCTTCAAGACGTCAAAGCGGTTATGGGATGCATTGAAGACGAGAGGTCTAGGAAATGAAGCGTCACGCCAATTGCGACATGATTTACTCAAGAAGGAGTTTGATGGCTTCATGTGTATGGAAAAGGAATCTTTGGCGGATTTGACAAGTAGATATTATCACTTGCTGACTGAGTTGAATACTTATGGGGTAGCAACAACTCCAGCAGAGGTTGTCACAAAGTTTGCCGATGCACTGCCACCTCAATGGAATGGTTTCTTGGAAATCTTGAAATACAATGGCACATTGGCTACGACAAACATCAATGATTTCGTTAAGCTCTTGGAGAACAAAGATCAAGAGGAAATCAGGAAGGCGAAACGGATTCCAGTGCAACAAAATCCTGATATGTATTATGGTAACTGTGGAGGTTCTAGCACTGTTGCAAGACCTGTTACACATGCTCCGCTACAAACGGATTTTGTCTCAAGCACTGACTTGTATGGAAATCCAATACAATCAGTTCCTCAACAACAAAGAATAACATACTTGTATGGAAATCCACTACAGCCAGTTCCCCAGCAGCAAACCCAAAGGTCTTCTGTAGCAACTGATTTGTACGGAAATCCACTACCAGTTCCACAACAAGCTTTTTATGGAAGCACTTCATCTGCCGGTCAGCCATCTAATCCAAATACTGTTCGGCTCGACACCTCGAATTTCTCGAAAGTAAGTGTTGAAGTAGCTAAGGATCATATGGAGCTACTAAACACATTGGTGAGCGCGTATTGTGGGTTAATAGCAGGTCAGATTGGAAACATCAATCTGACACAAGAAGATTATCAGTAGATTGATAAGGAGGAAATGGATATGATGGACATCAAATGGGCTTTTGCTAGTGCGGTCAGGCGAGCTAAAGACTTCATGGAAAAGACGGGTAGAACCAGCTTGGAAAGCAAGAGAGATACCAAGTATGGGTTCGATAAACAATCAGTCAAGTGCTTCAATTGTGGTGAACGAGGTCACTTCAAGAGAGAATGTACCAAACCAGCTCAACATGGGAACCAGAATCCTTTCAGGAATCAAGGCAACCAACAGAATCAGAATCAGGATCAAAACAGGAATAACGAGCGTACGTTGATTCCTGTGAATAATCCAAATCAAGCAGGAGCATCAAATGCCAACCAGGCTCTTGTGGTACAAGTCGATGAAGGTTGTGACTGGTCGATTCAATTGGGAAGTGATGTTCAGGATAGAACAGCTTGTTTTGCTGAAGTTGTCAAGGATCTGAAACACACCAGTGGTGGAGAATCTTCCGCCAGTGGTGGAGAATCATCTGAAGATGAAGACAGTTCCGGATATAGTAGAAGCTCAGATGAAGAATCCTCAACTTCAGGCGATGATCATTTGGATGAAACGTCAAGTGTGTCAGTCGACCCAGATGTTGATGAATTGTTGGGAGAAGTTGCAGCAAGGAATGACAGAAGATCAATTCTGGTGGATAAAGCTACTTATTCTTCTTCTTCTATTCATTCAGCCTTTATGGCTAATGTCGGCATTTCATCAAGTCAGGTATGTGTCGATAAACCAACTTCTGATAAATGTGATAAATGTGTTAGTTTAGGTGATAAATTATCGGACTTGCAAAGCAAATATGATGATTTGCAAAGCAAGTATGACATGACATATATCCACAATCAAAAGTTGATAGTGGATCTTTCGAAATGCAAAGAGGCTAACATGTTTTATGAAAACCATGAAAAAGAGTTTAAAAAGGTGGTTGAAAATTTAAGAAAAGATAAAACCGAGCTAACAAAAATGGTTTCAAGAAAACAAACTGACATAAACTGTTATATCAATCATCTCGAAATCATGCAAAAAGAGTTAGCCTGTGTTAAGTGTGAAAGTGAGGTGATCCGGCTTAAGCTAGACAGTTATTCAAACTCTAGGTATGTGCTGGATCACATCATTGACATACAAAAAGAGAAAAAGGATGTCACGTGCATTGGATACAAGAAATGTCCACCACCTGTTAGACACAATTACGATGCATTGCCTGATGAGGAGAATAGAACTTATTTTGAGCAATCAGTTCCTTTAGACATTGAGGTATTTGCAACCGGAATCGGATACAAAACAGAAGTATCATCAGACTCGGATGTGTCAGCGGATACGAAAGTATCAACTGCTCAACAAAATCAGGATCCTCCAGTCATTGTTTAGGATGCTGATTCTTCAGATGATGAATCCGGTGATACTAACTCTGCACAGTCTGATGCGGTTATCAAAGAAGAGGACATACCTCTCGAGAATTACATTCTATGTGATCCTCCCGCAAAACCTACTAAGACTGTTCAGGTTGAGTCCACTTCTGCACAAAAATCTGAGAGTGTGAATTTGCTGTACATTCTTGTTGGTGATGATAAAATCTATTCTGACAAAGATTTTCCGATTAACAATCTCAATCAATCTTTAATCAGTAAAGTTTTTGAAGATTCGAAAAGTAGGTTTTTGGGAAAGTCGGGTTCACACGTTGTGGTAACACAGTGCCCTCCGATTCCAAAGGCTGAAATTCGAAAACAATATGGCAATCAGAAATTACCAACAGTGAAAAAGCAGCAAAATCATACCAAAACAAATGGTAAATCAACGACTAAAGGTCGAAAGGAACCGAACCAAAAGAAGAACAAAAAGGTGAACTTTGTGAAATCAAAGGGAACAGACAAATTGGAAACTTTTGCAAACAAATCTAACTTAGATCATATCAATCAAGTTAAAATTTTGAAAAGAAATGAACAAAACAGTTCAAAACCAAGTACCTCGGGATCACAAAGTTCATCAAAAAGACAATCACATGTTACTTCGGGGTTTGTTGAACGAATATCATGTTTTGAGTGTGGTGAAATTGGACATATCATTCGAAATTGTCCGTATCTTCATAAGTTAAAATCCAAAGTTGATGATCCCCGTGAACAAAATTACCGAAAGCGACCTGTTTCTACAAAACAAGATCCCCGTCTTGTAAAAGAAAGGGAAAAGAAACAGAAACGCCAACAAGTCAAGGTAATTGAAAAGGCAATTAAAACCGACGTGGTTCACAAACAACCTGTTTCCGTTAAACCAGAAATTTCTAAAACTTCTAATAATCACGAAGTTAAGATTTCGAAAATTCAAACTGGTAAAACACAACAGACATGGAAACCAAAAAACGGTTACGAATTCAGGGGGAACATCACAATTTCCAAACCATCGAGAAATTGAAATAATAATTTTTGTCGAAGAAAGCGGAAGACCCAAGACCACAAAGGCTTGGGTCCCCATCTCCAACTAATCATGTGAGTTCATGTGCAGGGTGTTCCAGGAGGAACTTTCAGCAATCATTGGATTGTTGATAGTGGGGCATCCAGGCACATGACAGGCGACATGAAGCTTCTCTACGACGTTAAATCTATTAGAGGAGGTTATGTTGCTTTTGCTGGAGATAAAGGCGGATATATTACTGGTGAAGGAATGGTATCCAACGGGGTTGTAAGCTTTGATAAGATCAACTTTGTGCAACAACTTGATCACAATCTTCTCAGCGTTTCACAAATTTGTGATAAGCAGTTTTCAGTACACTTTGATGCAAATGGATGTTATGTACTGAAACCCGGCTTCAAGATTCCGAAAGAATGGATTCTCTTATCTGCTCCAAGGATAAATGATTTGTATGTCCTTGATATGAGCCAAGCTATTACAACGTCTGCACAAGCAACTTGTTTCGTTTTCAAAGCCACAGAAAAAGACTCAATCTCTTGGCATAGACGGATGGGTCACATTCACTTACGCAAAATGAATCATTTGGTGTCGAATGAATTAGTGAATGGTGTTCCTCTTAAAAAACTTCCATCTTCAAGGCGTATGTGTTTCATGCCAAAAAGGAAAGCAAAGCAGGAAACGACACCCTACAAAGAAGATTAACACCGTGGCAATTCTGCTTGAACGTTTGCACATGGATTTGTTCGGTCCTGTCAAGCATAGAAGCATCAGGAATGATCAGTACTGCCTTGTGGTGACTGATGATTATTCAAGATTTTCTTGGGTGGCGTTCATGGCTCACAAGAGTGAAACTTTCGGTATTATCAAAAACTTGATCATTCAGATTGAGAATTTGTATACTTTGAAGGTTAAACGGATTCGCAGCGACAATGGAACTGAGTTTAAGAATCATGCAATGGAGGAGTTCTGTAGATCAAAAGGTATTCTTCACGAATTTAGTGCAGCTTACACTCCTCAACAGAACGGCGTCGCTGAACGTAAAAATTATACATTGATCGAGACTGCTAGGACGATGTTGGTAGAGTCACAATTGCTGATTCCCTTGTGGACTGAAGCTGTGTCCTCTGCTTGTTATACATTGAACCGAGTCCTTACAGTCAAAAGGCACAACAAGACCTGCTTCGAGCTTCTTCACAAACGGAAACCAGATTTGTCATATCTTGAACCGTTTGGAGCTCCTTGCACAATGATCGATCCTAATGGAAAGTTTGGGGCAAAAGCTACTGAAGGTTACTTTCTTGGTTATGCCACCCCGAACTTAAGAGTCTGGAATCTAGAGACAAAAAGGGTCGAGGAATGGTCTGAAGTCAGAGTTCAAAGGCACACATTGCCAGTCAAATGTCCAGGTCAACCATGGATGTTTGAGTACGATGAATTTTTCAATTCGATCAATATTCAAGAAGTCGAAGAAAGTGCCACGGCAAGGATGTTTTTCGAGAGTGACAACGCAACAGATTCACCGCTGGTTCGTCCAATTATTGTCAACAATCAAGAACCAACTTTAGTGAACAATAATGCTCTCGACAATGAGGATATTCATGATGCTAACGAACTGAACGAATCTTCAGAGGATGATGAATTTCTCGATGCAGACCAAGAAGCTGTTCATGGTACTTCAGAGGCTACACCTCCAGTGGACGCCCCTAAAATAGCTGAAGCTACTGCATCATCCTCTTCGCCAGTTCAGGGTATTGAATTGGTTGTTGATCTCAATCTCAACAATCTGGGTACAAACATTCCAGTTCCAGATATTCCAGATACAAGAATTTTCAATACCCATCCTCAACATAACATCATCGGTAATGTACAAAGTGGCGTTCAAACGAGAAACATGTTGCGAAACGACAACAATGCAGGCTTGTATGCGGCGATTCGAGAATCTGGTCAACAAAACGATTGGTCCTTCACGTGTTATGTTTCACAAGAAGAACCAAAATCTATTAAAGAAGCTTTGAAATATAATTCTTGGGTTGAAGCTATGCAGGAAAAATGCAACAATTCCAGAAGCTAGGTGTTTGGAAACTCGTTGATAAACCTGAAGATTACAAGAAGATTGGTACCCGTTGGGTTTATAATTGCAAAAAGGATGACCGTGGAGTAGTTATTTGAAACAAAGCAAGATTATTCGTTCAAGGTATTCGTCAGATTGAAGGGATCAACTACAATATGCACCAGTTGCATGTCTTGAAGCAATTCGGATTTTTCTAGCTTATGCTTCCTTCAAAGGATTCAAGGTCTACCAAATGGACGTGAAAAGTGCATTCTTACATGGTGTGGTTAAAGAAGAGGTGTATGTCGAACAGCCTCCAGGTTTTGAAGATCCTATTCACCCTGATCGGGTTTGGTTGCTTAACAAAGCTCCCTATGGTCTACATCAAGCACCGCGAGCTTGGTACGCAACCTTATCTCATTATCTGCTGGAGAATGGATTTCGTCGAGGTCTTATCGATTGCACTTTATTCATCAAAGAACAAGATGGAGATCTTCTACTGGTTCAGGTATACGTAGATGATATTATATTTGGTTCTACTAACGATGTTTTGTGTAGGAACTTTGAGCGTGTTATGCAGGATAAATTCGAGATGAGCGCAATGGGGGAAATGAATTTCTTTTTGGGCCTACAAGTTCAGCAAACTGAGTCTGGGATATTCATCCATCAGACTAAATATGTTGGCGACATCTTGAGCCGGTTCCAGATGTCTGACGCAACGCCCATTGGTACCCCACTTCAGCAAAATCACGGAATTCATCCTGAATTGAAGGGTGAAGTTGTTAGCTCTTCATATTACCGCGCTATGATCGGATCTCTTATGTACCTCACAGCATCAAGACCAGATATAATGTATCCAACGTGCCTGCTTGCCAGATATCAAGTTAACCCGAAGGCCTCACATCTTGCAGCTGTGAAAAGGATTTTTCGCTATTTGAAGGGATGCCCGGACACCGGTCTATGGTACCCTAGGGATGATAGTTTTGACTTGATCGCTTTCAGTGATTCTGATTTTGGCGGATGCAAAATCGACGGCAAATCCACAACAGCTGGATGTCAGTTTTTAGGAAATCGCCTAGTCACACGGAAGTGCAAGAAGCAGACTTGTGTCGCTACATCAACATGTGAAGCTGAATACATAGCTGCCTCAAGTTGTTGCTCCAAAGTCCTGTGGATCCAACAACAAACACGCGACTACGGTTTTGAATTCCTAACCACTCCAATTTTCGTTGATAATTATGCTGCCTTACAGATCACTAGAAATCCTGTGCACCATTCAAAGACCAAACACATCAAAATTAAATATCACCTCATACGTGATTGTTTTGACAAAAGACTAATCGATGTTGTTTAGGTCCACACTGATGACCAACGCGCAGACCTTTTTACCAAAGCATTTGACAAATCACGATTTGACTTTTTATTAATGGTAAACGGCATTAAGGTCAAGCAAGACTAAAACCAACATCGAAAAATCATTTTTGTAAATATTTGTTTGTGTTTTCTTAATTTCTCGTACTTTTTGCAGTTTAGGGGGAGTAAATTCGAAAAATACAAAAACATTGAAAAATTTTAAAAATCCAAAACCATCGAAAAATTTCAAAAACACAAAATAGAAAAACAAAAATGAGTTTCCTGGCGAGCAAAAGAGAAAATGATAGTACATCAGTGGTCTGTCGAAACCTCTTTAAACCTTAAATGAAAAATGATAAGCAGCTCTATATAAGATGTATCGGTAGGCTCACAATCATTTTAAAGTGTGCAGGGTAATATAAACTTTAAACTGACTGAAGACTGTGTGGGAACTGCTCATTGGCATATGGTCTTGGTACCAAAATTTCGTTTGAGAGATTGCCGAGGTTCTGAGATACGTGGTCTTTATGCTGTTTATCATCTGGGTATCATGGTTGTTTCTTTTACCGAAAATAACGGAGACGAAGTCTAGATCTACCATGATACCATACATATGTGTACATATTGCATTCGACCTCAATAAGTGATAAACAATCACATTTATCCGGGAGTCAAGTTCGTCTCTTTGCTGTACGTTAGTACTGACCTGTTCACGGAATTGCTCCTGTGCCCTCATGCATCTAAAAATCAAGTTCCTCATCAATAAGTGATTTTATCACAAAGGGCTTGTTTTCAATAAAAAATAAGTGAGTTTCTCACATTTTCATATACATCAAAACATATGATAAATGGTATACTCACCAGTAAGATGAACTCTCGTGCATACCTTGATACGGGAATGTGTCGTGTGTGGATGAACATCGGTCGGTAAGTATAAATCATACTCTAATCGTATCCCCTCGCCATGATTACATCTGATAAGTTGAGCTTATGTGGACAACAATACCGATAATCGTTATAGGATGCTTATCTAAATGTCAACTAACTGAACAACAAGTGCGTTTTGGCGTGACCGTACACTGATATGATTCTCTTACCCTTGAAACTCGCAAAAAAAATGTCTGTAAATATTTATTTAATGCTTTCAGTTTCTGCATCTTTGTATATATTTATTTACTACTTTCTGTCTTTACATTTGAAATATTAAAAAAATACCAAAAAGATTTTAGGTGTGTTTTAATATAAACTTTATAAAATCCAAAAAGATTTTATTTCTATCTTATTTTCGATTAACCGTTGTTGGAACTCGAGTCTTCGTTACCTGAAATCTGATCGAAACCGAGACAGCTGATTCTTCATAAACGGTCGAAATTTGCAAGTTATTGAAAGTTAAAAACCAAAATTTAACAATTTGTTAAACTTTCAAACTGTCGGACGGTAGTTAATTGAAAAATGGTCACATGTGTGTCGTTTGTTTACGTTAACTATATTCCAAGCGTTTGTTCTCATAGCGCGTTTAGCTTTCCTGTATGTGCAGGTGCAACATCAAACCAGCTAAAGGCGAAGAGAACGTGTTCGATAACTAGCTTCGGAATGAAGACACGATGTGGAGGCACTCAAAAGATAAAGATGATCGAGTTGCCACTGACCTCTCATCAACACCTCAAGGATCTAAGTGTTGAAAATGGAGAGTTTATTTTAAGGGTGAGTTTGTTAACACACTTCGTAAATGAAATGGGGAGTTTGTTGATACACTTTCTACTTACGACACGTGAAGACTTTGAAGATCCTCCGACATGAAAGACATGGAATATGAACCCTCACGAGCAGCATCCAAGGGGGAGTTTGTTGATACATAATAGTGGATATGGCTCGCTCAGTTCAAGTACATTAGGAAGTGAAGGCCGAGACTCGATATCCTCCGTCGTATCTCGGATCGTGATCAACTGTGGCTGCAAGTCAATATGTTGCTGAACTATATGTTGCTGCTGTTTGTTAACAGTCTGCAAGTTGCAGCCTCTGGCGAAAGACTTGTTGTTTGCTTGATGACGAAAGTTCCAGTCCAGCTTGATGTTGACGAAACTCCCCTGCACATGGATGACGAAACTTCTGCCGAGGAAACTAATGTTTCGTCGTGTATAAGGGTGTGACGAAAGTCCCCTTGTTTCGTCACTCTCAATGTTTCATCGGCTGTGACCTTTCATCGGGTAATGATATGTTTCGTCGACCAGCAACACCTTTCGTTGACCTTCACATGTTTCGTCGTCTCTGTCCCTATATATACAGCACCGAAGACACAGACAAGGAGTGAGACAGAATACACAGCACAAGAACACAAGATAGCTGAGAGATTACCAGAGAGTTTTGTGAGAGTTTCGTGTTTGTACTCTTGTAACTAAACTTTCTGGTGTTAATATATTTGAGCTTTAAACGTTGAACCTTTGTGTTTTCGTGTCTCGATCTCGGTTTGCTTTCCCGGTTGGATTCCGCACAACCGGGTCTGTTCGTATACAAGGATTAGGCGACTAGATCCTCCGCTAGTTGGACCTACACTTTATTTTGATGTTACTTTGTTACTTTCTTTGTGCTAAATCAAATGAAACCTTTATGCTATAATATATATGTAATCTTCCTTAGATATACGTTAATGTATGAAGTAGCAGTGCTTTTCTAATATGATTTCAAAACACATGTGGCTGCAGAATTATTAGTGTGTATAAATGTGTGTATTGACTCTGTTGTGTCTGATAGCTAGCTAGTTGAGGCAGTTACATTAGCGAATTAACCGGGCCCATGCTGGCTTCAAAGTTTGGCCTTTTTTGGGCGTTCCCTCGGGAGACCATACCGCCGGCTGCCATTTAACAGTCGTTGTGCCACCACAAGAGTAGAACTCTCTGGCATAACACACGGTGGGACTAAAACCCGGTTGGGCTCGGGATTGAACTGACAACCTGACACAAGGCCTAGTCCAAATCCTTCATTGCCTATATCCACCCCAATATCACACAAGTGGTAATTGAACTTGAGTCTCCATTAGGTGTTAATATGGAACATGGACCTCAGACTGGAATCAGGGGATCAGGCCCAACCTTTTCTCAACTTTCCTTTTGGGCCACCTACTTTTTGGGCCTGCTTCATAATCTGTTGGGTCAACTACTCAAAACTGATTTCTATATATTCTGTATAACCAATATCAAGTTACCTGATTTCTATATATTCAAAACTTTTTTGTGTCTTGATTTTGAAGCATGTAATGACTAGTTACAAACAATAAACATTAGTTTTTAAACCATTTTTTCCACAAATTTAATAGATATTTTTGTTAAAGTTATGAACGTTATTAAGTCAAAAATGTCAAAACAATTCGTGTGATTTACTAAAATAATTAAATAAATAGTAAGGACTTAGGAGCATTCGACAATTATTTTAAGAGCAATTTCTGTATTTGTTAGTTTTTTTATCTTTGGAAGAAAATGGTTATTTTTTTTTCCAAACCTCAGTGGAATTTAACTTTATATTTAATATTGAAAGTGGAAAGAAATTTTTTGGAACGTACGAATTGGGTCTGAAAAAATTGTGTGAACACTTGTATTCTAAAACTAGATACAAAGACTTAAGTCCAGTTTAACTCTATATTATATTTTGAAAGTGGAAAGAAATTTTGTAATTGCCCTTTTTCATGTGGAATGATATATTTAAAAAAAAATTGCTTGAAAGAAATTGTTTAGAAAGTATCAATTGGGTCTAAAAAAATGTGTGAACACTTGTGAGTGTTTTACATGATGACCAACTTTTATGATTGTTAACTAGATACAAATTGCAAGACTTAAGTCTTTGGACGTATAATTTGGGACAAATATTAGTCTTGTAAGCAATGTTTTAAAAACCGGTTTTGATACTCTAACAGGTTGGTCTTAACATGGTTCAACCAGTTGTATTGGGTTGTACCAAACAGTAGAATCGGGTGACTAGTGAGGCCTATAAATTCCATAAAATTACAACTATAACTTCAAAAGATAATACAAACTTTATAATTCCATACTTAAATATCAATTTTCCAACAAAGTTTTTTTTTTTTTTTTTTCTAAACAAAAGTCTACAATAGGTTTATGGCATTAGAATCTTGATTGCGTCAAGTTCAGGATCCTTAAAAGACCATATTCACTATTTCGTCATCCTCATCAGCAAGAACATAACTATTTTCGTTTCCTGCAATATAAAAAAAGAAGTTAATGAACGGGTTTTATCGTATGGATGATATCTTTGGCCCCAATAATACCAGCTGTTTTGAACAGGTTTTTAAAACATTGTTGTATGTCTTGCATGCCTCACAATCCACTCAAATTTTCCACACATAAGTGGACATAAAGTAGAAAAGAAAACCAACACAAACTTTGTTTTGTAGACATTTAATACGAGGTAGACGATTTTAAACTTGTCTATATAAAGCTGGTCATATTTGTTGATATATCAAACATTTAAGATTTGATACAACTGTAGGTCCGGCTAGGGGAGGATCTAGTCGCCTAATCCTTGTGTACAAACCAACCCGGTTGTGTGGAATCCAACCGAGATAGCAAACCGAGATCGAACACGCAATATAACGACACACAAGACTCAACGATTAACACCTCTGTATTAATACGTATGAAAAGATCAGTTACAATACAATGTTTACAAATGTATTCTGTAAACTCTCTCTCTCGTGTGTGTGTTCTCTATTCTTGTGTCCTCTCCTAACTTTTAAAACATAAACAATGAACTCTTTATATAGTCACAGACACACTACAATCGACGAAACTGAATAGGGACTCGGCGAAACGGTTGTAGCCGGCGAAACACATACAAAGTCGATGAGACAAGATCATGGTCGACGAAACAGGTTTGTTTCGTCGACTCTAGTTCTGTTTCGTTGAGATGGGCTTTGGCCCAAAACTGTTGAAGCCCATGCTGCGTTCTGATTGGCCCAAGTAAAGTTGTTCCATGCATTCTTTACGTGAAATTCACATTTGAAGAATTGAAATGTTTAGTCAACTTATGACATCATCATGATGATGTCATGATGATGTGGTAGCGGGAACCGGCTCGCGGCGCTTCGTGCTTCGCGTGACGAACTCTGGGGCGCACGACGGAGGAATGTCGTGACGTCGGGCTTGAGCCGAACCTAACCGGGTCGAACTGAACCGAGTCGCGTCGAGTCGAGTCGGGTCCACATATATGTATCAACAAACTCCCCCTTGGACGCTACTCGCGAGATTCGCCTTTCATGTCTTCTATGTCAGAGGATCTTCAAAGTCTTCACGTGTTGAAAGCAGAAAGTGTATCAACAAACTCCCCGTTTCATGTAGGAAGTGTGTTGACAAACTCCCCCTTAACATAAGCTCCCCCTTGAGTTATGCTCGTGAGAGACTTGATCTTCATTACTTGAGATCCTTGTGGTGTTGATGATGGTCAGCGGCAACTCGATCATCTTCATCATTTGAGTGCCTTCACGTCGTGTCTTCATTCCGAAGCTTGTCATCGAACATGTTCTCTTTGCCTTTAGCATCTGCACATGCAAGAAAGCTAAACGCGTAATGAGAACAACTGCTTGGAATATAGTTAGAATAAACGAGTGACATTCGTATGACCATATATCAATCAACTACCGTCCGACAGTTTGAAAGTTTAACAAATTTGTCAATTTTAGATTTTAACTTTCAAAGCTTGCAAATTTCGACCGTTTATGAAGATTTAGTCAATTTGGTTCTCAGTCAGGTTTCAGGCAACGAAGACTCGAGATCCAATATCGGTTAATCTAAACTAAAGTAGAAATAAAATCTTTTTGACTTTTATAAAGTTTATATTAAAACACACCTAAAATCTTTTTGGTATTTTGAATATTTCAAATTTAAAGACTGAAAGCAGTAAATAAATATATACAAAGATGCAGAAACTGAAAGCATTAAATAAATATTTACAGACATTCTTTTTGCGAGTTTCGAGGGTAAGGGAATCATATCAGTGTACGGTCATGCCAAAACACTCTTGTTGTTCTATTAGTTAACAATTAGATAAACATCCTATAACGATTATCAGTATTGTTGTCCACTTAAGCTCAACTTATCAGATGTAATCATGGCAAGGGGATACGTTAAGGTATGATTTATACTTACCGACCGGTGTTCATCCACATCACGACATCTTACCGGTGAGTATACCGATTATCATCTGTTTGACCGTATATGATGTGAGAAACTCACTTATTTTGATTGAAAACAAGCCCTATGTGATAGAATCACTTATTGATGAGGAACTTGATTTTCAGATGCATGAGGGCACAGGAGCAAGTCCGTGAACAGGTCAGTACTTTCGTACAGCTGAGACACGAACTTGACTCCCGGAAAGATGTGATATTTTATCACTTATTTGTTTGGACATGTGATTGTTGATCACTTATTGAGGTCGTATATAGTATGTACACGTATGTATAGTATCATGGAAGATCTAGACTTGCGTCCCCGTTATTTTTCGGTAAAAGATATAACCATGATACCCAGATGATAAGCAGCATAAAGACCGAATATCTCAGAACCTCGGCAATCTCTCAAACGAAATTTCGGTACTAAGACCATATGCCAATGAATGGTTCCCACCTGGTCTTCAGTCGATTTAAGTTTATATCACCCTGCACACTTTAAAATGATTGTGAGCCTACCGATACATCTTATATAGAGCTGCTTATCGTTTTTCAGTTTAGGTTTAAAGAGGTTTGGACAGACCACTGATGTACTATCATTTTCTCTTTTGCTCGCCAGGAAACTCATTTTTGTTTTTCTTTTGTTTTTGTGTTTTTGAAATTTTTCGATGTTTTTGGATTTTCAAATTTGGATTTACTCCCCCTAAAATCAATAAACTAAGATAAATTTAAAACACAAAGGTATTTACAAAAATGATTTTCCGATGTTGGTCTTACTCTTGCTTGACCTTAATGCCGTTTACCAATAATAAAAAGTCAAATCTTGATTTGTCAAATGCTTTGGTAAAAAAGGTCGGCACGTTGGTCATCGGTGCGGACCATGACAACATTGATGAGTTTCATAATGAAACAATCACGTGTGAGGTGATATTCGAGATCAACGTGTCAGGTCAAGGAGTGCTGTACGAGATGATAATAATTCATAAAGCAGCTTAAATATCGACAAGTATAGGAGAGATTAGAAATTTAAAACCGTATCTTTCAACTGCTTCTTGCATTGCAAGGAATCTGAGTGCTCTCCCAAACTGGATATCCACCCGGTGTGGACTTCAAAGTCGATTTAGTAGCTACTGAGAAATCTCTTCACAGCAACAAGATCATAGACCTCTGGGTCCGGCTGGTCTTCCACATTGTACCAGCGAAGGTCTTTATCTTTCTCTTTGAGAAGTAGTGTGCGGTTGTTCAATCCATGCCAAGGCATCCGCACACCCAGTTGGTTTGTTCAACAAACACATTTTCTTCAATCACACCGAAGAGAAAAGTACCTTACACGTTCATCTTGTGGACTTTGAACTTCTTGTGGAAGAAAAAATCCATGAATCTTCGAAAAGCTTCAGACGTGCTACTGGCGCGTACTTTTCATTGGAATCTTTCATGTTGACCCGATCAAAAACCATAACAACCAAACTTTGGAACATATTTCATCTGGTCGAATTTTTCAACTTCATTCAACCACATTCTTTCATCAGACATTTTTGTCTTCTTTTCTCCTCTCTCCATCAAAGGCAACAATATTCTCCTAAATGTAACAATATTTCGGAGCCTAATGTCGCCGATCTTGTGCATGGACGCTCCACTATCAACAATCCTAAGACTATCAATAGTTCCTCCTGGAACATCCTACACACTCATTCAGAGATTAGTTGGAGAGGGGGACCCAAGCCTTCACAGACTTGGGTCGTCCGTCATCATCGAGGATTGTGACATCCATTTCCCGATGATTCGGAATTGATGTAGCTCCCCCTGAAACAGTTACTGGTTTTGGTTTCCAAATCTGTTTTTGTTTTTCATTTTTAACATTTGATTCAACAGATTTTGTTTGGACAACCTCTGGTTTTAAAAGCTTTTCAACATTTTTCCGTTGTTTCTTTATCTGTTTCACTTCTTGTTGTTTAACAAGACGGGGGTCCTGTTTTGGTGAAACAGATCTTTTATGGTATTTGTTACCATGGGGGGCATCAACCTTTGCCTTTCCTTTTGTGAGATATGGACAATTTTTGACAATGTGCCCGTACTCACCGCATTCAAAACATGATCTCCACTCAACAAACCTCGGAGTATCATAACTGTAGGAGCTTGATGATGAACTTCGTGATCTCGAGGTACTAGGTTTCGAACAGTTTGGTTCATTTCTTTTCAACATTGTTGCTTGTTTAACAAAATCTAAGTTAGATTTGTTTTCAAACGTTTCAATTTTGTCCGTTCCCTTTGATTTCACAAAGTTCACCTTCTTGTCCTTTTTCTTGGTCTGGCTCTGTTTGCCTTTTCCATTTCCTTGGGCAGCGTGATTTTGCTTTCGTTGATTGTTTTGTTTTTGCAATTTTTGATTCCCATATTTCTTTCTAACTTCGGATTTTGGGATAGGAGCACACTGAGTTACTACAACTCCTGGGCTCGACTTTCCCAAAAACTTACTGGTAGAATCTTCGAAAACTTTATCAATCAAAGATTGATTGACATTTTTGATAGGGAAATCCTTGTCTGAATATATTTTATCAGATCCAATCAACGTGTAAAGCAAGTTCACACTTTCACAGCTTCCAGATGAGGATTCAACAGACTTGGCTGTAGCAGTCACAAACGGTTTTGCAGGTGGATCACAAAGAATGTGATTCTCAAGAGGTATGACCTCTTCTTTGATCACCGCATCAGACTTTGTTGAATCAGTATCATCAGATTCATCATCTGAAGAATCAGTATCCTCAACAATAACTGGAGGATCCTGATTTTGTTCAGCAGTTACAAATGTATCTGCTGACACATCCGAATCTGATGATACTTCCGGTTTGTATCCAAGTCCAGTTGCAAATTCCTCAACGTCCAAAGGAACAGATGGTTCAAAGTGAGTTCTATACTCCTCATCAGGCAGTGCATCGTAATTGTGTCTCACAGGTGGTGGACATTTCTTGTAACCTATGCATGTGACATCCCGTTTCTCTTTCTGAACGTCAATGATGTGATCCAACACATAGCTAGAGCTCAAATAACTGTCTAGCTTAAGCTGGATCGCCTCACTTTCAGTTTTCACACAAGCCATCTCTTTTTGCATTATCTCAAGTCGAGTTATATACAAATTAATGTCAGTTTGTTTTCTGGAAACCATTTTTGTTAACTCGGTTTTATCTTTCTTTAATTTTTCAATCATCAATTTAAATTCCTTTTCATGGTTTTCATAAAACATGTTGGCTTCTGTGCACTTAGAAAGATCCACGGTCAACTTTTGGTTGTGAATAAATGTCACATCATACTTGTCTTGCAAAGCCTCGTGTTTGCTTTGCAACTCACACCACTTATCATTCAATGAAACATGTTTGTCTTGCAAGTCAAACAAACTAGCTTGTAAAGCATCATGTTTGGCTTGCAACTCAGACATGTTTGCCTCTAAATCAGCACATTTAACATGCAATCTATCACAATTATCACAAATAACAGCAGTGGGTTCATCGACACATACCTGACTTGATGAACTGTCGACATTAGCCATAACGGCTGAATGGAAAGAAGACGAAGAATAAGCAGCTTGATCCACCAAAATAGATCTTCTATCAGTTCCTGCTGCAGCTTCCTCCAAAAGCTCATCAATATCTACATCAACTGACGCACTTGATGTCTCACCCACATGATCATCGCCTGAACTCGAGGATTCTTCATCTGAACTTCTACTGTAACCAGAAGAGTCTTCATCTTCAGAAGATTCATCACCATTGGTGGAAGATTCTCCACCACTGGCATGCTTTAGATCCTTGACAACCTCAGCAAAACAAGCGGTTACAGTAGATGGCCGATAGACTTGCTGTTGTGGAGCTGGTTGAGGAACTGGTTGAAGCGGATTTCCGTACAAGTCTGTTGTTGGAGCTGGCTTAACAGGAACTTGTATCGGATTGCCATATAAATCTGTGCTTGTGACAAACGTCGTTTTTGGTTCACTTTGAAGTTGGTTAGTAACCGATGCCCACTGTTCTGCCGTAATTCGAGGTCGTGTGGGAGATTCGGTTGCAGGAGATTCGGCCCATGATGGCGACAAACGCGTGTTTCTATACTTTCCTGTATCCGGAGACGGAGTACCCCACCAACTCGGATACATATTTGATAAGGAAAATTGATCACCTGAAAAACACACCTCAAACAAACAGTTAACACACACTTGCAACCCTTCTGTTAAAAATACCAACACACTCGACGAAACACAGTTCCACGAAACAAACTTTGTAAACTTGGGCTCCCAGACAACGAAACAGATTTTCCTTATTGGTAAACAACGATGAAACGGGCCCAAAATAAATTAAGACCCAATGGTGACCGACGAAACAGGTTTGCTGCTTTGGGCTTCCTGGTCGACGAAACTGGCCCAATTGCTTAGTGACGAAACAGGGAGCCTGGCCCAATGTAGACGAAATGCTTTTTGTTTCGTCAAAGATGTTAATGACGAAACGGATCCTGTGGTTCGTCGAATTGTTTTTGGTTTCGTCGAATATGCTTGATTCGTCGGAGATAAAAGTCTCAGATAGTTGGTGAGGTTGATTCTGACACAGGACACCCTTTTCAAACAACCAACACTCCTATCTCACCAACCGGTAAGGTTTGCAATATTTTAATTCCTTTTACAATTTCCAATACATAAACAACTTGAATAGTTTGTTTGATAAGGATCAAAAAGTGAAAGCTTGAAGAACACTTTGAAGATGATATGAAGATACGAAGAACACTTGAAGATTCTGGTGAAAAATATGATGATTCCGGTGACCGATAAATTTCCGAAACCCGAATTTTGCTCAAAAGTTTAATAAAGACCAATATTTATCTTGAAAACATGTGTTTTAACAAGGTTTTAATCAAAACAATCAGCAAATCAACAAGATTTTTCAGGAGTTTAGCCGAAATTTTTTGAAAAATAAGCTTCAAAGACCCGAAAAACCACTCGGTTTTAACAAGGAGAAGAGCCAAGGCTGATACCACTTGTAGGTCCGGCTAGGGGAGGATCTAGTGGCCTAATCCTTGTGTACAAACCAACCCGGTTGTGCGGAATCCAACCGAGATAGCAAACCGAGATCGAACACGCAATATAACGACACACAAGACTCAACGATTAACACCTCTGTATTAATACCTATGAAAAGATCAGTTACAATACAATGTTTACAAATGTATTCTGTAAACTCTCTCTCTCGTGTGTGTGTTCTCTATTCTTGTGTCCTCTCCTAACTTTTAAAACAGAAACAATGAACTATTTATATAGTCACAGACACACTACAATCGACGAAACTGAATAGGGACTCGGCGAAACGGTTGTAGCCGGCGAAACACATACAAAGTCGACGAGACAAGATCATGGTCGACGAAACAGGTTTGTTTCGTCGACTCTAGTTCTGTTTCGTTGAGATGGGCTTTGGCCCAAAACTGTTGAAGCCCATGTTGCGTTCTGATTGGCCCAAGTAAAGTTGTTCCATGCATTCTTTACGTGAAATTCACATTTGAAGAATTGAAATGTTTAGTCAACTTATGACATCATCATGACATCATCAAGATGATGTCATGATGATGTGGTAGCGGGAACCGGCTCGCGGCGCTTCGTGCTTCGCGTGACGAACTCTGGGGCGCACGACCGAGGAATGTCGTGACGTCGGGCTTGAGCCGAACCTAACCGGGTCGAACCGAACCGAGTCGCGTCGAGTCGAGTCGCGTCCACATATATGTATCAACAACAACAAAATGGCAAATAAGATTTACCACAAACATTTTACCCATCCTATTTTCTTCTTTATTGCTTCAGTCTTTGTGTTGGAATCATTCACCACCACAACTGCCCTTTCCTAGACACCACCTCCCGCTTCCCTTGGCCATCGTACCGAGAAGTGTACGGAAAAGGAGATACAAGCTCTTATTCATTTCAACTCAAACATTCATCACGACCCCGGCGACCTTCTCACTACATGGATACCTGGAGAAGATGAAAAAGTAGCAACCAATAATTGTTGTTACTGGGGTGGGGTCATGTGCAACAACCATTCCCGTGTCACACACCTTGACTTGAGCAGTGGACTTCTTGAAGGCAAGATTAGCCCTTCATTGCTTAACTTAAGCTACTTGTATTATCTTGATCTTTCTCGTAATTCGTTTAATGGAACGATTCCCATGTTCATTGGTTCCATGACCCAATTAAGGTATCTTAACCTTGGTTGGAATGATTTTAGTGGAACCATTACCATGTTCATTGGTTCCATGACCCAATTAAGGTATCTTGACCTTGGTGGGAATAGGTTTAATAGAACTACTCCCATGTTCATTGGTTCCATGACCCAATTAAGGTATCTTAACCTTGGTTGGAATGATTTTAGTGGAACCATTCCCATGTTCATCAGTTCCATGACCTAATTAAGGCATCTTGACCTTGGTTGGAATGATTTTAGAGGAACCATTCCTTCAGAACTTGGAAACCTCACAAACTTGCAAGAGCTTTCACTTAAATCTCTAAGTAATTGCACAATTGAAAACCTAGACTGGTTGTCTCATCTTTCTCAGTTAGATAAACTTTTCATGTCAGTTACTTCTCTTGGCAAAGTAGACCACTGGGTAAATGTGATTTTAAGTCTTAAAAAACTATCAACTTTATATTTAGTTGGATGTGACCTCTCCCATGTCATGCACCCGTATTCTTATTCACATGTCAACTCTTCTTTTTCTTCATCTATTGTTTCCCTTTATCTCCCAGAAAACAATCTCAATGTATCACTGGTTGTTCCCTTTAACTAGCAATGCACTTGTAGAGCTTGATCTCTCTAGGAACATGTTAGATGGGATTCCCAAATATCTTGGAAATCTGTGTGGTTTGACATATTTGAGTTTCTCTAATAACTTAATGCCTATCAAGTTACCTGATTTTCTGAGTAACTTGATGTAGCGTGTGTTACGAAAATGAAGATCAAACACGTTGATTCTGTGAATACCCGTGTAGTTCTTCCCCAACCCCAAAATTCAACCCAAAGGGCACGGAATTTGAAGTGAAATATGAGTTATCTCAAAATTCAAGTCTACTTTTTCATATTACTAGAGCAACATATAAATAGGAACAGGAATTCGAAATGGGCCTAAAAAAGACAACGGGCCAAACACAAGCCCAAAAACAAAATGCCCAAAACTCCTAAAAAAACATAAAAACGTAAATAACTAATAGAAATAAGCGTTTTTTGGCCTGAACGATGACCCAAACTACTGTAGGCCATTTGCAGCAAGATGGAGCTCATTCCCACGTTCGTTTCGCCTGGTCGCACGCCCAAAACGGACCCCCGTAGCCCAAGTTAGAGCCATTTTAGTGAAGCCCCTTTTGTTACACGATCTTGGGTCTCCAAATAAAAGATGGCCCACTCCTCCACACTTGAGCCCGCATCATTCCCTCCTGGGTAGACAAAATTCGACCTCGAATCTGCAGCAACCTCATCATCAGACGAATCCCCATGAAAAGGCAGCAAATGTTTCACATTAAAAACATTAGAACAACGAATGTGGCTTGGTAACTTCAGACGATAGGCATTAGAATTTATTTTCTGCACAATCTCCACTGGCCCAATCTTCTTGGCTGACAACTTATTATACTCCCCCACTGAAAAACGATCCTTAGTCAAAATGGCCCAAACAAAGTCACCCTCTTCAAAATCAACTTGCCTATGCTTTTGGTCTATAGCTTGCTTGTACTTTGAATTAGCGTGGGCCAAGTTATCCTGCACAGCTTTATGAACTTCATGTAACCCAACCACAAAATCTTGCACCTTCTTGGGAACAGAACCTAAGGTAGGAAGTGACATCAAATCAAGAGGACCCCGAGGCTTAGCAGAATAGACCACCTCAAACGGGCTAAACCCAGTACTCCTATTAACAACATGATTATGAGCAAACTCAGCCTGACAAAGCTTTTGATCCCAAGACTTCACATGATCACCCACAAGACACCGCAAAAGATTGCCAAGTGACCGATTAACAACCTCCGTCTGCCCATCGGTTTGTGGGTGGTAAGCACTGCTAAAATTGAGCTGAGTGTTCACCATCTTCCATAGACTGCGCCAAAAGTGACTCAAGAAACGAGTATCCCGATCAGAAACTATAGAGGGTGGCAAACCATGCAAACCATAGATATCCCGAAAGAACAACTGAACCACATTAACTGCATCTGTTGTCTTCTTGCAAGGAATAAAGTGCACCATTTTCGAAAACTGGTCCACCACTACAAAGATCGAATCATTACCACGCTGAGTACTGGGTAACCCCAACACAAAATCCATGCTAATATCTACCCAAGGCTGCTGAGGAATGGGTAGAGGCATATAAAGCCCTGCATTGGTAGTTGTGCCTTTTGAAACTTGACAGATCCTGCAATGTCTAACAAACCGATCAACATCCCTCCGCATAGTAGGCCAAAAATAAGAAGACTGCACCAATCGTAAAGTACGGTCTCTCCCCACATGCCCTTCTCCATGCAGTTCTTTAATTATTTGATGGCGTAGGCTGGAATTAGGAATACATAATTGGTTTTCCTTAAAAAGAAAACCGTCATGCATAAGGAAATCTGTCCTCTTCCCAAACTGCACGTCCTGCAAAATGACAGAAAAATATGGATCTGTTGTGAGCTGTTCCATGAGATTGTCTAGCCCAGGTACAACAACTCTCATAGAAACAAGCAGGTTACTCCTTCTGCTCAAGGCATCTGCCACACGATTCGAAATTCCAGACTTATGCTTCACAACAAAAGTAAACTTTTCCAAGAAAGCCATCCACCGGGGGATGCTTATGTGATACTTTATCTTGACTACGGATATGCCTCAACGAATCATGGTCTGTAAATAAAACAAACTCCTTGTGAAACAAATAATGACGCCAATGTTTCACAGCCTGGACCACTACATAAAATTCAAGATCATAAGTGCTATAACGCAACTTCGGCCCAGTCAACTTCTCACTGAAATAGGAAACCGGACGTCCCCCCTGACTTAGGACTGCCCCAATACCACCCTGCAAGGCATCCGTGTGCAACTCAAAAACCCGAAAAAAATCTGGCAATATTAGAATTGGTGCTGTTGTAAGCTTTTCCTTGATTAACTGAAAAGCTGATTATACCTCGTGAGTCCATATAAAAGTCTTCCCTTTCATGCAGTCAGTCACTGGCGCCATAAGGGAACTGAAATTTCGAATGAACCGTTTATAAAATGAAGCAGGACCATGGAAACTACGTACTTCAGTTATCGTAGTTGGAGTTGGCCATTGCTTAACAGCCGCTACCTTTGATTCATCCACCTGTATACCGTCACCAGAAACAACATACCCCAAAAATAGGACCTTAGGGACCATAAAGACACACTTCTTTTTGGCTGCATACAAGTTATCCCTACGGAGCAAGGTCAAAACCTGCCGTACATGCTTCACATGCTCGTCAAAATTAGGGCTATAAATGAGAACATCAGCAAAATAAACCACCACAAATTTACCAATAAAGGGGCTAAACAACTGGTTCATGACCCGCATAAACGTACTAGGGGCATTGGATAAGCCAAAAGGCATCACTAACCATTCATACAACCCCTCACGAGTCTTGAAGGCGGTCTTCCACTCATCACCAGGTCTGAGTCGAATCTGGTAGTACCCACTCTTCAAGCCTAGTTTTGTGAAAATAGTGGCACCACTAATTTAATCAAGTAAATCATCAAGTCGGGGAATCGGAAATCTGTACCTCACAGTGATCTTGTTGACTGCACGACTGTCAACACACATACGCCATGTCCCATCCTTCTTTGGAGTCAACAGAGCAGGAACAGCACAAGGACTCATGCTTTCCCGAACGTACTCCTTAGAAATCAAGTCCTCAACCTGCCGACGTAATTCCTCATGTTCTTTTGGGCTCATTCTGTAATGGGGCTTATTGGGTAGTTGGGCCCCCGGTTCCAAATCAATGTGATGTTGGATGTCTCGTAATGGTGGCAACCCGGCAGGTAAATCTTCAGGGAAACGTCAACAAACTCCTCAAATAACGGGACCATACATTCAGGAATTTCGACTTCCTCGGGCACGGTCTTCCCTATCAAAATAAACACATTGTCTGCTTCCTCCAGTTCATATTGAAACTGACTAATGGTCAACAAAGTACCCGAATGCTTTGTGGCTAACTGCTTAGGCTTGCTAGGAACAAGAGTTATCTTTTCACCACCAAACAAGAAGCTATAAGTATTGGACCGACCATGATGCTCTATATTACGCTCATACTCCCAAGGTCTACCCAACAATAGGTGACACGCGTCCATAGGGACCACATCACACACAACATCATCTTTATATGTGGACCCGATAGAAATAGGAACAAGGGCTCTTTTAGATACCGTCACTTCACCTCCCTTTTTGAGCCATTGAAGCTTATAAGGCTTGGGGTGACTTTTTGTCTTCAAAGCCAACTTCTGGACCGCCTCTTCGGATATCAAATTATTACAACTTCCCAAATCAATAACAAACGTGCAAACCTTTCCTAAAATGGTACATGTTGAGTGGAAGATGTTATGCTTCAGCCAGTCATCCCCATCTGCCTTTGGTGTGTAGCAAGAGCGTCTGACTACCAAGTTCACCCCAACATCACCGGTCACAACCTCCTCTTCGTATTCAGTTTCTTCATCGTACACTGGATTGTTTTCATACTCTTCATATTGTTCGTCCTCAGACTCAGCAAACAAGTGCTTTTTGCCAGCCCTTTTACACTCAGCTTGATGATGGCCTATCTCACCACAATTGAAACATCTCGGACCACTACTACTAGCCCCCTTAGAAGTAGACCTTGTATTGTTAACTCCCGACCTTTGCTGACTAGGCCCGCCACGAGGTGCCCCACTGCCCGACCCAACGTTTCCTCCAGCAGGGGTAAATGAACCACCCACCCGACGGTTTTGCTTCTCAAAGGCCAACGCCCGATGGTGTGCCTCTGGAATGGTTAACGGGTCAAAAAGATTCACGGACTCCATGATTTGAACCCTCAGACCCCCAATATACCGAGAAACAAGTTGTTCCTCCGGTTCTTGAATATCATTCCTAGCAATCAACTAGTAAAACTCTATGGTATAATCATCAACCGATTTAGGCCCTTGTTTTAAATTTTACAGACGTTGGTACATCAACCTTTGAAAATTACGAGGCAAAAAGTTGGACCGCAAGCACTTCTTCATCTTGGTTCATGTCACGATCCTTGACTTTCCGAGCCTATTCCGTGTTAATTCCAATTGTTTCCACCACGCAGAGGCCCTACCACGTAACCTGGTAGCGATCAAGGCCACCCGCTTGTTTTCAGGCACCTCCTTGTACTCAAACACCTCCTCCACGGTAGCCAACCAATCGATGAACCCCTCCGGATTTAAACTAGCCCCATCAAATTCTGGAATATCAATCCTTATCCCAGAATCCCAACGCCTGTTACCCCCCTCCACGTTCACCCCTTGGTCGCCCTTCCTGTTCGTCTTCGGAAGTCGAACCATCACCAAATGGGTTACTAAAATCAGAACCATACCCGTCATTGGGTCTCTGCCTCCTACGATTGATCAAGTCGGCCATCCGGTCAGTCAACTGATCGACCACTTGATCCAACCATTGATCCACTCTCGCCATAAGTCGCTGCTCCAACTCTCGTTCATACACTTCATCGAGAGGCCTAGTGTTGTTTCTCCTCGGAGGCATTTTGAGCCAGGAATTCGGCTCTGATACCAACTGATGTAGCTTGTGTTACAAAAATGAAGATCAAACACGTTGATTCTGTGAATACCCGTGTAGTTCTTCCCCAACCCCAAAATTCAACCCAAAGGGCACGGAATTTGAAGTGAAATATGAGTTATTTCAAAATTCAAGTCTGCTTTTTCATATTACTAGAGCAACATATAAATAGGAACAGAAATTCGAAATGGGCCTAAAAAAGACAACGGGCCAAACACAAGCCCAAAAACAAAATGCCCAAAACACCTCAAAAACATAAAAACGTAAATAACTAATAGAAATAAGCGTTTTTTTGGCCCGAACGATGACCCAAACCGCCGTAGGCAAATAAATCTAGTAGCCATCTGCGGTAATCGAGTTAATAACAACATCAAATCAAATCATTGAACTGTTTTATACACATATCTGGTAACTAAACGCGTTAACAAAACTTTGAACTCACCAGCGTCGTCTGCAACACTTGTCTGCATGCTTGCAAGTTTGTAGGTTTATATCATTGGGACTTGCTGTCTGGGATGCTGGAGTGGTCATGGGTAGAGATACATGGAATCTCAATACAAGCTTAATGGTTTATGTACACATGGTTTACGAAACACTTAACGAATGAGTTATGCTTCTGCTGTATACAATGAATGATATGTAACGTTTGTAACACTTTATCATAATGAATGAAAGATTTATTTAACTATATTTATGAGTTCAATGTGATTGGTGGCTTGGATCCTGGTATGTCACACGCCTCGTGGGGGTTTCCGCGTGTGGTATTTTGGGGGTGTGACACTACTCGTGATGGTTCGTTCTTCACATTGTCGGATAAGGTCTTCACGTGTCACAATCAGGGAGTGTATCAACAAACTCCCCCTTGGATGATGCTCGCGAATCTTTTGATCTTCAATAATTCAGATCCTTTTGGTGTTGATGAGTGGTCAACTGCAACTCGATCATCTTGATCTTCTGATTGCATCAACATCGTGTCTTCACTTTACGGCTTTCATCTGACACGTTCTCTTCGCTTTTAGCTACTTTGAATTCCACATCTACACATACAATAGAGCTAAAAACATAATGAGAACAACCGCTTGGAATATAGATAAATTAAACAAACGACACATATGAGACCAACTCTCAATCAAACAACCAACCGACAACAGACAACAGTTTGAAAGTTTAGAAAATGTTCAATTTAAATCCTTTAACTTTCAAAATCTGTCAACTTCGACCGTTTATGAAGATGCAATTGTTTTCCGACTTACAATCAGGATTTTGGGTAGGATAGACTCGAGTTCCAACATCGGTCAATCAAAATAAACTAGAAGCAAAATCTTTTTGGCTTTTATAAAGTTTATATTAAAACACACCTAAAATCTTTTTGGAATTTTTCATTCTTCAAATGTAAAGACGGAAAGCAATAAATAAATATATACAACGATGCAGAAATGAAGAAATGTAAATAAATATTTACAAACAATCTTTTTGTGAGTTTCGAGCGTAAGAGAATCATATCAGTGAAAAATCACGCCAAAACACTCTTGTTGTTCAATTAGTTAACATTTAGATAAGCATCCTATAACGATTATCGG
Source organism: Helianthus tuberosus (assembly GCA_030545235.1). Taxonomy (NCBI): domain Eukaryota; kingdom Viridiplantae; phylum Streptophyta; class Magnoliopsida; order Asterales; family Asteraceae; genus Helianthus; species Helianthus tuberosus. Next base: position 8,327,815 of record CM060362.1, read on the forward strand.
TATTGTTGTCCACATAAGCTCAACTTATCATATGTAATCGCGGCTAGGGGATACGATTAGTGTCACGGCCCCCGACCCGGTTTGACCCGTTTCAGGAGTCGCGGGACAGAAATCTCGTGGTATTTAATTAATAGCGGAAGTTTCTTCAGGATCTTTTTTAAAACTGAAATATTTCCCGATTATTTTATTTCACAACTCGGGATAAAACCCGGTAATTTACAATCTTTGAGATTTCACGAATAAATCTTTTATTTTACAAAACATGTTTCTTTATTTTATACTGAGCCACTTCCTTAAGCTTGTAGTGCTTCGCGGCACTTTTTCTGAATCACAACAGATCACTTGAAACATGTTTGAAAAAGGTTTTGTCAGCGGGAAATACTGAGTGAATCATTCTTTTTACTAAAACGACTCTTTTGTTATAATTTACAGTATTAAGAGCGATTACAATGTTTCTGATATCAAACCAACTACCCACGATATTTGTCACTCGACCGGATCTGTGACTATGGTCATGTCCCCCATTGGCTGCCCCAATGGTGATGATTATCAAGTAATGTATACAAAACCCCACATACCGGCTGTAACTTGGTGATTACAAAGACTTAATCCCCGTAATTATAACTTTGAAAATAAACATGATTTTGAAAGTAATTTGATAAAAAGAGAATGACTCACGTTGCAGATTTAATTGAGCAGAGCCTAGCCTACTGATTAGCCTTTTAACCTAAATGTAATAACAATGCACACAAAACTGGGTTAGTAATCAATACAGCATTTACGATAACTCACGAGATCAAACCCTCACAACGAATGACAAAGTGCGATACTTAAACATCCATCGAATTAACGACGAATGACAAAGCATAACCCTAATGTGGGCAGCACTTAAACATCCATTGGATATTTTGATCAATCGAACATTGAATCGTAGCAGCGATCGAGTTATTACCCTGTTTTGCGGCAGCAATTCGTGATTCGTGTGTGTTTTGATAGTAATTCTACGATATCTCAATGTGTATTACGAATTTCTTCGTCGTTTCAGTGCCCAGAATCAAGTCCCAATCTCTGCTATTTATACACGAATTTTACCTAGCTTACGGACCGTAAGACTCATCCCTTACGGTCCGTAAGGGACACGAAATCACTATAGGGTAGCCGCGTCCTGGACTAGCCTTGCTGACTTGACTGTTTCTCAAAATTCGTTTTTGACAGCGAGATTTTAAGATAATCGTAACTAGGGTTTTACCGCCCCTGAGTTTTAGGGGCCCTGATCCTGATTCTGATGATTCTGAAAATTTTAGGGTTTGTGCAGAATCACTTGGGTGTCTCAATTAGAGTTTCCTATTAGATAAAATAATAAAATAAATAATAGTTTTGATGAGGGTTGTTACATTCTCCCCACCTTAATAAAAATCTCGTCCTCGAGATTTACTGGAATAATTGAGGATACTTTCGCTTCATTTCTGATTCCAGTTCCCAAGTGTATTCGGGTCTTCTCTTTGAATCCCACTTTACTTTAACTAGCACTAGTCGTTTGTGCTTGAGAAACTTTACTTTTCTGTCTTCTATCTGAAGAGGTTTCTCTACAAATTTTAATTTTTCGTTTACCTCTATATCTTGGAGAGGTACTACCAAAGATTCATCTGATAGACATTTCTTGAGGTTGGATACATGAAATACATCATGTACTCCAGCTAACTCTTCTGGTAGTTGTAAACGATAAGCAACTGGTCCTATACGTTGGATCACAGGAAATGGTCCTACGTATCTGGGACTTAGTTTTCCTTTCTTACCGAATCTAACAACTCCTTTCCAAGGAGAAACTTTCAACAATACTCTGTCTCCAACTTGGAATTCTAACGACTTGCATCTATTGTCTGCATAACTCTTCTGGCGATCTCGAGCCGTCTTCAGCCTTTCCTTAATTTGATTAATCTTATCGGTTGTTTCTTGCACTATCTCGGGACCTGACAATTGACTTTCTCCTATTTCTGCCCAACAAACTGGAGTTCTGCACTTTCTTCCATACAGTGCTTCGAATGGGGCAGTTTCAATACTTGAATGATAACTATTGTTATAGGAGAATTCAATTAATGGTAAGTGATCGTCCCAATTCCCACCAAAATCTATCACACATGCTCTAAGCATGTCTTCTAGAGTTTGGATCGTTCTTTCACTTTGCCCGTCTGTTTGAGGATGATATGCAGTGCTTAAATTTAGTCGAGTTCCCATAGCTTCTTGGAAACTTTTCCAGAAATGAGAAGTGAAACGACTATCTCTATCTGATACAATGGAGAGTGGAACTCCATGTAAAGATACGACTTCATCTACATACAACTTTGCCAATCTTTCCATGCTAAAGGTTTCTTTCATAGGCAGAAAGTGAGCAGATTTGGTTGATCGATCCACAATTACCCAAATCACGTCATTACCTTTTCTGGTTTTGGGTAACTTAGTAACAAAATCCATTGTTATGAGTTCCCATTTCCATACAGGCATTTCTAGTTGTTGTAGTAGACCTGAAGGTTTCTGGTGTTCTGCCTTAACTTGTGAACAAGTAAGACACTTAGAAACATATCTAGCTATGTCCTTCTTCATGCCTATCCACCAGAAATTCTTTCTTAAATCTTGGTACATCTTATTATTTCCAGGGTGTATGGTATACCTAGATTTATGAGCTTCTTCTAAAATCTTATTTCTTAATTCTCCCTGCTTAGGTACCCGTATTCTGCTTTTGTGGAATCTCCAAATTCCATCAGCTCCTTGTTCTAATTCTTTTATTCGTCCCTTCATTCCTTCAGCATCATCCTTGATTGCTGTTTCCTGAACATTCCTTAATTGTTCCATTAAATCTAATTGTAGATTTAATCTAAGAGCATGAACTCGTCGTTTCTTCTCATGATACTTACGACTTAAGGCATCTGCAACTACATTTGCCTTTCCTTCATGATATTGAATATCACAGTTGTAGTCACTTAGGATTTCCATCCATCTCCTTTGCCTCATATTTAACTCTTTTTGCCCAAATATATATCTTAAACTTTTATGATCTGTATAGACAGTAAACTTACTTCCGTACAGATAATGTCTCCATATTTTCAGGGCAAAAATTACAGCTCCTAATTCTAAGTCATGAGTTGTATAGTTCTCTTCGTGCTTTTTCAATTGTCTTGAGGCATACGCAATTACCTTCTTGCGTTGCATTACCACACATCCAATTCCTAGTTTTGAAGCATCACAATATACTTCAAAATCTTCAGTTCCTTCAGGTAAGGCTAAGATTGGGGCATTTGTTAACTTTTGCTTTAAAATCCTAAAAGCTTCTTCTTGCTTAGGTCCCCATTCAAACTTAACTGCTTTACAGGTTAGCTTTGTTAATGGTACAGCTATCTTGGAAAAATCCTTAATAAACCGTCTATAATATCCAGCTAAACCTATAAAACTTCTAATTTCCATTGCAGTTTGCGGAACCCTCTATTTGGTAATTGCCTCTATCTTAATAGGATCTACATGAATACCTTCATAATTTACCATATGTCCTAAGAATTGCACTTCTTGCAACCAAAATTCACATTTTGAGAATTTGGCGTACAGCTTTTCTTTTCTTAACAAAGTTAAGAGTGCATGTAAGTGTTGATAATGTTCCTCCTGACTTTTTGAATAAATAAGTATATCGTCTATGAAGACAATTACAAATTTATCCAAATACGGTTTACAGATTCTATTCATCATGTCCATGAATGCGGCAGGTGCATTCGTTAATCCAAAGGGCATGGCTGTAAACTCGTAATGACCATACCTAGTTTTGAAAGCAGTTTTAGGTATGTCTTCTTCTTGTACCTTCAATTGATGATATCCGGAGCGTAAATCTATCTTAGAAAAATATCTAGCCCCTTGAAGTTGATCGAAAAGATCATCAATCCTAGGTAATGGGTATCGATTCTTAATTGTAACCTTATTCAATTCTCTATAATCAATACACATTCTCATCGAACCATCCTTCTTCTTTACAAACAACACTGGCGCTCCCCAAGGGGATGAGCTAGGTTGTATGAATCCTTTGCTTAGTAATTCATCTAATTGCTTTTTCAGTTCTAACATTTCTGTGGGAGCTAACCGATAAGGGGCCTTGGCTATCGGTATAGTTCCGGGAATTAGATGAATCCTAAATTTTACTTCCCTATCTGGTGGTAATCCTGGTAATTTTTCTGGGAATACATCTGGGTATTCTGAGACTACAGGAATCTCCTTAAGTTCTTTACCCTTAGTACTAATGATTACTGAAATCATATATACTATTCCTTGTTTTCGTTCATAACTAGCAACTTTCATCACTGATATGAACTTCATGGGCTTACGTAGTTTATCTCCTGTAATTATGATTACTTCTCCGGTAGGTGTTTGAATTTCTATAGAATTCTTATCACAAAGAATTCGAGCATGGTTGGCTACTAACCAATCCATTCCTAACACAACATCGGATTCAGCTAATTTCATAGGTAATAGGTTTGCATAGAATTTATGACCTGAGAGTTCTATATTTTCCTTTTGCAAAACTTTATCTATGCTAACAGAATTTCCGTCTGCCGTTTCGACTGTAAAAATCTGCCTAAGGTTGGTTAAAGGTAGATTAAGAGCTTGGCAGAATGAAGTATTTATGAAACTTTGGTTTGCAACTGAGTCAAATAATACTTTGGCGTAAATGTTGTGAACTAAGAACGTACCAGCTATCACATCTGGAATTAACTCGGCCTCCTGAGTTGTTAACTGAAAGGCTCGAACATTCTTCTTGTTAGTTCCATTGGCCGTCTTGGCTTTGTTGTCTGCTGGTTTGATCAATTTAGGACATTCTGTTTTGAAATGTCCTGCTTCTCCACAATTGTAACAAATTGTGGATTTCTTCCTGCAGTTTTCTTCACGATGTCCTATAGTTTTGCAAAAATTGCAGGTTATATCGCATCTTCCATAATGTTTCTTTTTGCATTTCCTGCAGAATGACGGAGTTGGAGATTGCCCTATTCCTCTTCTCTTGACGCTGTTATTATTACCCGTACGAAATCCTTGGGTAATTTTCTGAGCCAGTTCCTTTTTCCTGTTTTCATCTTGCGTGCGTACCAGTTCGTCAGTTAGGGTGTTAGCTAATTCCACAGCATCGTCAATCGTACGAGGTCTCGCAGCTTTAACGATGTTACGGATTTCACTAATCAATCCCCAAATATAACGAGAAATGAGTACCGGTTTTGGCGAAGCCAGTGTTGGTACTACTCTAACATATTCAAAGAATGTCGTAGTATAACCGCGACAATCTACACCCATCATTCGATGGTTTAGAAACTTATTTGCCATTTGATCTCTTTCATATTCGGGACAGAATTTTCTTTCTACAAGACTCTTAAATTCTTCCCAATTCATAGCGTACGCCATCATTCTTCCTTTTGCTTGTAACACCGTGTTCCACCATTCTAGCGCCCCTTCTTTAAAAAGATTTGACGCGTACATGACCTGATCGTCCTTGGCACATTTACTTATTGTAATAACTGCCTCGATCTTCTCTAACCAACGCAGTGCTGCGGTCGCTCCTTCATTGCCTGCAAACTCAGATGGTTTACAAGCAAGAAATTCTTTATAAGTGCAACCAGGTGTTGCAGCTTTCATTTTCTTAGGGAGCGGAGCCTGCCGTGGGTCACATTATCTTGATTAATATGATCATTGCCTCTGTTTATGCTATTACTGAAGTTATCTTCAGAAATACGTTTGCTAGGAACGATTTGTTGAGGTTCAACAGGTTTCTGGACAGCAGCGACTATTGCGGGAATAGCATTAGCTATCCCTTGAGCAACGATATTTTCTATATCTTGCCTAGTCATATATTGATCCCCCGGTTGTTGTTCAGATTGATTAACCTCATTAACTGGTTCATTATTAGCGTTTTCCATCTGATAATTAATATATATAATTTATTAGTATCAATTAAAACACAAACAATCATACAATTTCACAACACAAATTTAACCAAAATTATCGATTTCTCGATTCTACTTTTTATATATTTATAATATGCGTCCAAACATACCTTTATCTTACAAAGTTTTAATTTAGGTTATTTCACAAGATTATATTGCTATTCTACAACCACAGTCTCACAACCCCTTATCCTTCATCAGCTAACGGCGTTCCCTCTCATCATATTTCCAGGAGATCTGTTCTCCTACTTCCCTGATCCTATTTCCTGCATCCATTAACTCCTTACCAAAGTGGTGGAGTTCAGCTAAATTCTCATTGCTCATAGGTGGATTAGGTATAGGTTCTGGGATTGCTGGTTCTAAATTTTTAGGGAGTTGAGTTTCAATAGGACGAGTAAAAACATTTGTATTGACAGGCTGAATAGTATCACAGCTTGCCAATATAAAATCTAGCTCTTCTTGAGATGGTAACCCCTCAATTTGCCTAGAGTTTTCCCCAAATTTCCATTTTCTTAGGCTTGGGTTTCTCGAGAGGTGAAGCGTTGAATTCTATAGGTTCTTCTATGTCTGGTATATACCTATTGAAATCTCTGGAAACCTCTATTCTTACCGGATAGAGATTTAAATTCTGAAGGGCGTCAGACAAGTCACTCATGCTGTTATGTAAAATACATACAAATACTAAGTTAAAAATTATACCAAATTTCATAGAAAACCTTTAAATATTATTTCATACTGGGTAACTACAAAACAACTGAAAAGTTAAAACACACTAGGTTTTATTGTAAATTTATTTATTTACTGAAATAAGATTTCTAGACTGAAATTTGATAAAGGTGCTAAAACTTTGGATCAAATTATTTAAAGATTTGCATTAACTGCTACAGTAGCTAGCATATAAAGATCTGTCCATTTCTCATCTAATTTGTCTTCCCAAGGTGATTTACTAGTTAATTCATGGGTTTCCTGTTTAACTTTCTTTTCTGGGAATTTCTTTATTTTCTCCTTACTTTTCCTAATAATCAAATTTCTTTTATCAGGAGAAAGTGGTTCCTCGTATTGTGCCTTTCGCACAAATATTCCTTCTTCAAAATTTACAAAGTGAAATGAGGGTTTGGTTTGGGATGAACTTCCCTTCTCGTTGGATGACCTATCTAATTTAAGATAGATATTTGAAAGCTTTTGCTTACCCATACTGTAACTAACAATTAGTCAGTTAATAAAACACATAATCACATAATTGGAAATCAGTAAAATTAAGTATTTTCTAAATACTTAATTGGCTTAAATCAGTGGCTCTGATACCACCTTTTTCTGTCACGGCCCCCGACCCGGTTTGACCCGTTTCAGGAGCCGCGGGACAGATATCCCGTGGTATTTAATTAACAGCGGAAGTTTCTTCAGGATTTTTTTTAAAACTGAAATATTTCCCGATTATTTTATTTCACAACTCGGGATAAAACCCGGTAATTTACAATCTTTGAGATTTCACGAAGAAATCTTTTATTTTACAAAACATGTTTCTTTATTTTATACTGAGCCACTTCTTTAAGCTTGTAGTGCTTCGCGGCACTTTTTCTGAATCACAACAGATCACCTGAAACATGTTTGAAAAAAGTTTTGTCAGCGGGAAATACTGAGTGAATCATTCTTTTTACTAAAACGACTCTTTTGTTATAATTTACAGTATTAAGAGCGATTACAATGTTTCTGATATCAAACCAACTACCCACGGTATTTGTCACTCGACCGGATCTGTGACTATGGTCATATCCCCCATTGGCTGCCCCAATGGTGACGATTATCAAGTAATGTATACAAAACCCCACATACCGGCTGTAACTTGGTGATTACAAAGACTTAATCCCCGTAATTATAACTTTGAAAATAAACATGATTTTGAAAGTAATTTGATAAAAAGAGAATGACTCACATTGCAGATTTAATTGAGCAGAGCCTAGCCTACTGATTAGCCTTTTAACCTAAATGTAATAACAATGCACACAAAAGTGGGTTAGTAATCAATACAGCATTTACGATAACTCACGAGATCAAACCCTCACAACGAATGACAAAGTGCGATACTTAAACATCCATCGAATTAACGACGAATGACAAAGCATAAACCTAATGTGGGCAGCACTTAAACATCCATTGGATATTTTGATCAATCGGACATTGAATCGTAGCAGAGATCGAGTTATTACCCTGTTTTGCGGCAGCAATTCGTGATTCGTGTGTGTTTTGATAGTAATTCTACGATATCTCAGTGTGTATTATGAATTTCTTCGTCGTTTCAGTGCCCAAAATCAAGTCCCAATCTCTGCTATTTATACACGAATTTTACCTAGCTTACGGACCGTAAGACTCATCCCTTATGGTCCGTAAGGGACACGAAATCACTATAGGGTAGCCACGTCCTGGACTAGCCTTGCTGACTTGACTGTTTCTCAAAATTCGTTTTTGACAGCGAGATTTTAAGATAATCGTAACTAGGGTTTTACCCCCCCCCCCTGAGTTTTAGGGGCCCTGATCCTGATTCTGATGATTCTGAAAATTTTAGGGTTTGTGCAGAATCACTTGGGTGTCTCAATTAGAGTTTCCTATTAGATAAAATAATAAAATAAATAATAGTTTTGATGAGGGTTGTTACAATTAGTGTATGATTTATACTTACCGACCGGTGTTCATCCACACACGACACATTCCCGTATCAAGGTATGCACGAGAGTTCATCTTACTGGTGAGTATACCATTTATCATCTATTTTGCCGTATATGAAAATGTGAGATACTCACTTCTTTTGGTTGAAAACAAGCCCTATGTGATAGAATCACTAATTGATGAGGAACTTGATTTTCAGATGCATGAGGGCACAGGAGCAAGTCCGTGAACAGGTTAGTACCATCGTACAGACAAAGAGACGAACTTGACTCCCGCAAGAAAGCTGTGATATATTATCACTTATTTTGTTTGGGCATGTGATTGTTGATCACTTATTGAGGTCGTATGCAATATGTACACGTATGTATGGTATCATGGAAGATCTAGACTTCGTCTTTGTTATATTTTCGGTGAAAGAAACAACCATGATACCCAGATGATAAACAGCATAAAGACTACATATCTCAGAACCTCAGCAATCTCTCAAACGAAATTTCGGTACTAAGACCATAAGCCAATGAGTGGTTCCCACACAGTCTTTAGTCGATTTAAGTTTATATCACCCTGCACACTTTAAGATGATTGTGAGACTACCGATACATCTTATACAGTGCTGCTTATCGTTTTTCATTTTTTAAGTTTAAAGAGGTTTCAACAGACCACTGATATACTATCATTTTCTCTTTTTCTCGCTAGGAAACTCATTTTTGTTTTTCTATTGTTTTTGTGTTTTGAAATTTTTCGATGTTTTTGAATTTTCAAAATTTTGGATTTACTCCCCCTAAAATCAACAAACTATGATAAATTTTAAAAATGCAAAGGTATTTACAAAAAGGAGTTCCCGATGTTGGTTAAACATTCTTTTTACCTCAATGTTGTTCACTAAAATTAAGTTAATTAGAAATGATTTACCAAATTTTGGAAAAATGAGTTGGCACGCTGGTAATCGGTGCGGACCATAACAATGTTGACGAGTTTCATATTGAAACGATCACGTGTGAGGTGATATTGGAGATCAACATGTCTGGCTAAAGAGTGCTGTACGAGATGATAATAATTCATAAAGCAGCTTAAATATGACAAGTATAGGAGAGATTAGAAATTCAAAACCGTATCCTGCAACTGCTTCATGCATTGCTAGGAATCTGAGTGCTCTCCCAAACTGGATATCCACTCGTTGTGGATTTCAAAGTCAATTTTGTAGCTTCTGAGAAATCTCTTCACAGCAACAAGATCATAAACCTCTGGGTCCGGCTGGTCTTCCACATGGCACCAGCGAAGGTCTTTATCTTTCTCCTTCAGAAGTAGTGTGCGGTTGTTCAATCCACGCCAAGGCATCCGCACACCCGGTTGGTTTGTTCAACAAACACATTTTCTTCAATCACACCGTGCAGAAATGTACCCTACACGTTTCATCTTGTTGATTTTGAACTTCAGACGTGTTGTAGGTGCATACATTTTGATTGAATCTATCCTGGGGACCCGATTAAAGCCTTTAACAATCAAACTTTGGAATGATTTTCATTTTGTCGAAGCTTTCAATTTCTTTCATCAGACATTTTTGTCTTCTTTTCTTTTTCTTCTCTCCATCAAAGGAAACAACTCCTAGATGTAACAATGTTTGGGAGCCTTTTGTCGCCGATCTTGTGCATGGACGCCCCACTATCAACAATCCTAAGACTATCAATAGTTCCTCCTGGAACATCCTGCACACTCGCTTAGAGATTAGTTGGAGAGGGGGACCCAAGCCTTCACAGACTTGGGTCGTCCATCAACATCGAGGATTGTAACTTCGTTTCCTGATGATTCGGAATTGATTGAGCTCCCCCTGAAACAGTTACCGATTTTGGTCTCCAAAACCGTTTTTGTTTTTCATGTTTAACATCTGATTTAACAGATTTTGTTTTGATAACCTCTGTTTTGAAAGCCTTTTCAACCTCTTTTCTTTGTTTCTTTTTCTATTTCACTTCTCGTTGTTTAACAAGATGAGGGTCCTGTTTTGGTGAAACATATCTTTTATGGTAACTGTTACCACGTGGGGCATCAACTTTTGTCTTTCCCTTGGTAAGATATGGACAGTTCTTGACAATGTGTCCATACTCACAGCATTCAAAGCATTATCCCCGCTCAACAAACCTCGGAGTATCATAACTGTAAGAGCTTGATGATGAACTTCGTGATCTTGAGGTACTTGGTCGTATATCACAACCGTTTGTGTGTTGTGTGTAATTGTTTTGACTGTTTCTTTTCAAAATTTTACTTTGTTTAACAAAATCCACGTTGGATTTGTTTTCAAAAGTTTCAATTTTATCAGTCCATCTTGATTTCACGAAGTTCACCTTCTGAACCTTTTTCTTGTTTTGGCTTTGTGTGCCTTTTCCTTGAATAGCGTGATTTTGCTTTCGTTGATTGTTTGGGGTTTGCAATTTTTGATTTTCGTATTTCTTTCTAACTTTGGATTTTGGGATAGGAGTACACTTAGTTATTACAACTCTTGGGCTCGACTTTCCCAAAAACTTACTTCTAGAATCCTCGAAAACATTATCAATCAATGATTGATTGACATTTTTGATTGGGAAATCCTTATCTGAATATATTTTATCAGATTCAATCAACGTGTAAAGCAAGTTCATGTTTTCACAACTCGCAGATGAAGATTCAACAGACTTGACGGTAGCAGTCACAAACGGTTTTGCAGGAGGATCACAAAGAATGTGATTTTCGAGAGGTATATTCTCCTCTTTTGTAACAGTCTCTGACTGCTTAGTTTTGTCCTCATCCGACTCATCATCTGAACTATCACAATCCTCAACAGTTGGAGGACTTTGTTCCGAAACTACAAATGATGTTTCCTTCCCTTCAAATGAGCCCTCTGATGAACTGTCTGATTTGAACCCTAATCCTGTAGTTACTTCCTTATAATCAAGAGGTACACTTGGTTTAAACCGAGGCATTTCCTCCTCATCGGGCATCTTGGTATAATTGTGTCTCAATGGTGGCGGACCCGAATTATAACCAACGCCTTTCACATTCCCTTTTAGTTTTTGAACTTCAATGATGTGATCAAGCACATATCAGGAGTTAGTATAACTATCCAATCTGAGCTTTATCGCGTCATGCTACCATTTAGCCACGGCTAACTCCTTCTTTGTTTCCTAAATGATATTAATGTAGTTATTAATACCAATTTGTTTGCCCAAAACAGTTTTAAACAATTCAGAAACACTTTTCTTTAAAGTTTCAATGACTGATTTGAAATCCTTTTCATTGCGAGCTAAGGCCATGTTTGCCTCTTTGCATTTTGATAGTTCAATAACTAAACTTTGATTGTGACTATGAATCATTTCAGATTCATGTTTTAATTTAGCACATTCATGTTTCATATCAGCACAATCACTACATATGCTAGGAGTTTCAGATTTTACCTGACTTGTAGAAGTTGCGACACTATTCGTAGTGTCATTCTGGCAAGAGAAAGATCCATCTTCAGATAAGAACTTCTCCATGTCATGTCATTCGATGCAGCAGTAGCTTTCTTGATCAAGTCAGATTTTTGACATTTCATCTTCTTGGGATCATTCGACAAACTGTCAGCTTCAGAATCTATTCCCTCCTTCACGTCTGATTCTGAACTGTAATTACTCACACCTGAGCCTTCTTTATTAGTACTACCACTATATCCCGAACTGTCATCATTTCCTAAAGATTCACCATCATTGACATTCTTGACAATTTCAGCATAAAACACAGTTCCTCCTTGATCTCCACTACCACATTGTACAGACCAGTCACACCCTTCATCAGTTTGATTTGAGTTGGACGTGGATGTACTTGTTTGATTTCTGAAAGGATTTTGGTTGCCTTTTTGAGGTTGAGCAATTTGAGGTTGTGATTGTGGGAACCAGGCACTAGAATCAAATTGAGGTTTAGATTGAGGTTGATATTGAGGTTGAGGTTGAGGGAACCAAGCAGTCGAATCAAATTTTGGTTGAGTTGAGGGGGTAACATCTTGTGGTTTAGGGAACCAGACACTAGGATTAAATTTAGGTTCTGTTGGGGGGCAACAGCTTATGGTTTAGGGAACCAGACACTAGGATCAAATTTAGGTTCTGGTGTAGCAACCTGTGGTTTACCAAAGTAGACACTTGGATCGAATTGGTTTGTATTCGACATTGGATTGTTGTTTACGAATAATTACTCAAAAAACCAAATAAAAAAATTGTGTGATTTGAAAAACCTTTTGTGACAATTTTAAATGTGAAACCCATGAAGAATACTTATTAAAACCACTTACTAAAAAAGTGATAGAGGCACAAAAGAATTAAATCCACTAACAAATTTTTTTTTTGGTGAATATAGAATGATTTGCCCACTAACTGAAGTCCACTAATGATATTAAATGGAATGGGACTTTCGTGAATAGTCCTGTTGAAATTGTAGACTTTAATTGAGTGGATAAGATTTTCTTTTTCAACACCCTTATCTTGTGTCAGAGACAGAACCAAAATTTTCAAACAACATCATTTGAATGTCAATATATTCAAACAAATAATATTTAACTCTTTCAATAGTTCATAACACAATGGAAACCCAGAAAACTTGAAGGACACTTGAAGAACACTATGATGATTCGATGAACTATATGAGTTTTCCGGCCAACAGTTTACCGGAAAAATTTGCGAACACAATTTTTAACATCGAAACTAAAAACAACTTGTACCTTTAAAGATCTCCAACGTTTTTAACAAGTTTTAAACCAAACAACATAAATTTTCGAGCTTTAAAAAACTGAATTTTTCAAGAAACACAACTGGGTTTTTGATTTTTGACCAAGAAAAACTTTTAAAAACCACTCGAAAAACGTCGGTAACTCGGTTTTCATGTAACTCGGTTTTCAACAAGAAATCGAGCCTTACGCTCTGATACCAATTGTAGGTCCGTTTTCGGATCGCCGGACAACTACGAGATCTTGTTTTGAATACCGTAACGAGTGCGGAATCCACGTTACGACACAAACCGAGCGAGAGATAAACACAACACAAAGATTCAACATTTAACACTCAAATATATTAAAACGTACGACGGTTAAAAAGCAATGTTTACAAGATCTTCTTATTAAAACGTAGCAACGTTTTGCCTGGTCGCACGCCCAAAACGGACCCCCGTAGCCCAAGTTAGAGCCATTTTAGTGAAGCCCCTTTTGTTACACGATCTTGGGCCTCCAAATACAAGATGGCCCGCTCCTCCATACTTGGGCCCGCATCATAACTTGTCTGGGTGCACTTCAGTTACTTTACAAGCTTTGCAAGCCTCATATAGCCAATTCACGGGGTCATTGTCAGATGATATCCAAAATTTTTCATCCCTACGATATCTATATATTCCATATAATCAGTTAGATGGAACTATAAGTGATAAGGTGTGGCAACTAACCAAGCTTCAAAGACTAGACATTTCTTCCAATTTACTTAAAGGTTCCATCTCCGAAAATATTGAAAAAACAAATATTTTATATGTTGATCTTTCAAACAATTCACTCGAAGGAGTTCCTTTAGAATCTAAAATGTCAAACATTTCCAGCATAGAAGTTATTGACTTGAGTTCTTGCAAGCTAGGACCTCGTTTCCCGAAATGGATTCAAACAATGAAAAATCTTTCGAGTATTGATGATGCCAATACCGGAATTTCAGATAACATTCCAGGGGACTTTTGGAGCATGTGGCCTTCTCGTTTGACATATTTGAATATCTCTTTCAACAATATTGTTGGTACACTTTATGTGGACGCGACTCGGCTCGGTTCGATTCGGTTCGGTTCGACTCGGTTAGGTTCGGCTCAAGCCTGACGTCGCGACATTCCTCTGTCGTACGCCCCAGAGATCGACACGCGAAGCACGAAGAGCCGCGAATCGTTCCGCTGACACACCATCATGACATCATCATGATGATGTCATGATGATGTCACAAGATTGACTAAACTTTACAAATCTGATTATATGGAATTCATGTGTACGTGCATGCATTGCTTCTTGGGCCAATCAACTTTATATTGGGCCGAAACCTCACATGGGCCAATCAACTCAATTCGGCTGAATTCTTTATGATCTGTGCATGCAAATCCGACGAAGACTCCTTTTGTGTGTCGCGAAATCCCTGTTTTCGTCACACATGGATTTCGTCAAGTGGGTTTTCGTCATTGGTCAGTATATATGGCACAGATGTTAACAGTTTTAGTCATGAGTGAGAACAGAGAGACTTGAGAGAGTCTGTAAAACATTGTTTGTATATGTTTGTGGTTGTACTCATCCCTAATCAATAGATATTGAATCTTTGGTTACACGTGTGTGTTCTACATTGTGTTTGGTTTGCACCGTCACGGGGATTCCGCACCCGCGATTGTGTTTGTGATAAACAGGGAATAGGTTTTTGTATCGGATCCTCCAAGAAAAACGGACCTACAAGTGGTATCAGAGCCTTGGCTCTTTTCCTTGTTTAAAACCAAACATTGTTGTGTTTTATCAAGTGGTTTTTTAGTGATTCTCCAGATTTTTGTTCTTGAAAAGTTTATATATTTTCTGGAAAAAGGCTTTAAAATCAGTGTTTATCCTGTTGCTTTGCTAAAAGTTTGTTCAAAAACCTTGTTTGTTTGAATGTTTACATGTTACTAGTGGGTTTTTGTTGAAAGTTTATGCAAGATTAGTGTTCGGAAAATTTGTCCGGTGAAAACTTTGGCCGGAATCTTCATAGTGTTCTTAATATCTTCAAAGTGTTCATCGAATATTTCTGTGTTTGATCTTTATATGTATTTGAATTATTGTGTTTGTGTTTAAAATACATTAACTTGACTTTTGTG
The DNA here is from genome assembly GCA_030545235.1 of Helianthus tuberosus. Taxonomy (NCBI): domain Eukaryota; kingdom Viridiplantae; phylum Streptophyta; class Magnoliopsida; order Asterales; family Asteraceae; genus Helianthus; species Helianthus tuberosus. Next base: position 8,343,297 of record CM060362.1, read on the forward strand.
TACAAAAGGCAAAATGACTAGTTGTTGAGTGAACTGTTAAAAGTAAGGTGTTGTTGAAATTTGATGTCACCTACTATTGTCAGATAAGAGATTTGATTTGTTTTTATTTTCCAAAATATCTAATACAACCTTATCTTCATTGACCATTTCAACCTTCACATAGAGTTCGTCACTTTTGAATCTTCGTCATGCATTATTCTTGATTTCGTCACACCATATATCTTCGTCAAAGGGTATCTTCGCCACACAAGAGTCTTCGTCAAAAGGGTGTTCGTCAAAACACAATTTTCGTAAATCAAAGGGTGTTCGTCAAACACATTTTCGTCGCACATAGTGTTCGTCATCAACAGTCTTCGTCAAACTCCATTTTCGTCGCACATAGTGTTCGTTAACAACTGTTTTCGTCAAACAACTGTTTTCGTCAAACAACTATTTTCGTCAAAACCATTTGAACTTCGTCACCACAACTGTTTTCGTCACCACAACTATCTTCTTCAAACACCAGACTTCGTCAAACATAAGGATTGGTCCAGCATAAGTTTCGTCGCATCACTTTCCGTCTTTAATCAAGTTTCGTCAAACATCAAAGTTCCAGAACAGAAGTTGATGTTTGATAAAGAAAGAAGGCAGATGATGTTAGTGGGTAATAGAATATTTTAGGGTTGTTTGACTTTTGGTTCTTTGGTGGTGGGTATCGAAGAAAGAGAGGAAGACATATGATATAAATCGATAGTGGCTTATAAATTATTGTTAGGTTTTGTTGACTTGGGCTAATTTTTGGATTATATATCACTAAGTGGTGGGCCTCAACAAATTTAAGGTGGTTTGGGCCTTGTCATTCGTTTGAGCTTCGTATTCGGTTTTTCAAGTTATTATTTGTAAACAACAATCCAATGATGAATACAAACATTTTTCCTCCGGTGACAAATGTAAATCCCTTTGGATTTGCACCAAAACAACCATCTTCCTCAAGTGTTCAATTTGATCCATATGGTCGGGTTTTTATCCAAGTGCCTATCTTCCACCACCCAAACCGACACAACCTCCTGGTCCTCCCACAGATCCTTATGGAAGACCATTCGATCCGAACGCCTATCTTCCTTTTCCACAAGCTGTTCCACAACAAACCCAACAACAAGCTTCTCAACTGGGAAATGGAGGAACTGTGTTTTATGCTGAAATTGTCAAGAATGTCAATGATGGTGAATCTTCAGGAAATGATAACAGTTCAGGATATAGTGGTAGTACTGATGAAGATAGCTCAGGTGTGAGTGATTACAGTTCAGAATCAGACGTGAAGGAGGGAATGGATTCTGAAGCTGATAATTTGTCGAATAATGCTAACGAGAAATCTGACTTGATCAAGAAAGCTGTTGCTGCTTCAAAAGAAATGGAGAAGTTCCTATCTGAAGATGGATCTTTCTCTTGCCAGACTGACATTCCGAATAATGTCGCATCTTCTACAAGTCAGGTAAATTCTGAAACTCCTAGCATATGTAGTGATTGTGCTGATATGAAACAAGAATCTGAAAAGATTCACAGTCACAATCAGAGTTTGGTTATTGAACTGTCAAAGTGCAAAGAGGCAAACATGGCCTTAGCTGGCAACGAAAAAGATTTTAAATCGGTAATTGAAACACTCAAGAAAAGTGTTTCTGAGTTATCAAAAACGGTTTTTAATAAGCAAACTGGTATTAATAATTACATTAATATCATTGAGGCAACTAAGAAAGAGCTAGCCGAGGCGAAATGTGAGCATGAAGCGATCAAGCTCAAATTGGAGAGTTACTCAAACTCCCGATATGTGCTTGATCACATCATTGACGTTCAACAACTAAAGGGTAATGTTAAAGGCGTTGGGTATAAGTCGTGTCCGCCTCCTTTGAGACACAACTATACCAAGATGCCCGATGAGGAGGAAATGCCGCGTTTTGAGCCAACTGTACCTCTTGATTATGAGGAAGTTACAACTGGCTTAGGGTTCAAAACAGACAATTCATCGGAGGGCTCATCTGATAGCAAGGAAAAGTCATCATGTGCTTCAAATCAAAGTCCTCCAACCATTGAGGACTATGATTCTTTGGATGATGAATCAGATGTGAGTGATGAGGATAAATCTCTTAAAAAGAACAAAGGAGTAGAAGTCCCCGTTGAGAATCATATTCTGTGTGATCCTCCTACTCCTGCTGTGCAGTCTGCTGCTAGACAAGAGATAGATCCTATCGCTGTGTCACACCCCGATTTCCACGTGTCACCGGTGGGCCCGGTGGGGGAGTATCGTGACGTGGTTGGCAACATAATAGTCAAACAACACAATATATAAATATGCACAGCGGAAGCTAAAGAAAAATATATTTCAACCGAATATAATATTGTAATATCAAGTATCACAACAGTCGATTGTTTATCCACAGACGGATCGAAAATAAAATGGAAACAGTAGTTCAACAGACTTTAGGCATCTTAAGCTTGCGAGACTTCTATTGATGCTAAGGAGAAATCCAGCCTATTACGCTTAGTACCTGCATTTAATCTTTTTGGGAAAATACGTCAGTTTACACTGGTAAATACAATCAACCGACTCATTTTAAAAATGATTGAAAATTGATTTGGATGCACGTGGCATAAACATTTTATAACTTGTGATAATTATTTAAATATATAATCTTGTAAAAGAATTACATGTTCCTTATGCGTTCAGTAGCCCGGAGCGTGCCGGGTTAAAGATCAATAGACACACCACATCAACTATTTATGCACTGACGAGTGTACGCCTACACTCCGCGCTTAGGTCGTGGTCATTTCGTAAAATGATGCCAAGGATATCCGGGACATGGTCATTAACCCCCCAAAGGCTTTAAGCAAACAAAACATATTTAAACGGGCCGATTAAATTATTCAATTAACCACCATACGATGGAAGATTTAATGCCCGACCAAGCGGTATTTTAAATACCGTAACCCAAGCCCGTATAGGGAAAATAAGTTAAAAGTATTTACCTTAGCAAAGTAATAATCACAATAAGCAAATGCAAGTAGCTTTTACTGGTACTCCTAATCTGGAACGAAGGTTTATAATAACCTATTAGAATCCTAACGGGTCTTTAATTAAGCTTAAGCTTAGACCGGTTAGTTTCAAAGATACGGTTCGTACGCACGATTAAGCGAAGACCGGATAGAATGTGATTTAGACCCGAAAAGTTTGAAGACTTGCTTAATATGGGTATTTCATACACATTCTGGATTTTGAGATAAAACCGATAAGGTTTGACCCGTTTCGGCTAATTTATGCAAACTAGTTACATAAACCGAACCGAACGCGTAATAAGCGTAACGGGTGAACGTAAGAGCCATATACAGGTTTCCTAAGTTAATATGCCTCAAATATGTTGTGACATCAGTAAGATATCATTTATTATGCCCGAAATGAATTTAAACACAAACTATGCCCCGTAGGGGTAGTTTGGTCATTTAAAAGGTTATAAAAGAGTTTAAGTATTTACCTGAGTTACAGGTATGATATAATCAGTAAAAATACTCAATTTAATAAGTTATAACAGTAGGGTAATGTATATATGTGAAATTTATCAATTATAACCAAACTATGCACCGTAGGGGCATTTTGGTAATTTCACATAAGCCGAAAAGCTCAAAACTGAAGTCTGAGTTAAACAACTTTTGCTTACTATAAAAATATTATAATTTACCTCAAATATCAGTAGGTATCAACCCTTGTATGATTAAAATAGTTTTAATACATACTATGCGTTAAAAACGCTTAAAGAGGGGATTAGAAGCCGTTTTCGGGTTCTATATAGAAATATGATATTTTTATTATTCCAGAAGGTTTAAAATAATTTATTTATCATTTAAAATTAGTAGCAAAAGGTTTGGAGTTGATTAGATATGTAAAACTCATTTTATAGCCCGTAAGGGCAAAACCGACAATTACCGGATTAAGCCTATGACTATAAGTTATGCTCAGCCTAAAATTAATTAAAAATCTTCAAAAATCCCAAAATAATATATTACATCAGTGGGTAAAGAGTTTGATACCAAAAAGTAGGTTTAAATAGGCTATATGCTAATTATGTCGTTTAATCGCTAAAAAGTTTTCTAATTACGCTAATGAGCATAACTCTCAATCTACACCTCGAACTGATGTCAAATTTTGGGTGCAAGTTTATATATCAGTAACTAAGGTTTCTACTCTTTTACATTTTCAAAAATCACGTTTTAAGGTGAAAAGGGCATAATGGTCAACATATGAGCAATTAACGGAATCATGCATATTAATTGGTTAACTAATGAACCAAGGTGTATAATCACAGAGGGTTATACTAGCATGTAACCTGGTCCTAAGAAAGCTCCTTAGCATTTCTAAAACATACCAAAACGGGTCAGAACTGAAGTCAAAGCAAAAGTCAAAGCTTTGCGACTTTCTGTTCCGAACCGGGTCTAAACAGAAAATTGTCGGGTTGAACATGTTTAGACATGTTCTTACATTAATTACCAAGTTATATTAATGATCAAACAGGTTGTATGGGTTCTACATTGCTAATTATGCATAAATTGTAAATTAAGCATTCTGTTGACTTTTTAATAACAAGTTTGACCCGACATTTGACCTAGTTAGAGTGGGAATCAGAGGGTGCCCTTTTAAGGGTTTATTGCCCACATAATTACCAACTTATAACTACCTTCAATTTGACTAATCACTGGACCATTAGTGATTAATCGTTAAGTCAACCGTTAATTACGACGGTTTGACTTTTAAGCTAAAACTAAGCAAAAACTTAACTAAGAAAGGTTAAGCAAACTTACTGAAGTCCTATGCACGATTTGTGATCACCTGAGCCTGCTTTGGAGCTCTAGAAATGATCAGGAATGCAAGAGAAAGGTGTGATCACAATGCTTGCACATGAAGCCTTTATATAGTGCTCAAGAACTCATGGATTGTTGACACACAAGCCTAACCATGGCCATGGATCACTCCCAGATGTCCCTAAGTGTCTAGGGGTTGCTTAGGGGTCGCACAAGATGAGGAAAATCGAGTTAAAGGCGGTTACAAGGGCTATGGCAGACAAGAATCCAACAAAATCGGAATTCTGATCAGATAAGGCCGTCGCGTAGTGGGACGGCATAGAGGTTAGGGCTCGCGCTACGCGAGCATGTGCTGATCTGTCAAAACAATTTTCCATTATGTGTAGTTTTGGTCCCTGGTCCTTCTAAAGGTCGCTTTCACGTCTTGTTTTGCACAATGAGCCCTCTAATTTGACTTATAAGGGCTTTAAGACATTTACCCACTTTGTTTAGTCCTCGGTTAACTTTATTGTTACCCGAAAAGTCCTAAACTTCAACGTTGACGCTTTAACCCCTTGAATACGAATTTTATCATAACTTCCTCATACGATAACGAAACTTTATGAAATTTATATCGTGCATTCTAGTGAGCATAATTTACCGTTACAAAGCTTCGGGTTTGCTAAAAGGTCACTCAGAGGTATAACTTAAACATGTTGACACATTTAACCCCTGTAGTTTGTAATCTCTCACTTTCTTTCATATTTAGCTTCGTATGATCCATGATTTATTCGTTTGAAGGTATGAGCATCATGTAGGGTTAATGTACAATATATTTATTCACTGTTGTCATTTAGAACTCGTATATTCACATACTTTCCATGATTGTCAACTTTAACCCTTTTATAACATTCTTTCACACGTTCAAACATATGACACGTGTCAACACATTATAGGACGTGAATTTTTCGAGGTGTTACATCCTCACCCCCTTAAAAGAAATCTCGACCTCGAGATTTATTGAAACAAATGAGGGTATTTTTCTTTCATCGTGGATTCAACCTCCCACGTGTATTCGGGACCTCTACGGGCATCCCATTTTACCTTTACAATAGGCACATGCTTCCTTCGAAGCTTCTTAACCTGTCGATCCTCGATCGACATAGGTTTTTCAACAAATTTTAAGCTCTCTTCTATATGCACATCTGTATGTGGTATTACCAGTGATTCATCAGCGAAAAACTTCTTCAGATTACAGATGTGGAATACATTATGAATACCACTGAGCTCTTCAGGTAAGTTTAACTTATAGGCAACTGATCTGACACGTTCGATGACTTCAAACGGTCCAATGTATCTCGGGCTTAGCTTGCCTTTCTTACCAAATCGCATCACTCCCTTCCAGGGTGATACTTTAAGCAACACCTTGTCACCTACTTCGAAGTTAAAAGGTTTACGCTTCAAATCAGCGTAGCTTTTCTGCCTATCACGGGCAGCTTTGAGACGGTCATGAATTTGGACAATCTTGTCCGTCGTTTCAAAGACTATCTCTGGTCCTGACATTTGGACATCTCCAACTTCCGCCCAACAAACGGGCGTTCTACACTTTCTACCGTATAATGCCTCAAAGGGCGCAGCCTTAATGCTGGTATGGTAGCTATTGTTGTAGGAGAATTTGATTAACGGTAGGTGGTTATCCCAATTACCACCCAAGTCAATCACACATGCACGAAGCATGTCTTCCAACGTTTGAATAATACGCTCACTCTGGCCGTCCGTCTGAGGATGGTAAGCCGTACTAAAATTCAAACGCGTGCCCAGAGATTGCTGGAAACTATTCCAAAAATGTGACGTGTATCTACTATCCCTGTCAGAGATAATAGACACTGGCACGCCATGTAGAGCTACAATCTTATCAACGTACAATTAGGCTAACATGTCAGAGCTATAGGTCTCCTTAATGGGTAGGAAATGTGCTGACTTAGTCAGTCTATCTACGATCACCAATATAGTATCATTGCCTTTCCTTGTCTTCGGCAACTTGGTGATGAAATCCATCGTCACCATTTCCCACTTCCAAGTGGGAAGTTCAGGTTGTTGTAGCAAACCTGACGGCTTTTGATGTTCAGCTTTTACTTGTGCACATGTCAAGCATTTAGCTACATAGGTGGCTATAGACTTCTTCAAGCCTATCCACCAAAAATTTGCCTTCAAATCCTGGTACATCTTATCTGCTCCAGGATGAACAGAATATTTAGAACTATGGGCTTCCTGGAGGATAACATCTCGAAGTCCTCCATAAATTGGAACCCATATTCGTCCATTTAATCTCAGGATTCCGTCCTTGCTAAGAGATAACTGCTCCTCAGTTACCCCTAGCTTTTCATTAGGATAGTTAGCTTCCAACACAGCTTCCTTCGGTGCAGCTAACAACCTTTCATTCAAACTGTTCTTTATCTCAATGCTCTTGGCATTGATTCGGATGGGTTTCACCCTTTCCTTTCGACTCAAGGCATCGCCGACTACATTCGCCTTGCCAGGATGGTATCTGATTTCACAATCATAGTCATTCAACGTCTCCATCCATCGGCGGTGCCTCATGTTTAAATCTTTCTGATTGAACAGGTGCTGGAGGCTCTTGTGATCAGAATAGATCACACACTTGATACCATATAAATAATGCCTCCATAACTTCAGTGCAAATACAACGGCACCTAACTCCAAGTCATGGGTGCTGTAATTCTTTTCATGCACCTTTAACTGTCTTGAAGCATAGGCAATAACCTTGCCTTTCTGCATAAGCACACACCCCATGCCAGTGTGTGATGCATCGCAGTAAACCACGAATTCTTCGGTACCTTCAGGCAATGTCAGTACAGGAGCGTTGCTCAACTTTTGCTTCAGAATATCAAAAGATTCTTGCTGCTTAGGGCCCCAATCAATCTTAATCTTCTTCCTAGTCAAGGAAGTTAGGGGTGCAGCAATCCTTGAAAAATTTTCGATAAAGCGTCTGTAGTATCTTGCCAATCCCAAGAAACTGCGAATTTCAGTGGGCGTCTTCGGCTCTTGCCAGTTCATAACTGCTTCCACCTTAGCGGGATCCACTTGGATACCACGCTCACTAACCACATGTCCAAGGAATTGGACTTCTCGAAGCCAAAATTCACACTTTGAAAATTTGGCGTAGAATTTCTCATGATGTAGAAATTTAAGAATACAGCGAAGGTGTTTCTCATGGTCAGCTTGGTTCTTCGAATAAATAAGAATGTCGTCGATGAAAACGATGACGAATTTATCTAAGTACGGCTTGCAAACGCGATTCATGAGATCCATGAACGCGGCCGGTGCATTAGTGAACCCAAAAGGCATCACTAGGAACTCGTAATGACCATAACGAGTCCTAAATGCTGTTTTGTGTACGTCTTCATCTCTAACCTTCAGTTGGTGGTAGCCTGACCTTAAGTCAATCTTCGAGAAATAACTTGCCCCTTGCAATTGATCGAACAGATCGTCGATTCTGGGCAAAGGATACCTATTCTTTATAGTGACCTTATTAAGCTCACGGTAATCGATGCACAGACGCATCGATCCATCCTTCTTTTTGTCAAACAGGACTGGCGCTCCCCAAGGAGACGAACTAGGTTTAATGAAACCTTTAGCTAGCAATTCATCCAGCTGTGCTCTCAATTCCTTCATCTCTGTTGGTGCCAGCCTGTAGGGCGCTCTAGCAACAGGTGCTGCTCCAGGGATGATGTCAATTCTGAATTCTACTTGCCTATCTGGTGGTAAGCCAGGTAGTTCTTCAGGAAAAACTTTAGGGTATTCAGAAATGACGGGGATGTCTTCTATCTTAGGTTTCGGCTCATCAATAGTAACCTGTGCCATGTAGATGACACAACCCTTCTTCAAACATCTCGAGGTCTTGAGCATAGTCACTTGCTCAGGCAGTCTATACCGGGTATCTCCCTTAATGGTAAGTGGTTCACCAGATGGAGTCTTGATCATCACTTGCTTCTTATCGCAGACAATCTGGGCCTGGTTATGAGATAACCAGTCCATGCCTAAAACGATGTCAAAACCGGCTAACTTCAAAGGAAGTAGGGACAAAGGAAAAGAGTGGTTCTTAATGGATATGAAACATCCATCTAATATGGTTGAGGCGGTTTCTATGGTGCCATCAGCTAATTCCACCTCGTATTTCACACTTAAGGTTTTAACAGGTAGATTCAGCAATTTGCAAAACTTATTATCTACGAAAGACTTATATGCGCCTGAATCAAAAAGTACTCTTGCATAGACATCATTTATGAGGAAAGTACCTGTTATCACATTGTCATCCTGTACTGCTTCCTTTGCGTCCATTCTGAAGATCCTAGCATTGGTCTTCTTTCCTTCATCAGCCTTCTTTGCGTATTTTGGGCAGTTGGTCTTGATATGCCCCTTCTCGTTGCAACTGTAACACGTTGCATCCTTCAACTTTTTGTAATCCAAGGTTTTGTGTTCCTTGGACTTGCATATCCCGCAAGCAAAAGTTCTCGACTGAGTCTGCGAGTTCGATTCTAACCTGCACTTCCCAAAGTGCTGTTTCTTGCAGATCTTGCACTTGGGCTTTTCACCAGACTGATGCCCATCCTTCTTTGCCTCGGACCCTTTCCTGTGGTCATTGCTTCCTCGCTGCTTCTTGTTTGACCTCCGTGAATTATCATCTTCACGTTTTCTCTTCTCAGCATCTTTGTTCCTCAGCGATCTTTGTCTGACCGCATCCAGAGTGAGAGACAAAGATATGTCAGCTACTGATCTGAAAGTAGCTGGCCGAGAGGCCTTCACGCTTGCCTTTATTTCTGGGGCTAAACCCCCGATGAAACGAGCTATTCGCTTTGGTTCCGGGGTCACCAAATACGGGACCAATCGGGACATTGTGTTGAAGCTCGTGAGGTAAGCTTGGCAGTCAAGGTTCTGCATAACCAACGATAGGAAATCAGACTCAATCTTTTCAACCTCATGTTGAGGGCAGTAATTTTCCCTGATGAGGGCAGCAAATTGTTCCCAAGACATGTTGTACAATGGGATCTTCCCAGTGGCTTGAATCAGTGATCTCCACCAGGCTAAGGCCTCGCCTTTAAACGATTGTGACACAAACTTGACTATATCCCTCTCAGCACACCCGCTGATATCCACTACTGTGTCCATCTCATCTAACAACGTCATGCAGTCAATGGCTCCTTTTTCCCCAGTGAAATCCCTGGGTTTACATGAAACAAAGTATTTATAGGAGCAACCCTTGTTACGGGGTTCTTGATTTAGTACAATCTGCTGAGATGGAGCACTGTGGTGGTTTGAGGAGAGTCTATCATCATTTTTCTTGGGTTCTTCCTTCTTGGAAGGTGGCTTAGATAGGGTCCTACTTTGAGTCCCACTATACTCTTCATACTGCCGCTCCAAGGCCTTTGTAACTGCGTCGTCTACTAACGCTTTCAGTTCAGCACCCGTTAAATTAATTCGGGCGTTATCATTATTCTCCACTGGGTGACTATTAATTTCATCCGAGTCAGCCATTTTAATTGAACTGTTACATGAAACAATGAAAACAGTTTATTTGGGAGTTTATTATGGAATTGCCCCTTAGGGTAATTCATTAACCATGGTAAACAGATACCATATTTGGTTAATTTATTAATCGTATTTAATTAGGATTTCTATTATAATTTATCCTAATTATAAAACAATAATAGTATATATTAGCACATAAGGCCTAGTCACAAGGACAATTTTAAATTGTAAGCCATAATTTCAGAGAATCAAGGCATGAAGGTTTGAACATAGTTCATTACCTTTTTTTGACAGGGAGTCATAGCTACCACTGTCTTTTGGCTCATATGGAAATGAGCAGGGCCCGTAGGCACCATATTACCACGTATGGTCAAAATATGATCATCTTAATTGATGATTTAACCCATGATTCAGAGATCATTAAGTTGGGTTAGGAATCTTTTGAAGAATCCTTATATAAGAATGACGTGTGTCATTTTAACGAATCACATCTGCCAGGAGCGTTAACATGTTTTCAAATGTTAACTGGGATTTGAATCTTTTTAACAGGTTTTACCATCTTGGCCAGGTCTTAAAATGACATGCCGGCTAGGTTATACCTCTAAGATCCTTAGTTAATATTTAAAGTAGGCAGATTATTTTTAAAGGAATGATTTTAATTTATTTATTTCATATATACTTTATTTATGCATAATATGGCAAAAAATGAAATTTATAAACTTACATTCCATTAATTTATTAACAGATTACATATTGCCCTAAACGGGACTTTTCAAATAGACAAATCACCCACGCAGGGGTGTAAGCAAAGACTTACCCACGTAGGGGCTTAACAACATAATAGTCCACGCAGGGACTTAAACAACAACATACCCTCGTAGGGGTTAACAGAAAGATAGACCCACGCAGGGGTCAAAACAAACAAACATACCCACGCAGGGGTTTATACAGCAAGACTGGCCCACGCAGGGGCTCAACTGATACAAGGAAATTACAACAATAGTGGAAGGATTCAATGGTCCTTCTTGCTCTTCCCTTTTTGTCAATCCTTGGAAGAAAGTTTGTCGCTCCCTTCGGTCCCTGTGAAAGTCTCGCTCCACCTGGTCCAACATCTGAAGAATTTCTTCCCTTTCAGGTGGGGAAAACCGTGGCGGTTGCGATTGTTGCCGGATAATAGGTCTTGCAGGTATTTGGTACCCATGAGTTGGGTACCCTACTCCCCATGGATCTCCATACGGTCCTTCCGGATGATGGGTGTTATAGTTAGCCGCTACCAAGTATGGGTCGGCTTCGGCGTAGTTATAGCTGGTGTGCACCGGTTCCTCAAACGGGTTATACGCCATGGAACCCGTGTATGCCGGAATCGGGTTATCAAAACCCATCAGTGGTGGCTGTGGTTCAACTGGGTGTGAAGGCCCACCCATCTGTGGGTCTTCCTGAAGTGGCGGGTAATGACTGCCACTTGATTGACGTGGGGAGCTAAAATGGAAATCCCCCGCTCGCGCAGACATACGTGCGCCTGTCCTCCTACGCCTCGGCGGTTGTGGAGGTGCCTGATTAACAGGTGGTGGTGGAGGCGGTGGCGTGACTGCCACAAATCGTGAATCCACATAGGGATCCTGCTGCTGCTGCTGCTGGTGCAGGTGAGGTGGCGAATGACGAGGAGGTGTGAAGTACCACTCGTGCTGAGTAAACCTCGCCTGAAAGCTGTCTGGACCACCGTAGGGTGATCCGTGAAAAGAAGATCCATCAGAGATCTCTATGGGGTGGTTTGGTGTACCACTGGCAGGTTCGACGGGATCCGTGTCCTCGTCTATATCCTCCGCGTGATCGCAAGAGAAATGATCATCTGGCCCCAGTGGGTTAAAACCCACGGGTTCTTGTATGTAATTGGCCGGGTTAAACCGGCCCCTGAAGACAGGTGTGGGGTCTCCAAAAGAATTGTGCGATAAGGATCGTTGAAGAGGTATATAGGAAGGTTGAGGGTTATCGGGCTCATTTTCCGATTGTGGCCCATAAGAGTTATGAAAAGGAGGTGTCGAACTGTGCGAAACCGATCGTCTGGCAGGCTCGAAAAGGTTTCTCCTATTTTCGCGAGGATCGGCACTCGCGGTGGCCGAAGGAGCTCGCATGTGCGAAGGTCCGGCCTCGTTGTCATTGGGGGCGGTGATTGGCCCCTTGCCTCGTCCTCTTCGTCGAAAGAATCTTGGCGGCATTTTTAGTCCTGTCAATATAACATGAGATAACAACAAAAATATATATAAAATAAAGGACAACACAAAACAAAATAGAATTTGTCCTATGTTATATGTCTAGACTCGAAAGTTTAGAAATGTGCAATTGTGTCATTGAGATTAAACACAAAAGGCTAGTGTCTAATTCACTCAATGTTGGCTCTAATACCAACCTGTCACACCCCGATTTCCACGTGTCACCGGTGAGCCCGGTGGGGGAGTATCGTGACGTGGTTGGCAACATAATAGTCAAACAACACAATATATAAATATGCACAGCGGAAGCTAAAGAAAAATATATTTCAACCGAATATAATATTGTAATATCAAGTATCACAACAGTCGATTGTTTATCCACAGACGGATCGAAAATAAAATGGAAACAGTAGTTCAACAGACTTTAGGCATCTTAAGCTTGCGAGACTTCTATTGATGCTAAGGAGAAATCCAGCCTATTACGCTTAGTACCTGCATTTAATCTTTTTGGGAAAATACGTCAGTTTACACTGGTAAATACAATCAACCGACTCATTTTAAAAATGATTGAAAATTGATTTGGATGCACGTGGCATAAACATTTTATAACTTGTGATAATTATTTAAATATATAATCTTGTAAAAGAATTACATGTTCCTTATGCGTTCAGTAGCCCGGAGTGTGCCGGGTTAAAGATCAATAGACACACCACATCAACTATTTATGCACTGACGAGTGTACGCCTACACTCCGCGCTTAGGTCGTGGTCATTTCGTAAAATGATACCAAGGATATCCGGGACATGGTCATTAACCCCCCAAAGGCTTTAAGCAAACAAAACATATTTAAACGGGCCGATTAAATTATTCAATTAACCACCATACGATGGAAGATTTAATGCCCGACCAAGCGGTATTTTAAATACCGTAACCCAAGCCCGTATAGGGAAAATAAGTTAAAAGTATTTACCTTAGCAAAGTAATAATCACAATAAACAAATGCAAGTAGCTTTTACTGGTACTCCTAATCTGGAATGAAGGTTTATAGTAACCTATTAGAATCCTAACGGGTCTTTAATTAAGCTTAAGCTTAGACCGGTTAGTTTCAAAGATACGGTTCGTACGCACGATTAAGCGAAGACCGGATAGAATGTGATTTAGACCCGACAAGTTTGAAGACTTGCTTAATATGGGTATTTCATACACATTCTGGATTTTGAGATAAAACCGATAAGGTTTGACCCGTTTCGGCTAATTTATGCAAACTAGTTACATAAACCGAACCGAACGCGTAATAAGCGTAACGGGTGAACGTAAGAGCCATATACAGGTTTCCTAAGTTAATATGCCTCAAATATGTTGTGACATCAGTAAGATATCATTTATTATGCCCGAAATGAATTTAAACACAAACTATGCCCCGTAGGGGTAGTTTGGTCATTTAAAAGGTTATAAAAGAGTTTAAGTATTTTCCTGAGTTACAGGTCTGATATAATCAGTAAAAATACTCAATTTAATAAGTTATAACAGTAGGGTAATGTATATATGTGAAATTTATCAATTATAACCAAACTATGCACCGTAGGGGCATTTTGGTAATTTCACATAAGCCGAAAAGCTCAAAACTGAAGTCTGAGTTAAACAACTTTTGCTTACTGTTAAAATATTATAATTTACCTCAAATATCAGTAGGTATCAACCCTTGTATGATTAAAATAGTTTTAATACATACTATGCGTTAAAAACGCTTAAAGAGGTGATTAGAAGCCGTTTCCGGGTTCTATATAGAAATCTGATATTTTTATTATTCCAGAAGGTTTAAAATAATTTATTTATCATTTAAAATCAGTAGCAAAAGGTTTGGAGTTGATTAGATATGTAAAACTCATTTTATAGCCCGTAAGGGCAAAACCGACAATTACCGGATTAAGCCTATGACTATAAGTTATGCTCAGCCTAAAATTAATTAAAAATCTTCAAAAATCCCAAAATAATATATTACATCAGTGGGTAAAGAGTTTGATACCAAAAAGTAGGTTTAAATAGGCTATATGCTAATTATGTCGTTTAATCGCTAAAAAGTTTTCTAATTACGCTAATGAGCATAACTCTCAATCTACACCTCGAACTGATGTCAAATTTTGGGTGCAAGTTTATATATCAGTAACTAAGGTTTCTACTCTTTTACATTTTCAAAAATCACGTTTTAAGGTGAAAAGGGCATAATGGTCAACATATGAGCAATTAACGGAATCATGCATATTAATTGGTTAACTAATGAACCAAGGTGTATAATCACAAAGGGTTATACTAGCATGTAACCTGGTCCTAAGGAAGCTCCTTGGCATTTCTAAAACATACCAAAACGGGTCAGAACTGAAGTCAAAGCAAAAGTCAAAGCTTTGCGACTTTCGGTTCCGAACCGGGTCTAAACAGAAAATTGTCGGGTTGAACATGTTTAGACATGTTCTTACATTAATTACCAAGTTATATTAATGATCAAACAGGTTGTATGGGTTCTACATTGCTAATTATGCATAAATTGTAAATTAAGCATTCTGTTGACTTTTTAATAACAAGTTTGACCCGACATTTGACCTAGTTAGAGTGGGAATCAGAGGGTGCCCTTTTAAGGGTTTATTGCCCACATAATTACCAACTTATAACTACCTTCAATTTGACTAATCACTGGACCATTAGTGATTAATCGTTAAGTCAACCGTTAATTACGACGGTTTGACTTTTAAGCTAAAACTAAGCAAAAACTTAACTAAGAAAGGTTAAGCAAACTTACTGAAGTCCTATGCACGATTTGTGATCACCTAAGCCTGCTTTGGAGCTCTAGAAATGATCAGGAATGCAAGAGAAAGGTGTGATCACAATGCTTGCACATGAAGCCTTTATATAGTGCTCAAGAACTCATGGATTGTTGACACACAAGCCTAACCATGGCCATGGATCACTCCCAGATGTCCCTAAGTGTCTAGGGGTTGCTTAGGGGTCGCACAAGATGAGGAAAATCGAGTTAAAGGCGGTTACAAGGGCTATGGCAGACAAGAATCCAACAAAATCGGAATTCTGATCAGATAAGGCCGTCGCGTAGCGCGACAGCATAGAGGTTAGGGCTCGCGCTATGCGAGCATGTGCTGATCTGTCAAAACAATTTTCCATTATGTGCAGTTTTGGTCCCTGGTCCTTCTAAAGGTCGCTTTCACGTCTTGTTTTGCACAATGAGCCCTCTAATTTGACTTATAAGGGCTTTAAGACATTTACCCACTTTGTTTAGTCCTCGGTTAACTTTATTGTTACCCGAAAAGTCCTAAACTTCAACGTTGATGCTTTAACCCCTTGAATACGAATTTTATCATAACTTCCTCATACGATAACGAAACTTTATGAAATTTATATCGTGCATTCTAGTGAGCATAATTTACCGTTACAAAGCTTCGGGTTTGCTAAAAGGTCACTCAGAGGTATAACTTAAACATGTTGACACATTTAACCCCTGTAGTTTGTAATCTCTCACTTTCTTTCATATTTAGCTTCGTATGATCCATGATTTATTCGTTTGAAGGTATGAGCATCATGTAGGGTTAATGTACAATATATTTATTCACTGTTGACATTTAGAACTCGTATATTCACATACTTTCCATGATTGTCAACTTTAACCCTTTTATAACATTCTTTCACACGTTCAAACATATGACACGTGTCAACACATTATAGGACGTGAATTTTTCGAGGTGTTACACGCTGAGACAGAGTCTACTGTTAAAAGTGATAACGTGTTGTACACTTTAGTCGGTGATGACAAAATTTATTCAAACACAGCTTTTCCAATTAAAAATGTCAATCAATCTTTGATTGATAAAGTGTTTGAAGATACTACCGGTAAGTTTTTGGAAAAGGGGATCCCGAGAGTTTCAGTAACTCAGTGTGATCCGATTCCAAATGCTGAAGTTAGAAGAAAATTTGGAAATCAAAAATCACCAACGAAGCAACAACCTATCGTTTTTAAGGGTAAACAGCAACAACAGTGAGCTCAAAATTCTAAAGGTTCACAACCGAAGGTTGAGACCAAAGGAGCTCATTTCAAGAAGAAAAACAATGATGTTAAATTTGTAGCATCCAAGGGTACTGACAAGGTGGAGACTTTTGAAAATAAATCAAACACCGATTTTGTTCAAAAAGTCAGAATTTTAAAGCGTAACGCTCAAAACAATTACACCCAACACACAAACGGGTGTGAAGCTAGTACCTCTGGGTCTACAAATTCAACGTCAGGTCCTCGAACAGAATCTCCTAATTTTGTCGAAAGGAGATCATGCTTTAAATGCGGGGAGTTTGGCCACATTATCAGAAATTGCACAAACTCTCCGAAACCAAATTTTGTAGAAAGAGCCCCTTCTGAACAAGGTCACCAACAACGTCGTCCTGTGTCACCAAAAACTGACAAACGCACCGTTAAAGAACAGGAAACAAAACAACGACGTAAAAATCTGAAGGTGATCGAAAAGGCTTTAAAACTAGAATCTATTAATAGGAAACCTAGTTTGTCATAGCCATTAAAACCAGAAATTGTAAACAATACACAAACTGGTAAAAGGAAACAGGCTTGGAAACTGAAAACAGGTGAGGATTCAGGGGGAGGCTTGCAATTTAAGGACCTTCAAGAAATTGAAATTACATTTCTTGATTCTCAGGGGCAACCCAAGTCTATGAAGGCTTGGGTCCCCCTCTCCAACTAATCTATGAGTGAGTGTGCAGGATGTTCCAGGAGGAACTATCGATAGTCATCGGATTGTTGATAGCGGAGTGTCCATGCACAAGATCGGCGACAAAGAAATTGTTGCCTTTGATGGAGAGAAAAAGAAAAGAAGACAGAATTGTCTGTCGAAAGATATTGAAAACCTTCGACAAAATGAAAATCATACCAAAGTTTGATTGTTCAAAGCTTTAATCGGGTCCCCAGGATAGATTCAATCAAAATGTACGCACCTGCAGCACGTCTGATGTTCAAAATCAACAAGATTAACGTGCAGTGTACATTTCTTCGCGGTGTGATTGAAGAAAATGTGTTTGTTGAACAAACCAACTGGGTGTGCGGATGCCTTGGCGTGGATTGAACAACCGGACAGTACTTCTGAAAGAGAAAGACAAAGACCTTCGCTGGTGCAATGTGGAAGACCAGCCGGACCCAAAGGTTTATAATCTTGTTGCTGTAAAGAGATTTTTCAGAAAATTGAAGTTGCTACAAAATCGACTTTGAAATCCACAACGGGTGGATATCCAGTTTGGGAGAGCACTCAGATTCCTTGCAATGCACGAAGTAGTTGCAGGATACAGTTTTGAATTTCTATCTCGTATAGCACTCTTTGACCAGACACGTTCACCTCGAATATCACCTCACACGTGATTGTTTCACTATGAAACTCGTCAATGTTGTCATGGTCTACACCGATTACCAGTGTGCCAACCCATTTTTCCAAAATTCGATAAAATCATTTCTGATTAAAATTAATTTTGGAAAACGGCATTGAGGTAAAACATGAGTTAACCGACATCGGAAAATCATTTTTGTAAATACCTTTGTGTTTTTAAATTTATCATAGTTTGTTGCATTTTAGGGGTGTAAATCCAAAATTTGAAAATCCAAAAACATCAAAAAATTTCAAAAACTCAAAAGCAATAGAAAAACAAAAATGAGTTTCCTGGCGAGAAAAATAGAAAATGATAGTACATCAGTGGTCTGTCCAAACCTCTTCAAACTGAACTTAAAATGAAAAACGATAAGCAGCTCTATATAAGATGTATTGGTAGGCTCACAATCATTTTAAAGTGTGCAGGTGATATAAACCTTAATCGACTGAAGACCAGGTGGGAACCGCTCATTGGCATATGGTCTTGGTACCGAAATTTCGTTTGAGAGATTGCCGTGGTTCTGAGATATTCGGTCTTTATGCTGCTTATCATTTGGGTATCATGGTTGTATCTTTTACCGAAAAATAACGGAGACGAAGTCTAGATCTTCCATGATACTATACATACGTGTACATATTGCATTCGATCTCAATAAGTGATCAACAATCACATGTCCAAACAAAATAAGTGATAAAATATCACATTTATCCGGGAGTCAAGTTCGTCTCTTTGCTGTACGTTGTACTGACCTGTTCACGGACTTGCTCCTGTGCCCTCATGCATATGAAAATCAAGTTCCTCATCAATAAGTGATTCTATCACATAGGGCTTGTTTTCAAATCAAAATAAGTGAGTTTCTCACATTCTTTTATACGATCAAACAGATGATAAACGGTATACTCACCGATAAGATGAACTCTCGTGCATACTTTGATACGGGAATGTGTCGTGTGTGGATGAACACCGGTCGGTAAGTATAAATCATACCTTAACGTATCCCTTCGTCATGATTACATCTGATAAGTTGAGCTTATGTGGACAACAATACCGATAATTGTTATAGGATGCTTATCTAAATGTTAACTAATTGAACAAAAAGAGCGTATTGGCGTGACCGTACACTGATATGATTCTCTTACCCTCGAAACTCGCAAAAAGAATGTCTGTAAATATTTGTTTACTGCTTTTGTTTCTGCATCTTTGTATATATTTAATTATTGCTTTCCGTCTTTACATTTGAAAAATGAAAAATTCCAAAAAGATTTTAGGTGTGTTTTAATCTAAATTTTATAAAAGCCAAAAAGATTTTGCTTCTAGTTTATTTTAGATTGACCGATGTTGGAGCTCGAGTCTATCCTACCCAAAATCCTGATCAAAAGCCGGAAAACAATTGCATCTTCATAAACAGTCGAAGTTAACGATTTTTGAAAGTTAAAGGTTTAAAACTTAACAATTTTTAAACTTTCAAACTGTTGTCGGTCGGTGTTTTGATTGAGAGTTGTTCTCTCATATGTGTCATTTTGTTTATGTTTACTATATTCCAAGTGGTTGTTCTCATTACGTTTTTAGCTTTGTTGTATGTGCAGATGGTGCATCAGAATCAGCTAAAGGCGAAGAGAACGTGTCAGATAACAAGCCGTAAAGTGAAGACACAACGTTGATGCAATCAGAAGATCAAGATGATCGGGTTGCAGTTGATCACTCATCAACACCACAAGGATCTAAAGAATTGAAGATCAAAAGATTCACGAGCATCATTCAAGGGGGAGTTTGTTGATACACTCCCTATTTGCGACACGTGAAGACCTTTTAAAGATCCGACAATGTGAAGATCGAACCATCACGAGTAGAGTCCAAGGGGGAGTTTGTTGGTACACTTTATGTGGACTCGACTCGGCTCGGTTCGATTCGGTTCGGTTCGACTCGGATAGGTTCGGCTCAAGCCCGACGTCGCGACATTCCTCCGTCGTGCGCCCCAGAGATCGACACGTGAAGCATGAAGAGCCGCGAACTGTTCCGCTGACACATCATCATGACATCATCATGATGATGTCACAAGATTGACTAAACTTTACAAATCTGATTATATGGAATTCATGTGTACGTGCATGCATTGCTTCTTGGGCCAATCAACTTTATATTGGGCCAAAACCTCACATGGGCCAATCAACTCAATTGGCCCGAATTCTTTATGATCTGTGCATGCAAATCCGACGAAGACTCCTTTTGTGTGTGGCGAAATCCCTGTTATCGTCACACATGGATTTCGTCAAGTGGGTTTTCGTCATTGGTCAGTATATATAGCACAGATGTTAACAGTTTTAGTCATGAGTGAGAACAGAGAGACTTGAGAGAGTCTGTAAAACATTGTTTGTATATGTTTGTGGTTGTACTCATCCCTAATCAATAGATATTGAATCTTTGGTTACGCGTGTGTGTTCTACATTGTGTTTGGTTTGCACCGTCACGGGGATTCCGCACCCGCGATTGTGTTTGTGATAAACAAGGAATATGTTTTCGTATCGGATCCTCTGAGAAAAACGGACCTACAAATATTACTGGGATAGTAAAAGATATGTTATCGAATTTTGACACATGTTCTTCAACCATAGATTTGAGTTCTAACAACTTTTATGGTCATATACCGAATGCGCCTTCCAGTTTAGAAAGGCTAGACTTATCCAAAAATAATTTATCTGGACAAATCTTCTTTGTGTGTCAAATTGTTGATGGGTATTTGTCCTTTCTTGATCTCTCACACAACGCATTCACTGGATCAATTCCAGACTGTTTGTGGCATTTTACAGAACTAACAATTCTTAGTCTGGGATATAACAATCTATCTGGAAGGCTTCCTAGTTCTATCAAGTTTTTGATCAATCTTGAGGTCTTGTATTTATACAATAACAACTTCTCAGGAAAATTACCCTTATCTTTAAAGAATTTCACCCAGTTATCCTTTTTCAATTTGGGGGCCAACATGTTTCTGGTTAAGTGCCTGGTTGGATCGGGGAAAGGTTATTGAGCTTGTATGCTCTTATCTTAACATCAAATAAATTCATTGGAACCATCCCTTCACATTTATGTCAATTAGTATATCTTCAAATTCTAGACTTGTCAATGAATAATCTCCAGGGAGCCATCCCCTCATGTCTCGGTAATCTCACTTCCATGGTTCAAGATATTGATGGATTAGGAGGCAACCAAATTAATGTGCATTTTGTTAATGGTAATGGGGGCCAGTATGTTGACCGTTCCATGATCAAGTGGCAAGGAAGTTTGCGTGAATTTGGAAGCACTATAGAATTGGTAAATGTTGGTGCACTTGTGTCTGTACTTTGTCTGTATTTTGTCATGATACAAAACGATGTCTTGTGTTAGTCTGAGTTACGTCTTAGGTTTGTTATTATGTGTGTTCGATGTAAGTTTGACCAAGTCAACCATCCTCCTGGTTTGACTTGACCAAACAGTTAGAACATGGTTTGTAAGATGTTTGTGTCGAAGGATGAGTCATCGAAGGATTGGTTATATCCTTCGATGAGCTCGAAGGATAAACCTTCGATGGATATAGATGGACCTCGAAGGATATCATCCTTCGAGGTATATGTGGATCCTTCGATAGGTTTCAGATCGATAGATGATCCTTCGATCAGGCTATCTGATCCTTCGACCAGACGAGCTGTGATGGATATATATACTCATGTAATGTGCTCACTTCATAGTGTGTGAGATGTGAGTGAACTTAGTCTTGTAGAGAGAGTATTTTCAGTTTGGTCAAGGGCTGTAACCGTGTCCACTGAAATACAAGAGAAAACTTTGATATCTCGTGTGTCTACCTTTCTCTTTGTGGCTTGTGCTCTCATATAAACTACCGGTTTGCATTCTAGCTTGGATTCCGCACCTGCTAGTGTGTTAAACATAACAAGGATAAGGTTTAACCTCATCCTCCGAGGGACCTACAAGTGGTATCAGATCCGTGGCTCTTTTCCTTGTTAAAAACCGAGTTTATACAAGACTTTGGAGTGTTTGGACAAAACTCACATGGTTTAGCACCCGTTTTTAGTGTTTTTCTCGCATTTCTTGACTTAAAAACGTGTTCTAAACTAACCGGGAGTGTTAAAGGACGGGTTGGGTAACTTAAAAACTTGTTTTTAAGAAGTTTGGTAATTTCCGGCCAAATTCCGGCTTACTCCGGTGACCGGTTTTCTGGATAAGAACTGTCTTTTTAGGTAATATTTTATTGTTCAAATCTTGGTTTGGTAAAAGGTATGGTCTGAGCATACCTTCTGCCGAAAGCTTTCTACCAACCCATCACCTTTTTCACCAACCTGTCACTTTTGTCAACTGTGTCAGTACAGATCGAAGGATATCCTTCGAAGTCGAAAGATCATCTTTCGATCAAAGGAAGTTCGATAGATAATCATCCTTCGAACATCCTTCGAAGTCTGTGACTTATCCTTCGATCCAAGGAATCTTTTCGAAGAATAAATCTTTCGTTCTACAGTTCTGGTTCGAAAGATAAGGATCTTTCGAACGTTGTTGATCCTTCGAACAAGTATTTATCCTTCGATCCTAGTCTGTTTAAGTTTAACAAGTTTGTGTTTTTCTCGTCTTTCGATCAGGGATCCTTCGGCTGGTTGGTTGTTAACAAGGAGAACCCGAGAGAACTAGTGTAACAATTTTTCTTGATCAAAAATGAATTCGATGTGGGGTACTCCGATAAATACAGAAATGTATTATGGTACTCCGGCTCCGGATTCGGGAAAGTATAGAAATACCAGTTTATCTCCTGCATGGGCCGAATCTCCCGTACCTGTATCTTCGCAAGCTAATGCTATATCTACCGGTCAATGGGCATTCGTAACAAATCAAACTCCAAGTATTCAAAGCATTTTGTTAAGCGAGAGTGAAACGGGAAGTTTGAATAGGCCTCCAAAGTTGATGCACTTAAGTGAATATCCGGGATGGTTTGATAGATTTCATACATACGTCCTTGGTCAAA
Source organism: Helianthus tuberosus (assembly GCA_030545235.1). NCBI lineage: Eukaryota > Viridiplantae > Streptophyta > Magnoliopsida > Asterales > Asteraceae > Helianthus > Helianthus tuberosus. The sequence continues at coordinate 8,366,286 of CM060362.1, forward strand.
ATACAGAATTGTGGTTGCGTTTCATCACAGATTTTGATCAAACAATAGAGGTTGCCGCTTCATCTGCTGCTACGTTTGCCGATCTTACGGAAGATCAGAAGAAGGTCTATGACTTAGAGAAGAAAGCATATGCCATTCTTACTCAGGCGTTAAGCAAAGATATTTATCATCAATTTGTCAGTTTCAAGACAACGAAGAAGTTGTGGGACGCATTGAAGATAAGGGGCGTAGGAAATGAAGCGACACGTCAATTGAGAAAAGACCTGCTAAAGAAAGAGTTTGATGGTTTTACTTGTATGGAGAATGAATCTTTAGGAGATTTGACAAGTCGATTTAATCATTTGCTGACTGAATTGGTAAATATTGGGGTTGTAACAACTTCAGCAGAGGTAGTGAAAAAGTTTGCAGATGCACTGCCACCTCAATGGAATACTTTCTTGGAAATCATGAACTACAATGGCACTTTAGCTACAACAAACTTCAATGACTTTGTTCAACTCCTGGAAAACAAGAATCAGGAAGAAACTCTCAAGGCGAAAAGAGTTCCAATGCCACAAAATCCTGAAATGTATTATGGAACTTCTAGCACTTCTACAAAACCTCCTTCACACGCTCCAATTCAAACAGCGTTTGTGTCTAGCACTGACATGTATGGCAATCCTATCCAAGTTCCGGTCAAGCCTCCTTCAACAACAGACATGTATGGAAATCCACTTGAACCAGTCCCTCAACCAGTACCACAACAGCAAAGCCAACGACCTATCAGAGCAACTGATATGTTCGGAAATCCATTACCTGTTCGATCTACCGGACCAACAGATTTATACGGGAATCCACTTCCTCCTCAACAGCAAGCATGTTATGGAAGCACATCATCTGCTAGTCAGCAATCAAAGCCAAATACAGTACGGCTCGACACCTCAAGTTTCTCTAAAGTCAGTGTTGAAGTTGCAAAAGAACATATGGAGCTTCTAAACACTCTGGTGAGCGCATACTGTGGATTAGTGGAAGGTCAGATTGGCAACATTAATCTGACTCAAGAAGACTATCAGCAGATCGATAAAGAGGAGATGGAGATGATGGACATCAAGTGGGCCTTTGCCAGTGATGTTAGGCGAGCAAAGGATTTCATGGAAAGAACTGGCAGAACCAGCTTGGAAAGCAAGAAAGACACCAAGTATGGGTTTGATAAGCAGGCTGTTAAGTGCTTCAATTGTGGTGAACGTGGTCATTTCAAACGTGAATGTACGAGGCCATCTCAACATGGAAACCAAAATCCTTTCAGAGGTCAAGGAAACAGGGCAAATCAGAACCAAGTAAGGAACAATGAGCGCACATTGGTGCCTGTCAACAACCAGAGTCAAGCAGGACCATCTAATGCCAACCAGGCACTTGTGGTTCAAGTAGATGAAGGTTGTGATTGGTCAATTCAGCTGAGTAGTGATGCTCCAGATGGAACAACATGTTTTGCTGAAGTGGTTAAGGATTTAAATCACGCCAGTGGTGGAGAATCTTCCACCAATGGTGATGAATCTTCTGAAGATGAAGACAGCTCCGGTTATAGTGGAAGCTCAGATGAAGAATCCTCCACTTCAGGTAATGATCATGTGGATGAGACATCAAGTGCGTCAGTTGATGCAGATATTGATGAGCTTTTGGAAGAAGCTACAGCAGGAATTGAAAGAAGATCTATTTTGGTGGATCAAGCTGCTTATTCTTCGTCTTCTCTCCATTCAGCCTTTATGGCTAATGTCGACAGTTCATCAAGTCAGGTATGTGTCGATGAACCCACTTCTGTTAGTTGTGATAATTGTGACATATTGAGTATTAAATGTGCTGATTTAGAGACAAGCATGTCTGAGTTGCAAGGCAAACATGATGCTTTACAAGCTAGTTTGTTTGACTTGCAAGACAAACATGTTTCATTGAATGATAAGTGGTGTGAATTGCAAAGAAAACACGAGGCTTTGCAAGAGAAATATGATGTGACATTCATTCACAATCAGAAATTGATCGTTGATCTTTCGAAGTGCACTAAAGCCAACATGTTTTATGAAAACCATGAAAAGGAGTTTAAATCGGTAATTGAAAAATTAAAGAAAGATAAAACCGAGTTAACTAAAATGGTTTCCAGAAAACAAACTGACATTAATTTGTATATAACTCGTCTTGAGGTAATGCAAAAGGAAATGGCTTGTGTGAAAACTGAAAGTGAGGCGATCCAACTTAAGCTAGACAGTTATTTGAGCTCTAGCTATGTGTTGGATCACATCATTGACGTACAGAAAGAGAAACGGGATGTCACATGCATTGGATACAAGAAATGTCCACCACCTGTGAGACACAATTATGATGCCATGCCTGACGAGGAGGATAGAACTTTCTTTGAACCATCTGTTCCTCTAGATGTTAATGAATTTGCAACAGGACTCGGATACAAGAAAGAAGTATCATCAGATTCGGATGTGTCAGCAGATACATGTGTGTCTTCTGCTGAACAGAATCAGGATCCTCCAGTTGTTGTTGAGGATGCTGATTCTTCTGATGATGAATCTGGTGATACTGATTCAGCAAAGTCTGATACGGTGATAAAAGAAGAGGACATACCTCTTGAGAATCACATTCTATGTGATCCTCCCGTAAAGCCTGCTAAGACTGCTGCAACCGAGTCCTCGTCTGCAAAAGAGTCGGATAGTGTGGATTTGCTGTACACTCTTGTTGGTGATGATAAAATTTACTCAGACAAAGATTTTCCTATAAAGAATGTTAATCAATCTTTAATAAGTAAAGTTTTTGAAAATTCGACAAGTAAGTTTTTGGGAAAGACAGGATCACGTGTTACAGTAACACAGTGCCCTCCTATTCCAAAGGCCGAAGTTCGAAAACAATATGGAAATCAGAAATTACCAACAGTGCAAAAACAGCAGAATCATAACAAACAAAAAGGAAAATTGCCGGCTCAAAGTCAAAAGAAGCCAAATCAAAAGAAGAACAAGAATGTGAACTTTGTGAAATCAAAGGGAACGGACAAAATTGAAACGTTTGAAAACAAATCTAACTTAGATTTTGTTAAACAAGCAACAGTGTTGAAAAGAAATGAACCAAGTAGTTCAAAACCAAGTACCTCGGGGTCACAAAGTTCATCATTATCGGCAAGACGATCACATGATACTTCGGGGTTTGTTGAACGAAGATCATGTTTTGAATGTGGTGAAACTGGGCATATCATTCGAAATTTCCCGTATCTTCATAAGTTAAAAGAAAAGGATGATGATCCCCGTGAACGCAATCACCAAAAGCGATCTGTTTCTGTAAAACAAGATCCCCGACTTGTAAGAGAAAGGGAAAAGAAACAGAAATGCCAACAAGTCAAGGTGATTGAGAAAGCACTTAAAACTGATGTGGTTCAAAAACAATCCGTTTCAGTTAAACCAGAAAGCACAAAATTTTCAAAAACTTCAAACAATCACGAAGTTAAATTTTCAAACAATCAAACTGGTAAATCTCAACAGTCATGGAAACCTAAAATGACCACAAGTTCAGAGGGACCATCACAATTTATGAATCATCAAAGAATAGAAGTTATTGTTGTTGATGAAAATGGAAGACCCAAGACCACAATGGCTTGGGTCCCCATCTCCAACTAATCAAGTGAGTTCATGTGCAGGGTGTTCTAGGAGGAACTATCAGTAGTCATTGGATTGTTGATAGTGGGGCATCCAGGCACATGACAGGCGACATGAAGCTTCTCTACGACGTTAAATCTATTAGAGGAGGTTATGTTGCTTTTGCTGGAGATAAAGGCGGATATATTACGGGTGAAGGAATGATTTCCAACGGGGTTGTTAGCTTTGATAAGATCAACTTCGTACAACAACTTGATCACAATCTTCTTAGTGTTTCTCAAATTTGTGATAAGCAGTTCTCAGTACACTTTGATGCAAATGGATGTTATGTGCTGAAACCCGGCTTCAAAATTCCAAAAGAATGGATTCTCTTATCTGCTCCAAGGATAAATGATTTGTACGTCCTTGATATGAGCCAAGCTATTACAACGTCTGCACAAGCAACTTGTTTCGTTTCCAAAGCCACAGAAAAAGACTCAATCTCCTGGCACAGGCGAATGGGTCACATTCACTTACGCAAAATGAATCATTTGGTGTCAAATGAATTAGTGAATGGTGTTCCTCTTAAAAACTTCCATCTTCAAGACGTCTGTGTCCCGTGCCAGAAAGGAAAACAAACGAAGAAGCGACACCCTACAAAGAAAATCAACACGGTGGCTATTCCTCTTGAACGTTTGCACATGGATTTATTCGGTCCTGTCAAGCACAAAAGTATTAGGAATGATCAATACTGCCTCGTGATAACTGATGATTATTCAAGATTTTCTTGGGTGGCGTTCATGGCACATAAGAGTGAAACCTTCGGTATTATCAAAAACTTGATCATTCAGATTGAGAATCTATATAAGTTGAAGGTTAGGCGGATACGTAGCGACAATGGTACTGAATTTAAAAATCATGCCATGGCGGAGTTTTGCACTTCAAAAGGTATTCTTCACGAATTTAGTGCGGCCTACACTCCTCAACAAAATGGTGTCGCTGAACGTAAGAACCGCACATTGATCGAGACTGCTAGGACTATGTTGGTAGAATCGCAGTTGCCCATTCCGTTCTGGACTGAAGCTGTGGCCTCTGCATGTTACACGTTAAATCGAGTCCTTACAGTCAAAAGGCACAACAAGACCTGCTTTGAGCTTATTAACAAACGGAAACCAGATTTGTCATATCTTGAACCGTTTGGAGCTCCGTGCACAATAATCGATCCTAATGGAAAGTTTGGGGCAAAAGCAATTGAAGGATACTTTCTTGGGTATGCCACCCCGAACTTAAGAGTCTGGAATCTAGAGACTAAAAGGGTCGAGGAATGGTCTGAAGTCAGAGTACAAAGGCACACTTTACCAGTCAGAAATCCAGGTCAACCATGGATGTTTGAGTACGATGACTTTTTCAATTCGATCAGTGTTGAAGCAGTTGAAGAAAATGTTGCGGCAAGAATGTTTTTCGAGAGTAACAATGCAACAGATTCACCGTTGGTTCGTCCAATTATTGTCAATCAAGAACCATCTTCAGTGAACAATAATGCTCTCGATAATGAGGATTTTCACGATGCTACCGAATTGAACGAATCTTCAGAGGATGATGAATTCCTCGATGCAGATCAAGAAGCTCCAACAACAGCAGTTCATGGTACTTCAGAGGGTACTCCTCCAGTGGACGCCCCTAGAACAGCTGAAGCTACTGCATCATCCTCTTCGTCAATTCCGGGTATTGAATTAGTTGTTGATCTCAATCTCAACAATCTGGGTACAAATAATCCAGTTCAAGATAATCCAGAAACAAGGATTCACAATACCCATCCTCAACAAAACATCATCGGAAATGTACAGAGTGGCGTTCAAACAAGAAACATGTTGCGGAACAACAACAATGCAGGCATGAATGCAGCTATCCGAGAATCTGGTCAACAAAATGATTGGTCCTTCGCGTGTTATGTCTCACAAGAAGAGCCAAGAACTTGGAAAGACGCTTTGAAAGATAGCTCTTGGGTTGAAGCGATGCAGGAAGAATTGCAACAATTCCAGAAGCTTGGTGTCTGGAAACTCGTAGAGAAACCTGCTGGTTACAAGAAGATTGGTACCCGTTGGGTGTTCAAATGCAAAAAGGATGACCGTGGAGTCGTTATTCGAAACAAAGCAAGATTAGTCGTTCAAGGTTTTCGTCAGATTGAAGGGATCGACTACAACGAAGTATATGCACCTGTTGCACGTCTGGAAGCAATTCGGATCTTTCTGGCTTATGCCTCATTCAAAGGATTCAAGGTTTACCAGATGGACGTCAAAAGTGTATTCTTACATGGTGTGGTGGAAGAAGAGGTGTACGTCGAACAGCCTCCAGGTTTTGAAGATCCTATCCATCCCGATCGGGTTTGGTTGCTCAACAAAGCTCTCTATGGTCTACATCAAGCACCGCGAGCTTGGTACGCAACCTTATCTAATTATTTGCTGGAAAATGTATTTCACAGAGGTCTTATCGATTGTACTCTTTTCATCAAAGAACAAGATGGAGATCTTCTACTGGTACAGGTATACGTTGATGATATTATATTTGGTTCTACTAATAATGTTTTGTGTAGGAATTTCGAGCGCATCATGCAGGATAAATTCGAGATGAGTGCTATGAGGGAAATGACTTTCTTTTTGGGCCTACAAGTACAACAAACCGAGTCTGGGATATTCATCCATCAGACTAAATATGTTGGTGACATCTTGAGCCGGTTCCAGATGTCTGATGCAACGCCCATCGGTACCCCATTGCCGCAAAATCACGGAATTACTCCAGACTTGAAGGGTGAAGCTGTTAGCCCCTCATACTACCGCGCGATGATCGGATCTCTTATGTACCTCACAGCATCAAGACCAGATATAATGTACCCAACGTGCTTGCTTGCCAGATATCAAGTCAACCCGAAGGCCTCACATCTTGCAGCTGTAAAAAGGATTTTTCGTTATTTGAAGGGTTACCCTGACACCGGTCTATGGTACCCTAGGGATAATAACTTTGACTTGATCGCTTTCAGTGATTCTGATTTTGGCGGATGCAAAATCGACGGCAAATCCACAACGGCTGGATGTCAGTTTTTGGGAAATCGCCTAGTCACATGGAAGTGCAAGAAGCAGACGTGCGTCGCTACATCAACATGCGAAGCTGAATACATTGCTGCCTCAAGTTGTTGCTCCCAAGTCCTATGGATCCAACAACAAATGCGCGACTACGGTTTTGAATTCCTAACTACTCCTATTTACGTTGATAATTCTGCTGCCTTACAGATCACTAGAAATCCTGTGCAGCATTCAAAGACTAAGCACATCGAAATTAAGTATCACTTCATACGTGATTGCTTTGAGAAAAGGCTAATCGATGTTGCTTACGTCCACACTGATGACCAACGTGCCGACCTATTTACCAAAGCATTTGACAAATCAAGATTTGACTATTTATTATTGGTAAACGGCATTAAGGTCAAGCAAGAGTAAAACCAACATCGGAAAATCATTTTTGTAAATACCTTTGTGTTTTAAATTTGTCTTAGTTTATTGTTTTTAGGGGGAGTAAATCCAAATTTGAAAATCCAAAAACATCGAAAAAATTCAAAATCACAAAAACAATAGAAAAGCAAAAATGAGTTTCCTGGCGAGCAAAAGAGAAAATGATAGTACATCAGTGGTCTGTTCAAACCTCTTTAAAACCTAAACTGAAAAATGATAAGCAGCTCTATATAAGATGTATCAGTAGGCTCACAATCATTTTAAAGTGTGCAGGGTGATATAAACTTAAATCGACTGAAGACCAGGTGGGAACCATTCATTGGCATATGGTCTTAGTACCGAAATTTCGTTTGAGAGATTGCCGAGGTTCTGAGATATTCGGTCTTTATGCTGCTTATCATCTGGGTATCATGGTTGTATCTTCTACCGAAAAATAACGGGGACGCAAGTCTAGATCTTCCATGATACCATACATACGTGTACATATTGCATTCGACCTCAATAAGTGATCAACAATCACATGTCCCTCAAAATAAGTGATAATATATCACAGATTCTTTCCGGGAGTCAAGTTCGTCTCTCTGCTGTACGAAAGTACTGACCTGTTCACGGACTTGCTCTTGTGCCCTCATGCATCGAAAATCAAGTTCCTCATCAATAAGTGATTTTATCACATAGGGCTTGTTTTCAAATCAAAATAAGTGAGAATCTCACATCATATACGGTCAAACAGATGATAATTGGTATACTCACCGGTAAGATGAACCCTCGTGCATACCTTGATACGGGAATGTGTCGTGATGTGGATGAACACCGGTCGGTAAGTATAAATCATACCTTAACGTATCCCCTCGCCATGATTACATCTGATAAGTTGAGCTTATGTGGACAAGAATACCGATAATTGTTATAGGATGCTTATCTTAATGTTAACTAAAAGAACAACAAGAGCGTTTTGGCATGACCGTACACTGATATGATTCTCTTACCCTCGAAACTCGCAAAAAGAATGTCTGTAAATATTTATTTAATGCTTTCAGTGTCTGCATCTTTGTATATATTTATTTACTGCTTTCTGTCTTTACATTTGAAATATTCAAAATACCAAAAAGATTTTAGGTGTGTTTTAATATAAACTTTATAAAAGCCAAAAAGATTTTATTTCTATTTTATTTTCGATCGTACGATGTTGGATCTCGAGTCTTCGTTACCTGGAACCTGAACGAAAACCGAATTGACTATATCTTCATAAACGGTCGAAATTTGCAAGTTTTGAGAGTTAGTAACTGAAATTGATAAATTTTATTGAACTTTCAAACTGTCGGACGGTGTTTGATTATGACATGGTCATACGTGTGTTATTTGTTTATGCTAACTATATTCCAAGCAGTTGTTCTCATTACGCGTTTAGATTTCTTGCGTGTGCAGATTCTAAAGGCAAGGAGAACATGGTCGATGACAAGCTTCGGAATGAAGACACGACGTGAAGGCACTCAAATGATAAAGATGATCGAGTTGCCGCTGACCATCATCAACACCACAAGGATCTCAATTCATAAAGAACAAGTATTTCACATGTATAAATCAAGGGGGATCTTGTGTTAAGGGGGAGTTTGTCAACACACTTCCTACATGAAACGGGGAGTTTGTTGGTACACTTTCTACTTTCAAGACGTGAAGACTTTAAAGATCCTCCGACATTGAAGACTTGAAAGGACGTCAAAGACTTGAAGACACGAAGATCGAGACAAAGCTACAGCCAAGGGGGAGTTTGTTGGTGCACTTGTGTCTATACTTTGTCTGTATTTTGTCATGATACAAAACGATGTCTTGTGTTAGTCTGAGTTACGTCTTAGGTTTGTTATTATGTGTGTTCGATGTAAGTTTGACCAAGTCAACCATCCTCCTGGTTTGACTTGACCAAACAGTTAGAACATGGTTTGTAAGATGTTTGTGTCGAAGGATGAGTCATCGAAGGATTGGTTATATCCTTCGATGAGCTCGAAGGATAAACCTTCGATGGATATAGATGGACCTCGAAGGATATCATCCTTCGAGGTATATGTGGATCCTTCGATAGGTTTCAGATCGATAGATGATCCTTCGATCAGGCTATCTGATCCTTCGACCAGACGAGCTGTGATGGATATATATACTCATGTAATGTGCTCACTTCATAGTGTGTGAGATGTGAGTGAACTTAGTCTTGTAGAGAGAGTATTTTCAGTTTGGTCAAGGGCTGTAACCGTGTCCACTGAAATACAAGAGAAAACTTTGATATCTCGTGTGTCTACCTTTCTCTTTGTGGCTTGTGCTCTCATATAAACTACCGGTTTGCATTCTAGCTTGGATTCCGCACCTGCTAGTGTGTTAAACATAACAAGGATAAGGTTTAACCTCATCCTCCGAGGGACCTACAGTAAAGATCATCCATTTATCAAGCAACAATTTAACTGGAAAAATCCCTGACAAACTAACCGACCTCCATAAATTGATTGCACTCGACTTGTCAATGAATGCTCTAGTTGGAGAGATTCCATAAAAAATTGGTGAGATGAAAGAACTTCAAATTTTGGATCTATCTAGAAACAATCTAAGAGGAGGACTACCATCAAGCATGTCACAAATGACCTTGCTAAACTATCTAGATGTGTTGTATAACAGCTTGTCAGGAAGAATTCCATCCGGCACTCAACTCCAGTCCTTTGAACCTTCAAGGTACACCGGAAATGCAGGATTATGCGGACTTCCCCTGTCCAAATATTGTCCAGGAGATAAAGAATTAGGTCCACCTGTCACTCGTGAAAATATGGATGACAGGGAAGAAAGATGGTTTTATATCGGAGGGGCCACTGGTTTTGTTACCGGATTTTGGATGGCGTGTATTGCTTTAATTGTTAATCGTCGTGGGAGACATGGTTTTTTTCACGTCATGAATAGCCTTGAAAATTGAGTTTATGTTAAAGTAATGGTGTTCACTGCAAAAGTGCGAAGGGTTTCACATCCATAGTTGTATGTTGGATTTCATTCTTCTTTTTGTGTGTTGTGTTTTTTTCTTCTTGTAAAATGTAATGCGTGATTAAGTTTTAAGTCTCTTTGATGAATAAAATTGCCACTAACACAATGGATGGCCATTTCGCTTTGTTGTGTCAAATTAAATAGGACATTATGCTATATTGTGTATAAATAAGTTGGTAAATCTTGTTAGTTAAGTTAGAAAGTTCTGTTAGTAGAGTTAGTGCCTAATATGTAAATATTAGAAGTAGAAGGTTAAATGTGAAAGTATTGTATGTATCCTGTTTAACGATCAATTCTGAATTCAGTCCGTTCAACTGAAGGAATCATTCGTTGTTTTGCAAGTTTATTGGTATCAGAGCCAGTGGCGGACCCAGGAATTTTTCCATGGGGGTGCGGAACATTTTTAAAAATTTTAGGCCCCTAGGTACATAAGTAAAAAAATCAGTTTGTATCGGGTCAGTTCGGGTCGGGCCGGGTCATGTAAAACAACAGAACATTAAACTAATTTTATATAATCATCAAAAACATGTCAAACCTTGTTACAAACATAATTAAAACGTCGCCCTATGGGTTTTCATTTTTTGAAATCTATCCAAAACATCATATAAAGCTACTTTTTAAGCAAGTCTTTCTCTATATAATATAAGTTAATCGCTCCATAAGATAATGTTTCAATTATAATTTCCAACTATTCAAGCCCTAGAAATCATAATGTAAGTTGTAATCACCCTAAAAATCATCTAAACAACATAATCACCCTAAAATCATCTAAACAACCAGAAACAACGTCAAAACACACAAAATTTCAAACCTATTTAACAACTTTATTACCCTTTTTCTCCTATAAGACCATGGGGTATGGTGGGGCGGGGGTTTGGGGCATGGGTTGACACATGGAGTTCGAGCCCCCCCTCTGGTGAGTGGTGAGTGACGTGTCTGTGGGGTATGGCGGGGTGTGGCTAGCCCGGCGTGGCTTGGCCATGTGTATTAAAATAAAAAAAAATCTAAAATGGTCCGCTATGCCCTAGCTAACAAGCCAATAAGAGCCAACCACATAGGATCGCTAGCATGCCCCACGCCCGGCCTTAAACTCCCGCCCAAGGGGCCACGCCCAAACCCACGCCCCAACTCCCGCCCCATACCCCATAGTCTAATATCAACCAAAATCATTAAAATAACAAAGAAACTTACCCGTGTTCGGATTCTGGTTGGATTTGGTGTCGAATGGCGGTGGTATGGTGGCTTACGGTGGTCACCGGCTGCTAGATTGTTGTCGCTGGGTGATGTTGTTCGCTGGCAGTGCAGGGATGCAAGAGAGAGAGAGAGAGAGAGAGCGGGAGAGAATTTCTAAAGGTTTTGGGCTTAAATTATTTTATTATAGTTTGAAATATTGTTGGGTTTGGTTAATGGGCTAAGACCTAGTGGGCTAGTTAGTTAGGAATTATAAGTGGGTAAAGATATTGAGTATTTGGGTTTAGTTAGTTATGTATTAAAAGTTATATAATTTAGGTAGTATTTAAAAAAACAAGAGTTTACTAAAAAAAATCTTAAAATATAAATTGATAACACTTTTTACCGAAGGGGTGCGGTCGGAAAATTCCAAGGGGTGCGGACGAAAAATTCCAAGGGCTGCGGACGGGATTTTCGACAGAACTTAACACTAAAATTTTTTTTCCCCGGGGTGCGCCCGCCCACCTTGGGGTGGGCTTGGGTCCGCCCCTGATCAGAGCAAGGCTCTGTTTTGCAGAATGAATCCAAAGAAGATTGTGATTAATCTCCCAAAGGTTGAAGATTTAAGAAGATCAGAGACTTACAAGACTCTGTTTTAAAGGATGAATCGCAGGAAGAAGAAGAAGAGTACGACCGATTTGGCGAACCTCAATCAGCATATTCTTCAACCATTGAGTATCTCTGTAATCTTACATCAATTGAATCTTGTATGTGTTTCGATTGTTTTTGTCATGCTTACAAGGTGTTCGATGAAATGCCAGTGCTTTATTTTGATGTTATTTTGTTACTTTCTTTGTACTAAATCAGGTAAATGATACAAATGAAAGCTTTAGGTTAATGTATGAGGTAACATCTAGGGACCCATTTGTTTGATTAAACATCTCAGGAATGTCTATGGCTTGATTTGTCATTAATTCTTTAGTCAAAATCATGAGCTTCATACAAGCAGCAACATTGATTGTTTAAGAGAAAAACAATAGTTTTTTTTACCCCATTTTAGTCACCGATTCTTTAGTCAAAATCATTCTTCTAGTTATTTAACCCTCTAATAATACTCGTTTTGTTCTCTGTCAGTTGTCTGTTTTTGAAGGGCTGAGTATACATGGCACTATCGACCCGTTTACATACACATGGGTGAATTTGGATGACGCCTTATCTCTAATGGGTCAGATGGGTTAAGATAAATGGTAAAACGGGTTATGACATTTGAACCTCCGGCAACCACCATACCTTCAGTGATCTCCGACAAGGAACCACCGAACTAGAAGGGTTTAACTTTTTTGACCCTTGTGCTGCATAGATCTTAAAATGCCGTCACTTGGTTTCCCAATTCCAATGGTCAATCTAGTCGAACTAATAACAACATTTAAGGTGGTATCTAGCCTCAGGGTCAACTTAGGTCAGCCTCAACAGCGTTAGCTTCTCGATTTCAAGTTTCTATCAACAGCCACAGCTAGAGTCAAATACTTCCAAGGCCACCCTACCACCATCTATCATTGCTTCAACAGGTGCACTTGCTATAGTTCCTTAACAACCACCAAAAGAAAAATTCGATAGCAAATCCACTGTTTGGACTGATATGTTGAACCGTGAACTCGTTAATTTGAAAATCGATGTATGTGAGTTATTATGTTATATACAAAATACAATTTGTTTTATAGCATATATATATATATATATATGGAAATTATTCTTCAACTATTGATTATATCTGTATTCTTCATTAATTGAATCTTGAATGTGTTTTGATTGTTTTAGCTATGCTTACAAGGTGTTCGATGAAATGTCTGTGCTTTATTTTGATGTTACTTTGTTACTTTCTTTGTACTAAATCAAGTATATGCTACAAATGAAACCTTTACTGTTATAATTAATATATATGTAATCTTTCTTAGATATACGTAATGTATGAAGTAACAGTGCTTTTCATTACACTGTGCTATCTAATTATACTTGGGACCCATTACACTGTGCTATGTAATTAATAGCCAAATTGTTATTTCGGTGGGATAGCTAAAAATGATGTTGGTTTTACAAAGGACATGAAATGTATGGTTAAATGGTTAACAAATTTCATGTGTGAGTAACTACATACAAGACATGTATAGAGGTTTGTTAACTTAATTGACAATATGATCGAAGTTTCTATTGGAAAAGTGAACCTTAGGGTTTTTTTTTTTTTTTTTTTTTTTTAATTTTTCCTAAACCCGCTGGACAAATTCGTTTGTTTGATTAAACCTGTAATGAATGTCTATGGCTTGATTTGTCATCATTTCTTTAGTCAAAATCATAAGCTTCATACAAGCAGCAACATTGGTTATTTAAGAGAAAACAATAATTTTATATTTACCCCATTTTAGATGCTAAGCTTTAGGTATTTTTGCTTTTGGATTTCTGTGGCATTAAGGCATGAGAGTTAGTTGACACTATGTATATGACACTATGTTTTCATTATCTAGTTATACAGTTTTCTTATAGCCTATCTTTTTTACTTTGTTACATATGTATATGACACTATGTTTGGATGTGCAGCTAAAACAAACACACTATCTGACACTGTCGAGCCGATAAACTCCAAAGAAAAGAGAATGGGAAAACCAAGCAAAACCCGGCAACTTCAAATGTAACCATGGGTAAGGCCATGGGTTCAGGTTCTGGAATTAGACGTGCTGGTGCAAGTGCTCTAAGACACGCATCCAACCCCATGGCGGTTTCAACAATGGGAATGGGTGCAAGGCCCGGGTTTGGAGTTGGTTGTTGAGGAGGTCTAAACCATCCCATGGGAATGAACAATATGCCTCAAAATATGGGTATGCGAATGAACAATATGCCTCAAAATATGGGTATAGGAATGAACAATGGCCACCTGCCGCCAGATTTATGCCGCCAGGAAATTATAATCCGATGATGGGTAGAGGTGGTGGTTATGGTCAGCAACCTTATGATGGCTACAGATAGAGTTGGAGTGGTAAGCATAGTTATTGTGATACAAAAAGTATTCTTTTTCCTGATAATTTTGTAATTCTTTTTCATTCCGTATAGCATTATTATTCTGTTATAACCAATATCAAGTTACTTGATTTCTATATATTCAAAACATTATTGTCTCTTAATTTTGGGTCATGTAATGACTAGTTGCAAACACTAAACATTAAATTAAAAATCAGTTGATGTTACATGCACTTAGACCGCCCGTAGTGGGCGTTTTTTTTTAAAAAAAAATTGCCCAAACACGCCCCGGTGCTGCCCCCCTAGGCGTTTTCCGGCGTTATTCGCGAAAAAAAGGACCTTGGCGTTTTTTGAAACACACCGAAATGGCAAATCCTTGGCCAATCAGATAAGAGCATGTGGTTTAAAGAGAGAGATGGAATTTTGGGGTTTGAGTTTTCCAGATTTTTTGGGTTTGCCGGAATTTTAGCCTGAGATGGAGATGTTGCAGGTGTCAAGGTCACGAAGAAGAAGAAGGATGGAGGTGGGTGGTTGTTTTAAAAGTTTCCTCGGTTGTCACATTAGGCCTCTGTGGTTTTAAACTTCAATATCTTTAATATTTCAAGTTTCAAAAATGCTATATCAGTCCCTAAAGTTATGTTTATTAAATGTCTCATTTGGATCTTTTATAAAACTTAGGGGGCGTTTGGTTCGCGGAATGATTTGTAATTGGAATTGGAATTGGATTTTTGTATATGAATTAGAATTTGAAGGAATTGGTTTTTGGAATGTAAACATTCCAATTGGAATTGGAAATTGTTGGAATTGGAATCTCAATTCCTTTTTTGTTGTGTTTGGTTGTCAAATGAATTGGAATCCATCACCCCGGCACCCACAACCACCAGTTCGGGTCGAAACGTTACGGGTCGAAACGGTTCGAGTCGAAATGGTACGGGTCGAAACGGTTCGCGTCGAAAGGGTTTGAGTCGAAACGGTACGCGTCGAAACGGTACGCGTCCAAACAGTACGCGTCAAAACGGTACGGGTCGAAACGGTTCGGTTTGAAACGGTACGGGTCGAAACGGAACTGTTCGAAACGGTACTAGTCGAAACGGTACGGGTCGAAACGGTTCGCATCGAAACGGTACACGTCGAAACGGTTCGCGCCGAACGGTTCGATTCGAAACTGTCCGGGTCGAAACGGTTCACGTCGAAGCGGTACAGGTCGAAACAGTCAAAGATTCCAATAAATTTACTTTAATATCCTTCACATATAGGAAGGATTTTGAATTCCTTTAGTTAAAGGAATTTGAAGGAATTCATGCCTAATTCCAATTCCATCACATTCTGTGAACCAAACATGTTAAGAAATGAAATTCAAATTCCAATTCCCTTAAATTCCACTGAATTCCTGCGAACCAAACACCCCCTTAAAATTTTGTAATGTAATTTTTTAGTATTGTAATTTTATTTAATTTAATGAAGTATTTTAAGTTTTAAATTTAAAAAATAAATAATTGTGTAATGATTGGATGGGCGTTATTGGGCATTACTCCCACTATGGCACTTTTGCAATAACGCCCAATAATGCCCCCATGCTGACTGGACTGCCACATGGTAGAAAACGCCCCAGGATGGGGACATTATTAGGCTAACGACTACGCATGGTCTTAATAAGCTTTTTTTAATAAATTTATGAATGTTGGTAAGTTAAAATGACTACCCGTAAAGGTGGGAAGTTCGGTATAAGATTTGAAAAGAACTGATCAAAACCACAATATGACCTTACCACATGATCGTTTCGGTAATATATACAAAACAGATATATAAAGACTTACGAGTCTTTAACGACTAATATAAGACTTACTATTTGTTAATTAGTTTTTTTATGTGTTGTGTACTATTTACATGCACATATGTACCATTTGACCGTATGAACTTGAGACCAGCTTCTATATTTGTTAACTAGTTTTTTATTTATACACACACTTACCACTTAACCGAAACAATATGTGCTACACGTTTAGGCCAAAAAGGTCCGGCTACCCGCGATCGGAGACTGCGCTAGTGACCTGGCCCGTCACCAATTCCAGAGGAAATCCACCGCCCGAAGGTCCACTATGGTAAAGGGGCCCACTGTGGTAAAACCCATGGTTCGCACACACATTTTGTCATGAATGAGACTTCAACTGACGACCTCTCCTAGTGAAAGTCATATGGATACGCACCACTTAAAAGTTGAAAGATACTGTTCCAACGTATCAATTGGGTTTGAAGAAAACGCGTGAAGACTTCTGAGTCTTTGACATAACCAACTTTGTATTCTTTATTCAGAGACAAACTCTGGAAACTTGAGCCTTTGGACGTCTAATTCCACATAAATTTTAAGCTACGTATATATGTGGTCATGAAAATTGAAAGATAATCAACTTGTCTTATAAGTCCTGCACACTCCACATTCCACATGAATTCTAAACAAATATGTGGTCTTGAAAATAAAAAGAAAATTACCTTATTTGAAAAATCAACACAAACTCTGTTTTATATGAGGTAGGTTACTAGGTTATTTTAAATTTCTTGTGTATATAAAGTTGGGCATATTTGGTGACATATCAAACATTTAAGATTAGATACAACAAAAATGGCAAATAAGATTTACCAAAAACATTTTACCCATCCTATTTTCTTCTTTATTCTTACACTCTTTGTGTTGGAATCATTTACCACTACAACTGCGGTTACCTGGTCTCTAACACCACCTCCCACTTCCCCTAGCCATCGTACTGGTAAGTGTACGGAAAAGGAGAGACAAGCTCTTCTTCATTTCAAATCATACATTTGTTACGATCCTTTTTTTTTTTTTGGGAAACGAGGGAAATCCCCCGGGCAAACCTTTTATTAATAACGTTCAAAATGAGAATACAAACAAGAGCATTTGGCCAAGGCGACTCGCCAAAAGCCAAACCTCAAAAGAGAAAGAATACAAACAACTAACCAACATACAAAGAACAACAAACTTAAAAATAAAACCAAGCTAAACCCCACGAGCGATGTCTCTTGCCGACTCATCCGTTTCGGACTCAACCTCTACTTCATCTTCAACATTTGTTTCAACCATAGCTTCACTCACCGGATCAAACTTTGTAAGCATCAAGTAATAAGCCTTCAATTTTTCCGACCATGAAGAAAATATATCTTCCGGCGGTTGCATATTAGACTCATAATATTTACGAACCATTAACATATCCTTTTCCCATAACCCATGCTCGGTATCAAAGCAATCTTCTTCATTTTGAAGAGTGTCAAACGAATTTTTTGTTTCAACTATTGGGCTAACCCGAGGCCCAAAATTTTGTCGAGTCACATCAAAAAAGCCACTGCCTTTTCTTTGGTCCATATGTTGCATTAAAACTGGATCTTGTTTTGGGCCGACTCCACTTGAAACAGCCGATGGCTTAACTGAATTCGGGCCAACTGGGCCTGACTTGTTTAGTGGCGGATAGTGATCAACAGAACCCAGCGGAGCTGGGCCTGGTCTATCATTCAGAACATAGCCCAAACCAGCGCCCTTGTTAAGCCCAGCAGCCTCATCACTGGGCTAAACTGGGCCCATATCCATAACCAAACCATCTGTCGGGCCAATATCACTATCCAACACCCTTGATGGACCTGCTCCACCGGTTTTTGGGCCATGTACAAGTCTATTAACATCCTTTTTGGCCAATGGAGCCCACTTTACATTGGGCTTTTTCCGAGTGACCTCCGTAAACCCATCATTACGGTCCAAAGGTTTTTTCAAAACACTTTTTAAAGCCGGTTGTTCTATAATATTTTTACCTTTCAAAATCATTTTTTCAACCGGCTTTTGAACCTCCTCATGGCTTGAATCCAAGTGACCAAAAACTCGACATTTTCCACACAAAGGAGGCTTCCATTTATAATTTAAAGCAAGGGACCCAACTTTGTTTGGTAAACCATTTAGGGACGGGAAACGAACCTTTACACAAGAAGGAAGGCCATATGAAGCTTTAGCTTCCACAAGAACGCGTGCAAAGTTTAATGGCCCTTTCTTAGTTTCACATCGCAAACAAGTAGCTTTATCCATCATAAGCGGTTTTCCTACACAACTAACAATTTGACCAATGTTTCCACCATTCCATAAACAAAGCGGAAGATCCTTGATAGTTACCCATATCGGCACTTTATCCAAATCCGGTTTTGACAATATGGTGTCCGGTTGCCATAGTTGTAGAACAAGAGGAACATTATTCACTAACCATGGGTTTCTTTCCAATACTTGAATCATACCCTCATCATGCTCAAACGTAAAGAAATAAAATCCACCATTCTTTTTGTTAATAGATTTGAGCCCAAATTTATGCCACATTTTGATTAGATTTTCTTTCACCGTTTGGAATGAGAGATTATCACCCACAAAATAACCATATAGTTGTAAACGGTGAGCTTTTATACTCTTGGTCATAAAATGTCCGTTTAGATCCACTATAACCTCACCCTTATCTAATTTAGGTGGATCATAGAATAACCGTGTTTCACTTTCTTCAATGTCAAGACCTTTAGTCAATTGAGAAAACAACTCCTTATTCCAAAATTTGGTACCAAAAATCGGATCCACATCAACACCATTCGGCCCAAATTTAAGGTTCGGATCACAAACAAATTGAAAAGTGGGTCTCCTCAATTTGCTTGAATCAACAGATCCAAATTGTAAATCCAAACCCAAATTATTCTTTTCAGAACTCTCAACTGGGCCCAAAAATGTTTCATATAAAACAGATTCATTTGA
Organism: Helianthus tuberosus; assembly: GCA_030545235.1. Lineage (NCBI taxonomy): Eukaryota > Viridiplantae > Streptophyta > Magnoliopsida > Asterales > Asteraceae > Helianthus > Helianthus tuberosus. The sequence goes on from CM060362.1 coordinate 8,385,380, forward strand.
TATAGAACCAGAATTAGCATCAAGGCCCACCGGATGTGAAGGTCCACACTGTGTTGGACTAACCTTGTTCAAATTCTGACCCAGCATCGACGTGTGAGTCTGATCAGCATTACTCGCATCTGGGCCCAAACCCAAAATACCTTCAGTTTCTGAATTTAAAACAAATCTCCCAGGCCCAAGCTTATTAGACCCACTTGTATTAGGACTCATAATACCCGGATCCACAGATACCCTCACACCCGGCTCCACATTTGACCGCTCACTTTGCACTGAAACCAAAATATTCCCATCAATTTCTGACCACAGATTACCTCCATCTAATGGTTCAGAAATTTTAGGGTTTTTTGACACCTCTGAATTGACAACATGTGTAGCCGCAAAAGAACATTCCTTCTGCACACTGACGTTGTAGGATCGGTTTTGTGACCGTTCGATTGCGTAACGAACGTTTCACGTGCGGAATCCGTGAACGAACGTGACCGAACACACGATAACGTACTACTAACGTGATTCCATTGCTAAATTTGACATGTACGGTACAAGAATCACAAATATACAACTTTCTCTCTCTACTTTCTCTCTCTAGAAAGTCTTCTCCTCCAAGTCTCCTCCTAAACTCTTTCAAGAACTAACTAAACTAGTGACATAATCCCCTATTTATATGGTCAAGGCTATTTAATGAAAGTTCACACTAATTACAAGTTTGCCACCTTGCCATTTCTAACTAAATATGACATTATGCGCTTGATTCCTTCCGGCTTTTCACTACAACTCGGATTGACGAAGGCGATAGACATTAAATGCATCAACAATCTCCCCCTTGGATATTGCCGTAGTCAATCTCGTAGTGAAACTCATAGCGGCTTGTCTTTCTCTCTCTCTAAGACTCGAACAAAGATATAGTCGACAGACAACTGCACTAACAAACTCCCCCTTGGATGTTGACGGAATCTTTAGTGAGAGTCTTCAAATACTCTTGCTCGAACAGAATCCCGGTGGATCCGTCTTCAGCTTCCATTGCTCTCTGTCTTCAGACTCTTCAGGCTCCCCCTTTCATCAAGCTTCCGTGCTTTTTGGGATCGACGCCTTGCTTTTTGTAGCAACAGAATCAGAAACCTACACATCTCAACCTCTCGTAAGACAAAATAATTTTGACTCTAAAAGAATTCACTTAAAATTCTCAAACATATAACACACAATATTGTGATTCAAATTAGTGAATCATCTAAACATTTGAGGATTATCTTCTAACTTCTCATCATCTTAACCAAACCAATTATTCATCTTGTTTAGCACTTGGAATTTTGAAAATCAGCTCTCCAACATCAGTTGTCGAAAATCTTTTTGGATTTTTCAAAATTTATGCTAAAACACACTAAAATCTTTTTGGTTTTTGTAATAAGAGAAATGTAATGCAGAAATGAAATATGTACAAACATATTTTTGCGAGTTTATGAAAGAGGATCATATCAGTTTTTGAGACACATCACAAGCACCGTTAAGCTTTTAATCGTTTTAAGCTCTAAACGATTCACATCGATTGACGATATATTTGTCCACTTAAACTCAATCTAAAAACTTTCGAATGCTTACCGATACGTTAAGGTGTATTAATTTTGCACTAAATTCTTATGGACCCCACGATCTCAGCATATCCCCTCATCATGCAATACACTAACTCAAGTAATGCCTTTAAACTTTCATCAACTGTGATATGTGCGAAAACAAAGCAGAATGTTTAAACATTAACAATCAGGTCGATACTTCCGTATACGCAGAGAAAGTCCAATGTTTAAACAAAATAAGAAAATAAAACAAGTTGAAGTTGTTTAGGCTTTAACCACCAGGTCGATACTCCCGTATACGCAGAGGTGATCCAAAGCTTAAACGAAACACCAAAGAAAATAAAGCAGAACGTTTAGGCAACAACATCCAGGTCGATACTCACGTATACGCAGAGGATGTCCGATGCTTAAACAAAATAAAGAAATAAGACAAGTTTAAATCTTTGCAAAATGAAATGCACAATCACAGCGACTTTTCAGCAAAGTTGTGAAAGTTCACAAACTTAACCAGTTTTATGTCTTTCGACAATCAGCGATTACCGAGTAGGCACACAATCAAGAAGGACAAAACTAAGTACTATGCTTTCAACCGTGTTTCCCACTAGAACTAGGCTTTTTCATTTAAGTTTGTATCGTTTTCGCAAATCTACTAGTCTAGCTGAGCCTATCGTCACATCTTTAGTGAGACCGTTTATCACATTTGACATTTCATTTCTTTAGCATGCTGTGATAGTCCACTGATTTACTATCATTTCCTCTTGTCTCAACAAAACTCATTTTTTATTTTTTCAATGTTTTTGGCATTTTCAAATTTTCAAATGTTTTCGGATTTTCTAAAAATTCTTACTCCCCCTAAAATGCAAACACATTTTAGGAAATTTGAAACTAAACTGTACAACCAACTTGACAACTGATATCGAATCGCTTCAATTCGCCATCCACTTGGCATAAACAATCAGAACTCCCCCTGACAACAAACTATTTTCCCATTATGATTTCAAAACACTTAAGTTTGTTTTAATCAAAATGGTTTTTCCGGAAAAATTAGTTTGTTTACCAATCCTTTGTAGATTTGGGGTCACTTCATCACATTGTTTTCTTCGTACACATGACAAATTTTACAATTTCAGTTTTAGATCTCAAACATCACTTTGTAGAAAATCAAGTACAACTTAATGTCCTTGATTTAACACATGTAAGGCGAAAAATCACCAGAGTGAAATTTCTCAAGAAATGTGCCGATTCCTGTTCCACACTTACCAACCTGGGAACTCCGGCAAGTCAGGTTTTTCAGTTAAAGAGATTCACCCAAGCCTGACGGTCCTTGAGTGCTTTTGAATTCTCGTTCAACAATGGTGGAAAGTTTGCATCATCCATTGTTAAACCAGAATTCTCTAATTTTTCCTCAACACATGGCTCTTCTGGCTTTACCATACCAGAATCATTGCCTGAATGTGGCTTGTCTGACTTTGATGAGCCAGATTCATCGCCTGAAGGTGGCTTGTCTGACTTCAACATGTCAGATTCATCGCCGACCATTTTCTTCTTCTTCTTTTCCTCTTTCGTCCTCAGATTTGTATCTGATGAATCCGTTTTGCTTGATTTGTTGTTCTTTGGTGAGCAAGACGATTTATCAGAACTTTTATCTGTTTTACTAGTTGTATCCGAGGACAAAATCCTTTCGAGATACTCTCGTGCTTTCTTCCTTTTCTTTCTCAATCGATCTTTCTGCCCTTGTGAGAGTTTCACTTTCGTTTCTTTCACTTCTTGTTTTTTCTGTGCTCTGGGCTTTTCATCGACTTTTACTGATTTTGTCACCTTTTTCTGAGATTCAGCCCACGATCTTCCCATTGATCTCATTGGGCAATCTCTGGCAATGTGACCTTTGATTTGGCATTCATAGCATCTTCTCGTTTCAAAACTTCGACTTTGGCAGTTAACAGCAATGTGTCCTTGAAAACCACATTTGTAACACACTCTGTTATCATACCATGTACCACCTTCACACCAAACGCTCAGATCATAGCATTGTCTGGCTTTGTGGTAATCATCACTTCTCCTATAAGCTTGATTTGACGCTTGAGCACTGTGGTCAAACCTGCACCACTTATTACCAACTTTTTGTGAGTTTTGATTTTCAAATTTTTTTGGTTTTTTATCATGATTGGATGATTGAACTGATGAGCTTTTATTTTCTTTTTGAAGATTTTTCAGCTTTTTATCCTTTTGTTTTTGTTCCACATTCTTCTTTACAGGTTTTTGCGTTGAGCATTCACCTTTCTCAGTAGAATGTAGAACGGTTTCTTGAAATATTTCATTTAATTTTAAAAATATTTTTCTTTTCTCAATTTCATCATCAGTTTTCTCATCACAATCTTCAACTTTGACTTTGTCAAAGTTTGTGACATTGTCACTTATTGGAACAGAATTGATCGGTTCTGGACACACATATGGTGCAAAAGTCACAAAACCTTTCAACTTATTTTCTAATTCAGCAATTTTATTCCGATTACTTTCAGCTTCTTTTTCAAGCTGAATGATTTTAGCAAGATGAGAATTTATTGCAATTTGTTTTTCAAGATTATCATTACCAAAAATATCTTTCTCATCTTCTAAAATCTTTATTTGACTTTTAAAATCTTTTTCAATTTTTAATTTTTCATTTTCAAAACTTTTTTCTTTTTCTTTCAAAATTTTGTTTTCCAATGTCAAACTGTCCAAATCCTTTAACAGTTTGACATTGTCTGATTCAAATTTATCACATTTTGAACACTTCTTTGTCATCTTTCCAGCTTCAGCTTTCTTCTCAACTTTGATAGCTGAAATGTCTTTAACCAGCTCTTCTTCCTCTTGAACAATTTTCTTAGATTCGAATTTTTCATCAACAGACTTCATTTTTCCAATCTTTTGGAGTTCAAGCTCTTTAGCTTCAATCTCTTCAATGAACAAGCTTAAATTCACGTCTAAATATATCTTCCTCAAATCTAACAAATACGTTCCCCACATATCACCCGGTAAAACATTTGCCAACTTGTCAACCCATTGCTCATTAGTCTTGGTTATCTTCAATCTCTCCATCTCCAAAACTAAATGGCAATATCGTTCAATCAATTCTTTTGTAGACTCTCCCTTGATACTCGTAAAACTATCAAATTTCTTCTTTGCAATATCTGCTGGACTCTGAACACGATACGACTCACAATCCATGTTTCGGTATCAAAAGATTCACAATTACGAATTTTCAATCAATAATGAAATTCGGACAAACAAACGATTATTCGATTGAATATCAAAGATTTAGCGACAACGGATCGAGTGGAGATTTGCTCGTGCGAGTATCCGATACTTGACAAACCACGTTTCACCTTGCAAAGCAACCAAATAGAACTCGTGTGAACTGAGAACTGACTTAGATAGTGTAAACAGCAACTTTCCAAATCCGAGTGAAAACAAGACTTGCAAACTTACACCTCGTGCGGATTAATTACACAAATTACAAAAACAATCTAAAACCCTAAGTCACTAAAACACCACTTTCAGATTGGGCCTCACATGTAAATCCGACAACTATGATTGGGCCGTTCTATTCATGACTCTCTCATTGGATCAACATTAAAGTGGACTGACACTTCAAGACTTGATCAAATAATGTGATTTGGCCTTCACTTTTTCGTATATTGGGTCACTTTTTAATGATGATTAACACCAGCCGACAATATCAGATATACAATATTCAATTCTATCCTTAGTGGGTCGGTGCACAGATGATTCACATGTAAATCATTTCAGCTGACAATTATTCAGAATTCACGTGAAGACGATGACATAAAAGCGAACCATAAACTGACTTATCAGCGAACCAGAAGATGTCTTATCAGCGAACCTGTATGAGCGGACCTCAACTATTTTGTCACTAAAAGCGGACCAGATAATGTCCGGATGAGCGGACCAGGTATTGTCCGAATGAGCGGACCAGATATTGTCCGGATGAGCGAACCAGCTAGATGTGTTGTTCAAGCGAACCGGACGAGCGAACCAGCAACCAAAACTGACATTTTGAGCGAACCAGAATTACTTGTATGTTGGAGCGGACCAGAAACGCAAACCAGCAATATTGACAGCGAAATCGGACTGAAAATCTTCGATTTCTCCTAAACTACTTGGAATTTCGATCTGAAACTTGGTAGGATTTTAGATCAGGTCTATGCGCACAACATATCCAAAAATCAGACGAAATGGACCATGAAAACCCGTTCAATTTGACAAATTTCAGTAAAAAACGTGAAAATATGAAAAATATGAAGAAGTAGATGAAATCGGATCTGAATCGGCTGAAATCTGGTACGAAAACGATGTGTTTGATCAAGCAATCGAGCTCCTAGCTCTGATACCAATTGTAGGATCGGTTTTGTGACCGTTCGATTGCGTAACGAACGTTTCACGTGCGGAATCCGTGAACGAACGTGACCGAACACACGATAACGTACTACTAACGTGATTCCATTGCTAAATTTGACATGTACGGTACAAGAATCACAAATATACAACTTTCTCTCTCTCTAAGACTCGAACAAAGATGTAGTCGACAGACAACTGCACTAACAAACTTCCCCTTGGATATTGCCGTAGTCAATCTCGTAGTGAAACCCATAGCGGCTTGTCTTTCTCTCTCTCTAAGACTCGAACAAAGATATAGTCGACAGACAACTGCACTAACAGACGTCAGCAGCACCTGAACCAACATTCCCCTGCAAGTTCATTTCCGATACATTTTCCGACATAGAGTTCAATTCCGGCGCATCTTTTTTTACATTTTCAGACGAATTAACAAAATTATCTTCATCATTTGCCGCTGCCAATGAACTATCACGTCGCATCATCCAGATTTCAAATTCGCTTTTTCCCTTTAACGACTCCTTCACCGGTGTCAACAGCTCCGTTACATCTGGTTTCACCGGAATAGGAATATTCCTTTTCTCATACTCCAAAACATCATATAATGAGGCATTTTTAGAACTTTTTATACTGTTTACATCTGGAATCTTCCGACACGAAGGAGAGGAGTTCACAGAACTATCTCCGGCCACCGTATAAGAAGACCCAGATGATTCAACACCAGAATCTAACAATTTTTCCGAATGATCAGATGAAAAATTCACCGTTGAAACTGTAGGAACCGTGGAAGTAAATTTGCTCAGCTCACAAACCTCCTGAACCCTGGACACCTGGAGAAGAAGAAAAAGAAGCAACCAATGATTGTTGTTACTGGAGTGGAGTCACGTGCAACAACCAATCCCGTGTCACCAGCCTTGACTTGAGCTTCGGAAATCTTGAAGGCAAGATTAGTCCTTCATTGCTTAACTTAAGCTACTTGAATTATCTTGATGTTTCTTCCAATCGGTTTAATGGAACGATTCCCATGTTCATGGGTTCCATGACCCAATTAACGTATCTTAACCTTGGTTGGAATGGTTTTAGTGGAACGATTCCCATGTTCATTGGTTCCATGACCCAATTAACGTATCTTAACCTTTGTGATAATAGGTTTAATGGAACGATTCCCATGTTCATTGGTTCCATGACCCAATTAAGGTATCTTGACCTTGGTTGGAATGGTTTTAGTGGAACGATTCCCATGTTCATTTGTTCCATGACCCAATTAAGGTATCTTAACCTTGATTCAAATGATTTTAATGGAACCATTCCTTCAGAACTTGGAAATCTCACAAACTTGCAAGAGCTTTCACTTGTATATCTGAGTAATTGCACAATTGAAAACCTAGACTGGCTGTCTCACCTTTCTCAGTTGGATAGACTTGACATGTCAGGTACATCTCTGGGCAAAGTAGACAACTGGGTAAATGCGATTTCAAGTCTTAAAAAACTATCTTCTTTAGACTTAGATAGATGTGACCTCTCCCATGTGTTGCACCCGTATTCTTATTCATATGTCAACTCTTCTTTTTCTTCATCTATTGTTACCCTTTCTCTCAAAGAAAACAATCTTAACTCATCCATGTATCACTGGTTGTTCCCTTTAACCAGCAATGCACTTGTAGATCTTGATCTCTCTGGGAACATGTTAGATGGGATTCCCAAATATCTTGGAAAGCTGTGTGGTTTGACATATTTGAGTTTCATTAATAACTTAATGCCTATCAAATTACCTGATTTTCTGAGTAACTTGTCTGGATGCACATCAGTTACTTTACAACATTTATATGCCACATCTAGCCAATTCACAGGGTCGGTGTCAGATGATATCCAAAATTTTTCATCCCTACAAGTGCTAGATCTTTCTAATAATCAGTTAGATGGAACTATAAGTGAAAAAGTGTGGCAATTACCCAAGCTTCAAACACTATACGTTTCTTCCAATTTTCTTAAAGGTGTTATCTCCGAAAATATTGAAAAGTCAAATATTTTATATGTTAATCTTTCAAACAATTCACTCGAAGGAGTTCCTTTAGAATCTAAAATGTCAAACATTTCCAGCATAGAAGTTATTGACTTGAGTTCTTGCAAGCTAGGACCTCGTTTCCCCAAATGGATTCAAACAATGAAAAATCTTTCAAGAATTGATCTTTCCAATACCGGAATTTCAGATAACATTCCAGAAGATTTTTGGAACACCTGGCCTTCTGGTTTGACATATTTGAATATCTCTTTCAACAATATTAAAGGGACAGTAACAGATCTGTTTTCAAATTTTGACCCAGAATTTTCAATAATAGATTTGAGTTCCAACAACTTTTATGGTCATATACCGAATGCTCCTTCCAGTTTAGCAAGTCTAGAATTATCCAAAAATAATTTATCTGGACAAATCTTCTTTTTGTGCCAAATTGTTGATGGGTATTTGTCCTTTCTTGATCTCTCACACAACGCATTCACTGGACCAATTCCAGACTGTTTGTGGAATTTCACAGAACTACAAATTCTTAGTCTGGGATATAACAATCTATCTGGAAGGCTTCCTACTTCAATTAAGTTTTTGATCAATCTTGAGGTCTTGTATTTATACAATAACAACTTCTCAGGAAAATTGCCCTCATCTTTGATGAATTTCACCCGGTTAACCACTTTAAATTTGGGGGACAACAAGTTTTCTGGTCACGTGCCTAGTTGGATTGGGGAAAGGTTATCGAGATTGTATGCTCTAATCTTAACATCAAATAAATTCATTGGAACCATCCCTTCACATTTATGTCAGTTAGTATATCTACAAATTCTAGACTTGTCAATGAATAAACTCCAGGGAGCCATCCCCTCATGTCTTGGTAATCTCACTTCCATGGTTCAAGATAGATTAGCAATCAACCCAAATGTGCATATAAATGGAGGGTTTACTCTGGTTACGTATGTTGACCATTCAATGATCAAGTGGCAAGGAAGTATGCGTGAGTTTGGCAGCACTCTAGAATTGGTAAAGATCATCAATTTATCAAGCAACAATTTAACAGGAAAAATCCCGGATAACCTAACCGATCTTCATAATTTGATTGCACTCGACTTGTCAATGAATGCTCTAGTTGGAGAGATCCCATCAAACATTGGTCAGACGAAAGAACTTCTAATTTTGGATCTATCTAGAAACAATCTAAGAGGAGGACTACCATCAAGCATGTCTCAAATGACCTTGCTAAACTATCTAGATGTGTCGTATAACAGCTTGTCAGGAAGAATTCCATCTAGCACTCAACTCCAGTCGTTTGAACCTTCAAGGTACACCGGAAATGCAGGATTATGCGGGCTTCCCCTGTCCAAATATTGTCCAGGAGATAAAGAATTAGAAGGTCCACCCGTCGCTCGTAAAAATATGGATGACGGGGAAGAAAGATGGTTTTATATCGGAGGGGCCACTGGTTTTGCTAGCGGATTTTGGATGGTGTGTATTGCTTTAATTGTTAATCGCCGTGGGAGACATGCTTTTTTTCACGTCATGAATAGCCTTGAAAATTGGGTTTATGTGAAAGTGATGGTGTTCATTGCAAATGTGGGAAGGGTTTCACGACCATAGTTGTAAGTTGGATTTCATTCTTCTTTTTGTGTGTTATATTTATTTCTTCTTGTTCTCATTTAGGGATACAAGTATAGTATTGTAAAATGTAATGCTCTGTTAAGTTTTAAGTCTCTTTGATGAATAGAATTGCCACTAACACAATGGGTGGCCATTTCGCTTTGTTGTGTCAAATAGGACATTATGCTATATTGTGTATAAGCACGACTTGCAACTACTAGTCTTTGCAAGATCTCACCACTATTCTTAAGACCCAACTTAAATTTTAGAGTAAATGTCATTTTACAACCCGTGGTTAGGAACCTTTGGACATGTAATTAATATATGTATTTCATTATCTATTGAATATGTAATTAATATATGTATATATAGTATCTATAAAAGTATTAAAGTTATTAATCGATGTTTTGCTATTAATCGATGGGCAGGTTGGTATTTTGGGTAATTAACATTAATTTCACTTGTGTCTATGAGTTTAATTGATGTTTTGCTAATAATATAGTTGTTTAATAGGTAACAAGAAGTGTGAGCGTGATCAATATATTAATCTAAGAATTTTGTGGGCTTATGCTAAAGTATAATATATTTTGTTTTCTTGTATTTTGATAAAAAAGTGGATTTGTGTGAATTATATAGTTATTAATGGTGAAGGTTGAAATTTGTGGTGGTTGGTGGTGGTTGCAAGGTGTCAGGAGTTTTAACGGTGAAGGTTGCAAAGCGTTAGAAGTTTTAATCAGGAAGCAAGATTACGAAAATGCCCCTACAGCTAACGGTCAAACAGACGCTCAACTGACAGAAGGATGTAACTTTAATATATAGAAATTTGGAAACAACATGGATGTAGATGTCCAAAAGTTTCTTAAAGTAGCCAAAAATGTCAGACGAATCTAACCACTGACGTTTACTCTAAATTTTAATAAAACATAGACGTGAAATCTCCTAAACCAACTCCTGGTAACCTCTGGTTCAACGCTAAATGAAATTCTTGAATGCACAAACAAGACTTCCCTGCTCTTCATGAAATGGGAGACTATTGCAACGGTGTTGATGCATGCGCTTCAACGAATACATGACGAAAAACATATTGGCCACGGGCTACACATTCAACACGTGTGCACGCCAAGCTGAAAGCTGGATACTGTCGTTGTAAGTTAAACAATGGTCGCAACCAAGCTAGTCGCAAGAGCTAACTATTTGAAAGGTGTATCAAATAAAATTGTCCTAATGTAATTAAGTTGTTTAATTACCAGAATAATTTTGCAATTTGTTTCTTCATGTAGGGATACAAATTAAACCAGCTGGTTCTATTTGTCAACGTCAAATGTGAAAAGTCAACGGATTGCTGACTTAACACATTAACCTATAATATAATAAAGAACTAAAATTGGGCATTATGTTTGCAATTTGGTTCATACCATTGACTTGTAGAAGTCAACCAGTTGGACTTCCTTCCCCCCCCCCCCCCCTCTACAATCATTAAATTCAAACCAATCACTCAACATTTCACACAACAGAATCTCAGGGAACATTCCGGTGTCTTTCAGGAATCTAAAGGGTGTGTGAGCAATAACAAGCTGACACAGTGACACGTAAGACTCCGGTTGGTGAACAAATGAACACAAAAAACGTGTTCAATTATTCTGTAAACAGTGGATTACGCAGTATGCAGATTATAGTCAAATTAAGTTCAGTTTGCGTGTTGGGAACAAATGAACAAGAAGAACGCGTTCAATTATTCTGCAAACAGTGGATTACGCGGTATGCAGATTATAGTTGTAGGTCCCGTTTTTCCGGTGAGGATCGATAACGAACACCTATCCTTGTTTATCACAAACACGGTAACGGGTGCGGAATCCCCGTGACGGTGCAAACCAAACAAAGTGTAAAACACACACGTAACCAAAGATTCAATATCTATTGATTAGGGATGAGAACGGATACAAACATATACAAACAATGTTTTAACAGAGTATCTCAAAGTCTCACAACTCTCATCTGTTTCACACAGAAACTGTGAGGGGTATTTATACTAGACACAAACACAGACTATGAAGAAACGCATAGAGGCCACGACGAAACACTAAAGTCGACGAAACACATTCTGTTTCATCGACATACATATTAATCCTAAATCTGTTTCGTCGTTTGATATATGGAGCCCAAATGAAGTCAAAGGCCCAACCTCAAGTCCAAGCCCAATGAAGAAAGTTACGGCCCAGATGATGTTTCTATTGACAACTTTCAATTAGTCAAATGTTATGACATCATCATGACATCACAATGATGATGTCATGGTGATGTGTAAACGGGACTTGGCTTGCGGCGCTCCGTGCTTCGCGTGTCGAACTCTGGGGCGCACGACGGAGGAATGTCGTGACGTCGGGCTTGAGCCGGACCTAACCGAGTCAACCCGAAGTTGAACCGAACCGAGCCGAGTCGCGTCCACATAAAGTGTACCAACAAACTCCCCCTTGGACGCTACTCATGAGGTTCGTCTTCCGTGTCTTTCATGTCGGAGGATCTTCAAAGTCTTCACGCGTCGTAAGTAGAAAGTGTATCAACAAACTCCCTTTTCATTTAGGTAGTGTGTTAACAAACTCCCCTTTAAAATGAACTCTCCAATGAGTTATGCCCGTGAATCTTTTGATCTTCAATTCTTTAGATCCTTGTGGTGTTGATGAGTGATCAACTGCAATCCGATCATCTTGATCTTCTGATTGCATTAACGTCGTGTCTTCACTTTACGGCTTGTCATCTGACACGTTCTCTTCGCCTTTAGCTGATTCTGATGTCGCATCTGCACATACAAGAAAGCTAAACACGTAATGAGAACAACCGCCTGAAATATAGACAAATTAAACAAACGACACATATGAGATCAAATCTCAATCAAACACCGACCGACAACAGTTTGAAAGTTTAGAAAATGTTCAGATTTAAACTTTTAACTTTCAAAACTTGTTAACTTCGACAGTTTATGAAGGTGCAATTGTTTTCCGGCTTACAATCAGGATTTTGGATAGGATAGACTCGAGCTCCAACATCGGTCAATCAAAGATAAACTAGAAGCAAAATCTTTTTGGATTTTATAAAGTTTAGATTAAAACACACCTAAAATCTTTTTGAATTTTTTTTTTCATTTCTCAAATGTAAAGACGGAAAGCAATAAATAAATATATACAAATATACATAAACTGAAAGCAGTAAAAAAATATTTACATACATTCTTTTTGCGAGTTTCGAGGGTAAGAGAATCATATCAGTGTACGGTCATGCCAAAACGCTCTTGTTGTTCAATTAGTTAACATTAAGATAAGCATCCTATAACAATTATCGGTATTGTTGTCCACTTAAGCTCAACTTATCAGTTGTAATCATGGCGAGGGGAAACATTAAGGTATAATTTATACTTACCGACCGGTGTTCATCCACACACGACACATTCCCGTATCAAGGTATGCACGAGAGTTCATCTTACCGGTGAGTATACTGTTTATCATCTGTTTGACCGTATAAAAGAATGTGAGAAACTCACTTATTTTGATTGAAAACAAGCCCTATGTGATAGAATCACTTATTGATGAGGAACTTGATTTTTGATGCATGAAGGGCACAGGAGCAAGTCCGTGAACAGGTCAGTACTTTCGTACAGCAAAGAGACGAACTTGACTCCCGGATAAAGAATCTGTGATATATTATCACTTATTTTGTTTGGACATGTGATTGTTGATCACTTATTGAGGTCGAATGCAATATGTACACGTATGTATAGTATCATGGAAGATCTAGACTTTGTCTCCGTTATTTTTTTGGTAAAAGATACAACCATGATACCCAGATGATAAACAGCATAAAGACCGAATATCTCAGAACCTCGGCAATCTCTCAAACGAAATTTCGGTACTAAGACCATATGCCAATGTGTGGTTCCCACCTGGTCTTCAGTCGATTAAGGTTTATATCACCCTGCACACTTTAAAATGAGTGTGAGCCTATCGATACATCTTATATAGAGCTGCTTATTGTTTTTCATTTTGCATTTCAGTTCGAAGAGGTTTAGACAGACCACTGATGTACTATCATATTCTCTTTTTCTCGCCAGGAAACTCATTTTTGATTTTCTATTGTTTTTGGGTTTTGAAATTTTTCACTATTTTTGAATTTTCAAATTTTGGATTTACTCCCCCTAAAATCAACAAACTAAGATAAATTTAAAAGACACAAAGATATTTACAAAAAAGGATTTCTCGATGTCGGTTAACTCATGTTTTACCTCAATGCCGTTTACCAAAATTAATTTAATCAGAAATGATTTTATCGAATTTTAGGAAAATGAGTTGGCACGTCGGTAAGCGGTGCGGACCATGACAACATTGACGAGTTTCATAGTGAAACAATCACGTGTGAGGTGATATTCGAGATCAACGTGTCAGGCCAAAGAGTGTTGTACGAGAGGATAACAATTTATAAAGCAACTTAAATATCGACAAGTATAGGAGAGATTAGAAATTCAAAACCGTATCCTGCAACTGCTTCGTGCATTGCAAGGAATCTGAGCGCTCTCCGAAACTGGATATCCACCCGGTGTGGATTTCAAAGTCGAATTTGTAGCTACTAAGAAATCTCTTCACAACAACAAGATCAGAAACCTTTGGGTCCGGCTGGTCTTCCACATTGCACCAGCGAAGGTCTTTGTCTTTCTCTTTGAGAAGTAGTGTGCGGTTGTTCAATCCACGACAAGGCATCCGCACACCCAGGTTGGTTTGTTCAACAAACACATTTTCTTCAATCACACCATGGAGAAATGTACACTGCACGTTCATTTTGTGGATTATGAATCTTCAGACGTGCTGCAGGTGCGTACATTTTGTTTGAATCTATCCTGGGGACCCGATTAAAGCCTTTAACAATCAACTTTGGTATGATTTTCATTTTTTCGAAGCTTTCAATCTCTTTCGACAGACAATTCTGTCTTCTTTTCTTTTTCTCTCCACCAAAGGCAACAATTTCTTCTGTCGCCGATCTTGTGCAAGGACGCTCCACTATCAACAATCTTACGACTATCAATAGTTCCTCCTGGAACATTCTGCACACTCACTCAGAGATTAGTTGGAGAGGGGGACCCAAGACTTCATAGACTTGGGTCGTCCTTCATCATCGAGGATTGTGACTTCGATTTCCTGATGATTTTCAAACACAGCACCTCCCCGTGAACTATCACCCGTCTTAGGTTTCCAAGTTTGTTTTTGTTTACCAGATTGAGTTTTGTAAACAGATTTTGAAACTTCTGGTTTTAAAGGTTGTGAAGAACTTGGTTCCCTTTTGACCGTTTTGACTTCAGATTTTAAAGACATTTCAACAGCTTTGATGTTTTGACGTCGTTGTTTCGTTTCTTGTTCCTTAACAGTTCTTTTATCATGTTTTGGTGAAACGGGACGACGTTGTGGGTGAACCTTTTCAGGTGGTGCTTTTCCATAAATTTCTCTTTAGGAGTGTTTGAGCAGTTCTTAATGATATGCCCAAACTCCCCACATTTAAAACACGTTCTCCTTTCCACAAACTTAGGAGAATTTAATCGACCAACAGATGTCGAACCAGTAGAACCTGAGGTACTTGCTCTTTCATCACACCCATTTGTATGTTGAGTGTAATTGTTTTGACTGTTATGTTTTAAAATCTTGACTTGTTGGATAAAATCGGTGTTTGATTTGTTTTCAAAAGTCTCAATTTTATCAGTACCCTTCGATGCTACAAACTTGACATCACTGTTTTTCTTCTGGTTACGAGCTCCGTTTGTTTCAGATTTTGATTGAGAAACATTAGGCTTTTGAGCTCGCCTTTCTGGTTGTTTACCCTTATTAGCAAAAGGTTGTTGCTTTGTTGGTGATTTTTGACTTACAAATTGTTTTCTGATTTTGGAATGGGATCACATTGAGTCACAACAACTCCAGGGATCGTCTTTCCCAAAAATTTGCTTGTATTATCTTCAAAAACTTTTTTCAATCGAAGATGGATTGACATTTTTAATTGGAAAATCATGATCTGAATAGATTTTAGAATCACCAAACAAAGTGTACAACACGTTATTACTCTTAACGGTAGACACAGATTCTTTTACTTCCTTGACAGGATTAATCACTTGTTTGGCAACTTGTTGCACAACAGGAATAGGAGGATCACAAAGAATATGATTCTCAATTGGAATTTCTATTCCCTTCTTCTTATCAAGTGATTCATCCTGGTCATTCACATCTGATTCATCATCCGACGAATCATAGTCCTCAATGATTGGAGGACTTTGTTTCGTAGATGTTGAAGTTTCTGTTTGCTCAGATGATGTACTTGAAGAACTGTCCGATTTGAACCCTAGGCCAGTAGTAACTTCCTCATAATCAAGAGGCACACTGGGTTCAAAACGAGGCATATCCTCTTCATCGGGCGACTTGGTATAGTCGTGTCTCAAAGGGGGTGGACACTTCCTATAACCAATGCCTTTAACGTTTCCCTTTAGTTTCTGAACGTCAATGATGTGATCGAGCACATATCGGGAGTTAGAATAACTCTCCAATTTGAGCTTGATCGCTTCATATTCACACTTGGCCACGGCTAGCTCTTTCTTGGTTTCCTCAATGATATTAATGTAGTTATTAATACCAATTTGTTTGTTGAAAACAGTTTTTGTTCATTCGGAAACACTTTTCTTTTGGGTTTCAATAACTATTTTAAACTCCTTTTCATTGCGAGCTAAGGCCATGTTTGCCTCTTTGCACTTTGACAGTTCAATAACCAAATTCTGATTGTGAGTATGAACCTTTTCAGATTCAAGCTTCACATCTGCACAAGCATTACAAACACTAGGAGCAGAAGTTTCAGTATTTACCTGACTCGTAGAGGCTGAGACATTTGCCATAAAGGCAGTTTGAAAAGAAAAAGATCCATCTTCAGAATTATAATCTCCCGCATTCGAGCTTTCTTCATTTGAACTCCCACTATATCCCGAGCTATCATCACTTTCAGAAAACTCTTCCCTGTGAACATGCTTGATGTTATTGATGATCTTTACATAGCATGCTGTTCCACCTCCTTGATTATTGTCACCCAATTGTACAGACCAATCGCACCCTTCATCAGCTTGAACGGTCAATGCTTGATTAGTGTTTGAAGGTCCAGACTGGTTCTGATTGTTGTTCACTGCTACTATCCTTCTTTCACGATTTTCTTGATTTGCATTAGAAGTACTCGTCTGATTTCTGAACGGATTCTGATTGCCTTGTTTGCTTGGTAGGGTGCACTCACGTTTGAAGTGACCCTTTTCGCCACAATTGTAACATGTAACCGCATCTTTATTGAACCCGTACTTCGTATCATTTTTGCCTTCCAACGAAGTTCTTCCAGTTCGAGTCATGAAATCCTTTGCCCTTCTAACAGCACTTGCAAACGCCCACTTGATATCCATTAACTCCATTTCATCACGGTCTATCTGCTGATAATCTTCATTGGTCATATTGATGTTTCCAATTTGACCTGCTACCAATCCACAGTATGAACTGAACATTGTGTTGAGAAGTTCCAAATGTTCCTTTGCAACTTCTACACTGACTTTTGAAAGATTGGAAGTATCAACTCTGACAGTGTTGGTGTTTTGGGGTGAAGAATTGTTGGTATAATGCGCTTGTTGTTGTTGTGGTTGGGCTTGAGGTTGGGATATGGTTTGTGACATGTAAGCACTTTGATTCCACTGTGGTTGGGCTTGATTGAACTGTGGAAACGGAGATGAGCTTGTATTGGATACAAACGCCGTTTGAAGCTTCGGTTGCTGAATGGAACTAGAACTAGCTGAAGGACCAAAACCAGGCAAATACATTTCTGTGTTTTGAGGAGGTGCAGTTGCAATCCTTTTAGCTTTCCGAATTTCCTCTTCGTTCTTGTGCTCCAACTTCTGAATGAATTCATAAAGGCTGACATTGGCTGCATCCAGAGCGCCCGTATGCTTTAGAAGCTCAATGAATGGACTCCACTTAGGAGGTAGAGCATCAGCAAATCGTGCAACCATTTCCGGATGAGTTGCAGCAACTTTATAAGAACTCATTTCACTAATCAAATGATAAAAACGAGAAGTCATATCATTTAGAGTTTCATTCTCCAAGAACTGAAATGATTCAAACTCTTTCTTCAATAAATCATGGCGTATCTTTCTAGTAGCTGCATTTCCTTCTCCTCTCGCTACCAATGCATCCCATAAACCTTTCGTGGTCTTAAAATATGAGAATTGATGAAAGATGTCTCTGTGAAATGCTTGAGTGAGAATAGCATACGCCTTCTTCTCCAGATCATATGCCTTTTTGTCGGCTTCTTGCATATTATTGAAAGTTGTCGCATTTGATCCTGCTTCTTCAAGAGCATTGTTGCGTGGAGTAATGAAACACCTCCAAAGATCGGTGCTTTGCCCTTGAACGTATGTATGGAAACGACCTTTCCATGATGGAAAATCGTTCATATGATTCAACTTTGGTGGGCGATTGTTGCTGCCCGTTTCGCTCTCGCTGAGCAAAAGATTTTGAATATTTTGATTTTGATTAGATTCAAGTGCCCATTGTCCTGCACTTATGGAAGGTTGACCAAAAACATTTTTGACCCAAGCTGCTGCAGAGGTCTGATCTTGACCTGGTCGCGAGTCCATACTCCAATCCCACGGACTTGTGCAGCTCATGTTTGATGTATGAAGTGGAATACCTGATCAAATTCTTGAAAACACACAGTTAGAACACTTTTACAAGTCCTCTATATAAAATTGACAGCAGATGACGAAACACTTTCCACGAAACGGATCAGTTTCGTCGAAATGTGTTATGACGAAACGTAATTTGTTTCGTCGTAATGTATGACGAAACGCAAATTTGTTTCGTCGAACTGCCTGACGAAACGGAAATCTTGTTTCGTCGCTTGTTCGTTTCGTCAAGGATAATGTTCAGACAAGTGGGTGACAGTTGGTAACCTTTTTCAACTTAAATGATAACACTTACTGACACAGTACAC
The DNA here is from genome assembly GCA_030545235.1 of Helianthus tuberosus. NCBI lineage: Eukaryota > Viridiplantae > Streptophyta > Magnoliopsida > Asterales > Asteraceae > Helianthus > Helianthus tuberosus. The sequence goes on from CM060362.1 coordinate 8,404,001, forward strand.
CAATTTTCAACGAAACGTCATACCTGTTTAATCTAACAGTATGGCAAGAATATAAAATTGATTTTAATTCTTTTTCTTTTTCTATTTCTTTTAATTTCAAATTCAAGAGAGAGGCTCAAGAACAGTTTGAAGAAACTTTGAAGATATGAAGAACAAAAACCCAGACACTTGAATTTTCAGGTAAAATACCAACTTTCCGAAACACAAATTTTGACAAGACTTTCACTAAAAACCCGATTTATCACTTGAACAATCAATCTAACAAGGTTTTTAACAAAACTCTTTAACAAACAACAATATCCAAGCAGATTTTCAACACAATTTCCAGAAAAATATTAGTTTTTCAAGAACAAGATTTCAAGAAAATGATGAATAACAGTTACCAATACTTGATAAAAACCAACTATGTTTGATTTTAAACAAGGATAAGAGCCAATGCTCCGATACCACTTGTAGGTCCCGTTTTTCCAGTGAGGATCGATAACGAACACCTATCCTTGTTTATCACAAACACGGTAACGGGTGCGGAATCCCCGTGACGGTGCAAACCAAACAAAGTGTAAAACACACACGTAATCAAAGATTCAATATCTATTGATTAGGGATGAGAACGGATACAAACATATACAAACAATGTTTTAACAGACTATCTCAAAGTCTCACAACTCTCATCTGTTTCACACAGAAACTGTGAGGGGTATTTATACTAGACACAGACACAGACTATGACGAAACGCATAGAGGCGACGACGAAACACTAAAGTCGACAAAACACATTCTGTTTCGTCGACATACATATTAATCCTAAATCTGTTTCGTCGTTTGATATATGGAGCCCAAATGAAGTCAAAGGCCCAACCTCAAGTCCAAGCCCAATGAAGAAAGTTACGGCCCAGATGATGTTTCTATTGACAACTTTCAATTAGTCAAATGTTATGACATCATCATGACATCACAATGATGATGTCATGGTGATGTGTAAACGGGACTTGGCTTGCGGCGCTCCGTGCTTCGCGTGTCGAACTCTGGGGCGCACGACGGAGTAATGTCGTGACGTCGGGCTTGAGCCGGACCTAACCGAGTCAACCCGAAGTTGAACCGAACCGAGCCGAGTCGCGTCCACATAAAGTGTACCAACAATAGTCAAATTAAGTTCGGTTTACATGTTGGGCTATTTTCATGAATCTTGATCATGATCTGCTCACTGAACTTTCTACATTGAGTTAACTGTCATTTTCATCCTTGTGGTTTGTCTAATTATGTCGGTTCACACCAAATTTCAAATTTGTACTATTTCCGTCCCTGACATTCCTAAAACATGTCTGTTCCATCCAAAAAGCTAAGGTTGAACAGAATAATTGGACAAACCACAGGGACGAAAATGGCAATTAACTCATGTTTTTTTGGTTTTGGACGGAACTGGCATGTTTCAAGAATGTCAGGGACGGAAATGTTACAAATCTAAAATTTGGTCTGAACTAGCATAATTGGACAAACCATAGAGACGAAAATGGCAGTTAGCCAGTTAACTCTTCTACATTTGTTCAAATTATAATGAAAATTTGTAGCAGCATATTTTAAATTAAAAGTCTTTATTGTACTATAGTTCAAGAATGTATGTTAACACAGTTTCCTATTCTAGCAAGTAACCGCCTTTTGTTTCTGTTCTTGCATAAATGTCTACTTAATTCAAAAGGGTAATTCACAAAGTCAAGAAACAGTTAGAATCTCAACTAGAATTCATAAACCAACTAACTTCTGGAACGGTCATAACTGGACTATGAACCAAATGTCGGTTTCCCAGTTTCTATATTTAGCAAGACATCGGCTTTTGTTTCTGTTCCTGCATAAATTTCTACTTCGCTCAAACGGTTACATTTTAGTGTTTCTTACCTTTAGCTGCATAGGGTATGCAATGCCATCATCTGCTGTTGTCTCCCTCATACACCCGTCAATCATGACCCGTAATTAAATATATAGGTTGACATGGGTCACTCAGTTATGCAGCGGGTCGCTCCTTATTAAACTAGCTAACTTAGAACGGGTCCAGTTGATACTCTTTAAAATGACCCGGTTTGGCCGGTAGACCCGTAAAACTGACCCGATCCCGACTGCTATGAAATAATATCTATTTTTTTTGGCGCCGGTAATTATTTTCTAAAAACAAGAATTTTGGAAAAAAAGTGTTCCGACAACCTAACCCAACCCACCTGACCCGTTTATTGTGCCTCTTTAGGACATACATCTCTAAACCAAATAACATAAATTTATTGTTGACATTATTTGTAAAACTAAAAAGTAAAATTTTGGTAAAAAAAAAGTGTTTCCAGACAAGCTAACCCACCTGACCCATTCATTGTGCCTCTTTAAGACATACATGTCTAAACCAAACAAATCACAGAAAGATACTTGACGAACGATTCATTTATATAGAAGATAAAAAAGTATACTAAAACAGTAAAACCTAAGTTTTATCGTTCTTTTACTTTATTTAACTCGTCAATGAAACCTGTATTTATTTTAGTTTTTCACATGGCATTTGTTTGGTAAAGTATGCAAACAATGATGAACCCGCAATAAAAAGCAACAAACTTTACCAGAATTTGGAGAGTTTCTGCATAAAATTTACTCATTGTAGGTCCTGCATAAATTTCCATTTTAAAACCCGCGTATAAAAAGCAACAAACTTTTCCAGAAATCGGCTTTTGTTTCTTTTCATTTCATAATGAGGGGGTGTTTGGGTTAGCTTATTTGAGTTAAAAAGGACTTTTCGTGAGAAGAACTTATTAACTTATGATATTTTGAAAATGACTTTTTAAAAAAGTGTTTGGGTTAGCTTATGAGCCAATAAGTCAATAAGTAGTTTTTTTTAAAAGGTGTTTGGTGTAACTTATTCATGTAAAATGGGGATTTAATGGGGATTTTGTTCATAAAAGGACTTTTGGGGTTTGAGAAGTGAGAAATCATGACTTCTTAAAAAGCCCCTTATCAAGAGTAAACTAAAAGTCATTTTAAAAGTCCTTCTCATATTTGCCAAACACTATTTTAACAACTTATTAACTTATAAAAGTCAATAAGTTAAAAGTTGGGGGAAAATAAGGAATCCCAAACACCACCTGAGACTAAGGGTGCACGGGGCACATGCGGTGACCCCATGCGGTGACTTCAGTTGCCGTGAGGGTACACCGCCACCATCCAAACTTTACCGCGTGGGGATGGCTTGGCTCGGTGAGTGGTCACCGATTGAGAGAGAGGAGAGAGAGAATGGGTGATTGGTTGTCAATGTGGTTCCACCCTTTTTCCACAAATTATATTTTTTTCTTCTTTTTTTATAAAAAAATAATTGTGTGAGTGGAGTGATGCCAAAGTTTGAGTGCAAAATGGGGACTTAAGAGGAGAGTTGACGTGGCGCGTGCTGATTGGGTGTGTATAAGAGAGGTCACTCCCCTCTTAGAGGAGTGCCCCTCTCCCCCTAAGAACCGAACTCGTGCTTCCAGTTTCTACTTTTAGCAAGAAATCGGCTTTTGTTTCTTTTCTCGCATAAATTCCTATTTTGCTCAAACGGGCAATTCAGAAGATCAACTAAACGGTTAAAATCCCATATTAGAACTGTGACAACCCGTGCTCTCGATCCCAATCGGAAATTGGTTATTATTATTATTTGTTACTAATAATAGCACGCGACGAGAGAAACTAACCGTTTGACTGTTTATTAGAAACAAGCGTATTTAATTTAGCGCGCGCCCATATATATGTAATGAGCAGTGTATTGTTTATGTGATTAATCGAACCCATTTTTCTTCATCAACAAGACGCCATAATTTAGGGGATTCCATCCATGGGCTTGGCCCAACCCAACTCACCTACACACTAAACCCTACCCATTATATAACACCCATTACCCCCTCACCCATCAGCCGAACCACAGTTTTCTCCTCTCTCCCTCCCGATTTTCGTGGTCAGATGATCGGAGCCGGACTGGCGCTCCGGCGAGCCCCTCTAGACGCTCGTTTTCACCGGTAAGCCACAACTCCTACCCACACACACACACTCAATCGCATCTCCTCAGCCATCACAGGAACGACCGGGCACCTCCCTAAGGTGGCGGCGCACGACATCGATAGGCAGAGAAGCTGGAGAGAAAGTGAAGCAGAAGGAGGCACGGCGGACGGACGACAGATTCGTCTTCTCGATGACCGGAAAAGCCGCAATCGGCGGCTGGGTTGTGGTTGTTTTCAGTTGGAGGAACGGACAAATCGAGTCATGGTTTCGGGTTTAATCGAGTTCGGTACAGGAGCTATTCAGATACTTCTGGTTCGGGTCCTGTTTAGGCGGTAGTAGTGATTGAAGATTGGGTGGTACTGGTGGAACCCCATCAGCAACAGCAGGCGGCGTAGCGGTGGTCGTGTTTAGGCGGTAGTAGTGATTGAAGATTGAGAATGTAGTTATGCATCTGTGATTGAAATTTCTTGGCTGTTGATTGAAAGCTTGAATCCATGCTTTCATGGAGTGTACAACCCTTCATGCGCAGAGTACAACTGATAGGTGCATATTATTGATTTCAGAAATGATGGGTCTCCTACGATGATTTGAAAATTTTGTGATTTAATACTTTTTGTCTTTTCCTGTTGATTCAAAAGAGTAAAAAGGTTATATGTTGTCAAATTGGTCGACGGCACACTATAACTGGCCCCCACCACTTAATTGTAATTTTGTGTATAGACCGTTCAATTAGGATGTTGGTTGTGTGAGTCCACTGTTGGACTTCAATTGCTTGGGCTTCCCTAGACCAGTTGGGCCACATGAGCCGTGAACATCCATAATCTCTAGATGGGTCGCACATTGTTTGGATTGTACTCTTAGACTATATTTCATTCGTGCACTTAAGTATTAAGTCATGGTCACACACTAATTGAATATACATACACTTAAGTGTTTTGGTCGCACAATAATTTATAACCATGAGTCACCTGCTAGAATCTTTTGTGCAAACCTATACGTGTAAACTTATTTGTGGTACAGGGAAAAGATCAAATAGGAAGTTTATTTTGGCTAGGAAGTGTAGGAAGCAATAGGATTATGACATGTGGCAACATTTAAAATAAAGAAAAAGGGTATTTTAGTCAATCCAACCCTTTCTTCTTCCTTTTCAAAACCCAGTAACTTCAAAATACACTATTTTCAAAACCCACCATCTTCAACCATTTCTTCACTTTCTATCTCAATAATCACTACATTATAAAGAGAACACTTTCTTTGGTGTTTTTAGGCAATTGCGTTTTAGAACTAAAACATTTTTATGTGTTTTCTGGCAATTGCGTTTTAGAAAAACACATTCTTGAAGTGTTTTTGGTGCATTGCGTTTTAGGTAAAACACATTTTTAGGTGTTTTCAGTCCATTGCGTTTTACAGAGAACACTTTCATTTGTTTTTTAGGCAATTGCGTTTTAGAATGAGTCATTTTTAAGTGTTTTCTGGCCATTGCGTTTTACAAATAAGACATTTGTTTGTGTTTTTGGTGAATTGCGTTTTAGGTAAAACACTTATTTATGTGTTTTCAGTCCATTGCGTTTTACAAAACAGACATTTTAAGTGTTTTCTGGCCATTGCTTTTTAGAAATAAGACATTTGTATGTGTTTTTGGTGCATTGCGTTTTAGGTAAAACACATTTTTATGTGTTTTTAGTCCATTGCGTTTTAGAAAGTACATTTTCTTTTGAGTTTTTAGGCTATTGCGTTTTAGAAATAAGACATTTCTTTGTGTTTTCTGGCCAGAGGAGAAAAAAAAACTATTTGGACTAAAATGACAATTTGGACAAAAACTCAGGGACTAAAATGGCAATTTACTCTAGTTTTTCACATAGCATTTGTTTGGTAAAGTATGCAAACAATGATGAACCCGCATATAAAAAGCAACAAACTTTACCAGAATTTGGAGAGTTTCTGCACAAAATTTACTCATTGTAGGTCCTGCATAAATTTCCATTTTCAAACCCGCGTATAAAAAGCAACAAACTTTGCCAGAAATCGGCTTTTGTTTCTTTTCATTTCATAAGGAGACTAAGAACCGAACTCGTGCTTCCAGTTTCTACTTTTAGCAAGAAATTGGCTTTTGTTTCTTTTCTCGCATAAATTCCAGTTTCGCTCAAACGGGTAATCCAGAAGATCAACTAAACGGTTAAAATCCCATATCAGAACACAGAAAGCAACAAACTTTACTGCCTTAAACCCCGTTTCGCACAAAAGGGTAGTTAAATATTCAAGAAACCGTTAAAACCGTACATTAGAATACTGAAAGCGACAAATTTACCAGAATTATCGTAATGGGACCAAGAACCGAATGTGGTAGTAGAACAAGATTTCCGGAAGCTCATTAATAACATAAATTGGTACATAATAATAACATGAGAGAGCCAGCGTAAAGGAATTACTAAACAAAATGTAAAATGTAGCTCGGATATTTGCAGGAATTACACTCGATCTTTATATCAAATTTAATGAAGAAATGAAGGGATGAACTTACAGCCGATCTTTTCTTATTCTATAAACAGTTGTGTCTGATAGTTAGTTGAGATAGTTATATTAGTTGATTACTTGACTATTCTATTCAGATGATCATTGAGATGAGATTCTTCACCCGACTACATGGCATCAGAGCCATGCTCTGCTGGTTCTATTGGTTTTCTGGTGAGTTTCTGTTAACTTGTTTCAGCCAAATATTTCATCAACAGCAACAGTTACAGTTAAATACTTCCAAAGCCACCCAACCACCATCTGTCACCGCTTCAACAACAGGTGCACATTATTCTTCAACTATTGAGTATCTATGTACTCTTTCATGAATTGAATCTTGAATGTGTTGTTGGAATTATATGTACGGGTTCGATAAGTCAACGCTGCTGACCGAGCTATGACCCGTAAGAGTTACACCTTGGGCAACGAACATTAAATCCACTTAACTTGGTTAACTGGTGACCACGAACAATTAACGGGGAATAATTATTTATATCACAAGTGGCCCTCTCAATTGTTTAATTAGATATGGTGGAGTGGTTAAGGTTAGTTGTATGATTGTTTTTCTTTTTAACTAACCCACCATTCATAATTAATATATATATAAGGGTGGGAGTTGGCTACAAAGTCCATTTTTCCTAGAAAGTGTAAAAAGTCATAAAACACCATAATATCAACCATAAAACACACCCAAAACACACAAATAACAAAGTGAAGATTACTAAAACGCCATATTTGTGGGTTTTGTGTTTTGTTTTGGATGATAAAGCTTTGATTATCGAATGACTAACATTGGTGTGTTTTATGTTGATTATCATGTTGTGTTTTATATTCATAGTTCTACGGTATTGTGTTTGATGTTTTTATGGAATGTTAGGGTTTAGATATTGTGTTTTAGTGATTTTCACTTTGTTATTTGTGGGTTTTGAGTGTGTTTTATGGCTGAAATTGTGGTGTTTTATGACTTTGTACACTTTGTAGGAAAAATAGACTTTGTAGCCGAACCCCACCCATATATATAAAACTCTAACATAAAACATATATATAGAGTGTGCCTTCTGTCGAAACCAACTAACACAAAAAGGATTTACAATTCTTTTGTTTTGTGAAATCATCACACAAGGAGAAAAGTGCCGCCAGTGCCGCCATTTTTTTGTGTTTTGCTTTTGTGGTTCTGTAAAGTCAAGTGCCGCCACCATCATCTTCCGGTGCCGCCACCTCTTTGTTCGTGTCTAGAACTCGTTCGTTGAACCTCGGTGTCTCACACGGTTAATTATTAACCACAAGGGTATAATTTTTCTCATCAGTAGATTAATAATTTTATATACCGTATTTGCATGTCTGTAACCATGATCCTGTTCGGTTCACTTTTGGTGTTGATTATTTATAAATATTCCGCTGCGTTTATTAATTACCTATTTAATTAATAATATATATCAAACCAGTTTTTGATAAAAGTAAAATTGATCACCACTGAAACTCAACAGTGGTATCAGAGCCACGCTTACAACATGCAAATCGGTACCGGTCTTTTAACCGGAATTAGAACACAAACTTTAAATTTTTTTAAAGTTTCTGATCTAAATAATTTTAAGGGCAACTTTAATTTTGGTCAATATTTTATTTGTTTTGCTTGACCCAAAGATTGCCCGGTATATTTTGTGATTGTTGTGGAATATGTAAATCTGGCCCGACCTTAATTTTATGGTTGTATATTTTTATTCGGTTTTGTAATTATTATTTTTTGCCACTGAGATGGTTCAAAGTTGTAATAATTAGTTTATTGATTTGGCCCGTCGTGTGGTTCAAAGTTGTAATAGATATATTTTTTTTTGTCTTTGTTATATTTACTTGTTAAATATTATTGATACGAAGACCCGAAGAAAACCGAATGCCAAGAGGAGTCTTGGAGTTAGTGGGAGTTGCTCAAGACAACAAGATATGGCATGGGTGTAAACCCAATTTGGAATACCTTAGAGTATGGGGATGCGATGCATACATCACAAGTGATTCTGATGATAAGCTCGATCCTCGAGGCGAAAAGGTTGTTTTCGTCGGGTACTATAAAAGAAGCGGATATTATTTCTTCCATCCTGATGCAAATGTTATTTCCATCAAAAGGAAGGGGCACTTTCTCGAAGAAGAACTTCTTAATCGAGGAACTGGAAATAATGTGGTTGATCTTGAAGAAATTCGAGAACCAACAACAGCCGCTGATGAAGTCGGAACGTCTGAACAACAAGAAATTGTTGCTGATGAATCAGACATGAACACAGGCGTTCGCAGAAGTAGCAGGACTCGTAAAGAACCTGACAGATACCTTTGGCATCTCGAAGGTGCTGAAGTCTTGGTAGTAGATGAGTCTAATGACGAACCTGCTAACTACAAATCTGCTATCTCAGATCCTGAATCTGCGAAATGGCTGGAAGCCATGAACGCTGAGATGCAATCTATGCGTGATAATCACTTGGTTGAGCTAACCCCGAATCTCGGGCAGTAGGGAGCAAATGGATTTTTCAAAAGAAAAACCGATATGAATGGAATTGTACACACCTATAAAGCACGGCTAGTTGCGAAAGGTTTCACTCAAACTCAGGGTATTGACTATGATGAAACCTTCTCGCCCGTTGCTATTATCAAATCGATCAGGATATTACTTGCCATAGCCGCGTACTATGACTACGAGATATGGCAAATGGATGTCAAAACCGCTTTTCTTAATGGGCATCTCTCTGAAGATGTCTATATGGTTCAGCCTGAAGGTTTTGTCGATCCTAAATATCCAAGTAGGGTGTGTAAGCTGAATAAGTCCATTTATGGACTCAAACAGGCATCTCGTAGCTGGAATCTTCGTTTTGACCAGAATATCAAAGAGTTTGGTTTTGTCAAGAATAAAGATGAGCCTTGTGTTTACAGAAAGGCTAGTGGGAGCACTATATCATTCCTCATCTTGTATGTCGATGATATACTGATTATTGGAAACAGCGTCCCTATGCTTAACGAAGTTAAACACTATTTGGGAACTTGTTTTGCAATGAAAGATCTTGGAGAAGCAGCTTATATTCTGGGAATCAAGATCTACAGAGATAGATCTAAGCGGCTTCTAGGGCTAAGTCAAAGTACATACATAGACAAAATAATGACACGCTTTAAAATGGAAAACTCCAAGAAAGGAGGTGTTCCTATGACTAAAGGAACCGTGTTGGACAAATCGCAATCTCCCTCAACGGACATTGAAATTAAGCGAATGGAAGCAGTTCCATATGCTTCAGCGATTGGTTCTATCATGTATGCTATGTTATGTACTAGACCTGACGTCTCGTATGCTCTGAGCATGACTAGTCGTTATCAGCAAACTCCTGGCATCGCCCATTGGACTGCTGTCAAGAACATTCTGAAGTATCTGAGAAGAACTAAAGATATGTTCTTAGTATTTGGAGGAGTAGAAGAAGAGCTCACTGTAAGATGTTACACTGATGCCAGTTTTCAAACTGACCGAGATGATTCTCGCTCACAATCAGGTTTCGTATTCACTCTAAATGGAGGAGCTATTTCATGGAAAAGCTCCAAGCAGAGTGTGGTGGCGGATTCAACCACCGAATCTGAATATATAGCCGCATCAGATGCTGCAAAGGAGGCTGCTTGGATGAAGAGATTCATAACCGATCTCGATGAGGTTCCTAGCATTAAGAAACCCATCAAGATATTCTGTGATAACACAGGTGCTATTGCTCAAGCCAAAGAGCCGAGGTCTCATTACAAGGCCAAGCACATTCTAAGAAAGTTCCACTACATACGGGAAATTGTGGAACGTGGAGACATCGTAATAAGGAAAGTAGACACAGATCAAAACCTAGCAGACCCGTTCACTAAGCCCATGACTCAGGACAAACATGATCAGCACATGGATGCTATCGGGCTTAGATTAGGTGGCAGTATGTTTTGATTTAGTTTTTGGATGTACGAACATTCAAACAGTTGTACCTTTTGAATTCACCTTTGATTTACTGGTTAAATGCAAACTTTGAATCTTACAACTGTGTTCGATTTTAATACGTTTAATCCATGAATCTTGTATTCTAAATTATCCGTAGTCGGTCAGACTCGTGGGAACGACTCTGAATTAAGACTATTCTGACTTTGGACTCAAGGAGTTGACTTCCAAACTCACAAACCTCATTATGAATGACGTTGGATGTAACTCGCATCAAATCATCTTCATGGATCTTAGTTAGAAGATGTTTTGATATTGGTATACTCATTTAGTATCCTTTGACCTGAGATACATATTAGAACTTCCGTTTACCAAGGATTATTCTTTGATTACTGTCAACCGCTGTCGCGTAACTGCCAGTCATAAAGGCTATAATTGGGAATAGTTCTGAAGTTCAGTGGGAGTTGTATGTAGTCGATAAGGGATTCTGTACTCTTACATGATATGTAACAGTTAGACATTGTGGCGCCCTCGTTGATTCAAACTGGTGAAGTGTAAGGCCTTACCCAAACTTACTGTGTTTGTTCGGACCACATTGACTCTTGATCGAGAACAATAATAATTGAACGCCATATGAGAATGAACTTAATCCATGTCTCATTGATTCAATTTATGTCTTTTACAGAAAGGATGAATGACAACAATTACCACAAGTCTATTGTCTTGAAATAGTAAGTTGTTACTAATGGCAAGGTGATTTTGGTTAATGACTTTAAAGTGTCATACCTTGTTGGGGGCAGCCATGTGCAGCTAGAGCACCGCTGACTGTCTGCGTTGAGCATTTTATCGAATACCGTCCAAGTGGGAGATTGTTGGAATTATATGTATGGGTTCGATAAGTCAACGCTGCTGACCGAGCTATGACCCGTAAGAGTTACACCTTGGGCAACGAACATTAAATCCTCTTAACTTGGTTAACTGGTGACCACGAACAATTAACGGGGAATAATTATTTATATCACAAGTGGCCCTCTCAATTGTTTAATTAGATATGGTGGAGTGGTTAAGGTTAGTTGTATGATTGCTTTTCTTTTTAACTAACCCACCATTCATAATTAATATATATATAAAACTCTAACATAAAACATATATATAGAGTGTGCCTTCTGTCGAAACCATCTAACACAAAAAGGATTTACAATTCTTTTGTTTTGTGAAATCATCACACAAGGAGAAAAGTGCCGCCAGTGCCGCCATTTTTTTGTGTTTTGCTTTTGTGGTTCTGTAAAGTCAAGTGCCGCCACCATCATCTTCCGGTGCCGCCACCTCTTTGTTCGTGTCTAGAACTCGTTCGTTGAACCTCGGTGTCTCACACGGTTAATTATTAACCACAAGGGTATAATTTTTCTCATCAGTAGATTAATAATTTTATATACCGTATTTGCATGTCTGTAACCATGATCCTGTTCGGTTCACTTTTGGTGTTGATTATTTATAAATATTCCGCTGCGTTTATTAATTACCTATTTAATTAATAATATATATCAAACCACTTTTTGATAAAAGTAAAATTGATCACCACTGAAACTCAACATGTGTTTCTGCCATGCTTACAAGGGGTTAATTAGGACTGGCAAACGGGTTGGGTCGGGTTAGAACGGGTCATGGGTCAAAACGGGTTAGGGTCGGAATGGGTTAGGGTCAAAATGGGTCAAAATAAAAAAGAGTTGTTTTGTTTCTATTTCGATTTTTTCAATTTCGTTTCGAACAAATTGAAACAAAAAAAACCGAAAAAAATATTTTGTTTTGGTCGGTTGGGTTTTTCGGTTTCGTTTTGGTTCGGTTTCGGATTTTTCAGTTTTTTTTTTGTATCATTTTGGTTTTGTTTTTTTTTGTTTCATTTTGGTCGGGTTTTTTCGGTCTCCGTCCCGACTCGAACAGAAGGTATATTAATGAGGCAAAATTGCATTTTTCGTCCTTTATGTTTGAACGTTTCGACAGCCGCTGTCCTTTAACTTTAAAAATTACACTCTATGTCCTTTATGTTTACACTTGTCTACAGGCGGTGTCCTTTCTCCATAACTTAGTTAATTTTTTTGTTAAGTCTGCTCATGTGCAAAACATGTGGGGGGCAATTTCGTCCTTTTCAGTTCCACCATAGCTCCGCCACAATAACAACCGGAAAAATCATTTGGACTCCAAAAAATGTACTTTTTTGCAGGAAAACTGAAGAACATCAAGAACACAACGAATATGAACCCAAAAATTCATACAATTTTTAAAACTTAATAACCTAATCCACATTAAACGACCATAAAATCAACATCATCACAACATTTTATGATTAACAAAGACTAACACTTTTAAATCAACATCTTTTAAATGTATTTTTTTCCGGAAAACCGAAGAACATCAAGAACACGACGAATATGAACCTAGAAATTCATACAATTTTTAAAAAATAATAACCTAATCCACATCAAAAGACAATAAAATCAACATCACCACCACGACCCCCTCACAACCTATCACCACCGCCATCAAATCTGAGCACCATTACCATCAAATCTGAGCACCATTACCATCAGAAAACTCAGCACCCCACAATACCTTCAATCTTTCTCCAAAAAAACACACACACAATCTGCATATTTTCTAGAGAGAGGGAGAGCCGCTTAAAAAGGGAGACGGGATGAACTTAACCAACCGGATTAAAGACACTAATTCACAAACAAGATTACTAACCTGAAATCAGAAAATCTGAAAAGCCCTACACTTGAAAACCCCAAATCTGAAAAGCCCTAAACTTCAAATTAAAAACCCAATTTTGAAAAGTCTCGACCTCAAATCAGAAACCCTTAAACCTCTTCAAATTTCGTTTTTGATTTGAGTCCAGATCCAAGATCCATGACGATGGTTGTGTTCATGGATACAAATTTTGTTTTTTTTTTATTTTCGTCTTCAGATCCATGAGATGGTGGTGGTCAGGCGGTAATGGTGGTGCGGTGGTTTTAGGTGGTGGAGGTCGATGCTGGTGGCGGTGGCTTGAAGTCCGACCGACGATGATGGTGGCGCCTAGGGTTTTGTGGTTCAGATGACGACGGTGTCAACTAAGGTTTAAGGAACAGATCGGGTGATGATGATGGCTTGAAGTTCTGGTTGTGATGATGATGGTGGCTTGAAGACTATTTGTGATGATGGCTTGAAGTCTAATCGGTGGTGATGATGATGGCTTGAAGTTCAAAAGATCAGGATCCATATGATATATATTTTTTTTTATTTGTAATCCAATTAAGTTAATGGGGTAAAAGGACCAATTTGCCCTCGTGTGCGACGCACATGCACAACTTAACCATAAAATTTAACTTGATTACTGCAAAAGGGCACCGCCTGTAGACAAGTGTAAACATAAAGGACATAGAGTGTAATTTTTAAAGTTAAAGGACAGCGGCTGTCGAAACGTTCAAACATAAAGGACGAAAAATGCAATTTTGCCTATTAATGATAAAGTCATGTTTTGTGAAATGGCAAAAAAAACCCAACCCGTTTTGACCCGAAACCCATTTCGAACTAGACTAGATTTGACCCGAACCGTTTGGACCCGAATCCATTCCAACCCGGACCATTCTGACCCGACCCAAAACAACCCTTTTTTATTTTGACCCATTTTGACCCTTAACCCATTCCGAACCTAACCCGTTCTGACCCGACCCAACCCGTTTGCCAGTCCTACTTTGAAGACATTCGATTTATTTCAATACCTGAATCAGAACAACGCACCACCACCGGTTGATTCAGAAGCAAGAGAGTCATGGAACAGATCTGATTTGATGAAATTTGCTGAGTATTTGGAATCTAGGGTTCCGATCAGGCTGAAAGGAAGCTGTAATTACTCACCGGAATTTTTTTTGAACGGTGAACTTCACGTATAAGATTACGACACTCTCCAAATTGGAGAGTCCGTATTGCCCATTTTTGCCGGACTATGTTGTCTTAACCGGGCCTATGCTGGCTTCAAAGTTTGGCTTTTTTGGGCGTTCCCCCGGGAAACCATACCGCCGGTTGCCACTTGACCGTCGTTGTGCCACCACAAGAGCATAACTCTCTGGCGTAACACACGGTGGGACTAAAACCCGGTTGGGCTCGGGTTCGAACTGACAACCTCACACAAGGCCGTCCAAATCCTTCATTGCATATATAGTCTGTAAGCTGAAAGTTGGACACCGTCGTTGTAAGTTAAACAATGGTCGCAACTATTTGAAAGATGTATCAAATAAAATTGTCTTAATGCAATTAATTTGTTTAATTACCAGAATAATTTTACTTTTTGCATTTTGTTTCTTCATATCTATACTATATAATAAAAGAAACCTGTTTTGGGACACGTGTCGCATTTCTACGCATCATCAAAGTTGTTTTCCCACTGATTTATTTATCTCTAATTTAGTTAATATCCTTAAATTAATCATGATCTTCTATCTCTAATAAATATGCAATTTTTTTTCCACAAAATGAGCCATAATTATAGGTAAGTTTTATTTTTTGTTTTACGGATTTTTTAGGTTAAATATTATTTTTATGTTTTGTAATTGATAAGTGATAAATCATAATTATAGATAATTTTTTTTATTTTATGCATTCTTTACATATAAATTTGGCTTTAAGAAAGATGATCATATAAAATCATGACATTGAATTTGTAATCTTATTTAATGAATTTAACATAATTTAAAAATGTGTTTACAAATATATTACACAAAAATTAAAGGATGACTACGATTTTGTATAATACCTATACTTATCCCGTGTAACACAAAAATATTTTGTTTTGTTTATATATATTTCACACAAATTCCATATATTATTTCAGTGACACACCCTCAAATATTAAAAAGAAATAAATAAACTAAATGATGTGTTGACATGTCGCATTAACTTATTAGAAGTTATATTAGATATTTCCTAACTAAATTTATTTGATTAATTTATAAATTTCATAATAATTTTATGAAAATTCTTAAGGGGGCGGTTTTCTTTTATATTCCAGAGGTAATTTTTTTTATTTTATTTTATTTTTTCATAATAATTTAGTTAGTCGAATATTTATTTTCTCTCTTATTTCACTCTCTTTCAGATTCTATTATTCAATTTTATAACTTTTATTGAAAAATCAACAATATGTTATAACAAAATTTATTTTATAATATTTTAATCTTTATTATTAACTATATTTATTTTATTCAACCCGTGTAATACACGGGGTTGTAACCTAGTAGGGATATAAATTAAACCAGCTGGTTCTATTTGTCAACCTCAAATGTGAAAAGTCAACGGATTGCTCACTTAACACATTAACCTATAATAATATAATAAAAAACTAAAATTGGACATTATCTTTGCAATTTGGTTCATACCATTGAATACCATTGACTTGTAGAAGTCAACCAGTTGGACTTCTTTCCCCCCCTGCTACAATCATTAAATTCAAAACAATCACTCAACATTTCACAAAACAGAATCTCCGGGAATATTCGGGTGTCTTTCGGGAATCTAAAGTGTGAGTGAGCAATAACAAGCTGACAGTCAGACTCCGGTTGGTGAACAAATGAACACAAAAAACGCGTTCAATTATTCTGCAAACAGTGGATTACGCGGTATGCAGATTATAGTCAAATTATTTTGCAAACCGATTCTATTAAAATTCATCGATGTGTTGGCCAATAAAACCCAATCCAACATAGACATCGGTTTAAATTGGGAGCATATTATACTCATTAATAGAATCGGCTCGATCCCCTATAAATGACCAAAATAATAAACCCAATAAAACCATACCTTACTCCATTAATCCATCGATGTGGGCTAAAAAGAATCCAAACTTCTTGTAATTTTAATTCATGTGTTTCCCAGTCACTAGTAGCTACCACATTCCAATCTAAGGTTGACATTTGTGATTGTAGACCATCATATACCAACCATGCCCAAAGTGCTAGAACTGAAGTCTGTTGCGAGTAGGTAGTGGTGCACAAATCGGGTTTTTTTAAAAACCGGTTCCGGGTATGGAACCGGTTTCGGGTAGGATAGTGTTTTACAAAATCGGGAACCGGGTCGGGTCCGGGTTTTCTACCAAAAATGTATACCCTATATACCCGGGTTCGGGTCGGGTTTTATAAAACCCGGGTATTATAATACCCTATTTCCGGGTTCGGGTCCGGTTCGGGTATTCATCGGGTATGGTTCGGGTGTGCATCGGGTTGGGAAAAAACCCACACCGGGTATTAAAAAAACCCGACCGGGTATTAATGCTTCTTTATATGTTTTAGTGGATGGTGCCTATTGAAATTTTAATGACATTTCTAAATTTAAATTCGATGGTGCTAGATCGAAGGAATAGTTCTGATTTGAATCCTTTTGGATTACATAAACAACAATATATTTTATTTGCTATGTTATGTTTTAACCAATTCTATCAATTTTTCATTTTTTTGTATTAGACAAACACCAATGGATCTTTCCAGCAAATAGAGGGGAAAAATGACCAAATATTCCAAATATCATTAGAAACCTAATAATTAAACAAGATTAAATTAAAGTGCATACATAATTTTGTTAAATCGTAAGAACTAGAAGTCTTAATGCTTGAAAACATAGATAAAATAACATAGATAAAAAAACATAGATATGACTAGAAGTCAAAGTGCTATATAACCGGGTATAAAAAAACCAAGTTTCGGGTATTTATAAAACCCGGTTCTAGGTATTTATAAAAACCGGGTTTCGGGTATAAACCGGGTATAAAAAAAACCCGGTTCCGGATTCTCCGGATTCGGGTTTTAGATCAAATATGAATACCCGGTCCCTACCCTATGGGTAGGGTCGGGTTCGGGTATAGAAAACCCGGTTTTTATAATACCCGGTTTCGAGTTTTTTTCTGGGTTCGTGTCCGGGTTCGGGTTTTTTGTTCACCACTACGAGTAGGTGGACACAAAGAAAATTCAATCATTCTACCAACAGATTACTCCATTGTGTAGCCACTCAACCATCACATGCCCATATCAAAATTCCATATAATGCAGGTGAAGGCCCAATAATAAAACTGGAAATCCAATTAATTCTAGCCCAAATACCAAACATTCTGCCCAAATACCAATGAAGCCCAACATTTCTAGTATCCTTTTGTTTGGTCATATCAGTGGGCCCAAATGAATTAAACCTAGTTGCCAAACAAATGACTTCAACCGACAACTTTGTTGTACAGTAGTTGCTATCATCTTCGGTAATAACATGCTACCTTATCTCTTGACTCTTCTAATTTCTTCTAATTCCATTCTCTCTCTTCGATAAACACCAACAGCCATCAAACCCTAAGGATTCAACAATCAGCCGCCACGAACATCACAGCCAGCTGCTGTCTTCTGTTACCGGAAACAGCTATCTCCGACCATCATCCTTTAGCAGCCAAAAAGAAAATCATTAAGTCCCCATCAGCAGCTCACGAACAAGTAAGGTTCACGAAGAATGAATGGTTCTTCGTGAGGAATCATCAGCGAACAATCACAGCAACGAAGAACATTCTTCGTCAGATGTAGGTTGTTCGGCCTGAGGGGGTTCGTCGTGCACTGTCATAATCACCATTGAGACGAAGAATCAGCTTGACGAAGACTGATAGCTGACGAAGAACATGTTGTTTCATTCAAGGTAACCGGCGAAGAATCGGACACAAAAACTGCACCAACAATAATTGGACAAACCACATGGACGAAAATGGCAATTAACTCATGTTTTTATTGTTTTGGACGGAACTGACATGTTTCAAGATTGTCAGGGACGGAAATGTTACAAACCATATGATTTGTTCTGTTAGCTGAGAGTCTAAGAGGGTAATGTGAGGAATTAGGGTTTTGATCCCTTTGTTAAAAGATTCAATCTTGTTGATCTTGAGTTGTGGATTTACTACATGTTTTATGTTATGTAATTGTTGCATTTAATGGCTGTTGTTATTTTTTGCATTTGGATTCAGTTTTGGTATTGAAATTATGAAACTGTTAATAAAGTATTTGGAATCCGTTTGCGGATTTGACTTCTGGTGATGCAGAATTTAATCTATTAGTATGTTTTATGCAGATGTGGCTTATTCAAAATTGAAAAACAGAGTAGATTTAATATTAATTCTAAACAATACTCTACTTTTACCTATAGTGATCTGATTATAGGGGTGTTTGGCAATGCATTTTGAAAGTAATTCTCTATAGTTATGTTTACAAGTTGTAGATAATAAGTTTGTAGTGTTTGAGATCATAAAATTAGTGTATGTATAGGTGCAATTAGATTAATTAGCTTAGCAAAAAACAAAATTACTATAATATCCCCACTCAAACGTCAGCGATGCTATATATTTTTTCTCAATCCTTCTTTACGGTAGTAGCTACGGTAGTAGCTCATATGTTATTCCTGCTAATGTTTTTATTTTTTATGCAGTAAAAGAGGAGTTAATAAGAAGGTTCTTAAAGTTCTTTCAATAGAACAGAAGGTTCTAGATGCTAGCAACGAGTCATGGGGTCCACACGGAACACATCTTGCCGATATTGCACAGGCAACAAGAAACTAGTATGCAACACATGTTAATTTTTTTTTTTCAAAATGAATAACTTATATGATTTTTTAATGCCAAAATATACTAATTTTACGTCTTGATGTTTAGCCATGAACACCAAATAATCATGTCAGTTGTTTGGAAGCGTCTCAGCGATACCGGGAAGAATTGGCGCCACGTGTACAAAGTTTTTACATTTATACCCTTTTCTGGAAATACTTAAAATATCTCATGGTAGTTTTGTCAAGGGTAGTTTTGTCATGGAAAAGAGAGTGAGCCAAAACTTACCCTTGGAGTAAATTTTTCTTCGAAAAAATGATTTTTTTTGGTGTCTTTGCTTTCTTTTATTCTAGCATATTGTCAAGATTAATTCTTTTTGGTAGGTTTTCGACTTTTCGTACAATCGTACCAATTGTTTGGTAGTAAAATGTATTTCGTCCCTTAGGTTTAGCCAGTTTTGCGACTATCGTCCAAATGTTTTTTTCTTCGCATTTGGATCCAAAAGGTTTGAAATCTTAACATTTTCACTTGACTGGTTAACTCCGTCCGTTTTTCACCGTTTAAGTCAAGGGTATTACCGTCTTTTTAGACATTTTTTGTTAAACTAAAAACGCTATAAGAAATAAAGTCAATAGAGGTGGATCTTTATTTCTTATATTGTTTTTAGTTTAATAAAAAAGGTCTAAAAGGACGGTAATACCCCTCTGACAAAAGTGGCAATATTTCTAACTTTTTTAATCCAAATGCGGAAAAAACAAACCTTTAAACGAAAGCCGCAACATTTCCAAGATTTTGGTTAATATCCAAATTAATGCTTTCAGAGATGCATATTTTCAAGATTTTGGTTCTTTTCAAATTAACTGTTTCGCACTTGCATATTCTCAAGATTTATGCTTTTGGGTAGTTTTTCATACCCAATGTTGAGTATAATGTTCTAACCAACAGACTTTGACTTCTGCACCAGGCTTTGACTGTTCTTGAATATTTGGTAGCAAATGGGTCAGAACGTGTAATCGAAGATATTAGAGAACATGGATACCAAATATCGGTGTGTTTTTTTTTTCATTGAAACTTTAGTATCTAAGTTTTCATATTCAAAAATTATAATTTTGTTTTGTTTTAATAGAATTTGGCATCTTTTCAATATATCGACTCTACTGGGAGGGATCAAGGGAGCAACGTAAGGAAGAAATCACAAAGTCTTGTTGCTCTTGTCAATGATAAAGAGAAAATACAAGAAGCAAGAGAGAAAGCTGCTGCCAGCAGGGACAAGTGAGTTTTTCTAAAGATTATTAACATTTTTTTGATGCATAAGGTGGAAATTTTGACATAAGAGTAACATGCCATTTTCGTCCCTGAGTTTTGGCCAGTTTTGCGACTTTCGTCTAAAGGTTGGTTTTTCGCATCCGGATCCAAAAGGTTTAAAAGCTTGCCATTTTCATCTGGCTCGTTAACTCCATCCATTTTAGTTTGTTAAGTCAGGGGTATTTCTGTCTTTTTCACTTTATGTACAAGCATTTAGTATAATGTACAAGTATTCAAAAGACCGAATTGCCCTTTAAGTTAACAAAAAAGACAAAAATACCCCTGTTTAATGGATGAAGTTAACGCGCCGGATGAAAATGGCAAGATTTGAAACCTTTTGGATCCAAATGCGAAAAAACGAACCTCAGGGACGAAAATGGCATTTTACTCTTACTCTTAAGCATGTCAATTCGGGTTATGTTTTTATCTCTCACAGGTAACTGTAAAAGTAGTTCTATAGGAAACAGGTCGAAAGTTGCTCAATGTGTTTTTGATGCATAAAAGTATAAACCTCCTAAATAGTTTTATTCAGAAAATTTAAATTATTATTTAAATAATATAGTTTTTACAATCATATTTGACACTAATATTTGTACTGGTTGACATTTATAATATTTCAAAGTAGGTTCCGCCAGACATCCGGAGGTTCTGGAGATGATCGATATGACGGGCAATATGGAAGTAGAGATGAAGATCGTAACGGTTACGGTAGGGATTCATATGGACGTGATGGTGAAGACCGCTTTAGTTATGGCGATGATGAATATCGCAGAAAAAGTCAAAGTATCGATGGTGATTATGGTGCAAAAAGTCAAAGCTCTGATAGAGATGATGGTCATCATTCTTCTAGGTATTTAACCCTCTAATAATACTCGTTTGTTCTCGCTCAATTGTCCGTTTTTGAATGATTGGGTATATGTGGCACTTTTGACCCGCTTACATATACATGGGTCAATTTGGTTTATGCTTTATCTCTAATGGGCCAGATGGGTTAAGATAAATGGTTAAACGGGTAAAGCCATTTGGAATGTGTTCAAACGCATAAAACCTTCTAAATATCTTTGTTAGAAAATGTTCAAAATTATTATTGTAATGATATATTATTTGTAATTGTATTTTACACATTAGTAATATTTTCATTTGCAGAGATAGCAATGCTAGAGTTGAAGATGGTTCTCCTGATGGAAGGTAATAAGATGGTTTCCAGTTTGTTTTTTTACTATATTTAAATTAACAAAATATAAGAAAATCAAGGATATTGTGGAGTCAGTATTCGTTTTTTTTTTAAATATTTTAGGAAAATATATAAAATCCTCAATATTGCGTATAATATATATATTTTGGTGTTGGGCAGCCAGCTTGAACCGAAATTATCTGGACAAAATCTTGTGGGACCCCCTAGTTATGAAAATGCTGTAACCGAGGGTGAGCCACAACCTCCACCTCCAGCTGCTAATACTCTAGGCGCTGTGCTTGCGAGCAACTCTGAACCTCCGGCTGCTGCCACACCACCTTCATCCGCCACTACACCACCTCCGGCAGCCACCACATCTTCAGTAATCTCCGACAAGGAACCAGACGGGTTTGACTTTTTTGACCCTCGTGCTCCACCCCCAGGTATAACCGGTCTTTGTTTATTGCTAGTTGATTATTATACTTGTTGAATATATACTTAAACAAAATTTTGGTGTGGATATAGCTGTAGCTGTAGTTGCCACGTCAGCGTCAAACAATGCTGAGGTGGACTTGTTTGGTTCTCTATCAGACTCTTTCTCTTCAGATGTATTGGCTCTTGTGCCATCTCAAACACCTGCTCCAACTACCTCTAATCCAACTCAGGTGTGTTTTGAAAACGAACCACACGCTCACACGTATATTATTTGATAATTAATATTTGTGTTGTACTTTTTATGTAGCAGTTTGATGATCCATTTGGTGATGGTCCTTTTAGAGCTGTCCCTTCTAGTGATGGATTCTCGGCTCAACAGTCAACATCACCATTCATTGTCGCTTCGACTGATGTATTCTCGGCTCAACAGTCAACGTCACCGTTCACTGAACCACCTCAGACAGTTGCTCAAACGACAGTGAATGACATGGGATTTGGTGGCGGTTTTGACCAAACTGTTGACATTCTAGCAGGTATACTTCCCCCAACTGGACCACCTGCGCAGAATGGTTTTCCTTCTCAAACCGGTCAACCCAACCAGACCCCGTTTGGTCAACCAAACCAGACCCCTTTTGGTCAACCAAACGAGACCCCGTTTGATCAACCAAACCAGACCCCGTTTGGCCAACCTAACCAGACCCCGTTTGGCCAACCTAACCAGACCCCGTTTGATCTACCAAACCAGACCCAATTGGGTCAACCAAACCAAATACCCTTTGGTCAACCCAACCAGACCCCCTTTGGTCAACCCAACCAGACCCCATTTGGTCAATCTAACCAGGCCCCATTTGATCAACCAAACCAGACCCCATTTGATCAACCTACGTCCCAGACTAGTTATCCAGGTCAATTTGGTCAACAAAAGCCACAGTCATCTATTCCACCGTCGACTTTTCCGGCTCAGGGTGGTCAATCTATGCTGTCCTCAGGTCACCTGTCGGCTCAGGGTGGCCAACAATCTGAGTTGTGACTTGCTTTTCCATCTCAGGGTGGTCAATCTGTGTTGCCGCCTAGTTTCCCTGCCCAGAGCAGTCAGTCTATATTGCCGCATGGTTTCCCATTGTCACAGGGTGGCCAATCTGAGTTGCCGTCTGCTTTTCCAACTCAGGGCAGTCAACATGTGTTGCCATCTGGTATCCAGACTCAGGGCAGTCAATCTATGTTACCGACCAGTCTCCCGGCGGCTCAGGGAAGTCAACCTATATTGCCGCCCAGTCTCATGGCAGCTCCGGGCAGTCAATCTATATTGCCGCCCAGTCTCCCGGCAGCTCAGGGCAGTCGATCTATATTGCCACCCAGTCTCCCGGCAGCTCAGGGCAGTCAGTCCATGTTTCCACCCAGTCTCCCGGCGGCTCAGGGAAGTCAATCCATGTTTCCGCCCAGTCTCCCGTTGGCTCAGGGCAGTCAGTCCATGATGCCGCCCAGTCTCCCGGCGGATCAGGGCAATCAATCTATGCTGCCGCCTAGTCTCCCAACAGCTCAAGGCAGTCAATCTATGTTGCCGACCAGTTTCCTGGCGGCTCAGGGCAGTCAATCTGAGATGCTGCCTGGTTTTCCATCTCAGGGTGGTCAAATTGTGTTGCCACCTGGTTTTCCGGCAGCTCAGAATGGTCAATCTGTTTTGCCGTCGACTCAGGGTGGTCAATATGTGCCGTCACTAGGTCTTGCTGGCACTCAAAACACATCTCTTGGTGGTCTTTCTTCTCAGTCGGGTACCGTCCCACAGGCGGGGTTTCCCATTTCCAATGGTCAATCCAGTCAACCTAATAATATCCTTTATGGCGGTTTCCAGCCTCAGGGTCAACCTATGTCAGCCCCAACACCATCTGTCACTGCTTCAAGTTTTCATCAACAACAGTTACAGTCAAATATTTCCAAGGCCAACCAACCACCATCTGTCACTGCTTCAACAGGTGCACTTGCTCTAGTTCCTCAACAACCTGCAAAAGAAAAGTTCGAGACCAAATCCACAGTTTGGACTGATACGTTGAACCGTGGGCTCGTTAATTTGAACATCGATGGATGTGAGTTATTTTGTTATATAGATCATACGATTTATATATATCATACGGTTTTTTATGGCACACACACACATATATATATTTAGGGAAGGGATCATGTGAGGGCTATAACCTGCAAAAGAAAAAACAGTTTTTTTAATTATTTATTATTGTATTTTCTTTTATAATAATAGGGTAAAAATGCCACTTTATACCAAAAAATACACTATTCCAGTAAATAGTTTTTCAACAACACTTTATTGATAAATGCTTTTTTGAACAACACTCTTGTTATTTTAAAGGGGCCTGATTTCCTGAAGACTTTTGTGGTACCAGTCAACCAAGCAGAAATTTTAATATTATTTTATTATTTATATGCTACTAGTTCTTATGGAATTTTTAAAAATAAGAAAACAATATATGTAGATTGACGAACTACATACATATATACCTTGTATGAGCTATATATATATATATATATATACATATATATATATATATATATATACCTTCACGAGCTACATATATGTAGCTCGTGAATCTACACATATTTGTTTCCTAAACTTTTTACAATAATAAACATTTAATATGAAAAGTGAAAAAAATAAAAAAAAAAATGTTTGGTTGGTAGTGGTTCTCTCAAGTTCTCAAGTAAGCAACTATGTAGTTCTCTCATGATCCGCACCCTGAACATGTGTGTGTGTGTGTATATATATATTTGAGTTATGACACTATTTTCCGGATGTGCAGCTAAAACAAACCCGCTATCTGACATTGGAATCGATTTTGAGGCGATAAACCGTAAAGAAAAGAGAATGGAGAAACCAAGCAAAACCCCAGCGACTTCAAATGTAACCATGGGTAAGGCCATGGGTTCAGGTTCTGGAATTGGACGTGCTGGTGCAAGTGCTCTAAGACCCGCATCCAACCCCATGGCGGGTTCAGCAATGGGAATGGGTGCAGGGCCAGGGTTTGGAGGTGGTTACGGAGGTCTAAACCAGCCCATGGGAATGAACCATATGCCGCAAAATATGGGTATGGGAATGAACAATATGCCTCAGAATATGGGTATGGGAATGGGAATGAACAATATGCCTCAAAATATGGGTATGGGAATGAACAATGGCCAAGGGTTTCAGATGCAAGCGCCACCTGTCGCCGGATTTATGCCGCCTGGAAATTATAATCCGATGATGGGTAGAGGTGGCGGTTATGGTCAGCAACCTTATGGTGGCTACAGATAGAGTTGCAGCGGTAAGCATAGTTATTGTGATATAAAAAGCTATTCTTTTTCCTGATAATTTTGTAATTCTTTTTGATTCCGTATAGCATTCTGTATAACCAACATCAAGATCCTTAATTTCTATATATTCAAAACATTTTTGTGTCTTGATTTTGAAGCATGTAATGACCAAAGCATGTTAAACAATGTGGCTTTCATGTATTTTTTTAAAAGAAGTGACTAAAACAATAACATGACATTACAACATGACATTTCGTGTAATTTACTAAAATAAATACGTAAAGACTTACGAGCCTTTGACGATAAATTTAAGACCACCAATTTCTCTATTCGTTAATTAGTTTTTTTGGGAGAAAATGGTTATTTTTGTCGAACCTCATAGAATATAATGGAATTTAACTCTGTATTTCATATACACAATTTGCACTTGTTGGTCCGAAATAAATGTGTGAAGACTTGCGAGTCTTTGACATGGCCCAGCTTTTATGTGTGAAGACTTGCGAGTCTTTGACATGGCCCAGCTTTTATGAGTGAAGACTAGTGAGTCTTTGACAGTACCCAGCATTTATGATTGTTTATTAACTAGATACAAATTGTGAAGACTTGAGTCTTTCGACAATGCGCACAAATTTTCCACGCTATTTCGAACTTGGGAGTGTATATAAGCTGGGCATATTTGGTGACATATCAAACATTTAAGATTTGATACAACAAAAATGGCAAATAAGATTTACCATAAACATTTTACCCATCCTCTTTTCTTCTTTATTCTTACACTCTTTGTGTTGGAATCATTTACCACTACAATTACCCTTGACTGGTCTCTAACACCACCTCCGACTTCCCCTGGCCATCGTACTGGTAAGTGTACCAAAAAGGAGAGACAAGCTCTTCTTCATTTCAAATCAAACATTCATTACGACCCTGAGGGCCTTCTCGATACATGGACACTCCAAGAAAAAGAAAAAGTAGCAACCATTGATTGTTGTTACTGGAGTGGAGTCATGTGCAACAACCAATCCCATGTCATAAGCCTTAGCTTGCGTGGTGGACTTGCAGGCAAGATTAGCCCTTCATTGCATAACTTAAGCTACTTGAATGATCTTGATCTTTCTTTCAATTCGTTTAATGGAACGATTCCCATGTTCATTGGTTCCATGACCCAATTAAGGTATCTTAACCTTGGTTCGAATGGTTTTAGTGGAACGATTCCCATGTTCATTGGTTCCATGAGCCAATTAACGCATCTTAACCTTGGTTTCAATGATTTTATTGGAACGATTCCCATGTTCATTGGTTCCATGACCCAATTAAGGTATCTTAACCTTGGTTGGAATGGTTTTAGCGGAACGATTCCCATGTTCATTGGTTCCATGAGCCAATTAACGCATCTTAACCTTGGTTTCAATGATTTTATTGGAACGATTCCCATGTTCATTGGTTCCATGACCCAATTAAGGTATCTTAACCTTGCTTCAAATGATTTTAATGGAACGATTCCCATGTTCATTGGTTCCATGACCCAATTAAGGTATCTTAACCTTGGTTGGAATGGTTTTAGTGGAACGATTCCCAAGTTCATTGGTTCCATGACCCAATTAAGGTATCTTAACCTTGGTTGGAATGGTTTTAGTGGAACCATTCCTTCAGAACTTGGAAACCTTACAAATTTGCAAGAGCTTTCACTTGAATCTCTGAGTAATTGCACAATTGAAAACCTAGACTGGTTGTCTCATCTGTCTCACTTGGATAGCCTTGACATGTCAGGTATTTCTCTGGGCAAAGTAGACAACTGGGTAAATGTGATTTTAAGTCTTAAAAAACTATCAGATTTATTTTTAGATGGATGTGACCTCTCCCATGTCATGTACCCGTATTCTTATTCATATGTCAACTCTTCTTTTTCTTCATCTATTGTTTCCCTTTCTCTCTATGAAAACAATCTCAACTCTTCCATGTATCACTGGTTGTTCCCTTTAACCAGCAATGCACTTGAATATCTTGATCTCTCTGGGAACATGTTAGATGGGATTCCCAAATATCTTGGAAATCTCTGTCGTTTGACATATTTGTATTTCAATAGGAACTTAAAGCCTATCAAATTACCTGATTTTCTGAGTAACTTGTCTGGGTGCACATCAGTTAATTTACAATATTTGGATGCCTCATATAGCCAATTCACAGGGTCAGTGTCAGATGATATTCAAAATTTTTCATCCCTACAAGAGCTAGATCTTTCTAATAATCAGTTAGATGGAACTATAAGTGAAAAAGTGTGGCAACTACCCAAGCTTCAATCACTAGACGTTTCTTCCAATTTTCTTACGGGTTCCATCTTCGAAAATATTGAAAGGTCAAATATTTCAACTAGCAATGCACTTGTAATGCTTGATCTCTCTAACAACATGTTAGATGGAACTATAAGTGATAAGGTGTGGCAACTACCCAAGCTTCAAACACTAGACGTTTCTTCCAATTTTCTTAAAGGTGCTATCTCCGAAAATATTAAAAAGTCAAATATTTCACACGTTAATCTTTCAAACAACTCACTGGAAGGAGTTCCTTTAGAATCTAAAATGTCAAACATTTCCAGCATAGAAGTTATTGACTTGAGTTCTTGCAAGATAGGACCTCGTTTCCCTAAATGGATTCAAACAATGAAAAATCTTTGGAGTATTGATCTTTACAATACTCGAATTTCAGATAACATTCCAGAGGACTTTTGGAACACGTGGCCTTCTCGTTTGAC
The DNA here is from genome assembly GCA_030545235.1 of Helianthus tuberosus. Classification (NCBI taxonomy): domain Eukaryota; kingdom Viridiplantae; phylum Streptophyta; class Magnoliopsida; order Asterales; family Asteraceae; genus Helianthus; species Helianthus tuberosus. The sequence continues at coordinate 8,432,007 of CM060362.1, forward strand.
ATATTTGAATATCTCTTTCAACAATATTACTGGGATAGTAACAGATATGTTTTCAAATTTTGACCCTAGTTCTTCAACCATAGATTTGAGTTCCAACAACTTTTATGGTCATATACCGAATGTTCCTTTCGGTTTGGAAAAGCTAGACCTCTCCAAAAATAATTTATCCGGACAAATCTTCTTTTTGTGCCAAATTGTTGATGGGTATTTGTCCTTTCTTGATCTCTCACACAACGCATTCACTGGACCAATTCCAGACTGTTTGTGGAATTTCACAGGACTAGAAATTCTTAGTCTGGGATATAACAATCTATCCGGAAGGCTTCCTACTTCTATCAAGTTTTTGATAAAGCTTGAGGTCTTGTATTTATACAATAACAACTTCTCAGGAAAGTTGCCCTTATCTTTAAAGAGTTTAACCAAGTTAACCTTTCTGAATTTGGGGGCCAACATGTTTTCTGGTTACGTGCCTGGTTGGATTGGGGAAAGGTTATCGAGATTGTATGCTCTAATCTTAACATCAAATAAATTCATTGGAACCATCCCTTCACATTTATGTCAGCTAGAATATCTACAAATTCTAGACTTGTCAATGAATAGACTTCAAGGAGCCATTCCCTCATGTCTTGGTAATCTCACTTCCATGGTTCAAGATGGATTAGCAGACTACCCAAATCATCATATTGTTCACCACAGTTTTATGTATGTTGACCATTCCATGATCAAGTGGCAAGGAATTGAGCGTGAATTTGGCAGCATTCTAGAATGGGTAAAGATCATCAATTTATCAAGCAACAATTTAACCGGAAAAATCCCGGGTAAACTGACTGATCTCCATAAATTGATTGCACTCAACTTGTCAATGAACGCTCTAGCTGGAGAGATTCCATCCAAAATTGGTCAGATGAAAGAACTTCAAATTTTGGATCTATCTAGAAACAATCTTAGAGGAGGACTACCATCAAGCATGTCTCAGATGACCTTCCTAAACTATTTAGATGTGTCGTATAACAACTTGTCAGGAAGAATTCCATCTAGCACTCAACTCCAGTCCTTTGAACCTTCAAGGTACACCGGAAATGCAGGATTATGCGGACTTCCCCTGTCCAAATATTGTCCAGGAGATAAAGAATTAGAAGGTCCACCCGTCGCTCGTGAAAATATGGATGACGGGGAAGAAAGATGGTTTTATATCGGAGGGGCCACTGGTTTTGTTACCGGATTTTGGATGGTGTGTATTGCTTTAATTGTTAATCGCCGTGGGAGACATGCTTTTTTTCAGGTCATGAATAGCCTTGAAAATTGGGTTTATGTGAAAGTGATGGTGTTCATTGCAAAAGTGCGAAGGGTTTCACGACCATAGTTGTAAGTTGGATTTCATTCTTCTTTTTGTGTGTTGTATTTATTTCTTCTTGTTCTCATTTAGGGATACAAGTATAGTATTGTAAAATGTAATGCTCTATTAAGTTTTAAGTCTGTTTGATGAATAAAATTGCCACCAACACAATGGGTGGCCATTTCGCTTTGCTGTGTCAAATTAAATAGGACATTATGCTATATTGTGTATAAATAAGTTGGTAAATCTTGTTAGTTAAGTTAGAAATTTCTGTGAGTAGAGTTAGTGCCTAATATGTAAATATTAGAAGTAGAAGGTTAAATGTGAAAGTATTGTATTGTATGTATCCTGTTTAACGATCAATTCTGAATTCAGTCCGTTCAACTGAAGGAATCATTCGTTGTTTTGCAAGTTTATTGGTATCAGAGCAAGCCTCTGTTTTGCAGAATGAATCCAAAGAAGACTGTGATTAATCTCGCAAAGGTTGAAGAAGAAGATCAGAGTACGAGCGATTTTGCGAACCCCAATCAGCATATTCTTCAACTATTGAGTATCTCTGTAATTTTTCATCAATTGAATCTTGTATGTGTTTCGATTGTTTTTGTAATGCTTACAAGGTGTTCGATGAAATGCCAGTGCTTTATTTTGATGTTATTTTGCTACTTCCTTTGTACTAAGACAATTTTAAAACAAATGTGGCTGCAGAATTATACTAGGGACCCATTTGTTTGATTAAACATCTCATGAATGTCTATGGCTTGATTTGTCACCGATTCCTTAGTCAAAATCATGAGCTTCATACAAGCAGCAACATGGGTTGTCACTGATTGTTTAAGAGAAAAACAATAGTTTTTATTTACCCCATTTTAGTCACCGATTCTTTAGTCAAAATCATTCTTCTAGCTATTTAATAGTTTTGTTCTCTGTCAGTTGTCTGTTTTTGAAGGACTGAGTATACAGGGCACTTACGACCCGTTTACGTACATGGGTTGTTTGTACAGCCAAAAAAAATGCAAAAATTGGCCCACGCGTGCCTGGGGTTTTCGGAGCTGCATTCGTGTCCGCAGGATGTGCGAGCATGCACGAGTTCAATTAAATTTCAATTCAGAAACTCATTTTTTGCACCCCCCCCTGCACGCGGGTAGGACTTGTGGTAAACCATGTCATAAAGCTACAATGGAGTAGTAAAGACTTTACCTTATAAACAACCACTCACATTGTCCCCACACCGATGTGGGACAAAGTATTTACCACCTTTTGAGACTTTCATTCACACACCCAACATATAAGTCCTTTGCTACTAACTATGTGTACATTTATGTTTTTTTCATTTTAAAACATATATAAAGCTTAATTATAGCTAAATCATAGGTATTGGAGGCTACACACTTATGGGATATATAAAAAATAAATTTTATAATCACTTTGCGCTTCGCGTACGAAAAGCTCACCGCTTTTGCGCTTCGCTTTAAAAAAAGCTTTTTTAGACCTCATCGCTTTTGTGCGCTTCCCGCTTTTTTAAACCAAGTCTCTAATGGGTCAGATGGGTTAAGATAAATGGTTAAACGGGTTAAGACATTTGAACCTCCGGTCGCTGCCACACCACCTTTGTCTGCCACCGTACCTACTCCGGCAGCCACCACACCTTCAGTGATCTCCGACAAGGAACCAGAACTCAAGTGCGTCTTAAAAACTCTCCACATGAGTGCACACAAGTGTCTGTGCGCACACACCATTTGATGCTTGTATTGTGTTTTTACGCTGCAGTTTGATGATCCATTTGGTGATGGTCCTTTTAAAGTTGTCCCTTCTACTGATGTATTCTCGACTCAACAATCAAAATCACCTTTCACCGCCCCTTCTACTGATGTTTTCTCAGTCGGGTTCCGTCTCACAGGCAGGTTTTCCCAGTTCCAATGGTAAATCCAGTCAACCTAATAATAACCTTTACTGATGTTTTCTCAGTCGGGCCAGCGTCATAATCTGTTGGGTCAACTACTCAAAACTGATTTCTATATATTCTGTATAACCAATATCAAGTTACTTGATTTCTATATATTCAAAACTTTTTTGTCTCTTGATTTGAAGCATGTAATGACTAGTTACAAACAATAAACTTTAGTTTTTAAACCATTTTTTCCACAAATTTAATAGAATATTTTTATTAAAGTTATGAACGTTATTAAGTCAAAATGTCAAAACAATTCGTGTAATTTACTAAAATAAATAGTAAGGACTTAGGAGCATTCGATAATTATTTTAAGACCAATTCCTGTATTTGTTAGTTTTTTTTATCTTTGGAAGAAAATGGTTATTTTTTTTTCCAAACCTCAGTGGAATTTAACTTTATATTTAAGGGGAAATGGACTGTATCACCCTTAACTATGCAAAATTGGCCAATAGCACGCCCAACTTTCAACTTGGCTCCCACCACCCTCTACTCGACAACTTGGTGTCACTGTCACCCCGTCGTTAACCAAACACTAACTCAGTTAGTTTTTTTATCCTACGTGTCATGGGGATGATGAGGTGGACAGCCTACGTGGACTCACCATTTAACATCTCTGTAAACATAATATAAAACCTAATTCAACACAAACGCATATTCCTTCACTTTGTCTTTATCAATTCACAACCTGCAAATTTACTTCTTTTTCAACTGAATTCAGATCTGAAATGATGCTCGGTTCATGATGTTTCGAAAATGATTCAAAGTTTTGATTCTGTTTAGTGCATCAAAACAATCTATGAACAAACTGATACACATATGGATGTTCTGTTTATGATAATCAACACTTCAAAATCTTTTCTTTTGATTGCTAAACCAAAACAGATTATCAAACAAGAATCAGTTCAGATCTGAACTCAATCAGACAAGAATCAGTTCAGATCTGAACTCAATCAAACAAGAATCAGATCTGAACTCAATCAAACAATCTATGAACACTTCAAAATATTTTCTTTTCGTCATCTGTTCTCTCAATCAAACAAGAATCAGTTCAGATCTGAACTCAAACATGATGCTCAAATAATTTGTAATTCAATTCAAATCGATAAGTGTGATGAGTTATGAACAAAATACTCAGATTTCAATCAATTCAAATCTCTGATTGATTTTGCTCTGCAACAACCTCCGGCGACCACTCCCACCTCGAGCCGCTGCAACAACCTGCAAATCGTGTCAAATTCACCTTCAGTTCCTTCGATTCAGAAGTTCATTCGGTCCGATAACGTCGAAATATCAAGTGATGGCAGATCTGTGAGCCGATTGATCATCAAACGATGAAGATGGAGACGTTGAGGTGTCGTAATTGATCATGCTCGGTCTGGTGGATTAGGAGTTGACTGTTGTTCTTTGGTCAAAATTGCAGAGATTGAAGAGGAATTGGTTGGGGGGTTTGGAGTTTTAAGCAGGTGTGTTTTGGTGTGTTCATGGTGGATTAGGGTTTGAAGGTTTGTGCGTGTTTGGGAAGAAGAAGAGAGGGTTTGTTTAATCCTCCCTTGGATCTTTTAAAATGAGATTTATATATTAATTATAATTAAAATAAAGATTTCTTTAAAAATAATTGGCCACCTCAGCATGACACGTCATAAAAAACAAGTCATATCATCAAAATTTAGCCACGTAGGATAAAAAAACTGAGTTAGTGTTTGGTTAACGACGGGGTGACAGTGACACCAAGTTGTCGAGTAGAGGGTGGTGGGAGCCAAGTTGAAAGTTGGGCGTGCTATCGGCCAATTTTGCATAGTTAAGGGTGATACAGTCCATTTCCCCTATATTTAATATTGAAAGTGGAAAGAAATTGTTTGGAACGTACCAATTGGGTCTGAAAAAATTGTGTGAACACTTGTATTCTAAAACTAGATACAAAGACTTAAGTCCAGTTTAACTCTATATTATATTCTATATTATATTGTTCCCGTTGTTTGTAACTGCTATTTGGGCTAATTACAGTCGTAGAAAGTCATCAACTTTTAATCTCAGCCGTTTAAAGTCTCTAAATTCCTTCTAGAAGCAGAAGTTCACGGCAGTTCAACACTCTCTCACCCACGATCTTGCAGTTTCCTGCAGTTTATCAAGATGCACCAATTAGAATGCATTATTAGAACATGGGTCCTAGAAAAGTGCAAGTTATCAATTGATGGTTAAAAGGGTGTTCCTTATTTTCAGGAACTTAGTGGGGGTAGTAGACACTTAACTTAACTGAATAGTTTGCTGGCTTATATAATACGGGTTGAGGAAGCATAATCTTCCATTTATTTTTTTAATTATATATGCTACCAAAGTTTATGCATTCCAATGGAGCAGATAAAGATGAAAGCAATGGAGCATATAAAGATGAAAGCAGCAGATCTAAATTCCAGGGTATTTTACTTGATAAATTGTTTTGATACTTTTACCTACTAATTTGAGAGTTTCCAGGGTATTTAACTTGATAAATTGTTTTAATACTTTCACCTACTAATTTGAGAGTTTCATTTCATACCAGATTGAGCCAAAAAAGGCCTTGCAACTGATGAGAACGTTGAGACCTGCAACCCGTTTACCAGTCCGTTGACATCCGACTTACCCTGTGGCCTGAAAGTGTAGGTTAATTATATTTAAAAATGTTAGTAATGAGTTTGATTTGTTCTCATGTATATTTTTTTTCTTTTTGGAACATACAGGAAGATATGGGGTTAAAAAACACTACCTCTGCTGCCTAAATGGAAGATCATCATAAAAAAAACACAAATCAGTTGGCCAAGGTACTCTTTCCATCATATTACACTTTCAGCTTTGAAACTCTTAACATAAAAAGGACACGAAGATGATGGTGAAGCATGGTGAATCGAAGGTGAACTTGTATTCATGTACTTTCTTTCATTCATTGTACAAGTACTTAGCTTAGAATCTCATCTTTAAACATGTATTTAAAAAGTTCAAATTTCTGCTTTTATGTAAACAAGATTATAAGATGATGTCGAAGCATGATAAACTCAAGGCGGGCTCAAGTCACGCATTTTCTTTATTTAAATTTACAATCTCATCTTTAAAGTTGTAATTAAAAGTTCAAATTTTCTGTTCTTAATTTAAACAAGTTTAGAAGATGAGGCCGAACATGATAAATCGAAGGTGAACTCAAGTTCGTGTACTTTCTTTTTTTCAGTTTACCATTAGATCTTTAAACATGTAATTAAAGATTCATATTTTCTGTTTTTTTATTTAAACAGGATCAGATCAGATCGAATGGCAAATGGTGTATTTGTAATTTGTTAAAAAAATACAGAATAAAAAACTGAAAAAACAAAATACGGTTTAAGTTCCTTTATTTTAGCAAGTTAGTGGAGTAGTGGAGGGTGTAACTACCCAGTATGATGATTATATAATACGTACCCCACACTTCTATATTACATATCATTTCCATTCGGACAGCAAAGATTTGCAGCCATGGATGACTACAGCCTAATGGATAACTACTACCTATTCGAAGCAGCCAACTATACAATCAAGGTAATACTAAACCACATACAATGTTATACATATGTTAACTCCAGATTTTTTAGTTTCCTATATAACTAGGGTAGAGTGATGTTCTTATTAGAATTATCATCCGATAAACACGAAGTCGTATGGGGCAAGAATAGCAGACTGAAAAGGTACATACCAATTATCTTCTAGCTTTGTGTTGATTTACAGGCCACGTCGTTAATCGGTATTTTGCTTCGTGTAGTCATCAATTATGATTGAACAGCAACAAACTGATGGAACAAATGACCTACAAGTGAAGGTAAGTATTGGCTTTGTTTCGTTAACATAAATTATGTATTGTAAAGTCTGATACATGCTGAAAGTGTTGAGATAATTGTCCACAGTCAATTCTAATAAGATTGAATCTGCAATTAACAAATAGCAGTAATTCTCTAATCAATTTCTTGCTTTGTGTAGTCACCAGTTATAAAGGTAAACTTTTTAAGTTATTGTTTACAGTTTATACTTCCTATAATAAACACATTAAACACCTAAATTCTTAGGTCACTAATTCGAATTTCAAGCCAGAATAGTGAACCACTAATAGTTTCACCAGAAAACAGATCCTACGCCTGATGACATCAAGGTATAGCTAAATTACTTGTATCTAAAGTTGTTTTGGTTTTTTATTATTTCTTAACTAATCGTTTTTTTTTTCAAATTGTAGGTAAATAGTAATGATGTGCAAATCATTGAGTACGGTTGCCATTTTAGTCGATACAAATTTCAAATGCATCATGAGTTTAGTGTGAGGTAAAATATTTTTGTGACTTATGCACATGTTTTCGGTAATTAACCAGTTTTAGGATCGAGTTTTTGAAAGAGAAAACAAAATATTGAGGTTATTGATATCTTTAGATCTAAATAAGAGGATTAAAAAGATTATTACAATGATAGAAAGGGAAGTTAAAGGCCCTAAATTAAAGGCTGATATGATTTTAAAAGATTTTCTAATCCCTTTTAAGTAAGCATGTTTTTGTAAACATTCTGCCTATTATTTAGGAAACCATGGAGTGGGGTAGGATAAATCCCTTTTATTTGAATCATGTCCCATATCCCCAGTTATATCTAAAAAAACTAGACAGATTATCAATACACTTAAAAATAAAAAATGCATGTGTTTACCTATATGTCAGAAACCTTTAAAGATTGTATTTTTATCTTATACACATTGCCTAAAAAATCCCTCGCTTTTTGAACGCCTCGCACTAAGGCCCAAGGCTCACCCTTTTTGCCTTGAGTGCGCTTCGTGCCTTCAACAACTATGTTTAAGAGTTAAAAGGAAAAGAATTGAAATATGGGTAGTTTATGATATATAACTTTCTAAGAAAATGAAATGGGTAATGAACTTATTGTTTGGGATTGTAGAACATGATATGTGCAGGCTCATAAGCTCATTGAGTTCAGAGATTTTGTGTTCATGCTGCTCAAATTCTAAGTATGTATAGAGTTAGCTGATTACAGATGTTTATGTGGAATTGTGGAAACATTACAAAACAAAACATGTTGATATGACTAGTGAGTTCATTACTGAAAACTTGGTTTAAAAAAGCGCGAAGCGCTCCGAAGCGTTTTGGTTCCAAAAGCTTTAAGCGAAGCTTCAAGCGCGAAGCGAGAGCTTCACGTATACGAAGCGCTCCACATTATATATAATTATATATAATGTTAATTTTATATATATGTATAAAAAATAGCTATCCATATTATATATATGTATATTTTATAATGTTAATTTTGTACTTTTATGCATAAATTAAAAAGTTTAAGGACCAAATGTAAACTACTGAAGATAGAGGGGGTTAAATGTTTAAATAGACAAAGTATCTTTACACTTTTTAAGTAAAAAGTTAGAAGTTTCAGGGACTGAATGTAAACTAATAAAAGATAGAGGGGTTAAATGTTTAAAAACCTTAACTTATAAAAACCCTAAAAGCCTAAAAGACATATACGCAGCAGCCGCATCTCTCTTCTTCTTCCCCCTTCTTCCTGGTTTCTGGCTGAAAGCAACTCCGTCGCCGGAATTTGTCGCCGGATTTCACATAGGAAGTCGCTATATCGTCGATATAAGGTCGATATGTACCTTGTAAAGACTGTTGGGCTTAAAAAATGGCCCAAATGGTGATCTGATTGGCTGGAGCGTCGCTTCACAACTTCATCGCTTCACCGCTTAAAGCTCGCTTCAGATCGCTTCATCTATACTATATTATAATGCAGGAGGGAAGGATTCCCAAAAGTTAAGAACTTCTTCTCCCTTTATTTATAAATAAACCCCTAAAATGAGGGTAAAGTGGTCTTTTAAACCATAATTATTTTTTAGTCCCTCAATCTATTACATTTAAATCCTTTACATTTAACATAATTATGGGTAATTAGTTACACTCCCCCCCCCCCCTCTTTAATTATTTAACGTATTCCTGCGATATCTTACAACCTGTAATGTTTTAAAAAAATCTGAAGGTACCATGACGATCGGCACATTTTTTTAAACATTTCGATAGTTTTCTTTTTTTAGTTTCGCCGTGCGTTCATAAAGTACAAATAGCCGATGCGTAAATGTACAATTGATTAAAGCCAACATTTTTTTTTTACCCAAGCCCGCTTTGACTGCGTAAATGTACAATTGATTAAAGCAAACTTTTATTAACTTTTAAAGCTCATGTGCAAGCATTTCAAGCACATCAAATTAGGAAAAAGTCATAAAGCCATTCCCTTAAAAAACGCACAGTTAGGTGGGACACGAAAAACCCCTAATCATATTTTGAATTTCAAACCCACTCTCAGATGATAACCAGGATCTCGATCTGCTCTCTCTATCTCTCCATCATTAAACCGAAGAAGAAAAAGAGCATCAGTTCGTTTCCAGATTAGATCTGAAGGTACTCCGGCTAAGGTAAACCTCCAAACCCTAATCGAGTTCCCGTTTGTTTAAATGGTAAATAACCACCGACCTGTGGTTGTGTGGTCATTTTCAGACGTGGACAACGACCAGCATTATGGAAGGCAACACAGACGTGGACAACGACCAGGGTTAGTATTAATCTCGAGTCTACATGTGTTTCAGGTTTGACAATCTTAGGATACCTAGAGAAAACTTGTTGAATTCAGGCTGCTGCTATGATGTCATCATTTGCCGACCATAGCTTCTCAAACGGCTGTATATTGGTGAAGAGATTAACACAAGACTACCCTCACTAGGTAAAGCTAAAGATGATATGTAATGACACCAAACAATCTGACACATCAGCTTCCACGCCATCATTTTGACCCGGTAAACTGGTATGCTATTTTAAATTTAAATGTATGCAATATATATATAATTGTGTTAACGTTAAGGTTTTTGGAATGAAGTGATGCAGATTAGCATGGAGGTTGTCTGACAAGAACTCACACTTTAAATCCTTTTAGGGAGGTAATATATGTACATATTAGTTGAGGCAATCATAACTGGTCCTCTTATGTACTTGCAGCTAGCACCTTGTATTCTTTGGAAAGTCTGTGTTGCTGGTTAAAAACACTTGAGTTTATTCTTTTCTCACCACAACTTGTTAATCAGAAGGCAGGAAATCCGATGGTGAAGACGGATTGGGCAAGCTATAAACGGAGGTAATGATTCGGCTAGAACTTTCCATACGGTGGTGACGATGGTGGTCCTTAAGAATCACGTAAACATTATCGATAGATTCCAAGGGTTCCGGCGAAGACGATGGTCCGGTAAGTCTTTCTCCACTTCCATTGGTTGTTAGATTGATCCGTGTAATGACGATTTTGACTGGTTGTTACAGCTTTCCGACAATGGTTTCGACACCTCTGATGAACTCCGGTGGAGGAGACTAGGGTTTCGTTGAAGGTAAATAAAAATATGTTTTATGATACTTTGAATTCATCATGTATTTTGATTTGCTTCGATTCTGGTACTTTTCTATAAAACAATAAAATAATAATGTTTTCGCTCCCACTGGTTACCCATTGATTGAATGTTTTGACATTGCTCATGTTTCCGGTCATAAAGTATGGAGAGTTGAAAGGAATCCTGCAATATATTGTTGCATATTATGATAAAAAATAAAATGGATGAATTTTCTCCCAGAGCAACCCAGCCTCCCATATTAAAAACGAACAGTTCTGACCCGTACTGAACTCACTCGACCTACCCATGTTTCTACCCTCTACTATGTAAAAGTTTGTATTTTTTAGACATAATGTTGAGATATATCATCCAGCTGAAGGAGCAGCATATAGTGTATTTACAAGAGTTGATGTTGATGAAAATGAGGAAGGATTTGGTGATATCGACAATGAGTTTGATCTATCAAATGGTGTTTCTGAATCGCTTCTTTCTACACACCTTGATTATAGGCGGTGACCATATAATGCATACGATTTTCCCACTTCATGGTCAAGAGGTAGGAATATCATGACATTTTATTTCTGTAATTCAAATCATGTGTAAATCAGTAGAAGATGGGATACAAAAGTTTCCTAATTTTTATCATATATGGTTAACAGGTGTTATTATAATGACAATCCTCATTTCTATTTTTTTTTATTAACATTGTAGTGTCATTATACACTTTTGCACTTTGATTTTAATAACCTGGTATTGAATCTGTTAACATCTTTTAAATTATTAGGTCAGTAGCATGATCCACATCTTAAGGCTCATACTTGAACAATATTGTTAATGTGTACCTTCTCACTTAGTTTAATTTATGTATTATTTAATTTATTGCTGGCATCTTGCAGGAAAACACATGTTATGCAGACTATTCAATATCTCTTGGAACATCTTAAGTGGACCTGGCAAACGGGTCGGGTCATGAGTCAAAACAGATTCGGGTCAAAACGGGGTAATTAAAAAGGGGTTGTTTTGGTTCGGGTCGAAACGGGTTCGGGTCGGAACGGTTAAAAATGTTTTTTTAAACAGATTGTACATCAAGGGTCAATTTTGTTCGGTTCGAAATGGTACTGGTCGAAACGGTCCGCGTCGAAACGGTTCGATTCGAAACGGTACGGGTGATCACTTCAACCATAGAGACGAGCCGGTTCACGGTGGGCCAGTTTATATATGGATCCAATATGTATCTACAAGAAAGGTATGATATACAAGTCGTTAATGCAAAAAGTCACAAGTTGGAAATGCATCTCGGGCTGTTGAAGTTTCGGTTTCTTTTGCAGGATATTGAGATGGATTAGAGAAGAGGAAGAGTGGTTAGCAGCTAATAATGGCACATCTGTAAAATGTGTAATTATTGATATGACTGGTAAGTTATGAATTCCAAAGTAAAGTTTGACTAAAAGAGACCCGCTAAATATAAAATAGTGAACAGCGTGAATCGCATTAGACGGTCATTTAAAAAGGTACGCGTCGAAACGGTTCGTGTCGAAACAGTACGGGTCGAAACGGTTCATGTTGAAACGGAACGCGTCGAAACGGTACGAAACCCGTCTCGGCCCAAAACCCGCTGCGATCCGAAACCCATCCCGTGTAGAAACCCGTGTCGGCCCGAAACCCGACCCGAATCGACCCCGTTTCGATCCATATAGTAAAAAGGGATCATCAAAATCATATTCTATTTGCTCGCCCTTTAGTAATGTAGTAAAAAGGGATTACCAACAATGGCTTTAGTTCCAATTTTTTTTAAACAATTAGTGATTATAGCTGGCCAGCTATGTAAATGAATTGTGGTTTTTAGTGGTCAAATGGGTTGGAGTGGGTTCAAAGGAGGTGACATATTCCTATTGGTTGAGTTTATAGTTGTCGTAGACTTTCATTAAACTTCAAGGCTAATTGTCATAGATTCAGCTTAGGCTTAGATACATGTGTTTACTTGCTGATGCAAGTAAATAGTTTATACAAAAGTGTATAGGCAGGCTAATAAGAAAAGTTTATTTGTGTGGAACAGGCGTATGCACGAATAGGCATGGCTAAAGACGCTGCAAAAGCTGCATCACAGAGTAAAGATGGAGAGTTGTTGGAGCGCCTTAAAAACACTTGGCAACAGGGTCTCTGAAGAAGAGGTGTTTACAAGGAAGATGAGTCATGTGATACGATTATAACTAGCATCAGAAGAAGATATGGCGCTGCTAAAAGTTTCAAGTTCTTTTCAAACTTTAGTAAAAATACGGATGACAAACGAACATTGATAAGATCTGTGTCAATCTTCCCAATTTCATCTTGTTTAAATTCAAGAAGATTGGAACTTGAGGCAAAAAGAAGAATACGTGTAGCAACATCTAAGTTGCTAAGTTGCTGGCTAGGTGAAAACATGTTTTTATACTTCATAACTACAGACTTAGGCGGTCAAACTTCTCCTTTTTAAACATATCCTCTTGCATGTGATGAACACCAATCGTACTTGTGCTTGATGATTTATCTTACGTTTCCTATTTTATCTTCTTCTTTTTTTTTTTCAGAAACTTAATTGTATTCTATGTTATAATTCGTTTGATATTGTTTTTTAAACTAAACAATTAAGTTATTCAATAAATCTTAGAGTTAAAATCATGTTTATAAATTACAGTTAATTGACCATATATGGCGCATCCCATTTTAACATCGTTTCAGTGCCATCAAATCCCACTTCACCATTGAATATATAACTCATTGATTGAAACTTGGTATTATATAATTATAGTTCTTGATTTTGATGGTGTATGTTTTTTATAAGCGACGACGTTGCCATGTGTACTTTAACCTGATTTTTAAAATGTAATAAAGTTCTAAATTTTGGATAGGGATAGAATTTAACAATTTTCACATTATTTTTAAGTTAAGTTCGAAAGGTTTCAAAACTTGAAGAAACAAATTAGTATATCCATCAATATTTGACATTAAAAGTCAGTAAGTTAGTTAACTGTTTTCCCTTTAACTTAATTACGCTATCCTACATCAACTTTAAACTCATAGTTTATCAAATTGGTTAAACGTATCTAACAACCTCAAATTTTCTTCGTACTCACTTCAAAAATTCCAAAAACATTCAAGGCATAGATATATCACGCCGAACCTACAGCTAAAAAAATGAACAAAGGTATATCGCCAAAGAATTGATAAACTAACAAAAAAACGAGTGCCAACATATCACGAATAAGAAAACTAACTTAGTACTATACAATAAATCACGAGACGACTAATAAACTAACGCTAAACGAGTATCCTATTGTAAATCGCCACACCCTTAAAATTACTAACAAGTGTTGTGTTTTCCTTTGCATCGCGAATTTGGTTTTGGTTATGGCACAAAACCGAACCGCCCTGTACATAGCCCTAAACTCACCAACCAAAGTGATATGTTTCCCGCCGCATCGCGCGGGTAAACGACTATCTACCACAATGAAGTTACTTACGTAAAACCTTTCGGAAAAATTACAAAATAAATCATTCGAAACAACTACCGCAATGCAAATGTCGCCCCCGCCGCATCGCGCGGGCACCCCACTAGTGTAATGTAGCGCTTCAGACCCAAAAAAGCGTTTTTCCCATCGCTTCATCGCCTCATCGCCTCAAGCGCGCTTGAAGCGCGCTTTTTTAAACACAGACTGAAAAGTACCTTTAACATCTTTTCCAGCCATGAATCCCTTCCGAGCTTATCCTTAAACTAAAATAACGTGACAGACAACAGGACATATAACCATTATGCATGATATTCATTTTTATGTTTCATGATCATGATAAAGCTAGAAGTGGTAGTTTTGAGCCATTCAGGCATTCACTACTGATTTCGGTTTTATTTTGGCTCTTATTAATTCAATAGAGGAAAATCAAAGAAATAAGTTAACATGAAAATGGGTCGAACGGGTCGAAAGGTGTCCAATTTGTGCTTTTAATGCATAGAAACTTTTGATTAAATTAATGCATAATTAATCAAATATTAAGTTTTTGTAGTCATAGTCGACAACAATGCTGGTAAGTTTAAATACATTGAGAAAATGGTACTTCAGCTCAACTCAACATAACCAATTTTGACCCATACAAAAGCCTACCCCTTTGACTCTTTACTCAATCCGCCTGACCCTCATAATCAGGTTTAAGCAATGATGTCAAAATGAAGTATGCAACTGTTTGACGTTTCTATGTTATGCGTAGAAATTTCGTTTTATGTGTTTTTGCAGCTGTTTTTTTTTTCTTTTTCTTCATATCACCACACGCTAATTAATTTTTTTGGGGTCATCTGTGCAGGCTGATGGCTGGATTGTGACGCCAATCAGTCTATTGCAAAATCCTAATCAAGTTCGACCAACAAGGTTTTGGGGTGTGTACACGAAGCTCAAGATTTTCAACATGACTGATTACAAAAAAAGTAATACTATCTTTTTACAATAAGCTGAATGATTAATCCTTAATGGGTTGAGGAAAAAGATTTTCTTAAAACTATTATCACACATAACACCTGATGTGATTGGACTAACAGAAATAGATTTCAGCATGGATAAGACACTAGAGATTTCAAATATATGGAAGCAATCCAAAGTGTTCTTAATTTCTCATAAGACAAACCAAATTAGATAACCAAAGATTGTAAGCAAGTTGCATTAAAAACTGTAGCAATTAGATGTAAAATTAATGGGCACCTTATAAATTACATTATCACACAACGAAGATTGGTCCCCTCTTGTTCGACCAGATCCCGAAACGATATCCCTGCAATTACCCGAGAAAAGTTTATGAAAATAAACAACTAACAAGAATGATATAAGGCAATCAGATGGAAAATCAATGGATACCTTTACCGAGGGCCAAAATGAAGTGAGTTTCCATGATGTTAGGGTAAATCTGGATACAGTAAGACGAGCAGAGAGTGACGATTCGAGTGTTTATCAAGCAACGCACCGATTGACACCGCAAACCCTAACAACATCGGAAATAACCCTACAGTTGTTTGGGAAGAAATGTCAGAGAGAGAGAGAGTGAGAGAGAAGAAGAAGAACATGCAGCGCCGATCAAACACAGAACAACCACCATCGTCGGAGTAGATCTTTGATGACCTTGGGTTTTCGCCGGAGTTTACACGGCGGCAGAAAAGTGGATGAAACCCTAGGTTAGAGCGACGAGAGAAAGAAAAATGTAACTGCACTTTAAAATGGGTTGTCATTCAATTGTGTATGGATGACCCGACTTACCAAGATTCGTGTGTTTATTACTAGATTACCCTGCTACTCCTGTTCGACCCAATAGCAACCCATGGTCCAACCCATGGTCTACGTAACTACCTACACGCACCAAGTTTTAAATTGGAGTAAATTACTTTTTAGCCCTTATGTTTCGGTGGTTTTAACCACTTGAGTACAAAATCAAAAAAGTTTAACATCTTGAGTCCCTAACCGTTTATTTTATAACATTTTGAGTCCAATTTTATTAAAAAATTGGACTCAAAAGGTTAAAAAATCAACTCAAAATGACTCAAATGGTTATAAAAAAAGCGTCTAGGGACTCAGGGCGTTAAACATTTTGATTTTGGACTCAAATAGTCAAAACAATTAAAACACAAGAACTCAAAAAGTAATTTACTCTTTAAATTGTTTCGACACTTGATGAATATGGACTTAAATTCCACACTTTATGAATACGGACTAAATTCCACACAATTTAGCTCTTATTTAAACAAATAATATTTTTTTTAGAATGGAAAGAAATAAATTAAATTACTTAGCGTTAGAGCTAAATTTACATTTTATTTTATAATATCATGTACTACGTATTCATTATGAATGTTTTATTGTTTGCATTATCATATACTACATATTCATTATGAATGTTTCTTAGTGTATATAGTTATGTCATTATGCGGTTAAAATACCCGGCCTACGGACGGGTTCTCAACTAGTTTTGAAAGTGGAAAGAAATTGTTTAGAAAGTATCAATTGGGTCTAAAAAAATGTGTGAACACTTGTGAGTGTTTTACATGATGGCCAACTTTTGTGATTGTTAACTAGATACAAATTGTCAAGACTTAAGTCTTTGAACGTATAATTTGGGACAAATATTAGTCTTGTAAGCAATGTTTTAAAATTTTATACTCTACCGGGTTAGTCTTAACACGGTTCAACCGGTTGTATTGGGTTGTACCGAACGGTAGAATCGGGTGACTAGCAAGGCGTATAATTCCATAAAATTACAACTATAACTTCAAAAAACAATACAAACTTTATAATTCCATACTTAAAAATCAATTTTCCAACAAAGTTTTTTTAAAATAAAAGTCCACAATAGGTTTATGCATTAGAGACTTGATTGCGTCAAGTTCAGGATCACTTAAAAGACGATATTCACGATTTCGTCATCCTCATCAGCAAGAACATAATTATTTTCGTTTCCTGCAATATAAAAAAAGAAGTTAATGAACGGGTTTTATTGTATGGATGATGTCTCCGGTAGCCAACTCAACATGTGAGATGAAAGAACTTCAAATTTTGGATCTATCTAGAAACAATCTAAGAGGAGGACTACCATCAAGCATGTCTCAAATGACCTTGCTAAACTATCTAGATGTGTCGTATAACTGCTTGTCAGGAAGAATTCCATCTAGCACTCAACTCCAGTCCTTTGAACCTTCAAGGTACACCGGAAATGTAGGATTGTGCGGACTTCCCTTGACTAAATATTGTCCAGGAGATAAAGTATTAGAAGGTCCACCCGTCTGTCGTGAAAGTATGGAAGGTGGGGAAGGCATAGATGATCTTCAAAGATGGTTTTATATCGGAGGGGCCACTGGTTTTGTTACAGGATTTTGGATGGCGTGTATTGCTTTAATTGTTAATCGCCGTGGGAGACATGCTTTTTTTCACGTCATGAATAGCCTTGAAAATTGGGTTTATGTAAAAGTGATGGTGTTCATTGCAAAAGTGCGAAGGGTTTGACAACCATAGTTGTAAGTTGGATTTCATTCTTGTTTTCGTGTGTTGTATTTATTTCTTCTTGTTCTCATTTAGGGATACAAGTATGGTATTGTAAAATGTAATGCACTATTAAGTTTAAAGTCTGTTTGATGAATAAAACCGAAGTCGTAACCGAAGTCTGTCTAATGGGTTAGGATGGGTATGAGTTAGGATGGGTATGAGTTAGGATGAGTTTGGGCTAAGATGGGTTTATTAAGAAATGGGTTAGAATGAGTTTAGGTCAAAATGGGGTTTTGTTAAGATGGATTTGGGCATGATAAAAAATCAAAAAAATTCTAAAAAATCAAAAAAATTATAAAAAATCCAAAAAATTATAAAAAATCCAAACAATTCTAAAAGAATAAAAAACAATAAAAATCCAAAAAATTCTAAAAAAAAAAATCTAAAAAAATAAAAAAAATTTCTAAAAAATCAAAAAAATTATAATAAAAAAACTTATAAAAAATAAAAAAATTCAAAAAATCAAAAATATAATAAAAAAATCCAAAAATTCTAAAAAATCAAAAAATGATAAAAAAATTAAAAAAATTCTAAAAAATAAAAAAATATTAAAAAATTCAAAAAATAAAAAAATAATAATAAAAATCCAAAAAATTCTAAAAAATCAAAATAATAAAAAAAATAAAAAAATTTCTAGAAAATTAAAAAATAATAAAAAATCTAAAAAATCCTAAAAAATAAAAAAATTCTAAAAAAAAACTACAAAATCAAAACAATAGTAAAAAATCCAAAAAATTCTAAGAAATTCTAAAAATCTAAAAAATAAAAAATTTCCTTTTTATTGTTAATTAATTATTATAGTTGTAGAAACATACTTAATAAACGTTTGGTTCTCTATCTGAACCACCTGCTCCAACTATCTCTAATCCTAATCAGACCTTCGCTGCTGCTCACCAACAACTTAAGTGTGTCTTAAAAACTCACCACATGAGTGCGCACAAGTGTTTGTGCGCACACACCATTTGATGCTTGTATTGTGTTTTATGCTGCAGTTTGATGATCCATTTGGTGATGGTCCTTTTAAAGCTGTCCCTTCTACTGATGTATTCTCGACTCAACAATCAAAATCACCTTTCACCGTCCCTTCTACTGATGTTTTCTCAGGCGGGTTCCGTCTCACAGGCAGTTTTTCCCAGTTCCAATGGTAAATCCAGTCAACCTAATAATAACCTTTACGGCGGATTCCAGTTTTACGATCAACCTACGTCAGCCCCGACACCGCCAGCTGCCTCGATTTCAAGTTTCTATCAACACCGCCAGCTGCCTTGATTTGTCACTGATTCCTTAGTCAAAATCATGAGCTTCATACAAGCAGCAATATTGATTGTTTAAGAGAAAAACAATAGTTTTTATTTACCCCATTTTAGTCACCGATTCTTTAGTCAAAATCATTCTTCTAGTTATTTAACACTCTAATAATACTCGTTTTGTTCTCTGTCAGTTGTCTGTTTTTGAAGGACTGAGTATACATGGGTGAATTTGGATGATGCTTTATCTCTAATGGGTCAGATGGGTTAAGATAAATGGTTAAACGGGTTAAGACATTTGAACCTCCGGCAGCCACCATACCTTCAGTGATCTCCGACAAGGAACCACCGAACTAGAAGGGTTTAACTTTTTTTGACCCTTGTGCTGCATAGATCTTAAAATGCCGTCACTTGGTTTCCCAATTCCAATTGTCAATCTAGTCGACCTAATAACAACATTTAAGGTTGTATCTAGCCTCAGGGTCAACTTAGGTCAGCCTCAACAGCGTAGCTTCTCGATTTCAAATTTCTATCAACAGCCACAGCTAGAGTCAAATACTTCCAAGGCCACCCGACCACCATCTATCATTGCTTCAACAGGTGCACTTGCTATAGTTCCTTAACAACCTGTTAAAGAAAAATTCGATAGCAAATCCACTGTTTGGACTGATACGTTGAACCTTGAACTCGTTAATTTGAAAATCGATGTATGTGAGTTATTATGTTATATACATAATACAATTTTGTTTTATAGCGTATATATATGGAAATTATTCTTCAAGTATTGAGTATATCTGTATTCTTCATTAATTGAATCTTGAATGTGTTTTGATTGTTTTAGCTATGCTTACCAGGTGTTCAATGTAATGTCTGTGCTTTATTTTGATGTTACTTTGTTACTTTCTTTGTACTAAATCAAGTATATGCTACAAATGAAACCATTATGTTATAATATATCTGTAATCTTTCTTAGATATATGTAATGTATGAAGTAACAGTGCTTTTCATTACACTGTGCTATCTAATTATACTTGGGACCCATTACACTGTGCTATCTAATTAATAGCCAAATTGTTATTTCGGTGGGATAGCTAAAAATGATGTTGGTTTTACAAAGGACATGAAATGTATAGTTAAATGGTTAACAAATTTCATGTGTGAGTAACTACATACAAGACATGTATAGAGGTTTGTTAACTTAATTGACCATATGATCGAAGTTTCTATTGGAAAAGTGAACCTTAGGTTTTTTTTTTCATTTTTCCTAAACCTGCTGGACAAATTCGTTTGTTTGATTAAACCTCTCATGAATGTCTATGGCTTGATTTGTCATTAATTCTTTAGTCAAAATCATAAGCTTCATACAAGAAGCAACATTGATTATTTAAGAGAATTACAATAGTTTTATATTTACCCCATTTTGTTGGTTTAGGCCCCACACTCACACACTATACTCACACTCTATACACACACTGAAACTCACATAGAATGTGAATGTAAAATTGTAAGTTAAGAAGCAACATTAATTCAGAGAAAAATGGAAGGCTGTACAACCTGAAACAAATTCTTTCAATAAACGACAACGTGCACCAACGTACACTTTCTCCAAATTCGGTCAAACCCATTTAACCAGGATGATCCATAACCATCACCCATGACCCGTTCGAACTCCTAACCAGCTGACCCGTACCCCTGATCCGTTTTATGAACCTAACGAACCGATTAACCCAACACATTTTAGATGCTAAGCTTTAGGTGTTTTTACTTTTTCATTATCTAGTTAACATCAGACCTCATAAATAAATCACCACTTTCAACCTATGATACATATACCCCTAATAGTCCAACTATTTACACTTCTGCCATCACCTATTAACCTTTCAACTAGGGGTGAGCATGGTGCGGTTTGGTGCGGTTTTAGCATAAAACCGCAACTCATACCGCGAGGTGCGGTTTTTATTTTTTTAAAACCACATGTTGCGGTTTTTTTGCGGTACGGTTTTTGCGGTTTATTTGCGGTTGCGGTTCGGTTTCGGTGCGGTTTCGGTTTTAATAGTTGAATACATCTAAAAAAAACTCTCAACAATACTTGAATACATAAAAAAAAAACTCTTGGTTTTAATACTGGAATACATCTAATACTTGATGGTAATTAGAATATAATTTTTGCAAGAGCAATGTGAAGAGCATATGTATGGGCTAGAGGACATCAATCAAAACAAGAGTTTGTACTAGAAACATGTCTAGAATAATAGTTGCTATGTGAAACGGTGAAAGCTTAATCACATAGTCGTATCCAAATAAAAACGTAATATTGTTTCCAACTCATTCTTGTTTCCAACTTTCAATGTTTCCAACTATCATTTGCCATTAGTGTTTCCTAGATAGAAAAAAAAAAAAACAAAAAATATATGTCAGTAGGTATTTGAAATATAAACTCACACATGTAAAGAAAACCTTACCAATTTTTAAACCCGCCATCCTCTTATTAAATTCATCTATGTCTTTATTCTTCATAGAACATCCGAGCTCAAGATCAACCCTTGTACACCTTATCCAATCTTGTGCACAAATCAAAGCTTCCGCAGTTTCGGTGTTAAGTGAACTTCTATACTTGTCGATAACTCTACCACTCGTACTAAACGCCGATTCTGATGCAACTGTCGAGATCGGCATTGCCAAAACATGTCTAGCTATTTTGGATAGTATAGGAAATTTGGTTGAATTTGCTTTCCACCATCCCAAAAGATCAAACTTTTGGTCCCTTTTTTCCCTTAAATCCGTTAGATAGATCTCCACCTCACTCTTGATGTCTTGACCTCCATCATCAAGTTTGTCAAACTCTAGCTCCAGATCAATATCCATCTCATTAATACTTGACTTTTCACCAAAAACCGTATCTTGTGAGTTTGGTAAATTCGTGTTTTCTGCCTTGCCTTTGTAATGATTAAACAACTCATCAAAAGTCTTAGTCACCTTTCCCACCATCTCTTTACTTTTCTCCGAATCCTTACCATGGATCAATTCAATGCAATACTTAACATATGAAAGCTTGTTGCGTGGATCCAAAACAACCGCAACATACAATAGATAATTCATATTATCTACGTTGTCCCAATATTTATCATACTTTGTTTTCATCGATATAGCCATCTTTTTTTTTCTGTTCATCTTGACTCAAAGTCATCCGAGTGATGGTTGCTTGCATTTTCACAAGTTCGGAAAAAAAATATTCGAAGTTACATACTTTGAGCCGGATATCTTGGTTGTAACATCGAAAAATATTTTCAAGTAGTCGATCAGATTCCTAATTTAACAATCCAATATCCATGTGTAAGTATTTAAATGAGTTGCCTTTCAAAAAAAAAAAGAATTTAAATGAGTTAACGACTTATTATTTTTATAGGCTAGAGATATTTAAATGAAAAATATAATAACATACCTAGCCGCGTCCCAATCAACACCACTCGGAGCACCAATTACTCTATGCTTCCTTTTCCTTTTTCTTATGCTCCCTTCCACATCTTCCTCCGCCTCGGTGGGAAAATAAGCGCCATAAGAAGAATCGATCAAGTAAAGCCTTTTTAGAAAATAAAACAGGAACACGATGTTAGTAATAAGCAAGTTTAGTTACCCCAAAGTTAAGTTATATAAAACAGAATAAACACATACCTGTCAAACGCATCCTCATATACTACGGCTGAAGATGATCGCACCAGATGAAGAAAAGATTGTCGGCTGGATGTTAAATTAGGGAAATGAAGGGAAAGGTACGTAAGTTTCTTTTTTATCAAAATGTTATTGGGTTGAAAGTTGGGCTGTTTGGAGTGCTAATTTAATGGGCTTGTAACTAGTAGGTTAACATCATTTTTTTTTGAGAGGGAGCAGACGATAGTTAACTTAACAAAGTCAAGTCTGTACTTTTTTTTTTAACAAACACAGATTATATAATATATAGGGAATTTTATATTTAAATCTTTAAGTATATTATATATAATATATATATATAGGTAGAGGATCCTGTAAAAAAGGCCTAAAGTGTGAGAAAGGTAAGAAAGAATCTCAGCCATTAGATCTTTGATCTAATGGTTGAGATAATAGGGACCAAATTGTAAAATATTTTTATTAATTTGGACTGAATTGAAATATCTAGGGGCAATTGTGTCTTTTTATCCCCATTTTCTAAATCAAAATCCCTACAATTTCTCTCTCTCTCTCTCCAGATCTCTCTCTATCATACGTTCAGAATTTCTCTCTCCAAGATCAACTCCAAGACCACCACGAATCGGAAGATTAAACATCAATCGGAAGCCGGTGTCGGATGACGGTTGTTGAAGACGATCGTTGTTGATTCGGATCGTTGTTGAAGACGATCGTTCCAGATCGTTGTTGATGACGGATGACGGTTGTTGAATCGGAAGCCGGGTGTTGAAGATGATACAGATCGTTGTTGATCGTTGTTGAAGACGATCGTTCCAGATCGTTCCAGACGGTTGTTGATCGTTGTTGAAGACAATCGTTCCAGATCGTTGTTGATGACGGATGACGGTTGCTGGATCGGCAGTGGTGGTGCCGGAAGTGGCAGTGGTGGTGGTGCCGGAAGTGAAGAAGATGATACAGAGGTGTTTATTTTATTTTCTGAATGGTGTTATTTTTTTCTTAATGGTGTTATTTTGTTTTACTGAATGGTGTTATTTTGTTTGCTGAATGGTGTTATTTTTGTACTGAATGGTGTTACATTCTTTGTACTGAATAGTGTTTTTTTTTTATTTTACTGACGAATGGTGTTATTTTTGTAGTGAATGGTGTTATTTTTTTCTTTTCAGTAATGGTGTATATTTTTATTTTTCTGAATTGTGTTATTTTTTTCTGAATGGTGTTATTTTGTTTACTGAATGGTGTTTTTTTGTTTGTTGAATGGTGTTTTTTTTGTACTGAATGGTGTTATATTCTTTGCACTGAAATGGTGTTTTTTTTTATTTACTGCTGAATGGTGTTTTTTTTGTGCTGAATGGTGTTATATTTGTGCTTAATGGTGTTATATTTTTCTGAATTGTGTTATATTTAAAACACCATGTATGAACATGCTCTGAATGGTGTTATATTTATGGACGGTTATTTTCCTTAAATAAGGGATTTTCTCTCTCCAAATCCTTAAATCAAGGATTACCATATTTGAATTTGTTAATTAATTTACAATCTTACCTTTTTCAATTAATTTAGATCTAATGGTTGAGATTCTTTCTTACCTTTCTCACACTTTTGGTCTTTTTTACAATAACTCCACCCTATATATATATATATATATATATATATATATATATATATATATATATATATAATAATTTTGTGGTGCGGTTTCGGTTTTTTGGTGCGGTTTTTAAAGCTAAAACCGAACCGCACCATACCTTTGCGGTTTCGGTTTTTGCGGTTTTTGTGTCGGTTGCGGTTTTGCGGTTTCGGTTTTTACGGTTTTTGGTGCGGTTTCGGTTTTCGGTTCGGTTTTTGCTCACCAACCCCCAATTATATATATACATCTAAGCCACCCCACACAATAGATTGAAATTCAAAACCCTAAATCTTCAAATTTTCACCACTTCGGTTCTAAATCACCAAATTCCCCAAATTCATCCATCAATTCACCAAAATTCGGATCCTGCCGCTGGAAAGACACAAATCCGGTCGATCGTCACTCATCTCCGACGCGAATCACCGGCTATGCACATGAGATGCTTTTCCTCTTTTATTCCCCAATCTACTATCACCATCAGAAGGCGTCATTTTAACAAATTTCTAGGGTTTCTCAAGCTCTTTCGACAGTCGTGAATTCTAGGGTTCATCCTGATTCCAGTATGATGATCAATCTCTATTCTAATTCAAATGCATCTTCTTCTTCTATTGCTTCCATCGGCTCTCGGATTCGTGTCAATTATAAGCTGGTTATTGTTACGGCATTGAATCCAAATAGCTTTTCAGTTGCTTTCAGGTTATTAGATCTGTTTTCTATCTTGATTTCGTTATGGATTTGGTAGAAGTTTAAATGAAATTGATTACGAGTTCAATTTAGGTTTATATGTGAATCTAAATTCAATTCTGAAATTTTTAAGTAATATAGTTAGATCTGAATGTAAGCGTCCGTGATCTCTGCTTCCATGTTTCGTTGTGTATGTGGATTTTACATATAATTTGTATATGAAATGATTTGTTCTGTTCTGTTCACATTTTGCTTTGCTGCAAATCGGACAAGTTTTCATCTGCCTCGGTTTCGTAAAGTAGATCAATATATTAGGTGTGACATGATAACTTCATGTTATTATATATATACACACACAGAGGTTTTTTTTTACTATGATCATGATTGGTGTGAGTGTGCGAGTGCGACACAAGTAATGTTTTTATTTTTACGTTTGAGTATGTCTATACCGTTTCATAACGTGCCATTTTAGTGGTAGTGTATTACTGTATTAGTGTATGTATATGAGTAGTTGTATAGCCTGAGATTGTCGGTTACCTTTTGGTTAGTCTGTTAGGTAGCTCCATTGTAGTTCGTTCTCCTATATATAGAATAGAGCTTCTTATCATACACTTTGATTGATTCGCTTTCATATGAGATAGATGAGTTCTTGGTGACTTTAAGTGTAACGATTCACAAAAGTTGTGACTCGTACTACGATTTGTAGCATGTTTTGAGGAATTTGATCCATTTCTGAACGCTTATGTGTGATTGTAATGCCAGGTTTTAACCTAACTTCCAGTTATCATACGATTCGGCACGATTCACAAAAGTTGTGACTCGTACTACGATTTGATTCGTTCAGTTCTTTGTCAAACTGGTCTACATTCCGATCAGCAATATCATTGTTGGCGCTACATAGGGTAAGTTCTGTGTTATTGTAAATTTAGAAGTAGCAATATTGAGTTGTCACCTATTCTTGTTATTTGTTAATTGTCACATTTAATCTTATTATTATTTTATAATTTTCTTAGTTATTAGTTTGATATTGTTAGAATCTTTTATAAAAGCAACCTACTGTAAGGTGAAAGTAATGCATCTTTTAGTGAATTTGTTAGCTCTGTTGTGGTTGAGCTTGATTCTAAGCATGGTAGTCTGTTTTTTATATATGTTTTATGATTACAGTCGAAGAAAAGCGTCAAACAGTGAAAATTCATGGAAGAAGACTGCGCAAAGTCACGGTGAATGATGATGAAGAGGAAGATGACAAATTCTTTGATGTTAAATCAGATTTATCTACTGCTGTTTCTGAATTTAAATCAGATGACAAAAAGTTTTCGTTACCTAGTGAGATCGCAAAGAAGCCATACCCTCATCAACTTGAAGGTGTGAAGTGGCTTTGGTCCCTTCATTGTAAAGGCAAGGGTGGTATTTTGGGTGATGATATGGGCCTCGGGAAGACCATGCAGGTATATGCATTTGTATCCTCTTTTCTATACGTTCGAAAAGTATATCTAATGACTTCATTCTTTCATGTCATTCCAGATTTGTGCCTTTTTGGCAGGATTATTTCACTCAAACTTGATAAAGAGGGTATTAATTGTTGTTCCCAAGACATTGTTGCCCCATTGGATGAAAGACTTAGGCGTCATTAATCTTTCGGGGAAGACGAGAGTGTGAGTTTGGATAACTGGTGGCATTTGGGGAAGACCATGCAGGTATATGATGTGAGTATTTCAAATATGATGACATAGCATCTAACATATCAGTAACTTTGACCGTGCTGACTTTTTTTCAACATGGTGGCAAGTTATGTGCTGACAATATGACATGTTTGTGGATCAACTTAAAGTGGAATTATTTCACGGTTCAGTAATAGTAAGGTTATTAAAGTGGAAATGTCATTAAATTAAAAGGGCAATTTTGGAATTGTGAATGCACAGGCATGCTCCTGTCATGTTAGCATGCTCATTTGACTTGCCAAAATAAGATTATTAGCTAAAAACTCAACACGAATTTTGTTTTTATGGCTGCAGGTCATTGCATCAAAACTTGAAAAGATTCATTTCGTTATTACGTTTTTTAAAGCATTTGAGTGTTTGGGAGAAAAAAAGGTGAAGTTATCTGTTTTCAATTTTTCTTAAATAAGCAGTTCCAAACATCCTTCTGATTTACCATTTTGCCACTGAAAAGAATGGACAAAAAAATTTGGTGCTGGTCCAACCTGTTTGACCTGTTACCGGCCTCCTAGATTTTCCATTTTGCCACTGACATTTTTCAACCTGTTTCTACAGACCATGGACATCTCAAAGATGACATCAGGGGATGCTTCTTTCACAGCACCTTTTAAACTTGTGGCTGAACGTGACGATTATGTTCATGCTTTAGTCGCATATTTTGATGTAGCGTTTACTGTGTGTCACAAACTCACAGGGTTTTCTACAGGTTAGTCAGTGCTTTTTATTTTTGAATAAATATTACAACTAACTACACATCTTCTAGAATATCATGAAACTTCTAATATTTTGCCAATGGTAACATTATATGGTCATTTTTGTTTTATTTTAGAAAGAGTAAAAAGCCATTTTCATTATATAGTTGTCAATAGCGGCTATAGCGACCGCTATAGCGCGCTATGTAGCGAAGCGACCAAGTGCTCAACTTTATTCGAGCTATTAGCGAAATGAGAGACGGGGGCTTGGAGGCATATTTTTCGATGATTTAAACGACTATGATCAAGAAATGCTCCTCTCTTTTGCCACTGGTATATTCAAAACAGCACTCAGTTATTTGCTTGGTTCATCTTAGAGGTGGCTAGATGGGCGGGTCGGGCAATGTGTCAAAATGAATATTTTTCTACCGGTCATTTGAATTGACCCGAAACACTCTGTCCATTTTTAGTAAACAGTTGGTGTGTCAAAGATAATCACAAAAGATACATTATTGATTTATTTCAATAGCTACTTTTTAATGATCTCATTTTCGCACACTGAAAATTGCAGAGTGCGCCAACTCTGTGCTTGATTCATATATACCAATTATAGAAAGGAGAAAAGATATGCCATTCACTGATAAACACAAGGCATGGCAGCAACTGAGAAGGGGCCGTTATGTGGAATTCAATTTGGTACACACTTTTGACATACTTATTGCTATTAACTTATTATTATTAATTATTATTTATCTTTTACTATCATGTGATTATAACCTTTTGAACATATAAAAGGTGTATGATCGAGGAACAACATTTGGTCTTAAAACTGGAGGTTAGATTGAAAGCATTCTTGTCTCTTTGCCGCTAACAGCCAGATGGGAATATGACCATGTAAGTATTGAGATGAATGGGTTGGATAACGGGTCAAACGAGTTCGGGTTGAACCATTTTGGTTGAATAATCATTTTCATACCGGTTGCAACAGCCAGCATTATTGATTTTCATATAGTAAAATGAAAACTGTCTATTTATCCTTCCTTTTGCTACAAATATTCACATTTACATTTAATCATTATAATTATTTAGCTCTTTTCATTTTTTTTAACCTAATATGTGTTCGTTGTGGATTCAATTGTTTTTTTCTTATGCTAATCTTTATTTTTTTGATCTTTTTGTAGTCAACGTCAACCAAAGGCTGTTGTGGTGAACTTTTGAAACCCTAAGAACCTGAGCAAAGCAGCAACATTGGCGTCAACCAAAGTTTTGTCGACGAAAGTATTGTTTGTTATTTGCAATAGGAACCTTGTAGATTTAAGTTGTTATGTTTAAATTATATTGAAGCCTTTTAATTTATTAATTGCTGAAAGGGTTAGGTTAGAATGTTTGAAGCAAGTTGAATTTTAAACAGTTTTTATGGGTTTTTTTCTGATTTTCCTGCAAATTTTTTTAGCAAAAAATCTGAGTTTTCAGTTTTTTTTTAAATATTATGTTAGATATTCCGTTACAAATGAGTTGCATTTTTTGGATATTCCGTTGCAATTGTGTTACAGAACTCTACTAATGATAATTAGAAAATGCGTAGGAAATGTGTTACAAATTTCCAACACCATATTTTCGTCGGAAATGCGTTGAAAATTGTGTTGTAAACGAGTTGATGCTAGC
This sequence comes from Helianthus tuberosus, assembly GCA_030545235.1. Taxonomy (NCBI): domain Eukaryota; kingdom Viridiplantae; phylum Streptophyta; class Magnoliopsida; order Asterales; family Asteraceae; genus Helianthus; species Helianthus tuberosus. The sequence continues at coordinate 8,461,047 of CM060362.1, forward strand.
CCGCGCGTTGCGGCGGGATGTTCTAAAAATGTTACCTTTAAAACCGAACGTGACTGATGTCGATTTTGATTTCGATTTACAAAAAGGCCTGTGTAAATTGCAATTCATCTCATCTTTGTGCGATATACTAAATTTGATGCCAGTACAGCGATGTTATTTGCAGACAATGTGTTACCTAAACTGTCAAGAAGCATTAAATTTAATGTAAAAGAAAAAGAACGTGAAGGGTGAAGCACCAAGTAGGAGGGCTTATTGATGCTTAACCCTATACTTTCAAGGGGGGCTTATTCTAATGATTTTAGATTTCTAACTGTTTGAATCTTCGAGATATGATGTTTCTAATCCTTGAAGATCATGAAGAGAATAAGATTGGTTTCTGGCTACTGGCAAACGATACTCGAGTATGCGGCGATTTCCGGCCAGCACTCGGTCATCTTCTTTTATTCCACATCGCCAGCATAACAAAATCAAACCCAGTTCTATTTCGAAAGCCAAAAAACTTTTATCTAAATAGTCTTCTATTCATTTTAATCGCATGTTTTTCAAGGAGTACTAACAAAATTTGGGGATTTTAAAGGATTGGACGATTTTGTGACGGTTAAACTCCGTCTTTAATAACAAAACAGAATCGATTATGTGTTGATTCAATTTGAAGTAAAAGGACACTAACCCGCGTGTTTCAGCGGATGTGATTAAATGTCTTTAGTAACACATATATGAGATGCAATGTAATTTTTCATTGAATGTCTCTAGTGTAAACTGGAATTGAATATGTTAAAATCCACATTAGTCTCTTGATAACTTAGTCTTGATGTCTTTGCTAATGCCTAAATTAGGAAATAATTGAAACATAAGTCTAAAGAATTTAGCCAATTTCTAAGATAATAGATTACTGAGCTTCTTTTTAAAACAAATCTCTAGTCCTTGTTAAATAAATAAATATATTATTTCCTCGTTTTTTTGGAAAATTGTTGCATACTGATTCGAATTGTCAAGTTGGAAATATGTTTTATACTTATGGTTTCTTCAAGAGATTTGGAAATTTGACATCTTGGATGAGTACCAAGATGAAAGTATAGAGTAGGTATTACTTGTAATCGTGCTCGGGAAATGATTTCAACGATTATACACGATAAAATTCAGTTGTTGTCCAGCAACTCAGTGTCACGGTTTGGTAGTATTTCAGGGGCTAGAAGATGAAGATACATCATTTCCTCTGTTAGTCATTGTAATACATCCGACGACAACCTTAATTAAATAAGATTCTTTATAAAACTGCAACTTTTAACGTCCGGCAAAAAAGTACACCCAAAGAACAATGGTTTAAGCACACGGAAAGAAGGCAAATATCATAATGTACGGATTGTAGATCTGAATGGACACACTTGATGATTCTTCAATTCTTTCCTAGTGACGCGACTCGCTTATTTTTGGATTGTAAAACTTTCTGTTCTGATCGTAAAAAACTTTCTCGAGTCTTCGTTTTTCGGTTATCTTCAAATTACAAAAAAGGCATGTGTTCTTAATTAATATACCATACAAACCAAGAATTCAAATAACATTAATAAATGCAATTCATAAAATCCATACAAACAAACAACAGATCTATTTGTTTATTATTTTCAACATCAACAAACGAAAATCAACGTACCATTTGTAAACATGAAAACACGCAACACGGATTTTTAGATAACATTAAACGCATGTCTTCTTAATACCATACAAAAAACGAAAATCAACATACGAACTGTAAGCATGAAAACATGCATGTTCGTTCAAACCATACAATTAAAGAACCTATGATAAAAAATTGGAGTAATGAGCAATGGAAACAGAAAACGATGGGAGCGCAACATACCGGGAATCGATCTAATGGAAGAAAAATACAACACTAAATCAGGGATGAATGGAATTAATATGGCGATAGTAACAGATATAAATGAAGGAGCGTGAGAATTTGGCGGAAGCGGTTACGGTAACGGTGGTGTCGATAAAGCCTAAACGATGTTGGTGCCTGTTAAGGGATGTTGGTTTCCGGCTACCGGCAAGTGATGTGCATATATACATAAATTTTAATACTTTATTCAATGTGAACGTAAAGGATGTCCGTGCCTCTTAATGTTTGAATGATCGGGTGCCTATTGTGAAAGAAAGGGTGCATTTCAATGAAGCGGTGTGCCGGTGTGATTGTGTGGTTAAGGCAACCTAAGTTGCTAATTGTATTTATATATAATGTGTAGTAAATAATTTGCAACTAGGCTTTTTCCAACATCAAAGTTTTGTTGCAAATTCGTAGAAAATTTGACTTTGTGACAAATTTGTAACGGAAAAGTGCGTTGAAAGCAGCTTTTTTTCTAGTAGTGGTTATACAGTTTTCTTATAGCCTATCTTTTTTCTAGTAGTGGTTTTTTTTCTAGTAGTGGTTATATATGACACTATGTTTGGATGTGCAGCTAAAACAAACCCGCTATCTGACACTGTCGAGCCGATAAACTCTAAAGAAAGGAGAATGGAAAAACCAAGCAAAACCCAGTAACTTCAAATGTAACCATGGGTAAGGCCATGGGTTCAGGTTCTGGAGACGTGCTGGTGCAAGTGCTCTAAGACCCGCATCCAACCCCATGGCGGGTTCAACAATGGGAATGGGTGCAAGGCCCGGGTTTGGAGGTGGTTGTTGTGGAGGTCTAAACCATCCCATGGGAATGAACAATATGCCTCAAAATATGGGTATGCAAACGAACAATATGCCTCAAAATATGGGTACAATATGCCTCAAAATATGGGTATGCGAATGAACAATGGCCACCTGCCACCAGATTTATGCCGCCAGGAAATTATAATCCGATGACGGGTAGAGGTGGTGGTTATGGTCAGCAACCTTATGATGGCTACAGATAGAGTTGCAGTGGTAAGCATAGTTATTGTGATACAAAAAGTATTCTTTTTCCTGATAATTTTGTAATTCTTTTTGATTCCGTATAGCATTATTATTCAGTTATAACCAATATCAAGTTACTTGATTTCTATATATTCAAAACATTATTGTCTCTTAATTTTGGGTCATGTAATGACTAGTTGCAAATGCTAAACATTAAATTAAAAATCATTTGATGTTACATGCACTTAGACCGCTCGTAGTGGGCGTTTTTTTTTAAATGCCCAAACACGCCCCCTAGGCGTTTTCTGGCGTTATTCGCGAAAAAAAGGACCTTGGCGTTTTTTGAAACACGCCGAAATGGCAAATCTTTGGCCAATCAGATAAGAGCATGTGGTTTAAAGAGAGAGAGATGGAATTTTGGGGTTTGAGTTTGCCGGATTTTTTGGGTTTGCCAGAATTTTAGCCGGAGATGAAGATGTTGCAGGTGTCACGGTCACGAAGAAGAAGGATGGTGGGTGGTTGTTTTAAAAGTATCCTCAGTTGTCACATTAGGCCCCTGTGATTTTAAACTTCAATATCTTTAATATTTCAAGTTTCAAAAATGCTATATCAGTCCCTAAAGTTTTGTTTATTAAATGTCTATTTGAATCACTAGTGAAAATATGGATGACGGGGAAGGAAGATGGTTTTACATTGGAGGGGCCACTGGTTTTGTTACCGGATTTTGGATGGTGTGTATTGCTTTAATTGTTAATCGCCGTGGGAGACATGCTTTTTTTTTCACGTCATGAATAGCCTTGAAAATTGGGTTTATGTGAAAGTGATGGTGTTCATTGCAAAAGTGCGAAGGGTTTCACATCCATAGTTGTATGTTGGATTTCATTTTTCTTTTTGTGTGTTGTGTTTATTTCTTCTTGTTCTCATTTAGGGATGCACGTATAGTATTGTAAAATGTAATGCTCTATTAAGTTTTAAGTCTGTTTGATGAATAAAATTGCCACCAATACAATGGGTGGCCATTTCGCTTTGCTGTGTCAAATAGGACATTATGCTATATTGTGTATAAACACGACTTGCAACTACTAGTACAAGCCCAAAGACAAGAAGAGCCTTAGGGATTTATTGATAAACAGGGCTGTGAACAGGGCTACCCTGTTGTTTACATCAACATTGTTGGTTAATGTTGTTAGTTAAAGGGAACGGTATAAGGTTATTATGTTTTGCTAGTTTATTGGTAGCAAGGCTCTGTTTTGAAGAACGAATTGAAAGAAGACTGTGATTAATTTCGCAGGAAGAAGAACAGTATAAGCGATTTTGGGAACCCCAATCAGCATATTCTTCAACTCTGAGTATCTCTGTAATCTTTCATCAATTGAATCTTGTATGTGTTTCGATTGATGCATACAAGGTGTTCGATGAAATGTCAGTGCTTTATTTTGGTACTTTCTTTGTACTAAATCAAGTATATTATACAAATGAAACCTTTACGTTATAATATATATATATATATATATATATATATATATATATATATATATATATAGGGGAAGGTTCATTTGAGAAGAAAATTTATTGAGAAGAAAAAGAATAAAAGGGTATAATTGTAAAACATTAAATATTTTTTTTTCTCATCTCATTTATTATTATGTTTGACTAATTAATTAGTCATTAAGACTATAATCCTCCACACTAAATATTTTTGCCTACACACATCAAAAGTTATCCTACACATTTCGAAATTTATCCTACACATATTGAAATTTATCCTACACAACTCGTAATTTATCCTATACGCCTCGTATTTATCCTACACTTTAAATGAATTTTTATTTTTATTTTTTGTGAAAAATATATATCTTAAAAATAAGTTACAAATTTAATATAGTTAGTTATTAAAGATGAAACTACCAATTAATGATGTATGTAAGTTTACTAATATACCCTTATAGTTAAATTAAGTACAAATACTAAATGAAGTCTTATGAAGCATTCCTATTGGTTGAAATTTCTTCTTACAAAGAATTTCTTCTCATTTGAACCCTCCACTATATATATATATATAGAGAAAGGTTAACATACTTCACGGCTTATCATACTTCACGTAGGAGACAATGGTAACCGTTGGATCAGGTGTATAATCACGCATGGAACATATAATCACGCATGGGACCACATAATCACGCATGGGACCACATAATCACGCACGTTATTTTGGTCAAAAAAATAATTACGCATGTTATATATTTCGTGAAGTACGTTAATGTACGTTAAGGCGTGAAGTACATTATACTTTCTCTCTCTCTATATATATATATATATATATATATATACATATGTGTGTGTGTGTGTGTGTGTGTACTCTTGCTTAGATATACATTAATGTATGAAGTAACAGTGCTTTTCTAAGACACATGTGGCTGCAGAGTTATACTTGGGACCCATTACATGTGTGAGTAACTAACTACATACAAGACATATATTATTGAGGTTTGTTAACTTAATTGACATTATGATTGAAGTTTCTTTCTATTGGAAGGAAAAGTGAACCTTAGGGTTTGGTTTTTTTATTTTTCCTAAACCGTAAAGAAAAGAGAATGGAAAAAAACAAGCAAAACCCGGCAACTTCAAATGTAACCATGGGTTCAGGTTCTGGAATTAGACATGCTGGTGCAGGTGCTCTAAGACCCGCATCCAACCCCATGGCGGGTTCAACAATGGGAATGGGTGTAGGGCCAGGGTTTGGAGGTGGTTATGGAGGTCTAAACCATCCCATGGGAATGAACAATATGCCTCAAAATATGGGTATGGGAATGAACAATGGCCAAGGGTTTCAAATGCAAGCACCACCTGCCGCCAGGAAATTATAATCCGATGATGGGTAGAGGTGGCGGTTATGGTCAGCAACCTTATGGTGACTACAGATAGAGTTTGCAGTGGTAAGCATAGTTATTGTGATATAAAAAGCTCATTCTGTATAACCAATATCAAGTTACTTGATTTCAATATATATATTCAAAACATTTTTGTCTATTAATTTTGAGTCATGTAATGAGTAGTAGCAAACAATAAACATTAGAATTTTAATCATCTTATTTTCACGTACATTAATACGTGACATTTCGTGAATGACAAAAGCATGTTAAACAATGCCACTTTCACGTATTTTTATGAAATGAAGTGACTAAAACAATAACATGACATGACAACATGACATTTCGTGTAATTTACCAAACTAAATACGTAAAGACTTACAAGCATTTCTCGATTAATTTAAGACCAATTCCTTTATTCTTAATTAGTTTTTTTATGTTTGGAGGAAAATTGTTATTTTTGTATACACATATTTTTGCACTTGTAAGTGGAAAGAAATTGATTGGAACGTATCTATTGGATCACAAAAAAAAGTGTGAAGACATTTGAGTCTTTGACATGACCCACTTTTATGATCATTAACTAGAGACAAATTTTCAAGACTTGAGTCTTTAAACGTATAATTTGGGACAAATATATAACATATATATGTCGTTGGTCTTGAAAGTCTTTCATGCCTCACAATCAACACAAATTTTCCACACATATGGACATGAAAGTAGAAAGAAAATCAACACAAGCTTTGTTTTAAAAACATCCAATATTAGGTAGGCTATTTTAAACTTGAAGTGTATATAAAGCTGGGCATATTTGTGCAAATATCAAACATTTGAGATATGATACAACAAAAATGATAGAGTAAACTGCCATTTTGGTCCCTGTGGTTTGGCCAGTTTTGCCACTTTAGTCCAAATCTCAAACTTATTACATCTGGGTCCCTGTGGTTTGCATTTTATTGTCATTTTAGTCCAAAAACAAAGTCAACTCATATTTCTAATAAAAAAGCCTGGTTTTTTGTCCTTTTCTGAAGGGCATTTTGGTCATTTTGACTGCCCAACTACCCACCCCACCCCTACCCCTACCCCCACCCCAACATATTTAAAGCTTTTAACTTTTTATGGGTCCCACCTATAAATTCTTGTGCCATGTGCCTGCAATCCCAATTGTCTTCTTCGTTCATTTCTACTTTTCTTAAAACAGAGCACACAATAATAGAGCATCCATGGCGACCAAAGGCTTCGTATTGTACCGCCGCTGTTTTATCAGCAATCATCATCTCCAATCACAACACTTACAAAAACAATCATCAGATCAACCCGTTGTGAGCCTGAATAATAACCTCGAATACGGTGGTGGCGATGGCGGCGGAGTTTGATTATCACTACTCGATTCAGGACGTGGTGGAGCGAGATTCGAACTTGAACCAGAATGCGGCGGAGGATAAAGAGCGGCATGATTGGAGGCACCGGAATCAGGAGTGGAGATCTGATTGAGAGCATGGGTTGGGGCGGCGATGGCTGGACAGTGGTGGTTGGGTGATTAGTTAGGGTTAGGGTGGTGGTTCTGTGTAGATCAGTCGGTGAAGACTGAGGTGGCAGTGGATGGTTGTGGTGGTGGTGGGAGGTGGGAGATGGTGGTGGTGGTGGTGGTAGATGATTGAAGGTTGAGATAGAGCTGTGTGTGTTTATAGAGAGAGAGAGAGAGATAGAAATAGTTGACCGGTTTGATCTGTAATCAGAAGAGGGAAGAGGGAAAGAAGAAAAGGGGTGGGGGTGGGGGTGGGTGGGTAGTTGGGCAGTCAAAATGACCAAAATGCCCTTCAGAAAAGGACAAAAAACCAGGCTCTTTTATTAGAAACATGAGTTGACTTTGTTTTTGGACTAAAATGGCAACAAAATGCAAACCACAGGGACCCAGATGTAATAAGTTTGAGATTTGGACTAAAGTGGCAAAACTAGTCAAACCACAGGGACCAAAATGGCAGTTTACTCAAAATGATAAGTAAGATTTACCATAAACATTTTACCCATCCTATTTTTTTCTTTATTACTTTAGTCTTTGTGTTGGTAGAAGGTTAGTAACTAATATGTAAACATTTTACCCATCCTATTTTTTTTTTTTTGTTAGTAGAGTTAGGGTACAGGGTATAAGGAGCCGTGACTTAAGCGGGGAGTGGGGGTCACCGATCGGTGACCATACCCACTTGATTAACTTGTTCGGTGAGTGGGTATTCGGTGAGGGAATTTGGTGTGTAGTCACCGATTGTGTTGAGATGAGAGGAGTCAGGAGAGAGAGAGGATAGACCAATCAAGTTTTTTTTTTTTTAATTGAGGGGTGTTTGACCATACCTAGTGATTGAGTGTAAAATGGGGAGTAGAATGGTGAGTTGACATGGGATAATATGATTGGGTAGGATTTCACTCAAACACCCTAGGGTGATTGACCATACCCTCTACCCTTAGTAACTAATATGTAAATATTGGGAGTATAAGGTTAAATGTGAAAGTATTGTATGTATCCTGTTTAAAGATCAATTCCGAATTCAGTCCGTTCAACTTCAACTGAAGGAATCATTCGTTTGTTTTGCAAGTTTATTGGTATTGCAGAATGAATCCAAAGAAGATTGTGATTAATCTCGCAAAGGTATAAGCGATTTTGCGAACCCCAATCAGCATATTCTTCAACTACTGAGTATCTCTGTAATCTTTCATCAATTGAATCTTGTATGTGTTTCGATTGTTTTTGTCATGCTTACAAGGTGTTCGATGAAATGTCTCTACTTTATTTTAATGTTATTTTGCTACTTTCTTTGTAATACGTTAATGTATGAAGTAACAGTGCTATTCTAATACAATTTAAAAACAAATGTGGCTGCAGAATTATACTAGGGACCCACTTGTTTGATTAAACATCTCATGAATGTCTACGGCTTGATTTGTCACTGATTCCTTAGTCAAAATCATGAGCTTCATACAAGTAGCAACATTGATTGTTTAAAAGAAAAACAATAGTTTTTATTTACCCCATTTTAGTCACCGATTCTTTAGTCAAAATCATTCTTCTAGCTATTTAATATTCTAATAATACTCATTTTGTTCTCTGTCAGTTGTCTGTTTTTGAAGGACCGAGTATACATGGCACTATCGACCCGTTTACATACACATGGGTGAATTTGGATGACGCTTTATCTCTAATGGGTCAGATGGGTTAAGATAAATGGTTTAACGGGTTAAGATACATGGCACCACCTTTGTCTGCCACCGTACCTACTCTGGCAGCCACCACACCTTCAGTGATCTCCGACAAGGAACCAGAACTCAAGTGCGTCATAAAAACTCACCACATGAGTGCACACAAGTGTTTGTGCGCACACACCATTTGATGCTTGTATTGTGTTTTTACGCTGCAGTTTGATGATCCATTTGGTGATGGTCCTTTTAAAGATGTCCCTTCTACTGATGTATTCTCGACTCAAAACTTTTTTGTCTCTTGATTTTGAAGCATGTAATGACTACTTACAAACAATAAACTTTAGTTTTTAAACCATTTTTTCCACAAATTTAATAGATATTTTTGTTAAAGTTATAAACCTTATTAAGTCAAAATGTCAAAACAATTCGTGTGATTTACTAAAATAAATAGTAAGGACTTAGGAGCATTCCATAATTATTTTAAGACCAATTTCTGTATTTGTTAGTTTTTTTTTTTTTTTATCTTTGGAAGAAAATGGTTTTTTTTTCCAAACCTCAGTGGAATTTAACTTTATATTTAATATTGAAAGTGGAAAGAAATTGTTTGGAACGTACGAATTGAGTGTGAAAAAATTGTGTGAACACTTGTATTCTAAAACTAGATACAAAGACTTAAGTCCAGTTTAACTCTATATTATATTTTGAAAGTGGAAATAAATTGTTTAGAAAGTATCAATTGAGTCTAAAAAAATGTGTGAACACTTGTGAGTGTTTTACTTGATGACCAACTTTTATGATTGTTAACTAGATACAAATAGTCAAGACTTAAGTCTTTGGACGTATGATTTGGGACAATTATTAGTTTTTAAAAGCCGATTTTTATACTCTACCGGGTTGGTCTTAACATCGTTCGATCGGTTGTATTGCGTTGTACCGAACGGTAGAATCGGGTGAATAGTGAGGCCTATAATTCCATAAAATTACAACTATAACTTCAAAAAATTATACAAGACTTTATAATTCCATACTTAAAAATCAATTTTCCAACAATTTTTTTTTAAAAAAAGTCTACAATAGGTTTATGGCATTAGAGTCAGGGGCGGATCTATAGTTATCCCAGGGGTTGCCCGGGATACCCCTCAACTTTCTTGGCTAAGTGCTATTTTTTTCTTCTCTGTTTCATTTATCGGATACCCTTGATCAAATTAATATTAGGATACCCCTAAGCACATCTAAGAACCACAGGAAAACACTAGAAGTGAAAAATAGGAGATCAAAAGATGGATATCATCATGGTGGATTTTTTTGCTTTCCAGGCGATGTAGTCTTAGCAGAGAAAGAAGAAGATGAATAGTACTGCTTTTAATTGTAGGTCCGGCTAGGGGAGGATCTAGTCGCCTAATCCTTGTATACAAACCAACCCGGTTGTGCGGAATCCAACCGAGATAGCAAACCGAGATCGAACACACAATATAATGACACACAAGACTCAACGATTAACACCTCTGTATTAATACGTATGAAAGATTCGGTTACAATACAATGTTTACAAATGTATTCTGTAAACTCTCTCTCTCGTGTGTGTGTGCTCTGTTCTTGTGTCTCACATTTTCAGACTTGAGACTGTCTATTTATAGCACCAGTACCACGAAACAGATCTTTGGCGAATCAGACCTTGGCGAATCACAACATCATTGGCGAAACTGAGGTGATGTTGACGAAACATGCTTGTTTCGTCAACTGTACATTTGTTTCGTCGCCAATGGGCTTTGGCCCATAGTTGTTGAAGCCCATGCTGAGTTCTGATTGGCCCAAGCTTAAATAACATGCATGCACACGGTTCCGATTAACTTGTTTTCATATTTGTGAAGTTTAGTCAAAGATGACATCATCATGACATCATCATGATGATGTCATGATGATGTGTCAAGCGGGAAACATTCTCGGCTCTCCGTGCTTCGCGTGTCGAACACTGGGGCGCACGACGGAGGAATGTCGTGACGTCGGGCTTGAGCCGAACCTAACCGGGTCGAACCGGACCAAGTCGCGTCGAGTCGAGTCGCGTCCACATACATGTATCAACAAACTCCCCCTTGGACGCTACTCGCGAGATTCGCCTTTCATGTCTTCTATGTCGGAGGATCTTCAAAGTCTTCACGTCTTGTAAGAAGAAAGTGTATCAACAAACTCCCCGTTTCATGTAGGAAGTGTGTTGACAAACTCCCCCTTAACATAAGCTCTCCTTTGAGGTATGCTCGTGAATCTTTTGATCTTCAATACTTGAGATCCTTATGGTGTTGATGATGGCCAGCGGCAACTCGATCATCTTCATCATTTGAGTGCCTTCACGTTGTGTCTTCATTCCGAGGCTTGTCATCGACCATGTTCTCCTTGCCTTTAGAATCTGCACATGCAAGAAATCTAAACGCGTAATGAGAACAACTGCTTGGAATGTAGTAAACATAAACAAACGACACACGTGTGACCATTGTTTAATCAAACACCGTCCGACAGTTTGAAAGTTTAATGTATTTTATCAATTTCAATTTTAACTTTCAACACTTGCAAATTTTGACCGTTTATGAAGATTTAGTCACTTTGGTTTTCGTTCAGCTTTCAAGCAACGAAGACTTGAGATCCAACATCGTACAATCGAAAATAAGATAAAAATAAAATCTTTTTGGCTTTTAGAAAGTTTATATTAAAACACACCTAAAATCTTTTTGGTATTTTTGAATATTTCAAATGTAAAGACAGAAAGCAGTAAATAAATATATACAAAGATGCGGAAAACTGAAAGCATTAAATAAATATTTACAGACATTCTTTTTGTGAGTTTCGAGGGTAAGAGAATCATATCAGTGTACGGTCATGTCAAAACACTCTTGTTGTTCAATTAGTTAACATTAAGATAAGCATCCTATAACGATTATCGGTATTGTTGTCCACTTAAGCTCAACTTATCAGATGTAATCATGGCGAGGGGATACGTTAAGGTATGATTTATACTTACCGACCGATGTTCATCCACATCACGACACATTCCCGTATCAAGGTATGCACGAGGGTTCATCTTACCGGTGAGTATATCGATTATCATCTGTTTGACCGTATATGATGTGAGATACTCACTTATTTTGAATGAAAACAAGCCCTATGTGATAGAATCACTTATTGATGAGGAACTTGATTTTCAGATGCATGAGGGCACAGGAGCAAGTCCGTGAACAGGTCAGTACTTTCGTACAGCAGAGAGACGAACTTAACTCCCGGATAAATGTGATATATTATCACTTATTTTGTTTGGACATGTGATTGTTGATCACTTATTGAGGTCGTATGCAGTATGTACACGTATGTATGGTATCATGGAAGATCTAGACTTGCGTCCCCGTTATTTTTCGGTAAAAGATACAACCATGATACCCAGATGATAAGCAGCATAAAGACCGAATATCTCAGAACCTCGGCAATCTCTCAAACGAAATTTCGGTACTAAGACCATATGCCAATGAATGGTTCCCACCTGGTCTTCAGTCGATTTAAGATTTATATCACCCTGCACACTTTAAAATGATTGTGAGCCTACCGATACATCTTATATAGAGCTGCTTATCGTTTTTCAGTTTAGGTTTAAAGAGGTTTGGACAGACCACTGATGTACTATCATTTTCTCTTTTGCTCGCCAGGAAACTCATTTTTGTTTTTCTATTGTTTTTGTGTTTTTGAAATTTTTCGATGTTTTTGGATTTTCAAATTTTGGATTTACTCCCCCTAAAATCAATAAACTAAGACAAATTTAAAACACAAAGGTATTTACAAAAATGATTTTCCGATGTTGGTTTTACTCTTGCTTGACCTTAATGCCGTTTACCAATAATAAATAGTCAAATCTTGATTTGTCAAATGCTTTGGTAAAAAGGTCGGCACGTTGGTCATCGGTGTGGACGTAAGCGACATCGATTAGCCTTTTCTCAAAGCAATCACGTATGAAGTGATATTTGATTTCGATGTGCTTAGTCTTTGATGCTGCACAGGATTTCTAGTGATCTGTAATGCAGCAGAATTATCAACGTAAATAGGAGTAGATAGGAATTCAAAACCGTAGTCGCGCATTTGTTGTTGGATCCATAGGACTTGGGAGCAACAACTTGAGGCAGCAATGTATTCAGCTTCGCATGTTGATGTAGCGACACAAGTCTGCTTCTTGCACTGCCATGTGACTAGGCGATTTCCCAAAAACTGACATCCAGCCGTTGTGGATTTGCCGTCGATTTTGCATCCGCCAAAATCAGAATCACTGAATGCGATCAAGTCAAAGTTATTATCCCTAGGGTACCATAGACCGGTGTCAGGGTAACCCTTCAAATAACGAAAAATCCTTTTTACAGCTGCAAGATGTGAGGACTTCGGGTTCACTTGATATCTGGCAAGCAGGCACGTTGGGTACATTATATCTGGTCTTGATGCTGTGAGGTACATAAGAGATCCGATCATCGCGCGATAGTGTGAGGGGTTAACAACTTCACCCTTCAAGTCTGGATTAATTCCGTGATTTTGCGGCAATGGGGTACCGATGGGCGTTGCATCAGACATCTGGAACCGGCTCAAGATGTCACCAACATATTTAGTCTGATGGATGAATATCCCAGACTCAGTTTGTTGTACTTGTAGGCCCAAAAAGAAAGTCATTTCCCCCATAGCACTCATCTCGAATTTATCCTGCATAATGCGCTCGAAATTCCTACACAAAACATCATTAGTAGAACCAAAAATAATATCATCAACGTATACCTGTACCAAAAGAAGATCTCCATCTTGTTCTTTGATGAAAAGAGTACAATCGATAAGACCTCTGCGAAATCCATTCTCCAGCAGATAATTAGATAAGGTTGCGTACCAAGCTCACGGTGCTTGATGTAGACCATAGAGAGCTTTGTTGAGCAACCAAACCCGATCGGGATGGATAGGATCTTCAAAACCTGGAGGCTGTTCGACGTACACCTCTTCTTCCACCACACCATGTAAGAATGCACTTTTCACGTCCATCTGGTATACCTTGAATCCTTTGAATGAGGCATAAGCCAGAAAAATCCGAATTGCTTCTAGACGTGCAACAGGTGCATATACTTCGTTGTAGTCGATCCCTTCAATCTGACGAAAACCTTGAACGACTAGCCTTGCTTTGTTTCGAATAACGACTCCACGGTCATCCTTTTTGCATTTAAACACCCAACGGGTACCAATCTTCTTGTAACCAGCAGGTTTCTCTACGAGTTTCCAGACACCAAGCTTCTGGAATTGTTGCAGTTCTTCCTGCATTGCTTCAACCCAAGAGCTATCTTTCAAAGCTTCTTTCCAAGTTCTTGGTTCTTCCTGTGAGACATAACACGCGAAAGACCAATCGTTTTGTTGACCAGATTCTCTAATAGCTGCATACAGGCCTGCATTGTTATTGTTCCGCAACATGTTTCTTGTTTGAACGCCACTCTGTACATTTCCGATGATGTTTTGTTGAGGATGGGTATTGTGAATCCTTGTTTCAGGATTATCTTGAACTGGAATATTTGTACCCAGATTGTTGAGATTGAGATCAACAACCAGTTCAATGCCCGGAATTGACGAAGAGGATGATGCAGTAGCTTCAGCTGTTCTAGGGGCGTCCACTGGAGGAGTACCCTCTGAAGTACCATGAACTGCTGTTATTGGAGCTTCTTGATCTGCATCGAGAAATTCATCATCCTCTGAAGATTCGTTCAATTCGGTAGCATCGTGAAAATCCTCATTGTCGAGAGCACTATTGTTCACTGAAGATGGTTCTTGATTAACAATAATTGGACGAACCAACGGTGAATCTGTTGCATTGTCACTCTCGAAAAACATCCTTGCAGCAGCATTTTCTTCAACTGCTTCAACATTGATCGAATTGAAAAAGTCATCGTACTCAAACATCCAAGGCTGACCAGGATTTCTGACCGGTAAAGTGTGCCTTTGTACTCTGACTTCAGACCATTCCTCGACCCTTTTAGTCTCTAGATTCCAGACTCTTAAGTTCGGGGTGGAATACCCAAGAAAGTATCCATCAATTGCTCTTGCCCCAAACTTTCCATTTGGATCGATTATTGTGCACGGAGCTCCAAACGGTTCAAGATATGACAAATCTGGTTTCCGTTTGTTAATAAGCTCAAAGCAGGTCTTGTTGTGCCTTTTGACTGTGAGGACTCGGTTCAACGTGTAACAAGCAGAGGACACAACTTCAGTCCAGAAGGGAATTGGCAACTGTGACTCTACTAACATTGTCCTAGCAGTCTCGATCAATGTGCGGTTCTTACGTTCAGCGACGCCATTCTGTTGAGGAGTATAAGCTGCACTAAATTCGTGAAGAATACCTTTTGAAGTGCAAAACTCCGCCATGGCATGATTTTTGAATTCAGTACCATTGTCGCTACGTATCCGCCTAACTTTCAAGTTATACAAATTCTCAATCTGAATGATCAAGTTTTTGATAATACCGAAGGTTTCGCTCTTGTGTGCCATGAACGCCACCCAAGAAAATCTTGAATAATCATCAGTTATCACGAGGCAGTATTGATCATTCCTAATACTTTTGTGCTTGACAGGACCGAACAAATCCATGTGCAAACGTTCAAGAGGAACAGCCACCGTGTTGATTTTCTTTGTAGGATGTCGCTTCTTCGTTTGTTTTCCTTTCTGGCACGAGACACAGAAGTCTTGAAGATGGAAGTTTTTAAGAGGAACACCATTCACCAATTCATTTGACACCAAATGATTCATTTTGCGTAAGTGAATGTGACCCATTCGTCTGTGCCAAGAGATTGAGTCTTTTTCTGTGGCTTTGGAAACGAAACAAGTTGCTTGTGCAGACGTTGTGATAGCTTGGCTCATATCAAGGACATACAGATCATTTATCCTTGGAGCCGACAAGAGAATCCATTCTTTCGGAATTTTGAAGCCGGGTTTCAGCACATAACATCCATTTGCATCAAAGTGTACTGAGAACTGCTTATCACAAATTTGAGAAACACTAAGAAGATTGTGATCAAGTTGTTGTACGAAGTTGATCTTATCAAAGCTAACAACCCCGTTGGAAATCATTCCTTCACCCGTAATATATCCGCCTTTATCTCCAGCAAAAGCAACATAACCTCCTCTAATAGATTTGACGTCGTAGAGAAGCTTCATGTCGCCTGTCATGTGCCTGGATGCCCCACTATCAACAATCCAATGACTACTGATAGTTCCTCCTGGAACACCCTGCACATGAACTCAATTGATTAGTTGGAGATGGGGACCCAAGCCATTGTGGTCTTGGGTCTTCCATTTTCATCAACAACAATAACTTCTATTCTTTGATGATTTGAAAATTGTGATGGTCCCCCTGATTCAATAACCGATTTTGGTTTCCAGGTCTGTTGAGTTTTACCAGTTTGATTGTTTGACAATTTAACTTCATGATTGTTTGAAGTTTTTGAAAACTTTGAACTTTCTGGTTTAACTGAAACAGATTGTTTTTGAACCACATCAGTTTTAAGTGCCTTTTCAATTACCTTGACCTGTTGGCGTTTCTGTTTCTTTTCCCTTTCTCTTACGAGGCGGGGATCTTGTTTTGCAGAAACAGATCGCTTTTGGTGATTGTGTTCACGGGGACCATCTTCTTTGGCTTTTAATTTATGAAGATACGGACAATTTCGAATTACATGTCCAATTGTACCACATTCGAAACATGATCTTCGTTCAACAAACCCCGAAGTATCATGTGATCGTCTTGCCGATGATGAACTTTGTGATCCCGAGGTACTAGGTTTTGAACTATTTGGTTCATTCCTTTTCATCACTGTTGCTTTCTTGACAAAATCTAAGTTAGATTGATTTTTAAACTTTTCAATTTTGTCCGTTCCCTTAGATTTCACAAAGTTCACATTCTTTTTCTTCTTCTGATTCGGCTTCCTTTGACTCTGAGTCGGTGTTTTACCTCTTGGTTTGGTATGGTTTTGCTGCCTTTTCTCTGTTGGTAATTTTTGATTGCCATATTGTTTTCGAATTTCGGCCTTTGGAATAGGAGGGCACTGTGTCACTGTAACATGTGATCCTGTCTTTCCCAAAAACTTACTTGTTGAATTTTCAAAGACTTTACTGATTAATGATTGATTAACATTCTTAATAGGAAAATCTTTGTCTGAATAAATTTTATTATCACCAACAAGAGTGTACAGCAAATCCACACTCTCCGACTCTTTTGCAGACGTAGACTCGGTTGCAGCAGTCTTAGCGGGCTTTGCGGGAGGATCACATAGAATATGATTCTCAAGAGGTATGTCCTCTTCTTTGATTACCGCATCAGATTTTGCTGAATCAGTATCATCAGATTCATCATCAGAAGAATCAGCATCCTCAATCACAACTGGAGAATCCTGATTCTGTTCAGCAGTTACAAATGTATCTGCTGACACATCTGAATCTGATGATACTTCTTTCTTGTATCCGAGTCCTGTTGCAAATTCCTCAACATCTAAAGGAACAGATGGTTCAAAGAAAACTCTATCTTCCTCATCCGGCATGGCATCATAATTATGTCTCACAGGTGGTGGACATTTCTTGTAACCTATGCATGTGACATCCCGTTTCTCTTTCTGTACGTCAATGATGTGATCCAACACATAGCTAGAGCTCAAATAACTGTCCAGCTTAAGTTGGATCGCCTCACTTTCAGTTTTGACACAAGCCATTTCCTTTTGCATTACTTCCAGACGAGTTATATACAAATTAATGTCAGTTTGTTTTCTGGAAACCATTTTAGTCAACTCGGTTTTATCTTTCTTTAACTTTTCAATTACTGACTTAAACTCCTTTTCATGATTTTCATAAAACATGTTGGCTTCAGTGCACTTCGAAAGATCAACGGTCAATTTCTGATTGTGAATGAATGTCACATCATATTTCTCTTGCAAAGCCTCGTGTTTGCTTTGCAATTCACACCACTTATCATTCAATGAAACATGTTTGTCTTGCAAGTCAAACAAACTAGCTTGTAAAGCATCATGTTTGCCTTGCAACTCAGACATGTTTGCCTCTAAATCAGCACATTTAACAGTTAAACTATCACAGTTATCACAACTAACAGAAGTGGGTTCATCGACACATACCTGACTTGATGAACTGTCGACATTAGCCATAAAGGCTGAATGGAGAGAAGACGAAGAATAAGCAGCTTGATCCACCAAAATAGATCTTCATTGAATTCCTGCTCCACCTTCTTCCAAAAGCTCATCAATATCTGCATCAACTGACGCACTTGATGTGTCATCCAAATGATCATCGCCTGAACTCGAGGATTCTTCATCTGAATTTCTACTATAACCAAAAGAGTCTTCATCCTCAGAAGATTCACCACCATTGGCGGAAGATTCTCCACCACTGTCGTGATTTAAATCCTTAACCACTTCAGCAAAACATGCTGTTCCATCTGGAGCATCATTTCCCAACTGGATTGACCAATCACAACCTTCATCTACTTGAACCACAAGTGCCTGGTTGGCATTAGATGGTCCAGCTTGACTCTGGTTGTTGACAGGCACCAGTGTGCGCTCATTGTTCCTTACTTGGTTCTGATTTGCCCTGTTGCCTTGACCTCTGAAAGGATTTTGGTTTCCATGTTGAGATGGCCTCGTACATTCACGTTTGAAATGACCACGTTCACCACAATTGAAACACTTAACCGCCTGCTTATCAAACCCATACTTGGTGTCTTTCTTGCTTTCCAAGCTGGTTCTACCGGTTCTTTCCATGAAATCCTTTGCTCGCCTAACAGCACTGGCAAAGGCCCACTTGATGTCTATCATCTCCATCTCCTCTTTATCGATTTGCTGATAGTCTTCTTGTGTCAGATTAATGTTACCAATCTGACCTTCCACTAATCCACAGTATGCGCTCACCAAAGTGTTTAGCAGCTCCATGTGTTCCTTTGCTACTTCCACACTGAATTTAGAAAAGCTTGAGGTGTCGAGCCGTACTGTATTTGGCTTTGATTGTTGACCAGCAGATGATGTGCTTCCATAACACGCTTGTTGTTGAGGAGGAAGTGGATTCCCATACATGTCTGTTGGTCCGGTAGATCGAACAGGTAATGGATTTCCAAACATATCAGTTGCTCTGATAGGTCGTTGGCTTTGCTGCTGTGGTACTGGCTGAGGAACTGGTTCAAGCGGATTTCCATACATGTCTGTTGCAGGAGGCTTGACCGGAACTTGGATAGTATTGCCATACATGTCAGTGCTAGACACAAACGCTGTTTGAATTGGAGCGTGTGAAGAAGGTTTTGTAGAAGTGCTAGAAGTTCCATAATACATTTCAGGATTTTGTGGCACGGGAACTCTTTTTGCCTTGAGAGTTTCTTCCTGATTCTTGTTTTCCAGGAGTTGAACAAAGTCATTGAAGCTCGTTGTTGCTAAAGTACCATTGTACTTCATGATTTCCAAGAAAGTATTCCATTGAGGTGGCAACGCATCTGCAAACCTTTTTACAATCTCTGCTGAAGTTGTAACAACCCCAAAATTTGCTAATTCAGTCAGCAAATGATTAAATCGACTTGTCAAATCTCCTAAAGATTCATTCTCCATACAAGTAAAACCATCAAACTCTTTCTTTAGCAGGTCTTTTCTCAATTGACGTGTCGCTTCATTTCCTACGCCCCTTGTCTTCAATGCGTCCCACAACCTCTTCGTTGTCTTGTAACTGACAAATTGATGATAAATATCTTTACTTAAAGCCTGAGTGAGAATGGCATATGCCTTCTTTTCCAAATCATAGACCTTCTTCTGATCTTCCGTAAGATCTGCAAACGTAGCAGCAGATGATGCGGCAACTTCTATTGTTTGATCGAAATCTGTGATGAACCGCAACCACAATTCTGTATTTTGGCCAAGGACGTATGTATGAAATCTGTCAATCCATCCTGGATATTCATATAAGTGCATCAACTTTGGAGGCCGATTCAAACTTCCGGTTTCACTCTCGCTTAAGAGAATGCTTTGAACACTTGGAGTTTGATTTGATACGAATGCCCATTGACCGGTAGAAATTGCATTAGCTTGAGAAGATAACGGTGCGGGAGACGGAGTACCAAAATACATATCTGTATTTACCGGAGTACCCCATCTTGGATTCATTTTTGATCAAGAATAATAATACCTGAAAATCACACCTAAGTCAAACGGTTAAATCACAAATTGAGACCTTCTGTTTAAAAATAGACAAGTGTTTCAACGAAACAAAATGTTTCCACGAAACAGACTTTGTTAATTTTACGAAACAGATTTTGAAATCCTTATGTTATTGACGAAACAGGATGATGTATGGGCCCAAGATTTGTTCGGCGAAACAACGGCCCAGTTACTAAGCCCACCTCAAAAATGACGAAACTGACAATCTTGTTTCGTCTAACACACTTCGGCGAAACAAAGTTAAATGAATGATGTTGGGCTGTTGCTAATTAGATCTAGGCCCACGGTTGTTTTTGTTTTTTTGTTTTTTTTTAATGTTAAAAACTGACAAATTGTTGGGCTTCACCTAATAGTAATTAACACCGGCCCAAACCACTTCTGATTTAAAGTTAACGAAACAGTCTGACACAACACCCTTTGTCAACTCTGCACACGTCTAAACTCACCAAACAAAATGATTATTTACCAACTTGTACTGAATTGATAATATTTTATTAATCCGATCACAATTTTCAAGACACAAACAATCTTTGATAAAACACTTTGAAGATCAAAAAGTGTGAAATGAAGAACACACTTGAATGTGAGATGAACTTGATGAATATTCTGGAAAAACCTAATCTTTCAAACACAAATTTTTTTTTTTTTTTTCAAAATATAATCAAAACCAACACACTAAACATGCAAACATGAACATATTGAGGTTTTGATAATCAAAATCAGCAAAAATACATGGTTTTTCAGAAAAAAATAAACTTTTAAGCTTGAAGAACAACTTGAAAAACACTCGGTTTTAACAAGGAGAGAGCCAAGGCTCTGATACCACTTGTAGGTCCGGCTAGGGGAGGATCTAGTCGCCTAATCCTTGTATACAAACCAACCCGGTTGTGCGGAATCCAACCGAGATAGCAAACCGAGATCGAACACACAATATAATGACACACAAGACTCAACGATTAACACCTCTGTATTAATACGTATGAAAGATTCGGTTACAATACAATGTTTACAAATGTATTCTGTAAACTCTCTCTCTCGTGTGTGTGTGCTCTGTTCTTGTGTCTCACATTTTCAGACTTGAGACTGTCTATTTATAGCACCAGTACCACGAAACAGATCTTTGGCGAATCAGACCTTGGCGAATCACAACATCATTGGCGAAACTGAGGTGATGTTGACGAAACATGCTTGTTTCGTCAACTGTACATTTGTTTCGTCGCCAATGGGCTTTGGCCCATAGTTGTTGAAGCCCATGCTGAGTTCTGATTGGCCCAAGCTTAAATAACATGCATGCACACGGTTCCGATTAACTTGTTTTCATATTTGTGAAGTTTAGTCAAAGATGACATCATCATGACATCATCATGATGATGTCATGATGATGTGTCAAGCGGGAAACATTCTCGGCTCTCCGTGCTTCGCGTGTCGAACACTGGGGCGCACGACGGAGGAATGTCGTGACGTCGGGCTTGAGCCGAACCTAACCGGGTCGAACCGGACCAAGTCGCGTCGAGTCGAGTCGCGTCCACATACATGTATCAACATTAATTTATTTATTTTATGGCATTTTAAAAGGACAGGACATCAAGCAAGTTGACTGACAACATGTTTTAGTCAAAGAAATTTTATGGCTTGTTTATCGTTTTTCAATATATTTATTTTATAAGAAATTTTTGTGTTAGCTTTAAAAGTGATAAAGTAATATAGTTTTTGTTGATTTCTCTAGTCTACACATCATCCTAAGAAATGATAAACTAATTTCGTTTTTGTTGATTACTCTGCTATACATTATGGTAGGTTATAATTTTGTTTTTGTTAACTTTTAGTGATTAATATTATTTATTCTATACATTTAATATATACATCTTAATGAAATTATCAGTGAATACACTAAACAACTAAAAGTTTCTGGTTTCATCACTGTCTAAGCAAAGATATTCTAGCACGAAAGGATCAAAACTGGATTTTAGGTTATAGTAAAGTTACTAACTTCTGTTGTCGTTGTGTATTTGATTGTATAAATTTACGGTAAAAAAATATATTTTATGAATGTACGGTCAATAAAAAATTGGGATACCCCTGAATTGTTCTTTTAGTTCCGCCACTGATTAGAGTCTTGATTGCGTCAAGTTCTGGATCACTTAAAAGACGATATTCATTATTTCGTCATCCTCACCAGCAAGAACATAACTATTTCGTTTCCTGCAATATAAAAGAAGAAGTTAACGAACGGGTTTTATGGTATGCATGATGTCTCTTATGGTATGCATGATGTCTCTGGTAGCCAGTTCAACCGGTAATACTATTTTTTAGGATTTCGCTACCGGTTGGTACCGAGCTCATCCTTATATTTAATGTAATGCAACGTATATACATTTTATATTTTTTTAGGTTTTATTTCATTTTATATCTTTTTAAACATGTTCTCCATCGGTTATCATTGTTAAACCATCTTTTAGTTTTTCAGATACGCAAACTTGAAGAGCGTGAAAGAGTTGATTTACATGAGAGTTTACGACAACCTCAACATGTAGATGATTCCTTTGACTGATTACCCCATTGTGGAGAAAGTTTTCTTTTTATTTCTTAACTTCTATGTTTAATTGTTACACCGTGTATCACATAAGTTACTAATAAAACGTCTAATGTTGAATTCAAAGAAGTTTCTAGAGATTTATAAAATATTCATGTATTATGTTAGTTTAAATGTCTAATTTTGCTCGCTATTTATACTTTGAATAAATTTTTTTTGTCTTCCAATGTATGTTTTTTACATAGTATTAAATTTGAACATAAATAATTGGTTTTTTGTTGAAGCCGCGTTTAACACGGGCATTAGCCTAGTATATATATATACATATATATATATATATATATATATGAGTTATGACACTATTTTTGGATGTGCAACTAAAGCAAACCCGTTGTAGGTCCGGCTAGGGGAGGATCTAGTCGCCTAATCCTTGTATACAAACCACCCCGGTTGTGCGGAATCCAACCGAGATAGCAAACCGAGATAGAACACGCAAGAAAACGACACACAAGATTCACCGATTAACACCTCTGTATTAATACGTATGAAAGGTCTGTTACAATGCAATGTTTACAAATATATTCTGTAAACTCTCAAAGTTTGTAGGTCCCGAAATCTGAGGATCGATTACGAACCGAATCTCTTGTTTATAGTAAACACGGTTACGCGTGCGGAATCCACGTAACTATGCCAAATCAAACATATATAGCATAAATAACAACGGATTAATCAATGAAACACAATCTATTGATTAACGGGATGAGAACCGATAACAACTGATACAAACACAGTTCAGACTAAATTTTGGCAGAGTTTTGTTACTATGGTCTGTTTCTCATCTCTGAGTTCAAATGAACACAAAGTGTTGCTTATATAGTCCCTGGGTCACAGATATCGACGAAACACAGAAGTGTTTGACGAATCTGAACATGGGCCAGACATTGGGCCTGGAACAGCCCAATACATGACGAATCAAGGTCTGATTCGTCATGACCTTCAACGAAACAGAAGTCTGTTTCGCCATGAAGTGTTCCGACGAAACAGAAGTCTGATTCGTCGAGGACTGCAACTGTTGTGTTTGTTCCTGTTATCAGACAGTAACAATCAGCAACATATAAACATAGTAATGACAAAACTACCCTTTAATGCAACATGCATTGTTCATAATACATTACATACCAAAAGAGACAAATAAGTTGTACACAAGTAGATAGGAGGATATCTGACTTGGTCAACATAACATACAGACTCGATAATTAATAAAAGACCATTACAAAATACATCGTTAAAACAAGACTAGTTACAGACACTAAAAATGCATCAACAAACTCCCCCTTGTCTGTTACTCGTCTTTGGTCTTCTAATCTTCCTTCAGTGTTGTTCAGACCACGTACTGCCCGAATGAATACCCCTGTAGTAGCAAAAACACGCTACTCTCTGAAACTTTAACGCTTGTCGTTCATCTTGGTCTTCATAGAAAATATCATGACGATATAATCTTCCAATATCAGCTTCAGACATGTTGACGATCCACATCGGATCCAACATCCTGTAGTTAGCACGACCATCTCTGAACACAATAACAGCTTCATGAGTATCCGAGTCGTAGCACCACAATGCCATGTCTTCAAGAAAATCCTGCTTCATAGGCATCAATGGGATTTTACCTACTACCCTCGGAGGCTGATAAACAAGTTTATATCTGCAAGTGTTGGTGTCCGGATCAAGAGTAAACTTGATCGGTTGATAAACAGGAAATTGTGGCTTATAGGATTCATCCTTCCAGCCTGACTTCTTGTTTACTTTCACCAGACGCTCAAATAAAGTAGCGCCATCGTATTTTTCACGATTGATAAGCTTAAGCCTTGTCAACGCAGAAACATCATAGAATGGTAAGGAAAGAATGCTCAGTAGTGAATTGAAATACAGAATCCCATATTCACGTTTAATAGCAATGCAGTGAATATCTTGAACAAACATCCAGCATAAAATCCTTCCACTAGGCTTCTTTTCAAATTGCAGATAGTCTACTTGAGCTTTTTCAGGTAACGGCTTGAACTTGGGCCTAAACTTTAGCCCATGACGAAACAGAATTGGGCTCCTTTGATTCGTCGTATGTTATGACGAATCAGATTTGATTCGCCAACTTAGGTCTGATTCGTCGACTAGTGTGATTCGTCACCACTTGTGATTCGTGACAGGTCTGTTTCACCAACAGATTTTTCAAAACAGCAACACCCAGGCTGGAAATATTTTGCAGTCAAAACAGATTATGAACACAATTCCATTCAGTTTGAATTTTCAAATGCAAGAACGTTTTTATGAAGAAGGTTTCAGGCTTCCGGTATAAAACACCAAGCAACAACTTTGGCTTAATCAGAAACGAACTTTACACAAATATACTAAAAACAAATTTAAAGCATGGTAAACTAAATGAAAATGCGGAAAACTGTTAAAAACAGTAAACAACTGTACAAGTGTAACCTTTTTGCGAATCTCAAGGACAAGGAATCATACCAGCTTACGGTCTTAGTCAACATGATTTTGATTCTGTTTAAAGCTCTGGATAAGTATACTACCTCGATTATCGGTATTGTGGTCCACATAAGCTCAAACTGATCAGACATAATCATAATTTAAGAGATACGATTAACGGTAAGGATTATACTTACAAGTCGATGTAAATCCACTCACGACACATTCCCGTATCAAGGTATGCACGAGAATTCATCTTACCGGTGAGTATACCGTTTATCATCTGTTTGACCGTATAAAAATGTGAGAGACTCACTTATTTTGATTGAAAACAAGTCCTATGTGATAAAATCACTTATTGATGAGGAACTTGATTTGCAGATGCATGAGGGCACAGGAGCAAGTCCGTGAACAGGTCAGTACTTCCGTACAGCAGAGAGACGAACTTGACTCCCGCAAAGAATCTGTGATAATTTATCACTTATTTTGTTTGGACATGTGATTGTTGATCACTTATTGAGGTCGAATGCAATATGTACACGTATGTATAGTATCATGGAAGATCTTAGACTTCGTCTCCGTTATTTTTACGGTTTGATACAACCATGATACCCAGATGATAAGCAGCATAAAGACCGAATATTTCAGATCTCGGCAATCTCTCAAACGAGATTTCGGTACTAAGACCATATGCCAATGAATGGTTCCCACCTGACTTGAAGTCTGTTAGGTTTGTATCATCCTGCACATTTTAGTCTGATTGTGAGCCTACCGATACATCGTTAGTAGAGATACTTATCATTTTTCTTTTTATTTTGCATTTTGAGCACATTGACCGACCACACCAGTGAATTTCATCATTTTCTTTTATCCAAGAAACTCATTTTTGGTTTTTCTATTGTTTTTGAATTTTTGAAATTTTCAAACGAAAAGACAGAAAGTAAAGACATCTTTTTGGATTTTGAACTTTTACAATGTTTTTGTATTTTCTTGAAATATCTCCCCCTAAAATTCGCAAAGTTTACGAAAACTAAAATCTTTTTGAATTTTCAAAGTTTATAAAGAAAATATTTACAAAAACGATCAGCCAAAGAAGTTTACTCGGGTATCAACTTAATGCCATTGACCAAAAGTAGATAATCAAAACGTGATTTATCAAAAGCTTTTGTAAACAGGTCGGCACGTTGGTGATCAGTGGGGACATGAACGACATCGATTAACCTCTTATCAAAACAGTCACGGATAAAGTGATATTTAATGTCGATGTGTTTAGTCTTAGAATGTTGCACAGGATTTCTAGTGATTTGCAAGGCAGCATTATTATCAACAAAAATACGAGTAGATAGGAATTCTAAACCGTAGTCGCGCATTTGTTGTTGTATCCAAAGAACTTGGGAGCAACAACTCGAGGCAGCAATATATTCTGCTTCACATGTTGATGTAGCAACACACGTTTGCTTCTTGCACTGCCACGTGACGAGGCGATTTCCTAGGAACTGACATCCTGCTGTTGTCGATTTGCCATCGATTTTGCAACCACCGAAATCAGAATCACTGTATGCAATTAATTCAAAACTATCATCCCTAGGGTACCAAAGACCTAAGTCTGGGCATCCCTTCAAATAGCGTAGAATCCTTTTGACAGCTGACAGATGAGAGGCCTTCGGGTTTGCTTGATATCTTGCTAGTAAGCATGTTGGGTACATGATATCAGGCCTCGAAGCGGTAAGATACATGAGAGATCCGATTATGGCACGATAGTACGAGGAGTTGATGCTTTCTCCCTTCAAATCCGGAGTAATCCCGTGATTCTGCGGAAGTGGGGTACCAATGGGCGTTGCATCTGACATTTGGAATCGGCTCAAAATGTCACCAACATATTTAGTCTGATGGATGAATATCCCAGACTCTGTTTGTTGAACTTGAAGGCCCAAAAAGAAATTCATCTCTCCCATAGCGCTCATTTCGAACTTTTCTTGCATAACACGTTCGAATTGCCTGCACAAAGAGTCATTAGTAGACCCAAATATTATATCATCAACATATACCTGCACCAGCAGAAGATCTTCATCTTGTTCTTTGATAAAGAGTGTGCAATCAATAAGACCTCGTCTAAATCCATTCTCCAGAAGATAGTTTGATAAGGTTGCGTACCAAGCCCTAGGTGCTTGATGTAGACCATAAAGAGCTTTGTTGAGCAACCAAACCCGATCTGGGTGAATAGGATCTTCAAAACCTGGAGGTTGTTCGACATGCACCTCTTCTTGAACAATACCATGAAGAAAAGCACTTTTAACGTCCATCTGGTAAACTTTGAATCCTTTGAAAGAAGCATAAGCTAAGAAGATTCGAATAGCTTCCAGACGTGCAACAGGTGCATAAACTTCATTGTAGTCAATGCCTTCAATCTGACGAAAGCCCTGAACAACCAGTCTCGCTTTGTTGCGAATAACAACTCCACGATCATCTTTCTTGCATTTATAAATCCATCGTGTTCCAATTTTCTTGTAATTCTCCGGTTTTTCAACAAGCTTCCAAACACCAAGCTTTTGAAATTGCTGCAGTTCGTCCTGCATGGCTTCAACCCATGAATTATCTTTTAAAGCTTCCTTATAAGATTTTGGTTCTTCTTGTGAAACGTAACACGCGAAAGACCAATCATTTTGTAGACCAGATTCTCTAATAGCTGAATACAAACCAGCACTCGGGTTGTTTCTCCGCTGATTACGTGTCTGCACACCTTGTTGGACATCTCCTATGATATTCTGCTGTGGATGGGTATCGTGTATCCTCATTTCAGGATTTTCAGGAACACGAGCATTAACACCCAAATTGTTAATATTAAGATCAACAACCAACTCTACACCTGGAATATGCGTAGAAGTGGATGCATTTCCTTCAGCAGTATCATCGACTTGCACATGAGGAGTATCAACAGAAATACCCTGAACAGGAACAACTGGAGATTTAGTACCTTCAGTCGCATCAAGATTTTCTTCATCTTCTTCTGATGACTCATTGTATTCAGTAGCATTCTCAACTTCCTCATTTTGAACCGTGTTGTTAGACGAATTAGAACTTTGTGAGTTAACAACAACAGGTCTAACTAATGATGACTCAGCAGCATTGTCACTATCAAATATCATTCTAGCAGCTGCAGAATCTTCATCAAAAGTTGGCAGGTCAAAGGAATTGAATAGCCCATCATAATCGAACATCCAAGGATCACCTGGAGCTTTAACAGGATCTGTATATCTCTGAACCCGTACTTCACTCCATAATTCAATCTTTTTGGTAGTCAGATTCCAAACACGAAAATTTGGTGTAGCATATCCAAGGAAGAAACCCTCGATAGCTTTCGCTCCAAACTTTCCATCCGGATCAATCATAGTGCATGGACCACCAAAAGGTTCTAGAATTGAAAGATCTGGTTTCCTTTTCTGTAGAAGTTCGAAACAAGTCTTGCCATGTCTCTTAACCGTAAGAACTCGGTTTAATGTGTAGCAAGCAGTCGACACAGCCTCTGCCCAGAACTGAACAGGAAACGACGACTCTACCAGCATTGTTCTTGCAGTTTCAATTATCGTCCGATTCTTCCTCTCCGCGACACCATTTTGTTGTGGAGTGTAAGGAGAACTGTATTCATGAAGAATGCCTTTAGAAGTACAGAACTCGTCCATAATCCGGTTTTTGAATTCAGTTCCATTGTCGCTTCTGATCCTCTTAACTTTCAACGAGTAGAGATTTTCCAACATTGTAAGAAGATCCTTGAGGATTTGAGGAGTATCACTCTTGTGTGCCATAAAAGCTACCCAAGAAAATCTAGAGTAGTCATCAGTAACTACTAAACAATACACATCTCCGAACGTTGTTTTGTGTCTCATAGGTCCAAAAAGGTCCATATGAAGACGTTCGAGAGGCATGCCAACAGTGTTGATTTTCTTTAAAGGGTGAGACTTCTTTGTTTGTTTCCCTTTCTGGCACGAAACACAGATATCTTGTAGATGAAAACTTCTCACGGGTACGCCATTCACAAGATTGTTTTTCACCAAATGGTTCATTTTCCTCAAGTGAATGTGTCCCATTCTTCTGTGCCAAGATATAGACTCCTTCTCCGTGGCTTTCGAGACAAAACATGTGACTTGTGCAGAAGTCGTAATCGCTTGACTCATATCAAGAACATAAAGATCATTGATTCTTGGAGCCGATAAGAGAATCCATTCATCAGGAATTGTGAAACCAGGTTTAAGCACATAACAACCGGCATCATCGAAATGCACGGTGAACTTTTTATCGCAGATTTGCGACACACTGAGAAGATTATGATCAATTTGACGAACATAATTGATCTTATCGAAACATACCACACCATTGGAAATCATTCCCTCTCCAGTGATGTAACCGCCTTTGTCTCCAGCGAAAGCAACATAGCCTCCTTTAATGTTTCTCACATCATATAGAAGCCGTAAGTCGCCCGTCATGTGCCTAGATGCCCCACTATCAACAATCCAATGACTATTAATAGTTCCTCCTGGAACATCCTGCACATATCATCCAATGATTAGTTAAGGATGGGGACCCAAGCCAATGTGGTCTTGGGTCGTCCCTGAGCATCACGAATAGTGATCTCGATTTGTTGATGGTTTTCCAAACAAACAGCTCCCCCTGAACCTTCACTCTTCCTAGGTTTCCAAGTTTGTTTTTGTTTACCAGATTGAGTTTTGTAAACAAATTTTGAAATTTCTGGTTTTACAAGTGAAATTGGTTCCCTTGGAACAGAATTGACCTTAGGTTTTAAAGCCTTTTCTATTTTCTTCACATTTTGATGTCGTTGTTTCGATTCCTGTTCTTTAATAGTTCTTTTATCATGTTTAGGTGAAACAGGACGACATTTAGAGTGAATCGATTCAGGTGATGCTCTTTCAACAAATTTCGCTTTCAGAGTGTTAGCACAATCTTTGATGATGTGCCCAAACTCTCCACATTTAAAACACGTTCTCCTTTCAACAAACTTAGGAGAACTGGATCTACGATCAGATGTCGAATTTGTATAACCCGAGGTACTAGCTTGTTCATCACACCCGTTTGAATGTTGAGTGTAATTGTTTTGACTATCACGTTTTAAAATTTTGACTTGTACAAAATCAGTGTTTGACTTGTTAGCAAAAGTCTCAATTTTATCTGTACCCCTCGATTCTACAAATTTAACATTACTGTTTTTCTTCTGATAACGAGCCCCTTTTGTTTCAAATTTTGATTTAGAAACATTTGACAATTTAGCTCGTTGATCTGATTGTTTACCCTTAGAAGCAATAGGTTGTTGCTTTGAAGGTGATTTCTGATTTCCAAATTTCTTTTTAATTTCAGTCTTAGGAATTGGATTACATTGAGTCACATTAACTCCCTGAATCGACTTTCCCACAAACTTACTTTTGTTATTTTCAAAAACATTATCAATCAATGAAGGATTGACATTTTTAATTGGAAAATCATTATCTGAATAGATTTTAGAGTCACCAACCAAAGTGTACAACACAATATTACTTTTAACAGTAGACACAGGATTTATCACTTGTTGAACAACAGGTTGAACAGCAGGGGTAGGAGGATCACACAGAATATGATTCTCAATTGGAACTTCTACTCCTTTAAGTTTGTCAAGTGATTTATCCTGTTTACTCACATCTGATTCAGATTCATCATCCGACGACTCATAGTCCTCAATGGTTGGAGGACCTTGTTTCGTAGATGTTGACTCTTTTTGCTCAGAATTTGTACTTGGAGAATTGTCCGATTTGAATCCTAGGCCAGTAGTTACTTCCTCATAATCAAGAGGCACACTGGATTCAAACCGTGGCATTTCTTCTTCATCAGGCATATAAGTATAATCATGTCTCAAAGGGGGCGGACACTTCTTATACCCAACACCTCTCTTGTTTCCCTTTAGTTGTTGAACATCAATAATGTGATCGAGCACAAATCGGGAGTTAGAGTAACTCTCCAATTTTTGCTTGATTGCATCATGCTCACATTTGGCAATGGCTAGTTCCTTTTTAGTTTCCTCAACAATGTTAATGTAATCATTTATACTAACTTGTTTATGATAAACAGTTTTTGTCACTTCGGAAACATTTTTCTTTTGAATTTCAATCATAGATTTAAATTCTTTTTCGTTTCGAATCAACGCCATATTCGCTTCTTTGCATTTAGCCATTTCAACAACTAAATTCTGATTGTGAATATGAATCGTATCACATTCAAGTTTTATTCTATCAAATTCACTTTTCATATACTCACAATCTCTACAGTTGATAAGAATTTCAGATTTTACCTGACTTGTAGAAGCTGAGACATTTGCCATAAAGGCAGTCTGATAAGAGAAAGATCCGTCTTCAGAAAAGAACTTCTCCATTTCTTTAGACACTACCTCAGCCTTCTTGATCAGAACTGATTTATGACATTTCAAATCTTCTGCTTCAGTCAATAAGTCATCAAGATTAGAACTTGCTTCTTTGTTCACATCAGATTCAGAACTCGAAGTAGAACTTTCTTCATCAGAACTCCCGGAATTACCAGAACTATCATCACTATCAGAAAATTCTTCCTTATGAACGTGCTTGATGTGATTGATTATTTTTGCATAACACGCCGTTCCTCCTTTACCTTGATCACTTTCCCCAAGTTGTAAAGACCAATTAAACCCTTCATCAGCTTGTACGGTTAATGCACGACTTTCATTTGATGGTCCAGACTGATTCTGGTTAGTGGTGTTGGTTACAGCCACTATCCCTTTTCCACGATTGTCTTGACTTGCATTTGAAGTACTCGTCTGATTACGGAATGGGTTCTGATTGCCTTGTCTGCTTGGTCGAGTGCACTCACGTTTGAAGTGACCCTTTTCCCCACAATTGAAGCATGTAACTGCTTCTTTATCAAAACCGTACTTTGTATCTTGTTTGCTTTCCAAAGAACTTCTTCCTGTTCGAACCATAAAGTCCTTCGCCCTTCTAACAGCACTTGCGAATGCCCACTTTATATCCATCAACTCCATTTCATCACGGTTGATTTGTAGATAATCTTCGTTGGTTAAATTGATGTTTCCAATTTGACCTGCGACCAAACCGCAGTAAGCACTGACCATGGTATTAATAAGTTCCATATGTTCCTTTGCTACTTCAATGCTAACATTTGAGAGGTTTGATGTATCAACTTTGACTGTGTTAGGGTTTGGAGTTGGAGGATTGTTGGTATAATGAGCTTGCTGTTGTTGTTGTGGTTGGACTTGTTGTTGTGGTAGGACTTGTTGTTGTGGTAGGGATGGATTAAAACCTCCTCCTAAATATGCTTGAGGTGGAGTAGTATTTACTGGAGGTATAAAAGGAATAAAACCTCCTCCAGAATAAGTCTGAGTTTGTTGAGGAAACGGAGAAGAGTTTGTATCTGATACAAACGCCGTTTGTAACTTTGGTTGCCTCAGACTAGCTGACGGGTCAAAACCTCCACCATTATACATTTCAATGTTCTGAGGAGCAGCAATGCGTTTTGCTTTTCGGATTTCTTCATCATTTTTATGTTCCAGCTTCTGTACAAATTCATAGATAGTTATAGTGTCAGCATCTAGAATACCTGTATGTTTTAGAAGCTCAATGTATGGACTCCACTTTGGTGGTAGAGAATCAGCAAATCGTGCACAAACTTCCTTTTGAGTTGCATTAACAGCATAGGCATACATCTCACTAATCAAATGATAAAACCGTGTGGTCATTTCATTTAGAGTTTCGTTTTCCAAGAACTGGAATGATTCGAACTCTTTCTTTAATAAATCATGCCGTGTCTTTCTGGAAGCTGCGTTTCCTTCTCCTCTTGTCACCAAACAATCCCATAGGGCTTTCGTGTCCGTACAATAAGAAAACTGATGATAGATATCTTTATGAAGTGCTTGAGTAAGAACAGCAAATGACTTTTTCTCAAATTCATATGCTTTCTTGTCATTTTCCTGCATGTTAGTATAACCTTCGGCCGTTGACGCTGCTACTTCAAGAGCATCATTGCGTTGAGTAATGAAACACCTCCAAATATCCGTGCTTTGACCTTGAACATATGTAATGAATCGACCTTTCCATGATGGAAACTCGTTCATATGATTCAACTTTGGCGGGCGATTGTTACTACCCGTTTCGCTCTCGCTAATCAGAAGATTTTGAATGTTTTGGTTCTGATTGGATGCCAAAGCCCATTGTCCGGCACTTATAGTTGGTTGACCATAAACACTCTTCACCCACGCTGCTGCGGACGACGGATCTTCACGTGGTCTAGAATCCATACTCCAATCCCATGGACTAGTACAACTCATATTTGATGTATGTATGATAGTACCTGCACAAATTCTTGAAAACAAACAGTAAGCAAGCTGATATAAGTCTTCTGTTTAAAACAGATCTGTTTTCGACGAAACAGAGTTCACGAAACAGGTTTGTTTCGTCTGAATGAATGACGACGAAACAGACTTGTGATAATTGTGATTTTTGGCGAAACAGAATTTGTTTCGTCAAAGATGTTGTGGCGAAACAGACTTTTGATTCGTCAAAGGGGTTGCGACGAAACAGATGTGATTCGTCGGCTGTGTGTTTCGTCAAAACTGGGAAAAAGTCAGTTGGTTTAGATATTTAAAATATCTACTGATCAGTCAAGGATAAGAAGAGACAACAAGATATTTAACCTGACACAAGGTATGTTTGTTACTTCTTATTTTCAACGAAACAGGAACTGTGACCAATGATCAACTTTTACACAAAAGTCAAGTAATATTATTTTAAGTTCAACACTTGTTTTAAACAATTTAAACAGATCAAATTCTCAGCTTATCTAAGAACAACTATGAATATTTCAAGAACACATCCAAGAACATGAGTTTTCCGATGAGTTTTTCGATCACCGATAAATTTCCGAAACACGAAAATATACTAGATTTTCACTAAAAACCCGGTTTAAAGCATAAACAAACAATCTAACTTAGGTTTTTGATAAAAATCTGTAGCAAACAACACTAAAACAGCAGATTTATGAATATTTTTCAGAAAATATTAATTTTTCAAGAACAAGTTTTTTCAGAAAAAAAACACACACAAAATACTTGATAAAAACCGAACAAGTTTGATTTTAAACAAGGATAAGAGCCAAAGCTCTGATACCACTTGTAGGTCCCGAAATCTGAGGATCGATTACGAACCGAATCTCTTGTTTATAGTAAACACGGTTACACGTGCGGAATCCACGTAACTATGCCAAATCAAACATATATAGCATAAATAACAACGGATTAATCAATGAAACACAATCTATTGATTAACGGGATGAGAACCGATAACAACTGATACAAACACAGTTCAGACTAAATTTTGGCAGAGTTTTGTTACTATGGTCTGTTTCTCATCTCTGAGTTCAAATGAACACAAAGTGTTGCTTATATAGTCCCTGGGTCACAGATATCGACGAAACACAGAAGTGTTTGACGAATCTGAACATGGGCCAGACATTGGGCCTGGAACAGCCCAATACATGACGAATCAAGGTCTGATTCGTCATGACCTTCAACGAAACAGAAGTCTGTTTCGCCATGAAGTGTTCCGACGAAACAGAAGTCTGATTCGTCGAGGACTGCAACTGTTGTGTTTGTTCCTGTTATCAGACAGTAACAATCAGCAACATATAAACATAGTAATGACAAAACTACCCTTTAATGCAACATGCATTGTTCATAATACATTACATACCAAAAGAGACAAATAAGTTGTACACAAGTAGATAGGAGGATATCTGACTTGGTCAACATAACATACAGACTCGATAATTAATAAAAGACCATTACAAAATACATCGTTAAAACAAGACTAGTTACAGACACTAAAAATGCATCAACAAAGTTCTCTCGTGTGTGTGTGTTTGTGCTCTCTCTATTCTTGTCTGATATTTTCTGTCTGACTTCAGACTATATATAGCAACAGACACCACGAAACGAACTTGGCCTTGACGAAACAGAACATAGATGACGAAATGGATGCAGATGGCGACGAAACAGAACATATGTCGTGTTTCGTCGACCTCCAATCACTTTCGTCGAGTATGGGCTTGGGCCCAATTGTGTTTCGCCAAACTGTTAAGCCCAAGGACTTGTTTCGCTATCTTGTTTCAGCCCAGAACTAAGGTCCAGTCCTTTGTTCTCTTGGCTCGCTTGAAGTCTTCTTGCACACGACGGAGGAAAGTCGTTGCTAATCCGAATCACGTCACGTCGAGTCGCGTCCACATATCATGTATCAACAAACTCCCCCTTGGACGCTACTCGCGCGATTCGCCTTTTATGTCTTCTATGTCGGAGGATCTTCAAAGTCTTCACGTCTTGAAAGCAGAAAGTGTAACAACAAACTCCCCGTTTCATGTAGGAAGTGTGTTGACAAACTCCCCCTTAACATAAGCTCACCCTTGAGTTATGCTCGTGAATGACTTGATCTTCAGTACTTGAGATCCTTGTGGTATTGATGATGGTCAGCGGCAACTCGATCATCTTCATCATTTGAGTGCCTTCCCGTCGTGTCTTCATTCCGAAGCTTGTCATCGACCATGTTCTCCTTGCCTTTAGAATCTGCACATGCAAGAAATCTAAACGCGTAATGAGAACAACTGCTTGGAATATAGTTAGTATAAACAAGCGACACACATATGAGCATATTTCAATCAACTACCGTCCGACAGTTTGAAAGTTCAACAAATTTATCAATTTTAGTCTTTAACTTTCAAAACTTGCAAATTTCGACCGTTTATGAAGATTTAGTCAATTTGGTTTTCAGTCTGGTTTCAGGCAACGAAGACTCGAGATCCAACATCGTACGATCGAAAATAAACAAGAAATAAAATCTTTTTGGCTTTTATAAAGTTTATATTAAAACACACCTAAAATCTTTTTGGTATTTTGAATATTTGAAATGTAAAGACTGAAAGCAGTAAATAAATATTTACAGAGATGCAGAAATTGAAAGCATTAAATAAATATTTACAGACATTCTTTTTGTGAGTTTCGAGGGTAAGGGAATCATATCAGTGTATGGTCACGCCAAAACGCTATTGTTATTCAATTAGTTAACATTAAGATAAGCATCCTATAACGATTATCGGTATTGTTGTCCACATAAGCTCAACTTATCAGATGTAATCATGTTTAGGGGATACGTTAAGGTATGATTAATACTTACCGACTGGTGTTCATCCACATCACGACACATTCCCGTATCAAGGTATGCACGAGGGTTCATCTTACCGGTGAGTATACCGATTATCATCTGTTTGACCGTATATGATGTGAGAAACTCACTTATTTTGATTGAAAACAAGCCCTATGTGATAGAATCACTTATTGATGAGGAACTTGATTTTCGATGCATGAGGGCACAGGAGCAAGTTCGTGAACAGGTCAGTACTTTCGTACAGCAGAGAGACGAACTTGACTCCCGGATAAATGTGATATTTTATCACTTATTTTGTGGACATGTGATTGTTGATCACTTATTGAGGTCGAATGCAGTATGTACACGTATGTATAGTATCATGGAAGATCTTAGACTTCGTCTCTGTTATTTTTTATGGTAAAAGAAACAACCATGATACCCAGATGATAAACAACATAAAGACCGAATATCTCAGAACCTCGGCAATCTCTCAAACGAAATTTCGGTACTAAGACCATATGCCAATGAATGCTTCCCACCTGGTCTTTAGTCAATTAAGGTTTATATCACCCTGCACACTTTAAAATGATTGTGAGCATACCGATACATCTTATATAGAGCTGCTTATCGCTTTTCATTTTAAGTTTAAAGAGGTTTGGACAGACCACTGATGTACTATCATTTTTTCTTTTGCTCGCCAGGAAACTCATTTTTGTTTTTCTATTGTTTTTGTGTTTTTGAAATTTTTCGATGTTTTTGGATTTTCAAATTTTGGATTTTCTCCCTCTAAAATCAAGAAACTAAGATAAATTTAAAACACAAAGGTATTTACAAAAAATGATTTTCCGATGTTGGTTTACTCTTGCTTGACCTTAATGCCGTTTACCAATAATAAAAAGTCAAATCTTGATTTGTCAAATGCTTTGGTAAAAAGGTCGGCACGTTGGTCATCGGTGTGGACCTTAACAACATCGATAAGCCTTTTATCAAAGCAATCATGTATGAAGTGATATTTGATTTCGATGTGTTTGGTCTTTGAATGCTGCACAGGATTTCTAGTGATCTGTAAGGCAGCAGAATTATCAACGTAAATAGGAGTAGTTAGGAATTCAAAACCGTAGTCGCGCAATTGTTGTTGGATCCATAGGACTTGGGAGCAACAACTTGAGGCAGCAATGTATTCAGCTTCGCATGTTGATGTAGCGAGACAAGTCTGCTTATTGCACTGCCATGTGACTAGGCGATTTCCCAAAAACTGACATCCAGCCGTTGTGGATTTGCCGTCGATTTTGCATCCGCCAAAATCAGAATCACTGGCAAGCAGGCACGTTTGGTACATTATATCTGGTCTTGATGCTGTGAGGTACATAAGAGATCCGATCATCGAGCGGTAGTATGAGGGGCTAACAGCTTCACCCTTGTTAATTCGGTGATTTTGCTGCAATGGGGTACCGATGGGCGTTGCATCAGACATCTGGAACCGGCTCAAGATGTCACCAAAATATTTAGTCTGATGGTTGAATATCCCAGACTCAGTTTGTTGCACTTGTAGGCCCAAAAAGAAAGTCATTTCCCCCATAGCACTCATCTCGAATTTATCCTGCATAATACGCTCGAAATTCCTACACAAAACATCATTAGTAGAACCAAATATAATATCATCAACGTATACATGTACCAGTAGAAGATCTCCATCTTGTTCTTTGATGAAAAGAGTACAATCGATAAGACCTCTGCGAAATCCATTCTCCAGCAGATAATTAGATAAGGTTGCATACCAAGCTCGCGGTGCTTGATGTAGACCATACAGAGCTTTGTTGAGCAACCAAACCCGATCGGGATGGATAGGATCTTCAAAACCTGGAGGCTGTTCGACGTACACCTCTTCTTCCACCACACCATGTAAGAATGCACTTTTGACGTCCATCTGGTAAACCTTGAATCCTTTGAATGAGGCATAGGCCAGAATGATCCGAATTGCTTCCAGACGTGCAACAGGTGCATAAACTTCGTTGTAGTCGATCCCTTCTATATGACGAAAACCTTGAACGACTAATCTTGCTTTGTTTCAGATAACTACTCCACGGTCATCCTTTTTGCATTTGAAAACCCAACGGGTACCAATCTTCTTATAACCAGCAGGTTTCTCTACGAGTTTCCAGACACCAAGCTTCTGAAATTGTTGCAGTTCTTCCTGCATTGCTTCAACCCAAGAGTTATCTTTCAAAGCTTCTTTCCAAGTTCTTGGTTCTTCCTGTGAGACATAACACGCGAAAGACCAATCGTTTTGTTGACCAGATTCTCAAATAGCTGCATACAGGCCTGCATTGTTGTTGTTTCGCAACATGTTTCTTGTTTGAACTGGAATATTTGTAGCCAGATTGTTGAGATTGAGATCAACAACCAATTCAATGCCCGAAATTGACGAAGAGGATGATGCAGTAGCTTCAGCTGTTCTAGGTGCGTCCACTGGAGGTGTACCCTCTGAAGTACCATGAACTGCTGTTGTTGGAGCTTCTTGATCTGCATCGAGAAATTCATCATCCTCTGAAGATTCATTCAATTCGGTAGCATCATGAAAATCCTCATTGTCGAGAGCATTATTGTTCACTGAAGATGGTTCTTGATTGACAATAATTGGACGAACCAACGGTGAATCTGTTGCGTTGTCACTCTCGAAAAACATCCTTGCTGCAACATTTTCTTCAACTGCTTCAACATTGATCGAATTGAAAAAGTCATCGTACTCAAACATCCAAGGCTGACCAGGACATTTGACTGGCAATGTGTGTCTTTGTACTCTGACTTCAGACCATTCCTCGACCCTTTTAGTCTCTAGACTCCAGACTCTTAAGTTCGGGGTGGCATACCCAAGAAAGTATCCCTCAATTGCTTTTGCCCCAAACTTTCCGTTTGGATCGATTATTGTGCACGGAGCTCCAAACGATTCAAGATATGACAAATATGGTTTCCGTTTGTGAAGAAGCTCAAAGCAGGTCTTGTTGTGCATTTTGACTGTAAGGACTCGGTTCAACGTGTAACATGCAGAGGCCACAGCTTCCGTCCAGAATGGAATCGGCAATTCTGACTCTACTAACATTATCCTAGCAGTCTCGATCAATGTACGGTTTTTACGTTCAGCGACGCCATTCTGTTGAGGAGTATAAGCTGCACTAAATTCGTGAAGAATACCTTTTGAAGTGCAAAACTCCGCCATGGCATGATTTTTAAATTCAGTACCATTGTCGCTGCGTATCCGTCTAACTTTCAACTTATACAAATTCTCAATCTGAATGATCAAGTTTTTGATAATACCGAAAGTTTCACTCTTGTGTGCCATGAACGCCACCCAAGAAAATCTTGAATAATCATCAGTTATCACGAGGCAATATTGATCACTCCTGATTCTTTTATGCTTGACAGGACCGAACAAATCCATGTGCAAACGTTCTAGCAGAACGGCCACCGTGTTGATCTTCTTAGTCGGGTGTCGCTTCTTCGTTTGTTTTCCTTTCTGGCACGAAACACAGACGTCTTGAAGATGGAAGTTTTTAAGAGGAACACCATTCACCAATTCATTTGACACCAAATGATTCATTTTGCGTAAGTGAATGTGACCCATTCGTCTGTGCCAAGAGATTGAGTCTTTTTCTGTGGCTTTGGAAACGAAACAGGTTGCTTGTGCAGACGTTGTAATAGCTTGGCTCATATCAAGGACATACAAATCATTTATCCTTGGAGCTGATAAGAGAATCCATTCTTTTGGAATTTTGAAGCCGGGTTTCAGCACATAACATCCATTTGCTTCAAAGTGTACTGAAAACTGCTTATCACAGATTTGTGAAACGCTGAGAAGATTGTGATCAAGTTGTTGCACAAAGTTGATCTTATCAAAGCTTACTACCCCGTTGGATATCATTCCTTCACCAGTAATATACCCGCCTTTATCTCCAGCAAAAGCAACATAACCTCCTCTAATAGATTTGACGTCGTAGAGAAGCTTCATGTCGCCTGTCGTGCCTGGATGCCCCACTATCAACAATCCAATGACTACTGATAGTTCCTCCTGGAACACCCTGCACATGAACCCACATGAGTAGTTGGAGATAGGGACCCAAGTCATTGTGGTCTTGGGTCTTCCATTTTCATCAACAACAATAACTTCCACTTTTTGATGGTTAGGAAATTGTGATGGTCCCCCTGAATTTGTGGTAATTTTAGGTTTCCATGTCTGTTGAGTTTTTCCAGTTTGATTGTTTTACAAATTAACTTCGTGATTGTTTGAAGTTTTTGAAAACTTTGAACTTTCTGGTTTAAGTGCTTTCTCAATTACCCTGACTTGTTGGCGTTTCTGTTTCTTTTCCCTTTCTCTTACAAGGCGGGGATCTTGTTTTGCAGAAACAGATTGCTTTTGGTAATTTCGTTCACGAGGATCATCAACTTTGGTTTTTAACTTATGAAGATACGGACAATTTCGAATGATATGCCCAATTTCACCACATTCAAAACATGATCTTCGTTCAACAAACCCCGAAGCAACATGTGATTGTCTTGTCGATGATGAACTTTGTGATCCCGAGGTACTAGGTTTCGAACTGTTTGGTTCATTTCTTTGCAACACCTTTGCTTGTTTAACAAAATCTAAGTTAGATTTGTTTTCAAATGTCTCAATTTTGTCCGTTCCCTTTGATTTCACAAAGTTCACCTTCTTGTCCTTTTTCTGACTCTGTTTCTTTTGACCTTGAGTCGTTGATTTACCTTTTGGTTTGGTATGATTTTGCTGCCTTTTCATTGTCGGTAATTTCTGATTGCCATATTGCTTTCGGACTTCGGCTTTTGGGATAGGAGGGCACTGTGTTACCACAACGTGTGATCCTGTCTTTCCCAAAAACTTACTTGTAGAATCCTCAAAAATTTTACTAATTAAAGATTGATTAACATTCTTAGTAGGAAAATCTTTGTCAGAATAAATTTTATCATCACCAACAAGAGTGTACAGCAAATTCACACTCTCAGACTCTTTTGCTGACGAGGACTCGACTGCAACAGTCTTTACGGGTTTTGCAGGAGGATCACATAGAATATGATTCTCAAGAGGTATGTCCTCTTCTTTGATTACCGCATCAGACTTTGCTGAGTCAGTATCATCGGATTCATCATCAGAAGAATCAGCATCCTCAATAATAACTGGAGGATCCTGATTCGGTTCAGCAGAAGACACACATGTATCTGCTGACACATCTGAATCTGATGATACTTCTTTCTTGTATCCGAGTCCTGTTGCAAATTCCTCAACGTCCAAAGGAACAGATGGTTCAAAGTGAGTTCTATACTCCTCATCAGGCAGTGCATCGTAATTTTGTCTAACAGGTGGTGGACATTTCTTATATCCAATGCATGTGACATCCTTTTTCTCTTTCTGAACATCAATGATGTGATCCAACACATAGCTAGAGCTTAAATAACTGTCTAACTTGAGCTGGATCGCATCACTTTCCGTTTTAACACAAGCCATCTCTTTTTGCATTATCTCAAGACGATTGATATACAAATTGATGTCAGTTTGTTTTCTTGAAACCATTTTTGTCAATTCGGTTTTATCTTTCTTTAATTTTTCAATTACCGATTTAAATTCCTTTTCATGGTTTTCATAAAACATATTGGCTTCTGTGCATTTAGAAAGATCTACTGTCAACTTTTGGTTGTGGATGAATGTCACATCATACTTGTTTTGCAAAGCCTCATGTTTGCTTTGCAAATCACACCACTTAGCATTCAACGAATCATGTTTGTCTTGCAAGTCAAACACATTAGATTTTAAAGCATCATGTTTGCCTTGCAACTCAGACATGTTTGCCTCCAGATCAGCACATTTAACACTTAATCTAGCACAATTATCACAATTAACAGCAGTGGGTTCATCGACACATACCTGACTTGATGAACTGTCGACATTAGCCATAAAGGCTGAATGGAGAGAAGAAGAAGAATAAGCAGCTTGATCCACCAAAATAGATGTCCTATGAGTTCCGGCTGCAGCTTCTTCCAATAGCTCATCAACCTCTGCATCGACAGGCACACTTGATGTGTCATCCAAATGATCATCGCCTGAGTTTGAGGATTCTTCATCCGAGCTTCTACTGTAACCGGAGCTGTCTTCATCTTCAGAAGATTCATCAGCACTGGTGGAAGATTCTCCACCACTGGCGTGCTTAAGATCCTTGACAACCTCAGCAAAACAAGCTGTTCCATCCGGAGCATCATTTCCCAACTGAATTGATCAATCACAACCTTCATCTACTTGAACCACAAGTGCCTGGTTGGCATTTGATGGTCCTGCCTGACTTGGGTTGTTAACAGGTATCAACGTACGCTCATTATTCCTGTTCTGATTCTGTTGGTTGCCTTGATTCCTGAACGGATTCTGATTCCCATGCTGAGCTGGCCTTGTACATTCTCTCTTGAAGTGACCCCGTTCACCACAGTTGAAGCACTTGACAGACTGTTTATCGAACCCATACTTGGTGTCTTTCTTGCTTTCCAAGCTGGTTCTGCCCGTTCTCTCCATGAAATCCTTTGCTCGCCTTACAGCACTTGCGAAAGCCCATTTGATGTCCATCAAATCCATTTCCTCCTTATCGATCTGCTGATAATCTTCTTGTGTCAGATTGATGTTCCCAATCTGCGCTTCTACTAACCCACAGTACGCGCTCACCAATGTGTTTAGTAGCTCCATATGTTCTTTTGCTACTTCAACACTTACTTTAGAGAAGCTTGAAGTGTCGAGCCGAACTGTATTCGGATTAGATGATGAGGTGCCTCCATAACATGCTTGTTTTGGAACTGGTAACGGATTCCCATATAGATCAGTTGTCACAGGAGGCCTTTGGGTTTGTTGCTGAGGAACTGGTTGAAGCGGATTTCCATACAAGTCTGTTGTTGGAGGAGGCTTGACCGGAACTTGGATAGGATTGCCATATAGATCGGTGCTAGACACAAACGCTGTTTGAATTGGGGCATGTGAGATTGGTTTTGCAGGAGTGCTAGGTGTTCCATAATACATCTCAGGATTCTGTCGCACTAGAACTCTTTTTTCCTTGAGAGTTTCTTCCTGATTCTTGTTCTCCAGGAGTTGAATAAAGTCATTGATGTTTGTTGTAGCCAATGTGCCATTGTACTTCAAGATTTCTAAGAAGTTACACCATTGTGGTGGCAATGCATCAGCAAACTTGGTGACAACTTCTAATGGAGTTGTTACTACTCCAAAATTTGCAAATTCGGTCAACAAATGATAAAACCGACTCGTCAAATCTCCTAAAGATTCATTATCCATACAAGTGAAACCATCAAACTCTTTCTTTAGCAAGTCGTGTCTCAATTGACGTGTCGCTTCATTTCCTACGCCCCTTGTCTTTAACGCGTCCCACAACTTCTTTGTCGTCTTGAAGCTGACGAATTGATGATAAATATCCTTGCTCAATGCATGTGTTAGAATAGCATATGCCTTCTTTTCTAAATCATATGCCTTTTTCTGATCTTCTGGAAGATCGGCAAATGTAGCAGCAGTTGAAGCAGCAGTCTCAATAGCTTGATCAAAATCTGTGGTAAAACGTAACCACAATTCTGTATTTTGACCAAGGACGTATGTATGAAATCTATCAACCCATCCCGGATATTCGTTTAAGTGCATCAACTTTGGAGGTCGATTCAAACTTCCGGTTTCACTCTCGCTTAAGAGAATGCTTTGAATACTAGGAGTTTGATTTGATACAAAAGCCCATTGACCGGTAGAAATTGCATTGGCTTACGAAGAAACGAATACGGGAGATTCGGCCCACGAAGGAGATAAACTTGTATTTCTGTACTTTCCCTCATCCGGAGACGGAGTTCCCCACCAACTTGGATTCATTGTTGATATATATGAATGAAAACCTGATAATCACACTTGAAACAACAGTTAAATCACAATTGCAAACCTTCTGTTTAAAATTTACAAGTGTTTCGACGAAACAGTTTCACGAAACGGACTTTGAAATTTTTACGAAACAGATTTTAAATTATGTATTTGACGAAACGCTTTTGGGCTTCCAATGACGAAACGGGCCCAATACTTGTGCGACGAATCAGAAGCTCAACGAAACAGA
Source organism: Helianthus tuberosus (assembly GCA_030545235.1). Taxonomy (NCBI): domain Eukaryota; kingdom Viridiplantae; phylum Streptophyta; class Magnoliopsida; order Asterales; family Asteraceae; genus Helianthus; species Helianthus tuberosus. The sequence goes on from CM060362.1 coordinate 8,505,598, forward strand.
TTTTTCACTTTGGGCTTCGACGAAATAGATTTATCACTTTGGGCTTATTAACTTGACGAAATAGGTGAGGAAATATGGGCCCAAGAGTTTGAAGCCCACACACTTGGTTGACGAGACGTAGTGAGTTGGTGAAAAGTTGGTGACTGCTTTTTGGTTCAGTCTTATCTCCTGACACAACAGGCCACACTTTCGGCTAAGACATACTTGTTTCACCAAACAAGTATGGTTTGCAATATTATAATCAAATAACACTTTTCAATGCACAAACAACTTTCACAACTAATCTTCAAAGATCAAAAAGTTAAGAACTTGAAGAACACTTTGAAGATTATATGAATATATGAAGAACACAGTAATTTTTCCGGTGAATCTTAATTTTCCAAACACAAGTTTTGCTTAAAACTTCACTAAAAACCCACTTTTAACATGTGAAAATGATAAACAACAAGGTTTTTATAAGAACTTCCAGCAAAACAACAAGATATTTGAAGATTTGACCAGATTTTTCAAGAAAAATAAAAACTTCAAACACCCGGAAAACACCCGAAAACACTCGGTTTTAACAAGGAGAAGAGCCAAGGCTCTGATACCACTTGTAGGTCCGGCTAGGGGAGGATCTAGTCGCCTAATCCTTGTATACAAACCACCCCGGTTGTGCGGAATCCAACCGAGATAGCAAACCGAGATAGAACATGCAAGAAAACGACACACAAGATTCACCGATTAACACCTCTGTATTAATACGTATGAAAGGTCTGTTACAATGCAATGTTTACAAATATATTCTGTAAACTCTCAAAGTTCTCTCGTGTGTGTGTGTTTGTGCTCTCTCTATTCTTGTCTGATATTTTCTGTCTGACTTCAGACTATATATAGCAACAGACACCACGAAACGAACTTGGCCTTGGCGAAACAGAACATAGATGACGAAATGGATGCAGATGGCGAGGAAACAGAACATATGTCGACCAAACAGTGTGTTTCGTCGACCTCCAATCACTTTCGTCGAGTATGGGCTTGGGCCCAATTGTGTTTCGCCAAACTGTTAAGCCCAAGGACTTGTTTCGCCGTCTTGTTTCAGCCCAGAACTAAGGTCCAGTCCTTTGTTCTCTTGGCTCGCTTGAAGTCTTCTTGCACACGACGGAGGAAAGTCGTTGCTAATCCGAATCACGTCACGTCGAGTCGCGTCCACATATCATGTATCAACACCCGCTATCTGACATTGGAATCGATTTTGAGGCGATAAACCGTAAAAAAAAGAGAATGGAGAAACAAAGAAAAAACCCGTCAACTTCAAATTTAACCATGGGTAAAGCCATGGGTTCAGGTTCTGGAATTGGACGTGCTGGTGCAAGTGCTCTAAGACCCGCATCCAACCCCATGGCGGGTAGTTAAAACCGTTAAAACCGTACATTAGAATACTGAAAGCGACAAATTTACCAGAATTATCGTAATGGGACCAAGAACCGAATGTGGAGAACCGAATGTGGTAGCAGAACAAGAGTTCCGGAAGCTCATTAATAACATAAGTTCATACATCATAACACATGAGAGCCAACTTAAAGGAATTAGAAAACAAAAACTAGAATGTAGTTCGGATATTTGCAGGAATTACACCCGATCTTTATATCAAATTTAATGAAGAAATGAACGGAGGAACTTACAGCCGATCTTTTCTTATTCTATAAACATGTAGATTTTTAAGAAATGTGTGTATTGAGTCTGTTGTGTCTGATAGTTAGTTGATTACATGACTATTCTATTAAGATGATCATTGAGATGAGATTCTTCACCCGACTACATGGTATCAGAGCATGTGCTGATAGTTAGTTGAGATAGTTATATTAGTGAGTTAGTTTGGCTTTTTTTGGGCATTCTCCCCAGGAAACAATACCGCCGGTTGCCACTTGACAGTCGTTGTGCCACCACAAGAGCAGAACTCTCTGGCGTAACACACTGTGGGACGAAACCCGGTTGGGCTCAGGATCAAACTGACAACCTCACACAAGGCCTAGTCCAAATCCTTCATTGCCTATATCCACCACAATATGACACAAGTGAGAATTGAACTTGAGTCTCCATTAGGTGTTAATTTGAAACATGGACCTCAGACTGGAATTAGGGGCTCAGGCCCAACCTTTTCTCAACCTTCTACTATATACAAAAATCCTCCTGATGGGCCACCTACTTTTTGGGCCTGCTTCATAATCTGTTGGGTCAACTACTCAAACTGATTTCTATATATTCTGTATAACCAATATCAAGTTACTTGATTTCTCTATATTCAAAACTTTTTTGTCTCTTGATTTGAAGCATGTAATGACTAGTTACAAACAATAAACTTTAGTTTTTAAACCATTTTTCCACAAATTTAATAGAATATTTTTATTAAAGTTATGAACGTTATTAAGTCAAAATGTCAAAACAATTCGTGTAATTTACTAAAATAAATAGTAAGGACTTAGGAGCATTCGATAATTATTTTAAGACCAATTTCTGTATTTGTTAGTTTTTTTTTATCTTTGGAAGAAAATGGTTATTTTTTTTTCCAAACCTCAGTGGAATTTAACTTTATATTTAATGTTGAAAGTGGAAAGAAATTGTTTGGAACGTACCAATTGGGTCAGAAAAAATTGTGTGAACACTTGTATTCTAAAACTAGATACAAAGACTTAAGTCCACTTTAACTCTTTATTATATTTTGCAAGTGGAAAGAAATTGTTTAGAAAGTATCAATTGGGTCTAAAAAAATGTGTGAACACTTGTGAGTGTTTTACATGATGACCAACTTTTGTGATTGTTAACTTTGAACGTATAATTTGGGACAAATATTAGTCTTGTAAGCAATGTTTTAAAAACCGGTTTTTATACTCTACCGGGTTGGTCTTAACATGGTTCAACCGGTTGTATTGGGTTGTACCGAACGGTAGAATCGGGTGACTAGCGAGGCCTATAATTCCATAAAATTACAACTATAACTTCAAAAAATAATACAAACTTTATAATTCCATACTTAAAAATCAATTTTCCAACAAAGCTTTTTTTAAAATAAAAGTCTACAATAGGTTTATGCATTAGAGACTTGATTGCATCAAGTTCAGGATCACTTAAAAGATGATATTCACTATTACGTCATCCTCATCAGCAAGAACATAACTATTTTCATTTCCTGCAATATAAAAAAAGAAGTTAATGAACGGGTTTTATCGTATGGATGATGTCTCCGGTAGCCAATTCAAAAGGTAATAGTATTAAGTGGACATAAAAGTAGAAAATAAAATCAACACAAACTTTGTTTTGTAGACATTTAATAATATGAGGTAAGCTATTTCAAACTTGTAATAGTAAGTGCACCGCTAAGGAGAGACATGCTCTTCTTTATTTCAAATCATACATTCATTATGACCCTTACGTTTTACTACATGTTTTAAGTTATGTAATTGTTGCATTTAATGGCTGTTGTTATTTTTCGCATTTCAATTCAGTTTTGGTATTGAAATTATGAAACTGTTAATAAAGTATTTGGAATCCGTTTGCGGATTTGAGCTCTGGTGATGCAGAATTTAATCTATTAGTATGTTTTATGCAGATGTGGTTTATTCAAAATTGATAAGCAGAGTAGATTTAATATTAATTCTATATAATTAACTACATAAACAATAGGAAAATTGGTTTTTAATAAACCAATTTTTGCCCCGTTGGTAAATAATAATCCTACCTACGTAATTGATATACAATAATCCTACCTATTAACATGTTGGTTCTTAATGAACTTCCGTTAATTATTTTTAACTGAAGTTAGTTTTTAAGTTTTATTTATTACACAAACAACCCTGTAGTTATAATTTACTAGTTTTAACTATTTTGTAAAACAAAAAAACGTCATGGGCCATGTAATTAAATTTTTTATATACATATGTCTACTAGTTCCAGATTTATCACAAACACCACTCGAAAATCCTCCTTCCTCTGGCAATAGCTCCGTGAACCACAAAATAAAGAGATGTAGGAGCTTGTTTGTTGTGACTTTGGTGGAATTTGTCTTAGAAAAGGGAGAAAGTGTGGCGATAAATAAGGGTAGAAGAAGAAGTTCTTGGGTTTTCATTGATTTGTGACATCCAAACTGAGGAGGGAGAGAGAATCAAAGTGTTGACAACTTAAAACTAGTAATTGTTCTTGAGGTTTTTTTGTTTTATAAAATAGTTAAACTAGTAAATTACAACTAAAGTGACTGTTTGTGTAATAAATAAAACTTAAAAACTAACTTCAGTTAAAAAAAATTAACGAAAGTTTATTGAGTACCAACATGTTGATAGGTAGGATTATTGTGTATCGATTACGTAGGTAAGATTATTATTTACCAACGGGACAAAAGTTGGTTTATTAAAAACCAATTTTCCTAAACAATACTCTACTTTTACCTATAGTGATCGGAATTTAGGGGAGTTTGGCAATGTGTTTTGAAAGTGATTTTCTAGGGATGACAAAATGGGTGGGTTGGGTAGGTTTGGGTAATGGGTTAGGATAGGTATGAGTTAGGATGAGTTTGGGCTAGGATGGGTTTATTAAGAAATGGGTTAGAATGAGTTTAGGTCAAAATGGGGTTTTGTTAAGATGGATTTGGGCATGATAAAAAATCAAAAAAATTTTAAAAAATCAAAAAAATTCTAAAAAATCCGAAAAATTATAAAAAATCCAAACAATTCTAAAAAAATCAAAAGAATAAAAAACAATAAAAATCCAAAAAATTCTAAAAAAATCTAAAAAAATAAAAAAATTCTAAAAAATCAAAAAAATTATAATAAAAAAATTATAAAAAATAAAAAAAATTCTAAAAAATAAAAAATATAATAAAAAATCCAAAAATTCTAAAAAATCAAAAAATAATAAAAAATAAATAAATTCTAAAAAATCAAAAAAATAATAAAAAATTCAAAAAATCAAAAAAATAATAAAAAATCCAAAAAATTCTAAAAAATCAAAATAATAAAAAAAACAAAAAAATACTAGAAAATTAAAAAATAATAAAAAAATCTAAAAAATCCTAAAAAATAAAAAAATTCAAAAAAAAAACTACAAAATCAAAACAATAGTAAAAAATCCAAAAAATTCTAAGAAATTCTAAAAATCAAAAAATCTAAAAAATAAAAAATTTCCTTTTTATTGTTAATTAATTATTATAGTTGTAGAAACATACTTAATAAACGTTTGGTTCTCTATCTGAACCACCTGCTCCAAGTATCTCTAATCCTAATCAGACCTTCGCTGCTGCTCACCAGCAACTTAAGTGCGTCTTAAAAACTCACCACATGAGTGCGCACAAGTGTTTGTGCGCACACACCATTTGATGCTTGTATTGTGTTTTATGCTGCAGTTTGATGATCCATTTGGTGATGGTCCTTTTAAAGCTGTTGTTGATCAGTTCTGTTTAGATATAATGGAAAACATGAAAACATACATTTGATTACATCAGCATAGGCCAGCAGAGAATCCAGATGGAGACGCAGCAACAGTGTTTGACATGATTGTCAGCTTGGTCTGGTTCCTCCTTAGGGTGCAATCTAATGATGGTGATTATGAAAACCGAATAAGGGAGTTCGGTTATGGAGATGGAGGTCGATATTGATGTTATGATTATTAAGTTATGTGTCTAACCCTAGAACCTCAACATAAGTCTCCTTATATATGCACCCAAGAGGAAACCCTAATTAGTTAATAATGGTAATTAGGCCCATCAACAATTACCAACTAATTATTTAATAGGTTGTTATATATTTTGATCCATATAATGTAAATGATTATAAAGGCTACTAGATTAAATATAATATAAAATATATTTAATCTTACATTCTCCCACTTAGCCGAGTAATCATTTACTATGAGTATTAGATAAGCCTGATCAGGAGTTAACACTCATTTTAGCCTTAAACAAGTACTATAGCAGAGAAATACAGCCGTTGAATCATTATGCGACTCAGGACTCCCATTAGTCATACTATAGCCTTAATTTAAAACCTAATCGTCATGATCAAAATATGCATAAGCCCTTTGTTTGATTTGTAACTTTATTTGTCTATATGCCATTATGTCGACTTGACATATTCTTAGAGACATACAAAATCAAACTGATGAGGAAAATTAACTAATACTTAGTCATTCATAGTACGATATGCAATTGCGCATGGCCATTAATTAATACCCGTCTATGAGCTCTCTTAATAAGACTTATGGGTAATAGCCCTTCAGTCATAGGATCCTTAAGCATATCATGAATGTATTCGATACAAAACTTAGTTTCCTCAATTCGTTCATAAACGAATAATTAATTGCGTATCGAAATTTAATGCAACACCTCTTGAACTGTTACTGTTCAAGGAGTCATGGTAGCTGACTTTATCACACTAAGTCTTCAAAACATTAATTACATGGAGTTAATGAACTTATGAGTCCACTGATAAATTTCCAACAACATTTAGTGACTATATTATGTCGTTATAACTTAGGTTGTTAATATCAGTGCATTATGACTCCTCCATGAAATAGGTTTTGTCTGCTGACATAAAAATATACTCGAAATTACATTTTGTCATCTTTGAATATCTCAAAGTTAAAGTAATAAACCGGTTTTAATTCTCACTTCTTCTTTAAATTATAGCTTCTCGTTTCTTTTAAAGATACTGTAATACTCCATTAGATGCTTCACATTAATCTAGACATATCTAGTGTTGCAATGAGAGTAATATCTAAATGAGTATAGATTTAAACTTACATAAGGCTTCTAATTAATGAAGCGTAAGGAAATAATCTCATTTATCCTATTATCCTCTAAAGGAAGAGCAATATAGTTTGTTACATATGTAAGGACCCATTTAATGTTAAACTTATGGAACGGAACTAATGTCCCATTGGGTCTATCTCGGTATGTTATGATATCAATCACGTAAGAGATATCTCTGAGATCTATTATATCAAAGTTTGTTTTAACAATTCTTTGACTTATGTAACATATATACTTGTCAAAAGAATATCATCTATATAGACAAGTTTAATTTAGTCACTCCCACTCATTTTGAGGTAGGTACATTAATCCACTTGGTTCTTGATGAAAATAATTACGTTAGCTTTTCATCACATTATGATGTTTGCATTAACCCATACATGGATTTTATTGGCTTACAAATAAAGTGTTCTTTAACCTTCAGTTTAGAACTTTCAGGTTGTTTTATGAACATGTAAATATGTCAGCCATTTGTTAAGGAAAATTGTTTTTAATGTTCATCTAATGTAGTTTTAAACTATTATAAGCTACTAGAACAGTGATGATCCTCAAAGAAATTTTTGATAATTTATCTCTTCCTAAGTATAACCTTTGACAATCAATCATGCCTCTTTGTGTCTTAACGCTTATATTAGGATTTGATTTAGTTATGAACACTCTTAGGTAATTCAATCAAATCCCAAACGTTATACGAACACATAAAATCAGTTTTACTAGAAAACTATTTTATTCCATTTAGAAGATTGATTGACACTAATGGCTTAATTAGAAGAGATTGGATCAGTAAACTTTTCCATAATCCATTTCAACTTCAGTTAGGGAGGTTATGTAATCATTAAAGTTAGTAGATTTTTAAATCTAGATGACCTCCTGAGTTGATTATTGGGTTTGTTAGAAGTTTCAGTTTTATGGATTAGCTCTTGGTTAGGTTGCTATCATTTTCAGGATTCTAAGTTTGTAAGAGTTGGTGCAGTATGGTGTACAAGAGGTGTAATCGGAGTTAAATTCGGAGTGAAATTTAATGACACTCTTCCCCCCGCCTCTTGTATTCCTTGCAAGTCATAATAAGGACTTTGACTGCTCCCACTGACCTTAGAAATCTTTAGGAACTCAGCATGCTTAGGGTCAATTTTTAACGACCAACAAATTCTAATAGAGAAACAAGTTAATGACGTTAGTCGTGATTTCTCTTGTTGAGGATTATATTAGTTTATGTAAGAAATCTAAGTGTGCCCACAATTAAGCAACAATGAAATTTTTTGTAAGAGTAGCATTAGATTTAAGGAGACAAGTTATGATAAAACAACGTCGAGATGGAGCAGTGTCTTGTAAAAGAGGTGTAAATTGAAGTAATATGAAGTTTTCACTCCCCACCTCTTGCAACTATTGCAAGTTATTATTAAGACACTTAATGCTCTCACTGATCTTTAATATCTCTAGAATGCTACAAGAGAAGTTTCAATGAGCTACGTGACGTGGGAACCTATCATATATATGTTGGACTTTATTTGATTTCTTTAATGTCAAGATATCATAAGAAATTTTAGTGACATATTTAATAGAAATCTTAATAAGTATATATATATATGAATAGATTTCTTCTAAGACTATGGGCCATGTGCGATAAAATTTAGATACAAGTTGATAGTAATTTTAAATGATAAATGAATTATGTCTGAATATTCCATTTGGAACAAGTTCCACGAATGTCAATGAATGACTTATGATGGACCCATACTTATTCCTTAAGCCAAGTAATATTTAGGGCTATAACGTCATGATTTAAAATCACTTATAATGAGATTAGATAAAAAAAATCATCCTCATTAACCATGTCATGATTTCTCATGAATTTTGGTTATAATGGATGAAATTTATAAGTCTCATTTTCCTTGTCTTTTTCTCATTTACATGATGACAAAAGTTGTGAAAGTGTAAGGTATCATCTAGTTTTATCTTAATAATGTTTCAATCTAGATATTTAGAACAAATAAGATGAGAGTTTAAGGTAAGTGTGACTTTATGTTGACTATGCAAACCTCACAACCTTCATAACATTGCTTAATTATGATACTATATTCTGATTAATCTTCAGAATATATAAGGTATCGAAAAACGTTATTAGAAGACTGCTTATTATGGTTCTTATAGTCTTCACATTTAATTTTGTCACTAACTCTCATGTTAGTTATTTGTTGACTGTTGGGTAAAGAAAACGTTTAAAACTAGAGTCAACTAATCATGTGTTAATAGGAATATTAAAATTATCAGACTTAGATATCATTAATAAGTGACTATCTAATTAATTTATCCAAATGTTCTCTAGAATAATGGATAGTCTCGTTGCTTATGTCTAGTCTAATGACATAATTATGCAGTGAGATTTTCCCTTGAAGAACCTTAAAGTTCGAATTAGCACTTGTAATTTGTCAATGGACCTTAGAACAATCCTCTTTTAAAGTTTTAAATGGTTCTAAGATGAGTAACAATTTATTTTCCAGCTTCAAACATTTATTTCTTTGTACATATGTTGCTTATCAACACACTCATTATACTTTGGTACTTTTGAGTGTTATAGTTGATTTATAAGGCATCAAATTGTACAAGTGAAAATCTTAGTATGTAATGTACTGGAAAAATGTACTTATTTCCATACGTAAGCCCTTTACTTTATGGGTCATGGTATTGTACATTATTATGTATTCACATATACCACTTAGCTTATAGTTTAGAATTTTAAATGAACGCATGCATCTTAGGAGTTCTTGTGATTATTCCACAATAATAGATTAGTCTTAGGAAAGACTTAATCTGGAATAACTTTAGTAATAGCATTTATGTTTTGAGAGATCTTGATTATCATAAGAGACATCATGTTCGATTTGTCCTATTCATCATGCTCTATTTTTCTTCTGTAGTGCTTTATCAGAAGAGTGCAATAGAATTATCGTGTCTTAAGAGATAATCAAGGATTTAATTTAAGAGCTAATTCTTATAGAAACTTTAAGCAAAACATATTAGATTTAGGAATTAGAGTGGATGAGATATAGATTTATAGAAGAAAATTATAGTGAGTAAAATTATGGGTACTAAGAAATAAGGCAGACGGAATGATCATAAAATAAAAATAAAGGATCATTAATCTAAGGATCATTATGTGAAGAGGTTGTGATATATCTATTACTAACATCAAAATAATAGACTATTTAAAGTTCTACTTAAACGAAGACAAATCAGCTTTGGCCAGAAGTGTAATCATTTAAGCATGTGTGCAAAGTGGTTGTAACAAATCAGCTTTGGCTAGAAATTGAGACAATCACTTTAGTTATGCACTTGTTAAGTATGCCATCTATGAAGGAATTAAATCAGCTTTGGCCAGATATTAAGACATTCATGTTTATGATGCACACTTAACAGAGCTTTCGTAATACTTGAACGATAAGTAGATGTATCAAATCAGCTTTGGCCAGAAATGATACATCAGAAGCTCATTCAAGTTAAGCCATTTTGGTTTTGTAAAACATTATTTGATCCTTATTAATTAACTAAGTATTTACAAAACCAATCATTTAATAGCAAACCACCTGTTAGCACGGATCGAGTCGCAATTATGAGGTCTCGAGTGAGGTCTCGAGTCAAGTCTCAACTCATCTTGCAACATTATGAGGTCTCGACTCATTAATGGTCTCGAGTCGCAACCTCAGTGTCTCGAGTCGTAATCATGGTCTCGACTACTGTGTTTTATGAGATCTCAAGTGCTTGATGAGATCTCGAGTCGCAACCATGGTCTCGAGTTGTGAAGATTGAAGCCCTTGGTCGAAACCTCAGTGGTCTCGAGTCGAGACCCTGTGGTCTCGAGTCGAAATCGTTGTCTCGAGTTGTGAAGATTTGAGAACACTTATGATTTCGAGTAGAGTCCTTATGGTCTCGAGTAGAGACCATATGGTCTCGAGTCGTTAAACAAATGATCTCGAAACTCCTGTTAACAGCTGTTAGTGTGATAAGTTTGAAATTCGAATTTTAAGTGATTTGGTATATTTTATTTCCTGTTTTAAAAGATATTTTATATTTATCCAATAATTTCAAAAATTATATCTGATAACATTAACAGATTTTTTCGAATTCTTAAGGGATAAAAAAAATTAATCAAATACAGGAAAAACATCTTCTAATCCTTAATTCATTCCAAAATAAGGGAATTTATTCGAATTTCACTAAGAACATGAAGAACCCTAATAAATAAAATAATAATTATGGAACCCGAAAACTGAATTTTTAAGAGTTTTATACAGATTTTGGACAGTTAAGATTTACCATTATGATTCCGAGTCATTAAAAAAAAACATTCTTTTTCCCCGAAACAGTGGACTCGGGTTATGTGACTCGAAACCGGCTATGAATTTAATTAGGCTTTCAAAATTTCAGTTTTCCAGATTTCAATCCCAGAATAATGGATACGAAAACAGAACTGAATAATCAACATATGCTCTGATACCACATGTTGATCAGTTCTGTTTAGATATAATGGAAAACATGAAAATATACATTTGATTACATCAGCATAGGCCAGCAGAGAATCCAGATGGAGACGCAGCAACAGTGTTTGACATGATTGTCAGCTTGGTCTGGTTCCTCCTTAGGGTGCAATCTAATGATGGTGATTATGAAAACCGAATAAGGGAGTTCGGTTATGGAGATGGAGGTCGATATTGATGTTATGATTATTAAGTTATGTGTCTAACCCTAGAACCTCAACATAAGTCTCCTTATATATGCACCCAAGAGGAAACCCTAATTAGTTAATAATGGTAATTAGGCCCATCAACAATTACCAACTAATTATTTAATAGGTTGTTATATATTTTGATCCATATAATGTAAATGATTATAAAGGCTACTAGATTAAATATAATATAAAATATATTTAATCTTACAGCTGTCCCTTCTACTGATGTATCTCGACTCAACAATCAAAATCACCTTTCACCGTCCCTTCAAATGATGTTTTCTCAGTCGGGTTCCATCTCACAGGCAGGTTTTCCCAGTTCCAATGGTAAATCCAGTCAACCTAATAATAACCTTATCGGCGGATTCCAGTTTTACGGTCAACCTACGTCAGCCCCGACACCGCCAGCTGCCTCGATTTCAAGTTTCTATCAACACCGCCAGCTGCCTCGATTTGTCACTGATTCCTTAGTCAAAATCATGAGCTTCATGCAAGCAGCAACATTGACTGTTTAAGAGAAAAACAATAGTTTTTATTTACCCCATTTTAATCACCGATTCTTTAGTCAAAATCATTCTTCTAGCTATTTAACCCTCGAATAATACTCGTTTTGTTCTCTGTCAGTTGTCTGTTTTTGAAGGACTGAGTATAAATGGTTGAATTTGGATGATGCTTTATCTCTAATGGGTCAGATGGATTAAGATAAATGGTTAAACGGGTTAAGACATTTGAACCTCCGGCAGCGACCATACCTTCAGTGATCTCCGACAAGGAACCGCCGAACTAGAAGGGTTTAACTTTTTTGACCCTTGTGCTGCATAGATCTTAAAATGCCGTCGCTTGGTTTCCCAATTCCAATGGTCAATCTAGTCGACCTAATAGCAACATTTAAGGTTGTATCTAGCCTCAGGGTCAACTTAGGTCAGCCTCAACAGGGTCAACTTTGGTCAGCCTCAACAGCGTTAGCTTCTCGATTTCAAGTTTCTATCAACAGCCACAGCTAGAGTCAAATACTTCCAAGGCCACCCGACCACCATCTATCATTGCTTCAACAGGTGCACTTGCTATAGTTCCTTAACAACCTCCAAAAGAAAAATTCGATAGCAAATCCACTGTTTGGACTGATACGTTGTACTGTGAACTCGTTAATTTGAAAATCTATGGATGTGAGTTATTATGTTATATACATAATACAATTTTGTTTTATAGCATATATATGGAAATTATTCTTCAAATATTGAGTATATCTGTATTCTTCATTAATTGAATCTTGAATGTGTTTTGATTGTTTTAGCTATGCTTACAAGGTGTTCGATGAAATTTATGTGCTTTATTTTGATGTTACTTTGTTACTTTCTTTGTACTAAATCAAGTATATGCTACAAATGATCAACCTTTATGTTATAATATATATGTAATCTTTCTTAGATATACGTAATGTATGAAGTAACAGTGCTTTTCATTACACTGTGCTATCTAATTATACTTGGGACCCATTACACTGTGCTATCTATTTAATAGCCAAATTGTTATTTGGGTGGGATAGCTAAAAATGATGTTGGTTTTACAAAGGACATGAAATGTATGGTTAAATGGTTAACAAATTTCATGTGTGAGTAACTACATACGAGACTTATATAGAGGTTTGTTAACTTAATTGACAAATTCGTTTGTTTGATTAAAAATCTCTCATGAATGTCTATGGCTTGATTTGTCACCAATTCATTAGTCAAAATCATAAGCTTCATACAAGTAGCAACATTGATTATTTAAGAGAAAAACAATAATTTTATATTTACCCCATTTTAGATGCTAAGCTTTAGGTGTTTTTGCTTTTGGAGTTGCCAAGAAAATGCCCACCTCATGGCATTAAGGCACGATAGTTAGTTGACACTATGCCTCAAAATATGGGTATGGGAATGAACAATATGCCTCAAAATATGGGTATGGGAATGAACAATGGCCACCTGCCGCCAGATTTATGCCGCCAGGAAATTATAATCCGATGATGGGTAGAGGTGGTGGTTATGGTCAGCAACCTTACGATGGCTACAGATAGAGTTGCAGTGGTAAGCATAGTTATTGTGATACAAAAAGTATTCTTTTTCCTGATAATTTTGTAATTCTTTTTGATTCCGTATAGCATTATTATTCTGTTATAACCAATATCAAGTTACTTGATTTCTATTTATTCAAAACATTATTGTCTCTTAATTTTGGGTCATGTAATGACTAGTTGCAAACACTAAACATTAAATTAAAAATCAGTTGATGTTACATGCACTTAGACTGTCTGTAGTGGGCGTTTTTTTTAATTTGCCCTAACACGCCCCGGTGCCGCCCCCCTAGGCGTTTTCCGACGTTATTCGCGAAAAAAAGGACCTTGGCGTTTTTTGAAACACGCCGAAATGGCAAATCTTTGGCCAATCAGACAAGAACATGTGGTTTAAAGAGAGAGAGACGGAATTTTGGGGTTTGAGTTTGCCTGATTTTTTGGGTTTGCCGGAATTTTAGCCGGAGATGGAGATGTTGCAGGTGTCACGGTCACGAAGAAGAAGGATGGAGGGGGTGGTTGTTTTAAAAGTTTCCTCAGTTGTCACATTAGGCCCCTGTGGTTTTAAACTTCAATATCTTTAATATTTCAAGTTTCAAAAATGCTATATCAGTCCCTAAAGTTTTGTTTATTAAATGTCTCATTTGGATCTTTTATAAAATTTAGGGGGCGTTTGGTTCGCGGAATGATTTGTAATTGGAATTGGAATTTGTATAGGAATTAGAATTTGAACCAATTGGTTTTTGGAATTTAAACACTCCAATTGGAATTGGAAATTGTTGGAATTGGAAATTGTTGGAATTGGAATCTCAATTCCATTTTTGTTGTGTTTGGTTGTCAAATGAATTGGAATCCATCACCCCGTCACCCACAACTCAGGTCGAAACGTTATGGGTCGAAACGGTTCGCGTCGAAACGGTACTGGTTGAAACGGTTCAAGTCGAAACGATACGGTTCGAAATGGTTCGCGTCGAAAGGGTTTGAGTCAAAACGGTACGGGTTGAACGGTTCGCGTCGAAACGGTACATGTCGAAATGGTACGGGTCGAAACGGTTCGGTTCGAAACGGTACGGGTCGAAACGGTACTGGTCGAAAAGGTATGGGTCGAAACGCTTCGCATCAAAACGGTACATGTCGAAACGGTTCGCGCCGAAACAGTTCGATTCGAAACGGTTCGGGTCGAAACGGTTCACATCGAAGCGGTACAGGTCGAAACAGTCGAAGATTCCAATCAGTTTACTTTAATTTCCTTCACATATAGGAAGGATTTTGAATTCCTTTAGTTAAAGGAATTTGAAGGAATTCATGCCTAATTCCAATTCCATCAAATTCTGTAAACCAAACATTTTAAGACATGGAATTCAAATTCCAATCCCTTAAATTCCACTGAATTCCTTTAATTTAATGAAGTATTTTAAGTTTTAAATTTAAAAAAATAAATAATTGTGTAATGATTGGATGGGCGTTATTGGGCATTACTCCCACTAGGACACTTTTGCAATAACGCCCCCATGCTGACTGGACTGTCACATGGCAGAAAACGCCCTAGGATGGGGACATTATTGGGCTAACGACTACGCATGGTTAGGATGAAAGTGTAGGAGAAAGGAGGAGTGCAAGGGTGTTTTGTGAAAATCCTATTTATAGACTTTCTCTCTCCACATGCAAGGCAAATGCATATTCCACCCTCATTTTTTAAGCGTTCATAATTTTTTTTATAAATTTCACCGTAAATCGAGCGTATTTTTATCTTTAATTTGAGTACCATATTGCTATACAAAATATGAAGACTAAAAAAACCCACTAAAATATGTTGTATTTCTATGTTGTATAATATTTTTTGTGCTGGATTTTTATACTATATTTTTGTGCTAAATTTTTTGTGCTGATATTTTGTCTTAATTTTTTTTCTCAATTTTTTGTGCTGCATTTTTTTGTACTATATTTTTTTGCTGAATTTTTTCGTGCTATATTTTTTTGTACTAGATTTTTTTGTGCTATATTTTTTGTGGTATATTTTTGTACTAGAATTTTTGTGCTAGATTTTTTTGTACTAGATTTTTTTTTGTATTTTTAAAAAACAAAAGGGGTGCCATATGTCATTTTCACTCCTATTTATAAGGACCAAAATGCCCTTCATTCCTACTTATTATGAGTGCCACATGTTATCATCACAATCCTTCTTATGTTATTTAGGCAAAATTCACTTTTTAGTGGATCCTTCCCCTTAATATAAGACTTACTATTTGTTAATTAGTTTTTTATGTGTTGTGTACTATTTACATGCACATATATACCACTTGACCGTATGAACTTGAGAGTAGCTTCTACAATTGTTAACTAGTTTTTTATTTATACACACACTTACCACTTAACCGAAACAATATGTGCTACACGTTTAGGCCAAAAAGGTCCGGCTACCCGTGATCGGAGACTGCACTAGTGACCTGGCCCGTCACCAATTCTAGAGGAATCCACCGCCCGAAGGTCCATTATGGTAAAGGGGCCCACTGTGGTAAAGCCCATGGTTCGCACACACATTTTGTCATGAATGAGACTTCAAGTGACGACCTCTCCTAGTGAAAGTCATCTGGATACCCACCACTTAAAAGTTGAAAGATACTGTTCCAACGTATCAATTGGGTTTGAAGAAAACGCGTGAAGACTTCTGAGTCTTTGACATAACCAACTTTGTATTCTTTAATCAGAGACATTCTGACATTCTGAAAACTTGAGTCTTTGGACGTCTAATTCCACAAAAATTTTAAGCTACGTATATATGTGGTCATGAAAATTGAAAGACAATCAACGTGTCTTATAAGTCCTGCACGCTCCACATTCCACATGAATTCTAAACAAATATGTGGTCATGAAAATAAAAAGAAAATTACTTTATTTGAAAAATCAACACAAACTCTGTTTTATATGAGGTAGGTTACTAGGTTATTTTAAATTTCTTGTGTATATAAAGCTGGGCACATTTGGTGACATATCAAACATTTAAGATTTGATACAACAAAAATGGCAAATAAGATTTACCATAAACATTTTACCCACCCTATTTTCTTCTTTATTCTTACACTCTTTGTGTTGGAATCATTTACCACTACAATAGCCCTTCACTGGTCTCTAACACCACCTCCCACTTCCCCTGGCCATCGTACTGGTAAGTGTACCAAAAAGGAGAGACAAGCTCTTCTTCATTTCAAATCAAACATTCATTACGACCCTCTAGGCCTTCTCGATACATGGACACCCGGAGAAGAAGAAAAAGTAGCAACCAATGATTGTTGTTACTGGAGCCGAGTCACGTGCAACAACCAATCCCGTGTCACAAGCCTTGACTTGTACGATGTAAATCTTGAAGGCAAGATTAGTCCTTCATTGCTTAACTTAAGCTATTTGTATTATCTTGATCTTTCTTTCAATTCGTTTAATGGAAGGATTCCCATGTTCATTTGTTCCATGACCCAATTAAGGTATCTTCACCTTGGTTTTAATGGTTTTAGTGGAACCATTCCTTCAGAACTTGGAAACCTCACGAACTTGCAAGAGCTTTCACTTGAATATCTGAGTAATTGCACAATTGAAAACCTAGACTGGTTGTCTCATCTATCTCAGTTGGATAAACTTTTCATGTCAGGTACTTCCCTAGGCAAAGTAGACAACTGGGTAAATGTGATTTTAAGTCTTAAAAAGCTATCAGCTTTGTATTTAATTGGATGTGACCTCTCCCATGTGATGCACCCGTATTTTTATTCAGATGTCAACTCTTCTTTTTCTTCATCTATTGTTACCCTTGATCTCTCAGATAACAATCTCAACTCATCCATGTATCATTGGTTGTTCATATTAACCCGTAATGCACTTGTAGATCTTGATCTCTCTGGGAACATGTTAGATGGGATTCCCAAATATCTTGGAAATCTCTGTGGGTTGACATCTTTGTATTTCTTTAGTAACTTAATGCCTATCAAATTACCTGATTTTCTGAGTAACTTGTCTGGGTGCACATCAGTTACTTTACAAGCTTTGCAAGCCTCATATAGCCAATTCACGGGGTCATTGTCAGATGATATCCAAAATTTTTCATCTCTACAACAGCTAATTCTTTCTAATAATCAGTTAGATGGAGCTATAAGTGATAAGGTGTGGCAACTACCCAAGCTTCACAGACTTGAAATTTCTTCCAATTTTTTTAAAGGTGCCATCTCCGAAAATATTAAAAAGTCAAATATTTCATACCTTAATCTTTCAAACAGCAAGTTGGGACCTCGTTTCCCCAAATGGATTCAAACAATGAAAAATTTTTATGCTATTGATCTTTCCAATACCCAAATTTCAGATAACATTCCAGAGGACTTTTGGAAAACGTGGCCTTCTCGTTTAGCACATTTGAATATCTCTTTCAACAATATTACCGGGATAGTAACAGATATGTTATCAAATTTTGGGCCTGTAGTTCCTTCAACCATAGATTTGAGTTCCAACAACTTTTATGGTCATATACCGAATGCTCCTTCCAGTTTAGAAAGGCTAGACTTATCCAAAAATAATTTATCTGGACAAATCTTATTTTTGTGCCAAATTGTTGATGGGTATTTGTCCTTTCTTGATCTCTCACACAACGCATTCACTGGACCAATTCCAGACTGTTTGTGGAATTTCAAAACACTACAAATTCTTAGTCTGGGATATAACAATCTATCTGGAAGGCTTCCTACTTCTATTAAGTTTTTGATCAATCTTGAGGTCTTATATTTATACAATAACAACTTCTCTGGAAAATTGCCCTCATCTTTGATGAATTTCACCCGGTTAACCACTTTGAATTTGGGGGGCAACAAGTTTTCTGGTCACGTGCCTAGTTGGATTGGGGAAAGGTTATTGAGATTGTATGCTCTAATCTTAACATCAAATAAATTCATTGGAACCATCCCTTCACATTTATGTCAGTTAGTATATCTACAAATTCTAGACTTGTCAATGAATAAACTCCAGGGAGCCATCCCCTCATGTCTTGGTAATCTCACTTCCATGGTTCAAGATAGATTAGCAATCAACCAAAATGTGCATTTAAATTTAGACCTTACTCTGGTTACGTATGTTGACCATTCAATGATCAAGTGGCAAGGAAGTATGCGTGAGTTTGGCAGCACTATAGGATTGGTAAAGATCATCAATTTATCAAGCAACAATTTAACAGGAAAAATCCCAGATAACCTAACCGATCTTCATAATTTGATTGCACTTGACTTGTCAATGAACGCTCTAGTTGGAGAGATCCCGTCAAACATTGGTGAGATGAAAGAACTTCAAATTTTGGATCTATCTAGAAACAATCTAAGAGGAGGACTACCATCAAGCATGTCTCAAATGACCTTGCTAAACTATCTAGATGTGTCGTATAATAGCTTGTCAGGAAGAATTCCATCTAGCACTCAACTCCAGTCCTTTGATCCTTCAAGGTACACCGGAAATGCAGGATTGTGCGGACTTCCCTTGCCCAAATATTGTCCAGGAGAAAAAGAGTTAGAAGGTCCACCCGTCACTAGTGAAAATATGGATGACGGGCAAGAAAGATGGTTTTACATTGGAGGGGCCACTGGTTTTGTTACCGGATTTTGGATGGTGTGTATTGCTTTAATTGTTAATCGCCGTGGGAGACATGCTTTTTTTCACGTCATGAATAGCCTTGAAAATTGGGTTTATGTGAGAGTGATGGTGTTCATTGCAAAAGTGCGAAGGGTTTCACAACCATAGTTGTAAGTTGGATTTCATTCTTGTTTTCGTGTGTTGTATTTATTTCTTCTTGTTCTCATTTAGGGAAACAAGTATGGTATTGTAAAATGTAATGCACTATTAAGTTTTAAGTCTGTTTGATGAATAAAATTGCCACCAACACCATGGGTGGCCATTTTGGTTTGTTGTGTCAAATAGGACACTATGCTATATTGTGTATAAACACGACTTGCAACTACTAGTACAAGCCCAAAGACAAGAAGAGCCTTAATGATTTATTGATAAACAGGGCTGTGAATAGGGCTACCCTGTTGTTTACATCAACATTGTTGGTTAATGTTGTTAGTTAAGCTAGAAAGTTCTGTTAGTGCCTAATATGTAATTATTAGAGTAGAAGGTTAGATGTGAAAGTATTGTAGTCCTTCTTTGTTCATTAGATTATTACGTTATTATTATATATATATATATATATATGTACTCTTGCTTAGATATACGTTAATGTATGAAGTAACAGTGCTTTTCTAAGACACATGTGGCTGCAGAGTTATACTTGGGACCCATTACATGTGTGAGGTTTGTTAACTTAATTGAACCTTAGGGTTTTTTTTTTTTTTATAATTTTTTTTAATTTTTTCTAAACCGTAAAGAAAAGAGAATGGAAAAAAAATAAGCAAAACCCGGCAACTTCAAATGTAACCGTGGGTTCAGGTTCTGGAATTAGACATGCTGGTGCAGGTGCTCTAAGACCCGCATCCAACCCCATGGCGGGTTCAACAATGGGAATGTGTGCAGGGCCAGGGTTTGGAGGTGGTTATGGAGGTCTAAACCATCCCATGGGAATGAATAATATGCCTCAAAATATGGGTAAGGGAATGAACAATGGCCAAGGGTTTCAAATGCAAGCACCACCTGCCGCCAAATTTATGCCGCCAGGAAATTATAATCCGATGATGGGTAGAGGTGGCGGTTATGGTCAGCAACCTTATGGTGACTACAGATAGAGTTTGCAGTGGTAAGCATAGTTATTGTGATATAAAAAGCTCATTCTGTATAACCAATATCAAGTTACTTGATTTCTATATATATGTATTCAGAACATTTTTGTCTATTAATTTTGAGTCATGTAATGAGTAGTAGCAAACAATAAACATTAGAATTTTAATCATCTTAATTTCACGTACATTAATAGATGACATTTCCTGAATGACCAAAACATGTTAAAGAATGCCACTTTCATGTATTTTTATAAAAAGAAGTGACTAAAACAATAACATGACATGACAACATGACATTTCGTGTTATTTACCAAACTAAATACGTAAAGACTTGCAAGCATTTCACGATTAATTTAAGATCAATTTCTTTATTCTTAATTAGTTTTTTTTTATGTTGGGAGGAAAATTGTTATTTTTGTATACACATATTTTTGCACTTGTAAGTGGAAAGAAATTGATTGGAACGTATCTATTGGATCACAAAAAAAAAAAAAAAGTGTGTAGACTTTTGAGTCTTTGACATGACCAACTATAATGATCACTAACTAGAGACAAATTTTCAAGACTTGAGTCTTTAAATGTATAATTTGGGACAAATATATAACATATATACGTCGTTGTCGTTGGTCTTGGAAGTCTTGCATGCCTCACAATCAACACAAATTTTCCACACATAGGACATGAAAGTAGAAAGAAAATCAACACAAGCTTTGTTGTAAAAACATCCAATATGGAGGATAAATAGCTGGGAAAATGGACGTTGAATGAAGCTGTACGTTGAAGGTTGTTGCTACAAAGTAGGAGTTTTATTATTATGCATGTGGGTTTTATCTTGTATAAATAGGATAGTAGCACTAGTTTGTTTTTGCACTCTCAAAATATTAAATAATAAGAAAGTTCAAGCAGTTAATATATTTCTTGTTCGTAAGTTTTTTTGTGAGCGTTCTTGGACCTTAACCAACAATTGGTATCAGAGCGGAGGTTGAGATCCGAGTGCCGGTTTGAGAGTCGTGTTCGGGAAAGGGGAAGCAGCCCTCTAAACTTGTTGATGCAGATTTTGTGTCCGATGCT
The DNA here is from genome assembly GCA_030545235.1 of Helianthus tuberosus. Taxonomy (NCBI): domain Eukaryota; kingdom Viridiplantae; phylum Streptophyta; class Magnoliopsida; order Asterales; family Asteraceae; genus Helianthus; species Helianthus tuberosus. The sequence goes on from CM060362.1 coordinate 8,526,963, forward strand.
TGTCGAATAGATTAGATTTATTATTTTACGCTGAATTTGTAATAGTTAGTGAAATGGTCTATCGAACGTGTATAGACCCGCTCGTTTGAAGTGGTCAAACGAGAGGGTTATTTTGTTGACCGTGTGTGTTTGAAAGACAAAGGGGTGTAGCTATAAATAGCAACCCTTTGTCATTTCAAACACTTGAGAGTGAGAGACAGGGAGCTCATTTGTGAGAGTTCTCAGTTTGCTTTATTGTGTGGGGGAGAGATCACCACTTGGTCTCTCCCCGGATGTATACTCCTTTGGTATTAGTTCGGTTATCTTGTAATCGGGCCGATTTGTAATGTTATACTACCGAATTAATACAAAGAAGTTGTTTGTTTATCTCTAATCTCTCCCGTCTTGAACCGATCTCACACGAATCACGGTTTCGGTCACGAAACTCGGTCCTACAATTGGTATCAGAGCCATGGTGCCTGATTTAGTAAATCTAACAGTTTGCTAAGTCACATGTGCTCTAGATCTGTGATTTTCGTGATTTTTGTTCAAGATCTAAAAATGGTGAAATGAAGAAAAACCCAGATTCGAGACCGAATATACGGATCTGAGCTGAGTCGGACCGTACAAAGTGTTGGGTTTTATGTTTCACACCAAAATCAACAAGTTTTCATCATCAAATATCATGTTTTTAAGGATTTTCGTCAAATCTGCAGTATAAACAGTGGCTGTGTTCTTGAGATGTTCTTGGCGGCTGGTTAAAGAACTAGGGTTTCTTCATACCCACTCCCGACGAAACTGACCCCATGACGAAACACCACCTCCACTTTCGTCGTCGATCAATAAACAACCTGTTTCGTCGATTAAACAAAACAAACCTGTTTCGTCGTTCAACCTAACAATCTGTTTCGTCGCAGCACCTTTTACATCAGTTTCATCGACATCTAAATTAGAATCCTGTTTCGTCGATCTATTCTGAAATAGGGGTTTCTGATTGTTGGATGTCTGGTTGAACGCAGAGAAATTACAAGAAGAGGTATCGCTGCTGTTTGTTTATCGATTGGGTTTTGATGTTTGTTAATCGAAGAGAGAAGAAAGGGTTATGGTTATGTATCGATAATGAAGATGTTTGCTGTTAATTTGGATTTTAATGGATTCTGTTTTTGATTTGTTGGATTCTGGTGGTGGGTATCGCAGATTGAAGGATGATGTTGTACGATAATACTAATTGAAAATGAGAATTTGGGAAAGTGAGATTGAAAATGAGAATGGTCTGCGGCTGTACAATGAGGGTAGGTTTCAAAGATGTTGGACTTGGTCTTTGGTAAAGTGTTATGGGCCTCTAGTGAAAAACATTATAATGGGCCATGATGTTTTGGATAATTTGCATTACTTGAAAGTGGGTTTGTACCCTTGGCTGCTAAATATTTTTTTTTTTGGGGTTTCCAAATCTCAACATCAAATTCGTACGAATTTGGGAGCGCGCGGGATGATGCGGCATGATGAAAGCAAGAGATGATGAAAACTTGATTTTTGAAAAATGTGGGGTAGTCACGGTTGCCAATGCTAATGTCAAATTTTGGTGACTTGACTACTATGGGCCAAAAACAAAACGGTATGTTCACTTCCGCACGTCAATGTTTATGATTTTTATCGGTTATTCGTAAATGTTCGAAAGCATTTTGTTTATTGTCATATTCTCGCATTTGAAAACGAACGTATGAACCTGGAATGTCAATACCGGTCCTAACGAGTTCACAAAGTCTTTGGAGGGATAGAAGTCGGATCCTACGGGGTACTAGGCGAAATTTCTTTATCAACTAGAATATGCAACGAAGAAATCTTTTTGTTTATTGTCATATTCTCGCATTTGGTAACGAATGAATGAACCTAGAATGTCAATACCGGTCCTAACGAGTTCACAAAGTCTTTGGAGGGATACAAGTCGGATCCTACGGGGTACTAGGGGACGTTCTTATTCAACTAGAATATGCAAAGAAGAAAGTCGTTTTCGTGATTTTTCGGAACCGAGAACATTCAATGAAGATTGACGACAGTTCCGCTCAATGGAGGGAATTGGTGAACATTTGACGATAGTTTCTTTGAAGTGGAGAGAATCTGTTAAGGTTTAGAGATTTTACCAAAGAAATGGGGGGATAAAAATTTTTCAAATGTTGAATTTCTTCGGTAAATTTCTAAACGCAATCACAGGTGGTAGAGTTTGTGATTTTCTAGTGATACAAACGGTTCGGCGTGGAATGTTTTGCACATACACATATTTGAGGATTTTAATTAATTCTCCAGCCAGCGTGAAGGGTTTTGCACGGAAAAATACAGGTTTCTAAAGTCTACAGTAGTTACAAAAGCGCTGTTCACTGAAGACCTGGGGAATCTTTATGAAAGCTGATAGTTCAAGACTGAAGACCTGCAGGATTCGGTTTTGGGTTTGATGTTTCTTTGGGATTTTACAGGGATCTGGGGGTATCTTAATTCGTTGAGTTTGCAAACGATGTACTTGGTCTAGCTGACTTCCTGAGTACTGATGCTGAAGATCCGTAGTGCATTACGTGGTAAACTTCACAAAGGCGAGACAATGAGATCTGGATGTAGTTCAACTAAGCTTGCAAGGGATACACTTGGTCTAGCTGACTTTCCTGAGTGTTGATGCTGAAGATTAAAGTGCATTACTTGGTCGATTCCACAAAGACGGTTTACAGAAGACAGTTCACCAGAAATCTCTATCAATGTAGTATGCTTGTATGAAATAGAGTTCTTATGACAGATCAAGACTTGATCCAGTTCTTAAAGAATGGAACCCTTATCAAATGCTGGTTGGAGTATTGGAAGATCAGCGGAAGATCGGTCTATTGAGGAAATTGCACAACACCCAACACGGATACGCGTACTTTAAGGGGGAAATGTTTTACAAGGATCATCAAGATACTACTTACCTGGATCATCGGTCAAGGGGGAATTTGTTAACACAGAGAAGATGAATACTTGACTGAAGATCGATTGCAGTTGCATTTTCAGCATTCGACAGCAACGGACAAGGGGGAATTTGTTGATGCAGATTTTGTGTCCAATGCTTGTCGAATAGATTAGATTTATTATTTTACGCTGAATTTGTAATAGTTAGTGAAACGGTCTATCGAACGTGTATAGACCCGCTCGTTTGAAGTGGTCAAACGAGAGGGTTATTTGGTTGACCGTGTGTGTTTGAAAGACAAAGGGGTGTAGCTATAAATAGCAACCCTTTGTCATTTCAAACACTTGAGAGTGAGAGATAGGGAGCTCATTTGTGAGAGTTCTCAGTTTGCTTTATTGTGTGGGGGAGAGATCACCACTTGGTCTCTCCCCGGATGTATACTCCTTTGGTATTAGTTCGGTTATCTTGTAATCGGGCCGATTTGTAATGTTATACTACCAGATTAATACAAAGAAGTTGTTTGTTTATCTCTAATCTCTCCCGTCTTGAACCGATCTCACACGAATCACGGTTTCGGTCACGAAAATCGGTCCTACAAAACTGCTGGGTGTAGAACGGGCATTTTCATGACGGAGAAAGAAAGCATCAGCAAGGTCTGATCATGGTTTTATGATCGGTAGAAGAAAGAAGCAAGCATGTTGAAAAGAAGCAAGTAGGCAAGTTGATAATTAGAATGTACGTGAAGGCAGATCATCGCAGCAAGTGTTCGGGTTGATTTTTTTTGTGATGCACAACGGCCAAGAAGTAAGTTTCCACAGTAAGGTTTAATTGGCAGGGGTGATCGCACAAAATGGGCAAGAACGAATCGGGTCAGATGTGTATTTATGTTCGTTGTAGAAAGAAAAACATGCAGCAAGTATTTGTTGATCGCAGGCGGCAAACAAGTTTTGTTTCAGTGGTGTGTAACAGCCTAGTAAGTGAAAGAAAGAAAGAAACAATGAATGAGGAGGCGCCACAAGAAAGAAGAAAGAGGCCGGCGTCGCTTAGCAAGAAAGAAGGCCTCGTAAGTAAGAAAGTAGCAAACCACAAGAAAGGAAGAATGGGTGTCGACGAGAAAGAAGAAAGCAAATTCGACAACCGAAAGAAAGAAAGAAACGGACACGTGTTTGTTCGTAAAGAAAGAAAATGATCGAATCTTTGTGATTCGGAAAGCATGAAAAGAACTTCAAATTTTGGATCTATATAGAAACAATCTTAGAGGAGGACTACTATCAAACATGTCTCAGATGACCTTCCTAAACTATTTAGATGTGTCATATAACAACTTGTCAGGAAGAATTCCATCTAGCACTCAACTCCAGTCCTTTGAACCTTCAAGGTACACCGGAAATGCAGGATTGTGCGGACTTCCCTTGCCCAAATATTGTCCAGGAGATAAAGTATTAGAAGGTCCACCCGTCACTCGTGAAAATATGGATGCTGAGGAAGGCATAGATGATCTTCAAAGATGGTTTTACATTGGAGGGGCCACTGGTTTTGTTACCGGATCTTGGATGGTGTGTATTGCTTTAATTGTTAATCGCCGTGGGAGACATGCTTTTTTTCACGTCATGAAAAGCCTTGACAATTGGGTTTATGTGAAAGTGATGGTGTTCACTGCAAAAGTGCGAAGGGTTTCACATCCATAGTTGTATTGTATGTTGGATTTCATTCTTGTTTTCGTGTGTTGTATTTATTTCTTCTTGTTCTCATTTAGGGATACAAGTATAGTATTGTAAAATGTAACGTATGATTAAGTTTTAAATCTCTTTGATGAATAAAATTGCCACCAACACAATGGGTGGCCATTTCGCTTTGCTGTGTCAAATTAAATAGGACATTATGCTATATTGTGTATAAATAAGTTGGTAAATCTTGTTAGTTAAGTTAGTTCTGTGAGTAGAGTTAGTGCCTAATATGTAAATATTAAAAGTAGAAGGTTAAATATGAAAGTATTGTATGTATCCTCTTTAATGATCAATTCTGAATTCAGTCCGTTCAACTGAAGGAATCATTCGTTGTTTTGGAAGTTTATTGGTATCAGAGCAAAGCTCTGTTTTGCAGAATGAATCCAAAGAAGATTGTGATTAATCTCGCAATGGTTGAAGAATTAAGAAGATCAGAGACTTACAAGACTCTGTTTTAAAGGATGAATCGCAGGAAGAAGAAGAAGAGTACGAGCGATTTTGCGAACCCAATCAGCATATTCTTCAACCATTGAGTATCTCTGTAATCTTTCATCAATTGAATCTTGTATGTGTTTCGATTGTTTTTGTCATGCTTACAAGGTGTTCGATGAAATGTCTCTACTTTATTTTGATGTTATTTTGTTACTTTGTTGGTACTAAATCAGTGCTTTTCTAATACAATTTCAAAACAAATGTGGCTGCAGAATTATACTAGGGACCCATTTGTTTGATTAAACATCTCATGAATGTCTATGGCTTGACTTGTCACTGATTCTTTAGTCAAAATCATGAGCTTCATACAAGCAGCGACATTGATTATTTAAGAGAAAAACAATTGTTTTATATTTACCCCATTTTAGATGCTAAGCTTTAGGTGTTTTTGCTTTTGGAGTTGCTGTGGCATTAAGGCATGAGAGTTAGTTGACACTATGTATATGACACTATGTTTTCATTATATAGTTATACAGTTTTCTTATAGCCTACCTTTTTTACTTTGTTACATATGTATATGACACTATGTTTTGATGTGCAGCTAAAATAAACCCGCTATCTGACACTGTCGAGCGGATAAACTCCAAAGAAAAGAGAATGGGAAAACCAAGCAAAACCCGGCAACTTCAAATGTAACCATGGGTAAGGCCATGGGTTCAGGTTCTGGAATTAGACGTGCTGGTGCCAGTGCTCTAAGACCCGCATCCAACCCCATGGCGGGTTCAACAATGGGAATGGGTGCAAGGCCCGGGTTTGGAGGTGGTTGTTGTGGAGGTCTAAACCATCCCATGGGAATGAACAATATGCCTTAAAATATGGGTATGCGAATGAACAATATGCCTCATAATATGGGTATGGGAATGAACAATGGCCACCTGCCGCCAGGAAATTATAATCCGATGATGGGCAGATGTGGTGGTTATGGTCAGCAACCTTATGATGGCTACAGAGAGAGTTGCAGTGGTAAGCATAGTTATTGTGATACAAAAAGTATTCTTTTTCCTGATAATTTTGTAATTCTTTTTGATTCTGTTGATACATATTATGTGGACGCGACTCGGTTCGGATCGACTCGGTTCGGTTCGGTTCGACTCGGTTAGGTTCGGCTCAAGCCCGACGTCACGACATTCCTCCGTCGTGCGCCCCAGAGTTCGACACGCGAAGCACGGAGAGCCACGAACAAATTCCCGAGAACACATCGCCATGACATCACCATGATGATGTCATGATGATGTCATGTCTAATTAGTCAATGCATACTTTGAATGAATTCAACGTGATTTCAGTGTTTTCATTAAATGGAAGTTAAATGCACATGGACTGTTTGTTTCAAAGCCCAAACATGACAAGCCCAACATGTGACGAACCTTAAGGTTCGTTGAGGATGGAAAGTGACGAGGGTTACAACCTTCGTCACGTATGAAGGTTCGCCAAAGACTCAAGGTTCGTCGCACATGTGAAGCTTCGTCACATCTGTTGTCGACGAAGGTTCAACCTTCGTCGACTTCATGAAGGTTCGTCATCCATGTGTAAGGTTCGCCGAAGACTTCAGTATATAAACAGCAGACTGAAGACACAGATAGTTAGACAAGTCTGAATAGATTTGAGAGCGAACACACTGTAACACACACACACTGAGAGTTTACAGAGACCATTTGTAAACACCGCATTGTAACCGTTTCATAGCATTAATACATTGAGTGCTAATCGTTGAATCTTGTGTCTTACGTGTTCGTAACTTGGTTTAACTTACCAGTTTGGATTCCGCACTCTCGGGTTTGTCGGAAAACAGGAATAGAGGTTAACTCGATCCTCCGGGTGGACCTACAATTGGTATCAGAGCATTGGCTGGATTCCTTGTTAAAACCAAGTTGTTTTTCTTGTGTTTTGAAAGATTTTCTTGCATTTTTCTGGAAATATATTTGTGTTCTTGAGCTTTGAAAATAATATTTTCTGGAAAAAGGTTATAAAATCTGTGAAAAACTTGTTGATTTGCTATTTGTTTCTATAAAAACTTTGTTAAAATTCATCTATACATGCTTAGAAAAGGTTTTTATTAAACTCTATTGCAAAAATTGTGTTCGGAAAATTATTCCGGTGAAATTATTGTCGGAATCTTCAAAAACTCATCGGAGTTCTTTGTGTTCTTCAAGTGTTCATTATATACTTCATACTTTCTGGGTTTTTAAGTTGAAGTTGCTTTGAGTGTTTGGACGAATTATTGTTATTGTTAACTATTATATTATTGTTTGAATTTTGTGTACATTTGGAATGATGAGTTGGTGGACAATGTGCAAAAGTATGATGAAAAGTTGTTGAATATATTGTCTCGGTAAGGTGAAGTTTGAAAAAGTATCACCAACTTTTGAGTTTTGTCAGAAGATAAGTTTCAAAAAGATAAGATTTTCTTTTTGAGTGACAATATCATACCAACCTTCGTCACAACCAGACAACCTTCCCCACTTCCAACCTTCCCCATACATTCCAACCTTCCCCAGACACAACCTTCCCCACTCGCCTCCATCTTCGTCACAACCAGACAACCTTCCCCACTTCCAACCTTCCCCACTCACCTCCATCTTCGTCACAACCAGACAACCTTCCCCACTTCCAACCTTCCCCACACACAACCTTCCCAACTCACCTCCATCTTCGTCACAACCAGACAACCTTCGCCACTCATAACAACCTTCGCCACTAAAAAAATAAAAAATAACCTTCGACGAACTTTATAACCTTCGTTACTTGTGTACACGAAGAACTTAACTACCTTCGTCACACAAGTCTTGGACGAACTCTCCAACCTTCGTCGACATTCACTTGATCTTTTTAACAGAAGCTTTCAAAATCATATTTAACTGTTTGATTTGATTGTTTTGAGCAGGTATTTGTCATTATACATTCAAAATGAATCCGGCTTGGTCGGGTACTCCGTCTAATGTGGAAATCAAGTATAGAAGTACGGGATTATCGTCTTCATGGGCCGAACCTCCCACACCACCTCGAATTACGGCAGAACAATGGGCATCAGTTACTAATCAAAAGCAAAGTGAACCGGAAAGAACAACAGACTTGTATGGAAACCCACTACCACCAGTTCCCCAACAGCAAAGCTATCAGTCTACTGTAACACCATCATTTCTAGATACAAACTGCAATGGTCAGACAGGAATTGCGTTTTATGCCGAAATTGTCAAAGATGCCAGCAATGGTGAATCCTCGGGAAATGATGACAGTTCTGAACATGACGGTAGCTCAGTTGAAGATGGTACAAGTTCAAGTTCAAGCGAGAATGGATCAGAATATGAATCAACAAGGGAGGTTGTTGTTTCTGAGGCAAGTGAGTCAATATCTGAGAGTGAATCCAGTCAGGTATGTGTCGATGAACCAACTGTCGTTAATTGTGATAATTGCGTTAAATGTGCTGATTTAGATGCTAATATGTCTGAGTTGCAAAGCAAACATGATGCTTTAAATGCTAAATTGTTTGACTTGCAAAACAAACATGTTTCTTTAGATGCTAAGTGGTGTGATTTGCAAAGCAAACATGGGGCTTTGCAAAACAACTATGATGTGACATTTATCCACAATCAAGGTTTGATCGTGGATCTTTCGAAATGCAAAGAGGCCAACATGTTTTATGAAAACCATGAAAAAGAGTTTAAAATGGTGATTGAAAATTTAAGAAAAGATAAAACCGAACTGACAAAAATGGTTTCAAGAAAACAAACAGACATAAACTGTTATATTAATCGTCTTGAGATCATGCAAAAAGAGTTGGCCTGTACAAAGTGTGAAAGTGAGGCGATCCGGCTTAAGCTAGATAGTTATTCTAACTCTAGATACGTGCTGGATCACATCATTGGCACACAAAAAGAGAAAAAGGATGTCACGTGCATTGGATATAAGAAATGTCCTCCACCTGTTAGACACAATTATGATGCACTGCCTGATGAGGAGTATAGAACTCATTATGAAGAATATGTTCCTTTAGACATTGAGGAATTTGCAACGGGACTTGGATACAAACCTGAAGTATCATCAGATTCGGATGTGTCAGCAGATACATTTGTAACTGCTGAACAAAATCAGGATCCTCCAGTCATTGTTGAGGATGCTGATTCTTCAGATGATGAATCCGATAATACTGACTCTCCACAATCTGATGCGGTTATCAAAGAAGAGGACATACCTCTCGAGAATCACATTCTATGTGATCCTCCCACAAAACCTGCTAAGACTGTTCAGGTCAAGTCCACGTCTGTAAAAGAGTTTGAGAGTGTGAATTTGCTGTACACTCTTGTTGGTGATGATAAAATCTATTCTGACAAAGATTTTCCGATTAAGAATGTTAATCAATCTTTAATCAATAAAGTTTTTGAAGATTCGACAAGTAGGGTTTTGGGAAAGTCGGCTTCACACATTGTGGTAACACAGTGTCCTTCGATTCCAAAAGCCGAAATTCGAAAACAAAATGGCAATCAGAAATTACCAACAGTGAAAAAGCAGCAAAATCATACCAAACCAAAAGGCAAATCAACGACCCAAGGTCGTAAGGAACCAAATCAAAAGAAGAACAAGAAGATGAACTTTGTGAAATCCCGAGGGACGGATAAAATTGAAACTTTTGAAAACAAATCCAACACGGATTTTGTTAAAAAAGTAAAATTTTGAAAAGAAACAGTCAAAACAATTACACACAACATACAAACGGTTGTGATGTAGGAGCAAGTACCTGAAGATCACGAAGTTCATCATCAAGCTCCTACAGTTGTGATACTCCGAGGTTTGTTGAGCAGAGATCATGCTTTGAATGTGGTGAGTATGGGCACATTGTCAGAAATTGTCCATATCTCACGAAAGCAAAGGCAAAAGTTGATGCCCCCCATGGTAACAATTACCATAAAAGATTTGTTTCACCAAAAAAGGACCCTCGTCTTTTTAAACAACAAGAAGTGAAACAGAGAAAGAAACAACGGAAAAATGTTGAAAAGGTTTTAAAACCGGAGGTTGTCCAAACACAGTCTGTTACGTTAGAAGTTAAAAATGAAAAACAAAAACAGATTTGGAAACCAAAACCAGTAAGTGTTTCAGGGGGAGCTACATCAATTCCGAATCATCGGGAAATGGATGTCACAATTCTCGATGATGACGGACTACCCAAGTCTGTGAAGGCTTGGGTCCCCCTCTCCAACTAATCTCTGAATGAGTGTGCAGGATGTTCCAGGAGGAACTATTGATAGTCTTAGGATTGTTGATAGTGGAGCGTCCATGCACAAGATCGGCGACATAAGGCTCCGAAATATTGTTACATCTAGGAGAATATTGTTGCCATTGATGTAATGGAGAGAAAGAAAAAGAAAAGAAGACAAAAATGTCTGATGCAAGAATGATGATGAAAGAATTTGACCACTTCGACAAAATGAAGATCATTCCAAATTTTGGTTGTTATGGTTTTTTTGATCGGGTCCTTAGGAAAGATTCCAATGAAAAGTACGCGCCTGCAGCACGTCTGAAGCTTTTTGAAGATTCATGGATTTTTCTTCCACAAGAAGTTCAAAGTCCACAAGATGAACGTGCAGGGTACTTTTCTCTACGGTGTGATTGAAGAAAATGTGTTTGTTGAACAAACCAACCGGGTGTGCGGATGCTTTGGCGTGGATTGAACAACCGCACACTACTTCTCAAGAGAAAGACAAAGACCTTCGCTGGTGCAATATGTATGGCCAGCCTGACCCAGAGGTTTATGATCTTGTTGCTGTGAGGAGTTTTTCTCGTATTAATTGAAGTAGCTTCAAAAGCGACTTTGAAATCCACATCGGGTTGATATCCAGTTTGGGAGAGCACTCAGATTCCTTGCAATGCACGAAGCAGTTGCATGATACGGTTTTGAATTTCTAATCTCTTCTATACTTGTCGATATTTAAGCTGCTTTATGAATTATTGTCATCTCGTACAGCACTCTTTGACCTGACACGTTGAACTCGAATATCACCTCACACGTGATTGTTTCACTATGAAACTCGTCAATGTTGTCATGGTCCACACTGACGACCAACGTGCCGACCTTTTTACCAAAGCATTTGATAAATCAAGATTTGGCTTTTTAATATTGGTAAACGGCATTAAGGTCAAGCAAGAGTAATCCGCATCGGAAAATCATTTTTGTAAATATCTTTGTGTTTTTAAAATTATTGTAAGTTTGTTGATTTTAGGGGGAGTAAATCCAAAATTTGAAAATTCAAAAACATCGAAAAATTTCAAAAACCAAAAACAATAGAAAAACAAAAATGAGTTTCCTGGCGAGCAAAAGAGAAAATGATAGTACATCAGTGGTCTGTCTAAATCTCTTTAAACTGAAAAGAAAAATGAAAAATGTTAAGCAGCTCTATATAAGATATATCGGTAGGCTCACAATCATCTTAAAGTGTACAGGGTGATATAAACTTAAATCGACTGAAGACCAGGTGGGAACCACTCATTGGCAAATGGTCTTAGTACCGAAATTTCGTTTGAGAGATTGCCGAGGTTCTGAGATATGTGGTCTTTATGCTGTTTATCATCTGGGTATCATGGTTGTTTCTTTTACCGAAACAAACGGAGACGAAGTCTAGATCTTCCATGATATCATACATACCTGTACATATTGCATTCGACCTCAATAAGTGATCAACAATCACATGTCCACAAAATAAGTGATAATATATCACATTTATCCGGGAGTCAAGTTCGTCTCTTTGTTGTACGAAAGTACTGACCTATTCACGGACTTGCTCTTGTGCCCTTCATGCATCTGAAAATCAAGTTCCTCATCAATAAGTGATTCTATCACATAGGGCTTGTTTTCAATCAAAATAAGTGAGTTTCTCACATTTTCATATACGGAAAAACAGATGATAAATGGTATACTCACCAGTAAGATGAACTCTGGTGCATACCTTGAATCGGGAATGTGTCGTGATGTGGATGAACACCGGTCGATAAGTATAAATCATACCTTACCGTATCCCCTCGTCATGATTACATATGATAAGTTGAGCTTATGTGGACAACAATACCGATAATCGTTATAGGATGTTTATCTAAATGTTAACAAAATGAACAACAAGAGCGTTTTGGCCTGACCGTACACTGATATGATTCTCTTACACTCGAAACTCGCAAAAAGAATGTTTGTATTTATTTACTGCTTTTAGTTTCTGCATCTTTGTATATATTTATTTACTGCTTTCAGTCTTTAAACTTGAAATATTCAAAATACCAAAAAGATTTTAGGTGTGTTTTAATATAATCTTTATAAAAGTCAAAAAGATTTTATTTCTACTTTAGTTTTGATTAACCGATGTTGTAACTCGAGTCTTCGTTACCTGAAATCTGATAGAAAACCAAAACGACTGAATCTTCATAAACGGTCAGAGTTTGCAAGTTTTGAAAGTTAAAAACCAAAATTGAAAAATTGTTAAACTTTCAAACTGTCAGACGGTAGTTGAAAACATTGGTCTCATATGTGTCATTTGTTTAATGTTAACTATATTCCAAGCGTTTGTTCTCATTACGTGTTTAGCTTTCTTGTATGTGCAGATGCAACATTCAATCAGCTAAAGGCGAAGAGAACGTGTTAGATGAAAAGCTTCGGAATGAAGACACGACATGGATGCACTCAAAAGATCAAGATGATCGAGTTGCCGCTGACCAATCAGTCAACACCACAAGGATCTAAAGCATTGAAGATCAAAAGATTCACAAGCATAATCAAAGGGGGAGTTTATTGATACACTTCCTAAATGAAAACGGGAGTTTGTTAATACACTTTCTACACACGACGCGTGAAGACTTTGAAGATCCTCCGACATGGAAGACATGGAATATGAATCTCACGAGTAGCGTCCATGGGGGAGTTTGTTGATACATATTATGTGGACCCGACTCGGTTCGGATCGACTCGGTTCGGTTCGACTCGGTTAGGTTCGGCTCAAGCCCGACGTCACGACATTCCTCCGTCGTGCGCCCCAGAGTTCGACACGCGAAGCACCGAGAGCCACGAACAAATTCCCGAGAACACATCGCCATGACATCACCATGATGATGTCATGTCTAATTAGTCAATGCATACTTTGAATGAATTCAACGTGATTTCAGTGTTTTCATTAAATGGAAGTTAAATGCACATGGACTGTTTGTTTCAAAGCCCAAACATGACAAGCCCAACATGTGACGAACCTTAAGGTTCGTTGAGGATGGAAAGTGACGAAGGTTACAACCTTCGTCACGTATGAAGGTTCGCCAAAGACTCAAGGTTCGTCGCACATGTGAAGCTTCGTCACATCTGTTGTCGACGAAGGTTCAACCTTCGTCGACTTCATGAAGGTTCGTCATCCATGTGTAAGGTTCGCCGAAGACTTCAGTATATAAACAGCAGACTGAAGACATAGATAGTTAGACAAGTCTGAATAGATTTGAGAGCGAACACACTGTAACACACACACACTGAGAGTTTACAGAGACCATTTGTAAACACCGCATTGTAACCGTTTCATAGCATTAATACATTGAGTGTTAATCGTTGAATCTTGTGTCTTAAGTGTTCGTAACTTGGTTTAACTTACCAGTTTGGATTCCGCACTCTCGGGTTTGTCGGAAAATAGGAATAGAGGTTAACTCGATCCTCCGGGTGGACCTACAGATTCCGTATAGCATTATTATTCTGTTATAACCAATATCAAGTTACTTGATTTCTATATATTCAAAACATTTTAGTCTCTTAATTCTGGGTCATGTAATGACTAGTTGCAAACACTAAACATTAAATTAAAAATCAGTTGATGTTACATGCACTTAGACCACCTGTAGTGGGCGTTTTTTTTTAAATTGCCCAAACACGCCCCGGTGCCGCCCCTAGGCGTTTTCCGGCGTTATTCGCGAAAAAAAGGACCTTGGCGTTTTTTGAAACATGCCGAAATGGCAAATCTTTGCCCAATCAGATAAGAGCATGTGGTTTAAAGAGAGAGAGATGGAATTTTGGGGTTTGAGTTTACCGGATTTTTTGGGTTTGCCGGAATTTTAACCGGAGATGGAGATGTTGCAGGTATCACGGTCATGAAGAAGAAGGATGGAGGTGGGTGGTTGTTTTAAAAGTTTCCTCAGTTGTCACATTAGGCCCCTGTGGTTTTAAATTTCAATATCTTTAATATTTCAAGTTTCAAAAATGCTATATCAGTCCCTAAAGTTTTGTTTATTAAATGTCTCATTTGGATCTTTTATAAAACTTAGGGGGCGTTTGGTTCGTGGAATGATTTGTAATTGGAATTGGAATTGGAATTTGTATAGGAATTAGAATTTGAAGGAATTGGTTTTTGGAATTTAAACATTCCAATTGGAGGAAATTGTTGGAATTAGAATCTCAATTCATTTTTGTTGTGTTTGGTTGTCAAATGAATTGGAATCCATCACCCCGGCACCCACAACCACCAGTTCGGGTCGAAACGTTACGGGTCGAAATGGTTCGCGTCGAAACGGTACTGGTTGAAACGGTTAGAGTCGAAACGGTACAGGTCGAAATGGTACGGGTCGAAACGGTTCGCGTCGAAAGGGTTTGAGTCGAAACGGTACGCGTCGAAATGGTACGTGTCGAAACAGTGCGGGTCGAAACGGTTCGGTTCGAAACGGTACCGGTCGAAACGGTACGGTTCGAAACGGTACGGGCCGAAACGGTTCGCATCGAAACGGAACACGTCATAACGGTTCGCGCCAAAACGGTTCGATTCAAAACGGTTCGGGTCGAAATGGTTCACGTCGAGGCGGTACCAATTCTAGAGGAAATCCACCGCCCGAAGGTCCACTATGGTAAAGGGGCCCACTGTGGTAAAACCCATGGTTCGCACACACATTTTGTCATGAATGAGACTTCAACTGACGACCTCTCCTAGTGAAAGTCATCTGGATACCCACCACTTAAAAGTTGAAAGATACTGTTTCAACGTATCAATTGGGTTTGAAGAAAACGCGTGAAGACTTCTGAGTCTTTGACATAACCAACTTTATATTCTTTAATTAGAGACAAATTCTGAAAACTTGAGTCTTTGGACGTCTAATTCCACATAAATTTTAAGCTACGTATATATGTGGTCATGAAAATTGAAAGATAATCAACGTGTCTTATAAGTCTTGCACGCTCCACATTCCACATGAATTCTAAACAAATATGTGGTCATGAAAATAAAAAGAAAATTACCTTATTTGAAAAATCAACACAAACTCTGTTTTATATGAGGTAGGTTCCTAGGTTATTTTAAATTTCTTGTGTATATAAAGCTGGGCACATTTGGTGACATATCAAACATTTAAGATTTGATACAACAAAAATGGCAAATAAGATTTACCATAAACATTTTACCCATCCTATTTTATTTTTTATTGCTTCAGTCTTTGTGTTGGAATCATTAACAACTACAACTGCCCTTTTCGGGTCTATGACACAACCTCCCACTTCCCCTGGCCACTGTTCCGGTAAGTGTACGAAAAAGGAGAGACAAGCACTTCTTCATTTCAAATCATACATTCATTACGACCCTGAGGGCACTCTCACTACATGGACACCTGGGGAAGAAGAAAAAGAAGCAACCAATGATTGTTGTTACTGGAGTGGAGTCACGTGCAACAACCAATCCCGTGTCACCAGCCTTGACTTGAGGTATGGAAATCTTGAAGGCAAGATTAGTCCTTCATTGCTTAACTTAATCTACTTGAATTATCTTGATCTTTCTGTCAATTCGTTTAATGGAACGATTCCCATATTCATTGGTTCCATGACCCAATTAAGGTATCTTCACCTTGGTTGGAATGATTTTAATGGAACCATTCCTTCAGAACTTGGAAATCTCACAAACTTGCAAGAGCTTTCACTTGTATATCTGAGTAATTGCACAATTGAAAACCTTGACTGGTTGTCTCATCTTTCTCAGTTGGATAGACTTGACATGTCAGATACATCTCTGGGCAAAGTAGACAACTGGGTAAATGCGATTTCAAGTCTTAAAAAACTGTCAACTTTAGACTTAGATAGATGTGACCTCTCCCATGTGTTGCACCCGTAATCTTATTCAAATGTCAACTCTTCTTTTTCTTCATCTATTGTTACCCTTTCTCTCCAAGAAAACAATCTCAACTCATCCATGTATCACTGGTTGTTCCCTTTAACTAGCAATGCACTTGTAACACTTGATCTCTCTGGGAACATGTTAGATGGGATTCCCAAATATCTTGGAAATTTGTGTGGTTTGACATCTTTGTATTTCTATAGTAACTTAATGCCTATCAAATTACCTGATTTTCTGAGTAACTTGTCTGGTTGTTCCCTTTAACTAGCAATGCACTTGTAACACTTGATCTCTCTGGGAACATGTTAGATGGGATTCCCAAATATCTTGGAAATTTGTGTGGTTTGACATCTTTGTATTTCTATAGTAACTTAATGCCTATCAAATTACCTGATTTTCTGAGTAACTTGTCTGGGTGCACATCAGTTAATTTACAATTTTTGGGTGTTCGAATATTGAGTATATCTGTATTCTTCATTAATTGAATCTTTAATGTGTTTTGATTGTTTTAGCTATGCTTACAAGGTGTTCCATGAAATTTCTGTGCTTTATTTTGATGTTACTTTGTTACTTTCTTTGTACTAAATCAAGTATATGCTACAAATGATCAACCTTTATGTTATAATATATATGTAATCTTTCTTAGATATACGTAATGTATGAAGTAACAGTGCTTTTCATTACACTGTGCTATCTAATTATACTTGGGACCCATTACACTGTGCTATCTAATTAATAGCCAAATTGTTATTTCGGTGGGATAGCTAAAAATGATGTTGGTTTTACAAAGGACATGAAATGTATGGTTAAATGGTTAACAAATTTCATGTGTGAGTAACTACATACGAGACTTATATAGAGGTTTGTTAACTTAATTGACAAATTCGTTTGTTTGATTAAATCTCTCATGAATGTCTATGGCTTGATTTGTCACCAATTCATTAGTCAAAATCATAAGCTTCATACAAGCAGCAACATTGATTATTTAAGAGAAAAACAATAATTTTATATTTACCCCATTTTAGATGCTAAGCTTTAGGTGTTTTTGCTTTTGGAGTTGCTAAGAAAATGCCCACCTCATGGCATTAAGGCACGATAGTTAGTTGACACTATGCCTCAAAATATGGGTATGGGAATGAACAATATGCCTCAAAATATGGGTATGGGAATGAACAATGGCCACCTGCCGCCAGATTTATGCCGCCAGGAAATTATAATCCCGATGATGGGTAGAGGTGGTGGTTATGGTCAGCAACCTTATGATGGCTACAGATAGAGTTGCAGTGGTAAGCATAGTTATTGTGATACAAAAAGTATTCTTTTTCCTGATAATTTTGTAATTCTTTTGGATTCCGTGTAGCATTATTATTCTGTTATAACCAATATCAAGTTACTTGATTTCTATATATTCAAAACATTATTGTCTCTTAATTTTGGGCCATGTAATGACTAGTTGCAAACACTAAACATTAAATTAAAAATCAGTTGATGTTACATGCACTTAGACTGTCCGTAGTGGGCGTTTTTTTTTAAATTTCCCTAACACGCCCCGGTGCCGCCCCCTAGGCGTTTTCCGGCGTTATTCGCGAAAAAAAGGACCTTGGCGTTTTTTGAAACACGCCGAAATGGTAAATCTTTGGCCAATCAGACAAGAACATGTGGTTTAAAGAGAGAGAGACAGAATTTTGGGGTTTGAGTTTGCCGGATTTTTTGGGCTTGCTGGAATTTTAGCCGGAGATGGAGATGTTGCAGGTGTCACGGTCACGAAGAAGAAGGATGGAGGGGGTGGTTGTTTTAAAAGTTTCCTCAGTTGTCACATTAGGCCCCTGTGGTTTTAAACTTCAATATCTTTAATATTTCAAGTTTCAAAAATGCTATATCAGTCCCTATAGTTTTGTTTATTAAATGTCTCATTTGGATCTTTTATAAAACTTAGGGGGCGTTTGGTTCGCGGAATGATTTGTAATTGGAATTGGAATTGGAATTTGTATAGGAATTAGAATTTGAAGCAATTGGTTTTTGGAATTTAAACACTCCAATTGGAATTGGAAATTGTTGGAATTGGAAATTGTTGGAATTGGAATCTCAATTCCATTTTTGTTGTGTTTGGTTGTCAAATGAATTGGAATCCATCACCCCGTCACCCACAACCACCAGTTCAGGTCGAAACGGAGTTTAGGTCGAAACGGTTCGCGTCGAAACGGTACTGGTTGAAACGGTTCAAGTCGAAACGGTACGGGTCGAAACGGTTCGCGTCGAAAGGGTTTGAGTCGAAACGGTACGCGTCGAAATGGTACGCGTCAAAACAGTGCGGGTCGAAACGGTTCGGTTCGAAACGGTACTGGTCGAAACGGTACGGTTCGAAACGGTACCGGTCGAAACGGTACGGGTCGAAACGGTTCGCATCGAAACGGAACACGTCATAACGGATCGCGCCAAAACGGTTCGATTCAAAACGGTTCGGGTCGAAATGGTTCACGTCGAGGCGGTACCAATTCTAGAGGAAATCCACCGCCCGAAGGTCCACTATGGTAAAGGGGCCCACTGTGGTAAAACCCATGGTTCGCACACACATTTTGTCATGAATGAGACTTCAACTGACGACCTCTCCTAGTGAAAGTCATCTGGATACCCACCACTTAAAAGTTGAAAGATACTGTTTCAACGTATCAATTGGGTTTGAAGAAAACGCGTGAAGACTTCTGAGTCTTTGACATAACCAACTTTATATTCTTTAATTAGAGACAAATTCTGAAAACTTGAGTCTTTGGACGTCTAATTCCACATAAATTTTAAGCTACGTATATATGTGGTCATGAAAATTGAAAGATAATCAACGTGTCTTATAAGTCTTGCACGCTCCACATTCCACATGAATTCTAAACAAATATGTGGTCATGAAAATAAAAAGAAAATTACCTTATTTGAAAAATCAACACAAACTCTGTTTTATATGAGGTAGGTTCCTAGGTTATTTTAAATTTCTTGTGTATATAAAGCTGGGCACATTTGGTGACATATCTGTAGGTCCCTCGGAGGTTGAGGTTCAACCTAATCCTTGTTATGTCTAACACACTAGCAAGTGCGGAATCCAAGCTAGAATGCAAACCGAGATAGAACAAGCACAAACACAACACACAATCTTCACCGATTAACACCACTTGTATTAATACGAATGAAAGGTTCGGTTACAAAGCTATGTTTACAAATGTGTTTTGCAAACTCTCTAAAACACCCGTGTGTGTGTGCTCTCAACAGAATGCTCTCTGTTCACTTCTCACACTTTTCTCTCTTGTTTCTTGTCTTGTGTCTTAAATGAAGTGAACACATGTGATGGGAATATATACCCAAACACAGATCGTCTGGTCGAAGGATCAGATAGACTGATCGAAGGATCATCTATCGACCTGAAACCTCTCGAAGGATCCACATATACCTCGAAGGATGATATCCTTCGAGGTCCATCAATCATCCATCGAAGGTTTATCTTTCGAGCTCATCGAAGGATATAAACAATCCTTCGATGACTCATCCTTCGACACAAACCTGTTACCAAACATGTGTTAACTGTTTGGTCAAGTCAAACCAGGAGGATGGTTGACTTGGTCAAACTTACATCGAACACACATAACATCAAACCTAAGACGTAACCCGACTAACACAAGACATCGTTTTGTATCATGACGAAATACAGACAAAGTACAGACATAAGTGCACCAACAATATCAAACATTTAAGATTTGATACAACAAAAATGGCAAATAAGATTTACCATAAACATTTGACCCATCCTATTTTCTTTTTTATTGCTTCAGTCTTTGTGTTGGAATCATTAACAACTACAACTGCCCTTTTCGGGTCTATGACACAACCTCCCACTTCCCCTGGCCACCGTTCCGGTAAGTGTACGAAAAAGGAGAGACAAACACTTCTTCATTTCAAATCATACATTCATTACGACCCTGAGGGCACTCTCACTACATGGACACCTGGGGAAGAAGAAAAAGAAGCAACCAATGATTGTTGTTACTGGAGTGGAGTCACGTGCAACAACCAATCCCGTGTCACCAGCCTTGACTTGAGGTATGGAAATCTTGAAGGCAAGATTAGTCCTTCATTGCTTAACTTAATCTACTTGAATTATCTTGATCTTTCTGTCAATTCGTTTAATGGAACGATTCCCATATTCATTGGTTCCATAACCCAATTAAGGTATCTTCACCTTGGTTGGAATGATTTTAATGGAACCATTCCTTCAGAACTTGGAAATCTCACAAACTTGCAAGAGCTTTCACTTGTATATCTGAGTAATTGCACAATTGAAAAACTTGACTGGTTGTCTCATCTTTCTCAGTTGGATAGACTTTGTAGGTCCCTCGGAGGTTGAGGTTAAACCTATTCCTTGTTAAGTGCACCAACAAACTCCCCCTTGGCTGTAGCTTTGTCTCGATCTTCGTGTCTTCAAGTCTTTGACGTCCTTTCAAGTCTTCAATGTCGGAGGATCTTTAAAGTCTTCACGCGTCGTAAGCAGAAAGTGTACCAACAAACTCCCCGTTTCATGTAGGAAGTGTGTTAACAAACTCCCCCTTAACATAAGCTCCCCCTCGAGTTATGCTCGTGAAATACTTGATCTTTACAACTTGAGATCCTTGTGGTGTTGATGATGGTCAGCGGCAACTCGATCATCTTCATCATTTGAGTGCCTTCACGTCGTGTCTTCATTCCGAAGCTTGTCATCGACCATGTTCTCCTTGCCTTTAGACTCTGCACATGCAAGAAATCTAAACGCGTAATGAGAACAATTGCCTGGAATATCATAAGCAAACGACACACATGTGACCATTGTTCAATCAAACACCGACCGACAATTTGAAAGTTTAACAAATTGTACAATTTTAATCCTTTAACTTTCAAAATGTGTTAACTTCGACCATTTATGAAGGTGCAATTGTTTTCCGGCTTATAATCAGGATTTTGGGTAGGATAGACTCGAGTTCCAACATCAGTCAATCAAAAATAAACTAGAAGCAAAATCTTTTTGGATTTTATAAAGTTTATATTAAAACACACCTAAAATCTTTTTGGAATTTTTCATTTTTCAAAAGTAAAGACGGAAAGCAATAAATAAATATATACAAAGATGCAGAAACGAAAGCAGTAAACAAATATTTACAGATATTCTTTTTGCAAGTTTCGAGGGGTAAGAGAATCATATCAGTGTACGGTCATGTCAAAACGCTCTTGTTGTTCAATTAGTTAACATTTAGATAAGCATCCTATAACAATTATCGGTATTGTTGTCCACATAAGCTCAACTTATCAGATGTAATCATGGCGAGGGGATACGTTTAAGGTATGATTTATACTTACCGACCGGTGTTCATCCACATCACGACACATTCCCGTATCAAGGTATGCATGAGGGTTCATCTTACCGGTGAGTATACCGATTATCATCTGTTTGACCGTATATGATGTGAGATTCTCACTTATTTTGATTGAAAACAAGCCCTATGTGATAGAATCACTTATTGATGAGGAACTTGATTTTCAGATGCATGAAGGGCACAAGAGCAAGTCCGTGAACAGGTCAGTACTTTCGTACAGCAGAGAGACGAACTTGACTCCCGGATAAATGTGATATATTATCACTTATTTTGTGGACATGTGATTGTTGATCACTTATTGAGGTCGAATGCAATATGTACACGTATGTATGGTATCATGGAAGATCTAGACTTGCGTCCCCGTTATTTTTCGGAAAAAGATACAACCATGATACCCAGATGATAAGCAGCATAAAGACCGAATATCTCAGAACCTCGGCAATCTATCAAACGAAATTTCGGTACCAAGACCATTTGCCAATGTATGGTTCCCACCTAGTCTTCAGTCGATTAAGGTTTATATCACCCTGCACACTTTAAAAAGATTGTGAGCCTACCGATACATCTTATATAGAGCTGCTTATCGATTTTCATTTTAGGTTTAAAGAGGTTTGGACAGACCACTGATGTACTATCATTTTTCGCTTTTGCTCGCCAGGAAACTCATTTTTGTTTTTCTATTGTTTTTGTGTTTTTAAATTTTTCGATGTTTTTGGATTTTTCAAATTTGGATTTACTCCCCCTAAAATCAACAAACTAAGATAAAATTTAAAAACACAAAGGTATTTACAAAAACGATTTCCCGATGTTGGTTAACTCATGTTTTACCTCAATGCCGTTTACCAAAATTAATTTTGAATCAGAAATGATTTATCAAATTTTGGAAAAATCAGTTGGCATGTCGGTTTGCGGTGCGGACGATGACAGCATTGTCTGGCCAAAGAGTGCTGTACGAGATAATAATTCAAAAAGCAGCTTAAATATCGACAAGTATAGGAGAGATTAGAAATTCAAAAACCGTATCCTTCAACTGCTTCGTGCATTGTCAGGAATCTGAGTGCTCTCCCAAACTGGATATCCACCCGGTGTGGATTTCAAGGTCGATTTATGTAGCTACTTCACTTAATCCTAGATAGCTCCACACAGCAACAAGATCATAAACCTCCGGGTCCGGCTGGTCTTCCACATTGCACCAGCGAAGGTCTTTGTCTTTCTCTTTGAGAAGTAGTGTGCGGTTGTTCAATCCAAGCCAAGGCATCCGCACACCCGGTTGGTTTGTTCAACGAACACGTTTTCATCAATCACACCGCAAAGAAATGTACACTGCACGTTCATTTTGTCGATTGTGAACTTCAGACGTGCTGCAAGTGCGTTCATTTTACGTGAATCTATCCCGGGGACCCGATTAAAGCCTTGAACAATCAAACTTTGAAATGATTTTCAATTTGTCGAAGCTTTTCAATTTCTTTCGACAGACAACTCTGTTTCCCTTTTCTTTTTCTCTCCATCAACAGCAACAATTTCTTCTGTCGCCTATCTTGTGCAAGAACGCTCCACTATCAACAATCTTACGACTATCGAAAGTTCCTCCTGGAATATCCTACACACTCACTCAGAGATTAGTTGGAGAGGGGGACTCAAGCCTTTGTAGACTTGGGTCGTCCTTGATCATCAAGGAAAGTGATTTCAATCACTTGATGATTAGGAAAAAGAACTTGTGGTGCTCCCCCTGATTGAATTACCTGCTTTTGCTTCCAAGCTGTTTGTCCTTTACCAGTATTTGAATTTATTGTTTTAGCATTTACTGGTTTTACAGTTTCAGATTTTGCTTGTACAGGTTTTTCTTCTTTGACCTCTGATTTTAAGGCCTTTTCAATTACCTTTTGATTCTTTTGCTTTAACTTCTTTTCCCTTTCTTTCAAGACACGTGGGTCTTGTTTCGGGGAAACTGATCGTTTTCGGTAATCGATTTATTGGGGAGCACTCGTTTTTGACTTCAGCTTTTGCACGTGTGGGCAATATCTTACAATATGCCCAACTGTCCCACATTCAAAACATGTTCTCCGCTCTACAAACTTTGGAGAAACATGTTGATGACCAGACGGAGAACCAGACAATGAACTTTGTGATCTAGACGTGCTTGGACCTAAATCACATCCGTTGGTGTGTTGGGTGTAATTATTCTGATCATTTCGTTTTAAAATTCTAACTTGTTTTACAAAATCAACGTTAGATTTTTCTTGAAATGTTTCAAGTTTGTCTGAACCCGTGGATCCAACAAAGTTCATTTTCAGTTCTCGTTTCTTAACTGGAGCTCTTTTGTTTTGCACCTTTTGAGTAGCCTTAGACTGTTCAACTTTAGGTTGTTGAACCTTTGGTTGTTCAGTCTTAGGCTGCTGAACTTTAGATGCTTGAACATTCTTGGTCTGAGCCTTCTTTCCCTGTACCTTACCCTTTCCGGAGTTGACTTGTTGTTTTCGCTCAATTGGTAGTTTTTGGTTTCCGTATTGTTTTCTAATTTGTTCACACGGAATTGGATCACATTGAGTGACAGTAACTTTGCCACTTTTGTTCCCCAAAAACTTATCAGTGCATCCTTCAAAAATTTGCTCAATTAAATCTTGATTTACATTTTTAATTGGAAAATCTTTGTTAGAGTAGATTTTGCTATCTCCTTTGAGCGTGTACAACAAATTATTCTCTTCACGACTAGATACAAGGGACTCCATTGCTTTTGACATTTCAGTCTTACTCGGTTTCACTGGTGGATCACACAGGATGTGATTCTCGATTGGAATATCTGTTGTAACCGAGTTAGACTGTTGTTTCACAATTTCTTCAGATTCATCATCCGAAGAATCAGCATCCTCAATAATGGGAGGACTCTGTTCCTTAACACACGATGAATCTGTCACATTCTCAGATTCTGATTGACCCGAGGATGATGTACCAGTTGTGAACCCGAGGCCTGCTGCAAAGTCATCTAGACCGAGTGGCACAGTAGGTTCAAAACGGGGCATATCCTCGTCATCAGGCAATTTGGAGTAATTGTGATTCATTGGGGGAGGACATGATTTGAATCCAATACATTTTGCATCCCCCTTTTTCTTTTGAACGTCAATGATGTGATCCAATACATAGCGTGAATTGGAATAGCTTTCCAGTTTCTGCTTAATTGTCTCACATTCACATCGAGCTGTTGCCAACTCTACCATTTGCTTTTCAATTGTGTCAATAAGATTATTGTTAGCATGTTGTTTTCGCAAAACAGCCTTTTGTAATTCTGAAACATCATGTCTTAATGATGCAATTGTTGCTTTAAATTCCTTTTCATTTCTGGTTAAAAACAAGTTAGCTTCAGTTGCTTTAGAAAGATCTACAATCAATTCTTGATTGTGTTTGTGTGTGATTTCAAACTGACTTTCCTTTTCAGCATATTTAACATTTAAACTATCACAATTTTCACAACTAACTACAGTGGGTTCATCGACACATACCTGACTTGATGAACTGTCGACATTAGCCATAAAGGCTGAATGGAGAGAAGACGAAGAGTAAGCAGCTTGATCCACCAAAATAGATCTTCTTTCAGTTCCTGCTGCAGCTTCTTCCAAAGGCTTATCAATATCTGCATCGACTGACGCACTTGATGTCTCATCCACATGATCATTGCCTGAAGTGGAGGATTCTTCATCTGAGCTTCCACTATAACCAGAACTGTCTTCATCTTCAGAAGATTCATCACCATTGGTGGAAGATTCTCCACCACTGGCGTGCTTTAAATCCTTTACGACTTCAGCAAAACATGCTGTTCCATCTGGAGCATCATTTCCCAACTGAAGCGACCAATCACAACCTTCATCTACTTGAACCACAAGTGCCTGGTTGGCATTTGATGGCCCTGCTTGGCTTTGGTTGTTGACAGGTATCATCGTACGAACATTGTTCCTGTTCTGGTTCTGCTGGTTGCCTTGATTTCTGAAAGGATTTTGGTTTCCATGCTGAGCTGGTCTTGTGCATTCCCTTTTGAAATGACCCCGTTCACCACAGTTAAAGCACTTTACAGCTTTCTTGTCGAACCCATACTTGGTGTCTTTCTTGCTTTCCAAGCTGGTTCTCCCCGTCTTTTCCATAAACTCCTTAGCTCTTCGAATTGCACTAGCAAGAGCCCATTTGATATCCATCATTTCAAACTCTTCTTTATCCACTTGCTGATAATCTTCATTGGTTAGATTGATATTCCCAATCTGACCTGCGATCAATCCACAATAAGCACTAACCAAGGTGTTCAACATCTCCATATGCTCCTTGGATATTTCGACACTGACTTTGGAAAAGTTGGAAGTGTCTAATCTGACTGTGTTCGGATTGGAAGTGGCTTGAAAGTTTGAAGAGCATCCATAAAACCCTTGCTGTTGCGGTTGTTGCTGCTGAGCTCTGCTTGGGTCTAAGAAAGGCGGTGGTGTGAATTGCTGAGCTGTCGGTTGCACATTCTGTTGTAGAGAAGAAGAATCTGGTCTTGAATACATCATCGTGTATGCTGAAGGATCAAACTGATTTGTTGTGGAAGGTCCGGTGTTTGAGATGAAGGCTGTTTGAAGCTTCGCATGTTGAGAGGCTGGTTTTTCTCCACTGATACCTCCTGCAATCCCATAGTACATCTCTGGATTTTGAGGATTTAGTGTTCTTTTTGCCTTAAGCTTTTCTTCTACATCCTTGTTCTCCAATTTTTGAATTAACTCATAAACGGTGATTGTGTCTAGAACACCATTTTCTTTGAGAATTTCAAGATAACTGCTCCACTTTGCTGGTAAGCTATCAGCGAATCTCTTCACCATTTCTTGTGGAGTGGCAGTGACTTTAAAAGCAAACATCTCGCTCAACAAGTGATGGAACCTTGTAGATAACTCTGCCAAAGTCTCATTCTCCAAACACGTGAATCCTTCAAACTCTTTCTTCAGTAATTCTTGCTTGATCTTTCTAGATTGAGCATTTCCTTCACATCGTAACGTGAGCATATCCCACAAGCTTTTAGTAGTCGTGCAGTAAACAAACTGGTGGTAAATTTCTCTGTGAAGAGCTTGTGTGAGAATCATGAATGCTTTCTTTTCTAACTCAAATTTCTTCTTATCATCTTCAGACATAGTGCTGTAAGTTTGTGGATTAGATCCTGCAACTTCCAAATCATTGTCAAATGCGGTGAAGAAGCACATCCATAGATCTTGACCTTGACCTTGCCCCTGAACATAAGTTCTCAACCTTTCTTTCCACCATCCCCAATCATTGATGTGATTTAGCTTTGGCGGTTTTGTGCTTGTACCAGTTTCACTGTCATTCTGCATCATAGATTGAATGCTACTGCTTTGATTTGTGACCAATGCCCATTGATTTGCAGTTATCATTGCAGCTTGAGGTGGGGCAATAGCCTGCATCCATGCAGTTTTGTTGAAATCTGACGCAGATTGCGTAGCTGATGATTGTGGAGTCAAGGTTGTTTAAGTCCACGCGGTTGGATCCCACTGACCGTTTGTAGCTGATGATTATGGAGTCAAAGTTGTTTGAGTCCACGCGGTTGGATCCCACTGACCGTTTTTTCCCATTTTAAAAATTTAATTTTCACAAACTATGTTAATATCTCGAATGATAACAACCAGCCGAAGGATCCTTGATCGAAAGACCTGAAAAACACAAACTTGTTAAACTTAAACAGACTAGGATCGAAGGATCAATACTTGTTCGAAGGATCAACAGTGTTCGAAAGATCACTGTTGAATTTCGAACAATGATTTTGAAGAATTCTCCAATCGAAAGATCCTTATGTTTCGAACCAGAACTGTAGATCGACAGATGTATCCTTCGAAAAGATTCCTTGGATCGAAGGATAAGTCACAGACTTCGAAGGATGTTCGAAGGATGATTATCTATCGAATTTCCTTTGATCGAAAGATGATCTTTCGACTTCGAAGGATATCCTTCGATCTGCACTGACACAGTTGACAAAAAGGTGACAGGTTGGTGAAAAAGGTGATGGGTTGGTAGAAACT
Organism: Helianthus tuberosus; assembly: GCA_030545235.1. NCBI lineage: Eukaryota > Viridiplantae > Streptophyta > Magnoliopsida > Asterales > Asteraceae > Helianthus > Helianthus tuberosus. Next base: position 8,554,616 of record CM060362.1, read on the forward strand.
TTCGGCAGAAGTATGTTCAGACCATACTTTTTCACCAAAACATGATTAGACCAATAAAATATTACAGAAAAAGAAGGTTCTTATCCAGAAACCGGTCACGGAGTAAGCCGGAATTTGGCCGGAAATTACCAAACTTCTTAAAAACAAGTTTTTAAGTTACCCAACCCGTTCTTTAACACACCCGGTTAGTTTAGACACGTTTTTTTACGTCAAGAACATCGAGAAAAACACTAAAAACGAGTGCTAAACCATGTGAGTTTTTGTCCAAAACACTCCAAAGTCTTGTATAAACTCGGTTTTTAACAAGGAAAAGAGCCACGGCTCTGATACCACTTGTAGGTCCCTCGGAGGTTGAGGTTCAACCTAATCCTTGTTATGTCTAACACACTAGCAAGTGCGGAATCCAAGCTAGAATGCAAACCGAGATAGAACAAGCACAAACACAACACACAATCTTCACCGATTAACACCACTTGTATTAATACGAATGAAAGGTTCGGTTACAAAGCTATGTTTACAAATGTGTTTTGCAAACTCTCTAAAACACCCGTGTGTGTGTGCTCTCAACAGAATGCTCTCTGTTCACTTCTCACACTTTTCTCTCTTGTTTCTTGTCTTGTGTCTTAAATGAAGTGAACACATGTGATGGGAATATATACCCAAACACAGATCGTCTGGTCGAAGGATCAGATAGACTGATCGAAGGATCATCTATCGACCTGAAACCTCTCGAAGGATCCACATATACCTCGAAGGATGATATCCTTCGAGGTCCATCAATCATCCATCGAAGGTTTATCTTTCGAGCTCATCGAAGGATATAAACAATCCTTCGATGACTCATCCTTCGACACAAACCTGTTACCAAACATGTGTTAACTGTTTGGTCAAGTCAAACCAGGAGGATGGTTGACTTGGTCAAACTTACATCGAACACACATAACATCAAACCTAAGACGTAACCCGACTAACACAAGACATCGTTTTGTATCATGACGAAATACAGACAAAGTACAGACATAAGTGCACCAACAATATCAAACATTTAAGATTTGATACAACAAAAATGGCAAATAAGATTTACCATAAACATTTTACCCATCCTATTTTCTTTTTTATTGCTTCAGTCTTTGTGTTGGAATCATTAACAACTACAACTGCCCTTTTCGGGTCTATGACACAACCTCCCACTTCCCCTGGCCACCGTTCCGGTAAGTGTACGAAAAAGGAGACACAAACACTTCTTCATTTCAAATCATACATTCATTACGACCCTGAGGGCACTCTCACTACATGGACACCTGGGGAAGAAGAAAAAGAAGCAACCAATGATTGTTGTTACTGGAGTGGAGTCACGTGCAACAACCAATCCCGTGTCACCAGCCTTGACTTGAGGTATGGAAATCTTGAAGGCAAGATTAGTCCTTCATTGCTTAACTTAATCTACTTGAATTATCTTGATCTTTCTGTCAATTCGTTTAATGGAACGATTCCCATATTCATTGGTTCCATGACCCAATTAAGGTATCTTCACCTTGGTTGGAATGATTTCAATGGAACCATTCCTTCAGAACTTGGAAATCTCACAAACTTGCAAGAGCTTTCACTTGTATATCTGAGTAATTGCACAATTGAAAACCTTGACTGGTTGTCTCATCTTTCTCAGTTGGATAGACTTTGTAGGTCCCTCGGAGGTTGAGGTTAAACATATTCCTTGTTAAGTGCACCAACAAACTCCCCCTTGGCTGTAGCTTTGTCTCGATCTTCGTGTCTTCAAGTCTTTGACGTCCTTTCAAGTCTTCAATGTCGGAGGATCTTTAAAGTCTTCACGCGTCGTAAGCAGAAAGTGTACCAACAAACTCCCCGTTTCATGTAGGAAGTGTGTTGACAAACTCCCCCTTAACATAAGCTCCCCCTCGAGTTATGCTCGTGAAATACTTGATCTTTACAACTTGAGATCCTTGTGGTGTTGATGATGGTCAGCGGCAACTCGATCATCTTCATCATTTGAGTGCCTTCACGTCGTGTCTTCATTCCGAAGCTTGTCATTGACCATGTTCTCCTTGCCTTTAGAGTCTGCACATGCAAGAAATCTAAACGCGTAATGAGAACAACTGCCTGGAATATCATAAGCAAACGACACACATGTGACCATTGTTCAATCAAACACCGACCGACAATTTGAAAGTTTAACAAATTGTACAATTTTAATCCTTTAACTTTCAAAATGTGTTAACTTCGACCATTTATGAAGGTGCAATTGTTTTCCGGCTTATAATCAGGATTTTGGGTAGGATAGACTCGAGTTCCAACATCAGTCAATCAAAAATAAACTAGAAGCAAAATCTTTTTGAATTTTATAAAGTTTATATTAAAACACACCTAAAATCTTTTTGGAATTTTTCATTTTTCAAAAGTAAATAAATATATACAAAGATGCAGAAACTGAAAGCATTAAATAAATATTTACAGACATTCTTTTTGCGAGTTTCGAGGGTAAGAGAATCATATCAGTGTACGGTCATGCCAAAACGCTCTTGTTGTTCTTTAGTTAACATTAAGATAAGCATCCTATAACGATTATCGGTATTGTTGTCCACATAAGCTCAACTTATCAGATGTAATCATGGCGAGGGGATACGTTAAAGTATGATTTATACTTACCGACCGGTGTTCATCCACATCACGACACATTCCCGTATCAAGGTATGCACGAGGGTTCATCTTACCGGTGAGTATACCGATTATCATCTGTTTGACCGTATATGATGTGAGATTCTCACTTATTTTGATTAAAAACAAGCCCTATGTGATAGAATCACTTATTGATGAGGAACTTGATTTTCAGATGCATGAAGGCACAGGAGCAAGTCCGTGAACAGGTCAGTACTTTCGTACAGCAGAGAGACGAACTTGACTCCCGGAAAGAATTTGTGATATATTATCACTTATTTGGGGACATGTGATTGTTGATCACTTATTGAGGTCGAATGCAATATGTACACGTATGTATGGTATCATGGAAGATCTAGACTTGCGTCCCCGTTATTTTTCGGTAAAAGATACAACCATGATACCCAGATGATAAGCAGCATAAAGACCGAATATCTCAGAACCTCGGCAATCTCTCAAACGAAATTTCGGTACTAAGACCATATGCCAATGAATGGTTCCCACCTGGTCTTCAGTCGATTTAAGTTTATATCACCCTGCACACTTTAAAATGATTGTGAGCCTACCGATACATCTTATATAGAGCTGCTTATCGTTTTTCATTTAAGGTTTAAAGAGGTTTAGACAGACCACTGATGTACTATCATTTTCTCTTTTGCTCGCCAGGAAACTCATTTTTGCTTTTCTATTTTTTTTGTGTTTTTGAAATTTTTCGATGTTTTTGGATTTTCAAAATTTGGATTTACCCCCCCCCCCCTAAAATCAATAAACTAAGACAAATTTAAAACACAAAGGTATTTACAAAAATGATTTTCCGATGTTGGATTACTCTTGCTTGACCTTAATGCCGTATCCAATAATAAATAGTCAAATCTTGATTTGTCAAATGCTTTGGTAAAAAGGTCGGCACGTTGGTCATCGGTGTGGACGTAAGTAACATCGATTAGCCTTTTCTCAAAGCAATCACGTATGAAGTGATACTTAATTTCGATGTGCTTAGTCTTTGAATGCTGCACAGGATTTCTAGTGATCTGTAATGCAGCAGAATTATCAACGTAAATAGGAGTAGTTAGGAATTCAAAACCGTAGTCGCGCATTTGTTGTTGGATCCATAGGACTTGGGAGCAACAACTTGAGGCAGCAATGTATTCAGCTTCGCATGTTGATGTAGCGACGCACGTCTGCTTCTTGCACTGCCATGTGACTAGGCGATTTCCCAAAAACTGACATCCAGCCGTTGTGGATTTGCCGTCGATTTTGCATCCGCCAAAATCAGAATCACTGAATGCGATCAAGTCAAAGTTATTATCCCTAGGGTACCATAGACCGGTGTCAGGGTAACCCTTCAAATAACGAAAAATCCTTTTTACAGCTGCAAGATGTGAGGCTTTCGGGTTCACTTGATATCTGGCAAGCAGGCACGTTGGGTACATTATATCTGGTCTTGATGCTGTGAGATACATAAGAGATCCGATCATCGCGCGATAGTGTGAGGGGTTAACAGCTTCACCCTTCAAGTCTGGAGTAATTCCGTGATTTTGCGGCAATGGGGTACCGATGGGCGTTGCATCAGACATCTGGAACCGGCTCAAGATGTCACCAACATATTTAGTCTGATGGATGAATATCCCAGACTCGGTTTGTTACACTTGTAGGCCCAAAAAGAAAGTCATTTCCCCCATAGCACTCATCTCGAATTTATCCTGCATTACACGCTCGAAATCCCTACACAAAACATCATTAGTAGAACCAAATATAATATCATCAACGTATACCTGAACCAGTAGAAGATCTCCATCTTGTTCTTTGATGAAAAGAGTACAATCGATAAGACCTCTGCGAAATCCATTCTCCAGCAGATAATTAGATAAGGTTGCGTACCAAGCTCGCGGTGCTTGATGTAGACCATAGAGAGCTTTGTTGAGCAACCAAACCCGATCGGGATGGATAGGATCTTCAAACCCAGGAGGCTGTTCGACGTACACCTCTTCTTCCACCACACCATGTAAGAATGCACTTTTCACGTCCATCTGGTATACCTTGAAACCTTTGAATGAGGCATAAGCCAGAAAGATCCGAATTGCTTCTAGACGTGCAACAGGTGCATACACTTCGTTGTAGTCGATCCCTTCAATCTGACGAAAACCTTGAACGACTAGCCTTGCTTTGTTTCGAATAACGACTCCACGGTCATCCTTTTTGCATTTAAACACCCAACGGGTACCAATCTTCTTGTAACCAGCAGGTTTCTCTACGAGTTTCCAGACACCAAGCTTCTGGAATTGTTGCAGTTCTTCCTGCATTGCTTCAACCCATGAGCTATCTTTCAAAGCTTCTTTCCAAGTTCTTGGCTCTTCCTTTGAGGCATAACACGCGAAAGACCAATCATTTTGTTGACCAGATTCTCGGATAGCTGTATATAAGCCTGCATTGTTGTTGTTTCGCAACATGTTTCTTGTTTGAACGCCACTTTGTACATTTCCGATGATGTTTTGTTGAGGATGGGTATTGTGAATCCTTGTTTCTGGATTATCTTGAACTGGAATATTTGTACCCAGATTGTTGAGATTGAGATCAACAACCAATTCAATGCCCGGAATTGGCGAAGAGGATGATGCAGTAGCTTCAGCTGTTCCAGGTGCATCCACTGGAGGTGTACCCTCTGAACTACCATGTACTGCTGTTGTTGGAGCTTCTTGATCTGCATCTAGAAATTCATCATCCTCTGAAGATTCGTTCAATTCGGTAGCATCATGAAAATCCTCATTGTCGAGAGCATTATTGTTCACTGAAGATGGCTCTTGATTGACAATAATTGGACGAACCAACGGTGAATCTGTTGCGTTGTCACTCTCGAAAAACATCCTTGCAGCAGCATTTTCTTCAACTGCTTCAACATTGATCGAATTGAAAAAGTCATCGTACTCAAACATCCAAGGCTGACCAGGATTTCTAACTGGCAAAGTGTGCCTTTGTACTCTGACTTCAGACCATTTCTCGACCCTTTTAGTCTCTAGATTCCAGACTCTTAAGTTAGGGGTGGAATACCCAAGAAAGTATCCATCAATTGCTCTTGCCCCAAACTTTCCATTAGGATCGATTATTGTGCACGGAGCTCCAAACGGTTCAAGATATGACAAATCTGGTTTCCGTTTGTTAATAAGCTCAAAGCAGGTCTTGTTGTGCCATTTGACTGTAAGGACTCGGTTCAACGTGTAACATGCAGAGGACACAGCTTCAGTCCAGAGTGGAATCGGCAATTGTGACTCTACCAACATAGTCCTAGCAGTCTCGATCAACGTACGGTTCTTACGTTCAGCGACGCCATTCTGTTGAGGAGTGTAGGCTGCACTAAATTCGTGAAGAATACCTTTTGAAGTGCAAAACTCCGCCATGGCATGATTTTTGAATTCAGTACCATTGTCGCTACGTATCCGCCTAACCTTCAACTTATATAGATTCTCAATCTGAATGATCAAGTTTTTGATAATACCGAAGGTTTCACTCTTGTGTGCCATGAACGCCACCCAAGAAAATCTTGAATAATCATCAGTTATCACGAGGCAATATTGATCATTCCTAATGCTTTTGTGCTTGACAGGACCGAACAAATCCATGTGCAAACGTTCAAGAGGAACAGCCACCGTGTTGATTTTCTTTGTAGGATGTCGCTTCTTCGTTTGTTTTCCTTTCTGGCACGAGACACAGACGTCTTGAAGATGGAAATTTTTAAGAGGAACACCATTCACCAATTCATTTACACCAAATGATTCATTTTGCGTAAGTGAATGTGACCCATTCGTCTGTGCCAAGAGATTGTGTCTTTTTCTGTGGCTTTGGAAACGAAACAGGTTGCTTGTGCAGACGTTGTGATAGCTTGGCTCATATCAAGGACATACAGATCATTTATCCTTGGAGCCGACAAGAGAATCCATTCTTTTGGAATTTTGAAGCCGGGTTTCAGCACATAACATCCATTTGCATCAAAGTGTACTGAGAACTGCTTATCACAAATTTGAGAAACACTAAGAAGATTGTGATCAAGTTGTTGTACGAAGTTGATCTTATCAAAGCTAACAACCCCGTTGGAAATCATTCCTTCACCCGTAATATATCCGCCTTTATCTCCAGCAAAAGCAACATAACCTCCTCTAATAGATTTGACGTCGTAGAGAAGCTTCATGTCGCCTGTCATGTGCCTGGATGCCCCACTATCAACAATCCAATGACTACTGATAGTTCCTCCTGGAACACCCTGCACATGAACTCAATTGATTAGTTGGAGATGGGGACCCAAGCCATTGTGGTCTTGGGTCTTCCATTTTCATCAACAACAATAACTTCTATTCTTTGATGATTTGAAAATTGTGATGGTCCCCCTGATTCAATAACAGATTTTGGTTTCCAGGTCTGTTGAGTTTTACCAGTTTGATTGTTTGAAAATTTAACTTCGTGATTGTTTGAAGTTTTTGAAAATTTTGAGTTTTCTGGCTTAACTGAAACAGATTGTTTTTGAACCACTTCAGTTTTAAGTGCTTTCTCAATTACCTTGACCTGTTGGCGTTTCTGTTTCTTTTCCCTTTCTCTTACGAGGCGGGGATCTTGTTTTACAGAAACAGATCGCTTTTGGTGATTGAGTTCACGGGGATCATCATATTTGGCTTTCAATTTATGAAGATACGGACAATTTCGAATAATATGACCAATTGTCCCACATTCAAAACATGATCTTCGTTCAACAAACCCCGAAGTCTCATGTGATCGTCTTGCCGATGATGAACTTTGTGATCCCGAGGTACTAGGTTTTGAACTATTTGGTTCATTCCTTTTCATCACTGTTGCTTTCTTGACAAAATCTAAGTAACATTGATTTTCAAAAGTTGAAATTTTGTCCGTTCCCTTAGATTTCACAAAGTTCACATTTTTGTTCTTCTTCTGATTCGGCTTCTTTTGATTTTGAGTCGATGCTTTTCCTTTTGGTTTGGTATGGTTTTGCTGCCTTTTCTCTGTTGGTAATTTCTGATTGCCAAATTGTTTTCTAACTTCAGCCTTTGGGATAGGAAGACACTGTGTTACTGTAACATGTGATCCTGTCTTTCCTAAAAACTTACTTGTTGAATTTTCAAAGACTTTACTGATTAATGATTGATTAACATTCTTAATAGGAAAATCTTTGTCTGAATAAATTTTATTATCACCAACAAGAGTGTACAGCAAATCCACACTCTCCGACTCTTTTGAAGACGTGGACTCGGTTGCAGCAGTCTTAGCGGGCTTTGCGGGAGGATCACATAGAATATGATTCTCAAGAGGTATGTCCTCTTCTTTGATTACCGCATCAGACTTTGCTGAATCAGTATCATCAGATTCATCATCAGAAGAATCAGCATCCTCAATCACAACTGGAGGATCCTGATTTTGTTCAGCAGTTACAAAAGTATCTGCTGACGCATCTGAATCTGATGATACTTCCTTCTTGTATCCGAGTCCTGTTGCAAATTCCTCAACATCTAAAGGAACAGATGGTTCAAAGAAAACTCTATCTTCCTCATCCGGCATGGCATCATAATTATGTCTCACAGGTGGTGGACATTTCTTGTATCCAATGCATGTGACATCCCGTTTCTCTTTCTGTACGTCAATGATGTGATCCAACACATAGCTAGAGCTCAAATAACTGTCTAGCTTAAGTTGGATCGCCTCACTTTCAGTTTTGACACAAGCCATTTCCTTTTGCATTACCTCAAGGCGAGTTATATACAAATTAATGTCAGTTTGTTTTCTGGAAACCATTTTTGTTAGTTCGGTTTTATCTTTCTTTAATTTCTCAATTACCGACTTAAACTCCTTTTCATGGTTTTCATAAAACATGTTGGCTTCTGTGCACTTGGAAAGATCAACGGTCAACTTCTGGTTGTGAATGAATGTCACATCATATTTATCTTGCAAAGCCTCGTGTTTGCTTTGCAATTCACACCACTTATCATTTAATGAAACATGTTTGTCTTGCAAGTCAAACAAACTAGCTTGTAAAGCATCATGTTTGCCTTGCAACTCAGACATGTTTGCCTCTAAATCAGCACATTTAACATTTAAACTATCACAGTTATCACAACTAACAGAAGTGGGTTCATCGACACATACCTGACTTGATGAACTGTCGACATTAGCCATAAAGGCTGAATGGAGAGAAGACGAAGAATAAGCAGCTTGATCCACCAAAATAGATCTTCTTTGAATTCCTGCTCCAGCTTCTTCCAATAGCTCATCAATATCTGCATTAACTGACGCAGTTGATGTGTCATCTTCCTGATCATTCCCTGAACTCGAGGAATCTTCATCTGAACTACCACTGTAACCGGAGCTGTCTTCATCTTCAGAAGATTCACTACCATTGGTGGAAGATTCTCCACCACTGGCGTGTTTAAGATCCTTGACAACTTCAGCAAAACAAGCTGTTCCATCTGGAGCATCATTTCCCAACTGAATTGACCAATCACAACCTTCATCTACTTGAACCACAAGTGCCTGGTTGGCATTAGATGGTCCAGCTTGACTCTGGTTGTTGACAGGCACCAGTGTGCGCTCATTGTTCCTTACTTGGTTCTGATTTGCCCTGTTGCCTTGCCCTCTGAAAGGATTTTGGTTCCCATGTTGAGATGGCCTCATACATTCACGTTTGAAATGACCACGTTCACCACAATTGAAACACTTAACAGCCTGCTTATCAAACCCATACTTGGTGTCTTTCTTGCTTTCCAAGCTGGTTCTGCCAGTTCTTTCCATGAAATCCTTTGCTCGCCTAACAGCACTGGCAAAGGCCCACTTGATGTCCATCATCTCCATCTCCTCTTTATCGATCTGCTGATAGTCTTCTTGAGTCAGATTAATGTTGCCAATCTGACCTTCCACTAATCCACAGTATGCGCTCACCAAAGTGTTTAGCAGCTCCATGTGTTCCTTTGCTACTTCCACACTGACTTTAGAAAAGCTTGAGGTGTCGAGCCGTACTGTATTTGGTTTTGATTGTTGACCAGCAGATGATGTGCTTCCATAACACGCTTGCTGTTGAGGAGGAAGTGGATTCCCATACATGTCTGTTGTTCCGGGAGATCGAACAGGTAATGGATTTCCGAACATATCAGTTGCTCTGATAGATCGTTGGCTTTGCTGTTGTGGTGCTGGTTGAGGAACTGGTTCAAGCGGATTTCCATACATGTCTGTTTTTGGAGGGACCGGAACTTGGATAGTATTGCCATACATGTCAGTGCTAGACACAAACGCTGTTTGAATTGGAGCATGTGAAGAAGGTTTTGTAGAAGTGCTAGAAGTTCCATAATACATTTCAGGATTTTGTGGCACTGGAACTCTTTTCGCCTTGAGAGTTTCTTCCTAATTCTTGTTTTCCAGGAGTTGAACAAAGTTATTGAAGCTTGTTGTAGCTAAAGTGCCATTGTACTTCATGATTTCCAAGAAAGTATTCCATTGAGGTGGCAACGCATCTGCAAACTTTTTCACAATCTCTGCTGGAGTTGTAACTACCTCAAAATTTGACAATTCAGTCAGCAGATGATTAAATCGACTTGTCAAATCTCCTAAGGATTCATTCTCCATACAAGTAAAACCATCAAACTCTTTCTTTAGCAGGTCTTTTCTCAATTGACGTGTCGCTTCATTTCCTACCCCTCTTGTCTTCAATGCGTCCCACAACCTCTTCGTTGTCTTGTAACTGACGAATTGATGATAAATATCTTTACTTAATGCCTGAGTAAGAATGGCATATGCCTTCTTTTCCAAATCATAGACCTTCTTCTGATCTTCAGTAAGATCTGCAAACGTAGCAGCAGATGATGCAGCAACCTCTATTGTTTGATCGAAATCTGTGATGAACCGCAACCACAATTCTGTATTTTGTCCAAGGACGTATGTATGAAATCTGTCAATCCATCCTGGATATTCGTATAAGTGCATCAACTTTGGAGGCCGATTCAAACTTCCGGTTTCGCTCTCGCTTAAGAGAATGCTTTGAATACTTGGAGTTTGATTTGATACGAATGCCCATTGACCGGTAGATATAGCATTAGCTTGCGAAGATGAATCCGGAGTCGGAGTACCAAAATACATTTCTATATTTACCGGTCTACCCCATCTTGGATTCATTTTTGATCAAGAAAAATAATACCTGAGAATCACAAACTTGTTAAACATAAACAGACTAAGGATCGAAAGATCAAGACTTGTTCGAAGGATCAACAGTGTTCGAAAGATCACTGTTGATTTTCGAACAATGATTTCGAAAGATTCTCCAAACGAAGGATCCTTATCTTTCGAAAAAGAACTGTAGACCGAAAGATGTATGCTTCGAAAAGATTCCTTGGATCGAAAGATAAGTCACAGACTTCGAAGGATGTTCGAAGGATGATTATCTATCGAACCTCCTTTGATCGAAAGACGATCTTTCGACTTCGAAGGATATCCTTCGATCTGCACTGACACAGTTGACAAAGGGTGACAGGTTGGTGAAAAAGTTGATGGGTTGGTGAAATCTTTCGGCAGAAAGTATGGTCAGACCATGATTTTCTGCCAAAACAGATTTTGAAACAATAAAATAAAAAAAAATCGAAAGACCAACCCAGAAACCGGTCACCGGAGTAAGCCGGAATTTGGCCGGAAATGACCAAACTTCTTAAAAACAGATTTTTAAGTTACCCAAACCTTCCTTTAACACACCCGGTTAGTTTAGAACACGTTTTAACGTCAAGAAATGCGAGAAAAACACAGAAAACGGTTACTAAACCAAGTGAGTTTTTGTCCAAAACACTCCAAAATCTTGTATAAACCCGGTTTTTAACAAGGAAAAGAGCCACGGCTCTGATACCACTTGTAGGTCTCTCGGAGGTTGAGGTTAAACCTATTCCTTGTTATGTCTAACACACTAGCAAGTGCGGAATCCAAGCTAGCATGCAAACCGAGATAGAACAAGCACAAACACAACACACAAGTCTTCACCGATTAACACCACTTGTATTAATGCGTATGAAAGGTTCGGTTACAAGCTCAATGTTTACAAATGTATTCTGCAAACTCTCTCTAACTCTCGTGTGTGTGTGTGTTCGGAACAGAATGCTCTCACTTCTCACACTTGCACAACTTTCTGCCTCTCCTTGTCTAACTATTGAAGTGAACACATTGCATGGGTATATATACCCGAACACAGCATGTCTGGTCGAAGGATCAGATAGACTGATCGAAGGATCATCTATCGACCGGAAACCTATCGAAGGATCACAAATACTTCGAAGGATGATATCCTTCGAAGTCCATCAACATCCATCGAAGTTTATCTTTCGAGCTCATCGAAGGATATAAACAATCCTTCGATGACTCATCCTTCGACCCAAACATATTACAACCATTGTCTAACTGTTTGGCCAAGTCTAACCGGAGGATGGTTGACTTGGTCAAACTTACAGGACTAACAAAGACATCGTTTTGTATCATGACAAAATACAGACAAAGTACAGACACAAGTGCACCAACAGACTTGACATGTCAGATACATCTCTGGGCAAAGTAGACAACTGGGTAAATGCGATTTCAAGTCATAAAAAGCTGTCAACTTTAGACTTAGATAGATGTGACCTCTCCCATGTGTTGCACCCGTATTCTTATTCAAATGTCAACTCTTCTTTTTCTTCATCTATTGTTACCCTTTCTCTCCAAGAAAACAATCTCAACTCATCCATGTATCACTGGTTGTTCCCTTTAACTAGCAATGCACTTGTAACACTTGATCTCTCTGGGAACATGTTAGATGGGATTCCCAAATATCTTGGAAATCTGTGTGGTTTGACATCTTTGTATTTCTATAGTAACTTAATGCCTATCAAATTACCTGATTTTCTGAGTAACTTGTCTGGGTGCACATCAGTTAATTTACAATTTTTGGGTGTTCGAATATTGAGTATATCTGTATTCTTCATTAATTGAATCTTGAATGTGTTTTGATTGTTTTAGCTATGCTTACAAGGTGTTCCATGAAATTTCTGTGCTTTATTTTGATGTTACTTTGTTACTTTCTTTGTACTAAATCAAGTATATGCTACAAATGATCAACCTTTATGTTATAATATATATGTAATCTTTCTTAGATATACGTAATGTATGAAGTAACAGTGCTTTTCATTACACTGTGCTATCTAATTATACTTGGGACCCATTACACTGTGCTATCTAATTAATAGCCAAATTGTTATTTCGGTGGGATAGCTAAAAATGATGTTGGTTTTACAAAGGACATGAAATGTATGGTTAAATGGTTAACAAATTTCATGTGAGAGTAACTACATACGAGACTTATATAGAGGTTTGTTAACTTAATTGACAAATTCGTTTGTTTGATTAAATCTCTCATGAATGTCTATGGCTTGATTTGTCACCAATTCATTAGTCAAAATCATAAGCTTCATACAAGCAGCAACATTGATTATTTAAGAGAAAAACAATAATTTTATATTTACCCCATTTTAGATGCTAAGCTTTAGGTGTTTTTGCTTTTGGAGTTGCTAAGAAAATGCCCACCTCATGGCATTAAGGCACGATACTTAGTTGACACTATGCCTCAAAATATGGGTATGGGAATGAACAATATGCCTCAAAATATGGGTATGGGAATGAACAATGGCCACCTGCCGCCAGATTTATGCCGCCAGGAAATTATAATCCCGATGATGGGTAGAGGTGGTGGTTATGGTCAGCAACCTTATGATGATGGCTACAGATAGAGTTGCAGTGGTAAGCATAGTTATTGTGATACAAAATGTATTCTTTTTCCTGATAATTTTGTAATTCTTTTTGATTCCGTGTAGCATTATTATTCTGTTATAACCAATATCAAGTTACTTGATTTCTTTATATTCAAAACATTATTGTCTCTTAATTTTGGGCCATGTAATGACTAGTTGCAAACACTAAACATTAAATTAAAAATCAGTTGATGTTACATGCACTTAGACTGTCCGTAGTGGACGTTTTTTTTTAAAATTGCCCTAACACGCCCCGGTGCCGTCCCCTAGGCGTTTTCCGGCGTTATTCGCGAAAAAAAGGACCTTGGCGTTTTTTGAAACACGCCGAAATGGTAAATCTTTGGCCAATCAGACAAGAACATGTGGTTTAAAGAGAGAGAGACAGAATTTTGGGGTTTGAGTTTGCCGGATTTTTTGGGTTTGCCGGAATTTTAGCCGGAGATGGAGATGTTGCAGGTGTCACGGTCACGAAGAAGAAGGATGGAGGGGGTGGTTGTTTTAAAAGTTTCCTCAGTTGTCACATTAGGCCCCTGTGGTTTTAAACTTCAATATCTTTAATATTTCAAGTTTCAAAAATGCTATATCAGTCCCTATAGTTTTGTTTATTAAATGTCTCATTTGGATCTTTTATAAAACTTAGGGGGCGTTTGGTTCGCGGAATGATTTGTAATTGGAATTGGAATTGGAATTTGTATAGGAATTAGAATTTGAAGCAATTGGTTTTTGGAATTTAAACACTCCAATTGGAATTGGAAATTGTTGGAATTGGAAATTGTTGGAATTGGAATCTCAATTCCATTTTTGTTGTGTTTGGTTGTCAAATGAATTGGAATCCATCACCCCGTCACCCACAACCACCAGTTCAGGTCGAAACGGTTCGCGTCGAAACGGTACTGGTTGAAACGGTTCAAGTCGAAACGGTACGGGTCGAAACAGTACGGGTCGAAACGGTACGGGTCGAAACGGTACTGGACGAAAAGGTACGGGTCGAAACGGTTCGCATCGAAACGGTACATGTCGAAACGGTTCGCGCCGAAACGGTTCGGGTCGAAACGGTTCACATCGAAGCGGTACAGGTCGAAACAGTCGAAGATTCCAATCAATTTACTTTAATTTCCTTCACATATAGGAAGGATTTTGAATTCCTTTAGTTAAAGGAATTTGAAGGAATTCATGGCTAATTCCAATTCCATCAAATTCTGTGAACCAAACATTTTAAGAGATGGAATTCAAATTCCAATTCCCTTAAATTCCACTGAATTCCTTTAATTTAATGAAGTATTTTAAGTTTTAAATTTAAAAAAATAAATAATTGTGTAATGATTGGATGGGCGTTATTGGGCATTACTCCCACTACGACACTTTTGCAATAACGCCCCCATGCTGACTGGACTGCCACATGGCAGAAAACGCCCTAGGATGGGGACATTATTGGGCTAACGACTACGCATGGTTAGGATGAAAGTGTAAGAGAAAGGAGTGCAAGGGTGTTTTGTGAAAAATCCTATTTATAGATTTTCTCTCTCCACATGCAAGGCACATGCATATTCCTCCCTCATTTTTTAACCTTTCATAATTTTTTTATAAATTTCACCGTAATCGAGCGTATTTTTATCTTTAATTTGAGTACCATATTGCTATACAAAATATGAAGACTAAAAAACCCACTAAAATATGTTGTATTTCTATGTTGTAATATTTTTTGTGCTGGATTTTTATACTATATTTTTGTGCTAAATTTTTTGTGCTGATTTTTTGTCTTAATTTTTTTTCTCAATTTTTTGTGCTGGATTTTTTTGTACTATATTTTTTTGCTGAATTTTTTCGTCCTATATTTTTTTGTACTAGATTTTTTTGTGCTATATTTTTTGTGGTATATTTTTGTACTAGAATTTTTGTGCTAGATTTTTTTTTGTATTTTTAAAAAACAAAAGGGGTGCCATATGTCATTTTCAAAATGCCCTTCATTCCTACTTATTATGAGTGCCACATGTTATCATCACAATCCTTCTTATGTTATTTAGGCAAAATTCACTTTTTAGTGGATCCTTTCCTTAATATAAGACTTACTATTTGTTAATTAGTTTTTTATGTGTTGTGTACTATTTACATGCACATATATACCACTTGACCGTATGAACTTGAGAGTAGCTTCTACATTTGTTAACTAGTTTTTTATTTATACACACACTTACCACTTAACCGAAACAATATGTGCTACACGTTTAGGCCAAAAAGGTCCGGCTACCCGCGATCGGAGACTGCGCTAGTGACCTGGCCCGTCACCAATTCTAGAGGAAATCCACCGCCCGAAGGTCCACTATGGTAAAGGGGCCCACTGTGGTAAAGCCCATGGTCCGCACACACATTTTGTCATGAATGAGACTTCAAGTGACGACCTCTCCTAGTGAAAGTCATCTGGATACCCACAACTTAAAAGTTGAAAGATACTGTTCCAACGTATCAATTGGGTTTGAAGAAAACACGTGAAGACTTCTGAGTCTTTGACATAACCAACTTTGTATTCTTTAATCAGAGACATTCTGACATTCTGAAAACTTGAGTCTTTGGACGTCTAATTCCACATAAATTTTAAGCTACGTAATACGTATATATGTGGTCATGAAAATTGAAAGACAATCAACGTGTCTTATAATTCCTGCACGCTCCACATTCCACATAAATGATAATGATGGCTACTAGATTAAATATAAATAAATAAATATTTAATCTTACATTCTCCCACTTAGCTGAATAATCATTTATCATGAGTATTAGATAAGTCTGATCAAAAGTTAATACTCATTTTAGCCTTAAACAAGTACTATAGCAGAGAAATACAGCCGTTGAATCATTATGCGACTCAGGACCCCCATTAGTCATACTATAGCCTTAATTTAAAACCTAACAGTTATGATCAAAATAAGTAAGCCCTTTAACGTTTGATTTGTATTTATAGTTGTCTATATATCATTACACCGGCAGAACATATGTAAGAGACATACAAAATCAAACTGATGAGGAAAATTAATTAATAGTTAGTCATTCATAGTACGATATGCAGTTGTACATGGTCATCAATTAAAACCCGTCTCTTTTATGAGCACTCTTAATAAGACTTATGGGTAATAGACCTTCAGTTATAGGATCCTTAAGCATATCACGAATGCATTCGATACAAAGATTTAGTTTCCTCAATTCGTTCATAAACGAATAATTAATTGCGTATCGAAATTTAATGCAGCACCTCTAGAACTGTTACTGTTCAAGGAGACATGGTAGCTGACTTTATCATAACAAGTCTTCAATATATTAATTATATGGAGTTAATAAAGTCATGAGTCCACTGATAAATTTCCAACAACATTTAGTGACTATATTATGTCGTTATAACTTAGGTTGTTGTTATCAGTCCATTATGACTCCTCCATGAGATAGGTTTTGTCTGCTGACATAAAGATATACCCGAAATTACATTTTGTCATCTTTGAATATTACAAAGTTAGAGTAATAAACCGGTTTTAATTCTCAGTTCCTCTTTAGGATATAGTCTCTCATTTCTTTTAAAGATATTGTAATACTCTATTAAATGCTTCACATTAATCTAGACATATCTAGTGTGTTGCAATGTGAGTAATATCTAAACGAGTATAGACTTGAACTTACATAAGGCTTCTAATTAATGAAGCATAAGTAAATAATCTCGTTTATCCTATTATCCTCTAAATGAGAGCATTAATATTTGTTACATATGTAAGGACCCATTTAAGGTTAAACTTATGAAACGATACTATTGTCCCATTGGGTCTATCTCGGTATGTTATGATATCTATTACATAAGAGATATCTCTGAGATCTATTATATCAAAGTTTGTGTTAACAATGCTTTGACTTATGTAACATCTACTTGTCAAAAGAATATCATCTATATAGACAAGTTTATCTTAGTTGCTCCCACTCATCTTGAGGTAGGTACATTAATCCACTTGTTTGTTGATGAAAATAATTTCGTTAAGATTTCATCACATTATGACATTTGCATTAACCCATACATGGATTTTATTGGCTTATAGACAAACTGTTCTTTAACCTTAAGTTTAGAACTTTCAGGTTGTTTTATGAACATGTAAATATGTCAGCCAGTTGTTAGGGAAAATTGTTTTAATGTTCATCTAATGTAGCTCAAAACTATTATAAGCTACTAGAACAGTGATGATCCTAAAAGAAATCTTTTGTTAGATATGTAAGAAAGATTCTTTTATAATATATCTTTCCTGAGTATAACCTTTGACAATCAATCATGCTTCTTTGTGTCTTAACGTTTATATCAGGATTTGGTTTAGTTATGAACACTCTTAGGTAATTCAATCAAATCCCAAATGTTATACGAACACATAAAAACAGTTTTACTAGAAAACAGTTTTATTCTATTTAGAATATTAATTGACGCTAATGGCTTAATTAGGAGAGATAGGATCAATAAACTTTTCCAAAATCCATTTCAACTTCAGATAGGGAGGTTATGTAATCATCAAAGTTAGTAGGCTTTTAAACCTAGATGACCTCCTGAGTTGATTATTGGGTTTGTTGGAAGTTTCAGTTTTATGGATTAGCTCTTGGTTAGGTTGCTATCATTTTCATTCTAAGTTTGTAAGAGTTGGTGCAGTATGGTGTACAAGAGGTGTAATCGGAGTTAAATTCGGAGTAAAATTTAATGACACTCTTCCCCCCGCCTCTTGTATTCCTTGCAAGTCATGATAAGGACTTTGACTGCTCCCACTGACCTTAGAAAACTTTAGGAACTCAGCATGCTTAGGGTCATATATTTAACGACCAAACAAAATTCTAATAGAGAAAACATATTAATGACGTTAGTCATTGTAGTTTCTCTTGTTGAGGATTATGTTAGTTTAGGTAAGAAACCTAGGTGTGCCCACAATTAAGCAACAATTAAACTTTTGTAAGAGTAGCATTAGATTTTAAGGAGACATGTTGTGATAGAACAGTGTCAAGATGGAGCAGTGTCTTGTACAAGAGGTGTAAATTGAAGTAATATAAAGTTTTCACCCCCACCTCTTGCAATTGTTGCAAGTTAATATTAAGACACTTAATGCTCCCACTGATCTTTAATATCTCTAGAATGCTACAAGAGAAGTTTCAATGAGCTACGTGACGTGGGAACCTATCACATATACGTTAGACTTTATTTGATTTCTTTAATGTCCAAATATCATAAGAAACTTTAGGGACATATTTAATAGAAATCTTATTAAGTACATATATGAATAGATTTCTTTTAAGACTGTGAGCCATATGCGACAAAATTTAGAAACAAGTTGATACTCTTTTAAATGATAAATGAATTATGTCTAAATATTCCGTTTGGAATAAGTTCCACTAATGTCAGTGAATGACTTAAGATGGACCCATACTTATTCCTTAAGCAAAGTCATACTTAGGGCTTTAACGTCAAGATTTAAAATCACTTAGAATGAGATTAGTTGAATAATCATCCTCATTAACCATGTCATGATTTCTCATGAACTTTGGTTATAATGGATGAAATTTATAAGTCTCATTTTCCTTTTGTCAAATCCTCATTTGCATGATGACAAAAGTTATGAAAGTTTAAGGTATCATCTAGTTTTATCTTAATAATGTTTCAATCCAGATATTTAGAACAAATAAGATGAGAGTTTAGGGTAAGTGTGACTTTATGTTGACTATGCAAACCTCACAACCTTCATAAAGCTGGGCACATTTGGTGACATATCAAACATTTAAGATTTGATACAACAAAAATGGCAAATAAGATTTACCATAAACATTTTACCCACCCTATTTTCTTCTTTATTCTTACACTCTTTGTGTTGGAATCATTTACCACTACAATAGCCCTTCACTGGTCTCTAACACCACCTCCCACTTCCCCTGGCCATCGTACTGGTAAGTGTACCAAAAAGGAGAGACAAGCTCTTCTTCATTTCAAATCAAACATTCATTACGACCCTCTAGGCCTTCTCGATACATGGACACCCGGAGAAGAAGAAAAAGTAGCAACCAATGATTGTTGTTACTGGAGCCGAGTCACGTGCAACAACCAATCCCGTGTCACAAGCCTTGACTTGTACGATGAAAATCTTGAAGGCAAGATTAGTCCTTCATTGCTTAACTTAAGCTATTTGTATTATCTTGATCTTTCTTTCAATTCGTTTAATGGAAGGATTCCCATGTTCATTTGTTCCATGACCCAATTAAGGTATCTTCACCTTGGTTTTAATGGTTTTAGTGGAACCATTCCTTCAGAACTTGGAAACCTCACGAACTTGCAAGAGCTTTCACTTGAATATCTGAGTAATTGCACAATTGAAAACCTAGACTGGTTATCTCATCTATCTCAGTTGGATAAACTTTTCATGTCAGGTACTTCCCTAGGCAAAGTAGACAATTGGGTAAATGTGATTTTCAGTCTTAAAAAGCTATCAGCTTTGTATTTAATTGGATGTGACCTCTCCCATGTGATGCACCCGTATTCTTATTCATATGTCAACTCATCTTTTTCTTCATCTATTGTTACCCTTGATCTCTCAGATAACAATCTCAACTCATCCATGTATCATTGGTTGTTCATATTAACCAGTAATGCACTTGTAGATCTTGATCTCTCTGGGAACATGTTAGATGGGATTCCCAAATATCTTGGAAATCTCTGTGGGTTGACATCTTTGTATTTCTTTAGTAACTTAATGCCTATCAAATTACCTGATTTTCTGAGTAACTTGTCTGGGTGCACATCAGTTACTTTACAAGCTTTGCAAGCCTCATATAGCCAATTCACGGGGTCATTGTCAGATGATATCCAAAATTTTTCATCTCTACAACAGCTAATTCTTTCTAATAATCAGTTAGATGGAGCTATAAGTAATAAGGTGTGGCAACTACCCAAGCTTCACAGACTTGAAATTTCTTCCAATTTTTTTAAAGGTGCCATCTCCGAAAATATTAAAAAGTCAAATATTTCATACCTTAATCTTTCAAACAGCAAGTTGGGACCTCGTTTCCCCAAATGGATTCAAACAATGAAAAATCTTTATGCTATTGATCTTTCCAATACCCAAATTTCAGATAACGTGGCCTTCTCGTTTAGCACATTTGAATATCTCTTTCAACAATATTACCGGGATAGTAACAGATATGTTATCAAATTTTGGCCCTGTAGTTCCTTCAACCATAGATTTGAGTTCCAACAACTTTTATGGTCATATACCGAATGCTCCTTCCAGTTTAGAAAGGCTAGACTTATCCAAAAATAATTTATCTGGACAAATCTTATTTTTGTGCCAAATTGTTGATGGGTATTTGTCCTTTCTTGATCTCTCACACAACGCATTCACTGGACCAATTCCAGACTGTTTGTGGAATTTCAAAACACTACAAATTCTTAGTCTGGGATATAACAATCTATCTGGAAGGCTTCCTACTTCTATTAAGTTTTTGATCAATCTTGAGGTCTTGTATTTATACAATAACAACTTCTCAGGAAAATTGCCCTCATCTTTGATGAATTTCACCCGGTTAACCACTTTGAATTTGGGGGGCAACAAGTTTTCTGGTCACGTGCCTAGTTGGATTGGGGAAAGGTTATTGAGATTGTATGCTCTAATCTTAACATCAAATAAATTCATTGGAACCATCCCTTCACATTTATGTCAGTTAGTATATCTACAAATTCTAGACTTGTCAATGAATAAACTCCAGGGAGCCATCCCCTCATGTCTTGGTAATCTCACTTCCATGGTTCAAGATAGATTAGCAATCAACCAAAATGTGCATTTAAATTTAGACCTTACTCTGGTTACGTATGTTGACCATTCAATGATCAAGTGGCAAGGAAGTATGCGTGAGTTTGGCAGCACTATAGGATTGGTAAAGATCATCAATTTATCAAGCAACAATTTAACAGGAAAAATCCCAGATAACCTAACCGATCTTCATAATTTGATTGCACTCGACTTGTCAATGAACGCTCTAGTTGGAGAGATCCCGTCAAACATTGGTGAGATGAAAGAACTTCAAATTTTGGATCTATCTAGAAACAATCTAAGAGGAGGACTACCATCAAGCATGTCTCAAATGACCTTGCTAAACTATCTAGATGTGTCGTATAATAGCTTGTCAGGAAGAATTCCATCTAGCACTCAACTCCAGTCCTTTGATCCTTCAAGGTACACCGGAAATGCAGGATTGTGCGGACTTCCCTTGCCCAAATATTGTCCAGGAGAAAAAGAATTAGAAGGTCCACCCGTCACTAGTGAAAATATGGATGACGGGCAAGAAAGATGGTTTTACATTGGAGGGGCCACTGGTTTTGTTACCGGATTTTGGATGGTGTGTATTGCTTTAATTGTTAATCGCCGTGGGAGACATGCTTTTTTTTCACGTCATGAATAGCCTTGAAAATTGGGTTTATGTGAGAGTGATGGTGTTCATTGCAAAAGTGCGAAGGGTTTCACAACCATAGTTGTAAGTTGGATTTCATTCTTGTTTTCGTGTGTTGTATTTATTTCTTCTTGTTCTCATTTAGGGATACAAGTATGGTATTGTAAAATGTAATGCACTATTAAGTTTTAAGTCTGTTTGATGAATAAAATTGCCACCAACACCATGGGTGGCCATTTCGGTTTGTTGTGTCAAATAGGACACTATGCTATATTGTGTATAAACACGACTTGCAACTACTAGTACAAGCCCAAAGACAAGAAGAGCCTTAATGATTTATTGATAAACAGGGCTGTGAACAGGGCTACCCTGTTGTTTACATCAACATTGTTGGTTAATGTTGTTAGTTAAGATAGAAAGTTCTGTTAGTGCCTAATATGTAGTTATTTGAAGTAGAAGGTTAGATGTGAAAGTATTGTAGTCCTTCTTTGTTCATTAGATTATTACGTTATATATATATATATATGTACTCTTGCTTAGATATACGTTAATGTATGAAGTAACAGTGCTTTTCTAAGACACATGTGGCTGCAGAGTTATACTTGGGACCCATTACATGTGTGAGGTTTGTTGACGAGTGTGCCTATTGGCACACCAAACCCTAGCAAAATTAGGGTTTATCTACGCTGCGTATTGGTCAATACGCAGCGTAGATAGACCATAGATCTCAGTGCCTGATAACCAATCATTGCACAGAAAACAAGGTTTATATACGCTGGGTATTGACCAATACGCAGCGTATATAAAACAGCTGCAAATTTGGGGTCCTTTTGGTAGGTTTGAATTGTCAAATTTTTGCCAGGTTTGTATACGCTGCGTATGCGTATGCAAACCTGACAAAAATTTGACACTTCAAACCTACCAAAACGACCCCAAATTTGCAGCTGTTTTATATACGCTGCGTAGCGGGTAACAATTACGTAACCATACTTCTTTCCCGTTTCTTGTACCCAATTCTTCAAATCAGTTAGAGACATGAAACGTTAAAAAAAAGTTACGTTAATATTTGGTCATTTTAAGAAACTCATACTTCAGGGACTAATATGGTCATTATTGAAACTAATTTAACTGCCAGGTTAACTTTCATATAAAGATTTCTTCTTTAAACACTAACTCAGTTAGCATACTTAACTGAACAGTACAGGGACCATTTTTGTCAATTTTTGAAACTTCAGGGACCATTTTTGTAAACCCTGGAAACATCAGGGACCATTTTTGTAAATTTTCAAAACTTCAGGGATCGTTTATGTCAATTTTCGAAACTTCAGGGACCATTTGTGTAAAAATCGAAACTTCGGGGACCAAAGTGTAAATATATCAAAAATATGTAAAAAAGGGGGTCTTCTTTAAAGAACCGGCCCTTGCAAGGATCGAACTCGTGACCTATCGTTTATAACCGCAACGTCTTAACCAGTTTATCCTCCGTCTCGGAGCTGTTAGAATATGAAACTTAATCCTTATATACACTAGTTAGGTTATACGCAGCGTATTTGAACACTTTATATAGGCTGCGTATAGGTCAATACACAGCGTATATAACCTTCCTGAATTTTATATGCACACAGAATATGTTAAATAACCTGTTATATATAAACTTCCAGAACTTTATCTATACAACAGAACATGTTATATAACCTTTTAGAATATACAAGAGTTTGATATATACAAGAAAAGTTTGTGCATACATAACAAAATGATAAAATACTACTGCTGCTGCTCCTGCTCCTGCTGCTACCGCTGCTGCTGATGCTGATCCCATTCCGCATCCGTAATGAAGGGTAGGGGAGGTAACCCGTCATGCTGTCGCTGCTGCTGCAGCGCCGCAGCCACCCACTCCAACAGATAATTGTTCCTTTCAGCCAACCGAAGCTGCCGCTGATGTGATGGCTCAGGACCGGGCCAAACATGGCGTGGGAACTGAGGCGCCCCTGGTGGTCCACGCGGCGGTGGTGGCTGCGGAATGACGACGGCCGGCTCATGCGGCTGCGGCGGCACCGGATCGCGCGGCGGATAATACGGAGGGAACTGTTCCGGTAGCTGTTCAAGCTGATATTGCGTGACGTCCGGCTTCTTAAACCGCTTCCCGTCTAGGAAGTCTTTGGTAACGTGCATTCCGGATATAACGTTCTTCCCCATCCGCTTCGGCTGTGCCGGCGGGCCTACATTGTCGCGGTCAGTCTCCGGATGATAGCCCAACGAAAGGGCTATCCTAGTCACGTAGGCGCCGCCGAATAACTCTCCGCGCTCCTGTCGATGATGCGCGGAGGCGAAGTATTGCGCCAACCCGTAGGCGAGAGCGCACGGCCTCTTGTATAAGAGGCAATATAAGAAAAATAAATCACCACTGGTGCACCACTCCCGGCTGGACGATCGGTGGTTTCTTGGTTGACGATTTCGGGGTGAAGACCGCTTTTATCTTTGAAAGCAAACTCTTTTGCTGAATGGGGGACTGCGCCTCTAAATGTTGCCGCACATTATTTAGCTCTGCTACAACATCGACCTCCTCGTCTACCAGTTTACACGGGAGCAAGTCAAGATTACGCCAGAATACATCTATGTCGTCGAGTTGTATCATACGCCCTGCACAGTTAAGTTAATACGGTGTGAGAAACAGCTAAATAGTACAAAATAACAAAAGGTTTGTAGTTTTAATATTTTTTACCTGTATGTTTGTAGTTTTCCAGCCTACAAGCACACGGCAATCCACAGCTAAGCCACATATGGCAACCACATGATGCGTTAAGTTTCCGCAACACCTCCATCTTCCTCAGTAGCTCTTTTGCCAGCAAATCAAGTGCTTCATGGGAAACCTTTCCACGTAGGTTGTCTAACAGTCGGTGTCTGTGGTGGTTCATCGTTTTTTCGATGCTCTCAGTGAAACTTTTTTGTATTTCATCGAACTGAGTTTCAACTATATCAATGACGCATCTTGCTATTCGCTCCAATGAACTCCCGCGCGTAACGTATATTTTTAAATTTGCGTGCTGGCTCTCAACTCTGTTGGTGGTGCACTGACCAAAGTTGCGACACTTATCGGTCCACGCATAAACGAACATTTCTTTATAGTCTTTGAGCCAGTTTTCGTAGACGTAATCATAGACACCCGCAAAAATAAAATAATGAAATGTAAAAGCGTGTGTAAAATATAATAGATTGGGTGAGTCGTTTGTTGAAGGAACACTTACTTTCTCGGTTGGCAACCATGAGTCGGTTATACATTTTCTCCAAGTTGTACTTGTACATGGGCTCTGATGAAGATTCGCACAATCTCCGCCAGTACGACATAAATTTCCCCCAATCTTCTTTATTGAACCCTTTCTTGCACTTTTTAGCTATATTTTGTTGGATGTGAAAGTGGCATAGAAGCCTGGTTGCGTTCGGGAATACTTTAGAACACGCGTTAATTAGGGCAAGCTCCCTATCCGTGACTATCACACGCGGCATCATACATTCATGCAATATTGACTTGATCCGCTCAAGCACCCAGACGTAGTTACCCCTTCGTTCTTTACAAATAACAGCATGTGCGATACAAAAAGACTTGTTGGTCGATGTCATACCCACAACCTGGACAAATGGCATGTTGTAGAGGTTTGTTTTGTAGGTCGCGTCGATCAACATCACGTGCGGGAATGCACGCCACATAGTGATTGAATAAGGATGAACAAAGAAAATCTCTGTTACGACATCTGTTTTGGGTTCCTGTCGGGTGTCGTAAATGAATCGGTGGTCATGCAGCAGGCTTTCCAGTGCCTGCATAGGAGTCTTTCTGCCCATTATTGTCGCTCTAATTTTTTGTACCGCATTTTGCACGTCTTTCTGAACATGCAGGCTGTCAGGGAACTTCTTTCTTAGGGTTTGAAATATGATACGTGGCTCCATGTTTTGAGCAGTTAGCTGCTCCACTAGCTTGTATTCGGCTTTAGTAAATCTTCGCACAAAAGCGTGGCCCAACAGACTCGTCGTAGGTTCGTGGTTATGGTTCGTACAGTCCACTTTTAACTCCCACGTGTCATTCAACACGTCCCGGATGGCGAGTAATGAAAATGGGCAACCAATTTTTTTGCTACCAGCTTTCCTAACTGTTGCTTTACTACGGTGCTCACCACTACGGTCGCACACAAGCCATACCATCCCAGTAGTACCGCCAATATTTTTTGATCGGCGGGTAACAATTACGTAACCATACTCCTTTCCCGTTTCTTGTACCCAATTCTTCAAATCAGTTAGAGACATGAAACGCTAAAAAAAAGTTACGTTAATAATAATAATAATAATAATAATAATAATAATAATAATAATAATAATTATTATAATTATAATTATAATATAATTGAAACTCATAGTTCAGGGACTAATATGGTCATTATTAAAACTATTTTAACTGAATGGTTTAACCAGGTTAACTTTCATATAAAGATTTCTTCTTTAAACACTAACTCAGTTAGCATACTTAACTGAACAGTACAGGGACCATTTGTGTCAATTTTCGAAACCTCAGGGACAATTTGTGTCAATTTTCGAAACTTTAGGGACTATTTTTGTAAAATTTGAAACTTCAGGGACCAACGTGTAAATATATAAAAAATTGGTAATAATAATAATAATAACAATAATAACAATAATAATAATAATAATAATAATAATAATAATAACAACAATTATAATTATAATTATAGTATTTTAACAATAATAACAATAATAATAATTATTATAATTATTATATTTTTAACAATAATAATAATAATAATAATTTTAATGTGATACCTCATTTATTTGAAACGGATTGCCCGGGGTAGATGGTTCATAAAGTGATGTATCGTATCCACTGTATCCACCTTCACCCACGTATCCACTGTAACCACCTTCACCCCCATATCTATCGTATCCACTGTATCCACCTTCACCCCCGTATCCACAGTAACCAACTTCACCCCCATATCTACCGTATCCACTGTATCCACCTTCACCCCCGTATCCACTGTAACCACCTTCACCCCCGTATCCACCTTCACCACCGTATCCACTGTAACTTCCGTATCCACCTTCATCCCCGTATACCCCGTAACCCGGATATGATTGCTGCGTCGGGTAATATGGTTCATCAACAGGTGCATTCTCAGCACCGTATCCACTTTGTTGCACGTACGGAGATTCATACCCGTATCCGTAATCTGGATACACTTGATGCGCCGGGTAATTTGGTTCATCAACAGGTGGAGTGGGAGTCTTGTTCAAGTCTGGCAACTGTGTTTTTTGATCAACAGGGACTCCAGACACAACCTCCTCCTCCTCTTTGGCAGCATTTGCTCCCCATGTGTCGTTAGAATAGCGATTACCGAAATAATTATCGTTCCAAAATGATGACATTTTAACAAGATTCAACAAAAAACAGAACAAATGATTTTGGTTTAGTGTGTAAATTGTTTACTGAAGAAGAAGATGAAAAAGAAAGCAGAGGGGATTGAATTCGAATTGTGAACATATATGAATAGATGGATAAATAGACTTTCATGTGACACTTCAATAGGCAGCGTATTGCTCTCTACTCCCCGTATTACTTTATTCACGTGCCTGGACAACATCGTATCGATGTCAAATCAGTCTGACATACGCTGCGTATTGACCACTACGCAGCGTATAGGGTTACATCTATACGCTGCGTATTGATCACTACGCACCATATGTCAGACTGATTTGACCATGGTACTAGGTTTGACTGTCTGGTCATGCACCTACCCTTACATACGCTGCGTATTGATCAATACGCAGTGTATAACCTAACTAGTGTATATAAGGATTAAGTTTCATATTCTAACAGCTCCGAGACGGAGGATAAACTGGTTAAGGCGTTGCGTTTCTAAACAATAGGTCACGAGTTCGATCCATGCAAGGGCCGGTTCTTTAATGAAGACCCCCTTTTTACCCATTTTTTATATATTTACACTTTGGTCCCTGAAGTTTCAATTTTTACAAAAATGGTCCCTAGAGTTTCGAAAATTGAAACAAGTGGTCCCTGAAATTTCGTAAATTTACAAAAATAGTCCCTGGTGTTTCGAAAATTTACAAAAAGGTCCCTAAAGTTTCGAAAACTGACAAAAATGGTCTTTTTTATACGCTGCGTATTGGTCAATACGCAGTGTATACATACCTTGTTTTCTGTGCAATGATTGGTTCTCAGGCACTGGGATCTATGGTCTATCTACGCTGCATATTGGTCAATACGCAGCGTATAGGGTTAACCCTATACGCTGCATATTGACCAATACGCAGCGTATTTAAACCCTAAGTGTGCAGATAGGCAAACTGAGTGTGCAGATAGTGAGAGCCTTGTTAACTTAATTGAACCTTAGGGTTTTTTTTTTGTTTTTTTTTAATTTTTTTTATTTTTTCTAAACCGTAAAGAAAAGAGAATGGAAAAAAATAAGCAAAACCCGGAAACTTCAAATGTAACCATGGGTTCAGGTTCTGGAATTAGACATGCTGGTGCAGGTGCTCTAAGACCCGCATCCAACCCCATGGCGGGTTCAACAATGGGAATGTGTGCAGGGCCAGGGTTTGGAGGTGGTTATGGAGGACTAAACCATCCCATGGGAATGAATAATATGCCTCAAAATATGGGTATGGGAATGAACAATGGCCAAGGGTTTCAAATGCAAGCACCACCTGCCGCCAAATTTATGCCGCCAGGAAATTATAATCCGATGATGGGTAGAGGTGGCGGTTATGGTCAGCAACCTTATGGTGACTACAGATAGAGTTTGCAGTGGTAAGCATAGTTATTGTGATATAAAAAGCTCATTCTGTATAACCAATATCAAGTTACTTGATTTCTATATATATATATATATATATATATATATATATATATATATATATATATATATTCAGAACATTTTTGTCTATTAATTTTGAGTCATGTAATGAGTAGTAGCAAACAATAAACATTAGAATTTTAATCATCTTAATTTCACGTACATTAATAGATGACATTTCCTGAATGACCAAATGTTGGTGCAGTTGTCTGTCGACTACATCTTAGTTCGAGTCTTAAGCTAGGGCTGATTGTATAGTGAACGAATATCAAGAAACACATAAGTTAGATAGGTCCGCTTATGTGTCATGTCCATATATGGGAACCTATTTGGTTAGGTCCGCTTATGTGTCATGTCCGTATATGGGAACCTACATGTTCAGGTCCGCTTATTCGTACATGTCCGTATATGGGAACCTACATGTTCAGGTCCGCTTATACGAACATGTCCATATAAACGAACCACCCAATGTAGGTCCGCTTATTTGTCAGGTCCGCTTATTCGTCAGGTCTGCTTATTCGGACATGTCCATATAAGCGAACCTCCCTGACCTATATATAGGGGTCATATAAGCGGATCTAGTAGAGAAGTAGAGAAGTTAGAGAGTATTGTTAGCAAATCAATAAAAGAGACGTTAAATAGTGAAATCAAGCTAAACAAAGACTGAATCAATGAATTCCGCCTCTGATTCAGTCTGAGAACTCTTCTGATCGACTCGTCAGGTCGTATAACATTCCTACAAGTGGTATCAGAACTCAGGAGGAAGAGTTCTTATTGTTTAGTTCGTTTTCGCTCAAAAATTCTGATTTCTACGCCTTCTTTCATCATCAGATCAAGTTTTACCGGTCGGAATTCGCTCAAAGTTTCACGGATTGTGCGCAATTGATCATAGACAAACCCTGGAAAGTTTCGGACCAAAATACGGACTAAAAATGGATCATATGACCTTCGGATTTAGGTCCGCTTATACGGACACTTCATAGGTTCGCTTGATTAGGTCCGTTTTTAGGAACATATTTGAGTAGGTCCGTTTGAAATCAGCAGGTAGGTCCGTTCCAAAATTAATCAGGTCCGCTCCAAATTGCATTTAGATCCGCTTAAGAGGTTCGTTTTTAGGGTCTTGATTGTTGTAGATCGCTCAAGAGGTCCGCTTGTAGGTACATATAGTTGAGATCCGTTCTTATGTCAACATTGTAGGTCCGCTTTTGTGTCATTGAGTAGGTCCGCTTATATGTCATCATGATAGGTCCGCTTTTACGGACATGACCATATAAGCGAACCCATCAGACCTATAAATAGACATGAGCGGATCTAGAGAGGGTGTGCGTGTGGTCTTGTACGGTACGGCGAAGCCCTACCAAATCATCTCCAGAGCTTGTAACTTGTTAAGAAGATCAATAAACTGAGATAAATTAGTGAAATCAAGCTAAACAAAGACTGAATCAATGAATTCCGCCTCTGATTCAGTCTGAGCACTCTTCTGATCGACTCGTCAGGTCGTATAAAGTGACAATGTCACAGACTTTGACAATGTCAAAGTTGAAGATTGTGATGAGAAATCTGATGATAAAAATGAAAAATTCGAAAAACAAAAATTGTTTTTGAAGTTAAAAGAAAAGTTTCAAGAAACTGTTCTACAATCAACTGAAAAGGGAGAATGCTCTAAGCAAAAACCTTTGAAGAAGAAAGTAGAACAAAAACAAAAAGGTAAAAATTTGAAAAATGTTCAAAAAGAAAATAAAAGTTCATCAGATCAATCATCCAATCGCAATCAAAAATTACAAAAAGTAAAAAATGAAAACTCAAAAACTGTTGGTAATAAGTGGTGCAGGTTTGACCACAGTGCTCAAAAGTTAAATCCAGCAATCAAGAAGAGGAAAGAGTATCACCAAGCCAAACAGTGCTTTGATCTGAGCGTTTGGTGTGAAAATGGTGATTGGTACGATAACAGAGTGTGTTACCGATGTGGTTATCAAGGACACATTGCTGTTAACTGCCAAGATTGGAGTTATGAGACGAGGAGATGCTTTAATTGTAACATCAGAGGTCACATTGCCAGAGATTGCCCAAGGAGATCAAATGAAAGATTGAGGGTTAATTCTCAGAAGATGGCAAAGAAATCAGTCAATGTCAAGCCCAAAGAACAGAAGGTTCAAGAACCTAAAGTTCAAGAAACGAAAGTGAAGCTTTCTCAGGGGCAGAAAGACAGACTGAGGAAGAAGAGAAAGAAGGCTAGAGAGTATCTAGAAAAGATTTTGTCCTCGGGTTCATCGGATAGATCGAATAAGAGTTCTGATGAATCTACTCCCTCGATGGCAAAGTCAAGCAAGACGAATTCATCAGATACAAATCTGAGGACGAAAGAAGAAAAGAAGAAGAAGAAAATGGTCGGCGATGAATCTGACATGTTAAAGTCAGACAAGCCACCTTCAGGCAATGAATCTGACATGCCGAAGTCAGACAAGCCATGTGTAGGCAATGATTCTGGTTCGTCAAAGCCAGAGGAGCCATTGGTTGAGGTAAAATTAGAGAATTCAGGTTTAACAATGGATGATGAAAATTTTCCACCATTGTTGAACAAGAATTCAAAATCACCCAAGGATTGTCAGACTTGGGTGAATCTGTTCAAATAGAAAAATCTGACTTGCCGGAGTTCCCAGGTTGGTAAGCGTGGAACATGAATCGGCACATTTCTTGAGAAATTCACGAATGTGATATTTTGACTTACAAGTGGTAAATCAGGGACATTAAGTTGTACTTGATTTTCTACAAGTGATGTTTGTGGATTGTTCTTAAAAATGTTAGTTTTTACAAGTGATTGAAGAAAACAAGGTGATGAATGAAACCCCATATTTGAGAATTGACACGCAAAACTTATTTTCCAGAAAAACCATTTTGATTAAAACAAACTTAAGTGTTTTGAAATCACTATGGGAAAATAGTTTTGTTGTAAGGGGAAGTTCTAATTGTTTATGCCAGGTGGATGGAGAATTGAAGTGATTCTCATCATGTTGTCAAGTTTGTACAGTTTGTTTCAAATTTTCCCAGAAAATCAAAATTGAGACATATTTTGATTTTAGGGGGAGTAAAAATTTTTAAAAAAATTAGAAAATTTGAAAATGTCAAAAACATGAAAAATTTAAAAAAATGAGTTTTGCTGAATCAAGAGGAAATGATAGAAAATCAGTGGACTATCACAGCATGCTAAAGAAATGTACTGTCTAAAAGTGATAAATGGTCTCACTAATGATGTGACGATAGGCTCAGCTAGACTAGTAGATTTGCGATAACGATACAAACTTAAATTAAAAAGCCTAGTTCTAGTGGGAAACATGGTTGAAAGCATAGTACTTAGTTTTGTCCTTCTTGATTGTGTACCTGCTCGGTAATCGCTGATTGTTGAAAGACATAAAACTGGTTAAGTTTGTGAACTTTCACAACTTTGCTAAAAAGTCGCTGTGATTGTGCATTTCATTTTGCAAAGATTTAAACTTGTTTTATTTCTTTATTTTGTTTAAGCATCGGACATCCTCTGCGTATACGTGAGTATCGACCTGGATGTTGTTGCCTAAACGTTCTGCTTTATTTTCTTTGGTGTTTCGTTTAAGCTTTGGATCACCTCTGCGTATACGGGAGTATCGACCTGGTGGTTAAAGCCTAAACAACTTCAACTTGTTTTATTTTTCTTATTTTGTTTAAACATTGGACTTTCTCTGCGTATACGGAAGTATCGACCTGATTGTTAATGTTTAAACATTCTGCTTTGTTTTCGCACAAATCACAGTTGATAAAGTTTAAAGGCATTACTTGAGTTAGTGTATTGTACGATGAGGGGATATGCTGAGATCGTGGGGTCCATAAGAATTTAGTGCTATCTAAATATACCTTAACGTATCAGTAAGCATTTCGAAAGTTTTTAGATTGAGTTTAAGTGGAGAACAATATCGTCAATCAACGTGAATCGTTTAGAGCTTAAAACGATTAAGAGCTTAACGGTGCTTATGATTTGTCTAAAAACTGATCTGATTCTCTTACGCAAACTCACAAAAATATGTTTGTACATATTTCATTTCTGCATTTAAATTTCTGTTATTGCGTTTGTGTTTCATAGTTTGAAAAATCCAAAAAGATTTTTGACAACTGATGTTGAAAAGCTGATATTCAAAATCTCAAAGGCTAAACAAGATGAACAGTTGGGTTGGTTAAATGGTTTGAAATGTTTAAGATAATTCATTAAGTTGAATCAGAATTTGATATGTTTCAAATGTTAAAAAAAAACAATTTTAAATGAAAATGATTCTTAAATGTTTAGTTGATTCATTAAATTGAATCACAACATTGTTTTGTTTGTAATAGAGTGTTTGAGATGTGTAGGTTTCTGATCCTGTTGCTACAGAAAGCCAGGAGATGCATCAGAACCTGAGGAGAGCTTAAACTTTAAA
Organism: Helianthus tuberosus; assembly: GCA_030545235.1. NCBI lineage: Eukaryota > Viridiplantae > Streptophyta > Magnoliopsida > Asterales > Asteraceae > Helianthus > Helianthus tuberosus. The sequence goes on from CM060362.1 coordinate 8,587,850, forward strand.
AACCAGGATTTGATTTCAATGGTGATAACAAATTCCAGACGGCGATCCCAGCTTGATGATAGGGGGAGTCTGATGAGAGTTAGAGCCAGAGAAAGATCCGGGTATATGATTCCAGGAAGAGTTCCTGAAGAAGACCGATCGAGATTGAAGAGTTGTCATGTTGAAGACTCTCACTGAAGATTCCATCAACATTCAAGGGGGAGTATGTTGGTGCAGTTGTCTGTCGACTACATCTTAGTTCGAGTCTTAGGCTAGGGCTGATTGTATAGTGAACGAATATCAAGAAACACATAAGTTAGATAGGTCCGCTTATGTGTCATGTCCATATATGGGAACCTATTTGGTTAGGTCCGCTTATGTGTCATGTCCGTATATGGGAACCTACATGTTCAGGTCCACTTATTCGTACATGTCCGTATATGGGAACCTACATGTTCAGGTCCGCTTATACGAACATGTCCATATAAACGAACCACCCAATGTAGGTCCGCTTATTTGTCAGGTCCGCTTATTCATCAGGTCTGCTTATTCGGACATGTCCATATAAGCGAACCTCCCTGACCTATATATAGGGGTCATATAAGCGGATCTAGTAGAGAAGTTAGAGAGTATTACGGCGAAGCCCTGCCAGTTTGTCTCCAGAGCTTGTATATTGTTAGCAAATCAATAAAAGAGACGTTAAATAGTGAAATCAAGCTAAACAAAGACTGAATCAATGAATTCCGCCTCTGATTCAGTCTGAGCACTCTTCTGATCGACTCGTCAGGTCGTATAACGTTCCTACACCAAAGCATGTTAAACAATGCCACTTTCATGTATTTTTATAAAAAGAAGTGACTAAAACAATAACAAGACATGACAACATGACATTTCGTGTTATTTACCAAACTAAATACGTAAAGACTTGCAAGCATTTCACGATTAATTTAAGATCAATTTCTTTATTCTTAATTAGTTTTTTTTATGTTGGGAGGAAAATTGTTATTAATGTATACACATATTTTTGCACTTGTAAGTGGAAAGAAATTGATTGGAACGTATCTATTGGATCACAAAAAAAAAAAAGTGTGAAGACTTTTGAGTCTTTGACATGACCAACTTTTATGATCATTAACTAGAGACAAATTTTCAAGACTTGAGTCTTTAAACGTATAATTTGGGACAAATATATAACATATATATGTCGTTGTCGTTGGTCTTGAAAGTCTTGCATGCCTCACAATCAACACAAATTTTCCACACATAGGACATGAAAGTAGAAAGAAAATCAACACAAGCTTTCTTGTAAAAACATCCAATATGGAGGATAAATAGCTGGGAAAATGGACGTTGAATGAAGCTGCACGTTGAAGGTTGTTGCTACAAAGTAGGAGTTTTATTATTATGCATGTGGGTTTTAACTTGTATAAATAGGATAGTAGCACTAGTTTGTTTTTGCACTCTTAAAATATTAAATAATAAGAAAGTTCAAGCAGTTAATATATTTCTTGTTCGTAAGTTTTTGTGTGAGCGTTCTTGGGCCTGAACCAACAATTGGTATCAGAGCGGAGGTTGAGATCCGAGTGCCGGTTTGAGAGTCGTGTTCGGGAAAGGGGAAGCAGCCCTCTAAACTGCTGGGTGTAGAACGGCATTTTCATGACGGAGAAAGAAAGCATCAGCAAGGTCTGATCATGGTTTTATGATCGGCAGAGGAAAGAAGCAAGCATGTTGAAAAGAAGCAAGTAGGCAAGTTGATAATTAGAAAGTACGTGAAGGCAGATCATCGCAGCAAGTGTTCGGGTTGATTTTTTTTGTGATGCACAACGGCCAAGAAGTAAGTTTCCACAGTAAGGTTTAATTGGCAGGGGTGATCGCACAAAATGGGCAAGAACGAATCGGGTCAGATGTGTATTTATGTTCGTTGCAGAAAGAAAAACATGCAGCAAGTATTTGTTGATCGCAGGCGGCAAACAAGTTTTGTTTCAGTGGTGTGTAACAGCCTAGTAAGTGAAAGAAAGAAAGAAAGAAAGAAACAATGAATGAGGAAGCGCCACAAGAAAGAAGAAAGAGGCCGGCGTCGCTTGGCAAGAAAGAAGGCCTCGTAAGTAAGAAAGTAGCAAACCACAAGAAAGGAAGAATGGGTGTCGACGAGAAAGAAGAAAGAAAATTCAACAACCGAAAGAAAGAAAGAAACGGACACGTGTTTGTTCGTAAAGAAAGAAAATGATCGAATCTTTGTGATTCGGAAAGCATGAAAAGAACTTCAAATTTTGGATCTATATAGAAACAATCTTAGAGGAGGACTACTATCAAACATGTCTCAGATGACCTTCCTAAACTATTTAGATGTGTCATATAACAACTTGTCAGGAAGAATTCCATCTAGCACTCAACTCCAGTCCTTTGAACCTTCAAGGTACACCGGAAATGCAGGATTGTGCGGACTTCCCTTGCCCAAATATTGTCCAGGAGATAAAGTATTAGAAGGCCCACCCGTCACTCGTGAAAATATGGATGCTGAGGAAGGCATAGATGATCTTCAAAGATGGTTTTACATTGGAGGGGCCACTGGTTTTGTTACCGGATCTTGGATGGTGTGTATTGCTTTAATTGTTAATCGCCGTGGGAGACATGCTTTTTTTCACGTCATGAATAGCCTTGAAAATTGGGTTTATGTAAAAGTGATGGTGTTCACTGCAAAAGTGCGAAGGGTTTCACATCCACAGTGAAAGTCATCTGGATACCCACCACTTAAAAGTTGAAAGATACTGTTTCAACGTATCAATTGGGTTTGAAGAAAACGCGTGAAGACTTCTGAGTCTTTGACATTACCAACTTTATATTCTTTAATTAGAGACAAATTCTGAAAACTTGAGTCTTTGGACGTCTAATTCCACATAAATTTTAAGCTACGTATATATGTGGTCATGAAAATTGAAAGATAATCAACGTGTCTTATAAGTCCTGCACGCTCCACATTCCACATGAATTCTAAACAAATATGTGGTCATGAAAATAAAAAGAAAATTACCTTATTTGAAAAATCAACACAAACTCTGTTTTATATGAGGTAGGTTCCTAGGTTATTTTAAATTTCTTGTGTATATAAAGCTGGGCACATTTGGTGACATATCAAACATTTAAGATTTGATACAACAAAAATGGCAAATAAGATTTACCATAAACATTTTACCCATCCTATTTTCTTTTTTATTGCTTCAGTCTTTGTGTTGGAATCATTAACAACTACAACTGCCCTTTTCGGGTCTATGACACAACCTCCCACTTCCCCTGGCCACCGTTCCGGTAAGTGTACGAAAAAGGAGAGACAAGCACTTCTTCATTTCAAATCATACATTCATTACGACCCTGAGGGCACTCTCACTACATGGACACCTGGGGAAGAAGAAAAAGAAGCAACCAATGATTGTTGTTACTGGAGTGGAGTCACGTGCAACAACCAATCCCGTGTCACCATCCTTGACTTGAGGTATGGAAATCTTGAAGGCAAGATTAGTCCTTCATTGCTTAACTTAAGCAACTTGAATTATCTTGATCTTTCTGTTGGACATCCAGATCATTCTTGTCTGGTGCATAAGAACTTGCAGATGCAGCGGAAACATGTACGAGACTTGCAGCCATGTTTTATTATCAAGATGATGCAGAGAATACAAGCAAACGTGATAGAATGAAAGTGGACAATTTCGGTGTAACTGAAACTGTCTTGATAACCGAACATGTTTGCCGGCAACAAGATTAAATACATAAGAGTTTGGCGGTTATCTTTGGCGGGTAACTGTGGTGACAGTTATTTAAATTTATTTTCCCGCTAATTAACCGCTTATGACATAACATAACATACTATCTAACTAATTGTCCACTTATCATATGTTACCTACGAATAAGTATATTACAAACAATAGATAAAAACATAACTAAGTTAAATATTTCTAACATAACCCCTCTAAACTTGGTTATGTTTGTGAGCATGCTTCATTACGCTTCGGTTGACTTCTTCAACGGCTCTTCTTGCTTGGTTGAAGTTGAATCTCTTCCGTTTCTTCATTTGATTCCAGTTATCATCCCTAATTCCTGCAAAAAACGGAGCTTGTGTTGGTTCGACTTCACGGTGCTCTCCTCCTGCAGTATAGTTGCAGCCTTCTATGTCTTCACTACTAGTCTTCCTGTGGCTTCTCCTTGAGAATTCAGCATCTTCTTTTATTACTTCCTTATCATGCACCATACTTTGAACCGTTTTGAATTTGTAGTAGTATTCTAGAGTATCTAGATACATTGCATATATTATCCGTATGAAATCACCATCTTTATATTCCAACCCCAAATCCTTTGCAATAATTGGCCACATATTTTCTGTTGTAACATTTCGATACCCTCCATCCTTATCAACCAACATATATAGATTCAGTAAATCTATTTTCTGTTGATCCTTAGTGTATGGTGGAATTGGTCTATGAGTGATCCCTAAATAATCATTTAGAAACCATTTAACCAACTCTTCGAATTTCTTTTGCAGATCAATTCTATACTTGAACACGTATTCACGATCATCAAGCATATTGATCAGCGCTTTACAGTCTTCAAACTCGTGGAATTCCAATGATTTTAAGATCATCAGATTCCAATCAACTTCTGCTTCATCCGAAACATTTAGAGTTTCGAAATACGAATTCAGGTAGTCGTTTTTGAATTCGTCATCTATTCCACACATATTTTTCAGCCTTTCTTTCTCTTTCATTCCCAGTTCCTCTTCTTTCGATAACCCCGTCACATCATTCCTTGTGTTCATCACCGGAGATGAGAACATGGGAAAGATTTTGCATGTATCACCGGATCGTCGAACCGTAAAGCCTTGAAGAGTTAATTGTTCAAGACTTAGAACGTTTCGATTAATGTCCGGCGAGTAGAAAACACTAGGAACGCTCAGTGTTTCGTTTCCCATTTTCATTTCAACCACACCCACTCCTCGGATGAATAAGAAGTTATTCATTCCGGATCTTGTTTCTACCCCCATTATATGTTTTACACGCTTAAAAATATCTATGTTGTTCACAAAATGATGATTAAATGTCGGGTTGACATACCAGATATCCTTCCATTGCCCTCCGTCGGTTCCTGTAACAACCATCTCTTCTCGGCAATGCACATCCTCATCCTGAGTTTTTGTTCCGGTATTAATCGCTTGTCGAATAAGTTGCGACTCTTCATCATTCTCTTTGGATTTACACGTGTAAATCTGATGACCAGGCATGTGGCAATAGTAACATAATCGTTCACGTCGAGTTCGTCGTTTTCTTTCGTTCTTCTCATCAATGCAATGTTGACAAGGCATTGATGTGGCAGTTGGTTTAATCTCCGCATCAGATCTTCTTTGATTTCCCACCGTGGCTCTGATACCACTATGTTGGACATCCAGATCATTCTTGTCTGGTGCATAAGAACTTGCAGATGCAGCGGAAACATGTACGAGACTTGCAGCCATGTTTTATTATCAAGATGATGCAGAGAATACAAGCAAACGTGATAGAATGAAAGTGGACAATTTCGGTGTAACTGAAACTGTCTTGATAACCGAACATGTTTGCCGGCAACAAGATTAAATACATAAGAGTTTGGCGGTTATCTTTGGCGGGTAACTGTGGTGACAGTTATTTAAATTTATTTTCCCGCTAATTAACCGCTTATGACATAACATAACATACTATCTAACTAATTGTCCACTTATCATATGTTACCTACGAATAAGTATATTACAAACAATAGATAAAAACATAACTAAGTTTAAATATTTCTAACACTTTCTGTCAATTCGTTTAATGGAACGATTCCCATATTCATTGGTTCCATGACCCAATTAAGGTATCTTCACCTTGGTTGGAATGATTTTAATGGAACCATTCCTTCAGAACTTGGAAATCTCACAAACTTGCAAGAGCTTTCACTTGTATATCTGAGTAATTGCACAATTGAAAACCTTGACTGGTTGTCTCATCTTTCTCAGTTGGATAGACTTGACATGTCAGATACATCTCTGGGCAAAGTAGACAACTGGGTAAATGCGATTTCAAGTCTTAAAAAACTATCATCTTTAGACTTAGATAGATGTGACCTCTCCCATGTGTTGCACCCGTATTCTTATTCAAATGTCAACTCTTCTTTTTCTTCATCTATTGTTACCCTTTCTCTCCAAGAAAACAATCTCAACTCATCCATGTATCACTGGTTGTTCCCTTTAACTAGCAATGCACTTGTAACACTTGATCTCTCTGGGAACATGTTAGATGGGATTCCCAAATATCTTGGAAATCTGTGTGGTTTGACATCTTTGTATTTCTATAGTAACTTAATGCCTATCAAATTACCTGATTTTCTGAGTAACTTGTCTGGGTGCACATCAGTTAATTTACAATTTTTGGGTGCCTCATTTAGCCAATTCACAGGGTCATTGTCAGATGACATCCAAAATTTTTCATCCCTACAAAAGCTATATCTTTATAATAATCAGTTAGATGGAACTATAAGTGAAAAAGTGTGGCAACTACCCAAGCTTCAAACACTAGACGTTTCTTCCAATTTTCTTAAAGGTGTCATCTCCGAAAATATTGAAAAGTTAAATATTTCATACGTTAACCTTTCAAACAACTCACTCGAAGGAGTTCCTTTAGAAGCTCACATGTCAAACATTTTCAGCATAGAACATATTGACTTGAGTTCTTGCAAGCTAGGACCTCGTTTCCCCAAATGGATTCAAACAATGAAAAATCTTTCGGGTATTGATCTTTCCAATACCCAAATTTCAGATAACATTCCAGAGGACTTTTGGAAAACGTGGCCTTCTCGTTTGACATATTTGAATATCTCTTTCAACAGTATTACTGGGATAGTAACAGATATGTTTTCAAATTTTGACCCTAGTTCTTCAATAATAGATTTGAGTTCCAACAACTTTTATGGTCGTATACCGAATGTTCCTTCCGGATTGATAAGCCTAGACCTATCTAAAAATAATTTATCCGGACAAATCTTCTTTTTGTGCCAAATTGTTGATGGGTCTTTGTCCTCTCTTGATCTCTCACACAACACATTCACTGGACCAATTCCAGACTGTTTGTGGCATTTTACAATCTATCTGGAAGGCTTCCTACTTCTATTAAGTTTTTGATCAATCTTGAGCTCTTGTATTTATACAATAACAACTTCTCAGGAAAATTGCCCTTTTCTTTAAAGAATTTAACCCAGTTAACCTATTTAAATTTGGGGGGCAATAACTTTTCTGGTTACATGCCTGGTTGGGTAGGGGAAAGGTTATCGAGGTTGTATGCTCTTATCTTAACATCAAATAATTCATTGGAACCATCCCTTCACACTTATGTCGGTTAGTATATTTACAAATTCTGGACTTGTCAATGTGTTGATACATATTATGTGGACGCAACTTGGTTCGGTTCGACTCGGTTCGGTTCGACCCGGTTAGCTTCGGCTCAAGCCCGACGTCACGACATTCCTCCGTCGTACGCCCCAGAGTTCGACACGCGAAGCACGAAGCGCCGCGAGCCGGTTCCCGCTGCCACATCATCATGACATCACATCATCATGACATCATCATGATGATGTCATATGTTGACTAAACTCTACAATCTGCATATTTGTTTTACGTAAAGAAGCTTGGGCCAATCATCATCAAGACAAATGCATGTTGGGCCTTTGACCAACTTTGGGCCGAACCCAAGTCCAATCGCACAAGTGAAGCCTAGCCCAATCGCACAAGTGAAGAACATATATTTGCCGAAATCACTTGATTTCGGCAGTGTGTGGACGAGAGAAGGAGCGCACAAGGAAGAACACATACCCGAGAGAACTAGTGAGAGTTTGCAAAGATTATTTTGTAAACATTGATTTGTAACTGTTTTTCAAGTATTAATACATTGGTGTTAATCGTTGAGTCTCGGTCTCCTTCTCGTGTTCTTGTCGTGTTCTATCTCGGTTTGCATCTCCGGTTGGATTCCGCACAACCGGGTGTGTTTGTACACAAGGATTAGGCGACTAGATCCTCCCCTAGCCGGACCTACTGTAAGGCCTCCTAATCCAAGATCTCACTCAGCTAAAGCCACCAACAGGTGTCCGGAATCCACCTGATGATGAACCACTGTAGATGAAACACTAGAATGCAAGATTTGTGAGAGAAATCAAGAATACACTGAGTATTCTTGATGATGATGATGAAGATGAATGACGTCACACACACAGTAGCCGCCAGACAAACACACACAATGATTAGGGTTAGGTGCATAGAATTTCACATAGAATCGCCTTCTTGTCTATTCCACATAAAGGTATATATACAAGGTAAACTCCGGACTTTCAAGACAAACTAGAAAGCCCGGACAAAACAAAACTACACAACACAAAACTCTGAACTTTATCCCTATACAAAACTCAGACAAAGTTCCTAGCCTTAAACCTCTGACCATTGTCCTAGACACAAAACTTGGACAAAAGTCCCTAGGATAAAGTTGGGACAACTTTCCCTAGGATAAACTTGGGACAAACTTTCCCTAGGATAAAACTAGGACTAACTTTCAACCATGTACAATAAAGACCCTAATAAATGGGAGACATGCACTTATCACCTAAAGTGCATTAACAAACTCCCCCTTGATCAGTGCATGGTCTTCATTGGACTTGAGATCTTCATACTTTCATTGGAAACTTGGGAGTCATGCATTTATCACCTAAAGTGCATTAACAAACTCCCCCTTGATAATTGCATGGGCTTCATTGTCTTGAGACCTTTATACTTTCTTCGAGAACTTGCTGCCTGGATTTCTACACAGAACTGCACGACTTTGATGTATTGATCAGCTAACGGTTGATCTTCTTCAAAGGAATGCAACGGCAGACGTCTTAGCTTCTTCAAATCTTCCATCTTGAGATAAACGATTCAGATGCACACAGCTTCTGCAAATCTTCCATCTTGGGATGACCGATCCAGACCTGAAACACTTAACCCCGGATTAAGAAACTTAACCCACGAGACACTCAGCCCAAACCTGGATCCCAACACTAAGTTCCAATATCCCGGAATCAACAAATGAAATATTAAACAACCAATATTTAATAATTTGTATTTCAAAACACGATTATTCAGAGCAACTTACTTCAAAACATATACTTTTGGAAAAAATATCACAACTTGGAAGCAGATTTACCGAAACACCTTAAAATGACGTGATTACCCACACACTTAGTTGGATCTTGCACGACCGATTTTTATATACAAAAAGACTTATTTTAAGATTACCTAACTTGATTTTACCACCTTATTAAAAAAATGCTCACAACCCTTAGAGAATTTTCAAAATGATAACTCGCACATAGAAACAAGAAAGCAAAATCTTTTTGATGTTTTTGAATTTTTTGACTGAATAAAGAAATTAAACCTACGAACGTATTTACACTAATTATCTTTTTGTGAAATCGGAGCAAAGGGATCATATCGGTTTTTCTGTCAATATCGAACACAAGAACATAGATTATCAGTTTAAGCTCTTAGAATGATATTAACAGTTCAAGACGTTCAACGGTATTGTGGTCCACTTAAGTTTTAGCACGCTTTCGAACACTGTTTTCGAGATATGCGATTAAGTGTTTTAATAGCTGACTGTAACTATGTTTACCCACCTCAGAATATACTCCCGTATCAAGGTATGCACGAGAGTTCATCTTACTGGTGAGTATACCATTTATCATTTGTTTTGACGTATAAGCTAATGTGAGATACTCACTTATTTGGGATTGAAAACAAGTCCTTTGTGATAAAATCACTTATTGAGGAGGAACTTGAATTTCAGATGCAAAGGGCACAGGAGCAAGTCCGTGAACAGGTTAGTACCATCGTACCGACAAAGAGACGAACTTGACTCCCGCATGATTTTGTGGGACATGTGATTGTTTATCACTTATTTGGGTCGAATGCATCATGTATTAAGGATATTTACACGTATGTATGGTATCATGGAAGATCTAGACTTGCGTCCCCGTTGTTTTCCAGTAAAAGAAACAACCATGATACCCAGATGATAAACAGCATAAAGACCACGTATCTCAGAACCTCGGCAATCTATCAAACGAAATTATGGTACCAAGACGATATATCCGAGAGATGTACCACACAAGTTACGCAGTTCATTATGTTTATATACCAAAAACAGGTTCTTATTGACGCGTAAAACCTACCGAAGCAACGTATAATGAAGCTGTCACAGTTAACGGTTAATTTTATATATTACTATAATCCTGCACCAGATACGACTAACCGATGTACTATCATTTCCCTTATATCTCAACACGACTTCATTTTATATTTTTCAAATGTTTTTGTATTTCTCTTAAAGTTTATCCTACAACTAAGTAAAATATTTTTGGAGTTTTTCAATTTTTTTTTTTTTTTTTTTTTTTGGAAAGCGGTAAGAACTGTACAGTAAAGATAAAATAAAGTTTCTATGCGAGTTTTGAAAAGCATTTTACTCGGGGTTGATCATGCCAATCATTCGGACCAGATTCTCAAATCTAGCCCGATCGAATGTCTTAGTAAACAGGTCGGCAAGATTATCCAAGGTATCTACCCTAACCACTTCTATTAAACCCTTCTCAGCACAGTCGCGAATGAAATGATGCCTAACATCTATGTGCTTAGTGCGTGAGTGATTAACAGGATTGTTAGTTATGGAAATGGCAGAGTTGTTATCGACAAGAATAGGAGTTCGAGTAAAATTCAAACCGTAGTCCCTCATTTGCTGCTGAATCCACAAAACCTGAGCACAACAGCTTGAAGCAGCAATGTACTCGGCCTCGCACGTGGATAGAGAAACGGCAACTTGCTTTTTGCATTGCCAAGAGACAAGACGGTTCCCAAGAAGTTGTGCGCCGCCAGAGGTTGACTTTATGTTCATCCGGCACCCTCCGAAATCTGCGTCAGCATACGCCATCAAATCCAGACCACCTTCAGTTGGATACCACAATCCAAGCTTAGGCGTCCCTTTCAGATATCTGAAAATACGCTTGACTGCTTTCAAGTGAGACTCCTTCGGAGTTGATTGGTACCTAGCACACAAACAAACAGAGAACATAATATCTGGTCGTGAAGCAGTAAGATACATCAATGAACCTATCATTGCTCGATATAGAGTCGGATCCACTTCAGGATCTTTCACATCATCGGATGAAAGCTTGATATTTGTCGGGAGAGGTGTGTCAGAGGGTAAGCTATCTTCCAATCCAAATCTTTTGAGAATCTCGTGGACATACATTGTCTGATGCACGTACGTCCCGGTTTTCCCTTGACTCACTTGAAGACCTAAAAAGAAAGATAACTCGCCCATCGCGCTCATTTCAAATTTTGACTTCATCACCGCTTCAAACTCACGACACAATTCTTCATTTGAAGAACCAAAAATTATGTCATCAACGTAAATTTGCACGATCAGAAAATCTCCCCCTTTCTTCAAAATGAACAGTGTGGAGTCAATCGCGCCACGCGAGAACCCATGCTCCAATAGATGCTTTGACAACGTCTCGTACCATGCTCGAGGAGCCTGATGGAGACCGTAGAGAGCCTTGTCCAACAAATAGACTTTGTTGTCTAACCCTGGAGCTTCGAAACCCGGTGGTTGGGACACATACACAGTTTCATGCAATTTCCCGTAAAGGAAGGCGCTTTTCACATCCAACTGATAGACTTTGATACGCATGTGTGCAGCAAAGGCTAGAAACAAACGAATAGCTTCCAGTCTTGCCACCGGAGCATAAACTTCGGTATAGTCAATCCCTTCCTCTTGATTGAACCCTTGAACAACCAACCGTGCTTTGTTTCTGATAACGACACCCTTATCGTCTTTCTTGCACTTGAAAACCCATTTCGTGTTGATTGCATGTTGGCCCTTTGGAAGATCGACCAAATTCCACACCTTTAACTTGTCGAACTGAGCTAACTCTTCTTGCATCGCCTCACACCAAGAATTATCTTTCAGAGCCATTTGATAGTTCTTCGACTCTATCTAAGAGATAAAACATTCATGCAGGCTAAGATTGTAGATTTCTTCTTTCTTGATAGCAGAGAACAGACATTGCATCTCTGAAATACTCCTTCGCGTTTGCACTCCCGCATTTGGATTCCCAATAATATTATCAACAGGATGATGAACAATTGTTCTTGGAACTGGGATTGCCGGAGCTTGAAGATTGTTTCCTAAATTCGATTGAATCTCCCCCTCAACAGTTGCATTACTACTAGAAGCTTGATCATTTCCAGAAGACACATTAACATTTGGATATGCTGAAAAATCAACGTACAGATCTCCACTTGTAGTTTGAGCAGCTGCATTGGGGATCTGCTCAGCAACAACTTCGTTTACGGTCGAAGAATCAGCGACTGGAACATTCGAAGACACATTAGTAGGAATACTTGCTCTCCAGCTCGCATCCACTTCGTCTTTGTTCACAAGATGTGTGTATACAACCTCCGAATCTTCTACTGAATCAAATAATTTATCATAATCATAACCACTTTTGGGACCGAATTCGGACGGTGGAGGATCAAAACTCAAAGGATTTATGTCAAACACGATCTCCACTGTACGCTTCTTAACGTTATAAACGCGTTTGTTGGGAGTTCCATTGGCATAACCCAAAAAGAACCCAACTTCACCAACTTCCCCCATTTTAGGAGTATCTTTGGTGCGTTTGATAACACACTTGATCCCAAAAGGTTGAAAACCGGACAAGTTCGGTTTCCTATTTTCAAGCAATTCATAACACGTTTTATCTTCTCTTTTGACAGTAAGCACATGATTTAACACATAACATGCAGTGTTTACCGCCTCGGCCCAGAAGAAAATTGGCAATTTTGATTCAGAAAGCATAGTTCGGGCCGCCTCAATTAGGGTACGATTCTTCCGTTCTGCAACTCCGTTCTGTTGAGGAACATATGGAGCGCTGAACTGATGAATGATTCCCATTTCCCGACATAACTCATCCATATAATGATTTTTAAACTCAGTGCCGTTGTCACTACGGATTTTCTTAATAGGAAGTGAATAACTTTTCTCAAGTTGTTTGAATAAATCTCTTAAAATACCAGCAGTTTGATCCTTTGTTTTTAAGAAAAATACCCATGAATAACGTGAGAAATCGTCAGTGACAACTAAGCAATAAGACATTCCACCAAGCAACATGGATCGGGCCGAAAAGATCCATGTGAAGCAATTCAAGTGGTTTTTGGATTGAGTTAACTGTTTTCGGTTTATGAGGCTTTCGTTTGATTTTTCCTTTTTCACATGATTCACATTTGTTGTGCATATTAAAACTACGTAAAGGAACCCCCAACACTAAGTTGTTCTTCACTAAGTGGTTCATTTTTCGCAGATGCACGTGGCCCATTCTCCTATGCCAGAGATACGATTGATCTTCAGTCGCCCTTGAAAATAGACAAGTCACTGGAGCAGACGAGTTAACCAACGGACGCATGTCCATGACATATGTGTTGTTCACCCTTGGAGCCCTCATAACGATCCAATCTTCAGGAGCAACAAATCCCGGACCCAAAACGAAACAAGCTTTATCAGTGAAAAGCATCGTGTACTTGTTATCACAGATCTGAGAAACCGACATCAAGTTATGCTTCAGTTCTTCAACGTAGTTCACTTTATGCAGCGTAATTTTCCCATTTGACACAGAGCCTTCACCGGTGATATAACCACCCTTCTCACCGGCAAAATTCACATAACCACCACGGATTTGTTTAAAATTGTTCAATAATTCTTTATTTCCTGTCATGTGTCTGGAACAGCCACTATCGATATACCAAATATAGATAGCTCTTTTCAGCTGCTCCTACACTCCCCAACAAGAAAATTTAGTTAGAGTGTGGGACCCAAGCCATAATGGTCTTGGGTCGTCCCGATTCATCAACATAAGAAAACTCTTTGAAATAACCATCATTGCCATTGTGTCCTCCATTTCCATTTCGGAAATTGTTGGAATGACTCTCCGCAAATCGTGGATTATACGAAGTTGACGATCTGTTGGTATAACTAGAGTTTCCATAACCTCGGCTTCCATAGTTTTGGTAACTGTAATTTTGATTCCTGGATGGCTCAAAATTCCTACCAAATCTAGGAACATCATCGTGTCTTGAGAATGATCGTGGATGATTATCCGAATGCTGTCTTTGATTTGGAAATCGGGGGGGTGACGCATTTCGGTCATTCACGAATCTGTTTTGTGCATGAGGTCTAACATTGTTGTTGCTCGAACCTCCAGAACGTTGGTCATTCTCATGTGTTCGGAAAGTAACATGATTTTGTCGTCTGTGAGGGGTTTTCTCACGAGTATCATCTCTTTGAAATGAACTTTCTGATCCTTCACCACCATTAATAACAACTGGTTTCTTCCCGTGATCCTGAATTTGTGATTTAACATTTGTTTTGACAACCGGTTTTACTTCTTGTTTAATCACTTTGTTTTTCTCAACCTTATGATTTTTACTGTTTTTCTTTTCAACATTAACTGTTTCATTTTGTGGTTTTTCAACAAAAGGTTTCTTTTGATCAGGATCAACAAGAGACTTACCCTTGTCATCTGGACAATCTGCTGCTAAGTGTCCTTTCCCACGACACTTATAACATTTTCGAACTTTCGCAGCATTCTTTGGACGTTCCTCATGACTGGTCGAAGATGATGAGTCGTTGGTGGAGTTTTTCAAAATTTGGTTCACAAACTGAGAGTTGGAACCAGTTTCGATCTTTACTTCTTCTTTGACAAAATCCTCCCCTTTAACAAACTCAGTTTTAGGGATATTTTTCAAAGACCTTTTAGAATTCCCACGTGACTTTGGTTTTGACTTCACATTTTGAACTTGATTAAGCATTTCCAAAATCTTATTGCTTATCAAATTTTCAATGTTTTCAAGATTTACTTCATTTTTCTTTGAAACTCCACTCATCTTCGACTGATCTGAGTCAATAACTTCATCTGGCTCAGATTCTGACTCACTTTGCGGTTCAACCGTCAGAGGAGTCTTTGGCACAAAATTTGCCAATTCAGGATCAATGCTTGGCATCGATGTATAATTATGGTTCACCGGTGGAGGCACATTCTTATAACCGATGCCGAACATTTCTTCCTCAGATTCTTTGAGACGTTGGCTGTTAATACAGAAATTCATCACTTCGGATGAATCCCTGAACTTTTCAATCTTTCGTTGCAAATCTAAAATCAGATTATCTTTTTCCAAAATGATTTTGTTCTTTTCCAAAACACAATTTTGATTCATTTCAAGTTCAGATTTTAATTCCTGATTTCTAAGATTTCCCTGAGCCACACGTCTCTCAAATTTAGAGATATCATTTTTCAGCGCTTTTATCTTAATTCGGTGTTCTTTATCCGAATTAGACAAAACAGCAATGAGTTCTCTGGATTTTTCTAAGTCTGCAATTAAGTTTGTGTTATGAAGTGCGTATCTATCAATCTTAGTCACAAACTCAACACATCTAGCACATCGCTTATCTACAGAAGATGATTTTACCTCAATGCCAGCCATGAATGCACATGCTTCATTTTCTCCGGATTTTTCTTCCAACCTTTTAGCTTCTGCATCCGCAAATTGCTACATTTCGGCTGTGGAGATGTTGAATTCAAAGCGTTCTCCCTTTTCTCCATCTTCTGTTTTGTTAGTCTTTTCAACAGACTCTTCATTCGGGTTATCTTCATTCTCAGAAACATTTCCCGAATTCAACTCTTCCCCAAGAACCTCAGCTACAACTGCAAGTTCCTCAATGCTAGTCTCTTCAACAATCTCTTCACACATTTCTTCAGCTACAACTGCAAATTCCTCAATGCTAGTCTCTTCGACAATCTCTTCACACACTTCTTCGTTGACAATTTCAGCTATAAAGGCTTGTGACACAATAGCTCCTGAAAAGTCTTCCAATGCACAACCCCAGTCGTAAGGCTCAGTCACCTTTTGTAAAGATTGAGCCACCATAGCATTGTTTGTTGAATGTGTAGGATTTTCAGAACCACTTGGACGAGCACTTGAGTTTGAAGTAGTTGCTGAATTGTTGTGAGGTCTTGAGTTGTTTCCTTGAGAGTAGTTTTCTCTGTTCGATCTTTCCATCTTCGGCTTCCGACAATCACGTGCGAAATGCCCGTAGATGCTGCAGTTGTGACATTTCACCTTTGACATGTCAACTCCCATTCGAGTCTTTGTCTGACCTCCTATGAACTTCCTACCCGTCTTCAACAGAAATTTCTTCGCTCTACGGACTAAGAGTGCCATGTTGAGTTGTAGATCAAGTTCTTCCATTTCGTCTTGGTCTATCTGGTCAAAGTCCTCATCGAGACTTGACGGTTCAACGAGCTTTCCAAGACAGAAGTTCTCGTAGGCAGTCATGAAGGACGCCAACAGACTCATATTTTCTTCAATCAACTTTAAACATCTTGCATCTACCTTTGGAATGTTCAAGCTTGTCGCTTGAGATTGCTGAGCTCCACTCGAAGAGTACATTCCTTGAATGGAGTTTGTTGTTCCACTTGAATTGACACTGTTGCTTATAAAGGCATGTTCACTAGCGGGAACTTCATTCTCTGAATATAGGGCAACACCGGCTCCTCCATTACTACCCTTATCCGTCGGTTTTGAAGCTTTATATAACTGAGGATCTTGGATCTTCTCGAAATCAGATGCTTGATCTTCCATATTCCAAGAATAACCCTTCAGTTTTTGTACAACTTCTTCCAATGAAAGCTCTTCATAGAGAACACCTTCTCTAATCAAAGCGGTGTACATATTCCATTCTCTGGAAAGGCAATTCAGAAACTTCTCAACCTTCTCAAATTCAGTGTAAATACCTTCTTGACTTCTTTCAAGTTCGCTCAACAAATGATAAAACCGGTTCACTGTATCATCAAATGATTCATTTTTCAAGGCTTTAAACACAACAAATTGAGTCTTCAAACGTTCGAGTCGTCGTTTCTTGTATATTGCATTTCCTTCATAGCGTTCGATCATGCTATCCCACAACTCCTTCGAGGTACTTCTCTTACGGAAAGTATGAAGTATCGATTGTGTCATAGCCATCGTAATCATTGACATAGCTTTCTCTTCACAATCAAAAAATTTCTTCTGGTCATCAGGAAGTGCCAAATACGTATCAATCGTCAACGTACGTATTGGAGTAGCTCCACATCCTTTAACAATACACAACCAAATCTTGATGTCTTTTGCTCTAACATACCGTTCAAAACGCTCCTTCCACTCAGGAAAATCAAGCTCGTTTATCAACAGAGGAGGTTTGTCGTTACTCCCCACCTCGGCATTGTGCTTGAGGTTTTGCACCATTGCAGTCAGATTGTTGTTTGCCATTTCAGAAAACACCAGTAGGTTTCCAAGCAAGAACTGTGTCACAGAAGACTTTTTCTAAGTTCAAACTCGGAGTGAAAACACGGAGTGAAGTGTCTGAGCTTTAAACAGAGTATGTAACCGGGATCACAAAAACCTGAAATAAACACAAACAGAAAAGCTCGGACACTACACTGTTAGAAATCTAAACTCAGACACCCTAAGAGTATAAAATTCGGACTCTAATGTACTCTATAAAATTCGGACTCTAAGCTAGAAGAAACTCGGACTCTACTAGGGACTAATCAAACTCAGACTTAAGTATACTAAAAAAAAAAAAAGACTCAGACACAAACTAAACTAAAAAGAACTCGGACTTGATCTACTAAATATGAAAAACTCAGACCTAATAGTTTCAACAATACTCGGACTCCTAATAGACATAAAACTCGGACACCTAATAAACATCAAACTCGGATCTCCTAATGATTCTCAAACTCGGACACCTAATAGACATAAAAAGTCGGACACTCTAATATTAGTTAAAAGTCGGACTCCCTAATATAACACAAAGTTCGGAATCTAATGAAAACTTAAGAATTCGGACTCCTTTCTAATATAAGTTGAAAGTCGGACTCAGACTAATAAAAGATTAAAGGTCGGACTATTACCAATAATAAAAACTCGGACTCAAGGAGCTATCTAAAAAAAAATTCGGACACACTAAACTAGTGACAATAAAGTCGGACTCACTACGACTCGGACTAAAAACAAAACCACTTAAAGAGCTCGGACTTGACTGACAAAGAAGGAACTCAAACTAAAGAAACTAGGACACAACTAAGGAATAAAAGGTCGGACACTAAAAGCTTAAAAACATATAAAAGTCGGACTGACTTTTAACCTAAACTAAAACTCTGACACAAAGAAAGTCAATAACTCGGACTACTCTACTAACATTAAAACTCGGACTTCAAGGGACAATGAAACTCAGACAAAACAAGACAATTAAAAAGTCGGACTTACTAACACACTAAGGTTAAAATTCGGACAGAATAAAGGTCGGACTGAATGATTTGAAACTCAGACAAGTCTCAAAACTCAGAGGAAACCAATCTCCGGACTATCTCCCCAATGTGACTACACACTGGTTCAACAATACCCCGGAGACACAAACAGAATGTAAACCACGGACAAAGCTTCCAAAGATCAAACTCAGAATCTTTTTCACCTTCAAAACTTTGTATGAACAAGAACCAAAAACCCCTGTAAAACCCAGATGAAGAATAACACTAAAATCACTAAACTACTCATAATCCATCATCAAATCACTAGATATGAATGAAGAATCATGAATAATACACAAAAACTCACTAAACTCTCACTAAACCCTATCACAGTATGAACTATTCTCACCAAAAACCTTCAAACTAAGAACACCTACAGTAGTATGAGCACACTGCTCTGATACCACTTGTAAGGCCTCCTAATCCAAGATCTCACTCAGCTAAAGCCACCAACAGGTGTCCGGAATCCACCTGATGATGAACCACTGTAGATGAAACACTAGAATGCAAGATTTGTGAGAGAAATCAAGAATACACTGAGTATTCTTGATGATGAAGATGAATGACGTCACACACACAGTAGCCGCCAGACAAACATACACAATGATTAGGGTTAGGTGCACAGAATTTCACACAGAATCGCCTTCTTGTCTATTCCACATAAAGGTATATATACAAGGTAAACTCCGGACTTTCAAGACAAACTAGAAAGCCCGGACAAAACAAAACTACACAACACAAAACTCTGAACTTTATCCCTATACAAAACTCAGACAAAGTTCCTAGCCTTAAACCTCTGACCATTGTCCTAGACACAAAACTTGGACAAAAGTCCCTAGGATAAAGTTGGGACAACTTTCCCTAGGATAAACTTGGGACAAACTTTCCCTAGGATAAAACTAGGACTAACATTCAACCATGTACAATAAAGACCCTAATAAATGGGAGACATGCACTTATCACCTAAAGTGCATTAACACCTACAAGTGGTATCAGAGCCTTGGCTCTTCTCCTTGTTAAAACCGAGTGTTTTCAGGTTGTTTTTCGGGTCTTTGGAGTTTATCATTTTCTGGAAATTCTGTCTAAAACGTCGAAAATCCTCATGTTTTGCTGAAAGTTCTTATAAAAACCATCCTTTTCTTCATGTTCACATGTTAAACATTGGTTTTTAGTGAAGTTTCGAGCAAAACCGCGTTTCGGAAGTTTGTGGGTTCACCGGAAAACTCATAGTTTCACCGGATAAACCATTGTGTTCTTGACATATTCAAGTGTTCTTCAAAGTTTTATACTTTTTGATCTCTGAAAATCATTTGTGAAAGTTGTTAGTGTTTTGGAAATTGTGATTGGATTATTATATTGGTAAGACATCATTTGGTTGGTAAAATTGGAAAGAGTGAACCGAAAGTTTAGTTGAAAAGGGAGCTTACTTTGTGTCAGATGATTTGATAGTCACACAAGTCGCACAAGATGATAGAAAGTCAATTTGTTTGAGTCGCACAAGAGATTGAATCACACAAGATTTGAATCGCACAAGATATCTGGTCGCACAAGATATCAGTCGCAGATGATATTCTTTCAGTCGCACAAGATAGTGGGCTCGCACAAGAACTGGGCTTCTATTTGGGCTTCTGATTACATTGGACAATTCTGTTTGGACTTCTGATTGTAATCGCACAAGAGGTTGAGGCTCGCACAAGATCTGATAGTCGCACAAGAAAACTGGGCTCGCACAACATAGATTTGGGCTTCTGTTTGGGCTTCGGTTTCATCACATTCAACATCTGTTTCGTCTTTTAAGTTGTTCCGTCGACTTCAAGGATCTTTGTTTCGTGGGACTTTGTTTTGTCAAGATATTTAAAAAAAAAATTATTATTTGTTTTAGTGTTTTAATTGTTTGTTTCAAGTGTTTTGTTTAGGTATTCATCATTAAGCATTCAAAATGAATCCGAGTTGGTGGGGAACTCCGTCTCCGGATGAGGGAAAGTACAGGAATACTAGTTTATCTCCTTCGTGGGCCGAATCTCCCGTACCGGTATCTTTGCAAACAAACGCTATATCAACCGGTCAATGGGCTTTCGTATCAAATCAAACGCCTAGTATTCAAAGCATTTTATTGAGCGAAAGCGAAAACGGAAGTTTGAATCGGCCTCCAAAGTTGATGCATTTAAATGAATATCCGGGATGGGTTGATAGGTTTCATACATACGTCCTTGGGCAAAACACGGAATTGTGGTTACGTTTCACCACAGATTTCGATCAAGCTATAGAAGTTGCCGCTTCAACTGCTGCTACATTTGCCGATCTTCCTGAAGATCAGAAAAAGACATATGACTTGGAAAAGAAGGCATATGCCATTCTTACTCAGGCATTAAGCAAGGATATTTACCATCAATTTGTCAGCTTTAAAACGACAAAGAAATTATGGGATGCGTTGAAGACGAGAGGTGTAGGAAACGAAGCGACTCGCTAATTGAGACACGATCTACTCAAGAAAGAGTTTGATGGATTTACATGCATGGATAAAGAATCTTTGGGAGATTTGACGAGTCGATTTAATCATTTGTTGACTGAATTGGGAAATTTTGGAGTGGTAACGACTCCAATCGAAGTTGTCACCAAGTTTGCTGATGCTTTGCCACCACAATGGAGTAATTTCTTGGAAATCCTGAAGTACAATGGCACTTTGGCTACAACAAACATCAATGACTTTGTTCAACTCCTGGAGAATAAGAATCAGGAAGAAACCCTTAAGGCGAAAAGGGTTCCAGTGCCACAGAATCCTGAAATGTATTATGGAACTCCTAGTACTCCTACAAGACCAATCTCACATGCTCCAATTCAGACGGCGTTTGTGTCTAGCACAGATCTATATGGCAATCCTATCCAAGTTCCTGTTAAGCCAGCTCCAACAACAGACTTGTACGGAAATCCGCTTCAACCAGTTCCTCAACCAGTGCCACAACAGCAAAGCCAACGACCTATCAGAGCAACTGATATGTTCGGAAATCCATTACCTGTTCGATCTACCGGACCAACAGATCTGTATGGAAATCCACTTCCACCTTCCTCAAGACCAACGGTTGTTCAACCAACCACAGATTTGTACGGCAATCCTCTACCTGTGCAACAACAAGCCTGTTATAGTAGCACGTCATCAGCTGGTCAGCCATCTAATACAGTACGACTCGACACTTCAAGCTTCTCTAAAGTAAGTGTTGAAGTAGCAAAAGAACATATGGAGCTACTAAACACATTGGTGAGCGCGTATTGTGGGTTGATAGCAGGTCAGATCAGGAACATCAATCTGACTCAAGAAGATTACCAGCAGATAGATAAGGAGGAGATGGAGATGATGGACATCAAGTGGGCTTTCGCCAGTGCTGTAAGGCGAGCAAAAGACTTCATGGAACGGACGGGTAGAACCAGCTTGGAAAGCAAGAAAGATACCAAGTATGGGTTCGACAAGCAATCCGTCAAGTGCTTTAACTGTGGTGAACGTGGTCATTTTAAAAGGGAATGTACAAGACCAGCTCAGCATGGGAACCAGAATCCATTCAGAAATCAAGGCAACCAACAGAATCAGAACAGGAATAATGAGCGTACGTTGATACCTGTTAACAACCCAAGTCAGGCATGACCATCAAATGCCAACCAGGCACTTGTGGTTCAAGTAGATGAAGGTTGTGATTGGTCAATTCAGTTGGGAAATGATGCTCCGGATGGAACAGCTTGTTTTACTGAGGTTGTCAAGGACCTTAAGCACGCCAGTGGTGGAGAATCTTCCACCAATGGTGATGAATCTTCTGAAGATGAAGACAGCTCCGGTTACAGTAGAAGCTCGGATGAAGAATCCTCAAACTCAGGTGACTATCATTTGGATGACACATCAAGTGTGTCTGTCAATGCAGAGGTTGATGAGCTATTGGAAGAAGCTGCAGCAGAAACTCAAAGAAGATCTATTTTGGTGGATCAAGCTGCTTATTCTTCGTCTTCTCTCCATTCAGCCTTTATGGCTAATGTCGACAGTTCATCAAGCCAGGTATGTGTCAATGAACCTACTATTGTTGATTGTGATAATTGTGCTAGTTTAAGTGTTAAATGTGCTGATTTAGAAGCAAACATGTCTGAGTTGCAAGGCAAACATGATGCTTTACAAGCTAGTTTGTTTGACTTGCAAGACAAACATGTTTCATTGAATGCCAAGTGGTGTGAGTTGCAAATCAAACACGAGGCCTTGCAAGAAAAGTATGATGTGACATTCATCCACAACCAGAAGTTAACCGTGGATCTTTCGAAGTGCACTGAAGCCAACATGTTTTATGAAAATCATGAAAAGGAGTTTAAATCGGTAATTGAGAAATTAAAGAAAGATAAAACCGAGTTAACAAAAATGGTTTCCAGAAAACAAACTGACATTAATTTGTATATAACTCAACTTGAGATAATGCAAAAAGAGATGGCTTGTGTGAAAACTGAAAGTGAGGCGATCCAACTTAAGCTAGACAGTTATTTGAGCTCTAGCTATGTGTTGGATCACATCATTGACGTTCAGAAAGAGAAACGGGATGTCACATGCATAGGTTACAAGAAATGTCCACCACCTGTGAGACACAATTATGATGCCATGCCTGACGAGGAAGATAGAACTTTCTTTGAACCATCTGTTCCTTTGGACGTTGAGGAATTTGCAACAGGACTCGGATACAAGAAGGAAGTATCATCAGAATCGGATGTGTCAGCAGATACATGTGTGTCTTCTGCTGAACCGAATCAGGATCCTCCAGTTGTGATTGAGGATGCTGATTCTACTGATGATGAATCTGATGATACTGATTCAGCAAAGTCTGATGCGGTAATCAAAGAAGAGGACATACCTCTTGAGAATCATATTCTATGTGATCCTCCCGCAAAACCTGCTAAGACTGTTCCGACCGAGTCCACGTCTGCAAAAGAGTCTGAAAGTGTGGATTTGCTGTACACTCTTGTTGGTGATGATAAAATTTATTCTGACAAAGATTTTCCGATTAAGAATGTAAATCAATCTTTAATCAGTAAAGTTTTTGAAAATTCAACAAGTAAGTTTTTGGGAAAGACAGGATCACATGTTACAGTAACACAGTGTCCTCCTATTCCAAAGGCTGAAGTTCGAAAACAATATGGAAATCAGAAATTACCAACAGTGAAAAAACAGCAAAATCATACCAAACCAAAAGGAAAAGCAACGACTCAAAGTCAAAGGAAGCCGAATCAAAAGAAGAACAAGAATGCGAACTTTGTGAAATCAAAGGGAACGGACAAAATCGAAACTTTTGAAAACAAATCTAACTTGGATTTTGTTAAACAAGCAACAGTGTTGAAAAGAAATGAACCAAGTAGTTCAAAACCAAGTACCTCGGGGTCACAAAGTTCATCATTATCGGCAAGACGATCACATAATACTTCGGGGTTTGTTGAACGAAGATCATGTTTTGAATGTGGTACAATTGGACATATAATTCGAAATTGTCCGTATCTTCATAAGTTAAAAGCCAAAGTTGATGATCCCCGTGAACGAAATTACCAAAAGAGATCTGTTTCTTCAAAACAAGATCCCCGCCTTGTAAGAGAAAGGGAAAAGAAACAGAAACGCCAACAGGTCAAGGAAATTGAGAAAGCACTTAAAACTGAAGTGGTTCAAAAACAATCTGTTCCAGTTAAACCAGAAAGTTCAAAATTTTCAAAAACTTCAAACAATCACGAAGTTAAATTTTCAAACAATCAAACTGGTAAAACTCAACAGACATGGAAACCTAAAATGACCACAAATTCAGGGGGACCATCACAATTTCCTAACCATCAAAAAGTGGAAGTAATTGTTGTCGATGAAAATGGAAGACCCAAGACCACAATGGCTTGGGTCCCCCTCTCCAACTAATCTCTGAATAAGAGTGCAGGATGTTCCAGGAGGAACTATTGATAGTCTTAGGATTGTTGATAGTGGAGCGTCCATGCACAAGATCGGCGACACCAGACTCCGAAACATCATTATATCTAGGAGTTGTTGCCTTTGATGGAGAGAGGAGAAAAGAAGACAAAAATATCTGATGAAAGAATGTGGTTGAATGAAGTTGAAAAATTCGACATGATGAGATATGTGCCAAAATTGGTTGTTATGGTTTTTGATCGGGTCCTAAGGAAAGATTCCAATGAAAGTACGCGCCTGTAGCACGTCTGAAGCTTTTCGAAGATTCATGGATTTTTCTTCCACAAGAAGTTCAAAGTCCACAAGATGAACGTGTAGGGTACTTTTCTCTACGGTGTGATTGAAGAAAATGTGTTTGTTGAACAAACCAACTGGGTGTGCGGATGCCTTGGCGTGGATTGAACAGCCGCACACTACTTCTCAAAGAGAAAGACAAAGACCTTCGCTGGTACAATGTGGAAGACCAGCCGGACCCAGAGGTTTTTGATCTTGTTGCTGTGAAGGGATATCAGTAGCTACAAAATCGACTTTGAAATCCACACCGGGTGGATATCCAGTTTAGAAGAGCGCTCAGATTCCTGGCAATGCACGAAGCAGTTGCAGGATGCGGTTTTAAATTTCTAATCTCTTCTATACTTGTCATTATTTAAGCTGCTTTATGAATTATTATCATCTCGTACATCACTCCTTGACCTGACACGTTGATCTCGAATATCACCTCACACGTGATTGTTTCACTATGAAGCTAATCGATGTTGTTAAGGTCCACACCGATGACCAACGTGCCGACCTTTTTACCAAAGCATTTGACAAATCAAGATTTGACTTTTTATTACTGTTAAACGGCATTAAGGTCAAGCAAGAGTAAAACCAACATCGGAAAATCGTTTTTGTAAATATCTTTGTGTTTTTAAAATTATCGTAAGTTTGTTGATTTTAGGGGGAGTAAATCAAAATTTAAAAAATCCAAAAACATCGAAAAATTTCAAAAACACAAAAACAATAGAAAAACAAAAATGAGTTTCCTGGCGAGCAAAAGAGAAAATGATAGTACATCAGTGGTCTGTCTAAACCTCTTTAAACCTTAAATGAAAAATGATAAGCAGCTCTATATAAGATGTATCGGTAGGCTCACAATCATTTTAAAGTGTGCAGGGTGATATAAACTTTAATCGACTGAAGACCAGGTGGGAACCACTCATTGGCATATGGTCTTAGTACCGAAATTTCGTTTGATAGATTGCCGAGGTTCTGAGATATTCGGTCTTTATGCTGCTTATCATCTGGGTATCATGGTTGTATCTTTTACCGAAAAATAACGGGGACGCAAGTCTAGATCTTCCATTATACCATACATACGTGTACATATTGCATACGACCTCAATAAGTGATCAACAATCACATGTCCAAACAAAATAAGTGATAATATATCACATTTATCCGGGAGTCAAGTTCGTCTCTCTGCTGTACGAAAGTACTGACCTGTTCACGGACTTGCTCCTGTGCCCTCATGCATATGAAAATCAAGTTCCTCATCAATAAGTGATTCTATCACATAGGGCTTGTTTTCAAACAAAATAAGTGAGTTTCTCACATCATATACGGTCAAACAGATGATAATCGGTATACTCACCGGTAAGATGAACCCTCGTGCATACCTTGATACGGGAATGTGTCGTGATGTGGATGAACACCGGTCGGTAAGTATAAATCATACCTTAACATATCCCCTCGCCATGATTACAAATGATAAGTTGAGCTTATGTGGACAACAATACCGATAATCATTATAGGATGCTTATCTTAATGTTAACTAATTGAACAACAAGAGTGTTTTGGCATGACCGTACACTGATATGATTCTCTTACCCTCGAAACTCGCAAAAAGAATGTTTGTATATATTTACTTTTCTTAGTTTCTGCAACTCTGTATATATTTATTTATTTACTGCTTTCAGTCTTTAAATTTGAAATATTCAAAAATTCCAAAAAGATTTTAGGTGTGTTTTAATATAAACTTTCTAAAAAGCCAAAAAGATTTTATTTCTATCTTATTTTCGATTGTACGATGTTGGAACTAGAGTCTTCGTTGCCTGAAATCTGATTGAAAACCAAAATCGACTAAATCTTCATAAACGGTCGAAATTTGCAAGTTTTGAAAGTTAAAAACTAAAATTGAACAATTTGTTAAACTTTCAAACTGTCGGACGGTAGTTGATTGAAATATGGTCACATGTGTGTTATTTGTTTATGTTAAACTATATTCCAAGCAGTTGTTCTCATTATGCGTTTAGATTTCTTGCATGTGCAAATTCTAAAGGCAAGGAGAACATATTTGATGACAAGCATTGGAATGAAGACACGACGTGAAGGCACTCAAATGATAAAGATGATCGAGTTGCCGCTGATCCATCATCAACACCACAAGGATCTCAAGCATTGAAGTCAAAAGATTCACAAGCATAATCAAAGGGGGAGTTTATTGACACACTACCTAAATGAAAAGGGAGTTTGTTGATACACTTTCTACTTACTACGTGTAAAGACTTTGAAGATCCTCCGACATGGAAGATATGGAAGTTGAACCTCACGAGTAGCGTCCAAGGGGGAGTTTGTTGATACATATTATGTGGACGCAACTTGGTTCGGTTCGACTCGGTTCGGTTCGACCCGGTTAGCTTCGGCTCAAGCCCGACGTCACGACATTCCTCCGTCGTACGCCCCAGAGTTCGACACGCGAAGCACGAAGCGCCGCGAGCCGGTTCCCGCTGCCACATCATCATGAAATCATCATGATGATGTCATATGTTGACTAAACTCTACAATCTGCATATTTGTTTTACGTAAAGAAGCTTGGGCCAATCATCATCAAGACAAATGCATGTTGGGCCTTTGACCAACTTTGGGCCGAACCCAAGTCCAATCGCACAAGTGAAGCCTAGCCCAATCGCACAAGTGAAGAACATATATTTGCCGAAATCAAGTCCAATCGCACAAGTGAAGCCTAGCCCAATCGCACAAGTGAAGAACATATATTTGCCGAAATCACTTGATTTCGGCAGTGTGTGGATGAGAGAAGGAGTGCACAAGGAAGAACACATACCCGAGAGAACTAGTGAGAGTTTGCAAAGATTATTTTGTAAACATTGATTTGTAACAGTTTTTCAAGTATTAATACATTGGTGTTAATCGTTGAGTCTCGGTCTCCTTCTCGTGTTCTTGTCGTGTTCTATCTCGGTTTGCATCTCCGGTTGGATTCCGCACAACCGGGTGTGTTTGTACACAAGGATTAGGCGACTAGATCCTCCCCTAGCCGGACCTACACAATGAATAAACTCCAGGCAGCCATCCCCTCATGTCTCGGTAATCTCACTTCCATGGTTCAAGATGGATTAGCAGTCAACCGAAATGTGCATTTTAATTTTAACGTTAGTAGGAGTGTGTATGTTGACCGTTCAATGATCAAGTGGCAAGGAAGTGTGCGTGAGTTTGGTAGAACTCTAGGATTGGTAAAGATCATCAATTTATCAAGCAACAATTTAACAGGAAAAATCCCGGATAAACTAACCATTCTTCATAAATTGATTGCACTCGACTTGCCAATGAATGCTCTAGTTGGAGAGATCCCATCAAACATTGGTCAGATGAAAGAACTTCAAATTTTGGATCTATCTAGAAACAATCTAAGAGGAGGACTACCATCAAGCATGTCTCAAATGACCTTGCTAAA
The DNA here is from genome assembly GCA_030545235.1 of Helianthus tuberosus. Classification (NCBI taxonomy): domain Eukaryota; kingdom Viridiplantae; phylum Streptophyta; class Magnoliopsida; order Asterales; family Asteraceae; genus Helianthus; species Helianthus tuberosus. The sequence goes on from CM060362.1 coordinate 8,616,004, forward strand.
CTATCTAGATGTGTCGTATAACAGCTTGTTAGGAAGAATTCCATCTAGCACTCAACTCCAATCCTTTGAACCTTCAAGGTACACCGGAAATACAGGATTGTGCGGACTTCCCTAGTCCAAATATTGTCCAGGAGATAAAGAATTAGAAGGTCCACCTGTCACTCGTGAAAATATGGATGACGGGGAAGAAAGATGGTTTTATATCAGAGGGGCCACTGGTTTTGCTACCGGATTTTGGATGGTGTGTATTGCTTTAATTGTTAATCGCCCTGGGAGACATGCTTTTTTTCACGTCATGAATAGCCTTGAGAATTGGGTTTATGTGAAAGTGATGGTGTTCATTGCAAAAGTGCGAAGGGTTTCATGACCATAGTTGTAAGTTGGATTTCATTCTTCTTTTTGTGTGTTGTATTTATTTCTTCTTGTTCTCATTTAGGGATACAAGTATGGTATTGTAAAATGTAATGCACTATGAAGTTTTAAGTCTGTTTGATGAATAAAATTGCCACCAACACAATGGGTGGCCATTTCGCTTTGTTATGTCAAATAAAATTGGACATTAGGCTATATGTGGAGAGTTCAAATTAGAAGAAATTAGAAATTAAGAATAAAAAGAATAAAGGATACAAAGGTAATTTGAAAAATCATTTAATGAGTGTATTATTTATTTTTGTTATTACTCTAATGGGTCAGATGGGTTAAGATAAATGGTTAAACGGGGTAAGACATTTGAACCCGGTCGCTGCTACACCACCTTTGTCTGCCACCGTACCTACTCTGGCAGCCACCACACCTTCAGTGATCTCCGACAAGGAACTAGAACTTAAGTGCGTCTTAAAAACTCACCACATGAGTGAACACAAGTGTTTGTGCGCACACACCATTTGATGCTTGTATTGTGTTTTTACGCTGCAGTTTGATGATCCATTTGGTGATGGTCCTTTTAAAGCTGTCCCTTCTACTAATGTATTCTCGACTCAAAACTTTTTTGTCTCTTGATTTTGAAGCATGTAATGACTAGTTACAAACAATAAATTTTAGTTTTTAAACCATTTTTTCCACAAATGTAATAGAATATTTTTATTAAAGTTATGAACGTTATTAAGTCAAAATGTCAAAACAATTCGTGTAATTTACTAAAATAAATAGTAAGGACTTAGGAGCATTCGATAATTATTTTAAGACCAATTTCTGTATTTGTTAGTTTTTTTTATCTTTGGAAGAAAGTGGTTATTTTTTTTTCCAAACCTCAGTGGAATTTAACTTTATATTTAATATTGAAAGTGGAAAGAAGTTGTTTGGAACGTACGAATTGGGTCTGAAAAATTTGTGTGAACACTTGTATTCTAAAACTAGATACAAAGACTTAAGTCCGGTTTAACTCTATATTATATTTTGAAAGTGGAAAGAAATTGTTTAGAAAGTATCAATTGGGTCTAAAAAAATGTGTGAACACTTGTGAGTGTTTTACATGATGACCAACTTTTATGATTGTTAACTAGATACAAATTGTCAAGAATTAAGTCTTTGGACGTATAATTTGGGACAAATTTTAGTCTTGTAAGCAATGTTTTAAAAACCGGTTTTTATACTCTACCAGGTTGGTCTTAACATGGTTCAACCGGTTGTATTGGGTTGTACTGAACAGTAGAATCGGGTGACTAGTGAGGCCTATAATTCCATAAAATTACAACTATAACTTTAAAAAATAATACAAAACTTTATAATTCCATACTTAAAAATCAATTTTCCAACAAAGTTTTTTTTTAAAATAAAAGTCTACAATAGGTTTATGCAATAGAGACTTGATTGCGTCAAGTTCAGGATCACTTAAAAGACGATATTCACTAATTTCGTCATCCTCATCACCAAGAACATAACTATTTTCGTTTCCTACAATATAAAAAAAAGAAGTTTGTCACACCCTCAAATTTCCACGTGCGGAGTACCACCGCGAGGCGTGTGACTGCCCAGGATCAAGCCACCAATCACATTGAACACTTAATATAAGTATCATAAAAACCATCACCAATGCGATTAGTGACATAACGTTTAAGTCTAAATCATGACAAGTTTAAATAAGTTCCAAAACATAGCAAGTTTAACAAAATAAGGTTCTAGCGTTTAACGGGAGCGTTAAGTTCATAAGTAGCCTAAAACATAAGTTCAAAAGTAGAAATCCGATAACGGATTCTAGACGACCACCACAGCGCTCCAAGCAAACTCCTGCGCAACATCTACGGACCTGCAAGCATGCAGTAGTGTGTCAACATAAAGTTGGCGAGTTCACGCTTTTCGAAAAGGTTTTTCTCGTTTTATGCAAAAACATCGTTTTTATGAAGTTACCATGTTATAAATAAATCATGGGGCGCTACCCCATATATGATCCACTAATCTGTGCAGTACCGAAACTTCGACGTAATTGTTATTTGCCCTTTTGATCAATGTCTACCGTTATTGACCAGAATTCCTAGATAATAGTTCGCTCCCGTCCTCCTCCAAAGGCACGGTGCGAGGTTGTCAAACCTAATAGCGCTATCAACTAATATCTCGGTCGTCTCGGACGACGACCAATCGGTATAAATGAATAAGGGACTTTAATGGTAGATTTCGTTTAGTGTATGAAGTTCCCAACCACCGGGAATATGTGAAGTTCCCGTCCCAACGGGAGTATATATGAAGTTCCCAAACCCACAGGGAAAGCATGCTTTTAGTGTAGTGTGAACTCACCTTAGATTGCTCGGTAGATAATATGTTTATCCTAAACTTGGTCAACCGCGTCCTATAACGGTTACCCATCGTTAGGACCGTATGCAAGTAATTAACATATAACAAGCATTTCATACACGTAGCAAGTAATCACGTATTTCACAGTAGTATACAAACAGTGAGTAGTTTATGACAAACAGTGTGCAACTAAGATCATTTATAAATGTGCGACTTATATACAATTAAGGATTTGATGTAACAGTGTGCAACTAAAGAGAAACAAGTGTGCGGTTGAAAGTTAGGAGTGTGGTCCGCCAAAATGTGACTAGTCATGGGTCCTTAAAAGAGGCGGCCCATTTGGCTCGTGTAGTCTAAATGATCGATGAGACCCATTTAAATAAAAGTGATTAGCATTCAGCGATTAGTGCGTGATTGGTTTCGTACAATTGGATGTTTACGAAGTGTGCGGCTGATTCAAAACGTAGACCTTTATCACTGTGGCCCAACTGGATACATGTACGCATGCAGCCCAATTATGAGGCCAAAAAGCAATTAGTGTTTGAGTGTAAACAGTCTGTGCGATCAAAAGGTAGAAAGAAATGTGCCAACCAATTAAGTGGGAGTAGTTATATTGTGCGGTCCTTGTTAGATTGTGCGACTAATATTTGGAGTCGCAAAATAAGTGTGCGACTGTTTCCCAGACTCATGGTCATCCATGTGCAGCCCCATCTGGGTTTATGTAGCCCAAAGTCAATGAGGTCCAAATTTACACTACATCCAAATATAAGGTTGCAAAGTCGGCGGGAATAGTTGTCTCACTTGGTTGGCCAAAAGTGGCGGCCAAGTTTTCTTTTTTTTTTTTGGATAAAATTGTTATTTATAGGTCCTGTCAAATTACGATTTTATCCCCTGTTTAAAATTACGATCTTGCCCCCGTTAGAAATTAAATTTATGCTTTGCCCTCAGCTTAAATTTACAATTTTGCCTTGGTTAAAAAAAATTATAGTTTTGCCCACCGCTACAATCCTGCCAAATTACAATTTGGTTCCCCGTTTAAAATTACAATTTCGCCACCAGTTCAAAATAAAATTTGTGTTTTGCCCCTAGCTAAAAATTACGATTTTGCCCTCAGTGAAAATATTATGATTATGCCCTGCATAAAATAGTTATTTATAGGTCCTGCCAAATTACGATTTTATCCCCTGTTTAAAATTATGATCTTGCCCCCAGTTAGAAATTAAATTTATGCTTTGCCCCCAGCTTAAATTTACGATTTCGCCTTGGTAAAAAATGAATTATACTTTTGCCCACCGCTACAATCCTGCCAAATTATAATTTGGTTCCCAGTTTAAAAGTACAATTTCGCCACCAGTTCAAAATAAAATTTTTGTTTTGCTCCCAGCTTAAAATTATGATTTTGCACTCAGTAAAAATATTACGATTTTGCCCCCAATTCAATATACAAAAATGGTTTTGCCCTCAGTTAAAAATATTATTTTACCTCCATTTTAAAATTACGATTTTACCGAAGCTAAAAATTGCAATGTTGCCATAGTTTTTTTGGCAAAACTATGGTTGTATTTTATTTTACTTGATTTACTCAATTTAGTTTTTATTTGTGCCAAACAGCTGCCTAGCACTCGCTAATTGGTCCTGACAAATTATTGTTTTGCCCCCAACTCTTGCCATCGTTTAAGTTATTTTTTATCATAACTATGATAGTGTTTTTCTTTATTTGGTTAACTCGATGCATCTTTTTTTTATATCGTGTTATAAGTAGCATGTATAACTAACCGAAATAAATGCGTACATGTTATTAAACTAAGAAATATTTGATTTAGCGCCCCGCAACGCGGGCGGCGCATAACTATAGTAAGAAAAACAAAGGTGGTCTGTTTAATAAAAGGAATATTGTGCGATTGAATTCATGTGTGCGACTGATCAAAAGAGTGCGAATGAGACAAGTGGGGCCGACCTCTTAATTGTGCGATCAGTCAATGACAACAATCCAATCTCATTTCCCAAATCAAACGAATAAGACAAAAGCATATTCATGCATCATTCAAACATTCAAGCATGCATTCACATCTTGTACCTTGGGCTATTATGGTTGTACCCTCCCTAACACCCAGCATCATCCTCAAACAAAAAGGTAAACATGCATTTTAGCATTAAAAATGATAAGACAATTCTATTTTTATTCAATCAATCACATGGTCATTTATCTTCTCTCACCTGTGCATTTCTGAATGGTACATTAAGCATATCAAGTTGTACCACCATGAAAACACAATAATCAAGCTTTTCAAAAAGAAAACCCCAAATTCTTTTATACATACTACACTCGTATTTTGCCACATTATCATTTAGCTTTTTAACAATTGTCACTCTTCTCACATATCATACAAGAATAGATTTACTGTTGTTACAAGTAACTACCATCTTCATAAAAATAGCATTTACACTTTAATATGGCAGTCAAGGTTCCAAATCTTATATGCGACATAAACCCAGGAGTTTTAAGAGTTTTTTCCCATAGTGGTGTTGGTGGTAAAAGTATTTACCAAAATAGTGTTGTTAGAAAAATATTTACAAAAATGGTGTTTTTAAAGATTTTATGTGTTTCTCACTCCTAACCTCATTGGATAAATCCAATTCATTAAATAATTGTTATGGATTTAATTATGGTAAATATTCATTAAATAATTGTTATGGATTTAATTATGGTAAATAATTGTGAAAGACCAAGTACTAGGATTAAACTAATAATTATTTAATGAATTGGATTTATCCAATAAGGTTAGGAGTGAGAAACACACAAATCTTTAGAAACACCATTTTGGTAAATATTTTTTCAATAACACTATTTTGGTAAATACTTTTACCACCAACACCAACATGGGAAAAAACTCGGAGTTTTAAAATCATACTGTGTTGAAACATTTGCACCAGACAAGTCATTAAACTCATACAATTCTTAACAAGCATCAACTGTCATGATCATCATCATTTCACAACACCCTAACAGTAACATTCTAACATACTACCCTAACAATATCATTATCATCAAGAATTATTCTAACACTACTACTAACATGCATGACCAGGTTGTACTTTACGCATGAGCAGTTGTACGTTCATAGGAAAACCCAGTTCATCACGCAGAAGCATTTACATGGGTCGTTAACTCGTTATCAGGGGCGGACATAAGGGTGGTCCAAGGTGGGCGGCGCACCCCCGGGAAAAAAAAATTTAGTGCTAAGTTCCGTCGAACCGACCCGATACGAACCGACCCGGCTTGATACGAACCGACCCGATACGAACCGACCCGACTCGAACCGACCCGATACGAACCGATGTTTTTACTTATAGACCTTGGGGCCTAAAATTTTTAAAAATGTTCCGCACCTCTTGGAAAAATTCCTAGGTCCGCCACTTCTCGTTATCATGACCGTTTGTCATCATCATCCTATCAGTTCAGCTACTCATGCATTTCTATCAAGTATCACACTTTTCATGAAATCGTTGTTTATCATTTACACATTCAAGGTGGGTTTTAGACACTACCATTACATATAAACAGATTTGTCAAAAAGTATGTTAAACAAAGGAACCACTCAAGCAAGGAAAGTAGGTTTTAAACATCACACCATCAAGAACACATTATCACACTGTCAAGCATGAAATCGGTAGGTGATAGCACAGAATAATCACAATCGGTACTAACCTGAAACGAATGATTAAGAAGGAGAAAAGAAGAAGAAGAGTGTGCGACTCGAGCTGAAGAGATCTTCAAGAGAAGGAAAAGTAGAACGGCTGCTAATGATGATGAGAACTTGATGATGATATGGCTGACTTGGAGAGGAAGGTGACTACAAAGGAATATTTTCAAATGGGGAAGGCAAGAGAGTGAGAGAGATGTGGCGGCTGGAATGTTTGTCTTAAAAGGATTTAAGGTTGGAAAGTGTCCATCTTATATAGTCATACATACATACACTCGCACAATCAAAGGTGCGACCAGTATGAGTCAAGGAGGGATGTGCGGTTTAGGTTGTGCCCCAATGAACTGCATAGTGAAGTCCACTAGGTCCTTGGCCAATCAGTAAAACATACTAAAGATTCAATCTTGTTGATCTTGAGTTGTGGATTTACTACATGTTTTAAGTTATGTAATTGTTGTATTTAATGGCTGTTGTTATTTTTTGCATTTCAATTCAGTTTTGGTATTGAAATTATGAAACTGTTAATAAAGTATTTGGAATCCGTTTGCAGATTTGAGTTCTGGTGATGCAGAATTTAATCAATTAGTATGTTTTATGCAGTTGCAGTTTATTCAAAATTGATAAACAGGGTAGATATAATACTAATTTTATATAATTAACAATATAAAGATACTCTACTTTTACCTATAGTGATCTGATTATAGGGGTGTTTGGCAATGCGTTTTGAAAGTGATTCTCTATAATTATGTTTACAAGTTGTAGATGATCAGTTTTCTAGTGTTTGGTATCATAAAATTAGTGTATGTGTAGGTGCAGTTAGATTAGTTAGCTTAAGGAAAAAACAAAAGCTATATATTTTTTTAAATCCTTCTTTCCGGTGCCATTATTTCACCTGTATGTTTTTTCCATTACTTAGTGCAAATATAGAATTTATAGTTAGGTAGGTTTATAAAAACTTCATATATACGCTGTATGTATATTACAACCGTGTTTATTAAAATCATTACTCATTTTCTTCAAGCTGAACCTGAATAATTGTCGACAGTGTGTCTCCGTGTGTGGGAACTAAGTGAAAATGAAGAAGGCATTCAGGGACATGTAAGTAACAATATTATTATTTTTCGTGTAAACCGTTCCGTTACTACGGTACTAGCTCATATGTTATGCGTGCTAATGTTTTTATTTTTTATGCAGTAAAAGAGGAGTTAATAAGAAGGTTCTTAAAGTTCCATCAATAGAACAGAAGGTTCTAGATGCTACAAGCAACGAGTCATGGGGTCCACACGGAACACGTCTTGCCGATATTGCACAGGCATCAAGAAACTAGTATGCAACACTTGTTAATTTTTTTTTTTGAAAATGAATAACTGATTTTTTAATGCCAAAATATATTAATTTTACGTCTTGATGTTTAGCCATGAATACCAAATAATCATGTCAGTTGTTTGGAAGCGTCTCAGCGATACTGGGAAGAACTGGCGCCATGTGTACAAGGTTTTTACATTCATACCCTTTTTCTATAAATACTTCAAACATCTGACAGTTTTCTGTCATCGAAGAGAGAGTGAGCCAAAACGTACCCTGGGAGTAATTTTTTCTTTGAGAAAATGATTTTTTTGGTTCTTTTATTCTTAGTACATTTTCAAGATTCATTTTTTGGTAGGTTTTCATACCCTTTGTTTGGTAAATAAATTTTAGAGTAAAATGTCATTTTCGTCCTTGAGGTTTGGCCAGTTGAAGGGGTAAGGTCCCAAAAACCTCATAAAAAGGATTTGAGACCATACCACAAACCAACCTTTTAACCTTTTGACCTTGCGCGGCCGCGCATTGGTCTCACAAGAGGAAGAAGAAATCAGCGATCTATAATCGCGCGCCCAAAGGAAAACATAAATCCTTGCGCCTTCTCCCATTTACAAAGGATTAAAATCCTTTGTTCAATACCTCCGCCTAAACATCCAGACTTGGATATCTTTTTACCCAGACTTGGGATTTATTCGTCTGTGTCCACACAGCAAGGTGTCACACCAGATTGCAACAGTAATCTTCTAGAAAGGAATACAATCGTGCACCACCCAGACGGTTATAACCGTCTGGACACGTGTCATCACCACAGGCAACCCTAGAATCACAACGAAAGCATGCAATTGGAGAATAATCTCCACTTAATCACTCTCCACGTGGCAATCCCCCAGCCATAGATCAAACCACGATCCGTGTGCATTCACGACGGATCGAGACAACTTAACGTCGGATCAAAGAACTTAACGGAAAAAAAGATAACCGCTACGGCGTTAGCATCTTCCGTCATCTTTTCAATAACAGGTTTTCCCTCCCAAACTCCCGGTTATAAATAAGAGAACTGTTCAGGTATAAACTCAGATCACACTCACTTCTCAAATACTTTCTCTTCTCCGTTACTTATTCTCACGCCGGAGTCGGGTCAAGGAGAGAACCCTCTTCTCCCCTTGACGAGGCTAACGGTGTTCTTTTTTGTAGAACAACCGGAGAAGAAGTTCAACTGCAACTGAATCAATCGAGGGAGAGCTAACCTTTTTATGCGGATTCAAACCCCCTAACTATCTCGGTTCCGACCATTTAGTTAGTGTTTCTTCATTGGCGCCCACCGTTTTCTCAGTTTCTCTAGTTTCTACCTCGTTTCGATTCAGTTCATTCCGTTTTCTGTTTTTGCACATGGCAGAAAATTCGTCATCTCACCGGCAATCTGGTCCTCGACCACACGTCAGAAACAATTTAGAAATAGAAGAATCTCCAGAACATTGGTTTAGCAGATGCCAAACTGCTTTAGACACAATTGTTATTCAAATCGCCAGATCTGATTTCTCAAACATCAGATCTGGAAGAGAAATCAGTATTGCAGTATTGGACCCACCAACACCACGACGGGGGGACATCCAATCCAACCAATCCAGAGATAGCAGTTATCAGAAACAAATACATGGTTCAAGGAGGTCCGTCACGAAGACCAAATAAACGAAACTATGATCAACATTGGAGAGAACAGCAAGTCGTATTCCCTGTTGTTCCTGGGGGCCCTCAGGAAGAACGACCAGTGATTATCACTGGTATTTTCGGTCATTACCGAACAGACTATATGTTCATAGATCCGGGAAGTTCAATGGACATCGCTTTAAACAACTCGACCCAGATGATAAAGCACGTCTAGATACGGTCGATTTTCCCCTCACCGGATTCTGTAATGAAGCTGTCTTCCCGTTAGGACAAATCGCTTTCCCAGTGACTTTGTCAGATGGCGAACATTCACGAACAGTTACAGTCAATTTCATGGTCATGCCAGCAACGTCACGCCATGATGTCCTGCTCGGCAGAAGGTCACAAAGAGAATTCAGTATGATCACTTCTATCCCGCATGCTGCATGCGGATTTCCAACGGAAACTGGAGTTGCTATTTTATACTCAAGCAAAGAAGTCATGTGTGTGGACGATGAGCCACCGGCAAAAGTAGTCAAACCTTCAACATCAAACGAACCAGAGAAATGGATCTTAAACAGTGAATACCCGGAACAAACCATCTTGTTGGGACATGCCATTTCACCAGCAACACGAATACAACTAAAACAATTGTTGTCTAACAACAAAGATATATTCGCCTGGTGCCCAGCAGACATGACTGGGGTCCCGCGCGATATAGCGCAGCATTGCCTAAATATAAAACCATCAGCGGAACCTGTTGCTCAAGGGAGGCGCAGCTTTAGTGAAGAAAAAGCAAAAGCCATGGACGAACAAGTGGCAGAACTCCTCAACGCAGGAATCCTACGAAAAGTCAAATACCATACATGGGTTGCTAATCCCGTAATGGTACAGAAACACAGTGGTGGCTGGAGAATGTGTGTCGACTTCAAGGACCTCAACAAAGCATGTCCGAAAGATTGCTACGCATTACCGGAAATAGACAAAAAAGTCGACCCCTAGCATCATTCAGATGGAAATGTTTTCTCGACTGCTACAAAGGCTATCATCAAGTCCAGATGAAAGAGGAAGACGAAGATAAGACCGCATTCCGCACTGATAAAGGCATCTTCTGCTACACCAAAATGCCTTTTGGTTTGCGCAATGCCGGCGCAACTTACCAGAGATTAATGGACACAGTTTTCAACAGCGACATCGGCAAGACAGTTGAAGTGTACATGGATGACCTTGTCATCATGAGCCACGAGGAAGACTCGATGCTTAACAATATTCAGCGCACATTCGACTCTCTGCGCAGTGTGAACTTAAAACTCAACCCAACAAAATGCTCCTTCGGCATGGAAGAAGGAAATTTTTGGGTTTCATAGTCACAAGAGACGGTTTCAAAGTTAATCCAGAAAAAGTACAAGCCATTCAGCAAATGCCGTCACCTGCAACAGTTAAAGAAATGCAAAGGCTCGTTGGACGCCTAGCAGCTTTAAACAGATTTTTGGCTAACCACGCAGCAAAATCTTATCCTTTCATTAGCACGCTGCAAAACTGCGCAAAGAAAACTGACTTGCAGTGGACATCTGAAGCAGAAACCGCATTCAAACAAATGAAAGAATGTCTAATCCAACTACCAACACTGACCGCGCCAAAAGAAAAAGAACCACTGATTTTATATCTATCTGCCGCGGAAGTAGCGGTTGGTGCCGTATTGATGGTAGAACGCGAAAACATCCAGACTCCAATCTATTACATCAGCAAGATGCTTACCGGCCCGGAAACTCGCTACTCAATGATAGAAAAGCTAGTCCTAGCACTAGTACACGCATCCCGACGCCTACGCAGGTATTTTTCGGGCCACGTCATCACGGTTCTTACCAATTACCATTTAGGCCAGATCTTATCTAAACCCGACGTGGCGGGACGATTGGCCAAGTGGGCAATTGAACTGGGAGGATACAACATTTTTTACAGACCGAGACCAGCAATCAAAGGGCAAGTTCTAGCAGACTTCGCCACTGAAGTTCCCATCGACAAAGTTCAAGAGTGTGAAGCAATAGAGAACCCTATACCCGTTTTCGACGATAGAGTCTGGACTTTACACACAGATGGCGCTTCCAATGACGATGGAGTAGGAGCAGGTCTCCGACTAATCAGCCCAGACAACCACGAGCTCACATATACTATACGCTTAGATTTCAACAGCACGAATAACGAAGCTGAATATGAAGCCTTCTTGGCAGGTCTCCGCTTAGCGCTAAAAATGGGGGCAAGAAATCTTGAAGCTAACGTTGATTCAAAACTGGTAGCCGAGTAAGTTAATGGCAATTACGATGCAAAAGAAGCAATGGCATTATACCTTGAACAAGCGCGAGTTCTAATCAGCCAATTCCAAACATTCAGAGTTAACCACATAAACAGAAGCGAGAACAAGCACGCAGATGCGCTAAGAAAATTAGCCGCTACCAGCTTCAAACATTTAGCAAAGGAAGTACGTATAGAGGTACTATCCAACCCTTCTATTCATTTCAAGCAAGTAAGCGTCATAGAAATGGGAAATCCATCCTGGATGTCTCCGATTATCTTGTACCTTCAACACGGAAAACTTCCGGAAGCAGAAGCTCGAAAAATACAACACAAAGCAATAAATTACGAAATGGCGGATGGCGTCCTTTACCGAAAATCATTCATGGGCCCATTACTACGCTGTGTAGATAAAACAGACGCCCAATACCTTGTCAGAGAAATCCACGAGGGATTATGCGGGATACACGCGGGACCGCGCATGGTCGTGGCAAAAATAATAAGCGCCGGATACTACTGGCCAGGAATGCACATGGATGCAGTCGATCTATTAAGAAGATGCGAGGCATGTCAACGCCACGCACCAAAGACACTCCGACCCAAAAATCCGCTAATTCCCGTTACTTCCGCCTGGCCATTCCAACAGTGGGGCATCGATCTTGTTGGGCCATTTCCTGACGCGCCAGGTGCAGTAAAGTTCATCATCGTCGCGGTGGATTACTTCACAAAATGGGTGGAAGCTAAAGCTTTGGCTTTAACAACAGCAATGGTAATCCGCAAATTTATATGGGAACATATCATTTGCAGATTTGGATTACCATTGCGCATTATTTCCGACAATGGTACAAACTTCGCCGCAGAAGATCTTCAAAAATGGTTTAAAGAAATGAAGATCGAGCACACCTTTGCCTCCGTCGCGCATCCTCAAGCGAACGGTCAGGTAGAAAGCGTAAACAAACAAATCGTTGACGGCATAAAAGCGCGACTCGGAACAGCACGCAGAGGATGGGTTGACGAACTTCCCAGCATCCTCTGGGCGCATCGAACAATGCCAAAGACTAGCACTGGCGAAACTCCATTTAGTCTAGTCTATGGGTCCGAGGCCGTCATTCCAGCTGAAATCGGTTTACCATCACCGCGCATGATAGCTATGGAAAAACAGAACAATGAACAAGAGCGAAGAATGGATTTGGATCTTCTGGAAGAAAGGCGCAAGAACGCCGCTATAACAGAAGCAAGGTACAAATCCAAGCTCGAAAAGTATTACAATGCGCGCGTCCGCGTTTGCACATTTGTCCCCGGTGATTTCGTCTTGCGCGACAATGAGGCTTCAAACGCTGAAAAGCCGGGCAAATTAGCGCCAAGATAGGAAGGACCATACGTCATTAATGAGGTCCTAGGCAAGGGGGCATATACCCTAAAAAGGATTGATAGGACCCTAGTCCCCCGCACCTAGAACGCACAACAGTTGCGCAGGTGTTACATATGAACTAAATCTTCAAAAGCGGAAAGAACATACAGGCAATGTATTTCTTTATTATGTCTTGTATCACAAACCTTACGCTTTTATCAATACAAGCATCATTTTTACTGTTTATTACAAATTGCATGTAATTTCTTTGGTTCGCGCGAAAACAATATGGTCAAACATTGTATACCTCATGAACAGTCTAAAAACAAGGCAAGCTGTTGCGCCTTTTAGACAAACGTTTACACATGAGCACAATACCATCTCTCATTCGCCTTACCTGTCCAAAAGCAATTAAAAACATGCAACATATTGTAATTTAAACAAACAATTCACAAGCATAGCAGTGCATCACAATATACAAAAAAGTGTAACACAAACACTTAAACAAGATCATAGCCATGATCTTCAAAAAATTATCCAGTACCAAATTTACAAAAAGCATTAACAAAAGACGAAAACTGGTCCTAAGGTTAAACACCTAACCAGCATCGGAATCATCACCAACGACAGACACCTGCTCACTCCGACGAGTTTTCCGGCGTTGATACACTAACCGGCATTCCCCTTTTTTAAGCATCGGGAACCGAGCCATCAACCCATCAGCATCCAACACAACGCTAGCACCAGCAGTAACATCCATATGCTGAAGAACCTTGCAGTCAGACTCAATAACCGCCGGAGAAACAGGTGTGACCTGGTTCTTTCCCGGAATAGTAGCGAGTGGCGATGAACAAGAAAGAAGTATGAGACCTTCAGCAGCTTCATACACCCTAAAAACATCTAGCAAGAGACGAGTATGGTAAGAACGTTTCATCTTTTTTGATAAGAACCAACCAAGAGATAAGGTATCTCGAAAAGGCATGTATATAAAGAGAACTCGACCTCGGGAAAGGAGAAACCTACCCATTATTAACTGTCAGAATTACATCACATCCAAACGGCGCTACAGGAACTAGGGTCATATCCTCATTAATGAAGTCTGACAAGCGCCACTACGAATTTCAAGACAAAGAGAAAAATACCCACTCTTACTACCAGTTGACGTCATTACATGTCAGAGCATGATTACAAAGTTAAGTTTTTTCCTTTTTCCAACAAGTTAAAACTTCCAAGAGAAGATTTCTTATTTTTTCGCGCCCAAAAACATTTCCCTCTCATAAGTCCAGTGCTCCACTTACTTGCATAAGTACAACACTAGACTGGGGGGACTTGAAGGGGTAAGGTCCCAAAAACCTCATAAAAAGGATTTGAGACCATACCACAAACCAACCTTTTGACCTTGCGCGGCCGCGCATTGGTCTCACAAGAGGAAGAAGAAATCAGCGATCTATAATCGCGCGCCCAAAGGAAAACATAAATCCTTGCGCCTTCTCCCATTTACAAAGGATTAAAATCCTTTGTTCAATACCTCCGCCTAAACATCCAGACTTGGATATCTTTTTACCCAGACTTGGGATTTATTCGTCTGTGTCCACACAGCAAGGTGTCACACCAGATTGCAACAGTAATCTTCTAGAAAGGAATACAATCGTGCACCACCCAGACGGTTATAACCGTCTGGACACGTGTCATCACCACAGGCAACCCTAGAATCACAACGAAAGCATGCAATTGGAGAATAATCTCCACTTAATCACTCTCCACGTGGCAATCCCCCAGCCATAGATCAAACCACGATCCGTGTGCATTCACGACGGATCGAGACAACTTAACGTCGGATCAAAGAACTTAACGGAAGAAAAGATAACCGCTACGGCGTTAGCATCTTCCGTCATCTTTTCAATAACAGGTTTTCCCTCCCAAACTCCTGGTTATAAATAAGAGAACTGTTCAGGTATAAACTCAGATCACACTCACTTCTCAAATACTTTCTCTTCTCCGTTACCAATACTTATTCTCACGCCGGAGTCGGGTCAAGGAGAGAACCCTCTTCTCCCCTTGACGAGGCTAACGGTGTTCTTTTTTGCAGAACAACCGGAGAAGAAGTTCAACTGCAACTGAATCAATCGAGGGAGAGCTAACCATTTTATGCGGATTCAAACCCCCTAACTATCTCGGTTCCGACCATTTAGTTAGTGTTTCTTCACCAGTTTTGCGACTTTCATCCAAATATTTGTTTTTTCACATTTGGATCCAAAAGGTTTGAGATCTTGCCATTTTCTTCCGACTCATTAACTCCATCCATTTTTTCTATTAAGCCAGGGCTATTACCGTCTTTTTATACATTTTTTTTAAACTAAAAACACTATAAGAAATAAAGTGTTCATAGTTTAATAAAAAAATGTCTAAAAAGATGGTAATACCCCTAACTTAATGGAGAAAAACGAATGGAGTTAACGAGTCGGATGAAAATGGCAAGATTTCATACTTTTTGGATCCAAATGCGGAAAAACAAACTTTTGGACGAAAGTCACAACAGTTACAAGATTTTGGTTTATATCCAAATTAATGCTTTCACATATGCATACTTTCAAGGTTTTGGTTCTTTCTAAATTAACGATTTCACACTTGCACATTCTCAAGATTTATACTTTTGGGTAGTTTTTCATACCCAATGTTGAGTATGATGTTCTAATTAATTCTTTGACTTGTGCACCAGGCTTTGACTGTTCTTGAATATTTGGTAGCAAATGGGTCAGAACGTGTAATTGAAGATATTAGAGAACATGGATACCAAATATCGGTGTGTTTTTTTTTTTCGTTGAAACTTTAGTATCTAAGTTTTCATGTTTAAGGGTTATGATTTTATTTTACTTTATTTTTAATAGAATTTGGCATCTTTTCAATATATCGATTCTACTGGGAGGGATCAAGGGAGCAACGTAAGGAAGAAATCTCAAAGTCTTGTTGCTCTTGTGAACGATAAAGAAAAAATACAAGAAGCAAGAGAGAAAGCTGCTGCCAGCAGGGACAAGTGAGTTTTCTAAAACTTATTAAGCCTCCTAAATGATTTTATTCAAAAAAGTTTAGAAAAAAATGATATTGAAATAATATAGTTTTTACAATCATATTTGACACTAATATTTCTACTGGATTGACATTTATAATATTTCAAAGTAGGTTCCGCCAGACATCCGGAGGTTCTGGAGATGATCGATATGACGGGCAATATGGAAGTAGAGATGAAGATCGTAACGGTTACGGTAGGGATTCATATGGACGTGATGGTGAAGACCGCTATGGTTATGGCGATGATGAGTATCGCAGAAAAAGTCAAAGTATTGATGGTGATTATGGTGCTAAAAGTCAAAGCTCTGATAGAGATGACGGTCATCATTCTTCTAGGTATTTAACCCTCTGATAATACTCGTTTGTTCTTGCTCAGTTGTCCGTTTTTGAATGATTGGGTATATGTGGCACTTTTGACCCGCTTACATATACATGGGTCAATTTGGTTTATGCTTTATCTCTAATGGGCCAGATGGGTTAAGATAAATGGTTAAACGGGTAAAGCCATTTGGAATGTGTTCAAACACATAAAACCTTCTAAATATCTTTGTTAGAAAATGTTCAAAATTATTATTATAATGATATATTATTTGTAATTGTATTTTACACATTAGTAATATTTTCATTTGCAGAGATAGCAATGCTAGAGTTGAAGATGGTTCTCCTGATGGAAGGTAATAAGATTGTTTCCAGTTTGTTTTTTTACTATATTAAAATTAACAAAATATAAGAAAATCATGGATATTGTGGAGTCAGTATTCGTTTTTTTTAAATATTTTAGGAAAATATATAAAATCCTCAATATTGCGTATAATATATATATATTTTGGTGTTGGGCAGCCGGCTTGAACCGAAATTATCTGGACAAAATCTTGTGGGACCCCCTAGTTATGAAAATGCTGTAACCGAGGGTGAGACACAACCTCCACCTCCAGCTGCTAATACTCTAGGCGCTGTGCTTGCGAGCAACTCTGAAACTCTGGCTGCTGCCACACCACCTTCATCCGCCACTACACCTCCGGCAGCCACCACATCTTCAGTAATCTCCGACAAGGAACCAGACGGGTTTGACTTTTTTGACCCTCGTGCTCCACCCCCAGGTATAACCGATCTTTGTTTATTGCTAGTTGATTATTATACTTGTTGAATATATACTTAACAAAAATTTGGTGTGGATATAGCTGTAGCTGTAGTTGCCACATCAGCGTCAAACAATGCTGAGGTGGACTTGTTTGGTTCTCTATCAGACTCTTTCTCTTCAGATGTATTGGCTCTTGTGCCATCTCAACCACCTGCTCCAACTACCTCTAATCCAACTCAGGTGTGTTTTGAAAACGAACCACACACTCACACGTATATTATTTGATAATTAATATTTGTGTTGTACTTTTTATGCAGCTGTTTGATGATCCATTTGGTGATGGTCCTTTTAGAGCTGTCCCTTCTAGTGATGGATTCTCGGCTCAACAGTCAACATCACCATTCACTGTCGCTTCGACTGATGTATTCTCGGCTCAACAGTCACCGTTCACTGAACCACCTCAGACAGTTGCTCAAACGACAGTGAATGACATGGGATTTGGTGGCGGTTTTGACCAAACTGTTGACATTCTAGCAGGTATACTTCCCCCAACTGGACCACCTGCGCAGAATGGTTTTCCTTCTCAAACCAGTCAACCCAACCAGACCCCGTTTGGTCAACCCAACCAGACCCCGTTTGGTCAACCAAACCAGACCCCGTTTGGCCAACCAAACGAGACCCCGTTTGGCCAACCAAACCAGTTTGGCCAACCAAACCAGACCCCGTTTGATCTACCAAACCAGACCCAATTGGGTCAACCAAACCAAACCCCCTTTGGTCAACCCAACCAGACCCCCTTTGGTCAACCCAACCAGACCCCATTTGGTCAATCTAACCAGGCCCCATTTGATCAACCAATCCAGGCCCCATTTGATCAACCTACGTCCCAGACTAGTTATCCAGGTCAATTTGGTCAACAAAAGCCACAGTCATCTATTCCACCGTCGACTTTTCCGGCTCAGGGTGGTCAATCTATGCTGTCCTCAGGTCACCTGTCGGCTCAGGGTGGCCAACAATCTGAGTTGTCACTTGCTTTTCCATCTCAGGGTGGTCAATCTGTGTTGCCGCCTAGTTTCCCTGCCTAGAGCAGTCAGTCTATATTGCCGCATGGTTTCCCATTGTCACAGGGTGGCCAATCTGAGTTGCCGTCTGCTTTTCCAACTCAGGGCAGTCAACCTGTGTTGCCATCTGGTATCCAGACTCAGGGCAGTCAATCTATGTTACCGACCAGTCTCCCGGCGGCTCAGGGAAGTCAACCTATATTGCCGCCCAGTCTCATGGCAGCTCCGGGCAGTCAATCTATATTGCCGCCCAGTCTCCCGGCAGCTCAGGGCAGTCGATCTATATTGCCGCCCAGTCTCCCGGCAGCTCAGGGAAGTCAATCCATGTTTCCGCCCAGTCTCCCGTTGGCTCAGGGCAGTCAGTCCATGATGCCGCCCAGTCTCCCGGCGGATCAGGGCAGTCAATCTATGCTGCCGCCTAGTCTCCCAGCAGCTCAAGGCAGTCAATCTATGTTGCCGACCAGTTTCCTGGCTGCTCAGGGCAGTCAATCTGAGATGCTGCCTGGTTTTCCATCTCAGGGCGGTCAAACTGTGTTGCCACCTGGTTTTCCGACAGCTCAGAATGGTCAATTTGTTTTGCCGTCGACTCAGGGTGGTCAATATGTGCCGTCACTAGGTCTTGCTGGCACTCAAAACACATCTCTTGGTGGTCTTTCTTCTCAGTCGGGTACCGTCCCACAGGCGGGGTTTCCCACTTCCAATGGTCAATCCAGTCAACCTAATAATATCCTTTATGGCGGTTTCCAGCCTCAGGGTCAACCTATGTCATGCCCAACACCATCTGTCACTGCTTCAAGTTTTCATCAACAGCAACAGTTACAGTCAAATATTTCCAAGGCCAACCAACCACCATCTGTCACTGCTTCAACAGGTGCACTTGCTCTAGTTCCTCAACAACCTGCAAAAGAAAAGTTCGAGACCAAATCCACAGTTTGGACTGATACGTTGAACCGTGGGCTCGTTAATTTGAACATCGATGGATGTGAGTTATTTTGTTATATAGATCATACGATTTATATATATCATACGGTTTTTTATGGCACACACACACATATATATATTTAGGGAAGGGATCATGTGACGACTATAACCTGCAAAAGAAAAAAACAGTTTTTTTAATTATTTATTATTGTATTTGCTTTTATAATAATAGGGTAAAAATGCCACTTTATACCAAAAAATACACTATTCTAGTAAATAGTTTTTCAACAACACTTTATTGATAAATGCTTTTTTGAACAACACTCTTGTTATTTTAAAGGGGCTTGATTTCCTGAAGACTTTTGTGGTATATTGTCATGACAAAAAAGGCCAGTCAACCAAGCAGAAATTTTTATATTATTTTATTATTTATATGCTACTAGTTCTTATGGAATTTTTAAAAATAAGAAAACAATATATGTAGATTGACGAACTACATACATATATACCTTGTATGAGCTATATATATATACCTTCACGAGCTACATATATGTAGCTCGTGAATCTACACATATTTGTTTCCTAAACTTTTTACAATAATAAACATTTAATATGAAAAGTGAAAAAAATTAAAAAAATTTGCTTGGTTGGTAGTGGTTCTCTCAAGTTCTCAAGTAAGCAACTATGTAGTTCTCTCATGATCCGCACCCTGAACATGTGTGTGTATATATATATATATTTGAGTTATGACACTATTTTCCGGATGTGCAGCTAAAATAAACCCGCTATCTGACATTGGAATCGATTTTGAGGCGATAAACCGTAAAGAAAAGAGAATGGAGAAACCAAGCAAAACCCCAGCGACTTCAAATGTAACCATGGGTAAGGCCATGGGTTCGGGTTCTGGAATTGGACGTGCTGGTGCAAGTGCTCTAAGACCCGCATCCAACCCCATGGCGGGTTCAGCAATGGGAATGGGTACAGGGCCAGGGTTTGGAGGTGGTTACGGAGGTGTAAACCAGCCCATGGGAATGAACCATATGCCGCAAAATATGGGTATGGGAATGAACAATATACCTCAGAATATGGGTATGGGAATGGGAATGAACAATATGCCTCAAAATATGGGTATGGGAATGAACAATGGCCAAGGGTTTCAGATGCAAGCGCCACCTGCCTCCGGATTTATGCCGCCTGGAAATTACAATCCGATGATGGGTAGAGGTGGCGGTTATGGTCAGCAACCTTATGGTAGCTACAGATAGAGTTGCAGCGGTAAGCATAGTTATTGTGATATAAAAAGCTATTCTTTTTCCTGATAATTTTGTAATTCTTTTTGATTCCGTATAGCATTCTGTATAACCAACATCAAGATCCTTAATTTCTATATATTCAAAACATTTTTGTGTCTTGATTTTGAAGCATGTAATGACCAAAGCATGTTAAACAATGCGGCTTTCCTGTATTTTTTTTTAAGAAGTGACTAAAACAATAACATGACATTTCGTGTAATTTACTAAAATAAATACGTAAAGACTTACGAGCCTTTGACGATAAATTTAAGACCACCAATTTCTCTATTCGTTAATTAGTTTTTTTGGGAGAAAATGGTTATTTTTGTCGAACCTCATAGAATATAATCGAATTTAACTCGGTATTTCATATACACAATTTGCACTTGGTGGTGGAAAGAAATTGAGTAGAACGTATCATTTGGGTTCGAAATAAATGCGTGAAGACTTGCGAGTCTTTGACATGACCCAGCTTTTATGTGTAAAGACTTGTGAGTCTTTGACATGGCCCAACATTTATGATTATTTATTAACTAGATACAAATTGTGAAGACTTGTGTCTTTCGACAATGCGCACAAATTTTCCACGCATATGTCGAAACGAAAGTAGAAAGAAAATCAACACAAATTTTCCACGCTATTTCGAACTTGGGAGTGTATATAAGCTGGGCATATTTGGTGCCATATCAAACATTTAAGATTTGATACAACAAAAATGGCAAATAAGGTTTACCATAAACATTTTACCCATCCTCTTTTCTTCTTTATTCTTAGTCTCTTTGTGTTGGAATCATTTACCACTACAATTGCCCTGGACTGGTCTCTAACACCACCTCCCACTTCCCCCCGCCACCGTACCGGTAAGTGTACGGAAAAGGAGAGACAGGCTCTTCTTCATTTCAAATCATACATTCGTGACGACCCTCTTGGCCTTCTCACTACATGGGCACCTGGAGAAGAAGAAAAAGTAGCAACCAATGATTGTTGTTACTGGAGTGGAGTCACGTGCAACAACCAATCCCGCGTCACAAGCCTTGACCTGAGCGATGGATTTCTTGAAGGCAAGATTAGTCCTTCATTGCTTAACTTAAGCTACTTGAATTATCTTGATCTTTCTTTGAATATGTTTAATGGAACGATTCCCATGTTCATTGGTTCCATGACCCAATTAAGGTATCTTAACCTTGGTTTGAATCTTTTTAATGGAACAAATCTCATGTTCATTGGTTCCCTGACCCAATTAAGGTATCTTGACCTTGGTGAGAATAGGTTTAATGGAACGATTTCCATGTTCATTGGTTCCATGACCCAATTAAGGTATCTTGACCTTGGTGGGAATGGTTTTAGTGGAACGATTCCCATGTTCATTGGTTCCATGACCCAATTAAGGTATCTTGACCTTGGTGGGAATAGGTTTAATGGAATGATTCCCATGTTCATTGGTTCCATGACCTAATTAAGGTATCTTGACCTTGGTTGGAATGGTTTTAGTGGAACGATTCCCATGTTCATTGGTTCCATGACCCAATTAAGGTATCTTAACCTTGGTTGGAATAGGTTTAATGGAATGATTCCCATGTTCATTGGTTCCATGACCCAATTAAGGTATCTTAACCTTGGTTGGAATGATTTTAGTGGAACCATTCCCATGTTCATCGGTTCCATGACCCAATTAAGGCATCTTGACCTTGGTTGGAATGATTTTAGAGGAACCATTCCTTCAGAACTTGGAAACCTCACGAACTTGCAAGAGCTTTCACTTGAATATCTGAGTAATTGCACAATTGAAAACCTAGATTGGTTGTCTCATCTATCTCACTTGGATAAACTTTTCATGTCAGGTACTTCTCTTGGCAAAGTAGACCACTGGGTAAATGTGATTTTAGGTCTTAAAAAACTATCAGCTTTATATTTACATGGATGTGACCTCTCCCATGTGATGCACCCGTATTCTTATTCATATGTCAACTCTTCTTTTTCTTCATCTATTGTTTCCCTTTCTCTCTCTGAAAACAATCTCAACTCATCCATGTATCACTGGTTGTTGTAGGTCCGGCTAGGGGAGGATCTAGTCGCCTACTCCTTGTGTACAAACCAACCCGGTTGTGCGGAATCCAACCGGGAAAGCAAACCGAGATCGAACACGACACGAACACGAGATACAAGACCGAGACTCAACGATTAACACCAATGTATTAATACGTATGAAAAGTCAGTTACAAATCAATGTTTACAAAACAATCTTTGCAAACTCTCTCTTGAATCTCTCGGGTTCTTCTCTTGTGCGGTTCTGCTTCACCACCGAAAACACTCTTGTTTTCTTGTCTCTTGTCTTTGTGTCTTGTGTCTTGCCGAAATCACAAGTGATTTCGGTATTTATATTATGCCCCACTTGTGCGATTGGGCTTGGTTCGGCCCAGATGTGATTGTTTCAGCCCAAGAAAAGTGATTGGTCTAAAACATTTGCCCATGCACGTACATATAACATGTTCAAATATGCACATTGTATTTAGTCAACATGAGTGACATCATCATGACATCATCATGATGATGTCATGATGATGTGTCAAGCGGGAAACGTTCTCGGCTCTCCGTGCTCCGCGTGTCGAACTCTGGGGCGCACGACGGAGGAATGTCGTGACGTCGGGCTTGAGCCGAACCTAACCGGGTCGAACCGAACCAAGTCGCATCGAGTCGAGTCGCGTCCACATATATGTATCAACAAACTCTCCCTTGGACGCTACTCGCGAGATTCGCCTTTCTTGTCTTCTAAGTCGGAGGATCTTCAATGTCTTCACGTATTGAAAGCAGAAAGTGTATCAACAAACTCCCCTTTTCATGTAGGAAGTGTGTTGACAAACTCCCCCTAAACATAAGCTCCCTCTTGAGTTATGCTCGTGAAAGACTTGATCTTCAGTACTTGAGATCCTTGTGGTGTTGATGATGGTCAGCGGCAACTCGATCATCTTCATCATTTGAGTGCCTTCACGTTGTGTCTTCATTCCAAAGCTTGTCATCGAACATGTTCTCCTTGCCTTTAGAATCTGCACATGCAAGAAATCTAAACGCGTAATGAGAACAACTGCTTGGAATATAGTTAACATAACAAACAACACACGTATGACCATATCTCAATCAACTACCGTCCGACAGTTTGAAAGTTTAACAAATTTGTCAATTTTAGTTTTTAACTTTCAAAACTTGCAAATTCTGACCATTTATGAAGATTCAGTCGTTTTGGTTTTCAATCAGGTTTCAGGTAACGAAGACTCGAGCTCCAACATCGTACGATCGAAAATAAAATAGAAATAAAATCTTTTTGGCTTTTAGAAAGTTTATATTAAAACACACCTAAAATCTTTTTGGTATTTTTGAATATTTCAAATGTAAAGACAGAAAGCAGTAAATAAATATATACAAAGATGCAGAAACAGAAAGCATTAAATAAATATTTACAGACATTCTTTTTGCGAGTTTCGAGGGTAAGAGAATCATATCAGTGTACGGTCATGCCAAAATGCTCTTGTTGTTCAGTTAATTAACATTAAGATAAGCATCCTATAACAATTATCGGTATTGTTGTCCACTTAAGCTCAACTTATCAGATGTAATCATGGCGAGGGGATACGTTAAGGTATGATTTATACTTACCGACCGGTGTTCATCCACATCACGACACATTCCCGTATCAAGGTATGCACGAGGGTTCATCTTACCTGTGAGTATACCGATTATCATCTGTTTGACCGTATATGATGTGAGATTCTCACTTATTTTGATTGAAAAACAAGCCCTATGTGATAGAATCACTTATTGATGAGGAACTTGATTTTCGATGCATGAGGGCACAGGAGCAAGTCCGTGAACAGGTCAGTACTTTCGTACAGCAGAGAGACGAACTTGACTCCCGGAAAGAATTTGTGATATTTTATCACTTATTTTGATTGGACATGTGATTGTTGATCACTTATTGAGGTCGTATGCAGTATGTACACGTATGTATAGTATCATGGAAGATCTAGACTTGCGTCCCCGTTATTTTTCGGTAAAAGATACAACCATGATACCCAGATGATAAGCAGCATAAAGACCGAATATCTCAGAACCTCGGCAATCTCTCAAACGAAATTTCGGTACTAAGACCATATGCCAATGAATGGTTCCCACCCAGTCTTCAGTCGGATTTAAGTTTATATCACCCTGCACACTTTAAAATGATTGTGAGCCTACCGATACATCTTATATAGAGCTGCTTATCGTTTTTCATTTTGCATTTCAGGTTTAAAGAGGTTTGGATAGACCACTGATGTACTATCATTTTCTCTTTTTCTCGCCAGGAAACTCATTTTTGTTTTTCTATTGTTTTTGTGTTTTTGAAATTTTTCAATGTTTTTGGATTTTTCAAATTTTGGATTTACTCCCCCTAAAATCAATAAACTAAGACAAATTTAAAACACAAAGGTATTTACAAAAATGATTTTCCGATGTGGATTACTCTTGCTTGACCTTAATGCCGTTTACCAATAATAAATAGTCAAATCTTGATTTGTCAAATGCTTTGGTAAAGAGGTCGGCACGTTGGTCATCGGTGTGGACGTAAGCAACATCGATTAGCCTTTTCTCAAAGCAATCACGTATGAAGTGATACTTAATTTCGATGTGCTTAGTCTTTGAATGCTGCACAGGATTTCTAGTGATCTGTAATGCAGCAGAATTATCAACGTAAATAGGAGTAGTTAGGAATTCAAAACCGTAATCACGCATTTGTTGTTGGATCCATAGAACTTGGGAGCAACAACTTGAGGCAGCAATGTATTCAGCTTCGCATGTTGATGTAGCGACGCACGTCTGCTTCTTGCACTGCCATGTGACTAGGCGATTTCCCAAAAACTGACACCCAGCCGTTGTTGATTTGCCGTCGATTTTGCATCCGCCAAAATCAGAATCACTGAATGCGATCAAGTCAAAGTTATTATCCCTAGGGTACCATAGACCGGTGTCAGGGCAACCCTTCAAATAACGAAAAATCCTTTTTACAGCTGCAAGATGTGAGGCCTTCGGGTTCACTTGATATCTGGCTAGCAGGCACGTTGGGTACATTATATCTGGTCTTGATGCGGTGAGGTACATAAGAGATCCGATCATCGCGCGGTAGTACGAGGGGCTAACAGCTTCACCCTTCAAGTCTGGAGTAATTCCGTGATTTTGAGGCAATGGGGTACCGATGGGCGTTGCATCAGACATCTGGAACCGGCTCAAGATGTCACCAACATATTTAGTCTGATGAATGAAAATCCCAGACTCAGTTTGTTGTACTTGTAGGCCCAAAAAGAAAGTCATTTCCCCCATAGCACTCATCTCGAATTTATCCTGCATTACACGCTCGAAATCCCTACACAAAACATCATTAGTAGAACCAAATATAATATCATCAACGTATACCTGTACCAGTAGAAGATCTCCATCTTGTTCTTTGATGAAAAGAGTACAATCAATAAGACCTCTGCGAAATCCATTCTCCAGCAGATAATTAGATAAGGTTGCGTACCAAGCTCGCGGTGCTTGATGAAGACCATAGAGAGCTTTGTTGAGCAACCAAACCCGATCGGGATGGATAGGATCTTCAAAACCTGGAAGCTGTTCGACGTACACCTTTTCTTCTACCACACCATGTAAGAATGCACTTTTCACGTCCATCTGGTATACCTTGAAACCTTTGAATGAGGCATAAGCCAGAAAAATCCGAATGGCTTCTAGACGTGCAACAGGTGCATAGACTTCATTGTAGTCGATTCCTTCAATCTGACGAAAACCTTGAACGACTAATCGTGCTTTGTTCCGAATAACAATCCCACGGTCATCCTTCTTGCACTTAAACACCCAACGGGTACCAATCTTCTTGTAACCAGCAGGTTTCTCTACGAGTTTCCAGACACCAAGCTTCTGGAATTGTTGCACTTCTTCCTGCATTGCTTCAACCCATGAGCTATCTTTCAAAGCATCTTTCCAAGTTCTTGGTTCTTCCTGTGAGACATAACACGCGAAAGACCAATCATTTTGTTGACCAGATTCTCGGATAGTTGCATACAAGCCTGCATTGTTGTTGTTTCGCAACATGTTTCTTGTTTGAACGCCACTTTGTACATTTCCGATGATGTTATGTTGAGGATGGGTATTGTGAATCCTTGTTTCTGGATTATCTTGAACTGGAATATTTGTACCCAGATTGTTGAGATTGAGATCAACAATCAATTCAAGGCCCGGAATTGACGAAGAGGATGATGCAGACGTTTCAGCTGTTCTAGGGACATCCACTGGAGGTGTACCCTCTGAAATACCATGAACTGCTGTTGGAGCTTCTTGATCTGCATCGAGAAATTCGTCATCCTCTGAAGATTCGTTCAATTCGGAAGCATCTTGAAAATCCTCATTGTCGAGAGCATTATTGTTCACTGAAGATGGTTCTTGATTGACAATAATGGGACGAACCAACGGTGAATCTGTTGCGTTGTCGCTCTCGAAAAACATCCTTGCCGCAGCATTTTCTTCAACGGCTTCAACATTGATCGAATTGAAAAAGTCATCGTACTCAAACATCCAAGGCTGACCAGGATTTCTAACCGGCAAAGTGTGCCTCTGTACTCTGACTTCAGACCATTCCTCGACCCTTTTAGTCTCTAGATTCCAGACTCTTAAGTTCGGGGTGGAATACCCAAGAAAGTATCCCTCAATTGCTCTTGCCCCAAACTTTCCATTAGGATCGATAATTGTGCATGGAGCTCCAAACGGTTCAAGATAAGACAAGTCTGGTTTCCGTTTGTTGATAAGCTCAAAGCAGGTCTTGTTGTGCCTTTTGACTGTAAGGACTCGGTTCAACGTGTAGCATGCAGAGGACACAGCTTCAGTCCAGAATGGAATGGGCAGCTGCGACTCTACTAACATAGTCCTAGCAGTCTCGATCAATGTGCGGTTTTTACGTTCAGCGACGCCATTCTGTTGAGGAGTATAGGCTGCACTAAATTCATGAAGAATACCTTTTGAAGTGCAAAACTCCGCCATGGCATGATTTTTGAATTCAGTACCATTGTCGCTACGTATCCGCCTAACCTTCAAGTTGTAAAGATTCTCAATCTGAATGATCAAGTTTTTGATAATACCGAAGGTTTCACTCTTATGTGCCATGAACGCCACCCAAGAAAATCTTGAATAATCATCAGTTATCACGAGGCAATATTGATCATTCCTAATGCTTTTGTGCTTGACAGGACCGAACAAATCCATGTGCAAACGTTCAAGAGGAACAGCCACCGTGTTGACTTTCTTTGTAGGGTGTCGCTTCTTCGTTTGTTTTCCTTTCTGGCACGAAACACAGACGTCTTGAAGATGGAAGTTTTTAAGAGGAACACCATTCACCAATTCATTTGACACCAAATGATTCATTTTGCGTAAGTGAATGTGACCCATTCGTCTGTGCCAAGAGATTGTGTCTTTTTCTGTGGCTTTAGAAATGAAACAAGTTGCTTGTGCAGACGTTGTGATAGCTTGGCTCATGTCAAGGACATACAGATCATTTATCCTTGGAGCCGACAAGAGAATCCATTCTTTTGGAATTTTGAAGCCGGGTTTCAGCACATAACATCCATTAGCATCAAAGTGTACTGAGAACTGCTTATCACAAATTTGAGAAACACTAAGAAGATTGTGATCAAGTTGTTGTACGAAGTTGATCTTATCAAAGCTCACAACCCCGTTGGAAATCATTCCTTCACCCGTAATATATCCGCCTTTATCTCCAGCAAAAGCAACATAACCTCCTCTAATAGATTTGACGTCGTAGAGAAGCTTCATGTCGCCTGTCATGTGCCTGGATGCCCCACTATCAACAATCCAATGACTACTGATAGTTCCTCCTGGAACACCCTGCACATGAACTCACATAATTAGTTGGAGATGGGGACCCAAGCCATTGTGGTCTTGGGCCTTCCATTTTCATCAACAACAATAACCTCTATTCTTTGATGATTTGAAAATTGTGATGGTCCCCCTGATTCAATAACAGATTTTGGTTTCCAGGTCTGTTGAGTTTTACCAGCTTGATTGTTAGAAAATTTAACTTCATGATTGTTCGAAGTTTTTGAAAATTTGGAGTTTTCTGGTTTCACTGAAACAGATTGCTTTTGAACCATATCAGTTTTAATCGCCTTTTCAATTTTCTTGACCTGTTGGCGTTTCTGTTTCTTTTCCCTTTCTCTTATGAGTCGGGGATCTTGTTTTTCAGAAACAGATCGCCTTTGGTGATTGCGTTCACGGGGATTATCTTCTTTGGCTTTCAACTTATGAAGATACGGGCAATTGCGAATGACATGCCCAATTGTACCACATTCAAAACATGATCTTCGTTCAACAAACCCCGAAGTATCATGTGGTCGTCTTGCCGATGATGAACTTTGTGATCCCGAGGTACTAGGTTTTGAACTATTTGGTTCATTCCTTTTCATCACAGTTGCTTTCTTGACAAAATCTAAGTTAGATTGATTTTCAAATGTTGCAATTTTGTCCGTTCCCTTAGATTTCACAAAGTTCACATTCTTTTTCTTCTTCTGATTCGGCTTCTTTGGAATCTGAGTCGGTGTTTTACCTTTTGGTTTGGTACGATTTTGCTGGGTTTTCACTGTCGGTAATTTCTTGTTCCCAAATTGTTTTCTAACTTCAGCCTTTGGGATAGAAGGACACTGTGTGACTGTAACTTGTGGTCCTGTCTTTCCCAAAAACTTACTTGTTGAATTTTCAAAGACTTTACTGATTAAAGATTGATTAACATTCTTAATAGGAAAATCTTTGTCTGAGTAAATTTTATCATCACCAACAAGAGTGTACAGCAAATCCACACTCTCCGACTCTTGTGCAGACGAGGACTCGATTGCAACAGTCTTAGCGGGTTTTGCAGGAGGATCACACAGAATATGATTCTCAAGAGGTATGTCCTCTTCGTTTATCACCGCATCAGACTTTGCTGAATCAGTATCATCGGATTCATCATCAGAAGAATCAACATCCTCAATCACAACTGGAGGATCCTGATTCTGTTCAGCAGTTACAAAAGTATCTGCTGACACATCCGAATCTGATGATACTTCTTTCTTGTATCCAAGCCCTGCTGCGAATTCCTCAACGTCCAAAGGAACCGATGGCTCAAAATGAGTTCTATACTCCTCATCAGGCAGTGCATCAAAATTGTTTCTTACGGGTGGTGGACATTTTTTGTACCCTATGCATGTGACATCCCGTTTCTCTTTCTGAACATCAATGATGTGATCCAACACATAGCTAGAACTCAAATAACTGTCTAACTTGAGTCGGATCGCCTCACTTTCTGTTTTAACAAAAAGGAAATGGCTTGACCATTGTTTGTTTAAACAATGGTCAAGCCATTTCCTTTTGCATTACCTCAAGACGAGTTATATAAAGGTTAATGTCAGTTTGTTTTCTGGAAACCATTTTTGTCAGCTCTGTTTTATCTTTCTTTAATGTTTCAATCATTGACTTAAATTCCTTTTCATGGTTTTCATAAAACATGTTGGCTTCAGTGCACTTTGAAAGATCAACGGTCAATTTCTGATTGTGAATGAATGTCACATCATATTTCTCTTGCAAAGCCTCGTGTTTGCTTTGCACTTCACACCACCTATCATTCATAGAAACATGTTTGTCTTGCAAGTCAAACAAACTAGCTTGTAAAGCATCATGTTTGCCTTGCAACTCAGACATGCTTGCCTCTAAATCAGCACATTTAATACGCAAACTATCACAGTTATCACAGCTAACAGAAGTGGGTTCACCGACACATACCTGACTTGATGAACTGTCGACATTCGCCATAAAGGCTGAATGGAGAGAAGACAAAGAATAAGCAGCTTGATCCACCAAAATAGATCTTCTTTGAATTCCTGCTGCAGTTTCTTCCAAGAGTTCATCAATATCTGCATCGATTAACGCATTTGATGTCTCATCCACATGATCATCACCTGAGCTCGAGGATTCTTCATCCGAACTTCTGCTGTAACCAGAAGAGTCTTCATCCTCAGAAGAGTCACCACCATTGGCGGAAGATTCTCCACCACTGGTGTGATTAAGATCCTTGACAATCTCAGCAAAACACGCCGTTCCATCCGGAGCATCATTTCCCAACTGTAGTGACCAGTCACAACCTTCATCTACTTGAACCACAAGTGCCTGGTTGGCATTTGATGGTCCTGCTTGGCTTTGGTTGTTGACAGGTACCAGCGTACGAACATTGTTCCTGTTCTGGTTCTGCTGGTTGCCTTGGTTTCTGAAAGGATTCTGGTTTCCATGCTGAGCTGGTCTTGTGCATTCCCTTTTGAAATGACCCCGTTCACCACAGTTAAAGCACTTTACAGCTTGCTTGTCGAACCCATACTTGGTGTCTTTCTTGCTTTCCAAGCTGGTTCTTCCAGTTCTTTCCATGAAATCTTTTGCTCTCCTTACAGCACTGGCGAAAGCCCATTTGATGTCCATCAAATCCATCTCATCCTTATCAATCTGCTGATAGTCTTCTTGTGTCAGATTAATGTTCCCAATCTGACCTTCCACTAATCCACAGTATGCGCTCACCACAGTGTTTAGCAGCTCCATGTGTTCCTTTGCTACTTCCACACTGACTTTAGAAAAGCTTGAGGTGTCGAGCCGTACTGTATTTGGCTTTGATTGTTGACCAGCAGATGATGTGCTTCCATAACACGCTTGCTGTTGAGGAGGAAATGGATTCCCGAACATATCAGTTGCTCTGATTTGCTGTTGCTGTTGTGGTGCTGGTTGAGGAGCTGGATTAAGCGGATTTCCAAACATATCTGTTGTTGGAGGAGGAGTGCCATACAAGCTCGTGCTAGACACAAATGCTGTTTGAATTGGAGCGTGTGAAGAAGGTTTTGTAGAAGTGCTAGAAGTTCCATAATAAATTTCAGGATTTTGTGGCACTGCAACTCTTTTTGCCTTGAGAGTTTCTTCCTGATTCTTGTTTTCCAGGAGTTGAGCAAAATCACTGAAGCTTGTTGTATCCAAAGTGCCATTGTACTTCATGATTTCTAAGAAATTACTCCATTGAGGTGGCAGTGCATCTGCAAACTTCTTCACTATCTCTGCTGAAGTTGTTACAACCCCAGTATTTGCCAATTCAGTCAGCAAATGAGTAAATCGACTTGTCAAATCTCCTAGAGATTCATTCTGCATACAAACAAAACCATCAAACTCTTTCTTTAGCAGATCTTTTCTTAATTGACATGTTGCTTCATTTCCTATGCCCCTTATCTTCAATGCGTCCCACAACTTCTTCGTTGTCTTGAAACTGACAAATTGATGATAAATGTCTTTGCTTAACGCCTGAGTAAGAATGGCATATGCTTTCTTTTCTAAGTCATAGACCTTCTTCTGATCTTCCGTAAGATCAGCAAACGTAGCAGCAGATGAAGCGGCAACCTCTATCGTTTGATCAAAATCTGTGATGAAGCGCAACCACAGTTCTGTATTTTGACCAAGGACATATGTATGAAATCTGTCAAACCATCCCGGATATTCACTTAAATGCATCAACTTTGGAGGCCTATTCAAACTTCCCGTTTCACTTTCGCTTAGTAAAATGCTTTGAACACTTGGAGCTTGATTTGATACGAATGCCCATTGACCGGTAGATGTAGTATTAGCTTGCGAACCCGAATCCAGAGCTGGAGTACCAAAATACATCTCTGCATTTACCGGAACACCCCACATCGAATTCATTTTTGATCAAGAAAAATAAGAACCTGAAAATCACAAACTTGAACAAACAGTTAAACCACTAACACAAATATATATAATTTTTTTAAATATCTTGACAAAACAAAGTCCCGCGAAACAAAGATCCGACGAAACAAGTCTTGTGATACAACGCGATGAACCACACTTCTTGAAAGATAGGCGACGAAAACGAGCCCAAACAGAAGCCCAAATAATTTGTTGTGCGAGCCCAAACTTCTTGTGCGATTAGATAACCTTGTGCGACCCACTTCTTGTGTGACTAAACAAATCTTGTGCGTCTGATACTCTTGTGCATCTGATACTCTTGTGCGAGCCAACAGCTTGTATGATTATCAAATTCTTGTGCGACTAATTAAAAGCCCAACTAGAATTTAAATGCTGGTATGAGGTAATCAGAGGCCCAAATAGAAATTAAATGATGGTCAGAATCCCAAAGTAGAAGCCCAGTCCCTTGTGCGATCCAACTGCCTTGTGTGATTTAAAATGTTGTGTCGTTTGAAACCAGTCTTGTGCGATCCAATCAGCAGCCCAAATAAAATTTAAATGTTGTTATCAGAAGCCCAATATAGAAGCCCAGCTACTTGTACGATCCAAATTGTTGTGCGACTGAACATAATCTGTCTTGTGCGACTGGAGATGTTTTGCAATTGATACAAATCTTGTGCGATGCAATATGTTGACTTTCTATCAACCTGACACAAACAGACTTCCTTTCGGCACACTCTTTCCAATTTTTACCAACCAAATGATTATCTTACCAACTTGATAGGAAATTATAATATATTAATCAGTTTCACAATTTTCAAAAACAAACAAGTTGATAAGTTATCTTTTAAGATCAAAAAGTTCAAACACCAAGAACACTTTGAATGAAGATGAACTCTATGAATTTCTGGAAAAACCGATGACCTTTCAAACACAATATTTCTACTAAAAGTTTAATAAAAACCAACAAGTATCATGCAAACATGTGTAATAACAAGGTTTTGATAAAAACAATCAGCAGAACAACAAGATTTAACCAGATTTAAAGAGTTTTTCCAGAAAATATGAACTTTAAAAATTCGAAAAACACAAGAACACCTCGGTTTTAACAAGGAGAAGAGCCAAGGCTCTGATACCACTTGTAGGTCCGGCTAGGGGAGGATCTAGTCGCCTACTCCTTGTGTACAAACCAACCCGGTTGTGCGGAATCCAACCGGGAAAGCAAACCGAGATCGAACACGACACGAACACGAGATACAAGACCGAGACTCAACGATTAACACCAATGTATTAATACGTATGAAAAGTCAGTTACAAATCAATGTTTACAAAACAATCTTTGCAAACTCTCTCTTGAATCTCTCGGGTTCTTCTCTTGTGCGGTTCTGCTTCACCACCGAAAACACTCTTGTTTTCTTGTCTCTTGTCTTTGTGTCTTGTGTCTTGCCGAAATCACAAGTGATTTCGGTATTTATATTATGCCCCACTTGTGCGATTGGGCTTGGTTCGGCCCAGATGTGATTGTTTCAGCCCAAGAAAAGTGATTGGTCTAAAACATTTGCCCATGCACGTACATATAACATGTTCAAATATGCACATTGTATTTAGTCAACATGAGTGACATCATCATGATGATGTCATGATGATGTGTCAAGCGGGAAACGTTCTCGGCTCTCCGTGCTCCGCGTGTCGAACTCTGGGGCGCACGACGGAGGAATGTCGTGACGTCGGGCTTGAGCCGAACCTAACCGGGTCGAACCGAACCAAGTCGCATCGAGTCGAGTCGCGTCCACATATATGTATCAACAGTTGTTCCCTTTAACTAGCAATGCACTTGAATATCTTGATCTCTCTGGGAACATGTTAGATGGGATTCCCAAATATCTTGGAAATCTCTGTGGTTTGGCAGATTTGAGGTTCTATAATAACTTAATGCCTATCAAGTTACCTGATTTTCTGAGCAACTTGTCTGGGTGCACATCAGTTACTTTACAATATTTGGATGCCTCATCTAGCCAATTCACAGGGTCGTTGTCAGATGATATCCAAAAATTTTCATCCCTACGATGGCTAATTCTTTCTGATAATCAGTTAGATGGAACTATAAGTGATAAGGTGTGGCAACTACCCAAGCTTCAAAGACTACACGTTTTTTCCAATTTTCTTAAAGGTGCTATCTCCGAAAATATTGAAAAGTCAAATATTTTATATGTTTATCTTTCAAACAATTCACTCGAAGGAGTTCCTTTAGAATCTAAAATGTCAAACATTTCCAGCATAGAAGTTATTGACTTGAGTTCTTGCAAGCTAGGACCTCGTTTCCCGAAATGGATTCAAACAATGAAAAATCTTTCGCGTATTGATCTTTACAATACCGGAATTTCAGATAACATTCCAGAGGACTTTTGGAACACGTGGCCTTCTCGTTTGACATATTTGAATATCTCTTTCAACAATATTAAAGGGACTGTAACAGATATGTTTTCAAATTTTGACCCTAGTTCTTCAACCATAGATTTGAGTTCCAACAACTTTTATGGTCATATACCGAATGTTCCTTCCGGTTTGGTAACGCTAGACCTCTCCAAAAATAATTTATCCGGACAAATCTTCTTTTTGTGCCAAATTGTTGATGGGTCTTTGAAGTTTCTTGATCTCTCACACAACGCATTCACTGGACCAATTCCAGACTGTTTGTGGCATTTTACACAACTAAAAATTCTTAGTCTAGGATATAACAATCTATCTGGAAGGCTTCCTACTTCTATCAAGTTTTTGATCAATCTGGAGGTCTTGTATTTATACAATAACAACCTCTCAGGAAAATTGCCCTTATCTTTAAAGAATTTCACCTAGTTATCCTTTTTGAATTTGGGGGCCAACATGTTTTCTGGTTACGTGCCTGGTTGGATCGGGGAAAGATTATCGAGGTTGTATGCTCTAATCTTAACATCCAATAAATTCATTGGAACCATCCCTTCACATTTATGTCAGTTAGAATATCTACAAATTCTAGACTTGTCAATGAATAAACTCCAGGGAGCCATCCCCTCATGTCTCCATAATCTCACTTCCATGGTTGAAGATGGATTAGAACGCAACCAAAATAAGCATTTTGCTAACGATTGGGGCACGTATGTTGACCGTTCCATGATCAAGTGGCAAGGAAGTATGCGTGAATTTGGAAGCACTATAGAATTGGTAAAGATCATCAATTTATCAAGAAACAATTTAACTGGAAAAATCCCGGACAAACTAACTGACCTCCATAAATTGATTGCACTCGACTTGTCAATGAACGCTCTAGTTGGAGAGATCCCATCAAACATTGGTCAGATGAAAGAACTTCTAATTTTGGATCTATCTAGAAACAATCTAAGAGGAGGACTACCATCAAGCATGTCTCAAATGACCTTGCTAAACTATCTAGATGTGTCGTATAATAGCTTGTCAGGAAGAATTCCATCTAGCACTCAACTCCAGTCCTTTGATCCTTCAAGGTACACCGGAAATGCAGGATTATGCGGACTTCCTTTGTCCAAATATTGTCCAGGAGATAAAGAGATAGGAGGTCCACCCGTCACTCGTGAAAATACGGATGACGGGGAAGGCATAGATGATCTTCAAAGATGGTATTACATTGGAGGGGCCACTGGTTTTGCTACCGGATTTTGGATGGTGTGTATTGCTTTAATTGTTAATCGCCGTGGGAGACATGCTTTTTTTCACGTCATGAATAGCCTTGAAAACTGGGTTTATGTGAAAGTGATGGTGTTCATTGCAAAAGTGCGAAGGGTTTCACGACCATAGTTGTATGTTGGATTTCATTCTTGTTTTTGTGTGTTGTGTTTATTTCTTCTTGTTCTCATTTAGGGATACAAGTATGGTATTGTAAAATGTAATGCACTATTAAGTTTAAAGTCTGTTTGATGAATAAAATTGCCACCAACACCATGGGTGGCCATTTCGCTTTGTTGTGTCAAATAGGACATTATGCTATATTGTGTATAAACACGACTTGCAACTACTAGTACAAGCCCAAAGACAAGAAGAGCCTTAATGATTTATTGATAAACAGGGCTGTGAACAGGGCTACCCTGTTGTTTACATCAACATTGTTGGTTAATGTTGTTAGTTAAGCTAGAAAGTTCTGTTAGTGCCTAATATGTAATTATTAGAAGTAGAAGGTTAGATGTGAAAGTATTGTAGTCATTCGTTGTTCATAAGATTATTATGTTTTGCTAGTTTATTGGTAGCAAGGCTCTGTTTTGAAGAACGAATTGAAAGAAGACAGTGATTAATTTCGCAGGAAGGAGAAGAGTACGAGCGATTTTGCGAACCCCAATCAGCATATTCTTCAACTATTGAGTATCTCTGTAGTCTTTCATCAATTGAATCTTGAATGTGTTTCGATTGATGCTTACAAGGTGTTCGATGAAATGTCAGTGCTTTATTTTGGTACTTTCTTTGTACTAAATCAAGTATATTATATAATGGAACACAAAACTCGTTTAGGCTCACGAGCCTAAACGAGCCCAAACAAAAATTTCTTTGTTTTTTATATAATATATTAATAATGATGATAACATTGGTGAGCCGAACTCTAGCCGAGCTTTGGCTCGTTCAAGCGATATTAAAGCGAGCTCAAGTCGAGCTTTTATCTCGTTTGAGGTTGCATTTTAGAAATTATTGTATATCAGGCTTCTGTATTGTATAAGTAAATGTTATATGTAAAAGAAAGCATAGCATACTAGTACTGTTTGGATTTACATGTTTTTATCAAAAACTTCTGTTGTCTTTTGATGACGATTGTTAATATAGGAAGCTGAGCTTGCTAAGGAAAATACTAATGGACGCAAGCTAGGCGAAGAACATATTTTAGCTGAGTTTTGCTGAGAAATATGGAGGGATAGTAACAATTTGAGAAATAAAACAAAGATATGATGACGGTGAGCTGTTGAAGAACATATTTTAGCTGTCAAAATGTTTAAGTGAGCAGGAGTACGAAAAAAGGAAGCGGTTGAAGGAAGAATGGGAAAGGTGGGTAAACAAGTGGAAGAGAGATCACGAAGAACAAATGCTGAGAGATAGAGAAGCAAGTGATGTTGAAGAAGACGAATAAGTGGAAGTGGAAGAATTGTTGGACGTTACTGAAGAAATCCTTCCTGATGTCGGCATCTTTTTGATTCGATCCTTTGTGTCAGAGTTGGCTGGTCAAAAACAATGATACAGTGACTTTTTGTTATGATGCACATGTTTGTTAAACTGATACACCATTTTTTTGTAATTATAAATCTATGCTTTCTGTTTGATAGCTGCCAAATGTTAATCGAAAGAAATAGTACCCAAATTTAACAAATCTTTACATCATTTAATATACTTTAGTGAACTGATGTATTGATATGGATTAAGAGGTTTCTTGGGACCTGACATTATGGCTTTTATATCATTTAGTGTATCTAATTTTGTGTTTAAAAAAACCTGACCCGACCCGACCCGAAACCCGTTCTGACCCGGACCCGTTCCGACCCGAACCCGTTTCGACCCTAACCAAAAACAACCCCTTTTTATAATTGACCCGTTTTCACCCGAACCCGTTTTTACCCATGACCCGACCCAACCCGACCCAACCCGTTTTCCAGGCAACTTCAAATGTAACCATAGGTTCAGGTTCTGGAATTAGATGTGCTGGTGCAAGTGCTCTAAGACCCGCATCCAACCCATGGCGGGTTCAACAATGGGAATGGGTGCAGGGCCAGGGTTTGGAGGTGGTTATGGAGGTCTAAACCATCCCATGGGAATGAACAATATGCCTCAAAATATGGGTATGGGAATGAACAATGGCCAAGGGTTTCAAATGCAAGCACCACCTGCCACCAAATTTATGCCGCCAGGAAATTTTAATCCGATGATGGGTAGAGGTGGCGGTTATGGTCAGCAACCTTATGGTGACTACAGATAGAGTTTGCAGTGGTAAGCATAGTTATTGTGATATAAAAAGCTCATTCTGTATAACCAATATCAAGTTACTTGATTTCAATATATATATATATTCAAAACATTTTTGTCTATTAATTTTGAGTCATGTAATGAGTAATAGCAAACAATAAACATTAGAATTTTAATCATCTTAATTTCACGTACATTAATAGATGACATTTCGTGAATGACCAAAGCATGTTAAACAATGCCACTTTCATGTATTTTTATAAAAAGTAGTGACTAAAACAATAACATGACATGATAACATGACATTTCGTGTTATTTACCAAACTAAATACGTAAAGACTTGCAAACATTTCACGATTAATTTAAGATCAATTTCTTTATTCTTAATTAGTTTTTTTATGTTTGGAGGAAAATTGTTATTTTTGTATACACATATTTTGCACTTGTAAGTGGAAAGAAATTGATTGGAACGTATCCATTGGGTCCCAAAAAAAAAAATGTGTGAAGACTTTTGAGTCTTTGACATGACCCACTTTTATGATCATTAATGTAGGATCGAATTCGGATCCGAACGAGTCGGTTAGAAGAGCTTTTCTCAGTTTGAGCGGCGGAAACAAACAAACCGAGTTCAATTCAGCGATAATACACTTTAAACTGTCGATTTATATTGATAGAATGACGTTTACAACCTGTCGACACTTCGGCAGCACTTCGTGGCTCACCGGAAGACAACACCTAGAACTATGTGCTGATTCCACCCCAAATGACCTATATATAGTGTTTCTGATTCCACTCCTAATGACATGTTGTCATTTGGAATGGAATCAGCATGTTACTTTCGGGTGGAATCAGGATTTAACATTTCGGGTGGAATCAGAATTTAACATTTCGGGTGGAATCAGAAAATTACATTAGGAGTGGAATCAGAAAGTTAACTTTCGAATGGAATCAGAAAATTAACTTTCGAGTGGAATCACTCCTAAATATTCTGATTCTTAGATTCCGTGCTCTATTCTATCTATCTCTAAACAAGACTCGATACAAGACGTAGACGACAGACGGATGCACCAACAAACTCCCCCTCGGATGTTGACGGAGTCTTCAGTGTCGAGTCTTCGCATCTTCAGTCTTTATCAGTCTGTTCACTTTCTTCGCATATACCAGGATCTTCTCTTTGGCTCTAACCTCGTCAGACTCCCCCTCTCATCATGATGGGATCGCTGTCTGGAATTAGCTATCACCTTGAGATCTCATCCTGACTTTAATTCTGTTCAGCTCAACTCCTGCACACATTTTCTCATCAAAACATAAGTTTTTACTTAAATCAATAAGAAAAACTTATTAGTAATAGTTACATCAAGTTCAACTTAATGATCTCGATTAACTAATCAAACTTTTCTTTCTCAAAACAAATTTCTTCTGTTAAACTCACACTCCCAAACCTGTTCATCATGTTCAGCACTCGGAATTTTGAAAATCAGCTTTTCAACATCTGTTGTCGAAAATCTTTTTGTATTTTTCAAAATTTATGCTAAAACACACTAAAAATCTTTTTGGATTTTTGACTGAAAAGAAATGCAGTGAAATAATATTTACAGACACTATTTTTGTGAGCTTGTGCAAGAGGATCATATCAGTTTCTGTGACCAATCACTAGCACCGTTAAGCTTTAAACATTTTAAGCTCTAAACGATTCACATAGATTGACGATATTGTTGTCCACTTAAACTCAATCTAAAAACTTTCGAAATGCTTACCGATACGTTAAGGTATATTAAGATAGCACTAAGTTCTTATGGACCCCACGATCTCAGCATATCCCCTCATCATGCAATACACTAACTCAAGTAATGCCTTTAAACTTTTATCAACTGTGATTTGTGCGAAAATAAAGCAGAATGTTTAAACATTAACAATCAGGTCGATACTTCCGTATACGCAGAGAAAGTCCAATGTTTAAACAAAATAAGAAAAATAAAACAAGTTGAAGTTGTTTAGGCTTTAACCACCAGGTCGATACTCCCGTATACGCAGAGGTGATCCAAAGCTTAAACGAAACACCAAAGAAAATAAAGCAGAACGTTTAGGCAACAACATCCAGGTCGATACTCACGTATACGCAGAGGATGTCCGATGCTTAAACAAAATAAAGAAATAAAACAAGTTTAAATCTTTGCAAAATGAAATGCACAATCACAGCGACTTTTTAGCAAAGTTGTGAAAGTTCACAAACTTAACCAGTTTTATGTCTATCGACAATCAGCGATTACTGGGTAGGCACACAGTCAAGAAGGACAAAACTAAGTACTATGCTTTCGACCATGTTTCCCACTAGAACTAGGCTTTTTCATTTAAATTTGTATCGTTATCGCAAATCTACTAGTCTAGCTGAGCCTATCGTCACATCTTTAGTGAGATCGTTTATCACATTTTATCTCTCCATTTCTTTAGCATGCTGTGAAAGTCCAACTGATCTACTATCATTTCCTCTTTTTGACAACAAAACTCATTTTTCATTTTTCAATGTTTTTGACATTTTCAAATTTTCTAATTTTTTTAAAATTTTTACTCCCCCTAAAATCAAAATATGTCTCAATTTTGATTTTCTGGGAAAATTTGAAAACAAGCTGTACAAGAAATGTGACAACATGATGAGAATTACTTCAATTCTCCATTCACTTGGCTTGAACAATCAGAACTCCCCCTCACAACAAACTATTTTCCCATTATGATCTCAAAACACTTAAGTTTGTTTTAATCAAAATGGTTTTTCCGGAAAATTAGTTTTGTGTGTCATTTCACAAATTCGGAGTTTCATCACATTGTTTTCTTTAACCACTTGTAAAAACTAACATTTTTAAGATCAATCCACAAACATCACTTGTAGAAAATCAAGTACAACTTAATGTCCCTGATTTACCACATGTACGTCCAAATATCACTTTCATGAATTTCTCAAGAAATATGCCGATTCATGTTC
This sequence comes from Helianthus tuberosus, assembly GCA_030545235.1. NCBI lineage: Eukaryota > Viridiplantae > Streptophyta > Magnoliopsida > Asterales > Asteraceae > Helianthus > Helianthus tuberosus. Next base: position 8,657,176 of record CM060362.1, read on the forward strand.
CACGCTTACCAACCTGGGAACTCCGGCAAGTCAGGTTTTTATATTTAAACAGATTCACCCAAGCCTGACGGTCCTTGGGTGATTTAGAATTCTTGTTCAACAATGGTGGAAAATTTGCATCATCCATTATTATACCAGAATTCTCTACTTTTACCTCAACCAATGGCTCCTCTGACTTTGACGAACCAGAATCATTGCCTGCACATGGCTTGTCTGACTTTGACCTGTCAGATTCATCGCCTGAAGGTGGCTTGTCTGACTTTGACACATCAGATTCATCGCCGACCATTTTCTTCTTCTTCTTTTCTTCTTTCGTCCTCAGATTTGTATCTGATGAACTTGTCTTGCTTGACTTTGCAGTCGAGGAAAGCGGTTCATCAGAACTCTTATTTTTACCAACGGATGAACCCGAGGACAAAATCTTCTCCAGATACTCTCTCGCCTTCTTCCTCTTTTTTCTCAGTCTGTCTTTTTGCCCTTGAGAAAGCTTCACTTTCGTTTCTTGAACTTTAGGTTCTTGAACCTTCTGTTCTTTGGGCTTGACATTGACTGATTTCTTTGCCATTTTCTGAGAATTAACCCTCAATCTTTCATTTGATTTCCTTGGGCAATCTCTGGCAATGTGACCTCTGATGTTGCAGTTAAAGCATCTTCTCGTCTCATAACTCCAACCTTGGCAGTTAACAGCAATGTGTCCTTGATAACCACATCGGTAACACACTCTGTTATCGTACCAATCACCATTTTCAGTCCAAACATTCAGATCATAGCACTGTTTGGCTTGGTGATATCCATCTCTCCTCTTGTAAGCTGGATTTGACTTTGAAGCACTGTGGTCCGACCTGCACCACTTATTACCAACAAATTTTGAGTTTTCATTTTTTACTTTTTGTGGTTTTTGATTACGATTGGATGATCGATCTGATGAGCTTTTATTATCTTTTTGAACATTTTTCTCATTTTTAATTTTTTGTTTATGTTCCACTTTCTTCTTCAAAGGTTTTTGCTTAGAGCATTCTCCCTTTTCAGCTGATTGTGGAACAGTTTCTTGAAATTTTTCTTTTAACTTCAAAAATAAATTCTTTTTGTCAATTTTTTCTTTTTCATCATCAGATTTTTCATCGCAATCTTCAACTATGACTTTATCATAGTTTGTGACATCGTCACTTATTGGAACAGAATTAACTGGTTTTGAGCAAGGAATAGCTGAAGTATTCACAAACACCTTCAACTTTTCTTCCCATTCCTTGATTTTCTTTTGAGCACACTCTGCTTCCTTTTCAAGTCGAATAATCTTTTCAAGATGAGAATTAATTGCAATTTGTTTTTCAAGATTATTTTTACCAAACAAATCTCTCTCATCTTCTAAAATTTTTATTTGACTTTGAAAATCTATTTCAATCTTTACCTTTTCATTTTCCAAATTGTGAATCTGATTTTTCAAAACATTTTCTGATTTTTTAAAATTTTTGTTTTCTAATGACAAACTCTCAACATCCTTCAAGAGTTTGTCATTAACAAATGTCAACATCTCACAATTTTTCAGCAAAACAAGAATATGTTTATCATCAGCTTTTGTCTCAACCTTTAAAGCTGAAATATTTTCAACCTGTTTCTTTTCCTCATGAACACTTTCATCCTTACTCTCTTCTTCTGATGAATGATCAAAGATAGGTGCGTCTTCGGCAACCTCTTTCTTTAACTCTGGTTCAGGATTCACAGATACAGGTTTTTCAGATTCTTCTTTCTCAATCTTGACCGATGGAACTTGTTCAATCTGCTCAACTCTGATCTTTTCTTTAACAATAACTGCCTTTTGATTCTTTCTTTTTGCATCTTGTTTTTCTTTCAACTTTTCAATTTTATCGGCATAAAATAACTTTCCACTTCGTTGATCAGATGGAAGTTGTTGTTTAAGATTTTCAAGTTTCCGTATTTCTTCTTCATACTTGTCATCCTCTTCATCAGACGAATAATCAAAAACCGGACCTTTTTCAACAACTTCTTTTGCTAAGACTGTTTCTTCTTCTTTCTTTGTCGGAATATACTGCTGAGATTCATAATACACATATGCCAACATTTCTTCAAAATCCATGTTTTCGGTAAACAATGAACTGTATCACCTTGTAAGAATACACCTGTCGACACAAACAAATAACAATCAGTTTAAAAATTTATCGATTAACAGAATAAAACTGGTACTCAAACTGGTGAATATTCTGTGCGGATTGAAGGTTGACACACTGTGCGAACAGCTTTGACCCGGATCAAATTCAAACTGTGATAGGGCCGAACAAGCAATCTGAAATGATTGGGCTTTCTTTATCTCGATCACGTGGGCTGAAGCAAGAACTATCCAACAACTCTTGATGATTGTTTATTTGGGCTGATGACAGTTTGGGCTTGATCAATTTAATACATGTAATCCGACACTTGTTCACGTGATATCCGATAATTTCAAGTCACATGGGCTGAGACTTATATACCAGAGAAATTAATGAGCCTGACAACTTTAAATGGATTCTTGATACTATTGAACCTCTATATTAACCAATCACATGAACCGAATTTGATTGTTGATTTATGATACCGACAAACTCCTAATACACCAACAATCTCATGGACAATTAAGTGGCTGACACACTTTTGACTATTTATCAAAGATCATGTGCATACTATGAAATCTATCAATTAATGCATAACTGATCAATTGTTGATTGGACCTCCAAACTGAACTAACATATGCAACCAATACAAGATTCTTCAGACAAAATAATTCAGCAAATTAATTTCATTTGGCCGTTCATATAAGTGGATGTGATTGGTCCGAGAATTGTTTTTAATTCGATAAAATGATTCAGCAGTTCACGTGATCACTCTGTTCAATGACCGACACCTATTATTTCAAACTATCACTTTGGAGCGGAATCACTCGACAACAATTTAAGAGCGAAATCAGATTTAACCACAGGAGCGGAATCAAACTTTTATCTCAGGAGCGGAATCAACCAAACTACTCAAGAGCGGAATCAACTCTGAAAAACTGCTGACGTCACTAATCAATCGAACATTTTCGAGCTGAATCACCAAAAATGATCAGTTTTACTTCAAATTTGAACATGAAACTTTCAAGGATTTGTCAATTGTTAATTCCGAGCACACTATGAAAGTTTGAACCGATTTTGACCGTAAAAATTTTTGATTTTCGAAAAAGAATGGTGTAGAAACAGAATTATCGGCTGAATTGTGTAGAACTCTTCTTCACTGGCTCTGATACCAATTGTAGGATCGAATTCGGATCCGAACGAGTCGGTTAGAAGAGCTTTTCTCAGTTTGAGCGGCGGAAACAAACAAACCGAGTTCAATTCAGCGATAATACACTTTAAACTGTCGATTTATATTGATAGAATGACGTTTACAACCTGTCGACACTTCGGCAGCACTTCGTGGTTCACCGGAAGACAACACCTAGAACTATGTGCTGATTCCACCCCAAATGACCTATATATAGTGTTTCTGATTCCACTCCTAATGACATGTTGTCATTTGGAATGGAATCAGCATGTTACTTTCGGGTGGAATCAGGATTTAACATTTCGGGTGGAATCAGAATTTAACATTTCGGGTGGAATCAGAAAATTACATTAGGAGTGGAATCAGAAAGTTAACTTTCGAATGGAATCAGAAAATTAACTTTCGAGTGGAATCACTCCTAAATATTCTGATTCTTAGATTCCGTGCTCTATTCTATCTATCTCTAAACAAGACTCGATACAAGACGTAGACGACAGACGGATGCACCAACAATTAACTAGAGACAAATTTTCAAGACTTGAGTCTTTAAACGTATAATTTGGGAAAAATATATAACATATATATGTCGTTGTCGTTGGTCTTGAAAGTCTTGCATGCCTCACAATCAACACAAATTTTCCACACATATGGACATGAAAGTAGAAAGAAAATCAACACAAGCTTTGTTTTAAAAACATCCAATATGAGGTAGGCTATTTTAAACATGGAGTGTATATAAAGCTGGGCATATATTTGTGCAGATATCAAACATTTGAGATATGATACAACAAAAATGATAAGTAAGATTTACCATAAACATTTTACCCATCCTATTTTTTTCTTTATTACTTTAGTCTTTGTGTTGGTAGAAGGTTAGTAACTAATATGTAAACATTTTACCCATCCTATTTTTTTCTGTTAGTAGAGTTAGGGTACAGGGTATAAGGAGCGGTGACTTAAGCGGGGAGTGGGGGTCACCGATCGGTGACCATACCCACTTGATTAACTTGTTCGGTGAGTGGGTATTCGGTGAGGGAATTCGGTGTGTAGTCACCGATTGTGTTGAGAGGAGAGGAGTGAGGAGAGAGAGAGGAGAGACCAATCAAGTTTTTTTTTTTTTAATTGAGGGGTGTTTGACCATATATAGTGATTGAGTGTAAAATGAGGAGTAGAATGGTGAGTTGACATAGGATAATATTATTGGGTAGGATTTCACTCAAACATCCTAGGGTGATTGACCATACCCTCCACCCTTAGTAACTAATATGTAAATATCGGAAGTAGAAGGTTAAATGTGAAAGTATTGTATGTATCCTGTTTAACGATCAATTCTGAATTTAGTCCGTTCAACTGAAGGAATCATTCGTAGCTCTATTAAGTGTAAATACGGTCCAAATACGTCTGAATGATGTAGCTCCGTATGTGTGCGTATATGTGTGTGTATTGATTTGGGGTACAAGTATAGTATTGTAAAATGTAATGCTCTATTAAGTTTTAAGTCTGTTTGAGAAATAAAATTGCCACCAACACAACGGGTGGCCATTTCGCTTTGTGGTGTCAAATAGGACATTATGCTATATATTGTGTATAAATAAGTTGGTAAACCTTGTTAGTTAAGTTAGAAAAGTAGAGTTAGTGCCTAATATGTAAATATTAGAAGTAGAAGGTTAAATATGAAAGTATTGTATGTATCCTGTTTAACGATCAATTCTGAAGTCAGTCCGTTCAACTGAAGGAATCATTCGTTGTTTTGCAAGTTTATTGGTATCAGAGCAAGGCTCTGTTTTGCAGAATGAATCCAAAGAAGATTGTGATTAATCTCGCAAAGGTATAAGCGATTTTGCGAACCCCAATCAGCATATTCTTCAACTATTGAGTATCTCTGTAATCTTTCATCAATTGAATCTTGTATGTGTTTCGATTGTTTTTGTCATGCTTACAAGGTGTTCGTTGAAATGTCTGTACTTTATTTTAATGTTATTTTGCTACTTTCTTTGTAATACGTTAATGTATGAAGTAACAGTGCTTTTCTAATACAATTTCATAACAAATGTGGCTGCAGAATTATACTAGGGACCCACTTGTTTGATTAAACATCTCATGAATGTCTATGGCTTGATTTGTCACTGATTCTTTAGTCAAAATCATGAGCTTCATACAAGCAGCAACATTGATTGTTTAAGAGAAAAACAATAGTTTTTATTTACCCCATTTTAGTCACTGATTCTTTAGTCAAAATCATTCTTCTAGTTATTTAACACTCTAATAATACTTGTTTTGTTCTCTGTAAGTTGTCTGTTTTTGAAGGACTGGGTATACATGGCACTATCGACCCGTTTACATACACATGGGTGAATTTGGATGACGCTTTATCTCTAATGGGTCAGATGGGTTAAGATAAATGGTTAAACGGGTTAAGACATTTGAACCTCTGGTCGCTGCCACACCACCTTTGTCTGCCACCGTACCTACTCCGGCAGCCACCACACCTTCAGTGATCTCCGACAAGGAACCAGAAGGGTTTAACTTTTTTGACCCTTGTGCTGCACCCCCAGGTCTCACCGCCCTTTTTTTTCTGTACAATTGTACCTGACAGTTTATCGTTAATTAATATTATAGTTGTTGAAACATACTTAATAAACGTTTGGTTCTCTATCTGAACCACCTGCTCCAACTATCTCTAATCCTAGTCAGACCTTCGCTGCTGCTCACCAACAACTCAAGTGCGTCTTAAAAACTCACCACATGAGTGCACACAAGTGTTTGTGCGCACACACCATTTGATGCTTGTATTGTGTTTTTATGCAGCAGTTTGATGATCCATTTGGTGATGGTCTTTTTAAAGCTGTCCCTTCTACTGATGTATTCCCGACTCAACAATCAAAATCACCTTTCACCGTCCCTTCTATGGATATTTTCTCAGTCGGGTTCCGTCTCACAGGCAGGTTTTCCCAGTTCCAATGGTGTTGGTGCACTTATGTCTGCACTTTGTCTGTATTCGGTCACGATGTAAAACGATGTCTTTGTAGTCTTGTAAGTTTGACCAAGTCAACTATCCTCCTAGTTTGACTTGGACAAACAGTCAACATTATGTTTGTTAGTTGCTGGGTCGAAGGATGGTCATCGAAGGATCACTTATATCCTTCGATGATGATGAGCTCGATAGATGGACCTTCGATGGATGGACCACGAAAGATCAAATCTTTCGTGGTGCATCTGGATCATTCGAGATAATTCTGGTCGATAGATGATCCTTCGATCATCCTATCTGATCCTTCGACCGGACCAGCTGTGTTGGGTATAAATACCCGTGTGTTGTGTTCATTTCGATAGTTAGACACTCAGACAGATAAAGAACACACACACACACTAGAGAGAGTTTGCAAGACTGATTTGTAAACATTGAGCTGTAACTGGACCTTTCATACGTTTAATACAAGTGGTGTTAATCGTTGAACTTTGCGTGTCGTGTTATTGCGTGTTCTATCTCGGTTTGCTATTTCGGTTGGATTCCGCACAATCGGAGTGGTTCGTATACAAGGATTAGGCGACTAGATCCTCCCCTAGCCGGACCTACAAGTGGTATCAGAGCCTTGGCTCTTCTCCTTGTTAAAACCGAGTGTTTTCGGGTGTTTTCCGGGTGTTTTAAGTTTATATCTTTCTGGAAAATCTTGCTATTTTGCCTTGTGTTTGACTTAAAACCTTGTTATTCTTCATGTTGACATGTTAGTTGTTGGTTTTTGTTAAACATTTTAGCAAAATCTTGTGTTTGGAAGTTTGTATCTCACCGAAAATTTATAAGTGTTCTTGTTATCTTCATAGTGTTCTTCATAATATTACACCTTTTGATCTTAAAAATTTTGAACTTCAAAGTGTTTGTGCATTGGAAAGTGTAAACTGATTAAAATATTGGGATCATTACCCGGTTGGTGAAAGACCTGCATGTTCAGACCTGAAAGATATGGTCTGAACATACTTTCTGCCGAAAGTTCTCACCAACCCATCAACTTTTCACCAAACTGTCTCATTTGTCAACTGTGTCAGAGCTAGTTCGAAAGATATCATTCGAAGTCGAAAGATCATCTTTCGACCAAAGGAGGTTCGACAGATAGTCATCCTTCGAGCATCCTTCGAAGTGTGAGACTTATCTTTCGGACCAAGGAATATTTTCGAAACATATATCTTTCGGTCCACTGCTCATTTTCGAAAGACTAGGATCCTTCGACTGGGGAGTCTTTCGAAGTCATCTTTCGTGTGTATCTTTCGGTCTACAGTACTTTTTCGAAAGATAAGGATCCTTCGTTTGGAGAATCTTTCGAAAAACATTGTTTGAAATTCAACAGAGATCCTTCGAACCCTGTTGATCCTTCGAACAGGTGTTGATCCTTCGATCATTAGTCTGTTTGTGTTTAACAGTTTGTGTTTTTCAATTCTTTCGACAGGTATCCTTCGGCTGATTAAAAATGAATCCAAGGTGGAATACTTTGGTAAATACAGATATGTATTTTGGTACTCCGTCATCTTCCGCACCGGTATCTTCACAAGCTAATGCAATTTCTACCGGTCAATGGGCTTTTGTATCAAATCAAGTTCCAAGTGTTCAAAGCATTCTTTTAAGCGAAAGCGAAACTGGAAGTTTGAATAGACCTCCAAAGTTGATGCATTTATATGAATATCCAGGATGGATTGATAGATTTCATACATACGTTCTTGGTCAAAATACAGAATTGTGGTTGCGGTTCATCACAGATTTCGATCAAACAATAGAGGTTGCCGCATCATCTGCTGCTACGTTTGCAGATCTCACGGAAGATCAGAAGAAAGTCTATGATCTAGAAAAGAAGGCATACGCCATTCTCACTCAGGCCTTGAGTAAAGATATCTACCATCAGTTCGTCAGTTATAAAACTACAAAAAGGTTGTGGGACGCGTTGAAGACAAGGGGCGTGGGAAATGAAGCGACACGTCAACTGAGGAAAGAACTGCTAAAGAAAGAGTTTGATGGTTTTAGTTGTATGGAGAATGAGTCGTTGGGTGATTTGACAAGTCGATTTAATCACTTGCTGACTGAATTGACAAATTTCGGGGTTGCTACAACTCCTGTAGAGATTGTGAAAAGGTTTGCAGATGCATTGCCACCTCAGTGGAATACATTCTTGGAAATCATGAAGTACAATGGTACTTTAGCTACAACGAGCTTCAACGACTTTGTTCAAATTCTAGAAAACAAGAATCAGGAAGAAACTCTGAAGGCAAAAAGAATTCCCGTGCCTCAAAATCCTGAAATGTATTTTGGAACCTCTAGCACCTCTACAAAACCCTCTTCGGATGCTCCAATTCAGACAGCATTTGTGACTAGCACTGACATGTATGGCAATACTATCCAAGTGCCGGTTCCTCCAAAGACAGACATGTATGGAAATCTGCTGGAACCAGTCCCTCAATCAGCACCACAACAGCAACGACCTCTCAGACCAACTGATATGTTCGGAAATCCTTTACCAACAACAGACATGTATGGGAATCCGCTTCCTCCTCAACAGCAAGCTTGTTATGGAAGCACATCATCTGCTGGTCAGCAATCAAAGCCAGATACAGTACGGCTCGACACCTCAAGCTTTTCTAAAGTCAGTGTGGAAGTAGCAAAGGAACACATGGAGCTGCTAAACACTGTGGTGAGCGCATACTGTGGATTAGTGGAAGGTCAGATTGGTAATATTAATCTGACACAAGAAGACTATCAGCAGATTGATAAAGAGGAGATGGAGATGATGGACATTAAGTGGGCCTTTGCCAGTGCTGTTAGGCGAGCAAAGGATTTCATGGAAAGAACAGGCCGAACCAGCTTGGAAAGCAAGAAGGACACCAAGTATGGGTTTGATAAACAGGCCGTCAAGTGTTTCAACTGTGGTGAACTTGGTCATTTCAAGCGTGAATGTACAAGGCCATCTCAGCATGGGAACCAGAATCCTTTCCGAGGTCAAGGCAACAGGGCAAATCAGAACCAAGGAAGGAACAACGAACGAACACTGGTGCCTGTCAATAACCAGAGTCAAGCAGGACCATCTAATGCCAACCAGGCACTTGTGGTTCAGGTAGATGAAGGTTGTGATTGGTCAATCCAGTTGGGAAATGATGCACCTGATGGAACAGCTTGTTTTGCTGAAGTGGTTAATGATCTTAAACACGCCAGTGGTGGAGAATCTTCCACCAATGGTGTTGAATCTTCTGAAGATGAAGACAGCTCCGGGTACAGTGGAAGTTCAGATGAAGAGTCCTCTGCTTCAGGCAATGATCAGGAAGATGACACATCAACTGCATCAGTTAATGCAGACATTGATGAACTTTTGGAGGAAGCTGCAGCAGGAATTCAAAGAAGATCTATTTTGGTGGATCAAGCTGCTTATTCTTCGTCTTCTCTCCATTCAGCCTTTATGGCGAATGTCGACAGTTCATCAAGTCAGGTATGTGTCGACGAACCCACGTCTGTTAGCTGTGATAACTGTGATAGTTTGCGTGTTAAATGTGCTGATTTAGAGGCAAACATGTCTGAGTTGCAAGGCAAACATGATGCTTTACAAGCTAGTTTGTTTGACTTGCAAGACAAACATGTTTCATTGAATGATAAGTGGTGTGAGTTGCAGAGCAAACACGAGGCTTTGCAAGAGAAATATGATGTGACATTCATCCACAATCAGAAATTAACCGTGGATCTTTCTAAGTGCACAGAAGCCAACATGTTTTATGAAAACCATGAAAAGGAATTTAAAACGATGATTGAAACTTTAAGGAAAGATAAAACTGAGTTAACAAAAATGGTTTCAAGAAAACAAACTGACATCAATTTGTATATAACTCGTCTTGAGATAATGCAAAAAGAGATGGCTTGTGTTAAAACAGAAAGTGAGGCGATCCGACTCAAGTTAGACAGTTATTTGAGTTCTAGCTATGTGTTGGATCACATCATTGATGTTCAGAAAGAGAAAAAGGATGTCACATGCATAGGTTACAAGAAATGTCCACCACCCGTGAGAAACAATTTTGATGCTTTGCCTGATGAGGAGTATAGGACTCACTTTGAGCCATCTGTTCCTTTGGACGTTGAGGAATTTGCAGCAGGGCTTGGATACAAGAAAGAAGTATCGTCAGATTCAGATGTGTCAGCAGATACATTTGTAACTGCTGAACAGAATCAGGATCCTCCAGTGGTGGTTGAGGATGTTGATTCTTCTGATGATGAATCTGATGATACTGATTCGGAAAAGTCTGATGCAGTAATCAAAGAAGAGGACATACCTCTTGAGAATCATATCCTATGTGATCCTCCCACAAAACCTGCTAAGACTGTTCCAACCGAGTCCACATCTGCAAAAGAGTCGGAGAGTGTGGATTTGCTGTACACTCTTGTTGGTGATGATAAAATCTATTCAGACAAAGATTTTCCTATTAAAAATGTTAATCAATCTTTAATCAGTAAAGTCTTTGAAAATTCTACAAGTAAGTTTTTGGGAAAGACAGGACCACATGTTACAGTCACACAGTGTCCTCCTATCCCAAAGGCTGAAGTTAGAAAACAATTTGGGAATAAGAAATTACCAACAGTGGAAAAACAGCAAAATCATACCAAACCCAAAGGTAAGACACCGGCTCAAGATCAAAAGAAGCCGAATCAGAAGAAGAAGAAGAATGTGAACTTTGTGAAATCTAAGGGAACGGACAAAATTGCAAAGTTTGAAAATCAATCTAATTTAGATTTTGTCCAAAAAGCAACTGTGATGAAAAGGAATGAACCAAGTTGTTCAAAACCTAGTACCTCGGGATCACAAAGTTCATCATCGGCAAGACGACCACATGATACTTCGGGGTTTGTTGAACGAAGATCATGTTTTGAATGTGGAACAATCGGGCATATTGTTCGAAATTGCCCGTATCTTCATAAACAAAAAGGCATAGTTGATGATCCCCGTGGCCCAACTGACCGCAAGCGATCTGTTTCTGTAAAACAAGATCCTCGACTCATAAGAGAAAGGGAAAAGAAACAGAAACGTCAACAGGTCAAGAAAATTGAAAAAGCAATTAAAATCGATGTGGCTCAAAAACAATCTGTTTCTGTCAAACCAAACAATTTAAAAACTTCAGACAATCATGAAGTTAAGTTTTTAAAGAATAACACTGGTATAACAAAACAGACTTGGAAACCAAAAACGGTTACTGAATCAGGGGGACCATCACAATTTCCGAATCATCAAAAGGTGGAAGTTATTGTTGTTGATAAAAATGGAAGACCCAAGACCACAATGGCTTGGGTCCCCATCTCCAACTAATCGATTGAGTTTATGTGCAGGGTGTTCCAGGAGGAACTATCAGTAGTCATTGGATTGTTGATAGTGGGGCATCCAGGCACATGACAGGCGACATGAAGCTTCTCTACGACGTCAAATCTATTAGAGGAGGTTATGTTGCTTTTGCTGGAGAAAAGGGCGGATATATAACGGGTGAAGGAATGATTTCCAACGGGGTTGTTAGCTTTGACAAGATCAACTTTGTGCAACAACTTGATCACAATCTTCTTAGTGTTTCTCAAATTTGTGACAAGCAGTTCTCAGTACACTTTGATGCTAATGGATGTTATGTGCTGAAACCCGGCTTCAAAATTCCAAAAGAATGGATTCTCTTGTCGGCTCCAAGGATAAATGATCTGTATGTCCTTGATATGAGCCAAGCTATCACAACGTCTGCACAAGCAACATGTTTCGTTTCCAAAGCCACAGAAAAAGACACAATCTCTTGGCACAGACGAATGGGTCACATTCACTTACGCAAAATGAATCATTTGGTGTCAAATGAATTGGTGAATGGTGTTCCTCTTAAAAATTTCCATCTTCAAGACGTCTGTGTTTCATGCCAGAAAGGAAAACAAACGAAGAAGCGACACCCTACAAAGAAAGTCAACACGGTGGCTGTTCCTCTTGAACGTTTGCACATGGATTTGTTCGGTCCTGTCAAGCACAAAAGCATTAGGAATGATCAATATTGCCTCGTGATTACTGATGATTATTCAAGATTTTCTTGGGTGGCGTTCATGGCACACAAGAGTGAAACCTTCGGTATTATCAAAAACTTGATCATTCAGATTGAGAATCTTTACAACTTGAAGGTTAGGCGGATACGCAGCGACAATGGTACTGAATTCAAAAATCATGCCATGGCGGAGTTTTGCACTTCAAAAGGTATTCTTCACGAATTTAGTGCAGCTTATACTCCTCAACAGAATGGCGTCGCTGAACGTAAGAACCGCACTTTGATCGAGACTGCTAGGACTATGTTGGTAGAGTCGCAGCTACCCATTCCATTCTGGACTGAAGCTGTGTCCTCTGCATGCTATACGTTGAACCGAGTCCTTACAGTCAAAAGGCACAACAAGACCTGCTTTGAGCTTATCAACAAACGGAAACCAGACTTGTCCTATCTTGAACCGTTTGGAGCTCCTTGCACAATTATCGATCCTAATGGAAAGTTTGGGGCTAGAGCCATTGAGGGATACTTTCTTGGGTATTCCACCCCGAACTTAAGAGTCTGGAATCTAGAGACTAAAAGGGTCGAGGAATGGTCTGAAGTCAGAGTACAAAGGCACACTTTACCAGTCAGAAATCCTGGTCAGCCTTGGATGTTTGAGTACGATGACTTTTTCAATTCGATCAATGTTGAAGCCGTTGAAGAAAGTGCTGCGGCAAGGATGTTTTTCAAGAGCGACAATGCAACAGATTCACCGTTGGTTCATCCCATTATAGTCAATCAAGAACCATCTTCAGTGAACAATAATGCTCTCGACAATGAGGATTTTCAAGATGCTACCGAATTGAACGAATCTTCAGAGGATGATGAATTTCTCGATGCAGATCAAGAAGCTACAACAGCAGTACATGGTACTTCAGAAGGTACACCTCCAGTGGATGTCCCTCGAACAGCTGAAGCTACTGCATCATCCTCTTCGTCAATTCCGGGCCTTGAATTGATTGTTGATCTCAATCTCAACAATCTGGGTACAAATATTCCAGTTCAAGATAATCCAGAAACAAGGATTCATAATACCCATCCTCAACAAAACATCAACGGGAATGTACAAAGTGGCGTTCAAACAAGAAACATGTTGCGAAACAACAACAATGCAGGCTTGTATGCAACTATCCGAGAATCTGGTCAACAAAATGATTGGTCTTTCGCGTGTTATGTCTCACAGGAAGAGCCAAGAACTTGGAAAGATGCATTGAAAGATAGCTCATGGGTTGAAGCGATGCAGGAAGAACTGCAACAATTCCAGAAGCTTGGTGTCTAGAAACTGGTAGAGAAACCTGCTGGATACAAGAAGATTGGTACCCGTTGGGTGTTTAAATGCAAAAAGGATGACCGTGGGATCGATATCCGGAACAAAGCAAGACTAGTCGTTCAAGGTTTTCGTCAGATTAAAGGAATCGACTACAACGAAGTGTATGCACCTGTTGCACGGCTAGAAGCAATTCGGATTTTTCTGGCTTATGCCTCATTCAAAGGTTTCAAGGTATACCAGATGGACGTGAAAAGTGCATTCTTACATGGTGTGGTAGAAGAAGAGGTGTACGTCGAACAGCCTCCAGGTTTTGAAGATCCTATCCATCCCGATCGGGTTTGGTTGCTCAATAAAGCTCTCTATGGTCTTCATCAAGCACCGCGAGCTTGGTACGCAACCTTATCTAATTATCTGCTGGAGAATGGATTTCGAAGAGGTCTTATCGATTGTACTCTCTTCATCAAAGAACAAGATGGAGATCTTCTACTTGTACAGGTATACGTTGATGATATTATTTTTGGTTCTACTAATGATGTTTTGTGTAGGGATTTCGAGCGTGTTATGCAGGATAAATTCGAGATGAGTGCTATGGGGGAAATGACTTTCTTTTTGGGCCTACAAGTACAACAAACCGAGTCTGGGATATTCATCCATCAGACTAAATATGTTGGTGACATCTTGAGCCGGTTCCAGATGTCAGATGCAACGCCCATCGGTACCCCATTGCCACAAAATCACGGAATTACTCCAGACTTGAAGGGTCAAGATGTTAGCCCCTCACACTACCGCGCGATGATCGGATCTCTTATGTACCTCACAGCATCAAGACCAGATATAATGTACCCAACGTGCCTGCTTGCCAGATATCAAGGGAACCCGAAGGCCCCACATCTTGCAGCTGTAAAAAGGATTTTTCGTTATTTGAAGGGTTACCCTGACACCGGTCTATGGTACCCTAGGGATAATAACTTTGACTTGATCGCATTCAGTGATTCTGATTTTGGCGGATGCAAAATCGACGGCAAATCCACAACGGCTGGATGTCAGTTTTTGGGAAATCGCCTAGTCACATGGCAGTGCAAGAAGCAAACGTGCGTCGCTACATCAACATGCGAAGCTGAATACATTGCTGCCTCAAGTTGTTGCTCCCAAGTCCTATGGATCCAACAACAAATGCGTGATTACGGTTTTGAATTCCTAACTACTCCTATTTACGTTGATAATTCTGCTGCCTTACAGATCACTAAAAATCCTGTGCAGCATTCAAAGACTAAGCACATCGACATTAAGTATCATTTCATACGTGATTGCTTTGAGAAAAGGCTAATCGATGTTGCTTACGTCCACACCGATGACCAACGTGCCGACCTTTTTACCAAAGCATTTGACAAGTCAAGATTTGACTATTTATTATTGGTAAACGGCATTAAGGTCAAGCAAGAGTAATCCACATCGGAAAATCATTTTTGTAAATATCTTTGTGTTTTTAAATTTATCTTAGTTTATTGATTTTAGGGGGAGTAAATCCAAAAATTTGAAAATCCACAAACATCGAAAAATTTCAAAAACTCAAAAACAATAGAAAAACAAAAATGAGTTTCCTGGCGAGCAAAAGAGAAAATGATAGTACATCAGTGGTCTATCCAAACCTCTTTAAACTGAAATGCAAAATGAAAAAGGATAAGCAGCTCTATATAAGATGTATCGATAGGCTCACAATCATTTTAAAGTGTGCAGGGTGATATAAATCTTAAATCGACTGAAGACCAGGTGGGAACCATTCATTGGCATATGGTCTTAGTACCGAAATTTCGTTTGAGAGATTGCCGAGGTTCTGAGATATTCGGTCTTTATGCTGCTTATCATCTGGGTATCATGGTTGTATCTTTTACCGAAAAATAACGGGGACGCAAGTCTAGATCTTCCATGATACTATACATACGTGTACATACTGCATACGACCTCAATAAGTGATCAACAATCACATGTCCAATCAAATAAGTGATAATATATCACAAATTCTTTCCGGGAGTCAAGTTCGTCTCTCTGCTGTACGAAAGTACTGACCTGTTCACGGACTTGCTCCTGTGCCCTCATGCATATGAAAATCAAGTTCCTCATCAATAAGTGATTCTATCACATAGGGCTTGGTTTTCAAATCAAAATAAGTGAGAATCTCACATCATATACGGTCAATCAGATGATAATCGGTATACTCACCGGTAAGATGAACCCTCGTGCATACCTTGATACGGGAATGTGTCGTGATGTGGATGAACACCGGTCGGTAAGTATAAATTATACCTTAACGTATCCCCTCGCCATGATTACATCTGATAAGTTGAGCTTAAGTGGACAACAATACCGATAATTGTTATAGGATGCTTATCTTAATGTTAACTAATTGAACAAAGAGAGTGTTTTGACATGACCGTACACTGATATGATTCTCTTACCCTCGAAACTCACAAAAAGAATGTCTGTAAATATTTATTTACTGCTTTCAGTCTTTACATTTGAAATATTCAAAAATTCCAAAAAGATTTTATGTGTGTTTTAATATAAACCTTATAAAAGCCAAAAAGATTTTATTTCTATTTTATTTTCGATCGTACGATGTTGGAGCTCGAGTCTTCGTTACCTGAAACCTGAACGAAAACCGAAAACGACTTAATCTTCATAAACGGTCGAAATTTGCAAGCGTTGAAAGTTAAAATTGAAATTGATAAAATTTGTTAAACTTTCAAATTGTCGGACGGTGTTTGTTTGAACAATGGTCACATGTGTGTTGTTTGCTTATGATATTCCAAGCGGTTGTTCTCATTACGCGTTTAGATTTCTTGCATGTGCAGATTCTAAAGGCTAGGAGAACATGGTCGATGACAAGCTTCGCAATGAAGACACGACGTGAAGGCACTCAAATGATGAAGATGATCGAGTTGCCGCTGACCATCATCAACACCACAAGGATCTCACTTCATAAAGATAAAGACTTTCACGGGCATAACTTAAGGGGGAGCTTATGTTAAGGGAGAGTTTGTCAACACACTTCCTACATAAAACGGGGAGTTTGTTGGTACACTTTCTGCTTTCAAGACGTGAAGACTTTAAAGATCCTCCGACATTGAAGACGTGAAGAGACGTCAAAGACTTGAAGACACGGGAACTTACAAGAATGAAGATCGAGACAAAGCTACAGCCAGACAAAGCTACAGCCAAGGGGGAGTTTGTTGGTGCACTTATGTCTGCACTTTGTCTGTATTCGGTCACGATGTAAAACGATGTCTTTGTAGTCTTGTAAGTTTGACCAAGTCAACTATCCTCCTAGTTTGACTTGGACAAACAGTCAACATTATGTTTGTTAGTTGCTGGGTCGAAGGATGGTCATCGAAGGATCACTTATATCCTTCGATGATGATGAGCTCGATAGATGGACCTTCGATGGATGGACCACGAAAGATCAAATCTTTCGTGGTGCATCTGGATCATTCGAGATAATTCTGGTCGATAGATGATCCTTCGATCATCCTATCTGATCCTTCGACCGGACCAGCTGTGTTGGGTATAAATACCCGTGTGTTGTGTTCATTTCGATAGTTAGACACTCAGACAGATAAAGAACACACACACACACTAGAGAGAGTTTGCAAGACTGATTTGTAAACATTGAGCTGTAACTGGACCTTTCATACGTTTAATACAAGTGGTGTTAATCGTTGAACTTTGCGTGTCGTGTTATTGCGTGTTCTATCTCGGTTTGCTATTTCGGTTGGATTCCGCACAATCGGAGTGGTTCGTATACAAGGATTAGGCGACTAGATCCTCCCCTAGCCGGACCTACAAATGGTAAATCCAGTCAACCTAATAATAACCTTTACTGATGTTTTCTCAGTCGGGCCTGCTTCATAATCTGTTGGGTCAACTACTCAAAACTGATTTCTATATATTCTGTATAACCAATATCAAGTTACTTGATTTCTATATATTCAAAACTTTTTTGTCTCTTGATTTGAAGCATGTAATGACTAGTTACAAACAATAAACTTTAGTTTTTAAACCATTTTTTCCACAAATTTAATAGAATATTTTTATTAAAGTTATGAACGTTATTAAGTCAAAATGTCAAAACAATTCGTGTAATTTACTAAAATAAATAGTAAGGACTTAGGAGCATTCGATAATTATTTTAAGACCAATTTCTGTATTTGTTAGTTTTTTTTTCCAAACCTCAGTGGAATTTAACTTTATATTTAATATTGAAAGTGGAAAGAAATTGTTTGGAACGTACCAATTGGGTCTGAAAAAATTGTGTGAACACTTGTATTCTAAAACTAGATACAAAGACTTAAGTCCAGTTTAACTCTATGTTATATTTTGAAAGTGGAAAGAAATTGTTTAGAAAGTATCAATTGGGTCTAAAAAAATGTGTGAACACTTGTGAGTGTTTTACATGATGACCAACTTTTGTGATTGTTAACTAGATACAAATTGTCAAGACTTAAGTCTTTGAACGTATAATTTGGGACAAATATTAGTCTTGTAAGCAATGTTTTAAAAACCGGTTTTTATACTCTACCGGGTTGGTCTTAACATGGTTCAACCGGTTGTATTGGGTTGTACCGAACGGTAGAATCGGGTGACTAGCGAGGCCTATAATTCCATAAAATTACAACTATAACTTCAAAAGATAATACAAAACTTTATAATTCCATACTTAAAAATCAATTTTCCAACAAAGTTTTTTTTAAAATAAAAGTCTACAATAGGTTTATGCATTAGAGACTTGATTGCATCAATTTCAGGACCACTTAAAAGACGATATTCACTATTTCGTAATCCTCACCAGCAAGAACATAACTATTTTCATTTCCTACAATATAAAAAAAGAAGTTAATGAACGGGTTTTATCGTATGGATGATGTCTTCGGTAGCCAACTCAACATGTGAGATGAAAGAACTTCAAATTTTGGATCTATCTAGAAACAATCTAAGAGGAGGACTACCATCAAGCATGTCTCAAATGACCTTGCTAAACTATCTAGATGTGTCGTATAACAGCTTGTCAGGAAGAATTCCATCTAGCACTCAACTCCAGTCCTTTGAACCTTCAAGGTACACCGGAAATGCAGGATTGTGTGGACTTCCATTGCCCAAATATTGTCCAGGAGATAAAGTATTAGAAGGTCCACCCGTCAGTCGTGAAAGTATGGAAGGCGGGGAAGGCATAGATGATCTTCAAAGATGGTTTTATATCGGAGGGGCCACTGGTTTTGTTACCAGATTTTGGATGGTGTGTATTGCTTTAATTGTTAATCGCCGTGGGAGACATGCTTTTTTTCACGTCATGAATAGCCTTGAAAATTGGGTTTATGTGAAAGTGATGGTGTTCACCGCAAGATTGCGAAGGGTTTCACGTCCATAGTTGTAAGTTGGATTTCATTCTTGTTTTTGTGTGTTGTGTTTATTTCTTCTTGTTCTCATTTAGAGATGCACGTATAGTATTGTAAAATGTAATGCTCTATTAAGTTTTAAGTCTGTTTGATGAATAAAATTGCCACCAACACCATGGGTGGGCATTTCGCTTTGTTGTGTCAAATAGGACATTATGCTATATTGTGTATAAACACGACTTGCAACTACTAGTACAAGCCCAAAGGCAAGAAGAGCCTTAATGATTTATTGATAAACAGGGCTGTGAACAGGGCTACCCTGTTGTTTACATCAACTTTGTTGGTTAATGTTGTTAGTTAAGCTAGAAAGTTCTGTTAGTGCTTAATATGTAATTATTAGAAGTAGAAGGTTAGATGTGAAAGTATTGTAGTCATTCGTTGTTCATAAGATTATTATGTTTTGCTAGCTTATTGGTAGCAAGGCTCTGTTTTGAAGAACGAATTGAAAGAAGACTGTGATTAATTTCGCAGGAAGAAGAACAGTATAAGCGATTTTGAATCTTGAATGTGTTTCGTTTGATGCTTACAAGGTGTTCGATGAAATGTCAGTGCTTTATTTTGGTACTTTCTTTGTACTAAATCAAGTATATTATACAAATGAAACCTTTACGTTATAATATATATACGTACTCTTGCTTAGATATACGTTAATGTATGAAGTAACAGTGCTTTTCTAAGACACATGTGGCTGCAGAGTTATACTTGGGACCCATTACATGTGTGAGTAACTAACTACATACAAGACAAATATTGAGGTTTGTTAACTTAAATGACAGTATGATTGAAGTTTCTTTCCATTGGAAGGAAAAGTGAACCTTAGGGTTTTGTTTTTTATTTTTATTTTTACTAAACCGTAAAGAAACGAGAATGAAAAAAAAAAACAAGCAAAACCCGGCAACTTCAAATGTAACCATGGGTTCAGGTTCTGGAATTAGACATGCTGGTGCAGGTGCAGGTGCTCTAAGACCCGCATCCAACCCCATGGCGGGTTCAACAATGGGAATGGGTGCAAGGCCAGGGTTTGGAGGTGGTTATGGAGGTCTAAACCAGCTCAAGGGAACGAACAATATGCCTCAAAATATGGGTATGGGAATGAACAATGGCCAAGGGTTTCAAATGCAAGCACCACCTGCCGCCAGATTTATGCCGCCAGGAAATTATAATCCGATGATGGGTAGAGGTGGCGGTTATGGTCAGCAACCTTATGGTGACTACAGATAGAGTTTGCAGTGGTAAGCATAGTTATTGTGATATAAAAAGCTCATTCTGTATAACCAATATCAAGTTACTTGATTTCTATATATATATATATTCAAAACATTTTTGTCTATTAATTTTGAGTCATGTAATGAGTAGTAGCAAACAATAAACATTAGAATTTTAATCATCTGAATTTCACGTACATGAATAGATGACATTTCGTGAATGACCAAAGCATGTTAAACAATGCCACTTTCATGTATTTTTATAAAAAGAAGTGACTAAAACAATAACATGACATGACATGACAACATGACATTTCGTGTTATTTACCAAACTAAAATTGGGCATTATCTTTGCAATTTGGTTCTTACCATTGACTTGTAGAAGTTAACCAGTTGACTTCCATTCCCCCCCTTCTACAATCAATGAATTCAAAACAATCACTCAACATTTCACACAACAGAATCTCTGTGAATATTCCGGCGTCTTTCGGGAATCTAAAGGGTGTGTGAACAATAACAAGCTGACATGTAACACTCCCGTTGGTGGACAAATGAACACGAAGAACGCGTTCAGTTATTCTGCAAACAGTTGATTTAGAATTAAGTGTCCTGAGGGTTGGGCTATTCATGAATCTTAATCATGCACTACTCACTGAACTTTCTACATTTGTTCAAATTATAATAAAAATATGTAATAACATATGAAATATATAATCTTTATTGTACTACAGCTTAATAACATATCAGATGTATAGTCTTTATTGTACTATAGCTCAAGAATGTGTGTTACCCAGTTTCCTATTTTAGCAAGTAACTCCCTTTTGTTTCTGTTCTTGCATAAATTACTATTACTACTTTACTCAAAAGGGTAATTCAAAAAATCAAGAAACAGTTAGAATCTCAACTAGAATTTAAAAAACAACTAACTTTACTGGAACGGTCATTATTGGACTACGAACCTGAAGAGGTATGGTCCCAATTCCTTGCCCACATGGCAAGGACCACACCACGTTTCCATCCTATGTGGCGCTGACACCAACGAGATCATCCAGAAGCTTCTGGAAAACATCAAGGTGGCACCAAAGATGCTCCATCCGACATAAAGGACAACACGTGTCACCAATCATCAGGCGCCAAGTAGGCCTGCAGTAAATCAAGGAGCAGTCCGACAACACCAGTACGACGTCTCCAAAATAGGCAAATGTAAGCGCGCCACGTGTACCACTACACTGACCACAACAGAGGAGACCAAGAGGATATTCCCCTTGGTCGGACAGCTGGCGCGCAACCACAGCTGGCATCGCTGCTCCTCCCTCTTTCACCCTCCGATTATAAATAGGACCCTTCATCATCCAGGTTGAATCATCTCGCCCTCCATACTCTCACACTTAACACACACTGATTATTCTCCCTCAGAACAGTACTTATTCTCACGCCGGAGCCTAGTTAAGAGGGAAACCCCCATATTCCCCTCTTAACGAGACTAACGGTGTTGCTGTTTTGCAGGACCCAGGTCATTCCCACGAGTAAGAAAGGAGATTGAACCCACCGAAGAAATAACCCCACAGACTAACCTTGGTGTTAACCTGTGTTTCATCATTGGCGCCATCCGCTTTTAGCAAAAACCACTCTCATCTCTTTTCTTTTTGAAAAACACTCGTCAAAATGGCTGAACAAAACCCTTCTCACCCGGTAGATGGAGACGTTTCCTCTTTTGAACTCGTTTCGGACAATGTACACGTCCAAAGGGGTCAAAGGAACGAAATTATCCAAGAAGGGCCGATGAACAACGATTTTCCTAGTATCTTTGGGAGTGCATCCAGGGTGGTTACCCAAAACACAACAGGTGCTACTTTCCAAACCCCACCTAGGATCATCACCCAAACAACAAACGGAGCCACTTTCCAACCTCCGTCAGAGGTAGTCCAACAAACACCTCCACCAGTGCAAACACAGAACCATGGAGCTGGCCCATCAGCTCCATCGGACCAAACACAACTGAACTTCTCCGCACTACTAGGGCTACCCGAAGGAAAAACTCTGGCTTCCTGGTATGCCGAACAAGTGGCGTCTATAAACCTTGTCTACACACAGCTCAGTGCGCAGCAAGCTCTGCTTCAAGCACAAGCCAATCAGTCCGCATTTGTCACTCCACTGCAAAGGCCTTTGAGCGCTCCCATGCCTCAACAGACCAATGCATTCAATTTACGCCCTGAATCAGTACCTCCACCACACATCAGAAGGCCAAGTGCGCACGACACGCGCGATACTTACGGTGAAACAGAAAGCAATTATGTGCAGTACTCTCACCAACCAAGAAAGCTAATACAAAGTCGTCTAGGTCCGCGCAACATAAACGACGAACTCGGTAACCATGAAGACGAAGAAGACGAGACGTACAAAGAAAGCACAGTGTTCAGTAGGCTGCCACCAGAGCACGAAGCATACAAACCTCGCAAGCGCGCAGGTTACAACCCAGAAGCAGAACATGATTACACGTTGAGTTATCGTCCAGATGACATGGCTGAGAATTCAAAATTCATTAGAGAGATTGCCACGGCAGAGATTGATAAAACGAAATTGCCACACAACGTGGGCAAATACAACGGGCTGACAGACCCAGATGATCACCTTCAAGTTTTCAATGGTGCCGGGGCAACAGGTGGATGGAACTTACCGACTTGGTGCCATCTCTTCGCTCAAACCTTTGTCGGCGCAGCGCACGTCTGGTTTGACAGTTTGCCAGCCGGAAAAATTAAGTCATGGGTCGATTTCCGAGAGAAGTTCCTTGCACACTTCTCTCAGCAACGAAGGCACACTAGAGACCCGGCCGATTGTTTAAACATATGGCGCAGAGACCATGAAAGCGTGGAAGATTTCATTACAAGATATAACAAAGAATGTTTGGAGATTGGCGATGTGGGCGAGAAGATGATGCACGCACACTTTATGAGGGCAGTCAAGTGCGATGATCTAATCAAACGTGTAAAGGGAAGAGACGGGGACCCAAAGATTGGGAAACCTTCATTGAGGCAGCCAAAACCATTGCGCAGTCAGACAGACAGTTGACCGGTGACGACCACCGTCAGCGCGGATACAACCATAACGACCGGCATAACAAGAAAGGCAGAAGCCAACCATGGAAAGCATCCGGTCACAGAGAAAGAAGCCCAGTAAGAGAGGATGCGCGCCACACGATCAATCAGATAGCTCACCGGAAAGAGGTGAAAAGAGAAAACAGGGAGAAACAGTGGACACCACTAACAAAGACCCCTTCCGAGGTCTTGGCCACTGAGAATCACCAGTTCAAACCACCCCTTCAAATGCGAAACAAAAGGGGTCAAGATCCCAATCTTTTCTGCGAGTTCCACAAAGACACAGGGCACTTAACTGACGATTGTTTCAGTTTAAAGCAAGAAATAGAAAGGTCCTTAAGAGATGGAAAACTCACTCATTTGGTAAACGGCGGGAAGCGCGACTACCGCCAAATACAAAGAAGAGATGAAGGACCAGACAACAAAAAACTCCAGAAACTAGAAACCCATATGATCCAAGGAGGTCAGCGAAGACCAAAGAAAAACTACAACAAGCGCACACAGGACGATTCGTGGCGTGAAAGGCAGGTTGTTTTTCCGGTTGTAAGAGGAGGCCCAAGAGAACATCTCAGGCGTGATCGGGCACTACCAAACCAATTACATTTTCATCGATCCATGGAGCACCGCAGACATCATATATGAACAATGTTTCAATCAATTCGATCTGGAGGATAAGGCGCGCTTAGAACCAGTGGATTACCCACTCACTGGTTTCTGCAATGAAGCCGTCTTTCCCCTTGGGCATATATCATTCCCGGTGTTACTCTCGGATGGAAGGAATTCAAGAACAGAAGACGTCACATTCATGGTGCTGCCCGCGCACTCAAGGCACGACATACTCCTGGGAAGAGAGTCCCAAGGAGACTTCAGTATGATTTGCTCCGGACCACATTCAGCTGTGGGATTCCCAACGGAGACGGGGGTAGCAATAATATATGCAAGCAAAGAAGTACTAGCAGCAGATGAGCTCAGACCCGCAAAAGCAAGTAAACCAGCAACACGCGCGGAAGCAGAAAAATGGGTATTGAACAGCACATACCCGGAACAGACAGTTACCTTAGGACCTGCAATGTCCGATCTAACGCGCGCGGCGCTAAAAAAGCTGTTGTTCCAAAATATGGACGTGTTCGCCTGGACACCAGCAGATATGGTGGGTGTTCCACGGCACATAGCTGAACATCGATTAAACGTCTCAGAAGAAGCAAAACCGGTGGTCCATGATAAACGCCACTTAGGAGACATAAAGCACGACGCTATGAAAGAGCAGGTGATGGAGTTGTTAAGCGCAGGAATCATCAGAGAAGTCAGATACCAAACATGGGTAGCAAGCCCAGTGATGGTCCAAAAGAACAACGGTAGCTGGAGAATGTGCGTAGATTACAAGGATCTGAACAAGGCATGTCCACGCGACTGTTACGCCTTACCAGACATTGATGAAAAGATTGATTCGCTAGCAACATTCCGATGGAAATGTTTCCTTGATTGTTACAAGGGGTACCACCAGGTACAGATGGCCGTGCAAGACGAGGACAAAACCGTGTTCCGCACACCGACAGGGCTATACTGCTACACCAAGATGCCTTTCGGTTTAAAGAATGCGGGCGCGACCTATCAGAGGCTCATGAATGAAACTTTCCACGATGCTATCGGCAAGTACATCGAAGTGTATATGGACGATCTTGTCATTATGAGCAAAGAAGAGAATACAATGCTTATGAACATCCAGAAAACGTTCGACACCTTGCGCGGGGTAAGTATCAAGCTAAACCCAGCGAAATGCTCCTTCGGCATGGAGGAGGGGAAATTCCTGGGTTTCATCGTCACAAAAGATGGCTTCAAAGTGAATCCTGATAAAATACAAGCAATTGAACGCATGCCTTCACCTTCGACGATCAAGGAGATGCAAAAATTGGCAGGGCGGTTGGCAGCACTTAACCGTTTCCTGGCCAATCACGCAGCCAAATCTTTCCCGTTTATAAAAACTCTCCGAAATTGCATGAAGAAGAGCCAATTTCAGTGGACTCCGGAAGCCGAGAGCGCATTCCGCGAGATGAAAGATTGCCTCATCAAGTTGCCAACATTAACCGCACCAATCAAGGGAGAGCCCCTGGTGCTCTACTTATCAGCCTCCGACAGAGCAGTAGGAGCAGTGTTACTTGTTGATCGACAAGGTGTTCAAACACCAGTTTACTATGTGTCACAAACCTTGACTGACCCAGAAACCCGGTATGCCATCATGGAGAAACTAGTACTCGCACTGATCCATGCATCAAGACGGCTGCGCAGGTACTTTGCCAACCACATCATCCACGTGCTAACAAACTACAATATTGGCAACATCCTCGCAAGGCCAGAGATTTCAGGGAGACTAGCAAAGTGGGCAATAGAGCTCGGAGGCCATAATGTGGTTTTCAGGCCAAGACCGACAATCAAGGGCCAAGTACTAGCAGACTTTATGACAGAAG
Source organism: Helianthus tuberosus (assembly GCA_030545235.1). NCBI lineage: Eukaryota > Viridiplantae > Streptophyta > Magnoliopsida > Asterales > Asteraceae > Helianthus > Helianthus tuberosus. Next base: position 8,683,012 of record CM060362.1, read on the forward strand.
TACCTGACGATAAGGATCGGGAATGTAAAGCAATGGAAAAAGCCGAAAGACAGCAAGTAGAAGAACCGTGGTTGTTATATACAGACGGCGCGTCAAACGAAGACGGCGCAGGCGCAGGGCTCCGGCTAGTGAGCCCCGACAAAGATGAATTCACCTACGCCATACGCCTGGATTTTAAGAGCACGAATAATGAAGCTGAGTACGAAGCTTTCCTTGCTGGTTTAAGATTGGCGATCAAAATGGGAGTTAGACACATCGAAGCACATGTGGACTCCATGTTAGTGGCCGGACAAATCAACGGGCAATATGAAGCCAAAGGAGATACAATGGCGCTCTACCTGAGCCAAGCAAAGACGTTGCTACAAACCTTCTATTCCTACAAGGTGCACCACATTAATAGAAGCGAGAATAAACCAGCAGACGCGCTGAGTAAACTCGCCTCTACAAGTTTCCAACACCTGGCAAAGGATGTGCGCATAGAAGTTTTGAGCAACCCGTCAGTACCGCTAAGAGAAGTAAGCGTCGTTCAAGTGGGAACAACGTCATGGATGACTCCGATAATAGCGTACCTTCAATCTGGGATACTCCCAGATAACAAAGCTGAGGCGAGAAAAATCCAGTACAAAGCTGAACATTATCAGATGGTTGATGGAATCTTATACCGAAAGTCATACCTAGGGCCACTGTTAAGATGCGTCGACCCCGAAGACGCAAACTATTTGATTAGAGAAGTGCACGAAGGAATTTGTGGTATACATGCCGGACCAAGAATGGTGGTGGCAAAGGTGATGAATGCCGGGTATTATTGGCCCGGAATGCATTTAGACGCGGTTAAAGAATTGAGGAAATGCAGTGGGTGCCAAAGACACACCCCCAAAACGGCGTAGCCTTTTCAACAGTGGGGCATAGATATGGTCGGCCCTTTCCCCGAAGCCCCGGGTGCTGTCAAATTCATAATAGTCATAGTTGACTATTTCACCAAATGGGTAGAGGCAAAGGCACTTGCATCAACCACAGCCGCGGTCGTCAAAAAATTCATATGGGAACAAATCATATGCCGTTTCGGACTACCACTCAAGATCATCACGGACAACGGAACAAACTTTACCGAAGACAATCTTCAACAGTGGTTTAAAGAATTACACATCGAGCACACCTTCTCCTCGGTTGCGCACCCGCAGGGGAATGGTCAGGTTGAAGCTGTCAACAAAAGTATTGTCGACGGAATCAAGGCAAGGTTGGGAGAAAAAAAAGAGGTTGGTTAGACGAACTGCCCAGCATCTTGTGGGCCCACAGGACGATGCCCAAGACAAGAAACGGAGAAACACCGTTTAGCTTAGTTTACGGGTCCGAGGCAGTAATACCAGCGGAGATAGGATTGCTGTCACCATGAATGCTCTCAATGAACCTGATCAACAACGAAGAAGAGAGGAGGATCGACCTTGACCTCCTAGAAGAAAGGAGAGAAATGGCGGCAATAAATGAAGCAAAGTATAAAACGAAGCTGGAGAAGTATTACAACTCCAAAGTCCGAGTCTGCACCTTCAATCCGGGAGAATACGTCCTCAGAGACAACGAGGCCTCAAATGCTGAGAAACCCAGAAAATTGGCTCCCAAATGGGAAGGCCCGTATGTTATCGACACAGTACTCGGAAAGGGAGCCTACAAGCTGCGCACCATTGACAACAAGGAGGTTCCACGAACTTGGAACGCTCAACAGCTGAGAAAGTGTTACCTGTAAAAAGATTATGTAATTGCAACGGCTGAATCGCCAACACATTTATAGTAATACAAGAAGTGTTTGGCTATCTTTTTATCATGCAAATTTCCTGTCACAACTGCATATATTACTTTGGGCATACACGAAAACATCAATGGCTCGACCATTAGGAAACGTTGTAGACCTCCAAGGCCTGTCACAAACGAGTGCACAGCCGGGTCAGATACACAACTAAAGCCTAACAAACGCCAAATAAATACTTCGTGCCCACATAAACACGAAAACATCGAACACAGGACAAACAAACATTGTAAGCACCCCCAAGGCTGAGCACAGCTGAGTCCACACAATAACCTGTAATTCGATCACTTCGTATTCACGAACCAACATGCGCACTGTCGAATACCCAACTTACGAATGACGGCAGATGGATGTTCGGTGACGTCAAGAGCCTCTATCTTCGTTACTACAAAAGAACAAACCGTTAGCCTCGCCACGGAGGACCCCGGGAGGGGGATCCGTGACCAAGCTCCGGCGTGAGAGTAAGTAAACTTGCCGGAAAATGAGAGGAGCTTCCTCCGATGAATATAATCACCGGAAGGTTTCCACTTTGGTGTGAATCTATTTAATATGTATGTGTATTTAAATATGGGGGAATGTTGGTCGGAAGTTAATGAGAGGTGAGTAAATGAGGGTGTAGTAAATGAGGAAAAGCCGGAGATGATACCTGCCTTAGCTCCTTGATGCCTTCTCTTATATAACAGCCAACTCTTATCTCATTAGGGATTTTCCACATGTGATCTAACGGTTTCTGAAGGTTCTCGGGGGGTGCAGACACGTGTCTGACCCCCAACGGTAAGATGTTCCCCTTAATTAATGCCCAGCCAGAGAAGTACAGTAACTCAGTCGAGATCCTTTTCTTATCAGGCATTTAATGAGCTCTGCTCTTCCTGCTTAGCTGTTTCCCGCCAGTTTATAAAAGGAAGAGAAACCTTAGTGGACAAGGCAATTCTATTTTGTGGGCCTACGCGTAAATGGGCTTCCAGAAAAATGACCTAAAGCGGGTGAAGTGGGCTTCCCCACTGGCCCGTCGTCAAGTCATCTTTAGTCCCTGGTTCTGAGACCCGAGGCTCATGATCCGGGGCTGAGTCACAACCGCTTAAAAGGGGCGGTTTTCTTCCTGTGGGCCCACTCTAAATCAGTTATGGCCTATTGTCCCCACTAATCATCACGTCGCCGGATATCTATAGCGGGAGTTAATCCCCTAGTAACACGTGCTCCCTTTTTTGAATTTTGAAGGGACTATTGACATGACGGTTACTTGTATGTCAGTGGCACCTCTTTAAATACCCTGTTATCCTTTCCGATTTCTCGCTCAAACACTCCAACTCCTTTTTCTTTTTGTAACCATTTCCCTGAATCATAGCTTCTCCTCCGATTATGAGTCGTAGTGGCCGTTCATCGATAAGATCCATACTGACGGCGAAGGACTTGAAGTCCTTTGTTGAGGCGTACAACATTCCCGAGCGATTTTCTCCTTCTTTGCCCGGCCCTCATGAGCCGGCGGAGTGCACACCAGACAGGATACCCCTTTATACACTGGCTTTCTCCTCCTGTGGGGTTCGGTACCCTCTTTCCACTTTCAAAATCTCTTTGCTTCGTCACTTTGGTGTCCATTTTTCTCAGATTCACCCTTTAGGGTTCATGAGGGTGGTCCATTTTGAGTTATCCTGTGCAGCCATCTCGGGAGAGCCCTCTATTCCCTTGTTTTGCATGTTCTACAGGCTTATTTCGGACGGAGATTGGTTTACCTTTGCAAAACGACAGAACAACGTCTCGAAGCCCTGTTACAGTTTCATGCCTACCTCCACTTATCCAAAGGACTGGAAAAGCAGATTCATCTTTGTTTCTGCCGCTATGTTGCCGGAGTCCCCTCTGCCGAAGGATCTTGATGCCGCCATCGAAGACGCTGTTCCTACTCTTTCTGCAGCCGAAACCCTTCAGTGGAAATGGATGTGCGAGAATCCAACGAGGGCATTCACTTTTTCTGAAGGGATGCTTGCCATGGGAGGGTTGAGCCCTTCCTATCTGGTTCGTCCGAGGGCTTTTTTCGGCAAAAGGGTACTTCTTTGTTCTTGATCTGTTTCTTATGGTTAGTGTCTTAAAGATCGTGCAGTCATCTTTAGTGTCTCTTTTTTGTGTAGAGATAACTTTGTGGAGGCTACTTCAGGGTGATTCCAAAGATGTTAAGTATGTGGTTGACAACGAGATTGACCATAGGCTGAATGCGGAGGTGCAGGTTACTGGGGGATCCACCCAGGCCGGGGGCTCCATTGCCGTGGGTGGTGACGAGGAGAATCCCTCTGATGAAGAGGAAAGTTCTCCTGACCTTCCTCCTGTTCATCCCTCTGGCCAAAGCGGTGACGAAGATGTGGAAATCCAGTTGGTTCGCAAGAGAAGATCTGCCAGTCCTCAGCCGGCCCCTGCTCCCCGTAACATCCGTCAAAGACTTCGGAGTGCCAGTGGTCAAAAACCTCCTCCTTCATCGAAAGCTGCTTCTGATCTCCCCCCTGCTGGGGTCAAAGGTTCCCTGTCTAAACACCTGAGGTCTTCGAGCTTAGTGAGTGCTCCTCTGCTGGTGAGCTTTATTTTCCCTTGATCTCATTTTTTCTGTCTTTTGCCTTGCCTCTGATGTTCTTTTTCTTACTTCTCAGGGGAGTTCCCGGGAGCCCATAGAGGTTCTTACTAGTCCCTCTTCTTCCCGTGTCCGGGATAAGACCTCTGAGGTGGGGATAGCTCGTTTTTCCTCAGCTTTCGAGCTTTCTCCCTCCCATGCTACTGGGACTAGCAGACCTACTCTCCTCGAAGGTCCTGCTCATCGGTCTCCTCTTGCCCCTCTGTTTGCCGATGCCATCCCTTTTGCTTATGTTCCTAAATGGAAGGTGACTAGCTCCTCAGTGATAGGGACTCCCGAAGCCGCTAGGGACTTTTTGAACCATGCTGTTCCTCCCTCACACAAATTTGTAAATTCTGCTCTGAGGGACGACCTCTTCGAGGATCAGTATAGCATGTCCCTGTGTGAAAGCTTTTTTAGGGGCGCTGGGATGTTGCAGAGAATCGACGATCTGAGGAGGGCAAATGAAGGGCTTAAGGCTGAGCTTAAGGCTTCCCAGTCTGTTGTTGTTGGGCTTAGGTGCCAAGTGGTTGATGCTGAGAGGAAGTTGCAGGAGGGGAAGGTACATAGTCTTCTCCCCCCCCCTCCCCCCCCCCTTTTTTTTGTACTTATTGATTTTTTATCCAGGGAGCTGGAGCTATGCTTGAGAGGAAAGAACGGGCTTGGGAGCGGGAGATGGCAGCGCTGGTTGAAGAGAAGGAGGAGCTTGCTGCTGAGCTGAAACATTCGAAGGAAGTTGGCTCCGTCTCCCAGGAGCAATTCGATGCCATGTATGCAGAATACGGGATAATTTCCGATGACAACCAACGATTGGCGGGGGAAAAGCATTGGCTAATTACTGAGGGTTTTGGAGCCTTCCTTGCTGCTGTTGCTCAGTCAGAGGATTTCAAGAGCGGCCTGGAGGAGGTGTACAGGGCCTACAGGGATGTTGGGTACCAGTCAGGATTGAAGGATGGCTATAAGTACTCCGCTCAAGGCTTGGACAGAAAGGAGACTCCTCTTTATAATTCCAAGGTAAAGAAGAGGTTGTCCAAGTTGAATGATGAGTTTGGGCATAAAACCCCGGCCATTCTTGGGAAAATCTTGGAGCATCCCCTGATCTCTATTGATGAACTGAAAGCCTTGTTCTCCTCTGTCGGTCCTTCGTCTCCACCATCTCTTTCCGGGGGTGATCCCCAATGAATTTCAAACACTTAACACATTTCGATATGGTTGTAATAACTTTTACTTACCCTAGGATACTTTTGTGTTTTGCTTGACTGTTTGGGAGGGGTCCTTTATGTCGGGGACCGCCTCAACTTCTAATCACATGGGTTATGATTGTATATTGCTTCTTTGCTTTGTTGCCTATTTCTTGCTGTGGTTGTTTGTCTTACAGGGGTTTTTACCGAAGGTCAGTCTGGTGCTTCCCTGGAGATTTACGGACCGTTTGGCGAGGAGTCGTGTTTTTATTTCATCTTGCTGTATTTGCATGTTGTTTACTCTTGCCAGAGTCATTGAGGCCTTTCTTTGTATATGTACTTTGTATTAATAAAGCAGATTCCCTCTCGTGGTTTTGTATGCAAGAGTGTGTTGTGTTTTTTGTTTGTTTGTTAAACTATGATTGTCTGTTCGAGGCCAATCGATGGACAAGCTTATAACGTGGCATTATGTTTTTGACTTGTTCTGTCCGTTTTGGGTTAGCTAGACCCTTATCAGCCCCACGGCCGGGCTTTTGGCATGTTTTGGATGCCTTGTACACGTGTGCTCGTTTGTTCTAGTTTAGATTTAATGGTGTTCCTGGGCACGTCTGCCTAGGTATGATGTCCATTGTTTTTTTCAAAAGGGGACGTGTTCTGTCCGTTCTTCATTTAATTCTTAGGGGTTTTACACTTCCCGTTAAAGATTGTTACAAAAGGTCTGTCTTTGGGGGAGCCCCAGACTAATAGTTAGTTGTTACAAAAGTGGCTCTTGGCCGTTTTCTTTGGGGGTGAACCCCTTACACGTAATACTTCCTAAGCTGCATGAGATTCTAGGTCCTGGGGACCTCCTTGCCTTCAAGCGTTTCCAACTTGCAAGTTCCCTTACCATTTGCCCATATGACTCGGTAGGGACCCTCCCAGTTGGGGCCTAACTTTCCAGTGTTTTCTTGCAAGCTGGCTTCATTGGCTCTAAGGACTAGATCCCCCGGGACGAGGTTGAGTTTCTTCATCCTGGTGTTATAATAACTCTCCAGTAGCTTTTTGTATTTGGCCTCCCTGACTGCCGCTATCTCCCTTCTTTCTTCCAGCAGGTTCAAGTTCATTCTGAGGTTCTGTTCATTTTCTTCATCTCGAAGCTTCATCCGGGCAGTCGGGGATCCTATCTCGGCGGGGATGACAGCTTCCGTCCCGTAGGTAAGGCTGAACGGGGTCTCCCCGTTGCAACTTTTGGGAGTGGTTCTGTATGCCCATAGCACGAATGGAAGTTCTTCCAGCCAGCCTTTTTGTTTTCTTCCAAGCCTTCCTTTCATTCCCTTGATGACGCTTTGGTTAGCTCTCTCCACCAATCCGTTGCTCTGGGCATGGGTGATGGAGGTAAACACTTGTAGAATCTGCATCTGCTCGCACCATGGTTTGAAAGGCTTTCCAGCAAACTGGACCCCGTTATCGCTCACCAGTTCCTTTGGGACCCCATACCTGCATATGACATTATCCAACACGAACCTTCTCATCTGCTCTCCGGTAATCTTTGCCAGGGGCTTCGCTTCGATCCATTTGTTGAAATAATCAATGGCCACCACTACGTATTTGATTCCTCCCGGGCCCTCCGGGAAGGGCCCAATTATGTCGATGGCCCATTTTTGGAATGGCCAGGATGTTGACACTGGTACCATGGGGTGTTTGTGTATGTGGGTCATTGGTGCATGTACTTGCCAGTTATCACATTTTTTAATTTCCTCAGATGCCGTTTCGTACATTCGTGGCCAGTAAAACTCCGCGTTCATTGCTTTTGTCACTATTGTCCTTGGTCCCGAGTGCATTCCGCAAATCCCTTCGTGCATCTCCTTAACCACATATTCAGCTTCTTCCATGTCAACACACTTCAGGGACGGGCCCAGGTATGATCTTCGATATAGCTCTCCTTCGATCAGTTCATATTGCAGGGCTTTGACCCTTATCTTTCTGGCTGCCCATTCTCCCTCGGGTAGAATTCCGTCTCGGAGGAACTTAATAATTGGTGTCATCCACGTTTCCTGAGTACCCTCAATTGTAACAACCTCCTCTATGTTAAGGGAAGGAGATGTCAGGACCTCCACCTTGACTTCCTTCGCGAGGTGGTCGAATGCTACCGAGGCCAGCTTACTGAGGGCATCCGATTTTCTGTTTCTTCCACGGGGGATGTATTCCAGTTTGAAAGTTTTGAATGCCTTAGTCGTCTGTTTTACTTTTGCCACGTATTGGGCCATGGTGCCATCTTTGGCTTCATATTCCCCTTGGTACTGTTTCACTACCAGTTGTGAATCAGTGCTAGCCTCTATGTGTCCTGCTTTCATTTTTTGTGCCAGCCTCATTCCCGCTAGGAGGGCCTCATACTCTGCAGTATTGTTGGTGTTCTCGAAGTCCAACCTTATGGCATACGTCAGTTCGACCCCCTCGGGGCTTATCAGTGTGATTCCTGCCCCACTCCCTTCTTCACTAGATGCTCCGTCGGTGAGTAACTTCCACACCGCCTCGTCTTCCTTCTCTCTTTCTTCTTTCTCTAAGGCTTCCCATTTTAACAGTTCCTTCTCTTCGTCCTCGGGGACTTCTGCTAAGAAATCGGCCAGTATCTGTCCCTTTATGGCCGTCCTGGGCTTAAACTCCAGAGAGTGTTCCCCTAACTCCACAGCCCATTTAGCTAACCGTCCTGACAGTTCCGGCCTCCTGAGTACCTTCTGAAGGGGTTGATCAGTCATTAAGGTAATCTTGTGCCCTTGGAAATACCTCCTGAGTCTTCGGGATGCGAAGACAAGAGCTAATGCGAGTTTCTCCAGAGGCATGTATCGTTCCTCGGGCTCTTAAGCGTTCTGCTGATGAAATATATGGGGATCTGTCTCCCTTCCCGTTCTACCATCATGACCGCACTTATGGTCGTTTTCGAGGCAGATAGATACAGGAGCAACGGGTCCCCGGGTACTAGGGTGGCCAATGTCGGGAGCTTGCAGATGTAGGCTTTCATTTCTTGGAAGGCAGCCTCAGCCTCTGTGGTCCATCTAAACTTGTTTGTCTGGAGGCAGTCTTTCAATACTTTCATAAAGGGAAGGGTCTGTCGGCTACCTTTGATAAGAAACGGTTCAACGCTATTAGTCTTCCGTTTAGTTGCTGAATGTCCTTCAGGGACCTGGGGGATCGCATCTCAGCCACCGCTTGGGTTTTCTCCGGATTTGCTTTGATCCCTCCCTTGGTGACCACTACTCCCAGGAAATTCCCCTCCTCTACTCCAAAACAGCACTTCCCAGGGTTTAACTTCATGTTCACATCCTGCATAGTGTTGAGAGTCTCGGCTATATCGTCTATCATGGCCATCTCTGTCAGGCTTTTGATAACAATGTCGTTGACGTACACTTCTAGGTTCCTTCCCCGTTGTTCCCTGAACAAAGTGTTCATGAACCTCTGATATGTGGCTCCGGCATTTTTAAGACCGAAGGGCATCTTGGTGTAGCAGAATGTCCCTTCGTCCGTGATGAAGGCAGTCTTTTCTTCGTCTTCCGTTGACATCTGGATTTGGTGGTACCCCTTGTAGGCGTCCAGGAAGCACTTCAGGGGGTACTGAGACAAAGAGTCTACCTGAACGTCTATCTCCGGAAGGGGGTAACAGTCCTTAGGACATGCTTTGTTCAGATCTTGAAAGTCAATGCACATTCTCCATCCCCCGTCTTTCTTTTGAACCATAACCGGATTGGCGATCCAGGACGGATACTTCACCTCCCTAACTATCCCTGCCCTGAGTAGTTTTCTGGTTTCCTCGCAAGCAGCCCATCTTTTGTTGGGTCCCATGCTTCGCTTTTTCTGTTTCACTTGTTTTGCCCATGTGAAACTGTTTAGCCGGTGCTCGGTCAGGCTTCTGGGGACTCTTGTCATGTCCCCATGTTGAAATGCAAACACGTCTATGTTGTGGAGAAGTAACTCCTTCAGGGCACTCTTTCACTTGTCACTTAGGTGGCTTTCCACTTTGACCGTTTGTTCTGGGAACCTGTCGCTAAGGACCCACTCCTCTATTCCCTTTTTCCGGGATTTCTCAGGTGTCTCCTCTTTGGATACGGAGGAGACTACCTCATAAGCAGATTTAACCCATGCTAGGCCCTTCGGTGTCCGAAATACTAAAGCTCCGTGGGGGGTGGATGCATGTGCCTGTAAGTCTCCAATTCCAGGTCTTCCCAAAATTGCATTGTACTTCGAGGGTGCCCGGACCACTGTGAAGGTCAGATTTATCGTTCGGACCCGATCTCCTACCCCGACTGTGAATGGGAGCCTGATCTTTCCCAAGGGGTGTGATATGCTGTTGTTGAATCCTACCAAGGGGATAGAATCTTCCTCCAATCGATCTCTTACATCTCTGTCGAATCTAAGGAAACAATGCTCGTATATTACCTCGACACCGGACCCCCCGTCCACATGTATCCAGGACACCTTATGGCCAGCTATTATGGCCGAGATGTTTAGGGGAAGTCGTTGCACTTCGCTTTCTTCCAGGTATGGCATGAGGATGGGAGCTTTCATGCAGTTCGGGGAGCCCAGGATCCTGGCTTTTACACTCCGGGTGGTATCAAATTCATTCCTCCTTCTAATCATATCAACATCTGCCCTCCCAGGCTCCCTTACATCTCTTCCCTTACGGTCCCCCCCCCCCCCCCTCCCTCTTTGATTTCTTTAACCAGATGGGCTAGCCTTCCCGTTTTCACCGCGGTTTCTATTTCCCTTTTTTGGTACATGCAGTCATCGGTTTTGTGGCCAAAGCCTTTGTGAAAATCACAGTATTCATTTGGTTGTGCCTTCGGGCCGGGCTTTATGGGCGTCCTTGGGAAGGAGTTCTTTACCCTTTCAGTGGCCAGTATCTCACTTGGTGTCTTAGTGAGGGGGGGTGAAATTATCAGAGTACAAAGAGGGACCCCTCCCTCGGGGTCTGTACGGGGAGTACGAGGGTCTCATTCTGTCATGCATCATTCTATCAAAAGCTGGTTTTCGAGAGTAGGGTGTACCTTTGTCAGGGGTCTTCGTGGCTGGAGTGACCCTCCGAGGTGTGACATCCGTCTCCTTAGCTTTGCTGACCGTGTCTTTCCCTCTGACAAAGGCCCTGACCCTGTCCATGAGGTTGTCAAACGAGTGGGGAAACTCCTCCCCCAGTTTTTCGCACAGCTGTGCATGCTTCAGCCCGTTTATGAAGCTACTGATCTTCATGACCTCCGGGACGTCTTTGATGTTCGTGCTTTCCTTGACGAATCTCTCCATATACTGGTCTATTCGTTCATTGTCCCTCTGTCTTATATGGAGGATCTCATTTGGATTCTTGACTACTTTTCTCTGTTGACCAAAGTTCCTAAGGAACTTCTCGCTTAACTCTTCGTAACTATCTATTCCCCCTGGAGGGAGGCTGTCAAACCAAAGCCGGGCTCCCTCCGTCAGAGTTTGTACAAACATGTGACACCATACAGGCATGGGCCATCGCCCCAGTTGCCCCGCTCCCCGGAAGGCATGCAGGTGATCCTCAGGGTCTCTCGTTCCGTCATAACGATCAAAGCCTGGGGGTAACTTTGTCTTGGGGGGCATTGGTGCTTCTGCAATTCTTCGTGTGAACTTTGAGACTTCGGCTAAGTCTCGTGGTAGATAGGGTTGATCTAGGCCACTATCACCAAGGTCGTCCTTTTCCTTTCCTTTCTCCTTTGACTTCTGTCCTGTGATAAGGTCCTCCCTTTCTTCTGAGGACATTTGCCTGAGGGCCGTCATAAATGTCTCCAGTGGGTCACTGCTGTTCTTATTTTGAAGGCCTGTTCCCTCTTGGTTGGAAGGTGTGTCAAAAGAAAGTCTAGCCCTAAGGCTGTCAAGTTTTTCCGGCCTCTTTAAGTCTTCAAGGCACTTGGTTAGCCTCTCCCTATGCATGGCCACAAAATCTGGGGTGATATGCTCCGTTCTTTCAGGGTTTTCCACCTGGTTCTCGTTGCCTTCTTCATGGGTAATGTCCTCTATAGTGACCCTGTCCAGATCATTTTGTGCCGCTTGGGTGATACGTGAGTTAGGTGGGGTTGTCATGTCGTTCTTGATGGAATAGGCTGCTCTTCAGACGTCGAGTTTTGATGTGGGAACACCGGGCAGGCCAAGGTCCCACGGATGGCGCCATTGTCGAATACCCAACTTACGAATGACGTCAGATGGATCTTCGGTGACGTCAAGAGCCTCTATCTTCGTTACTACAAAAGAACAAACCGTTAGCCTCGCCACGGAGGACCCCGGGAGGGGGATCCGTGACCAAGCTCCGGCGTGAGAGTAAGTAAACTTGCCGGAAAATGAGAGGAGCTTCCTCCGATGAATATAATCACCGGAAGGTTTCCACTTTGGTGTGAATCTATTTAATATGTATGTGTATTTAAATATGGGGGAATGTTGGTCGGAAGTTAATGAGAGGTGAGTAAATGAGGGTGTAGTAAATGAGGAAAAGCCGGAGATGATACCTGCCTTAGCTCCTTGATGCCTTCTCTTATATAACAGCCAACTCTTATCTCATTAGGGATTTTCCACATGTGATCTAACAGTTTCTGAAGGTTCTCGGGGGGTGCAGACACGTGTCTGACCCCCAACGGTAAGATGTTCCCCATAATTAATGCCCAGCCGGAGAAGTACAGTAACTCAGTCGAGATCCTTTTCTTATCGGGCATTTAATGAGCTCTGCTCTTCCTGCTTAGCTGTTTCCCGCCCGTTTATAAAAGGAAGAGAAACCTTAGTGGACAAGGCAATTCTATTTTGTGGGCCTACGCGTAAATAGGCTTCCAGAAAAATGACCTAAAGCGGGTGAAGTGGGCTTCCCCACTGGCCTGTCGTCACGCACATAAACGACAGAATAAAACGTTGTAATAAACACAACACAACCTGTCAGCGCCATCATTCATTCGTGATACCTGAATCAAAGTAATTATACATGCACATATTATGACGTTAACAAACTTTGCAATAAAACGAAGGCAAATATTGACATAACAAAACGTCAAGCATCACCAATTGTTCAGAAGCACGACAGATAAACAAAAATTAAAATTGTTCACGAAATTGTCAAATACAGGACCACCTAAGGTCATACGCGGCACGCAGGCCGGAATCCCTCATTCAGGATGACTGGTCCCAGCACCTCCAGCCGCGCCACCTTCATCGCCAAGAGCCTTTTTCAACAGGGCAACACCATCAACCTTTCGAGCCAATTTTTTAGCAGCCTTAACAACAGCAAAATCTAAAGACGCGAACTCCCGTCTTTTTGCAGTATAGGCTGCACCACAATCCTCCTTCCACAACTCAAAGTGATGCTCTTTCTCATTATTAAGAGCTGCAGCTCTACCCTCGTTATAACCATCCTTGCGCCCGCTACTATAACCAGCTTGCCCCAACTCAAACATATAGTTGGCAAGTTCGTGGGAGTTCACTATACGATCAGCAATCTACAAGAAACACACAAATAAGAGAAACAGTTCATGAAAAACATAAAATAAAATAAAGGAAGCTACCAGAGGCACCGCGCGCAAAAGCAACCACTTGCAATCAGCTGATGCTTCCTCAGCAAGGAATTCAGAAGCCTTGCATTCAACAGCCTTCTCTTCAAGACGGCGTTCAGCAGCTTCACAATCAACAACCTTCTGCTTGGCAAGTTTTTCCAGGTTGGCAATACGATCAACATACTCCTTTTCTTTCTTCTCAAACACGACACGCGCCTTTTGAGCTTCCTCAGCAAGCTCTGCCTTCTCACCAGACAAACGTACAATAGCGTCACGTTGAGATTTCAGATCCGCATTAGTACGCTCGCACGCAGTTTCCCAATTTTTCGGCTTATCAGCATTGGCTTGCTTCTCTTGGGCGAGTTTCTCCTCTGCATCAGATAACCTCCACACCAACCCTTTCTTCTCAGCATTGAATTTTCTCTCTCTTCCACAAATAACCTTTTCTCATTTTCAAACTCAAGAGTGTCCTCCCCCATCAGCTTCCACTCACGGACAATCTCCTGAGAAGTGGACCAGAAGTTAACCCCGGCTTGAACATGATCATCTAACAGTTCTAACCGGTGGCGCCTCTTCTGAAATAATCTTTCAGCTGGGGGGAGAGACAGAGAGAAAAAATCATGACAATTTTCAAGATTATTCATCCGAGAGCCCTGGGTCAAACGCCAGCGAGGAGCATGGGGCAGATCATCGCACGCTGGGTTATGGGTGTCCCAAGAACCACCCCGAGCATACTCAAAATCAAGACTCCGGACTACCCCGGAAGTTGCACCACCACCATCACCCGGTGGGCGTTTGGTATATATCATTTGATGAGGAGCGGTCCCACTCGACTCCAATTCGACGTCAATGTTTTTACCACGATCAACACCACCAGCACCACCCGCAACATCACTACCACCCTCCCCTACCTCCTCAACATTCACGACATCCTCTTTCCTCTTCTCACCAGGGGTTTCACGAGGAGGAGACAACCCAAACGTCCTCGACGGCGGAGATTCTGGAGGAGTAATTTTCGAAATATCAATTTTGTGTGAGGTCTTGGCTGGTTTGGCACCTGCCCCAAAACGAGCAACACATTTAGAGCAAAGAGGGGAAAGTAAGCAAAAAGAAAAGACAAACTGGAAACCAAAAAAACGAATACCAGAAGCCTCATAAATCTTCTCCAATAAATCACCAGTTTTCGCAGTAAAAAGACCCATGTCAACCTCCGACTCAGAAGGGGCAGGAATATCCTCTTTTTGGAGTTTAATCTTCTTTGATGCAAGCATAGCAGCAGCCTGCTCATCAAGCTTTCGCTTTTTATCATCGAAAGCCTTTTTCTGCATCATCTCTGTTAAAGTAGCACGGTCCTCAGGGTCCGACTCAGGATGCTTCTCTCCGGCCCCTAAACCGGACAACGTATCAGAAACTACAACGTAATCTAGGACACGAGGAGTATGAAGTCGCTTACGAGGAGTCTCAGTGGCAGTTTCTTCAGCTTTTTTCCCCTTCCCTTCCGGTTTGTCAGCTTTCGCTTTTCTCCTCGTCTCCAATTGCTCAGCGGTCTCAACCGGCATCTCTACATCATCATCAACAGGCTCGTTCACCGGCTCGTGCACAACCCCCTGCGCCGGACCTGCACGCGGGGAACGAGAAGTTAGGTCTTCAAAAGATCTGCCAGACCCAACACTCGAGAGAACAATAACTTCCTCTCGAACAAAATCAAAAGCATCATCATCATCCTCACTATCTTCACCTAAACCAATGTTGGCATAAGCAGTAAAACTCTCATTGGTCGGATGCAGGAAACGACCACGAATCTGATCCAACCAGGGTCGTTTCTCAGGCTTTTGGATCGCCTCCACCATGGCGCCGCCGGCTCTCGGGTCCAGTACATTCAACAAAGTGTAACCCACTGCAAAAACACGAAGATGAGGAGCAACGACAAAAGTAATACAAAATATATAAAAAGGAAAGACAAAAGGTTATGGAACATCACTCACATTTACCCCCATATCCATAAACCGGAACGCCCAACGGATGCTTAGGAATCCACTTCATGCTCATACCGGCACCCACCAACGCCATCTCCTCAAGCTGAAGGATCGGAGTGGCTTTACGAGTCAACTTTGTATACCAGTCTTGTTCAGAAAAATTTGCAACCACATCAACCTTGGGGATTCCCTCACTCCCGGCCCGGTAATGCATATCCACCGGGATGACCCCTCGGCGAATATAGAAAAATTTTGATTTCCAGTCATGAAGACTCTTCAAAGGCACAGAACAAACTAGAGCAACGCCGGTCCGAGCATTAAACGAATAAAAACCACTTGTATATAAAACAGTATAAAAGACGTTGAACATCTCAAACGTCGGATCCAAACGGTTCGCCATGCAAACAAACTCAAAGTGAGTCACACGGGGAAGCCCAATAGCTTTGATCTGAGAAATGTGCAGCCCATAGTTCCTCAACACATCAGCAGTGAATCTAGTCATGGGGAGCCTGAAGTTGCCTTCCCGGAAGAAAGCAGCATACAAAGTGATATAACCGGGAGGAGCATCCATGGCAGTAGAACCTGGGGTGGGAAACTGGGCACCCCATCGGGAAGGAAACCCATCTCCCTCACCAGGTTATGAAATTCCTCCTCTTTCCACCCTATTACCGCCTGATCCGGGCCTAGTGGAGTTTTACCTTTGTTCCTCTTCTTCCTTGAAGCAGGATTTGCTCCAGACATATTCGAAAGCTAATATGAGTGAACTCTAGAAGAAAGGTGAAGAAGATGAAGAAATGGGAGAGAAATCAGGAATTCATTTTGAAAAGTGAAGGTTGAGAAGCAACCGCCTTGTATTTATACCCATCGCATTTAATGTGATGGGTAGTGAACCGTCATCGGTGCAGCAGGACACCCAATAAAGGAAGGACACGTCAGAGGAGAGAGAAGACGCCATCACCTTTTTTCGGAAACGTGTGCAACAGACACCTGCCACCATGACATAAAGTAACTGACATGACTGATAAGGCGCCTGTTCAACTGACACCAGACAGTCACATCAGTCGCCTACTCCCAAGACCACAAAACTTCCTCCTGAAGAAAACAGCAAGTGCCATCGCGCCATGCGTCCATTTGGCTCAAACTTTTACAAGTTTCCAAAACCCATGCGCCATGCGTCCATCCGGCTCAACTTTTAAAAAAAAGTTGCCAGAACCCATGCGCCATGCGTCCATTCAGCTCAACTTTTACAAGTTGCCAGAACCCATGCGCCATGCGTCCATCTGGCTCAACTTTTACAAGTTGCCAAAACCCACGCGCCATGTGTCCACTTGGCTCAACTTTTACAAGTTGCCAAAACCCACGCGCCATGCGTCCACTTGGCTCAACTTTGACAATTGCCAAAAACCACGCGCCACGCGCTCATCAAGTGAAATCTTTTAGGTCTCCCATAACAAACGCACGCCATAACAACCACTACCTTCATAAGTCCAGAATCCCTCCTAGGCGATCAACTCACCTAGAAGGCACACTGGACTTGGGGGACTTGAAGAGGTATGGTTCCAATTCCTTGCCCACATGGCAAGGACCACACCACGTTTCCATCCTATGTGGCGCTGACACCAACGAGATCATCCAGAAGCTTCTAGAAGCTTTTGGAAAACATCAAGGTGGCACCAAAGATGCTCCATCCGACATAAAGGACAACACGTGTCACCAATCATCAGGCGCCAAGTAGGCCTGCAGTAAATCAAGGAGCAGTCCGACAACACCAGTACGATGTCTCCAAAATAGGCAAATGTAAGCGCGCCACGTGTACCACTACACTGACCACAGCAGAGGAGACCAAGAGGATATTCCCCTTGGTCGGACAGCTGGCGCGCAACCACAGCTGGCATCGCTGCTCCTCCCTCTTTCACCCTCCGGCTATAAATAAGACCCTTCATCATCCAGGTTGAATCATCTCGCCCTCCATACTCTCACACTTAACACACACTGATTATTCTCCCTCAGAACAGTACTTATTCTCACGCCGGAGCCTGGTTAAGAGGGAAACCCCCATATTCCCCTCTTAACGAGACTAACGGTGTTGCTGTTTTGCAGGACCCAGGTCATTCCCACGAGTAAGAAAGGAGATTGAACCCACCGAAGAAATAACCCCACAGACTAACCTTGGTGTTAACCTGTGTTTCATCAGAACCGAATGTCGGTTTCCCAGTTTCTATACTTAGCAAGACATCGGCGGTTGTTTATGTTCTCCTGCACAAATTTCCATTTCGCTTAAACGGGTAATTCAGAAACTTTACTAGATTATAAATTTCCTGCATAAGAGTATGCAATGTCATCATCTGCTGTTGTGTCCCTCATACACCTGTCAATCATGACCCGTAATTAAATATAGGTTGACATGGGTCACTCAGTTATGCAGCGGGTCGCTGCTTATTAAACTAGCTAACTTAGAACGGGTCCAGTTGATACTCTTTAAAATGACCCGGTTTGGCCGGTGGACCTGTTAACTGATCCGACCCCGACTGCTATGAAATAATATCTATTTTTGGCGCCGGTAATAATTTTCTAAAAACAAGAATTTTGGAAAAAAAGTGTTTCGACAACCCAACCCACCTGACCCGTTTATTTTGCCTCTTTTCGACATATATGTCTAAACCAAATAACATAAATTTATTGTTGACACTATTTGTAAAAATAAAAAGTAAAATTTTGGTAAAAAAGTGTTTCCAGACACCCTAACCCACCTGACCCATTCATTCATTGTGCCTCTTTAAGACTTACATGTCTAAACCAAACAAATCACCAAAGATACTTGACGAACGATACATTCATCTACAAGATAAAAGTGTACTAAAACAGTAAAACCTAAGTTTTATCGTTCTTTTACTTTATTTAACTTGTCAATAAAACTTGTATTTATTTTAGTTTTTCACATAGCATTTGTTTGGTAAAGTATGCAAACAATGATGAACCGTTCAATAATATTAAAATACTCATCCTCACCCATTCAAGGTAATAAATGAAACTTGATAAGCCCATTCTGACCCCCTAAAGTTTATTTGCTAACCAAAAACAGCCCATGACTCTTCTTTTTTAGGTCCATGTCAACCCATATTTATATCATTGGGCCAGAATTGCCAGGTCTATGTCAAATAGGACATTATGCTATATTATTCCATATATAAGTTTGCAAGTCTTTTGTGCATAAGCACTTGTACATTATGCTTTGTGAGTTTTTCAAAAAAAAAAAGTTGAATTTTTACTTTTAACCAAAAGTTTTTACCTTTTCAAATTTTAACCCTACATAATTTGTTTTTTTAACTTTAACCCAAAACTTTTCATTATTTGTAATTTAACTTCGCAACTTTTGTCACTTATACTTTTCATCTTTCGCAAATTTTCGTTTTAAGTATAGTTCTAAATTTTTGAGTTAATACGACGCAACGTGCATGTGTTGTTCAACACGCATATCGTAAGTCGAGTCAGTGTTGGTGGTCGATGACGGTTGTGTGACATTAGTACTATTTGACACACCGTTTTACGCCCCGCCCGCAACGCGGGGTGTGCTTTGAGGGGTTTTCAAAGAAAAAATAGTTATGCATATGGTTGTCGTAACGTTGGCTTTGGGGGTTTTCCAAAAAAAATTGATACTTTTTTACTTTTCACCCAAAATTATTTCATAAATTACTTTTAACCCAAAACTATTTGTTTTATTACTTCTAACCCAAAACCTTTTATCTTTTGCAATCTATCCTTATAAGTTTTTTTACTTTTAACTTTGGTCCTTTATAGTTTTCATTTTCCGCAAATTTTTCGCTTTATGCTTGGTTCTAAATTTTGTGACTTAACACATCGCAACATGCGTCTTTGGTTTAACGTTTTACGTTTCGTTCTAAATTTTGCGAGTTAACACAATGCAACGTGCGTGTGTGGGTGAACGTTTTTACATCGTCTATTTTTTTTTCCCATTTGACAGGTTTAACATAACGTGCGGGTCCTAGATCGACTTAGTTATAACTAAAGAATCTCCGCCGCATTGCGGCGGGTCGCAATCCTAGTTGTGTATAAATACATGAGTTGGTAAATCTTGTTAGTTAAGTTAGAAAGTTTTGTTAGTAGAGTTAGTGCCTAATATGTAAATATTAGAAGTAGAAGGTTAAATGTGAAAGTACTGTATTGTATGTATCCTGTATAACGATCAATTCTGAATTCAGTCCGTTCAACTGAAGGAATCATTCGTTGTTTTGCAAGTTTATTGGTATCAGAGCAAGTCTCTGTTTTGCAGAATGAATCCAAAGAATATTGTGATTAATCTCGCCAAGGTTGAAGAATTAAGAAGATCAGAGACTTACAAGACTCTGTTTTAAAGGATGAATCGCAGGAAGAAGAAGAAGAGTACGAGCGATTTTGCGAACCTCAATCAGCATATTCTTCAACTATTGAGTATCTCTGTAAGCTTTCATCAACTGAATCTTGTATGTTGTTTCGATGGTTTTTGTCATGCTTAGAAGGTGTTCGATGAAATGCCAGTGCTCTATTTTGATGTTATTTTGATACAAATGAAAGCTTTAGGTTAATGTATGAGGTAACATTGCTGTTCTAAGACAATTTTAAAACAAATGTGGCTGCAGAATTATACTAGGGACCCATTTGTTTGATTAAACATCTCAGGAATGTCTATGGCTTGATTTGTCACTGATTCCTTTTAGTCAAAATCATGAGCTTCATACAAGCAGCAACATTAATTGTTTAAGAGAAAAACAATAGTTTTTATTTACCCCATTTTAGTCACCGATTCTTTAGTCAAAATCATTCATCTGTCAGTTGTCTGTTTTTGAAGGACTGAGTATACAAACCCACTATCTGACATTGGAATTGATTTTGAGGCGATAAACCGTAAAGAAAAGAGAATGGAGAAACCAAGCAAAACCCCAGCGACTTCAAATGTAACCATGGGTAAGGCCATGGGTTCGGGTTCTGGAATTGGACGTGCTGGTGCGAGTGCTCTAAGACCCGCATCCAACCCCATGGCGGGTTCAGCAATGGGAATGGGAATGGGAATGGGTGCAGGGCCAGGGTTTGGAGGTGGTTACGGAGGTCTAAACCAACCCATGGGAATGAACCATATGCCGCAAAATATGGGTATGGGAATGAACAATATGCCTCAGGATATGGGTATGGGAATGAACATTATGCCTCAAAATATGGGTATGGGAATGAACAATGGCCAAGGGTTTCAGATGCAAGCACCACCTGCCGCCGGATTTATGCCGCCTGGAAATTATAATCCGATGATGGGCAGAGGTGGGGGTTATGGTCAGCAACCTTATGGTGGCTGATGTATTGCAAAATACATACTTATATCGTGTATAGTTTGTACATTTTATCGTTATTTCTAGTTTAGTTTAGTTTAGAATTGCGTGCTATTGATTAAAGTTCGTTTTTCCAGGTCTTTATACGTTAAGTGGCTGAAAATTGAGTGGAAACGAGCTATAATGATGAAGCATTACATCCTGGAACAAGTCACAAAGAGTTAGAATTATTTTTAAGAATTTTTGGGTGTTAAAGCTGAATTTCGGAGGCAACCTTCTGTGAAAAAACGGCAGTCGCGTAGCGCTAGCATAAATGGTCGATCAGTCGCGCTACGCTACCATGAAACAAGAAAATGCTGATACTGATAGTCACTCGCGTAGCGCGAGCATGAATGGAGGACCCGTCGCGCTACGCGACGGGTAGGCAGATCGTGAGTTTTTGGTTTTGCGACTAGGGTTTGTTATATAATGAATTTTTAATCATCATTGAGGGAGAGGACAAACGAACACAACCCTAGGGACGTCTGGAGCTGTTTTCAAGCATTACGAAGATCTTTTGCTTGCGGGAATCATACGGTTGAAGCTAGGAAGCGTGGGAGTGAAGATTGTTCGGGTTTTATCTCCCGGTTTTCTTTAATTTCGTGTTTTCAATCTTTTGCCATGAATTCTTGTTTTGAATTTGATTTGTTTTTGTTAGACAATATGTTTCTTGGCTAAACCCTAGATACTACCTAGACAAGATGAATGTTTGATTAAAGTTTGGATTTTTAATGGTTATTATTGTTTGTGTATGGATTGATTTCTGAAAGTAAAGTGTTTTAGGATTTCTGATTTGGTGTACATGCATGCTTGACGATTGTTTTACTACTGTTTATTGCTTCGCTTGAATCTTGGTGACGGTCTTTATCACGGAATAGAATCGAGCTAGGGTTTTAGGTTTAGGTGAGTGTCTATATCACATAATAAACCTTTGATCCTTTAGGGTGAAAATTGCATAAGTAACCTTAGAAGTAACATTCGGTAATTTAATAAAATCAAGTGTTCTGCTTAACTTGTCGCTGAGAGGCTCGAGTTAGTTATTAGGTCGCTGTGCAATTTATATCTAAGATAGGTTTTGAGAGAAGTCGATCTTATTTCCCTAATTGCATTTGTGTCTAGTAAACCAAGTCAGAACCTAGAATTGCCTTAGATTATCGCGCTGAGAGGTAGATAGTCATATTAGGGCACTTTTGGAATCGTTAGAGGACTGAGAGGAAGTCTAACAGTCGGTAATCATAACAGCCTTGTAGGATTTCCTAGGTTTCTTCCTGAGAAGGGTCGGGAAGTCTTAGCATTGAAATACCTTAAGGTTTAGTATCTTACGATCCCGGCTCCATACAACAATAATACCATTAGAAGTCCATTCCCATTCAAACTGGATTCGTGTCTAGGTAGTCCTTAATCTCATCTGAATACAAACCTCAGTTTCCGTTCGTGTCTTAGTCTAAGTCTAGTTAATTAATTTAGTTAATATAGATTTCCTTAGCTTTTCAGTAACCCCCCCCCCCCCCAAAACAATCAAACAAGTTTAAGTCGCGTCAGTCAGTGTCTATTAGAGTCTAGTTTACGTAATACATAGAGTCTTTGGGTTCGATACTCGGACTTGCTAGGTTATACTACATTGATCGGTACACTTGCCGATTGTGTGGTTTAGGTTTAGAGGTCTTAGTTATAAATTTAAAGCTTTCGTGTCTAGTTTAGAGAGTCTAATTTAGTTGATATTTTATAGTCTGTTTAGCACACATCAAGTTTTTGGCGCCGTTGCCGGGGACTCTTGGCAATTGCGTTTATTAGCTTTGATAGACCTAATTGACGAATACGTGCTACGTGTTTTCTTTGTTTTGTTGAGTCTTTGTCTTTTCTTGTGTCTCGGTAACTAGTGTTTGCTTTTCTTGTGTTCAGGTTTTTGCTAGCAGTGGATGCCACATCTGCGCTCGCACGGACCGCCACCACCAGTCAAGCAATCATCATCCCAATTGGGCGAAGGCCCACAGGTTACTTCTACATCCTCTTTTCGTTCCCCACATTTCGATTCCACCCCATTACCCACCCCACCTCCTACACCACCACCTTCACCAAACCATTCACCTAAGGTTACCCCACCCAATAGTCCTACTTCTAGTACCTCTAGTAATCTAGAAACTTTAGAAAATATGGCTAACCCTAGGCAAACCGTTCATCAGCAGGCCACTCAGAATTTCACCGGCCTAGCTTCACCCATCACCGTCCCACCCATAGTTAATGACAATTCATGGCAGATCCCATCTTATGCCATGCAGGCCATCACTAATAGTATCCAATTCCATGGCCGAGACGATGAGGACGCCCCGGCCCACATTAACCGTTTCTCTAGGATGCTAGCTACCTTTAGCCTTAGCGGTGCACCCAACGATGCCACATACCTACAGCTTTTCCCATTTTCTTTAGCCGGCCGTGCGGCTACTTGGTTGGACTCACAACCAACCGGTACTTTTACCACCTGGGCGGGGCTTCGTCAAGCCTTTTTGAATAAGTATTTCCCGCCCGCTAAAGCTTCACGGCTTAGAGACGAGATCCATTCTTTCCGCATGGGGCCCGACGAGCCCTACTACCTTGCTTGGGAGCGTTTCCAAACCCTTTGTGCTCGTTGCTCCCAGCATGGTCTTTCCGATTGGGCCTTATGTGAGAAATTTTACAATGGACTTACCCAAGAGACTAGAGATAGGTTTGATACGAATGCGGGGGGGCATATGATGGGTATTCTTACAGTTCCTGAGTGTCTAGAGCGTTTTGAGGCGTTTGCTCAGTCTCAATCCCAATCGCGATCCGATCAGAGGTATCAAAGTGGTAATTCTAATACCACTACTAGTGCACCTGCCCATGGGGTGAACCATGTCACTATGGACCCTAGTTTGGCCTCTGTTTTGGAAAATATGAATAGGCAACTTAAGGAGATTAGAGCTAAAATTGATAAGTGTGAGTTGTGTCGAGGTGGTCATGATACTAGTGCGTGTCCTTTGTTAGTCGGTGAGGAGCAAGTTGATTTCGTAGGAGGAGGTGTTGGTAGAAGCCAGTCTAGTGGGTTTGGTAATAATGTTGGTTTGGGTTGGCGTAATAATAATAATTTTAATAATAATAGCAATTTTCGCTCAAGTGGACCTTCTAATCTTCAAATAGCTCAAAATCCAAATAGGGGTCTAGGTTCACTTTTTAATGGAAGTTCGAACGGGCAGGTTCAGAATGGGGGGTCGAGTAGCCAAGGTCAAACAGGTCAGGGTTCGAGTTTTGATTTGGGGGGTAGCATGGAAAGAATGGAGGCTATGATGAGCCAGCTAGTTGCTAGAGATCAAAGTACCCAAAAGAAACTTAGTGAACATGATCTCATGCTTAGGAATCACCAAGCTGCGGTCCAGGACCTTGCTAGGGTTGTAGGTGATATTGCTAAGAAGTTAGAGGAGAGATTACCCGGTAAATTTGCGGGTAACACCCAACAAAACCCTAATGCCCAAGTAAATGCCATTACTACTCGTAGTGGTAAGACAGTAGGAGACCCGAGAGTTGTAGAGGAAAGAGAGGTTGATGAGGATGGTGATGTGATAGATGAAGTGATAGAGATGGAGGCTCCTGGCAAAGTGCAAAAGAGGCTAGGCCCAGCAAGTACCGCACAGCCAGGTGAGTCTCAAGTTGAGAAGAAAGTTGAGAAAGAGCCCGTAGTTGTTAGGCCGTCACCTTATGTAAACCATGCGTATGCTCCGTTTCCTTCACGTCTTAAGAATCAAAAATATTCAAAGGAATACGGACAGTTCTTAGATATCTTCAAGCAATTGAAGATTAATCTTCCGTTTATAGAGGCACTCCAGTCCATGCCTAAGTATGCAAAATTCTTGAAGGACCTTCTTAGGAATAAGGAGAAATTAGGGGAGTTGTCGAATGTTCCATTGCATGGAGGGTGTTCGGCCGTTGTTTCAAATAAGCTTCCTGAAAAGCTTACCGATCCGGGTATTTTCACTATTCCGTGTCTATTCGGTAGTAATACCAACACTCGAGCGTTAGCCGACTTAGGAGCTAGTATCAATTTGATGCCCTTTTCTCTTTATGAGAAGCTAGACCTAGGAGAGCTTGCACCTACCCGAATGACACTATCTTTAGCCGATCGGTCTGTTAAGTACCCTAGGGGTATAGTTGAGAATTTGTTAGTTAAAGTAGACAAGTTTGTTTTTCCGGTAGACTTTGTCGTACTCGACATGGAAGCCGACGAGAAGGTACCGTTAATTCTAGGACGCCCGTTTTTAAACACCGCAAAAGCTCTCATAGATGTCTTTTTAGGTACCATTACACTTAGAGCGGGTGAAGAATCGGCAGTTTTTAAGGTTTCGAATTCGAAAGGGCCTAGTGATGTAAAATATGAGGTTTCGTTAGTGGGGGAGTGTGGGAATGATAAGAGAGATGAGGAGAAGGATGTGAGGGATCCGAGTTTAGAGAAAGTAATAGAACTCAAGTGTGGGGATCCACCGGATAGGAAATTAGAAGAATTAGAGAAGAGAGTGGTATGTTTAGAATCTAAGATAGAGACACTGAGCAAAGCTCAGTGTGGGGATAGAGCTCGATTTGGAGAATTTAGATTCAAAACGCTAGATGAGGAGTTGAGAGATTGTGAGAGAGATAAGAGTGCTTGGGGGGATTTGGGCAGTTTTAGGAATAATGGTGCTGCGGCCCGTGAGTTTGTTTTTGGAGGTGAGCTGCATCTCCATGATCCTCCGTAAGTTTGTGAAAAGTTGATATTCGTTTGTAGAGTTTGTATTTTGAGTTTCCTTTATTTTGTACCATGAGTCTAAGTAGTAGTTTTTGAGTCTTTTCGTTTTTAGAGTCGGTACTGCGTTGGGTTTTGTTTTGTTTTGATTGTGCAGGTTTGGATTGTACCACCCGTACCCAATTGCCATTCGGGTGATTTCGGACTTGCTATTTTGATAAACCCGAGCAGACTAGTTAACGATCGCGAATGAAATGCTATACGATCGTTCGGGGGATCCAAGATTCGTACGGCTGGCACTGACTTTTGTCCTAACCAGCTAAGTCGTTTCCCTTTTTGTTGTTGTTGTATTTTTATTTCGTTTGCAGTTTCTTTTCGTAGGTAGTTGTTGAGTCGTATTTCCGTTCTTGCATTAGGGACAATGCAATCTTTAAGTGTGGGGATGGGATACATGTAAATATTTGAGTCTTTTTATTGAAAAACACAAAAAAAAAATTTAAAAAATTTGAAAAATTAGAAAATGTCTTTCGAAAAAAAAAGAAGTTTGCAAATTAAAACGGAAAATGATAGAAAAGGTGAATTGTTGCTTGGGTTGAATAATAATAATATGAGAATATAATAAATCGAGCTTGCGTCTAGTTAGGGATATGTGGATAGGCCCGGGTTTGGTTTTAAGTCCCTTTGATCTAATATACCTTAAATTGTCGGTCCGCTAGTGGGTTTTCGCCTGGGAAATATGGGAAATCAAAACTGCCGATAATAGTATAAGGGGCACCGTTATAAGTTAAAACCGTTAGAGTTTGTGATCATGCGGAAAAAAATATAGAATAAAAGTGAGCTAGAAACTAAATGAAAGTAACACAGGCCTACGTATTCCGAGTTGGGGATAGCGACTCTACAGCCGGTTTGCCTCTGGGATGTGTGAAATCGATTTGCCGAATAAAAGTACCGAAACCTATGTAATCTGTGATTGGGGATAGCGACTCTACAGTCGGAATACCGCTGGGTTAAGGGAAAGCATCGTCTAGTCTCACGAATGAAAAAAAAAAGCAAGCAAGAAAGAAAAGAAAAAAAAATGGAAAAGAAAAAAAAATTGATTGTTTACTCTCTTGGTTTTGATATAAAACGGTTAGGAATTGATCCAGTGATCGTTCTTTTAGTCCTATAAGCTTGAGGTGGGAGTAGATGGATCGTAGATTCTAGTGTGAGACCCTAGGTGGATTGACCGCACTTAAATTAAATTCACATGATAAGGGTTTAGGATTAGATTCGGGTTTAAGAGGATCAGTATATTCGCAATCGCAGCTAACGCAAGCTTTGGTTTTAACAAGATATAAATAATTTTTGATCCAAGTAATGATTTGTCTCTGATTCCGTTGCACAATTCTTTTTCGGGGACGAAAAAAGTGTAAGTGTGGGGATGTTTGATGTATTGCAAAATACATACTTATATCGTGTATAGTTTGTACATTTTATCGTTATTTCTAGTTTAGTTTAGTTTAGAATTGCGTGCTATTGATTAAAGTTCGTTTTTCCAGGTCTTTATACGTTAAGTGGCTGAAAATTGAGTGGAAACGAGCTATAATGATGAAGCATTACATCCTGGAACAAGTCACAAAGAGTTAGAATTATTTTTAAGAATTTTTGGGTGTTAAAGCTGAATTTCGGAGGCAACCTTCTGTGAAAAAAACGGTAGTCGCGTAGCGCTAGCATAAATGGTCGATCAGTCGCGCTACGCTACCATGAAACAAGAAAATGCTGATACTGATAGTCACTCGCGTAGCGCGAGCGTGAATGGAGGACCCGTCACGCTACGCGACGGGTAGGCAGATCGTGAGTTTTTGGTTTTGCGACTAGGGTTTGTTATATAATGAATTTTTAATCATCATTGAGGGAGAGGACAAACGAACACAACCCTAGGGACGTCTGGAGCTGTTTTCAAGCATTACGAAGATCTTTTGCTTGCGGGAATCATACGGTTGAAGCTAGGAAGCGTGGGAGTGAAGATTGTTCGGGTTTTATCTCCCGGTTTTCTTTAATTTCGTGTTTTCAATCTTTTGCCATGAATTCTTGTTTTGAATTTGATTTGTTTTTGTTAGACAATATGTTTCTTGGCTAAACCCTAGATACTACCTAGACAAGATGAATGTTTGATTAAAGTTTGGATTTTTAATGGTTATTATTGTTTGTGTATGGATTGATTTCTGAAAGTAAAGTGTTTTAGGATTTCTGATTTGGTGTACATGCATGCTTGACGATTGTTTTACTACTGTTTATTGCTTCGCTTGAATCTTGGTGACGGTCTTTATCACGGAATAGAATCGAGCTAGGGTTTTAGGTTTAGGTGAGTGTCTATATCACATAATAAACCTTTGATCCTTTAGGGTGAAAATTGCATAAGTAACCTTAGAAGTAACATTCGGTAATTTAATAAAATCAAGTGTTCTGCTTAACTTGTCGCTGAGAGGCTCGAGTTAGTTATTAGGTCGCTGTGCAATTTATATCTAAGATAGGTTTTGAGAGAAGTCGATCTTATTTCCCTAATTGCATTTGTGTCTAGTAAACCAAGTCAGAACCTAGAATTGCCTTAGATTATCGCGCTGAGAGGTAGATAGTCATATTAGGGCACTTTTGGAATCGTTAGAGGACTGAGAGGAAGTCTAACAGTCGGTAATCATAACAGCCTTGTAGGATTTCCTAGGTTTCTTCCTGAGAAGGGTCGGGAAGTCTTAGCATTGAAATACCTTAAGGTTTAGTATCTTACGATCCCGGCTCCATACAACAATAATACCATTAGAAGTCCATTCCCATTCAAACTGGATTCGTGTCTAGGTAGTCCTTAATCTCATCTGAATACAAACCTCAGTTTCCGTTCGTGTCTTAGTCTAAGTCTAGTTAATTAATTTAGTTAATATAGATTTCCTTAGCTTTTCAGTAACCCCCCCCCCCCCCCCCCCCAAAACAATCAAACAAGTTTAAGTCGCGTCAGTCAGTGTCTATTAGAGTCTAGTTTACGTAATACATAGAGTCTTTGGGTTCGATACTCGGACTTGCTAGGTTATACTACATTGATCGGTACACTTGCCGATTGTGTGGTTTAGGTTTAGAGGTCTTAGTTATAAATTTAAAGCTTTCGTGTCTAGTTTAGAGAGTCTAATTTAGTTGATATTTTATAGTCTGTTTAGCACACATCAGTGGCTACAAATAGAGTTGCAGCGGTAAGCATAGTTATTTTGATATAAAAAGCTATTCTTTTTCCTGATAATTTTGTAATTCTTTTTGATTCCGTATAGCATTATTATTCTGTATAACCAATATCATGTTACTTGATTTCTATATATTCAAAACATTTTTGTCTCTTGATTTTGAGACATGTAATGACTAGTTGCAAACACTAAACATTAAATTAAAAATCAGTTGATGTTACATGCACTTAATAAGCTTTTTTACTAAAGTTATGAATGTTGGTAAGTTAAAATGACTACCCGTAAAGGTGGGACGTTCGATGTAAGATTTGAAAAGAACTTATCAAAACCACAATATGACCTTACCATATGATCGTTCCGGTAACATATACAAAATAGATATATAAAGACTTACGAGTCTTTAACGATTAATATAAGACTTACTATTTGTTAATTAGTTTTTTATGTGTTGTGTACTATTTACATGCACATATATACCACTTGAGTACCGTATGAACTTAAAGACCAGCTTCAACATTTGTTAACAAGTTTTTTAGGCATTTTGTGCTCCACGCTATTTATACACACAATTACCACTTAACCGAAACAATATGTTCTCACATCAAAAAGGTCCGGCTACCCGGGTACATCCACGCCCGCGATCGCAGACGGTGCTAGTGACCTGGCCCGTCACCAATTCTAGAGGAAATCCACCGCCCGAAAGTCATTTGGATACCTACCACGTAAAAGTTGAAAGAAACTGTTCCAACGTATCAATTGGGTTTGAAGAAAACGCGTGAAGACTTCTGAGTCTTCGACATAACCAACTTTGTATTCTTTAATGAGAGACAAATTGTGAAGACTTGAGTCTTTGGAAGTCTAATTCCACATAAATTTTAAGCACATATATATGTGGTAAAGAAATTTGAAAGATAATCATCTTATCTTAAAAATATTACTTATTCCATTATTTTTAGTCTTATAAGTCCTGCACGCTCCACATTCCACACAAATTCTAAACAAATACGTGGTCACTAAAAAAATTAACTTATTTGAAAAATCAACACAAACTTTGTTTTATAGACATCCAATATGAGGTAGGGTATTTCAAACTTGGAGTGTATACAAAGCTGAGTATCTTTGTTGATGGTTGGATCTATTTGGACACCCACAGTGCCTATTTGGACATCTTTGATGCCCTAGACGCCTCGTTTAGGCCTATACGGGGCGTCTAGGCACTGATTCCAAGAGGGTCTGAGTGGGTATGAGACGCAAAGTTTGACTGACCTAGACACCTCGTATAGACCTATACGGGACGTCTAGAACCTGAGTGTTTTTTTGGTTGAAAGAAAGGGTGTTTTGGTGGGGTTATTTGATGGTTTTTGAAGGTGACTTTTTTTGAGTGGAAAATTTTGTGTTTTAAAAGAAAAGTATTGTTTTTAATAAAAAAATTTTTTTACCTTTTTCAAGATCGGCTCTTTAAATATTATCCTACTATTAAAAATATTATCCCGTTTAAATATTATTTAACATTTTGAAAGTTATATTGTTTCCGTATTATATTCAAAACATATATTGTATCCGTATTTTATCAATTTAAGACAAACAATCATTAAGTAACCGAATAACTGAAAACAAACTTAAATATGACATATATAAGATAACTTTTGTACATCCATAATAAAAAATATATAAGATAAGTTTATACATCCGTAACAAAAATAAAAACTACAACTAAACACTAAATACCAAAATATATCCACGTAGCTGGTCTATGCCTCAGGGTCACCTGGATCCTGCTGCTGCGGCTACTGCTGCTGCTGATGTGGTGCTCGAGGCGGTAGGAGCGGTATGGGGGGTAACCCTTCTCTCTATCTCGTCTATCCTGCTCGGCCCGAACCAACCAACCTACCAAATCGTTTAGACTGTCAAGCTCGGCTCGTACCTATGGATCTGCTGCAGCTCCCGGGGGGTGGTGGTGGCGCTGGCATCGCTGGATCGTCTAAATCCACCGGAGGTCCTGCACGAGCGCTGCATCAGGATCTTTGGCGGAGGATAGACTAGTTCGAACTGCTCGGGTAGGTTCTCCGGTTGAAATAAGAGACCTGCGCAGGTTTTAAACCGCTCCCCGAGGACGTCGAACCTCCTAATCAGTCCCATCCCCCACAACGTCTGAAAGCCCATCCGGGACGCCGCTATGGGCGCCAGTAAATGTGGGTCCTGCTCTGGTACGAGGCCCAATGAACGGGCAACGACGGTCACGTACGCGCCGCCATACAAAGCTCCGCGCTCCTGTCGGTGATGGGCTGATGCGAAGTACTGTGCTAGACCGTGTGCTAGTGCGCACGGCCTCCTGTACAACAAACAGTAAAAGAAAAAAAGATCTGTGGTCGTACACCACTCACGACTGTAGCCGCGACCTGTAATAGAAGTAGCGAGCATCCTATGTATATACCTGCAGATAGTGTTAGCGAAATACAGAAACATAAATCAATAAATAATAATAATAATCACAATAATTACTGTAATAAACGTACGTACCTGTACAATGGGTCACCAACATGTGAAACCCTCCCTTTCGACTTGGTGTGCTCCCAGGTATCTACCCCCGCAATCACCTGCCAAAACCCTAAAAGAGTGGGTTTATCAACCACCACTAGCCCTCCCGTATAAACTTCTGTTTCGATCTCCTCCTGGAGGTATAAACCACAATGAACTGCAAACTGTGATAGCGTCATAGAACGCCAAACACCAGCAAGCCTGAAAGAAACCTCAGGCGGAGAGGCAGGAGGACCTGGCTATGCAGGCGGAGGGGGGGGGGAGCACCTGCCTATGAAGGAGGGTGAAACGTGAATTTCGATAGAAACTCGACCAGCAGCTCCCTGTAGCTCGGCGTGTACGCTAACTCAAAAAGACGATGCCACGGCGAATCCACAGGTATAAACCGATGCACTCTAGGCGTCTCACAAATAACCTCGATCGCATCCTAGTCGATCGCGGCATGCACTCCTATGTGCATCCTCCTAAGCTTCCGACAAAAACGAAAGGCGGGGATGCCCTCGATAAACTCTAGATACGGGTGACCAAGCAGCGGATCCACTGGCAGTGGCCGCCTCCGTCGTGGTCGCGGCCGTTGCGGATGCAGTGCCTCATCCATCTGAATCTCCTCCTCGTCCATAATCAATCTGCAAATAAATACCGTATACGTATATTAATACTAAAAAAATAATATTTATTGTTATTATAAAACTTATTATAATAATAATAATACTAATAAGAATAATAATTATAATAACAATAATAATATTAATAACAATAACAACAATAACAATAATAATAATAATAACAATAACAATAATAATAATAATAATAACAATATTAACAATAATAATAACAATAATAATAATAATAATAATAATTATAATTACAATAATTCTAATAACAATAATAATAATAATAACAATAATAATAATAACAATAATAATAATAACAATAATAATAATAACAATAACAATAATAATAATAATTATAATAACAATAATAATACTAATAACAATAATAATAATAATAACAATAATTATAATAATAACAATAATAATAATAATAACAATTTTAATAATAATAATAATTATTATAATAACAATAATAATAATAATAACAATAATAATAATAGCAACAATAGTAATAATAATAAGTAAGAAAAAAAATTATATGCCCCGTCTATGCCTCGCATAGAGGTAGACGGGGCGTCTTGTTCTACCCGTTCATCTTCAACAGCCAAGAAGCATACCCCAAACCCACAAAAATCGCAAAATTCAGGCAAACATACGGCACAATTGTATAAACGAATGAAGAATACGAAAATGTAGGTTAAAATACGTACCAGGCTAGCTTCAAAATGCCAAAAATACGGTCCAAATACGTCTGAATGATGTAGCTCCGTATATGTGTGTGTGTATTGATTTGGGGTACAAGTATAGTATTGTAAAATGTAATGCTCTATTAAGTTTTAAGTCTGTTTGAGAAATAAAATTGCCACCAACACAACGGGTGGCCATTTCGCTTTGTGGTGTCAAATAGGACATTATGCTATATATTGTGCATAAATAAGTTGGTAAACCTTGTTAGATAAGTTAGAAAAGTAGAGTTAGTGCCTAAATATGTAAATATTATAAGTAGAAGGTTAAATGTGAAAGTATTGTATGTATCATGTTTAACGATCAATTCTGAAGTCAGTCCGTTCAACTGAAGGAATCATTCGTTGTTTTGCAAGTTTATTGGTATCAGAGCAAGGCTCTGTTTTGCAGAATGAATCCAAAGAAGATTGTGATTAATCTAGCAAAGGTTGAAGAATTAAGAAGATCAGAGACTTACAAGACTCTGTTTTAAATGACGAATAGCAGGAAGAAGAAGAAGAGTACGAGCGAATTTGCGAACCCCAATCAACATATTCTTCAACTATTGAGTATCTCTGTAATCTTTCATCAATTGAATCTTGTATGTGTTTCGATTGTTTTTGTCATGCTTACAAGGTGTTCGATGAAATGCCAGTGCTTTATTTTGATGTTATTTTGCTACTTCCTTTGTACTAAATCAGGTATATGATACAAATTAAAGCTTTAGGTTAATGTATGAGGTAACATTGCTTTTCTAATACAATTTCAAAACAAATGTGGCTGCAGAATTATACTAGGAACCCACTTGTTTGATTAAACATCTCAGGAATGTCTATGGCTTGATTTGTCAATGATTCCTTAGTCAAAATCATGAGCTTCATACAAGCAGCAACATTGATTGTTTAAGACAAAAACAATAGTTTTTATTTGCCCCATTTTAGTCACCGATTCTTTAGTCAAAATCATTCTTCTAGCTATTTAATACTCTAATAATACTCGTTTTGTTCTCTGTCAACTGTTTGTTTTTGAAGGACTGAGTATACACGGCACTATCGACCCGTTTACATACACATGGGTGGGGTGAATTTGGATGACGCTTTATCTCTAATGGGTCAGATGGGTTAAGATAAATGGTTAAACGGGTTAAGACATTTGAACCTCCGGCAGCCACCATACCTTCAGTGATCTCCGACAAGGAACCACCGAACTAGAAGGGTTTAACTTTTTTGACCCTTGTGCTTCATAGATCTTAAAATGCCGTCACTTGGTTTCTCAATTCCAATGGTCAATCTAGTCAACCTAATAACAACATTTAAGGTTGTATCTAGCCTCAGGGTCAACTTAGGTCAGCCTCAACAGCGTTAGCTTCTCGATTTCAAGTTTCTATCAACAGCCACAGCTAGAGTCAAATACTTCCAAGGCCACCCGACCACCATCTATCATTGCTTCAACAGGTGCACTTGCTATAGTTCCTTAACAACTTCCAAAAGAAAAATTCGATAGCAAATCCACTGTTTGGACTGATACGTTGTACTGTGAACTCATTAATTTGAAAATCTATGGATGTGAGTTATTATGTTATAAACATAATACAATTTGTTTTATAGCATATATATATATATGGAAATTATTCTTCAATTATTGAGTATATCTGTATTCTTCATTAATTGAATCTTGAATGTGTTTTGATTGTTTTAGCTATGCTTACAAGGTGTTCGATGAAATGTCTGTGCTTTATTTTGATGTTACTTTGTTACTTTCTTTGTACTAAATCAAGTATATGCTACAAATGAAACCTTTACTGTTATAATTAATATATATGTAATCTTTCTTAGATATACGTAATGTATGAAGTAACAGTGCTTTTCTGATATGATTTAAAACACATGGGAACCATTTTGCAGTGCTATCTAATTAATAGCCAAATTGTTATTTCGGTGGGGATAGCTAAAAATGATGTTGGTTTTACAAAAAGGACATGAAATGTATGGTTAAATGGTTAACAAATTTCATGTGTGAGTAACTACATACAAGACATATATAGAGGTTTGTTAACTTAATTGACAATATGATCGAAGTTTCTATTGGAAAAGTGAACCTTAGGGTTTTTTTATTTTTCCTAAACCCGCTGGACAAATTCATTTGTTTGATTAAACCTCTCATGAATGTCTATGGCTTGATTTGTCATTAATTCTTTAGTCAAAATCATAAGCTTCATACAAGCAGCAACATTGATTATTTAAGAGAATTACAATAGTTTTATATTTACCCCATTTTGTTGGTTTAGGCCCCACACTCACACACTATACTCACACTCTATACACACACTGAAACTCACATAGAATGTGAATGTAAAATTGTAAGTTAAGAAGCAACATTAATTCAGAGAAAAATGGAAGGCTGTACAACCTAAAACAAATTCTTTCAATAAACGACAACGTGCACCAACGTACACTTTCTCCAAACTCGGTCAACCCCATTTAACCAGGATGATCCATAACCATCACCCATGACCCGTTCAAACTCCTAACCAGCTGACCCGTACCCCTGATCCGTTTTATGAACCTAACGAACCGATTAACCCAACACATTTTAGATGCTAAGCTTTAGGTGTTTTTACTTTTGGAGTTGCTGTGAAAATGCCCACCTCATGGCATTAAGGCATGAGAGTTGGTGTCAACTATGTATATGACACTATGTTTTCATTATCTAGTTAACATCCGACCTCATAAATAAATCACCACTTTCAACCTATTATACATATACCCCTAATAGTCCAACTATTTACACTTCTGCCATCACCTATTAACCTTTCAACCCCCAATTATATATATACATCTAAACCACCCCACACAATAGATTGAAATTCAAAACCCTAAATCTTCAAATTTTCACCACTTCGGTTCTAAATCACCAAATTCCCCAAATTCATCCATCAATTCACCAAAATTCGGATCCTGCCGCTGGAAAGACACAAATCCGGTCGATCGTCACTCATCTCCGACGCGAATCACCGGCGATGCACATGAGATGCTTTTCCTCTTTTATTCCCCAATCTACTATCACCATCAGAAGGCGTCATTTTAACAAATTTCTAGGGTTTCTCAAGCTCTTTCGACAGTCGTGAATTCTAGGGTTCATCCTGATTCCAGTATGATGATCAATCTCTATTCTAATTCAAATGCATCTTCTTCTTCTATTGCTTCCATCGGCTCTCGGATTCGTGTCAATTATAAGCTGGTTATTGTTACGGCATTGAATCCAAATAGCTTTTCAGTTGCTTTCAGGTTATTAGATCTGTTTTCAATTCTGAAAATTTTAAGTAATATAGTTAGATCTGAATGTAAGCGTCCGTGATCTCTGCTTCCATGTTTCGTTGTGTATGTGGATTAGGTATCACATATGCATGTAGACTATCACATTTAGTGATTTGTGTAGAATGTTTTATGCATTGTGAGATTTTAGGTTTAGTAAATGGATTATTAAGATCACAGGATGTCCGGATCCTTTGATCTATAACGTATTTTTACACATAGATGGAATGATAATGGGATAAGATGTGGTGATCTACGGTTTCGAGAGCTATCGATCGATAACTGGATCTTGATTTTACATATAATTTGTATATGAAATGATTTGTTCTGTTCGCATTTTGCTTTGCTGCAAATCGAACAAGTTTTCATCTGCCTCGGTTTCGTAAAGTAGATCAATATATTAGGTGTGACATGATAACTTCATGTTATTATATATATACACACACAGAGGTTTTTTTTTACTATGATCATGATTAGTGTGAGTGTGCGAGTGCGACACAAGTAATGTTTTTATTTTTACGTTTGAGTATGTCTATACTGTTTCATAACATGCCATTTTAGTGGTAGTGTATTACTGTATTAGTGTATGTATATGAGTAGTTGTATAGCCTGAGATTGTCGGTTACCTTTTGGTTAGTCTGTTAGGTAGCTCCATTGTAGTTCGTTCTCCTATATATAGAATAGAGCTTCTTATCGTACACTTTGATTGATTCGCTTTCATATGAGATAGATGAGTTCTTGGTGACTTTAAGTGTAACGATTCACAAAAGTTGTGACTCGTACTACGATTTGTAGCATGTTTTGAGGAATTTGATCCATTTCTGAACACTTATGTGTGATTGTAATGCCAGGTTTTAACATAACTTCCAGTTATCATACGATTCGGCACGATTCACAAAAGTTGTGACTCGTACTACGATTTGATTCGTTCAGTTCTTTGTCAAACTGGTCTACATTCCGATCAGCAATATCATTGTTGGCGCTACATAGGGTAAGTTCTGTGTTATTGTAAATTTAGAAGTAGCAATATTGAGTTGTCACCTATTCTTGTTATTTGTTAATTGTCACATTTAATCTTATTATTATTTTATAAATTTCTTAGTTATTAGTTTGATATTGTTAGAATCTTTTATAAAAGCAACCTACTGTAAGGTGAAAGTAGTGCATCTTTTAGTGAATTTGTTAGCTCTGTTGTGGTTGAGCTTGATTCTAAGCATGGTAGTCTGTTTTTTATATATGTTTTATGATTACAGTCGAAGAAAAGCGTCAAACAGTGAAAATTCATGGAAGAAGACTGCGCAAAGTCACGGTGAATGATGATGAAGAGGAAGATGACAAATTCTTTGATGTTAAATCAGATTTATCTACTGCTGTTTCTGAATTTAAATCAGATGACTAAAAGTTTTCGTTACCTAGTGAGATCGCAAAGAAGCCATACCCTCATCAACTTGAAGGTGTGAAGTGGCTTTAGTCCCTTCATTGTAAAGGCAAGGGTGGTATTTTGGGTGATGATATGGGCCTCGGGAAGACCATGCAGGTATATGCATTTGTATCCTCTTTTCTATACGTTCGAAAAGTATATCTAATGACTTCATTCTTTCATGTCATTCCAGATTTGTGCCTTTTTGGCAGGATTATTTCACTCAAACTTGATAAAGAGGGTATTAATTGTTGTTCCCAAGACATTGTTGCCCCATTGGATGAAAGACTTAGGCGTCATTAATCTTTCGGGGAAGACGAGAGTGTGAGTTTGGATAACTGGTGGCATTTGGGGAAGACCATGCAGGTATATGATGTGAGTATTTCAAATATGATGACATAGCATCTAACATATCAGTAACTTTGACCGTGCTGACTTTTTTTCAACATGGTGGCAAGTTATGTGCTGACAATATGACATGTTTGTGGATCAACTTAAAGTGGAATTATTTCACGGTTCAGTAATAGTAAGGTTATTAAAGTGGAAATGTTATTAAATTAGAAGGGCAATTTTGGAATTGTGAATGCACAGGCATGCTCCTGTCATGTTGGCATGCTCATTTGACTTGCCAAAATAAGATTATTAGCTAAAACCTCAACACGAATTTTGTTTTTATGGCTGCGGGTCATTGCATCAAAACTTGAAAAGATTCATTTCGTTATTACGTTTTTTAAAGCATTTGAGTGTTTGGGAGAAAAAAAGGTGAAGTTATCTGTTTTCAATTTTTCTTAAATAAGCAGTTCCAAACATCCTTCTGATTTACCATTTTGCCACTGAAAAGAATGGACAAAAAAATTTGGTGCTGGTCCAACCTGTTTGACCTGTTACCGGCCCCCTAGATTTTCCATTTTGCCACTGACATTTTTCAACCTGTTTCTACAGACCATGGACATCTCAAAGATGACATCAGGGGATGCTTCTTTCACAGCACCTTTTAAACTTGTGGCTGAACGTGACGATTATGTTCATGCTTTAGTCGCATATTTTGATGTAGCGTTTGCTGTGTGTCACAAACTCACAGGGTTTTCTACAGGTTAGTCAGTGCTTTTTATTTTTGAAGAAATATTACAACTAACTACACATCTTCTAGAATATCATGAAACTTCTAATATTTTGCCAATGGTAACATTATATGGTCATTTTTGTTTTATTTTAGAAAGAGTAAAATGCCATTTTCATTATATAGTTGTCAATAGCGGGCTATAGCGACCGCTATAGCGCGCTATGTAGCGAAGCGACCAAGTGCTCAACTTTATTCGAGCTATTAGCGAAATGAGAGACGGGGGCTTGGAGGCATATTTTTCGATGATTTAAACGACTATGATCAAGAAATGCTCCTCTCTTTTGCCACTGGTATATTCAAAACAGCACTCAGTTATTTGCTTGTTCATCTTAGAGGTGGCTAGATGGGCGGGTCGGGCAATGTGTCAAAATGAATATTTTTCTACCGGTCATTTGAATTGACCCGAAACACTCTGTCCATTTTTAGTAAACAGTTGATGTGTCAAAGATAATCACAAAAGATACATTATTGATTTATTTCAATAGCTACTTTTTAATGATCTCATTTTCGCACACTGAAAATTGCAGAGTGCGCCAACTCTGTGCTTGATTCATATATACCAATTATAGAAAGGAGAAAAGATATGCCATTCACTGACAAACACAAGGCATGGCAGCAACTGAGAAGGGGCCGTTATGTGGAATTCAATTTGGTACACACTTTTGACATACTTATTGCTATTAACTTATTATTATTAATTATTATTTATCTTTTACTATCATGTGATTATAACCTTTTGAACAAATAAAAGGTGTATGATCGAGGAACAACATTCGGTCTTAAAACTGGAGGTTAGATTGAAAGCATTCTTGTCTCTTTGCCGCTAACATCCAGATGGGAATATGACCATGTAAGTATTGAGATGAATGGGTTGAATAACGGGTCAAACGAGTTCGGGTTGAACCATTTTGGTTGAATAATCATTTTCATACCGGTTGCAACAGCCAGCATTATTGATTTTCATATAGTAAAATGAAAACTGTCTATTTATCCTTCCTTTTGCTACAAATATTCACATTTACATTTAATCATTATAATTATTTAGCTCTTTTCATTTTTTTAACCTAATATGTGTTTGTTGTGGATTCAATTGTTTTTTTCTTATGCTAATCTTTATTTTTGTGATCTTTTTGTAGTCAACGTCAACCAAAGGCTGTTGTGGTGAACTTTTGAAACCCTAAGAACCTGAGCAAAGCAGCAACATTGGCGTCAACCAAAGTTTTGTTGACGAAAGTATTGTTTGTTATTTGCAATAGGAACCTTGTAGATTTAAGTTGTTATGTTTAAATTATATTGAAGCCTTTTAATTTATTAATTGCTGAAAGGGTTAGGTTAGAATGTTTGAAGCAAGTTGAATTTTAAACAGTTTTTATGGGTTTTTTTTCTGATTTTCCTGCAATTTTTTTTAGCAAAAAATCTGAGTTTTCAGTTTTTTTTTTAAATATTATGTTAGATATTCCGTTACAAATGAGTTGCATTTTTTCGATATTCCGTTGCAATTGTGTTACAGAACTCTACTAATGATAATTAGAAAATGCGTAGGAAATGTGTTACAAATTTCCAACACCATATTTTCGTCGGAAATGCGTTGAAAATTGTGTTGTAAATGGGTAGTAAATAATTTGCAACTAGGCTTTTTCCAACATCAAAGTTTTGTTGCAAATCCGTAGAAAATTTGACTTTGTGACAAATTTGTAACGGCAAAGTGCGTTGAAAGCAGCTTTTTTTCTAGTAGTGGTTAATACAGTTTTCTTATAGCCTATCTTTTTTACTTTGTAACATATGTATATGACACTATGTTTGGATGTGCAGCTAAAACAAACCCGCTATCTGACACTGTCGAGCCGATAAACTCTAAAGAAAGGAGAATGGAAAAACCAAGCAAAACCTAGTAACTTCAAATGTAACCATGGGTAAGGCCATGGGTTCAGGTTCTGGAGACGTGCTGGTGCAAGTGCTCTAAGACCCGCATCCAACCCCATGGCGGGTTCAACAATGGGAATGGGTGCAAGGCCCGGGTTTGGAGGTGGTTGTTGTGGAGGTCTAAACCATCCCACGGGAATGAACAATATGCCTCAAAATATGGGTATGCGAATGAACAATATGCCTCAAAATATGGGTATGGGAATGAACAATGGCCACCTGCCGCCAGATTTATGCCGCCAGGAAATTATAATCCGATGATGGGTAGAGGTGGTGGTTATGGTCAGCAACCTTATGATGGCTACAGATAGAGTTGCAGTGGTAAGCATAGTTATTGTGATACAAAAAGTATTCTTTTTCCTGATAATTTTGTAATTCTTTTTGATTCCGTATAGCATTATTATTCTGTTATAACCAATATCAAGTTACTTGATTTCTATATATTCAAAACATTATTGTCTCGTAATTTTGGGTCATGTAATGACTAGTTGCAAACACTAAACGTTAAATTAAAAATCAGTTGATGTTACATTCACTTAGACCGCCCGTAGTGGGCGTTTTTTTTTTTTTAAATTGCCCTAACACGCCCCGGTACCGCCCCCTAGGCGTTTTCCGGCGTTATTCGCGAAAAAAAGGACCTTGGCGTTTTTTGAAACACGCCGAAATGGCAAATCTTTGGCCAATCAGATAAGAGCATGTGGTTTAAAGAGAGAGAGATGAAATTTGGGGTTTGAGTTTGTCGGATTTTTTGGGTTTGCCGGAATTTTAGCCGGAGATGGAGATGTTGCAGGTGTCACGGTCACGAAGAAGAAGAAGGATGGAGGTGGGTGGTTGTTTTAAAAGTTTCCTCAGTTGTCATATAAGGCCCCTGTGGTTTTAAACTTCAATATCTTTAATATTTTAAGTTTCAAAAATGCTATATCAGTCCCTAAAGTTTTGTTTATTAAATGTCTCATTTGGATCTTTTATAAAACTTAGGCGGCGTTTGGTTCACGGAATGATTTGTAATTGGAATTTGTATAGGAATTAGAATTTGAAGGAATTGGTTTTTTGAATTTAAACATTCCAATTGGAATTGGAATCTCAATTCCATTTTTGTTGTGTTTGGTTGTCAAATTAATTGGAATCCATCACCCCGACACCCACAACCACCAGTTCGGGTCGAAACGTTACGGGTCGAAACGGTACAGGACGAAACGGTACGGGTCGAAACGGTTCGTGTCGAAAGGGTTTGAGTCGAAATGGTACGGGTTGAACGGTACGCGTCGAAACGGTTCGGTTCGAAACGGTACTGGTCGAATCGGTACGGGTCGAAACGGTACGGGTCGAAATGGATCGCATCGAAACGGTACATGTCGAAACGGTTCGCGCCGAAACGGTTCGATTCGAAACAGTTCGGGTCGAAACGGTTCACGTCGAAGCCTTACAGGTCGAAACAGTCGACGATTCCAATAAATTACTTTAATTTCCTTCACATGTAGGAATGATTTTGAATTCCTTTAGTTAAAGGAATTTGAAATAATTCATGCCTAATTCCAATTCCATCAAATTCTGTGAATCAAACATCTTAAGAGATAAGAGATGGAATTCAAATTCCAATTCCCTTAAATTCCACTGAATTCCTGCGAACCAAATGCCCCCTTAAAATTTTGCAATGTAATTTTTTAGTATTGTAATTTTATTTAATTTAACGAAGTATTTTAAGTTTTAAATTTAAAAAAAATAATTGTGTAATGATTGGATGGGCGTTATTGAGCATTATTCCCACTACGGCACTTTTGCAATAACGCCCAATAATGCCCCCCATGCTGACTTGACTGGACTGCCACATGGCAGAAACACCCCAGGATGGGGACATTATTGGGCTAACGACTACGCATGGTCTTAATAAGCTTTTTTTACTAAATTTATGAATGTTGGTAAGTTAAAATGACTACCCGTAAAGGTGGGACGTTTGATGTAAGATTTGAAAAGAACTGATCAAAACCACAATACGACCTTACCACATGATCGTTTCGGTAATTTATACAAAATAGATATATAAAGACTTACGAGTCTTTAACGATTAATATAAGACTTACTATTTGTTAATTAGTTTTTTATGTGTTGTGTACTATTTACATGCACATATATACCACTTGACCGTATGAACTTGAGACCAGCTTCTACATTTGTTAACTAGTTTTTTTATTTATACACACACTTACCACTTAACCGAAACAATATGTGCTACACATTTAGGCCAAAAAGGTCCGGCTACCCGCGATCGGAGACTGCGCTAGTGACCTGGCCCGTCACCAATTCTAGAGGAAATCCACCGCCCGAAGGTCCACTATGGTAAAGGGGCCCATTGTGGTAAAACCCATGGTTCGCACACACATTTTATCATGAACGAGACTCCAACTGACGACCTCCCCTAGTGAAAGTCATCTGGATACCCACCACTTAAAAGTTGAAAGATACTGTTCCAACGTATCAATTGGGTTTGAAGAAAACGCGTGAAGACTTCTGAGTCTTTGACATAACCAACTTTGTATTCTTTAATCAGAGACAAATTGTGAAGACTTGAGTCTTTGGACGTCTAATTCCACATAAATTTTAAGCACGTATATATGTGGTCAGGAAAATTGAAAGATAATCAACTTGTCATATAAGTCCTGCACGCTCCACATTCCACACAAATTCTAAACAAATATGTGGTCATGAAAATAAAAAGAAAATTAACTTATTTGAAAAATCAACACAAACTCTGTTTTATATGAGGTAGGTTACTAGGTTATTTTAAATTTCTTGTGTATATAAAGCTGGGCACATTTGGTGACATATCAAACATTTAAGATTTGATACAACAAAAATGGCAAATAAGATTTACCATAAACATTTTACCCATCCTATTTTCTTCTTTATTCTTACACTCTTTGTGTTGGAATTATTTACCACTACAACTGCCCTTTTCGGGTCTATGACACAACCTCCCACTTCCCCCCGCCACCGTACCGGTAAGTGTACGAAAAAGGAGAGACAAGCTCTTCTTCATTTCAAATCATACATTCATTACGACCCTGAGGGCCGTCTCACTACATGGACACCTGGAGAAGAAGAAAAAGAAGCAACCAATGATTGTTGTTACTGGAGTGGAGTCACGTGCAACAACCATTCCCGTGTCACAAGCCTTGACCTGAGCTTTGGAT
The DNA here is from genome assembly GCA_030545235.1 of Helianthus tuberosus. Classification (NCBI taxonomy): domain Eukaryota; kingdom Viridiplantae; phylum Streptophyta; class Magnoliopsida; order Asterales; family Asteraceae; genus Helianthus; species Helianthus tuberosus. Next base: position 8,726,215 of record CM060362.1, read on the forward strand.
TTCTTGAAGGCAAGATTAGTCCTTCATTGCTTAACTTAAGCTACTTGAATTATCTTGATCTTTCTTTGAATAGGTTTAATGGAACGATTCCCATGTTCATTGGTTCCATGACCCAATTAAGGTATCTTAACCTTGGTTGGAATGGTTTTAGTGGAACGATTCCCATGTTCATTGGTTCCATGACCCAATTAAGATATTTTAACCTTGGTTCAAATTATTTTAATGGAACGATTCCCATGTTCATTGGTTCCATGACCCAATTAAGGTATCTTTACCTTGGTTTTAATGATTTTAGCGGAATCATTCCTTCAGAACTTGGAAACCTCACAAACTTGCAAGAGCTTTCACTTGAATCTCTGAGTAATTGCACAATTGAAAACCTAGACTGGCTGTCTCATCTTTCTCAGTTGGATAGACTTGACATGTCAGGTACTTCTCTTGGCAAAGTAGACCACTGGGTAAATGTGATTTTAGGTCTTAAAAAGCTATCAGCTTTATATTTAATTGGATGTGACCTCTCCCATGTGATGCACCCGTATTCTTATTCATATGTCAACTCTTCTTTTTCTTCATCTATTGTTACCCTTTCTCTCTCATATAACAATCTCAACTCATCCATGTATCACTGGTTGTTCCCTTTAACTAGCAATGCACTTGTAACACTTGATCTCTCTGGGAACATGTTAGATGGGATTCCCAAATATCTTGGAAATCTGTGTGGTTTGACATCTTTGAGTTTCTCTAATAACTTAAAGCGTATCAAATTACCTGATTTTCTGAGTAACTTGTCTGGGTGCACATCAGTTACTTTACAAGCTTTGCAAGCCTCATCTAGCCAATTCACAGGGTCGTTGTCAGATGATATCCAAAATTTTTCATCCCTACAAGAGCTAGATCTTCCTTATAATCAGTTAGATGGAACTATAAGTGATAAGGTGTGGCAACTACCCAAGCTTCAAACACTAGACGTTTCTTCCAATTTTCTTACGGGTTCCATCTTCGAAAATATTGAAAAGTCAAACATTTCAACTAGCAATGCACTTGTAACGCTTGATCTCTCTAACAACATGTTAGATGGGATTCCCAAATATCTTGGAAATCTGTGTGGTTTGACATCTTTGTATTTCTCTAGTAACTTAATGCCTATCAAGTTACCTGATTTTCTGAGTAACTTGTCTGGGTGCACATCAGTTAATTTACAATATTTGGATGCCTCATCTAGCCAATTCACAGGGTCGTTGTCAGATGATATCCAAAATTTTTCATCCCTACAAGAGCTACATCTTTCTAATAATCAGTTAGATGGAACTATAAGTGATAAGGTGTGGCAACTACCCAAGCTTCAAACACTAGACGTTTCTTCCAATTTTCTTAAAGGTGCCATCTCCGAAAATATTGAAAAGTCAAATATTTTATATGTTGATCTTTCAAACAATTCACTCGAAGGAGTTCCTTTAGAATCTAAAATGTCAAACATTTCCAGTATAGAAGTTATTGACTTGAGTTCTTGCAAGCTAGGACCTCGTTTCCCCAAATGGATTCAAACAATGAAAAATCTTTCCTTTATTGATCTTTCGAATACCGAAATTTCAGATAACATTCCAGAGGACTTTTGGAAAACGTGGCCTTCTCGTTTGACATATTTGCTTATGGCGTTCAATAATATTACTGGGACAGTAACAGATTTGTTTTCCAATTTTGACCCTGTATATCCTTCAACCATAGATTTGAGTTCCAACAACTTTTATGGTCATATACAGAGTGTTCCTTCCAATTTAATCAAGCTAGACTTATCCAAAAATAATTTATCTGGACAAATCTTCTTTTTGTGCCAAATTGTTGATGGGTATTTGTCCTTTCTTGATCTCTCACACAACGCATTCACTGGACCAATTCCAGACTGTTTGTGGAATTTCACAGAACTACAAATTCTTAGTCTGGGATATAACAATCTATCCGGAAGGCTTTCTACTTCTATCAAGTTTTTGATCAATCTCCAGGTCTTGTATTTATACAATAACAGCTTCTCAGGAAAATTACCCTTATCTTTAAAGAATTTAACCCGGTTATCCTTTTTGAATTTGGGGGCAAACAAGTTTTCTGGTTACGTGCCTGGTTGGATCGGGGAAAGGTTATCGGGGTTGTATGCTCTTATCTTAACATCAAATAAATTCATTGGAACCATCCCTTCACATTTATGCCAGTTAGCATATCTACAAATTCTAGACTTGTCAATGAATAATCTCCAGGGAGCCATCCCCTCATGTCTCGGTAATCTCACTTCCATGGTTCAACATATCGATAGATTAGTAGGCAACCAAATTAATGTGCATGTTGTTGGCGGTAATGGGGACCAGTATGTTGACCGTTCCATGATCAAGTGGCAAGGAAGTTTGCGTGAATTTGGCAGCACTATAGAATTGGTAAAGATCATCAATTTATCAAGCAACAATTTAACCGGTAAAATCCCAGATGAACTAACCGATCTCCATAAATTGATTGCACTCGACTTGTCAATGAACGCTCTAGTTGGAGAGATCCCATCAAACATTGGTCAGATGAAAGAACTTCTAATTTTGGATCTATCTAGAAACAATCTAAGAGGAGGACTACCATCAAGCATGTCTCAAATGACCTTGCTAAACTATCTAGATGTGTCGTATAACAGCTTGTCAGGAAGAATTCCATCTAGCACTCAACTCCAGTCCTTTGAACCTTCAAGGTACACCGGAAATGCAGGATTGTGCGGACTTCCCTTGACCAAATATTGTCCAGGAGATAAAGTATTAGAAGGCCCACCCGTCACTCGTGGAAGTATGGAAGGCGGGGAAGGCATAGATGATCTTCAAAGATGGTTTTATATCGGAGGGGCCACTGGTTTTGTTACCGGATTTTGGATGGTGTGTATTGCTTTAATTGTTAATCGCCGTGGGAGACATGCTTTTTTTCACGTCATGAATAGCCTTGAAAACAGGGTTTATGTGAAAGTGATGGTGTTCATTGCAAAAGTGCGAAGGGTTTCACGACCATAGTTGTATGTTGGATTTCATTCTTGTTTTTGTCTGTTGTGTTTATTTCTTCTTGTTCTCATTTAGAGATGCACGTATAGTATTGTAAAATGTAATGTATGATTAAGTTTTAAGTCTGTTTGATGAATAAAATTGCCACCAACACCATGGGTGGCCATTTCGCTTTGTTGTGTCAAATTAAATAGGACATTATGCTATATTGTGTATAAACAGGACTTGCAACTACTAGTCTTTGCAACATCTCACCACTATTCTTAAGACCCAATTTAAATTTTAAAGTAAACTTCATTTTACAACCCGTGGTTAGGAACCTTTGGACATGTAATTAATATATAAGGTCAAACAAATTACACCAAGATAGCCGGTAAGCAGGCAACAAGCTGCGCCGCTACCCCCTTTTGAATAGCGAAACCTAACATAGTAAAAACGAAACCCCGATCCCTAGGAGACGAAATGTTGCTGTGTATATATAGTATTTCATTATCTATTGAATATGTAATTAATATATGTATATATAGTATCTATAAAAGTATTAAAGTTATTAATCGATGTTTTGCTATTAATCGATGGGCAGGTTGGTATTTTGGGTAATTAACATTAATTTCACTTGTGTCTATGAGTTTAATTGATGTTTTGCTAATAATATAGTTGTTTAATAGGTAACAAGAAGTGTGAGCGTGGTCAATATATTAATCTAAGAATTTTGTGGGCTTATGCTAAATGGGGTAAGATCAAATAAAAAGTCAATTTTCCTAAAGTAGGATGAGAAGGAATTTTAACCATTCATTTTTCAAATTAATGGTTAAGATGAAAGGATAGGAGAAAGGAGGAGTGCAAGGGTATCTTGGGAAAATCTTATTTATGGACTTTCTCTCTCCACATGCAAGGCACATGCATATTCCACCCCTATTTTTTAAACGTTCATAACTTTTTTATACGACATTATTTTTTCATAAAAATTTCACCGTAAAATCGAGCGTCTTTTTATCTTTAATTTGAATACCATATTGCTATATAAAATATGAAGACTAAAAAAACTCACTTAAATGTGTTGTATTTCTATGTTGTATAACATTTTTTTGTGCTGAATTTTTGTACTATATTTTTGTGCTAAATTTTTTGTGCTGAATTTTTTTGTCTTGATTTTTTTTTCGTCAATTTTTTTGTGCTAGATTTTTTTGTACTACATTTTTTTGCTTAAATTTTTTCGTGCTATATTTTTTTGTACTAGATTTTTTTGTGCTATATTTTTTTGTACTACATTTTTTTGTGCTATATTTTTTGTACTAGATTTTTTTGTGCTATATTTTTTTGTACTAGTTTTTTTGTGCTAGATTTTTTTGTACTAGATTTTTTTGTTGTATTTTTAAAAAACAAAAAGGGTGCCACATGTCATTTTCACTCCTATTTATAAGGACCAAAATGCCCTTTATTCCTACTTATTAGGGGTGCCACATGTCATCATCACAATCCTTCTTAGGCTACTTAGGCAAAATCCACTTTTTAGTGGATCCTTCCCCTATGCTAAAGTATAATATATTTTGTTTTCTTGTATTTTGATAAAAAAAAAAAAAAGTGGATTTGTGTGAATTATATAGTTATTAATGGTGAAGGTTGAAATTTGTGGTGGTGGGTGGTGGTTGCAAGGTTTCAGGAGTTTTAACGGTGAAGGTTGCAAAGCGTTAGAAGTTTTAATCCGGAAGCAAGATTACGAAAATGCCCCTACAGCTAACGGTCAAACAGACGCTCAACTGACAAAAGGATGTGACTTTAATATATAGAAATTTGGAAACAACATGGATGTAGATGTCCAAAAGTTTCTTAAAGTGGCCAAAAATGTCAGACGAATCTAACCACTGACGTTTACTCTAAATTTTAATAAAGCATAGACGTGAAATATCCTAAACCAACTCCTGGTAACATGAAACACATACAAGACTTCCCTGCTCTTCATAAAATGGGAGACTATTGCAACGGTGTTGATGCATGCACTTCAACGAATACATGACGAAAAACATATTGGCCACAGGCTACACATTGAACACATGTGCACGCCAAGCTGAAAGCTGGACACTGTCGTTGTAAGTTAAACAACGGTCGCTACCAAGCTAGTCGCAAGAGCTAACTATTTGAAAGATGTATCAAATAAAATTGTCTTAATGTAATTAATTTGTTTAATTACCAGAATAATTTTGCATTTTGTTTCTTCATGTAGGGATATAAATTAAACTAGCTGGTTCTATTTGTCAACCACAAATGTGAAAAGTCAACAGATTACTGACCTAACACATTAACCTATAATAATATAATAAAAAACTAAAATTGGGTATTATCTTTGCAATTTGGTTCATACCATTGACTTGTAGAAGTCAACCAGTTGGACTTCCTTTCCCCCCTGCTACAATCATTAAATTCAAACCAATTTCTCAACATTTCACACAACAGAATCTCCGGGAATATTCCGGTGTCTTTCGAGAATCTAAAGGGTGTTTGAGCAATAACAAGCTGACACAGTGACACGTAAGACTCCTGTTGGTGAACAAATGAACACAAAAAACGCGTTCCATTATTCTGCAAACAGTGGATTACGCGGTATGCAGATTATAGTCAAATTAAGTTTGGTTTGCGTGTTGGGCTATTTTCATGAATCTTGATCATGAATCATGATCTGCTCACTGAACTATCTACAATGAGTTAACTGTCATTTTCGTCCTTGTGGTTTGTCTAATTATGTCGGTTCAGACAAATTTCAAAATTGTACCATTTTCGTCCCTGACATTCCTAAAACATGCTAGTTCCATACAAAAAGCTAAGGTTGAACAGAATAATTGGACAAACCACAGGGACGAAAATGGCAATTACTCATGTTTTTTTGAACGGATCTGACATGTTTTTTTAGCAAGACATCGGCTTTTTTTTTCTGTTCCTGCATAAATTTCTATGTCGCTCGAACGGGTAATTCAGAAACTTTACAAGATTATAAATTCTATTATCTTAACGGTTAACGGTTAAATTGTAGTGTTTCTTACCTTTAGCTGCATAGAGTATGCAATGCCATCATCTGCTGTTGTCTCCCTCATACACGCGTCAATCATGACACGTAATTAAATATATAGGTTGAGATGGGTCACTCAGTTATGCAGCGGGTCGCTCCTTATTTAACTAGCTAACTTAGAACGGGTCCAGTTAATACTCTTTAAAATGACCCGGTTTGGCTGGTGGACCCGTTAACTGACCCGACCCCGACTGCTTTGAAAAAATATCTATTTTTGGCGCCGGTAACTATTTTCTAAAAACAAGAATTTTGGAAAAAAAGGTGTTTTGACAACCCAACCCACCTGACCCGTTTATTTTGCCTCTTTTCGACATACATGTCTAAACCAAATAACATAAATTTATTGTTGACATTATTGTAAAAATAAAAAGTAAAATTTTGGTTAAAAAAAAGTGTTTCCAGACACCCTAACCCACCTAACCCATTCATTCATTGTACCTCTTTAAGACATACATGTCTAAACCAAACAAATCACAGAAAGATACTTGACGAACAATACATTTATATAGAAGATAAAAAAGTATACTAAAACAGTAAAACCTAAGTTTTATCGTTCTTTTACTTTATTTAACTCGTCAATGAAACCTGTATTTATTTTAGTTTTTCACATAGCATTTGTTTGGTAAAGTATGCAAACAATGATGAACCCGCATATAAAAAGCAACAAACTTTACCAGAATTTGGAGAGTTTCTGCACAAAATTTACTCATTGTAGGTCCTGCATAAATTTCCATTTTAAAACCCGTGTATAAAAAGCAACAAACTTTGCCAGAAATCGGCTTTTGTTTCTTTTCATTTCATAATGAGACTAAGAACCGAACTCGTGCTTCCAGTTTCTACTTTTAGCAAGAAATTGGCTTTTGTTTCTTTTCTCGCATAAATTCCAGTTTCGCTCAAACGGGTAATTCAGAAGATCAACTAAACGGTTAAAATCCCATATCAGAACACAGAAAGCAACAAACTTTACTGCCTTAAACCCCGTTTAGCACAAAAGGGTAGTTAAATTTTCAAGAAACCGTTAAAACCGTACATTAGAATACTGAAAGCGACAAATTTACCAGAATTATCGTAATGGGACCAAGAACCGAATGTGGTCGCAGAACAAGAGTTCCGGAAGCTCATTAATAACAAAAGTTCGTACATAATAATAACACCGAGAGAGCCAGCTTAAAGGAATTACAAAACAAAATCTAAAATGTAGCTCGGATATTTGCAGGAATTACACTCGATCTTTATATCAAATTTAATGAAGAAATGAAGTGATGAACTTACAGCCGATCTTTTCTTATTCTATAAACATGTAGATTTTTACGAAATGTGTGTATTGAGTCTGTTGTGTCTGATAGTTAGTTGAGATAGTTATATTAGTGAGTTAGTTGATTACATGACTATTCTATTCAGATGATCATTGAGATGAGATTCTTCACCCGACTACATGGCATCAGAGCCATGCTCTGCTGGTTCTATTGGTTTTCTGGTGAGTTTCTGGTAACTTTTTTCGGCCAAATATTTCATCAACAGCAACAGTTACAGTTAAATACTTCCAAAGCCATCCAACCACCATCTGTCACTGCTTCAACAACAGGTGCACATTATTCTTCAACTATTGAGTATCTATGTACTCTTTCATGAATTGAATCTTGAATGTGTTTCTGCCATGCTTACAAGGGGTTAATTAGGACTGGCAAACGGGTTGGGTCGGGTCAGAACGGGTCATGGGTCAGAACGGGTTAGGGTCGGAACGGGTTAGGGTCAAAATGGGTCAAAATAAAAAAGAGTTGTTTTGGTTCTATTTCGATTTCTTCAATTTCGTTTCGACCAAATTGAAACAAAAAAAAACCGAAAAAATATTTTGGTTTGGTCGGTTGGGTTTTTTCGGTTTCGTTTTGGTTCGGTTTCGGATTTTTCAGTTTTTTTTTTGTATCATTTTGGTTTTGTTTTTTTTTTTTTTTTGTTTCGTTTTGGTCGGGTTTTTTCGGTCTCCGTCCCGACTCGAACAGAAGGTATATTAATGATAAAGTTATGTTTTGAGAAATGGCAAAAAAAAAAACCAACCCGTTTTGACCCGAAACCCATTTCGAACTAGACTAGATCTGACCCAAACCCGTTTGGACCCGAATCCATTCCAACCCGGACCGTTCTGACCCGACCCAAAACAACCCTTTTTTATTTTGACCCATTTTGACCCTTAACCCCTTCCGACCCTAACCCGTTCTGACCCGACCCAACCCGTTTGCCAGTCCTACTTTGAAGACATTCGATTTATTTCAATACCTGAATCAGAACAACGCACCACCACCGGTTGATTCAGAAGCAAGAGAGTCATGGAACAGATCTGATTTGATGAAATTTGCTGAGTATTTGGAATCTAGGGTTCCGATCAGGCTGAAAGGAAGCTGTAATTACTCACCGGACTTTTTTTTTAACGGTGAACTTCACGTATAAAGTTACCACTCTCCAAATTGGAGAGCCCGTATTGCCCATTTTCGCCAGACTATGTTGTCTTCACCGGGCCCATGTTGGCTTCAAAGTTTGGCTTTTTTGGGAGTTCCCCCGGGAAACCATACCGCCGGCTGCCACTTGACCGTCGTTGTGCCACCACAAGAGCATAACTCTCTGGCGTAACACACGGTGGGACTAAAACCCGGTTGGGCTCGGGTTCAAACTGACAACCACACACAAGGCCGTCCAAATCCTTCATTGCATATATAGTCTCTAAGCTGAAAGTTGGACACCGTCGTTGTAAGTTAAACAATGGTCGCAACCAAGCTAGTCGCAAGAGCTAACTATTTGAAAGATGTATCAAATAAAATTGTCTTAATGCAATTAATTTGTTTCATTACCAGAATAATTTTACTTTTTGCATTTTGTTTCTTCATATAGGGATATAAATTAAACCAGCTGGTTTTATTTGTCAACCTCAAATGTGAAAAGTCAACGGATTGCTGTTGATACATGTATGTTGACGCGACTCGACTCGACGAGACTTGGTCCGGTTCGACCCGGTTAGGTTCGGCTCAAGCCCGACGTCACGACATTCCTCCGTCGTGCGTCCCAGAGTTCGACACGCGAAGCACGGAGAGCCGAGAACATTTCCCGCTTGACACATCATCATGACATCATCATGATGATGTCATGATGATGTCATCTTGACTAAACTTCACAATTTGCATATTTGAAGTTACAGAATGTACGTGCATGCATATTATGGCCAATCAACTACTTTGGGCCAGAAAACTTCACTGCTGGGCCAAAGCCCAAAGATGGCGAAACAGGAATCATGTCGACGAAACAGCTCAGTTTCGTCGACCTTGAATGTGATTCGTTGACTGCCTCAGTTTCGCCAATGATGTTGTGATTCGCCAAAGATCTGTTTCGTGGTACTGGTGCTATAAATAGACAGTCTCAAGTCTGAAAATGTTAGACACATAGAGAACACAGAGTGAAGAACAGAGCACACACACACGAGAGCTTTGAGAGAGTTTGCAAAATGCATTTGTAAACATAGCTTTGTAACTGAACTTTTCATAGTATTAATACAGAGGTGTTAATCGGTGAATCTTGCGTGTCGTGTATTTTCGTGTTCGATCTCGGTTTGCTTTCCCGGTTGGATTCCGCACAACCGGGTTTGTTTGTACACAAGGATTAGGCGACTAGATCCTCCCCTAGCCGGACCTACAAGCGGTATCAGAGCCTTGGCTCTTCTCCTTGTTAAAACCGAGGTGTTCTTGGGTTGTTTTTCGGGTTTTTAAAGTTCATATTTTTCTGAAAAATCAGTTCAAAAACCTCGAAAATTCTGATATTTTGCTGAAAGTTGTTATAAAAACCTGTTTATTCTTCATTTTCACATGTTAAACATTGGTTTTTAGTGAAGTTTCGGCCAAATTCGTGTTCGGAAAATCTTCGGTTCACCAGAAAATTCAAATTTTCTGGGTTGTTCTTCATATATTGATGTTATCTTCAAAGTGTTCTTAGTGTATTTCAACTTTTTGATGTTGGTCAAGTGTTTGTCAAAGTTGTTTATGCCTGGGAACTTATTGTTAGATTAAAATATTAAAAGGACATCATCATATGGTTGGTGAGTTGGAAATAGTGAGCCGAAAGTTGAGTTGAAAAGTGGGTTTACTTTGTGTCAGGGCATAGAAAGTCAACATTTACAATTGCACAAAATATTTGAATTTAATCACACAAGATTATAATTCTCTCGCACAAGATTTGGAAGCCCAAAAACTGTTTCGTCATTGGTCCTGGACTGTTTCGATTAACTGGGCTGGGCTGTTTCGTCATTTAGGAGCCCAAAACAAAAATTCAGTTTCGTCAAATATATTACAGTCTGTTTCGTCAACATACAAAACACATCAGTTTCGTCCCATCCATATCCAATTGTGTTTCGTCGCATAACATCAAGCAAAATTTGTTTCGTCAACTTCTGTTGGGCCCTATACAATTTTTCTGTTTCGTCAAATATCCAGTACATCTATTTCGTAAAAATAACAAAGTTTGTTTCGTGGGACTTTGTTTCGTCGAGTGTGTTGATATTTTTAACAGAAGGTTTGAAGAAGGTGTTTAACTGTTTGTTTGAGGTGTGATTTTTAGAGGTATCCTTAGTCTTGATCAAAAATGAATCCAAGATGGAATAGACCGATAAATACAGATCCAAATCAAACAGCGTTTGTGTCTCACACTGACATGTTTGGCAATACTATCCAAGTTCCGGTCCCTCCAAAAACTGATATGTTCGGAAATCCATTACCTGTTCGATCTACCGGACCAACTGATATGTTCGGAAATCCATTACCTGTTCGATCTACCGGACCAACAGACATGTATGGCAATCCTATCCAAGTTCCGGTTCCTCCAAAAACAGACATGTACGGAAATCCGCTTCAACCAGTTCCTCAACCAATGCCTCAACAGCAAACACAAAGGCCTCCTGTGACAACAGATCTACATGGCAATCCCATTCAAGTTCCTGTTAAGCCAGCTCAGCATGGGAACCAGAACCCTTTCAGAGATCAAGGAGACCAGCAGAATCAGAACAGGAACGATGAGCGTACATTGATACCTGTCAACAACCAAAGCCAAGCAGGACCATCAAATGCTAACCAGGCACTTGTGGTTCAAGTATATGAAAGTGGTGATTGGTCAATCAGGTTGAGTAGTGATGCTCCAGTTGGAACAGCTTGTTTTGCTGAAGTTGTCAAAGATGCCAGCAATGGTGAATCCTCGGGAAATAATGACAGTTCTGAACATGACAGTAGTTCAGATGAAGATGTTTCAACTTCAGTTGAGGATGATACTACTTCAAGTTCAAGCGAGGTTGGATCTGAATATGAATCATCAAGGGAGGTTGTTGATTCTGATGCAGAAAGGTCAACATCTGAGAGTGATCCAAGTCAGGTATGTGTCAATGAACCAACTGCTGTTATTTGTGATAATTGTGATAGATTGCATGTTAAATGTGCTAATTTAGAAGTAAACATGTCTGAGTTGCAAGGCAAACATGATGCTTTACAAGCTAGTTTGTTTGACTTGCAAAACAAACATGTTGATTTAGATGCTAAGTGGTGTGAGTTGCAAAGCAAACACGAGGCTTTGCAGGAGAAATATGATGTGACATTCATTCACAACCAGAAGTTGACCGTGGATCTTTCTAAATGCACTGAAGCCAACATGTTTTATGAAAACCATGAAAAGGACTTTAAGTCGATGATTGAAAAATTAAAGAAAGATAAAACCGAGCTGATAAAAATGGTTTCCAGAAAACAAACTGACATAAATTTGTATATCACTCGTCTTGAAATAATGCAAAAAGAGATGGCTTGTGTTAAAACTGAAAGTGAGGCGATCCGACTCAAGTTAGATAGCTATTTAAGCTCTAGCTATGTGTTGGATCACATCATTGACGTACAGAAAGAGAAACGGGATGTCACTTGCATAGGTTACAAGAAATGTCCACCACCTGTCAGACACAATTACGATGCACTGCCTGATGAGGAATATAGAACTCACTTTGAGCCATCTGTTCCTCTAGATATTAAGGAATTTGCAGCAGAATGTGCAACAGGACTCGGATACAAGAAAGAGGAATCATCAGATTCAGATGTATCAGCAGATACAAGTGTGTCTCCTGCTGAACCGAATCAGGATCCTCCAGTTGTTGTTGAGGATGCTGATTCTTCTGATGATGAATCTGATGATACTGATTCAGCAAAGTCTGATGCGGTGATCAAAGAAGAGGACATACCTCTTGAGAATCATATTCTGTGTGATCCTCCCGCAAAACCCGCTAAGACTGTTGCAACCGAGTCCACATCTGCAAAAGAGTCGGAGAGTGTGGATTTGCTGTACACTCTTGTTGGTGATAATAAAATCTATTCTGACAAAGATTTTCCGATTAAGAATGTTAATCAATCTTTAATTAGTAAAGTCTTTGAAAATTCAACAAGTAAGTTTTTGGGTAAGAAAGGACCACATGTTACAGTCACACAGTGTCCTCCTATCCCAAAGGCTGAAGTTAGAAAACAATTTGGGAATAAGAAATTACCAACAGTGCAAAAACAGCAAAATCATACCAAACCAAGAGGTAAAACACCGACTCAAAGTCGAAGGAAGCCGAATAAGAAAAAGAACAAGAATGTGAACTTTGTGAAATCTAAGGGAACGGACAAAATTGAAAAGTTTGAAAACCAATCTAACTTAGTTTTTGTCAAGAAAGCAACAGTGATGAAAAGGAATGAACCAAACAGTTCAAAACCTAGTACCTCAGGATCACAAAGTTCATCATCGGCAAGACGATCACATGATACTTCGGGGTTTGTTGAACGAAGATCATGTTTTGAATGTGGTACAATTGGACACATAATTCGAAACTGTCCGTATCTTCATAAATTGAAAGCAAAAGTTGATGCCCCCCATGGTAACAATTACCATAAAAGATTTGTTTCACCAAAACAGGACCCTCGTCTTGTTAAACAACAAGAAGTGAAACAGAGAAAGAAACAACGGAAAAATGTTGAAAAGGTTTTAAAACCAGAGGTTGTCCAAACGCAATCTGTTAAGTTAGAAGTTAAAAATGAAAAACAAAAACAGATTTGGATACCAAAATCGGAAATTGTTTCAAGGGGAGCTACAGCAATTCCGAATCATCGGGAAATGGATGTCACAATCCTCGATGATGACGGACGACCCAAGTCTGTGAAGGCTTGGGTCCCCCTCTCCAACTAATCTCTGAATGAGTGTGCAGGATGTTCCAGGAGGAACTATTGATAGTCTTAGGATTGTTGATAGTGGAGCGTCCATGCACAAGATCAGCGACATAAGACTCCGAAACATCATTATATCTAGGAGTTGTTGCCTTTGATGGAGAGAGGAGAAAAGAAGACAAGAATGTCTGGTGAAAGAATGTGATTGAATGAAGTTGAAAAATTCGACATAATGAGATATGTTCCAAAATTTGGTTGTTATGGTTTTTGATCGGGTCAACATGATAGATTCCAATGAAAAGTACGCGCCTGCAGCACGTCTGAAGCTTTTCGAAGATTCATGGATTTTTCTTCCACAAGAAGTTCAAAGTCCACAAGATGAACGTGTAGGGTACTTTTCTTCACAGTGTGATTGAAGAAAATGTGTTTGTTGAACAAACCAACCGGGTGTGCGGATGCCTTGGCATGGATTGAACAACCGCACACTACTTCTGAAAGAGAAAGAAAAAGACCTTCGCTGGTGCAATTTGGAAAACCAGCCGGACCCAGAGGTCTATGATCTTGTTGCTGTCAAGAGTTTTCTCAGTAGCTACAAAAATCGTCGTTGAAATCCACACCGGGTGGATATCAAGTTTGGGAGAGCACTCAAATTCCTGGCAATGCATGGAGCAGTTGCAGGATACGGTTTTAAATTTCTAATCTCTCCTTTACTTGTCGATATTTAAGCTGCTTTATTATTTTTTACCCTCTCTTACAGCACTCTTTGACCAGACACGTTGATCTCGAATATCACCTCACACGTGATTGTTTCACTATGAAACTCGTCAATGTTGTCATGGTCCGCACCGTTTACCGACGTGCCAACTCATTTTCTCCAAAATTTGATAAATCTTTTCTGATTAAAAATTAATTTTGGTAAACGGCATTGAGGTAAAACATGAGTTAACCAACATCGGAAAATCATTTTTGTAAATACCTTTGTGTTTTAAATTTGTCTTAGTTTGTTGATTTTAGGGGGAGTAAATCCAAAATTTGAAAATCCAAAAACATCGAAAAATTTCAAAAGCACAAAAACAATAGAAAAGCAAAAATGAGTTTCCTGGCGAGCAAAAGAGAAAATGATAGTACATCAGTGGTCTGTCCAAACCTCTTTAAACCTTAAATGAAAAGCGATAAGCAGCTCTATATAAGATGTATCGGTAGGCTCACAATCATTTTAAAGTGTGCAGGGTGATATAAATCTTAAATCGACTGAAGACTGGGTGGGAACCATTCATTGGCATATGGTCTTGGTACCGAAATTTCGTTTGAGAGATTGCCGAGGTTCTGAGATATTCGGTCTTTATGCTGCTTATCATCTGGGTATCATGGTTGTATCTTTTACCGAAAAATAACGGGGACGCAAGTCTAGATCTTCCATGATACTATACATACGTGTACATATTGCATTCGACCTCAATAAGTGATCAACAATCACATGTCCACACAAAATAAGTGATAAAATATCACATTCATCCGGGAGTCAAGTTCGTCTCTCTGCTGTACGAAAGTACTGACCTGTTCACGGACTTGCTCCTGTGCCCTCATGCATATGAAAATCAAGTTCCTCATCAATAAGTGATTATATCACATAGGGCTTGTTTTCAAATCAAAATAAGTGAGAATCTCACATCATATACGGTCAAACAGATGATAATCGGTATACTCACCGGTAAGATGAACCCTCGTGCATACCTTGATACGGGAATGTGTCGTGATGTGGATGAACACCGGTCGGTAAGTATAAATCATACCTTAACGTATCCCCTCGCCATGATTACAAATGATAAGTTGAGTTTATGTGGACAACAATACCGATAATCGTTATAGGATGCTTATCTTAATGTTAAATTAAAAGAACAACAAGAGCGTTTTGGCATGACCGTACACTGATATGATTCTCTTACCCTCGAAACTCACAAAAAGAATGTCTGTAAATATTTATTTAATGCTTTCAGTTTCCGTATGTCTGTATATATTTATTTACTGCTTTCAGTCTTTACATTTCAAATATTAAAACACACCTAAAATCTGTTTTAATATAAACTTTATAAAAGCCAAAAAGATTTTATTTATATCTTATTTTCGATCGTACGATGTTGGATCTCGAGTCTTCGTTACCTGAAACCTGAACGAAAACCGAAACGGCTAAAACTTCATAAACGGTCGAAATTTGCAAAGTGTTGAAAGTTAAAATTTGAAATGGATAAAGTATTTTAAACTTTCAAACTGTCGGACGGTGTTTGATTAAACAATGGTCACACGTGTGTCGTTTGTTTATGTTACGATATTCCAAGCAGTTGTTCTCATTACGCGTTTAGATTTCTTGCATGTGCAGATTCTAAAGGCAAGGAGAACATGGTCGATGACAAGCTTCGGAATGAAGACACGACGTGAAGGCACTCAAATGATGAAGATGATC
This sequence comes from Helianthus tuberosus, assembly GCA_030545235.1. Lineage (NCBI taxonomy): Eukaryota > Viridiplantae > Streptophyta > Magnoliopsida > Asterales > Asteraceae > Helianthus > Helianthus tuberosus. The sequence goes on from CM060362.1 coordinate 8,741,965, forward strand.
GAGTTGCCGCTGACCATCATCAACACCACAAGGATCTCAATTCATAAAGAACAAGTATTTCACGAGCATAACTCAAGGGGGAGCTTATGTTAAGGGGAAGTTTGTCAACACACTTCCTACATGTAAATGGGAGTTTGTCGATACACTCTTTGCCTTCAAGACGTGAAGACTTTGAAGATCCTCCGACATAGAAGACATGAAAGGCGAATCTCGCGAGTAGCGTCCAAGGGGGAGTTTGTTGATACATGTATGTGGACGCGACTCGACTCGACGAGACTTGGTCCGGTTCGACCCGGTTAGGTTCGGCTCAAGCCCGACGTCACGACATTCCTCCGTCGTGCGTCCCAGAGTTCGACACGCGAAGCACGGAGAGCCGAGAACATTTCCCGCTTGACACATCATCATGACATCATCATGATGATGTCATGATGATGTCATCTTGACTAAACTTCACAATTTGCATATTTGAAGTTACAGAATGTACGTGCATGCATATTATGGCCAATCAACTACTTTGGGCCAGAAAACTTCACTGCTGGGCCAAAGCCCAAAGATGGCGAAACAGGAATCATGTCGACGAAACAGCTCAGTTTCGTCGACCTTGAATGTGATTCGTTGACTGCCTCAGTTTCGCCAATGATGTTGTGATTCGCCAAGGTCTGATTCGCCAAAGATCTGTTTCGTGGTACTGGTGCTATAAATAGACAGTCTCAAGTCTGAAAATGTTAGACACATAGAGAACACAGAGTGAAGAACAGAGCACACACACACGAGAGCTTTGAGAGAGTTTGCAAAATGCATTTGTAAACATAGCTTTGTAACTGAACTTTTCATAGTATTAATACAGAGGTGTTAATCGGTGAATCTTGCGTGTCGTGTATTTTCGTGTTCGATCTCGGTTTGCTTTCCCGGTTGGATTCCGCACAACCGGGTTTGTTTGTACACAAGGATTAGGCGACTAGATCCTCCCCTAGCCGGACCTACAATTGCTGACTTAACACATTAACCTATAATGATATAATAAAAAACTAAAATTGGGTATTATCTTTGCAATTTGGTTCATACCATTGACTTGTAGAAGTCAACCAGTTGGACTTCCTTTCCCCCCTGCTACAATCATTAAATTCAAAACAATCACTCAACATTTCACACAACAGAATCTCCGGGAATATTCCGGTGTCTTTCGGGAATCTAAAGTGTGAGTGAGCAACAAGGGTGTTAGGAGTGGTTAAACACTTTGGAGTGGCAAACCAAAAAACCGACCAATTAGAGCGAACCATGTCAATCAGTCAAAAGTGTTTAAACTTTGGTGAAAAGTGTTGGCAATGGTTTAGACACTTGGTGAATTGGTAAACTATTTTTTTTTAAAAAAGGAAAAAGGTGTGATTGGTTGAGATAGGAATGGACCCCACCCCACAATACCCTCTCTCTCTCAATCCCCTTTCCCGCGTCGGCTTCCCCTCCCCGCACCACAACCTTCACCAACTCGGCAAAGGCTCGGCGGCGGTGTTTGCCGCTCGGCAAAACCGTTTGCCGACCTTTGCCGACTACCCTAACAAACTGACAGTCAGACTCCGGTTGGTGAACAAATGAACACAAAAAACGCGTTCAATTATTCTACAAACAATGGATTACGCGGTATGCAGATTATAGTCAAATTAAGTTCGGTTTGCGTGTTGGGAACAAATGAACATGAAGAACGTGTTCAATTATTCTGCAAACAGTGGATTACGCGGTATGCAGATTATAGTCAAATTATCCTGCAAACCAATTCTATTAAAATTCATCGATGTGTTGGCCAATAAAACTTAATCCAACATAGACATCGGTTTAAATTGGGAGCATATTATACTCATTAATAGAATCGGCTCGATCCCTTATAAACGACCAAAATAATAAACCAAATAAAACCATACCTTACTCCATTAATCCATCGATGTGGGCTAAAATAAATCCAAACTTGTAATTTTAATTCATGTGTTTCCCAGTCACTAGTAGCTACCAGATTCCAATCTAAGGTTGACATTTGTGATTGTAGACCATCATGTACCAACCATGCCCAAAGTGCTAGAATTGAAGTCTGTTGCGAGTAGGTAGTGGTGCACAAATCGGGTTTTTTTAAAAACCGGTTCCGGGTATGGAACCGGGTTCGGGTAGGATAGTGTTTTACAAAATCGGGAACCGGGTCGGGTCCGGGTTTTCTACCAAAAATGTATACCCTATATACCCGGGTTCGGGTCGGGTTTTATAAAACCCGGGTATTATAATACCCTATTTCCGGGTTCGGGTCCGGTTCGGGTATTCATCGGGTAGGGTTCGGGTGTGCATCGGGTTGGGAAAAAACCCGCACCGGGTATTAAAAAAACCCGACCGGGTATTAATGCTTCTTTATATGTTTTAGTGGATGGTGCCTATTGAAATTTTAATGACATTTCTAAATTTAAATTCGATGGTGCTAGATCGAAGGAATATTCCTGATTTGAATCCTTTTGGATTACATAAACAACAATATATTTTATTTGCTATGTTATGTTTTAACCAAGTTCTATCAATTTTTCATTTTTTTGTATTAGACAAACACCAATGGATCTTTCCAGCAAATAGAGGGGAAAAATGACCAAATATTTCAAATATCATTAGAAACCTAATAATTAAACAAGATTAAATTAAAGTGCATACATAATTTTGTTAAATCGTAAGAACTAGAGGTCTTAATGCTTGAAAACATAGATAAAATAACATAGATAAAAAAACATAGATAGGACTAGAAGTCAAAGTGCTATATAACCGGGTATAAAAAAACCAAGTTTCGGGTATTGATAAAACCCGGTTCCGGGTATTTATAAAAACCGGGTATAAAAAAACCCGGTTCCGGATTCGGGTTTTAGATCAAATATGAATACCTGGTCCCTACCCTATGGGTAGGGTCGGGTTCGGGTATAGAAAACCCGGTTTTTATAATACCCGGTTCCGGGTTTTTTTTCTGGGTTCGTGTTCGGGTTCGGGTTTTTTGTTCACCACTACAAGTAGGTGGACAAAAAGAAAATTCAATCATTCTACCAACAGATTACTCCATTGTGTAGCCACTCAACCATCACATGCCCATATCAAAATTCCATATAATGCAGGTGAAGGCCCAATAATAAAACTGGATATCCAATTAATTGTAACCCAAATACCAAACATTCTGCCCAAATACCAATGAAGCCCAACATTTCTAGTATCCTTTTGTTTGGTCATATCAGTGGGCCCAAATGAATAAAACCTAGTTGCCAAACAAATGACTTCAGCCGACAACTTTGTTGTACAGTAGTTGCTATCATCTTCAGTAATAACATGCTACCTTATCTCCTCTAATTTCTTCTAATTCCATTCTCTCTCTTCGATAAACACCAACAGCCATCAAACCCTAAGGATTCAACAATCAGCCGCCACGAACATCACAGCCAGCTGCTGTCTTCTGTTACCGGAAACAACTATCTCCGACCATCATCCTTTAGCAGCCAAAAAGAAAATCATTAAGTCCCCATCAGCAGCTCACGAACAACTAAGGTTCACGAAGAATGAATGGTTCTTCGTGAGGAATCATCAGCGAACAATCACAGCAACGAAGAACATTCTTCGTCAGATGTAGGTTGTTCGGCCTGAGGGGGTTCGTCGTGCACTGTCATAATCACCATTGAGACGAAGAATCAGCTTGACGAAGACTGATAGCTGACGAAGAACCTGTTGTTTCATTCAAGGTAACCGGCGAAGAATCGGACACAAAAACTGCACCAACAATAATCGGACAAGCCACATGGACGAAAATGGCAATTAACTCATGTTTTTATTGTTTTGAACGGAACTGACATGTTTCAAGAATGTCGGAAATGTTACAAACCATATGATTTGTTCTGTTAGCTGAGAGTCTAAGAGGGTAATGTGATGAATTAGGGTTTTGATCCCTTTGTTAAAAGATTCAATCTTGTTTATCTTGAGTTGTGGATTTACTACATGTTTTAAGTTATGTAATTGTTGCATTTAATGGCTGTTGTTATTTTTTGCATTTCATTTCGGTTTTGGTATTGAAATTATGAAACTGTTAATAAAGTATTTGGAATCCGTTTGCGGATTTGACTTCTGGTGATGCAGAATTTAATCTGTTAGTATGTTTTATGCAGTTGCAGTTTATTCAAAATTGATAAACAGAGTAGATTTAATATTAATTCTATATAATTAACTACATAAACAATACTCTACTTTTACCTATAGTGATCGGATTATAGGGGTGTTTGGCAATGCGTTTTGAAAGTAATTCTCTATAATTATGTTTACAAGTTGTAGATGATCAGTTTTCTAGTGTTTGGTATCATAAAATTAGTGTATGTGTAGGTGCAGTTAGATTAATTAGCTTAGGAAAAACAAAATTACGACAATATCCCCACTCAAACGTCGTTAATGCTATATATGTTTTTCAATCCTTCTTTCCGATGCCATTATTTCACCTATATGTTTTTTCCATTACTTGGTGCAAATATAGAATTTATAGTTGGATAGGTTTATAAAAACTTCATATATACGCTGTATGTATATTACAACCGTGTTTATTTAAATCATTACTTATATTCTGTTTCCAGCTGAACCCGAATAATCGTCGACAGTGTGTCTCCGCGTGTGGGCGCTAAGTGAAAATGAAGAAGGCATTCAGGGACATGTAAGTAACAAAATTATTATTTTTTCGTGTAAACCATTACTACGGTACTAGCTCATATGTTATGCGTGCTAATGTTTTTATTTTTTTATGCAGTAAAAGAGGAGTTAATAAGAAGGTTCTTAAAGTTCCTTCAATAGAACAGAAGGTTCTAGATGCTACAAGCAACGAGTCATGGGGTCCACACGGAACACATCTTGCCGATATTGCACAGGCAACAAGAAACTAGTATGCAACACATGTTAATTTTTTTTTTCAAAATGAATAACTAATATGATTTTTTAATGCCAAAATATACTAATTTTACGTCTTGATGTTTAGCCATGAACACCAAATAATCATGTCAGTTGTTTGGAAGCGTCTCAGCGATACTTGGAAGAACTGGCGCCACGTGTACAAAGTTTTTACATTTATACCCTTTTCTGGAAATACTTAAAATATCTCATGGTTTTTTTGTCAAGGGTAGTTTTGTCATGGAAAAGAGAGTGAGCCAAAACTTACCCTTGGAGTAATTTTTTCTTCGAGAAAATGATTTTTTTGGTGTCTTTGCGTTCTTTTATTCTAGCATATTTTCAAGATTAATTCCTTTTGGTAGGTTCTTGTACAAGCGTACCCATTGTTTGGTAAATATTTTAGAGTAAAATGTCATTTTCGTCCCTTAGGTTTAGCCAGTTTTGCGACTATCGTCCAAATGTTTTTTTCTTCACATTTGGATCCAAAAGGTTTGAAATCTTACCATTTTCACTTGACTGGTTAACTCCGCCCGTTTTTCACCGTTTAAGTGAAGGGTATTACCGTCTTTTTAGACATTCTTTTGTTAAACTAAAAACACTATAAGAAATAAAGTCAATAGAGGTGGATCTTTATTTCTTATATTGTTTTTAGTTTAATAAAAAAAAGGTCTAAAAAGACGGTAATACCCCTATGACGAAAGTGGCAAGATTTCAAACTTTTTGAATCCAAATGTGGAAAAAACAAAGCTTTGGACGAACGTCGCAACATTTCCAAAATTTTGGTTTATATCCAAATTAATGCTTTCAAAGATGCATATTTTCAAGATTTTGGTTCTTTTCAAATCAACTGTTTCGCACTTGCATATTCTCAAGATTTATGCTTTTGGGTAGGTTTTCATACCCAATGTTGAGTATAATGTTCTAACCAACAGACTTTGACTTCTGCACCAGGCTTTGACTGTTCTTGAATATTTGCTAGCAAATGGGTCAGAACGTGTAATCGAAGATATTAGAGAACATGGATACCAAATATCGGTGTGTTTTTTTTTTCATTGAAACTTTAGTATCTAAGTTTTCATATTCAAAAATTATAATTTTGTTTTGTTTTGTTTTATTTTTAATAGAATTTGGCATCTTTTCAATATATCGATTCTACTGGGAGGGATCAAGGGAGCAACGTAAGGAAGAAATCGCAAAGTCTTGTTGCTCTTGTCAATGATAAAGAGAAAATACAAGAAGCAAGAGAGAAAGCTGCTGCCAGCAGGGACAAGTGAGTTTTTCTAAAGATTATTAACATTTTTCTGATGCATAAGGTGGAAATTTTGACATAAGAGTAACATGCCATTTTCGTCCTGAGTTTTGGCCAGTTTTGCGACTTTCGTCTAAAGGTTGGTTTTTTGCATCCGGATCCAAAAGGTTTAAAATCTTGCCATTTTTATCCGGCTCGTTAACTCCATCCATTTTAGTTTGTTAAGTCAGGGGTATTTCCGTCCTTTTCACTTTATGTACAAGCATTTAGCATAATGTACAAGTATTCAAAAGACCGAATTGCTCTTTAAGTTAACAAAAAAGACAAAAATACCCCTGACTTAACGGAGAAAAATGGATGAAGTTAACGAGCCGGATTAAAATGGCAAGATTTGAAACCTTTTGGTTCCAAATGCGAAAAAACAAACCTTTGGACGAAAGTCGCAAAACTGGCCAAACCTCAGGGACGAAAATGGCATTTTACTCTTACACTTAAGCATGTCAATTCGGGTTATGTTTTTATCTCTCACAGGTAACTGTAAAAATAGTTCTATAGGAAACAGGTCGAAAGTTGCTCAATGTGTTTTTGATGTATAAAAGTATAAAACCTCCTAAATAGTTTTTACAATCATATTTGACACTAATATTTGTACTGGATTGACAATATTTCAAAGTAGGTTCCGCCAGACGTCCGGAGGTTCTGGAGATGATCGATATGACGGGCAATATGGAAGTAGAGATGAAGATCGGAACGGTTACGGTAGGGATTCATATGGACGTGATGGTGAAGACCGCTATAGTTATGGCGATGATGAATATCGCAGAAAAAGTCAAAGCATCGATGGTGATTATGGTGCAAAAAGTCAAAGCTCTGATAGAGATGATGGTCATCATTCTTCTAGGTATTTAACTCTCTAATAATACTCGTTTCTTCTCGCTCAATTGTCCGTTTTTGAATGATTGAGTATATGTGGCACTTTCGACCCGTTTACATATACATGTCAGTTTGGTTTATGCTTTATCTCTAATGGGTCAGATGGGTTAAGATAAACGGTTAAACGGGTAAATCCATTTGAAGTGTATTCAAATGCATAGAACCTTCTAAATCTCTTTGTTAGAAATTTTTTAAAATTAGTATTTTACACATTAGTTTATTTGTTAAATTAAAAAAAAATGAATATGTTCGTTTGCAGAGATAGCAATGCTAGAGTTGAAGATGCTTCTCCTGATGGAAGGTAATAAGATGGTTTCCAGTTTGTTATTACGATATTAAAATCAATAAAATATAACAAATGAATAATATATATATATTTTGGTGTTGGGGCAGCCGGCTTGAACTAAAATTATCTGGACAAAATCTCGGGGCGCCCCCTAGTTATGAAAACGCTGTAAGCGAGGGTGAGGCACCACCTCCGCCTCCCACCGCTAATACTCTAGGCGCGGTGCTTGCTAGCAACTCTGAACCTCCGGTCGCTGCCACGCCACCGCCTCCGGCAGCCGCCACACCTTCAGTGATCTCCGACAAGGAACCAGACGGGTTTGACTTTTTTGACCCTCGTGGTCCACCCCCAGGTAAACCGCTCTTTTTTTATCTGTACAATTGTACCTGACAATTTATTGCTAGTTAATTATTATACTTGTTGAATATATACTTAATAAAAGTTTGTTGCGGATATAGCTGTAGCTGCCCCGTCAGCGTCAAGCAATGCTGAGGTGGACTTATTTGGCTCTCTATCAGACTCTTTCTCTTCAGATGTATTGGCCCTTGTGCCATCTGAACCACCTGCTCCTACTAGCTCTAATCCTAGTCAGACCTTTGTGGCTGCATCACCAACAACTCAGGTGCGTCTTTGATAACTCACTACACACTCACACGCACACACGTGTGCACACTCACACGCGCATGGTTTGATACTTGTACTTTTTATGCAGCAGTTTGATGATCCATTTGGTGATGGTCCTTTTAGAGCGGTCCCTTCTAGTGATGGATTCTCGGCTCAACAGTCAACATCGTTATTTGCTGTCGCTGCGGCTGATGTATTCTCGGCTCAACAGTCGAAATCACCGTTTACTGAACCACCTCAGACAGTTGCTCAAACGACGGTGAATGACATGGGATTTGGTGACGGGTTTGACCAAACCGTTGACATTCTAGCAGGTATACTTCCCCCAACTGGACCACCCACGCAGAATGGTTTTCCTTCTCAAACCGGTCAACCCACCCAGACCCCATTTGGTCAATCAAACCAGACCCCGTTTGATCAACCAAACCAGACCCCGTTTGATCAACCAAACCAGACCCCTTTTGGTCAACCTAACCAGACCCCTTTTGGTCAACCTAACCAGACCACGTTTGGTCAACCTAACGAGGCATCGTTCGGTCAATCAAACCAGACCCCGTTTGGTCAACCAAACCAGACCCCCTTTGATAAACCTAACCAGACTCCATTTGGTCAACCAAACCAGACCCCATTTGGTCAACCAAACCAGACCCCATTTGATCAACCTAACCGGACCCCATTTGACCAACCTACGTCCCAGACTAGTTATCCAGGTCAATTTGGTCAACAAAAGCAACAGTCGGATTTTCCTGTTCAAGGTGGCTACCAGTCTATTCCATCGTCGACGTTTTCGGCACAAGGTGGTCAGTCTGTGTTGCCACCTAGTTTCCCAGCGGCTCATGGTGGCCAATCTGAGTTGCCACATGATTTTCCAGCTCAGGGCATTCAATCTGAATCTATGCTGCCCTCAGGTCACCCGTCGTCACAGGGTGGCCAATTTGAGTTGTCGTCTGCTTTTCCAGCTCAGAGCGGCCAATCTGTGTTGCCATCTGGTATCCCGACTCAGGGCAGTCAATCTATGATGCCGCCCAGTCTTCCAGCGGCTCCGAGCAGTCAATCTATGGTGGCGCCCGGTCTATCGGCGGCTCCGGGCAGTCAGTCTCTGTTGCCGCCCAGTCTCCCGGCGGCTCAGGGCACTCAATCTTTATTGCCACCCAGTCTCCCGGCAGCTCAGGTAAGTCAATCCATGTTTCCGCCCAGCCTCTCGGCGTCTCAGGGTAGTCTCTCCATGTTGCCGCCCAGTCTTCCGGCGGCTCAGGGCAGTCAACCAATGCTACCGCCTAGCCTCCCGGCGGCTCAGGGTAGTCATTCCATTTTTTCGCCCAGTTTCCCGCCATCTCAGGGCCGTCAATCTATGCTGCCGCCCAGTCTCCCGGCGACTCAGGGCAGCCAATCCATGTTGTCGCCCAGTCTCCCGGTGGCTCACGGCCATTGTTTAAAAAGGCGGTCTGAGGCGCGCCTTGAGGCGTACGCCTCAGCTGAGGCGGTGGAAAAACGCAATAAAGGCTTAGCCTCATAAGGGTAAACTGAAACCTAGGCCTCAGTCATCTGAGGCGGCCCGAGGCGGCCCGAGGCGGTCCGAGGCGGTGAGGCGAGGCGGTGAGGTTTAAGCCTCACCAGACTTGTGAAAATTGAACATTTTTTAGTTTTCTGGACTTTATTTTTGGACCCATTTAGTGTTTATTGGGCTTAATTTGTGGTCCAGCCCAATACTTCACTTAAAAAACATCTGTAGGTTAAAAAAAACCCTAATAGAAGACACATAATCACGTACACAGGAACAGAGGACTCTGAAGAAGGCAACAGCAGAAGCAAGACAGAGAGTGTATGCGTGTATATATTTTCGGTTGACTGAACCATGAGAAACCCCACTCTTTTATAGAACCAAAGCCTCTTGAAAGGAAACGGGAACTTCTTGAGAAAAGGGGAACTCAGGGCATGCTTGCCTTGAAGGAAGAAACTGGAACAAAAACCTTGAAGCAAGGAACTCAAGGGGCATGCCTTCTTTATAATATTACAAATAAAGGACCTCGGGAGTCGGGACATAGAAAAAAGAAAAGGATATATATTAGATATTGAATTGAAAAGAAGAATATAGGATTATATTTTTTAACAGTTTTGTTGCTGAAGCCTGAGGCCATTTTTTTTTTGTTTTAATTAGGTTTTTCTTAGATTTTTTTGTTATGTTTTGTTGCTGAATTTTCTTGCTGAAGCCTGAGGCCATTTTTTTTCTATTTATGATGTTTGTTTTATGTTATTTGTTGAAATATTTTCTATTTAAGATGTTTGTTTTATGTTAATTTGTGATTTTTGTGAGAGATATATATATATTTTTTATTTTTTTTAATAATGTTTGAGGCTTACGCCTCGACCTGCCTCGAGGCTTACGCCTCGTGAGGCTAAGGGAAAACGCCTCGATACCCGTTTTAGCCTTTTTAAACCTTGCTCACGGCAGTCAATCTATGCTGCCGACTAGTCTCCTGGCGGCTCAGGGCAGTCAATCTGTGTTACCACCTGGTTTCCCGGCAGCTCAGAATGGTCAATCTGTTTTATCGTCTGGTTTCCGTTGACTCAGGGTGGTCAATATGTGTCGTCTGGTTTCCCGTCTACTCAAAATGCATCTCTTGGTGGTATTTCTTTACAGTCGGGTACCATCTCACAGTTAGGGTTTCCCAATTCCAATGGTCAATCCAGTCAACCTAATAATAACCTTTACGGCGGTTTCCAGCCTCAGGGTCAACCTACATCAGCCCCAACACCGTCAGCTGCCTCGGTTTCAAGTTTCTATCAACAGCCACAGTTACAGTCAAATACTTCCAAGGCCACCCAACCACCATCTGTCACTGCGTCAACAGGTGCACTTGCTATAGTTCCTCAACAACCTGCAAAAGAAAAGTTCGAGACCAAATCCACTGTTTGGACTGATACGTTGAACCGTGGGCTCGTTAATTTGAACATCGATGGATGTGAGTTATTTTGTTATATAGATAATACGGTTTTTTATAGCGTACACATACATATACATGCAGGGAAGGGATCATGTGAGGGCTATAACCTGCAAAGGAAAAAACAGTTTTTTTAATTATTTATTATTATTATTATTATATTTGTTTTTATAATAATAGGGATAAAAAATGCCACTTTATACCAAAAAATACACTATTATAGTAAATTGTCATGACAAAAAAAGGGCTCGAATTCCAGAAGACTTTTTTGAACAACACTCTTTTTTTTAAAGGGCTCGATTTACAGAAGACTTTTATAGTATATTGTCATGAGAAAAAAAGGCCAGTCAACCAAGCAGAAATTTTAATTTTATTTTTATTATTTTGTATGCTACTAGTTCTTATGGAATTTTTAAAAGTAAAAAAACAATATATGTAGATTGACGAACTACATACATATATACCTTGTATGAGCTATATATATATATACCTTCACGAGCTACATAATCTACACATATTTGTTTCCTAAACTTTTTACGATAATAAACATTAAATATGAAAAGTGAAAAAAATTAAAAAAATTTGCTTGGTTGGTAGTGGTTCTCTCAAGTTCTCAACTAAGCAACTATGTAGTTCTCTCATGATCTGCACCCTGAGTATGTGTGTGTGTGTGTGTATATATATTTGAGTTATGACACTATTTTCGGATGTGCAGCTAAAACAAACCCGCTATCTGACATTGGAATCGATTTTGAGGCTATAAACCGTAAAGAAAAGAGAATGGAGAAACCAAGCAAAACCCCAGCGACTTCAAATGTAACCATGGGTAAGGCCATGGGTTCGGGTTCTGGAATTGGACGTGTTGGTGCAAGTGCTCTAAGACCCGCATCCAACCCCATGGCGGGTTCAGCAATGGGAATGGGAATGGGTGCTGGCCAAGGGTTTGGAGGCGGTTACGGAGGTTTAAACCAGCCCATGGGAATGAACCATATGCCGCAAAATATGGGCATGGGAATGAACAATATGCCTCAGAATATGGGTATGGGAATGGGAATGAACAATATGCCTCAAACTATGGGTATGGGAATGAACAATGGCCAAGGGTTTCAGATGCAAGCACCACCTGCCGCCGGATTTATGCCGCCTGGAAATTATAATCCGATGATGGGCAGAGGCGGCGGTTATGGTCAGCAACCTTATGGTGGCTACAGATAGAGTTGCAGCGGTAAGCATAGTTATTGTGATATAAAAAGCTATTCTTTTTCCTGATAATTTTGTAATTCTTTTTGATTCCGTATAGCATTCTGTATAACCAACATCAAGATCCTTAATTTCTATATATTCAAAACAATTTTTGTGTCTTGATTTTGAAGCATGTAATGACCAAAGCATGTTAAACAATGCGGCTTTCCTGTATTTTTTTTAAAGAAGCGACTAAAACAATAACATGACATTTCATGTAATTTACTAAAATAAATACGTAAAGACTTACGAGCCTTTGACGATTAATTTAAGACCAATTTCTCTATTCGTTAATTAGTTTTTTAGGGGAAAATGGTTATTTTTGTCGAACCTTATAGAATATAATCGAATTTAACTCTGTATTTCATATACACAATTTGCACTTGTTAGTGGAAAGAAATTGAGTGGAACGTATCATTTGGGTCTGAAATAATTGTGTGAAGACTTGTTAGTCTTTGATATGACCCAACTTTAATGATTGTTTAACTAGATACAAATTGTGAAGACTTGAGTCTTTCGACAATGCGCACAAATTTTCCACGCATATGTCAAAACGAAAGTAGAAAGAAAATCAACACAAATTTTCCACGCTATTTCGAACTTGGGAGTGTATATAAGCTGGGCATATTTGGTGACATATCAAACATTTAAGATTTGATACAACAAAAATGGCAAATAAGATTTACCATAAACATTTTACCCATCCTATTTTCTTCTTTATTCTTACACTCTTTGTGTTGGAATCATTTACCACTACAATTGCCCTTGACTGGTCTCTAACACCACCTCCGACTTCCCCTGGCAATCGTACTGGTAAGTGTACCAAAAAGGAGAGACAAGCTCTTCTTCATTTCAAATCAAACATTCATTACGACCCTCAAGGCCTTCTGGATACATGGACACCCGGAGAAGAAGAAAAAGTAGCAACCAATGATTGTTGTTACTGGAGCGGAGTCATGTGCAACAACCAATCCCGTGTCACAAGTCTTGACTTGAGCTGTGGATATCTTGAAGGCAAGATTAGTCCTTCATTGCTTAACTTAAGCTACTTGAATTATCTTGATCTTTATGACAATTCGTTTAATGGAATGATTCCCATGTTCATTGGTTCCATGACCCAATTAAGGTATCTTGACCTTGGTTGGAATGATTTTAATGGAACGATTCCCATGTTCATTGGTTCCATGACCCAATTAAGGTATCTTAACCTTGGTTTGAATGATTTTAGAGGAACCATTCCTTCAGAACTTGGAAACCTCACAAACTTGCAAGAGCTTTCACTTGATTTTCTAAGTAGTTGCACTGTTGAAAACCTAGACTGGCTGTCTCATCTTTCTCAGTTGGATAGACTTGACATGTCAGGTACATCTCTGGGCAAAGTAGACAACTGGGTAAATGTGATTTCAAGTCTTAAAAAACTATCAATTTTAGACTTAGATAGATGTGACCTCTCCCATGTGATGCACCCGTATTCTTATTCATATGTCAACTCTTCTTTTTCTTCATCTATTGTTTACCTTAGTCTCAGAGAAAACAATCTCAACTCATCCATGTATCACTGGTTGTTCCCTTTAACTAGCAATGCACTTGTAACACTTGATCTCTCTGGTAACATGTTAGATGGGATTCCCAAATATCTTGGAAATCTGTGTGGTTTGACATCTTTGTATTTCTATAGTAACTTAATGCCTATCAAATTACCTGAGTTTCTGAGTAACTTGTCTGGATGCACATCAGTTACTTTACAATATTTGGTAAAGATCATGGTATACCGGAAATGCAGGATTGTGCGGACTTCCCTTGACCAAATATTGTCCAGGAGATAATGTATTTGAAGGTCCACCCGTCAATCGTGAAAGTATGGAAGGCGGGGAAGGCATAGATGATCTTCAAAGATGGTATTACATTGGAGGGGCCACTGGTTTTGCTACCGGATTTTGGATGGTGTGTATTGCTTTAATTGTTAATCGCCGTGGGAGACATGCTTTTTTTCACGTCATGAATAGCCTTGAAAATTGGGTTTATGTGAAAGTGATGGTGTTCACTGCAAAAGTGCGTAGGGTTTGACAACCATAGTTGTAAGTTGGATTTCATTCTTGTTTTCGTGTGTTGTATTTATTTCTTATTGTAAAATGTAATGCACTATTAAGTTTTAAGTCTGTTTGATGAATAAAATTGCCACCAACACCATGGGTGGCCATTTCGCTTTGTTGTGTCAAATAGGACATTATGCTATATTGTGTAAAAACACGACATGCAACTACTAGTACAAGCCCAAAGACAAGAAGAGCCTTAATGATTTATTGATAAACAGGGCTGTGAACAGGGCTACCCTGTTGTTTACATCAACATTGTTGGTTAATGTTGTTAGTTAAGCTAGAAAGTTCTGTTAGTGCCTAATATGTAATTATTAGAAGTAGAAGGTTAGATGTGAAAGTATTGTAGTCATTCGTTGTTCATAAGATTATTATGTTTTGCTAGTTTATTGGTAGCAAGGCTCTGTTTTGAAGAATGAATTGAAAGAAGACTGTGATTAATTTCGCAGGAAGAAGAACAGTATAAGCGATTTTGCGAACCCCAATCAGCATTTTCTTCAACTATTGAGTATCTCTGTAATCTTTCATCAATTGAATCTTGTATGTGTTTCGATTGATGCTTACAAGGTGTTCGATGAAATGTCAGTGCTTTATTTTGGTACTTTCTTTGTACTAAATCAAGTATATTATACAAATTAAACCTTTACGTTATAATATATATATATATATGTACTCTTGCTTAGATATACGTTAATGTATGAAGTAACAATGCTTTTCTAAGACACATGTGGCTGCAGAGTTATACTTGGGATCCATTACATGTGTGAGTAACTAACTACATACAAGACATATATTATTGAGGTTTGTTAACTTAATTGACAGTATGATTGAAGTTTCTTTCTATTGGAAGGAAAAGTGAACCTTAGGGTTTTGTTTTTTTTTATTTTTCCTAAACCGTAAAGAAAAGAGAACGGAAAAAAACAAGCAAAACCCGGCAACTTCAAATGTAACCATGGGTTCAGGTTCTGGAATTAGACATGCTGGTGCAGGTGCTCTAAGACCCGCATCCAACGCCATGGCGGGTTCAACAATGGGAATGGGTGCAAGGCCAGGGTTTGGAGTTGGTTATGGAGGTCTAAACCAGCTCAAGGGAATGAACAATATGCCTCAAAATATGGGTATGGGAATGAACAATGACCAAGGGTTTCAAATGCAAGCACCACCTGCCG
Source organism: Helianthus tuberosus (assembly GCA_030545235.1). Taxonomy (NCBI): domain Eukaryota; kingdom Viridiplantae; phylum Streptophyta; class Magnoliopsida; order Asterales; family Asteraceae; genus Helianthus; species Helianthus tuberosus. The sequence goes on from CM060362.1 coordinate 8,757,432, forward strand.
CCAGATTTATGCCGCCAGGAAATTATAATCCGATGATGGGTAGAGGTGGCGGTTATGGTCAGCAACCTTATCGTGGCTGCAGAATTATACTAGGGACCCATTTGTTTGATTAAACATCTCATGAATGTCTATGGCTTGATTTGTCACTGATTCCTTAGTCAAAATCATGAGCTTCATACAAGCAGCAACATTGATTGTTTAAAAGAAAAACAATAGTTTTTATTTACCCCATTTTAGTCACCGATTCTTTAGTCAAAATCATTCTTCTAGCTATTTAATACTCTAATAATACTCGTTTTGTTCTCTGTCAGTTGTCTGTTTTTGAAGGACTAAGTATACATGGGTAAATTTGGATGACGGTTTATCTCTAATGGGTCAGATGGGTTAAGATAAATGGTTAAACGGGTTAAGACATTTGAACTTCCGGTCGCTGCCACACCACCTTTGTCTGCCACCGTACCTACTCCGGCAGCCACCACACCTTCAGTGATCTCCGACAAGGAACCAGAAGGGTTTAACTTTTTTGACCCTTGTGCTGCACCCCCAGGTCTCACCGCCCTTTTAATATTATAGTTGTTGAAACATACTTAATAAACGTTTGGTTCTCTATCTGAACCACCTGCTCCAACTATCTCTAATCCTAGTCAGACCTTCGCTGCTGCTCACCAACAACTCAAGTGCGTCTTAAAAACTCACCACATGAGTGCACACAAGCGTTTGTGCGCACACACCATTTGATGCTTGTATTGTGTTTTTATGCTGCAGTTTGATGATCCATTTCTCGACTCAACAATCAAAATCACCTTTCACCGTCCCTTCTACTGATGTTTTCTCAGTCGGGTTCCATCTCACAGGTAGGTTTTCCCAGTTCCAATGGTAAATCCAGTCAACCTAATAATAACCTTTACTGATGTTTTCTCAGTCGGGCCTGCTTCATAATCTGTTGGGTCAACTACTCAAAACTGATTTCTATATATTCTGTATAACCAATATCAAGTTTCTATATATTCAAAACTTTTTTGTCTCTTGATTTGAAGCATGTAATGACTAGTTACAAACAATAAACTTTAGTTTTTAAACCATTTTTTCCACAAATTTAATAGAATATTTTTATTAAAGTTATGAACGTTATTAAGTCAAAATGTCAAAACAATTCGTGTAATTTACTAAAATAAATAGTACGGACTTAGGAGCATTCGATAATCATTTTAAGACCAATTTCTGTATTTGTTAGTTTTTTTATCTTTGGAAGAAAAAGGTTATTTTTTTTTCCAAACCTCAGTGGAATTTAACTTTATATTTAATATTGAAAGTGGAAAGAAATTGTTTGGAACGTACCAATTGGGTCTGAAAAAAATCGTGTGAACACTTGTATTCTAAAACTAGATACAAAGACTTAAGTCCAGTTTAACTCTATATTATATTTTGAAAGTGGAAAGAAATTGTTTAGAAAGTATCAATTGGGTCTAAAAAATTGTGTGAACACTTGTGAGTGTTTTACACGATGACCAACTTTTGTGATTGTTAACTAGATACAAATTGTCAAGACTTAAGTCTTTTGACGTATAATTTGGGACAAATATTAGTCTTGTAGGCAATGTTTTAAAACCGTTTTTTATACTCTACCGGGTTAGTCTTAGCATGGTTCAACCGGCTGTATTGGGTTGTACCGAACGGTAGAATCGGGTGACTAGCGAGGCCGATAATTCCATAAAATTACAACTATAACTTCAAAAGATAATACAAAACTTTAAAATTCCATACTTAAATATCAATTTTCCAACAAAGTTTTTTTTTTCTTTTTTTTTTTCTAAACAAAAGTCTACAATAGGTTTATGGCATTAGAGTCTTGATTGCGTCAAGTTCAGGATCGCTTAAAAGACGATATACACTATTTCGTCATCCTCGTCAGCAAGAACATAACTATTTTCGTTTCCTGCAATATAAAAAGAGAAGTTAATGAACGGGTTTTATCGTATGGATGATGTCTTCGGTAGCCAGTAATACCAGCTGCTTTGAACGGGTTTTTAAAACATTGTTGTATGTCTTGCATGCCTCACAATCCACTCTAATTTTCCACACATAAGTGGACATGAAAGTAGAAAATAAAATCAACACAAACTTTGTTTTGTAGACATTTAATACGAGGTAGACGATTTCAAACTTGTCTATATAAAGCTGGTCATATTTGTTGATATATCAAACATCTAAGATTTGATACAACAAAATGACAAATAAGATTTACCACAAACATTTTACCCATCCTATTTTCTTCTTTATTGCTTCAGTCTTTGTGTTGGAATCATTCACCACCACAACTGCCCTTTCTTGGTCACCATCTCCCGCTTCCCTTGGCCATCGTACCGGTAAATGTACGGAAAAGGAGATACAAGCTCTTCTTCATTTCAAATCAAACATTCATCACGACCTTGGCGACCTTCTCACTACATGGATACATGGAGAAGATGAAAATGTAGCAACCAATAATTGTTGTTACTGGGGTGGGGTCATGTGCAACAACCATTCCCGTGTCACACACCTTGACTTGAGCAGTGGACTTCTTGAAGGCAAGATTAGCCCTTCGTTGCTTAACTTAAGCTACTTGTATTATCTTGATCTTTCTGGTAATTCGTTTAATGGAACGATTCACATGTTCATTGGTTCTATGACCCAATTAAGGTATCTTAACCTTGGTTGGAATGAGACCGTAGGGTATGGTGGGGCGGGGATTTGGGGCATGGGTTGACACGTGGAGTTCGAGACCCCCCTGTGAGTGACGTGTCCGTGGGGTATGGCTGGGCGTGGCTAGCCCGCGTGGCTTGGCCAGCTTTATTAAAATAAAATAAAAACCTAAAATTAAAAAATACACACAACATTTTAAAAAAAAACCTAAAATTTTATTAAAATTTCCTAAAAATTACAAAATTCTACAAAAAAAAAAAAACCTAAAGCGTTGGGTGGATGAACCGTTTGGCTTGGCCAAACGATTATATTTTAAAATTTAAACATGACCTGTTATGACCTAGCCAACAAGCGAATAGGAGACGGCCACGTAGGACCGCTAGGCATGCCCAATTAAGGTATCTTCACCTTGGTGGGAATAGGTTTAATAGAACTATTCCCACGTTCATTGGTTCCATGACCCAATTAAGGTATCGACCAAATTAAGAAAGTTGAGATTATTTAAATTCAATTTACCTAAAAAAAATCAATATTTTTTATATTTCATTGCAACAATTTAAACGTATCATTATAACTAGTTTACATGCATCGTTATAATTAACATTTGTTTAAAGTAAAAAAAAAACTACCATGAAGTTTATGGTATATATGTTTAAAAGGCAACGAAGCATATACAAGTTATTTGATTTTAAAAAGGTTAATGAAACTATATTTAGGGGGACGGTGTGATATCAGGGAGTGGATGGGGGAGTGCGGTTGCCGCACGGTGATTGATACCGGGTGGTGGATTGGTGAGTGGGGAGTAGGAGAGGAGAGAAATCGGTGAGTATTCACCGATGGTGAAGAATGAGGGATGGAGGAGAGAGAGATAGAGAGGAGAGAGAATAGAAGAACCAATCAAAAAAATTTTTTAATTGAGTGAGTGTTTGAATCATACCTATTGTTCGAAGAGAAAATGGGGAGTGAAGGGGGTAGTTGACATGACATTAGATTATTGGGTAGAGAAAACTCAAAACACCCTAAAGTGTTTGAATCATACCTTCCACCCTTAAATGAAAAAAAAAATCCCAATCCGCCCCCTTCAAACAAGCAGAAATTTTAATTTTATTTTTATTATATATGCTACTAGTTCTTATGGAATTTTTTAAAAAATAAAAAAATAATATATGTAGATTGACGAATTAGCACATATATACCTTGTATGAGCTACATATATGTAGCTCGTCAATCTACATATATTTTTTTCCTAAACTTTTTACAATAATAAACTTTTATTATAAAAAGTTGAAAAAAATTGAAAAAAAATTTCTTGGTTGATAACGGTTCTCTCAAGTTCTCAAGTAAGCAACTATGTAGTTCTCTCATGATCCGCACCCTGAATATGTGTGTGTGTGTATTTGAGTTATGACACTATTTTCGAATGTGCAGCTAAAACAAACCCGCTATCTGACATCGGAATTGATTTTGAGGCGATAAACCATTAATAAAAGAGAATGGAGAAACCAAGCAAAACCCCCCAACGACTTCAAATGTAACCATGGGTAACCCAGCGACAAATATAATAAAAAAGAAAATATACATGGAGTTTTTAGAAAAAAAAAAAAATTAATAGTTTTGTCACATAATTTTTATAAATTTTCATCCAAATCACTAACTTAGTTTAACTTTTCTGTTAAGGTGAAGGATGTTTTAAATTTTATAAATTAAGACAAAAATTAATTTACAGCTTCTTTATATAAATCAGTTTTATAAAGAGAAAACGTCATTGGTGTGCAACACATAACAATCGATTACAACTTTTAGTATTTTATCACTTGTAGAGATAGAAAAAAAATGTAAAACGTTACATATTATTTAAATGTTTTGAGCAACTAGGAAATATGTTGGTAGAAATAAAATATTTATTTAATTAAGATTATGAGGGTAACTAACTAATACTTATTCTGAGTGGCTGGAGTAAAGAAACTTTTGGTTCATAACATTATAATTACAATTTGGTAGATAATTTTAAGGTTTGGTAACGATACGTTGTTTGATTAGGGGGGAGGGGGTGCACTGGCTTCTGTTTTTCCTTAGGAGCGAATTTAAAAGAGTAAAAGATGAATTAAAAACTTGGCACATATGATAAGATTTTTTTATTTGATCTTTTTCAACAAGGTCACCAGCATTTTAGTTTTATAAAATTTAGATGTTTAAATAGATTTTATTTTTATAAAACTGATCTATATAAAAAATTAGAAATTAATTTTTGTCTTAGTTTATAAACATCCTTCGCCTTAATAGAAAAATTAACTTAGTTAGTAGTTGGATGAAAATTTATAAAAATTATGTGACAAAGCTATTATTTTATTCGATTTTTCCCCTAAATTTAATCTTTCCAATTTGGAAAGAAACAGAGAGAAGAGAAAAGAAAATGAGAGAATCCTTTCTTTTCTTTTCTTTTCTTTTCTCTCCTTAACTCAACTCGGGAACGCAGTCCCTCCTCCCCACCAAGTCTAACCTAATTCTGTCCCTCCTTCCTCCCATAACATGGAAAGAGGCTGGATTTGGGTAATTCTACGTTTGAATCACGTGGCTGAGGGTTTGGAGGTTTGGTATGTGTTGTCTCCGAAGATTATGAAGGCGGTACCGAAGGCGAAGACGCGTGAGGATGTTAAAGGTGGGCTGTAAAAGTTTAGGTTTAAGTTTTTGGCTGAAAGTGGGGGTCTGAGTACCATGGTTGTTCTCTGTCAGGTACGGTTTTACAGGTGGTTGATTTTTTTGTTAAAAAACTTGTTTGTTTGTCTTTGGTATTCATAGGCAATTCAATATATGCCTATTGTTGATAATTGATTCAAGGTTTTATCTGCATCTCCCCATGTGATTTTGATTGTAATAAAATGTTGTTTCTTTAGAGTTGTAGAGTGTAACCACATTCATAAGCTCTATTTACGGGTGGAAATTGTTTAACTGATTTTGTACTTAATTTGTTCGAACAGATTTGTGGTACTGAACAAAGATATAGAATCACAGAGAAACTTTTTTTATTGAATGTATAGGGGGCTCTCTTGCTTTGTACAGAGGTAGAAGAACGATGGCAAGGGAAGATGAAAAAGAGGAATTATTGGCCTTTTTCTCACTTGGATGAGCCTGTTCAGGCTTCTTTGGTACGGTTATTTTGGGCTTCTTGTTGTTTCTGATAGATCTTGTAGTTCATGCTCTTATAGTGATCAAAACCTAACTTAGCAGGACTCAAATTTTGAACTTACAGGATGGTGTAACCTAGAGGTGTACAAATCGTTTTTTTTCAAAAACCGGTTTCGATTATTAAGTGAACCGTTTTTTTTCACCCAAAACGAAAACCGGTTTTTTTATAACCGGTTTCGGTTACTAACCGGTTTTTCAAGTCCAAAACAATAACCGGTGTAACCGTTTGGGACCGGTTTTTAACCGGTTTATGCAAAAAAAAAAAAAAAAAAAAAAAAACGGTTTTTAACCGGTTTTTTAAACCGGTTTCGGTTATTAACCGGTTTTTCAGATCAAGGGTAGTAACCGGTCACAAACCGGCGGTTCGGTTATAAAAAACCGATTAAAAAAAAACTGGTTTCGTTTTTTTCCTGGTTTCGGTTCTAAAACCGGTTTTTTTGTACACCTCTAGTGTAACCTTAAAATTTTTATTGAATGTCAATTTCTTCAAGTGTATTTTGCATCAGTAGGTTAAGATTAGTTTGGAATTGGTTTGTTACATTTTTATGTTGAACCAGTAAAATTTTTAGGAAGTCCCTGAAATTTTTGGTTGGTTGCCGGCACTTGATCGTCTCATTACATCGTTCGTTGAATCGTTGACATGGATAAGCTGGCTAGTTGATTGTTTAAGTATTTTTTTATTCACTACTACAAAAAGAGGCATTTGCTATGAAATTTTGCTACGGAAAAAAATGATGGCAAATTTTGCTACAAGTTTGCTACGAATTAGCTACGAGCTCATTTTGCTACGAATTAGCTACGGATTAGCTACGAACTTCCGTCGCAAATGAATTTCGTAGCAAAACTCATAGCAAATTCGTAGCAAAATTGATGAAATTAATATAAATCATATAATGTAGCAAAACCGGTAGCAAAATCCGTAGCAAAACCATGAAATAAGTATTAAGAAATAAAATAAAAAAAGTAAAATAAAATTTGTAGCAAAATCGATAGCAAAATTGTGAAAATAAATTTAATAAAAAACTTAGTAAAATTGGTAGCAAAGTCCATAGCTAAATCATAAAAATACATATTTAAAAACTAACTAACTGAGGTTTAATAAGAATGGTAGCAAAATCGGTAAGTAAATAGAGTCGGCAGAGAAATTGGTAGCAAAATCTAGAAAAATTCTTAAAACTAACGTAGCAAAATCGGTAGCAAATCCATAGAAAAATTCATTGCAAAATAAGAAAAAGAAAGTATTCCAAAAATAATTTACTAATATCCATTGCAACATCCATAGCAAAATACGTTGCAAAAAAAAAAAAACAATTAAATTAATTAATAATAGTGGTAACAAAATCCATAGCAAACTAACAAAATAAATATTAAAAAAACAATAAAAAAGACGCGTAAGAAAATCCATAAGAGAAAATGGACAAAATAAATATTAAAAAATAATTAATAATATATACTATAGAAAAATCAAAAGCAAAAATATTAATTACTTAAAAATTGTTAAAAAAGGTCAATTTTACACGGACTGATGTCAACATAAAAACATTTAATATAGCTATCTCATACAAATAATATGTACCAAATTAAGCATAGGGATGAGCAAATGGTGTTGGGTACCGGTACCGAATATATTTGGTACCAGCTTTTGACGTTTTTGGTACCGGTTTGGTACGGTACCGGTATTTATCGGTTTTACCACTCAAATACCGGTACCATACCAGGTATTTTCGATACCGGTGCCCATTCTTGGGATTTTCAGTACCAGTTGACACCGAACTCATCTCTAGTTAAATATATTAGAACATTTAGTAATTGATTTCTATAACGTTTTCATATTATTTGCACTCATTTTATTTCTATAACGCTTTCTATAATGTTTTCATATTATTTGCAAAACTTTGATAGTGTTTTGTTTTAATTGGTAGAGAAAAATTTGGCCGAGCGCCCGCAACGTGGGCGGGGCATAAACTAGTACTACGAAGACCATGAGGGGGAACAGTGCCAAGCAGCAACCCGTCACTCCCACATTGGCCCAGACAAGTTACGATTTTACGTACAATTTAAAATTACGATTTTCCCCCTTTTCAAAATTAAGATTTTACCCCTAATTCTAATTTACATTCTTGCCACTGTTTTAGCTTTTGACAAATTACGATTTTACCCCAGTTAAAAATTATGATTTTGCCCCCAGTTCGAAATTACGGCCTTCCTATCGTTTTAGTTTTTTAGGAAAACTATGGTTGTGTTTTATTTAATTGGTTGACTCGATATAATTTATATTTGTGTCTGGCAACTCCCTTGCACTCGCTCATTGTTTTGACAAATTTCAGTTTTGCCCCAGCTAAAAATTATAGCCTTGCCATTGTTTTCGTTCTTTTATCTAGCAAAGCTTTGATAGTGTTTTGTTTTAATTGGTAGAGAAATATTCGGTCTACGGCCCGCAATACGGGCAGGGCATAAAACTAGTTCATTTACATATATAACTAGTGTTAACCCCGCGTTGCGGGGCGTGGGTGGTAATACCATCATAAGTAGCAAATTGGATTCATGGTGGTTTTGATGATTTTGTTTCTGATTATACTTTTAATTTTAACAGATTCTAATTTTTTTTTATGATTTTAGCCATTTGTTTTTATCATTAGTTCAACACGTTTTGACCTGAACCTATTTTGGTTAGGGGAGCTAAACGGGCCGTGTTCGCGGGTTGGCGGGTTTAACACGACCTGAACCCGAACCGAAAATCATATCATACATATGAACCCGAACCATTCAACCCGAATTTTTTATTTTTTTCTGAAATTAATATAATAAAATTAAAATTTACTTAAAAACACAAATGTATATAACACAACTATATTAAATTATAAATCTTATGCTAATTTCTCTTTTTAAGTTATAATTATGGCATAAAATACACACCCCATTTAATTTATGACATAAAATAAGTTGTAAAAAATAAAATATAATATAAATATGTTAAACGGGTCAACCCGCCAACCTGATCAGGTTGACCCGAACCCGGCCCGTTAACCTAAACGGGTTCGCGGGTTCTACCTGACCCGAGCTGGCTGCATCATCTGCGAAAGCTGGGCAGTTATCTTAACTATATGAACATGATTATATGCAAGGTTGTAAAACAAGGTCTTGAAGTCCGAGTACTCGCTACAAGGTAGGCTTCCGAGGCTTGAGTACCCTCAAATCTCCCTAGGGAACGCCTAGCTACTTTTGCGACCATGTTATATGTTGTATTCGTATGCAAAATGTGTTTTGTGGCTTCTCATGATGGTTTGATTTCATGTTTTCAGGTCAGTTATTGATGGCTCTAATATGTAGGGATGAGCTCGGTATCGAAAATCACCAAATATGGGTATCGGTACCAAAATTGCTTGGTAAGGCAAAGTAAGGGGCTGTTTGGTAGCCTCTGAATGGTCATTAAGAGGCTACCTCTTAATGGAACCATTAAGAATTTTACCAATGAGAAGGTAGAAGAATGTGACATGTGATGATTTACCATTCAGAGGTTACCTTTTAACCATTCAGACTTGAGGTTACCTCTTATTCATTCAGAGGTTGTAAACCATTAAGAGGTAGCATCTGAATGGTCATTAAGAGGCTACCAAATAGCCCCTAAGTGAGCCCACTACTCCACCAAAAGGAGTGTCAAGTGGTATGCACAAGAATTATGCTGTTCTAGCTGCTATTTACACTATTCTCGCGGCTGACGGTTTTATCAGGCTGTCGTCTGCTTTTCTACCACCGGTTCGCTCTCTGTTTCTTAGTTGTGATAGTAGATATGATATGTAATTATAAATAAAGAATTTGTGATAGTAGATATGTTTTTTTTAATCTTCTACTTTTTTTTTAACATTTAACAAATAAACTAACACAATATTTTCATTAATATTAAAAAATATTACATAAACTTTAAAAAAACATAAACTTAAAAAAAACATAGACTTAATAAAAAAACTTAGAATTAAATAATTTGATGCTTCTTCATGATGTCAGTTTGTAGTTTTTTCAAAATCGAACGTCTCGGCTCGGGATACTCATCGACATCCATTGCTATTATTTCTCATTCCGTGAGCCGAATTTTTTCATCGGAAATTCGGATTTTTTCATTGGACAATTTGACCTTTTCGCGTAACTTTTATTCCGCCACACGAGTCTTTTCTTCGACGGCCCGCTCCTTCGCCTCCGCCTTTTGGGCCGAGACGTCCGTGTACGTTTTTAAGTGTTCCATAAACTCTTTCATCTTCGGGTCCACCTTTTCCTTTTCTTTCCCCTTGGCCCGCTCCTTCTTTGATTTGTCCCGGCCCGGTGGACGCTCCGCTTCATGTACGGCGTACTCCTCTTCGTCAAACTCGGCGTCATCATTTAAGTTTATGTGACACCTTGCGTCCGATCCACCGGCGCTAAAACTATCCGTTTCCAATGTTTTTTTGGCGTTTCGCCATCTCCACCTCGTTGGGAATCGGCGCCCATTTTGGTTCCTTTTTCATAATTCCCCATGCGCGAACGTGTGCAAAGTTGGTATTACCATTGCTCGCCTTTTTGAACACATCGTCGTCGCTCATGCCACTACGACGCCCACTTGTATATATTTTATTATATTACTCGCAAAACTTATTGACGGACGCGTTCATTTTCCGCCACTTTGATGAAACCGAGTCGATATCTCGATACGGGCCTTGGTCCATAAGCTCGAGGAACTTCGCCAAAACCTTGGACTAAAACCCGTCACCCGTTTGGTTATTACCTATAAAAAAACAAACAAAATATGTAAAGTTAAACAAACTGTTAACAAAATAAAAAACCTTTAAAAAAATAGAAACTGTTAAGAAAAAAATAAACAAACTTTAAAACAATTAGAAACTTTAAAAAAATAAACAAACTGTTAAGAAAAAAATAAACAAACAAAAAATTAAACTTTAAAAAAATAAACAAACTGTGTAGCCTAACAAATTACACACCCAAAAGAAACACAAAGCCACCGAGTCAAAACAAACTCCCGATCCGAGTCACCTCCTTCCAACTAATCAAAACCCTTCATTTTAATCTCCACCAATCAGAATAAAGCACACGGATCCACTATTTCTCATTCAATTCAAAAGCCGTTGCGAACTCAACTTCCACGTATATATATAACCAGGCATTATGTACCTGATTAGCCTTTTCGCAATCTGAAACCCTAGTTCCCAAATCCATCTATTCTCACCTTTTCCAGTAAGATTATTATGCATATTCTGCTTTAATCGTTCATCAACAGTTCAAAATTGGTTGATTTTGTTCTGACTGTGTTTTTCTTTTGAAATTTATTCAGATTTGTTACTTTGATTGGCAATGGCTCGTACGAAGCAGACCGCTCGTAAGTCCACCGGTGGAAAGGCTCAAAGGAAGCAACTCGCTACCAAGGTATTTGATTCTTTCAACGTTTTGTACAATTTTCGTTTTGATCTTGTTACAAAACTGTTCGTCGTTTATGATTGTTTTTTTTGTGACGATTTGTTTAGGCTGCTAGGAAATCTGCTCCAACAACCAGAGGAGTGAAGAAGCCTCATCGTTATCGTTCTGGAACTATCGCACTACGGTGAATTGGCCAAACATGTTGTTTCCGAGGGTACTAAGGTTGTTACCAAGTTTACTAGCGCTTAGAGGAGATTGGTTTGTTGGGTTAGGTTTTGTTTGGTTTGGTTTGGTTTGGTTTATGCAACTGGATTTTGGTAATTTGATGTAAAACTAGTTAATGTTCATTTATTAGTTCGAGGAGCCTTGAAGTTGTACCGGAAGAAGACAACAAGTAGAGAAATATGCTATGACCGGAAAATTGAAGAAAGTTAGTTTATACACTTAAATGAAAGGGAGACTAGAATTGTAGTCGGATAATCCGCCACAAAATGTTCTTTAATGTTGAAATTAGGTGTATGGTTTTTGTGTAGTTTGGATTTTATTGTGTTATTTGAATAAGTTGGTATTTTAATTTTATTGGTTTGTATATCAAGTCATGTTGGTTTTTTATATTTATTAAAGATTTGAGTATAATGATTGAACGAAAAATAATGAAAAAAATAATAAAATTTTAAAGTTTCTTAATATCAATTGTTAAATCCTTAGCAAAAAAACCTTACAAATTTATAGCTAAAACCTTTCAAAATCTGCAGCTATATTCGTATCAAAAATCATAAAAAATTTGAAACAAAATTTTTCAATGGATTTGCACAAACTGTAGCAAATTTATGTAGCCAAACTCGTAGCAAAATTCGTAGCCAAACTCATAGCAAGTTCGTAGTTAAATTTTGTAGTAAAAACATTGCAAATTATCATAGCCAACTCATTCGTAGCAAAACTACTCCGTAGAGAAAAATAACCATAGCTAAAAACATCCGTAGCTAAAATTTTCCGTAGCTACACGTATCCGTAGCTAAAAACATCCGTAGCTAAAAACCCATAGCAAAATTTCGTAGCAACCTTCTTCATAGCAAATTCGTGGCTAAAATACCGACGACATTTTTTGTAGCTAAATTCGTCGCAAACATAATTTCCGTAGCTAAAGTTCGTAGCAAATAAATTCGCGACGGGACTTGTAGCTACGAATCAAATCCGTAGCAAATTCGTAGCAAAAAGGGTGTTTGCTACGGATTTGCTACGGATTTGGCCGTAGCAAATGCCTATTTGTGTAGTAGTGATTATTTTAGTGTTCGTAGTATCCCGTATTTGTTTGTCCAGTATCGTCCCTATGTGCTTTTGTAAACCATATTTGCTTGTCTTTAACCACACATAATCGGCTTCCATTTATGTTAGTAACCGAATGCTGATACACTTTTGAAGTTCATGTTTTGTACAAAATGGAATAATGCCTAGGCGCTTTTTAATACTTAAGCAGGTGTGATGATTTGTTTGACACTAAGATTTCTCTTTGAGTATAGGTGGAGTTCAAATTGTAAACCTGAGCGGCTGAGCATGTGAAACTATGCATTTGTAGAGAATTTTTTGAGGCTTAGGTAATCTTATCTGATGCAAACAATTGAATTTATATATTTTAGTTACTTGAAAGAACTTGGGATGAGCAAATGTTACTGGGTACTGGTACCCAATTTACGAACCGAGTACATTTTTGGTACCGATTCGGTACCGAGTTTTGACATTTTCGGTACTCGTATTTACCCTCAAATACCGGCACTGAACTAGTACCGGTACCAAACCATACCGGGTATATTCGGTATCAGTACCCACTTTTGGGGATTTTCGGTGCGGATACTGGTTGGTACCAAGCTCATCCCTAGAAAGAACCCTCAATCAGAAATAAAAACGCTATAAACACTATAAGAATAGATGGTATCAGTACCGTCTTTTTAGACATCTTTTGCGACTTACGTCCGAAGGTTGGTTTTTCGCATGACTTTTGGCCAGTTTTGCGACTTACGTCTGGATGAAGTTAACGAGCCGGATGAAAACACCCCTGACTTAACGGAGAAAAATGGATGAAGTTAACGAGCCAGATGAAAATGGCAAGATTTGAAACCTTTTGGATCCAAATGCGAAAAAACAAACCTTTGGACGAAAGTCGCAAAACTGGCCAAACCTCAGGGACGAAAATGGCATTTTACTCTTACACTTAAGCATGTCAATTCGGGTTATGTTTTTATCTCTCACAGGTAACTGTAAAAATAGTTCTATAGGAAACAGGTCGAAAGTTGCTCAATGTGTTTTTGATGCATAAAAGTATAAAACCTCCTAAATAGTTTTATTAAAAAAAAATTTAGATTATTATTTAAATAATATAGTTTTTACAATCATATTTGACACTAATATTTGTACTGGATTGACATTTATAATATTTCAAAGTAGGTTCCGCCAGACATCCGGAGGTTCTGGAGATGATCGATATGATGGGCAATATGGAAGTAGAGATGAAGATCGTAATGGTTACGGTAGGGATTCATATGGACGTGATGGTGAAGACCGCTATAGTTATGGCGATGATGAATATCGCAGAAAATGTCAAAGTATCGATGGTGATTATGGTGCAAAAAGTCAAAGCTCTGATAGAGATGATGGTCATCATTCTTCTAGGTATTTAACCCTCTAATAATACTCGTTTGTTCTCTCTCAGTTGTCCGTTTTTGAATGATTGAGTATACATGGCACTTTCGACCCGTTTACACTTTACATACACATGGCAGTTTGGTTTATGCTTTATCTCTAATGGGTCAGATGGGTTAAGATAATGGTTAAACGGGTAAATCCATTTGAAGTGTATTCAAATGCATAGAACCTTCTAAATCTCTTTGTTAAAAAATTTTTTAAATTAGTATTTTACACATTAGTTTATTTGTTAAATTAAAAAAAATGAATATGTTCGTTTGCAGAGATAGCAATGCTAGAGTTGAAGATGCTTCTCCTGATGGAAGGTAATAAGATGGTTTCCAGTTTGTTATTACGATATTAAAATCAATAAAATATAACAAATGAATAATATATATATTTTGGTGTTGGGGCAGCCGGCTTGAACCAAAATTATCTGGACAAAATCTCGGGGCGCCCCCTAATTATGAAAATGCTGTAACCGAGGGTGAGGCACCACCTCCGCCTCCCGCCGCTAATACTCTAGGCGCTGTGCTTGCTAGCAACTCTGAACCTCCTGTCGCTGCCACGCCACCGCCTCCGGCATCCGCCACACCTTCATTGATCTCTGACAAGGAACCAGACGGGTTTGACTTTTTTGACCCTCGTGCTCCACCCCCAGGTAAAGTAAACCGCTCTTTGTTTATCCGTACAATTGTACCTGACAATTTATGGCTAGTTATTATTATACTTGTTGAATATATACTTAATAAAAGTTTGTTGCGGATATAGCTGTAGCTGCCCCGTCAGCGTCAAGCAATGCTGAGGTGGACTTATTTGGTTCTCTATCAGACTCTTTCTCTTCAGATGTATTGGCCCTTGTGCCATCTGAACCGCCTGCTCCTACTAGCTCTAATCCTAGTCAGACCTTTGTGGCTGCATCACCAACAACTCAGGTGCGTCTTTGATAACTCACTACACACTCACACGCACACACGTGTGCACACTCACACACTCATGGTTTGATACTTTTACTTTTTATGCAGCAGTTTGATGATCCATTTGGTGATGGTCCTTTTAGAGCGGTCCCTTCTAGTGATGGATTCTCGGCTCAACAGTCAACATCGCCATTCACTGTCGCTACGACTGATGTATTCTCGGCTCAACAGTCGAAATCACCGTTTACTGAACCACCTCAGACAGTTGCTCAAACGACGGTGAATGACATGGGATTTGGTGACGGGTTTGACCAAACCATTGACATTCTAGCAGGTATACTGCCCCCAACTGGACCACCCACGCAGAATGGTTTTCCTTCTCAAACCGGTCAACCCGCCCAGACCCCATTTGGTCAATCAAACCAGACCCCGTTTGATAAACCAAACCAGGCCCCGTTTGGTCAACCTAACCAGGCCCCGTTTGGTCAACCTAATGAGACCCCGTTCGGTCAACCTAACGATGCCCCGTTTGGTCAATCAAACCAGACCCCGTTTGGTCAACCAAACCAGACCCCCTTTGATAAACCTAACCAGACTCCATTTGGTCAACCAAACCAGACCCCATTTGGTCAACCAAACCAGACCCCATTTGATCAACCTAACCAGACCCCATTTGACCAACCTACATCCCAGACTAGTTATCCAGGTCAATTTGGTCAACAAAAGCCACAGTCGGCTTTTCCAGTTCAAGGTGGCTACCAGTCTATTCCACCGTCGACGTTTTCGGCACAAGGTGGTCAGTCTGTGTTGCCACCCAGTTTCCCAACGGCTCATGGTGGCCAATCTGAGTTGCCACATGATTTTCCAGCTCAGGGCATTCAATCTCAATCTATGCTGCCCTCAGGTCACCCGTCGTCACAGGGTGGCCAATTTGAGTTGTCGTCTGCTTTTCCAGCTCAGAGCGGTCAATCTGTGTTGCCATCTGGTATCCCGACTCAGGGCAGTCAATCTATGATGCCGCCCAGTCTCCCAGCGGCTCCAGGCAGTCAATCTATGGTGGCGCCCGGTCTATCGGCGGCTCAGGGCAGTCAGTCTATGTTGCCGCCCAGTCTCCCTGCAGCTCAGGGCACTCAATCTTTATTGCCGCCCAGTCTCCCGGCAGCTCAGGTAAGTCAATCCATGTTTCCGCCCAGCCTCTCGGCGTCTCAGGGTAGTCTCTCCATGTTGCCGCCCAGTCTTCCGGCGGCTCAGGGCAGTCAATCCATTTTTTCGCCCAGTCTCCCGCCGTCTCAGGGCAGTCAATCTATGCTGCCGCCCAGTCTTCCGGCGACTCAAGGCAGCCAATCCATGTTGCCGCCCAGTCTCCCGGTGGCTCACGGCAGTCAATCTATGCTGCCGACTAGTCTCCTGGCGGCTCAGGGCAGTCAATCTGAGCTGCTGTCTAGTTTTCCACCTCAGGGCAGTCAATCTGTGTTACCACCTGGTTTCCCGGCAGCTCAGAATGGTCAATTTGTTTTATCGTCTGGTTTCCCGTCGACTCAGGGTGGTCAATATGTGTCGTCTGGTTTCCCGTCTACTCAAAATGCATCTCTTGGTGGTATTTCTTCTCAGTCGGGTACCGTCTCACAGTTAGGGTTTCCCAATTCCAATGGTCAATCCAGTCAACCTAATAATAACCTTTACGGCGGTTTCCAGCCTCAGGGTCAACCTACATCAGCCCCAACACCGCCAGCTGCCTCGGTTTCAAGTTTCTATCAACAGCCACAGTTACAGTCAAATACCTCCAAGGCCACCCAACCACCATCTGTCACTCCATCAACAGGTGCACTTGCTATCGTTCCTCAACAACCTGCAAAAGGAAAGTTCGAGACCAAATCCACTGTTTGGACTGATACGTTGAACCGTGGGCTCGTTAATTTGAACATCGATGGATGTGAGTTATTTTGTTATATAGATAATACGGTTTTTTTTATAGCGTACACATACATATACATGCAGGGAAGGGATCATGTGAGGGCTATAACCTGCAAAGGAAAAAACAGTTTTTTTAATTATTTATTATAATTATTATATTTGTTTTTATAATAATAGGGATAAAAAGTGCCACTTATACCAAAAAATACACTATTATAGTAAATTGTTTTTGAACGACGCTTTATTGATAAATGCTTTTTTGAACAACACTCTTTTTTAAAGGGCTCCATTTCCAGAAGACTTTTATAGTATATTGTCATGACAAAAAAAGGCCAGTCAACCAAGCGGAAATTTTAATTTTATTTTTATTATTTTATATGCTACTAGTTCTTATGGATTTTTTCAAAGTAAAAAAAATATATGTAGATTGATGAACTACATACATATATACCTTGTATGAGCTATATATATACCTTCACGAGCTACATGTATGTAACTCGTGAATCTACACATTTTTGTTTCCTAAACTTTTTACAATAATAAACATTTAATATGAAAGTGAAAAAAATAAAAAAAATTTGCTTGGTTGGAAGTGGTTCTCTCAAGTTCTCAAGTAAGCAACTATGTAGTTCTCTCATGATCCGCACCCTGAACATGTGTGTGTGTGTATATATATTTGAGTTATGACACTATTTTCGGATGTGCAGCTAAAACAAACCCGCTATCTTACATTGGAATCGATTTTGAGGCGATAAACCGTAAAGAAAAGAGAATGGAGAAACCAAGCAAAACCCCATGGTGGGTTCAGCAATGGGTATGGGAATGGGAATGGGTGCTGGCCAAGGGTTTGGAGGCGGTTATGGAGGTTTAAACCAGCCCATGGGAATGAACCGTATGCCGCAAAATATGGGTATGGGAATGAACAATATGCCTCAGAATATGGGTATGGGAATGGGAATGAACAATATGCCTCAAAATATGGGTATGGGAATGAACAATGGCCAAGGGTTTCAGATGCAAGCGCCACCTGCCGCCGGATTTATGCCGCCTGGAAATTACAATCCGATGATGGGTAGAGGTGGGGGTTATGGTCAGCAACCTTATGGTGGCTACAGATAGAGTTGCAGCGGTAAGCATAGTTATTGTGATATAAAAAGCTATTCTTTTTCCTGATAATTTTGTAATTCTTTTTGATTCCGTATAGCATTCTGTATAACCAACATCAAGATCCTTAATTTCTATATATTCAAAACATTTTTGTGTCTTGATTTTGAAGCATGTAATGACCAAAGCATGTTAAACAATGCGGCTTTCATGTACTTTTTTTTAAAAGAAGTGACAAACAATAACATGACATTACAACGTGACATTTCGTGTGATTTACTAAAATAAATACGTGAAGACTTACGAGCCTTTGATGATTAATTTAAGACCAATTTCTGTATTCGTTAATTAGTTTTTTTGAGGGGAAAATGGTTATTTTTGTCTAACCTTATAGAATATAATCGAATTTAACTTTGTATTTCATATACACAATTTGCACTTGTTAGTGGAAAGAAATTGAGTGGAACGTATCATTTGGGTCGGAAATAAATGTGTGAAGACTTGCGAGTCGTTTGACATAACCCAACTTTTATGTGTGAAGACTTGTTAGTCTTTGACATGACCCAACTTTAATGTTTGTTTAACTAGATACAAATTGTGAAGCCTTAGAGTCTTTCGACAATGCGCACAAATTTTCCACGCATATGTCGAAACGAAAGTAGAAAGAAAATCAACACAAAGTTTTGAAACACGCCGAAATGACAAATCTTTGGCCAATCAGATAAGAGCATGTGGTTTAAAGAGAAAGATGGAATTTTGGGGTTTGAGTTTGCCGGATTTTTTGGGTTTGCCGGAATTTTAGCCGGAGATGGAGATGTTGCAGGTGTCACGGTCACGAAGAAGAAGAAGGATGGAGGTGGGTGGTTGTTTTAAAAGTTTCCTCAGTTGTCACATTAGGCCCCTGTGGTTTTAAACTTCAATATCTTTAATATTTCAAGTTTTAAAAATGCTATATCAGTCCCTAAAGTTTTGTTTATTAAATGTCACATTTGGATCTTTTATAAAACTTAGGGGGCGTTTGGTTCGCGTAATGATTTGTAATTGGAATTGGAATTGGAATTTGTATAGGAATTAGAATTTGAAGGAATTGGTTTTTGGAATTTAAACACTCCAATTGGAATTGGAAATTGTTGGAATTGAAATCTCAATTCCATTTTTGTTGTGTTTGGTTGTCAAATGAATTGGAATCTATCACCCCGGCATCCACAACCACCAGTTTGGGTCGAAACGGTTCGCGTCGAAACGGTACTGGTTGAAACGGTTCGAGTCGAAACGGTACGGGTCGAAATGGTTCGCGTCGAAAGGGTTTGAGTCGAAACGGTACGGGTTGAACGGTTCGCGTTGAAACGGTACGCGTCGAAAGGGTACGTGTCGAAACGGTACGGGTCGAAACGGTACGGGTCGAAACGGTTCGGTTCGAAACGGTTACTGGTCGAAACGGTACGGTTCGAAACGGTACTGGTCGAAACGGTACGGGTCGAAACGGTTCGCGCCGAAACGGTTCGATTCGAAACGGTTCACGTCGAACAGGTACAGGTCGAAACAGTCGAAGATTCCAATAAATTTACTTTAATTTCCTTCACATATAGGAAGGATTTTGAATTCCTTTAGTTAAAGGAATTTGAAGGAATTCATGCCTAATTCCAATTCTATCAAATTCTGTGAACCAAACATCTTAAGAGATGGAATTCAAATTCCAATTCCCTTAAATTCCACTGAATTCTTGCGAACCAAACGTCCCCTTAAAATTTTGCAATGTATTTTTTTAGTATTGTAATTTTATTTAATTTAATGAAGTATTTTAAGTTTTAAATTTAAAAAAATAAATAATTGTGTAATGATTGGATGGGCGTTATTGGGCATTACTTCCACTACGGCACTTTTGCAATAACGTCCAATAATGCCCCCATGCTGATTGGACTGCCATATGGCAGAAAACGCCCTAGGATGGGGACATTATTGGGCTAACGACTACGCATGGTCTTAATAAGCTTTTTTACTAAATTTATGAATGTTGGTAAGTTAAAATAACTACCCGTAAAGGTGGGACGTTCGATGTAAGATTTGAAAAGAACTGATCAAAACCACAATAAATGACCTTACCACATGATCGTTTCGGTAATATATACAAAATAGATATATAAAGACTTACGAGTCTTTAACGATTATTATAAGACTTACTATTTGTTAATTAGTTTTTTATGTGTTGTGTACTATTTACATGCACATATATACCACTTGACCGTATGAACTTGAGACCAGCTTCTACATTTGTTAACTAGTTTTTTATTTATACACACACATACCACTTAACCGAAACAATATGTGCTACACATTTAGGCCAAAAAGGTCCGGCTACCCGCGATCGAAGACTACGCTAGTGACCTGGCCTGTCACCAATTCTAGAGGAAATCCACCGCCCACTGTGGTAAAACCCATGGTTTTTATCATGAATGAGACTTCAACTGACGACCTCTCCTAGTGAAAGTCATCTGGATACCCACCACTTAAAAGTTGAAAGATAATGTTCCAACGTATCAATTGGGTTTGAAGAAAACGCGTGAAGACTTCTGAGTCTTTGACATAACCAACTTTGTATTCTTTAATCAGAGACAAATTGTGAAGACTTGAGTCTTTGGACGTCTAAATCCACATAAATTTTAAGCACGTATATATGTGGTTATGAAAATTGAAAGATAATCAACGTGTCTTACAAGTCCTGCACGCTCCACATTCCACATGAATTCTAAACAAATATGTGGTCATGAAAATAAAAAGAAAATAAACTTATTTGAAAAATCAACACAAACTTTGTTTTATAGACAACCAATATGAGGTAGGGTATTTCAAACTTGGAGTGTATATAAAGCTGAGTATCTTTGTTGATATATCCAACATTTAAGATTTGATACAACAAAAATGGCAAATAAGATTTACCATAAGCATTTTACCCATCCTATTTTCTTCTTTATTCTTACACTCTTTTTGTTGGAAACATTTACCACTACAACTGCCCTTGACGGGTCTCTAACACAACCTCCCACTTCCCCTGGCCACCGTTCCGGTAAGTGTACGAAAAAGGAGAGACAAGCACTTCTTCATTTCAAATCATACATTCAATACGACCCTGAGGGCACTCTCACTACATGGACACCTGGGGAAGAAGAAAAAGAAGCAACCAATGATTGTTGTTACTGGATTGGAGTCACGTGCAACAACCATTCCCGTGTCACAAGCCTTGACTTGCGCTATGGACATCTTGAAGGCAAGATTAGCCCTTCATTGCTTAACTTAAGCTACTTGTATTATCTTGATCTTTCTTTTAATTTGTTGAATGGAACGATTCCCATGTTCATTGGTTCCAGGACCCAATTAAGGTATCTTAACCTTGGTTGTTGGAATGGTTTTAGTGGAACGATTCCCAAGTTCATTGGTTCCATGACCCAATTAAGGTATCTTAACCTTGGTGGGAATTATTTTAGTGGAACCATTCCTTCTGAACTTGGAAACCTCACGAACTTGCAAGAGCTTTCACTTGAAGACCTGAGTAATTGCACAATTGAAAAGCTAGACTGGTTGTCTCATCTGTCTCAGTTGGATAGCCTTGACATGTCAGGTATATCTCTGGGCAAAGCAGACAACTGGGTAAATGTGATTTCAAGTCTTAAAAAACTATCAGCTTTATATTTAAATAGATGTGACCTCTCCCTTGTCGTGCACCCATATTCTTATTCATATGTCAACTCTTCTTTTTCTTCGTCTATTGTTTACCTTAGTCTCACAGAAAACAATCTCAACTCATCCATGTATCACTGGTTGTTCCCTTTAACTAGCAATGCACTTGAATATCTTGATCTCTCTGGGAACATGTTAGATGGGATTCCCAAATATCTTGGAAATCTGTGTGGTTTGACATCTTTGTATTTCGATAGTAACTTAATGCCCATCAAATTACCTGATTTCCTAAGTAACTTGTCTGGATGCACATCAGTTACTTTACAGTATTTGGGTGCCTCATCTAGCCAATTCACAGGGACGTTGTCAGATGATATCCAAAATTTTTCATCCCTGCAAAAGCTAAATCTTTATAATAATCAGTTAGATGGAACTATAAGTGAAAAAGTGTGGCATCTACCCAAGCTTCAAACCCTAGACGTTTCTTCCAATTTTTTTAAAGGTGCTATCTCCGAAAATATTGAAAAGTCAAATATTTTATATGTTGATCTTTCAAACAATTCACTCGAAGGAGTTCCTTTAGAATCTAAAATGTCAAACATTTCCAGCATAGAAGTTATTGACTTGAGTTCTTGCAAGCTAGGACCTCGTTTCCCCAAATGGATTCAAACAATGAAAAATCTTTCAGGTATTGATCTTTCCAATACCCAAATTTCAGATAATATTCCAGAGGACTTTTGGAAAACGTGGCCTTCTCGTTTAGTAAATTTGAATATCTCTTTCAACAATATTAAAGGGACTGTAACAGATCTGTTTTCAAATTTTGACCCTGTAGTTCCTTCAACCATAGATTTGAGTTCCAACAAATTTTATGGTCATATACGAAATGTTCCTTCCAGTTTGGACGTGTTAGACCTCTCAAAAAATAATTTATCTGGACAAATCTTCTTTTTGTGCCAAATTAAGGATGGGTCTTTGTCCTTTCTTGATCTTTCACACAACGCATTCACTGGGCCCATTCCAGACTGTTTGTGGCATTTTACAAGCCTAAGAATTCTTATTCTAGGATATAACAATCTATCAGGAAGGCTTCCTACTTCTATCAAGTTTTTGATCGATCTTGAGGTCTTGTATTTATACAATAACAGCTTCTCAGGAAAATTGCCCTTATCTTTAAAGAATTTAACCCAGTTAACCTTTTTGAATTTGGGGGCCAACAAGTTTTCTGGTCACGTGCCTAGTTGGTTTGGGGAAAGGTTATCGAGATTGTATGCTCTAATCTTAACATCAAATAAATTCATTGGAACCATCCCTTCACATTTATGTCAGTTAGAATGTCTACAAATTCTAGACTTGTCAACGAATAAACTTCAAGGAGCCATCCCCTCATGTCTCGGTAATCTCACTTCCATGGTTCAACATATCGATCGATTAGGAGGCAACCAAATTAATGTGCATTTTGTTAACGCTAATGCGGGCCAGTATGTTGACCGTTCCATGATCAAGTGGCAAGGAAGTTTGCGTGAATTTGGCAGCACTCTAGAATTGGTAAAGATCATCAATTTATCAAGCAACAATTTAACCGGAAAAATCCCAGATAAACTAACCGATCTTCATAAATTGATTGCACTCGACTTGTCAATGAACGCTCTAGTTGGAGAAATCCCATCCAACATTGGTCAAATGAAAGAACTTCAAATTTTGGATCTATCTAGAAACAATCTAAGAGGAGGACTACCATCAAGCATGTCTCAAATGACCTTGCTAAACTATCTAAACGTGTCATATAACAACTTGTCAGGAAGAATTCCATCCAGCACTCAACTCCAGTCCTTTGATCCTTCAAGGTACACCGGAAATGCAGGATTGTGCGGACTTCCCTTGCCCAAATATTGTCCAGGAGATAAAGTATTAGAAGGCCCACCCGACACTCGTGAAAATATGGATGCTGGGGAAGGCATAGATGATCTTCAAAGATGGTTTTATATCGGAGGGGCCAGTGGTTTTGTTCCTGGATTTTGGATGGTGTGTATTGCTTTAATTGTTAATCGCCGTGGGAGACATGCTTTTTTTCACGTCATGAATAGCCTTGAAAATTGGGTTTATGTGAAAGTGATGGTGTTCATTGCAAAAGTGCGAAGGGTTTCACGACCATAGTTGTATGTTGGATTTCATTCTTGTTTTTGTGTGTTGTGTTTATTTCTTCTTGTTCTCATTTAGGGATACAAGTATGGTATTGTAAAATGTAATGCACTATTAAGTTTTAAGTCTGTTTGATGAATAAAATTGCCACCAACACCATGGGTGGCCATTTCGCTTTGCTGTGTCAAATTAAATAGGACATCATGCTATATTGTGTATAAACACGACTTGCAACTACTAGTACAAGCCCAAAGACAAGAAGAGCCTTAATGATTTATTGATAAACAGGGCTGTGAACAGGGCTACCCAGTTGTTTACATCAACATTGTTGGTTAATGTTGTTAGTTAAGCTAGAAAGTTCTGTTAGTGCCTAATATGTAATTATTAGAAGTAGAAGGTTAGATGTGAAAGTATTGTAGTCATTCGTTGTTCATAAGATTATTATGTTTTGCTAGTTTATTGGTAGCAAGGCTCTGTTTTGAAGAACGAATTGAAAGAAGACTGTGATTAATTTCGCAGGAAGAAGAAGAGTACGTGCGATTTTGCGAACCCCAATCAGCATATTCTTCAACTATTGAGTATCTTTGTAATCTTTCGTCAATTGAATCTTGTATGTGTTTCGATTGGTGCTTACAAGGTGTTCGATGAAATGTCAGTGCTTTATTTTGGTACTTTCTTTGTACTAAATCAAGTATATTATACAAATGAAACCTTTACGTTATAATATATATGTACTCTTGCTTAGATATACGTTAATGTATGAAGTAACAGTGCTTTTCTAAGACACATGTGGCTACAGAGTTATACTTGGGACCCATTACATGTGTGAGTAACTACAAACAACACAAATATTGAGGTTTGTTAACTTAATTGACATATGATTGAAGTTTCTATTGGAAAAGTGAACCTTAGGGTTTTGTTTTTTTTATTTTTCCTAAACCTGCTGGACAAATTCGTTTGTTTGATTAAACCTCTCATGAATGTCTATGGCTTGATTTGTCATTAATTCTTTAGTCAAAATCATAAGCTTCATATAAGCAGCAACATTGATTATTTAACAGAAATACAATAGTTTTATATTTACCCCATTTTAGATGCTAAGCTTTAGGTGTTTTTACTTTTGGAGTTGCTGTGAAAATGCCCACCTCATGGCATTAAGGCATGAGAGTTGGTTGACACTATGTATATGACACTATGTTTTCATTATCTAGTTATACAGTTTTCTTATAGCCTATCTTTTTTACTTTGTTACATATGTATATTACACTATGATTGGATGTGCAACTAAAACAAACCCGCTATCTGACACTGTCGAGCCGGTAAACTCCAAAGAAAAGAGAATGGAAAAACCAAGCAAACCGGCAACTTCAAATGTAACCATGGGTAAGGCCATGCCCAGGGGCGGACCTGGCTCTTGTCCAGGCGTAGCACAGGCTACGGCTCAACTTTTTACATGTAGTGTAAATTTTTTTTATTTTTTCTGATTTTTTATACAAATGACACCCTTAAACAACTACGAGGACACCCCTCAAATTTTTTTTTTTACAAACCAATAATAAGCCCAATTGATAATGATGATACAAACCAATAATAAGCCCAATTAGAAACTAAATAATAAGCCCAAATAACTACATAATAGCAGAGGATATTACTAAATAATAAGCCCAAACTGAATGGGCGGCAAGGGGATATCAAAGGTCGACTCGACGTCTAAAGGGATTGCTTGCTGTCGCTGATGATCATCTTCGAACAGAGACTTCACAGAAGAGTGAACAGACACATACGAACAGAATTGGCAGCACTGCAGCAGCACATCGAAGAGTGAACAGCCTCCTGTGAGTATTCTTAATTTATGTTCTTGTTTGATTAATTGATTGTTTGATTAGTTTTATTCTTGGTAGTTTTGATTAAGAAGAATTTACCAGTTTCTGCACGCTTGATTTCATGATACAAATGTAGTCAAAAGGTATGTATTCTGTTCTGCGATTTATTTTATGATTTCATCTTTTAAGTAGCCGCTACATGTTTTATTATTAATAATTGTGTGGTATTTATGTTATAGAGAGTTAATTTTACTTTAAAAATTAGTTTCACAACACATTGGTTGGTTTGGGTTAACCCTAATTACACACAATATTTGCATAATTACACATTGGTGGTTGCGTACCGTTGCATGTTAAAAGTCTTTTGTATTTAAACCTTTCATTATATATATATATATATATATATATATTAAGGTCCATTTTTGTTAGCCACTCCGTTCATGTACCAATTACTAAAAAATCTTTTTTATTAGGTACACTTTCTCTTTGTGGTATTCCACCTCTTGCTTGTTTTTGGTCCAAAGATGAAATTCTGAATGATAGTTGGTTGTATTCACCTATTTTTGCAATAATAGCTTGGTCTACGGCAGGATTCACCGCATTTTATATGTGTAGGATCTATTTACTTACTTTTGAAGGACATTTCTAGTTCCTCAGGAACGACCTCCCTAGGTTAAAGAAAAATTAAGGGCCCATTTTACTAGCCGCCCCGGGCTCTTGAATTCTCAAGGACGGCCCTAGGTAAAAAAAAAATAGGGATACCCCTGAATCTTTCTTTTAGTTCCGCCACTGGCCATGCCCCATGGGTTCAGGTTCTGGAATTAGACGTGCTGGTGCAAGTGCTCTAAGACCCGCATCCAACCCCATGGCGGGTTCAACAATGGGAATGGGTGCAAGGCCAGGGTTTGGAGGTGGTTATGGAGGTCTAAACCATCCCATGGAAATGAACAATATGCCTCAAAATTAGAGGGGGCAATCTTGACCCAAAGCATTTCAAATGAGTTAGTTTGGGTTGCTTTTAAAATTTTATGGTTGGTTTGGGTAAGATATTTTAACTAAATGGGTCACTTGAAATTCCATCTTTTTATTTTCGGGTCAAAACGGGTCGACAACATTAAAGAAATGGGTCGATGTGGGTTAGTGTCTTAAAAAAACGGGGCAGGTTTCGGATCGGAACGGGTTCAGTTCAAATTGAGTTTCGGGCTGAGACGGGTTTCGGCACGACGCAGGTTTTGGATCGGAACAGGGTCAGTTCGGGTCGGGTTTCGGGCCGACACGGGTTTCTGCACGGGACGGGATTCGGATCGCAACAGGTTTTGGGCCAACACGAGTTTCCACACGAGAAGAGTTTTGGGTCGGGCCGAGTTTTGTACCGTTTCGACCCGTACCGTTTCGACACGAACCATTTCAACGCGTACCGTTTCAATGTGAACCGTTTCGATCCGTACCGTTTCAACCCGTACCATTTCTACCCGTACCGTTTTGAATCAAACCGTTTCGACGCAAACCACCCGTACCATTTCGACCAGTACCGTTTCTAATTGAACCGTTTCGACTCGTACCGTTTCGACGCAAACCGTTTCAACGCGAACCGTTTCGACCCGTACCGTTTCGACCAGTACCGTTTCGAACCGAACCATTTCGACGCGAACCGTTTCGACCCGTACCGTTTCGACGCGAAAAAATTACTATTCCATTGAAATTAAAGCTAAAACCAGATCCAAAAAATGAAGTTAATCATGACCATGCACCACCCCATCGAGAATCGATATTCAGCAGAAGCAACAATCATCATGGAGAATCCTAGGATTTTTTTTAAAGATTTAATGTTGCAAAAAGACGTACCCAGATCTAAACCTAGGATGTCACTACCTTCATAAAATAAGCACCAATAGGGATGAGCACATTACCCTTTCGGTACCGAACCGGTACCGGTACCGAAAAACGGGAGAAAGTGGTACCGGTACCGAATACACCGGTTCGGTACCGGTACCGGTACGGTACCGGTACTTACCGGTGTTTTACCCGTAAATACAGGTACCGTACCGGTACCGAAAATCGGGGAAAATGGGAACCGATACCGGTACCGAATATACCCGGTACGGTTCGGTACCGATTCGGTACCCGGTACGGTACCGAATACACCCAATAAACATGTGACAGATCTGGAACAATTTCACGAACAACTGGAAATGTACTAAAATCACTAGATTTGTGCAAATGTACAATTTCAATAACGGTTATACATTTATAACTTCGAAACCGTTTCGACCCGTACCATTTCGACCCAAACCTTTTCAACGCGAACCGTTTCGACCAGTACCGTTTCGAACCGAACAAAATTGCCCCTTGATGTACAATCTCTTTAAAAAACATTTTTAACCAACCCGACCTGAAACCCGTTCTGACCCGAACCCGTTTCAAACCGAACCCGTTTTGACCCGAACCAAAACAACCCGTTTTTTAATTAACCCGTTTTGACCCGAACCCGACCCTACCAACCCGACCCGTTTGCTAGGTCTACTCAAAATATGGGTATGGGAATGAACAATGGCCAAGGATTTCAAATGCAAGCACCACCTGCTGCCATATTTATGGCGCCAGGAAATTATAATCCGATGATGGGTAGAGGTGGCGGTTATGGTCAGCAACCTTATGGTGACTATAGATAGAGTTTGCAGTGGTAAGCATAGTTATTGTGATATAAAAAGCTCATTCTGTATAACCAATATCAAGTTACTTGATTTCTATATATATATATTCAAAACATTTTTGTCTATTAATTTTGAGTCATGTAATGAGTAGTAGCAAACAATAAACATTACAATTTTAATCATCTTATTTTCACGTACATTAGTAGACGACATTTCGTGAATGACCAAAGTATTTTTATAAAAAGAAGTGACTAAAACAATAACATGACATGACAACATGACATTTCGTGTAATTTACCAAACTAAATACGTAAAGACTTACAAGCATTTCTCGATTAATTTAAGACCAATTCCTTTATTCTTAATTAGTTTTTTTATGTTTGGAGGAAAATTGTTATTTTTGTATACACATATTTTTGCACTTGTAAATGGAAAGAAATTGATTGGAACGTATCTATTGGATCACAACAAAAAAAGTGTGAAGACTTTTGAGTCTTTGACATGACCCACTTTTATGATCATTAACTAGAGACAAATTTTCAAGACTTGAGTCTTTAAAGGTATAATTTGGGACAAATATATAACATATATATGTCGTTGGTCTTGAAAGTCTTGCATGCCTCACAATCAACACAAATTTTCCATACATATGGACATGAAAGTAGAAAGAAAATCAACACAAGCTTTGTTTTAAAAACATCCAATAGATGTGGCTATTGTCCAACCTTTGGTCACACATCTATATTTATTTTTGTAAAGTAATTAAAAACAACAAAAATGTGTGAGAAAACTTAAAAACATATAATATTAGCAATAATAAACATAAATCCATACATAATTTTCAATGTAAATAATAAAGACACAAACTTTTAATAAAAAAAAATTTATCTACAAATGAAGCAGCAACTACAAGAGAACGTTCATTACTCCTAGCAACTTGCAACAGCACCAAACCCACCTGCTACAATTGTGGATGCTTTCCAAGTGTGCCGTTAGCAACTTCTTCATCACATTCACTTAAAATAACACGAGCGCCATTCGCAACAGCCCATCTAGGAATAGATGCCATTAATTATGGATGTTTTTCAGATACGCGAGGAAAAACCATCACTGAACATCAACAATAACAATTCAAAATAATAACATAATATTATATAAATAAATGCTAAAAGCATTCTTTCTAATGATATGATGAAACAAGCCTTGAGATTTCAAAACTCCAATTATCTTCATCACATTAACATTTAACCCATATACCTTGTTTAAGAAAGAACCCCTATAAATCCAAGAGCTTGAATGCTAACCAAATATGTGACAACCGGTAATTTACGCCCTTAATTACGTGATTAACAGGCGATTTACGCGACAATAAATAGTGACTACAGCGCAAATTAACTTAATTAGGCCCTTGGAGTGCCCAGGAACGTTAGTTCGGCTATACAGTACGCGTATGAAGATTCGCGTGGAATCTGCGAAACATCAAATGACAACGGACTGAAACCGTACGAAATACTGATGACACCGACAAATATGAATGTTACACGAATATTTTATTCTATGGAGTTCGGGTTTTGACAACGGGTCTCGTAGGAATTACGAGCCACTTACACACGAGATTGGCTTTTGGGCTTTGTGCCTAAGCCCAAAGCCCACTAATAAGAAAACCTAGTTTATTGTTTGTTATAATAATAATAATAATAATAATAATAATAATAATAATAATAATAATAATCGAATACCCTTACCTTTCGGTGGAAAAGAAAGAAAAATATTCCAATCACTATGCTATTTGTCTGTTAGAACTCACACAAGCAGGCATGACTTCATCTCCTCTAAATAAATCAAACAAACAACCTCACCCTCTTATTCACTCTCTTCTCTCTCGATCTATACAATACACAGGGGAGTCATCTTCTCAAAAACCCCCACACCCATTCCATCATGAGTTCCGGCGACCGGCTACGTTTGACGGTCCCACAACAACCCCCCTTGCTCTCCTTCTCGCTGACATCCGGCCACGGATCGGTGGCTTCGGCGCCGATTCTGACCGGTCAAACACGCATCCACACTCCATTATCTCTGCACTACCCCCCCCCCTCTGATGACGTAACGACGGCGGCGAGCCGTCGCCGTGCAGTGGCGTACAACGGCTGTAGTAAGAGAGACGATGAGAGAGAAAGAAGGGCGGCAACAGCGCCGCCGCACACGGCGGTGGTGACGGCGGTCGGTGTCCGGTTCCGGCGAGTTTCACGGTAAAATCCTTCCCGTTTCCTTTCATTTTGATTCTCTTCTATTTTGAGACCGATGATGATGATGTTATGTTGAAGTTGATGTTCAAGTGCGGGTCAGATTCCGGGTCTCTTTTCAGCGGGTTAGCTCCGGGTCTGGTTCGACACATGTGTGGGGTCCGAGACAGTTGCAGACGGCTCGGGTCAACGTGTCTCGACTCAGTGTGCGGGATTTCCGATCAGGTTCAGTTTCAAAACAAAGCTCCGGTTCGGGTCCAGATTCAAGATATATATATATATATATATAGGGAAAGGTTAACATACAAAAAGGCTTATCGTACAAAAATACGCGACACGCTTAACCGTCCGATCATTGCCCTAATCACGCATAAGACACAAAATAACGCATGGGATCCATTTTTTGGTGATAATCACGCATGGGGGGTGATAATCACGCATGGGATGTATAATTACGCACGTTATGCTGGTAAAAAAAATAATCACGCACGTTGTTTTTGTTTGTCGCGTACGATAATGTATGATAAGCCTTTTTGTACATTATACTTTCTCTCTCTCTCTCTCTCTCTCTCTCTATATATATATATATAGGGTAAGGTTCATGCGAGAACCACCCTTATTGCGAGAACCGCGAGAACCAATGTGAACACAAAATAAAATCTAAAAAAAATCAAAAAAGCACTCAAAAATTTTTTTTAATTTTTTTTAATATTTTTTAATAAAAAATCGCTATATTTCGTTACCATAAAAAAAAAAAAAAAAAAAAAAAAAAAACTTTTTTTTTTCGAGTAACAGTTATCCATGCACATGTGCATATGTATCATTACTTCAACAAATTCGGTAATACGTTATCAGGAATAGACAATTGCACTTTAATTTAGAATACCATTAATAATACACTACTTTTTACATTACCAATATTCAAGATGCACATGTGCATAATTAGGTATAACCATGATATAACGTGTTTTGGTACAAAAAGTTTGTGATTTTGAATGGAGAAGTAGACCCATATACATGTTTTTTGGTTAGTTATATCTAGTGGTTGATGGTTTGGTTATAGTTGTCAATTTTTTATGTAATATGTTGATTGGATGGTATAAATGGTGTTTACATACATGTAATAAAGTGAAAATATTGTTAATGGTATTGTATTATGGATGGTAGGAGGTAATGGTATTGTATTATGGATGGTAGGAGGTAATGGTAGTGTATTATAGATGGTATGATAGATGAAAGGGAAAGTGTATTCAAAGTGGTGTACCAAAACACCTTATTTCATGTTGATACATATAAATGCACATGTGCATTTCTAATATTGGTAATGTAAAAAGTAGTGTATTACATATGGTAGTGTAAATGAAAGTGCAATTGTCTAATATATATAATGAATTACGGAATTTGTCAAAGAAATGACAAAAATGCACATGTGCATGCTTGTGTATTATGGATGGAATGATAGATGAAAGAGAAAGTAGTGTACCAAAACACCTTATTTCCTGTTGATACATATAGATGCACATGTGCATTTCTAACATTGTTAACGTAAAAAGTAATGTATTACACGTGGTAGTGTAAATGAAAGTGCAATTGACTATTATTTGTAATGAATTACGGAATTTGACAAAGAAACGATACATATGCACATGTGCATGGATAACTGTTACTCGAAAAAAAAATTTTTTTTTTTTTTTTGAAAATTTTTTTTTATTTTTTTTATTAACAAAATATTGCGAATTTTTCAAAAAAAATAGTAAAAAAATAAAAAAAAAAAATTTTGGGTGTTTTTTAGATTTTTTTAGGAATTACTGTTTGTGTTCACACTGGTTCTCGCGGTTCTCGCAATAAAGGGTGGTTCCTAACGGATCTTTGTCCTATATATATATATTTTTTTGTTCAATTCAGATTCATGTCGGGTCTCGTTTTCAGGTTTCGGGCGCAGTCATCAGCGGTCAAGTCATGGTTCGGGTTCGCATAGTTACGGGTCGAGTTATAGTTCAAGTGTCGGCTCAGCTTTGGGTATGGTGTTTCGGGTCTAACCCGGGTCAACTCGGGTCAACTGACGGTCAAATGAGGTCAAACTCAGTCAAACTGTCCGACTAATCGACGAGAAAGTTTTGGTAAAGAATTTAGCGTCGCGATTTATATTTACATTATTTATTTCGTGAAAACGAGCTCGAACTGAACGATTAGAACATAGATTACGTTTCGATATATTTGACAAAATTTCATACATTATGGTTGAGTATTGTTGAAAATTGATTGATTTACGAAAAATAACGACAACTTGCGTTGTCAGGGCGTCCAAAAACAGGGGAAACTCTGCCCGTTTTTCGAGAAAATCCGTAAAAACGAAACATGTCTTTATTATGAAACCAAAAACAATTGATGTCAAGTACCTTTTAATAAAAACAAATGCAACGTATATTATTGGCGGCGATATAATATAAATTACAAAACACTTGCATAACCTTTTGACAAGAGCCGTTTTTCAAGATAACGAAACTTGATAGTTTATAAAACAAGCATAACTAACTATATGTTTCAACATCTAACGATTCGGATCCTTTTATTTGAAACCAATATAGTTTACATACTTACTTTGAATATCAAAACGTCGGACATTTCTTTCTGTGTTTAGTCTAAACATTGAAGGCTCGAAAAGTCTTTTATAAAATAAATATAACTGTTATATTTATTTCAAATTCCTTAATACTCGAATTCGTTTTAAAATAAATATAGTTTATATTTATTTCCGTTAACAAACAACACGACTTCTTTTACTAAAATAAATATAGTTATATATTTATTTCAAATGTCGTACAACGCGAATTATTTTACAAAAATAAATATTGTTATATATTTATTTTCGAACACGACAACTCGACGATTCTTTTATAAAATAAATATAACTTTTCATATTTATTTTATACGCCTAAACGGCATATACGTATATTTTTGGCAAATATACACAAGACGTGATATATATAATACAAGTTATTATATATTATTTTCATACGAATACTCGATACATACACGTACGACTACTCGAGACGGCTAACGCAATTACGACGAAGTATTATATATTTTTATATAAATATTTATTTACTTTCAAATCCATCGAGAATCAAGTCTTTTCAAGACTTATTAGTTTATATCGACAATAAATGATACTTATCAAATATGACCTAATCATTTCCGATAAGTTAATTACTTACCGTTGAATCGTTCGATTAATGATTCGGTAGAGCTCGGTGACACGTAGATTAGTTACCGCATTAATTAGAAACTTATAAGACATTCCATGTTAGGAATATTGTAGAATACACGCTAGCAAGTCAAGTCTTGGAAACGACATCGCGAAGTCGTAATAGCTAGCTTTGCACAGGAATATTCAGGTGAGTTCATAACCCCTCCTTTTACGGTTTTACATTTTTCTAAATGTTTTCGGGGTGGAAAGACATGCACTTTTTGCAGAGAATACAATAATTACATATTTATAAACCATTTTACAAGCAAGATTTATCTGACACAAATGGTTTACGAAAAGCTTATGTTTTATACCGGTTTTTCAAACAAGCGTTTACACACGGATTCTAGTTTTCTGAACTACGAGAAAATACAAATACAAGAGTATACAAACACATGAGAATTGATACTTGACATAAAGAATACAAGAACTGAAAAATTGATAC
Source organism: Helianthus tuberosus (assembly GCA_030545235.1). NCBI lineage: Eukaryota > Viridiplantae > Streptophyta > Magnoliopsida > Asterales > Asteraceae > Helianthus > Helianthus tuberosus. The sequence continues at coordinate 8,791,552 of CM060362.1, forward strand.
TTGATATGATGAATACATAAACAAGAAGCACTCTTGGTGAAAACTAGTACCAAGTAGGATGCGTTTGAGGAATGATACGAGAAATCGTGTCACGAATAGGGTACCATAAGCACCATTAATCGTGTACACACTTAGACCGCAGAACAAAAGGTTAGATCTAACGGGTGTCAGGGCAGCCCCACTCTTGGTGACAACTAGTACCGAGTAGTGTTTTTGTGTCTCAGTCGTGAATCGACTACTAGAAAAATGCCTATGGTTTGGTGACTTCCTATGTCGTGTCACCTGTTAATGGCCTTGCAACTCATTAACAACAGGATACATACAGAACTACGTGATTGACAAATACAAGAGTTCACATACATAATGCGTTACAACTACAAAGTTTCGGTATAACATGACAAGAAAATGATTTTAAATTCGTTTTCTCAATAATACTTCAAAAACCGGTTATTCAAAAAGATTTATTTCAAATCTTTTGCAAACAAACTATGAACTCGCTCAACTTTATGTTGATTTTTCGCATGTTTCTTTCTCAGGTTGCATTTCTAAGACAAGGCACGGTTGGAATAGGAGAACCATTGGAGATACGAGTACTTAGTGGCGTTCATTTTCTAAAAGACTTAGCTTATTTGTTTCCGCTGTGCAATGAAGATACCAGTCCAGTCACGCCAATGCTCTGATATTTCGGGGTGTGACAAAATAGAACCAGGAATTGAGTTAGGGGTGTTCAAAAAGCTCGTGACTCGAGGCTCGCTCGAAAAAAACTCTAGGATGGCTCGTTCGAAAAAAAAAACCCGTTTTGTTTTCAAGCCTAACCAGCTTGTTTTGTAATCGAGCCAAGGTGCTCAGCTCGTCGCTTGGCTCGATGACTCGTCCGGTGCCTCGACTCTTTGGCTCGTATGTATGTGTGTGTATATACAATATGTTTTTATTTTTTATAGAAATGTGAGTTTTTTTTTTGTTTTTGTTTTCTATGATACCGAAATTTGTAAAAATAATATTTAAAAATTAAAAAAAATAAACGAGTTGGCTCGATTGGGCTCAAGCTGGCTCAAAGTTTTTACGAGCCGAGCTCGAGTTCGACTTTTCAGCTCGAAAAAATTATCGAGCCGAAACGAGCTGGCTCGTTTAAGTTTGAGCTTGAGCCTAGCCTGGATTGGCTTGACTCTGCTCTATCACAACACTAAATTGAGCGGGCTACTATAAATGTAGTTATGAGATGTATTTCCCTAATAGTCATTTCAATGAATACTTAGATACTCATAGACAAAGTTGGTAATGATAACTTTAGTTTTGTCTAAACAACTATAGCTAGTTTGAAATTTTTGTAAGGGAGTGTGAGATCAAACATTCAAACCATTCCTGTGTTAAAATAAATCGATGTTATGCATCATGTTATAAAAAGCTTATGGACTAAAAAGTTTAAGCTAGCAGACAATCGATTTAAAGCCATAGTGCAATACCAACCAATAACATACCAAAAAAAAAACTCCTCCATTATAGTAGCTTTAGAGCCATGTGCCTTGCCAAAACTCCATTAACTCCAAAACTGATGCTAAGCTAGCTTTTGAACCTTCCAAGTGATAACAAGATTGATTGTTATTTTCAAGCAGAATCTAATAACATTTTACTAGGGGTGCAAACGAGCCGAGCCTGAGCCCGAGCTCAATTCGAGCTTTGTATCTATAGCACGAGCTTGGGCTTGTAGGTAGTTTTTGAAGCTTGAGCTTGGCTCGGGTTCAACTCGTTTTTTATGTATTAATTAATTTATATTAGTTGGAATCATTGATTTATACAAAATTTAGTTATTTTATATAATATGATAATAATAATAATTATTATTATTATTATTTGAATATATATGTAATATATTAAAGAAAAGTTAAATAGACAGTGGGCTTGTATAGACTCGTGAGCCGGATCAAGCTCGATAAACGAAGCTCGGGCTTGGGCTCAGTAAGCTCGGCTCGTTTGCACCCCTTATTTTAACATAAAAAAAGACATGTGGAGCATACCTGCAGGATGATGAAAGGCTACAGAAACACGACATATAGAATAAATTGCATACGGAACTCCTGAACCATCTCTAACTGGAAATGTGGCCATACCCAAACAGAGAACAATACAGAACTTTTCACAACAACAGAACACCATTTCAATATTTGACCTAATAAGACTGTAGCTCTCCTTGTTTAAATTTGACCAACTGGGTATCTTACACCAGCGAGTATAGTAAAGATGACATAACTTCCGATAATGAATGCATACATGCCTACAAAAAATGGTAATTGCAGTTAGAGCATTGCACAAGATTGACAAACAGGTCTTCCATTTAAACTTCTTACCATTGCATTTTATGCCATGTGTTATTAGAAGAGAAGAAACTGAGTTAAAAAGCACTCGTCCAGGAACACTAGCACCACAAATAACCGCAGAATTGAAGATTAGTAGTGTCATCCATGTTGCCATCGAAAGCAACACAATACAGAGCACAAACCCATACCTAGTAATAAAATAAAAAACAAAATCATATTAACCATGGTTTGATATTCACATTGTTGAAACATGATACATTAACTTACTCTGAATCAGATCAACTTCTTCTACAAGAACAGTATCGGCTCTGATTAAATCTTCAGGATCTCCAGATATGTTGCAACTGCAGGCAACCAAATAATTAATTGGAATTCCATATTGAGTCAAATATGACCTGTACCAATGCTACCTATACAACTACAACGAATGCTTAAAAGTTAGCTCAGCTTAACGATCACATTCCTACATAGACAATTAGAGATATCTAATTATTTTTGCCTAATTTCATACAGATTTAACCCAAAAAAAATTTAAAAAAAAAACATCTGGAATCACATCAAGTTTTCGATGATAGTATTGGTATATATTAACATTAACTATACCTCTATAAAACAAAATCCATATATGGAAAGGCCTTCATCCAACTTATGTTGTTCTTCAACAGACCACTCAACATCTAAACCCATATCATGCTTCAACCCCAAAGCAGAATCACCAATAGCCGAACCATAAAAACCCCCCAGATTGTGTGAATCCAGATTGTTCAGTTTACACTTTACAATCAATCAAATCAAAAGTTCAAAACCCTAGATTCCTCAATCCACAACAAAACCTCAGAATAATCAAATCGAAATTACCAATGACATCATCACCAGCATGAACACAGCAACAATACGACCAATTCAGAAGCAAATCGCCAAATAATGAAACCCTAATCGAACAAAATTGATGCAGATTTGGGTATAAACACGACTAAATGAAACCACAGAGAAATGGGAGCATGAACTCACGGATTATATCAAAAGAATGGAAGTAGACTGAGTAACCAGGAACTCGAAGATGTGACGGATGTGATTCGGAGATGTGGGAGAAGACCATTGTAGAGCCAACCAGGACTCGGTTCTTCTTCCCCATGATTGTGCAGATGAGTCTGGTTCACTGGATTAGGGTTTGAATACACACAACGCATACGTGTGTGAGAGAGTAGGCGATGGAGGGATGAGTACAGCTGTACAGGGAAGGGTTTGATTTTGTTGGTGAAAAGGATGAGCGGGAGAGTGAAAACTAGATGGGCGGGAATTGAAAATTTTAGTACACTACTTTTCCTTCACTCGAACTAATATATTTATATAACCAGTTAACGTTACCCGCACGTTCCGGCGGGATACACATCACCTCAAAAAGGTGTTTTTTGTCCTTATGTGCACACCCTGCAGTGTCGAACTGTGGCTAAAACGCGGTGTTTTGGTCCGGTTAACCAGACAAAGACTGACGGATGTCTGACGGGTCTGTTGACCGGACCAAAACGCCAAGCTTTGGCCTCGTTTTGGTCCTGTCAACCAGACCGGGTGTCAGTCTTTTGTCTGGTTGACAGGACCAAAACGCGGCCAAAGCTCGGCGTTTTGGTCCGGTCAACAGACCCGTCAGTCTTTGTCTGGTTAACCGGACAAAAACGCCGCGTTTTGGCCACAGTTCGACACTGCAAGATGTACATATAAGGACAAAAAACATCTTTTAAGGTGTGTAGATATGCAAATGGGTGTGCCAACATGTACACCCTTTTAATATCAGTACATGAGATCTCAGCGAAAATTCTTTAGTTTATATATAGTTGTGTTTTTTAAAGGTTCAATTAATAAGCTGTTAAAGAAGTCACTATTTGTTAAAAATAATATATTTTTTTAAGATTTGACAACTAAGTGTAGAAGTTATTACAGCTAACGTATTTTTCTTCCCATTTATAATTACAAATACGAATTGCTAATTCTTTTAAGTTTTCTACTATGTATAATTATGTATACAATGTATTATCTATTAAAAAGAAGCTTTTCATTCGCTACAATTATCTTATTAATCATCATACAAATTATATATATTTATAGTAGTGCTACACAGCAATAAATTAGAAAAATTAAACTGTCATCAACATATTACTCACACCTTCGTATCTATACTATATATCATAAAGTAGGTTATATACCCGTGAGCTTCACGGATTATGGGTTGTGTTAAAAAAATCTATTAAGTAATTGCAATGTGGGGCTAGCTTATTTGATATGAGTAATGAAATGCTAATAAAAAGCAACCAATTACCCTCTCTAAACTTTAAACGCTCATATTCAACACACTAATTTACAAATCAAAAATATAAAAAGTGTTTTCTGGTTGATTCCACCAAGGCCTGTTTTAACTCATTAATAATTACCCATTTTGAGACACCACACTGTAGGTCCACTAGCGGAGGATCTAGTTAACCGTATCCTTGTTATGCTACAAACACGGTTGTGCAGAATCCAACCGGTAAATTAAACCGAGATCGAGACACAAAATAAAGCAAAGAAACAATACAACGTTTAAAGCTTCAGATCTATTATGAACCAGAGAGTTTTGTTTACAAAGATTACAAACGATAAAGCTCTCACAAACTCACTCTGTTCTCTCGTGTCTCTCTTCTTTGTCTTCTGTCTTCAGTCTTGTTTATATAGGACCAGGTACGACGAAACTGAAGCAGGGAGTCGACGAAACATGGCGAAACTTCAAGGTCGACGAAACAAAAATGAGTTTCGTCGACAACATGCAGATCTTATGGTTTCGGCCCAAATGCAAGGTTTTGGCCCACTATAGTTTCTTCAAAGAAGTGATTGGCCCAATCACAATTAAACTCCACTTAAAGCACACGTAAATTCAATAGTTGCATGCATTTCCTTCTACATGATATCATCATGGTGATGTCATGATGAGGTGTCAGCGGGAACGGTTCGCGGCTCTCCGTGCTTCGCGTGTCGAACTCTGGGGCGCACGACGGAGGAGTGTCGTGACGTCGGGCTTGAGCCGAACCTAACCGTGTCGAACTTAACCGAGTCGAACCGAGTCGAGTCGCGTCCACATAAAGTGTACCAACAAACTCCCCCTTGGACGCTACTCGTTAGGTTCGTCTTCTGTGTCTTTCATGTCGAAGGATCTTCAAAGTCTTCACGCTTCGTAAGAAGAAAGTGTATCAACAAACTTCCCATTTCATTTAGAAAGTGTGTTAACAAACTCCCCCTTAAAATAAACTCTCCCTTGAGTTATGCTCGTGAATCTTTTGATCTTCAATTCTTTAGATCCTTGTGGTGTTGATGATAGGTCAGCGGCAACTCGATCATCTTTATCTTTTGAGTGCCTCCATGTCGTGTCTTCATTCTGAAGCTTGTCATCGAACATGTTCTCTTCGCCTTTAGCATCTGCACATGCAAGAAATCTAAACACGTAATGAGAACAACCGCTTGGAATATAGTTAACATAAACGAACGACACACATGTGACCATGTTTTGAATCAACTACCGTCCGACAGTTTGAAGGTTTAACACATTTTTATCAATTTTAAGTTTTAACTTTCAAAAACTTGCAAATTTCGACCGTTTATGAAGATTCAGTCATTTTGGTTTCCGTTCAGGTTTCAGGTAACAAAGACTCGAGTTCCAACATCGGGCAATCGATAATAAGATAGAAATAAAATCTTTTTGGCTTTTATAAAGTTTATATTAAAACACACCTAAAATCTTTTTGGAATTTTTGAATATTTCAAATGTAAAGATGGAAAGCAGTAAATAAATATATACAAAGATGCAGAAACTGAAAGCATTAAATAAATATTTACAGACAATCTTTTTGCGTGTTTCGAGGGTAAGAGAATCATATCAGTGTACGGTCATGCCAAAACGCTCTTATTGTTCAGTTAGTTAATATTAAGATAAGCATCCTATAACGATTATCGGTATTGTTGTCCACATAAGCTCAACTTATCAGATGTAATCATGGCTAGGGGATACGATTAGTGTATTATTTATACTTACCGACCGGTGTTCATCCACACACGACACATTCCCGTATCAAGATATGCACGAGGGCTCATCTTACTGGTGAGTATATCATTTATCATCTGTTTTGACGTATATGAAAATGTGAGATACTCACTTATTTTGGATTGAAAACAAGCCCTATGTGATAGAATCACTTATTGATGAGGAACTTGATTTTCAGATGCATGAGGCCACAAGAGCAAGTCCGTGAACAGGTCAGTACAAACGTACAGCAAAGAGACGAACTTGACTCCCGGAAAAATGTGATATTTTATTACTTATTGATAGGGACATGTGATTGTTTATCACTTATTGAGGTCGTATGCATCATGTAATATATACATGTTTGTATGTTATTTACACGTATGTATGGTATCATGGAAGATCTAGACTTGCGTCCCCGTTGTTTTCGGTAAAAGAAACAACCATGATACCCAGATGATAAACAGCATAAAGACCACGTATCTCAGAACCTCGGTAATCTATCAAACGAAATTTCGGTACCAAGACCATATGCCAATGAGCGGTTCCCACACGGTCTTCGGTCGATTTAGGTTTATATCACCCTGCACACTTTAAAATGATTGTGAGCCTACCGATACATCTTATATAGAGCTGCTTATCGTTTTTTATTTTAGGTGCAAAGAGGTTTGGACAGACCACTGATGTACTATCATATTCTCTTTTTCTAGCCAGGAAACTCATTTTTGATTTTCTATTGTTTTTGTGTTTTTGAAATTTTTCGATGTTTTTGTATTTTTGAAATTTTTAATGTTTTTGTATTTTTTGATTTTACCCCCCCTAAAATGCAAAAAGTACGAGAAATTAAGAAAACACAAATTAATATTTACAAAAATGATTTTCCGATGTTGGTTTTACTCTGGTTTGACCTTAATGTCGTTTACCATTAGTAAATAGTCAAATCGTGATTTGTCAAAAGCTTTGGTAAAAATGTCGGCACGTTGGTCATCGGTGTGGACCTTAACAACATCGATAAGTCTTTTATCAAAACAATCACGTATAAAGTGATATTTGATTTCGATGTGTTTGGTCTTTGAATGCTGCACAGGATTTCTAGTGATCTGTAAGGCAGCAGAATTATCCACGAAAATAGGAGTAGATAGGAATTCAAAACCATAGTCGCGCATTTGTTGTTGGATCCACTGGACTTGGGAGCAACAACTTGAGGCAGCAATGTATTCAGCTTCACAGGCTGATGTAGCGACACAAGTCTGCTTCTTGCATTGCCATGTGACTAGCCGATTTCCTAAAAACTGACATCCAGCCGTTGTGGATTTGCCGTCAATTTTGCAGCCACCAAAATCAGAATCACTGAATGCGATCAAGTCGAAACTATCATCCCTAGGGTACCAGAGACCGGTGTTCGGGCAACCCTTCAAATAGCGAAAAATCCTTTTTACAGCTGTTAGATGTGAGGCATTCGGGTTGGCTTGATAGCAAGCGAGCAGGCATGTAGGATACATTATGTCGGGCCTCGAGGCTGTGAGATACATAAGAGATCCGATCATTGCGCGATAGAATGAAGAGTTAACGCTTTCACCCTTCAAGTCCGGAGTAATCCCGTGATTCTGCGGAAGTGGGGTACCAATGGGCGTGGCTTCGGACATCTGGAACGGGCTCAAGATGTCTCCGACATATTTAGTCTGATGGATGAATATCCTAGACTCCGTTTGTTGAACTTGTAGGCCCAAAAAGAAGTTCATTTCCCCCATGGCGCTCATCTCGAATTTCTCCTGCATAACACGCTCGAAGTCCCTACACAAAACATCGTTAGTCGAACAAAAATAATATCATCTAAGTATACCTGAACCAACAGAAGATCTCCATCTTTTTCTTTGATGAAAAGCGTGCAATCGATAAGACCCCGGCTAAAACCGTTCTCCAGCAGATAGTTAGATAAGGTTGCGTACCAAGCTCTCGGTGCTTGATGTAATCCGTAGAGAGCTTTGTTGAGCAACCAAACCCGATCAGGATGAATAGGATCTTCAAAACCCGGAGGCTGTTCGACATACACCTGTTCTTCAACCACACCATGTAAGAATGGACTTTTCACGTCCATTTGGTAAACCTTGAATCCCTTGAAGGAAGCATAGGCTAGAAAAATCCGAATAGCTTCAAGACGTGCAACCGGAGCATAAACTTCATTGTAGTATATCCCTTCAATCTGACTGAAACCTTGAACAACTAATCTCGCCTTGTTTCGAACAACTATTCCATGGTCATCTTTCTTACATTTGAAAACCCAACGGGTGCCAATCTTCTTGTAGTTTTCAGGCTTCTCAACCAGTTTCCAAACACCAAGCTTCTGGAATTGTTGCAGTTCCTCCTGCATAGCTTCCACCCAAGAATTATCCTTTAACGCTTCTTTCCAAGACTTTGGTTCTTCTTGTGAGACATAACACGCGGAGGACCAATCATTCTGCAAACCCGATTCTCTAATCGCTGCATACAAGCCAACATTGTTGTTGTTTCTCAACTGATTTCTCGTCTGCACGCCACTATAACATTACCAATGATGTTTTGTTGAGGATGGGTATTATGGATTCTTGTTTCTGGATTATCTAGAACTGGAACATTTATACCCAGATTGTTGAAGTTGAGATCAACAACCAAATCAATACCCTGAACTGGTGAAGAGGATGATGCAGTAGCTTTAGCTGATTTAGGGCAGTCCTTAGGGGGTGTTGCCTCAGAAATACCATGCACTGCTGTTGCAGGAGCTTCTTGGTCTGCATCGAGAAATTCATCATCCTCTGAAGATTCATTCAGTTCAGCAGCATCGTGAAAATCCTCATTCTCGAGAGCATTATTGTTAACTGATGATGATTCTTGATTGTTGACAATAATTGGACGAACCAACGGTGAATCTGTTGCATTGTCACTCTCGAAAAACATCTGTGCCGCAGCATCTACTACTTCTTCTTCAATATTGATCGAATTGAAAAAGTCATCGTACTCGAACATCCATGGCTGACCTGGACATCTGACTGGCAAGGTGTGCCTCTGTACTCTGACTTCAGACCACTCCTCGATCCTTTTCGTTTCGAGATTCCAAACTCTTAAATTTGGGGTGGCATACCCAAGAAAGTATCCCTCAATTGCTTTTGCCCCAAACTTTCCATCCGGATCGATCATAGTGCAAGGAGCCCCAAACGGTTCAAGAAATTGCAAGTCTGGTTTCCATTTGTGAAGAAGCTCAAAGCAGGTCTTGTTGTGCCTTTTTACTATAAGGACTCGGTTCAACGTGTAACATGCAGAGGCCACAGCTTCACACCAGAATGGAATGGGAAACTGTGACTCTACCAACATAGTCCTTGCAGTTTCGATCAAAGTTCTATTCTTACGCTCAGCAACGCCATTTTGTTGAGGAGTGTATCTAGCACTGAATTCGTAAAGAATACCTTTGGATCTACAAAACTCCTCCATGGCATGATTCTTAAACTCGGTACCATTGTCGCTGCGTATGCGTCTAACTTTTAAAGTATACAAATTCTCAATCGTAATGATTAAGTTTTTGATAATTTCGAAAGTTTCACTCTTGTGTGCCATAAACGCCACCCAAGAAAATCTTGAATAATCATCCGTCACTATGAGGCAGTACGAGTCATTACTGATGCTTTTGCGATTGACAGGACCGAATAAATCCATGTGCAACCGTTCAAGCGGCACTGCGACTGTGTTAATCTTCTTTATCGGGTGCAATTTCTTACTTTGTTTCCCTTTCTGGCACGAGACACAGACGTCTTGCAACTGAAAATTTTTGACAGGAACACCATTTACGAACTCATTCTTCACCAGATGATTCATTTTCCTTAGGTGAATGTGTCCCATTCGTCTGTGCCAATAGATTGTTTCCTTTTCCGTGGCTTTAGAAACAAAACATGTTACTTGTGCAGACGTTGTGATTGCTTGGCTCATATCAAGGACATACAAATCATTAACCCTTGGTGCAGATAAGAGAATCCAATCTTTCGGGATCTTGAAACCGGGCTTCAGCACATAACATCCATTAGCATCAAAGTGCACTGAAAACTTCTTATCACAGATTTGAGAAACACTTAGAAGATTGTGATCAAGTTGTTGCACAAAGTTGATCTTGTCGAAACTGACAACCCCGTTGGAAACCATTCCTTCACCAGTAATATATCCGCCTTTATCTCCAGCAAAAGCAACATAACCTCCTCTAATAGATTTAACATCGTAGTGAAGCCTCATGTCGCCTGTCATGTGCCTGGATGCCCCACTATCAACAATCCAAAGACTACTGATAGTTCCTCCTGGAACACCCTGCACATGAACTCAAATGATCAGTTGGAGATGGGGACCCAAGCCTTCGTGGACTTGGGTCTTCCTTTTTCATCGACAAAAGTTATTTTGACTTCGCGATGATTTGGAAATGGTGATGCTCCCCCTGAGTTTGTGGCCAATTTAGGTTTCCATGTCTGTTTAGTTTTACCAGTTTGATTGTTTGACATTTTAACTTCGTGATTGTTTGAAGTTGTTGAAAGTTTTGAAATTTCTGGTTTAACTGAAACAGCTTGTTTTTGTACCACATCAGTTTTAAGAACTTTTTCAATTACCTTGATTTGCTTGCGTTTCTGTTTCTTCTCCCTTTCTTTCACAAGACGGGGATCTTGTTTCGAAGAAACATATCGCTTTTGGTAATTTTGCTCACGGGGAATATCAACTTTAGCTTTTAACTTATGAAGATACGGACAATTTCGAATTATATGTCCAATTTCACCACACTCGAAACATGATCTTCGTTCAACAAACCCCGAAGTATCATGTTGATATCTTGTTGATGAACTTTGTGATTTCGAAGTACTTGGTCCTGAATTGCTTTGACCATCTCTTTGCAAAATTTTAACTTGCTTAACATAATCTATGTTAGATTTGTTTTCAAATGTTTCAATTTTATCAGTTCCCTTCGACTTCACAAAGTTCACCTTCTTGTTCTTTCTTTGGTTTTGTTCCTTTCGACCCTGAGCTATTGATTTTCCCTTTGGTTTGGTGTGATTTTGCTGAAATTTCTCTGTTGGTAATTTTTGATTGCCATATTGTTTTCGAATTTCAGCTTTTGGAATCGGCGGACATTGTGTTACCACAACTCGTGAACTTGACTCTCCCAAAAACTTACTTGTCGAATCTTCAAAAACTTTGCAGATTAGTGATTGATTGACATTTTTAATCGGAAAATCTTTGTTTGAATAAACTTTATCATCACCAACCAGAGTGTATAGCAAATTCACACTCTCAGATTCTCGTGCAGAAGTGGACTCAGCCTGAACTGTCTTAGCTGGTTTTGCGGGAGGATCACACAGAATGTGATTCTCGAGAGGTATGTCCTCTTCTTTGATAACTGCTTCAGACTGTGCAGAGTCAGTATCATCGGATTCATCATTTGAAGAATCAGCATCCTCAACAATGACTGGAGGATCCTGATTTTGTTCAGCAGTTGATACTTTCGTATCTGCTGACCCATCCGAATCTGATGACACTTCCTTTGTGTAACCAAGTCCAGCTGCAAATTCCTCAACACTTAAAGGAACAGATGGCTCAAATTGAGGTTTATCTTCCTCATCAGGCATTGCGGTATAATTGTGTCTGTACGGTGGAGGACACTTCTTATATCCAATGCACGTAACATCCTTTTTTCTCCCTCTGTATGTCAATGATGTGATCCAGCACATACCTAGAGTTTGAGTAACTATCTATCCTAAGCTGGATCGCTTCATTTTCACACTTGACACAGGCCAACTCCTTTTGTGCTTCCTCGAGCCTAGTGATGTAATTGTTTATAGCAGTTTGTTTTCTTGAAACTGTTTTTACTAGCTCGGTTTTATCTTCCTTTAATGTGTCAATTACTTTCTTAAATTCTTTTTCATGATTTTTATGGAACAAGTTGGCCTCTGTGCATTTCGCGAGATCCACATTCAAACTTTGATTGTGGATAAATGTCACGTCATACTTGCTTTGCAAATCATCATATCTGCTTTGCAAGTCAGACAATTTCCCACCCAAAACAACACAATTATCACATTTATCAGTTTTAGATTCATCGACACATACCTGACTTGATGAACTGCCAACATTAGCCATAAAGGCTGAATGATGAGAAGAAAAAGAAGAAGAATAAGCAGCTTGATCCACCAGAATAGATTTTCTGTCATTTCCTGCTTTAGCTTCCCTTAATAGCTCCTCAACATCTGCATCAATGGACTCATGTGACACTTCATCCGTACTGTCTTCTCCTGAACTTGAGGTTTCCACATCTGAGCTCCCACTATAACCAGAACTGTCTTCATCAGAAGATTCTCCACCACACGCGTGTTTTAGATCTTTGACAACTTCAGCAAAACACGCTGTTCCACCCTGATCACCGTTACCCAACTGAATCGACCAGTCACAACCTTCATCAACTTGCACCACAAGAGCTTGGTTGTTGTTTGATGGATCTTGAAGGGGTAAGGTCCCAAAAACCTCATAACAAAGTATTTGGGACCATACCATAACCTTGCCTTTTAACCTTTTAACCTTGCGCGGCCGCGCACTGGTCTTACAAAAGGAAGAAAGTAATCAGCAATCTATAGTCGCGCGCCCAAAGGAAATCATAAATCCTTGCGCCTTCTCCCATTAGCAAAGGATAACAATCCTGAGATCAATACTTCCGCCTAAATATCTAGACTTGGATATTATTTTACCCAGACTTGGATTTATTTATTCAATGGTCTCCACACGATAAAATACCACACTAGATTACAGCAGTAATCTTCTAGAAGAAATACAATCGTGCACCACCCAGACGGTTATAACCGTCTGGACACGTGTCATTACCACAGGTATCCCTGAAATCACAACGAAGGCATGCAATTGGAGAGTAATCTCCACTTGATCACATTACACGTGGCAAATCCCCAGCCTTTGATCTAAACCACGATCCGTGTGCTCTCACATCGGATCAAAGAACTTAAACGGAAGGAAATGTAACCGCTTACGGGGTTAGCATCTTCCGTCAACTTTTCACTAACGGGTTTTCCCGCCTAAACGACTCCCGACTATAAATATGAGAAGCAACCCAGGTATGAATTCAAGTGACACACACTTCTCAAATACATCTTCTTCTTCATTACCAATACTTATTCTCACACCGGAGTCGGGTCAATGAGAGAACCCTCTTCTCCCCTTGGCGAGACTAACGGTGCTCTTTTTTGCAGAGTTCACGGAGAAGAAGATCGGTTGCACCTAAATCGATCGAGAGGAAACTAACCTTTTTATGCGGATTCAAACCCCCCAGATATCTCGGTTCCGACCATTTATCTAGTGTTTCTTCATTGGCGCCCCCCGATTTCCTCTGTTTTTCCAGTTTTCATCTCGTTTCGATTTAGTTCCTTTCATCCTCTGTTTTGTACATGGCAGGGGATTCATTATTCCACCCATCAGATCCCCGATCCAAGTGTGAAGGTTCTATAACCCAAAACACTCAAAACAACGGTCATTCAGATAGGGAGAATTTCTTAGATCTAGTCATAGAAAGATCCCCAACACATTGGTTCAACAAATGTCAAGCTGCTTTAAACACAATCGTTATACATATCGCCAGATCTGAAGTCCCAAACATCAGATCTGGTAAAGAAAGCAACGTTACAGTATTGGACCCACCAACACCCTGTCGGGGGGACATCCAATCTAATCGTAACATTAAAATACCATTCAGAAATAGCAGCCAGCAGAAAGTTAAGCCAAAACAAATAAACATGATTCAAGGAGGTCCATCGCGAAGGACAAACAAACGAAGTTATGACCAACATTGGAGGGAACAGCAAGTCGTATTTCCCATCGTTCCAGGAGGCCCTCAGGAAGAGCGACCAGTCATTATTACTGGCATCTTCGGTCATTACCGGACAGACTATATGTTTATAGATCCGGGAAGCTCGATGGACATCATATACGAGCAGTGTTTTAAACAATTTGACCCAGATGATAAAGCACGTCTAGAACCGGTCGATTTTCCCCTCACCGGACTCTGCAATGAAGCTGTATTCCCATTAGGGCAAATAGCTTTCCCTGTGACTTTGTCGGATGGCGAGCATTCACGAACAGTTACAGTCAATTTTATGGTCGTGCCGGCAACATCACGTCATGATGTCTTGCTCGGAAGAAGGTCACAAAGAGAATTCAGCATGATCACTTCCATCCCACATGCTGCTTGTGGATTTCCAACAGAAACTGGAGTTGCAATTCTATACTCAAGCAAAGAAGTCATGTACGTGGACGATGAACCACCAACAAAGGCAGTCAAATCTTCGGCATCAAACGAACCAGAGAAATGGGTCCTGAACAACGAATATCCAGAGCAGACCATTCTGCTAGGACACGCCATTTCATCGGCAACACGAATACAACTGAAAGCACTGTTGTCCAACAACAAAGATATATTCGCTTGGTGCCCAGCAGACATGACCGGGGTTCCACGCGACATAGCGCAACATTGCCTGAATATCAAACCATCAGCAGAACCTGTTGCTCAGGGTAGGCGCAGCTTTAGCGAAGAAAAAGCGAAAGCCATGGATGAACAAGTGGTAGAGCTACTTAATGCGGGAATCTTGCGCGAAGTAAAATACCATACATGGGTTGCCAACCCAGTAATGGTACAGAAACATAGTGGCGGATGGAGAATGTGCGTCGACTTCAAAGACCTGAATAAAGCAGGCCCAAAAGATTGTTACGCGCTTCCAGAAATAGATAAAAAAGTCGACTCTCTAGCATCATTCAGATGGAAGTGTTTTCTCGACTGTTACAAAGGTTATCATCAGGTTCAGATGAAAGAAGAAGACAAAGACAAAACCGCATTCCGCACAGATAAAGGCATCTTCTGCTACACTAAAATGCCCTTTTGGCCTGCGCAATGCTGGCGTAACTTACCAACGATTAATGGACACAGTTTTCAACAGTGACATCGGCAAGACAGTTGAAGTATACATGGATGACCTCGTCATCATGATCCATGAGGAAGACTCAATGCTCAACAATATTCAGCGCACATTCGACTCTCTGCGCAACGTGAACTTAAAACTCAACCCAACTAAATGCTCCTTCGGCGTGGAAGAAGGAAAATTTTTGGGCTTCATAGTCACAAGAGATGGCTTTAAAGTAAATCCAGAAAAAGTACAGGCTATCCAGCTAATGCCCTCACCTGCAACAATAAAAGAAATGCAAAGACTCGTCGGACGCTTAGCAGCCTTGAATAGATTCTTGGCTAATCATGCGGCAAAATCTTATCCATTTATCAGTACGCTACGAAACTGCGGGAAGAAAACCCCCTTTCAATGGACACCTGAAGCAGAAGCAGCATTCAAACAAATGAAAGAATGTTTAATTCAGCTACCAACGCTGACTGCCCCAAAAGAAAAAGAGCCACTAATCTTATACCTATCAGCCGCGGAAGTAGCAGTAGGTGCAGTATTAATGGTGGAACGAGAAAACATCCAGACTCCAATCTACTATATCAGCAAAATGCTCACCGGCCTCGAAACTCGTTACTCAATGATAGCAAAATTGGTCCTAGCACTAGTGCACGCATCCCGACGCTTGCGCAGGTATTTCTCAGGCCATGTCATCACGGTTCTCACAAATTATCATTTAGGCCAAATCCTGTCAAAACCTGATGTGGCGGGAAGATTGGCTAAATGGGCCATTGAGCTGGGAGGATACAATATCTTTTACAAGCCAAGACCAGCAATCAAAGGGCAAGTTTTAGCAGACTTCGCCACCGAAGTTCCCATCGATAAAGTACAAGAATGTGAGGCAATCCCGAACCCTACACCTGTTTTCGACGACAGAGTCTGGACCTTACACACAGATGGCGCTTCCAATGATGATGGAGCAGGAGCAGGCCTCCGATTGGTCAGTCCGGATAATCACGAGCTTACATATGCCATACGCTTAGACTTCCAAAGTACCAACAATGAAGCAGAATACGAAGCATTTTTAGCAGGCCTTCGTCTAGCACTCAAAATGGGGGCAAGAAACCTTGAAGCCAACGTTGATTCAAAACTAGTAGCCGAGCAAGTTAACGGTCACTACGATGCAAAAGGAGAAGCTATGGCATTATACCTTGAACAAGCGCGGATGTTAATTAGCCAATTCCAGACATTCAGGGTTAACCATATAAACAGAAGCGAAAATAAGCACGCAGACGCGCTTAGCAAATTGGCCGCTACCAGCTTCAAGCACTTAGCAAAAGAAGTGCGCATAGAGGTATTATCTAACCCATCGATCCATCTCAAGCAAGTAAACATTATAGAGGTCGGTAACCCATCCTGGATGTCTCCGATCATCTTATACCTACAACACGGAAAACTACCAGAAGGAAAAACAGAAGCCCGAAAACTCCAACACAAAGCGATAAATTACGAAATGGCGGATGGCGTCCTTTACCGAAAGTCATTCATGGGACCATTATTACGCTGTGTCGATAAAACAGACGCCCAATACCTGGTCAGAGAGATCCATGAAGGTTTATGTGGAATACACGTGGGACCGCGCATGGTTGTGGCAAAAATAATGAACGCCGGATACAACTGGCCAGGAATGCATATGGATGCAGTTGATTTATTAAGGAGATGCGCAGCTTGTCAACGCCATGCACCAAAGACGCTCCGACCAAAAAATCCACTAATACCCGTCACGTCTGCCTGGCCATTCCAACAATGGGGCATCGATCTTGTTGGCCCATTTCCTGACGCGCCAGGCGCAGTAAAGTTCATCATTGTGGCGGTCGATTACTTCACCAAATGGGTAGAAGCCAAAGCCTTGGCCTCAACCACATCAATGGTAATCCGCAAATTCATATGGGAACATATCATTTGCAGGTTTGGATTACCATTGCGCATTATCTCTGACAACGGCACAAACTTCGCCTCAGAAGATCTTCAAAAATGGTTCAAAGAAATGAAGATCGAGCATAATTTTGCCTCCGTCGCGCATCCACAAGCGAACGGTCAAGTTGAAAGTGTAAACAAACAGATCGTCGATGGCATCAAAGCGCGACTAGGGACAGCACGCAGAGGGTGGGTCGACGAACTCCCCAGCATCCTCTGGGCGCATCGAACAATGCCAAAGACTAGCACAGGCGAAACTCCGTTCAGTCTAGTCTATGGGTCTGAAGCTGTCATTCCAGCTGAGATTGGCTTACCATCACCACGCATGATAACCATGGAAAAACAGAATAATGAGCAAGAGCGAAGATTGGATCTAGACCTCCTCGAAGAACGGCGCGAGAATGCCGCTATCACAGAGGCCAGGTACAAATCCAAACTCGAAAAATACTATAATGCGCGCGTCCGCGTATGCACATTCGTTTCGGGTGATTTCGTCTTGCGCGATAATGAAGCATCAAACGCTGAAAAACCAGGCAAATTAGCGCCAAGATGGGAAGGACCATATGTCATTAACGAGGTCCTAGGTAAAGGGGCGTATACTCTGAAAAGACTTGATGGGACTCTAGTCCCACGCACCTGGAACGCGCAGCAGCTGCGCAGGTGTTACATGTAGGTCAAATCATTCACAGGCAATGTATTTCCTATTTACACCTGTATTACAAGCCTTGCGCTTTATCAATACAAAAATTATTTTCATACTTATTTCTGTTTGTTACAAATTGCATGAAATTCTTCGGGCTTACGCGAAAACAAAATGTTAAAACACTGTACACCTCATGAACAGTCCAAACCAGGCAAGCTGTCACGCCTTTTGGACAAACGTTCACATATGAGCACAATACCATTTCTCATTCGCTTTACCTATCCAGAAGCAATTAAACACATGCAACATATTGTAATCCAAACATGCAAGAAGTAAAATCATACAACACATAATAAGTGTACATATCATTAAGTGTAACAAAACACTTCATAACAAGATCATGGCAATGATCTTCAAAATTTTAGTTCCAAAGACTGGAATATTCACAAAAACAAAAAGAAATCTTGTTTCAACTAGTAGCAGGACGTTCAAACGATAGCCATTCACACCACGACAGTGAAACCTACCCTATTCAACAAAAACATCTTCCTCGACAACCGGAGCAGGAACGGTCCGACGCTTCCGACGATGACGGTACACCAACTCACACTTACCAGGACAGAGAGTTGGGAATCGAGCCATCAAAGATTCAACCGACAGCACAACGGGTTCTTCCCCAGTCTCCGGTAGGTATGGCTCAGCACTAACTCCAGGGAAAGAATCAACGGCAGACATCACCTTTCCGGTTCCGGTAATAGTCGGCGATGGCGAGTTAGCAAGCAGTAAGAGGCTTTCGGCAGCATCGTAGAACCTCAAGATATCAAGAAGGCGACGGGTACGGGTAGAACCCTTCATCTTCATACTCTCCAAATAAGGGAGTGAAATAAGCATTCTAACAATATATAAAGGGGAGCAAGATTCCGGGAAAAGGAAAATAGATCATCATGATTAATTGTCAGAAAAACGTTCCATCTAAATGGCGCTACAGGAACCAGGGTCATATCTCCATTAATGAAGACTAACAAGCGCCATTTTGTATCCCAATGCAAGAAGGCAAAATATAAATTTTTATTTCAAACTAACGTCACCACACGTCAAGAAATGATTGCAGAAGAAACAGTCACAATTCCTTCTAAAAAACCCTTCTAATAAAAAATTCAATCTTCTCATAGAAGATTTCTTATTTCTCGCTCCCAAAAGCATTTCCCTCTCATAAGTCCAGTGCTCCACTTATTTGCATAAGTACAACACTAGACTGGGGGGACTTGAAGGGGTAAGGTCCCAAAAACCTCATAACAAAGTATTTGGGACCATACCATAACCTTGCCTTTTAACCTTTTAACCTTGCGCGGCCGCGCACTGGTCTTACAAAAGGAAGAAAGTAATCAGCAATCTATAGTCGCGCGCCCAAAGGAAATCATAAATCCTTGCGCCTACTCCCATTAGCAAAGGATAACAATCCTGAGATCAATACTTCCGCCTAAATATCTAGACTTGGATATTATTTTACCCAGACTTGGATTTATTTATTCAATGGTCTCCACACGATAAAATACCACACTAGATTACAGCAGTAATCTTCTAGAAGAAATACAATCGTGCACCACCCAGACGGTTATAACCGTCTGGACACGTGTCATTACCACAGGTATCCCTGAAATCACAACGAAGGCATGCAATTGGAGAGTAATCTCCACTTGATCACATTACACGTGGCAAATCCCCAGCCTTTGATCTAAACCACGATCCGTGTGCTCTCACATCGGATCAAAGAACTTAAACGGAAGGAAATGTAACCGCTTACGGGGTTAGCATCTTCCGTCAACTTTTCACTAACGGGTTTTCCCGCCTAAACGACTCCCGGCTATAAATATGAGAAGCAACCCAGGTATGAATTCAAGTGACACACACTTCTCAAATACATCTTCTTCTTCATTACCAATACTTATTCTCACACCGGAGTCGGGTCAAGGAGAGAACCCTCTTCTCCCCTTGGCGAGACTAACGGTGCTCTTTTTTGCAGAGTTCACGGAGAAGAAGATCGGTTGCACCTAAATCGATCGAGAGGAAACTAACCTTTTTATGCGGATTCAAACCCCCTAGATATCTCGGTTCCGACCATTTATCTAGTGTTTCTTCAGACCTGCTTGATGAGTATTGTTTGCAGGTATCAAGGCACGCTCATTATTCCTGGTTTGAGTCTGATTCTGTTGATTGCCTTGATTTCTGAACGGATTCTGGTTCCCATGCTGAGCTAGCTTCGTACATTCCCGTTTGAAATAACCTCATTCACCACAATTGAAACACTTGACCGCTTGTTTATCGAACCCATACTTGGTGTCCTTCTTGCTTTCCAAGCTGGTTCTACCGGTTCTTTCCATGAAGTCTTTTGCCCGCCTCACAGCACTAGCAAATGCCCAGTTGATATCCATCAAATCCATTTCATCCTTATCTATCTGCTGATAATCTTCCTGAGTCAAATTGATGTTCCCAATTTGCCCTGCTACCAACCCACAGTAGGCGCTCACCAAAGTGTTTAACAGCTCCATATGTTCCTTTGCCACCTCAACACTCACTTTCGAGAAACTTGAAGTGTCTAGCCGAACTGTGTTTGAATTAGTTGGTTGACCAACGTTGACTGCTGATGAAGTGCTTCCATAACAGGCTTGTTGTTGACCTTTGTAGTTCGGATCAAGAAATGATGGTACTCCAGTAGACTGATAGCTTTGCTCTGGGGCAGCTGGTTTTGGTGTTCCATACATATCAGTGCTCGAGACGAAATCCATTTGAAGCTGAGCATGTTGAGCAGGTTTTGCAACTGTGCTGGTCCCTCCACAGTTTCCATAGTACATCTCGGGATTTTGTGGAACCGGCACTCTTTTTGCCTTCCTGATTTCCTCCTGATCTTTGTTCTCCAAGAGTTGAATGAAATCATGGATGTTGGTTGTAGCCAGCGTGCCATTATACTTCAGAATCTCCAAGAAACCATTCCATTGAACTGGCAATGCATCAGCAAACTTTGTGACAACCTCTTCCGGAGTTACCACTACCCCAAAATTACCCATTTCACTCAGCAGATGATAACATCGGCTTGTAAGATCTCCCAGCGACTCCCTTTCCATACACATGAAACCGTCGAATTCCTTTTTGAGCAGATCATGTCTCAGTTTGCGTGACGATGCATTTCCGTGACCTCGCGCCTTCAATGCATCCCATAGACCTTTTGTCGTTTTGAATCTCACAAACTGATGATAAATATCTTTGTTTAAGGCTTGAGTTAGAATTGAATATGCTTTCTTTTCTAAATCATATGCCTTTTTATCCTCGGCAGAAAGATCTCCAAACGTTGCAGCATTTGAACCGGCTTCTTCAAGTGCTTGATCGAATTCCGTGGTAAAAGATAACCATAACTCCGTGTTTTGCCCAAGAACATACGTGTGAAATCGTTCTTCCCAACCGGGATACTCGTTCATATGCATTAGTTTCGGTGGACGATTGTTACTACCGGTTTCATTTTCGCTCAAAAGAAGACTTTGTATACTTTGATTTTGGTTAGTAACCAATGCCCACTGGTTTGCCGTAATAGGAGTCGTTTGTGCTGATGACGAGGTTGTGGGAGACTGAGCCCATGAAGGTACTAAACCTTTACCCGTATACATATTGTAAGACCCTAATTCGTATTTGACAAAAAGTCGCAGCGGAAATTCGTGCCATAAAATTTCTTTCGTTACAAACGTCTCGAGTTATATAAAGGTTCTTTTTAATATGTATCTTTTACAAAATAAAGCATAAGTCCTGTATACTAATAGTACATACTCATTTATTTCCGTACAATCCATCTTGTGACTCGATCTTCGGTCTCTAATACTTGTGATAACCTCCCGTGATTCGTACAACCTGCATTCACCACATACATTCATAACATTAGTACATAATACATAGACAAGATTCGATCTCGTACACTTTCCATGTCATTATCATTCTAGCTTTAAGCATTTCATCTGCGTATCCCTATCCTGGTGAGGCTTCAATAATGTACCTGCATTACCTTTCATTCTTAAGGCACCCAATTAATAACGCAGTACACGACATAACTAAATCATGTATACATTCACTCTTACATGCATACATACGCATCTACAAGTGTACATGCCTTTCTATATCTCTACATACATGCATACACTCATATGTGCAAATTACGCATCTACATATACCCCTAAATTACTACGTCTCTACATACGTACATATACACATACGGGTCTTTACATATACATAATTACGCATCTACATAAGCACATACATTACTAC
Source organism: Helianthus tuberosus (assembly GCA_030545235.1). NCBI lineage: Eukaryota > Viridiplantae > Streptophyta > Magnoliopsida > Asterales > Asteraceae > Helianthus > Helianthus tuberosus. The sequence continues at coordinate 8,813,785 of CM060362.1, forward strand.
TTACTCACATACATACTTACATACTTGCATCCACATATATTCGTTCATTCTTACACACGTATGTACCTTCATATTTGAATACATAATGCTCATACTCCTATATAACTACTTACGTACATACTTACACCGTTACCTACATATATACATACTTGCATACATAACTATATACTTACATGCTTTCATAAGAAAATGAATTATAACTACACCCATGCATACCTTCGCTCACGCGTACATATACTTTCGTAATTACCTAATTATATTCATACATACATGCTAACTCATACATACCACTTACTGATACATGGTTGAAAACCGGTCCTCAAAATCGTGTAACTTTATGTTGTTATATGAGCGTGAAACTTGAATGGCCTTCTTTTGATTAAAATTGTGTTTATGCAACTTTAACAGAGTTAAGGAACTTTTCGGGAGCTTAACTGGTCACCGGGTCGAAAAACGGAGCACCAGGACGCGTTGCGGAGCAACCGGGAGTTCAAAAGCGGAGAAACAGAATTCTCACAAAAGAGAGCCCGTCGCCGACGGGGTCCCAAGCCGTCGGCGACGGGTTGTAATTTCACCCGTCGGCTGTTAGTTCCCGTAGACAGGTGCATAGGCCGTCGGCCAATTTCAACAATCCGAAGCCCGTCGGCGACGGGGATCAGGCCCGTCGGCGACGCCCTCTACATTCTTCATTTTTCTGCAGCTCCGTTTCAACGTCCGTACGCACTAAAACGCACGTAACTTTTGAATCGTTTATCCGTTTAACCTCCCGTTTCTTCCTACATGCTTGTAAATTCACATTCTATCTTATGAACTTAAAATCCCACATCCGGATTAAAGAAATTCTTATCTTACACCCTATCGGCTTATTATCATATTCTAATTATTTGACCCGTTATGGGTAATTGCGCATTAATTGGTTGTTGACATACCAAGATCATACTCTTCGCTTTCACACATGACCAAAACATTACTCTAATCGATTCACTTGTTTCCGATAGACATTTAAGGTCGTTTGCCCGATATACCTATCAAGGGCGTTTTTGTCAATTTCGCTCTATCCTTAACAACAAAAGAATTCCTTACATAGGTAACCAATCCTACTACCTAGTTACAATTCTTAATCACACTTACCTTGCTCGGATCTAAACTAAGATCCGTTTAATACTTCATCGACATCATACAATTCATTCCTATTTGACCTCAATTATCATATTTAATTAAGTTGCATATAACTTTACATAAACAACTAAGAAGTGATTACGGAATCACTTACCTCATGCATCCGTGTTCATATTCGTTTCCTCGCCACTTCTTGACCCATTATCCTTCCGTGCTTGATTCCGTCTCGACATGATTCCTATACTTCCATGTCATCGAAATCACATTCTTATTAGCATATTCATTTGTACATGTTGACGATCATATCATTAGTCGTTTCTAACAAGCATAACCCATATAGTCATATCCATATCCGTTTGCCCTCATGTAGTTCATCATGTCATTACATATAACGTGTATTGATGTAACATGTAACGTACGACTTCCTAATGTCCTACCTTCACAACAAGAAGTTAAATTATGCTTCTTGTTCGTAGTTGACTTCCAGAAAGTCAACAATTCATTTTATTTAACTTTCGACTTATCATTTTATACCCGTATCATCATGATAGACTATACGGACGACACTATATACATTTTATCATACGATTGGTGTGCGTACCACCTTTTAAGCATAGCGTACAACTAATTCATGCACAATCTTCTAAATTCATACACAGTTCATCAAATCCTTCTACTAATCAACATGTGGTATTTAAAATCACACATCAATAATATGAACATATTATCATTTTCATCATATCATCAAAACCCACTTCATAACTATTTTTCTAATCACTTACAAGTGATCTAATCTTAAGTTCTTCATAATTTCTTCATGCTTTTGATGTGTGTACTACCTCCTAAGCATAGTGTACAACTAGTTCATGCATATCCTTCTAATCTTATACATAATTCATCAATTTCTTCCTTCTAATCAACATGAATCATACATGCATGAGCATCAAACATACTAGTATCACATTTCTTTTAATTCCTCTAACAAGAATCCATCATACAAATCAAAATACATCAACATTCAACAAGAATTAGACATGGATGATGATTCAAATCATCATTCTCACCATAACTAATGGGTTTCACCCTTAAACATCAAATTAACCTAATTCATGCATAATCCATGTTCTAGATGATGATTCTAACACACACTCATTCTCAATTTCGAACAAATTCGCAATTTATATCATAACCCACTTCGTGAAAGATCACCAATCTAACTTTTAAGACATACCTTACGATCCCCTTGTGAAGGTGATCATTAATCCGTGTTTGGTTATGAATTTGAGCTTCGTTTAGCCTTCCAATTTGAGGAAATAGATGAAAGTTAGGGTTCTTGGCTCCAAGGGAGCTTCCTGCTCTTTCACGAACGCACTATGTGTGTTTGTGTGTGTGTTTTGTTATTTAGTAACCTAACTTTCATCTTATTCCATTTAACCCCTCCATGTTTGCCACTAAAACATGATTGGCATATCTTTCATCTTTTTAATAGTTTTTATCATACACTTTATTAGGTTAAATAGCCTAGTCATTTATTTCTTAATGTACCATAGCATAACATTTAACGAATATAAACATTCAGGTTTTGGGGTGTTACACATATCCGCATTGGGATATGGTTTCCAACCCCACCAATCTGAAGTCATGGTGTATTGGCCAATTAACACCTTCCCTGTGAAATAACTGTAATACAACCAGCCGATGTTTACTTCGAACAATAGCAGGCCCAATGAAAATTAATTTGAAAAACCCACTAACCCACGAAGACTTAATGAAAACTCAAGGACTGTTCGGCAACAAAGATTTGTGAAACTGAGTAACCTCACGAAGACTTAAGTGGCCCACGAAGACTTGCAAGTTTCGGCCCAGTGAAAATTAATTAGTCCAAATGTTTACAATAAAGTCAATTTAAAATGGAGCCCATGAAAGTAGCAGCCCACTAAGATTAAGTAAGGAAAAATAATCCACGAAGACTATTTGTACCCAGAACCATATCTCATGAGAAATTGAATGATTGTTGGGCTTGGTCAAATCTGAAGACTTGGCTTTCGTAAAATGGTAGGTGAGGTTTTTCCTTTTACAGTAGGCGACCTTTTCTGAAGTTTTGAAAGTTGGTGGATGGATTGTCAAGTGTAGTTAAACAACAAACAATCACAAATCTCCTTTTTCAGTAAACCTTATCCTTTCTTACCAACTTTTTCAAACAAAAACAATATTTTAATTAAAAAAAATTCAAACAATCAATTTTCTAAAGCCAAAAACCCAGAAATATCAAGGATACAATGAAGAACTTGATGAATTTATGAGTTTTCCGACCAAGCCGTTCACCGGAAAAATGGTGTTATGAGATTTTATCCTTAAAACTTAACACAAATCACGTTATTGATTATCTCCACCATTTCTTAACAACTTTCAGCCAAAACATCAACAAATAACAACAAATTTTCGAGTTTTAATCCAGATTTTTATGAACCAGATCTGGGTTTCCAAGAAGAGCTCAAAACCCACTCGAAAATCACACCGAAAACTCGGTTTTTTTAACAAGAATGAGAGCCTTGGCTCTGATACCACTTGTAGGTCCACTAGCGGAGGATCTAGTTAACCGTATCCTTGTTATGCTACAAACACGGTTGTGCGGAATCCAACCGGTAAGTTAAACCGAGATCGAGACACAAAATAAAGCAAAGAAACAATACAACGTTTAAAGCTTCAGATCTATTATGAACCAGAGAGTTTTGTTTACAAAGATTACAAACGATAAAGCTCTCACAAACTCACTATGTTCTCTCGTGTCTCTCTTCTTTGTCTTCTGTCTTCAGTCTTGTTTATATAGGACCAGGTACGACGAAACTGAAGCAGGGAGTCGACGAAACATGGCGAAACTTCAAGGTCGATGAAACAAAAATGAGTTTCGTCGACAACATGCAGATCTTATGGTTTCGGCCCAAATGCAAGGTTTTGGCCCACTAGAGTTTCTTCAAAGAAGTGATTGGCCCAATCACAATTAAACTCCACTGAAAGCACACGTAAATTCAATAGTTGCATGCATTTCCTTCTACATGACATCATCATGGTGATGTCATGATGAGGTGTCAGCGGGAACGGTTCGCGGCTCTCCGTGCTTCGCGTGTCGAACTCTGAGGCGCACGACGGAGGAGTGTCGTGACGTCGGGCTTGAGCCGAACCTAACCGTGTCGAACTTAACCGAGTCGAACCGAGTCGAGTCGCGTCCACATAAAGTGTACCAACACACACCACTAAAAATCTTTTAAGCATAGTCGAGGGTAATTTTACAACAAATACTTTTGAGTCGTTAATGTATTCAAATCCTTGTAGCTTAACTCTGCCAATCCCCTATTCGACATTCCAGAACAAATGAACAAATGACTCATGTACATACATAAGACACATGAAGGTTAATTCACTTAACTTTTATTAAATAAATACTAAAAGCATATGAATATCAAATAATTTAATCCGAATTGACTCATTAGTAGGAAAATGGGCTGAAATGCTTTTTTTGTAGCATTAATGATAAAGCTGCAAGTAAATACATGATGAATGGAAAACTTGTTGATGCAATTAGAATGTGTTGTAATACTCCAAATAAAAGTGTTAACATAACAGATCGAATATCATATACAGAATCTATTTTTGCCATTATTCCTGTCTATCACCTAAATCGTAGACCAGTTGATATGTTATTTATAGCTTCAAAACTGAAAGAAGAAAAAAATGGTTTTAGCATCTTAGGCATAAAGCATATAATGATTGGTACTGCAACAATTTCTTCTTCGTTTTACTCAAAAAGAATCCAACATAACCCATTATGAAAAAGCATAGGAACTCGTATGTTTAGTTTGCATATTCCTACTCCTATATTTAAGTACTTGTCGATCTTTGGTTTTGTTTTATATCAAAAGAGTCAAAACATACCAAATGCAACAATCAATCAACTACAAACATCAAATTCAGTAATCTAAAACAATTAAAAAAAACAAAACTAACCTATGATTCTTTGAACGAATCAACCGAAAAAATATTTTGATCTCTTCGTTTGTTTGACCAATATTCCCATATATGTCCTCTTCAATCTTGACCAGTCTGAATCATTTCACTTGTTTGGAGCTGATGTGTGTAAAATGCAACATATAAATTACATCAAATGAGACATAAAACTAACCCCTTTTAAGTACTAATGTTGGAAAAAGAGTGTTTTTGTCTTCCTTTTGTATTTTCAGGATTAAATGAGCTCAAATTCACAAAAGAAGCAAAAAGACAGCTAAATATAGCATAAATACAAGGAAAGGAACATAAGTGTACTGCCCGACCCCTCAACGGCATCTTCCCAAGCAAAATAGAGGAGACAGAAGACTGAACACGCCCCGTGCTCAGCCAGCACGGGGCCGTGCCCAAGAAGCAGCAGAAAAGACAAACCTATAGAAGCTTCTATTGCCCACCACGAGCCGTGCCCAGCGGACACGGGGGCGTGTCGAAAGTACAGCAGGCGCATTAATTGTAATTGTGAATTACAATTAATGAGGAGAGAGTGTCAGACAGGCACGGGGCCGTGCCCAGCGGACACGGGGCCGTGCCCAGCTCTCTGTTCAGCCTATAAATAGGAGTGCTTGGATTCATTTCATCTCATCCCTTGGCACACCACCTCTCTCACACTTCATCCACCACCCACCACCATCACAACACCATCATCCACCACCATCATCCATTGTCCATCGTAGAGTGTGTGAGTCATCTCGGGATCCAAGATTGATCGTAAGAGTTCTTGACAATCAAGGCCATGTTTGCCTAAGTCTCTTACATCACTTGGTGAAGACAAAGTGTCTAGTATAATACTTTTTATTTCTAATCTTTTGCACTTTTTATTTGGTTTTGTATTAATGACTTTAATAACTAGTTACTTATGTTGAAGGTGATCTTTCCTTATCGTTTGTCCGTGGTGTCTTGGCATTATTTTACTGTCTATATAAAATAAAGGATTTTCACCATTCATATCTCCACGGTCTATATGGGGGTATGTTGGCTACCTGGTCGGGGGTTAAGGGAACGGTTTGGTAAATGTCTTGCCATTGTTCAGCGTTTAGAGGTCCTGCAATGGACCTGGGTCAAATTTAGTAGGACCTCCTTCAATGCTTCACGGTATTGGATGGCGGGGGTCCAAACTCTTTGATCCCCTCATAAGTTAACTACTATTAATACTATAACCCGGCTATTTAGGACTGTATCCCTGCTGACTCAGACTACTTAGCCGAGGGTAACGTCACCGCCAAAAGCGGGGCCTACCACAATACTGCATTAATAACTTAATTCATTATCTTCCAATAATCCACCCTTTTAGGATTGTATCCTTGCTGACTCAAACTACTGGGGTGAGGGTAACGTCACCTTCAAAAGAGGGGCCTACTACAATAACTAAGATAATCTCTTAATTATGTGCAAAAGTGCGGAAATAATCAAAGGTTATACTAGATACGAGTCGGAACCAAGTGATTCATCTTGTCTATCTGTTTTTATTTTATTTTTATTTTCAGCATTTTAGTTAGTTTTTATCTTTTCTTAGTTTAAAACTTTTTTCTAAACTTTTATTTTGATTAGACGTTGAGGATAAACTGGTACTAAAAGCTCTTGTGTCCTTGGACGACCTCGGTATCTTACCAACGCTATACTACACTCAACGATGGGTGCACTTGCCCATATGTGTGTTTAGTGTTAGTGAAATATCGTGTTTTATAAATTTAAAACTTGGCTAAAATAAGTGTTAAAAAGGGCTTAAAATATACACCTAATATATACGACACTTCGCACGCATCAAGTTTTTGGCGCCGCTGCCGGGGACAAAAGGATTTTAAGAAAGTTAGGAATCAACGACCTAATCATCTTTTATTTTTTCTTTTTAATTTTTTAGGATTTTCTTAGTTTTTCAGCTTCTGCAGAGCTCAGCACGGGCCGTGCCCGGTCAGACACGGGCCGTGCCCAGCATCATCACTGGCAGTTTTTATTTTCTGAGTTACAGAGAGCTGAACACGGGGCCGTGTCGGTGCAACACGGGGTCGTGTCCAACTCCCAGTAACTGGGATACAGAAAACGATTACTGTACTTCTGACCACGGGCCGTGTTCACTGAGCACGGGGCCGTGGTGAACATTCTGACCAGCGTTATTTTCTGTTTTTGTTGCAGGACTTGGAACCCAGGCGCCACATTTGAACCTCCTACGTAGTGCATGAGCTCCAGTTCTAGTAGAGACATAAAAGAACCCCTAGAAGAACCCGAGCGCTTTCTCAGAAAAAGACTAAAAGCTAAAAATCAAGAGAAAGCTTCGGGGGACCCACTTCCAATGGCGGACCAACGTACCCTCATGGATTACCTACGGCCTACCGTAGGAAATCTTGGCGCCGCTATCAATGCACCGAATGTCGAGGCCAACAACTTCGAACTTCGGCCGCATTTGATACAAATGCTCCAAAACTCCGCAACCTTCCACGGGCTTGCGGACGAGGATCCCCATCTACATATTACTAACTTCTTAGAAATATGTGATACCTTTCGGATCAATGGAGCATCAAATGACGCCATCCGCCTTCGAATGTTTCCATTTTCACTAAAAGACCGAGCTAAGGCTTGGCTTAACACCCTCCCAGTTGGATCGGTAAACACTTGGGATGAACTTGCTCAAAAGTTTCTATATAAGTATTTCCCTCCTGCTAAAACGGCTAAATTAATAACTGAAATTAATACATACTCACAAGAGGATGGGGAATCCTTATATGAAACTTGGGAAAGGTTCAAGGAGCTTTTAAGAAAGTGTCCTCATCATGGTCTAGCGGTGTGGCAACAAGTATCCACTTTCTACAATGGGTTGTTGCCACACACAAGACAAACACTTGACTCAAGCTCCGGGGGACTCTTAGGTAATCGTCGCCCAAATGAAATATATAACCAAATTGAGGAAATTGCTCAAACCAATTTTCAATGGCACACTCCCCGAGGTAATAAATCTATTGCCCCGGGCGCCCATAAGGTTGATGAAAGCACCTCTTTACAAGCCCAAATCGAGGCCCTCTCTTCAAAAATCAAAAGGCTAGAAATGACAAAAACGGCCTCGGTTATGGCTTGTGAAGGGTGTAGTGGGTCACATGAAAATTGGAGTTGTATGAAAGAGTTAGATGAACAAGCAGAAACGGTAAACTACATTGATAATAGACCTAGGCCGTCGGGTCCTCCAACGGGTACCTACAACCAAGGATGGCGTAACCACCCAAATCTTGGTTGGAGAGATCCCGGCAATAGTAGTAACCAACAAAACCAACGAACTAATTTTCAACAACCGCAAAATTTCTCTCAACAACAAGGTGGAAGAGAAAGGCTTGAAGATACTGTATCTCGCCTCATCTCTGACACTGAAAAGAAAAACTCGGATCGATTTCAACAATTGGAATCGAATTTCAGAAATCAACAAGCTAGCATTCAAAACGTTGAAAAACAATTAAATCAACTAGCTCAAAATTTCTCCGAGAGACCACAAGGCGCGTTACCTAGTAATACCGAAACAAACCCGAAGGCACAAGTACATCTCATCACATTAAGAAATCGAACCGTGGATCCCGAGGATGCTCCATTGCCGCCAAATGAAAGAAGCCATTCTAGCCAGCCTGTGACTCCTCCTGTGCCAGAAAAGGCTTCTACACCAAATCAAGAGCCCACCAAGACTCCTCCAATTCCGTACCCCGGTAGGTTAAATCGTCAAAAGACCGATGAGCAATTCGCAAAGTTCGAAAGTTTACTAAAACAATTGCATGTTAATATTCCTTTTATTGAGGTCCTAACCCAAATGCCTAAATATGTAAAATTCATGAGGGATTTCCTCACTCACAAAAGGAAAATTGAATCATTGCAATTAGTTAACTTAGGCGAAGAATGCTCAGCTTTAGTACTCAACAAACTTCCACAAAAGAAAATCGACCCCGGGAGCTTCACAATCCCTTGCTCGATTGGAAAGTCCCCCGTCCGAAATGCTTTAGCCGATCTTGGGGCTAGCATCAACCTCATGCCCACATCAATGTTCAAGCGACTCGGCCTAGGAACAACAAGCCCTACAAAGATGAGCATACAACTCGCCGACAGGTCCGTCAAATTCCCACAAGGTGTCGCCGAAAATCTGCTAGTCAAGGTTGACAAATTCGTCTTTCCAACCGACTTTGTCATCCTAGACATGGAAGAAGACACCGATGTCCCTCTCATCATCGGGAGGCCATTTCTAGCCACCGCCCAAGCATTGGTGGATATGAATGACGGAACTCTAACGTTGAAGTTTGGGGATGAGGAAGTGAAATTTGAATGTGGAAAGCGAGTAGAGGAAGAAGATCCGGTCAACTACATGAAGGTCATAGACTCAAGCTTGGATGACGCTCTCCGATGGTGTAACATGGGATGCAATACATCCCACTTGGGTAACATATGACCAGGCTTTGGGTCTAGCCAAGGACCCTTATAAACATAGCGCACCATGGAGGCATTCCACGGAACTATCCTTAGTTTAATTTAGATTAATTTTTATGTTTTCTAGTTAGTTTTAATTTTCAGGAATAAAACACACTCATGGTGGTAAAGGATGAAAAGGGGAACGAGAAAAATGAACTCATGCACAAGAACAAGGCAACCCGACAATTCTCTCCAGTCCAGAAGGTTCAACACGGGCCGTGCCCAACCAACACGGCCCCGTGCTGAACCACCTGCAGAAAAACGCCCAGTTCAGGTACCTGGACACGGGCCGTGTTCACCCAACACGCCCCCGTGTCCAGACTTCTGTATCTCTTATTTCAATTTTGTTACTGGCACTTGAACACGGGGCCGTGCCCGGATAACACGGGGCCGTGTTCAGTGCCCAGTAACACAATTTTTTGCTTTTTAAACACTATCTTACACATCTAATCAACCTAAAAATTTATTTTTGGGACACATTGAGGACAATGTGTAATTTAAGTATGGGGGGATGCTAAAACCTTGAATTTTGCAAGTCCTAAATACAAGCCTTACACAAAACTCTATTGGAACCGCTAATCACCCCAAATTTTTTCAAAAAAATTTCATTTTTTTACTTGTCTAGGTTTAACTCGGGAAATTCAAGTTCTCAAAAAGGTTATATTTTTACGAATTTACAACCGATAGCGTAGTGATAAAAAGAACCAACATAAGAAAATTATGAAAAGGCATGGTAAACTTAGTTAAAATTTGATTATATATACTTGATCACATGAAAACCCATTCCCACAAAAGTGAGTTTTGAGCCTTTATTGAGCATATAATTACATATCATTAGACTAAATGCTCATCTTTCGTTTCTTGTGTGAATAGCCGCTTGGTTCTTACAACTCCAGAACTTGCCTTGACAATACATTCCCAGTCCTTATCAACTTAAACCCGAGTAAGTAAATGATGGAGGCATTAGGACTAACCCCTTTTTATTTCTACACCATTATTTTTCTTTTTCTTTTACCACCTACCCAAAAATCCCCCTAGTTAACCCCTTTGAGCCTAAACCTTTTCATTTCATCACCCAAACCAAAAACCCTTTTACCCACCAAAACCTTTTTATTTTTAACCCTTTGTTTTAGTAACAAGTTCGATTTTTTGTAAAAAATAAAAAATAAAAAAATAAAAATAAAAAATATGTGTGTTGTTGATGAAGCAAAAAGAAAATAAACAAACAAGTTCATCAAAAATAACTTTGTTTGAATAAAAGTTTCATCAAAATAAAAAGTTACAAAAATAGAAAATCTTACGAAAACCGACACTTGTTACGCTTTTTCGCCCTTTTTCTACTAACCACTAACCACTATCCCAACCACCTACCTTTAACCCAAGCCTAACCCTTAACCCACAAAGTCCTCTTGATATTTACAAAGATATAAAAGTTAAAAAGGAGGAGGATTGATTGCTTGGCAAGCTTATGGTAGGAATAAGTTCCATGCCGCTCTCGAGTGATTCACTAAAAATACACCTTCGGCCGAGTGTGAGTGATTTCTCCCGTGAGGTATGTGAACTTGTATATAAATGGAATTTTAAAAAGGCATGTTATGCCCAAATAAGTAATTTCTCCTATGAAAAGTTCTAAATAAATCATTACGAATAGGATTGTAAGTAAATAAAGATAAAACCCAAAAAGATCTTGGAAATCCCGACACTCTACGACAAGCCCAAAACCTTCTCTTCTACCTATTCCATTTGGGAGTGTAAGCCACATATTAAAGAGTTTTGCTTGAGGACAAGCAAAAGTTCAAGTGTGGGGGTATTTGATGTGTGTAAAATGCAACATATAAATTACATCAAATGAGGCATAAAACTAACCCTTTTTAAGTACTAATGTTGGAAAAAGAGTGTTTTTGTCTTCCTTTTGTATTTTCAGGATTAAATGAGCTCAAATTCACAAAAGAAGCAAAAAGACAGCTAAATCTAGCATAAATACAAGGAAAGGAACATAAGTGGACTGCCCGACCCCTCAACGGCATCTTCCCAAGCAAAATAGAGGAGACAGAAGACTGAACACGCCCCGTGCTCAGCCAGCACGGGGCCGTGCCCAAGAAGCAGCAGAAAAGACAAACCTATAGAAGCTTCTATTGCCCACCACGGGCCGTGCCCAGCGGACACGGGGGCGTGTCGAAAGTACAGCAGGCGCATTAATTGTAATTGCGAATTACAATTAATGAGGAGAGAGAGTGTCAAACAGGCACGGGGCCGTGCCCAACGGACACGGGGCCGTGCCCAGCTCTCTGTTCAGCCTATAAATAGGAGTGCTTGGATTCATTTCATCTCATCCCTTCGCACACCACCTCTCTCACACTTCATCCACCACCCACCACCATCACAACACCATCATCCACCACCATCATCCATTGTCCATCGTAGAGTGTGTGAGTCGTCTCGGGATCCAAGATTGATCGTAAGAGTTCTTGACAATCAAGGCCATGTTTGCCTAAGTCTCTTACATCACTTGGTGAAGACAAAGTGTCTAGTATAATACTTTTTATTTCTAATCTTTTGCACTTTTTATTTGGTTTTGTATTAATGACTTTAATAACTAGTTACTTATGTTGAAGGTGATCTTTCCTTATCGTTTGTCCGTGGTGTCTTGGCATTATTTTACTGTCTATATAAAATAAAGGATTTTCACCATTCATATCTCCACGGTCTATATGGAGGTATGTTGGCTACCTGGTCGGGGGTTAAGGGAACGGTTTGGTAAAGGTCTTGCCATTGTTCAGCGTTTAGAGGTCCTGCAATGGACCTGGGTCAAATTTAGTAGGACCTCCTTCAATGCTTCACGGTATTGGATGGCGGGGGTCCAAACTCTTTGATCCCCTCATAAGTTAACTACTATTAATACTATAACCCGGCTATTTAGGACTGTATCCCTGCTGACTCAGACTACTTAGCCGAGGGTAACGTCACCGCCAAAAGCGGGGCCTACCACAATACTGCATTAATAACTTAATTCATTATCTTCCAATAATCCACCCTTTTAGGATTGTATCCTTGCTGACTCAAACTACTGGGGTGAGGGTAACGTCACCTTCAAAAGAGGGGCCTACTACAATAACTAAGATAATCTCTTAATTATGTGCAAAAGTGCGGAAATAATCAAAGGTTATACTAGATACGAGTCGGAACCAAGTGATTCATCTTGTCTATCTGTTTTTATTTTATTTTTATTTTCAGCATTTTAGTTAGTTTTTATCTTTTCTTAGTTTAAAACTTTTTTCTAAACTTTTATTTTGATTAGACGTTGAGGATAAACCGGTACTAAAAGCTCTTGTGTCCTTCGACGACCTCGGTATCTTACCAACGCTATACTACACTCAACGATGGGTGCACTTGCCCATATGTGTGTTCAGTGTTAGTGAAATATCGTGTTTTATAAATTTAAAACTTGGCTAAAATAAGTGTTAAAAAGGGCTTAAAATATACACCCAATATATACGACACTTCGCACGCATCAGGAGCTCATTTGGTTTCATTTTTTCTTTGAATTTCTATGAAAAATTAAACACCGATCATCTGTGTTGGGAATATGCAGCTAAGAAATATGCATTCATACATAGCTTTTGGTCTATATATTGCTCACCATCACCCACAAGTGCTTCACCACTTACTTTAAGGAGCATCCTTTGCCATTCGACTGGAGCTCTAGATGTGTCATTTTCAGTCTAACTGACATCAATTCAAATGTCCATATCTAGAGTGTCTATTTCAGAAAATATATAGATAATTAGAGCAATTCATCATTAGTAGACCCATCATCCTTGTAAACCTCAAAATTGCAGCCAAGCTCTCCCATATATACTACAATATATAAAGCATTATATAACCTTATGTAAATATAATAACCTTATATGAGTTTGCAAAATTACTCTACATGATCATTTTACAAAATTAATCAACAAGATCAAAATTACTCTACAGGATCATTTGTAGAGTAATTTTGAGTTGTATGTTGTTTGATAAACTTGCAGGGTAATTTTGATTTACTTGTAAAAGTAATTTTGATGCAGAGTAATTTTGAAACACATTTAGAGTAATTTTACAAGAACAAAATTACTCTACAAGAACATTTTACAAAATTACTCTACAATAGATATGTAGAGTAATTTTGATAGTTACTGATAATTACAAAAATGTCACCGTACTTTTTTACCTTTTCTTTCAATTCGTATGTTTTGTACCTTAACTTTATTTTTACTTGATCTTTATCCTATGCACATGGCCCACGACCCACGTTAATAACCAGACAACGTTCCAAGCCCACAACAAATTTGTTTTAGAATGTTAAAATTCAATTTAACCACCTTCAAAAAATAATATATATCAAGTATCCTTAAAATGGCACATGGATCATTCATCTCATATTTCATTTATTTTAATCTTTTGAACCATGGACGCATTTTTTCACAAAATTCAAAACTTGAATTTTATTGCAACTTCAAATTGAACCCCTGGCAAATCGTTCAAGCTTTTGTATAATATCCGATAATTTGGAGAATATTTATTCTATTAGAATATGGTATATTTTGAAGTAGAGAGGATTTGTGTATCTAATTTATATAAATACAAGTTTTGTGGCTATCGAAACATGGTTTGATAAACTACCCTTTGTTGTTTTTTTTAGATTTTATATTTTATAGCTTCATTGATTTTTCGATCTAGTCTTAGATTTTATATTTTGTAATAAAACAAATGACAAATCTTTCAAGCTTCATTGTACCAGCGAAAACTTCACCATCGTCACTTGCAATTTGTTTTGCCTAAAACCCGGTGAGAAGAAAAGAATGATAAAACTGTCAATTTGTACCCGTATTTAAGGCAAACGGGTCGACAAGCGCCTAAATTGTAATTATTTAAAAGTTTTTCTTGACTTCATTAGCTTATTAAAAATCTCAAAATTTTGGACCAAAAGTGTCCGGGGTGTACCCGACTGACCCGTATAAACCTGCTGCACAAGAGTTACATGTTTTGACCCGAACCAAATTGACCCACTGTTTAAAATGGCCCGCTTTGACTTGAACCCATTCTTACTCGTGACCCAACCCGACCAGTCCACTTTAGGAGTCAAATAATCATTTAAAGTACCTCAAGATGCTTTTATGTTTGTAGTAGACGCAATGCATATGAACCTTGATTTCTGCATGGATGAAACATAAAGTTAGCTGATGAGATGAATTTCGGTTTCATTTGTTGTTTGGTTCCAACATTAATAGTATAAATATTAGTAGTATAGGTTTCATTCGTTGCGCTGGGCTCGTTGGGGTTGTGCTCGCTGATGCAGATGCGACTACTTTCGCTGCGCCGTTGGGGCTACGCTCGCTGAGCCGATGCGGCTGCGCGTGGCTGCGCTGGCTACGGCGTTGCTATATGGCATGAATTCAGCTGATGCACCTTCTAGCTCTAAAAAATGTAATGAACAGCATGAGAATGACACTTGATAATAACAAGTCACATTGATTAGATAAGGATCATTGGGAACTGTAAAAAACAATGGTATGAAACGAAACAAGAACGAAAACTCAACACAGCCGTAGCGACAAAACAGTGGCAGAAAACTTTATTATTTAACCCAAACCAAAAAACACCCCCATGTTAGTTGCATTTTTAGGCACGTTTTATAGCATAATAATGTTAAAAATTCACAACATATCATGCATATTTCATAGTCATACCTCGTTATTTTGCGAAACGCTTGTTTTTGTGGAATGGAATCTACGTTGGTTGTTTTTGGTTGATATTGTAGGCGCGGAGCGCTTGCTAAGGACGACATAGGAGTTGGAAAGGATTGCATGGGATCTAAAAGGCAAAAGTTTCGAGACGAGAACATGCTAAAACAATTAAAATGATGGAATTCAGTTTCTTGTGCAAAGTGGAGGAGCAATTATGAAAAAAAATCGAAAAGTATTTATGAAAGTTGATACTATACTCGATCAAAAGAATGAAAGTTGGAAATTAACTCATGAAAGTCAAATTACTATCAAGTTGGAGGTAATTAAATTGCCAGGTTGTTGAATTTTGGGATATCAGTACACTACATGGGCCAAATTGAATCAAGTTCAACATTACAAAATCAATTGTATGGGTTCATATTTAATCAAGTGGGCCAAATTAGAGGAGCCCAGTGAAATGTTGATTGAAAACGTAGAGGTTTGAAGAAAAAGAAAAAGGAGATAATCATCACCAACTACTTTGAGGAAAAAGGGACAATCTTGGACGGCTGCTGACATTCGAAATCAAAAAGGAGAAAAGGCATTTTTTCGTTTGGGGGATTTTCTAGAACAAGAAAATTGTTTTAGTTTTTGTCTTTGTTTTCGTAAGTCTAACTTTTATGCTTTATTTCTTATTTGCCACCATGTCCGGCTAGAACCGTATAGTTTCGACATCGGGACGTATTTTCTTTGATTTGGTTCATAAACTTGTGTGAAACGATCACGTTAGATCCAATTATTTTAGTGGTTTGTTTGTGTGATTCTTGTTTTTAATACGGATCCAATCCGGAAAATATTAGATTGTTAATAAACCTGATCAACTTATTAATTTTTCTAATATAGTTCAATCAATTTTTAGAACCCTAATAAAGTTTTAATTTTTGAGAAGGAACAAATAATATTTTGAGTTTGTCTATGAACCCAAAATTATTATAGAATCATACAATATAATTAGACACTCCGAACGGCGTGAGTGTTTGATTGTAATTGATACTTCTATTCCGCAACCCGCACGCTAAAATCCGAACGGCGTGAGCTTAGAGTAGCGGGTTGGCTCTAATCAACGAACGGCGTTTGGTTAGACAATAAATAGAGTGGAGGTCCGAACTGCGTGACGTCTAGTGTCGATACAAACTATTATTTAAAAAGGATCATTGCACCGTGACCGTTAATGATCGTAAGTCGAACCGAATCAAGAAATTGCCCTGGTGTTGAAATTAGTTTTTAACATCTGAATTTTTCCAACCACTTTCATTAGCTTTTCTCTTTAATTTAAAAATTATAAATTGTTTTTACATTTTAGTTAAACTAAAAACCCCCCTTTCAAAACAACCGTATCTGTGTCTAAAACGTTTTTGGCATAATCAATTAATTAATCTGTATCCCTGAGGACACGAACCCTACTTCCATTTATACTATTTTTAGTGTGTTTAGTGGGTTTTCTTATTATTTTATTTGCTGGATTCGACACCCAACAAATTGGCGCCGTTGCCGGGGATACGGCAAATTTAACCGTTTTATGCCAAGATCTTTGCGTACAGGTACACCACTCGAGATTGACCCGGAGATCGAGAAAACAGCAAAGAGATTAAGGAAGCAAGCAAAACAACGAAAGAAGTTAGCAAGCTCCTCATCCTCTATATCTTCACCTCCGATCACCAACATTTGGCAAGACATACTCTTGTCAAGTGAATCAGAAACCGAAACGGAATCACAATCCCATCAAGAAACACCCACCACTCCACCACACTCACCTACCCATACCCACCAAGAACCAAACTCACCTAAACCGCAAATTCCTGCAGTTACAATGGCAGTTGAACAAACCCTTAGACAGTGGGCAACTCGTGATGTCCCACAACAACCACTTTGCATTAACTACCCTACTGTGGAAAACTTTGAGCTGAAATCCGGACTCATTCATCTATTACCCCTTTTCCGAGGCCTAGAGAATGAAGACCCACACAAGTTCCTCAAAGAGTTTCACGTTGTGTGCTCCGGTATGAAGCCACATAACGTCACTGAAGACCAAATCAAGCTAAGGGCATTCCCCTTTGCTCTTCAAGACTCAGCAAAAGAATGGCTATATTACCTACCACCGGGGTCGGTAACTACTTGGAATGAACTTTCAAAGCTGTTTCTTGACAAATACTTCCCAGAAGTCAAAGCTTCGATCCTACGCAAGGAGATCATCGGAATTAAGCAACAAAAAAGAGAAGCCTTGCACACTTATTGGGACAGGTTTAAAAAGTTGTGTGCTCGTTGCCCACAACATGGCATAACTGATCACCAACTCCTTTAATACTTTTGTGAAGGATTGGCACCAATGGAGAGACGTTTGATTAACGCGTCTAGTGGAGGAGCTCTACTCGATAAAACACCTACCCAAATTAGAGCTTTGATTACCTCCATAGCTGAAGACACCAAGCACTCAGCACAGGATGAAGAGTGGTACACGGATGTTCCACGAACAGTCAAGGAAGTGAGCACTCCTCACATCGAAACCCAGCTAGCCGAGTTAACCAAAGCAGTCATGCAACTTACCAAGGACAAGAGTGCTGAGCCACAAGCCCGAGCTTGTGGAATTTGTCTACAATTTGGACACCCCACTGATATGTGTCCTACACTGCAAGATGATGTTGAACAAGCACAAGCACTTGGAGGTTATCCGGGGCAAAATTCAAGACAATATGAACAACCCCGAGGCAATCAGAATTGGGGACATCCTCCCAACATGAATTTCCAGCAAAGGCCTCAACAATATCAACAACGCCCAACCTTCCAAGGAAATCAACAACCGCAAAACTTTCAGCCTCGACAACAGCAACCCGCCCAACAACAAACAAGCAGCTCGGGAATGTCTTTGGAAGATATTGTGAAAAGCTTGGCAACCAGCACGCATACCTTCCAACAGGAGACAAAAGCTAGCATAAAGAACTTGGAACAACAAATGGCTCAACTCGCTAGCTCAGTGAGTAAATTAGAGTCTCAAGGTAAACTACCCGCACAAACCGATAATAACCCAAAGCACAACGTGTGTGCCATTACCTTGAGGAGTGGAAAGAGCTATGATGGTCCGAGTATGCAAGACGAAGAGGAAATTGTTGTTGAGAAGGACCAAGATAAGGAAAAAGTACAAGAACCGGTTAGAAGTGAAATGAAATTTACTCCTATAGCTCCATTCCCATCAAGGCTACGAAGCACTAAGAAGGAAAGGGAAGAACAAGAGATCATGGAGACATTCCGTAAGGTTGAGGTAAACATTCCACTTCTTGATGCCATTAAACAAGTTCCATGATATGCAAAATTCTTAAAGGAACTTTGCAGATCAAAGAAAAAGCTAAAAGGTAATGAAACTGTCAAGGTAGGTGAAAACATATCGGCCGTTTTACAAAAGAGACTACCTCCAAAGTGCAAGGATCCAGGTGTTTTCACCGTTCCTTGTAAATTGGGGAATATCACTGTGCCTAGAGCTATGCTCAACCTTGGAGCCTCTATTAACGTCCTACCAAATTCTATTTTCAGAACACTTAATGTAGGACCGTTAAAAAGGACCGGGGTGGTCATTCAATTGGCCGATCGATCCCTAGTATACCCAAAGGGTGTATTAGAGGATGTTTTGGTCCAAGTGAATGAATTGGTATTTCCAGCTGATTTCTATGTGTTGGACATGGAGGATGATGATACTCCACATTCAAGTTCCATTTTGTTAGGGAGGCCATTTTTGAAAACTGCAAAAACAAAAATTGATGTTTATAATGGCACCCTTTCTATGGAATTTGATGGGGAGGTAATCAATTTCAACATAGATGATGCGATGCATTATCCTAGTGATGTCTCATCTTTGAATTATATAGATGTCATTGAACCACTAACTGATGAATGTTTTGAGTTGTCTAAACATGATGTTCCAGCATTAGTGTCAAATGGAAGTATTGATGAAGCATCGAAAAAAGAACTTACTGAAAAGTTCAAGCTTGGGGAGGATCTAATGGATGTCAAGATCCTCATGGACCCGCAGAAGAAAGCAAAGGAAAGAGCATCAAAAATGAAATTACCAAGTGTTATCCAAAAGCTTCTTCCGTGTATTGAGCAAGCACCGGACTAATGAAATAAGGTCCAAGTCTAGCCAAAGACGAGAAAGAAAGGCACTTTGCGGGAGGCAACCCGTGGTTTTGTGTCATTTTGCATTTTTTTTACAAAAAAAAAAAAAAAAACAAAACAAAACAAATATATATATATATATATATATATATATATATAGATTTAGCTTGAAGTTTAACCCGGTCGTGTTGAATTTCCTTATAAAAAATGGCCCGGTCATGTGAAAGATAGTTTTTAATTCAGAACCTTAACCCGGCCGTGTCAAAAATTCTATAAAAAGTGACCCGGCCGTTTTAAAATTTGTTAAATTTAATCAGCACCTTAACACGGGCGTGTCAAAATCTCACCCGGCCGGGTGAGCCTTCTGTGAAGAGATGAGTTGAGGTGGTTTATAAGCTAATAATAATAATAATAATAATAATAATAATAATAATAATAATAATAATAATAATAATAATAATAATAATAATAATATTAATAATAATAATAATAATAATAGATAGATAGATAGATAAAACCTATCAGATACGACAAATCTGATCTCATAACCCCTTCATCTCCTAATCAGCCATCCTCCACACCTTCAACTGTAATCGGCACACCCTCCGCCATCATCATCGTCGCCGGTCAACCCCATCTTTTCCTCCTCCCACACGACACAACCAACCTTCATCGCCGCCGAATCACCTCCAACACCGGAAACCCTTCTCTCCGCCCTGAATAGCACCGCCGGTCAACCACTCCCCTCCATCCGACGCCGGTTCACTCTCAACCGTCGAAACCCTAACGTCACCCTCCCCACTCCTCCGCCGCTCATCTCCTCCGAGCGTCGCCTGCCACTCATCTCCGATCTCCGACATCAGGTATGTTCTAATCTCTCCTCTGTAGTGTCTCGTGTCACTTCGATGCACCCATTGCTCTTGCTCCGGTACAACACGTCCGTACCACTGTCTCTCAACTCTACTGTTGATGTGCTAAACAGTCCTAATTCCATAAATTTGGTTTGAGTTAACCAAGAATAAGTTGGAGCTTCATCACATGAATATTGGTCAAACACTTTGAAATGGCAATTGGTTTGCTGCAGTAATTTTGTTTGAACTAAGCATGACCACAGTCAATTGGTTTTGAGTTATACCTCATATGGTAATTATGTAGAAGGGGAAGGATCCACTAAAAAGTGGATTTTGCCTAAGTAGCCTAAGAAGGATTGTGATGATGACATGTGGCACTCCTAATAAGTAGGAATGAAGGGCATTTTGGTCCTTATAAATAGGAGTGAAAATGACATGTGACACAATTTTTGTTTTTTAAAAATACAAAAAAAAATCTAGTACAAAAAAATATAGCACAAAAAATCTAGTACAAAAAAATATAGCACAAAAAATCTAGTACAAAAAATCTAGCACAAAAAATGTAGTACAAAAAAATATAGCACAAAAAATCTAGTACAAAAAATATAGCACAAAAAAATTTAGCAAAAAAAATGTAGTACAAAAAAATCCAGCATAAAAAATGTTATACAACATAGAAATACAACACATTTTAGTGGGTTTTTTGAGTCTTCATATTTTATATAGCAATATGGTACCCAAATTAAAGATAAAAAGACGCTCGATTTTATGGAGAAATTTTTATGAAAAAATAATGTCGTATAAAAAAGTTATGAACGTTTAAAAAATGGGGGTGAAATATGCATGTGCCTTGCATGTGGAGAGAGAAAGTCCATAAATAGGATTTTCCCAAGATACCCTTGCACTCCTCCTTTCTCCTACCCTTTCATCTTAACCATTGATTTGAAAAATGAATGGTTAAGATTCCTTCTTAGGCTACTTAGGCAAAATCCACTTTTTAGTGGATCCTTCCCCTATGTTCTAATTGTTTGTATATATCTTGAGTTTATTTAGATTAGAGTTGCGTATCACGACTCGGTTAAGGTATGTACTCTATCTTAGATAAAAGAGTAAACTGCCATTTTGGTCCCTGTGGTTTGGCCAGTTTTGCCACTTTAGTCCAAATCTCAAACTTATTACATCCAGGGCCCTGTGGTTTGCATTTTGTTGCCATTTTAGTCCAAAATCCAAATTTGACCAGATTTCCCACTTTTGACCTGCTATTTTGTCTTTACCCTCAGGGGCATTTTGGTCATTTATGAATTATTATCTCTTTATAATAACCCAATTATAATAAAACCCTTGATATTATCTTCATCTTCAACCTCATTCAAACAGACATATCTCTCTCTCTCTCAAGATATCTTCTCAAACAATCACCACCACCACCGTCACCCTCACCTCACCGCCTCCACCATCACCGCCGCCACCCCGATCTGAGTTCATCTTCATCATAGACCAACTCTCTCTCTCTATAGCACCACCGCCGCCACCTCCTCCCTTCTCTCTCTCTCTCTCTCTCTCTCACAGATCAACCATCGTTCCCCATCACAACCACTGCCGTGCACTACCACTGCCATCGCCATTCACCACCACAAGATAAGGAGGGGATTCCACCGGACCAGCAGAGGTTGATTTTCGCTGGGAAGCAGCTCGAAGATGGGTGTACTCTTGCGGATTACAACATTCAAAAGGGAGGACTCTTGCTGATTACAATATCCAGAAGGAGTCTACCCTGCATCTTGTGCTTCGTCTTCGTGGCGGGTATTATAAATTGTTCATGATGCTGATGATTTAGGATTTTAGGGTTTGATTGATATCTTCAATTTGGGATTTTTAGATCCAGTTATGTATTCTTTCGATCTGAATTGCATAATCTAAGGAACTTTGATTTAATTCTGTTATGAAATTTATCTAGAGTTCTATTGTTGATGTTTACAATTTTGATTTGGACTTTAAAGTGTGACAGTTGAAATTGTTATGTTGAAGTTGAAAGCTTTGAGATCAAAGTATATATAGTCGGATTTTTAGCAGATTCGTTCCAAATCTTGTGTGTTGTTACTTGTTCTGTTATGCTTGTTCTTGATTTGGTGGATTTTCTGGGTTTTCTGGATTTTCTGGGTTTGGTGGATTTTCTGGGTTTTGATGTTCTTGATTTGGTGGATTTTCTGGGTTTTGATTTTTAGGTTGTGATGATGTTCTTGATTTTTAGGCTGTGATGATGTTCTTGATTTTTAGGCTGTGATGATGTTCTTGATTTGGTGGATTTTCTGGGTTTTGATGTTCTTGATTTGGTGGATTTTCTGGGTTTTGATTTTTAGGCTGTGATGATGTTCTTGATTTTTAGGCTGTGATGATGTTCTTGATTTGGTGGATTTTCTGGGTTTTTTTGATGATGTTCTTGAAGATACAGATCTGAGCCTCGTTTTTTCTTGAAGATGTTCTTGATTTTCTGGGGTTTGATGATGAACTTTGAAGATGTTCTTGATTTTCTGGGTTTTGTTGTTGTTGTTGTTGAATTGCTTTAAATAAAACATAAATGACCAAAATACCCCTGCACTAAAGGACAAAATGGGCAGCTCTCAACAGTCAAAAATGGGATTTTTTGGATTTTGGACTAAAATGGCAACAAAATGCAAACCACAGGGCCCTGGATGTAATAAGTTTGAGATTTGGACTAAAGTGGCAAAACTGGCCAAACCACAGGGACCAAAATGGCAGTTTACTCTAGATAAAATGAGGTATGTCACTGTTTGAGCATATTGTGGATTGAATCATGGTGCTTAATGTTTTTAGTCATTCAAAATATAATCTTATTGATGATCCACAATGTTTATAAACCATCGTCATGACCTTATATATTAATTCCCAATCTCATCGATGGTTTATTGTCTTGAATTCAGTTCGTGGAAATATGAGTGAAACGAAACGAACAACCACAACCGCCTTAGTAGATTCCTTACACACTCGTCTCTGAGCCTCGAGGACGATGCTATATCTTAAGCTTGGGGAGGTTGTGATTAGAGGTAATGTCCGTATTCTCATCTTAGCATGCATTATTTAGTTTGTAAATAGTTGCATATAGTTGCATTTTTTTATGTTCATTGCATTTAGGGTGTATATACATGTTAAAAAAAAAAAAAAAAACGTTTCTGTTCCGCTGAGAATGATTTGTGAAAAAAATGAGAAATGATATGATTTCTAGCTTGTCAAAGCTTATGCGTGAAATAGTAACTTTAGGGAAGAAAACATAGATAATTTGGGATGTGTTGATAGGCTCGGCCCTAACTTAGAAACGCCAATGTTGTATGCAATAACCTTAATTGAGTATATGTGTTTAGTTTCCCATCTTGATGCTTGTGGTCAAAGATTGATCCCGACCAAAAATCGGTTGAGTTGCATATCCTCTATCACACACCATGTTCCCCATATCATGACACCTCCGTAATTTCATTGAAAAAAATAAAGAGGTGAAAAATTGACCTCAAAGAGGTGAAAAATTGACCTCATAGGTTATTATAGTTTAAAAAAAAAAAGAGAAAAAGGAAGGGGTAAAAGAGCACAATGTATGCCAAAAATTTGAAAAAAAAAATCGAAATCGAAAAAAAAAAATATTTGAGCAAATTAGGGAGAAAAGTCCCGACCCCTTGAAAAACGGAAAAAAAATAATAACTATCGTGTCATGATTTGGGTGCATGGTCGCTGTTGGGGGTATACGCACGCGGAAGCAACACACACTCACGAACAATCAACCGCAGAAATAGAAAATGAACGACACAAGAATTTACGTGGTTCGGTCGCCAACTGCAACCTACGTCCACGGGGCAACTAAGGTATTTCTTTCATTTCATGTTGCACACAAATTACAATACAGATGAGTTTCTTATATAGAGACTACATGAGACATTTTCAAGCAAAGAAGCAGAAGAGAAATTGATGTCTTCCGCCTACTTCTTTGACAGGCCGCAAAACATGGCTGCTACCTAACATGGTTGCTGCGGCTACACGTTTTCTGCAGCTAATCTTGACAAACCACAAGAGTGGCTTCACACTCAACAATCTCCCACTTGAAGCCACGGAACAATCTTCACCTGTGCTTCAACTGTGCATCTGTATTTCTGTAATTCCTTCTTAGTTACCCCGGCCTTCTCTTCAAACCTGAAGGCTCGTTGAAGCTCCCACTGAGCCTCAACTCATCAGTCATGGCTAAATCTGCCCCTGACCCGTTCTCTGTCTCTACCGGCTCCCACTGACACGAACTGCCGGATTCTGAGAAAACCTGAGAACTAACACTCTCCGAATAAAGTAGATAATCAACTGGAGAGACTTTAACCGCTGGAACACTGGTTCTCTTAACCCACTGTCTTCTGGTAACTCTGACTGAAGCACCACCTGTGCTCCCACTGCCACGAAAACCCCTGACTGGTTTCTCTAAACCTTTCCTAGCACGTTCAACCTGAATCTAACCTGTGGCTCTGGGTTTGCCTATCTACAAAACAAACCTTCTTCTGCCCACGAGATTCTGTGAACCAGACTTTGTTTTTCTTCTGAACTGGGACGGTCACTCCCTCAGATGGTAATCTGACCATATACAGCGAACATTCCTCGTTCGCAAGTCTTACCTTTCCAAAGTCTTACTTTCAGATTCTGCAGTGCTTCACTGCTGTGGGTAGCGTGAAATGAAGCACCAGAATTCTTGACCCAAGAGTCTTCACTGCCTTCCACTGAGTCCCAATGCATCAAACCCAGAAGCATTCTCAGAAGCATTCTCAGAAGCAGAATTCAAATATTCATGACATCGACTCCAAAAGATGTCTGAACCTCCATGCAACTTACAAGTCAACTATGCCCAGCTCCCACTGTCACTGTTATCCCAACCCATGCCAAACGACACTCCATGAGTCGAACCTTCACTTGTACTATTCCTGCGAAAACCTTCACCTAGTACCAATACAAAGATCCACTCAAATGTCAAACAGCTGATCACCACTGAACAAGGAATACCATCCACTATTCCAGACCAGCTAACCGGCAAACGGTTATAACTACAATAGAGTTTTCAAGGAAATCAAGCGGCACCAAGGATTCTATGACCGTGCACACGATCAGTTAACTCAAATCCTAACCGAAAGAATCTTTTCCACAACAAACAATAGTTTCATGACTTGCAATTGACTTTCTTTTCACTTGTGTCAACATCAACAACCCTGTTGATTCCATTTTCTCCATGTTCTCACCCATCACCTCGTCCGCAAAAAGAAAAATAATCTTGTGATCTCCAAGAGTTTACCCGGCTCCAGTCGACTAAAAAAAAATTAATCAACAACCACAAACTCTAAATCACCAACTGATCACCTTGTCCCACAACAAAAAAATATCCCCTTATTTTTAATGTTGGACCTACAAGAATAAATTTTTTTTTTTTTTTTTGATCTTGAACGTGGAGACAATCTACTTTCCTTTTTGCTTTACTTTCCACCACCACTCAAAGATGTTTTCTTTTGTCTTCTACAAGAAATGATTTTTCTCCTTCTTCTTCATTTGAACGAGTAGAAGACAACATCAATTTCTCTTTGATATGAACACAGCAGCAAAGAACAAAATATATATTTTTTTTTAATGGCTCAACTTCTGCCAATTCAAAACACAAGGCAACACGAATGGCGATTATTCAAGGGTTTCAAACAAACCCACTTCGGAGAAACATCGACGGCAACGGAGGCGGTTCTGACGGCGGCGGCTTCGGAATCACGGCTGTGATTCACCTGAGCGGCGGCGGTCACAGGTCAGTATCTTCTCTTTCCTGTACACCTCCTTCTCCTGCCTCTCTCTCTCTGCTGATTGTTCTGGTCCGATTTGATCTTCGATACCAATACCGGTACCGGCCACCTGCCGGAGAAACGAACTGATCTCTTAGAACCACTGTGTGTAATCGAGCCGTAGCTCTGATACCAGTTGTTGGGGGTATACGCACGCGGAAGCAACACACACTCACGAACAATCAACCGCAGAAATAGAAAATGAACGACACAAGAATTTACGTGGTTCGGTCGCCAACTGCAACCTACGTCCACGGGGCAACTAAGGTATTTCTTTCATTTCATGTTGCACACAAATTACAATACAGATGAGTTTCTTATATAGAGATTACATGAGACATTTTCAAGCAAAGAAGCAGAAGAGAAATTGATGTCTTCCGCCTACTTCTTTGACAGGCCGCAAAACATGGCTGCTACCTAACATGGCTGCTGCGGCTACACGTTTTCTGCAGCTAATCTTGACAAACCACAAGAGTGGCTTCACACTCAACAGGTCGCATCAAGTGTGGTTTTGGAAATCTTCAAAAAGTCGTGAGGTTGGGTAGATATTGCCATAGGTGTTGGGCGTGGGGACGATTGAACCATGTTGGTAAATTTGTATATTATTAAGCAGAAAGCATTTGGTCGTGATTAAGCGGGTTTGAGTTTAAAGGGACACAAAATATCAACAATCGCGGTTACACGTGCAAGTATTTCCTGGGTTCGAATGAATGTAATAGGAGTTGATATTGTTAGATATGATCTCATTACAAGTTTATTTTCCGGAATAAAAGAAGTGGGTTAAAAAAAAAATAGTGAGCATGCATATGTGTTTTATTTTTCGTGTTTATTTCTCGGTTTATTCTTATTCTTGACTTCCTTAAGGACAAGGAAAGGTTTAAGCTTTGGGAGATTTGTTAGTTGCATTTTTAGGCACGTTTTATAGCATAATAATGTTAAAAATTCACAACATATCATGCATATTTCATAGTCATACCTCGTTATTTTGCGAAACGCTTGTTTTTGTGGAATGGAATCTACGTTGGTTGTTTTTGGTTGATATTGTAGGCGCGGAGCGCTTGCTAAGGACGACATAGGAGTTGGAAAGGATTGCATGGGATCTAAAAGGCAAAAGTTTCGAGACGAGAACGTGCTAAAACAATTAAAATGATGGAATTCAGTTTCTTGTGCAAAGTGGAGGAGCAATTATGAAAAAAAATCGAAAAGTATTTATGAAAGTTGATACTATACTCGATCAAAAGAATGAAAGTTGGAAATTAACTCATGAAAGTCAAATTACTATCAAGTTGGAGGTAATTAAATTGCCAGGTTGTTGAATTTTGGGATATCAGTACACTACACTATGGGCCAAATTGAATCAAGTTCAACGTTACAAAATCAATTGTATGGGTTCATATTTAATCAAGTGGGCCAAATTAGAGGAGCCCAGTGAAATGTTGATTGAAAACGTAGAGGTTTGAAGAAAAAGAAAAAGGAGATAATCATCACCAACTACTTTGAGGAAAAAGGGTCAATCTTGGACGGCTGCTGACATTCGAAATCAAAAAGGAGAAAAGGCATTTTTTCGTTTGGGGGATTTTCTAGAACAAGAAAATTGTTTTAGTTTTTGTCTTTGTTTTCGTAAGTCTAACTTTTATGCTTTATTTCTTATTTAACTTGATTGTTATAGCCACCATGTCCGGCTAGAACCGTATAGTTTCGACATCGGGACGTATTTTCTTTGATTTGGTTCATAAACTTGTGTGAAACGATCACGTTAGATCCAATTATTTTAGTGGTTTGTTTGTGTGATTCTTGTTTTTAATACGGATCCAATCCGGAAAATATTAGATTGTTAATAAACCTGATCAACTTATTAATTTTTCTAATATAGTTCAATCAATTTTTAGAACCCTAATAAAGTTTTAATTTTTGAGAAGGAACAAATAATATTTTGAGTTTGTCTATGAACCCAAAATTATTATAGAATCATACAATATAATTAGACACTCCGAACGGCGTGAGTGTTTGATTGTAATTGATACTTCTATTCCGCAACCCGCACGCTAAAATCCGAACGGCGTGAGCTTAGAGTAGCGGGTTGGCTCTAATCAACGAACGGCGTTTGGTTAGACAATAAATAGAGTGGAGGTCCGAACTGCGTGACGTCTAGTGTCGATACAAACTATTATTTAAAAAGGATCATTGCACCGTGACCGTTAATGATCGTAAGTCGAACTGAATCAAGAAATTGCCCTGGTGTTGAAATTAGTTTTTAACATCTGAATTTTTCCAACCACTTTCATTAGCTTTTCTCTTTAATTTAAAAATTAAAAATTGTTTTTACATTTTAGTTAAACTAAAAACCCCCCTTTCAAAACAACCGTATCTGTGTCTAAAACGTTTTTGGCATAATCAATTAATTAATCTGTATCCCTGAGGACACGAACCCTACTTCCATTTATACTATTTTTAGTGTGTTTAGTGGGTTTTCTTATTATTTTATTTGCTGGATTCGACACCCAACACCAAACCCTAGATCTCACAATATGTGAGATCATAAATTATAAAAACAATGATACAAGATTACCTGAATGATCATCAACTGATGATCATCAACGTATGAAGATCAAACTCTCAAACAGTAGAGAGTTTTAACAAGAACCTCCAAAGAAAATACAAAAACAACTAGATAATCAATCACTGATGATTATCCGAACTCCAGGACTGATCTCTCACACAATCTTCAACCAAAACAAATAAATAAACCTAATAATCTCTGAGAGAGAGAATTGGAGACTGGTGCGTAACATAGAAGAAGGTTGAATGTGGAAAATTGAGAGAACGATGATAGAATTTTGGGGGTGAAAATATCAGTGTATACATCTGCGCAAAAACCCCAGTACTTTATATGTCCATCTTTCATATTTTCACTTTAGTCCAAATGTATGCAAGATGATGATCGCAGTCCCTTGAATATAACATACAGCCCCCTTAACTTCCACCTGTTTACATTCTTGGCACATAATCAGTTACAACTATATAAGCCCAAGATACAGCTTATAACATCAGCTCTTATAAAGCCCAAATTATTGAGACAAATACCACCAGCCCAATTATGATATTATAACAAACATATGTAACAGATCACAAGTCCAACTGTATAATAAATGAATGATTTATTCATATATTTTAACATCCCCCCCATCATTCATTTATTATACATATCTATAATACCAAGTGACTTATAAAAGAGAGAATGTTGAGGAGTCCTTAAACCAACAGTCAAACAATCAGCTGTTTGACTCTCAAGAGTCATGAAACAATCACTTATCGTATTCAAACAACTGATCACCTAAAAACTCAGATAAACAAGAAGTAAATCTGATAACCAAAAAAAAATAAACTAACCAATCAGAACAATATTGAACAACCTTCACAACTCACCACTAGGTTTAATATAACTAGAATAGCAAGAACCTTTAACAACACAAAAAACTTGAAATAGCAAAGATTCACATATGACAATATTTGTATCAGCATATAAATTCAAATTGAACAATAGATTCTGAATCTATATTCAAAGGAATCAAAATACTAAAACACCACATAAAGACACACGTCTGAACAAAAAACCTGGTCAAGAAATCATAAAGTCCGTAGAAACTCATATGGTTTTACCAAAAAAAACATATACACAAGACATGAATTACAAACCTGAACCACATGATTCAACAAGACACTGATAAAGAGATAACAACACAACTCTAAACCAGACAACACATAACAATCAATTACCCTTTTTAATCGAAACCAAAGATCCTATGATTTTGCAACAAGAACAAAAAATTTCTCACAGCAGAGCAAATTTGACAACCCCCATATACAAGAACAACCTCATATGAACAATATAGCTCACCAAATACAATGAAAGACCAGCCAATTTGATAAGCTAGAAATTCACAAAAGACAACATAACTCAGAACAAAGTCTGACAAGACAATGAATCACACGATTCATATACAACACAAGTGAGATAACAACCAATTAGAAAACATATTCTAATTGAACAATGAACCACACAGTCCATCAACAATACCACAGTTATATCATTTAAACTACAAAATCACACGATTTTTTAAGAATATGAGACCAAGGCCGAAAGACAATACTTGTGAAGAACTCAAAATCTACTTTGACTTGATTAGAAAAACTTTTCACAAAATACAGAATCACAAGAATCATACCAAGACTGATAAACAAGAAGTACACACTTCTATATTAGACTACAATTTCAGCCTAAACAAACATGAAATACAAAATCACATGATTTAATATCTCACACACAAGACAAGAACAACACGACAATAAGACACAACCAAAAAAAATCACAAAATAACATATTTTGCAACCAAAAACACCTCACAAGAGATAACATACAAGGCTGTCACAAATACAGAATAATCTTGACAATACCAACGGTTAAACATGAACTACACAGCTCAAACTAACCATACAAACAAGATCATAGACAAGCAGACACCAGGACTGCAAATAAAAGACATTTAACAACATACAAGACAAAGATCCTCAACATATAGATCTCATAGCTAGGCATACACAGACATCAAGAACAAACTTGACAAAACAAGTGGTTAGAAACACTCAAACCATACAGTTCGACTAACCATACAATACAAAAACAACAAGACATATGGACTATGCGTAGGAGACAATTTGACAGTTCAGAAATAGAATCAATTCACATGATCCAAGACAAAGATTCACACATACCAACACTTTAAGAATCAGATAACATGATACCCTAAAGCAATTAAGACCTTCTAATTTTTTTATCAATAAAAAACAAGCAAAAAACACTTGTTTATCACTTGAGTATGAAAGATTAGAACATCTCCACTGCATAAAGATAAGATTGTTACATGTCCACCCAATTCTAATCAGAAAATACTCAACTTTAATCATTTAAACCACATTTAGACCCTTGTTTAATCTATATACTTGTTAGACCAACAGGGAGACATACAAAAGAACAATCATCAACAGATCATACAAGCATAATGACAAAAAAAATTATAATGTGATGAAAACATGACCAATACAAAAATAAAAATCTACTTAGTACTCGAATAAAGCACAAGACCAAGACACCAGATTTGAGAAACACTCACATTAGACAAGTCAAGACTTATGAACTAATACAACCTTTTTAGTAGGAAATATGTAGCAACTGGTGTAAATTTGCTACAAATTTCCGACAACTCTAATATTTTATTTTTTTTAAATTATGTTTTCTTTTTAATTTGTTGAATAATAGCCGTTTTGTAGGAAATTTGTAGTAAATGCTGTCAATTTGATACAAATTTCCTTCAAGCTTATCATTTTATTTTCTAAAATTATCTATTTTTCTAAAATTGATAAGTAACAAATAAAATAACTTTTTTTTGTAGGAAATATGTAGCAACTGGTGTAAATTTGCTACAAATTTCCGACAACTCAAATATTTTATTTTTTAAAATTATGTTTTCTTCTTAATTTGTTGAATAATAGCCGTTTTGTAGGAAATGTGTAGCAACTGCTGTCAATTTGCTACAAATTTCCTACAAACTTATCATTTTATTTTTTAAAATTATCTATATTTCTAAAACTGATAAGTAACAAATAAAATAACTTTTTTTTGTAAGAAATATGTAGCAACCGGTAAATTTGCTACAAATTTCCGACAACTCTAATATTTTATTTTTTTTAACTTATGTTTTCTTCTTAATTTGTTGAATAATAGCCGTTTTGTAGGAAATTTGTAGCAACTGCTTTCAATTTGCTACAAATTTCCGACAAACTTATCATTTTATTTTTTAAAGTATAGTATCGTATCGTATCGTACAATATAGTATATTATAGTATAGTATATTACAATATAGTATAGTGTAGTGTAGCATAGTATATGATCATATCGCATCTTACAATATAGTATAGTATAGTATCGTATACTATATGGTATAATATATTATAGTGTAGTATTGTATAGTATATGATAGCATCGTACACAATAGTGTAGTGTTGTAGAGTATAGGACCGTATCGTATCGCACAATGTAATATAGTATACTATATCGTATAGTATAGTGTCATGTCATGTTGCGTCGTGTCGTGTAGTGTCGTGTAGTGTAGGATTGTATCGTATGGTACTGTATAAGATTGTATCGTATGGTACAACACAATATAGTATCGTATAATATATCGTATAGTATGGTATGAGGTATGATATAGTATAGTACAAAATCGTAGGGTCAGTTGCCACAAATTTCCTACAAATTTGACATTTTATAATTTAAAA
Organism: Helianthus tuberosus; assembly: GCA_030545235.1. Taxonomy (NCBI): domain Eukaryota; kingdom Viridiplantae; phylum Streptophyta; class Magnoliopsida; order Asterales; family Asteraceae; genus Helianthus; species Helianthus tuberosus. The sequence continues at coordinate 8,846,311 of CM060362.1, forward strand.
TTATATGTTTTTTTCTAAATTGATAAATTAAAATAACCTTTTTTGTAGGAAATCAGTAGCAACTGGTGTTCATTTGCTACAAATTTTCGACAAACTTAACATTTTATATTTTCAAACTATGTTTTTTTTCTTTAAACAACTGTTTTGTAGGAAATTTGTAGCAACTTGTGTCAATTTGCTACAAATTTCCTACAAACTTATCATTTTATTTTCTAAAATTAATAAGTAACAAATAAAATAACTTTTTTTTGTAGGAAATATGTAGCAACTGGTGTAAATTTGCTACAAATTTCCGACAACTCTAATATTTTATTTTTTTTAAATTATGTTTTCTTCTTAATTTGTTGAATAATTGCCGTTTTGTAGGAAATTTGTAGCAACTGCTGTAAATTTGCTACAAATTTCCTACAAACTTATCATTTTATTTTCTAAAATTATCTACTTTTCTAAAATTGATAAGTAACAAATAAAATAACATTTTTTTGTAGGAAATATGTAGCAACTGGTGTAAATTTGTTACAAATTTCCGATAACTCTAATATTTTTTTTTTAAATTATGTTTTCTTTTTAATTTGTTGAATAATAGCCGTTTTGTAGGAAATTTGTAGTAACTGCTGTCAATTTGCTACAAATTTCCTACAAGCTTATCATTTTATTTTCTAAAATTATCTATTTTTCTAAAATTGATAAGTAACAAATAAAATAACTTTTTTTGTAGGAAATATGTAGCAACTGGTGTAAATTTGCTACAAATTTCTGACAACTCAAATATTTTATTTTTTTAAATTATGTTTTCTTCTTAATTTGTTGAATAATAGTCGTTTTGTAGGAAATTTGTAGCAACTGCTGTCAATTTGCTACAAATTTCCTACAAACTTATCATTTTAGTTTTTAAAATTATCTATATTTCTAAAACTGATAAGTAACAAATAAAATAACTTTTTTTTGTAAGAAATATGTAGCAACTGGTGTAAATTTGCTACAAATTTCCGACAACTCTAATATTTTATTTTTTTTAACTTATGTTTTCTTCTTAATTTGTTGAATAATAGCCGTTTTGTAGGAAATTTGTAGCAACTGCTTTCAATTTGCTACAAATTTCCGACAAACTTATCATTTTATTTTTTAAAGTATAGTATCGTATCGTATCGTATCGTATCGTATCGTATCGTACAATATAGTATATTATAGTATAGTATATTACAATATAGTATAGTGTAGTGTAGCATAGTATATGATCATATCGTATCTTACAATATAGTATAGTATAGTATCGTATACTATATGGTATAATATATTATAGTGTAGTATTGTATAGTATATGATAGCATCGTACACAATAGTGTAGTGTTGTAGAGTATAGGACCGTATCGTATCGTATCGTCTCGCACAATGTAATATAGTATACTATATCGTATAGTATAGTGTCGTGTCGTGTCATGTTGCGTCGTGTCGTGTCGTGTAGTGTCGTGTCGTGTAGTGTAGGATTGTATCGTATGGTACTGTATAAGATTGTATCGTATGGTACAACACAATATAGTATCGTATAATATATCGTATAGTATGGTATGAGGTATGATATAGTATAGTACAAATTTGACATTTTATAATTTAAAATTATATGTTTTTTTCTAAATTGATAAATTAAAATAACCTTTTTTGTAGAAAATCAGTAGCAACTGATGTTCATTTACTACAAATTTTCGACAAACTTAACATTTTATATTTTCAAACTATGTTTTTTTTTCTTTAAACAACTATTTTGTAGGAAATTTGTAGCAACTTGTGTCAATTTGCTACAAATTCCTACAAACTTATCATTTTATTTTCTAAAATTGATAAGTAACAAATAAAATAACTTTTTTTGTAGGAAATATGTAGCAACTGGTGTAAATTTGCTACAAATTTCTGACAACTCTAATATTTTATTTTTTTTAAATTATGTTTTCTTCTTAATTTGTTGAATAATTGCCGTTTTGTAGGAAATTTGTAGCAACTGCTGTAAATTTCTACAAATTTCCTACAAACTTATCATTTTATTTTCTAAAATTATCTACTTTTCTAAAATTGATAAGTAACAAATAAAATAACAATTTTTTGTAGGAAATATGTAGCAACTAGTGTAAATTTGCTACAAATTTCCGACAACTCTAATATTTTATTTTTTTAAAATTATGTTTTCTTTTTAACTTGTTGAATAATAGCCGTTTTGTAGGAAATTTGTAGTAACTGCTGTCAATTTGCTACAAATTTCCTACAAGCTTATCATTTTATTTTCTAAAATTATCTATTTTTCTAAAATTGATAAGTAACAAATAAAATAACTTTTTTTTGTCGGAAATATGTAGCAACTGGTGTAAATTTGATACAAATTTCCGACAACTCAAATATTTTATTTTTTTCTTAATTTGTTGAATAATAGCCGTTTTGTAGGAAATTTGTAGCAACTGCTGTTAATTCGCTACAAATTTCCTACAAACTTATCATTTTATTTTCTAAAATTATCTATTTTTCTAAAACTGATAAGTAACAAATAAAATAATTTTTTTTGTAAGAAATACGTAGCAACTAGTGTAAATTTGCTACAAATTTCCGACAACTCTAATATTTTATTTTTTTAAATTATGTTTTCTTCTTAATTTGTTGAATAATAGCCGTTTTGTAGGAAATTTGTAGCAACTGCTTTCAATTTGCTACAAATTTCCGACAAACTTATCACTTTATTTTTTAAATTATATATTTTTCTAAAATTGATAAATAACAAATAAAATAACTTTTTTTGTAGGAAATATGTAGCAACTGGTGTAAATTTGCTACAAATTTATGACAAATTTAATATTTTATATTTTTTAAATTATTTATTTTGTTGTTGTTACAAATAATATAAAATTTTATAATTTTTGTCGGAATTTTGTCGAAAAGGTTAGAAATTTTGTGACGAAATTGCTACAAATGCTTATTGCGTGTCAATTTTGTAGGAAATTTGTGGAAACGTTTTAGTTTTTTATTTTTTGTTTTTCTTTTTGGTCAAAAAATTGTAGGAAAATTGTAAAAAGAATTCAGTTGTGGGAAATTTGTAGGAAATAATGTAGTTTTCTAGTAGTGACTAGGGACCCATTTGTTTGATTAAACATATCATGAATGTCTATGGCTTGATTTGTCACTGATTCCTTAGTCAAAATCATGAGCTTCATACAAGCAGCAACATTGATTGTTTAAGAGAAAAACAATAGTTTTTATTTACCCCATTTTAGTCACCGATTCTTTAGTCAAAATCATTCTTCTAGTTATTTAACCCTCTAAATGCGTGTGTGTATATATATTTGAGCTATGTAATACTCGTTTTGTTCTCTGTTAGTTGTCTGTTTTTGAAAGACTGGTGTACATGGGTGAATTTGGATGATGCTTTATCTCTAATGGGTCAGATGGGCTGAGATAAATGGTTAAACGGGTAAATCCATTTGAACCTCCGGCAGCCACCATACCTTCAGTGATCTCCGACAAGGAACCACCGAACTAGAAGGGTTTAACTTTTTTGACCCTTGTGCTGCATAGATCTTAAAATGCCGTCACTTGGTTTCCCAATTCCAATTGTCAATCTAGTCGACCTAATAACAACATTTAAGGTTGTATCTAGCCTCAGGGTCAACTTAGGTCAGCGTCGACAGCGTAGCTTCTCGATTTCAAATTTCTATCAACAGCCACAGCTAGAGTCAAATACTTCCAAGGCCACCCGACCACCATCTATCATTGCTTCAACAGGTGCACTTGCTATAGTTCCTTAACAACCTCCAAAAGAAAAATTCGATAGCAAATCCACTGTTTGGACTGATACGTTGAACCTTGAACTCGTTAATTTGAAAATCGATGTATGTGAGTTATTATGTTATATACATAATACAATTTTGTTTTATATCATATATATATGGAAATTATTCTTCAAGTATTGAGTATATCTGTATTCTTCATTAATTGAATCTTGAATGTGTTTTGATTGTTTTAGCTATGCTTACAAGGTGTTCCATGTAATGTCTATGCTTTATTTTGATGTTACTTTGTTACTTTCTTTGTACTAAATCAAGTATATGCTACAAATGAAACCTTAATGTTATAATATATCTGTAATCTTTCTTAGATATATGTAATGTATGAAGTAACAGTGCTTTTCATTACACTGTGCTATCTAATTATACTTGGGACCCATTACACTGTGCTATTTAATTAATAGCCAAATTTTTATTTCGGTGGGATAGCTAAAAATGATGTTGGTTATACAAAGGACATGAAATGTATAGTTAAATGGTTAACAAATTTCATGTGTGAGTAACTACATACAAGACATGTATAGAGGTTAGTTAACTTAATTGACCATTGTAAGGATCGGAGGCTCTCATGATTGTGCTTGTTTGTGTGTTTTGTACAAATCAAATAGATATGAACAGATTTTAAGTGCAGCGGAAATGATCACAAACTTTGTAAACACAATTAAGGAAGAAAAATAGTTTAGATAAACAAATGCTTTTCATCAGTCGAAAGATTACAAAGCCATTCAAAAGATTACAAGCATGCTTACAGACTAAACTCCCCCTCAGCCAGATACTTCAGTGGTTGGATTGCACAAGATGAAAGGATTGAATTGAGGAGAATAACTCACTCAAAACCAATCAAATGTAACAGTACAGAGTACTGCTCCATTATTAGACAAACCAAACCACTGAGGCATCTCAGCTGACGTCACCATGAAAGCGACGTCTAACAACCTAACAACCCTTTATCTACTGACCTTATACAAACACTGCTAAACCTAACAACTGACAATACATAAGACAGATGATATATTGAACTACTGCTCTCTCTATCCATCAGTGCTTTCCTCAAGGTTGATCAGTCCTTGACTGGGCAGTGCTTTGTCATCAGCAGTTTGTACCAGCAGTGCTTAGTTTCCAGCAGTCTTCTAGGCTTCATCAGTAGATATACAGAGCAGCAGCAATTGTATCCGGGCAGTGGATATAAGATCATCAGCTGTTATAATCACTGTCAAGGGAGAAGACTTAGTGTAAACAGCTGCTTATTGTGAATCCACTGTTGTGACCTAGTTTTGGCTTTCATTAACTGTTCCTCTGGTAGGGTTTAATCCCAACAATCTCCCCCTGGAACAGATAATGCCAAAACCTATCATTATTCTGGATCTTTATTCCTCATCAGTAGTTCCCTTGCAAGTCTTTTAAATTTTTCTTCAAATTCTTTGGAACTGGTGTCATCCTCATCCCTGCACAGTGTAAGTTCAAGGAGATCCTGCAAATCTTCAACACTAAGGCCTAGTGCTTCTTTCCTTGATATATACTTCACTTTGCCATTGGATCTGACCAGGGTCAATACGTGGGTCTTTTGATCAGACATCCACTTTAGTACTTTCGAACCCAATGGGTTTCTTGGGAGAGATTTATTTGCTGATGAGCTTTGGGATATTGGCCTTGAGAAGAATTGTAGAGCAGTATCCTGAACTTCAGACATTCTTTTGAAAGCTTCTTCTATGACTTCATTTGCTGCAGCTATATCTTCTACAACCTCTTTGTCAATCAGCTCTTGTCTTTGTTGTTGATCAAGCTCAATGTCTGGGATATCTGCTGGAATGTTTGGTGATGCAGGTTTGGTTAATACCTTTTTGAAAAGGTTTTGAAGTCTCACTGAACTATCTTCTTTTAGACCCATTTTCTTGATGGCTTCTGTGAAGTGCTCAGCTTCCTTTTCCTTGACCTCTTCACTGGTCAGCTGTTCTCCTTCTTCTTGGTTTGACACAAGAATAGGATTTTTCATTGACTTGAACAGTGTTTTGAGGTTTTCAATCTGCTGTTCAAGCTTCATCATTTATTCATGCTTCTTTGAAGTGCCTGAAACAATTATCTTTCTTTTCTTCAGCCTTTCATATGCTTCATCAGTTTGCTGCTTTGACCATTTTGCTATGGCATTGGCAGTGTCCACTTTTGCATCCACCAGCTCTTGTTTCTTTCTTTTGTACTCGGCTGTTTGGTCATTGATGAACTTTTTGTATTTGCTCCAATTTGGAGCATTTTTCTTCTTTTTAGGATCATTCTTGATTCTATCAATCCTATCAGCTTCATGCTTTAAAAGCACTATTGGCCATTCTTCAAATTGGTTTTCTTTGGCAGGATAAAATTTTTCTTGCATTATGTATGCAAGAAGTTTTCTTCTCATCTCTTTTCGTTGTTCTGCCTTTTCTTTGCTCAGCTCAAGTGCATAATCTTTTATTTGGTTGACTTTTGTGAGCAGAAATTCCAATCTTTCAGCAATGGCTTCATCACCTTGACCTTTACACTCAACTTTTGCTCTTATCTTAGCCTGTCTTGTTTTGAGCTGAAGATACTCATCCATATCCTCTGGAATCATGAAGCCAACGAGTGAAGGAAATCTTCTGTTTGAAGGATCATCATCAGTGTAGAACTGCCTCATCTCATTTTTTATAGCTTCGAGTTCCAACGGATATTTTGCAGCAGAGGGATCATATTGGTCCTCATCTGGCTGGGTAAGTTTTCTTTTTCTGGTGTAGAGCTTTGCTGGTTGTGATGTGAGACTGGTGAACACAGTGGTGAATGGTTGACTAACAGCTGTTGAAACAACTGGTGCTTCAACTGCTGTTGTCATTACAACTACTGATGTGTCAGTAGATGTCTTCTGCTTTTGAGCAAGGGATGAAGGTGGTGAGGTAGTTTTTGATGGTGGTGATGGTGGTGGTGAATCATCAGATATGAGAATCCTTCTCCTTTTTATTGTAGGAGAGGCTGATGATGTCTTGGGTGGCTCAGTGGTTGTGATATGAATGGCAGTAGTTTGTGATTGTGATTGACTAACAATGGTTGAAACAACTGGTGTTCCAACTACTGTTGTCATTACAGCAGATGTTGTAACATCTGTTGTCTTCTATTTTATAACAGGAGGTAATGGTGGTAGGGCAGTGATTTTGGTGGTGTGTGGTGAAGTTGTGTGTTTTGATGAGATAACAGCTGTTTGGCTACTGACAGCAGTTTTTGTAGCTGCTGCTGTATCAGCTGTTTGAATGGAAGTATGAGATTTTGAGGTTTGAGGTGGTTTGGATGGCTGTTTTGTTTGTTCTGGTTCAACATACAGACCATCTTCAATTCCCTTTTTCTTCATCTTCTTGACATTCTCCCCCTTTTTGGCATTATCTGCAAGGGGGTTATCCATAAAAAGGATAGTAGAGGGAACTTTTCCACCATGAGTCGTGCATTGTAGATGAGCCTTGATAGCTTTGATGTCAGCTTGAGTGTCTTTAAATCTCGACTCCACCATGTTGGTCAGCATTTTCACATGCAGCCATCTGTTTTTGTTTTTCAAGTAGGGGTTGGAAAATATTCCAGAGCTCATTTTTAGCAAATGCTTGTGGTTGAGCAGGTGCTTGAGGTGGAACAGCAGTGGCTTGTGCTTTTTGAGCTTTCAAAATCTCTTGCACCATATCTTTTATTTTAGCAACTGAATCTTCAAGTTTTTCAACTCTGCCCGTCAATTCCTGATATTTTGAATCATCACCTACATTAGTAGGATCATCTGAATCCCCACCAGCAGTGGTTATATCAATGTGTGACTTAGGAACAGAGTCCCAAAAATCACCCATTGATGCCCCTTGGTCTTGGTACTGGGGACTTCTTTCTTCAGCACTAGATAAATATTTGATGGTACCAGTGGTTAAAATCAACTCACTGGTGATTACCGATGGTGCTATAGAAGAAATTGCCTTCAAGGGAGTCTTACTAATGAAACAACTGTCCAACTGAAGATCTGTTGATCCACCAGTTGTAGTTGCTGCTCCACTTGAACTACCACCGAGAGTTACTTGTAGCTCAGGGGGTGTAACCTCCTCAGTTGTTGCTGGGAAAGCAGAGGTATAAGCATCAGACCCAGTCACTTGTGGGAGTATGCTCTCAGTGACAGGTGATAGAGAGGAACTGGTTTGTGTCTGAGCTATAGCAACTGCATGCAACAAGGGTATTATTGTTTGTGGCAATATGATTGGTGAGGGTATGGGTGTTGAAAGAGACATGTCCTTGGGATCAGGACTGAGGAAGATGGATCCGATTGAATCCAGAGCTTCATATTGTGGGGTCCCTGTGCTTACAACCTGATCCTTTTGTGAGGATGCAGGAGGAGTTTTAGGCATTGGTTGAGATCTTTCTACCAACTGCTGTGAGGAAGTAGCAGCAGTGGTTTGTGGTGACATTTGTGTTGTCACAGGCAGTTCCTCTGGGATCTCATCTTCCAGAGTTGCCTTTTTCTTGGGTTTGGTGGGCTTTTTGTAATTTTTTCTTTTGGTCTTTTTGGTGATGTCAGGTGTGGGTTTCAAAGCAGTGGTAGTGCTGCTATGATCACCTGGAGCAGTGGGCTCAGCAGTAGATGTCTGAGGAGCAGTGGTAACTGCTGAAATCTGCTCAGACACCTCTGCTTTCGTTTTTATTGGTGCCATCATTCTGGAAAATGTTTCTTTTGTTAACCCTTTTATTTGAAAATAGGCACCTTGTGTAAGCAAATTTTCATTCTCTTTTTCAAATTTTTGTTTGAAATAATAGCTCAGAAATCTTGGAAAAAGTAAAAAATGATTTGCTATCAACGTTCTTTACCAAGTCATTGAAGATCTCCTGGGAGTAGTTGTAATCTTTATTGTTTAAAATAGCATAGCCCAGGCATTGAATCTTCAATGGTATTTCATTAAACGCTGTTGTTTTATTTGACACACAACTCAAAAGTGTGTGAAATAAAAATCTGGGTGCAGATGGGAAATAACCTTTTTGTAAGGTATCTACCTTTGATTGTTCTGCATATCCCCTTTTCAGAAAATCAGCTTTTAACTCGTTATTGTCAAAGGAAGTTTTACCATTTTGATCATCGAGTTTGAAGACTTCTGAGATTGATTGCGGAGTGATTTGAATCACTTTACCCTGTATCGAGCAGTTAATAGCTATGACTTTATCGTCTTGTTTTTCAAGCATTGCCTTTATCCAGAACTCTCTCTGGGTTTGCAAATAAATGGGAGCATCTGTTGTCAACAAAGTTTTGTACTTTGATGCAGAAAGTGTATCTATGATGGAGTCGAAGGTGTGGTTATCGGTAGGTTTTGTGAGCAAACCCAGATAATTATGAGGAGATTTGTATGGTATCTTGATGGATTCTTCGGCCGTTTGAGCGACCTCTTTTGAAGATGATGGTGATTTTGGTGTAGATTTCGATTTTGACTTTGACTTCGTCATTTTGATGAAGAAGAATCGAAGAGTGATTTGGGAAGAAAGGTTGGAAACTTCTTTGAGAAGAGAACTTTGGAATTCAATTCGACAGTGTAAAACCATGTTTGGGGGTTTTGATCAGGGTTTTATTTATAGAAAAAGTGATCGCTGATGTGGCAGCGGTTATTATGATCTGAAGGCTAAAAACTGACCACGTGTCAACAAATGATGAAGAGATGAATTATGGAGAACAGTTGTTTTGGAAACCACTGATGAAGCAAATATCAGTGGTTACAACGGTCAAATTGAGGACAGTGGGTGATTTTTACTATTAGTGGATAGCATATCAGTGGATAAGTGTCACGGCCCCCGACCCGGTTTGACCCGTTTCAGGAGCCGCGGGACAGAAATCCCGTGGTATTTAATTAACAGCGGAAGTTTCTTCAGGATCTTTTAAAAAAACTGAAATATTTCCCGATTATTTTATTTCACAACTCGGGATAAAACCCGGTAATTTACAATCTTGAGATTTCACGAAGAAATCTTTTATTTTACAAAACATGTTTCTTTATTTTATACTGAGCCACTTCCTTAAGCTGATAGTGCTTCACGGCACTTTTCCTGGATAACAACAGATCACCTGAAACATGTTTGAAAAAGGTTTTGTCAGCGGGAAATACTGAGTGAATCATTCTATTTATGAAAATGACTCGCTTCTTATAATTTACAGTATTAAGAGAGATTACAATGTTTCAGATATCAAACCAACTACCCACAGTACTTGTCACTCGAACATCCATCGGTAGCCTCTTTGCCCGATGGTGTCTGTGACTATGGTCATATCACTCATTGGCTAACTCGTTGTCCAATAGTGACGGTTATCAAGTAATGTATACAAAACCCCACATACTGGCTGTAATATGGTGATTACATAAACTTAATCACTGTAATTATAATCTTTGAAAATAAACATGCTTTTATAAACAAATTTGATAAAAAGAGAATGACTCACATTGCAGATTTAAATATGAACAGAGCTTAGCCTACTGATTAGCCTTGATAACCTAGTTTAAATAATCAAGCACACAAACTAGGTTAGTAACTTAATACAGTATTTACGACAACTCACGAGATTAAAACCTTCACAACGAATGACAAAGTGCGATACTTAAACATCCATCGATATAACGACGAATGACAAAGCATAAACCCTAATGTGGGCAGCACTTAAACATCCATTGGATAGTTTAATCAATCGGACATTGAATCGTATCAGCGATCGAGTTATTACCCTGATTGCAGCGTCGATTAGTGAATCGTGTGTGTTAATTGTGGTAAACAGCCAATATCTCAGTGTATTTTGTGAATTTTTTCGTCGAACTGAAGCCAGGAATCAAGTCCCAAGCCCCTGTATTTATACCTGAAATTGACATCTCCTGCGTGTCGCGAAAGATGTCCCCGATTCTGTCGCGACTCGCCTGGGGTACCAATCTACCCTAGGGTAGCCTTGTCACTAGTATAGGCCTGCTGAGTCGACGTTTCGTGAATTCTCAATTTAGACAACGCATTTTAGAGATAATCATTAGTTAGGGTTTACCCCCCTTAAGTTTTAGGGGCCCTAATCCTGATTCCAAATGTTTTGAAATTTTTAGGGATTATGCAGAATCACTTGGGTTTCTCAATTAGGGTTTCCTATTGGACAATTTAATTAAATAAATATGACTTTTGATGATAGTTGTTACAATAAGTCACTGATTTTGAGCATCAGTGCTTGCCAAGAGAATGAAAGGATCAGTGGTTGACTTTCAGCAGTGGACAGTATTTAGTAAGCAGATGTTTGAACAAAGCAGTGTTTAGGAGTGAGATAATGATAGTGATTTGAAAGCCCATTATGTCAGCAACATTCAAAGAGATTTTCAGTCAAGGTTTTGCCACATGTCAATTACATATTTTGTAGTTTTTTTTTTTCAAATTTCTGACAGTGGATTAGTACCCCAGATGATGAGAACTTTTTGCTAAGGCAACTCATTTTCGTTTAATATTTAAATTAAAACATGAGTGCCCCAGTAGTTTAAGCACTGTTTAGCAACCAACCTTTGATTAATGTTTAAAAACAAACCTGAGTTATGACATGATCTTGAACTATGTACCATTTCCTTTTGACCCATTCATGAGGACAATAATACCAAAAAAAATAAGGTACTATATCCTGACAGGTAATTGAAACTATTGCCAACAAAAACAAGCAAAAGTTCAAAATATATTATTCTAAAAAATGAACAATATATCCTGGTTATTCGAGAAAATCCTTTATAAAAAATGGTTAAAGGATTTTCTGAGAACAACATCAAAAAGGATATGGTATATTTTCAAAAGAAAACGTAATCATAACATTCTCACGTTTATGAAAATGGTCAGTGGTAGAACTTTTTGAATACATTTTGACCACTGTTTGGTACCATTTTCTTTGTCAGTTGATTGCAAACATGAGGACACATGGACACATGAGTTTTGATGATCCTGTTATAGATCGTGTTACCATGTGATGATTTTGAAGATTTGTCTAGTCCTTTTGTAAGTTCAATCACTGGGAACACTATTTTCACCTGAACTTTCCTGAACCAATGAGCACAAACAGTTGTTTAATGACCATTATTACCCCAAGCTTTGACTCTTTAGTGTTTTAAGTTTATGCTCTTTCCTTCTGACTTCAGAAGTTTTGAGATAAACACACCTCTGAGTTTTTGTGAATCTTCTTCTTCCCTTTTTAACCTTCTCAATCATAAGCAATGAAATACTTAATGAGAGGCATTTATTGAAGGAATACTTGTCCAAAATCGTTTTGCAGTAATGTTTTGAGAGATTTAGTCATTTTTGCACATGCTTATGCCAACCTTCTCATTACCTATAATCTGGACATTTTTGACACTTGATTTTCTTAATGTATTTTAACATAGTTGATTTTCTCCTTTTGAGGATCTCAACCTGTTTTCAACACATAAGATCTGAATGACTAAAGTTTTAATTTCCCTCTTTTTATGTTATCAAAAACACTAATGTTTTATGAACATAGGTTTTTGTTAATCTGAGGTTCATACTTTAGCTTGAAGCATACGCAATTACCTTCTTGCGTTGCATATTACTGCTCCTAATTTTCAAGGCAAAAATTACTGCTCCTAATTCTAAGTCATGAGTCATATAATTTTCTTCGTGCTTTTTCAATTGCCTTGAAGCATACGCAATTACCTTCTTGCGTTGCATAAGCACACATCCAAATCCTAGTTTTGAAGCATCACAATATACCTCAAAATTTTCAGTTCCTTCTGGTAAGGCTAAGATTGGTGCATTTGTTAATTTCTGCTTCAAAATCCTAAAAGCTTCTTCTTGTTTAGGTCCCCATTCAAACTTAACTGCTTTACAGGTTAGCTTAGTTAATGGTACAGCTATCTTTGAAAAATCCTTAATAAACCGTCTATAATAACCAGCTAAACCTATAAAACTTCTAATTTCCATTGCAGTTTGTGGAACCTTCCAATGTGTAATCGCCTCTATCTTAGCAGGATCTACATGAATACCTTCGTGATTCACCATGTGTCCTAAGAATTGTACTTCTTGCAACCAAAATTCACACTTTGAGAATTTGGCGTAAAGCTTTTCTTTTCTTAACAAAGTTAAGAGTGCATGCAAGTGCTGACAATGTTCGTCCTGACTTTTGGAATAAATAAGTATATCATCTATGAAGACAATTACAAATTTATCCAAATACGGTTTACAGATCCTATTCATCATGTCCATGAATGCTGCAGGTGCATTTGTTAACCCAAAGGGCATGACTGTAAACTCGTAATGACCATACCTAGTTCTGAAAGCAGTTTTAGGTATGTCTTCTTCTTGTACCTTCAATTGGTGATCTCCGGAGCGTAAATCTATCTTAGAAAAATATCTAGCTCCTTGAAGTTGATCAAACAGATCATCAATCCTAGGTAATGGGTATCGATTCTTAATTGTAACCTTATTCAATTCTCTATAATCGATACACATTCTCATTGAACCATCCTTTTTCTTAACAAACAACACAGGTGCTCCCCACGGGGATGAACTAGGTTGTATGAAACCTTTACTTAGTAATTCATCTAATTGCTTTTTCAGTTCTAACATTTCTGTGGGTGCTAACCGATAAGGTGCCTTAGCTATCGGTATAGTTCCTGGAATTAGATGAATCCTAAATTCTACTTCCCTATCTGGGGGTAATCCTGGTAATTCTTCTGGGAATACCTCAGGATATTCTGAGACTACAGGAATTTCCTTAAGTTCTTTACTCTTAGTGCTAATGATTATCGAAATCATATACACTATTCCTTGCTTTCGTTCATAATTAGCAACTTTCATTACTGATATGAACTTCATAGGCTTACGTGGTTTTTCTCCTGTAATCACAATTACTTCTCCGGTAGGTGCCTGAATTTCTATGGAATTCTTATCACAGAGAATTCGAGCATGGTTGGCTATTAACCAATCCATTCCTAACACAACATCGAATTCGGCTAATTTCATAGGTAACAGATTTGCAAAGAATTTATGACCTAAAAGTTCTAATTCTACATTTTGCAAAACCTTATCTATTTTAACTGAATTCCCATCAGCTGTTTCGACTGTAAAGATCTGCCTAATGTTGATTAAGGGTAAATTAAGAGCTTGGCAGAATGAAGTATTGATAAAACTTTGGTTTGCACCAGAGTCAAATAATACTTTGGCGTAAATGTTGTGAACTAGAAACGTACCGGCTATCACATCAAGAATCATCTCGGCTTCCTGAGTAGTTAACTGAAAGGCTCTGACGTTCTTCTTAGTAGCTCCGTCGGTCGCCTTGGCTTTGTTGTCTGCTGGTTTGATTAATTTAGGGCATTCTGGCTTAAAATGTCCTGTTTCTCCGCAATTATAGCAGACTCTTGTTTTCTTTCTGCATTCCTCTTCACGATGTCCTACCATTTTACAAAAATTAAAGGTTACATTACATCTTCCAAAATGTTTCTTTCTGCAATTCCTGCAAAATGGCGGATTTGAAGATTGCCCTGTTCCTTTTCTCTTGAAGCTGTTATTATTACCCATACGAAATCCTTGGGTAATTTTCTGAGCCAGTTCTTTCTTCCTGTTTTCATCTTGCGTGCGTACCAGTTCGTCAGTTAAGGTATTAGCTAATTCCACAGCATCGTCAATCGTACGAGGTCTCGCAGCTTTAACGATGTTACGGATTTCACTAATCAGTCCCCAAATATAGCGAGAAATGAGTACCGGTTCTGGCGAAGCCAGCGTTGGTACCACTCTAGCATATTCAAAGAATGTCGAAGTATAACCGCGACAATCTACACCCATCATCCGATGATTTAGGAACTTATTTGTCATTTGTTCCTTTTCATATTCGGGACATAATTTTCTTTCTACAAGACTCTTAAATTCTTCCCATTTCATGGCATAAGCTATCATTCTTCCTTTTGCTTGTAATACCGTGTTCCACCATTCTAGCGCCCCTTCTTTAAAAAGATTTGACGCGTACATGACCTGATCATCCTGAACACATTTACTTATGGCAATTACTGCCTCGGTTTTCTCTAACCAACGCAGTGCCGCAGTCGCTTCTTCATTGCCTGCAAACTCAGTGGGATTACAAGCAAGAAATTCTTTATAAGTGTAACCAGGTGTTGCATCTTTCATTTTCTTTGGGAGCGGAGCTTGACGTGGTTCATTATCATGATTAACATGATTACTACCTCCGTTTATACTATTACTGAAGTTATTTTCAGAAATACGTTTGCTAGGAACGATTTGTTGCGGTTCTATTGGATTTTTAACAGTAGCAACGAATGCTGGAATAGCATTGGCTATCCCTTGAGCAACTATATTTTCTATATCTTGCCTAGTTACATATTGATCCCCCGGTTGTTGCTCAGATTGATTAATCTCATTAACTGGTTCATTATTAGCATTTTCCATCTGATAATTAATATATATAATTTATTAGTATCAAATAAATAACAATTACACAAAACAATTTATACAGAATTCATAACACCAATATAGCCAAAACTATCGATTTTCGATTTCCATTTAGTATGCATCAATACACACTATTATCTTACAAAGTTTTATTTGTAGTTATTTTACAGACTGATTTTACTCATTACTATTACACCACTACAGTTCCATAAACCTCCTATCTTTTGTCAATTGGTATTCTAGTAACGACGTTCCATTTTATCGTAATTCCAGGAGATCTGTCCCAAAATCTCTTGGATCCTATTCCCAACATCCATTAGTTCTTTATCAAAATGGCATAGTTCATCCCTTTTCTCGTTACTCATTAGTGGATTTGGTAAAGATTCTAGATTGTACTGAGGAAAAAGCTTATAGGGATTGTTTTGTAACTGTATTTCATTAGTCAACCATTCATCTATTTGTGAGTGGATTGAAGGGTTTGGAATAGCTGGTTCTAAGTTCATTGGTAGTTGTGTTTCAAGAGAATGAATAAAATCATTTTCATTACTCGGCTTAATAGTATCATAGCTTGTTAATATCAGATCTAGCTCTTCCTGAGACGGTAACCTCTCACTTTGCCTAGAATTTTCCCCAATTTCCATTTTCTTAAGCTTGGGTTTCTTGAGAGATAAAGCGTTGAATTCTATAAGTTCTTCTATGTCTGGTATATACCTATTGAAATCTCTGGAAACTTCTATTCTTACTGGATAAAGATTTAAATTCTGAAGGGTATCAGACAAGTCACTCATGCTGTTTAAAATACACAAAATTTTAAAATCATAACAAAATTTTTATAGAAGACTTTTAAATATTATTTCATACTGGGTAAGGTTTCTAGACTGTAAGTAATTCGGGTACTAAAACTTTAAGTCAAATTATTTTAAAAATTTGCATTTACTGCTACAGTGGCTAGCATATAAATATCTGCCCATACTGTACTCAATTAATCAGATAATAAAACACATAATCACAAAATAGTAATAAAAAAATTAAGTATTTTCTAAATACTTAATTGGCTTAAATCAGTGGCTCTGATACCACCTTTTTCTGTCACGGCCCCCGACCCGGTTTGACCCGTTTCAGGAGCCGCGGGACAGAAATCCCGTGGTATTTAATTAACAGCAGAAGTTTCTTCAGGATCTTTTAAAAAAACTGAAATATTTCCCGATTATTTTATTTCACAATTCGGGATAAAACCCGGTAATTTACAATCTTGAGATTTCACGAAGAAATCTTTTATTTTACAAAACATGTTTCTTTATTTTATACTGAGCCACTTCCTTAAGCTGATAGTGCTTCACGGCACTTTTCCTGGATAACAACAGATCACCTGAAACATGTTTGAAAAAGGTTTTGTCAGCGGGAAATACTGAGTGAATCATTCTATTTATGAAAATGACTCGGTTCTTATAATTTACAGTATTAAGAGAGATTACAATGTTTCAGATATCAAACCAACTACCCACAGTACTTGTCACTCGAACATCCATCGGTAGCCTCTTTGCCCGATGGTGTCTGTGACTATGGTCATATCACTCATTGGCTAACTCGTTGTCCAATAGTGACGGTTATCAAGTAATGTATACAAAACCCCACATACTGGCTGTAATATGGTGATTACATAAACTTAATCACTGTAATTATAATCTTTGAAAATAAACATGCTTTTATAAACAAATTTGATAAAAAGAGAATGACTCACATTGCAGATTTAAATATGAACAGAGCTTAGCCTACTGATTAGCCTTGATAACCTAGTTTAAATAATCAAGCACACAAACTAGGTTAGTAACTTAATACAACATTTACGACAACTCACGAGATTAAAACCTTCACAACGAATGACAAAGTGCGATACTTAAACATCCATCGATTTAACGACGAATGACAAAGCATAAACCCTAATGTGGGCAGCACTTAAACATCCATTGGATAGTTTAATCAATCGGACATTGAATCGTATCAGCGATCGAGTTATTACCCTGATTGCAGCGTCGATTAGTGAGTCGTGTGTGTTAATTGTGGTAAACAGCCAATATCTCAGTGTATTTTGTGAATTTTTTCGTCGAACTAAAGCCATGAATCAAGTCCTAAGCCCCTGTATTTATACCTGAAATTGACATCTCCTGCGTGTCGCGGAAGATGTCCCCGATTCTGTCGCGACTCGCCTGGGGTACCAATCTACCCTAGGGTAGCCTTGTCACTAGTATAGGCCTGCTGAGTCGACGTTTCGTGAATTCTCAATTTAGACAACGCATTTTAGAGATAATCATTAGTTAGGGTTTACCCCCCTTAAGTTTTAGGGGCCCTAATCCTGATTCCAAATGTTCTGAAAATTTTAGGGATTATGCAGAATCACTTGGGTTTCTCAATTAAGGTTTCCTATTGGACAATTTAATTAAATAAATATGACTTTTGATGATAGTTGTTACAATAAGTCACTGATTTTGAGCATCAGTGCTTGCCAAGAGAATGAAAGGATCAGTGGTTGACTTTCAGCAGTGGACAGTATTTAGTAAGCAGATGTTTGAACAAAGCAGTGTTTAGGAGTGAGATAATGATAGTGATTTGAAAGCCCATTTTGTCAGCAACATTCAAAGAGATTTTCATTCAAGGTTTTGCCACATGTCAATTACATATTTTGTGGTTTTTTTTTCAAATTTCTGACAGTGGATTAGTACCCCAGATGATGAGAACTTTTTGCTAAGGCAACTCATTTTCGTTTAATATTTAAATTAAAACATGAGTGCCCCAGTAGTTTAAGCACTGTTTAGCAACCAACCTTTGATTAATGTTTAAAAACAAACCTGAGTTATGACATGATCTTGAACTATGTACCATTTCCTTTTGACCCATTCATGAGGACAATAATACCAAAAAAATAAGGTACTATATCCTGACAGGTAATTGAAACTATTGCCAACAAAAACAAGCAAAAGTTCAAAATATATTATTCTAAAAAATGAACAATATATCCTGGTTATTCGAGAAAATCCTTTATAAAAAAATGGTTAAAGGATTTTCTGAGAACAACATCAAAAAGGATATGGTATATTTTCAAAAGAAAACGTAATCATAACATTCTCACGTTTATGAAAATGGTCAGTGGTAGAACATTTTGAATACATTTTGACCACTGTTTGGTACCATTTTCTTTGTCAGTTGATTGCAAACATGAGGACACATGGACACATGAGTTTTGAAGATCCTGTTATAGATCGTGTTACCATGTGATGATTTTGAAGATTTGTCTAGTCCTTTTGTAAGTTCAATCACTGGGAACACTTTTTTCACCTGAACTTTCCTGAACCAAT
The DNA here is from genome assembly GCA_030545235.1 of Helianthus tuberosus. Classification (NCBI taxonomy): domain Eukaryota; kingdom Viridiplantae; phylum Streptophyta; class Magnoliopsida; order Asterales; family Asteraceae; genus Helianthus; species Helianthus tuberosus. The sequence continues at coordinate 8,864,909 of CM060362.1, forward strand.
GAGCACAAACAGTTGTTTAATGACCATTATTACCCCAAGCTTTGACTCTTTAGTGTTTTAAGTTTATGCTCTTTCCTTCTGACTTCAGAAGTTTTGAGATAAACACACCTCTGAGTTTTTGTGAATCTTCTTCTTCCCTTTTTAACCTTCTCAATCATAAGTAATGAAATACTTACTGAGAGGCATTTATTGAAGGAATACTTGTCCAAAATCGTTTTGCAGTAATGTTTTGAGAGATTTAGTCATTTTTGCACATGCTTATGCCAACCTTCTCATTACCTATAATCTGGACATTTTTGACTCTTGATTTTCTTAATGTATTTTAACATAGTTGATTTTGTCCTTTTGAGGATCTCAACCTGTTTTCAACACATAAGATCTGAATGACTAAAGTTTTAATTTCCCTCTTTTTATGTTATAAAAAACACTAATGTTTTATGAACATAGGTTTTTGTTAATCTGAGGTTCATACTTTAGCATTTTAATGAGGTGACATCACAATTTTCATAACAACAATTGAAATCAATTTTGAAACTATGAAATAATCCCACAGTTTAACAGATATGTTTTCAGATCTGAAAACTATGAGTGACTTGTGCATGATATCACATGTTGAGTGAAATTTGTGTGTCATATGACATCTTGGTTGATTTACAGAGTTTTTGAATAACTATTTTGATCATGGTTTTCTCGTTACTCTGTTTTTCAACTGAATACAACCAACCTTAGTATCAATGAATTTTGAGCCGAACTGTTATGTCAAATTGATTGTTAGATCGAATTTGACTGTCCAGGCTCTGATACCAATTGTAAGGATCGGAGGCTCTCATGATTGTGCTTGTTTGTGTGTTTTGTACAAATCAAATAGATATGAACAGATTTTAAGTGCAGCGAAATGATCACAAACTTTGTAAACACAATTAAGGAAGAAAAATAGTTTAGATAAACAAATGCTTTTCATCAGTCGAAAGATTACAAAGCCATTCAAAAGATTACAAGCATGCTTACAGACTAAACTCCCCCTCAGGCAGATACTTCAGTGGTTGGATTGCACAAGATGAAAGGATTGAATTGAGGAGAAGAACTCACTCAAAACCAATCAAATGTAACAGTACAGAGTACTGCTCCATTTATAGACAAACCAAACCACTGAGGCATCTCAGCTGACGTCACCATGAAAGCGACGTCTAACAACCTAACAACCCTTTATCTACTGACCTTATACAAACACTGCTAAACCTAACAACTGACAATACATAAGACAGATGATATACTGAACTACTGCTCCCTCTATCCATCAGTGCTTTCCTCAAGGTTGATCAGTCCTTGACTGGGCAGTGCTTTATCATCAGCAGTTTGTACCAGCAGCGCTTAGTTTCCAGCAGTCTTCTAGGCTTCATCAGTAGATATACAGAGCAGCAGCAATTGTATCCGGGCAGTGGATATAAGATCATCAGCTGTTATAATCACTGTCAAGGGAGAATACTTAGTGTAAACAACTGCTTATTGTGAATCCACTGTTGTGACCTGGTTTTGGCTTTCATTATCTGTTCCTCTGGTAGGGTTCAATCCCAACAACCATATGATCGAAGTTTCTATTGGAAAAGTGAACCTTAGGTTTTTTTTTTTCATTTTTCCTAAACCCGCTGGACAAATTCGTTTGTTTGATTAAACCTCTCATGAATGTCTATGGCTTGATTTGTCATTAATTCTTTAGTCAAAATCATAAGCTTCATACAAGCAGCAACATTGATTATTTAAGAGAATTACAATAGTTTTATATTTACCCCATTTTGTTGGTTTAGGCCCCACACTCACACACTATACTCACACTCTATCCACACACTGAAACTCACGTAGAATGTGAATGTAAAATTGTAAGTTAAGAAGCAACATTAATTCAGAGAAAAATGGAAGGCTGTACAACCTAAAACAAATTCTTTCACTAAACGACAACGTGCACCAACGTACACTTTCTCCAAACTCGGTCAAACCCATTTAACCAGGATGATCCATAACCATCACCCATGACCCGTTCAAACTCCTAACCAGCTGACCTGTACCCCTGATCCGTTTTATGAACCTAACGAACCGATTAACCCAACACATTTTAGATGCTAAGCTTTTGGTGTTTTTACTTTTGGAGTTGCTGTGAAAATGCCCACCTCATGGCATTAAGGCATGAGAGTTGGTGTCAACTATGTATATGACACTATGTTTTCATTATCTAGTTAACATCCGACCTCATAAATAAATCACCACTTTCAACCTATTATACATATACCCCTAATGTGAATGTACCTCTGAGAGAGGCGGCTTTCGGTCATGAGGTACCAACTCCTGTTACCCCTGATTTCGAACTATACTTGATTTATGGCAGACGACACACAACACCCTTGGCTCACATCTAGGCATGAGCATTACTCGTCGTCATAGGACAGATAGTCAGAGTACACGAAACCCCCTGACACCCGAAGACATGTTGCGAGCATATGTATGATTGATTTTGGTATATTGGAAGGATACGTACCTTTGGTTGAAATTTACCGTAATAGTTACCATTCTAGTATTCAGACAGTGTGAGGCATTGCATGGACAATACACTCATCTCCTTGTTGGATTAAGGAGGGTGGCAACGTAATCGCAGGTCCAGGACTTATACTTGAAAATCCTTGGGAAGATGGTTTAGATCGGAAATCATTTGGCGGCCACGAGTGACCGTCAGGAAGATTGATAAGTTTAGGAAACACTAGAAGTTCGCTGTAGGCGAACGTATCATAATCGAAAATCTCACCCTGGGAGGGTGCAGGACGCTATGGAAAACGTGGCAAGCTTAACTGACAATACGGATTTCTGGAACGAATCAGTGATATGGATCACAAACTCGGGTTACCCGACGAATTGGGTAACGTGCACGATATCATTTATGTCTCGAATCTAGGGCAGTGTTGTCCGATGCAACGTTTGTGATACCCTTATTAAAGTGTGAGGTTAATGACAAGATGCAATTGTTGAAGAATCTACTGAAATCATGGACTAGGACATCAAGATTCGTTAGTGTAGTCGAATTCCAATCGGGAGAGTTCGTTGGAACTCAAGATGTGATCGGATTTCACGTGGGAATGCGATGATCGGAGTAAGCTCTAGTATCCTCAGTTGTTCAAACGGTTGTATCAACTTCTGATATCATTGGCGAATTTCAAATTTCGGGACAAAATTCCCTTTCAAGTTGGGGATGATGTGGCACCTAGGGAAAAATCCACAGTCATCCTGATCTAACACCGAGTTGTTTTGGATTGCTTATCAAATTTCGGGACGGAATTTCTTTCAAGTTGGGGATGATGTGACAACCCGAATAATTTAGGTTGGCACTACTCAAAATTCCACGAACCTTTAGGGTGTGTCTCCGTGTTTATTTACTTGTATCGTACACTATTAAGGATTAGGTGTGTATGCATATAAGAAACCGTTAAATGCTGTTGTGTGTTGTTCAATTAATTTAAAGAACCAACTCGATTGGGCCGCAAACTCGTTTAACATTCCCGCATACAATTGGGCTTGAGGCCCAACCCGAACTTGCACACTTATTAGGATGATAATCATATATAGTTCACCCAAACCCAATTATAGATATAGAAATTGGGCCGGTGATACATTTGGGCCGTGAACCTGATTAACACACACACTTCATTCCTTAACCAATTCGGCCCACCCTTTTGAGTTGTTTATACCTGGCCCAGTATCTTAGGAGTCCAAATGAGAAATAGAATAAAAACACTATTCAAGTGGGTTCGGCCCACTATGGTTTGTTTGACATTATATTAGAGGTTACGTAATGATTTTTTTTAATAACTCACAATATCATCACAATTAACAAACCCTACCCCTCACTCCCTGAATTGCGTCGACACCTCCCCCTTGTATTGCGAAGACAGTAGGACCCCCCCCCCCTCATCATCATTGAATTATCATCTCTTACGTTCAAGCTCTTGGTTAGTAGAATTATATTTATGCTAACTTTTAATTAGTGTTTGTGTCTATGTGAAATCTTGATTAACAAAGCTATATCTATGCTTAATAAATATGTGAAACGTGATGTTATGATTCTTGCATGATTAATAAGGATTAGGGATTTCAGGTTATTAGAAACACTAAAGAATCCGCTATAAAAGATGTTGATGTTGGGCGAACATGAACGAACCAGGTTTAAATGTTAGAAAAGATGTTAATGAATTATGTGTTTGCATGATCGATCCTTATGATGATGATAAATATTTGGTGCAACAGTGGGTTATGGAATATAAATGATAGAAACAATCATAGTTTAGCATAATTCGTTAATGAATTGGAAGTATGAAAATTCATATTATGTGCAATTTGTATTAGGTAGTGAACTAGGGTCATGAGAAATATTAGAAACATATTACTGTTGGGCTTTGTATCAGATTGGGTTGCACAAACAAACAGAGATACCTGGTTTGTATGTTGGGTCACGATGTTTAAAAACATATCTTGGACAGGCTTGAGACAAAGTGGGCCGCACACTAGGTGTTAATGGTAGAGGGCAGCTGGGCTTAGGCGTAGGCAGCCCAAACAACATACCTTGTTTGGGCCGCATGGTTTTGGGGTAGTTGGGCCGGTTGGTTTGCAAATAAGGGGAACGGGCCACAGGTTGAGTAAAACAGGTGTATTTATATCACGGGTCGCACCAAACTGGGGCGGATCACTTAGTTTAGTAATTCGCCAATTTTAGTATAAAGAAGTTGAGCGTGTGTGTCTTGTGAATCAGACGTGAATTTAATTTAGAACCACAACATGCTAGATAATTGCCTGAAAATACTAAGCTGATGCATTAATTGATTTTGACTTGAACTCTATGTATGTTACTTGTGCAATAACGGTGTGACACGTGAACGAGTATTGCATAAGTCATTTTGTGTAGAAATGCGTGATTTATGTGCATGTGAAATTGATTGTGGTCGGTACTCATGATAGGACGTGTTTGATCATCTGTTAAACAAGTACTTAATCTTACTGAGCAAACCAAAGGTGAGTTCATTACTTTTGAGCATGCGTCCCGGTGGTTGGGACAGTCAGTGGGTATCCCGGGGAGGGATAAGTCTTTTGGGTAAAAACGGGAATGTTGGATAATATACTCTTCCTATCACCTTTAAAGTCCCTCCGTGTTGTTTGGTTACCGGGGAGGTAACATGGTATTAGTTAGTAGCGCTACTTAGGTTTGGCAACCTCACCCCGTACCTGGGAGGACGGGTGTTGAACTAATGACCTAGTCATGACCAATCCTTTGATAGGAGCATTGGAGAAAGGGCAAAATAATCAGAAGCCGTCTTGTATTCGGGTTATTATCAACATTACTTTCGAAATTACATTCAATGGATTAACTAAATACTTGGTAACCAACGTTTTCGTAAACCTATGAACTCACCAGCGTTGTCTGATACACTAGTTGCATGCTCGCAGGTCGTTAGATTATATGGATTTGGAACTTGCTGTCTGAAGTAGCTGGAGTGGTCATGGGTCGTGCTGATTGGATACGAATGATGGGTTTATTGGTTACGTACATTTATTTTGAAACAGTTAAACTATGATTTCTTTTATTTGCTTCCGCTGAACATGTTGGTTTTCATTACTTATTGACGGTACTTTTCAGTAATAATTGATGATTTTATTTAACAACTTGTGATTGGTTCAATATGATTAGTGGCTCGTTATTGGTTTGTCACACGCATAATAGGGTTTCCTATGGGTGGTATTTTGGGGGTGTGACAACCAGTGCTTTATTTTGATGTTATTTTGCTACTTCCTTTGTACTAAATCAGGTATATGATACAAATTAAAGCTTTAGGTTAATGTATGAGGTAACATTGCTTTTCTAATACAATTTCAAAACAAATGTGGCTGCAGAATTATACTAGGGACCCACTTGTTTGATTAAACATCTCAGGAATGTCTATGGCTTGATTTGTCAATGATTCCTTAGTCAAAATCATGAGCTTCATACAAGCAGCAACATTGATTGTTTAAGACAAAAACAATAGTTTTTATTTGCCCCATTTTAGTCACTGATTCTTTAGTCAAAATCATTCTTCTAGCTATTTAATACTCTAATAATACTCGTTTTGTTCTCTGTCAACTGTCTGTTTTTGAAGGACTGAGTATACACGGCACTATCGACCCGTTTACATACACATGGGTGGGGTGAATTTGGATGACGCTTTATCTCTAATGGGTCAGATGGGTTAAGATAAATGGTTAAACGAGTTAAGACATTTGAACCTCCGGCAGCCACCATACCTTCAGTGATCTCCGACAAGGAACCACCGAACTAGAAGGGTTTAACTTTTTTGACCCTTGTGCTGCATAGATCTTAAAATGCCGTCACTTGGCCACAGCTAGAGTCAAATACTTCCATGGCCACCCGACCACCATCTATCATTGCTTCAACAGGTGCGCTTGCTATAGTTCCTTAACAACCTCCAAAAGAAAAATTCGATAGCAAATCCACTGTTTGGACTGATACGTTGAACCGTGAACTCGTTAATTTGATTGTTTTAGCTATGCTTACAAGGTGTTCGATGAAATGTCTGTGCTTTATTTTGATGTTACTTTGTTACTTTCTTTGTACTAAATCAAGTATATGCTACAAATGAAACCTTTACTGTTATAATTAATATATATGTAATCTTTCTTAGATATACGTAATGTATGAAGTAACAGTGCTTTTCTCTTTCTGATATGATTTAAAACACATGGGAACCATTTTGCAGTGCTATCTAATTAATAGCCAAATTGTTATTTCGGTAGGGATAGCTAAAAATGATGTTGGTTTTACAAAAAGGACATGAAATGTATGGTTAAATGGTTAACAAATTTCATGTGTGAGTAACTACATACAAGACATATATAAAGGTTTGTTAACTTAATTGACAATATGATCGAAGTTTCTATTGGAAAAGTGAACCTTAGGGTTTTTTTATTTTTCCTAAACCCGCTGGACAAATTCATTTGTTTGATTAAACCTCTCATGAATGTCTATGGCTTGATTTGTCATTAATTCTTTAGTCAAAATCATAAGCTTCATACAAGCAGCAACATTGATTATTTAAGAGAATTACAATAGTTTTATATTTACCCCATTTTGTTGGTTTAGGCCCCACACTCACACACTCTACTCACACTCTATCCACACACTGAAACTCACGTAGAATGTGAATGTAAAATTGTAAGTTAAGAAGCAACATTAATTCAGAGAAAAATGGAAGGCTGTACAACCTAAAACAAATTATTTCAATAAATGACAACGTGCACCAACGTACACTTTCTCCAAACTCGGTCAAACCCATTTAACCAGGATGATCCATAACCATCACCCATGACCCGTTCGAACTCCTAACCAGCTGACCCGTACCTCTGATCCGTTTTATGAACCTAACTAACCGATTAACCCAACACATTTTAGATGCTAAGCTTTAGGTGTTTTTACTTTTGGAGTTGCTGTGAAAATGCCCACCTCATGGCATTAAGGCATGAGAGTTGGTTGACACTATGTATATGACACTATGTTTTCATTATCTAGTTAACATCAGACCTCATAAATAAATCACCACTTTCAACCTATTATACATATACCCCTAATAGTCCAGCTATTTACACTTCTGCCATCACCTATTAACCTTTCAACCCCCAATTTTCAACTACTACAATCACAAAAGTCGGCGCCGACAAGGCAACAGTTCTGGCCATTTATTGGGCTAAATGGGCGGCAAAATAATAGTGTCAGGCAGGCAACTGCATGACACTCTCCTATTGGCTCAACAAAATTACGATTTTACCCCAGCTTTAAAATTACGATTTTGTCATCAGTTGTAAAATTATTTTTTTCCCCACTTCAAAATAAAATTACGCTTTTGCTCCCGGCTTAAAATTTCAATTTTGCCCTAGGTTCAAAATTACGACCTCGCCCCGTTTAAATTTACAGTTTTGCCATTATTTTTTCCCCCTTATAATTACGACTTTGCCATCATTTCAAAGTTATGTTTCTGCCCTGACTTAAAAATAAATTTACGCTTTTGCCCCCACCAAAAAATTTCACTTTTGCCCTCGATTCAAAATTATGATTTTGCCCCGTTTAAATTTACAGTTTTCCCATTAATTTTTTCCCTCATAGCCGTGTTACGATTTTGCACTCAAATTAAATTTACATGGTTAAATTACAATTTTCCCCCAGTGGAAAATTACAGTCATGCCGGCAGCTGTCTTACACTCCCCCATTGGTCCATTTAATTTACGATTTTATCCCTGAATAAAAATTATGATTTCGCCCTCAGTTCAAAATTACGTTTTCCCATCGTTTTAGTTTTCTTCGCAAAAGTAGAAAACTTTTTTTTAATTGGTTGACTCGATTTAATTTTTTTTCCGTGTCAAGGAGCTGCCTAACACTCGCTCATTAGTCCTGAAAAATTACAGTTTTGCCCTGAGCCGAAAAACGGTCTTATCATCATTTTAGTTTATTTACTGACAAAAGTATAGTAGTGTTTTTTTAAATGATTATGAATTATTCGGTTATCGCTCCGCAACGCGGGCGGGGCATCACGTAGTTATCCTACATATACAGGAGTTGAGGGAACAGTGCCAGGCAAGCTTATCCTACAATATACAAAAGGGAGTTGAGGGAACAGTGCCCAGCTTGCCTGGCACTTTCCTATTGGACCATCCATTTTTAATTTAATTTTATTCCTAACCTAAAATTACGGTTTCTTCCTTTGTTTAAAATTACGTTTTTGCCCCTAATTCAAAATAAAATTATATTTTTTCCCTGGCTCAAAATTTACGCTTTTGCCCTAGTTCAAAAACTCATTTCTAATTCTACTCCCAGTTTAAATTTACGGTTTTGCCCTCCGTCTAAAATTACGCTTTTGCCCACCCTTCAAAATAAAAATATGCTTTTGCCCCTCCTCGAAATTACGATTTTGCCCCCAACTCAAAATTACCTTTTCGCCTACAGTTCAAAATAAAATCATGTTTTCCCCCATAGCTCAAAATTATGATTTTGCCCTCAGTTTAAAATTATGATTTCGCCCACAGTTAAAAATATATTTACGATTTTGCCCTCTGTTCAAAATTATGATTTTGCTCACATTTTAAAATTTACGATTTCTCCACCAGTTAAAAATTATGATCTTGTCATCGTTTTACTTTTTTTTTTTTTTGCAAAACTATAGTACTGTTTTATTTTGCTTGGTTGACTCAATGTAACTTTTATTGTGTCAAACAGTTGTCTAACACTCACTCATTGGTCCTGACAAATTAGTATTTTACCCCAGCTCAAAATTACAGACCTGTTATTGTTTTAATTTTTTTAGCAAAATTATGGTAGTGTTTTCGTTTAATGGGTTGTCTAGATGTATTTTTTTAGATCGTGTTATAAGTAGTATGTACAAGTAACCTAAATACTTATAAAACTAAGAAATATTTGATTTAACGCCCTACAACGCGGGCGGGCATAGGTGTAATTTTTATTCGTTCAGGCATGCCTGGTACATGCTCATTTGTCCTGAAAAATTTCAATTTTGCTCACAATTTAAAATTATAGTCTTTCAATCGTTTTAGTTTTTTTTTAGTAAAAATATGATAGTGTTTTTGTTTTAATTTCTTGACTCGATGTAATTTTTTTTAGATCGTGTTATGAGTAGTATGTACAAGTAACCGAAACACAGACATACATGTTATAAGAGAGAAATATTCGGATTATTGCCCCGCAACGCGGGCGGAGCTAAAACTAGTTATATATATACATCTAAACCACCCTACACAATAGATTGAAATTCAAAACCCTAAATCTTCAAATTTTCACCACTTCGGTTCTGAATCACCAAATTCCCCAAATTCATCCATCAATTCGCCAAAATTCGGATCCTGCCGCCGGAAAGACACAAATCCGGTCGATCGTCACTCATCTCCGACGCGAATCACCGGCGATGCACATGAGATGCTTTTCCTCTTTTATTCCCCAATCTACTATCACCATCAGAAGGCGTCATTTTAACAAATTTCTAGGGTTTCTCAAGCTCTTTCGACAGTCGTGAATTCTAGGGTTCATCCTGATTCCAGTATGATGATCAATCTCTATTCTAATTCAAATGCATCTTCTTCTTCTATTGCTTCCATCGGCTCTCGGATTCGTGTCAATTATAAGCTGGTTATTGTTACGGCATTGAATCCAAATAGCTTTTCAGTTGCTTTCAGGTTATTAGATCTGTTTTCTATCTTGATTTCGTTATGGATTTGGTAGAAGTTTAAATGAAATTGATTACGAGTTCAATTTAGGTTTATATGTGAATCTAAATTCAATTCTGAAAATTTTAAGTAATATAGTTAGATCTGAATGTAAGCGTCCGTGATCTCTGCTTCCATGTTTCGTTGTGTATGTGGATTAGGTATCACATATGCATGTAGACTATCACATTTAGTGATTTGTGTAGAATGTTTTATGCATTGTAGTTCTAGTTAGGGTTTTTATAAGATTTGTAAGATTTTAGGTTTAGTAAATGGATTATTAAGATCACAGGATGTCCGGATCCTTTGATCTATAACGTATTTTTACACATAGATGGAATGATAATGGGATAAGATGTGGTGATCTACGGTTTCGAGAGCTATCGATCGATAACTGGATCTTGATTTTACATATAATTTGTATATGAAATGATTTGTTCTGTTCTGTTAATCTGTTCGCATTTTGCTTTGCTGCAAATCGAACAAGTTTTCATCTGCCTCGGTTTCGTAAAGTAGATCAATATATTAGGTGTGACATGATAACTTCATGTTATTATATATATACACACACAGAGATTTTTTTTTACTATGATCATGATTAGTGTGAGTGTGCGAGTGCGACACAAGTAATGTTTTTATTTTTACGTTTGAGTATGTCTATACTGTTTCATAACATGCCATTTTAGTGGTAGTGTATTACTGTATTAGTGTATGTATATGAGTAGTTGTATAGCCTGAGATTGTCGGTTACCTTTTGGTTAGTCTGTTAGGTAGCTCCATTGTAGTTCGTTCTCCTATATATAGAATAGAGCTTCTTATCATACACTTTGATTGATTCGCTTTCATATGAGATAGATGAGTTCTTGGTGACTTTAAGTGTAACGATTCACAAAAGTTGTGACTCGTACTACGATTTGAAGCATCTTTTGAGGAATTTGATCCATTTCTGAACGCTTATGTGTGATTGTAATGCCAGGTTTTAACCTAACTTCCAGTTATCATACGATTCGGCACGATTCACAAAAGTTGTGACTCGTACTACGATTTGATTCGTTCAGTTCTTTGTCAAACTGGTCTACATTCCGATCAGCAATATCATTGTTGGCGCTACATAGGGTAAGTTCTGTGTTATTGTAAATTTAGAAGTAGCAATATTGAGTTGTCACCTATTCTTGTTATTTGTTAATTGTCACATTTAATCTTATTATTATTTTATAAATTTCTTAGTTATTAGTTTGATATTGTTAGAATCTTTTATAAAAGCAACCTACTGTAAGGTGAAAGTAGTGCATCTTTTAGTGAATTTGTTAGCTCTGTTGTGGTTGAGCTTGATTCTAAGCATGGTAGTCTGTTTTTTATATATGTTTTATGATTACAGTCGAAGAAAAGCGTCAAACAGTGAAAATTCATGGAAGAAGACTGCGCAAAGTCACGGTGAATGATGATGAAGAGGAAGATGACAAATTCTTTGATGTTAAATCAGATTTATCTACTGCTGTTTCTGAATTTAAATCAGATGACAAAAAGTTTTCGTTACCTAGTGAGATCGCAAAGAAGCCATACCCTCATCAACTTGAAGGTGTGAAGTGGCTTTGGTCCCTTCATTGTAAAGGCAAGGGTGGTATTTTGGGTGATGATATGGGCCTCGGGAAGACCATGCAGGTATATGCATTTGTATCCTCTTTTCTATACGTTTGAAAAGTATATCTAATGACTTCATTCTTTCATGTCATTCCAGATTTGTGCCTTTTTGGTAGGATTATTTCACTCAAACTTGATAAAGAGGGTATTAATTGTTGTTCCCAAGACATTGTTGCCCCATTGGACGAAAGACTTAGGCGTCATTAATCTTTCGGGGAGGACGAGAGTGTGAGTTTGGATAACTGGTGGCATTTGGGGAAGACCATGCAGGTATATGATGTGAGTATTTCAAATATGATGACATAGCATCTAACATATCAGTAACTTTGACCGTGCTGACTTTTTTTCAACATGGTGGCAAGTTATGTGCTGACAATATGACATGTTTGTGGATCAACTTAAAGTGGAATTATTTCACGGTTCAGTAATAGTAAGGTTATTAAAGTGGAAATGTTATTAAATTAGAAGGGCAATTTTGTAATTGTGAATGCACAGGCATGCTCCTGTGATGTTAGCATGCTCATTTGACTTGCCAAAATAAGATTATTAGCTAAAAACTCAACACGAATTTTGTTTTTATGGCTGCAGGTCATTGCATCAAAACTTGAAAAGATTCATTTCGTTATTACGTTTTTTAAAGCATTTGAGTGTTTGGGAGAAAAAAAGGTGAAGTTATCTGTTTTCAATTTTTCTTAAATAAGCAGTTCCAAACATCCTTCTGATTTACCATTTTGCCACTGAAAAGAATGGACAAAAAAATTTGGTGCTGGTCCAACCTGTTTGACCTGTTACCGGCCCCCTAGATTTTCCATTTTGCCACTGACATTTTTCAACCTGTTTCTACAGACCATGGACATCTCAAAGATGACATCAGGGGATGCTTCTTTCACAGCACCTTTTAAACTTGTGGCTGAACGTGACGATTATGTTCATGCTTTAGTCGCATATTTTGATGTAGCGTTTACTGTGTGTCACAAACTCACAGGGTTTTCTACAGGTTAGTCAGTGCTTTTTATTTTTGAAGAAATATTACAACTAACTACACATCTTCTAGAATATCATGAAACTTCTAATATTTTGCCAATGGTAACATTATATGGTCATTTTTGTTTTATTTTAGAAAGAGTAAAATGCCATTTTCATTATATAGTTGTCAATAGCGGCTATAGCGACCGCTATAGCACGCTATGTAGCGAAGCGACCAAGTGCTCAACTTTATTCGAGCTATTAGCGAAATGAGAGACGGGGGCTTGGAGGCATATTTTTCGATGATTTAAACGACTATGATCAAGAAATGCTCCTCTCTTTTGCCACTGGTATATTCAAAACAGCACTCAGTTATTTGCTTGTTCATCTTAGAGGTGGCTAGATGGGCGGGTCGGGCAATGTGTCAAAATGAATATTTTTCTACCGGTCATTTGAATTGACCCGAAACACTCTGTCCATTTTTAGTAAACAGTTGGTGTGTCAAAGATAATCACAAAAGATACATTATTGATTTATTTCAATAGCTACTTTTTAATGATCTCATTTTCGCACACTGAAAATTGCAGAGTGCGCCAACTCTGTGCTTGATTCATATATACCAATTATAGAAAGGAGAAAAGATATGCCATTCACTGATAAACACAAGGCATGGCAGCAACTGAGAAGGGGCCGTTATGTGGAATTCAATTTGGTACACACTTTTGACATACTTATTGCTATTAGCTTATTATTATTAATTATTATTTATCTTTTACTATCATGTGATTATAACCTTTTGAACAAATAAAAGGTGTATGATCGAGGAACAACATTCGGTCTTAAAACTGGAGGTTAGATTGAAAGCATTCTTGTCTCTTTGCCGCTAACAGCCAGATGGGAATATGACCATGTAAGTATTGAGATGAATGGGTTGGATAACGGGTCAAACGAGTTCGGGTTGAACCATATTGGTTGAATAATCATTTTCATACCGGTTGCAACAGCCAGCATTATTGATTTTCATATAGTAAAATGAAAACTGTCTATTTATCCTTCCTTTTGCTACAAATATTCACATTTACATTTAATCATTATAATTATTTAGCTCTTTTCATTTTTTTAACCTAATATGTGTTCGTTGTGGATTCAATTGTTTTTTTCTTATGCTAATCTTTATTTTTGTGATCTTTTTGTAGTCAACGTCAACCAAAGGCTGTTGTGGTGAACTTTTGAAACCCTAAGAACCTGAGCAAAGCAGCAACATTGGCGTCAACCAAAGTTTTGTCGACGAAAGTATTGTTTGTTATTTGCAATAGGAACTTTGCAGATTTAAGTTGTTATGTTTAAATTATATTGAAGCCTTTTAATTTATTAATTGCTGAAAGGGTTAGGTTATAATGTTTGAAGCAAGTTGAATTTTAAACAGTTTTTATGGGTTTTTTTCTGATTTTCCTGCAAATTTTTTTTAGCAAAAAATCTGAATTTTCAGTTTTTTTTTTTAAATTATGTTAGATATTCCGTTACAAATGAGTTGCATTTTTTGGATATTCCGTTGCAATTGTGTTACAGAACTCTACTAATAATAATTAGAAAATGCGTAGGAAATGTGTTACAAATTTCCGACACCATATTTCGTCGGAAATGCGTTGAAAATTGTGTTGTAAATGTGTAGTAAATAATTTGCAACTAGGCTTTTTCCAACATCAAAGTTTTGTTGCAAATCCGTAGAAAATTTGACTTTGTGACAAATTTGTAACGGAAAAGTGTGTTGAAAGCAGCTTTTTTTCTAGTAGTGGTTATACAGTTTTCTTATAGCCTATCTTTTTTACTTTGTTACATATGTATATGACATTATGTTTGGATGTGCAGCTAAAACAAACCCGCTATCTGACACTGTCGAGCCGATAAACTCTAAAGAAAGGAGAATGGAAAAACCAAGCAAAACCCGGTAACTTCAAATGTAACCATGGGTAAGGCCATGGGTTCAGGTTCTGGAGACGTGCTGGTACAAGTGCTCTAAGACCCACATCCAACCCCATGGCGGGTTCAACAATGGGAATGGGTGCAAGGCCCGGGTTTGGAGGTGGTGGTTGTGGAGGTCTAAACCATCCCACGGGAATGAACAATATGCCTCAAAATATGGGTATGCGAATGAACAATATGCCTCAAAATATGGGTATGGGAATGAACAATGGCCACCTGCCGCCAGATTTATGCCGCCAGGAAATTATAATCCGATGATGGGTAGAGGTGGTGGTTATGGTCAGCAACCTTATGATGGCTACAGATAGAGTTGCAGTGGTAAGCATAGTTATTGTGATACAAAAAGTATTCTTTTTCCTGATAATTTTGTAATTCTTTTTGATTCCGTATAGCATTATTATTCTGTTATAACCAATATCAAGTTACTTGATTTCTATATATTCAAAACATTATTGTCTCTTAATTTTGGGTCATGTAATGACTAGTTGCAAACACTAAACATTAAATTAGAAATCAGTTGATGTTACATTCACTTAGACTGCCCGTAGTGGGCGTTTTTTTTTTAAATTGCCCTAACACGCTCCGGTGCCGCCCCCTAGGCGTTTTCCGGCGTTATTCGCGAAAAAAAGGACCTTGGCGTTTTTTGAAACACGCCGAAATGGCAAATCTTTGGCCAATCAGATAAGAGCATGTGGTTTAAAGAGAGAGAGATGAAATTTTGGGGTTTGAGTTTGCCGGATTTTTTGGGGTTGCCGGAATTTTAGCCGGAGATGGAGATGTTGCAGGTGTCACGGTCACGAAGAAGAAGAAGGATGGAGGTGGGTGGTTGTTTTAAAAGTTTCCTCAGTTGTCACATTAGGCCCCTGTGGTTTTAAACTTCAATATCTTTAATGTTTTAAGTTTCAAAAATGCTATATCAGTCCCTAAAGTTTTGTTTATTAAATGTCTCATTTGGATCTTTTATAAAACTTAGGGGGCGTTTGGTTCGCGGAATGATTTGTAATTGGAATTTGTATAGGCATTAGAATTTGAAGGAATTGGTTTTTTGAATTTAAACTTTCCAATTGGAATTGGAAATTGTTGGAATTGGAATCTTAATACCATTTTTGTTGTGTTTGGTTGTCAAATGAATTGGAATCCATCACCCCGGCACCCACAACCACCAGTTCGGGTCGAAACGTTACGGGTCGAAACGTTTCGCGTCGAAACGTTACGGGTTGAAACGGTTTGAGTCGAAACGGTACAGGTCGAAACGGTACGGGTCGAAACGGTTCGTGTCGAAAGGGTTTGAGTCGAAATGGTATGGGTTGAACGGTACGCGTCGAAACGTTTTGGTTCGAAACGGTACTGGTCGAATTGGTACGGGTCGAAACGGTACGGTACGGGTCGAAACGGATCGCATCGAAACGGTACATGTCGAAACGGTTCGCGCCGAAACGGTTTGAATCGAAACAGTTCGGGTCGAAACGGTTCACGTCGAAGCGGTACAGGTCGAAACAGTCGAAGATTCCAATAAATTTACTTTAATTTCCTTCACATATAGGAATGATTTTGAATTCCTTTAGTTAAAGGAATTTGAAGGAATTCATGCCTAATTCCAATTCCATCAAATTCCGTGAAACAAACACCTTAAGAGATGAAATTCAAATTCCAATTCCCTTAAATTCCACTGAATTCCTGCGAAACAAACGCTCCCTTAAAATTTTGCAATGTAATTTTTTAGTATTGTAATTTTATTTAATTTAACGAAGTATTTTAAGTTTTAAATTAAAAAAATAAATAATTGTGTAATGATTGGATGGGCGTTATTGGGCATTATTCCCACTACGGCACTTTTGCAATAACGCCCAATAATGCCTCCCATGTTGACTGGACTGGCACATGACAGAAAACGCCCCAGGATGGGGACATTATTGGGCTAACGACTACGCATGGTCTTAATAAGCTTTTTTACTAAATTTATGAATGTTGGTAAGTTAAAATGACTACCCGTAAAGGTGGGACGTTTGATGTAAGATTTGAAAAGAACTGATCAAAACCACAATACGACCTTACCACAAGATCGTTTCGGTAATTTATACAAAATAGACATATAAAGACTTACGAGTCTTTAACGATTAATATAAGACTTACTATTTGTTAATTAGTTTTTTATGTGTTGTGTACTATTTACATGCACATATATATCACTTGACCGTATGAACTTGAGACCAGCTTCTACATTTGTTAACTAGTTTTTTATTTATACACACACTTACCACTTAACCGAAACAATATGTGCTACACATTTAGGCCAAAAAGGTCCGGCTACCATCGATCGGAGACTGCGCTAGTGACCTAGCCCGTCACCAATTCTAGAGGAAATCCACCTCCCGACGGTCCACTATGGTAAAGGGGCCCACTGTGGTAAAACTCATGGTTCGCACACACATTTTGTCATGAATGAGACTTCAACTGACGACCTCTCCTAGTGAAAGTCATCTGGATACCCACCACTTAAAAGTTGAAAGATACTGTTCCAACGTATCAATTGGGTTTGAAGAAAACGCGTGAAGACTTCTGAGTCTTTGACATAACCAACTTTGTATTCTTTAATCAGAGACAAATTGTGAAGACTTGAGTCTTTGGACGTCTAATTCCACGTAAATTTTAAGCACGTATATATGTGGTTATGAAAATTGAAAGATAATCAACTTGTCATATAAGTCCTGCATGCTCCACATTCCACATGAATTCTAAACAAATATGTGGTCATGAAAATAAAAAGAAAATTACCTTATTTGAAAAATCAACACAAACTCTGTTTTATATGAGGTAGGTTACTAGGTTATTTTAAATTTCTTGTGTATATAAAGCTGGGCACATTTGGTGACATATCAAACATTTAAGATTTGATACAACAAAAATGGCAAATAAGATTCACCATAAACATTTTACCCATCCTATTTTCTTCTTTATTCTTACACTCTTTGTGTTGGAATCATTTACCACTACAATTGCCCTTGACTGGTCTCTAACACCACCTCCGACTTCCCCTGGCCATCGTACTGGTAAGTGTACCAAAAAGGAGAGACAAGCTCTTCTTCATTTCAAATCAAACATTCATTACGACCCTCGCGGCCTTCTCGATACATGGACACCCGGAGAAGAAGAAAAAGTAGCAACCAATGATTGTTGTTACTGGAGCGGAGTCACGTGCAACAACCAATCCCGTGTCACCAGCCTTGACTTGAGCTATGGAACTCTTGAAGGCAAGATTAGCCCTTCATTGCTTAACTTAAGCTACTTGAATTATCTTGATCTTTCTGTCAATTCGTTTAATGGAACGATTCCCATGTTCATTGGTTCCATGACCCAATTAAGGTATCTTGACCTTGGTGGGAATAGGTTTAATGGAACCATTCCCATGTCCATTGGTTCCATGACCCAATTAAGGTATCTTGACCTTGGTGGGAATAGGTTTAATGGAACGATTCCCATGTTCATTGGTTCCATGACCCAATTAAGATATCTTAACCTTGGTTGGAATGATTTTAGAGGAACCATTCCTTCAGAACTTGGAAACCTCACAAAATTGCAAGAGCTTTCACTTGTATATCTGAGTAATTGCACAATTGAAAACCTAGACTGGCTGTCTCATCTTTCTCAGTTGGATAGACTTGACATGTCAGGTATATCTCTGGGCAAAGTAGACAACTGGGTAAATGTGATTTTAAGTCTTAAAAAACTATCATCTTTAGACTTAGAAAGATGTGACCTCTCCCATGTGATGCACCCGTATTCTTATTCATATGTCAACTCTTCTTTTTCTTCATCTATTGTTTCCCTTTCTCTCTCTGAAAACAATCTCAACTCATCCATGTATCACTGGTTGTTCCCTTTAACCAGCAATGCACTTGAATATCTTGATCTCTCTGGGAACATGTTAGATGGGATTCCCAAATATCTTGGAAATCTCTGTGGTTTGACATTTTTGTTTATCAATAGAAACTTAATGCCTATCAAGTTACCTGATTTTCTAAGTAACTTGTCTGGGTGCACATCAGTTAATTTACAATATTTGGATGCCTCATATAGCCAATTCACAGGGTCAGTGTCAGATGATATTCAAAATTTTTCATCCCTACAAGAGCTAGATCTTTCTAATAATCAGTTAGATGGAACTATAAGTGAAAAAGTGTGGCAACTACCCAAGCTTCAAAGACTAGACGTTTCTTCCAATTTTCTTACAGGTTCCATCTCCGAAAATATTGAAAAGTCAAATATTTTATATGTTGATTTTTCAAACAACTCACTGGAAGGAGTTCCTTTAGAAGCTCACATGTCAAACATTTCCAGCATAGAACATATTGACTTGAGTTCTTGCAAGCTGGGACCTCGTTTCCCGAAATGGATTCAAACAATGAAAAATCTTTCGATTATTGATCTTGCCAATACCGGAATTTCAGATAACATTCCAGAGGACTTTTGGAAAACGTGGCCTTCTCGTTTGAGTTATTTGAATATGACGTTCAATAATATTACCGGGATAGTAACAGATTTGTTATCAAATTTTGACTCTAGTTATTCAACCATAGATTTGAGTTCCAACAACTTTTATGGTCATATACCGAATGTTCCTTCCAGTTTAGAATGGCTAGACCTCTCCAAAAATAATTTATCTGGACAAATCTTCTTTTTGTGCCAAATTGTTGATGGGTCTTTGAAGTTTCTTGATCTCTCACAAAACGCATTCACAGGACCAATTCCAGACTGTTTGTGGCATTTTACAGAACTAACAATTCTTAGTTTAGGATATAACAATCTGTCTGGGAGGCTTCCTACTTCTATTAGTTTTTTGCTCAATCTTGAGGTGTTGTATTTATTCAATAACAGCTTCTCAGGAAAATTGCCCTCATCTTTGATGAATTTCACCCAGTTAACCACTTTGAATTTGGGGGCCAACAAGTTTTCTGGTTACGTGCCTGGTTGGATTGGGGAAAGGTTATCAAACTTGTATGCTCTTATCTTAACATCAAATAAATTCATTGGAACCATCCCTTCAGATTTATGTCAGTTAGCATATCTACAAATTCTAGACTTGTCAATGAATAAACTCCAGGGAGTCATCCCCTCATGTCTCGGTAATCTAACTTCCATGGTTCAAGATGGATCGGTAGTCAGGGAAGGAAATGTGCATGAATTGCTATCTCTTAACGATAGTGGGCCCGGCGTGTATGTTGACCGTTCCATGATCAAGTGGCAAGGAAGTTTGCGTGAATTTAGCAGCACTCTAGGATTTGTAAAGATCATCAATTTATCAAGCAACAATTTAACTGGAAAAATCCCGGATAAACTAACCGATCTTCATAAATTGATTGCACTCGACTTGTCAATGAACGCTCTAGTTGGAGAGATTCCATCAAAAATTGGTGAGATGAAAGAACTTCAAATTTTGGATCTATCTAGAAACAATCTAAGAGGAGGACTACCATCAAGCATGTCTCAAATGACCTTGCTAAACTATCTAGATGTGTCGTATAACAGCTTGTCAGGAAGAATTCCATCTAGCACTCAACTCCAGTCCTTTGATCCTTCAAGGTATACCGGAAATGCAGGATTGTGCGGACTTCCCTTGACCAAATATTGTCCAGGAGATAAAGTATTAGAAGGTCCACCCGTCAGTCGTGAAAGTATGGAAGGCGGGGAAGGCATAGACGATCTTCAAAGATGGTTTTATATCGGAGGGGCCAGTGGTTTTGTTACAGGATTTTGGATGGTGTGTATTGCTTTAATTGTTAATCGCCGTGGGAGACATGCTTTTTTTCACTTCATGAATAGCCTTGAAAATTGGGTTTATGTGAAAGTGATGGTGTTCATTGCAAAAGTACGAAGGGTTTGACAACCATAGTTGTAAGTTGGATTTCATTCTTGTTTTCGTGTGTTGTATTTATTTCTTCTTGTTCACATTTAGGGATACAAGTATGGTATTGTAAAATGTAATGCACTATTAAGTTTTAAGTCTGTTTGATGAATAAAATTGCCACTAACACCATGGGTGGCCATTTCGCTTTGTTGTGTCAAATAGGACATTATGCTATATTGTGTATAAACAGGACTTGCAACTACTAGTCTTTGCAACATCTCACCACTATTCTTAAGACCCAATTTAAATTTTAAAGTAAACTTCATTTACAACCCGTGGTTAGGAATCTTTGGACATGTAATTATATATGTATTTCATTATCTATTGAATATGTAATTAATATATGTATATATAGTATCTATAAAAGTATTAAAGTTATTAATCGATGTTTTGCTATTAATCGATGGGCAGGTTGGTATTTTGGGTAATTAACATTAATTTCACTTGTGTCTATGAGTTTAATTGATGTTTTGCTAATTATAATATAGTTGTTTAATAGGTAACAGGAAATGTGGATACTGAGCGTGATCAATATATTAATCTAAGAATTTGGTGGGCTTATGCCAAAGTATAATATGTTTTTTTTCATGTATTTTGATGAAAAAGTGGATTTGTGTGAATTATATAGTGTTATTAATGGTGAAGGTTGAAATTTGTGGTGGTGGGTGGTGGTTGCAAGGTGTCAGGAGTTTTAACGGTGAAGGTTGCAAAGCGTCAGAAGTTTTAATCAGGAAGCAAGATTACCAAAATGCCCCTACAGCTAACGGTCAAACAAACGCTCAACGGACGGAAGGTTGTAACTTTAATATATAGAAATTTGGAAACAACATGGATGTAGATGTCCAAAGGTTTTTTAAAGGGGCCAAAATTGTCAGACGAGTCTAACCACTGACGTTTACTCTAAATTTTAATAAAGCATAGACGTGAAATATCCTAAACCAACTCCTGGTAACATGAAACACATACCAGAACCTCTGGTTCAACGCTAAATGAAATTCTTGAATGCACAAACAAGACTTCACTGCTCTTCATGAAATGGGAGACTATTGGAACGGTGTTGATGCATGCACTTCAACGAATACATGATGAAAAACATATTGGCCGCTACACATTGAACACGTGTGCACGCCAAGCTGAAAGCTGGACACTGTCGTTGTAAGTTAAACAATGGTTGCAACCAAGCTAGTCGCAAGAGCTAACTATTTGAAAGATGTATCAAATAAAATTGTCTTAATGTAATTAATTTGTTTAATTACCATAATAATTTTGCAATTTGTTTCTTCATGTAGGGATATAAATTAAACCAGCTGGTTCTATTTGTCAACCTCAAATGTGAAAAGTCAACGGATTGCTGACTTAAACCGTTGACCTCACATGTCCATCAAGTATGACTTGCAGAAACATGTAACCCACGTTTATCATTGATTTCATTAAAAATGTGTATTCTAAATAATAACATTAACCTATAATAATATAATAAAAAAATAAAATTGGGCATTATCTTTGCAATTTGGTTCATACCATTGACTTGTAGAAGTCAACCAGTTGGACTTCCTTTCCCCCGCTACAATCATTAAATTCAAACCAATCACTCAACATTTCACACAACAGAATCTCCGGGAATATTCCGGTGTCTTTCGGGAATCTAAAGGGTGTGTGAGCAATAACAAGCTGACACAGTGACACGTAAGACTCCGGTTGGTGAACAAATGAACACAAAAAACGCGTTCAATGACTCCGGTTGGTGAACAAATGAACACAAAAAACGCGTTCAATTATTCTGCAAACAGTGGATTACGCGGTATGCAGATTATAGTCAAATTAAGTTTGGTTTGCGTGTTGGGCTATTTTCATGAATCATGATCTGCTCACTGAACTTTCTACATTGAGTTAACTGTCATTTTTGTCCTTTTGGTTTGTCTAATTATGTCGGTTCAGGCCAAATTTCAAATTTGTACCATTTCCGTCCCTAACATTCCTAAAACATGTCTGTTCCATCCAAAAAGCTAAGGTTGAACAGAATAATTGGACAAACCACAGGGACGAAAATGACAATTAACTCATGTTTTTTGGTTTTGGACGGAACTGACATGTTTCAAGAATGTCAGGGGACGGAAATGTTACAAATCTAAAATTTGGTCTGAACTAGCATAATTGGACAAACCATAGAGACGAAAATGACAGTTAACTCTTCTACATTTGTTCATATTATAATGAAAATTTGTAGCAACATATTTTAAATTAAAAGTCTTTATTGTACTATAGTTCAAGAATGTGTGTTACAGTTTCCTATTCTAGCAAGTAACCGCCTTTTGTTTCTGTTCTTGCATAAATGTCTACTTAATTCAAAAGGGTAATTCACAAAGTCAAGAAACAGTTAGAATCTCAACTAAAATTCATAAAGCAACTAACTTCTGGAACGGTCATAACTGAACTATGAACCAAATGTCGGTTTCCCAGTTTCTATATTTAGCAAGACATCGGCTTTTGTTTCTGTTCCTGCAGAAATTTCTATTTCGCTCAAACGGTTAAATTTTAGTGTTTCTTACCTTTAGCTGCATAGAGTATGCAATGCCATCATCTGCTGTTGTCTCCCTCATACACCCGTCAATCATGACCCGTAATCAAATATATAAGTTGACATGGGTCACTCAGTTATGCAGCGGGTCGCTCCTTATTAAACTAGCCAACTTAGAACGGGTCCAGTTGATACTCTTCAAAATAACCCGGTTTGGCCGGTGGACCCGTTAACTGACCCGACCCGACTGCTATGAAATAATATCTATTTTTGGCGCCAGTAATTATTTTCTAAAAACAAGAATTTTGGAAAAAAAGTGTTTCAACAACCCAACCCAACCCACCTGACCCGTTTATTTTGCCTCTTTTCGACTAGGGGTGTCCAAACTGCTCGGCGCTCGAAGATCGTTCGACGATCGTTCGAAAAAGCTCGGAAATTTGCTCGTTCGATTCTTTGCTCGGTTAAAACCGAACCGAGCAGCTCGGTTCGGTTTAAAAACGAACCGAGCACGAGCATAGGTACGCTCGCTCGTCGCTCGTTCGGTTTCGATCGAATTTATTATTATTATATATATATATTATATTTATTAAATATAGATATATTATATTTATTAAATATAATAAACATGTAGCATATCCAGCCCCTAGAATCATCACGTCTTCATATCTTCAGTTCAATGCATGTTTTGGAAGTTATTTTGCATTTTAGATGTTCTTAAACATTAAACATTTGGATGACATTTTGTGTTTATTTTTGTGGGACTTTTTATGTTTGTATTTTGTTAAGTTGTTAAAGTGTGTGTGAGACATATAAGTTGGTGAATTTTGGTGAATGAATAACTGCGTAGGAATGCTAAATAAAACTGAGCAAAAGCGAATCGAACCGAGCGGCTCGGTTCTAAACCGAACCGAGCACGAGCATAAGATTTTCGCTCGATTTCCTAAATCCGAACCGAACCGAGCGGCTCGGTTTCAAACCAAACCGAGCACGAGCAGACCTCCGTTCGGTTCGGTTCGGCTCATGAACACCCCTATTTTCGACATACATGTCTAAACCAAATAACATAAATTTATTGTTGACATTATTTGTAAAAATAAAAAGTAAAATTTTGGTAAAAAAAAGTGTTTCCGGTCACCCTAACCCACCTGACCCATTCATAATTCATTCATTGTGCCTCTTTAAGACATACATGTCTAAACCAAACAAATCACAGAAAGATACTTGACGAACGATACTTGACGAACGATACATTTATATAGAAGATAAAAAAATATACTAAAACAGTAAAACCTAAGTTTTATCGTTCTTTTACTTTATTTAACTCGTCAATGAAACCTGTATTTATTTTAGTTTTTCACATAGCATTTGTTTGGTAAAGTATGCAAACAATGATGAACCCGCATATAAAAAGCAACAAACTTTACCAGAATTTGGAGAGTTTTCTGCACAAAATTTACTCATTGTAGGTCCTGCATAAAATTCCATTTTAAAACCCGCGTATAAAAAGCAACAAACTTTGCCAGAAATCGGCTTTTGTTTCTTTTCATTTCATAATGAGACTAAGACCCGAACTCGTGCTTCCAGTTTCTACTTTTAGCAAGAAATCGGCTTTTGTTTCTTTTCTCGCATAAATTCCTATTTTGCTCAAACGGGTAATTCAGAAGATCAACTAAACGGTTAAAATCCCATATCAGAACACAGAAAGCAACAAACTTTACTGCCTTAACTCCCGTTTCACACAAAAGGGTAGTTAAAAATTCAAGAAACCGTTAAAACCGTACATTAGAATACTGAAAGCAACAAATTTACCAGAATTATCGTAAGGGGACCAAGAACCGAATGTGGTAGCAGAACAAGAGTTCCGGAAGCTCATTAATAACATAAGTTCGTACATAATAACATGAGAGAGCCGGCTTAAAGGAATTACAAAACAAAATCTAAAATGTAGCTCGGATATTTGCAGGAATTACACTCGATCTTTATATCAAATTTAATATAGAAATGAAGGGATGAACTTACAGCCAATCGTTTCTTATTCTATAAACACGTAGATTTTTTACGAAACGTCACAGAATCGAGCAAAAGCAAGCACTATTATCCTCTTCATTGTCTGTATCCCCTGTTTCACTGTCGTAAAAAACGCAAATGATACAAGAATCAAGCTCCATTGCAAGATCTTTACTTTTTTATGATCAGAAACCGAAAATCCCCATGAATAAAAGCAACAAGATTTCGAATTTCCACAACTTTACAAAATAAAGTAACACAATGATAAAACTTAATCGTCGATTCGACAATCACCATCGAAAGATTATTAAACTTTATTTGAACTCTAGCAAGATTCACTGATCAGTTCTTGATTCAATCTTTTCTCAAACTTATCCTACACATGGTTGTAAAAATCCCGACTAGTCTCCGATTAATCACAAATCGGAGGTTCACCGATTAATGGCCGATTAATTGCTAGGCGGTCAATGGCGGTCCTATTCCGGCCAAATTTTGGCAGGAAGTCGGCCAAATTTCGACCAAACCTTATAAATTCCTTACAGTTACTTAAAAAGATGGGTTAATGGGGGGTTAAAACATGTCTACTTTAGAAAACTACATATAAAAATGTGTATGTATATATATATAACTAAAAATTAGAGTGAAGGTAACTTAAACCTCTAGAGAGATCTAAAGATTACATATAAAAATCTCCATCTGATTAATTCCGATTAATCCCTATTAATCCCGATTAATCGCTAGTCGGTACCCCACCGCCCGACTAGCGCCTAGCGATTCTTACAACACTGATCCTACATTTATGCTAAAATATCCTAAGATCTATAACTTTATACGATCAGAAACCGAAAATCCAGATGAACAAAACCGATAACAATCAAATTGGTACAAAAATATGTTCCCACATTCATAAAACTATAACTAAATGAAGCATTTAAAAACTAACCTGGATTCAAACTCTCTGATATCAACAAGTTGTTTCCCAAAATTATCTACCCATTGCACTTTCTTTCGGTCAACAGGCGAACCGGATCCCGAATTCGATTGCGATTTCGAATTGCACTTATTCTTCATACAACTCCTAAGAACACAAATCTCAATCTCTGATTCCTGCTTTCCATCTTCTAAAACCTCTTTTTCAGTGGCTTCAACAATCTCATGATTCTCATCAACATGATTGTGATCCGATTGATGATCAGTTACAGTTACAACTGATGTTTGAGGGGCATGATGGGAATTTTCTAATTTCAAAGTATTAGAATTGTAAAGATGAGAAGCAGTTGATGGTTTGCAGAAACATATGAATGAAGGACAGTGGATCTTGCAGAACAAAACCCTCATGAAAATACCCTTCATCAACTAATCAATCATCTGAAAAATACATATCAAGCAACAAACTTTACCAATCAAGATTACCCAAATTTGATGTTAAAGCCCTAAAAGTGAATTGGGTATTGTTCAATTGTTGAAATCTAGTGACAAGATCATGAAAAGGTGCAATCTTTGAAGAATTTAAGGCAAATAAAGATGAACTAATCACAACCCCATCAAACAAGAAACTTTACCAATCAAGATTACTCAAATTTGATATTAAAACCCTAAAAGAAAATTGGGTATTCTTCAATTTGTTGAAATAAAGATGACCCAGAAAAAAAGATCATGAAAAGGTGAAATCTTTGATGGATTTAAGGCAAATAAAGATGACCCAGAAGTTGGATTTGTTGATAACAAGATTCCTTGCAAATGAAACAAGTTTCTTGAAAGTGGAAAGTTAACTTTTGATGCAAAGAATGAAAGAAAAGAAGGGAATGAATATCTACTAAACAAGACTTTGTTTTAGAACATCAATGTATTATTATCTACAAATCTTGTGTTTTTTTGAGTTACTATAGTTTAAAGTGGAGGGTATAAAACCAAGACAGTTTTTTGTCATCTTTGTTATCATCTATCATAGAATGAGATAGAGGACAGAGGAAAGAACCACTCATGATGAATCTTGATTTACTATTTTACCTTTACTTTTACTGTTAGTAGATACCGGGAACTTTTTACTGGGTTTATTTTTCAAATATTTATACACATGATACCGAAAAAATACCGTAAAATATTGGATACTCAAAAGGGAAAATGTCATAGAAATGTATTAATTCGGTACCCATTTTTGATATTTTTTTCAGGATCGCTGTTCTCAGTTTGGTATGGTACGGTTTTTTACCCACTTTTAACCTTCGAATACCCTACGTATCGAGCACTTTTGGTACCAGTACCGATACCATACCGAACTAATTTCGGTATCAATTTGGTACCCTTTTTTGGTATTCTTTTTGTGGATCGGTACTTTCAGTTTGGTATGGTACAGTATTTTACCCATTTTTTACCTTCAAATACCGTACCTACCTGCACCCTACCGAGCACTTTCGATACAGGTAGCAGTACCATTTTTTTGCGATTTTGGGGACTGGTTCTTTCGCTAATGGTATGGTTCAATACCGGTAGCTTATCCCTAGTGAAGCAGGCTGATGACCTCTTGGTCTAGTGACGCTAGATGTTTAAAAGTGGTGTCGGTCTAAGGGGCTGTTTGGTAGCCTCTGAATGGTCATTAAGAGGCTACCTCTTAATGGAACCATTAAGAATTTTACCAATGAGAAGGCAGAAGAATGTGACATGTGATGATTTACCATTCAGATGTTAGCTCTTAACCATTCAGACTTGAGGTTACCTCTTATTCATTCAGAGGTTTTAAACCATTAAGAGGTAGCATCTGAATGGTCATTAAGAGGCTACCAAACAGCCCCTCATAAGTGAACAATAAGTTTATTTTAGGAGTAGATTTGACGGGGGTGTGTATATGCAGTTTAGAAAAAAATGGTAAGTGTCGAATGTTGGATAACGTTAAAAACCTACTTTTTATTAGAGTCACGTGGTCCGGATAACCGAGATTACGTCATCTCTCACATCACTCTTGTGCCTTGATAAAGAATATGGGGAAAACACAAGAAATCCTTTTTACGATCATTAGTAGATTCTTCCAACAAGATCAAGAATCTGATATTGGTAAACTAAAGAAATTAGTATTACACAAATTGGACTTGAAAGTTAACTAGCCAAGATCAAACTCAAACCAAAGAATTAAATATGGTCTATATTTTAATCATAACAAACAAATTAAGAAAAAATGAATAGGAAAGATGATTGGAGTGAGCTGTCAAGACAAATTATATAAATAAGTTATTGAAAAGTAGTCAAAAAGTTAGGAAAAGGATGCTAATAAAAAGCCACCAGTTTGCTATTTGGATAGTCAAAGTCCAAATTTTAGCACATTTTGTAGTCTTTGTAACTACTTTAAGGTACTAAGAATGTAGCATAGTGTCATTCTTCACTTGGTAAATGTCATGAGTCATGTTTTTCTTAACCTTTTTCTCTTTTTTCTTGGTGCTTTTGTTCTCCTATAGAAAGTGCATCTTGATAACAACTAAAGGAGTGTTCTGTTGGTTCCAGAAGTCACCCATAATAATGGTAACAACATGTGAAATAAGTAAGGTTTATTTTGTGTATTTTTTTTTTAATTTTCTCCTATAATTAGAAATCCTTTGAAATGTACAAATCTAACCTACACTTTGCTTCTTTTTTCATACATAATTTTTTTTATTGTCTCATACTAGTAAAATTGCCCCGCGCTGCGGCGGAAATCCGATAGGCATCGATTCGTTTCACTACATTATCTATACGGTACTGACACTTAGTATAACAACCGAAATTAATGTCATGATATGCCCAAAAGGATGGCGATATGTGTTTTATATCAATCGAATATCATAAAATGACTCGATTTTGATAGCACCAAGCTAGTACCAAGGTTGTTCGGTCACTATCGTTGTGGTACCGATGATGTTTAGTCTCATTCATTGTGTCTTTTCAGTCCTAATCATTGTCTTATTTTGTAGCATATTGTGCTTTGTCTGAATATGGTTTCTTTTGTATACGTAAATTGTGTTATTTGGTGTGTTCGTTATATTTTTTGTGTTGTTTATTGTGTTTTCAACTTTGGTCATTGTGTTTTTTGCTGCAGATTGTGTTTTTCATCTGAATTTTGTGTTTTTTACTATGCATTGTGTTCTTTTTTGTCCATTGTGTTTTTTGGTATGTTCATTCTGTTTTTTGTCTTGTTCATTGTGTGTTTTCAGTTCAAATCATTGTGTTTTTCCAGTTATGTTCATTGTGTTTTTTCTGTATGAACAAAAACCCACGTTTTTTTTTTCTAATTTTTATATGACAATATCATACTCATACTCATTGGAGAGGTTAAAAAATGTTAGATTTTATTGTGTAATTTTTTTTAGAGTTAAATGCCATTTTAGTCCCTATGGTTTTAGTCATTTTGACAGTTTAGTCCAAAGGTTTCATTTTTAACCTGTGGGTCCAAAAAGGTTTCACCGTTGCAAATTTAGTCCACTGGGTTAACTTCATCCATTTTTTCTGTTAGCCAGAAGGGCAATTCGGTCATTTTATATGTAATTTCGTTAACTAGAAAGGCAATTCGGCCATACAAAATGACCGAACCGCCCTTCTCGTTAACAGAAATAATGGATGAAGTTAACCCAGTGGAATAAAATGGCAACAGTGAAACCTTTTTGGAGCCACAGGTTAAAAATGAAACATTTGGACTAAACTTGCAAAAATGACCCAAACCACAGAGACTAAAATGGCATTTAACTCTTTTTTTTAAATAAAATTATCATACGAAAAAGTTACGAATGTTAAAAACAAGGGAATATGCATGTGTCATGCGCATGAGGAGAGAGAATGACAAGATTATTAAACTACCATTCCACCCAATTTGCTTAAATGTGTAAATGTGGGGATGGCGGTCGGGTATTGGTAATCATATATCCATACCCGATTGTAAAGTTGTGTTTCATACCCAGCCCAATACTCATCAGATATTTGTTAAGTAATTACCCGTCAGGTGTAGGGCATACCCGCAAATATCAGGTTTACACGTCAATTTGTTAAAAAAAATACCAATTGGGATTTCAAAGCACATTTCTTTTTTATTATTATAATTATCGTATAATTAACCCTGTATTAATTTATAAAATTTTCTCCCCTCACAAAAACACTATTCCTTTTTTTTCTTTTTAACCCTTTTACTTTTTAGATTTTACATTTTTAACCTAACTAGAATTGAGACCCGCCGCAATGCGGCGGGGATTCTTTAGTTATAACTAAGTCGATTTAGGACCCACACGTTATGTTAAACCTGTCAAACAGGAAAAAATAGACAATGTAAAAACGTTCACCCACACACGTACGTTGCGTCGTGTTACCTCGCAAAAATTTAGAACGAAACGTAAAAACGTTAAACCAAAGACGCACGTTGCGATGTGTTAAGTCACAAAATTTAGAATCAAGCATAAAACGAAAAATTGCAGAAAATGAAAACTATAAAGGACCAAAGTTGAAAGTAAAAGAAGTTGCGAGGATAGATTGCAAAAGATAAAAAGTTTTGGGTTAAAAGTAAAAAAAACAAATAGTTTTGGGTTAAAAATAATTTATTAAATACTTTTTGGTGAAAAGTAAAAAAATCATTTTTTTTAACCTCCAAAGCCAAGGTCACGACAACCATATGCATAACCATTTTTTCTTTAGAAAACCCCCAAAGCACACCCCGCGTTGTGAAGGGGTGTAAAACGGTGTCTAATAGTACTAATGTCACACAATCGTCATCGACCACCAACACTGACTCGACCTAGGATCTACGAGTTGCGACGAACCTGTCAAACATGAAAAAATAGAGGTAAAAAACGTTGAACCACACATGCACATTGTGCCATGTTAACTTGCAAAATTTGAAACAAAACATAAAAAGTTGAACCACACTCGTACGTTGTGTTGTATTAAGTCGAAAAATTTAGAACTATACGTAAAACGAAAATTTGCCAAAGATGAAAAGTATAAGTGACAAAAGTTGTGAAGTTAAATTGCAAATAATGAAAAATTTTGGGTTAAAGTTAAAAAAAATATGCAAGGTTAAATTGCAAAAGCTAAAAACCTTTGTGTTAAAAGTAAAAAATCAAGTTTAGTTTTGGGTTAAAGTTAAAGAAACAAATTATGTAGGGTTAAAATTACAAAAGCTAAAACCTTTGGGTTAAAAGTAAAAAATCAAGTTTTATTTTTTGAAAAACTCCTAAAGCACAAGTTACAAGTGATGATGCACTATAAAGTTGCTTATTTATATAGGAATAATAGTTTTCATCTTTTACATACCCCTTATAGTTTTCATCTTTTACACTTTTAACCTTATAGATTTTATCTTTTACATATTTGTCACAACACATTTTCTATTTTTAACCCCAACATTTTTTCAATTTCAACTTTGGTCCCTTGTACTTTACATCTTTTATAAATTTTTCATTTTACAATATGTTCTAGATTTTGCGAGTTAACATGTGCACACGCGTGGTTAAACGTTTTTACGTCTATTTTTTTATCGTTCAATGACTCCCTCAAAACTCCCGGGTCCTTAGCCGACTGAGTTATTATGGTCTATGTTTTACTTTTTTGGTCTAATTTTTGCAAGTTAACACGCTGTAACATGCGTGGGTGATTATATTTTTAAGTTTACTTTTTGTTACGGTCCTATTGCGAAGTGCGAGTCATGAATACTAGTTTTTTTTATATAACAACAATTATAAGTTAAAGTATACATTATATACAAATAAGTTTTTTTGTCATAAATGGTATTAGCACTAAAACGTTTATATAGTTTTATTTATATACTCTAGAACAAATAAAATTTAAATAATATTATTAAATACATATTTTAAAAGCATATTTTTTGACATAATTAACCTACTAAAATAAATCACTAATAGATAAGGGTTAAGAGAAAATAATTATACAAATAAAAAATATCGAGTATATGATCAGGTAAATCGGTATGTGGTTTTGGGTAATTGAGTCGGGTATCACCTAATCTCATACCCGTGATTTTTTCTTAAACTAATCTCATACCCGACCCATACCTATCGGGCTTCGGGTATACCCGTCCCATATTTTTTGAGTTTCGGATATAAAAGTCAGACTCAGGTTTTTTGTAATCCCTACATGTGAACACTTTGTAGCTTTCTACCCTTTCTAGTATTTTACGTTTTTACCATATCCTTAACCCAATATTGTATTATATACACTACAAAAGACAATGTCGGCAGCCTGCTCCCATTGGCCAAAATGGGCGGCTGCCATATTTATTATTTTAATTTTTTTTTCCGTTTTGCTCCTAGCTCATACTAAAATTACGCTTTTGCCTCCATCTCAAAATTACGATTTTGCCCTCAAGTCAAAATTAAGATTTGGTCTGCCACTCTCCCATTGGACGAACCAGTTTATTATTTTATATCCATTTTAAAATGACGGTTTTGACCCCCAGCTCAAAATAATATTACGGTTTTGTCCCAAATAAAATTATTTTCTTTCCACCAGCTAAAAAATACGATTTTGCCCTCAGGTAAAAAATGTTATTTTTTCCCGTTAAAAAAATTAGGATTTCGCACTCAGTTGAAAATTACGTTTTTCTCCCCTTCAAAATAAAATGATGCTTTTGCCCCAAACTCAAAATTACGATTTTGCCATCGGTTCAAAATAAAATTATGCTTTTGCCTACAGCTTAAAATTACGATTGTGCCCGTAGTTGAAATTTATATTACGCTGTTACCCTAGGTGGAAAATTACGACTTTGTCCCTATTAAAATTTCAAATCCCCCCCCCCCCCTCCTTCAAATTTACAGTACTGCCATCACTTTAGGTTTTGGCAATTTACGATTTTACCTCAGTCAAAAAATACAACTTTCCCTCAGTTAAAAATTACAATGTTGCCATTGTTTTAGTTTTTTTTTCAAAAATATAAAAGTTTGTTTTTTTATTGGTTGACTCGATTTAGTTGTTTTTCGTGTCAATGAGCTGCTGCCTAACACTCGCTCATTATTCGTCCACCGCCCCGCAACGCGGGCGGGGCATCTAACTAGTATAACTACAAATACAAGTTGGATGACCACTGCCATGCTGCTGCATGGCAGCTGGTCATTGGTCGACTTTTTTTATTATTTTGTCTTTTAGCAAGTTGATGTTTATTTTAGCCTTTACCTTTCAACATTTAATATTAACATTTACAACCCTTAACTTTTTAGAAAATTTATAATTATTTTTATGTGCTTATATTTATGTGTGTGTCGTTATAAATTTAAGTTGATTACATTTCTTTGAAAATGGGTAGGCTCAGACATAATATGTTTTTGAGTAAACTGCAATTTTACCCCCTAAGGTTAGGGGTCATTGGCATGTCTACCCCCCTAAGGAAATAATTGCAATTTTACCCCCCACTGTTTGCTGTTATGTCGCAACCTTACCCCCTGCCGTCAGTCAACAGTTATTTGACTGTTATAGGCAGGGGTATTTTGGTAATCTTACCTATATTTATTATTATTATTATTATTATTATTATTTATAAAATGAAATTATCATCATCATCTTCAAATAACCAGATCCACTCCCTCAACCACAGTAACCACTCCTCCTCACCACCTCCCACAACTCTTCCACCCTCACTCCTCCCTCTCCAGTGTAATTTTTCCGGCGAAACGCAGCACCGGCGGGCAACAACTGACACTGTGGGTGATGGTTCGATGTCGGAGGTGATGGTTCTGACGCAACGTGTTCTCCCCCAAAACCTAGTGAGAGGCTTTGTTCTCTCTCACACAAAAAGCTTCGATTCTTCATCTCAGGTATCCATTTTCACCTGCAAGATATGTGATGGAATTTGTAATGCCCTAACACGTTCTAACCAAATTTAACACAGCGGAAAATACATACTAAAAATTTCTTTATAAGTTATTCTTTCTTTCACTTAAATACATTAATCTTTTTTTATAAATTAATTAAAAACTAACATACGTATATCGAATTAAGTGACCACATACACACCCACGTACAATCCATGTCTTGACTCGATCTTCAACCGCATACGCATCTTGAGCAAACATTCATAAACTTGTACAACCTGCAGTCACCACAACCAATTACTTCATTAGCAACCAGTGACATAATATATATACTTTAAAACGTGCATAATCAAGCATCAACATCTCTTATTCTCGTTCATATGAGTCCATTCGTCCCTCCATTCGTACACTCTCGTCTGACTTCCATATTTAACCTTCATTCTCCATTATTAGCATACCTGCACTTCCATTTCTTTCTTAACAGAAAACAATTAGCATCATTATACTTCCCTATCCACTTTCGACTCCTTTTTCCGTAAACTTACCTATTTACTTCCATTGTTAAATACTTTCTCACATGTATCACAATAATCATCATACTACAATATATTTTACATCTAAAGTGTAAGTCCGGGATTTACTTACCTTACGTGTCCGTATTTGCATTCGCTTACTTGAGTCTTCTTGTCCCGTTAGCCTTCCACGCTCCCATCCATCTTGACATGATTCCTATACTTTCATGTCATTACATTTACATCCTTATTAGCATACATGATTATTCATATCAAGTTCATATCTCACATATGTATTTCATTAGCTGATTCAAACAAGCATATAGCATACTCAACATCATTATAACACAACCTTCACCTATTATTGTCATTTAGACATTTCATCAAACACGTGGTGTGCGTACTACTTCCTAGGCACCATGTACAACTAGTTTATGCATAATCTTCCTAGTTCATTCATATTTCATCAAATCTTCTTACTAATCAACAAGTATCATTAACACATAAACATCAAACATAGCATCATCATATCTCTCCTAATTCATCTAACAAGAATTCATCATACCCAGATAATACATCAATCTTTCCACAAGACTTGGACATAGGTGGTGATTCTAGTTATCATCTTCACCATAACTAACGGGTTTTACCTCTAATCATCAAATTAACACAAAACATACGTAACCCATGTTCTATACGAGGATTCTAACCCTTGTACATGGTTAATTTCATATTAACTCACGGATTAGAACATAACCCACTCCACCCATGATCACAAATCTTAGATTTAAGACATACCTTATGATCCCCTCGTGATGGTGATCATTTATCCATGCTCGGTTATGATTTTAAGCGTCATCTTGCCTTTCAATTTGAGCATAAAGATGAAGTTAGGGTTTGAGGCTCCTTGGGAGCCTCCTGCTCGTTGATGAACACACACACACGATGTGTGTCTATGTGTGTGTGTTGTTTACTTTTAATAAAACAACTTTCAAGTTGTTCACTTTGGTCCCTCATGTTTCGTTTTAATTAAATAAGGCTACAACCCTTCGTTTAATACCAACGATACTAATATTCAACTAGGTTAATTATTCCTAGTTAATGTTCATTTACGGGTTCACTTTTTCCCCTAACGGTATTTTACCTGTTCCTTTATATTAACCGGGTTTAAATTACCAAACCCATTTTTGGGGTGTTACAGAATTGTTCTTGAAATCCAAACTTTGGACATTGTGAACTTCTTGTGTAACTTCACCTGCAAACACACCCTCAAACATGAACTCTTAATCGATCAAATCCAACTACAACTTTACACGATAAAGTGAAAATTCATTAATATAAGATTAACCCGATGTTACGATAAGATCAACCAGCATGTACAAAATTTGGTAAATTTGACAAATTACTAAAGAAAATGATACTAAATGCAGGTAAAAGTGTACAAAATACAGTCAAATTAAAGGCCCAAAAACCAAATTGATCTAAAAATCAATCAAAATTAGTAAATTACCAAACACCTTAGCAGGCTTCCTTGACGCAATAGGTGGTGTTGACTGCAAAAAGACACCATTTTGATGTTGAATCTGTTGTTGGTGTTGCAATAAAGATCCATAGCTTGATGATCTTTCACCCAATGACCCACTAGTCATCTGTTGTTGTTGTTGCAATAAAAACACTTCAGATTCGTCTTTGCACAATACCCACAAAAGATTAAAGGTGTAAGAGTGATCTTGAAGTGAAAAGGGATGAATCTTTACCTCATTATTTGCAGATCTGGATCGGGTTCTTGTGTTGTTGATTGAGTGTGAGAAAAACCCACAATGGATTTGTTGTTGAATGAGATTTTAGGGGAATGGTGAAGAAGAGGATTTATTGAGCTCAGATGTGTGATCAGTGAAGTGGCACAGTCATTTATTTAGCTCAGATGTTGTGTTTATACTTTATATAATCATATTGTTGAAGTTTTTTTTACCTTTTTAATGTATTTTCTTTATTTATGTGTTTTTCATCCATTTTGTGTTATCAGTGAAGTTACAAGGCCTTCATTTTGTGTTATCAGTGAAGTTGCAGGGCCTTCATTAATGTATCTTCTTTATTTCTATGTTTTTCATCCATGGGTGGAAAAATAACAGATTCACTAGATTTATGTGTAATGAAATGTGGAAGGGTGAGATTTGGATCTTGAGAGGTTAATGGCGGTGGCAGTGGGGGTACCCGGTTGAGAGTGTTGGAGGGTGGTGGCTGGAGGTGGTTGAGGGTGGTGGCTGGAGGTGGCAGTGGTGGTTGTGGTGGTGAAAGGCGGTGGCAGTGGTTGCAGGGGGTAATGTTGTGTCTTAACACAAAGTACATGGGGTAATAACAAAGGACAAATTAGTAATTTACCAGTGGGGGGTAATTGTGCGACTTAACACGAATGTTGGGGGGTAAAATAGAAGGGTAATATAGTCATTTCAACTTAGAGTTAACAGATCTGTTATTGACTTTGACGCCGGGGGGTAAGGTTGCGACATAACAGCAAACAGTGGGGGGTAAAATTGCAATTATTTCCTTAGGGGGTAGACATGCCAATGATCCCTAACCTCAGGGGGTAAAATTGCAGTTTACTCTATGTTTTTTTTTTTTTTTGCATGTTTTTAGTTGATTTACATTTTCGTATAAATTTTGTTTTACAACAACTCGTGTCAAATATAATATGTTTTCATTAGACTTTATAAATTCTATCGAAAAACACAACACATATATCCATCTTAATCTCTTGAAAAATGTGATGCAAGTTTCGAGAATATAATTTGACCCAGCACCCATATAAGATAAAATAATGTATTTTGCAGATACCTATTTATATGTTGCTTTATTTTGTAGTCAAAATATCTAATAATTTTATTTAGTAGTTCTAATTCTAAATATATTTTCTAATTCTATGATTTCTGGCTTAGTTTATTCGTAGCAATATATCATTATGAAATTATCTCTAAAATCATAAAAAAAGGCCAAAGATATATTTTGTTTTACGGCCAAAAATCAAATTTCAGTACATTAAAGGCTCAACATTTGTTTAAAATATACAATAATACAAACCCATAGAGTTGATAAAGGTAGGCTACAAGCACATTTATCCCATATACGAATCCTATGTACCTGATTTTTTATTGTCATGAATACTATGTATGCTCATGCAGTCATTTGCTAAAGGGTAAAACTACCCTGTGGATGATGATTATAAGCTCTACATTTTTTTTAATTATTATTTAGGATGTCATAGGGGTTGTTTGGCAACTTCTGAATGGTTAAGTGTTGAACCAGTAAAATGTCTGAACCATTAAGAGTCAGTATAATGTTAACAGTTCAGAGGCAAATATCTGACCAATTCAGATTAGAGGTCTTAACCATTTAGGCTCTATATAATTCTTAACCATTCAGAGGCAAATTTTCGAACCTTTCAGACATTTGCTCACGAAACAAACAGACTGAACCATTAAGTGCTGAACCAGTAAGAGATCTGAACCATTAAAATCCTCATTAAGAGGTAAAAAAAAGAGCCCCATATACTTGTAAATAACCAGAGCCATAAATAGTATCCAATTATTCATAGTAAATGCATACAAATAGGATATTCATATACTCGTTTATGCACACATATGTTATTTAAATATTGATCAGTATTTAACTAGTAGTTTTAAATTGATTAACTAATAATATGATTAAATAAATATGTATATTCGTTAATTTTTATTAGAGCCCATCTTCGATAACTAAATTCTTTTGACAAATTATACATTTATCATGAGTTTACATAAAATATCTAAAGTCATACTTTCAAATATATTTAAGAGTTAAGTGTCATTTTAGTCTCTGTGGTTTGGGCTATTTTGCCAGTTTAGTTCAAAGGTTTCATTTTTAACCTGTGGGTCAAAAAGGTTTCACAGTTGCCATTTTAGTCCACTTGGTTAACTTCATCCATTTTTTCTATTAACAAGAAGGCCAATTCGGTCATTTTGAATGTAATTATGTTAACTAAAAGGGCAATTCAGCCATATGAAATAACCGAATTGGCCTACTCATTAACAGAAAAAATGGATAAAGTTAACGCAGTGGACTAAAATGGCAACTGTGAAACCTTTTTGGACACACAGGTTAAAAATGAAACCTTTGGACTAAACTGGCAAAATGACCCAAACCATAGGGACTAAAATGACATTTAACTCTATATTTAATATGCTTGTTTGTAATGAAACTATAGATGTGATGATTTGAACTGATTTTATTAATACTTATATCAAAACTAAAAATATAAGAATTTATAAGAATTTAAAATTTGTTTATGATATATGGTCCATGCATTTTTTCTCCCTGTGTAAGAGACAAAAGCATGCCCCGGTGCATATGATTGTGTTTACATGTTACTACCCATTTTCAGTTTAATTTTCGCATGCATGTGTGCCAATCATACTTTTTTTTAACTTTACGAGAGGCGACTTTTATATACAAAAAATCATTCATATAGTAAAAGTAAAAAAAAAAATCTTATATATATTTATCTTTTAGTATAAATATATGTGATAATCTAACTTATAACAAAAGACTCCAAATAATGACACATGGCATTCTCTCCTTCAACCTCAAAAAAATTATTTATATTTATTTAATAAATTTCTTTTAATATTAATATTAATTAATAACCAATATATAAATATCACTTATTTTATCCTCATCTTTATTTAAAATTAATAAATAACTTCAATTTTGCAATTTAGACCCTTTGTTTTTTTACTTTTAACCCAAAGTTTTTCATCTTTTGCATTTAATCCTAACTCTTTTTTATTTTCAATTTTAGTTCATCATACTTTTCATCTTTCCCAAGTTTTTCGTTTCGTTCT
The DNA here is from genome assembly GCA_030545235.1 of Helianthus tuberosus. Lineage (NCBI taxonomy): Eukaryota > Viridiplantae > Streptophyta > Magnoliopsida > Asterales > Asteraceae > Helianthus > Helianthus tuberosus. The sequence continues at coordinate 8,904,388 of CM060362.1, forward strand.
AAATTTTGTGAGTTAACGCACCGCAACTTGCGTGTGGTGTTCAACATTTTTTCGTATATTTTTTCCCGTTTGATTGGCCCGTTGCGTCACATCTATTTTTCTGCGTTTGACAAGTTCGTCCAACATGCGGGTCCTGGATGGACTTAGTTATTTTTTTCTATATTTTACGTTTTGGTTTAATTTCTCATCAACAAGTGTGCGTGATTCAAAGATTTTACGTCTGCTTTTCGCTCGACGTTATTTTTTCCCATTTTTTTTATTTTGTTTTTACGAGCTTTTCCGGTATTGGTGGTCACTGACAATAGTATAGTATTGCTGCTACTTAACACAGTTTTATTACAACCGCTGCAACGCAGGGGCTTAATACTAGTGTCTATATATATGTATGTATGTATCGGAAAGTATTTGAACTCTATAGTAGTGATGTACGTAAAAGAAATTCATGTATACATTTTTTTTTTTTTACTATTTATTTCAAAATTAACATTTTCTCAACGTTTCCTTTTTTTTAAGATATTTATATAAATCCTAAATATTTTAGAATTACAAAGCATGTTAGGTTTATTAGATTCGAAAAACATTTATAATGATTCGTGAATATAAGGTTGATACATGCAACTTCTTCACATGTTTCTTGATGATAGGGCTAACATCGCGTTTGGTAATTTTATTATAATATTAAAGTAATTTTCGTATGTATAAATCATCTTCCTTAATTAGGTTTTCTGCCCTTCTCATTTTCTTTCGTATTCAGAGAATATTTGTGTTATACATCAGATAATAATACTCTTTTACGTTATATTTATTTTATAGTAAGTATATGAAGAAATTTAAAAATTAAACTTAAACTCTTCTAGTTTAAGAGCTTGTTTTCAGGCAAGTAAAGATCATATATCTATTTTGAGGTGAATTTGATAAAAAGAGTGAAATTTAAAGCAATTGGTGAGAAAAGTAAATGGATAGACTTTTCAAAACATGATATGTATCAAAGTTAATATTATTCTTAAAATTATGCAAGTAATTAATGGTTAGTGTCAAATTTCTTGTAAAGGTGGTGGTTATGTCAATATGTCATCATATTTAATAATGATTTAGTTTTAACAACTGTACTAGCTTAAAGTAGTAATCATGTGTTAAAACCCATCTTTAAAGGTAAATGTTAATTAAACATAAGTTATATCGTGATATAATCATATAAAGCAAACTTAATGTCAATGACTAAATGAATAACACATTATATGATTTGTATGAAATTTGTTGAAAACTCTAAAATCATATAAAGCAAGCTTAATGTTATATGACTAAATGAATAACACATTATAAGATTTGTGTGAAATTTGTTGAAAACTCTAAAATGGTTGTGTATGAAAAAGAATGGACCCTAAAGTTGTCTGGTGGGACTTTTAAGTACAAAGGTATATGAAGTTGTTTGTGAATATGGTGAGACTTCAGACAAGGGTGTTAATGGTTTGTCCATTTTTATGGTAGGGGTCCAAAGTTGTCGTCCATGTATCGATGTAACCGAATGGTATCCAACTCGGATCCATAGATTGATGTATGTTTAACTAACTTGTATGGTAGTTTAAACTTCTACAATTTGTTGCATATATATAACTTATGAGAGGAGGCGCATATTTGTGCATCGTGGCGTAAGTTATGGTTAATTGAGGATTTACACAAAAGCGCCATAGCCCTAATATGATCGATTGTTGAGCTATGAACAAACAATGTATGTATGTGTTTTGAAATCAATGTTATGAACATGTTTTGAAAATGTTTTCATTATAGAACACATATTTTATGGTAAACTTGTGTGAGTAGTGTGCGATGTATCATGTATATCAAATCGATATAAAAACAAGAATACCCAGAAAAGTAAATTGACTGCTGAAGCACGGGAGATTTGAAAAGTTACAAGTGATGAAGTCAAGAAAGTTATTAATGTATTAGCTTTCGAATATCAAATCATTGGATAAAAAAAATTAAAAAATATATTTATAAATTTCTTGGTATTCGAAATATCCGAAAAATTTTAAAATCTCTATCCGGATTTGAATCCAAAAACTCAGACATTCGAACTATTGGATAGTTCGGATTCATATTGTTTTAAACACCCCTAATCCTAGCAGACCTAGCTAGTTCAAATTCTAGTTAAGTTTGAACTGAGAACACAATGTTTACGTTCTTTATGGTTGTAGGAAACGTGCTTGGATACTTAGCCGGGTCCTACACCCACCGATACAGGATCACCATGTTTTCCAAAACAGATGCCTATGACATGGCTAACAACACTTTGTAGGTGACCAAATCGGCACACCAAGAAAACTGCGTGCCATCGCAATATTTGTCTTTGGGTTCTAGATGCTTGACGTGGCTAACAAAACTTTGCAGGGGCCCTGCAGAATGCTCCTAGCTAGGGTGTTCAAAACCGAATATCTAAAAATTCAGATATCTAAAGGTATTCAGATACATGGTTTCAGTATCCGAATTTCTATTCGAATTTGGATGTCGATATTAGATCCAATAGTGACTCGGATATCCTAATATCCAATTTTTATTTTATTTTATATATTTTTATTTACTTGGAACCGGATATTTTGGATACCCGAATATAAATTTTCGGATAATTATAGATATTTTCAGCCTTTTTTGGATCCTTTGGATTTTTTCAACATTTCAAATATCCAATAAAAAATATAAAATAAATTTATAAATTTACCGGGCCATGTCACATGGACACGGGCCGTGGTCAACTCCCAGATATGCAAATCTTGGATAGTACAGCAAGTACAATGGCCACGGGGTCGTGTCGTTGACACATGGTGTCATGTGAGCATCCGGACTAACAAGCTCATTAAATGAAGACAGAGAAGAAGGAGGGCACAGGGCCTTGTAAAGCTTCTATTTCCAGCTATAAATATGGGTGTCTGGTTCAATTGCAATTCATTCCTTGGCAACCCACTTCTCAAACACCTGCCACCACTCCACCACCACTCCACCACCATCATCCACCACATTCATCCATCATCCATCTCTAGAGTGTGTGTACTAGTCTCAAGATCCAAGATTGATCGTAAGAGTTTTTGTCAAACAAAGACCATGATTGGCTAATCTCTTACATCACTTGGTGAAGACAAGTTATTTATGTATTACTTTTGATTTCCAAGCTTTGTTTAACTTTTTAATTGGGTTTGTATTAATGACTTTAATATCTAGTTTTTTTATATTAAAATTGAACTTTATCTTATCATATCTTCATGTTTTGTTGATTCACTTATTCGTGTCTTTACGGTCCATATAAAGCGTTAACTACCTGGAAGGGGGTTAGAAGGGTGGTTTGGGTAAAGTTCCTGCCTCGTTCAGTGTATAGATTCTGCGATGACTTGATTCAAGCTTATTAGGACTTCCTTTGAGGCAGATAACATCAAATCGGGGGAAGTAAGAACGACTTGAATCCTTTATAAATAAACTAGTATTAAAACTTTAAACCGGCCTTGCGGAACTGTATCCCTGCTGACTCAGACCAATATGGCCGAGGGTAGCGTTACATCCAAAAGAGGGACATGTCACATTTTGCATTAATAACTTACTTAATTATCTTTCAATATTCCGGTCTTTCGGGACTGTATCCCTGCTGACTCAGAACAATATGGCCGAGGGTAGCGTTGCTTCCAAAAGAGGGACATGCCACTATAACCAAGATAATCTCTTAAAAAACCCAAAGTGCGGAAATCATCAAAGGATACATAAAAGATTAGTCGGAACCAAGTGATTCTGTCTTTTCTATTTGTTTTTTATTTCTTTATTTTACTTATTAAAAACCTTTTCTCAAAATTTGATTAGATTAGACGTCGACGATATTCCAGTATTAGTGTAACCTTGTAACACTAATTGATCCATACTTAAAACATTTCGATTTAGATCAGGAGTATAAAACAAACTTAGAACCCGTATTGACTCATTCGCCGATTTACTTTCCACAACTCCTATACCCCTGATGAATAAGAAATCATTCTCCATCATTCTAGTTTCTACCCCACTTGAATATTTAATTCTTTTAAAGATATTCAAATTACCGCGTAATGATGTTTGAATGTCGTACTTACGAACCATAAGTCTCCCCATGAACCACCCTCGGTCCCTGTAACAATCAGTTCTTTAGACTAATCATAATCGGCCTACTGTCGTTGAGTTCCGGTATTGATGGCCTGCCGGATTAGCTGTGTTGCTTCATCGTGTTCCTTCATTTTTGCACGCACTAATTCTATGACCAATTTCGTGACAGTAGTAACACCGTCCATCGAAATGATCCTTTCTTCTTCTTTCGTTTCTCTCGTCAGAACAGTGTTCACAGGGCATCATTGTTGATGTTGGACACCAATTTCGTGACAGTAGTAACACCGTCCATCGAAATGATCCTTTCTTCTTCTTTCGTTTCTCTCGTCAGAACAGTGTTCACAGGGCATCATTGTTGATGTTGGACGCAGATTATCCTCCCTTCAACGTGGCTCTGATACCACATGTTGGATATTCAGAGTTCATTGCAGCGGAAGAGTTAACATGTTTGGGTTTGTAACTAACAGAATTGGATTCCATAATCAAGCTTTGATCTTGACTAATTAAATAATGAAAGAAAACACATCACACAAAAACGAATTGTAATGGATAATCGATAAAGATAGATTTGATCGAATATCTTGGTGATCATCCATGTTGTTGATGATCAAATATATATATATATATATATATATATATATATATATATATATATATATATATGTACATATGCGACGGTTAAGGAAAGTTAGCATTTGGGCGGGAATAACTGTCAAACGACAGTTCATTGATGCCAACGATAACCATCACACTTGTAACAACTCTCACTAAAATTAATACTTAGTAGGTTAATTATCTATTAAGAAAACCCTAATTGAGAAACCCAAGTAATTCTACACTAACCCTAAAATTTTCAGAACAATCGGAATCAGGATCAGGACCCCTAAAACTCAGGGGGGGTAAACCCTAGTCGGTAAAATCCACACAGTTTGCTGTCAAAAAATTAAAAATAACACGAAACCAACTCAGCCAAGCTACTAGGACACGAAGCAACCCTATGCTAGACTAGGGTCTCTCGCGCCACGCGACGCGCGCAAGGGAACCTTTCGCGTGGCGCGAGGGGGGCATTTTTCAAGTATAAATAGAACCATCTGTTTGATGCAATTCTGCGTTGATGCGACGTTCAGTTTCAAATTATACTCCGAGTTATTATAGAAACAGTCCAAAACACACACACGATTCACGAAGTGCTGCCACAATCAGGGTAATAACTCGATCGCTATTACGATTCAACGTCCGATCGATTATAACTATCCAAGTTCTAAAATCACTTTATTGTAAATTATGGGATGTATCCCTATATTATATTATATAAACGAGCAAGTTTTAATATTAATCGATCCTGTTTTAAAAGACTTCCGCTGTCACTTAATTAGATACCATCGGATTTCCTGCCTCGCGTCTCTGGACCGGGTCAAACCGGGGCCAAGGGCCGTGACAGGAAAAAAAAGTGGTATCAGAGCCACTGATTTAAGCTTACTATTGATTTTAGCTTATTAAAATAATTAGGAAATTTAATTGCTATTCTGTGAAAATATGTTTTATTAACTGATTAATTGTTGAGTTACAGTATGGGTAAACAAAAGATTTCTGCTATCTACCACAAATTAGATACTGCACCCACAGAAAATGGAACCTCTTCCTCCAAACACCCAGCAGATCTGGAAGAAGGGATTTTTGTTCGTAAAGCAAATTATGAAAATCCTCTCACCCAAGATAAAAGAAATTTGATTCTTAGGAAGGGAAAGGAGAAAATAAAGAAAACCCAAGTCAAGAAAGTGAGGTTTAATTCAGAAATCCAGGAATTAGGCAATAGGTCACCTTGGGAAAACACATTAGATGAAAAATGGGCAAATCTTTATATGCTAGCTACCGTAGCAGAAAATGCAAACCTCTAAATATCAATAAGCCTGGACTAGTAGAAAATTAATCCTCAGTAAATAAATAAATTATAGTGTGTTCACTTTCCTGTAGTCTTTTGTGTACAAATCAGTATGCAATAAAATTTTAATGGTTATTTGTAAAACTTTGTTCCAAAGTTTTAACTTAGTATTTTTGTGCATTTTGCATATATGCTATCCAGCATGAGTGAGATATCGGAAGCATATCAGAATCTCAACCTTTACCCAGTACCAATTGAAGTCTCCCACGACTTTACTGGTTATATTGCTGACATAGAGGAACCTCTGGAATTTCAAGCTCCACCGCTGGAAAAAGCAAAACTTAAAAAGAAAAGAAGATATGTAGGATGGAGGAAAGTGCGTAGGAGAAAGCCAGTTACTAGGAAATTTCCTAAAATAGAAAACCCTATAGACAAAGGAAAAGGAATCGAAATCGGAGAAAGTTCTAATCCAGCAGAGATAGAAATCAGGAAAGATTCTAAACAAAAAGGAATAGAAATTGGAGAGAGTTCTAGACAAACTGAAGAAATCACATTTCAAGACGAAATAGACCGTCTACTGGCAAATTGTGATGCCATTAGCCCTATCCATAATAATCTATATCCTTACCTAGCCGAAACCCAACTTCCTGTAAATCTGGAACCAGCTATTCCAGACCCACTAATCCACACTCGACCCTTAGGTCAAATGGAAGAATGGTGGACAAATGATTGGCAATTCGAAAATATCATCAACAGTCCTTATTCTTTCCTTCCACAGTTTGATCCAGAACCTATCCCCAATCCTCCAATGAGCAACGAAAACTTAGCCGAACTCCGTCAGTTCGGTGAAGAGCTGATAGGTACAGGGAATAGGATCCGGGAAATGGTGGAACAAATTTCCTGGAAGTACGACGAAAGGGAGCGTCGCTACTAAACTGCCAGTTGACCAAAGAATAGTGGGGTTGGGAAGAATGTCTGTATAATAATACTAATAATAGTAAAATATAACTTTGTAAAATGGGAAATAAAACATTGTAAGATAAACAGTGTGTATGGATGCCTATATAATATATAAAGCAAAATAGAAGTCGAAACATCGACAATTTTGGATATATATCTGTGTTATAAAATTTTATATGCTTCTGTGTAATTGTTTTATTTACAATCATTGGGATACTAATAAGTTATATCTATAATAATTATCAGATGGAAAACGCTAGTAATGAACCAGTTAATGAAGGAAATCAATCTGAACAAAATCAGGAAAACCAGTATATGACTAGACAAGATATTGAAAACATCATCACTCAAGGGATAGCTAATGCTATTCCAGCAATCGTGGCTGCTGCTCAGAAACCTGTTGAACCCCAACAAATCATTCCTAGTAAACATACGCAGGAAGACAATTTTAGTCATAGTGTAAATGGAGGCGGCAATCATGACGATAATAATCTACGACAGGCTCCACCTCCTAAGAAAATGAAAGCCGCAACACCTGGTTGCACTTTCAAAGAATTTCTTGCTTGCAAACCTGCTGAATTTGCAGGTAACGAAGGAGCAACTGCAGTACTGCGATGGTTAGAGAAAACCGAAGCAGTAATTGCAATAAGTAAGTGTTCCGAAGAAGATCAGGTTATGTATGCATCAAATTTGTTCAAAGAAGGGGCACTAGAATGGTGGAACACGGTGCTACAAGCAAAAGGAAGAAGGATGGCTTATGCTATGAACTGGGAAGAATTTAAAATTCTTGTAGAAAGAAAATACTGTCCTGAATATGAAAAGGAACAAATGGCAAATAAGTTCCTAAACCATCGTATGGTAGGCGTAGAGTGTCGCGGTTATACTTCGACATTCTTTGAATATGCTAGAGTGGTACCAACACTGGCTTCGCCAGAACCGGTACTCATTTCCCGTTATATTTGGGGATTAATTAGTGAAATTTGTAACATCGTTAAAGCTGCGAGACCTCGCACTATTGACGATGCTGTGGAACTAGCTAATACCCTAACTGATGAACTAGTGCGCACAAGAGAAGAAGATCGAAATAAGGAATTGGCTCAAAAGATTACCCAAGGATTTCGTGTGGGTAATGATAATAATAGGTTCAAGAAAAGAGGAAGGAGACAATCTGCATAACCGCCTTTTTGCCGAAATTGCAAAAAGAATCATTTTGGAAAATGCAATGTAATTTGCAACTTCTGCAAAATGACAGGACATCGTGAAGAAAATTGCAAAAAGAAAACCATAGTTTGCTATAACTGTGGAGAAACAGGACATTACAAAACAGAATGTCCTAAATTGATTAAAACCGCAGACAATAAAGGCAAACCAGCTGATGGAACAACAAAGAAGAATGCCCGAGCATTCCAGCTAACCACTCAGGAAGCCGAACTAATTCCTGACGTCATAGCTGGTACGTTCTTGGTCCACGACGTTTATGCAAAAGTATTATTTGACTCTGGTGCAAACTAAAGTTTTATCAATACTTCATTTTGCCAAGCCCTTAACTTACCTTTAACCACCCTTAGGCAAATTTTTACAGTCGAAACGGCAGATGGAAATTCTGTTAATATAAATAAAGTTTTGCAAGAAGGAAAGATAGAACTGTTAGGCCATAAGTTTTCTGCAAACCTGTTACCTATGAAGTTAGCGGATTCGATGTAGTGTTAGGAATGGATTGGTTGATAGCCAATCATGCTCGAATCCTTTGTGATAAGAATTCCGTAGAAATCAGTACTCCCACAGGAGAGGTAATTTTAATTACAGGAGATAAACCACGTAAGCCCATGAAGTTCATATCAGTAATGAAAGTTGCTAATTATGAACGAAAACAAGGAATAGTATATATGATTTCAGTAATCATTAGTACTAAGGGTAAAGAACTTAAGGAAATTCCTGTAGTTTCAGAATACCCAGACATCTTTCCAGAAGAGTTACCTGGGTTACCACCTGATAGGGAAGTAGAATTTAGGATTCATCTAATTCCAGGAACTACACCAATAGCCAAGGCACCTTATCGATTAGCACCCACCGAAATGCTAGAATTGAAAAAGCAGTTAGATGAATTATTAAGCAAAGGATTTATACAACCTAGTTCATCCCCTTGGGGAGCACCAGTGTTGTTTGTGAAAAAGAAAGATGGATCGATGAGAATGTGTATCGATTATAGAGAATTGAATAAGGTTACAATTAAGAATCGATACCCATTACCTAGGATTGACGATCTTTTTGATCAACTTCAAGGCGCTAGGTATTTTTCTAAAATAGATCTAAGATCCGGATATCACCAGTTAAAAGTACAAGAAGAAGACATACCTAAAACTGCTTTCAGAACTAGGTATGGCCATTATGAGTTTACAGTCATGCCCTTTGGACTAACAAATGCCCCAGCAGCATTTATGGACATGATGAATCGGATCTGTAAACCATACTTGGATAAATTTGTAATCGTATTCATCGACGATATACTTATTTATTCCAAAAGTCAGGAGGAACATTGCGAACATTTGCATGCCCTCTTAACTTTGTTAAGAAAGGAAAAACTTTATGCCAAATTCTCGAAGTGTGAATTCTGGCTGCAAGAAGTACAATTTTTGGGTCACATGGTGAATCACGAAGGCATTCACGTAGATCCTGCTAAAATAGAAGCAATTACCAAATGGAAGGTCCCACAAACCGCTATGGAAATTAGAAGTTTTCTAGGCTTAGCTGGAGACGATTTATTAAGGATTTCTCTAAGATAGCTGTACCTTTGACTAAGTTAACCTGTAAAGCCGCTAAGTTTGAATGGGGACATAGGCAAGAAGAAGCTTTTAAGATTTTAAAGCACCGATTGACAAATGCTCCAATTTTAGCATTACCCGAAGGAACAGAAGATTTTGAAGTATATTGTGATGCTTCAAAATTAGGATTCGGATGTGTGTTGATGCAACGCAAGAAGGTAATTGCGTATGCCTCCCGGCAGTTGAAAAAGCACGAGGAGAATTATACGACTCATGACTTAGAATTAGGAGCCATAATTTTTGCCTTGAAAATTTGGAGACATTATATGTACAGAAGTAAGTTTACTGTCTATACAGATCATAAAAGTTTAAGGTATATATTTGGGCAGAAAGAGTTAAATATGAGGCAAAGAAGATGGATGGAAATCTTAAGTGACTACGACTGTGATATTCAATATCACGAAGGAAAGGCAAACGTAGTTGCAGATGCCTTAAGTCGTAAGTATCAGGAAAAACAAAAGCGAGTCCGTGCTCTTAGATTAAATCTACAAGTAGATTTAATGGAACAATTAAAGAAAGTTCAGGAAACAGCAATCAAGGATGATGCTGAAGGAATGAAAGGTTATATAAAAGAACTAGAGCAAGGAAATGATGGAATTTGGAGATTCCACAAGAAACGAATTTGGGTACCTAAGCAAGGAAAATTAAGAAATAAGATTTTAGAAGAAACCCATAAATCTAGGTATACTATGCACCCTGGAAACAATAAGATGTACCAAGATTTAAGAAAGAACTTCTGGTGGATAGGAATGAAGAAAGATATAGCAAGATATGTTTCTAAGTGTCTTACTTGTTCACAAGTAAAGGCTGAACATCAGAAACCTTCAGGACTACTACAACAATTGGAAATGCCTGTATGGAAACGGGAACTTATAACAATGGATTTTGTTACTAAGTTACCTAAAACAAGAAAAGGTAATGATGCGATTTGGGTAATTGTGGATCGATTAACCAAATCAGCTCATTTTCTACTAATGAAGGAAACCTTTAGCATGGAAAGGCTAGCCAAGTTGTACGTAGACGAAGTGGTATCTTTACATGGAGTCCCACTCTCCATTGTATCAGATAGAGATAGTCGTTTCACTTCTCATTTTTGGAAAAGTTTCTAGCAAGCTATGGGAACTCGACTAAATCTGAGTACTGCATATCATCCTCAAACGGATGGGCAAAGTGAGAGAACGATCCAAACTCTAGAAGACATGCTTCGAGCATGTGTAATAGATTTTGGTGGAAACTGGGATGATCATTTACCATTAATTGAATTCTCCTATAACAATAGTTATCATTCAAGTATTGAAACTGCCCCATTCGAGGCACTGTATGGAAGAAAGTGCAGAACTCCGGTTTGTTGGGCAGAAATAGGAGAAAATCAATTATCAGGTCCAGAAATTGTGCAAGAAACTACTGACAAAATAACTCAGATCAAGGAAAGATTGAAAACAGCTCGAGATCGTCAGAAGAGTTATGCAGATAATCGCTGCAAACCGTTAGAATTTCACGTCGGAGATAAAGTACTCTTGAAAGTTTCTCCTTGGAAAGGAGTTGTTCGATTCGGTAAGAAAGGAAAGCTAAGTCCCAGGTACGTAGGACCATTTTCAGTGATTCAACGTATAGGACCAGTTGCTTATCGTTTACAACTACCAGAAGAATTAGCTGGAGTACATGATGTATTTCATGTATCCAATCTCAAGAAATGCTTATCAGATGAATCACTGGTAGTACCTCTTCAAGATATAGAGGTAAACGAAAAGCTGAAATTTGTTGAGAAACCTCTTCAAATTGAGGATCGAAAGATTAAGTTTCTCAAACATAAACGACTAGTTTTAGTCAAAGTCAGATGGGATTCAAATAGAGGACCAGAATACACTTGGGAGCTGGAATCAGAAATGAAGCGAAAATATCCTCATTTATTCCAGTAAATCTCGAGGACGAGATTTTTCTTAAGGTGGGGAGGATGTAAAAACTCTCACTAAAATTAATACTTAGTAGGTTAATTATCTATTAAGAAAACCCTAATTGAGAAACCCAAGTAATTCTACACTAACCCTAAAATTTTCAGAACAATCGGAATCAGGATCAGGACCCCTAAAACTCAGGGGGGGTAAACCCTAGTCGGTAAAATCCACACAGTTTGCTATCAAAAAATTAAAAATAACACGAAACCAACTCAGCCAAGCTACTAGGACACGAAGCAACCCTATGCTAGACTAGGGTCTCTCGCGCCATGCGACGCGCGCAAGGGAACCTTTCGCGTGGCGCGAGGGGGCATTTTTCAAGTATAAATAGAACCGTCTGTTTGATGCAATTCTGCATTGATGCGACGTTCAGTTTCAAATTATACTCCGAGTTATTATAGAAACAGTCCAAAACACACACACGATTCACGAAGTGCTGCCGCAATCAGGGTAATTACTCGATCGCTATTACGATTCAACGTCCGATCGATTATAACTATCCAACGATTGTTTAAGTGCCGCTCAAATTGAGTTTATACTTTGTTATTCATCGTGATTTCGACTTGAATGTTTGAGTGTTGTTCGAAATCGGACTATACTCTGTCATTCGTTGTGAATCCGCTGAATTATTAAGTATTGCACTTGTAAATCGTTGTGAGGGTTTAATCTCGTGAATTGTCGTAACTGCTGTATTAGTTACTAACCTGTTTGTGTGTGCATTGTTATTTAAATTAGGTTAATCAAGGCTAATCAGTAGGCTTATATTCTGCTCGTTAAATCTACAATGTGAGTCATTCTCTTTTTATCAAAGTGTTTTATAAATTCCAAAATATTTTCAAAGTTATAATTACAGTGATTAAGTTTATGTAATCACCAAGTTACAGCCGGTATGTGGGGTATTGTGCACATTACTACTGTTGTTATCACTTTAGGTGGGCGAACCTAATTAGTGATATTCGTCATTCATTGGGGCAGCCAATGGTGATATGACCACAGTCACCGAAATGAGTCGAGTGACAAATAGTGTGGGTAGTTGGTTTGATATCAGAAACATTGTAATCTCTCTTAATACTGTAAATTATAACAAACGAGTCGTTTTAGTAAAATTGAATGATTCACTCAGTATTTCCCTGCTGACAAAACCTTTTTCAAACATGTTTCAGGTGATCTGTTGTGAGCAAAGGAAAAGTGCCGTGGAGCACTACAAGCTTAGAAAAGTGGCTCAATGTAAATAAATAAAGAAACATGTTTTGAGAAATAAAGATTTCCCAGTAAAATCACTTTATTGTAAATTATGGGATGTATCCCTATATTATATTATATAAACGAGCAAGTTTTAATATTAATCGATCCTGTTTTAAAAGACTTCCGCTGTCACTTAATTAGATACCATCGGATTTCCTGCCTCGCGTCTCTGGACCGGGTCAAACCGGGGCCAAGGGCCGTGACAACACTGTTGCACACTACATAGTAAATATAGTTATCCTAATTACACTTATCACATAATAAATATAACTAATTAAGTTTAATATTCTAATAATTTAATTGATGACCCAACCGAGTACACAACACCAACAACTCTGCAACGGACGAAAGTTTTGACTCGTTAAGGGAAAGAAGCTTGGGTGGATTCCATGAACGAATTCAAGTCGGCAAAAATTTTGGACATGGAAGAGAACAGAGGACGACGCAAGTTGTTGGCAGATACAGAGTTATAAAGAGAAGAGAAATATACGAAACACTTGATTGAGATCGAAAAGAATAAAGACTTGAAAGTTTTGAGCCAACTTCACGAAAACGCCAAAGGAACATATCGGTCAATTCTTATAGAACGCAAACGAGAATTTTTTGTGAAGTGGAATTGGGCACGTAACTTTTAGGCTGTTTTTATTTCCTTATTCGGTAGTTTTTTTAGATTATGGAGTTCTATTTTTATTTGTCTTACATATTTCATTTTCATTAAAAATTAAAAAAATGTGAGTGACTGTGATTATCATTGCAAGTGTGATAGAGTGAAATGTGATGGAATGAAGTATCAAATAGTATCCAAGACTCGATAGACGCTAGCTCATTGTTTGTTATGAGATGGTGTCGATGGGTTCCGAAAAAATGCAATTTGTTTGTGTGGCTGAGATGGATAGAATTCCTACAGTGGAGGCTTTAAGAAAAAGAAATATTAAAGTTGATTTGGTAGCTTGTGTGTTTTGTGATAGCGCGTATGAGACAACGAATCACATCTTCACAGAATGTGTTATGGCTTCGGCAGTGTGGCAATGGGTGAGTCAATGGTGCAAAATTCCTAATATTTATGCCTTTCCGTTTAGAGACCTTTTGGAGCTTCACGACCATTTAAGGGTCGGAATTCATAAAAGGACGTTGGTGCATGGGATTATTATCATATCGAGTTGGTGTATTTGGAAAGCTAGGAAAGACAAGGTGTTCTCTAATAAAGAGTGGAAGATTGAAGACATCAAGGAAAGTATTAGATCATACGGTTTTTGGTTTTTTGTGGCTTAGGAATAGATCTAGTTATAAGTCTATTTCTTAGCGCGAATGGTGTAAATTAGACTTTGTGTAGTCTGATGTAGTTGTGTTTTGTTGTTGCAGCCTTGCCTTTTTTTCTGGCCTGGTTGTGTCTTTGTTTATGAAGTCAACTTTCTCAAGAAAAAAAAAATACGAATTGGGTGTGATAGTTTGATTACTACCGCTTCTATATCATGACATTCCATGCACCTTTTTATTGTACATGTTGATTATTATGAGTTTGACATTTAAAGAATGATGTGATTGGAATAGACTTGAAGATCGATGAGCAAGATATTTAACAATGGTGTGGTTAGGGTGGTGGTCAGGGTGATGGCCGCCGGTGGTTAGAGTGTAGACATTGATGATGAGGCCATGAGGGTGGCCCAATCCCAACTGTAAACATTCCTCATAAATACTCTTGTTTAAAATTAATATAATAATAATTCATACTTTTAAGACTTTAAAATAGTAAAGAAAATGCTTTATTTATTTACTAGCTTGATTTAATGTTGTCTTAACTTATCAAAGATATGTAAACATACGTAGCTTTCATATAATTAAAATCACGAATAAAGTGAAACTTCAGTTTATTAAATTTTACCTTCAAAAATGGAAAACAATTTTTTTAAATAATGGAAAACATTTAATTTAAAACCTTGATATGTATTTAATACTTTCAAGACTTTAAAAATCGTAAAGAAAACTTTTATCAATAGGGTGGTGGTCGCTTAGACCATGGGGTATGGGGAGGATAGTCTCCAAAGGGACTATCCGCCACATAAGCATCACATAAGCATAGGAGGGCGACCATCCCCTTGAGGACTATCCAATGGTGTGGTGGATGCTCCTCCCCCATTTTTTTATTATTCTTTTTTTGCCATATTAATTAAAACAAAGTAAATAAAAAAAGTTACATTTAAATAAAAACTTAAAGTTACATTTAAATAAAAATCCTAAAGCTACATTAGAAAAAAACCTAAAGTAACATTAAAAAAAACCTAAAATTACATTAAAAAAAACCTAAACTTATATTAAAAAAAAGCCTAAACTTACAAATAAATAAAAAAAAACTACGCGTTGTTTTCTCCGAGACTCCAAATGTGATCGATCAAGTCCGATTGAAGATTGGCATGTGTGAAATCGTTATGTAACGAGAACCTGTTTAAATCTTGTTGTTATCCGCTAACCGGAACATTATTCTCCTCCACCGCGTTCTCGTCATACTCACAAATTGCATGTCCTTCGTCTTCGAGGATCATGTTATGCAGCAGAATACAAGCATACATACAGTATCGCAACGTTTTGGGTGTAAAAGCGCGTGCTGGGTTTTCAATAATATGTCATCCTTGTTGGAGAACCCCAAAACACCGTTCAATATCTTTTCTAGCCACTTCTTGAAACTTGACAAATTTCTTTCTTTTTTCATCTGAAGGATGCCTAACCGTTTTAACTATTGTAGAGTATTGTGGGTATATTCCATCGGCAAGATAATACCCGCGTCTGTACTCCACTCCCGAAACTGTAAACCTCGTATCAGGACCGATCCCTTTTATAACATCGTCAAAAACCTCATAATTTTGTAGAACGTTGATGTCGTTATTCGAACCAGGAATCCCAAAGAAAGCATGCCAAATCCATAGGTCTTGAGACGCAACAACTTCTAGAATTATTGTTGGATGTCCCTGATCGATTCGCGTATACATTCCTCGCCAAGCGGTAGGACAATTCCGCCATGCCTAATGCATGCAATCAATGCTCCCGAGAATGCCTGGAAAACCGTGCCTTGCTTGGTGGTGTTGATACAAATTTTGGACGTCATTGTAATTCGGTTTTCGCAAATATTTTTTGCTGTAGAACTTCACCACAAATTTGCAAAACTTGTATAAACATTATCTAGCAGTTCTTTCGGACATCTTTAAGTATTCGTCCCAAAAAATCGGCTGCCGTCCCATAAGCAAGTTGACGAATCGCCGTAGTGTATTTCTGTAAGGTGGTGAAGCCCATTTTGCCTCTAGCATCGGGTCGTAGGGTAAAAAACGGGTGATAAGCGGCTAAATCGTCGGCAATACGTAAGAAAAGTCGACGACTCATTCTGAAACGGTGTCTAAAAATAGCCTCTGAGTACAGCGGCTCGTCGGCAAAGTAATCGGCGAATAATCTTTGGTTAGCACCTAAAAATAAAAATAATTAAAATTAAGAATAAAAATAAAACATATAAGAATATAAAATTAAGAATATAAATATAAGAATAAAAATATCACTAACTTTCCCGGTCTCGCTCGATGTGTGGGTTCCTGTTTCGTGGTTGTGACGAAACCTCCTCCTCCTCCTCCTCTTCTTCTTCCAAAATTAGTTGTGTCGCCTATACCACCTTGTTTATAAAATATTTTACGGCTTCCATGGTGTCCGTCGAACCCGATGAAGAGGAAGATGACATGGTGTATTTTTTAGAGAAGATTATGTGGGTATTTTGTATAAAAATGTGGTAGTTGTTTGGAGAAAGTGGGTGAATTTTGGTATAAAAGTGGATAAATATGTGGGTATTTATAAAGGTTTTAAATTAAATGAATTTTTCTTTTAAAAAATAGCCGTTATGTCAACGGCATTATTGAATGGACCCCACAAAATTTGGCTCGTCTCCAACGTCTTGGAGGAGCCGTGAGAGACGCGACGGGCCCAGGAGGGCCGGTGTGCGATGGGCCGGCACGCGGCGACGGTCCAGGGACAGGGCCCATACCCCATGGTCTTAGCAAATGCAAAACATTTATAAGGAAAGATTTTGGATTCAAGTCTACAGACAACAAAAGTTAAATAAATTTGCCATTAAAAAAAGTATAGAAATTTTTTTTATTTATTTACTAGCTTGATTTAATGTTGTCTTAACTTAACAAAGGCATGTAAACATACATGGCTTTCATATAAAGCATGAATAAAGTGAAACTTTAGTTTAGTTATATTATATTATATTATATTATATTATATTATATTATATTATATTATTAATGAGACTTTATAATAATGTTTGTAATTGATAGATCAATCAGGATGCCATGTGGCATCCATAATCTTTTTTAATTTTTTTACATCTTAAAATATAGTTTATATATATATATATATATATATATATATATATAGGGTCAGGATTTAGAGAAAACGGTGGAAAGTGTGAGAACGGTGAGAACGATTATGGATCGTCTGATCAAAACATTCTTTGGACTAGATTGGCGCGGTGGCCTTTTCGTAAATAACACGAATTCTATTAAGTGGACGCGCTTCATTAAGGGTAAAAGGGTCTTTACACTTCTCTACCAAAACGTCAAACTAATTAATAAAACGCCATTACGGGCCAAAACACATCCCTATATAAACAAAACATCTCAGACATAAAAACACACCCCCCGAACCTGAAACGCCATATTTTCTACTATATACCATTCATCTTACAAACGCCAAAAACCCCAAAACATCAAACACACCTTCTCAAAAACATCATATTTTACTATATGCCAATCATCTTAGAAAACGCCAAAACACTCAAACATCAAAAGATTCCAAAAAATCGACGTTTCTTTCAGATACACTATTTCCTTAGTAAAACGCAAAAAATGGCAAAAATCGTTTCTTGTATATTCAATATTGTTCTACGCGAAGTTTCGGAAAATGCATTCTTCCCTGAGGTGTTGTGACTCAATAACATTTTGCTGCATGAGATGGACAAATCATAAACAAAAAGATGCTGGTGTCAGACTTATGTCATTTTTTGTGTTTTGTTATTCATGAATATTGTAATGGCATGAACAGACGAATGCCACTGATGAGTGGTTTGAAGATACATATTCAAACAAAAAACTAACGTCATTTTGTCTTTCCAAACGGCCACAAAAACACATGCATGACAAAGTCAAACCGCCAGTGAACATGTTTCGAAGAAGAAAGAGACTGATGACAGTGAAGATTTGGAAGATGAATTGTTTCTATTTTTATTTTTTTAATTTTCTTTTTCTGTTGTTTGTTATGTATTTTTCAGTTAAGAATAAAAAAATACATTATATTAATAAAACGCCAAACAGTCATAATGATTGTGAAATGCAACAATGCAGAAAAACGCTAAAAACTCCCAAACTATAATAAAAGTAATTTGGAGAAGTATAATAAAAAGCTAAAAATGAAAAAAAAAAAAAAAACGCCAAAAACTTCTTAAAGCCAACAAAAACGCTAAAATTGGAAGATTGAACGTCTATCACCCTAAAAACTCATAAAAAGCTGAACAAAAACAGTAAAAATACACAAAGTAACTGAAAAGACGGCTACTTTATTAATATCATTTATTATAAATAAAATCTCGCCTAAACTACCCGCCAAAAACATCCTATAATGAGAGACGTCTCTGCACAATCAACTGAACACACACCAAAAACAACGCCATGTTTCCTAGAAACCATTCACTTTAAAACGCTAAAAAATAGTTAAAAAAGCCACAGATGGGGAACCTCGTTTCTTCTATATTGAGTGTTGCTCTGAATGAAGTTTCACTGAATGGATTCTTCTATGAGGTGTGTATCTCTATAAGCTTTTGCTGAATGAGATGAACAAATATTCAAGAAAAAGAGACTGATGACATTGATATGTCATCATGTCACTTTGTTCTTGATGGATATATGGATGGCATGAAGGGATCAATACATTCGAGCAGGCGTTGATCTTCAACATGTCACCCAACAAGTATATATCAAACCACAATAAAGGATGCCACAAAAAATAAGCATCTTTTAAAGACGGACGTTATGTAGGAAAATAAGGATCTACATAAGGTATTCAAAACAGGTTCAAAACGCCAAAAAGGTTAAAGTAGAAGAGGCTGATGACAGTGAAGATTTGGATGAGAAATGATATTATAATTTTTAATTTTTTTTTCATTTTCTCTTGTTTGTTATCTAATTCTCTGTTGTTTATTATCCTGAAACGCCCAAATTTCGCAATGGTCAAACGTCATGTAAAAACGCTCAAATTTTGAACTTTCGTAATTTTATATAAGTTTTGACCAAAATCTAACATATTTAAAGTATAAACTTTAATCTTACTTACAAAAGACATAAAAATTTAAAACGACGTTTACAATCCAAAAGTAGTCTGACCCATTGACACTAAACATAAACCGGAAGCACGTAAAGGGCATCATGGAGTGTGTTCGTTCCAAGCGTAGCATGCCGTTAGAGTACGGCTTTACCTACATTACAACAACAAGAACCAAAGTTAATTCTACATGTATGCACAACATTTAACTTCCAACTGTCAAATTCGCATTCCTTATTTTACTTCCATAATCCAGCCCATTCTCATTAAGTTATTTATATAAACGTTCTTAAATATCTTATTCTAGTTGTTTGGCGTATTCCCTACGTTTCGACTAGATAACATTCCAACATACATTTTATTCGTGCGGCTCGTTCATACAATTTTACTACATAACATTTCAACATACATTCTATTCGTACGACCCGTTCATACGGTTCGACTACATAACATACCAACATACATTCTATTAGTACGACCCGTTCATACGGTTCGACTACATAACATTTCGATCAACATACATTTTATTCGTGCGACCCGTTTATACGGTTCAACTACATAGCATACCAATATACATTCTATTAGTGCAACCCATTCATACGGTTCGACTACATAACATTCCAACATACATTCTTTTAGTACGACCCGTTCATACGGTTTGACTACATAACATTCCAACATATATTCTTTTAGTGCGACCCGTTCATACGGTTCGACTACGTAACATTCCAACATACGTTCTTTTAGTACGACCCGTTCATACGGTTCGACTACATAACATTTCAACATACATTCTTTTAGTGCGACCCGGTCATACGGTTCGACTACATAACATTCCAACATACATTCTTTTAGTGTGGCCCGCTTGCACCGGATTCGTATATATATATATATATATATATATATTCATTCTAAACATAACATTCTTATTCTTTGACCCGTTAGTGATGGGTTTATTACATGACCATTCTATAACGCATTCCGAATACCACAATATATATCAATAAACATTACTACAAGTAAACTTTAATCGTGCAAGTAACGTACCTCCGTCTTGTGAGGCTTGAAGTTTTCGGCCGCTGAAACTTTCCTCCTTCACGCCTACATTCAACACATTCATTCTTTAATTCTAACAATCCATTCTATTTCATACAAAGATTCCTCACATTCTAAACTTTAAACAATATCAATAATCATCATAATTCATACATTTATCAACTAATGCATTTCATCGAGCACTTGGTATGCATCTATCAAAATGTTTAGAATCTACAACTTGTCATGTTATTATATACCTTTTTCTATCTACACAAAATTTCACTTATACTCAATATCACAAATTTCTTCAACGATAATCGTTAAATCTACAATCATGACAATTTGTTAACATAAGTCTTATCTAATACTTCATCTTCTACAATCATAACTCAAAACCCACTTCATGATTCATGGGGATTTTCTATAAATTACATAAACCCATCAATTTGATACAAATTAGCAATCACATATGTTTCCTAACAAGGGTTCCATATTCAATTTCTCATTATACATACTTGACACATAAGATATAACCTCCTTCACATCTTCTCATTGCATCAAAACTCCACAAACTTACAAATTATGACTTACCACTTGTTAGGCAAGCTTAGATGATTCTAAATCAATGTTCATGCATAAGATTGGTGTTGATTTGCCTCTTCAATTTGTTAGATTTTAGACTTTTGATTAAAGTGAAGTTCTTCCCCTTCCCCCTTCTCTCTAAAACACGCCCACACACACCTACACCTTCCTGCACTTTCTTTTTCTATAATTTAGTTACCATATATTCACATCTAGTCCCTCTAGTTAGGTCATGTTTTTCTTTCATTCATAATGTTATAAAAAAATTATAACAATTCATAACTAGATTAAATTTATTATTTTAGATATCATTCATCATGCTAAAATAGTCTAAACAAAATAAAACGAATTGGTCACAACATCTAACTTTTTGGGGTATTACATATCTAAATCTCTACTAATAAAAAAATTGAATATAAAACACCAAAAACTACAAACACCAAAACACCTAGTGTGATAACTGTGAGAACGGATGCTAGCAAAGCACGTTGTTGCTATATAAAACGCCAAAAAATGCCAAACAAAGTATTACCGGAAAAAGCAACACTAATTGACAGATGAAACTGAACGAAACAATAATTTCAAAACAGTAAAATAAAGAGACGGTAACATTATTGCCAAACATTTATTATATTAAAAGCCATTACATGGAAAATTAAATTTATTTATCTTTTCAAAACGCCATAATTGTCTGTCACATTATAGGCCTGCGTCCTACATGGCACAACACTTGATAGAAAAAAAATAAACATCAAGAAAATTACTGATGTTTTTTTTACATTATAGGCCTGCATCTGACTTGGCACAACAATTAAATCCATACTTAGTTAAAAAGCCAAAATATTTACTATGATCTTGATCGAAAAACAATAAAAACGCCACGTATTTGTTAAACGCCAAAAAATGGAAAGGTGATGTGACACACGTTTAAAAAAAAGAATATAAAAGGACAAAAAAGCCCCTTCGCCCTTCTCTATGTCGCGTGACACGTGTTGGGCCAGGATGCGTTCTCACCGTTCTCACACTTTTTAGTGTTTTCTCCTGATCCCGTTTCTATATATATATATATATACTAGGTTTTTACCCGGGATTGCTTCCCGGGCTCGGGAAAGTTATTTAGATTAATTAATTACAATTTGTTATTAATACGACCATATTACATCAACCATCTTATTCTATTCAACGACATTGTCTTAAAATCACGGAATTAGATCTATTCAACAACAGGACCACATGAATAACATTATTTCCAATTTTACTTCAACAACAACAACAACAAAGATACCCAGTAAATCCCCCAAATAGCAAAGCTACTTATAGGGTCTGGGGAGGGTGGGATGTAGACAGACCTTTCCTCTATCCCTAGGGATAGAGAGACTGCTTCCAGAGAGACCCTCGGCTCCAAAACGAACAGCATACCAATACACCACGTCGAAGAATAGAAAAAAGAAATCACCAAACCCAAGAAAATGAACAGTGTGACACAATATAATGTAGATCATGTATAATAGCATGTAACATCATTTGGGCATGAACACAAGAACGCAATCACCGGTAAAGTCACTTAAAGGATAGGAAAACCTACGTCCTTAAAACACACCCAAGACCTTACTGTAAAATCCTCTAGAAGTCCTTAACCCTAATCCTACGCCTCCACGAAGTCCTATCTTGGACCATGTCCTCAGAAAGATGCAACTCTAGTAAATCATGCCTAATCTGCTCATCCCATGTCAGTTTGGGTCTGCCTCTTCCTCTCCTCCCCTCCACAGTAAGAGTTTCCACTATTCTAACTGGTGCCGTCGTTTGCCTCCGCTTCACATGCGCAAACCATCCTCATTTCCAATTTTACTTCAATGCACTTAAGTGATCGGGTGATTTGGGATTTTGTAAAAATGTTTGTTCTTGTACTTCTTAACAAAATAAGATGTTGACCAAAATTCAAACAAATGTTGACCAAAAGTAAATCAGATGTTCAACATAAACACTTAATCTATAACAACAGACACTACAGACACTGATTATATTCAAACTACTGATACATAAACATTGATTCTTCATTCCACTGTTGTAATCTAAGCACTGATGTTTGAGGTTCAATTTTTATGCTTCATCAGTGGTTGGATTCCAATGTATGTAGAAGCTTTGCTGAGCTGTCATCTTCAAATGCCATTGTCTTGATAGCCTGTTTAAAATATACAGCTTCTTGCTCTTTCTCTTCTGCATCAGTCAACTTTTGCCTCTTTCTTTGGTTTAACATAATGACAGAGGTATCTGATGATGTGAACAGTGGTTCAGAATTGTGGAGCTGCTTCTTTGACATGTTAATAGTTTTGTAATCAGGCTTCTTTGGAAGGCTAGGATCTGTTTCTCTCTTTTTTCGAAGCCTTTCATAAGCTTCATCAGTGTACTGCCTTGTCCATTTTGCTATGGCCTTGGCAGTTGCAACCTTTGCATCAACCAACTCTTGTTTCTTTCTTTTATACTCCAAGGTAAGATCATCAATAGCCTTTTTGTATTTACGCCAATTTGGAGCTGACCTTTTCATGCTTGGATCTCTTTTTACTCTTTCAATTCTATTGAGTTCTGCTTTGAGACCAACAAGTGGCCAATCTTGGAATTGCTCTTCCTTGGCAGGGTAGAACTTCTCACTCATGATCAATGCCAGAATGTCTTTTCTCACATCTTTTTGCAGGCCAGGTTCTGGTGGTAAATTTGACATTTCTTTACTCAAATCTCTAGCATAGTCTTCCATGAGCTTGACTTTGGTGAGTAAAAACTGATAATGACTTGAATACACATTGTCATTTTCTCCTTCGCATTCAACCCGAGCTATTATTTGAGCTTGTCTAGCTTTTAGTTTTAGATATTCATCCATGTTTTTTGGATTTCTAAAACCAACCAGAGAAGGGAATTTCCTTTTTGAAGGATCATCAACTGTGTAGAACTGCCTCATTTCATTCTTTACTGCATGGAGTTCCAGTGGATAACTGGCAGCTGCTGGGGTACCATCTGCAGACTCGTATCCTTGAAGAGATATTGGATCTTTGATTGGATTGACCAATTTTGGAGGAATGAAAGATTCAGGTTTGGTGATTTTGTAAGGTACAGATGAAACAGGATCAGGTGCTGGTATATCATCATCATGCACTTGAATATTTTTTCTTCTAGTATACACATTTTTAGGAGGAGGTGTTTCTATTTGAGGTTTTGGAGCAAACAGAATTATGGCTTGGGAAGGATTGTTAAAAGTGGTAGGTAATTGACTAACAGTTGTCGAAACAACTGGTGTCTCAACCACTGTTGATGTATCAACAGTTGTCTTTTGCTTTAAGGCAGGTGGTGAGTTTTGTGATGATGGTTTTGTTTGGGGTGTTTGAGTAGTGATGGTGTGTGTTTGACTAACAGCTGTTGAAACAACTGGTGTTTCAACCACTGTTGCCATTACCACGGATGATGTGTCAACTGTTGTCTTCTGCCTTTTAGCAGGTGGTATTGGTGGTGGTGAAGGGATTTTTCGTAATGGAGATAAGACAGTGGATGTAGTGTGTGTTGAAGTCGTAGCGGTGAAAGTTTGGATAACAGATGTTGAAATTACTGAAGAAGCAACAACTGTTGATACAACAGGTTGTATGACTTTTCTAGTAGACTTTCTTATGGGCTGAGAATTTTCTTGATCCTTTGCCTCAGAAGTACCCTGTTCATTCATCTCCATAAAAACTCTCTTCTCCTGTTCAAACCTTCCTTTATCCTTTGCCTCCATATCCTTTTTCACCCTTGCTTTTGCATCAGCAATGGCATTTAAGGTTACATCAACCTTTTTGGAACCATCTGGCAAAGGGATGTGTGCAAGCATTGTTGAATTATCTGGTGCAATGTACAGACCATCTTCATATCCCTTTTTCTTCAACTGCCTCATTTTCTCCGCCTTTTTGGCATTATTCGGTGGTGGGCTGTCCACAAAGATGATAGAGGGAGGAGCAGTGCCAGTGGTGTTCATAAATTGAGCCTTCAGGGTTTTTATATCTGCCTGAGTGTCTTTGAACCTAGCTTCCATTATATTTCTGATATTTTGAAGCTGAATTTCATGTTTCTGATTAGCATTTGCTCTTTGTTGGTGAAGCAGAGGTTGAAATAATGCCCAAAGGTCAGTGGGAGCAGGTGGTGCCTGCTGTTTTTGTAACAACTGTTGCAGTATGGTTTTGATTTCTGCAACAGATGTATCCAGTTTGTTAAGCCTCTCCCTCAATTCTGGGTACATTAAACCATCATCCAATTTAATGGGATCATCTGATTTCCCACCAGAGGTGGTTGTAACAGTGGTTGACTGAGGGAGACTTTCCCAAAAGTCATCCCCTGTTGCCCCTTTTTCTTGGAACTGGGGACTTCTTTCCTCAGCAGAGGTTACCAATCTAAGCTCACCAGTGTATACAGGATACACACCAGTATTTAGAAAGGTTCCCATAGAAGAAATTGCCTTCAAGGAAGTCTGATTAATGAAACTACTGTCCAAGTGTAAACCAGTGGGTTCAACACTTGTAGTAGCTGCTTCACTTGAACTACTGACAGGAAGTACTTGTACATCCTGCAGTGTAACCTCCTCAGGTGTTGTTGGTGGGTTAGCAATGATAGGGAGCTCAGACACAATCACTTTCTGTGGCATGCTCTCAGTGATAGGGGGTTGAGAGGAACTGATTGCTATCTGATTTATATCAACTGCATCCAACAAAAGTTTTGTTTGTGGTGGAATTGTAACAGTGAGTACGGGAGTGGAAAGAGGATTTGCCCCGGGCAGTGGGCTGGGGATGATGGATTCAAGTGAGTCCAAAGCAACATAATTTGATGTCCCTATTCTTACAACCTGTTCTTTTTGAAAAGAAACAGGAGGAGTTTGAGGCTCAGGTTGAGATATTTCTACCATCTGCTGTGAGGAAGTAGCAGCAGTGGTTTCTGGTGACTTTTGTGTTTTCACCGGCAGTGGCTCTGGGATCTCATCTTCCAGAGTTGCCTTTGTTTTAGGTTTGAGGGGCTTTTGTGTTTTCTTCTGTCTTGGTCTTTTAGTGGATTTAGGTGTCGGTTTCACAGCAGTTGTTTTGCTGCTGTGATCACCTTGAGCAGTGGGCTCAGCAGCAGGTGCCTGAGGAGCAGTGGTAGCTGCTAAAGTCTGCTCAGGAGCCTGTGCTTGTGTTTTGGACACTTTTGATAGCCTTGTAAATGTTAACGGTGTAAGGCCATTTATTTGAAAAGGTTCACCCTGGATGAGTACATGAGCATCATCCTTTCCAAATTTCTTTTGAAAATAAAAGCTTAGGAACCTTGGAAATAGTAAAAATGATTTGCTATCAACATTTTTTACCAAGTCATTAAAGATCTCCTGTGAATAGTTAAAGTTTTCCCCATGCAAGATAGCATATGCCAGGTATTGGATCTTTAATGGAATTTCATTGAAAGCAGTGGTCTTATTAGAAAAACACATTAAGAGGGTATGAAACAAAAACCTTGGGGCAGGGGGAAAACTGCCTTTTTGCAAAATGTTTTTTTTCATTTGCTTTGCATACCCTCTTTCTAAAAAATCTGTTTGATACTCTATTTTAGGGAAAAAAGTCTTACCTTCAAGATCATTGAGTTCAAACACCTCAGAAATGGTTTGTGGTGTGATTTTAACATCAACACCCTTTATCGAGGAATTGATAGCTATGGGTGTTTTATCTTGATATTCAAGTTTTGCATTTTTCCAAAATTCCCTCTGGGTTGCCAAGTAAATCGAAGCATCAGAAGTCAACAAAGTTTTGTATTTTGAAGAAGAAAGGGCATCTATGACGGAATTGAACGTTTCAGTGTTACTTGGTTTTGTCAAGAGACCCAAGTAGTTATGGGGAGCTTTGTATCGAATTTGTATGACCTTTTGACTGGATTTCCTTTTACCTGATGAAGACCGTGATTTTGCCATTTGAGGAAGAAGGACGATGAGGAATTTTGAGAGAAATGGAGGATAAGTGCTTTGAAAAAGGAAAAATGAATTCGATTCGACAGTTAAAACCCTGATTGGGGGTTTTGATCAGGGTTTTATAGCACGAAAAGTGAATGCTAACGTGGCAGCGGTTACAAAAGATCTGACGGCTATGAACTGTCCACGAGCCAACCCCTGATGAGTAATGGAACACAGTTGTTTTATGAAAACACTGATGGAATAATAACAGTGGTTGCAATGATTACACTGAAAAACAGTGGGAGACTTTAAGTTATCAGTGGATAGCCTTAAAACATTTTAATGCTTATAATTCATAAAAAAAATCATTTTAACTATTTTTAAGATGAATTTTGAGATTTTTTAAATAAAGTATTACATATAATCAGTTAGCATGCTGGGGTGATGTGATAAATACCGTTACATATAAACAGCTGATCATGATATGAAATTTAACAATCTAACAGAGTATAAAATACTGATGTTGAATCCACTATAGATGCTGAAGCACTGCTGCTACTGAGCAATGTTTTTCCTTTCGTTGATCAGGCTTTAGGAACATAAGTGCTTGTCTTTAACATCGCTTTGTCTTCAACAGTGGATAGGCTTCATCAATCTTTAAGAACATCAGTATTTATAAGGAGCAGTGGTTAATTATAACAGTCCTTAGCATGATCAGCTGTTATAACGACTCAAAAAACCTCTTTGAGAGAAAGCATTGAAAGTATTAAACCTCTGTTCTCTTATCAAACAGATGTTCAGACACAATTCAACATCAACATAATTTAAATCGTACTCAAACACTAAATAATAAATAAAAATAGAATACAACATAGAAACACTGGTACAGAAATACTAAAGTTGAATCCACTATAGATGCTGAAGCACTGCTGTTACTGAGCAGTGGTTTTCCTTTCGTT
This sequence comes from Helianthus tuberosus, assembly GCA_030545235.1. Taxonomy (NCBI): domain Eukaryota; kingdom Viridiplantae; phylum Streptophyta; class Magnoliopsida; order Asterales; family Asteraceae; genus Helianthus; species Helianthus tuberosus. The sequence continues at coordinate 8,932,227 of CM060362.1, forward strand.
GATCAGGCTTTAGGTACATAAGTGCTTGTCTTTAACATGGCTTTGTCTTCAACAGTGGATAGACCTCATGAGCCTTTAAGAACATCAGTATTTATAAGGAGCAGTGGTTAATTATAACAGTCCTTAGCATGATCAGCAGTTATAACCACAACATAACCCTTTGAGAGGAAGCATTGAAACTATTAAATCTCTATTATCTTATGAAACAGATGTTCAGACACAATTCAACATCAACATAATTTAAATCGTACTCAAACACTAAATAATAAATAAAAATATAACACAACATAGAAGCACTGGAACATCAATACTAAAGTTGAATCCATTATAGATACTGAAGCACTGCTGCTACTGAGCAGTGGTTTTCCTTTGGTTGATCAGGCTTTAGCTACATTGTCTTTAACATGGCTTTGTCTTCAACAGTGGATTGGCCTCATCAACCATCAAGAACATCAGTCTTTATAAAGAGCAGTTGTTAACTATAACAATCCTTAGCATGATCAGCTGTTATAACCGCAACATAACCCTTTGAGAAGAAGCATTGACACTATTAAACCTCTGTTGTCTTACCAAACAGATGTTCAGACACAATTCAACATCAACATAATTTAAATACTACTAAAACAGTAAATAATAAAAAAAATACAACATAGATTCATAAAATAAAATTTATTAATTTATTCATGACCTTAAAACTAAAAGTCCAATAATTACATGACATACTAAACAGTATTAAAGTTCAAATCTAAGAATAACAGCAAGAATTAAGAAACTTTAGTTTCAACTCCATCCATTGCTGAACCTCTAGATGTATGTACTTCAGCATCGCCAAGAACTGCAAGTCTCTATCACCGCACTCTATATTACTGACAACACAAACAAGAAACAAACCTAAATTGCAAAGGTCTCTTCTCAACTGTTGTAGCACATCTAAGTTTTCAAGATATTGTAAGAATCTATCCATACTTTCTATAAAAGAAGAAATCCCAATGACAAACCTGACACAAGAAAACCTGACTTTCGATTTAACGAAAATCTCACAACGCAACTTTTCACGATGTTGCAACAATGATACTGCAACATCCATATTGAAAGGTTGACTTGTGATGGGAATCTTCATTGAAACGACGATGTTGGAACAATGATACTGGAACGATAACATGTTCAACAAACATTCGAACAAAGAAGTGTAATCGGAGATTAGCGCCTAAATCACGAGAAAGATGCATTTGAGAGAGAGATATACGCACACATATATGAGCGAGCGAGATTTGAATCTGATAGTAGATAATTATATCTTATTTATAGGATTAGAATATACGGTTTGAATTTTCAATTTTGAATGTGGGAACTGATAATTATTAAATTATCTTATTTATTGGGAACTGATGTTTATACGTAATCCACAGTAGTATATATCCTTATCCTCTCTTTATTAAAATATTAAATATTTGAATTGTTATGCAAAGTAGGAAAAAAAAGAGAGAGAAGGTCAATTTTCATGATGACTTTTCTGTAGTTCCTACTGATGATGATTTGAAAGCAACTGTCATTGTCATGATAACTTTTCTAATTTTTAAAATCATAATAACCGTGAGTTTGAAATGTCCAAAGCTCAAGAAATTAACATTAATTACTGATTTGATTTGCAACAAATAGTTATAAAGAAATTTTTTGATTTTTTAATTTAATTTTAAATTTTATGATCAAAACAATGTTGTTTGAAATCTTACCTCATTGGTATGTAAAGCAGAGGTAAAATGGTAATTTTATTGTAATTCTACTTTTTATTTGATAATTTCAATCTATCACTAAACTAAAACAATCAATAACAAAAAAGTGAGCAATGGCCGTTTTTTAAGAAAACCACTGATGGTCAACATCAATAGATCTCAACAATAAAAAAAAGTGAGCAGTGGCTATTTTTCCTATCAGTGGATACCCCATAGTTTTTTAAACACTGATGTTTGGTCAGTCAATGGTAAACAAAAAGTGAGCAGTGGCTATTTTTCCTAGCAGTGGCAGTTTTTTAAACAAAGAAGTGTAATCGGAGATAACCGTCAGTTTGAAATTCTAGTTTTGCATATTTTAAAAGTCCAAAGCTCAAGAAATTACAATTAATTATTATTGATTAGATTTGCAACAAATAGTCAAAAAGTATTTTTTATTTTTTAATTTAACATTAAGGATAAAAATATATATGGTTTGAATTTTGAATTTCAAAATTACTGATATTATTAGTAATTACTGATTTGATTTGACCACAATTGTGATGATGTTTATTGGGAACTGATGTTTATTGGGAACTGTTAGGTAAGTAGTGTATATCTTTATATCCCTCCTTAATGAAGTAAATAAATATTAGTAATGATATGCAAAGTAGGGAAAAAAAAAAGAGAGAGAACGTCAATTCTAAATTACCATCTTGAATAAATTTAATTTCAAAATTTCAAAATTACTGATATTATCAGTGATCTGATTTGAAAGTGAGCAGTGGCTATTTTTCCTAGCAGTGGCAGTTTTTTAAACAAAGAAGTGTAATCGGAGATAACCGTCAGTTTGAAATTCTAGTTTTGCATATTTTAAAAGTCCAAAGCTCAAGAAATTACAATTAATTATTATTGATTAGATTTGCAACAAATAGTCAAAAAGTATTTTTTTATTTAACATTAAGGATAAAAATATATATGGTTTGAATTTTGAATTTCTAAATTACTGATATTATTAGTAATTACTGATTTGATTTGACCGCAATTGTGATGATGTTTATTAGGAACTGATGTTTATTGGGAACTGTTAGGTAAGTAGTGTATATCTTTATATCCCTCCTTAATAAAGTAAATAAATATTAGTAATGATATGCAAAGTAGGGAAAAAAAGTATTTTTAGTCAATTCTAAATTACCATCTTGCATAAATTTAATTTCAAAATTTCAAAATTACTGATATTATCAGTGATCTGATTTGAAAGTGAGAAGTGGCTATTTTTCCTAGCAGTGGCAGTTTTTTAAACAAAGAAGTGTAATCGGAGATAACCGTCAGTTTGAAATTCTAGTTTTGCATCAGGAAATATCCATCGAGTATTTTTTTTATTTTTTAATTTAAGATTAAATTTCATCAGAAAAACAATATTGGAGGAACTCTTATCTCATTGCAATGTAACGATTAGGTAAAATTGTAATTTCATTTTAATTGTAGTTTTTATTTGATAATTTCAATATATCACTAATTAACACCATGGATGGTAAATATCAATGGATGTCAAGAATAAAAAAGTCACCTGTGCCTATTTTTTCCTATCAGTAGTTTGACCATAAACAGAAGTTTGACCATAAACAGAAGTTTGACCATAAACAGGTGTTTGCACATAAAGAGATGTTTATCTGGTGGTTTAAAACCACTGTTGGGTCAAACAAATTTCACAACAGGACCAATACTCAAATAGATGTTGACCTTAAACAGATGTTTGGTTTAGAGCCAAACTTCTGTTAAACCCCAAACATCTGTTTAACCCTGAACAGATGTTTAAGTTAATAACATCTACTGTTCAACCTAACAGGGGTTTCCATTAACTATTGACCAAATTGCAAACAGATGTTAAAACCACTGTTCGTTATTGTACTTCTTTACAAAATTACAAAGAATTCAAGAAAACGAAACAATCACTTAAAGAACTGTAATTTAACACATAATCTAATCCGGCAAAGCAATCTATTATCTGAGAATTCACTGATTCTTACAACATGAAACAAACTCATAATGAAATACTAAAGTTACATAAGAACCACTGATAATTAAATACTAAATTTGAATCCGTTGTAGATGCTGAACCACTGCTGATACTAAACAGTCGTTTTCCTTTGATTAATCAAACTCTAGGTACATAAAGTGCAAACAGTCGTTTTCCTGAACAGATGTTTTAGTTAATAACATCTACTGTTCAACCTAACAGGGGTTTGCATTAACTATTGACCCAATTGCAAACAGATGTTAAAAACACTGTTTGTTATTGTACTTCTTTACAAAATTACATAGAATTCAAGAAAACGAAACAATCACTTAAAGAACTATAACTTAACACATAATCTAATCCGGCAAAGCAATCTATTATCTGAGAATTCACTGATTCTTACAACATGAAATCTTCTGCACAAGTCAATTAAACAATAGCAGATCCTTTCTTGCGTTTAGTAGGAACTACTGTGGGTTCTACATCATCATCTTCTGCACAAGTGAATTATAATCATCATCATCATTTAGACATAAGCAAGTAAACTATAAATTTAATAATCTTTCTTTGTGTTTAATTAAACTTTATGCTTCTTTGAATACAAACCTATAATAACCCGCAGCAGATTGTATGAATTTCAAACAACTGTGATTAGACTGAAATATAAACCGAAAATTAGAGTATATCACTTCAAAATAAAAAACTCAAAATTGAAAATCAGAGTAGCAAAAAACACATATTTTAAACGATGTTGGAACAATAATACTAGAAAACTACCGTGGAACAATCATCATCATTGTATGAGAATACCCTTAATTTATGGAACCTGTAGAATGAAATGCTCCACTGTTGGGTTATTAACTTTCAACCTCACTTTCCCTAAATTCATCAAATCTAATTTTCAACAGGATGTAGTACAATTATTACCTTAATTAAGATATATCTTCAACTGCAAACAACAATAGCAAACAACATCAAACAACAACAGCAAACAACATCAAACAACAATAGCAAACAACATCAGACAATAATAGCAAACAACATCAAACAATAATAGCAAACACCTGATGTTGAATCCACTGTAGATGCTGAACCACTGCCGTTACAAACAGATAATACCAATGAAACTCTAATTTCAGAAAGAATAATGGCTGAACATACTCAAACATCAATAATCAACAGATGTTATACTCATATCATCACCATCTAGAAAAAAACGCTAATTTCAAAACATATTCAAACATACCAGCTTATGGCAGAAATCTATCCGCAGCTAAGCGGATTTCAACTTTGATGACAACAACCCTAACAATGGTTACATGAAAAGACACAAAAAACAAAGGATTAGTATAAATAACAGGAAATCATGAAAGTATTTCAACTAAAAAAAAGAAGAACAAACCTTTTGATTAAGTAATCGATGAACAAAAGATGATTTTATGGTGGCGTCTGGAAGAAGATTAAGGTTTGTGAAATTTGAATTTGAATCGCCTGAATATAGAGAGAGAAAGAACCCTAGGCGTTTGTAAAGAAAGATCAGAAGTGAGAAGAGAGGTTATATAAGGAAAAGAGGATGGCACTGTTGGGCGGGAAAAGAGAACTGAGGATGCCCTAATCAAGTGACACGTGGCCCAAATAACTTTCATTTATTATATATAATATATATATATATATATAAGGGGACCGCTAAAATGAGAACCAACTCCAGTTGTAAGAACCGTGAGAACTACACCGTACGAGGCGAGGTGGACCAAAATTTTTTTTCATAAACGTAGATGCATGTATTATAAACACATTTGTAAAAAAAATCAAAAAAAAAAATGTCGGGTGTGTAGTTTTGAGCACCCCAAGTTTGTGTTTACGGGTACCGTAAATTTTAAATAAAATTTACGGTACCCGTAAATACAAACTTGTGGTGCTCAAAACTACACACACGACATTTTTTTTTATTTTTTTTTACAAATGTGTTTATAATACAAGCATCTACGTTTACGAAAAAAAATTTTGGTCCAACTCGCCCCGGATCAAAAAGTTCTCACGGTTCTTACAACTGGAGGTGGTTCTCATTTTAGCGGTCTCCTATATATATATATATATATATATATTGGATAGGAGTTGGTCAGAAAGTCCAAATTTCCTAAAAAGTGTAAAAAGTCATAAAACACCATAATATCAACCATAAAACACACCAAAAACCCACAAATAATATGATGAATATTACTAAAACATCATGTATGTGGATTTTGTGTTGTGTTTTAGATGTTAAGGCTCTGATTGTGGAATGACAAATATTATTGTGTTTTATGTTGTTTAGCATTGTGTGTTTTATATTCATAGTTCTACGATGGTGTGTTTGAAGTTTTTTTGGACTATTAGAGTTTGAATATGGTGTTTTAGTAATATTCATTCTTTTATTTGTGAGTTTTAGGTGTGTTTTATGCCTGAAATTATTGTGTTTTATGACTTTTTACACTTTTTAGGAAAAACACACTTTCCGTAGGATCCCCACTCTCTATATATATAGTAGGTCACAATTTCAATTCTAGGTCTACACCATCTTTTCCCATTTTTTTAGGCTGATTCTAAACCCTCCCTCCCTCCTGATTATACCCCCCCTTGTGAGAGGAAAACTGCCGGTCCTACGCGGGGCTCACCTGTAAGTATGTGAGAGGAGGGAGGTGTAAAAAAGTAACTAGGAGGGGTGTAGAAAGTAGCACCCTTTTTTTAACCCATCTTAAACTCTCTCATCCTCTCTTCTCATTTTGTCTAATTCTTTTTTTTTCTTTGTTTTCATGTTTTTTCTGTGTTTTGGCTTTTTCTTTTATTTGGTTTTCTTTTCACGTCGTCGTCGTTTTTAGCGATCAAATGACTTATATACATATTAGAGTTTTTGTTTTTAACAATTTTCTTTTTTTTTTAAATCATATCTTCTTTATCATTTAATTTTTTATTTTAATCATTCCTTTTTATTTTTTAATCATGTTTCCTTTATCATTTAATTTAATATTTTTAATAATTTATGTTTGTTAACTTTTTTAAAAATCTAAGTACGTAGTCGTGCTTAGTTTTTTCGACATTCTGGTATACATTTTGTTAAAACGAAGTTGGATTCAAAATATAGTAGGTATTTGGTATTGTAAAACGGTATGATGATGAACTCAACCGAACCGTATCGATTCTGACGGTTTGGCTTTCTAAACAACACCCTTCTTTTTCAAATAACGTTTGTTTTACATTATCAATTGCTTTGTTTAGCCGCAACGCACGTTGTCAAGAAATCTAGTTTTACTTTAATTGTCGAAACATTTAATTAAAAAGTTGATATGCATCTATGTATTTTTGTGATAAAATGCAATTAAAGATAGAACTAAAAACTTCATAAAATATTTTGAAACTAGATATTATTAGCTATCCGGTTAAATCATGAACCATAGGTGTTGTCGCTTATTGACCAACCAACTGCTTTTGAGCGAACCATACATAATGCCAAGAACCATGGATTTAACACAAAATCAAGAACAATAACTTAACCAAAATTTATTAAACCCTAAAACTGTTACGGGTACAATCAATTAGGATATACAACTAGTACGAAGAAGCAACGGTATGATGATCTCCAACATAAAACGATCTAAAACTAAGTCTCAATCTCGTTACAAAGATGAAACCCTAATGAAGAAGACTTAGGGTATCCGGGGCACCCATCGGGGACCCCTTCGGTGACCACTTTCCCCGATCGGGAACACCGCCGCCATCGGTGCGGGGACCCGATTCGGGGGGTGGTTTCGGCCCATGTCCACCGATTTGAATTTGGCACAATAATCGAGTAACGGTCTTGTTTGAACGGTCATAAACAAAAAAAAAAAAAAAAATCATTTTTTTTACAAATATAAATAACCAAACCTTCACACTCTCATCAAACCCCATTTTTTATACAAATTTCATTTTTTATACTCTCAAACCACACCCACTTCAAAAAAATTTTATATTCTCAAACCACACCCACTTCTCAAACCGAGCAATGGAGAACCAACCCCGCGAAGCCAAGAAAAAAACTAAGGGACGAGGCAAGCAACCGTCTCGTGGTGGTTCGAGCGGTGCAAGTGCACAATCACAACCCCCTTTCGGATATACTCCACAACCCCCGTTTTTTTTCCAACAACCTTCACACCCCTCCTTTTACAACACTCAAGCAACCAACCTTCAACCCAATTTTGGCTATGGTTTTCAAAATTTGTTATCAATGGATGTTCCTCCTCAATCCCCCGCCTTCGACCTATATGGTTTTCGTTCCCCACCAGTTCCATTGGTCCAAGAAAATGTTGAACGTCCTCTACCTATTTGGGACGACGAGGACGATGAGGTAGTGCCCGAAACTCAAAATTTGGGCGACGAGGACGATGAATATAATGCGGATGAAGACGCGGGCAACGAAGAAGATGACGCTCGGGATAAAAAGGGAAAAATGACGAGCGAAAAATGGACAAAGGTCCAAGAAGAGGCGTTGGCGAAGGCGTATGTACATTGCTCTACCAACAAAAGAAGGGCAATCAACAAAACCGCGATAGTTTTTGGCGTAATATTTTAAATCATTTTAACGCCACCATCGGCGGAAGTAACCGGACCGTGCATCAAGTACGGTCTAAATGGGGCCCGATGCAAACGAAAATAAACTTTTTCAACGGCCTATACCAACAAGCGGTAAAAATTATATTTTTTAACATTGTATATTTTTTATTTTTCTTTACTAAGTTTATATTTTTTTAACATGTCTATTTTTTTTTTCTTTACTAAGTTTATATTTTTTTAACATGTAGGATCGCACACGAGGAAGCGGAGTCAAGGATCTCGACGTGATGAAAGTCGCTTTAACAGAATTTAAAGAGAGATATCCGAACGGTTTTCAACATATCGAGGCGTGGGAGGTCCTTCGAAAACACGACAAATGGGCCCAAGTCCCATTGTTGGGTGAGGAAGGGGAAGGTTCGGGACATAAAAGAAAGCCCGTTGAGGTGGACCCTTCCATACCCGATATGAACGAAGACCCCTCGCCACAAAGAGCACAACGGCGAGACAAGCGTCAAGCGACATCGTCCGAGGGAAGCTCGGCCGAGTTGGCGGCACAATTCAAAGAGTACACCGCCATGAAAGAAAAGAAAAACGCGATTGAATTGGAGGCGGTTGAATTGAGGAGGAAAAGAGAGGCGCAGGCTCTCGAGCTCATAGCGGAACAACGCGAGACGATGAAAAACTACAATTACGATCGAGATATGGAAATATTCATCAAGCCGCACGACGATGCTCCGCCAAGTATGTTGCCGTTCATCCTCGCCCGAAAACGCGACATCGCTAAGAAGTACGGGTGGCCAATCGATTTCTAAAATTATTATTTTCTAGTTTTAATGTAATTTTTATTTTCTAGTTTGAATGTAATTTTTATTTTCTAGTTTGAATGTATTTTCTAGTTTTAATGTTATTTTTATTTTGTAGTTTTATTTTGTTAAATTTTATTTAAATTTTTTTATAAACATGCATAATTTCAACAAATAAAAAAAAAAAAAAAAAAAACCAAGTCACCTAAAGAGGGGAGTGCCGCCATCAAAATGGGGTGTTAGGGGAGTTTAAGAGGGGAGTTGACGTGGCACAAGAGGATTGGTTGGGCGTAAGAGAGGGGACTCACCTATTAGGTGAGTGCCCCTTGTACCCTTAGAGAGATCAAACATTTTGGAGAAACTAAAAAATATACGAGTTATCTCACCAACTTTCTCTCTCTGCTCTTTATATGTGCCCTATATACGCCCAATAGTAAAGACTCTACCTGAAACGGTCGAACCAACTATCATAATCCAGTCGAACTCTTGAGCCCAATCTTTAACCCAGATGTAAAGCCCAACTGCTTGCTTCTTATCTTGACTTAATCCAACCCAATCTCAAAAGAAATTATAACAATCTAGATTTACCACCCGCCGCAATGTGGCGGGGCGTAAAGTCGTGCCGAATAGCATCATTGCACATCACCGCCAGCGACAATCAATTCTGAAATTACGGTGTGTTAATGAGAAGAAATTAAACTGCAACATAAAACATAGAAAATAATAATTAAGTCGATTTAGGACCCCACGCGTTGTAACGAACATGTCAAACGGGGAAAAGATAGACGACGTAAAAACGTTGTACCACACGTGCACTTTGAGCCGTGTTAACTCGCAAAATCTAGTACGAAGAATTAAAACGAAATGTTAAAACGTTGAACCACACACACGTTACGCCGTGTTAACTCGCAAAATTTAAAACAAAAAATTGCGAAACATGAAAAGTGTGGGGATCAAAGTTGAAAGTACAAAAGTTGTGAGGTAAAATTGCAAGAGATGAAAACTTTTGGTGTTAAAAGTAGGAAAACAAATAGTTTTGGGTCAAAAGTGTAACATTGAATTATTTTTTGAAAACCTCCCAAGCATGAAGTACATACTTATATGCATACAAATGTTGCTAATTTATAGTTTGTTAATATTAAAACTAAAGCAAATAGAAAATTAGAAAGTTTGGAAATGAAAATAAAAGATATACTAGTGTTTTAAGTTTTAACACATAACCAGGCAAAACAATCACTACATGTGAGAAATTATCGATGCTTTCCACCTCTCTTTGTTGTCAGGTTAGGTTTTGACTGGTTGACGACGAAGCTTGAGATTTCCGACCGAGGTATCGAAAATGTATATACCCAAAAATTTCTGTATAACTGGGGGGTCAAAAACGTATATACCTAAAAATTTATATACGAAAACTACATCCTCTCTACTACTGAGCGAAAAGTTCGGGTGGTCAACCGCCCCCTCCCACCCCACTATGCTACGCCATTGGTTGACCCAATGAATTGACGTGGTTGGAAGGACGAACAAATATAATAAAATAGACTTTATAATTTTCAATTTTGGGTGGAAGAGAGTAACTAAAAATTGCACATGATAGTAAAGTTTAAAATTTAATGATTTATATGCATCTTTGTAACTTACTAAGAATACGATAGCCGATCATGTACAAGAGAGATTTCTTGTACGAAGTGTAGACGGTGGCATTTTCGTAAATATGAGGTTCAAACAATTGAATAAACAAATAAAGAAATGAGTATTTTGGTCATTTCTCACTTGAACCCCCTGATTTTCAAACAACTACAACTTTTTCATACGTTAATATTTTTTTTAAATTACACTGTATTAATAAGCATTTCAATCTTTTTAATTCGAATAGGCCTATTGTTATAGTTTTCTTAAAAAATACATGATTTTCAATACCCATTACGTGATTTTGAATACCCAGCACATGACTACGTGATTTTGAATACCCATTACGTGGTTTGATTATAGTATGTGAAACCCCACTAAGTGATTACGTAATTACGTAACAATTGTTGATTATGTATTATTACGTGACTACGTGATTTTAAATACTCATTTCGTGATTACATGATTTCATTATAGTATTTTATGTGAACTACATAGAGTGATTACGTAAAAACAAAAACACGTAATACATAATATTTCATATGCAATACCTAATATTTCAGGTCTAATAACGTATTAAGGATAAATTATATACAAAACATTAGCCAAAATTAACCTATAATAACCACATAATGTCGTATATTAGAGATTTAATCACGTAGTAAAACATAAACAATCAAGTTCTTACTATTTGAATGTGTAATCACGTAATAAGCTTAATTGTAATAACATTAGTTATAACAAATCATATTGAATGTGTAGTCACGTAATGGATTTATACTGAATGTGTAATCACGTAATGGTTTATGTTGCATGTGTAATCATGTAATGGTATTCAAAATCACATAGTCATGTGTTGAGTATTTAAAATCACGTAACCATCATGTAATGGACTAATAGGTATTTAAAATCATGTAAGTTTTTAAGTAAACTATAGCAATAGACTGCTCGAATTAGAATTAAAAAGAATGAAATGCTAGTTGTTAATACGATGTAATTTTTTTTAAATATTAACGTATAAAAAAGTTATAGTCGATTGAAAATCAATGAAGGAAGTTGTTCACTTTAAAAAGGACCAAAATATTCTTCCTGCCAATGACTCTTCTCCTCTAGTTATCGCGATGCTTCGCACGTAATTATTGTCTTGTATACCAAAATACCCTTCTTACCAAAGACGCTTCTCTAATTATCGTGTATGCTTCGTATGTGATTATTGTCTTGTATAAGATCCAGCCTCTTGATAGTTGATAGTATTAATTCGAAATCGAACATGTGGTATATATTTCTATCCACTTATAATACTATTTATATAGTTAAACTTGGCCACGTTAGCTAGTGGTATAAAGTTATATATAAATACTCCTTTTTCCCCTAACAGGTAATAATCAAATTAAATAATGAGTTGAAACCTTACAAGTGGCTTTGGACTTTGCCTAAATGATTAAAAGTTTAAAACTTTTCATGACAGATTACAAAAACTTAAAAATTTTATATGAATAATTAGATACATTAGATTTTAATAGGTGGTGAAACCAAAACTTCTTGTTTAGTGTGTCATGATAAAATTTCTCTTCTTTACATGCTAAACTGAAACCTCAAATTTCTCTTCTTTATAAAACTGATATGACGGAATTTTGTGATCTGACTTATTTGATACTTTCTCTGTTAAGACTAAAGGGTATGGGGCCGGCTGAGGCCCGGCTAGGACCGGCGCCAGTCCCCCACACCGCCCCCGGACTCGGTTCGGCAAGACCGACTCCCCACAGCCGGAAGAGACGGGCCACATTTTGAATGTTTTACCCGTTGTAACGGCTACATTATAATAAAAAAAATACCTTTTTAAATTCAAATAAATACCCTCTATCTCATCCATTTTTATACAATTCTCTCCCGTTCTCATCCATTTTTATAAAAAACACTCCATATTTTTTATACCAATTTCTCTAATCATGCATCCATTCAACCCAAACAACCCCAACCCTAACCAACCTAACTTTTTTTCGACTCCCGCTTACACTCCGACTATGGATCCTTCATGGGGGGCTCCGCATTTACGTTTTCGGGTTTCCAACAAACACCCAACGCCTTCTCACAAATGTCCCAAGTTCAACAAATGCAACAATACAAAGCACTCCAACAAATCATGCAACGCAACTCGTTTGAACAACTCTGAAGGGGTAAGGTCCCAAAAACCTCATAAAAAGGATTTGAGACCATACCACAAACTAACTTTTCTAGCCTTTTGACCTTGCGCGGCTGCGCACTGGTCCTGCTAAAGGAACAAAGAAATCAGTAGCTTGTAATCGCGCGCCCAAAAGATAACATAAATCTTTGCGCCTTCTCCCATTCGATAAAGGATTAAAAAGCCTTTGTACAATACTTCCGCCACAACACCCAGACTTAGATATTATTTTACCCAGGCTTGGGACTTATTTGCCTGTGTCCACACAGTAAGGTATCACACCGGATTACGGCAGTAATCTTCTAGAAAGAAATACAATCATGCACCACCCAGACGGTTATAACCGTCTGGACACGTGTCATTACCACAGACAACCCTGGAATCACAACGAAGGCATGCAATTGGAGAGTAATCTCCACTTAATCACTTTCCACGTGGCAATTCCCCAGCCACAGATCAAACCACGATCCGTGTGCATTCACATCGGATCGAGGCTAAGAGACGTCAGATCAAAGAATTCAAACGGAAGAAAAATAACCGCTACGGCGTTAGGCATTTTCCGTTATCTTTTCAATAACAGGTTTTCCCTCCCAAACTCCCGGTTATAAATAAGAGGACTGTTCAGGTATATACTCAGACTACTCTCACTTCTTCAAATACTTATCTTCTCCGATACCAATACTTATTCTCACGCCGGAGTCGGGTCAAGGAGAGAACCTTCTTCTCCCCTTGGCGAGGCTAACGGTGTTCTTTTTTGCAGAGCTACCGGAGAAGTTAATCCATTACAACTGAATCAACCGAGAGAGAGCTAACCCTTTATGCAGATTCAAACCCCCTAACTATCTCGGTTCCGACCATTTAGTTAGTGTTTCTTCATTGGCGCCCACCGTTTTCTCAGTTTTCTAGTTTCTACCTCGTTTCGATTCAGTTCATTCTATTTTCTGTCTTTGCACATGGCAGAAAATTCGTCATCTCACCGGCAACCTGGTCCTCGACCAAACGTCGGAAACAATTTACCGATAGAAGGGATCGTTGAAGAAGCCTCGGACGATAATGAGGTCCAATCCAATCGAGCAAATGATCCTGTAACACCAGGAATGTTACCAGCAAATCCTGCACAATCAATTTTACCACCAGGGGAAACCCCGATATCATGGTATGTCCGGTCTCAAGGAGCATTAAACGCGGTATACTCACAATTATGTGCTCAAACTGCTCCTGTAACCCAATCCCGGAGGCCGGGATCAAGAGCTCATGCCTCTCAGCGAGAAGAATCAACTTATGATGATACAAGCAGTTACCGAAGACAACATCATGATGAATTTCGTCCTCGTCAACGACAATCGGTGCATGATAGGTTGGGTTCCCAACGGGATACTCACACTGATGAATCCGATCGAACATACCGTTTGAGTGAAAACACCAGCGTCTTCAACAGACTACAGCCAAACTATAACAAATGCAGGCCTCGAGCGGTTTACAACCCCGAGGCCGAGCATAACTATGATTTAGTTTATCGCCCGGACGAAGCGGCAGAAAACTCGAAGTTTATATTAGAGATAGCTTTGGCTCCGTTGGAACGGGCCAAGTTACCATCTAATGTTGGGAAATTCAATGGGTTAACCGACCCTGATGATCATTTAAGGGTATTCACCAGTGCAGGGTTGGTCGGTGGTTGGACCCTTCCGCTGTAGTGTCACTTATTTGTACAAACACTAACTGGCCCAGCGCGAATCTGGTTTGACAACCTACCAACGGGACAGATCGAGTCATGGAAGGATCTCCGAAGAAAATTTTTAACACACTTCAGCCAACAAAGGCGGTCAAAACGTGATACATCCGACGTTATAAATATCTGGCGTCGCGATGATGAGAATCTGGAAGATTTTATTACCAGATATAATAAAGAAGTGTTAGAAATTGGAGGTGTTAGTGAACAACTAATCCGTGCTCAGTTTAAGTACGCGGTTAGGTGTGACGACATGGTCAAGGTATTATCGGGAACGGAAGGTCTCCCCACAAGTTGGGAAAAGATAATGGCGGCTGCCAAGGTATATGCACAGACCGAGAAAAACCTTACTACAAACAGACCGCCACCACCACACAGCAGGCCGGCAGACCTAAGCGCAAACGGAAAATACAAGAAGTCATGGCGCGAAGCGTCTGGAAGTCGATCTGCAGAAGACAACCGCACAACAACTAACAAGTTCTCGGCGCAAAGAGAAAACAGACACGAAAATAGGGAGAGACAGTGGACTCCCCTAACGAAAACCCCAACAGAGGTACTAAGTACCGAGGATCACCAATTCAAACCCCCGATTCCAATGAAGAGTAAACGTGGTCAAGACCCGACGCAATTCTGCGAATATCATAAGGATAACGGGCACACCACGAACAACTGTATATCTCTGCGCATGGAAATCGAAAAGGCTCTCAAGAATGGAGAACTCACGCACCTGCTCCAGAATATGCGCAAGGAGATTAAACAGATTACTCGGGGAGAAGAAAGCTCAAACAAACGGGCTAAGACTTAAAGAACTCCGTATGTTTTCCGCGGAAAAGACACGACTTATTAAGAGCGGCGGAACTATCAGGGAGTAAGTTAAGTTCCATTTAATTATCTAAAAAAAAAAAAAACTTTGTAACGCCTCTGAGCATTATCCATGAATAAAATTACAAAGTTTCTATTATTTTTGTTTACAAAATGCATGCAATTCCTTTTTAGTAAGAGCAAAAACATTATGGTAGTGTAACACAAAGCTCCATGCGCGGTCAGTGATCACATCACAAACGACCATAAACTCATACATGAGCTTCATACCAACTTTATTCGCCTTACTCAAAACAAAAGTAATTGTACTCATGCAAAATATTGTAAAGACATATTAACAAAATAAATAGAAACATACTATGTTTGACGTACAAATACGTCCTGAAAGGTTCAAGGCACAGCAGTGTTTAAAACCCATGCGCAACAGCGCACCATCAAAACAAGGATCAACATCCTACATAAAAAAAGATTGTTCACATACAATTTCACCCCTACTCTAGATCTTCTCCCTCATCCGGAAAGATTTCCTTAAGTTGCGCAACGTGATCATCCGATTGCAGCGCCACATTTATCAACTCCATCACTGGCAGTTGCAAATTATTAAACTCTGTCTTCATAGCAGCAAGCGCACTGGAAGTATTAACACCAAAGGTAGCAGATTTGCTATCATCCCAGTTAACCTTTAAAGCGCTATTCACATGTTGGGAACATTCCGCATACCCTTGCGCATAACCATCTCGTCGCGCAGCAACCATCAAATTCGCAACAGTTTTATCCAGTTCTTCAGAGTTTAAAACAGATTCAGCAACCTATAATATCAGATAAAGATAAGATCGAAGCAAGAAAAGCGCATACATGAACTAAAAGAAGAAAGGAACTTACACATGCAATCCCGCGATCCTTCAACCAGGTCATATCATTCTTCAAGGGTTCAAGCTCGCTTTCCGCTGAAACCCGCGCCATTTCTGAATTCTCCAGTTTCTCTTCAACTTCAGTTAAACGGCGGGAGGTTTCAGTATTCTCGGAACGCGCAAGCTCCAAATCCTTCTTCAATTGTTCCTGGTCAGAAACCAAAGCGGTAAGTTCCTCTAATTCTTTATCTCTAACGGCAAGAGTGGCTAAAGCTTGTACCTCCCGTTGCTCACTTCGCTCCCTATGAGAGCGCGCTTCCTCCAGCAAAGCTTCCATGTCAGCTTTTTCTTTCTTCAATCTTTCCACCTCCGCATCTTGATTCTTCAGACTTTCAACCTCAGCCTTGAGGTTATTTATGATGTTACGAAGGCTTGCCTTCTCGGCATTATCCTTCTCACAAATTTTCCTCCAATTTTTGCGCTCCTCAGACAAAAGCGCAGCTTCAGCTTCAGCTTTTCTTTTCCAACCGGAAACTGACCATTCCTCAGTCTTGCGCTCCGCTTCAAATTTAGCTTGCTCAGTCTCTAGTTTAGCCTTCAACTGAGCCACAAGTTTTTCATCTTTTGCAAACTTCCTTTGTGATGCTACAAAGGATACTCGCTCTTTATGCATGCTATACCATTCACGCACTATACGATGAGTGGTAGAAACATGAGAAGCAGTTTCTGCAAGATAAGACTGATAGGTCTGTTCGAAAGGCTGGTTCTCTTGAAATTTAATCTCGCCAGGCGGAAGTATCCCCTGCAACCAATCTCGACATATCCGCCAGTCCGAGAAAGTATCTCCTTTCTTCACATTCCAAACAGGAATATGAGGATCAGCAGCATCTTTCTCCGTGTACATCCGGTAGTAATATTCTCCTAAAGTTTCTTCCGGACGAATTGGAGATTGTTTCTCAACACCAGCAGAAGAACCTGCCTCCTCAGTAGTGGCCTTTTCAGCATGCTCAGGAACAGTTTCAGAAGATCTGGGAGGAGAAGATTGAATTGTCTCAGCAGTCTTCTTTTCCGGCATCGGTTGATTATCATCATTTACCACACTTGGCTCAACAATCTGTTCAGTTTCTATGTTAATACCAACAGGCTCCTCAGCCTCAACAGTTTTCTCAACACCTTCCCCAGCTATCTCTGAAGGCTCTAACGGAGGGGTAACGGTAGCGCGCGGTGGGGAAGGGGGAAGTTCTTTATCAGCCACAGTTGGTATGTCCACAGAAACAGGAATTTCTGGAGAAACAAAAGTCTATAAAAATCCTATCCGTTCAAGAAAAGCAAAGAACATCAATACATACCAGGAATGGGTTCTGAAACAAAAGCATCTAGGTTTCCCTTCCTAGTAATTTTCTTCCTCTGCACTTTCTTGGGAGGTTGACCCTCCGCATCAGCGTCAGCTGGCTTCCTTTTACCGGCCTTCCTATGAACCAAACGCTCGGGACTAAAATCCAGATCGATAGGCTCATTTGGATTGGAAGGAGGGACATCAGCAGAATCCTTCGGTTCTGGTTTCGGTTCCCGCATAGTCACTACAGGAGTAAGACCCTCCAATGAGTCAGAAACCACCACATAGTCACACCTGGAAACAGAAGAGCGGCGCGTACCTTTCTTCTCTCCAGCATTTTTTGCTTTCAAAGGTTGCGCTTTAACAGTTTCACTCCTCTTCGGCGCAGAAGTGGACATAGTCGCGCGTTTTTTCTTCTCAGGGCCTATGCCCAAATTCAGCAACTCACCTACAAACAAGCGCAAGATAGAGAAATTTACTCAAAGCGAGAAAGAAAAGAAAAATGGATATAAACTCACCAACACCAGCTGCCGGTTGAACAGATAAGTCCGCGTCCTGCGGAAGCACAAAATTCTTCACAATACGGTGATACCAGAGCTCCTCTTCAGGTTTCTTCTTGATGGTCCCCATTCTTCCGCCTTCCCTCTTAAAAGCAACAACATATAGAGAAACAACTACATTGAAGAGAAAGAAGGTCAAAAAAAAAAAAAAAAAAAAAAAGAGGAACAGTGCAAAACCCCAATACTTACTATGACCATCCTCAGTGTACACAGGTTTATCATCTCGTTCCATTTTCCAGTTCAAACTCATGCCAGCTCCGACTAGGGCTTTCTCCGGCAAAGCAATATTGGGAACATCCTTCAGATCTTGGTACCAGTTCTCATCAACAGGGGTCTGAATGGTTTCAATCGGAACATCGTCTTTCCCTCTTAGCTTCATCTTCATCGGAATCACTCCAGCTTTAATGAAGAAAAATTTCTGTTTCCAATCATGAAATGATTTTGGGGGCTGATGAAGAATTTTCTTTGCGGAAGCCCTCTGAACAAATGAGTAAAATCCTTGAGTACAGTGCATCTGATGAAAAACCCTAAATCGGGGAACGGTTGGCTCCACATGCATCGTTCGACATACAAATTCGAAATGACGAACCCTAACCATACCAATAGGGTGAAGTTGGGAGATATGCAGATTGTAGAATCCAAGAATTTCAAGGAAAAATTTCGTAACAGACAATCGAAAGTTACCATCGCAGAAAAAATCCCAAAAAAGGGTAATATACCCTGCCGGAGCATTCGCTGCCGTTTGCCCTTCTTCAGGATACAAGGCACCCCAGTTCTCCGGGAATTTAAGATTCTGGATTAAACCCTCAAAAGACG
Organism: Helianthus tuberosus; assembly: GCA_030545235.1. NCBI lineage: Eukaryota > Viridiplantae > Streptophyta > Magnoliopsida > Asterales > Asteraceae > Helianthus > Helianthus tuberosus. The sequence goes on from CM060362.1 coordinate 8,951,253, forward strand.
CCCTGGGCCACTTCAATGGTGGAAATTCAGTCGACATCTCTTCAACAAGATCCTCTTGATGTTCTCCGGTTGACATAAGCAGGGGAATGACGGAAAGTATTTCTTCAAAACAAGGAAAGGGGAAAAAGTTTTCAAACAAAACAATGATTACACAGAAGGGGTTACCCAAACGATTATATACCCATCGCAATAAATAAGCATCGGTAACCGTCGCAGTACTATTCCGGATATCACGATTACCCAAGCAACAGAAAAAGCAGATGTCAGAACATACACGCGTTTACACGCGCGCGTGTAAGACACGAATGGTAAAAAACAACTGACAATGACAGGTTGTCAAAATTAATTTACTGATACAATGTCAAATCAAAGATTTTTTACAAAAAATCTTTACAAACTCAGTAAATTCAAATCTTTTCAGAAAAGATTTCTTTTCGCGCCCAAAAACATTTCCCTCTCTTAAGTCCAGTGCTCCACTTACTTGCATAAGTACAACACTAGACTGGGGGGACTTGAAGGGGTAAGGTCCCAAAAACCTCATAAAAAGGATTTGAGACCATACCACAAACTAACTTTTCTAGCCTTTTGACCTTGCGCGGCTGCGCACTGGTCCTGCTAAAGGAACAAAGAAATCAGTAGCTTGTAATCGCGCGCCCAAAAGATAACATAAATCTTTGCACCTTCTCCCATTCGATAAAGGATTAAAAAGCCTTTGTACAATACTTCCGCCACAACACCCAGACTTAGATATTATTTTACCCAGGCTTGGGACTTATTTGCCTGTGTCCACACAGTAAGGTATCACACCGGATTACGGCAGTAATCTTCTAGAAAGAAATACAATCATGCACCACCCAGACGGTTATAACCGTCTGGACACGTGTCATTACCACAGACAACCCTGGAATCACAACGAAGGCATGCAATTGGAGAGTAATCTCCACTTAATCACTTTCCACGTGGCAATTCCCCAGCCACAGATCAAACCACGATCCGTGTGCATTCACATCGGATCGAGGCTAAGAGACGTCAGATCAAAGAATTCAAACGGAAGAAAAATAACCGCTACGGCGTTAGGCATTTTCCGTTATCTTTTCAATAACAGGTTTTCCCTCCCAAACTCCCGGTTATAAATAAGAGGACTGTTCAGGTATATACTCAGACTACTCTCACTTCTTCAAATACTTATCTTCTCCGATACCAATACTTATTCTCACGCCGGAGTCGGGTCAAGGAGAGAACCTTCTTCTCCCCTTGGCGAGGCTAACGGTGTTCTTTTTTGCAGAGCTACCGGAGAAGTTAATCCATTACAACTGAATCAACCGAGAGAGAGCTAACCCTTTATGCATATTCAAACCCCCTAACTATCTCGGTTCCGACCATTTAGTTAGTGTTTCTTCAAACACCAATTGCAAACGCCAACTTCCTAACCACAACCCCCGGTTCAAGTTGACGACGATGATGAAGAAGTCGTCCCCGAATCGCCACCGCAAGAGCTCAAGCGCAAAAAAAAACAAGGGGAAGGGGAAGAAGGTTGAAACCGTACCCGAAACCACGCCAAAAAGCGGTTCGAGAGCAAAGGCGAGACCTTGGACGAAAATAGAGGAGGAGGCGCTAGCAATGGCGTTTGTTAAGTCCTCTACTTGCCCGATAGTCGGTATGAACCAAAGTTTAATTTTTTAATTTAAATTTAAAAAGATTTCTTTTTTATTTTTACTAATGCATTATTTTTTTAAATTTAGGGAACAACCAAACGGGTAGTAGTTTTTGGAAGGCGACAACGAAAAGATTTAACGGGATTATGGAGCATGGCCCGACTCGTGATGTCGAATCCGTCTCGGGCAAGTGGCGTAAAATGAGCAAGACCATCAATACCTTTAACGGGTATTATAACCAAATTTACGCTTGTCCTCCTAGCGGGAGTAACGACGAGGACATTCTTAACCTTGCTATGGCTAAGTGGGACTCTCAAAATTCAACGCCTTTCCCGCACCTCCGAGCATGGAACGTTTTAAAGAAAGAACCAAAATGGAAGGCGGTTCCAAATGAGGTCGCAACCGCCAAACGGACTAAAACTTCCGAGTCCGGAAGTTATAGTGCGGGAGGCTCCAACGCTCGTTGTCAAATCGACATAAACGACGACCCGATATATGACGAGGATGTGTTGCCCATTCACGAATCGGAACGTCCCACCGAAAGGGACAAAGCAAAAAAAGAGGCGGCCAGAAAGCGCAAAGGGGCCGGCTCGAGTGGAGGGGGCGGCTCAAAGGCGTCTTCGAAAATGGACGAGTTGATAAACGAATTCCGTTCGTTCAAAGAGTTCGTGGCCGAAAAATATACTCACAAGAAAACCGTGTCAGCCGACTATGCTCGAGCGGAGGATTTTAGGATTATGAGGTTGGATCTCGACTCGGTTCCGAAGGATGAATGCGAGGTATATCGGGGATGAAAGAAGAGGTGAAGAAAAAATGGACGTCGTAGGTTGTTTAGTTTTTTAATCGTATCGTAATTTTTTTTCATTTTTTATGTTTTCCGTTTCTAGGATTAGTAAATTTTATTTTTAGGAAATGTAATTTTTTTTAATGTTATGAAATGAATTTATTTATGTTGTTTTATGTTATATTTTTTAATGTTTTTAAAGTTTTTATTAAGTTAACAAAAACAACTTAGAAAATTATAAAATAATAGGTGGGGTAGGCTCATCCTCCACCCCCCTCAAAATGCATGGAGCCCCATCCTCCATGAGTTGGTGATGTGGCGCCTACGTGGCGGCACATCTTCATGGGGATGAGCCTCCTCATACTCTCTAGTCTTAAGGATTAATCTTGATATAGGAAGAAGTAATTAAATAGTTAGAGGTAATTATGGGAGGGGGGGGGGGGGGGGGGGTTATTGCACGGACCTCCCGGCCGCTGGAGTGATCCCACTCCACAAGCTAGCTTAGCCCCATAGCTGCCTGGAGTAATTATTAGTTTAAAGTATTATGTTTATCTAGTTATTTTATGACTTTGTTAATTAAGTATTAGAGTTTGTATTGGTTTAGGATAGATTGTTTAGCAAGTAATTAGTTTAGTATAAATAGCGATGTTAGGATGTGTAATTCTTTGCTTGTTTTTGTTTTGTTCGATTGTAACAAAGAAGAAAGAGTCTTGATCTAGTTGATCATAATATCCTTGTGTTTTTTTACGGTTTTAAACCAGTTATTTCTAACACCCTGATCCTTGTATTGGCTATGCATATTCAAAAAACATTGAACTAAAAATAGATATATGAAGACATTTCATCATTTGTTGAAGAGTAAAAATAAAAAATAAAAAGTAGTCCACTAGTTCGTGATCATATATCTATTTTTAGTTCAATGTTTAGGTCATCCTCCTTTTTTCTCATCATTTGCGACTTAGGAGGATAAAAATACCACATTAGGCCCCAATTATACACAGAGCCTAAATTTTTTGGGTTTTTGATATGCGATGAGAGTAAAATCTTCACACTCCTATAGTCCTATTCCTATATATGATTTGTGAATCGAAAGATTTCTTGGCCTAAAGCAAAGAATGCCAATCACACATTTCTTGTCCATGATGCTTTTCCAGTTGTATTAAATTCTAGGTGAACTGCTAGAGATAATAAAGAATTGTCGTTTGACATTTTTTAGATCACTGTGTCTTTTTATTTAACATTGTGTTTTTTTTTTTTAACTTTGACATTGTGTCTTTTTCGCGACTCATTATGTCTTTTTTCCTCGTCATTGTTTTATATTTCTTGGCATTGTGCTATATTTTGCAATCCATTGGGTTATATTTTGCGATACGTTGTGTCTTTGTTAGGAGATTTGTAGGATAACTTTACCCGGAAAAACTATACCTTCAAAGTCCATCTCAGTGAGCCACTATGGATATTCTTACTAAATTTAGTCCATCTCAGGAGATTGGGTTATATGTTTTGTTATCGATGGTGGTAGTTTCGGGAGGAGATGGGGTGGTTCCGCTTACGTGGCCGACAAGTTTGAGGTAAGAAAGAACAGGAGTAATTTGTTTCTCCCATGTGAGGTAATTGGTGGAGGTTAGCTTGATGTGGACAAGATGATTAAGAGAATGGAGAGGAAGAGAAGCAGGATCGGCAGCCATGGAGGGATGGCGACAGGAAGAGAAAAAAAGGAGAAGAAAGAGGTGTTTGCTAGAAGAGTGAATTTCAAATTTTGCCGTTTATCTTTATACCAAATTTCAGGCGTTGTCCTTTATCTTTAAAATTGATTACTTTTGTACTTTATGTTTCAGATTGTTGCACAGGTTGTCCTTTAGCACTAACCCAGTTTATTTTTGAGTGTGCCTATTGGCACACTAAAGTGCCTATTGGCACACCAAACCCTAGCAAAATTAGGGTTTATCTACGCTGCGTATTGGTCAATACGCAGCGTATAGGGTTACCCTTATACGCTGCGTATTGGTCAATACGCAGCGTAGATAGACCATAGATCTCAGTGCCTGATTACCAATCATTGCACAGAAAACAATGTCCCATACGCTGCGTATTGGTCAATACGCAGCATATATAAAACTGATGCAAATTTGGGGTCATTTAGGTAGGTTTGAAGTGTAATTTTTTTCCCAGGTTTATATAAGCTGCGTATTGAGCAATACGTAGCTTATAAACAGGGACCATTTTTGTATATTTATGAAACTTCAGGGACCATTTTTGTATATTTATGAAACTTCAGGGACCATATTTGTATATCATGAAACTTCAGGGACCATTTTTGTATATTTATGAAACTTCAGGGACCATATTTGTCAGTTTTTGAAACTTTAGGGACCTTTTTCTAAATTTTCGAAAAACCAGGGACCATTTGTAGAAATTTACGAAATCTCAGGGACTATTTTTGTAAAAATATCAAAAAAGATGTAAAAGGGGGTCTTCATTTAAGAACCGGCCCTTGCAAGACTCGAACTCATGACCTCTCGTTTAGAACCGCAACGCCTTAACCAGTTTATCCTCTGTCCAGAGCTGTTAGAATATGAAACTTAATTTTTATATGTAGTAGGTATACTATACGCTGCGTATTGACCTATACGCAGCGTATATAAGTCTTCAAATACGCTGCGTATTGACCTATACGCAGCGTATTTGAAGACTTATATACGCTGCGTATAGGTCAATACGCAGCGTATACAACCTTCTGAATTTTAATTGCACACATAACCTGTTAAATAACCTGTTGTATTCCAGAACCTGTTAAATAACCTGATATATTCTAGAACCATATCGATACAACAAAACATGTTATATAACCTGCCATAATTTTATATGTACACCACAATATAAAAGTTTGTGCATACATAACAAAATGATATATACAAGAGTTTAATATATACAATAAAAGTTTGTGAATACATAACAAAATGATAAAATACTACTACTGCTGCTCCTGCTGCTGCTGCTGCTGCTCCTGCTGCTGCTCCTGCTGCTGCTGCTGCTGATGCTGATCCCATTCCGCATCCGTAATGAAGGGTAGTGGAGGTAACCCGTCATGCTGTCGCTGCTGCTGCAGCGCCGCAGCCACCCACTCCAACAGATAATTGTTTCTTTCATGTAACCGAAGTTGCCGCTGATATGATGGGTCAGCACCGGGCCAAACATGGCGTGGGAACTGAGGCGCCCCTGGTGGTCCACGCGGCGGTGGTGGCTGCGGAATGACGACGGCCGGCTCATACGGCTCCGGCGGCTCCGAATCTTGCGGGGGATAATACGGAGGGAACTCCGCCGGCAGCTGTTCAGGCTGATATTGCGTGCCGTCCTTCTTCTTAAACCGCTTCCCGTCTGGGAAGTCTTTGGTAACGTGCATTCCGGATATAACACTCTTCCCCATCCGCTTCGGCTGTGCCGGCGGACCTACATTGTCGCGGTCAGTCTCCGGATGATAGCCCAACGAAAGGGCTATCCTAGTCACGTAGGCTCCGCCGAATAACAATCCGCGCTCCTGTCGATGATGCGCGGAGGCGAAGTATTGCGCCAACCCGTGGGCGAGAGCGCACGGCCTCTTGTATAAGAGGCAATATAAGAAAAATAAATCGCCACTGGTGCACCACTCCTTGCTTTTGTTTCGAGCAGTGATCGAAGTGGAAATCATTTTGTGTAAATACCTGCACAAAAGGAAACCAGTTAGTAAATAATAATCAGACGACATCGACTAAGATCGTCGTTAAATAATATTTTTTTATTATTTAGTCGACGTCGTCCGTAAGGCGCGTACGGGCCTAACGAGCGTCGAAACTAAGTCCGTCGTTAAAATATATATTTTTTTTATTGTTTAGTCGAAGTCGAACCGTAAGGCGCGTAGGTCTCTAACGAGCGTCGAAACGGAGATCGTCGTTAAAGTATAAAACTTCGATCTTAGTTTCGACGCTCGTTAGGGACCTACGCGCCTTACGGTTCGACTTCGACTAAACAATAAAAAAATATATATTTTAACGACGGACTTAGTTTCGACGCTCGTTAGGCCCGTACGCGCCTTACGGACGACGTCGACTAAATAATAAAAAAATATTATTTAGTCGACGTCGTCCGTAAGGCGCGTACGGGCCTAACGAGCGTCGAAACTAAATCCGTCTTATATTTTAACGACGGACTTAGTTTCGACGCTCGTTAGCGCGTACGGGCCTAACGAGCGTCGAAACTAAGTCCGTCGTTAAAATATATATTTTTTTTATTGTTTAGTCGAAGACGAACCGTAAGGCGCGTAGGTCCCTAACGAGCGTCGAAACTAAGATCGTCGTTAAAGTATAAAACTTCGATCTTAGTTTCGACGCTCGTTAGGGACCTACCCGCCTTACGGTTCGACTTCGACTAAACAATAAAAAAATATATATTTTAACGACGGACTTAGTTTCGACGCTCGTTAGGCCCGTACGCGCCTTACGGACGACGTCGACTAAATAATAAAAAAATATTATTTAGTCGACGTCGTCCGTAAGGCGCGTACGGGCCTAACGAGCGTCGAAACTAAGTCCGTCTTATATTTTAACGACGGACTTAGTTTCGACGCTCGTTAGGCCCGTACGCGCCTGATCGTCGTTAAATAATATTTTTTTATTATTTAGTCGACGTCGTCCGTAAGGCGCGTACGGGCCTAACGAGCGTCGAAACTAAGTCCGTCATTAAAATATATATTTTTTTTATTGTTTAGTCGAAGTCGAACCGTAAGGCGCGTAGGTCTCTAACGAGCGTCGAAACGGAGATCGTCGTTAAAGTATAAAACTTCGATCTTAGTTTCGACGCTCGTTAGGGACCTACGCGCCTTACGGTTCGACTTCGACTAAACATTAAAAAAAATATATATTTTAACGACGGACTTAGTTTCGACGCTCGTTAGGCCCGTACGCGCCTTACGGACGACGTCGACTAAATAATAAAAAAATATTATTTAGTCGACGTCGTCCGTAAGGCGCGTACGGGCCTAACGAGCGTCGAAACTAAGTCCGTCTTATATTTTAACGACGGACTTAGTTTCGACGCTCGTTAGGCCCGTACGCGCCTTACGGACGACGTCGACTAAATAATTAAAAAATATTATTTAGTCGACGTCGTCCGTAAGGCGCGTACGGGCCTAACGAGCGTCGAGGCCCGTACGCGCCTTACGGACGACGTCGACTAAATAATAAAAAAATATTATTTAGTCGACGTCGTCCGTAAGGCGCGTACGGGCCTAACGAGCGTCGAAACTAAGTCCGTCTTATATTTTAACGACGGACTTAGTTTCGACGCTCGTTAGGCCCGTACGCGTCTTACGGACGACGTCGACTAAATAATTAAAAAAATTATGTTTAAAAAAATAAATCTGTTTAAAAAAAATCTGTTAAAAAAACAGTTTTCTGTTTAAAAAACTAAGATCGTCAAAAAACAGTTTTAACGACGATCTCAGTTTCGACGCTCGTTAGGACCGTACGCGCGTTACGAGCGTCAAAACTAAGATCGTAAAAAAAAAATCTGTTTAAAAAAATATTCTGTTTAAAAAAAAAAAATTCTGCTTAAAAAAATCTGTTAAAAAAATTCTGTTTAAAAACAGTTTTCTGTTTAAAAAAAAAAATTCTGCTTAAAAACAGTTTTCTGTTTAGAAAAAAAACAGCGTGGGTTTAAAAATCTGTTAACTAACGTACCTGTGAAGTGGATCCTTAATCGTCGTAACCCTCCCCTTGGATTGCTGGTGGTCTCACTGACCCATGTCCGCGATCAGAGCCCAAAACCCTAAAAGCGTGGGTTTATCAACAATTACCAACCCCTGTTTACACGAATGTTTATTAAACGTTAAATTAATATTAAATCTTAAATTTTATATATTAAAATAATAATAATAACAATACAAAATTTGTGTTAAACATACCGTCCTATATAGATCCGTAGCGATCTCAGCCTCCGTATACAAACCGCTATGCACCGCAAAGTCTGCAAGTGACATAGAACGCGCCTGGCCAGCCATGCGAAACGAAACCTCGGCCGGCTGCTCGGGGTCCACAGCCTCATTTGGCCGACGAGGATGAAACTCGAACGACGACAGGAACTCGATCACTATCTCCCTGTAGCTCGGCGTAAACGCTAGCTCAAACAGTCGATCCCACGGTGAATCACGGGGAACAAACTCCCGCGCCCAATCTTCCGCCCCGAGCTCCCGGAGGGTTTTCCAAGAAACCGCAAAATGGGCACCGACGTGCATCTTCCGAAGCTTGTCGCAACGGAGAGCAGCGTCGGACTCCGGAGGAAACTCCAAATACGGGTGATTCAGGAGAGGATCCGCCGGTGGACGCTTCTGCTTTTGCGGCTGCTCCGGATTAATTTCTTCTATTTCCATTTCAGCATCCATCTTTCTCGTCCTGAAAACCAATAAATTTTAGATTGGGTTCACTTTTCTAAATGTTCCAATTTCATATGTTCGAACATAAAAAAAATCGGGTCGGTTCGACGGTTCGAGTCGGGTAAGGTTCATCACATAATAAAATAAGATACAATAATGAAAAAAACATTTTCATGGTTAATTTAAAAACACGCAATATAAATAAGATGGTCTTACGAATACAAAAAACATACCGGTAAAACTAGTGGCAACTTTATTATCTTTTTCACGTTAGTATTGTAGTGGACAATGAGATTCACTAATCACTACTCATACGCATCGAATGCTAACAAAACTGAGATGCTTTAATCTCTAAGCAAGAGATGTAGCTAAGCAAGAGAAAATTCAAAACAAAACTGAGATGCTTTAATCTCTAGCTCTAACTAGGATTACATTTATTTGAACAAGTGGACACGATAAAGGGAAAAAAAACTTTATCAATCACAAAGGCAGACTATGAGGTTATTCTCAAAAAAACCAGGCAATTGTTTTTCTATATACGTAAGGCTTTTACTAGTCTAAAAAGATGTTGGGCTTTAACAAGGTATGACTATTATTTTAGGTTCAAGCCTACATGGACATGGTGGAATGGCAAGTGTAAGATATAATGTTAAGTATCTGCAAGTTGATGATAATTTAACCCACATTATTCTATTTGATATAATGCTAAACAAAGTCTATCCATGAGCTTCAAAGCAAGAAAAGAGATCCATTTGATAGAAAAAAAAAACATTTCAAAAAACCAACCATCATAAGGTCAACAAATACCAGTCAAATGATTTTTATTTACACCCAAACATACAAGATAACAAATTCTATGCTGATATTCACAGCTTCACACACAAACAATAACACATGCAGGATAACAAACAGAAAATCCCCAACATAAAATTCAATTTTCATTTCAAACAATTCAGCAACTTCACATACAAACATCAAAAATCACTTGAAACAAAATCAAATTTAACAATCCCTAATCACTAACCAAACCCTAACTTACCTAAAAAAACATCTAATTTACGGATAAAATACAAAAAAAAATCATAATTACTTGAATAGGTTGACCAAATACCTGTTTTATACTTCGAATTCGGGTCGTATACGGTCGAATAAGCCTGGTCGCCTCTCTTCTTTGTCCGTTTTTGTGCGTATTAAGATTTGGGGAAGAACAGAGCTGCGTAGGTATTTCCCTGATTTAAATCAGTACCTCTACGCAGCGTAGAGATCCCTACGAGGCGTATAAGAATAATCAGTTTACCATTTTACCCTTCTGTTTTGGGGCAATACGAGGCTAACAATAAGGGTAAAAAAGTCATTTACGAAGGCCATCAAAGCTGCGTATGGATCTCTACGCTGCCTTGTACTATTATTATTATAATTAATATTATTATTATTGTTATTATTATTATTAATATTATTATTATTATTATAATTAATATTATTATTATTGTTATTATTATTATTAATATTATTATTATTATTATTATTATTATAATTATTATTATTGTTATTATTATTATTATTATTATTATTATTAATAATAATTATTATTATTATTATAATTGTTATTATTATATTGTTATTATTATTATTATTATTATTATTATATTGTTATTATTATAATAAGAATTATTATAATTATTATTATTATTATTGTTATTATTATTATTGTTATTATTATTATTAATATTATTATTATTATTATTCTCCTGAAACTTACAGAGGCTGCGTAGAGCTCCATACGCAGCATAGACAAAGGTTGTAAAATGACATTTTTACCCTTACAATTAGCCTCGTATTGCCCCAAACACAAGGGCAAAATAGTAGTTTAACATGTATAGGTTTTGAAATTTTGGTTTGGGGGGAAATTGTCCGCCTTTTAAATACGCAGCGTATGGATCCATACGCTGCCTTTGTCGATGCTCGTTTTACTGTTTTGCCCTTGTGTTGAGGCAATACGAAGCCAAAAACAGGGGCTTTTTTGTCCTTTGCACTACATATGCTGCGTAGGGATCCCTACGCAGCGTATATAAAGTTCCACTTTTTTTTTTGTTTTGTGTTTTCCTTTGATAAATAATACAAAAATATGAATAAATTATAAAAATTGAAAATGATACAAACTTTATAAATTAAAAAAATTCTACAATTCACAAAAATACAAGTTTCCGGTTAATCTTCGATTTCATTTATACTCGGTTCTCTGTCTTTGTCTGCGTTAGGATTGATTAACTTGTAGTAGTGCTGTAACCGCGGTCTATACATTTCTTCCCACCGTTCCGTAGCTATTGATCGATGTGTCGACCACAACGGGGTCACTAAAGGCATGGGGTAGTCTCCTTCCAACTTAGCATGTATGAAGTGTCCCCCGTCAACATGTACGAGCGTTATCGCTTGAGGTCGTGGATCTAGTGGGGCATCCCTTAATGGGAAGATGGTAGTGCTCCATTCGATGCTTAGCACGTGGACGACAATATTATACCTTTGCGCTACGAGAAGCCCTACTTGGGGCATTTCCATCCAGTGACTTGGACCGCACGCTTTCAATGAATTCCATCCGATGCTCTTACGTATTCGTTCAAAGTCTCCTTTGTTATATGTTTCGAATACATGCTTCCAACGCGCCTCATTATGGCCAATCTCCAGTAGTAAATCTCTTCGAATATTGGGCCATGCGTGTTCCAGAAAACCTAATCCGACAGCCACAGACCTGTACCCACAATGACCGTCTGGGATCACATCTTGTATACGCGATATGTAAGAGTGAAACTCTGAGGGAATTTGATCCTTAAACCTCTCAATGCTTAACAAGTGCTCGTCCCCCTTCATTAATGGAAAACCGTTATCATCCCGCGTCTCCTTCTTTTTATAACTCGTTGAACTGTTTCGTTGCGTTTTAGGTTTTTCAGACTTTCTAACCGAACCAGTTCCACGAGAGCCCTCTGACGGTACGTATGAGCTGTGTCGGGGTAAATCGTACCTATGTTTGGGGGAAGCGGTATATACGTTGCTGTCCTCGCCATAGGAGTTGTGTCTCGCAGCTTCGTCTAACCTCGCAGCTTCATCTAGCCTTTCTTGTACTTTCTTTAATGTAGGCCGACCGCGAGTATTTTGCTGGACGATCGGTGGTTTCTTGGTTGACGTTTCGGGTTGAAGACCGCTTTTATCTTTGAAAGCAAACTCTTTTGCTGAACGGGGGACTGCGCCTCTAAATGTTGCCGCACATTATTTAGCTCTGCTACAACATCGACCTCCTCGTCTACCAGTTTACACGGGAGCAAGTCAAGCTTACGCCAGAATACATCTATGTCGTCGAGTTGTATAATACGCCCTGCACAGTTAAGTTAATACGGTGTGAGAAACAGCTAAATCGTACAAAATAACAAAAGGTTTGTAGTTTTAATATTTTTTACCTGTCTGTTTGTAGTTTTCCAGCCTACAAGCACACGGCAATCCATTGCTGAGCCACATATGGCAACCACATGATGCGTTAAGTTTCCGCAACACCTCCATCTTCCTCAGTAGCTCTTTTTCCAGCAAATCAAGTGCTTCATGGGAAACCTTTCCACGTAGGTTGTCCAACATTCGTTTTCTGTGGTGGTTCATCGTTTTTTCGATGCTCTCAGTGAAACTTTTTTGTATTTCATCGTACTGAGTTTCAACTATATCAATGACGCATCTTGCTATTCGCTCCAATGAACTCCCGCGCGTAATGTATCTTTTTAAATTTGCGTGCTGGCTCTCAACTCTGTTGGTGGTGCGCTGACCAAAGTTGCGACACTTATCGGTCCACGCATAAACGAACATTTCTTTATAGTCTTTGAGCCAGTTTTCGTAGAGGTAATCATAGACACCTGCAAAAATAAAATAATGAAATGTAAAATCGTGTGTAAAATATAATAGATTGGGTGAGTCGTTTGTTGAAGGAACACTTACTTTCTCGGTTGGCAACCACGAGTCGGTTATACATTTTCTCCAAGTTGTACTTGTACATGGGCTCTGATGAAGATTCGCACAATCTATTCCAGTACGACATAAATTTCCCCCAATCTTCTTTATCGAACCCTTTCTTGCAATTTCTAGCTATATTTTGTTGGATGTGAAAGTGGCATAGAAGCCTGGTTGCGTTCGGGAATACTTTAGAACACGCTTTAATTAGGGCAAGCTCCCTATCCGTGACTATCACACGCGGCATCATACATTCATGCAATATTGACTTGATCCGCTCAAGCACCCACACGTAGTTACCCCTTCGTTCTTTACAAATAACGGCATGTGCTATACAAAAAGACTTCGCGGTCGACGTCATACCCACAACCTGGACAAATGGCATGTTGTAGAGGTTTGTTTTGTAGGTCGCGTCGATCAACATCACGTGCGGGAATGCACGCCACATAGTGATTGAATAAGGATGAACAAAGAAAATCTCTGTTACGACATCTGTTTTGGGTTCCTGTCGGGTGTCGTAAATGAATCGGTGGTCGTGCAGCAGGCTTTCCAGTGCCTGAATAGGATTCTTTCCGTCCGCTATTGTCGCTCTAATTTTTTGTACCGCATTTTGCACGTCTTTCTGAACGTGCAGGCTGTCGGGGAACTGCTTTCTTAGGGTTTGAAATATGATACGTGGCTCCATGTTTTGAGCAGTTAGCTGCTCCACTAGCTTGTATTCGGCTTTAGTAAATCTTCGCACAAAAGCGTGGCCCAACAGACTCGTCGTAGGTTCATGGTTATGGTTCGCACAGTCCACTTTTAACTCCCACGTGTCATTCGTCACGTCCCGGATGGCGAGTAATGAAAATGGGCAACCGATTTTTTTGCTACCTGCTTTCCTAACTGTTGCTTTACTACGGTGCTCACCACTACGGTCGCACACAAGCCATACCATCCCAGTAGTACCGCCAAAATTTTTTGATCGGCGGGTAACAATTACGTAACCATACTTCTTTCCTGTTTCTTGTACCCAATTCTTCAAATCAGTTAGAGACATGAAACACTAAAAAAAAGTTACGTTAATAACAATAATAACAATAATAATAATAATAACAATAATAACAATAATAACAATAATAACAATAATAATAATAACAATAAAAATAATAACAATAATAATAATAATAACAATAATAACAATAATAATAATAATAACAATAATAACAATAATAATAATAATAATAACAATAATAACAATAATAACAATAATAATAATAACAATAATAACAATAATAACAATAATAATATTAACAATAATAACAATAATAATAATAATAACAATAATAATAATAATAACAATAATAATGTGATACCTCATTTATTTGAAACGGATTGCCCGGGGTAGATGGTTCATAAAGTGATGTATCGTATCCACTGTATCCACCTTCACCCACGTATCCACTGTAACCACCTTCACCCCCATATCTATCGTATCCACTGTATCCACCTTCACCCACGTATCCACTGTAACCACCTTCACCCCCATATCTATCGTATCCACTGTAACCACCCTCACCCCCGTATCCACTGTAACCACCTTCACCCCCGTATCCACCCTCACCCCCGTATCCACTGTAACCACCTTCACCCCCATATCTACCGTATCCACTGTAACCACCTTCACCCCCGTATCCACCTTCATCCCCGTATACCCCGTAACCCGGATACGATTGCTGCGTCGGGTAATATGTTTCATCAACAGGTGCATTCTCAGCACCGTATCCACTTTGTTGCACGTACGGAGATTCATACCTGTATCCGTAATCTGGATACACTTGATGCGCCGGGTAATTTGGTTCATCAACAGGTGGAGTGGGAGTCTTGTTCAAGTCTGGCAACTGTGTTTTTTGATCAACGGGGACTCCAGACACAACCTCCTCCTCCTCCTTGGCAGCATTTGCTCCCCATGTGTCGTTAGAATAGCGCTTACCGAAATAATTATCGGTCCAAAATGATGACATTTTAACCAGATTGAACAAAAAACAGAACAAATGATGTGTAAATTGCTTACTGAAGAAGAAGATGAAAAAGAAAGCAGTAGGCAGTGAATTCGAATTGTGAACAGATGGATAAATAGACTTTCACGTGACAGTTCAATAGGCAGCGTATTGCCCTCTACTCCCCGTATTACTTTATTCACGTGCCTGGACAACATCGTATCGATGTCAAATCAGTCTGACATACGCTGCGTATTGACCACTACGCAGCGTATAGGGTTACATCTATACGATGCATATTGATCACTACGGACCCTATGTCAGACTGATTTGACCATGGTACTAGGTTTGACTGTCTGGTTGTGTCCCTACCATTAACATACGCTGCGTATTGATCAATACGCAGTGTATAACCTAACTAGTGTATATATATAATTAAGTTTCATATTCTAACAGCTCTGGACAGAGGATAAACTGGTTAAGGCGTTGCGGTTCTAAACGAGAGGTCATGGGTTCGAGTCATGCAAGGGCCGGTTCTTAAATGAAGACCCCCTTTTACCTCTTTTTTGATATTTTTACAAAAATGGTCCCTGAGATTTCGTAAATTTATACAAATGGTCCCTGGTTTTTCGAAAACTGACAAAAAAGGTCCCTAAAGTTTCGAAAACTGACAAATATGGTCCCTGAAGTTTCATAAATTTACAAAAATGGTCCCTGTTTATAAGCTACGTATTGCTCAATACGCAGCTTATATAAACCTGGGAAAAAAATTACACTTCAAACCTACCTAAATGACCCCAAATTTGCATCAGTTTTATATACGCTGCGTATTGACCAATACGCAGCGTATAGAAACTTTGTTTTCTGTGCAATGATTGGTAATCAGGCACTGAGATCTATGGTCTATATACGCTGCGTATTGACCAATACGCAGCATATAGGGTTAACCCTATACGCTGCGTATTGGTCAATACGCAGCGTATATAAACCCTAAGTGTGCAGATAGGCAAAGCGAGTGTCTAGATAGTGAGAGCCTTATTTTTTCAGTTAAATTAGATTACAGAAGGGTACTTTAGTCTTTTTACTCATTTATATAAAAATGTTTAAACAAATAAATTAAAAATTATATAACAATACAAAAACCAACATGGGTTGCGTCTTCCATTCAAACCGACACGCCCACAAAAATAACCATCGCGTTTTACATTCAAAAGTAATATATCACCCCCCGGATTACCACACTTATTCATTAACCGTCATGAACAAGCAATCAACATATCCTGTCATAGTTATATATAAATAAACTTACATACAAATTTGCAGACGAACAAATTGGGATACACATAACTTGCCGGGCAGAAGAAACCAAACCGTCTTCATAATGAACTTGCAACTACGGTCATCTTCAACTAAATTGTCCGTGCAATCTTCATAATGAAGATTACCATTTCCAGGCGACAGAACATCGTCCTTTTCCGTCATCTACATTTCACTCTCCGAACAGCCTCATCGTTCCTAGCTAGCCACTGGAGTAAAACTTGCAACTACGTCTCTATCGCCCCTCTTTGCAAACACATGTTGAGCACCAACCCTAGAATTGGCCAACCGTAGATCTGATGGATTTTTGTGTGTGGAGTAAACAAACGGCGACGGGTTTGGTGGACATCTCATCACGATGAATGGCACGGCTTCGACCACTGTCCCTCGCCGCCTCTGGCCGCGAGGGTCTAGCCGGAAAAACTCTATCAGCCTCTCTCTCTCTCTCACATCCCGCTCTTTCTTATGTATTACTTTTCTTTTTAAAAAGTAATGCGATGAAGCAGACGATGCATTTTTTGACCCTACTTCACGACAACCGGAAATCGATGACCTATGTTAATGTTGTGGTAATCTCCGGCGGTTGTGAGTCAGGCAGAAGATCGGTCGCCGATATGTTAAAGACGAGTTCCGGTGGTTGTTAGTACAAAGACTGGACAAGCATGTCACTATTGGAAGGCCTTTTCCGGCAAGAATGGCACACAACTGGACATATGACGGTTGGTGGAGATTTGGTAGAGACAGAGAGAGAACGAAAGACGAAGAGGCTTCAAATTTATCCGAGGTGGTGGTGGTGTTGTGTATGAAAGAATTGGAGATACTTTGCAATGAATGACTACCAATCTTCTTTTTACTGTGGGTATAAATGGGTTTACATATTAGGCTTCTTAAATCTTTGTTATTTTACAATCTATTTCCATTAAAGCTTTCTATACAATGTTGTTATTTTTAACGGGAAGGAATGATGTGTCAACCACCGTGATACCAGGAATTGTGGTTAACATCAACTACTCGACCGCCGCCGAAACTTAGTTTTAATTCCTTAGTCAAAGGAAAAAGGTAGGGTGAACTTTTATTATATATTGAGAATAAAAGTGAGAAACTATCATCCATCATTAGTTAATTATGGTGTTTTAGGCAGGAGGTTAAGCAAAATGACAATAATGTTTTGCATGAATTTAAAAAATTTCGCATATGATATAGTGATACCAAATACATTTATAATCAACATCCCGCCGCAACGCGCGGGTTGCGTTAACTTGTTAATATTATATATATTATCTACTCATCTCTCTACCCCGTCTTTACATCTCTATCCCCCTCTCTCTTCACCACCAACAACCGCCACCATCAACACCTGACACCATCCACCACCATCACCAATCTCTTTCATTTACCTTTAACCCCCCAAAAATCATATCCATCTTAAAACCACTTAAACACCGTCATCTCCTCCAAACACCCATCTCAAAACCACCTCCAACCTCATCGCAAACCCGTCTCAAAACTACCTCCTGCACCATCTTCCCACCACCATTGCAATCGCAGATCTGAAATAGTGATTTGGGGGTTGGGCGGTGGATCTGAGATCTGAAATTGCCATTTGGGGGTTGGGCGGAGTGACAATTTGACGGTGAAATCATGATTTGGGGTTGGGCGAAGTGACAACCGTGAATGTTATTAGTTGCAGAGGTGAAGACAGGTAAAGGTGAGAGGAATGTTTTGATGGTGAAGGTGGCAGGTGCTTATCATGGTGGTGATGGTGTTGGTGATTGATGCGTGTGAAGTATGTATATAAGTTTAAGTATATTTTAAGCCCTTTTACACTTTTTTAGCCAAGTTTTAAATTTATAAAACACGATATTTACTAACACTAAACACACATATGGGCAAGTGCACCCATCGTGAGCGTAGTATAGTGTTGGTAAGATACCGAGGTCGTCCAAGGACACAAGAGCTTTTAGTACCGGTTTATCCTCAACGTCTAATCAAATCAAAAAGTTAGAAAAATGTTTTAAACTAGAAAAAATAAAAACTAACTAAAATGCTGAAAATAAAAATAAAAAGTAAAAACAGATAGACAATATGAATCACTTGGTTCCGACTCGTGTATATTGTAACCTTTGATTATTTCCGCACTTTTGCACTTTTTAAGAGATTATCTTAGTTATTGTAGTAGGCCCTTCTTTAGAAGGCGCCGTTACCCTCAACCCAGTAGTTTGAGTCAGCAAAGATACAATCCTAAAGGGTCGGATTATTGAAAAATAATTAATTAAGTTATTAATGCATATTATGGTAGGCCCCTCTTTTGAAGGCGACGTTACCCTCGGCTAAGTAGTCTGAGTGTCACGGCCCCCGGCCCGGTTTGACCCAATCCTGGAGCCGCGGGACAGGAACCCCGTGGTATTTATTAATTTGGCAGCAGATTTATTTAACAGGATCGATTAAAACTTGAAAATGCCCGATTATTTTATTTCATAATTCGGAATAAAATCCCGTAGTTTACAATAAAGTGATTTCACTGGGAAATCCTTATTTTACAAAACATTACAAAACAGGTTTCTTTATTTATATTGAGCCACTTCCTTAAGCTGGTAGTGCTTCGCGGCACTTTTCCTGGATCACAACAGATCTCCTTAAACATGTTTGAAAAAGGTTTTGTCAGCGGGAAATACTGGTGAATCATTCTTTTTACTAAAAAGACGCATTGTTATAATTTACAGTATTAAAAGCGATTACAATGTTTATACGTATCAACCATATACCCACGGTATTTGTCACTCGACCACATATTGGCTATCTCGTTATCCAATGGTGTCTGTGACTATGGTCATATCACCCCTTGGCTAACCCGTTGTCCAATGGTGACGGTTATCAAGTAATGTATACAAAACCCCACATACCGGCTGTAATTTGGAGATTACAAAAACTTAATCCCTGTAATTATAACTTTGAAAATAAACATGATTTTTTAAATCAAATTTGATAAAAAGAGAATGACTCACATTGCAGATTTATTCGGGCAGCGTTTAGCCTACTGATTAGCTTGATAACATAATTTAAACAACAATGCACACGAACTAGGTCAGTAACTAATACAGCATTTACGATAACTCACGAGATTAAAACCCTCACAACGAAATGACAAAGTGCAATACTTAAACATCCATCGAATTCACGACGAATGACAAAGTATAAACCCTAATTCGAGCAGCACTTAAACATTCATCGGATAGTTTCAATCGATTGGACATTGAATCGTAGCAGCGATCGAGTTAATACCCGGTATCGTAGCAGCGCCTCGCTATAATAATTGAAATTTTCGAATTATGGCAGTAGAACTTCGTTTTTGAATTGAGATTTCGACATCAGAGGACTTCTCGTAGCTCAACCTATTTATAGGTGAAATTTAGGGTTCACGCGGCCCGTGTGAACCTTCAACCAAAGCTTACACGGCCTGCGTGGCCGCCTAGTCTATGCGTAGGCTTGATTGGTCACGAGTAGGGTCGACAGGTGTATGCCACGTGGCTCGAGAACGCTTATCCGGTCAACCCACATATTGACGCGGCCCGCGTAAGGCTAGGCTATTCCTTACGCGGCCCGCCTGGAACCCATAATTCTTGTTTTATTAGTTTTTTATGCACAATAGGGTTTCAGGGGTCCGGGTTTCTACTTACGGGTTAAATTGGGAAAATTTTGAGAGTCCTTACATCCTCCCCACCTTATTTAAAATCTCGTCCTCGAGATTTACTGGAATAAGTGAGGATACTTTCGCTTCATTTCTGATTCCAGCTCTCAAGTGTATTAGGATCCTCTTTTCGACTCCCACTTAACTTTAACGAGCACTAATCGCTTATGCTTGAGAAACTTGATCTTTCGGTCTTCTATTTGAAGCGGCTTCTCTACAAACTTTAACTTTTCATTTACCTCTATATCTTGAAGAGGTACTACCAGCGATTCGTCCGATAAACATTTCTTGAAATTGGACACATGAAATACGTCATGTACCCCGGCTAATTCTTCTGGTAGTTGTAAGCGATAAGCAACTGGTCCTATACGTTGAATCACCGAAAATGGTCCTACGTATCTTCGACTTAGCTTTCCTTTCTTACCGAATCGTACTACTCCTTTCCAAGGAAAAACTTTCAAGAGTACCTTGTCTCCAACTTGGAACTCTAGTGGTTTGCGTCGATTGTCGGCATAGCTCTTTTGGCGATCTCGAGCAGTTTTCAGTCGTTCCTTGATTTGATTGATCTTGTCGGTGGTTTCTTGCACGATTTGAGGACCTGATAATTGACTTTCTCCTATTTCTGCCTAGCAAACTGGAGTTCTGCACTTGCGTCCATACAGTGCTTCGAATGGGGCAGCTTCAATGCTTGCATGATAACTATTATTATAGGAGAATTCGATCAAAGGTAAATGATCGTCCCAGTTTCCACCAAAATCTATCACACATGCTCGGAGCATGTCTTCCAGAGTTTGTATTGTTCTTTCACTTTGCCCGTCTGTTTGAGGATGATATGCCGTACTTAAATTTAGTCGGGTTCCCATTGCTTCTTGGAAACTTGTCCAGAAATGAGAAGTGAAACGACTATCCCTATCCGATACAATGGAGAGTGGAACTCCATGTAGGGATACTACTTCGTCTACATACAACTTTGCCAATCTTTCCATGCTAAAGGTTTCCTTCATAGGTAGAAAATGAGCCGATTTGGTTAATCGATCTACAATTACCCAAATCGCATCATTACCTTTTCTGGTTTTGGGTAACTTAGTAACAAAGTCCATTGTTATGAGCTCTCATTTCCATACAGGCATTTCTAATTGTTGAAGTAGACCTGAAGGTTTATGGTGTTCTGCCTTAACTTGTGAACAAGTAAGACACTTAGAAACATATCTGGCTATGTCCTTTTTCATACCTATCCACCAGAAATTATTTCTTAAATCTTGGTACATTTTATTGTTACCATGATGCATGGTATACCTAGATTTATGAGCTTCTTCTAAAATTTTATTTCTTAATTCTCCTTGCTTAGGTACCCAAATCCTTTTCTTATGTAATCTCCAAATTCCATCATTTCCTTGTTCTAATTCCTTTATTTGTCCTTTCATTCCTTGAGCATCGTCCTTAATTGCTGTTTCTTGAACATTCTTTAATTGTTTCATTAAATCCAACTGCAGATTTAATCTTAGAGCACGAACTCGCTTTTGCTTTTCATGATACTTACGACTTAAGGCATCTGCAACTACGTTTGCTTTTCCTTCGTGATATTGAATATCACAGTCGTAATCATTTAGGATCTCCATCCATCTTCTTTGCCTCATGTTTAATTCTTTTTGCCCATATATGTATCTTAAACTTTTATGATCCGTATAGACAGTGAACTTACTTCCATATAGATAATGTCTCCAAATTTTAAGGGCAAAAATTATAGCTCCTAACTCTAGATCATGAGTCGTATAGTTTTCCTCGTGCTTTTTCAATTGCCTTGATGCATACGCAATTACCTTCTTGCGTTGCATTAGCACACATCCTAATCCTAGTTTTGAAGCATCACAGTATACTTCAAAATCTTCAGTCC
Organism: Helianthus tuberosus; assembly: GCA_030545235.1. Classification (NCBI taxonomy): domain Eukaryota; kingdom Viridiplantae; phylum Streptophyta; class Magnoliopsida; order Asterales; family Asteraceae; genus Helianthus; species Helianthus tuberosus. The sequence continues at coordinate 8,972,960 of CM060362.1, forward strand.
CTTCTGGCAAGGCTAGGATTGAGGCATTTGTTAACTTTTGCTTTAAAATTTTAAACGCCTCTTCTTGCCTAGGTCCCCATTCAAATTTGACTGCTTTATAAGTTAGCTTAGTTAATGGCACCGCTATTTTAGAAAAATCCTTAATAAAGCGCCTATAATATCCAGCTAATCCTAAAAAGCTTCTAATTTCCATAGCTGTTTGTGGAACTTTCCATTTGGCGATTGCTTCTATTTTGTCAGGATCTACGTGAATACCTTCGTGATTAACCATGTGACCTAAGAATTGCACTTCCTGTAGCCAAAATTCACATTTCGAGAATTTGGCATAAAGCTTCTCTTTTCTTAACAAAGTTAAGAGTGCATGCAGGTGCTCACAATGTGCGTCCTGATTTTTGGAATAAATAAGTATATCGTCGATGAAGACAATTACAAATTTATCCAAGTACGGTTTACAGATTCTATTCATCATGTCCATAAATGCTGCAGGTGCATTCGTTAGTCCGAAGGGCATGACTGTAAATTCATAATGACCATACCTAGTTCTGAAAGCAGTTTTAGGTATGTCTTCTTCTTGTACCTTCAATTGATGGTATCCGGAGCGTAAGTCGACCTTAGAGAAATATCTAGCGCCTTGAAGTTGATCAAAGAGGTCATCGATCCTAGGTAATGGATATCGATTCTTAATTGTAACCTTATTTAATTCCCTATAATCGATACACATTCGCATCGAACCATCCTTTTTCTTTACAAACAACACTGGTGCTCCCCAAGTGGAAGAACTAGGTTGTATGAATCCTTTACTTAGCAATTCATCTAGTTGCTTTTTCAATTCTAGCATTTCCGTGGGTGCTAATCGGTAAGGTGCCTTGGCTATCGGTGTAGTTCCGGGAATCAAATGAATTCTAAATTCTACCTCCCTATCGGGTGGTAATCCCGGCAGCTCTTCTGGAAATATATCTGGGTATTCTGAAACTACAGGAATTTCCTTAAGTTCTTTACTCTTAGTGCTAATGATTACTGAAATCATATACACTATTCCTTGCTTTCTTGAATAACTGGCCAACTTTATTGCTGAAATAAATTTCAATGGCTTTCGTGGTTTATCTCCTGAAATTGAAATTACTTCTCCTATGGGGGTACAAATTTCTACGGAATTTTTGTCACAAAGAATTCGAGCATGGTTGGCTACTAACCAATCCATTCCTAACACCACATCGAATCCAGCTAAATTCATAGGTAACAGGTTTGCAGAAAATTTGTGACCTAAGAGTTCTATTTTTCCTTTTTGCAAAACCTTATCTATGTTAACAGAATTCCCATCTGCTGTTTCGACTGTAAAAATCTGCCTAAGGTTGGTCAAAGGTAAATTAAGAGCTTGGCATAATGAAGTATTGATAAAACTTTGGTTTGCACCAGAGTCAAATAATACTTTTGCATACACGTTGTGAACTAGGAACGTACCAGCTATCACATCTGGAATGAGTTCTGCTTCTTGAGTGGTCAACTGAAATGCTCTTGCATTCTTCTTAGTGGCTCCGTCAGCCATCTTTGTTTTGTTGTCTGCTGGTTTGACCAATTTGGGACATTCGGTTCTGAAATGCCCAGCTTCTCCACAGTTATAACAGATCCTGGTCTTCTTTCTACAATCTTCCTCATGGTGTCCTACAACTTTGCAAAAGTTGCAGGTTTCATTGCATTTTCCAAAATGTTTCTTTCTGCAATTCCTGCAGAAATGCGGAGTGGAAGATTGCCCGGTTCCTCTTTTCTTGAATCTGCTATTATTACCCACACGGAATCCTTGGGTAATTTTCTGAGCTAATTCCTTCTTCCGGTTTTCTTCTCTTGTGCGGACCAGTTCATCAGTTAGGGTGTTAGCTAATTCTACCGCATCGTCAATAGTGCGAGGTCTCGCAGCTTTAACGATATTACGGATTTCACCAATTAATCCCCCAAATATAGCGGGAAATGAGCACTGGTTCTGGCGAAGCCAGCGTTGGTACCACTCTAGCATATTCAAAGAAGGTCGAAGTATACCCTCGACAATCTACACCCATCATTCGATGGTTTAGGAACTTATTCGCCATTTGTTCCTTTTCATATTTGGCACAGAATTTCCTTTCCATTAGCTGCTTAAATTCTTCCCAACTCATGGCTTAGGCCATATTTCTTCCCTTAGCTTGAAGTATCGAATTCCACCATTCTAGCGCCCCTTCTTTAAAAAGATGCGACGCATACATAACCTTATCTTCTTCGACACATTTACTTATCATAATTACTGCTTCGGTTTTCTCCAACCAACGCAGTGCCACGGTCGCCCCTTCATTGCCTGCAAATTCAGCTGGTTTACAAGCAAGAAATTCTTTATAAGTGCAACCAGGCGTTGCAGCTTTCATCATCTTAGGGAGTGGGGCTTACCGTGGATTATTATCGTGATTAGTATGGTTGCCGCCTCCGTTTACACTATTACTGAAGTTATCTTCTTGAGTACGTTTGCTAGGAATGATTTGTTGAGGTTCAACAGGTTTCTGAGCAGCAGCCAGGATTGCTGGAATAGCATTGGCTATCCCTTGAGCAATGATATTTTCGATATCTTGCCTAGTCATAAATTGATCTTCCTGGTTTTGCTCAGATTGGTTTATTTCATTAACTGGTTCATTATTAGCATGTTCCATCTGGTAATTAATATACGTGTAAATTATTAACAGGGAATAAATAACAATTATACACAAGGACAATTACACATATTTCACAAACACATATATAACCAACATCCATTTTTATATATATTATATTAGGCATCCGTACACACTGTTATTTTACACGAGTTTTATTTTTAGTTATTTTACATAGTTATATTTGACTATTATTTATTATACAATCACAGTTTCATCACCATACTACCCCTCGCCAGTTGTCTTCTTAGAAACGATGCTCCCTTTCATCATATTTCCAGGAGATCTGTCCTCCTATTTCCCAGATCCTATTTCCTGCATCCATCAACTCCTCGCCAAAATGGCGGAGTTCAGCTAAGTTTTCATTGCTCATTGGCAGGTTTAGTATAGGTTCTGGGTCAAATTGAGGGAAAAAGGTATAAGGGTTGTTGAGGAGGTTTTGAAACTACTAGTCGTTAGTCCACCACTCGTCCATTTCTCCTAAAGGTTGGGTGTGGATCAGAGGGTCTGGAATGGATGGTTCTAAGTTTATTGGAAGTTGGGTTTCAGCAGAGTAAGGGTAAAGGTTATTATTGATAGGCCTAAGGATATCGCAGCTAGACAGGATGCGATCCAATTCCTGTTGTAATGGCAATTCCTCTGTCTGCCTAGAACTCTCCCCAATTTCTATTCCTGCTTGCTTAGAATTTTCCCCAGTTTCCATTTCTACTTGCCTAGCATTTTCCTCAATTTCAATCCCTTTTCCTTTATCCATGGGATTTCTATTTTGGGAATTCTCTTAGCTGGTTTCCTCCTGCGTACACGCCTCCAACCTACAAATCTTCTTCTTTTCTTAGGTTTTGGTTTCTCCGGAGGTGGAGCTTGAAATTCCATAGGTTCCTCCACATCGGCTATGTAACCAGTAAAGTCTTTGGAAACTTCTATTTTCACCGGATAGAGATTGAGATTCTGAAGGGCTTCAGATAACTCATTCATGCTGTTTTAGCATATATGCAAAAATGCACACAAAATGCTAAGTTAAATTTTTATAATAAAATTTCACAGATAAACATTCAAGTATTATTGCATACAGTAAAACTAATTTATTACAAAGGACACTGAAAATTAAAACATGCTAGGGTTTATTATAAATTTATTTATGTACTGGGTAAAATTTTCTTTAGAGTTTCTGGCTTGTAGATAATATGGGTGCTAGTACTGAGTCAGGGTATTTAAAATTTTGCATTTACTGCTACTGTGGCTAACATATAAAGATCCGCCCATTTTTCATCTAATTTATCTTCCCACGGTGGGTTATTGCCTAGTTCCTGGGTTTCCTGATTAACTCTCACTTCTTTTGGTTGTGACTTCTTTCTTTTCTCTTGACTTTTTCTAATAATAAGACTTCTTTTCTTAGGAGAAAGTGGTTTCTCATACTGTGCCTTACGGACAAATATTCCTTCCTCAGTATCTGTTGGGTATTTTGAGGATGAAGTTCCTTTTTCTTTCGATGAACTATCTATTTTATGATAGATGTCCGAAAGTCTTTGCTTACCCATACTGTAAACAATTATTCAGATAATAAAACACGTAATCACAAAATGGCAATCAGTAAAATTAAGTATTTTTCTAAATATTTAATTGGCTTAAATCAGTGGCACTGATACAACATTTTCCTGTCACTGCCCCCGGCCCGGTTTGACCCGGTCCTGGAGCCGCGGATTTATTTAACAGGATCGATTAAAACTTGAAAATGCCCGATTATTTTATTTCATAATTCGGAATAAAACCCCGTAACTTATAATAAAGTGATTTCATTGGGAAATTGACGTATGCGTATATATACATAATTTTGCAATGAATTTACACACGATTTGGTTTTAAATTTATAAAAGTGATTATTACTTTTACATCAAAACACACACGAAAGAGGCAAGTGTACTCCGTCACATATGTAATAAAGTATCGGTAAGAACCAAGTATCGATCCAAGGAAATGGGCGGAGAAATAATACTAGACCTTTGTCACTAAACTACCGGTAAAAACATAAGTTTGGTTTGATTTTAATTAAACTAAAGTAAGCGTAAATAAATACATAATAAAAACATAATAGATAATAGATAAAAAGCCTTGCTTAATACACAACCACAACATGTCAACTAAGTCGGTTTTGGCACTAGAAGCATTCGGTCAATATTCCAATTTAAGACAATTAGTATCCCTTTCGGGAATCCTAACATGACAATCATTCGGAAAGTTAAAACGATAAACACACTTTAACCACCTAAAATTGTTCTTTAACGTGCAATTGATAAATGTCTATGAAAATCTCTTAAAAATAAGTTAGTCATCCGTTAGGAGTTTTCTAACCGCACTTAATCAAGGAAAGAGACACCGATAAACACAATGCAACCACCGAGACAAGCATAAACTAGATTAAATCACAACCGAGTTCATTTTACAAATCTTGCACAATAATTCACTAAGATAGCAATTTTGGCCTAAACTACTAACTAAGCTAATAAATCATGAGAATAATTTATAACGACACCATCTAACCCGTTAAGGTCCTTACGTGACGGCAAGCTCTCTTGATTAACAATAATTACATTTTATTAAATCACTAACCATTTCTAGTATCATGATGCATACATTTAAACAAAGCTAATCTAGTTAACTCAGTTCAAAGTTTACTAATACAAGATTAATTAAGCTTCATTTTTCAACTATCTTAACTAACCAAGCATTAATCATCCAACATAATTACTTATAATCAAGAAATCAATATCAATAACAAGGTTGCAAACTAATCATCAAAGATAATCATAGAAAATACTTCAAAGTGTCATTACAAACAAAGTTTAACAAACTAATGGTTATAATCTAGCAAGGGATTGTTGTGTTTTTGCCCAAAGGCTACAATAATGCATAAACAATAATCTAAGTACTTGAAAGATTAACAAAATCATGGAAAGATTAGAAAACCAAACCATAAACAAGTACTAGACTAAGGATCCGGGTAGTAATGGAGCTAAACGGCACAATGTGGCTTGAATCCGGGTCAAAAGCAAAGCCTTCGGAGCCTGTAAATTCGCCTGTGAAGCTCCCAAAAATCCAGAATGTCGAACAGAATGTTTCTGTTCTGTTTTTATATTTTTCGCTGTCGCACGGTCGTTCTTCAGATGGCACGACCGTGCACTTTAAGCAATTATTGGGGATGGGTCACCATACTGCATACGTCATCAGATCTTTGACCAGATACGATATCGCACGACCGTTCTTCGGATGGAACGGTCGTTCAGTTCCGGGTTCTTGTTGCACGAGCTGCTGGGCCGGGCGTTCATCACCGAGATTTTGGCTGATCTTCGGAGTCGCACGGTCGTTCTTCGGATGGAACGTCCGTGCGTCACAGTCTGGCCTTGTATGCCTTGCACTCCTAGTCGCACCCTCGTTCATTGCCGGGTTGATTAGCATTTGTCGGAGATGCACGGTCGTGCATCAGGTCGCACGACCGTTCCACAGGCCCAGGTCAGAATCCTTAACAGAATGTCCGCAGCTTTGTCGTTTTGTCCGGAAAGTCCTCGTTTTCGCTATCATCTTGTCTGGTATGCTGTTTTAGGCCTGTAAACAAAAATGTAGATAATTAAGTATCCGAATGACGGTTTTACGGCCAAAAACGCATAAAATAGGGGTAAAACGGGGGACTAAAATATGTGTAAATTAACGAATATCAGAAATCCTTATTTTATAAAACATTACAAAACAAGTTTCTTTATTTATATTGAGCCACTTCCTTAAGCTGGTAGTGCTTCGCGGCACTTTTCCTGGATCACAACAGATCTCCTTAAACATGTTTGAAAAAGGTTTTGTCAGCGGGAAATACTGGTGAATCATTCTTTTTACTAAAAAGACGCATTGTTATAATTTACAGTATTAAAAGCGATTACAATGTTTATACGTATCAACCATATACCCACGGTATTTGTCACTCGACCTCCTATTGGCTATCTCGTTGTCCAATTGTGTCTGTGACTATGGTCATATCACCCCTTGGCTAACCCGTTCTCCAATGGTGACGGTTATCAAGTAATGTATACAAAACCCCACATATCGGCTGTAATTTGGAGATTACAAAGACTTAATCCCTGTAATTATAACTTTGAAAATAAACATGATTTTTTAAATCAAATTTGATAAAAAGAGAATGACTCACATTGCAGATTTATTCGGGCAGCGTATAGCCTACTGATTAGCCGGATAACATAATTTAAATAACAATGCACACGAACTAGGTCAGTAACTAATACAGCATTTACAATAACTCACGATATTAAAACCCTCACAACGAAATGACAAAGTGCAATACTTAAACATCCATCTAATTCACGACGAATGACAAAGTATAAACCCTAATTCGAGTAGCACTTAAACATTCATCGGATAGTTTCAATCGATCGGACATTGAATCGTAGCAGCGATCGAGTTAATACCAGGTATCGTAGCAGCGCCTCGCTATAATAATTGAAATTTTCAAATTATGGCAGTAGAACTTCGTTTTTGAATTGAGATTTCGACATCAGAGGACTGCTCGTAGCTCAAACTATTTATAGGTGAAATTTAGGGTTCACGCGGCCCGCGTGAACCTTCAACCAAAGCTTACGCGGCCCGCGTGGCCGCCTAGTCTATGCGTAGGCTTGATTGGTCACGAGTAGGGTCGACAGGTGTATGCCACGTGCCTCGGGAACGCTTATCCGGTCAACCCACATATTGACGCGGCCCGCGTAAGGCTAGGCTATTCCTTACGCGGCCCGCCTGGAACCCATAATTCTTGTTTTATTAGTTTTTTATGCACAGTAGGGTTTCAGGGGTCCGGGTTTCTACTTACGGGTTAAATTGGGAAAATTTTGAGAGTCCTTACACTGAGTCAGCAGGGATACAGTCCTAAATAGCCGGGTTATTGTATTAATAGTAGCTTACATATGATGGGATCAAAGAGTTTGGACCCCGCCATCCAATACCGTTAAGTATTGAAGGAGGTCCTACTAAATTTGACCCAGGTCCTTGCAGAATCTATACACTGAACAAGGCAAGACTTTTACCAAACCGTTCCCTTAACCCCCGACCAGGTAGCCAACATACCTCCATATAGACCGTGGAGATATGAATGGTGAAAATCTTTTATTTTATATAGACAGTAAAATAATGCCAAGACACCACGGACAAACGATAAGGAAAAATCACCTTCAACATAAGAAACTAGTTATTAAAATCATTAATACAAAACCAAGTAAAAAGTGCCAAAATATTAAAAATAAAAAGTATTACACTAGACACTTTGTCTTCACCAAGTGATGTAAGAGACTTAGGCAAACATGGCCTTGATTGTCAAGAACTCTTACGATCAATCTTGGATCCTGAGACGTCTCACACACTCTATGATGGACAATGGATGATGGTGGTGGATGATGGTGTTATGGTGGTGGTGGGTGGTGGGTGAAGTGTGAGAGAGGTGGTGTGCCAAGGGATGAGTTGCAAGAGCTCCAAGCACTCCTATTTATAGGCTGAACAGAACCTCGGGCACGGCCCCGTGTCCATTGGGCACAGCCCCGTGTCCATCCTCCTCTCTTTCTTCATTAAATGCAGTTTGTCTGCATTAGTTGACCACGCCCCCGTGTCCGCTGAGCACGACCCCGTGTGCAGAAGCATATCTGTACTATCAAGATTTGCCTGGATTCTGCGAATCTTATAGTTGACCATGGCCCCGTGTCCGCTGAGCATGGCCCCGTGGTGGGGGATGGAAGCTTCTACAACTTTGTCTTTTATGCTGACACTTGGGCACGCCCCCGTGCTCATTGAGCACGGGGCGTGTTCAGCCTTCTGTTCTCTTGTTTTGCTTGGGAAGATGCTGTCGTGGGGTCGGGAATGTCACGTTTGTTCCTTTTCTTGTATTTATGTTAGATTTAGTTGCCTTTTTGCTTCTTTTGTTAATTTGAGCTCATTTAATCCTGAAAATACAAAAGGAAGACAAAAGCACACTTTTTCCAACATTAGTACTAAAAAAGGGTTAGTTTTATGCCACAATTGATGTAATTTATATGTTGCATTTTGCACACATCAAATACCTCCACACTTGAATCTTTGCTTGTCCTCAAGCAAAACTCTTTATAATGTTGCTTTACACTCCCAAATGGAATGGGTAGAAGAGAAAGTTTTTGGGCTTGTCATAGAGTGTCGGGATTTCCAAGATTCTTTACTAAGTTTTATTTTTGTTTATTTACAATCCTATTCGTCATGATGTATTTAAAACTTCTAATAAGATAAATTACTTATTAGGGCATAACATGCCTTTTTTAAAATTCCATTTATATACAAGTTCAGATACCTCACGGGGGATCACTCAACACTCGGCCGAAGATGTATTTTAGTGAATCACTCGAGAGCGGCATGGAACTTACTCCTACCATAGGCTTGCCAAGCAATCAATCCTCCTCCTTTTTAACTATATACCTTTGCAAATATCAAGAGGACTTTTGGGTGAAGGGTTAGGCTTGGGTTAAAGGTAGGTGGTTGGGTTAGTGGTTAGTGAAAGGGCGAAAAGCGTAATAAGCGTTGGTTTTCGTAGGACTTTTTATTTTTGCAATTTTTATTTTGATGAAGCTATTATTCAAACAAAGTTATTTTTGATGAAATTGTTTGTTTATTTCTTTTGCTTCATCAACAACAATTTTTTTTAAGTCATACTAAAAACCGAGCTTGTTACTAAAACAAAGGGTTAAAAATGAAAAAGGTTTTGGTGGGTGAAAGGGTTTTTGGTTTGGGTTATGAAATGAAAAGGTTTAGGCTCAAAGGGGTTAACTAGGGGGATTTTGGGTAGGTGGTAAAAAAAAAAAGAAAAATAATGGTGTAGAAATAAAAAGGGTTAGTCCTAATGCCTCCTTCATTTCTTTACTCGGGTTTAAGTTGGTAAGGACCGGGAATGTATCGTCGTGGCAAGTTCTAGAGTTGTAAGAACCAAGCGGCTATTCACACAAGAAACGAAAAATGAGCATTTAGTTTAACGATATGTATTTGTATGCTCAATAAAGGCTCAAAACTCACTTTTGTGGGAATGAGTTTTTATGTGATCAAGTATATATAATCAAATTTTAACTAAGATTGTCATGCCTTTTCATAATTTTCTTATGTTGGTTCTTTTTATCACGACGTTATCGGTTGTAAATTTGTAAAAATATAACCTTTTTAGAATTTAAAATTCCCAAGTTAAACCTAGACAAGTAAAAAATGGAAATTTTTGAAAAAAATTTGGGGTGATTAGCGGTTCCAATAGAGTTTTGTGTAAGGCTTGTATTTAGGACTTGCAAGATTCAAGGTTTTAGCTTTTCATCCCCACACTTAAATTACACATTGTCCTCAATGTGTCCCAAAAATAAGTTTTTAGGTTGATTAAATGTGTAAAAAGGTGTGAAAAAGCATAAATTTTGTGTTACTGGGCGCTGGACACGGCCCCGTGGTGTCCGGGCACGGCCCCGTGTTCAAGTGCCAGTAACAAAATTGAAAAAGAGAAACAGAATCCTGGACACGGGGGCGTGTTGGGTGAACACGGCCCATGTCCAGTTTACCTAAACTGGGCAATTTCTGCAGACTGTGCAGCACGGGGCCTGTTGGGCGGACACGGCCCGTGCTGAACTTACTGTTAATGAAGAAACTTTGTCGGATGGCCCTGTTTTCCTGCATGGGGTGCTGGTTCAAGTTTCCCTTGTTTCCTTTGCCATCCCGAGTGTGTTTTTTTCCTGAAAATTAAAACTAACTAGAAAACATAAAAATTAATTAATACTAAACTAATGATAGTTCCGCGGAATGCCTCCGTGGTACGCCACGTTTATAAGGGTCCTTGGCTAGACCCAAAGCCGGGTCATATGTCACTCAAGTGGGATGTTTTGCATCCCATGCTACACCGTCGGAGAGCGTTATCCAAGCTTGAGTCTATGACCTTCATGTAGTTGACCGGGTCTTCATCTTCTACTCTCTTTCCCACTCCAAACTTCACTTCCTCATCGCCAAACTTCAATGTTAATGTTCCGTCATTCATATCTACCACTGCTTGGGCGGTGGCTAGAAATGGCCTCCCGAGGATGAGAGGGACATCGGTGTCTTCTTCCATGTCCAGTATGACAAAGTCGGCCGGGAAGACGAAATTGTCGACTTTAACCAATAGATTTTCAGCGACACCTTGTGGAAATTTGACGGATCTGTCGGCAAGTTGTATGCTCATTTTTTAGGGCTCGTTTTTCCTAGGCCAAGTCGTTTGAACATAGAAGCGGGCATGAGGTTAATGCTATCCCCAAGATCGGCTAGTGCATTACGAATGGGGGATTCCCCAATCGAGCAAGGAATCGTGAAGCTTCCAGGATCAATCTTCTTTTGTGGGAGTTTGTTAAGTACTAAGGCGGAGCATTCTTCGCCTAAGTTAACTAATTGCAATGATTCAATTTTCCTTTTGTGAGTGAGGAAGTCCCTCATAAATTTTGAATATTTAGGCATTTGGGTTAGGACTTCAATAAAAGGAATATTAACATGCAATTGTTTTAGTAAATTTTTGAACTTTGCGAATTGCTCATTGATCTTTTGACGAATTAACCGACCGGGGTATGGAACCGGAGGAGTTTTAGTGGGCTCTTGAGTTGGTGGAGAAGCCGTTTCTGGTTGGGGAGCGGGTGGAGTTGTGGATTGGCTTTTTTCAGCTGGCGGTAAAGGAGCCTCCTCGGGGGCCCACGGTTCGGTTTCTTAACGTGATGAGATATACTTGGGCTTTTGGGTTGGTTTCGGTATTGCTTGGTAACGCACCTTGTGGTCTCTCGGAGAAATTTTGAGCTACTTGATTTAATTGTTTTTCAATGTTTTGAATGCTAGCTTGTTGATTTCTAAAATTTGATTCCAATTGTTGAAATCGATCCAAGTTTTTCTTTTCGGTTTCGGAGATGAGGCGAGATACAGTATCTTCAAGCCTTTCTCGTCCACCTTGTTGTTGAGAAAAGTTTTGCGGTTGTTGAAAGTTGGTTCGTTGGTTTTGTTGGTTACTACTATTGCCGGGATCTCTCCAACCAAGGTTAGGGTGGTCACGCCATCCTTGGTTGTAGGTACCTGTTGATGCAACAAATACAAGACCAACGGTAGTAGCTGAGCTGGTTAGGCAAAAGGGTTGAAGGGTTCAACTTTTCCTAACGCAGGTCGTGGGGTCCCCCCACGTTTGCAAAACGTGGAAGGAGGTTCACTAGTTAGTTTTTTGTTATTTGCTAGAGATCCTTCTCTGAATTGTATCCAGATTCGGATGTAGGAGCAAATAGAATGTGTGTGGTGGATGTGAAAAGGAGTGACTCGCATGTAAGCAAGTACTCAATGTGAATGACCAGAGATTAGAGAATCAGAGCTGGCCAGGAGATGTTTTCTGAAGTAAATGAAGTGTCAATTTATAAGAGAAGACATCTCTCGAAGTAGAATACATTTGACTAGTGACCTTGCTTGCAGTGAGGGGCTTACCCGTTTGGGGGTTAAAGCCTTTTGACCCCTAGATAATAGCGTGTGTTTTGCAGACCTGCGCAGCTTTTGCGGCTGGTGGGTTGGTAGAGCTGTTCGGAGATGTGACTTGTTTACTGTTCTCGTATTGCTTTACTCCATCTCCTCATCTTTTCAACCATTGAACCTTTTAACCTTTTGGACGTTCATATATTTAGTCATTTTATTTAGTCTTGGGCTACCCCCGTCATCAGCCCCCCAAGTCAGGGGTTTTTGAGGAAGGAGCTCAAAGACTTCTGACTTTTATACGCGTTTTTTATTGCCCCAAAGGCTTCGGAGGTTCAAGGGTCGGAAGGTTGGAACGGTTTTTGAATTTCGGAATTTGACAAGACAGTTGACAAGACTTGTGGCAGTTTGTCAGGCGGCGGTTTTTAAATTTTTTGTCTCTTCATAATTATCCCTAATCTCTTTTATTTTCTCATTTTCTTTTTGAAGAACATAACTTGCTCTTTTATTTCTCTCAAGTTTCCCCTTTTCATTCAAAATCAGGTCAGTTCCATTTCTTTCATTTTCTCTGTAATTGTTCATAGTCATGGGTGCTCGGAAGGATATGGCAAAATCCTTCTCTCGACTGACCCAAGAGGAAGTCGATTTATTTTGTGTAGAATGGGGAATAGGGACGAAGTATAAACCGGTTGCACCGGCTTGCGATAAATCCATCAATGCCTGTCCTTCTGGTATGATTGCCTTGTATTGCCGTCATTTTGAGTTTTCAAACCTTCGCTATCCGTTTCAAACTTTGTCTTGAATGTATTGGAATATTATCGGGTGTCTTTTGGTCAAGTTCATCCCCTAGGCATGGCTAGGGTTTTGCATTTCGAAATTCTGTGCCGGGCCTGTGGGTATGATCCATCTTTGTTGTCCTTCCGTCGCTTTTTTTGGCTTGCTAAGAATGGTGATTGGTTCACCTTTGAAACCAGCCAAGTTGACACTTGCTTAATCTCGTCCATGGTTTCTACACTTGGGGTGTGGAAAGATAGGTTTTTCTGGGTGTCGGAGGAAATTGTCCCTTTCAAACCTGTTTGGAGACACCCAGATGCTGTTCTGAACGAGCCGGAGCCCTCTGATTCCGAGATAAACACTCGCTTCTTATAAATTCTTAGGGAGTGTCCTTCTAGGCTTCGCCCTTTCCCTGAGCATTTGTTGGTGTTGTTGGGTATAAGTAAGTTGTGGGAAAAGGCTAACCGGGATCCGGTGCTTATTAGAGATGGGAAGGGTATGCATTTATTCTTTTCTTGCTTCTTTGTTCCTTTCTATTTATTTGCTTATGTGCTTTTATATTTGTGTTGTAGCTATGTCTGCCTTGGATTTTATCAAAACCGATGATACCTCTGACGTTGTTTTTGATGATGTTGCAGCTACCCCTAACGAGAATGCGGTTGTTAAGGGTGCCGATTATAGGTTTGAGGGTTCTGGTTATGTCAATGTTCCGAATGTCAAAGGCTTCACCAAGGTTACTACGTCCAAAGGTTCTACTCGTCGTTCTCAACGCCATTTGAAGGTTGTTGATCAGCCCTCTGGCTCAGAGCCTATTGACGTTAGTGATGATATTGAGGCATCAGAGGATCAAGCTGTGGATGTTGGTAAGGGCAAGGAGAAGGAGTTGATTGTTTCAAGCAAGAAAAAGAAATTGGTTAAGAAGGGTGCCATTCCTGCTATTCAAGGCTCGTCAGCCAAAAGTGTTGAAAGCTTCGAGGGTTCAGAGGACATTTACGTGCCTAATTGGGGGGTTAAGGTTGGTGACAATTTTAAGGATCCTACTGTGTGTGCTGAAACCTTGGCTCATTTTGCTCCTCCCGGTGTTCGAGATGCCATATCTGAGATGGAGGGTGATCATCTTATCTCTAGGATGATGCTCAGTTCCTGCAACCTTTCTGCCCTTTTGGCTGAAGGTGTCACCCGCTTTGCTAAAGGGATGCGGGAATATGAGGAGACCTCCAAGAAGAAGGAGAAAATGAAGGCTTCCATTGCTGCCATGAAGAAGGAAATCGAGAGCTTTTCTGAGAAGGAGTTGGCTTGGAACAAGAAGATTGAGGAGTTAACTAAAAGGCACGATATTGAAATGGGTGACCTCAAAAAGAGCTTTGAAGCCAGCCTTTTGAAACTGAAAGCTGATCGGGAGACCTTGGCTTTGCAGAAGAAGGCTTTTGCTAAAGAGAAGGATGGTTTGAAGACTTTGGTTTCACAGGCTACTGCAGATAACCAATGGCTCATTGAGCAGGGTTTTCACCAAGTGGTTACCTATCTGTTGCATTCCAAAGAGTTTAACTCTGCTCTTGGTGATGTTTATACTAAGCTACTCAATCTGGGAAAACACCAAGGTCTTATTGCAGGTTATAAGCTTCACGAGTCTGGCAACCCTTTGGAGAAATCTCCTCTATACCGCCCCGAGGCTTCTGACGTTTTTAAGAGTTCTGTGCAGCAAATGGAGAGGTTATCATACCCGTATGTAAGTCAAGTTGCCTCTTGTTATGGTAAGCCTCTCTCTGCTTTACAGGAACTGAAGCCGGATGGTTTGAATGAAAAGTTATGCGCTGAACTGCTTGGCTCCCCTTCAAGGAAACGTTCCTTTTCGGGAGATAGTGAGGATACTTTTCCTGGGGAGGCCGATGCTCCGAAGGATGCCAGTTTGGAAGTTTCAGCTGTTGATGATCAAGGTCCGAAGGCTAAGAAGGTTAAGAAGACTAAGAAGGCCAAGGGTAGCATTTCTGGGGCTACTAAGCCTTCTGTTGATGCCTAAAATTCGTAGCTTTCTTAGCACTTTGTTAAAACAATTCATGGTTTGTAACCCTTAAACAATATTAGGTTTTCAGGGACCCTTAAGGTTCCTTTTGGTTGTGTTTAAGGCCTGTATGGCCGCTTGAACAATGATTAGGCTTGCAAGTTACTAGAACTTGCCTTAACTTATGTTTGGAAGTCTTTTAGGACTTTCTTTGACATGGTATGATGTTTAACTATTTTCCTGTGTGTTATGTTTTTACACTTGTGCCTATTTCGTTGAGGCGGTCTGTTTGGCTTTAACCTTCCAAGCCTTTTGGCTGTCTGTTAGTAGGTTGAAGCCTTTGAGGTTTCGAGTTGTTACTCGGGTGGCTTGAAGCCTTGAAGGCTTCTTAGTCTTATGACCTGACTTGGTTTGTATCTTTGTGATTTTTGTCCAAGTGATTTTCTTTGTCTTTTTGTAACTTTGTCTTTGTCGAGTTTGTGCTGCCCTTATGTTTTTTTATACCTTAAAGGGTTCAGTGATGCAGACACTTAGCCTTGGTATTTTCAACAAGAAGGTATAGCACCTATCCTTTTTATCATATCATTGTTTTTCTCTTGACTTTATAAGCCTGTTTGTGTATAATATTTTAAATCTTAGGGAACATTTGGTGTAGGCTGTTCACACCCGTCTATGAGACAATTTTATTTTTTCTTAACAAGTCTCATGGAGTTGTATTGACTTAGGAACTCACCCCTTATATAGGTTCATTTAACCCTTGAACCTATTGAGCGATGTGGCCTGGGAGCTCATCCCCTTACATGGCCCTTGCCATGGAGTTTTTTGCTAGGTTCTCAACCTGATCTTAGGATAGAAAGACAAGTTTGATAAAAAAACTTCATTCATTCAAGCAATACTTGCTTTTTACAAAAGGTATTCATAGTGTTGTTCGAAATACATTTTGATACAAACCAAACTTTTTTAAACGTGGAACCTTTTTAGGGTTTTGCCGTTCCAATGCCTTGGAAGCCTTTTGCCTTCTGAATCTGCCAACTTGTAGGATCCACCCTTGTGTGCTTCAAGGATGGTGTATGGACCCTCCCATTTTGGGCCGAGCTTTCCTTGATTTTCTTTCTTGCTGGCTTCGTTGTTTCTGAGGACCAGGTCCCCTGGCTTGAAACGTTCGTTCTTGACTTTTTTGTTGTAGTAAGCCTCCATTTGTTGCTTGTATTTTGCCTCTTGAATTGCGGCTTGATCTCTTGCTTCCTCTAGGAGTTGCAAATTCAACATGGTCTTTTTTTGGTTTGTTTCGGGATCCAAGTTGACAATTCTTTGGGTTACAACTCCTATCTCAGCGGGGATCACAGCTTCGGATCCGAATACCAAGCTATAAGGTGTTTTCTTATGGCTTGTTTTTTCTGTTGTTCTAATTGCCCATAGGACACTAGGCAATTCTTCAAGCCAGTTGCTTTCGTATCTTCCCAATCTTGTCTTGATGCCTTCTACTATGCTTCTATTTGTTCTTTCAACCTGACCGTTTGATTGCGGGTAAGCCACTGAGCTAAAAACCTGATCGATTTTGTATTCTTTGCACCAAACGCTGAAAGGCTTCTCAGCAAATTGCCTTCCGTTGTCGGTGACAAGTACTCCCGGCAATCCATAACGGCAAATGATGTTTTCCCAAACAAAGTCAATGACCTGTTTTCCCGTGATCTTAGCAAGTGGCTTGACCTCAAGCCACTTGGTGAAATAATCTACTGCCACCAGTAAGAATTTCACTCCCCCTTTGCTTGGGGGAAATGGACCAACAATGTCCATCCCCCATTTATGGAACGGCCATGCCGAGGTTATCGGGACTAAGTCATGCTTGGGACTTTTTGGAATTGGTGCGTGGATTTGACAAGCATCACATTTCTTCAATTCTTCGGTTGTATCGCGATGCATTGAGGGCCATAAATATCCAAGGTTCATGAGCTTTGCAACTACCGACCTAGCTCCAAAGTGAGCTCCGCATACACCTTCATGAATTTCCTTGATCAAATACTTACTTTGCTTGGGACCGACACATCTTAGCAAGGGAGCAAGGTAACCCTTTTTGTAAATGGTTTCTCCTTGTAGTATGTATTGCCTTGCCTTGATTTCAACCCTTTTAGCTTCCACTTGATCATTGGGTAATTCACCATTTTTAAGGAACTTTTTTATGGGATTCATCCAGTTTGGACCTTCTTCGGTAACTACATCTTGAACTTCCAATTCATCGATTGATGGAGTCTTCAACACTTCTACCAGCACCTTCTTGGTAAGGTGGGAAAAAGTGAGAGATGCAAGTTTACTTAAGGCATCAGCCTTTTTGTTTTGAGACCTGGGGATCTGTTTGATGTTGCAAGCTTGGAAGGTACTCATCAGTTCCTTGGATTTTTCTCTGTATTTTTTCATGTTGGGCTCTTTAGCAATGTAGCTATCATTCACTTGGCTTGAGACCAGCAACGAATCTGTGAACACTTCAAGCTTTTCGATCTTCATCTCTTTAGCCAGCCTTAGGCCAGCTATTAGTGCCTCGTATTCAGCCTCGTTATTGGTGGTCTGAAAATCAAAACGGAGAGCATATGCGAATTCCAGCCCTTCTGGGTTGATCAAAATTAGCCCAGCCCCTGACCCTTCAACGCTTGAAGCCCCGTCGGTAAAAAGCTTCCAGGCTTCAGGGTTGGAAGGTTCAGTGGTGGTAGCGTTTACTTCAGTGATTGCCTGGTTTGGGACTTCCACAATGAAATCAGCCAAGACTTGTGCCTTGATAGCTTTTCTTGGGACATAGGTGATGTTATGTTCACCCAGTTCTATGGCCCATTTGGCTAATCGCCCCGAGTTTTCAGGTTTTTCAAGCACACTCTTAATAGGTTGGTTGGTGACCACTTGTATGGGGTGTGCTTGGAAATACCTTCGAAGCCTTCTAGCTGTTTGAACTAGGGCTAGGGCAAGTTTTTCAAGGTGAGGGTATTTTGTTTCAGCTAATTTTAAAGTTTTGCTGAAAAAATAAACGGGTACCTGGGCCTTGTCTCGCTCAATGGTGAGGATTGCACTGATGGCCTCGTCAGCAATTGAGAGGTACACCGATATTAACTCCCCAGTTTTTGGTGCCGCAATATCTGGTAGGGAAGCTAGATGTTGCTTCATCTGGTTGAAAGCTTCTTCAGTCCATTTGAAATCCTTCTTATCTGAGCAGTTCTCGAGCGTATTGTAGAAGGGCAGAGATCTTTCAGCCAACTTAGAGGTAAAACGCTTCAAGGCTGCAAGCTTCCCGTTTAGACTTTCAACTTCCTTCTTGGTTTTTGGTGGCTTGGTTTCAAGGACAGCTTTCACCTTGTTTGGGTTAGCCTTGATGCTTTGTTTCCCGACAATGTGACCCACGAATTTTCCTTCCTCAAATCCGAACGAACATTTTTCAGGGTTGAGCTTCATGTTGACTTTTCTGAGGTTCTTGAAAGTTTCTTGAATGTCATCGAGCATTTGATACTCCGTCTTGCTTTTGATCACCAAGTCATCGACGTATGCCTCCATGTTTTTACCAATTTGGCTTGCAAAGGCTTTGTCAACGAGTCGTTGGTAGGTTGCTCCGGCATTTTTGAGACCAAAAGGCATCTTTTGATAACAAAAGATCCCTTTGTTCGTGTGGAAGACTGTTTTTTCCTCATCCTCTTCCTTCATGAGGATTTGGTGGTAACCTTTGTATGCATCCAGAAAGCATTTGAACGAGTAACCGGTGAGGGAGTCAACTTTGAGATCAATTTCCGGTCGTGGATAGCAATCCTTAGGACAAGCTTTGTTAAGATCCTTAAAGTCTATGCACATCCTCCAAGAGTTGTCTGGTTTCTTGACCATAACCGGGTTTGCAACCCATGATTGGTACTTGACTTCTCGGAGAATACCGGCTGACACAAGCTTTTCAACCTCTTGGCAGGCTGCTTGACTTCTCTCAGGTGCCAGGCTTCTTTTCTTTTGGACCACCGGCTTTACATCCGGTGGTATTCTTAACTCATGCTCAGCAATGTTCCGAGGGATCCCTGTCATATCTTCTGGACACCAAGCGAAAACATCACTGTGATGTGTTAGCAGTTTTTCGAGATACGAAAGGGTCTCTTGGGAAATGTTTGGATTAACCCTTATTCTTTGTTCAGGGTACTTTGGATTTATGACCAATCTCTGCCTGTCTTCTTCACTATTTGAGCTTTCACCCTCGACCATGTACGCTTCTTGAGAGGGTTGAAGGGTTGCTATGCCCCTCTCGGTAGGAAATTTGACTGTGCCATGACCAACAGATACGGCCATGTAGAATGCACACTGCCCTGGTCTTCCAATGATCACGTCATAGCTTGAGGGAATGTTGATAACTACAAAGGTGAGCGTTTGGGTTCTTTCCTTCAAACCTTCACTGAAACGAACATTAAGTGTCAGTTGCCCTAAAGGCTTGAGAGGTATATCGGCGATACCTTTTATAGAGGTTCCAGAGGGTTGAAGCCTTGAACGTTCTTCATTGCTCAAACGGTTGAAGAATATCTCGAACATGATTTCAGTGGCTGCCCCAGTGTCTATGTATGCTCTACATGTTTGTAACGTTCCCACGGTAGCTTCTACCACAAGAGGGTTAGAGAGGGGGTCTTTCTCCGTTGGGGGGAAGCAGACACACTGAAGCTCCCAAGCTTCCAACCGCTGTCTTTTATGAGGAACCCTTCCATCGAAATCCACCATATTGACTTCTTTACCCTTTCCTTCAGCCATTTTGTCCCGGACTCCCTTTACCAGGTGGGCGAGTTCTCCGGACTTAACGGCCTCTTCAATTCTTTTCTTGAGTTGGAAACAATCATTAGTGTGGTGGTGACCCTTTTCTTCGTGAAACTCACAGTATTGGGTGGAGTTCTCATTTTTCCTGCTTTTGGGGAGAGGCCTAGGAGGCCGAAAGTTTTGCTTAACTTCTTCCGTTGCAAGGATTTCTTGAGGGGTCTTTGTGAGGGGAGTGAAACTTATGCCTTTCTCCCTGCTTGAAGGGTTCCGACCTTCAGACCTTCGAGGGTCTGAACCCTTTGACCGTCTGTCATAGGAGTTAAAGTTTCCCCTTTTTCTAGCCGGACTATTGCTTCGCCAGCCGGATCTCCTTTTTCTTTGTTCTTTAATGTCTACCGCCTCCTCTCCCCGAATGTGGGCTTCAGCACTTTCGAGAGCTTCTTCCAAGGTCTTGGGCAAGGACTTGTTGAAATCTCTTGTGAGATATTTAGAGGTGATGGCATTCATGAAACCAGCCACTCTCATTTTTTCATCTGCCCCTACATAAGTCAGACCTTCCTTCTTGTATCGTTCAATGAACGCGCGAAGACTTTCGTCATCACGTTGTTTTATCTGGAAGATTACTGTTGCGTCTTTAACATATCGCCTTTGTTGAGAGAAATTGGCCAGGAAGCTCTTACTAAGATCGTCAAAGCTTCGAACGCTTTGGGCAGGTAAGTCGTTGAACCAGATTCTGGCTGATCAGACAAGGGTTTGCATGAACATGAGGCAACATTCAGCATTTGACCATTTCTCTATCTGTGCTGCACCGGTGAAGATCTGAAGATGATCCTCAGGATCTTCAGTCCCATCATACGTCCTGATGTGGGATGGCATCTTAATCTTTGCTTGGAAATCGTAATCGGGTATCTGCTTTGAAAAGCATGAAAGGTTACTTGGCTTATATGGTTTAGCCAAGTCTTCTTCAGCCCTTGTATCCACATTACTGCCATTGCCATTATTTCCCTGAGTGGCTAGCACCTGATTAATAAATTGTTGCCACGGGAAGTTGGCCATCATCTGGGTCATCATGTTGGGCATGAGGTTGAAGCCTTGAAGGCTTCCTGGGCCGACTGAGCAGTTTATTCCGAGGGGAGCGCTCATAACAGCACTTCGTGCCAAAGGGAGCACGGACAGGGCTTACTCCCACGTGGCTGTTATAGATGCTGGATAGCTCGTTACTGGGGACTGTAGGAGCTGGTCAAGGGTTAGCTCATGTCCCAAATGAGCACCACTAGCAATCGGTTGGGAAGAGAATATAGGATGCACCGTAGGATTTGTCATAGTGGACAGATAAGGGTGAGGGTTTGAAGGATTACTGGGACCAGCCTCACTTCTTGTTGTAAAAGGAAAGGGAGGTGGTCCGGGAGACAGCGTTGGTTCAGGTTCGTCATAGTCTAAACGAATCCTCACTCCTTTTTCTCTTTCTCTACTCACATGTTGGTTGAGAAGTGACCTCAACTCAAGGAAATTGTTGGCAACCCCTTCAGGGGTGAGTTCAACACGTGCTGGGGCGTCAGAGACACCGATATTGGGAGATGGAACCCCGGATCTAGACGGAGTAGGTGTGTTGAAGGTGAGGAACTCGGGTGTGCTCCCCGGAGTTGAGAAAGAAGTCGGTATAGCCACGTGAGCTTGGCTACTACCCGGAGTAGAAGTGTTTGGAATCTGATTTACTTCTTCCGGGGATCCACTTTCAGACATGGTGATTTTAAGTGAAGAGAGCTACACTACTAGGTCTTTTTGAGAAGAAATAGCGGCGTAGCCCCACGGGGGGAGCCAACTTGTTGATGCAACAAATACAAGACCAACGGTAGTAGCTGAGCTGGTTAGGCAAAAGGGTTGAAGGGTTCAACTTTGCCTAACACAGGTCGTGGGGTCCCCCCACGTTTGCAAAACGTGGAAGGAGGTTCACTAGTTAGTTTTTTGTTATTTGCTAGAGATCCTTCTCTGAATTGTATCCAGATTCGGATGTGGGAGCAAATAGAATGTGTGTGGTGGATGTGAAAAGGAGTGACTCGCATGTAAGCAAGTACTCAATGTGAATGACCAGAGATTAGAGAATCAGAGCTGGCCAGGAGATGTTTTCTGAAGTAAATGAAGTGTCAATTTATAAGAGAAGACATCTCTCGAAGTAGAATACATTTGACTAGTGACCTTGCTTGCAGTGAGGGGCTTACCCTTTTGGGGGTTAAAGCCTTTTGACCCCTGGATAATAGCGTGTGTTTTGCAGACCTGCGCTGCTTTTGCGGCTGGTGGGTTGGTAGAGCTGTTCGGAGATGTGACTTGTTTACTGTTCTCGTATTGCTTTACTCCATCTCCTCAGCTTTTCAACCATTGAACCTTTTAACCTTTTGGACGTTCATATATTTAGTCATTTTATTTAGTCTTGGGCTACCCCCGTCATCAGTACCCGTTGGCGGACCCGAAGGCCTAGGTCTATTATCAATGTAGTTTACCGTTTCCGTTTGATCATCTACTTCTTTCATACAACTCCAATTTTCAGGTGGTCCACCACACCCCTCACAAGCCATAACCGAGACCGTTTTTTCCATTTCTAATTTTTTGATTTTTGAAGAAAGGGCCTCGATTTGGGCTTGTAAAGAAGTGCTTTCATCAACTTTATGGGCGCCCGGGGCAATAGATTTATTGCCTCGGGGAGTGTGCCACTGAAAATTGGTTTGAGCAATTTCCTCAATTTGATTATATATTTCATTTGGGTGACGATTACCTAGAAGTCCCCCGGAGCTATAATCAAGTGTTTGTCTTGTGTGTGGCAACAACCCATTGTAGAAAGTGGATACTTGTTGCCATACCGCAAGACCGTGATGTGGACACTTTCTTAGTAGCTCCTTGAACCTTTCCAAAGTTTCATATAAGGATTCCCCATCCTCTTGTGAATAAGTATTAATTTCAGTCATTAATTTAGCCGTTTTAGCAGGAGGGAAATACTTATATAGAAACTTTTGGGCTAGTTCATCCTAGGTGTTTACCGAGCCAACTGGGAGGGTGTTAAGCCAAGCCTTAGCTCGGTCTTTTAGTGAAAATGGAAACATTCGAAGGCGGATGGCATCATTTGATGCTCCATTGATCCGAAAGGTATCACATATTTCTAAGAAATTAGTAATATGTAGATGGGGATCCTCGTCCGCAAGCCCATGAAAGGTTGCGGAGTTTTGAAGCATTTGTATCAAATGTGGTCGAAGTTCGAAGTTATTGGCTTCGACATTCGGTGCATTGATAGCGGCGCCTAGATTACCTACAGTGGGTCGTAGGTAATCCATGAGGGTACGTTGGTCCGCCATTGGAAGTGGGCCCCCGAAACTTTCTCTTGGTTTTTAGCTTTAAGTCTTTTTCTGAGAAAGCGTTCGGGTTCTTCTAAAGGTTCCTTTATGTCTCTACTAGAACTGGAGCTCATACACTACGTAGGAAGTTCAAATGTGGCGCCTGGGTTCCAAGTCCTGCATAAAAAAAGAAAAGAACGTTGGTCAGAAGGTTCACCACGGCCCCATGCTCAGTGAACAAGGCCCGTGGTCGGAGGTACAACGATTGTTTTCCGGATCCCTGTTACTGGGAGTTGGACACGGCCCCGTGTTGCACCGACACGGCCCCGTGCTCAGCTCTCTGTAACTCGGAAAATAAAAACTGCCAGTGATAATGCTGGGCACGGCCCGTATCCGACCAGGCACGGCCCGTGCTGAGCTCTGCAGAAACTGAAAAACTAAGAAAAATCCTAAAAAAATCAAAAAATAAGAAAAACGATTAGGCCGTTGATTCGTAACTTTCTTAAAATCCTTGTGTCCCCGGCAACGGAGCCAAAAACTTGATGCGTGTGAAGTGTGTATATAAGTTTAAGTATATTTTAAGCCCTTTTTACACTTTTTTAGCCAAGTTTTAAATTTATAAAACATGATATTTACTAACACTAAACACATATATGGGCAAGTGCACCCATCGTGAGCGTAGTATAGTGTTGGTAAGATACCGAGGTCGTCCAAGGACACAAGAGCTTTTAGTACCGGTTTATCCTCAACGTCTAATCAAATCAAAAAGTTAGAAAAAGGTTTTAAACTAGAAAAAATAAAAACTAACTAAAATGCTGAAAATGAAAATAAAAATAAAAAGTAAAAACAGATAGACAAGATGAATCACTTGGTTCCGACTCGTGTATAGTGTAACCTTTGATTATTTCCGCACTTTTGCACTTTTTAAGAGATTATCTTAGTTATTGTAGTAGGCCCCTCTTTTGAAGGCGACGTTACCCTCAACCCAGTAGTTTGAGTCAAGAAGGATACAATCCTAAAGGGTCGGATTATTGAAAGATAATTAATTAAGTTATTAATGCATATTATGGTAGGCCCCTCTTTTGAAGGCGACGTTACCTTCGGCTAAGTAGTCTGAGTCAGCAGGGATACAGTCCTAAATAGTCGGGTTATTGTATTAATAGTAGCTTACATATGAGGGGATCAAAGAGTTTGGACCCCCGCCATCCAATACCGTTAAGTATTGAAGGAGGTCCTACTAAATTTGACCCAGGTCCTTGCAGGATCTATACACTGAACAAGGCAAGACGTTTACCAAACCGTTCCCTTAACCCCCGACCAGGTAGCCAACATACCTCCATATAGACCGTGGAGATATGAATGGTGAAAATCTTTTATTTTATATAGACAGTAAAATAATGCCAAGACACCACGGACAAACGATAAGGAAAAATCACCTTCAACATAAGAAACTAGTTATTAAAGTCATTAATACAAAACCAAGTAAAAAGTGCGAAAATATTAAAAATAAAAAGTATTACACTAGACACTTTGTCTTCACCAAGTGATGTAAGAGACTTAGGCAAACATGGCCTTGATTGTTAAGAACTCTTACGATCAATCTTGGATCCCGAGACGACTCACACACTCTATGATGGACAATGGATGATGGTGGTGGATGATGGTGTTATGGTGGTGGTGGGTGGTGGGTGAAGTGTGAGAGAGGTGGTGTGCCAAGGGATGAGTTGCAAGAGCTCCAAGCACTCCTATTTATAGGCTGAACAGAACCTCGGGCACGGCTCCGTGTCCATTGGGCACAGCCCCGTGTCCATCCTCCTCTCTTTCTTCATTAAATGCAGTTTGTCTGCATTAGTTGACCACGCCCCCGTGTCCGCTGAGCACGACCCCGTGTGCAGAAGCATATCTGTACTATCAAGATTTGTCTGGATTCTGCGAATCTTATAGTTGAGCACGGCCCCGTGTCCGCTGAGCACGGCCCCGTGGTGGGGGATGGAAACTTCTACAACTTTGTCTTTTATGCTGACACTTGGGCACGCCCCCGTGCTCATTGAGCACGGGGCGTGTTCAGCCTTCTGTTCTCTTGTTTTGCTTGGGAAGATGCTGTCGTGGGGTCTGGCATGTCACGTTTGTTCCTTTTCTTGGATTTACGTTAGATTTAGCTGTCTTTTTTGCTTCTTTTGTTAATTTGAGCTCATTTAATCCTGAAAATACAAAAGGAAGACAAAAACATACTTTTTCCAATATTAGTGCTAAAAAAGGGTTAGTTTTATGCCACAATTGATGTAATTTATATGTTGCATTTTGCACACATCAGTGATTATGGTGGGGTTGTCAAGGATGAGGTTGCTAAGCTTAGAAGGTGTCGCAGTGCCCCCTGCCCCAGCCATTGGAGTCCTAATTACTATTCTGTAAGGTGCAATCGTATGGGAGCCGTTGTTGAACATTTTGGATTTGTCAAACTCAAGTGTAAATTCTTCATTATATAACAAAAAACTGAGTGTGCCACAATCTTTAATTACAATAACTTATGACAGTGGAATATATCTTGTAGGAAAGACAATGGTTTATGAATGGGGGTGGTGGATGGTGATGGTAAGTTGGAGAGAGATAGTGGGTTTATTTTTTATTTTTTTTTAAATTGCTATGTACTTGAGTTATTTACGCATTTAGTTCCTGAAAAGGTAAAATGGTAAAAATGCCCTCATGTGTAAGGCACATGAAAAGTTTTAATTGAAAAAATAAACTAGGTTAGTGCTAAAGGACAAACCGTGCAACAATCTAAAACATAAAGTACAAAAGTCATCAATTTTAAAGATAAAGGACAGCGCCTAAAATTGGGTATAAAGATAAACGACAAAATTTGAAATTCCCTCTTGCTAGAAAGAAAAGGATCTTGAATGTTGTTAGGCTGATACCATATTATTTCACAATGATTCAACTTGAATTTACATTATGTACAAACTCTTTAAATAGAGATACAAGGCAACTATTGAGGAGAGAATTACTCCTCTATACAAGAATACAAATTGACTAAATAAATACACATTAAAAATATAATGGAGGGAGGATATATGACCTTTCCTAATAGTTACCTTCTTTTATTTTATATCTTTTTATTCCTTCACAAATCGTTGTAATATTATCAAATCGTCCAAACAGAAGAAAGTCAGTCGGCTAGAAGCTTCATGGTTCGGTTTACTGTTTGGCTTAAGTTGTTGGGCTAATTTTAGCAAGCCACTTAAAAACAAAATTGTAGGGCTGGCAAATTGTGTCTTATCAGGTTTAACAGGTCTCTAACGACGCGAATAACATAAGTATTAAACATGAATACAACTTGTTTAACTACTTTATATCTCATGTCTATAACACAAATGTATGTTTTATGTACCAAGGAGAAAAAATGATAGACTGTAGCCTCCTAATTATATTTACTTTTAAAAAATTAAAAAACCAAGAAGTGTACTTTTTCAGTAAACATGTTTAATCGTGTCTTATACAGATATCTATTGCCAGCCCTACAAAATTACCCGACCGGTTCAACTCGGCTCAAAATTTTTATAAGCCAATTTGGCTTAAACTGTTTTCGAGCGAATTTTTTTTCTAGTTAATTTCAAACTAGTTTTATAGAGCTACGAGGTATTTGAACAGCCTTAGTAATACTGAATTACTGATGCACAGAGAAAGGAATATTTTTTAAGAATATATATAAAAAAAACTATGTATGTCAAAATTAATCTTAAAAAATATACAAATGTACAAATCTAGCACATATATAGGGTGAAGAGTAAAACATGGA
Organism: Helianthus tuberosus; assembly: GCA_030545235.1. NCBI lineage: Eukaryota > Viridiplantae > Streptophyta > Magnoliopsida > Asterales > Asteraceae > Helianthus > Helianthus tuberosus. Next base: position 8,999,780 of record CM060362.1, read on the forward strand.
ACCTAAAGAAATGGACTTCCCTTTAAACATTTTTGTGAAAACACTCAATTTTCACTCTCAACCCCCAAACTCCAAAAACATGCCTTTAGAAAAGCTAGCAATTTTGATGTTGGTGGTGGTGACAACATTGTCTTTAGCGACATCGCGGCCACGGACGGAGGATATGATTAAGATTTCTAAAGAGGAAGAGAATAGAATGGCTAGGATGTTTGATGTTTCTAAGACAGCAACGCCGCCTTCGGACACCATGGCTCCGTCTCCAATAGGTACAATATCGTGCAAAGCCGCCTGCATGGATATTTGCATGGTGCTAGAACCGCTCAGCGATCGCGCTTGTGAAATTGGGTGTGAAGTTGGATGCAAACAAATACTTGGCCGAGGGAAAATTGCAGGCCTTCAACAAGTACATAAGCATAACATTGCACAACATAACCATGATTACTAGAATTTTCTTTTATTTTTAAGTTAAATGTCATTTTATTCTATGTGGTTTGGGCCATTTTGCCAGTTTAGTCCAAAGATTTCATTTTTCGCATGTGGGTCCAAAAAGGTTTCACCGTTGCCATTTTAGTCCACTGGATTAACTTCATCCATTTTTTCTGTTAACGAGAAGGGAATTCGGCCCGTTCTATTATTTATAATTGTAATGGTACCCTCTCCTTTAGAAATTAAGGGTTCGAGTCACAGTGCAAACTATGTAATAGAATTATGTAAAGTTTAGATGAGACAATGTGCTACCATTCTAAATAAAATATAAGTGATTATAAGTTTAGTTTAAAACTATAGATTCCTAAATCTTATTCAAATTTCACTAGTTATGTAACATTGTGCTTGATTGATTTTCGGAGGTTCTTTATATAATAACTACATGTAACAACCATACATATGAAGGAAACAATTTTTGATGGGGATTCCAACACATGGCTCGTATTCACCCTTCATAACGCCATCAAGAACCTTCGTAAAAAGATGATGGATTTTTTTACCCTGATGATAGGACATTATTCTGATAGAAGAAACTTGCCTTTATCGTCTTGACAAGACCATAAGGGCGTGTGCGTCCAACAAGCAAGGGTGTACCTATTTGCACACCCTTTTGCCTATTGGCACACCAAAAAGGTGTTTTTTATCCTATATGCACACCCTGCAGTGTCAAGCTGTGGCCAAAACGCGGTGTTTTGGTCCGGTCAACCAGACAAAGACTGACGGGTGTCTGACGGGTCAGTTGCCCGGACCAAAACGCCGAGCTTTGGCCGCGTTTTGGTCCTGTCAACCAGACAAAAGACTGACACCCGATCTGGTTGACAGGACCAAATCGCGGCCAAAGCTCGGCGTTTTGGTCCGGTCAACAGACCCGTCAGACACCCATCAGTCTTTGTCTGGTTGACCGGACCAAAACGCCGCGCTTTGGCCACAGCTCGACACTACATGGTAAGCACATAGGACAAAAAAACCCTTTTTTTGTTGCCTATCTACACACTTGGTGTGTAGATAGTTTGAGCCACAAGCAAACATCGCGTGTCATCTTTCGTTACCTTTACAACACTTAACTTACCTATCTAAATACAAACTCTTTGATAAAGGTTAGTATGTTAACATTTTCGTATCACATTACTCATTCATTATGAACCCATCATCCTTGTACCACACACACTTTGTTACACTAGGTGGATAAAACTCATAAGGAGCCCAATTTCACTTCACAATTTCCCATATTTTAAGTATAGGCTCATTGCACTCATTATGAAATCTAGAAGCACAAAGCTAAAACCCTAAGTTTTCTCTACACAACAATATTTGTTGCATATTGTCCCTCGACTCAACAACTAGACAACCGTTAAACAACACCATCGTTGCTACGGCCACCTTTGTCGCTGCAGTATGTCTACGCACCAATCCCCTATCAACCACCTTTGCCCTCCCCCACCCCGGATTATTACTATTTGTTTCGTTGGTCATCGTTTAATTTTGTTTCTTATTACTTGTTTGTTTAACTTTGTTAAAATTGGGCATTACTTATTTCTTCTTTAGACTTTATCTTATTCAATTGTTTGGAATTTATCTGATTGTTTACAATTTCAAAGAAAAAAAAATCGTACTTAGATTACCAGAGGTTGACAATGTATGAACTTTGACCCTATGTACAAAATCTTAGCTTTTTTGTTGGATATTATAGAACTTTTTATTTGAGTTCCAGATTATTAAGGTAAATTGTAAGTTTTAATTATTAGAATTGTGCATTGTTCTTTTTTTTTTAATCATACTTTCCATTCTACCAATTTTTACTTATGTGAATTAGCTTAGAAATTCGTATATTACACGGGATGGATAACAAAAATACTAAATACTTAGTAATAAAACTCAGTGAATTATAAAATGATATTTTGAGAATTAATTTTGAAGTTTTCATTATATATTTTTGGAAGGGATTTGATAATAATAATAATTTAATTTACTTTGATTTATTACTATTGCTTTTTTATTAATTAAAAAAGTCTTTCTTTACTAATAAATCAAAATCTTTTTTGGACATGTGTCACTCTCTGGTGCTTTCTCACCTTATTTTCCTATTTATCTCGCATATCGAATAATAATAATTTTAAACAAAATACTAGATAAAAATAAATATTTAGATTAGGATAAACGTTTGTTTTTATTATGATCATATTAAATAATAATAATAATAATAATATGACATTATATTTTATTCAACACGTGTAATATATGAGTTTTTTAAAGATATATCTATTTTTATTATTTATTATATACAATTACATTTATGCAAAGTAAAAAAACAAAGTAAAATGTTATAATAAGTAAATAGTACATCAATGTTCATTTTTAAAAGATAAATCTTGATAATTATTTATCTTAACATATGACATTATATTTTATTCAACACGTGCAATATACGAGTTTTTTTTAAAGTTATATCTTTTTTTATTATTTATTATATAAAATTACATTTATGCAACCCGTGTAATACACGGGGATCTAACCTAGTAAACTAATAAACCAAATACAAATTGATGAAATATGAGAACTGAGAAAAAATAATCATAGGCTCATAAAATTATAATACGTAACACAATCAGTTACTTATCTATCAGGTATAGATATTCACATTGTAAAACTTACAACATGTATACAACTAATCATAACCATGTTTTAAAAAAAATGAATTCTTTTATAACATAAATTAATAATTAATTAAAAAGATTTGTAACTTACCTCCAACTTGCTTATTTAAATTCAAATAAAACAAACTAAAAAATCATTGAAAGTCAATACTCAACACCAATATTCCCCATATACATACACAAATCTGTATCTATAACAACCTTCACCGTCCGACCACGATGGTATTCAACACGGTGCTACTTGCATCAGTAGCCACCGTCTCCACCGACGTATGGCAATCCATAGCATGTTTCTCCGATCGAATCTCCACCCAAGAACTGTTCGATCTGGTGGTTTGTTTTCCTCTTCATCAGTTTGGTCAGTTTGCATTATGTTTGTGGAGTTTCTTCTGTCTTCCGTTTTCGCCTGCTGATTCGTATTATTATTATTCTTACACTTATGATGATCATGAAGATTATTCGGGTTCGGATTCGGATTCGGGTTCGGATTTGAGTTATGATGGTGGTTGTTTTTCTGGTTATGATCCGTACTCCGATGATCATTCCGACTGATTCATCATCATACTCAGTAAATCCTACCAATAGCAAAGCTAAGGTAGGGTCTGAGGAGGGTAAGATGTAGACAGCCTTACCTCTACTCCGATGATCATTCCGACTGATTATTATTATTTGTTTTTATTGTGTATAGAATATTTTATGTTTTGATTTTGTGAAGTTGTTTAATTTGAAGTACATGTGATTTGTTAGTTGACTTTTGTTTACTTTTGTTTTGTGATTGGGGCTTTAGATTCATTGAGTTGAAGTTTAAACCTATTGATGATTGATGATTAACATATTATTTGATTCAAACTTATAAATCACGATTGAGGTGAAATTTGAGTCGGTGATCATTTAGTGAAATGAACGAACAGCTAACGGCTAGTATAGGTGTAATTCTCGTTCATTTATGTCTATGACGTGCGGTAATCCATTTGTTAAGGTATGTTGGTATTCTTTTATTTTTACTTGTTAAGACGATCACTTGTGTATTATAGTTAAAGTAGTGGCGGATCTTGACAGATATTTTAGTGATATCGTTCAAAATTGTTTTTGCCATGTGGGTTTTTATGTCTTAATTATGTGAGCTATTGAGTTTTAACTATAGTGGCCTTTTAACTCGTTTATTATTGGTTTCTAATAAAAGCCCAATTTTTTTAGAGGTAGCGTAAAGTAATCTCAGGGTAACGTGAAATTTTTTAAGGGGTAACAAAATACAAAAAAAAAAAAAAAAAACATAAAAATAAAATAAAAATTATATTGTGTCGTAAAAGTTGAGGAGTAGCGGTTGCCACTCTTAATTATAAACCATGTCTGGCACTAAGTTAAAGCAAATGTTACACTTATATTGCGTGGTACTTTACTTGTAACTAAGACGTTGTTTGTTTACCTCTTAATGAGTCTCTTAATAGTTCAGACCTCTTACTGGTTCAGCACTTAATGGTTCAGACTGTTTGTTTGGCGAGCTGATGTCTGAATGGTTCAGACATTTGCCTCTGAATGGTTAAGACCTCTAATCTGAATTGGTCAGACATTTGTCTCTGAACGGTTAAACATTATATTGGCTCTTAATGGTTCAGACCTCTTACTGGTTCAGCACTTAATGGTTCAGACCTTTTATTGGTTCAGCACTTAACCATCCAGAAGTTGCCAAACAACCAATAAATGTCCTCAAAGGACTCAATATCGGTAAGGTGCCTCTCCTGTTTCCTTTATTCATGAGATGAAGGGTTTAAATCTTGCATGTGCAAATATATGTAGTTAATAAAACTAGATTAAGACTAAGAGACAATTCTAAAAAAAACCTTATAACTAAATACAATATCTATTTAGATCGTTTCATGGAAACTTGTTTAGTTTTAAGATTTTTGGATCATATATTTAAAATTATGAATTTTTGCAAGTCCGATTTTACAACTTAACGCTTCTTTCTATGTTTATGTTTGTTGGCCCAATTCATAAATGGGTTGATATAGTAAAAAGAAATATGTATTGCTCACATGGGCCAACTTAGATTATACAACGGATTTATTTTTAGTCTACTAGGTTTATATAACGGGTCAAAACTTGTCACTCTTACAAAACTTGTCGACTTAATACGGTTCAATATGGGTAGTACCACCTTCACTGTTGTTTCCGCCACCACCATTGCCGCCTCCACTGCGTGTTGATCATATTGTCCTGATCGACAACAACGAATGTACTATTCGTAACTACAAATCATGCCTACATGAAGAATTTACAATTAATGATCTTAGTCTCCTTAACTACTTCTTGGGACTTGAGGTTTCTTACATGGACAACATTCTCTTTTTTTAAGTCAAGCAAAGTATGCTCTTGGTATTCTTACTCGCGTTAGTTTGCAACTCTTAACCTATGTTGGAACCCTTTTTGTTACCCATTATCTAGTCTTGACTTGACCTTTTCCGATTTTCTTTGTATCGCTCAATTGCTGGAGCCCTACAATACCTTAAAATGACTCGCTTCTGGACCTTTCCTTTGTCGTTAATCAAGTTAGTCAGTTTCTTCATGCTCCTACTATGGCTCGTATTCAGTCCGTCAAGCAATTTCTTTGGTATGTTAAAGGATTTTTTTCTCATGGTCTAGTTTTTCAGTGCCCTTATACGACATCGCCCCTTGGGTATTTGGATGCAAATTTGGACTTGTGCATCAAAACTAGACAATTAACATGGAGTGCTAAAAAGCAACCAGCAAAGTCCAGATCTACTTGTGAGTCCAAGTATTGCGTCAAGGGCAATAGTGTTGTTGAAATTGTACGGCTCACACATCTCCTTCGCAAACTCTATGCTTTGTCACTCACTCATCCGGAAATCCTTTGTGATAATCGTAGTGGTATCTTATCAAGGGGGAGTCCTATCTCTGACAAACGGGCTAAAAGCCCTCCATGTCAGTTATATACTAAATTTCTTCGTACCAAGCTTCAACTAGCGGATGTATCTACTAACAACCTTTTGTGTCCTCTTTTTGAGCATTTTTTTTTTTTTTTTGTCAAGTTTCGTGTAAGCCCACCACCTATTCGCTTGAATTGATATTTGCCATAAACATGATCAAGGATAATATGATATGTTTGTAGCTTGCTAGGTACTTTGTTACTCATATTTATCCTAGATTAGTTTGGTTAGTATATCCATTGTATTATATATAGTAATAACTAATAAGTATATCCTCAATGATTCGAGGTGAAGTTCATCAGATCCTACAATTTGTTTATATATGTTTAACATCTTAACGAAAGAAAATAAACAACATTAATTTATTAACGAACGAACATGAACATAAGAGCTTATCTTTATGTGTTTATGTTCGCTCGGTTGCTTATCTTTTTGTGTTTATATCCGCTCGGTTATGTTAGGCCCATTTAAAATCCTAATCTATCCAACATGGGCCTCGGATGAGAATGTTGAGGACTTTTGACTCGGGAAAGTTTATTCTAAAACCCAATGATTCTACTCTTTGTATTTTCATACAAGTTCTAGTTCTAGAAGATAGAGACCTTAGTCTTGATCTTTGTTTATTTAATTGACTAGTGGCTAGTTAATCACTCATTTTCGTAGCAAACCCATTGATGTTGTAAAGTCCTAAATCTCAAGTGTAATAATCTAATGTAGTTTATTTATTACTTATAAAATGTAAGAAATTGTCATATTTTATGTTGAGAAGTCAAGCATGACATGGTAAAAGTTAAATTAAAAAGAGAGGCTATAAGGTAATCGACTACGAAGAAAAATCCACAAATCTACCTCGACACATGAGATTTCAATTAACACCCGGGCCGTCTCCGAAAATCTTCAAAAATATGTAGGCCCTAGTGAAGATAAAATACGGGCCCCTAAAATATAAACTTCTTAAAACGAATATACAAAAAAGTTTTAAATATATGAAATGAATTAAAAATTTGTGGAATCACCCGCATGTTGCGACATGTTGTTTTTTTTACGTGGGAGCAGGAAGAGATACAATATTTTTATGGAATAATGGATTTTAATAATCCTAACTATTAGCCATTGGCCGGCAACGGTCCCAACTTCAAAAATCACCAATGGTGGTCCCACCTTTTCATATATTGGAAACCAATGGACCTTTACTAAACCAAAAACGATAAGGGGACAAAAAGAAATTAAGGTTATGTTAGTAAAGATCTATTAGTTTACAATATGTGAAAAGGTGGGACCACCACTGGTTATTTTTTAAGTTGGGACCATTGCCGGCCAACGACTAATAGTTTGGATTATTAAAATCCATTATTCCTATTTTTATTATTAATATTAGTATCATTAATCAAATGTGTGATCCATCTATACGAGAAGATATACCTAAGTGCCGGCTCAATGTTTTTGGTGGCCTAAAGCGAAATAAAATTTTGAGGCCCTTTTTCGTATCAAATGCTTAACTATTAAGGTATAAACTAGCGTTTAACAACATCAACAGAATCAAGTGTTTAACTATTATAGTATAAACTATTAGCAAATTAGGGGCATAAATTATCACTCAGAATCAATTGTTTTAACAATGATTACCTTCAAGCAAAACCAACTAATAGAATAGCAAGCAAATTAGGCAAAACTAGGATAACTAAGTTCTAAAAGACTATCACCACCAAAAGGATAACTGCAAAAATAATCAACTAAGTAGTCTAGCAAAATAATCGAAGCGATTACCTTTTGCTTCAGGTCTGCAGATTTGATGCTATTACACAGGTTGGCGGAACATTAATGAACAGTTTTAAGCTATTACACAAAAGTCATTACAGAACCAATTCAAAACTATTGCATAGGAGTGATGAATGATCAAAATTACCAAAAGAGTAATTAACAAAATTGAGAATAAAACAATTAACTTCTCCGTTAAATTGTAGTTGCCATTTTATTTTTCAAAGAGAGTCGCTTTTTTAATTTTCTCGAAACTTAAACGCATGACCTAACTTTGACTTTTAGGCCTACAAGCAAACACAACTACCATCTTCTTTTGTTTGCTTCCCCTTTCATTTAGTTAACCCAAAACAAACACCACAAGCCCAGATATATCAAATATATATGAAAAAAAATCCAAGATAAGAGGCCCTAAAAGTTGGTGACCCTAAGCTAATGCTTCATTTAACTTACTCTTCATCCGGCATTGCCAGATATATGAGGTGAATGAAGAAGTACACGACTTTTCCCGAAATGATTGGTGGTATCAATTGCACGCATTGGCCACCAAAACATACAAATATCCAAACAATACACCCTTCTTAACCGGCTAAAATTTGGTTGTCAATTTACACATGTTATGTTGTTATTGGTTTGTTTTGTGGACCTTGTTGTATTTTTCAAAGATTTTTATGCCGGCTAAATTGCACCTTTTTGAGAGCATTCACATCCATTCCACCTTATTTTTACCATATATTACACTAAAAACACTAAATTTTCTCTCTCATTTTCAATTAAATAATATTTTTATATCTTTATCATTACATTTTCTCTCTTCTCTACTCACAACCACTTTCAAAATATATTAAAAAATTATATGATGTGAACAGTGTTCCCTCAAATATACAGATGAACAGTAACATTTTTTTTCTCATCCACTCACAACCACTTTTTCTACTCTTTATATTATAAAAACTTCACTCACATATTTTGGTAGAATGGATGTGAATGCTCGTTGGCTCTACTTATGTGGTATCTTTATATCGGTTGCTCTTACGTATATTTATTTTTAGAGAGGTAAAATTCAACGTATATTTTAGTAAAATAATCGGTCAATCATGTCTATTTTTATGATTTTATGTGGTTATTTGTGCGAGTGCGCTCCTTGCATAAGGACAAGAGAAGAAAACCAAGAGGAATGGAAGAACACGTGATTTTGTTATCATTTATCAAGTGAAGGTGTACGTGCATGTAACTTTTTCAAAGTAACACTCCACTTTCATCAAGCATTGTACGCATCTTCTTGTTCTTTGTGATGTGTTACAACCCAAATGTAGAATTGGTCCTCACACCATGCGTAGTGGTAAGGGTGAATATTAATGCCCCCACCCTTGGACGTTTTCCGCCATGTGGCGGTTCAGTCAGCAAGAGGCATTATTGGGCGTTTTTCTAAAATGGGTGTAGTGGGGATGTGAATATTATGTTAAAAGAATTAAATAAAAAAAACTAACCAAAAAAGAGGGATTGGCCAAGAAAAATAGTGATACATCTGATTGGCCATTGATTTTCCATTTGAGCGTGTTTTAAATCACGCTAGAGGGGGATTTCTTGCGAAAAAACGCCCAAACACGCCCACGGGGGTGGGGTGCTTGGCGTGATGGGGCGTGTTTGGCTGTAGAAAACGTCGGACACCGCCCACTACGGGTGGTCTAAAAGCCTAGTGGGAAAGGGTGCCATTTAGGTTATAAACCCCACATTAGTTGCCCATACAACCGATATGAGACAAGTCTCATACCTTGCAATGGATTCAGTCTATAATACTATGGTTTGTAGTTTATACCCAAATTACGATTTTAAATTTGCAAAGTGATGTTGATACTCGTAATGGGTTAGAAATGATGAGAATGTTTTGTTTAATAGTTGCATCATGCATGGAAGTTTAACTTGGGAATTGGTGAAGAAAGTTAGATTGCATGTTAAAAAAGGGGTATATTAGGTAATACCATCATAAGCGATTCTCGGTTCAGATATCACCAATACGTTTTAGGGGCCGTTTGGCAACATCTGAATGGTTAAGTGCTGATCCAGTAAAAGGTCTAAACCATTAAGTGTTGAACCAGTAAGAGGTCTGAACCATTAAGAACTTGTATAATGCTTAACCGTTCAGAGGCAAATGTCTGACCAATTCAGATTAGATGTCTTAACCATTCAGACTCTGTATAAGGCTTAACCATTCAGAGGCAAATGTCTGAACCATTCAGACATCTGCTCGTGAGACAAACAGTCTGAACCATTAAGTGCTAAACCACTAAGAAATCTGAATCATTAAGAGCCTCATTAAGAGGTAAACAAACAGCCCCTTAAGCATATTGGTTGTGGATGAGATACAAACGACACAATTAATGACTTGGAACATTGCAAGGATGGTTAACCACCTAAGAAGTTTCCACTTGAACAAACAAAAACAAATCCGTAAGCTAATTAGTTAAAAAGAAGGTAAAGTTTTATTTCATTATAATAAATAATAAGAGAGCATGTAACGAGTCCAAGTTTAAGATTATTATGACCTCAAGTTGAATTTATATGAGTATTGCGGATATTATGTATGTTTTATTGTTTTTAACCACCCTTCATGTGGAACTTGAACATTTAAATTGTGAAGGCCGAAAATAGATGTTTAATCTAGGCTTTTTGGATTTGGAGAGTCCCAACCAAATAGAGATAATAGTTTACAAAGATAATAGACTAAACTTACACTTCTAAGCATAAAAATAGGGAGATGTCCCCTTTTAGCCATTAGCAGTGGCGGATCTAGAAACGAAACTAAGCGGTAACGTTTTATAAATAAGCCGTAACGAAATAGAAAAAACGTCAAATTTTTCCAAAATTTACACTAATTTTCCAAATTTTTCCGCGCCAAGCCGTAGCGGAGGTTGCCCCCCGGTAAACCTTATGTCCGCCACTGGCCATTAGTAAGTTCTGCTCATGCACGTTAACTTGAAGAATATACTTTCGAAACCAGACCGAATGTCAAACTGGTCTCTTTGCCTGTTGGTTGACCAGAAATAGTCGTATTTGACTGTTTGTTTTACATATGTTGTTACAAGAGTTTTAAAAGCCTCTACATGTTTTTAGCATAGGTGTTGATTTCAAAACTTTTTGAGCATTTAGAACGGGAAAGCATCTCATATCACTTGGAGCATGGTTTCCATCATCATCTTCTCCTTTATATGATGAAAACGGATGTGTCTAACGTCTATCCTTCCACTCTGCCCACATTATTGACATGCGGTTTAGGGGCAAATAGAATCGACTTAACCAGTTTCTAATAACTTTGTTTAAGGGGTTCTTTGTTTCAGCTCTTAACGGGCTCGTAATGGTTCAAAACTCTTACTGGTTTAGAATTTAATGGTTTAGATTGTTTGTTTCGCAAGTAGATGTCTGAATGGTTCAGACATTTGCATCTGAATAGTTAAGCATTATACTTAGTATGAATGGTTAAGACCTTTTATCTTAATTGACCATTTGCCTCTAAACGATTAATCTTTATACTGATTTTTAATGGTTCAAACCTCAGCACTTACCCATTTAGAAGTTGTCAAACAGCCCCTAAGAACATCGACAACACCAGTGCAGTAGTGCTTTGTCTCAAAACCCTCAAAACAAGTCTAGTCATTAACGCACAAGCTTTTCTTAAACAATCATTTAAATTTACAAACGTTCTTACATCTTTCATAACATCACCAACTTTTACATCTATTTTTATAACCACTTTATTTAATTTAACAAATAAATTTTAATAAGCTCATAAATTTACAAATTTCTAAAGTATATTCTATATATAATACACAGTGGTTTAACTTTTTTTTCTTTTTTGTTATTTTGTATACTTTTACCCCTCAAATTTCAGTATTGACACTTAAAACCCTTAACTTCCTAAAGACTTCGTAATCGAGTTTTACGTGTTTATTTCTATGTACGTGTAGGTATAAATTCAAGTTGATTTACGTTTTGATGGAATTTTTTCCTGAAATGAGTCAAGTCAAATATAATACGTTTTCGTGTTTATCTTTATATAGGTTTTCAGTTGGTCTACGTTTTAACGTATTTTTTTTACAAAACGCCGCGACAACGCGTGGAGCAATTTACTAATTATAATATACAAATATAAACTTTTTAAACAACTTAAATTTTACAAAAAAAAATAAAAATAAAAATAAAAATAAATAAAACGAGACATCCTTTTAGGCCTTTGAACATTTGTCTCCACAAACCTCAAGAACGGAGCTCACAAACCCCACGTCCTTGAGCATCCTCGTCCTTCACTGTCATGTAAGCATGATTCGGTCTCCACATACCACTTTTTTTAACGTAAAACGTTACACACCAATAATTCTTAAATACTCCACTTACCCAGATTTGAAACTGAGACCTTCATCTTAAGAGAGAAATGTCTTTACTAAGTGGGCTATCCCACATTTACTTCACAGACCACATTGCGGTTGGTCTAACAGACCGTTTCGGCTCGGTTTTCAAAACACTAATATCATGGTTTCCAAGAAAAAAGTAATGAGAGCAAATGACTAATTGAAGGGTGTGATGGTCGGTAATTGAAACCGTGGGGTTACCATTTGGACAATTTCTGACTTAGTGACTTCACTTTATAAAAAGTTAATTGATATGTACCAAAAGGTCCAAATATTGTAAAGCTGCATGCTGACGTGTCCCCACTCACGTGCAACTCACGTCCAAAACATCTTTTCTCAATAATCATTCGCTTTCTCCTCCCACTGACACCTTAAAGTTACAAGCTTTTAGTATTGGATCAAAATGCACCCTCATCTTTTAAGAGTTGCAATTACTACCCCTAAAGTTTTGATTGTATGACTAAAGAGCTAAAACCAATTTATTTATTTATTGATTTGACTTGCAAACTACTCAAGAAGAGCAAATTCAACCAATGTTTTAAAAACCGGTTAAAACCAGCTGATTGTACCGGTTGAACCGTCCGGTATAACCCTTAAACCGCTCGGTATATCCGGTTAAACCACTCAGTATATCCGGTTAAACCGCCCGATACACCCGATTTCTTAGTCGAATCCGGTACAGTATGAAAACCGAATTTTAAAACGTTGAAGTATAGATTCACTGAAAACTAAGAACTTACATGTGCCTGTTTGGGACCGTAGACCTGGAAAGAAAACCAGTTTGGCCCAAACCGGTTTGGGTTCAACCTGACCCGGCAATTTGGTACAGGTTTGAGATTTTTGTGTTGAGAATCAGTTCTCACCAGAACCGGTTTGAGCCCGTCTAAAAGAAACTAGTTTAAACGCTATTACAAGTTTTGAACCCGATCTGAATCGGTTTGGGTGGGTATGGGCTTTCAACCCTAAAACCGGTTCTTAACCCAAATCGGTTTGGGTTAAACCGGTTTAAGACCAAACTAAAAAACGGATCATTTAGAAACGGGTTCGGTTTGGGCCCAAACAGGTATTTGTACACCTCAGATCACAATGACCTTCACCTTTCAAGAATTGCAATTCCTACCCCTTAAGTTCTGATTGTATAACTAAATAGCCAAGACCAATTCATTTATGTATTCATTTGACCTACAAACTGCCCAAGAAGAGCAAATTTAACAAATACACTGAAAAGATTTAAGAGGCTGTTTCTTGTAAGAATTGGATCAAAATGCACCCTCATTTTTCAAGAATTGTTATTCATACCCCTAAAGTTCTGATTGTATAATTAAATAGCTAAATCAAATTCATTCATTCATTTGAATTACACAAGCTGCCCAAGAAGAGCAAATTCAACAAATAAAGACTCACTGAAAAATGAAAAATTACAACATGTTGTTTCTTGCAAGAATGGGGATCAATCAAAATGCACCCACACTTTTCAAGATTTGCAATTCCTACCCCTAAAGTTCTGATTGTATAACTAAAAAGCTAAAACCAATTCATTCATTCATTTGACTTACAAACTGCCCAAAAACAGCAAATTCAACAAATAAAGATTCACGGAAAGCTTACAAGAGGCTGCTTCTTTCACACTTATGAGAAACTTTACCCCCATCAAACCCACAAACAACAAAAAAAGGACCAAAACTTACCCCTAGAACCCCCCTAAAACATGGATCCAACAAAAAAAAGAAAAAAAAAAGAAAAATATTTAACAAAAGATCTTCTAATGTGAACCGGGTCACGGGCAATTCGGGTTTTTACCAGGGCCGCCATAGTAAAAGTAATGACCCCAATCACTATTGCTTCCGGTTTGAACATCGTAACAATTAGATTGTTCGGTGAATGTCCCAAGATCTTTGGGCGATTTAAGGTTATTTTCTTTATCAACAACTTGAATGTTTCGGAAGTAACTTGCTTTACCAAACCCTTCTTCCGGGAACCGGCCGCTGCCCATTTGCGTCGTCGTGTGATGACCGTCTGGCTCAGAGTTGACCACCTCACCGCCCCATTCGATCATTGAAGCACTGTCGGCTAGATATGAAAACAAGAATGATGGCCAGTACCCCAACACGTATCCGTTCCCAAATTGCATCCACCAGTTTCCCTCTTTTTGATCCTGAATAAAGAATCATACATGGATGAAATATGTTAAATACAACCGAAAATACAAAATACCAAACGAGCGGGTCGGGTAAGTTGTGTAACTTTATAGCGTAAAGTACACGGATAGTCCCTGTGGTTTACCCAAATTTTGGATTTGGTCCTTAGCTTTCCAAAAGTACATGGATGGTCCATGTGGTTTGCACTTTGTAACGCATTTAGTCCCTAGCACTTTGTAACGCATTTAGTCCCTAGCATTTTCCAAATGTACATGAATGGTCCCTGTGGTTTGCACTTTGTAACACATTTAGTCCCTAACTTGAACATGCTTAAACCTGTAGATTTGTTGGCTAGGGACTAAATGCGTTACAACCTGCAAACCATAGGGAGCATCCGTGTATTTTTTAAAAGCTAGGGGACTAAAGCCGACCATCCATGTACTTTAATCTATTATATATGATTACAAAAACAATATTATCAAAACAATAAAATAATTTTTATTAAACAAAACGATTTGGGACAATGAATGCATTTGAAGATAAGTTAGGTGACTCTTTTTTTTTTTTTGAACGGCAAGTTAGGTGACTCTTGTCCCATTCCGTTTTTCGCTAAATTTCTACTTAAATATGACCGGTTTTAATAAAATATAACCCAAACTGACCCATTCCACCACTAATCTTTTATGCATATACTAACGAAAATTAGCATCGTTCGTCGATTATGCTCTTCTAGTTAAGGTATCATATTCATAAGAGTTAATTACCCGGATAGTCCCTGTGGTTTCACGTTTAGTCCCCACCTTTTGAAAATAGCAGGTATGCTCTCTATGGTTTGTTATTTTGTTACTCGGATAGTCCCCTGAGTAGATGTCAGTTAGTTTGGAAATAGCGGGTATGCTCCCTATGGTTTGCATTTTGTTACTCGGATAGTCCCCTGACAGTGTCAGGGGACTATCCGAGTAACAAAATGATAGACCATAGGGAGCATACCTGCTATTTCCGAAAGGTGGGGACTAAACGTGAAAAAACGTGAAACCACAGGGACCATCCGGGCAATTAACTCTATTCATAAACATGGAAACTAAAAAATGACAGATTCTCACTTTCTTTAATATATATATTCTGCAATGTTCAAGAACCACCACCAACACAATAATTGATTATTTAGCATCAACTTTATTTAATAAAGAAAAAGATATTATAAAAGTTGTCGCTTTTCTTGAATGGTGACTATAAAGGTGCACTTACACAGTTACACACCTTTGAATAATGCATAAAATCAGCCCAACTAAGTTTATTCCTTTATTCCCACTTAGTGCTTTCTTATCTTGAGTTAATTTAATAAATATTAATGCCCATTAATATGGAACAATTATTTAAATTTAATTAAATATGGAACTTACCTTCCAGACAAGAATACTAATATCATATTGTGAATTTCTGAATGCAGAAACAGGTGATATGCTTGCACCCATTGCTATATTACTGTTGATTTGAATAAAGCCTGAGCATAGTAGATTGTAGCAGCCAGTAGCTTGATATGCATCACTCTGTAACAAAAGATAATTATATTATATTAAGGTACAACTTCAACTGCATGAGGTACAACTTTCAAAAAAAATTGATTATACTTGAATTTAGGGGTGCAAACGAGCCGAGCTACTTGCGAGCGGCTTGAAAAAAAAGCTCGAATGAGCCGAGCTTAAACGAGCTTGTGCCCTAGCCTAAAAACAAGCTCGTTTAGTAAACGAGCCCGAGCTTCGCTTATAGAGCTCGAGCCAGCTCACGAGCCTAAACGAGCCTACTGTTTATAATAATTACAATTAATATAAGTTAATTAATAAATTATAAACGTTGAGAAAGTACTTACGAGACAAGCTCGAGCTTTAGAAACAAAGCCCGAATCGAGCTCGAGTTTTCATAAGGTAAACGAGCTCGAACCTGGTCGAGCTCCGACTCGGCTCGTTTGCACCCCTAAAGTTGTACAGTACAACTCTGAAAAAAAAAAACTCTTTATTATACATTGTGGATATACTTACAGTCCAGTATGTGAATAGTCTTGTGTTGTTATCACCATAGAGATCTGGACTAACCTGCAAATCAGTATATATTTATAATTTTTAAACCAGACTCAATAATGGGAGAATACAGTGATCTCAGAATAATATATGATTCTACATAATTTGTTTTCTAGCCATTTATAATTTAAACATGCCAAAACATAGACATTACCAAAAAAGGACATAAATTTATATGCTAATTCCATAAAAATCAATACTTTTGGGATCAAGAATTATGAACAATGAGAATACCTGCCATCCAGCTTCAATGCTGTTAAGATCTTGGCCAAACGAACCCCCTAAAATCCAAATTTGTGACAAACTAAACTCGTTCGATTGTTGTATTTTCGGCTCCCAAACGTTCATGGTTGCCTTTGCTCCGTAGTATTTGTCTCCCTCCACATAAGCTATGGCATGCTATATGTTGCAAAACATAAAGAAGTAAGAACCATACGGAACCACTAAACCGATAAAAGAGTAGAATCAAATACCAATAATCTTCATGAGTAAGGTGTATAATGCATATTAGCATGGATCCAATGTTTTCAGACCCAAACCTGATGTCGAACCGGTCTCCTTACCGGTCCAATATAAGAACCAGGTGACGCCGTAAATATTATTAAAAATAGGGTAAAAATGAAATTTTTAATAAAAATCCAGTTCAACCCCTAAAAAATCGGGCCAACCGGACGGTTCGACTCAAAATGGTCTGATAGGGTGAACCGGACCGGGCAGACCCCCGGTTCCCGGTCCGACTGACCAGTCCGGTCCGGTTTTCAAAACATTGCATGGATCATCTTCATTATCTTTTTATTGACACTTTTATGATGTCATAAATTGGGTAAATTTTATTCTTGGTATATATACATAAAAAAGAGTATTAAAAATTAAGAGAAAATACCAACAATCTAGCCTTAAAAACCATGAATAAAAGGTGCAAGTGTGCAACTAACATGGGACATTCTCTTTGCCCCTTATTTTGTCATAAACTCATAATGATAACAAATAATGAAATAATTAACTAGCTAATAAAAAGACACTTAATTCTTGAATTACAACAATCAAACCTTTAAAAATGGTGCATTTAGACATGGGGTTTTAAAGAAAAGCTCATTTACCCCTTTATTATTCATAAAGATGGAATATAATGAGCTTTTCCTTTTGTTTCTTCCATCATCTCACCTGATGTATTAATTACCTCTTTATTTTGTTACAATGATGACAAATTATGAAATAAATCTTTTTCTTTACCAATTTATTCCGAAAATCATATGTAATTATCAAAATAAAGAAGAGTAATCTAATCTTCAAGATTGCAATAACTACCCTATAATAAAGTGAATCTAACCTCTATTTTGTCACAATTAAGCGGAAAAAATAGGCTTTTTTCAAAAAAAAAATATTCTTGATTACCTGATGACCA
The DNA here is from genome assembly GCA_030545235.1 of Helianthus tuberosus. NCBI lineage: Eukaryota > Viridiplantae > Streptophyta > Magnoliopsida > Asterales > Asteraceae > Helianthus > Helianthus tuberosus. Next base: position 9,017,653 of record CM060362.1, read on the forward strand.
CTTTCATTATCAATATCAGGATCAGCAGATTTAGGGACACTTCTAGGCACAGCAATGCTTTTATGCTTCTTTCTTCCATGCATTTTAACAGAACTTGCTCTCAAAACATCTTCTTCTTTTGTTCTTCTTATTGGTATGGTGTCTTCAGGGCACATTCCATTCACATGCCACAGTTGGTGGATGTTGTTTTCTCTTTGTTTTGACTCTGTGTTCATCTTGGTCTCATCATACAGCCCCTCAGGGTGATAGTTAGGCCTCATCTAAATTCCAAAAAAAATATATATATATTTAAAATAAAATAAAAAGTTGTTAAGAAAATCTTGAAAATGTTTTAAGAAAATCAAGAAACCTGTATTTTATGATCTTTGAGAAATGGATGATCAAAAGCTGGCTGGTGAGAGATGTGTACACAATCAATAATATCCCCATCTGGGCTCTGTTCGAATCATGAAAATAATCATTAAATAATTTAAAGTTCAATGCTTTTAGCCCTAAATGCACATTATACTCTAAAATCACCAAACTTGCATCAAGAAATTAAATATTTTTGCAACATATGCAGAAAAGAAAGCTAAATCAGTAACAAAGACATAATCTTTCTTTAAAAAGCTAACATTTTTACAACATTTTTGCAAGCAAAATTAAATATTTCAAAAATCACAAACTAATAATAACTGAATAATAATACTAAAATTACCAAACTTGCATCAAGAAACACATGATTTGTAGCCAAGAAAACTAAATCAGTAACAAAGACATAACCTTTCTTAAAAAAGTTTAACATTTTTACAACATTTTGCAACCAAAGTTAAATATTTCAAAAATCACAAACTAATAATAACTGAATAACAGTTTAAAAAATAAATAACTAAAAACCAACCATTTGAAATACCTCAATGGATTTAACTGGTTTTTTGTTGAGGCGTTTCAAGTGTTTATGAACTTGAAGCTTCTGTCTTGAAGCTGGTTGTTGCCTGGCGCAAGATAGCAAGGCCAGATCCAGAAACAAGACAAAGAAGAGTAGAAACCCTATTTTGAACATGCTTCTGCTAACGTGCGCAGTTGCCATTGTTGAAAAAGATGAACACCCAAAAGCTAAAAAAGAAAGGGTTTTTCCTTTACCCAATTACACTCTCAGACTTGTGTTAACCTGCACCATGTGTAATAGAGTTGAGTAGAATACAGAAACAGAGTTACAGACCCCACATACACAGTCACTTGCTTATCCTACGCACCCCCCAAGCTCCTAGACATTTGTCTTGGGAGTGTACACTCTTTTTCTCTCTCTCTTTTCTCTCACTTTGTAGATTTTGTGTAAGATTGAATTTCTGGGTGTATTTCTGCATTATAGGGGCATGTGTGAAGGGTATGACCAGAAAAACTAAAGGTGGGATGGGGGTATATTTGTAATTTGAATTGTATGGGATTGGGCCATCAGCAGCACTCAATGATTTTTGGTTTAAATTAGTGGGTTCCCTCATGTGATTATTTCGGTACAAGGGTGGAGAAAAATTGAAGGTTGGAGAAATGGTTAGTCGGCCGGTGAGGTGAGAAATAATGACTACTCGAGATTAATTGGATCGAATTTTTTTTATGTAATTTTGAGTTTTAGGTATACATATACACATTTTTGTAGGTAAATATTTTAAGTAGATATGTTTTAACTCTTTATCATCTTATTTTCTTTTAAGTATACAAGATTAATTGTTGGAATTTACATGGTTTTGTTGGAAACTGGCAAATTTACGGGTTTTGGCCGGAATATATAGGTTTTTTGCCGGAACCTGGCCGGAATAGCCGATTTTTTGGCCGGCCGACAAGGTCCGACTAGGCTCGACTAGGTCCGACTAGCCCCAACCAGGTCTTACCAGAGCCGACTAGCGATTAATCAGCGACTAGTCGCGATTTTTACAACACTGGAAAAATCTAAGTATCTAACCATAAGAAGAATACATTTACAACCCGAATTCATCTTCTAATATTGCAACATATGGCGCTGGCTAGACGCATACTCATCACCTTACCCACTCCCCCCCCCCCCCCCTCACTTGAGTCTGTTGTGGTAACTTCACCAATAGCACCCCAAAAGTCCAAAACACCTCCATTTTTGCCCAATAGCGCTAGGCACCACCCTCACGCCTCCGTTGAAGCCTCCACTCACGCCCCCGCTGAAGCTTGGCCGTTGTGGTGTTCACGAGCCACCGTGGCAACCGCGTGGCTACCACCCCATACTCACGGCTAATAGTCTAAGGCTAGATGGTGTCGAATCGCGTCTTTGTCCACGTAAGCTCCATAGCGTCCCCCTACATCGCTGTAGGGGTGTGATGGAGGGCATCACAAGAGAGATAATGAGGGCCAGCGGTACAAGTTGGTGGGTCCATTAATATTAGACCGTTGTCAAACGGTTCAAAATTTATAGAAAGAAAAATAATATTTTTTTATTTTTTAAAAAATCTCCTCTATATAACCCACATTTTTTACTATTTTATATCACAAACTCACTCACTTTATATTACAAAATCAATCAACTTTCTCATTTTATATTTTTTCACTCTTGTATCATATTTTTGTTCATCAAAATTCAAATGGTGCGCCGATAGACCGAGAAAGAGGACATCGTTTTGGCTACGAGTTGGGTGCATGACGCCGAGCCAGGGCAGCCTACAAATTTTCTTACGGATTGGAAAACGGTTTTGGCACAATTTTATCAACAGGTGGATGCAAACAATTGTAATGTGCATCACATTATTGGTAGGTTTATGATGATTCGAACAATGCGTGGGATCTTTTAGAGGATCTTTATCAACGCCTTGAACGACGAACATGGTTTAACTGAAGATGAAGCGATTGACGCGGCCCAGACCAGTTCCAACACCTTCAAAACACTAGTTTTTGTCTTTTTCTGGCTTTGAGAATTTTTCGAGACCATTTTTAGTTAAGTCGTTTATTTTAATTAAGTAACTATTTAAGTATTGTTTTTAACTGTGTTTTTTTAATGTTTATTAATTTAAAATAAATCTAAATTAAAAAATAATTGAGTACTGATGAGAAGGCCTTTATGAGCTTATATCCCATTCCATGGTAGTTGACGATAAGGCCCATTGTTTACGTGTCATCTAAAAGGCGTGGCATGATAAAGTCCCTATGGGCTTTATCCCACACTATATAGCTTAACTGAAAACAGAACCATTAATCGAAATTAACCATAATCCATAAAACCGATGGTTATGGTTAAATGACTCAAATTAACCGACCATTCGATTATGGTTATGGTTATGGTTATGGTTAATGTGTTCATTAATCAATTGTAATTGAATCAAACCTTCTATGCTTATGCTTTTCTAGCTTTTAAAATGTAAATTAGATCTATTTGAAGTGGTTGCTAATTTGGAAAAATAAAAAAATAAAAACAAAACAAGTGTAAAGTTTGTGTTTATTTTGTCTTAGTTTTCGCATAAAAAATTTATGTACAATATATCTTTTAAATTTTCGAAAATAATATCTTCATCAATTGATTCATGGTTACAATCGGATCCCATGATGCATAAATCCAAATTAATTAAAAAAAGCGGCTTGGAACACCATAACTAAACTATTTTTAGCTATAACAAAACAAAAAAAGATAATTAAAAGATACAATGGATATTTAACCTAAATCAATCCACAACCAACGGTTAACCAAACAACATTTAACCGATCATCGGTTATAGTTACACTTAACACTTTTTGATTAACTGAACCCTCGATTAACCGAACCCACTGTTAACCGACTTTGCACACCCCTACTTCGGTATGTCTACAATATATTAAATAATGTTTAAATGGTATCAACCTAATAGAAAAAAGTTAAAAACATAAAGTTATGAGCTATATAAAGCTAGTTGTGGTACCACTTTTGTAAGGGTAATAAAAAATATCGAAAACAACTTGTATCGAAAGCAACAACATATATATTAACACCGGTATCAACACCTATGTTTTTCGGGCGATATTGGTTTGGTTTGATAAAAAGTCATTTATAAAAAGGTTATTGACATTGATTTAATTACACGGAACTTGTCTCATATGACCTACAAAAGATGTTGTGATATGACCAAATAGATATCGATATGTGTTTTACGACAGTCGAAAACAATAGAAACATATAATGATACATGTTTAGATAATTGAGGTGCTGGTGTTGTTTGATCTGTTTCGGTTCAGTTCATTACGCTAACTGTACTTGGTATACTTTCCAATATACAAAAATATTTACAGTGGTTCCATTTATATAGTAGCTATATTATATAACTCAAAAAATTCGTGTTTTACTTCAATCAAAAACCTTAAAAACGAATACTAATGCCGATTTTAATGATATCCATAGCAGTACCGATGTTGCTCGGTCGGTATCAGTTAAATTTGCTTTATCACGGTACCGATACTCGAAATAGCTTACAATACAAAAAAGAATACCCAGTTTTGAATACAACTGATTTTCAACAAAATTTATATCAAAATGTTGATAAAAGAAAAGGTAATGAAACACAACCGCGTATTCCATTTTTTTAAGTTAACAAACGAAAGTTTTTAAGGAAAAATCAAATACGTAAAATGTGTATATTATATACGGTATAAGAGGTGAAATTGAAACTTAAAATAAATCATATTTCAAAAGGATCTTTACTCTGCTGCTTCTCAATAAGACTACAAATTCTTACTGTTCATATAGTATGATATGAATATACCACATCAATTCGTTATGTATGGATGATGAGATTTCATTAATATAGAGCTAATTCCAATAGACTTATTGGAGGGTCCCATTGGCGTGCATCCGGTAGGAATTGAACCTACGAATTCGCCAATTATGAGTTGGGTGCTTTAACCATTTAGCCATGGATGTTTAGCAAGTCATAGTGAATGACCAGATTCCAATTCAAATGGAATCTTTCAATTAAAGCAATGAAATGCTTAAATGGAATTTTTTTTAGTTCAAATAAATCAGGAGGAATTTAATGACAGGACATGAATTCAAGTCCTGGATTTTAGAATTGAGAGAGATCAAGAATTCTCACTATTTCTTAGATTCCTGTACCCAATTTAATTAAGTGTTCTCCCAGACCCTAGGTCAAGAGTTCGAGAGCCTGAGCCACCCCGGGTTTTTGTCCACCGTGCGTTATGGCAGAGAGATTCTCTCTTGTGGTTGCGCAAGCCCCTGCCCCTGGCAGTGTATGGTATGGTTTCCCAGGGAACGTTGTTAGCCAAACTCTGACGCAAGCGTCGACTCGGTTAACACAACATAGTTTGGCCAGAATGGGGTTAGGGCCCTCTGTTTAGGAGGGTGTGAGATCTCTCTCACAACAAGTAAAAGATTCCCACCGTTCAAAAAAAGACTTTTAAATTACTATTCATAAAGTTTCAAAAGGACTTTTAAATTATTATTCATAAAGTTTGAAATTGTAATTAATTAGTAGAATTCCTTGCGTTCCGCTATGAGCTTTTGGACGGTATTGGTTTATGCCGTTACATTATCGATACGATCTCCGACTTAGTATAGCAACCGAAAGAAATATACCCAAGAGGATATTATACGTATTTTATATTTTACATCGATCAAGAACCACAAAACAAATACCGGCATCGGTGCTAATGTTGTTCGTCCGTATTGGTTCGATTGGCACTAGCTATAACTTACTTTACCAAAAGATAATCTACTATGATACGTCGAAGAAACCATAACGAATATTGTACCGGTACGGATGTTGTTCGGATGGTATTGATTTAGTTCGGCACAATAAAGAACAAAAAATGAATTACATTTGACTCGTTTAGATTAAACTTTCATCGAATCACATGTCAATAATAAGCGCGTCGCAACCATATAATCGGAATTTTAGAAAATTTTATATTATATTAATAAAATAACGAAAAAAGGTAAACATTACTTTATACAATATATATATATACACGCGCTAAAAGGAAACTTTGATAACATGCACGTTTGTACATCAATCATATATACATTACTATTTACAACTCGGTTTTAAGTAAACTTTATATCTAGAGGTAAATAAAAATAAACACGCCGCAATGATATCCTCCTATCTTGACCCGGTACGTTGTTTATTTCGTACGTAATGTAAAACAGTTGCGAGAGTGCAATCTTTTAGTGTTAGTTTCTGTGTTGATGCTGTTTGTATTATAGTCTGCATGTCTGCAAGCTTTGTTGTTGCACCTCATTCCACAAAAGACATGTTCATGTTATAATACTGTTCACGAAGAACCTCAGTCCATGAAGAACATTCTTCGCCAACCACTTTCCACGAAAGAACCTAGTCTTTCGTGAGGCCATGTCTTCACAAATGGGATCCACGAAAGACCCAATCATTCGTGGGTCTTGGTTCTTCGCAGGGAGTGTCCACGAAATATCCACTTGTTTCGTGGGCTTTAAGCTTATGTCTGGGCCCAGTTTATCTTTCGTGGGTATGAAGACCAAAGATATTGTGGTTTGCGGGGGTCCGTATTTTCGGGATCTTCAATGGAGGCTTGCATCCCTTCCGACCCGTTTTGGGGGTTTGGGTTTATGTTCGGCTGAGGACGTATCTACGTATACTTTCGTGGCCTCGAGGGCGCAATCTTGGAGTTTGCAGGACCACATTCTTCTGGACTATGGTATTGTCGGGTTATATTTTGATTATGTGTGTGCGTTGGATTCCATGCACATGTCCCTTCCGGATTTCGATCTTGGTGGTTTCTCTAATAAGGACACTGCCCCTCCTAAACCCCAGAATGCTTTGGCGAGTGCCCTATTTAGTAGAACTGTCCAGAGTTTGGGAGAGAAGTATAGTCTATCCCCTCGTCAGAAAGCTGTGTTCGATTGTCTCTAGGCTCCTCATGCTCAGGATTTCCTGACAGTCATCCCCATTGAAGGGTTAGGCCAACACATGTCGGCAGTGGAATACCGGGCAATCCTTAAGTACCGACTAATGATCCCTCCATTTCCAGTTGATGAGCCCGGCCCAATTTGCCTCAAGGTTTGTTTAGATACTTTTGGCGAGCATACGGTTCATTGTAAGGAGTTGCCTGGTTTTAAATACAGGCATGATTTAGTAAGGGATATTCCTTTGATGTTCTAAAGCGGGCAGGGATTTCGGCAAAAAAAGGAGGCTCCGGTGAACTTTCTGACGGATTCGCTCGATGGGAGGTCAACTCTTCAACCAGCTGATATTCTTGTGTTTGGGTGGGCCAGGGGAAAACACGCTTGTGTGGACCTTACAGGAGTGTCCCCTCTTGTTGGGCTTAGGGATAATGGGTTTGTTGCTAGCCAGGCTGCGTTGAAGGCGGAATCAAGCAAGGTCGCTAAACATGAGAAGGCTTCTTTAGAGAATCAACATGTCTTTATCCCATACGCTTTTGATACATTTGGTTCCCTAGCCCCAAAGGCTGTGGAATTCCTAAACAGGGTCCAACGGGTTGTGAATAGTAATCTCTCAACCTTTAAGGGTCATTTCGTCTTTAGTAGAATTGGTTTTGCAATTCAAAAGGGGGTTGCGGCGCAGTTTGTTGCCCGTTTACCTGTCACTTGTTTGTAATTTGTTACTTTGGCATTTTAATGAAAATATCATAGTATGCAGACATATTTTGGTTATAAAAGTAGCTTGTAACACAGAAGATAAGGGAGATAGCACATAGAGAGTTTTGAGAAAGTTCTATATCTTGTAACATCCTTGTACTAAAACTCTTCTGGATAATACATTTGAGCTTAACTTTGAATCTTCTTCTTGTATTGTTTGTGTTCTTTGGCTTGATTGCATACCCGCTTGGATTCCGCACTTGCGGGTGTGTTCGATAACAAGGATAGGTTGTTCTAGATCCTCCTCTAGGGACCTTACAATATGTGTGTGTATGTGTGTGTGTGTGAAATTTAATAAAACATCGTATCTTAAAATTTCTATAAAAAAAAATAAAATCTGCTTAAAAGTAGTAGTAGTAATAATAATAATAATAATAACAACAATAATAATAATAATAGTAATAATAATAATAGGAAATTCAGGAAGTACTGTTTATGTGGTTGCATTTTGTAAAGTATATATATGATAACATAAAATATAATGTTATATAATTATGGGTTCCTTGAGATCGGTTTAAAACTAAAGAGGGTAAATGAGATGAGTTGTTTCTTATTTACTTGATCTTGATTCGCTTAAAGTTCAAACTGAGTTGTAACCGAATTAGCGCAAGCGAGTCTAAGTTAAAAGTTTATTTGTTGAACTAGCTCAAGACCGAGTTTCACGTATCGTGCTTGGTTGACCTCTCAAGCCTAAAGATGTCTATTAGTTATATAAATGTGGTAATATCTGTATTATAGTAAAAACAATGTGCGTCTTCTTAAGGTGTATAAAGTTATAATTATATATGTAGTAATAACCATACACACAAAAATAAAAACAAATAAACAAATAACAAGACGAGTTCAGGCTAAAAAAATATTTATGAGTTGCGCTTAAAACGAGCACATGTCTTGACTTGACTCGTTTATATCCGTATATAGCATTTCACACCATTTCAACTATCAAACTCACGTCTTTCAACTTTAATATTTTTATCTCGTAAAACACAAATGCTTACTGTCTAATCTTAAATAATAAAATATCACATCTATTGAACATTTCACTAATGACTAAGGGTGTTGGAAGTGCCTTCGGTGCAGGAAGGGAGGGTTGAGGTTGCTAAGCGACGCCATTAAGGAACACCACCACACTTGTATGCAGCACGGTGAACCAGTGAGGGATGGGTGTTTGCGGGAATTGTTCACCGACAGCAGAGAGAAGAGTGTATGAGAGAGAGGGAGAGAGTGTAACACCCCGTGTTTCGGAAGTCAAGGTCAAAGTCAAAGGAAGAAAAGATTGCTAATTGCGATTTGTCACTTCTTGCTTAACGACCGATCGCGCTACTTGACTTGTAATCAACTTTTAGTTTTTGTTTATCTTAGTTGTATTATGTGGAGTAAATGATGTTAGTCGCAGTTTAATCGATCTATATTTTATCGCCAGTAATCGCGTTACGACTGTGAACTATAGGAAGTAACAATGCGATAAAGTTAACTAAACGCTAATCTACTTAATGCTAATCACATCGCTAACGCATCGCAACCCAAATCGCAGTGAATTACAGGTTCTGGATATTGTTTTACGTGTGTTTGCCATTTATGTGTTACATGTGTGTGCTTATTTTATGTTGAGGTGTAAACGCAATTGCAACTCTATCACATCGCAATCTCGATCGCAATACGAAACGCATAATGGTTGTTTAGGTTTATGACTGTGTGTTAGTTAGGATATCTATGTAGCTAATGGGTAATACTATCGCATCGCTTACTCGAAACGCATCGCAACGCCCAACGCATGAAACGGAAGTGCGAAAACCAACTCGCCGGAGCCACTCGATCGCTTACTCGAAACGCATCGCATCGCTGGTTGTGAGTGATGAGTATTGTTGGGTGTTGTGAGTGATGACCACCGCCACTAAAAAAAGGTTGTGAGTGATGGAATAATGGTTGATGACATGGCGGAACTTGATTGGATGTTGTGAGTGATGAGTGATGACCACCCCCACCCCTAAGGTTGATATGAATAAGAGATAATACTAAGAATGAGAGAGATCGAGAAATGTGACTCCCTCACCTTGACCTTTTATAAAAAATCAAAGGATAAATTAATTTATATTTAGACAATATATTACTTTTTATTAGAAATAAAATCATAGTATTAACTTTAATTATTAAAAAAGTGGTCTGTAACTGCTATGATATGGTTGGCGGGAATGGTTGTTGCATTGGCATGTGAATTACCGAAAAGCCCTTCAAAATGAAAGTTTCACATATGGTTTGACTCAATGATTTCTTGGTCAAAGAAAAAGTCAAAATTGTGCATGAATTGGAATCCTATGAAATAAACATAAAAAAATAAACTGACATAGAAGATAAACAGAACGTGGAGTCTCATCCACGATAATGTTTTTATCATCTTATTCGTATGACAAAGATTCTGTCTTTCTGGCCCTCCAACTTTCACATTTTTAAATATTGCCCCCTGTACTTTTTAATAGTAGTATATATTTTGCAGAATTTTACCATATAAAATTCCCAAAGTAAATTAAAAAACAATATTACTCCACATAAGTGGTTAGTCAACATCGACAAGCACACGCCTTTCAAAAAAAAATATTTCATAATATTTTATCTGGTTTCACATTGATGCACTTAAAATATAAGTGTGAAAATTTTGGAGCAGAAGTTATTTACAGGAAAAAAAAATGATATTACTAAAGTTGATTTTAAGTATTAGTTTGGTTCTCATAATGTTTTTTAATCAATCGAAAATGTAATAAAAAAACCTCTCACTATAACAGGGGACCGCTAAAATGAGAACCACCTCGAGTTGTAAGAACCGTGAGAACTACACCGTACGGGGCGAGGTGGACCAAATTTTTTTTTTCATAAACGTAGATGCGTGTATTATAAACACATTTGTAAAAAAAAATTCAAAAAAAAAAAATGTCGTGTGTGTAGTTTTGAGCACCACAAGTTTGTGTTTACGGGTACCGTAAATCCTACCGGAAAATTTACGGTACCCGTAAACACACACTTGTGGTGCTCAAAAACTTTTTTTTTTAATTTTTTTTACAAATGTGTTTATAATACACGCATCTACGTTTGTGAAAAAAAAATTTGGTCCACCTCGCCCCGTACGGTGTAGTTCTCACGGTTCTTACAACTCGAGGTGGTTCTCATTTTAGCGGACCCCCACTATAACATTCTCTATATATAAAGAGAAAGAGAGAGAAAGAGAGAGGAAAGGGGTATGCGAATATTAACTTACTGGAAAAGTTAGTAGGACTTGAAAGAATAGAATTCCATTATACTGGTGGGTGTGGGCGTGGGTTTTTTTTGGGGTTTTGGCCCTTTAACGCCGGGTGCTCCACCCCGGGTTGGCGTTTTGGTCAGCGTTGTCCGCTTGGCGTGGGGCGGGAGGGCTGGGTGACATGGTAGGATGTGGTTGGCTGGTTCAATGTAGGTTTTTTTTTTGAATTTTCTTTGTAGTTTTTTAAAAATTCCACATGGCTGGCCACGCCCAGCTAAGCGACGCCCCACCACACCCCTAGTTTTTTAGTATTAGCTTGTGGATCCCATTCTCGCCATGTGTCGAACAATGTCCAACCCAAGCCACTCCATACCCCACAACCTTATGTAAGAGTTAGTGTAATGCCATCTACTTTTTTATTTTTTTAACGGTAACATCTAGTATTATTTCATAAACTTATATAAAGTTAAACGACACCAATTTTGTATTATGAAAGACTTGAGATAACTCAGTAAAAGAAAAGCCTAACATAGTACTATGAAATGTGTGTATCATGTCTTACTATTACTATATATATATATATATATTAGTAATATCTGACTTTGATTATACTTTTCTTTAAAGTTTAATAACCTTTATAAAGCTGTTTTTTTTTCTTTTACAACAAATCCTATTTGTTTAGTAAACATTTAGTTGTGCTAAAATATATGTAGGTAATTGTAGCGAGTCTTATTTAGGTGAACCTATGCATATGATGTGAACGGGGACGCCGACGGAGGTAGTAGAGATGAGATGAGGATGTTCAGAGTGGATATGTGGGTATATAAAGTTGGACCGGATACAAAATGAGAATTAGGATAGCTAGTACACAACTAAAATAAGAGAGGGAAGATTGAGATGGTTTTGACATGTGAATAGAAAAAACATACAAAGACACTGGTTAGATCATTGGAAACCCTCATTGTCGAGATGAGAAGATGTAGAGGTAGACCCAAATTGACTTGAGATGAGCAGATTAAAAAAGATATACCAGACTTGCATCTCTCTAAGGTTATGTCCGAGGATAGTATGATTTAATTACCTCTCATCCCTCTCAGACCCTACTAATATTTATGATATTGATTGGATTTTATATTTTTACTAGATATGATTATTGTTGTTATATGCATATGACGTGGGCTATTAGATCAATTATCAACAACACTCTATGATCTATTTGAGAAGAGCACATTCAATAGATACTACATCATGTCTTTTTTGACTCCTTTTTTTATTATCTAGAAACGATGTAATCAACTCGTAAAAAATAAAAAAAGGCAGTGATTTCAATTTATTCGTTTATTAATATTTTTATAAAGCAGTTTACACGTTGAATGATAAATTAGGCACATCAACACTAGACTATGCATTGTGTAATACGTTAAATGGGGGTTACACCTTTCACACTTATATCTACATGTGTTAGGAAGAGGTGAAATGTGATGGTTAATTGAGGTGACTCTAAGGGGGTGTTTGTTTTTTTATTTTTATTTTTATTTTTATTTTATGAAAAGCACTTCCTGATTTCTTATGTCTGCCCCACGTAGATCACGCATAGACGTTTGAGTTTGCAGTGTGTTTGTTTTTCGGAATTGATTTCATTAAAAAAGGTCTTCTCGACCTCTTCCTCGCGTAGATCTGGACTCACATCTCCAAGGATCTGCTATTTCAAAACACAATCTCAAAATCCTAGCATCCTTCTCCCAGCTGACACCTCCACCTCCTCCGCCAACACCTCCACCTCCTCCGCTATCACCACATATCTGTCACCTCCACCTCCTCTGCCACCAGCTGCCATCGTCGTCAACCCCTGCTGCCATCGTCGTCGACCCCTGCTGCCATCGTTGGCCCCTGTTCATCGTCGACCCTTGTTCATCGTCGATCGCTGCTGCTTATCGTCGGCCGCGGCTGTCATCTTCGGCCCCTGCTGTTTATCATCGGCCCCTGCTTCCTCCAAGTCACAGGTATGTTCATTCTTCAACTCTGATTTTTGTTGTAAATATGGATTGACATATCTGAGATTGTGAATAATGAGATTGATTTGAGATTAGATAATGTTGTTCTCTGACCCTAAGACTTCTATATGATTGAAATAAGATGAATCTGGAGCATTTGATTTCATTGATCGGTAAAGTAACCGTGTTAGATCGTTTCTCGATTGTGTTTAGGTTATTTATGATTAGGTGAATTATTACTGAAATTACCAAAGTTTATGAGATATTAGGGTTTGTGATAGATTGTGTTTAGGTTATTTATGATGTTTGATTACAATTGTTGTTCATGTTGATAGCAGTTTGCAGAAGTAAAAAAAACAAACAGTCTTCTTCAGCGGCGAAGCTTAACCTGAATGACCGGGGGGGGGGGTCGAAAACGTATATATCCAAAAATTTATAAACGAAAACTACATATATAATACTATTGAGCGAAAAGTTCGGGGGGTCGGGCGCCCCCACCTCGGCCCCTTCTATACTTCGCCCCTGGTCTTCTTCTTGTAGACTGCAGAGGTTTGGTCTAGCTCTTCTGCTACAAATGTCTGCAGATGTGGTTCACAGACTGCAGACGTTTTACCTCTAAAAAAACAAACAACACCTAAATGATTTGCTATGTATTATTAAATATTTTTAAAAAGAGATATTGAATTTAAATAACTTCAACTTTCACAAATTAGCTGATAGCACTTGTACTTTCGATTTGTACCACACTACTACCAACTTTTAACTTATTGGCCGATAGCACTCCCAAAATAACTGAACCCTATCCTCGTTAGTTTTTTGTTGATGTGGCACTTTTGTGTTGACGTGGCAGCTGGCGTGGATTTTTTTATTACATGACAGCTGATGAGGCACAGGTTTGGCGACATGGCGGCTAATGTCAACAAACTGTGTTAGTGTTGAGTTAGTTTGGAAGTGCTATCGGCCAATAAGTTGAAAGTTTAAAGTGATGTGGTACAAATCAAAAATTGAAAATACTATTAGATAATTGATGAAAATTAAGATTATTTAAATCCAATACACTTAGTGTCATCACACCACGACCATTTGTTACGCTGTTTTATATCCCATTACCACCGTGACATCTTCCACAAGTGAATAAACATTTATTTATTTTAAACAAGCAAAGTTTAAAAGCTATTGAAGTGTGATTGGGAAAGAAGCTGTTTTTTGAAACAAAAGTAACTTTTGGGAATTTCGATGCGTATTCAACGGTCGTTTATAGATGTAGACCATGGGGTATGGTGGGGCAGGGGTTTGGGGCATGGGTTGAGACGTGGAGTTCGAGCCCCCCCCCCCCCCCCCCCCCCCCCCCCCCCGCTGGTGAGTGACGTGTCCGTGGGGTATGGCGGGGCGTGGCTAGCCCGGCGTGGATTGGCCATGTGTATTAAAATAAAAAAATATGCCCTAGCCAACAAGCCAATAAGAGCCGGCCACATAGGATTGCTAGCATGCCCCACGCCCGGCCTTAAACTCCCGCCTAAGGGGCCACGCCCAAACCCAAGCCCACCCGGGGTGGTGACTTGGGCGTTTCTCTCCAACCCACGCCCCAACCCCCGCCCCATAACCGATAGTCTTAGAGCATTTACATCCATTCCATCATATTTTCACCCTAAATTACACTAAAAATCGCTTATTTTTACGCTGTGTTTGTTTTATTGTGGCCATGTGATATGGTGGGCCCCAACATTTACGCTGACTATGTCTTGGGGGCACATATGAATTCAAAATATGCTCAAAGCATGTGGTATGATGTCACATCAAATGTGAGTTTTATCAGGTATGGAATTTTAATTCAAATGAAGAATTTTGGGCCTCGCAAAAAGATCTGCTTCTTTGTTTTGGATATGTTCTTTGGTCTAGGTGTTAATGCAAGCCCAAACAAACAAGTAGAAGCCCATGTTATACGGCAGCTTTGCCTATGGCAGCTGCTATGGGCCACACAATTAATTATCATATTTAGGATGATGGGTGACGGTTGGGCTCCATTAAATGAGTGGATGGTAATTTTGGTTTGGGGCCACTAATGAAGTTCCACATTTTGGATCATTTTTATTTGGGCTGTGTCTACTTGGATTGGAAGGTTTATAGAGGGTGGGCCACTAAAGGAGAAGACCCAAGATTGGAGACTATCTAATCCGTAATAAAGAGAGCATAAAACTAGGGGGAGATTGTTAGGTCCAAAGTTTTACGCTTATCTTTATTACGTTTATTCATATTTATTTGGTTTAAATTATGTATTGGGCTTGGGCTAGGCCATGTGGGCCAATGGGGTAGAGGATCCTATAAATAGTCATGTTTAGATTATTAGTGGCAGAGCTCTCCTATTGTGTAATCATGTAGCTCCCAAAAGGAGAACCTTGTACTAGACAATCCTAGAGATTGTGTGCAAGGTTCTCGAAGATCGTACCAGACAGTCTTCGAGACTGTGTGCGATCTAAGCAGCGACACTAAGTTTTGTAATGAAATATTTTCTTTTTGTTCATTCGGTTCGATCTTATATTCCGCATTCGATTGAACCGTCGAGTGATATCTCGGGTTTTTCGGGACTAACAAAAGCTAAGAAACAAAGTCACTCACTGGACGACACATCTGATTGGAGATCCCGATCAAATGGCCGGAAGATTGCACCGTCTGGGAAGGCACCTGAAGAATGGAGAGTTGTTATGTCGAAGGAGCAGATCTCTCGCTTCGGATTTTGGAGCAAATCTTGGGGTGTGAATGCCGGAGCTGAATCGCCAGAGGAGGAGCGAGTTCTTTTGGACATAACTGACTAAGGACGAAGAAGACGGAGATGAAAAGGGTTAGAGATAGGGAGAGAAGATTACCTTTTTAATCTCTGCAATGGCAATTAAAAAGAAAGGAAATTAGGAGAAGATATAGGCATGCAATGAGTGAAAATTTCATAGGGAGTTATTCCATGTCACATCATATCTTCAATCCATTAAAGGCCTTGAAAAACTAAAAATATAAACGTTAGATTGGTATATCCAACGACAATATTTTTGGGGACAATTGTTATCGGTGGAATTTTGAACCCATATCCTGATAATATATCTTGATTTTATGTTAGCTATCTGTGATCAGGATACCGAACTAGGATATTGGTAACATCCTGCGGGAGTATCTTGATTATCACTAACGATTTGCTTGTAGGTTGTGGCTGCAGGTGGTTAACGTTCACAAAGACTAAGTCCCCTGAATACTCGCTCAAATTAGTTGGAAGAAAGATGTTGAAGCTGAAAGAAGTGGTCTGCAACGGTCGTTAAAGAATATTCAGAGTATCCCGGAATAATAGGATAGTTTGTTTATTCATGTAACTATATATACGGGGTGCCGGATCATAGGAACACACACACTCTCGAGCTCTCATACTTGTACACTCTCTCATTCTAGCTGCAATCACACTCAAACACTCATAATTCACAATCGTTGTAACACTTAGACCTGATCCGAGCATTATCCTGACATTGTATCCTAGTTATTCAAGCAATAAGAAGAACAAGGCAGCTGACGATTGTCAGCTCCCCAGGTTTTGTGCCGGCGATCTAAATTGATCAAGGGCTTTCCTCGTACATCTCGTGTCCACATTTACTTTTCTTGTATGTTATCTATTAACTATTAGAGTTTGATATCCTCGAACTGTATCCTGAAACTGTTATTATTTTCAATCAAGTTAACACATTTTTGCAAACATCAATAACACACTACCTCACAAACTAAATTTGATCACTTAATTGCTTCGGTAATTTTTGACCAAAACAGTATCCTTCTCTTTCGGCTTGGTCAAGTATATAACTTGCCTTAACCATTTATTCTTAGTGTATTTCCCGGGTTCGAGTGTATTAAAATACCCCTCACATCCACTTTAAATCATTTTCTTTTCTAGTATTTTCAATTGAAACTCATTTCATAGTTAATTTTACCGGATGTCTTGATTAAGCTTAGAACCAAACACATTTAATCTTTAACCTTGAGCTCTGATTACCAACTTGTAAGACCCGGACTTACATAACTAAAAATTTATATAAAAGTGTTGCATTTATATACAAGTAATGCAAATAAAAGTCCATACAAAATTTCAGGTTTGATAAAAAACTTCATAAGTATTTAAAACACTTCAACACGTTAACGTTGTTCTGTTCATAAAATAACTAAACAAAAAGCGGAAGCTTGATCTTCGGTTGTGTTCGATTCTTTGTTATTCTTGATCTTCATCCGTAACATCATAGCTATCACCTATATATCAAATATCATCTCACACGTCAGTTATATGATGCTTAAACGTAGTTTGATAACCCAAGTTTACCAAAACAAACAAACAAAAAGATGGTGAGAAGACCCGCCGTAAGCTACGACATGTATGCCGTAACTTACGGCACCCCTTTTCTGTTGTTTCCAGCCATCCCCAGAGCCGTAGCCTACGACGCAGCCCAGCTGCAACATTTCCATTCTTGTCCCTTTTTTACAAACATGTCCATAACTTTCCGATTACTTATCCGTTTCGCACGAAAATTGTTTCTACTTGACCGAAAAACATTTGCCAACATTCTTATCTTATAAACCCATAACTCGGGTTTATAACTTTATGTTTTACGCTATCGGTTCTAAATTTATATGTTTATTTATTTGACCCGTTTGCATGTTTAAGCAATCGAGACTATGAAATTTACATCTTTTTCGCAAGAACATCATTTTTATGACTTTACCCGATTACCCGGGTTATTAAATTTGCTTTTCACGCATCCGTTACCCGGTTTGCTTTTATGCTTATTCGACCCGTTCAACCTTTTAATGGCCGAACTTAATTAGTCCGAATTATTTTCAAGAATTCACAATCTTCCGATTATGACCCATTATCCGGGTCCATTGATTTATTGTTCGCGTTCCCGTTACCCGATTTATGTATGCCTTCGTAAATTTAACCCTTCAATCGGGTTTATGCCGAAGTCATTACTCTCGCACCCATTTCGGTATGCGTTACAACTTCGTTTTGACCCATTTGTTTGTTCGTGTGAAATCCATCACTTGGAACAAACCAAGCTTATTATTAATTCGTTATTTGACCCATTTGGCTGTTTCATGTGAAATCCATTTCTTTAAACAAGCCAAACTCATCAACATTCCTTATTTTGACCCGTTTGGTTGTTTCATGTGAAATCCATCACTTTAAACAAACCAAACTTTATGAGTAATTACCATTATTCTGTTATACACAAATAACACATAATTTAACAAAAACACAACGAAGCGTAAAGCCATGTACCTTAAAGCTTTCCTTTCAAGCGCGTGTCCGCCCCGGCTTGACCACTCGATGCTTCACCCAAATTGCCTATAGAGTTCAATCCGATTTATCATTTAGAACCCATAGTACAATTTATGATTCATAAACTTGTAAGTATTTAATTACAAGGTTCATGTTATGATTCTTCCACACCTTTCAACAACTCACATTCACTTAGGCATTATATTAAACACATTATGGGCATGGATTTTTACACCAAGTTTATTAAGTTTTCACTTCAACAATTACCCATGTTTTCCCACCTTATAAAGTCAATATGACTAGTATAATCGATTAACATCTAGAGCTCACTATATTAACATCAAATACATCAAATTTACTACCACAATTCATGTGTTTAACACAAAAACCCACTTACATATACATAGTATATTACCTTAATACTTAATCATAACATTTTCTCTACCATTATTCATCAAGGGTTTGCCTCAAATCATATGAGCACTACAAATTTTATCACAATTTCAACAATCCCTACGTCAACTGCACATCATAAGGTTCATCAAGAAATCACTACTTCAACATATACTAGATTTTTGACACACCTTATGATGAGATGATGTTGTAAACTCTAATTTATCAAGCATGCATCAAAATCACTTTGATTTTCAGTTGAATTAGATGGATTTTGTTAAGTTACATCAAAACAGAAGGTAGACGGGCAACAAGCTGCGCCGCCACCCCTTTATTTAAAAAAACAAACGAACTGATATGTTAACATACACTAAGAACTATTTTTAACATGTTAAAAATCATTTAAAAAAAAAAATTCAACGTTTTTCCTTATAAAAATAAGTAGAAACTATTGGAAAAAAAAATTTGTAAAAAATAATTTTTTACCCTTTTTTAATTGTTTTTTTTATTTTAGTTTTTGATTTTTTTTTATTAAGAATGCTTCTACAAATATTTATAAGAAAAAGTACCGAAAAAAAATTTAGAAAAAATTGATTTTAACATGTTAAGTTAAATTTTTAAGAGTGTTCCACGGTTCCCCAATTTGTTAGTGCTCCCCAGTGAACCTCAAACTATATATATATATATATATATCACATATATTTGTAATTCAAAAATGTATATAGGATTTAAGTAATTGTTATAGAAAAGTTTTAAAAGCTATTAGAAAATCGTTGGATTTTATTTTCTCAAAATTAAAAATAGTATTAGAAACATGAGTTTGGGGATAAAAATTCTTATCTAACTTTAAACAACCTAAGACGTGAAATGTTTTAATGCCGTACGTACCTCTTCCTCTTCTTAACCGAATCGAATTTGGACTCGGTTGGTCCGAAGTTTTTCCATATATCGAATTTGTATCAAAGTCATGAAAACTTGAGTTTCTTTCACCACCTTTTATACTCCACACGTTACACTCTTTATTAGTACCCCACACACAAATGTGACGCAAGCTGATGTTGATAACTTGTTCAACTTCACCAAAACATTCCAAGTCAATGTTGAATATCTCATGGAGGCTAGAACAATACGTGATGTTTATTTGTTCTAGATGTTTCAATAATCGCATTGGATTGGTTGGAAATAGATTCACAAGCCCATCACACACTTCCACCTCAATGTCTCTTAACATGGGAATATTATCAAATTCATCCTCACTACTACTCGGCCATATCCCGCTCCAGGTTATCCATACATTTAATAACTACCTTTTTCAACTCGGAAGTTCTAACCTGCAAAAATAGCTCCATCCAAACAATATACATCACATTAATTATAATATTGGCAAAAGAAATAACTAAACCAATTGACATGTACAAATCAATTATGTGTAATCAGCTACCTGACTATTAAAGAGTGCTTGTTGCAATGGAGAAGTATTTTTATTGTCAGGATAAATGCTAGTGATGCTGGGAAGAAATTCAACTTCCAGTTCAACCAGTTGCGGTAGCTCAACCACACTGTCAACCGGGAACAAACGTACAAGCTTTGGTAAGTAATTTAAAGACAAATACTTTAGCTCCTCAAAAATGATCATCTCGCCTTTACCATTTATCTCGCCTTCATAATCGTGCACCAGTGCTTCCAAAACAGAGCATGCCCAAATTGTGAGGCGCTCAAGTTTCCTCAAACCACGTGTCACTTGTGTTGGGAAGAGGTATTTCAACTTATGACAATAAGAAACATCAAAGTCTCTTAGATACAAAAAAAAGCTTTGATCATAAGGATTGACTGGAACAAAATCTTCAAGACGACTCATATGCTTCATACTTAAACGTAGACTCTCTGATTTCTTGACCAACTCATCAATTTTGTAGTCCACAAGGTCGCTTCTGTGCTCGTCCCAAAGGTCTATATCTAATGTAGTTTTGAATGAAATTATATTTTCAAAGTATTTCTCACCTATAGATATCTTGAACTTATCAAGTTTCTCAAAGGATAGATCTTTTAGGTGGGTCATATCATAGAATTGGACCTCTAATGCACAAAGTTGGCATGAAAGCATCTTTAACTCTTTCAAATTAGCATCCGTGAAGTGGATTCTTTTCGGAAAAGAAACTCTCATATAAAGCTCTTCAAGTTTGACTAAATTTATAAAGACGCCATCATCAATATGAAGGTTGTCACATTCTGTCAAATCTAGTAACTTCAGCTTTCTTAGATTCCCTATCTTAGATGGTAACTTGCGGATGTCACAATAAGCAAGACTGAGCACCTCCAAATTCACAAGATCTCCAATGTAAGACCAATCAGACATCAATTCGCATTTATGGAGACAAAGTGATTTAAGGTTGGTCAAAAATTGAAGAGATGTCGGAAGTGGTGGATATTGCATGTTATAAAATGCAATGACTTTGAGATTTTCCGTACTTGCATAAAAATCTTCCGGAAACTTGAGAGACAAATCCCCATCCATAAGTTGTATAAGAGAGAGGTCTGGATACTTGAAGTCTCGCGGAAACTCCGACATACCCATGCATGTTAATGAAATTCTTTTGCAAGATTCATTCATTTCGTCTCTACTCCACGTGGACACATCGCCATGGTTTACAATCCAAGCAAAATCACCTTCGGAAACTCTTGCTAACACAAAAGCAAGCACAAGATCGTGCAATTTAACACATCCAGGCCGTTCACTGTCCATCAACAAATTAGCGTTTACGAGATTGCGCACACATGTATTTGTCCTGTCTCGAGCCTCTCTCAAAGTGGAAACATTTTTAAACAACTTTAGGCCCCATCCATGTCTAACCAGATCCTCTATTTGAATATCAGAGTCCTCAGGAAACAAGCCACAATGCAGAAAAAATTCTTTATCCTCATCTTTTCTTACATACTCGTAGCTTATTCTGATAATTTCTTGCACATTATCATCAAGATCATGATTCATTAGACGGTTAAGTGTATCCCTCCAAACATAATCGTCTTCAGATTTAAGGGTTGTGCCAATGAGCTTGATGGCAAGTGGTAAATTACCACATTTTTTGACAATATCACATCCTATTTGAAACAGATTTTGATCATGTTCTTCCGAAACTCCAGTATATTCTGAAAAGAACTTTTGTGCTTCCACGTCTGACAACTTATTGACTTTGACTACTTTA
Source organism: Helianthus tuberosus (assembly GCA_030545235.1). Classification (NCBI taxonomy): domain Eukaryota; kingdom Viridiplantae; phylum Streptophyta; class Magnoliopsida; order Asterales; family Asteraceae; genus Helianthus; species Helianthus tuberosus. Next base: position 9,039,392 of record CM060362.1, read on the forward strand.
AAAAGGGAAGTATCCGCAGTTAGTTAACGGTGTAGAAGTGGTGGAGGATGTGGCTCTTCCAGTAGCCAATGGAGCATCAGTCCAAGCAAACTCAGACTTTTCTGTAATAAGTTCTTGGATCCTCATAGTAGCCTTGGAAGCCTTTCTTCCGGCACGGTACCTATTTTTCATGTGTATACATCCAATGTCGTCATTTGAGATGCTTTCAACTTCATGCTTGACCTTCTCAACCTTTCCCAACCAAGCCTCTACATGAGCAGGTATCTCCTTATCATATGTTTCGTTTCTGTTCTTGTGCTGTATAACATCAGTGCTTGTATCCACCAAAAGACTCAATTTTTCTCTCATGCTCGTAACATGTTTTTTTGGTGCAAATCACATATCCTAGGTGTTTCGTGATATGACTTGTCATAAATTTCACAACAGGAGCAACGACTTGGTCATATAAAATCTGCTCCATTTTCCTGATCGAGACCAACAAATCACGCAAACATATCAACAAAAACAAATTAGTCTAGTTTCAACTTCAAAAGTTTAACATTGCAAGAACACACAAATAAGAAAGTCAATTATCAAGTGATTTAGGGTCTTCAATAATCGAAAATGAAATCTTACTTACAAAGTTTATTTAATTAGAATACTGTCATACTAAATAAAATAAATAAGAACGCAATCATACAGTTATGTACATGATGTTAATGTGAATTCAATACAATACTAGTTTTAAGCACTGAACTATGGGTTGGAAGAAAAAACCAAAACCACATCATCTTAATGTGAATTTAATACAATACTAGTTTTAAGCACTGACTTAAGAAAAGAAAAAACCAATCATACTAAGACTTTAACTCTAAGGGGGCGTTTGGTTTGCGGAATGATTTGGAAGATTGGAATTGGAAATTGTTGGAATTGTAATCTCAATTCCATTTTTGTTGTGTTTGGTTGTCAAATGAATTGGAATCCATCACCCCGGCACCCACAACTACCAGTTCGGTCGAAACGGTATCGGTCAAAACGGTTCGCGTCGAAACGGTTCGGGTCTAAGTGGTTCGCGTCGAAACGGTTTCAAAATGGTACGGGTCGAAACGGTTCGCGTCGAAACTGTTCGTGTCGAAACTGTTCGTGTCGAAACGGTTCGGGTCGAAGCGGTTCGCGTCAAACGGTTCGCGTCTAAACGGTTCGGGTGGAACGGTTCGCGTCGAAACGGTTTGATTCGAAACGGTACGGGGTCGAAACGGTTTCAAAATGGTACGGGTCGAAACGGTTTGCGTCGAGAAGGTACAAGTCGAAACGGTACGTGTCGAACTGGTACGGGTCGAAAATGTTCGCGTCGAAACTGTTCGTGTCGAAACTGTTCGCGCCGAAACGGCACGAGTCGAAACTGTTCGTGTCGAAACGGTTCGGATCGAAACGGTGCGGGTCGAAACGGTCGAAGATTCCAATAAATTTACTTTAATTACTTCACATGTAGGAAGGATTTTAAATTTCTTTAGTTAAAGGAATTTGAAGGAATTAATGCCTAATTCCAATTCCAATTCCATTGTAAACCAAACACATGAAGATTGGAATTGGGATTCCAATTACATCAAATTCTGCGAACCAAACACATGAAGATTAGAAAGATTATACATAAAAGAGGTTGGATCCTTTTTCTAATTTCAATGTCTTATTTTAAAGAGTAAATTGCATTTTTTGTCCTTTATTTTTCAATGTTTTATCATATATTGTCCTTGAACTTCTAAAATTACACCGGCTCTCTTTTACGTTTGCACATGATAACAAACAGTGTCCTTATTATAGCTTAACATAGTTAAGTTTTTTTTTTTTTTTTTTTTTTGTTAACTTCATCCATGTACCACTCATGTGAGAGCATAATAGTCTTTTCCCCTCTTTTAGTGAATTAAAAGAAAACAAGAAACTAGAAAGAAAGTACATAATTACATAAAAACACTCTCTCTCTCTACCACGCTCTCAACTTTCTCTCTCTACAAACACACCCTGTTTTTATACCCTTAATTTCAACCTTGATTTAATCAAGATCAAAGCTTTTTGATCGTTCACATCTTTTTCAACAAACACAATAATAATAATAATAATAATAATAATAATAATAATAATAATAATAATAATAATAATAATAATAGTAGTAGTAGTAGTAGTAATAATAAAACACAATCATACTAAACATCGAAGAACCATAATGAAAGATCAACAAGCAGATAAACAACAACAATATGTAATTCCCCGATTATTAATAAAATTAAAAAACAGAAAAAGAAACAAATGATGTAGCATGGAACTGAATCAAGCTGCAAGCAGAAGAACAGAATCAAGACAAGACAGAAATAAATTCATACATAATTAAAGCTAATTGATGAAGAAAATACCTCTCTTTTGCTTGCGATCTTCTTTCTTCAAAATCTTTGGTTGAGAATTATGTACTGGTAAGTGTAAACGTAAACAAAATGATTGATTAGTATTGAAAAGAAACAATTATAATTGAAAAGAAACAAAAGGAGGATTAGTGGGGTTTTATATAATTGAAAAGAAACAAAATGATTGATTAGTGGGGTTTGTTTTATAATAGTAAGTTTCATAGTTGGTCCCCGAGATTTGAGCCAAAGTTCGGTTCGTCCATCTTTTTTAATTTTCTACGTTGGAATGCCAATCATCTATTTCTTGTATTCCTAGTCACTAATTGAGTTGTTTTTTTTTTTAGATTAGGAGCAATTTAGTTTTAATTAGAGGGGGCAATCTTGACCCAAAGTCTTTCAAGTGGATCAGTTTGGGTTGCTTTTAAAATTATATGGGTTGGTTTGGGTAAGATATTTTAACTAAATGGGTCACAATGGATCACTTAAAATTCCATCTTGTTATTTTCAGGTCAAAGCGGGTTGACAACATTAAAAAAATGAGTCGATGTGGGTAGTCTTAAAGAAACGGGGCAGGTTTCGGATTAAAATGGGTTTCGAGCCGGCACAAGTATCCGCACGAGACGGGTTACGGCACGAAACGGGTTTTGGATCGGAACGGCTTCAGTTCGAATTGAGTTTCGGGCCGAGACAGGTTTCAACACGAGTCGTTTCGACGCGAGCCGTTTTCGACCCGTACCGTTTCGACCCGTAACATTTCGACGCGAACCGTTTCGACGCGTACCGTTTCGACCCGTACCGTTTCGACCCGTACCGTTTCGACGCGTACCGTTTCGACGCGAACCGTTTCGAGACCAGTTATAAATGTAGCTCATTTTTGTTCTGTTGTTCTTTATACTTGACAACAAGAATGGGATGCCTTGGTGTTATCCGCGTTTGCATCAAAGCAACAGCAGTAGTGTGTATATTGTATTGTTAAGCAGTTGAGTTACAGTTAGTATATTGGATTATGATCTTACAGTTTATCGATTACATTTGAGATACCTCAGATCTTATATTCTGTTCAATGTTCAAATTTTGTGCTGTTTGCAAGCCTTCTTTTTTAGTTATTTCCAACCCGACTCGAAACCCGTTCCAACCCGAACCCCGTTCTGACCCGAACCCGTTTCGACCCGAACCAAAACACCCCTTTTTTAATTGACCCGTTTTGACCCGAACCCGTTTTGACCCGAACTCTTTTTGACCCATGACCCGACCCAACCCGACCCGTTTGCCAGGTAATATAGCAGCCCCCTAAACTAACAAATTTGTTCATGTTAGTACCTCTATCTAGACCATCTCCATCTATATAATTTAACTAAACAATATATTTATCTATAAATTTTGTTTATTTTTCAAAAACCTCTCACATCCAACTCTATATATTTATCTCTATCTTACTCACAAACACTTATTTTACTTTTTCTTATATTTCCTACACACTTACAATAAGAATATAAAGAGTTATGTGCAAACTTCTAATTATGTGCAAACTTCTAAATATACTGATGTACTTTAGTTCCTATAGTTTTTTTTTATCTATTATAGATATTCTAATATAGCGATGTTTTTGTTGTTTCCTCTATTATTTTCTCTATATCTATATCTATAATAATATATTATTAAGGAAATTGGACGGCTACCTTCGTAATTTCACATCAATATCAAGGTGTCAGATGAAATTTCTCAAGTTTAACTCTCGAATTTTTACCTTCCTCTTCCATTCTTACCGTTGCTCCTCTTTTCATTGGCGATGAGTTGTAACCCTCCATTGAAACCACGACCTTTGAATGGCTCCTGTGTGTTCATAAGTTCATTGATTTAGAATAACATGATAATAATTTATTTGGAGCTATTTGATTCAATCTACAATTTATAATTAGTTTTTAAACAATAAACAATTTAATTAACAAACTACATTACTTGTACATATAATTGAAATGCAATTATATCTCGTGTGTTTATTTTTTTTTGTTTGTTGTTTGAGCACCCTTCTATTTCATTTCTGTACATTTCATCTCAAAACGATTTATACGTTGTTGGTATTTTCTATCATGTTAGCTTTACTTTTGTAGCCTTAATATGAGAATCATTTGTGTACACTTCATCGCAAAATGATTTCTGCAATTCACTTTTGGGACCCACCTTTTAAATTCGTGGTCGGTCACTGGAATGGCAAAAAAAGAAAAAAAGTGAAATTAATTCTACTCAAATGGATTAACACACAACTGACAAGGTATTTGTGAAGAGAGTAAGGGGCTGTTTGGCAACATCTGAATCAATAAGTGCTGAATGAATAAGAGGTCTGAATGGGTAAGAGGCTCTGAACCAGTAAGTGCTGAACCAGTAAAGTGTTGTTTGGTTGCACATCTGAATGACCGTGTAAAATGACATTTTTACCCCTTTTAATTAAAAAAACCATTTTATTATATATATCATTGCCAGTCATTCATCTCCACAACAAGAAACTTTCTGTCTCTCTCTACCTAACAACAAGAACAAGAACCTCATCTCCACAACAAGAAACTTTCTGTCACCACCACAACACCCACCACTGATCTTCAACAACAACAAGAACCTCATCAACATCAACATCCACTTCCAACATACAAGAAAACAAACCTGGGTGCAGTTCGGCAATCGGCGGTGAGAAGAGGGCTGAGGGCGGCGGGAGGCGGAGGTGGTGAGGAGAGGGAGGAGGCGGCGGGAGGCGGAGGTGGTGAGGAGAGGGAGGAGGCGGCGGAAGGCGGAGGTGATGAGGAGAGGGAGGAGGACGGCGGCGGGAGGCAGAGGTGGTGAGGACAGGGGTGGGGTGGACGGTGGAGGTGTTGGCTGATGAAGTAGGGTTTGTTGTTGAGAAGAGAAGGAGAAGAGAGGGGAAAGGGTAACCAAGTCTTTTTTTTCCATTCAGCATCATATTGTATCTGTATGATACAAACTGATTCAGACCATTAAGAGGCTAGCATTTTGCCAACCAAACAACCACACCTCTGTCCGAATAAGAGGTCAACCTCTTAATGAATCATTAAGAGGTTTGCCAAAAAGCCACTAAATAATCATATGACTACTATATGCATGTGATGTAACATTATTTTGTTTTTCTGTAAGACTTGTACTTATAAGTTATAATGCTTAAAATATCGTTAAAATGCCTACGTTAACCACATTTCATGTACCATAAAGCAGGTTATTATACAAAGCAACGTAGTAGATGGGATACACATAACAAGTCGGCATTTGAAATTTTCAAGAAAACTTAAACAAAAAGCGGAAGTTAACAAGCTTTTAGGAATTGTTCGGTTCTTGACGTGTGATCTTCATCCGATGCTCAAAATTAGTTGTTACCTACCACTAGATTTTATTTAAATAATTAGTATTCAAGTTATTTGACCAGAAAAACAAAAACATTTTTTCTGATTCAGGGTTGCCCCCCGCCACGCGGAAGGGTTAGCCCATTCTCTCGCATGGCGCAAGGGCTACTCAGTTAACCAGATCCATTGACTGGCTCCCCCTCGCCACGCCGAAGGGCCAGGTCTCTCCCTCGCGACGCGCGGGGGAAACACTTTTCAAGAAGGTTGTCAGTGTGTTCCAATTTTCTCACACTTAGCCAATTTTTTTTAACTTTTCACTAAGTTTGTACTCAAGTTGGTCCAAACCCAAACTACTCCATCACTCCCACTCCTTGATCTCTTGTTTACTCCCTTATTTTTCATTATAAAATAATAACTCAAATTCATCTCATTACATAAAACAAATAATCTTGTTATATACTACATCTCTTTTTTGCTTTTCTTTTTTCCTTTAAAATGTTTAGGATGACTATAAAGTTTTATAATCTCACTTACAAAGAAACATCACCTTTCAATTATGACAATGACACCAGGACAGAAATCGCCAAGTATATTCCAGCCTCATGTGTCAATTATTGAAGGATGTGGGGACACGTGAGCCCAATATGCAAATAATTGTTGAAGGATGTGGGGATACGTGAGCCCAATATGCACATAATTGATAATGGCACCCATTATACACACACCCCTATAGTATTATTTTCACATTCCTAGTATATATGGGCCTTATAACCTTATACGGCTTGTATAGAATGCAATTGCACAAAAAATAAATGCAGTGGAATGTTTCTTTTTGTTTTACATGTATACGGGCCGTATAACATTATACGAGCCGTATACAATTGTATACGAGCAATATAATGTTATACGGCCAAATGTGTTTATTTTTGTGAGGTTTTGGGTTTTTAAGATCTGTATACGAGCCATATAATGTTATACGACCCGTACATAAGTTTTTTTTGTGTAAAACTGAACAACCATTTAATAAGTTTTAATAATTCTTTAGATGGCGTATTCAGTATCCGGAGTTTGTTGGGTGGCGACGACGGTGGATTGTGAGAGTACTGAGAGTATGATTGCTGAAGATTTTCAATATCCGGAATTTGTTGGTCACATATTCGTGCGTTGCAGTTTGGAAAGATGACGGAATAGAGATCATAGCCAACCTAAATCCACGAATTCTTGTGTCTTGTATTTATCAACGATGTTCTGATATCGTAAAAGTTTTCCCAGCTCGCTACCGATGTATGCCGTGTAGGTATTCGCCAGAACCCTGCCGATGGTCGTCTGTTAACTACCGGATAGAGTACTTTCGTGAACCTAAAAAAGCTTGTTGCTGGTGATTCCATCATGTTCATGCAAACAGATAACGGTGAACTTTACGTCGGAATTAGACGTGCTAAAAGCATGGGAATCGGTGGTAATAAGTTGATTAACAGAGGATTCATCGCGTATAAGTTGGTTTATGGGAACCGTTTCTAGCTAGGGCTTGTTGGGTTATTTGTAGCTAGGGTTCAGAATGCTTGAAGTTTTATTATAAACACCTTGGTGAAAGTTATCATCTTTTAGGTCAAGTAAAGCAATGAATGGAGGAATATATTTTACTTATTTTATGTTTAATATATGAAGCATATTATATAAGTTTTTAGATGGTGTTTGTGAGGTTTAATTGTCTTGTGTAACTTTGACTGACGTCTATCATTGACATCTATATACGGAACGAGATTCTCCGAGAACTAGAAAATGAGAGAATACGAAACGAGATTCTTCGAGAACTAGATATGGAGAAAATACGAAACGAGATTCTTTGAGAACTAGGTATGAAATCGGGTAGCAAGAAAATGAAGAAGAAGGGGCGTAAGAAAGGAAAGAAACATTAGAAACTATGTTAATTAACAAGTTTTTTGTTGAAGTTTGAGTAATTGTAATTGGTGATTAGGACTTTGTTATGGTTAGGTAGGTTTATTTTGAAACGTTGTGTTTAAGGCTTCTTGTTATGAAAAGTCCTTGTTTCGAAGTCCAATATTGGGTGGAAAAGATTTCAACATTAATTAATGTTCATGAACCATGAAACAACTCATTCCCCTTTTGTTAGACATATATACCCACCCATCCACACACACTATTTCACCCACACTCTTCACCTTCTTCCACCGGAAAATCAACAATCTTCTACTGGAAAACAAACCGTCATGGCTGAAGCTTTTTGTATTTATATAATATCTATTATCCCCTTGGTGGTTTCTGTACCCATCCCCACGCGACATGGCGTCTAAACCCTTGAATCCCAATGCTTCTCCTTACATTCCTCATCATTTCGAGTTTATTAAGGAGTAATGACTTCTGACTAATTGCAAGACTGTTTGTTTGGCTTTTAATGCTCACACAGGGTGATAAACAACGCTGATCTGGAATTGGAGAATCGTTGTGGGTGGTAGTTACCCAGTCTTCTCCCGCCTTGGTAATTGTTACAATATCCATTATTCTCTTGGCAGTTGTTACCATATCCATTATCCCTTTGGTAGTTATTACCATATCCTTCCGCCTTGGTAGTTGTTACCATATCCATTATTTCACTATGTTAAGCTTGTTCTTATTTCATGTTCTGACAGTTGGTATTGATGTTAGGTAATTAAATGCATCTATGGACATATTCGCTCTGAACACATACTGACTGTATTTTCGTAATTCTTTAAATAGCGTTTGCCGTTTTAGAAAACGTATAGCATATTATACGATCATTATTTGATTGTATACGACCCATATAAAGTTATACTGGTCGTATACAACCTTTATTAATTTTTTATTCGCTCGTATACTCAATATACTGGCACAATTTTATGTCTTGTATACAGGCCGTGTAACGTTATACGGCCCGTATACAATTAACCAACTTTTTTTAATTAATATATGTGGAATTGATGAAAACGCAGTCGGAACATCAAATATGATCGAACGTAAATAATACGAGGGATATTCCATAAAACCGATTTAACCATAAAACCGGTTTAACCGAAGTGGCCCTCCCTACAACGATTTGGCTTTCCATTACGGATAACTTGGAATTAAATTTGTCAATGACATGTTTCCAATTTGAGATCCGGTTCATATTAGGCTATGCGGTATGGTGATGGTCTACTTTTTCGGTTTTCTTGTCCCCAAACCTCTCAACAAAATGGTAGATCCGAACGAATGTTTTGTCGCTTAAATGATATCATCCGGGTTCTTCTTGTTCGCGCCCAACTTCCAACAAAATTTTGGGTTGAGGCGTTACACACCGTTGCATACCTTCACAACACACCCACCACTCGTCTAAATTTCCAAACACCCGCTTCTGCCCTCTACTTCCGCCAACCCACATATGATCACATTCGTATTTTTGCTTGCGCGTGTTACCCCAGTATGTCCGCTACTCAACCAAATAAACTCTTACCCCAATCTACCAGGTGTGTCTTCCTTGGCTTTCCATCCGACTTCCGCGATTACAGATATTACGATCCCGTCACGGGTCGTGTACATCTCTCTCGTCATGTGGTCTTTGATGAAAACAAGTTTCCATTTACTGAATTAACCTCCCCCACAACCTACTCCTTCCTAGATGACCCCACTCCAATTAACCCTCACCTTTTTCCTCGTCCTTCCCCACTACCACACCTACCAATTCAAATTTCAATTCCACATACAATAACAACCACACCACCTCCTCTACAGAACATTCTGTGGACCATAGCCCTCCAAACCTCAACTCCCCTACCCCACATCCACCCCAATATGTAAACAACTCACCACCCCATGCATGTCAACCACCCCAAACTTTAACAAATGACCAACCCTCGTAACCCATGCACAACCGATCAAACCTTCAAATGGAACCAAACCCGCCACCACCCCCGCCTACCACAAATGACCACCCCATGCAAACCCGCTCCAAAACCGGTGTCTCCAAACCTAACCCTCGCTATAATCTTGCGGCCACCACAAACATCTCACCCGTCCCTACCTCACATACCAAAGCCTTATCGGACCATAATTGGTTATGTGCCATGAACGATGAATATAGTGCTTTGCAGGCTAATAATACATGGGAGTTAGTTCCGCGGTCCGCAAACCATCCGGTCATCCGCTGCATGTGGCTATTCCATCAAAAATTTGATGCTAATGGCTCATTGGAACGATACAAAGCTCGCCTCGTGTGTAATGGGCAATCTCAAACCGTAGGCATCGACTGCACCGAAACATTTAGCCCGGTTGTCAAACCGACTACCATTCGTACAGTACTCTCCTTAGCCGTCTCTCGATCATGGCCGATACATCAACTAGATGTAAAAAACGCATTCCTTAATGGACATCTTCAGGAAACTGTTTACATGTCCAGCCACCTGGCTTTGTTGATCCCGCTTAACCCAATCACGTGTGTCGTCTAAAGAAGTCGTTATACGGGTTAAAACAGGCACCGAGGGCATGGTATACTCGCTTCTCGGCTTTCATCACAACCTTGGGCTTTCGCAACAGCTTGTGTGACATATCCTTGTTTATTTACCAGAATGGTAACAACCTAGCATATCTTCTACTTTACGTGGACGATATTGTTCTCACGGCTAACCATCCTGACATTCTCAACATGTGCATCACCAAGCTATCCAGCGAATTCGCCATGTCTGACTTAGGGTCCCTACATCACTTCCTTGGCATCACGGTTACGCGGGATCACCAGTTCTTATTCCTCGCTCAAACTCAGTATGCCCGGGACATCCTTCATAGGGCAAACATGACCGCTTGCAAACCTTGTCACACTCCTGTCGATACTAACTCCAAACTTAGTGCCACCGACGGGAATCCATTACCGGATGGTTCATTATACCGAAGTTTAGCTGGCGCACTTCAATATCTAACTATTACCCGGTCCGACATATCATACGCGGTGCAACAAATTTGCCTATTCATGCATGCTCCACGAGACATTCATTTTAACTTTATGAAACGTCTCTTATGTTACGTACATGGAACCATCAACCTTGGTTTGCGTTTATCGGCTTCACCGAGTCTCTCGTTAGTCGATTACTCGGATGCTGATTGGGGAGGGGGGTGCTCAGATACTCGACGCCCCACATCTAGCTATTGTGTTTTTCTTGGCGATAACCTGATCTCGTGGTCCAAAAAAACGTCAATCGACCATCTCTAGATCAAGTGCGTAAGCCGAATATCGGGGGGTGGCAAACGCGGTTGCAGAAGCCACATGGATTCGAAATCTCCTTCTTGAGCTAAAGACTCCAGCAAACAAAGCCACAATTGTATTTTGTGACAACATTTCAGCGGTTTATTTATCCGGCAATCCCGTGCAAATCAGCGTACCAAGCACGTTGAAATGGACATCCACTTTGTTCGTGAAAAGGTTTAGATCGGTCACCTTAAAGTGCTTCACGTCCCAGCGCCAGAACAGTACGCCGACATTTTCACCAAGGGCTTACCAAGATATTTATTCGAGCGATTTAGGTCCAGCTTGAACGTTATGTATATCCATCACAGTGTTGTAAAAGTCGCTAGGCGGTCCCTAGTCGGCCGACTGGGGAGTTGGGAGTAATCGGAGTACTCGGAGTACTCGAAGAGTACTCGGGGAGTACGCGGACATGGTAAATATAAAGAAAATTAATTGTTATATATTATTTATGTGTTAAAATAAGCATAATTCATGTCAGCTGAGTATAATTTAAAATGAAACATGTTTAAAGTTCAAATATTCTGAATACAAGTCCGACTAGTCTGAGTACAAGGCAGAGTAGTCCGAGTACAAGGCCGAGTAGGCCGATTTTGACCGAGTTTGACCGATTAAAAGTCAACAAACCACGTTGACCGCCTAGACCGACTAGGCCGACTACGTCCGACTAGGCGCCGACTAGGCTGACTAGGCACCGAGTACTCCCGAGTAATCCCAAGGCCGACTAATTGAGACCGCCTAGGAGGAAGTCGCCTCGGAGGGGGTCCGAGGACCGAGTACTCGCCGAGTACTCTGCCGAGTAATCCGACTTTTACAACACTGATCCATGATCAAGCTGAGGGGGAATATTAAAGGAAAACTATTATTCTATTATTCCATTATTCATGCATTTATGTAATTGATTGGTCAACCTTAAGTCTAGAATGTTGGTGATTTTGTATTGATGGGGATCGGATCCTCCTCTCTTTATATTCATGGGTCTTGTACTGCTTTGACTCAAGGAAAACACATTTCAATATTTTATTATCAAACAAAGACTTCATGTAGACGTATAATTAGGGTTAAAGGGTATACATTTATCTTAGCCTTTTTTTCTTGGGAGCTTCCTAGCTTTTCATATTCTTTTAATAGCCTTTGCATGTTCATGTGTGTTTCTATGATGTTTCCCTCATCTCCTGATATTGGTAGCTCACTACTCTTATATCTTTAGTTTTTACTTATGGTTAGTTCAGCTGTTAGATTCCTGGTGAAAAACTTTATGTTTATAACATGCTTTTCATGTGCATATATGATTTTTGGAAATGAGATTTCCTTGCAAGCATCATCTGGGATAGAGGTATGATCTAATTCACTCTCAGAGTCTCAGACCCTACTAATATCTATGATATTAATCGGATTTTACATTTTTACTAGATATGATTATTGTTGTTATATGCATATGACGTGGGCTATTATAGATCAATTATCAACAACACTCTATGATCTATTTGAAAAGAGCACATTCAATAGATACTACACCATGTTTTTTTTTACTCCTTTTTTTTATTATCTAGAAACGATGTAATCAACTCGTAAAAAAATAAAAATAAAAAAAGACAGTGATTTCAGTTTATTCATTTATTAATATTTTTATAAAGCATTTTACATGTTGAATGATAAATTGGACATATCAACACTAGACTATATGCATTGTGTTAAACGTGAAAAAATAGAGGTTTTATCTTTTACACTTATCTACATGGGTTACTGAGAGGTGAAATGTGACAATGTGACCATTAATTGATATAACTCTAAGGCCGGAGGGTGTGGAGGCGCCACCAGGGCAACCTCAGCCCCTATAGCGTCACTCGGCGCCATCGTCCCACACCCAGCAATTCAACTCGGGGCGCGATAGGCAAGGCTCCACCATGTTAACGAGCTTCCATCGCGAAGAACGAGGAGGGATTGGTTAAAGGAGGGGGTGCTATAGTGTGAAGGGGCTTTATCCCACACCCTACAAGTTAAGATGAGGGGTCTTAAAGCTCCTGTGTTACGTGGCGTTGATGTTGCATTGATAAAGCCCCTCACTCATCCTCGAGCGTAAATGATTGTGATATGTATTTTAAAAAGTAGAATGATCTTGCCTTTTTTGCTCTCCGTTACCACCGTGACATTTTCCACAAGTGAATAAACATTTATTTATTTATTTATTTTAAACAAGCAAAGTTTAAAAGCTATTAAAGTGTGATTGGGAAAGAAGCTGCTCTTTGAAACAAAGGTAACTTTTGGGAAAATCAATGCGTATTCAACGATCATTTATAGATTTATGGTGCTTTAAATGTCACATTTTTTTGGCAAATTATATCTATTTAACTTTTGAGTTAAATCACATTTTAGTCCATTTTGTTTGGGTCATTTTGGCATTTGGTACAAAGGTTTCATTTTTCGCTATGGGTCCAAAAAGGTTTGATCGTTGCCATTTTAGTCCACTGGGTTAACTTTATCCATTTTTTCTATTAACGAGAAGGGCAATTCGATCATTTTATATGACCGAATTGTACTTCTAGTTAACAGCATTACATATAAAATGAGTGAATTGTCCTTCTCGTTCAGAAAAAAATGGAAGAAGTTAATCCAGTGTACTAAAATGGCAACGGTGAAACCTTTTTGGACCCACAGGCGAAAAATAAAACCTTTAGACTAAACTGTTAAAATGACCCAAACCACACAACTTTTTTACAGCATATCTATTAGTTTTGACACCACTATACACCACTATTATCATATATCGAGTAAACTGCTAAAATCGTCTAGGAGGTTTGTTCATTTTCATCCAAAATCAAAATCTGGTTATATTTTCCGGTTAGCATTTATTTTTATTTTTTTTTGTCTTTTCCTCCCTTTTAATGAATGGCAAAATGGTCTTTTAACGTTTTATTATAACAAACTAAAAAATCTAACCATTTTATCCTTCATTAAAAGGGGAAGAAAAAGAAAAGAAAAAAACAAGATTTTAACTGAAAAATCTGAACAGATTTTACTTTTGGATGAAAATAACAACAAAATTGAAACAACAAGAACCCGGATTCAAAATGTTTAAGTTTTGAACTAAACTGTCAAAAGTGACTAAACAACCTCATAGACCATTTTGGCAATTTACTCTATATTTTAATATAATTACCTTTTAAACTTATTTTGTGCAGTACGTAAGCTTAAAGAGCTTTTATATTAAAATATAATTATTAAATCTCAGTACATGTATATTATAATAACTTGTAAGTTAGATATATTTTTTCAATGCATTTTAGCTTTGTTAATGATTTCTAAATCAAGTGGTGAAAGACTTGAATTTCTCTTGAGAGGTGCAGGTTTAACTCCCACTTAGTGCAGAATGAGGCACTGGTGGGCAATGATAGGAGACTCAGGGAAACCTGGGTTGGATCCTTGAGCCAAACGGCTTTTACTGATAATTTCACTGTCGTGCCTACGGGCAGGTGGGTTACTGGGTTTTCCCCGGAATTGGTGGTGGACTCGGGTTACTCTCGGAGTATTCCGTTTGTCCAGTGAGTGTTCCGAAAGTGCTCAGAATTGATTCTGTTGACCGTTAAAAAAATGCATTTTAGCTTTAACTTTTTGAAAAATCATAAATTGCATGCATGTGTTAACTTGGGTATGCATTTTACTTTTATTCAAGAGTGAATTTCAAAAATTGTCCTTTATCTTTATACAAATTTTTAGGTGTGGTCCTTTATATATTCAAATTTGACGAGTTTTGTCCTTTATGTTTTCATATCATACACGTTTTGTCCTTTAGGCCTAACCCAGTTAGTTTTTTCAGTTAAATTTAGTAATATGCTTTGCGCATGAGAGCATTTTTGTCAATTCAAAGGTAAGTTCAACGGCAGATTTACAGCTCAAAGCTTCCGCAAGTAAATCTGCCGTTGAACTTACCTTTGAATTGACAAAAATGCTCTCATGCGCAAAGCATATTACCAAATTTAACTGAAAAAACTAACTGAGTTAAGCCTAAAGGACAAAACGTGTGATATGAAAACATAAAGGACAAAACTAGTCAATTTTGAAAATAAAGAACAGCGCCTGAAAATAAGTATAAAGACAAAGGACAATCTTTAAAATTTACTCTTTATTCAATAAAGATGGCTAACTTCTCAAAATACAATACAGTTCAAAGAGGAAACAATTAACAAAGATGTTTGTTCTCCCTTGCATGCAACGTTGTAAAAGTAGCTTTCAGATAATCAGATTTAGTCAGTCAATTTGGGGCGAATTTAACTTAATAAAAATAAAACAACATAATTTCTATGTCCTGAAAATTAATTTCTTTAAAATTTATCATGTCCAAGTACTCTCGAAATACTCTCCACCTAAGTCGACTACTCGCTACTCACGAATCAAACGGCATGAAAGTGCCTAACAACTTCTGCAACCATCATGTATAATACATTTTTAACTTTTAAGGTTGCACATTTTAATATTAAGTAAAAAAGTTATATTTATGTTCTAAAATTAGTGATGTGTTTTCAACCAACTATATATGGTCAAAAAAAATAAAGAAAATAAACACAAAGTTTTACAAAATTTAATACATGATACATTACAATCCAAATGCCTTTTTCAACATGGCCTTTTTATAAATTTTTGTCTTCTTTCAGATCTTAAGGCCTCACCTTCACATACTGGAAATGTGTGATGTCCCCTTCAAACATTACAGGCTTTAAATATCCATATTTATAGTTCTTTTAATACCATGAAATGGTTTATTTCAGAAAATCCTAATAGATTTATACTAGACCGACATACATTCTTAGTTTTATCACATAAGAGGTAAATTAAGTATATTATTAAGTGGTTCATTTAGATCAACTATACATCTTAGGTTGGCATGAACCTAATAAATAATTGCATTTTGGTACAAGTGGTTTCAAGGGCTCTTACCACCTTTCTGTGTGAATCTTATTTCAAGGGGTCTTAGCACCTCTTTCTGTGTGAATCTTACTACAATGTGGTAATTTGGTACAAGTGGCTTTAAGGGATCTTAGCACCTTTATATTCTCCTACTACAAACTATAGTATTTGTAAAGTATGCCTTAAAAGTAAAACCAGGGGTGCAAACGAGCCGAGTTACTCGAACTCGGCTCGAAAAAAAGCTCGAAACGAGTTGAGTTTAAATGAGATCGAGCCCGAGCCAGTTGGCGAGCCCACTGTTTATATAACTTTTAATTATTATATTAAATATACTTTTAAACAATAACTGTACGGCCTATTAATAATGTGCCTATTAATAATGTGCGGCACACTTATCAAGTACACTGAAGTGTGCGGCCTGCTTGACAAGTGTGCGGTCATGCAACCCTAAGTTGTACTTTATACAGACTAATTTGTACGTTTAACTCTGCGACCTAACTTTATCAGAAAAACATAAACACAAACAATCAACATTTCATTTTAAGCATCAATCACTCAAATCCTAGTATTTACACAGAATCCTCAATCCAAACTTACACCCATGACAGCTCATATTCAAACTTTCAAACATATTTTGGCCCTACTTGTATTCGAAACAATTAAAGTGTATTAACATACATAATTATTCAACAACCAACGGACATGTGTATATTCTCATTATTCAAAATAACTTTTGGATTCTTATGTACATTTTGCAAACAACAGTTAATATATAACAAATTGTTATAAAAGTCGTACCATCATACTTATCAAATTTGAGAAAGAAACACATGCTTTTCAAAACAGTGAAGATATAACATACATAATTATTCAACAACCAACGGACAAATTGTTATAACACAAGCAATTTATTATTAAAAATCCTTATCAATGTCATGAACTTATTTCAACAGTAAACTTGGGGGGAGGGGATATTGCACGGTCCTCCCAACCGCTGGAGTTATCCCACTCCACAAGCTAGCTTAGCCCCATAGCTGTCTGGCGGTTACTACCCAACCGGAAGCGAAAGCCTGGAGGGTGTGCCTGCCAGGATTCGAACCGGGGTCCTCTGGGAAGAGGTGGGTGAGGCTGGCCACCGGCAGAAATCATGTTTTTAAATTTCCTTCCTAGCAAACAATGTACAACATATGAGAAACTCAAAGGCAGTATCATCACACTTATATTTAGATCTAAATAGGCAATAATACATCCTATCATCATCATTCTAATCACCAGCAGAAATCAACATCTATCAGTACCAACAAATGAATCGTATAATCAATTTATACACTTTAGTAACCATATAGACAACTCATGTTGCATCATAATAATCAATTTATACAGCCTTTCATACCTCCTACATTTACACAAGCAAACACTTAATCAATTTAAGTAAGATCGGAAATTATAATACTGACCGAAATGCACCCAATCTGACCCGAGACTCTCGGTATCTGGCCCGAACATACCTGCGGCTGACCCGAGACATCCCGAACACGATTCTGACCTGAGTACAAATCCATCAGCCGATCCAGAAGAAACCGGGACCGCCGCCGTGTTCCGGCGTCCCTTCCCGTCGACACCTCAACTTCATCAACTCTCTTTGTCTTCTTCATCGAGCAGCTGACATCATCGTCCGTCGACCATCCTCATCCCCGCAGTTCCACCGTTGGCACTTTCAAAGAGAGGGGGTTGCACCTTGTTTCCGTCGTTCGAATTCACCACCGTCGCCGCAGCTCACGGCGGCGTCGTCTTCATTCGTCGTCGGCCATCGAGAGGGAACAGAGTAACAGGTTGTGGGTGTCTGTGTTGTGTGTTTGAGAAGATGAAGCTCCTTATTTGTGGGTGAGAAACAAGGGGAGGATGGAGTGTTGTTGAGGCTGTGGTGTGGGTGTGATTTGTCGTCGGAAAGTAGCTCCGGCCGCCGGAGGTAGGAGAGAGCCAGAAGGGGGTGTGCGGCTGCCGGTGTGCATTTAGGGTTTAGAGAAAATGATAACGGGGTTTATAACTTTCCTTTTAAATAGGCTATTAAATAGGCTAGGGTTTAGGTTTAGGTTAGTTGGGTAGGGCCTGGCCTAACTGTGTGAACTTGTTAAACGGTTAGGCGTCCCGCTCAAATAGACTGGCCTAGTTTTATTAATAATATAACGGTAATTCAGATAAATAAATGAGTAAACATCTCGTCGCGGATTATTATTTTAGTAAATAATACTAATAATAATAACAACAACAACAATAATAAGGAATTCGAACATTAATCGAATATCCTTCTCTAGATGATTGGGATCGAGAGTGCGGGGTGTTACATTCTCCACATGTTACAGGAATTTCGCCCTCGAAATTTAAGCTAAGGTATACGATTCGTTAATAACCTTATTGTTATACGTAAATACACGTAGTTTCAAGAAAGTTCACAAAACGAATCATGTAAGTCACATAGCACATAAAGTCATGTAGCACGTATATACATCCACATAGCATGAAGATTCACAGAGTTTATACTTATTTCACTTAGCATAGTGTTTCTCGTAATTAATTATTTATAGCAATACAGTTCCGTGAGTGTTTGTGAAATTTCTGAGACACTCGGTTTTTCATGAACTTAAACGAAATGTCCAAGTGAATGTCTAAGGTGACGGGGTTTGTGTCTACCCTGTGAAGGTCTGGTATCACATCAAATACATCAAGTAAGTAAGTAATATATTGCATCGCTAAATACACTATCATGTAATACATTAAACAAGTTGTAAGCATGCATATACTTATGCTGAGTAGTCTTAGAACGCTGAGTCTTGCCCTTGGAGTGTGCTGTCGTTGCGGATCGTTTAGCATAAGGCAGGTTATAGTTTGCTTTTTTTCTCAAAAAGACCTTTTTCTTTTAAAAACCTAGTTCACTATAACTGATGGCTCTGATACCAATCTGTCACACCCTCAAATTCCACATGCGGAGTACCACCGCGAGGCGTGTGACTGCCCAGGATCAAGCCACCAATCACATTGAACAGTTAATATAAGTAGAATAAAAACCATCACCAATGTGACTAGTGACATAACGTTTAAGTCTAAAACATATCAAGTTTAAAACAAAGTTCAAAGCATAGTTAGTTCTGAAGCAAAATTTAAATGTTTAGCGGAAGTATGAAGTTCATATTTAGAGGTAGAGTAAAGCAAGAATCGGCTGGACCCGTGGGATCTTAAACGTTAAACTATGGGAAGATTGTTGATGCTAAGACCAGGGAGGTGATTCTTCTTAATACGATCAAGCACGATAAAACCCTCCAAACCATGGGCATGGTTTAACTGAAGCTCAGATTGGTGGTCCGGAAAAACTCTATGATAAAATCGGAAAAAAAAGGAAAATCTCAAACCCAAGGTGAATGGGAAAGCTAAGAAACAAAGCCACTCGCTGGACGACACATCTGATCGGAGATCCCGATCAAATGGCCGGAAGATCGCACCATCCGGGAAGGCACCTGAAGAACGGAGAGCTGGTATGTCGACATTGTTGAAGGAGCAGATCTCTCGCTCCGGATTTTGGAGCAAATCTTGGGGTGTGAATGTCGAAGCTGAATCGCCAGAGGAGGAGCGAGTTCTTTTTGCCATAACTGACTAAGGATGAAGAAGACGGAGATGAAAAGGGTTAGAGATAGGGAGAGAAGATTACCTTTTTAATCTCGGCAATGGCAATTGAATAGAAAGGAAATTAGGAGAAGATATAGGCATGCAATTAGTGAAAAATCACATGGGGAGTTATTCCATGTCACATCATATCTTCAATCCATTAAGGGCCTTGAAAAACTAAAAATATAACCGTTAGATTGGGTATATCCAACGGCAATAATTTTGGGGACAATTGTTATGGGTGGAATTTTGAACCCATATCCTGACAATATATCTTGATTTTATGTTAGCTATATATGATCAGGATACCGAACCAGGATATTGGTAACATCCTGCGGGAGTATCTTGATTATCACTAACGATTTGCTTGTAGGTTGTGGCTGCAGGTAGTTAACGTTCACAAAGACTAAGTCCCCTGAAGACTCGCTCAAATTAGTTGGAAGAAAGACGTTGAAGCCGAAAGAAGTGGTCTGCAACGGTCGTTAAAGAATATTCAGAGTATCCCGGAATAATAGGATTGTTTGTTTATTCATGTAACTATATATACGGGGTTCCGTATCATAGGAAACACACACTCTCGAGCTCTCACACTCGTACACTCTCTCATTTCTAGCTGTAATCACACTCAAACACTCACAATTCATAATCGTTGTAACTCTTAGATCTGATCCGAGCATTATCCTGACATTGTATCCTAGTTATTTGTAACAACTCCTATCAAAAAGTCTTAATTATTATTTTAATTGTCCAATAGGAAACCCTAATTAAGACACTCAAGTGATTCTGCACAAACCCTAAAATTTTCAGAATCATCAGAATCAGGATCAGGGCCCCTAAAACTCAGGGGGGTAAAACCCTAGTTACTATTATCTTAAAATCTCGCTGTCAAAAACGAATTTTGAGAAACAGTCAAGTCAGCAAGGCTAGTCCAGGACGTGGCTACCCTATAGTGAATTCGTGTCCCTTACGAACCGTAAGGGATAAGTCTTACAGTCCGTAAGCGTGTCAAATTTTGTGTATAAATAGCAGGCATTGGCAATTGAATTTTGGCACTTAAACGACGTTGAAACTCAAAATACACACTGAGATATCGTAGAAATACTATAATAACACACACGAATCACGAAGTGCTGCCGCAAAACAGGGTAATAACTCGATCGCTGCTACGATTCAATGTCCGATCGATTAAACTATCCAATGGATGTTTAAGTGCTGCCCACATTAGGGTTTATGCTTTGTCATTCGTTGTTAATTCAATGGATGTTTAAGTATCGCACTTTGTCATTCGATGTGAGGGTTTAATCTCGTGAGTTATCGTAAATGCTGTATTAAGTTACTAACCGAATTGTGTGCCTGTTATTACTTTAGGTTAAAAGGCTAATCAGTAGGCTAGGCTCTGCTCAATTAAATCTGCAATGTGAGTCATTCTCTTTTTATCAAATGTTTTACAATACTCTATTTTCAAATGTTATAATTACAGGGATTAAGTCGTGGTAATCTTAATCAATGGCTAGTGGGGTATTGTGCACATTACTAATTTCTCACGGGTTAGGCTAATAAGCCCTAACACAGGTTAGGCAAATAAGCCCTAACAGTGATATATCATCACTAGTTGAGTGACATGACTCAATAGTGGTATGACCATCGTCACCAGGAGATGACACGGTGCCATATAACAATAAGATAGAAACCATCATAATCGCTCTTATGTTGTAATTAATAACTATGTGTTGTTTTCTGTAAAATGAATGATTCACCAGTATTTCCCGCTGACAAAACCTTTTTCAAACATGTTTCAGGTGATCTATTGTGATCCAGGAAAAGTGCCGTGAAGCACTATCAGCTTAAGAAAGTGGCTCAGTATAAAAATAAAGAAACATGTTTTGTAAAAATAAAGATTTATCCGTGAAATCTTATGATTGTAAATTATCGGGGTTTTATCCCGAGTTGTGAAATAAAATAATCAGGAAATTTGCAGTTTTAAAAAGATCCTAAAGAAACTTCCGCTATTAATTAAATACCACAGGATTTCTGTCCCGCGGCTCCTGAAACGGGTCAAACCGGGTCGGGGGCCGTGACAGAAAAAGGTGGTATCAGAGCCACTGATTTAAGCCAATTAAGTATTTAGAAATACTTAATTTTACTGATTGCCAATTATGTGATAATGTGTTTTATTAATTGAATATTTATGTACAGTATGGGTAAACAAAAGCTGTCAGACATCTATCTTAAATTAGATAGGTCATCCAATGAGAAGGGAAGTTCATCCCAAACAAGATCCTCAAATCAGTCTGTAAGTCCTGATGAAGGAATATTTGTGCGAAAGGCACAATATGAGGAACCACTTTCTCCTAGTAAAAGAAGTCTGATTATTAGGAAAAGTCAGGAGAAAATAAAGAAATTCCGAGAAAAGAAGATTAAACAGGAAACCCAGAAATTTACTAGTAAATCACCCTGGGAGGACACGTTAGATGAGAAATGGGCAGATCTCTATATGCTAGCCATTGTAGCAATAAATA
This sequence comes from Helianthus tuberosus, assembly GCA_030545235.1. NCBI lineage: Eukaryota > Viridiplantae > Streptophyta > Magnoliopsida > Asterales > Asteraceae > Helianthus > Helianthus tuberosus. Next base: position 9,061,452 of record CM060362.1, read on the forward strand.
CAAATCTTTAAAATAATCTGACTCAAAGTTTTAGCACCCGGATTACCTACAGTCTAGAAACCTTACCCAGTAAATAAATAAAATTTCAATAAAACCTCGTGTGTTTTAGTTTTCATTTGTCTTGTAGTTACCTAGTCTGAAATAATATTCAAAGGTTTTTCTGTAAAATTTTGTTATAATTTTTAACTTAGTATTTGTGTGTCTTTTAAAATAGCATGAGTGACTTGTCTGACGCCCTTCAGAACTTAAATCTCTATCCAGTAAGAATAGAGGTTTCCAGAGATTTCAATAGGTATATACCAGACATAGAAGAACCTATAGAATTCAACGCTTTACCTCTCGAGAAACCCAAGCCTAAGAAAATGGAAATTGGGGAAAGCTCTAGACAAATTGAGGGGTTACCATCTCAGGAAGAGCTAGATTTTATATTGGCAAGCTATAATACTATTAAGCCTGTTAATGAAAATGTTTTTATTCATTCTCTTGAAACACAACTACCGATAAACTTAGAACCAGTAATCCCAGAACCTATAATCCACACCCAACCTTTAGGAATGGACGAGTGGTGGACAAATGATTGGCAGTTCCAAAACCTACTCAACAGTCTCTTCCTCAATTCGACCCTGAACCAATACCTAATCCACCCATGTGCAATGAGAATTTAGCTAAATTCCACCACTTTGGCGAAGAACTGGTGGATGCCGGAAATAGGATCAGGGAAGTAGGAGAACAAATCTCCTGGAAGTATGATGAGAGGGAACGCCGTTACTGAAATAGCAACTGACGAGGGGTAACAGGGTTATGAAACTGTGATTGTGTAATAGTAATAGTAAAATCAGTTTGTAAAATAACTTAAAATAAAACTTTGTAAATAGTGTGTATTGATGCATACTATAAAATATATAAAATGGGAATCGAGAAATCAATAGTTTTGGCTATAAGTACTTTGTGAAATTGTATGATGATTTTGTGTATAATTGTTATTTATTTGATACTAATCAATTATATAAATTAATTACCAGATGGCAAACGCTGGTAATGAACCAGTTAACGAAGTTAATCAATCTGAACAACATCCGGGGGATCAATATATGACTAGGCAAGATATAGAAAATATCGTTGCTCAAGGGATAGCCAATGCTATTCCGGCAATAGTCGCTGCTGTCCAGAAACCTGCTGAACCTCAACAAATCGTTTCTAGCAAACGTATTTCTGAAGATAACTTCAGTAATAGCGTAAATGGAGGCAATAATCATACTAATCACGATAATGAACCACGGCAAGCTCCGCTCCCTAAGAAAATGAAAGCTGCGACGCCTGGTTGCACTTTCAAAGAATTTCTTGCTTGCAAACCCACTGAATTTGCAGGCAATGAAGGAGCAACTGCGGCACTGCGTTGGTTAGAGAAAACCGAGGCAGTAATTACAATAAGCAAATGTGACAAAGACGACAAGGTCATGTATGCGTCAAATCTGTTCAAAGAAGGGGCGCTAGAATGGTGGAACACGGTGTTACAAGCCAAAGGAAGAAATAGGGCCTATGCCATGAAATGGGAAGAATTTAAGAGTTTTGTAGAAAGAAAATTCTGTCCCGAGTATGAAAAAGATCAAATGGCAAATAAGTTCCTAAACCATCGTATGACGGGTGTAGATTGTCGCGGTTATACTTTGACATTCTTTGAATATGCTAGAGTGGTACCAACGCTGGCTTCGCCAGAACCGGTACTTATTTCCCGATATGTTTGGGGACTGATTAGCGAAATCCGTAACATCGTTAAGGCTGCAAGACCGCGCACTATTGACGATGCTGTGGAATTAGCTAACACCCTAACTGACGAACTGGTGCGCACAAGAGAAGAAGATCGGAAAAAGGAAGTAGTTCAAAAGATTACCCAAGGATTTCATATGGGTAACCGTAATAATGTCAAGCGAAGGGGGACCGGACAATCTTCCATTGGTCCATTTTGCAATTTCTGCAAAAGGAAACATTTTGGTAAATGCAAATTATATTGCAATTTCTGCCGAATTCCAGGGCATCAGGAAGAAAATTGCCGAAAGAAGAAATCCACAGTTTGTTATAATTGTGGAGAAGCTGGACATTTCAGATCGGACTGCCCGAAATTAGTTAAACCAGCTGACAACAAAGCCAAAACTGCAGACGGAGCTACAAAGAAGAATGTTCGTGCTTTCCAATTAACTACTCAGGAAGCAGAACTCATTCCAGATGTGATAGCTGGTACGTTCTTGGTTCATAACATCTATGCAAAAGTATTATTTGATTCTGGTGCAAACCAAAGTTTTATCAATACTTCATTCTGCCAAGCTCTTAACTTACCTTTAACCAACCTTAGGCAGATTTTTACAGTCGAAACGGCTGATGGGAATTCAGTTAAAATAGATAAGGTTTTGCAAAATATAGAAATAGAACTTTCAGGTCATAACAAACCTATTACCTATGAAATTAGCCGAATTTGATGTTGTGTTAGGAATGGATTGGTTAATAGCCAACCATGCTCGCATTCTTTGTGATAAGAATTCCGTAGAAATTCAAGCACCTAATAGAGAAGTAATCACGATTACATGAGATAAACCACGTAAACCCATGAAGTTCATATCAGTAATGAAAGTTGCTAGTTATGAACGAAAGCAAGGAATAGTGTATATGATTTCGGTAATCATTAGCACTAAGGGTAAAGAACTTAAGGAAATTCATGTAGTCTCAGAATACCCAGATATATTCCCAGAGGAATTACCTGGATTACCACCAGATAGAGAAGCAGAATTTAGGATTCATCTAATCCCAGGAACTATACCGATAGCCAAGGCACCTTATCGGTTAGCTCCTACAGAAATGTTAGAACTGAAAAAGCAATTAGATGAATTACTAAGTAAAGGATTCATACAACCTAGTTCATCCCCGTGGGGAGCACCAGTGTTGTTTGTGAAAAAGAAGGATGGGTCCATGAGAATGTGTATCGATTATAGAGAATTGAATAAGGTTACAATTAAGAATCGATACCCATTACCTATGATTGATGATTTATTCGATCAACTTCAAGGAGCTAGATATTTTTCTAAGATTGACTTACGCTCCGGATATCATCAATTGAAGGTACAAGAAGAAGACATACCTAAGACTGCTTTCAAAACTAGGTATGGTCATTACGAGTTTACAGTCATGCTCTTTGGGTTAACGAATGCACCTGCCGCATTCATGGACATGATGAATAGGATCTGTAAACCGTATTTGGATAAATTTATAATTGTCTTCATAGACGATATACTTATTATTCAAAAAGTCAGGACGAACATTGTCAGCACTTACATGCACTCTTAACTTTGTTAAGAAAAGAAAAGTTGTACGCCAAATTCTCGAAGTGTGAATTTTGGTTGCAAGAAGTGCAATTCTTAGGACACATGGTGAATCACGAAGGTATTCCTGTAGATCCTGCTAAGATAGAGGCAATTACCAAATGGAAGGTTCCGCAATCAGCAATGGAAATTAGAAGTTTTATAGGTTTAGCTAGATATTATAGACGGTTTATTAAGGATTTTTCCAAGATAGCTGTACCATTAACTAAGCTAACCTGTAAAGCAGTTAAGTTTGAATGGGGACCTAAACAAGAAGAAGCCTTTAGGATCTTGAAACAGAAATTAACCAATGCTCCAATCTTAGCCTTACCAAAAGGAACTGAAGATTTTGAAGTATATTGTGATGCTTCAAAACTAGGATTTGGATGTGTGCTAATGCAACGCAAGAAGGTAATTGTGTATGCTTCAAGACAATTGAAAAAGCACGAAGAAAATTATACGACTCATGACTTAGAATTAGGAGCCGTAATTTTTGCCCTGAAAATCTGGAGACATTATCTGTACGGAAGTAAGTTTACTATTTATACAGATCATAAAAGTTTAAGATATATATTTGGGCAAAAATAATTAAACATGAGACAAAGGAGATGGATGGAAATCTTAAGTGACTACGACTGTGATATTCAATATCATGAAGGAAAGGCAAATGTAGTTGCAGATGCCTTAAGTCGTAAGTACAATGAGAAACAACGACGAGTTCGTGCTCTTAGGTTAAATCTATAGTTAGATTTAATGAAACAATTGAAGAATATTCAAGAAACAGCAATCAAGGATGATGCTGAAGGAATGAAGGGACGAATAAAAGAATTAGAGCAAGGAGCTGATGGAATTTGGAGATTCCACAAAAGCAGAATATGGGTACCTAAGCAGGGAGAATTAAGAAATAAGATTTTAGAAGAAGCCCATACGTCTAAGTATACCATGCACCCTGGAAACAATAAGATGTACCAAGATTTAAGAAATAGCTTTTGGTGGATAGGAATGAAAAAGGATATAGCTCGATACGTTTCTAACTGTCTTACTTGTTCACAAGTTAAGGCAGAACATCAGAAACCTTCAGGTCTACTACAATAACTAGAAATGTCTGTATGGAAATGGGAACTCATAACAATGGATTTTGTTACTAAGTTACCCAAAACCAGAAAAGTTAATGATGCGATTTGGGTAATTGTGGATCGATTAACCAAATCAGCTCATTTTCTACCTATGAAAGAAACCTTTAGCATGGAAAGATTGGCAAAGTTGTATGTAGATGAAGTTGTATCCTTACATGGAGTTCCACTCTCCATTGTTTCGGATTGGGATAGTCGTTTTACTTCTCATTTTTGGACAAGTTTCCAAGAAGCAATGGGAACTCGACTAAACCTAAGTACTGCATATCATCCTCAAACAGACGGGCAAAGTGAAAGGACGATCCAAACTCTAGAAGACATGCTCAGAGCATGTGTGATAGATTTTGGTGGAAATTGGGACGATCACTTACCTTTAATTGAATTCTCCTATAACAATAGTTATCATTCAAGTATTGAAACTGCCCCATTCGAGGCACTATATGGAAGAAAGTGCAGAACTCCAGTTTGTTGGGCAGAAATAGGAGAAAATCAATTGTCAGTTCCTGAAATAGTGCAAGAGACGACTGACAAAATTACTCAAATCAAAGAAAGACTAAAGACGGCTCGAGATCGTCAGAAGAGTTATGCAGACAATAGACGGAAGCCGTTGGAATTCCAAGTTGGAGAAAGAGTACTGTTGAAAGTTTCTCCTTGGAAATGAGTTGTTAGATTCGGTAAGAAAGGAAAGCTAAGTCCAAGATACGTAGGACCATTTCTAGTGATCCAACGTATAGGACCAGTTGCTTATCGTTTACAATTATCAGAGGAACTGGCAGGAGTACATGACGTATTTCATGTATCCAATCTCAAGAAATGCCTAACAGACGAATCTTTGGTAGTACCTCTCCAAGATATAGAGGTAAACGAAAAGTTAAAATTTGTTGAGAAACCTCTTCAGATAGAAGACAGAAAAGTAAAGTTTCTCAAGCACAAACGACTAGTGCTAGTTAAAGTAAAGTGGGATTCAAAGAGAGGAGCTGAATACACTTGGGAACTAGAATCAGAAATGAAGCGAAAGTATCCTCAATTATTTCAGTAAATCTCGAGGACGAGATTTTTATTAAGGTGGGGAGAATGTAACAACTCCTATCAAAAAGTCTTAATTATTATTTTAATTGTCCAATAGGAAACCCTAATTAAGACACCCAAGTGATTCTGCACAAACCCTAAAATTTTCAGAATCATCAGAATCATGATCAGGGCCCCTAAAACTCAGGGGGGGGGGGGGGGTAAAACCCTAGTTACTAATATCTTAAAATCTCGCTGTCAAAAACGAATTTTGAGAAACAGTCAAGTCAGCAAGGCTAGTCCAGGATGTGGCTACCCTATAGTGAATTCGTGTCCCTTACGGACCGTAAGGGATAAGTCTTACGGTCCGTAAGCGTGTCAAATTTTGTGTATAAATAACAGGCATTGGCAATTGAATTTTGGCACTTAAACGACGTTGAAACTCAAAATACACACTGAGATATCGTAGAAATACTATAATAACACACACGAATCACGAAGTGCTGCCGCAAAACAGGGTAATAACTCGATCGCTGCTACGATTCAATGTCCGATCGATTAAACTATCTAATGGATGTTTAAGTGCTGCCCACATTAGGGTTTATGCTTTGTCATTCGTTGTTAATTCAATGGATGTTTAAGTATCGCACTTTGTCATTCGATGTGAGGGTTTAATCTCGTGAGTTATCGTAAATGTTGTATTAAGTTACTAACCGAATTGTGTGCCTGTTATTACTTTAGGTTAAAAGGCTAATCAGTAGGCTAGGCTCTGCTCAATTAAATCTGCAATGTGAGTCATTCTCTTTTTATCAAATGTTTTACAATACTCTATTTTCAAATGTTATAATTACAGGGATTAAGTCGTGGTAATCTTAATCAATGGCTAGTGGGGTATTGTGCACATTACTAATTTCTCACGGGTTAGGCTAATAAGCCCTAACACAGGTTAGGCAAATAAGCCCTAACAGTGATATATCATCACTAGTTGAGTGACATGACTCAATAGTGGTATGACCATCGTCACCAGGAGATGACACGGTGCCATATAACAATAAGATAGAAACCATCATAATCGCTCTTATGTTGTAATTAATAACTATGTGTTGTTTTCTGTAAAATGAATGATTCACCAGTATTTCCCGCTGACAAAACCTTTTTCAAACATGTTTCAGGTGATCTATTGTGATCCAGGAAAAGTGTCGTGAAACACTATCAGCTTAAGAAAGTGGCTCAGTATAAAAATAAAGAAACATGTTTTGTAAAAATAAAGATTTATCCGTGAAATCTTATGATTGTAAATTATCGGGGTTTTATCTCGAGTTGTGAAATAAAATAATCAGGAAATTTGCAGTTTTAAAAAGATCCTGAAGAAACTTCCGTTGTTAATTAAATACCACGGGATTTCTGTCCCGCGGCTCCTGAAACGGTCAAACCGGGTCGGGGGCCGTGACATTATTCAAGCAATAAGAAGAACAAGGCAGCTGACGATTGTCAGCTCCCAAGGTTTTCTGCCGACGATCTAAATTGATCAAGGGCTTTCCTCGTACATCTCGTGTTCACATTTACTTTTCTTGTATGTTATCTATTAACTGTTACAGTATGATATCCTTGAACTGTATCCTGAAACTGTTATTATTTTCAGTCAAGTTAACAAATTTTTGCAAACATCAATAGCACACTACCTCACAAACTAAATTTGATCACTTAATTGCTTCGGTAATTTTTGACCAAAACAGTATCCTTCTCTTTCGGTTTGGTCAAGTATATAACTTGCCTTAACCATTTATTCTTAGTGTACTTCCTAGGTTCGAGTGTATTTAAACACCCCTCACATACACTTTAAATCATTTTCTTTTCTAGTATTTTCAATTGAAACTCATTTCATAGTTAATTCTTACCGGATGTCTTGATCATGCCTAGAACCAAACACATTTAATCTTTAACCTTGAGCTCTGATTACCAACTTGTAAGACATGGACTTACATAACTAAAAATTTATATAAAAGTGTTGCATTTATATACAAGTAATGCAAATAAACATCCATACAAAATTTCAGGTTTGATAAAAAACTTCATACGTATTTAACACACTTCAACATGTTAACGTTGTTCGGTTCGTAAAATAACTAAACAAAAAGCAGAAGCTTGATCTTCGATTGTGTTCGATTCTTCGTTATGCTTGATCTTCATTCGTAACATCATAGCTATCACCTATATATCAAATATCATTTCACACGTCAGTTATATGATGCTTAAACGTAGTTTGATAACCCAAGTTTACCAAAACAAACAAACAAAAAGATGGTGAGAAGACCCGCCGTAAGCTACGACATGTATGTCGTAACTTACGGCACCCCCTTTTCTGTTGTTTCCAGCTATCCCTAGTCGTAGGTTACGGCTGGGAGCCGTAGCCTACGGCGCAGCCCAGCTGCAGCATTTCCATTCTTGTCCCCTTTTTTTTACAAACATGTCCATAACTTCCCGATTACTTATTCGTTTCGCACGGATATTGTTTTTACGTGACCGAAAAACATTTGCCAACATTCTTATCTTATAAACCCATAACTCGGGTTTATAACTTTATGTTTTACGCTATCAGTTCTAAATTTATATGTTTATTTATTTGACCAGTTTGCATGTTTAAGCAATCGAGACTATGAAAATTACATCTTTTTCGCAAGAACATCATTTTTACGACTTTACCCGATTACCAGGGTTATTAAATTTGCGTTTCACGCATCTGTTACCCGGTTTGCGTTTATGCTTATTCGACCCGTTCAACCTTTTAATGGTCGAACTTAATTAGTCCAAATTATTTTCAAGAATTCACAATCTTCCGATTATGACCCATTATTTTGGTCCATTGATTTATTCTTCGCGTTCCCGTTACCCGGTTTATGCATGCCTTCGTAAATTTAACCCTTCAATCGGGTTTATGCCGAAGTCATTACTCCCGCACCCATTTCGGTATGCGTTACAACTTCGTTTTGACCCATTTGTTTGTTCGTGTGAAATCCATCCCTTGGAACAAACCAAACTTATTATTAATTCGTTATTTGACCCATTTGCTTGTTTCGTGTGAAATCCCTTACTTTAAACAAACCAAACTCATCAACATTCCTTATTTTGACCCGTTTGGTTGTTTCATGTGAAATCCATCACTTTAAACAAACCAAACTTTATGAGTAATTACCATTATTCAGTCATACACAAATAACACATAATTTAACAAAAACACAACGCAGCGTAAAGCCACATACCTTAAAGCTTTCCTTTTAAGCGCGTGTCCGCCCCGGCTTGACCACTCGATGCTTCACCCAAATTGCCTATAGAGTTCAATCCGATTTATCATTTAGAACCCATAGTACAATTTATGATTCATAAACTTGTAAGTATTCAATTACAAGGTTCATGTTATGATTCTTCCACACCCTTCAACAACTCACATTCACTTAGGCATTATATTAAACACATTATGGGCATTAGGGGCGGACTTGCATGTAGCCCAAGGTGGGCGGACGCACCCCCGGGGAAAAAAATTAGTGCTATTTTCCGTTGAAAATCCCGTCTGCACCCCTTGGATTTTTTCGTCCGCACCCCTTGAATTTTTTCATCCGCACCCCTTGGAATTTTTCGTCCACACACCTTAGGTAAAATATGTTTTCGATTTATATTTTAAATTTTTTTTAGTAAACTCTAATTAAAAAAACTACCTAAATTATATAAACTTATACTACCCAACTTAACCCAAATACCCAATACCTTAACCCACTATTTCATTAAACATAATTAGCCCACTAATTACTAGCCCATTAACCAAACTCAACCTAAGTTCAAACTATAATAATTAAAATAAGCCCAATAGTCCATTAGAATTCCTCCCGCCCTCCCTCTCTTGGGTCGTCTCCTACCATCGATCATCGAACACAACAGCACGTCATCAGCAACCGCGAACCATCACCGTCCGACACCAAAGGGTAACAAAATTCTTAAATAGGTTTAAAATTTCATGTGTTTTGACGTTGTTTATGGTTGTTTAGATGATTTTTAGGGTGATTATGTTGTTTAGATGATTTTTAGGGTGATTACACACGATTTCTAGGGTTGAAAATTAAAATTGAAACATTATGTTATGGAGCGATGAACTTATGCATCAATTTGTTTGTGATAGGAACCATGAGTAGGGACGTTATGGCGCAATTTCTTGTGTTTTACATGACCTGACCCGAACCGACCCGATACGAACCGATTTTTTTACTTATATACCTAGAGGCCTAAAATTTTTAAAAATGTTTCTCACCCCCATGGAAAAATTCCTAGGTCCGCCACTGATGGGCATGGATTTTTACACCAAGTTTATTAAGTTTTCACTTCAACATTTACCCATGTTTTCCCAACTTATTAAGTCAATATGACTAGTATAATCGATTAACATCTAGAGCTCACTATATTAACATCAAATTTACTACCACAATTCATGTGTTCAACATATCTACAAAAACCCACTTACATATACATAGTATATTACCCTAATACTTAATCATAACATTTTCTCTACCATTATTCATCAAAGGGTTGCCTCAAATCATATGGGCACTACAAATTTTATCACAATCTCAACAATCCCTACTTCAACTGCACATCATAAGGTTCATCAAGAAATCACTACTTCAACATATACTAGATTTTTGACATACCTTATGATGAGATGATGTTATAAACTCTAATTTATCAAGCATGCATCAAAATCACTTTGATTTTCAGTTGAATTAGATGGATTTTGTTAAGTTACATCAAAACAGAAGGTAGATGGGCAACAAGCTGCGCCGCCACCCCTTTATTTAAAAAAATAAAAAACAAACGAACTGATATGTTAACATACACTAAGAACTATTTTTTTGCTTAAGAGCACATAGAACGTTTTTCATACACTCCGAAACTGGCTCAAACGAATTGTGATAACTCATTACAATAGTGTTGGAACTCAGTAAAGCTAAACTATAAAATCTAAGATCGTAAGATTCAACGAGTCAGTTCCAACGCCGCTACGCCGCTGAAATGAGTTGAATCGGAGTTCGTTTTAGTCGGCTTTAGGGGTGAGCAAATTAACCACCATAACCGATAACCGAACCATAACCGACATAACCGAACCACTAATAACCGATAACCAATATAACCAATGGTTATGGTTATGAAATTTTGTATAACCGCTCGATTGGTTATGGTTATGATTATGAAGCTTTGGTTAACCGATATAACCGAAACCTAACCGAACTTGTAATGTTCACTTTATATAATGGATTTGTGTTTTACAAAACCATATAGAGGGTTTTTCTTATGATAAAAGTATGTTAATAACAAAATGATCTTGATGTAGTTGCCATTTATTTTGATAAAGAACTAAGGTGTTATGTCCATAATTTTTTTGTTTGTTTGTAATTACCTTATTAAAAAGAACCCCAAATTGGTAGTTTAACCAAAAAGTTTAGTCTCCATTATCTTATAAAATAGGCTCAAGCTAAGTTCAAATCGTGCACAACCCTATTTATTTCAAACCTTGCTTGGTTACTTAACCGAAATTAATCAAAACCGAACCATAACCGACTTCATAACCGATTAACCGTAACCGAAGTTTGGTTATGGTTATGGTTACCAAAACTCCATAACCGAACTAGCGGTTATGGTTATGGTTAATAGTAAAAACCGAACCAAACCGACCCATGCACACCCATAGTCGGCTTTAGAGTCCTAAAAGTCATTCTTAGGCAAAAATTAGTTCTGATGTGATCTTTCACACACACACACACATATATATAAGAGAATGTTCAATTGAAAACCACTAGTTATTGTGAAAACTTGAAAACTAATTAAAAAAAATTCTAAAAAACAAACAAATTTTTTTACCAAATTTTCGCTACTTTTTTTATATATATATTTTGTAAAAATTTGTACTACGTACAGCGTATGTGCATTATATGTGTACTACACATGTGTATTATCGCAAATGTGTACTACAATTTTTTTTTGAAAAAAAGTTTTTTTATATATAAAACGTAGCGAATTTTTATAAAAAAACTTGTAAAATAAAATTGGTATGTTTTTTAGTCTTTTTTTAGTTAGTTTTCGAGTTTTCAATTGAACCCTCTCCTATATATATATGGGAGGGTTCATTGGAGAACACTAAAAAAATGGGGAACTGAGGAACACTTTTAAAAATTATACTTAACATGTTAAAAATTATTTTTTTCTAAATTTTTTTCGGCACTTTTTCTTATAAATAAATGTAGAAACATTTTGGTTTTTAATAAAAAAACAAAAACTAAAAATATAAAAAAATGTTCAAAAAAAATTAAAAATATATATATCTTATAAAATTAACTTAACATGTTAAAAATTAATTTTTTTAAATTTCTTTTTCAGCGTTTTTTCTTATAAAAATGAGTAGAAACTATTGGAAATAAAAAATAATAATTTTTGTAAAAAATAATTTTTACCCTTTTTTTAACTTTTTTTCTATTTTTAGTTTTTGATTTTTTTATTAAGCGTGCTTCTACAAATATTTATAAGGAGAAGCGTCGAAAAAAAATTTAAAAAAATTGATTCTTAACATGTTAAGTTAAATTTTTAAGAGTGTTCCACGGTTCCCCAATTTTTTAGTGTTCCCCAATGAAACTCAAACTATATATATATCACATATATTTGTAATTCAAAAATGTATATAGGATTTAAGTAATTGTTACGGAAAAGTTTTAATGCCGTACGTACCTCTTCCTCTTCTGAACCGAATCGAATTTGGACTCGGTTGGTGCGAAATGTTTTCATATATCGAATTTGTATCAAAGTCATGAAAACTTGAGTTTCTTTCACCACCTTTTATACTCCACACGTTACACTCTTCTTCATTAAAACGACACACACAAATGTAACGCAAGCTGATGTTGATAACTTGTTCAACTTCACCAAAACATTCCAAGTCTATGTTGAATATCTCATGGAGGCGATCACAATTCGTGATGTTTATTTGTTCTAGATGTTTCAATATTTGCATTGGATTGGTCGGAAATAGATTCACAAGCCCATTACACACTTCCACCCAGATGTTTTTTAACATGGGAATATTATCAAATTCCTCCTCACTACTACTCGGCCATATCCACTTCAGATTCTTCATGTATCGAATTTCTACCTTTTTCAACTCGGAAATTCTAACCTGCAAAAATAGGTCCGTCCAAACAATATACATTACATTAATTATAATATTGACAAAAGAAATAACTAAACCAATTGACATATACAAATCAATTATGTGTAATCAGCTACCTAACTATTAAAGAGTGCTTGTTGCAATGCAGAAGTATTTTTATTGTCAGGATAAATGCAAGTGATGCTGGGAAGGTCATAAACGTCCAGTTCAACCAGTTGCGGTAGCTCAACCACACTGTCAACCGGGAACAAACGTACAAGCTTTGGTAACCAACGTAAAGATAAATACTTTAGCTCCTCAAAAATGATCATCTCGCCTTTACCATTTATCTCGCCATTGTAATCATGCACCAGTGCTTCCAAAACAGAGCATGACCAAATTTCGAGACGTTCAAGTTTCCTCAAACCACGTGTCACATGTGTTGGGAAGAGGTATTTCAACTTACCACAAAATTCAACATGAAAGTCTCTTAGATACAAAAAAAAGCTTTGATCAGAAGGATTGACTGGAACAAAATCTTCAAGACGACTCATATGCCTCAAAATTAAAAATAGACTCTCTGATTTCTTGACCAACTCATCAATTTTGTAGTCCACAAGGTTGCTTCTGTGCTCGTCCTGAAGGTCTAGTTGTAATGTAGTTTTGAATGAAATTATTTCTTCATATTCTAATTGACGACCTATAGATATCTTGAACTTATCAAGTTTCTCAAAGGATAGATCTTTTAGGTGGTTCATATCATAGAATTCGACCTCTAATGAACAAAGTTGGCATGAAAGCATCTTTAACTCTTCCAAATTAGCATCCGTGAAGTGGATTCCTTTATAATAAGGACCTCTCATATAAAGCTCTTCAAGTTTGACTAAATTTATAAAGACGCCATCATCAATATGAAGGTCGGCACATCCTGTCAGATCTAGTAACTTCAGCTTTCTTAGATTCCCTATCGTAGATGGTAACTTCTGGATGTCACAATAAGCAAGACTGAGCACCTCCAAATTCATAAGATCTCCAATGAAAGAGCAATCAGACATCAATTTGCATTTATGGAGACAAAGTGATTTAAGGTTGGTCAAAAATTGAAGAGATGTCAGAAGTGGTGGATATTGCATGTTATAAAATGCAATGACTTTGAGATTTTCCATACTTGAATAAAAATCTTCCGGAAACTTGAGCGACTGATCCCCGTCCATAAGTTGTATAAAAGAGAGGTCTGGGTATTTGAAGGCTCTAGGAAACTCCGACATACCCATGCATGTTAATGAAATTCTTTTGCAAGACTCATTCATTTCGTCTCTACCCCACGAGGACACATCGCCATGGTTTACAATCCAAGCAAAATCACCTTCGGAAACTCTTGCTAACACAAAAGCAAGCACAAGATCGTGCAATTTAACACATCCAAGCCATTCACTGTCCATCAACAAATTAGCGTTTACGAGATTGCGCACACATGTATTTGTCCTGTCTCGAGCCTCTCTCAAAGTGGAAACATTTTTAAACAACTTTAGGCCCCATGCATGTCTAACCAGATCCTCTATTTGAATATTAGAGTCCTCGGGGAACAAGCCACAGTGTAGAAAAATCTCTTTGTCCTCATCTTTTTTTACATACTCGTAGCTTATTCGGATAATTTCTTGCACGTTATCATCAAGATCATGATTCGTTAGACGGTTAAGTGTATCCCTCCAAACATAATCGTCTTCAGATTTAAGGGTTTTGCCAATGAGCTTGATGGCAAGTGGCAAATTACCACATTTTTTGACAATATCACATCCTATTTGAAACAGATTTTGATCATGTTCTTCAGAAACTCCAGTATATTCTGAAAAGAACTTTTGTGCTTCCACGTCTGACAACTTATTGACTTTGACTACTTTAAAAAGGGAAGTATCCGCAGTTAGTTTGCAAGCATTTGAGTCTCGTGATGTCAACAACAACTTGACGCCTTTTGGCAAAGGACTTGTTAGTCCAATATCCTTGATGTCAACCTTCTGCCACACATCATCTAATATAACTAGAATCTTTTTTTTATACTCTTCTAACTTTTTTTTAAATATTCTTTGGAGAGTATCTGCCCTTGCTTCTACAGTCGCTTCACGTATACCTTCACCTCCTATTTGTATGGCTATATCATTCTGAATAGAAAACATGTTAGGATTTCGCCCAATAGCTACTTTCACAAATATATTAAACATCTTCTTGTCATCTGCAACTTTTTTAAGTTGTTCCATCATGTGGGTTTTTCCTATACCACCCATTCCACACAAGGCTATCACTTGACTCTTGTTGTCGTCTTGTTGAAGGAGCTTCAATGCATCCTTGAACGGCACGTTTCTGGACTTGAAGTCATCTCCACCCGGTGACGATGATAACGGTGTAGAAGTGGTGGAGGATGTGGCTCTTCCAGTAGCCAATGGGGCATCAGTCCAAGTAAACTCAGAATTTTCTGTAATAAGTTCTTGGATCCTCATAGTAGCCTTGGAAGCGTTTCTTCCGGCTCGGTACCTATTTTTCATGTGTATACATCCAATGTCGTCATTTGAGATGCTTTCAACTTCATGCTTGACCTTCTCAACCTCTCCCAACCAAACCTCTACATGAGCAGGTATCTCCTTATCATATGTTTCGTTTCTGTTCTTGTGGTCTATAACATCAGTGCTTGTAGCCACCAAACGACTCATTTTTTCTCTCATGCTCGTAACATGTTTTGTGGAGCAAATCACATATCCTAGGTGTTTCGTGATATGACTTGTCATAAATTTCACAACAGGAGCAACGACTTGGTCATATAAAATCTGCTCCATTTTCCTGATCGAGACCAACAAATCACGCAAACGTATCAATAAAAACATGTTAATCTAGTTTCAACTTTAAAAGTTAAATATTGCAAGAACACACAAATAAGAAAGTCAATTATCAAGTGATTTAGGGCCTTCAATAATCGAAAATGAAATCTTACTTACAAAGTTTATTTAATTAGAATATTGTCATACTAAATAAAATAAATAAGAACGCAATCATACATTTATGTAAATGATCTTAATGTGAATTCAAGGGTCAAGTTATTCTACAAAGCCTACTTGATGCAAAGTGAGGCATTGGTGGGAAATGATAGGAGACTTGGTGAAACCTGGGTTCGATCCTGGAGCCAAACGGGTTTTACCGGTAATTTCACCATCATGCCTATGGGCGCGGGTTACCAGGTTTTCTCTGGAATTGGTGGTAAACTCGGGTTACTCTCGGAGTACTCGGTTTGGTGTAGTGGGTGTTCGAGAGTGCTGGGGATTGATCCTGTTGGCCGTTTAAAAAAAAAACAATCATACTAAGACTTTAACTCTAATGGGGTGTTTGGTTTGCGGAATGATTTGGAATTGGAATTGGAATTTGTACAGGAATTATAATTTGAAAAAATTGGATTTGGAACTTAAACATTCCAATTGGAATTGGAAATTGTTGGAATTGGAAATTGTTGGAATTGGAATCTCAATTCCGTTTTTGTTGTGTTTGGTTGTCAAATGAATTGGAATCCATCACCCCGGCATCCACAACCACCAGTTCGAGTCGAAACGGTACCGGTCGAAACGGTACGCGTCGAAACGGTACGGGTCGAAACGGTTCGATTCGAAATGGTACGGGTTGAAACGGTTCGCGTCGAAACGGTTCGATTCGAAAGGGTACTGGTCGAAACGGTACGGGTCGAAACGTTACGGGTCGAAACTGTTCACGTCGAAATGGCCCGAGTCGAAATTGTTCGCGTCGCAACGGTTCAGATCGAAAAGGTACGGGTCGAAACGGTTCAGATCGAAACGGTACGGGTTGAAACGGTGCGGGTCGAAACGGTCGAAGATTCCAATGAATTTACTTTAATTACCTCACATATAGGAAGGATTTTGAATTCCTTTAGTTAAAGGAATTTGAAGGAATTCATGCCTAATTCCAATTCAAATTCCATTGTCAACCAAACATATGAAGATTGGAATTGGGATTCCAATTACATCAAATTCTGCAAATCAAACATCTTAAGAGATGGAATTCAAATTCCAATTCTCTTAAATTTTATTGAATTCCTTCAAACCAAACGCCCCCTAAACTCTATAATTATGAAACACTTGAAAATCTAATCTAAACTTACCAGGTAACTCAAACCATTATATAAATTTAATTTAGATAAAAAAATTTCACTTTTGCCGTTAAGACTTTTCATTTTAGTAGTTTAGAGTTTTGGGTTTTAGAAGAAAACCAAAGATACATACGTGAAGCTTATTGGGAAAGAAACAATGTCAGATTCAGGAGGAGGAAGCAATAGAAAGATTATACATAAAGAAGTTGGTTCATTTTTCCAATTTTAATGTCTTATTTTAAAGAGCAAATTGCATTTTTTTCCCAATGTTTTATCAGATGTTGTCCTTTGAACTTCTAAAATTACACCGGCTCTCTTTTACGTTTGCACATAATAACAAATGGTGTCCTTATAGCTTAAGCCGGTTAAGTTTTTTTTTGTTAACTTCATCCATGTGCCACTCATGTGAGGGCATAATAGTCTTTTTCCCCTCTTTTAATGAATTAAAAGAAAACAAGAAACTAGAAGGAAAGTACATGAAAACATTGCCTCTCTAGCCACGCTCTCAACTTTCTCTCTCTACAAACACACCCTGTTTTTTATACCCTTAATTTCAACCTTGATTTAATCAAGATCAAAGCTTTTTGATCAACCATCACTAGTGCTCTAGTGGTGGCCACGGATATTTAAATTCCACCTATGGTGGGTCCGGTTGAGTTTTCCCCTTCAGGTCTCAAGTTCGAGTCTAGTTGTTAGGGATTTCTCATTGAGGGGTTTAAATTGGGATCTATTGTGCGAGAGGGCTCTCTAGCGCGGACCCGGTTAAGAAAACATATGTTAGACCTCCCGACATTCGCGAATAATTGACACCTTTCAAAAAAAATAAAAAAAGCTTTTTGATCGTTCACATCTTTTTCAGCAAACACAGCCATCAAATTCACATGTAAAAACTAGGCTTCACATCCCAATATGATCCGATCAACTATCAACAATTTGATTTCAAAAATATTCATATTTTCATTTACACGGTTAAAGGTTTTTATCAAGGGCATATAGTCATGTCGTTTAGATTGTAAGGTTATATAACCCCTACATTAATCATTGTAATATACTCATATGGTCAATTATCAAAGTGGATTGTTTAAACAAAATTACCCTTCTGTTAAAAAGAATTACATTTTTATTACTTTATTACCTTTTATTACTGTCTAACTATTTTATATTTTTATGTTCTTATTTTTGTTTTTTTTACATGCTACTTTGGAGTTGGGCTTGGCTTGAACCTGACAACAACTTTGGAGTTGGGCTTGGACTTGACAACTGCTGCTAATGGGCTGGATGGCTGGATACGTGAAGTTGTTAGAGAGTCTTGTCTTCATATGAGATGTATTCATCACACATGTGTACAAAATATCTCTCTGCAGGGGCGGACCCAAGCCCACCTCAAGGTGGGCGGGCGCACCCCCGGGGGAAAAAAAATTTAGTGTTAAGATCCGTCGAAAATCCGGTCCGCACCCCTTGGAATTTTTCGTCCGCACCCCTTGGAATTTTCCATCCGCACCCATTCGGTAAAAAATGTTATCAATTTATATTTTAAGTTTTTTTTAGTAAACTCTTGTTTTTTTTAATACCACCTAAATTATATAACTTTTAATACCTAACTAACTAAACCCAAATACTCAATACCTTTACCCACTTATAATTCCTAACTAACTAGCCCACTAAGTCTTAGCCCATTAACCAAACCCAACAATATTTCAAACTATAATACAATAATTTAAGCCCAAAATCCTTAGAAATTCTCTCCCTCTCTCTCTCTCTCTCTCTCTCTCTCTTGCGTCCCTGCACTGCCAGCGAACAACATCACCCAGCGACAACAATCTAGCAGCTGGTGACCACCGTAATCAGCCACCATACCACCACCGTTCGACACCAAATCCAACCGGAATCCGAACACGGGTAAGTTTCTTTGTTTTTTTAATGATTTTGGTTTATATTATAGGAAGAAAAAGGGTAATAAAGTTGTTAAATAGGTTTGAAATTTTGTGTGTTTTGACGTTGTTTATGGTTGTTTAGATGATTTTTTGGGTGATTATGTTGTTTAGATGATTTTTAGGGTGATTACAACTTACATTATGATTTCTAGGGCTTGAATAGTTGGAAATTAAAATTGAAACATTATCTTATGGAGCGATTAACTTACATTATATAGAGAAATACTTGCTTAAAAATTAGCTTTATATGATGTTTTGGATAGATTTCAAAAAATGAAAACCCATAGGGCGACGTTTTAATTATGTTTGTAACAAGGTTTGACATGTTTTTGATGATTATATAAAAATATTTTAATGTTCTTTTGTTTACATAACCCGGCCCGACCCGAACTGATCCGATACGAACCGATTTTTTTACTTATGTACCTAGGGGCCTAAAAATTTTAAAAATGTTCCGCACCCCTATGAAAAAATTCCTGGGTCCGCCACTGTCTCTCTGTTCCTTTTTCTTCTCTCTTTTCGGGTTTGGTCAGTTCTTGTAGATCTTGTGTGTGTTGAGATCGAGTGTTCATAGCTTAGATCTGTTTTAGAGAGTGCAGATCATCATGTTGATGATCTGCTGGTAAGGTTGTGAGAGATTATTGTGTCTATTTCATCTTCAGTTGTTTCTATATTGTAAGGATTCAATTGTGTTAAGAATAATAAACCGTTTCTTCCTTAGATCCATGTATTTTTGATACCTTCCTGTCAATGATACTTGTCATTTCCTCCTTCTCGCGTATGCTTCGCCCGCCTTGTACATGATCCAAGCACTTGAAGTTGAATGCATTTTTTTAGTTTAAACAAAGTCGAATGATTTTAAGAGAATAATGAAATTATTTACCATTAGGTCTAAGGGCATATTTATATAATTATTTACAGTAGCCGTCGTTTTTATCCTTTAGATAATTCCCCCTTTTTTTCCCAAAACTTAAAAAT
The DNA here is from genome assembly GCA_030545235.1 of Helianthus tuberosus. Taxonomy (NCBI): domain Eukaryota; kingdom Viridiplantae; phylum Streptophyta; class Magnoliopsida; order Asterales; family Asteraceae; genus Helianthus; species Helianthus tuberosus. Next base: position 9,081,182 of record CM060362.1, read on the forward strand.
TACAAATTTAGACACACTATCGAAACAACTGTTGGGAAACACAAAATCGAAACAATCAACAAAAATACAAAGAACAAGCAACTAAAAGCAATTAGAACAGCAATAAACTACAATCACACTAAACATCGAAGAACCATAATAGTAGTAGTAGTGGTAGTAGTACGTAGTAGTACGACACACGAAGGGGCTTAGTTCCAACCGCACTTATGGTCGTAACAAGGCAATTGCAATCGTTTTGCGATCTTAAAAAACAGAAAAAGAAACACATGATGTAGCCTGGAATTGAATCAAGTTGCAAGCAGAAGAACGAACAGAATCAGAAATAAATTCATACATAATTAAAGCTAATTGATGAAGAAAATACCTCTCTTTTGCTTGCGATCTTCTTTCTTCAAAATCTGTTTTTGAGAATGTACTGGAAAGTGTAAACGGAAACAAAAGGAGGATTAGTGGGGTTTTATAATAGTAAGTTTCATGGTTGGTCCCCGAGATTTGAGCCAATGTTCGGTTTTCGTCCATCTTTTTAATATTCTGCCTTGGAATGACAGTCAAGTATCCATTTCTTGTATTCCTAGTCACTATTGAGCCAATGTTCGGTTTTCGTCAATCTTTTTAATATTCTGCCTTGGAATGACAGTCAAGTATCTATTTCTTGTATTCCTAGTCACTAATTGAGTTGGTTTTTTTCTTTTAGTTTAGGAGCTATTTAGTTTTAATATAGTAGCACCCTAAACTAACAAATTTGTTCATGTTTAGAAACTACATCTCCATCTATAAAATTTAACTAAGCAACATATTTATCTATAAATTTTGTTTATTTTTCAAAAACTCCCACATCCAACTCTATATATTTATCACTATCTTACTCATAAACACTTATTTTACTTTTTTTTTTATTTCCTACACACTTACAATAAGAATATAAAGAGTTATGTGCAAACTTCTAAATATAAAGTTATGTGCAAACTTCTAAATATAGTGATGTACTTTAGTTTCTATAGTTTTTTTCTCTATTATAGAGATTCCAATATGGCTAGCGATGTTTTTGTTGTTTCCTCTATTATTTTCTCTATATCTATATCTGTAATAATACATTATTAAGGAGATTGGACGGCTACCTTCGTAATTTCATTTTTTTAATCTTCAGGTTTAGAATAAAAACTTTTGCGACTTGCCGGAATTGAACCCGTGACCAACCGCTTAGAAACAAACGTATTAACCAGCGAGCCAAATCTCTTTTTGTTAAAATATCGACTTGTTTATCTTTTGACATGTCTTAAACCACCATTCAACCACCACCTCCATGACCATCTCTACCCCCACCAAATTCTTTATTAAATGACCATATTACCCCTAAAATAGCTAAGTTTTTTTTAACTATGGTTATTATTTTGGACTGAAATGGCACGTTTCAAGAACGTCGAGGAGGGAAATGGCGCAATTTTAAAATTTGGCCTGAAATGACAAAAAATAAACAAAACACAGGGACGGGACGTAAATGATATTTAGTTCTTATTATATTTTGTTTTTCTGTATAGCTCTTAGGAAAAAAAAAAATTGACTGAAAGTTTCAATTTTTCATTCTAAATACACAGAAGAAACTGTGGAAGGTGGGGTCTACTGGTCCACTAAAAATTGCAATGTCTGACTTGCTGACTTGATAGGTGAAACAAAAAAGATGGCAGATTAAAAAAATTGTTATATGAAATGCCTTGTAATAAAAACTAATATAAAGGAGTCTAGCAGACCCAAATTAATAGTATTGATCTTTTGTAACAGTGATGGTGGAAAAATATGTAATTTTAACTGGTAAACGTCGAAAAAAGAAATGTTTTCAGGCTTAAAGAAAAAAGTAGCAATTTTTATGAGATATATAAGAGGGGTTTGATCAAAATTTATATGCATTATCAGTGGATTATCTATTATTGTCTAGGTGGAAATAGCATCTTAGGTCGTTATGCTGCATACCTTTCATTTTGGTTTTTCTTTTTCGAACATAAAAGGGAGCATTTATTCATAACATTTCTGGTTTTAGGTGAGGGTGAAGACGATTTGCTTATTATTTTTTTTGAAAGGTAATTATATAAACAAACGGCTTGACTGGCAAAAAACCAACCGGAACCTACCCAAGATTATAACATATACAACGGGAAACTACACAAATCACTCCAAACTAAGTTACAATGCTTCAATCTACTTTTTAGCCATTGGAATACTTTCTATTATCCACTTATCTAGGCAGTTTTATTATCCACTTAGGAATCCTAGAAAGTATTCCACAACATTGATTTTGTCGTTAAGCATTAATTTTGATGGGTGTTTTAGATTGTTTTTCAATAGTTGAACATCTAACTAAACTATGTTGTGTGATATTGCATCTACTTTTATATGGTTTATTTTGTTGTTTTTATGTCAATTCCTTTGGTTATACTTGATTGCTCTTTGTAAATTAGTTGTCTTGATAAATTAGTATTAAAAATAAATTACGTGAAACCTGCCACGCAACATGCGCCATAAAAACATTACAACCCGCGGCAATGTGCGAGCATTCCCACTAGTTTCACGATGCTATCTCCACTTCCTTTGCCCCTAAACGGACTCTTACTCCGTCGACTATCATTAACACTCCCAAGTTGGCCTGGGAGTTCGTGTTCAATGCCTTGCCAACTGCTCAAAGGTATGTTGATTCCTCTCTGGATCAGAGGATCATGGATGATCAATATTGTCTTTATGTGAGAACTTTGGGAGGAGTGTTGAGATATATCCTGCGTCACTCAATCTCTCTTTTCCCTCTTGCTTCATATGATTTTTGTATGGTTAGTCCTTCCATGGCTTCTGTTTATGCCTCTTGTAGGGTGAGCTCCGGGAGACCCTGGGTCATTTAGAAACGGTTCTCCAGGAGAAAGAATCTGGATAGGAGGATGAGAGAGGCCGCATGGTGAGAGGTCGAGGAGGAAGATCTGAAATATTTCATGGAAACTTAAACAAAAAGAGGAAGTTAACAAACTTTTGGGAATTGTTCGGTTCTTGACGTGGCTTGATCTTCATCCGATGCTCAAACTTAGTTGTTACCTACAATTAGATTTCATTCAAACAATTAGTATTCAAGTTATTTGACCAGAAAACAAAACATTTTTTCTGATTCAGATGGGCCCCCACCACGTGGAAGCGTAAGCCCAGGGGCAGAACTAATTAAGAATGAACCGTCGCACGGACTACAGCTCAACCCCGTATTCGTATTCGCAGTGTAATTTTTTATTTTATTTTATACATAGCCTAACCAAAGACATATACGAGGATACCCCTAAGAGAAAATTAAGAAACTTGATATTATTCATTAAGCCCAAAACATGTTCAGTAACAAAACCTAAATAATTAGTTTTATGATAATTAAGCCTAAATTGTAATAACTGAACTAATAAAGTTCATATAATAGAATAAGTGATCTTGTGCATCTTATGGTTGAAATGGGAACACATAGTTCTTGTCTTTTGGTTTATTGGGTAGTGAAACTAGGGCTGTTCACGAGCCGAACCGAACCGATCAGACCTTTGCTCGTGCTCGGTTCGTTTACAAACCGATCCGAACCGAACCGAACCGAGCGTTTTTTCAACCGAGCCAAAGTCGAGCGAGCGTCTTTCGATCCGAGCATTTTTCGAACGAACGTCGAGCAAATATCGAGTTTCGCAGAATAAACAAGGAAAATGACGATGGAAGTGCTAATTATTAGAATAAAGTGCAGTTTTCGTCCCTGATGTTTCGTCCAATAGAACGCAAGTAAAACTTTAACAAATAACAAGGAATACAAAAACACTCAACTAGTTCTATCGAGATCAACTAAGCGGGAAGATAAATCGTCGACCGATTGAAACATACCCTTGTTCTATCGGAAGTTTGAAATTGAATGAATCGATTGAAGCAAAACCCTGACGAGTTAGCGTCTTGGCGAGTGCCGATGGAGAAATAGAACAACGATGGCCAATGGGGGGTTTTGATTAGGGTCTTGAACATCTGAATCAAATGACGGGTTGAGACTTGAGTATTAATCGACGCTTCACATTTTAGTATTTGAAATTTTGACCCAATTATTCAAATGGATATTTAAATATTGGATAATGGACTATTGGCATTGGATTTCAATTCTAATTAGTTAAATACTTAAATGAGCTCTATTTGAATCTTGGACCAAGCATTGTTAATGTTGATCTCTAGTCATTTCATAAAAATGATACACACACAAACACAAATATATATGTATACATATAGTGTATATATATATATATTAAAAAATAAATCGAGCCGAACCGAACTGAGCGGACCTTTGCTCGTGCTCGGTTCGTTTACAAACCGAACCGATCTGAACCGAGCATTTTTTTAAACGAGCTGAATCGAACGAGCAAATTCTGAGCAATTTCCGAGCGAGCATCGAACGAGCGTCGAGCGCCGAGCAATTTGAACACCCCTAATGTCACACCCCGAATTTCCACATGTCACCGGCGGGCCCGGTGGGGAGTATCGTGACGTGGTTGGCAACATAATAGTCAAACAACACAATATTTAAATGCACAGCGGAAGCAAAAGATAAATATATTACATTCCGAATATAAAGTAATATCCAGTATTACAACGGAAAGTAAAGGATCCACAGGCGGATCTTAAAACATAAACATTGTTCAACAGACTTTAGGCGCCTAGAACTTGCAAGATTCCTTATAAACGCCCTGAGCTTCCAGCCAATTACGTTCAGTACCTGTCACTTAACCCTTTTGGAAAATACGTCAGTTTTCACTAGTAAATACACTCAACCGACTCATTTTGAAAAGGTTTAATAAAATTGATTTGGATGCACGTGGCACAAACTCTTTATAACTTTGGGACAATTATATTTATAATCTTGTATACAGATTTACATGTTCGTTGTACGTTCAGGGCCCGATGTACAAACCGAGTCAGATTAACAGACACACCACAAGTATAGGCCCACAAGAGAGTGAGATACCGTTGTTCCTTAAGCAACTGTCAGGTGTATGCCTACACCCCGTGCTTAAGACGTGGCCATTTTATAATACAATGATGTCAAGGATATCCGGGACATGGTCATTAACCCCTAAAGGCTTTTATTTCAAACAATACAGATTAAACCGGGTTACCTAAATAATTTAATCACAATACGACTAAACATTCAATACCCGACCAAGCGATATTATTATAATACCGTATCCCAAGCCCGTATAGGGAAAATAAGTTAAGGGTATTTACCTGAGCTAGCTCCTGTCTTAAATAGCAAGAATTTTAATAACTCAGCCGTATTCACTTAAGTAAGCGTAGGTACAATTTACCAGAAGGCTCTAGTCTGGAATGATGGTATAAATAACCAATTAGAATACTAACGGGTCTTTAATTAAGCCTAAACTTAGACCGGTTAGTTTTAAAGAAAGATACGGTTCAAACGCATGAATAAGCGAAGACCGGAATAGAATGTGTTTTAGACCCGAGAAGTTTGAAGACTTGTATAATATGGGTAATCTAAACACCTTCTGGATTTTGAAATGAAAATGATAAGGTTCGACCCGTTCCGGTTAATTTATGTAAACTAGTTACAAAAACCCGTTCCGGTTAATATATGCGTAACGGGTAACCGAAAGAGTCATACACAAGTTCCATAAGTTAATATGCTTTAAATATGTTGTGATATCAGTAGGATACCTTCCATTATGCCCAAAACGAGTTTAATCTCAATTTAAGCCCCGTAGGGGTATTTTGGTCATTTTAAAGATTATAAAAGAGGTTAATTGAAATTCTAAGATTCGGGTCCAAATACATCAGTAAAATAACTTATTTTATTGGGTCATATCAGTTGGTAATAGGTCTTATATGACAAATTGGTTTTAAACTCAAACTATGCGTTTAATACTCTTTAAAAACCATTTTAAGCGATTTCCGGGTTATACCGGAAATCTGAGTTTTCTGATTAGGTTATAAAGTTCAAAATACTTTATTTATTATATAAAATCAGAAGCAATTGGATTGGTGTCAAAATATTATGTAGAACTCATTTTATGACCGAAAAGGGTATAATCGGTATTTACCGAATCAATGCCATAACCTTAAGTTATGAGCAGGTTAAAAATAATAAAAAATCTTTAAAAATCCCAAAATATTATATTACATCAGTGGGTAAAAGGTTTGGTGTCCAAAATTGGGTTTAGATAGGCTTTATGCTAATTGCGCCTTTTAATTACTAAAAGGCGTTATAATTACGCTAATGAGCATAACTCCTAATCTAGACCTCCAACTGATGTGAAATTTTAGGAACATGTTTATAATTCAGTATCAAAGATTATTGTCCTTTCACATATTCAAAAATCTTGTTTTATGGTAAAAAGGGCATATTGGTCAACATTTAAGCAATTAACGGAAACATGTAAACGAATCGGATAATCAACGAACCAACCACAGAGGGTTATGCTAACATGTAGCCTGGTCCTAAGGAAGCTCTAAGGCATTTCCAAATCATACTAAATCGGTTCAGAACTGAAGTCAAAGCAAAAGTCAAAGTTTTGCGACTTTCGGTTCCGAACCGGGTCTAAACAGAAAATTGTCGGGTCGAACATGCTTAGACATGTTCTTACATTTATTACTAAGTTACAAGAGTAATAAAACAGGTTGCAAAGCTTCTACATTGATAATTACATGTTAATTCGCAATTTAGCATTCTGTTGACTTTTTCTAAACAACTTTGACCCGACATTTGATCTAGTTAGAGTGGGAATCAGAGGGTGCCCTTTTAAGGGTTTATTGCCCACATAATTACCAACTTATAACTACCTCCAATTCGACTAATCACTGGACCATTAATGATTAATCGCTAAGTCAACCGTTAATTACGACGGTTTGACTTTTAAGCTAAAACTAAGTAAAAACTCAACTATGAAAGGTTAAGCATACTTACTGAAGTCCTATGCACGATTAGGAAGGCTTAGGGTCTGCTCTTAAGCTCCAAGAAGCTCCAGAATTGCAGAAGGAATGAGTGATCAAAATGGTTGCAACAAGAGGCCTTTTATAGTGTTTAATCTCACTTAGATCATTGACACACAAGCCTAGCAATGTTTCCAGATCATTAACACATGTCCCTAAGTCCTAAAATTAGTAGGGGATGCGCATGGAAGTGAAAATATCTGATCTAAGTCGGTTCCAAGGCTGAACAGCCAACTTTCATGATTTTCTGCATCTGGGCGTTGCTTACGGACCGTAAGGGTGGACCTTTACGGTCCATAAGCCATTCATCAGGGCAATTCTTTCTTTTTCAGTTTGCATCCTTGGCTCTTGGTCCTTCGAAAGGTCAATCCACCTTTATTCTTTGCATTTTGAGCCCTCCAAATTTACTTATAAGGGTTCAAGACTTAAACCTTTTTTGTTAAGTCCTTGGCCACTTTGTTATTACCCGAAAAGTCATAATTTTCAACGTTGACGCTTTAACCCCTCGTATACGAATTTGATCATAACTTTCTCATACGATAACGAAACTTTATGAAATTTTTATCATGCATTCTAGTGAGCATAATTAATCGTTACAAAGATTCGGGTTTGCTAAAAGGTCACTCAGAGGTATAACTTAAACATGTTGACACATTTAACCCGTGTAGTTTGTAATCTCTCACTTTCTTTCACAATTAGCTTTGCATGATCCATGATTTATTCGTGTAAGGGTATGAGCATCATGTAGGGGTACTGTAAAGTATATTTATCCCTTGTTGACATTTTGGAACCCTTATATTCACATACTTTCCATGTTTGTCAACTTTAGTCCCTCTAGAGTATACTTTCACACGTTCAAGTTTATGACACTTGTCAATACATTATAGGACGTGAATTTTCGGGGTGTTACATCCTCACCCCCTTAAAAGAAATCTCGACCTCGAGATTTGTTAAAATGCTGGAAGTACTTTTTGTCGCATAATGGACTTAACTCCCATAACATATCTGGAGTCTTTCGAAGCTCCCAAAGTGACTCCTATATTAGGTACATGTATCCTTTTGGAGCTTCTTCACCTGTCGATCCTCAATCAACATAGGTCTCTCATTATACCATAAATCTGCATAACATTATGTGATAATGCTTCTCAATTTATTGGTGGAACACATCCTTAAATCATTAGTGTGTTAATGCATTGCGATCTCCGGTAAGCTCCTTAAATAGGTTTTAACTTATAAGCTATTTGATCTTGATACCTTCGATTTACTTCGAATGATTCCATATATATTCAGAGCTTAACTAGCCTGATAGATTAACAAATTTGGCACACCCTTCCTGGGTGATATCTTTTGTTGAACCTTATTCCTTAACAAGGATTTAGGAGGGTTGCTACTTTTATAAATTCTTGATTTTCTGCCGAATACTGGCATCTTACAGATGATTAGGGATTTGTATGATCTTATTCGTTGTTTCCAATGCAACTTCCAGATCCAGATAAGTGGACTTTCCAAAGTCTCGTCCATCCAACGGATGTTTTGATATTTCATCTTTACAAGGTCTCCAAAGGAGCAGCCTTGAGGCTTATATATCAACTATTTTAAAAAAACTTATCTTAAGGTGAGATGGTTATTCTAACCACCGCTTAACTAATTTTAAGGAATAGCTAATCTTTGTCGTTAGTCAAACAATTCGACGATCCTGGGCAACTGATGGCGATTCTTAATAGTTGCTTAATTAGGGTTGCGGTAAACAATGCATAAGCAAAATGAACCGTCTTTCATAACTAACTACACCGAATTCTCAGGATATTGAGTTAGGCTATATGAATCCATATCTTAAAACTTACTTAACCAGGGTTTTCGATTCTTCCAATAATGGTACTAGCTGTCTTGGAGATTTCATAATAATGCAGCCCTAAATGGGATATAAATCTTAACTCTATTTGCCTCCCAGGGGTAAACAGGGTAATCTTAGGAGAAGATAATCAAGGTACAAGGAGGTTACAGAGATTTCCATATCTCAGGCTCCAGTTCATCAACCATTGCTTGTGTCAAATAAGTGACACATTTATGTTACAATTCCACGAATTCCTTAATCGGGAACATCTACTTGGACAATTCTATTTTCAGATATCTTCTTTGAATACCATTAGTTGACTTTAGTACCATATGATCATTGGGATATCTTTGTGGTTCCATGCATTAAACCTCCATACAGATCAGGCATGGAAGCAATCTATGGAACTTATTAAGATACCTCAATTCTCATACGGCGGTTTTGTCATACCATTTGGTATTCGTAATCAATAGGGATTAAAGAGATATCAATTACAAGTGAATGTACTTTATCTGTAGAGAGGGTACATTAGGACTTTCTACGGTTTGCTATTGTAGTATCATTAGCATGCGTCGCATCATCAATGGCGCGATTGTCTGTTGTCTTATCCGAGTTTGTCATACTCGATATTTGATTCCTATTACCAGATGAATCATTTACTTAGTTGCAATCCAACAACTGCTATTCATCACCCTGATGGCCTTAACATATACTACCCATGGTTTCATTAAACTATACAGGCCAATAAGGCACTAACATTCTTAATGAACGTTATTTTAAAAATATATCAATATCACTTAGCCTAGGTCACAACAGACCATCAATGGCATTTAAGGGTTGGACCTAGTCCATCACCTTTTTGACAGGGGATCAAAATGTCACATCTGTCTTTATTATACTGATGAATTTGGACAGCTTGAAAGTTTGCCATAAGGGTATCAGAAAAGAGTGATTCCTAATAGATATAAAATATCAATCTAGGATTTGTTGGAGCATTTTCTAAAGTATCATCGGCCAATTTCTACCTCGCATTAAATGACCGGAGTCCTAATCAGGCGGAGACAACAGTTCTCAACATTTATCATTCATTATAGAATCATATGTGCCAGTATCAATTAAATTTATGCATAAACTGCTTGATATGGAAAGGTACCTGCTATATAGTTATCATTCTGCACCATCTCTTGGGCGTTCATCTGGAAGACTCATGCGTTTGCTTTCTTGGCTTCTTCAGGCTTCTTTTGATTCCTAGGGCAGTTGGTCCTGATATGCCCCTTCTCGTTGCAACCATAACAGGTTGCATCTTTCAACTTCTTGCAATCCAAGGTTTTATGTTCCTTAGACTTGCAGATTCCACAGGGTAGAGGCTGAGACTCAAATCTGCATTTCCCAAGGTGGTATTTCTTACAGGTTTTGCACCTGGTCTTCTCATCCAACTGCTGGTTGCCTTTCTTAAACCCGGAACTCTTCTTATCCTCAAAGTTCCTCTTTTTCTTCCTATCGGAACGATGAGAATCCTCATCCTCCCTTTCACGCTTTCCATCTTCAGAGGCTTTGGCAGCCTTGTTTCTGACCACATCGAGTGTGAGAGATAGCGACAGATCTGCCACTGACCTAAATGTAGTAGGTCTCGATGCTTTTACACTTGCCTTTATTTCGGGGGCTAGACCCCCAATAAAGCGAGCTATTCGCTTTGGTTCTGGTGTGATCAAATAAGGAACCAATCGAGACATGGTAATGAAACTTGTAAGGTATGCTTGACAATCTAAGTTCTCCATGACTAATGTCAAGAATTCAGTCTCAATTTTCTCAACTTCATGTTGAGGACAGTAATTTTCTTTGATAAGAGCAACGAACTGATCCCAAGTCATGTTGTACAAAGGGATCTTCCCCGTAGCTTGGATCAGTGACCTCCACCAAGCTAGAGCTTCTCCTTTAAAAGATTGTGAAACAAATTTCACAACATCTTGTTCCGCACAACCGCTGATGTCAACAACAGTGTCCATCTCCTCGAGCCATGTCATGCAATCGATGGCTCCTTCTTCTCCTGTAAAGTCTCTGGGCTTGCAGGAGACAAAATATTTATATGAGCAGGTCTTAACTGGTGCCTCTTGATGAAGCACAACCTGTCTTGACGGAACACTCCTCTGGTTTGACGAGTTATGAACATCGTCTTCCTTTGACTCGTGTGATTTAGAAGGGGGCTTACTACGAGCCACAGATAGAGTCTTAGAGTGTGTATCACTTGATTCATCATACTGTCTGTCGAGAGCTTGTGTAACGGCATTATCTATTAATGCCCGCAGTTCCTCGCCAGTTATATTAACTCTGGTAGCATCATTATTTTCCCTCAGGTGGCTGTTGACCTCATCCGATCCCGCCATGTAGTTTGATTGCTACATAAATATTAACAATGATTTATTCTGAGGTTATTATGGAATCATCATTTTTTTTGACGATTCATCAACCATGGTAATATAAACCATATTGGTTAATTTGTTAGTTATATTTAATTAGTATTTTCATTATAATTTATCCTAGTTATAAAACATTAAGGATATTAAAGTGGCGCAAAAGGCCTAGTCACAAGGACAGTTTTAAATTTATAAGCCATGATTTCGGAGAATCGAGGCATTAAGGTTTGAACATATTTCACTACCTTTTCTTGACAGAGAGCCAAAAACTTCAACTGTCTTTTATCCCTTAGGACAATAAGTATGGCCCGTAGGCATTTCATCACTTATGGATGTTTATAATGTGATCATCTTCATTTGATGATATTAGTCAAGATCGCATTGATCATACAAATTATTATGCTTGGACGTAGTCCAACATCTTTAGACGGGGGTCAAAGACCACCACTGTCATTTTATTATCGGATAACAAGTTTGGCCCGTAGGAACTTCATCACTAATGGATGTTTATTTCAAATAAGGGAATTTAGATTAACCCCCTTTTTAAAGATGACCTGTGTGACTTTAACGATTCACAGTTTGCCAAAAATGTTAACATACTTACAGATGTTAACAGGGATGTGAATCTCTTGAATAGGTCCTGCCATCTTGGCCTCGTCATATAGGCTAGGTTTACCTTTAAGATTCCTTTTTAATAATTAACGCAGAACAATCCTAAATTGGAATGTTAACAAGGATCTGAATCTAATTGGGGAAACTACCATCTTGGCCCTGTCTTAAGGTGACATATGGCTAGGTCTTGTCCCTTTTTAAATTTTGCCATTTTATTATAATGGTAGATCTTATAATCATAGGAATGATATTTTAAATATAATCGTTCCATTAAAATTTAAACAAGTATATGGTTGCCCTAAACGGGACTTCTAATAAAAATGACTTGCCCATGCAAGGGCTAATCAGAAAAATAACAAAGGAACCAAATAAAACAAATTTGGATTAGTCCTATGTTCTTGTCTAGACTCAAGAATGTGCAACTGTGTAACAGAGATTAAACACAAAAGACTAGTGTTCAATTCACTCAGTGTTGGCTCTGATACCAACCTGTCACACCCCGAATTTCCACGTGTCACCGGCGGGCCCGGTGGGGAGTATCGTGACGTGGTTGGCAACATAATAGTCAAACAACACAATATTTAAATGCACAGCGGAAGCAAAAGATAAATATATTACATTCCGAATATAAAGTAATATCCAGTATTACAACGGAAAGTAAAGGATCCACAGGCGGATCTTAAAACATAAACATTGTTCAACAGACTTTAGGCGCCTAGAACTTGCAAGATTCCTTATAAACGCCCTGAGCTTCCAGGCAATTACGTTCAGTACCTGTCACTTAACCCTTTTGGAAAATACGTCAGTTTTCACTGGTAAATACACTCAACCGACTCATTTTGAAAAGGTTTAATAAAATTGATTTGGATGCACGTGGCACAAACTCTTTATAACTTTGGGACAATTATATTTATAATCTTGTATACAGATTTACATGTTCGTTGTACGTTCAGGGCCCGATGTAGAAACCGAGTCAGATTAACAGACACACCACAAGTATAGGCCCACAAGAGAGTGAGATACCGTTGTTCCTTAAGCAACTGTCAGGTGTATGCCTACACCCCATGCTTAAGACGTGGCCATTTTATAATACAATGATGTCAAGGATATCCGGGACATGGTCATTAACCCCTAAAGGCTTTTATTTCAAACAATACAGATTAAACCGGGTTACCTCAATAATTTAATCACAATACGACTAAACATTCAATACCCGACCAAGCGATATTATTATAATACCGTATCCCAAGCCCGTATAGGGAAAATAAGTTAAGAGTATTTACCTGAGCTAGCTCCTGTCTTAAATAGCAAGAATTTTAATAACTCAGCCGTATTCACTTAAGTAAGCGTAGGTACAATTTACCAGAAGGCTCTAGTCTGGAATGATGGTATAAATAACCAATTAGAATACTAACGGGTCTTTAATTAAGCCTAAACTTAGACCGGTTAGTTTTAAAGAAAGATACGGTTCAAACGCATGAATAAGCGAAGACCGGAATAGAATGTGTTTTAGACCCGAGAAGTTTGAAGACTTGTATAATATGGGTAATCTAAACACCTTCTGGATTTTGAAATGAAAATGATAAGGTTCGACCCGTTCCGGTTAATTTATGTAAACTAGTTACAAAAACCGTACCGGGCGCGTATATGCGTAACGGGTAACCGAAAGAGTCATACACAAGTTCCATAAGTTAATATGCTTTAAATATGTTGTGATATCAGTAGGATACCTTCCATTATGCCCAAAACGAGTTTAATCTCAATTTAAGCCCCGTAGGGGTATTTTGGTCATTTTAAAGATTATAAAAGAGGTTAATTGAAATTCTAAGATTCGGGTCCAAATACATCAGTAAAATAACTTATTTTATTAGGTCATATCAGTTGGTAATAGGTCTTATATGACAAAATGGTTTTAAACTCAAACTATGCGTTTAATACGCTTTAAAAACCATTTTAAGCGATTTCCGGGTTATACCGGAAATCTGAGTTTTCTGATCAGGTTATAAAGTTCAAAATACTTTATTTATTATATAAAATCAGTAGCAATTGGATTGGTGTCAAAATATTATGTAGAACTCATTTTATGACCGAAAAGGGTATAATCGGTATTTACCGAATCAATGCCATAACCTTAGGTTATGAGCAGGTTAAAAATAATTAAAAATCTTTAAAAATCCCAAAATATTATATTACATCAGTGAGTAAAAGGTTTGGTGTCTAAAATTGGGTTTAGGTAGGCTTTATGCTAATTGCGCCTTTTAATTACTAAAAGGCGTTATAATTACGCTAATGAGCATAACTCCTAATCTAGACCTCCAACTGATGTGAAATTTTAGGGACATGTTTATAATTCAGTATCAAAGATTATTGTCCTTTCAGATATTCAAAAATCTTGTTTTATGGTAAAAAGGGCATATTGGTCAACATTTAAGCAATTAACGGAAACATGTAAACGAATCGGATAATCAACGAACCAACCACAGAGGGTTATGCTAACATGTAGCCTGGTCCTAAGGAAGCTCTAAGGCATTTCCAAATCATACTAAATCGGGTCAGAACTGAAGTCAAAGCAAAAGTCAAAGTTTTGCGACTTTCGGTTCCGAACCGGGTCTAAACAGAAAATTGTCGGGTCGAACATGCTTAGACATGTTCTTACATTTATTACTAAGTTATAAGAGTAATAAAACAGGTTGCAAAGCTTCTACATTGATAATTACATGTTAATTCTCAATTTAGCATTCTGTTGACTTTTTCTAAACAACTTTGACCCGACATTTGATCTAGTTAGAGTGGGAATCAGAGGGTGCCCTTTTAAGGGTTTATTGCCCACATAATTACCAACTTATAACTACCTTTAATTCGACTAATCACTGGACCATTAATGATTAATCGCTAAGTCAACCGTTAATTACGACGGTTTGACTTTTAAGCTAAAACTAAGTAAAAACTCAACTATGAAAGGTTAAGCATACTTACTGAAGTCCTATGCACGATTAGGAAGGCTTAGGGTCTGCTCTTAAGCTCCAAGAAGCTCCAGAATTGCAGAAGGAATGAGTGATCAAAATGGTTAAAACAAGAGGCCTTTTATAGTGTTTAATCTCACTTAGATCATTGACACACAAGCCTAACAATGTTTCCAGATCATTAACACATGTCCCTAAGTCCTAAAATTAGTAAGGGACACGCATGGAAGTGAAAATATCTGATCTAAGTCGGTTCCAAGGCTGAACAACCAACTTTCACGATTTTCTGCATCTGGGCGCTGCTTACGGACCGTAAGGGTCGACCTTTACGGTCCGTAAGCCATTCATCAGGGCAATTCTTTCTTTTTCAGTTTGCATCCTTGGCTCTTGGTCCTTCGAAAGGTCAATCCACCTTTATTCTTTGCATTTTGAGCCCTCCAAATTTACCTATAAGGGCTTCAAGACTTAAACCTTTTTTGTTAAGTCCTTGGCCACTTTATTATTACCCGAAAAGTCATAATTTTCAACGTTGACGATTTAACCCCTCGTATACGAATTTGATTATAACTTTCTCATACGATAACGAAACTTTATGAAATTTTTATCATGCATTCTAGTGAGCATAATTAATCGTTACAAAGATTCGGGTTTGCTAAAAGGTCACTCAGAGGTATAACTTAAACATGTTGACACATTTAACCCCTGTAGTTTGTAATCTCTCACTTTCTTTCACAATTAGCTTCGCATGATCCATGATTTATTCGTGTAAGGGTATGAGCATCATGTAGGGTTACTGTAAAGTATATTTATCCCTTGTTGACATTTTGGAACCCTTATATTTACATACTTTCCATGTTTGTCAACTTTAGTCCCTCTAGAGTATACTTTCACACGTTCAAGCTTATGACACGTGTCAATACATTATAGGACGTTAATTTTCGGGGTGTTACACCTAAGTGAAACTAGCTTTGGTTTTACCAGTTGCAACCGCAACCGTTGAAAGTTGTTTTTTTTTTTTAAATTGAAGATTATCAAAACGGATTTACGCAATCGAATGGGCCCGTAATTTTTGAACAATGTCATGTTTGTGCGGTCGAAAATGATTTTTTTCATAAAGTAAAAGATGACGATGTGATGGAACGATTTCAATCTATGAAAAAATGAAGATGCCAAATCTATTAGTTATTTGTTTACTTTATTAATTTATTGTCTTTTTTTTTTAATATTGTATGATTGCACGGTAAAAAAAAATTATGATACCCCTGATTTAATGGGCTAGTTCCGCCAGTGGGTAAGCCCATTCTCTCGCATGGCGCGAGGGCTACTTACTTAACCAGATCCATTGACGGGTTCCCCCTCGCCAAGCGGAGGGGCCAGGTCTCTCCCTGGCGACGCTCGAGGGAGACTTTTTAAGAAGGTTGTCAGTGTTTTCCAATTTTCTCATACTCAAGCCATTTTTTTCAACTTTTCACTAAGTTTATACTCAAGTTGGTCCAAACCCAAACTACTCTATCTATCACTCCCACTCATTGATCTCTTGTTTACTCTCTTATTTTTCATTATGAAATAATAACTAAAATTCATCTCATTACATAAAACAAATAATCTTGTTACATACATCTCTTTTGTTGCTTTTCTTTTTTCCTTTAAAACATTTAGGATGACTATAAAGTTTTATAATCTCACTTACACAGAAAAATCACCTTACAATTATGACAATGACTCCAGGATAGAAATCGCCAAGTATATTCAAGCCCCATGTGTCAATTATTGAAGGATGTGGGGACACGTGAGCCCAATATGCACATAATTGATAATGACACCCACTATACACACACTCCTATAATCTTATTTTCATATTTGTAGTGCATATGGACCGTATAGTCTTATACGGCCTGTATAGAATGCTATTGCACAGAAATAAATGCAGTGGAATGTTTTTTTTTGTTTTACATGTATACGTGTTGGTGCATATGTCTGTTGACTTCGTCTTGTATCGAGTCGTGTAATAGAATTGATAGATCAAGTCACGAAATACGAGAAAAATGGGAAATAGCACAGAACAGACCAGTTCGTACGAACTGGCAGTTCGTGCGAACTGGACTTGACCAGTTCGTACGAACTGGCTTGTCCTGCTTCCTGCGAACTGGGGAGGCTATATATAGGTGACTTAAGTCTTCATTTGTAAGGTGTGTGATTGCGGTAGCGAAGCTCTGCCGAAGTGTCTCCAAGCCTGTAAACGTTGTGAAATCAATACAAGAGACAGTTAAAGTGATTCTATGTGCAAAACAAGCAAAATGAAGATCAAGTCATCGAATTCCGCCTTTGATTTGGTCAAGAACTCTTCTGATCGACTCGTTTAGGTCGAATCTCGATCCTACAAGTGGTATCAGAGCTCAGGAGGAGGAGTTCTTACCATTTTAGCTTGTTTTCACCGAGATTTCTGATTTCTACTCATTCTTCTACTCATTTTTCAAAATTAATCAAGGTTTTACGGTTAAAATGATCTGATTTTCACATATAACAAGCGAAATACTGTTTTAATCAATCCTTGAAAAAATCAGACCCAAATTCGACCAAAAACTTGATAAAATTGACCAAAATGATGAACTTTTGGACCAGATCGTTCGAAATTGGAATCCAGGTCGCTTGAAATCAGTTCAGTTCGTGTGAAATTGGACTTCAGGTCATGTGAACCATAGTTCAGTTTGCACGAAGTGGTTAAAAGCTTTCAGTTCGTGTGAAAATACCTCAGTTCGTGCGAACTGACATCCAAGTCTTGTGAAACTAGGTTCAGGTCGCTTGAAAATCATCACCTGTTCGGGCCACTTAGTCAACTTGATTAACATTGTCAGTCAATTTTTTCTGTTTCATTTACTACATCACGTGAATACATGTGCTAAGTATCAGCAGCCCATATGATGTGATTCATTTACTCGGCCCAATCACAATATATGAACAACAGGTTTGTTGGTCCAATTTAATATCAAAGCTATCCACTATAGTGTTGGTCCAATGAGAATAGAATACAAATTAATGATGTCAGCCATCTTTGTAAAAATCACATGAATCATTAATTGTATTAGTCAAATGAAAATCATATATAGTCAAAAGTTTGCTGTATAAATAAAATTGGTCCAATAGTTTACATTTGTGTAAATCAGCTCACGTGATTTTTGTCAGACCAAAATATAGTCTGTTTGCATGTGAGAACTTAGTGAAAATTAAAATTCTTTGTTGAGATCATAAAAGTCACGGTTTTAACTCAGGTCGCACGGGTTGATTTTGAGGTGGAAATTTTGTCAGATTGCTTGTAATTTTGAATCAGGTCGAACGGGTTGTGTAAACATCACATCAGGTTGTTTATAGTGTGGATAAAATGTTTGACGAACAGGAAAACGATATACTTGAAAGTTTAAATGATTGGTTTGATGTGTATTGGGATTAGAGGAAAGGAGATGAGTATAAGAATGTTTGGGTTAAAAGACTTGAATATTTTTTGTGCAAGAAAAATGAAATGTTGAATGAGTTGGAAAGCCGGTTTACTGATATACTTGAAAAACTAAAAAGGTATGAGATAAGGATGTCAAATGCTGAAAAAGTATCAAAATTTGCTGACGCGTTACCTTCAGAGTGGGATGAATTTTTGAGTGAACTGAAAAAGAATTCTAGATTCTCAAATTTCTATCCAGGTGAATTTATCAATAAGCTTAAAACACACAATTATGAAAATAATCAGAAAAAGAAAGGTTTGATGAATGAAATAGAAAAGAATCTAGATAAAATAAGTTTAGATGTGATTCATGAAATATTTAGAAGAGTCAATATATGTTTTGCAGCAAAAAATGTTTTGACATATGATATTAAGAGGGGTTGTTATATAGATAGAAATTTGAATCCTCTTGATTTTGTTCAAATTTTTTCTGCAGGAACATTCAAGACAGAGACAAAGTCGATTCCAAAGATTGAAGGATCCAAGAAAAATGGAACTTCAAATTCTGAATCAGTGTGCTCAAATTGTGATAAATCTAGATCAGACAATGTCAAACTCTTGAAAGATGTGGAGAGTTTGACATTAGAGAACAAAATTTTAAAAGAAAATGAAAAAGAATTTCAAAATAAAATAACATTTTTAGAAAATTAAAAATTAAAAAAGATTTTTAAAATCAAATAAAAATTTTAAAAGAAAATGAAAAAGAATTTCAAAATAAAATAAAATTTTTAGAAAATGAAAAAATTAAAATTTGAAATAGATTTTAATAATCAAATAAAAATTTTAGAAAATGAAAAATCTGTTTTCAGTAAAAATAATATTGAAAAACAAAAGACAATAAATTCTCATCTTGATAAAATCATTCAACTTGAAAAAGAAGTTGAAAGTGCTAAAAATAAAATTGGTGATTTAGAAAAGAAATTGAAAGATTTTGAGACGTCGTCATTAATACGAGATCATATATGTCCAAAACCGTTCAATGAAAATAAAGAGGAAATTCCAATAAGTGACAATGTCACAAATTATGACAAAGTCATAATTGAAGATTGTGATGATAAATCTGATGATGAAAATGATAAAAGAAAAATATTTTTGAAATTAAAAGAAAAATTTCAAGAAACTGTTTTACAGTCTACTGAAAAAGGTGAATGCTCAATGCAAAAACCTTTTAAGAAGAATGTAGAACAAAAACAAAACAAAAATTCTGAAAATTTTCAAAACAACAATAAAAGATCATCAATTCAGTCATTCAATCGTTATAAAAAATCACAAAAAGTTGAAAATTTAAACTCACAAAAAGTTGGTAATAAGTGGTGCAGGTTTGACCGCAGTGCTTCAAAGACAAATCCTGGTGATGATAGGCGAAGGAAAAGTCATGACTACCACAAAGCCAAACAATGTTATGATCTAAATGTTTGGTATGAAAGTGGTGAATGGTACGATAACTGAGTGTGTTACAAATGTGGTTTTAGAGGACACATTGCTGTTAACTGCCATAGACAGAGGCTTGAGACAAGAAGATGCTATGAATGTCATATCAAAGGTCATATTGCCAGAGATTGCCCAATGAGATCAAAGGGAAGATCGAGGGCTGAATCTCAGAGAAATGTGAAGAAAACAGTTAAAGTTGAAGAAAAGCCCAAAGAACAGAAAGTGAAGTTGTCACAAGGGCAGAAAAATCGACTGAGATTGAAAAGAAAGAAAGCAAGGGAGTATCTTACAAAGATTTTGTCCTCGGATACAACCGTTGATTCAGATAAAAGTTCTGATAAATCGTTTTACTCAACAAAACATGATCAGTCAGGTAAAACGAATTCATCAGATACAAATCTGAGGACAAAAGAGAGAATTAAGAAATCAGATAACAGCTCTAGCAATGATTCTGATTCGACAAAATCAGAGGAGCTATTTTCTGGCGATGAATTTGTTTCTTCAAAAACAAAGGAGCCAATTTCTAGCAATGATTATGATTCGACAAAATCAGAGGAGCTACTTTCTGGCGATGAATCTGACTCGTCAAAGTCAGAAGAGCCACAAGTTGAGATAAAAGGTGAAAAGACAGTACCGCCAATGGATGATGTCAACTTTCCACCATTGCGGGTTGCAAATTTAAAACAAAAAGATAAAAAAACTGAGATTTCAAATCAATTCTATTCTGAAAAGAAAGAATTCGATGTTGAAAAAGTTTTCAATGGGAAAGTTAAACATATTTTTGGAAACATGGTCAATGGTAAGGCCAAGGGCGTAAAAGAATTTTACGAATCCAAAAGGTATGTTCAAAAACCTGTTGAAAGTGAACAGGTTACACCCAAGGTTGGTCAGGCTTGGGTGACAGCATTCTCTAGTTAAAATCCTGACTTGCCGGAGCTCCCAAGTTGGTAATCGTGGAGCATGAATCGGCATCATTCTTGAAAAATGTT
Organism: Helianthus tuberosus; assembly: GCA_030545235.1. Classification (NCBI taxonomy): domain Eukaryota; kingdom Viridiplantae; phylum Streptophyta; class Magnoliopsida; order Asterales; family Asteraceae; genus Helianthus; species Helianthus tuberosus. The sequence goes on from CM060362.1 coordinate 9,101,896, forward strand.
TTTGTGAAAAACTTACAAGTGTTATATTTTTACAAGTGGTTGAAAAAACAATGTGATGTAACCCCATGTTTGTGAAATGACACACAAAACTTATTTTCCGGAAAAACCATTTTGATTAAAACAAACTTAAGTGTTTTGAAATCATAATGGGAAAATAGTTTGTTGTCAGGGGGAGTTCTGATTGTTTATGCCAAGTGGATGGAGAATTGAAACAATTCACATCAGTTTGTCATTTTATTTTGTACAGTCTGTTTTCAAATTTTCCCGGAAAATCAAAATTGAAACATATTTTGATTTTAGGGTGAGTATAAATTTTTTAGAAATTTTGAAAATTTGAAAAATCCAAAAACATGATAAAACCTATAAAAATTCAAAAACATTTGAAAAATCAAATAGAGTTTTGTGTAAAAAGAGGAAATGATAGTACATCAATGGACTATCAGTGCACGCTAGAGAAATGTAAAGTTTTATAAAGTTTTAAACAGTTTCACTAGGGATGTGTCGATAGGCTCAGCTAAGACTAGTAGTTTTGCGATAATGATACAAACATAATGCAAAAAGCCTAAGTCTGGTGGGAAACACGGTCGAGAACGCATAGTACTTAGTTTTGTCCTTCTTGACTGTGTGCCTACTCGGTAATTGCTGATTGTCGAAAGACATAAAACTGGTTAAGTTTGTGAGCTTTCACAACTTTGCTAAAAAATCACTGTGATACTGTGTTTTCATTTTGCAAAGATTTAAACTTGTTTTATTTCTTTATTTTTGTTTAAGCATTGGACATCCTCTGTGTATACATGAGTATCGATCTGGATGTTATTGCCTAAACATTCTGCTTTATTTTCTTTGGTGTTTCGTTTAAGCTTTGGATTACCTCTGCGTATACGGGAGTATCGACCTGGTGGTTAAAGCCTAAACAACTTCAACTTGTTTTTATTTCTTATTTTGTTTAAACATTGGACTTTCTCTGCGTATACGGAAGTATCGACCTGATTGTTAATGTTTAAACATTCTGCGTTATTTTTACACAAATCACAGTTGATGAAAGTTTAAAGGCATTACTTGAGTTAGTGTATTACATGATGAGGGGATATGCTAAGATCGTGGGGTCCATAGGACTTTAGTGTTATCTAATGTACCTTAATCGTATCAGTAAGCATTACGAACATCTTAGAGGAGTTTAAGTGGATCACAATATCGATGATCTAAGGTGAATTGTTTAAAAGCTTTAAGTGATAATGTTTAGATCAACAGTGTAGCTGATTTGTCTCATTAAACTGATATGATCCTCTAACGCAAACTCACAAAAATATATCTCTATATAGTTTATTTCCTTAAATCCAAAAATATTTTAGTGTGTTTTAGCATAAAAATTTTGAAAATTCAAAAAGATTTTGTTTCATCTTATTTTCGACAACTGATGTTGGAAAGCTGATTTTCAAAATTCCTAGTGCTAAACATGATGAACCACATTGGGTTGGGAGAGTTTGTTGAAAATGTTTAATGTTACATATATAAAGGTTTTTGAGAAAAATCGTATGATTAGTTAATCAAGGTCATTCATTTGAACTTGATGTAACTATTACTGTTGATGATGTATGATTTCTACCAGTAAGTTGTTCAAATTGTTAAAAATTGAAAACTTATGTTTTGGGTAGAGAATGTGCAGGAAATGTTGAAAAAGCTAGGTTTCGATTCCTGAGGATTAATGCCAGGTTTTCGATCCTAAGCTACAGATAAAGATTACCAGACTGCGATCCCAACATATTGATAGGGGGAGTCTGAAGACGAAAAAGCCAGGTTCCTGATCCTAACGCTCCTGAAGCTGTGAAAGAGCCAAGAACCGTTCTGAACCTGTGAAAACATTAGAGCCAGATTCTGATCTTGGGATAGTACCTGTAAGTGCTTGAAGAGCCAGGATACAATTCTGGAGAAGAGTTTGGAAAGCCAGGTTACAGTTATGGAAGAGAAAGAGAAGAAGAGAGAGATGGATGGAGACTTACAGTGTCAAATACTTTGAAAGAGCGTGAGAAGACTGATCAAGACTGAAGAACAGTGTGCCGAAGACTCGTCAACATCCTAGGGGGAGTTTTTTGGTGCATATGTCTGTTGACTTTGTCTTGTATCGAGTCGTGTAATAGAATTGATAGATCAAGTCACGAAATACGAGAAAAACGGGAAATAGCACAGAACAGACCAGTTCGTACGAACTGGCAGTTCATGCGAACTGGACTTGGCCAGTTCGTACGAACTGGCTTGTCCTGCTTCGTGCGAACTGGGGAGGCTATATATAGGTGACTTGAGTCTTCATTTGTAAGGTGTGTGATTCCGGTAGCGAAGCTCTGCCGAAGTGTCTCCAAGCCTGTAATCGTTGTGAAATCAATACAAGAGACAGTTAAAGTGATTCTATGTGCAAAACAAGCAAAATGAAGATCAAGTCATCGAATTCCGCCTTTGATTTGGTCAAGAACTCTTCTGATCGACTCATTTAGGTCGAATCTCGATCCTACAATACGAGCAGTATAACATCATACGAGTCGTATACAATTGTATACGAGCAATATAATGTTATACGACCAAATGTGTTTATTTTTGTGAGGTTTTGGGTTTTTAAGATCTGTATACGAGCCGTATAATGTTATACGACCCGTATATAAGTTTTTTTTTGTGTAAAACCGACGATGGGTTGTGAGAGTACTGAGAGTATGATTGCTGAAGGTTTTCAGTATTCGGAGTTTGTTGGTCACATATTTGTGTGTTGAAGTTTGGAAAGATGACCGAATAGAGATCATAGCCAACCTAAATCCATGAATTCCCGTGTCTTGTATTTACCAACGATGTTCTGATATCGTAAAAGTTTTCCCAGCTCGCTACCGATGTATGCCGTGTGGGTTGTCGCCAGAACCTTGCCGATGTTCGTCTGTTAACTACCTGATGGAGTACTTTCGTGAACCGAAAAAAGCTTGTTGCTGGTGATTCCATCGTGTTCATGCGAGCAGATAAAGGTGAACTTTACGTAGGAATTAGACATGCTAAAAGCGCAGGAATCGGTGGGAATAAGTTGATTAACAGAGGATTCATCGCGTATAAGTTGGTTTATGGGAACCGTTTCTAGCTAGGGTTTGTTGGGATGTTTGTAGCTAGGGTTCAGAATGCTTGAAGTTTTAAAATTGTAAGATATTGTTGGTGTAGGCAACATAGTGAGCTTTTGTACTAACAATTGGACACCAAGTTGTCGAACTATCTAAAGCAAGTGAAGATAATCAAGTGAAGATGAGTTTGGGGGATGATGCGTGGAAGTGGAATAATTTTGCTTTATGTTTTTACTAGGACCATCGGTGGAATGCATATACCATTAGATATTCGAAAAATGTCACACCCCGACTTTCCACGTGTCACCGGTGGGCCCGGTGGGGAGTATCGTGACGTGGTTGGCAACATAATAGTCAAACAACACAATATATAAATGCACAGCGGAAGCAAAAGATAAATATATTACAATCCGAATATAATGTAATATTAAGTATTACAACGGAAAGTAAAGGATCCACAGGCGGATCTTAAAACATAAACATTTTTCAACAGACTTTAGACGCCTAGAACTTGCAAGATTCCTTATTGGCGCCCTGAACTTCCAGCCAATTACGTTCAGTACCTATCACTTAACCTTTTTGGAAAATACGTCGGTTTTCACTGGTAAATACACTCAACCGACTCATTTGAAAAGAGTTTAAGAAAATTGGTTTAGTTGCACAAGGCACGAAATATTTTGACACAATGATTAAAATGCACAAGTCAATATTAATCTTTTATACTTGGGAAAATTATTTGTATATAATCTTGTATACAGTTTTACATATTTGTCGTCCATCAGGACAGATTAATTGACACGCCACAGGTATAATGCCCACAGGCTATCATCCTTTAAGTGGGTTACCAGCTTCGGTATAATGCCCACAAGGATGATACCTCTGAGTGGATTACCAGTTTTTACATAATGCAACTGTCAGGTGTATGCCTACACCCCGTGCTTAGGTCGTGGCCATTTCTTCGAATGATGCCAAGGATATCCGGGACATGGTCATTTAACCCCCAAAGGCCATACACCAAATAATACATATTAAACAGGTTATGTAAGTACATCAATCACAATCCGATTTAAATGACTACATACACCCGACCAAGTGGTACTTTTATAGTGCCGTATCCCAAGCCCGTATAGGGAAAATAAGTTAAGAGTATTTACCTGAGCTAGCTCCTGTCTTAAATAGCAAGAATTATAATAACTCAACCGTATTCACTTAAGTAAGCGTAGGTACAATTTACCGGAAGGCTCTAGTCTGGAATGATGGTATAAATAACCAATTAGAATGCTAACGGGTCTTTAATGAAGCCTAAGCTTAGACCGGTTAGTCTTAAGGAATTATACGGTTCAAACGCATGATTAAGCGAAAACCGGAATAGAATGTGTTTTTAGACCCGACAAGTTTGAAGACTTGTATAATATGGGTATTTCATACACATTCTGGATTTTGAGATAAAACCGATGAGGTTTGACCCGTTTCGGCTAATTTATGTGTTAGTGCACTTTGGGTGATAAGTGCACGCCTTCCAATTGTTAGGGACTTCATTCTACATGTCTTGAAACTTAGTCCAAGGTTTATCCTTGGACAATTTTGTCCAAGTTTATGTCATGGACTTTTGTCAGGGGTTTGTGTTAGGGACAAGAGTCAGGGTTTTTGTGTAGATTGTTTTGTCCGAGTTTTAGTCCCTAGTCTATATATATGTGTTGTATAGGATTAGGGCAGGCAATCGATCGACGAAGAAGTTTTGTGCACCTCTCCTAACTTCTTGTTCCTCCTGGTGTGCAACTCTTGAGTGCTTGGTGCACCTCTCACAAGATCCCATCCATTCTCCATCACTGTGTGTATTCTAGAGAGAGAGGGAGACTATGTGTTAGTGAGAGAAAGCTAGGTTTAGAACTTTGTGATCTAAACCAGCTTGTAGATGATGTATACTCCTTTGGTTTGTGTAATCTGTGATGACTGATTCATCAATAAAGAGATTCATTTTCTACATATTTCTATCTTGTTCATATTTTGTTCTTCATGTCTTGAATCAAGTGCAATGTTTGATGTTCGTCATCGATCCGGTGATTTAACAGTGGTATCAGAGCGTGGTTACCGATTCGGAATGGTCTAACCGCCTTCCGAATCACCATTGCTCTTGATTTGATGTTTGTTTCCGCCAAACATCTTGAATACGTGAAGATTTTGGTCCAGATATGAAGAAATTCGAGCTGTGTTGGAGTTGGAGAGAACTGCTGGGTTTTTGGAGATCTAGGGTTTTGATCTAAAAAGGAAATGTCCGAGTTTCAAACTTTGTGTTTGTGTTTCCGGGGTATTGGTGAACCAGTGTGAAGTCACACTAGGGAGATAGTCCGGAGACTGGTTATTGAAACGTGTCTGAGTTTTACACTCTCATCAACCTATTCCGACTTTAGGTATGTTTATTCCGAGTTTTAACTTTCAAGTGTTTAATTGTTCCGAGGTAATATTGTTTCAATTCCAAGTTTTCATCTTCCGAGTTTTTAAACAGTTCAAAAGTTTCCGAGTTTTTGTTAAAAGTGATTCAGAGCTTTTGATTCAGAGTTTTTGATTCAGAGTTTTGATATCTCACTTTTTAGTCCGATTTTTCAGTCCGAGCTTTTGATTCAGAGCTTTTGATTCAGAGTTTTTGATTCAGAGCTTTTGATTCAGAGTTTTTGATTCAGAGTTTTGATTCAGAGTTTTGATTTTAAATCTCACTTTTGAGTCCGAGCTTTTGATTCAGAGTTTTGATTCAGAGTTTTATTTCAGTTCCGAGTCTTAATTCAGTTCTGAGTTTTAAGTCAGAGTTTTGGAAACAGTTGTCTAGTCTGATGTTCGAGTTTTTATTCAAAATTCCGAGTTTTAACAACTGTGTGATGTTCACAGCTGTTAAAGTCACAATTCCGAGTTTTGTTCAAAAGTTCAGAGGTTTTTCTTTTGTGCAAAAGGTCTGAGTTTGTGAGTCTGTCTCAGTTCCGAGGTTTTCAGTTCCGACTTTTAGTTTAAGTCAGTTCCTAGTTTCAAGTTCAGTTCAGTTTCCGAGTTTTAGTAACAGTTCATTCATCAATCCGAGTTTCAAGAGATCAATGTCAATCTGTTTCAGTTCCAAATCTATCCGAGTTTTTTTTTTTGTTTCAGTTCCTTGTTTTCGAAGTAAACAACAGTATCCGAGTTTTGTTTGATCAAAATCGTTTTGGTTCAGTTCCGAGTTTTGATTCTGTTCGGAGTTTTGGTTCAGTTCCGAGTTCATAATCATTCCCGAGTTATTGAAACAGTTTCAGGGTATTGCTTTGTGTTCCCAGTATTTGGTCCGAGTTTTTCATAAACTGTTCCGAGTTTTAGCAGGTCCGGGCTTTAGTAAACAGTTTTAAACGGTCCACGTCTTGTTTCGAGTAACCTGGTTGGTAAACTGTTTGGCATTAGTCCGAGTAAAGGGAAGCTCGGACTTCTTTAGAGTAATCCATTAGTTAGTCCGGGTTATATTGGGGTTTCCTTGTATCATCCTCCGGTATTTTGAGAAGCCAATAGTGGATACCATCTGGTCGGGGAATTTGAACTCAAAAAAAAAAAAAAAAAAAGCATGAAAATGTCAAAATTCCATTTTTCGTAAATGATGGATTTTGATAAGTTCGATAAGTAGAGTGTTGGGAAAATTTTGGTGATGAAAAATTTTTCACGAAATGTTGTTCGGTAATGGCGGTCCATGGTTATTTACAAGATTCTCGGTGTTGGAATGTGGTTCTTACTAGAGATTCGTGTAACAAATTGAGACTATTATCGAGTATTAGAGGTGAATAAAACAAGAGTTGATTGGACTTTGACAGTTTACGAAGAAAAAGGGGGAGTAAAAATCCTATTTTCTTCATAAATCTAAAGCTTGTGCGTAAAAGGCTCGTGTGTAATGGAATTTCGTCACGTGTGTTTGTGTTGTTAATCAAGTGTTGACGTGATGAAGTTGATTTCTCGGTTGACGACTAGTTAAAGATTGAGCCTTATTATGTTGCTGTTTAGAGTAGAGAAGATTAGTTTCTTGGTCCCTCTTTAGTAGAGAAGATTAGTTTCTTGGTCCCTCTTCCAAGACAGTTGCTAGTCAGTTCTCAAAATAATATGGTGCATCTTGTTAAGGGGAAGATCAGAGATGAAAGCCATCGGGGATTCAGTGGATTCATGAAGATAGGAGATTGATTCATGAAGATTCGTGACGAGATGAGATCATACATGAAGGGTTGCAGAATTTGATCATGATTGTGGATGTACTTTTACAAAGTTCAGTTTGTTATTAACTTATCGAACTGGGCTTCATGTCTTTGCGGAATTTGAAGTGTTCGAGGTCGGGCATTGGAAATCCAATGTTTCTTTCTGTTGCCGGTTAGGGTTGAAGATTATTGTATCGAGCGATATTCTTACATGTGGTTGTAGGTCAGTTCGCGTTAACTTGATTCGGGAATAGATTGAGGGGGAGGATCTACAGTGTTAGATGTTGGATTCTTCGGGTTTCTCAAAGAGGCCTTAAGTGATCGTCAGCAAGTCTTTTATTAGAAGGGTTGAAGATCGCTGTGCTCTGCCAGAAAGGTCAAGTCTCTGCCAAAGTTGAAAGCAGCCATGATATCATCAGTCAAGGGGGAGTCTGTAAGTGCAGTATCCGGTGACTGAAGATATCAGTGTTAGACAGAACTGATTGCAACAGTTAAGGGGGAGACTGTAAGTGCAGTTCATGCAGGGTAACTGTCGCTTATTAGTTATGGTCAACCAAAGCAGAAGTCCGAGTTAAAGTCAACGATAATGAAGAATTCAAGACCACATGAAGACCATGCACTGATCAAGGGGGAGTTTGTTAGTGCACTTTGGGTGATAAGTGCATGCCTTCCAATTGTTAGGGACTTCATTGTACATGTCTTGAAACTTAGTCCAAGGTTTATCCTTGGACAATTTTGTCCAAGTTTATGTCATGGACTTTTGTCAGGGGTTTGTGTTAGGGACAAGAGTCAGGGTTTTTGTGTAGATTGTTTTGTCCGAGTTTTAGTCCCTAGTCTATATATATGTGTTGTATAGGATTAGGGCAGGCAATCGATCGACGAAGAAGCTTTGTGCACCTCTCCTAACTTCTTGTTCCTCCTGGTGTGCAACTCTTGAGTGCTTGGTGCACCTCTCACAAGATCCCATCCATTCTCCATCACTGTGTGTATTCTAGAGAGAGAGGGAGACTATGTGTTAGTGAGAGAAAGCTAGGTTTAGATCTTTGTGATCTAAACCAGCTTGTATATGATGTATACTCCTTTGGTTTGTGTAATCTGTGATGACTGATTCATCAATAAAGAGATTCATCTTCTACATATTTCTATCTTGTTCATATTTTGTTCTTCATGTCTTGAATCAAGTGCAATGTTTGATGTTCGTCATCGATCTGGTGATTTAACATTATGTAAACTAGTTACATAAACCCAACCGAACGCGTAATAAGCGTGACGGGTATTCATGAGAGCCATATACAGGTTTCCTAAGTTAATTATGTCACACCCCCAAAATCCACCTGCGGAGTACTACCGCTTGGAGGCGTGACTGACCAGGATCCAGCCACCAATCATATTGAACAAGCATATAAGTAGTTATAAAAATCCAACCAATACAATTGGTGTTCAAACAAAACACAGTTAAGTTGCAAGCGGAAGCATAAGTCTTAAGTCAAAACATAAGTTTAATTGTTTCAAAGTTTAACATGGCACACAGTCGTCCATGTCCCACAACGATCCTCCTCCATGCAAGCTCCAGCAAAGAACCTAAGGACCTGCAAAGCATGTAGTAACGAGTCAACAACAAGTTGAGTGAGTTCACGGTTGGGTGTTCGTTTTAAGTTGTTTCGAAAACAGTTTCCTTTTGCTGGCATCCTGCCGTGGGGGTTACCCCATAGTTAAAAACGTGACTTGTTTATTCCCGGTTACTCTGGCTATCCAGCCGTGGGGGCTACCCCGTGTTAGTTATCTGGCATTTCGGCCGTGGGGGCTACCCCATGTATACACTAGACTCGTTACCATATCGACTGCTGACTGTAGTCATGTTTATGTGCCCTGAAACTGTCAATGTCTATCATCATTGACGTGCCCCAGATCCATTAGTTCACGCCCGTCCTCTGCGGCACGGTGTGAGGTTTGTCAGACCTAAATAGCGCTATCTAACTAATGACCCGCTCGCCATTGGCCCGGCGATTAAGTCGATATAAAAAGGAGGGACTTCATGATAGAGTTTTGCTCTAGTACGAGTTATCTGTCCATGCGGACGAGGAATTTACATTCCTGAACCTTTGCTGTCCTACCCAAGGAGGACGAGGAACCCATGTTCCTTAACCCCAATTCTCGACCCCTGGGAATCCCATGCTTTGTAGAGGGTGTGAACTCACCTTGGTTTGCTCGGTAGATACACAGAAAAGTCAAACAAGTAGTATTGTGGTCACTCGCGTCCTATCATAGTTGTATCATACCAATTAGGTTCGTAACCAAGTAGCACACGGGTGTTTCTAGCACATTGCATTCAAGTATCATCTATAGCAGTTCATCAATCATTCATGTTCAACAGTAACATATAAGGTCCGTGCATTAGGCCCAAGAGTCCGGCCCAATCAATTAAGCCCGTAATGGGGTGCAAGCCCAAACAGTGTGCACATGCACTTGGTCTCGAGTCGCAACTGATGCAGGTTCTGGTCTCGAGTCGCAACCGGACTCGCAATCACGGTTTCGGTTCATGCTGTTTTGGTCTCGAGTCGCAACCGGACTCGTAACTGAGGTTTCGAGTCGTAAGGTTTGTGTGCTGATCACGTGTGGTTTCGAGTCGCAACCAGGTGTTTGCGACTCGCAACCGATGTCGCAACCGGGGATTTCGACTCATCATGCGGTGGTTTCGAGTCGCAACTGGAGGTTTCGGCTGGGAACATTTGCTGAATTCAATATTGTACTTGGCCAATCAGATTTCACTGTTGTGATTTTGTGTACTATCCAATAACACTACACTAACATGTTTAATTGTCTAACACATAACCAAAATAGATCAAACATGGCAATTTCAAATATTCACAACATGTTCATATCACATTCAAGTTGTTCTTCCTATGTTCATGTAGTTCATCATCATTCATATGAACCTAAATCAAACAAAAATCATGAACAACCATCAAAACCCTTGAACATACCCATCTAACCCACATGTACAACATCCGATTTCATGAGTAATAAACCTCTAAACATAACCAAACCACTCGGATTTAAGCCTATGTGGAACCGATAGCATTCAATCATAGTCAAGCATACATTGTTCATCCCAACATAATCAATACATTAACCTATAATCATCTTTAACCGAATGTAAACATACTACATAAAACATTTATGAACCGATTACTCAAGAAGGGTGTATTCCTTATGTATAACACTTAACAAGTAGACACATTATCACATAATTTTCATCACACATCATTATCAAACCGAATATCACACATTAACACCTTTAATCATGTATAAACATGTATTTGCCAAGAGATCACTAACCGGTTCAAGTGTGGGTTCAAAAGTGTGAGTGAAGCTTCCAAACGGTGTGTACGAGTTGATCCGAGGGCTCCTTAGTGGTCACCGGTTGATCCGTGAGTGAGGGAGGAGGGTGTTGTGGCTTAGGGTTTTCGTGAGGGAGAGAGGGAGAGTGTGTGTGTGGTTTGTCCAAAGAATGGCAAGGTTAACCTCACTAAGGGTTATATAGTTGTTCCACATGGGTGCACCCTAATGGGTTTCGGATAGGCTAAGTGTGTGTGTGGCCCAACCGGCCCATATGTTGCATTGATCACTCGAGACCACATGGTCTCGAGTCGGGTTCTCGGTTCACATAAACCTATACGCATACTAAGCATACCCACATAACACATAATCACATAAAGGTTCATTTGTCATTAATCACATAAGTTAACTAGTCACACGTTTAAGCATACAACGAAAGGTTCAAAATTTCGAGTTGTCACATCATCCCCAAGTTGAAAGAAATTTCGTCCCGAAATTTGGTAGGCACTCACTGAGGAAGCTAGTTAAGTTGTATGGTTTTCCCGGTTTTCCTGGGGTGTCACATCCACCCCCCGTTGATCTGGAATTTCGTCCCGAAATTCCGTAGCTTCGGCCTCAGTAGTGGGTGTACTGTTTGCGAACAGTTGGGGATACTTTTGTTTCATCTGATCTTCGCGCTCCCAGGTGAACTCTGGGCCGCGACGTGAGTTCCAACGAACTCGAACGAGAGGTATTCTGGTGCTCTTGAGGACCTTAACATCCCGGTCCGTGATTTCGACTGGTTCCTCGACGAATCGTAGCTGTTCGTCGATAGTGAGTTCCTTCAGAGGAACTACGTGGGTCTCATCTGACGGACACTTCTTCAGATTCGACACGTGAAAAACATTGTGAACTGCACCGAGTTCCGCTGGTAAGTTGAGTCTGTAGGCCACCCTGCCTATTTTCTCAATGACTTCGAAAGGTCCAACGTATCTTGGGTTAAGTTTGCCGTGTTTACCAAAACGAACCACACCCTTCCAGGGTGAAACTTTGAGTAGTACCCGCTCCCCAACCTGGAGCTCAAGTGGTTTTCTGCCCATGTCGGCGTAAACTTTCTGACGTTCGCGAGCTGCCGTCATGCGTTTTCGTATTTGAGCGATTTGTTCGGTCGTGTCCACCACATATTCTGGACCAGTGATCTGACTATCTCCCACCTCTGCCCAGCAAAGAGGTGACCGGCATTTACGTCCGTACAATGCCTCAAATGGAGCAGCTTTAATGCTGGTGTGGTAGCTGTTATTGTACGAGAATTCCATAAGTGGCAGATGCTTTTCCCAGCGGTTGCCAAAGTCGATTACACATGCACGAAGCATGTCTTCTAAGGTTTGAATAGTGCGCTCGGACTGCCCGTCCGTCTGAGGGTGATACGCTGTGCTCATATCTAATCGTGAGCCAAAGGATTTGTGCATCGCTTGCCACAGCTCTGAAGTAAAACGCGCATCTTGATCTGAGATAATAGAGGTGGGCACCCCGTGCCTCGAAACAACTTCCTTGAGGTATATTTCTGCAAGAGTGGAGAACTTATCCGTCTCCTTGATAGCCAAGAAGTGTGCAGATTTTGTGAGTCGATCCACGATCACCCAAATGGTATCGTTTCCGCGCTGGGATCTAGGCAGGCCAGTGACAAAATCCATGGAAATTTGCTCCCATTTCCATTGAGGTATCTCTGGTTGTTGGAGTAGGCCTGATGGTTTCTGGTATTCCGACTTGACTCTCGCACAAGTCAAACACTTGCTGACGTAAGTTGCTATGTGGGCCTTCATGCTAGGCCACCAATATGTCGTTTTGATGTCGTGGTACATTTTATCCGATCCAGGATGTACCGAGTAGCGAGACTTGTGTGCTTCATCCATCACAAGCTCTCGTAGGTTGCCATAGAGTGGGATCCAAATGCGTCCCGTTACGTAGTAAGCACCGTCTTCCTTTTGTTCTAATCGTTGCCTTGATCCGCGTAGGGCTTCAGCCCTGACGTTTTCTGGTTTCAGTGCTTCTATCTGAGCAGCTCGTATTTGGGGAGGCAGACTAGAATGGATCGTGAGTGGTAAAGCTCGCACGCGCTTAGGCGCAGTGTCCTTCCGACTGAGGGCGTCGGCCACAACATTGGCCTTGCCCGGGTGATACCTGATTGAGCACTCGTAGTCATTTAGTAGTTCGACCCATCGTCGTTGCCGCATATTCAGTTCCTTCTGCTTGAAGATATGCTCGAGACTCCTGTGGTCGGTGTAGATCGCGCACTTGGTACCATACAGGTAATGCCGCCACAACTTAAGTGCAAAAACAACAGCTCCCAGCTCTAAATCATGCGTAGTGTAGTTCTTTTCGTGAACCTTGAGTTGGCGTGAGGCGTAGGCTATAACTTTATCTCGTTGCATCAATACGCAACCAAGACCTTGAATTGATGCGTCGCAGTAAACCACAAAGTCGTCTGTGCCTTCTGGCAAGGAAAGGATAGGTGCGCTACAAAGTCTATCCTTTAGGTGCTGAAATGCCAACTCCTGTGCATTTCCCCAGTGATAAATAACGCCCTTCTGCGTTAGTGAGGTGAGAGGCTGTGCAATCTTAGAAAAATCCCTTATGAATCTCCGGTAGTATCCCGCCAAACCCAAGAATTGGCGAATTTCCTTTGGTGTACGAGGTGCAGGCCAGTTCTTAATCGAGTCTATCTTGGATGGATCAACGTGAATCCCATCCTTGTTCACCACGTGGCCTAGGAAATGGACTTCTCGAAGCCAGAAGTCGCATTTCGAGAACTTTGCATAAAGCTGTTCTGTTCGAAGGAGTTCCAGAATAAGTCGCAGATGCTGCTCGTGTTCCTCCTGACTCTTGGAATAGATCAGGATGTCGTCGATGAAGACTATAACGAACTTGTCCAGGTAAGGCTTGCACACTCGGTTCATCAAGTCCATGAAAACCGCAGGCGCGTTTGTCATCCCAAAAGGCATGACCAAAAACTCATAGTGCCCGTATCGAGTTCTGAAAGCTGTTTTGGAGACGTCCTCTTCCCGGACTCTCAGCTGGTGATATCCCGATCTCAAATCAATCTTCGAATAGTAGCTCGACCCTTGCAGCTGGTCGAACAAGTCGTCGATCCGCGGTAATGGATAGCGATTCTTCACCGTCACCTTGTTGAGTTCCCGGTAATCGATGCACATTCTGAAAGTACCGTCCTTCTTCTTTACAAATAGTACTGGAGCTCCCCAGGGCGATGAGCTAGGACGAATAAAACCCTTATCCAGGAGCTCTTGTAGTTGCGTAGAGAGTTCCTTCAACTCTGATGGGGCTAAACGATAAGGTGCACGGGCTATGGGCGCAGCTCCAGGAGCTAGTTCGATCTGAAACTCGACTTGGCGATGAGGCGGAAGTCCAGGTAATTCCTCAGGAAATACCTCTGGATAATCGCGTACAACTGGGAAATCTTCCATCTTCTTCTCTTTTTCTGAGGTGTCAGTAATGAGAGCCAAAATGGCAGTGTGGCCCTTTCGCAAGCACTTTTGGGCCTTAAGGAGAGAAATGACGTTCTCAACAGCACTCCTCTTGTCGCCATGAACCATGAGAGGTTCGCCATCGGGACCTGGAATACGGACAACCTTCTCGTTGCAAAGAATCTCTGCTCGGTGTTGGGATAACCAATCCATCCCAATGACAACGTCGAAACTACCCAAGACAATGGGAATGAGGTCGATAGAGAAGGTCTGGTCAGCGAGGATAAGTTTACAACCCTTGACTATGTGTGTGGCTTCTAAACTCTTACCATTTTCTAGCTCTACGGTGTGCTTGTTGTTCAAAGGTGTTGGAATACGCTTAAGCATTCGACTAACTTCTAGTGACATGTAGCTAGTATCGGCACCCGAATCAAATAAAACTGAAACATAAAAGTCGTCGAGAAGGAACTTACCCGCCACAACATTGGGGTCATTCCTTGCTTCGCCTTGGCCAATCACAAACACCCGCCCCCTGGCGCCATTGTTGTTGTTGTTCCCATTCCCCTGATTGTTGTTATTGTTGTTGTTGTTGTTCTGGTTCCTGTTCAGTTGGGGACAATCTCTCTTGAAGTGGCCCTCAGCTCCACACTGAAAGCACCCTTTGTTATCCCCTTGCTGTTGCTGCTGGCGTTGATTCTGTTGAGCTTGCTGACGATTCTGATTGGCGGGGTATAAGCTCCTGAAATCCTTTGCAGCGTGACCAGGCTTGTTGCACCGATGACAGTTGCCCCTGGTGCATGGCCCACTGTGGTGCAGGCTGCAGCGATTGCATTTGGGGTGATTTCCTTTGTACCCACCATAACTTTGACCACCAGACGATTGCTGATTAGGGCTCTTGTAGTCCTCAGTCTTTCTCTGCTGAGACTGGGAATGAACAGAAGTCGAACCCTTACTCGAAGTTCCATCCCATTTCCGTTTGTTGTCACTAGAGGTACCAGAAGTAGTTGCAGCGCCTATGCGTTTTGGTAACTTGTTCTGCTCCACCGCCTGATCCGTGAGACGGTGAGCCAACTGAACGGCTTGCTGGTAGGTGGCGAGGTTCGCTGAAGTCACGTGACTTTGGATTTCTGGCACTAAGCCCTGAAGAAAGAGTTCGATGCGTTTGATGGGAGGATCCACCATAGTAGGGCACAGAATTGCCAGTTCGTTCGACCTTTTCACATAAGCTTCAATCTCGGACCCCGTCATCTTGAGGTTGAAGAACTCCACTTCCAGTTTGTGAATCTCATCACGACTGCAGTATTCTTCCTTGATCATTTCCTTAAAATTCTCCCATGGGGTGGCGTTGGCAGCAACCAACCCTAGCATCTGAACCTGAGCGTTCCACCATGTGAGGGCTAAACCCTCGAGAGTACCAGTAGCATACTTCACCCTGCGCGCCTCAGGGCATTCACACATTTCGAAGACAGATTCTAGCTTCTCAAACCAATGTAGGAGACCTACTGCTCCTTCAGTGCCGCTAAAAGTAGTTGGCCGGCAGTCCATGAAAGTCTTAAAAGTGCACACGGGTGGCTGAACATGATGACCTATCGTGGGTGAAAGAAAAGACAGAGTTTAACACAAAGGTTGGTTCACGAGAGTAGGATTCTAAAGATCCCAGAATGAGTTCGGACTGCAGGATATACCTCCTGCGTGTGCAGCTGCAACTGCTGCGGCAACTCGTTCGTTGATCAGAGCCGTCAACTGGGCTTGTGTCAGGTTAACGCGTCCAGACATGATCTTCATTTCAAGAAGAACGTGAGTGAGAGGGGTTCGCGAAAGCACGACGATAAAATAGAGTAAGCACGCACGTGTTCAAGCAAAAGTAGTTATACTAACCCAGCATACCATAAGCAATGTACTATGTAACTAACAAGTAGGCAATATATACACAGATCATATCACCTAGAATGTCGAGCCTTGCATGTGGAGTGAAGCATCGTTGTGGACCGTCGAGCACTGTACAGGTTATAGTCTGATTTTAATAAAACCCTTTTCCTTATTAAAACCAAGTTCTCTATAACCAATGGCTCTGATACCAATCTGTCACACCCCCAAAATCCACCTGCGGAGTACTACCGCTTGGAGGCGTGACTGACCAGGATCCAGCCACCAATCATATTGAACAAGCATATAAGTAGTTATAAAAATCCAACCAATACAATTGGTGTTCAAACAAAACACAGTTAAGTTGCAAGCAGAAGCATAAGTCTTAAGTCAAAACATAAGTTTAATTGTTTCAAAGTTTAACATGGCACACAGTCGTCCATGTCCCACAACGATCCTCCTCCATGCAAGCTCCAGCAAAGAACCTAAGGACCTGCAAAGCATGTAGTAACGAGTCAACAACAAGTTGAGTGAGTTCACGGTTGGGTGTTCGTTTTAAGTTGTTTCGAAAACAGTTTCCTTTTGCTGGCATCCTGCCGTGGGGGTTACCCCATAGTTAAAAACGTGACTTGTTTATTCCCGGTTACTCTGGCTATCCAGCCGTGGGGGCTACCCCGTGTTAGTTATCTGGCATTTCGGCCGTGGGGGCTACCCCATGTATACACTAGACTCGTTACCATATCGACTGCTGACTGTAGTCATGTTTATGTGCCCTGAAACTGTCAATGTCTATCATCATTGACGTGCCCCAGATCCATTAGTTCACGCCCGTCCTCTGCGGCACGGTGTGAGGTTTGTCAGACCTAAATAGCGCTATCTAACTAATGACCCGCTCGCCATTGGCCCGGTGATTAAGTCGATATAAAAAGGAGGGACTTCATGATAGAGTTTTGCTCTAGTACGAGTTATCTGTCCATGCGGACGAGGAATTTACATTCCTGAACCTTTGCTGTCCTACCCAAGGAGGACGAGGAACCCATGTTCCTTAACCCCAATTCTCGACCCCTGGGAATCCCATGCTTTGTAGAGGGTGTGAACTCACCTTGGTTTGCTCGGTAGATACACAGAAAAGTCAAACAAGTAGTATTGTGGTCACTCGCGTCCTATCATAGTTGTATCATACCAATTAGGTTCGTAACCAAGTAGCACACGGGTGTTTCTAGCACATTGCATTCAAGTATCATCTATAGCAGTTCATCAATCATTCATGTTCAACAGTAACATATAAGGTCCGTGCATTAGGCCCAAGAGTCCGGCCCAATCAATTAAGCCCGTAATGGGGTGCAAGCCCAAACAGTGTGCACATGCACTTGGTCTCGAGTCGCAACTGATGCAGGTTCTGGTCTCGAGTCGCAACCGGACTCGCAATCACGGTTTCGGTTCATGCTGTTTTGGTCTCGAGTCGCAACCGGACTCGCAATCACGGTTTCGGTTCATGCTGTTTTGGTCTAGAGTCGCAACCGGACTCGTAACTGAGGTTTCGAGTCGTAAGGTTTGTGTGCTGATCACGTGTGGTTTCGAGTCGCAACCAGGTGTTTGCGACTCGCAACCGATGTCGCAACCGGGGATTTCGACTCATCATGCGGTGGTTTCGAGTCGCAACTGGAGGTTTCGGCTGGGAACATTTGCTGAATTCAATATTGTACTTGGCCAATCAGATTTCACTGTTGTGATTTTGTGTACTATCCAATAACACTACACTAACATGTTTAATTGTCTAACACATAACCAAAATAGATCAAACATGGCAATTTCAAATATTCACAACATGTTCATATCACATTCAAGTTGTTCTTCCTATGTTCATGTAGTTCATCATCATTCATATGAACCTAAATCAAACAAAAATCATGAACAACCATCAAAACCCTTGAACATACCCATCTAACCCACATGTACAACATCCGATTTCATGAGTAATAAACCTCTAAACATAACCAAACCACTCGGATTTAAGCCTATGTGGAACCGATAGCATTCAATCATAGTCAAGCATACATTGTTCATCCCAACATAATCAATACATTAACCTATAATCATCTTTAACCGAATGTAAACATACTACATAAAACATTTATGAACCGATTACTCAAGAAGGGTGTATTCCTTATGTATAACACTTAACAAGTAGACACATTATCACATAATTTTCATCACACATCATTATCAAACCGAATATCACACATTAACACCTTTAATCATGTATAAACATGTATTTGCCAAGAGATCACTAACCGGTTCAAGTGTGGGTTCAAAAGTGTGAGTGAAGCTTCCAAACGGTGTGTACGAGTTGATCCGAGGGCTCCTTAGTGGTCACCGGTTGATCCGTGAGTGAGGGAGGAGGGTGTTGTGGCTTAGGGTTTTCGTGAGGGAGAGAGGGAGAGTGTGTGTGTGGTTTGTCCAAAGAATGGCAAGGTTAACCTCACTAAGGGTTATATAGTTGTTCCACATGGGTGCACCCTAATGGGTTTCGGATAGGCTAAGTGTGTGTGTGGCCCAACCGGCCCATATGTTGCATTGATCACTCGAGACCACATGGTCTCGAGTCGGGTTCTCGGTTCACATAAACCTATACGCATACTAAGCATACCCACATAACACATAATCACATAAAGGTTCATTTGTCATTAATCACATAAGTTAACTAGTCACACGTTTAAGCATACAACGAAAGGTTCAAAATTTCGAGTTGTCGCAAATTATGCCTCAAATATGTTGTGACATCAGTAAGATGTCTTTCATTATGCCCGAAACGTATTTAAACACAAACTAGGCCCCGTAGGGGTAGTTTGGTCATTTAGAAGGTTATAAAAGAGTTTAAGTATTAATCTGAGTTACGGGTCTGATGTAATCAGTAAAAATACTCAATTTAATAAGTTATAACAGTAGGGTAAAGTATATTTGTGAAATTTATCAATTATAACCAAACTATGCACCGTAGGGGCATTTTGGTAATTTCACATAAGCCGAAAAGCTCAAAACTGAAGTCTGAGTTAAACAACCCTTGCTTACTGTTAATATATTATAATTTACCTAAAATATCAGTAGGTATCAACCCTTGTATGTTTAAAATAGTTTTAGTACATACTATGCGTTAAAAACGCTTAATAAGGCGACTAGAAGCCATTTACGGTTTCGATACATAAAGCTGATATTTTTATTATTCCAGAAGGCTTAAAATAATTTATTTATCATATCTAATCAGTAGCAAAAGGTTTGGAGTCGATTAGATATGTAAAACTCGTTTTATAGCCCGTAAGGGCAAAACCGACAATTACCGGATTAAGCCTACGACTATAAGTTATGCTCAGCCTAAAATTTATTAAAAATCTTCAAAAATCCCAAAATAATATATTACATCAGTGGGTAATAAGTTTGATATCAAAAAGTAGGTTTAATTAGGCTATACGCTAATTATGTCGTTAAATCGCTAAAGAAGCTTTAAATTACGCTAATGAGCATAACTCTCAAACTACACCTCAAACTGATGTCAAATTTTAGGTGCAAGTTTATATATTAGTAACTAAGGTTTCTACTCTTTTACATTTTCAAAAATCACGTTTTAAGGTGAAAAGGGCATAATGGTCAACATATGAGCAATTAACGGAATCATGCGTATTAATCGGGTAACTAATGAACCATGGTGTATAATCACAGAGGGTTATACTAGCATGTAACCTGGTCCAAATGAAGCTCTAAGGTATTTCTAAAACATACCAAAACGGGTCAGAACTGAAAGTCAAAGTGAAAGTCAAACTATGTGACTTTCGGTTCCGAACCGGGTCTAAATAGTAAATTGTCGGGTTGAACATGTTTAGACATGTTCTTACACTAATTACCAATTTATAATAATGATCAAACAGGTTGTATATGTTCTACATTGCTAATTATGCATAATTTAGAATTTAAGTATCCTGTTGACTTTTTAATCGCAAGTTTGACCCGACATTAGACCTAGTTAGAGTGGGAATCAGGGGGAACCCTTTTGAGGGTTTATTACCCACATAATTACCAACTTATAGCTACTTTCAATTCGACTAATCACTGGACTAACAATGATTAATCGTTAAGTCAACCGTTAATTACGACGGTTTGACTTTTAAGCTTAAACTAAGCAAAAACTTAACTAAGGAAGGTTAAGCATACTTACCAAGGTCTAATGCAAGATTAGAGATGACTTGGGTCTGCTCTTAAGCTCCCAAAAGCTCCAGAAATGCAGAAGAAAGGTGTGATCACAATGTTGCAACATTATGGCCTTTTATAGTGTTCTTGATCTTGTAGATTGTTAACAACTAAGTCTAGTAATGTTTCCAGATCATTTACACATGTCCCTAAGCCCTAAAATTAGTAGGGGACGCGCATGGAAGTGTAAATATCTGATCTATGTCGGTTCCAAGGCTGAACAGCCAAGTTAAACGATTTTCTGCATCTGGGTCTACCTTACGGACCGTAAGGTCCCCAGTGTTGTGGTCCGTAAGCTTGTCATCAGGGCAAAAATCTCTTTTTCAGTTTGCATCCTTGGCTCTTGGTCCTCCGAAAGGTCAATCCACCTTTGTTTCTTGTATTTTGAGCCCCTCAACTTGACTTATAAGGCTTCAAGTCTTAAACCTACTTTGTTAAGACCTTGGTTTACTTGGTTATCACCCGAAAAGCCATAACTTTCAACGTTTACGCTTTAACCCCTCGCATACGAATTTGCTCATAACTTTCTCATTCGATAACGAAACTTGATGAAATTTTTATCGTGCATTCTAGGGAGCATAATTAATCGTTACAAAGCTTCGGGTTTGCTAAAAGGTCACTCAGAGGTATAACTTAAACATGTTGACACATTTAACCCCTGTGGTTTGTAATCTCTCACTTTCTTTCATATTTAGCTTCGTATGATCCATGATTTATTCGTCTGAAGGTATGAGCATCATGTAGGGTTAGTGTAAAGTATATTTATTCACTGTTGACATTTTGAACCCTTATATTCACATACTTTCCATGTTTGTCAACTTTAGTCCCTCTAGAGTATACTTTCACACGTTCAAGCTTATGACACGTGTCAATACATTATAGGACGTAAATTTTCGGGGTGTTACATCCTCACCCCCTTAAAAGAAATCTCGACCTCGAGATTTGTTAAAATGCTGGAAGTACTTTTTGTCGCATAATGGACTTAACTCCTATAATATATCTGGAGTCTTTCCAAGCTCCCAAAGTGACTCCTATATTAGGTACATGTATCCTTTTTGGAGCTTCTTAACCTGTCTATCCTTAATCGATACAGGATGCTCATCACATCATAAATTCGCATATCATTATGTGACAGTGCTTCTTGACTTATTGGCGAAACACACCCTTCAGTCACTTGTGTGTAATGTATTGCGAGCTCTGCCAAGATCCTTAAATATGTTTTAGCTTATAAGCTACTTGATCTTGATACATTCGATTTCCTTCGAATGGTTCTACATACTCAGAGCTTAACTAGCCTGATTATTTAACAATTTGGCACACCCTTCCTGGGTGATATCCTTTGTTTGAACCCTATTCCTTAACAAGAATTTAGGAAGTTTGCGACTTTCATTAATTCTTGATTTTCTGCCTAATACTGGCAACTTACAGACGATTAGGGATTTGTATGATCTTATTCGTTGTTTCCAATGCAACTTTCGGATCCAGATAAGTGGACTTTCCAAAGTCTCGTCCATCCCACGGATGTCTTGATATTTCATCTATACAAGGTCTCCAAAGGAGCCACCTTGATACTTGTATAACAGCTATTATAGAAAAAGCTTATCTTAAGGTGAGATGGTTATTCCAACCATTGTTCAAAACAAATCTTAAGGATTAGCTAATCCTTACAGTTGGTCGATCAAATCGATGATCCTGGGCAGCTGATGGCGATTCTCAATCGTTGCCTAATTAGGGTTGCGGTAATTAATACATCAGCAATATGAACCGTCTTTCTTATTCCATAACATGAAATCCTCAGAATATTGAGTCAGGCTATATGAGTCTATGTCTTAAAACCTACTTAATCAGGGTTTCGATTATTCCAAAATCAATATGGAGTTTTCACAATACTCCAGCCCACAGCGGGCTGTTAATCCTAACTCTACCTGCCTCTCAGGAGGTAAGCAGGGAAAACTTATGAGAAGATACTTAGGTATAAGGAGATTACAGAGATTTTTTTCCCAAATCTCAGACTCCAATTCACCCCTCATTGCTTGTGTCAAATGAGTGACACATTTATGTTACTAGTTCACGAATTCCTTAATCGGGAACATTTACTTGGACAATTTCATTCTGGATATCTTCTTTGAATACCATTAGTTGACTTTAGTACCATATGACCATCGGAATATCTTTGTGGTCCCATGCATTAAACCTCCATACTGATCAGGCATGGAAGCAATCTATGGAACTTATTAAGATACACTAATCCTCATATGACGCTTTTATCATACCATCGGGTATTCGGAATCTATAGAGATCAAAGAGATATCAACTACGTATGCCGACGCACTTCTTTTTAGAGAGATGATACTTCCAAAATTCTACGACTAAAGGTTTCTGATAAGAACAAAAGAAATGGTTCTTATGATAAGGTTCTACCTTACACTTCACATCTGGGGTTCTTACAATTTTTTTTTTTAAAAGTTTGCTAAGTTTATGGTCTTATGAGAGACTTAGCAGCATTTGAACCCAAACGCATCTCCTAGCAGTCAAATCACAATATGGGATTTATCTGTTTGTCATTAATAACGTGAATTGCCTCTTGTGAGTTTTCCACACTCGAATCTTTGGTACCAATTACCATATTCAACAAGTGCTTAGGCAATCCATACTCAGTGTCCCCTTGAATTGTCAAAGGCTCATCATACTGAGTTTTGATAACTACTTACTTCTTATCATATAAAGTATGGGTTTGGTTACAGGATGTGATGTGTTAAAAATGCAACATATAAATTTCATCAAATGAGGCATAAAACTAACCCTTTTTTAGTACTAATGTTGGAAAAAGTGTGCTTTTGTCTTCCTTTTGTATTTTCAGGATTAAATGAACTCAAATTAACAAAAGAAGCAAAAAGACATCAAAATCTAACATAAATACAAGAAAAGAACAAGACGTGACATACCCGACCCCACGACAGCATCTTCCCAAGCAAAACAAGAGATCAGAAGCCTGAACACGCCCCGTGCTCAGCCAGCACGGGGGCGTGCCCAAGTGTCAGCAGAAAAGACAAAGTGGTAGAAGCTTCTATTGCCCACCACGGGGCCGTGCTCAGCGGACACGGGGCCGTGGTCAACTATAAGATTCGCACAATCTAGCAAATCTGCATAGTACAAAGATTCTTCTGCACCACGGGGTCGTGCTCAGCGGACACGGGGGCGTGGTCAACTAAAAAGACAAAACTGCATTAAATGAAGAAAGAGAAGGATGTGGACACGGGGCCGTGCCCACTGGACACGGGGCCGTGCCCGAGCTTCTGTTCAGCCTATAAATAGAAGTGTTTGGCTCAAGCTCAAACCATCCCTTGGCACACCAACTCTCTCACACTTCACCCACCACCCACCATCACCATAACACCATCATCCACCACCATCATCCATTGTCCATCATAGAGTGTGTGAGCGTCTCGGGATCCAAGATTGATCGTAAGAGTTCTTGACAATCAAGGCCATGTTTGCCTAAGTCTCTTACATCACTTGGTGAAGACAAAGTGTCTAGTTTAATACTTTTTATTTCTAATCTTTTGCACTTTTTACTTGGTTTTGTATTAATGACTTTAATAACTAGTTGCTTATGTTGAAGGTGATCTTTCCTTATCGTTTGTCCGTGGTGTCTTGGCATTATTTTACTGTCTATATAAAATAAAAGATTTTCACCATTCATATCTCCACGGTCTATATGGAGGTATGTTGGCTACCTGGTCGGGGGTTAAGGGAACGGTTTGGTAAAGGTCTTGCCATTGTTCAGCGTTTAGAGGTCCTGCAATGGACCTGGGTCAAATTTAGTAGGATCTCCTTCAATACTTAACGGTATTGGATGGTGGGGGTCCAAACTCTTTGATCCCCTCATAAGTTAACTACTATTAATACTATAACCCGGCTATTTAGGACTATATCCCTGCTAACTCAGACTACTTAGTCGAGGGTAACGTCACCTCCAAAAGAGGGGCCTAACATAATTTGCATTAATAACTTAATTAATTATCTTCCAATAATCCACCCTTTTAGGATTGTATCCTTGCTGACTCAAACTACTGGGGTGAGGGTAATGTCACCTTCAAAAGAGGGGCCTACTACAATAACTAAGATAATCTCTTAAATATGTGCAAAAGTGCGGAAATAATCAAAGGTTACACTAGATACGAGTCGGAACCAAGTGATTCATCTTGTCTATCTGTTTTTCTTTTTATTTTATTTTTCAACATTTTAGTTAGTTTTTATTTTTCTTAGTTTAAAACATTTTTCTAAACTTTTATTTTTGATTAGACGTTGAGGATAAACCGGTACTAAAAGCTCTTGTGTCCTTGGACGACCTCGGTATCTTACCAACGCTATACTACGCTCACGATGGGTGCACTTGCCCATATGTGTGTTTAGTGTTAGTAAAATATCGTGTTTTATAAATTTAAAACTTGGCTAAAAATAAGTGTTAAAGGGGCTTAAAATATACACCTAATATATATAACACTTCACACGCATCAAGTTTTTGGCGCCGTTGCCGGGGACACAAGGATTTTAAGAAAGTTAGGAATCAACGGCCTAATCGTTTTTCTTATTTTTCATTTTTTTTTGGATTTTTTTTTAGTTTTTCTGTTTCTGCAAAGCTCAGCACGGGCCGTGCCTAGCATCATCACTGCCAGTTTTTTATTTTCTGAGTTACAGAAAGCTGAACATGGGGCCGTGTCGGTGCAACACGGGGCCGTGTCCAACTCCCAGTAACTGGGATCCAGAAAACAATCACTGTATCTCTGACCACGGGCCGTGTTCACCGAGCACGGGGCCGTGGTGAACATTCTGACCAACGTTCTTTTCTGTTTTTATTGCAGGACTTGGAACCCAGGAGCCACATTTGAACCTCCTACGCAGTGCATGAGCTCCAGTTCTAGTAGAGACATAAAAGAACCTCTAGAAGAACCCGAACGCTTTCTCAGAAAAAGACTTAAAGCTAAAAATCAAGAGAAAGTTTCGGGGGAACCACTTCCAATGGCGGACCAACGTACCCTCATGGATTACCTACGACCCACCATAGGCAATCTCGGGGCCGCTATCAATGCACCGAATGTCGAAGCCAACAACTTCGAACTTCGGCCGCATTTGATACAAATGCTCCAAAACTCCGCAACCTTCCATGGGCTTGCGGACGAGGATCCCCATCTACATATTACTAATTTCTTGGAAATATGTGATACTTTTCGGATCAATGGAGCATCAAACGATGCCATTCGCCTTAGGATGTTTCCATTTTCACTAAAAGACCGAGCTAAGGCTTGGCTCAACACCCTCCCAGTTGGCTCGGTAAACACCTGGGATGAACTAGCCCAAAAGTTTCTATATAAGTATTTCCCTCCTGCTAAAATGGCTAAATTAATGACTGAAATTAATACATACTCACAAGAGGATGGGGAATCCTTATATGAAACTTGGGAAAGGTTCAAGGAGCTTCTAAGAAAGTGTCCTCATCACAGTCTAGCGGTGTGGCAACAAGTATCCACTTTCTATAATGGGTTGTTGCCACATACAAGATAAACACTTGATTCAAGCTCCGGGGGACTTTTAGGTAATAGTCGCCCAAATGAAATATATAATCAAATTGAGGAAATTGCTCAAACCAATTTTCAATGGCACACTCCCCGAGATAATAAATCTATTGCCCCGGGCGCCCATAAGGTTGATGAAAGCACTTCTTTACAAGCCCAAATCGAGGCCCTCTCTTCGAAAATCAAAAAGCTAGAAATGACAAAAACAGCCTCGGTTCTGGCTTGTGAAGGGTGTGGTGGGTCACATGAAAATTGGAGTTGTATGAAAGAATTAGATGAACAAGCAGAAACGGTAAACTACATTGATAATAGACCTAGGCCGTCGGGTCCTCCAACGGGTACCTACAACCAAGGATGGCGTAACCACCCAAATCTTGGTTGGAGAGATCCCGGCAATAGTAGTAACCAACAAAACCAACGAACTAATTTTCAACAACCACAAAATTTCTCTCAACAACAAGGTGGAAGAGAAAGGCTTGAAGATACCATATCTCGCCTCATCTCCGACACCGAAAAGAAAAACTCGGATCGATTTCAACAATTGAAATCGAATTTTAGAAATCAGCAAGCTAGCATTCAAAACGTTGAAAAACAATTAAATCAACTAGCTCAAAATTTCTCCGAGAGACCACAAGGCGCGTTACCAAGTAATACCGAAACCAACCCAAAGGCGCAAGTACACCTTATCACATTGAGAAACCGAACCGTGGGTCCCGAGGATGCCCCATTACCACCAGTTGAAGGAAGTCAACGCCAAAGCACGACTTCACACCCACCGCAACCAGAAGAGGCTCCTTTACCAAATCAAGAGCCCACCAAGACTCCTCAAATTCCGTACCCCGGCAGGTTAAATCGTCAAAAGACCGATGAGCAATTCGCAAAGTTCGAAAGTTTACTAAAACAATTGCATGTTAATATTCCTTTTATTGAGGTCCTGACCCAAATGCCTAAATATGCAAAATTCATGAGGGATTTCCTCACTCACAAAAGGAAAATTGAATCATTGCAATTAGTTAACTTAGGCGAAGAATGCTCCGCTTTAGTACTCAACAAACTTCCACAAAAGAAAATCGACCCCGGGAGCTTCACAATTCCTTGCTCGATTGGGAAGTCCCCCGTCCGTAATGCATTAGCCGACCTTGGGGCTAGCATTAACCTCATGCCCACGTCAATGTTCAAACGACTCGGCCTAGGAACAACAAGCCCTACAAAGATGAGCATACAACTAGCCGACAGGTCCATCAAATTTCCACAAGGTGTAGCTGAAAATCTGCTGGTCAAGGTTGACAATTTCTTTTTTTCGTACCCCGGTAGGTTAAATCGTCAAAAGACCGATGAGCAATTCGCAAAGTTCGAAAGTTTACTAAAACAATTGCATGTTAATATTCCTTTTATTGAGGTCCTGACCCAAATGCCTAAATATGCAAAATTCATGAGGGATTTCCTCACTCACAAAAGGAAAATTGAATCATTGCAATTAGTTAACTTAGGCGAAGAATGCTCCGCTTTAGTACTCAACAAACTTCCACAAAAGAAAATCGACCCCGGGAGCTTCACAATTCCTTGCTCGATTGGGAAGTCCCCCGTTCGTAATGCATTAGCCGACCTTGGGGCTAGCATTAACCTCATGCCCACGTCAATGTTCAAACGACTCAGCCTAGGAACAACAAGCCCTACAAAGATGAGCATACAACTAGCCGACAGGTCCATCAAATTTCCACAAGGTGTAGCTGAAAATCTGCTGGTCAAGGTTGACAATTTCGTTTTTCCAACCGACTTTGTCATCCTAGACATGGAAGAAGACACCGATGTCCCTCTCATCCTCGGGAGGCCATTTCTAGCCACCGCCCAAGCAGTGGTGGATATGAATGAAGGAACTTTAACATTGAAGTTTGGGGATGAGGAAGTGAAGTTTGAATGTGGAAAGAAAGTAGAGGAAGAAGACCCGGTCAACGACATGAAGGTCATAGACTCAAGCTTGGATGACGCTCTCCGACGGTGTAACATGGGATGCAATACATCCCACTTGGGTAACATGTGACCAGGCTTTGGGTCTAGCCAAGGACCCTTATAAACGTGGCGCACCACGGAGGCATTCCGCGGAACTATCCCTAGTTTAGTTTAGATTAATTTTCTTGTTTTCTAGTTAGTTTTAAATTTTCCGGAATAAAACACACTTGAGATGGCAAAGGATGCAAGGGAAACTTGAACCAGTACTCTATGAAGGAAAACAGAACCATCCGGCAAATTTCTTCGTTTACAGTAAGTTCGCCACGGGCCGTGTCCACCCAACACGGCCCCGTGCTGCACAGTCTGCAGAAAAAGACCCAGTTCAGGTAACTGGACACGGGTCGTGTTCACCCAACACGCCCCCGTGTCCAGGCTTCTGTTTCTCTTGTTTTAATTTTGTTATTGGCACTTGAACACGGGGTCGTGCCCGGATAACACGGGGCCGTGTTCAGCGCCCAGTAACACAAAAATTTTGCTTTTTACACCTTTTTACACATTTAATCAACCTAAAAACTTATTTTTGGGACACATTGAGAACAATGTGTAATTTAAGTGTGGGGGGGATGCTAAAACCTTGAATCTTGCAAGTCCTAAATACAAGCCTTACACAAAACTCTATTGGAACCGCTAATCACCCAAAAAAAAAATTTCAAAAAATTGTCATTTTTTTACTTGTCTAGGTTTAACTCGGGAAATTCAAGTTCTCAAAAAGGTTATATTTTTACAAATTTACAACCGATAGCGTCGTGATAAAAAGAACCAACATGAGAAAATTATGAAAAGGCATGACAAGCTTAGTTAAAATTTAATTATATATACTTGATCACATAAAAACCCATTCCCACAAAAGTGAGTTTTGAGCCTTTATTGAGCATACAATTACATATCATTAGAACTAAATGCTCATTTTTCGTTTCTTGTGTGAATAGCCGCTTGGTTCTTACGACTCTAGAACTTGCCATGACGATACATTCCCGGTCCTTACCAACTTAAACCCGAGTAAGTAAATGATGGAGGCATTAGGACTAACCTTTTTATTTCTACACCATTATTTTTTTTTACCACCTACCCAAAATCCCCCTAGTTAGCCCCTTTGAGCCTAAACCTTTTCATTTCATAACCCAAACCAAACACCCTTTTTACCCACCAAAACCTTTTTCATTTTTTTACCCTTTGTTTTAGTAACAAGTTCGATCTTTCGTATAACTTTTCAATATATATATATATATATATATTTGTGTTGATGATGAAGTAAAAGAAAATAAACAAACAAGTTCATCAAAAATAACTTTGTTTGAATAATAGCTTCATCAAAATAAAAGTTACAAAAATAGAAAGTCTTACGAAAACCGAAACTTGTTACACTTTTCGCCTTTTTCTACTAACAACTAACCACCAACCCAACCACCTACCTTTAACCCAAGCCTAACCCTTCACCCAAAAAAGTCCTCTTGATATTTACAAAGGTATATAAGTTAACAAGGAGGAGGATTGATTGCTTGGCAAGCCTATGGTAGGAGTAAGTTCCATGCCACTCTCGAGTGATCCACAAAAATACATTTTCGGCCGAGTGTTGAGTGATCCCCGTGAGGTATGTGAACTTGTATATAAATAGAATTTTAAAGAGGCATGTTATGCCCTAATAAGTAATTTATCTTATGAAAAGTTTTAAATAAATCATGACGAATAGGATTGTAAATAAATAAAAATAAAACTAAATAAAGAATCTTGGAAATCCCGACACTCTACGACAAGCCCAAAAACCTTCTTCTCTACCCATTCCATTTGGGAGTGTAATAGCCACATATTAAAGAGTTTTGCTTGAGGACAAGCAAAGATTCAAGTGTGGGGGTATTTGATGTGTTAAAAATGCAACATATAGATTTCATCAAATGAGGCATAAAACTAACCTTTTTTTAGTACTAATGTTGGAAAAAGTGTGCTTTTGTCTTCCTTTTGTATTTCCAGGATTAAATGAGCTCAAATTAACAAAAGAAGCAAAAAGACATCAAAATCTAACATAAATACAAGAAAAGGAACAAGACGTGACATGCCCGACCCCACGACAGCATCTTCCCAAGCAAAACAAGAGATCAGAAGCCTGAACACGCCCCGTGCTCAGCCAGCACGGGGGCGTGCCCAAGTGTCAGCAGAAAAGACAAAGTGGTAGAAGCTTCTATTGCCCACCACGGGGCCGTGCTCAGCGGACACGTGGCCGTGGTCAACTATAAGATTCGCACAATCTAGCAAATCTGCATAGTACAAAGATTCTTCTGCACCACGGGGTCGTGCTCAGCGGACACGGGGGCGTGGTCAACTAAAAAGACAAAACTGCATTAAATGAAGAAAGAGAAGGATGTGGACACGGGGCCGTGCCCGAGCTTCTGTTCAGCCTATAAATAGAAGTGCTTGGCTCAAGCTCAAACCATCCCTTGGCACACCACCTCTCTCACACTTCACCCACCACCCACCATCACCATAACACCATCATCCACCACCATCATCCATTGTCCATCATAGAGTGTGTGAGTCATCTCGGGATCCAAGATTGATCGTAAGAGTTCTTGACAATCAAGGCCATGTTTGCCTAAGTCTCTTACATCACTTGGTGAAGACAAAGTGTCTAGTTTAATACTTTTTATTTCTAATCTTTTGCACTTTTTACTTGGTTTTGTATTAATGACTTTAATAACTAGTTGCTTATGTTGAAGGTGATCTTTCCTTATCGTTTGTCCGTGGTGTCTTGGCATTATTTTACTGTCTATATAAAATAAAAGATTTTCACCATTCATATCTCCACGATCTATATGGAGGTATGTTGGCTACCTGGTCGGGGGTTAAGGGAATGGTTTGGTAAAGGTCTTGCCATTGTTCAGCGTTTAGAGGTCCTGCAATGGACCTGGGTCAAATTTAGTAGGATCTCCTTCAATACTTAACGGTATTGGATGGTGGGGGTCCAAACTCTTTGATCCCCTCATAAGTTAACTACTATTAATACTATAACCCGGCTATTTAGGACTGTATCCCTGCTAACTCAGACTACTTAGTCGAGGGTAACGTCACCTCCAAAAGAGGGGCCTAACATAATTTGCATTAATAACTTAATTAATTATCTTCCAATAATCCACCCTTTTAGGATTGTATCCTTGCTGACTCAAACTACTGGGGTGAGGGTAACGTCACCTTCAAAAGAGGGGCCTACTACAATAACTAAGATAATCTCTTAAATATGTGCAAAAGTGCGGAAATAATCAAAGGTTACACTAGATACGAGTCGGAACCAAGTGATTCATCTTGTCTATCTGTTTTTCTTTTTATTTTATTTTTCAACATTTTAGTTAGTTTTAATTTTTCTTAGTTTAAAACATTTTTCTAAACTTTTATTTTTGATTAGACGTTGAGGATAAACCGGTACTAAAAGCTCTTGTGTCCTTGGACGACCTCGGTATCTTACCAACGCTATACTACGCTCACGATGGGTGCACTTGCCCATATGTGTTTAATGTTAGTAAAATATCGTGTTTTATAAATTTAAAACTTGGCTAAAAATAAGTGTTAAAGGGGCTTAAAATATACACCTAATATATATAACACTTCACACGCATCAGGATGACCAAACCATTTTCTATTATAATATCGAGTCCCTCTATTTTGATGGAAACAAGGACAGAGGGAAAGAGTGATTCCTAACGGATATCAAACATCTATCTAATATTTCTGAAGCAGTCTCTGAGGTACTATCGATCAATTTTTCCTTACATTTAACGCTTAGAGTTTTAGTAAGCAGATTTAATGATTTACAAATCTATTGTCTACGGAAGACTTATCTGAACCTGTATCAAAATAATACTCTAACATGAGCGTTATCGATATAGAAAGTACCTGTTGTGACCTTGTCATCCTGAATAGCCTCTTGAGTATCCCTTTGAGAGCTTCCAGCTTCGGTCTTCTTAGCCTCCCCAGGCTTCTTGGTTTTATTTGGGCAATTTGTCTTGATGTGCCCTATTTCATTGCAACCATAGCAGGTTGCGTCTCCCAATCTCTTGCAATCCAAGGTCTTTTGTTCCTTGGCCTTGCAGATTCCACAGGGTAGGGGCTGAGATTCAAATCTGCATTTCCCGAGGTGGTATTTCCTACAGGTTTTGCATCTGGTCTTTTCACCTGACTGTTTGTTGTTCTTTAGGTCCTGGCATTCATGGGTCTTGTGATTCATCTCCTTACAGATGACACATCCCCTGGTCTGATCATAGAAACATTTTCCAAAGTGCTTCTTCCCGCAGGTTCCACATTCGGGTTTTGCCTTCTTTGGCTTGGACTGGTTATAGCTCGAACTGGTCCTACCCTTTTTGTAACCTTTATTCGGGGTATTATCGTACTTTCGCTTATGATCCCTTAACGCTCGGTTCACGGCCTTGTTTACTGCTGTATCTAACATAGCTTGTAACTCGGTGCTCGTTAAATTCAGTCTTGTTTCATCATTCTGATTAACTGGATGATTGTGAGCTTCAGAGGAGTCAACCATGGTGAAGCTTTGAAGGCTACAAACCAATTAGTAATAATTGATTTAATTATAGGGTGAATTGTCGAATTTGTTGATTAACTAGCTATGGTGTAAATAAACCATATAGGCCAAAAGATAGTATTTAAGTTATTTGATTATGTTCTGCCTAGGTTTTTAGATAAACCATCCTTGGCGTGTAAACAGAATATAATCCTTCATATTTATTAGACAGGGGACATAAATCACGACTGTCAATGTCGCACTGACATTTTATATAGCACAAGAGCTTGTTCCCAAGGACTCTTGATGGCACAGGGCCTTGCCACTAGGGAAAAATCTAAAACATAATCGATGATTCCTTTGGATCGGAAAATTTCATAGTTCATTGTCTTGACAAGAACTTATGAAATAAAAACTATCTTTTCATGTATACACCTTTGCCCGTAGGTATACATCCCCAAATGGATGTTTTGATGCGTACATCATGTTCGATTTTTACTAGCCATGATTCCTATTGATCATTTACGCTAATTAAGGGATTTGGAAAACTCCTGATATAAAGGTGACAAGCGTGATTTTATCGCATCACCTTTGTCAGAAGTGTTAACATGTTTGCGGATGTTAACAAGGATCTGAATCTCTTTTTAAACAGGTTTTACCATCTTAGCTAGGTCTTTGATGACATTCAAGCTAGGTCAAACCTTTTAAGATTCTCTTTTAATATTTATACTGGTAGGAAAGGAATGATATTTATTTTTATTCAGGATTTTTGTTAATATTATCCTGGATTTAATTAAAATATAACTATAGCACAGAAAGTCAAGTCACAAGGACAAGTTTAATTTATAAGCCATGATTTCAGAGAATCGAGGCAAATTTATAAGTTAGTAATAGCACAAAAGGCCTAGTCACGTGGACAAGTTTAATTTATATGCCATGATTTCAGAGAATCGAGGCATTAAGGTTTTAATAATAGCACAAATGGCCTAGTCGTGTAGACAAGTTTAATTTATATGCCATGATTTCAGAGAATCGAGGCATTAAGGTGTGAATCAAAGTTCATTACCTTTTCTTGACAGGGAGTTGTAGGCTACCACTGTCTTTAGTCTCAGAGGACATTAACTATAGCCCGTAGGCATTTCCCTTCTAAGGGATGTTTATAATATGATCATCTTATAGGATGATATAAGCTATGATTTCTAAATCAATAGGCTAGATAAGAAAATTGGAAGAATCCAATATATGAATGACTGTTGTGATTTTCTCGAATCACATATGTCAAGAGTGCTAACACGTTCTTAGGTGTTAACAAGGATTTGAATCTCTTGAATAGGTCCTACCATCTTGGCCTCGTCATATAGGCTAGGTTTACCTTTAAGATTCCCTTTTTAATAATAAACGCAGAACAATCCTAGCTCGGGATGTTAATAAGGATCTGAACCTAAATTGAGGAACTGCCATCTTGGTCGCGTCTTAATAATGACACCAGGCTAGGTCTTGTTCCTTTTTAGATTTTGCCATTTTATCATAATGGTAGATCTTATAATATAGGAATGATATTTTAAACATAATCGTTCCTTTAAAATTTAAACAAGTATATGGTTGCCCTAAACGGGACTTTTAATAAAAATGAATTGCCCATGCAAGGGATAATCAGAAAAATAACAAAAGAAGCAATCAAAAGACAATGAAACGAATTGGAATTTGTCCTATGTTCTTATCTAGACTCAAGAATGTGCAACTGTGTAACTGAGATTAAACGCAAAAGGCTAGCGTTTAATTCACTCAGTGTTGGCTCTGATACCAACCTGTCACACCCCGACTTTCCACGTGTCACCGGTGGGGAGTATCGTGACGTGGTTGGCAACATAATAGTCAAACAACACAATATATAAATGCACAGCGGAAGCAAAAGATAAATATATTACAATCCGAATATAATGTAATATTAAGTATTACAACGGAAAGTAAAGGATCCACAGGCGGATCTTAAAACATAAACATTGTTCAACAGACTTTAGACGCCTAGAACTTGCAAGATTCCTTATTGGCGCCCTGAGCTTCGAGCCAATTACGTTCAGTACCTGTCACTTAACCTTTTTGGAAAATACGTCAGTTTTCACTGGTAAATACACTCAACCGACTCATTTGAAAAGAGTTTAAGAAAATTGGTTTAGTTGCACAAGGCATGAAATATTTTGACACAATGATTAAAATGCACAAGGCAATATTAATCTTTTATACTTGGGAAAATTATTTGTATATAATCTTGTATACAGTTTTACTTATTTGTCGTCCATCGGGACAGATTAATTGACACGCCACAGGTATAATGCCCACAGGCTATCATCCTTTAAGTGGATTACCAGCTTCGGTATAATGCCCACAAGGATGATACCTCTGAGTGGATTACCAGTTTTTACATAATGCAACTGTCAGGTGTATGCCTACACCCCGTGCTTAGGTCGTGGCCATTTCTTCGAATGATGCCAAGGATATCCGGGACATGGTCATTTAACCCCCAAAGGCCATACACCAAATAATACATATTAAACAGGTTATGTAAGTACATCAATCACAATCCGATTTAAATGACTACATACACCCGAGCAAGCGGTACTTTTATAGTGCCGTATCCCAAGCCCGTATAGGGAAAATAAGTTAAGAGTATTTACCTGAGCTAGCTCCTGTCTTAAATAGCAAGAATTATAATAACTCAGCCGTATTCACTTAAGTAAGCGTAGGTACAATTTACCGGAAGGCTCTAGTCTGGAATGATGGTATAAATAACCAATTAGAATGCTAACGGGTCTTTAATGAAGCCTAAGCTTAGACCGGTTAGTCTTAAGGAATTATACGGTTCAAACGCATGATTAAGAAAAACCGGAATAGAATATGTTTTTAGACCCGACAAGTTTGAAGACTTGTATAATATGGGTATTTCATACACATTCTGGATTTTGAGATAAAACCGATGAGGTTTCACCCGTTTCGGCTAATTTATGTAAACTAGTTACATAAACCCAACCGAACACGTAATAAGCGTGACGGGTATTCATGAGAGCCATATACTGGTTTCCTAAGTTAATTATGCCTCAAATATGTTGTGACATCAGTAAGATGTCTTTCATTATGCCCGAAACGTATTTAAACACAAACTAGGCCCCGTAGGGGTAGTTTAGTCATTTAGAAGGTTATAAAAGAGTTTAAGTATTAATCTGAGTTACGGGTCTGATGTAATCAGTAAAAATACTCAATTTAATAAGTTATAACAGTAGGGTAAAGTATATTTGTGAAATTTATCAATTATAACCAAACTATGCACCGTAGGGGCATTTTGGTAATTTCACATAAGCCGAAAATCTCAAAACTGAAGTCTGAGTTAAACAACCCTTGATTATTGTTAATATATTATAATTTACCTAAAATATCAGTAGGTATCAACCCTTGTATGTTTAAAATAGTTTTAGTACATACTATGCGTTAAAAACGCTTAATAAGGCGACTAGAAGCCATTTACGGTTTTGATACATAAAGCTGATATTTTTAATATTCCAGAAGGCTTAAAATAATTTATTTATCATATCTAATCAGTAGCAAAAGGTTTGGAGTCGATTAGATATGTAAAACTCGTTTTATAGCCCGTAAGGGCAAAACCGACAATTACCGGATTAAGCCTACGACTATAAGTTATGCTCAGCCTAAAATTTATTAAAAATATTCAAAAATCCCAAAATAATATATTACATCAGTGGGTAATAAGTTTGACATAAAAAAGTAGGTTTAATTAGGCTATACGCTAATTATGTCGTTAAATCGCTAAAGAAGCTTTAAATTACGCTAATGAGCATAACTCTCAAACTACACCTCAAACTGATGTCAAATTTTAGGTGCAAGTTTATATATCAGTAACTAAGGTTTCTACTCTTTTACATTTTAAAAAATCACGTTTTAAGGTGAAAAGGGCATAATGGTCAACATATGAGCAATTAACGGAATCATGCGTATTAATCGGTTAACTAATGAACCATGGTGTATAATCACAGAGGGTTATACTAGCATGTAACCTAGTCCAAATGAAGCTCTAAGGTATTTCTAAAACATACCAAAACGGGTCAGAACTGAAAGTTAAAGTGAAAGTCAAACTATGTGACTTTCGGTTCCGAACCGGGTCTAAATAGTAAATTGTCGGGTTGAACATGTTTAGACATGTTCTTACACTAATTACCAAGTTATAATAATGATCAAACAGGTTGTATATGTTCTACATTGCTAATTATGCATAATTTAGAATTTAAGTATCCTGTTGACTTTTTAATCGCAAGTTTGACCCGACATTAGACCTAGTTAGAGTGGGAATCAGGGGGAACCCTTTTGAGGGTTTATTACCCACATAATTACCAACTTATAACTACTTTCAATTCGACTAATCACTGGACTAACAATGATTAATCATTAAGTCAACCGTTAATTACGACGGTTTGACTTTTAAGCTTAAACTAAGCAAAAACTTAACTAAGGAAGGTTAAGCATACTTACCAAGGTCTAATGCAAGATTAGAGATGACTTGGGTCTGCTCTTAAGCTCCCAAAAGCTCCAGAAATGCAGAAGAAAGGTGTGATCACAATGTTGCAACATTGTGGCCTTTTATAGTGTTCTTGATCTTGTAGATTGTTAACAACTAAGTCTAGTAATGTTTCCAGATCATTTACACATGTCCCTAAGCCCTAAAATTAGTAGGGGACGCGCATGGAAGTGTAAATATCTGATCTATGTCGGTTCCAAGGCTGAACAGCCAAGTTAAACGATTTTCTGCATCTAGGTCTACCTTACGGACCGTAAGGTCCCCAGTGTTGAGGTCCGTAAGCTTGTCATCAGGGCAAAAATCTCTTTTTCAGTTTGCATCCTTGGCTCTTGGTCCTCCGAAAGGTCAATCCACCTTTGTTTCTTGTATTTTGAGCCCCTCAACTTAACTTATAAGGCTTCAAGTCTTATACCTACTTTGTTAAGCCCTTGGTTTACTTGGTTATCACCCGAAAAGCCATAACTTTCAACGTTTACGCTTTAACCCCTCGCATACGAATTTGCTCATAACTTTCTCATACGATAACGAAACTTGATGAAATTTTTATCGTGCATTCTAGTGAGCATAATTAATCGTTACAAAGCTTCGGGTTTGCTAAAAGGTCACTCAGAGGTACAACTTAAACATGTTGACACATTTAACCCTTGTGGTTTGTAATCTCTCACTTCCTTTCATATTTAGCTTCGTATGATCCATGATTTATTCGTCTGAAGGTATGAGCATCATGTAGGGTTAGTGTAAAGTATATTTATTCACTGTTGACATTTTGAACCCTTATATTCACATACTTTCCATGTTTGTCAACTTTAGTCCCTCTAGAGTATACTTTCACACGTTCAAGCTTATGACACGTGTCAATACATTATAGGACGTAAATTTTCGGGGTGTTACAAAAAAACTTATATATACTATTGAAAAAGAACATAATTTTATTAGTAAGTTTAATCAGAACCTGTTGCTTTATCTTTTTCAGGGCCATGCAATTGTTCTTGATCATTGTTTTCATCTTCAGAATAGTTGGGATCTGCCATGACTCCATGCTCATCATCTTCATCAGTACCATCTACTTCCATATCCACTTTATTACCTTCTTAAAGCATAGAAGAGTAAATCAATATAAAAGGTACTTTTAATTGAATAAACTTTAAGATTAACAAAATAATACCTTGAAATATTTCCTCATCCTCGTCCTCGTCATCATCCTCATCCTCATCAACAAGAATCATCCTTCTCTTTGCTCGTTCTTTATTCGGTTTTGTTGCGTTTGAAGTAGACGGAACCTTTTGGGAGACATTTGGAGCAAGCACCCGACGTAGTTTCGTTAGATTAGCAGCTCTACTCATGGACATTGATGGAATATATTGTGAATGGTGTCGCTAAAACAGATTTATTTTCATTAGATCACATTTCTATATAAAATAAAATAAACAAAGTTTGAATATCATATTACCTTTTTGGGTACTACAATACTTCTACCAACTTGTTGGTTATCTTCCTCACAATCATCACCTGAATCTTCACCTGGATTTGGAATACAATCTACATCCCCCGCACGAGTGTTCCGTTTCACTGTTTTTTTCTTCATTTTGTTACTGTCTACCAAACTTGTCATAAAGTCCACAACGTTTTTAACTCCTAATTCTCGTAGTCTTTTTTGGTTCTCCTGAATCCTCGCTAGTCTAGCTTCCATGTACACATTACTTAGTCAAAGTCAAAAACTAACCAATGAGAAGAAGAAAAATAAACAATACATCAGAGAATTAAGATAATTTGCATTAGTTCCTTGTGCATCAGAATTTGATGGATAATCTTGTATTTTACTGATGTCGGTAGAAGTGATATGTAGTTGTTTGCGCCTACCCATATTGTCTATTCAAAAACATACAATATAATAACAATATTTAGTATATAATATTATAATAACATGCAAGAAACAAAGTGGGTTCGAAGAAGAAACGAGGGCTACGCATATCGGGTATCAACATGAAGGAACTGAATATGGGTCTGATCTCCAACCGGTGGTGGCGTATCAAGGCCTTCGGCTCCCAACTTTGGGCCCTAGTAGTTAAGGTGACGGTAACATTTGTTGCATTAAAATGATTCCGAGTAGAGGTGCAAACGAGCCAAGTTACTCGAGCTCGGCTTAAAAAAAGCCCGAACAAGCCAAGCTTGAACGAGCTCGAGCTCGAGCCCGAGTCTAAAAAGAAGCTCGTTTAGTAAACGAGCCCGAGCCCAAGCTTTGCTTATCGAGCTCGAGCCGGCTCGCGAGCCTAAACGAGCTTTCTGTTTATATAATTTATATTAAACATATATTTATATAATAATAATTACCATTTATATAAATAGAAAAAAATAACTAAATTATATGTATAATAATAATTATGATTAATATAAATTAATTAATAAATACTAAACGAGTCTAGAACGAGCCGAGTTCGAGCTTGAAAAATTATCGAGTCGAGCTCGAGTTTAATTAGAAATAAAGGTTGCATATACACGTCTATCTTGTTTCCAGGACTTTTAGGACCCGGGATGATTAAAGAAAGAATAAAATTTGGCTGCTTCATAACCAACCATGGTGGTAAGTTGTATGGAATAAGAAAAACTGGCCAAATACTATTTACCGAATTCATTGTCCTAAATGGGTTGAAGCCGTCAGTTTCCAGAGCTAGACGAACATTGCGAGGATCAGTAGCGAACTCAGGAAACTTTTCATCAAAATCTTTCCAAGCTAATGCATCTGCTGGATGCCGCAATTTTCCATCTTTTACACGCTCTAGATGATGCCACTTCATAAGGTTAGACGTCTTTGATGACGTAAACAATCTTTGAAGTCTAGGCTTTAAGGGAAACCATGGTAATATTTTTAAAGCCTTCCTCTTGGGAGGATTTACTTCGTGTTCTGGATTAGCTTCATGAACTTTCCATCTAGAAGATCCACAAAAAGAACACACTTCATCTTTCTCCTTGTCATCCCAAAACAACATGCAACCATTAGGACATGCATGTATTTTTTCATATCTTAATCCGATGTCGGCCATGAATTTTTTTCACTTGTGGTGTTGTTTTAGGTAACAAATTTCCTTTAGGTAACAAATCCTTTAAAAAGTCTAACAACATAGAGAAAGATGTGTTACTCCATTCCACTGAGACATTTTATTTGGTACAAATGCACCACACAAGATAACTTGTTGTATTTGCAATTCGGGTACACATTTTCTTCAGCTTCCTTGACAAGGTCATCAAATTTGCTTCTTCTATTGTTCGTCTCTTGACTATTATTCCAAGCATTCTCATGTATCTCCACTCCACTTCCACCATCTGTTTCAAATATATCATCCAACATTTCATGCATTTCATGGCGAAGTATCTCTTCGTCATCTATGGGTTGTGCTCCTCGATGCAACCGTTGTGCCTTCCCCATGATATACCCAATTCAAGTATTCAGGCCGGAACCCTGAACATATGAGGTGATCCAGAACAGTTTTTCTACTCTGATATTTCATATTTACTTATTTAGACACTTTGTACATGGACATTTTATTTTCCCCCCATTGACACAAGCTCTCTCAAATGCAAAATTCAAGAACGTGTGAACCCCATTAACAAAAGTTTGACTTGATCTTGGTGCAAGGTACATCCATGATCTGTCCATTACTATTCAAAGTGAAAAATAACAAACTTTGTAAGTATTACATATTATACAAAAACATATAACTGAGTACAAACAGTGGAATGAAGCCAAACTTTGTAACAATAAACCTAAATTGCTTAATATCATGCTAACATTATTGAAGAAACACAGAACTAATTAAGTGATAATCAGTTTGGTTTATGTTCCTTGCATAGTGGTTAATCTTCTCTTTGATTCCTGAGCTCCTTAAGGACCGGGTATAACTGCAAAACAAAACACCGTTACTCGTTAAGAGGGGAATGTGGGGGTTTCCCTCTTAACCGGGCTCCGGCGTGAGAATAAGCGACTATGCTTTGGAGATAATTAAGTGTTAAGTGAGAGAGTAGAGGGAATGGAATGTTTAACCTGTGGAGTGAAGGTCTCTATTTATAGCCGGAGAGGTGTAAGAGGGTGTGGGCTGATGGGCCTTGGGCCGGAAGGCGACAACATAGAGGATATGCTCCTTGTCTCACTGGTGTCGACCGTTAGTGGCTTCTAGGAGCTTTGTGGAGCTGGCGCAACGTGATTGGAGCCACGTGTCACTGTTGTCGGCCTGGACGCCCTTCTGCCATCAGCAGGTAAGTGGAGATCGTGGGGCAGTTGTCTCTGCCCTGTGATTGGTGCCACATAGGCGTCCTTCAGTACTTTTTGTCTCCTGCATGTCAGACGATCGTGGAGCACGATTGCGCAGGAACAGAAGGACTCTGATTGGCTCTTTTATTCTGCCACTTGTACCTTGTGTACTATCTGGAAAGGCCTTGCGCCGTAGTCACGCACGATTCTTGCTGAGCACGTTATTGTCGTGCGCGCGGCATAGGCTTTCAGATGTCCCTTTTAGAATGCTAAGTGTTGTTAACTGGAGTTTATTCTTCTGTGTTCCTCGCGCGGCGTTGCATAGGCATGTAGTAGCTCGCGCGAGGTTGGCGATCAAGAAAAATGGTAATTAAGGAGTATGGTCCCGCGCGACCTTGCAGGGGGTTGCGCGGCTTTTTGGGACCATACCCCTTCAAGTCCCCCCAGTCCAGTGCTGCACCATGCGCAAGGAAAGTGGTTGGAGCTCTGGACTTAAGGAAATAAAGTAGCATAATGCTTTTGGCTTTGGTAGACGGCGCGCGTGTAAGTTGTTAATTACTACGGCGCGGCTACCAGGCTTGTTGTTGGATTGTTCATGAAGTTTCTAATGATTTTGGGCGGGAGAAACCTCGAAGTTTGAATTCTGACAGGTGGGTGAAAAAGTCGCGGTTGGTGACGTTTGAGTTGACCCTTGACGGTTGTCATCAACTTGTCGCTGACGGTTCAGATTTTCGTCAGGAGAGTGAGGCCCACGCGCGCGTGGTAACCGTCACTCCGGGAAACACGCCTTACGTGGCGCTTTCTGGTTGGCCTTGCTTGCGGCGATCTCGGCACGGTTACCCATCGCATTAAATGCGATGGGTATATATATCCGGAGGGATATGAGGCTTATCACTTTCTTGCTTACTATTCTTCTTCTCTCTCAAATCTCCTCTGAATCTTCAAGTTTTTGAAGAACATTGTAGCAGATCATCAAGCTTTTGAAGAACATTGTAGCGGATCCTCAAGTTTCTGAAGAAGGTTGTAGCAGATCGTCAAGCAGAACACTCCAAACCTTTGTTTTATTCATCGATGGCTGAAGAACAACATGAAGATAATCCCGGAGAAGAAGGTCCTGTACCTGTTCTCCGGTGGGATCTAGGGCTGTTTGAACAGCTTTCCCGAAGTTTCCGGTTCCCACCGGAGTGGGATGCCCGGTACCCGGATCAAAACCAAACGGCCGCTGATGCACCACCGGGGTACATCACGTTGTTTGAGGACTTTTTTCATCAGGGCAACTTCCGGCTGCCGGCGACTCACTTTATGGCTCATGTTCTTCAATATTATGGGTTTCATATATCTCAAATGAGCCCACCCGGGATGGTTCGGGTTCGACATTTCGAGTTCCTGTGCTGGGCTCATGGCATCGAGCCAACCGTTGATAAATTCCGGGTTTTCTACACACTTCAGAGAAACATGGGTTTCTATTCCTTCGCCAGTCGAGGTGCGGCGAAGAAGATACTGTTGAACCCTCCCAAGAGTTTCCATGATTGGAAACCAAAGTTTTTCTATATTCGGGAGGAGGTTGTTCCTGTACCCATGACGTTTCGCGCTTGGAATGAACCAATCGTGAAGGAAGACTTGGAGATCCCCAAGACTGCGGCTTGGTATCGCGAGCTTACCGCCACCCCAAACCGAGTATTTGGGGAGAGTGTCTTGGTTGCGGCGCGGATGAGTGATCAGTGGCCGGCTGATAGCAAGGAGGTTCCTATCTTAATGATGGGCGATGAAGGTTAGTAATTTCCTTAATTCTTACTGATTTTCCGAGGTTTGCATTTTCCCTTATTTCTTTTTCTGATGTGATTTATCTTGTAGAGGTGCGCTTATATCAGGCTGCCTTCGCCGCTTTTGGCGGTAGAATGGGTGTGCGCCCTCTTCGAGACGGGGAGCAATACTGGTATTACCAAATAAGGGATAACTTTATGTATCCTGTTGCTGATGCGTTCACCTTGCCGCCTACTGGAAACGAAGGTGCGCACATACCGAACCCTCGTCCTTTGCGCTCTGTGACTTCTGCTGGGAAAGAGGTTGTCTATCTTTCCAGCGAGGAGTCTGTAGGGTCTTCGAACGGAGAGTTAAGTTCGTGGTCTAACGTCTTTGCAGGTGTGTTGCGCGACTTGGGTATTGACCCAGAAGAGAAGAAGAAGAAGAAACCGGTGAAGAAGAAGAAGGATGCTGAGGTGACCAGCAA
This sequence comes from Helianthus tuberosus, assembly GCA_030545235.1. Classification (NCBI taxonomy): domain Eukaryota; kingdom Viridiplantae; phylum Streptophyta; class Magnoliopsida; order Asterales; family Asteraceae; genus Helianthus; species Helianthus tuberosus. Next base: position 9,145,234 of record CM060362.1, read on the forward strand.
AGGTGCTGGCGGTAGTCGCGCAACCACTGGTGCTAAAGGTATTTTTCGTCTCCATCAGAGTGACTTGAGAGATTTCGTGATTGTTAGTGACTCACTTGAAGGTTTGCCGCGCGCAGGCGGAAAGAAGTCTGGAAACGTTGGGTCAGGGAGCGCGGGTTCTCTCATTCCGGATGCTGGCGCTACTCCTTCCTCTGGTGCGCATGAGGAGGAGGAAGAAGAAGAAGAAGAAGAAGAAGAGGAGGCTGCTGCAAGGTTGATCAGCAGAAAGAGGGTTAGGAGTGAAACTACCGCTGGCGTCTCTGCTGCGCCCGGAGCTGGAGAGGTTCCCCTGATTGGGAAGCGGAGCAACTTGCGCTCGCTTTACAAAGTTTCTCCGGGTAGGTTCTTTAGTTGCATTATCTTGTTACTTTCACCATTTTTAACATGTTGTATTTTGCAGAGGTTAAGAAGACAACTCCAGAGAAGGGTGTGGTCTTCATAGATCCGGTAGAGCCGGTGCATAAGAGGCCAAAGATTACTGTTAAATCTTCTAAGGCTGCTGGTGCTGAGACTGCCAAAGACAAACATGTTGCTGAGGGTGATAAAGCGAAGGTTGTTGAAGATAAGAAGAAAGCTGATGAAGAGCGCAAGAAAGCTGATGAAGAGAAGCGGAAGAAGGCGGAGGAGGAGAAACAGAGGCAAGCCGAGTTGGCTCGGAAGGCTGAGGAGGAAAAGAAGAAAGCTGCTGAAGTGGAGAAGGAGAAGCAGAAGGCTGTTGAAAAGCCTGGTGTTGATTCTTTGAGGGATACCGGTGCTGCTGCCATCACTATACAGGATAAGGCGCAGGGCCCGGAGGTTTTGAGTGTTGCGGGATCTATAAGGTCCCATCAAGAGAGGAGGAAAGAACCTGAGGTTGAGAGACCTGTCCGCCGTGCGTACGTTTCTAGTGGCGCGAGCTCTGGTGGCGCTGGGGGTTATAATCCGCAAGCTATCGGGGCTAAGGATACTCTTGGAGATATCTATTATAAAAGCTATACCGACGAGGAGCGCGGTAATGCCCCCCACCAGGCTCCCTGGAATTTGAAGCAGAAGGACACCTTCTTAGAGTTTGGCCCTTGCCGCGATTGGTTCTTAAACTCCTTCACCCCTGGTGAAGTTAATAGGCAGAAGGCGAAAACTCATGAGACGCTGTACCGCACTTACATGCTTGGGGAGGCGAACGCTCGCGCTGCTAACCACCAAATTGTCCGTGAGTGGCGGACAATGGTTAGGGAACGGTCGGATTGGGAGAGGTACCGCGAGCGGATGTTGAAGCAGATAAGTGAATTTGAGAAGTCAAAAACCGCCCTTGATGAAGAGAAAGCGAAGTTTGAAGCCGATAAGAAGGCTGAAGATTGGGGGCGCGAGGGCCTGAAAAGCAAGCTTCATTCTGCTGAACAACAACTTGCTAAGGAGAAGGCTGACTTCAAACGCATATGCGCGAAGGACAATGAGCGCGCGGCTGCAGATCGTAACAAGATTGTCAACCTTGAGGCTAAGGTTGTGGAGTTGACGGCGGAGGTTGAGGGCGTGCAAGCTGTTAAGGCTGCTAAGGCACAGCTTGAGGTTAGTACAACTTATACCTTTTCTTTCTGTGTTTTTGTCCGCCGCAAATCCTAAGTCCTGTCCTTTGTAGGCTGAGCTTGCTGATGCGAAGGTGCACCTGTCTGGCAAGGACAAGGATCTCAGGGCCAAGGATGTGGAGATCGCCGAGCTAAAACGCCGCCTGCGAGAGCAAGTTGACAAAAGCGAATCCTTGGAGATCGACTTGGAGGCTGAAAAGTCTAAGGCTGCCTCAGCTGAGGAGGCGAAGCTTAGGGCCGAGGAAGCTCGTGATGTTAGTACTACAGCTCTTAATGTAGCGCAGACTAACTATGCCGAAGCTCAGGGTATCGTGGATACTCTTGTCTCTGATGCCGAGTGGCTGCGCGGTCGTGGAATGGTGCTGGTATGATTCCTCTTTTAACTTTAATTTGATTTATTTAGACTTGTTGGCTAAAATTTTGAGCTTCCTGTAGATGGCCAACTCCATTCTGAATGCTGGTGAATTGGATAAGGCTGTTGCGGCCGTCATAGATGCTTCCCTTGCCGTTGGTCACCGTAAGGGCTACGTCGAATGTGCGCAACATGCGTCGGTTATGCTTGGACAGGAGTTCGACACTAGCCACTGCTCGGTGACTGAAGAAGCTGAGGCTGAGCTAGCTCGCGCGGAGCATGGTTATGATCATCTATCCATTCCAGTGATGGACTTGGTTACTGATGCATTGAAACATGATGACTGGTGTCTGCGGCTGAAGAATATCCTTGATCCACCAGAGACTGTTGAGCTATCAGATGAGGAGGCACCTGCGGGTGGAGGTGGCGACGGGAAAGGTGATGGTGAAGGTGATGGCGTTAAGCCTGGCGGTGATGGCGATAAGCATGATGACAGCGGAGATGATGAATTCGAATAGGTTTATCAACGGCTGTGTGCCTTGTAAAAATTTTATTAGGTTTCTGATGTAACTTGTTGCGCTGGCGCGCTTTTATCTAATGAATGACATTGTGTTTTCATAACTGTTGCGCGGTTGCGCCTTTTAAATAGTATGTTTGCTTATTTTCCCGTTACAATTATTGCACTGTTGCTAGAAACTTTGGTTAAGTTAGCGCGAATAAATGTAAGAGAGGCTCATGTGCGAGCGTAACTGGAGTGTTTTCGTGCTAATCAGAAGTTTAACATGCATTTGTAACGAAATAAGTCGGATAGTGATAAAAGAGCATGTCGTATGCTTTTCATTAATTACGTAGGCGCTTAGGCCGAGATACATTGCTTGTAACTTAGGCGTGTAGCCGATATAAAAAGTAAAGGGCGCGTGGCCGTCATTAGTGAGTAAAGGCGCAGGGCCTACATAGTCATATATAGCATTTGCGCAGTTGTTGCGCATTCCACGTGCGCGGGATGATGTGTCCATCCAGGGTGCGCAATTTGTAAGCCCCCTTCCCTAGCACCTCGTGCACCAAGTATGGGCCTTCCCATTTAGGTGCTAACTTTCCTGAGCGTTCGGCGTTTGAGGCTTCGTTATCTCGAAAGACATATTCCCCTGGAGTGAAGGTACAGATGCGGACTCGCGCGTTGTAGTACCTCTCCAGTTGTGTTTTGTACTTGGCTTCTTTGATACGCGCGATTTCGCGCCTTTCTTCTAGCAAGACCAAGTCAAGGCGACGCTCTGCCTCGTTGTCGATAGCGTTGACTGCTGTCAAACGCGGAGAGGGCAGGCCAACTTCCGCCGGGATAACCGCTTCTGAGCCATAGACTAGGCTAAAAGGGGTTTCGCCGGTACTCGTTTTTGGCATGGTTCGGTGAGCCCACAAGATACTTGGGAGCTCGTCTACCCAGCCTCTTCGTTTAGTGCCCAGCCGGGCCTTAATCCCTTCGACGATACACTTGTTCACACTTTCAACCTGCCCGTTGCCTTGAGGGTGCGCAACGGAGGAGAAAGTGTGTTCGATTTTCATCTCCTTCATCCAGTTCTTGAGGTCATCGGATGCAAAGTTAGTGCCGTTGTCTGTTACTATCTTGAGTGGGAGGCCGAACCTACAGATGATGTGTTCCCAAATGAACTTGCGCACCATCATGGCTGTAGTTGAAGCAAGGGCTTTGGCCTCCACCCACTTTGTGAAGTAATCGACGGCTACTATTATAAACTTGACGGCGCCGGGAGCATCTGGGAAGGGTCCTACCATATCGATTCCCCACTGCTGAAAAGGCCAAGCAGTTGATACGGGGATTAGATCGTTCTTGGGGCGCAGGGTTTTCGGAGAGTGCCGCTGACAGGAGTCGCATTTGCGCAGCTCCTTCAAGGCATCAACGTGCATCCCTGGCCAGTAATACCCGGCGTTCATGATCTTCGCAACAACCATGCGTGGTCCCGCATGTATGCCGCAGATTCCTTCATGAATCTCTCTTATCAGATAGTTCGCGTCTTGAGGGTCCACACAGCGCAGGAGTGGTCCCAAGAAGGACCTTCGGTATAAGATACCGCCATTCATCTCGTACTGCAGAGCTTTGTTCTGAATTTTTCTTGCCTCTGCCTTATTCTCTGGGAGTATTCCTTCTTTCAAGTACTGAATGATGGGGGTCATCCAGGATGGCTGCCCCAGCTCGATCACATTGACTTGTCGCAACAAAACTGACGGATTCTTGAGTACCTCAATCCTTACATCTTTGGCAAGATGTTGGAAGGATGTTGAGGCAAGCTTGCTCAAGGCGTCGGCTGGTTTGTTTTCGGAGCGGTTGATGTGGATGACTTTGTGAGACTTGAATTGTTGAAGCAACTCTTTTGCTTGTTCCAGATATAGGGCCATGACTTCACCCCTTGCGTCGTATATACCGTTGACTTGGCTGGCTATCAAGAGTGAATCAACATGCGCTTGTAGGTTTTTAGCTCCCATTTTGATGGCGAGTCGCAAGCCTGCCAGAAATGCTTCGTACTCCGCCTCGTTGTTGGTGTTTTTAAAGTCCAACTTGATGGCGTAAGTAAATTCATGGTTTTCGGGGCTTACGAGGCGCAATCCCGCTCCCGCGCCATCTTCGTTTGAAGCCCCATCAGTGTAAAGCATCCAAGTCTCGTTTGTTGTGTCTTTCACTGGAGTTTCAACAAGCTCACAATCCTTGATTTTCTCAGCTGGGACTTCTGTGATGAAGTCCGCTAGAACTTGACCCTTGATGGCTGGGCGCGGCCGGTATAGGATGTTGTGGCCTCCCAACTCGATTGCCCATTTGGCGAGTCTTCCTGATGTTTCTGGTTTCTGAAGTATCGTGCCGATATGGAAATTGGTAAGTACGGTGATCACATGCCCTGTAAAATATCTGCGCAGTCTTCGGGAAGCATGTAGCAGCGCAAGAACCAATTTTTCCATTGTGGAATATCTTGTTTCTGGGTCAGTGAGTACCCTGCTGACATAATAAATCGGAGTTTGAACTCCATTTCTTTCCACTAATAACACCGACCCTACTGCCTTGTCGGAAGAGGGTAAGTACAGTACGAGTGGCTCTTTTTCAAACGGCGCGGTCAGGGTAGGAAGTTCGATCAGACATGCTTTCATTTGCTGGAAAGCCTTTTCTGCGTCGGGTGTCCACTTGAACTCTTGCTTCTTGACACAATTGCGCAGTGTGCTGATAAAAGGGTACGACTTCGCGGCGTGATTTGACAAAAAGCGGTTAAGCGCGGCTAGGCGGCCGGCCAACCGTTGCATTTCTTTGATTGTTCGAGGCGATGGCATCCGTTCTATTGCCTGAACTTTTTCTGGATTCACCTTGAAGCCGCCGTTAGTGACTATGAAGCCTAGAAACTTCCCCTCTTCCATGCCAAAAGAACATTTGGCTGGATTCAACTTCATGTTTACGCTGCGCAATGAATTGAACGTTTTCTCGACGTCCTTCAACATTTGGTCCTCTTCGGGACTCTTAACCACTAGATCATCGATGTAAACTTCAATATGCTTTCCGATGTCACCTGCGAAGGTCTTGTCCATCAATCGCTGGTATGTGGCGCCAGCATTTTTCAGGCCGAAAGGCATCTTCGTATAGCAAAAAATCCCCAGATCCGTGCGAAAGGCTGTCTTGTCTTCATCCTCGAGCTTCATTTGAACTTGATGGTACCCCTTGTAGCAATCCAAGAAGCACTTCCATCTGTATGGCGCGAGAGAGTCTATCTTTTTGTCGATCTCAGGCAAAGAATAGCAATCCTTAGGGCATGCCTTGTTGAGATCGGTATAGTCGACGCACATTCGCCATCCGCCGCTAGACTTTTCTACCATTATGGGGTTCGCCACCCAACTCTGATAACGTACCTCGCGCAGGATGCCAGCTTTTAGTAACTCGCAAACTTGTTCGTTCATTGCTTTCGTCTTGTCTGCCCCTAGGCTGCGCCTTCTTTGAACTTTCGGCTCAACCGAGGGGTAGGTGTTTAAACAGTGCTCTGTGATGTCGCGCGGGACTCCGGTCATGTCGGCCGGGGTCCAGGCGAAAATATCCATGTTCTTGAATAGGAGCTGCTTGAGGCGAGTTCTGATATCTGGTGAGATAGCGTGACCTATCGTCACCGTTTGCTCCGGATATTTGCGATTTAAGACCCATTTTTCGGGCTCGGTTGCTGAAACCTTTGCCGCTTTTGTTGGGCGCATCTCTTCAGTTGACATGACTTCTTTCTTCGCATAAACTATTGCCACCCCCGTCTTGGTTGGGAACCCAATTGCTGAGTGGGGGGTGGAAGTTATCATATTCAGCTCACCTTGCGTTTCTCTCCCGATCAGTACGTCATGTCTTGACTTAACGGGCATCACCATGAAGTTGACGTTCGTCGTCCTTGAATGCTTCCCGTCAGAGAGTGTGACGGGGAAGCTAATTTGGCCTAACGGGAAGACCATTTCGTTGCAGAACCCAGACAGTGGGTAGTCGACTGGTTCGAGTCTCGCTTTGTCTTCGTCGTCGAACTGGTTAAAGCATTGTTCATAGATGATGTCTGCTGTACTTCCCGGGTCGATGAAGACGTATTCAGTTTCATAATGGCCGATGATACCGGTGATGACGATGGGTCGTGTGGCTCGGGGACCCCCGCGCACCACCGGGAAGATAACTTGCTGTTCTTGCCATGAAGGCTCATAAGGCCTCTTGCCTTTTTCTCGTGCGCTGTATCGTGGTCCATTGACCATGTGTGTCTCTAGGCGTCGAACCTTCTTGTGATTTCCTTCATCGTGGCGATGGAGCTGTCGCGTCTCTTTGCGCACATTCTTCACCAAGTGGCTCAGCTTTCCACTTTTTAGTGCTCTCTCGATCTCTTGTCGCAAGCTGTAACAATCATCTGTCAAGTGGCCTGTATCCTTGTGGAAATCACAATACAGATTGGGGTCTTGACCCTTTTTGTTCGTCATAGGCCTGGGAGTCTTAAAGTCATGGTTCTCCGTCATTAGCACCTCCTTTGGTGTTTTTATGAGCGGAGTCCAATGCTTTTCCCGATTATCATCTCGGACCGCTTTTCTATAACCAATGCGGTCAATGGTGTCACGCGCGTCTTCCTTATAGCGGGATCGTTCTTCGTATCGGGGGCGATCGTTATAACCGCTGGAGTGGTTGGCCTTCCACCCAGGGTTTTTACCTTTGTTGCGCCTGTTGTCATCGCGCGAGTGACCCCCTTTGGAAAATCTATCTTCAGAACGATAGTTGTTGTTTCGAGCGAGAGACTCTTCCGTTTGCGCGACTATCTTCGCGGCTTCCATGAGCTTATCCCACTCCTTTGGCATTCCATCTTTCCCAGTGATGGTTCTAATCAGGCTATCACAACGGATTGCTTTCTTGAAATGGCAGCGCATGAGTTGTTCACTCACGCCACCAATCTCCAAACATTCTTTGTTAAAGCGCGTAATGAAATCTTCCAGACCCTCATTATCTCTTCGCCAGATATCTTCAACTTCAGCTGTGTCGCGCTGGTATCGCCGTTGCTGACTGAAGTGACTCAGAAACTGGGTCCTGAAATCTACCCATGATTTTATTTTTCCTGGAGGAAGGCTGTCGAACCAGGCGCGAGCAGCCCCGGTTAATGTTTGGATAAACAAATGGCACCACATGGGCATGTTCCAACCTCCCATGCAGCCCACGCTAGTAAATACTCTGACGTGATCGTCTGGATCAGTCAATCCATTGAACTTTCCGACGGTCGGAGGCAACTTTTCTCTCTTGAGCGGCGCTAGTGCTATCTTTGGAATGAACTTTGAGTGCTCTATAGCTTCTTCTGGTCGATAGGCGAGGCGAAAGTCGCGCTCCGCCTCCTCAGTATAACCAACGTGTTGCCTTGGTTTGTAATACTCATGATTTCTTTGCAAACGATTGAAGACCGAAGATTCGTCATCGTTTTCCCAGGTTGGATCGTTCGGGTCAGTTTCTTCCCACTCATCGTTCATGTTGCGCGGCGTGAGCCGGCTATGAACTGGGCCTCTTCGGGAATTTGACGGTTCGTCATAGTAGCTTTCTGTCTCCCCCCGCGTATCGCGCGTGTCCTGCACGCTTGGTCTTCGGGTAGGGGGAGGTCTGTTGGCTCTTCCTTGGATGTGTTGCGGTGGTGGCATTTGGCGCGGCCCGTGGCTTGGGCCGGTTGGTGTAACCAAGGAAGGTTCTGCCGTTAAAACTGCTTGTTGCGCGCTCAGGGATTGATATGCCGCGTTAATGGTGGCGAGTTGCTTGGCGTACCATGAGGCTGGTGTTTCGCCCTCTGGTAGCCCTAATAGCGCCGAGATATTCTGAGGTGGAGCTGGGTTCGATGGTCCAGCACCGTTGTTTCCTGGGGTGGTTTGATTGATGCGGGTGAAGCTCCCGCGAGGACCCCCGGTGTTGGCCATCTCGATTTCGCCGATTTCTTCAACATGTTGGGGTTGGATGTGTTGATTATCCACCCCCAGCGCTGCGTTAGGGTCTGCTCCGAGACCAACAAATTCGGGAATGATTCCTTGACCAGCCATGATCGAAGGAAGAAAAGCAATGAAAACTCAGAAAATAAGAAGATGAAGGTGGTTTGTAGAAAAAATCGGTGGGCGCCAATGAAGAAACACAGAACTAATTAAGTGATAATCAGTTTGGTTTATGTTCCTTGCATAGTGGTTAATCTTCTCTTTGATTCCTGAGCTCCTTAAGGACCGGGTATAACTGCAAAACAAAACACCGTTACTCGTTAAGAGGGGAATGTGGGGGTTTCCCTCTTAACCGGGCTCCGGCGTGAGAATAAGCGACTATGCTTTGGAGATAATTAAGTGTTAAGTGAGAGAGTAGAGGGAATGGAATGTTTAACCTGTGGAGTGAAGGTCTCTATTTATAGCCGGAGAGGTGTAAGAGGGTGTGGGCTGATGGGCCTTGGGCCGGAAGGCGACAACATAGAGGATATGCTCCTTGTCTCACTGGTGTCGACCGTTAGTGGCTTCTAGGAGCTTTGTGGAGCTGGCGCAACGTGATTGGAGCCACGTGTCACTGTTGTCGGCCTGGACGCCCTTCTGCCATCAGCAGGTAAGTGGAGATCGTGGGGCAGTTGTCTCTGCCCTGTGATTGGTGCCACATAGGCGTCCTTCAGTACTTTTTGTCTCCTGCATGTCAGACGATCGTGGAGCACGATTGCGCAGGAACAGAAGGACTCTGATTGGCTCTTTTATTCTGCCACTTGTACCTTGTGTACTATCTGGAAAGGCCTTGCGCCGTAGTCACGCACGATTCTTGCTGAGCACGTTATTGTCGTGCGCGCGGCATAGGCTTTCAGATGTCCCTTTTAGAATGCTAAGTGTTGTTAACTGGAGTTTATTCTTCTGTGTTCCTCGCGCGGCGTTGCATAGGCATGTTGTAGCTCGCGCGAGGTTGGCGATCAAGAAAAATGGTGATTAAGGAGTATGGTCCCGCGTGACCTTGCAGGGGGTTGCGCGGCTTTTTGGGACCATACCCCTTCAATTATGCTAGGTGAACTAAATCTATTAGTGGATGTGTTGATCGATATGGAAGTCAGTTACATGGAAACCAGGAGTTAAGATATGCAGAGCTGCTGATATTGATTTAATTATGTTTGTTTTACAAGCTGGTGTTGTAATTTGTAATTCCATATTGGACCTGCACTTTCAGGTTGTCTGTATTTGCTCAGAAAAAGAAAAAACAAATTCCAAATTTAATATAAAACATGTGGAATAGGGTCAAACTTCTGACCTTTGGGACAAATGGAGGAGTTTATCACTACAGCACCTTTGATCTTAGCATTTCTATAATATGGTTTTTTAGTTGAAAAATAGAGATGATTGGATTTGGTCAGATCTGTTTGTTTATTCATTTGGTTCATATGACTCAAGTAGCTTTTGGTGTTCTGAAGCAAATGAACCAACGAGCAATATTTGAACAAACAACTGATATGGGTCATATAGCACAAACTAAATTTATAATTGGCACTAGGTGTTATAAAATTCAGTGAATAATTCATGAACAAACAAAAGGCATTTATGATCGACTAACTTGATAATTGCACATGCACACACACACACTGATAAACAAAACAACAACGAAGTTTCAATTCAAACTGGTAAAAATCACAGAAATACATCTTGATTGTTGCACATATACCCACAATCACACATTGTTGACCATTTGAACATAATTTTTAAAAATTTTGACAATTACTGACCTAAAATTAAAGGAGTTGAAGTTGCGATCCTCTAGCCGTGCTTGGTATCCCTTGGATCACCGGCAATTTTGATTCGCTTTTGGGAACAACTCAGCACACCAGTACTACAAAAAAAAGTCTTTTTACAAGGTGGCTATTTGAAAATAATAAAAAAAACTCACAACCTTCTTCCACAACCCTAAAAGAACAAAAATCAGTGCCTAGAGTTCTATGTAGACAAACTGAAAGCATTGAAAGCGTATCACAAGACAACTACAGTTAAGAATAAACAAAAACAGTAAGATAAGATTATTAAAAACACACAAATTTCGAGTAGCAATTTGAAAATCAGAATAAACATTCATGAATCATCAGTGTTTTAGGTTTACAAACAAACAAATCAAGGCCCTAGTGGTAAGCAAATCATCGAACACTTGGTGGGCATGTTGTTGGTAACCAAGAAATTTATGTACATCATCAACAAAGTCCTCTAAATAATGTTATATGAATCAAATTAAAAACAAGGAACAATGAATATAGTAAAGAACCAGTAGCAATAGTGAAGCATACATGTCTTTCAGGCTCTGGAATCTCCTTCATGGTTGCTTCCTAGAACTGATGCCATGGAGGCAAAACACAGATAATCGCTGGGGAGAAGTGAACAAATTAGGTTAGGGAAAGGGAAGTTAATCTCTGGTGTTGGTGTGTGGGAAATCCAAATATTGGGCGGAAGGATTGTGCGGGAGTTAATTTGGGAAGGAGGGAAGGTAAATTAGTTTACAAAACCTTTCAGAAAATATTTTATTTCAATGTATGATAGATAGAAATTATATTATACTACTACTTAAAGCACAAACTCGGTGGAATTTCCCCACCGAAATTGTGAGTATTAAATACGTTTTCTTCTAACATTTTTCACAAAAAGCTGGGTAGTGGAGCTTGTATTGTGGTATTGTTTTGTTGGTGGATCTCTAACAGATCATGGGTTCGACCCTCCCTCTTGCATCTATTTAATTTTTTTCTTTTCTTATCATGTTTATTTTTTCCTTTTCTTATAATGCTTTTATTTCATTATTTTGTCTATATTTTTCTTTTTTTTTTCTTTTTATGTCTTCTATTAAATTACTTTTCTCAAATTCTCATACTACAACATTCAAGCTTGATAATTTTTTCTATATATGTTTTAGTCTAAGTAACCAACATGTCGCAACTTCATACACCTTTTCTTTTAATCGTATCTCCCAATCGCAATGCGTGGGGACCGTGAAAAATGAGATCGGCACCGACTAAAAAACATCGATTCCATTACATAATTGTCTTTTATCCTCTTTACGCCGCAACGTTAATTTTATAAATTTCTTTTTGTACTCACCCATGTTAGTGTCACCGCCTCAACCGTTAAGTTTAATGTATGTTTCCCACCATGAAGCGTGAGGCTACATTTGACATTACTCTTTTACCTCTCAACTTTTCCAAAGTTCATATTTACCCCCCAAGACCACTACTTCATTTTACTTACTCCTAAACATTCAGAAATGGTAATTTTGCCCCCTAGGCTACTACTTCATTTTACAAATTGACCTCTACGTGTCGGAATAAATTCAAGTTTGGACGTAAACGGTATAATTCACGTTTCAACAAAAGTTTTTTCTTGGAAATGAGTCAGGTCTTATATAATACTTTTTTATGCATATTTTGTGTACGTTTTCAGTTGTTCTAGGTTTCAACGTACAAGTTATCATACGTTTTGATGTCGCTAAATCTTGACGCAAATGCAAGGGTGGTGTAGTGGTTAGGTGGAACCCCACTAAACGAACCAACCTGATTTCGATTCCGTTGCTTTTATAAGGTATAAATGGATTTATTTTACTTTTTAATCCAACCGTAATGCTAATATAGGTTAAATTAAGTTGTATCACATACGTCATAACACACGTTTTCATATAATTGACGCATTACATAACGTTTGGACTAATCCATTCGATGGGTGCGATACACACGCGCCGTAATGCGTGCGAGCCTTTTTACTATTCTACTATAACTTAAAAGACAGAGTCGGTGGAAACCCCACCGGCTTTGCTTCCTCCTCCCCCATAGTTTTACGATTTTGCAATTTTAGCCCCTTGACATTGAAACCTTTTAATTTTCATAAAATTGCAAATTTAGTCCTTAAACTACTACTCCATTTTACAAATAGTTTGCTTTTGACACCCCAACTTTGTCGTAGTTTACTTTTCAGCCCCAACTTTGTTATAATTTACTTCTTACCCTAAAACTTTATCAAATTTTATCTTTACCCTTTCTTAACCCTTAAGTTTAGGAATGCAATTTTTAACCATTTAACTTTTTATGAACTTTGTAAATGCCACTTTGACCCCCTCGAGAGTTTTTGGCTTGACGATATAAATTCGAGTTAGTCGGGTCGCGTATAATACGTTATGATTGTATGATATAAATTAGATTTACGTTACGTTTTGATCCAATCGCAATGCAACTATAGGATACATTGAGTTCAATCGGATACGTCAAAACGTGCGTTTTCATATGGTCAATACATCACATAACGCTTGGACTAATCCGTTCGATATTTGCGAAGTACCCGCGCCGCAAAGAGCGCGGGTCTTATTACTAGTTATATTTTACAAACTAAATTTAAGTGTATATATATATATATATATGAGAAAAATGCTCGGATAGTCCCTGTGGTTTGCTTCATTTTCAACTGTAGTCTCTAACTTTCTAAAATTACAGCTATAGTCCCCAACTTTTGCAATTTCGTTCCCAGATAGTCCCTGGGGTGGATGAAGGTTAGTTTTCTCTGTTAAGCTAGTGTAAAATGACAAAAATGTCCTGTCTATTAAAAACACTGATAAATAAAATATTAAAAAAGTACATTTGACCTACACTACCACCCCCACCCTTTTCCCCCTTTGTCTCTTAACAAAACCACCGCTCCCCCAGTTCTCTCATTCACCAGTAACCTCACCTCAAAACCTGCAACACCTTTTTTCACCGCCCACAACCTCAAACCTGCAACCCCTCGTTTCCACCTGCCACCACCTCAAACCTGTAACACCCACATCTCCCGACAATCGGTTGAGCCATGAAAAAAACCTGCAACTTTTTTTATGTACTGGCAGTGGCGCGGTTGTCCGGGGATTTTGTGGGTATGGTTTTATGGTTCGTTTTTCCGGCGATTTTAATGTTTCGATGATAATGGCGAGAATGAAATGAGAATTAGCTTTCACATTCGAAGCTCGATCTCAGTTCAGTTGCTTCACCGGAATCAAGCGACTCATTAAACAAATCTGTTGTGAATTTCAAAAGATTCGCGAACCCGAAACGACTGATATTGGAGGATCTGGTAAGCTAAACAATCTGTGGAGTGAAGTTTCTTAGCAGGTTTGACTATATAAGTCAATGTGTGGAACTGTGGATGTATGAATGTATCTATCTGATGCACATGGAGATCTTATTTTTTTTTACTTTGATACTTTATTAGAATTTTAATCAAGAATTGCAACTGAAGTGAAGTTTTTATGTCGGAAGTATTTGAAGGATGGGACTGGACAGTTGTGGCATTTTGAGATCCCGCTGGCGAATGGGACTGGTGGTGGTGGGTTTTGTTAGATGGTGGATTGATGTGGGTTAGGCTGATGTTTTGGTATAAAATATGGTGGTGGAAGAGTGGTGGATGAGGTTGAAGATGATGGTGAAGGTGGGTGGTTGTAGGTGATGTTGGGGTGAAGAAGAGGTGGTGGTGATTTAGGTGGGGCCCATTTGAAATTTTACTTATTAATTAGATATTTATTTTTTTTATTAAGTACCTGGATAGTCCCTGTGGTTTGCCATTTTAAGGAAAGGGTATTTTAGTCATTTCACACCATCTTAACTGAGAAAACTAACTGATGTTAGGCACAGGGACTATCCGGGAACGAAAATTGAAAAGTTGGAGACAATAGAGGTAATTTTAGAAAGTTAGGGACTAAAGGTGAAAAAATGCCAAACCACAGGGACTATCCGGGCATTTAACTCTATATCTATATATCTATATATATATATAATATATGAATAAAATGTGGGACACGTGTCAAGTGGTGGTGCAACCACAATGGATTTTTGGCGGGAAAATGTGAGAAACTCTTTATTTTTACACGGGATCCGAATGGCACAACCATACCCGCATATTTTGACCCGGGTATATAATGAACAAAAAAACAAACCCTAATCATTCTCTTCCTGTGCCTCCGTCGACAGAAACCCTAATGGCGAAATCCTACACCTCCATCACAAACCAGTTTCTACACTGCGATTTGGGTGAAACGCTCAAGATTCACAATGATTGGGTTTTCCTTTTGTCTGGTTTGATCTGACGAGCACACAACAATCGAGGTATTTTGATTTCGATTCTTTTTGTTCTTCACATTATATTTAGGTTTCCGTCTTAGGTCTGCAATATAACTTTATCTATTAATTGTTTGATCGATTTAGATATATACTATTTTACGTCTGATTGTTAATGTTTTGTTTTAGATTTGTGTTATCATTTGGTATGTTAGTATGTCATCGCTTTAGACTAAAACTTTTCATCGGTAGGTTGCTTTTAGTATATACAATTTTACGTGGTCTTGGATCTGATGATTACACAATGATAAAGGTGTTTTGATCTTTATGACGGTACAATCTTTTCTTCTTATTTGTTTGAATGTTTTTTTTTTTTTTTTTAATTTCTTGTATTGTGGATTAGGTTCGTCAGTATTTGATGTTCAATCGATCTTCAGTCATCTCCGATCTTCATCTCGCAGGTATGACTTTCGATTTTAATTTTATGCAGTCGATTTGTGTGGTTGATGGGAGTAAGTTGGTGGTGACGATGGAAACGAGATCCGTAGTTTTTGAAGGGGTTGCTTTGTGAAGGATTGAATCCTATGAAATAAGAGATACGATTTAATGTTGCGGTTGATTTTTTTTTTTTTGTTTTAAAGTTTTTTTTTTAGCATATGAAATTTGAAGATTTAATATCTAGATAATCAATTTTAATATTGGCAAATTGGCCTGTAATAATCCCACCTACACCTTTTTGGCCAATAATAATCCCACCTCAGAATATTCCCCACACCAGTCCCATTTTTCAGATTTTTGGCCCACACTGGTCCCCAGTTAAAAATCCCTAACTCAGTTAGTAAAATGGCTGATGTGGCAGATGATGTGTTAAAAACTGATT
The DNA here is from genome assembly GCA_030545235.1 of Helianthus tuberosus. Classification (NCBI taxonomy): domain Eukaryota; kingdom Viridiplantae; phylum Streptophyta; class Magnoliopsida; order Asterales; family Asteraceae; genus Helianthus; species Helianthus tuberosus. The sequence goes on from CM060362.1 coordinate 9,160,636, forward strand.
ATGTGGCAGATATGTGGCAGATGATGTGTTAAAAACTGATTACCTGTAATAATCCCACCTACACCTTTTTGGCCAATAATAATCCCACCTACACCTTTTTGGCCAATAATAATCCCACATCAGCCATTTTACTAACTGAGTTAGGGATTTTTAACTGGGGACCAGTGTGGGCCAAAAATATGAAAAATGGGACTGGTGTGGGGAATATTCTGAGGTGGGATTATTATTGGCCAAAAAGGTGTAGGTGGGATTATTACAGGCCAATTTGCCTTTAATATTTGATGTTTGACATTGATGTTTTTCGTGTTTTTTTTTTCAGATACGGATTTTATTTCATCGCCACTGAAGACAGCCTCTCAAGACTCATCCCTCCGTTTGTGAGTCCTGTTCACAAATCGGATTTGACTTCATGGACATTCGATTCTTGGCTTTCATCTCTCAAATCCTCTTCGCAAATCGTAGGTAACTTTCATGTGGTTTCTTGGCTTTCATTTTTTTTGTTATTTATTATTGATATTGATATTGATTTTGACTCACTATTGATTCAAGTGAACCATTTCCAACGATTCATGGTAATTCTGGTTTTGATTTCCATGTTCTTTTCTTATTATTTTTTTGGTATACATTTAATAATTTAAAGCTTTTTGCAGAAGTTGCTAATGGTTTATAGTAATTGGGGTTTTGTTTTCCCTTTTTTTTTATTAAATGTGTTTTTGGTGCTTTTGAATTTGATTGAACTGGTGTACTTTAATTCGTTAAGTTAGAGACCTTATGTCTCCATGTAAGTGCTTAGTGTTGGACATTTCACCAATGAATTAGGTCGTACAACTCAATTTGAGGACTTTATAAGAATCTCTTTTTTAGTTTCTTCTTCTAATAATCTAACCCATAGTTAAATCCAGCATAACCATTTTTTATAGAAACTGAATTTTCTAATAATATAACTTATTGTTACATCTTTTATATTGATCAAAGTTGTTCCCAGGTTCATTTCTTAGGCGTAAATATCTAATTTGTGTTTTTAAGTTTGCATTTTATGTAAAAGGCTTTTTTATATAAATTATAACAAAAAACTTATACGCGATTTTAACTTATGAAAAAATGGAAAATATATTTTTATTAAATTTAATAAGTAATATAAAGGATTAACAAAAAATTAAAGATTTTTAAATAATATACCTAAAAAAAGTTATATAAATAATATCCAAGAATTTATAAAAAGTAAAATACAAAAAGTTGCCATTTGGGCTACTGACTGGGCTTTCGGGCTTAATCAGGCATAGGGCCAGGCTTGGACTGGACCCGGTTTTGGAAAATATATTTCAGCCCAAATTGGCTTTCAAGCTTAAGCTGGCTTTGAGGGTCCCGGGCCAACCGGTCCTTTTCTCGATGGGCTAGACGGGTTCATGCCCAGGCCCATTTGTGATTTGTGAACCTCTACTTATAGTCTAGACTATAAAAAAACCATTACAAAATAGCTAATGTTGTCATATTTCCCTGTTCTTATGACAGTTAATGCATCTGTTAATCTTTTATTATGAACTAGGGAAGCAGGAGATACTCACCTCTTAAACAACCTACCGCTCAGCAAGTACTAATCGAGAAGATATCGAATGGACCCATTAGTCTATTAGTAATAGGAGCACACACAAACATCGCTATTTTTCTTATGACCAATCCACATTTAAAGAAAGATATTGAGCACACTTATATCATGGGTGGTGGTGTGAGGTCAAAGAACCCAACTGGTGGTAATCATGGTAATTTATATACATGCTTCAAAAGCAATCCTTATGCTGAGTTCAACCTTTTTGGTGACCCTTTTGCTGCATACCAGGTAACTAACTATCGACCCTCTTTAAAATTAGTACTTATTAGGTGGGCTGAAGGTCAAGAAATGTATGGATATTACATTCTGTGTGTTAACTAGAGCTGGTAACCATTAACTATCAAGCACAATAATCAAACTACTGCCACAACCCTAACTTTTAACTTTCTAATTACTTACATTCAGTGATCTATTTTGTTGCTTATCATGACGATGAATGGGGGGGTTCTTGCTCTTGATGATACGTAAGCACCCGAAACTTGTGGATAACACGTTTTTTTATTGAAATCAACTGTTGTTTGTGGGTTTGATTGTGGTTGTCAAGGTTGTTGTTTGAATTATTGGTGCTGACTGGGGCTCAAGTTGGATCAGATTGGACTTCTGTTTTGAAGAAAAAGGGAGCAAGTTAAGTAAGTCTTTAACAATGTTTTTGTATTAATCCGACTTGAGATACTTGGTTTGACGATCCAATTATATGTTTTCATTTGATCATGTTATGTTTATGCACATAAGGTGTTCGATGAAAATCTTTATGCTCAAATTTGTTATTGCATTCAGGTAATGAACTAAAGGACAATAAGGATGCAAATCATTCCTTTACTGGTGAAATTTTGGACTATGTAAAGTAAAATGTGAAAGTAAGAAGCGATGTTATTCACGATAATTTCTTAAGAACAAAAGATATGTCCAATCGTACAACTCCCAAGATTCTTGTGCTGTACATATACTTCCTTGGAAGGTACTTGTCTCGATCGGGCCTTTAATAAGTGAACGGGTCAAAATTGCCAGCTCTACTTATCATGCTTTCCTTTTTAATGTTTACAGGGTTGCTAAGCAGAGGTCAAGAGAAGCTAACCTACAATTAGTAGATTATCTCATGTCGCTTATATGGCAGTTTAAGTTGAAAGGTATTTTAGAAAAAACTTCCTAAACTGATTTTTTTGTAGTTCTGTTTTCTACTTAATTTAAGCTTCATGAATGTATTACGTGTGTACCACTTGAAATTAGGTAACATGGTTTCCGGCTTAGAACTTATAGAATTAGGGGTATTTGTTGTCATGTTATCATACAAATAAACTTGTGTAATAATTGCATTCATCTACCTTAAAGTGATACTGCTCTTGAAACACACATTACACTATTGTAGAATCAGTAATGCATAATATGCTTCTTATTTTAAGAACTGAATTAGGCTGAAGACGTTACAACTTACAAGTAAGTAGTACCTGCTTATTGCACCAACAACTTCTTTTCTGTGGTTGTATATTTTTCAGACAAGATTGATCACAGATCATTGTAGCAAACTTCGATTCTTTGCCGAGCATTGGATTTCCTAGAAAATGAGATCCCCATAGTCATTGTTGTTTTTGCCGTTGCCATTGTTGCATTCTTACTTTTTTTCCAAGAAACCTAAAGGTTCATCATGAACTCACTTTCAATTATTCTTCTCCTGTGTATTTCACCACTGGTCTTTTTCTTTAACATCAATGGTTAATAAAAATAATATGGTTTGTTTTCAATAAGCAAACAAACACTTAAGTAAGCAATCCCGAACACCCACTTACATTTCTGCTATAATTGTTTGAATTCAGTTCTGTGTGTAGTTCATTTTGCTGAAGTGTGGACTTTTGGGGATAATGTGGTTTATATTTGGAAACGCCCTGCTTGTGGTATGCGCATATAATGTATATGTGTGTGGGCCCTCGGGGGGGGGGGGGGGGGGGGGAAGTGAAAGTGAACTAATTTCAACTTTATTTTACTAATTTCGTGAAAATAACGAAAAAACGGGGGACGGTTAATCAAGCATCATGTGGTGGCGTTGATAGCCGAAAGCCTTTGTCCCAATTGCTGGGTGTTATGTGCCTTATGTCCAAGGCTTGATGCAAAACTGCTATCAAGCCGGGGGTCTTACTAGAAGCAACCTCTCTATTCCAAGGCTTGATGCAAAACCCTATATCGCTCATCCTCACTGTGTAAAGTTTAACCTGTTTCTTTGTTTATAGTGTTTTTTTCTTTGAAATGTTGTGAAGATGCATTACACATAACTATAAGCGCATCATGGATGGATTTTATAAGAAATAAGAATTCATACCAATCTGACCTAACTAATATGTTAAGGGAATTTTATGTTTTGTGTTTTGTTTTATATATTTTTTATTTACAATTGATTAACGCCCCTAGACACTGCTAACGGGTTATACGTACAGTTCCCTCAAGAAAAAGAGCAAATACGCTACACACTTAAACGTGAGGTTCAGCTTTGATATACTCTTTTTGCTAAATATTTTTTTTGCATCAACTGAATTTTGTTGTTTCTTTACAATTTTGCAGGTGGATGGTTCAATGAGACTGTAGGTTGTCCATACTACATGGATCCCAAGTTCCTAAAAAGAAATTATGGCCTGTAACTTGATGTATGGAATGTTATAATCCTACACATAATCCCTTGTGGTGTCTCGCCATTTTAGGCAGGTTGAAATGTTTTATGATTTTGAAGTGAACTTCAAAAGAGAAGTTGGTGAAAACAAATAAAAGAAAGGATAAAATAGAGTTTTTAGAGGATGGATGTAGATGAAGATTGAAGAAGGAAAAGAAAGACAGAGAGATATGTTGTTTTAGACATGAGATTTACTTTTTGTTACAAGATTTTAGTGTTTAGTTTTTTAGTTATTTTAAATTCTTTTTGTGTTATTTTGTTAAATATATTTTTAATAATTGAGTAAAAGTACCAAATTAGCCTCATGTATAAAACACATGTCATAATTAACTGAAAAATTTAACTAGGTTAGGGTCAAAGGACCTAGAGTGTAATAGGTTTTAAAAATAAAGGACTGTGACTGTAATTATTGAAGTTAAAGGTTATCCATTGCAACCCGCTACAAACATAAAGGACAAAAAATGTAATTTACTCTTCTGTTTTATTAAATTATATTTTTTGTTGGGCCGGTCCTGAAAATTCAGATGCCCTAACCGAGCCCGAAGAAACGTGCCCTTTGCCTCTTATTTTTATTAAGAGTTTTTTTACACTAAAATGGGTATCGGGCTGATACCTAATGGCCTTAAGTTATAAATTTTAAGATTGATAGTTCTAAGTGGTCATAAGATATAAGTTTATGTTTTATATTGGTTTTCTATTTAAAAAATATAACACATATATAGTTTTTTTTATAAATGTGCCTTGGGATAAAATGTGCCCTGGCCGGGGGTACTCCCGCCCACCCAGGGCCAGCTATGATTTTTAGTGTATGCTAAGTTTGATTATTATGGAAAATATGCAATTTATTTTTTCATTATGGGCGTCACACCCTCATCCCACCTTACATCACTTCAAATTTCCTTTTTTTTTTTTTTTCAAAAAGTAACTTAAGATAGTAATATCATCTCACTAAATGTTTTTTATAAATACTTTTGTTTATATAAATTAGTTTTTTACTATTAATGGTTTTAAAAAGGGAATGGATGCCATGATGGTAGTGGTGTACTTGACAGAGTTGATACATATACTTTAGAATCAATGTACATTTACAATTGATTGATTCTCTTCAAGTGAGACTATTGGTTTGTATGTGTTTTTTTGCTATGTGGCAGAGGAATCCGACAGATAATCTAAAGGTTTTGCAAATCAAAGATGCGAAGTCTAAGAGAAGGGTTAAGATAGTAAGAACTTTTAAATTTTCTATTTTTTGTTGTTTCCGGTCAGATATTTCGGTGAACACCTTTGGTGCATTTAGACATTTTAGTTAATTAGCTTCGATTCTTTAATAATTAAACTATATGAGTTGTGTTAGGATGAAATTTGTGATCATCAATCCAAATCTGCTGCTATTGATTGAGCAATGGATGTTCAAGCAAGCTTACGACCCGAGTTACCGATTTTTTTTTTCAATCAAGATATAATCCTTAACCATCTAATTGAAGCCATATATGTTCCCTGTAAGCAAATAAGAAATGAAAAAAATAAAAAATACAACCATATGTGCTATAGATGCAGTCCGAGTGAAAGGATATTCCGTTTGTGGTGTTGTTACGTGTATTGTGAGAAACCTCCCACGTTTTAAGCACCAACTCTGTTTCAACACACGTGTCTATGACTCTTATGTATGGCTGTGTGCACCTACTCATGTGTGATTAATGCTTGGATAATTGCATGGCAGGGGCTTGGGTCACTGATTTTTGACAAACTTGAAGCTGAGTTGGCTAAGGCAGCTTTGTTTTTACCTGCAATCAAGGGATTTGAGTTGGTAGTGGATTTGCAGGTAGGTCGGGCATGTTAGGGTAATGATTTAAATACATGTAAATTTCGTGTTGTTTGAAATGTGTAGCTCTTTCTCGTGGTGAACCATAACACTTTTGTTGAAAGTTTCTAAACTTTATAAAAAATAATTTGCCAAATATGATTAAAAAACTATTATTTCAACACTAATTTCTTTTTAAAGAAAACGGTTTAGGAGGCTTTATGCATTAGAAATACACTCTGGTGCCTTATGCTTGTGGGTCTGTAAAAGTTTTGAACTTGGATACTATTCGTATGTGCATTTTTTTCTTATTCTTTATAAAAGTTGCTAAAATCAACAATGATTTGGGCCTGATATGTAGGAATGAGTTTTGAAGAGGGGTAGTACCAGCAATAGCATCCTGAAATTGGATCAATGAGTTGTTTTAACAGGCGTTCTAAAAGGTACCTACTTATGGCATTGGTAACAAGTTAAACTTTTGAGTAAAAAGGTAAAACTGCCATTTTTTAGAACCAAATGTACATTTTTGGAGAATAACTAAACATCCTTCTTTTTTACCATTACATGTAGAGGTGTCAATTTTGACCCGTTTATTGGAGATTAATTGGAGATATAAAGAAGACGGCTTATTGGTGGAACTTGACTTAAGATCCAAAAGGAAAAACATTTCATGGGGAAGCTGGCTAAACGGGGTTGAAGAAAGAGACTTAATGTTACTATTTACATTCCTTTGGTTGTGTTTGCTTTGTTGTTTTTAGCATTTTGGTGATTTGATTTTGTAACAAACGTGTTGTATCAATTGGTGCGGCAGGCTTAGTGCGTTGCTAAGTTGGACGTTGTTTGTCTAATAAATATCCTTGATTGCCACTAAGAAAATATGATGTCCAACAAGTATTTATTTGGCCATCTAGATATATCATGAACTATAATAGATAAAAACTTATATCTATGTATTCTATCAGTACATTAATATTTACAGCATATGTAATTCTATTATGAGTTAACTGCCATTTTCGTCCCTGTGGTTTGGTCACTTTGGCCATTTCAGTCCATTTTTAAAAAATGCGCCATTTTCCTCCCCGACGTTCTGGAAAGGTGCCATTTCAGTCCAAAAATCATAACCCAGTTAAGTCAGTTAGTAAACAAGGACTGATTGTGTAAATTTGTAACATAAAGGACTGATTGTGTAAATTTGTAACACCACCACCACTCCGCTGCCACCACCACCACCACCACCACCGCCACCACCGCCATACTCACCACCGCCGCCGGAACCGGAACCACCACCATACTCACCACCGCCACCGGAACCGGAGCTCCGGTGGTCACCACCGCCGCCGCCGGAACCACCACCAATAACGTCATTTTGGTTTATGTGTGTATGAAAGATTTGAACTTGTATGAAAGATTGTGTGTCCAAAACCAAAACCCGTTTCACGCTGCTTCAAACAGTGACAAAGGTGACAACAGTGGAGATGGTATGATGGTAATTATGATGAATGACGGGAATGATGTCCGATGATGACAACAATGGTGACCGGAGTTGCAGGTTAGCCGGAGATGAGAAGGGTGGTCGGAGAATGGTGCTACGGTGGTGAAAGTGATCGACGACGAGGTGTGCGATGGAGATATAAAGGTTGTCGGGTTATGCGGAACGATGGTGGTCGCCGGAGTGAGGGGTGAAAAACAATGATGTTCGGAGTGATGACCGGAGAAGATGGTGATGTTGCAGGTTTGAGCGATGATGAACGGTGATGAATGGACAGTTGCCTTATGTCGAAACAACAGTGATGAATGGAGATTGCGGTGAGCGGAATCAGAATCGGTTTTTCGGGAAGTTATGTTTCGAACAGAAGTTGCAGGAGATGAACGTTGAAGATGATCTTGTTTCGGAAGCTTTCGAATGGTGGTGATGAACGGAGCCGAGCTGTGATCACCGGAACCTGCAACTTCACCGGAACCTGCAACTTCATCCGAATTCAGGCAAATCGACCACTTCCATCGTCTGCATCCTCCATTTCGTTTTGCACGTAAACGTTCCAGAAAATGTATAAAACGAGAACGTCGGTGTGGCTGTGGTGGCGGTGGTGGTGGCAGTGGCTGTGGTGGCGGTGTGGCTGTGGTGGCGGTGTGGCTGTGGTGGCGGTGGTGGCTGTGGTGGCGGTGGTGGCGGTGGTTGTGGTGGTGGCAGCGGAGTGGTGGTGGTGGCAGGGCTAGTGGTGGTGGTGTTACAAATTTACACAATCAGTCCTTTATGTTACAAATTTACACAATCAGTCCTTGTTTACTAACTGACTTAACTGGGTTATGATTTTTTGACTGAAATGGCACCTTTCCAGAACGTCGGAGAGGAAAATGGCGCATTTTTGAAAAATGGACTGAAATGGCCAAAGTGACCAAACCACAGGGACGAAAATGACAGTTAACTCTTCTATTATTAGTAACTTAATTTTGACATTTGTCTCAGGGAAACAATAAAGAATTTATCTAAAAAAAAGTCATATTCCAAGCGCTACGAATGATGATGCTAATACCAGTTATGATATCAATAAAATCAACAAGCGTAAACTGGTTGACGTCTACACTCTTCAACTCCAAGTAATGTCAAGGATTCGGAGAAAGTTAGCAAGAAAGAGGCTTAGGTCCTATCTCTATGAATTTAAAGCAGGTTTTATGATTTTTACGTTTTAACCAATGGTTTTTTTGAATATTTCAGTTTTTTTGACGTGGTTGTTTGATCTTTATATGTTTTTTTTATATATATGAATAAATCTATCCTTTTTAACCAATAATTTTTTTTTCCTTTCAATTTAATCAACTTATCATTTGTCGTGTAAGGATTTCATCACAATGATCAGAGTACTAACTTTAACATTAATCGATGAGTCTTAATAAAAGAAAAAAAAAAACTAAATACATATAATTTCATAAAACACGTTTATAATATGTTTATGAATTTTATTAGTTGAAAATTCAACTAAAATAATAATATAATATAATCTAAAAACAAAAAATATAACATTTTGTATCGGTTTACGAAACATTTTTTAACTGAGATCTCATTAAAAATTAAAAGGTTATTAGTATTACATGAAAACTACGAATACACATGGAGACAAATTTAGGATACTGATGAAACGGAACAAATAAATTATTGTGGGAAGGGAAAGAAGATACTAATGACTTTCAAAATGTTTTTTATGTATCTTTTATTATTGAAAACTAAATTTTCCTAACCCGGGATGTTCCCGGGTGATAGCCTAGTATATTAATAAAAGTTTAAATTTAAACCGATGAAGATTTGAATTAGTTTGAAACTAGGGGTGCAAACGAGCCGAGCGGCTCGCGAGCTACTCGAGATCGGCTCGAGAAAAAGCTCAAAACGAGCCGAGCTTGAGCCTAAAATAAAGCTCGTTTGTTTATCGAGCTCGAGCATCACATGTGAAGTTCGTTAGGCTCGTCGAACCTTACGAGCCATGGTGTAAACGAGCCGAGTCGAGCTGAGCTTATTTAAACTTGTTTACAAGCCAACCTCGAACCTAAAAATAAGTTTATTTAGTAAACGAGCCCGAGCTTCATTTATCGAGCTCGCGAGCCTAAAAAGTCTATTTATATTATTTTTATTTAATATATTAATTTATAGATAATAAACGAGCCGAGCCTAAGCCGAGCTTGAGCTTAAGAAAATACCAACAAGCTGAGCTCGAGCCCGAGCTCTCATAAGTTAATCTAGCTCGAGCTCGAGCCTGGTCGAGCTCGGGCTCGGCTTGGCTCGTTTACACCCCTATTTGAAACTAATATAATTACTCCTTTTTATTTTTTTAATATATCATTTTTAATGTTTATGTGTTTAAATTATGAGTTTAAAAAATGAAAAAAAAAAATAGTATAACTTATTTGCATGGATCAGGTTGTCACAAATTCTCATGAATTATGGCTTATCATATCTATTTTTTTGGATATTGATGGATTCATTAGTCATAGTGGTTCTTAACTAACTCTATGATGAAATTTTGTTTTGTTTATTTATATATTCTTTTTGTTAGCATTGTTTTACATTTTGGAATTACAGATCAGATATGGGTTTCAATAAAGGAAATTAGAGTTGCTTGAAATTATCAATGATATACGCAAAGTGTCATTATAAACATAAATTAGTGGTATAAAAGGTAAATGTCAGTAAAAGTATGTGTTAAATAAATGTGGCATGCACAAAGTGCCATTAAAAATCTAAATTAGCGGCATAAAAACTATATGCCACCAAAAGTGTGTGTTAATCAAATATGGCATACTCAAAGTGCCACTATAAACCTAAATTAGTGGCACAAATGTTAAATGTCACTAAAAGTGTGTGCCACTAAATGGCATTTTTTTGTAGTGTTGGTATGTTGGGGTTTTGTATACAAAATTTGTTACTACACTGTGAGTAGTAACATTACCACAAGTCAGGATTGACAGTGCTGTGGGTGGTAATTAAAGTAGATGTAAATAAATGTAATTGCTGGATTGCCCTCAATGCTGTAAAATGATAAAACTTGTTTTGATTAGACTGGGATTCACTCACCGGTATTTCTTGCTGACAAAACTTTTAAAACGCGTTTTAGGTAACAAAATGTGAAAGCCAAATAAAAGCCAGCTGGAGAGCACTGAAGGCTTGGAAAATATGGCTATAAAAGTTACCTAAATAATGAATAAGTTTTATTTCAATAAATTAGGGTTTATCCCTAGAAATATGTTGTAATGAAAACTTGGGTTTTTCCCATGTATTTATTATTATAAAAATATGGTATTTTACTCTGATAAATATTTCCTAACTACGGTCCTGATGTAATTTTCGCTGCCAAAATGAATAAACACCGATACCACCAGCTCTGAGTAGGCCGCGGCCGCCCACCTCCCGAGGCAGGGGTCGGGGGTTGCGACAGAATAGCCAATTTTTTGGCCGGCCGACAAGGCCCGACTAGGTCCGACTAGGCCTAGGTAGAGCCGACTAGCGATTAATCACCGACTAGTCGTGATTTTTACAACACTTGAAAATTTTAAGTATCTAACCATAAGAAGAATACATTTACAACCCGAATTCATCTTCTAATATTGCAACATATGGCGCTTGCTAGACGCCTACTCACTTGAGTCTGTTGTGATAACTTCACCAATAGCACCCTAAAACACCTCCATTTTTGCCCAATAGCACTAGGCACCACCCTCACGCCTCTGTTGAAGCCTCCACTCACGCCCCCGCTGATGCTTGGTTGTTGTGGTGTTCGCGAGCCACCGTGGCTACCGCCCCATGCACATGAGATATAATGAGGGCCAACTGTAGAAGTTGGTGGGTTCATTAATAGTAGACCGTTGTCAAATGGTTCAAAATTTGTGAAAAGAAAATTAATAATTTTTATATTTTTCAAAAATCTTCTCTATATAACCCACATTATATAATACTTTAATTTCTAACATTCTTGTGCAATAAGAGTTGTAAGCTGTGTTTAATGAGTTGTATATGCTTTATGTTATTGTACAATAGCTCTTCAATATGGTCTGAGCCACGCAGAGACAAAGGGAAAGGGAGGAAAGAGAGAGAGCAACATGAGAGAGAAACAGAGATGCGGAACGGCGAGTCACCAACGACCGGCTCCAAACGCGTGCTCGCCTCCCACCTACAGAACATAAGTCGTCAAGTCTAGGGTTTTCCGGTGAAAATTCGAGGGTTCAGAGGTGGTAGTGGTGAGTTCCGACTGAAGTAGTGGTGAACCTTTGCGAACGGAGGCTATAGAGGAAAACGAACAGAGCCTTGTGAGTTGGGTAAATCTTTTGCAATCAATCAACTGACACGAGGTATTCTTCTTACTTGAAACCCTAAACTTTTTGGTTCGTTTTTGTGTTTGCATCCGTAGGATAAGTTAGGGTTTTCCCAATAATCGGATTGAAGCGTGGTGTTATGGTTGATTGATTAGTTTTCCCATTTTATGAACGGTTTGTTACATGATCTTGAAGCTAACTTGAAAAAGAAAAAAGATGGGGAAATTACAGAAGAGCCCTCGAAGGCGTTAGAAAGCGATGACGATCAGTGGGGAATGTGGGGTGAAGAAGAAGATGCTGACAAGGATACAAGTAACGAGAATGTCTACAGTGACATGCAGTTGAAACTAGAGTTAAGGGATCGAGTCGATAATCTATTTAAGTTCTTTCATAAATTAACTAATTTAAAGGGCAATAAAGGAATTAGAGAAATGGCATCGAGCTTGGAAAATAGCATCGGTGATGATGACCCATATTCCAGAAAGGGATTACTTTATAAGCTTTTAACAAGAATCCTGAGCAAATACGATGTACCTGGTTTGGAATATCATTCGTCTACCGTTGGTCGCCTTTTTAAAAGCGGGTTTGGAAGGTTTGGTTTGGGTCAGCTACGCAAATGATCATACTTTATGCATCTTAATTATATGAATTATCGTATATCAATTATTTAGATACTGAATATTTATTTTAAATTGGGCAGGCAAAACCAAGTCTCTCTTATCAAAATGTTATACTGGTGTTTGTTGTGGGAGGCATGAATGGCATTGAGGTACTTATTTATCAATGCAGATATTTACAGAATAACGCATTTGTACCTCGCAATTATGACCTAGGGTTGATTTGTATAATATTTTATAGCTAGACGGGTTTACTTGAGCCACCCAAATTATACAACGGGTCAAAATGGGTCACTCCTATAAAGCTAGCTAGATGGGTCACTACTATAAAAACTGGCTAACTTAGAATGTGTTGAAATGGGCCAACACCACCCATCGTCAATGTATCTTGCCACCACCTAGCTTTAGAAGTTCACGTTTTCTAAAGCTTGTTAACTGACGCTAAATTGTTAATTTACACATATTGTAACTTGCGAATTACTAATTGATGCTAAATATGAAAAATGTATTTTGGTCTTTATAGCTATTAGTCTCATCAAGTAACAGGAAGTATTAGTTTAGTAAGTCTGTCACCTTCATGCTCCATACCCATCAGTGTTCATTATATGTTTTAAATGGATTTGAATTTTTTTTTAGTTTAATTGTTAATTTTGAGATATATTTGTCAACTGGTTCTGGCAAGAACCGTTTACACGAGAACCGTTTAACTCGGTTCCGAACTGGTTTTTAAATGGTCTATTTCCGGTTCTTATATTCCACATTAAACGGTTCCTTGTTCGGTTCGGTCCGTGTAACACCTCGTAAAATCATGTCCAATGATGTATTGACACGTGTAATAAACCCTAATAAAGTCCAACATTGAATTTAAGGGACTAATTTTTCGAAAAATCGAAAACTTTGATTATGAAAGGACTGGAAGTGTTAACATACCTAAAATAAGTTTCTAAATAACCTCGTACGGTATTTATATTCACAAATGAGCCACTTGTTGATCGAGTGTAGCCGTTTGCGTAATTAATTGAAAGTTTGCGTAATGAAGGGTTAAAAGCGTCAACATGTAAATTCTTACCTCTGAGTGACCTTTTAACAAACCGGGAGCTTCATTATATTTGATTATACTCTCGGGAATGCCAATTATTGGCCGTCTAAGGTTTTTATGCCTATAAGTAATGTTACGCGCAACTTTGCAAGTTGGAGGGACTAAAAGTGTCAATATGTTTAATTATACCTCTGAATGACCTTTTAGTGAACCCGAAGCATCGTAATGTTTAATAATACTCTCAAGAATGCCTAATATGGATTAGATGGGGCTTCGAGGCTATTAAACGATGATATGCGCAAGTTTGCGCATTAGAGGGACCTAAAGCGTCAACTTTTGAATCTACGCCTTTTGGTGACCATTTAAGCGATCGAGAGCGTAGTAATAATTAAACTCATGCTTGGGAATGCCCATTATGGGCCATGGAAGGCTTGGATATCATTAAACGACATTTCGCGCTACTTTGTGCGATTAAAGGACTATTTGCGTCAAACTGCAAAAGTATGTCGATTAGTATGTTATCGGACCTTCTGGAATATGACCATGAGTTAAACATGCCCTAATTATCCTTTATATAGCTTAGATATAGGCTTAGAGGTGTTTGGTGCGCAAATATAAACTTTTAAGTCAAGCAAGGACTAAAAGTGTCAAAAAGTGCACAAGTTTGCATTTTCGCGCATATTTCACATTCTGAATATATCCGGACATCCAAAAATTTATGTAAGCACTAAAATATTTTATTTTAGTGTTTGGCTTGATAAAATTCCATTCGTCGCGTAGTTTGGATCGTTTTTCGCGTCTGTTCGTGTTTCGTCGTAATTAGTCGAACAACGTGACCGTACGACCAAACGAACCGACATCCGACATATTTTTGGGCATGTTTCATGTCCCCTATGTTTAGGAATCATAGTGGAGCCTTGAAATGAGGTTAACGGGCTTTAAATATGCCAGAAATGGTAAATAACAAGTGCAGGGGGCTGTTCTGTAATAATTGAAAGTTGCTGCTGATCTTAGGCGGGCCGCGTAGACTGCAGCCTTGTCCTACGCGGGGCGCGAGGTCCCCAGGTCTACAGAAACTTGTTTTTGCTGCTGGTTTTTGTTAAAACTAGCTGCCATACTCACAAACTCGATTCTAGGGGCTGCCCATTGTATAATAAAACCACTTAACACCTGTCTTAATCTGGTTATCACTCCCGACACTTGTCACGATCTCGTGAAATCCCGAAAACTATAAATAGAAGTGGGTTTACACTTGTTCCTTCACACCATTTCCTTCAATCTGCTTGTTCTCTGAATTCTTGGAGGATCTTGAGCTTCTTGAGAACCTCCTTCAGTCCTTTGGACCCTTTGTAAGCGTTATTTCGTGCTTAGTTTAATTGTTTAGCGTTTATAGCCGAAAAGTCAAGCATTTTCGATAAATGCCTTGACTTTTAAACGGTTGAGCCATTGTTCGCAATGAACGTGGCTACGTGATCGTAATTAGGTAGGTGTTAAACCCTCAAAAGGGCACCTCTTAATTACCACGTTTACTTAGTTAAATTGTCGGGTCAAATAAAAGTCAAACGGGTTAGTTTTAAATAGATTTCATAACTATTAATATAGAAGCCATAAAATCAGTTTTCTCACTTTAATAACTTGGTAAATATTAGTTGAACATGTCTAAGCATGTTCAACCCGACAATTCTAAGTTTAGGCTCGGTTCGGAACCGAAAGTCGTAAAAGTTGACTTTTGCTTTGACTTTCAGTACTGACCTATTTAGCTTAGTTTAGATATGCCTTAGGATTCCTTTAGGACCATGTTATAGGTTAGTATAACCCTCTGAGGTTATACAACTTGGATCCTAAGTTATCCGATTCGTTTGCATGTTTCCGTTAAATGCCTAAATGTTGACCATTATGCCCTTTTGACCTTAAAATGATATTTTTGAAAATGTGAAAGAATAGAAACCTTTATTACTGAAATATAAACATGTCCCTAAATTTTCACATCAGTTTGAGGTCTAGATTAGGAGTTATGCTCAATAGCGTAATTAGAGAGCTTTTTATTAATTAAACGACGTAATTAGCATAAAGCCTATCTAAACCCAATTTTTGGTGCCAAAATTTTTACTCACTGATGTAAAGTAATATTTTGGTATTTTTGAAGATTTTTATTTTTTTTTAGGCTGAGCATAACATAGGGTTCTAGCTTTAAATCGGTAATTGTCGGTTTTGCCATTTTGGCCTATAAAATGAGTTTTACATAACATTTCGATACCAAACCTTTTGCTACTGATTTTATATGATAAATAAAGTATTTTAAGCTTTCTGGAATGATAAAAATATCAGCTTTTCTTATAAAACCCAGAAATCGCTTAAAATCGCATTTTTACGCGTTTTAAACGCATAGTATGTAATAAAACTATGTTAGACATATAAGACTTAATACCTATTGATGTTTTTAGTAAATTTTTATACTTTAACAGTAAGCAAAAGTTTTAACCTCAGATTTCCAGATTTAACCTTTTAAGCATATGTGAAATTACCAAAATGCCCCTAGGTGCATAGTTTGGTTATAAATGATAAAATTCACATATATGCAATACCATACTGATATAAGTTATTAAAGTAAGTATTTTTGCTGATTATATCAGACCTGAAACTCAGATTTATATTTAATCTCTTTTATAGCCTTTAAAATGACCAAAATATCTCTACGGGGCATAATTTGAGTTTAAATCCAAATTGGGCATAATGGAAGGTATCTTACTGATATCATAACATATTTAAGGCATATTAACTTAGGAAACCTGTATATGACTCTTATGGTTACCCGTTACGCATATTTCGCGTTCGGATCGGTTTATGTAACTAGTTTGCATAAATTGACCGAAACGGGTCAAACCTTATCATTTTTGCCTCAAAATACAGAATGTGTTTAGTTTACCCATATTATACAAGTCTCCAAACTTGTCGGGTATAAATCACATTCTATTCCGGTCTTCGCTTAATCATGCATTTTAAACCGTAAACCTTTCCTTAAAACTAACCGGTCTAAGCATAGGCTTAATTAAGACCCATTAGGAATCTAATAGGTTATTAAAACCTTCGTTCCAGATTTAGGAGCCCAGTAAAAGCTACCTGTACTTGCTTGGTTGTATACGGCTGGGATAAATTGTATAAATTTGCTCAGGTAAATACTTTTAACTTATTTTCCCTATACGGGCTTGGGATACGGTATTATAATAATACCGCTTGGTCGGGTATTGAATGTGTAATCGGATTGTGATTAAATTATTGAGGTAACCCTCTTTAATTTGTCTTGTTTGAAATAAAGGCCTTTAGGGGTTAATGACCGTGTCCCGGATATCCTTGGCATCATTATAAAATAAAATTGGCCACGTCTTATGCACGGGGTGTAGGCATACACCTGACAGTTGCATAAGGGAAACGGTATCTCACTCTCTTGTGGGCCTATACTTGTGGTGTGTCTGTTAATCTTAACTCGGTTTCTAACATCGAGCCCTAAATGTATAACGAACATATAAATGTGTATACAAGATTATTTTCATATAATTGTCCCAAGTTATAAAAATATATTTGTGCCTCGTGCATTTAAATCAATTTTCATAAATGTTTTCAAAAGAGCCAGTTAATTGTATTTACCAGTGTAAACTGACGTATTTTCCAAAAAGATTAAGGGGCTGTTTGTTTTTGCTTATAACATCTACAAAGAGCTTATGTCTGTAGGCGGACAGACATAAGGCTTTGAAGACTGTTTGTTTTTTTTTTAAGAAGATCTGAAAAGTGCTTCAATTAGCTTAAAAAAAAGCCAATAACATTCATCTTCTCAAACCTACAGATCTTCAAAAAAAATGCACAGATCTTCTTCCGCCACCACCTCCACCTGCCACCACATCTCCGCCACCACCTCCACCACCACATCTCAGCCACCACCTCCACCACCACCATCTCCAAAACCCACCTCGGCAGGTCACCACAACACCCCCCAAACCCCACCTCTTCATCACCCTTATGTACCAGATTACACACACACGCACCCCTGTTTTAGAGAGAGAAATCGGAGGCAGGAGTGAGAGAGAGAACCGGTGAAACGAGAGAGAAAAATGATCGAGAAGAGGAAGATCGGTGGATCTCAACGGAGGTAGCACCATCGTACAGGGCGGCGGCGGTGGTATGCTTTCTCCCGACAAATTTCCGCGGTGACGATGAAGATGATGATGGTGTTTGACCGGTGAGCAGTGGCCAACGACGGTGACGAAGAGAGAGAGAGAGAGTTTGTAGAGAGAGAGAGATCTTCTCAAACCTGTGATTGTAGAGAGAGAGAGAGTTTGTAGAGAGAGAGAGCAGACCTGTGATGGCGGAGGTGGTTCGGTGGTGGTGGCGGAGGTGGTGCGGCGGTGGTGGTGGTGGTTGTAGAGAGAGAGAGAGTTTGTAGAGAGAGAGAGAGAGAGTAGACCTCTGTTGTGTGTGTTTGTGTGAAGTTGTTTTTTAAGAAAAAAAAACAAACCCTCTTCTCCTTGCAGACTGCAGACATTTGGTCCACATCTTCTCTTGCAGATGCCTGCAGATGTAGTCCGCAGACTACAGACATTTTACCTCTGAAAAAACAAACAGCACCTAAGTGACAGGTATTGTTCGTATTTGGTTGGGAGCTCAGGGCGTTAATAGGGAATCTTGCAAGTTCTAGACGTCTAAAGTCTGTTGAACAGTGTTTATCTTTCTGTTTTATGATCCGCCTGTGGATCCTTTTACATTCCGTTGTAATACTGATGTTACAGTTGAATCGGTTTGTAATATATTTGCTTTAGACTTACGCTGTGCATTGAACTGTGATTATTTGACTATGATGATATCAACTACGTCACGATACTTCCCACCGGGCCCACCGGTAATACGTGGAAATATCGGGGTGTGACAGGTTGGTATCAGAGCCAACATTGAGAGAATTAAACACTAGCCTTTTGTGTTTAATCTCAATGACACAGTAGCACATTCCTTGACCTTCTGAGTCTAGACTTAACATAGGAATACTCTCGCCCCTATTCTGTAAAATATTGTATTCGATTTTATGTATTTTGAATATGTCGCCAAGCAAAGAAGCCGTAATCGAAAATTCTCCACATCCAAGCCTAGAAATGCCGAGCTTCATACCCGACTAGGATAAACGTCCAACCAAGGAAAAAACATTCAGAAATAAAGCAAAGAAGAAAACTCCTTTTGCTGAAATTCGTTTCCTTAGTAGTCCTTATAAGGACATATTTATCTTCTAGTCCCTTCATGGACAACATTATTTCCTTCAAGTCCCGTTTAGGGCAATTCTGTACTTCTTTTAAAATCATTGGAATATTTTATCCAAATTTCATTTTTATATGAAATAAATCAAATTATTATTCCTTTCGTAACTGGTCTACCAGTATATATATTAAAAAGAATCTTAAAGGGTGTAACCTAGCTTGAATGTCATTAAAGACCTAGCTATGATGGTAAAACCTGTTTAAAAGAGATTCAGATTCTTGTTAACATCTAAAAAACATGTTAACACTCCTGACAACAGTGATACGATGAAATCACACATGTCATCCTTACGCTGGATTTCTTCCAAATCTTCAAATTGCCCAGTGATTTAGAAATCATGGCTTAAATCATCAAATTAAGATGATCATTTTTTACAAACATCCATTTTTTTTACAAACATCCATTAGAGATGAGACGCCTACAGGCTATATCTACTATCCTAAAAGACAAAAGACAGTTGTAGTCTTTGACTCTCTGTCAAGAAAGGTAATGAACTATGTTCAAACCTTAATGCCTCGATTCCCTAAAAATTGTGGCTTATAAATTTAAAATTGTCCTTGTAATTAGGCCTGTTGTGCCACTTTAATATCCTTAATGTTTTATAACTAGGATAAATTATAATGAGAATACTAATACAATTAACAAATTTACAAATATGGTTTATATTACCATGGTTAATGAGTCGTCAAAAATGATGATCCCATAATAACCTCTGAATAAATCATTGTTAATATTTATGTAGCAATCAAGCTACATGGCTGGATCAGTTGAGGTTAACAGCCACCCGAGGGAGAATAATGATGCTACCAGAGGTAATGTAACTGGTGCGGAACTACAGGCATTAATAGATAATGCTGTTACTCGAGCTTTTGACAAACAATATAATGAATCAAGTGATACACACTCTAAGACTCTATATGTGGCTCGTAGTAAGCCCCCTTCTAAATCACACGAGTCAAAGGAGGACGATGTCCATAACTCGTCAAATCAGAGGAGTATTCCGTCTAGACAGGTTGTGCTTAATCAAGAGCCACATGTTAAAACCTGTTCGTATAAATATTTTGTCTCCTGCAAGCCCAGAGACTTCACAGGAGAAAAAGGAGCCATCGACTGCATGAAGTGGCTAGATGAGATGGACACCGTGGTTGATATTAGTGGATGTGCAGAGGAAGACATTGTGAAGTTTGTTTCACAATCTTTTAAAGGAGAAGCTCTAGCTTGGTGGAGGTCACTAATCCAAGCTACTGGGAAAATCCCGTTGTATAATCTGACATGGGATCAGTTTGCTGCTCTTATCAAGGAAAATTACTGTCCTCAACATGAAGTTGAGAAAATCAAGACTGATTTCTTGACATTGGTCATGAAGAACCTAGATTGTCAGGCATATCTTACAAGTTTCAATACCATGTCTCGATTGGTTCCTTACTTGATCACACCGGAACCAAAGCGTATAGCTCGCTTTATTGGAGGTCTAGCCCCAGAAATCAAGGCAAGCGTGAAAGCATCGAGACCTACTACATTCAGGTCTGCGGCAGATCTGTCACTATCTCTCATGCTCGATGTGATCAGAAATAAGGCTGCTAAAGCTTCTAATGATGGAAAGCGTAAAAAGGAGGATGAGGATTCTCATCGCTCTGATAAGAAGAAAAAGGGGAACTCTGATCATAAGAAGAGTTCCGGGTTTAAAAAGGACAACCAGCAGTCGGGTGAAAAGACCAGGTGCAAAACCTGTAGGAAATACCACCTCGGGAAATGCAGATTTGAATCTCAACCTCTACCTTGTGGAATCTGCAAGTCCAAGGAACATAAGACCTTGGAATGCAAGAAGTTGAAGGACGCAACATGTTATGGTTGCAACGAAAAGGGGCACATTAAGACCAACTGCCCAAGGAATCAGAAGAAGCCCGAGGAGGCTAAGAAGACCAATGCTCGGGTCTTTCAAATGAACGCCCAGGAGATGGTGCAGAATGATGACGACATAGCAGGTACTTTTCCTTACCAATAATGTATATGCGGGAATTGTTTGATTATGGCGCAGAAAAGTCTATTGTGGACAATGAATGTTGTAAGCTGTTATATCCGCCTATTAGGACTCTAGGCATATAACGCAAGAAAGAATTGGCCGATGATACTTTAGAGACTGCTTCAACAATCTTAGATAGATATTTTATATCTATTAGAAATTACTCTTCTCCAATATCCTTATGACCAGCTTTCAAGCTATCCAAAAAATCATCAATATGATCAAGACATATGTGACATTTGATCCCCTGTAAAAAAGGTGATGGACTAGGTCCAAACCTTAAATACCATTGATGGTCCTTATATGGCCTAGGCTAAATATAATTGATATATATTTAAATAACATTCATCAAGAATGTCCGTACTATATTAGCCTGTATGGTTTAATGAAACCCTGGTTAGTATATGTTAGGTCACCAGGATGATGAATATGGAATCTTGCAAGTTCGTATTTGGTTGGGAGCTCAGGGCGTTAATAGGGAATCTTGCAAGTTCTAGACATCTAAATTCTGTTGAACAGTGTTTATCTTTCTGTTTTATGATCCGCCTGTGGATCCTTTTACATTCTGTCGTAATACTGATGTTACAGTTGAATCGGTTTGTAATATATTTGCTTTAGACTTCTGCTGTGCATTGAACTGTGATTATTTGACTATGATGATATCAACTACGCCACGATACTTCCCACCGGGCCCACCGGTAATACGTGGAAATATCGGGGTGTGACAGTCCGGTTTTGAACCGTTGCACAACCCTAATAATACATGCCCGAAACATGTCTTCTAATGTTTGAATTGTCCGTTCGCTTTACCCGTCAGTTTGAGGGTGATACGCCGTACTGATCAACAGTTTTGTACCCATTTGTTTTTGAAAATCGCGCCAGAAATTTGAATTGAACCGGGTATCTCTATCGGACACGATGGATACCGGCACTCCATGGCGCGCTACAATCTCTTTCATATACACCTCTGACATATTTTCAGTAGTATAGGTCTCATGAATAGGAATAAAGTGAGCGCTTTTTGTCAGTCTATCCATGACCACCCAAATGGCGGCGAATCCCGGAGCCGTTTTCGGCAATTTGGTTAATAAGTCCATAGTAACAAGTTCCCATTTCCAAACCGGCATATCTAGCGGTTGGAGCTTGCCATAAGGGTTTTGATGCCCTGCTTTTACTTGTAAACAAGTTAGACATTTTTCAACTTACTTTGTCACATCTTTTTTCATCCAGGGCCACCAATAATTTTGTTTCAAGTCCCGATACATCTTGGTTGCCCCCGGGTGAATCGAATACCGCGACTTATGGGCTTCGCTAAGTAGGAGGTCCTTAACACGACATGTGTTTGGAACACAATTTCTACCAAACCGGGTTTTCAACCCGTTATATCTATTATATTATTCACTCAGCCTTTCACTCGTTCCTTGCTCCAATTTTCTTCCCTTACCGCTTCTATTTGCACTTCTCGGATTCATTCAAGTAGACCCGAGGTTACCACAGGTTGCATCGACCGCACTCGAATGGGAGTGTATCCTTCTTTTTGGATTATCGCATCCGCTACTACAATGGCTTTTCCTGGATGATAATATATTTCGCCATCATAATCTTTCACTGTTTCTAGCCAACGTCTTTGTCACATATTCAGCTCCTTTTGATCAAAGAAGTATTTCAAACTCTTATGGTCGGTGAAAATAATGCATTTCACCCCATACAAGTAGTGCCTCCAAATTTTCAAGGCAAATACCACTGCCGCCAACTCGAGGTCATGAGTCAGATATTTCTTTTCGTCGACTTTCAATTGTCTCGAGGAATAGGCAATCACCTTGCCCCGTTGCATAAGTACACACCCGAGACCTAGGTGTGATGCGTCGGAGTACACTACCATATCATCGATGCCATCTGGTAAAGTCAATACCGGAGCACGGGTCAAATTTCTTTGAGCGTTTGGAACGCCCTTTCTTGTTCGTCACCTGAAGAAACACATAACTAATTCTAGGGGTTGATTAGTTTGGTTTATGTTCCTTTCATAGTGGTTAATCTTCTTATGGCTTTCTGAGCTTCGTAATGATCCGTTAATCCTGCAAAACAGAACACCGTTACTCGTTAAGAGGGGAATATGGGGGCTTCCCTCTTAACCGGGCTCCGGCGTGAGAATAAGCGATTGTTTTGAGGAGATAAGTAAGTATTAAGAGTGAGAGTAGAGGGAGTAGAATGTTTAACCTGTGAACTGAGCTCTCTATTTATAGCCGGAGAGGTGTAAGAGGATGTGGGCTGATGGTCCTTGGGCCGGAAGGCGACAACATAGGGGATATGCTCCTTGTCTCACTGGTGTCGACCGTTAGTGGCTTCTAGAAGTTCTCCGGTGCTGGCGCACCGTGATTGGAGCCACGTGTCATCGTTGTCGGCCTGGCCGTCCTTCTGCCATCAGCAGGTAAGTGGAGATCGTGGGGCAGGTGTCTCTGCCCTGTGATTGGTACCACGTAGGAGTCCTTACGTACTCTCTGTCTCCTACACGTCAGACGATCGTGGAGCACGATTGAGCAGAACCTGGAGGACGCGGATTGGCCCTTTTCCTCTGCTACTTGTACCTTGTGTTCTTTCTGAAGTAGCCCTGCGCCATAGACCTGCACGACTCTTGCTGAACACGTAACTAGCTCGCGCAGGGTATGGGTGGTTGAAGACTCCTATTCAGAATGCTAAGTGTTGAATGTGGTGCTTTCTCTTGTTGAGACCTCGCTCTAGATCAATACATGATGTTGTAACACGCGCGAGGTTGGCAATAACAAGTTGATGAATAAGGAGTATGGTCCTGCGCGTGACGTGGATGAGGTCTGCTCGGACTTTTTGGGACCATACCCCTTCAAGTCCCCCCAGTCCAGTGCTGCACCATGAGCGAGGCAAGTGGTTGGAGCTCTGGACTTAGAAAAAGAAAAGTGCTGAAAATGCTTGCTTTGTGTTTGGTAGGCGCGTGCGTGTAAATGTTTGACAGTTGCTACGGCGCGCCTACTATGACTGGCTGTTGTTGATTCTTTGCTTTTCATGGTAAGCACGCAGGTTCGCTGGGTAACCATGAATACTGCGCGGCCTGAGTTACTTCTGCTTGAAGCTTTTGGGAATTTTGGGCGGCAAAATCCTCGAATTTTGAAATCTGACAGGTTGGTGAGAAACGTCGTTGATGGAGACGTTTGAGTTGACCGCTGACGCTGCCGTCATCAAGTTGTCTCTGACAGTTTAGTTTCTCGTCAGGAGAGTGAGTTCCACGCGTGCGTGGTAACCGTCGCTCCGAGATTTGCGATTGACGTGGCAGTCACTGATTGGGTACGCGCGCGGTGAATCCGGTACGTCTACTCATCGCATTAAATGCGATGAGTATATATATCCGTGGAGATGAGAGAAAGGATCAAATCTTCTTCCACTGTTGCTATCTTCTCTCGTTTTCTTCTTCACAACTTCAAACTACAGTAGCATATCTTCAAGTTCTTCTTCGGATCTTCAAGTATTCTCCAGAATATTCGAAGTTTACACTCGGTATCCATGGCTGAAGAACATCAGGAAGAGCATCCCGGTGAGGAGGGTCCTGTTCCGGTCCTTAAGTGGGACTTAGGTCTGTTTGAGCAGATCACACGAAGCTTCCGGTTTCCACCGGAATGGGATGCCCGATACCCTGGACAAAATCAAACGGCCGCTGACGCACCGCCGGGGTATATCACGTTGTTTGAAGATTTCTTTTTACAGGGCAACTTCTGGTTGCCGGCGACGGATTTCTTGGCCCATATTCTACACTTCTATGGGTTTCATATTTCACAGATGAGCCCACCCGGTATGGTAAGGGTGCGGCACTTTGAGTTTCTATGCCGATCCCATGGCATAGACCCCACTGTTGAAAGATTCTGGGTGTTTTACCAGCTCATCCGAACGATGGGTTTTACTCCTTTGCTAGTCGAGGAGCCGCTAAAAAGATCTTGTTAAATCCTCCGAGGAGTTTCCATGATTGGAAACAGAAGTTCTTCTTTGTTCTCGAGGAGGTGATACCTATAGCCATGACCTTTCGCCCATGGTCTGAACCGATCGAGAAGGAGGAGTTGGCAATTCCCAAGAAGGAAGATTGGTATGTGAAGCTTACTGCCACTCCAAATCGGGTGTTT
The DNA here is from genome assembly GCA_030545235.1 of Helianthus tuberosus. Taxonomy (NCBI): domain Eukaryota; kingdom Viridiplantae; phylum Streptophyta; class Magnoliopsida; order Asterales; family Asteraceae; genus Helianthus; species Helianthus tuberosus. The sequence goes on from CM060362.1 coordinate 9,185,617, forward strand.
GGTGAAAGCGTTTTAGTTGCGGCGCAAATGAGTGATCAGTGGCCGCACGATAGCGAAGAGGTGCCAGTGTTAAAGTTTGAGGATAGAGGTTAGTTGTTACCTTAATTTTCTGTTCATTTGCGTTTTAATTTGACTGTTTGAATTTTGAATGTAGAAGCACATCTTTATCAAGCTGCTTTCCCCACGTTTCGTGGATCAATGGGGGTGCGCCCGCTGCAGTCGGGAGAGCAATATTTGTATGATAGAATCAGGTTGCGTTTCCTGTACCCTGTTGCTAGGGCCTTCGCCAATCCTCCCACCGCAACTGAAGTTGCGCATATTCCCGATCCCCGACCCTTGCGATCTGTGACCTCCGCTGGGAAAGAGATTATTTATCTTTCCAGCGAGGAGTCTGTAGGGTCTTCGAATGGGGAGCTAAGTTCGTGGTCTAACATCTTTGCAGGTGTGTTGCACGACTTAGGGATTGACCCCGAGGTAAAGAAGAAGAAACCCATCAAGCGGAAGACGGTGATCACCTTAGATGCGGAGGTGAGAAGCAAGAAGTGTGGAAGTAGCCGCGCAACTGCTGCTGCTGATAAAGGTACTCTCCGCCTTCGCCAGAGTAACTTGGAAGATTACGTTATAATAAGTGACTCAATTGAAGGTTTGTCGCGTATAGGCGAGAAGAAGACGGGAGCGGCTGGTTCAAAGAGCTCAGTGAGCGCCGGTTCTAGAAACCCAGATGCTGGAACCACTCCATCTTCTATCGCGCATGATGAAGAAGAGGAAGAGGAAGAAGAGGAGCCTGCTGGAAAGTTGATCAGCAGGAAAAGGAGTAGGGATGAGACCACAGCCGGTGGGTCTGTTGCGCCCAAGGCTGGTGAGGTTCCCTTGATTGGAAAGCAGAGCAACTTGCGCTCTTTTTACAAATTTTCTCCTGGTTAGTTCTCTTTAGTTTCTTGTTTTTTGTTGTTTCCTCTTTTTAACGCTTAGTTTCTGCAGAGGCCAAAAAGAAGACCCCTGAAAAGAAGGGTGTCGTGTTCAAAGATCCTCCGGAGCCGGCGCAGAAGAGGCCCCGGGTTACCATCAAACCCCTCAAGGGTGCTGGAGTAGAGGCCGAGAAAGAGAAGAAGAAAGCTGCCGAGCAGGAGAAAGAGAAAACTTCTGGGAAGCCTGCCAGTGATGCTCCGAAGGAGACCGGGACCGCTGCTGCCACTGTTCATGACAAGGCGCAGGGTCTGGAGTTTGTTCGTATTACGGGGCTTGACCAGCCCCATTAAGAAAAAAGGAAAGAACCTGAGGTTGAGAAACCGACCAAAACTGCGCCGGCTGATGCCCCCGTTCAAACTGCTCATGTAACTTCTACTACTGGGGGATCAGGTTCCGCCATTCACAAAGAACAAACTGCTAAAGCAGGTGGCACGGGTTCTGGTGGTGCTGGAGGGTTTGTGTCTCAATCTCCCATCGGTCCTAAGGATACTGTGGGAGATCTTTACTACAAGACTTATACTGAGGAGGCACGTGGTAACGCTCCGCATCAAGCTCCCTGGGGTCTAAAGCAGAAGGATACGTTTATGGAGTTTGCAGCATGTCGCGATTGGTTCTTAAATTCCTTCCCTCCTGGTGAAGTTAACCGCCAAAGGACGCGAACCCATGATGGGCTGTACCAGGCCTATGTTGTTGGAGAGGTCAACACTCGCGCCGCCAACCACCAGATCGTGCGAGAATGGCGCACAATGGTCAAGGAGCAGGCGGACTGGGAGAAGTATCATGAGCGCCGTGTGAGGCAGGTGAAGGAGTTTGAGAAGGCTCATGCTAAGTTTGATGAGGAGAAAGCCAAGTTTGAGGCTGATAGGAAATCCGAGGAATGGGGGCACGAGGGCCTTAGGGGCAAGCTTCGCGCTGCCGAGGATCTGCTGGCTAAAGAGAAGGCTGAATGGAAGAAGATCTGCGAGAAAGATAATCAGCGCATGTATGCAGCTCGCGCGAAGATCACTGAGCTTGAAGGCAAGGTTGCCAAGCTGACCGGGAAGGTCGAAGATGTGCAGGCTGCTAAGGAGCATGCGGAGGTTTGTAAAGTGTTGAACCTTCTCGTTCTTGTGCTTTTTGTTTGTAAACTAAATATTTTACCTTTTGCAGGCTGAACTGAAAACGCAGTTGATGGCCAAGGACGTCGAGATTGCGGAATTAAAACGTCGCTTGCAAGAGCAGGTCGACAAAAGTGAGTCCTTGGAAATCGACCTTGAAGTCGAGAAGGGGAAAGTTGTTTCTGCCGAGGAGGCCAGGCAAAGAGCTGAGGAGGCGCGGAACATTAGTACGGCGGCCCTCAATGTAGCGCAGAATAACTACTCCAAAGTGCAGGGCATCGTTGATACTCTTGCTGCTGAGGCTGAGTGGATGCGCGGCAGGGGAGTAGTTCTGGTATGATTTTCTTCTTTAACTTAGGCTTTATTTGTTAAAACCTAGTGTTTTATTTGTTGCCTTTGCTGTAGATGGCGACCTCCATCCTGAATGCAGGAGAGCTGGATGGAGCTGTTGCTACTCTTATAGACGCCTCCCGTGCGGTTGGTCACCGTGGCGGTTATCTAGAGTGTGCAGAGCATGTAGAGGAGGTGTTTGGACAGGCGTTTGATACCAGTCATTGCTCAGTGACTGATCAGGCTGATGCTGAATTAGCCCGTGCTGAAAAGGCTTATGACCATCTATCATTACCTGTGATGGATTTGGTTGCGGAGGCGCTGAAGCACGATGATTGGTGTCAACGGCTAAAGGCCATCCTTGATCCACCAGAGACTGTCGAACTATCCGACGAAGAAGAGACAGCTGGTGATGGCGACGGTGGCGATGCTGGTGATGATGATAAGCATGACGATGAAGATGATGGGGGTGACGGTTATGAGTAGGTAGCATTAACAGGCTTTGTGCCTTGTAGTTTTTACTTTTAGATGTTAAATGTAATCTATTGTGCGGTCGCGCTTGTTTTGGATTGAAACGATGATGCTTTGTTTCTATGTAACTACTGCGCGGTTGCGCTTATTGAATATAATGTTTATGCTTGCTTCCACTTTATCCCGTTACAATTATCGCACTGTTGTTAAAAACTTTGGTTAAGTTAGCGCGAATGAATGTAAGTGTGGCTCTTGCGCGAGTGTAACTGCCCGGTCTCGCGCTATGTTTGCGGAGGACCTTGGAGGCATAACTCAAGAGCTCGTAATTTACTGAAGTGTTTTCGTGCTGATCAAAAGTTTAACATGCATTTGTAACATAGAAGTCATTATGATAAAAGAAAAGATAAGTCCTATGCTTTCATTGATTAAGAAACAGGCGCTTAGGCCAACATACATCGCATGTAAGTAACATGTCACACCCCGAATTTCCACGTGTCACCGGTGGGCCCGGTGGGGAGTATCGTGACGTAGTTGATAACATCATAGTCAAACAACACAATATATAAATGCACAGCGGAAGCAAAAGATAAATATTATTACATTCCGAATATAAAGTAATATCCAGTACTACAACGGAAGGTAAAGGATCCACAGGCGGATCTTAAAACATATCACTTGTTCAACAGACTTTAGACGCCTAGAACTTGCAAGATTCCTTATTAGCGCCCTGAGCTTCCAGCCAATTACGTTCAGTACCTGTCACTTAACCTTTTTGGAAAATACGTCAGTTTTCACTGGTAAATACACTCAACTGACTCATTTGAAAAGAGTTTGAGAAAATTGATTTGAATGCACGTGGCACAAAATATCTTTTATAATTTGATTAAAATGCACAGAGGCAAAATTAACCTTTTTAACTTGGAACAATTATAGTTATAACCTTGTATACAGATTTACATGTTCGTTATACGTTCAGGGCCCGATGTAGAAACCGAGTCAGATTAACAGACACGCCACAAGTATAGGCCCACAAGAGAGTGAGATACCGTTATTACTTAAGTAACTGTCAGGTGTATGCCTACACCCCGTACTTAAGACGTGGCCATTTTATAATACAATGATGTCAAGGATATCCGGGACATGGTCATTAACCCCTAAAGGCTTTTATTTCAAACAATACAGATTAAACCGGGTTACCTCAATAATTTAACCATAATAAGATTAAATATTCAATACCCGACCAAGCGGTATTATTATACCGTATTCCAAGCCCGTATAGGGAAAATAAGTTAAGAGTATTTACCTGAGCTAGCTCCTGTCTTAAATAGCAAGAATCTAATAACTCAGCCGTATTCACTTAAGTAAGCGTAGGTACCATTTACCGGAATTCTCTAGTCTGGAATGATGGTATAAATAACTAATTAGAATGCTAACGGGTCTTTAATTTAGCCTAAGCTTAGACCGGTTAGTCTTAGGGTAATATACGGTTCAAACGCATGATTAGGCGAAGACCGGATAGAATGTGATTTAGACCCGACAAGTTTGAAGACTTGTATAATATGGGTATACTAAATATATTCTGGATTTTGAGACACAAATGATAATGTTTAACCCGTCTCGGCCAACTTATGCAAACTAGTTACATAAGCCGAACCGAACGCGAAAAGAGCGTTACGGGTAACCGTAAGAGTCATATGCAAGTTTCCTGGGTTGATATGCTTTAAATATGTTAAAATACCAGCAAAGTAATTTCTATTATGCCCGGAACGGATTTAAACTCAACTTATGCCTCATAAGGGCATTTTGGTCATTTAAATGATTATAAAAGATCTTATTTGCAAATCTGAGTTACGGGTCTGAATTATACAGTAAGTATACTTAACTTATCATGTTATAACAGTATGGTATGACCCGTAAGCAAAACTTATCATTTAAAACAAGACTATGCGCCTTAGGGGCATTTTGGTAATTTAACAAAGGCTAAAAATGTCAAACTTGGAAATCTGAGTTTATAAACTTGTACTTACTGTTATTTTATAAAAATATGTTAAACACATCAGTAAATATAAGTCTTATGTGTTCAATATGGTTATAAGATATACTATGCGTTAAAAATGCCTAGAAAGGCGATTTGGGGTCGTTTTCGGGTTCGTAAAGGAAAGCTGAGATTTTTATACTTCCAGAAGGCTCAACATACTTTATTTAATAAATAAAATCAGTAGGAAGTGATTTGGGGTCAATCGGATTTATAAAACTCATTTTATGGCTTAAAAGGTCAAAACCGGCATTAACCGAATCGACTTAGCGATCTATGAAACGATCAGCCAAAAACTAAATAAAAATCATCAAAAATCCCAAAATATTATATAACATCAGGGGGTAAAAAGTTTTATACCAAAAAGTGGCCTTAAATAGGTTATATGCTAAATGCGCCGTTTATTTAACATAAAGATATAGTTTTACGATATCGGCCATAACTCAAAATCTGGACCACCAACTGATCTCAAATTTTCGGTGCAAGTTTATAAATTTGTAATAAAGATCTCTACTCTTTCACTTTTCCAAAAATCACGTTTTATATCAAAAAGGGCAAAATAGTCAACTTTTAAGCATAATCGGAAACATGCATATGAATCGGTTAAGCATAGACTCAAGATGTAAAAATTCCAGAGAGTTAAACTAAAATAAAAATGGTCAAAAATAAACTCTAATACAGATCTCAAACATGCATGCACGGATCCGAATCGAGAGTCAACGAAAAAGTCGTTTTATAAGACTTTCGGTTCCAATCCGGGTTTATACCAAAGATTGTCGAGTTGATCATGGTAAAACATATTCTTACATTCATTATAAAGCTATTTTTGATGATCAAACTGATTGCATGTCATCTACATTACCATTTATGCTATATTTCACAAAACAATTTCTGTTGACTTTTTAAGAACAACTTTGACTCGACAAATAGCATGCTTAGAGTGGGAATCAGAGAATACCCTTTTGAGGGTTTGTTTCCCACATAAATACCAACTTATAAGTGGTTTCAATTTGAGAAGTGACAGAGCCAAATTCGTTTAATCGAAAAGTCAAACTATATGAACAACGGTTTGACTTTTAACTAATAATCTATGCTAGAATGGATTAGAGGAGGATATGAATGCTTACAAAGGTCCTAATGAAGCCTAGAAATCACTATGAAGGTGCCTTGGCGTCCAGAGAGTTCCAGGAAAGATCTTGTGAATTTTTTGAAGTTTCAAGTGTTCTTGGTTTACTACTTCAAGTGCCTTTTATGCAACTTTGATCTGAATAATGGTTGATTCAGATGGTTTGGGAGTGTTATAAGAAGTGAACAAAGGTCCCAAAATGCATGTAAGTTGATTGGTGGGTTCCCTGAGTCGAGAACAGCTGTAAACAACCGAATGCAGACCTGATAACTGGCATCTGTGCGTTTTCTGATGCTGGGCATTAGCTTACGGACCTCAAGGTCCCCAGCTTTGAGGTCCTCAAGGCAGAAATCAGGGCAATTTGTTCTTTTTCAGTTTGCATCCTTGGCTCTTGGTCCTTCGAAAGGTCAATCCAACTTATTTCTTGCATTTTGAGCCCCTCAATTTTACTTATAAGGGCTTCAAGACTTATTTAAACATTTGCAAGTCCTTGGTTAACTTTATGCTTACCCGAAACGTCATGAAATTCGACGTTGACGCTTTTAGCCCCTCAAGTACGGTTTTGGCCATAACTTTCTCATACGATAACGAAACTTCATGAAATTTTTACCACATATTCTAGTGAGCATATTCTAGCATTACAAAGCTTCGGGGCTGCCAAAAGTTCACCCAGAGGTATAAATTCAACATGTTGACACTTTTAGTCCCTATAGTTTGTAATTCCTCACTTTCGTGCATTTTCCGCTTCGTATGATCCATGATCCATCCGTTTAAGGTTATAAACACCATGTAGGGTTATTGTAGGACTTATTTATCCATTGTTGACACTTTGAACCCTTGTATTCACATAGTTTCACCGTTTGTCAACTTTAGTCCCTCTAAAGTTTGTTTTCACATATTCAAAGCTTATGACACGTGTCAGTACATTATTGGACGTAAATTTTCGAGGTGTTACATCCTCACCCCCTTAAAAGAAATCTCGACCTCGAGATTTACTTAAAGTAAAGGGAGTACTTTCTGTCCTATACTGAAATTAACCTTCCTCAGTACATTTGGACCTCTACAGCACTCCAGCTGACTTCTATAATAGGTCATGTATCCTTTTGGAGTTTCTTAACATGCCGATCCTAAATCGATACGGTTTGCTCAACATATTATAAATACGCATATCATTATGTGATAATGCTTCCCAACTTATTGGTGAAACACATCCTTAAATCATTAGTGTGTTATTGTGTTGCGAGCTCCGCCAAGCTCCTTCAACAGGTTTTAGCTTATAAGCTATTTGGTCTCGATACATTCGATTTTCCTTCAAATGATTCTACATATTCAGAGCTTAACTAGCCTGATAATTTGACAAATTTGCACACCCTTCCTGGTGATCACTTTTGTTAAACCTTATTCCTTAATCAAGAACTTAGGAGGGTTGCTAACTTCATTAATCTTTGATTTCCTGCCGTACACTGGCAACTTACAACTAATTATGGATTTGTATGATCTTATTTGTTGTTTCCTTGGCAACTTTCAGATCCTGGTAATTGGACTCACCAATTCTCTATCTACAATAGATGTTTAACATTCCATCTTATACAAGGTCTCCGAAGGAGCAACCTTAATACTTACATACCAATTATTATAGAAAGCTTGTCTTAAGGTGGGATGGTTATCCCAATCATTACTTAAAACTAATCTTAAGGAATAGCTAATCCTTGCCGTTAGTCGAACAAATCGACGATCCTGGGCAGCTGATGGAAATTCCTAATTGTTGCCTAATTCGGGTTGCGGTAATCAATGCATAAGCATAATGAACCGTCTTTCTTATTTAACTCTCGGAATATCTAGTTAAACTATATGAATCTCTTATCTTAAAGTTTACTTAATCAGGGTTTCGATTATTCCATGATCAACACGGAGTTCCTATCACCCTCCAACCTTAAGCGGAATGTTAATCTTAACTCTACTAGCTTCTCAGAAGGTAAACAGGATATTCTTAGTGAAAGATACTTAGGTATAATGAGATTACAGAGATTTTCCAAATCTCAGGCTCTAATTCTTCCATTGATGTCGGTGTCAGATAATGACACATTCTCTTTACAAATGCAAGGATGTCCTAAGCAGAGATACTTATAAGGACATTTTATATTGGATATCTCCCTTGAATACTACTAGTCGTCTTTGGTACAATATGACCATTGGGATATCTTAGGGGTTCCATGCATTAAACCTCCATACTGATCAGGCATGGAAGTAATCTATGGGACTCATTAGGATATGCCGATCCTCATATGGCACTTTTATCACACATAGTTTGGCATTCGCAGGCGATAGAAAACAATGAGAAAAATAATAAATAAAATAAAATAATATATATTGTCGTACTCCTTCTGGGGAAGAGTACTCCAGATTCTTATGAAAGGATTATCTTCGAAGATGGGAGAGAGGTCATTGAAGATTCCATTGGTAAATTATACCTCATTTTTAATATCTGAAGTTCTTATGAATGTAATCAAAAGTTTGCTAGGCTTAGTTTATGAAGGATTTATTGGTATCTGAAAAATAAAAACTCTTAGCATTCATATTGTTGATAAGTGTTAAGGGAGGTACCTGATGCCATTATTTATGAACTAGTCCAGGCATTTTAGGCGCTTTCAATCTTAGGCTTTACTTCCTTAGCCGTCTTTCCTTTGACAGATTCAGGGCACGTGGTCTTGATGTGGCCTTTCTCATAACAGCCGAAGCAGACTGCATCCTTCATGTACTTGCAGTCCAACGTTTTATGATCCCTCGATTTGCAGATCCCACAAACCCTCGGCCGCGATCGGGATTTTGGTTCAAACCTGCACTTCCCAAAATGGCGCTTCTTGCAAATCTCGCATACAGGTTTCTGGTTGGACTTTTGTTTATTCTTTTTCTTAGAACTCTGGGAGTTATCTTCCTCCCTTTTCCTCTTTAGTTCATCCCTTGCCTTAGAGGTATGGACGAGGTCCTTCTCGTGAGTAAGGTCGTGTGGTCTTGGATGAGACTTTGAGCAATTAGCATTGGGCTCCTCGAACTTTTTCACGGCCTTCTTCACAGCTTTTCCAACAGCTGCGTCTATCATAGTTTGAAGGACATCATTGGAAATTCTAAGGTTCACAATTGTAGTATTATTGGCATGCGTCGCGTCATCCATAGCACGATCAACAGCTGTCTTATCTGAGTTTGCCATACTTGATATTGGTCCCTAATATTGATAAAACAATTGCTTAATTGCAATCCGACAACCGCTATTCATCATCCTGGCAATTCATCATATACTATCCATGGTACCATTAAACCATATAGGACAATATAACATAAACATTCTTAATGAACATTGTTTAGATATGTATACTTATTAATTTTTTACTTAGCCTAGGTCATAAAAGACCATTGAGGGCATTTAGGGTCTGGACCGAGTCCATCACCTTTTTGACAGGGAATCGAAATGTCACAACTGTCTTTATTATATTGATGAATTTGGATAGCTTGAAAGCTTGCCATAAGGATATCAGAAAAAGTGATTCATAATAGATACAAAATATTAATCTAAGATTTGTTGGAGCATTTCCTAAAGTATCATTGGTCACTTTCTACCGCGCATTAAATGACCGGAGTCTTAATCGGATGGAGACAACAGTTCTCAACCTTTATCATTCATAATATAATTATATGTGCCAATATCGAATAAGTTTTTACATAAACTGCTTGATAAGGAAAGGTACATGCTATACTATTATCATTCTGCACTATTTCTTGGGCGTTCAACCTGAAAACTCATGCGTTTGTTCACTTGGCCTCTTCGGGCTTCTTCTGATTCCTAGGACAGTTGGTCTTGATATGCCCCTTCTCGTTGCAACCATAACAGGTTGCATCTTTCAACTTCTTGCAATCCAGGGTTTTATGTTCCCTAGACTTGCAAATTCCACAGGGTAGAGGCTGAGACTCAAATCTGCATTTCCCAAGATGGTATTTCCTACAGGTTTCGCACCTGGTCTTCTCTCCCGATTGCTGACTGTCCCTCTTAAACCCGGAACTCTTCTTATCTTCAGAGTTCCTTTTCCTATCGGAGCGATGAGAATTCTCATCCTCCCTTTTTCGCTTTCCATCTTCCGAGACTTTGGCAGCCTTGTTTCTGACCACATCGAGTGTGAGAGATAGCGACAGATCTGCCGCTGACCTGAATGTAGTAGGTCTTGAAGCCTTAACACTGGCTTTGATTTCTGGGGCTAAACCCCCAATGAAGCGAGAAATTCTCTTGGGTTCTGGTGTGACCAAATAAGGAACCAATCGAGACTTGGTATTGAAGCTTGTAAGGTATGCTTGACAATCTAAGTTCTCCATGACCAATGTCAAGAATTCAGTCTCAATCTTCTCAACTTCATGTTGAGGACAGTAATTTTCTTTGATAAGAGTAACGAACTGATCCCAAGTCATCTTGTACAAAGGGATCTTTCCTGTAGCTTGAATGAGAGACTTCCACCATGCTAGTGCCTCTCCCTTGAACGATTGGGATACATACTTCACTACATCCCTTTCAGCACATCCGCTTATATCGACAATTGTGTCCATTTCATCCAACCAGGTCATACAATCTATTGCCCCTTTCTCCCCAGTGAAGTCCCGGGGTTTGCAGGAAACAAAGTATTTATAGGTACAGGACTTGGTATGCGGTTCATTATCGAACACTATCCTCTGGGATGGAATACTGTGTTCATTAGAAGAATGTCGATCATCATCTTTCTTTGGTTCCTCTTTCTTAGAGGGCGGCTTGTTATTTGGCTCAGAATGAGTTTTAGGGATGGATTTAGGGTGGGGTACGGATGAGGCTTTACTATGTGACTCACTATATTCCGTAAACCGTTCTTCTATAGCTTTAGATACAGCTGCACCGATCAGTGAACGAAGCTCTCCTCTGGTTATATTAATCCTTTCATCATCGCGGTTTTCCAAAGGATGACTGTTCAATTCTTCCGACCTAGCCATGTAGTTTTAAATTGCTACACAAGAAAATAAGGCAAGGTTTATACGGAAGTTTATACAGTTTCATCGTTCTAAACGATTTATTAACCATGGTAATATAAACCATATTGGTCAATTCGTTAGTTACATTTATTTAGCATTTTTATTATAATTTATCCTAGTTATAAAACATTAAGGATATTAAAGTAGCGTAAAGGCCTAGTCACATGGACAGTTTTTAGATTTACAAGCCATGATTTTAGAGAATCAAGGCATTAAGATTTTTATTGGCACAACAAGCCTAGTTACAAGGACAGTTATGAATTTTAAGCTATGATTTCAGAGAATCAAAGCATGAAGGTTTGAACCTAGTTCATTACCTTTATCTGACAGGGAGTCATTGCTACCACCGTCTTTTGGCTCATGCAGAAATGAGCAAGGGCCCGTAGGCATTATATTACCACGTATGGTCAAAATATGATCATCTTATTTGATGATGTAAATTCATGATTCAGAGATCATTAAGTGGGGTTAGGGATCTTTTTAAAGAATCCATATATAAAAATGAAGCGCGTGATTTTAATGAATCACGTCTGCCAGGAGTGTTAATCATATTTACAGATGTTAACAGGGATTCGAATCTTTTAAACAGGTCTTACCATCATGGCCCGGCCTTAAAATGACCCGAAGGCTGGGTTTCACTCTTAAGATTCTTATTAATATTTAACGCAGAACAACCCTAAATTGAGGTGCTAAATATGGACCTGAACCTAAATTGAGGAACTGCCATCTTGGCCGGTCTTAATATGACCCGAGGCTAGGTCTTGTCCTTTTTAGATTTTTGCCATTTTATTATAATGGTAGATCTTATAATATAGGATTGATACTTTAAATATATAATCGTTCCTAAAAAAAATTTAACAAGTATATGGTTGCCCTAAACGGGACTTCTAGTAAAAATGACTTGAAGAATACTTTCCATATTCTATGCATAGGCAAGTCAGAAAAAAAATAACAAAGGAATCAAACAAGGACAAAATAAAACGAATTTAGAGTTTGTCCTATGTTCTTGTCTAGACTCAAGAATGTGCAATTGTGTAACTGAGATTAAACACAAAAGGCTAGTGTTTAATTCACTCAGTGTTGGCTCTGATACCAACCTGTCACACCCCGAATTTCCACGTGTCACCGGTGGGCCCGGTGGGGAGTATCGTGACGTAGTTGATAACATCATAGTCAAACAACACAATATATAAATGCACAGCGGAAGCAAAAGATAAATATTATTACATTCCGAATATAAAGTAATATCCAGTACTACAACGGAAGGTAAAGGATCCACAGGCGGATCTTAAAACATATCACTTGTTCAACAGACTTTAGACGCCTAGAACTTGCAAGATTCCTTATTAGCGCCCTGAGCTTCCAGCCAATTACGTTCAGTACCTGTCACTTAACCTTTTTGGAAAATACGTCAGTTTTCACTGGTAAATACACTCAACTGACTCATTTGAAAAGAGTTTGAGAAAATTGATTTGAATGCACGTGGCACAAAATATCTTTTATAATTTGATTAAAATGCACAGAGGCAAAATTAACCTTTTTAACTTGGAACAATTATAGTTATAACCTTGTATACAGATTTACATGTTCGTTATACGTTCAGGGCCCGATGTAGAAACCGAGTCAGATTAACAGACACGCCACAAGTATAGGCCCACAAGAGAGTGAGATACCGTTATTACTTAAGTAACTGTCAGGTGTATGCCTACACCCCGTACTTAAGACGTGGCCATTTTATAATACAATGATGTCAAGGATATCCGGGACATGGTCATTAACCCCTAAAGGCTTTTATTTCAAACAATACAGATTAAACCGGGTTACCTCAATAATTTAACCATAATAAGATTAAATATTCAATACCCGACCAAGCGGTATTATTATACCGTATTCCAAGCCCGTATAGGGAAAATAAGTTAAGAGTATTTACCTGAGCTAGCTCCTGTCTTAAATAGCAAGAATCTAATAACTCAGCCGTATTCACTTAAGTAAGCGTAGGTACCATTTACCGGAATTCTCTAGTCTGGAATGATGGTATAAATAACTAATTAGAATGCTAACGGGTCTTTAATTTAGCCTAAGCTTAGACCGGTTAGTCTTAGGGTAATATACGGTTCAAACGCATGATTAGGCGAAGACCGGATAGAATGTGATTTAGACCCGACAAGTTTGAAGACTTGTATAATATGGGTATACTAAATATATTCTGGATTTTGAGACACAAATGATAATGTTTAACCCGTCTCGGCCAACTTATGCAAACTAGTTACATAAGCCGAACCGAACGCGAAAAGAGCGTTACGGGTAACCGTAAGAGTCATATGCAAGTTTCCTGGGTTGATATGCTTTAAATATGTTAAAATACCAGCAAAGTAATTTCTATTATGCCCGGAACGGATTTAAACTCAACTTATGCCTCATAAGGGCATTTTGGTCATTTAAATGATTATAAAAGATCTTATTTGCAAATCTGAGTTACGGGTCTGAATTATACAGTAAGTATACTTAACTTATCATGTTATAACAGTATGGTATGACCCGTAAGCAAAACTTATCATTTAAAACAAGACTATGCGCCTTAGGGGCATTTTGGTAATTTAACAAAGGCTAAAAATGTCAAACTTGGAAATCTGAGTTTATAAACTTGTACTTACTGTTATTTTATAAAAATATGTTAAACACATCAGTAAATATAAGTCTTATGTGTTCAATATGGTTATAAGATATACTATGCGTTAAAAATGCCTAGAAAGGCGATTTGGGGTCGTTTTCGGGTTCGTAAAGGAAAGCTGAGATTTTTATACTTCCAGAAGGCTCAACATACTTTATTTAATAAATAAAATCAGTAGGAAGTGATTTGGGGTCAATCGGATTTATAAAACTCATTTTATGGCTTAAAAGGTCAAAACCGGCATTAACCGAATCGACTTAGCGATCTATGAAACGATCAGCCAAAAACTAAATAAAAATCATCAAAAATCCCAAAATATTATATAACATCAGGGGGTAAAAAGTTTTATACCAAAAAGTGGCCTTAAATAGGTTATATGCTAAATGCGCCGTTTATTTAACATAAAGATATAGTTTTACGATATCGGCCATAACTCAAAATCTGGACCACCAACTGATCTCAAATTTTCGGTGCAAGTTTATAAATTTGTAATAAAGATCTCTACTCTTTCACTTTTCCAAAAATCACGTTTTATATCAAAAAGGGCAAAATAGTCAACTTTTAAGCATAATCGGAAACATGCATATGAATCGGTTAAGCATAGACTCAAGATGTAAAAATTCCAGAGAGTTAAACTAAAATAAAAATGGTCAAAAATAAACTCTAATACAGATCTCAAACATGCATGCACGGATCCGAATCGAGAGTCAACGAAAAAGTCGTTTTATAAGACTTTCGGTTCCAATCCGGGTTTATACCAAAGATTGTCGAGTTGATCATGGTAAAACATATTCTTACATTCATTATAAAGCTATTTTTGATGATCAAACTGATTGCATGTCATCTACATTACCATTTATGCTATATTTCACAAAACAATTTCTGTTGACTTTTTAAGAACAACTTTGACTCGACAAATAGCATGCTTAGAGTGGGAATCAGAGAATACCCTTTTGAGGGTTTGTTTCCCACATAAATACCAACTTATAAGTGGTTTCAATTTGAGAAGTGACAGAGCCAAATTCGTTTAATCGAAAAGTCAAACTATATGAACAACGGTTTGACTTTTAACTAATAATCTATGCTAGAATGGATTAGAGGAGGATATGAATGCTTACAAAGGTCCTAATGAAGCCTAGAAATCACTATGAAGGTGCCTTGGCGTCCAGAGAGTTCCAGGAAAGATCTTGTGAATTTTTTGAAGTTTCAAGTGTTCTTGGTTTACTACTTCAAGTGCCTTTTATGCAACTTTGATCTGAATAATGGTTGATTCAGATGGTTTGGGAGTGTTATAAGAAGTGAACAAAGGTCCCAAAATGCATGTAAGTTGATTGGTGGGTTCCCTGAGTCGAGAACAGCTGTAAACAACCGAATGCAGACCTGATAACTGGCATCTGTGCGTTTTCTGATGCTGGGCATTAGCTTACGGACCTCAAGGTCCCCAGCTTTGAGGTCCTCAAGGCAGAAATCAGGGCAATTTGTTCTTTTTCAGTTTGCATCCTTGGCTCTTGGTCCTTCGAAAGGTCAATCCAACTTATTTCTTGCATTTTGAGCCCCTCAATTTTACTTATAAGGGCTTCAAGACTTATTTAAACATTTGCAAGTCCTTGGTTAACTTTATGCTTACCCGAAACGTCATGAAATTCGACGTTGACGCTTTTAGCCCCTCAAGTACGGTTTTGGCCATAACTTTCTCATACGATAACGAAACTTCATGAAATTTTTACCACATATTCTAGTGAGCATATTCTAGCATTACAAAGCTTCGGGGCTGCCAAAAGTTCACCCAGAGGTATAAATTCAACATGTTGACACTTTTAGTCCCTATAGTTTGTAATTCCTCACTTTCGTGCATTTTCCGCTTCGTATGATCCATGATCCATCCGTTTAAGGTTATAAACACCATGTAGGGTTATTGTAGGACTTATTTATCCATTGTTGACACTTTGAACCCTTGTATTCACATAGTTTCACCGTTTGTCAACTTTAGTCCCTCTAAAGTTTGTTTTCACATATTCAAAGCTTATGACACGTGTCAGTACATTATTGGACGTAAATTTTCGAGGTGTTACATAACATAAGGGGCGTTTAGCCAACATAGGAATTGAAAAAGGCGCGTGGCCAACATGAGTGAGTAAAGGCGCAAGGCTGAGAATAGTTACATATAGCACTTGCGCAGTTGTTGCGCATTCCAAGTGCGCGGGATGATGTATCCATCCAGGGTGCGTAACTTGTATGCCCCTTTCCCTAGCACTTCGTGTATTAAGTATGGGCCTTCCCATTTGGGTGCTAGCTTTCCTTGGCGTTCAGCGTTTGAAGCTTCATTGTCTCTGAAGACATACTCTCCTGGAGTGATGGTACAAATGCGCACTCTTGCATTGTAATATCTTTCAAGCTGTGTCTTGTACTTGGCCTCTTTAATTCGCGCAATTTCGCGCCTTTCCTCGGGTAAATCCAAGTCAAGACGACACTCTGCCTCGTTATCGATTGTGTTGACCGCTGTCAAGCACGGCGAGGGCAGGCCAATATCAGCTGGGATAACCACCTCTAAGCCATAGGCTAGGCTGAAAGGGGTTTCGCCAGTGCTAGTTTTCGGCATGGTTTGATAAGCCCACAGGATACTCGGGAGATCGTCTACCCAGCCTCTTCGCTTTGTGCCCAGTCGGGCCTTTATCCCATCGACGATACTTTTGTTTACACTTTCAACTTGGCCGTTACCTTAGGGGTGCGCAACAGAGGAGAATGTGTGTTCGATCTTCATCTCTTTCATCCACTTTTGGAGGTCGTCAGACGCGAAGTTAGTGCCATTGTCAGTTACAATCTTGAGTGGCAGGTCGAACCTGCAAATGATGTGTTCCCAAATAAACTTCCGCACCATCATTGCAGTAGTTGAAGCGAGGGCTTTGGCCTCTACCCATTTCGTAAAGTAGTCGACAGCCACGATTATGAACTTGACGGCGCCAGGAGCTTCTGGGAAAGGTCCCACCATATCAATCCCCCACTGCTGAAAAGGCCAAGCAGTGGATACAGGGATAAGATCATTCTTTGGGCGCAGGGTTTTCGGGGAGTGCCTTTTACAAGAGTCGCATTTGCACAACTCCTTTAGAGTGTCTACGTGCATCCCTGGCCAGGAATATCCAACGTTCATTATTTTCGCGACAACCATGCGTGGGCCTGCATGGATGCCGCAGATTCCTTCGTGAATTTCCCTGATCAAGTAATTTGCATCTTGGGGGTCCACGCAGCGCAAGAGTGGCCCCAAGAAGGATTTTCGGTACAAGATACCGCCATTTATCTCATAATGCAAGGCCTTGTTTTGTATCTTCCTTGCCTCTGCCTTGTTGTCGGGGAGTATTCCTTCTTGCAGATACTGAATTATAGGGGTCATCCAAGATGGCTGCCCTATCTCTATCACATTCACTTGCCGCAGCAAAACGGACGGGTTTTTTAGTACTTCGATTCTTACATCTTTTGCGAGATGTTGAAAAGAAGTTGAAGCGAGCTTGCTCAAGGCGTCTGCTGGTTTGTTCTCTGAGCGATTGATATGCACTACCTTGTAAGACTTGAATTGTTGAAGCAGCTCCTTTGCTTGATCTAGGTATAAAGCCATAACTTCGCCCTTCACGTCGTATAGTCCATTGATTTGACTGGCGATCAAGAGTGAGTCAACATGCGCTTGTAGATTTTGAGCTCCCATTTTTATGGCGAGGCGCAAGCCTGCCAAGAATGCCTCGTATTCCGCCTCGTTGTTGGTATTCTTGAAATCCAACCTGATGGCGTATGTGAATTCATGTTTTTCTGGGCTAACAAGGCGCAATCCAGCACCTGCGCCATCTTTGTTTGAAGCACCATCAGTGTATAACAACCATAACTCATTGGATGTGTCTTTTACATGAGTCTCAATGATCTCACACTCTTTGATTTTATCAACCGGGACTTCTGTGATGAAGTCCGCTAGAACTTGACCCTTGATGGCCGGGCGCGGCTTGTATAAAATATTGTGGCCTCCTAGCTCGATCGCCCACTTTGCTAACCGCCAAGATGTCTCTGGCTTTTGCAATATCGTGCCAATATGGAAGTTGGTAAGCACGGTGATGACGTGACCTGTGAAGTATCTGCGTAGCCTCCTGGAGGCATGTAACAACGCAAGAACTAATTTCTCCATCATTGAATATCTCGTCTCTGGATCTGTAAGCACCCTACTAACATAGTATATTGGAGTTTGAACTCCATTCCTCTCTACTAGCAATACCGACCCCACTGCCTTATCCGAGGAATGTAAGTACAGGATGAGTGGTTCCTTTTCAAACGGCGCGGTCAGAGTTGGGAGCTCAATCAAACACTCTTTCATTTGCTGAAAAGCAACTTCTGCTTCGGGCGTCCACTTGAATTCTTGCTTTTTCACGCACTTGCGCAAGGTGCTGATAAAAGGATATGACTTCGCAGCGTGGTTTGACAGAAAACGGTTGAGTGCGGCTAGGCGGCCGACCAACCTTTGCATCTCCTTGATCGTTCGTGGTGACGGCATCCGTTCAATGGCTTGAACTTTTTCTGGATTGACTCTAAAACCGCCATTTGTAACCACGAAGCCCAAAAATTTTCCCTCCTCCATACCAAAGGAACATTTGGCTGGATTCAGTTTCATATTCACGCTTCTCAACGAGCTGAATGTTTTCTCGATGTCTTTCAACATTTGGTCCTCTTCGGGACTTTTGATTACGAGATCATCAATGTAAACCTCGATGTGTTTCCCAATATCTTCGGCAAAGATTTTATCCATCAGACGCTGGTATGTTGCGCCAACGTTTTTGAGGCCGAATGGCATCTTTGTATAACAGAAGATCCCGAGATCGGTCCAAAAAGCTGTCTTGTCTTCGTCCTCAAGCTTCATTTGAACCTGATGATGCCCCTTGTAGCAATCTAAGAAGCATTTCCATCTGTATGGTGCGAGAGAGTCTATCTTTTTGTCGATCTCAGGAAAAGAGTAGCAGTCTTTAGGGCATGCCTTGTTGAGATCGGTATAATCAACGCACATTCTCCATCCTCCGTTCGACTTCTCCACCATCACGGGGTTTGCCACCCAACTCTGATAACGCACCTCTCTTAAGATTCCTGCTTTTAACAGCTCACAGACTTGCTCGTTCATTGCTTTGGTCTTATCCGCCCCCAAGCTGCGCCTTCTTTGAACTCTTGGTTCGACGGAGGGATAAGTGTTCAGACAATGCTCGGTAATGTCGCGTGGGACACCGGTCATGTCTGCCGGAGTCCAGGCGAAAATGTCCATATTCCTGAACAAAAGTTGTTTGAGGTGTGTTCTGATGTTTGGTGAGATCGCATGGCCTATCGTTACCGTTTGCTCTGGGTATTTGCGATTTAAAACCAACTTTTCTGGCTCGGTCGCTGAAACCTTTGCCGCTTTGGTCGGGCGCACATCATCTGCTGACATTACTTCTTTCTTTGCATATATGATCGCCACACCCGTCTCAGTTGGGAACCCGATGGCTGAGTGGGGTGTGGAGGTTACCATGTTCAGCTCTCCTTGGGTCTCTCTCCCAATCAAAACGTCATGCCTTGATTTGACAGGCATCACCATGAAGTTGACAATTGTTGTTCTTGAATGCTTCCCGTCAGACAACGTGACGGGGAAGCTGATTTGGCCTAGTGGGAAGACCATTTCGTTGCAGAATCCTGACAGAGGGTAGTCGACTGGCTCAAGTCTCGCTTTATCTTCATCGTCGAACTAATTAAAGCATTACTCATAGATGATATCCGCTGTACTTCCCGGATCAATGAATACGTATTCTGTTTCGTAATGCCCAATAATACTGGTAATGACGACGGGGCGCGTGGCGGGTGGACCCCCGCGCACTACCGGGAAAATGACCTGCTGCTCTTGCCATGCCGGCTCGAAAGGTCGCTTGCCTTTATCTCTTGCGCTATATCTTGGTCCGTTGACCATATGTGTTTCTAAGCGTCGAACCTTCTTCTCTCTTCCATCATCATTGCGTTGAATCTGACGTGTCTCTTTGCGCACGTTCTTTAGCAGATGGCTTAGCTTTCCACTTTTCAACGCTTTTTCGATTTCTTGCCTTAAGCTGATACAGTCATCAGTCAGATGGCATGTATCTTTGTGGAAGTCACAGTACAGGTTAGGGTCTTGCCCCTTCTTGTTCGTCATAGGCCTGGGAGCCTTAAAATCATGGTTCTCCATCATGAGCACCTCTTTTGGTGTCTTTATGAGCGGAGTCCAGTGTTTATCTCGATTCTCGTTCCTGACTGCCTTTTGATAACCAATGCGATCAATCGTGTCTCGCGCGTCTTCTCTGTATCGAGGTCGCTAGTCATAACCGCTGGAATGGCTGGGTTTCCATCCAGGGTTTTTGCCTTTGTTGCGCCTGTTGTTATCGCGCGAGTTTCCTTTGGAAAATCTATCTTCAATGTAAGAGTTCTTGTGACCGGCCAATGATTCTTTCGTTTGTGCGACTATCTTCGCGGCTTCCATGAGTTTATCCCATTGCTTGGGCATTCCATATTTTCCTGTGATAGTCCTGATGAGGCTATCGCAGCGAATGGCTTTCTTGAAGTGCGCGCGCATGTGCTGTTCGCTTACACCACCGATTTCCAGACACTCCTTATTAAAGCGAGTGATGAAATCTTCTAAACCTTCGTTCTATCTGCGCCAAATGTCTGTTACCTCAGCTGTGTCGCGCTGGTAACGTCTTTGTTGGCTGAAGTGATTTACAAACTGCGTTCTGAAGTCAACCCATGACTTGATCCTTCCTGGTGGGAGGCTGTCGAACCAGGCGCGAGCAGCCCCTGTGAAAGTTTGGATAAACAAATGGCACCACATAGGCATATTCCATCCTCCTATGCAACCGACGCTTGTGAATACTCTGACATGTTCATCCGGGTCGGTTAAACCATTAAACTTCCCGACTGTTGGAGGCAATTTCTCTCTCGATAGCGGCGCTAGAGCAATCTTCAGGATGAACTTTGAATGTTCTGCAGCTTCAGCTGGTCGATATGCGAGGCGGAAGTCTCGCTCTGCTTCCTCGCTGTATCCGACGTGCTGCCTTGGTTTGTAATATTCATGGTTCCTCTGTAGACGATTGAAGACTGAAGACCCCTCATCATCTTCCCAAGTTGGGTCGTTTGGGTCTGTGTCATCCCATTCATTGTTCAAGTTGTGCGGCCCGAGCCGGCTCTGAACTGGACCTCTTTGAGCGTTTGACGGATCGTCATAATAGCTTCCTGTCTATCCCCGTGTGTCGCGCGTGTCATGCACACTTGGTCTTCTCTGGGGAGGAGGCCTGTTGATTCTTCCTTGGAGGTTTTGCTGTGGGGGTATCTGGCGCGCCCCCTGACTTGGACCCAAAAGTGTGACTAAAGATGGTTCTGCTTGCAAAACCGTTTGTTGTGTGCTCAAAGACTGATACGCAGCATTAATGGTAGCGATTTGCTTGGCGTACCAAGAGGCTGGAGTTTCGCCTTCGGGTTGCCCTAATAGCGCCGAAATGTGCTGAGGTGGAGGTGGATTTGAAGGTCCAGCACCATTGTTTCCTGGGGTCACCGTCTGAGTGATGCGAGTGATGCTCGCGCGGGATCCCCCGGTGTTGGTTACTTCGATTTCACCGATTTCTTCTACATGTTGGGCTTGGACATTTTGATTGTCCTCCCCCAACACTGCATTAGTGTTTGTTCCAAAACTGAAATCAGGAACGATTCCTTGACCAGCCATGATCGAAGGAAAAAACTTGGAAAACTCAGAAAAAAGAAGATGAAAGTGATTTGCAAAAAACCGGTGGGCGCCAATGAAGAAACACAAAACGAATTCTAGGGGTTGATTAGTTTGGTTTATGTTCCTTTCATAGTGGTTAATCTTCTTATGGCTTTCTGAGCTTCGTAATGATCCGTTAATCCTGCAAAACAGAACACCGTTACTAGTTAAGAGGGGAATATGGGGGTTTCCCTCTTAACCGGGCTCCGGCGTGAGAATAAGCGACTGTTTTGAGGAGATAAGTAAGTATTAAGAGTGAGATTAGAGGGAGTAGAATGTTTAACCTGTGAACTGAGCTCTCTATTTATAGCCGGAGAGGTGTAAGAGGATGTGGGCTGATGGGCATTGGGCCGGAAGGCGACAACATAGGGGATATGCTCCTTGTCTCACTGGTGTCGACTGTTAGTGGCTTCTAGAAGTTCTCCGGTGTTGGCGCATCGTGATTGGAGCCACGTGTCATCGTTGTCGGCCTGGCCGTCCTTCTGCCATCAGCAGGTAAGTGGAGATCGTGGGGCAGGTGTCTCTGCCCTGTGATTGGTACCACGTAGGCGTCCTTACGTACTCTCTGTCTCCTGCACGCCAGACGATCGTGGAGCACGATTGAGCAGAACCTGGAGGACGCGGATTGGCCCTTTTCCTCTGCCACTTGTAGCTTGTGTTCTTTCTGATGTAGCCCTGCGCCATAGACCTGCGCGACTCTTACTGAACACGTAACTAGCTCGCGCAGGGTATGGGTGGTTGAAGACTCCTATTCAGAATGCTAAGTGTTGAATGTGGTGCTTTCTCTTGTTGAGACCTCGCGCTAGATCAATACATGATGATGTAACGCGCGCGAGGTTGGCAATAACAAGTTGATGAATAAGGAGTATGGTCCTGCGCACGACGTGGATGAGGTCTGCGCGGCCTTTTTGGGACCATACCCCTTCATCACCCCAGACAAACTTTTTGTCTTTACGGATTAGCTTAGTTAACGATGAAGCAATCTTGGAAAAATCTTGAACGAATCTCCTATAATATCCCACAAGCCTCAAAAAGCTTCTGATCTCAGACGGATTCTTCGGAGGGCTCCATTTTGACACCGCTTCTATTTTGGATGGATCTACTAATATTCCATTGGCATTGATGATGTGCCCGAGGAATTGCACCTCTTGAAGCCAAAAAGCGAACTTCGAGAATTTAGCGTAAATTTTTTCTCGCCTAAGTTTTTCTATTACTTCTTCCAAATGACGAATGTAATCCGCCTCGTTCTTCGAGTATACGATAATATCATCGATGAACACTATCACCGACTTGTCTAACATTGGCTTACAGACCCGGTTCATGAGATCTATGAATGCCGCGGGTGCATTTGTTAACCTAAAGGACATTACGAGGAACTCGTAGTGTCCGTACCACGTACGGAAGGCCGTCTTTGTTACGTATTCCTCTTTCACTCTCAATTGATGATAGCCCGATTAAGTAGATTTTCGAAAACCAACTCGCACCTTGTAGTTGGTCGAATAGGTCGTCTATCCTAGGAAGCGGGTATCGATTATTTACCGTAAGTTTGTTTAACTCTCGGTAATCTATACACATGCGCATACTTTCGTCATTCTTCTTCACGAATAATACCGGTGCTCCCCAAGGGGAGACACTTGGCCGAATAAATCACTTGTCTAATAAGTCTTGCAACTGAGACATTAATTCTTAAAGTTCTGATGGTGCTAATCTATACAGCGCCTTAGCCACCGGTTTCGCACCCGGGACTATTTCAATCCCGAACTCCACCTCCCGCTCAGGTTGTATAATGCAACCTTTTTGATGCAACCCTTTTTCAATTGTGTTGCATTTGACTCTAACGCAACTTTGTTCAATTTAAAGGTTGCATTAGAAGATCTAATGCAACTTTTCTATAAAAAAGTTGCAAAGTTTTATTGAAATTGCAACCGTTAGTTTAAAAGTTGCTAATTTTAGTAATGATTGCAACTTTTGTTAGAAATGTTATATTGTTACAACATAAATGCGACTCTTATTTTAAAATGATGCGTACAAAAAAAATATAAAAACTTTTAATTTATATATAAAGAGTAAAAAACTTTCATTACTGTTTTCATGATATATATTTATATAATATATTTTCCTAGTAAAATAAAATAAGTGGTAAGATTAACGTAGAAAGACCTAAAACTAGAAAACAAAGGAAGTTGCTAATACTAAAAAAATAGTGACTTTTAATGATCAGCAAGACTCGAGCGCGGGTATTTTGAAATATATGTATACGTAGAAGCATTGGGCTAAAAGTCAATTAAAATCATACTCATATATATTTTACTTAAAAATACAGGACACTTTTGTCAAATGATTTTTGAATTTTGATCATATTTTTTTAGTATCAATATAAATCTTGATAATAATTTGTAAAAAAAATTATTTTCATTTTGCATCTAAAACCTAAAATCTGAACAACCCAATTCGAATCCGACCAATCCGAACTATAAATAGGTCAATTATTGGGTCACTTTTTTTCCGACAAAAAACCTGAACAACTCGGCAAACCCGAAACCAAAAAAAAACCCAAAGAACACCCCCCTAGTAATGTGACCCAATAAAGTCCATCATAGTCCATTAAAAGCTATAATAAGACATGTATAATATGTTATTGCACATTATGATCTAGTATGACTCGGTACAACTCAGTCCACCCCTTTAAGATTTGATGTGACCCAATATAGTATATCATAGTCCATTTTGATAAGTTTAATTACTCTTTCGATTGTCGTAGCGAGTGGCGGTAAGTGTAACAAACCCAATCATTACCGATCGAATACTGGTATTGTAATGAACTTAACTAACACTGATCTATCTTCTGCCGCGGAGGAATCCCACTAGTTATAATTTTTATGATAGTTAGATATAGTATAATTCAAATCTCATTTTATTTTTGATAATAATCCCACCCTTTTATTATGGGCATGTTTGGCTTAGCTTATTTTCAACTTATTGAAAAGGACTTTTGGAAAGAAAAAGTCAGGATTTCCTGACTTTTGCCTTGGTAGAAGTCCTTTTGCCCTAAAAAAGGAAAGGCAAACACAAAAAAAAAAAGGACTTTTGGCTTAAAAAAAAAAAAAAGGACTTCTGGCTCAAAATAAGTAAAGCCAAACATGCCCTATATGTTCCCTCCTAATTTTCATAGATTTCCCCCAATTTCCCTTCCAGACTTCAACCACTCCCCTGGTTTTTTTATGAAACCCTAGATCGGTTACTTTGAGGGCGAATGTTCGATCGCCCCTTCTTCTTCTTCTGCCATTTACATCTTTTTCAGTATATGTTATCATCCATCCCTCATTCTTCTCTGTTTTCAGTCGACTACCCCTTCTTCGCACCCAAATTCGACCAAAATTAAAGTTAAAAAATGGTAAGGCAGCAACAATGTAGGTGGTTATAAGGTATGCTTTCCACTTACGATCTGGTAGTCTTTCTTTTCTGTTCATTTCATTGTTCTTCATTTCTTTTTATCCGTATGTTGTAGAGAAATTATTTGTTTACCAACATGCTCACCAATTGTTTGATGAATTGCCTATCACCGGGACTTGTTAGGTTGCATTTTTTTTCTCCCCTTTAAATGCTTTTATTTGTTTATGTTATAATCTATGAATTATAATGGATCTTGTTGTAGGTAATAAGGTGTTTGAAGAAATGATGAAATGTGTTTTCATATGTTGATTTTGAGAATTAAAAACCTTGTCCTTTAAATTTCCCAACTCAAACTTGCAATACGTATTCTGGTACATTTTGATCTACCTTCAAGGTTGATGTTTACAAACATATGAAATGATTACTTGTTCTTGTTTATTAATTTACATATTACAAACATTTAGAGTTATGGCCTTAAGTTTTTTGTATTCTTGGTAACTGTTGATATTTATTATTTTTTCAGAGTATGTATTTTATGGTGAGCTTATAGAGAAACAAATTAACTTTCTTTTTGAACAAATTATTAGGTTCATTTGAATAAATTGAAGAAATTTATAAATGATAGTCTCGTACTTGCCGTGTATCTGCCATCATGAATAATCTTGTACATATAAAATATGTTATTTAAAGTACAATTAGTCAAGCATAAAAAAATCTAAAATGCAATTTATCAGTGGTTGTATGACCTTACATTTGATTCCATATCCGCTTACTCTTGACCCTTTTGAGTATGGTTGTTTCATACTCAATTGTTTTTTTCTCAGATGACAAACATGATGCTGTGTTGGGACTGCTTATTTTATGCCAAAGGGGAATGAACCAACAAGGTATGTTGCTGATACTTTGTGGAACTGGGCTTTAGCGTGTAGAATTTCATGCTTAATTTGATGAAGTGGGTCTTGTAACATTGATCTAATGCTATTAAAATATCTTGTGAGGTATAGCTAAAAGGCACTATGTTTCGACATTATACTCGTTCAATGTGTTTATTTATCTGTATAGTTGCTAAAGAATAAAATCATATATTAAACTTCATTTTGGTACTTCATTTGCCTAGAAAAAAAAACCCCTCTAGTTTAAAAAGTGATTAGTTCATTACTAATAACTTCCATCCCAAAGAGAAATGGCCCTGATTTCTTACTTTACTTTAGCCCCCAAAATGGTTGAGAAGCCTATGCTGATCATATCCACCCAACTATCATCTTCATGCATCACCACCATCATCATACATATCTATACTTCGACATCTCTATTCTTAGGTTTGATTTTATAGCCCGCTTATTCCATTTTTTACAACTCACCAACTTGATTAGCACGTTTACAACTTGGTTATCACTCACCACCCGCCTACTCTTTCACACGTTTTAAAAAATGGGTTAAACGAGTTAATCCAAGCTTTCGATGATTTCTGTTAAAAATGTTGATTTATAATATATAAACAAATTATATTATAAATAATGAAATTTTTACCTTTAAATAAATTAATCATAATTAAAATTTTAAATTGTTATTTATTTTACACTTAGCTGCACTATGCTCTCTTTATGCTGAATAAAAATGTTGTTATTGACACTTTGAGGAATAACAAGAGGTTATTTTATCCTTGTAACATATTTATTCATATATAATCATGAATTATTGACACTTTAAACCCAGGTCAGTATAAAAGAAAATGAATATGTTCAACTGATTAAAATATGTGATTTTGTGTTTATGTGAAAAGATGCAACTATGTTGTTTTGTTTATTTATACCGGTTCAAAATGAATATGCGTTTTAATTTTGTTTGAATTGATTTGCATTGGCCAAATCTATTGTTATATCATCACCAGTAGAAAACACATTCATCTTTGGACCCATTTGACCTTTAGTGGATAGAAGAAAACTCAATTGTTTTTTTTTTGTTAAATATTACTATAAACTTTAGGACACGTGGGACTTGTGGAATGTTAGAGATTAGATGTATTTACCTAGACAATATCCTAAAGATGGAAGTGCTTTGGTCAATTCCTTCTCTCTTTTCTTAATATTTCTTATTTCTCTTTTGAAGGAACATACCAATGAAAAACTACAAACCTTCAGAAGATGGAAGATTCTTTTACAGTCGTAATGACCAAGGAGCATGATGGCTAGCTTCGACTTTACGGCACAACCATACATGTTTTCTGGTGGACTTAGGGAATCATTCATAGCGGGCCTTGAATTTGGAAAAAAAACACATCTTAAAATGCAAAAAGAAATTGAAGAGCATACTTTGAAAGAAGCTATGCATAAAGATGGACAAGGAATGAGCAAACTTGAAGCTACAATGCGAAGTATTATGGAAAAGCTACCTATTGAAGTACTTAGAAATGAGTAGGAGGTTTTCGTTATGTTTTATCACGAGGTGTCGCTAACCCGCGCGTTGCAGCGGGATGCTGAATTTTGAATGTTTTAGGTATCATTAAAAATTGTTACTGCCAAAGATATAGTCAGTCATACACATCTTCCATCGTTTTTTATTGAGTTTTAGTTACTTACTCAAAAGAAAGAAAAACATTTTCAAAAACAACTAAATTTCAAGCTAAATCAACAACGACAACAACAACAATAAGAATATGGTAAACTAACTTTAATATTTAAAATTTTGTGAACCTGTTAATATGATTCTAAACTATCACGTTTCGAGAACAACTACATGATTGTAAACAGATGCAATTTGTTTTTACATCGGATTTTTAAAAGAATGATAAGTAATGCTTATTTTCTTTATATATCGTTATATGATTAAATCATTTATGGGGAGGGTTAGATAGAAAACCCTAAAAATTTGAGAAAACCTTAGAAAACCTGACCTCCCGACTTTTTTTTTTTTTTTGAAAAAAATAACACATGTAATATACATGTTTTTAAAAGTTTTGAGCCAAAAAAATCAAAAAAGCGCCGAGTGGTTTTTTTTTTTTTTTAATAAACAAGTTTCAGCACTTTTTGTCTAACACATGTTAGTGATAAAAGTTGCTGAAACTTGTTTATTTTTTTTAAAAACATCCACTCGGCGCTTTTTTGATTTTTTTGGCTCAAAACTCTTAAAAACATGTATATTACATGTGTTATTTAAAAAAAAAAGTCGGGAGGTTGGGTTTTTTAGAGTTTTCTCAAAATTTTAGGTTTTCTATCTAGCATTGTCTAATCATTTATTATGTTATATTTTGATGAAACTTCAATGCTTTGTAAGTGTTTGTTGTTACCCAGTTATATTTTTGAAAAGAAATCTTTTGTGGTAATAAAAAAATATTATCTACTTATGTGTGTGTCTATATATATATTTATATTTAATTTTATTAAAAATATAACGACAAAATTATACAAAGTGAAATTTCTTAATCTAAATTCTAATGCATGTATTTTATATTCAACTAAATAAAAGACAAAAGGAATGTATTTTATATTCAACTAAGTGGGATCATGTTAGGATTTTGTTTATTTGTATTTAAATCATTTTCCTCCTTGTATTAGCTATAGAGATAACCTTCAAGGGCCAGTGGGCCACCACCATAACCGCAAAATCTTCACATTATATCTTCACAATATACGATTAGAGGCCATGATGTAAGATCCGCATAACATCAAAATCAGACCCTCAATACATATTTCACTATGTCGTACCGAAAACGTTGATATTTTGTGTCTACCCTTCGTAACGACTAAACTCTTCCTCTTGTTTGTGGTGACCGGGAAAGAATTTTGTAAATGTTTGATACAGTGATAACATGGCCAGATATTGATGGTGGCGTTGGGGGTTATGTAAGATGTGAAACCGTGACATAAGAAGGGGGATATGTATATGATTTGTTAAATGGCTTTTCATTTATTACATACATGGCTTTTCATATTCAACATATCTTCGTTCGAATGTTTACCCCTTTCCATTTATAAAAAAACATGTCTTTTCATATTCCCTTACATTCAAAATGCCACATAGCCAATGATCTCTAGATTAAGTGGTGGAAGGCTTGCATTTCTCTTAAGAGATGCAAGTTCAACTCCCACTTGGTGCAGAGTGAGGCATTGGTGGGCAATGATAGGAGACCCAGGGAAACCTAGGTTGGATCCTTGAGCCAAACGGGTTTTACCGGTAATTTCACCGTCGTGCCTACGGGCGGGTGGGTTACCGGGTTTTTCCCGGAATTGGTGGTGGACTCGGGTTACTCTCGGAGTACTCCGTTTGGTCCAGTGGGTGCCCCGAGAGTGATCGGGATTAATTCTGTTGGCCGTTAAAAAAAATGCCACATACCGCATGACCGATGGAATGATTTGTATGACGGTTAAAAACTTTATATAAATTGAAGGGTCGTGACTTTTAGCAAAAGTTATAGCTGTTCGAATGGATGCAAAGTAAACTATAAATATCAAAGGGGTATGTGTGTTAATTAAAGAGGTATGTGTTAATCAAAGAGACATGTGTGCCAAACAAAAGGGTACATGTTGCTTTTTGTATAAGAGATATAATTGTAATTGACAACTTTAATTCAATTACACTGTAATCGTGACTTTGGTCATATGTTGTATTACGATATAAGATATCTATAATATTTATGTTATTATTGTGTTGGTCTAATTGAGATACTAGCTATTTTATATTAATAGAAATTTTAGTACTTCAAACGATGATGTTATAGAGTTGTATTTGATTGTAAAAAAGGTTGCATTAGTGGATGGTATAATATTAAAAAACGTTGCATTTGAATGTAACAAAGGTTGCATTTTAGTGTATCAATGGTTGCATTTGTTGTATTAAAGGTTGCTTTTTATTGTCAGAAAAGTTGCATTAGCATATAAAAAGGTCGTATCATAAAAGGTTGCATTTGTATAAAAAAATGCAACCCTTTAAGAAAAGGTTGCATTATCTAACAAAAAGGTTGCATTAGGTCTAATGCAACTTCACCTAATGCAGCTTCTGATTAAAGGTTGCATTAGGCCTAATGTAACCTTTTCAAAGCCTAATGCAACATTTTATCGGAGTTGCTTTAGCTTCATTTTCTTGTAGTTATCCCCAGTAAGTCTTTCGGGAATACGTCTTCAAAATCTCGTACGACGGGTACGTCTTCAACCTTGCGCGACTCTTTTTCCGCATCACGTATGTAGGTTAAATAAGCCTTACACCCATGATGAATGAGTTTGTGGGCTTCCATCATCGAGGATATTATGGGGTTGCAGCTCTTTTCCCCATAAATAATAACATGCCTTCCGCTCGGAGATGTTAGTTGTATCTCCTTACGGAAGCATATCACTTTGGTGTGGTGTCGAGATAATCAATCCATTCCAATCACCACTTGGAATTTCCCCATCGACAAGGGTATAAAATCAAGTAAGTAATCCTCTCCATCAACATTTAATTTGCAATTCCGACACATTTCACAAACAATAAAACTTTTATTATTACCTACTTCTACTTCCATAGGCATAGGTAATTTCGTTAATGTAAATGAAGGATGTTGAATAAATCTATGTGAAAGAAAAGATTTATTTGCACCCATATCAAATAAAATGTGTGCGTGAATATTATTTACGGTAAATGTACCTGAAACCACATCGGGTTCAATCTTGGCCTCAGCCGTAGTTATGTGGAAGGATCTTGCCTTAGATCTTGGAACTTCCGTCTTTGTGTCGCGCATCTCTTTCTTTCCTACCAACTCCGGGTACTCAGATTTCTTGTGACCCGGTTGGTAACACTTTTAGCATACCGACACCTTGCCAGGGCAATTTGAAGCCCCATGTCCCATTTTTCCGCACGTAACACTCGGCTTGTTCTTAAGGAAACATTCGTCCCAGTGGGCACGTCCACATATCTTGCAGCTAGGTGACCCCCCTTTCACGTTCCCCTTCTTTGGGAACTCGTTCACAGTTTGTTTCATCGTGGGGATTGGATTTGTATCCAAGCCCTCCTTTCGACTCTCTCTATTTGTTTCTTTAACTCTATCTCTCGCTGCCATGCGACATTTACAATCTCCGTGAGATTTTCATATTTTGAGGGAGTCATAAACTCCCGATATACCGCACTCAACATATTATAGTAATAATAGATCTTTTGCTATTCTGTTTGCACCAACTCATCACAAAACCTCAACTTGTCGAGGAACATTCCCGTGAACTTGTCAATTGTTTCACCTTTTTGCCTTAACTGGATAAACTCTTCTTTAATTTTGTTAATCACGGCTTTCGGGCTATGATGTTTAAGGAAATGAACTTTAAACTCTTCCCATGTCATGGCCCTTGTAGCCTCAATCCCTTATTCCTTCTTAAGATTGTCCCACCAATCCTTCGCTTGACCCCTCAATTGACCGGTCCCGTAAGCTACGAAATCGGTTATGTCACAATGAGTCCGCTCGAAGATTCCTTCCATGTCACTTATCTACTGTTGGTAGACGATAGGATCTACTTCCCTATTATAGATTAGAGGTTTACATGCCGTGAATTTACCATATGGACACACTTTCTTCCCTTTAGTCTTGTCTATTTCTGGTACAAGGCTTTCTTTTAGCTCGTTCATTCTTTCCTCTACAACCGATAGGATTGTAGTTTGTAGTCTATCCATTAATTGGGGTAGACTAGCCTCTAGAGCTTTTCCGACTTCCTTGGAAATCTTCTCTCGTATCCCCTCCGTCATGAGGGATACCGTATCATCACCCGTTCTGTGACAACCTGTACTTTCAACCCTGGTTAATTACGTAGAGTACCTGTTGAAATACTATGTATTATTATTTAATAAATAACTAGTTTTTGAGACCCTGCGCGTTGCCGCAGGATCGTTAAAATGAAAAAAAAAAACATGCGTTAATGTTAGTGCATTATGTCTATCGCCTCCGTCAATCTTAACCGTAGCAGAAACAGAAGAATTCTAGCATTTTATTGTAATATCTAGTAATAAAGGGCAAGGTGGCAAACTTGTATATAAGGAGAAATCCTTATATCCCTTGTGCCTATAAATAGGGAGTTAGAGTGTTAGAGTTAGGACTTTTTGCTCATTTGGAGGTTTAGGGAGATTATTCTAGAGAGAGAAAGTCTAGAGAGAGAAAATCTCTCCTTGTGATTCTCGGCTTTGTACACGACATCATATCAATAGAATCACGTTAGAATTGTACATCTTGTGTGTTCGGTCACGATCGTTCAAGGATTCCGCACTTCGAACGGTCGATTCGCAATCGTTCGGTGACGAAACCGATCCTACAATTGGTATCAGAGCTAGGAGCTCGGTTGCGAGATCAAACATACAATTACGCACTCATTGTCAGCAGATTCAGGGCGAAAAATCATTCAGATCTATCGAATTTCTCATATTTTTCATATTTTCACGTTTTTAACTGAAAAACGCAAAATTAATCAACTTTTTACGGTTAAAAACGGATAAAATTTGAATATGTTGTGCGAAATTCATTGATACACAAGCCTATAAATTTTCAGAACTTAATTCGTAGTCGTTTGTGAGATAATTGGATTTTTGTGGTGCGAAAAAGTTGAAAACCGTTGCAGTTGTTCTTGAGGTTAACCGCACGGATTGCCACCCGTGCGTATGACCATCCACGTTGACTGATTGTTGACCCTGCCACCCGCACGGATAACAATTAGACTCAAGATTCCTTTGTTGACTTGTTGTACGCACGGATAGCATCTTCGTGCGCACAACTTATCCGGGTTGACCGTTGTTGACCTCTTAATCCGTGTCACATTTATTCACTTAAGTTTGTCACGTGTTTCCAAATGAATGATTAATTCAAGCGGTGAGCATGTGAAGTTTGGGTAAATCACGTGATCCATCATAAAAAATTCGATTTGAGTGATTAATTCAATGCAATCGGTGTGAAGTAACATAAGCACATGACATTTAATTGAATTCTCAGTTTGCACGTGATCATAGTGAGTACATGTGATAGATAACAGGTTGTAAGTGAGTTTGTCTGTTATTAATTGTGGTCAAAAGGTCAACTTCATACGCACGGATAGCCCACCCGTGCGTAGAGCATCATTCTCACCCGCACGGACTACTTTCAGTTATACGTGTTGACTTGTTGACTTGCCATACGCACGGACAACTTGTCCGCGCGGATAACATCATCACCCGTGCGTATAACATCTCCGGATTCCCACCCGCGCGGATCACCACCCGTGCGGATCTCCACTCGTACGGATAACAATCCAGGTTGACTGATTATTTGACCATCCGGAGGGACACTTGTCTGCATTGATAACATTACACGTCTGTCACACTTAGTCAACATTGTAACCTGCCATCATTAATAACTGCAAAAGAATGCACATGATTCACTTGAATTGATAAACTCACATTGAACGGCCCAACATCTTTAAAATCAAAGCATCTAGGCCCAATCACTACATATCACACTGAATATGTTCGGTCCAATCAAGTGAATCTCTAAACTAGAATTGAGTTTGTGTATTTGAGATTGTCTTTTTGTGTCACGTCATATACTTTCACATATTCATTTCGTTTTTTAAACTGTTTGTTTGTTTGCAGGTGGCTTGAGGTGATTTACAAGGGGCAAATTTCAAGAAGTTGAAAATTTGTGGACTTTGAGCTAAAAACAATTTTTAAAACAAGACATTTAACAAAGAAATTGTGGTAAAAATGTTTGACGAGAAGGAAAACGTTAAATTTGAAAGACTAAACAATTGGTATTGTGGTTCTTATCTTGAGAAAAAAGAGGTTGTGGTTGAAAGATTTAAATATTTTATGTGTAGGAAATCTGAGAACTTTAATGATATGGAAAAGCGATATGATGATTTACTTCAAGGTTTGAGAATGAATTACTTAAAGATATCAGATGCTGAACAAATATCTAAGTTTGCTGATGCATTACCTTCAGAATGGGATGGATTTTTGTGTAAGCTGAAAAGGGATTCTAGGTTCTCAAAATTTAGTCCAGGTGACTTCATCAGAGAGCTTAGAACATACAATTGTGAAATTGAGAAGAAAAAGAAAGAGTTGATAGAGGAATTTGAAAGAAGCTCAAAATATATAAGTTTGGATGTGATTCTTGAAATAATTAAAAGAATTAGAAATGGTTTTAGTGCAAGAAGTAGGATGAAATATGATTACAAGAGAGGTTGTTTTTTAAATGAAGATTTGAATCCTGCTGATATGGTTAAAATTTTTCTTGCAGGAACGTCAGAGATTGAAGAATCCAAGAATAATGAAACTTCAAAATGTGAAGTTGTGTGCCCAAAATGCGAAAAATTCGAAGCAGACAATGTCAAACTCTTGAAGGATGTGGAGAGTTTAACATTGGAAATCAATCATTTGAAGGATGAGAAAAGATCTGATGATAAACAGATACTTGAAATGAGAGAAAATTGTGAGAAATTGGAATATGAAAATGTCAAACTGTTGAGTAGTTTGGACAGTTTGACATTGAATATCAAGAATTTAAAAGAAAATGAAAATGATTTTGAAAATAGAAAATTAAAAATTGAAAGAGATTTTCAAAGTCAAATAAAGATTTTAGAAGATGAGAAATCTATTTTTGGCAAAAATAACATTGAAAAACAAATTGCAATAAATTCTCATCTTGAAAAAATCATTCAGCTTGAAAAAGAAGCTGAAAGTGCTAGAAAAAGAGTCAATGACTTAGAAAATAAATTGAAAGGTTTTGTGAATGTTTCATCTGTACCAGATTTTGTATGTCCAAAACCGATCAATGAAGTTCCAATAAGTGACAATGTCACAAACTTTGACAATGTCAAAGTTGAAGATTGTGATGAGAAAACTGATGATGATGATGAGAAAAAGAAAACATTTTTGAAATTAAAAGAAATGTTTAAAGAAACTATTCTACATTCTACTGAGAAAGGTGAATGCTCAAAGCAAAAACCTGTAAAGAAGAATGTGGAACAAAAACAAAAGGATAAAAAACAGGAAAATGTTCAAAAAGAAAATAAAAGTTCATCAGTTCAATCATCCAATCGTGATAAAAACCCACAAAAATTGGAAAATTATAACTCAAAAAATGTTGGTAATAAGTGGTGCAGGTTTGACCACAGTGCTCAAGCGTCAAATCAAGCTTATAGGAGAAGTCATGAGTACTACAAATCAAATCAGTGTTATGATTTGAGTGTTTGGATTGATGGTGGAGATTGGTACGATAACAGGGTGTGTTACAACTGCGGTGTTCAAGGACACATTGCTGTTAACTGCCAGAGACAGAGATTTGAGACAAGGAGATGTTATGAATGCCAAATCAAAGGTCACATTGCCAAAGATTGCCCAATGAGATCAAAGGGAAGATTGAGGGCTGAATCTCAGAAAATGGCAAAGAAACCAGTAAATGTCAAGCCCAAAGAACAAAAAGTTCAAGAACCAAAAGTTCAAGAACCAAAAGTTCAAGAACAGAAAGTTCAAGAAAAGAAAGTAAAACTTTCTCAAGGGCAGAAAGACAAACTGAGGAAGAAAAGAAAGAAGGCGAGAGAATATCTTGAGAGGATTTTGTCCTCGGATAAAACTGGAAAAACAGATAAAAGTTCTGATAAATCGTCTTGCTCTCCAAAGAATGACAAATCAAGCAAAACGAATTCATCAGATACAAATCTGAGGACAGAAGAGAGAATGAAGAAAAAGAAAGTTGATGGCAATGGATTTGTTTCTGAGAAAACAAAAGAGCCATCTTCTGGCAAGGAATTTGTTTCTTCGGAAACAAAGGAGCCACATGTCGGCGATGAATCTGGCTCATCAAAGTCAGACAAGCCACATTCAGGCAATGAATCTGGTATGGTAAAACCAGAAGAGCCATCTGTTGAGGTAAAAAATGTCAAACCCAAGGCTGGTCAGGCTTGGGTGAATCTTTTCAAATAGAAAAACCTGACTTGCCGGAGTTCCCAGGTTGGTAAGTGTGGAACAGGAATCGGCATATTTCTTGAGAAATTCACAGGTTGGTAACTGTGATATTTCGAATCACAAAAGACTAATCAAGGACATTAAGTTGTACTTGATTTATCTTTCCGATAAGTGGATAAAGGTAAACAATGTGATGAAACCCCGAGTTTGTAAAAAGACAAACAAAACTAATTTTCCGGAAAAACCGTTTTGATTAAAACAAACTTAAGTGTTTTGAAATCTAAATGGGAAAATAGTTTGTTGTCAGGGGGAGTTCTGATTGTTAAGCCGAGTGAATGGCGAATTGAAGTGATTCGATATCAGTTTGTCACTTTACTTTGTACAGTTTTCAAATTTTCTCAGAAAATCAAAATTGAAACATATTTTGATTTTAGGGGGAGAAAATTTTTAAAAAAAAAATTAGAAAATTTGAAAAAGCCAAAAACATTGAAAAAGCAAAAATGAGTTTTGTTGTGAAAAAGAGGAAATGATAGTAAATCAGTGAACTATCACAGCATGCTAAAGATATGAAATGTCAAATGTGATAAACGATCTCACTAACGATGTGACGATAGGCTCAGCTAGACTAGTAGATTTGCGATAACGATACAAACATAAACGAAAAAGCCTAGTTCTAGTGGAAAACATGGTTGAAAGCATAGTACTTAGTTTTGTCCTTCTTGACTGTGTGCCTGCTCGGTAATCGCTGATTGTTGAAAGACATAAAACCGGTTAAGTCTGTGAGCTTTCACAACTTTGCTGAAAAGTCGCTGTGATTGTGCATTTTATTTTGCAAAGATTTAAACTTGTTTTATTTCTTTATTTTGTTTAAGCATTGGACATCCTCTGCGTATACGTGAGTATCGACCTGGATGTTATTGCCTAAACGTTCTGCTTTATTTTCTTTGGTGTTTCGTTTAAGCTTTGGACCTCCTCTGCGTATACGGGAGTATCGACCTGGTGGTTAAAGCCTAAACAACTTCAACTTGTTTTATTTTCTTATTTTGTTTAAACATTGGACTTTCTCTGCGTATACGGAAGTATCGACCTGATTGTTAATGTTTAAACATTCTGCATTATTTTCGCACATATCACAGTTGATGAAAGTTTAAAGGCATTACTTGAGTCAGTGTATTGCATGATGAGGGGATATGCTGAGATCGTGGGGTCCATAAGAATTTAGTGCAAAATTAATATACCTTAACGTATCGGTAAGCATTTCGAAAGTTTATAGTTTGAGTTTAAGAGGACAACTATATCGTCAATCTACGTGAATCGTTTAGAACTTAAAATGATTAAAGCTTAATGGTGCTAGTGATTTGTCTCAAAAACTGATATGATCCTCTTACACAAACTCACAAAAATATTGTTTGTATATATTTGTTTACTGCATTTCTTTAAACTCAAAAATCCAAAAAGATTTTCGGAGTGTTTTAGCATAAAGTTTTGAAAAATACAAAAAGATTTTCGACAACTGATGTTGAAGAGCTGATATTCAAAATTCTGAGTGCTAAACATGATGAACTAGAGGGTTGGGAGAATATGTTGAAAACTTTGAATGTTATATACAAATGTCTTGAAAGATTGTGTGATTAGTTAATCAAGGTCATTTATTTGAACTTGATGTAACTATAACAGATTGATAAATGAATGATTTCTACCAGTAAGTTTCTTAAATATAAGTGTTATAAATTTGTGAAACTTATGTTATGGGTAGAGGATTTGCAGGTTAACCAGGTTTCAAATCCTGAGCATATGCAGAACAGAGCCAGGAATTGATCCTGAATTTTTGAACATGTGAAAGCCAGATTACGATCCCGATAGCTGAGTCTAAGGGGGAGTCTGAAGACGAGCTCAACGCAAGAGGAAGCGTGGATTCAAGATGCCAGGAAACTATTCTGAAGGAGCTTGTATACGGAAAACCAGGTGTCGATCCCAAAGCACGGAAGCTTGACGAAAGGGGGAGCCTGAAGAGTTTATTGAAAGGAGGAGCTAAAGCTCAAGACAGATCCACCGGGATTCTGTTCAAGAAAGAGGGAGTCTATGTTGCTGAAGAGATGATAAAGCTTCAAGAAGACTCAGAGAGAGAGAAAGAAAAGTCGCTACGAGTTTGACTACAGATTGACTGCGGCAATATCCAAGGGGGAGTCTGTTAGTGCATTATGTCTATCGCCTCCGTCAATCTTAACCGTAGCAGAAACAGAAGAATTCTAGCATTTTATTGTAATATCTAGTAATAAAGGGCAAGGTGGCAAACTTGTATATAAGGAGAAATCCTTATATCCCTTGTGCCTATAAATAGGGAGTTAGAGTGTTAGAGTTAGGACTTTTTGCTCATTTGGAGGTTTAGGGAGATTATTCTAGAGAGAGAAAATCTCTCCTTGTGATTCTCGGCTTTGTACACGACATCATATCAATAGAATCACGTTAGAATTGTACATCTTGTGTGTTCGGTCACGATCGTTCAAGGATTCCGCACTTCGAACGGTCGATTCGCAATCGTTCGGTGACGAAACCGATCCTACAGTTAAAACGTTTAACCATGCATGTATGTTACGGACAATTATGTAAACACAATGATTAACACTGGTTTGTTATGGTACGGACAATCGCTACAACAAACGAAAGAGTAAACCCAAATGTGTAAAATGATAAATATTCATCTAGAACCATATGACTGAATATCGTCACTTATACAAATTATAAGGGATGTTTAAATAACTTAGATATTTTTAATATAAACGATTTTGAAATAACATATAGCTTGATAGTAATTAGTTTATATTTAGAAAATAGATGATAATTATTTTAAGTAAGTAATAATAAAATTCATACATACAATTAAATCTAATAATGCACAGTAAGAATATTAAAGATGGTTAGTGGATATTTAAATAAGAAAATATAATTTTATAAATAAATATTGTAAATTATTCTGATCTATACATGATGGTTTATTTAATTGATGGAAAACTATGTGCTTAAAAAACTAAAACTATGTCTCTACACCCTTCTTTTAACTTAAAAGATTGAAGGTTAACAAAACCATCACCACCTAACCAAAACTAAAACTATGTCTCTACACCCTTCTTTTAACTTAAAAGATTGAAGGTTAACAAAACCACCACCACCTAACCACAACAAAACCACAACCGTTACCCTCTTTTTTCTCTTTAAAAACCCAAAAGTACCGCCTCAAACAACGACCACTCACTACCGCAGCAAGTACTTTTGGGTTTTTAAAGAGAAAAAAGAGGGTAACGGTTTAGATTTTTATTTTCGCCACCTAATATTTTATATAATTTTTTTAACAACCTATTTTATATACTTTTCGGTTTAGATTTTTATTTTCTTTTGATTTCTTTTATGTGCCTATCTATGAGTGTGTACACTTCTAGAGTATTTGTTTTTCTCGAGGTGGACTTTGAAATATTTTCTTAACTATTCTAAAGTGTTCATAACAACCTATAAGCCCCTTTTTTGGTTAATTCGTGCATACAAACCTTTGAAAAACAATTAGTTAACTAGGTTTTGCCCGCCCGCGTTGCGGGGTTAAGCCGAATATTTCTTTCTTATAGCATGTATGGTTGTGTTTTAGTTACTTGTACATACTACTCATAACACGATCTTTAAAAAAAGTTACATTGAGTAAACAAAGTAAAACAAAATACAACCGTATTTTTATAAAAAAAAAAACTAAAACGATAGAAAAACTACCGCTTGGCATGATGAATAAAAATTAAATCGAGCCAACCAATTAAAACAAAACACTACCATAGTCTTCTAATAAAAATATCAAAACGAATTTTATACTGGGGGCAAAACGTAAATAAACACAAAAAAAATCATATCGAAATGTAAATCAACTTAAGTTTATATCGACACGTAAATAAAAATAAAGACGTAAAACTCGATTAAAAAGTATTTAAAAAGCTAGGGGGTTGTAAGAGTCAATGCTGAAAATTAAAGGGTAGAAGTAAAAAAGAAAAAAAAAAGAAAAAAAAAAGAAAGAAAGAAAAAGAAAAAAAAAGAAAAGAAAAATGACAACACCACTCTAGCAAAGTGGTGTTGTCATTTGATATATATAATAATTACATAGACAAACCACCACCACAACATCGTCAGTGATGGAGAGATAACACTATTATCCGCCACCTAACACAACCACCACCCTCCTCCTCCACTACCACTCTACCAGCCGACTGCCAACACTGTCAGCACCAAATAATACTGCCACCACCACCACAACAGTACATCACCTTCTAGCGGTCGGTGAGCGGTGAAGCACGGAGGTGACCTCCGGCCGACGAACTTCGACGTTTCATAACCGGCCCAACTTGCCTCTCCTATGAACCCATGTTTCATAACCACCGCTATTGTGGTCTCGTGAAGCACCGGTGGTGCACACTGGTTTGGAGAAAAAACAAAAGTTTGTTCTTGACTGTGGTGAGATAGTAGTGTTGACTGTTGAGGAGGGAAGAGGGAAAGAAGGGGAGAAGAATGTAGGTAGTGGAGCAGAAGAAAGAGAGAGAGAGAGAGAGAGAGAGAGAGAGTGATAGAGCTGGACCAATAATAAGAAACAAAATTGAACAGTAATTTTGTGTCTATAACAGCTTTTGATAAATAATAGAGGGTAAACAACGACCTATTACGAGTGATACATCATTCAATTGACAATCACGGTGACGATTCACCACAAATTTGATACACACACTTGTATACAGGGGTATACATTTATTTAGGGTGAGCGGGGCACCAGCAGGGAGTGGCCGCGGTGACCCAATTCCCCCGGCGGGAACACCGCCGCCATCCCTGCGGTGACCCAATTCGGGGAGGGTGGTCGGGGGGAGTTCACCAAAGAAGGGAAGGGTTGTTGGTGGGGTCAGCCTCATTTTCAACCAATCAGTGATTTTTTTTTTAATAAAAAAATAAGTCACCTAAAAGGGGAGTGCCGCCATCAAATTGGGGTGTGAGGGGAGTTTAAGAGGGAAGTTGACGTGGCATAACCTGATTGGGTGTGCGTAAGAGAGGGGACTTCTCTCGTAGGGGAGTGCCCCGCTCACCCTTATATGAGTTGTATTTAGTCGTTTGGATGAAAGCTAGTAAATATATTTTATTTATTTTATAAAAAAATTAAACGAGCGGGTTCTTCTTAACGGAAACATTATACCTGGTTAGTATACGTAGTTAAACCCAACTCACCTACACCTAAAACCTGGGTATAAATACTTCTTATTCATCCCTTCCTCCTCATTACCAAACCCTAGCCCCCACTTGTTCCTCTCTAAACACCCATACATACATCTGCAGCCATACGAGAATGACAGAGAGAGACACCCGTTGGAGAGAGTGATTGGGGGAAGGAATCGGTGGCCGACCACCACCCATGGCGGAGCCACGACTGCTCGTAGCGGGGCTGCTCAGTATGATGCCGTGGGTGTGGGGTGACAACGGAGGGTATGCGGCGGCGGCGGAGTGATGATGATGGTAGGTCGTCTGACGAGAGTGGTGGTGAACGACTGAGTTAACAGTGGCATGCGACGGACGATGGTGATTAGTGTTTGTGGCGGCGTGACTTTCCGACGAACCGTTGGCTCCCAAGATACTCCGGTAAGTTATTTCGAGGCCTTAGTGTGTAGATCAAATACTGATTTCCTCAGATCTGTAACATCGGAGGTTAACTGCTACTTCATTAGGTGATTAATGGCAGTTCGGTAGACTGCCGATGATGCTGGTGACGTCCGATTGCCGGACAGGTGGCAGATAGAGGCGGCTAGTGATGGTGGTTTCCCGATTGGTAGCGCCGATGGTTCAGGACATCAGCGGCTGCAGCCGCCACTCTGATTGGCGACACGAACTCCGGTGACATCGTTCAAGAAAACTTTTGGACTCGTTCGAGTTAACGCAGTCAACTGCCAAGCTTGGTCAAAGTCAACAGATCTGGTCAACACACTTTTATAGGAGTGTTATGTGTGTCGGTTGTGTTAACAGTCCTTACAAGGAGGTATAATCGTGCATCTGATTTGTATAATTTGTATATAAAGTAACTTTGTAATAATAGAACGTGATTCGAGCTCTAGTGACCCGACCCAAATCGACTAATGTTATTTTGATTGGGACCGAGGATAAGTTTGTGACGTATGTGCTATTATCTAACTTGGTAGATTATACAAAATAAGTACATGATTATATTTATTTTATGATGAACGTGACATACGACAAGTTAGTAATGCACACTGATATAAGGGCGAACCACAATCAACTGTAGCATTATCTTTATGGTCATACTGTTTTGACAAGTATGTGAGACTCATCAAGCGATTTATACTATATAGAGTTATACACAAAACTATTATATGACCATATTAATAATACTATTTTCAAGATGTAATAAACACCTATTCATATATATATATAATGCCATGTATTTTATACAAATGTACTTGAAGATCTATACGTTTATTCATGCTAATTGTTACTCCAAATGTAGTTTTGACGCCTATTTTGATGCGAAAGCATATTACAAATGAGATATATAAATTCAGCTTTAGATAGGCACATTTATACTCAACAGTGTGTGCATTATTTGAACTATCGATCAAGTGGAGTATATCTTATTTGCATATACACAATGGATGGTTGTTCAGTAATTGTTTTCTTATCTAAATATGTATATATATATACCTACACGAACACACACAAGAACAACATCTTTGGCTAAGTATCACGAACTTGTGTAGATTATATGTGCGCTTTTTGAATATGAAACCATTATTCTTTGGGGATAATGACAAATTACCAATGGGTCGTGGCGTTGGCGAATCAATAGAGCTCGATCACACGTGAAACGACCTTATACTAGTACCGGTTACTTATATTGTGCTACACTTATTAAGGAATGTCTTGGTGAATGTTTGCATGATGTGCAAGTTTGCGCCTCTGATACATAATACTTTTGGATATAACATGCACCCTAAGGTGAGTTCATTGCTCTTTTTCAAGCATGCGTCCCGGGGAGGGACAATTGGTAAATATTCCGGGGAGGAATATTGGGTAATGGGTTTGACTGGAATGTTAAACCGGAATGTTGGATAATACACTCACTCCTATCACCTTAAGTCCCATCTTCTATCGAAATGGTTGCCGGGGAGGCAACGGGGTTATTAGTTGATAGCGCTATTAGGTTTGGCACCCTCACACCGTACCGGGGAGGACGGGCGTAAACTAATTACCTTAAATCATGACCAATGCTTTGATAGGGGCATTGGGGACGGGCAAACAAACTGAAGCCATCTTGTACGGTATCGAGTTATTATCAACATGTTTTTAACCTAATACTTGTTAAC
This sequence comes from Helianthus tuberosus, assembly GCA_030545235.1. NCBI lineage: Eukaryota > Viridiplantae > Streptophyta > Magnoliopsida > Asterales > Asteraceae > Helianthus > Helianthus tuberosus. The sequence continues at coordinate 9,228,798 of CM060362.1, forward strand.
TAAACGGTTTTGACAAACTTTGAACTCGCCAGCTTTGTGCTGATACACTTGTCTGCATGCTTGCAGGTCATTAGATACGTGTCATGGGACTTGCAGTCTGGGATGCTGGAGTGGTCATGGGTCGTAATGCTTGGAGTAACAATGAACATTGGCTTGTTGAATATTATGGTTTTGAAATACTTGCACAATTAAATTATGCTTCCGCTAAACATGATCGTGTTTTAAATTAAACGTTTTGAATTGCACTGTTTAAGTTAATGGGAATTTTATTTATTACTTGACTATTAGTTCAATGTGATTGGTGGCTGAATCCTGGTACGTCACACGCCTCGCGGGGGTTTCCGCATGTGATATTTTGGGGGTGTGACACGTTCCTTCTGACATCTCTTTAGCTGAAATGTCCATAACAATTTGATAAACAACTTGTTTAATCATTTCCGTATTATTATATGGAAATTTATTCTCATCACTTGATATTACACGTGATGTATCCTTCTCTTTCGGTTTGGTCAAGTATATACCTTGCCTTAACCATTTATGCTTAGTGTATTTCCCGGGTTCAAGTGTATTAATCACTACAAGAAAATGAACATAATGTAACTCTAGGAAAAAGTTGCATTAGGCCTTGAAAAAGTTGCATTAGGCCTAATGCAACCTTTTTAAGACCTAATGCAACTTTTTTTGAAAATGTTGCATTTACTATTCAAATGCAACCTTTTTATATGCAACTTTTTTACATTCTAATGCAATTTTTTTTACTTTCAAATGTAACTCTTTTAATACTCAAATGCAACTTTTATTACAATTTACTTACAAAAATGCAACCTTTTTTACACTCAAACGCAACTTTTACTATACTTAAATGCAACTTTTATTATAGTTTAGTTACAAAAATGCAACTTTTTTCTAAACTTATTGCAACCATCATTATCTTTCAATGGAAAAAATGCAACTTTTTTTTTACAACAAATGCAACTTTGTAACATAAATTTAATTGAATTACACCAAAACAATAATAACACATATATCATTAATAGTCATATGTTGATTTGAATACACTTGTCCAAATTCAAATAACAATATAGTCACCACAAAGTGTAAATTACAATAACTTAATAACGAGACATGAAAGCATTTTACTTTTACCAATCTTCCACAATCTTCAACATCTGGTAGTTGTTTCATAACCTTCCACATCATAGCTTCTAAAGTCAGTCGCTAGCTTTCAGTATCGTTTTGCAACCACTTTTGTGAAATGATAAAGCATGAATCAAGGATCTTGGGGCTCGAGTTCGTTTCTTCTGCACATCAATATTGTTCTAAATATATTTTCTTCAACTTTAAAAAATGTAAATACTAGTTGATATTCTCAATCTCCTTAGTAGAGGCCAACTTACTATCTCAGCTTGTAATGTCCAGTTTTGATCATTAATATTCTCAATAAGATCTGCAAAATAGGGTGTTGGTAAATTTCCTGAATTTGATCATTCTACTAGAAACTGAAACAAAAAATAACTTAAAAAAACATCACACTACCTTGTAGATCTTATGAGAAAATACTGCAATTGGTCTAAGTTCATCATTTAGATGAGATAATTTAACCTGTTTAAAAAATGCATTGTTCCAATCAGGAATGCTAACTCGATAATTTAGCCTTGAATATAATTTAAATGCAAGTTCATTGTATTTAAAATCCAAAGTACCTTTGTCTTTATTTCATTAGAGCATCTCCAACAGTGCTCTGCTTTGGTAACCTAATATTGTGTATTATAAGCTGCAAATTAACAAGATTTAGAAACCTATCAGTAAAAAATATCATTCAAGATTCCATATACCTCTTGTTTACATGGTGGAAAGCAACTTTCAAAGTATTCCGACATTATAATTCAAACAGAGGGATTTCTTAACACTTCGTAATAAAGAATATCATAAACCTGAACCCAAGCAGAAAAAGACTATATTTCAGATTTTCACCATTGCCATATGAATACATGTTCAAGAAAAGTCAAAAGTATAGAAACTGGATTGTAGTGAACCAACAAATCTAGCAAGTGTTCTGCAAAACGCTACTTGATGGGGTGGGGTTTGGGTTGTTGAGAATAACAGTTGCAAGGAGTAAGTCTATTTTTTGTTGGGTAATCCAGATTAAGTTTCTGGCCAACTCTGCCAACCACGTTATCATATGTATGCAATTTTGACTTTTCGATTTTTGTTACAATACCATTTTCATATAAGGATTACAATATTAGTATATGAGTAAGAAAGCCCAACTCACAATTCAAGACATAAATCATCTTCCTTTTATCTAGAGAGCTTAAATGAACTATCTGCAAATGGCAATTACACACTTGGTCCCAGTGATTATAATTTTTACACTCGTGTGGTCCTTATCACTAAACTCTGTTAAGTTATCCAGTCAAATTTATATTAAATTACTAAAGTACCCTTACTCAATAGCTAGGGCAAATAAACACACTAATATAATGTCACACCCTGATTTCCACGTGTCACCGGTGGGCCCGGTGGGGGAGTATCGTGACGTCATGGTTGGCAACGTAATAGTCAAACAACACAATAATCAATATGCACAGCGGAAGCAAATTTAAAAATATGATACAACCGAATTTAATATTGTAATATCAAATGTCACAATATTCGGAAGTTTATCCACAGATGGATCGGAAACAAAATATAATCAATAGTTCAACAGACTTCAGGCATCTTAAGCTTGCGAGACTTCTAATGATGCTAAGGAGAAATCCCAGCCAATTACGCATAGTACCTGCATTTAATCTTTTTGGGAAAATACGTCAGTTTACACTGGTAAATACAATCAACTGACTCATTTTGGAAAATGATTTAAAATTGGTTTGGATGCACGTGGCATAAACATTTTATTTAACTTGGGAGAATTATTTAATTATATAATCTTGTGAACGAATTACATGTTCCTTGTGCGTTCAGTAGCCCGGATCTTGTCTGGGTTAAAGATCAATAGACACACCACAATATTCTTTTATGCACTGACGGGTGTACGCCTACACCCCGCGCTTAAGTCGTGGCCATTTCGTAAAATGATGCCGAGGATATCCGGGACATGGTCATTAACCCCCGAAAGGCTTTAAGTAACAAGACTGTTTAAACGAGCCGATCAAATTTATTCAATTACCCACTCAATGGTGGAGAATTTGATGCACGATCAAGCGGTATGCTATATACCGTAACCCAAGCCCGTATAGGGAAAATAAGTTAAAAGTATTTACCTGAGCAATGTATAAATCACAATAAGCAAAATGCACGTAGCTTTTACTGGTACTCCTAATCTGGAACGAAGGTTTTATAATAACCTATTAGAATCCTAACGGGTCTTTAATTAAGCTTAAGCTTAGACCGGCTAGTTTCAAAGATACGGTTCGTACGCACGATTAAGCGAAGACCGGATAGAATGTGATTTAGACCCGACAAGTTCAGAGACTTGTTTAATATGGGTTTATTATTCACATTCTGGATTTTGAGATAAAACCGTTAAGGTTTGACCCGTTTCGGCTAATTTATGTAAACTTGTTACATAAACCGAACCGTACGCGTAATAAGCGTGACGGATATTCATGAGAGCTATAGACAGGTTTCCTAAGTTAATTATGCCTCAAATATGTTGTGACATCAGTAAGATGTCTTTCATTATGCCCGAAACGTGTTTAAACACAAACTAGGCCCCGTAGGGGTAGTTTGGTCATTTAAAAGTTTATAAAAGAGTTTAAGTAACAAGCTGAGTTACAGGTCTGATGTAATCAGAAAATATACTCAAATTACTAAGTTATATCAGTAGGATAAAATATATATGTGAAATTTATCAATGATAACCAAACTATGCCCCGTAGGGGTATTTTGGTAATTTCACATAAGCCGAAAAGCTCAAAACTGAAGTCTGAGTTAATCAATTTTTGCTTACTATTAAAATATCATAATTTGCCTATAATATCAGTAAATATCAACCTGGGTATGTTTAATATAGTTTTTAATACATACTATGCGTTAAAAACGCTTAATAAGGCGATTATGAGCTGTTTACGGGTTCGATACATAAAGCTGATATTTTTATACTTCCAGAAGGCTTAAAATAATTTATTTAACATATCTAATCAGTAGCAAAAGGTTTGGATTCGTTTAGATATGTAAAACTCATTTTATGGCCCGTAAGGGCAAAACCGACAATTACCGGATTAAGCCTACGACTACTAGTTATGCTCAGCCTAAAATTAATTAAAAATCTTTAAAAATCCCAAAATAATATATTACATCAGTGGGTATTAAGTTTGATACCAAAAAGTAGGCTTAACTAGGCTATACGCTAATTACGCCGTTTTATTAACATAAAGCATTCATTTTGCGATAATGAGCATAACTCTTAATCTACAATTCAAACTGATGTCAAACTTTGTATACAAGTTTATATATCAGTAATTAAAGTTTCCATTCTTTTACATTTCCAAAAATCACGTTTTAAGGTAATAAGGGCATAACGGTTAACATATGAGCAATTAACGGAATCATGCGTAATAATCGGTTAACTAATGAACCATAGTGTATAATCACAGAGGGTTATACTAGCATGTAACCTGGTCCAAATAAAGCTCTAAGGCATTTATAAAACATGCTTAAACGGGTCAGAACTGAAAGTCAAAGTGAAAGTCAAACTATGTGACTTTCGGTTCCGAACCGGGTCTGAACAGGAAATTGTCGAGTTGAACATGTTTAGACATGTTCTTACACTTATTACCAAGTTATAACAATGATCCAACAGGTTGTATATGATCTATAATGTTAATTATGCATAAATGGCATTTTAAGTATCATGTTGACTTTTTATAAACTAGTTTGACCCGACTTTTGACCTGGTTAGAGTGGGAATCAGGGGGAACCCTTTTAAGGGTTTATTACCCATATAATTACCAACTTATAACTACTTTTGATTCGACTAATCACTGGACCATTAGTGATTAATCTTAAAGTCAACCGTTAATTACGACGGTTTGACTTCTAAGCTAAAACTAAGCTAAAACTTAATTAAGAAAGGGTTAGTAGACTTACTGAAGTCCTATGCACGAAATGTGATCAGTTGAGAGAAGGCTTGAGCTCCAGAATTGACCAGAAGTGCAGGAATGAAGTGTGTGGAACAATGTTGCACAATGAGGCCTTTTATAGTGAATTCCTCACCACAATATGTTGACACCAAGGTCTAGCACTCACCACAAGCTGCCCACAAGTGTTCCTAGTGCTTAGGGGGTGCCTAGGGGTCGCCCATAATGCAAAAGGATCGATTAAAGGTCAAATACCCGCTTATACAGGCTGCTGTCTTCTTTTTCTGCTTCTGGCGGTCTGACGCGGCCCGCGTAAGGCCTTACGCGGCCTGCCTTGACCCTTCTGATCAGCTTTACATTTTCAAGTTGTTGTATCACACCTCTTGGCCCTTCCGAAAGGTCAACTGAGCTAATTACTTGCAATTTGACCCCTTATTATTGATCCACAAGGGCTTTAGGACTTATACCCACTTTGCCAAGTCCCTGGACACTTCCGGTTAACCCGAAAAGTCATAACTTTCAACGTTAACGCTTTAACCCCTCGCACACGAATTTGATCATAACTTTCTCATACGATAACGAAACTTTATGAAATTTATATCGTGCATTCTAGTGAGCATAATTAACAGTTACAAAGCTTCGGGTTTGTCAAAAGGTCACTCAGAGATATATCTTTAAACATGTTGACACATTTAACCCCTGTGGTTTGTAATCTCTCACTTTTAGCTTCGTATGATCCATGATTTATTCGTTTGACGTTATAAACATTATGTAGGGTTAATGTACAATATATTTATTCACTGTTGACATTTAGAACCCGTATAATTACATACTTTCCATGTTTGTCAACTTTAGTCCTTTTATAACATTCTTTCACACGTTCAAACTTGATGACACGTGTCAACACATTATAGGACGTGAATTTTCGAGGTGTTACATATAATTTTCCAGAATGATAAACCTAAAGTTGTAATAGATGTGTTTGTTCATCTTGAGGTTTGTATATTTCATATATGATAATTATCAACCATAACCTCTTATTACTTCCAACTCAAGATCTCTAGATACCTAAAAATTCCATATTGTTTTTTCTGAGGTCATAAGATCTTAAAATACCGTTTATCTTCCTAGTGATGTCAAAAGATCCCAATTATCTATAATAAATACCATTTGAATCCCATGATAACTTGATTGTTGAAACCATTTGAAATCCTCCTGACATGATATACACCCTCAAACACATATCTTCCCCGAATTTAACCGCCAAACTCAATAATTTTAATTGAAACCCTAAATGTTATTGAAGCACGGTTGATAGATGAGAAAAAATTAGCAGCGCCCCAGGGCTAAAGTGAGGATTGAAGCATTGAAGTGCGGAGCGACAACTGGCGACGATGATGGTTCGTCGGTCACTCAACCACGATTCATAAGTGGTGCAATGGTGGAAACTGATAGGAGAGGGAAATATGAGAATGTGTGGGAAATTATAAAATTTGGGGGAAATGGTCAAATGGATATCTAATTGGAATTTGGGGAAGGAAATTAAAATTAAAGCATTTATAAACTAATTATCAAATAAAAATAAATATAAACATACATAGAGAAACTACATATTAATGTACCTACTATCAACCTTTGCGTCAACAAAAACAAACGGTCACCACACCACTATAAGGCTGGAGGGTGTGGGGCGCCACCCTTCGCCACCTGGACGCCTATAGCGCCCCACTCCGCCATCAACCACACCCCCGACGCCATAGCCGGGGCGCCATTGAACCTCCGCCACCGCTATGGCGAGCGTCAACGCACGGAGACCGAGAGAAATTAAAGTTTTTGACCGTTGAAACGGTCAAAATTTTTTAAAAAAAAAATTTACTTTTTATTTTATTTATAAAATCATACTATAAATATCAACTTCTACCTCTTTTTAAATCATTCCTTTCACTCTCTACCTCCATTTTTATACAACTCCCTTCATTTTTTTTAAAACTTCCAACAATGTTTCCCAACAACCCAAACAACCCATGGGATCCGACCAATCCGTATTGGCAAACTTTGCAAAACAACTAGCAAGAGGACCGCTATCGCCGAGACCCGCGTACGGGGGAGGTTGGATATTATCCAATGCCACCAACTTCTCCTCATCCCACCACTCAACCGATGCCTCCTCCATATTTCGGGTATTATTCTCAACCCCCTTTTTTTCCGCCAAACATGCCACCACCGAACCTTCTGGGTCAGATGCTCGTACAGTAATTAATCTAAACGAGGATGCTGACGAGTTTGAAGAACCCCAAGAGCTGTCTCGTCCAACTGGTAGGGATAAAAGTAAAGCCAAGGCAAAGGCACGTGGAAAGTCTACTAAATCAGATGGCCCGTCAAAGATTACCGAGTTCTAGGCAGATCTGAAGCAAATAATCTCCATTAGGGAAAAAGAACAAGAAATGAAAATGGAGAAACAAATTGCGAGAGACATGGACTTTCTCGCAAGGGATCTGTCACATGTCTAGGAGGAGGACCGAGTCATTTTGGAGGCTCGTAAGGCACAAATCCGGGCCAAATATATGTAGTTTTTTTTAAGTATGTTGCCTTTGTTTTTCTAGTATGTTATGTTTTTTTTTTTTCTAGAATGAAATGTTTTTTTTAATGAAATTATGTTTTTATTTTTAATTTTGTAGTTATTAAAATTGCCATTTAATTTAAAAAAATAAATATTTAAATAAATAATTACTTAATCATTACACGGGGCTCCATCCACACCCCCCAAATTAAAGTGTGGAATGATAAAGCCCCTTTGCTGACATGGCGATGACATGGATCCTATATGGCATGATAAAGTCCCTTGGGGCTCCATCCACACCTCATAGCCTAATGTACCGCTTTAAATCTTTACCATTCCCACCGATTCAATCATTAGCACCCAAAAAAAAAACCACCTACCCAACCATTGCGTCAAAAAAAAAAAAAAAAACCACCCCATTTACCACCGCTTCACATGTTTAATCCCATTGTTTCAGTTAATCGATAACCGTCACAACTCCAACACCCTCTCAATTGATTTGCATTTATTCCATCCAAGTATTAAATGTTTTTATCTTTTACGTTGGTCCAATGAATGCATTGTGACACTTTATCCAAAAATTTTCACAATCGTTACTCGACTTAAATCAAAATATAATTAGTAGCATATATTCATTTATTAGTCACATCACTAATAATATAAGTAATATACCCCACCTTCTACTCACCATTTTTCCCTATACAATATGCATGTCATCATTTTATATAATAAAATAATCTATACTACCTTATTAAGAGAACTGGGTTTTGAACCCTTTTCGTAATTTTGCCATATGTACAAATCTTGAAGCACCATATACGAATGAAGCAAGCCATTTTAGAGGGGGAAAATTTAGACATTTTTTAAAGTTTTAAAACACTTTAAGGGCATTTTAGACATTTGATCCTTAATAAATGTTATGAATTATTGTTGGGGCATGATGGTAATTTATGCATTTCCTTCGGTTTAATGACGCCATTGCTGCTGCCATTGAATTGTTGGGGCATGATGGTAATTTATGCATTTCCTTCGGTTTAATGACGCCATTGCTGCTGCCATTGAAGCGTCTCCCATTAAATTAGGGTTTAAGGGTTCAAAAACTAAAACCACATTTCATCAAAACATGCGTCTCTTTGTTTCTCCTGAAACTGAAAGAGTGGGAGGCAATCATGACATCATTGCTATATCACTCACTAATCACAATTTCACTCAACATAAAATCCCACCACGTCGGCTGTTGCGTGAGTTAGAACCGGAAAGGAGGCTATGGTCTGAAAACAAATCAAGGTATGTTTTTTGAAACCTAACTTTCAAATTGATGATGATGTAATCCGGGTTCTTGAAAACAGCTCCATCTTCCTATATACGTATGATTTTGAGGATGTGAAGAAAGTAAGGAAGTTCCTACTAAAGCCATGAGTATGTCCCTCAAGTCACTGGAGTTCATGTCTTTCATGTGTGGATAAGGGTCTGGGTAGTGCATATATGTATTTTGCTTGTACAAAGAAAATCAGTTGCTTCAACAGGCTCTAAGAAGTTGGCTCGATCTTGAAACGTCTTAAGGCGGTTGGGGCATATGTCGAAAACAAGAGGCGAGTTTTAGTGACCCTGTATAATTTCTTGTGTTATTAGTCGGAACACCCGCCGCAACGCGCCGTGTGCCACTGCGCAGCTGGTTGCATCGCCGGACCAACGGTTCTGTTTCTGTTTTTGTTCCCATTTGTAGACAAAACTATACTTTTGTGAAAGTTGTTCGAAACAATAATGGTACTTCTTAAAATTCCAGCGTATTAATTAAAACTGCCTGTTCAAACATACCAATATATGATACTGCAAACGGACCTGGAGACAAAAAAGCCCAGTAAAAGCGAGTCAAAATCATCTCAAATGCAACGATATCCCCGACAATGGTTCAGTTTTGGAAGGTGTAATAACTATGGCAGCCATTGATGTGCGCTTCTTAAGTTATTAAATGGTGGATTGTTCTCATCTTATAAATACCGAGTGGGGAACATTCTCAAAGGGCTTTCTATGACCGAATACGATGAAGCATTGGACTCAGAGAGTATAAACCCTGGAGAACATGTAAGTTTCAGCTCTCGTTGCTCTTTCTGCCTCCTAAAATCTGCAATAATCTCATTTTGGTTTGTTTTGTATTCACTGTAAATAATTTCTTCCAACAAACATCTAATCCAAAATGACTAACTTATATGGCGATGATTCAACGTTTCACACAGACACAAGCACCATGGTATCTGCAGAGGAATATGACCACCGAGAGCTCGATAGTCCATGAGCAGGGTTGGCACCCAGTGTGGGTCTTGAAATCTAGTTGTAGCCACATAGTGTATTAATGACAGATGGTTCGGACTCCCCGTTCGTGGCTAATGAAAACTCAAGCCGGGTTGGCACACCTCTGCTTAAACCATGTGCATCTGTGTCTGCTGCAGCTTCACCAAAATTTGTGCCAGTAATTTTTACACAATCGTCATTGCCCGCTCAGAATGAAGGTGAAGATTGATGGTTTTTACATTCACTTTTACCTGTTAATATCATCCACAAACGTCTACACACACCACAAACCCCAAACAAGGCAACAAGTGCTCGAACAGTAGTCACTTATGCTAAACAACCCGTTTCATTCATCTCGTGTGGTAACATGGAACCCGAACCAAACGTGACCACTTTACCTGTTGATGAACCAAAACCGAGAGACCAAACTCGCCTGCTCATCAAGCTACGGTGCTTTTGAGAACCACACAACCGGTTTCGGTTCAAGAATGATGGCAAAAATGGGGTATGTAGACGGAAACGGACTGGGGAAGGATGGTACAGGAATAGCCGAGCCTATTGAAGTGATCCAACGGCCCAAATCACTCGGGTTAGGAGCGGAGCCCGAGGCTCCTGAAGACACAACCCCACCACCACTAAGGGTAAAGGGTCAAAGCTCTAGGAGTAGTGAAAGTAGGGGGAGATCGGGAAATGCACGTGTTGGGTCGTTTGAAAGGCATACGAAAGGGTTCGGGTCGAAAATGATGGCGAAAATGGGGTATGTTGAAGGGTCGGGTCTTGGGAGAGAGTCGCAAGGCATTGTTGACCCGCTTGTGGCTACCAGGCTTCCTAAATCTAGAGGCTTGGGTGCCAATGCTTAGCTTTTATTCACCCTTGAAGTGGTTTAGAAAAATGAGGTGATGAAACTCATGATTCATGTTGTAGTTGAATATGTTCTAACATGTACCATGTAATTTTTTTTTATTTATATAGCACATAAGACACTTGTGGTGTTACATCTACGATGTAGCGTTTGTCATATTAGATTTTACTTTAATAAAAAATGCGTGAATAATTTTCACTATGGAATTTTGCGTTTTACACATAATCACATCGTTGTATTGCAAGCTTGTTCAAATTCTTTTATCTTCCTTTGATATCGTCGTTGAGGTACACAATAGAAAACATACGAAACTTACATAAATTCATGTATTGAATATCAGTTGTGGTTCGTAATAGACATAATTGAATATGATATTAGTCGGGACACCCGCTGCAACGCGCGGGCCTTCCCACTAGTAATATATAACATATAATAATAATAATAATAATAATAATAATAATAATACATATAACATATTAATACGTTACATATGACTATATATTTATATTTATTATAATATAATAATATTAATATATGTTACTATTTATAATAATAAAACCGTTTCGTTTCTCCCCAAACCCTATTGTCCTATATATATATATATTATATATTAAAAAAGGAACTGAATGAATAGTTAAATTGAATTTAATGAATAGTAACATCACGGTTATCAAACCGGGTGTATTTTCGGTACCGGTTGGACACCGGTATTCATCGGTTTTTATCCTCAAATGCCGGTGTCGTACCAGTACCGGTACCGAGTTGTACCGTACCAGGTATATTCGGTACCGGTACCCACTTTTGGGGATTTCGGTAACGGTATTTTCCGTACCGGTTGGTACCGAGCTCATCAAATCCTGTAGCAACATAGCAATACAAGTAGTTGCACCGTTTATATTACTTTTCATACACACAGTAAGTAAACTGTGTTTCGTTTGAATGAGATTTTATATACACAACTTATTTTGCTTTATTTTTTTTGTCTTTTCCTGTAATAAATGAATTGTAGCATTTAAAATTAAGTTGGATATTTAGATTATTGATGAGCAAATCGTATCAAATCCTGTAATCAAAACGGTATCGTATCGGTACCAAATTTACTATACCAAATCATTTTCGGTACCAATTTGGTACCCACCTTTTGGTATTTTCAGAATCGTTACTTTCGGTTCGACACCGGTCTAGCACCATATCTGTACTTATTGATTTTTACCTTCAAATACCATACCGTATTGTACCGAGCATTTTCGGTGCCGATACCTAATTTCGATGATTTTCCCGATCGGTACTTTTAGTACCGTTACCAGTACCAAGCTCATCTATATTTTAACGTGTTAGCACCGTAATAACTGAACTGAAAACAACCGAATTTCTAACGTGTAGGACGTGTAGGTCCTATTATTATATATTAGGTTATCTAATATCGGTTTTTTTAGGACGGAGTGACTATCTTTTTCACGACATTTTTATTTATGTTTTGATATTCGGTATCTGCTTACCGTCACTGACACGTGTTTTGCAGTCATTGGGTCCCCGCCACAACGCGCGGGCGGAAAATCAACTAGTTTACATTCATTTTCCCCCAAAATCCAACACCAACTTCTACCAATTCAATCTTCTTCATCCGGAGATCATCATCCAAAAAAAAAAAAAACCCAACGCCATTAAAGGTACGTTTCCCCCCTAACTATGTTCTCGATATAACCAATATATGTTCATCATATCCTCCGTTCTTTAATTCCACTTCCATCACTTAATTCGATCCACACTCGATCAACTTGAATTACATTTAGATTAAATTTTTATTTCTTATTCTTGCTATATGAATGGTGATTATTTCGTGCTCACGATATGGATTCTGTTTTATTGCATCATGTTTAACATTCCCCCCTTAATTATTGATTCAAACTCCTTTATTATTGATTTACACTTAGGGTAAATTTGTTCATATCTCTATACGCATCAAAATTACGGTAAAATGCGCTTCTAATCCTCATATGTTTATGATTATGTGTTTCTGAATGTTATTTTATTATTTTCAAATTGTTTCATTCACTCTACTTTCATACTTATGTTAAACAAAATCTTTACTTACCTATATGAATCAAAATTAGAGTAAAGATCGCATCTAATCCCCATATGTTTTTGATTATGTGTTTATAAACGTTATTGTATTTCCCAGATTGTTTCATTCTCTCAACTCTCATCATTAGGGTAATGTAAAATCTGTATTTACATTTTTATTAACTATGTGGTTTGGCTTAATTTTTGTAAACACAACTTATTTAAGATGTTTTCTTGCTTATTGTTCATGCAACCACAGAAACAATTAAGAAACATAGAAAACATAAAGTCATATTTACACCTTTTTGTTTTTTGGTTTGAACTCAGTGAACGGATTTGAACGTAGATTCCAATATGTCATTGTTTTATGGTCATCGGGTGTAAATTCCTCACATTATTCTAACCTACAAAAATAATAATCTGCCTTTCATTTTCAAAACAAAACAAAACAATCTCCAATTAAGTTAGGCTATGCCATGACAATTAACAAAAGTCAAGGAACTAGAGCCACAAGAAAACGACCCTGTTTAACGTAACAAAAAATATTTTTTCTTAGACTTCTTAAATCAAATACTCCAAAATCCAAATAAAGGTATGTTAAAAATCAATAAGTATAATGTTCATATATTTAAATATATAACTTTATGGGTCAAGTTATTCTACAAAGACTCCTAATTGTAAGAAGTGTAAGAAGGATTTATAGAGTGACAAGTGTACAATAACCTAAAACCACTACATCACCACCCAAAACCTAAACATCCACCCCCACCCCACTACCACCCAAAAACCTAACCCCCCCCCCCCCCCACCACCCAAAACCCTAGACCCAACCCCACCAAAAAAGAAAACTATACCTCACAAAAAAAAACCTAACCCCCAATACCCACCCCCACCACCACCCAAAAACCTAAACCCCCACCCCCACCCCCCAATGCAAAAAAAAAAATAAAAAAATAATAATAATAATAATAATACATTTTTTTTGGTGGTGGGTGATTGGGGGGGGGGGGGTTAGGTTTTTGGTGGTGGTGGATGTTTAAGTTTTTTTTTATTTTTTTGTGTAGTGTTTTTTTTAGGTTATTGGACACTTGTCACTCTATAAATCCTTCTTACAATTAGGATCCTTTGTATTTGATCCTAATCCATAACTTTATAATTGCATTTTAAGAACATAACAAATATTTTTATCATTTCATTGCTTTACATGGAACTTCTAATGATATTCAAAGAGATATATGTGATTAAACCAAGTGTTACGCAATCTACTCCATCTAAGAGTTAAGGAGTTGGGTAACATATAAATGTGAGAGTGCTGTATTATCTTTTAGTATAATCATCTAAGCTTTATGAATTACATATTAATAATAATAATAAGTTGTAATTATTTTCACACATTAAAATTTTCTTCTCATTGGGCAGGTGCTACTTAGATTATGGGGTATGGGGCGTGAGTTGGGTATAAACGCCTAACTCACCATTCTGGGTGGGCTTGGGTTTCGGCGTGGTCCCTTTCGGCGTGGTCCCTTTGGCAGGTGCTACTTAGATTATTTAACTTTTACAATACAACATTTTAAAATAAGAATTACATTTAAATTTTCACAATGTAACTTTTTTAACAAAAGTTGCAAATTTCATTAAAATGTGCAACCTTTCAAGAAAAAAGGTTGCAAATTCATTATTATTTCGCAACTTTTTATGAAAAATGTTGCATTGGATGTTCTAATGCAACCTTTATCTTCAACAAAGTTGCATTAGAGTCAAATGTAACTCATTAAGAAAATGTTGCTTCTAAAAAGTTGCATTAGGCCTATTTTCTAGTAGTGAATACACCCCTCCCATACACTTTAAATAATTTTCTTTTCTAGCATTTTCAATTGAAACTTATTTCATAGTTAATTCTTATAGGATGTGTTGATCAAGCCTTGAACCGAACATATTTAATCTTTAACCTTGAACTCTGTTTACCAACTTGTAAGACCCGGACTTACATAACTAAAAATTTATATAAAAGTGTTGCATTTATATACAAGTAATGAAAATAAACGTCCATACATATTTCAAGTTTGATAAAAACTTCATAAGTATTTAAAACACTTCAACACGTTAACGTTGTTCGGTTCGTAAAATAACTAAACAAAAAGCGGAAGCTTGATCTTCGGTTGTGTTTGATTCTTTGTTATGCTTGATCTTCATCCGTGACATCATAGCGATCACCTATATATCAAATATCATCTCATACGTTAGTTATATGATGCTTAAACGTAGTTTGATAACCCAAGTTTACCAAAACAAACAAATAAAAAAGATGGTGAGAAGACCCGCTGTAAGCTACGGCATGTATGCCGTAACTTACCGCACCCGTTTTCTGTTGTTTCTAGCCATCCCCAGCCGTAAGCCGTAGGTTACGGCTGGGAGTGGTAGCCTATGGCGCAGCCCAGCTGCAGTATTTCCATTCTTGTCCCTTTTTTTACAAACATGTCTATAACTTCCCGATTACTTATCCGTCTAGCACAAAAATTGTTTCTACGTGACCAAAAAACATTTGCCAACATTCTTAACTTATAAACCCATAACTTGGTTTATAACTTCATGTTTTACGCTATCAGTTCTAAATTTAGATGTTTATTTATTTGACCCTTTTGCATGTTTGAGCAATCGAGCTTATGAAATTTACATCTTTTTTTCGCAAGAACATCATTTTTACGACTTTACCCCATTACCCGGGTTATTAAATTTGCATTTCACGCATCCGTTACCCGGTTTGCGTTTACTCTTATTCGACCCGTTCAACCTTTTAATGGCCGAACTTAATTAGTCCGAATTCTTTTCAAGAATTCACAATCTTCCGATTATGACCCATTATCTGGGTCCGTTGATTTATTGTTCGCGTTCACGTTACCCGGTTTACGCATGCCTTCTTCAATCGGGTTTATGCCGAAGTCATTACTCTCACACCCATTTCGGTATGCGTTACAACTTCATTTTGACATGTTTGTTTGTTCGTGTGAAATCCATCACATGGAACAAACCAAACTTATTATTAATTCGTTATTTGATCCATTTGGTTGTTTCATGTGAATTCCATCACTTTAAACAAACCAAACTCATCAACATTCCTTATTTTGATCCGTTTGGTTGTTTCATGTGAAATCCATCACTTTAAACAAACCAAACTTGATGAGTAATTACCATTATTCAGCCATACACAAATAACACACAATTTAACAAAAACACAACGAAGCGTAAAGCCACGTACCTTAAAGCTTTCCTTTCAAGCGCGTGTCCGCCCTGGCTTGACCACTCAATACTTCACCCAAATTGCCTATAGAGTTCAATCCGATTTATCATTTAGAACTCATAGTACAATTTATGATTCATAAACTTGTAAGTATTCAATTACAAGGTTCATGTTATGATTCTTCCACACCCTTTCAACAACTCACATTCACTTAGGCATTATATCAAACACCTTATGGACATGGATTTTTACACCAAGTTTATTAAGTTTTCACTTCAACAATTACCCATGTTTTTCACACCTTATTAAGTCAATATGACTAGTATAATCGATTAACATATAGAGCTCACAATATTAACATCAAATACATCAATTTTACTACCACAATTCATGTGTTCAACATATCTACAAAAACCACTTACATATACGTAGTATATTACCCTAATACTTAATCATAACATTTTCTCTACCATTATTCATCAAGGATTTGCCTCAAATCATGTGGGCACTACAAATTTTATCACAATTTCAACAATCCCTACTTCAACTGCACTCATAAGGTTTATCAAGAAATCACTACTTCAACATATACTAGATTTTTGACATACCTTATGATAAGATGATGTTGTAGACTCTAATTTATCAAGCATGCATGAAAATCACTTTGATTTTTAGTTGAATTAGATGGATTTTTTAAGTTACATCACAGAAGGTAGACGGGCAACAAGCTGCTCCGCCACCCCTTTATTTAAAAAAAAACAAAAAAAGCAGACGAAGACGAACTGATATGTTCACATACACTAAGAACTATTTTTTTTTGCATAAGAACGTAAAGAACGATTTTCATACACTCCGAAACTGGCTCAAACGAATTTTGATGGCTCATTACAATAGTGTTGGAACTCATTAAAGCTAAACTATAAAATCTAAGATCGTAAGATTCAACGAGTCAGTTCCAACGCCGCTACGGCGCTGAAATGAGTTGAATCGGAGTTCGTTTGAGTCGGTTTTAGAGTCCTAAAAGTCATTCTTAGGCAAACATTAGTTCTGATGTGATCTTTCACACACACACACACAACCAGCCAGCCAACCACGCACACACACATCCATATATATATATAGGGTAGGGTTCATGCAAAAACCACCTTTATTGCGAGAACCAATGTGAACACAACAAAATAAACCCATTACACCACCAAAAAAAAAAAAAAAACCCAACCCCCCACCCACCCCCCCCCCCCCCCCCAAAAAAAAAAAAAACAACTAAACCCCCACCCCCACTAGGGATGAGCAAATACCAATACCACCCCCCAAAAAAAAATGTTTAATATTTTTTTATAAAAATCGCTACTTTTAGTATCCATTTTTTTAATTTTTTAATTCTCGAAAAATAGCGATTTTTATAAAAAAAAAATATTAAAAAGAAATTTTTGTGTGTTTTTTAGATTTTTTAGGTATTTTTGGTTGTGTTCACACTGGTTCTTGCGGTTCTCGCAATAAAGGGTGGTTCCTAACGGTTCCTTCTCATATATATATATATATATATAATATATAGGGTAAGGATAGACAAAAAACCCTCAAATTCTTAGAAAACTCTGGAAACCCAAATGGGAACCCATTTTTACCCAACCTCCCGACATTTTTTTTTTTTTTGAAAAAAATTACACATGTAATATACATGTTTTAGAGTGTTTTGGTCCAAAAAAAAACAAAAAAGCGCCGAAGGGATTTTTTTTTAAAAAATAAACAAATTTCAGCCATGTCCGGTCGCCTAACATGTGTTAGCCAAAAATGACAGAAACTGCTGAATTTTTTTTTTTTTTTTTAAAAGATCCCTTCGGCGCTTTTTTGATTTTTTTGGCCCAAAACTCTTAAAAACATGTATATTACATGTGTTAATTTTTTCAAAAAAAAAATGTTGGGAGGTTGGGTTTTCTAAGGTTTTTCATATAGATAGGGTTTTCTACCTAGCCTTGCCCTATATATATATATATATATATATATATATATATATACAATATAATAAAAGAAACCAATGAGAAGACACATATCATTCATTGGAGCAATCTATTTTTTTTGTTATTTTCCACTCTCTCCAACTTAATTATATATAATTAATATTAAATAAAATATAATTATAAAATTAAATTTAATATAAACTTAAACAATTCGTATAGGAGATAATATAACATTTTGAAATTAGATTTCAAAATTATTTATCCTGAAATTAACAAAAGACCTACAATAATTATAAATTAATATAATATAAATTATTTATTTTATTAAACTAAAATAGTTAAGAGTAGAAACTATTTCAAAAATGTTTATAAGGAGTAAACAAAAACATTAATCAATGTTTATTGGTTCTATACTTTTATTTTCGTGTTCAACTTTCAACTTAAATACAATATTCACTATGTTTACTTGACATTTATAAGAATTATCACCGCAATCACCCCATCCATCATGTATCACATATCGAGTATATCCGTTAGTTTTTTTAAAGATATAATTTTTTATTAGATTCATTCAACCCATGTAATAAACGATGTTTTTTTTAAGATATAAAATTTTTATTATTTACTATACAAAATTACATTTATGAAACTCGTGTAATACATCGGGTTTTTTAGAATATAACTTTTTTTATTATACGGTATATAAAATTAGATTTATTCAATCTGTATAATACACAGGGTTTATAAAGATATAACATGATATAACTTTTTATTGATTGGTATATAAAATTAAATGTGCTCAACCCATACAATACATGATGTTCTTAAAAATGTAACTTTTTTCATTATTTAATATATAAAATTATATTTATTCAATCTATGTAATAAACAATATTTTAAAAGATATATTGTTTTATTATTTGGTATATAAAATTACATTTATTCAACTCGTGTATTACACGGGGTTCTAACCTAGTATATTTGTAATTAAAAAATGTATATAGGATTTAAGTAATTGTTACATAAAAATTAAAAAGCTATTAGAAAATCGTTGGATTTTATTTTCTCAAAATTAAAAATAGTATTGGAAACTTAAGTTTGGGGATAAAAATACTTATCTAACTTTAAACAACCTAAGACGTGAAATGTTTTAATGCCGTACGTACCTCTTCCTCTTTTTAACCGAATCGAATTTGGACTCGGTTGGTGCGAAGTTTTTTCGTACGTCGTCCCATATACATCCTTTCCTCTCACCCATCCCGTTGTATCAAAGTCATGAAAACTTGAGTTTCTTTGACCACCTTTTATACTCCACACGTGACACTCTTCTTCATTAAAACGACACACAGAAATGTAACGCAAGCTGATGTTGATAACTTGTTCAACTTCACCAAAACATTCCAAGTCTATGTTGAATATCTCTCGAAGGGAAGAACACCTTGAAATTGTTATTTGTTCTAGATGTTTCAATAATCGCATTGGATTGGTTGGAAATAGATTCACAAGCTCTTTACAGTACTCCACTCTAACGTCTCTTAACATGGGAATATTATCAAATTCCACCTCACTACTACTCGGCCATATCCACTTCAGATTCTCCATGTCTCGAATTTCTACCTTTTTCAACTCGAAAATTCTAACCTGCAAAAATAGCTCCGTCCAAACAATACATTACATTAATTATTATATTGGCAAAAGAAATAACTAAACCTATTGACATATACAAATCAATTATGTGTAATCAGCTACCTGACTATTAAAGAGTGTTTGTTGCAATGGAGAAGTATTTTTATTGTCAGGATAAATGCAAGTGATGCTGGGAAGGTAACCAACTTCCAGTTCAACCAGTTGCGGTAGCTCAGCCACACTGTCAACCGGGAACAAACGTACAAGCTTTGGTAAGCCATATAAAGATAAATACTTTAGCTCCTCAAAAATGATCATCTCGCCTTTACCATTTATCTCGCCATTGTAATCATGCACCAGTGCTTCCAAAACAGAGCATGACAAAATTGTGAGGCGCTCAAGTTTCCTCAAACCACGTGTCACATGTGTTGGGAAGAGGTATTTCAACTTATCACAACCATCAACACGAAAGTCTCTCAGATACAAAAAAAAACTTTGATCATAAGGATTGACTGGAACAAAATCTTCAAGATGACTCATCTGATTCATACTTAAAAGTAGACTCTCTGATTTCTTGACCAACTCATGAATTTTGTAGTCCATAAGGCTGCTTGTGTGGTCGGCCAAAAGGTCTAGTTGTAATGTAGTTTTGAATGAAATTTTTCTTTCATATTCAAAGTATGCTCCACCTATAGATATCTTGAACTTATCAAGTTTCTCAAAGGATAGATCTTTTAGGTGGTTCACATCATAGAATTCGACCTCTAATGCACAAAGTTGGCATGAAAGCATCTTTAACTCTTCCAAATTAGCATCCGTGAAGTGGATTCCTTTATTATAAGAACCTGATCTCATATAAAGCTCTTCAAGTTTGACTAAATTTATAAAGACGCCATCATCAATATGAAGGTCGTCACATCCTGTCAGATCTAGTAACTTCAGCTTTCTTAGTTTCCCTATCGTAGATGGTAACTTGTCGATGTCACAATAGACAAGACTGAGCACCTCCAAATTCACAAGATCTCCAATGTAAGACCAATCAGACATCAAGTTGCATTTATGGAGACAAAGTGATTTAAGGTTGGTCGAAAATTGAAGAGAAGTCGGAAGCGGTGGATATTGCATTTCATAAAATGCAATGACTTTGAGATTTTCCATACTTGCATAAAAATCTTCCGGAAACTTGAGCGACTGATCCCCGTCCATAAGTTGTATAAAAGAGATGTCTGGGTACTTGAAGTCTCGCGGAAACTCCGACATACCCATGCATGTTAATGAAATTCTTTTGCAAGATTCATTCATTTCGTCTCTACCCCACGTGGACACATCGCCATGGTTTACAATCCAATTCAAATCACCTTTGGAAACTGTTGCTAACACAAAAGCAAGTACAAGATCGTGCAATTTAACACATCCAAGCCGTTCACTGTCCATCAACAAATTAGCGTTTACGAGATTGCGCACACATGTGTATGTCCTGTCTCGAGCCTCTCTCAAAGTGGAAACATTTTTAAACAACTTTAGTCCCCATGCATATCTAACCAGATCCTCTATTTGAATATCAGAGTCCTCGGGAAACAAGCCACAATGCAGAAAAATTTCTTTATCCTCATCTTTTTTAACATACTCGTAGCTTATTCTGATAATTTCTTGCACACTATCATCAAGATCATGATTCTCTAGACGCTTAAGTGTATCCCTCCAAACGTAATCGTCTTCAGATTTAAGGGTTTTGCCAATGAGCTTGATGGCAAGTGGCAAATTACCACATTTTTTGACAATATCACATCCTATTTGAAACAGATTTTGATCATGTTCTTCAGAAACTCCAGTATATTCTGAAAAGAACTTTTGTGCTTCCACGTCTGACAACTTATTGACTTTGACTACTTTAAAAAGGGAAGTATCCGCAGTTAGTTTGCAAGCATTTGAGTCTCGTGATGTCAACAACAACTTGACGCCTTTTGGCAAAGGACTTGTTAGTCCAATATCCTTGATGTCAACCTTCTCCCACACATCATCTAATATAACTAGAATCTTTTTTTTATCCTCTTCTTCCTTTTCTTCTTTTTCTAAATTTTTTGCTAGTTTTCTACGAAGACTATCTGCCCTTTCTTCTATTTCTAAATTTTTATCCTTTTCTAACTTTTTATCCTTTTCTAACTTTTTATCCTTTTCTAACTTTTTTTTAAATATTCTTTGGAGAGTATCTGCCCTTGCTTCTACAGTCGCTTCACGTATACCTTCACCTCCTATTTGTATGGCTATATCATTCTGAATAGAAAACATGTTAGGATTTCGCCCAATAGCTACTTTCACAAAGAAATCGAACATCTTCTTGTCATTTGCAACTTTTTTGAGTTGTTCCATCATGGTGGTTTTTCCTACACCACCCATTCCACACAAGGCTATCACTTGACTATTGTTGTCGTCTTGTTGAAGGAGCTTCAATGCATCGTTGAACGGCACGTTTCTGGACTTGAAGTCATCTCCACCCGGTGACGATGATAACGGTGTAGAAGTGGTGGAGGATGTGGCTCTTCCAGTAGCCAATGGGGCATCAGTCCAAGTAAACTCAGAATTTTCTGTAATAAGTTCTTGGATCCTCATAGTAGCCTTGGAAGCGTTTCTTCCGGCTCGGTACCTATTTTTCATGTGTATACATCCAATGTCGTCATTTGAGATGCTTTCAACTTCATGCTTGACCTTTTCAACCTTTCCCAACCAAACCTCTACATGAGCAGGTATCTCCTTATCATATGTTTCGTTTCTGTTCTTGTGGTCTATAACATCAGTGCTTGTAGCCACCAAACGACTCATTTTTTCTCTCATGCTCGTAACATGTTTTGTGGAGCAAATCACATATCCTAGGTGTTTCGTGATATGACTTGTCATAAATTTCACAACAGGAGCAACGACTTGGTCATATAAAATCTGCTCCATTTTCCTGATCGAGACCAACAAATCACACAAACATATCAACAAAAACAAGTTAGTCTAGTTTCAACTTCAAAAGTTAAATATTGCAAGTACACACAAATAAGAAAGTCAATTATCAAGTGATTTAGGGTCTTCAATAATCAAAAATGAAATCTTAGGTGCAAAGTTTATTTAATTAGAATATTGTCATACTAAATAAAATAAATAAGAACGCAATCATACAGTTATGTACATGATCATAATGTGAATTCAATACAATATACTAGTTTTAAGCACTGAACTATGGGTTGGAAGAAAAAACCAAAACCACATCATCTTAATGTGAATTTAATACAATACTAGTTTTAAGCATTGATTTAAGAAAAAAAAAAACCAATCATACTAAGACTTTAACTCTAAGGGGGCGTTTGGTTTGTGGAATGATTTGGAAGATTGGAATTGGAAATTGTTGGTATTGTAATCTCAATTCCATTTTTGTTGTGTTTGGTTGTCAAATGAATTGGAATCCATCACCCCGGCACCCACAACCACCAGTTCGGGTCGAAACGGTATCGGTCAAAACGGTACGCGTCGAAACGGTTCGGGTCGAAGTGGTTCGCGTCGAAACTGTTCGTGTCGAAACTGTTCGTGACGAAACGGTTCGGGTCGAAGCGGTTCGCGTCAAACGGTTCGCGTCTAAATGGTTAGGGTGGAACGGTTCGCGTCGAAACGGTTTGATTCGAAACGGTACGGGGTCGAAACGGTTTCAAAATGGTACGGGTCGAAACGGTTTGCGTCGAAACGGTACGTGTCGAAAAGGTACAAGTCGAAACGGTACGTGTCGAAACGGTACGGGTCAAAAATGTTCGCGTCGAAACTGTTCGTGTCGAAACTGTTCGCGTTGAAACGGCACGAGTCGAAACTGTTCGTGTCGAAATGGTTCGGATCGAAACGGTGCGGGTCGAAACGGTCGAAAATTCCAATAAATTTACTTTAATTACTTCACATGTAGGAAGGATTTTATATTTCTTTAGTTAAAGGAATTTGAAGGAATTCATGCCTAATTCCAATTCCAATTCCATTGTCAACCAAACACATGAAATTCTGCGAACCAAACATCTTAAGAGATAGAATTCAAATTCCAATTCCCTTAAATTTCATTGAATTCCTTCAAACCAAACGCCCCCTAAACTCTATAATTATGAAACACTTTAAAATCTAATCTAAACTTACCAGGTAACTCAAACCATTATATAAATTTAATTTAGATAAAAAATTTCACTTTTGCCGTTAAGACTTTTCATTTTAGTAGTTTAGAGTTTTGGGTTTTAGAAGAAAACCAAAGATGCATACGTGAAGCTTACCGTTAAAGATAATTTCAATGTCTTATTTTAAAGAGCAAATTGCATTTTTCGTTCTTTATGTATCAATGTTTTATCAGATATTGTCCTTGAACTTCTAAAATTACACCGGCTCTCTTTTACGTTTGCACATGATAACAAACGGTGTCCTTATAGCTTAACCCAGTTAAGTTTTTTTGTTAACTCCATCCATGTGCCACTCATGTGAGGGCATAATAGTCTTTTCCCATCTTTTAATGAATTAAAAGAAAACAAGAAACTAGAAGAAAAGTACATAAAAACATTCTCTCTCTACCCACCCTCTCAACTTTCTCTTCTACAGACACACCCTGTTTTTTATACCCTTAATTTCAACCTTGATTTAATCAAAATCAAAGCTTTTTGATCGTTCACATCTTTTTCAACAATCACACTAAACATCGAAGAACCATAATGAAAGATCAACAAGCAGATGATAATAATAATAATAATAATAATAATAATAATAATAATAATAATAATAGTAGTAGTAGTAGTAGTACGACACACGAAGGGGCTTAGTTCCAACCGCACTTATGGTTACAAACCGGTCGCAACAGGGCAATTGCAATCGTTTTGCGATCTTAAATGCGTTCGCAAAAGCCCATTTTTCTATAGTGAAAGGGATACGGGTAATTTAAGATTGGTTAGGTATATATGAAGCTAGATTTTGAAATATATGTAATTCCCCGATTATTAATAAAATTAAAAAACAGAAAAAGAAACACATCATGTAGCATGGAATTGATGAAGAACAGAATCAAGACAAGACCGAAATAAATTCATACATAGTTAAAGCTAATTGATCAAGAACATACCTCTCTTTTGCTTGCGATCTTCTTTCTTCAAAATCTTTGGTTGAGAATTATGTACTGGTAAGTGTAAACGGAAACAAAATGATTGATTAGTATTGAAAAGAAACAATTATAATTGAAAAGAAACAAAAGGAGGATTAGTGGGGTTTTATATAATTGAAAAGAAACAAAATGATTGATAAGTGGGGTTTTATAATAGTAAGTTTCATAGTTGGTCCCCGAGATTTGAGCCAAAGTTCGGTTTTCGTCCAACTTTTTTAATTTTCTACGTTGGAACGCCAATCATCTATCTCTTGTATTCCTAGTCACTAATTGAGTTGTTTTTTCTTTTAGTTTAGGAGCAATTTAGTTTTAATTAGAGGGGGCAATCTTGACCCAAAGCCTTTCAAATGGGTCAGTTTGGGTTGCTTTTAAAATTATATGGGTTGGTTTGGGTAAGATATTTTAACTAAATGGGTCACAATGGGTCACTTGAAATTTCATCTTGTTATTTTCGGGTCAAAGCGGGTTGACAACATTAAAAAAATGGGTCGATGTGGGTAGTCTTAAAGAAACGGGGCAGGTTTCGGATTAAAATGGGTTTCGAGCCAGCACAAGTATCCGCACGAGACGGGTTATGACACGAAACGGGTTTTGGATCGGAACGGCTTCGGTTCGAATTGAGTTTCGGGCCGAGACAGGTTTCGACGCGAGCCGTTTCGACGCGAACCGTTTCAACCCGTACCGTTTCGACGCGTACCGTTTCGACCCGTACCGTTTCGACGCGAACCGTTTCGACGCGAACCGTTTCGACGCGTACCGTTTCGACGCGTACCGTTTCGACCCGTACCGTTTCGACCCGTACCGTTTCGACCCGAACCGGTTATAAATGTAGCTCATTTTTGTTCTGTTGTTCTTTATACTTGACAACAAGAATGGGATGCCTTGGTGTTATCTGCGTTTGCATCAAAGCAACAGCAGTAGTGTGTATATTGTATTGTTAAGCAGTTGAGTTACAGTTAATATATTGGATTATGATCTTACAGTTTATCGATTACATTTGAGATACCTCAGATCTTATATTCTGTTCAATGTTCAAATTTTGTGCTGTTTGCAGGCCTTCTTTTTTAGTTATTTCCAACCCGACCCGAAACCCGTTCCGACCCGAACCCGTTTTGACCCGAACCAAAACAACCCCTTTTTTAATTGACCCGTTTTGACCCGAACCCGTTTTGACCCGAACCCGTTTTGACCCATGACCCGACCCAACCCGACCCGTTTGCCAGGTCTAGTTTTAATATAGCAGCCCCCTAAACTAACAAATTTGTTCATGTTAGTACCTCTATCTAGACCATCTACATCTATATAATTTAACTAAACAATATATTTATCTATAAATTTTGTTTATTTTTCAAAAACCTCTCACATCCAACTCTATATATTTATCTCTATCTTACTCACAAACACTTATTTTACTTTTTTTATATTTCCTACACACTTACAATAAGAATATAAAGAGTTATGTGCAAACTTCTAATTATGTGCAAACTTCTAAATATAGTGATGTACTTTAGTTCCTATAGTTTTTTTTATCTATTATAGATATTCTAATATAGCGATGTTTTCGTTGTTTCCTTTATTATTTTCTCTATATCTATATCTATAAATGAAATGCAATTATATCTTGTATGTTTGTTTATTTTTTTGTTTGTTGTTTGAGCACCCTTCAATTTCATTTCTGTACATTTCATCTCAAAATGATTTATACGTTGTTGGTATTTTCTATCATATTAGCTTTACTTTTGTAGCCTTAATATGAGAATCATTTGTGTACACTTTATCTCAAAATGATTTCTGCAATTCACTTTTGGGACCCACCTTTTAAATTCGTGGTCGGTCACTGGAATGGCAAAAAAAAAGAAAAAAAGTGAAATTAATTCTACTCAAATGGATTAACACACAACTGACAAGGTATTTGTGAAGAGAGTAAATAATCATATGAATACTATATGCATGTGATGTAACATTATTTTTATTTTCTGTAAGACTCGTACTTATAAGTTATAATGCTTAAAATATCGTTAAAATGCCTACGTTAACCACATTTCATGTACCATAAAGCAGGTTATTATACAAAGCAACGTAGTAGATGGGTTACACATAACAAGTCGGCATTTGAAATTTTCAAGAAAACTTAAACAAAAAGCGGAAGTTAACAAACTTTTAGGAATTGTTCGATTCTTGACGTGGCTTGATCTTTATCCGATGCTCAAACTTAGTTGTTACCTACCACTAGATTTTATTTAAACAATTAGTATTCAAGTTATTTGACCAGAAAAACAAAAACATTTTTTCTGATTCAGGGTGGCCCCCCGCCACGCGGAAGGGTTAGCCCATTCTCTCGCATGGCGCGAGGGCTACTTAGTTAACCAGATCCATTGACTGGCTCCCCCTCGCCACGCTGAAGGGCCAGGTCTCTCCCTCGCGACGCGCGGGGGAAACACTTTTCAAGAAGGTTGTCAGCGTTTTCCAATTTTCTCACATTCAGCCAATTTTTTTAACTTTTCACTAAGTTTGTACTCAAGTTGGTCCAAACCCAAACTACTCTATCTATCACTCCCACTCCTTGATCTCTTGTTTACTCCCTTATTTTTCATTATAAAATAATAACTCAAATTCATCTCATTACGTAAAACAAATAATCTTGTTATATACTACATCTCTTTTTTGCTTTTCTTTTTTCCTTTAAAATGTTTAGGATGACTATAAAGTTTTATAATCTCACTTACAAACAAACATCACCTTTCAATTATGACAATGACACCAGGACAGAAATCGCCAAGTATATTCCAGCCTCATGTGTCAATTATTGAAGGATGTGGGGACACGTGAGCCCAATATGCAAATAATTGTTGAAGGATGTGGGGGATACGTGAGCCCAATATGCACATAATTGATAATGGCACCCATTATACACACACCCCTATAATATTATTTTCACATTCCTAGTATATATGGGCTGTATAACATTATACGGCTTGTATAGAATGCTATTGCACAAAAATAAATACAGTGGAATGTTTCTTTAGTTAAACCTATGGTGGGTCCAGGTGAGTTTTTCCCTTGAGTCTTGAGTTCAAGTCTGGTGACGGGTTTCTCATTGAGGGGTTTTAAATTGTGGATCCATTGTGTCAGAGGGCTCTCTAACGCGGACCTAGTTAAGACAACGTATGCTAGACCTCCCGACATTCACGAATAATTCACACCTTTCAAAAAAAATTGTTGGGAAACACAAAACTGAAACAACAAACAAAAAAAACAAAGAACAAGCAACTAAAAGTAGTTATAACAGGAATTAAATACAATAGCATCAAAGAACCACAATGAAAAATCAACTACACGTTTGATTGATGGTCTAACCAACAGAAATTAAAACAAAAACGAAAACTGATTAGATGATTATGATGAAAACACACCCATATTTTAATAAAGTTAAAAACAAAAAAAGAAACACATCCATGGTAACAGATCTTATCTTAGTGTTTTTTTAACACATCTAGGTGTTTTTCTTTAACATACTGTGCTCTTATATAAATATGAATGAAGTGTGTGGGTTTTTGTTTAGAAATCACATAATGACCTATATAGCATGGAATTGAATCAATTTTCGGTACGACCGGTACCGGCCTGGTACGGTACCGGTTCGGTACCAATTTTTACCCTCAAATAACGGTACCGTACCGGGTATATTCGGTACCGGTACCCACTTTTGAGGATTTTCGGTACCGGTACCGGTCAGTACCGAGCTCATCCCTAGTCAAGTATCTATTTCTTGTATTCGTAGTCACTAATTTAGTTGTTGTTTTTTTTTCTTTTATTTTAGGAGCAATTTAGTTTTAATATAGTAGCACCCTAAACTAACAAATTTGTTCATGTTAGAACCTCCATCCCCATCTATATAATTTAACTAAAAAACTTTTTTATTTATAAATTTTGTTTATTTTTCAAAAATCTCCCACATTCAACTCTCTATATTTATCACTATCTTACTCATAAACACTTATTTTACTTTTTTTATTTCCTACACACTTACAGTAAGAATATAAAGATTCCAATATAGTTTAAAAACAATATATATAGTGATGTACTTTAGCTTCTATAGTGTTTTTCTCTATTATATAGATTCCAATATAGCGATATTTTTGAAATATATATACTTCCCCGATCATTAATAAAATTAAAAAACAGAAAAAGAAACACATGATGTAGCATGGAATTGAATCAAGTTGCAAGCAGAAGAACAGAATCAGAAATAAATTCATACATAATTAAAGCTAATTGACCAAGAAAATACCTCTCTTTTGCTTGCGATCTTCTTTCTTCAAAATCTCTAGACAATAAGGCTGGAAAGTGTATACACAAACAAAAGGACTGTGATAAGGCTGGAAAGTGTATAAACAAACAAAAGGATGGTGGGGTTTATAATAGTAAGAGTAAGTTACATGTTTGGTCCTTGTGCTTTAAACCAAAGTTTGGTTTTCATCTGTGCGTTTACTTTTTGCATTGGCAGTCCTCAAGGTATTTATTTCTTGCATTTCTAGTTCAAATCGCTAATGGAGTTAGTTTTAACTATTAGTTGAAGGGCAATTTAGCTTAAGAGTTAATAACACGATTGATCCTTGTGGTTTGTGGAAGGTAATATATATGGTTGGATACTAAGAGTTTAAAGTAATAATATGGGATATTAACTTTCGATTTTGTAACATTTTAGAGTACCAAGGCCAACTCCGGTTAAAAGTAACTAAGAACTAAGGGTATATTCATCATTTCACATCTTACTATCAAACTTTGTTACTTTTGAGAAACCACGTGAACTTACCGCATAATTAAGTCTTATCATTTAAAACACAACTTTTCTTTTTCTTTTATAGTGGCAACAGTACCTACATAAAATTGTTGCAGGACATTACATTCTGTGTTGTTCATTGGCGAAAACTCATAACGGGTCAAACAAGGAAAGTATAAAGATTAAAGCCTTACTGTCACAGCCACCAATGTGCTTGACGCCAATAAAAACATTTGGTACAGATCGTTGGCCAGTCCACTCGTGCAGTGCTGATTGCATCTCACTTCCATCACCTTCAGACATGGATAAACACGTCTTTTTAGACATATTTCAGGTAAAACACCGATCAAACTTTTTTTTAACGACCAACAAAGCAGATGATTTATTAATAAACCAACCGAACTAACCAAATTGTTAGCTCGATACTTTCACCAGCAAAACATCACAGCAGAATACAAAAAACAGACGAGTACATTATACACCCAGACCTTCTAAATCGAATTTTAGCCACCTATCCCATGTTAGGTCCGAGGCTTTAGATCGATTCTTGATCCACAAATAAGCAAGGGCCTTTATCTCTTCCATAACCCTCCCAAAATAGGCTTGCTCCTGCTGGAAAATGATGTTCCGACATAGCCATATACACCAGCTTGATGCTTGTACTACCAAATAGACTGCCTTCTTCCACTTCCTCGACCCGCTAATATACCAGTGGGGTTGAACCAGATCTTTGGCTGAAAAAGCAAACAAAGTAATGCCTTTGCACCACGACATAACTGCATCCCATACCTTTTGAGCGAAATTACACGAGATAAATAAATGATCGACTGATTCATCTTCAACACCACATAAAACGCAGCGGGTCGATTCAATATACACGTTTCTTCTAACCAATTCCAGTTTTGTTGGAACCCGGTTTTTGGCCACCCTCCAAGCTAGAAAGTTTACTTTGATAGGCGACCACGCATTCCATTCAAATCTAAAGCCATTGTCAAGCACGCTCGAACTTCTCAGCTTTGTTCTTATACTTTTAACTGTGAACATGCCTGAAGTATCGAGCATCCATTTCCACTTATCTTCCGAAGCAGTCATCTCCATAGAACTCAACATCTCAAACAGCCTATTAATTTCCAGCAGCTCTGCAGGAGTTAGAGGCCTTCTGTTCCAATGAAAACGCGTAACCAAGCTGCCCCGAACCCAACCGATCCTGTCCTTAACCAGAGCCTGCTTCGACCATTCAATAGCAAACAAGCTGGGGAATCTTAAACTTAGCGGTACCTCGCCAATCCAGCAATCCATCCAGAATTGTGTAGCCTGACCACTACCCACAACTCCGCGGATTAATGAAGGCAGACACACTCTCGCCACTTCAAAGTCCTTCGAAATCCCACCAATCTGCTTTCATGGGCTTGATAATGACAACATCATGGGGATGTAATTCCAGTTTGTTGACCCACCATGTATACTCCACACCACCATCCTCCATAAACTTTTTTCGACCACCTTAAATCTCCACCACCACTTAGCCAATAATGCTAAGTTGGCTTCTTTCAACGAAAAGATTCCCAACCCACCCACTTCCTTAGGAGCCATGACATCTTCCCATGCCACCCATCTCATTTTTTGTACATCCGCGCCCCCTCCCCACAAAAAAAATCCCTTCTAATCCTTTCTAATTGCTTAATGACCTGAACCGGAGCCTTAAACAAAATCAAAAATATGTTGGCAACAAACTCAACACGGATTTTATAAGTGTGATGCGCCCCCCAAACGAGATGGTGTTGGCCTTCCAAATCGACAAGCGTTTCTTAAAGGTCTCCACCACCGGTACCCAATTTTTTACAAGGTTCATGTTGGTCCCAACTATCAAGCCTAGATGTTTAAATGGAAGCTCCCCAACCCTACACCTAAGTATCTCGGCCAACTGTTGTGTTTCATCCGCAGTGACCCCAATCCCGTAAAGCCAACTCTTAGACGCATTCACCCTTAGACCCGAAGCCAAATAAAAACACCGAAACACCGATCAAACTAAGTATAAGAAAGTTTTCAATACAGTTGGCATGATCATACAATTGAAACTCACATAAAGTGAAGTAATGACCAACAATATGTTTGTACCCATGACTCGTAAAAGTTTGTCAAGGTCTCAAAGAACTAAGTTCACGTGTTATTTGCATTCATTTAGATACCAACTACATGTTTGCAATCAGAAATATTGCTACCAACTTCTCTAAGTTGCTTGTCAACAGAAACAATTATGTTAGATCAAAATTGCCTGAAATGTTACAGTGAGGCTCATATAACTGTAAATTCAGCATACGTATACTGATATAAATACATTCGAAATCGATCGAGATCAAGAGAGAGGAACTCACTTTCTAGGTCAAGCTCGATGGTTTTGAATGAAGATCCAAGCTCAGTAAACAACTTCTTAACGCTCACACAGTACGGACAATAAGATTTGCTGACAAAATCAAAATCAATATCAAATATATAACGTAAACATCACCACATAAACATTCATTTAAACACAAATCACCCTCTATATCCATAATAGCCGCTATATATCATATATTCAAATTAAATCTATAACATAAACATCGTATACATTAAAATTTAAAAACAAATCGGCCTCTAGATTAGAAGTTCACCTGACCGTGTAGATCAAACCAAGCACACTTTGCAACCGTACCAACTGGTATCGGGCTTACCCTTTCAAAATTAATTGTAATCGCTTCCTCTGAAGCCCAAAAATTGAGGTAAAGAGTAATTAAGGGCTGTTTGGTAGCCTCTTAATGACCATTCAGAGGCTACCAAACAGCCCCTAAGTTGTGGACCAATTCCCTAAGTTTTCATACCCCAGAACCAGCCTCTCCACATATGGTTGGTCTCTTAAACCAACCGGAATTACAAATTCCTTAAAGGATTCAACGCCTCGACGATACAGGCTACCACTTCTGAGCCTCATTGCTGATATCTCGATTCCGGTCAAATACGATGAAACAACTCCATCAAACAAAATACCGGTACGCGGATGAACAAATGCGCGATACGCATAGTCTTGTAAGGTTGCATCCAGAGCCCTTGTAGGCTTTGGTAGAGGATTAGATACTTGTGATTCAACAATAGATTCAGGTAAAGTCAGCTTGTACGAGTACAGGTCCCATGTGGCAGCCGCGCTTGCTGATAGCATATGACATTTCTTCCCATTTTTGTCAAGAAAAAACCACTATCAAACAATAAAGAGAGATGCAATTAGTACATGTTCAATAATGGTTTCCCTTTGAACCATGTTCACAGATTCCACAACAACTACACATGAGAAAAAATGGACTTACAATGCTTCTCTTCTTGCCATCCCTGATTAAGAACCCTTTGCTCATAATTGAGTACGCTTGCTTCTTCGTTGTCCATTGCATTCTATTTTTCGACAGTTTCAATATGTCTTCATAATCAGTTGGCAACATTTCTTCCCAATTTGCATCTGAATCTGATATGGGTTGCTTCTCATCTTTATGTTCCACCTATAGAACAACATAACCAATTCACACTTTGATCAGATGACTAAAATGGAAGTATCAATCATTATGGATTATCTAACATTGAAAATAATGTTATTACGGCTGAACTCTTTTCCAAGAAAGTGTAAAATACTAAAAGCAAAATAAAAAATGCATTTAATTAATGATGCACATGAATAGTTAAGCTTTTATTTGTCATCTTACTTTTTCCAAGTGCCAAAACTCGATTCCGTAGCAGGAAACATGACGAATTTTAACAAACCATAAATATAAACTTAGATAGAAATAATGCGGATATAGAAACAATTTAAGTCAAATCATTATGATTAATGCATTTTTACCATAGTTTAGCATTATTCGTCATATAATAATCATGTGCAGTGCAAGTGTGAGCCGAAACGAACAACTCCTATGCAAGTGTGTTGATGTCTGCAGTTGCCATTAACTTCTATGTAGCAGCCCTTTCAAAAATCTGTAAATACATTGACTTTTAGAACAATAAACAAATCTCAAGAACATAACACCTACTACTATGACATACTAAGCTAATTAATCCAATAATTCCCACATTTTGGTCCCCAACCATAACCTTTATCTTTTGGTGTGGACTCATCATCATTCAACATCAACAGTTTCTTCTGTTCATCATCACGATCAATTGGAAACTACAAATTAACGATTATTATAAACAGTATGGATATAATGGTAATGAGAGAGAATTTACCATTGTCGTTGCGGAGGATTACGGTGGCGTACGGTCAAGCGACCGTTCCAGGGGTTCAAAGATCCAGAGACGAAACAATGGTGGGTTGCCCGATCTCTCTCTGCCTCTTGCATATTCTCCTCTCAGAGAGAAAGGCATGAATGTGAACTTCACTTCAGACTTCTCTTGTATCAACTCCCCTTCTCTTGACTTGAGTCAAGTTTACTGCCTATGATTAACCAATCAGATTAGGAAAGTAATACCCAAAAATTTGAACAAGAAATAAGTAGACGAAAAGAATACACTCAAAGAATAAACACCAAGCTTTATTAGAACAAGAAACTTTTAAAATTCTCTTTCTGCATCATTTAACCTTTTTCTTCTTGAGCCCTAAATCCCTAGATACTCCCTAATTGAGAATCAAATGTTGTAATTTATTCCTTATTATGTTGTGACAATCAACAAATTTGATTCAAGTTGCAATTTAATCCTAATTACGTTGTGATAATCAACAAATCTTATTCAAATTTCGAATCGCTTAACAAGAAATTACAAAATACCTTAAACTGTGCTTCCATCACGTCGATCTGATCTACGAGACCTCTGAGCAGCCTCAGTCGCTTCACACTGGCGATTAGCTTCTTGTTTGACTTTTGTGTTGTTCTTAACTGGGGTGGGATGGAACAGACGGGATACTCAAAAGACGAATTGAATTGTGGAGTAAATTGTCATTTTAGTCCAAACAGAGTTTTGTTTAAATTTGTCATTTTAGTCCAAATGGTTTTTTTTTCGTCTCTGAGTCCCTGACTTTTCCATTTTTTTGTCATTTTGATCCAACCACCTAACTTCATCCAAAAGTCACAGTCAACTTAGGGGTAGTTTTGTCACTTTACATATTTATTTAGTTTTTTCTATTTTTTAATTAAATAACCTTTTAACTAATAAAAAACAAAACAAAATATAATATAATTTATATATATATATACAATTGATGAAAGCCTTAGGAACAGTGTAGGTTTCCAGGTTAACATGACCGCCATCTGCCTGTCGTCTTCTCACCTCTGTCCTTGTGAAACCCTTTCATAATCACTTCTAAATTTGATCTATTGTTCCGCTCGACCCGCCACAGCTCCACTCTCTCCGGCAGACGTGACTGCAGCTGGAAGCGATTCCCTGTTGAGACCAGCACTACAACACTCTAATTCCATTCAGCCTGTAAGTGTTCGTACATCACCTTTTTTGTTCGGTTAAAGCCGCGCACCGTGTACCGGAGCAGCATAGTGACCACCGCCACACCGTTGTTCATGCCGCACAAACACCACACGCCGTCGCACCGCCGTCTGCCGCCATTTGTTTAGTCGCCTGAGATCTCCGATTCACGAACAGGTACCACGATCACCCAATCTTTATTTCTTTCGAACCCGACCTTATGTTTACCTAACCGGTTCTGGTGACTTTGACAGCCACCTCCGCACGTGTTTAACCAGCATATTCCCATTGGATTTGCTCTGCTCTGTCCGATTAGCTGAGGTAATGGGTTTGAGCCTTCATCATTGTATATGCTTCGTGACGATTAATTTGGTTCAGGAGACTAAAACATAAAGATATATTTACACACATGTATCTATATAACTGAACTAGACATGGAAGTTTCTGAAGGATAGAAACGTGTCTGAAGGTCCGAAATTATAACCGGAGAAGATGATCGTGTTTTCGTTCGACATTAATTGACACTAATTGGATCCCATGAGATATCCGTTAATAGATTTATAAAAATCTTAAACAATTTTTGTATAGTCGGCATCAGCTAATCCATCCGTCCCTCACCAGCACTCTTCTACGAGATAACGCCATTAACGTCAGCGAGACAACCATCACCAAATTCAAGGCTTTCGTCGGGCAATTAGGGCTCCAGCAGGTACGATTTTCGCAATTTAGGTTTTCTTTTCAGCTTTCATTGTTCGTTACGAAGATAGTTGGGAAATTGTTTAACAAATTAACTGTTTCTTTTTAAACTTTGGAGTCTCAGAAGGGCATCAAGCAACAACGCTCAGGTATGCTTTGAGAATTTAGGTTACTATTTTACGATGATGCGCTATGTATGTAAGGTATTCAACAAAATGCTTTGATGGGTTTTTTTTTATTTAAAACCTCTGTTATGGTTAATGTTATTTATCATCATTTTATGGCAAATTTTGTCTGTTTCGTTTTTATTTTGATTGGTGATAACATTAGTTGTCTCCGATGTTGATATTTACAGATACTTCCTTTGGCAATTTTATTTTTTAGTAAATTTCGTAGTTTATGCAGGGCTTATGGCTTCAAGTTATTTCATTTAAACAATTTCTTTTGTACAACAATAGGAGGTTCGAAATCGTGGTGTGAAGATACATGCAGTTAACAAGCTTCCTAGCAAGCTTCTGAGTTATGAGGATTCCTCTTTCTAATTCCAGTAATCAAATGCCCAAGTGTGTGGTATTATATGCCAGGTATGTACAGAACTACATATACAAAATTGCAGTTTTAAGTGATTTTTTTTCTTTCATTTTTGATTGATCCAGATTTGAATGAATGAATGATCGTTCGTAATGCATCAGTATCGGTCCAGATTTGAATGAATGAATGACTTTATTTTGCAAGTTTTCACCGTTGTGCCTACGGGGGGTGGGTTACCGGGTTTTCCCGGAATTGGTAGTGGACTCGGGTTACTCTCGCAATACTCCGTTTGGTCCAGTGGGTGCCCCGAGAGTGTTTGGGATTAATTTTGTTGATCGTTCCAAAAAAATCTAGAATGTGTTTTTGATTTATTTGTTTATTTTTTTAGTATTCTGATTTAAAAATACCCTAGCTTTGGGTTTTTCTTCGATTGTTATACTGAGTGCGCTACCTTAAAGAAGCGGAACGGTACCAATATAGTAAACTACTTATTGGGGAACTTTATGCAGACTCGATCCAATCTTAAGAAGACAAAAAAATGATCTATTTAACTTTATAAGATCTCAATATTAAGTACTTATAAAAATAAAATAAAAATGTCAAATTAAAAAAGTAGTTTACTATAAAATTAGGGACTCGAATTCAAGCATTTCAACATATCTTAACTAATTAAATAACTTTGATGTATAATATGTTAATATCCTCGTATAGAAACTCAAGTTTTATTGGGCTGTAACTTCAACCACATGGTATCAGGCTTATAAAGCCCATGGCAGATTGAAGTTGGGCCTAATGGGACTTGTATTCAACTCCATCCGACAGTTTTTTGAAATGTATATATTGAAATCACTTTGAAGGTTCCACGTCTAAAAAGCTTTACTCATCCAAATTTGTCATAGTAATCGTATCATGTTGATATGCTTTAGTTTGTTTGCTGTATGGTGACGAATTATGACCTACTGATGTATTTAGTCCTCTAAGCATCTTACTTGGGCGCTACAATCTCTTTCATATACACCTCTGACATCTTTTCAGTAGTATAGGTCTCACGAATATGAATAAAGTGAACGCTTTTTGTCAGTCTATCCATGACCACCCAAATGGCGGCGAATCCCCGTACCGTTTTCGGCAATTTGGTTAATAAGTCCATAGTAACATGTTCCCATTTCCAAACCGGCATATCTAGCGGTTGGAGCTTGCCATAAGGCTTTTGATGCCCTGCTTTTACTTGTTAACAAGTTAGACATTTTTCGACTTACTTTGTCACATCTTTTTTCATCCAGGGCCACCAATAATTTTGTTTCAAGTCCCGATACATCTTGGTTGCCCCTGGGTGAATCGAATACCACGACTTATGGGCTAACACGACATGTGTTTGGAACACATATTCTACCAAACCAGGTTTTCAACCTGTTATATCTATTATATCATTCACTCGGCCTTTCACTCGTTCCTTGCTCCAATTTTCTTCCCTTACCGCTTCGATTTGCACTTCTCAGATTCATTCAAGTAGACCCGAGCTTACCACAGGTTTCATCGACCACACTCGAATGGGAGTGTATCCTACTTTTTGGATTAGCGCATCCGCTACTATAATGGCTTTTCCCGGATGATTATGTATTTCGCAATCATAATCTTTCACTGTTTCTAGCCAACATCTTTGTCACATATTGAGCTCCTTTTGATCAAAAAAGTATTTCAAACTCTTATGGTCGGTGAAAATAATGCATTTCACCCCATACAAGTAGTGCCTCCAAATCTTCAAGGCAAATACCATTGCCGCCAACTCGAGGTCATGAGTCGGATATTTCTTTTCGAGGACTTTCAATTGTCTCGAGGCATAGGCAATCACCTTGCCCCATTGCATAAGTACACACCCGAGGCCTAGGTGTGATGCGTCGGAGTACACTACCATATCATCGATGCCATCTGGTAAAGTCAATACCGGAGCACGGTCAAATTTCTTTGAGCGTTTGGAACGCCCTTTCTTGTTCGTCACCCTAGACAAACTTTTTGTCTTTACGGATTAGCTTAGTTAAGGATGAAGCAATCTTGGAGAAATCTTGAACGAATCTCCTATAATATCCCGCAAGCCTCAAAAAGCTTATGATCTCAGACGGATTCTTCGGAGGGCTCCATTTTGACACCGCTTCTATTTTGGACGGATCTACTAATATTCCATTGGCATTGATGATGTGCCCGAGGAATTGCACCTCTTGAAGCCAAAAAGCGCACTTCGAGAATTTAGCGTAAAGTTTTTCTCGCCTAAGTTTTTCTATTACTTCTTGCAAATGACGAATGTGTAGGTCCCGAAATCTGAGTATCGATAACGAACCAAATCACTTGTTTATAGCAAACACGGTCACGTGTGCGGAATCCACGTAACTATGCCAAATCAAACAAATAAAGCAATAACAACAAAGGATTAATCAATGAAACACACTCGATTGATTAACGGGATGAGAACCGATTACAAACTGATACAAACACAGTTCAGACAGAATTTCGACAGAGTTTTGTTACTGGTTATTATCTCATCTCTGGTTCACAATGAAACAGGATGTTGTTTATATAGTCCCTGGGCCCAAGTTTACGGCGAAACACAAAGTGTGCGACGAAACAGGATATGGGCCAGTCATTGGGCTTGAAACAGCCCATTACACGACAAATCAAAGTGTGATTCGTCATGACCTTCAACGAAACAGAAGTAAAGGACATTGGTCTGTTTCGTCATGATGTGTTCGACGAAACAGACCTGTTTCGTCGAGGGCTGCATCAGCTGTTCTGTTTCCTGTATACAGACAGCAAACAGATAGAACATATAAACATAGTAATGACCATACTACCCTTTAATGCAACATGCATTGTTCATAATACTTTACATATCAAAAGAGACAAACAAGTCGTACACAAGCAGATAGGAGGATATCTGACTTGGTCAACATAACATACAGACTCGATAATTAATAAAAGACCATACAAAATACATCATTAAACAAGACTAGTCACAGACACTAAAAATGCATCAACAAACTCCCCCTTGTCTGTTACTCGTCTTCGGTCTTCTAATCTTCCATCTCAGTGTTGCTCGGACCACGAACTGCCCGAATGTATGCCCCGGTAATAGCAAAAACACGCTACGCGCTGAAATTTTAAAGCTTGACGTGCATCCTGATCTTCATAGAAAATATCATGACGATATAATCTGCTAATATCAGCCTCGGACATGTTGACGATCCACATCGGATCCAACATCCGGTAATTTGCACGATTATCTCTAAACACAATTACAGCTTCATGAGTATCCGAGTCGTAGCACCATAATGCCATGTCTTCAAGAAAATCCTGCTGCATAGGCATCAATGGGATTTTATCTACTACCCTCGGAGGCTGGTACACAAGTTTGTATCTGCAAGTGTTGGTGTCCGGATCAAGAGTAAACTTGATCGGTTGATAGACAGGAAATTGTGGCTTGTATGATTCATCCTTCCAGCCTGTCTTCTTGTTTACTTTAACCAGTCGCTCAAATAAAGTAGCGCCATCGTATTTTGACCGATTGATAAGCTCAAGCCTTGTCAACGCAGCAACATCATAAAATGGCAAGGAAAGAATGCTCAGCAGTGAATTGAAATACAGAATTCCGTATTCACGTTTGATAGCAATGCAGTGTATATCTTGAACAAACATCCAGCATAGAATCCTTCCACTTGGCTTTGCCTTTTCAAATTGCAAGTAGTCTACTTGAGCTTTTTCAGGCACAGGCTTGGAGACTTTAGATAGAAACTGTTTTCTCCATTCAGAAAATGCATCTGTGTCTTTTTCAGACGAATTTCGATTCTTTAAGTGCTCGTCTATGTCATCAATATTCTCCTTCATCCAATCTTCATCAAACGAAGAAAATTCAGTACCATCTGTTCGAACATACGTTGATTTTGATGCTTCACCTTCAAACACAATCTCATCAATA
Organism: Helianthus tuberosus; assembly: GCA_030545235.1. NCBI lineage: Eukaryota > Viridiplantae > Streptophyta > Magnoliopsida > Asterales > Asteraceae > Helianthus > Helianthus tuberosus. The sequence continues at coordinate 9,269,044 of CM060362.1, forward strand.
TCTTCAACATTAGTTGTATCAGTCTCAGTCGACATTTTATCTATCTCAGCATCATCAATTTCTCTCATAGAATGTAGAATACTCAATTGTTCCTGAGAAAGATCTTCTATTAACTCCCCTTCTTCAAGCAACTCTCCCGTAAATGGATGAATAGCCTGTAAAGCAATATCAGCACTGCTTACGATAGAAGAAGTACCTTCTATCTGTTTAACTTTTCCAGTAGAAGTTCCCTGAGATGATTCGACCACTGTAGGTTGAACTGTAACAACTTCAGAAGTAAGTGCGGTTGGCTGCTTCTGTGATGTACCAGAAGTGTCAGGATCCCCTTGGTCTTCCGTATCATCATCCTTTTTCTTCAGTACTTCTTGTTGTTTACAATGATAATCCCACAGAATAGCAAGCCTTCTCTCTTTCTCTTCATCAACAGCCTTCAAGCGATCATTTTCAGCTTTAAGCAAATCAATTTCAGCTTGTTGTCGCTCTATTATTGTTTGCTGTTGACCAACGGTTGACTTCAAGTTGTTAATTTCCACCGATTGTTTAAGTTGATCATGCTTCGTGAGATTACCGAAATGAGATTGTCTCTGAAGACGATCAGCAGCTGCTTCAAGTGTAGAGAATAGGTATCTGATCTTTTCGTCTTGAGAAAATCCGGAAAATGTCCTATGACGTTCAGCACTGATCTGCGAAGTGGTTGCTCTGATTGCAGAAGCCATAGTTCTTTCAGGAACTGCCTGAGGAGTAACAGATGGAGTAGCAGCAGCTGATGTAACAACTGGAGTTTCTGTAGCTGAAGTAACTACAGGAGCTTCTTGTACAGGCTCCTGAGGTACAGATTGTACAGGCTCCTGAGGTACAGATGAAGACTCTTGAGGCACAGATTTCCGAGTATAAGTACTCAAATATCTCCTAGATTTCTTCTTTTGAACTTCAACAGCTTTCTCAGCTCTTCTTTTTGTTCTTCTTTCACCTTCAGGATCCTCTGGAACATATTCTGGATCTTCCTCAGTTCTAATCTTTCTATACCTTCTTACTCCACGTATATCGATATACATTTCGTATCCAGGCTCAACTATATGATCACTAGAGCTAGAATCAGATTCATCATCACCACTTGCTGAAGAACTACTAGCTGATGTATCACCAGCTGCACCTTTGCTCGATGTACCAACAGCACCAGTATCACCACCATCATCACTTTCACCACTACTTTCATCACCATCACTACCAGACTCATCTGAATCAACTGGGTCAGGACCAAATTTCTCTATCCTTTTTCTTTCCAACTCAGGTTCTTCATCGTCAAATTGGCTTTCATCATGACGCCATTTATCATTTGCTAGAGCAACATAATCAGGATTCACAAGTGCGCCAAAAAGCTTCCTTGGAGGAACGCTTTCTTTGTATCTTTTGGCGGCAAGAGTCTTGATTAGCCTTAAAGAGTTGAAATTCATCGCCTCTATCTTTAGAAGATCATTGTCAGCTTTAGGAAGGTCTGGATGTTGAACATTCATAATCATTTGCAGAAACCGCGGATACATCCAAAACTTGTTCCCGGTTGTTCTACTACCAGTCCTTGTCATATTCTCTTTCATGTTGCTGAAAATATACTTTGAGATGCTAAACGGTTTGTTTAACACCAAAGCAACCATGAAACCAACGAGATCATCTCCAGCCATATCATATCCAGACCGTCTATTGCTGAGACACTGAATAAGAATATGCAATAAAAACTTGTAGCGTAATGGAAGATCACCTTTGTTGATTTGTTTGACGAAAAGGTCTCCTTTACACTTCATCCTTAGCAAACAGCCTCGTGAACACATGATTGGGATTGAATATGGAGCATCCGGATGATCTTGTAGACGTAGAACTTCATTCAATATCTCCGGAGTAACAACGACATACAGATCATTCACACGACCTCTTATAATATCCTTTCCATCGATTTGGACAACGCTTGCAGAATCCCAGAAAGCTTTAATTAGTGATTTGTAGACGGGTGTCGAGTATGTAACAGCATGATTGATACGTGACTCCCTGATCCACTTCGTGATATCTTTAAATTCCGTGAGCTTGTCTTCAGGATCCAGATATGCAACTTGATTATGACGCTTCTCTGACATAATCTCCTCTTCAGTTTTGTTTTCTTTCTTTATCGCCTTCTTTCGTTTTCCTTTTTCTTGCGGTGCTTTCGGAGCCATCTGTACATGAAAATGTCCAGAATAAGTCACATTTGATATAACATTGCATTTAGACATGTATGGATACAATTTCATGTATCCACATAACAGATAACCTATCAAACATGTCTACTGTGAACAAACAGCAACAACAGAAAACTGCTAAGACATAGATGACGAAACAGAAGATCAACGACGAAACAGAAGTTTGAACGACGAAACAGAGGGTTGACCATTGACCAGTTTGATTCGTCGACGTTTTGATTCGTCGAGTCTGTTTCATTCCATTTCTGATTCGTCATCTCTGATTCGTCGTTTGTTTCATTGTTTCTGATTCGTCGTATGTTTGATTCGCCGGAATTAGGGTTAATGTGATTCGTCGATTTGGGGGTTTTTGTGTTTCGCCGTTTTGTGGTTTAAACAAAAAAAAACAAATACAAACACAAACACAAACACATTCAACATCATTGTTTATACCCAAACCAACTTATGACAACCCATATATGATTTCCGATCCAAAAACCCATTTAAAACAGTTAAGAATTTTATCAAACAAAAACCCCTGTTTTTGTTACAAAAACCCATATCCAAATCAAAGCAAATAAACATAATAAACCTAAATCTATCAGATATCAGAAGGAAAAACACAATAATTCCAACATCAACACATGTATTATCAAAGAAAAACAAGGTCTCAAAGGGGTCTCTGAGGGTTTCGGATGAAAAACCGACGGTTCAAAATGTTCGGAATGTGAACCAGAACGTTTTACTACCTTTGATTTTTGTAAGATTTTGATTAAAATCGGATGTTTTGAGTGATTTGTGAGAGTGACCGTAGGTATGGGGTTTTGAGTGTTTGAAGAAGATGAAAAGTTTGATGTTTTGAAAAAGTGAACAACTGGGACCCTTATATACACCGCCTTGATTCGACGAATCTGATACTTCGACGAAACTGGATTGGGCCCGGCGAAACAGAAACTTGGGCTTGGACTTTGGCCTGAATTTAGCCCATGACGAAACTGATTTGGGCTCGTGTGATTCGTCGATGTTTTGACGAAACAGATTTGATTCGCCGACGATGGTCTGATTCGTCGACCCTTCTGATTCGTCGACCATTTTGTTTCACCGACAGTAAATTTTCAAAACACAGACATGATAAAATTTCTGCAGACTGAACAAACTCTGATTTAAAATGAACACTTTTCCATTCTGTTTGAGTTTTCAAATGCAAGAACGTTTTAGAAGAAGGTTTCAAGCTTCCGGCAGAAAACACCAAGCAACAACTTCGGCTTAATCAAAAACGAACTTTACACAAATATACTAAAAGCAAATTTAAAGCACGGTAAACTAAATGAAAATGCGGAAAACTGTTAAAAACACTAAACAACTGTACAAGAGCAATCTTTTTGCGAATCTCAAGGATAAGGAATCATACCAGCTTACGGTCTTAGTCAACATGATTTTGATTTCTGTTTAAAGCTCTGGATAAGTATACTACCTCGATTATCGGTATTGTGGTCCACATAAGCTCAAACTGATCAGACGTAATCATAATTTAAGAGATACGATTAACGGTAAGGTTTATACTTACAAGTCGATGTAAATCCACTCACGACACATTCCCGTATCAAGGTATGCACGAGAATTCATCTTACCGGTGAGTATACCGATTATCATCTGTTTGACCGTATAAAAATGTGAGAAACTCACTTATTTTGATTGAAAACAAGCCCTATGTGATAAAATCACTTATTGATGAGGAACTTGATTTTCAGATGCATGAGGGCACAGGAGCAAGTCCGTGAACAGGTCAGTACTTTCGTACAGCAGAGAGACGAACTTGACTCCCGCAAAGAATCTGTGATAATTTATCACTTATTTTGTTTGGACATGTGATTGTTGATCACTTATTGAGGTCGAATGCAGTATGTACACGTATGTATGGTATCATGGAAGATCTTAGACTTCGTCTCCGTTATTTTTACGGTTTGAGATACAACCATGATACCCAGATGATAAGCAGCATAAAGACCGAATATTTCAGATCTCGGCAATCTCTCAAACGAGATTTCGGTACTAAGACCATATGCCAATGAATGGTTCCCACCTGACTTGAAGTCTGTTAGGTTTGTATCATCCTGCACATTTTAGTCTGAGTGTGAGCCTACCGATACATCGTTAGTAGAGATACTTATCATTTTTCTTTTTGTTTTTCATTTTGAGCACATTGACCGACCACACCAGTGAACTTCATCATTTTCCTTTATCCAAGAAACTCATTTTTGGTTTTTCTATTGTTTTTGAATTTTTGAATTTTTTTTTTTTGAATTTAATTAATTTTTTTTTAACGAAACGACAGAAAGTAAAGACATCTTTTTGGATTTTGAATTTTTGCAATGTTTTTGTATTTTCTTGAAATATCTCCCCCTAAAATTCGCAAAGTTTACGAAAACTAAAATCTTTTTGAATTTTCAAAGTTTATAAAGAAAATATTTACAAAAACGATCAGCCAAAGAAGTTTACTCGGGTATCACCTTAATGCCATTGACCAAAAGTAGATAATCAAAACGTGATTTATGAAAAGCTTTTGTAAACAGGTCGGCACGTTGGTGATCAGTGGGGACATGAACGACATCGATTAACCTCTTGTCAAAACAATCACGTATGAAGTGATATTTAATGTCGATGTGTTTAGTCTTAGAATGTTGCACAGGATTTCTAGTGATCTGTAAGGCAGCATTATTATCAACAAAAATATGGGTAGATAGGAATTCTAAACCGTAGTCGCGCATTTGTTGTTGTATCCAAAGAACTTGGGAGCAACAACTCGAGGCAGCAATATATTCTGCTTCACATGTTGATGTAGCAACACACGTTTGCTTCTTGCACTGCCACGTGACCAGGCGATTTCCTAGGAACTGACATCCTGCTGTTGTCGATTTGCCATCGATTTTGCAACCACCGAAATCAGAATCACTGTAGGCAATTAATTCAAAACTATCATCCCTAGGGTACCAAAGACCGAGGTCTGGGCATCCCTTCAAATAGCGTAAAATCCTTTTGACAGCTGACAGATGAGAGGCCTTCGGGTTTGCTTGATATCTTGCTAGCAAGCACGTTGGGTACATGATATCAGGCCTCGAAGCGGTGAGATACATGAGAGATCCGATTATGGCACGATAGTACGAGGAGTTGATGCTTTCACCCTTCAAATCCGGAGTAATCCCGTGATTCTGCGGAAGTGGGGTACCAATGGGCGTTGCATCTGACATTTGGAATCGGCTCAAAATGTCACCAACATATTTAGTCTGATGGATGAATATCCCAGACTCTGTTTGTTGAACTTGAAGGCCCAAAAAGAAATTCATCTCTCCCATAGCGCTCATTTCGAACTTTTCTTGCATAACACTTTCGAATTGCCTGCACAAAGAGTCATTAGTAGACCCAAATATTATATCATCAACGTATACCTGCACCAGCAGAAGATCTTCATCTTGTTCTTTGATAAAGAGTGTGCAATCAATAAGACCTCGTCTAAATCCATTCTCCAGAAGATAGTTTGATAAGGTTGCGTACCAAGCCCTAGGTGCTTGATGTAGACCATAAAGAGCTTTGTTGAGCAACCAAACCCGATCGGGGTGAATAGGATCTTCAAAACCTGGAGGTTGTTCGACATGCACCTCTTCTTGAACAATACCATGAAGAAAAGCACTTTTGACGTCCATCTGGTAAACTTTGAATCCTTTGAAAGAAGCATAAGCTAAGAAGATCCGAATAGCTTCCAGACGTGCAACAGGTGCATAAACTTCATTGTAGTCAATGCCTTCAATCTGGCGAAAACCCTGAACAACAGTCTCGCTTTGTTGCGAATAACAACTCCACGGTCATATTTCTTGCATTTATAAACCCATCGAGTGCCAATTTTCTTGTAATTCTCCGGTTTTTCAACAAGCTTCCAAACGCCAAGCTTTTGAAATTGCTGCAGTTCGTCCTGCATGGCTTCAACCCACGAATTATCTTTTAAAGCTTCCTTCCAAGATTTCGGTTCTTCTTGTGAAACGTAACACGCGAAGGACCAATCATTTTGGAGACCAGATTCTCTAATAGCTGAATACAAACCAGCACTCTGGTTGTTTCTCAGCTGATTACGCGTCTGCACACCTTGTTGGACATCTCCTATGATATTCTGCTGTGGATGGGTATCGTGTATCCTCATTTCAGAATTTTCAGGAACACGAGCATTAACACCCAAATTGTTAATATTAAGATCAACAACCAATTCCACGCCTGGAATATGCGTAGAAGTGGATGCATTTCCTTCAGCAGTATCATCGACTTGCACATGAGGAGTATCAACAGAAGTACCCTGAACTAGAACAACTGGAGATGAAGTGCCTTCAGTCGCATCCAGATTTTCTTCATCTTCTTCTGATGACTCATTGTATTCAGTAGCATTTTCAACTTCCTCATTTTGAACTGTGTTGTTAGACGAATTAGAACTTTGTGAGTTAACAACAACAGGTCTAACTAATGACGATTCAGCAGCATTGTCACTATCAAATATCATTCTAGCAGCTGCGGAATCTTCATCAAAGGTTGGCAGATCAAAGGAGTTGAATAGCCCATCGTAATCAAACATCCAAGGATCACCTGGAGCTTTAACAGGACTTGTATATCTCTGAACCTTTACTTCACTCCATAGCTCAATCTTTTTGGAAGTCAGATTCCAAACACGAAAATTTGGTGTAGCATATCCAAGGAAGAAACCCTCGATAGCTTTCGCGCCAAACTTTCCATCCGGATCAATCATAGTGCATGGACCGCCAAAAGGTTCTAGAATTGAGAGATCGGGTTTCCTTTTCTGTAGAAGTTCGAAACAAGTCTTGCCATGTCTCTTAACCGTAAGAACTCGGTTTAATGTGTAGCAAGCAGTCGACACAGCCTCTGCCCAGAACTGAACAGGAAACGCCGACTCTACCAACATTGTTCTTGCAGTTTCAATTATTGTCCGATTCTTCCTCTCCGCGACACCATTTTGTTGTGGAGTGTAAGGAGAACTGTATTCATGAAGAATGCCTTTAGAAGTACAGAACTCATCCATAACACGGTTTTTTAATTCAGTTCCATTGTCGCTTCTGATCCTCTTAACTTTCAACGAGTAGAGATTTTCCAACATTGTAAGAAGATCCTTGAGGATGCCAGGAGTATCACTCTTGTGTGCCATAAAAGCTACCCAAGAAAATATAGAGTAGTCATCAGTAACTACTAAACAATAAACATCTCCGAACGTTGTCTTGTGTCTCATAGGTCCAAAAAGGTCCATATGAAGACGTTCGAGAGGCATGCTAACAGTGTTGATTTTCTTCAAAGGGTGAGACTTTTTCGTTTGCTTCCCTTTCTGGCATGAAACACAGATATCTTGTAGATGAAAACTTCTCACGGGCACGCCATTCACAAGATTGTTTTTCACCAAATGGTTCATTTTTCTTAAGTGAATGTGCCCCATTCTTCTGTGCCAAGATATAGACTCCTTCTCCGTGGCTTTCGAGACAAAACATGTGACTTGTGCAGAAGTCGTAATCGCTTGACTCATATCAAGAACATAAAGATCATTGATTCTTGGAGCCGATAAGAGAATCCATTCATCAGGAATTTTGAAACCAGGTTTAAGCACATAACAACCGGCATCATCGAAATGCACGGTGAACTTTTTATCGCAGATTTGCGACACACTGAGAAGATTATGATCAATTTGACGAACATAATTGATCTTATCGAAACATACAACACCATTGGAGATCATTCCCTCTCCGGTGATGTAACCGCCTTTGTCTCCAGCGAAAGCGACATAGCCTCCTTTAATGTTTCTCACATCATATAGAAGCCGTAAGTCGCCTGTCATGTGCCTGGATGCCCCACTATCAACAATCCAATGACTATTAATAGTTCCTCCTGGAACATCCTGCACATATCATCCAATGATTAGTTAAGGATGGGGACCCAAGCCAAAGTGGTCTTGGGTCTTCCCTGAGCATCACAAATAGTGATCTCGATTTGTTGATGATTTTCTAAACGAACAGCTCCCCCTGAACTTTCACTCTTCCTAGGTTTCCAAGTTTGTTTTTGTTTACCAGATTGAGTTTTGTAAACAAATTTTGAAACTTCTGGTTTTAAAGGTGAACTTGGTTCCCTTTGAACAGATTTGACCTTAGATTTTAAAGCCTTTTCTATTTTCTTCACATTTTGATGTCGTTGTTTCGTTTCCTGTTCTTTAACAGTTCTTTTATCATGTTTAGGCGAAACAGGACGACATTTAGGGTGAATCGTTTCAGGTGATGCTCTCTCAACAAATTTCTCTTTCGGAGTGTTTGCACAATCTTTGATGATGTGCCCAAACTCTCCACATTTAAAACACATTCTCCTTTCAACAAACTTAGGAGAACTGGATCGACGATCAGATGTCAAACTTGTATAACCCGAGGTACTTGCTTTTTCATCACACCCGTTTGAATGTTGAGTGTAATTGTTTTGACTATCACGTTTTAAAATTTTGACTTGTACAAAATCAGTGTTTGACTTGTTTTCAAAAGTCTCAATTTTATCTGTACCCCTCGATTCCACAAATTTGACATTGCTGTTTTTCTTCTGATAACGAGCCCCTTTTGTTTCAAATTTTGATTTAGAAACATTTGGCAATTGAGCTCGTTGATCTGATTGTTTACCCTTAGAAGCAATAGGTTGTTGCTTTGAAGGTGATTTCTGATTTCCAAATTTCTTTTTGATTTCAGCCTTAGGAATTGGATTACATTGAGTCACAATAACTCCCGGAATCGACTTTCCCAAAAACTTACTTGTGTTATTTTCAAAAACATTATCAATCGATGATGGATTGACATTTTTAATTGGAAAATCATTATCTGAATAGATTTTAGAATCACCAACCAAAGTGTACAGCACAATATTACTTTTAACGGTAGACACAGGATCTATCACTTGTTGAACAACAGGTTGAACAGCAGGGGTAGGAGGATCACACAGAATATGATTCTCAATTGGAACTTCTACTCCTTTAAGTTTGTCAAGTGATTTATCCTGATTACTCACATCTGATTCTGGTTCATCATCCGACGACTCATAGTCCTCAATGGTTGGAGAACCTTGTTTCGTAGATGTTGAATCTTTTTGCTCAGAAGTTGTACTTGGAGAATTGTCCAATTTGAACCCTAGGCCAGTAGTAACTTCCTCATAATTAAGAGGCACACTGGGTTCAAACCGTGGCATTTCTTCTTCATCAGGCATATAAGCATAATTATGTCTCAAAGGAGGCGGACACTTCTCATACCCAACACCTTTCTTGTTTCCCTTTAGTTGTTGAACATCAATAATGTGATCGAGCACAAATTGGGAGTTAGAATAACTCTCCAACTTTTGCTTGATTGCATCATGCTCGCATTTTACTATGGCTAATTCCCTTTTAGTTTCCTCAACAATGTTAATGTAATCATTTATACTAACTTGTTTATGATAAACAGTTTTTGTCACTTCGGAAACATTTTTCTTTAGAGTTTCAATCATAGATTTAAATTCTTTTTCATGTCTAACTAGAGCCATATTCGCTTCTTTGCATTTAGCCATTTCAACAACTAAACTCTGATTGTGAATATGAATCGTATCACATTCAAGTTTTATTCTATCAAATTCATTTTTCATATACTCACAATCTCTACAGTTGATAAGAATTTCAGATTTTACCTGACTTGTAGAAGCTGAGACATTTGCCATAAAGGCAGTCTGATAAGAAAAAGATCCGTCTTCAGAAAAGAACTTCTCCATTTCTTTAGATGCTACCTCAGCCTTCTTGATCAGAACTGATTTCTGACATTTCAACTCTTCTTCTTCATTCAATAAGTCATCAAGATTAGAACTTGCTTCTTTGCTCACATCAGATTCAGAATGATAATCGCCCGAAGTAGAACTTTCTTCATCAGAACTCCCGGTATTACCAGAACTGTCGTCACTTTCAGAAAATTCTTCCTTATGAACGTGCTTGATGTGATTGATGATCTTTGCATAACACGTTGTTCCTCCTTTATCTTGATCACCTTCCCCAAGTTGTAAAGACCAATTAAACCCTTCATCAGCTTGTACGGTTAATGCACGATTTTCGTTTGATGGTCCAGACTGATTCTGGTTAGTGGTGTTGTTTACAGCCACTATCCCTTTTCCACGATTGTCTTGATTTGCATTTGAAGTACTCGTCTGATTACGGAATGGGTTCTGATTGCCTTGTTTGCTTGGTCGGGTGCACTCACGTTTGAAGTGCCCCTTTTCGCCACAATTGAAGCATGTAACTGCTTCTTTATCAAAACCGTACTTTGTATCCTGTTTGCTTTCCAAAGAACTTCTCCCTGTTCGAACCATAAAGTCCTTCGCCCTTCTAACAGCACTTGCGAACGCCCACTTTATATCCATCAACTCCATTTCATCACGGTTGATTTGTAGATAGTCTTCGTTGGTCAAATTGATGTTTCCAATTTGACCTGCGACCAAACCGCAGTAAGCACTGACCATTGTATTAATAAGTTCCATATGTTCCTTTGCTACTTCAATGCTAACATTTGAGAGGTTTGATGTATCAACTTTGACTGTGTTAGGGTTTGGGGTTGGAGGATTGTTGGTATAATGAGCTTGCTGTTGTTGTGGTTGGACTTGTGGTTGTGGTAGGGCTGGAATAAAACCTCCTCCAGAATAAGCCTGAGGTTGAGTAGTAGAAACTGGAGGTGTATTAGGAATAAAACCTCCTCCAGAATAAGCCTGAGCTTGAGCAATTAAATGCGCTTACGGAAGATAGGCTCTCGGATCGAAGACAGGAGGCGGAGCTGATTGAGGAAACGGAGAAGAGTTTGTATTTGATACAAACGCCGTTTGTAACTTTGGTTGTTGAGCACTAGCTGACGGGTTAAAACCTCTTCCACAATACATTTCGATATTTTGAGGAGCAGCAATGCGTTTTGCTTTCCGAATTTCTTCATCATTCTTATGTTCCAGCTTCTGTACGAATTCATAGATAGTTATAGTGTCAGCATCTAGAACACCGGTATGCTTTAGAAGCTCAATGTATGGACTCCACTTTGGTGGTAGAGAATCAGCAAACCGTGCACAAACTTCCTTTTCACTTGCAGTAACAGCATAAGCAAACATTTCACTAATCAAATGATAAAAACGTGTAGTCATATCATTTAGAGTTTCATTTTCCAAGAACTGAAACGATTCAAACTCTTTCTTCAATAGATCATGTCGTGTCTTTCTAGAAGCTGCATTTCCTTCTCCTCTTGTTACCAAAGAATCCCATAATGTTTTCGTGTCCGTACAATAAGAAAATTGATGATAGATATCTTTGTGAAGCTCTTGGGTAAGAATAGCAAACGACTTTTTCTCAAATTCATATGCTTTCTTGTCATTTTCCTGCATGTTAGAAAAACCTTCGGCCGTTGAGGCTGCTACTTCGAGAGCATTATTGCGTGGAGTAATGAAACACCTCCAAAGATCAGTGCTTTGACCTTGAACATATGTATGGAAACGACATTTCCATGATGGAAACTCGTTCATATGATTCAACTTTGGCGGGCGATTGTTGCTGCCCGTTTCGCTCTCGCTAAGCAAAAGATTTTGAATGTTTTGATTCTGATTGGATGCCAAAGCCCATTGTCCGGCACTTATAGTAGGTTGACCAAAAACATTCTTCACCCACGCTGCTGCGGAGGTCGGATCTTCACGTGGTCTCGAGTCCATACTCCAATCCCATGGACTAGTACAACTCATATTTGATGTATGTATGATAGTACCTGCACAAATTCTTGAAAACACACAGTTAGCAAGCTTTTACAAGTCCTCTGTGTAAAACAGATCTGTTCTCGACGAAACAGATTTCACGAAACAGGTTTGTTTCGTCTAAATGAATGATGACGAAACAGACTTGTGATAATTGTGATTTTGTGGCGAAACAGAAGTTGTTTCGTCAAAGATGTTGTGACGAAACAGAAGTTATTTCGTCAAAGATGTTGTGGCGAAACAGAAGTTGTTTCGTCGACTACTTGTTTCGTCGAAACTGAGTATGAGACAGCTGGTTTAGATATTTAAAATATCTTACTGATCAGTCAATAGATAAGTCTCAGACAACAAGATATTTATTACTGACACAAGGTATGTTTGCAATATCAATTTTCAACGAAAACAGACTTTATCACTGAAACAAATTATCACACTTTTACACAAAAGTCAAGTTATAGTTTTATAAGTTATAACACTTGGTTTTTAACAATTTAACAGATCAAGATCACAGTTTTTATAAGAACAAATATGAAGATTTTCAAGAACACACCCAAGAACATGAGTTTTCCGATCACCGATAATTTTCCGAAACACAAAAATACACAAAATTTTCACTAAAAACCCGGTTTAAAGCATGAACAAACAATCTAACAAGGTTTTTGATAAAAATCTTTAGCAAACAACAACACACAAACAGATTTTATGAATATTTTCCCAGAAATTATGATTTTTCAAGAACAACTTTTCAGAAAAACAATCACAAAAACTTGATAAAAACCGAACAATGTTTGATTTTAAACAAGGATAAGAGCCAATGCTCTGATACCACTTGTAGGTCCCGAAATCTGAGTATCGATAACGAACCGAATCACTTGTTTATAGCAAACACGGTCACGTGTGCGGAATCCACGTAACTATGCCAAATCAAACAAATAAAGCAATAACAACAAAGGATTAATCAATGAAACACACTCGATTGATTAACGGGATGAGAACCGATTACAAACTGATACAAACACAGTTCAGACAGAATTTCGACAGAGTTTTGTTACTGGTTATTATCTCATCTCTGGTTCACAATGAAACAGGATGTTGTTTATATAGTCCCTGGGCCCAAGTTTACGGCGAAACACAAAGCGTGCGACGAAACAGGATATGGGCCAGTCATTGGGCTTGAAACAGCCCATTACACGACGAATCAAAGTGTGATTCGTCATGGCCTTCAATGAAACAGAAGTAAAGGACATTGGTCTGTTTCGTCATGATGTGTTCGACGAAACAGACCTGTTTCGTCGAGGGCTGCATCAGCTGTTCTGTTTCCTGTATACAGACAGCAAACAGATAGAACATATAAACATAGTAATGACCATACTACCCTTTAATGCAACATGCATTGTTCATAATACTTTACATATCAAAAGAGACAAACAAGTCGTACACAAGCAGATAGGAGGATATCTGACTTGGTCAACATAACATACAGACTCGATAATTAATAAAAGACCATACAAAATACATCATTAAACAAGACTAGTCACAGACACTAAAAATGCATCAACAAACTCCCCCTTGTCTGTTACTCATCTTCGGTCTTCTAATCTTCCATCTCAGTGTTGCTCGGACCACGAACTGCCCGAATGTATGCCCCGGTAATAGCAAAAACACGCTACGCGCTGAAATTTTAAAGCTTGACGTGCATCCTGATCTTCATAGAAAATATCATGACGATATAATCTGCTAATATCAGCCTCGGACATGTTGACGATCCACATCGGATCCAACATCCGGTAATTTGCACGATTATCTCTAAACACAATTACAGCTTCATGAGTATCCGAGTCGTAGCACCATAATGCCATGTCTTCAAGAAAATCCTGCTGCATAGGCATCAATGGGATTTTATCTACTACCCTCGGAGGCTGGTACACAAGTTTGTATCTGCAAGTGTTGGTGTCCGGATCAAGAGTAAACTTGATCGGTTGATAGACAGGAAATTGTGGCTTGTATGATTCATCCTTCCAGCCTGTCTTCTTGTTTACTTTAACCAGTCGCTCAAATAAAGTAGCGCCATCGTATTTTGACCGATTGATAAGCTCAAGCCTTGTCAACGCAGCAACATCATAAAATGGCAAGGAAAGAATGCTCAGCAGTGAATTGAAATACAGAATTCCGTATTCACGTTTGATAGCAATGCAGTGTATATCTTGAACAAACATCCAGCATAGAATCCTTCCACTTGGCTTTGCCTTTTCAAATTGCAAGTAGTCTACTTGAGCTTTTTCAGGCACATGCTTGGAGACTTTAGATAGAAACTGTTTTCTCCATTCAGAAAATGCATCTGTGTCTTTTTCAGACGAATTTCGATTCTTTAAGTGCTCGTCTATGTCATCAATATTCTCCTTCATCCAATCTTCATCAAACGAAGAAAATTCAGTACCATCTGTTCGAACATACGTTGATTTTGATGCTTCACCTTCAAACACAATCTCATCAATATCTTCAACATTAGTTGTATCAGTCTCAGTCGACATTTTATCTATCTCAGCATCATCAATTTCTCTCATAGAATGTAGAATACTCAATTGTTCCTGAGAAAGATCTTCTATTAACTCCCCTTCTTCAAGCAACTCTCCCGTAAATGGATGAATAGCCTGTAAAGCAATATCAGCACTGCTTACGATAGAAGAAGTACCTTCTATCTGTTTAACTTTTCCAGTAGAAGTTCCCTGAGATGATTCGACCACTGTAGGTTGAACTGTAACAACTTCAGAAGTAAGTGCGGTTGGCTGCTTCTGTGATGTACCAGAAGTGTCAGGATCCCCTTGGTCTTCCGTATCATCATCCTTTTTCTTCAGTACTTCTTGTTGTTTACAATGATAATCCCACAGAATAGCAAGCCTTCTCTCTTTCTCTTCATCAACAGCCTTCAAGCGATCATTTTCAGCTTTAAGCAAATCAATTTCAGCTTGTTGTCGCTCTATTATTGTTTGCTGTTGACCAACGGTTGACTTCAAGTTGTTAATTTCCACCGATTGTTTAAGTTGATCATGCTTCGTGAGATTACCGAAATGAGATTGTCTCTGAAGACGATCAGCAGCTGCTTCAAGTGTAGAGAATAGGTATCTGATCTTTTCGTCTTGAGAAAATCCGGAAAATGTCCTATGACGTTCAGCACTGATCTGCGAAGTGGTTGCTCTGATTGCAGAAGCCATAGTTCTTTCAGGAACTGCCTGAGGAGTAACAGATGGAGTAGCAGCAGCTGATGTAACAACTGGAGTTTCTGTAGCTGAAGTAACTACAGGAGCTTCTTGTACAGGCTCCTGAGGTACAGATTGTACAGGCTCCTGAGGTACAGATGAAGACTCTTGAGGCACAGATTTCCGAGTATAAGTACTCAAATATCTCCTAGATTTCTTCTTTTGAACTTCAACAGCTTTCTCAGCTCTTCTTTTTGTTCTTCTTTCACCTTCAGGATCCTCTGGAACATATTCTGGATCATCCTCAGTTCTAATCTTTCTATACCTTCTTACTCCACGTATATCGATATACATTTCGTATCCAGGCTCAACTATATGATCACTAGAGCTAGAATCCGATTCATCATCACCACTTGCTGAAGAACTACTAGCTGATGTATCACCAGCTGCACCTTTGCTCGATGTACCAACAGCACCAGTATCACCACCATCATCACTTTCACCACTACTTTCATCACCATCACTACCAGACTCATCTGAATCAACTGGGTCAGGACCAAATTTCTCTATCCTTTTTCTTTCCAACTCAGGTTCTTCATCGTCAGATTGGCTTTCATCATGACGCCATTTATCATTTGCTGGAGCAACATAATCAGGATTCACAAGTGCGCCAAAAAGCTTCCTTGGAGGAACGCTTTCTTTGTATCTTTTGGCGGCAAGAGTCTTGATTAGCCTTAAAGAGTTGAAATTCATCGCCTCTATCTTTAGAAGATCATTGTCAGCTTTAGGAAGGTCTGGATGTTGAACATTCATAATCATTTGCAGAAACCGCGGATACATCCAAAACTTGTTCCCGGTTGTTCTACTACCAGTCCTTGTCATATTCTCTTTCATGTTGCTGAAAATATACTTTGAGATGCTAAACGGTTTGTTTAACACCAAAGCAACCATGAAACCAACGAGATCATCTCCAGCCATATCATATCCAGACCGTCTATTGCTGAGACACTGAATAAGAATATGCAATAAAAACTTGTAGCGTAATGGAAGATCACCTTTGTTGATTTGTTTGACGAAAAGGTCTCCTTTACACTTCATCCTTAGCAAACAGCCTCGTGAACACATGATTGGGATTGAATATGGAGCATCCGGATGATCTTGTAGACGTAGAACTTCATTCAATATCTCCGGAGTAACAACGACATACAGATCATTCACACGACCTCTTATAATATCCTTTCCATCGATTTGGACGACGCTTGCAGAATCCCAGAAAGCTTTAATTAGTGATTTGTAGACGGGTGTCGAGTATGTAACAGCATGATTGATACGTGACTCCCTGATCCACTTCGTGATATCTTTAAATTCCGTGAGCTTGTCTTCAGGATCCAGATATGCAACTTGATTATGACGCTTCTCTGACATAATCTCCTCTTCAGTTTTGTTTTCTTTCTTTATCGCCTTCTTTCGTTTTCCTTTTTCTTGCGGTGCTTTCGGAGCCATCTGTACATGAAAATGTCCAGAATAAGTCACATTTGATATAACATTGCATTTAGACATGTATGCATACAATTTCATGTATCCACATAACAGATAACCTATCAAACATGTCTACTGTGAACAAACAGCAACAACAGAAAACTGCTAAGACATAGACGACGAAACAGAAGATCAACGACGAAACAGAAGTTTGAACGACGAAACAGAGGGTTGACCATTGACCAGTTTGATTCGTCGACGTTTTGATTCGTCGAGTCTGTTTCATTCCATTTCTGATTCGTCATATCTGATTCGTCGTTTGTTTCATTGTTTCTGATTCGTCGTATGTTTGATTCGCCGGAATTAGGGTTAATGTGATTCGTCGATTTGGGGGTTTTTGTGTTTCGCCGTTTTGTGGTTTAAACAAAAAAAAAAACAAATACAAACACAAACACATTCAACATCATTGTTTATACCCAAACCAACTTATGACAACCCATATATGATTTCCGATCCAAAAACCCATTTTAAACAGTTAAGAATTTTATCAAACAAAAACCCCTGTTTTTGTTACAAAAACCCATATCCAAATCAAAGCAAATAAACATAATAAACCTAAATCTATCAGATATCAGAAGGAAAAACACAATAATTCCAACATCAACACATGTATTATCAAAGAAAAACAAGGTCTCAAAGGGGTCTCTGAGGGTTTCGGATGAAAAACCGACGGTTCAAAATGTTCGGAATGTGAACCAGAACGTTTTACTACCTTTGATTTTTGTAATATTTTGATTAAAATCGGATGTTTTGAGTGATTTGTGAGAGTGACCGTAGGTATGGGGTTTTGAGTGTTTGAAGAAGATGAAAAGTTTGATGTTTTGAAAAAGTGAACAACTGGGACCCTTATATACACCGCCTTGATTCGACGAATCTGATACTTCGACGAAACTGGATTGGGCCCGGCGAAACAGAAACTTGGGCTTGGACTTTGGCCTGAATTTAGCCCATGACGAAACTGATTTGGGCTCGTGTGATTCGTCGATGTTTTGACGAAACAGATTTGATTCGCCGACGATGGTCTGATTCATCGACCCTTCTGATTCGTCGACCATTTTGTTTCACCGACAGTAAATTTTCAAAACACAGACATGATAAAATTTCTGCAGACTGAACAAACTCTGATTTAAAATGAACACTTTTCCATTCTGTTTGAGTTTTCAAATGCAAGAACGTTTTAGAAGAAGGTTTCAAGCTTCCGGCAGAAAACACCAAGCAACAACTTCGGCTTAATCAAAAACGAACTTTACACAAATATACTAAAAGCAAATTTAAAGCACGGTAAACTAAATGAAAATGCGGAAAACTGTTAAAAACACTAAACAACTGTACAAGAGCAATCTTTTTGCGAATCTCAAGGATAAGGAATCATACCAGCTTACGGTCTTAGTCAACATGATTTTGATTTCTGTTTAAAGCTCTGGATAAGTATACTACCTCGATTATGGGTATTGTGGTCCACATAAGCTCAAACTGATCAGACGTAATCATAATTTAAGAGATACGATTAACGGTAAGGTTTATACTTACAAGTCGATGTAAATCCACTCACGACACATTCCCGTATCAAGGTATGCACGAGAATTCATCTTACCGATGAGTATACCGATTATCATCTGTTTGACCGTATAAAAAATGTGAGAAACTCACTTATTTTGATTGAAAACAAGCCCTATGTGATAAAATCACTTATTGATGAGGAACTTGATTTTCAGATGCATGAGGGCACAGGAGCAAGTCTGTGAACAGGTCAGTACTTTCGTACAGCAGAGAGACGAACTTGACTCCCGCAAAGAATCTGTGATAATTTATCACTTATTTTGTTTGGACATGTGATTGTTGATCACTTATTGAGGTCTGCATCAGCTGTTCTGTTTCCTGTATACAGACAGCAAACAGATAGAACATATAAACATAGTAATGACCATACTACCCTTTAATGCAACATGCATTGTTCATAATACTTTACATATCAAAAGAGACAAACAAGTCGTACACAAGCAGATAGGAGGATATCTGACTTGGTCAACATAACATACAGACTCGATAACTAATAAAAGACCATACAAAATACATCATTAAACAAGACTAGTCACAGACACTAAAAATGCATCAACAGAATGTGATCCGCCTCGTTCTTCGAGTATACGATAATATCATCGATGAACACTATCACCGACTTGCCTAACATTGGCTTGCAGACCCGGTTCATGAGATCTATGAATGCCACGGGTGCATTTGTTAACCTGAAGGACATTACAAGGAACTCGTAGTGTCGGTACCACGTACGGAAGGCCGTCTTTGTTACATATTCCTCTTTCACTCTGAATTGATGATAGCCCGACCTTAAGTCGATTTTCGAAAACCAACTCGCACTTTGTAGTTGGTCGAATAGGTCGTCTATTCTAGGAAGCGAGTATCGATTCTTTACCGTAAGTTTGTTTAACTCTCGGTAATCTCATGTGCATACTTTCGTCCTTCTTTTTCACGAATAATACCGGTGCTCCCCAAGGGGAGAGACTTGGCCGAATAAATCGCTTGTCTAATAAGTCTTGCAACTGAGACATTAATTCTTAAAGTTCTGATGGTGCTAATCTATACAGCGCCTTAGCCACCGGTTTCGCACCCGGGACTAATTCAATCCCAAACTCCACCTCCCGCTCAGGTTGTATAATGCAACCCTTTTCAATTGTGTTGCATTTGACTCTAACGCAACTTTGTTCAACTTAAAGGTTGCATTAGAAGATCTAATGCAACTTTTCTATAAAAAAGTTGCAAAGTTTTATTGAAATTGCAACCGTTAGTTTAAAATAAGTGGTAAGATTAACGTAGAAATACCTAAAACAAGAAAACAAAGGAAGTTGCTAATACTAAAAAAATAGTGACTTTTAATGATCATCAAGACTTGAGTTAGGGTATTTTGAAATATATGTAAACGTAGAAGCATTGGGCTGAAAAGTCAATTAAAATCATACTCATATATATTTTACTTAAAAATACAGGACACCTTTGTCAAATGATTTTTGAATTTTGATCATATTTTTTTAGTATCAATATAAATCTTGATGATAATTTGTAAAAAAACATTTATTTTCATTTTGCATCTAAAACCTAAAATCTGAACAACCCAATTTGAATCCGACCAACCCGAACTATAAATAGGTCAATTATTGGGTCACTTTTTTTCCGACAAAAAACCTGAACAACTCGGCAAACCAAAAAAAAAAAAACCCAAAGAACACCCCTAGTAATGTGACCCAATAAAGTCCATCATAGTCCATTAAAAACTATAATAAGACATGTATAATATGTTATTGCACATTATGATCTAGTATGACTCGGTACAACTCAGTCCACCCCTTTAAGAGTTTATGTGACCCAATATAGTATATCATAGTCCATTTTGATAAGTTTAATTATTCTTTCGATTGTCGTAGCGAGTGGCGTTAAGTGTAATAAACCCAATCATTACCGATCGAATACTGGTATTGTAACGAACTTAACTAACACTAATCTATCTTCTGCCGCGGAGGAATCCCACTATTATAATTTTTATGATAGTTAGATATAGTATAATTCAAATCTCATTTTATTTTTGTTTTATACCTTACAATTATTTTCTACAAATAATATAGGATAAATTACATTTTTCGTCCTTTATGTTTGTATCATATTGCAATGGATGACCTTTAACTTCAATAATTACAGTCACAATCCTTTATTTGAAAAACTTATTACAGTCTAGGTCCTTTGGCCCTAACCTGATTAAAATTTTCAGTTAGATCTAGTCATGTGCAATGCACATAAGGGTAAATTCGTCATTTTACCATCTTAGGGACTATTTGTGTAAGTTCTGAAACTTTTGAACCAAAAAATAAAATAAACTTGTTTTACTCTTTTAATCCCCAGTCACAACAACCACCATCACAGTCAAACCACCTCCATCTTCAACCCGTTCAAGCCTGTCTATGAACCAAAGTAAACCCCAATAA
This sequence comes from Helianthus tuberosus, assembly GCA_030545235.1. Taxonomy (NCBI): domain Eukaryota; kingdom Viridiplantae; phylum Streptophyta; class Magnoliopsida; order Asterales; family Asteraceae; genus Helianthus; species Helianthus tuberosus. The sequence continues at coordinate 9,289,786 of CM060362.1, forward strand.
AAATAATGTTGCAGACCAAAAATATTTATGCTCCGGCAAGACACCGGAGCCTCTTAATCCGCCACTGTCGTCGTTCTGATGTGCCTCACCCACATACTCTTTCTCTCACACTTTCTTTTTCTCTGTAAACCCACCCAACCCAACCACTGTAACCACACCATCACAACTCTGACCCCATTTTGTACATGGCATTCAAATCAGCAATTGTCTTCTTAAACAAAGATGTGTTTAAATGTAACAAAGAAAGCTCGACATTCAATGGATCAAGGTTAAACCCTACCTGAAAGCAAATACAAGAACCCTAATAAAAATAAAGTGACTAACCTGATTCCAAATCAGCCATTAATCGATGTCAAGCCGAACAAAGGAGAAAACAGAGAGCATATATTGATTGATTTACCGAAAATTCTTGTTGATTATGATCTTCATTGTAATATGCGGGAGATTAGGTTACGCTGAACTGCAATGATATGAGGGGTTTTAAACCCAAAGAAAGAAAGTTCAGAAGATGTTTACTTACAATTTCTGTTTTGGGTTTTCTTTGTGTGTACTGGTAATTCTGACAATTTTTAATTGATCTGATAAGAAGATTCGACAAAGTTGAAATTAGGGCTTATAAAAATATCACACTTGGATGAACATGCCCTGGATAAGCAGGGTACAAGTTAAAACAAGGATTGCAGGTCTGTGAAGCGATTTGGTACAAAACGTAAATTGGATCAGAGATGAAGTTATTGCGTGATCGTAGTTACAGATAAAGGGAGAGAGAGTGTGTTAGATAGAGAGAGGGTATGTTTGAGGGAGAGAGAGGGAGATGTGTATGAGAGAGAGAGGGGGTTTATTTGTTTAAATATATTTCTAAATAAAATGAGTAAAATTACCTTCATACCCTCATGTTCAAAGCACATGTCATACTTAACTGAAAATGTTAACCTGGTTAGTGGTAAAGAACGTATGGTTAGGGGTGTTCAAAAAAATCCGAATCCGAAACCGAATCCGAAATATCCGAAAACCCGTATCCGAAATATCCGAAATTTCGGATATCCGAAAATCGGATAATCCGAAAATTCGGGTTCGGATTCGGATGCTAGTTTTACAGATTTTCGGATATTCGGATTATCCGAATCCGAAATCTTAAAAAATAATAAAAATAGATATATTTTAATATATCATATATATCATGATTTTCTAATTCAAAACTCAATAACAAAACAATTAAAACACATTCCACGCGCGTTCAGTTCAGTCATTCACATTTCCCACTTAGAGAAAAGGGTTTCTCTTTGGATCTCAAACTTCAGCGCCGCATCCTCTTCCCTGCGGGCTGCGACATCGACCCTCTCCGATCCGGCAAGCATCCTCTCCCTCGTCATCTATCTCGGTGTCTTCGGTGACAATCGATTTCTTAAACTTCAGCGCCGCATCTGTCTCGTCATCTGCGGGTTCGGTTCGACTTTCTCCTCTTTAAATCCTGTATCTAACTGATAATTTTCGGATGTTTTGAGATGTATCTAACTGATAATCGATTTGTAGATACCTGGATATTGTTTGCTTTTTGAGTTCACATCTTCATCAGATCTTCAAAATGTAATAGATATTAGTTTTCATTAATGTATTAGATATTTGGATCTACTGATTTTTTTTCCAGATTTGATTGTTGAATTGTTGTTATGTTTTTCTTGTACAGTTACCAATTCAGATTAGTTTTCATTAATGTATTAGATATTTGTATTAGTTTTCATTAATGTATTAGTTTTCATTATGTTTTTTTTTTTCCAATGGATAATCTTAATGAAACTAATTCAGATTGTGAGTTATGTTTTTCTGTTTTTTTTTCAAGTTCGGATACCCGTTTAGATATCCGAACCCGAATCTGAAATTTCGGATATCCGAAAATCGGATATCCGAAATTTCGAATTCGGGTTCGGATGTGAATATTTCACTATCCGAAATTTCGGATATCCGAAAACCGGATTATCCGATCTTGAACACCCCTACGTATGGTGTAATGAGTTTTACAAATAAAGGATTGTGAATGTAATTATTGAAGTTAAAGGCTATCCATTGCAACCCGCTACAAACATAAAGGACGAAAAGTGTAATTTACCCAATAATATAAATTTTTTCACCCAAAGTTTTGAATTTTACTTGAACGGACCCAAAATTTTTGATAATCCCACCCTTTTATTATATGTTCCCTCCTAATTTTCATAGATTTCCCCCAATTTCCCTTCCAGACTTCAACCACTCCCCTCGTTTTTTATGAAACCCTAGATCGGTTACTTTGAGGGCGAATGTTCGATCGCCCCTTCTTCTTCTTCTTCTTCTGTCATATACATCTTTTTCAGTATATGTTATCATCCATCCCTCATTCTTCTCTGTTTCCAGTCGACTACCCCTTCTTCACACCCAAATTCGACCAAAATTAAAGTTAAAAAATGGTAAGGCAGCAACAATGTAGGTGGTTATAAGGTATGCTTACCACTTACGATCTGGTAGTCTTTCTTTTCTATTCATTTCATTGTTCTTTACTTCTTTTTATCCGTATGTTGTAGAGAAATTATTTGTTTACCAACATGCTCACCAATTGTTTGATGAATTGCCTATCACCGGGACTTGTTAGGTTGCATTTTTTTTCTCCCCTTTAAATGCTTTTATTTGTTTATGTTATAATCTAGGAATTAGTCAAGCATAAAAGAATCTAAACTGCAATTTATCAGTGGTTATATGACCTTACATTTGATTCCATATCCGCTTATCTTGTGAGGTATAGCTAAAAGGCACTATGTTTCAACATTATACTCGTTCAATGTGTTTATTTATCTGCATTTTCTTTTTTATATCCTTGCTGCTCAGATTGTTTTGAACTGTATAGTTGCTAAATAATAAAATCATATATTAAACTTCCATCCCAAAGAGAAATGGCCCTGATTTCTTACTTTACTTTAGCCCCCAAAATGGTTGAGAAGCCTATGCTGATCATATCCACCCAACTATCATCTTCATGCATCACCACCATCATCATACATATCTATACGTCGACATCTCTATTCTTAGGTTTGATTTTATAGCCCGCTTATTCCATTTTTTACAACTCACCAACTTGATTAGCACGTTTACAACTTGGTTATCACTCACCACCCGCCTACTCTTTCACACATTTTAAAAAATGGGTTAAACGAGTTAATCCAAGCTTTCGATGATTTCTGTTAAAAATGTTGATTTATAATATATAAACAAATTATATTATAAATAATGAAATTTTTACCTTTAAATAAATTAGTCATAATTAAAATTTTAAATTGTTATTTATTTTACACTTAGCTGCACTATGCTCTCTTTATACTGAATAAAAATGTTGTTATTGACACTTTGAGGAATAACAAGAGGTTATTTTATCCTTGTAACATATAACATATTTATTCATATATAAATCATGAATTATTTGAGTTAGTGATTAGAAGTGGTTCAATTACGATAAGTTGTTTAATTGCAGGTCGTTGGTGGTTCAATCGGTGCTTCAACCCATCTTTAAACCCAGGTCAGTATAAAAGAAAATGAATATGTTCAACTGATTAAAATATGTGATTTTGTGTTTATGTGAAAAGATGCAACTATGTTGTTTTGTTTATTTATACCGGTTCAAACTGAATATGCGTTTTAATTTTGTTTGAATTGATTTGCATGGCCAAATCTATTGTTATATCATCACCAGTAGAAAACACATTCATCTTTGGACCCATTTGACCTTTATTGGATAGAAGAAAATTGAAGAAAACACAATTTTTTTTTTTTTTTTGTTAAATATTACTATAAACTTTAGGACACGTGGGACTTGTGGAATGTTAGAGATTAGATGTATTTACCTAGACAATATCCTAAAGATGGAAGTGCTTTTGTGACAACCCGAACTTCCAAGGTTAGTCTTGTAACTCCGATCCTCATTATTCTTCGTTCATATGTGTGACCGTGTCAACTGTTATTACGTTAGGTGCTATTATAACCCTGTTAAATCAAACACACATGGTAACCCCGTTATACTACATGTTTTATATTTGGGCCGTGTATATCAGCCCAAACTCTTGAAGCTCGAACCCGGCAGCTTTGCCATCTGTTAAGGTAGCCCACCTACATGGGCTTGAGCCCATTCCGGCTATCATGTAACCGCCCCAAACCTGAGCACGTATAACTGGACCAGAATCATATTTGGGCCGGATAGAGCCCAAGTGGATCATGGTTTTGGGGGCCGGCTGTTGAATTTGGAATATACACACACACATGAAGTTACGTAACTGGATAGCACAAACATATTCAAACCCTAGGCTTCCCGATTCGCGACGGCAGTAGACGCAAACCTTCCCCCCCCCCCCCCCCCCCCTCTTCAAGACTCTATCTCGCTTAATTGGTGCCCTCGGTTAGTTCTTGTGCCTTCAATCTGTTGTGTTTATAAGATTTTATGCTAGTTGATTGTGTTTTGTTTGAATTGTTACTTATGAAAGATCTTGTCGATATGGACTATGTGATTCTTAGTAACTTCTTTGATCATGTATAGAAAACGTAGAAACCGTATTGATAAGGAGTATATGTGGTTTCATATAAGTGATGATGAAACGGATTAGGATTGCATATGTGTAGATAGATGATAGTTGCATGTGAATAAATTAAATAGGTCAGAGCATGTTTATTTTAAATGATCAGAGCATGTGGTTGTATGACATCAGTTGGGACATTCAAAACTTAGATCATGGGCCGCACATGTTGAATTCGATTAAGTGAATATGAGTGATAAACTGTTATATTGTGTCTAGATTTTGGGAACTTTAAATCACAGAGATTCGATTATAATAGTACTACCTCCGTCCCATTAAATGCGTCTTATTTTGAATTTTCAAAGTCTTTATTTATAAACTTTGACTTTAATTATATATTTTTTTTTGTTATATAAAACTTGATGAAAATTAACCTGATAAAAACACTTGTAAAACACACTCAAATCATATAACTTTCATTAAGTATTATCTAACACAAACAAAATTATTTAAGGTCAAAGTTTATAAATAAAGACTTTGAAAATTCAAAATAGGACACTTTTAATGGGACGGAGGGAGTAATTGATTTGGAGTAAAATGTGTCAGGACTTGTGTAATGATCAAACCTTATTAAATGAGGGGTTGTTTTGTGTAGTCACATGTGGGGGTCAGAAGTATATGCGCATGAAATGTTGTCAATCTATTACATTGAATGTCAACTTTGTATATATTGTATGCTTATTATCTCTAATTGTGGGCATGTGTGATATATACTGCATTGAACGTTAATTACATTGATATGCATACATTGAATTTAATTAACTGCGAGTGTTCATTGAAATAATTGGTTGTGTATGCTAGTTGTTTTTAATTAATTTAATATGTATGTGTGTGAATTAAGTTAGCATATACATATCATGTGTTGAATTAAATAAGCAGATGGTTTAAAGTATTAACCTACCACATATATGTATGTTAAATCAATAGTAATTAGACGAATTATTTTATGTAATACAAGTTGGCTGTGGGTCTATTATCTCGAACATTATGTAAGAGAAACTGTTCGTTGTGTGTTACTGCCTGCCAAAAAGTATTACATTAGAGCTCGGGTTGTTTGGACATTAGGGTATTGCAGAATCCTATACGTATACTCACTATGATGACATTATACCTTAGGTCGCGAGTAACGGACCTAACATTTGTTTAACTTTAGAAGTACATTATCAAACCGAGCACCCTAAGGTGAGTTCATCTCTTGATCATGCGTCCCGGTGGTTGGGACAGTCAGTGGGTATCCCGGGGAGGGATAGGTCTTTTGGGTAAAAACGGGAATGTTGGATAATATACTCATCCTATCATCTTTAAAGTCCCCCCGTGTTGTTAGGTTACCGGGGAGGTAACATGGTATTAGTTAGTAGCGCTACTTAGGTTTGACAACCTCACCCCGTACCTGGGAGGACGAGTGTTGAACTAATGACCTAGTCATGACCAATGCTTTGATAGGAGCATTGAAGAAAGGGCAAAATAATCAGAAGCCGTCTTGTATTCGGGTTATTATCAACCTTACTTTTGGATTTAAATTCAATGGATTAACTAAACACTTGGTAACTAACGTTTTCGTAAAACTATGAACTCACTAGCGTTGTCTGATACACTTGTTGCATGCTCGCAGGTCGTTAGATGTCTTGGATTGGAACTTGCTGTCTGGTGTAGCTGGAGTGGTCATGGGTAGATCTGGATGGATACATGTGATGGAATTATTGATAATATATACTGGTTTGAAACAGTTTAACTATGGTTTTCCATTTTGTTTTCGCTGAACATGTTGGTTTTCATTTAAACTTGTTAATGGTATTCTTCATTAATAATTGAGGATTTTGTTTAAAAACTTGTATGGGTTCAATGTAGTTAGTGGCTCATTGTTGGTACGTCACACGCCTAGTAGGGACATTCCCTAGGTGGTATTTTGGGGGTGTGACACTTTGGTCAATTCCTTCTCTCTTTTCTTAATATTTCTTAATTCTCTTTTGAAGGAACATACCAATGAAAAACTACAAACCTTCAGAAAATGGAAGATTCTTTTACAGTCGTAATGACTAGGGGTGTGCATGGGTCGGTTTGGGTCGGTTTTTACTATTAACTATAACCATAACCAAACTTCGGTTATGGTTAATCGGTTATGAAGTCGGTTTTGTTTTGGTTAATTTCGGTTACGTAACCAAGCAATGTTTGAAATAAATAGGGGTTGTGTACGATTTAAACTTAGCTTGAGCCTATTTTATAAGATAACGAAGACTAAACTTTTTTGTTAAACTACCGATTTAGAGTTCTTTTTAATAAGGTAATTCTCAAACAAAAACAATAATGGCCATAACACCTTAGTTCTTTCAAAATAAATGGCATCTACATCAAGATCATTTTGTTACTAACATACTTTTATCTTAGTAAAAACCCTCTATATGGTTTTGTAAAACACAAATCTATTATATAAAGTGAACATCACAACTTCGGTTCGGTTTCGGTTATATTCGGTTAACCAAAGCTTCATAACCATAACCATAACCGATTGAGCGGTTATACAAAGTTTCATAACCATAACCATTGGTTATATTGGTTATCGGTTATTAGTGGTTCGGTTATGTCGGTTATGGTTCGGTTATCGGTTATGGTGGTTAATTTGCTCACCCCTAGTAATGACCAAGGAGCATGATGGCTAGCTTCGACTTTACGACTTTACGGCACAAATTTTCTGGTGGACTTAGGGAATCATTCATAGCAGGCCTTGATTTTGGAAAAGAAACACATCTTAAAATGCAAAAAGAAATTGAAGAGCATACTTTGAAAGAAGCTATGCATAAAGATGGACAAGGAATGAGCAAACTTGAAGCTACAATGCGAATTATTATGGAAAAGCTACCTATTGACGTACTTAGAAATGAGTAGGAGGTTTTCGTTATGTTTTATCACGAGGTGTCGCTAACTCTCGCATTGCAGCGGGATGCTGATTTTTTAATGTTTTAGGTATCATTAAAAATTGTTATTGCCAAAGATATAGTCAGTCATACACATCTTCCATCGTTTTTTATTGAGTTTTAGTTACTCAAAAGAAAGAAAAACATTTTCAAAAACAACTAAATTTCAAGCTAAATCAACAACAACAACAATAAGAATATGGTAAACTAACTTTAATATTTAAAATTTTGTGAACCTGTTAATATGATTCTAAACTATCACGTTTCAAGAACAACTACATGACTGTAAACAGATGCAATATGTTTTTACATCGGATTTTAAAAGAATGATACGTAATGCTTATTTTCTTTATATATCGTTATATGATTAAATCATTTATTATGTTATATTTTGATGAAACTTCAATGCTTTGCAAGTGTTTTTTGTTACCCAGTTACATTTTTGAAAAGAAATCTTTTGTGGTAATAAAAAAAATATTATATACTTATGTGTGTGTCTATATATATATTTATATTGAATTTTATTAAAAATATAACGACAAAATTATACAAAGTGAAATTTCTTAATCTAAATTCTAATGCTTGTATTTTATATTCAACTAAATAAAAGACAAAAGGAATGTATAATGGTAACGATAGTAAGTAGGATCATATTAGGATTTTGTTTATTTGTATTTAAATCATTTTCTTCCTTGTACTGGTTATAGAGATAACTGTCAAGGGCCAGTGGGCCACCACCATAACCACAAAATCTTCACATTATATCTTCACAATATATGATTAGAGGCCACGATGTAAGATCTGCATAACATCAAAATCAGACCCTCAATACATATTTCACTATGTCGTACCGAAAACGTTGATATTTTGTGGCTACCCTTCGTAACGACTAAACTCCTCATCTTGTTTGTGGTGACCGAGAAAGAATTTTGTAAATGTTTAATAAAGTGATAACATGGCCGGATATTGATGGTGGCGCTGGGGGTTCTGTAAGATGTGAAACCGTGGCATAAGAAGGGGGATATGTATATGATTTGTTAAATGGATTTTCATTTATTACATACATGGCTTTTCATATTCAACATATCTTCGTTCGAATGTTTATCCCTTTCCATTTATAACAAACATGTCTTTTCATATTCCCTTACATTCAAAATGTCACATAGCCAATGATCTCTAGATCAAGTGGTGGAAAGCTTGCATTTCTTTTAAGAGATGCAAGTTCAACTCCCACTTGGTGCAGAGTGAGGCATTAGTGGGCAATGATAGGAGACCCAGGGAAACCTAGGTTGGATCCTTGAGCCAAACGTGTCACACCCCCAAAATCCACCTGCGGAGTATCACCGCTTGGAGGCGTGACTGACCAGGATCCAGCCACCAATCATATTGAACAAGCATGTAAGTAATAATAAAATCCAACTAATACAATTGGTGTCCAAACAAAACATAGTTTAAGTTGCAAGCGGAAGCATAATGTCTAAAACCAAAGCATAAGTAAATAATGTTTAAGTTTATCATGAACACTCAATGTCCATACTCCACAGCGACTCTTCTCCATGCAAGCTCCTGCTAACCTATTGACCTGCAAAGCATGTAATAACGAGTCAACAACAAAGTTGAGCGAGTTCACAGTTGGGTGTTTGTTTTAAGTTGTTTCGAAAATAGTTTCCTTTAGCTGGCAATCCCTGTCGTTGGGGGTTACCCCATAGTTGAAAACGTTTTTAGTTTAATCTCGTTTACTCTGGCTATCCAGCCGTGGGGGCTACCCCATGTTTAATTATCTGGCTCTATGGCCGTGGGGGCTACCCCATGTATATACTACTAGACTCGTTACCATATCGACTGCTGACTGTAGTCATGTTTAAGTGCCCTGAACTGTCAATGTCTATCATCATTGACGTGCCCAGATCCATTAGTTCACGCCCGTCCTCTGCGGTACGGTGTGAGGCTTGTCAAACCTAAATAGCGCTATCTAACTAATGACCCGCTCGCCATTGGCCCGGCGATTAAGTCGATATAAAAAGGAGGGACTTCGTGATAGAGTTTTGGTCTAGTGAAAGTTAACTGTCCATAAGGACTAGGAATTATATTCCTGAACCCGTACTGTCCCACCCAAGAAGGACGAGGAATCCATATTCCTTAACCCATTCCCAACCCCCGGGGAATCCCATGCTTTGTAGAAAGTGTGAACTCACCTTGGTTTGCTCGGTATGCTAAAGTATGTGCTCACAAACAATCAGTCAAGTCCTAGAGTACGCACGTGTACATAATCAGTTTATATTCACGAAGTTCACGTATAAGTATAATCATAGTGGTTACTGAATCAATGTTCACCGAATGGCACAAAGCACGTATTCAAAATCATACAAGTCATGCTTAACATTTAACAACAGTTAATTAATCCAGTTAACTCTTAACAGAAATAAACTAAGTTATTGTGTTGTTTTTCCCACTCGACGAAACACCCTTGTTTCATCGTGAATCCCCTTCGACGAAACACCCTTCGTTTCGTCGTGATACCCTCGACGAAATGCACCCGTTTCGTCGTGTTCATTTCGTCATAATAGGTTTCGACGAAACGTATTTGTTTCGTCGTGTCTGTTTCGTCGTGAGGAACGTTTCGTCAATAATCTGTTACGTCGTTTCATCAGTTACACAGAAACCCTAATCATCGATCATCAACAACAAACAAACAGTAATCATACAGAAATCATCCGGTATTCCTCAAATCGATAAACATGGTTCCAATACTTAACATCCGATCAACAAGAACATCGAGCCCATTCACATACAATCACGGTATCAGATTCGATAATATCGGTAAATCTATTTCATCGATCAATTTCCTATTTGGTTAAATCAACAAGTATCCTGATTAAACATTAATCAAATCGTCAAGATCACAAACATCAATCATTAATCATCGTCAACAAACCCTATTCTATACCAAACGGTTAACAAGCAATCCTATTAGTCATGCATTTACAGATCATCATAACATTCATCAATAATTCATAAACAAATGGTAATGACTAACCGGAAAACTAAGCGATTGATACGAACGAGATGGATAGACTTTCGAATGGGGAGGGGCTGCCGTCGGTGCACAGGAGAGCTCTAGGGTTTTGATTTGTGATAAAAAGATGTGAAACTGAGGCTGTTTCACATTTAAATACCCGAATTAACGTGTTGGGCCCTTAATGGGCTTCGGCGAATCGATGGGCCGACGAAACTCCTGTTTCGTCGTGATGAAGATGACGAAACACATCTTGTTTCGTCGAGGTGACTTATGGCGAAACGCCTTGTTTCGTCGAGATGCATTATGACGAAACAACTCTGTTTCGTCGACCTTGGTTATGGTGAAACACTTTGTTTCGTCGAGCTCAATTAAGGTTTAAATAGTTTAAGTTTCCAAACAAGTTACATGATATACTATCAAACACCTTAATCACATTAAACGGATAACATAACAAACAAACATCTCAACATATAATCCAACGTGTACAATTACAAAGTAAACAAGTCGTGTGAGCAAACAACTAAGCAAGTAACGTGCAATTAATGCGAATAAGGAATCTTGGAAATTCGAGTTGTCACATTATCCCCAAGTTGAAAGAAATTTCATCCCGAAATTTGGTACGTACTCACTGAGGAAGCTAGTTAAGTTGCATGGTTTTCCCGGTTTTCCTGGGGTGTCACATCCTCCCCCCGTTGATCTGGAATTTCGTCCCGAAATTCCGTAGCTTCAGCCTCAGTAGTGGTTGTACTGTTTGCAAATAGTTGGGGATACTTTTGTTTCATCTGATCTTCGCGTTCCCAGGTGAACTCTGGGCCACGACGTGAGTTCCAACGAACTCGAACAAGAGGTATTCTGGTGTGCTTGAGGACCTTAACATCTCGGTCCATGATTTCAACTGGTTCCTCGATGAATCGTAACTGCTCGTCGATAGTGAGCTCCTTCAAAGGAACTATGAGGGTCTCATCTGACAAACACTTCTTCAGATTCGACACGTGGAAAACGTTGTGAACTGCACTGAGTTCTGTTGGTAAGTTCAGTCTGTAGGCCACCTTGCCTATTTTCTCAATGATTTCGAATGGTCCGACATATCTCGGATTAAGTTTGCCTCGTTTGCCAAAACGAACCTCACCCTTCCAGGGTGAAACTTTGAGTAGCACTCGATCCCCAACCTGGAACTCGAGTGGTTTCCTGCCCTTATCGGCGTATGCTTTCTGACGGTCATGAGCTGCCGCCATGCGCTGTTGTATCTGAGCAATTCTTTCCGTTGTGTCCACTACAAGTTCTGGACCCGTGATCTGACTATCACCCACCTCTGCCCAACAAAGAGGTGATCGGCATTTATGCCCGTACAATGCTTCGAATGGAGCGGCTTGAATGCTGGTGTGGTAACTGTTGTTATACGAAAACTCCACTAACGGGAGATGCTTTTCCCAGCCGTTGCCGAAATCGATTACACATGCACGAAGCATGTCTTCTAGAGTTTGAGTAGTGCGCTCAGACTGCCCATCCGTCTGAGGGTGATAAGTTGTGCTCATGTCTAAACGAGAACCAAAAGATTTGTACATTGCTTGCCATAGTTCTGAAGTAAAACGTGCATCACGATCCGAGATAATAGAGGTGGGCACCCCGTGCCTCGAGACAACTTCCTTAAGGTATACATCTGCTAGAGTGGAGAACTTATCTGTTTCCTTGATAGCCAGGAAGTGTGCAGACTTTGTGAGTCGATCCACGATCACCCAAATAGTATCATTCCCACGTTGTGATCTAGGCAGGCCAGTAACAAAATCCATGGAAATTTGCTCCCATTTCCACTGTGGTATTTCTGGTTGTTGGAGTAGGCCTGATGGTTTCTGATATTCCGTTTTGACTCTTGCACAAGTCAAACACTTGCTAACGTAAGTTGCTATGTGAGCTTTCATGCTAGGCCACCAATATGTAGTTTTCAAGTCGTGGTACATCTTATCCGAACCAGGATGTACTGAGTAGCGAGACTTATGAGCTTCATCCATTACAAGCTCGCGTAAGTTGCCATAGTGTGGGACCCAAATGCGTCCTGTTACATAGCAGGCGCCATCTGCCTTTTGTTCTAGCCGTTGCTTTGGGCCGCGTAGAGCTTCAGCCTTGACGTTTTCGGGTTTCAATGCTTCTACCTGAGCATCTCGTATCTGAGAAGGAAGACTAGACTGGATAGTGAGTTGCAACGCTCGTACACGCCTAGGTGTAGTATCCTTTCGACTGAGGGCGTCGGCCACCACATTGGCTTTGCCCGGATGGTACTTTATAGCACATTCGTAATCGTTCAGTAGCTCGACCCATCGACGCTGACGCATGTTTAATTCCTTCTGTTTGAAGATATGCTCGAGACTCATGTGATCGGTGTAGATGGTGCACTTGGTACCGTATAGGTAATGTCTCCATATCTTGAGTGCAAAAACAACAGCTCCCAGCTCTAAATCGTGCGTAGTGTAATTCCGTTCGTGAATCTTAAGTTGGCGCGAAGCATAAGCAATGACTTTATCCCGTTGCATCAACACACGTCCAAGATCCTGAATTGATGCGTCGCAGTAGACTACAAAATCGTCTGTGCCTTCAGGCAATGAGAGGATAGGTGCGCTACAAAGTCTATCCTTTAAGTGCTGAAACGCTGTTTCCTGTGTATTACCCCAACGATAAGCAACACCTTTCTGTGTCAGTAGTGTAAGCGGCTGTGCAATCTTTGAGAAGTCTTTGATGAACCTTCTGTAGTAGCCTGCCAAACCCAAGAATTGGCAAATTTCGGTTGGTGTGCGAGGTGCATGCCAGTTCTTGATCGAATCTACCTTGGATGGATCAACATGAATCCCATCCTTGTTTACCACGTGGCCTAGAAAGTGGACTTCACGAAGCCAGAAGTCGCATTTTGAAAACTTGGCGTACAGCTGTTCCGTTCGAAAGAGTTCCAAAATAAGTCGTAAGTGCTGCTCGTGTTCCTCCTGACTCTTCGAATAGATCAGGATGTCGTCGATGAAAACAATAACGAAATTGTCAAGATAAGGTTTGCACACTCTGTTCATAAGATCCATGAAGACCGCAGGCGCGTTTGTTAGCCCGAATGGCATGACTAGAAACTCGTAGTGGCCGTAGCGTGTTCTGAATGCTGTTTTGGAGACGTCCTCATCCCGGACTCTCAGTTGATGGTAACCTGACCTCAGGTCAATCTTCGAGTAATAGCTCGACCCTTGCAACTGGTCGAATAAGTCGTCGATGCGTGGAAGAGGATAGCGATTCTTCACGGTCACCTTGTTCAGTTCGCGGTAATCTATGCACATGCGGAAAGTACCATCTTTCTTCTTCACAAACAATACGGGAGCTCCCCAAGGCGAAGAGCTAGGGCGAATGAAACCCTTATCCAAGAGTTCTTGTGGTTACGTAGAGAGTTCTTCCAACTCTGATGGAGCTAAACGATAAGGTGCTCGAGCTATAGGCGCTGCTCCAGGAGCTAACTCTATTTGAAACTCGACTTGCCTATGAGGCGGAATGCCAGGTAATTCCTCGGGGAACACCTCAGGATAGTCACGTACGATCGGAAAATCTTCTATCTTCTTCTCTTTCTTCGAGGTGTCCGTAACGAGAGCCAAAATAGCAGTGTGGCCCTTTCGTAAACACTTCTGGGCCATAAGGAAAGAGATGATGCTCTCAACAGCACCCCTCTTGTCGCCACGAATCATGAGGGGTTCATCACCTGAATGAGGAATACGGACAATCTTTTCATTGCAAAGAATCTCTGCTCGGTGTTGGGATAACCAATCCATCCCAATGACAACATCGAAACTACCCAGAACGATAGGAATGAGGTCGATAGAGAAGGTGTGACCAGCAAGAACAAGACTACAACTCTTGACTACGTGTGTGGCCTCTAAACTTTTACCATTAGCTAACTCTACAGTGTGCTTGGTGTTCAATAGTGTTGGGGTACGCTTAAGCATTTGACTAACTTTTAAGGACACGTAGCTAGTATCGGCACCCGAATCAAATAAAACCGCAACGTAAAAGTCTTCGAGAAGGAACTTACCCGTCACAACATTGGGATCATTCCTCGCTTCACCTTGGCCAATAACGAAGACACGACCCCTTGCACCATTGTCGTTGTTACCCCCGTTGTTTCCATTCCCCTGGTTGTTATTATTGTTGTTGTTGTTGTTCTGGTTCCGGTTCAGTTGGGGACAATTTCTCTTGAAATGGCCTTCAGCTCCACACTGAAAGCACCCTTTGTTGTTACCTTGCTGCTGCTGTTGCTGGTGCTGATTCTGTGGGGCTTGTTGTCGCTGACGATTCTGGTTTGCGGGGTATAAACTTCTGCAATCCTTTGCAGCGTGACCTGGCTTGTTGCACCGATTACAGTTACTCCTGGTGCATGGCCCGCTGTGGTGTAAGTTGCAGCGATTGCATTTGGGGTGATTTCCTTTGTACCCACAATGACTTTGATTACCCGATGATTGATGACTAGGGCTCTTGTAGTCGTCAGTCCTTCTCTGCTGAGACTGAGATTGAACAGAAGTCGAACCCTTGCTTGAAGCTCCATCCCATTTCCGTTTGTTGTCAGTAGGAGCATCCGAAGTAGCTGTAGCACTTATGCGCTTTGGTAACCTGTTCTGTTCCACCGCCTGATTAGTGAGACGATGAACCAATTGAACCACTTGCTGAATGGTGGCGAGGTTAGCCGAAGTCACATGACTTTGGATTTCTAGCACTAAGCCCTTAAGGAATAGTTCAATGCGTTTGATGGGAGGATCCACCATAGTAGGATACATAATAGCAAGCTCATTCGATCTTTTCGTGTATGCTTCAATTTCCGACCCCGTCATCTTGAGGTTGAAGAACTCGACTTCCAGTTTGTGAATTTCATCACGATTGCAATACTCCTCTTTGATCATTTCCTTAAAGTTGTTCCATGGGGTGGCGTTAGCAGCAGCCAACCCCAGCATTTGAACCTGAGCGTTCCACCACGTGAGCGCTAAACCCTCGAGAGTGCCGGTAGCATACTTCACCCTGCGTGCCTCAGGGCATTCACACATCTCGAAAACAGATTCGAGCTTTTCAAACCAGTGGAGGAGTCCAACGGCCCCTTCAGTGCCACTGAAAGTACTGGGACGACAGTCCATAAAGGTCTTGAAAGTACACACAGGAGGCTGAGCGTGTTGACCTGTCGTGTGCGTAAGAGTAAACAAAATTTAGCACAAGTGTTGGTTTACGAGAGTAGGATCTAATGATCCTAGAGTAAGTTGTGATGGCAGGTTATACCTCCTGCCTGGGCGGCTGCTAGTGCTGCAGTAACTTGTTCAGTGATCAAAGCCGCCAACTAGGCTTGGGTTAGGTTAACGCGTCGACTCATGATCTTCATATCAAAGGAAAACATGAGTGAGAGAGGTTCGCGAAAGTGCGATGGCAGAAGAGAGTAAGCACACATGTGTTTTCGATCAATAGTTGTTATGTGTTTTCGAGATGCATTGTGACGAAACAACTCTGTTTCGTCGACCTTGGTTATGGTGAAACACTTTGTTTCGTCGAGCTCAATTAAGGTTTAAATAGTTTAAGTTTCCAAACAAGTTACATGATATACTATCAAACACCTTAATCACATTAAACGGATAACATAACAAACAAACATCTCAACATATAATCCAACGTGTACAATTACAAAGTAAACAAAGTCGTGTGAGCAAACAACTAAGCAAGTAACGTGCAATTAATGCGAATAAGGAATCTTGGAAAGTCGAGTTGTCACAAAACGGGTTTTACCGGTAATTTCACCATCGTGCCTATGGGCGGGTGGGTTACCGGGTTTTCCCCGGAATTGGTGGTGGACTCGGGTTACTCTCGGAGTACTCCGTTTGGTCCAGTGGGTGTCCGGAGAGTGATCGGGATTAATTCTGTTGGCCGTTCAAAAAAAATGCCACATACCGCATGACCGATGGAATGATTTGTATGAAGGTTCAAAACTTTATATAAATTGAAGGGTCGTGACTTTTAGCAAAAGTTATAGCGGTTCGAATGGATGCAAAGTAAACTATAAATATCAAAGGGTTATCTGTGTTAATTAAAGAGGTATGTGTTAATCAAAGAGACATGTGTGCCAGGGTACATGTTGCTTTTTGTATAAGAGATATAATTGTAATTGACAACTTTAATTCAATTACAGTGTAATTGTGACTTTGGTCATATGTTGTATTACGATATAAGATATCTATAATATTTATGTTATTATTGTGTTGGTTTAATTGAGATACTAGCTATTGCATATTAATAGAAATTTTAGTACTTCAAACGATGATGTTATAGAGTTGTATTTGATTGTAAAAAAGGTTGCATTAGTGGATGGTTTAATATTAAAAAACGTTGCATTTGAATGTAGCAAAGGTTGCATTGTAGTGTATCAATGGTTGCATTTGTTGTATTAAAGGTTGCATTTTATTGTTAGAAAAGTTGCATTAGCATATAAAAAGGTTGTATCATAAAAGGTTGCATTTGTATAAAAAATGAAACCCTTTAAAAAAAGGTTGCATTATCTAACAAAAAGGTTGCATTAGGTCTAATGCAACTTCACCTAATGCAGCTTCTGATAAAAGGTTGCATTAGGCCTAATGCAACATTTTATCGGGATTGTTTTAGCTTTCATTTTCTTGTAGTTATCCCCAGTAAGTCTTTCGGGAATACGTCTTCAAAATCTCGTACGACGGGTACATCTTCAACCTTGCGCGACTCTTTTTCCGCATCACGCATGTAGGTTAAATAAGCCTTACACCCATGATGAATGAGTTTGCGGGCTTCCATCATCGAGGATATTATGGGGTTGCAGCTCTTTTCCCCATAAATAATAACATGCCTTCCGCTCGGAGATGTTAGTTGTATCTCCTTACAGAAGCATATCACTTTGGTGTGGTATCGAGATAACCATTCCATTCCATTCCAATCACCACTTGGAATTTCCCCATCGACAAGGGTATCAAATCAAGTAAGTAATCCTCTCCATCAACATTTAATTTGCAATTCCGACACATATCACAAACAATAAAACTTTTATTATTACCTACTTCTACTCCCATAGGCATAGGTAATTTCGTTAATGTAAATGAAGGATGTTGAATAAATCTATGTGAAAGAAAAGATTTATTTGCACCCATATCAAATAAAATGTGTGCGTGAATATTATTTATGCTAAATGTACCTGAAACCACATCGGGTTCAATCTTGGCCTCAGCTGTAGTTATGTGGAAGGATCTTGCCTTAGATCTTGGAACTTCCGTCTTTGTGTCGCGCATCTCTTTTTTTCCTACCAACTCCGGGCACTCAGATTTCTTGTGACCCGGTTGGTAACACTTTTAGCATACCGACACCTTGCCGGGGCAATTCGAAGCCTCATGTCCCATTTTTTCGCACGTAACACTCGGCTTGTTCTTAAGGAAACATTCGTCTCGGTGGGCACGCCCACATATCTTGCAGCTAGGTGACCCCCCTTTCACGTTCCCCTTCTTTGGGAACTCGTTCACCGTTTGTTTCTTCGTGGGGATTGGATTTGTATCCAACGCCCTCCTTTCGACTCTCTCTATTTGTTTCTTTAACTCTATCTCTCGCTGCCGTGCGACATTTACAATCTCCGTGAGATTTTCATATTTTGAGGGAGTCATAAACTCCCGACATACCGCACTCAACATATTATAGTAATAATAGATCTTTTGCTCTTCTGTTTGCACCAACTCATCACAAAACCTCAACTTGTCGAGAAACATTCCCGTGATCTTGTCAATTGTTTTACCTTTTTGCCTTAACTGGATAAACTCTTCTTTAATTTTGTTAAGAGTAAACTGTCATTTTGGTCCCTGTGGTTTGGGCACTTTTGCCATTTTAGTCCAAATCTCAAACTTTTTACATCTGGGTCCCTATGGTTTGCATTTTGTTGCCATTTTAGTCCAAAACTCAAAATCCCTGATTTTTGACTGTTTTAATGTCCCCTTTTTGTCTTTATCTGAAGGGGTAGTTTGGTCATTTAATTTTCATTAAAGCAATTCTTTTATTAAAAAACCCCCAAATATAAAAAACCCCTGATCATCATCATCTTCAACCTCTGCACCTCAAAAAACTCAAACACCACCACCGCCTCCACCATCACAACCTGCAACTACCTCCACCACCATGAGCTTCCAACAGATTCAACAGTGTCAAGTCAACATTCAGCGACAAACCTTGTTGTGTAGGTCGCCAAGCACCACCACTTTATTGCTTCAATTCGTTAATTGATAATGAATTTAACAAAATAAACAAACACAAAAGTGTAAAGAGTCTAGATTAAAAAAAATCATATTTCAAGAGAAAATAAATTAAATGCAAGGAGACAGGCTCAGATCTGTAATTGGGGGATGGGGACAAAGAAGAAACGAGTTACGCCATGGCTGCAGAATACACAGTTGCTTGGTGAGAGAATGTCAAATTCTTTTTCACTATGCCATTTGGATTTTGCCCCGCCAAGATGCGAGTCGGATCTTCAATGTCCCTTTAATTTTGCTCAGGATACTCTGATCATCATAGCCTTGAAACACCGGCCATCACCACCACCGATCAAAACTTTTTACTCTAATGACGGCGGCTCCACCAGCAGCAGCAAACACCAGCCACCATTGCCCCCATCTGCCACCATCGCCCCCATCTGCCATCACCACCCCCATCTCTCTACACCACCTCTCAATCCCGCCACCTGCCATCACCCACTCCCACCCCACAACCACCGTCACCACCACCCACCTGCCACCACCACCCAACCTGCAACCACCAACACCAGCAAACACCATCCACCTGCCACCACAACCATCGTGAAAACCCCTCAAATCCGAAAACCCGCCATTCACTAGAAACAAAAACTCAAAAATCCCCAAATATTCACTAGAAACTTCATAAAACACCCAAAATCCCCAAATAATCAGTCATCGTCAACCACCCCTATTTACAGATCTGAAAAGAAAGAAGAATGGAGGAGAGATCTGTGTAGAGAGAGAGAGAGAGAACTACGAGAGAGAGAGAGTGTGTATGGCGGTGGTGAACGGTGGTGATGACGGTGGTGAATGGTGTAGAGAGAGAACTGAGAGAGAGAGTGTGTGTATCTGTGTTGAACTGAGATAACTGAGAACGGTGGTGAACTAATATATATTATATATTATATAATATATAATTAATTTTGTTTTAATTTATTAGAAGAGTAAAATCAGAATGACCAAAATGCCCCTGCACTAAAGGACAAAATAATCAGGTTTCAACAGTCAAAATAGAGGGTTCTTGGATTTTGGACTAAAATGGTAACAAAATGCAAACCACAGGGACCCAGATGTAAAAAGTTTGAGATTTGGACTAAAATGGCAAAAGTGCCCAAACCACAGGGACCAAAATGGCAGTTTACTCTTTTGTTAATCACGGCTTTCGGGCTATGATGTTTAAGGAAAGGAACTTTAAACTCTTCCCATTTCATGGCCCTTGTAGCCTCAATCCCTTATTCCTTCTTAAGATTGTCCCACCAATCCTTCGCTTGACCCCTCAATTGACCAGCCCCGTTAGTTATGAAATCGGTTATGTCACAATGAGTCCGCTCGAAGATTCCTTCCATGTCACTTATCCACTGTTGGTAGACGATAGGATCTACTTCCCTATTATAGATTGGAGGTTTACATGCCGTGAATTTATCATATGGACACGCTTTCTTCCCTTTAGTCTTGTCTATTTCTGGTACAAGACTTTCTTTTAGCTCGTTCATTCTTTCCTCTACAATTATAGGATTGAAGTTTGTAGTCTATCCATAAATTGGGGTAGACTAGCCACTAGAGCTTCTTCGACTTCCTTGGAAACCTTCTCTCGTATCCCCTCTCTCATGAGGGATACCGTATAATCACCCGTTCTGTGACAACCTGTACTTTCGACCCTGGTTAATTACGTAGAGTACCTGTTGAAATACTATGTATTATTATTTAATAAATAATAACGACCTATTACGAGTGATACATCATTCAATTGACAATCACGGTGACGATTCACCACAAATTTGATACACACAGTTGTATACAGGGGTATACATTTATTTATATGAGTTGTTTTTATTGAATATGAGTTTTTTCTTAAAAGCTTAAAGCTAGAAGCTCCTAAAAGCTCCATGCCAAACATACCCTTAGTCGTTTGGATGAAAGCTAGTAAATATATTTTATTTATTGAGTAAACTTCCGTTTTACTCCCTGTGGTTTGATCACTTTAATAGTTTTGCCCCAAAACTTTAAAAATAGCCAGTTTACTCCCTGATCTATGAAGCATTTAATGATTTCACTCCCCACCTCTAACTCCATCCAAAATATTTGTTAACTAAAAGGGTATTTCAGTAACTTTATAAATAAAAGCAAGGGTATTTCAGTAATATATAACATATAGATACACTGTGTAACACCCCGTCCCGGAACGGGCCGGCGTGTCACAATAACGGTGGTCAGATCAAAAACATAATTCCATTTATACTTAAATGGAATACAAGGCTTTACAACTTAATAAAGAATATCTCATCCATTACAATTATCTCTACTGTCTTGTCCAAACACTCGAGCACTCTTCCATACCCCCTGTCCCAGATTGTCCTGATAACCTGACGTAAAGAAGAAAACACAACAAAGAAAAACGTACGTCTGAGCAAAATTTTGAAAAGTTTTGCCCAGTGTGCGGATAACGGAAGATAAAAGCTTATTTTATTTAATATCCGGAGTTAACTTTTTGTGAAAACGTTACGATGCATAAACATAATCATAATCATATCTTACGGATATACCCATGAGCAAACTGAAAACGTGACAATACACAGGTAGCTACTCCTGCATACTTATCACACGAAATGGTGAGTTGGCATACCCTCTATCCATTTCCTTATAACTTAAAATCCTAGGATCCGATCCATACGCCTCCTAATATATGTACCACACTTGTACTTAAGGGACACCGTGAACTAATCTCTCCGTCACGGATGGAGCACATGAGGTTGATGCCACAACAACATGCTCGTGGGACACTCCACGAGAAGCGATACTCAGGGTATCAGAGTACGAATGGTCTTATTCACATAACTTATAAAACTTATTTTCAGAACAGAACAGAACTTATTTTCATAACAAAACAGAACTTATAAACTTATATTCAGAACAGAACGGAACATATATTGGAACATGCGATAATGAGTACAACTTAACAGAAAAACTATCGCATGACATGAAAACTAAAATCAAGGAATTCAACGGACTGTCAAATGAATCAATAATCAAAGACGTGAGGAGTTTTAAAAACAAGACATAATAATTTAAAACAATTTGACTTGAGTAACATAATACTTATATATCATATTAAACTTGTAACTTATTTACTTATAACTTATAAGTCTTAAGATATTTAACTTGTAACTTTGTAAAATACGAATCTTTGGCGAGATTGAAAATATAAGAGTGGAACCAGTCATCAAGGTATGGTTATCAATCCTATCTTGACAATTTCGTCCCCAAAATGTGGTTTATTAAACGAACAAGATAAAACCTTGACTCGTTAATAAGGAACCACTAGAGTTGAAAATGAAACTCGTATAAAGTAAAACAAAACCTTTTCAGAATGTTTGGAACTTATTTCCTAACTTAATCTTAATACGGAACTTGTATTCAATTGACATAAATTAAAAGAAAGGATTTTATCCGTACTCAACGGACATAAATCTAAAGAAAGGAATCTATCTGTACAGAACTTATAACTTATTTCATAACTTAATCTTAATACGGAATCTATTTGTACGAAACTTAATCTTAATACGGATCTATTCGTATGAAGCTTATAACTTATTTCAGAACTAAATCTTAATACGGAAATCTAAAATCAGGAATAATATACTTGGATCAAAACAACATAAACTGAACTAAAGAATTCTATCCAACGGACATAAATCGAAAGGATTCTATATGTACCTAACTGACATAAATCAAAAGAAAGGATTCTATGAGTAAGGAATGTATAACTTACTAAATCTTAATACGGAATTCAGAATTGGCAGAAATCGAATGAAAGGAATTTACCCGTATGACATATCAGAATTGACAGAAATCGAAAGAAAGGAACCCGTACTATATATCAGAATTGACAGAAATCGAAAGAAAGGAATCTACCCGTACGATATATCAGAATTGACAGAAATCGAAAGAAAGGAATCTACCCGTACGATATATCAGAATTGACAGAAATCGAAAAAAAGGAACCCGTACTATATATCAGAATTGACAGAAATCGAAAGAAAGGAACCCGTACTATATATCAGAATTGACAGAAATCGAAAGAAAGGAATCTACCCGTACGGAATTTATAAGTTATACTTAGATCTTAATACGGACTTTAAAATCAGAAATGATATACTTGTATCAAATGAAGTAAATTGAAAGAAAGGATCCTATTCGTACGGAATTCATAACTTAATCCTAATACGGAACTTAAAATCATGACTTAATCTTAATACGGAATTCTTATACTCAATTGACATAAATCGAAATAAGGAATCTTTTATAAAAACAACATAAATCGAAAGGAAGGAACCTATCCGTACTGAATTTATAACTTATAACTTAGATCTTAATACGGATTTTAAAATCAGAATGATATGACGCAAATCGAAAGAAAGGAGTCTATCCGTACTGAACTTATACTGATATTAAATGACACAAATCAAAAGACAAGAGTCTATCCGTACCCAACGGACATAAATTGAAAGGATTCTATACGTACGGAACTTATAACTTATTTCTTAACTAAATCTTAATACGGAATTTAAAATCAAGAATGATATGACATAAATCGAAAGAAAGGAGGCTATCCGTACTGAACTTATAACTTATAACTTATATCTTAATACGGACTTTAAAATCAGAATGATATGATGCAAATCGAAAGAAAGGAGGCTATCCGTACCTTAAATTTTCCAAGTGATGCTACCTTGTTTTCAATTGTAGATTTATACGGGCAGAGTTTAGCCTAATGATTATTTTCTTAACCTAATTTGCTCACAAACTAGGTATTTAACTTAATACAGCATTTACGATAACTCACGAGATCAAATTCTCACAATGAATGACAAAATGCAATACTTTGCCCATCGAATTAACGATGATCCGTTGAATTAACAACGAATGACAAGGTATACTACTTTACCCATCGAATTAACGATGATCCGTTGAATTAACAACGAACGATAAAGTATAATACTTTACCTATCGAATTAACGACAATCCGTCAAATTAATGACGAACGATAAAGTATAACCCTAATGTGGGCGGCACTTAAACATTCATTAGATATTTGAATCAATCGGACAATGAATCGTAGCAGCGATTGAGTTAATACCCTGTTCTGCAGCACCCCGCTATGCTTAATTTGTGATTAGTGTGTGTTAATTGAGTAATCGGACAATATCTCAGCCTAATTTTGGAGTTTGATCGAAGTTTTTGTGCCCAGAATCGAGTGCCAAGGCCTGCTATTTATACACGAAATTTGAGAAGCTTACGGACCGTAAGCTTAAGAAGGTTGAGGTCCGTAAGGCTGCTTACGGACCGTAAGCATCATAAGGTTACGGTCCGTAAAGGACACCAATGCACTAAATGGTTGCCACGCGTGGGACTAGTGCTGGTGAGTCGACAATTTCTGAAAATTTAGCTTCCTCCGCAAGTTATTAGGATAATTATCAAGTGGGTAATACCCCCCCCCCCTGAGTTTTAGGGGCCCTAATCCTGATTCTGAAAATTCTGAAAATCTTAGGGTTTGTACAGAATTACTTGGGTGTCTTAATTAGGGTTTCCTATTGGACTATAAATCATAAGGGTTGTTTCCATTTTTGTTTTAAAATTTTCGGGTGTTACAAATCTACCCCTCTTAAAAAAAAATTTCGTCCTCGAAATTATTGCATACCTATATATATATATATATATATATATTAATAATCATACTTGATCGCGACCCACTATGATCAATAGTCATACTTGAAATAAAGCTAGAGTAAAAACAATGAAGATGACGAAATACTTATGTTCGAGACTATCATGAAGTGAAAAGAAAAGTCGAAATCCTAACCCAATGTCTACCCATTACCTCACAGGTCTTATCTTATGTTTAAGTTTTCTACAGGAAAGAGCCTTTGCTCTGATACCATAGCTGTAACACCCCGTCCCGGAACGGGCCGGCGTGTCACAATAACGGTGGTCAGATCAAAAACATAATTCCATTTATACTTAAATGGAATACAAGGCTTTACAACTTAATAAAGAATATCTCATCCATTACAATTATCTCTACTGTCTTGTCCAAACACTCGAGCACTCTTCCATACCCCCTGTCCCAGATTGTCCTGATAACCTGACGTAAAGAAGAAAACACAACAAAGAAAAACGTACGTCTGAGCAAAATTTTGAAAAGTTTTGCCCAGTGTGCGGATAACGGAAGATAAAAGCTTATTTTATTTAATATCCGGAGTTAACTTTTTGTGAAAACGTTACGATGCATAAACATAATCATAATCATATCTTACGGATATACCCATGAGCAAACTGAAAACGTGACAATACACAGGTAGCTACTCCTGCATACTTATCACACGAAATGGTGAGTTGGCATACCCTCTATCCATTTCCTTATAACTTAAAATCCTAGGATCCGATCCATACGCCTCCTAATATATGTACCACACTTGTACTTAAGGGACGCCGTGAACTAATCTCTCCGTCACGGATGGAGCACATTAGGTTGATGCCACAACAACATGCTCGTGGGACACTCCACGAGAAGCGATACTCAGGGTATCAGAGTACGAATGGTCTTATTCACATAACTTATAAAACTTATTTTCAGAACAGAACAGAACTTATTTTCATAACAAAACAGAACTTATAAACTTATATTCAGAACAGAACGGAACATATATTGGAACATGCGATAATGAGTACAACTTAACAGAAAAACTATCGCATGACATGAAAACTAAAATCAAGGAATTCAACGGACTGTCAAATGAATCAATAATCAAAGACGTGAGGAGTTTTAAAAACAAGACATAATAATTTAAAACAATTTGACTTGAGTAACATAATACTTATATATCATATTAAACTTGTAACTTATTTACTTATAACTTATAAGTCTTAAGATATTTAACTTGTAACTTTGTAAAATACGAATCTTTGGCGAGATTGAAAATATAAGAGTGGAACCAGTCATCAAGGTATGGTTATCAATCCTATCTTGACAATTTCGTCCCCAAAATGTGGTTTATTAAACGAACAAGATAAAACCTTGACTCGTTAATAAGGAACCACTAGAGTTGAAAATGAAACTCGTATAAAGTAAAACAAAACCTTTTCAGAATGTTTGGAACTTATTTCCTAACTTAATCTTAATACGGAACTTGTATTCAATTGACATAAATTAAAAGAAAGGATTTTATCCGTACTCAACGGACATAAATCTAAAGAAAGGAATCTATCTGTACAGAACTTATAACTTATTTCATAACTTAATCTTAATACGGAATCTATTTGTACGAAACTTAATGTAACACCCGAAAATTTTAAAACAAAAATGTAAACAACCCTTATGATTTATAGTCCAATAGGAAACCCTAATTAAGACACCCAAGTAATTCTGTACAAACCCTAAGATTTTCAGAATTTTCAGAATCAGGATTAGGGCCCCTAAAACTCAGGGGGGGTATTACCCACTTGATAATTATCCTAATAACTTGCGGAGGAAGCTAAATTTTCAGAAATTGTCGACTCACCAGCACTAGTCCCACGCGTGGCAACCATATAGTGAATTGCTGTCCCTTACGGACCGTAACATTAAGAAGCTTACGGTCCGTAAGCACCCTTACGGACCGCAACCTTGGGAAGCTTACGGTCCGTAAGCTAGTGAAAATTCAGCTATAAATAGCAGACATTGGCATTCGATTCTGGGTGTTCAAACGACGAAGAAATTCTCTTCAGGCACCGAGAAATCGTCCAATTACTCTTCCAAACACACACGAAACACTAATTAGTATAGCGGGGTGCTGCAGAACAGGGTATTAACTCAATCGCTGCTACGATTCATTGTCCGATTGATTCAAATATCTAATGAATGTTTAAGTGCCGCCCACATTAGGGTTATACTTTATCGTTCGTCATTAATTTGACGGATTGTCGTTAATTCGATAGGTAAAGTATTATACTTTATCGTTCGTTGTTAATTCAACGGATCATCGTTAATTCGATGGGTAAAGTAGTATACCTTGTCATTCGTTGTTAATTCAACGGATCATCGTTAATTCGATAGGCAAAGTATTGCATTTTGTCATTCATTGTGAGAATTTGATCTCGTGAGTTATCGTAAATGCTGTATTAAGTTAAATACCTAGTTTGTGAGCAAATTAGGTTAAGAGAATAATCAGTAGGCTAAACTCTGCCCGTATAAATCTACAATTGAAAACAAGGTAGCATCACTTGGAAAATTTAAGGTACGGATAGCCTCCTTTCTTTCGATTTACGTCATATCATTCTTGATTTGAAATTCCGTATTAAGATTTAGTTAAGAAATAAGTTATAAGTTCCGTACGTATAGAATCCTTTCAATTTATGTCCGTTGGGTACGGATAGACTCTTGTCCTTTGATTTGTGTCATTTAATATCAGTATAAGTTCAGTACGGATAGCCTCCTTTCTTTCGATTTACGTCATATCATTCTGATTTTAAAGTCCGTATTAAGATCTAAGTATAAGTTATAAATTCCGTAGGGGTAGATTCCTTTCTTTCGATTTCTGTCAATTCTGATATATAGTACGGGTTCTTTTCTTTCGATTTCTGTCAATTCTGATATATCGTACAGGTAGATTCCTTTCTTTCGATTTCTGTCAATTCTGATATATCGTACGGGTTCCTTTCTTTCGATTTCTGTCAATTCTGATATGTCATACGGGTAGATTCCTTTCATTCGATTTCTGTAAATTCTGAATTCCGTATTAAGATTAAGTAAGTTATACATTCCTTACGCATAGAATCCTTTCTTTTGATTTATGTCAGTTAGGTACATATAGAATCCTTTCGATTTATGTCCGTTGGATAGAATCCTTTAGTTCGGTTTATGTCGTTTTGATCCAAGTATATTATTCCTGATTTTAGATTTCCGTATTAAGATTAAGTTCTGAAATAAGTTATAAGTTTCATACGAATAGATCCGTATTAAGATTAAGTTATAAGTTTCGTACGAATAGATTCCGTATTAAGATTAAGTTATGAAATCAGTTATAAGTTCTGTACAGATAGATTCCTTTCTTTAGATTTATGTCCGTTGAGTACGGATAAAATCCTTCCTTTTGATTTATGTCAATTGAATATAAGTTCCGTATTAAGATTAAGTTAGGAAATAAGTTCCAAACATTCTGAAAAGGGTTTTACTTTATACGATTTTCATTTTCAACTCTAGTGGTACCTTATTAACGAGTCAAGGTTTTATCTTGTTCGTTTAATAAACCACATTTTGGGGACGAAATTGTCAAGATAGGATTGATAACCATACCTTGATGACTGGTTCCACTCTTATATTTTCAATCTCGCCAAAGATTCGTATTTTACAAAGTTACAAGTTAAATATCTTAAGACTTATAAGTTATAAGTAAATAAGTTACAAGTTTAATATGATATATAAGTATTATGTTACTCAAGTCAAATTGTTTTAAATTACTATGTCTTGTTTTTAAAACTCCTCACGTCTTTGATTATTGATTCATTTGACAGTCCGTTGAAATCCTTGATTTTAGTTTTCATGTCATGCGATAGTTTTTCTGTTAAGTTATACTCATTATCGCATGTTCCAATATATGTTCCGTTCTGTTCTGAATATAAGTTTATAAGTTCTGTTTTGTTATGAAAATAAGTTCTGTTCTGTTCTGAAAATAAGTTTTATAAGTTATGTGAATAAGACCATTTGTACTCTGTTACCCTGAGTATCGCTTCTCGTGGAGTGTCCCACGAGCATGTTGTTGCGGCATCAACAGCATGTGCTCCATCTGTGACGGAGAGATTAGTTCACAGCGTCCCTAGGTACAAGTGTGGTACAAAGCTACTAGGAGGCGTATGGATCGATCCTAGAATTTAAGTTATAAGGAAATGGATAGAGGGTATGCCAACTCACCATTTCGTGTGATAAGTATGCAGGAGTAGCTACCTGTGTATTGTCACGTTTTCAGTTTGCTCATGGGTACATCAGTAAGATATGATTATGATTATGTTTATGCATCGTAACGTTTTCACAAAAAGTTAACTCCGGATATTAATAAAATAAGCTTTTATCTTCCGCTATCCGCACACTGGGCAAAACTTTTCAAAATTTTGCTCAGACGTACGTTTTTCTTTGTTGTGTTTTCTTCTTTACGTCAGGTTATCAGGACAATCTGGGACAGGGGATATGGAAGAGTGCTCGAGTGTTTGGACAAGACAGTAGAAATAATTGTAATGGATTAGATATCCTTTATTAAGTTGTAAAGCCTTGTAATACATTTAAGTATAAATGGAATTATGTTTTTGATCTGACTACCGATATTGTGACACTTCGGCCCATTCCGGGACGGGGTGTTACAGCTATGGTATCAGAGCAAAGGCTCTTTTCTGTAGAAAACTTAAACATAAGATAAGACCTGTGAGGTAATGGGTAGACATTGGGTTAGGATTTCGACTTTTCTTTTCACTTCATGATAGTCTCGAACATAAGTATTTCGTCATCTTCATTGTTTTTACTCTAGCTTTATTTCAAGTATGACTATTGATCATAGTGGGTCGCGTTCAAGTATGATTATTAATATATATATAGGTATGCAATAATTTCGAGGACGAAATTTTTTAAGAGGGGTAGATTTGTAACACCCGAAAATTTTAAAACAAAAATGTAAACAACCCTTATGATTTATAGTCCAATAGGAAACCCTAATTAAGACACCCAAGTAATTCTGTACAAACCCTAAGATTTTCAGAATTTTCAGAATCAGGATTAGGGCCCCTAAAACTCAGGGGGGGTATTACCCACTTGATAATTATCCTAATAACTTGCGGAGGAAGCTAAATTTTCAGAAATTGTCGACTCACCAGCACTAGTCCCACGCGTGGCAACCATATAGTGAATTGCTGTCCCTTACGGACCGTAACATTAAGAAGCTTACGGTCCGTAAGCACCCTTACGGACCGCAACCTTGGGAAGCTTACGGTCCGTAAGCTAGTGAAAATTCAGCTATAAATAGCAGACATTGGCATTCGATTCTGGGTGTTCAAACGACGAAGAAATTCTCTTCAGGCACCGAGAAATCGTCCAATTACTCTTCCAAACACACACGAAACACTAATTAGTATAGCGGGGTGCTGCAGAACAGGGTATTAACTCAATCGCTGCTACGATTCATTGTCCGATTGATTCAAATATCTAATGAATGTTTAAGTGCCGCCCACATTAGGGTTATACTTTATCGTTCGTCATTAATTTGACGGATTGTCGTTAATTCGATAGGTAAAGTATTATACTTTATCGTTCGTTGTTAATTCAACGGATCATCGTTAATTCGATGGGTAAAGTAGTATACCTTGTCATTCGTTGTTAATTCAACGGATCATCGTTAATTCGATAGGCAAAGTATTGCATTTTGTCATTCATTGTGAGAATTTGATCTCGTGAGTTATCGTAAATGCTGTATTAAGTTAAATACCTAGTTTGTGAGCAAATTAGGTTAAGAGAATAATCAGTAGGCTAAACTCTGCCCGTATAAATCTACAATTGAAAACAAGGTAGCATCACTTGGAAAATTTAAGGTACGGATAGCCTCCTTTCTTTCGATTTACGTCATATCATTCTTGATTTGAAATTCCGTATTAAGATTTAGTTAAGAAATAAGTTATAAGTTCCGTACGTATAGAATCCTTTCAATTTATGTCCGTTGGGTACGGATAGACTCTTGTCCTTTGATTTGTGTCATTTAATATCAGTATAAGTTCAGTACGGATAGCCTCCTTTCTTTCGATTTACGTCATATCATTCTGATTTTAAAGTCCGTATTAAGATCTAAGTATAAGTTATAAATTCCGTAGGGGTAGATTCCTTTCTTTCGATTTCTGTCAATTCTGATATATAGTACGGGTTCTTTTCTTTCGATTTCTGTCAATTCTGATATATCGTACAGGTAGATTCCTTTCTTTCGATTTCTGTCAATTCTGATATATCGTACGGGTTCCTTTCTTTCGATTTCTGTCAATTCTGATATGTCATACGGGTAGATTCCTTTTATTCGATTTCTGTAAATTCTGAATTCCGTATTAAGATTAAGTAAGTTATACATTCCTTACGCATAGAATCCTTTCTTTTGATTTATGTCAGTTAGGTACATATAGAATCCTTTCGATTTATGTCCGTTGGATAGAATCCTTTAGTTCGGTTTATGTCGTTTTGATCCAAGTATATTATTCCTGATTTTAGATTTCCGTATTAAGATTAAGTTCTGAAATAAGTTATAAGTTTCATACGAATAGATCCGTATTAAGATTAAGTTATAAGTTTCGTACGAATAGATTCCGTATTAAGATTAAGTTATGAAATCAGTTATAAGTTCTGTACAGATAGATTCCTTTCTTTAGATTTATGTCCGTTGAGTACGGATAAAATCCTTCCTTTTGATTTATGTCAATTGAATATAAGTTCCGTATTAAGATTAAGTTAGGAAATAAGTTCCAAACATTCTGAAAAGGGTTTTACTTTATACGATTTTCATTTTCAACTCTAGTGGTACCTTATTAACGAGTCAAGGTTTTATCTTGTTCGTTTAATAAACCACATTTTGGGGACGAAATTGTCAAGATAGGATTGATAACCATACCTTGATGACTGGTTCCACTCTTATATTTTCAATCTCGCCAAAGATTCGTATTTTACAAAGTTACAAGTTAAATATCTTAAGACTTATAAGTTATAAGTAAATAAGTTACAAGTTTAATATGATATATAAGTATTATGTTACTCAAGTCAAATTGTTTTAAATTACTATGTCTTGTTTTTAAAACTCCTCACGTCTTTGATTATTGATTCATTTGACAGTCCGTTGAAATCCTTGATTTTAGTTTTCATGTCATGCGATAGTTTTTCTGTTAAGTTATACTCATTATCGCATGTTCCAATATATGTTCCGTTCTGTTCTGAATATAAGTTTATAAGTTCTGTTTTGTTATGAAAATAAGTTCTGTTCTGTTCTGAAAATAAGTTTTATAAGTTATGTGAATAAGACCATTTGTACTCTGTTACCCTGAGTATCGCTTCTCGTGGAGTGTCCCACGAGCATGTTGTTGCGGCATCAACAGCATGTGCTCCATCTGTGACGGAGAGATTAGTTCACAGCGTCCCTAGGTACAAGTGTGGTACAAAGCTACTAGGAGGCGTATGGATCGATCCTAGAATTTAAGTTATAAGGAAATGGATAGAGGGTATGCCAACTCACCATTTCGTGTGATAAGTATGCAGGAGTAGCTACCTGTGTATTGTCACGTTTTCAGTTTGCTCATGGGTACATCAGTAAGATATGATTATGATTATGTTTATGCATCGTAACGTTTTCACAAAAAGTTAACTCCGGATATTAATAAAATAAGCTTTTATCTTCCGCTATCCGCACACTGGGCAAAACTTTTCAAAATTTTGCTCAGACGTACGTTTTTCTTTGTTGTGTTTTCTTCTTTACGTCAGGTTATCAGGACAATCTGGGACAGGGGATATGGAAGAGTGCTCGAGTGTTTGGACAAGACAGTAGAAATAATTGTAATGGATTAGATATCCTTTATTAAGTTGTAAAGCCTTGTAATACATTTAAGTATAAATGGAATTATGTTTTTGATCTGACTACCGATATTGTGACACTTCGGCCCATTCCGGGACGGGGTGTTACACTTAATCTTAATACGGATCTATTCGTATGAAGCTTATAACTTATTTCAGAACTAAATCTTAATACGGAAATCTAAAATCAGGAATAATATACTTGGATCAAAACAACATAAACCGAACTAAAGAATTCTATCCAACGGACATAAATCGAAAGGATTCTATATGTACCTAACTGACATAAATCAAAAGAAAGGATTCTATGAGTAAGGAATGTATAACTTACTAAATCTTAATACGGAATTCAGAATTGGCAGAAATCGAATGAAAGGAATTTACCCGTATGACATATCAGAATTGACAGAAATCGAAAGAAAGGAACCCGTACTATATATCAGAATTGACAGAAATCGAAAGAAAGGAATCTACCCGTACGATATATCAGAATTGACAGAAATCGAAAGAAAGGAATCTACCCGTACGATATATCAGAATTGACAGAAATCGAAAAAAAGGAACCCGTACTATATATCAGAATTGACAGAAATCGAAAGAAAGGAACCCGTACTATATATCAGAATTGACAGAAATCGAAAGAAAGGAATCTACCCGTACGGAATTTATAACTTATACTTAGATCTTAATACGGACTTTAAAATCAGAAATGATATACTTGTATCAAATGAAGTAAATTGAAAGAAAGGATCCTATTCGTACGGAATTCATAACTTAATCCTAATACGGAACTTAAAATCATGACTTAATCTTAATACGGAATTCTTATACTCAATTGACATAAATCGAAATAAGGAATCTTTTATAAAAACAACATAAATCGAAAGGAAGGAACCTATCCGTACTGAATTTATAACTTATAACTTAGATCTTAATACGGATTTTAAAATCAGAATGATATGACGCAAATCGAAAGAAATGAGTCTATCCGTACTGAACTTATACTGATATTAAATGACACAAATCAAAAGACAAGAGTCTATCCGTACCCAACGGACATAAATTGAAAGGATTCTATACGTACGGAACTTATAACTTATTTCTTAACTAAATCTTAATACGGAATTTAAAATCAAGAATGATATGACGTAAATCGAAAGAAAGGAGGCTATCCGTACTGAACTTATAACTTATAACTTATATCTTAATACGGACTTTAAAATCAGAATGATATGATGCAAATCGAAAGAAA
This sequence comes from Helianthus tuberosus, assembly GCA_030545235.1. Taxonomy (NCBI): domain Eukaryota; kingdom Viridiplantae; phylum Streptophyta; class Magnoliopsida; order Asterales; family Asteraceae; genus Helianthus; species Helianthus tuberosus. The sequence continues at coordinate 9,323,455 of CM060362.1, forward strand.
GGAGGCTATCCGTACCTTAAATTTTCCAAGTGATGCTACCTTGTTTTCAATTGTAGATTTATACGGGCAGAGTTTAGCCTAATGATTATTTTCTTAACCTAATTTGCTCACAAACTAGGTATTTAACTTAATACAGCATTTACGATAACTCACGAGATCAAATTCTCACAATGAATGACAAAATGCAATACTTTGCCCATCGAATTAACGATGATCCGTTGAATTAACAACGAATGACAAGGTATACTACTTTACCCATCGAATTAACGATGATCCGTTGAATTAACAACGAACGATAAAGTATAATACTTTACCTATCGAATTAACGACAATCCGTCAAATTAATGACGAACGATAAAGTATAACCCTAATGTGGGCGGCACTTAAACATTCATTAGATATTTGAATCAATCGGACAATGAATCGTAGCAGCGATTGAGTTAATACCCTGTTCTGCAGCACCCCGCTATGCTTAATTTGTGATTAGTGTGTGTTAATTGAGTAATCAGACAATATCTCAGCCTAATTTTGGAGTTTGATCGAAGTTTTTGTGCCCAGAATCGAGTGCCAAGGCCTGCTATTTATACACGAAATTTGAGAAGCTTACGGACCGTAAGCTTAAGAAGGTTGAGGTCCGTAAGGCTGCTTACGGACCGTAAGCATCATAAGGTTACGGTCCGTAAAGGACACCAATGCACTATATGGTTGCCACGCGTGGGACTAGTGCTGGTGAGTCGACAATTTCTGAAAATTTAGCTTCCTCCGCAAGTTATTAGGATAATTATCAAGTGGGTAATACCCCCCCTGAGTTTTAGGGGCCCTAATCCTGATTCTGAAAATTCTGAAAATCTTAGGGTTTGTACAGAATTACTTGGGTGTCTTAATTAGGGTTTCCTATTGGACTATAAATCATAAGGGTTGTTTCCATTTTTGTTTTAAAATTTTCGGGTGTTACACACTGTTTGTTCTAATTCTTCAATTTCATTACTCTGCTCCACAATATTGTGTTCTGAATTGTTCACATGTGGATCATCGTCATCCTGATCCGTACAAATTTGAACTTCTTCTCCTTCTTCTTCTTTGGATTCTGGAACAGTGGTTTGCTGTTTAGCAAACAAGAGCCTAGGTTTGTTTTCGTCTTTATCGTCGATGGAGAAGAGCGAGCAGAGTGTGCTACGGCCTCTAACGTCACACGATTTTCGCTGTGGTTCGAAAACTCCTAATAATCCTTCGTTTTTCGAAGCGGAGAATGACTTCGTACGGCGAAAGCTCAGGGATGAATCCTAAGTTCTTGTTTTTGTAATTTTCGTTGGATGAAGAAGGTAGTTTGAACAGTGATTTGATAACAGCGGCGGTGGTAGTGGTGGCAGAGGAGGTGGAGTTACGGCGGGAGGAGGAGGAAGCAACAGCGTTGGGGTTAGCGGATTGATCTATAGTGTGGAGGCGTTCGCAGAGGCATAACGGACAGAAGCCGGAGATGACGATAGTAGGTTGTTGTGAGAGAGAGAGAGAAATAAAGATGGTGGTGGCCAGCTCCGATTTCAGGTGGTGGCCGATTGGGATGTTGATGGTGGTGGTCGGCTGGGAAGGAGATGGTGGGGCTGGTGGTGGTGGTGGTGGAGGCTAGGGTTAGAAAGGGTGATATAATAAATAAATAAATAAATAAGAAATGGATTGGATTTTTGTAGGTAATATAATAAATATATAATAGAATATTAATATGTAAAATTACTGAAATACCCTTTTAGTTAACAAATATTTTGGATGGAGTTAGAGACGGGGAGTGAAATCATGAAAGGCTTCATAGATCAGTGAGTAAACTGGCTATTTTTAAAGGTTTGGGGCAAAACCATTAAAGTAATCAAACCACAGGGAGCAAAACGGAAGTTTACTCTTATTTATTTTATAAAAAAAATTAAACGAGCAGTTTCATCTTAACAGAAACGTTATACCTGGTTAGTATACGCAGTTAAACCCAACTCACCTACACCTAAAACCTGGGTATAAATACTTCTTGAGTAAATTGCCATTTTAATCCCTTAGTTTTGTCCAAATTTGCCATTTTAGTCCAAATAGTTTTTTTTGCCTCTAGGTCCCTGACTTTTACATTTTGTTGCCATTTTGATCATTTTGTCTAACTCCATCCAAAAACCCAGTTTGTAACAGGGGTATTTTGGGGATTTCCTTAAAAAATGTTTTCAGTTGCCATTTTGATCCAATTCCAAACAATCAAAAAAATTACAAAAAATCAAAAAAATTCCAAAAAATTCAAAAAAATAAAAAAAATCATAAAAATTCTAAAAAATCATAAAAATTCTAAAAAAATTCAAAAAAATCTAAAATCTAAAAAATCATAAAAATTCTAAAAAATCAAAAAAATTCTAAAAAATCCAAAAATCATTAAATGTTTCGGCACGAACCGTTTCGAACCCGAACCGTTTCGAGCCGAACCGTTTCGAGCCGAACCGTTTCGACGCGAATCGTTTCGACGCGAACCGTTTCGACCCGTACCGTTTCGACGCGTACCGTTTCGACGCGAACCGTTTCGAACCGAACCGTTTCGACCCGTACCGTATCGAACCGAACTGTTTCGACGCGAACCGTTTCGAGCCCGTACCGTATCGAAACAATTCGCGTCGAAACGGTTCGGTTCGAAACGGTTCGCGTCGAAATGGTACCGTTCGAAACGGTACGGGTCGAAACGCTTCGCGTCGAAACGGTTCGGGTTCGAAATGGTACGGGTTGAAACGGTACGATTCGAAACGGTTCGCGTCGAAACGGTACGGTTCGATACGGGTTCGAAATGGTTCGCGTCGAAACAGTTCGGTTCGATACGGTACGGGTCGAAACGGTTTGGTTCGAAACGGTTCGGGTCGAAACAGTTCGTGCCGATACATTTAATGATTTTTAGATTTTTTAGAATTTTTTTTATTTTTTAGAATTTTCATGATTTTTTAGAATTTTTTTATTTTTAGATTTTTTTGAATTTTTTAGAATTTTTATGATTTTTTAGAATTTTTTTGATTTTTATTATTTTTTAGAATTTTTTGGAAATTTTTTGATTTTTTAGAATTGGATCAAAATGACAACTGAAAACATTTTTTAAGGAAATCCCCAAAATACCCCTGTTACAAACTGGGTTTTTGGATGGAGTTAGACAAAATGATCAAAATGGCAACAAAATGTAAAAGTCGGGGACCCAGTGGCCAAAAAAAAAAAACTATTTAGACTAAAATGACAAATTTGGACAAAACTTAGGGACTAAAATGGCAATTTACTCATCCTTCTTATTCATCCCTTCCTCCTCATCACCAAACCCTAGCCCCCACTTGTTCCTCTCTAAACACCCATACATACATCTGCAGCCATACGAGAATGACAGAGAGAGACGCCCGTTGGAGAGAGTGATTGGGGGAAGGAATCGGTGGCCGACCACCACCCATGGCGGAGCCACGACTGCTCGTAGCGGGGCTACTCAGTATGATGCCGTGGGTGTGGGGTGATGACGGAGGGTATGCGGCGGCGGCGGAGTGATGATCATGGTAGGTCGTCTGACGAGAGTGGTGGTGAACGACTGACTTAACAGTGGCATGCGACGGACGATGGTGATTAGTGTTTGCGGCGGCGCGACTTTCCGACGAACCGTTGGCTCCCAATATACTCCGGTAAGTTATTTCGAGGCCTTAGTGTGTAGATCAAATACTGATTTCCTCAGATCTGTAACATCGGAGGTTAACTGCTACTTCATTAGGTGATTAATGGCAGTTCGGTAGACTGCCGATGATGGTGGTGTCGTCCGGTTGCCGGACAGGTGGCAGATAGAGGCGGCTGGTTCAGGACATCAGCGGCTGCAGCCGCCACTCCGATTGGCGACACGAACTCCGGTGACATCGGGATTCCTCAAGTCTGACCGGGTGAGCTCGTTTCTGGTTTGTTGTTATCAGATCAAGAAAACTTTTGGACTCGTTCGAGTTAACGCAGTCAACTGCCAAGCTTGGTCAAAGTCAACAGATCTGGTCAACACACTTTTATAGGAGTGTTATGTGTGTCGGTTGTGTTAACAGTCCTTACGAGGAGGTATAATCGTGCATCTGATTTGTATAATTTGTATATAAAGTAACTTTGTAATATTAGAACGTGATTCGAGCTCTAGTGACCCGACCCAAATCGACTAATGTTATTTTGATTGAGACCGAGGATAAGTTTGTGAGGTATGTGCTATTATCTAACTTGGTAGATTATACAAAATAAGTACATGATTATATTTATTTTATGATGAACTTGACATACGACAAGTTAGTAATGCACACAGATATAAGGGCGAACCACAATCAAGTGTAGCATTATCTTTATGGTCATACTGTTAAGTATGTGAGACTCATCAAGCGATTTATACACAAAACTATTATATGACCATATATAATAATGCTATTTTCAAGATGTAATAAACACCTATTCATATATATATATATAATGCCATGTATTTTATACAAATGTACTTGAAGATCTATACGTTTATTCGTGCTAATTGTTACTCCAAATGTAGTTTTGACGCCTATTTTAATGCGAAAGCATATTACAAATGAGATATATAAATTCAGCTTTAGATAGGTACATTTATACTCAACAGTGTGTGCATTATTTGAACTATCGATCAAGTGGAGTATATCTTATTTGCATATACACAATGGATGGTTGTTCGGTAATTGTTTTCTTATATAAATATTTTTATATATATAAATACACGAACACACACAAGAACATCTTTGGTTAAGTATCACGAACTTGTGTAGATTATATGTGCGCTTTTTGAATATGAAACCATTATTCTTTGGGGATAATGACAAATTACCAATGGGTCGTGGCGTTGGCGAATCAATAGAGCTTGATCACACGTGAAATGACCTTATACTAGTACCGGTTACTTATAATGTGCTACACTTATTAGGGAATGTCTTGGTGAATGTTTGCATGATGTGCAAGTTTACGCCTCTCATACATAATACTTTTGGATATAACATGCACCCTAAGGTGAGTTCACTGTTCTTTTTCAAGCATGCGTCCCGGGGAGGGGCAATTGGTAACTATTCCGGGGAGGAATATTGGGTAATGGGTTTGACCGGAATGTTAAACCGGAATGTTGGATAATATACTCACTCCTATCACCTTAAGTCCCATCTTCTACCGAAATGGTTGCTAGGGAGGCAACGGGGTTATTAGTTGATAGCGCTATTAGGTTTGGCACCCTCACACCGTACCGGGGAGGACGGGCGTGAACTAATTACCTTAAATCATGACCAATGCTTTGATAGGGGCATTGAGGACGGGCAAACAAACTGAAGCCATCTTGTACGGTATCGAGTTATTATCAACATGTTTTTAAACTAATACTTGTTAACTAAACGGTTTTGACAAACTTTGAACTCGCCAGCTTTGTGCTGATACACTTGTCTGCATGCTTGCAGGTCGTTAGATACGTGTCATGGGACTTGCAGTCTGGGATGCTGGAGTGGTCATGGGTCGTGATGCTTGGAGTAACAATGAACATTGGCTTGTTGAATATTATGGTTTTGAAATACTTGAACAATTAAATTATGCTTCCGCTAAACATGATCGTGTTTTAAATTAAACGTTTTGAATTGCACTGTTTAAGTTAATGGGAATTTTATTTATTACTTGACTATTAGTTAAATGTGAATGGTGGCTAGATCCTGGTACATCACACGCCTCGCAGGGGTTTCCGCATGTGGTATTTTGGGGGTGTGACACGTTCCTTTTGACATCTCTTTAGTTGAAATGTCCATTACAATTTGATAAACAACTTCTTTAATCATTTCCGTATTATTATATGGAAATTTATTCTCATCACTTGATATTACACGTGATGTATCCATTGCTTTCAGTTTTGTCAAGTATATAGCTTGCCTTAACCATTTATGCTTAGTGTATTTCTCGGGTTCAAGTGTATTAATCACTACAAGAAAATGACCATAATGCAACTCTAGGAAAAAGTTGCATTAGGTCTTGAAGAAGTTGCATTAGGCCTAATGCAACATTTTTAAGACCTAATGCAACTTTTTTTTTGAAAATGTTGCATTTACTATTCAAATGCAACCTTTTTATATGAAACTTTTTTACATTCTAATGCAACTTTTTTTACTTTCAAATGTAACTCTTTTAATACTCAAATGCAACTTTTATTACAATTTACTTACAAAAATTCAACCTTTATTACACTCAAACGCAACTTTTACTATACTTAAATGCAACTTTTATTATAGTTTAGTTACAAAAATGCAACTTTTTTCTAAACTTATTGCAACCATCATTATCTTTCAATGGAAAAAATGCAACCTTTTTTTTACAACAAACGTAACTTTGTAACATAAATTTAAGAGTAAATTTCAAAGTTCGTCCTTTATGTATGTCTAATATATCAAAGTCTGTCCTTTATCTTTAATAAGCTCAGAAAGCATCCTTAATGTTTGAAAAACCAATCAGGTTATGTCCTTTACCCTAAACCTTGTTTGTTTTCCTAGTTAAGTCAGGTCACATGTGAAGCACATGAGGGCATTAATGTCATTCTACCTACCAATATATATATACACCCACACATACATACAGAACACACACTCTCATCTTTCTCTCTGCTCTCTCTCTACTACCAGCCCCCCCCCCCCCTCTCTCTCTCTCTACGAAAACTCAAACCCTACAATCCTCTTCAATTTCAAGTTTCTGCAAACTATCATCTCTCTCTACAAAACAAAAAGAAAAACCCTGTCTTTCTAATCTAAAGGTTGTGGTGGTGAAATTTGGGGATTTTTGTTGACCTAAAAAAAACTCGAAAACCCTACTGATTCTTCACCTAATCAAAGGAATCGGGCTTTTGGAAGATGGTGGCAGGTTGTGTTCGTGATGGATATTGCAAGTGGAGGTGGTGTTGGCAGATCGGCGGTTGAAATTGGTGGTGGCTAGTGGTTTACGCGGCGGTGGTGGTGGCGAGTTTGATGACTCGGACGGTGTAGGTTCGGGTGGAAAAGGGTTGTGTAGGGGGAGTGGTGGTAGCGGCGGTGGTCAGGTGGCGGTGGGAGGTTCTCATATGGTTATTGGGTTTGATTTTGTTTCAGATCATTTATCAGGTATAACACAAATAGGCCTGTGTATGTTTGATTTTGTTTGTAGGTTTGTTTTGGATTTGATTTGATTTGATTCTTTCGTTAATTTGGATTTGATTTTGTTTGTGGAGGTGGAGGTGATGGTCACCGACGGGGGACTGATGTGGTGTGGTCGGTGGCTGAAGTGTGGTGGTGGCTGAGGTGTGGCAGAGGTGTGGCTGAAGTGGTGTTAGTCAGAGGTGTATTGTTGCAGGTTGTGTTTTGCGGTGGTGGTGGTGGTATGGTGGTGGTGGTAGTAGAGAGAGAGAGCAGAGAGAAAGATGAGAGTGTGTGTGTTCTGTATGTATGTGTGGGTGTATATATATATTGGTAGGTAGAATGACATTAATGCCCTCATGTGCTTCACATGTGACCTGACTTAACTGGGAAAACAAACAAGGTTTATGGTAAAGGACATAACCTGATTGGTTTTTCAAACATTAAGGATGTTTTCTGAGCTTATTAAAGATAAAGGACATACTTTGATATATTAGACATACATAAAGGACGAACTTTGAAATTTACTCTAAATTTAATTGAATTACACCAAAACAATAATAACACATATATCATTAATAGTCATATGTTGACTTGAATACACTTGTCCAAATTCAAATAACAATATAAGTGTAAATTACAATAACTTAATAAGACATGAAAGCATTTTACTTTTACCAATCTTCCACAATCTTCAACATCTGGTAGTTGTTTCATAACCTTCCACATCATAGCTTCTAATGTCAGTCGCTAGGTTTCAGTATCGTTTTGCAACCACTTTTGTGAAATGATAAAGCATGAATCAAGGATCTTGGGGCTCGAGTTCTTTTCTTCTGCACATCAATATTGTTCTAAATATATTTTCTTCAACTTTAAAAAATGTAAATACTAGTTGATATTCTCAATCTCCTTAGTAGAGGCCAACTTACTTCCTGAGCTTGTAATGTCGAGTTTTGATCATTAATATTCTCAATAAGATCTGCAAAATAGAGTGTTGGTAAATTTCCTAAATTTGATCAATCTACTAGAAACTGAAACAAAAAATAACTTAAAAAAACATCACACTACCTTGTAGATCTTATGAGAAAATACTGCAATTGGTCTAAGTTCATCATTTAGATGAGATAATTTAACCTGTTTAAAAAATGCGTTGTTCGAATCAGGAATGCTAACTCAATAATTTAGCCTTGAATATAATTTAAATGCAAGTTCATTGTATTTAAAATCCAAAGTACCTTTGTCTTTATTTCATTAGAGCATCTCCAACAGTGCTCTGCTTTGGTAACCTAATATTGTGTATTATAAGCTGCAAATTAACAAGATTTAGAAACCTACCAGTAAAAAATATCATTCAAGATTCCATATACCTCTTGTTTACATGGTGGAAAGCAACTTTAAAAGTTTTCCGACATTATAATTCAAACAGAGGGATGTCTTAACACTTCAAAATAAAGAATATCATAAACCTGAACCCAAGCAGAAAAAGACTATATTTCAGATTTTCACCATTGCCATATGAATACACGTTCAAGAAAAGTCAAAAGTATAGAAACTAGATTGTAGTGAACCAACAAATCTAGAAAGTTTTCTGCAAAACGCTACTTGATGGGGTGGGGTTTGGGTTGTTGAGAATAACAGTTGCAAGGAGTAAGTCTATTTTTTGTTGGGTAATCCAGATTAAGTTTCTGGCCAACTCTGCCAACCACGTTATCATATGTATGCAATTTTGACTTGTCGATTTTTGTTACAATACCATTTTCATATAAGGATTACAATATTAGTATATGAGTAAGAAAGCCCAACTCACAATTCAAGACATAAATCATCTTCCTTTTATCTAGAGAGCTTAAATGAACTATCTGCAAATGGAAATTACACACTTGGTCCCAGTGATTATAATTTTTACACTCGTGTGGTCCTTATCACTAAACTCTGTTAAATTTATATTAAATTACTAAAGTACCCTTACTCAATAGCTAGGGCAAATAAACACACTAATATAATTTTCCAGAATGATAAACCTAAAGTTGTAATAGATGTGTTTGTTCATCTTGAGGTTTGTATATTTCATATATGATAATTATCAACCATAACCTCTTATTACTTCCAACTCAAGATCTCTAGATACCTAAAAATTCCATATTGTTTTTTCTGAGGTCATAAGATCTTAAAATACCGTTTATCTTCCTAGTGATGTCAAAAGATCCCAATTATCTATAATAAATACCATTTGAATCCCATGATAACTTGATTGTTGAAACCATTTGAAATCCTCCTAACATGATATACACCCTCAAACACATATCTTCCCCGAATTTAACCGCCAAACTCAATAATTTTAATTGAAACCCTAAATGTTATTGAAGCACGGTTGATAGATGAGAAAAAATTACCAGCGCCCCAGGACTAAAGTGAGGATTGAAGCATTGAAGTGCGGAGCGACAACTGGCGGCGATGATGGTTCGTCGGTCACTCAACCACGATTCATAAGTGGTGCAATGGTGGAAACTGATAGGAGAGGGAAATATGAGAATGTGTGGGAAATTATAAAATTTGGGGGAAATGGTCAAATGGGTATCTGATTGGAATTTAGGGAAGGAAATTAAAATTAAAGGATTTATAAACTAATTATCAAATAAAAATAAACATACATAGAGAAACTACATATTAATGTACCTACTATCAACCTTTGCGTCAACAAAAACAAACGGTCACCACACCACTATAAGGCTGGAGGGTGTGGGGCGCCACCCTTCGCCACCTGGACGCCTATAGCGCCCCACTCCGCCATCAACCACACCCCCGGCGTCATTGAACCTCTGCCACCGCTATGGCGAGCGTCAACGCACGGAGACCGAGAGAAATTAAAGTTTTTGACCGTTGAAACGGTAAAAAAAAATTACTTTTTATTTTATTTATAAAATCATACTATAAATATCAACTTCTACCTCTTTTTAAATCATTCCTTTCACTCTCTACCTCCATTTTTATACAACTCCCTTCATTTTTTTTAAAACTTCCAACAATGTTTCCCAACAACCCAAACAACCCATGGGATCCGACCAATCCGTATTGGCAAACTTTTCAAAACAACGAGCAAGAGGACCGCTATCGCCGAGACCCGCGTACGGGGGAGGTTGGATATTATCCAATGCCACCAACTTCTCCTCATCCCACCACTCAACCGATGCCTCCTCCATATTTCGGGTATTATTCTCAACCCCCTTTTTTTCCGCCAAACATGCCACCACTGAACCTTCTGGGTCAGATGCTCGTGCAATAATTAATCTAAACGAGGATGCTGACGAGTTTGAAGAACCCCAAGAGCTGCCTCGTCCAACTGGTAGGGATAAAAGTAAAGCCAAGGCAAAGGCACGTGGAAAGTCTACTAAATTAGATGGCCCGTCAAAGATTACCGAGTTCCAGGCAGATCTGAAGCAAATAATCTCCATTAGGGAAAAAGAACAAGAAATGAAAATGGAGAAACAAATTGCGAGAGACATGGACTTTCTCGCAAGGGATCTGTCACATGTCTAGGGCTGTTCATGAGCCGAGCCGAGCCAGGCCAAGCTCGGGCTCGGCTCGATTATAAACCGAGCAGGCTCGGCTCGGCTCGGATTTGAAACCGAGCTGAAAATCTAAGCTCGGGCTCGGCTTGGTTTTAAACCGAGCTAGCTCGGCTCGGCTTGGTTTGGCTCGATTTTATAAAAAAAAAACTAATATATACCTCTTAAAATTTAATAGCCTAAAATATTATTCAATAATTTAAAAGAATATATTCAAAATAAGTTCAACCTAATACAATTCAAACCAAAATCAAGTTTAACAACGCAAAATAAGTTTTAATTTCAATAAAATACAATATTAGTTCATTAGCATGGTAATCAATCTTCAAATATGCCATAAATATCAAATTACAAACCTATATACATGTAAATAATAATCAGTTTTTTTGTAATATATTATAATGTATATAAAATTAAAACTTATTATAAGTAAAATAATTCGAGCTAAACCGAGCCGAGCTACAAAGTGAGCCGAACCGAGCCAGCTCGGCTCGTTACGAGCCGAGCCGAGCTAGGCTCACTTTCTAACCGAGCCGAGCCGGCTCGGCTCACTTTTAAACCGAGCCAAATCGAGCGAGCTTTTTCTTAGCTAAATCCGAGCGAGCTCCGAGCCGCGAGCTTTTTGAACAGCCCTACACATGTCTCGGAGGAGGACCGAGTCATTTTGGAGGCTCGTAAGGCACAAATTCGGGCCAAATATATGTAGTTTTTTTTTAAGTATGTTGCCTTTTTTTTTCTAGTATGTTATGTTTTTTTTTTCTAGAATGTAATGTTTTTTTTAATGAAATTATGTTTTTATTTTTAATTTTGTAGTTATTAAAATTGCCATTTAATTAAAAAAAATAAATATTTAAATAAATAATTACTTAATCATTACACGGGGATCCATCCACACCCTCCAAATTAAAGTGGGGAATGATAAAGCCCCTTTATTAACATGGCGATGACATGGATCCTATATGGCATGATAAAGCCCCTTGGGGCTCCATCCACACCTCATAGCCTAATGTACCGCTTTAAATCTTTACCATATTCCCACCGATTCAATCATTAGCACCAAAAAAAAAAAAAAACCCACCTACCCAACCATTGCGTCGAAAAAAAAAAAACCCCACCCCATTTACCACCGCTTCACATGTTTAATCCCATTGTTTCAGTTAATCGATAACCGTCACAACTCCAACACCCTCTCAATTGATTTGCATTTATTCCATCCAAGTATTAAATATTTTTATCTTTTACATTGGTCCAATGAATGCATTGTGACACTTTATCCAAAAATTTTCACAATCGTTACTCGACTTAAATCAAAATATAATTAGTAGGATATATTCATTTATTAGTCACATCACTAATAATATAAGTAATATACCCCACCTTCTACTCACCATTTTTCCCTATACAATATGCATGTCATCATTTTATATAATAAAATAATGGGTAAATTACTTTTTGAGTCTCTGTGTTTTATAGGTTTTAACTAGTTGACTCCAAAAACAAAAAGTTTAATGACCTGAGTCCCCATAAGCATTTTCTTTAACCATTTGAGTCCAAATTTCTAACACTGTTAGAATTTTTTGGTTAAATATTATTAAATGACCAAAATACCCTTATATTTAAAAAAAAAAAAAACTCTCTTTCTCTTTCTTTCACCCTTATATTTCCAGATCTTCATTTGCAACAGATCTCAACTCCTTCACCTTCTACTGATTCAAACCTAGGGCTCAGATCACCTTCACGTCGTCGATTCAGACCACCTTCAACCTCCGTCTTCAAACACCCCGCCGCCACTCGTCATCAACACCACCTCCACTTCGCCGGTCACCCACCTTCATCAACACCGGTCGTCGCCTACCTCCACCCAGTTCGAAGTTCTACCGCTGAATCGTTGATTTCTTATAATGAATTTGAAGTTTTTTTATTTTATTTTTACGATTAATAATTTTTGATGATTTTGAAGTTTTTGTGATTATTATTAATTTTTGATGACTTTGAAGTTTTTGTGATTATTATCAAGTACAACAAGAAGAGAAGATCACAAATGAGTGGATGTGATAAAAGCAGAAGAAAAACATCGATTTGTTGAAGGTGAGAGTGATGGTGATCAATCAAAAACAACAGCAGCAGTAGCAGAGGAAGAGATCATGGTATGAAAAAGGGAAGCCATGGTGGAACAAGCTACGAGAAGAAGAACAAGCTGCTATACTGTTGATGGTAATCTCTTGTGGTGAATCTCTGTATTGAGTTTTTCAATTTGGGGGAAATTTTCAATGTTTATGGTTTGGTTAACAACTCATATCTCTACTGTTTACGGCATTTTCATTGCAATCTATAGCTTACAATGCTTTATTATGGTGGGTGTTGTGGTGGTAACGGTGTAGTGGTGGTGGTGGTGACGATGGAGGTGCAGTGGTGACAGTGGTGTTGATGGTGGAGGTGTGGTGGTGGGATGGAGGTGGTTTAGGTTTAGAGAGAGGGAGATGGAAAGATGAGAGAACAGGTGTTTAGAAAGAAATGATAGAGAGAGAAAAAAAATAGTTTCTTTATTTATTTTTTAATTATAGGGTAATTTGGTCATTTAACAAAAAAAATCTAACATTGTTAGAAATTTGGACTCAAATGGTTAAAGAAAATGTTTATGGGGACTCAGGTCGTTAAACTTTTTGCTTTTGGACTCAAGTGGTTAAAACACATAAAACACAGGGACTCAAAAAGTAATTTACCCTAAAATAATCTATACTACCTTATTAAGAGAACTGGGTTTTCTACCCTTTTCGTAATTTTGCCATATGTACAAATCTTGAAGCACCATATACAAATGAAGCAAGCCATTTTAGAGGGGGAAAACTTAGACATTTTCCAAAGTTTTAAAACATTTAAGGGCATTTTAGATATTTGATCCTTAATAAATGTTATGAATTATTGTTGGGGCATGACGGTAATTTATGCATTTCCTTCGGTTTAATGACGCCATTGCTGCTGCCATTGAAGCGTCTCCCATTAAATTAGGGTTTAAGGGTTCAAAAACTAAAACCACATTTCATCAAAACATGCGTCTCTTTGTTTCTCCTGAAACTGAAAGAGTGGGAGGCAATCATGACATCATTGCTATATCACTAATCACAATTTCACTCAACATAACTTTCGAATTGATGATGATGTAATCCGGGTTCTTGATTTTTGTTGCTATAATCTTTGATCTGATTATTAGATGTGTTGAGAAACGCCTCCTTGATAAATTATGTATTAAAAACATGATAGGATAACTTGGCATGGAACTTTGATGATGATGATAATGTTAAAGAAACTAAATTCTTAATTATTTGGCTTGAATATGAATTCTTGAAGTTTAGATAAATGATTATCGGTTGAAAATTATCACCATTTATGAACTATTGTATATTAATGTAGCGGTCCATGTGAATTTTGATGGGTTTTGTTCAGTTGAAAAGTGATAATCATGTTAGATAAGTTAGATGCATACCAAGTATTTGACGAAATGCCTTAATGACGCCACTGCCTATGGGGTTGGTTCCACCTCTTGCTGCACACACCGGGTTCTATACCCATCTCGATTTTTATAATGTGCCATCGATAATTTTTTATTGAATGATATTTTTTAGTATGTTGAATTTAAATTGATTTTGGTTTTGGTTCTAACCGTCTTATTTGGGTGTGATGCCAGGAAGCACCAACAAGCGCTCAAGCTCGCTGGAGGATTCGCTCCGTCGAATTTCTTTGATGATAAGAGTTGTCTTAAAAGAACAGGTACATTTTTATCCTCTATGTTGACTTTTTTAGTCAAAGTTAAATGTCGCAGTTGTAAGGACTAAGGAGTTTCTATTTTCTTTTTTTCTGGATTTTAGGGATTGTTTTAACTACAAGTGCAAATATCATAACTGCATTCATGGGTTCGGGCGTGCTGTTACAATACTGGCGTGTGCAACTGCGCAGCTGGTTGCATCGCCGGACCAACGGTTCTGTTTCTGTTTTTGTTCTCATTTGTAGACAATTCCTCCATACTTATTTATTGCCGTTTATTTGGTGATTAGTATTCGACCCGAAATGACCGGGCCGGATATTCCTCCACAACTCTTAATATATATTTACATAGTTACTTTTTTCTGAATAATTATACTAAAAAACATCTTAAACTTTAATATATTTACATAGGTACTTTTTTCTGAATAGTTATACTAAAAAAATCTCATCTTATTCCTGCGTCATATTAAGAAGTGGAGAAATTGTTGAGATCTTATGGAAGAATATAGGATTAAGAAGTGGTTTCGTGATGAAATCTGTCAAGACGCCCTTCGCTAGAAACAAGACTCTCGTAAGGTCATTGGAGACAGTGTGAGCCTTTTTTTGACAAAGCCTTTTTTTGACAAAAAAAATATCGGTGGTTTAGCTTGCACAACCCAAATTTGATGTGTTACCCTAACATGTGTGTATAATTTGGCTCTTTGTAAATATTTACATGCGCCGATGTTAGTGTCGCTAGGGGCGGATATAGTCTTTGAATAGGGGTAGCCCCCGCTACCCCTTGACGCTCCGGCGGTAGTGTAAATTTTGAAAAAAATTAACGTTTTTTCGATTTCGTTACCCCTTTTTTTTGAAACGTTACCCCTTAATGTTTTTTTCTAGATCCGCCGTTGACTGTCGCTGACTTGAGTTCTTTTTTTGCCAAACTTTTCTTCCCGCCACTGAATCTAGATTCTCTCTAGCCAGGGGACGTTCATGTTCATCTTGTTGATCAGTTCTGTTTAAACTAAATGGAAAACATGAATAACATACCTGTTATGGCATTCAAAGCAGAGGAGAATCCAGTCAGAGAACCAGCCATTGAGTTCGACATCTTTGTCAGTATGATTCGGTTCCTCCTTAGGGTGTAAAGTAATGATGGTGATGATAACCGAAAGTAGGGTAAGGATTCGGTTGAGGGAGAGAGTTCGAATTATGATGTTAATGAGGGTTTTTGATTGTGTAATTTGTCTAACCCTTTAACTCTCTAATAAGCCCCTTATTTATACACCCAAGAGGAAACCTAATTAGTTAATAAGGGTAATATGGTCCATCAACAATTACCAACTAATTATTAATAGGTTATTAATATATTTTGATCTAATATAATATAAATGATTATATAGGCTACAAGATTAAATACTAAATAAATAATATTTAATCTAACACATCTAAATTCGGATTTTAGTAGGTGACATACAGGAAAGGTAACTGATTTTAAACTTCTAATATTCTAGATTGAATGTTTTTTTTTTCTTTTTAAACGTGATGCCCTTTCTTATCTTATTGTAATTTCTATTTTCAATCTTGTGGTGTGTTCAGAATCCACTCTATATTTGGTTTTGAAGTTGAATGGAGGCATCCCTTTCAAGTTATCTGGTGATATTGGAAACCGAGAAGAAACGGGGACAACGATGATGACACACATACACATTTCTGATTTTTGGAATTCTGATTTGAGTTTTGATGGCAGCCATGGGAGAAGTTGATTATTTTGGCTTTATGTTGATTATTTTCCTCTAATTCAAGATCCGTCGGGTAAACTTTTAAATTCAGTTCCATCTTTTTATTAAGGATTGAAAACAGTTGATTGTATGTGTCGATTTGGTTGTTGATATGCATTACAAAACTGGATTGACTCATTAAGGATTGAAAACAGTTCCATCTTCCTATATACGTATGATTTTGAGGATGTGAAGAAAGTAAGGAAGTTCCTACTAAAGCCATGAGTATGTCCCTCAAGTCACTGGAGTTCATGTCTTTCATGTGTGGATAAGGGTCTGGGTAGTGCATATATGTATTTTGCTTGTACAAAGAAAATCAGTTGCTTCAACAGGCTCTAAGAAGTTGGCTCGATCTTGAAACGTCTTAAGGCGGTTGGGGCATATGTCGAAAACAAGAGGCGAGTTTTAGTGACCCTGTATAATTTCTTGTGTTATTAGTCGGGACACCCGCCGCAACGCGCCGTGTGCCACTGCGCAGCTGGTTGCATCGCCGGACCAACGGTTCTGTTTCTGTTTTTGTTCCCATTTGTAGACAAAACTATACTTTTGTGAAAGTTGTTCGAAACAATAATGGTACTTCTAAAAATTCCAGCGTATTAATTAAAACTGCCTGTTCAAACATACCAATATATGATACTGCAAACGGACCTGGAGACAAAAAAGCCCAGTAAAAGCGAGTCAAAATCATCTCAAATGCAACGATATCCCCGACAATGGTTCAGTTTTGGAAGGTGTAATAACTATGGCAGCCATTGATGTGCGCTTCTTAAGTTATTAAATGGTGGATTGTTCTCAGCTTATAAATACCGAGTGGGGAACATTCTCAAAGGGCTTTCTATGACCGAATACGATGAAGCATTGGACTCAGAGAGTCTAAACCCTGGAGAACATGTAAGTTTCAGCTCTCGTTGCTCTTTCTGCCTCCTAAAATCTGCAATAATCTCATTTTGGTTTGTTTTGTATTCACTGTAAATAATTTCTTCTAACAAACATCTAATCCAAAATGACTAACTTATAATAATTTCTTCTAACAAACATCTAATCCAAAATGACTAACTTATATGGCGATGATTCAACGTTTCACACAGACACAAGCACCATGGTATCTGCAGAGGAATATGACCACCGAGAGCTCGATAGTCCATGAGCAGGGTTGGCACCCAGTGTGGGTCTTGAAATCGAGTTGTAGCCACATAGTGTATTAATGACAGATGGTTCGGACTCCCCGTTCGTGGCTAATGAAAACTCAAGCCTGGTTGGCACACCTCTGCTTAAACCATGTGCATCTGTGTCTGCTGCAGCTTCACCAAAATTTGTGCCAGTAATTTTTACACAATCGTCATTGCCCGCTCAGAATGAAGGTGAAGATTGATGGTTTTTACATTCACTTTTACCTGTTAATATCATCCACAAACGTCTACACACACCACAAACCCCAAACAAGGCAACAAGTGCTCGAACAGTAGTCACTTATGCTAAACAACCCGTTTCATTCATCTCGTGTGGTAACATGGAACCCGAACCAAACGTGACCACTTTACCTGTTGATGAACCAAAACCGAGAGACCAAACTCGCCTGCTTATCAAGCTACGGTGCTTTTGAGAACCACACAACCGGTTTCGGTTCAAGAATGATGGCAAAAATGGGGTATGTAGACGGAAACGGACTGGGAAGGATGGTACAGGAATAGCCGAGCCTATTGAAGTGATCCAACGGCCCAAATCACTCGGGTTAGGAGCGGAGCCCGAGGCTCCTGAAGACACAACCCCACCACCACTAAGGGTAAAGGGTCAAAGCTCTAGGAGTAGTGAAAGTAGGGGGAGATCGGGAAATGCACGTGTTGGGTCGTTTGAAAGGCATACGAAAGGGTTCGGGTCGAAAATGATGGCGAAAATGGGGTATGTTGAAGGGTCGGGTCTCGGGAGAGAGTCGCAAGGCATTGTTGACCCGCTTGTGGCTACCAGGCTTCCTAAATCTAGAGGCTTGGGTGCCAATGGTTAGCTTTTATTCACCCTTGAAGTGGTTTAGAAAAATGAGGTGATGAAACTCATGATTCATGTTGTAGTTGAATATGTTCCAACATGTACCATGTAATTTTTTTTATTTATATATCACATAAGACACTTGTGGTGTTACATCTACGATGTAGCGTTTGTCATATTAGATTTTACTTTAATAAAAAATGCGTGAATAATTTTCACTATGGAATTTTGCGTTTTACACATAATCACATCGTTGTATTGCAAGCTTGTTCAAATTCTTTTATCTTCCTTTGATATCGACGTTGAGGTACACAATAGAAAACATACGAAACTTACATAAATTCATGTATTGAATATCAGTTGTGGTTCGTAATAGACATAGTTGAATATGATATTAGTCGGGACACCCGCTGCAACGCGCGGGCCTTCTCACTAGTAATATATAACATATAATAATAATAATAATAATAATACATATAACATATTAATACGTTACATATGACTATATATTTATATTTATATTTATATTTATTATAATATAATAATATTAATATATGTTACTATTTATAATAATAAAACCGTTTCGTTTCTCCCCAAGCCCTATTGTCCTATATATATATATTAAAAAAGGAACTGAATGAATAGTTAAATTGAATTTAATGAATAGTAACATCACGGTTGTCAAACCGGGTGTATTTTTGGTACCGGTTGGACACCGGTATTCATCGGTTTTTATCCTCAAATGCCGGTGTCGTACCAGTACCGGTACCGAGTCGTACCGTACCAGGTATATTCGGTACCGCTACCCACTTTTGGGGATATTTTCCGTACCGGTTGGTACCGAGCTCATCAAATCCTGTAGCAACATAGCAATGCAAGTAGTTGCACCGTTTATATTACTTTTCATACACACAGTAAGTAAACTGTGTTTCGTTTGAATGAGATTTTATATACACAACTTATTTTGCTTTATTTTTTTTGTCTTTTCCTGTAATAAATGAATTGTAGCATTTAAAATTAACTTGGATATTTAGATTATTGATGAGCAAATCGTATCAAATCCTGTAATCAAAACGGTATCGTATCGGTACCAAATTTATTATACCAAATCATTTTCGGTACCAATTTGGTACCCACCTTTTGGCGTTTTCAGAATCGTTACTTTCGGTTCGACACCGGTCTAGCACCATATCTGTACTTATTGATTTTTACCTTCAAATATCATACCGTATTGTACCGAGCATTTTCGGTGCCGATACCTAATTTCGATGATTTTCCCGATCGGTACTTTTAGTACCGTTACCAGTACCAAGCTCATCTATATTTTAACGTGTTATTACTGAACTAAAAACAACCGAATTTCTAACGTGTAGGACGTGTAGGTCCTATTATTATATATTAGGTTATCTAATATCGGTTTTTTTAGGACAGAGTGACTATCTTTTTCACGACATTTTTATTTATGTTTTGATATTCGGTATCTGCTTACCGTCACTGACACGTGTTTTGCAGTCATTGGGTCCCCGCCACAACGCGCGGGCGGAAAAATCAACTAGTTTACATTCATTTTCCCCCAAAATCCAACACCAACTTCTACCAATTCAATCTTCTTCATCCGGAGATCATCATCCAAAAAAAAAAACCCAACGCTATTAAAGGTACGTTTCCCCCCTAACTATGTTCTCGATATAACCAATATATGTTCATCATATCCTCCGTTCTTTAATTCCACTTCCATCACTTAATTCGATCCACACTCGATCAACTTGAATTACATTTAGATTAAATTTTTATTTCTTATTCTTGCTATATGAATGGTGATTATTTCGTGCTCACGATATGGATTCTGTTTTATTGCATCATGATTATCATTCCCCCCTTAATTATTGATTCAAACTCCTTTATTATTGATTTACACTTAGGGTAAATTTGTTCATATCTCTATACGCATCAAAATTACGGTAAAATGCGCATCTAATCCTCATATGTTTATGATTATGTGTTTCTGAATGTTATTTTATTATTTTCAAATTGTTTCATTCACTCTACTTTCATACTATATGTTAAACAAAATCTTTACTTACCTATATGAATCAAAATTAGAGTAAAGATCGCATCTAATCCCCATATGTTTTTGATTATGTGTTTATAAACGTTATTGTATTTCCCAGATTGTTTCATTCTCTCAACTCTCATCATTAGGGTAATGTAAAATCTGTATTTACATTTTTATTAACTATGTGGTTTGGCTTAATTTTTGTAAACACAACTTATTTAAGATGTTTTCTTGCTTATTGTTCATGCAACCGCATAAACAATTAAGAAACACAGAAAACATAAAATCATATTTACACCTTTTTGTTTTATGGTTTGAACTCAGTGAACGGATTTGAACGTAGATTCCATTATGTCTTTGTTTTATGGTCATCGGGTGTAAATTCCTCGCATTATTCTAACCTACAAAAATAATAATCTGCCTTTCATTTTCAAAACAAAACAATCTCCAATTAAGTTATGCTAAGCCATGACAATTAACAAAAGTCAAGGAACTAGAGCCACAAGAAAACGACCCTGTTTAACGTAACAAAAAATATTTTTTCTTAGACTTCTTAAATCAAATACTCCAAAATCCAAATAAAGGTATGTTAAAAATCAATAAGTATAATGTGCATATATTTAAATATATAACTTTATAGTTGCATTTTAAGAACATAACAAATATTTTTATCATTTCATTGCTTTACATGGAACTTCTAATGATATTCAAAGAGATATATGTGATTAAACCAAGTGTTACGCAATCTACTCCATCCATCTAAGAGTTAAGGAGTTGGGTAACATATAAATGTGAGAGTGCTATATTATCTTTTAGTATAATCATCTAAGCTTTATGAATTATATATTAATAATAATAGTAAGTTGTAATTATTTTCACACATTAAAATTTTCTTCTCATTGGGCAGGTGCTACTTAGACTATGGGGTATGGGGCGGGTGTTGGGGCGTGGGTTGGGTATAAACGCCCAACTCACCATCCCGGGTGGGCTTGGGTTTTGGCGTGGGATTCAGCCCGGGCGTTGGGCGGGGCTACCCACATGACATGGCGGAACCTCATTGGCCAAGAGCACTAGCCCTTTGAAATTGGCTTTTTTTCCACGTCACCTCAGCCACGCCTCACCATACCCCTTTGAAATTGGTTTTTGGTCTTGGGTGCCCCATACTCCACGTGTCGCACCATGCCCCCAACCCACGCCCCGCCATACCCACGGTCTTATGCAATATCCAAACACAATCAAGCACTTTTTTATACCACATTCATTGCTATTGTTCATATGTATGATAAAGGGTCCTTCATCAATACTTCAACTTTATATAAGAATTGTTTATATATGAGTGTGGCCAATAATACTTAAGATGATTATTAATATTTGTTTAAATAATTGTGCCAAATTTTGTTTACATTAATTAGCACCAATAACTTAAGCTAGAAAATTGTTTTGTTTATACAAAATATATTTGAATTTGATGATAAAAACTTTGCTAATCAACTCTCGCCGCAAAGCGCGGGTTGCGTCAACTAGTTATAAACATTATAAAACGTTAACTTAAAATTTGATATAGATATTTTTGTTATAAATATAAAAAAATACACATATAAAAAAGCATCATCTTATTCTATTTAATTTTAGTAGGCTATTGCTATAGTTTTTTTTAATTATTCTTCTAAAGCTATGTTAAAAAAAAGGGTAAATGCACGATACCCCTGACCGCGGGAGGGATCCCCCTCCCCAGGTTGCTACCCGACCAAGCACCCTGGCGGTGAATTATTATGTATTTTTCTATAACTAACAAGATTATGTACTAGTACGTAATTACTCAATATGTAGTGTTTGTATTCCCAGCCGTATCGTGCGGGACCCTTCTAGCACATATATATGTATATTTAAGTGACCCACTAACACATGTATCACCCAATATGTTCAATTAAGTTAGTATGGTCAATATTAGTCAGCTAAGGTCAACGTAGGGAAGCTAATCGAACCCGAACTCGATGGGTAAACCTGAAACCTGACACATTTGGGGCGGGTTTGGGGTCGGTTAATCGGGTTTGGACAGGTTTGAGACTAGTTTTTATTTATTTTATTCTATTTTTTGCGGATTTGGGATTTTGTGAAATACCCGATTACCCGATGAAGTGTACCCATTACCCGATTCTATACCTGATATAATTTATTTTATATTTTTAAATATGTATATATGTGGTACATCCATTTTTATACATATATGTATCTTATTTCGTATATATTGTAGTTATTTGATATATTATCATAGTGATATTAAATGTAACTGATACTTGATGGGTTTTAGGTCGGGTATACCTACTGGGTAAATTTTTTTAATTATACCTATGACCTCTTCCTATCTAAAACCTAGAGGGGTTTTCCCTCTACCACTAGGCCAAAGCCTCAGTGGCAAAACAAGAGTTTATTTAACTTTTACAATACAACATTTTAAAATAAGAATTACATTTAAATTTTCACAATGTAACTTTTTTAACAAAAGTTGCAAATTTCATTAAAATGTGCAACCTTTCAAGAAAAAAGGTTGCAAATTCATTATTATTTTCCAACTTTTTATGAAAAATGTTGCATTGGATCTTCTAATGCAACCTTTATCTTCAACAAAGTTGCATTAGAGTCAAATGTAACTCATTAAGAAAATGTTGCTTCTAAAAAGTTGCATTAGGCCTATTTTCTAGTAGTGAATACACCCCTTCCATACACTTTAAATCATTTTCTTTTCTAGCATTTTCAATTCAATTGAAACTTATTTCATAGTTAATTCTTATAGGATGAGTTGATCAAGCCTTGAACCGAACATATTTAATCTTTAACCTTGAGCTCTGATTACCAACTTGTAAAACCCAAACTTACATAACTAAAAATTTATATAAAAGTGTTGCATTTATATACAAGTAATGCAAATAAACGTCCATACATATTTCAAGTTTGATAAAAACTTCTTAAGTATTTAAAACACTTCAACACGTTAACGTTGTTCGGTTCGTAAAATAACTAAACAAAAAGCGGAAGCTTGATCTTCGGTTGTGTTTGATTCTCCGTTATGCTTGATCTTCATCCGTAACATCATAGCGATCACCTATATATCAAATATCATCTCATACGTTAGTTATATGATACTTAAACGTAGTTTGATAACCCAAGTTTACCAAAACAAACAAATAAAAAGATGGTGAGAAGACCCGCTGTAAGCTACGGCATGTATGCCGTAACTTACCGCACCCGTTTTCTGTTGTTTCTAGCCATCCCCAGCCGTAGGTTACGGCTAGGAGTGGTAGCCTATGGCGCAGCCCAGCTACAACATTTCCATTCTTGTCCCTTTTTTACAAACATGTCTATAACTTCACGATTACTTATCCGTCTCGCACAAAAATTGTTTCTACATTACCAAAAAACATTTGCCAACATTCTTAACTTATAAACCCATAACTTGGGTTTATAACTTTATGTTTTACGCTATCAGTTCTAAATTTAGATGTTTATTTATTTGACCCTTTTGCATGTTTGAGCAATCGAGCTTATGAAATTTACATCTTTTTTCACAAGAACATCATTTTTACGACGTTACCCCATTACCCGGGTTATTAAATTTGCATTTCACGCATCCGTTACCCGGTTTGCGTTTACTCTTATTCGACCCGTTCAACCTTTTAATGGCCGAACTTAATTAGTCCGAATTCTTTTCAAGAATTCACAATCTTCCGATTATGACCCATTATCCGGGTCCATTGATTTATTGTTCGCGTTCACGTTATCCGGTTTACGCACGCCTTCGTAAATTTAACCCTTCAATCTGGTTTATGCCGAAGTCATTACTCTCAAACCCATTTCGGTATGCGTTACAACTTCATTTTGACCTGTTTGTTTGTTCGTGTGAAATCCATCACTTGGAATAAACCAAACTTATTATTAATTCGTTATTTGATCCATTTGGTTGTTTCATGTGAATTCCATCACTTTAAACAAACCAAACTCATCAACATTCCTTATTTTGATCCTTTTGGTTGTTTCATGTGAAATCCATCACTTTAAACAAACTAAACTTGATGAGTAATTACCATTATTCAGTCATACACAAATAACACACAATTTAACAAAAACACAACGAAGCGTAAAGCCACGTACCTTAAAGCATTCCTTTCAAGCGCGTGTCCGCCCCGGCTTGACCACTCAATACTTCACCCAAATTGCCTATAGTTCAATCCGATTTATCATTTAGAACTCATAGTACAATTTATGATTCATAAACTTGTAAGTATTCCATTACAAGGTTCATGTTATGATTCTTCCACACCTTTCAACAACTCACATTCACTTAGGCATTATATCAAACACCTTATGGACATGGATTTTTACACCAAGTTTATTAAGTTTTCACTTCAACAATTACCCATGTTTTTCACACCTTATTAAGTCAATATGACTAGTATAATCGATTAACATCTAGAGCTCACAATATTAACATCAAATACATCAATTTTACTACCACAATTCATGTGTTCAACATATCTACAAAAACCCACTTACATATACGTAGTATATTACCCTAATACTTAATCATAACATTTTCTCTACCATTACTCATCAAGGATTTGCCTCAAATCATGTGGGCACTACAAATTTTATCACAATTTCAACTGCACATCATAAGGTTTATCAAGAAATCACTACTTCAACATATACCAGATTTTTGACATACCTTATGATGAGATGATGTTGTAGACTCTAATTTATCAAGCATGCATCAAAATCACTTTGATTTTTAGTTGAATTAGATGGATTTTTTAAGTTACATCAGAACAGAAGGTAGACGGGCAACAAGCTGCTCCGCCACCCCTTTATTTAAAAAAAAAACAAAAAAGCAGACGAACTGATATGTTCACACACACTAAGAACTAATTTTTTTTTGCATAAGAACGTAAAGAACGATTTTCATACACTTCGAAACTGGCTCAAACGAATTTTGATGACTCATTACAATAGTGTTGGAACTCATTAACGAGTCAGTTCCAACGCCGCTACGACGCTGAAATGAGTTGAATCGGAGTTCGTTTGAGTCGGTTTTAGAGTCCTAAGAGTCATTCTTAGGCAAACATTAGTTCTGATGTGATCTTTCACACACAAAAAAAAAAAAAAAAAAAAAAAAAAACCCTAAACCCCCACCCCCACTAGGGATAGCAAATAACGAAAAGTAGCAAATATTAAAAACTATTAAAAAGAAATCGCTACTTTTAGTATCCAATTTTTTTTAATTTTTTAATTAACGAAAAGTAGCTATTTTTATAAAAAAAAATATTAAAAAGAAATTTTTGTGTGTTTTTTAGATTTTTTAGGTATTTTTGGGGATAAAAAAACTTATCTAACTTTAAACAACCTAAGACGTGAAATGTTTTAATGCCGTACGTACCTCTTCCTCTTCTTAACCGAATCGAATTTGGACTCGGTTGGTGAGAAGTTTTTTCATATATACTATATGGTTTTCTCACCCATCCCGTTGTATCAAAGTCATGAAAACTTGAGTTTCTTTCACCACCTTTTATACTCCACACGTGACACTCTTCTTCATTAAAACCACGCACACAAATGTAACGCAAGCTGATGTTGATAACTTGTTCAACTTCACCAAAACATTCCAAGTCTATGTTGAATATATCTCGAAGGGAAGAACACTTTGAAAACGTGATGTTTATTTGTTCCAGATGTTTCAATAATCGCATTGGATTGGTTGGAAATAGATTCTCAAGCTTATTACAGTTCTCCACTCTAACGTCTCTTAACATGGGAATATTATCAAATTCCTCCTCACTACTACTCGGCCATATCCGCTTCAGATTCTCCATACGTCTAATAACTACCTTTTTCAACTCGGAAGTTCTAACCTGCAAAAATAGTTCCGCCCACCCAAACAATACATTACATTAATTATAATATTGGCAAAAGAAATAATAAACCAATTGAAATAAAAAAAAATTGACATATATAAATCAAGGGTCAAGTTATTCTACAAAGGCTTCTTATTGTAAGAAGTGTAAGAAGGATTTATAGAGTGACAAGTGTCCAATAACCTAAAACTAAACCCACTACATCACCACCAAAAACCTAAACACCCACCCCCCCCCACCCAAAAACCTAAACCCCCCCCCCCCCTACCCACCCAAAAACCTAAACCCCCCACCCCACCCCACCCCCCCCCACCCCACCCCCCCCGCAAAAAAAACAAAAAAAAAACTATACCTCACCAAAAAAACCCTCAAAAAACCTAACCCCCCCCCCCCCCCCACACCCCCCACCCTCCAAAAACCTAAAAAAACCTAACCCCCCCATCCCCCCACCCCCCAAAAACCTAAAAAAAAAATATAAAAAAAACTAAACACCCACCCCCACCCCCACCACCACCCAAAAACCTAAACCCCCACCCCCCACCCCCTCGGCAAAAAAAAAAAAAAAAAAAAAAAAAAAAAAAAAAATTTTTTTTTTTTTTTTTTTTTTTTTTTTTTGGGGGTGGGTGATGTGGGGGGTAGGGGGGGGGGGGTGGGGGGGTTGGTGGTGGTTGATGTTTAAGTTTTTTTTTTTTTTTTTTTTTTTTTTTTTTTTTTTTAGTGGGTTTTTTTGTGTAATGGGTTTTTTTAGGTTATTGGACACTTGTCACTCTATAAATCCTTCTTACACTTCTTACAATTAGGATCCTTTGTATTTGATCCTAATCCTATAAATCAATTATGTGTAATCAGCTACCTGACTATTAAAGAGTGCTTGTTGCAATGGAGAAGTATTTTTATTGTCAGGATAAATGCTAGTGATGCAGGGAAGGTCATCAACACTCAATTCAACCAGTTGTGGTTGCTCAACCACACTGTCAACCGGGAACAAACGTACAAGCTTTGGTAACTGACGTAAAGATAAATACTTTAGCTCCTCAAAAATGATCATCTCGCCTTTACCATTTATCTCGCCATTGTAATCATGCACCACTGCTTCCAAAACATCACATGACCTAATTGTGAGGCGCTCAAGTTTCCTCAAACCACGTGTCACTTGTGTTGGGAAGAGGTATTTCAACTTATCACAATAATAAACATGAAAGTCTCTTAGATACAAAAAAAAGCTTTGATCATAAGGATTGACTGGAACAAAATCTTCAAGACCACTCATATGGTGCATAAATAAACGTAGACTCTCTGATTTCTTGACCAACTCATGAATTTTGTAGTCCTCAAGGTCGCTTCTGTGCTCGTCCCAATGGCTTAGCTGTAATGTAGTTTTGAATGATTTTTCTCTTTCAATGTATGCATCACCTATAGATATCTTGAACTTATCAAGTTTCTCAAAGGATAGATCTTTTAGGTGGGCCATATCACAACCATAGAATACGACCTCTAATGCACAAAGTTGGCATGAAAGCATCTTTAACTCTTCCAAATTAGCATCCGTGAAGAAGATTATTTTCCCACGAGAACCTCTCATATAAAGCTCTTCAAGTTTGACTAAATTTATAAAGACGCCATCATCAATATGAAGGCCAGCACATTCTGTCAGATCTAGTAACTTCAGCTTTCTTAGATTCCCTATCTTAGATGGTAACTTGTTGATGTCACAATAAGCAAGACTGAGCACCTCCAAATTCACAAGATCTCCAATGAAAGAGCAATCAGACATCAATTTGCATCTATGGAGACAAAGTGATTTAAGGTTGGTTGAAAATTGAAGAGATGTCGGAAGCGGTGGATATTGCATTTTATAAAATGCAATGACTTTGAGATTTTCCATACTTGCATAAAAATTTTCCGGAAACTTGAGCGACTGATCCCCGTCCATAAGTTGTATAAAAGAGAGGTCTGGGTACTTGAAGTCTCGCGGAAACTCCGACATACCCATGCATGTTAATGAAATCCTTTTGCAAGACTCATTCATTTCGTCTCTACCCCACGAGGACACATCGCCATGGTTTACAATCCAAGCGAAATCACCTTCGGAAACTCTTGCTAACACAAAAGCAAGCACAAGATCGTGCAATTTAACACATCCAAGCCGTTCACTGTCCATCAACAAATTAGCGTTTACAAGATTGCGCACACATGTATTTGTCCTGTCTCGAGCCTCTCTCAAAGTGGAAACATTTTTAAACAACTTTAGACCCCATGCATGTCTAACCAGATCCTCTATTTGAATATTAGAGTCCTCGGGGAACAAGCCACAATGTAGAAAAATTTCTTTATCCTCATCTTTTCTTACATACTCGTAGCTTATTCTGATAATTTCTTGCACACTATCATCAAGATCATGATTCGTTAGACGGTTAAGTGTATCCCTCCAAACATAATCGTCTTCAGATTTAAGGGTTTTGCCAATGAGCTTGATGGCAAGTGGCAAATTACCACATTTTTTGACAATATCACATCCTATTTGAAACAGGTTTTGATCATGTTCTTCAGAAACTCCAGTATATTCTGAAAAGAACTTTTGTGCTTCCACGTCTGACAACTTATTGACTTTGACTACTTTAAAAAGGGAAGTATCCGCAGTTAGTTTGCAAGCATTTGAGTCTCGTGATGTCAACAACAACTTGACGCCTTTTGGCAAAGGACTTGTTAGTCCAATATCCTTGATGTCAACCTTCTGCCACACATCATCTAATATAACTAGAATCTTTTTTTTATCCTTTTCTAACTTTTTTTTAAATATTCTTTGGAGAGTATCTGCCCTTGCTTCTACGGTCGCTTCACGTATACCTTCACCTCCTATTTGTATGGCTATATCATTCTGAATAGAAAACATGTTAGGATTTCGCCCAATAGCTACTTTCACAAATAAATTAAACATCTTCTTGTCATCTGCAACTTTTTTAAGTTGTTCCATCATGTGGGTTTTTCCTATACCACCCATTCCACACAAGGCTATCACTTGACTCTTGTTGTCGTCTTGTTGAAGGAGCTTCAATGCATCGTTGAACGGCACGTTTCTGGACTTGAAGTCATCTCCACCCGGTGACGATGATAACGGTGTAGAAGTGGTGGAGGATGTGGCTCTTCCAGTAGCCAATGGGGCATCAGTCCAAGTAAACTCAGAATTTTCTGTAATAAGTTCTTGGATCCTCATAGTAGCCTTGGAAGCGTTTCTTCCGGCTCGGTACCTATTTTTCATGTGTATACATCCAATGTCGTCATTTGAGATGCTTTCAACTTCATGCTTGACCTTCTCAACCTTTCCCAACCAAACCTCTACATGAGCAGGTATCTCCTTATCATATGTTTCGTTTCTGTTCTTGTGGTCTATAACATCAGTGCTTGTAGCCACCAAACGACTCATTTTTTCTCTCATGCTCGTAACATGTTTTGTGGAGCAAATCACATATCCTAGGTGTTTCGTGATATGACTTGTCATAAATTTCACAACAGGAGCAACGACTTGGTCATATAAAATCTGCTCCATTTTCCTGATCGAGACCAACAAATCACGCAAACGTATCAATAAAAACAAGTTAATCTAGTTTCAACTTCAAAAGTTAAATATTGCAAGAACACACAAATAAGAAAGTCAATTATCAAGTGATTTAGGGTCTTCAATAATCGAAAATGAAATCTTAGTTGCAAAGTTTATTTAATTAGAATATTGTACATACTAAATAAAATAAATAAGAACGCAAGCATACAGTTATGTACATGATCTTAATGTGAATTCAATACAATACTAGTTTTAAGCACTGAACTAGGTTGGAAGAAAAAACCAAAACCACATCATCTTAATGTGAATTTAATACAACACTAGTTTTAAGCACTGAACTATGGTTGGAAGAAAAAACCAAAACCACATCATCTTAATGTGAATTTAATACAATACTAGTTTTAAGCACTGAACTATGGTTGGAAGAAAAAACTAAAACCACCAATCATGTCTAGATCAAGTGGTGGAAGGCTTGTATTTCTACTAGGAGAGCAAGTTCAACTCCTACTTGGTGCAAAGTGAGGAATTGGTGGGCAATGACAGGAGACTCGGGGAAACCTGGGTTCGATCCTTGATTTTACCGGTAATTTCACCATCATGCCTATGGGCGGGCGGGTTACCGGGTTTTCCCCGGAATTGGTGGTGAACTCGGGTTACTCTCGGAGTACTCGGTTTGGTCCAGTGGGTGTCTCGGGAGTGCTGGGGATTGATCCTGTTGGCCGTTTAAAAAAAACAATCATATTAAGACTTTAACTCTAAACTCTATAATTATGAAACACTTTAAAATCTAATCTATACTTAATTACCAGGTAACTCAAACCATTATATAAATTTAATTTAGATAAAAATTTCACTTTGGCCCTTTGACTTTTCATTTTAGTAGTTTAGAGTTTTGGGTTTTAGAAGAAAACCAAAGATACATACGTG
This sequence comes from Helianthus tuberosus, assembly GCA_030545235.1. Classification (NCBI taxonomy): domain Eukaryota; kingdom Viridiplantae; phylum Streptophyta; class Magnoliopsida; order Asterales; family Asteraceae; genus Helianthus; species Helianthus tuberosus. The sequence goes on from CM060362.1 coordinate 9,354,128, forward strand.
AAGCTTACTGGGAAAGAAACAATGTGAGACGCAGGAGGAGGAAGTAATAGAAAGATTATACATAAAACAAGTTGGTTCCTTTTTCTAATTTCAATGTCTTATTTTAAAGAGCAAATTGTATTTTTCGTCCTTCATGTTTCAATGTTTCATCAGATGTTGTCCTTGAACTTCTAAAAGTATACTGGCTCTCTTTTACATTTGCACATGATAACAAACGGTTTCCTAATAGCTTAACCCAGTTAAGTTTTTTTTGTTAACTTCATCCAGGTGCCACTCATGTGAGGGCATAATAGTCTTTTCCCCTATTTTAATGAATTAAAAGAAAACAAGAAACTAGAAGGAAAGTACATAAAAACATTCTCTCTCTGCACTGGAAACACACCCTGTTTTTTATACCCTTAATTTCAACCTTGATTTAATCAAGATCAAAGCTTTTTGATCGTTCACATCTTTTTCAGCAAACACAACCATCAAATTCACATGTAAAAACTAGGCCTCACATCCCAATACGTTCCGATCAACTATCAACAATTCGATTTCAAAAATTCGTGTTTTCATTTACACGGTTAAAGGTTTTTATCAAGCGCATATAGTCATGTGGTTTAGATTGTAAGGCTATATAACCCCTACACTAATCTCTTTACTCAATAAATAAAAATGATGTACACGTGTAAGTTCATCAGCCCCTCCTTTTTTTTTTTTGAACGACAAGGTGTCACAATTTTTTGGGTGTGAGACACCCCATACCCCCCCGCATTGGGGAGGCCCGTCGCCCCTCTCCGGCCAGACGTGAGTGTCTTAACCGTGCCCCAGCTGGCATCAGAGAGTGACCGGCGTTTAAAGGAAAAACCCCACAGGTGCCTCGCCCAACAAGTAGGGCTTGACGGATTTAGAGCCGCCACAAAGAGGAATAAACCGCCTCAAGTGGGGATCAAACCCGGGCATCATGGGTAAAACCATGATGAATCAACCAGTTGGACTGGCATCATTTGTCATCAGCCCCTCCTTTTATTTTTACTCAATTAGTAGTTGTCTATATAGTTGACACGTGTCGTCGTGAGAGTTATTAGGTTTTTTTTCTTTCTTTCAATATCACGCTTCCACTTTACAAAAGCCTCTCACCTGTGTCTTTTCATCTAAATTCTCACAACAAGTGCATTACAATCTGAAATTCGATCCCTGAATGGATACGAAGAAATCGAAGCACGGACTTGCACCATCAAATTGAAAACGCAGTAGCTGTAGCAGCAGTGGATTTTGTTTTCGGATAAAACACCCTCCGCTTCCTTCCTGGTATTTCTTCCGTGCCCTAATTTTGGTGCTTTAATCATCAAATGAGCTCCTGAATCATCTGCTTTTTTTTTGTGAATTTCTATCCAATAGGGTTCTTCCTTGTTAATATAATAATAATATTTTTGGTTATGAGTTACTGATGATGTATGTATTATTCTATGATTGGGTTTGCTGGTATTTGTGTATTTCTGACGAAATTATGTTTTTGTTTGAATAGTATGGATTACTTCTAGTTTTTGATCACTCTGATCAATGTTGGTAAAACAGAGATTAAATCAACAATAAGAACAAGGTTTTGGGGCAATTTTATAATGGATGCTTATAGGGAAATTGAAAACAGAAATAAAAGGTGCTCCTATTGAAAATGGCTACTGCTGCTAAATTAAATACCAAAAGAAACATGATAAAATGAAACCCACGCTTGCATACCTCCTGTTAACTACTTTTATACTTTTATACTCAGTGTTCTACGTATTTTTATTTAACACCTACATTTAAAATTATAAGTATTGATACTAATTACAATTTTGTATTTTTATACTCAGTGTTCTACGTATTTTTATTTAACACCTACATTTACAAAAGATATTGTTAGTTCAGCCCGTGGGTAACTAACCTAGTAATCGTAATATACTCATATGGTCAATTATCAAAGTGGATTGTTTATTTGTTTAAACAAAATTACCCTTCTGTTAAAAATAATTACATTTTTATTACTTTATTACCTTTTATACCTTTTATTACTGTCTAACTATTTTATGTTCTTATTTTTATTTTGTTACATGCAACTTTGGAGTTGGGCTTGGACTTGACAACTGCTGCTAATGGGCTGGATGGCTGGATACGCGAAGAAGTTGTTAGAGAGTCTTGTCTTCATATGAGATGTGTATTAATCACACATGTGTACAAAATATCTCTCTGTTCCTTTTTCTTCTCTCTCTTAGGGTTTGGTCAGTTCTCGTAGATCTTGTGTTGAGTGTTCATAGCCTAGATCCGTTTTAAAGAGTGCAGATCATCGTGTTGATGATCTGCTGGTAAGGTTGTGAGAGATTATTGTGTCTATTTCATCTTCAGTTGTTTCTATCTTGTCTGGATTCAATTGTGTTAAGAATTAAGAATAATAAAGCGTTTTTTTTTCCTTAGATCCATGTATTTTTGACACCTTCCTGTCAATAATACTTGTCATTTCCTCCTCCTAGCGTATGCTTCGCCCGCCATGTACATGATCCAAGCACTTGAAGTTGAATGCTTTTTTTTAGTTTAAACAAAGTCGAATGATTTTAAGAGAACAATGAAATTATTTAGCATTAGGTCTAATGGCATATTTATATTATTATTTACCGTAGCAGTCGTTTTTAACCTTTAGATAATTTCCACTTTTTTTCCCCAAAACTTAAAAATTACAAATTTAGACACACTATCGAAACAACTGTTGGGAAACACAAAATCGAAACAATTAACAAAAATACAAAGAACAAGCAACTAAAAGCAATTAGAACAGCAATAAACTACAATCACAGTAAACATCGAAGAACCATAATGAAAGATCAACAAGCAGATAATAATAGTAGTAGTAGTAGTGGTAGTAGTATGTAGTAGTACGACACACGAAGGGGCTTAGTTCCAACCGCACTTATGGTCGTAACATGGCAATTGCGATCATTTTGCGATCTTAAAAAACAGAAAAAGAAACACATGATGTAGCATGGAATTGAATCAAGTTGCAAGCAGAAGAACAGAATCAGAAATAAATTCATACATAATTAAAGCTCATTGATCAAGAAGATACCTCTCTTTTGCGATCTTCTTTCTTCAAAATCTGTTGTTGAGAATGTACTGGAAAGTGTAAACGTAAACAAAAATGATTGATTAGTTGGGTTTTATAATTGAAAAGAAACAAAATGATTGATTAGTGGGGTTTTGTAATAGTAAGTTTCAAGGTTGGTCCCCGAGATTTGAGCCAAAGTTCGGTTTTCGTCCATCTTTTTTAATTTTCTGCGTTGGAATGGCAGTCAAGTATCTATTTCTAATTGTATTCCTAGTCACGAATTGAGTTGGTTTTTTTCTTTTAGTTTAGGAGCTATTTAGTTTTAATATAGTAGCACCCTAAAGTAACAAATTTGTTCATGTTAGAACCTCCATCTCCATCTATATAATTTAACTAAACAACATATTTATCTATAAATTTTGTTTATTTTTCAAAAACCTCTCACATCCAATTCTATATATTTAGCTCTATCTTACTCATAAACACTTATTTTACTTTTTTTTTATTTCCTACACACTTACAATAAGAATATAAATAGTTATGTGCAAACTTCTAAATATAAAGTTATGTGCAAACTTCTAATTATAGTGATTTACTTTGGTTTCTATAGTTTTTTTCTCTATTATAGAGATTCCAATATAGCGATGTTTTTGTTGTTTCCTCTATTATTTTCTTTATATATCTATATCTGTAATAATACATTATTAAGAAGATTGGACGGCTACCTTTGTAATTTCATTTTTTTTAAGCTTCAGCTTTAAATAAAAACATTTGCGGCTTGTGACCAATCGCTTAGAAACAAACGTATTAACCAGCGAGCCAAATCTCTTTTTGTTAAAATATCGACTTGTTTATCTTTTGACACGTCTTAAACCATCATTCAACCACCACCTCCATGACCATCTCCACCACCACGAAATTCTTTATTAAATGACCATATTACCCCTAATATAGCTAAGTTTTTTTTTAACTATGGTTATTATTTTGGACGGAAATGGCATGTTTCAAGAATGTCGAGGAGGAAAATGGCGCAATTTTAAAATTTGGCCTGAAATGACAAAAAATAAACAAACCACAGGGACGTAAATGTCATTTAATTCTTATTATATTTTGTTATCTGTATAACTCTTAGGAAAAAAATTGATTGAAAGTTTCAATTTTTCTTTCTAAATATACAGAAGAAACTGTGGAAGGTGGGGTCTACTGGTCCACTAAAAATTGCAATGTTTGACTTGATAGCTGAAACAAAAAAGATGGTAGATTAAAAAAAAGGGGAAATCACGAAAATAGCCAAGTCAACGCCGTTTTTTCAATTTTGGCCAACTGAAACGGCTCCCCAAGCCTTTACACGAATTCCGACACGGCTCAAGACATAACTTAAGAGCTTTCCTCATCATCCACCCACCTTTTGCCACGTGTCCGACAAATTTCTGAAACGACTTGGGTCACCTCAGGTTACTGTGACGGCTTGAGTACTTGCCGGAAACGGCTTGAATAGGGTCTCGAACAGTACCTGTGACGGCTTGAGTACTTGCCGGAAACGGCTCGGCTTGAGCACCACCGTAAACCACCACCACCCTCCACCCACCACAACCACCACCCGGATTAGTATAGATGCGGCGGATTAGTATAGATACGGCGGAGTTTGTTGAGTTGTTTGAGTTGCTGAACGACGACGTCGGAGGTGTGTTTTCGGGTTTGTGAGATGAGGAGGAAATGGGTTGGGGTTTGGGAGAGAAAAGGTCGATGAGGTGGCGGTGATGGCGGTTTTCGGGGAAGAAAAACGGTTGTTCGACGACGTCGGAGGTGTGTTTAGTCCGGCAAGAGGTGAAGGAGGATTGAAATAGTTTTGAGAGTTTGAGTTTGAAGTTTGTCTCCATTTGTAGAGAGAGTTCATTTCATGTCAGTGATGATGATGGAGAGTACAAGTCCATTTAATGCCTACAGTTAACGTGTGCAGTGGATAAAGGAGTGAGGGAACATGATAGAGACAGCAGTACACGTGTCAAAACCTGACTGGTCTTTGAGGAAAGTTCTTAACCTTTATCTTGAGCCGGGTTGGAATCCGTGAAACGGCATTTTATGGGGTGTCAACTGGCTATTTTTGAAAAAACGGCGTTGACTTGGCTATTTTCGTGATTTCCCCTAAAAAAATGTTATATGAAATATGCCTTGTAATAGAAAATAATATAAAGGAATCTAGCAGACCCAAATTAATAGTATTGATCTTTTGTAACAGTGATGGTGGAAAAATATGTAATTTTAACCGGTAAACGTCGAAAAAAGAAATGTTTTCAGGCTTAAAGAAAAAAGTAGCAATTTTTATGAGATATATAAGAGGGGTTTGATCAAAATTTCTATGCATTATCAGTGGATTATCTATTATTGTCTAGGTGGAAATAGCATCTTAGGTCGTTATGCTGCATACCTTTCATTTTGGTTTTTCTTTTTCGAACATAAAAGGGAGCATTTATTCATAACATTTCTGGTGTTAGTGAGAGGGTGAAGACAATTTACTTATCTTTTTTTTTTTTTGAAAGGTAATTATATAAACAAACGGCCTGACCGGCAAAAAACCAACCAGAACCTACCCAAGATTACAACATATACAACGGGGAACTACACCAGTCATTGCAAACTAAGTTACAATGCTTCGATCTACTTTTTAGCCATTGGAATACTTTCTATTATCCACTTATCTAGGCAGTTTTATTATCCACTTAGGAATCCTAGAAAGTATTCCACAACATTGATTTTGCGTTAAGCATCAATTTTGATGGGTGTTTTAGATTGTTTTTCAATAGTTGAACATCTAACTAAACTATGTTGTGTGATATTGCATCTACTTTTATATGGTTTATTTTGTTGTTTTTATGTCAATTCCTTTGGTTATACTTGATTGCTCTTTGTAAATTAGTTGTCTTGATAAATTAGTATTAAAAATAAATTACGTGAAACCTGCCGCGCAACATGCGCCATAAAAACATTACAACCCATGGCAATGTGCAAGCATTCCCACTAGTTTCACGATGCTATCTCCACTTCCTTTGCCCCTAAGCGGACTCTTACTCCGTCGACTATCATTAACACTCCCAAGTTGGCCTGGGAGTTCGTGTTCAATGCCTTGCCAACTGCTCAAAGGTATGTTGATTCCTCTCTGGATCAAAGGATCATGGATGATCAATATTGTCTTTATGTGAGAACTTTAGGAGGAGTGTTGAGATATATCCTGCGTCACTCAATCTCTCTTTGAGTCTTTTCCCTCTTGCTTCATATGATTTTTGTATGGTTAGTCCTTCCATGGCTTCTGTTTATGCCTCTTGTAGGGTGAGCTCCGAAAGACCCTGGGTCATTTAGAAACGGTTCTCCAGGAGAAAGAATCGGATAGGAGGATGAGAGAGGCCGCATGGTGAGAGGTCGAGGAGGAAGATCTGAAATATTTCATGTAAACTTAAACAAAAAGAGGATGTTAACAAACTTTTGGGAATTGTTCGGTTCTTGACGTGGCTTTTCTTTTTTCCTTTAAAACATTTAGGATGACTATAAAGTTTTATAATCTCACTTACACAGAAACATCACCTTACAATTATGACAATGACTCCAGGATAGAAATCGCCAAGTATATTCAAGCCCCATGTGTCAATTATTGAAGGATGTGGGGACACGTGAGCCCAATATGCACATAGTTGAAGTATGTGGGGACACGTGAGCCCAATATGCACATAATTGATAATGACACCCACTATACACACACTCCTATAATCTTATTTTCATATTTGTAGTGCATATGGACCGTATAGTCTTATACGGCCTGTATAGAATGCTATTGCACAGAAATAAATGCAGTGGAATGTTTTTTTTTGTTTTACATGTATACGAGCCGTATAACATCATACGAGCCGTATACAATTGTATACGAGCAATATAATGTTATACGACCAAATGTGTTTATTTTTGTGAGGTTTTGGGTTTTTAAGCTAAGTAGTTAATGCGGTAAAATATCGGATATCGGTCAAGGACCGATATTTGAGATATCGGTTATCGCGGTGGGATATTGGTGGGATATCGGTAATTTTAATATCATGCTAAATTTATATATATAGCAATTTAACACTAACAATTGTAACAAGTAAGAACTGACTAAGACTTAAAACACTAACATTTAACAGTAACAACTAACACTTAAGACTTAAAACACAAATAGCAGCAATAAGAAGAAAAATGAACGGTAGAAATAAGAAGAATGGTACTGATACGGGAAAATTGGTGATTTATCGATCAAATATCGGCCCTATTTCAGACAAATATCGGACAATATTGCTGATATTATCGGTACTGATATTCTGACCAATATTTTGTACCGCTATCTCGGCATGGGACCGATAACCGATATATCAGTGATATATCGGTTGATATATCGGGATATTAACTACATAGTTTTTAAGATCTGTATACGAGCCGTATAATGTTATACGCTCTGTTGTCAAAAGCGAGGGCCTAGGTCGCTTAGGCGCCAATTTCAGGCGAAGCCCCAAAATACCGCCTGTTGGCAGGCAAGGCGATGTAAATGGTGGAATTTGGAAAAGCCCTAACAGGCGATGGCTTTCTTTCAGGCGATACTCGATGAAGGCAATGGCTTTTTTCAGGTACGCTCCATCCTATTCAGAATTTGATTTTATCTAAAAATTTCTTTGATTTTGTTTTGATCTTATCACATAAGATTGCCGATTCAAATTGATTTACCCTAAAAATTATCGGCAATCCTCATCTCTATAAAACTCTAAATTAAAACTATAGGGTACCTACCAAACCTCTTCACATACCACGACAGAACTTCCAGAAGCAAATTCAAGGTTAGTTTTTTTGTGTTTTTTTTTCTCATTTGCTCAATAGCTTATTTGCTTTGGTTTTGATACCTCCATATTCATCTGGAATGAAACAAACTTTGTATGCTTTTCATTTTCGAAATCTCATAATATACCCTTAAACTTCTTGATTGTTGTGCATAAATTGATGGTATATTAGTTAAATATCTCAATGTATGATGAAACAATGGCCACTGCTATGTATTAAATTGATATTATGTTAACTGTGCATAAATTGATGCTTTCTTCTCTTAACTGTGTATATGTTTTTAACTCATATTATGTTAACTAGTTTTATTGACACTTGAAATTTAGTTTACAACTAGCACCTTCTTATAAACTCCGTAGTAGTTACTTAATTGTACGACCTCTTAGTGTCTAAGTCAATATAGAATAGTAAACAAACAGTTTTCTGTAGTAGGCTGACGAAAGCTTAATTTTTCGTTGCTGGGGAAAAAATCTATATTTAACTTATTGAGATTTATGAACTAATTGATATTATGGTCTGCAATTATTGACTTGTTTCCACAGAAAATGGCATCCGAAGGTGATTTGGCATCCTCACAAACCAGGAGTAACGATCCTGGATGGAAGTATAATCTTTTGAAAGATAAGAATGACAAAAATTGTGTAACTTGCATTTTCTGCAACAAAGTAACTAAAGGAGGGATTTATCGAGCTAAGCAACACCAAATTGGAGGTCATAAAAATGCAAAAGCATGTTCTAAGTGTCCACAGAATGTTAAAGATGAACTGAGAGCATACGTCGAAATCCAAAAGTAAAAAAAAAACCTTGATGGTTTCCATGATTTGGATTTTGAGCAAGGTGGATTTGGTGATGACGAAGAGGATGAGGATGAGGTAATGGAGATAGCTAATGTTCAAAAGAAAAGGACTGGGATAAATATTGGTGGAGCTGATAAAAGAAAGAAATCAAATGTGAAGGGTCCACTTGATTTGTTAATGTCAAAAAGTAAAGGAAAATATGTTCAAACAAGCATAAATGATGCTTGCGACAAGGAGCTTCGAGGAAGAACGGTTCAAAAAATTGCTGCCTTTTTTTACCAAGCTGGCATAGCATTCAATGTTGCTAAGTTAGATAGTTTCAAAGAGATGATCGGGGCTATTGGAAACTATGGACCAAATCTCAAGCCACCTAGTTATCACGAGTTGCGGGTTCCTCTTCTTAAGAATGAGGTAGACAGTGTAGAAAAGTGGATTGAAGGGCAGAAGGTGGAGTGGTCAAAATTTGGGTGTTCGATTATGTCGGATGGTTGGACGGATCGGAGACATAGAACATTGATCAACTTTTTGGTCAATAGTTCTAAAGGGACTGTGTTTATGGAGTCCGTTGATGCTTCATCTTATGCGAAGACGGGGGAGAAGTTGTTTGAACTATTTGATAATTTTGTGGAGCGAATCGGAGAAGCTAATGTTGTTCAAATTATCACAGACAACGGAAGCAACTTTAAATTGGCTGGTTAGTTTTGTTTTTTGTTAGGTTTTTTCCATATTAAATTCATTGATAACTATTAATTATTTATTTCATATCTAATACTTTTAGGCAAACTGCTCATGGAAAAAAGAAAGAACTTGTTTTGGACACCGTGTGGAGCCCATTGTTTGGATCTTATGCTTGAAGACATTGCAAAGATTTCCAAAGTCAAAGCAGCCATTGAAAGAGGAATCTTTGTTGTTGGTTACATCTACAACCATTGTGGAGTATTGAATTTGATGAGAGAGTTTACAAAAAATAAGGAACTGACACGAAGTGGGGTTACACGATTTGCAACAACGTATCTAACCTTACAAAGTTTGCATAGGCAAAAGGCTCCTTTGCGAAATATGTTTGCAAGTGAAAAGTGGGTGAATAGCAAGTGGGCTAAGGATCGAAAAGGTACAAAGTGTAATGACATTATATTCACACCTAGTTTTTGGAGCAACGTTCTTTTCAGTCTCAAAGTGATGGGCCCTATAGTTCGAGTACTTCGTTTGGTTGATAACGAGAAAAAACCAGCAATGGGTTATATTTATGAAGCGATGGTGAGAGCAAAAAAAACAATAGCATTAGCTGTAGGCAAGGATAGCACCGATTACATGATGGTGGCGAGCATAATTGACAACAGGTGGAATTGTCAACTCCACCATCCATTACATGCAGCTGGTTACTACTTTAACCCAGAGTTTTATTGCACCAATCCGGACATTGAAAATAACAAAGAGGTGTCTGATGGATTGATTGAGTGCATTAAAAGGCTTGTCCCTAACAAGCAAAAACAAGATTCTATCATGAAGGAGATGGTGATCTGGGTGAACCAAGAGGGCTCTTTTGGTTTAGAGATGGCAAAGCGTGGAATTGGTAATATAGCTCCAGGTAAGTTATCTACCTTTGAATTATTTTATGTTTAAGTTTTTTTATTTTGCTTAATTTGGTATTTTATCAGCTGAATGGTGGAAACTTTATGGGAAAGGGACCCCAAATATTCAACAGTTGGCTATTAAAGTTCTTAGTTTGACATGCAGTTCGTCTGGGTGTGAAAGAAACTGGAGTGCTTTTGAGCATGTAAGTAACCTAATTTTCAGAGTTTGTATGAATTTTTTTATTCCTTCAAACTATTTAAAATTTGTCACTTTTAATAGATCCATTCCAAGAAAAGAAACCGTTTGGAACACAAGAAGTTACAGGATCTTGTGTTTGTAAGATACAACAAGACCCTCCAAAATCGCCGTGACAAGAATGTTGCATATGATCCAATATCATTGGATAACATTGACGCTTGTAATGAGTGGTTGGTTGGGAGGATGGAAGAAGATGTGACTGAAGAGGCTGAAGATGAATCTGGGGTTGGAGAGGTGAGGGGAAGAAAATCGTCACAATCTTCTTCTTCAAGAGCTCTAGTGGATGAAACATCTGAAGAAGACATTGAAGATGAATCAGAAGCTGATTATCAACCTGAAGTGGATGGAAATTATGATGAATTTGATAACCTTGATGACTGATGAATGAAAGATTGCTGCTGGTGTATTTGAACTTTTACTTTTTAGTATTTTTAAAGATTTGGCATTTGGATTTTAAAAGTTTGTTGCTTTTGAATTTGGTATTCATGTTTTGGTATTGCTTCTGAATTGTCTTTTGAACTGAATTTGGTATTCATGTTTGGTATTGCTTTTGAAGTGTCTTTTGAACTGTTTAACTAACAGCAACTTATAAACTATATATTAACTTTAAATGCATATTATTATTTTTTGGTTTTTTTTTCCTATGTGCGATTTTCTTTCTCGGGCTAGCGCTTTATTTGGCGCCTTGCGCCTAGGCCCTGGAGAGACCTTAGCGCCTTGAGTGCGCCTATCGCCTTTAACAACATAGGTTATACGACGCGTATATAAGTTTTTTTTGTGTAAAACCGACGATGGGTTGTGAGAGTACTGGGAGTATGATTACTGAAGGTTTTCAGTATTCAGAGTTTGTTGGTCACATATTTGTGTGTTGCAGTTTGGAAAGATGACCGAATAGAGATCATAGCCAACCTAAATCCATGAATTCATGTGTCTTGTATTTACCAACGATGTTCTGATATCGTAAAAGTTTTCCCAGCTCGCTACCGATGTATGCCATGTGGGTTGTCGCCAGAACCTTGCCGATGTTCGTATGTTAACTACCTGATGGAGTACTTTCGTGAACCAAAAAAAGCTTGTTGCTGGTGATTCCATCGTGTTCATGCGAGCAAATAAAGGTGAACTTTACGTAGGAATTAGACGTGCTAAAAGCGCAGGAATCGGAGGGAATAAGTTGATTAACAGAGGATTCATCGCGTATAAGTTGGTTTATGGGAACCGTTTCTAGCTAGGGTTTGTTGGGATGTTTGTAGCTAGGGTTTAGAATGCTTGAAGTTTTAAAATTGCAAGATATTGTTGGTGTAGGCAACATAGTGAGCTTTTGTACTAACAATTGGACACCAAGTTGTCGAACTATCTAAAGCAAGTGAAGATAAACAAGTGAAGATGAGTTTGGGGGATGATGCGTGGAAGTTGAATAATTTTGCTTTATGTTTTTACTAGGACCATCGGTGGAATGCATATACCATTAGATGTTTGAAAAAACTTATATATACTATTGAAAGAGAACATAATTTTGTTAGTAAGTTTAATCAGAACCTGTGGCTTTATTATTTTCAGGGCCATGCAATTGTTCTTGATCATTGTTTTCATCTTCAGAATAGTTGGGATCTGCCATGACTCCATGCTCATCATCTTCATCAGCAACATCTACTTCCATATCCACTTTATTACCTTCTTAAAGCATAGAAGAGTAAATCAATATAAAAGGTACTTTTAATTGAATAAACTTTAAGATTAACAAAATAATACCTTGAAATATTTCCCCGTCCTCGTCATCATCCTCATCCTCATCAACAAGAATCATCCTTCTCTTTGCTCGTTCTTTATTCGGTTTTGTTGCATTTGAAGTAGACGGAACCTTTTGGGAGACATTTGGAGCAAGCACCCGACGTAGTTTCGTTAGATTAGCAGCTCTACTCATGGACATTGGTGGAATATATTGTGAATGGTGTCGCTAAAACAGATTTATTTTCATTAGATCACATTTCTATATAAAATAAAATAAACAAAGTTTGAATAATCATATTACCTTTTTGGGTACTACAATACTTCTACCAACTTGTTGGTTATCTTCCTCACAATCGTCACCTGAATCTTCCCCCGCACGAGTGTTCCGTTTCACTGTTTTTTTCTTCATTTTGTTACTGTCTACCAAACTTGTCATAGAGTCCACAACGTTTTTAACTCCTAATTCTCGTAGTCTTTTTTGGTTCTCCTGAATCCTCGCTAGTCTAGCTTCCATGTACACATTACCTAGTCAAAGTCAAAAACTAACCAATGAGAAGAAGAAAAATAAACAATACATCATATTTGCATTAGTTCCTTGTGCATCAGAATTTGATGGATAATCTTGTATTTTACTGATGACGGTAGAAGTGATATGTAGTTGTTTGCGCCTACCCATATTGTCTATTCAAAAACATACAATACAATAACAATATTTAGTATATAATATTATAATAACATGCAAGAAACAAAGTGGGTTCGAAGAAGAAACGAGGGTTGCGCATATCAGGTATCAACATCAAGGAACTGAATATGGGTCTGATCTCCAACCGGTGGTGGTGTATCAAGGCCTTCGGCTCCCAACTTTGGACCCTAGTAGTTAAGGTGACGGTAACATTGGCTGCATTAAAATGATTCCGAGTAGGGGTGCAAACGAGCCGAGTTACTCGAGCTCGGCTTGAAAAAAAGCTCGAACAAGCCAAGCTTGAATGAGCCAAGCTTAAACCTCGTTTAGTAAACGAGCCCGAGCTTTGCTTATCGAGCTCGAGCCGGCTCGCGAGCCTAAACGAGCTTTCTGTTTATATAATTTATATTAAACATATATTTATATAATAATTATAATTAATATAATTACCATTTATATAAATAGAAATCAATAACTAAATTGTATGTATAATAATAATTATAATTAATATAAATTAATTAATCAATATTAAACGAGTCTAGCACGAGCCGAGTTCGAGCTTGAAAAATTATCGAGTCGAGCTCGAGTTTAATTAGAAATAAAGGTTGCATATACACATCTATCTTGTTTCCCGGACTTTTAGGACCCGGGATGATTAAAGAAAGATTAAAATTTGGCTGCTTCATAACCAACCATGGTGGTAAGCTGTATGGAATAAGAAAAACTGGCCAAATACTATTTACCGAATTCATTGTCCTAAATGGGTTGAAGGCATCAGTTGCCAGAGCTAGACGAACATTGCGAGGATCAGTAGCGAATTCAGGAAACTTTTCATCAAAATCTTTCCAAGCTAATGCATCTGCTGGATGCCGCAATTTTCCATCTTTTACACGCTCTAGATGATGCCACTTCATAAGGTTAGACGTCTTTGATGACGTAAACAATCTTTGAAGTCTAGGCTTTAAGGGAAACCATCGTAATATTTTTAAAGCCTTCCTCTTGGGAGGATTTACTTTGTGTTTTGGATTAGCTTCATGAACTTTCCATCTAGAAGATCCACAAAAAGAACACGCTTCATCTTTCTCCTTGTCATCCCAAAACAACATGCAACCATTAGGACATGCATGTATTTTTTCATATCTTAATCCGATGCCATGAATTTTTTTCACTTGTGGTGTTGTTTTAGGTAACAAATTTCCTTTAGGTAACAAATACTTTAAAAAGTCTAACAACATAGAGAAAGATGTGTTACTCCATCCACTGAGACATTTTATTCGGTACAAATGCACCACACAAGATAACTTGTTGTATTTGCAATTCGGGTACACATTTTCTTCGGCTTCCTTGACAAGGTCATCAAATTTGCTTCTTCTATTGTTCGTCTCTTGACTATTATTCCAAGCATTCTCATGTATCCCCACTCCACTTCCACCTTCTGTTTCAAATATATCATCCAACATTTCATGCATTTCATGGCAAAGTATCTCTTAGTCATCATTATGGGTTGTGCTCCTCGATGCAACCGTTGTGTCTTCCCCATGATATACCCAATTCAAGTATTCAGGCTGGAACCCTGAACATATGAGGTGATCCAGAACAGTTTGTCTACTCTGATATTTCATATTTAGACACTTTGTACATGGACATTTTATTTTCCCCCCATTGACACAAGCTCTCTCAAATGCAAAATTCAAGAACGTGTGCACCCCATTAACAAAAGTTTGACTTGATCTTGGTGCAAGGTACATCCATGATCTGTCCATTACTATTCAAAGTGAAAAATAACAAACTTTGTAAGTATTACATATTATACAAAAACATATAACTGAGTACAAACAGAGGAACGAAGCCAAACTTTGTAACAATAAACCTAAATTTCTTAATATCATGCTAACATTATGGTAGGTGAACTAAATCTATTAGTGGATGTGTTGATCGATATGGAAGTCAGTTACATGGAAACCAGGAGTTAAGATATGCAGAGCTGCTGATATTGATTTAATTATGTTTGTTTTACAAGCTGGTGTTGTAATTTGTAATTCCTTATTGGACCTGCACTTTCAGGTTGTCTGTATTTGCTCAGAAAAAGAAAAAACAAATTCCAAATTTAATATAAAACATGTGGAATAGGGTCAAACTTCTGACCTTTGGGACAAATGGTGGAGTTTATCACTACAGCACCTTTGATCTTAGCATGTCTATAATATGGTTTTTTAGTTGAAAAATAGAGATGATTGGATTTGGTCAGACCTGTTTGTTTATTCATTTGGTTCATATGACTCAAGTAGCTTTTGGTGTTCTGAAGCAAATGAACCAACGAGCAAATATTTGAACAAACAACTGATATGGGTCATATAGCACAAACTAAATTTATCATTGGCACTAGGTGTTATAAAATTCAGTGAATAATTCATGAACAAACAAAAGGCATTTATGATCGACTAACTTGATAATTGCACATGCACACACACACACACACACACACACACACACTGAAAAACAAAACAACAACCAAGTTTCAATTCAAACTGGTAAAAATCACAGAAATACATCTTGATTGTTGCACATATACCCACAATCACACATTGTTGACCATTTGAACATATTTTTTAAAAATTTTGACAATTACTGACCTAAAATTGAAGGAGTTGAAGTTGCGATCCTCTAGCCGTGCTTGGTATCTCCCTTGGATCACCGGCGATTTTGATTTGCTTTTGGGAACAACTCAGCACACCAGTACTACAAAAAAAAAAAAAAATTACAAGGTGGCTATTTGAAAATAATAAAAAAAAACCTCACAACCTTCTTCCACAACCCTAAAAGAACAAAAATCAATGCCTAGAGTTCTATGTAGACAAACTGAAAGCATTGAAAGTGTACCACAAGACAACTACAGTTAAGAATAAACAAAAACAATAAGATAAAATTATTAAAAACACACAAATTTCGAGTAGCAATTTGAAAATCAGAATAAACATTCATGAATCATCAGTGTTTTAGGTTTACAAACAAACAAACAAATCAAGGCCCTAGTGGTAAGCAAATCGTCAAACACTTGGTGGGCATGTTGTTGGTAACCAAGAAATTTGTGTACATCATCAACAAAGTCCTCTAAATAATGTTATATGAATCAAATTAAAAACAAGGAACAATGAATATAGTAAAGAACCAGTAGCAATAGTGAAGCATACATGTCTTTCAGGCTCTGGAATCTCCTTCATGGTTGCTTCCTAGAACTGATGCCATGGAGGCAAAACACAGATAATCGCTGGGGAGAAGTGAACAAATTAGGTGTGTGGGAAATCCAAATATTGGGCGGAAGGATTGTGCGGGAATTAATTTGGGAAGGAGGGAAGGTAAATTAGTTTCAAACTAATTACAAAACCTTTCAGAAAATATTTTATTTTAATGTATGATAGATAGAAATTATATTTTACAAACTAAATTTATGTATGTATATATATATATATATATATATATAGGGAGCCGCTAGAATGAGAACCACCACGAGTTATGAGAACCACGAGAACCGCGACCCGCGGGTGGCCGTTGACCACGAAATTTTTTTTACACCTAGATCCGTATATTTTAGGGGGGGTGTAAATTTTCGGTTCAAACGGCGCGCCCGAGGGGGTAGTTTTTTACGCCCAAAGTTTGGTAAAAAAAAAAGAAAAATTAAAAAAACCCAAACTTTGGGCGTAAAAAACTACCCCCTCGGGCGCGCCGTTTGAACCGAAAATTTACACCCCCCCCCCTAAAATATACGGATCTAGGTGTAAAAAAAATTTCGTGGTCAACGGCCACCCGCGGGTCGCGGTTCTCGTGGTTCTCATAACTCGTGGTGGTTCTCATTCTAGCGATCCCCTATATATATATATATTAATAAAAGGTTAAATCTAAACCGATGAAGATTTGAATTAGTTTGAAACTAGGGGTGCAAAGGAGCCGAGCGGCTCGCGAGCTACTCGAGATCGGCTCGAGAAAAAGCTCAAAACGAGCCGAGCCTTATCAAGCCCGAGCCGAGCTTGAGCCTAAAATAAAGCTCGTTTGTTTATCGAGCTCGAGCCTCACATATGAAGTTCGTTAGGCTCGTCGAACCTTACGAGCCATAGTGTAAACGAGCCGAGTCGAGCCGAGCTTATTTAAACTTGTTTACAAGCCAACCTCGAACCTAAAAATAAGCTTATTTAGTAAACGAGCTCGAGCTTCATTTATCGAGCTCGCGAGCCTAAAAAGTCTATTTATATTATTTTTATTTAATATATTAATTTATAGATAATAAACGAGCTGAGCCCAAGCCGAGCTCGAGCTTAAGAAAATACCAACAAGCTAAGCTCGAGCCCGAGCTCTCATAAGTTAATCTAGTTCGAGCTCGAGCCTGGTCGAGCTCGGGCTCGGCTTGGCTCGTTTACACCCCTATTTGAAACTAATATAATCACTCCTTTTTTATTTTTTTAATATATCATTTTTAATGTTTATGTGTTTAAATTATGAATTTAAAAAATGAAAAAAAAATAGTATAACTTATTTGCATGGATCAGGTTATCACAAAGTGTCATGAATTATGGCTTATCATATCTATTTTTTTTGGATATTGATGGATACATTAGTCACATTGGTTCTTAACTAACTCTATGATGAAATTTTGTTTGTTTATTTATATAGCTTTTTTTAGCATTGTTTTACATTTTGGAATTATAGATCAGATATGGGTTTCAATAAAGGAAATTAGAGTTGCATGAAATTATCAATGATATACGCAAAGTGTCATTATAAACGTAAATTAGTGGTATAAAAGGTAAATGCCAGTAAAAGTATGTGTTAAATAAATGTGGCATGCACAAAGTGCCATTAAAAATCTAAATTAGCGGCATAAAAACTATATGCCACCAAAAGTGTGTGTTAATCAAATATGGCATACTCAAAGTGCCACTATAAACCTAAATTAGTGGCATAAAGGTTAAGGCGTTGTTTGTTTTTTGGCCAGAAGCACTTCTGGCCACTTATGTCTGCGTCGCGCAGACACGTACAGACCTTTGGGTCCTGCAGCTTGTTTGTTTTTCAGAAGCTCTTCTCACCTTTTACCTCTTCCCCACCTCTTCCCCACGCAGACATAAGCCCACCTCTTCTCTCTTTCAAAATACAACACTCTCCAGTCTCCACTGCCACTCTCTCCGCCACCACCTCCACCATCGCATCTCCGCCACCACCTCAACAGACCTGCATAAGAGGGAAAGAAGAGAGAGAGACCCTAGAGAGAGAGAGAGAGTAGCGGCAGGAGAGAGTGAGGGAGACCCACAGACCTGCCCAAGCCCAAGCACCACCGTCGACGGCGGATTCGTCGCCAGAAAACGGCACCCCTGCCGTTTCTATCTCTCGCTCCAGCAAGTATCTCTCTCTCGATCTGTGCTTCAGCCACCGTATACCACCACCGCCGTCGCCGGTCCTGTGTTCGCCGGTCAGTCATCGATCAGAGGTAGGGGATGGTGTGTGTGTGTTTGGGGTCATATCGAGAGGGAGAGGATGTTTGGTTGTGTTGTGAGCTCTGATTTTGATTTGAGATGGAGGATCAAGATATAAAAGAAAATTGTGTTGTGCGGTCTGATTTTTGTTCAATTTCTTCAATTTCTTTTATTTCAAATAGGGGTATTTTGATTTGGAGTAAAAAAAACAAACCATCTTCTCCTTACAGACTGCAGACCTTTGGTCCACCTCTTCTTCTGCAGATGTCTGCAGATGTGGTCCGCAGACTGCAGACCTTTTGTATCTGAAAAAACAAACACCACCTAAATGTCACTAAAAGTGTGTGCCACTAAATGGAATTTTTTTTGTAGTGTCGGTATGTTGGGGTTTTGTATACAAAATTTGTTACTACACTGTGAGTAGTAACATTACCACAAGTCAGGATTGACAGTGTCGTGGATGGTAATTAAAGTAGATGTAAATAAATATAATTGCTGGATTGCCCTCAATGCTGTAAAATGATAAAACTTGTTTTGATTAAACTGGGATTCACTCACCGGTATTTCTTGCTGACAAAACTTTTAAAACGCGTTTCAGGTAACAAAATATGAAAGCCAAATAGAAGACAGTTGGAGAGCACTGAAGGCTTGGAAAATGTGGCTATAAAAGTTACCTGAATAATGAATAAGTTTTATTTCAATAAATTAGGGTTTATCCCTAGAAATATGTTGTGATGAAAACTTGGGTTTTTCCCATGTATTTATTATTATAAAAATATGGTGTTTTACTCTGATAAATATTTCCTAACTACGGTTCTGATGTAATTTCCGCTGCCAAAATGAATAAACACCAATACCACCAGCTCTGAGTAGGTCGCGGCCGCCCGCCTCCCGAGGCAGGGGTCGGGGGTTGCGACAGAATAGCCGATTTTTTGGCCGGCCGACAAGGCCCGACTATGTGATAACCCGAACTTTCAAGGTTAGTATCCTTCAGTTTTGTGACTCCAATTCCTCACTACTTTCTTTACACGTTCTTTGCTCTAGTGAGACTGTTTAACGCTTGTGACTTCAATAAATCTGCGTAACGTTAATGGGTTAGTGTGTAATGGGTTAGTTTATGTCTTGTGTTTTTGGGCCTACAGAACCGATCGAGAAAGTCTTTGGGCCGCCACCGTTTTAAACAAAGTCTTTGGGCCGCCACCGTTTTAAACATGATCTAGGCCCAATCCACACTGTTTTGTTAATAAGCACAATTTGGCCCAACCTCTTCTCTTTATATGTAAACGTAACTTATGTACGGGTTACACAAAAGATTACAAACCCTAAACACTCCCTGATTTGCGACGACAGACCCCCCCTCTCATCGACGCAACACCCTAGTCAGTCAACATCTTAATCCAGTCGAGCTCTCGGTTAGTGTACGATTTATGTTACTATATCTCATTCTTTGCTAAACATGGATCGCATGATATGGAAATTGTTTGGTTAATTGTTTAGTGCATAGGGTTGGTATGTTGGTAAACTGTTTGATCCATGATGCATGATATTGCACAAGTTCATAATAATTAACTGTTATATGATATCGAGTTATGATCTAGTGATTAGAGGTAATAGAGTTTAATTGTTTTCATATGATAATAAATTATGGATGTTATTGTATCGACGAGGCATGTCAATTAATGGAACTATTATACGAAGTGTTGATGAGTTTGATGATGATGATGAATTAGTTGATCTATGTTGGGTAGTTAGAGGGTGTTTTGTTACTTGATTCGAACTGTTAGTGTATGATTCTAAGTTACATGTTAATCAATTAATAATGAGGATGTTATATGGGTTTGTATGTTAATTAGAACTACATGCTGATCCTTCGGGTTATACACTTGGGAATGGGTTATAATCGTTGATTTGGACTCATGATTATGGGCCGCATAAGGCACTAGATTAACTCATGTATATGTATGGGCCACACACACACACACAGTTACACCGGATTGGTATTTGGGCCGAGTGTTAGGGGAACGGGCTATGAGCTGGGTTTGACGGTTGGGCTTAACCCGTGTGACTTTGGGCCGGCAAGGGTATTGGGCTGTATTGTGTGAAATAAACATAAATTGTGGGTAATGGATAACATTGAATCATGTTAGCGGTAATGGATAACATTGAATCATGTTAGCAATAATTGGGCCTCATATATATATAATAACCACACGAATTGGGGCCGCAAGGTCTGCTGGGCTTTCCGCCGGGCTTTGAGCCAACTAGACTGCGTATTTGCTAGCTGGCCGTGCACCGATTGGGCCTTATGTTTAATAGGCCTGAATCACATGGGCCGCACACCTATGGGGGTAATATATCGAACCGTTAAGTGTTTAGTTGGGTCATGAAACTGTAGTGTGAACTCGCGTACTTGCTAGGTGATTTCATGATATCAATCGGCTTGTTATGTTGCATGATTTCATGTCACAACTTACATGGTTGCTTGGATGTGAATTGAACCATCTGACATGAACTTGTGTGGTAAATGTACTATAACCTGGATGCTTGTTATGACATAAGTGATGATATGTGTTTGGTTGCTTATTGCTTGAGTAATACGTGTGACTAGATACGTGAATTGTGAATTCATGAAACTGACTGTCTCTGGTAACCACGATAGGGTTTGATTGATCAACTGTTAAACAAGCATTTAGTCTAACCAAGCAAACCGAAGGTGAGTTCATCTCTTGAGCATGCGTCCCGGTGGTTGGGACAGTCAATTGGGTATTCCTGAGAGGAATGGGTATTAGGTAAATCACTAAGTATTCCTGAGAGGAATACATCTCTTGGTTAAAACGGGAATGTTACCTGAGAGGTAACGGGGTGTTAGTTGATAGCGCTATTAGGCTTGGCAACCTCACACCGTACCTGAGAGGATGGGCGTGAACTAATTACCTTAAATTGTAACGCCCCAAATCCACAAACTTGAATGGACTAGTATGTTTCTTTATGTGATGACATAAAAATGTAATAACCAAGCTAACTAACTTAGTTAAATAGTTAGTTATGTAACAAGAGAATGAAACTTAGTGTTTTGGAGACAAAATAATAAACTAGAAGGACTAAAAGTGGGAAATTGAGTTAAAGTTTGATTTAACTAGAAAGTTCAGTAGTGTGAGTGTGTGTTTTGGAGGTGTGGTCGACACCCACAAGAAAGAAAAGAAGAAACCTTCAATTCAGCCCTTTATGCCCAAATTGAAGGTGGATTCAAGCTAAAACTCATGCATGAACTTGAATCCTTGTTCATCTAGACTTGTTATACATGTGGTAAGTTGTAGAATCCAATTTGGTAAAGTTGTATGAAATGGGTTGTGTTCAATCCGTGAATTTATGTGAAATTAGAATGATAATGAAGTAGAATCATCTCATGAAACATGAATCATGCTCGAATTTCTGATTACTTTGATGTTTTAATAAAAACCCACTTATGGAAGTAATGTCATGAAGATGATGATGTTGCTTATGCTAGATAGAGTGTAGTTTTGATATATATGAAGTTGGATATGGTGGATTATTGTTAATAACCTTGATTTAGGATGAAAGTTATGTGAGGTTAGTGGAATTTGATGATCTTGATATGAACTAGTAAGGATATGCAAAGAATGCTTGTACAATATGCTTCGTTAGTAGTACGCCCACCAAGTGTATGATGAAATGTCTAAGTGAAGTTAAGATGTGAGATTGTATGAAATAGCTTGATATATATGATTGAGATTAAGTAATGATGTAATTAGTAGTATACTAACGTGAAGAAGGTGCTTTAGATGGAACTTATACAAGAATTCGGGTTAAATGTATGTCTTGGTCAAGACTATGCATTAAGGACTTGTACGTTGTATTTAATATCACTAGGTGATCATATGGTTGTAAGCATAGTTGCATTGTGAGTAAGAAATGTATATAGTGTCATTGATATAGCATAAGTGATGATGCTGATACATGAGGATAAGCCAAAAGTTTGTATGATGAACTGTTGACTTTTGAAGGTCAACTACGCATAAGAAGCATGATTTGGTTTGTTGTCATAAAGGTAGAATTATAGGAAGTTGTATGGTACATGTTATGTTAATATGCGTTATTTGTGATTACATGATGAATTTCATGAGTTTGAAAGGATATGAATTGGATTATATGTCATATGCTTGTTAGTTGTGACTAAAGAAAGTCAAATGTGAAATATGCGATTATTATGATCGTTAACATGTACAATTGTGTATGCTAATGTGAATGTGATTTGGTGACATGAAAGTATAGGAATCATGTCGAGAAGGACTCAAGCATGAAAGGCTAACGGGTCAAAAGGAGGCAAGATAACGGACACGAACTCGGACGCACGAGGTAAGTGATTTCCGTAATCACTTCTTAGTTGTTTACGTAAAGTTATGTGCTAGTTAATTAAGTATGATAATTGAGGACAAATAAAGATGGTTCGTATGAAATCGATGATTTTCGCTAAGTAGATGTAATGGGTCAAAATGTGGTTTTATTACTATACCGGAAGGGTTGCATAAGTAATGAATACGGTGCTATAACCGGGTATGGGTAGAATGGTACACAAGCACGCTAATCAATAATTAGAGGCGCGAATTAATAGTATGAATACCCGGTTGTGAGTTATGGTTAATGGACAATCAATTTAGCAAGTTGAAATTGTTTTAACCAAGTTTGTTTTTGTATAAATGAATGAAATAAATAAGCTTAACGCATACCGGGTATCGGGTGCAGAAATCCTAAGTACGAAACCCCGGATAATGTAAAAGTATTATGGTTATAAGGTTCGTGTAAGTTTTGGGCTAAAACGAATGAAATGTTTGATGAAAACATGAACGGGTCGAATAATCGTAAATGAATAATAAGCCGATAGCGTGTAAGTTAAGAATTTCCTTAATCCGAATATGGGATTTTAAGTTCAGATGATAGAATGTGAATTTACAAGCATGTAGGAAGAAACGGGAGGTTAAACGGGTAAACGGTTCAAAAGTTACGCGCGTTTTAGTGCGTACGAACGACGAAACGGAACTGCAGAAAACTGCAAAAACTAGAGGGCGTCGCCGACGGGTAAGGGGGCCGTCGCTGACGGGCTCCAGAAAGTTAGTTTTTTTGCTGACGGCTTATTTACCTGTCTACGGGGTTTTTGGCTACGGGAAGAACCACGGGCCGTCGCCGACGGGCCCTAGGGCCGTCGCCGACGCCCTCCCCAAGTCCAAAAACATGAAATTTGTTATTTAAGTTGATTTATGTATCGTAGGCTTCGGTTTGTTATCCGTGGACTACGGCAGGCTTCCTAAACATGATTTTGATCGATCCTTAGATGTTTATGGGCTATAAATCAAAGTCTAAGTCCCATGTAATTAACGTATGAGTATGTAAGAAGTATGTAAGATCTTGTACGTGTATGTAGATGTGTATGTATGTATGTATAAAGATATGTACGAGTGTATGCATGTATGTAAAGATGTAGGAGAGGTATGTACGTATGTAGATGTGTATGTATGTATGTGTAAAGATATGTATGAGTGTATACATGTATGTAAAGATGTAGGAAAGGTATGTACGTATGTAGTTGTGTATGTATGTATGTATGTATGTATAAAGACATGTATGAGTGTATGCACGTATGTAAAGTTGTAGGAAAGGTATGTACGTATGTAGATATGTATGTATGTATGTATGTAAGTACGTATGTATGTATGCATGAATTAGACACGTTGAGTGTTAACGTTATTAATGGTGTACCTTGAGAATGAAAAGTAATTCAGGTACGTTATTGAAGCCTCACCAGGAAATGGATACGCAGATGAAATGCTTAAAGTTTGAAACGTGACGAAATGTGAAGTGTACGTGAATGAATCTTGTTTATATAATGTGTGCTAATGTTATGAATGTATGTGGTGAGTGCAGGTTGTACGGATCACGGGCGATTATCACAAGGAATAGAGATCGAAGACCGAGTCACAAGATAGATTGTACGGGAATAATCGAGTATATACTTTAGTAAACGGGAGTTATGCTTTTGTTTTGTAAAAAAGATATTTTTTTAAAATAAACTTTCAAGTGAGTCAAGACGTTTGTAATGAAAGAAATTTTATGGCACGAATTTCCGCTGCGACTTTTGTCAAATACGTGTTAGGGTCTTACATAAATCATGACCAATGTTTGGATAGGGGCATTGGGGACGGGCAAAACAATCTGGTAGCCATCTTGTACGGTACTTGGGTTATTATCTACATTATATACAATGAACTGAACTACACACTTGTTAACTACTGATTTTGCAAACTATGAACTCGCCAGCTTTGTCTGATATGCTTGTTGCATGCTCGCAGGTCGTTAGATGTTTTGGATTTGGGCTTGCTGTCTGGAGTAGCTGGAGTGGTCATGGGTCGAACTGGATGGATTCATGTGATTGAATAATTACATACTTGGTTCAACCCTCCAAACTTGGTTGCATACATGTTCGACTTAGTTCAACCCTCCAAACTTGGCGACGTATGTGATTTTCTAGCACACCCGTCTTAGTTCAGCCCTTCAAACTTGGTTGCATACATGTTCGACTAATTACATACTCAATTACATAAGTGGATCTTAATGAATCTATTCTTATTCGCATACGGGCAAACTTGACGACAGCGGAGAACGCTCAGATTGCACCCAAGCAATACGAATTCGACCAACCAATTACAACCAAAATGTCAGAATCAGTATCAACCGAAAATCTCCCTTCCTTTCGCATGAATGTGTCAAGACGCTAACATTCTGAACTAAATGGCATAATGCCTTACTTGAGTTTCATCCAGTCTGTTGATGAATTTACTTGTATCACCTGTTCCAAGCAAATATTATCTCCTTGAACCCTTACGTACGATGGCATCATCACCGATCTCCGTGTAACGCCCTAACACATTATAACCGAAAGTCGCAGCGGAAATAAGAACTTTAAAAATTTTCTTTCATTATATTCATTTTTTTTTCACTTAAATACATTAATCCCTTTTTATAAATTAATTAAAAACTAACATACTTATATAAAATTAAGTGACCATATTCACACCCACGTACAATCCATGCGTTGACTCGATCTTCAACCGCGTACACTTCTTGATGAAACATCTATAAACCTGTACAACCTGCAGTCACCACATTCAATCACATCATTAGCAACCGGTGACATAATACAAAATCTTAACACATGTATAATAAGGCGTCATCATATCATGCTTTCTCTTATAATAGCCCTTTCATCCATCCATTCGATCACTCGCATCGGATAGCGGAGTCAACCATCACTTCCATTGTTAAGATGCCTATACTTCACATTAGTTCTCAATAGAAACACGGTTAGTATCATTAGCTTTCCTTTCTTACCCAAACTTAATTGAATCTCTCTCTTAACCACTTCCGACTCATTTCCACTAAAACATACCTTAGTAACAACATCGAATCATATCTTCTTACATTACATTAAATAAATTACCGTACATCATAAATACATTACCAAACAAAAGGGTAAGTTCGGAGTTCACTTACCTTACGCGTCCGTATATGCATTCGCTTACTTGAGTCTTCTTGTCCCGTTAGCCTTCCACGCTCCCATCCATCTTGACATGATTCCTATACTTTCATGTCATTACATTTACATCCTTATTAGCATACATGATTATTCATATGAATGATCATATCAAGTTCATATCTCACATATGTATTTCATTAGTCGATTCAAACAAGCACATAGCATACTCAACATCATCATAACATAACCTTTACATATTATTGTCATTTGGACATTTTATCAAACATGTGGTGTGCGTACTACTTCCTATGCACCATGTACAACTAGTTTAAGCATAATCTTCCAAGTTCATTCATATTTCATCAAATCTTCTTACTAATCAACAAGTATCATTAACACATAAACATCAAACATATCAACACCATATTTCTTTCAATTCATCTAACAATAGTTCATCATAACACAACATAATTCATGAATATTTAACAAGAATTGGACATGATGAACACCCATGTCATCTTAATCACCCAACTAGTGGGTTTACATCCTTAAACATCAAATTAGTCAAAATTATGCATAACACATGTTCCCTATGATGATGTTAACACATAATCATGCTTAATTTCATACAATTTCGTGGATTGATCATAACCCACTTCTTACAATATCATCAAATCTTAAATTACAACTTACCACATGTTTGCTAGGGCTAGATTATCAAGAAAACGAGTTCATGCATCGGATTTGAGACTAATCTCCTTGTCAATTTGAAGCTTTCTTGTGAACTAGGGTTTACACCCATTCTTTCTTCCTCCTGCTCGATCTCACGCACACACACCCAGTGTGTGTGAGATTCTTGTTTTAATTAAACTCATATTCAATTTTGGCCATCTTAGTCCCTCATGTTCTCTCTCTTATTTATAATTGGCACAACTCTCATTCTCTAATTGTTTCTACCATACTTTTAACTAGGATAAATAACCTAGTTATTTATTTCTTGATGTGCCATATCATAACATTTAACGAATATAAACATTCAGGTTTTGGGGTGTTACACTCCGGCAGCAGCACCACATGAAAACGAATACCTCTTACACTCACTTTTATTACTTTCACGTCAATCACTTTGAGCAAATTCTCGATGATGCACCTAACACCTGTAATCCTAGGATTTGAGAAATTTGGCCTTTAACAAACTACCTTAACACAATTCTAGTTTGGTTCACTTCTTTGACCCTTCGTTTATGATGTATGACGTTTGTGTCCATTCATACACTCGATTTGTGAAGTGTTGGCTACTTAATATTCAGATTGCTCCATGATAACAAATTACCGTCTTCTTCAAGCCACTCAAATTTAAACGTGTAGAGCTAACCTAAACTACATTTTATGCAGCCCCCCGGGCCATACATGTTAAACTCATTTGCCAATGACAAACCGAGGTATGATACATTGGTATTCCAACCCTATGAGTGTCGCCTGTGCTTGACGTAACTTGTAACAACATTATTCATCATCAACATCCCATTAACCTATAACAACCCTCCTAAATTTCCCGACACCCCTATAATAATTAGAATGTCCCAAAATACACCCCGTATGTGAAAACAGGGCCCGAATACCTTTATTTTCATTAAAATTAATTAAAAATGAAATTAAATGGTCTCTCGCGGGGCGTGTAGCCCTTGGCTACTTCCTACGCGGGCCGTGACAGATGGAATATCAGGCTGCACCCTAGGGCGCCACGTGTCGGTCTCGTGTCAAAGCTACGTGTCGACGCAGCAAGGCTACAACCTAGTCCACAAGCCCTCGCGGGCCGCGTAGACCCAAGCCGAAGCTTACGCGGGGCGCGACAAAACCCAATTCAGGCCCTATAAATTGAACACACCGGCCTTCAGTCGAATTCGCTCACATTTCTTTTCTCACTCGAATTTCTGAATAGTAGGCATAATCTCTGGGTATAATACCCCCTAATTAACGAAGTTCTGCCCCGTTGTAAGTATCATAACCCCGATTACGTATTAGATACGCTGCCCGATTGATCTAGGGTTCTGTAACTGCTGTCATGGTTCTGCCCGACATAGTCGTTGGAATGCCGTCCCGGGGAGAGTATTACTAATGTAAATATTGGGTTATTATACTAACGCGTGTGCATTTGTATAAATTATAGATAATCACCAGGAAATCCTTAAAGGAAATCTAAGACAGCAATGTGAGTAATCTTCTTTTTGTAAACTTTTTGGCAAACTGTTTTACAAAACCTTTATTTATTTAAATGATAATTAGCAGTGATTGAGTCTTTGTAGTCTTCAATTACTGCCAGTATGTTGGAATTTTGTATACAAAATGTTGAACACGTTATCATTGGACAAAGAGTTAGCCAATGTGTAATATGACCCACCAGTCAGGATTGACAGTACTGAATGAGTAATTGTGTAGATATAAACATTGTAATCGCTCTCAATACTGTAAAATGATAAAACCTGTTTTGATTAAACTGGGATTCACTCACCAGTATTTCCCACTGACAAATGTTTTTAAAACGCGTTTCAGGTAACAAAATGTAAAAGCCAATTAGAAGAAAGCCAGCTGGAGAGCACTGAAGGCTTGAAAAAATGTGGCTATAAAAGTTACCTAAAAGACAGTGTTTTAAATTCAATAAAATAGGGGTTATCCCTATGAGCATGTTGTAACAAGAAACTTGGGTTTTACCCATGTGTTTATTAATATAAAATATGGTGGTTTTACTCTGATAATATATTTCCTAACTACGGTCCTGATGAAATTTCCGCTGCTAAAATGATTAAACACCAGATACCACCAAAACTGGCTCGCGGCCGCCCGTTCCCGGGAAACAGGGATCGAGGGTTGTGACAGAAGGTGGTATCAGAGCCTTGCCACTGATTCAAGCCAAAGAAGTGTTCTGCTGACACTTAAATTTTAAATTCTGTGTTAGGAAATAATTTATGTGATTATGTGTTTTATGTTATTTGACTAATTGTTAGTTTACAGTATGAGTAAGCAAAGAATTTCGGACATCTATTGTCAATTAGATAGTTCACAAAAAGATAAGGGAACCTCATTTCAACCAAATCCCTTAGGGTACTCAGCAGATACTAAGGAAGGAATATTTATTCGTAAGGCACAGTCTGAGAAATCATTTACCACTAAGAAGAGAAGTTGGATTATTAGAAAAAGTCAAGAGAAAATAAATGCACTGACTCAGAAAACAGGCAATAACCCACCATGGGAAGAGGAATTAGATAGAAAATGGGCAAATCTCCATATGTTAGCCACTACTGCAGTAGATGCTAACTTAAATTAAATAGCCAAATCGTTGCTATTCTCAGATCAATAAATGATAAAGCCAAACCAGGACCAACCAATGGAATTAAATCTCAACCCGAAAAACCCATACCCTCATAAACAACCTATCTCTCAACATCCTGACGTCAGTATCATCACCCATGCCACCTATGAACCAGAAACTCTAAAAGAATTTCACTCATTAGATAATAACTTAGTAGAAGCAGGAGATAGAATAAACCTTACATAAAATCATGTTAAGCATAATACTCATATAACCTAGATAGACTAGAATAAGTTACGGATGCATAATCACTAGTATATTTTGAATTCCAGTTGTGGTTTGTAATATATATATAAGTCGTAATGTTCACCATTTTTAATCAATCTGTTTGTATGATTGTACCTCAATGTTTGTACTAGATATTAGTCTGTGATAATTAACACCTGATAAATGTTCAAATAAACAACAAAGTAAATCAGGAAAACCAGAATAATGAGAATAACGAAAACCTAAGAAATAATAATGCTATCCAACGCATAGTAGCACAAGAAATTTTAATGCCTTAGTATAAGCTTCACAATAAGCTAATTACTTGTGTAGATAAATTGTGATGGATGTTGGTATGCCGTGAGGATGATAACTAGAAAAGTGCAAATATGATAAATAAGCAATAACACTTGGCCACTGTTATTTCTTGTTTATTTGTATTACTCGATTCTAGAATATGATCTATCATGAGAATACTAATTTCCTTGTTTCTTGATGCAAGCCATAATAAATGATGAATTTTTAAGAACATGATTTGAGAAAAATTATATATATGAGAAATACAATGATAATTACCTCTCCGGCAAGACTAGGTATGATGTGGTAAACACTCCAGCTTGTCCGGGTAAGATGAGGGTACCTCTCCGGCGAGACCGGGTGAGATGGGGTATATGTTATATCAATAAAATTCCTTAAATAGTACCATGACGGGATGTCTGACTTGTTTTAAGAAATATGAATCTGTTATACACGTTGACCTTATGAATAAGGTATACAGTACAATATAGGAAAAATACGATTATATAGATATGTATATCTATAAGAAAATCTGAAGACTATAATGATTTAACAATTAGGGATAAATCACAAACAGGTATGTCAATGATAATTTTAGAATTTTCAGGAAATCTCTCATAGATATCTATAAAATTCTGATATCAAACATTTTTCGTTTGATCATCAATCTCATAATTCATGCGACAAAATAAACGACAGGAAAGTTAGGATGCCATCAAAAGTACAAGAATTCCATTTGCATGCAAATTTCTCAATCAATCATTAACTAAAATCCCACAAGAATGTCTAGTAGAAACAACCAATGGAAAAACCATTAGGATTTCTGAAATCTTGCAGGAAACAAGAATAGAAATATTAGACCATAGGTTCATTGCAAACCTTTACCCAATGAACCTGGCCGGATTTGATGTTGTTAATAGCGCATAAAGCCAGTATTTTATATGATCAAAAGTTAATTCAAGTAAACTCACCAAGGGGAGAAAAGATCACGATTAAAGGGGATGAAACCCCTATATTTACAAAATTCATCTCTATGATGAAAATAGCAAGTTATATAAGAAAAAGATCATTAGTGTGTTTGATTCCTATAATCATTAACACTAAAGGAAAGATATTCATGTAGTATCTCTGTTTTCAGATGTATTTCCAGAAGAATTACCAAGGTTACCGCCAGACAGAGAAGTTGAATTCAGAATTCATCTGCTACCAGGAACAGCACCAATTGCCAAAGCACCTTACCGTTTGGAGCCCGCAGAAATGCAGGAACTAAAGAAACAGTTAGACAAATTGTTGAAGAAATGATTCATATAGCCAAGTTCATCATCGTGGGGAGCACCAATCTAATTCGTTAAGAAGAAAGACGGATCTATGCGGATGTGCATTGATTACCGTGAATTGAACTAGGTCACGATTAAGAATCGGTGCCCATTACCAAGAATCGATGATCTGTTCAATCAATTGCAAGGAGCTCGATTTTTCCCTCAAAATTGATTCAAAGCAGGATATCCTCAATTAAAGGTACAGGAAAAAGGACATTCCTAAGACCGCATTCAAAACAGGATATGGCCATTATGAATTTAGTATCATGCCATTTGGTTTAACCAATGCCCCAGCCGCATTTATGGACATGATGAACCGAATATGTAAGCCATATTTGGATAAATTCATAATTGTCTTTATAGATAATATTCTCATTTACTCTAAAAAGTAAAAAGGAACATGCAAAGCATTTGCACGCACTTCTAAGTTATTAAGAAGGAAAAGCTTTATGCTAAGTTTTCTAAATGTGAATTTTGGTTAGAACAGGTACAATTTCTTGGACACCTAGTTAATCATGAAGGAATTCATGTAGATCCCACAAAGATTGAGGCAGTTACCAAATGAAAAACCCCTGAGTCACCAACTGAGGTTAGAAGATTGGCCGGTTATTATAAACAATTTATTCGAGATTTTCTAGAATAGCTATTCCTTTAATTAAGTTAACCTATAAATCCAATAAGTTTGAATGGGGACCAAAACAAGAAAAAGCCTTTAGAATTCTTAAGCAAAGATTAAGCAACACACCCATACTCGCGCTACCAGAAGAAACTGAAGACTTCGGAGTCTAGTGTGACGTTTCTAAGTTAGGTTATGGATGTGTGTTGAGGCAACGTCAAAAGGTCATAACCAATGCTTCTAGACAACTTAAGAATCATGAAGAAAATTTTACAACCCATGATTTAGAGTTAAAGAGCCATAATTTTTGCCCTTAAGACATGAAGACACTATTTATATGGAAATAAATTTGTTGTCTTCACCGATCATAAGAGTTTAAGATACATAGAATTAAATATGAGACAGAAACGATGAATGGAATTTCTTAATGATTACGATTGTAATATCCAGTATCATGCTGGAAAAATGTAGTAGCTGATGCTTTAAGCCGAAAGTATCATGAAAAGCCAAAAAGAGTACGTTATCTTAAGTTAAATCTACAAGTAGATTTAAATGAGTAAATTAGAAAAGCACCAAAATCAATAATCAAGGATGATACTGAAGAGTTAAAAGGCATGATTAAGGAATTAGAACAAGGAACAGATGGAATTAGGAGATTCCATAAGAAAAGAATGTGGATAACCAAACTAGGAAACCTACAAGAAACCCATAAGTCTAACTATACGATGCATCCTGTAAGTGATAAGATGTATCAGGATTTAAGGAAGAATTTATGGTAGATATGAATGAAAAATGATATAGCAGCCTATATTGCTAAATGTTTAACTTATTCACAAGTTAAAACTAAACATCAGAAACCCTTAGGTTTATTGCAGCAATTAGAAATGCCTGTATGGAAACGGGAATTGATAACTACGGACTTTGTTACCAAATTTCCCAAGACACGAAAAGGTAATGATACAATCTGGGTGATTGTAGACAGATTAACCAAGTCTGCTCATTTCTTACCAATGAAAGAAACATTTAAAATGGAACAACTCGCCAAGTTATATGTAAATGAAATTGTTTCTTTACATGGAATTCCTTTATCTAATGTGGGATAGCCGTTTTACCTCTCATTTTTGGACAAGTTTCCAAAAAGCAATGGGAACCAAGTTGAATCTAAGCACCGCTTACCATCCTCAAACGGACGGACAAAACGAAAAGACAATTCAGACCATGGAAGACATGCTTAGAGCTTGTGTAATTGATTTCGGAAGTAATTGGGATGATCACTTACCATTAATAGAATTTTCTTATAATAACAGTTATCACACGAGTATCAATGCTGCACCATTCAAAGCACTTTATGGACGAAAGTGGCGAACCCCAGTCTGTTGGGCAGAAATTGTGGAAAAGCAACTATCCGGACCCGAGATAGTACAAGAGACAACAGACAAAATCATACAAGTTAAGGAACGATTAAAAGCAGCACGAGATCGACAGAAAAGTATGCTGATAACAGGCGAAAGTTGTTGGAATTCCAGGTAGGTAATAAAGTATTATTAAAAGTCTCTCCTTGGAAAGGAGTGGTAAGATTCATCAAAAGGGGAAAGCTAAGCCACAGGTATGTTGGACCTTTTGAGATTATAGAAGAATAGGACATGTAGCCTATCAGCTACAACTGCCAGAGGAAATGGCAGGAATACATGATGTATTCCATGTATCTAATCTCAAAAAGTGCTTAGCTGATGAATCACTGATAGTACCTCTTAAGGATATAGAGGTAAATGAAAAGTTAAAATTTGTAGAAAAACCTCTACAGATTGAAGACAGGAAAGTCAAGAACCTCAAGCACAAGAGATTAGTTCTAGTCAAAGTAAAATGGGACTCCAAAATAGGACCAAAATACACATAGGAGCTTGAATCAGAAATGCAAAGGAGATACCCACACTTATTCCAGTAGACCTCGAGGACGAGTTCTAAAACAAGGTGGGGAGGATGTAACAACCCTCCTAAATTTCCCGACAACCCTATAATAATTAGAATGTCCCAAAATACACCCCGTATGTGAAAACAGGGCCCGAATACCTTTATTTTCATTAAAATTAATTAAAAATGAAATTAAATGGTCTCTCGCGGGGCGCGTAGCCCTTGGCTACTTCCTACGCGGGCCGCGATAGATGGAAGATTAGGCCGCAGCCGCACCCTAGGGCGCCACATGTTGGACTCGTGTCAAAGCTACGTGTCGACGCAGCAAGGCTACCACCTAGTCTACAAGCCCTCGCGGGCCGCGTAGACCCAAGCCGAAGCTTACGCGGGGCGCGACAAAACCCAATTCAGGCCCTATAAATTGAACACAGCGGCCTTTAGTCGAATTCGCTCACATTTCTTTTCTCACTCGAATTTATGAATAATAGGCATAATATCTGGGTATAATACCCCCTAATTAACGAAGTTCTGCCCCGTTGTAAGTATCATAACCCAGGTTACGTATTAGATACGCTTCCCGATTGATCCAGGGTTCCGTAACGGCTGTCGTGGTTCTGCCCGACATAGTCGTTGGAATGCCGTCCCGGGGAGAGTATTACTAATGTAAATATTGGGTTATTATACTAACGCGTGTGCATTTGTATAAATTATAGATAATCACCAGGAAATCCTTAAAGGAAATCTAAGACAGCAATGCGAGTAATCTTCTTTTTGTAAACTTTTTGGCAAACTGTTTTACAAAACCTTTATTTATTTAAATGATAATTAGCAGTGATTGAGTCTTTGTAGTCTTCAATTACTGCCAGTATGTTGGAATTTTGTATACAAAACGTTGAACACGTTACCATTGGACAAAGAGTTAGCCAATGTGTAATATGACTCACCAGTCAGGATTGACAGTACTGAATGAGTAATTGTGTAGATATAAACATTGTAATCGCTCTCAATACTGTAAAATGATAAAACCTGTTTTGATTAAACTGGGATTCACTCACCAGTATTTCCCACTGACAATTGTTTTTAAAATTCGTTTCAGGTAACAAAATGTAAAAGCCAATTAGAAGAAAGCCAGCTGGAGAGCACTAAAGGCTTGGAAAAATGTGGCTATAAAAGTTACCTAAAAGGCAATGTTTTAAATTCAATAAAATAGGGTTTATCCCTATGAGCATGTTGTAACAAGAAACTTGGGTTTTACCATGTGTTTATTAATATAAAATATGGTGGTTTTACTCTGATAAAGTATTTCCTAACTACGGTCCTGATGAAATTTCCGCTGCCAAAATGATTAAACACCAGATACCACCAAAACTGGCTCGCGGCCGCCTGTTCCCGGGAAACAGGGATCGGGGGTTGTGACATAACCCAACTTATTTTTTTCTACTTAAGGCCGAATACAAATTGGCATGTCTCAGTATTTTTCCTTGATAGCCTAACCTAATCTTCATTCGAAATCCTTAAGTAAGAATCTACCTCGATACATCACGACCTCTTCAAGCCATAGTGGCTTCACCTACTAAAATTCTTGACATTGGTACCGTGACAACAACTATAATTGGTTACTAGGCGGTGTGCTACACCATCTTATTCGTGAAAAGGAAACTAGACCACCAAAATTTAATACCATGGTACCATCTTGAAATTGTGTCTTCTCTTTATATACGTATGTACTTAATTGTAAGCTACGCCCTATAACTCTTGGTAATCACACTTATGTGCGTTTATCCTTGCTGAGATCGATTGATTGCTTCAGCAATTGACTATTCTATATCTATATGTGATCCCTTATAGCTTGTTCGAATGAACAATTGAATCACAGTTGTCATCAACCGTCATGTAAATCATGTAGTCTGACTGCATCTCATCTTATTGAATCGTCTTATGCCTTGGTGCTCCCTTTAGCAACAACTTGCAACCATTGTTTAAAAATATCATAGTTTAAATTTTCGGGACGAAAATTCTTTTAACAAGGGGATGATGTGACACCCGACATTTTCAGATTAACACCGTTAACACAAACTTCGTTATCTCAAGCATTCATTCAGGTAATACACTTGATTAGGGTTATTTAAGTGTGATGGTTATTACACAGACACTCACGCCATGGTAATTCGGTTGGTTACGGAATAACACACGAGTTTATACCCGAGTGCATATGAACAATCGGAACGGTATTCCTGAACAAGTAAATGAATATAAATTATGTGAATTTGTATGTTATGTGATCTTATATGCTATGTGACTCATATGTAGTTCAGTAAACCTTCGTGAAATTGTATTTACACGTAACATGCTAGTGACGAACTCATAATTGCATTCTATAGTATAACGTGGCCAAGATTTCGAGGACGAAATTTCTGTAACATGGGGAGGATGTGACAACATGTACTTTCGACCCTGGTTAATTACGTAGAGTACATGTTGAAATACTATGTATTATTATTTAATAAATAATAACGACCTATTACGAGTGATACATCATTCAATTGACAATCACGGTGACGATTCACCACAAATTTAAATTTGATACACACAGTTGTATACATGGGTATACATTTATTTATATGAGTTGTATTTAGTCGTTTGGATGAAAGCTAGTAAATATATTTTATTTATTTTATAAAAAAATTAAACGAGCAGGTTCATCTTAACGGAAACGTTATACCCGGTTAGTATACGCAGTTAAACCCAACTCACCTACACCTAAAACCTGGGTATAAATACTTCTTATTCATCCCTTCCTCCTCATTACCAAACCCTAGCCCCCACTTGTTCCTCTCTAAACACCCATACATACATCTGCAGCCATACGAGAATGACAGAGAGAGACACCCGTTGGAGAGAGTGATTGGGGGAAGGAATCGGTGGCCGACCACCACCCATGGCGGAGCCACGACTGCTCGTAGCGGGGCTGCTCAGTATGTTGCCGTGGGTGTGGGGTGACGACGGAGGGTATGCGGCGGAGTGATGATGATGGTAGGTCGTCTGACGAGAGTGGTGGTGAACGACTGAGTTAACAGTGGCGCGCGACGGACGATGGTGATTAGTGTTTGCGGCGGCGCGACTTTCCGACGAACCGTTGGCTCCCAAGATACTCCGGTAAGTTATTTTGAGGCCTTAGTGTGTAGATCAAATACTGATTTCCTCAGATCTGTAACATCGGAGGTTAACTGCTACTTCATTAGGTGATTAATGGCAGTTCGGTAGACTGCCGATGATGGTGGTGACGTCCGGTTGCCGGACAGGTGGCAGATAGAGGCGGCTAGTGATGGTGGTTTCCCGATTGGTAGGGCCGATGGTTCAGGACACCAGCGGCTGCAGCCGCCACTCTGATTGGCGACACGAACTCCGGTGACATCGTTCAAGAAAACTTTTGGACTCGTTCGAGTTAACGCAGTCAACTGCCAAGCTTGGTCAAAGTCAACAGATCTGGTCAACACACTTTTATAGGAGTGTTATGTGTGTCGGTTGTGTTAACAGTCCTTACGAGGAGGTATAATTGTGCATCTGATTTGTATAATTTGTATATAAAGTAACTTTGTAATAATAGAACGTGATTCGAGCTCTAGTGACCCGACCTAAATCGACTAATGTTATTTTGATTGAGACTGAGGATAAGTTTGTGACGTATGTGCTATTATCTAACTTGGTAGATTATACAAAATAAGTACATGATTATATTTATTTTATGATGAACGTGACATACGACAAGTTAGTAATGCACACAGATTTAAGGGCGAACCACAATCAACTGTAGCATTATCTTTATGGTCATACTGTTTTGATAAGTATGTGAGACTCATCAAGCGATTTATACTATATAGAGTTATACACAAAACTATTATATGACCATATATAATAATACTATTTTCAAGATGTAATAAACACCTATTCATATATTCATATATATCATATATATATATATATAATGCCATGTATTTAAACTACTACATTTATAAGATGATGACATCATCATTTAATAGTTCCTCCTCTCAATTGGCTAAAAAAGGCGGCAGGCTATTTTTTTTTTTTTTTGCCAGGCAGTCCCCTATTGGCCCAACAAAATTACGATTTTGTCCTGCCTTAAATTTACGCTTTTGCCATCAGTTCAAATTTATGTTTTCGCCCCCGCTTGAAAATAAATTTACGCTTTTGTTCCCAGCTAAGTATTTCGATTTTGCCCCCGGTTAAAAATTACGATTTTGACCCGTTTCAATTTACAGTTTTGCCATTAGTTTTTTCCCCTTAAAACTACGATTTTGCCATCAGGTCAAAGTTATGTTTTTGCCCACGCTAAAAAATAAATTTTCGCTTTTCCTCCCGGCTAAAAATTCTAATTTTGCCCTCGGCTCAAATTTACCATTTTGCCCCGTATAAATTTATACTTTCGCGTTAGTTTTTTTTTTCTCACAGTCATGTTACGATTTTGCCCTCAACTTAAATTAACATTTTGCCTTCCTGGTGACATTACAAGTTTGCCCCCAGTGCAAAATCACAGTCATGCCAGCAACTTCCTGGCACTCGCCCGTTGGTCCATTTAGTTTACGATTTATCCCTGAATTAAAATTATGATTTCGCCCTCAGTTAAAAATTACGTTTTTCCCATCATTTTAGTTTTTTTTTTACCAAAACTATAAAGGTTTTTTATTTTAATTGGTTTACTCGATTTTATTTTTTTTCGTGTCAAGGAGTTGTCTAACAGTGGCTCATTAGTCCTGAAAAATTACAGTTTTGCCCTGAGCTCAAAATTACGGTTTTTTCATCGTTTTTGTTTTTGTTTTCCCTAGCAAAATTATAGTGGTCTTTTTTTAATTGGTTGAAAATTATTCGGCTATCGCCCCGCAACGCGGGCGGGGCATCTACTAGTTTTATACAAATGTACTTACTTGAAGATCTATACGTTTATTCGTGCTAATTGTTACTCCAAGTGTAGTTTTGACGCCTATTTTGATGCGAAAGCATATTACAAATGAGATATATAAATTCAGCTTTAGATAGGTACATTTATACTCAACAATGTGTGCATTATTTGAACTATCGATCAAGTGGAGTATATCTTATTTGCATATACACAATGGATAGTTGTTCAGTAATTGTTTTCTTATATAAATATGTATATATATACATACACGAACACACACAAGAACATCTTTGGCTAAGTATCACGAACTTGTGTAGATTATATGTGCGCTTTTTGAATATGAAATCATTATTCTTTGGGGATAATGACAAATTACCAATGGGTCGTGGCGTTGGCGAATCAATAGAGCTTGATCACACGTGAAACGACCTTATATTAGTACGGGTTACTTATATTGTGCTACACTTATTAGGGAATGTCTTGGTGAATGTTTGCATATTGTGCCTCTCATACATAATACTTTTGGATATAACATGCACCCTAAGGTGAGTTCACTGTTCTTTTTCAAGCATGCGTCCCGGGGAGGGGCAATTGGTAAATATTCCGGGGAGGAATATTGGGTAATGGGTTTGACTGGAATGTTAAACCGGAATGTTGGATAATACACTCACTCCTATCACCTTAAGTCCCATCTTCTACCGAAATGGTTGCCGGGGAGGAAACGGGGTTATTAGTTGATAACGCTATTAGGTTTGGCACCCTCACACCGTACCGGGGAGGACGGGCGTGAACTAATTACCTTAAATCATGACCAATGCTTTGATAGGGGCATTGAGGACGGGCAAACAAACTGAAGCCATCTTGTACGGTATCGAGTTATTATCAACATGTTTTTAAACTAATACTTGTTAACTAAACGGTTTTGACAAACTTTGAACTCGCCAGCTTTGTGCTGATACACTTGTATGCATACTTGCAGGTCGTTAGATACGTGTCATGGGACTTGCAGTCTGTGATGCTGGAGTGGTCATGGGTCGTGATGCTTGGAGTAACAATGAACATTGGCTTGTTGAATATTATGGTTTTGAAATACTTGAACAATTAAATTATGCTTTCGCTAAACATGATCGTGTTTTAAATTAAACGTTTTGAATTGCACTGTTTAAGTCAGTGGGAATTTTATTTATTACTTGACTATTAGTTAAATGTGATTGGTGGCTGGGTCCTGGTACGTCACACGCCTCGCGGGGGTTTCCGCATGTGGTATTTTGGGGGTGTGACACGTTTCTTCTGACATCTCTTTAGTTGAAATGTCCATTACAATTTGATAAACAACTTGTTTAATCATTTCCGTATTATTATATGGAAATTTATTCTCATCACTTGATATTACACGTGATGTATCCATTGCTTTCAGTTTTGTCAAGTATATACCTTGCCTTAACCATTTA
Organism: Helianthus tuberosus; assembly: GCA_030545235.1. Taxonomy (NCBI): domain Eukaryota; kingdom Viridiplantae; phylum Streptophyta; class Magnoliopsida; order Asterales; family Asteraceae; genus Helianthus; species Helianthus tuberosus. The sequence goes on from CM060362.1 coordinate 9,394,183, forward strand.
TGCTTAGTGTATTTCTCAGGTTCAAGTGTATTAATCACTACAAGAAAATGACCATAATGCAACTTTAGGAAAAAGTTGCATTAGGTCTTGAAGAAGTTGGATTAGGCCTAATGCAACATTTTTAAGACCTATTGCAACTTTTTTTGAAAATGTTGCATTTACTATTCAAATGCAACCTTTTTATATGCAACTTTTTTACATTCTAATGCAACTTTTTTTACTTTCAAAAGTAACTCTTCTAATACTCAAATGCAACTTTTATTACAATTTACTTACAAAAATGCAACCTTTTTTACACTTAAACGCAACTTTTACTATACTTAAATGCAACTTTTATTATAGTTTAGTTACAAAAATGCAACTTTTTTGTAAACTTGTTGCAACCATCATTATCTTTCAATGGAAAAAATGCAACCTTTTTTTTACAACAAACGCAACTTTGTAACATAAATTTAATTGAATTACACCAAAACAATAATAACACATATATCATTAATAGTCATATGTTGACTTGAATACACTTGTCCAAATTCAAATAACAATATAGTCACCACAAAGTGTAAATTACAATAACTTAATAACGAGACATGAAAGCATTTTACTTTTACCAATCTTCCACAATCTTCAACATCTGGTAGTTGTTTCATAACCTTCCACATCATAGCTTCTAAAGTCAGTCGCTAGCTTTCAGTATCGTTTTGCAACCACTTTTGTGAAATGATAAAGCTTGAATCAAGGATCTTGGGGCTCGAGTTCTTTTCTTCTGCACATCAATATTGTTCTAAATATATTTTCTTCAACTTTAAAAAATGTAAATACTAGTTGATATTCTCAATCTCCTTAGTAGAGGCCAACTTACTTCCTCAGCTTGTAATGTCCAGTTTTAATCATTAATATTCTCAATAAGATCGGCAAAATAGGGTGTTGGTACATTTCCTAAATTTGATCATTCTACTAGAAACTGAAACAAAAAATAACTTAAAAAAACATCACACTACCTTGTAGATCTTATGAGAAAATACTGCAATTGGTCCAATTTCATCATTTAGATGAGATAATTTAACCTGTTTAAAAAATGCGTTGTTCGAATCAGGAATGCTAACTCAATAATTTAGCCTTGAATATAAATTTAAATGCAATTTAAAATCCAAAGTACCTTTGTCTTTGTTTCATTAGAGCATCTCCAACAGTGCTCTGCTTTGGTAACCTAATATTATGTATTATAAGCTGCAAATTAACAAGATTTAGAAACCTACCAGTAAAAATATCATTCAAGATTCCATATACCTCTTGTTTACATGGTGGAAAGCAACTTTCAAAGTTTTCCGACATTATAATTCAAACAAAGGGATGTCTTAACACTTCATAATAAAGAATATCATAAACCTGAACCCAAGTAGAAAAAGACTATATTTCAGATTTTCACCATTGCCATATGAATACATGTTCAAGAAAAGTCAAAAGTATAGAAACTGGTTTGTAGTGAACCAACAAATCTAGCAAGTGTTCTGCAAAACGCTACTTGATGGGGTGGGGTTTGGGTTGTTGAGAATAACAGTTGCAAGGAGTAAGTCTCTTTTTTGTTGGGTAATCCAGATTAAGTTTCTGGCCAACTCTGCCAACCACATTATCATATGTATGCAATTTTGACTTGTCGATTTTTGTTACAATACCATTTTCATATAAGGATTACAATATTAGTATATAAGTAAGAAAGCCCAACTCACAATTCAAGACATAAATCATCTTCCTTTTATCTAGAGAGCTTAAATGAACTATCTGCAAATGGCAATTACACACTTGGTCCCCGTGGTTATAATTTTTACATTCGTGTGGTCCTTATCACTAAACTCTGTTAAGTTATCCAGTCAAATTTATATTAAATTACCAAAGTACTCTTACTCAATAGCTAGGGCAAATAAACACACTAATATAATTTTCCAGAATGATAAACCTAAAGTTGTAATAGATGTGTTTGTTCATCTTGAGCTTTGTATATTTCATATATGATAATTATCAACCACAACCTCTTATTACTTCCAACTCAAGATCTCTAGATACCTAAAAATTCCATATTGTTTTTTCTGAGGTCATAAGATCTTAAAATACCGTTTATCTTCCTAGTGATGTCAAAAGATCCCAATTATCTATAATAAAATACCATTTGAATCCCATGATAACTTGATTGTTGAAACCATTTGAAACCCTCCTGACATGATATACACCCTCAAACACATATCTTCCCCGAATTTAACCGCCAAACTCAATAATTTTAATTGAAACCCTAAATGTCACGATGGATAGATGAGAAAAAATTACCAGCGCCCCAGGGCTAAAGTGAGGATTGAAGCATTGAAGTGCGGAGCGACAACTGGCGGCGATGATGGTTCGTCGGTCACTCAACCACGATTCATAAGTGGTGCAATGGTGGAAACTGATAGGAGAGGGAAATATGAGAATGTGAGGGAAATTATAAAATTTGGGGGAAATGGTCAAATGGGTATCAATCAGATTGGAATTTGGGGAGGGAAATTAAAATTAAAGCATTATATAATACTCTGTGCAATACATGTTGTACCATGTGCTTTATAGCTTTATTATGTTGTATAGTGTTGTTCTTTTAGTTTAAGTTGTTGTACATTCAGACAGTATATCCACCTTCTCTGGTATGCTTTCTTAGGGGTGTTAAACGGGTCGTGTTCGAGGGTTGGTGGGTTCAACCCGACCCGAACCCGAAAATCGTATCGTACATAAGAACCCGAACACGACCCGAAGTTTCATGGGTTGACCCGAAGACGACCCGTTCAACCCGAATTTTTTTTTTATTTTTTTCTGAAATTAATATATTAAAATTAAAATTTGCTTAAAAAACACAAATGTATATAATAATATCATATTTAAATTATAAAATCTATGTTAATATTTCTTTTTAAGTAATAATCGTGGTATAAAATACACACCCCATTTAATTTATGACATAAAATATATTGTAAAAAATATAATATAGTATAAATGTGTTAAACGGGTCAACCCGCCAACCCGACCAGGTTGACCCAAACCCGACCCGTTAACCTAAATGGGTACGCGGGTTCAACCTGAAACTGACCCGAACCCGTTTAGACTAAACCTAAACCCGCGAATTTCATGTTAGGTTCGTGTAGGATTTTCGGGTCATGTCAGAAATTCACACCCCTATGCTTTCTCATCTTTTAATAACACACACACTATGCCAGCTACGTAGAGAGAGACCGAGTGAAAAGGGGAGTCGGCCAACACACACTATGCCAGCTAAGGTTCCAATTATAGCGATGATATGCGGTGACGATTCGCTGTTTAATCACTGGCAACCAGTTTCAAATCTGCCGAGGGAGAGGCACCATCGTTACGTACATCGTTGTGGTCGACGCGATACAATACAGGTTAGATGGTTATCGATCTAAGGTTTATTACATGTAATCGGTTCCAATCGGAATCAGCTTTAGGGCTAATCGAAACGGATTCGGATTTAGGGCTAATTGAAATGAGGTATGCTACAAGACAACCAGCGAACGAAGATAGCGGTTACCGCCGGTGGCCATGATGCCGATGATTGTGTGTATGTGTGTCTCTGTGTGTGTGTGTGTTTTTTTTAACTTTGGTTATTGAATTGGGTATAACAGGGGAGAAATATGTCAAGGCGGTGGTGGTGGCGTGCGTCGCGGAATCCGGAAAAAGGACAAACGAAGGCGGTGGATGGGGAGGGGAATAACCGAAATGTATGCCCCCAGTGACCGTTCGCCAACGTTCTTCTTAAGGTCCGATTTCGCTTTATTTATCATTTTGGTTTTATGCTTTTCAGGACTACTTTTAGTCCACCACTACACTTCTTTCTCTCTTTACTTTCTCACTCTAAACTCCTGCTAATTACAGATATTGTTGTAGGTTATGCTATTATTGTGTTTTTACCAGTTTATGTGATGTTATGGACTGTTAGTTAGTTACCTGTAATAGTGATTTGTTAGGTTTTTAGGTGTAGTTATGGTATGGTGAGGTGTGGCTTGAGATTTGTGTTTGTGCTGTTATAGAATGGAGAAGTTAAATGTATTATATCACTGTGCAATCATCGTTTCCGGATTTTTTAAGCCAATTTAAAGAAATGTTGTTAACTATATTATACATTTATACTATTATAATTTAATAATGTTTTGATATACTTGGGTAGTGCATTGGTGCTGAATGTGGCCTGTGCTTGCACCAAGCCACCAATTCTTTATGCTGTAGTTGGACCATGGGTGATCGATCAGTTGACTTTCTTTTCCTACATTTAGCATTTTCAAACATATGATAATTGGTGAACAAATCATTTTTACTTATTATATGTTTAATATATGACCCTAATTACCAGTTACAGCCTTGTCCCTGCCCCCACCTTTTCCTCCTGAATTGCATAGAAGACGTAAGCCCTAAACAAAGTATTGAAAGGAGAACTAGATAACAATCTATATAAGCAAAATATATGTATGTGATATACCAAAAGTCATATGCAAGAATGTATAATTATTTCTATATATAGCCATAAGTATACTCTACAAAATTTTCTTATGTAAGCCTAATGTACCAACCTGAATATGTTTCTGGATGTGTAAAAATGTGGAGGATTGATAGTATAGCTTATGGAAGTTCACAACTCTTTTTGTTACATGTGAGAATGTAAGGGATTAAGAGAACGTACACAAAGAAGGGAAAAGGAGAACACTTTTAAGACGTGCAAGCCTATTAGCATTGTGTGGGCTCTTTTTTCTTCAAAAGCTAATAATATGTTTGGTAGTTATGCTTTCATGCATTATAGGAGTGAAATCATCAAGTAATGGTGATCAATTTTATGTATGATTATATTGTCTGCGTGGCGTGTTAGTTATCCCAAATCTGAGATCAAAATTTTGTTTCATGTCTTCAATACTACCATGGTATTAATAAGCGCTGTTTGAAAAGATGGAACAATGATTGGTAAAAAATATTCTACTATATTATGCTATAGTAAAATATAAGGGGCAGAACAGACAGATAGTGGAACAATGATAATAAGGGAATCATGTTATGCTTATAGGATTAACATGTAACAATACTTATGTTTAGGTTTATTTTAGATGCATGTTTTATCATCTCTCTTTTTAACACAAAACGTGGTGAATTCTGTTTAGCTTAGTGTCTTTTATTATATGTACCACAGGCCATTACTCACTTCTATCTTTTGTAAGTAAGTACCACCCATAGGTGTTATTTATGTGAAATTATATTATATTCCCATATAATAAGTTTTGTTATTGTCACAACTAGCAATAAGACCAGCGCGCGTTGCGGCGCGAGAACATCGCAAACATCGAATGGATTAGTCCAAACATCGTGTAATGCGTTAACCACATGAAAACGTGTGTTTTGACGTATTCGATTAACCCGAAATAACCTATATAAGAATTGCGATTTGATCGAAACGTAAAGTAAATAGAATTCATGTGTGATCTGACTCATACATAGAAAAGAAACTACAATTTGAATCCACACGGTTCGAAACAAAATTTACGAAACATACATAAAATATGCACGAACACATATTATATTTGTCATGACTCATCTCCCAAATCGAAACGTAGACCAACTCAAATTTATAATACATAAAAATACGCAAGTAAAAAATCGTTTTTTTAATGAAAACCAGAACTGCTCTTCACTATGCTACTAGCAAGGGTTGGGTGAAAGCTAAAATTTTGTTTCTAATGGAGCAAAGATCGATGCAAAGGACAACGTTGTAACTCCCATCTTTAGATTCCTCCACTTTGGACTTTAAAAAATAATCTTATATTTTATCTTCGGTTGCTTATTTATTGATGCTTACCCTATATAGATTGGTAGCAAATGGAGTCGCTGGATATTTGTTTCTACAAAAATTGCAATGCTGTAATGGCACATGTAAGTGTTGAGATGGAACCAGCAAAGTTCTTGCATAAGCTTATTATCTGGGAAAGGATGCGAAGGAGATGGTCTCCTTGCGAATCTCCTAGCCCGCGCCGCAACGCGGGCGGGTCGATTTTCTAGTTTATAAACTAATTATCAAATAAAAATTAAAGCATTTGGCCAATGATCTTTGGATCAAGTGGTGGAGGGCTTGTATTTCTCTTGTGAGATGCAGGTTTGACTCCCACTTGGTGCAGAGTGAGGCACTGGTGGGCAATGATAGGAGACCCAGGGAAACCTGGGTTGGATCCTTGAGCCAAACGAGTTTTACAGGTAATTTCACTGTCGTGCCTACGGGCGGGTGGGTTATCGGGTTTTCCCCGGAATTGGTGGTGGACTTGGGTTACTCTCAGAGTACCCCGTTTGTCCAGTGGGTGCCCCGAGAGTGCTCGGGATTGAGTTTGTTGGCCGTTCAAAAAAAAATTATCAAATAAAAATAAAAATAAACATAAACATACATAGAGAAACTACATATTATACCCTTATACAATTAACAAACAAAAAAACAACCTACTATCAACCTTTGCGTCAACAAAAACAAACGGTCACCACACCACTATAATGTACCGCTTCAAATCTTTACCATATTCCCACCGATTCAATCATTAGCACCCAAAAAAAACCACCTACCCAACCATTGCGTCAAAAAAAAAAAAAAAAAAAAAAACACCCCATTTACCACCGCTTCACATGTTTAATCCCATTGTTTCAGTTAATCGATAACCGTCACAACTCCAATTAACACCCTCTCAATTGATTTGCATTTATTCCATCCCAGTATTAAATGTTTTTATCTTTTACGTTGGTCCAATGAATGCATTGTGACACTTTATCCAAAAATTTTCGCAATCAACTTAAATCAAAATATAATTAGTAGGATATATTCATTTATTAGTCACATCACTAATAATATAAGTAATATACGAGTTTTTTTCCAAACTAGTGTTGGTGCAAAAAATATTTACCATTTTGGTGCTCTCTTAAAAATATTTACCAAACTAGTGTTTTTCATTTATTTTGTACTTACCTTTTCTTTTAATTAACATATTATACTTTATTTATTCATTTATTTTGTTATTGTAGTTGCATTTTATTTATTAAGTAATAATATATAAATAGAACGAACATCTGATAAACCTATATTTCAATTGAATATTGAATCAGATTCATATTCTTCTTATATAAAATACAAACCAAGTCGTGGATTTCATCATTCTTATGTAAAATACAAAGATTGAAATCTTAAATTAAGTTGTAATATAATAAGCATAAGTAATATTACGTAGTTTTAATGTTGACTTTTGTAACTTTATATTCGATTTCATAGTTAGTGATGGAAAAACAAGTCGAGCAAAAAGATTATACGGTGGGATTTCATAGTCTTTTGTAGAATAAATTAAAAAACGTTTATAAGTGAGTTTGTTTTACATAATGAAGCCAGCTTAATATATCTAGTATATAGTATTACATTATATTCAAAACGAGATAAAAAGGGTTGTCCTCATTAAACAAACGTCTTTTTAATATGAACGGGATTAAAACTTTTATTTTGCTTGATGTTGAGACCGTACTCGACTCGCTTTTATTTCACATTTTTAATTGTATACTATATTGAGACCGGTAGCGACCGACTTTATTTGATATTTTTTCGTCTTTATGTGATATTAAGACCAATATCAAATCAAGTTTTAATACTTGATTAGTTATTTTATGTTTCTTATTTCATTGTTTATATTTATTTGGGATGATTTTTGTAGTTAATCTGTGACACGTGGGTTGATTGAAAAAAAGAATCAGTTGCTAAAAAACACTATAAAAAACACCATAATAATGGGTTGATTGATTAAAAAAAAGGATTGAATGAATAAAAAAAATACAAAAAGTAGAAAATAGATTGATTGAATAAATAAAGTATAATATGTTAATTAATAGAAAAGATATGTATACAAAATAAATAAAAAACACTAGTTTGGTAAATATTTTTAAGAGAACACCAAAATGGTAAATATTTTTTCCACCAATACTAGTTTGGGAAAAAACTCAGTAATATACCCCACCTTCTACTCACCATTTTTCCCTATACAATATGGATGTCATCATTTTATATAATAAAATAATAATATATAACATATAATAATAATAATAATAATACATATTAATACGTTACATATGACTATATATTTATGTTTATATTTATATTTATTATTATATAATAATATTAATATATGTTACTATTTATAATGTTACTATTACATTCATTTTCCCCAAAAATCCAACACCAACTTCTACCAATTCAATCTTCTTCATCCAGAGATCATCATCAAAAAAAAACCCAAAGCCATTAAAGGTATGTTTCCCCCCTAACTATGTTCTCGATATAACCAATATATGTTCATCATATCTGTCACACCCCGACCACGTAAAACAACAAAACGTGGCGGAAACGTCGGGGAGTGTTGTAACAGAATCATTGTTTCATAACACATATATTGATTAAAAGAGTTACAATGTCTTGACAATCAAAGAAACATAACATAAATAACTAGTCTTGCATCTTTTATTGTCGCTAAGGCCCAAGTCCGCCTAAGTGTATCTTGATAAATCCTAAGCATCATCCTGAAACACATGTGAAAATAGGTACGTCAGCATAAAAATGCCTGTGAGATACATAGGTTTTGTGAAAATAGAATTCATGACTTATGTTTAAGAAAATGTTTAGTCATGAACCTTGTAATTTGCTTTGTCTTGTAAATCATTTGAAAAGTGATAAATAAACCATATGATATATATGTATAAAAGAATAATACATGGTTAAGTAAATAACCAAGTAAAATGAGTTTATATCAGATAAGTTATTTGTAAAACAATGTATTGTGAAAAGTATGTTATTTGTATAAATGTTATATGTCTAAATTGAAATGATTCAAACAACACTACGACATGTAATACCATACAAGCACTTATATATAGGAAGTACCAGCGGCGTATCCACCATGCTTGTATCATATTACACACGCCTCGTTACTTAAATCACTTACTCAAACCAAACCACCAAAGTAAAATGTTTATGTATAATCAAATGTCAAAATGTTTGTGTGAAAACCATGTCTAATGTCTATGTCTAATGTAAATCATGAATTGTGTATATCAATGTCAAAATGTTTATGTCTAATGTAAATCATGAATTGTGTATATCAATGTCAAAATGTTTATGTCTAATGCAAATCATGTAATGTGTATCCAAAATATCGTGTATGGTAAGTGAAATATATCAACTAAACCATATGTAAAATGCACAAAAACAAGGTATTGAAGTAAAACATGGTTTAAATCAAAGTTATGTTTTGTGGAACAAATGCATGCTATACTGATATAAACATCTATGCGGTATTGTGAAAATGCATACATCCAAGCCTTGCGACTGTAGAATAAACCCTAGCACAAAGTCTAAGGTCCACCTAGAAATGCATTCGGATTCGGTCATTCCTTCCACCCAAACAAACCTAGGGTTCAGGAATGGGAGTTGTCAAGTCCTATGGTACCACTACCTACTACCGAGCGGCATGATCGGTGTTAATGAATGTATATTGTTCCATTTAAACAAACCAAATATCATACCAAAATGTAAGCATGTGATGAATAACAAATGTACTAAGTATGCACACAATGGACATACATAGCATAAAATGTAATGTAAAACAATGTACTAAGTATGCACACAATGGACATACATAGCATAAACACAATGAAATCATGTACTATAAGTGTACTATTGAACATAACAAGCATATGATATGAAAACATGAAAAGCATGAAAGTATCAAGTAGGCACATGTGTTCCACCCCAAAACAGTTTGAAAACAGTAAAAGAGGGGGCTATGTACTCACTTGAGATTGCTCAATAGTCCTAGGATAACCACCAAGCAAAGCTAGAAGATCACGGAATCAAACGGTACCTAATATAGGTAACTACATTAATAAACCGGACCTAAATCGGAGGATCGGATAGAATGAGGGCTCGTAAACCAAATGAGTATGGGAACTCATGTAATATGGTTTAACAAAGCCCACATACTAAAATGAAACCTAACCTAAGTGCTTACGACCCATTACGACCCGTTTAGGTAGCTTATGCTATACTTTAACGCGTCGTTCGCGTAAAACACGTTCGGAACGCCTAACTAGTCCTATGACAAGTAAAATATGCCTTAACATGTCTAATATTGTTGCCAAATCAGTTTAGATGTTAAAAGTTATGTTACATATGCTTAAAATGAATTTTGGCGTAAAAAGGGCATTTTGGTAATTTACCTAAGGCATATAAACTACCTATCATACAACTACTTAACGAAGCGACCATAAGGTATAACCTCGGAAGGTTATTCCCTATATACTATGGTCACCTAATGTGTTTGGTCGGATCCTAATGATCGACCAAACGGGTCGGGTTCGAAAGTATAAGCGACTGTTTAGATCGCTTATCTTACGACCCTATATAAGCACTAAACTAAAAGTGACGAGCTAAGCATGTTAAAACATGCTTAACTAAGTTTAGAAAACAGGTTTGGTATCAAAACAAACGGTTTTGATACCTAAGAGTAGTTTGGTTACAAAATACGCAAGAATGCGCATTTTGGCCGAAACTACGACTCGTCACTTAGCCTAGATAACGTGGTAATCAGTAGGTATAGTCTCTAGGGACTATAACCATCGTGATTACGCTCACGTTATGAAGTTCAAACGAACTTCGCATTGACCATAAACTGGTCAACGCAGAAAGTCAAACAAAGTTTGACTTTTAACGCTAAAAGAATAAAAAGAATGAAGGAACACTTACAAAGGGTCCCCGAAAGCTTTGATTTCTCAAGTATTCTCAGGTATGAAGTGGGTATTACTTCAACTTAGAGAACTCTCAAGAATTCAAGTGGGTTTTGATCAAGGCATGGGGGGGGGGGGGTATTTATAGTTTTCGAAGAGCCATTAAGATCGTTCCTCGAAAACCTAGCTTCAATCTCCACCCTACACCTCAAGACCCTGGTTTTACAAAACCATTTGAGCCCATAGTATTGCCCAAAACCATGTGCAAAGGTGGAATAGACCAGATTCAATGTTTTTGCATTCTGCTGATCTGGGGACTGCTTACGAACCGTAAGGGTGATGGCTTACGGTCCGTAAGCCATCAACTTTGGCAAAATGACAGTTTTGGTCCCTGTTATGCAATAAAGCCATTTCCGACACGTTTAAGGCCCGTTAACCCCATTTCAAAGCTCTAAAATGAAGTTAATGTATAGGGAACTTAAAATGTGCTCAAAATTATCTAGGATGTCGGTTCGTTTGGCCGTACAATCGCGATGTTCGCTTAATTAGGACGGAATGCGCATAAGCGCGAAAAACGATCCAAATTGCGCGACGAATGGATTTTTCTTATGCCAAACACTAAAATAAAATATTTTAGTGCTTACATAAATTTTTTGAATGTCCGGATGTAATCAGAACGTAAGTTATCGCGAAAGAGCAAACTTGTGCACTTTTTGACACTTTTAGTCCCTGAATGACCCAAAAGTTTATTTTAGCACACTGAACACCTCAAAGCCTATTTTTAAGCTATGTAAAGGATATTTAGGGTGTGTTTAACTTATGGTCATGTTCCGGAATGTTCGTTACAGTTCAAATTGGCATACTTTCGCAGTTTGTCAAATTTAGTCCCTGTAAGCGAGTTAACTTGATTTTGCCATACCAAAGCCTTCAAAACTTATTTCTAAGTTATGTAAAGGTTATTTAAGGTATGTTAAGCATATGTTGATGTTCCGGAGTATTTGTTGCATTGAACTGGTTATATTTACGCATCAGTGCGCGTATAACCTTCCAGAAAGCGATTTAAAGCTTGAAATCGAACAAGAATTGATATGTGCAAATGATACACATATTTATACAAGTCCCAAGTATGAAATACAATATTTCATTAGTTTGGTATTTGTTTGACGATTGAAGTGACACAGGTGTCACAATATCCTCCATTCTTTAATTCTACTTCCATCACTTAATTCGATCCACACTCGATCAACTTGAATTGCATTTCGATTAAATTTTTATTTCTTATTCTTGCTATATGAATGGTGATTATTTCGTGCTCACGATATGGATTCTGTTTTATTGCATCATGTTTATCATTCCCCCCTTAATTATTGATTCAAACTCCTTTATTATTGATTTACACTTAGGGTAAATTTGTTCATATCTCTATACGCATCAAAATTACGGTAAAATGCGCATCTAATCCTCATATGTTTATGATTATGTGTTTCTGAATGTTATTTTATTATTTTCAAATTGTTTCATTCACTCTACTTTCATACTTATGTTAAACAAAATCTTTACTTACCTATATAAATCAAAATTAGAGTAAAGATCGCATCTAATCCCCATATGTTTTTGATTATGTGTTTATAAACATTATTGTATTTCCCAGATTGTTTCATTCTCTCAACTCTCATCATTAGGGTAATGTAAAATCTGTATTTACATTTTTATTAACTATGTGGTTTGGCTTAATTTTTGTAAACACAACTTATTTAAGATGTTTTCTTGCTTATTGCTCATGCAACCCCACAGAAACAATTAAGAAACATAGAAAACATAAAATCATATTTACACCTTTTTGTTTTATGCTTTGAACTCAGTGAACGGATTTGAACGTGGATTCCATTATGTCATTGTTTTATGGTCATCCAGGTGTAAATTCCTCGCATTATTCTAACCTACAAAAATAATAATCTGCCTTTCATTTTCAAAACAAAACAATCTCCAATTAAGTTATGCTATGCCATGACAATTAACAAAAGTCAAGGAACTAGAGCCACAAGAAAACGACCCTATTTAACGTAACAAAAAATATTTTTTTCTTAGACTTCTTAAATCAAATACTCCAAAATCCAAATAAAGGTATGTTAAAAATCAATAAGTATAATGTGCATATATTTAAATATATAACTTTATGGATCAAGTTATTCTACAAAGACTTCTAATTGTAAGAAGTGTAAGAAGGATTTATAGAGTGACAAGTGTCCAATAACCTAAAACCCACTACATCACCACCCAAAACCTAAACACCCACCCCCACCCCCACCCCACCACCACCCAAAAACCTAAACCCCCCACCCACCCCCCCCACCACCCTAAACCCCAAATCCCCCCCCCCCCCGGCAAAAAAACAAAAAAAAAACTATACCTCACCAAAAAACCTAACCCCTCCCCCCCCCCCCCACAAAAACCTAAAAAAAAAACTAACCCCCCCCCCCCCCCCCACACCCCCAAAAAACCTACCTCCACCCTCACCCCCCAAAAACCTAAAAAAACCTAACCCCCCCCCCCCTCACCCTCCAAAAACCTAAATAAAATCTAAAAAAAAACTAAACACCCACCCCCACCACCACCCAAAAACCTAAACCCCCACCCCCCCACCCCCAATGCAAAAAAAAAAAAAAAAAAAATTAGCGGTGGGTGATTGGGGGGGGGGGGGGTTTAGGTTTTTGGTGGTGGTGGATGTTTAAGTTTTTTTTTTTTTTTTTTTGTGTAGTGGTTTTTTTTAGGTTATTGGACACTTGTCACTCTATAAATCCTTCTTACACTTCTTACAATTAGGATCCTTTGTATTTGATCCTAATCCATAACTTTATAATTGCATTTTAAGAACATAACAAATATTTTTATCATTTCATTGCTTTACATGGAACTTCTAATGATATTCAAAGAGATATATGTGATTAAACCAAGTGTTACACAATCTACTCCATCTAAGAGTTAAGGAGTTGGGTAACATATAAATGTGAGAGTGCTATATTATCTTTTAGTATAGTCATCTAAGCTTTATGAATTACATATTAATAATAATAATAATAATAATAATAATAATAATAATAATAATAAGTTGTAATTATTTTCACACATTAAAATTTTCTTCTCATTGGGCAGGTGCTACTTAGACTATGGGGTATGGGGCGGGGGTTGGGGCGTGAGTTGGGTATAAACGCCTAACTCACCATTCCGGGTGGGCTTGGGTTTCGGCGTGGCCCCTTTGGCGTGGGATTCAGCCCGGGTGTTGGGTGGGGCTACCCACATGACATGGCGGAACCTCATTGGCCAAGAGCACTAGCCCTTTGAAATTGGCTTTTTTTCCACGCCTCACCATACCCCTTTAAAATTGGCTTTTGGTCTTGGGTGCCCCATACTCCACGTGTCGCACCATCCCCCAACCCACGCCCCACCATACCCCACGTTCTTATGCAATATCCGAACACAATCAAGCACTTTTTTATACCTCATTCATTACTATTATTCATATGTATGATAAAGGATCCTTCATCAATGCTTCAACTTTATATAAGAATTGTTTATATATGAGTGTGGCCAATAATACTTAAGATGATTATTAATGTTTGTTTAAATAATTGGCGAATCATCATCAATCCAAATTTAATATTTTATTCCAACAAAAAAGTCAATAAAAATTTTAAAACATACTTTCATCTACAAAGTCACTCGTTTTGATGCAATACCAATCCTGCCATACCCTGTGACACAAATTATCACATAATTATGGTGTTAGCCCACTATAAAGGACCTATAAGATACAAAAAGGGATCAAAGAACTTACACCAATGTCATTGTTAGTTGTCTTGGGGATCCCAATTATTGCCACAGGAAGGCGGTGCCTTTAACCTTCATTCCATAAACAATAAAGACTACCATATTTTCGTATACAATGGATTTTGGAGTTAAAAAAAAGCAACTGAAAACAAAAATGATTGGCCCATGGCTTTCTAGCCTAGTGACATTTTGGTGGTGGGATAAGGCTTTGGGACCAATAGGTCCTGGGTTCGATTCTCACAAGGGGGTTTTTCTCATATTTATTGGGTTTCCTCCTGAATTGGTGTATAGACATTATGCCTAGTGGAGAGGGATATGATCGGGGTGGTTCCGCTGGTGACACGATGATACTCCAGTGGTCCGTAAGTGATCCAGATTTGCCGTTAAAAAAATGGTTGTTAAACAAATAATCACCTACTAAATGGTAAACAAATAATCACCTAGTAAACGACAGCTGCTCCTTTTTTTCGTGCCTTCACCTACAATTATGTATACATGGAAAACCAAGATTTTTATTTCTTTTAACCATGTAGATTTACAACCAACATTGTTGTAGCAAGGAATAACATATGCCTGATTTAGAATTTCAACCATACAACTCAAGTAATGAAAGTAAAATACATAAATTGAAACCATGGTTGTTGACCGAAAGTATAAATGTGAACTGGGTTGGGTGATCGAAAATCTCCGCTACTGCCGCACCAATGGTGACCAACGAATTAAAGAACAAACACAAAAACTGTCGATTGAAGAACAGATGAAATGAGATATTTAAAGGATCTGGAAAGTGGTAACAACGAATAAAAATAAGGGAGTACGACATTACCTTGAGTCGTCGGTCTCTTCGCGGTGGTGTATGAGAATGGTCTTGAATAGAACTGAACTAAGAGATTAACAAGAGAGGTGACGTGAGAGATATGGGTTTGCTATGGTTTTCAATGGAGTTTAAATCACAAATTCATGGAATGAGAATAGGTTAGGAAGGTCCGAGAATAAGTCCACTTATTTCTCCTTGCATGGCGGGACGATGAAAACAAATTCAGTATTCGTAACTAACAAAAAGAAACCCAATTTAATTTTTAGTAGTTAGTTTTTTAAATTGATTTTCTCTCACAATACATTATTAAGTATTATTATCTATTGAATATTGTTTATGTGAGGATGAAATATGTTAACAAGTTTTTTTAATAATTGGAAATTCAAATAAGTTTGCCAGCTACATTTTATTTAGCTACCACACATTCGTGATTACCTTTTTCAGAAAATTGATGATTTTGAAAACTTGCATTGTTTTTTTCTTTAACTACATTCAGCTTTTAATTCCTATTTCTTAGGGCCGTTCAAAAAAAAATTCCTATTTCTTAGGGTTTGAAATGTGAGATTATTAATTTAGCTTTAAAAGATTATACTTTGTGTTTGATAACTTGTAAATTATGTAATAGGATTTTAGCTCTCCAAACTAAACAGTGTGGTTTAAGTATAGCAATAATCACTTGTACACTTAGACACTATTCACTTGTACATTTTAATCCACATAGTAACTTCAAATGTTGCAGCACTTAAACATTCAATATTGCAACTAGTAAAATTAGGGAATATTTTAGTTTATTAATGCCGTTCAAAACAAAAAACTTGTACAGAGTCAGTTTGTTAATGCATAGTAGCTAGGTAATGGTCAAAGCGGGCTTGGGTAAAAAACAAATGTTGGCTTTAATCAATTGTACATTTACGCATCGGTTATTTGTACTTTATGAACGCACGGCGAAACTAAAAAAGACAACTATCGAAACGTTTAAAAAAATGTGCCGATCGTCATGGTACCTTCAGATTTTTTTAAAACATTACAGGTTGTAAGATATCGCAGGAATACGTTAAAGAATTAAAGAAGGGGGGGAAGTGTAACTAATTACCCATAATTATGTTAAATGTCAAGGATTTAAATGTAATAGATTGAGGGACTAAAAAATAATTATGGTTTAAAAGACCACTTTACCCTCATTTTAGGGGTTTATTTATAAATAAGAGGGGAAGAAGTTCTTAACTTTTGGGAATCCTTCCCTCCTGTATTATAATATAGTATAGATATTTAAGTGACCCACTAACACATGTATCACCCAATATGTTCAATTAAGTTAGTATGGTCAATATTAGTCAGCTAAGGTCAACGTAGGGAAGTTAATCGAACCCGAACTCCATGGGTAAACCTGAGACCTGACACATTTGGGGCAGGTTTGGGGTCGGTTAATCGGGTTTGGACAGGTTTGAGACTAGTTTTTATTTATTTTATTCTATTTTTTTTGCGGATTTGGGATTTTGTGAAATACCCGATTACCCGATAAAGTGTACCCATTACCCAATTCTATACCTGATATAATTTATTTTATATTTTTTAATATGTATATATGTGGTACATCCATTTTTATACATATATGTATCTTATTTCGTATATATTGTAGTTATTTGATGTATTATCATAGTGATACTAAATGTAACTGATACCTGATGGGTTTTAGGTCGGGTATACCTACTGGGTAAATTTTTTTAATTATACCTATGACCTCTTCCTATCTAAAACCTAGAGGGGTTTTCCCTCTACCACTAGGCCAAAGCCTCAGTGGCAAAACAAGAGTTTATTTAACTACAACATTTTAAAATAAGAATTACATTTAAATTTTCACAATGTAACTTTTTTAACAAAAGTTGCAAATTTCATTAAAATGTGCAACCTTTCAAGAAAAAAGGTTGCGAATTCATTATTATTTCGCAACTTTTTATGAAAAATGTTGCATTGGATGTTCTAATGCAACCTTTATCTTCAACAAAGTTGCATTAGAGTCAATTGTAACTCATTAAGAAAAGGTTGCTTCTAAAAAGTTGCGTTAGGCCTATTTTCTAGTAGTGAATACACCCCTCCCATACACTTTAAATCATTTTCTTTTCTAGCATTTTCAATTGAAACTTATTTCATAGTTAATTCTTATAGGATGTGTTGATCAAGCCTTGTACCGAACATATTTAATCTTTAACCTTGAGCTCTTATTACCAACTTGCAAGACCCTGACTTACATAACTAAAAATTTATATAAAAGTGTTGCATTTATACACAAGTAATGCAAATAAACGTCCATACATATTTCAAGTTTGATAAAAACTTCATAAGTATTTAAAACACTTCAACAAGTTAACGTTGTTCGGTTCGTAAAATAACTAAACAAAAAGCGGAAGCTTGATCTTCGGTTGTGTTTGATTCTTTGTTATGCTTGATCTTCATCCGTAACATCATAGCGATCACCTATATATCAAATATCATCTCATACGTTAGTTATATGATGCTTAAACGTAGTTTGATAACCCAAGTTTACCAAAACAAACAAATAAAAAAGATGGTGAGAAGACCAGATGTAAGCTACGGCATGTATGCCGTAACTTACCACACCCGTTTTCTGTTGTTTCTAGCCATCCCCAGCCGTAGGTTACGGCTGGGAGTGGTAGCCTATGGCGCAGCCCAGCTGTAGCATTTCCATTCTTGTCCCTTTTTTACAATCATGTCTATAACTTCCCGATTACTTATCCGTCTCGCACAAAAATTGTTTCTACGTGACCAAAAAACATTTGCCAACATTCTTAACTTATAAACCCATAACTTGGGTTTATAACTTTATGTTTTACGCTATTAGTTCTAAATTTAGATGTTTATTTATTTGACCCTTTTGCATGTTTGAGCAATCGAGCTTATGAAATTTACATCTTTTTTCGCAAGAACATCATTTTTACGACTTTACCCCATTACCCGGGTTATTAAATTTGCATTTCACGCATCCGTTACCCGGTTTGCGTTTACTCTTATTCAACCCGTTCAACCTTTTAATGGCCGAACTTAATTAGTCCGAATTCTTTTTAAGAATTCACAATCTTCTGATTATGACCCATTATCAGGGTCCATTGATTTATTGTTCGTGTTCACGTTACCCGGCTTACGCATGCCTTCGTAAATTTAACCCTTCAATCGGGTTTATGCCGAAGTCATTACTCTCACACCCATTTCGGTATGCGTTACAACTTCATTTTGACCTGTTTGTTTGTTCGTGTGAAATCCATCACTTGGAACAAACCAAACTTATTATTAATTCGTTATTTGATCCATTTGGTTGTTTCATGTGAATTCCATCACTTTAAACAAACCAAACTCATCAACATTCCTTATTTTGATCCGTTTGGTTGTTTTATGTGAAATCCATCACTTTAAACAAACCAAACTTGACGAGTAATTACCATTATTCAGTCATACACAAATAACACACAATTTAACAAAAACACAATGAAGCGTAAAGCCACGTACCTTAAAGCTTTCCCAAGTCATGACCTTAGCAGCTTCAATACCAATCTCTCTCTTTTTATTATCCCACCAATCTTTCGCTTGACTCCTTAGTTGACCCGTACCATAGGCTACGTAGTCATCTTCGTCACAATGGGTCCTCTCGAATACCCCTTCGATATCACTTAGCCATCGTTGGCACACTATTGGGTCAACCTCCCCATTATATATTGGTGGTTTACAGGCCATGAATTCCTTGTATGAACAAGGCTTTCGTCCTCCATGCTTTTCCTTTGCTAAATTTGAATCATCTTCCAATTTCTTGATTCTCTCTTCTACTATTGATAAAACTGTGTTTTGAATTTTATCAATAAAGCCCGACAAACTGTTTTCGATCGCCTTTCCAACCACTTCGGCAATCACTTCCCTCATTTGTTCGGTGACTCTTGGCACCGCATTATCATTACTTCCATCAGCCATCTCTATTTCTGAAATGTTTACATAGGTTGTTAAACATTCCATTTATAACACATGCTTTACTTGTTTTGATTCAATCAAGTTCATAACTTGATTTAATCGTTCTTGTTTCAATTCAATCAAGCTCGTAACTTGATTTAATCATTCTTGTTTCAATTCAATCAAGCTCGTAACTTGATTTAATCATTCTTGTTTTGATTCAATCAAGTTCATAACTTGATTTAATCATTCTTGTTTTGATTCAATCAAGTTTATAACTTGATTTAATCATTCTTGTTTCATGCATTTCTTGTATTTGAGTGAGCTTGTACACTCTTTTCATGCATATTTGTTCATTTCTCATTCTTTACATAATACCTAATTTATTAACAAAATAAGTTAATTCTTACCGGACGATCGATCAAGCTTGAACCGAACACTTCTTGACAACCTTGAGCTCTGATTACCAACTTGTAAGACCCAGTTTATAATAATAGATTTAATAACATAAAACCTTGCATTTTATGCCAAAAATTTAGAGTTTACAAAATAACTTTCGACATTTGAAAGTTTATCTAGTTACAACATTCACGTATTAACCTACTACACAATATTCGAGACAAAAGCTACAAGTGTTTACATAGTTTAAAAACAAAAGATCAAGTGCGGAAGCGTTAAATTGTGTGTTCGGTTCGACTTGATGGCTTGATCATCATCCTACTACTTGATATACCTGGAAACTGAAAATGTTTAACACGAAACATTAATAATGGAGTTCTTAGAAATACTACGCTACCGAAACTACGTTCGATACGGGTTTGATTAATTGTAAAATACAAAAAAATTACAAAACATTCCTGGCTCTACCGTAACTTACGGTATTACCGTAAGTTACGGTGATCAATTTAAGGTTCTGGCCACCGTAAAACAGGAAAGAACCACCGTAAGACTTTTATCTCTACCGTAAGTTACGGTACCACCGTAACTTACGGTAGTACCTGGAAATTCTTGTTTTGTTTGATTTGTTTAATACACTCAAACCCAAATCTCGTATTTCGCTTTTCTAGCACACCGATACATTAAATTCTCGTATTTCTAATATGTTATATTTTAACCCACATCAAAGATCAATCCATCATATTCCAGAGCATTAACCATGCCTTACTTAATTATTCGACCCGTTTGGACGCCAGAATTTTGACATCAATCAAGGTATTTCAAGAATCCATTTTCTATCACTTGTTTTGACCCGTTTATTTGACTTAGACGCAAAGTCACTTCCGTGACGTATTGGTCTATCTTGTTTACCATGTTTTCAAAACTACAACATAAAGCTAATAAATAATTTTAATGTAACGAAACGGTAATTTCGTACCTTTAGAACACCTCTTTCCCCCGTGAATTCCCTCCGGCTTGTCCGCTTGATGATCCGGACTCTTTGCCTAGAAAATTCAGTTTACAACTTGTTTAGAATTCTTTTCATGACCATAATCACATCATTGTGGAACATGATCAAATCTGCGTTTTCATCCTATTTTTATCATTTAAATCCTCAATTAGGCATTTCAACAAACACCTAACGGGTCAGATTCTTCTATAATTATTGCCAAGTTCATGATTTGTAATTAACATCTAATTTCACTAAATTAGTAAATTTCACATACATCTTGACATCTATATTTCTGAATTTACTTTGCCAATTCAGATTTCACTATAACAATAGTCATAATTCTAGTATTCATCAAGTTTCCTTCAAGCTCATTAGTCTCCTAACATGAAAAGCCCAAACCTTACAAACATGATGCAAAGTTTTCACAAGAAATCACCTAGGGTTTGACTCTAGACTTCATATTAGTTCAACATTCATTCATGCATGGCATATCTAGGCTCAATTTCAGTTTTTCACAATTAACCTAGAATTCATGATGAATCAAAGTACCAAGATTTTACATACCTTTTGATCCTTACAACGAGGTGATTACTAATTTGTGTTTAGAATTCGATTTGGGACGGATTTGAGGCTTCATTTTTGCAGATTTTAGTGTGAAGCTAGGGTTTGGAGAATACCCTGGTCGCCCCCTTCCTCTTGTTCGACCAGACACACCCAAAATGGTGTGTTTGGTGAGTTTTGTTACAATTCAGCATTTATCTTTCATTCTTGGGCAAGTTTAGTCCCTCACTTATCATCTAGCTTTAAGTACTAGTGTTTTTAACCTAGTGTTAGTTATTTCTAGGCTTGTAATTTTAACTAGGTTAAAATTTCTAGATGGTCAATTCTTGTTTATGAAATCCTTAAATTCCTGATATCAAGATTTATATTTTCGGGGTGTTACAAGTCCACCCCCCTTAAAAAGGGTTTCGTCCCCGAAACTGAATTACGTACCAAATAAAGTAGGATAAAGCCGTCGCATCTCCTCTTCGGACTCCCACGTAGTGTCCGAACCTTTCCTATGCTCCCATTTGACTTTGACTTGGTCAATTTGTCTATTTCCTAAATGTTTGACCTTTCGGTCTAGAATCTCCACCGGTCTCACCGCATAATTCAGGCTATTATCCACTTCGATATCATCGTAATGGATATAGGCCGTTTCGTCTGCTAGACACTTTCTTAATTGTGACACGTGGAACGTGCCATGGATCCCACTTAGTTCCTCCGGTAGCTTAAGGCGGTAAGCTACCTTGCCAACTCTTCCGATAATTTTAAATGGCCCAATAAACCTCGGGCTTAGCTTCCCCCTTTTTCTGAATCTAATAACGCCCTTCCATGGGGAAACCTTTAGCATGACCATGTCACCAACCTGGAATTCGATTGGCCTATTCCTTTTATCAGCATACGCCTTTTGCCTGTCTTGGGCTGCTTTCAAGTGTGCCCGAATTATTTCAATCTTTTCATTCATGGCTCGTACTATATCTTGGTGGGCGAGTTCACGTGGACCCACTTCGCCCCAACATACCGGGGTTCGACACTTCCTACCATAAAGCATCTCGTACGGCGCCATCTTGATACTAGATTGGTAGCTGTTATTATACGAAAACTCGACTAACGGTAGGTGTACATCCCAACTTCCTCCAAAGTCGATTATACACGCCCGTAGCATGTCCCCCAATGTTTGTATCGTTCTTTCACTCTGTCCATCCGTTTGAGGATGGTACGCAGTGCTAATGAACAATTTGGTTCCCATTTGCTCTTGGAAATCTCGCCAGAAATTTGAAGTAAACCGGGTATCCCTATCAGACACGATGGATACCGGCACCCCATGACGTGCTATTATTTCATTAGTGTAAACTTCCGACATCTTTTCTGACGTATAAGTCTCACGAATCGGGATGAAGTGAGCACTTTTCGTCAATCTATCCACCACTACCCATATGGCATCGAAACCACGATTCGTCTTAGGCAACTTGGTTAATAGGTCCATGGTAATATGTTCCCATTTCCAAACCGGAATTTCTAACTGTTGGAGTTTGCCATATGGTTTCTGGTGCTCCGCCTTGACTTGTAAACATGTCAAGCATTTTTCCACATACTTTGCCACATCCCTCTTCATTCCGGGCCACCAATAATTTTGTTTCAAATCATTGTACATTTTGGTCGCACCCGGATGAATTGAATAACGGGATTTATGAGCTTCATTAAGTAGAAGTGCCTTCACTCCACAAGTATGTGGGACCCATATCCTTCCGGATCGAGTCTTCAACCCGTGATTCCCATCCGACAAATCTTTCAATTGGCCGATTATTCTTTCTTTCTTCCAATTCTCTTCTTTTATTGCTTCTGATTGCGCCTCTTGGATACGTTCAAGTATACCCGAGGTCACCACGAGTTGCATCGATCTTACTCGTATTGGGACAAAGTCCGCTTTTCTGCTCAACGCATCCGCCACCACATTAGCCTTTCCAGGGTGATAATGTATTTCACAATCGTAGTCTTTCACCGTTTCCAGCCACCGCCTTTGTCGCATATTTAACTCCTTCTGATCGAAAAAGTATTTCAAGCTCTTGTGGTCGGTGAATATGGTGCACTTTACCCCATACAAGTAGTGCCTCTATATTTTTAATGCAAATACCACCGCAGCCAACTCGAGATCGTGCGTGGGATATTTCTTCTCGTGTATCTTCAATTGTCTCGAGGCATAGGCTATTACCTTGCCCCGTTGCATCAACACGCAACCGAGCCCCGATGGTGAAGCATCCGAATAAACCACCATGTCTTCGACGCCGTCTGGCAATGTCAATACAGGAGCTTGAGTTAACTTTTCTTTTAGCGTCTGAAACGCTTTTTCTTGATCGGCACCCCAAATAAACTTTTCTTTCTTTTGGGTTAGCTTTGTTAGCGGTGACGCAATCTTGGAGAAGTCTTGAATGAATCTCCTATAGTATCCCGCAAGCCCCAAAAAGCTTCTAATTTCCGAAGGGTTCTTCGGAGGATTCCATTTTGACACAGCCTCTATCTTTGACGGATCCACCAAAACTCCGTCGGCACTTATGACGTGGCCAAGAAATTGTACCTCTCGTAACCAAAAGGCACATTTAGAGAATTTTGCATATAACCTCTCTCGTCTAAGCGTCTCTAACACTTCTTGTAAGTGGTGTGCGTGTTCAGCTTCACTTTTCGAATACACCAAGATATCATCGATAAACACGATGACCGACTTATCCAACATTGGCTTGCAAACCCGGTTCATGAGGTCCATGAAAGCCGCGGGTGCATTTGTTAGCCCAAATGACATTACGAGGAATTCGTAATGTCCGTATCTTGTGCGGAAAGTCGTCTTCGGCACATCTTCTTCCTTGACCTTTAATTGATGATACCCCGATCTAAGGTCAATTTTTGAAAACCAATTCGTACCTTGTAATTGGTCGAATAAATCATCTATCCTCGGAAGCGGGTATCGGTTCTTTACTGTGAGTTTGTTTAACTCCCGGTAATCGATACACATGCGCATGCTTCCGTCCTTCTTTCTCACGAACAACACCGGTGCGCCCCAAGGAGACACACTCGGCCTTATGAATCCCTTGTCAAGCAGGTCTTGAATTTGAGACATCAACTCTTGTAATTCCGACGGTGCAAGTCGGTACGGGGCTTTTGCAACGGGTTTTGCGCCCGGAATCAATTCGATCCCGAACTCCACTTCCCGTTCAGGCGGTATCCCCGGTAAATCCTCCGGAAACACATCTTCATAATCTCGTACTACCGGTACATCTCCAATCTTTCGTGATTCTTTCTCGGGCTCATTAGCGTATATCATGAATGCCTTGCATCCTCGCTTCATAAGCTTGTGAGCTTTCAACATCGAGCATACTATGGGGTTGCCTCCCTTTTCGCCATAAATGGTGACATGTTTCCCGCTCTGAGATGTTAGTTTTATCTCTTTACGAAAACACACGACCTTCGCATGGTGTTGAGATAGCCAATCCATCCCAATGACTACTTGAAATTCTCCCATCGACATCGGGATTAGATTTATCAAATATTCTTCGTCGTCAATGCTCAGTTTACAGTTTTCACATACATCATAAACAATAAAACTCTTGTTATTACCTATCTCTACTTCTAAGGGCACATGTAATTTTGTTAGAACAAATGAAGGATGTCGAATAAATCCATATGAAACAAAGGATTTATTCGCACCGGTATCAAATAACACGCGTGCAGGAATCGAATTTACAGCAAATATACCTGAGACCACGTCAGGTTCAACCTTTGCTTCTGCGGCGGTTAGTTGAAAAGATCTTGCCTTTGCTTTTGGGGCTTCACCTTTCGGGTCCTGCCTATCCTTCTTTCCAACCAGTTCCGGGCATTCCGACTTTTTGTGACCCGTTCGATAACAATTGTAACAAATCGTCACTTTCTCCGGGCACGATATAGCCATATGTCCCGTTTTCTTGCATATGGGACAAGGCTTATCCTTGTAACGGCATTCGCCTTTATGACCCTTTCCGCAGATTCTGCAACTTGGCGACCCGCCTTTCGTATCTGATTTCTTTGCGGTTTCGTTTGTTCGTGCCTTCTTAGCAGGGCTTGGGTTTACATCATGTGCTTTCCGTTCACCCCGTTCAATGCTCTTTTTCAGTTCGATCTCTCTTTCCCGAGCAGCATTTATGATCTCGGTAAGGGTCTCGTATTTTGAAGGGGTGATAAATTCCCTATACTCAGCACTCAACATGTTATGGTAGTAGTATATCTTTTGTTCTTCATTTGTCACTAGATCATCGCAAAATTTCATCTTATCCATAAACGTTGCTGTAATCTTGTAGTTTTGTACCTGGAAATTCTTGTTTTGTTTAATACACTCAAACCCAAATCTCGTATTTCGCTTTTCTAGCACACCGATACATTAAATTCTCGTATTTCTAATATGTTATATTTTAACCCACATCAAAGATCAATCCATCATATTCCAGAGCATTAACCATGCCTTACTTAATTATTCGACCCGTTTGGACGCCAGAATTTTGACATCAATCAAGGTATTTCAAGAATCCATTTTCTATCACTTGTTTTGACCCGTTTACTTGACTTAGACGCAAAGTCACTTCCGTGACGTATTGGTCTATCTTGTTTACCATGTTTTCAAAACTACAACATAAAACTAATAAATAATTTTAATGTAATGAAACGGTAATTTCGTACCTTTAGAACACCTCTTTCCCCCGTGAATTCCCTCCGGCTTGTCCGCTTGATGATCCGGACTCTTTGCCTAGAAAATTCAGTTTACAACTTGTTTAGAATTCTTTTCATGACCATAATCACATCATTGTGGAACATGATCAAATCTGCGTTTTCATCCTATTTTTATCATTTAAATCCTCACTTAGGCATTTCAACAAACACCTAACGGGTCAGATTCTTCTATAATTATTGCCAAGTTCATGATTTGTAATTAACATCTAATTTCACTAAATTAGTAAATTTCACATACATCTTGACATCTATATTTCTGAATTTACTTTGCCAATTCAGATTTCACTATAACAATAGTCATAATTCTAGTATTCATCAAGTTTCCTTCAAGCTCATTAGTCTCCTAACATGAAAACCCCAAACCTTACAAACATGATGCAAAGTTTTCACAAGAAATCACCTAGGGTTTGACTCTAGACTTCATATTAGTTCAACATTCATTCATGCATGGCATATCTAGGCTCAATTTCAGTTTTTCACAATTAACCTAGAATTCATGATGAATCAAAGTACCAAGATTTTACATACCTTTTGATCCTTACAACGAGGTGATTACTAATTTGTGTTTAGAATTCGATTTGGGACGGATTTGAGGCTTCAATTTTGCAGATTTTAGTGTGAAGCTAGGGTTTGGAGAATACCCTGGTCGCCCCCTTCCTCTTGTTCGACCAGACACACCCAAAATGGTGTGTTTGGTGAGTTTTGTTACAATTCAGCATTTATCTTTCATTCTTGGGCAAGTTTAGTCCCTCACTTATCATCTAGCTTTAAGTACTAGTGTTTTTAACCTAGTGTTAGTTATTTCTAGGCTTGTAATTTTAACTAGGTTAAAATTTCTAGATGGTCAATTCTTGTTTATGAAATCCTTAAATTCCTGATATCAAGATTTATATTTTCGGGGTGTTACACTTGACCACTCAATACTTCACCCAAATTGCCTATTGAGTTAAATCCGATTTATCATTTAGAACTCATAGTACGATTTATGATTCATAAACTTCTAAGTATTCAATTACAAGGTTCATGTTATGACTCTTCCACACCTTTCAACAACTCACATTCACTTAGGCATTATATCAAACACCTTATGGACATGGATTTTTACACCAAGTTTATTAAGTTTTCACTTCAACAATTACCCATGTTTTTCACACCTTATTAAGTCAATATGACTAGTATAATCGATTAACATATAGAGCTCACAATATTAACATCAAATACATCAATTTTACTACCACAATTCATGTGTTCAACATATCTACAAAAACCACTTACATATACGTAGTATATTACCCTAATACTTAATCATAACATTTTCTCTACCATTATTCATCAAGGATTTGCCTCAAATCATGTGGGCACTACAAATTTTATCACAATTTCAACAATCCCTACTTCAACTGCACTCATAAGGTTTATCAAGAAATCACTACTTCAAAACATATACTAGATTTTTGACATACCTTATGATGAGATGATGATGTAGACTCTAATTTATCAAGCATGCATCAAAATCACTTTGATTTTTAGTTGAATTAGATGGATTTTTTAAGTTACATCAAAACAGAAGGTAGATGGGCAACAAGCTGCTACGCCACCCCTTTATTTAAAAAAAAAAACAAAAAAGCAGATGAACTGATATGTTCACATACACTAAGAACTTTTTTTTTTTTTTGCATAAGAACGTAAAGAACGATTTTCATACACTCCGAAACTGGCTCAAACGAATTTTGATGGCTAATTACAATAGTGTTGGAACTCATTAAAGCTAAACTATAAAATCTAAGATCATAAGGTTCAACGAGTCAGTTCCAACGCCGCTACGGCGCTGAAATGAGTTGAATCGGAGTTCGTTTGAGTCGGTTTTAGAGTCCTAAAAGTCATTCTTAGGCAAACATTAGTTCTGATGTGATCTTTCACACACACACACACACACACAACCAGCCAGCCAACCACGCACACACACATCCATATATATATATATATATATATATATATACATATAAGGGTAGGGTTCATGCGAAAACCACCTTTATTACGAGAACCGCGAGAACCAATGTGAACACAACAAAATAAACCCATTACACCACCAAAAACCAAAAAAAAACCCAACCCCCCACACCCCCCCCAAAAAAAAAAAAAAACCCCACCCCCCACTAGGGATGAGCAAATACCGATACCACCCCCCAAAAAAATGTTTAATATTTTTTTTATAAAAATCGCTACTTTTAGTATCCAATTTTTTTTTTAATTTTTTAATTCTCGAAAAGTAGCGATTTTTATAAAAAAAAAATATTAAAAAGAATTTTTTGTGTGTTTTTTAGATTTTTTAGGTATTTTTGGTTGGTTCTTGCGGTTCTCGCAATAAAGGGTGGTTCCTAACGGTTCCTTCTCCTATATATATATATATATATACACACACACACACACACACAATATAATAAAAGAAACCAATGAGGAGACACATATCATTCATTGGAGCAATGTATTTTTTAGTTATTTTCCACTCTCTCCAACTTAATTATATATAATTAATATTAAATAAAATATAATTATAAAATTAAATTTAATATAAACTTAAACAATTCGTATAGGAGATAATATAACATTTTGAAATTAGATTTCAAAATTATTTATCCTGAAATTAACAAAAGACCTACAATAAATATAAATTAATATAATATAAATGATTTATTTATTTTATTAAACTAAAGTAGTTAAGAGTAGAAGCTATTTCAAAAATGTTTATAAGGAGTAAACAAAAACATTAATCAGTGTTTATTGGTTCTATACTTTTATTTTGGTGTTCAACTTTCAACTTAAATACAATATTCACTATGTTTACTTGACATTTATAAGAATTATCACCGCAATCACCCCATCCATCACGTATCACATATCGAGTATATCCGTTAGTTTTTTTAAAGATATAATTTTTTATTAGATTCATTCAACCCATGTAATAAATGATGTTTTTTTAAAGATATAAAATTTTTATTATTTACTATACAAAATTACATTTATGAAACTCGTGTAATACATCGGGTTTTTTAAAATATAACTTTTTTTTATTATACGGTATATAAAATTAGATTTATTCAATCTGTATAATACATAGGGTTTATAAAGATATAACATGATATAACTTTTTATTGATTGGTATATAAAATTACATGTGCTCAACCCATACAATACATGATATTCTTAAAAATGTAACTTTTTTCATTATTTAATATATAAAATTATATTTATTCAATCTATGTAATAAACAAGATTTTAAAAGATATATTTTTTTATTATTTGGTATATAAAATTACATTTATTCAACTCGTGTATTACACGGGGTTCTAACCTAGTATATTTGTAATTAAAAAATGTATATAGGATTTAAGTAATTGTCACGGAAAAAATTAAAAAGCTATTAGAAAATCGTTGGATTTTATTTTCTCAAAATTAAAAATAGTTTTAGAAACTTAAGTTTGGGGATAAAAATACTTATCTAACTTTAAACAACCTAAGACGTGAAATGTTTTAATGCCGTACGTACCTCTTCCTCTTCCTAACCGAATCGAATTTGGACCCGGTTGGGTCGAAGTTTTTTCATACATCGGCCCATATACATCCTCTCCAATCACCCATCCCGTTGTATCAAAGTCATGAAAACTTGAGTTTCTTTCACCACCTTTTATACTCCACACGTGACACTCTTCTTTATTAAAACCAAGCACAGAAATGTAACGCAAGCTGATGTTGATAACTTGTTCAACTTCACCAAAACATTCCAAGTCTATGTTGAATATCTCTCGAAGGGAAGAACACCTTATAATTGTTATTTGTTCTAGATGTTTCAATAATCGCATTGGATTGGTTGGAAATAGATTCACAAGCTCATTACAGTACTCCACTCTAACGTCTCTTAACATGGGAATATTATCAAATTCCACCTCACTACTACTCGGCCATATCCACTTCAGATTCCCCATGTGTCGAATTTCTACCTTTTTCAACTCGAAAGTTCTAACCTGCAAAAATAGGTCCGTCCAAACGATATACATTACATTAATTATAATATTGGCAAAAGAAATAACTAAACCAATTGACATATACAAATCAATTATGTGTAATCAGCTACCTGACTATTAAAGATTGCTTGTTGCAATGGAGAAGTATTTTTATTGTCAGGATAAATGCAAGTGATGCAGGGAAGGTCATAAACTTCCAGTTCAACCAGTTGTGGTAGCTCAACCACACTGTCAACCGGGAACAAACGTACAAGCTTTGGTAAGTTAAATAAAGACAAATACTTTAGCTCCTCAAAAATGATCATCTCGCCTTTACCATTTATCTCGCCATTGTAATCATGCACCAGTGCTTCCAAAACAGAGCATAACCAAATTGTGAGGCGCTCAAGTTTCCTCAAACCACGTGTCACATGTATTGGGAAGAGGTATTTCAACTTATCACAATTATGAACATGAAACTCTCTTAGATACAAAAAAAAGCTTTGATCATAAGGATTGACTGGAACAAAATCTTCAAGACGACTCATATGCTTCATACTTAAACGTAGACTCTCTGATTTCTTGACCAACTCATGAATTTTGTAGTCCACAAGGCCGTTTCTGTGGTCGTCCCAAAGTTCCAGCTGTAATGTAGTTTTGAATGAAGTTGTTTCAGATTCAAAGTATTCACCACCTATAGATATCTTGAACTTATCAAGTTTCTCAAAGGATAGATCTTTTAGGTGGTTCATATCATAGAATTCGACCTCTAATGCACAAAGTTGGCATGAAAGCATCTTTAACTCTTCCAAATTAGCATCCGTGAAGTGGATTCTTTCCCTATAAGAACATCTCATATAAAGCTCTTCCAGTTTGACTAAATTTATAAAGACGCCATCATCAATATGAAGGTCGACACATCCTGTCAGATCTAGTAACTTCAGCTTTCCTAGATTCCCTATCTTAGATGGTAACTTGTTGAAGTCACAATAAGTAAGACTGAGCACCTCCAAATTCACAAGATCTCCAATGTAAGACCAATCAGACATCAATTTGCATTCATGGAGACAAAGTGATTTAAGGTTGGTCGAAAATTGAAGAGATGTCGGAAGCGGTGGATGTTGCATGTTATAAAATGCAATGACTTTGAGATTTTCCATACTTGCATAAAAATCTTCCGGAAACTTGAGCGACTGATCCCCGTCCATAAGTTGTATAAAAGAGAGGTCTGGGTACTTTAAGTCTCGCGGAAACTCCGACATACCCATGCATGTTAATGAAATTCTTTTGCAAGATTCATTCATGTCGTCTCTACCCCACGTGGACACATCGCCATGGTTTACAATCCAATTCAAATCACCTTTGGAAACTCTTGCTAACACAAAAGCAAGCACAAGATCGTGCAATTTAACACATCCAAGCCGTTCACTGTGCATCAACAAATTAGCGTTTACGAGATTGCGCACACATGTATTTGCCCTGTCTCGAGCCTCACTCAAAGTGGAAACATTTTTAAACAACTTTAGGCCCCATCCATGTCTAACCAGATCCTCTATATGAATATCAGAGTCCTCGGGGAACAAGCCACAATGTAGAAAAATCTCTTTATCCTCATCTTCTTTTACATACTCGTAGCTTATTCTGATAATTTCTTGCACGTTATCATCAAGAACATGATTCTTTAGACGCTTAAGTGTATCCCTCCAAACACAATCGTCTTCAGATTTAAGGGTTGTGCCAATGAGCTTGATGGCAAGTGGCAAATTACCACATTTTTTGACAATATCACATCCTATTTGAAACAGATGTTGATCATGTTCTTTAGAAACTCCGCTATATTCAGAAAAGAACTTTTGTGCTTCAACGTCTGACAACTCATTGACTTTGACTACTTGAAAAAGGGAAGTATCCGCAGTTAGTTTGCAAACTTTTGAGTCTCGTGATGTCAACAACAACTTGACGCCTTTTGGCAAAGGACTTGTTAGTCCAATATCCTTGATGTCAACCTTCTGCCACACATCATCTAATATAACTAGAATCTTTTTTTTACCGTCTTCTAACGTTTTTTCAAATTTTCTACGAAGACTATCTGCCTTTACAGTCGTTTCACGTATACCTTCACCTCCTATTTTTATGGCTATATCATCCTGAATAGAAAGCATTTTAGGATTTTGCCCAACAGTTACTTTCACAACGAAATCAAACATCTTATTGTTTTCTGCAACTTTTTTGAGTTTTTCCATCATGTGGGTTTTTCCTACACCACCCATTCCACACAAGGCTATCACTTGACTCTTGTTGTCGTCTTGTTGAAGGAGCTTCAATGCATCATTGAACGGCACGTCTCTGGACTTGAAGTCATCTCCACCCGGTAACGATGATAACGGTGTAGAAGTGGTGGAGGATGTGGCTCTTCCAGTAGCCAATGGGGCATCCGTCCAAGTAATCTCAGAATTTTCTGTAATAAGTTCTTGGATCCTCATAGTAGCCTTGGATGCATTTCTTCCGGCTCGGTACCTATTTTTCATGTGTAAACATCCAATGCCATCATCTGAGATGCTTTCGACTTCATCCTTGACCTTCTCAACCTCTCCCAACCAAGCCTCTACACGAGCAGGTATCTCCTTATCATTTATTTCATTTCTGTTCTTGTGCTCTATAACATCAGTGCTTGTAGCCACCAAACGACTCATTTTTTCTCTCATGCTCGTAACATGTTTTGTAGAGCAAAACACATATCCTAGGTGTTTCGTGATATGACTTGCCATAAATTTCACAACAGGAGCAACGACTTGGTCATATAAAATCTGCTCCATTTTCCTGATCGAGACCAACAAAGCACGCAAACATATCAATAAAAACAAGTTAGTCTAGTTTCAACTTCAAAAGTTAAATATTGCAAGAACACACAAATAAGAAAGTCAATTATCAAGTGATTTAGGGTCTTCAATAATCAAAAATGAAATCTTAGTTGCAAAGTTTATTTAATTAGAATATTGTCATACTAAATAAAATAAATAAGAACGCAATCATACAGTTATGTACATGATCTTAATGTGAATTTAATACAATACTAGTTTTAAGCACTGAACTATGGTTGGAAGAAAAAACCAAAACCACCAATGATGTCTTGATCAAGTGGTGGAAAGCTTGCATTTCTACTGGGAGAGCAAGTTCAACTCCTACTTGGTGCAAAGTGAGGCATTGTTGGGCAATGATATGAGGCTCGGGGAAACCTGGGTTCGATTTTTGAGCCAAACAAGTTTTACCGGTAATTTCACCATCATGCCTATGGGCAGGCGGGTTACCGAGTTTTCCCCGGAATTGGTGGTGAACTCGGGTTACTCTCGGAGTACTCGGTTTGGTCCAATGGGTGTCCCCGGATTGCTGGGATTGATCCTGGTGGCCGTTTAAAAAAAAAAAACCCAATCATACTAAGACATTAACTCTAAGGGGGCGTTTGGTTTGCGGAATGATTTGGAAGATTGGAATTGGAAATTGTTGGAATTGAAATCTCAATTCCATTTTTGTTGTGTTTGGTTGTCAAATGAATTGGAATCCATCACCCCGGCACCCACAACCACCAGTTCGGGTCGAAATGGTACCGGTCAAAACAGTTCGCGTCGAAACGGTTTGGGTCGAAGCGGTTCGCGTCGAAACGGTTCACATCTAAACGGTTCGGGTGGAACGGTTGGCGTCGAAACAGTTTGATTCGAAATGGTATGGGTCGAAACGGTTTCAAAATGGTACGGGTCGAAATGGTTCGCGTCGAAAGGGTACGTGTCGAAACGGTACGGGTCGAAACGGTTCGCGTCGAAACTGTTCGCGTCGAAACGGTTCGGGTCGAAGCGGTTCGCGTCGAGGCGTCTAAACGGTTCGGGTGGAACGGTTCGCGTCGAAACGG
Organism: Helianthus tuberosus; assembly: GCA_030545235.1. Classification (NCBI taxonomy): domain Eukaryota; kingdom Viridiplantae; phylum Streptophyta; class Magnoliopsida; order Asterales; family Asteraceae; genus Helianthus; species Helianthus tuberosus. The sequence goes on from CM060362.1 coordinate 9,428,181, forward strand.
TTTGATTCGAAACGGTACGAGTTGAAACGGTTTCAAAATGGTACGGGTCGTAACGGTTCGCGTCGAAATGGTACGTGTCGAAACGGTACAGGTCGAAACGGTACAGGTCGAAACGGTACGGGTCGAAAATGTTCGCGTCGAAAATGTTCGCGTCGAAACTGTTCGCGTCGAAACGGCACGAGTCGAAACTGTTCGCGTCGAAACGGTTCGGATCGAAACGGTACGGGTCGAAACGGTACGGATCGAAACGGTCGAAGATTCCAATAAATTTACTTTAATTACTTCACATATAGGAAGGATTTTAAATTTCTTTAGTTAAAGGAATTTGAGGGAATTCATGCCTAATTCCAATTCTAATTCCATTGTCAACCAAACACATGAAGATTGGAATTGGGATTCCAATTACATCAACTTCTAGGAACCAAACATCTTAAGAGATGGAATTCAAATTCCAATTTTCTTAAATTCTATAGAATTCCTTCAAACCAAACGCCCCCTAAACTCTATAATTATGAAACACTTTAAAATCTAATCTAAACTTACCAGGTAACTCAAACCATTATATAAATTTAATTTAGATAAAAAATTTCACTTTTGCCGTTAAGACTTTTCATTTTAGTAGTTTAGAGTTTTGGGTTTTAGAAGAAAATCAAAGATACATACGTGAAGCTTACCGTTAAGATAATTTCAATGTCTTATTTTAAAGAGCAAATTGCATTTTTCGTTCTTTATGTTTCAATGTTTTATCAGATATTGTCCTTGAACTTCTAAAATTACACCGGCTCTCTTTTACGTTTGCACATGATAACAAACGGTGTCCTTATAGCTTAACACAGTTAAGTTTTTTTTTGTTAATTTCATCCATGTGCCACTCATGTGAGAGCATAATAGTCTTTTCCCCTCTTTTAATGAATTAAGTTTTTTTTTGTTAACTTCATCCATGTGCCAATGATGTGTAGACCAATTGGTTTACACGGAGGTGGGAAGGTTTTCCCTTCGGGGTTTCCAGCCCAGGGTCACGGGTTCGATCCCCATGTGGTGGCGTTATACTCCATGTTGTGCGGCCTTGGAGTATCACTCCGCCTCTGTCTAGGGGGTGCCCGGATTCGAACTTGTGTCTACTCCCGATTCAGGGGGAGTAGGTGGGGGTTCTTCTACCAGCTGATCCACAACTTAAAAAAAAAAAAAAAAGTACATAAAAACACTCTCTCTCTACCCACGCTCTCAACTTTCTCTCTCTACAAACACACCCTGTTTTTTATAGGGTGCTACTTTCTACACCCCTATTTACTTTTTTCACCCCCTCCTCTCACATACTTACAGGTGGGGCCTGTGTGGGACCGACAGTTTTCCTCTCACAAAGGGGTATAATCAGGAAGGGGGGTGCGTATAGAATGAGCCTTTTTGTACCCTTAATTTCAACCTTGATTTATCAAGATCAAAGCTTTTTGATCGTTCACATCTTTTTCAACAAACACAATAGTAGGAATAACAATAACAATAAGGGAAAAGATCAAATAGGAAGTTAATTTTGGCTAGGAAGGATAGGAAGCCATAGGATTATGACATGTGGCAAATTTTAAAATAAAGAGAAAGGGTATTTTAGTCAATCTCATCATTTCTTCTTCCTTCTTCTCCCCAGTTACTTCAAAACCCACCATTTTCAAAACCCACCATTTTCAAAACCCACCATCTCCAACCTTTTCTTCACTTACTATCTCAATAATCTCTACATTATAGTGTGATTTTCGTAATCAATCAATGATTCAACCACCCGATCAACGTGTTCTTCAGCTTTTTTCGAAGAAAACCCAGTTTAATTTCATTTAAAATCTCGTTTTTTTCTGGTGATTTTGAAGATAATCACTCGATTTGTTCGATTCAATCGCTGATAAGTGTTTCTATCATTTCAAATTTCGTCAATTGATGAAGAAACCGGCTTCGATCCATGTAAGAAATTCTTTAATTTCATTTTCACGATCTGGGTTTTTATTTAGTCATTGCGTTTTACGATCTTGGCGGGGGTCCGGGGGCGGCAGCCCCTGGCGGGGTCCAAGGGGCAGAGCCCCTGGCTGGGGTTGAGCTGTACTAAAAACGCATCAGAAAAATTAATTTTTCAGAAATTGGCTCATTTCGAAGACAGTAATTCGTAGACAATTCAGACAGTTCACAGACAATTCACAAACAATTCACAAACAGTTTTATGTGTTTTCAGTCCATTGTGTTTTACAGAGAACATTTTCTTTTGTTTTTTTAGGTCATTGCGTTTTAGAAATGAGACATTTTTAAGTGTTTTCTGGCCATTGCGTTTTACAAATAAAACATTTCTTTGTGTTTTCTGGCCATTGCGTTTTACAAATAAGACATTTCTTTGTGTTTTTTGTGCATTGCGTTTTAGGTAAAACACTTTTTTATGTGTTTTCAGTCCATTGCGTTTTAGAAATAAGACATTTTTTTGTGTTTTCTGGCGATTGCGTTTTACAAATAAGTCATTTCTTTGTGTTTTTGGTGCATTGCGTTTTAGAAAAATGTCATTTTTTAGGTTTTTTTTTTCATTGCGTTTTACGTAACTGGTGGTTTTTCTATTGCGTTTTACACAACTGGGTTAAATTTTTTTTTTTAAATATAGCAATAGTATACTCGTTTTAAAGATAAAAAAACGCTCGTTTTTTTGGTGCAATTTTTATAAAAAAATAATGTCGTATGAAAGAGTTATTAACGTTTAAAAAATGGGGGGGAATTGGAGGAAAGAGAAACTATTGGCTTGGATTGACTAGAATGCCCTTGAACAAACTCACGCGCCTCTTTTCTTCCTTTCAATTTCCCTGATTTAATCTTAGCCCTTGATTAACTTAATGGATGGTTAAGATAACTTCCTAGCCTTCCTAGCCAAATAAACTTCCTATTGTATCTCCACCCATAATAATAATAATAATAATGATGGTGGTGGTGATGGTGGTGGGTAATTTAAGATTGGTTAGGTATATATGAAGCTAGATTTTGAAATATATGTTATTCCCCGATTATTAATAAAATTAAAAAACAGAAAAAGAAACAGATGATGTAGCATGGAATTGATGAAGAACAGAATCAAGACAAGACAGAAATAAATTCATACATAATTAAAGCTAATTGATGAAGAAAATACCTCTCTTTTGCTTGCGATCTTCTTTCTTCAAAATCTTTGGTTGAGAATGTACTGGTAAGTGTAAACGGAAACAAAATGATTGATTAGTATTGAAAAGAAACAAAAGGAGGATTAGTGGGGTTTTATATAATTGAAAAGAAACAAAATGATTGATTAGTGGGGTTTTAATTTATAATAGTAAGTTTCATAGTTGGTCCCCGAGATTTGAGCCAAAGTTCGGTTTTCCTCCATCTTTTTTAATTTTCTACGTTGGAATGCCAATCATCTATTTCTTGTATTCCTAGTCACTAATTGAGTTGTTTTTTCTTTTAGTTTAGGAGCAATTTAGTTTTAATTAGAGGGGGCAATCTTGACCCAAAGCCTTTCAAGTGGGTCAGTTTGGGTTGCTTTTAAAATCATATGGGTTGGTTTGGGTAAGATATTTTAACTAAATGGGTCACAATGGGTCACTTGAAATTCAATCTTGTTATTTTCGGGCCAAAGCGGGTTGACAAAATTAAAAAAATGGGTCGATGTGGGTAGTCTTAAAGAAACGGGGCAGGTTTCGGATTAAAATGGGTTTCGAGCCGGCACAAGTATCCGCACGAAACGGGTTACGGCACGAAACGGGTTTTGGATCGGAACGGCTTCAGTTCGAATTGAGTTTCGGGCCGAGACAGGTTTCGACGCGAGCCGTTTCTACCCGAGCCGTTTCGACGCGAACCGTTTCGACCCGTACCGTTTCGACGCGAGCCGCTTCGACCCGTACCGTTTCGACGCGAGCCGTTTCGACCCGTGCCGTTTCGACCCGAGCCGTTTCGAGGCGAGCCGTTTCGACGCGTGCCGTTTCGACGAGAGCCGTTTCGACGCGTGCCGTTTCGACGCGAGCCGTTTCGACGGGATCCGTTTCGACCCGTACCGTTCCGACCCGTTCGACGCGAACCGTTTCAACCCGTACCGTTTCGACGCGTACCGTTTCGACGCGTACCGTTTCGACGCGTACCGTTTCGACCCGTAACATTTCGACGCGAACCGTTTCGACGCGTACCGTTTCGACCTGTACCGTTTCGACGCGTACCGTTTCGACGTGAACCTAAAGATGCTTGTTGCTGGTGATTCCATCATGTTCATGCGAACAGATAACGGTGAACTTTACGTCGGAATTAGACGTGCTAAAAGCGTGGGAATCGGTGGGAATAAGTTGACTAATAGAGGATTCATCGTGTATAAGTTGGTTTATGGGAACCATTTCTAGCTAGGGCTTGTTGGGTTGTTTGTAGCTAGGGTTCAGAATGCTTGAAGTTTTATTATAAACACATTGGTGAAAGTTATCATCTTTTAGGTCAAGTAAAGCAATGAATGGAGGAATATATTTTACTTATTTTATGTTTAATATATGAAGCATATTATATAATTTTTTAGATGGTGTTTGTGAGGTTTAATTTGAAAGTGTTCACGGTATTATTCAATTCATTGATCTGATACAAAATAATCAACCCCCTATATATAATGATCTATACAAAGAACCCTAAATATAATTTAGGAATGGATATACAGTATCTCTAACAACCGATAATTATCTTCTAAATATATGCTGAATATATGTGGCTAATACTCCCCCGCAGTTTGAACGGGGGGAACACAGACGGTCAAACTGGATCTGAAATTCTGGAACATCTCTCGGGACAAGCCTTTGGTAAAAATGTCGGCATACTGAGATGAAGATGGAACATGCAAGACGCGGATATCACCAACCCGAACCTTTTCTCGAACAAAATGAATATCGATCTCAATGTGTTTTGTTCGCTGATGATGTACGGGGTTATCCGATAAGTAAACCGCAAAAACATTATCACAATACACAACTGATGCTCGTCGTAACGGGACACCTAATTCAAATAACAAATTGTGTATCCAAGTGGCGTCTGCCACAGCATTAGCTACACCTCTATACTCTGCCTCAGCACTAGACCTTGAAACCGTTGGCTGTCGTTTAGAGGACCATGAGATGAGGTTGTTCCCAAGAAAAACACAATTGCCGCTAGTTGAACGTCGTGAATCCGGACAGCCGCCCCAGTCAGCGTCTGAATAGGCAACCAGAGAATGAACTTGAGATTTGACGAGCCGAATTCCATAATCCATGGTACCTTGAAGATAACGGATGATCCGCTTGAGAAAGGCAAAGTGAGGATCCCGTGGCTCGTGCATGAACAAACAAACCTGTTGTATAGCATAAGATATATCCGGTCGGGTAAATGTTAAATACTGTAATGCCCCGGCTAAACTACGGTAAAGGGTCGGGTCATGAAAAAGTGAACCGTCTGTGGCACTGAGCTTAGCCGATAAGTCCACAGGGGTGGCACATGGCTTACAGTTTGTCATAGAGGCCCGACTGATGATGTCTTTAGTATATTGTGCCTGAGACAGAAACAAACCGTTTGAATGACGAGTAACCGTAATACCCAAAAAATGGTGTAAGGTGCCCAAATCAGTCATAGCGAACTCTCGTGAGAGCATGGAAATAATGTCCCGAAGAAAATTATCAGAGGATGCGGTAAGAATTATATCATCCACATAAAGCAAGAGATAAGCAACCCGAGACCCATCATTAAAAATAAATAAAGAATTGTCACATGTACTACTCCGAAACCCCTTGGACAAAAGATGAGTTGCAAATCGATTATACCAGGCACGCGGAGCTTGTTTTAACCTATACAGAGACCTCTTCAATCGACAAACAAAATCTGGCCGGCGCCTATCAACAAAGCCCGGCGGTTGGTGCATAAACATTGTTTCCTGTAAATGACCATGCAAAAAAGCGTCCTTGACGTCCAATTGATGGATAGGCCAAGAGCGAGATACAGCGAGAGATAAAACGGTACGAATAGTAGCTGGCTTAACCACCGGACTAAAAGTTTCCTCACAATCTATACCCACCGTCTGTGATTTGCCATTAACAACGAGGCGAGCCTTGTACCGTGCAAGTGATCCATCGGATCGAAATTTGTGGCGAAAAAAGCCACATGCAACAAATAACCGGTCGGTCCAATGGTCGTGGAACTAGTTCCCACGTATCATTTTCCTGCAGAGCATTAAATTCAGTTTGCATAGCATGTAACCAATTAGGATCAGAAAAAGCTTTCGCATAGGTAGAGGGTACAGGAGACAAGGCGTTGGTGTTTAAGGTGAAGTGGGTTCTGGGTTTAAGGGAGCCGGTTTTGGATCTAGTGGTCATGGGATGGGCGTTAGTGGAAGAATGCGTGTGCGTCGTGGGCAGTGGTGAGTTAGGCGGCGGAATAGGCGTGTGGGCAGGCTGCGGATGTGTTATTTGGGCAGTGGATGTGACAGGAGGTGGGCCGGTATGGGCAGGAGCAGCCTGGTTGGCCGGTGGTTGGGTCTGGGAAGGCTGGGTGGCAGCGGGCTGGGTTGTATTTGGTGGGTGACGTGGTCTTCGACTGTATGTAATAGGATATGATGTGGGAGTTGAAGCCGGAGGTGTTTGGATGGGCGGTGGTGGTCGTTGGAAAGTGAAATGTGGTGGTATGTTGTCGTCTAGGAAGGTATAGGTGGTGGTGTTTGTGGGTATGGTATAAGGAAAGAGATGTTCGGCAAAAGTGACATGTCGGGAGATGTGCACTTTGCCGGTTGTAGGATCAAAGCAACGGTAATCGCGGAAGTCCGGTGGATACCCAAGAAAAATGCACCGGATTGCCCGCGGGTGAAGCTTGTGTGGTTGTGTGGCGGATGTATTGGGGTAACACGCACTTCCAAATACCCGAAGGTGATCATAAGATGGATGGCGAAGATAAAGGGCAAAAGTGGGGGTGAAAAAATTGAGTCGTTTTGTTGGTAGGATATTGTGTAGGTAGGCAGCGGTATGTAACGCTTCCACCCAAAATATTGGTGGAAGGTTGGCATGGATAAGGAGGGAACGGATGATGTCGTTAAGGCGATGAATCATACGTTCCGCCCGGCCATTTTGGGATGAGGTTTGTGGGCAAGAAAAGCGGAATAGTAGTCCGTGTTGATGGGCAAAGGTTTTAAAGGCGTTGTTGTCAAATTCACCGCCTAAATCGCATTGAAACGTTTTAATGTTGCGATTAAATTGAGTTGCTATGAGGCGATGAAACTTGACAAAAGTGGGGAAAGTTTCGGATTTGAATTTAAGCGGGTAGACCCAAATAAAGTGTGAAAAATTATCAATTAGGACCATGTAGTATTTATAGCCGGTTTTGCTTGGTATGGGTGAAGTCCACAAGTCACAATGAATTATATCAAAGGGCGCAAAAGTGAAAGAATTTGAAGCATAAAACGAAAGCCTTTTACTATTAGATAAGTGGCATGAATTACAAAATGTAGACAATTTGTCTTTATTACATGGAAAATCAAAATGACGACATAAAATATCTAAAACTTGAGCACCGGGATGGCCTAAACGATCATGCCAAGGTAAGGAAGTAGTGGTGAGGAAGCAAGCTTGTGGAGGTAGTTGCGGTGGTGTGAGTGGATAGAGATCCCCGGTGCTATTGTGGCGAGAAAGAAGGCGTCCACTGGTGAGATCCTTCAAAGAAAAACCGAAAGGGTCAAATTCAACAGAAACGGAATTATCACGTGTAAAACGACGTACAGAGATAAGATTTTTAATGATTTGTGGACTATAAAGAAGGTTAGGCAAAATATAGGTTCGATTTGGGAGGGTACAAAAACCTGTTCCTGATCCTTTAATTGGAATACAATTGCCATCGCCAACTAAAATTTTAGTACGCACAGTAGATGATGAGGGAATAGTGATCATACCTTCGTTTTGAGTAACATGAGATTCTGCACCTGTGTCCATGAACTTGGTCGGGTCCTGTTGATTAACTTGCATAGCATTAAAAGCGGCATTTAAATCCGATGGGCATAACGCGTCATAGCTGTAACCAGAGGGCTGAGATGCATTGTAATTTTGTTGGGCTGGTCCATATGACGCTTGGGCCGGAGGTGCAGGAGGGGCAAATGAAGAAAAGTGGGCCTGAACCATCTGTGAATTGGGCTGAGGAGCCTGACCCGTGGGCTGTGAAGCAGGATAGGGGTTCGGATATGAGTTATTGGGCTTCCAGGTTGGCTGTGTAGGGTAAGGACATGGTGGGGTGTTCCACCATGCCCAAGTTGGGTAGCCCTGCATATTCTGTGTCCAACCGGAGTAACCTGAGCGACCCCCACCACCTCTGCCGCGTCATCCCCCTCGGGAAGATCTGCCTCGTCCTCTGCCACCGCCACGTCCCCGGTAAGTTGACTGAGGTGAGTAATTGTTAGGGTTGGGGTTGTTTCCAGTTGTGGGGTGTGGGTTTTGTTGAGGAGCAGAGTTGGTAAGGAGAACTGATGAGGTTGTGTTGCGGCGTGCTTCCTGTTTGATAACATCATCCTGGAGCATAGCACGAGCCGTATCCCAGTTGGCATCTTGTTGGTTGATTAGGGCAGCAGTGGTATCGTACTCGGCCGGGAGGCCTCGTACGAGTTGGAGAACTAAGCGGGATTCAGATACAGGATGATCGACATCCGAAAGTTGATTCGATAGTTCCTTTAGACGCTGGAAATAATCGTCAAGTGAGGAACAGGCGGCAAGGGTAAGGTTAACAAACTTGGCTTCGAGAGCGGCGGCGCGGGCTTTCTTGTTACTAAGGTATATTTTTTCAAGGTGGAGCCAAGCGTCCCGGGCTGTGATGTCGCTGGCGATTACACGGCCCAGCAGATCATCGCTGACAGTGCTGTAGATCCACTAGAGGACCAAAGCATCGAGTTCAAGCCATATAGGGTAGTCGGCCGAGGTCTTGTCAGGTGGAGAGGTGCCATCAATATGATCGAAAACCTTGTAAGCTGTGGCATGGAGTTTAAAAAGTTTCAGCCAGGAAGAATATGTGACGTTCTTCCCGTCTAGGGTGCGGATTTTGGAGTTGATGTTGGTTACCGAATAGGCCGGATGAAGGCTAGTGGGCTTGACAGCGGCTGATGATTCAGGAGTATCGTCTTTGTTCATGTTTGGTTCCGGAGTATCGCCTTTGTTCATGGTTTTGGCCGGAAATCGGGTTAGGTTATACAAGTGATCGGAAAAGAAACGAAACAGGGGTCGAAAAAGAAAAGAAAACGAGGTTAGAACCGAAGCTCCGATACCATGAAAGTGTTCACGGTATTATTCAATTCATTGATCTGATACAAAATAATCAACCCCTATATATAATGATCTATACAAAGAACCCTAAATATAATTTAGGAATGGATATACAGTATCTCTAATAACCAATAATTATCTTCTAAATATATGCTGAATATATGTGGCTAATATAATTGACTTGTGTAACTTTGACTGGCATCTATCATTGACATCTATACACGGAACGAGATTCTCCGAGAACAAGAAAATGAGAGAATACGAAATGAGATTCTTCGAGAACTAGAAATGGAGAAAATACGAAACGAGATTCTTTGAGAACTAGGTATGAAATCGGGTAGCAAGAAAATGAAGAAGAAGGGGCATAAGAAGAGAAAGAAACATTAGAAACTATGTTAATTAACAAGTTTTTTGTTGAAGTTTGAGTAATTGTAATTGGTGATTAGAACTTTGTTATGGTTAGATAGGTTTATTTTGAAACGTTGTGTTTAAGGTTTCTTGTTATGAAAAGTCCTTGTTTTGAAGTCCAATATTGGGTGGAAAATATTTCAACATTAATTAATGTCCATGAACCATGAAACAACTCATTCCCCTTTTGTTAGACATATATACCCACCCATCCACACACACTCTTCACCTTCTTCCACTGGAAAATCAACAATCTTCTACTCGAAAACAAACCGTCATGGCTGAAGCTTTTGGTATTTATATAATATCTATTATCCCCTTGGTGGTTTCTGTACCCATCCCCACGCGAGATGGCGTCTAAACCCTTGAATCCCAATGCTTCTCCTTACATTCCTCATCATTTCGAGTTTATTAAGGAGTAATGACTTCTGACTAATTGCAAGACTGTTTGTCTGGCTTTTAATCCTCATCATTTCGAGTTTATTAATTAATAACCAATATATAGATATCACTTATTTTTATCCTTATCTTTATCTAAAATTAATAAATAACTTCAATTTTGCAATTTAGACCCTTTGTTTTTTTTTTTACTTTTAACCCAAAGTTTTTCATCTTTTACAATTTAGTCCCAATTCTTTTTATTTTCAATTTTGGTCCACCATACTTTTCATCTTTCCCAAGTTTTTCGTTTCATTCTAAATTTTGTGAGTTAACGCACCGCAACGTGCGTGTGGGGTTCAACATTTTTTCGTATATTTTTTTCCCGTTAGCTGCCCGTCGCGTCACATCTATTTTTCTGCGTTTGACAAGTTCGTCCAACACGTGGGTCTTGGATGGACTTAGTTATTTTTTTCTATGTTTTACGTTTCAGTTTAATTTCTCAGCAACGAGCGTGCATGATTCAAAGATTTTACGTCTCCTTTTTGCTCGGCGTTATTTTTTTCCCGTTTTTATTTATTTTGTTTTTACGAGCTTTTCCGGTGTTGGTGGTCGCTGACAATGGTATAGTATTGCTACTACCTAACACAGTTTTATGAGAACCGCTGCAACGCAAGGCTTAATACTAGTAAAAAATAAAATAAAAAAAAGTTGACGTATAAACCTAGCCAAAAGTGGTTTTGCATTTGACGATTTATGTTTGTATATGTGTAAGGGGAAAAGGTAAAATGATAAATGTCATAAAAAACTAGTATATTTTTCTGTTTTTTCTATAAATAATCCCTCCACTTTCTTTTCTAATATTAAAGTCCCCCAACTTAATAATTTTGAAAATAATTATAAACTTTTTCCTAAAATAAAAAAAAAACATTATAAGTTTAGTTCTTATAAGAATGAAACAAAGAAAGCCACTGGCCATTCTGACGAGCAAAGCACCTTGTCTTGGGCTCGGCTGGTTACAAACAAAACTAGTTTGAGCCACTTCAAGCGAGTTTTTAGACCTTTTTCAAAAGTAGTTATTTTTACGACCTTTTTTAAAAGTATTTATTTTTAATATAATTTATTCTATCTTTTTTTTTGTTTATTTGTATTTTTATAATGAGGGCATAAATTATTGAGAAAAAAAAGTAGAAGTTAAAGTACATGATATGTAACTGATCATAAATATAAAGTACCTACTTTGTAATTAATTTTTATTATTATAGAGAAAGTTCACAGTTATGTTTAAAATTACTAAGTAGATTGACTTTAATATGCAAATAAAAAAAGTAGAGGGACTTTTATAAGGAGAACCATAAACTTTGTTTTTTATGGTAATTGCCCAAAGTTAAACTAAGAACTAATTTTTGCCTAAAAACGATTTTCAAGGACTTCGATACTAGCTCAAATTAACTTTGATTAAACTCATTCCAACAAGCTTCGAGTGAGCCGTGAACTTTTTGACCAACATAATCACCATCTAACTTTACACTCACAACACACCTTTTTTACACACACTCACTAACAATCACACCTACGTGACATTTGATCAAGCCACCTTTTTTAAACACTACACTTAGCGTAACATGCAAATTCTAATAAATTTGTGTGTATTTAATTACTATATGATTTTTATTCAATATCACTATTAAAACAATCTATTGTATATATTATATTCTTATTTATTTTATATTTTTAATAAGTTATAAGCTAGGTAAGGTGTGTAAAGAAATAGAAGTAGCAAGTTTGTGAATTGGTTTCTACAAAAGAAAAAAAAAACAGTAGGATTTCTGCGTTTTGCAACAGATTTTCGGTCAGTATCAGTTTGGCTCATTACATTAGCAGTTTGGTTTGTTACAGTACCGGTATGAGATAGATGTTCGGTATAGTAACCGAAAGAGATATCCTTGACGGGATATCAACACATGTTTTACATCATTCGAAAACTAATAAACAAATACAAGTACTAATACCAATGTTGTTTGGCATGTATCAGCTCGATTCGCTAGTTATGTTACCACATCGACATTCACTATAGCGTATATACTGCCTCGTCGAGGCAACCATAAAAAATGAATATGGTACCGACGTTGTTTGAACGGTTTTGAAAAAAGAAAATGTCAACTATATTTCGAATTGTAGATAAAAAATATGCTTGACGCAACTATGTATTCAAAACTATAAAATGTTAGAATATATTACTAAAATAGTCATGCTTACAAGACCATAAAAACAATTAGGATAGTGGTGCTAATACCTTTCGTACGCTATCAGCCTGTTTTTAACAACAAAGAAAGAAAATAAACTATATTGGGCGTTATCACATATAAAAATAAGCATGTCATAACGGTATATTTATTTGAAATCTATAAGGTGTTAAATTATATTACTAATATAATGAAATGGGTAAGCACCTTTTGATAACATGTACGTTTGTGTTTCGATCACTTTTATGTTACAATCTGCAACTTGGTTTAGAATAAAATTTATATTTAAACGTAGATAAAAATAAGTATGTCATAACAAGATACTGGAAATTTTATAACACAACATATCTTTAACACTATAAATGATAAACAAGTGGTGCTCAAAAGTAATTATTACAATCATATAAAAAAGAGAACAAAAAAAACCAAACCCACCTCAATAGGTTATTAGTTAGTATATGTAACTAAATAGGTTTTTGTCGGTTAAGTTTGTATTACTATCTTATACAAATAAGTAATTCAACAAATAAGGTCAATACAATTAATGGTATCATAATTACTACGTCAGATGACTTGTATCCATATAAATAACCTATGGTATTAAGCCCCTTGCGTTGCGGTGGGGGTGTAAAACCGTGTCAAATAGCACCAATGCCACACTATAGCCAACAACCACCAACATTGAAGTTGTGGCGTCTTAACGTGGAGAAATTAGACCGACATATAAAACATATAAAATAATAACTAACTCGATTTAGGACTCGCGCATTGTGACGAACTTATTAAACGGGAAAAAAACTAGACGACGTAAATACACTGAACCACACATGTACATTGCGTCATTTTAACTCGCAAAATTTAGAACGAAGCATATAACAAAACGTAAAATCGTTGAACCACACACACATATTGTAACGTGTTAACTCGCAAAATTTAGAATTAAACGTAAAACGAAAATTTTTGCAAAATATGAAAAACGTTTGAAAGTAAAAAAAGTTGTGAGGTTATATTGGAAAAACTAAAAACTTTTGGGTTAAAACTATAAAATCAAGTAGTTTTGTGTGTAAAGTGAAATATCAATTTTTTTTTGAAAAACCCCCAAAACATGGGGTACAACACCTAAATGCCTTAACTTGTTGCTAATTTATATTATGTAAATATTTAAGACTTGTGCTTCATGGCGGGACCGTTAAACCGAACATAAGGTAGATATAAAAACGTTGAACCATGCATGTATGTTGCAACGCGTTAACTCGTAAAAGTTAGTCCAACACATAAAACATAGAAAACAATAACTAAATCGACTTACGACCACACATTGCGACGAGGCTCTTAAACCACAAAAGGAAAATATAACGTAAAAACGTTAAACCATACACGCGCGTTGCAGCGTGTTAATTCACAAATTTTAGACTGAAACGTAAAACGACAAATTTATTAAACGTAAAAAGTATAAAGAAATAAAATTGAAAGTGAAAAAGTGCCAGGGTAAAAATTAAAAAAAATGTGTTTTGACAAAGTTGTAAAAGAAGAAAAGTATAAGGATTAAAAGTGTAACAAAATTGAATTAGTAACTTTTACTCAGGAATCAACCTTAATGATTAATATATAGTTAATTTTAATTTTGTTATATTTTTTTATTTATTTTCAAAATTATAATGTTTTTAATTAATATTTTCTCATCTATACCTTTTATAATTTTCGTAACTAACTGTTTATTTTATTTTGTATACCAATTAGATGCGATCGGCTATGTTTTATTCAATGGTGGGGGCGCAACTTCATTCATTTACTTTATATTTCATATATATTTCGATGTAATTTCTTTTTGTCATTTAATTTCTTTTTTGGTTGATGTAATTTTCTTTTGGAGATTTAATTAATAACTAAAATAATTAAAGTAGTATAACTAAAGGAAAATAGGCATACAGGCCTGATGTAACTGGGCCAGTGGTTTCAATATGGGACCCAGGGATCTTTACTAAAGAAAATGTCTTTAAACACCACTCGTTTCTCTTAGTTGCTGGAAAATTGGCAGGAATATATTTCAACAGGGAAAGGAAGGCATGTGGATTTTGATAGGAGATTTCAACAAAGTAAGAGAGGATGAGGATAGAGATGGATGGAGGGTCAAATGTGAATGCTCTCACAATCGATTTTTCATCTCTATTTTTATAATTACATTAAAAATTACTAACCTTTCTCTCACATTTTCAATTAAATAATATATATGTATATTGAACGACGAATTTGGATCACTAACGGACCACTGAAGACTAAAGTATCATCGTGCCACCAGCGGAACCAACCGATCATATTCATCTTCACTAGGCATAACACATATACACCAATCAGGAGGAAAACCCTCTTGTGAGGATCGAACACAGGACCTATTGGTCCCAAAGACTTATCACACCCCCTCAAGATGCCACTAGGGTAGGCTATAAAGCGATTGCTTTTTATATTTTTGTTATTATATTTTATCTCTTATCCACTTACAACCACTTTTAAAAAATTATAGACAATGAAAAGAGTCTTACCAAATTTACTATCAACAATAACATTTTCTCTCTTCTTCATTTACAACCACTTTATATCATATATATATATATATAGGGGACCGCTAGAATGAGAACCACCCCGAGTTATGAGAACCGCGAGAACCACTTGATTCCGGGCGAGGTGGACCAAATTTTTTTTTTCGAAAACGTAGATTAGTGTATAACAAACACAATCGTAAAAAAAAAATTAAAAAAAAAACGCCGTGTGGGTAGTTTTTTACACCACAAAAACGTGGTTTACGAATTACGGAACTCGTAAACCACGTTTTTGTGGTGTAAAAAACGGCGTTTTATTTTTATTTTTTACGATTGTGTTTGTGATACACTAATCTACGTTTTCGAAAAAAAAAATTGGTCCACCTCGCTCCGTACGGTGTGGTTCTCGCGGTTCTCATAACTCGGGGTGGTTCTCATTCTAGCGGTCCCCTATATATATATATAGGGTAGGGTTCCAGCGTGAACAACCTCCCAAGAGTGAACTACGTGAACAGATATGGACCCTTGATTTCCTTTTTAGTTGTTAAGGGTAGGATTGTAATTATATAAAAAATTAGATTTAAATCATTATTTTAATAATTGAATTAAGTTACATCTTTCCTAATTTAAATTCATTATCCACATTATGTTTATTTATTAATAAGATAATTAAGATCCACGTAACCTTCATATTTCAACGGTATACATATGTGTACTTGGATATAAATAGAACAGTACACATGTGTACTCAGCATCGTACATATGTGTACAGTAATTCACAGGTGTACATCAACATTCAATACAAAAAAAATTCTGAGATATCACAAAAACAGACGATATACACATGTGTACATCGTATTAAAAAGAGGGCAAAATCAGAATACACATACGTACATCGCATTTAAACAAATAATTATTTTAATAATTGAATTAAGTTACATCTTTCCTAATCCTTGATTTGTTTTGTGAGAGATTTATGCAATCAATTTAAGAGGATAATTGATTACTTGATTTGTGAGAGATTTATACAATCAATTTAAGATTGAAGTTACACATATACCCTTTTTGTATTTAATTAAATGAAAAAAATTAACCAAATAATTACCATCATGCCACTCACTTTAATCTCAAAATCATAAAAATCAAGGGCCCAGATCAGTTCACGCAGTTCACTCTTGAGATTTTGTTCACGTTTGAACCTAATCCTATATATATATATATAGGGTAAGTTTCATGCGAGAACCACCTTTATTGCAAGAACTGCGAGAACCAATGTGAACACAACCTAAAATAGCTAAAAACCTAAAAAAACCTAACCCCCACCCCCACCCCCCTCTCCAAAAAAAGACCTAAACCCCCCACCCCCACCCTCCAAAAAAAACCTACCCCCCCCCCCCCCCCCCACAAAAAAAAAGCTAAAATGCTAAAAACTAAACCCTCAAAAAACCTAAAAAAAATAAAAAAAAACACACAATTTTTTTTTTATTTTTTTAATATTTTTTCCATTAAAATCGCTATTTTTAGTAGAAAAAAAAATTAAACTTTTTTTTTTGCTACTAAAAGTAGCGATTTTTTCATAAAAAATATTAAAAAAAATTGTGTGTTTTTTAGCTATTTTTAGGTATTTTTGGTTGTGTTCACGTTGGTTCTCGCGGTTCTCGCAATAAAGGGTGGTTTCTAACGGATCCTTCTCCTATATATATATATATAACTCACTCATATAAATATAAATATGGAGAATCAAATGTGAATACTCTTATATTAATCATTTAGTTTATTGAAAATTTATCATTTTAAATGGTAACTTTATTACTTCATTTCATTAAGTTATCACTTTATTGAATTTGGGATTTATTATTTCGTCCTATCAAAATACGTATATTTAGATAATTTTGTTGTGTGTATATATAAGTTGCTAAAAGAACATTAGTTCCTTTGATTACTTATCCAAGTAATAATAATTTAGATTGTTAACAACAATATGTTAAAAAGAAAGATTACAGCAGTAGTCGTTTTTATTCTTTAGATAACTTTATCCTTTTCTTTTTACCAAGGCTTAAAAATTACAAATTTACACACACTCCAAACAATTGGTGACTAACTATTGATGGCTACGGGTATTTAAGTTTAACCTATGGTGGATCCAGGTGAGTTTTCCCCTACAGTCTTGAGTTCGAGTCTGGTGACAGGGGTTTCTCGGGGTTTTAAATTGTGGATCTATTGTGCCAGAGGGCTCTTTAGCACGGACTCAGTTAAAACAAAAACGAAAACTACACCTTTGATTGATGGTGTAACCAACAGAAATTAAAACAAAAACGAAAGCTGATTAGATGATTATGATAAAACACACCCATATTTTATAATAAAGTTAAAAACAAAAAAAAAGAAACACATCCATGGTAACAGATCTTAGAGTTTTTTTAACACATCTAGGTGTTTTTCTTTAACATACTGTGCTCTTATATAAATATGAATGAAGTGTGTAGGTTTTTGTTTAGAAATCACATAATATGACATGTAGCATGGAATTGAATCAAGTTGCAAGCAGAAGAACAGAATCAGAAATAAATTCATACATAATTAAAGCTAATTGACCAAGAAGATACCTCTCTTTTGCTTGAGATCTTCTTTCTTCAAAATCTGTTGAGAAATGTAATGGAAAGTGTAAACGGAAACAAAAGGAGGATTGTGGGGGGGTTTTATAATTGAAAAGAAACAAAATGATTGATTAGTGGGGGGGTTTAGAATAGTAAATTCATACATAATTAAAGCTAATTGACCAAGAAGATACCTCTCTTTTGCTGCGATCTTCTTTCTTCAAAATCTGTTGAGAAATGTAATGGAAAGTGTAAACGGAAACAAAAGGAGGATTAGTGGGGGGTGTTTTATAATTGAAAAGAAACAAAAGGAAGATTAGTGGGGTTTATAATTGAAAAAGGAGGATTAGTGGGGTTTATAATTGAAAAAGGAAGATTAGTGGGGTTTTATAATAGTAAGTTTCATGGTTGGTCCCCGAGATTTGAGCCAAAGTTCGGTTTTATAATTGAAAAGAAACAAAAGGAGGATTAGTGGGGTTTCATAATAGTAAGTTTCATGGTTGGTCCCCGAGACTTGAGCCAAAGTACGGTTTTCGTCCATCTTTTTTAATTTTCTGCTTTGGAATGCCAATCAAGTATCTATTTCTAATTGTATTCCTAGTCACTAATTGAGTTGGTTTTTTTTCTTTTAGTTTAGGAGCTATTTAGTTTTAATATATAGTAGCACCCTAAACTAACAAATTTGTTCATGTTAGAACCTCCATCCCCATCTATATAATTTAACTAAACAACATTTTTATTTATAAATTTTGTTTATATTTCAAAGATCTCCCACATTCAACTCCCTATATTTATCACTATCTTACTCATAAACACTTATTTTACTTTTTTTTTTAATTTCCTACACACTTACAATATGAATATAAAGAGTTATGTGCAAACTTCTAAATATAAAGTTATGTGTAAAAGTTAGACCAACACATAAAACATAGAAAATAATAACTAAATCGACTTACGACCACACATTGCGATGAGGCTCTTAAACCACAAAAAGAAAAAATGTGTTTTGACAAAGTTGTAAAAGAAGAAAAGTATAAGGAGTAAAAGTGTAACAAAACTGAATTAGTAACTTTTACTCACGAATCAACCTTAATGATTAATATATAGTTAATTTTAATTTTGTTATATTTTTTATTTATTTTTAAAATTATAATGTTTTTAATTAATATTTTCTCATCTATACCTTTTATAATTTTCGTAACTAACTGTTTATTTTATTTTGTATACCAATTAGATGTGATCGCCTATGTTTTATTCAATGGTGGGGGGCACAACTTCATTCATTTACTTTATATTTCATATATATTTCGATGTAATTTCTTTTTGTCATTTAATTTCTATTTTGATTGATGTAATTTTCTTTTGGAGATTTAATTAATAACTAAAAAAATTAAAGTTGTATAACTGAAGGAAAATAGGCATACAGGCCTGATGTAACTGGGCCAGTGGTTTCAATATGGGACCCAGGGATCTTTACTAAAGAAAATGTCTTTAAACACCACTCGTTTCTCTTAGTTGCTGGAAAATTGGCAGGAATAGATTTCAACAGGAAAAGGAAGGCATGTGGATTTTGGTAGGAGATTTCAACAAAGTAAGAGAGGAAGGGGATAGAGATGGATGGAGGGTCAAATGTGAATGCTCTCACAATCGATTTTTCATCTATATCTTTATAATTACATTAAAAATTACTAATTTTTCTCTCACAATTTCAATTAAATAATATATATGTATATTGAACGGCGAATTTGGATCACTAACGGACCACTGAAGACTGAAGTATCATCGTGCCACCAGCGTCCAGCGGAACCAACCGATCATGTTCATCTCTACTAGGCATAATACCTATACACCAATTCAGGAGGAAACCCAATATATATGGGAAAAACCCCCTTGTAAGAATCGAACCCAGGACCTATTGGTCCCAAAGCGTTATCTCACCTCCAATATGCCACTAGGGTAGGCTATAAAGCGATGGGTTTTTTTTTTTAATATTTTTGTTATTATCTTTTCTCTCTCATCTACTTAGAACCACTTTTGAAAAATTATAGACAACGAAAAGTGTTTTACCAAATTTAGTATCAACAGTAACATTTTCTCTCTTGTTTATTTACAACCGCTTTATATCATGTACATAACGCTGATATAAATATAAATATGGAGGATCGAATGTGAATACTCTTACATTTATCATTTAGTTTATTGAAAATTTATCATTTTAATTGGTAACTTTATTACTTCATTTCATTAAGTTATCACTTTATTGAATTTGGGATTTATTATTTCGTCCTATCAAAATACGTATATTTAGATAATTTTGTTGTGTGTACATATAAGTTGCTAAAAGAACATTAGTTCCTTTGATGTTGGGTAGGGATCCTAAGAGAAGTTCACCCTATTTGAGAAACTTGAGAAGCATTCCATACCACACATTTTCTCTAAGCTTTTCGTAATATACACATATGTATAGTATAAAATTGACTGTATACATATATACATATTGTCAAATCTTAAATTATACACATATGTATATAGTCAATTTTAAACTATATATATGTGTATATTACGAAAAGCTTAGAAAAATGTATGGTTCAAAATAATTCTCAAGTTTCTCAATTAGCCTAGTGCTTCTCACGTGATGCAAACCCTTAGATTGTTAACAACAATATGTTAAAAAGAAAGTTTACAGCAGCAGTCGTTTTTATCCTTTAGATAATTTTATCCTTTTCTTTTTACCAAGACTTAAAAATTACAAATTACACACACTCCAAACAATTGGTGGCTAACTGTTTGTGGCTACGGGTATTTAAGTTTAACCTAGGCCTGGCAATTTCTACCCAAATACCTAAATTTGGGTTAATTTGGACTTTAATTTTAAGCTGCTGGGTCATTTTGGGTTGATTAAAATTATTAATGGGTCTAGATGGGTAATAAGAAAATCAGAAATAAAAAAGAATGGGTCTGTTAATATAAGTCAGGATGTAATCTGTTAAATCAATATATATTTTTACTCTACCAGTACGCTCTCAATTTAAGTGATTTCCGGCATCCCTAAATTAAGAGTGTTGAAAAATATATCATAGGCGTTTAGGGCATGTCTTGATGGGCCATTAAGAAAAAGAGAATGGGTCACGATGGGTCATTATCTCTTTTACCCTAACAACTCATCTACGCTCTCATCTTTTCTACTCTACTACCAGTACGCTCTCAATTTCTACCCAAATACTCCCTTAAATCAACCTATTAACAATCTATTCTACACTTTTCGATTTTTTCACCCAAAATAAAAACCTGTTTTTTTTTATAACCGGTTCCGGTTACTAACCGGTTTTTGAGGTCCAAAACAATAACTGGTATAACCGGTTGGGACAGGTTTTTAACCGGTTTTCCCAAAAAAAAAACCGGTTTTTTACCCGTTTTTTAATAACCGGTTCGGTTAATAACCGGTTTTTGAAGTCAAGAATAGTAACCGGTGTAAAAACCGGCGGTTAAAAAAAACCGGTTATAAAAAAACCGGTTAAAAAAAAAACCGGTTAAAAAAAAACCGGTTTTTTTGTGCACCTCTATTGAAAGGTATGAATTTCACTTTTGGTTGATATATTTTCTGTAAATTCACTATGCATTCTAAACTTCTTCTTAATTGTTCAATTTCAAATACACATCGAAACCATAGTTAGGAATCCGTGAATATTCATGACGATTTAGATGTCGTTTGAGTTGAAAATGGAGTTGCTGTTCGAGTGTTGGTTTGACCCTATGTTGGTTAGTATGATGGGATCACATTAGGGTCCTAAATTTGGTTTCTTTTTCGCTTTGTTGCCGACTGTCGTGTGGATTTGTTAGTTTGTCTTGCTTTGTTTTATTGTGGGGTTTTAGCTTACAGATTGTATTTGGGTTGTGTTGGTTAGTATGATGGGATCACATTAGGATCCTAAATCTTTGACATATGATTTTATTGCTTTCATAGCTGATTTCCAATGTGACAGCTGAGTCTGATGTACCCATCTCCTACAAACACATTATCGCTCACCGACCCAATTGCAACACTACCAAGTGCTTGTCCGTACCTAGAAGCGAACAACCAAGCACCTCTGACCATCTTCGTGACACCCAACCACCACTGATGAACACGTAACCACTGATACGAGTCCGTGAGTTTTCTGAATCGCATATCTCAACCTCTCTGTTCATATGTCAACTCGTTACCCGTGCCTAAACGAAGCAGAACCACCACCTACAAGCACCACGACATCCACTCCACTTCCTATGGTAACCTATTTAATGTGTTGATCTATATCTTATTAATCAAATTTGACAAAGATCGAGAAAAGCACTATACGCCAGTAGCGCTACACATCCATAAGTTTTTGTACAAAACTAAAGTTAGCCAAGTATTCATCAAGATTTCTCAAGTATCAGCAAATGCCAATTACTTAACAGGTACATGACATATATACAACTGCTCATGAAACAATTTTTTGAGACAACAATGAAACAACCTGTTTTATTATTCTGCATACTAATCTGCTTATATCTTTAACTGTTCAAATGTATTAAGCTGAGATCGAAGGGTATAATAGTAAGAGTAAGTTACATGTTTGGTCCTTCTTTCTTTCTTTCTTCTTTTTTCAAAGTCTCTAGACAATAAAGGCTGGAAAGTGTATACACAAACAAAAGGACAGTGATAAGGCTGGAAAGTGTACAAACAAACAAAAGGATAGTGGGGTTTATAATAGTAAGAGTAAGTTACATGTTTGGTCCTTGTGCTTTAAACCAAAGTTTGGTTTTCATCTGTGCGTTTACTTTTTGCATTGGCAGTCCTCAAGATATTTATTTCTTGCATTTCTAGTTCAAATCGCTAATGGAGTTAGTTTTAACTATTAGTTGAAGGGCAATTTAGCTTAAGAGTTAATAACACGATTGGTCCTTGTGGTTTGTGGAAGGTAATATATATGGTTGGATACTAAGAGTTTAAAGTAATAATATGGGATATTAACTTTCGATTTTGTAACATTTTAGAGTACCAAGGCCAACTCCGGTTAAAAGTAACTAAGAACTTAGGGTATGTTCATCATTTCACATCTTACTACCAAACTTTGTTACTTTTGAGAAACCACGTGAACTTACCGCATAATTAAGTCTTATCATTTAAAACACAACTTTTCTTTTTTTCTTTTATAGTGGGAATGCCCGCGCGTTGCGGCGGGTGTCCCGACTTATGATGTCTGTTACAAATGTTGACGTTAAGCATGAAGTTTGTTACTTACAAAATCTAACCCGTCAAACCTTCAAAAAATCGCTCTGGTAGTTTTGTTAGATGTACAACCCGTCTTCAAACATTCATTGGTCACCTGCTAGGTCGTGTAGTGTAGCCATCCTTGTTGAGGTGTCTTTCTTTTTGTTGGGGGTCATGTTTACAGGTCGAATCGAGCTCAAACACAAAAACTTAGCCGAAACCTGAAACTGTACCAGACACATGAAGACAAACACAACATGAGTTATTATGGTTGTAAGAACACCCCCATTATATCAATTTTTTATATATATTTTTATGAACATTTTTTGGTTACACGTACAAGTTTTGTTACGAGAGATGTACCATAATTAGTAGGTTAGTACCACAGAGTGCAAATCAATGGCAATTGTAAGTAACGGTTAAGAAATTAAGTTGAATTAAATAGAGGGATCATCACAAGCACTATCATTCAATCGTCCTAGTTTAATTAAATAGAGGGAATATGCCTTATGTACAAGCTCAGCCACTTCCTGTAGAAAAAAAGAAATACTCGTTTGAAGGGCGGTCAGTCGTGGACAAGGGCGATGCTTTGAAGGGGCCGGGAGGGGCGCCCGACCCCCAAAACTTTTTGGCCAGTAGTGTTATATATCTAGTTTTCGTATAGAAATTTTTGGGTATATATGTTTTCGACCCCCCGGTTCTATAGAATTTTTTGGGTATATACGTTTTCGACCCCCCCCCCCCCTAAAAAATTTCAAGCGTCGCCACTGGTCGTGGAGAGAAGATGAGTTGCAGTTCCTATCTATATAACTATATAATACATTTCCAATGGACACAAAGGTAATTTAACACCTATTTTTTAAGATGGCAGACTAAAAGTCTTAAATAAAACATATATTTTTACATTTTTTCTTCCCATTTTATCCTTATCATCCCCTGAATCGTTCTCTTTCAATCTAGCTTTATGATTGAATCTCTACAGCCACAAATGAATTCAGTTCTTTCGTATTTCCTCCATCAATTGTTACTGGTTATTCATACCTGATTCAATACACCAATTTAATTCCCAGATACGTTTCATACTAGCAATTATTTAACATCGAACCCATCATGGAACTCGGTACTCATTTGCAGAAGACAATGGAGAAGGGGAAACCAGGCACGGCCTCCTGCCGGCCACCTGAAACTCGCAATAACAAGGACAGTGATTTGTTTTCATTTTAGGTACGTTTTTTGCAGTTTGATGCTCTAATTGGTACTGTGATTTCAATTATTCGCCTCAATCCACAAAATTTTCTTTTGAATTCGCTTGCTTTCCTCTGTTTCGGTTGATTAATCGAACACCCGTTTCGATTTCACAGTGTTTGTTTTTGAATTTTCAGTTTAGCAGATTAGGGTTTTGGCATGATACTCAAGAGGAAGTTGAAATAGACAATTCTAATTTAATCAAGTGCAGTTTTTCCGACTATGGTTCAAAGCAACATTTGCACCTTTTCGATAAATATGTGTTATTGCTTATTCAATTTCTAAATCTCTGAAAGATAAGTCCATTAAGCCTTCAATTTATGTTTTTTGTTCCTCCAGCAAATTTCAAGGTTAAAATTGAGCAAATTCAAGGTTAAGATAGGGTTCTTCTCGCTCTATGAATCCGTTGGTGATGGTAGTAATGGGTTTTGGCCTTTCAGCTAAAGAACCAATGTTTGTGCAAGATTCTGAATTTTCAGGTAAAAAATTCAAACTTGTTTTGAGTTTGTATGAGTCTTGTACCCTAATTAGTAAACTTTGATGATTTGTATTATCTGTTAGGTTTTGAGTTTGTATGATTCGCAAAAAAAAAAAAAAAAAAACCATACAGATTCAAGTTTATTGATGGGTGATGATGGGTTTAACCAAACATAAGCGACCATTTACGTAACCCTAAAGCACATCCCGCTTGAATCTGTACAGAGCGATCTATCTTCCGTCTAATCAAGTTGTTGCGTGTTTGGATCTTGAACGCATAAACAGTAATCTGGTAATTCTATTGCTAATTAGTTACTTATCTGTTGATGTTCTACTTTTATTTTATTATTTATGTAAGGTTGGTTAGTCAATGATTCAATTCAGGCTATTTAGCTAAACAATTAATAACTGAAAATTAGGGCCTTTTTGCTACTTTTTTAATTGAATTTATGTTTGATTTAGGTTTGTGTTAGTGATCGTATGCACAGATAATTATTGACTTTTTAGTTTTTACTAATCCCACATCATGATATGTTTTTGTGTGACATTAGTTGTGAAGCTGGATGAAATTGTGTTTAAAGTTGTTAAATTTATGAATTGTTATAGATCTTGATGTTGAAAGTTGGGGCCATTTGGTATATATCATTTTTTATATAGATTTGGAATCACATTGATATGACTTGCTGTAGTCAGAGTAGACTTTGATCCATTTAAGTTTATTCATGGGCCAGGAAATAAGTCAGGATGGGTTATATGGTTATCGGGTCGGTGTAAATCGGGTTAATTAAATGGTTGGAAAGAGCTACAATTTGGTGGTCTTTAATGGGCTGGAAAAGTGATTAAACAATGGTTGCGATTTAGTGGGCTATATAGGGCTAAAATAATGGATGGAATCAAGGTTTAAAAAAACGGAAACGAGTTTCGAGGCGTTTTCCCTTCGCCTCACGAGGCGTAATCCCGAGGCGGAGTTAATAAATAATTGTAACTAAATTCATCATCAAATTCATCAAAATTAATCAAAAACACACATAAAAAAGACACAAATTGCTTGAAATTAACACAAAAACTCAAAAACATCAAAAACAAATATCAAAAACCCCTGAGGCGCAGCCTTTTAAGCGCCTCAGCCCCTCCGAGGCGCAGCCTTTTTAGCGCCTCAGCCCCTCTGAGGCGCACATACAGTATAAATCCCCTGAGGCGCGCCTCAAAATCGTCTTTTGGCCGTTTTGCCTTGAGGCGCACGCCTCAACCGTTTTCTAAAACCATGGATGGAATTATGGAACTTGAACCTACTGTTGGATTACATAATGAGTAATTAGAACTTCTTACAAAATGCAACAGAACGTACAATCCAATACATTAAGAGTAGTGTATTCAATGATGTATTTTTTAATTTTTTCCTTTACTTCTTCTAATTTTTAATCTTTTTCATTTTTTTAATTTTCTTATTTTTTTATTTCTTTTAATTTTTTGATTTTTTTTAATGTTTAAAATTTCTAATTTTTATTTTTTTAATTGTTTTTTACTATGACCTCATCCAGACCCACACCCACCCTAAATCTTTACTTAATAAACTCATTCTAACCCATGACCCAAACCTGCCCAACCCACCCACTTTGCCAGGTCTACACGTACCTGTTTTATTTTTCTGTTGAAATTCTGGTTTTGTTTTTCATTGGTTATGAGTTTTGTTCAAATATCATAGAGATTGTCATTTATATAATTTTTTAATCACTAATAAGTATTTTTGATATGGTGTTATTTTCTGTGTGTCTAATTCATAGTTATTAAAGGCATTGGGCTCACTCAAGGCGCATAGGCCTTGCCTGGGGTCTAGAAGAAAGGAGGAAAAAAAAGCGAGGGCCTAATAAAAGGCCTGTGCTCTACAATTTTTGACACCATTATTTGAATTTATACCTCAGGTATGTTATTTAATAATGACATCATTGTTATATTTTTTTTAATACTCCTTAAATCCTAAAGACATGTTTACAATTTAAGAACCTCTTGTGGTTTTTTTTTTCACTTTTGCAGTGCGCTCTTGCTGCTATTGTCATCTCTGTTGTCATTGATTTGGTCAGTATTATAAATAACTGAACTACATGCATTCTCCTTTTGCTCTTTTTTTCCTTTGAATAATTTATTCTAATTTTCGTTACTCAGAAGATCCTAATTTTGGTTGTGTTTGTTACAGGTGAACTATGATGAGGCTATATTTTGACAGAGGGTAGACAAGAATTTTTTTTGGGCATTTATGGGTGCAACAACTTTGTTTCCCGGTATTGAAATCGGTATCCTTGTTGGGGTGAGCTACAGTTTCTGTATTGCATACTTCTTTTTGTGATGGTTATAAAGAAAAGCTAACTAAGCGTTTGTGGGTCCGCCCAACCGGCCGTGCCACATTCTAAAGACGGCTTGGTTGTGAAATCTTGAAGAAGATGTTTCTTTATTAATTTGATGATTATAGTTTATAGCGATGACGGAGTTATAGCATCCTTTAATGTCCTAAACGGGGCGGTGATTCCTTTCGGTCCGTGGAACCTGACGTGCAATGTGTGGCATAAAAACATAAATATCCGCGGCAACGCGCGGGCATTCCCTTATTTCAACTGTAAAAACTGATTAGTTTTAAGTGATGCAACATCTCAAAGTGTTAGAATGATAGATCTCTATGTAAAAAGTAAAAAGTAATTCGTTAGTCCTGAGGTTAAGATTTGATCCTAGAAAGGCAATTAGAAAGTCTGGTATGACTATCATCTTATCATTATTTACTGTCTTTTGTTATATCATCAGGTTATATCTTCATTAACGGTGTCTTTGAGGTTTGATGGGGCTTTGAATGTGGATGTAACTGAATACCTGTTTTGAAATGTGGGATTAATCATCAGCCTCCAACAGTGGTTCCTGGTGGTGATCTTCCAAAGGTGCAGAGAGTTGTTTATGATTTCTAACTCTACAAGTGTGGCTGAGGTTCTCTCACATTGACCATAAGTTCAACTTTCTACAATTTAATTGTAGTTTGTGTTTAACAGGCATGTCATTGGCATCACTGCTGATGATGAGTCCCTAGAAATTGCATGGTAATTCATTGCATTTATATCCTTTAGCATTCAAGATTCTTGTACTTGTATAATTGATATACACGATGGATTTTTATATTCATGTATATAGAACTTAGTATGTTATCTTTTAAAATCTTACCCAGCCGTAAAGCGTGGGTGCTTATATATATACACATATATGTATATATACACACACACAACATATATTTGATCGTTTATAGTGTTAACGTTTGGATTATGTTCCGCCTGGTATTGTTAACTTCGCCGCAACGCGCGGGTTCCCCACTAGTTTAAAAATGTAGACTTCAATCATTATTTTAGTAAATGTTTAAAATTTGTGGTTTAAAATTTAACTCGAGATGGTTGGAGATAACAAACATATATCCTGAAAACAATACCGAACATTCGAATGCAACATTCCAATTAATTTGGGACACAATGGACATAATCGCAAGTTCAGAAAGTTCACAACTCTGTTTATAAAGATACCATGAGAATAATTGTTTAGGAAGCTTTGGTAGCAACTGCTTTAGCTTCTGTCAGCAGAGAAACAAGCTTTCCTGCTTTGTGCATGGCAACAGTACCTACATAAAATTGTTGCAGGACATTACATTCTGTTGTTCATTGGCGAAAACTCATAACGGGTCAAACAAGGAAAGTATAAAGATTAAAGCCTTACTGTCACAGCCACCAATGTGCTTGCCGCCAATAAAAACATTTGGTACAGATCGTTGGCCAGTCCACTCGTGCAGTGCCGATTGCATCTCACTTCCATCACCTTCAGACATGGATACACACGTCTTTTTAGACATATTTCAGGTAAAACACTGATCAAACTTTTTTTTAACGTCCAACAAAGCAGATGATATTAATAAACCAACCGAACTAACCAAATTGTTAGCTCGATACTTTACACCAGCAAAACATCACAGCAGAATACAAAAAACAGACGAGTACATAATACACCATGTTAGGTCCGAGGCTTTAGATCGATTCTTGATCCACAAATAAGCAAGGGCCTTTATCTTTTCCATAACCCTCCCAAAATAAGCTTGCTTCTGCTGGAAAATGATGTTCCGACATAGCCATATACACCAGCTTGACGCTTGTACTACCAAATAGACTGCCTTCTTCCACTTCCTCGACCCGCTAATATACCAGTGGAGTTGAACCAGATCTTTGGCTGAAAAAGCAAAGTAATGCCTTTGCACCACGACATAACTGCATCCCATACCTTTTGAGCGAAATTACACGAGATAAATAAATGATCGACTGATTCATCTTCAACACCACACATTTCTTCTAACCAATTCCAGTTTTGTTGGAACCCGGTTTTTGGCCACCCTCCAAGCTAGAAAGTTTACTTTGATAGGCGACCACGTATTCCATTCCATTCAAATCTAAAGCCATTGTCAAGCACGCTCGAACTTCTCAGCTTTGTTCTTATACTTTTAACTGTGAACATGCCTGAAGTATCGAGCATCCACTTCCACTTATCTTCCGAAGCAGTCATCTCCACAGAACTCAACATCTCAAACAGCCTATTAATTTCCAGCAGCTCTGCAGGAGTTAGAGACCTTCTGTTCCAATGAAAACGCGTAACCAAGCTGCCCCGAACCCAACCGATCCTGTCCTTAACCAGAGCCTGCTTCGACCATTCAATAGCAAACAAGCTGGGGAATCTTAAACTTAGCGGTACCTCGCCAATCCAGCAATCCATCCAGAATTGTGTAGCCTGACCACTACCCACAACTCCGCGGATTAATGAAGGCAGACACACTCTCGCCACTTAAAAGTCCTTCGAAATCCCACCAATCTGCTTCCATGGGCTTGATAATGACAACATCATGGGGATGTAATTCCAGTTTGTTGACCCACCATGTATACTCCACACCACCTTCCTCCATAAACTTTTTTCGACCACCTTAAATCTCCACCACCACTTAGCCAATAATGCTAAGTTGGCTTCTTTCAACGAAAAGATTCCCAACCCACCCACTTCCTTAGGAGCCATGACGTCTTCCCATGCCACCCATCTCATTTTTTGTACATCCGCGCCCCCTCCCCACAAAAAAAAATCCCTTCTAATCCTTTCTAATTGCTTAATGACCTGAACCGGAGCATTAAACAAAATCAAAAATACGTTGGCAACAAACTCAATACGGATTTTATAAGTGTGATGCGCCCCCCAAACGAGATGGTGTTGGCCTTCCAAATCGACAAGCGTTTCTTAAAGGTCTCCACCACCGGTACCCAATTTTTTACAAGGTTCATGTTGGTCCCACCTATCAAGCCTAGATGTTTAAATGGAAGCTCCCCAACCCTACACCTAAGTATCTCGGCCAACTGTTGTGTTTCATCCGCAGTGACCCCAATCCCGTAAAGCCAACTCTTAGACGCATTCACCCTTAGACCCGAAGCCAAATAAAAACACCGAAACACCGATCAAACTAAGTATAAGAAAGTTTTCAATACAGTTGGCATGATCATACAATTGAAACTCACATAAAGTGAAGTAACGACCAACAATATGTTTGTACCCATGACTCGTAAAAGTTTGTCAAGGTCTCAAAGAACTAAGTTCACATGTTATTTGCATTCATTTAGATACCAACTACATGTTTGCAATCAGAAATATTGCTACCAACTTCTCTAAGTTGCTTGTCAACAGAAACTGAAATGTTACAGTGAGGCTCATATAACTGTAAATTCAGCATACGTATACTGATATAAATACATTCGAAATCGATCGAGATCAAGAGAGAGGAACTCACTTTCTAGGTCAAGCTCGATGGTTTTGAACGAAGATCCAAGCTCAGTAAACAACTTCTTAACGCTCACACAGTACGGACAATAAGATTTGCTGACAAAATCAAAATCAATATCAAATATATAACGTAAACATCACCACATAAACATTCATTTAAACACAAATCACCCTCTATATCCATAATAGCCGCTATATATCATATATTCAAATTAAATCTATAACATAAACATCGTATACATTAAAATTTAAAAACAAATCGGCCTCTAGATTAGAAGTTCACCTGACCGTGTAGATCAAACCAAGCACACTTTGCAACCGTACCAACTGGTATCGGGCTTACCCTTCCAAAATTAATTGTAATCGCTTCCTCTGAAGCCCAAAAATTGAGGTAAAGAGTAATAAGTTGTGGACCAATTCCCTAAGTTTTCATACCCCAGAACCAGCCTCTCCACATATGGTTGGTCTCTTAAACCAACCGGAATTACAAATTCCTTAAAGGATTCAACGCCTCGACGATACAGGCTACCACTTCTGAGCCTCATTGCTGATATCTCGATTCCGGTCAAATACGATGGAACAACTCCATCAAACAAAATACCGGTACGCGGATGAACAAATGCGTGATACGCATAGTCTTGTAAGGTTGCATCCAGAGCCCTTGTAGGCTTTGGTAGAGGATTAGATACTTGTGATTCAACAATAGATTCAGGTAAAGTCAGCTTGTACGAGTACAGGTCCTATGTGGCAGCCGCGCTTGCTGATAGCATATGACATTTCTTCCCATTTTTGTCAAGAAAAAACCACTGTCAAACAATAAAGAGAGATACAATTAGTACATGTTCAGTAATGGTTTCCCTTTGAACCATGTTCACAGGTTCCACAACAACTACACATGAGAAAAAAATGGACTTACAATGCTTCTCTTCTTGCCATCCCTGATTAAGAACCCTTTGCTCATAATTGAGTACGCTTGCTTCTTCGTTGTCCATTGCATTCTATTTTTCGACAGTTTCAATATGTCTTCATAATCAGTTGGCAACATTTCTTCCCAATTTGCATATGAATCTGATATGGGTTGCTTCTCATCTTTATGTTCCACCTGTAGAACAACATAACCAATTCACACTTTGATCAGATGACTAAAATGGAAGTATCAATCATTATGGATTATCTAACATTGAAAATAATGTTATTACGGCTGAACTCTTTTCCAAGAAAGTGTAAAATACTAAAAGCAAAATAAAAAATGCATTTAACTAATGATGCACATGAATAGTTAAGCTTTTATTTGTCATCTTACGTTTTCCAAGGGCCAAAAACTCGATTCCGTAGCAGGGAACATGACGAATTTTAACAAACCATAAATATAAACTTAGATAGAAATAATGCGGATATAGAAACAATTTAAGTCAAATCATTATGATTAATGCATTTTTACCATAGTTTAGCATTATTCATCATATAATAATCATGTGCAGTGCAAGTGTGAGCCAAAACGAACAACTTCTATGCAAGTGTGTGTTGATGTCTGCAGTTGCCATTAACTTCTATGTAGCAGCCCTTTCAAAAATCTGTAAATACATTGACTTTTAGAACAATAAACAAATCTCAAGAACATAACACCTACTACCATGACATACTAAGCTGATTAATCCAATAATTCCCACATTTTGGTCCCCAACCATAACCTTTATCTTTTGGTGTGGACTCATCATCATTCAACATCAACAGTTTCTTCTGTTCATCATCACGATCAATTGGAAACTACAAATTAACGATTATTATAAACAGTATGGATATAATGGTAATGAGAGAGAATTTACCATTGTCGTTGCGGAGGATTACGGTGGCGTACGGTCAAGCGACCGTTCCAGGGGTTCAAAGATCCAGAGACGAAACAATGGTGGGTTGCCCGATCTCTCTCTGTCTCTAGCATATTCTCCTCTCAGAGAGAAGGCATGAATGTGAACTTCACTTCAGACTTCTCTTGTATCAATTCCCCTTCATCTTGAGTCAAGTTTACTGCCTATGATTAACCAATCAGATTAGGAAAGTAATACCCAAAAAGTTGATCGAGACTAATTAAAGGAAACCATAGTGTAAAAAGAAAATTAAAAATTTGAACAAGAAATGAGTAGACGAAAAGAATACACACAAAGAATAAACAAACACCAAGCTTTTAAAATTCATCCAAACACGGTCTGTTCTCTTTCTGCATCATTTAACCTTTTTCTTCTTGAGCCCTAAATCCCTAATTGAGAATCAAATGTTGTAATTTATTCCCTATTATGTTGTGACAATCAACGAATTTTATTCAAGTTGCAATTTAATCCTAATTACGTGGTGATAATCAACAAATGTTATTCAAATTTCGAATCGCTTAACAAGAAATTACAAAATACCTTAAACTGTGCTTCCATCACGTCGATCTGATCTACGAGACCTCTGAGCAGCCTCAATCGCTTCACACTGGCGATTAGCTTCTTGTTTGACTTTTGTGTTGTTCTTAACTGGGGTGGGATGGAACAGACGGGATACTCAAAAGACGAATTGAATTGTGACATGTCTGTTACGTTTCTTGAGGACAGAGATGGAAAAGATTTTGAGTGTGTGAGTACGGGTGAATGTCGAATTTACTATTCTACCCTCCTAGTGTCTTGAAATTTTGTGTTCTTTACAATTTTACCTTTACAAAACAAATATTCATTAGTTGCACATATTGCTTAAAATGTTGGACACGATGTAAAATTACAAATTGATACATCAGATTTCCTTTATATAGTATTATAGATTATAGATTATCTAGTTAACGTTTTTAAATATTTAACTAAATAAATTTTGAATGATGAAAAAAGTTGTGTATTCTAAGAGATTTTATCCACATAACAATGTATTTTTTATCTATGTTTCGTTGTGTAAAACCAATCCGAATTCATGACGTATTTTTTATGGACGTTTCGTTGTGTGAAACTAAGCCAAACTCAAGATGTATTTTTTATCTGCGTTGCGTTTCGTTGTATGAGATTGAGCCAAACTTACAGTGTATTTATTTATCTACGTTTCGTAGATTGAGCCAAAATCGGGGGCTTAACTTCCCTCTTTTTCTGAAACGAATGATTCCCTTCCAGGGATATACCTTCAGCATCGCTTTATCCTCTATTTGAAACTCTACGAGTCTTCGTCTTTTATCCGCATAAGATTTTTGCCGATCCTGAGCCGCTTTTAAGTGGGCCCGGACCGCGTCGATCTTTTCATTGGTGGCTCTAATCTCATCTTTGTGGACAAGTTCTCGAGGACCCACTTCACCCCAACATACCAGAGTTTGACCTTTCCTACCATAGAACATTTCATATGGGGCCATACCAATATTTGAATGGTAATTGTTGTTGTATGAAAATTCAACCAACGGTAGGTAAGCATCCTAACTACCGCCGAAATCGATAATACATAGGACTGAGCAAGTCACGGTTTTGAACCGCGAGAACCGGGGAACCGAAACCGAATCGCTAGATCCAAACCATATTCTTGTATTTAGGGTCCGGGTCCAGTTCTTAAATTGGGTGAAAACGGTTCCCAGTTCGGTTCGGTTCAGAACCGCCTGGTCCGTTTAAAGAATCGCCAGAACCGGGTTGGGTTTAAACTTTAAATATTATATATAAAATTACTAGTGCATGATTTAGTAGTTAAAAATTTATGTAAACATGGCACTATGAGACAAGGATGAATTCAGATTTCTTGTTATCTTCTGATCCACAACTTGATTGCAGCTTATAATCAAAGAGAGAAGAAACACTAGATAAACGACAGGAATCGGAATATCTAGGGGGTTTGGATCTGCATAAAGAGGGGTTGTTCTCTCTCGTCCGATTCGATGTTGCTGATCTTCTTCTCCGATAAACTCTGCAAAACAAAGCACCGTTAGCCTCGTCAAGGGGAGAAAGGGGTTCTCTCCTTGACCCGACTCCGGCGTGAGAATAAGTATGTGTTTATGAAGAAGAAGTATTGAAGAAGTGAGTGCAACTTGGTTTTCATACCTGAGTTGTTCTTATATTTATAGCCGAGAGTTTTGGGCCGGAAAACCCGTTGGTGAAAAGTTGACGGAAGATGCTAACCCCGTAAGCGGTTACATTTCCTTTCGTTAAGCTTCTTGATCCGTCGTGAGTGCACACGAATCGTGTTTCAGATCTATGGCTGGGGGTTTGCCACGTGGAAAGTGATCAAGTGGAGGTTTCTCTCCAATTACATGCTATCATCGTGATTTTAGAGACGCCTAAGGTGCTGACACGTGTCCAGACGGTTGTAACCGTTTAGTGGCGCACGATTGGGTCTTTCTAGAAGATTACTGCTGTAATCTAGTGTGACTCCTTATCGTGTGGAGTCAGCTGAATAAATAAATCCCAAGTCTGGGTATTATCAAGCGGGAGATGCTTATCCCAGGATTTTCATCCTTTGTTTTATGGAGGAAAGCGCAGGGCTTTATGATGGGCAAGTGTTACTTGTTATCTGTCTTTTCAAGCCTTCTTTGTAAAACCAATGCGCGGCCGCGCAAGGTAAAAAGGGCTGGAAGACGGGGTTGTGGTATGGTCCCAAGTACTTGTTATGAGGTTTTTGGGACCTTACCCCTTCAAGTCCCCCCAGTCTAGTGTTGCACTTATGCAAATAAGTGGAGCACTGGACTTATAAGATGGAAATGTTTTTTGGCGGGAAAATAGTGGATCTTCTATGGGAAAATTTTTCTTTGTTTAAAAAACTTTTTTAGGGGAAATTGTTATTTTTTACCCTTTTGTAATCATGACCTGACGTGTGGTGACGTCAGTTTGTAATAAAAAATTGGTATTTTGCGATATTTTTCCTTCTTACCTTGGGACACGTAGTGGCGCTTGTCAGGCCTCATCTGACAGGTGATCATGCCTTTCCCCTTTCCCGGAGTTAACTCGCCTATATATGCATTTGATGGAGTCTTTGGACCTCTTGTTTAATTTGGCAAAAAGAAGATGAAGCGTTCTTTCCGTACTCGTCGTCTGTTGGATATTCTTAGAGTTTATGAGGCCACTGAGGGCCTTGTGCTTCTTTCTAGTTCACCACCCTTAGTAGCTGTCGGAGCAAAGGATCTAATCGACCCTGTTTCTTCGGCGGTTGCTGATTCTGACTATGAAACTTCCCAGCAAAAAGGTGTCGTTGATGGTGGTGTCGCTGTGCTAGCTGCTGCTGATTTGATGGCCCGTTTTCCGATGATTCGGAAAGGAGGATGCCAGTTGGTGTATCAACGTCGGAAGAATCACCGGTTTAATCAGGTGTCAACTGTTGATGATGGCCCTGCTGCTGGTTAGGTTTAATTTGGAAACAGTGTTTCCTCCTAATGCAACATTTTATCGGAGTTGCTTTAGCTTCATTATCTTGTAGTTATCCCCAGTAAGTCTTTCGGGAATACGTCTTCAAAATCTCGTACGACGGGTATGTCTTCAAACTTGCGCGACTCTTTTTCCGCATCACGCATGTAGGTTAAATAAGCCTTACACCCATGATGAATGAGTTTGTGGGCTTCCATCATCGAGGATATCATGGGGTTGCAACTATTTTCCCCATAAATAATAACATGCCTTCCGCTCAGAGATGTTAGTTGTATCTCCTTACGGAAGCATATCACTTTGGTGTGGTGTCGAGATAACCAATCCATTCCAATCACCACTTGGAATTTCCCCATCGACAAGGGTATCAAATCAAGTAAGTAATCCTCTCCATCAACATTTAATTTGCAATTCCGACACATATCACAAACAATAAAACTTTTATTATTACCTACTTCTACTTCCATAGGCATAGGTAATTTCGTTAATGTAAATGAAGGATGTTGAATAAATCTATGTGAAAGAAAAGATTTATTTGCACCCATATCAAATAAAATGGGTGCGTGAATGTTATTTACGGTAAATGTACCTGAAACCACACCGGGTTCAATCTTGGCTTCAGCCGTAGTTATGTGGAAGGATCTTGCCTTAGATCTTGGAACTTCCGTCATTGTGTCGCGCATCTCTTTCTTTCCTACCAACTCCGGGCACTCAGATTTCTTGTGACCCGGTTGGTAACACTTTTAGCATACCGACACCTTGTCGGGGCAATTCGAAGCCCCATGTCCCATTTTTCGGTACGTAACACTCGGCTTGTTCTTAAGGAAACATTCGTCCCGGTGGGCACGTCCACATATCTTGCAGCTAGGTGACCCCCCTTTCACGTTCCCCTTCTTTGGGAACTCGTTCACCGTTTGTTTCTTCGTGGGGATTGGATTTGTATCCAATGCCCTCCTTTCGACTCTCTCTATTTGTTTCTTTAACTCTATCTCTCGCTGCCGTGCGACATTTGCAATCTCCATGAGATTTTCATATTTTGAGGGAGTCATAAACTCCCGATATACCGCACTCAACATATTATAGTAATAATAGATCTTTTGCTCATCTGTTTGCACCAACTCATCACAAAACCTCAACTTGTCGAGGAACATTCCCGTGATCTTGTCAATTGTTTCACCTTTTTGCCTTAACCGGATAAACTCTTCTTTGATTTTGTTAATCACGGCGTTCGGGCTATGATGTTTAAGGAAAGGAACTTTAAACTCTTCCCATGTCATGGCCCTTGTATCCTCAATCCCTTATTCCTTCTTAAGATTGTCCCACAAATCCTTCGTTTGACCCCTCAATTGACCGGTCCCGTAAGCTACGAAATCGGTTATGTCACAATGAGTCCGCTCGAAGATTCCTTCCATGTCACTTATCCACTGTTGGTAGACGATAGGATCTACTTCCCTATTATAGATTGGAGGTTTACATGCCGTGAATTTATCATATGGACACGCTTTCTTCCCTTTAGTCTTGTCTATTTCTGGTACAAGGCTTTCTTTTAGCTCGTTCATTCTTTCCTCTACAACCGATAGGATTGTAGTTTGTAGTCTATCCATAAATTGGGGTAGACTAGCCTCTAGAGCTTTTCCGACTTTCTTGGAAATCTTCTCTCGTATCCCCTCTGTCGTGAGGGATATCGTATCATCACCCGTTCTGTGACAACCTGTACTTTCGACCCTGGTTAATTACATAGAGTACCTGTTGAAATACTGTTACACCCTAAAATGTTTTAACCCAACTTATCGCAGCGGAAAGTACATACCTAAAATTTCTTTCATGATAATCTTTCTTTCAATTAAATACATTAATCCCTTTCTTTAAATTAATCAAAAAACTAACATACTTATATCAATTTAAGTGACAACAACACACCCACGTACAATCCATATATTGACTCGATCTTCAACCCGAATACACTTCTTGATGAAACATCCAAAACCCTGTACGGCCTGCAGTCACCACATTTAATCATATCATTAGCAACAGGTGACATAATAAAAGATTATAAATCTTAACACATGCATAGTAAAGCGTCAACATATCCTGCTTCCTCTTATACCAGCCCCTTCATGGATCCATTCCTTCACTAGCATCGGATGGCGCAGCTAACCTTCACTTTCATTGTTAACATGCCTATACTTTACATTAACTCTCAATAGAAACGGTTAGTATCATTAACTTCCCTTCATACGAACATATTCTCGAATACTCATAACTCATCTTTATGCCTAATTCATTATGTAAGTTCCCTTTCTTACCCAAACTTAATCGAATCTCTTTCTTAACCACTCCCATCTCATTTATACTAAAACTTAACTTGGTAATAACATCGATTCATATCTTCTCACACTACTTTCAATAAGTACCCTATATCATAACTATTGTACCAAACAAAAGGGTAAGTTCGGAGTGCACTTACCTCGTGCGTCCGAGTTCAAGCATAGCTTCCGTGTCTATCCTTAGCCCGTTGCCCTTCCATGCTTGTGTCCATGTTGACATGACTCCTATCCATACATGTCATCACATTCATTATTAGCATACAATTTCACTTGTCATTTTCTCCTAAGCATTTCATCAAACACTTGGTGTGCATAACACTTTCTAAGCATAATGTACAAGTGCTTAAAGCATGTTCTTCCTTATTTCCTCTTATGAACCATTACATTCAAGCAAAATCTCATAATCATAAATTCCACATCAAGTTTATCTATCTTAGTCTATCATACAACACCTTATACATCAAAAGATCACACTATTACATCTACAAGTTCATCATGATCATCATCTTCACACTCATGCAATGGGTTTCATTCTAAATCATCCAATTACTTGAAATTATTCATAACAAGAGTTCTATTTGGTGTTTCAAACACCTCTACATGCTTAATTTCATACCAATTCATGATTTACAACATAACCCACTTCGTGGGTAATCACCAATCTAGAATCTAAGACATACCTTATGATCCCCTAGTGTAGGTGATCACAAATTCGTGTTCGGTTCTGAGTTTGAGCTTTAATTCATCATCCAACTTGAAGCTTCTTGAAGAACTAGGGTTTGAACCCCTTGTTCTTCTCCTGAACATTCGATACACACACACACTAAATGTGTGTTGTGTGTTAAATTGTTGTTTTATAAAACATAAGTTTCCATGTTACAATTTAGCCCTTCGTGTTCACCCTTTAAATATAACTGGCACAAACTTTTAAACCTTTAATAGTTTTTACCCTACACTTAACTAGGTTAATTAGCCTAGTTATTTGTTTCATATTATAACATACAGGAACATGTGGTGAATATATAAACATTCGGGTTTTGGGGCGTTACAAATACTATGTATTATTATTTAATAAATAATAACGACTTGTTACGAGTGATACATCATTCAATTGACAATCACGGTGACGATTCACCACAAATTTGATACACACAGTTGTATACAGGGGTAGGGTTGAGATCCTGTACAAACAGTGCTAATTATAAGAACCGTAAGAACAGATCTGAACCATTGATAATTTAAATCAAGGGTTGATATTGATTATAAATAAAACCCTTATAATTAAAAATTACTACTAATAAATTAGGGGTAATTTTGTAAAATTGCTAGTCATTTGACCATTTTCCATTAAATACAAATTCCACCAAGGTTTTTTAAGCTAAAATAACTTTTATATACTTCATTATTTAAAAAAAAAATATACCATAAAATCAAGTAATTTTTTATCTTTAATATGAGTACCATATTGCTATACCTTTTTGTATTTATAAAAGTGATTTTAAAAAAAAAGTTAACAAAATGTGTTTTATAATTGTGCTGATAACGTGTTGATTATGTGTTAATTACAAAATAATACAAACAAACACCAAAAGTAGATATAATCAGCACATCCGGTGTGCTGATAATGAAGAACAATTGAGGATGTTGTGCTAATGTCGTTTATGTTGATAATGGAGAACGATTGAGGACGATGTGCTGATAATAAAGAACGATTAAGGATATTATGCTAATTATATAGTGTTGTGCTTATTATATTTTTTGTAATTATTTTTAATTAGTTATAAATAAATATGGTCAAAATGTCTAAATTACCCCTAAACTAATTTTTTGTTGATGGACACTTGTCAATTATGTGTTGGTTCTTACGGTTCTTATAAACTTAAGTGTTTGTATTTGATCCCATTCCTACAGGGGTATACATTTATTTATATGAGTTGTATTTAGTCGTTTGGATGAAAGCTAGTAAATATATTTTATTTATTTTAAAAGGTTGTCCATAACAGTTGCTCATCAACAGGGGGCAGGGGTTTGTCTTTAATAGGCTAGGGTTTGCTATTCAGAAAGGGGTAGCGGCACAGCTTGTTGCTCGCTTACCTGCAATATTGATGTAAAGTGCACTTATTTTTAATGAAAAAAAAAACACATATGTAAAAAAAATTAAACGAGCGGGTTCTTCTTAACGGAAACGTTATACCTGGTTAGTATACGCAGTACCCAACTCACCTACATCTAAAACCTGGGTATAAATACTTCTTATTCATCCCTTCCTCCTCATTACCAAACCCTAGCCCCCACTTGTTCCTCTCTACACACCCATACATACATCTGCAGCCATACGACAATGACAGAGAGAGACACCCGTTGGAGAGAGTGATTGGGGGAAGGAATCGGTGGCCGACCACCACCCATGGCGGAGCCACGACTGCTCGTAGCGGGGCTGCTCAGTATGATGCCGTGGGTGTGAGGTGACGACGGAGGGTATGCGGCGGCGGCGGAGTGATGATGATGGTAGGTCGTCTGACGAGAGTGGTGGTGAACGACTGAGTTAACAGTGGCGCGCGACGGACGATGGTGATTAGTGTTTGCGGCGGCGCGACTTTCCGACGAACCGTTGGCTCCCAAGATACTCCGGTAAGTTATTTTGAGGCCTTAGTGTGTAGATCAAATACTGATTTCCTCAGATCTGTAACATTGGAGGTTAACTGCTACTTCATTAGGTGATTAATGGCAGTTCGGTAGACTGCCGATGATGGTGGTGACGTCCGGTTGCTGGACAGGTGGCAGATAGAGGCGGCTAGTGATGGTGGTTTCCTGATTGGTAGGGCCGATGGTTCAGGACATCAGCGGCTGCAGCCGCCACTCTGATTGGCGACACGAACTCCGGTGACATCGTTCAAGAAAACTTTTGGACTCGTTCGAGTTAACGCAGTCAACTGCCAAGCTTGGTCAAAGTCAACAGATCTGGTCAACACACTTTTATAGGAGTGTTATGTGTGTCGGTTGTGTTAACAGTCCTTACGAGGAGGTATAATCGTGCATCTGATTTGTATAATTTGTATATAAAGTAACTTTGTAATAATAGAACGTGATTCGAGCTCTAGTGACCCGACCCAAATCGACTAATGTTATTTTGATTGAGACCGAGGATAAGTTTGTGACGGATGTGCTATTATCTAACTTGGTAGATTATACAAAATAAGTACATGATTATATTTATTTTATGATGAACGTGACATACGACAAGTTAGTAATGCACACAGATATAAGGGCGAACCACAATCAGCTGTAGCATTATCTTTATGGTCATACTGTTTTGATAAGTATGTGAGACTCATCAAGCGATTTATACTATATAGAGTTATACACAAAACTATTATATCTAATATCTAAATATTAATAAAAGACTAAAAATAATGCCACATGGCATTCTCTCATTCAACCTTATAAATTTTATTTATATTTATTTAATATATTCTTTTAATATTAATAACCAATATATAATTATCACTTATCTTTATTTTAATATTAATAAATTCAATTAATAATATTATAAATATCTAAATCTAATACCTTAATAAATTATTAATATCTGTTAAACTAATATAAAAATAGTTAATTCATAAATATTAAACTAATCAAAGAATAATAAATAATTTGAAACCATATCATGTATTATACAGATAATAAATAAGTATTTATCCATTAAGTAGGGTTTACTCTATTAATATAATAGTTTATTTAAGTTTTACAAAAATAATTTTTTTTTTTTTTTTTTGTAATTTATGGTGTTGTATCTCATGTATAGTTTTTTTTTTCTTTTTTCATTTCTAACCCAAAACTTTTACCTTTTTTTGCAATTTAGACCCTTTCTTTTTTACTTTTAACCTAAATCTTTTCATCTTTTGCAATTTAACCTCAACTCTTATTATTTTTCAATTTTGGTCCACCATACTTTTCATCATTCCCAAGTTTTTCGTTTCATTATAAATTTTGTGAGTTAACGCACCGCAACGTGCGTGCAGGGTTCCACATTTTTTCGTGTATTTTTTTTTCCATTTGGCCAGTCGCAACACATCAATATTTCTCCATTTGACAAGTTCGTCGCAACGCGCGGGTCCTGGATTGACTTAGTTATTTTTTCTATGTTTTAAGTTTCGGTTTAACTTCTCTGCAACGATCGTGCGTGATTCAAAGATTTTACGTCTCCTTTTCCCTTGGCTTTATTTTTTTCGTTTTTTATTTATTTTGTTTTTACGAGCTTTTCTGATATTGGTGATCGCTGATAGTGGTAGAGCATTGGTACTACTTGACACATTTTTGGTACTACTTGACACATTTTTACGACAACCGCTGCAATGCGAGGGCTTAATACTAGTGACCATATATAATAATACTATTTTCAAGATGTAATAAACACCTATTCATATATATATATAATGCCATGTATTTTATACAAATGTACTTACTTGAAGATCTATACGTTTATTCGTGCTAATTGTTACTCTAAATGTAGTTTTGACGCCTATTTTGATGCGAAAGCATATTACAAATGAGATATATAAATTCAGCTTTAGATAGGTACATTTATACTCAACAGTGTGTGCATTATTTGAACTATCGATCAAGTGGAGTATATCTTATTTGCATATACACAATGGATGGTTGTTCAGTAATTGTTTTCTTATATAAATATGTATATATATATACATACACGAA
This sequence comes from Helianthus tuberosus, assembly GCA_030545235.1. Lineage (NCBI taxonomy): Eukaryota > Viridiplantae > Streptophyta > Magnoliopsida > Asterales > Asteraceae > Helianthus > Helianthus tuberosus. The sequence continues at coordinate 9,470,803 of CM060362.1, forward strand.
CACACACAAGAACATCTTTGGTTAAGTATCACGAACTTGTGTAGATTATATGTGCGCTTTTTGAATATGAAACCATTATTCTTTGGGGATAATGACAAATTACCAATGGGTCGTGGCGTTGGCGAATCAATAGAGCTCGATCACACGTGAAACGACCTTATACTAGTACCGGTTACTTATATTGTGCTACACTTATTAGGGATTGTCTTGGTGAATGTTTGCATGATGTGCAAGTTAGCGCCTTTGATACATAATACTTTTGGATATAACATGCACCCTAAGGTGAGTTCACTGCTCTTTTTCAAGCATGCGTCCCGGGGAGGGGCAATTGGTAAATATTCCGGGAGAAATATTGGGTAATGGGTTTGGCTGGAAAGTTAAACCGGAATGTTGGATAATACACTCACTCCTATCACCTTAAGTCCCATCTTCTACCGAAATGGTTGCCGGGGACGCAACGGGGTTATTAGTTGATATTGCTATTAGGTTTGGCACCCTCACACCGTACCGGGGAGGACGGGTGTGAACTAATTACCTTAAATCATGACCAATGCTTTGATAGGGGCATTGGGGACGGGCAAACAAACTGAAGCCATCTTGTACGGTATCGAGTTATTATCAACATGTTTTTAAACTAATACTTGTTAACTAAACGGTTTTGACAAACTTTGAACTCGCCAGCTTTGTGCTGATACACTTGTCTGCATGCTTGCAGGTTGTTAGATACGTGTCATGGGACTTGCAGTCTGGTATGCTGGAGTGGTCATGGGTCGTTGCTTGGAGTAACAATGAACATTGGCTTGTTGAATATTATGGTTTTGAAATACTTGAACAATTAAATTATGCTTCCGCTAAACATGATCATGTTTTAAATTAAACGTTTTGAATTGCACTGTTTAAGTTAATGGGAATTTTTTTTATTACTTGACTATTAGTTCAATGTGATTGGTGGCTGGATCTTGGTACGTCACACGCCTCGCGGGGGTTTTCGCATGTGGTATTTTGGGGGTGTGACACGTTCCTTCTGACATCTCTTTAGCTGAAATGTCCATAACAATTTGATAAACAACTTGTTTAATCATTTACGTATTATTATATGGAAATTTATTCTCATCACTTGATATTACACGTGATGTATCCTTCTCTTTCAGTTTGGTCAAGTATATACCTTGCCTTAACCATTTATGCTTAGTGTATTTCCCGGGTTCAAGTGTATTAATCACTACAAGAAAATGAACATAATGCAACTCTAGGAAAAAGTTGCATTAGTCCTTGAAAAAGTTGCATTAGGCCTAATGCAACCTTTTTAAGACCTAATGCAACTTTTTTTGAAAATGTTGCATTTACTATTCAAATGCAACCTTTTTATATGCAACTTTTTTACATTCTAATACAACTTTTATTACTTTCAAATGTAACTCTTTTAATACTCAAATGCAACTTTTATTACAATTTACTTACAAAAATGCAACCTTTTTTACACTCAAACGCAACTTTTACTATACTTAAATGCAACTTTTATTATAGTTTATTTACAAAAATGCAACTTTTTTTCTAAACTTATTGCAACCATCATTATATTTCAATGGAAAAAATTCAACCTTTTTTTTTACAACAAACGCAACTTTGTAACATAAATTTAATTGAATTACACCAAAACAATAATAACACATATATCATTAATAGTCATATGTTGACTTGAATACACTTGTCCAAATTCAAATAACAATATAGTCACCACAAAGTGTAAATTACAATAACTTAATAACGAGACATGAAAGCATTTTACTTTTACCAATCTTCCACAATCTTCAACATCTGGTAGTTGTTTCATAGCCTTCCACATCATAGCATCTAAAGTCAGTCGCTAGCTTTCAGTATCGTTTTGCAACCAATTTTGTGAAATGATAAAGCATGAATCAAGGATCTTGGGGCTCAAGTTCTTTTCTTCTGCACATCAATATTGTTCTAAATATATTTTCTTCAACTTTAAAAAATGTAAATACTAGTTGATATTCTCAATCTCCTTAGTAGAGGCTAACTTACTTCCTCAGCTTGTAATGTCCAGTTTTGATCATTAATATTCTCAATAAGATCTGCAAAATAGGGTGTTGGTAAATTTCCTAAATTTGGTCATTCTACTAGAAACTGAAACAAAAAATAACTTAAAAAAACATCACACTACCTTGTAGATCTTATGAGAAAATACTGCAATTGGTCTAAGTTCATCATTTAGATGAGATAATTTAACCTGTTTAAAAAATGCGTTGTTCGAATCAGGAATGCTAACTCAATAATTTAGCCTTGAATATAATTTAAATGCAAGTTCATTGTATTTAAAATCCAAAGTACCTTTGTCTTTATTTCATTTGAGCATCTCCAACAGTGCTCTGCTTTGGTAACCTAATATTCTGTATTATAAGCTGCAAATTAACAAGATTTAGAAACTTACCAGTAAAAAATATCATTCAAGATTCCATATACCCCTTGTTTACATGGTGGAAAGCAACTTTCAAAGTTTTCCGACATTATAATTCAAACAGAGGGATGTCTTAACACTTCATAATAAAGAATATCATAAACCTGAACCCAAGCAGAAAAAGACTATATTTCAGATTTTCACCATTGCCATATGAATACATGTTCAAGAAAAGTCAAAAGTATAGAAACTGGATTGTAGTGAACCAACAAATCTAGCAAGTGTTCTGCAAAACGCTACTTGATGGGGTGGGGTTTGGGTTGTTGAGAATAACAGTTGCAAGGAGTAAGTCTATTTTTTGTTGGGTAATCCAGATTAAGTTTCTGGCCAACTCTGCCAACCACGTTATCATATGTATGCAATTTTGACTTGTCGATTTTTGTTATAATACCATTTTCATATAAGGATTACAATATTAGCATATGAGTAAGAAAGCCCAACTCACAATTCAAGACATAAATCATCTTCCTTCTATCTAGAGAGCTTAAATGAACTATCTGCAAATGGTAAAACTCAGGATCGTTTCTTCCTAACTTGGGATATTTTAATATAAAATATGGTGAAACATAACACACCTGACGATTTTTCACATATCATAGAAATGAGGCAACATCAGTATTTCAGTATTTTTCATCAGCTTTAGGAAGTTCCTGTCAGCAAATAATGTCTCCATCTTTGATCTAAAAAGGATTTAATTTTTTAGATGTAAATGCATCGCCTATTTAATGATAAAAAGGTCGAGAGGGGTACCTATCTAGATTAAAGTGAGGTTCTTTGTCAAGGTGTCACACATCACATATGGCTCAAGTTTGATTTCCTGAACAACGATGGCTTAAGACATGGTTAAAAACCCACAACTAATAGTGTAGGAAATAGAAATATACAAAAAAAAAAAACAATCACTAGAAGTTACTGGCAGTGTTTTGTAATAGACAATTAATAATAAATATACAAGTGGGTCCAACTATCTTGTTTCCAAACTTAAAACATAAGGCTATGGGGTGTGGATGGGGCTCCATGGGGCTTTATATGTGCCACATAGGATCCACGTGTACCATGGAGCCCCTCTTTAATTTGGAGGGTGTGGATGGAGCACCTATTAAACAAAATTTAAAAAAAAAAATTTTTTTGATTGGTTTAAAACTAATGGGTCCCACCTGAATTCGCGTTAAAGCTCGTTACCATGATGGCGGGGCTTCAATGGCGCCCCGGCTATAGCGCCCAGGGTGTGGTTAAAATTGGAGGGGGGCGCTATGGTGGTCTAGGTGGCGGAAGGGTGGCGCCCCACACCCTCCAGCCTAAGAAAATGAGTTAAGGTGCTGTTTGTTTTTTCCTAGAAGGTCTTCCTGATGTCTTTTGTCTGCGCCGCGCAGACGCGCGCAGACCTTTGTGGTCTGCAGCTTGTTTGTTTTCTCGCAGACCTTTCATTAAAAAAGGTCTGCGAGAGGTCTGCTTCAAACAGACATTCAGGCTTGTCTTCAAAGGTCTTCACACCTCTTCTCACCTTCTCCTCTTCTCCCTCCAGACCTCTTCTGCCACCAGACCCACTCCGCCACCACCTCCACTCCGCCACCACCTCCCACCCCTGCTCCGCCACCACCTCCAGCCCCACCTCCAGCTCCGACACCCTCTCTCTCCTCCACCCGACACCCCCAATCACCTCCACCATCAAAATCGCGGTCATCATCGAACATCATCGTCATCATGAAATTAGGGTTTCAAAAACCCCCAAATCGATCTCTGTTTCATCTTCATCATCATCATCGATCTCTGTTTCAGAAACCCCCAAATCGGTCGGTGAAATTAGGGTTTCAAAAAACCCCAAATCGAAGTGGTGGCGGTGCTCTGTTTCATCATCATCGATCTCTGTTTCAGTCTCTCTCTCCTCGTACTCTCTCTCTCTGGTTCTCTCTCTCTCTCTGTTTCAAAAACCCCCAAATCGAAGTGGTGGCGGTGGTGCTTGGTGGTTGAAGGACGGGGGTTGAACGATGAAGACGGGGTGGGTGGTTGTTATTGGCGGTAGATGATGGCGGTGGTGTGATGGCGGAGGTGGTGCAGTGGTGGTGCTATCTTGTAGAGAGAGAGAGAGTAGAGAGAGAGTTGTGGCAGTGTGTGTTTAGTGTGTGTGTGTGTGTGTGAAGTGTTTTGTAGAAGAAAAAAAAACAAACCCTCTTATCCTTGCAGACTGAAGACATTTGGTCCACCTCTTCTCCTGCAGATGTCTGCAGATGTGGTCCGCAGACTGCAGACCTTTTCCCGCAGAAAAAACAAACAGCACCTAAATGACTGGTTGGTCTCTGTGGTTTGCAAATATTGCAAACTTGGTCCCAGTGGTTTAACAATTACACACTTGGTCCCAATGGTTATAATTTTTACACTCGTGTGGTACTTATCACTAAACTCTGTTCAGTTATCCAGTCAAATTTATATTAAATTACCAAAGTACCCTTACTCAATAGCTAGGGCAAATAAACACACTAATATAAGAGTTAAATGCGTGGTTGGTCTCTGTGGTTTGCAAATATTGCAGACTTGGTCCTAGTGGTTTACTAATTACAGAGTTGGTCCCAGTGGTTGCAAATTTTGCACTCGGGTGATCCTTATCACTAACCAATGTTAATTTTCTCAGTTAAGTGTGTGTAAAATTACCAATTTACCCTAAACAATTAAAAAACTAAAAAAAGAGATGCCCACCTTTTTACCCCTCCCTGTTTACACACAATTGCAACTTTACCTCTGTTTCTCCGACACCAGGAGTTCATACAGTTCACCAGAAACCACCGTCACCAGTGCATACGCTCCGATAACAGATCCATATTAGGTAAACATCGAGCTTCTACACTCATTAGATCAAGATCTCCATGAAGATAAACAATCGAATCTGAATCTAGACATCTGAATCTGAACACTAGTTATAACAATAACTGACAGTAATACTATCTCCGATATTTTAGAATAACTGCAGTGAGAGTGTTGGAAATGCAAGTGGTGAAGGTTGCGGCGTTAAGTTCAAAAGACCCGATAACTCCGGCATCGGCAAGGTGTGCGGTGTGGAGACGAGCAAGAACGGACGTGAACGACGTCGTTTTCTTTGAGGTGCTTGTGATTCGTTGAGCCGCTGACGTGACGACGGTGATGAGATATTGCGATACGAATAGGAGAGAACATCGAAACAACATCCGCCGTGATGAAAATAGCAGGGTAATTTGGTTAGCTTTGGAAAACCATTGTGGCTCATAATCGGAGAGAGTGGATTAGAGGAAAAAAACAGGGGACTAGAGGAAGAAAACAGGGAGGGGGTAAAAAGGTGGGGCATCTCTTTTTTATTTTTTTTAATTGTTCAGGGTAAATAGGTAACATTGGTTAGTGATAAGGATCACCCGAGTGCAAAATTTGCAACCACTGGGACTAACTCTGTAATTTGTAAACCACTAGGACCAAATCTGTACTATTTGCAAACCACAGGGACCAACCACGCATTTAACTCCTAATATAATTTTCCAGAATGATAAACCAAAAGTTGTAATAGATGTGTTTGCTCATCTTGAGCTTTGTATATTTCATATATGATAATTATCAACCATAACCTCTTATTACTTCCAACTCAAGATCTCTAGATACCTAAAAATTCCATATTGTTTTTTCTGAGGTCATAAGATCTTAAAATACCATTGGTCCTCCTAGTGATGTCAAAAGATCCCAATTACCTATAATAAATACCATTTGAATCCCATGATAACTTGATTGTTGAAACCATTTGAAATCCTCCTGACATGATATACACCCTCAAACACATATCTTCCCCGAATTTAACCGCCAAACTCAATAATTTTAATTGAAACCCTAAATGCCACCGTTGATAGATGAGAAAAAAATTACCTGCGCCCCAGGGCTAAAGTGAGGATTGAAGTGCGGAGCGACAACTGGCGGCGATGATGGTTCGTCGGTCACTCAGCCACGATTCATAAGTGGTGCAATGGTGGAAACTGATAGGAGAGGGAAATATGAGAATGTGTGGAAAATTATAAAATTTGGGGGAAATGGTCAAATGGGTATCAATCAGATTGGAATTTGGGGAGGGAAATTAAAAATAAAGCATTTATAAACTAATTATCAAATAAAAATAAAAATAAACATACATAGAGAAACTACATATTATACCCTTATACAATTAGCAAAAAAAAAAAAAAAAACTACCTACTATCAACATTTGCGTCAACAAAAACAAACGGTCACCACACCACTATAATGTACCGCTTTAAATCTTTACCATATTCCCACCGATTCGATCATTAGCACCCAAAAAAACCACCTACCCAACCATTGCGTCAAAAAAAAAAAAAAAACCACCGCTTCACATGTTTAATCCCATTGTTTAAGTTAATCGATAACCGTCACAACTCCAACACCCTCTCAATTGATTTGCATTTATTCCATCCAAGTATTAAATGTTTTTATCTTTTACGTTGGTCCAATGAATGCATTGTGACACTTTATCCAAAAAATTTCACAATCGTTACTCGACTTAAATCAAAATATAATTAGTAGGATATATTCATTTCACTACAAGAAAAAACCCCTATAGGGACGACACCTATAGGGACAACACAGGTCCTCTCTATAGATCATCCTATAGAGACATGTCGTTTCTATAGGGTTTTCATGCCTTTTAAGATAGGTTACCTTATAGGGACGACATATCCTCTCTATAAGGTGAAAATAAATTTTTTTTTGTTTTTTTGTATTCTCTAGTTTGTTGAATTGGAAACTTTAAAAAAAAGTTTTAACTTATAGAGACGACATGTTGTCTCTATAATTTTAAATATTTTTCTTTTAATTTTATTTTATTAATGATCAATATGCATGAAAATTAAAAAAAATAAAATAATAAAGTTTAACTTATAGAGACGACATGTCGTTTCTAAAAAGTTTGACTAGTCAAAAATAATTTTAATTTAGGCGGCAAAATTTCCCACCATTCCAAATTTGTTTTGGAAAAAAAATGTCTAACATATAGAGACGATATGTCGTCTCAATAGGAAAACATAATTTCGTTTTGTTTTTTAATTTTGGTTAATAAATAATTAAAAATACAAAAGTTATTCGCATATAGAGACGACATGTCGTCCCTATAAACCCAATTAAGTTTATTAATTTTTTCTTGTTTTTTAACTAAGAATATATATTTAAACCTATAGAGACGACATGTCGTCTCTAAAATGTTTCAAATAAAAATTTAAAAAAATAAATAAACTAACCTATAGAAAGGACATATCGTCTCTAAAATATTTGAAATAAAATTTAAAAAATAAATAAACTAATCTATAGAAATGACATATCGTCTTTATAGGAAAACATAATTTTGTTTTGTTTTTTTTTAGTTTTGGTTAATAAATAATTAAAAATACAAAAAAAAAGTTATTCGCATATAGAAACGACATGTCGTCCCTATAAACCCAATTAAGTTTATTAATTTATTGTTGTTTTTAACTAAAAATATATATATTTAAACCTATAGAGACGACATGTCGTCTCTAAAATGTTTGATATAAAAATTTTAAAAAATAAATAAACTAACCTATAGAAAGGACATATCGTCTCTAAATGTTTGAAATAAAAATTTTAAAAAATAAATAAACTAACCTATAGAAAGGACATGTCGTCTCTATACGAAAACATAATTTTGTTTTGTTTTTTTAGTTTTGGTTAATAAATAATTAAAAATACAAAAAAAGTTATTCGCATATAGAGACGACATGTCGTCCCTATAAACCCAATTAAGTTTATTAATTTATTCTTGTTTTTTAACTAAAAATATATATTTAAACCGATAGATACAACATGTCATCTCTGAAATGTTTGAAATAAAAAATTTTAAAAATAAATAAACTAACCTATAGAAAGGACATATCGTCTCTAAATGTTTGAAATAAAAATTTTAAAAAATAAATAAACTAACCTATAGAAAGTACACGTCGTCTCTATAGGAAAACATAATTTTGTTTTTTTTTAGTTTTGGTTAATAAATAATTAAAAACACAAAAAAAGTTATTCGCATATAGAGACGAAATGTCGTCCCAATAAACTCAATTAAGTTTATTAATTTATTCCTTTTTTAACTAAAAAATATATATTTAAACCTATAGAGATGACATGTCGTCTCTAAAATGTTTGAAAAAAAAATAAAAAATAAATTAACTAACCTATAGAAATGTAACACCCCAAAACCCGAATATTTATATTCGTTAAAATGTTATGATATGATACATCAAGAAATAAATAACTAGGCTACTTAACCTAGTTAAATGTATGGTTAAAATTATTAAAAGATGGAATGTGGTAAAATGTTTAGTAAAGCAAACAAGGGAAACAAACTTGAGGGACCAAAGATGAATAAGGGGGAAAGTTATGTTTTAATTAACAAAATACACACACAAACACACATGGTGTGTGCGTGAAAAAGAGCAGGGAGCTCCCATGGAGCCAAGAACCCTAGTTTCATCAATTCCCTCAAATTGGAAGGCTAAACGAAGCTCAAATTCATAACCGAGCATAGATTAATGATCACCTTCACAAGGGGATCGTAAGGTATGTCTTAGATTCTAGATTGGTGATGGTGCACGAAATGGGTTATGTTGTAAATCACGAATTCGTATGAAATTGAGCATGAGAATGTGTTAGATTCATCATTTGGAACATGGATTATGCATGAATTAGGTTAATTTGATGTTTAAGGGTGAAACCCATTTGTTATGGTGAAGAAGATGACATGGGTAAATCATCTATGTCTAAGTTCTTGCTTAATATTGATGTATTTTGAGTTGTATGATGTATTCTTGTTAGAAGAATTGAAAGAAATGTGATACTAGTATGTTTGATGTTATGCATGTATGAATCATGTTGATTAGGAAGAAGAGATTGATGAATTGTGTATGAGATTAGAATGATATGCATGAACTAGTTGTACACTATGCTTACGAGGTAGTACATATATCAAAAGTATGATGAGTTATGAAGAATTTTAGATTAGATCACTTGTAAGTGATTAACAAGTGGTTATGAAGTGGGTTTTAGATGATGTAGTGTAATATGATGATTCGCTTATGTTAATAATGTTTGGAATCATACATGTGTGTGAATGTTTAAAGAAATGGGATAAGAAATGATGAATTGTTATAGATGAAGTGAATGAAATGCGATGATAACATGTTTGGTGTTTAATTTAAATACCCCATGTTGGATTGTAGAAGCATTTGATGAACTATGTATGAATTTAGGAGATTTTGTATGAATAAGTTGTACGTTATGCTTAAAAGGTAGTACGTACATCAAGTGAATGATAAAATGTATATAATGTCGTCCGTATAGTCGATTATGATGTTACGGGGATATGTTGATAAGTCGATAGATATGCATAGTTAATAGTTGACTTTTGAAAGTCAACTAAGTATAAGAAACATGAGTTGACTCGTTGTCGTGAATGTAGGTTGATGAGAAGTCGTATGGTACATGTAATAGCAATCCGTGTTAAATGTAATGACATGATGAGTTACATGAGTTAAACGTATACGGACATGATTATATGAGTTATGTTTGCTAGAAATGATTAATGAAAGTTAAGTGTGAAATGTGAGATTGATACGATTGTTATCATGTACAAATGAGTATGCTAATAATAGCGTGATTTGGATGAAATGAAAGTATAGGAATCACGCCGAGACGGGCTCAAGCATGAGGTGTTAACGGGTCAAGAAAAGGCGAGGAATCGGACATGAGCACGGATGCATAAGGTAAGTGATTTCCGTAATCACTTCTTAGTACGCGTAAGTAATAAAGTATCGTAATGAATTAAACATGATGTTTGAGGTCAATTATGTGTTAAAGACTCTTGTCGTAAATGATGGGTTTAAAGTTGACCAAAATGCCCTTGATGGGTATTTTGGGCAAACGGTCTTAAAAAGTAGTTTAGAAGTAAGTTACTCGATTAGTATAATGTTTTGGTTAAGTATGAAAGTGAGAAGTATGGTTTGTAAGTCATAACGTTTTAATGCGCAATAAACCTTAACGGGTCAAAAATAAGCTTTTGAGCGAAAACGGGTGGAATGAGATGTAGGGCATCCGAGAATGAATCTTTTATGACAAATGACCTTGAAATTATCATTTCATGTGAAGTTAAGGTCAAACAAACAAGTTATGTGGGTAAATGCATGAATGGGTAGAAATCATGGAAAAGGATAATAAGCCGAAGGCTTAAAAGTGATAAATTTCGGTAGTCCAAATGTTGGATCTTAACTCCATAAGATGGAGAATTAAATTACGGACGCGTAGGAAAAAGAATCGGGTAAAACGGACCATTAACGAAGAAGTTATGACCGTTTCCATGAAACGCGGACGTGCTGGAAATCTGCAGCAACCAGCTGCAACTTACTGATCAATTTAAGGCAGTCGCGTAGCGCGACTGGTAAGGCCCCTGGCCGTCGCGCTACGCGACGGTGGCACGTTTCAGCGAAAGTTGTTCGGTTGCTCCGTTTTGGCTCGGGAACTCGTTTAAACGCGTTTTAAGTTGCGTATGATAGTTTAACTCACATTTTATGACCTTTATGGTAAGCGTATGCGTGGATAGGTATGTATGGATGTTGTGTATCTCTTTACACGTATGTAGAAATGTATGTAAGCGCGTATGCGCAAATGTATGTATGTGTGAATGTATATAGGTGGGATGACATGATCGTACGTGACGGTGTAGGTATGTATTTATGTAGATACATATAGAACGATTGATATGTAATTGTATGTAAGTTTGTAGGAAAGGTTTGTATGCATGTAGATGTATATGTATGCATGTGTAAAGATATGTATGAGGGTATGTATGTATGTAATGATGTAGGAAAGGTTTGTATGCATATAGATATGTATGTATGTATGTGTAAAGATACGTACGAGGGTATGTATGTATGCAATGATGTAGGAAAGGTTTGTACGCATGTAGATGTGTATGTATGTATGTGAAAGATATGTATGATTGTATGCATGTATGTAATGATGTAGGAAAGGTTGTATGTATATAGATGAGTATGTATGCATGTATGTATACAGGCAAGTAAGAGTGTATGCATGTATGTAAGATTGTAGAGAAGATATGTACGCATGTAGATATGTATATGAGTACATATGTATGGAATAGACACGTTGAGTGTTAACGTTACTAATGGTATACCTCGAGAATGAAAAGTAATGCAGGTACATTATTGAAGCCTCACCAGGAAATGGATATGCAGATGAAATGCTTAAAGCTTAAAAGATGACGAAGTGTGAAGTGTACGCGAATGAACCTTGTTTCTTAAATGTGTACTAATGTTATGAATGTATGTGGTGAATGCAGGTTGTATGGATGATGAGCGATTAGCACAAGGATTAGAGATCGAAGACCGAGTCACTAGAGAGATTGTACGGGGACGTTGAATGTAAAATGTAGTTAATATAAGCTATGTTTTTAGTTAACAAGTAAGAGGATGACAGACTTTTGATTAAGAATTAAGTTAAAGTTAAAAGTTTAAATAAGTTGAGGTATTTATAAAGAAAGAAATTTTATGGCACGAATTTCCGCTGCGACTTTTTGTCAAATATGATTTAGGGTGTAACAAGAAAGGACATATCGTCTCTAAAATGTTTGAAATAAAAATTTTAAAAAATAAATAAACTAACCTATAGAAAGGACATGTCGTCTCTAAAATGTTTGAAAGGTAAAAAAAACCGTTTAGGAGGCAAAATTTCCCACCAATCCATAAAAATTTGAAAAAAAAATTTAACTAACCTATAGAAAGGACATGTCCTCCCTGTATGTAAAAATAATTTTGTTTTTTTATTCTTTATTAATAAATAATTAAATGTAAAAAAAATATTCACGTATGGAGACGACATGTTGTCCCTATATACCAAATTAATCTATAGAGACGACATGTCCATATTAGTAAAAATAATTTTGTTTTGTTTTTTATTTTTAATAATAAGTAATTAATTTTTTTTTAAATATTCACCTATAGAGACGACACGTCGTCCCTATAAGCCAAATTAACTATTTCTTATCTTATTCATAGACTTAAAAAGACCTACATACTAAAACATAAAAATCACGTAATATCAAACATAATAATATATTTACTCAATCAAACGAGCAATCTGAATTCGGTGAATGCTCGTCTTCCGGTTGATATGTGTATATGTTATGTGTTCGTGTATATGTGTGTGTTAGTGTATGTATGTATTTGTATGTGTGTGTGTATGATGTTGTGGGTGTGTATGTGTAGTATGTGTTGTGGTCTTGTACTCTTGTTCGACTTCTTCAATCTTGATAAGGTTAAAGGTATGTGTTTTTTATCTTTAGGTTTAATTTAAGGCTGCAATTTATGTGATTTAGGTTGAAATTAGGGGTATATGTAATTATTTACGCATGTGTTTATCTATGTCTATGTGTATATATGTGATGTATGTGTATATGTGTGGTTGTGTATGTGTATGTATGTGTATATGTGTGTGCGTATGTATGATGTATATGTAATTATTTACGTGAAACAACCCTTTGATTTTAATCATTCGAGTTTCTTGAGCTATTTGATTGCACGTGAAACAACATCAGTTGGTATCAGACTAGGGCCGCAAACGAACCGAACGAACACGAACAAGACCTTGTTTGTGTTCGTTTGTTAAGAAATATATGTGTTCGCGAACCGTTCACAAACACTTATCGAACGAGATTTTATGTTCGTGTTCGTTTGTTAAGGAAATGAACTTGTTCATGTTCGTTTGTGTTTGTTTGTTAATTTTAGGCAACGAAAAAAAAACGAACGTTGACGAACACAAATGAGCTCAAACTAATGTTCATGAACACATATGGAAACAAACGAACACAAACAATCGTTCATGAACAGAATATATAATACACTGACACTTATTAGATATTTAATTTGTCGGAATTTTGAAGTATTTAAATAAATATAAAAACTAAACACACTAATGAACTATCGAACACAAACGAACACGTTACCAAACGTTCACGAACATAAACGAACGAACACGATCTCTGTTCATGTTTGTTCATTTAACGAAACGAACGAAATTTCTTGTTTGTGTTCGTTTGTTTAATAAACGAACGAACACAAACGAACTTCCCGCCGAACGATTCACGAACTGTTCGCCGTTGCAGCCCTATATCATACCACTACCTACCTACCTACCATGTATGTATGTGTGTGTGTACACGTGTGTCTTTATGTATGTGTATGTTTGTATGTATACAATATTGTGTACGTGTGTGTATGTATGCGTTAGTGTATGATGTATATGTAATTATTTACGCATGTGTGTATATGTATATGTGTGGTTGTGTATGTGTATGTATGTGTATATGTGTGTGCGTGTGTATGCGCGTGTATGTGTATGTGTCTATATGAACATGTGTGTATGTATTTTTAACAGTGTACGTATGTATATGTGTATGTGTACATATGGATGTATGCATGCATGCATGCATGTAAATGTAATTGTGTACGTATGAGGGTACGACCATGTGTGTGAGTGTATGTACGTCTTTGTGTAGTGTGTGTATGTATGTATATGTGTACGCGTGTGTGTGCGCGTATACATGTATGTATATTTAATTGTGTACGTATGCGTAGGCGTATGCGTATGTGTGTGTTTCATTCTTGAGGTTTTATTCTTGAACTTTTTTGGTTCAACCCTCTGATTTTAATCATTCGAGTTTCTTGAGCTATTTGATTGCACGTGAAATAGCATCAATTGGTATCAGAGCTCTTGGTTATCAAATGGCTCGTTGTGGAAGTAAGTATTTGTGTAATCGTAGAATGACCACCGTACCAAATACAATGTCCGCACTCACTACCACCACCCCCAACCGAAGTTAACCGGAACCTTAGATTGCACCAACAACCGCCTACGTAACCCACCCCAATCACTTGAACCCAAAAGGCATATATAAACAGTTAGGGTCTCATCTTTCATTCCCCACACTCTCCGCATCTTTTACCACATTGACAATGGTGGATGCTAACTTCATCAGAGTCGTCATCTGCTTCCACAATGACAAGGGTTACAACTTCATCAAGCCAGACAACGACGGTTAATGTTACGGCTTCAGTCACCTATAAAAGATTCAAGCCAACAATTAATGTTACAGTTGTGGATGTATCTGGTGGTGATTGGGCTCGTAACCGCGACGATTATGGTGGCGGAGGTCGTAGAGGCAGTGACGATGGGGAGAATGGTAAAGGGTGATGGCAGATGGGGGCGATGGTGGTGTTAGTTGGTGGTGATGGTGGATAGCAAGGGAGGGAGAAGTAGATATAAAGAAAGAAGTATTAAAAGGTTTATGGTGGTGTGTAGGTGGTGGTGGATCACCTCTAATATGTCTTAATGAACCATATTGGGTCTTAATGGATCAAAATAGATAATAGTAGGTCATATAAGTCTTTACTAACCATGTCGGGCCTTAATAGATCACAACAGGAAATAGTAGATCCTATACGTCATAATGGACCATATTGGGCCTTAACGGATAACAACGACCAATACTAGCTCATATATGTCTTAATAGACCATATTGTGCCATAATGATCACAATGGACAATAACAGGTCACGTATGTCTTTATTAACCATGTTGGGCCTTAATAGATCACAACGGGTAATAGTAGACCATATACTTTTTAATGGACCATATTGGATCTTAATGGATCACAACAAGAAATACTAGATCATACATGTCTTAGGGTGAACGGAGTGGGGGCGGTAACCCACTCGGTACCGAACCCAAATCCACCGCAAACCTTTTTACCGAGCAAATGTTACCGAAATGAGGGGCATTTTCGGTGAGTGGTCACCGATTTGGTGAGAGGGAGGGAAGGGGGAGAGAGATGGGTGTGTGGTGGGGTCCATTCCTTCTCAACCAATCACACAATTTTCCTTTTTTTTAAATAGTTTACCCAAACCCCATTAGGTAAACCACCGCCAACGTTTTTGAGCATTAGGTAAACAAATTAGGTGATTTGACATGGCGCTATGTGATTGGGTGAATTGGGAGTTTACCTATTTGGAATAGGTAACCACTCCACTCACCCTTAATGGACAATATTGGGCCTTAATGTATCACACAGACAAAACTAGGTTATATATGTTTTAATGGACCATATCGAGCCTTACTTAAATGGATCACAATGGACAATAGTAGATCATACATGTCGTGTATTCGCCCGTGTAGTCATATTTGTTTCTTTTGATTGCTACATTGAATGTCCGTGTCATACTAGTTTCGTAATAAATCGAACCGACACCCAAGAAAACCCGTCGCGAAGCACGTAAAAACCCACTAGTTTTCATTAAATTAAAGTATGTTATCCTTTGAAAAAAATTACATGCGATTTCCAAAAAATGTAGTTTCCCTCCCCTTAAAAATTTCATCTCCCGCTCCCTTCCTCTTTCCCCCTTTCAAGTTTCAAGATACCCTCCCTCATAGAAAACAGGCGCCAAAATCAACCCCCCCCCCCCCCCCCCCCCCCCCCCCCCCAATCTTAACTCTAAACCCTTTCTTTCTTCACCTCAGTCCCAAAATTCCCCTCTTTCTCTCCTTCCACTACCGTGTACCTCAATTTCCACCTGAGCAAGAGTTCATGCCTCTGCGAGCCACCATTTTTAGGTCATCTATGAGCCACTCTTCCAGTTTAATCGCTTTCTTTTTCCGTTTGATGTTGTCACAAAAAGGTTAGTTTGTTCGATTTTGTTGTTCAACTCGTAAGTCTAGTTAGAAGCTGGATGAAGATTTTTGGACCGATTTGTGTCGATTTACATGGTTTTGTTCAAACATAATCTCTAATTTGGTGATGGTAGCTGATTTAGGGTTTGTAATTTGTTTGTTAAATGAGTTTGAAGGTTTGTTTTGTTCCCAATTTGTTTTGATTATATCGTTTAGGGTTCGAAAATAAAAACCCCCAAATGCTAGAAATTATTCGTTCGCGGTTACCCTCAAAGACACTCTCAATGGGCTGTACAATGCTTTCAGTTGTATATATCTTCAATTTGGATTTAATTGTTATGCTTTGATTTGATTCAGGCTGATGCACTTCGTGAGAGATTCGATGCGAACAAAGAACGTGGTTAGTTTCTCTTTCTTTTTGTTAGATAAACCGAGGCTGGCTGGCTGGGTAACAAGTTAAAACGACGTCGTTGTTTTAGTTGGGGCTGGCATGAAACTCTTTTATTACAAAAAAAGTGTATTACAGTTAAGCTAGCTTTGATTTGTGTTCTATTTTTATATTTTAATCAACTATATTGGCTTCTTTTTTCTTTATTTTGTTTGCTTTGAATACATATTATTGATGTTTTTCATTGATCGTTATGGATAATGGGATTGTTTATGAAGATAGACACCATCTCAGGATAAATTACCATATTATTGTGCTACTTACTTGAATCATAACTTGCAATCACTTAGAATGGACGATTTAATGATTTAAAGAATGTATTAGAATTGATGTTTTTCATTGATCGTTATTGAAACTGTCACTTAATGGGACATTGTAAACGTATTTGTGAAAGACGAACTAAGCGGTAGGGCTGCCTTAATTAACTAGAGGGGAGGGAGAAGGAACGCGAACGAGCGTTGATGCAACAGAAGGGGCGACGTGGGGTGTCGGTTCAGAATGACAGGATATTCAAGAAGGTAAGTGGTTTGATAATGTGCTTATTTGATGAAAAAACATAATTGCTTAATGGTACATTTTATTATGTCCTGAAAATTGCTTATGTTGATGTTAAGTGTTTCAACTGATGTTACACTATCGGATTGTTAGGAAACAGATTATGAAACAAACATATCTTATATATTTTAGTTTGTAAAGTTGATTTTTTTAGTATTTTTATAATAACAAACGCCTCGCATACTTGATGCGCACACGCCTCTCGTATCAGTTTTGAGTTCAAAATGCATCTGGGCGTCACATGCTTTTTTAAAACCACGATTCAGATTCATGAAAACAGTTTGTTTATAATTTATATAATACCTTGTGATTTGATGGAATGCTTGGTTTGAGAATATGACTTCAATCTAGTAACTCATTTTAGCTGTCATGACTTTAGTTGCACAAATTCTGTACTTGCTAACAAAGAGGAATCATGTTGCTGTTGGCTCTAGCATGTGTATTCCACTTCTTGCTTTGTATTAAACCAAGTGACAGTATTCAACACCCTAGAAAGTTGGTAATGCAACCTGTAGATAACAAATCATATAAGTATACACACTTTTCTAAGATGCCCGCAACTGAGTTCAAATTTTACTCGTAAGCATGGTTTTAAAAAGCGCTTGAGGCGTGCGCCTCGAGGCGAAACGGCCAAAAAAACGAGTCTGAGGCGCGCCTCATGGGGTTTTTACTGCATATGCGCCTCAGACTGAGGCGCTAAGAAAGGTTGCGCCTGAGGTGCGCCCCATGGGATTTTCATGGTTGTTTTTGATGTTTTTGACTTTTTGTGTCAATTTCAAGCATTTCATGTCTTTTTATGTATGTTTTTGATAATTTTGATGAATCTGATGATGAAATTAGTTAGTATTATTATTTTTATAATATATAAAATTTTATATTTATTTATTAATACCGCCTCGGCCTTACGCCTCATTTCGCCTCGAGGCTTATGCCTCGTGAGGCGAAGGAAAAACGTCTCGAAACTCGTTTCCGTTCTTTTAAACCTTGGGTGATACGTTAGTTTATCTTTCATGTGTTAAAACTTTATTTGGTTACACACCCTTGCTCCTATTTTAAAAATGTTATAAGTTTCATTAATTGATACAGTAAAGTTGTTTAACAGTTTCTTTTGTTTCAAATGCCATGCCTTTTTGACCAAATTTTTAAACTTTGGTCTTCTTTTGTTTGGCCTGATCATTGACTGATACAGTAAGTTGTTTTCTTTGTTTTTTTTTTTTGCAGTGTGTAGCTTCACATCCAGACACACAAACGTTGTTCTTTAATGGTAATTTCTAAGCTCTTATAATTTGTGAATCGAATGTGAGTAGTCAATGTATGAATCACTAAAATTTAGGACATAAATTAATAATTTTATGCTACGACATAGTTTAGTTATAATTGGATATAACTTATATTATACTATTTCATTATTGCTAACCAAACAACAAAAATTACTTTTCTTATCATTCCTGATAAGAAAAGAACTATACCAATTGCAAGTGATAATTGTGCATAATCATTGTACTTATGCAGGTGGGTTGATGAAGTTAATTTCAGATGCATCATGGGTACTTACACAAGAATTTGGGGATAAACATGCAATAGATTATGTGGCTCACGATTCTCTTTCGTAGGTATGTGTATACAAGCATGCATTAACGCACATGCTATAGATAGGACCACTAATCAACTGCTTATTTGAACTCATAAGTGGAAATGTATAAACTATAGGCTCATATTCAGTTTGTTCTAAAACTCAGATTTTAGAGATGAACAAAATTTTTGAGTTCGAGTTACCCGACTAAGTTTGGAAACAAAGATGCCGAGTTTGAGTTACCCAATGAAGAAGCGGATGATGGCAGCGATGATGACACATATATGATGTAGAATTATTACATTTTATGTCATGTAATTTAATGACGTGTTGTGTTGTGTTTGTGACTTAAAACAAACGCGGAATTACGTTTTTGACATTTATGTAGTTTATATCTATTTAGTTTTTGTGTGCTGTGAATTGGAAAATTGGCATGTTTTGATATGACAAAATTGGAAAAAACAAAAAAAAAGTTTCAGTGGCGACATAAGTCGTCGCTAATGATGTTTAGTCTTTAGCGACGAAAACGTTATAGCGGCGATTATGCAATACGACGGTTATGGGGTATTAGCGACGAAGCAATAGAAAGGATAAGTTGTCTCTATAGATGAAAATCTTTTTATTTTTATTTTTATAAAGAAAAACCTATAGAAAGGATAAGTTGTCTCTATATGGCTTATATGTTTTTATTTTCATTTTTTTAAAGAGAACCTATAGAGACGACATGCCATCTCTATAGGTGAAAATATTTTTTATAAAGAAAAACCTATAGAAACGACAAGTCGTCTCTATAGGTGAAAATATTTTTTTATAAAGAAAAACCTATAGAAACGACAAGTCGCCTCTATAGGGTTTAAATGTTTTTTTTTTTTAATTTTTTAAAGAGAACCTATAGAGACGACCAGTGGCGGATCTTGCCCGTTGAACATGCCAGGGCCGAAAGACACGGGCACTAAAAAAAGCCTGGACAAGCCCGGGCCAAACATAGTATATATAAAAAAATTCGATCGAAATGCGGAAAATTAGCACTACGGCTGAAAAACTTGCCCGGGTCGTGGCCCTGCCACGGCTCTTCTAAATACCGCCCCTGGAGACGACATATATAACAAATATAACACTATACATCTATCATAGACATGCTATCAGACAACCTATAGTGTTATATTTGTTATATAATGATATATAGTGTTACATAGTGTTATATGGTATTATATGGTGTTACATATTGTTATACGGTGTTTATATGGTGTTATATAGTATTATATATAGTGTTATAATACACTTCTCACACTTTGAGCACTTTTTACAGGATCCTTTACCTATATTTAAATATATAACTTTATGGGTCAAGTTATTCTACAAAGACTCCTAATTGTAAGAAGTGTAAGAAGGATTTATAGAGTGACAAGTGTCCAATAACCTAAAACTCACTACATCACCACCCAAAACCTAAACACCCACCCCCACCCCACCACCACCCAAAAACCTAACCCCCCCCCCCCCCCACCACACAAAACCCTAAACCCCACCCCACCCCACCCCACCCCCACCACCCAAAACCCTACCCCCCACCCCCGGCAAAAAAAAAAAAAAAAAAAAACTATACCTCACCAAAAAAAACCGCCCAAAAACCTAACCCCCCACCCCCACCCCTCCAAAAATCTAAAAAAAAACCTAACCCCACCCCCCAAAAAACTAAACACCCCACCCCCCACCACCACCCCCCACCACCACCCAAAAACCTAAACCCCCACCCCCGATGCAAAAAAAAAAAAAAAAAAAAAAAAAAAAGAAAGAAAGAAAAAAACATTATTTTTTTTTTGGGTGGGTGATTGGAGGGGGGGAGGGGGGGAGGATTTAGGTTTTTGGTGGTGGTGGATGTTTAAGGTTTTTTTATTTTTTTATTTTTTGTGTAGTGGGTTTTTTTAGGTTATTGGACACTTGTCACTTTATAAATTCTTCTTACAATTAGGATCCTTTGTATTTGATCCTAATCCATAACTTTATAATTACATTTTAAGAACATAACAAATATTTTTATCATTTCATTACTTTACATGGAACTTCTAATGATATTCAAAGAGATATATGTGATTAAACCAAGTGTTACGCAATCTACTCCATCTAAGAGTTAAGGAGTTGGGTAACATATAAATGTGAGAGTGCTGTATTATCTTTTAGTATAATCATCTAACCTTTATGAATTATATATTAATAATAATAATAATAATAAGTTGTAATTATTTTCACACATTAAAATTTTCTTCTCATTGGGCAGGTGCTACTTAGACTATGGGGTATGGGGTGGGGGTTGGGGCGTGGGTTGGGTATAAACGCTCAACTCACCATTCCGGGTGAGCTTGAGTTTCGGCTGACCCTTTTGGCGTGGGATTCAGCCCGGGTGTTGGGCGGGGCTACCCACACGACATGGCGGAACCTCATTGGCCAAGAGCACTAGCCCTTTGAAATTGGTTTTTTTCCACGCCACCCCAGCCACGGCTCACCATACCCCTTTAAAATTGGCTTTTGGTCTTGGGTGCCCCATACTCCACGTGTCGCATCATGCCCCCAACCCACGCCCCACCATACCCCACGGTCTTATGCGATATCCGAACACAATCAAGCACTTTTTTATACCTCATTCATTACTATTGTTCATATGTTTGATAAAGGATTCATCAATACTTCAACTTTATATAAGAATTGTTTATATATGAGTGTGGCCAATAATACTTAAGATGATTATTAATGTTTGTTTAAATAATTGTGCCAAATTTTGTTTACATTAATTAGCACCAATAACTTAAGCTAGAAAATTGTTTTGTTTATACAAAATATATTTGAATTTGATGATAAAAATTTTGCTAATCAACTCCCGCCGCAACGCGCGGGTTGCGTCAACTAGTTATAAACATTATAAAGCGTTAACTTAAAATTTGATATAGATATTTTTGTTATAAATATAAAAAAATACACATATAAAAAGCATCATCTTATTCTATTTAATTTTAGTAGGCTATCGCTATAGTTTTTTTAATTATTCTTCTAAAGCTATGTTAAAAAAAAGGTAAATGCACGATACCCCTGACCGCAGGAGGGATCCCCCTCCCCAGGTTGCTACCCGACCAAGCGCCCTGGCGGTGAATTATTATGTATTTTTCTATAACCAACAAGATTATGTACTAGTACGTAATTACTCAATATGCAGTGTTTGTATTTCCAGCCGTATCGTGCGGAGACCCTTCTAGCACATATATATGTATATTTAAGTGACCCACTAACACATGTATCACCCAATATGTTCAATTAAGTTAGTATGGTCAATATTAGTCAGCTAAGGTCAACGTAGGGAAGCTAATCGAACCCGAACTCGATGGGTAAACCTGAAACCTGACACATTTGGGGCGGGTTTGGGGTCGGTTAATCGGGTTTGGACAGGTTTGAGACTAGTTTTTATTTATTTTATTCTATTTTTTTTGCGGATTTGGGATTTTGTGAAATACCCGATTACCCGATAAAGTGTACCCATTACCCGATTCTATACATGATATAATTTATTTTATATTTTTAAATATGTATATATGTGGTACATCCATTTTTATACATATATGTATCTTATTTCGTATATATTGTAGTTATTTGATATATTATCATAGTGATACTAAATGTAACTGATACCTGATGGGTTTTAGGTCGGGTATACCAACTGGGTAATTTTTTTTAATTATACCTATGACCTCTTCCTATCTAAAACCTAGAGGGGTTTTCCCTCTACCACTAGGCCAAAGCCTCAGTGGCAAAACAAGAGTTTATTTAACTTTTACAATACAACATTTTAAAATAAGAATTACATTTAAATTTTCACAATGTAACTTTTTTAACAAAAGTTGCAAATTTCATTAAAATGTGCAACCTTTCAAGAAAAATGGTTGCAAATTCATTATTATTTCGCAACTTTTTATGAAAAATGTTGCATTGGATGTTCTAATGCAACCTTTATCTTCAACAAAGTTGCATTAGAGTCAAATGTAACTCATTAAGAAAAGGTTGCTTCTAAAAAGTTGCATTAGGCCTATTTTCTAGTAGTGAATACACCCCTCCCATACACTTTAAATCATTTTCTTTTCTAGCATTTTCAATTGAAACTTATTTCATAGTTAATTCTTATAGGATGTGTTGATCAAGCCTTGAACCGAACATATTTAATCTTTAACCTTGAGCTCTGATTACCAACTTGTAAGACCCGGACTTAATAACTAAAAATTTATATAAAAGTGTTGCATTTATATACAAGTAATGCAAATAAACGTCCATACATATTTCAAGTTTGATAAAAACTTCATAAGTATTTAAAACACTTCAACACGTTAACGTTGTTCGGTTCGTAAAATAACTAAACAAAAAGTAGAAGCTTGATCTTCGGTTGTGTTTGATTCTTCGTTATGCTTGATCTTCATCCGTAACATCATAGCGATCACCTATGTATCAAATATCATCTCATACGTTAGTTATATGATGCTTAAACGTAGTTTGATAACCCAAGTTTACCAAAACAAACAAATAAAAAAGATGGTGAGAAGACCTGATGTATGCTACGGCATGAATGCCGTAACTTACCGCACCCGTTTTCTGTTGTTTCTAGCCATCCCCAGCCGTAGGTTACGGCTGGGAGTGGTAGCCTATGGCGCAGCCTAGCTGCAGCATTTCCATTCTTGTCCCTTTTTTTACAAACATGTCTATAACTTCCCGATTACTTATCCGTCTCGCACAAAAATTGTTTCTACATGACCAAAAAACATTTACCAACATTCTTAACATATAAACCCATAACTTGGGTTTATAACTTTATGTTTTACGCTATCAGTTCTAAATTTAGATGTTTATTTATTTGACCCTTTTGCATGTTTGAGCAATCGAGCTTATGAAATTTACATCTTTTTTCGCAAGAACATCATTTTTACGACTTTACCCTAGTACCCGGGTTATTAAATTTGCATTTCACGCATCCGTTACCCGGTTTGCGTTTACTCTTATTCGACCCGTTCAACCTTTTAATGGCCGAACTTAATTAGTCCGAATTCTTTTCAAGAATTCACAATCTTCCGATTATGACCCATTATCCGGGTCCATTGATTTATTGTTCGCGTTCACGTTACCCGGTTTACGCATGCCTTCGTAAATTTAACCCTTCAATCGGGTTTATGCCGAAGTCATTACTCTCACACCCATTTTGGTATGCGTTACAACTTCATTTTGACCTGTTCGTTTGTTCGTGTGAAATCCATCACTTGGAACAAACCAAACTTATTATTAATTCGTTATTTGATCCATTTGGTTGTTTCATGTGAATTCCATCACTTTAAACAAACCAAACTCATCAACATTCCTTATTTTGATCCGTTTGGTTGTTTCATGTGAAATCCATCACTTTAAACAAACCAAACTTGATGAGTAATTCAGTCATACACAAATAACACACAATTTAACAAAAAACACAACGAAGCGTAAAGCCACGTACCTTAAAGCTTTCCTTTCAAACGCGTGTCCGACCTGGCTTGACCACTCAATACTTCACCCAAATTGCCTATAGAGTTCAATCCGATTTATCATTTAGAACTCATAATACAATTTATGATTCATAAACTTGTAAGTATTCAATTACAAGGTTCATGTTATGATTCATCCACACCTTTCAACAACTCACATTCACTTAGGCATTATATCACACCTTATGGACATGGATTTTTACACCAAGTTTATTAAGTTTTCACTTCAACAATTACCCATGTTTTTCACACCTTATTAAGTCAATATGACTACTATAATCGATTAACATATAGAGCTCACAATATTAACATCAAATACATCAATTTTACTACCACAATTCATGTGTTCAACATATCTACAAAAACCCACTTACTTAATCATAACATTTTCTCTACCATTATTCATCAAGGATTTGCCTCAAATCATGTGGGCACTACAAATTTTATCACAATTTCAACAATACCTACTTCAACTGCACATCATAAGGTTTATCAAGAAATCACTACTTCAACATATACTAGATTTTTGACATACCTTATGATGAGATGATGTTGTAGACTCTAATTTATCAAGCATGCATCAAAATCACTTTGATTTTTAGTTGAATTAGATGGATTTTTTAAGTTACATCAAAACAGAAGGTAGACGGGCAACAAGCTGCTCCGCCACCCCTTTATTTAAAAAAAACAAAAAAGCAGACGAACTGATATGTTCACATACACTAAGAACTATTTTCTTTTGCATAAGAACGTATAGAACGATTTTCATACACTCCGAAACTGGCTCAAACGAATTTTGATGGCTCATTACAATAGTGTTGGAACTCATTAAAGCTAAACTATAAAATCTAAGATCGTAAGGTTCAACGAGTCAGTTCCAACGCCGCTACGGCGCTGAAATGAGTTGAATCGGAGTTCGTTTGAGTCGGTTTTAGAGTCCTAAAAGTCATTCTTAGGCAAACATTAATTCTGATGTGATCTTTCACACACACACACACACACACACACACACACACAACCAGCCACACACACACACACACACACACACACATATATATATATATATATATATATATATATATATATATATATATATATATATAGGGTAGGGTTCATGCGAAAACCACCTTTATTGCGAGAACCGCGAGAACCAATGTGAACACAACAAAATAAACCCATTACACCACCAAAAACCAAAAAAAAAACCCCAACCCCCACCCCCCCCCCCCCCAAAAAAAAAAAAAAAAAAAAAAACTTAAACCCCCACCCCCACTAGGGATGAGCAAATACCGATACCACCCCCAAAAAAGAAAGCTTAATATTTTTTTATAAAAATCGCTACTTTTAGTATCCAATTTTTTTAATTTTTTAATTAACGAAAAGTAGCGATTTTTATAAAAAAATATTAAAAAGATATTTTTGTGTGTTTTTTAGATTTTTTAGGTATTTTTGGTTGTGTTCACACTGGTTCTTGCGGTTCTCGCAATAAAGGGTGGTTCCTAACGGTTCCTTCTCCTATATATATATATATATATATATATATATATATATATATATATATATATATATAAATACAATATAATAAAAGAAACCAATGAGGAGACACATATCATTCATTGGAGCCATCTATTTTTTAGTTATTTTCCACTCTCTCCAACTTAATTATATATAATTAATATTAATTAAAAGATAATTATAAAATTAAATTTAATATAAAC
This sequence comes from Helianthus tuberosus, assembly GCA_030545235.1. NCBI lineage: Eukaryota > Viridiplantae > Streptophyta > Magnoliopsida > Asterales > Asteraceae > Helianthus > Helianthus tuberosus. Next base: position 9,496,885 of record CM060362.1, read on the forward strand.
AATTCGTATAGGAGATAATATAACATTTTGAAATTAGATTTCAAAATTATTTATCCTGAAATTAACAAAAGACGTACAATAAATATAAATTAATATAATATAAATGATTTATTTATTTTATTAAACTAAAGTAGTTAAGAGTAGAACCTATTTCAAAAATGTTTATAAGGAGTAAACAAAAACATTAATCAATGTTTATTAGTTCTATACTTTTATTTTCATGTTCAACTTTCAACTTAAATACAATATTTACTTTGTTTACTTGACATTTATAAGAATTATCACCGCAATCACCACATCCATCATGTATCACATATTAAGTATATCGGTTAGTTTTTTTAAAGATATAATTTTTTATTAGATTCATTCAACCCATGTAATAAGATGTTTTTTTAAAGATATAATATTTTTATTATTTACTGTACAAAATTACATTTATGAAACTTGTGTAATAGATCGGGTTTTTTAAAATATAACTTTTTTTATTATACGGTATATAAAATTAGATTTATTCAATTTGTATAATACACATGGTTTATAAAGATATAACATGATATAACTTTTTATTGATTGGTATATAAAATTACATGTGCTCAACCCATACAATACATGATGTTCTTAAAAATGTAACTTTTTTCGTTATTTAATATATAAAATTATATTTATTCAATCTATGTAATAAACAAGATTTTAAAAGATATATTGTTTTATTATTTGGTATATAAAATTACATTTATTCAACTCGTGTATTACACGGGGTTCTAACCTAGTATATTTGTAATTAAAAAATGTATAAAGGATTTAAGTAATTGTTACGGAAAAAATTAAAAAGCTATTAGAAAATCGTTGGATTTTATTTTCTCAAAATTAAAAATAGTATTAGAAACTTAAGTTTGGGGATAAAAATACTTATCTAACTTTAAACAACCTAAGACGTGAAATGTTTTAATGCCGTACGTACCTCTTCCTCTTCTTAACCGAATCGAATTTGGACTCGGTTGGTGTGAAGTTTTTTCATATATCGTCCCATGTCGTAAATGCTCTTCTCTCACCCATCCCGTTGTATCAAAGTCATGAAAACTTGAGTTTCTTTCACCCCCTTTTATACTCCACACGTGACACTCTACTTCATTTAAACGACGCACACAAATGTAACGCAAGCTGATGTTGATAACTTGTTCAACTTCACCAAAACATTCCAAGTCTATGTTGAATATCTCTAGAACGGAAGAACACTCTGAAATTGTTATTTGTTCTAGATGTTTCAATAATCGCATTGGATTGGTTGGAAATAGATTCACAAGCCAATCACACCCTTCCACACTGATGTTTTCTAACATGGGAATATTATCAAATTCCTCCTCACTACTACTCGGCCATATCTGCTTCAGATTCTTCATATCTTCAATACTTAGGTTTTTCAACTCTAAAGTTCTAACCTGCAAAAATAGGTCCGTCCAAACAATATACATTACATTAATTATAATATTGGCAAAAGAAATAACTAAACCAATTGACATATACAAATCAATTATGTGTAATCAGCTACCTGACTGTTAAAGAGTGCTTGTTGCAATGGAGAAGTATTTTTATTGTCAGGATAAATGCTAGTGATGCTGGGAAGACGTTCAACGTTCAGTTCAACCAGTTGCGGTAGCTCAACCACACTGTCAACCGGGAACAAACGTACAAGCTCTGGTAAGCCATATAAACATAAATACTTTAGCTCCTCAAAAATGATCATCTCGTCTTTACCATTTATCTCGCCATTGTAATCATGCACCAGTGCTTCCAAAACAGAGCATAACTTAATTGTGAGGCGCTCAAGTTTCCTCAAACCACGTGTCACATGTGTTGGGAAGAGGTATTTCAACTTATCACAATTATGAACATGAAAGTCTCTTAGATACAAAAAAAAGCTTTGATCAGAAGGATTGACTGGAACAAAATCTTCAAGACGACTCATTTGCTTCATACATAAAAGTAGACTCTCTGATTTCTTGACCAACTCATGAATTTTGTAGTCCACAAGGCCTCTTCTGTGGTCGTCCCAAAGGTATAGCTGTAATGTAGTTTTGAATGATATTATTTTTTCAAAGTCAAAGTATGGACCACCTATAGATATCTTGAACTTATCAAGTTTCTCAAAGGATAGATCTTTTAGGTCGTACATATCATAGAATTCGACCTCTAATGCACAAAGTTGGCATGAAAGCGTCTTTAACTCTTCCAAATTAGCATCCGTGAAGTGGATTCCTTTCTCATAATAACCTCTCATATAAAGCTCTTCAAGTTTGACTAAATTTATAAAGACGCCATCATCAATATGAAGGTCGGCACATCCTGTCAGATCTAGTAACTTCAGCTTTCTAAGATTCCCTATCGTAGATGGTAACTTGTGGATGCCACAATCAGCAAGACTGAGCACCTCCAAATTCACAAGATCTCCAATGAAAGACCAATCAGGCATCAATTCGCATTCATGGAGACAAAGTGATTTAAGGTTGGTCGAAAATTGAAGAGATGTCGGAAGCGGTAGATATTGCATGTTATAAAACGCAATGACTTTGAGATTTTCCATACTTGCATAAAAATCTTCCGGAAACTTGAGCGACTTATCCCCGTCCATAAGTTGTATAAAAGAGAGGTCTGGGTACTTGAAGTCTCGCGGAAACTCGGACATACCCATGCATGTTAATGAAATTCTTTTGCAAGATTCATTCATTTCGTCTCTACCCCACGAGGACACATCGCCATGGTTTACAATCCAAGCAAAATCACCTTCTGAAACTCTTGCTAACACAAAAGCAAGCACAAGATCGTGTAATTTAACACATCCAAGCTGTTCACTGTCCATCAACAAATTAGCGTTTACGAGATTGCGCACACATGTATTTGTCCTGTCTCGAGGCCTCTCTCAAAGTGGGAACATTTTTAAACAACTTTAGGCCCCATGCATGTCTAACCAGATCCTCTATTTTAATATTAGAGTCCTCGGGGAACAAGCACAATGTAGAAAAATCTCTTTATCCTCATCTTTTTTTACATACTCGTAGCTTATTCGGATAATTTCTTGCACGTTATCATCAAGATCATGATTCTTTAGACGATTAAGTGTATCCCTCCACACATAATTTTCTTGAGATTTAAGGGTTGTGCCAATGAGCTTGATGGCAAGTGGCAAATTACCACATTTTTTGACAATATCACATCCTATTTTAAACCGATCTTGATCATGTTCTATAGAAACTCCAGTATGTTTAGAAAGGAAATTTTGTGCTTCCGCGTCTGACAACACATTGACTCTGACTACTTGAAGAAGGGAAGTATCCGCAATTAGTGTGCAAACTTTTGAATCTCGTGATGTCAACAACAACTTGACGCCTTTTGGCAAAGGACTTGTTAGTCCAAAATCCTTGATTTCAACCTTCTCCCACACATCATCTAATATAACTAGAATCTTTTTTTTATCCTCTTCTAACTTTTTTTTAAATTTTCTCTGGAGAGTATCTGCCCTTGCTGTTAAGGTCGCTTCACGTAAACCTTCACCTCCTATACATATGGCTATATCATTCTGAATAGAAAACATGTTAGGATTTCGCCCAATAGTTACTTTCACAAAGAAATCAAACATCTTCTTGTCTTCTGCAACTTTTTTAAGTTGTTCCATCATGGTGGTTTTTCCTACACCACCCATTCCACACAAGGCTATCACCTGACTCTTGTTGTCATCTTGTTGAAGGAGCTTCAATGCATCGTTGAACTGAATGTCTCTTGACTTGAAGTCAGCTCCACCGGGTGACACTAATAATGGTGTAGAAGTGGTGAAGGATGTGGCTCTTCCAGTAGCCAATGGGGCATCGGTCCAAGTAACCTCAGAATTTTCTGTAATAAGTTCTTGGATCCTCATAGTAGCCTTGAAAGCGTTTTCTTCCGGCTCGGTACCTATTTTTCATGTGTAAACATCCAACGTCGTCATTTGAGATGCTTTCAACTTCATGCTTGACCTTCTCAACCTCTCCCAACCAAGCCTCTACATGAGCAGGTATCTCCTTATCATTTATTTTGTTTCTGTTCTTGTGCTCTATAACATCGGTGTTTATAGCCACCAAAAGACTCAATTTTTCACGCATGCCCGTAACATGTTTTGTGGAGCAAATCACATATCCTAGGTGTTTCGTGACATGACTTGCCATAAATTTCACAACAGGAGCAACGACTTGGTCGTATAAAATCTTCTCCATTTTCCTGATCGAGACCAACAAATCACGCAAACATATCAACAAAAACAAGTTAGTCTAGTTTCAACTTCAAAAGTTAAATATTGCAAGAACACACAAATTAGAAAGTCAATCAACAAGTTGATTTTAGGGTCTTCAATAATCGAAAATGAAATCTTACTTACAAAGTTTATTTAATTAATTAAAATATTGTCATACTAAATAAAATAAATTTGAACGCAATCATACAGTTATGTACATGATCTTAATGTGAATTTAATACAATACTAGTTTTAAGCACTGAACTATGGTTGGAAGAAAAAACCAAAACCACCAATGATGATATCTTAGATCAAGTGGTGGAAGACTTGCATTTTTACTGGGAGAGCAAGTTCAACTCCTACTTGATTGCAAAGTGAGGCATTGGTGGGACAATGATACAAGACTCGGGGGAAACCTGAGTTTGATCCTTGAGCCAAACAGGTTTTACCGGTAATTTCACCATCATGCCTATGGACGGGTGGGTTACCGGGTTTTCCCCAGAATTGGTGGTGAACTCGGGTTACTCTCAGAGTACTCGGTTTGGTCCAATGGGTGTCCCCGGAGTGCTGGGGATTGATCCTGTTGGCCGTTTAAAAAAAACAAGGGCATTTGGTTTGCGGAATGATTTGGAATTGAAATTGGAATTTGTATAGGAATTAGAATTTGAAGGAATTTGATTTGGAATTTAAACATTCCAATTGGAATTGGAAATTGTTGGAATTGGAATCTCAATTCCCAGTTTTGTTGTGTTTGGTTGTCAAATGAATTGGAATCCATCACCCCAGCACCCACAACCACCAGTTCGGATCGAAATGGTACCGGTCAAAACGGTTCGCGTCGAAACGGTTCGGGTCGAAGCGGTTCGCGAAACGTACGGGTAGAAAAGGTTCGATTCGAAACGGTACGGTCGAAACGGTTCGCGTCAAAAACGGTTCGATTCGAAATGGTACGGGTCAAAACGGTACGTGTCGAAACGGTACAGGTCGAAACGGTACGCGTCGAAACGTTACGGGTCGAAACGGCACGAGCCGAAACTGTTTTACGTCGAAACGGTTCAGATCGAAACGGTACGGGTCGAAACAATTCGGATCGAAACGGTACGGGTTGAAACTGTGCGGGTCGAAACGGTCGAAGTTTCCAATGAATTTACTTTAATTACTTCACATGTAGGAAGGATTTTAAATTCCTTTAGTTAAAAGAATTTGAAGGGAATTCATGCCTAATTCCAATTCCAATTCCATTGTTAACCAAACACATGAAGATTGGAATTGGGATTCCAATTACATCAAATTCTGCGAACCAAACATCTTAAGAGATGAAATTCAAATTCCAGTTCCCCTTAAATTCCACTGAATTCCTTCAAACCAAACGCCCCCTAAACTCTATAATTATGAAACACTTTTAATCTAATCTAAACTTACCAGGTAACTCAAACCATTATATAAATTCAATTTAGATAAAAAAAAATCACTTTTGCCATTAGACTTTTCATTTTAGTAGTTTAGAGTTTTGGGTTTTACAAGAAAACCAAAGATACATACGTGAAGCTTACTGGGAAAGAAACAATGTCAGATTAGATTCCGGAGGAGGAAGCAATAGAAAGATTATAAATAAAAGAAGTTGGTTCGTTTTTCCAATTTCAATATCTTATTTTAAAGAGCAAATTGCATTTTTCTGTCCTTTATGTTTCAATGTTTTATCAGATATTGTCCTTGAACTTCTAAAATTATACTGGCTCTCTTTTACGTTTGCATATGATAACAAACGGTGTCCTTATAGCGTAACCCAGTTAAGTTTTTTTTGTTAACTTCATCCATGTGCCACTCATGTGAGGGCATAATAGTCTTTTCCCCTGTTTTATAAAAGAAAACAGGAAACTAGAAAGGAAAGTACATAAAAACATTCTCTCTACCCACGCTCTCAACTTTCTCTCTCTACAAACACACCCTCTTTTTTCAACCGTGATTTAATCAAGATCAAAGCTTTTTGATCGTTCACAACTTTTTTAGCAAACACAGCCATCAAATTCACATGTAAAAACCAGGCTTCACATCCCAATACGATCCGATCAACTATCAACAATTCCATTTCAAAAATTCATATTTTCATTTACACAGTTAAAGGTTTTTTATCAAGGGCATATAGTCATGTCGTTTAGATTGTAAGGTTATATAACCCCTACACTAATCATTGTAATATACTCATATGGTCAATTATCAAAGTGGATTGTTTAAACAAAATTACCTTTCTGTTAAATACATTTTTATTACTTTATTACCCTTTATTATCGTCTAACTATTTTATGTTCTTATTTTATTCTTATTTTTATTTTGTTACATGCAACTTTAGAGTTGGGCTTGGCTTGAACCTGACAACTTTGGAGTTGGGCTTGGACTTGACAACTGCTGCTAATGGGCTAGATACGTGGAGAAGTTGTTAGAGAGGACGGGGTGGTGCGTTATAAAGTTCCATAACGCGTTGATTAATCACGGAACACCGCCGCCTTCAGTCTCACCACGCGTTATTTTTTAAACGTGTTACACATATCACGCGTTGAAGTTTGAAATTGGAACGTTGGAAATGACCGTTTGGGTTATTTTTTTTGACCGTTTGGATGATATTTGAACCATTTTTTTTATATAAATCCAACCTATTTCAATACAAAAAATCAACAAACTCTCCAACTATTCTCACACTCAATACAAAAAATCAAAAAACTCTCCAACTTAATCTAAATAATTTTACAAGAAACATGGAAGGTTCAAGCAAGAGAGGTGGGGGTTCGAAAAAAGAGGTTCGGGTACGAAGAAAAATCCCGTGAGAGCCAAGGTTCGAGCGAATCTTGGCAAGCCGACGCGCTTTAGGTTGCAAGACGAACCCGACCAAGTCCCCCACCCTTTCATACCCAACAATATCCACCCTTTCAAACCCAACAATATCCACCCTTTCAATCGCAAACGTACCAAACCAACCGTTCGTTCCACCGTTTCAACCTCACCAATTCCAACCCCAATCGTTTCCAAACTTTCAAACCCAACCCCACCAACTCGACCCACTAGAAGACAACACCCTCATCCATCAATTTGCAAACGCGTATCGTGAACCACAACAAAGTCTTGACGACGATGAAGATGATGATTACATTCAAGAACAACAACAAGAAGAAGAGGAAGAGGAAGAAGAAGAAAATGATGACGTTCAAGAAGTCCAACAAACCGTCCGACAACATTGGACGAGCGAGGAGGAGGTGTCCTTGGTTCAGGCGTACTTGCACATCTCGGAGAACAGGAAACATGCCAACGAGCAAAGAAAGGATGCGTTTTGGAGACGGGTCATTATGCATTTTAGGCAACTTCCCGGTGCAAATATTCGAAACATGGACCAAATGACGTCGAAATGGACGGATTTTGAACCGGAAAATTAGCAAGTTCAACGCTTGTTTCATTCAAAAGGTATGTTTTTTATTTTTAAAAAAACAGAAAATAGTTTTTATTTTTTAAAAACAGAAAACAAGTTTAAAAAAAAAAAAACAGAAAACAGTTTAAAAAAAACAGAAAACAGTTTTTTTTTAAAAGATAACCTATTATATTTTTTGTAGAACCGAAACCCACAAAGTGGAAGCGAACGAGGCGACAATCATGCGACAAGCCACCGAAATGTATTGCACTGTCTACAAAAAGAGGAATTTTCCACACGTGGCCCGCATGGGAAGTTGCGAGACATCACCCGAAGTGGGTCCCCGTTGAGTTGGTTGACATGCGTGGTCCTACGGCTCCAAAAAAATGAGGATGTTCGAAAAGATCAAAGACATCCGATTCGGGGAACTACACGACTTCCGCGTCGGATAACTTGCCAGAAATGAACTTAAACGACGACCCCCTTGACGAACCCGATCAACCCGTTGACGACCCCGTTGAAGAAGATACACCTACAAGGCCACGCCGCAGGAGAAGTGGTGAATCATCAAGCAAAGGGAAGGAAGCGGTGGCGGAGTCGATCTTTAGAATCGAAGAGGAGAAAATCACGCGATACAAGAAGGCCGAAGAAAGAAAAGATATAATTATGTCCCACAAAGTTGAACGCGAGCAGGCGTACAAGGAACACTTGAAAATGGTTGAAAGACAAAATGATTTAAAAATCTTGTGTGAAAAGCACAACCATCTCGACGAACCGTTTAAGACAATTGTCATTCAACAAAAGCGCGAGATTTGCGCAAAGTGGGGTTGGGAGATGCGACTCGTTTAGTTTTTATTTTCCAGGGTTTAGTTGTTTTTTTTTATTTTGCTATGTAATTTATTTTTTAAGTTTAATGAAATTTATATTTTAGTGTTTTATTGTTAATTTCTATTTTTAAAATGAAAATTAAAAAAAATTTGGGAGTGATAGAATTCCATCACTAGTGATACCACCCCGCCTACATTTCTATCACTAGTGATAGAAATTTGGTTGATGACATAACATGATGTGATTGGACAATGTGAGTGATAGTTTCTATCACTAGTGAACCACCCCTCCTCCCCTTAGAGAGTCTTGTCTTCATTCATATGAGATGTATTCATCACATGTGTACAAAATATCTCTTTGTTCCTTTTTCTTCTCTCTCTTAGGGTTTGGTCAGTTCTTGTAGAACTTGTGTTGAGATCGAGTGTTCATAGCTTAGATCCATGGGCGGCCCCTGAGGGTGTGCGGGAAGGACCACCTGCCAGGGTCCGAGATTTCGAACGGCACGTTTTACAGAAGATGTTCGGAGTGATGCGATTGGAGCTTTAGCCGGAGTATGGCCTTTTCGGGTGTTATGGGTTATCGGATTGAGCATGATTCTCAACATTTTCAGGGATTAAACTCAAATGGTAGTTAAGATAAGGATGGAGATAAGTGTAATCATAAAAAAAAGTTGGTTAAAACGAGTGGATTAAAGACCTTTGAGGTTGCCGAAATTCCAACGAAAACCGTCGGAGAAGACAACCAGAAAGGCGGCTATTTTTTTTGTTTCGTGATTCACACAAATGGTCCCTGTGGTGATAATTATTTACAAAGCAGATTTGGAACTAATTATATGTTTTGTTTAACTTTACAAAAAGCCAAGTTTACTCCTTTAGTTTTTTTCTTTTTTTAACTTATATATTAAAAATTTATAAACTATATAAAACTTCATTTCTTTTATGAAATTTAAATATAAACTTTAAAGATTTATAAAAAGGATGTTTTTTTAATTAAATACCAATTAATAAATTTTAATTATTTAGACGTTAACTTAATTTGTTAGAAATTTTGTCAATTATTTAGGCTTTAATGGTTGTTTAAAAATTAGTTTACATTATGAGTAAATTACTTTTTGAGTCCCTGTGTTTTAGTGGTTTTAACCACTTGAATCCAAAATGAAAAAGTTTAACGCCATGGGTCCCTAGCCATTTATTTTATAACGTTTTGAGTCCAATTTTGTTCATTTTATAACAAGTTGAGTCCAAAAAATTGGACTCAAATGGTTACAGAAAATGCTTATAGGGACTCAGGTCGTTAAACATTTTGCTTTTGAACTCAACTAGTTAAAACTACTAAAACACAGGGACTCAAAAAGTAATTTATCCTTACATTATATATTTCATTATGGCCTAAGGGCACATTTTTTCAAGCTCGAACATGGTACATGAATTCTCAGAGCCGGCCCTGCTTAGATCCATTTTAGAGAGCGCAGATCATCGTGTTGATGATCTGCTGGTAAGGTTGTGAGTGATTATAGTGTCTGTTTCATCTTCAGTTGTTTCTATCTTGTCTGGATTCAATTGTGTTAAGACTTAAGAATAATAAAGCGTTTCTTCCTTAGATCCATGTATTTTTGACACCTGTCAATGATACTTGTCATTTCCTCCTCCTTATGTATGCTTCGCACGGAAATTATGCCTTGTACATGATCCAAGCACTTGAAGTTGAATGCATTTTTTTAGTTTAAACAAAGTCGAATGATTTTAAGAGAACAATGAAATTATTTACCGTAGCAGTCGTTTTTATCCTTTAGATAATTTCCCTTTTTTTTTCGCAAAACTTAAAAATTACAAATTTAGACACACTATCGAAACAACTGTTGGGAAACACAAAATCGAAACAATTAACAAAAATACAAAGAACGAGCAACTAAAAGCAAATAGAACAGCAATAAACTACAATCACACTAAACATCGAAGAACCATAATGAAAAATCAACAAGCATAATAATTAATAGTAATAATAATAATAATAGTAATAATAATAGTAGGACACACGAAGGGGCTTAGTTCCAACCGCACTTATGGTCACAAACCGGTCGCAACAGGGCAATTGCAATCGTTTTGCGCTCTTAAATACGAGTAATTTAACTTACTGGATAGGTATATATGTAATTCCCCGATTATTAATAAAAATAAAAGAACAGAAAAAGAAACACATGATGTAGCATGGAATTGAATCAAGTTGCAAGCAGAAGAACATAATCAGAAATAAATTCATACATAATTAAAGCTCATTGATCAAGAAAATACCTCTCTTTTGCTTGTGATCTTCTTTCTTCAAAATCTGTGGTGAGAATTATGTACTGGGAAAGTGTAAACGGAAACAAAATGATTGATTAGTGGGGTTTTATAAATGAAAAGAAACAAAAGGAGGATTAGTGTGTGTGTGTGTGTGTGTGTGGGGGGGGGGGGGGGGGGGGGGGGGGTTTATAATTGAAAAGAAACAAAAGGAGGATTAGTGGGGGTTTTGTAATAGTAAGTTTCAAGGCTGGTCCCCGAGATTTGAGCCAAAGTTCGGTTTTCGTCCATCTTTTTTAATTTTCTGCGTTGGAATGGCAGTCAAGTATCTATTTCTAATTGTATTCCTAGTCATTAATTGAGTTGGGTTTTTTTTTAGTTTAGGAGCAATTTAGTTTTAATATAGTAGCACCCTAAACTAGCAAATTTGTTCATGTTAGAACCTCCATCCCCATCTATATAATTTAACTAAACAACATTTTTATTTATAAATTTTGTTTATTTTTCAAAGATCTCCAACATTCAACTCTCTATATTTATCACTATCTTTCTCATAAACACTTATTTTACTCTTTTTTTTTTATTTCCTACACACTTACAATATGAATATAAAGAGTTATGTGCAAATTTCTAAATATAAAGTTATGTGTAAAAGATAGACCAACATATAAAACATAGAAAATAATAACTAAATCGACTTACGACCACACATTGCGATGAGGCTCTTAAACCACAAAAAGAAAAAATAACGTAAAAACGTTAAACCATACACGCGCGTTACAGCGTGTTAATTCACAAATTTTAGACTGAAATGTAAAACGACAAATTTATTAAAGGTAAAAAGTATAAAGAAATAAAATTGAAAGTGAAAAAGTGTCAGGGTAAAAATTAAAAAAATATGTTTTGACAAAGTTGTAAAAGAAGAAAAGTATAAGGAGTAAAAGTGTAACAAAACTGAATTAGTAACTTTTACTCACGAATCAACCTTAATGATTAATATATAGTTAACTAGATTAGAACCCCGTGTATTATACGGGCCGAATAAATGTAAATGTAAATTTATATACTATATAATAAAATAATATATCTTTAAAAACTTTGTTTATTACACAAATTGAATACATGTAATTTTATATACTAAAAAATAAAAAGTTATATCATTAAAAACCTCGTATATTGTTATACAGGTTGAATAAATATAATTTTATACATCCAATAATGAAAAAAAATACTAAATAATAAATTATTTATATATTTAAAAAACCTCGTGTATTGTAAGGGTTGAATAAATCTAATTTTATATATCAAATAATAAAAAAGTTATATTTCTAAAAACCTCATGTATTACACGGGTTGGATAAATGTAATTTTGTATAGTAATTTATAAAAAAAAAGTTCTTTAAAAAACCCCGTGTATTACACGGGTTGAATTTATGTATCAAATAATAAAAAGTTATATTGTTAAATACCTCATGTATTACACGGGTTGGATAAATGTAATTTTGTATAGTAAATAATAAAAAAAAAGTTATATCTTTAAAAACCCCATGTATTACACGGGTTGAATAAATGTAATTGTATATGGTAAACAATAAAAAGTTATATCTTTAAAAAAAACTCGTGTAATACACGAGTTGAGTTCTGATTAATTTTAAATTTTGATTTCCTTCATTTTCTCTCCTATTAAATAATAATATTTCTCAACTTAAAATCACATCTTAAGTCATATTCTTTTTTTATAAAATATATTCAAAAATATAAAATATTTTATTTAAAATAAATATATTTAAAACATATTATTGATTATAAAGAATAAATCTATTTAAAACATATTACTGATTATAAAAAGTCATAGACAATTTGAATATGTTGCCTAAATTTGGATGTAAAAGTATAAACGTAAATATTAAAATAAAATCTCTCTATGATGTAATAAAAGTATCATGTAACCTATTCCTACATCTAAGGAAATATATTATGAAAGTAATATGTAATATTAATTGTATATTTTCAAAACAATAATATAATCTAACATGTTTTTAATAATATATATATATATATATTCCTATATATATAGGGGAAGGTTAAAATGAGAACCACCTCGAGTTGTAAGAACCAGCGAGAACCACCCCCGCGGGGGGCCGTTGACCACGATTTTTTTTTTTACAACTAGATGTGTATATTTTAACACCCTACGTAAAGTTTGGGTTTAAACGGCGCGCCCGAGGGGGTAGTTTTTTACGCCCAAAGTTTGGGTTTTTTTAATTTCTTTTAATTTTTCTTTTTTTTTTAACCAAACTTTGGGCGTAAAAAACTACCCCCTCGGGCGCGCCGTTTGAACCCAAACTTTGCGTAGGGTGTTAAAATATACACATCTAGTTGTAAAAAAAAATCGTGGTCAACGGCCTCCCGCGGGGGTGGTTCTCGCTGGTTCTTACAACTCGAGGTGGTTCTCATTTTAACTTATTCCTATATATATATATAGGATAAAGATAGACAGAAAACCCTATTTACATAGAAAACTCTGAAAACTCAAATCTCCACCCATTTTTTACCCAACCTCCCGACATTTTTTTTTCGAAAAAAATAACACACGTAATATACATGTTTTAAAGTGTTTTGGGCCAAAAAAAACAAAAAAGCGCCGAAGGGATTTTTAAAAAAAAAAATAAACAAATTTCAGTGCCTAACATGTGTTAGGCAACAAAGACAGAAAATGCTGAAATTTTTTTTTTTTTTAAAAGATCCCTTCGGCGCTTTTTTGATTTTTTTGGCCCAAAACTCTTAAAAACATGTATATTACATGTGTTAATTTTTTCAAAAAAAAAATGTCGGGAGGTTGGGTTTTCTAGGGTTTTTCATATAGATAGGGTTTCCTATGTAGCCTTGCCCTATATATATATATATAGGACAAAGATCCGTTAGGAACCACCCCTTATTGCGAGAACCGCAAGAACCAATGTGAACACAACCAAAAAAGCCTAAAAATAGCTAAAAATCACACAATTTTTTTTTTTTAATATTTTTTATAAAAAAATCGCTACTTTTCGTAGCAAAAAAAATATTTTTAATTTTTTTTGGCTACTGAAAGTAGCGATTTTAACATAAAAAATATATTTTAAAAAAAAATTTAGATTTTTTTTTATTTTTTTAGGTTTTTTAGGGGTTTAGTTTTTAGCATTTTAGCTTTGGGGGGGGGGGGGGGGCTTAGGTTTTTGGGGGTGGGGTGGGGGGGGGGGGGGTTAGTTTTTTTTTTTTTTTTTTTGAGGGGGGGGGGGGGGGGGGTTAGGTTTTTTTAGCTATTTTAGGTTGTGTTCACATTGGTTCTCGTGGTTCTCGCATGAACCTTAACATATATATATTAAATGGATATCTCTTCGTATATCTCATAAATAATTATCTAAATTTAATGGGCTAAAAAATAGATGGCTCCGATGAATGACATGTATCCTATAAATGGTTTCTTTTATTATATAGTATAGATATAGATTTTAATTTTATTATATTTTTTATTTATTTTTAAAATTAGAATGTTTTTAATTAATATTTGAGTTAATTACATAGTTAGTCCCTGTGGTTTGCACAAAGTAACATACTTAGGTACTAATAGTTTAAAATAACATTCTAGGGTATTAACTTTTCATTTTGTAACGTTTGGGGGTATTAAGCTTATTTGTAGGCTTAAAACCACATTCTGTTAGTACCTAAGTATGTTATTTTGTGCAAACCACAGGGACTACCTATGTTACTATCTTAGAAGTTAATACCTCCAAACGTTACAAAATGAAAAGTTAATACCCTAGAAGGTGATTTTAAACTATTAGTACCTAAGTATGTTATTTTGTGCAAACCACAGGGACTAACTATGTAATTAACTCTTAATATTTTCTCATCTATACCTTTTATAATTTTCGTAACTAATTGTTTACCCTTTATTTTGTATACCAATTAGATGTGATCGACTATATTTTATTCAATGGTGGCGGCGCAACTTCATTCATTTACTTTATATTTCATATATATTTCGATGTAATTTCTTTTTGTCATTTAATTTCTATATTTTGATTGATGTAATTTTCTTTCGAAGTGTTAATTAATAACTAAAAAAATTAAAGTAGTATAACTGAAGGAAAATAGGCATACAGGGCCTGATGTAACTGGGCAAGTGGTTTCAATATGGGACCCAGGGATCTTTACTAAAGAAAATGTCTTTAAACACCACTCGTTTCTCTTAGTTGCTGGAAAATTGGCAGGAATATATTTCAACAGGGAAAGGAAGGCATGTGGATTTTGGTAGGAGATTTCAACAAAGTAAGCATTCACATCCAAAGGCATCATATTCTCAGTGTGGTGTTTTTAAAATATAAAGAGTATAAAAAGTGGTTGTGAGTGTAGGAAAGGGAAAATGTTACTGTTCATCTGTATATTTGGGGGACACTGTTCACCCCCTATAATTTTTTAATATATTTTGAAAGTGGTTGTGAGTGGAGGAGAGAGAAAAGATAATGATAAAGGTATAAAAAATATTATTTAATTGAAAATGAGAGAGAAAATGTAGTGTTTTTTAGTGTAATTTAGGGTGAAAATATAGTGGGTTAGATGTAAATGCTCTAAGAGAGGAAGAGGATAGAGATGGATGGAGGGTCAAATGTGAATACTCTCACAATCGATTTTTCATCTCTATTTTTATAATTACATTAAAAATTACTAACCTTTCTCTCACATTTTCAATTAAATAATATATGTATATTGAACGGCGAATTTGAATCACTAACGGGCCACTGAAGACTGAAGTATCATCGTGCCACCAGCCGAACCAACCGATCATATTCATCTCCACTAGGCATAATACCTATACACCAATTCAGGAGGAAAACCCTCTTGTGGGAATCGAACTCAGGACTTATTGGTCCCAAAGACTTATATCACCCCCAAGATACCACTAGGGTAGGCTATAGAGTGATTTGCTTTTTATATTTTTGTTATTATATTTTCTCTCTCATCTGCTTACAACCACTATTGAAAAATTATAGACAATGAAAAGAGTCTTACCAAATTTACTATCAACAATAACATTTTCTCTCTTCTTCATTTACAACCACTTTATATCATATATATATATATAGAAAAAGTATATCGTACATTACAGCTTAACGTACTTCACGTACGACAACGTGCGTAATTTGTTCTGTAACATACGTGATTAATGTTTTCAATATATATATAACTCACTCATATAATATAAATATAGAGAATCGAATGTGAATACTCTTACCTTTATCATTTAGTTTATTGAAAATTTATCATTTTAAATGGTAACTTTATTACTTCATATCATTAAGTTGTCACTTTATTGAATTTGGGATTTATTATTTTGTCCTATCAAAATACGTATATTTAAATAATTTTGTTGTGTGTATATATATTATATAAGTTGCTAAAAGAACATTAGTTCCTTTGATTACTTATCCAAGTAATAATAAATTAGATTGTTAACAACAATATGTTAAAAAGAAAGTTTACAGCAGTCGTTTTTATTCTTTAGATAATTTTATCCTTTTCTTTTTACCAAGACTTAAAAATTACAAATTTACACACACTCCAAACAATTGGTGACTAACTGTTGAGGGCTACGGGTATTTAAGTTTAACCTATGGTGGGTCCATGTGAGTTTTCCCCTTCAGTCTTGAGTTCGAGTCTGCTGATAGGGGTTTCTCATTGAGGGGTTTTAAATTGTTGATCTATTGTGCTAGAGGGCTGTCTAACGCGGACCCAGTTAAGACAACGTATGCTAGACCTCCCGACATTCACGAATAATTCACACCTTTCAAAAAAAATTGTTAGGAAACACAAAACTGAAACAAGAACCAAAAAAACAAAGAACAAGCAACTAAAAGTAGTTAGAACAGGAATTAAATACAATAACATCAAAGAACCACAATGAAAAATCAAATCAACTACACCTTTGATTGATGGTCTAACCAACAGAAATTAAAACAAAAACGAAAGCTGATTATGATGAAAACACACCCATATTTTAATAAAGTTAAAAACAAAAAAAAGAAACACATCCATGGTAACAGATCTTATCTTAGTGTTTTTTTTAACACATCTAGGTGTTTTTCTTTAACATACTGTGCTCTTATATAAATATGAATGAAGTGTGTGGGTTTTTGTTTAGAAATCACATAATGACCTATATAGCATGGAATTGAATCAAGTTGCAAGCAGAAGAACAGAATCAGAAATAAATTCATACATAATTAAAGCTCATTGATCAAGAAGATACCTCTCTTTTGCTTGCGATCTTCTTTCTTCAAAATCTGTGGTGAGAATTATGTACTGGAAAGTGTAAACGTAAACGTAAACAAAAGGAGGATTAGTGGGGGGTTTTATAATTGAAAAGAAACAAAATGATTGATTAGTGGGGGGGGGGGGGGGGGGGGGGGGGTTATAATAGTAAGAGTAAGTTACATGTTTGGTCCTTCTTTCTTTCTTTCTTCTTTTGCTTGCGATCTTCTTTCTTCAAAGTCTCTAGACAATAAAGGCTGGAAAGTGTATACACAAACAAAAGGACAGTGATAAGGCTGGAAAGTGTATAAACAAACAAAAGGATAGTGGGGTTTATAATAGTAAGAGTAAGTTACATGTTTGGTCCTTGTGCTTTAAACCAAAGTTTGGTTTTCATCTCTGCGTTTACTTTTTGCATTGGCAGTCCTCAAGGTATTTATTTCTTGCATTTCTAGTTCAAATCGCTAATGGAGTTAGTTTTAACTATTAGTTGAAGGGCAATTTAGCTTAAGAGTTAATAACACGATTGGTCCTTGTGGTTTGTGGAAGGTAATATATATAGTTGGATACTAAGAGTTTAAAGTAATAATATGGGATATTAACTTTCGATTTTGTAACATTTTAGAGTAACTAAGAACTAAGGGTATATTCATCATTTCACATCTTACTATCAAACTTTGTTACTTTTGAGAAACCACGTGAACTTACCGCATAATTAAGTCTTATCATTTAAAACACAACTTTTCTTTTTTTCTTTTATAGTGGCAACAGTACCTACATAAAATTGTTGCAGGACATTACATTCTGTGTTGTTCATTGGCGAAAACTCATAACGGGTCAAACAAGGAAAGTATAAAGATTAAAGCCTTACTGTCACAGCCACCAATGTGCTTGACGCCAATAAAAACATTTGGTACAGATCGTTGGCCAGTCCACTCGTGCAGTGCTGATTGCATCTCACTTCCATCACCTTCAGACATGGATACACACGTCTTTTTAGACATATTTCAGGTAAAACACCGATCAAACTTTTTTTTTAACGACCAACAAAGCAGATGATTTATTGATAAACCAACCGAACTAACCAAATTGTTAGCTCGATACTTTACACCAGCAAAACATCACAGCAGAATACAAAAAACAGACGAGTACATTATACACCCAGACCTTCTAAATCGAATTTTAGCCACCTATCCCATGTTAGGTCCGAGGCTTTAGATCGATTCTTGATCCACAAATAAGCAAGGGCCTTTATCTCTTCCATAACCCTCCCAAAATAAGCTTGCTTCTGCTGGAAAATGATGTTCCGACATAGCCATATACACCAGCTTGACGGTTGTACTACCAAATAGACTGCCTTCTTCCACTTCCTCGACCCGCTAATATTCCAGTTGGGTTGAACCAGATCTTTGGCTGAAAAAGCAAACAAAGTAATGCCTTTGCACCACGACATAACTGCATCCCATACCTTTTGAGCGAAATTACACGAGATAAATAAATGATCGACTGATTCATCTTCAACACCACATAAAACGCAGCGGGTCGATTCAATATACACGTTTCTTCTAACCAATTCCAGTTTTGTTGGAACCCGGTTTTTGGCCACCCTCCAAGCTAGAAAGTTTACTTTAATAGGCGACCACGTATTCCATTCAAATCTAAAGCCATTGTCAAGCACGCTCGAACTTCTCAGCTTTGTTCTTATACTTTTAACTATGAACATGCCTGAAGTATCGAGCATCCACTTCCACTTATCTTCCGAAGCAGTCATCTCCACAGAACTCAACATCTCAAACAGCCTATTAATTTCCAGCAGCTCTGCAGGAGTTAGAGGCCTTCTGTTCCAATGAAAACGCGTAACCAAGCTGCCCCGAACCCAACCGATCCTGTCCTTAACCAGAGCCTGCTTCGACCATTCAATAGCAAACAAGCTGGGGAATCTTAAACTTAGCGGTACCTCGCCAATCCAGCAATCCATCCAGAATTGTATAGCCTGACCACTACCCACAACTCCGCGGATTAATGAAGGCAGACACACTCCCGCCACTTCAAAGTCCTTCGAAATCCCACCAATCTGCTTCCATGGGCTTGATAATGACAACATCATGGGGATGTAATTCCAGTTTGTTGACCCACCATGTATACTCCACACCACCTTCCTCCATAAACTTTTTTCGACCACCTTAAATCTCCACCACCACTTAGCCAATAATGCTAAGTTGGCTTCTTTCAACGAAAAGATTCCCAACCCACCCACTTCCTTAGGAGCCATGACGTCTTCCCATGCCACCCATCTCATTTTTTGTACATCCGCGCCCCCTCCCCACAAAAAAATCCCTTCTAATCCTTTCTAATTGCTTAATGACCTGAACCGGAGCCTTAAACAAAATCAAAAATACGTTGGCCTTCCAAATCGACAAGCGTTTCTTAAAGGTCTCCACCACCGGTACCCAATTTTTTACAAGGTTCATGTCGGTCCCAACTATCAAGCCTAGATGTTTAAATGGAAGCTCCCCAACCCTACACCTAAGTATCTCGGCCAACTGTTGTGTTTCATCCACAGTGACCCCAATCCCGTAAAGCCAACTCTTAGACGCATTCACCCTTAGACCCGAAGCTAAATAAAAACACCGAAACACCGATCAAACTAAGTATAAGAAAGTTTTCAATACAGTTGGCATGATCATACAATTGAAACTCACATAAAGTGAAGTAATGACCAACAATATGTTTGTACCCATGACTCGTAAAAGTTTGTCAAGGTCTCAAAGAACTAAGTTCACGTGTTATTTGCATTCATTTAGATACCAACTACATGTTTGCAATCAGAAATATGGCTACCAACTTCTCTAAGTTGCTTGTCAACAGAAACAATTATGTTAGATCAAAATTGCCTGAAATGTTACAGTGAGGCTCATATAACTGTAAATTCAGCATACGTATACTGATATAAATACATTCGAAATCGATCGAGATCAAGAGAGAGGAACTCACTTTCTAGGTCAAGCTCGATGGTTTTGAACGAAGATCCAAGCTCAGTAAACAACTTCTTAACGCTCACACAGTACGGACAACAAGATTTGCTGACAAAATCAAAATCAATATCAAATATATAACGTAAACATCACCACATAAACATTCATTTAAACACAAATCACCCTCTATATCCATAATAGCCGCTATATATCATATATTCAAATTATATCTATAACATAAACATCGTATACATTAAAATTTAAAAACAAATCAGCCTCTAGATAAGAAGTTCACCTGACCGTGTAGATCAAACCAAGCACACTTTGCAACCGTACCAACTGGTATCGGGCTTACCCTTCCAAAATTAATTGTAATCGCTTCCTCTGAAGCCCAAAAATTGAGGTAAAGAGTAATAAGTTGTGGACCAATTCCCTAAGTTTTCATACCCCAGAACCAGCCTCTCCACATATGGTTGGTCTCTTAAACCAACCGGAATTACAAATTCCTTAAAGGATTCAACGCCTCGACGATACAGGCTACCACTTCTGAGCCTCACTGCTGATATCTCGATTCCGGTCAAATACGATGGAACAACTCCATCAAACAAAATACCGGTACGCGGATGAACAAATGCGCGATATGCATTTATATCAGTATACGATGGAAAAGGCATGGATGTGAACTTCACTTCAGACTTCTCTTGTATCAACTCCCCTTCATCTTGAGTTAACCAATCAGATTAGGAAAGTAATACCCAAAAAGTTGATCGAGACTAACTAAAGGAAACCATAGTGTAAAAAGAAAATAAAAAATTTGAACAAGAAATAAGTAGACGAAAAGAATAAACACCAAGCTTTATTAGAACAAGAAACTTTTAAAATTCATCCAAACACGGTCTGTTCTCTTTCTGCATCATTTAACCTTTTTCTTCTTGAGCCCTAAATCCCTAGATACTCCCTAATTGAGAATCAAATGTTGTAATTTATTCCTTATTATGTTGTGACAATCAACAAATTTGATTCAAGTTGCAATTTAATCCTAATTACGTGGTGATAATCAACAAATCTTATTCAAATTTCGAATCGCTTAACAAGAAATTACAAATTACCTTAAACTGTGCTTCCATCACGTCGATCTGATCTACGAGACCTCCGAGCAGCCTCAATCGCTTCACACTGGCGATTAGCTTCTTGTTTGACTTTTGTGTTGTTCTTAACTGGGGTGGGATGGAACAGACGGGATACTCAAAAGACGAATTGAATTGTGAGATGTCTGTTACGTTTCTTGAGGACAGAGATGGAAAAGATTTTGAGTGTGTGAGTATGGGTGAATGTCGAATTTACTATTCTACCCTTCTATTGTCTTAAAATTTTGATTAGCCCAAGTTACAAGTTTATACCGACACCACAAGGTGTCGTAGTGATTAAAATAATTCAAAAATAGTGGTGACCGAACAAGTATCACCGTGTTTTGAAATCAGATGCAAGGTTCAACGAACTAAAAAAAGAAAAAATCTCATAGGATTTTCAATTGATATTGAAACAAATAAATAATGTTCTCGATCGAAGATGAAAAGCAATGAATATCACAAAATGTTTGATCGATGTTGAAAGAATCGTTAAGAGGTACACCGGAATATTCAACACGAACTTGTGTACCATTATCTTAACACACAATTGCATTAAGATTGTTCTAATACAATAAAACGAACAAGGGGATTTAATATCAATAAACAAATAAATAATTATATAATTAAATCCGTGCATGATGTGAGCAACGAGATTAGCGCAAACCTCAAACTTGTGAAAAACACCACCACAAGGGGATCGTGATCAAACAAATGATTCAATGAAGTCGAAGACCAAACAAGCCTATTATGGTTCAAAACAAATGAAGTGCTTGTTTGGATTATTTCGAATATGATGGCCTCAATCCATCATATGGAACCTTGAATCGAATATGTATTAAAAGCAAGTTCAACAATTGAACTTGATTTAGACACATTCCAACAATGAATTCATGTATCAATAAGAAAGTTTTGACATGGCCACAACAAGAAACCATGTATACTACTCAAAAGAAAATGAGTTTTCCAAGAAAACCGTTGACTCGATACAAAGAAGTCAACATTTTGCAATAATACGGGCATCTAGATCACAACGCAAAGACTGAGTATAGCGAAATAATATATGAAATGTTGATAAAACAACCATCCGAAGTGAAACCACATGCGTAACAAACAATACATGTGTAACATACGAACTTGTTAAGAAACAAGCAAATGAGTATTCGCTATCATAAAAGAAATCCTCGTGGTACAATGACCATTAGGAGGAGTAGAACTGTGAGAATCCACTCACTATATGCAAAAAGTCGAAATTTCAACAAAAGAAATTTAAGGACTTTACCTGGAATTTCGTGTGATAACCGTTGTTAAGTGACATTACCATGGAATGTCGAACATTGCGTATTTGTCATAAGTGAAATAGGGGGATGCGAATGCATGTGACTTCTTTTGCAGCGCCAACCATTGTGATTCTCTTTAGACCAAGTATCGACTGTTGTGAAATCTTGTTTTAACGTACCTCAGCGAGATTCGTGCCGTTTGCTGGATCACGTGGCAAAGTGTTGCATTTCGGTTGTTGTTCTCCCGCTGACGGGATTAGCATAGTTGTTGTCGTGCCAAATTGTGTTTTCCAAAGGCCTTGCCTCAAAAGTCGTGTGTGATATACTCTGAAGTCCGCTGACGTATATGTTAGGGGAGGATTTTCCAATCCTAAGGATCACGGATCCTCAAGTGCTGCCAGGATCATGGATCCTCAATTCTGTTTGAATTAAGGATCCTCAGTAGGTGTTGCAGGATCAGGATTCAGGATCCTTATTGTTATCCTTATACTAACGATTGTCTTCATTGTACGTGAGCTTGTTTTGCAGGAGTATGTGCATGGACTTGGTCTTGCCGATATTCGTGGAGCATATTCCCTCAATATTCCGCACGTGCTTGGCCCTTGTGAACGTTATGGAGATCGTGGGAAGCTTGCACAATTAGCGGATAGTTAGTTAGTTTGGTTATTTCTAATTTAAAAAGGGGATAACAAGCTTGAGTTAGAACACTTGGCTAATTTAGCAAACACACACTCTCGCAACAGCTCTCAATCAGCTCTCAACAGTTTACTTGGCGATTTCATACACTTTTTCACTTTTGCACACTAGTGATCCTTGTAACAAGCATGTTATCATCCTGAGTTGTAACAACCTTTTCATTAATCTTAGTTGGTGATCGGTAGTTTCCATCACCCGAGGTTTTTTATGCTGGAGATCAACTCTTGATCAAGGGCTTTTTCCTCGTATAAATCCTTGTGTCATTTGTTCATTACATTTCTGAGTTATCCTTATCATTGTTCATTGATTCAAGCATCATTCCTCACAACAAAGATTTGGTTACATTATCTTAGCCTGATTTTTTGACCAAAACAGTTTGGCGCCCACCGTGGGGCAATTGGTGCTTCATTCCTAAGAAATTCTTGTTTTTGTGATCATTTCGGTTCATTACAACCAAGCACATGGCTTCTTCAGCAAAGAACACATCAAGTTCAATGCCGGCAGTCACTTCTTCACAGGGCGTTCCACCTTTGCCTCCACCACCTTTTGGATCCCAGAAGAATGCTGAAAATGCTGCAAAGAGATCAAGCCCAATTTTTCCAAAACCACCAACTTCTGTTGTTTCTTCTAACCCTACTACTAGTGATCTTTTTTCTTTGATTTTGCAGATGAGGGATCACATACAGGAGCAGGACAAAACCAACGAAAGGATCCTCCGGGAGATTGGTGATATCAAGAAGCAGAAGAAATCAGGGGAGGATCACTCTCCTCTAATACCAAGATCACTGGATTTCTTCACTCCATTTGTAACTGCCCAGCAATCTGAAGCTCCAGGCATCCAGTATCAGAGTGGACCACTGGGAAGGCGTTATGGAACAACAACTATGAGTCAGGCTTTAGGGTCTCACTTCCAGCCTCAAGGATCCTGTTATTAGCCTTCGGGATCCTCTTTCCAGCATCAGGGATCCTTCGCCAGCTCCGGAGGATATATGGGAATGCACACAGTCCAAGGATCCTCTCAGGTTCAAGGATCCTCCTTTCAGGTTCAAGGATCCTCTCAGCATCAAGGATCCAATATCTTCTAGGATCAAGGATTCTTAAGAAGTGTGCAGCCTCCAAGTTCGGATGTTCATCAAGGAGACTTCATACCAATGCATATCATTGCTTCCTCTGGTCCTTCAATCATACCAGAATCCCGTCAATATGGATTCACATCTGCAATTCCAAACTTGAATCCTATGGGAGGTAACACTTTTAATAATTCTTATAACACTGACCATGGCTCTATGCAGGATACAGGTATCAATCAAGCTATGGCTAGGGAATTACAGAAGCTTAAGGATATGATATCCAGCGTTCCAGGAGTGGTTAAGCCCATCCCTGAAATTGCAGATGGGAGCCATAGGATATCTCGTTTTGCACCACCTATTTGTGATGCTCAGATACCCAAAAGGTTCCAGATACCAACTATGAAGCTATATGATGGTTCGACGGATCCAGAGGAGCATGTAGCTCAATACAGAGAGAGGATGGAGATCAATCCAATTCCTGAGAGGTTAAAGGAAGTATGTCTATGCAAGGGTTTTGGATCCACACTCACAGGATCAGCTCTTAGATGGCTGCTAAGTCTTCCCCCTTACTCTATTACTTCATTTGCTAATCTAGTTAACCTGTTTAATAGTCAATTCTCATGTAGTAGAAAATTTGAACGATTAACTAGTGACCTATATAGGGTAACACAAGGTCAAAATGAATCACTTAGAGATTATATCACTAAATTTAGTAAGGAATCCTTAGATATCCCTAACCTGGATATAGCTACGGCTGTAGAAGCCTTTAAAATGGGTTTACTTAGGGATTCATTGTTCTATGATGATCTTGTCATGACCCCTTGCAGGAATCTTGATGAAGTAAGAACCAGGGCCCTTAGATTCATCTGGCTAGAGGATGATAAAAGGATCTAGGAAAGACTGGCAGGATCCTCGAAGCAGGAAAAGCAAGGATCCTACTTCAAGAACAACAAGTTCAAGCCTTATAATAAGTATGACAACCAGAACGTGCATGCAGTAGAACAGGAAGAGGATGATGAAGATTATCCTCCCATTTCTGAATACTGTTTTTCTGTTGATAACAATGAACTGATCCTTGCAATGCAGAATTTAGGTGAAAAAGCAAGATGGCCTAGAAAAAGTGATAAACCAGCCGCTACAAAAGACAAATCCAAATGGTGTGCATATCACGAGGATTTTGGGCATCTCACTGAAGAGTGTATTGCACTGAGAAAAGAGATTGGTTATTTGTTAAGCAAGGGGCATTTGAAAAAGCTTTTGGGAAGAAAGAAGTCAAGGATCCAGGATCCTAAAAGGATCCCAGAAAAAGCTCCTGCTCCCCCAGCAGATGCACAGGTCATAAACTTCATATCCGGTGGATCAGATGGATAATGGAGATAGACCCATCCGAACGTCTACTGTTACACAGGAAAAAGTTATAACTTTTGATGAGGATGATCGTGTTGATGTTCAGGATCCTCATCATGATGGTCTTGTTATTACTTTATTCATATCTAACCATTTTGTTCGCATGATCCTAATCGATGGAGGAAGCTCGGTGAATATCATTCAGCTTGATGTCCTCAAGAAGATGAACATCCCTGAATCAGATATAATCCCAAGATCCTCAGTTCTTGTGGGATTCAGCGGAGAAACCAAGAATACATTGGGGGACATTAAACTTCCCATCTACATTGAAGGACTTCATTCTTATCAAAAATTTTGTGTAATAGATTGCTTATCCTGTTGCAATGTTATCCTTGGCTGGCCATGGATACATGACATGAAGGCAGTTGCATCTACTTACCATCAATGTGTGAAGCTTCCTAGTCCATGGGGGGTGATAAAGATTGAGAGTGACCAGCAAGAAGCAAAGAATTGTTATACCTCATCAATGAAGCCAGCCTCAAGACCAAGGGAGCAATAGCAACTAAAGTATCCTCCAAGGGACGTCTTGGAGGCAAGAGAACAGGATGTGAAAGAAATCCTTATGGATCCTCATGATCCTGAATCCAGAGTCTTCATAGAATCAGGGATCCTCAGCAACATTGAACAGGATCTAGTATCCTTCCTTAAAAGGAGAAAAACTACTTTTTCCTGGAAGCATGAAGACATGACAGGTATCTCTAAGGATATAATCACTCATAAACTTGGCATTGACAGGTCATTCAAGCCAATTCATCAAAAAAAGGAGTAAGTTTGCACCTGAAAGAAATGCTATTATCCAGGAAGAAGTAGATAAACTACTCCGGGCAGGTATGATAAGAGAGGTCAAGTATCTAAGGTGGTTAGCCAATGTGGTTGTTGTTCAAAAGAAAAATGGAAAGTGGAGGGTATGTGTCGATTTTACTGATTTAAACAAGGCATGTCCCAAAGATCCTTTCCCATTACCCCACATTGACTCCATGGTGGATGCTACCGCGGGTCATGAGTTGTTGACTTTTATGGATGCTTCATCTGGATTTCAACAAATTCAGATGGAACCATCTGATCAAGAGGATACAACCTTTATGACCCCAACTGGTATATATTGTTATATTGCCATGCCATTTGGACTAAGGAATGCAGGTGCTACTTATCAAAGGCTAGTCAATATGATGTTCAAGGAACAAATTGGACGCACTATGGAAGTCTATATAGATGACATGGTGGTTAAGTCCAAGAAAGTTGAGGATCACCTTAGAGACTTGGAGGAAGCATTCGATATCCTTGATAAATTTAATATGAAACTAAATCCTTCCAAGTGTCACTTTGGTGTTAAAGCAGGTAAATTCCTAGGCTATATGGTGACTAAAAGAGGCATTGAAGCAAGTCCAGAGCAAATTAAGGCTAGTGTGAATATCAAATCTCCTGCCAATGCCAAGGATGTGCAAAGGTTGACAGGAAGGATCGCAGCCTTGAATAGGTTCATATCAAAATCATCATAAAAGTGCAAGGAATTCTACGACATTTTGAGAAAGAACAAGAAATTTGAGTGGACTGAAAAGCATGAAAGTGCTCTCAAAGCCCTTAAGGATTACCTATCCTCAGCTTCTGCCTTGATGAAACCAGAAAAAGGGGATATATTATCCTTATTGTTAGGGGAGGATTTTCTAACAATTAGTGATCCTTATTTGTTATCCTAATTGGTGATCCTTACTTCTGTGACAGGTGGTGATCCTCAGAAGAGCTTTAGGATCAGGATCATGGATCACTTTAAGGATCCTCGTACTAACGATTGTTTACTTATGTTTTGTAATATCTCGCAGGTATATTAAGCTTGACCAAGTCTTGGCGACATTCCTGGAGAATATTCCTAAACTATTCTGCACGTGCTTGGCTGAAAATGGACGTTGTGGAGAACGTGGAAGCTTGGCACGAAAGTCGGATAGTTAGTTTAGGTGGTTATTTCTATTTTAAAAAGGGAGTAACGAGCTACTAGAAAACACTTAGTCATTTCTCAGTTACACACACTCGCAAACACGCTCATACAAGCTCTCGTTCAAACACTTAGCAACTTCATACGCTTTTCACACACTTCACCGTAGTGATCCTTGTACCTAGCTCGTTACTATCCGAAGTTGTAAACATTTAACCATTTATTTTAGCTTGGTGATTGGTAGTTTCCATCACCCGGGGTTTTTTGTGCCGGAGATCAACTCTTGATCAAGGGCTTTTTCCCCGTATAAATCTTTGTGTTGTTTGTGCACTTTACATTGAAGTGATCCTCATCACTGTTATACATTTTAAGCATCATTCCCCTAAACAAAGAGTTTGGTTGCAATATCCTCATCAGATTTTCTGACCAAAACAGTTTGGCGCCCACCGTGGGGCAATTGGTGCTTCGTCCTTAGAAAAATTCGCATTTCTGTGCTCATTTCGGTTCGCTACAACCAAGCAAATGGCTTCCTCAGCGAAGAATGCTTCAAATTTGATGCCCTCATTCACTTCTTCTCAAGGCGTTCCTGCTCTGCCTCCACCACCTTCTGGATCCCAGAAGAATGCTGAGAATGCTGCGAAGAAACCAACTCCCATTTTCTCAAAACCTCCAACTTCTTCTGCTTCTTACACTCCCACTACTAGTGACATGTTTACTTTGATTTTGCAGATGAAGGATCAGATACGGCAACAGGATAAGACCAATGAGAGGATTCTCAAAGAAATTGGAGATCTCAAGAAACAAAAGACGACGACAGAGGATCATTCCCCACTGGTGCCGAAATCCCTGAATTTTGATACTCCAGTGATTACTTCTCAACCATCGGTGGTTCCAGACGTTCAATATGCGGGTGGACCAAAAGGAGTGCACTACGGAACAACAGCTATGACCCAGGCACTAGGTTCATATTTCCAGCCAGCAGGATCCTATCCCCAGCATATGGGATCCCTCACGAGTACAGTAGGATATTCAGGAATGCAGCAGGTTCAAGGATCCTCCTTCGTTCCAGGATCATCCCAGGTTCAAGGATCCTCCTTCGTTCCAGGATCATCCCAGGTTCAAGGATCCTCCTTCGTTCCAGGATCATCCCAGGTTCAAGGATCCTCCTTCGTTCCAGGATCATCCCAGGTTCAAGGATCCTCCTTCGTTCCAGGATCATCCCAGGTTCAAGGATCCTCCTTCGTCCCAGGATCATCCCAGGTTCAAGGATCCTCCTTTGTTCCAGGATCATCCCAGTTTCAGGGATCCTTCCAGATGCCAGGATCCTTGAGGAGTTTGCAAACAGGAAGTTCAGATGTCCATCAAGGAGATTTTATTCCAATGCAGACCAATGCCTCTGCTGGTCCCTCGATCATTCCAGAGTCTCAACAATATGGATTAACCTCCATACTTCCTAACTTGAATCCAATGGGAGGTAACACTTTTAATAATTCTCATACTACTAACCATGGTCTTATGCAGGATCCAGGTATCAATCATGCCATGGCCAGAGAATTGCAAAAGCTAAAGGATATGATCTCGAGTGTTCCGGGAGTAGTCAAACCTATTCCAGAGATTGCAGATGGGAGCCACAAGATATCTCGCTTTGCACCACCAATCTGTGATGCTGAGATACCCAAGAGGTTCCATGTGCCTACAATGAAACTGTATGATGGTTCGACGGATCCTGAAGAACACATAGCACAATACAGGGAGAGGATGGAGATCAATCCAATCCCAGAAAAGCTAAAGGAAGCATGCCTATGCAAAGGATTCGGATCCACTCTTACTGGATCAGCTCTCAAATGGCTGCTAAGTCTTCCTCCCTATTCTATTACCTCATTTGCAAACCTAGTTAACTTGTTTAATACTCAGTTTTCCTGTAGTAGAAAATTTGAACGATTAACTAGTGATTTATATAGGATAACCCAGGGTCATAACGAATCATTAAGAGATTACATTACTAAATTCAGTAAAGAATCCTTAGACATTCCCAACTTAGATATAGCCACGGCTGTTGAGGCCTTCAAGATGGGACTGCTTAGGGATTCGTTATTTTATGATGATCTTGTTATGACACCATGCAGGAACCTAGATGAGGTAAGAACCCGGGCCCTCAGGTTCATCCAGCTAGAGGATGATAAGAGGATCCAGGAGAGGTTAACAGGATCCTCAAAACAGGATAAGCAAGGATCCTCATTCAGGAACAACAAGTTCAGATCCTACAACAGATCTGATAATCAGAACGTGCATTCTGTTGATCAAGAAGAGGATGATGAGGATTATCCTCCAATTTCTGAATATTGTTTTAGTGTTGATAACAATGAACTAATCCTTGCTATGCAGAACCTAGGTGATAAAGCTAGATGGCCGAGAAAGAATGATAGGCCAGCTGCAACTAAGGATAAATCAAAGTGGTGTGCATATCATGAAGATTTTGGGCACCTCACAGAAGAATGCATTGCATTAAGAAAGGAAATTGGATACTTGTTGAGCAAAGGGCATCTAAAAGAGTTGTTGGGAAGAAAAAAGTCAAGGACTCAGGATCCTGAAAGGATCCCTGAGAAGGCTCCAGCTCCTCCAGCAGATGCACAAGTGATAAACTTT
Organism: Helianthus tuberosus; assembly: GCA_030545235.1. Taxonomy (NCBI): domain Eukaryota; kingdom Viridiplantae; phylum Streptophyta; class Magnoliopsida; order Asterales; family Asteraceae; genus Helianthus; species Helianthus tuberosus. Next base: position 9,527,072 of record CM060362.1, read on the forward strand.
ATTTCTGGAGGATCCGACATTTGTGGCACATCCTTCTCAGGAGCTAAGAGGCATGCAAAGGAAACTAAAATGGATAATGGAGAAAGACCAGTTCGAACATCAAGTGTCTCCGAAGGAAAAGTCATAACCTTTGATGAAGAGGATCGTGTTGATATCCAGGATCCTCATCACGATGGTTTAGTTATTACTCTTTTTATATCTAACCATTTTGTCCGCAGGATCCTAATAGACGGAGGAAGTTCAGTGAACATTATCCAGCTTGATGTTCTAAAGAAGATGGGTATCCCTGAATCAGAGATCATACCAAGATCCTCCGTGCTCGTGGGATTTAGTGGCGAAACTAAGAACACCCTGGGGGACATTAAACTCCCAATATATATTGAAGGCTTACACTCTTATCAAAAGTTTTGTGTTATTGACTGTTTATCTTGTTGTAATGTTATCCTTGGCAGGCCCTGGATACACGATATGAAAGCAGTCCCATCTACTTACCATCAATGTGTGAAGCTCCCTAGTCCTTGGGGAATAGTAAAGATTGATAGCGATCAGCAGGAAGCCAAGAATTGCTACACTTCATCGATGAAACCAGCTTCGAAGTCAAGGGAGCAATAGCAATCAAGGTATCCTCCAAGGAGTGTCTTGGAGGCCAGAGAGCAGGATGTGGTAGAAATCCTCATGGATCCTGATGATCCTGAATCCAAAATCTATATCGGGTCAGGGATCCTTGGTGAAATAAAAGAAGACCTCGTATCCTTCCTCAAAAGGAGAAAGACTACCTTTGCATGGAAACACGAAGACATGACTGGTATATCCAAGGATGTTATCACTCACAAGCTCGGCATCGACAGATCCTTCAAACCAATCCATCAAAGGAGAAGGAAGTTTGCACCAGAAAGGAATGCCATTATCCAGGAAGAGGTAGAGAAATTGCTCCGGGCAGGTATGATTAGAGAGGTCAAGTATCCAAGATGGTTGGCCAATGTGGTTGTTGTTCAAAAGAAAAACGGAAAGTGGAGGGTATGTGTCGATTTTACCGATTTAAATAAGGCATGTCCCAAGGATCCTTTCCCTTTACCCCACATTGACTCCATGGTGGATGCAACTGCGGGTCATGAACTGTTAACTTTTATGGATGCTTCATCTGGATTTCAACAAATCCAAATGGAACCATCCGACCAAGAGGATACAGCCTTCATGACTCCAACTGGTATATATTGCTATATTGCTATGCCGTTCGGATTGAGAAATGCAGGTGCAACGTACCAAAGGCTGGTGAATATGATGTTCAAGGATCAGATTGGACAAACTATGGAGGTTTACATAGATGATATGGTGGTAAAATCCTTAAAAGCTGAGGATCACCTAAGAGGCTTGGAGGAAGCATTCGATATCCTTGACAAATATAACATGAAGCTTAATCCTTCAAAATGTCATTTTGGTGTTAAAGCAGGTAAATTCTTAGGATACATGGTGACTAAGAGAGGCATCGAAGCTAGCCCGGAACAAATCAAAGCAATAGTGAACATCAAATCTCCGGCCAACGCTAAGGATGTTCAAAGGTTAACAGGAAGGATAGCAGCCTTGAACAGATTCATATCCAAGTCCTCCGAGAAGTGTAAAGAATTCTATGATATCCTAAGGAAGAACAAGAAATTTGAGTGGACGGAGAAGCATGAAAATGCTTTAAAAGCCCTCAAAGATTACCTATCCTCGGCCCCGGCTTTGATGAAACCAGAAAAAGGTGATGTGTTATCCTTGTATCTTGCAGTATCCTCAAAAGCAGTAAGTGCGGTCCTTGTTAAGGATCATCAAGGTACACAACATCCTGTCTATTATGTAAGTAAAAGTTTACTTGATGCCGAATCCAGGTATTCACACCTTGAAAAGCTTATTCTTGCATTAATAATGGCATCTACCAAGTTAAGACATTATTTTGAAACTCATGTTATCATTGTTAAAACTAATTTTCCAATTAAGAATGTCCTCAGGAAACCAGAGATGTCGGGAAGAATGGCTAAGTGGGCAGTGAAATTGAGTGCATACGATATAAGATATGAGCCTAGGACAGCCATCAAATCCCAAGCATTAGCTGACTTTGTGGCTGATTTCAGTAGTGATTTACAAGAAGAAGCTGAGCTAGAAGTCCAGCAGCTAGAAGAGACTAAGGATCCTTGGATACTTTATACTGATGGATCCTCAAATGTCAAAGGCACAGGGCTCGGAATACTACTAAAATCGCCACAGGGGGACATAATACCCCATTCTATAGCTTGTGAGTTCCAAACCACTAATAATGAGGCTGAATATGAAGCCTTAATCGCTGGTTTGCAAATTGCAAAACATATGGGGATCAGGTATCTTGAGGTATACGTAGACTCTCTGTTGATTACAAACCACTTTAATGGATCATATGCTGTTAAAGGTGAAAAGCTAACCAAATATTTGGAGATAGTCAAAAGTATGGCACTCTCTTTTGTTTCCTTTAGTTTGTCACAGGTACCAAGGGAAGAAAATACGGAAGCTGATGCATTGGCTAACTTAGGATCATCTTTGAAGATCCCACAGGATATCAGGATTCCCATTATCCATATCCTGACCCCGGCTATCGAGGATCACCAGACTATGGAGATAGGAGATGATTCTGCAGTTATCCCTAGTGAGGATACTCAATCCTATTCAGGATCAGGATCATGGATCTCATCAATTATGAGATACTTACAACATGGAGAGATTCCTATAGGAGAAAACCCTAGGGCTTTCAAATCTAAGGTATCTCAATTCACAATTTTAAATAATATGTTGTATAGACGTTCTCTTGCAGGACCATACTTGAGATGCATTGAGGATCCTGAAGTTCAAGAAGTTTTAAAAGACTTCCATGAAGGAGATTGTGGGAACCACACTAGGGGCAGGGCTTTATTTTCAAGGATCCTGAGGACAGGATACTACTGGCCAACCATGAAGAAAGATGCTGTGGAGTATGCCAGAAGATGTGATCCTTGCCAGAGACACAGCAATATCCTTCATCAACCAGCTGAATTATTGCATCCTATATCCTCCTCTTGGCCATTTATGAGATGGGGTATGGATATAGTTGGAAAGCTCCCTAAGGCACCTGGTGGGAAAGTATTCATGCTAGCTATGACTGATTACTTCTCCAAGTGGATAGAGGCTGAAGCTTTTGCTCAAGTTAGAGAAAAGGAAGTTATATCCTTCATTAAAAGAAATATTATAACTAGATTTGGAATTCCTTCTGAGATTATATGTGATAATGGTTCCCAATTTATTGGGGGCAGAACCACTAACTTTTGTGACAGCTGGGGGATTAAGATGATAACATCAACACCAGTCCACCCACAAGCTAATGGTCAAGCAGAATCATCCAACAAGATCATCATCAACAACTTGAAGAAGAAGCTTGGATCCAAGAAAGGGAAATGGGCAGAAGAACTACCCTATGTGCTCTGGGCTGATAGGACAACCCCTAAGAATGCTACTGGTCAAACACCATTCTCTTTGGTGTTTGGGGCAGAATCAGTGATCCCAACAGAAATGGTGGTTCCTACTGCTAGAACAAGTACCCGTGATCCTGAAGAAAATGATGAAAACTTGGCTCAAGACCTGGATACTATTGAAGAAATCAGGGATATGGCTAGGATCAGGATGGCCAGTTATCAACAAAGAATGGCTGGTGCTTACAACAAAAATGTCAGGATCAGGAGGTTTCAAGTTGGAGATATGGTGTTAAGGAAAGCATTTCAGAATACCACCAATCCTGCTGATGGAAAATTGGCTCCAAAGTGGGAAGGCCCTTATTTGATTGAAGCTGAAGCAGGAAAGGGGGCATATAGATTGCTAACCATGGAAGGTGATTTGCTACCGAGAGCTTGGAATGCTGTCCACTTGAAGAAATATTTCATGTGAGCAGGATCCTTGTGGCATAGGTGATCCTCACGATAGGGATATCCTTAAAGGATCCTCAAAGTATAGGTGATCCTTACTCAGGTAATATCCTAATCTTGAACTATTTCATTTCTTTATTTTCTCATATAAGGATAAGGATCATGTATCCTTTATCCATTTCTCACGAAAGTTCAAGTTTTGAAAGTTCAGGTATCTTTGGCACAACGTTGGTTATCCACAGAAGCAATCCGTCTTTTGGGTTTAACCCCAGTTATTCGGGCTTGTCCCCAGATTTCGCCTGTAGCGCACGATGATCCTGGTACAGTTCAAGGCTTTGGGACCAGTACTCGTTCTAGGGGCTGATAATTCCATTGTTCTGGCTATGCTTAGGATCCTACGTATAATGGTAGACGTACCATACATCCGTTCATAAGGTTTCTAACGTTTTCACGTTAGCTAAGGTTTCTAACGTTTTCACGTTAGCTAAGGTTTTGGCATCTTCATGTCACTAAGTTTGGATAGTCGCCAGTTAGGGCCATACTCCAGTTTACATACGATCTTTGGGCTTGTCCCCAGTTATCCTTGGGCTTGTCCCCAGTTATCCTTGGGCTTGTCCCCAGTTATCCTTGGGCTGGTCCCCAGTTGCTAACTCTTTTCTTATATTGGCTTAGTCCCAAGTTATGCTCTATTTCAGGTCCTTGAAGATAGGCAGCTAGGGATCCTGGATCCTTATCTCACTCTAAGGTTTATCTTATAGTTATCCTTATTATGGTTAGGATTCTAACTTGGATCCTCAGGTATGATCCTTAACTCTTTTGATTTTATTATTCTTCTAAATAACCCTTATACTTGACAACTGAACTTGTATTTCTTAAATCATATCACTTTTTAACCTATCGGTTATGGGATATGTGATCCTTGTTCATATCCTAAACTTTTTGGATATCTTTTCTAATTTTTCGAGGCTTGATAAGTATAAACAGATTGAACATTATAACAGTTGGAAAGTAAGATATTAAAAAGGATAACAACACATGATAAGCGACAAAAGGTTAAGTTTTTATTTATCAACATAACGTTAACCCTTTAAAGGTTGTCAAAATTACCTACCCGAGCATCTACCAGCAAAACGTGGCCCGTCCGCTGGGGTAGGTAAAGGGTGTCCATGATAATAAGTTCAAAAGTAGTGCAGGAAATAAAGACGGAAGGATAACGAGTGGCTTCATCCCCCAAACAGAGGATCCATCCACCACCTATTATCCTGCCTATTGTCCAAAGGATCATACATGATCCTTAATCCTAAAACCTATTGTTCAAAGTACAAACCATGAAATTGTTTTAAACATCACAACCATCAAACTAAAAAATTGGGCTCCGGCCTTGGCACATATATCCATCATCGCCCAATTATGCAGCCTACACCTTTGCTGCATCCTCTTCTCCTCCAGCTGCGGTATCCTTCACCTGATCCTTCCCACTGCCACTTGCTTCAATTGCCAAGACCTCCGTAGCCTCCTCCTCGTCATCCTCAAGATCAGCCAACCTTGCCTTCCAACCCTCAACATCCCAGCTGTTTTTATCAAAGCTAGGATCTTGAGCTTCCTGGGCCATCTTCAATTTTGTCTGGTACATCGTGATGGCGGCAGAGACCTTAGCATTTTCAATAAGGTCATGCTTTTCATAGTCAAGGTCGATCAGAAGTTTGGCTGTCTTAGTCTTCTCATCTAGGAGTTCCTTCCGAGCATCAGCAAGTGCAAGATCCTTGAGCACGGCAACCTGTTGGAGGTCGGCAATCTTTTTATCTTGATCCTCAACGTGGCCCACATAATCCTCAATCTCAGCAAATTTCTGCAAAAGAAAAGGATAAAGGCAGTTCAAGACCAAGTGATCCTCATACGAAGTAGGATACATAGGCAGAATAAAGGATCCTTACATCATTGAAGTATTCAAGGAACTGGTGGCGGATCAGTGGTAGACCCTGAAGATCCTCAGCATCAGAAGTTTTCCTCTTCTTGACACCCTTTCCTTTAGTGGGTGCCTTTGGAATGGAAATGCTAGGACTGGTGGTGGATCTCTTCTTCCTGGGTCGAACAAGATCAAGGTCAGCCGTGTTGAATTGGGATACAGGCTTGGCAGATTTTCCAGCGCCTACACATTCATAGCAAGATGAGTATCCTTATCCTATTTCAATTTATTTATTTATTCTAATATTCAAACTATGTAAAAGGTAGGATACTTACTTGACATGGTAATGGAACCTGAGGATACTTCTTGTGAGTCTTGGGTGTCTATCTTGAATGTCCTTGTTTCAGGATCAAGCTTCCAGAAAGCAGCGAGCCTATCCTTGGTTTCAGGTGATGTGATGATGTGTGAGACAGAAATAGCCGTGTGATACAAAATAAAAAGGATTAGTGATCCTATTACAAAAACAAGACTACTTGGTGATCCTTCTCAGGATCCTCTGTCCTACCATTGGTGGACCACTCCCTTGGTAAATGTTTTCCATCTGGAATGGTATCCCTTCTCACAAAGAAGAAGCGACGTTTCCAATCTTTGTCATTCTTGGTGACTTTAAGAAGGGGATGTTCTGCACTGGGTTTTCGTTTGAATAGATAACGGTGGGATCCAAAGGTGGTAACATCATATAATTGTGTCAGCTCTGACATGCCTAAATCAATACCCTCCTGTTCGATGATCCTCTCTAGGGTGTATAAAACCCTCCAAATTATCGGCATGGCTTGAATGTAAGATATGCCAGTAAGGGAAAAGAAGGATTGTGTGAATTCCGGAAAAGGATATGTGTACCCTATAGCAAATGGAGTAACTGGAAAGGCAACCCATGTTTCCGAAACATAGTCGCTCAAGGCAGTTGGATCGAAAGGTTTGAAAAAGACATTCGCCGGAAAACGGTGACGGATGTTATCTATTTGTGCATCGTTAAAGCAACACCTCTCGTTCACCGAGTCCTTGATGATCTTCTGACTCTTCAGAGGGCTATCCTTTTTGTGATCCTTGGCCGGAGAACGTCGGAGCAACATTTTCGAAGTGATAAAGATAAAGAAAGAAGAACAGAGTAAGAAGGGGAGAGAGAGGAGAAAGAGATACCTGATTGATCTTCAACTGAGATTATAAAGGGAGTTCCTTTCGAATTTAAATGCATATTGATCCTATCCCTATCTCTATTTATAATTATGATTCTGCAGGATTGTCACTTCCGTGACATCATCATCGCAACGGCTAGTTCTATTCTAACGGCTACATATCCGTTAGTTTGTTACGGATAAGATCAAGAAAATATAACTCACACATTTACAATTTTACTCCTTATATTTTGGGGGCAATTGTTAGGGGAGGATTTTCTAACAATTAGTGATCCTTATTTGTTATCCTAATTGGTGATCCTTACTTCTGTGACAGGTGGTGATCCTCAGAAGAGCTTTAGGATCAGGATCATGGATCACTTTAAGGATCCTCGTACTAACGATTGTTTACTTATGTTTTGTAATATCTCGCAGGTATATTAAGCTTGACCAAGTCTTGGCGACATTCCTGGAGAATATTCCTAAACTATTCTGCACGTGCTTGGCTGAAAATGGACGTTGTGGAGAACGTGGAAGCTTGGCACGAAAGTCGGATAGTTAGTTTAGGTGGTTATTTCTATTTTAAAAAGGGAGTAACGAGCTACTAGAAAACACTTAGTCATTTCTCAGTTACACACACTCGCAAACACGCTCATACAAGCTCTCGTTCAAACACTTAGCAACTTCATACGCTTTTCACACACTTCACCGTAGTGATCCTTGTACCTAGCTCGTTACTATCCGAAGTTGTAAACATTTAACCATTTATTTTAGCTTGGTGATTGGTAGTTTCCATCACCCGGGGTTTTTTGTGCCGGAGATCAACTCTTGATCAAGGGCTTTTTCCTCGTATAAATCTTTGTGTTGTTTGTGCACTTTACATTGAAGTGATCCTCATCACTGTTATACATTTTAAGCATCATTCCCCTAAACAAAGAGTTTGGTTGCAATATCCTCATCAGATTTTCTGACCAAAACACTTATATCTAGCGGTATCCTCTAAAGAAGTAAGTGCGGTCCTTGTTAAGGATCACGAAGGTACACAACATCATATCTATTATGTAAGTAAGAGTTTGCTTGATGCTAAATCCAGGTATTCACATTTAGAAAAACTTATTCTTGCTTTGATTATGGCATCTACTAAACTAAGAGATTATTTTGAAACTCATGCCATTATTGTTAAGACTAATTTTCCAATTAAGAATGTTCTCAGGAAACCTGAAACGTCAGGAAGAATGGCTAAGTGGGCAGTGAAGCTTAGTGCTTATGATATAAGATATGAACCAAGGACTGCCATCAAATCCCAAGCCTTAGCTGACTTTGTGGCAGATTTTAGTAGTGACTTGCAAAAGGAAGCTGAGTTAGAAGTCCAACCGTTGGAAGAGACTAAGGATCCTTGGATACTCTTCACTGATGGAGCCTCTAATGTCAAAGGAACAGGACTTGGAATACTACTAAAATCGCTACAGGGGGACATAATACCCCACTCCATAGCTTGTGAGTTTCAAACTACTAACAATGAGGCTGAGTACGAAGCCTTGATAGCTGGTTTGCAAATTGCCAAGCATATGAGGATCAGGTATCTTGAGGTACATGTAGATTCATTGTTAATTACTAATCACTTTAATGGATCCTATGCTGTTAAAGGTGAAAAGCTAATCAAATACCTAGAGATAGTCAAGGAATTGGCACTCTCTTTTGTTTCTTTTAGTCTGACACAGGTACCCAGGGAAGAAAATGCAGAAGCTGATGCATTGGCCAATCTAGGATCATCCTTGAAGATCCCAGAAGATATCGAGTTTCCTATTATCCATATCCTAACCCCTGCTATTGAGGATCATGTAGCCATGGAGATAGGAGAGGATTCTGCAATCATCCCTAGTGATGATACACAATCTCATTCAGGATAACCTTCTGGGGTAGCCCAGTTGGCCAGCCTCACCCACCCTCTCCCTAGAGGTCCCGGGTTCGAATCTTGGTGTCCGCAACCCACGGCCAAGCTCTTCGCTCTCGGTTGGGTATTCACCCCCAGGCAGCTATGGGGCTAAGCTAGCTTGTGGAGTGTGATCACTCCAGCGGTTGGGAGGACCGTGGAATATCCCCCCCCCCCCCACAATCTCATTCAGGATCATGGATCCTTCCAATCAAAAGATATATCCAACATGGAGAGATTCCTACAGGAGAAAACCCTAGGGCTTTCAAAATTAAGGTATCTCAGTTTACAATATTGAATAATGTATTATATAAACGATCTCTTGCAGGACCATATCTATGATGCATTGAGGATCCTGAAATCCAAGAAGTCCTAAAGGATTTTCATGAAGGAGATTGTGGAAACCACACTGGGGGCAGGGCATTATTCTCAAGGATCCTGAGGACAGTATACTATTGGCCTACTATGAAGAAGGATGCTGTGGATTATGCCAAAAAGTGTGATCCTTGTCAGAGACATAGTAACATCCTTCACCAACCAGCAGAGCTCTTGCATCCTATACTCTCTTCTTGGCCATTCATGAGATGGGGGATGAATATAGTTGGTAAACTTCCCAAGGCACCTGGTGGAAAAGTGTTCATGCTTGCTATGACTGATTACTTCTCCAAGTGGATAGAGGTTGAAGCCTTTGCTCAAGTCAGAGAAAAAGAAGTGATATCCTTTATCAAAAGAAATATTATTACTAGATTTGGTATCCCTTCTGAAATTGTTTGTGATAATGGATCCCAATTTTTTAGGAGTAGAACTACTAACTTTTGTGACAGCTAGGGGATTAAGATGATAACATCAACACCAGTCCACCCACAAGCTAATGGTCAGGCAGAATCATCCAACCAGATCATCATCAACAATTTGAAGAAGAAGCTTAGATCCAAGAAAGGAAAGTGGGCAGAAGAACTACCTTATGTACTATGGGCTGATAGGACAACTCCCAAGAATGCTACTGGCCAAACTCCATTTTCTTTGGTATTTGGAGCAGAATCAGTGATCCCTACAGAGATGGTGGTTCCTACTGCAAGAACAAGCATCCGTGATCCTGAAGGAAATACTGAAAACTTGGTTCAAGACTTGGATACTATAGAAGAACTCAGGGATTCGGCAAGGATAAGGATGGCTAGTTATCAACAAAGGATGGCTGGAGCCTACAATAAGAATGTCAGGATCAGGAAATTCCAAGTTGGTGATATGGTATTGAGGAAAGCATTTTAAAATACCACCAATCCTGCTGATGGAAAGTTGGCACCAAAGTGGGAAGGCCCCTATTTGATTGAAGCTGAAGCAGGAAATGGGGCATATCGATTGCTAACAATGGAAGGTGATTTGCTACCAAGAGCTTGGAATGTTGTCCACCTGAAGAAATACTTCATGTAACAAGGATCCAGGATCCTTAACTATTTTCATGACAAGTATCCTCGAAGGATCCTTAGAGGATAGATGATCCTCATTCTTTTGGTCAAAAAATCTGATGAGGATATTGCAACCAAACTCTCTGTTATGGGGGATGATGCTAATAATATGGAACAATGACAAGGATCACTTCAATGTAAATTGCACAAACAACACAAGGATTTATACGGGGAAAAAGCCCTTGATCAAGAGTTGATCTCCGGCACAAAAAACCCCGGGTGATGGAAACTACCGATCACCAAGCTCAAATAAATGAATAAATGTTTACAACTTCGGATAGTAACGAGCTAGGTACAAGGATCACTAGAATGTAACGTGTAAAAGGTGTATGAAATTGCTAAGTGTTTGAACGAGAGCTGGTATGAGCGTTTGTACGAGTGTGTGTGTAACTCAGAAATGACTCAGTGTTACTAACTAGCTCGTTACCCCTTTAAAATAAGAAAATAACTAGCTAACAAACTTTCCGACTTTCGTGCCATGCCTCCACGTTCTCCACAACGTCCATTTTTGGCCAAGCACGTGCGAGATAGTCTGGGAATATTCTCCAGGAATGTCGCCAAGACTAAGTCCGAGTTGAACTTCCTGCAAAACATTCACAAATTCAAAATAGACAACCGTTAGTCCTGGGATCCGTGTAGTGATCCATGATCCTGATCCTGTAACAGTTCTGAGGATCACTATCTGTCACAGAAGTAAGGATCACTAAAGAGGATAATAACTGAGGATCACGGTTCATTTAGAAATCCACCCCTAACAATTGCCCCCAAAATATAAGGAGTTAAATTGTAAATATGTGAGTTATATTTTACTGATCTTATCCGCAACAAACTAACGGATATACAGCCGTTAAAATAGAACTAGACGTTGCGATCATGACGTCACGGAAGTGACAATCCTGCAGAATCATAATTATAAATAGAGATATAGATAGGATCAATATGCATTCAAATTCGAAAGAAACTCCCTTTATATTCTCAGTCGAAGATCAATCAGGTATCTCTTTCTTCTCTTTTTCCTTTTCTTACTCTGTTTTTCTTTCTTTACCACCATCGCTCTAAGAATGATGCTCCGAAGCTCACCGGGCAAGGATCACAAGAAGGATAGCCCTTTGAAGAGTCAAAAAATCATCAAAGACTCAGCGAATGAGAGGTGTTGTTTTAACGATGCACAAGTAGATAAAATCCGTCACTGTTTTCCGGCGAGTGCCTTCTTCAAACCCTTTGATCCCACTGTTCTTAGCGACTATGTTTCTGAAACATGGGTTGCCTTTCCAGCTACTCCATTCACTATAGGGTACACCTATCCTTTCCCAGAATTCACACAATCCTTCTTTTCCCTGACCGGCATATCTTACATCCAAGCCATGCCGATGATTTGGAGGGTTTTATATACCCTAGAGAGGATCATCGAGCAGGAAAGCGTTGATTTAGGAATGTCGGAATTGGCAGAACTGTATGATCTTACTACCTTTGGTTCCCATCGTTATTTGTTCAAGCGAAAACCCGGTGCAGAACATCCCCTTCTCAAAGTCACTAAGAACGACAAAGATTGGAAACGTCGCTTCTTCTTTGTCAGGAGGAATTCCATTCTAAACGGAGAGGATCTACCAAAGACATGGTCCACCAATGGTAGGCCGGAGGATCATGAGAAGGATCACTAGGTAGTCTTGTTCATGTGATAGGATCACTAACCCCTTTTGTCTTGTGTCATGCAGCTATCTCTGTTTCGCATCTCATCACAACATCCGCAACCAGGGAAAGGCTTGCTGCTTTCTGGAAACTCGATCCTGAAACTAGAACTTTCAAGACTACAACCCAAGACTCTCAGGAGGTATCCTAAGGCTCTGTCACAATGTCAAGTAGGTATCCTTGTTTAAATAAATAGTAAAATGTAAATTAAGAAAAGATACTTATCTTGTTTTGGTTGTGTAGGTGCTGGAAAATCTGCCAAAGCTGCTTCAAGGTTCAGTGTCACCGATCTAACCACTGTCAAATTCTCCAAAAGAAAGGTTCCTGCCAGCCCGACAGCCTCAATCCCCAAGGCACCCCTCAAAGGAAAGGGAATCAAGAGGAGAAAGGCCTCCGAGGCTGAGGATTTGCAGGGTCTGCCTCTAATCCGCCACCAATTCCTCGAGTACTTCAATGAGGTAAGGATCATTATCTCTGCTCATATATCCTGTCGACATATCCTGCTGATATATCCTGCTGATTTGAGGATCACTTAATCCTGACCTTATCCTTTATCCTCTTTGCAGAAATTCTCTGAGATCGAGGATTATGTTGGCCACGTTGAGGATCAGGATAAGAAGATTGCCGACCTCCAGCAGGTTGCCGTGCTCAAGGATCTTGCACTTGCTGATCTTCGGAAGGAACTCCAGGATACCAAACAGGAGATGGCTAAGGTGCTGGTTAATTTTGACTATGAAAGGCAGGAGATCACAGATGATGCCAAAGTCTCTGCCGCCATAGCAATGTACAAAACCAAGCTGCAAATGGCCTTGGAAGCTCAGGATCCTGCCTTCGACAAAAGTAGCTGGGAAATTGAAGAATGGAAAGCAAGGCTGGCTGAATTGGGTGATGAAGAGGAGGCTGAAGAGATCCTGACAATTGAGGCTGGAAGCAAGGATGAAGCTGGTGAAGCAAGTGGAGCCGGAGGTGGTGATGCAGCAAAAGTTTAGGCTGCTTGATTGGGCAATGATGGAAATTTCTAGACGTAGCCGGAGCCCAATTTTTTAAATCTGGTGGTAGTTTTTTGTGGTTGTGATGTTTGAAACAATTTAATGGTTTGTACTTGAACAATAGGTTTTAGGATTAAGGATCATGTATGATCCTTAGGACAATAGGCAGGATTGCAATTGGTGGAGGGATCCTCTGTTTGGGGGATGAAGCCATTGTGATCCTGCCGCCTTTATATTCCTGCACTACTTTTGAACTTATTATCATAGACACCCTTTACCTACCCCAGCGGACGGGCCACGTTTTGCTGGTAGAAGCTTGGGTAGGTAATTTTGACAACCTTTTAAGGGTTAGTCTTTTGTTAATAAATAAAATCTTAACTTTTTGTCGCTTACCTTGTGTTGTTATCCTCTTCTTTTTTTTATATCTTACTTTCCAACTGTTGTAATGTTCATTCTATTTATACTTATCAAGCCTTAAAAAAAAATATCCAAAAAGCTTAGGATATGATCAGGATCACATATCCCATAACCGATAAGTTCTAAAAAGTGATACGATTTAAGAGTCACAAGTTCAGTTGTCAAGTATAAGGGTTACTCAAATAAATAATGAATAGAATTAAAAATAGTTAAGGATCATACCTGAGGATCCAAGTTAGGATCCTAACCACAATAAGGATAACTGTAAGATAAACCTCAGAATGAAGTAAGGATCAAGGACCCCTAGTTGCCTATCTTCAAGAACCTGAAATAGAGCATAACTTGGGACTAAGCCAACATAAGAAAAGAGTTAGCAACTGGGGACAAGCCCAAGGATAACTGGGGACAAGCCCAAAGATAACTGGGGACAAGCCCAAGGATAACTGGGGACAAGCCCAAGGATCGTGTGTAAACTGGAGTATGGCCCTAACTGGCGACTATCCAAACTTAGTGACATGAAGATGCCAAAACCTTAGCTAACGTGAAAACGTTAGAAACCTTAGCTAACGTGAAAACGTTAGAAACCTTATGAACGGATGTATGGTACGTCTACCATTATACGTAGGATCCTAGGTATAGCCAGTACAATGGAATTATCAGCCCCTAAAACGAGTACTGGTCCCACTGCCTTGAACTATACCAGGATCATCATGCGCTACAGGCGGAACTGGGGACAAGCCCAAATAACTGGGGTTAAACCCAAGGATCGTATTGCTTCAGCGGATAATCAATGTTATGCTAAGGATACCTGAACTTTCAAAACTTAAACTCACGTGAGAGATGGATAAAGGATACATGATCCTTATCCTTATATGAGAAAATAAAGAAATGAAATAGTTCAAGTTTAGGATATTACCTAAGTAAGGATCACCGATACTTTGAGGATCCTTTAAGGATATCCCTATCCTGAGGATCATCTGTGCCATGAGGATCCTGCTCACATGAAATATTTCTTCAAGTGGACAGCATTCCAAGCTCTTGGTAGCAAATCACCTTCCATGTTTAGCAATCTATATGCCCCCTTTCATGCTTCAGCTTCAATCAAATAAGGGCCTTCCCATTTTGGAGCCAATTTTCCATCAGCAGGATTGGTGGTATTCTGAAATGCTTTCCTTAATACCATATCTCCAACTTGAAACCTCCTGATCCTGACATTTTTTTTGTAAGCACCAGCCATTCTTTGCTGATAACTGGCCATCCTTATCCTAGCCATATCCCTGATTTCTTCAATAGTATCCAGGTCTTGAGCTAAGTTCTCATCATTCTCCTCAGGATCACGGGTACTTGTTCTTGCAGTTGGAACCACCATTTCTGTTGGGATCATTGATTCTGCCCCAAATACCAAAGAGAATGGCGTTTGACCAGTAGCATTCTTAGCGGTTGTCCTATCAGCCCAAAGCACATAGGGTAGTTCTTCTGCCCATTTCCCTTTCTTGGATCCAAGCTTCTTCTTCAAATTGTTGATGATGATCTTGTTGGATGATTCAGCCTGACCATTAGCTTGTAGGTGGACTGGTGTTGATGTTATCATCTTAATCCCCCAGCTGTCACAAAAGTTAGTGGTTCTGCCCCCAATAAATTGGGAACCATTATCACATATAATTTCAGAAGGAATTCCAAATCTAGTTATAATATTTCTTTTGATGAAGGATATAACTTCCTTTTCTCTGACTTGGGCAAAAGCTTCCGCCTCTATCCACTTGGAGAAGTAATCAGTCATAGCTAACATGAACACTTTCCCACCAGGTGCCTTAGGGAGCTTACCAACTATATCCATACCCCATCTCATAAATGGCCAAGAGGAGGATATAGGATGCAATAATTCAGCTGGTTGATGAAGGATGTTGCTGTGCCTCTGACAAGGATCACATCTTTTAGCATACTCCACAGCATCTCTTTTCATGGTTGGCCAGTAGTATCCTGTTCTCAGGATCCTTGAGAATAATGCCCTGCCCCCAGTGTGGTTTCCACAATCTCCTTCATGGAAGTCTTTTAAAACTTCTTGGATTTCAGGATCCTCAATGCATCTCAAGTATGGTCCTGCAAGAGATCGTCTATACAACATATTATTTAAAATTGTGAATTGAGATACCTTAGATTTGAAAGCCCTAGGGTTTTCTCCTGTAGGAATCTCTCCATAGTGTAGGTATCTCATAATTGGTGAGATCCATGATCCTGATCCTGAATGGGATTGAGTATCCTCACTAGGGATAATTGCAGAATCATTTCCTATTTCCATAGCCACATGATCCTCGATAGCCGGGGTCAGGATGTGGATAATTGGGATCCGGATATCCTCCGGGATCTTCAAGGATGATCCTAAGTTAGCCAATGCATCAGCTTCTGTATTTTCTTCCCTTGGTACCTGCGTCAAACTAAAGGAAACAAAAGAGAGTGCCAAACTTTTGACTATCTCCAAATATTTGGTTAGCTTTTCACCTTTAACAGCATAGGATCCATTAAAGTGGTTTGTAATTAACAATGAATCTACATGTACCTCAAGATACCTGATCCCCATATGCTTTGCAATTTGTAAACCAACAATTAAGGCTTCATATTCAGCCTCATTGTTAGTGGTTTGGAACTCACAAGCTATAGAGTGGGGTATTATGTCCCCCTGTGGCGATTTTAGTAGTATTCCAAGCCCTGTGCCTTTGACATTTGAGGATCCATCAGTATAGAGTATCCAAGGATCCTTGGTCTCTTCTAGCTGTTGGACTTCTAACTCAGCTTCTTCTTGTAAATCACTACTGAAATCAGCCACAAAGTCAGCTAATGCTTGGGATTTGATGGCTGTCCTAGGCTCATATCTTATATCATATGCACTTAGCTTCACTGCCCACTTAGCCATCCTTCCTGACATCTCTGGTTTCCTGAGGACATTCTTAATTGGAAAATTAGTTTTAACAATGATAACATGAGTTTCAAAATAATGTCTTAACTTAGTAGATGCCATAATTAATGCAAGAATAAGCTTTTCAAGGTGTGAATACCTGGATTCGGCATCAAGTAAACTTTTACTTACATAATAGACAGGATGTTGTGTACCTTCGTGATCCTTAACAAGGACCGCACTTACTGCTCTTGAGGATACTGCAAGATGCAAGGATAGCACATCGCCTTTTTCTGGTTTCATCAAAGCCGGGGCTGAGGATAGGTGTAACAACTGTCATCAAAAGTCATAATTATTAAATTAATTAATCCAATAGGAAACCTTAATTGAGACACCCAAGTGATTCTGAACAAACCCTAAAATTTTCAGAATTTTCAGAATCAGGATTAGGGCCCCTAAAACTCAGGGGGGGTTAAACCCTATTGACGATTATCCAAATTGTGAGCTGTAGAAATCAAATTTTCGAAATCCACCAACTCAGCAAGCCTACCCATGCACGTAGCTACCCTATGAATATAGGTTGGCAGTCGCGTAGCGCGACGACTAAGGGGGTAGGCAGTCGCGCTACGCGACGGGGTAAAATTTTCAGTATAAATAGGTTGGTTTGGGACTTGAATTCTGGTACTGAAACGACGGAAAAATTCGAAGTATACTCTAAGTTATAGCAGGAATACTCTAAATAACACACACGGGTCTCGAAATTCTGCTGCAAAACAGGGTATTAGCACAATCGCTGCTACGATTCATTTATCCGACGGTCAATATATCCAATGAATGTTTAAGTGCCGCCCACATTAGGGTTATACTTTATTATTCGTCATTAATTTGACGGATCATCGTTAATTCGATAGATAAAGTATTATACTTTGTCGTTCGTTGTTAATTCAACGGATCATCGTTAATTCGATGGATGAAGTATTGCATTTTGTCATTCATTGTGAGAATTTGATCTCGTGAGTTATCGTAATTGCTGGATTGATTACTAACCCAGTTTTGTGTGCATTGTTATGTAAATTAGGTTAACAAGGCTAAATCATAGACTAGACTCTGTCCGTATTAAATCAACAATGTGAGTCATTCTCTTTTTATCAAATTACTTTACAAAACCCTATTTATTTCAAAGTTATAATTACAGGGATTAAGTTTATGTAATCACCATATTACAGCCGGTATGTGGGGTTTTGTATACATTACTTGATAATCTTCACCATTGGGGCAGCCAAGGGGTGATATGACCATAGTCACAGACACCATTGGACGAATGGGCCAATGGGTCGAGTGACAAAATACTGTGGGTAATTGGTTTGATATCAGAAACATTGTAATCTTCCTTAATACTGTAAATTATAACAAATGTGTCATTTTAGTAAATAGAATGATTCACTCAGTATTTCCCGCTGACAAAACCTTTTTCAAACATGTTTCAGGTGATCTGCTGTAATTCAGGAAAAAGTGCTAGGGAGCATTTCAAGCTTGAAATAGTGGCTCATTATAAAAATAAGGAAATAAGTTTGTAAAATAAAGATTTTATAAAATCATACTTTTGTAAATTATCGGGGTTTTATCCTGAATTGTGAAATAAAATAATCGGGAAAATTTTTTTAGCTTTAAACGATCCTGTTAAATAAACTTCCGCTGTTAAACTTAATCAATTAAATACCGCAGTATTTCTGTCCCGCGGCTTCTGAAACGGGTATAACCGGGTCGGGGGCCGTGACAATAGGTAATCTTTGAGGGCTCTTAAAGCATTTTCATGCTTCTCAGTCCACTCAAATTTCTTGTTCTTCCTTAGGATATCATAGAATTCTTTGCACTTCTCGGAGGATTTGGATATAAATCTGTTCAAAGCTGCGATCCTGCCTGTTAGCCTTTGAACATCCTTAGAATTGGCCGGAGATTTGATGTTCACTATTGCTTTGATTTGTTCCGGGCTAGCTTCAATGCCTCTCTTTGTCACCATATATCCTAAGAATTTACCTGCTTTAACACCAAAGTGACATTTTGAAGGATTAAGTTTCATGTTATATTTGTCAAGGATATCGAATGCTTCCTCCAAGTCTCTTAGGTGATCCTCAGCTTTTAAGGATTTTACCACCATATCATCTATGTACACCTCCATAGTTTGTCCAATCTGATCTTTGAACATCATATTCACCAGCCTTTGATATGTTGCACCTGCATTTCTTAATCCGAATGGCATAGCAATATAGCAGTATATACCAGTTGGAGTCATGAAGGCTGTATCCTCTTGGTCGGATGGTTCCATTTGGATTTGTTGGAATCCAGATGAGGCATCCATAAAAGTTAACAGTTCATGACCCGCAGTTGCATCCACCATGGAGTCAATGTGGGGTAATGGGAAAGGATCCTTGGGACATGCCTTGTTTAAGTCGGTAAAATCGACACATACCCTCCACTTTCCGTTTTTCTTTTGAACAACAACCACATTGGCCAACCATCTTGGATACTTGACCTCTCTAATCATACCTGCCCGGAGCAATTTCTCTACCTCTTCTTGGATAATGGCATTCCTTTCCGGTGCAAACTTTCTTCTCCTTTGATGGATTGGTTTGAAGGATCTGTCAATGCCGAGTTTGTGAGTGATTACATCTTTGGATATACCAGTCATGTCTTCGTGTTTCCATGCAAAGGTAGTCTTTCTCCTTTTGAGGAAGGATACGAGGTCTTCTTTCATTTCGCCAAGGATCCCTGATCCGATATAGATTTTGGATTCAGGATCATCAGGATCCATGAGGATTTCTACCACATCCTGCTCTCTTGCCTCCAAGACATCCCTTGGAGGATACCTTGATTGCTATTGCTCCCTTGACTTCGAGGCTGGTTTCATCGATGAAGTGTAGCAATTCTTAGCCTCCTGCTGATCACTATCAATCTTCACTATTCCCCAAGGACTAGGGAGCTTCACACATTGATGGTAGGTAGATGGGACTGCTTTCATATCGTGTATCCAGGGCCTGCCAAGGATAACATTACAACAAGATAAACAGTCAATAACACAAAACTTTTGATAAGAGTGTAGGCCTTCGATATATATTGGGAGTTTAATGTCCCCCAGGGTATTCTTGGTTTCCCCACTAAATCCCACGAGCACGGAGGATCTTGGTATGATATCTGATTCAGGGATACCCATCTTCTTTAGAACATCAAGCTGGATAATGTTCACTGAACTTCCTCCGTCTATAAGGATCCTGCGGACAAAATGGTTAGAAATGAAAAGAGTAATAACTAAACCATCGTGATGAGGATCCTGGATATCAACACGATCCTCTTCATCAAAGGCTATGACTTTTCCTTCGGAGACACTTGATGTTCGAACAGGTCTTTCTCCACTATCCATTTTAGTTTCCTTTGCATGCCTTTTAGCTGCTGAGAAGGATGTGCCGCAAATGTCTGATCCTCCAGAAATGAAGTTTATCACTTGTGCATCCGCTGGAGGGGCCGGAGCCTTCTCAGGGATCCTTTCAGGATCCTGAGTCTTTGACTTTTTTCTTCCCAACAATTCCTTTACTTGCCCTTTGCTCAACAAGTATCCAATTTCCTTTCTTAGTGCAATGCATTCTTCTGTGAGATGCCCAAAATCTTCATGGTATGCACACCACTTTGATTTATCCTTAATTGCAGCTGGCCTATCATTTTTTCTTGGCCATCTAGCTTTATCACCTAGGTTCTGCATCGCAAGGATTAGTTCGTTGTTATCAACACAAAAACAATATTCAGAAATTGGAGGATAATCCTTATCATCCTCTTCTTGATCAATAGAATGCACGTTCTGGTTATCAGATCTGTTGTAGGATCTGAACTTGTTGTTCCTGAATGAGGATCCTTGCTTATCCTGCTTTGAGGATCCTGCTAACCTCTCCTGGATCCTCTTGTCATCTTCTAGCCGAATGAACCTAAGTGCTCGGGTTCTTACCTCATCTAAGTTCCTGCATGGTGTCATAACAAGATCATCATAGAAAGACGAATCCCTAAGCAATCCCATTTTAAAGGCCTCAACAGCCGTGGCTATATCTAAGTTGGGAATGTCTAAGGATTCTTTACTGAATATGGTAATGTAATCCCTTAATGATTCATTATGACCCTGGGTTATCCTATATAGATCGCTAGTTAATCGTTCAAATTTCCTACTACAAGAAAACTGATTATTAAATAGATTAACTAGATTAGCAAATGAGGTAATAGAGTAGGGGGAAGACTTAGCAGCCATTTGAGAGCTGATCCAGTAAGAGTGGATCCGAATCCTTTGCACAGGCATGCTTCCTTTAACCTTTCTGGGATTGGATTGATCTCCATTCTCTCCCTGTATTGTGCTATGTGTTCTTCAGGATCCGTCGAACCATCATACAGCTTCATTGTAGGCACATGGAACCTCTTGGGTATCTCAGCATCACAGATTGGTGGTGCAAAACGAGATATCTTGTGGCTCCCATCTGCAATCTCTGGGATAGGTTTGACCACTCCCGGAACACTTGATATCATATCCTTTAGCTTTTGCAATTCTCTGGCCATGGCATGATTGATACCTGGATCCTGCATAAGACCATGGTTAGTAGTATGAGAATTATTAAAAGTGTTACCTCCCATTGGATTCAAGTTAGGAAGAATGGATGTTAATCCATATTGTTGGGGCTCTGGAATGATCGAGGGACCAGTAGAAGCATTGGTCTGCATTGGAATAAAATCTCCCTGATGGACATCTGAACTTCCTGTTTGCAAACTCCTCAAGGATCCTGGCATCTGGAAGGATCCCTGAAATTGGGACGATCCTGGAACAAAGGAGGATCCTTGAACCTGGGATGATCCTGGGAAGAAGGAGGATCCTTGAACCTGGGATGATCCTAGGAAGAAGGAGGATCCTTGAACCTGGGATGATCCTGGAACAAAGGAGGATCCTTGAACCTGGGATGATCCTGGAACAAAGGAGGATCCTTGAACCTGGGATGATCCTGGAACAAAGGAGGATCCTTGAACCTGGGATGATCCTGGAACAAAGGAGGATCCTTGAACCTGGGATGATCCTGGAACAAAGGAGGATCCTTGAACCTGCTGCACTCTTGAATATCCTCCTGAATTCGTGAGGGATCCCATATGCTGAGGATAGGATCCCGCTGGCTGGAAATATGAGCCTGCTGCCTGGGTGATTGTTGTTGTTCCGTAGTGCACTCCTTTCGGTCCACCCACATATTGAACGTCTGGAACCACTGATGGCTGAGAAGTAATCACCGGAGTATCAAAATTCAAGGATTTCGGCACCAGTGGGGAATGATCCTCTGCCGTTGTCTTTTGTTTCTTGAGATCTCCGATTTCTTTAAGAATCCTCTCATTGGTCTTATCCTGTTGCCGTATCTGATCCTTCATCTGCAAAATCAAAGTAAACATGTCACTAGTAGTGGGAGTGTAAGAAGCAGAAGAAGTTGGAGGTTTTGAGAAAATGGGAGTTGGTTTCTTCGCAGCATTCTCAGCATTCTTCTGGGATCCAGAAGGTGGTGGAGGCAAAGGGGGAACGCCTTGTGAAGAAGTGAATGAGGGCATCAAATTTGAAGCATTCTTCGCTGAGGAAGCCATTTGCTTAGTTGTAGTGAACCGGAATGAGCACAGAAATGCGAATTTTTCTAAGGACGAAGCACCAATTGCCCCACGGTGGGCGCCAAACTGTTTTGGTCAAAAAATCTGATGAGGATATTGCAACCAAACTCTCTGTTATGGGGGATGATGCTAATAATATGGAACAATGACAAGGATCACTTCAATGTAAATTGCACAAACAACACAAGGATTTATACGGGGAAAAAGCCCTTGATCAAGAGTTGATCTCCGGCACAAAAAACCCCGGGTGATGGAAACTACCGATCACCAAGCTCAAATAAATGAATAAATGTTTACAACTTCGGATAGTAACGAGCTAGGTACAAGGATCACTAGAATGTAACGTGTAAAAGGTGTATGAAATTGCTAAGTGTTTGAACGAGAGCTGGTATGAGCGTTTGTACGAGTGTGTGTGTAACTCAGAAATGACTCAGTGTTACTAACTAGCTCGTTACCCCTTTAAAATAAGAAAATAACTAGCTAACAAACTTTCCGACTTTCGTGCCATGCCTCCACGTTCTCCACAACGTCCATTTTTGGCCAAGCACGTGCGAGATAGTCTGGGAATATTCTCCAGGAATGTCGCCAAGACTAAGTCCGAGTTGAACTTCCTGCAAAACATTCACAAATTCAAAATAGACAACCGTTAGTCCTGGGATCCGTGTAGTGATCCATGATCCTGATCCTGTAACAGTTCTGAGGATCACTATCTGTCACAGAAGTAAGGATCACTAAAGAGGATAATAACTGAGGATCACGGTTCATTTAGAAATCCACCCCTAACAATTGCCCCCAAAATATAAGGAGTTAAATTGTAAATATGTGAGTTATATTTTACTGATCTTATCCGCAACAAACTAACGGATATACAGCCGTTAAAATAGAACTAGACGTTGCGATCATGACGTCACGGAAGTGACAATCCTGCAGAATCATAATTATAAATAGAGATATAGATAGGATCAATATGCATTCAAATTCGAAAGAAACTCCCTTTATATTCTCAGTCGAAGATCAATCAGGTATCTCTTTCTTCTCTTTTTCCTTTTCTTACTCTGTTTTTCTTTCTTTACCACCATCGCTCTAAGAATGATGCTCCGAAGCTCACCGGGCAAGGATCACAAGAAGGATAGCCCTTTGAAGAGTCAAAAAATCATCAAAGACTCAGCGAATGAGAGGTGTTGTTTTAACGATGCACAAGTAGATAAAATCCGTCACTGTTTTCCGGCGAGTGCCTTCTTCAAACCCTTTGATCCCACTGTTCTTAGCGACTATGTTTCTGAAACATGGGTTGCCTTTCCAGCTACTCCATTCACTATAGGGTACACCTATCCTTTCCCAGAATTCACACAATCCTTCTTTTCCCTGACCGGCATATCTTACATCCAAGCCATGCCGATGATTTGGAGGGTTTTATATACCCTAGAGAGGATCATCGAGCAGGAAAGCGTTGATTTAGGAATGTCGGAATTGGCAGAACTGTATGATCTTACTACCTTTGGTTCCCATCGTTATTTGTTCAAGCGAAAACCCGGTGCAGAACATCCCCTTCTCAAAGTCACTAAGAACGACAAAGATTGGAAACGTCGCTTCTTCTTTGTCAGGAGGAATTCCATTCTAAACGGAGAGGATCTACCAAAGACATGGTCCACCAATGGTAGGCCGGAGGATCATGAGAAGGATCACTAGGTAGTCTTGTTCATGTGATAGGATCACTAACCCCTTTTGTCTTGTGTCATGCAGCTATCTCTGTTTCGCCTCTCATCACAACATCCGCAACCAGGGAAAGGCTTGCTGCTTTCTGGAAACTCGATCCTGAAACTAGAACTTTCAAGACTACAACCCAAGACTCTCAGGAGGTATCCTCAGGCTCTGTCACAATGTCAAGTAAGTATCCTTGTTTAAATAAATAGTAAAATGTAAATTAAGAAAAGATACTTATCTTGTTTTGGTTGTGTAGGTGCTGGAAAATCTGCCAAAGCTGCTTCAAGGTTCAGTGTCACCGATCTCACCACTGTCAAATCCTCCAAAAGAAAGGTTCCTGCCAGCCCGACAGCCTCAATCCCCAAGGCACCCCTCAAAGGAAAGGGAATCAAGAGGAGAAAGGCCTCCGAGGCTGAGGATTTGCAGGGTCTGCCTCTAATCCGCCACCAATTCCTCGAGTACTTCAATGAGGTAAGGATCATTGTCTCTGCTCATATATCCTGTCGACATATCCTGCTGATATATCCTGCTGATTTGAGGATCACTTAATCCTGACCTTATCCAGGATTTGCTAAGTGTTTGAACGAGAGTTGGTATGAGCGTTTGTACGAGTGTGTGTGTAACTCAGAAATGACTCAGTGTTACTAACTAGCTCGTTACCCCTTTAAAATAAGAAAATAACTAGCTAACAAACTTTCCGACTTTCGTGCCATGCCTCCACGTTCTCCACAACGTCCATTTTTGGCCAAGCACGTGCGAGATAGTCTGGGAATATTCTCCAGGAATGTCGCCAAGACTAAGTCCGAGTTGAACTTCCTGCAAAACATTCACAAATTCAAAATAGACAACCGTTAGTCCTGGGATCCGTGTAGTGATCCATGATCCTGATCCTGTAACAGTTCTGAGGATCACTATCTGTCACAGAAGTAAGGATCACTAAAGAGGATAATAACTGAGGATCACGGTTCATTTAGAAATCCACCCCTAACACTCATTATGGTTAGAAACTTATTCCAATCTATTTAATTCTTTAATTATCCTATATATAAGGAGAAGGATCCTGGATCCTTTATCCTTCTTTCACTTAGTTCTTAGTTTTGCAGAAGGTTGATATATCCTTGACAAAGGACTGAGTATCCACAGAAGTATCTAGTTATTTGGGCTTGACCCTAGTTATTTGGGCTTGACCCCAGTTATTTGGGCTAGTCCCTAGTTTGTTGGGCCTGTCCCCAGTATCGCCAGCAGCGCACGATGATCCTGGTACAGTTCATGGCAATGGGACCAGTACTCGCTTTAGGGGCTGACAATTTCATTGTCCTGGCTGTATCCGTGATCCTACGTATAATGGTAGACGTACCATACATCCGTTCCTAGGGTTTCTAACGTTTTCACGTTAGCTAAGGTTTTAGCATCTTCATGCCACTAAGTGTGGATAGTCGCTAGTGAGGGCTATACTCCAGTTTACACAAGATCCTTTGGGCTTGTCCCCAGTTCTTTGGGCTTGTCCCCAGTTTTTTGGGCTTGTCCCCGGTTTTTTGGGCTTGTCCCCAGTTTTTTGGGCTTGTCCTCAGTTGCTAACTCTTCTCTTATATTGGCTTAGTCCCAAGTTATGTTCCATTTCAGGGTTTTGAAGCTAAACAGCTAAGGATCCTTGATCCTTACCTTTTACTAAGGTCTGTCTTTTGGTTATCCTGGTTATAAATGTTAAAGGTTTAGGATCCTAACTTGGATTCTCAGGTATGATCCTTGATCATTTTTGTTTTTATACTTTATTTATCTAAGTGACCCTAATCCTTTGACAACAGAACTTATGATCCTTAAGTTACATAACTTTTCTGAATTTATCGATTATAGGATATTTGATCTTTGATCATATCCTAAAACTTTTTGACATAATTTGTTAAACCTTTATTCTTTACTTATGGATTCAAAGAAAGTATATAACAACAGTTGAAGAATGAAGAATTTACAAGAATAGCAACACAAGAAATAGCCAAAAGATTAAAGTTTTATTTATTCACCAAAAGTTAAACCCTTTTAAGGTTGTCAAAATTGCCAACCCAAGTTTCTACCAGCAATACGTGGCCCGTCCACTTGGGTTGGCAAAGGGTGTCCATTGTTAACAGGTCTTAAAAGTGCAGGAAATAAAGGATGGCAGGATAACAAGTGGTTTCATCCCCCAAACAGAGGATCCCTCCACCACCTATTATCCTACCTATTGTTCAAAGGATCCATGATCCTCAACCCTAATAGCTATTGTTCAGTTATTACAACCCAGCATTGTTTAAAAACATCACAACCAAAAAACTTTCAAATCCTAAAAAAATGGGCTCCGGTCGCGTCTAGATAAATCCATCATCGCCCATTTCTGCAGCTCACACCTTGGCTGCATCACCACCAGCATCATCACCACTAGCTTGATCATTCCCGCTGCCACTTGCCTCAATCGCCAAAACCTCGGTAGCCTCCTCCTTATCCTCTAGCTCAGCCAGCTTCGCCTTCCATCCCTCCTGGTCCCAAGTGTTCCTATCGAAGTCAGGATCCTCAGCCTCATTGGCCATTTGCAGCTTGATCTTGTACATGGCGATGGCAGCAAAGACTTTAGCATCCTCTAGCAGTTCATTCTTCTCATGATCAGCATTTATCTGGGCCATGACCACCTGCTTCTTCGCCAGATTGAGGTCTTTTTCGAGGGAGGAGATGGTTTGATCCTTGGCCAGGAAGATCTTTTGGAACTCTAAATGCTTCTGATCAGCTTCTTCAGTATAAGCATCCAAGAGCATCTGGATCTCGGTGAATTTCTGCAAAAAAAAAGACAAGGTAAAGTCAGGATCCGTTATCCTCACATGGGTAGGATAATCAGTCAAAATCAGTGATCCTTACCTCAGCAAAGTATTCTTCGAATTGGTGACGGATGAGGGGCAGCCCTTCAAGATTGTCAGCTTCAGAGGTCTTCCTCTTCTTTCCCCTCTTGGAGGTGACAGGCTTGGGGACTATGGCACTTGGGCTAGCAGCAGTTTTCTTTTTTCCGGAACGGGGAGCCACGGTGCTAAGATCACTGACACCGAAGCGAGTGGCAGACCTTGAAGATTTTCCAGCGCCCGTCAATCCAAAACAACAGATAAGTATTCTTGTTTAATTTTCATTTAAACATTTAATTATATACAAACATGGATACTTACTTGACATTGTGACTGAGCCTGAGGATACTTCTTGGGAATCCTTGGTGTTTTCTTGAAATGATCTTATTGCAGGATCAAGACTCCAGAAAGCAGCAAGCCTTTCTTTTGTTTCAGGTGATGGAATGATATGAGAGACAGAGATAGCTGCAAAACAACAAAAAGAAGAGATAAGTTATCCTTACAGGAATAGAGTTATCCTATGATCCTTCTATAAGGATCCTCTATCCTACCATGGGTGGCCCATTTTCTGGGGAGATCCTGCCCATCCGGGATACAAAACCCTCCACATCCTACCATGGGTGGCCCATTTTCTGGGGAGTTCTGCAAGTTCGGACATCCCCAACTCTATACCTTCCTGCTCAATGATCCTCTCCAGGGTATACAAAACCCTCCACATCATTGGCATGGCCTGGATAAAGGATATGCCGGTAAGGGAGAAGAAGGATTCGGTGAAAGCAGGGAAAGGATAGGAGTATCCTATCAGAAATGGGGTGGCCGGAAAAGCAACCCATGTTTCAGAAACGAAGTCACTCAAGGCGGTAGGGTCAAAAGGTTTAAAAACAGAGTCTGCCAGAAAGTAATGACGAATCCGGTCTATCTCCGGATCAGTAAAGCAGCAACGTTCCTTCGGAGAATCTTTGATGATTCCTTGGCTCTTTAGGGGACTATCTTTTTGGTGATCCTTAGCTGGTGAGGATCTTAAAACCATCTTGGCCATGGGAGATGATAAAGAAAAAAGGAACAGAGCAAGAAGGTAAAGAGAGAAAGGAGAGAGAAGTACCTGCTTGATCTTCGAATGAGGATTTAAAGGGTGTAACGCACGAATTTAAATGCCTCCAGATCCTTATCTCTAACTTGAATTTATAATGATGATTTTGCAGGGATGTCGCTTCAATGACGTATGATCTGCAATGGCTAGTTAGATTGTAACGGCTATATATCCGTTAGTTAGTTGCAGATAAGATCAAGAAAATATAACTCGCTAATTTACACTTTACTCCTTATATTTTGGGGGCAATTGTTAGGGGAGGATTTTCCAATCCTAAAGATCACGGATCCTCAAGTGCTGCCAGGATCATGGATCCTCAATTCTGTTTGAATTAAGGATCCTCAGTAGGTGTTGCAGGATCAGGATTCAGGATCCTTATTGTTATCCTTATACTAACGATTGTCTTCATTGTACATGAGTTTGTTTTGCAGGAGTATGTGCATGGACTTGGTCTTGCCGATATTCGTGGAGCATATTCCCTCAATATTCTGCACGTGCTTGGCCCTTGTGAACGTTATGGAGATCGTGGGAAGCTTGCACAATTAGCGGATAGTTAGTTAGTTTGGTTATTTCTAATTTAAAAAAGGGGATAACAAGCTTGAGTTAGAACACTTGGCTAATTTAGTAAACACACACTCTCGCAACAGCTCTCAATCAACTCTCAACAGTTTACTTGGCGATTTCATACACTTTTGCACTTTTGCACACTAGTGATCCTTGTAACAAGCTTGTTATCATCCCGAGTTGTAACAACCTTTTCATTAATCTTAGTTGGTGATCGGTAGTTTCCATCACCCGAGGTTTTTTATGCCGGGGATCAACTCTTGATCAAGGGCTTTTTCCTCGTATAAATCCTAGTGTCATTTGTTCATTACATTTCTGAGTTATCATTATCATTGTTCATTGATTCAAGCATCATTCCTCACAACAAAGATTTGGTTACATTATCTTAGCCTGATTTTTTGACAAAAACAGTATAGTTTAAGTTTCATGTATACTTGTGCACTAGTGTTTCGTTCTGCGTAGAATGTGATGTGCTCCGACATCCGTTGACGTATAATTTGAGTTTCATGTATTCTTGTGCACTAGTGTTTCGTTCCGCGTAGGTTACCTGCTCGGGTAAGTAAGATAGCATAGACGACAAAGATAATGGCTTTTGCCCGAGTTAACAGTCGCAGTTCCTACGTAATGACCTTAAATGGATTTTGACATAAATTCTCCAAAGGTACTAGATGCATGTTATCAAAACTCCCATGGTTTTGCTTACTGTATGTAATCGTTTCGTGTATTGTGTTTCAAACGCAACTCTTGTGCATGTTTAAAATCAAAACAGTTGACTCATTGTTCTTGGCAACGGTTAGAACCCATATTCGAGTCTTAGGTGTTCTGTATGTGTTCAATTCCTGATATCTAAGTCCCCAGAGAATAGTGAGGTTAAAGCCTAGGTATCTCTACAGAAGCCTAATTCACTGAAACCTATAGCACTGATAGAAATCTGTCACACCTCGAAATATCAGAGCTGGCGTGACTGGACTGGTATCTTCATTGCACAGCGGAAGTGTTTGAGCTAAAACTTCTAAACAGTGAACGCTCGTTAAATACTCGAATTCCCATGGGTTCTCCTATTCCAACCATTCCATAGTTTTGAAAATGCAACCTGAGAAAGAACATGCGAAAAAGTCAACATAAAGTTGAGCGAGTTCATAGTTTGTTTTGAAAAGATTTAAAATAAATCTTTTTGATAACTGGTTTAAAAGTTGTTGAGAAAATATAGTAAAATCATTTTCTCGGCATGATATATGAAAATTGTGAGTCTAGCCCACGAGAGTCTTTGTGCATTGCACGAGAGAGAATGGGCCGAGCCCAAAAGAGTCTTTGTAAGCAGGACCAACACGTCTCTTACTTATACATAAGTTGAAAACGTTACCAAAGTTTGTAAATCCATGTATTTGTGAGTTTCCATCAAATGAATCTTAAAAACATTTGAAAATTTGAGTATCAAAAGCTGGTATGTAAGCGTCTATGAACCTAATGATCATTAATATGTGTGCCGACATAGGAAGCACTCAACCCGGTAGACGATTTAAGTGTCGATTCACTTCGATAGGGACACAAAAGCACTCTAAGTGGCCACACGAGGACCGTGAGTGGGGCTCGCCCGTACCCGATAGATCTACCCCCTGTTCCGTGGTCCTTAAAAGGATTAATGATGCCTAAGTTAGAGCCTATTCGCACGTGATCTAAGTATTCATTCCATAGCTTAATCATACCTTAGTTAATATGTATTTCAAAAGAAAAGGGGGACATAAACCCATTGGGTTGTCTCGTTGTTCGTACGCAGACCAACCCAGTCCCGTTGTAGTAACTAGGACATTCCTGTCACTAGTCATGAAAATCATGCACATTTTGTAGAACCGGTATGTTTGTATAAATTGTTCCTAAACCATTCGAGTTTCCTTGAAATCCCTACGCAACATGGTTTAGAAATATGAGTTTTCGTTCATCGAAAAGTTATTTACTTTTGCAAAAACTTACATGTCTTTCCACCCCCGAAAACATTTATAAACATGTAAAACCGTAAAAAGTGGGGGTTATGAACTCACTTTGACATTCCTGTGCAAGCTAGCTTAGCGTGATTCTGTGATGTCATTCCAAGAATGTGAACTCGCTAACGTGCAACTAAAGCATTCCTAATCAAGTAATAACCTGTAAGTCTCTAATTAAACGTAGCTAAACTACGCGTCAGAGCTCTAGCGAATCGTTAACCAACGACCCTAGGGAAGTGTTATAGTCTTGACTTGTAATAACCAATCAATGGTTGCTTTAATCCCACTAATAGCAGGGATGAATACTAATTCTTGGAAACGGATTAGTTTCCGAGTGACTTAGAATATATATATATTTATGAATTCGTGTTAGTTGTCCCGAATGGTCGTACGTGTATGTAATCAAATATTCGTATAAAAATAATACACGTATAAAGTCGTATAATGTATTCACGTGTTTCCCGAATAGTCGACATATACGTTGAAAGGTTACAACCTCGTTTGTAAGTTATAAGTGTCGTCGAGAATCGAGAATGTGCGTAAACTTATATTGACTTTAGAAAAATGCTTGGATTTCGGATATGTTTCCTTTGGTTTTGAAATAATATTTATATTTTAACGAAAAACGGGCAGAGTTTCCTCTGTTTTTGGACGATCCCGACTATACAAGTTGTCGATATATTTTCAAAACTCAAAACAATGTAATAACAATGTATATAAGTTTCCGTCGTGTTCAAAACATCCATTTTGGTCGCGTATAAGTCTAACACATAATTATATATTTCGTAAGGATACGTCGGTTCGTTTTTAACTAACATATACACGATTTATATACAAAAATTCATCGCATGAGTTCAAATAATCCTTATAATTTACTCGAAAAATATTTGTCGTTATACTAGTCGGGTCGGTTTGAGCTCGGTTTCGCGCTAAAGGGTATTTATATAAATAATATAACAAAATTCGCATCGTTTAAATTTTACCAAGCCTCGCGTTGACTGAGTTGACTGCGTTGACCAGCAGTTGACGAGTTTGACTGATTTTGACCAGCTTTGACTGATTTTGACCAGGTTTGACCACGTTTGACCCGAGTTGACCAGGTTTGACCGAACCCAAAACTGACCCGTGTTGACCAGGTTTGACCGTTTGGCGGTGTGTTCGCTCGTTTAATAAAGAAATGAACATGAACAGGTGATTTCGTTCATTTAGTTAAATAAACTGTACATGAACAGAGTCCGCGTTCGTTCCTTTATGTCCGTGAACTTTCGGTAACGTGTTCGTTTATGTTAGATGTTCATTAGTGTTTTTAGTTTTTATGTTTTATTTAAATACTTCAAAAATCCAACAAATAAAATATATAATAAGTATTAATGTATTATACATTCTGTTCATGAACGCTTGTTTGTGTTTGCTTGTTTCCATTTGCGTCCATGAACATTCGTTTGCATCCGTTGCCTAAAATTAACAAATGAACACGAACACGTTTATACCTGAGCTCCAATTGGAGCAAATGATGAGGAATCTGAGCTTATCCGAGCAAATGCTGATGCTATTGTTTCAGGTTTCTTATCAGTTTTAAAATTTTTGCAGCCTTAACACCATTCAAAAAACCACATTTTGAAAAATTTCCAGATTGCCCCTGAGCTCCGTTAATACCCGGCTTAAGATGTCACCGCTATTGACCCTTCATGTCACCGCTATTGCTTTAAATAAACCCCAGTCGTTGATCATGATAAATACAAAAATAAACCCCGGTCTTAATACATACATACTAATGTTTCACGAATAATAATATTAATAATTATACTAATAGCGTCTTTAATTTAAGTCTACGAATTGAAACCCTGATTCTTCAAGACTAATTTAACAACCAAGAATCTGAATACTTAAACAACTAAAACACATGAGGATCATACATAAGTTAATCTCTTTTTTATTATTATACTTTAAATAAAAGAGGCAACTTTGATCACTAATTAAATAATTAAAATAAGTGAGTTTGAAATATATAAGAGGAGCCACCGCTAGCACTTGAAAACCTCTACAGAAACTAAGCATTGTATCTGAAAGTGATTCAAGGCTTACAATCCATGTATATCAGTAGGAAGATGGTTGGGGCCATGCTTCAACCCTGTAGAAAAAAAAAACAAAGTAATAAAATAAACTAATGATTATTAATAATCAAAAGCCGGAAAAAGAGGGAGAAAGCAAACACACATGTAGACCGATCACCGTCACCTGTCGTCATTTTCTGAAAATGAAAATGAAAATAATTAGCATATGAGAGTTCTGAGGTTTACTGTAAAATATTACTGATACCTTTTGAAATCCGAATGTATCAAGTCGGCTGAGAAAGATGAAACCGAGCTGATAATAACACATTGTCAAGCATCCCCTCATCGTATCAATCCCCATCTCCTCTGATGTTGGTTCAAGCTTCCATAATATCTTAAAATGTATCATCCGTAAGTGCACCTTTTAACTACATACGGTTGATTACAACAGACAAACAAACACCCTAATTAGCAGTTCAAACACTATAAGTATTTTATCCAATTCATTAGACCAAATCCTGTTTTATAACAGTTAAATAATTCAAATAGATTACCAATTGTAGGAGAAAGGTCTTCAATGGCATTATCAGAAGTAAAACTCAAATAAAGAAAGCTTTTACCATATCCTGAATCCCCGATCACCAACAGCTTGAATAAGTAATCCAAATCCGAACCAGAAGACTAATCCATTTGCGTAACATAATCAACCACGAACCCTGGAAACCAAAATTGATGTCGTAGTGTTTCATAACCCCAAATATAAAGCATAAAATAGAACTAATGGTGAAGAAGAATACCTGTGTATGCGAATTAAGCAAACAAACTGTTGGATATGAATTAAAAATCCAGATCTGGGTCGATGAACAGCAGACAGGAATCTAACACAGCTAGGGTTTTGAAAGGAATCAAATGCAGTTAAGAGGAGAGGAGGTTGATAATGATTTCGTGATGTGGTAACTTAATTAGAATGACAAAAATCAATCGCTAGGCTTTACATAACTTGCCATATTTCGTTAGGGTTTAATCCAAATCTTCAATTCATAGGGATTAGAATACAAATCGAATGAAAAGAGGATGGTCGTTGCTGATGGCACCGCCAGAGGTAGCCGGGATCCATCTTTCTTTCTTTCTCCTGCAATTTCTCTCTCTTTCTGGTTCTCAGTTTCTCTCTCTCTCTCTCTCTCTCTCTCTCTCTCTCTCTGCAAATGAGAAGGCACTAAAATGATGCTTTGGTCGCCCAAATGAGATGAGCG
This sequence comes from Helianthus tuberosus, assembly GCA_030545235.1. NCBI lineage: Eukaryota > Viridiplantae > Streptophyta > Magnoliopsida > Asterales > Asteraceae > Helianthus > Helianthus tuberosus. The sequence goes on from CM060362.1 coordinate 9,560,617, forward strand.
GGATTTCAAAAATTAAATGAATGATTTTGGCCGCCCAAATGAGAGGAGCGGGATTCCAAAAGGGTATAATTGAAAAGTGATTTGAATTTTGATTTTCATGTGTTTTAAACACTTGTACATTATGCTTTAAAGGTGTTTAAAGTAAAGTGGCAAATTACCTTAAGCCGTCCTTCCTATATGCTTTATAATATAGTATAGATATAGATATACATTTAAACAATAATAACTATTTTTTATAAAAATATAAAAACATAACTAAATTATATATAAAATAATAATTAATAAATAATAACCGAGACAAGCCCAAGCTGAGCTCGAGCTTGAACACTCCCTAAGAGCCAAGCTCAAGCTTTAGAAACAAAACTCGAATCGAGCCGAGCTCAAGCTCAAGTTTTCATAAGTTAAATGAGCTCGAGCTCGCTCGGCTTGACTCGTTTGCACCCCTACGTATAACCATGTCTAATGAGACATTTCTGGTACACTACAACTCATTAATACCTAACATAACTGGTTATAATATAATATATGATTTCTTATAGTTATAAACAAAAAAATAAATTTCAAAAATATAATTAAAATATATATGATTTATAACATTTTGTAACACACACACATACATATATATATATATGGGAAGGTTCATTGGGGAACACTAAAAAAGTGGGGAACAGCAGGGAACCGACTCAAACGAACTCCGATTGGACTCATTCCAGCAGCGTTGGAATCGGCTCGTCGAACCCTAACTAAGATCTCTTAACCCTAAACCCTAACTCCTAAACTCTAAACCCTAAAGCTAAAAAATAAGGCTAAAACCTAAGCTAAACCGTAAAGGCTAAAGCTAAAGCCTAATGCTAAACCCTAAAGCTAAACTCTAAACCCTAAACCCTAAAACTAAACCCTAAAGCTAAACCCTAATGCTAAACCCTAAAGTTAAACCCTAAAAGCCAAACCCTAACATATTTAGGGTTTAGGGGTTATGATTTAGGGGATAGGGTTAAGAGATCCTAGTTAGGGTTCGACGAGCCGGTTCCAACGCCGCTGGAATGAGTCCAATCGGAGTTCGTTTGAGTCGGTTCCCCACTGTTTCCCACTTTTTTAGTGTTCCCCAATGAACCGCACACTATATATATATATATAGGGGATGGATCATGAGAAAACTAGTAGGGTGCCCGCGCGATGCGGCGGGGGTGACACTTTGCCTTGCGACACACGTGGGAATGGCAATGGGTCGGGCTTACCCGGTTGTAATTCTTATATTAAAAACTATGCGGCGGCGGCAGGAGCGATACATCGCATTGCGATACTCGAACCCGATGCTATTGCCAACGCTATTCGCCATCTGCGATAAACTTGTTAACAAAATCCTCATATTAGCCCTAACCCTAACTCGAACCCAATCTCGGACCCATTAGTACGTTACCCCACCCAACCGTGCGCTTAATTACAACACTCCAGTATTTTATATCAAAGTTGTGCAGGTAACTGAAAAATACAACATATTGTTATAATAAACTTTAAATACAATATAATGGTAAAGTGTTCAACCTAGTATTGTTATAATAAACTTTAAATACAATATAAAGGTTGTGCTCGTTGCGGCTGCGCTCGCTGAGCTGATGTGGCTGCGTTCGCTGCAGGTGCGCTGGCTGCGGCGTTGCGCCGGGCTCGCTGGGGATGTGCTCGCTGCGGCAGCGTTGCGGTTGTGCTCGTTGCGCCGATGTTATATTGCCTTTTCTTGTCCTCAATTGCAAGTGCAACCAAAGCTTTGTCCTGCAACGAAATACACCCAATCATTTTTTTATTTTTTATCAACCATGCGTAAAGTGAAATGTTGCAAATTTTAGAAACAAGTGAAGTACAAGGTGTATTAAACTTACAGGTGGCAATTTTTTAATTTTTTTATTAACCATGCCGCTGCGCTGTTTCCACTACGCTCTCTGCGGCTGCGCTCGCGCGCTCACTGCGTCGATGCCGCTAAATGAACAAGGGCTAAATGTTTTTTTAGCAAAAGGCAAATGCTCTTTTGGTCTTTTACATCATAACAGTTAGACAGACAAAATTCCAAAGTCCCATACTACCAAAATGCTATTCTTTTTCTTTTTATCTGTCTATTTTTTTAATGATCAGTCTGCTAAGACTATGGGGTATGGGGCGGGGGTTGGGTACAAACGCCCAAGTCACCACCCCGGGTGGGCTTGCGTTTCGGCGTGGCCCCTTGGGCTGGGGTTTCAGCCCGGGCGTTGGGCGGACCTAGCGGTCTTCCGTGGCCGGCTCTCATTGGCTGGGCTGGCTAGGCTATAGGTGGCTAGGCTTTTTTTTTAAATTTTGTGTGTATTTTTATAATAATTGAAAAAAAAATTATAACACGTGGCCAACCCACGCGGGGTAGCCACGCCCCGCCATACCGACCCAACATGCAACTGACCATCGGTGCCCCTCGAAGTCCACGTGTCAACCAATGCCCCAAACCCCCGCCCCACCATACCCCACGGTCTAATATTATAATGAAGTACTAAACAAATATTCTTTGATGATTAACAAAAAAAAAGAAGCATAATATTATTTAACATTAATATCACTTAATTGAGTACCGTTCACTTCCCACATATATACATATCATCTAACCCTGTTCATTAATCAATTAACACAAAAATTTACTATATGGTTTTATAGGGATAAATGATCACCCACTTCCTTTTTAGCTATCACTTATTTTACAAATTTGACCTAAATTTGGCTTTTTAAATTTTAAGACAAGCTTCATACCTCACCATTTTGCACCCTGATATGACCAATCTCAAGTCTGGTTTGATATCTGCATAAAAAATAGAATTAATCATTCATGATGTAAGAAAATTGTAACTTATATGACATTACTTATGAGACTCAATTTCACAGCAACAAAACAATTTTACAGTGGGGAGCCTTGTGCATCCATGTTTCTCATTTGAATTTTCTTAACTTAGAAGTATACAAACTATTTTATGTGTTAACGTATACAATTCAATTCCAAACACAAAAACTACACACACATTGACATAAAATATAAATAAAAACCTGTGATCGAGCACGTTGAAGATCTGTTCAAGTTGAGCTAGCCTTAATTTGCTAGACTCTAGCTGCTGAACGTATTTTGGGCCCACGATGTGAAACATGGAGTTGAACACGTGAATTTAGAGTGATTAAAAAGAGAAAAAATGATATTATTTTGATGATTCATGAAACCTTTTTCTTGAGTCTGCGTTTTCTTACTGCTTCTCTTGTTTTTAGGAGGCTGCAGAGGAATTCCACTTACTTCTTAGTTCGGATACTGGACATTATTTGCAGAACCTTCAATAATAATACAAACTGAGAATTATTATTGTAATAATATCTTTTCCAATTGAAAAAAGAATGATATGGACAAAAAGTATATGTGGGTCAACCCAATCTGAAATGCCCTAATTAAGTACCTGCTTTGACACTCCCTAATTTAGGTCAACCCAACCCGACCTGACCCAACACATCTTAGCACATTTACTTACCAACCCACCCACTGACCGAACTAAATCGAGTACATGTATGATATAAGCATTACCCTTTGCAATTCCAGAAGCCACAGTGCCAATTCCATCTTACGCCACAGGCTTAACAAATAGTTTTGCTTAGTAGATACCCAGTTCAACCTGCAGCAAGATTTAGCGAAATACACTTAAAACCACATATGAATTCAGCAAGATTTCGCTACATTATAAAATTCCATACTTACCAACCACTACTTGACTCATTTCAAGTTGCCAAAAATGTAAAAAGTTTGAGGACTACTTAAAACACGTTTCAAGTTGATTCTCAAGAACAACAGTCCATGATAAAATGGTTATTCTTTTAATGGTTCACATATACTTATTTATAATGATTATACGACACATGACTTTATTGAAAGGCATAGTTTGGGAGGAAAAATAATTTTTATTTTCTTATAATTAACAAATACATTTAAAAGTTATGTGTTCACTAAAATGCATTCAAGTTCAACTTCATTTACCAAAATATAGTAAGAAACAGATCTAACAAACCTGGTCCGATACTTTATATCCAAAAATGAAAACCACAACGAAGCTTTCGATGCACAAGCTGTCGACTTTGGTGTCATCCTACAGAAGAAAATAATTAACCAAAAGAAAACATTACGCACAACAATGGCATCAAAATTTTCTTCGTCTTACGATTGGCCTAATGAACTCCAAATATCCCAAAGACTTGGTCCGAGCATGTTCATGACCTGAGAACAATTAAAAATATATCATGCTACGCTATCCGAAAACTAAGCTGGTCATAGAAGTGAAAGTTTCAAGTCAAAACTCACCAGAATGTAGAATTCACCCTGTGGATCACGTATATGCAGGGTAACACCTCTATATACTTTGCGTGATTTGATGAAGTGATAACAAAAGAAGTAACAGAAATAGTGCAGTTCCAATTTGTGGTCATTGAGATGCCTGGCTCCATATGGTGTACTCCTATATAATGATACACAGGTTATAACTACATGTATTACACAGGTTGAACAAAGTATTCAGAGATTAACCCAACCTGACCTGTTTCGATTGGTTATAAGTCCATTTATTACACAAGTTAATAAAGAAAACAAGATACTATGGTCACACCTACCAGATAGAACATATACACTAAAATCCCCCAAAATAAAACCCTAATTTTGAGAACATTGTTGATGCTCCAATGTCATCGATTATTTCACAGATTCAAGCAACAAAGTAGCAAAATCAACAAAAAAGAAACATAGATCCAATTTCGCAGAAACCCTAAAATCACCAAAAATCACCATTTATGGTCGAAGGGAGTAAGTTAACCTGAAGGATCTTATACTTCTTGACAATAATTTTGTGATGAGATACCATTAGTCTGTTTGGTAGAATCAAGATCAGTAGCAGATAGAGCCAAGTAGAAGAACGATTGGATCCATTTTCTGCTGGATATCGCACAAAAAAGAGAGAGAACAATAAGGTTTTGAAATTTGAAATAGATGTCAAGAATAAGTAAAAAGGAGTATAAGTTTGTTTTGAATTATAAAGAGGGAGGAACTCTAACTAATTACCTATAATTATGTTAAATATTAAGGATTTAAATGTAATAGATTGAGGGACTAAAAAATAATTACGGATTAAAAGACCACTTTACCCTCATTTTAGGGGTTTATTTATAAATAAGGGGGGAAGAAGTTCTTAACTTTTGGGAATCCCTCCCTCATGCATTATAATATAGTATAGATAATATAGTATAGATATAGATATACATTTAAACAATAATAACTATTGTTTATGAAAATATAAAAACATAACTAAATTATATATAAAATAATAATTAATAAATAATAACCGAGACAAGCCCAAGCTGAGCTCGAGCTTGAACACTCCCTAAGAGCCAAGCTCAAGCTTTAGAAACAAAACTCGAATCGAGCCGAGCTCAAGCTCAAGTTTTCATAAGTTAAATGAGCTCGAGCTCGCTCGGCTTGACTCGTTTGCACCCCTACATATAACCATGTCTAATGAGACATTTCTGGTACACTACAACTCATTAATACCTATCATAACTGGTTATAATATAATATATGATTTCTTATAGTTATAATCAAAAAAATAAATTTCAAAAATATAATTAAAATATGTATGATTTATAACATTTTGTAACACACACACATACATATATATATATATATATATATATGGGAAGGTTTATTGGGGAACACTAAAAAAGTGGGGAACAGCAGGGAACCGACTCAAACGAACTCCGATTGGACTCATTCCAGCAGCGTTGGAATCGGCTCGTCGAACCCTAACTAAGATCTCTTAACCCTAAACCCTAACTCCTAAACTCTAAACCCTAAAGCTAAAAAATAAGGCTAAAACCTAAGCTAAACCGTAAAGGCTAAAGCTAAAGCCTAATGCTAAACCCTAAAGCTAAACTCTAAACCCTAAACCCTAAAACTAAACCCTAAAGCTAAACCCTAATGCTAAACCCTAAAGCTAAACCCTAAAAGCCAAACCCTAACATATTTAGGGTTTAGGGGTTATGATTTAGGGGATAGGGTTAAGAGATCCTAGTTAGGGTTCGACGAGCCGGTTCCAACGCCGCTGGAATGAGTCCAATCGGAGTTCGTTTGAGTCGGTTCCCCACTGTTTCCCACTTTTTTAGTGTTCCCCAATGAACCGCACACTATATATATATATAGGGGATGGATCATGAGAAAACTAGTTTAAATGAGAAAACCCAAAAACTAACTAAAAAAGCCTAAAAAACATACCAAATTTTTTTTTTAGAATTTTTTTATAGAAAAATCGCTAATTTTTATGTATGGAAAAAAAATTTCAAAAAAAAAAAACTTTTTTTTTTGGTTGTACTGCACATGTGCACTAATACGGAAAGCCTAAACCACTTAACCCACCCCCCCCCACCGACACCCCCCAAAAACCTAAACCCCCCCCACCCCCCAAAAACCTAAATTCACCATCCCACCAAAAGCCTAACCCCCCACCCCCCACCCTCCCGAAAACCTAAAACTAAACCCGAAAAAAACCTAAACCCCCCCACCCCCACCCCCCAAAAACCTAAACCCCCCCCCTCCCCCCCCCCCCCCACACACACACACCCAAAAACCTAATCCTAATCCTAAACCTCCAAAAAAACTGACCCTAAAAGCTAAACTAAACTCAAAAAACTAATTTTAAGCATGTAATGTACATTGTAGTACATGTTATATTGCACATGTGCACTACTATAATAATAGTATTGAAAACAAGACGACACCAAAAATATTTTTTTATATCATAAAAAATATGCTCGAATATACTTGAATGAAAGATACAAAAATTTGTGATCTTATGGTGCCATTTTTGTTTTAAAATGATAACGTATGGAGAAATGGGAAATGTTTGAAAAGTTATATAATTTTTTTCCAATTTTACCCCTCCTTCATTAAAAGTCCCCCTCCTCCTTTTTAGTGGTTTTTAGTTAGTTTTCTAGTTTTCTCATATATATATATATATACACACACATATATATATATATATAACAATGTATTTATTTTATTCTTAGTTGATGTAATAGTATCGAAATAAAACTCTTTATTCTAATATGTCCACTTTAGCGAATTTAGTAGCCTCATGTAAAGGATTAAAGAACTAAATCACAACTTAACTATTTTAGCAAAGGACTTTAATATTAGACCGCGTTTGTCCCAATATGTCTATATGCATCAAGACACGCATGGTGCGTTATAACTCAGTATGACTTAACACGACTTGTCACAATCCAATCTACGCATCAAGACCTAATATGACCCTAGTTATTCTCCATCTTGCCTCATTAAGGCTATCAGGATAACTTATTACAACGTAATATGACTCGTTACAATCCAATCTAACCTGTTAAAAGTTAGCGTGACTCTTAGGTGCTGTTTGTTTTTTCTGCGGGAAAAGGTATGCAGTCTGCGGACCACATCTGCAGGCATCTGCAGGAGAAGAGGTGGACCAAATGTCTGCAGTCTGCAAGGAGAAGAGGGTTTGTTTTTTTTTCTTTTACAAAATCACTTTTCACACACACCACACACTTCTCTAGTTCTCTGCCTCAACTCTCTCTCTCTCTACTCTCTCTCTCTACAATCTGCCATCACACCACCGCCATCATCGCACCACCTCCGCCATCACACCACCGCCACCACCGCACCACCTCCGCCATCACACCACCGCCATCATCTTCGTCGTTCAACCGCACCACCGCACCACCTCCGCTATCATCTCCGATCTGGGGGTTTCGGTTCAAGCACCACCACCGATATGGGGGGTTTCGGTTCAAGCACAACCACCGATTTGGGGGTTTCGGTTCAAGCACCACCACGGTTCAAGCACCACCACTGATTTGGGGGTTTCGGTTCAAGCACCACCACCGATTTGGGGGGTTTCGGTTCAAGCACCACCACCTCCGCCATCATCTACGGTATCTCTCTCACTCTCTCTCTCTACGGTATCTCTCTCTCTCTCTACGGTTCGATTTGGGGTTTTTGGGCAGGGATGTGGTGGTGGAGGTTTGGGCAGGGATGTGGTGGTGGAGGTGGTGGCGGGGATGTGGTGGTGGAGGTGGTGGCGGGATGTGGTGGTGGAGGTGGTGGCAGGGATGTGGAAGAAAGGTCTGCCAAGAAGAGGTTCCAAGAAGACATGGAATCATGTCTGTGTGGTGAAGAGGTCTCGCAGACCTTTTTTAATGAAAGGTCTGCGAGAAAACAAACAAGCTGCGGACTCCAAACCTCTGCGCGCGTCTGCGCGGCGCAGACATAAGTGGCCAGAAGTGCTTCTGGCCAAAAAACAAACAGCACCTTAATATCCATGGTGCCTCATTTGCTCCTACCTTACATTATACAAATTAATTAAATAACTCACCTTGCCCAGGTTTGAAACTGTGACCTTCCCTTTAAGAGGCATGTGCCTCTACCAAGTGTGCTAACCCCATATTCGCATTACAACACATTGCATGTTAATATGACCGCTTACAACTTAACATCCTATTATGACATGTTGCAATTCCCATCTTGAAGTGATATTTTTGTCACTGATTTAGTTAATTCTTCTTAATTTGTGCTTATAAATTGTTCTTTTTCTCATCTTAAAGAGGTCTTTTTAATACTCAATTGTTAAGAAGTTAAAGTAAGTTATCTCCATAGATTTAGGTGATTAACCATTGTCATTCCATTGTATTCATTCACTTAATTCTTGAATTGTTTAGGTTTGAATTTCTTTCTGTGCATGCATGCGCACTTTTTAAATATGTAAAAACTGAAATGCTATATATATATATATATATATATACGGTTTAATCATTGTTAATATTTGAACGAGTCTTATTTTGGCTTTTCAATATGTTATTCAGAATTGTCTCCATTGATATGCTTTTCAGTAGTTCGATTTGTCTCGTCACCTGTTGGTATTTGGAAAACAACACCAACTAGGACAAATTAGTTGAATCATAATTTAAAGATAAGTTAAGAGTAGTTATATCTATCTGTTTTATTGTACATATATCTACAATCTACATTAGTTTATTAGTTTCATAATTATGTGATTTTCATCTCTCTTTAGAAGGAGATATCCATAGACCATAAATAATTAATACATAAAAAAATCAATATTGTATATTATTTTTTCTTTATAATTCTTTAGTTCTTTTGCTTATGATTCTATCAAGTAATTAATTTGTTTGTTTCTTTTTAAGAATTGTAGTAAGGTGAGAAAGACACTCAGAAAAATGTAGCCATAAAAACCAACTCCTGTGGGTTCAATCTCCTTCTTTACTCGCCAAATGACTGGGGTCCTACAAATAGCAACACCGTTAGCTCGTTAAGAGGGGAATATGGGGGTTTTCCTCTTAACCGGGCTCCGGCGTGTGAATAAGTACTGTTCCGAGGAAAAAAACAGTGTGTGTTGAGTGTGAGAGAGTGGAGAATCGAATAGCCTTAACCTGAATGATGAAGGGTCCTATTTATAGCCGGAGGGTGAAAGAGGGTGGAGCAACCTTACCAGCTGCTATAGGGCGCCAGTTATCCGACCAAGGGGAATATCCTCTTGGTCCCCTCTACTGTGGTCAGGGTGGTGGTACACGTGGCGCGCCTATATTTTTCCATGCTGGAAACATAGTACTGCTGCTGTCGGTCTGCTCCTGGATTTGCTGCAGGCCTACATGGCGCTTGATGACTGGTGACACGTGTTGTCCTTTCTGTCGGAGGGAGCATCTTTGGTGCCACCTTGGCGTCTTCCAGAAGCTTCTAGAAGCTTCTGGATTCGCTTGTTGATGTAGGCGCCATGTTGGATGAAAAAGTGGTGTGGTCCTTGCCATGTAGGCAAAGAATTTGGATCATACCTCTTCAAGTCCTCCCGAGTCCAGTGTGCCTTCTAGTTGAGTTGATCGTCTAGGAGGGATTCTGGACTTATAAGGGTAGTGGTTGTTGGCCTTCTTGAAATGTATGTTTGCTTCTTTGCGCGGTTGAGACAAGTGACCGCAAGGCGCATGCCGTACAATGGTGATTCTGCAAAAATGAGCCTAGTGGATGCGTGGCGCATGGCGTAGGAATGGGGATTTTATAAAGTTGAGCCAACTGGACGCGTGGCGCATGGCGTGTTGTTAACCTTACAAAGTTGAGCCAACTGATCGCGTGGCGCATGGCGTGTTGTTAACTTTACAAAAGTTGAGCCAACTGGACGCATGGCGCATGGCGTGTTGGTAACTTTACAAAGTTGAGCCAACTGGGTGCATGGCGCATGGCGTGTTGGTAACTTTACAAAATTGAGCCAACTGGGTGCTTGGCGTGATGGTACTTCCTTCTGAAAGAAGTTTCCTTTCTTGGAATGAAGACAACTGATGTGACTGTCTGATGTCCCTATCTTGTCGGAGGTGAACAGTCGCCTTTTCAGTGGTGTCAGTTGCCTTTTCCCACGTCGTCAGTTGTGCGTCGCCTACTTTTCCGAAAAAAGAGGTGACGGTTTCTCTTCCCTATGACGTGTCATTTCCCTGTTGGCTCTCCAACTGTATTTCTGACGGCCCACTACCCATCGCATTAAATGCGATGGGTATAAATATATGGCGGTTTCCCATTTCCTTCACTTTTCAAAATTTGAACTCCCTTTTTCTCTCGAATTTTTTCTACTTTTCTCCCTCTTCCAAGTTCATCTCTATCACCCCTTTTCATCTTCTTACACTATGTCTTCTGGAGCCAATCCTTCGACTAAGAAGAGAAAATACAAGGGTAGGAATCCTCCAGGCGATAGGTTGGAAGGAAGAAGAATTCCAGAATTTGGTTAGAGACATGGGTTTTCTTCCTGAATGGGGTGCTCAGTTCCCTACCCCAAGGTCTACTGCTTTGGATGCTCCCCCGGGGTATATAGCTTTGTACGCCGCTTTCTTCTGGGAGGGTAACTTCCGTCTCCCTATGACCAAGTTTACTGCTGAAGTGTTGACGAATTATGGGCTGCATATTTCTCAAATCAACGCCCTGGGCTTCCTCGTCTTACACATTTCGAGTTTATATGCAGGGCCAACCGTATTGAGCCAACCTTTGAGATGTTTACCGTTTTTTACAACGTGAGTTACACCGGTGGGTTTTACTCCTTCAACTCCCGGACCAGTTGTGTTATCCCTTGTAGTTCCAACCCGCCAAAAAGTCTTCACGATTGGAAACATAAGTTCTTCTATATTCGCCGTGGGGTTATTCCGGTGGACATGCATTACCGGGCAGAGAGTGAAGGGATTCCCAAGATAGAGAGGTACGAAAATTGGTGGAAGCCGGAATCCTCAGAGAAACACGGTACCATACGTGGGTATCAAACCCGGTGATGGTAAAGAAGCCAGATGGCACATGGCGAATGTGCATTGATTTTAAAGATCTGAATAAAGGATGCCCCAAAGACGCGTACCCACTACCTGAGATGGACTTCAAGGTTGATTCCCTAGTCCCCTACAGGTATAAATGCTTTTTAGACGCGTATAAAGGATACCACCAGATTAAGATGTCCAAAGAAGACGAAGAAAAAACAGCGTTTCATACTGATATCGGCATCTTTTGCTACACGAAGATGCCTTTCGGTCTACGAAATGTCGGGGCCACTTACCAGCGACTCATGGACAAAGCTTTCGAAACACAAATTGGCATAAATTTGGAAGTATACGTTGATGATCTTGTGATCAAAAGCAGGGAAGAGAAACAAATGTTAGAAGACATTGAAGAAACTTTCCAAAAGCTTAGAGAATACAACATCAAACTCAACCCCAAGAAATGCTCTTTCGGGGTAGAGGAAGGAAAGTTCTTAGGCGTGGTTGTCACCCGGGACGGCTTTAAAGCTAACCCAGAAAAGGTAGCCGCCATAACGCGGATGCCCTCTCCAAGAACTTTGAAAGAAGCGCAAGCGTTAAACGGACGTTTAGTCGCGATCAACAAATTCTTAGCAAGACATGCTGAGAGATCTTTGCCGTTTATTAAGACATTAAAAGACTGCCTCAACAAAAAGAATTTCAAATGGACCGGCGAAGCGGAAGAAGCCCTGCTAGACATGAAACGTTTCATAGAAAAATTACCCATGCTGACAGCGTCGTCTCCTAATGAAGTGCTTAAAATGTATTTGGCAGCAGCCCATAACGCGGTAAGCGCGGTACTCATGGTGGAAAGAGACGGAAAGCAGACACCCATATATTACATCAGTCGAGTATTGGCGGGTCCCGAAACGCGGTACCCAACCCTTGAAAAACTGGTCTTGGCATTAGTTCACGCCACTCGGCGATTGAGAAGATATTTTCAAGCACACCGCGTACAAGTCCTGACGAATTACCCGCTACAGCAAATCTTGCACAAGCCAGAAATCTCCGGGAGACTGGCCAAATGGGCGATTGAATTAGGCGCTTTGGATATTGAATACATAAAACGAACAGCAGTCAAAGGGCAGGTAATCACCGACTTCTTAGCTGAGATCCCTGAAGGGGAAACTATAGTGGACCTCGCCATCCGGGATATCCCGGAATCCAGTATTGCCCGACAGACCTGGAAACTTTATACTGACGGGTCATCAAGTGGAAAAGGATCAGTGGCGGGCCTAATGTTGATAAGCCCAGATGAGATCAGACTAATGTACGCCCTACGCTTTGGCTTCGAATGTTCTAACAACGAAGCAGAATATGAGCGCTACTCGCTGGTTTAAGAATGGCCCAAACTATGGGAGCCACGCGGGTCGACGCATATGTCGATTCCTTATTGGTTAATAATCAAGTGAATGAGACGTATGAAGCCAAGGATGAATCGATGGCAAAGTACCTAGCAAAAACAAAGGAGCTCATGGCTTCTTTCGAAAATGTCACACTCAATCACGTTCACAGGGGAAAAACCAAATAGCGGATGCTTTGAGCAAACTCACCACCTCGGGCATGGAAAAAGAAGTAAAGGTGGAAACATTGCAGTCACCCTCAATCGAACCCCGAAACGTCTCCGCCATCGCAGCGGAGGAACCTTGCTGGTACACCCCGATACTAAAGTTCCTTACTAAAGGGGAATTACCCTCCGCTAGGGGCGACGCTCAGAAAATACAAACAAAGGCACTGCAATATGAAGTAAACAGTGGCGACCTATATCGGAAGTCATACTTGGGACCACTCCTGCGGTGTGTCTCCCCGGTGGAAGCTAAGTACTTGATCCAGGAAATTCACGCAGGTATATACGGCATCCATGCCGGCCCACGGGCGGTTGTAGCCAAAATTCATAATGCCGGGTACTACTGGCCCAGGATTCATGAAGACGCGGTGCAAGAACTTAGAAAATGTCGCAGTTGTCAGAAATTCGCCCCTCAAACGCTCAGGCCCAAAAACAACTTAATCCCGGTTACAGCGGCCTAGCCTTTTCAAAAATGGGCGGTGGATATTGTTGGGCCATTCCCGTTAGCTCCCGGAAGGCTAAAGTACTTAATCGTGGCAATCGACTACTTTACCAAGTGGGTAGAAGCCAAACCTTTGGCAAAAATCACGGCGGATAACGCTAAAAAGTTCCTTTGGGAACACATAGTATGCCGTTTCGGATTACCGCTATACCTGGTGAGCGACAATGGAACACAGTTCACAGACAAAATTCTGCAAGAATGGTGCGCCGACCTCCAGATCCAGCAAATCTTCACGTCAGTAGCCCATCCCCAAGGAAACGGCCAAGTAGAGTGGGCGAATAGGAGTTTGCTGGATGGCATTAAAAGAAGACTAGATTATGAAGGAAGTTCTTGGGTGGAAGAACTGCCAAATGTCCTATGGGCACACCGGACAATGCCTAAGACTAGCAACAACGAAACCCCTTTCAGCCTAACCTACGGTGCAGAAGCAATGATACCCGCCGAGGCGGGATCGCCATCATTACGTCGCCTTACTACCGGTGATGATAATGATAGGCTACTAAGGGAAGGCCTGGATATACTCGAAGAAAGGCGAGAAGCCGCCGCCATTAACGAGGCAAAGTACAAGAAAACATTGGAAAAGTACTACAATAAACGCGTAGCACAGCACACCTTCAAAGAAGGTGATTACGTCATGCGAGACAATGAAGCCAGTAGAGCGGAACCGGCAGGCAAATTGGGACCCAACTGGGAGGGTCCCTACGTCATTCAAGAAGATTTGGGCAAAGGGGCCTACCACTTGTCTAGATTAGACGGCACCGCTATACCGCGCAGCTGGAACATAGCCCAATTGAAAAAATGTTACCTGTAATGCCTTGCTCCTAACAGCGAAAGCACATTTTTCTTTTTTCAATAAACAAGTGTAATTCATCCACAGCGATGTCGCTTCTGTTCATCTAAGTTTGAGTTCAATAAAAGTTGTCTCCTTTTGTTTATTCTCATTACTTAAACATACAATAAAATTTACCAACGCAAACAAACTACACATAACTGTCAACAACAAAAGTACCCTTAAACATGATATATTTTCATACACATCAGTCATGGGGTCAAAATATACAGCGCTGAAAGCGGGTATCTTGGTAATAGATATGCTAACCGCTACAAAAAGATAGGTATTTTGGTAATAAATACATACGAACTATCTTACACAAACCAAGTACTTGTCCCCGTTGTTAAAAACCAACACGTGGGAACCAAAAAAGAACATGTTCTAACACCTACTTGTGGGAACAGGTCGCCATCACCTCTGCAGGGGTATGCAGCACCTTACCACAATCCAGCACACCAGGATCAACGGCCAAGTCATCGGTCGATCCTCCAACCACCGGTGGAGTTACCACCCCCGGGTCATCAACAGAAGCTTTTACAGCACAACCACCACGACGACACTCATACACTAAATGGCATCGTTGAACATGATCAGCCGGGATGATTTGCATCAGATTATCGGCCGATAGTGATGCCATATTAGTGTCAGCTGGCAAAGGATCCTCGTAAACAACACTCTGGCACGTACGGTTCACCCGGGAGGGAACAGCATTAGGTGCTCTCCTTCTCCGAATCATCGAATTTGTTACCGGAGTCTGTAGTTGAACCAGACCGTCGGCGGCATCCAAACGCCGGAAAATATCGGAAAGTCTCTGCCTATAAGTTCTCCGGCTCATATTTTCGAGTTACCAAATTCGGAAAAAAGAACCATAATTTATAGAAGGGAAAGTAGTTTGACAGAGATGACGATAGCAACATTAATGGTAAATAATCATTTTGGGTCAAGTCACCGCATTTCAGAAGAATGGTGGCGGCATACATCATGACATTAACATTAAATGTCTGACAAACTACTTAGATATTTTCGCAAAAACCAAGATTAAACAGTGTCATTACAAACGGCACGAGAAAGTAACATACATATATGAAACAAACTACCTATTCCTCTTCGGACTCTTCCGCGGGGTCCAGCATCGCATGCAAAGACTCGATGCCCTCTTCATTCACTTTGTCCATTAAGTCGGCATACTCAGGCAATGGCTCGTTGCACGCTGCCTCCAATGCATCAGCCATGTCACCCTGAAACTTGCCCCTGGCCACATGGAAATCAGAAGGCATTTTTTCCGATTGGCGACAATCAAAGTATCCTTTATAAACGCCATCATGGTGACCGGATTTGTATGCAGCAGCGGAGAGGCGGTCTAGCAAAGCGGTAAAAGACGCTGATTGGCGAAGGTATTCAAACGCCCCTACTAACTCGTTGGTTATCAACCAATTCCTGTCGCCCCGCATCGCAGCCAGTTGGCTAGTTAAGCCATCCACTTCAACATTCACTTACTCCAGGGCACTTACCACCTCCTTCAGGCGTGCAGCAGAGGATTGGGTAAGTGTATTTCTTTCAAGAAGCAGGCAATCACAATGTTGTTGGAGTTCCCTAAGTTTCCCTTCCCGCTCCTCCAGTTCCGCTTGCTTAGCCTGGGCTTTCGCGTTGGAAGTCTCCACCTCAACGGTCAAAGCTTGATAGCGCTCCTGCACCTGAGACACAAAGTCAGTGTCAATTCGGAATTTATCCAAAAGAGCAGTCATCTCAGATCTCACCTTCTGAGCTTCACTAACAGCTTTACGCTCTAACTCCTCCTGCACACTTTTAGCGTGCGAAATGACCTGGTCTTTCTCCACTATGTCTCGAGCCCACATAAGTCGCTCCTCAGCAAGGTGGGCAGTCACCCTCTTCAAATCATCCTCATCTTTGTTTTTCTCCGATAAAAATCGACTCTCCCTCAACCTAGCGACTTGAAGCTGACTCTCCAGGCGGTATTTCTCATCTTTGAGTTCCTCGATAAGGGCCCGCGCCTGGTGGAGTTCATTGTTGTCATGCATCCACCTACGCCGGATCTCTGAAAGCCTCCAGGGCTGACTAACATAATCCACAATCGCAGAATTCATCAAATTCTTGTTGTTCATCCCCTCAACATACGCCACCTCTGCTGGAGGATAAGCCCGCTCAACCCAGTGCGGAACAATTGGAGGAAAGATCAACCTAGAGGACTCCGCAATTTTCCACTGGGGCTGGTAGCGCTTATCCCGATTGTTGGGATCCCAATTGATGGTAGGTAAATAAAGATCATCACCCAGGCGGGCTCCATCGTCAGCAATGCCACTGCTGGATCCCCCAGTATCACCAGCTGCGTGATCCCCCGCACTAGTCGCCTCGTGGGCCAGAGATACAGCAGGCATTTCTTTCCCAGTAGCGGAATATATACACAAAGGAGAATCAAACATAGCGGAAGGGGCGACACTCGAGGTCAGTGGCGTAGAAACCGGGCTAGCTGTTACAGTCACAGCAGCGGTAAGTATAGGCGGCGACATGACACAACTAGCAGCGGCGGTAACATGCGCCGAAGGTGTAAGATCTGAAAGGCTGCTAGCAATGGGAGGTACCGCCCCCACAGATGACAAGGGCGTGGTTGTCACATTCGCAGTCCGAACCGACTTTAATCAGTTGCAGGTCCGAACCGACTTTAATCAGTTGTTTTCTTATACCAGAGGCTCTCCAATGGTATTACATGCATAGAGGGCACTTGGCTTGATCTGGAAACACTCATAGACTATCTTGGCATCATCCTAGAAGATCAAAATTGATATATAAGGGACTTGAAGTGTAGCAACATTTGTTCATTCACTTGCATTCTCATTTCTGGAGCTCTCTGGTCAGCAACAAGGATTCATTAGGCTCCCTAGTCGTGATTAGGACTCTTGTAAGTATTCTTAACCCTTTCTAATTCAGTTTAGCCTAGTTAATTAGCTAAAAGTCAAACCCTCGTAATACACGTTTGATTTTGAAATTAAATAAAATATGTTCTGTCAATTCTCGAATTGAAATTACCTATAAGTAGGTAATTATGTGGGTAATAAACCCTTAAAAGGGTACTCTCTGATTCCCACTCTAACTAGGTCAATTGTCGGGTCAAACTTGTTATTAAAAAGTCAACAGAATGCTTATTTTCAAATTAATGTATAATTAGCAATGTAGGAGGCATGCAACCTGTTTTATCATTAATATAACTTGGTAATTAATGTAAGAACATGTTTAAACATGTTCAACCCGTCAATCTTCAGTATAAACCCGGATCGGAACCGAAAGTCGCATAATTTGACTTTTGCTTTGACTTTTTGTTCTGACCCGTTTATGCATGTTTTTAGAATTGCCTTAGAGCTTTATTTGGAACAGGTTTCATATAAGTATAACTCTCTGAGATTATACAACTTGGTTCATTAGTTATCCGATTCATATGCATGTTTCCGTTAAATGCTTAAATGTTGACTATTATGCCCTTTTGACTATAAAACGTGATTTTTGAAAAAGTAAAAGACTAGAAACCTTAGTTACTGATTTATAAACTTGCACTAAAAATTTGACACCAGTTTGAGGTTTAGATTAAGAGTTATGCTCATTAGCGTAAATTGAAAGCTTTATGTTAATTAAACGGCGTAATTAGAGTATAGCCTATTTAAACCCACTTTTTGATATCAAACTTTTTACCCACTGATGTAATATAATATTTTGGGATTTTTGAAGATTTTTATTTAATTTTTGGCTGAGCATAACATAGGTCTCTAAGTTTGATTCGGTTAATGCCGGTTTTGCCCTTTTAAGCCATAAAATGAGTTTTACAAATCCTTTTGACCCCAAACCTTTTTCTACTGATTTCATTTGACAAATAAAATATTTTGAGCCTTCTGGAATTATAAAAATATCAGCTTTCCTTTGAAAACCCGGAAATGGCTCCAAATCGCCTTTTTAAGCGTTTTAACGCATAGTATGTACTAAAACTATATTAAACATATAAGGTTGATACCTACTGATATATTTAGTATATTTTTATATATTAACAGTAAGTAAAATTTTTTAAACTCAGGTTTCCAGTTTTGACCTTTTAAGCCTAAGTGAAATTACCAAAATACCCCTAGGATGCATAGTTTGGCTTTAAATGATAAATTTCACACACAGGTCATACCCTACTGTTATAACTTATTAAATTAAGTGTTTTTACTGAATAATTCAGACCTGTAACTCAGATTACTAATTAAACTCTTTTACAACCTTTTAAATGACCAAAATGCCCTTACAAGGCATAGTTTGAGTTTAAATCCATTCCGGGCATAATAGAAGATATCTTACTGATATCACAACATATTTAAGGCATATTAACTTAGGAAATTTTCATATGACTCATTTGGTTACCCGTTACGCACTTTTTGCGTTCGGAACGGCTTATGTAACTAGTTTGCATATATTAGCCGAAACGGGTCAAACCTTATCATCTTTGTCTCAAAATCCAGAATGTGTTTAGTATACCCATATTATACAAGTCTTCAAACTTGTCGGGTCTAAATCACATTATGTCCGGTCTTCGCTTAATCGTGCGTTTGAACCGTATCTTCCTTTAAAACTGAGCGGTCTAAGCTTAAGCTTAATTAAAGACCCGTTAGGATTCTTATAGGTTAATAAAAACTTTTGTTCCAGATTAGGAGCCCAGTAAAAGTCATTTGTACTTGCTGTATTTGACTTATACATTGCTCAGGTAAATACTCTTAACTTATTTTCCCTATACGGGCTTGGGATACGGTATTATAATAATACCGCTTGGTCGGGTGTGTAATCATTTAAATCGTATTGTGATTAATGTAATTACATAACTCGTTTAATATGTATTATTTGGTGTATGGCCTTTGGGGGTTAAATGACCATGTCCCGGATATCCTTGGCATCATTTTACGAAATGGCCACGACCTAAGCACGGGGTGTAGGTGTACACCTGACAGTTGCATATGTAAAACTGGTAGCCCATTTAAAGGAATTAACCTTGTGGGTATTATACCTGTGGCGTGTCAGTTAATCTTGTCCGGCCCTACCAACCGGCCCTGATGGACGACAAATAAGTAAAACTGTATACATGATTATTTATTAATTGTCCCAAGTAATAAAATATATTTTTGCCGAAGTGCATTCAAATCAATTTTCAAACTCTTTTCAAAATGAGTCAGTTGAGTTGTATTTACCAGTGCAAACTGACGTATTTTCCAAAAAGGTTAAGTGCAGGTGCTACACGTAATAGGCTGGATACTCCAGACATCAATAATCAAGTGTTCGCAAAGCTTTAGGTGTCAAAGTCTGTTGAACAGTTTTCCTCTTTATTTCGATCCACCTGTGGATCTGTTTCAACTACATTGTGATACTTTATATTACAATTTATTTGGTTGGAATAAATCTATCTTTTGCTTCCGCTGTGCATTTAAATATTGTGTTGTTTGACTATGATGATATCAACTACGTCACGATACTCCCCACCGATAATACGTGGAAATATCGGGGTGTGACAGGTTGGTATCAGAGCCAACTCTGAGTGAATTAAACACTAGCCTTTTGTGTTTAATCTCAGTTACACAATTACACATTCCTCGATTCTCGAGTCTAGACAAAGAATTTAGGAATTATCCAAATTTGTTTTATTTCTAACTTCGTCTTATATATTTTTCTTGTTGTATCACTTGTTTGTTTTTGACAGGTTGACAAAATGCCACCAAGGATGAGAGGAAGAGGAAGAGGAAAAGGGCCACTCGTCGCCCCAAATGACCATGAGGCCGGGCCTTCGCACCGGCGAACACCGTCAGATCCCAACAACCTGGGTCCTCAAGAGCCCTGGAGGACCTACATTGAACCAGTTAGGCGCTCAGTTTCACTGAGTACCTCCCCTTCTATTCCACACTCTTTTGGGCCTCATTCTGAAAATGAGCCCCACAACTCCCACCAATCCTACATACCTCTTCAAGGACACAACTCACCTTTCGACCACCTATCACCTATTTTCCAGGGCCAGTTCAACCCTGCCGACTACCTTGGAGCACCAGTGGGTTTTAACCCACTTGGACCTGAAGATCATTTTTCCGGTGGCAACGCTATGGACATAGATGAGGACACCGATCCTGCCGAGCCACCATCCGGAACTCCTAACCACCCCATCGAAATTTCAGATGGGTCACCTTTTGTGGGATCACCTTATAATGGTCCCGACAGCTATGAGGAGAGGTTCAGGCAGTGTGACTGGGCGTTTACCCCCAGTTACCACAACTCTCCCCTGCATTACCAGCAGCAGCAGTAGCGGGATCCTTCCGAGGATTCTCGATTTGTCGCGGTTACTCCACCACCACCACCACCACAGCAACAGCCTCCGGAGCCCCCGAGGCGAAGAAGAACGAACGCACGGATATCCGTGCGAGGAGGAGTGCGCATCAACACCCCTCCACTTTCAAGTGGCAGTCGATACTCTCCACTTCACGAAGAACCAGAGATAGGAGAATCTTCACACCCCGTCTCAGAAGTGAACTCTGCGCCAGTCGCGCCACCACCACCACTGGGTTTTGGAGACCCAATTCCTGCTTACACTGGTGCGGCGGCATATAATCCCTTCGAGCAGCCGGTCCACACAAATTACAACTATGCCGAGGCCGATCCTTACTTGGTAGCTGCGAACTACAACGCTCTCCATCCAGAAGGTCCCTATGGAGGTCCTTGGACTACGGGATACCCGACTTATGGATACCCATCATATGGGTATCAGCAACCGCCGCCCCCTCAACCTCCGCATTATCAGTAACCACCGCAGACGCCGGTGATGTCACCGCCACAATTTCAAGAAATTCTTCAAGGGATAAATGAGGTGCGGCAGGAGGTGCGGGAAGACCGTAGGCATAACCAAGGGATGTTCAAGAAAGTGGTGAATTTGATCAAGGGAAAAAGCAAGAAGGATCGTTAAATCCTTGTTTGTTGTTTATTTTAGTGTTGTAATCATGTCCCTGCGAGGACATTTGTTTCTGTACTCTGCCCCTGCGTGGGCATATTTCTATGTTCCGCCCCTGCGTGGGCATGTCTTTTTTATTTGACCCCTGCGTGGGTATGTTTGTTAGTTTGGCCCCTGCGTGGGCGTGTTATTTATGTAAAAGTCCCGTTTAGGGCAAACTTGTACTAGTTTAATTTTAATGGTATGGTTAGTTCGAATTTTTCATTTTTGAATTATATGCATAAATATAATATGTGAATAAATGAAAAATAACATTTATTTTATAGATTTACCATTTTAATAAAATAATAAGAATCTTAAAAGGTCAAACCTAGCTTGTATGTCATAATTAAAGACCTGGCCAATATGGTAAAACCTGTTTAAAAAGATTCAAATTTCTGTTAACATCTGCAAACATGTTAACATTCTTGGCTAGTGTGATCCGCAAAATCACACATGTCACCCTTTTAATAAATTATCCAATTTCCTTATTAATATTTAAACATCCGATTGTGATGTAATGCCTACGGGCTATAACCAATGTCATATAAGACAAAAGGCAGCTATAGTTTATAGACTCCCTGTCAAGAAAGGTAATGAATTTTGATTCAAACCCTAATAACTAGATCCTATAAGATCTAAATTTATAATTTAGAAATTTGTCTACGTGACTAGGCCTATGTGCTATTATTAATTTATGATTTTGGATTATGATAAAGATCCTGAATAATTATATATTTAATGAATTAACTAAAATGGCTATTAAAACCATGGTATTAAAACCATGGTTAATAAATCGTCAAGAACGATAGTACTGTTTAGGCTTCTAAATAAACCTTGTCCTTATTTTCTTTATGTAGCAATAAAAGCTACATGGCCAACTCAGAAGAAATAAACAGTCATTCAGTGGAAAACCCTGAAAATGCTAAAATACTTGTAACTGGTGCGGAGCTACAAGCATTAGTAGAAAATGCTGTTACCAAAGCAATAAATAGGCAGTTTAGTGAATCAAGCGGGACCCGAAGTAGGACCCAATCCGCACCGCATTCCAAGCCTAAGACTCACTCGGAGGCTCATAGCAAACCACCCTCTAAGAAAGATGAACCCAAGAAAGACGATGATCGACATTCATCTAATCAAAACAGTGTTCCCTCAAAAAGGATAGTGTTTGATGCTAAACCTCATACCAAGTCCTGTACCTGCAAGTACTTTGTTTCTTGCAAACCCCGAGACTTCACTGGGGAGAAAGGAGCAATAGATTGTATGACCTGGTTGGATGAAATGGACACGGTAGTTGACATCAGCGGTTGTGCTGAAAGGGACGTAGTGAAATATGTATCCCAATCGTTCAAGGGAGAGGCACTGGCATGGTGGAAGTCTCTCATCCAAGCTGCTGGAAAGATCCCACTCTATAACTTGTCATGGGATCAGTTCGTTGCTCCCATTAAGGAGAATTATTGCCCGCAGCACGAAGTCGAAAGAATCGAATCGGATTTCTTATCATTGGTGATGAAGAATTTAGATTGTCAAGCTTACCTCACCAGTTTCAATACCCTATCTAGGTTGGTACCGTACCTCGTAACCCCAGAACCCAAAAGGATTGCTCGCTTCATCGGGGGTTTAGCCCCAGAAATTAAAGCCAGTGTTAAGGCATCAAGGCCTGCTACCTTCAGATCAGCAGCTGATCTATCCCTATCCCTTACCTTAGACGCGGTCAGGTTAAGATCGCTCAGGAATTCTGAAGAAAGTAAGAGAAAGCGTGAGGATGATAACTCACGAAGGTATGAAAAGAAGCATAAGGGTAATACTGACTCCAGGAAGAAGTCTGGATCCAACAAGGGTAGCCAGCAAGCTGAGGAAAAGCCAAAGTACAAGACTTGCCAAAAACGCCACTTTGGAAAGTGCCGACTCGAGTCCAAGTCTAAGTCAGGATCGCCTGTGTGTGGGTTATGCAAGTCTAAAGAGCACAAGACAGTTGATTGCAAGAAGATTAAAGATGCCACATGCTACAACTGCAATGAGAAAGGGCACATTAAAACCAACTGCCCTAAATATGCCAAGAAGACGGAAGATGTCAAGAAGACCAATGCCAGGGTCTTCAAGATGGACGCAAAGGAAGCTGTCCAGGACGACAACGTAATCACAGGTACTTTCCTCATAAATGATGTTTATGCCAGAGTATTGTTTGATTCTGGAGCAGATAAGTCTTTTGTGGATAACAAATTTTGTGAGTTGTTGAAATTGCCTGTAAAAGCCTTAAGTGTGAAGTATGAGATGGAATTAGCTGACGGAACTATAGAGACCGCCTCAACTATTTTAGATGGATGTGTTATATCCATTAGGAACCACTCTTTTCCTTTGTCCTTACTTCCCTTTAAGCTAGCCGGTTTTGATATAGTCATAGGCATGGACTGGTTATCGCATAACCAAGCCCAGATCGTCTGCAACAGAAAGCAAGTGGTAGTCAAAACTTCGTCTGGTGAGTCACTTACCATTCAGGGGGATACCCAACATGGATTGCCTGAGCAAGTGTCTATGCTCAAGGCATCCAGATGTCTGAAGAAGGGCTGTGTCATTTATATGGCACAGGTTACTATTGATGAGCCGAAGCCTAAGATGGAAGACATCCCTGTCATTTCAGAATATCCTGAAGTTTTTCCTGAAGAACTACCTGGTCTACCACCAGATAGGCAAGTGGAATTCCGAATTGACATCATCCCTGGTGCAGCACCAGTAGCAAGAACGCCTTATAGGTTGGCACCAACAGAGATGAAGGAGTTAAGGACGCAGTTAGATGATCTGCTAGCCAAGGGTTTCATTAGACCTAGTTCGTCTCCTTGGGGAGCGCCGATCTTGTTTGTCAAGAAGAAGGATGGATCGATGCGTCTGTGCATCGATTACCGTGAGCTTAATAAGGTCACTATCAAGAATAGGTATCCTTTGCCCAGGATCGACGATTTGTTCGATCAACTTCAAGGGGCAAGTTACTTTTCTAAGATCGATTTGAGGTCAGGTTATCATCAGTTGAAGGTTAAAGATGAAGATGTACACAAGACTGCATTTAGGACTCGTTATGGTCATTACGAGTTCCTAATGATGCCTTTTGGGCTCACTAATGCTCCTGCCGCATTCATGGACCTCATGAATCACGTCTGCAAGCCTTATCTGGATAAATTTGTCATCGTCTTCATTGACGACATCCTTATCTACTCGAAGAACCAAGCTGACCACGAAAAACATCTTCGTTGTATTCTTAAACTCCTACATCATGAGAAACTCTACGCCAAATTTTTGAAGTGCGAATTTTGGCTTCGAGAAGTCCAATTCCTTGGACATGTGGTTAGTGAGCGTGGTATCCAAGTGGATCCCGCTAAGGTAGAAGCAGTCATGAATTGGCAAGAGCCAAAGACGCCTACTGAGATTCGCAGCTTTTTAGAACTAGCAGGATACTATAGGAGATTTATCGAAAACTTCTCAAGGATTGCTGCGCCCCTAACTTCGTTGACACGTAAGAAGATTAAGTTTGATTGGGGCCCTAAGCAGCAGGAATCCTTTGATATTCTGAATAAAAAGTTGAGCAATGCACCAGTGTTAACATTGCCCGATGGAATAGAAGAGTTCGTGGTGTATTGTGATGTATCACACACTGGTATGGGTTGTGTACTCATGCAGAAAGGCAAAGTTATTGCCTACGCTTCACGACAGTTAAAGGTACACGAGAAGAACTATACCACCCATGACTTGGAACTGGGTGCCGTTGTATTTGCACTAAAACTATGGAGGCACTACTTGTATGGAACCAAGTGTGTGATCTATTCAGATCACAAGAGCCTTCAACACTTGTTTAATCAGAAGGACTTAAACATGAGGCAAAGACGATGGATGGAAACTTTGAATGACTATGACTGTGAGATAAGATACCATCCAGGCAAGGCAAATGTAGTTGCTGATGCCTTAAGCAGGAAGGAAAGAGTGAAGCCTATAAGAATCAATGCCAAGAGCATTGAAATAAAGAATAATTTGAACGAAAGGTTGTTAGCTGCACAGAAGGAAGCTGTGTTGGAAACTAACTATCCCGAAGAAAAGCTAGGAGTAACTGAGGAACAGTTATCCTATGACAAAGACGGAGTGCTAAGATTGAATGGACGAATATGGGTTCCAGTTTTTGGAGGACTTCGAGATGTTATCCTCCAGGAAGCCCATAGTTCCAAATATTCCGTTCATCCTGGAGCTGATAAGATGTACCAGGATCTAAAGGCAAACTACTGGTGGATAGGCTTGAAAAAGTCTGTAGCTGCATATGTAGCTAAATGTTTGACTTGTGCGCAAGTCAAAGCTGAGCATCAGAAGCCGTCAGGTTTGCTACAACAGCCTGAACTTCCCACATGGAAGTGGGAGATGGTGACAATGGATTTCATCACCAAGTTGCCAAAGACAAGGATGGGAAATGATACTATATGGGTCATAGTAGATAGACTGACTAAGTCAGCACTTTTCCTGCCCATAAAGGAAACTTATAGCTCTGACATGTTAGCTCAATTGTACGTTGATAAGATTGTAGCTCTGCATGGCGTACCAGTGTCAATTATCTCTGACAGAGATACGAGATACACCTCTCATTTTTGGAAAAGTTTCCAACAGTCTTTGGGCACGCGTTTAAATTTTAGTACGGCTTACCATCCACAGACGGACGGGCAGAGTGAGCGTACCATCCAAACACTGGAAGACATGCTTCGAGCATGTGTGATTGATTTAGGTGGCAGTTGGGATAATCACCTGCCATTGATCGAGTTCTCCTATAACAATAGCTACCATACAAGTATTAAGGCTGCGCCTTTTGAGGCATTATATGGTAGAAAATGCAGAACACCTATTTGTTGGGCGGAAGTAGGAGAAGTTCAATTATCAGGACCTGAATTGGTCTTTGAAACGACGAACAAGATTGTCCAGATTCGCGACCGTTTGAAAGCTGCCAGAGATAGACAGAAAAGCTACGCAAATCCCAAGCGTAAACCTCTAAAGTTTGAGGTTGGTGATAAAGTTTTGCTTAAGGTATCACCTTGGAAAGGGGTGATGCGATTTGGTAAGAAAGGTAAGTTAAGCCCAAGGTATATAGGACCATTCGAGGTTATCGAATGTGTTGGGTCAGTGGCTTATAAGTTGAACTTGCCTGAAGAGCTCAGTAGTATCCATAATGTTTTTCACATCTGCAATCTGAAGAAATGTCTAGCTCATGACTCGCTAGTCATACTGCACACGGATGTGCATATAGATGAGAGCTTGAAATTTGTGGAAAAACCATTGTCGATTGAGGATCGACAGGTAAAGAAGCTTCGAAGGAAGCATGTGCCTATTGTAAAGGTCAAATGGGATGCCCGTAGAGGTCCCGAATACACTTGGGAGGTAGAATCCACGATGAAGGAAAAGTACCCTCAATTGTTTCAGTAAATCTTGAGGTTGAGATTTCTTTTAAGGGGGTGAGGATGTAACACCTCGAAAATTTACGTCCAATAATGTATTGACACGTGTCATAAGCTTTAAATATGAGAAAAAGTACTTTAGAGGGACTAAAGTTGACAAACGGAGAAACTATGTGAATATAAGGGCCCAAAGTGTCAACAATGGATAATATACCCTACAATAAGCCTACATGGTGTTTATAGTCTTAAACGAATAAATCATGGATCATACGAAGCTGAAAATGAAAGAAAGTGAGGAATTACAAACTACAGGGGTTAAATGTGTCAACATGTTGAAAGTATACCTCTGAGTGACCTTTTAGCAAACATAAAGCTTTGTAACGATAAAATATACTCACTAGAATGTGTGATAAAAATTTCATAAAGTTTCGTTATCGTATGAGAAAATTATGACCAAATTCGTATACGAAGGGTTAAAAGCATCAACGTTGAAATTTGTGACTTTTCGGGTAAGCACAAAGTTAACCAAGGACTTAACCAAGTTTGTAAAAGTCTTAAGGCCCTTGAAAATCAAGTTAGAGGGTCAAAAGTGCAAGAAAAACAATCAAAACCACGTTACAAAGGACCAGGGACTGAAATGTAAAAGTTGAAACTTATTTAACCTGTTGCGCAGGTTTTAGACGCCCCACGAGGAGCCTCTCGCGGCCCGCGAACAAGCAGCAGCGACAGAAACAGCACACAGCTACCTGTTGCAGGTCTGAACCGACTTTAATCAGTTTTTTTCTTATACCAGAGGCTCTCCAATGGTATTACATGCATAGAGGGCACTTGGCTTGATCTGGAAACACTCATAGACTATCTTGGCATCATCCTAGAAGATCAAAATTGATATAAAAGGGACTTGAAGTGCAGCAACATTTGTTCATTCACTTGCATTCTCATTTCTGGAGCTCTCTGGTCAGCAACAAGGATTCATTAGGCTCCCTAGTCGTGATTAGGACTCTTGTAAGTATTCTTAAACCTTTCTAATTCAGTTTAGCCTAGTTAATTAGTTAAAAGTCAAACCGTCGTAATTAACGTTTGACTTTGAAATTAAATAAAATCTGTTCAGTCAATTCTCGAATTGAAAGTACCTATAAGTAGGTAATTATGTGGGTAATAAACCCTTAAAAGGGTACTCTCTGATTCCCACTCTAACTAGGTCAATTGTCGGGTCAAACTTGTTATTAAAAAGTCAACAGAATGCTTATTTTCAAATTAATGCATAATTAGCAATGTAGGAGGCATGCAACCTATTTTATCATTAATATAACTTGGTAATTAATGTAAGAACATGTTTAAACATGTTCAACCAGACAATCTTCAGTATAAACCCGGATCGGAACCGAAAGTCGCATAATTTGACTTTTGCTTTGACTTTCCGTTCTGACCCGTTTATGCATGTTTTAGAATTGCCTTAGAGCTTTATTTGGACCAGGTTTCATATAAGTATAACTCTCTGAGATTATACAACTTGGTTCATTAGTTATCCGATTCATATGCATGTTTCCGTTAAATGCTTAAATGTTGACTATTATGCCCTTTTGACTATAAAACATGATTTTTGAAAAAGTAAAAGAGTAAAAACCTTAGTTACTGATTTATAAACTTGCACAAAAAATTTGACACCAGTTTGAGGTCTATATTAAGAGTTATGCTCATTAGCGTAAATTGAAAGCTTTATGTTAATTAAACGGCGTAATTAGCGTATAGCCTATTTAAACCCACTTTTTGATATCAAACTTTTTACCCACTGATGTAATATAATATTTTGGGATTTTTGAAGATTTTTATTTAATTTTTGGCTGAGCATAACATAGGTCTCTAAGTTTGATTCGGTTAATGCCGGTTTTGCCCTTTTAAGCCATAAAATGAGTTTTACAAATGCTTTTGACCCCAAACCTTTTTCTACTGATTTCATTTGACAAATAAAATATTTTGAGCCTTCTGGAATTATAAAAATATCAGCTTTCCTTTGAAAACCCGGAAATGGCTCCAAATCGCCTTTTTAAGCGTTTTAACGCATAGTATGTACTAAAACTATATTAAACATATAAGGTTGATACCTACTGATATATTTAGTATATTTTTATATATTAACAGTAAGTAAAATTTTTTAAACTCAGGTTTCCAGTTTTGACCTTTTAAGCCTAAGTGAAATTACCAAAATACCCCTAGGATGCATAGTTTGGCTTTAAATGATAAATTTCACACATAGGTCATACCCTACTATTATAACTTATTAAATTAAGTGTTTTTACTGAATAATTCAGACCTGTAACTCAGATTACTAATTAAACTCTTTTACAATCTTTTAAATGACCAAAATGCCCTTACAAGGCATAGTTTGAGTTTAAATCCATTCCGGGCATAATAGAAGATATCTTACTGATATCACAACATATTTAAGGCATATTAACTTAGGAAATTTGCATATGACTCATTTGGTTACCCGGTACGCACTTTTCGCGTTCGGAACGGCTTATGTAACTAGTTTGCATATATTAGCCGAAACGGGTCAAACCTTTTCATCTTTGTCTCAAAATCCAGAATGTGTTTAGTATACCCATATTATACAAGTCTTCAAACTTGTCGGGTCTAAATCACATTCTGTCCGGTCTTCGCTTAATCGTGCGTTTGAACCTTATCTTCCTTTAAAACTGACTGGTCTAGCTGATGTATTGCAAAATACATCATTATATCGTGTATAGTTTGTATATTTTATCGTTATTTATAGTTTAGTTTAGTTTAGAATTGCGTGCTATTGATCGAAGTTCGTTTTTCCAGGTCTTGATACGATGATTGGCTGAAAAGTGAAGGAAAACGAGCTTGATGCGGAAATCATATGCATTGGAACGACCTAAAAAGAGTTAGAATAATTCTTGGGATTTTTGGAGACTTAAAGCTGGATTTTGAAAGAAACATTCTGTTAAAAAATGGTCACTCGCGTAGCGCTAGCATGAAAGGAGTATCAGTCGCGCTACGCTACAACATGAAACAAAGAAGTGCTGACTTTTGATGTCCTCGCGTAGCGCGAGCATGAATAGAGGACCCGTCGCGCTACGCGACGGGCTAGCTGATCGCGAATTTGTGTTTTGTGGCTAGGGTTTGGTATTTAATCAACTTTGAATGATCATTAAGGGAGGTTACGAATTAACAAACCCTAGGACGAATTGGAGACTTCTGTAGGCGAACTTGGAGCCGTCTTGGAGCTGAATCGGAGATCTTGAAGCATCGGAATCATCGGTACGAGTAGAGAGTGAAGAATCGAAGATCAATCGGGTTTTCCAATCCTTTGTTTGTCGATTACTTGTTTGATACTTGTTATGATGAATTCTTTGTTCGATAACTTTGACTTGTTTTCACAATTTAAGATGCTTGGCTAAACTTTTATAACTACCTAGACGAGATGAATGTTTGATTAAAGTTTGGGTTTTTAATGGTTTTTATTGTTTGTGTATGGATTGATTTCTGAAAGTAAAGTGTTTTAGGATTTCTGATTTGGTGTACATGCATGCTTGGCGATTGTTTTACTACTGTTTATTGCTTCGCTTGAATCTTGGTGACGGTCTTTATCACGGAATAGAATCGAGCTAGGGTTTTAGGTTTTGGTGAGTGTCTATATCACATAATGAACCTTTGATCCTTTAGGGTGAAAATCATGTAAGTAACCTTAGAAGTAACATTCGGTAGTTTAATAAAATCAAGTGTTCTGCTTAACTTGTCGCTAAGAGGCTCGAGTTAGTTATTAGGTCGCTGTGCAATATATATCTAAGATAGGTTTTGAGAGAAGTCGATCTTAGTTCCCTACTTGCATCCGTGTCTAGTAAACCAAGTTAGAACCTAGAATTGCCTTAGATTATCGCGCTGAGAGGTAGATAGTCATATTAGGGCACTTTTAGAATCGTTAGAGGACTGAGCAGGAAGTCTAACAGTCGGTAATCACAACAGCCTTGTAGGGTTTCCTAGGTTTCTTCCTGAGAAGGTCGGGAAGTCTTAGCATTGAAATACCTTAAGGTTTAGTATCTTAAGATCCCGGCTCCATACAACAATAATACCATTAGAAGTCCATTCCCATTCAAACTGGATTTGAGTCTAGGTAGTCCTTAATCTCATCTGAATCAAACCTCAGTTTCCGTTCGTGTCTTAGTCTAAGTCTAGTTAATTAATTTAGTTAATATAGATTTCCTTAGCTTTTCAGTAACCCCCCCCCCAAAAACAATCAAACAAGTTTAAGTCGCGTCTGTCAGTGTCTATTAGAGTCTAGTACGTAATACATAGAGTCTTTGGGTTCGATACTCGGACTTGCTAGGTTATACTACATTGACCGGTACACTTGACGGTTGTGTGGTTTAGGTTAGAGAGTCTTAGTTTATAAATTTAAAGCTTATAGTGTCTAGTTTAGAGAGTCTAATTTAGGTTGTTTTTATAGTCAGTTTAGCACACATCAAGTTTTTGGCGCCGTTGCCGGGGACTCTTGGCAATTGCGTTTATTAGCTTTGATAGACCTAATTGATATATACGTGCTACGTGTTTTCTTTGTTTTGTTGAGTCTTTGTCTTTTCTTGTGTCTCGGTAACTAGTGTTTGCTTTTCTTGTGTTCAGGTTTTTGCTAGTAGTGGATGCCACATCTGCGATCGCACGGACCACCGCCACCAGTCAAGCAGTCATCATCTCAGGTTACTTCTACATCTTCATCTCGTTTCCCCAATTTCGATTCCACCCCGTTACCCACACCACCACCTTCGCCTAACCATTCACCTAAGGATTCACCACCCGGTAGCCCTACTTCTAGTAACCTAGAAAACTTAGAACACATGGCTAACCCTAGGCAAACCGTCCATCAGCAGGCCACTCAGAATTTCACCGGCCTTGCTTCACCCATCACCGTTCCACCCATAGTTAATGACAATTCATGGCAGATCCCATCTTATGCCATGCAGGCCATCACCAATAGTATCCAATTCCATGGCCGAGACGATGAGGACGCCCCGGCCCACATTAACCGTTTCTCTAGGATGCTAGCTACCTTTAGCCTTAGCGGTGCACCCAACGATGCTACATACCTACAGCTTTTCCCATTTTCTTTAGCCGGCCGTGCGGCTACTTGGTTGGACTCACAACCAACCGGTACTTTTACCACCTGGGCGGGGCTTCGTCAAGCCTTTCTGAATAAGTATTTCCCGCCCGCTAAAGCTTCACGGCTTAGAGACGAGATCCATTCTTTCCGCATGGGGCCCGACGAGCCTTACTACCTTGCTTGGGAAAGGTTTCAAACCCTTTGTGCTCGTTGCTCCCAGCACGGTCTATCTGATTGGGCCTTATGCGAGAAATTTTATAATGGACTCACCCAAGAGACTCGTGATAGGTTTGATACAAATGCAGGGGGGCATATGATGGGTATTCTTACTGTTCCTGAGTGTCTAGAGCGATTTGAGGCGTTTGCACAGTCTCAGTCACAATCACGATCCGATCAGAGGTATCAAAGTGGTAATTCTAATACCACTACTAGCACACTCTCTCAAGGGGTGAACCATGTCACTATGGATGCTAGTTTGGCCTCTGTTTTGGAAAATATGGATAGGCAACTTAAGGAAATTCAGGCTAAGATAGATAAGTGCGAGTTGTGTCGAGGCGGTCACGGTACTAGTGCATGTCCTTTGTTAGTCGGTGAGGAGCAAGTTGGTTTCGTAGGAGGAGGTTTTGGTAGAAATCAGTCTGGTGGGTCTGGTAATAATAATGTAGGCTCGGGTTGGCATTCTAATAATAATAATAATTTTAATAATAGCAATTTTCGCTCAAGTGGACCTCCTAGTTTGCAAATAGCTCAAAATCCAAATAGGGGTCTAGGTTCACTTTTTAATGGGAGTTCGAATGGGCAGGTTCAGAATGGAGGGTCGAGTAGTCAAGGTCAAATAGGTCAAAGTTCAAGTTTCGATGTAGGGGGTAGCATGGAAAGAATGGAGGCTATGATGAGCCAGCTAGTTGCTAGGGATCAAAGCACCCAAAAGAAACTTAGTGAACATGATCTCATGCTTAGGAATCAACAAGCTGCGGTCCAGGACCTTTCTAGGGTTGTAGGTGATATTGCTAAGAAGTTAGAGGAGAGATTACCCGGTAAATTTGCGGGTAACACCCAACAAAACCCTAATGCCCAAGTAAATGCCATTACTACTCGTAGTGGTAAGACCGTAGGAGACCCGAGAGTTATAGAGGAAAGAGAGGTTGATGAGGATGGTGATTTTATAGATGAAGAGATAGAGATGGAGGCTCCCGGCAAAGTGCAAAAGAGGCTAAGCCCAGCAAGTACCGCACAGTCCGGTGAGTCTCAAGGTGAGAAGAAACTTGAGAAAGAGCCCGTAGTTGTTAGGCCTTCACCTTATGTGAACCATGCGTATGCTCCGTTTCCTTCACGTCTTAGGAATAAAAAATATTCGAAGGAATACGGACAATTTTTAGATATCTTCAAGCAATTGAAGATTAATCTTCCGTTTGTAGAGGCACTCCAGTCCATGCCAAAATATGCAAAATTCTTAAAGGACCTTCTTAGGAATAAGGAGAAATTAGGTGAGTTGTCTAATGTTCCATTGCATGGAGGGTGTTCGGCCGTTGTTTCAAATAAGCTTCCCGAAAAGCTTACCGATCCGGGTATTTTCACTATTCCGTGTCTATTCGGTAGTAATACCAACACTCGAGCGTTGGCCGACTTAGGAGCTAGTATCAATTTGATGCCCTTTTCTCTTTATGAGAAGCTAGACCTAGGAGAGCTTGCACCTACCCGAATGACACTATCTTTAGCCGATCGGTCTGTTAAGTACCCTAGGGGTATAGTCGAGAATTTGTTAGTTAAAGTAGACAAGTTTGTTTTTCCGGTAGACTTTGTCGTACTCGACATGGAAGCCGACGAGAAGGTACCGCTAATTTTAGGCCGCCCATTCTTAAACACTGCTAAAGCCCTAATAGATGTCTCTTTAGGCACTATCACACTTAGAGCGGGCGAGGAAGCGGTTGTGTTTAACGTCATGAATTCGAGAGGTTCGAGTGGTAAAGTGGAAGCAATTTCGTTAGTGGGGGAATGTGAGAAGGATGAGACAGGTAAGAAGAAGGTGATGAGTGATCCGGGTCTAGAGAATGTGCTAGGATTTAAATGTGGGGATCCTCCGGATAGGAAGTTGGTAGAATTAGAAGAGAGGGTGGTGAGTTTAGAGTCTAGGTTTGAGACATTGAGCAAGGCTCAGTGTGGGGATAAGTATAGAGATGATACTTTTAGATTCAAACCACCAGATGATGAGTTGAGAGAATATGAAAAAATTGGGAGTGATTCGGGCAGTTTTAGGAATGATAGTGCTACAGCCCGTAAGGTGAGAGCGATGTTGGAGGGTGAGCTGCGCTTCCATGATCCTCCGTAAGTTTGTGAGAAGTTGATAATAGTTTGTAGAGTTTGTATTTTGAGAGTTTTTTATTTTGTACCATGAGTCTAAGTAGTAGTTTTTGAGTCTTTTCGTTTTTAGAGTCGGTACTGCGTTGGGTTTTGTTTTGTTTTGATTGTGCAGGTTTGGATTGTACCACCCGTACCCAATTGCCATTCGGGTGATTCTGGACTTGCTATATTGATAAACCCAAGCAGACTAGTTAACGATCGCGAATGAAATGCTATACGATCGTTCGGGGGATCCAAGATTCGTACGGCTGGCACTGACTTTTGTCCTAACCAGCTAAGTCGTTTCCCTTTTTGTTGTTGTTGTATTTTTATTTCGTTTGCAGTTTCTTTTCGTAGGTAGTTGTTGAGTCGTATTTTCGTTCTTGCATTAGGGACAATGCAATCTCTAAGTGTGGGGATGTGATACTTGTAAATATTTGAGTCATAAAAAGTTGAAAAAAAAAACCAAAAAAAAAAAAAAAAAAAAAATTAAAAAAATTTGAAAAATCAAAAAAAAAATTGAAAAATTAGAAAATGTCTTTCGAATAAAAAAGAAGTTTGCAATTAAAGCGGAAAATGATAGAAAAGGTGATTTGTTGCTTGGTTTGAATAATAATAATATGAGATGATAATAAATCGAGCTTGCGTCTAGTTAGGGATATGTGGATAGGCCCGGGTTTAGTTTTAAGTCCCTTTGATCTAATATACCTTAAATTGTCGGTCCGCTAGTGGGTTTTCGCCTGGGAAATACGGGAAATTAAAACTGCCGATAATAGTATAAGGGGCACCGTTATAAGTTAAAACTGTTAGAGTTTGTGATCATGCGAAAGAAAAAAAAAATAGAATAAAAGTGAGCTAGAAACTAAATGAAAGTAACACAGGCCTACGTATTCCGAGTTGGGGATAGCGACTCTACAGCCGGTTTGCCTCTGGGATGTGTGAAATCGATTTGCCGAATAAAAGTACCGAGACCTATGTAATCTGTGATTGGGGATAGCGACTCTACAGTCGGAATACCGTTAGGTTAAGGGAAAGCATCGTCTAGTCTCACGAATTCGAAAAAAAAAAAGAGAAAAAGCAAGCAAGAAAAAGAAAAAAAAATGGAAAAAGGAAAAAAATAAAGTTGATTGTTTACTCTCGTGGTTTTGATATAAAACGGTTAGGAATTGGTCAATTGATCGTTCTTTTAGTCCTATAAGCTTGAGGTGGGAGTAGATGGACCGTAGATTCTAGTGTGAGACCCTAGGTGGATTGACTGCACTTAAACTAAATTCACATGATAAGGGCTTAGGATTAGATTCGGGTTTAAGAGGATCAGTATATTCGCAATCGCAGCTAACGCAAGTCTTGGTTTTAATAAGATATAAATAATTTTTGATCCAAGTAATGATTTGTCTCTGAATCCGTTGCACAATTCTTTTTCGGGGACGAAAAAAGTGTAAGTGTGGGGATGTTTGATGTATTGCAAAATACATCATTATATCGTGTATAGTTTGTATATTTTATCGTTATTTATAGTTTAGTTTAGTTTAGAATTGCGTGCTATTGATCGAAGTTCGTTTTTCCAGGTCTTGATACGATGATTGGCTGAAAAGTGAAGGAAAACGAGCTTGATGCGGAAATCATATGCATTGGAACGACCTAAAAAGAGTTAGAATAATTCTTGGGATTTTTGGAGACTTAAAGCTGGATTTTGAAAGAAACATTCTGTTAAAAAATGGTCACTCGCGTAGCGCTAGCATGAAAGGAGTATCAGTCGCGCTACGCTACAACATGAAACAAAGAAGTGCTGACTTTTGATGTCCTCGCGTAGCGCGAGCATGAATAGAGGACCCGTCGCGCTACGCGACGGGCTAGCTGATCGCGAATTTGTGTTTTGTGGCTAGGGTTTGGTATTTAATCAACTTTGAATGATCATTAAGGGAGGTTACGAATTAACAAACCCTAGGACGAATTGGAGACTTCTGTAGGCGAACTTGGAGCCGTCTTGGAGCTGAATCGGAGATCTTGAAGCATCGGAATCATCGGTACGAGTAGAGAGTGAAGAATCGAAGATCAATCGGGTTTTCCAATCCTTTGTTTGTCGATTACTTGTTTGATACTTGTTATGATGAATTCTTTGTTCGATAACTTTGACTTGTTTTCACAATTTAAGATGCTTGGCTAAACTTTTATAACTACCTAGACGAGATGAATGTTTGATTAAAGTTTGGGTTTTTAATGGTTTTTATTGTTTGTGTATGGATTGATTTCTGAAAGTAAAGTGTTTTAGGATTTCTGATTTGGTGTACATGCATGCTTGACGATTGTTTTACTACTGTTTATTGCTTCGCTTGAATCTTGGTGACGGTCTTTATCACGGAATAGAATCGAGCTAGGGTTTTAGGTTTTGGTGAGTGTCTATATCACATAATGAACCTTTGATCCTTTAGGGTGAAAATCATGTAAGTAACCTTAGAAGTAACATTCGGTAGTTTAATAAAATCAAGTGTTCTGCTTAACTTGTCGCTGAGAGGCTCGAGTTAGTTATTAGGTCGCTGTGCAATATATATCTAAGATAGGTTTTGAGAGAAGTCGATCTTAGTTCCCTACTTGCATCCGTGTCTAGTAAACCAAGTTAGAACCTAGAATTGCCTTAGATTATCGCGCTGAGAGGTAGATAGTCATATTAGGGCACTTTTAGAATCGTTAGAGGACTGAGAGGAAGTCTAACAGTCGGTAATCACAACAGCCTTGTAGGGTTTCCTAGGTTTCTTCCTGAGAAGGGTCGGGAAGTCTTAGCATTGAAATACCTTAAGGTTTAGTATCTTAAGATCCCGGCTCCATACAACAATAATACCATTAGAAGTCCATTCCCATTCAAACTGGATTTGAGTCTAGGTAGTCCTTAATCTCATCTGAATCAAACCTCAGTTTCCGTTCGTGTCTTAGTCTAAGTCTAGTTAATTAATTTAGTTAATATAGATTTCCTTAGCTTTTCAGTAACCCCCCCCCCCCAAAAACAATCAAACAAGTTTAAGTCGCGTCTGTCAGTGTCTATTAGAGTCTAGTACGTAATACATAGAGTCTTTGGGTTCGATACTCGGACTTTCTAGGTTATACTACATTGACCGGTACACTTGCCGGTTGTGTGGTTTAGGTTAGAGAGTCTTAGTTTATAAATTTAAAGCTTATAGTGTCTAGTTTAGAGAGTCTAATTTAGGTTGTTTTTATAGTCAGTTTAGCACACATCACTAACCTTAAGCTTAATTAAAGACCCGTTAGGATTCTAATAGGATAATTAAAACTTTTGTTCCAGATTAGGAGCCCAGTAAAAGCTATCTGTACTTGCTGTTTTTGACTTATACATTGCTCAGGTAAATACTCTTAACTTATTTTCCCTATACGGGCTTGGGATACGGTATTATAATAATACCGCTTGGTCGGGTGTGTAATCATTTAAATCGGATTGTGATTAATGTAATTACATAACTCGTTTAATATGTATTATTTGGTGTATGGCCTTTGGGGGTTAAATGACCATGTCCCGGATATCCTTGGCATCATTTTACGAAATGGCCATGACCTAAGCACGGGCTGTAGGCGTACACCTGACAGTTGCATATGTAAAACTGGTAGCCCATTTAAAGGAATTAACCTTATGGGTATTATACCTGTGGCGTGTCAGTTAATCTTGTCCGGCCCTACCAACCGGCCCTGATGGACGACAAATAAGTAAAACTGCATACTTGATTATTTATTAATTGTCCCAAGTTATAAAATATATTTTTGCCGAAGTGCGTTCAAATCAATTTTCAAACTCTTTTCAAAATGAGTCAGTTGAGTTGTATTTACCAGTGCAAACTGACGTATTTTCCAAAAAGGTTAAGTGTAGGTGCTACACGTAATAGGCTGGATACTCCAGACATCAATAATCAAGTGTTCGCAAAGCTTTAGGTGTCAAAGTCTGTTGAACAGTTTTCCTCTTTATTTCGATCCGCCTGTGGATCTGTTTCAACTACATTGTGATACTTTATATTACAATTTATTTGGTTGGAATAAATCTATCTTTTGCTTCCGTTGTGCATTTAAATATTGTGTTGTTTGACTATGATGATATCAACTACGTCACGATACTCCCCACCGGGCCCACCGGTAATACGTGGAAATATCGGGGTGTGACATTTGGTCCCATGTTTCTCCAATGCATCTCGCCGGGAATTACAGAGGCATCGATATAGAAAAATTTCTTTTTCCAATCTTTGTCCCTGGAACTGGTAGGGATATCCCTCAGACAAGTTGCATCGGTATCTCTCCGGTCAAAGGTGAAAAAGGGGGATTTTCACACAAGCACAAAGAAAACCCTAAACACAATAAGTTCCGGAATGTGCCCTAAAGCCGCACAAGCAAACTCAAATTGTCGAAGTTTCACCAATCCTAGTGGGTGTAGTTGGGAGATGTGAATACGGTAATGGTCAAGAACCAATTTGCAAAATTTGGTAATAGGCAGCCGGAAATTGCAAAATTTGAAGAAATCACTAAACAATGTGATTTTACCCTCCTTCAACGGAAACGCTGTGTCCATTCTCGACGGCAACACGGGATTCCACTCAGCCCTGATCCTGTAATCTTGCATAAGGTTGTTATAAGACACGATTCCCCATTTGCAGAACATGGCATCAGAATTGGCTGGGGCAGGGGAGGAAGATTCAGCGGTCTTAGAGGCCATTTTGTTTGAAAGAAGCGAAGCAACAGATGGTGTTCTGAGGAAATGTGATTCAAATCTGGCAAACAGGGGTACTATTTATACAAGAAGGTAACTTTTCAAATTCGAAAAGAGGAAGGGACGGAAATACGCGTCAGAGCAGGGTAAACACAGTTGTCATCCTAATGATGGCCTAACTGTCACGTCCTATCCCATCGCCACCGTTTTCTCATAACACATTATGGCACTTTAGTCTATAAAATTTGCCCTCAATAGGGTATACTAATTTTTTCTTTCTTCTAGTCCGATCTCATGAATTTCATTTCATAACTTCAGACTGGGGGGACATGACGAGGTATGACCCGAATCGGATAATCCGACCCGATCCTTACCTATTATTTTATTATAAATAAATAATTATAAGGATTTGTTCTAGAACATTCCATCCTGCATGGATAGGTCACGCAACCAAATCTCCAACTTTTTTGGAAGATCATGCAAATCCCTAACTTATCGGAGCCCATCCTAAGTTAGGGGAAACCCTAATAGCAAACTATAAATAGAGGTAAACGTATAAGGTATGGATCATCTTATTCTCATACAACTCTCTTCTTCATCTTTACTTTCATACTCCCAAAACCGAGACTTATTCTCACGCCGGAGGGTGGTTACAGGAATAACCCCATTCCTGTAACGAGTCCTAACGGTGTTTCTGTTTTGCAGCTAACTGTTCGAGTCACTGATAGTTGAAGTCTTAGTCGGATACTACCGTCAAGGTCAGTGTTTCTTCACATCGCATGTGTGAATGTTGGAAGGGTATTTAATTGGGTTTTGAAACCCCACTTCGTGACATCACTGTTTAGGGACAAAAGCCCATATACGCACAATTGGAGATGCATGCAGATTTTTAAAGGAAAGAATTGTGATTAGATGAGCTGACTTCTTGGGAGGCACAAGCATCAAGGAATAAAATCACATCCAACATCATCATTATTTTGATGCTAGACATCACGTGCACATGAGGGTTTTGGTGGACAATTTTGGTGATTTTAAATAATTAGCATCACATCATAATACACACACACAGGGACTTTGGCGGCAGCACTTCTTGGGACAAGAGGGGAGACACAAAAGTCAACAATTAATATCATTCATCACAACATCTACAATTTACTTTGACGGTAGATCTTGGGGGTAGGAGATTGTGCCGCACATGGGCTTCATTAATTGATGATACATACTGACATCAAAAGGAACTTGGGCTGATATTGAACTTGTGTGGGCTGGACTTCTTTTGGACGGCACATAGGAAGGCACTCTCGGCGGCATCATCATACAATCACCATACATCATCATCTTTGACGGAGAGAAGGGTTCGAGCCTACGAAGATCAACCATAATGAGCGGCTAAATTCCTCGTAGACACTTCGGGTGAATGATTCTTTTGAGAAACTTTTAATTCTAGTTTCTGTTTGTATTGAGATTTGGATTTGTAGTTGGGTGACAGCCGACTATTTACATGATTATATTATTTGTGTAACAGACAAATCCTGAGTGACAGTCAGAGTTATAATTATGTTTTGAATCCAATTATGCTTTTGTTGATTGAATGATTCCTATGAATGTTTGTTTTAATATTTCTCTGATCAATTAATATTAAGATTTTGAACTGCATAGGTAATTGGTAGATGTGACAGATTTACTATTCAATCAATAGCATCCAATAAAATCAGAACTAGGTTATTAGTAATTACAGAATCTGAATCCCGGAGTGATCACCTTTTCTATCATTGTTTTTACAATCTCAAAGTTATTGTTTATAGTTTTCTAGCAAGTTCTCAAAGTAATTCAAATATTTACAAACAAATAATAATTAGCATTAACCAAAGACTCCTCTGGATTCGATACCCTGCTTACCCTAGCTACCTAGGTTAATTAGGTTTTTGCATGTCACTAACGACAGACATCACTTCTATTTTGGACGGATCTACTAATATTCCATTGGCATTGATGATGTGCCCGAGGAATTGCACCTCTTGAAGCCAAAAATCGCACTTCGAGAATTTAGCGTAAAGTTTTTCTCGCCTAAGTTTTTCTATTACTTCTTGCAAATGACGAATGTGATCCGCCTCGTTCTTCGAGTATACGATAATATCATCGATGAACACTATCACCGACTTGTCTAACATTGGCTTGCAGACCCGGTTCATGAGATCTATGAATGCCGCTGGTGCATTTGTTAACCTAAAGGACATTACGAGGAACTCGTAGTGTCTGTACCACGTACGGAAGGCCGTCTTTGTTACGTATTCCTCTTTCACTCTCAATTGATGATAGCCCGACCTTAAGTCGATTTTCGAAAACCAACTCGCACCTCGTAGTTGATCGAATAGGTCGTCTATTCTAGGAAGCGGGTATCGATTCTTTACCGTAAGTTTGTTTAACTCTCGGTAATCTATACACATGCGCATACTTTCGTCCTTCTTCTTCACGAATAATACCGGTTCTCCCCAAGGGGAGACACTTGGCCGAATAAATCACTTGTCTAATAAGTCTTGCAACTGAGACATTAATTCTTAAAGTTCTGATGGTGCTAATCTATACAGCGCCTTAGCCACCGGTTTCGCACCCGGGACTAATTCAATCCCGAACTCCACCTTCCGCTCAGGTTGTATAATGCAACCTTTTTTATTCAACCCTTTTCAATTGTGTTGCATTTGACTCTAACGCAATTTTTTCAACTTAAAGGTTGCATTAGAAGATCTAATGCAACTTTTCTATAAAAAAGTTGCAAAGTTTTATTGAAATTGCAACCGTTAGTTTAAAAGTTGCGAATTTTAGTAATGATTGCAACTTTTGTTAGAAATGTTATATAGTTACAACATAAATGCGACTCTTATTTTAAAATGCTGCGTACAAAAAAAATATAAAAACTTTTAATTTATATATAAAGAGTAAAAAACTTTCATTACTGTTTTCATGATATATATTTATATAATATATTTTCCTAGTAAAATAAAATAAGTAGTAAGATTAACGTAGAAATACCTAAAACTAGAAAACAAAGGAAGTTGCTAATACTAAAAAAATAGTGACTTTTAATGATCAGCAAGACTCGAGCGCGGGTATTTTGAAATATATGTAAACGTAGAAGCATTGGGCTGAAAAGTCAATTAAAATCATACTCATATATATTTTACTTAAAAATACAGGACACTTTTGTCAAATGATTTTTGAATTTTGATCATATTTTTTTAGTATCAATATAAATCTTGATAATAATTTGTAAAAAACATTTATTTTCATTTTGCATCTAAAACCTAAAATCTGAACAACCCAATTCGAATCCGACCAACCCGAACTATAAATAGGTCAATTATTGGGTCACTTTTTTTCCGACAAAAAACCTAAACAACTCGGCAAACCCGAAACCAAAAAAAACCCAAAGAACACCCCTAGTAATGTGACCCAATAAAGTCCATCATAGTCCATTAAAAGCTATAATAAGACATGTATAATATGTTATTGCACATTATGATCTAGTATGACTCGGTACAACTCAGTCCACCCCTTTAAGATTTGATGTGACCCAATATAGTATATCATAGTCCATTTTGATAAGTTTAATTACTCTTTCGATTGTCGTAGCGAGTGGCGGTAACTCGGTAAGTGTAACAAACCCAATCATTACCGATCGAATACTGGTATTGTAACGAACTTAACTAACACTGATCTATCTTCTGCCGCAGAGGAATCCCACTAGTTATAATTTTTATGATAATTAGATATAGTATAATTCAAATCTCATTTTATTTTTGTTTTATCCCTTACAATTATTTTCTACAAATAATATAAATTTTTTTACCCAAAGTTTTGAATTTTACTTGAACGGACCCAAAATTTTTGATAATCCCACCCTTTTATTATATGTTCCCTCCTAATTTTCATAGATTTTCCCTAATTTCCCTTCCAGACTTCAACCACTCCCCTCGTATTTTTATGAAACCCTAGATCGGTTACTTTGAGGGCGAATGTTCGATCGCCCCTTCTTCTTCTTCTGCCATATACATCTTTTTCAGTATATGTTATCATCCATCCCTCATTCTTCTCTGTTTCCAGTCGACTACCCCTTCTTCGCACCCAAATTCGACCAAAATTAAAGTTAAAAAATGGTAAGGCAGCAACAATGTCGGTGGTTATAAGGTATGCTTACCACTTACGATCTGGTAGTCTTTCTTTTCTATTCATTTCATTGTTCTTCACTTCTATTTATCCGTATGTTGTAGAGAAATTATTTGTTTACCAACATGCTCACCAATTGTTTGATGAATTGCCTATCACCTGGACTTGTTAGGTTGCTTTTTTTTCTCCCCTTTAAATGCTTTTATTTGTTTATGTTATAATCTAGGAATTATAATGGATTTTGTGTTTATTAATTTACATATTACAAACATTTAGAGTTATGGCCTTAAGTTTTTTGTATTCTTGGTAACTGTTGATATTTATTATTTTTCTCAGAGTATGTATTTTATGGTGAGCTTATAGAGAAACAAATTAACTTTCTTTTTAACAAATTATTAGGTTCATTTGAATACATTGAAGAAATTTATAAATGATAGTCTCGTACTTGCCGTGTATCTGCCATCGTGAATAATCTTGTACATATAAAATATGTTATTTAAAGTACAATTAGTCAAGCGTAAAAGAATCTAAAATGCAATTTATCAGTGGTTATATGACCTTACATTTGATTCCATATCCGCTTACTCTTGACCCTTTTGAGTATGGTTGTTTCATACTCAATTGTTTTTTTTCTCAGATGACAAACATGATGCTGTGTTGGGACTGCTTATTTTATGCCAAAGGGGAATGAACCAACAAGGTATGTTGCTCTTGGTATGTTGATGCTTTGTGGAACTGGGCTTTAGCGTGTAGAATTTCATGCTTAATTTGATGAACTAGGTTTTGTAACATTGATCTAATGCTATTAAAATATCTTGTGAGGTATAGCTAAAAGGCACTATGTTTCGACATTATACTCGTTCAATGTGTTTATTTATCTGCATTTTCTTTTTTATATCCTTGCTGCTCAGATTGTTTTGACCTGTATAGTTGCTAAATAATAAAATCATATATTAAACTTCATTTTGGTACTTCATTTGCCCAGAAAAAAAAACCCCTCTAGTTTAAAAAGTGATTAGTTCATTACTAATAACTTTCATCCCAAAGAGAAATGGCCCTGATTTCTTACTTTACTTTAGCCCCCAAAATGGTTGAGAAGCCTATGCTGATCATATCCACCCAACTATCATCTTCATGCATCACCACCATCATCATACATATCTATACTTCGACATCTCTATTCTTAGGTTTGATTTTATAGCCCGCTTATTCCATTTTTTA
Source organism: Helianthus tuberosus (assembly GCA_030545235.1). NCBI lineage: Eukaryota > Viridiplantae > Streptophyta > Magnoliopsida > Asterales > Asteraceae > Helianthus > Helianthus tuberosus. The sequence continues at coordinate 9,604,875 of CM060362.1, forward strand.
CAACTCACCAACTTGATTAGCACGTTTACAACTTGGTTATCACTCACCACCCGCCTACTCTTTCACACGTTTTAAAAAATGGGTTAAACGAATTAATCCAAGCTTTCGATGATTTCTATTAAAAATGTTGATTTATAATATATAAACAAATTATATTATAACCTTTGAATAAATTAGTCATAATTAAAATTTTAAATTGTTATTTATTTTACACTTAGCTGCACTATGCTCTCTTTATACTGAATAAAAATGTTATTGACACTTTGAGGAATAACAAGAGGTTATTTTATCCTTGTAACATATTTATTCATATATAAATCATGAATTATTTGAGTTAGTGATTAGAAGTGGTTCAATTACGATAAGTTGTTTAATCGCAGGTCGTTGGTGGTTCAATCGGTGTTTAAACCCATCTTTAAACCCAGGTCAGTATAAAAGAAAATGAATATGTTCAACTGATTAAAATATGTGATTTTGTGTTTATGTGAAAAGATGCAACTATGTTGTTTTGTTTATTTATACCGGTTCAAACTGAATATGCGTTTTAATTTTGTTTGAATTGATTTGCATTGGCCAAATCTGTTGTTATATCATCACCAGTAGAAAACACATTCATCTTTGGACCCATTTGATTTTTATTGGATAGAAGAAAACACAATTGGTTTTTTTTTTTTTTTGTTAAATATTACTATAAACTTTAGGACACGTGGGACTTGTGGAATGTTAGAGATTAGATGTATTTACCTAGACAATATCCTAAAGATGGAAGTGCTTTGGTCAATTCCTTCTCTCTTTTCTTAATATTTCTTAATTCTCTTTTGAAGGAACATACCAATGAAAAACTACAAACCTTCAGAAGATGGAAGATTCTTTTACAGTCGTAATGACCAAGGAGCGTGATGGCTAGCTTCGACTTTACAACTTTACGGCACAACCATACATGTTTTCTGGTGGACTTAGGGAATCATTCATAGCGGGCCTTGATTTTGGAAAAAAAAACACATCTTAAAATGCAAAAAGAAATTGAAGAGCATACTTTGAAAGAAGCTATGCATAAAGATGGACAAGGAATGAGCAAATTGAAGCTACAATGCGAAGTATTATGGAAAAGCTACCTATTGAGGTACTTAGAAATGAGTAGGAGGTTTTCGTTATGTTTTATCACGAGGTGTCGCTAACCCGTGCGTTGCAGCGGGATGCTGATATTTGAATGTTTTAGGTATCATTAAAAATTGTTACTACCAAAGATATAGTCAGTCATACACATCTTCCATCGTTTTTTATTGAGTTTTAGTTACTTACTCAAAAGAAAGAAAAACATTTTCAAAAACAACTAAATTTCAAGCTAAATCAACAACAACAATAAGAATATGGTAAACTAACTTTAATATTTAAAATTTTGTGAACCTGTTAATATGATTCTAAACTATCTCGTTTCGAGAACAACTACATGATTGTAAACAGATGCAATCTGTTTTTACATCGGATTTTATAAGAATGATACGTAATGCTTATTTTCTTTATATATCGTTACATGATTAAATCATTTATTATGTTATATTTTGATGAAACTTCAATGCTTTGTAAGTGTTTTTTGTCACCCAGTTATATTTTTGAAAAGAAATCTATTGTGGTAATAAAAAAATATTATCTACTTATGTGTGTCTATATATATATTTATATTTAATTTTATTAAAAATATAACGACAAAATTATACAAAGTGAAATTTCTTAATCTGAATTCTAATGCATGTATTTTATATTCAACTAAATAAAAGACAAAAGGAATGTATTTTATATTCAACTAAGTAGGATCATATTAAGATTTTGTTTATTTGTATTTAAATCATTTTCTTCCTTGTACTGGTAATAGAGATAACCGTCAAGGGCCAGTGGGCCACCACCATAACCGCAAAATCTTCACATTATATCTTCACAATATACGATTAGAGGCCACGATGTAAGATCTGCATAACATCAAAATCAGACCCTCAATACATATTTCACTATGCCGTACCGAAAACGTTGATATTTTGTGGCTACCCTTCGTAACAACTAAACTATTCCTCTTGTTTGTGGTGACCAGGAAAGAATTTTGTAAATGTTTAATACAGTGATAACATGGCCGGATATTGATGGTGGCGCTGGGGTTATGTAAGATGTGAAACCGTGGCAGCATTCACATCCAATCCACTAAAAATATACATACATTTCACTAAAAAACAACTCATATATCAATATATTTTCACTAAAAACAAATAATTTTTCTCTCTCCTTTTCAATATATATTACTTTTTTCTCTCTCTTTCACTCACAACCACTTTCAATATATATTAAAAAATTATAGTGAGTGAACAGTGTCCCCCAAATATACAGATGAACAGTAATATTTTCTCTCTCCTCCACTCACAACCACTTTTTATACTCTTTACATTTTAAAAACCCCACACACTACATATGATGGATTGGATGGGAATGCTCTAAGAAGGGGGATATGTTTATGATTTGTTAAATGGCTTTCGATTTATTACATACATGACTTTTCATATTCAACATATCTTCGTTCGAATGTTTATCCCTTTCCATTTATAACAAACATGTCTTTTCATATTCCCTTACATTCAAAATGCCACATAGCCAATGCTCTCTAGATTAAGTGGTGGAAGGTTTGCATTTCTCTTAAGAGATGCAAGTTCAACTCCCACTTGGTGTAGAGTGAGGCATTGGTGGGCAATGATAGGAGACCCAGGGAAACCTAGGTTGGATCCTTGAGCCAAACGGGTTTTACCGGTAATTTCACCATCGTGCCTACGGGCGGGTGGGTTACCGGGTTTTCCCCGGAATTGGTGGTGGACTCGGGTTACTCTCGGAGTACTCCGTTTGGTCCAGTGGGTGCCCCGAGAGTGATCGGGATTAATTCTGTTGGCCGTTTAAAAAAAATGCCACATACCGCATGACCGATGGAATGATTTGTATGACGGTTAAAAACTTTACATAAATTGAAGGGTCGTGACTTTTAGCAAAAGTTATAGCTGTTCGAATGGATGCAAAGTAAACTATAAATATCAAAGGGGTATGTGTGTTAATTAAAGAGGTATGTGTTAATCAAAGAGACATGTGTGCCAAACAAAAGGGTACATGTTGCCTTTTGTATAAGAGATATAATTGTAATTGACAACTTTAATTCAATTACACTGTATTTGTGACTTTGGTCATATGTTGTATTACGATATAAGATATCTATAATATTTATGTTATTATTGTGTTGGTCTAATTGAGATACTAGTTATTGCATATTAATAGAAATTTTAGTACTTCAAACGATGATGTTATAGAGTTGTATTTGATTGTAAAAAAGGTTGCATTAGTGGATGGTATAATATTAAAAAACGTTGCATTTGAATGTAACAAAGGTTGCATTTTAGTGTATCAATGGTTGCATTTGTTGTATTAAAGGTTGCTTTTTATTGTTAGAAAAGTTGCATTAGTATATAAAAAGGTCGTATCATAAAAGGTTGCATTTGTATAAAAAATGCAACCCTTTAAAAAAAGGTTGCATTATCTAACAAAAAGGTTGCATTAGGTCTAATGCAACTTCACCTGATGCAGCTTCTGATTAAAGGTTGCATTAGGCCTAATGTAACCTTTTCAAAGCCTAATGCAACATTTTATCGGAGTTGCTTTAGCTTAATTTTCTTGTAGTTATCCTCAGTAAGTCTTTCGGGAATACGTCTTCAAAATCTCGTACGACGGGTACGTCTTCAACCTTGCGCAACTCTTTTTTCGCATCACGCATGTAGGTTAAATAAGCCTTACACCCATGATGAATGAGTTTGTGGGCTTCCATCATCGAGGATATTATGGGGTTGCAGCTATTTTCCCCATAAATAATAACATGCCTTCCGCTCGGAGATGTTAGTTGTATCTCCTTACGGAAGCATATCACTTTGGTGTGGTGTCGAGATAACCAATCCATTCCAATCACCACTTGGAATTTCCCCATCGACAAGGGTATTAAATCAAGTAAGTAATCCTCTCCATCAACATTTAATTTGCAATTCCGACACATATCACAAACAATAAAACTTTTATTATTACCTACTTCTACTTCCATAGGCATAGGTAATTTCGTTAATGTAAATGAAGGATGTTGAATAAATCTATGTGAAAAAAAAAAGATTTATTTGCACCCATATCAAATAAAATGTGTGCGTGAATATTATTTACGGTAAATGTACCTGAAACCACATCGGGTTCAATCTTGGCCTCAGCCGTAGTTATGTGGAAGGATCTTGCCTTAGATCATGGAACTTCCGTCTTTGTGTCGCGCATCTCTTTCTTTCCTACCAACTCCGGGCACTCAGATTTCTTGTGACCCGGTTGGTAACACTTTTAGCATACCGACACCTTGCCGGGGCAATTCGAAGCCCCATGTCCCATTTTTCCGCACGTAACACTCGGCTTGTTCTTAAGGAAACATTCGTCCCGGTGGGCACGTCCACATATCTTGCAGCTAGGTGACCCCACTTTCACGTTCCCCTTCTTTGGGAACTCGTTCACCGTTTGTTTCTTCATGGGGATTGGATTTGTATCCAACGCCCTCCTTTCGACTCTCTCTATTTGTTTCTTTAACTCTATCTCTCGCTGCCGTGCGACATTTACAATCTCCATGAGATTTTCATATTTTGAGGGAGTCATAAACTCCTGATATACCGCACTCAACATATTATAGTAATAATAGATCTTTTGCTCTTCTGTTTGCACCAACTCATCACAAAACCTCAACTTGTCGAGGAACATTCCCGTGATCTTGTCAATTGTTTCACCTTTTTGCCTTAACTGGATAAACTCTTCTTTAATTTTGTTAATCACGGCTTTTGGGCTATGATGTTTAAGGAAAGGAACTTTAAACTTTTCCCATGTCATGGCCCTTGTAGCCTCAATCCCTTATTCCTTCTTAAGATTGTCCCACCAATCCTTCGCTTGACCACTCAATTGACCGGTCCCGTAAGCTACGAAATCGGTTATGTCACAATGAGTCCGCTCGAAGATTCCTTCCATGTCACTTATCCACTATTGGTAGACGATAGGATCTACTTCCCTATTATAGATTGGAGGTTTACATGCCGTGAATTTATCATATGGACACGCTTTCTTCCCTTTAGTCCTGTCTATTTCTGGTACAAGGCTTTCTTTTAGCACGTTCATTCTTTCCTCTACAACCGATAGGAATGTAGTTTGTAGTCTATCCATAAATTGGGGTAGACTAGCCTCTAGAGCTTTTCCGACTTCCTTGGAAATCTTCTCTAGTATCCCCTCCGTCATGAGGGATACCGTATCATCACCCGTTCTATGACAACCTGTACTTTCGACCCTGGTTAATTACGTAGAGTACCTGTTGAAATACTATGTATTATTATTTAATAAATAATAACGACCTATTACGAGTGATACATCATTCAATTGACAATCACGGTGACGATTCACCACAAATTTGATACACACAATTGTATATAGGGGTATACATTTATTTATATGAGTTGTATTTAGTCGTTTGGATGAAAGCTAGTAAATATATTTTATTTATTTTATAAAAAAATTAAACGAGCAGGTTCATCTTAACGGAAACGTTATACCTGGTTAGTATACGCAGTTAAACCTAACTTACCTACACCTAAAACCTGGGTATAAATACTTCTTAGAGTAAACTGCAATTTTACACCCTGAGGTTAGGGGCCATTGGCACTCCTACCCCCCCTAAGGAAATAATTGCAAAATTACACCCCACTGTTTGACCTTATGTCGCACTTTTACCCCCCGCCGTCAAATTGGGTAGCAGAACTGTTAAGTCTAAGTTGAAATGACTATATTACCCTTACATTTTACCCCCCAACATTCCTGTTAAGTCGCACAATTACCCCCCATTGGTAAATTACTAATTTGTCCTTTTCTATTACCCCATGTACTTTGTGCTAACACACAACATTACCCCCTGAAATTTACAAAACCCTTCCCGCCAAAATCAAATACCTGTTCTTTGATCGAAAACCTAACAAGCAGATACCTGTTCTTTGAACACGTAATCTGAAACGTAACAATCATACCTGTTAAAAAATCTGAAACCTAACAAGCAAAGGTGTTCAAACCAACAAGCAAATACCTGTTCAACCAGTGGGAATGCATACAATCATACCTGCAATGTCAACATAATGAGTGTATACATCCAGAATCATAATTGTATACATCCAGAATCTGATTTAGCCACTGTTGAGTGTGCTGCACAATTTGGAGCACATAAGTGTGCTGCTAATGTGAACTTATGGCACTTTTGAGTATGGCACAATTTGCAGCACATAAGTGTATGCACATAAGTGTATGCACATGATTATGCCCAAACTGTGACCATAAGTGTATGCACATGAGTGTATACATGATCAACCAGGTCAACATAATGAGTGTATACATGATCAACCAGTTTACTCTGATGTTGCTGAAGGACTCATTGCAGTGCAAAGGCCTCATTGCAGGCTGTTTGATTACTGTGTGATCAAACATAATCAAACATAATGCATACAACCTAATTTTGATCAAACATCATACTTAAGGTTCAGATTTCATGCCCAAACTGTCAGCAAGGAAACTGTCAAACATCATACATGATTATGCCCAAACTGTCAGCACATTCAGAACATTCATAAACATTGGGGGTTAATGACCGTCAAACATCATACATAAACAAACTGTCAGCAAGGAAACTGTCAAACATCATACATAAACAACCTGCAAATGCATACAATCAATCAAACATAAGGTTCAGATTTCATGCCCAACTTTCAGAACATTCAGTGTGATCAACCAAGGAAACTATCATTTTAGAACATTCAGGTTACTAAACAAGCTGCAAATGCATAATCAACCTGAATGTATGCATTTTAACACAGAGGATATAGGAGATTGTATGCATTACCCAAAAGCTTTTTTGATCAAACATAATCAAACATAATGTCAACAACCTAATTTTGATCAAACAAAATACCCAAAAGCTTTTAGACAAAAGCTAAATAAGTTACCTTAGGTTAACCTACATATTACACAAAAGCTTCGATTAAGTTAAGTTAACCTACATATTACACAAAAGCCTAATAACTACTAGACTAAACATCCGCTCAACTCTTCGGTGGTAGATGGAAGTTGAGGACAGGCCTCCCAAACACAGAGACCACCAGGTGGAACACCAAAGATGAGCTTGATAAGCTCATCGTCAGGTCAACTGTAAAAAAACCAACATGAACCAAATCAGACCCTAACCCCTGTGTATAACATGATAATGACTAAATCTGACCCTGATTAACTAACATTGGCAGATTATACCTTTTGTGTGGCGGATGATATAGCGGAGGAGCCAAAAGAAGACCGGCATTTCGACTGATCGATGGTGGTTGTGATCAGAGAAGATGGTGGATCGATGGTGGTTGTGATCGGAGAAGATGGTGGTTGTGATCGGAGAAGATGGAGTCGCCGGTTTATGGTGGATCGATGGTGGTTGTGATCGGAGAAGATGGTGGTTGTGATCGGCTGTGGTTGTGATCGGAGAAGAAGGTAAGAGCTCGATGGTGGGAAGGTGGGGGGGGGGGGTAATTGTGCGTAGGTATGTTACTTATAGGGTTTAGTTTATCCAAGAAGCTTTAGATAAGAGTGAAAGGACAATTTTACCCTTTGACTTTCATGAAACACAGTTGACTGTTAACCCAATTTGACGGCGGGGGGTAAAAGTGCGACATAAGGTCAAACAGTGGGGTGTAATTTTGCAATTATTTCCTTAGGGGGTAGGAGTGCCAATGGCCCATAACCTCAGGGTGTAAAATTGCAGTTTACTCTACTTGTTATTCATCCCTTCCTCCTCAGACCATGTGTAGTGGTAACTTGTTATAATGCCCCCACCATGGGGCATTATCCGACACGTGGCAACCCAGTCAGCATGGGGCATTATAGCATAAATTGGTGTAGTGAGGATAATGCCCAAATAATGCCCCTTCCAATTATTAAACAAAAAAAAAAAAGCAACCTAAATGATATTGGCTAGTCAAACATGGAAAAAGCAACCCATTGGATGCATGCAGCGGTTTCATTATAACGCCAAAGGTGATTTTTTGAATTTTTTTTTATTATAACGCCTAGTGTAGTGGATGGGGGGGCGTTTTGGGGCGTTATTTTTCAATTTTTTTTAAAAATCACGCGCCACTACGGGGGGTCTCATTACCAAACCCTAGCCCCCACTTGTTCCTCTCTAAACACCCATACATACATCTGCAGCCATACGAGAATGACAGAGAGAGACACCCGTTGGAGAGAGTGATTGGGGGAAGGAATCGGTGGCCTACCACCACCCATAGCGGAGCCACGACTGCTCGTAGCGGGGCTGCACAGTATGATGCCGTGGGTGTGGGGTGACGACGGAGGGTATGCGGCGGCGGCGGAGTGATGATGATGGTAGGTCGTCTGACGAGAGTGGTGGTGAACGACTGAGTTAACAGTGGCGCGTGACGGACGATGGTGATTAGTGTTTGCGGCGGCGCGACTTTCCGACGAACCGTTGGCTCCCAAGATACTCCGGTAAGTTATTTCGAGGCCTTAGTGTGTAGATCAAATACTGATTTCCTCAGATCTGTAACATCGGAGGTTAACTGCTACTTCATTAGGTGATTAATGGCAGTTCGGTAGACTGCCCATGATGGTGGTGACGTCCGTAACTCATTGTTTCGTTGGTGGTGTTTGGAGGCGGTTGAGGTGGCTGTTGACGGCGGAAATGAGTTCCGGCCGTCGAAGAACGGCTGGTGACGGTAGAAACATGTTCGGTGTTGAACTTGGCGATGTTGGTGTAGATCAAGAAAACTTTTGGACTCGTTCGAGTTAACGCAGTCAACTGCCAAGCTTGGTCAAAGTCAACGGATCTGGTCAACACACTTTTATCGGAGTGTTATGAGTGTTGGTTGTGTTAACAGTCCTTACAAGGAGGTATAATCGTGCATCTGATTTGTATAATTTGTATATAAAGTAACTTTGTAATAATAGAATGTGATTCGAGCTCTAGTGACCCGACCCAAATCGACTAATGTTATTTTGATTGAGACCGAGGATAAGTTTGTGACGTATGTGCTATTATCTAACTTGGTAGATTATACAAAATAAGTACATGATTATATTTATTTTATGATGAACGTGACATACGACAAGTTAGTAATGCACACAGATATAAGGGCGAACCACAATCAACTATAGCATTATCTTTATGGTCATACTGTTTTGATAAGTATGTGAGACTCATCAAGCGATTTATACTATATAGAGTTATACACAAAACTATTATATGACCATGTATAATAATACTATTTTCAAGATGTAATAAACACCTATTCATATATATATATATATATATATATATATATATATATATATATAATGCCATGTATTTTATACAAATGTACTTACTTGAAGATCTATACGTTTATTCGTGCTAATTGTTACTCCAAATGTAGTTTTGACGCCTATTTTGATGCGAAAGCATATTACAAATGAGATATATAAATTCAGCTTTAGATCGGTACATTTATACTCAACAGTGTGTGCATTATTTGAACTATCGATCAAGTGGAGTATATCTTATTTGTATATACACAGTGGATGGTTGTTCAGTAATTGTTTTCTTATATAAATATGTATATATATATACATACACGAACACACATAAGAACAACATCTTTGGCTAAGTATCACGAACTTGTGTAGATTATATGTGCGCTTTTTGAATATGAAACCATTATTCTTTGGGGATAATGACAAATTACCAATGGGTCGTGGCGTTGGCGAATCAATAGAGCTCGATCTCACGAGAAACGACCTTATACTAGTACCGTTTACTTATATTGTGCTACACTTATTAGGGATTGTCTTGGTGAATGTTTGCATGATGTGCAAGTTTGCGCCTCTGATACATAATACTTTTGGATATAACATGCACCCTAAGGTGAGTTCACTGTTCTTTTTCAAGCATGTGTCCCGGGAAGGGGCAATTGGTAAATATTCCGGGGAGGAATATTGGGTAATGGGTTTGACTGGAATGTTAAACCGGAATGTTGGATAATACACTCACTCCTATCACCTTAAGTCCCATCTTCTACCGAAATGGTTGCCGGGGAGGCAACGGGGTTATTAGTTGATAGCGCTATTAGGTTTAGCACCCTCACTCCGTACCGGGGAGGACGGGCGTGAACTAATTACCTTAAATCATGACCAATGCTTTGATAGGGGCATTGGGGACGGGCAAACAAACTGAAGTCATCTTGTACGGTATCGAGTTATTATCAACATGTTTTTAAACTAATACTTGTTAACTAAACGGTTTTGACAAACTTTGAACTCGCCAGCTTTGTGCAGATACACTTGTCTACATGCTTGAAGGTCGTTAGATACGTGTCATGGGACTTGCAGTCTGGGATGCTGGAGTGGTCATGAGTCGTGATGCTTGGAGTAACAATGAACATTGGCTTGTTGAATATTATGGTTTTGAAATACTTGAACAATTAAATTATGCTTCCGCTAAACATGATCGTGTTTTAAATTAAACGTTTTGAATTGCACTGTTTAAGTTAATGGGAATTTTATTTATTACTTGACTATTAGTTCAATGTGATTGGTGGCTGGATCCTGGTACGTCACACGCCTCGCGGGGGTTTCCGCATGTGGTATTTTGGGGGTGTGACACGTTCCTTCTGACATCTCTTTAGCTGAAATGTCCATAACAATTTGATAAACAACTTGTTTAATCATTTCCGTATTATTATATGGAAATTTATTCTCATCACTTGATATTACACGTGAAGTATCCTTCTCTTTCGGTTTGGTTAAGTATATACCTTGCTTTAACCATTTATGCTTAGTGTATTTCCTGGGTTCAAGTGTATTATTCACTACAAGAAAATGAACATAATGCAACTCTAGGAAAAAGTTGCATTAGGCCTAATGCAACCTTTTTAAGACCTAATGCAACTTTTTTTGAAAATGTTGCATTTACTATTCAAATGCAACCTTTTTATATACAACTTTTTTACATTCTAATGCAACTTTTTTTACTTTCAAATGTAACTCTTTTAATACTCAAATGTAACTTTTATTACAATTTACTTACAAAAATGCAACCTTTTTTACACTCAAACGCAACTTTTACTATACTTAAATGCAACTTTTATTATAGTTTAGTTACAAAAATGCAACTTTTTTCTAAACTTATTGCAACCATCATTATCTTTCAATGGAAAAAATGCAACCTTTTTTTTACAACAAACGCAACTTTGTAACATAAATTTAATTGAATTACACCAAAACAATAATAACACATGTATCATTAATAGTCATGTGTTGACTTGAATACACTTGTCCAAATTCAAATAACAATATAGTCACCACAAAGTGTAAATTACAATAACTTAATAACAAGACATGAAAACATTTTACTTTTACCAATCTTCCACAATCTTCAACATATGGTAGTTGTTTCATAACCTTCCACATCATAGCTTCTAAAGTCAGTCGCTAGCTTTCAGTATCGTTTTGCAACCACTTTTGTGAAATGATAAAGCATGAATCAAGGATCTTGGGGCTCGAGTTCTTTTCTTCTGCACATCAATATTGTTCTAAATATATTTTCTTCAACTTTAAAAAATGTAAATACTAGTTGATATTCTCAATCTCCTTAGTAGAGGCCAACTTACTTCCTCAGCTTGTAATGTCCAGTTTTGATCATTTATATTCTCAATAAGATCTGCAAAATAGGGTGTTGGTAAATTTCCTAAATTTGATCATTCTACTAGAAACTGAAACAAAAAATAACTTAAAAAAACATCACACTACCTTGTAGATCTTATGAGAAAATACTGCAATTGGTCTAAGTTCATCATTTAGATGAGATAATTTAACCTGTTTAAAAAATGCGTTGTTCGAATCAGGAATGCTAACTCAATAATTTAGACTTGAATATAATTTAAATGCAAGTTCATTGTATTTAAAATCCAAAGTACCTTTGTCTTTATTTCATTAGAGCATCTCCAACAGTGCTCTGCTTTGGTAACCTAATATTGTGTATTATAAGCTGCAAATTAACAAGATTTAGAAACCTACCAGTAAAAAATATCATTCAAGATTCCATATACCTCTTGTTTACATGGTGGAAAGCAACTTTCAAAGTTTTCCAACATTATAATTCAAACAGAGAGATGTCTTAACACTTCATAATAAAGAATATCATAAACCTGAACCCAAGCAGAGAAAGACTATATTTCAGATTTTCACCATTGCCATATGAATACATGTTCAAGAAAAGTCAAAAGTGTAGAAACTGGATTGTAGTGAACCAACAAATCTAGCAAGTGTTCTGCAAAACGCTACTTGATGGGGTGGGGTTTGGGTTGGGTTGAGAATAACAGTTGCAAGGAGTAAGTCTATTTTTTGTTGGGTAATCCAGATTAAGTTTCTAGCCAACTCTGCCAACCACGTTATCATATGTATGCAATTTTGACTTGTCGATTTTTGTTACGATACCATTTTCATATAAGGATTACAATATTAGTATATGAGTAAGAAAGCCCAACTCACAATTCAAGACATAAATCATCTTCCTTCTATCTAGAGAGCTTAAATGAACTATCTGCAAATGGCAATTACACACTTGGTCCCAGTGGTTATAATTTTTACACTCGTGTGGTCCTTATCACTAAACTCTGTTAAGTTATCAAGTCAAATTTATATTAAATTACCAAAGTACCCTTACTCAATAGCTAGGGCAAATAAACACACTAATATAATTTTCCAGAATGATAAACCTAAACCTCTTATTACTTCCAACTCAAGATCTCTAGATACCTAAAAATTCCATATTGTTTTTTCTAAGGTCATAAGATCTCAAAATACCATTTGTCCTCCTAGTGATGTCAAAAGATCCCAATTATCTATAATAAATACCATTTGAATCCCATGATAACTTGATTGTTGTAACCATTTGAAATCCTCCTGACATGATATACACTCTCAAACACATATCATCCCCGAATTTAACCGCCAAACTCAATAATTTTAATTGAAACCCTAAATGTCATGGTTGATAGATGAGAAAAAAATTACCTGCGCCCCAGGGCTAAAGTGAGGATTGAAGCATTGAAGTGCGGAGCGACAACTGGCGGCGATGATGGTTCGTCGGTCACTCAGTCACGATTCATAAGTGGTGCAATGGTGGAAACTAATAGGAGAGGGAAATATGAGAATGTGTGAAAAAAAATGTCCTTGGCTCTATAGCCTAGTGGCATCTTGGGGGTGGGGTAAGACTTTGGGACCAATAGGTCCTGGGTTCGATTCCCACAAAGGGGGTTTTCCCATATTTATTGGGTTTCCTCCTGAATTGGTGTATAAGCATTATGCCTAGTGGAGATGGATATGATCGGGTGGTTCCGCTGGTGGCACGATGATACTCCAGTGGTCCGTCAGTGATCCAAATTTGCCGTTAAAAAAAAGTAAAAATAAAAATAAACATACATAGGGAAACTACATATTATACCCTTATACAATTAGAAAAAAAACTACCTACTATCAACATTTGCGTCAACAAAAACAAACGGTCACACCACTATAATGTACCGCTTTAAATCTTTACCATATTCCCACCGATTCAATCATTAGCACCCAAAAAAAAAATAAAAAAATAAACCACCTACCCAACCAATGTGTCAAAAAAAACCCCACCCCATTTACCACCGCTTCACATGTTTAATCCCATTGTTTCAGGTAATCGATAACCGTCACAACTCCAACACCCTCTCAATTGATTTACATTTATTCCATCCAAGTATTAAATGTTTTTATCTTTTACGTTGGTCCAATGAATGCATTGTGACACTTTATCCAAAAATTTTCACAATCGTTTAAATCAAAATATAATTAGTAGGATATATTCATTTATTAGTCACATCACTAATAATATAAGTAATATACCCCACCTTCTACTCACCATTTTTCCCTATACAATATGCATGTCAATATTTTATATAATAAAATAATAATAATAATAATAATAATAATACATATAACATATTAAGCTGGGAAAGATTTTGATGACCTTGGTATTCTGTTGAAAGAAAATATTATTGCTACAGTTGGTTCGGGAGTGAATGTTAGTTTTTGGGCTGATTGCTGGGTGGGTGGGAAGCTGCTGATGGAACGGTTTCCAGGTATTTATAATATTGTTTCCAATTAAAAGGCCATGGTCGCGGATAATGTCGTTAGAACTAGTACTGAATTGCAGTGGAATATTAAGTGTTTCCGGCCTCCTTGTAACGAGTCGGAATGGGATCAATGGGCTGGGCTGATGAGGTTGTTAAATGATGTTAAGTTTCATGATGGGGTAGACACTTGGGCTTGGAAGTCAAATGAAAATAAGGAGTTTACTGTGGCAACTGTTTGTGATCACATCTTGAGAGGTTCGGTGACGATTGAAGAGGAATGGAAACACTGGAATCGGTGGGCTCCGCCAAAGGTAAACCTTTTTACATGGAGGGTTGGGTTGGGAAGGATCTCGGTAAAGGAGGAACTAGCTAAGAGAGGTGTTGCGGCCGCACTTCATAATACGGTTTGTCCTAGGTGTCATGATTATGTAGAGACGGTGGAGCACTTGGTATGTAATTGTACAATGTCAAAGTGGATCTGGTGGAATGTTCTTGCTTGGGTTAAGCTCCCGGTAACTGATGAGTTTGTTTCGACAAATGAAGCTTTGAATTACATTGAAGGGAGGAATGGTTCAAAAATTTGGAAGCAGGTGATAAACTTGATTTTTCAGACAACTATATGGCATATATGGAAGGCGCGTAACGAGAAGGAGTTCAGAACTATTCAAGTTTCCGGAAAAGTGGTGGTAGATGAGATTAAGGCTGACTCGTTCCTTTGGTTAACGTGTCGGTCGAAATTTGATAAACTGGATTGGGGTAGATGGGTGGACTTTAATGTTCGAGATATTATTAGATAGTTTCGGGTGTGGGTGGGCGTTGTTTTTGTTGTTTGGTTGTAGTTGTATGTTTTTTTCGGGTTTTTACAGCATATCCTGGCCCTATTCTATAAATCATAGAATCTCGCTTTTCAAAAAAAATATAACATATTAATACGTTACATATGACTATATATTTATATTTATATTTATATTTATATTTATTATAATATAATAATATTAATATATGTTACTATTTATAATAATAAAACCGTTTCGTTTCCCCCAAACCCTATTTACATTCATTTTCCCCAAAAATCCAACACCAACTTCTACCAATTCAATCTTCTTCATCCGGAGATCATCATCAAAAAAAAACCCAACGCCATTAAAGGTACGTTTCCCCCCTAACTATGTTCTCGATATAACCAATATATGTTCATCATATCCTCTGTTCTTTAATTCCACTTCCATCACTTAATTCGATCCACACTCGATCAACTTGAATTACATTTAGATTAAATTTTTATTTCTTATTCTTGCTATATGAATGGTAATTATTTCGTGCTCACGATATGGATTATGTTTTATTGCATCACGTTTATCATTCCCCCCTTAATTATTGATTCAAACTCCTTTATTATTGATTTACACTTAGGGTAAATTTGTTCATATCTCTATACGCATCAAAATTACGGTAAAATGCTCATCTAATCCTCATATGTTTATGATTATGTGTTTCTGAATGTTATTTTATTATTTTCAAATTGTTTCATTCACTCTACTTTCATACTTATGTTAAAGAAAATCTTTACTTACCTATATGAATCAAAATTAGAGTAAAGATCGCATCTAATCCCCATATGTTTTTGATTATGTGTTTATAAACGTTATTGTATTTCCCAGATTGTTTCATTCTCTCAACTCTCATCATTAGGGTAATGTAAAATCTGTATTTACATTTTTATTAACTATGTGGTTTGGCTTAATTTTTGTAAACACAACTTATTTAAGATGTTTTCTTGCTTATTGTTCATGCAACCACAGAAACAATTAAGAAACATAGAAAACATAAAATCATATTTACACCTTTTTGTTTTATGGTTTGAACTCTGTGAACGGGTTTGAACTCAGTGAACGGATTTGAACGTAGATTCCATTATGTCATTGTTTTATGGTCATCGGGTGTAAATTCCTTGCATTATTCTAACCTACAAAAATAATAATCTGCCTTTCATTTTCAAAACAAAACAATCTCCAATTAAGTTATGCTATGCCATGACAATTAACAAAAGTCAAGGAACTAGAGCCACAAGAAAACGACCCAATTTAACGTAACAAAAAATATTTTTTCTTAGACTTTTTAAATCAAATACTCCAAAATCCAAATAAAGGTATGTTAAAAATCAATAAGTATAATGTGCATATATTTAAATATATAACTTTATAATTGCATTTTAAGAACATAACAAATATTTTTATCATTTCATTGCTTTACATGGAACTTCTAATGATATTCAAAGAGATATATGTGATTAAACCAAGTGTTACGCAATCTACTCCATCTAAGAGTTAAGGAGTTGGGTAACATATAAATGTGAGAGTGCTATATTATCTTTTAGTATAATCATCTAAGCTTTATGAATTATATAATAATAATTATAATAATAATAATAATAATAATAAGTTGTAATTATTTTCACACATTAAAATTTTCTTCTCATTGGGCAGGGTGCTAGTTAGACTATGGGGTATGGGGCGGGGTTGGGGCGTGGGTTGGGTATAAACGCCCAACTCATCATCCCGGGTGGGCTTGGGTTTCGGCGTGGCCCCTTTGGCGTGGGATTCAGCCCGGGCGTTGGGCGGGACTACCCACATGACATGGCGGAAACTCATTGGCGAAGAGAACTAGCCCTTTGAAATTGTTTTTTTTTTCCATGCCACGCCTCACCATACCCCTTTGAAATTGGCTTTTGGACTTGGGTGCCCCATACTCTACGTGTCGCACCATGCCCCCAACCCACGCCCCACCATACCCCACGGTCTTATGCAATATCCGAACACAATCAAGCACTTTTTTATACCTCATTCATTACTAATGTTCATATGTATGATAAA
Organism: Helianthus tuberosus; assembly: GCA_030545235.1. Lineage (NCBI taxonomy): Eukaryota > Viridiplantae > Streptophyta > Magnoliopsida > Asterales > Asteraceae > Helianthus > Helianthus tuberosus. Next base: position 9,622,015 of record CM060362.1, read on the forward strand.
GGATCCTTCATCAATACTTCAACTTTATATAAGAATTGTTTATATATGAGTGTGGCCAATAATACTTAAGATGATTATTAATGTTTGTTTAAATAATTGTGCCAAATTTTGTTTACATTAATTAGCACCAATAACTTAAGCTAGAAAATTGATTTGTTTATACAAAATATATTTGAATTTGATGATAAAAACTTTGCTAATCAACTCCCGCCGGTTATAAACATTATAAAACGTTAACTTAAAATTTGATATAGATATTTTTGTTATAAATATAAAAAAATACACATATAAAAAAGCATCATCTAATTCTATTTAATTTCAGTAGGCTATTGCTATAGTTTTTTTAATTATTCTTCTAAAGCTATGTTAAAAAAAAGGGTAAATGCACGATACCCCTGACCGCGGGAGGGATCCCCCTCCCCAGGTTGCTACCCGACCAAGCACCCTGGCGGTGAATTATTATGTATTTTTCTATAACTAACAAGATTATGTACTACTACGTAATGACTCAATATACAGTGTTTGTATTCCCAGCCGTATCGTGCGGGACCCTTCTAGCACATATATATGTATATTTAAGTGACCCACTAACACATGTATCACCCAATATGTTCAATTAAGTTAGTATGGTCAATATTAGTCAGCTAAGGTCAACGTAGGGAAGCTAATCGAACCCGAACTCGATGGGTAAACCTGAAACCTAACACATTTGGGGCGGGTTTGGGGTCGGTTAATTGGGTTTGGACAGGTTTGAGACTAGTTTTTATTTATTTTATTCTATTTTTTTTGCGGATTTGGGATTTTGTGAAATACCCGATTACCCGATAAAGTGTACCTATTACCCGATTCTATGGGTATGTTTGGCAAAAGTAGTTGGTGGCTGCTAGCTGGAAGCTGTAAGCTGGTAGCTGGTGGCTGAAAGCTGGTAGCTGTAGCTGGTAGTTAGTAGCTGTAGCTTTTTAGATATATTTGGTATTTGGTAGAGTAGCTGGAGCTTTTAATAAAATGTATAAAATGACCAAAATGGACATAACTAAAAATTTAAAAAGTTGATGCATTAAAAAGTTTCATATTTTTAGAGGTTAAAATAGTCATTTTTTCCCTAAAAGCTTGTAGCTCCTTCTAAACGCTACTAGTAGTAGCGTTCAACCAAAAGCTTCAAGCTCCTAATCTAAAAGCTTAAAGCTCCTTCAACCAAACAAGACTTTTTATTGAGTAGGAGCTTTTTCTTAAAAGCTTAAAGCTAGAAGCTCCTAAAAGCTCCTAAAAGCTTCATGCCAAACATACCCTATACCTGATATAATTTATTTTATATTTTTAAATATGTATATATGTGGTACATCCATTTTTATACATATATGTATCTTATTTCGAATATATTGTAGTTATTTGATATATTATTATAGTGATACTAAATGTAACTGTACCTGATAGGTTTTAGGTCAGTTATACCTACTGGGTAAATTTTTTTAATTATACCTATGACCTCTTCCTATCTAAAACCTAGAGGGGTTTTCCCTCTACCACTAGGCCAAAGCCTCAGTGGCAAAACAAGAGTTTATTTAACTTTTACAATACAACATTTTAAAATAAGAATTACATTTAAATTTTCACAATGTAACTTTTTTAACAAAAGTTGCAAATTTCATTAAAATATGCAACATTTCAAGAAAAAAGGTTGCAAATTCATTATTATTTCGCAACTTTTTATGAAAAATGTTGCATTGGATGTTCTAATGCAACCTTTATCTTCAACAAAGTTGCATTAGAGTCAAATGTAACTCATTAAGACATGGTTGCTTCTAAAAAGTTGCATTACGCCTATTTTCTAGTAGTGAATACACCCTTCCCATACACTTTAAATCATTTTCTTTTCTAGCATTTTCAATTGAAACTTATTTCATAGTTAATTCTTATAGGATGTGTTGATCAAGCCTTGAACTGAACATATTTAATCTTTAACCTTGAGCTCTGATTACCAACTTGTAAGACCCGGACTTACATAACTAAAAATTTATATAAAAGTGTTGCATTTATATACACGTAATGCAAATAAACGTCCATACATATTTCAAGTTTGATAAAAACTTCATAAGTATTTAAAACACTTCATAAAATAACTAAAAAAAAAGCGGAAGCTTGATCTTCGGTTGTGTTTGATTCTTCGTTTATGCTTGATCTTCATCCGTAACATCATTGCGATCACCTATATATCAAATATCATCTCATATGTTAGTTATATGATGCTTAAACGTAGTTTGATAACCCAAGTTTACCAAAACAAACAAATAAAAAGATGGTGAGAAGACCCGTTGTAAGCTACGGCATGTATGCCGTAACTTACCGCACCCGTTTTCTGTTGTTTCTAGCCATCCCCAGCCGTAGGTTACGGCTGGGAGTGGTAGCCTATGGCACTGCCCAGCTGCAGCATTTCCATTCTTTTCCCTTTTTTTACAAACATGTCTATAACTTCCCGATTACTTATCCGTCTCGCACAAAAAATGTTTCTACATGACCAAAAAACATTTGCCAACATTCTTAACTTATAAACCCACAACTTGGGTTTATTATAACTTTATGTTTTACGCTATCAGTTCTAAATTTAGATGTTTATTTATTTGACCCTTTTGCATGTTTGAGTAATCGAGCTTATGAAATTTACATCTTTTTTCGCAAGAACATCATTTTTACGACTTTACCCCATTACCCGGGTTATTAAATTTGCATTTCACGCATCCGTTACCCGGTTTGCGTTTACTCTTATTCGACCCGTTCAACCTTTTAATGGCCGAACTTAATTAGTCCGAATTCTTTTCAAGAATTCACAATCTTCCGATTATGACCCATTATCCGGGTCCATTGATTTATTGTTCGCGTTCACGTTACCGGTTTACGCATGCCTTTGTAAATTTAACCCTTCAATCAGGTTTATGCCGAAGTCATTACTCTCACACCCATTTCGGTATGCGTGACAACTTCATTTTGACCTGTTTGTTTGTTCGTGTGAAATCCATCACTTGGAACAAACCAAACTTATTATTAATTCGTTATTTGATCCATTTGGTTGTTTCATGTGAATTCCATCACTTTAAACAAACCAAACTCATCAACATTCCTTATTTTGATCCGTTTGGTTGTTTCATGTGAAATCAATCACTTTAAACAAACCAAACTTGATGAGTAATTACCATTATTCAGTCATACACAAATAACACACAATTTAACAAAAACACAACGAAGCGTAAAGCCACGTACCTTAAAGCTTTCCTTTCAAGCGCGTGTCCGCCCCGGCTTGACCACTCAATACTTCACCCAAATTGCCTATAGAGTTCAATCCAATTTATCATTTAGAACTCATAGTACAATTTATGATTCATAAACTTGTAAGTATTCAATTACAAGGTTCATGTTATGATTCTTCCACACCTTTCAACAACTCACATTCACTTAGGCATTATATCAAACACCTTATGGACATGGATTTTTACACCAAGTTTATTAAGTTTTCACTTCAACAATTACCCAAGTTTTTCACACCTTATTAAGTCAATATGACTAGTATAACCGATTAACATCTAGAGCTCACAATATTAACATCAAATATATCAATTTTACTACCACAATTTATGTGTTCAACATATCTACAAAAACCCACTTACACTTAATCATAACATTTTCTCTACCATTATTCATCAAGGATTTGCCTCAAATCATGTGGGCACTACAAATTTTATCACAATTTCAACAATCCCTACTTCAACTGCACATCATAAGGTTTATCAAGAAATCACTACTTCAACATATACTAGATTTTTGACATACCTTATGATGAGATGATGTTGTAGACTCTAATTTATCAAGCATGCATCAAAATCACTTTGATTTTTAGTTGAACTGGATGGATTTTTTAAGTTACATCAAAACAGAAGGTAGACGGGCAACAAACTGCTCCGCCACCCCTTTATTTAAAAAAAAACAAAAAAGCAGACGAATTGATATGTTCACATACACTAAGAACTATTTTTTTTTTGCATAAGAACGTAAAGAACGATTTTCATACACTCCGAAACTGGCTCAAACGAATTTTGATGACTCATTACAATAGTGTTGGAACTCATTAAAGCTAAACTATAAAATCTAAGATCGTAAGGTTCAACGAGTCAGTTCCAACACCGCTACGGCGCTGAAATGAGTTGAATCGGAGTTCGTTTGAGTCGGTTTTAGAGTCTTAAAAGTCATTCTCAGGCAAACATTAGTTCTGATGTGATCTTTCACACACACACACAAAAAAAAAAAAAAAAAAAAAAAAAAACTAAACCCCCACCCCCACCCCCACTAGGGATGAGCAAATACCATACCACCCCCCAAAAAAAATGTTTAATATTTTTTTATAAAAATCGCTACTTTTAGTATCCAATTTTTTTTTAATTTTTAATTAACGAAAAGTAGCGATTTTTATAAAAAAAATATTAAAAAGAAATTTTTGTGTGTTTTTTAGATTTTTTTAGGTATTTTTTGTTGTGTTCACACTGGTTCTTGCGGTTCTCGCAATAAAGAGTGTTTCCTAACGGTTCCTTCTCATATATATATATATATATATATATATATATATATATATATACAATTTAATAAAAGAAATCAATGGGGAGACACATATCATTCATTGGAGCCATCTATTTTTTAGTTTTTTTCCACACTCTCCAACTTAATTATATATAATTAATATTAATTAAAAGATAATTATAAAATTAAATTTAATATAAACTTAAACAATTCGTATAGGAGATAATATAATATTTTAAAATTAGATTTCAAAATTATTTATCCTGAAATTAATAAAAGACGTACAATAAATATAAATTAATATAATATAAATGATTTATTTATTTTATTAAACTAAAGTAGTTAAGAGTAGAACCTATTTCAAAAATGTTTATAAGGAGTAAACAAAAACATTAATCAATGTTTATTGGTTCTATATTTTTATTTTCGTGTTCACCTTTCAACTTAAATACAATATTCACTATGTTTACTTGACATTTATAAGAATTATAACCGCAATCACCCCATCCATCATGTATCACATATCGAGTATATCTGTTAGTTTTTTAAAGATATAATTTTTTATTAGATTTATTCAACCCATGTAATAAACGATGTTTTTTTTAAAGATATAATATTTTTATTATTTACTATACAAAATTACATTTATGAAACTCGTGTAATACACACGGTTTTTTAAAATATAACTTTTTTTTATTATACGGTATATAAAATTAGATTTATTCAATCCGTATAATACACATGGTTTATAAAGATATAACAAGATATAACTTTTTATTGATTGGTATATAAAATTACATGTGCTCAACCCATACAATACGTGATGTTCTTAAAAATGTAACTTTTTTCATTATTTAATATATAAAATTATATTTATTCAATCCATGTAATAAACCGGATTTTCAAAGATATATTGTTTTATTATTTGGTATATAAAATTACATTTATTTAACCCGTGTATTACACGGGTTCTAACCTAGTATATTTGTATTTCAAAAATGTATATATAGGATTTAAGTAATTGTTACGGAAAAGTTTTAAAAGCTATTAGAAAAGTTTTAAAAGCTATTAGAAAATCGTTGGATTTTATTTTCTCAAAATTAAAAATAGTATTAGAAACATAAGTTTGGGGATAAAAATACTTATCTAACTTTAAACAACCTAAGGCGTGAAATGTTTTAATGCCGTACGTACCTCTTCCTCTTCTTAACCGAATCGAATTTGGACTCGGTTGGTGCGAAGTTTTTTCATATATCGTCCCATATCGTACATCCTCTTCTCTCCCCCATTCCGTTGTATCAAAGTCATGAAAACTTGAGTTTCTTTCACCACCTTTTATACTCCACACGTGACACACTTCTTCATTAAAACGACTCACAGAAATGTAACGCAAGCTGATGTTGATAACTTGTTCAACTTCACCAAAACATTCCAAGTCTATGTTGAATATCTCTCGAAGGGAAGAACACTTTGAAATTCTTATTTCTTCTATATGTTTCAATAATCGCATTGGATTGGTTGGAAATAGATTCACAAGCCCATCACACCTCCACACGTCAATGTCTCTTAACTTGGGAATATTATCAAATTCATCCTCACTCCTACTCGGCCATATCCACTTCAGATTCTTCATACGTTTAATAACTACCTTTTTCAACTCGGAAGTTCTAACCTGCAAAAATAACTCCGTCCAAACAGTATACATTACATTAATTATAATATTGGCAAAAGAAATAACTAAAGCATTTGACATATACAAATCAATTATGTGTAATCAGCTACCTGACTATTAAAGAGTGCTTGTTGCAATGCAGAAGTATTTTTATTGTCAGGATAAATGCTAGTGATGCTGTCAAGACCAACAACTTCCAGTTCAACCAGTTGCGGTAGCTCAACCACACTGTCAACCGGGAATAAACGTACAAGCTCTGGTAAGTCACGTAAACATAAATACTTTAGCTCCTCAAAAATGATCATCTCTCCTTTACCATTTATCTCGCCATTGTAATCATGCACCAGTGCTTCCAAAACAGAGCATGAAATAATTGTGAGACGTTCAAGTTTCCTCAAACCACGTGTCACATGTGTTGGGAAGAGGTATTTCAACTTATCACAACCAACAACATTAAAGTCTCTTAGATACAAAAAAAAGCTTTGCTCATAAGGATTGACTGGAACAAAATCTTCAAGATGACTCATTTGCCACATACTTAAAAGTAGACTCTCTGATTTCTTGACCAACTCATGAATTTTGTAGTCCACAAGGTCGCTTCTGTGCTCGTCCCAAAGGTTCAGCTGTAATGTAGTTTTGAATGAAATTATTGTTTCATATTCAAAGTATGGACCACCTATAGATATCTTGAACTTATCAAGTTTCTCAAAGGATAGATCTTTTAGGTGGTTCATATCATAGAATTCGACCTCTAATGCACAAAGTTGGCATGAAAGCATCTTTAACTCTTTCAAATTAGCATCCGTGAAGTGGGTATAAGAACCTCTCATATAAAGCTCTTCAAGTTTGACTAAATTTATAAAGACGCCATCATCAATATGAAGGCTGTTACATCCTGTCAGATCTAGTAACTTCAGCTTTCTTAGTTTCCCTATCGTAGATGGTAACTTGTCGATGCCACAATAGACAAGACTGAGCACCTCCAAATTCTCAAGATCTCCAATGTAAGACCAATCAGACATCAATTTGCATTTATGGAGACAAAGTGATTTAAGGTTGGTCGAAAATTGAAGAGATGTCGGAAGCAGTGGATGTTGCATGTTATAAAATGCAATGACTTTGAGATTTTCCATACTTGCATAAAAATCTTCCGGAAACTTGAGCGACTGATCCCCGTCCATAAGTTGTATAAAAGAGAGGTCTGGGTACTTGAAGTCTCTAGGAAACTCCGACATACCCATGCATGTTAATGAAATCCTTTTGCAAGACTCATTCATTTCGTCTCTACCCCACGAGGACACATCGCCATGGTTTACAATCCAGGCAAAATCACCTTTGGAAACTGTTGCTAACACAAAAGCAAGTACAAGATCGTGCAATTTAACACATCCAAGGTGTTCACTGTGCATCAACAAATTGGCGTCTGCGAGATTGTCCACACATGTCTTTATCCTGTCTCGTGCCTCTCTCAAAGTAGAAACATTTTTAAACAACTTTAGGCCCCATGCATGTCTAACAAGATCCTCTATTTGAATATCAGAGTCCTCCGGAAACAAGCCACAATGCAGAAAAATCGCTTTATCGTCATCGTTTTTTACAAACTCGTAGCTTATTCTGATAATTTCTTGCACGTTATCTTCGAGATCATGATTCTTTAGACGGACAAGTGTATCCCTCCACACATGAATTTTTTTATGTTTAAGGGTTGTGCCAATGAGCTTGATGGCAAGTGGCAAATTACCACATTTTTTACAATATCACATCCTATTTTAAACCGATCTTGATCATGTTCTATAGAAATTCCACTATATTCAGAAAAGAAATTTTGTGCTTCTGCATCTAACAAGACATTGACTTGGACTACTTGAAGAAGGGAAGCATCCGCAATTTGTGTGCAAATATTTGAGTCTCGTGATGTCAACAACAACTTGACGCCTTTTGGCAAAGGACTTGTTAGTCCAATATCCTTGATCTCAACCTTCTCCCACACATCATCTAATATAACTAGAATCTTTTTTTTATCCTCTTCTAACTTTTTTTCAAATTTTCTACGGAGACTATCTGCCCTTGCTGTTACAGTTTCTTCACGTAAACCTTCGCCTCCTATGCATACAGCTATATCATTCTGAATAGAAAGCATGTTAGGATTTCTCCCAAGAGTAACTTTCACAAAGAAATCAAACATCTTCTTGTCTTCTGCAACTTTTTTAAGTTGTTCCATCATGGTGGTTTTTCCTACACCACCCATTCCACACAAGGCTATCACTTGACTCTTGTTGTCGTCTTGTTGAAGGAGCTTCAATGCATCGTTGAACGGCACGTTTCTGGACTTGAAGTCATCTCCACCCGGTGACGATGATAACGGTGTAGAAGTGGTGGAGGATGTGGCTCTTCCAGTAGGCAATGGGGCATCGGTCCAAGTAATGTCAGAATATTTTGAAATAAGTTCTTGGATCCTCATAGTAGCCTTAGAAGCGTTTCTTCCCACTCGATACCTATTTTTCATGTGCAAACATCCAATGTCATCATTTGGGATGCTTTGGACTTCATCCTTGACCTTCTCAACCTCTCCCAACCAAGCCTCTACACGAGCAGGTATCTCTTTATCATTTGTTTCGTTTCTGTTCTTGTGCTCTATAACTTCAGTGCTTGTATCCACCAAATCTTTCAATTTATCTTTCATGCCCGTAACATGTTTTGTAGAGCAAAACACATATCCTAGGTGTTTCGTGATATGACTTGTCATAAATTTCACAACAGGAGCAACGACTTGGTCATATAAAATCTGCTCCATTTTCCTGATCGAGACCAACAAATCACGCAAACATATCAACAAAAACAAGTTAGTCTAGTTTCAACTTCAAAAGTTAAATATTGCAAGAACACACAAATAAGAAAGTCAATTATCAAGTGATTTAGGGTCTTCAATAATCAAAAATGAAATCTTAGTTGCAAAGTTTATTTAATTAGAATATTGTCATACTAAATAAAATAAATAAGAACGCAATCATACAGTTATGTACATGATCTTAATGTGAATTTAATACAATACTAGTTTTAAGCACTGAACTATGGTTGGAAGAAAAAACCAAAACCACATCATCTTAATGTGAATTTAATACAATACTAGTTTTAAGCATTGATTTAAGAAAAAAAAAACCCAATCATACTAAGACTTTAACTCTAAGGGAGCGTTTGGTTTGCGGAATGATTTGGAAGATTGGAATTGGAAATTGTTGGAATTGTAATCTCAATTCCATTTTTGTTGTGTTTGGTTGTCAAATGAATTGGAATCCATCACCCCGGCACCCACAACCACCAGTTCGGGTCGAAACGGTATCGGTCAAAACGGTTCGCGTCGAAACGGTTCGGGTCGAAGTGGTTCGCGTCGAAACGGTACGGGTCGAAACAGTTTCAAAATGGTACGGGTCGAAACGGTTCGCGTCGAAACTGTTCGTGTCGAAACGGTTCGGGTCTAAGCGGTTCGCGTCAAACGGTTCGCGTCTAAACGGTTCGGGTGGAACGGTTCGAGTCGTAAAGGTTCGCGTCGAAACGGTTTGATTCGAAACGGTACGGGGTCGAAACGGTTTCAAAATGGTACGGGTCGAAACGGTTTGCATCGAAACGGTACGTGTCGAAAAGGTACAAGTCGAAACGGTACATGTCGAAACGGTACGGGTCGAAAATGTTCGCGTCGAAACTGGTCGCGTCGAAACGGCACGAGTCGAAACTGTTCGTGTCGAAACGGTTCGGATCGAAACGGTGAGGGTCGAAACGGTCGAAGATTCCAATAAATTTACTTTAATTACTTCACATGTAGGAAGGATTTTAAATTTCTTTAGTTAAAGGAATTTGAAGGAATTCATGCCTAATTCCAATTCCAATTCCAATTCCATTGTCAACCAAACACATGAAGATTGGAATTGGGATTCCAATTACATCAAATTCTGCGAACCAAACATCTTAAGAGATAGAATTCAAATTCCAATTCCCCCCTTTGTGGATGATGCTGTTTCATGTTTTGATAAAGGTCTTCGGGAGGCAATAGAAGACATTGTCGTATGTGGGGGTCCTTTTTTTGGCGATCTACAGTGGCGAATCGTGACCTTGCCAATGAGGCTTGGTGGGTTGGGCCTTCTCTCGGCCCGGGATGTGGCTGCCTATGCCTTTGTGGCTTCCAGGTCTCAATCTTGGGAGTTGCAGGACCACATCTTACGTAACAGTGGGGTTGCTAACACTGATCCGGATTATGCCAGCGCCTTGGAACGCTTGCATGAATCTCTACCTGACTTTGATCTCGGCGGTTTCTCTAACAAGGACACCGCCCCCAAAAAGCCACAGAAAACTTTGGCGAATGCCCTTTGTTGTCGAATCGCACAAAGCTTGGGAGAAGATTTCCATTTGTCACCCCGCCAGAAAGCCGTCATTGAATGCCTACAGAGGCCTCACGCTCAGGATTTCTTAACTGTTATTCCTATTGAAGGTTTGGGTCAACGTATGTCAGCGGTGGAGTACCGGTCAATCCTTAAGTACCGTTTGATGATCCCCATGTTCCCGAATGATGAAACTTTCCCAGTCTGCCGTAAAGCATGCCTGGATAAATACGGGGAGCATGCGTTACACTGTAGAGAGTTGCCGGGGTTTAAGTATCGCCATGACTTTGTGCGAGACGCGTTAATGGATATTCTCAGACGAGCAGGGATCTCGGCGAAGAAAGAGGCACCGGTTAATTTTCTTACAGACCTGTCGGAGGGGAGATCCACCCTACGCCCAGCTGACGTGCTAGTTTTTGGTTGGGAGGGCGGGAAACATGCTTGTGTCGATCTCACAGGTGTATCCCCACTAGCCGGGTTCCGGGAAAATGGGTTTGTGGCGGGGCAGGCGGTACTGAAAGCAGAGTCTAAGAAGATGAAAAAGCACGCGAAAGCTTGTGAGGATAATCAACATGCCTTTGTCCCCCTGGCGTTTGACACGTTCGGCTCCTTGGCGCCGGAGGCAGTTCGGTTCTTGTCTAGAGTTCAGCGTGTGGTCCATAGCAACTTTTCGACCCCTCAGGGGCGGGGCTTTGTTTTTAATAGATTAGGGTTTTCTATTCAAAAAGGGATGGCGGCGCAGTTTGTTGCTCGTCTACCTGCTATCCTTATGTAATTTGCCCTGATGATTGGAATGAAATATATATCTTTAGTGAAAAAAAAAATTCCCTTAAATTTCATTGAATTCCTTCAAACCAAACGCCCCCTAAACTCTATAATTATGAAACACTTTAAAATCTAATCTAAACTTACCAGGTAACTCAAACCATTATATAAATTTAATTTAGATAAAAAAATTCACTTTTGCCGTTAAGACTTTTCATTTTAGTAGTTTAGAGTTTTGGGTTTTAGAAGAAAACCAAAGATACATACGTGAAGCTTACCGTTAAGATAATTTCAATGTCTTATTTTAAAGAGCAAATTGCATTTTTCGTCCTTCATGTTTCAATGTTTTATCAGATATTGTCCTTGAACTTCTAAAATTACACCGGCTCTGTTTTACGTTTGCACATGAAAACAAACAGTGTCCTTATAGCTTAACACAAGTTAAGTTTTTTTTGTTAACTCCATGCATGTGCCAACTCATGTGAGGGTATAATAGTCTTTTCCCCTCTTTTAATAAATTAAAGGAAAACAAGAAACTGGAAGTAAAGTCTCTCTCTACCCACGCTCTCAACTTTCTCGCTCTACAAATACACCCTGTTTTTTATACCCTTAATTTCAACCTTGATTTAATCAAGATCAAAGCTTTTTGATCGTTCACATCTTTTTCAACAAACACAATAAACTACAATCACACTAAACATCGAAGAACCATAATGAAAGATCAACAAGCAGTAGCAGTAGGCGTTCGCAAAAGCCCATTTTTCTATAGTGAAAGGGATACGGGTAATTTAAGATTGGTTAGGTATATATGAAGCTAGATTTTGAAATATATGTAATTCCCCGATTATTAATAAAATTAAAAAACAGAAAAAGAAACACATGATGTAGCATGGAATGAAGAACAGAATCAAGACAAGACAGAAATAAATTCATACATAATTAAAGCTAATTGATGAAGAAAATACCTCTCTTTTGCTTGTGATCTTCTTTCTTCAAAATCTTTGGTTGAGAATTATGTACTGGTAAGTGTAAACGGAAACAAAATGATTGATTAGTATTGAAAAGAAACAATTATAATTGAAAAGAAACAAAAGGAGGATTAGTGGGGTTTTATATAATTGAAAAGAAACAAAATGATTGATAAGTGGGGTTTTATAATAGTAAGTTTCATAGTTGGTCCCCGAGATTTGAGCCAAAGTTCGGTTCGTCCATCTTTTTTAATTTTCTACGTTGGAATGCCAATCATCTATTTCTTGTATTCCTAGTCACTAATTGAGTTGTTTTTTCTTTTAGTTTAGGAGCAATTTAGTTTTAATTAGAGGGGGCAATCTTGACCCAAAGCCTTCCAAGTGGGTCAGTTTGGGTTGCTTTTAAAATTATATGGGTTGGTTTGTGTAAGATATTTTAACTAAATGGGTCATAATGGGTCACTTGAAATTCCATCTTGTTATTTTCGGGCCAAAGCGGGTTGACAACATTAAAAAATTGGGTCGATGTGGGTAGTCTTAAAGAAACGGGGCAGGTTTCGGATTAAAATGGGTTTCGAGCCGGCACAAGTATCCGCACGAGACGGGTTACGGCACGAAACGGGTTTTGGATCGGAACGGCTTCAGTTCGAATTGAGTTTCGGGCCCAGACAGGTTTCGACGCGAGCCGTTTCGACCCCATCCGTTTCGACGCGAACCGTTTCGACCCGTACCGTTTCGACGCGAGCCGCTTCGACCCGTACCGTTTCGACGTGAGCCGTTTCGACCCGTGCCGTTTCGACGCGAGCCGTTTCGACGAGAGCCGTTTCGACGCGTGCCGTTTCGACGCGAGCTGTTTCGACGCGATCCGTTTCGACCCGTACCGTTCCGACCCGTTCGACGCGAACCGTTTCAACCCGTACCGTTTCGACCCGTAACATTTCGACGCGAACCGTTTCGACCCGTACCGTTTCGACGCGTACCGTTTCGACCCGTACCGTTTCGACGCGTACTGTTTCCCCGCGAACCGTTTCGACCCGACCCGTACCGTTTCGACCCGAACCGGTTATAAATGTAGCTCATTTTTGTTCTGTTGTTCTTTATACTTGACAACAAGAATGGGATGCCTTGGTGTTATCTGCGTTTGCATCAAAGCAACAGCAGTAGTGTGTATATTGTATTGTTAAGCAGTTGAGTTACAGTTAGTATATTGGATTATGATCTTAGAGTTTATCGAGTACATATGAGATACCTCAGATCTTATATTATGTTCAATGTTCAAATTTTGTGCTGTTTGCAAGCCTTCTTTTTTAGTTATTTCCAACCCGACCCGAAACCCGTTCCGACCGAAACCCGTTCTGACCCGAACCCGTTCCGACCCGAACCGAAACACCCCCTTTTTTAATTGACCCGTTTTGACCCGAAACCCGAACCCATTTTGACCCATGACCCGACCCGACCCGTTTGCCAGGTCTAGTTTTAATATAGCAGCCCCCTAAACTAACAAATTTGTTCATGTTATAGTACCTCTATCTAGACCATCTCCATCTATATAATTTAACTAAACAATATATTTATCTATAAATTTTGTTTATTTTTTAAAAACCTCTCACATCCAACTCTATATATTTATCTCTATCTTACTCACAAACACTTATTTTACTTTTTTTATATTTCCTACACACTTACAATAAGAATATAAAGAGTTATGTGCAAACTTTTAATTATGTGCATACTTCTAAATATAGTGATGTACTTTAGTTCCTATAGTTTTTTTTATCTGTTATAGATATTCTAATTTTAATTTAGCGATGTTTTTGTTGTTTCCTCTATTATTTTCTCTATATCTATATCTATAATAATACATTATTAAGGAGATTGGACGGCTACCTTCGTAATTTCACATAAATATTAAGGTGTCAGATGAAAATTCTCAAGTTTAACTCTCGATTTTTTACCTTCCTCTTCCGTTCTTACCGCTGCTCCTCTTTTCATTGGCGATGAGTTGTAACCCTCCATTGAAACCATGACCTTTGAATGGCTCCTGTGTGTTCATAAGTTCATTGATTTAGAATAACATGATAACAATTTATTTGGAGCTATTATATACTATTATTTTGAAACATATGTGTGCATTTATAAGTTGTATATGTAGCTTTAGTGATTTTTTATCCTAATTAATTTATTTATATACTCTTATTTAGCAAAAAGTGTGTGCATTTATAAGTTGTACATGTTGCTTAAACACGGCCCAACGTGCGTGTTTGGTTAAACGTTTTTACGCCGTCTATTTTTTCCCGTTTGACAGGTTCATCGTAACGCTCGGGGTCCTAGATCGACTTAGTTATATTTTTATATGTTTTACGTTTTGGTTTAATTTCTTCGTATTAACACGCCGCAACTTTAGTGTTAGTGGTCGCTGGTAGTAGTGTGGTATTGGTATTCGTCCCCGCCGCAACGCGGGGGTGCTTAATACTAGTTTGATTCAATCTACAATTTATAAATATGCTTTAAACAATAAACAATTTAATTAACAAACTACATTACTTGTATATATAATTGAAATGCAATTATATCTCGTGTGTTTATTTTTTTATTTTTTTTGTTTGTTGTTTGAGCACCCTTCTATTTCATTTCTGTACATTTCATCTCAAAATGATTTATACGTTCTTGGTATTTTCTATCATGTTAGCTTTACTTTTGTAGCCTTAATATGAGAATCATTTGTGTACACTTCATCTCAAAATGATTTCTGCAATTCTCTTTTGGGACCCACCTTTTAAATTCATGGTCGGTCACTGGAATGGCAAAAAAAGAAAAAAAGTGAAATTAATTCTACTTAAATGGATTAAAACACAACTGACAAGGTATTTGTGAAGAGAGTAAATAATCATATGACTACTATATGCATGTGATGTAACATTATTTTGTTTTTCTGTAAGACTCGTACTTATAAGTTATAATGCTTAAAATATCGTTAAAATGCCTACGTTAACCACATTTCATGTACCATAAAGCAGGTTATTATACAAAGCAACGTAGTAGATGGGTTACACATAACAAGTCGGCATTTGAAATTTTCAAGAAAACTTAAACAAAAAGCGGAAGTTAACAAACTTTTAGGAATTGTTCGGTTCTTGACGTGGCTTGATCTTCATCCGATGCTCAAACTTAGTTGTTACCTACCACTAGATTTTATTTAAACAATTAGTATTCAAGTTATTTGACCAGAAAAACAAAAACATTTTTTCTGATTCAGGGTGGCCCCCCGCCACGCGGAAGGGTTAGCCCATTCTCTCGCATGGCGCGAGGGCTACTTAGTTAACCAGATCCATTGACTGGCTCCCCCTCGCCATGCTGAAGGGCCAGGTCTCTCCCTCGCGACGCGCGGGGGAAACACTTTTCAAGAAGGTTGTCAGCTTTTTCCAATTTTCTCACACTCAGCCAATTTTTTTAACTTTTCACTAAGTTTGTACACAAGTTGCTCCAAACCCAAACTACTCTATCTATCACTCCCACTCCTTGATCTCTTGTTTACTCCCTTATTTTTCATTATAAAATAATAACTCAAATTCATCTCATTACATAAAACAAATAATCTTGTTATATACTACATCTCTTTTTTGCTTTTCTTTTTTCCTTTAAAACGTTTAGGATGACTATAAAGTTTTATAGTCTCACATACAAAGAAACATCACCTTTCAATTATGACAATGACACCAGAACAGAAATCGTCAAGTATATTCCAGCCTCATGTGTCAATTATTGAAGGATGTGAGGACACGTGAGCCCAATATGCAAATAATTGTTGAAGGATGTGGGGATACGTGGGCCCAATATGCACATAATTGATAATGGCACCCATTAACACACACCCCTATAATATTATTTTCACATTCCTAGTATATATGGGCTGTATAACCTTATACGGCTTGTATAAAATGCTATTGCACAAAAATAAATGCAGTGGAATGTTTCTTTTTGTTTTACATGTATACGAGCCGTATAACATTATACGAGCCGTATACAATTGTATACGAGCAATATAATGTTATATGGCCAAATGTGTTTATTTTTGTGAGGTTTTGGGTTTTTAAGATCTGTATACGAGCCATATAATGTTATACGACCCGTATATAAGTTTTTTTGTGTAAAACCGAACAACCATTTAATAAGTTTTAATAATTCTTTAGATGGTGTATTCAGTATCCGGAGTTTGTTGGGTGGTGACGACGGTGGATTGTGAGAGTACTGAGAGTATGATTGCTGAAGATTTTCAATATCCGGAATTTGTTGGTCACTTATTCGTTCGTTGCAGTTTGCAAAGATGACCGAATAGAGATCATAGCCAACCTAAATCTACGAATTCCTGTGTCTTGTATTTATCAACGATGTTCTGATATCGTAGAAGTTTTCCCGGCTCGCTACCTATGTATGCCGTGTAGGTTATCGCCAGAACCCTGCCGATGGTCGTCTGTTAACTACCGGATGGAGTACTTTCGTGAACCTAAAAAAGCTTGTTGCCGGTGATTCCATCATGTTCATGCGAACAGATAACGGTGAACTTTACGTCGGAATTAGACGTGCTAAAAGCGTGGGAATCGGTGGGAATAAGTTGATTAACAGAGGATTCATCGCGTATAAGTTGGTTTATGGGAACCGTTTCTAGCTAGGGTTTGTTGGGTTGTTTGTAGCTAGGGTTCAGAATGCTTGAAGTTTTATTATAAACACCTTGGTGAAAGTTATCATCTTTTAGGTCAAGTAAAGCAATGAATGGAGGAATATATTTTACTTATTTTATGTTTAATATATGAAGCATATTATATAAGTTTTTAGATGGTGTTTGTGAGGTTTAATTGCCTTGTGTAACTTTGACTGACATCTATCATTGACATCTATATACGGAACGAGATTCTCCGAGAACTAGAAAATGAGAGAATACGAAACGAGATTCTTCGAGAACTAGAAAAGGAGAAAATACGAAACGAGATTCTTTGAGAACTAGGTATGAAATCGGGTAGCAAGAAAATGAAGAAGAAGGGGCGTAAGAAAGGAAAGAAACATTAGAAACTATGTTAATTAACAAGTTTTTTGTTGAAGTTTGAGTAATTGTAATTGGTGATTAGGACTTTGTTATGGTTAGGTAGGTTTATTTTGAAACGTTGTATTTAAGGTTTCTTGTTATGAAAAGTCCTTGTTTTGAAGTCCAATATTGGGTGGAAAAGATTTCAACATTAATTAATGTCCATGAACCATGAAACAACTCATCCCCCTTTTGTTAGACATATATACCCACCCATCCACACACACTATTTCACCCACACTCTTCACCTCCTTCCACTGGAAAATCAACAATCTTCTACTGGAAAACAAACCGTCATGGCTGAAGCTTTTGGTATTTATATAATATCTATTATCCCCTTGGTGGTTTCTGTACCCATCCCCACGCGACATGGCGTCTAAACCCTTGAATCCCAATGCTTCTCCTTACATTCCTCATCATTTCGAGTTTATTAAAGAGTAATGACTTCTGACTAATTACAAGACTGTTTGTCTGGCTTCCAATGCTCACAGAGGGTGATAAACAACGCTGATATGGAATTGGAGAATCGTTATCGGTGGTAGTTACCCAGTCTTCTCCCGCCTTGGTAGTTGTTACCATATCCATTATTCTCTTGGCAGTTGTTACCATATCCATTATCCCCTTGGTAGTTGTTACCATATCATGCCGCCTTGGTAGTTGTTACCATATCCATTATTTCACTATGTTAAGCTTGATCTTATTTCATGTTCTGACAGTTGGTAATGATGTTAGGTAATTAAATGCATCTATGGACATATTCGCTCCGAACACATACTCACTGTATTTTCGTAATTCTTTAAATAGCGTTTGCCATTTTAGAAAGCGTATAGCATATTATACCATCATTTTTTGATTGTATACGACCCATATAAAGTTATACTGGTCGTATACAACCTTTATTAATTTTTTATTCGCTCGTATACTCAATATACGAGCACTATTTTATGTCTTGTATATGGGTCGTGTAACGTTATACGACCCGTATACAATTAACCAACTTTTTTTAATTAATATATGTGGAATTGATGAAAACGCAGTCGGAACATCAAATATGATCGAACGTAATTTGCTTTTGCTTCATTTTTATCAACTGTTCACCTTAACTCAAACTTTTCATCATTACAAATTATCGAAACATCAAATAAGATCATAGCCAACGACTACAGAAACCAAAAAAACAGATATTGAAACATATTGAATTGAAGAATAAAATATAAAGAAATATAAATTCTCTTTTCATCATTAAAAATTCTCTTTTCTCACCTTGAAGTGGTCTTTTTTGGTTCTCAGTTGTTTAGAAGTTAAAGTAAGTTTCCTCCATAGATTTAGGTTGCTTGGTTAATCTCACTTTATGATGATTAACTTTTTGATATTGAAAGATTCTGTGTATTTACTGAGTTAAATCCTGATGTCAAAACCCAGAGACATTAGGGTTAATTAGTAAAAACTGAAATGATTTATACGGATTGATCATCTTTATTAAAACTAGCCTTATTTCAGGTGTGGTAACGTTCTTCAGAAGTGCCTGTTGGAAGTTTTGGATGTGTGTGAATGAAAGTCTCAAAGTGGTAAAACACTTTGTCCAACATTGGTGGGTGAACAAAGTGAATGGTTGGTTATAAGTTGAAACCTTTACCAAACCATTGTAG
Source organism: Helianthus tuberosus (assembly GCA_030545235.1). Lineage (NCBI taxonomy): Eukaryota > Viridiplantae > Streptophyta > Magnoliopsida > Asterales > Asteraceae > Helianthus > Helianthus tuberosus. Next base: position 9,641,085 of record CM060362.1, read on the forward strand.
CTTTATGACATGTTTTTACCACAAGTCCTACCCGCGCGCGCAGGGGGGTGCAAAAATTAAGTTTCGGAACTGGAATTTGGTTGAACTCGAATGTGCCCGCACGTCCTGCGGACATGAATGGAGCTTTATACATCTCCTTCTCTCAGTCTCTGCAACATCTCTACTGTTTCATTTCAGGCCAGTGTTCAAATCCGGCAGTGCGCTGTTGCTTCTTCGAACCTTCGTACTCTGGGAACAGACCGTGAATCTGTTTAAGGGAATTGTGTCAAACACAAGCCCGGTTCACTATTACTGTCTCTTTTGCTTTATTTGTTTCTGTTTCAGATTCTTTTCGTGTTCAGATTACTAACAGTGTATCCATTCTTTCCGGATTCCAAACTGGTGATAAGACAAATTGAAAAACTCTTTAAACTGTTAGAAGGTGAGGACACTCAGAAAAGTGTAGTTATATAAACCAAGTGACGCTGCACTGTAATTTGCAAGTTTAACAGATGAGGACTAATATGCATCAACTGTTGCAGTTTTTAGTAACTTCAACATAGTTTTAGTCCTAGCATGATAGCTAGGTTGGGTTGTAGGACCAAGTTTCAGGGTATTTGCTGCTAGATTCCATTGAATGGTAACGACCTGGCTTTGTTGATCCCGCTCAACCCAATCACGTGTGTCGTCTAAAGAAGTCGTTATACGGGTTAAAACAGGCACCGAGGGCATGGTATACTCGCTTCTCGGCTTTCATCACAACCTTGGGCTTTCGCAACAACTTGTGTGACGTATCCTTGTTTATTTACCAGAATGGTAACCACCTAGCATATCTTCTACTTTACGTGGACGATATTGTTCTCACGGCTAACCATCCTGACATTCTCAATATGTGCATCACAAAGCTATCCAGCGAATTCGCCATGTCTGACTTAGGGTCCCTACATCACTTCCTTGGCATCACGGTTACGCGGGATCACCAGTTCTTATTCCTCGCTCAAACTCAGTATGCCCGGGACATCCTTCATAGAGCAAACAAGACCGCTTGCAAACCTTGTCACACTCCTGTCGATACTAACTCCAAACTTAGTGCCACCGACGGGAATCCATTACCGGATGGTTCATTATACCGAAGTTTAGCTAGCGCACTTCAATATATAACTATTACCCGGCCCGACATATCATACGCGGTGCAACAAATTTGCCTATTCATGCATGCTCCACGAGACATTCATTTTGACTTTATGAAACGTCTCTTACGTTACGTACATGGAATCATCAACCTTGGTTTGCGTTTATCGGCTTCACCGAGTCTCTCGTTAGTCACCTACTCGGATGCTGATTGGGGAGGGGGGTACTCGGATACTCGACGCCCCATGTGACGACCCGGATATTTAAGGTTAGCATTGCTTGAAATCCCACAACTTCTTGCGTGTGTCTCTATACAACTAAATGATTACGTGTGATTAACTGATTAAGTATGTTTAACTGATTAATTATACGGGAAATTGTTAAGCGTTTTGTGTGTCGTTCGACTGATTTAGAAAAACCGAATGAATTGGGCCGCACGTATATGGGCCACGTATTCACCTCATGACCTTGGCCCAATTCACACTTTGTGAATTCTAATCCATGAATTTGGCCCAATTCACACTTTGTGAAACCCAAAGCTGCTCTCGGCCCAAGTTAGTGATGTTTGGCATATGATTAGGTATTAAGTAAAGATCACCGGCCCACTTTATGTTATAAGTTACGTAACCTTTATTTTTATTATTCACAACTCACAATATCAACATTTGCAAACCCTACCCATCCTCAAACCTGCGTACGGCAAGAGGCAACCATCATCTTCGAGATCTCATCTCGTTCGAACGAACTGATTGGTTAGTACCTCCGTAATTATGTTAAATCTTACCTGTCTGACCTTGTTTATGTGTGTGTATGCTTGATTATCAAACACATGTGTACGTATGTTCTACGATGTTTGCGCCATTTGAATGTACGTGATATGGGGATGTCTATTTGTTACGATATTTAATTGTGGCCGATTAGTGTGTTATTTGATGATAGGGTAATATGTGAATAGTAATTGGGTTCGAGTAGATTGTATGTGATCGGCAGTATGATGTTTTGAGTTAGGGTAACATATAAATGTTTGACAATCTCAATCGTACATAAGCCAAACTTTTGTGTAAAGATTCAGTTGTGGAGTATGATTATGCTATGTGAGGTATGAAAATTCGTTATGATTAAATCTATGACCGAGTAACATGTAACGACCCGTATCGTTATATATTTATGCATGTTAGTTAATGGTATCGTTATATGTTGTGGGTGACCTTAAATTACTTGCTGAAATGGATTTCATGATTTCAAAAACAAGGGACTGTTAAATATTAACTTGAGAACTGGGATTGATCTTGTTGGAACCAAGTTGGGCCGTAGGTCATTGGGTTGGCATATTGAAAATGGCAATTGATCTTGTATGCTTAATGTTAAATCAGAGGGTCGAGGGTGTTGTATAGATGAGTAACTTTGGCCAGTAACAAAAAGGGTAATGGTTGAATATTTGCATGATAACAATGTTTGTGTTATAGTGATAATGTGAGGATATGTTAACTGATTTATTTAGTGTTTATGTGGGCTGATTGTAACACAAAGTGTTAGGTTAATTTTCATATGACACAACCACTAAACTGGATCATATATGGATTGGGCTGTTTGATTTGAGTCATGCCATATCGGTTTGGGTTGGGGAAGATATCGAACCAGACACATCTCGGGTTATCCTGCTGGGCCGCAAGGGGAAACAAGAATCGTTAAGGAAATTGCGGGCCAGGATGTGTTTGGGCCGGGTAGGTGATGTTGGGCTGCACACGATTATTAAACACCCACATGTGTTTTTTTATTTATATAAGAGTAAATTGCAGTTTTACCCCCTGAGGTTAGGGGCCATTGGCACTCTTACCCCCCCTAAGGAAATAAATGCAAAATTACCCCCTACTGTTACCTCTTATGTCGCACAATTACCCCCCGGGCTCAAATATGTTGACCGGTCAATAAGAGTCAAAGGGTAAATAGGTAATTTCACGTTCATTAGTATCTTATATAGTATAATAACCCTTAAACTCAACACTATTTCACAATCTTACCCCCTAAGGTTCTTCACTTCCACCTCCACCTCCATCTCCGATCAATCCACCACCGGCGATCAACCGGCGATCCATCCACCACTGCCACAACCGGCTTCCACCTCCACCACCGGCTTCCACCTTCACCTCCACAACCGGCGACCACTTAACCATGAGTGAATCAGAGAACCCCATCCTTCCTCCTCCACCTCCGGCGACCACAATGGCGAGCATACCTCCGCCGACGCAGCTGGTTCCCGGCGACCGATCATCCTTTTTATCTCTGCTGTCAGGTATAAAATCGATCTTTGTGAAGAAGTTAGAAACAGGGGGTTATTGAAACACCATCTTTCTTTGTTTGCAGTGGACATGAGGGTTCGTTTTTCACTCCGCTCGATTGTGGTTTCCGTGGTGGTGAAAATGCGGGGCCGCCCTTTCTTGCACTTCCAGTTTCCTCCGCAGCAGGAAATGGTTGTGTAGTTTACTTATGAACTCTAATATATTAGGATGTTTTGGGTTAATATGTAGTGTAGTTGACTGTTAATGTGGGTTATATATTAGGATCTTTTGGTATGCTTGATCATAGACTGACTGTTAATGTTGGTTTTTGATATGCTTGATCATAGACTGACTGTTAATGTTGGTATATGAAGCTTGACTTGTACAAATGTGGGTTATATTTCATAATGTGGGTTAAACAGGCTTGTACAAATGTGCATGGGTCAATAGGTGTATTATGAAAGTCAAACAGGCATATGGGTAATATGGATATGCAGTTTGACTTATGAAAGTCAAATAGGTCAATAGGTGTATGTTGAAGATCAAACAGGCTTCTACAAATGCATATGGGTAATGTGGATGTGCAGTTTGACTTATGAAAGTCAAACAGGCTTGTACAATGCATATAGGTCAATAGGTGTATGTTGAAAGTCAAACAGGTTTGTACAATGCATATACAGGTTTGTACAATGACTGCCAAGGTCAATAGGTGTATCAATAGGTGTATGTGAAGTTTGGCTTATGGAATTCAAATGCTGAAGGTTCTTCATGGTTTTTGAATTGACAGTGAACCTAGTTGGACATGTGAACCATTTTTTGCTGACAGTGAACCTGGTTTGTATCAACAGGTGTATCAACAGATGTAAGAACATGGTTATGGCAGTTAGATGATCTTACATGATCAAAATGTGCATTTGATAGTTTGATTAGGATATACATTTTGTGCATTTGATCAACAACCTGTTAGCAATCATAACAGTGGTTTGATACATTGTTAGTAGTCATAACAGCTTCTATGGTGATTAATAGTCACCACATATTCTAGTCTGGTTAATAGTCAAAATGTGCAGCAGGTATGCTTAATCAGTGGTTAATAGGTGTTTATATGATTCAGAAGCAGATTACATGTATGCAACAGGTATGCTTGATTCCGAATTATGTGTTTATATGATTCAGAAGCAGATTACATGTATGCAACAGGTATGCTTGAGGTATGCTTGATGATTGAAGAAATAAAACAGATTACATGTGAAACACTTTCAGAATTAGGTGTTTATATGATTCAGAAGCAGATTACATGTGAATTGATTCAGAATTAGGTTTCAGATCATAGAACAGGTTAAGATTTATGATTATAGAATCCTAGATCAGGTTTTTGATTTTGGCAGGAAGGTTTTTGGAAGTTGCAGGGGGTAATGTTGTATCTTAACTCAAAGTACAGGGGGTAATAAGGAAGGACAAATTAGTAATTTCCCAATGGGGGGTAATTGTGCGACTTAACAGAAATGTTGGGGGGTAAAATGGAAGGGTAATATAGTCATTTCAACTAAGAGTCAACAGATCTGTCATTGACTTTCAAGCCGGGGGGTAATTGTGCGACATAAGAGGTAACAGTAGGGGGTAATTTTGCATTTATTTCCTTAGGGGGGGTAAGAGTGCCAATGGCCCCTAACCTCAGGGGGTAAAACTGCAATTTACTCTTTATATAAATATAGATATACAGTTTGTTAAACTTAACGCATGAATTAAGAAAATATGCTTACGTGTATTTTATCAACTTGCGATGTGTCGGTTGTAGCATGAAATTACGATGTGAGCGTATACGTGAATCAACTATGTGTGTGTAAATGGAAATTGAGTTGTTAATGTGCGAAATTATGGTGTATGGTTTGTGATGTGAAGGTGTGTATACATAACTTGAATACTCGCTGTAATTCGTATGATAATATATGCCAAGCTTGTTCATACTTGCATAATAAAGATACGTGATCTGAGTGTGTAAGCAACTAACTGGTACTGAAACCATACCAGGATTGGATTGATCAAACTGTGAACACCTACTTTAACCTTACCGAGCAAACCAAAGGTGAGTTCACTACTTTTGAGCATGCGTCCCGGTGGTTGGGACAGTCAGTGGGTATCCCGGGGAGGGATAAATCTTTTGGGTAAAACTGTGATGTTGGATAATATTCTCACTCTCTATCTCTTAAGTCCTATCTTTTGCTATCGGGGGTGGTAGTGGGGTATTAGTTGGTAGCGCTACTTAGGTTTGGCACCATCACCCCGTTCCTGAGAGAGGGCGGGTGTGAACTAATGACCCGGTCGGGCCCAGTGCTTTGATAGGAGCACTGGGGAACGGGCAAAACATACATCAGGAGCCGTCTTGTTCAGTATCAAGATATTATCAACGTTGCTTTCGTATTTGTTAAACAAACTGGACTAAATACTTGGTAACTAACGTTTTATTAAAACTGTGAACTCGCCAGCTTTGTCTGATACACTTGTTGCATGCTCGCAGGTCGTTAGGTATTTTGGATGGAGGAACTTGCTGTCTGAGGTAGCTGGAGTGGTCATGGGTCGACAGAAGAGATTCTTGAGATGGTTCTTGATATTGTAACTTGGTTTTGATACTGTTTAACTTTAGTTATCTATTTTGCTTCCGCTGAACTTGTTGGGGATTTACTAAACTTATTATTGGTACAATTCTTTAATGATTGGTATTTTATTTACAAACTTATTATGAGTTCAATATGATTGGTGGCTCGTTATTGGTTTGTCACACGCCTAGCAGGGACACTCCCTAGGTGGTATTTTGGGGGTGTGACACCTCACATCTGGCTATTGTGTTTTTCTTGGCGATAACCTGATCTCGTGGTCCTCAAAACGTCAACCGACCATCTCTAGATCAAGTGCGGAAGCCGAATATCGGGGGTGGCAAACGCGGTTGCAGAAGCCACATGGATTCGAAATCTCCTTCTTGAGCTAAAGACTCCAGCAAACAAAGCCACAGTTGTATTTTGTGACAACATCTCAGCGGTTTATTTATCCGGCAATCCCGTGCAACATCAGCGTACCAAGCACGTTGAAATGGACATCAACTTTGTCCGTGAAAAGGTTTAGATCGGTCACGTGAAAGTGCTTCATGTCCCAGCGCCAGAACAGTACGCCGACATTTTCACCAAGGGCTTACCAAGATATTTATTCGAGAGATTTAGGTCCAACTTGAACGTTATGTATATCCATGATCAAGCTGAGGGGGAATATTAAAGGAAAACTATTATTCTATTATTCATGCATTTATGTAATTGATTGGTCAACCTTAAGTCTAGAATGTTGGTGATTTTGTATTGATGGGGATCCTCAATCATAGGAGTATTTTATGGATCCTCCTCTCTTTATATTCATGGGTCTTGTACTGCTTTGACTCAAGGAAAACACATTTCAATATTTTATTATCAAACAAAGACTTCATGTAGATGTATAATTAGGGTTAAAGGGTATACATTTAACCCCATGTAGGTTAAGGTTGGGCCGACTTCCTCCTTGGAGGTCGCCGGTTCGACTCCCGGTTGTGGCATACGGGGGGTGGGACGTCCCAATGATGGATCGTATCCTACCGAGGCATGGTGCGGTCTTGAGGGCAACCCGGTTTTACCCAGCTGTTACCCCAGCGAGTCTCTCGTGTGGGGGCAGTATGGTTTCCGGGCGGAAGTCAGCTTGCGCAACGGCCGGGGCCCGATTGAACATCGCGTCCGGAAGAGCGGGGCTGACGGGGGAATGTCTTAGACATGAACCCGGTGACCTAGGTCCTGTACATTGAAAGTCACCTTCCAAAAAAAAAAAAAAAAGGTATACATTTATCTTAGCCTTTTTTTCTTGGGAGCTTCCTAGCTTTTCATATTCTTTTAATAGCCTTTGCATGTTCATGTGTATTTCTATGATGTTTCCCTCATCTCCTAATATTGGTAGCTCGCTACTCTTATATCTTTAGTTTTTACTTATGGTTAGTTCAGTTGTTAGATTCCTGGTGAAAAACTTTATGTTTATAACATGCTTTTCATGTGCATATATGATTTTTGGAACTGAGATTTCCTTGCAAGCATCATCTGGGATAGAGGTATGATCTAATTCACTCTCAGATAGGGGTGTGCACGGTTCGGTTCGGTTATTGGCATTATCCGTAACCGTAACCGAAGTCATCGGTTAATCGGTTCGGTTAATTTGTCGGTTTTCGGTTCGGTTCGGTTAATTTTCGGTTAATAACCGATTTAAACAAGGGCTATTTTTTTGCTTAGAAATACATGTAATGGATGTATAAATACATGAAATAGATGTATAAATAAATGAAATGGATGTATAAATAAATGAAATGGAGGTATAAATGCATGAATAGATGTTTAAATACATAAAATGGAGGTATAAATAAATGAAATGAAGGTATAAATAAATGAAATGAAGGCATAAATAAATGAAATAGAGGTATTATTACATGAAATGCATGAAATAGAGGTATAAAAGCTAGAAATATATATAAAAATAAACGATTCGGTTCGGTTAACCGATGGTAGAAAAAATATCCGTTAACCGACTTTCGGTTAATTCGGTTTCGGTTAATTTCGGTTCGGTTTTGTCGGTTTTCGGTTCGGTTTCGGTTAACGGTTGGTTATTGCACACCCCTACTCTCAGTCCCTACTAATATCTATGATATTAATTGGATTTTACATTTTTACTAGATATGATTATTGTTGTTATATGCATATGACGTGGGCTATTATAGATCAATTATCAATAACACTTTATGATCTATTTGAAAAGAGCACATTCAATAGTTACTACACCATGTTTTTTTGACTCTTTTTTTATTATTTAGAAACGATGTAATCAACTCGTAAAAAAAATAAAAAATAAAAAATAAAAAGACAGTGAATTCAGTTTATTTATTTATTAATATTTTTATAAAGCATTTTACATGTTGAATGATAAATTAGACATATCAACACTAGAGTATATCCATTGTGTTAAACGTGAAAAAATAGAGGTTTTATTTTTTACTCTTATCTACATGGGTTACTGAGAGGTGAAATGTGACAATGTGACCATTACTTGATATAACTCTAAGGTCGGAGGGTGTGGAGGCGCCACCAGGGCAACCTCAGCCCCTATAGCGTCACCCTGCACCATCGTCCCACACCCAGCAATTCAACTAGGGGCGCGATAGGCAAGGCTCCACCATGTTAACGAGCTTCAATCGCGAAGAACGAGGAGGGATTGGTTAAAGGAGGGGGTGCTATAGTGTGAAGGGGCTTTATCCCACACCCTACAAGTTAAGAGGAGGGGTCTTAAAGCCCCTGTGTGACGTGGCGTTGATGTTGCGTTGATAAAGCCCCTCACACATCCTCGAGCGTAAATGATTGTGATATGTATTTTAAAAAGTAGAATGATCTTGCGTTGTTTGCTCTCCGTTACCACCGTGACATTTTCCACAAGTGAATAAACATTTATTTATTTATTTTAAACAAGCAAAGTTTAAAAGCTATTAAAATGTAATTGGGAAAGAAGCTGCTCTTTGAAACAAAAGTAACTTTTGGGAAAATCGATGCGTATTCAACGGTCATTTATAGATTTATGGTGCTTTAAATGTCACATTTTTTTGGCAAATTATATCTATTTAACTTTTGACTTAAATCACAATTTAGTCCATTTGGTTTGAGTCATTTTGGCAGTTTGGTACAAATGTTTCATTTTTCGCCTGTGGGTCTAAAAAGGTTTGATCGTTGCCATTTTAGTCCACTGGGTTAACTTTATACATTTTTCTATTAACGAGAAGGGCAATTCGATCATTTTATATGACCGAATTGTCCTTCTAGTTAACAGAATTACATATAAAATGAGTGAATTGCCCTTCTTGTTCAGAAAAAATGGATGAAGTTAATCCAGTATACTAAAATGGCAACGGTGAAACCTTTTTGGACCCACAGGCGAAAAATAAAACCTTTGGACTAAACTATCAAAATGACCCAAACCACACTTAACTTTTTTACAGCATATCTATTAGTTTTGACACCACTATACACCAGTATTATCATATATTGAGTAAACTGCTAAAATCGTCTATGAGGTTTGTTCATTTTCATCCAAAATCAAAATCTGGTTATATTTTCCAGTTAGCATTTATTTATTTATTTTTTTGTCTTTTCCTCCCTTTTAATGAATGGCAAAATGGTCTTTTAACGTTTTATTATAACAAACTAAAAAATCTAACCATTTTGTCCTTCATTAAAAGGGGAAGAAAAAGAAAAAAAAAACAAGATTTTAACTGAAAAATCTGAACAGATTTTACTTTTGGATGAAAATGACAACAAAATTGAAACAACAAGGACCCGGATTTAAAATGTTTAAGTTTTGAACTAAACTGTCAAAAGTGACTAAACAAACCTCATAGACCATTTTGGCAATTTACTATATATTTTAACTAGGTATATGCCCGTGATTTCACGGGTTATGGGTTGTTTTATAAAAATTTATATTTACAAAATAATTTTATATATTTGATTTCTTATAATTGGATAACCTCTTCACACTAACATTTTATTGGTTTTTGATTTTTTTTTAAAACACCACTTTAACGTCCTTTCTACCACGTGTTTTTCCTATCGCGCCGCCTTGCTAACGTGACTGCTACGTGACGCTTAATATCTTCTCTTTAATGTTTCAACCTCAAAGCACACCCAACAGTTTATATACCCATGACCTTCACGGGTTATGGGTATGTTAAAAAAATCTATGTCTATAAAAGTATTTTTATTTATGATTTATAACCTGATATCTTTTTCATGCTAACACCCATGTTTGGCACACCTTACTAATAAGAAAAAAAAAACAAAAAACAAAAATTGAATTACTTAGGGCATTTACTTCAATATGGCAATAAGTAATAGAAATTGCAATACTATTAATTCTCTACAAAATGCCTATTTAATTTCAGATGGACACGGATCTGAACGAATATGGATCGGACCTTTTGATTCGGATAATCCAACTTGTACTAACGAATTATGAGTTCTAACTGTTAAACGGTGGAAATTGAAGTTATTTAAATTAAATATTACAAAATAATTTAATAATAATATTTTAATAAATATAATTGATGTTATCACAAATCACAATAAAGCAAGTATCATTCTAAATACTTCTCCTTCTTTAACGTCTCTTCACAATCTCTCACCAACTGCATAAATCATCTACTGCAGCCTCCAATAATAAAAAGTACATAAACAACATTTTTAGAAAACTGATATCTATTTATATGTAACCAAAACACCCCGGTTTCACTGATGGATACAAGGGTTTCGCTGATGGATTTAGTTTTCAATAATAAAAAGTACATAAACAACATTTTCAAACTCATTAGTATCTTCTTTCCCTTCCCACAATAATTTATTTGTTCGGTTTCATCAGTATCCTAACTTTGTCTCCACGTGAATTGATAGTTTTCGTGTAAAGCTAATAACCTTTTAATTCTTAATGAGATATCAGTATAAAAATATTTTGTAAACCCATACAAAATGTTATATTATTTGTTTTTAAATTATAGTAGTATTATATTATGTTTTTACTTGAATTTTCAACTAATAAAATTCATAAACATATTATAAACAACGCATTTTAGGAAATTATATGTATTTTGTTTTCTTTTTTCTTTTATTAAGACTCATGGATTAATGTCAAACTTAGTACTCTGATCATTATGATGAAATCCTTACACGACAAATGATAAGTTAATTAAGTTAAAAGGAAAAAAAATATTGGTTAAAAATGATAGATTTATTCATATATATAAAAAAACATATAAAGATCAAACAACCACGTCAAACAAACTGAAATATTCAAAAAAACCAAGGTTTAAAATGTAAAAATCATAAAAACTGCTTTGAATTCATAGAGATAGGAGCTAAGTCTCTTTCTTGCTAACTTTCTCCGAATTCTTGACGTTACTTGGAGTTGAAGAGTTGTAAAGAGGGTTATATGTTAAAAAGTATAAACTAATTTTAAAATTTATGTAAATTTTTACAAGTTTTAGAGAATAAATAGAAACTATTGAAAGATGGAGGGACTAAATGTCGAAATACATAAATGTATAACCATAAACCTAAAAAGCAGCCGCTGCCCACTGTCTTCATCTTCATCTTCTCTGTTTTTCATCTTCTTAACCTAAAACACCACCCACCAGAGGAGGAGTCCATATTGCATTATTTTAGGATCCACTTTACCATGTTTACATGTTTCCATAATTACTTGTTTCATTTTGCCGTATTATTTCCTAGAAATTAGGTAGTAGTAGTTATTTCTTTGCATATTTAAGACTTTGTACGTTGCATTTCTTGAAAATGAAAAAAAAATCTGAAAAGTTGGTTCATTTGGTGTTCTTTCTTCTCTAAATATTCTTGGAGTTTGACCCGCTCAAAGGGTTAGTCTAACCCACTTAACGGGTACATATCAGAGTACCGAAAAGATGTTTTGCATTTAAAACCTTTGTTTGAAAATTACTATTCTTTTCCATCGCAACTTGTAATATTATCTATTGGAATTTTTACATATTTCCTCCTCCTAAGCCATCTTATTACGTATTTCCCCAAACCAAAAAAACAATTACATATTTCCTCTCCCTAACCCGTATATATTACATATTTCTCTTTTTCATTAAAATTACTCTTATTTATGACTATTTTACCCTTAATGAACCATTAAATGAATAATTACATATTTCACTATTTTAATATCATCAATCATTTACATATTTACCCAATTCATGTAATATCGCTCTAATTCTTCTACCTTTTACTCTTGTCAAACAATACAAACAAAACCATAATACTCATAATATAAAACACAAACTTTCATTAAAATGCAATCCTTACTTGTTCATAATCGATTCCGTTCAAGAAACTTAAAATTTAAGAAGTACAAATACGATACACATCCAAATACTAAATGGGTTGTTTTCGTCTTCCATCATGAATCACTTAATGAGAACAAAAGACCATGAACATATCATACACAACCAAAACTAAATCAACCAGAAACATATTAACCATTAAATAATTCAAAGAACCATATTAAGCATCAAATAACTCACAGCCATAAACATACAATAGAATACATCATGAATCAACTTCCTGACAATAGATATAAATCTTTGTATACACGGTTCAAGTGTTCAATACCTTAAAAACATTAAACAAAGACATAAATGAAGCTTTTGATAACCAAAAATTAAGAATTTAACTATTCATTTTGTTTGTATTTTGAACAAAAAGATAAATTCTACTCCCAAAAGTTAGTCCAGTACTAAAAGTGACGGTTTTAAAAATATTTTCTCATAGCTATTAAAGAATTAAAATTATAAAGAAAATATATCCAAAGTACAGTTAGAAGCACTGCACACATAAAAATAAACAATTTCTTTAGTTCTTTTTTTGTTGGATCACAATTTGTCTCTTGTGAATCTTCATAAAAATAGACAAAAAACAGAATTATATATAGAACCAGCGAACCAAAAACATATGTAACTAAGTAATATCAATTAAGGCGATTTTCAAACATTAAATTCTACATATCTGTTGTTATATATAGTATGGCATGACAAGCAGATGTATTAGCGATAATGATATAGTTTGAGATACAGCTACAAACAGCTAATCGGTTCAAGAAAGGGATAACTAAAAGGGTAAAGAGGGGTTCAAGAAAGGGATAACTAAAAGGGTAGTTTGAGATTTGTGTTCATGCCGTCATGTTTGTGAAGAGAAGCAGGGAAGGTGGTTTCGAAATTTTGATTAAAGAAAGGGATAACTAAAAGGGTAAAAGGGTAATTTCATAAAAATAGGGGAAACGTGTAATTAAATTTAGGAGTTGGGTAAATATGTAATAATGTATCTTAATAAGGGGATATATGTAAAAAGCCCTTATCTATTTACGTCGCTTATAAAGGCAAAGTCATTTTGTTACATCTTATTCACAAGTCACAACTACTTTCTGGGTATCACTTTATTAAAAGTATGTAACAAATTATCAAGTTATAATTACGAAAAAAAACAATCTCACTTTATTTTAGAAAAAAAAATACTCTAATTCATATGAAATATATTACTTTACATACAACTCTTATCAACAAATGTATGCCTTCATGACCTTGTAAACTTGCAGTTACACACAACATGCTAGTTGATAAAGATTACAATTTTAACTCTATTACATATAAACGGGTAAAGTAAATAGTTTTAACTTTTAATTTGAACTGGAACGGGTCAAAAGACGACCCAAATAAATACAAAATGCATACAAAAATATATGACAATGAAAAATAGAATAGAAAAAAAGTTTGATGGGTCCGTCCCTCGTGACCCAATCTGTATTGACTCGCTAAAAGATACATGTTTTGACCCGTTATCTGACCCAACCAAATTGAGAACTTTTTTCATGCTACTTTTGATCACGTTACTGCTTCCATTAAGTCTCTATAGATACATCAGTTTGTCGACCTTTGAAAAAATAAATGCACGGGACTGCTAAACCATCACAAAACAGAGCCTGTTATAATTTAATGGAACAGATGGATCTTTATTTCAAGTCAAATATCATGTTAACTTATGCCAAAAAAAATAGTTAGGTATAATATTTACCTCAATCCCAGCATAGATTCCATAGATGGCCACTTTATAGACTACTTGAGATTAATTTCAAGTGAAGCATAACTTCACTTTTGAGTTGATCTCTTCTCAGTTTCCCACTTGTTGTCAATGGGAATTTCTTACTCCATCTTATAAACCTTCTAGGAACTTTGAACCTGTAATTTATACATAAAAAAAGAGAACAAAAGTAAACATAAGACGTGACAACTATGAACATGGTATCTTTTTTTTTTTTGAAGTAGTTAATAAGGAATCGGGTTAAAGATGTCAAAAGTCATTACCCAGTCAAATTATTTGTTCTACAAAATTGCTGGAGGGTTTCACTCGAAACGAATTGTTCTTTCTTGATACCCGAGTGGTCTGAACCTGAACCTGAACCTGACCATGTCCAGTTGTGGTTTAGTTGGATGCAAGCAACCACCATTTCCGTCAGGCGGTTTTCTGGAAGTCCAATGACTGCAATCGTAGAAATCCCAGGATGTCTTAATATCACAGTTTCTACCTACATTTAACACAAATTCTACATATTAACACATGGTTATGTCAAACTGAATAGAGTTAAATTTCAAACCTAACTTATACCAGTTAAATCAGCTTTCGTAATTTGGTGATGCTTACCTCTTCAAGATAAATGTTTTCGCCTCCACTTTTGATAGGCCCTTTCATGCGCCCAATGAAGCCATAGATTACCATTATCGTCTATCCGCCCAATATCACCGATTTCATGCCAGCCTTCATTGCAATGATTTTCTTTCTTTTGAATTTGGTCCCAATATCCAATCATTAGGTGGGCCCCCCTCGTTAATATCTGTCCAACATGAGTTGAATCCTCGGTTCTGATCTTTAACTCCACATGTGGCGCAGGCTTTCCAACGCAAACACCCTCTTGTTGATTGTCCACATCTAACTTCATTTCGACAGTAATTTGCTTTGTAGGATCTTTAAGGGTCATAAATGTTAGAGACGAACACCCCTCCGTCATAACTTTCAATACAAAGAAAAAATTAAAGATAAAATATAGTTTGGAGGACATGAAAAAAGATAGAAATAGTAATATAAACCGACAATAAGCTGTGAATAGTCCAGCATGTGTTAACTTGGGTATGCATTTTACTTTTATTCAAGAGTGAATTTCAAAAATTGTCCTTTATCTTTATACCAATTTTTAGGTGCTGTCCTTTATATTCAAATTTGACGAGTTTTGTCCTTTATGTTTTCATATCATACACGTTTTGTCCTTTAGGCCTAACCCAGTTAGTTTTTTCAGTTAAATTTGGTCATATGCTTTGCGCATGAGGGCATTTTTGTCAATTCAAAGGTTGCGGAAGCTTTGAGCTGTAAATCTGCCGTTGAACTTACCTTTGAATTGACAAAAATGCTCTCATGTGCAAAGCATATGACCAAATTTAACTGAAAAAACTAACTGGGTTAAGCCTAAATGACAAAACGTGTATGATATGAAAACATAAAGGACAAAACTAGTCAATTTTGAAAATAAAGGACAGAGCCTGAAAATAAGTATAAAGACAAAGGACAATCTTTAAAATTTACTCTTTATTCAATAAAGATGGCTAACTTTTCAAAATACAATGTAATTCAAAGAGGAAACAATTAACAAAGATGTTTGTTCTCCCTTGCATGCAATGTTGTAAAAGTAGCTTTCAGAAAATCAGATTTAGTCGGTCAATTTGGGGCGAATTTAACTTAATAAAAATAAAAAAAAACATAATTTCTATGTCCTGAAAATTAATTTCTTTAAAATTTATCATGTCCAAGTACTCTCGAAATACTCTCCATCTAAGTCGACTACTCGCTACTCACGAATCAAGCGGCATGAAAGTGCCGAACAACTTCTGCAACCACCATTCTGCAACCATCATGTATAATACATTTTTAACTTTTAAGGTTGCACATTTTAATATTAAGTAAAAAAGTTATATTTATGTTCTAAAATTAGTGATGTGTTTTCAACTAACTATATATGGTCCAAAAAAACAAAATAAACACAAAGTTTTACAAAATTTAATACATGATACATCACAATCCAAATGCCTTTCCCAACATGGCCTTTTTATAAATTTTTGTCTTCTTTCAGATCTTAAGGCCTCACCTTCACATACTGGAAATGTGTGATGTCCCCTTCAAACATTACAGGCTTTAAGTATCCATATTTATAGTTCTTTTAATACCATGAAATGGTTTATTCCAGAAAATCCTAATAGATTTATACTAGACAGATATACCTTCTTAGTTTTATCACATAAGAGGTAAATTAAGTATATTATTAAGTGGTTCATTTAGATCAACTATACATCTTAGGTTGGCATGAACCTAATAAATAATTGCATTTTGGTACAAGTGGTTTCAAGGGCTCTTACCACCTCTTTCTGTGTGAATCTTATTTCAAGGGGTCTTAGCACCTCTTTCTGTGTGAATCTTACTACAATGTGGTAATTTGGTACAAGTGTCTTTAAGGGATCTTAGCACCTCTTTTGGTGTAAACCTTTCTATATTCTCCTACTACAAACTATAGTATTTGTAAAGTATGCCTTAAAAGTAAAACCAGGGGTGCAAACGAGCCGAGTTACTCGATCTCGGCTCGAAAAAAAGCTCGAAACGAGTTGAGTTTAAATGAGATCGAGCCCGAACCGGTTGGCGAGCCCACTGTTTATATAACTTTTAATTATTAAATTAAATATACATTTAAACAATAACTGTGCGGCCTATTAATAATGTGCGGCACACTTGTCAAGTACACTGAAGTGTGCGGCCTGCTTGACAAGTGTGCGGTCATGCAACCTAAGTTGTACTTTATACAGACTAATTTGTACGTTTAAGTGTGCGACCTAGCTTTATCAAAAAAACATAAACACAAACAATCAACATTTCATTTTAAGCATCAATCACTCAAATTCTAGTATTTACACAGAATCCTCAATCCAAACTTACACCCAAGACAACTCATATTAAAACTTTCAAACATATTTTGGTCCTACTTGTATTCGAAACAGTTAAAGTGTATTGACATACATAATTATTCAACAACCAACGGACATGTGTATATTCTCATTATTCAAAATAACTTTTGGATTCTTATGTACATTTTGCAAACAACAGTTCATATATAACAAATTGTTATAAAAGTCCTACCATCATACTTATCAAATTTGAGGAAGAAACACATGCTTTTCAAAACAGTGAAGATATAACATCTAGCATATCAACAAGATTTATTATTAAAAATCCTTATCAATGTCATGAACTTATCTCAACAGTAAACTTGGGGGGGGGGGGGGGGGGGGGGGGGGGGGGGATATTGCACGGTCCTCCTCCCAACCGCTGGAGTGACCCCACTCCACAAGCTAGCTTAGCCCATAGCTGCCTGACGGTTACTACCCAACCGGAAGCGAAAGCCTGGAGGGTGTGTCTGCCAGGATTCGAACCGGGGTCCTCTGGGAAGAGGTGGGTGAGGCCGGCCACCGGCAGAAATCATGTTTTTAAATTTCCTTCCTAGCAAACAATGTACAACATATGAGAAACTCAAAGGAAGTATCATCACACTTATATTTAGATCTAAATAGGCAAGAATACATCCTATCATCATCATTCTAATCACTAGCAGAAATCAACATCTATCAGTACCAACAAATGAATCGTATAATAAATTTATACACTTTAGTAACCATATAGACAACTCATGTTGCATCATAATAATCAATTTATACAGCCTTTCATACCTCCTACATTTACACAAGCAAACACTTAATCAATTTAAGTAAGATCGGAAATCACAAAGGTGCAAACAATGATATAATACTGACCGAAATGTACCCAATCTGACCCGAGACTCTAAGTATCTGGCCCGAACATACCTGCGGCTGACCCGAGACATCCCGAACCCGATTCTGACCTGAGAACAAATCAATCAGCCGATCCAGAACATTATCATCTTCAATCGTCATGGGAGCTTGTCGGAAGAAACCGGGACCGCCGCCGTGTTCCGGCGTCCCTTCCCGTCGACGCCTCAACTTCATCAACCTCTCTTCGTCTTCATCATCGAGCAGCTGACGTCATCGTCCGTCGAACATCCTCATCCACGCAGTTCCACCGTCGGCACTTTCAAAGCGAGGGGGGTTGCACCTTGTTTCCGTCGTTCAAATTCACCACCGTCGCGCCGCTCACGGTGGCGTCGTCTTCATTCGTCGTCGGCAATCGAGAGGGAAGAGGGTAACAGGTTATGGGTGTCTGTGTTGTGTGTTTGAGAAGATGAAGCTCCTTATTTATGGGTGAGAAACAAGGGGAGGATGGAGTGTTGTTGAGGCTGTGGTGTGGCTGTGATTTGTCGCCGGAAAGTAGCTCCGGCCGCCGGAGGTAGGAGAGAGCCAGAAGGGGTGTGCGGCTGCCGGTGTGCATTTAGGGTTTAGAGAAAATGATAACGGTGTTTATAATTATTTGGGTTGGGCTGGCCTAACTGCGTGAACTTGTTAAACGGTTAGGCGTCCCGCTCAAATAGACTGGCCCTGTTTTATTAATAATATAACAGTAATTCAAATAAATAAATGAGTAAACATCTCGTCGCGGATTATTATTTTAGTAAATAATACTAATAATAATAATAATAATAATAACAACAACAACAACAATAAGGAATTCGAACATTAATCGAATATCCTTCTCTCGATGATTGGGATCGAGAGTGCGGGGTGTTACATTCTCCACATGTTACAGGAATTTCATCCTCGAAATTTAAGCTAAGGTATACGATTCGTTAATAACCTTATTGTTATACGTAAATACGCGAAGTTTCAAGAAAGTTCACAAAACAAATCATGTAAGTCACATAGCACATAAAGTCATGTAGCACGTATATACATCCACATAGCATGAAGATTCACAGAGTTTATACTTATTTCACTTAGCATAGTGTTTCTCGTAATTAATTATTTATAGGAATACAGTTCCGTGAGTGTTTGTGAAATTTCTGAGACACTCGGTTTTTCATGAACTTAAACGAAATGTCCAAGTGAATGTCTAAGGTGACGGGGTTTGTGTCCTGTGAAGGTCGGGTATCACATCAAATACATCAAGTAATTAAGTAGTATAATGCATCGCTAAATACACTATCATGTAATACATTAAACAAGTTGTAAGCATGCATATACTTATGCTGAGTAGTCTTAGAACGCTGAGTCTTGCCCTTGGAGTGTGGTGTCGTTGCGGATCGTTTAGCATAATGCAGGTTATAGTTTGCTTTTTTTCTCAAAAAAACCTTTTTCTTTTAAAAACCTAGTTCACTATAACTGATGGCTCTGATATCAATCTGTCAGACCCTCAAATTCCACATGCGGAGTACCACTGCGAGGCGTGTGACTGCCCAGGATCAAGCCACCAATCACATTGAACATTTAATATAAGTAGAATAAAAACCATCACCAATGTGATTAGTTACATAACGTTTAAGTCTAAAACATATCAAGTTTAAAACAAAGTTCAAAGCATAGTTAGTTCTGAAGCAAAATTTAAATGTTTAGCGGAAGAATGAAGTTCATATTTAGAGGTAGAGTAAAGCAAGAATCGGCTAGACCCGTGGGATCTTAAACGTTAAACTATAGGAAGATTGTTGATGCTAAGACCAGGGAGGTGATTCTTCTTAATACGGTCAAGCACGATAAAAAACCTCCAAACCATGGGCATGGTTTAACTGAAGCTCAGATTGGTGGTCCGGAAAAACTCTATGATAAAATCGGAAAAAAGGGAAATCTCAAACCCAAGGTGAAAGGGAAAGCTAAGAAACAAAGCCACTCGCTGGACGACACATCTGATCGGAGATCCCGATCAAATGGCCGGAAGATCGCACCGTCCGGGAAGGCACCTGAAGAACGGAGAGCTGCTATGTCGACATTGTTGAAGGAGCAGATCTCTCGCTCCAGATTTTAGAGCAAATATTGGGGTGTGAATGTCGAAGCTGAATCGCTAGAGGAGAAGCGAGTTCTTTTTGCCATAACTGACTAAGGATGAAGAAGACGGAGATGAAAAGGGTTAGCGATAGGGAGAGAAGAAATTACCTTTTTAATCTCGGCAATGGCAATTGAAAAGAAAGGAAATTAGGAGAAGATATAGGCATGCAATGAGTGAAAAAATCACATGGGGAGTTATTCCATGTCACATCATATCTTCAATCCATTAAGGGCCTTGAAAAACTAAAAATATAACCGTTAGATTGGGTATATCCAACGACAATATTTTTGGGGACAATTGTTATGGGTGGAATTTTGAACCCATATCCTGACAATATATCTTGATTTTATGTTAGTTATCTATGATCAGGATACCGAACCAGGATATTGGTAACATCATGCGGGAGTATCTTGATTATCACTAACGATTTGCTTGTAGGTTGTGGCTGCAGGTAGTTAACGTTCACAAAGACTAAGTCCCCTGAAGACTCGCTCAAATTATTTGGAAGAAAGACGTTGAAGCCGAAAGAAGTGGTCTGCAACGGTCGTTAAAGAATATTCAGAGTATCCCGGAATAATAGGATTGTTTGTTTATTCATGTAACTATATATACGGGGTTCCGGATCATAGGAAACACACACTCTCGAGCTCTCACACTCGTACACTCTCTCATTTCTAGCTGTAATCACACTCAAACACTCACAATTCATAATCGTTGTAACTCTTAGATCTGATCCGAGCATTATCCTGACATTGTATCCTAGTTATTCAAGCAATAAGAAAAACAAGGCAGCTGACGATTGTCAGCTCCCGAGGTTTTGTGCCGACGATCTAAATTGATCAAGGGCTTTCCTTGTACATCTCGTGTTCACATTTACTTTTCTTGTATGTTATCTATTAACTATTACAGTATGATATCCTCGAACTGTATCCTGAAACTGTTATTATTTTCAGTCAAGTTAACAAATTTTTGCAAACATCGATAGTACACTACCTCACAAACTAAATTTGATCACTTAATTGCTTCCGTAATTTTTGACCAAAACAGTATCCTTCTCTTTCGGTTTGGTCAAGTATATAACTTGCCTTAACCATTTATTCTTAGTGTACTTCCCAGGTTCGAGTGTATTAAAACACCCCTCACATACACTTTAAATCATTTTCTTTTCTAGTATTTTCAATTGAAACTCATTTCATAGTTAATTCTTACCGGATGTCTTGATCATGCCTAGAACCGAACACATTTAATCTTTAACCTTGAGCTCTGATTACCAACATGTAAGACCTGGACTTACATAACTAAAAATTTATATAAAAGTGTTGCATTTATATACAAGTAATGCAAATAAACGTCCATACAAAATTTCAGGTTTGATAAAAAAAACTTCATAAGTATTTAAAACACTTCAACACGTTAACGTTGTTCGGTTCGTAAAATAACTAAACAAAAAGCGGAAGCTTGATCTTCGGCTGTGTTCAATTCTTTGTTATGCTTGATCTTCATTCGTAACATCATAGCTATCACCTATATATCAAATATCATCTCACACGTCAGTTATATGATGCTTAAACGTAGTTTGATAACCCAAGTTTACCAAAACAAACAAACAAAAAGATGGCGAGAAGACCCGCCGTAAGCTACGACATGTATGTCGTAACTTACGGCACCCCTTTTCTGTTGTTTCCAGCTATCCCTAGTCGTAGGTTACGGCTGGGAGCCGTAGCCTACGGCGCAGCCCAGCTGCAGCATTTCCATTCTTGTCCCCTTTTTTTTTACAAACATGTCCATAACTTCCCGATTACTTATTCGTTTCGCACGGATATTGTTTTTACGTGACCGAAAAACATTTGCCAACGTTCTTATCTTATAAACCCATAACTCGGGTTTATAACTTTATGTTTTACGCTATCAGTTCTAAATTTATATGTTTATTTATTTGACCCATTTGCATGTTTAAGCAATCGAGACTATGAAAATTACATCTTTTTCGCAAGAACATCATTTTTACGACTTTACCCAATTACCCGGGTTATTAAATTTGCGTTTCACGCATCTGTTACCCGGTTTGCGTTTATGCTTATTCGACCCGTTCAACCTTTTAATGGTTGAACTTAATTAGTCCGAATTATTTTCAAGAATTCACAATCTTCCGATTATGACCCATTATTTTGGTCCATTGATTTATTCTTCGCGTTCCCGTTACCCGGTTTATGCATGCCTTCGTAAATTTAACCCTTCAATCGGGTTTATGCCGAAGTCATTACTCCCGCACCCATTTCGGTGTGCGTTACAACTACGTTTTGACCCATTTGTTTGTTCGTGTGAAATCCATCCCTTGGAACAAACCAAACTTATTATTAATTCGTTATTTGACCCATTTGCTTGTTTCGTGTGAAATCCCTTACTTTAAACAAACCAAACTCATCAACATTCCTTATTTTGACCCGTTTGGTTGTTTCATGTGAAATCCATCACTTTAAACAAACCAAACTTTATGAGTAATTACCATTATTCAGTCATACACAAATAACACATAATTTAACAAAAACACAACGCAGCGTAAAGCCAAATACCTTAAAGCTTTCCTTTCAAGCGCGTGTCCGCCCCGGCTTGACCACTCGATGCTTCACCCAAATTGCCTGTAGAGTTCAATCCGATTTATCATTTAGAACCCATAGTACAATTTATGATTCATAAACTTGTAAGTATTCAATTACAAGGTTCATGTTATGATTCTTCCACACTTTTCAACAACTCACATTCACTTAGGCATTATATTAAACACATTATGGGCATCAAGGGCTGACTTGCATGTAGCCCAAGGTGGGCGGGCGCACCCCCGGGGAAAAAAAATAGTGCTATTTTCCGTTGAAAATCCTGTCTGCACCCCTTGGATATTTTTGTCCGCACCCCTTGGATTTTTTCGTCCGCACCCCTTGAATTTTTTCATCCGCACCCCTTGGAATTTTTCGTCCACACACCTTAGGTAAAATATGTTTTCGATTTATATTTTAATTTTTTTAGTAAACTCTAATTAAAAAAACTACCTAAATTATATAAACTTATACTACCCAACTTAACCCAAATACCCAATACCTTAACTCACTATTTCATTAAACATAATTAGCCCACTAATTACTAGCCCATTAACCAAACTCAACCTAAGTTCAAACTATAATAATTAAAATAAGCCCAATAGTCCCTTAGAATTCCTCCCGCCCTCCCTCTCTTAGGTCGTCTCCTACCAGCGATCATCGAACACAACAGCAACCACAACAGCACGTCATCAGCAGCCGCGAACCACCGCCGTCCGACACCAAAGGGTAACAAAATTCTTAAATAGGTTTAAAATTTCATGTGTTTTGACGTTGTTTATGGTTGTTTAGATGATTTTTAGGGTGATTATGTTGTTTAGATGATTTTTAGGGTGATTACACACGATTTCTAGGGTTGAAAATTAAAATTGAAACATTATGTTATGGAGCGATGAACTTATGCATCAATTTGTTTGTGATAGGAACCATGAGTAGGGACGTTATGGCGTAATTTCTTTTGTTTTACATGACCCGACCCGACCCGAACCGACCCGATACGAACCGATTTTTTTTACTTATATACCTAGAGGCCTAAAATTTTTAAAAATGTTTCGCACCCCCATGGAAAAATTCCTAAGTCCGCCACTAATGGGCATGGATTTTTACACCAAGTTTATTAAGTTTTCACTTCAACATTTACCCATGTTTTCCCACCTTATTAAGTTAATATGACTAGTATAATCGATTAACATCTAGAGCTCACTATATTAACATCAAATTTACTACCACAATTCATGTGTTCAACATATCTACAAAAACCCACTTACATATACATAGTATATTACCCTAATACTTAATCATAACATTTTCTCTACCATTATTCATCAAAGGTTTGCCTCAAATCATATGGGCACTACAAATTTTATCACAATCTCAACAATCCCTACTTCAACTGCACATCATAAGGTTCATCAAGAAATCACTACTTCAACATATACTCGATTTTTGACATACCTTATGATGAGATGATGTTATAAACTCTAATTTATCAAGCATGCATCAAAATCACTTTGATTTTCAGTTGAATTAGATGGATTTTGTTAAGTTACATCAAAACAGAAGGTAGATAGGCAACAAGCTGCGCCGCCACCTCTTTATTTAAAAAAATAAAAAACAAACGAACTGATATGTTAACATACACTAAGAACTATTTTTTTGCTTAAGAGCGCATAGAACGATTTTCATACACTCCGAAACTGGCTCAAACGAATTGTGATAACTCATTACAATAGTGTTGGAACTCAGTAAAGCTAAACTATAAAATCTAAGATCGTAAGATTCAACGAGTCAGTTCCAACGCCGCTACGCCGCTGAAATGAGTTGAATCGGAGTTCGTTTGAGTCGGTTTTAGAGTCCTAAAAGTCATTCTTAGGCAAAAATTAGTTCTGATGTGATCTTTCACACACATATATATATATAAGAGAATGTTCAATTGAAAACCACTAGTTATTGTGAAAACTTGAAAACTAATTAAAAAAAATCTAAAAAACAAACAAATTTTTTTACCAAATTTTCGCTACTTTATATATATATATATAGGTAAAGGGTACTGTACAAATTCCCTTATCATACATTACGTACGCTACAATCTCAGCCGTCAGATCATCTTCCCGCAATAAAAATCGCATGTTGTTTTTTTTTTGTAATAATTTCGCATGTTATAATTTGATGAAATAGCAGGTGTTTTTTTGTAACATTTTCGCATGTGGTAATTCAATTTCGCATGTGATAATTTTGATGAAATAGAAGGTTTTTTTTTTTAACAATTTCGCATGTGGTAATTCAATTTCGCATGTGATAATTTTGATGAAATAGCAGTTTGTTTTTTTGTAACAATTTCGCATGTGGTAATTCAATTTCGCATGTGATAATTTTGATGAAATAGCATGTTGGTTTTTGTAACAATTTCGCATGTGGTAAAAAAAACAACATGCGATTTTCAATGCGGGAAGATGATCTGACGGCTGAGATTGTAGCGTACGTAATGTACGATAAGCGTATTTGTACGTTAACCAGCCCCTATATATATATATATATTAAAAATTTGTACTGCGCACAGCGTATGTGCATTATATGTGTACTACACATGTGTATTATCGCAAATGTGTACTACAATTTTTTTTTGAAAAAAATGTTTTTTTATATATAAAACGTAGCGAATTTTTATAAAAAAATTGTAAAAAAAAATTGGTATGTTTTTTAGTCTTTTTTTAGTTAGTTTTCGAGTTTTCACAATAAAACGAGTTTTTAATTGAACCCTCCCATATATATATAGGGGAGGGTTCATTGGAGAACACTAAAAAAATGGGGAACTGAGGAACACTTTTAAAAATTATACTTAACATGTTAAAAAATATTTTTTTCTAAATTTTTTTCGGCACTTTTTCTTATAAATAAATGTAGAAACATTTTTAATAAAAAAACAAAAACTAAAAATATAAAAAAAATGTTTAAAAAAAGTTAAAAATATATATATCTTATAAAATTAACTTAACATGTTAAAAATCAATTTTTTTAAATTTCTTTTTCAGCGTTTTTTTCGGCATTAGTGTTTTATTGTGCATAACATTTTTTGGGCTTCACTTGTATCAATTTAATTAATTCAAATCAAAATAGGTTAATTTGGACTTTAATCATCATGTGAACCCTTCTCAACTTTGTATTTGAAACAATTACCATACTATAAATTTGCAATATGTTGGTACTTTAGTGAGTTGTACTCTAAGATTAGGGACTTTTCCAAAAAAAAATTACTATACTTTTCACTTTTAATCCAAATGTTTTCATTTTTTGCATTTTAACATCTTTGGTTTTATTTTTTTTACTTTTAACACAAATTTTTCTATCATTTTCAATTTAACCCCAAAATATTTTTATTTTCAACTTTGATCCCCTATTTTTCATCTTTTGCAGATTGTTCGTTTTACGTTTCGTTCTAATTTTGCGAGTGAACACGCTACACCGTGCGTGCGGGATTTAACATTTTTTCGTCTATTTGTCCCGTCTGACATGACTGTTACAACGCGTCTATTTTTCCCTATTTGACATGTTTGTCGCAATGCGCGTGCTCTTAGATCGACTTAGTTATTCTTTTCTATTTTTACATTTCAGTCTACTTTCTTCGCATTATCATGCCACAACGGGGATGCATGATTCAGCGATTTTACATATGCTTTTCGTTATTTTTTCCTTTTTGTTTATTTTGTTTTTACGAGCTTTTTAGGTGTTGTTAGTCGCTGATAGTTGTGTAGCATTAGTGCTACTTGGAACTGTTTATGCCCCCGCCGCAACGCGGGGGCACTTAATACTAGTTTTAATAAAGTTAAAAACAAAAAAAGAAACACATCCATGGTAACAGATCTTAGTGTTTTTTAACACATCTAGGTGTTTTTCTTTAACATACTGTGCTCTTATATAAATATGAATGAAGTGTGTGGGTTTTTGTTTAGAAATCACATAATGACCTATTGCAAGCAGAAGAATAGAATCAGAAATAAATTCATACATAATTAAAGCTAATTGATCAAGAAATTACCTCTCTTTTGCTTGCGATCTTCTTTCTTCAAAATCTGTTGAGAAATGTAATGGAAAGTGTAAACGGAAACAAAAGGAGGATTAGTGGGGGGTTTTATAATTGAAAAGAAACGAAATGATTGATTAGCGGGGTTTTATAATTGAAAAGAAACAAAAGGAGGATTAGTGGGGTTTTATAGTAATAAGTTTCATGGTTGGTCCCCGAGATTTGAGCCAAAGTTCGGTTTTCGTCCATCTTTTTTAATTTTCTGCGTTGGAATGGCAGTCAAGTATAGGGATGAGCAAATTGGACCCAGTATCGGTACCGAACCGGGTACATTTTCGGTACTGATTCGGTACCGACTTTTGACATTTTCGGTACGGTACCGGTTCGGTACCGGTTTTTACCCTCAAATACCGGTACTGTACCGGTACCGAACCGTACCGTACCGGGTATATTCGGTACCGGTACCGGTACCCACTTTTGGGGATTTTCGGTACCGGTACTTTCGGTTCCGGTACCGGTTCAGTACCGGTCGGTATCGAGCTCATCCCTAGTCAAGTATCCATTTCTTGTATTCCTAGTCACAAATTGAGTTGTTTTTTTCTTTTATTTTAGGAGCTATTTAGTTTTAATATAGTAGCACCCTAAACTAACAAATTTGTTCATGTTAGAACCTCCATCTCCGTCTATATAATTTAACTAAACAACATATTTATCTATAAATTTTGTTTATTTTTCAAAAACCTCTCACATTCAACTCTATATATTTATCACTATCTTACTCATAAACACTTATTTTACTTTTTTTTTATTTCCTACACACTTACAGTAAGAATATAAAGAGTTATGTGCAAACTTCTAAATATAGTGATGTACTTTAGCTTCTATAGTTTTTTTCTTTATTATAGAGATTCCAATATAGCGATATTTTTGAAATATATATACTTCCCCAATCATTTATAAAATTAAAAAACAGAAAAAGAAACACATGACCTAGCATGGAATTGAATCAAGTTGCAAGCAGAAGAACAGAATCAGAAATAAATTCATACATAAAGCTAATTGACCAAGAAAATACCTCTCTTTTGCTTGCGATCTTCTTTCTTCAAAATCTCTAGACAATAAGGCTGGAAAGTGTATACACAAACAAAAGGATAGTGGGGTTTATAATAGTAAGAGTAAGTTACATGTTTGGTCCTTGTGCTTTAAACCAAAGTTTGGTTTTCATCTGTGCGTTTACTTTTTGCATTGGCAGTCCTCAAGGTATTTATTTCTTGCATTTCTACTTCAAATCGCTAATGGAGTTAGTTTTAACTATTAGTTAAAGGGCAATTTAGCTTAAGAGTTAATAACATAGTTGGTCCTTGTCGTTTGTGGAAGGTAATATATATGGTTGGATACTAAGAGTTTAAAGTAATAATATAGGATATTAACTTTCGATTTTGTAACATTTTAGAGTACCAAGGCCAACTCCAGTTAAAAGTAACTAAGAACTAAGGGTATATTCATCATTTCACATCTTACTACCAAACTTTTACTTTTGAGAAACCACGTGAAATTACCGCATAATTAAGTCTTATCATTTAAAACACAACTTTTTTTTTTTTATAGTGGGAATGCCTGCGCGTTGCGGCGGGTTTCCCGACTTATGATGTCTGTTACAAATGTTGACGTTAAGCATGAAGTTTGTTACTTACAAAATCTAACCCGACAAACCTTACAAAAAATCGCTCTGGTAGTTTTGTTAGATATACAACCCGTCTTCAAACTTTCATTGGTCACCTGCTAGGTCGTGTAGTGTAGCCATCCTTGTTGAGGTGTCTTTCTTTTTGTTGGGGGTCATGTTTACAGGTCGAATCGAGCACAAACACAAAAACTTTGCTGAAACCTGAAACTGTACCAGACACATGAAGACAAACACAACATGAGTTATTATGGTTTGATAAGAACACCCCCATTATATCAATTTTTTATATATATTTTTATGAACATTTTTTGGTTACACGTACAAAAGGTTTTGTTACGAGAGATGTACCATAATTAGTAGGTTAGTACCACAGAGTGCAAATCAATGGCAATTGTATGTAACGGTTAAGAAATTAAGTTGAATTAAAGGATCATCACAAGCACTATCATTCAATCGTCCTAGTTTAATTAAATAGAGGGAATATGCCTTATGTACAAGCTTAGCCACTTCCTGTAGAAAAAAAAAAAAAAAGAAATACTCCTTTGAAGGGCGGTCAGTCGTGGACAAGGGCGATGCTTTGAAGGGGCCGGGAGGGGCGCCCGACCCCCCGAACTTTTTGGCCAGTAGTGTTATATATCTAGTTTTCGTATAGAAATTTTTGGGTATATATGTTTTCGACCCCCCGGTTCTATAGAATTTTTTGGGTATATACGTTTTCGACCCCCCCATAAAAAATTTCAAGCTTCGCCACTGGTCGTGGAGAGAAGATGAGTTGCAGTTCCTATTTAAAAATGTAAAGACTTCAATCATTATTTTAGTAAATGTTTAAAATTTGTGGTTTAAAATTTAACTCGAGATGGTTGGAGATAACAAACATATATCCTGAAAACAATACCGAACATTCGAATGCAACATTCCAATTAATTTGGGACACAATGGACATAATCGCAAGTTCAGAAAGTTCACAACTCTGTTTATAAAGATACCATGAGAATAATTGTTAAGGAAGCTTTGGTAGCAATTGCTTTAGCTTCTGTCAGCAGGGAAACAAGCTTTCCTGCTTTGTGCATGGCAACAGTACCTACATAAAATTGTTGCAGGACATTACATTCTGTTGTTCATTGGCGAAAACTCATAACGGGTCAAACAAGGAAAGTATAAAGATTAAAGCCTTACTGTCACAGCCACCAATGTGCTTGACGCCAATAAAAACATTTGGTACAGATCGTTGGCCAGTCCACTCGTGCAGTGCTGATTGCATCTCACTTCCATCACCTTCAGACATGGATACACACGTCTTTTTAGACATATTTCTTTTTTTTAACGACCAACAAAGCAGATGATTTATTAATAAACCAACCGAACTAACCAAATTGTTAGCTCGATACTTTACACCAGCAAAACATCACAGCAGAATACAAAAAACAGACGAGTACATTATACACCCAGACCTTCTAAATCGAATTTTAGCCACCTATCCCATGTTAGGTCCGAGGCTTTAGATCGATTCTTGATCCACAAATAAGCAAGGGCCTTTATCTCTTCCATAACCCTCCCAAAATAAGCTTGCTTCTGCTGGAAAATGATGTTCCGACATAGCCATATACACCAGCTTGACGCTTGTACTACCAAATAGACTGCCTTCTTCCACTTCCTCGACCCGCTAATATACCAGTTGGGTTGAACCAGATCTTTGGCTGAAAAAGCAAACAAAGTAATGCCTTTGCACCACGACATAACTGCATCCCATACCTTTTGAGCGAAATTACACGAGATAAATAAATGATCGTCTGATTCATCTTCAACACCACATAAAACGAAGCGGGTCGATTCAATATACACGTATCTTCTAACCAATTCCAGTTTTGTTGGAACCCGGTTTTTGGCCACCCTCCAAGCTAGAAAGTTTACTTTGATAGGCGACCACGTATTCCATTCAAATCTAAAGCCATTGTCAAGCACGCTCGAACTTCTCAGCTTTGTTCTTATACTTTTAACTGTGAACATGCCTGACGTATCGAGCATCCACTTCCACTTATCTTCCGAAGCAGTCATCTCCACAGAACTCAACATCTCAAACAGCCTATTAATTTCCAGCAGCTCTGCAGGAGTTAGAGGCCTTCTGTTCCAATGAAAACGCGTAACCAAGCTGCCCCAAACCCAACCGATCCTGTCCTTAACCAGAGCCTGCTTCGACCATTCAATAACAAATCACCCTCTATATCCATAATAGCCGCTATATATCATATATTCAAATTAAATCTATAACATAAACATCGTATACATTAAAATTTAAAAACAAATCGGCCTCTAGATTAGAAGTTCACCTGACCATGTAGATCAAACCAAGCACACTTTGCAACCGTACCAACTGGTATCGCGCTTACCCTTCCAAAATTAATTGTAATCGCTTCCTCTGAAGCCCAAAAATTGAGGTAAAGAGTAATAAGTTGTGGACCAATTCCCTAAGTTTTCATACCCCAGAACCAGCCTCTCCACATATGGTTGGTCTCTTAAACCAACCGGAATTACAAATTCCTTAAAGGATTCAACGCCTCGACGATACAGGCTACCACTTCTGAGCCTCATTGCTGATATCTCGATTCCGGTCAAATACGATGGAACAACTCCATCAAACAAAATACCGGTACGTGGATGAACAAATGCGCGATACGCATAGTGTAAAAAGAAAAGAAAAGAAAATTAAAAATTCGAACAAGAAATAAGTAGACGAAAAGAATACACACAAAGAATAAACACCAAGCTTTATTAGAACAAGAAACTTTTAAAATTCATCCAAACACTGTCTGTTCTCTTTCTGCATCATTTAACCTTTTTCTTCTTGAGCCCTAAATCCCTAGATACTCCCTAATTGAGAATCAAATGTTGTAATTTATTCTTTATTATGTTGGGACAATCAACAAATTCGATTCAAGTTGCAATTTAATCCTAATTACGTTGTGATAATCAACAAATCTTATTCAAATTTCGAATCGCTTAACAAGAAATTACAAAATACCTTAAACTGTGCTTCCATCACGTCGATCTGATCTACGAGACCTCTGAGCAGCCTCAATCGCTTCACACTGGCGATTAGCTTCTTGTTTGACTTTTGTGTTGTTCTTAACTGAGGTGGGATGGAACAGACGGGATACTCGGGGCATGTTTGACTAAGCTTTTTGAAACAATTTACTAGCTTATTGATTTTATTGATTGCTTTTTGAAAAGTTATAAGGGTGAACGGAGTGGATCGGCATTCTCATCGGCAAAGGTGTTTGCCGAGCGGCAACACCGTCGCCGGCCACCTTTGCCGCGCGGTAAAACATGGAAATCGGTAACCTCATGCCGATCGACAAACTTGGGGGGGACAAAGGTGATGTGTGTAATGTTGACTTTATATATATTTTTTTTAAATGAAAAAAAAAAAAAGTTTACCACTTTCAAGTGTTTAACCAATGCCAACACTTTTCACCAAAGTTTAAACTCTTCACACTTGCTGACATGGCACACTCTGATTGGTCCATTTTGAAGTTTGCAACTTTCACCTGTTTAACCACTCCCTTCACCCTAAGCTTTAAAATGATGTTTGGCAACCGGGTTGTATGTGAGTGGAAAAGTGACTTTTTCCAAAAAGTCGATAAGTCAATAAGTTGTTTTCAAAAAGCATAGCCAAACATGCCCTAAAAAGACGAATTGAATTGTGAGATGTCTGTTACGTTTCTTGAGGACAGAGATGGAAAAGATTTTGAGTGTGTGAGTATGGGTGAATGTCGAATTTACTATTCTACCCTCCTAGTGTCTTAAAATTTTGTGTTCTTTACAATTTTATCTTTACAAAACAAATATTCATTAGTTGCACATATTGCTTAAAATGTTGGACACGATGTAAAATTACAAATTGATACATCAGATTTCCTTTATATCGTATTATAGATTATCTAGTTAACATTTTTAAATATTTAACTAAATAAATTTTGAATGATGAAAAAAAGTAGTGTATTCTAAGAGATTTTATCCACATAACAATGTATTTTTTATCTGTGTTTCGTTGTGTAAAACCAATCCGAATTCATGACGTATTTTTTATCGACGTTTCGTTGTGTGAAACTAAGCCAAACTCAAGACGTATTTTTTATTTGAGTTGCGTTTCGTTGTATGAGATTGAGCCAAACTTACAGTGTATTTATTTATCTACGTTTCGTAGATTGAGCCAAAATCGGGGGCTTAACTTCCCTCTTTTCCTGAAACGAATGATTCCCTTCCAGGGAGATACCTTCAGCATCGCTTTATCCTCTATTTGAAACTCTACGAGTCTTCGTCTTTTATCCGCATAAGATTTTTGCCGATCCTGAGCCGCTTTTAAGTGGGCCCGGACCGCGTCGATCTTTTCATTGGTGGCTCTAATCTCATCTTTGTGGACAAGTTCTCGAGGACCCACTTCACCCCAACATACTAGAGTTTGACCTTTCCTACCATAGAACATTTCATATGGGGCTATACCAATATTTGAATGGTAATTGTTGTTGTATGAAAATTCAACCAATGGTAGGTAAGCATCCTAACTACCGCCGAAATCGATAATACATAGGACTGAGCAAGTCACGGTTTTGAACCGCGAGAACCGGGGAACCGAAACCGAACCGCTAGATCCGAACCATATTCTTGTATTTAGGGTCCGGGTCCAGTTCTTAAATTGGGTGAAAACGGTTCCCGGTTCGGTTCGGTTCAGAACCGCCTGGTCCGTTTAAAGAATCGCCAGAACCGGGTTGGGTTTAAACTTTAAATATTATATATAAAATTACTAGTGCATGATTTAGTAGTTAGAAATTTATGTAAACCTGGCACTATGAGACAAGGATGAATTCAGATTTCTTGTTATCTTCCGATCCACAACTTGATTGCAGCTTATAATCAAAGAGTGAAGAAACACTAGATAAACGACCGAAATCGGAATATCTAGGGGGTTTGGATCTGCATAAAGAGGGGTTGTTCTCTCTCGTCCGATTCGATGTTGCTGATCTTCTCCGATAAACTCTGCAAAACAAAGCACCGTTAGCCTCGTCAAGGGGAGAAAGGGGTTCTCTCCTTGACCCGACTCCGGTGTGAGAATAAGTATGTGTTTATGAAGAAGAAGAAGTATTGAAGATGTGAGTGTAACTTGGTTTTCATACCTGAGTTGTTCTTATATTTATAGCCGAGAGTTTTGGGCGGGAAAACCCGTTGGTGAAAAGTTGACGGGAGATGCTAACCCCGTAAGCGGTTACATTTCCTTTCGTTAAGCTTCTTGATCCATCGTGAGTGCACACGGATCGTGTTTCAGATCTATGGCTGGGGGTTTGCCACGTGGAAAGTAATCAAGTGGAGGTTTCTCTCCAATTACATGCTATCATCGTGATTTTAGAGACGCCTAAGGTGCTGACACGTGTCCAGACGGTTGTAACCGTTTAGTGGTGCACGATTGGGTCTTTCTAGAAGATTACTGTTGTAATCTAGTGTGACTCCTTATCGTGTGGAGTCAGCTGAATAAATAAATCCCAAGTCTGGGTATTATCAAGCGGGAGATGCTTATCCCAGGATTTTCATCCTTTGTTTTATGGAGGAAAGCGCAGGGCTTTATGATGGGCAAGTGTTACTTGCTATCTGTCTTTTCAAGCCTTCTTTGTAGAACCAATGCGCGGCCGCGCAAGGTAAAAAGGGCTGGAAGACGGGGTTGTGGTATGGTTCCAAGTACTTGTTATGAGGTTTTTGGGACCTTACCCCTTCAAGTCCCCCCAGTCTAGTGTTGCACTTATGCAAATAAGTGGAGCACTGGACTTATAAGAGGGAAATGTTTTTTGGCGGGAAAATAGTGGATCTTCTATGGGAAAATTTTTCTTTGTTTAAAAAACTTTTTTAGGGGAAATTGTTATTTTTTACCCTTTTGTAATCATGACCTGACATGTGGTGACGTCAGTTTGTAATAAAAAATTGGTATTTTGCGATATTTTTCCTTCTTACCTTGGGATACGTAGTGGTGCTTGTTAGGCCTCATCTGACAGGTGATCATGCCTTTCCCCTTTCCCGGAGTTAACTCGCCTATATATGCATTTGATGGAGTCTTTGGACCTCTTGTTTAATTTGGCAAAAAGAAGATGAAGCGTTCTTTCCGTACTCGTCGTTTGTTGGATATTCTTAGAGTTTATGAGGCCGCTGAGGGCCTTGTGCTTCTTTCTAGTTCACCACCCTTAGTAGTTGTCGGAGCAAAGGATCTGATCGACCCTGTTTCTTCGGCGGTTGCTGATTCTGACTATGAAGCTTCCCAGCAAAAAGGTGTCATTGATGGTGGTGTCGCTGTGCTAGCTGCTGATGATTTGATGGCCCGTTTTCCGATGATTCGGAAAGGAGGATGCCAGTTGGTGTATCAACGTCGGAAGAATCACCGGTTTAATCAGGTGCCAACTGTTGATGATGGCCCTGCTGCTGGTTAGGTTTAATTTGGAAACAGTGTTTCCTCCTGTTTGCTTTTGTAAATATGCTGGTCTTGGTACTGGAAAAAAAAAATTGAAGATCATTGCCATGATCTTTTGTTATGAAGTGTCTATGCTACACTTGATAATATATATATTTTTTGACGTACTGTTGTTCTTGTAAGCTTTGGTTGTTTTGTGTGTTTGGATTACAATATGTTGCATGTGGTTAATTGCTTTGAACAGGTAGAGCGAATTAGAAATGGTATTGTGCTCATGTGTGAACGTTTGTCTAGCATATGCGCTCATGTTGCGCCTTTTTCAGACTGTTCATGAGGCGTACAATGTTTACCATATTGTTTTCGCGTGAACCAAAAGAATTACATGCAATTTGTAACAAACAGTAACATGAATGAGGATGATGTCTGTATTAATGAAGCGGGAGGCTAATAATACAAGTGTAATAAGAAATACATTGCCCGTATATATTCATTTTGGGAATGATTTAGCTCATATGTAACACCTGCGCAGCTGCTGCGCGTTCCAGGTGCGGGGAACCAGAGTCCCATCAATTCTTTTCAGGGTGTACGCCCCTTTGCCCAGGACCTCATTGATGATGTATGGTCCTTCCCATTTTGGCGCTAATTTGCCTGGTTTTTCTGCGTTGGACGCTTCATTGTCGCGCAAGACGAAATCACCAGGAACAAAGGTACACGCGCGTTGTAATATTTTTTGAGTTTGGATTTGTACCTTGCCTCTGCGATGGCGGCGTTTCGCGCCTTTCTTCAAGAAGGTCTAAATCCAATCTTCGCTCTTGCTCATTGTTTTGTTTTTCCATGGCGATCATGCGCGGTGATGGTAGGCCAATTTCGGCTGGGATTACTGCTTCAGACCCATATACCAGGCTGAATGGAGTTTCTCCGGTGCTAGTCTTTGGCATTGTACGATGGGCCCATAAGATGTTGGGGAGTTCGTCAACCCATCTCTGCGTGCTGTGCCTAGTCGCGCCTTAATGTCGTCGACTATCTGTATGTTGACGCTTTCGACTTGGCCGTTTAATAGAAATTTATGTTATTATTGTGTTGGTCTAATTGAGATACTAACTATTGCATATTAATAGAAATTTTAGTACTTCAATCGATGATGTTATAGAGTTGTATTTGATTGTAAAAAAGGTTGCATTAGTGGATGGTATAATATTAAAAAACGTTGCATTTGAATGTAACAAAGGTTGCATTTTAGTGTATCAATGGTTGCATTTGTTGTATTAAAGGTTGCTTTTTATTGTTAGAAAAGTTGCATTAGTATATAAAAAGGTCGTATCATAAAAGGTTGCATTTGTATAAAAAATGCAACCCTTTAAAAAAAGGTTGCATTATCTAACAAAAAGGTTGCATTAGGTCTAATGCAACTTCACCTAATGCAGCTTCTGATTAAAGGTTGCATTAGGCCTAATGTAACCTTTTCAACGCCTAATGCAACATTTTATCGGAGTTGCTTTAGCTTCATTTTCTTGTAGTTATCCCCAGTAAGTCTTTCGGGAATACGTCTTCAAAATCTCGTACGACGGGTACGTCTTCAAACTTGCGCGACTCTTTTTCCGCATCACGCATGTAGGTTAAATAAGCCTTACACCCATGATGAATGAGTTTGTGGGCTTCCATCATCGAGGATATCATGGGGTTGCAACTATTTTCCCCATAAATAATAACATGCCTTCCGCTCAGAGATGTTAGTTGTATCTCCTTACGGACGCATATCACTTTGGTGTGGTGTCGAGATAACCAATCCATTCCAATCACCACTTGGAATTTCCCCATCGACAAGGGTATCAAATCAAGTACGTAATCCTCTCCATCAACATTTAATTTGCAATTCCGACACATATCACAAACAATAAAACTTTTATTATTACCTACTTCTACTTCCATAGGCATAGGTAATTTCGTTAATGTAAATGAAGGATGTTGAATAAATCTATGTGAAAGAAAAGATTTATTTGCACCCATATCAAATAAAATGTGTGCGTGAATATTATTTACGGTAAATGTACCTGAAACCACATCGGGTTCAATCTTGGCTTCAGCCGTAGTTATGTGGAAGGATCTTGCCTTAGATCTTGGAACTTTCGTCTTTGTGTCGCACATCTCTTTCTTTCCTACCAACTCCGGGCACTCAGATTTCTTGTGACCCAGTTGGTAACACTTTTAGCATATCGACACCTTGTCGGGGCAATTCGAAGCC
The DNA here is from genome assembly GCA_030545235.1 of Helianthus tuberosus. Lineage (NCBI taxonomy): Eukaryota > Viridiplantae > Streptophyta > Magnoliopsida > Asterales > Asteraceae > Helianthus > Helianthus tuberosus. The sequence goes on from CM060362.1 coordinate 9,678,109, forward strand.
CCATGTCCCATTTTTCCGTACGTAACACTCGGCTTGTTCTTAAGGAAACATTCGTCCCGGTGGGCACGTCCACATATCTTGCAGCTAGGTGACCCTCCTTTCACGTTCCCCTTCTTTGGGAACTCGTTCACCGTTTGTTTCTTCGTGGGGATTGGATTTGTATCCAACGCCCTCCTTTCGACTCTCTCTATTTGTTTCTTTAACTCTATCTCTCGCTGCCGTGCGACATTTACAATCTCCATGAGATTTTCATATTTTGAGGGAGTCATAAACTCCCGATATACCGCACTCAACATATTATAGTAATAATAGATCTTTTGCTCTTCTGTTTGCACCAACTCATCACAAAACCTCAACTTGTCGAGGAACATTCCCGTGATCTTGTCAATTGTTTCACCTTTTTGCCTTAACCGGATAAACTCTTCTTTGATTTTGTTAATCACGGCTTTCGGGCTATGATGTTTAAGGAAAGGAACTTTAAACTCTTCCCATGTCATGGCCCTTGTATCCTCAATCCCTTATTCCTTCTTAAGATTGTCCCACCAATCCTTCGCTTGACCCCTCAATTGACCGGTCCCGTAAGCTACGAAATCGGTTATGTCACAATGAGTCCGCTCGAAGATTTCTTCCATGTCACTTATCCACTGTTGGTAGACGATAGGATCTACTTCCCTATTATAGATTGGAGGTTTACATGCCGTGAATTTATCATATGGACACGCTTTCTTCCCTTTAGTCTTGTCTATTTCTGGTACAAGGCTTTCTTTTAGCTCGTTCATTCTTTCCTCTACAACCGATAGGATTGTAGTTTGTAGTCTATCCATTAATTGGGGTAGACTAGCCTCTAGAGCTTTTCCGACTTCCTTGGAAATCTTCTCTCATATCCCCTCCGTCATGAGGGATACCGTATCATCACCCGTTCTGTGACAACCTGTACTTTCGACCCTGGTTAATTACGTAGAGTACCTGTTGAAATACTATGTATTTTTATTTAATAAATAATAACGACCTATTACGAGTGATACATCATTCAATTGACAATCACGGTGACGATTCACCACAAATTTGATACACACAGTTGTATACAGGGGTATACATTTATTTATATGAGTTGTATTTAGTCGTTTGGATGAAAGCTAGTAAATATATTTTATTTATTTTATAAAAAAAATTAAACGAGCGGGTTCATCTTAACGGAAACGTTATACCTGGTTATTAAACTCAGTTAAACCCAACTCATCTACACCTAAAACCTGGGTATAAATACTTCTTATTCATCCCTTCCTCCTCATTACCAAACCCTAGCCCCCACTTGTTCCTCTCTAAACACCTAAAACCTGGGTATAATCGTGCATCTGATTTGTATAATTTGTATATAAAGTAACTTTGTAATAATAGAACGTGGTTCTAGCTCTAGTGACCCGACCTAAATCGACTAATGTTATTTTGAATGAGACCGAGGATAAGTTTGTGACGTATGTGCTATTATCTAACTTGGTAGATTATACAAATAAGTACATGATTATATTTATTTTATGATGAACGTGACATACGACAAGTTAGTAATGCACACAGATATAAGGGCGAACCACAATCAACTGTAGCATTATCTTTATGGTCATACTGTTTTGATAAGTATGTGAGACTCATCAAGCGATTTATACTATATAGAGTTATACACAAAACTATTATATGACCATATATAATAATACTATTTTCAAGATGTAATAAACACCTATTCATATATATATATATATATAATGCCATGTATTTTATACAAATGTACTTACTTGAAGATCTATACGTTTATTCGTGCTAATTGTTACTCCAAATGTAGTTTTGACGCCTATTTTGATGCGAAAGCATATTACAAATGAGATATATAAATTTAGCTTTAGATAGGTACATTTATACTCAACAGTGTGTGCATTATTTGAACTATCGATCAAGTGGAGTATATCTTATATGCATATACACAATGGATGGTTGTTCAGTAATTGTTTCCTTATATAAATATGTATATATATATATAACATCTTTGGTTAAGTATCACGAACTTGTGTAGATTATATGTGCGCTTTTTGAATATGAAACCATTATTCTTTGGGGATAATGACAAATTACCAATGGGTCGTGGCGTTGGCGAATAAATAGAGCTCGATCACACATGAAACGACCTTATACTAGTACCGGTTACTTATATTGTGCTACACTTATTAGGGAATGTATTGGTGAATGTTTGCATGATGTGCAAGTTTGCGCCTTTGATACATAATACTTTTTGATATAACATGCACCCTAAGGTGAGTTCACTGCTCTTTTCAAGCATGCGTCCCGGGGAGGGGCAATTGGTAAATATTCCAGGGAGGAATATTGGGTAATGGGTTTGACTGGAATGTTAAACCGGAATGTTGGATAATACACTCACTCCTATCACCTTAAGTCCCATCTTCTACCGAAATGGTTGCCGGGGAGGCAACGGGGTTATTAGTTGATAGCGCTATTAGGTTTGGCACCCTCACACCGTACCGGGGAGGACAGGCGTGAACTAATTACCTTAAATCATGACCAGTGCTTTGATAGGGGCATTGGGGACGGGCAAACAAACTGAAGCCATCTTGTACGGTATCGAGTAATTATCAACATGTTTTTAAACTAATACTTGTTAACTAAACGGTTTTGACAAACTTTGAACTCGCCAGCTTTGTGCTGATACACTTGTCTGCATGCTTGCAGGTCGTTAGATACGTGTCATGGGACTTGCAGTATGGGATGCTGGAGTGGTCATGGGTCGTGATGCTTGGAGTAACAATGAACATTGGCTTGTTGAATATTATGGTTTTGAAATACTTGAACAATTAAATTATGCTTCCGCTAAACATGATCGTGTTTTAAATTAAACAGGGGTAAAAGAATTTTATGAAAAGAAAACAAAGAAACCAGATAGAGTTGGGTCATCCCAGGTTAGCAACTGGGATAGTACCTATTATGACTAAACTCTGGACTTGCCGGAAATCCCAAGTTGGTAATTGGGAAGTAGGAATCGGCATCTTTCTTGAGATTATATCACAGATGTGAATGGTGTGTTATGTGATATTTCAACCTACATGTGGTAGTTTATTCTTAAAATAGTTTAGTTACAAAAATGCAACTTTTTTCTAAACTTATTGCAACCATCATTATCTTTCAATGGAAAAAATGCAACCTTTTTTTTTTTACAACAAACGCAACTTTTTAACATAAATTTAATTGAATTACACCAAAACAATAACACATATATCATTAATAGTCATATGTTGACTTGAATACACTTGTCCAAATTCAAATAACAATATAGTCACCACAAAGTGTAAATTACAATAACTTAATAACGAGACATGAAAGCATTTTACTTTTACCAATCTTCCACAATCTGCAACATCTGGTAGTTGTTTCATAACCTTCCACATCATAGCTTCTAAAGTCAGTCGCTAGCTTTCAGTATCGTTTTGCAACCACTTTTGTGAAATGATAAAGTATGAATCAAGGATCTTGGGGCTCGAGTTCTTTTCGTTTGCACATCAATATTGTTCAAAATATATTTTCTTCAACTTTAAAAAATGTAAATACTAGTTGATATTCTCAATCTCCTTAGTAGAGGCCAACTTACTTCCTCAGCTTGTAATGTCCAGTTTTGATCATTAATATTCTCAATAAGATCTGCAAAATAGGGTGTTGGTAAATTTCCTAAATTTGGTCATTCTACTAGAAACGGAAACAAAAAATAACTTAAAAAAACATCACACTACCTTGTAGATCTTATGAGAAAATACTACAATTGGTCTAAGTTCATCATTTAGATGAGATAATTTAACCTGTTTAAAAAATGCGTTGTTCGAATCGGGAATGCTAACTCAATAATTTAGCCTTGAATATAATTTAAATGCAAGTTCATTGTATTTAAAATCCAAAGTACCTTTGTCTTTATTTCATTAGAGCATCTCCAATAGTACTCTGCTTTGGTAACCTAATATTGTGTATTATAAGCTGCAAATTAACAAGATTTAGAAACCTACCAGTAAAAAATATCATTCAAGATTCCATATACCTCTTGTTTACATGGTGGGAAGCAACTTTCAAAGTTTTCTGACATTATAATTCAAACAAAGGGATGTCTTAACACTTCATAATAAAGAATATCATAAACCTGAACCCAAGCAGAAAAAGACTATATTTCAGATTTTCACCATTGCCATATGAATACATGTTCAAGAAAAGTCAAAAGTATAGAAACTGGATTGTAGTGAACCAACAAATCTAGCAAGTGTTCTGCAAAACGCTACTTGATGGGGGTGGGGTTTGGGTTGTTGAGAATAACAGTTGCAAGGAGTAAGTCTATTTTTTGTTGGGTAATCCAGATTAAGTTTCTGGCCAACTCTGCTAACCACGTTATCATATGTATGCAATTTTGACTTGTCGATTTTTGTTACAATACCATTTTCATATAAGGATTACAATATTAGTATATGAGTAAGAAAGCCCAACTCACAATTCAAGACATAAATCATCTTCCTTCTATCTAGAGAGCTTAAATGAACTATCTGCAAATGGCAAAACTCAGGATCGTTTCTTCCTAACTTGGGATATTTTAATATAAAATATGGTGAAACTGAAGGTCCCTAGAGGAGGATCTAGTAAACCTTATCCTTGTTACCGAAAACACACCTGGTTGTGCGGAATCCAACCGGGTAAGCAAACCGAGCAAAGAACACGAAAATACAAGACAGGATTCAAAGTTTAAGCACACTTGTATTCACATCCAGAAGAGTTACAACACACTGTTTTACACGAAAAGCTCACAAACTCTAACTGGTATACTCTCTCACTGTGTTCTGTATGTCTCTCTGTTTTGTGTCTACCCTGTTCTGTCTTCAGTTGCTGTATATATAAGCACAACAGTCGACGAAACATCTTCATCCGGCGAAAGTCCTCTGGCGTAAGACCAATGTGACGAAACACAGTGTGTTTCGTCACACTCCCAAGTCGACGAAACATATGTTTCTTCAACAGGTTTTTCGTCGCAACAAGGTTAGAGTTTCGTCAATCAGCTTGTTGAGGAAGTCTTTCGTCAATCATCAGCTGAGGTAGTCTTTCGTCGATATTCACATTCAGGTATTTCGTCAAACAACTGTTGCAGGTATGCAGGTTATTCGTCAATGGATGTAATCTGCAGATTACAAACAATCAGCAGCAACCAGCAAACGTGCAGCAGCAAATCAGCAACTAAGACTTGCAGACTTGAGGTGATCACGATCCGAGACACGACGGAGGATGTCGAGTCTCGGTCTTTAACTTGAAGCGATGACGAACCGAACGAAGTCGCGTCCACATAAAGTGTACCAACAAACTCCCCCTTGGACGCTACTCGTAAGGTTCATCTTCCATGTCTTTCATGTCGGAGGATCTTCAAAGTCTTCACGTGTCGTAAGTAGAAAGTGTATCAACTGAAATATAACACACCTGACGATTTTTCACATATCATAGAAACGAGGCAACATAAGTATTTCAGTATTTTTCGTTAGCTTTAGGAAGTTCCTGTCAGCAAATAATGTCTCCATCTTTGATCTAAAAAGGATTTAATTTTTTAGATGTAAATGCATAGCCTATTTAATGATAAAAAGGTCGAGAGGGGTACCTATCTAGATTAAAGTGAGGTTCTTTGTCAAGGTGTTCACACATCACACATGGCTCAAGTTTGATTTCCTGAACAACGATGGCTTAAGACATGGTTAAAAACCCACAACTAATAGTGTAGGAAATAGAAATTATACAAAAAAAAATCAATCACTAGAAGTTACTGGCAGTGTTTTGTAATAGACAATTAATAATAAATATACAAGTGGGTCCAACTATCTTGTTTCCACTTTCCAATTAAAATGAGTTAAATGCTTGGTTGGTCCCTGTGGTTTGTAAATATTGCAAATTTGGTCCCAGTGGTTTAACAATTACACACTTGGTCCCAATGGTTATAATTTTTACACTCATCTGGTCCTTATCACTAAACTCTGTTAAGTTATCCAGTCAAATTTATATTAAATTACCAAAGTACCTTTACTTATTAAGAAAAACAATAAATAAAGGTTAATTAAAACAAATATCTTTGTGGTCCAACCCCCTCATCTTCTTCCCCGTCTCTCTAAAACCCACCAGGCCACCATCTCCACCCTCAATCTAGTCATTTCGTATACATTTAGCTGAGAAAAATAACATGGGTTAGTGATAAGGATCACCCGAGTGCAAAATTTGTAACCACTGGGACCAACTCTGTAATTAGTAAACCACTGGGACCAAGTCTACAATATTTGCAAACCACAGGGACAAACCAGTCATTTAACTCTAAGAAAAAATATGAGCAGGCTAAGATGTGATCCCAACTAAGTTCACATAAATCTTGCATACATCCTTAATAACTTACCTGGGCATAAACCTCAGTTGCACATAAATGAAAACATTGGTCAAAATAAAGTTCACAAGTCTTGCAGAAGTTCGAGTTTATGGCTACAAGATGGTTTATATAGTTAAGCACATAGAACATAAACAAGTAAGCTTAGTTAACCATATGTAAAAATAAAAGCAATAATCCAAAACTTAATCAAAACATAACTAAAATTTGACAAATTAACTCAATAGCTAGGGCAAATAAACACATTAATATAATTTTCCAGAATGATAAACCAAAAGTTGTAATAGATGTGTTTGTTCATCTTGAGCTTTGTATATTTCATATAATATAATTATCAACCATAACCTCTTATTACTTCCAACTCAAGATCTCTATATGCCTAAAAATTCCATATTGTTTTTTCTGAGGTCATAAGATCTTAAAATACCATTTGTCCTCCTAGTGATGTCAAAAGATCCCAATTATCTATAATAAATACCATTTGAATCCCATGATAACTTGATTGTTGAAACCATTTGAAATCCTCCTGACATGATATACACCCTCCAACACATATCTTCCCCGAATTTAACCGACAAACTCAATAATTTTAATTGAAACCCTAAATGTTATTGAAGCACGGTTGATAGATGAGAAAAAATTACCAGCGCCCCAGGGCTAAAGTGAGGATTGAAGCATTGAAGTGCGGAGCGACAACTGGCGGCGATGATGGTTCGTCGGTCACTCAACCACGATTCATAAGTGGTGCAATGGTGGAAACTGATAGGAGAGGGAAATATGAGAATGTGTGGGAAATTATAAAATTTGGGGGAAATGGTCGAATGGGTATTTGATTGGAATTTGGGGAAGGAAATTAAAATTAAAGGATTTATAAACTAATTATCAAATAAAAATAAAAATAAACATACATAGAGAAACTACATATTAATATACCTACTATCAACCTTTGCGTCAACAAAAACAAACGGTCACCACACCACTATAAGGCTGGAGGGTGTGGGGCGCCACCCTTCGCCACCTGGACGCCTATAGCGCCCCACTCCGCCATCAAGCACACCCCCGGCGCCATAGCCGTGGAGCCATTGAACCTCCGCCACCGCTATAGCGAGCGTCAACGCACGGAGACCGAGAGAAATTAAAGTTTTTGACCGTTGAAACGGTCAAAAATTAAAAAAAAAATTACTTTTTATTTTATTTATAAAATCATACTATAAATATCAACTTCTACCTCTTTTTAAATCATTCCTTTCACTCTCTACCTCCATTTTTATACAACTCCCTTCATTTTTTTTAAAACTTCCAACAATGTTTCCCAACAACCCAAACAACCCATGGGATCCGACCAATCCGTATTGGCAAACTTTGCAAAACAACGAGCAAGAGGACCGCTATCGCCGAGACCCGCGTACGGGGGAGGTTGGATATTATCCAATGCCACCAACTTCTCCTCATCCCACCACTCAACCGATGCCTCCTCCATATTTCGGGTATTATTCTCAACCCCCTTTTTTCCGCCAAACATGCCACCACTGAACCTTCTGGGTCAGATGCTCGTACAGTAATTAATCTAAACGAGGATGCTGACGAGTTTGAAGAACCCCAAGAACTACCTCGTCCAACTGGTAGGGATAAAAGTAAAGCCAAGGCAAAGGCACGTGGAAAGTCTACTAAATCAGATGGCCCGTCAAAGATTACCGAGTTCCAGGCAGATCTGAAGCAAATAATCTCCATTAGGGAAAAAGAACAAGAAATGAAAATGGAGAAATAAATTGCGAGAGACATGGACTTTCTCGCAAGGGATCTGTCACATGTCTCGGAGGAGGACCGAGTCATTTTGAAGGCTCGTAAGGCACAAATTCGGGCCAAATATATGTAGTTTTTTTTAAGTATGTTGCCTTTTTTTTTTTCTAGTATGTTATGTTTTTTTTTCTAGAATGTAATGTATTTTTTTTAATGAAATTATGTTTTTATTTTTAATTTTGTAGTTATTAAAATTGCCATTTAATTTAAAAAAATAAATATTTAAAAAAATAATTATTTAATCATTACACGGGGCTCCATCCACACCCTCTAAATTAAAGTGGGGAATGATAAAGCCCTTTTGCTGACATGGCGATGACATGGATCCTATATGGCATGATAAAGCCCCTTGGGGCTCCATCCACACCTCATAGCCTAATGTACCGCTTTAAATCTTTACCATATTCCCACCGATTCAATCATTAGCACCCAAAAAAAAAAAATCACCTACCCAACCATTGCGTCAAAAAAAAACCCACCCCATTTACCACCGCTTCACATGTTTAATCCCATTGTTCCAGTTAATCGATAACCGTCACAACTACAACACCCTCTCAATTGATTTGCATTTATTCCATCCAAGTATTAAATGTTTTTATCTTTTACGTTGGTCCAATGAATGCATTGTGACACTTTATCCAAAAATTTTCACAATCGTTACTCGACTTAAATCAAAATATAATTAGTAGGATATATTCATTTATTAGTCACATCACTAATAATATAAGTAATATACCCCACCTTCTACTCACCATTTTTCCCTATACAATATGCATGTCATCATTTTATATAATAAAATAGAGTGGAGATACAATAGGAAGTTAATTTGGCTAGGAAGGCTAGGAAGTGATCTTGACCATCCATTTAGTTAATTAAGGGCTAAGATTGAATCAGGGAAATTGAAAAGAAGAAAAGAGGCGCGTGAGTTTGTTTAGGGGCATTCTAGTCAATCTAAGCCAATAGTTTCTCTCTCCTCCAATTCCCCCCCATTTTTTAAACGTTAATAACTCTTTCATACGACATTATTTTTTTATAAAAATTGCACCAAAAAAACGAGCGTTTTTTTATCTTTAAAACGAGTATACTATTGCTATATTTAAAAAAAAAATTAAAACCCAGTTGCGTAAAACGCAATAGAAAAACCCCCAGTTACGTAAAACGCATTGAAAAAAAAAATCCTAAAAAATGACATTTTTCTAAAACGCAATGCACCCAAAACACAAATAAATGACTTATTTGTAAAATGCAATGGCCAGAAAACACAAAGAAATGTCTTATTTCTAAAACGCAATAGCCTAAAAACTCTAAAGAAAATGTACTTTCTAAAACGCAATGAACTAAAAACACATAAAATGTGTTTTACCTAAAACGCAATGCACAAAAAACACAAAGAAATGTCTTATTTGTAAAACGCAATGACCAGAAAACACTTAAAATGTCTGTTTTCTAAAACACAATGGACTGAAAACACATAAAAAAGTGTTTTACCTAAAACGCAATGCACAAAAAACACAAAGAAATGTCTTATTTGTAAAACGCAATGGCTAGAAAACACTTAAAAATGACTCATTCTAAAACGCAATTGCCTAAAAAACAAAAGAAAGTGTTCTATGTAAAACGCAATGGACTGAAAACACCTAAAAAAGTGTTTTACTTAAAACGCAATGCACCAAAAACACTTCAAGAATGTGTTTTTCTAAAACGCAATGACCAGAAAACACCAAAGAAAGTGAATTGTATGTGCTGTGAACTGTCTGGACCAATGCAGTTTCCAGAGGCAATCCAGCTCAACCCCAGCCAGGGGCTGCCGCCCCTGGGACCCTGCTACCAGGGGCGCTGCCCCCGGACCCCCGCCAAGATCGTAAAACGCAATGACTAAATCAAAAACCCATATCGTAAAAATGAAATTAAAGAATTTCTTACATGGATCGAAGTGATTTCTTCAACAATTGACGATTTTTGAATGATTGAAACACTTATCAGCGCTCGAATAGAACGGATCGAGTGATTATCTTCAAAATCACCGGAAAAAACGAGATTTTGTATGAAATTAAACTGGGTTTTCTTCAAAAAAGCTGAAGAACATGTTGATCGGGTGTTTGAATCATTGATTGGTGATGAAAATCGCAATATAATGTAGTGATTATTCAGATAGAAAGTGAAGAAATGGTTGAAGATGGTGGGTTTTGAAGTTACTGGGTTTTGAAAAGGAAGAAGAAAAGGGTTGGATTGACTAAAATACCATTTTTCTTTATTTTAAATGTTGCCACATGTCCTAATCCTATTGCTTCCTAGACTTCCTAGCCAAAATAAACTTCCTATTTGATCTTTTCCCTAATAAAATAATCTATACTACCTTATTAAGAGAACTGTGTTTTCCAGGGGCGGACTTATGTACAAACTACGGGTTCCCGGGAACCCATTCGGTTTTTAATTTTTAGTGTAAATATATATAAGAAACTGAAAAGGAACCCATAAGTAAATTATAAAGGGAACCATAAATAAAAAAAGTCTTGGTTCCACTGGTTATGTCTGCGCTTTTCTTCCTAATCACCCGAGTTCAAATCCCGTATAAGTGGTTTTTGTTCCGTTTTTTTATTTCTCTTTTAATTTTTTTTCTTTATTGTAATAAAACCCATTTAGGGTTATATCACAAAACACACGCCGCACAGAGCCACATAACAAGTAACGAACAGAGTGAATAAAACCTCAGTCAGCAGCGCCGCGGATCCTTCCTCTCCGCCGATTGCTGCCGTCTGCCGACACCGCGCCGTCCTTCCTCTCTGCTGCTCGGCTGCTCCGCCTCCGCCGATTGCTGCCGTCTGCCGACACTTTGTTTTTCTTATACGAATCAGCGATTAAGGTTAGAATTTTGATTACATCGGTGATTACAGTTTGTTATACATCTGTTTGTTTTACATCAGTGATTACAGCTTTTGATTACATCAGTGATTACAATTTATAATCTGTTGATTACATAAATTGGGTTTGAAATTGGGTTTTTAAGTTAATATTGCTGCTGAAAGTTTCATTGAGTTGAGAATTGGGTTTGAAATTGGGTTTTTAACTTTGAAATTGATTACATAAATCAGCTTTTGAAATTGGGTTTTTAAGTTTGAAATTGATTACATAAATCAGCTTTTGATGTTTTATTGAGTTGAGAATAAACAGGTTTTGACGATTTTCTTTTCATCATTGTAACGTACTTTTATTATGTGATGAACCTTACCCGATCCGAACTATCGAACCGACCCGAAATTCTTTATGTTTAGTCACATGAAATTTGAGTATCTAAAAAAGTGAACCCAGTGAAAAATATTCCTGGATCCGCCACTGGGGTTTTCTACCCTTTTCGTAATTTTGCCATATGTACAAATCTTGAAGCACCATATACAAATGAACCAAGCCATTTTAGAGGGGAAAAACTTAGACATTTTCCAAAATTTTAAAACACTTTAAGAGCATTTTACACATTTGATCCTTAGACCATGTGTAGTGGTAGAAGGTTATAATGCCCCCACCATGGGGCATTATACGACACGTGGCGTCCTAGTCAGCAAGGGGGCATTATAGCAAAAGTGGTGTAGTGGGTATAATGCCCCATAATGCCCCATTCAATCATTTCACAATCATTTCACAATTATTTATTTTAATTTAAAACATAAAAAACTTCATTAATTAAAAAAAAACTGAAAATAAAAAAAAACAGAAAATAAAAAAAAAACCGAAAATAAAAAAAACAGAAAAAAAAAACCGAAAATAAAAAAAAACAGAAAAAAAAACACTAGTTTTCATCTTCGCTTTCTTCACCCTCGCCAACTTCGTCTTCGTCGTCCTCCGTTTCTTCCTCTCCCTCAGGTGGTACATACCGAACCGACCACGCGTGGTGTAGCAAATCAACCATTAACTGGGAATGGTACGGTTCGTAACGCAACTCTCGTGCATTATTCACTCTTTCTTCCATTGACGCTTGTGGATGCTCCTCTTGAACGGCTTCTGGCAAATAATTCTGGCATATCGCCTTTCCTTCGTCTTCCAAGATCATGTTGTGCATGATTATACACGCGTACATAGCATCTCTCATTTTTTGCTTGCTCCATGCACGACAAGGATTTCTCAAATATTGCCAGCGTTGTTTAAGAACCCCAAAGCATCTCTCAATGTCTTTTCGTGAAGACTCTTGAACCTTTTTAAAGTATGCACTTTTTTCATCAAAAGGATCACTATACGTCTTCACGAAAATCGAATACCTAGGATAAATTCTGTCGCTCAAATAATATCCATGAGGGTAGTAGTTTCCATTTGCGTAAAACGACGCTTTAGGAGCTTTGCCAGAAATCCACTCCTCTAACAGCGGAGATTGTTCAAAAACATTGATATCATTGCATGACCCGACCACGCCAAAGTAAGCCGACCAAACCCAAAGATCCTGTGAAGCAACCGCCTGAAGAATAATAGTGGGTCCTTTTTGGTCACCCCGTGTGTGTTGGCCTCGCCATGCAGTCGGGCAGTTATCCCAACGCCAATGCATGCAATCTATGCTCCCGATCATACCAGGCAAACCATGCTCGGCATTATGTACCTCGTAGATCTTTTGAAGGTCCTCCCATGTAGGCGTTCTAAGATAACGCACACCGTACACATCAATTATACCTTTATAAAAAAATATAGACAAACATAAGATTCAAAAAAAAAAAAATCTAAGCATACTCGTCGTATAAGAATTGTACCGCGACAAAAATGTTCCAAACTGTCTCGTGTTGTTTTCTCCGCCATTTTTAGATACTCGTCGTTGATGTCGGTAGTGTTACCATAAGCAAGGATTCGTAATGCCGACGTACACTTTTGGATACCGGTAAATCCAAGTTCCCCTCTCGCATCCGGTTTTTGTTTAAAATAATCGTAGTTGGCTTCCAAGTCGTCGACTATGCGTAGAAACAACCGCTTACTCATTCGGAAACGACGCCTAAACATTTCGTTCGAAAATGTCGGCGCCTCGTCAAAATAGTCTTTCATCAAACAATCGTGTGCCGCGCGTCGGTCTCGTTCAACATAGCCTCTTTTATTTTTTTGTGCTTGGGGCCGACGAGAATGCTTGACGTATCGCACCGCTAGTTGACATGCACTCGTAACCGCCTCTTGCTCAATCTCCTCATCGGTCGAACCATCGCCATCCGCAAAATACTCGTTGTAGTAAAAATTGATCATGGATGAAGAACTAGGAGAATCCATCAAGTTTTTTTAAAAATGGTGGGATTTTTTAGAGAGGTTTTGAGATTGTTTTTGTTGAAAATGGATGAGTTTTGGTTGTTTATATATATATATATATATATATATATATATATATATAATAGGTTTAAAAGAAAAAAAAATTAAAAGAACTAGCCGTTAGAAACTAGCCGTTTGATTGGTTGGTTGAACATGAGCGAGCGTTTTAATTTAAACGCCGGGGGAGTTTTTTTTTTCGAAAATCACTCCCCAAAACGCCCCCTGTAATGGGGGGCTGGGCGTTATCGGGCGTTTTCGGGCAAATTTTTTAAAAAAAACGCCCCACTACGGGCGGTCTTATGAACTATTGTATATTAGTGTGGCGGTCCATGTGAATTTTGATGGGTTTTGTTCAGTTGAAAAGTGATAATCATGTTAGATAAGTTAGATGCGTACCAAGTATTTGACGAAATGCCTTAATGACGCCACTGCCTATGGGGTTGGTTCCACCTTGATACGGATCCAAGCATAGATGGTGACCCAATGGAAGGTGCTCGGCTAAGAGGAGATGCAACCGAAAGTGGCTAGGCCCAAAACCATGTCATGAAGACCAATCCAACCAGCATAAAGAGTTTATTTTAATTTAGTATTTGATCTTTATTTTTTCCTTTTAAAAAACCTTTGTTTACGGGATTGAGTTTATCTCTTCCCTATTTGTCTTTTCATTGTTTCTATTTAAGCATTTGGTAAAACTCTTGGTTGGGTTGTTGAATAAAGTTTGATTATTAAATTGAACCTTGTGTTCTTCTCCGTTCGGTTGGCCGAAGGAGGTATTCCTGTTAGAGGGTTTTCTAACATTCTCCACTCGTGTACGAATCCGTATCAAGTGGTATCAGCAGCTCGGGTTGTCAGGATGTCAATGGATGGGAGAGATCGTCGTCATCAACCCCGTAGATTCGCCGCCGGAGGCAACGGGTATGAACAACGTGATCCTCGTGACATTGCTGAAATTGAAAGATTGCAACAGCGGGTTCGTGAATTAGAGCTTCAACATGCTCATCCCCACTATGACTCCTCCGAAACAGAGTCTGCGATTTGGGACGATGACGGAGACGACCGATTCCACAACTATTTCGGCGACCGCCGTCGTCGGGGCGCACCACAACCACCACCAGCAGACCCACTACGGGGTTTGGGAATCCGCACGGAGATACCGGACTTCGAGGGCCGGCTGGAACCAGATGATTTTCTTGATTGGCTCCAAACTGTGGAGCGTATTTTCGACCTGCGTGATATTCCGGAAAACTTGAAGGTAAAATTAGTTGCAATAAAATTAAAAAAATCTGCTTCGTTGTGGTGGGATAACGTACAGGTTCAGCGTTATAAAGCGGGCAAACATAAAGTGGAGACTTGGGACAAGATGAAGCGGCTATTGCGGGCAAAGTATCTCCCTGTTACATATAAATAAGACACTTATTTGGGCTACAATAATTTACGCCAAAACACTCTCTCTGTTGAAGAATTCATTGGTGAATTTGAACGCATGCGTATGCGTTGTGACACCAACGAAGATGACGAACAGGTTATTGCACGGTTTTTAGGGTGTCTTCGACCGGAGATCGCCGATGTCGTATCGTTGCAACAATATTATTCTTTTTCAGATGTGTGCAGGTTGGCGCTTCGTGTGGAACAACAACTCGCTACCAAACCCAAACAAGCGTCTCGGTTCTCACCTTCAACTCGCGTACCTCCGACAAACAGTACTAACCCTCGTATCGGCCCAATCAAAGCTGATCCACAGGGTGCTACCGTTCCTCCCGCAAGCTCGTCTAATGCTCAACGATGTTATAAATGCCAAGGGTTAGGCCACCTTAAGCGCGAATGCCCAAACAAACAGGTCCTCGCATTCGTGGACGAAACAGAACCGGTTTATGACACGGAGGTCGAAGACGAGACGGAAGTTCTTTATCATGATCAGGGGGAGCTTCTCGTCTCCTGTCGGGTGCTAAACACCGGTATCGCGAAAACGGATGACGATACAACATGGTTACGTAACAATATTTTCCGAACGAAGTGTACGGCAAAGGGGAAAGTTTGTACCGTTATTATTGATGGCGGAAGCTGTGAGAATATGGTCGCATCATCGATGGTGGAAAAACTTGGCTTGCCTACCCAAGATCACCCGACACCGTACCAACTAACATGGCTAAAGAAGGGCAATCTCGTCAAAGTTACTCACAAGTGCCTAGTACAATTTTCGATTGGAAACAAATATACGGATGAGCTTTGGTGTGAGGTTATCCCCATGGACGCGTGTCACGTCCTCTTGGGCCGTCCATGGCTATACGATCGGCGCGTAAAACATGACGGGTTTCGAAACACATATTCTTTCAAAAAAGACGGTCTCCACATTACCCTTGCACCTCTCAACCCCATGGAAGAACCTTCTGATGTTCCTACAATCACCAAATCTGAATTCACAGGTCTTGTTAAAGATATACATGATCCGACAGTTTTTGGCCTCTTCGTGCTGGAAGAAAATGAGACTATATTGGACATCCCCGTCCCTCTGCGTCCCCTCGTGGATGAATTTCTGGATGTTTTTCCGGAAGATATTCCGGCGGGACTACCTTTGATGCGTGACATACAACATTGTATTGATTTTGTGCCCGGTGCCAGCATCCCTAACAAACCGGCGTACCGCATGAACCCAAAAGAATTTTCAGAATTACATCGCAAGTCCTTGACTTACTAGAAAAGGGACTTATAAGAGAAAGTATGAGCCCTTGTGCAGTACCCGCATTGCTCGTGCCCAAACCAAATGGCACGTTTCGAATGTGCATCGACAGTCGGGCCATCAACAAAATTACCATTAAATATCGTTTTCCTATTCCACGTTTCGATGATCTTCTGGACCACTTACACGGCGCGAGCATATTCTCAAAAATAGATTTGCGCAGCGGCTACCACCAAATCCGAATGCGACCGGGCGATGAGTGGAAGACGGCGTTTAAAACACGCGACGGATTGTATGAATGGATGGTGATGCCGTTTGGGTTATCAAACGCCCCGAGTACGTTCATGCGTCTCATGAATCACGTATTTAAACCTTTTATAGGCAAATGCGTCGTCGTTTATTTCGACGACATATTGGTTTTTAGCAAGAATGAGAAACAACATCTCCAACACCTTCGGGAAATTTTCACGATCTTACGTGACCAGAAGCTTTATGCTAATGGGAAGAAGTGTCATTTTCTCACACAGGAAGTCCTCTTTTTAGGCTACTTGGTGTCCCATAAAGGAATTCGGATGGACGATGCGAAAATCTCGGCCATCACCAATTGGCCGACACCGGCTTCACTTCATGACGTCCGAAGCTTTCATGGGTTGGCGTCATTCTATCGCCGTTTCATCCGAAATTTCAGCTCCATCGTGACACCCCTTACCGAATGTTTGAAGGGTAGCAAGTTTGTTTGGTCCGCTATGGCACAACGTGCGTTCGAAACACTCAAGACAGCGGTCACCGAAGCCCCGGTTCTAGCATTGCCAAACTTTGACCAGGTCTTTCAAGTAGAGTGCGACGCGTCGGGCGTGGGTATCGGTGGAGTCTTGAGCCAATTCAATAAACCGATTGCTTTCTTCAGTGAAAAATTTAATGAGACGCGGCGCCGATATAGTACATACGACAAAGAGTTTTACGCGATCATCCGGAGCCTTGAATATTGGCGTCATTACTTACTTCCGGCCGAATTCATTCTATACTCCGACCACCAGGCTTTAAAGTTCATTCAAGGCCAAGCTAAACTTAATCCAAGACACGCCAAGTGGGTTGAAACACTACAAGACTTTTCTTTCGTCATTCGCCACAAACCCGGGTCCGCCAACACGGTGGCGGACGCTCTAAGCCGCCGCCCAGCCTTTCTCAACACCACACAACTCAACGTCACGGGCTTTGAAGCGTTCACTCACTTGTATCCAGAAGACCCCGACTTCAAAGACTTATGGGCCAAGTGCAACACGGCCCCTTATCGGGATTATCTTCGACGTGACGGGTTTCTATTCAAGGGTCGACGCTTGTGTGTACCATTATCTTCTTTCCGGGAAGCCATCATTCTCGAATGTCACCAAGGGGCCTTAGCGGGACATTTCGGTAGAGACAAAACTATTGCCTTGGTTGGGGAGAACTTTTATTGGCCTCATATGGCTAAAGATGTTCTCAAGGTCCTAAACCGTTGTCATGTTTGCCACATTGCCAAAACCCACCGTACTAACCAGGGCCTATATACACCGTTACCAACTCCCAATGGCCCATGGGAGGATGTTAGTCTGGACTTTGTGCTTGGTTTACCGCTCACACAACGAAAAAAAGGTTCTATCATGGTCGTGGTGGATAGGTTTTCGAAAATGGCTCATTTTGTTCCTTGTTCCAAAACGTATGATGCTTCACAGGTAGCGCGCCTTTATTTTGCGGAAATCGTTCGTTTACATGGCATCCCAAAAACAATTACGTCCGACCGGGATGTCAAGTTTGTGAGCCATTTTTGGCGTACACTGTGGAAGCGTTTGGGAGCTAAATTACAATTCAGCAGCTCCCACCACCCGCAGACCGACGGCCAAACGGAAGTTACTAATAGAAGTCTTGGGAGTCTACTACGGTGTCTTGTTGGAGATCATCCTAAACAGTGGGATCTTGCACTACCCCAAGCGGAGTTTGCTTACAACCGTTCTAATCACAGTTCGATGAGTCGTAGTCCTTTTTTCGTGGTCTATGGACGGAACCCGTTTACACCGTTAGACTTAGCGCCGTTACCAGGGGTCGAGAACATTAGTCCCGAAGCGGATGAAAGGGTTTCCCAGATCAGGTTGTTACATGAACAAGTTAGAGAACAAATCACGAAGCACAATCTCCAATATCAAGCTCGAGCTAATAAACACCGGCGTAAGGTCACTTTTCAAGAGGGTGATTTAGTTTGGATCTATCTTCGCAAGGACCGGTTTCCTCAAGGTCGTTTTGG
The DNA here is from genome assembly GCA_030545235.1 of Helianthus tuberosus. NCBI lineage: Eukaryota > Viridiplantae > Streptophyta > Magnoliopsida > Asterales > Asteraceae > Helianthus > Helianthus tuberosus. The sequence continues at coordinate 9,696,574 of CM060362.1, forward strand.
CAAACTTCATCCGCGTGCAGATGGTCCGTTTCGTGTCCTAAAGCGCATTAACGACAATGCTTACAAGATCGAGTTACCCGGACATTATGGTGTTTCTGCGACCTTCAATGTGGCTGACTTAGCTCCTTTTACTCCGGGGGATGGTTTTGATGATGACTCGGGGACGAGTCATCTTTTAGGGAGGGCGGATGATACGGATCCAAGCATAGATGGTGACCCAATGGAAGGTGCTCGGCTAAGAGGAGATGCAACCGAAAGTGGCTAGGCCCAAAACCATGTCATGAAGACCAATCCAACCAGCATAAGGAGTTTATTTTAATTTAGTATTTGATCTTTATTTTTTCCTTTTAAAAAACCTTTGTTTACGGGATTGAGTTTATCTCTTCCCTATTTGTCTTTTCATTGTTTCTATTTAAGCATTTGGTAAAACTCTTGGTTGGGTTGTTGAATAAAGTTTGATTATTAAATTGAACCTTGTGTTCTTCTCCGTTCGGTTGGCCGAAGGAGGTATTCCTGTTAGAGGGTTTTCTAACATTCTCCACTCGTGTACGAATCCGTATCACACCTCTTGCTGCACACACCGGGTTCTATACCCATCTAGATTTTTATAATGTGCCATCGATAATTTTTTATTGAATGATATTTTTTAGTATGTTGCATTTAAATTGATTTTGGTTTTGGTTCTAACCGTCTTATTTGGGTGTGATGCCAGGAAGCACCAACAAGCGCTCAAGCTCGCCGGAGGATTCGCTCCGTCGAATTTCTTTGATGATAAGAGTTGTCTTAAAAGAACAGGTACATTTTTATCCTCTATGTTGACTTTTTTAGTCAAAGTTAAATGTCGCAGTTGTAAGGAGTTTCTATTTTCTTTTTTCTGGATTTTAGGGACTGTTTTAACTACAAGTGCAAATATCATAACTGCATTCATGGGTTCGGGCGTGCTGTTACAATACTGGCGTGTGCCACTGCGCAGCTGGTTGCATCGCCGGACCAACGGTTCTGTTTCTGTTTTTGTTCTCATTTGTAGACAATTCCTCCATACTTATTTATTGCCGTTTATTTGGTGATTAGTATTCGACCCGAAATGACCGGGCCGGATATTCCTCCACAACTCTTAATATATATTTACATAGGTACTTTTTTCTGAATAATTATACTAAAAAACATCTTAAACTTTAATATATTTACATAGGTACTTTTTTCTGAATAGTTATACTAAAAAAATCTCATCTTATTCCTGCGTCATATTAAGAAGTGGAGAAATTGTTGAGATCTTATGGAAGAATATAGGATTAAGAAGTGGTTTCGTGATGAAATCTGTCAAGGCGCCCTTCGCTAGAAACAAGACTCTCGTAAGGTCATTGGAGACAGTGTGAGCGGAAGGCTTGTTTGTATTTTGGTGTTCGGTATTTTGTGCTGTGGTATCAGGGGTGTGCTTGTTGTTATGGTATGGGCAGCGAAAAGGCATTAGTAGAATCGAAGCTTTTACCTTTGGTTTGTACAGCACTAAGCGGTTATATCCAACGTGACCTTCATTTTGGTAAAGTGAGAAGCATTTCTCCTTTGAGCATTACGTTGGAGTCATGTTTAATTGGACCTCATAAGGAAGAGTTCTCATGTGGTGAGGTCCCCACGCTTAAATTACGTTTTCAGCCCTTTTCAAGTTTGAGGAGGGGAAAGATTGTAATCGACGCTGTTTTGTGTAATCCTACGTTGTTGGTTGCACAGAAAAGAAACTATTCTTGGTTAGGGATACCCTTTACTGATGCGGGGGTTTTGCAGAAGCACTTGTCGACTGAAGAAGGTATCGATAATCGTACGAAAACCAGGAGAATTGCTAGAGAGGAAACAGCAGCCCGTATGAATAGAGAAAGAGACGATGCTGCTCTAGAGGCTGCCAAAACAGGATATGTTATTTCCAATAATGAAATACAAGGTGAAGGTGGTCAAGGTGATGTTGTGAATAAAAATGTATTTTCGATGGATGAGAAACTGCGTTGGCAGGACCACCACTGCATGGATGCTGGTGTAGAGTATGATATGAAACATGCAGATTTAGAAAAATCATTTCGTGTGAATACACCAGTTGCAGGGGTGATATTTTGGTCACCGGTGGATCGTTAAAGCGTAAAAGAAGGAAAGTTGTTAACGGCATTAAGAAAAAATTCTGGAGCAGAGTGCATCAGCAGCACTTGCATTCTTCCTGGATCCTAGCCTTGTTGACAAAAAAAATGAGAATCAGATTGGGGAATCATATTCTCATAATCAAATATTACAAGATGCTGATCCGGAAATCTCCGAATTAGAGAGAAAATCTCTTTTGGAAGGTGATTAACTGCTTACTTTCGTTATTTACATTCTTCTATCCGCACTAAACTTTTTCATTGTGACTAAAGGTGGCAATTTCAACCAATTTAAAAGAAAATGGGCCAACTTGGGGTGTATATGTTTGATAACGGGTAAAATATATAAAAATAGCTAGAAATGAATAAGTGTAAAAGTGTGCATTCGAACTCATACAATCTCTTGTATCTTTTTCTTTTAATTTACTTTTTTATGATACCGGTTTTTTAATCATTTATATTTACAAAGCCTTTTTTTGACAAAAAAAATATCGGTGGTTTAGCTTGCACAACCCAAATTTGATGTGTTACCCTAACATGTGTGTATAATTTGGCTCTTTGTAAATATTTACATGCGCCGATGTTAGTGTCGCTAGGGGCGGATATAGCCTTTGAATAGGGGTAGTCCCCGCTACCCCTTGACGCTCCGGCGGTAGTGTAAATTTTGAAAAAAATTAACGTTTTTTCGATTTCGTTACCCCTTTTTTTTGAAACGTTACCCCTTAATGTTTTTTTCTAGATCCGCCGCTGACTGTCGCTGACTTGAGTTCTTTTTTTGCCAAACTTTTCTTCCCGCCACTGAATCTAGATTCTCTCTAGCCAGGGGACGTTCATGTTCATCTAAATTCGGATTTTAGTAGGTGACATACAGGAAAGGTAACTGATTTTAAACTTCTAATATTCTAGATTGAATGTTTTTTTTTTTCTTTTTAAACGTGATGCTCTTTCTTATCTTATTGTAATTTCTATTTTCAATCTTGTGGTGTGTTCAGAATCCACTCTATATTTGGTTTTGAAGTTGAATGGAGGCATCCCTTTCAAGTTATCTGGTGATATTGGAAACCGAGAAGAAACGGGGACAGCGATGATGACACACATACACATTTCTGATTTTTGGAATTCTGATTTGAGTTTTGATGGCAGCCATGGGAGAAGTTGATTATTTTGGCTTTATGTTGATTATTTTCCTCTAATTCAAGATCCTTCGGGTAAACTTTTAAATTCAGTTCCATCTTCTTATTAAGGATTGAAAACAGTTGATTGTATGTGTCGATTTGGTTGTTGATATGCATTACAAAACTGGATTGACTCATTAAGGATTGAAAACGGTTCCATCTTCCTATATACGTATGATTTTGAGGATGTGAAGAAAGTAAGGAAGTTCCTACTAAAGCCATGAGTATGTCCCTCAAGTCACTGGAGTTCATGTCTTTCATGTGTGGATAAGGGTCTGGGTAGTGCATATATGTATTTTGCTTGTACAAAGAAAATCAGTTGCTTCAACAGGCTCTAAGAAGTTGGCTCGATCTTGAAACGTCTTAAGGCGGTTGGGGCATATGTCGAAAACAAGAGGCGAGTTTTAGTGACCCTGTATAATTTCTTGTGTTATTAGTCGGGACACCCGCCGCAACGCGCCGTGTGCCACTGCGCAGCTGGTTGCATCGCCGGACCAACGGTTCTGTTTCTGTTTTGGGTAAATTACTTTTTGAGTCCCTGTGTTTTATGGGTTTTAACTAGTTGAGTCCAAAAGCAAAAAGTTTAATGACCTGAGTCCCCATAAGCTTTTTCTTTAACCATTTGAGTCCAAATTTCTAACACTGTTAGAATTTTTTGGTTAAGTATTGTTAAATTACCAAAATACCCTTATAGTTAAAAAAATAAAATAATAAATGCCCCATATTAAAAAATAGAAAAATAAATACCCATGTATTATTAACACCGCACTCATCTTTCTCTCAAAACAACCACTACCACAACCATCATACACCACCATAACCATCATACACCTGATGAGGATATTCAGCTTGGTAGAGCTCCGACTCAAATGGTGTGAACTGTATTTTGTTATACGTTATGCATATTCAAATAATTAATAATCTCCAGATATGAAATTACCCCCAATTTGAATTGAAGTTGAGCCCTAACCCTACATCCCCATCCCCATTCAATTCAATTCAATATGGAGGTTTAGTAACTGAATCAGCTAGAAAAAGATATGATGGAAGCAGAAACGAGGGCATGGTTGATTATTGTGTTGGGACGATCGTGTGGGTTCAGAGGCGTAATGGGTCGTGGTGGCCGGGTAAGATACTAGGCTCTGACGAGCTCTCTGCTTCGCATCTCATCTCTCCCAGATCTGGAACCCCTGTCAAACTTCTTGGCAGGGAAGATGCCAGTGTGTAAGTCCAGTCCTCCTTTCCTTTCTTTACAAATATAGTTGGTTACTTTATGATTTCTTACTTATCATCATCATGTATCTTATCTCTGTCGTCGTCCTTGAGGGAGGGAGGGATCTTCATCTAAGGTTTGTTTGACATTGGGCAGAGACTGGTACAATCTGGAGAAGTCGAAGTGAGTTAAACCCTTTCGCTGTGGTGAGGATGATGGTGGGGTAGTGGTGGGGATGGTGGCTGTGGGTGGTGTTTGTATATATATTATATATATTAAAAGTTTATGCATTAAACACTTGTTCCTTGTACATATGTGCATATAAGACTTGTACTTTGTGTGTAAATGACTAAATTACCCTCATAGTTAAGAGACTTGATGGATGGAGTTAGAAATTTGGACTCAAATGGTTAAAGAAAATGCTTATGGGGACTTAGGTCGTTAAACTTTTTGCTTTTGGACTCAACTAGTTAAAACCCATAAAACACAGGGACTCAAAAAGTAATTTACCCTTCTGTTTTTGTTCCATTTGTAGACAAAACTATACTTTTGTGAAAGTTGTTCGAAACAATAATGGTACTTCTTAAAATTCCAGCGTATTAATTAAAACTGCCTGTTCAAACATACCAATATATGATACTGCAAACGGACCTGGAGACAAAAAAGCCCAGTAAAAGCGAGTCAAAATCATCTCAAATGCAACGATATCCCCGACAATGGTTCAGTTTTGGAAGGTGTAATAACTATGGCAGCCATTGATGTGCGCTTCTTAAATTATTAAATGGTGGATTGTTCTCAGCTTATAAATACCGAGTGGGGAACATTCTCAAAGGGCTTTCTATGACCGAATACGATGAAGCATTGGACTCAGAGAGTATAAACCCTGGAGAACATGTAAGTTTCAGCTCTCGTTGCTCTTTCTGCCTCCTAAAATCTGCAATAATCTCATTTTGGTTTGTTTTGTATTCACTGTAAATAATTTCTTCTAACAAACATCTAATCCAAAATGACTAACTTATATGGCGATGATTCAACGTTTCACACAGACACAAGCACCATGGTATCTGCAGAGGAATATGACCACCGAGAGCTCGATAGTCCATGAGCAGGGTTGGCACCCATTGTGGGTCTTGAAATCGAGTTGTAGCCACATAGTGTGTTAATGACAGATGGTTCGGACTCCCCATTCGTGGCTAATGAAAACTCAAGCCGGGTTGGCACACCTTTGCTTAAACCATGTGCATCTGTGTCTGCTGCAGCTTCACCAAAATTTGTGCCAGTAATTTTTACACAATCGTCATTGCCCGCTCAGAATGAAGGTGAAGATTGATGGTTTTTACATTCACTTTTACCTGTTAATATCATCCACAAACGTCTACACACACCACAAACCCCAAACAAGGCAACAAGTGCTCGAACAGTAGTCACTTATGCTAAACAACCCGTTTCATTCATCTCGTGTGGTAACATGGAACCCGAACCAAACGTGACCACTTTACCTGTTGATGAACCAAAACCGAGAGACCAAACTCGCCTGCTCATCAAGCTACGGTGCTTTTGAGAACCACATAACCGGTTTCGGTTCCAGAATGATGGCAAAAATGGGGTATGTAGACGGAAACGGACTGGGGAAGGATGGTACAGGAATAGCCGAGCCTATTGAAGTGATCCAACGGCCCAAATCACTCGGGTTAGGAGCGGAGCCCGAGGCTCCTGAAGACACAACCCCACCACCACTAAGGGTAAAGGGTCAAAGCTCTAGGACTAGTGAAAGTAGGGGGAGATCGGGAAATGCACGTGTTGGGTCGTTTGAAAGGCATACGAAAGGGTTCGGGTAGAAAATGATGGCGAAAATGGGGTATGTTGAAGGGTCGGGTCTCGAGAGAGTCTCAAGGCATTGTTGACCCGCTTGTGGCTACCAGGCTTCCTAAGTCTAGAGGCTTGGGTGCCAATGGTTAGCTTTTATTCACCCTTGAAGTGGTTTAGAAAAATGAGGTGATGAAACTCATGATTAATGTTGTAGCTGAATATGTTCTAACATGTACCATGTAATTTTTTTTATTTATATATCACATAAGACACTTGTGGTGTTACATCTATGATGTAGCGTTTGTCATATTAGATTTTACTTTAATAAAAAATGCGGGAATAGTTTTCATTATGGAATTTTGCGTTTTACACATAATCACATCGTTGTATTGCAAGATTGTTCAAATTCTTTTATCTTCCTTTGATATCGTCGTTGAGGTACACAATAGAAAACATACGAAACTTACATAAATTCATGTATTGAATATTAGTTGTGGTTCGTAATAGACATAATTGAATATGATATTAGTCAGGACACCCGCTGCAACGCGCGGGCCTTCCCACTAGTAATATATAATAATAATAATAATAATAATAATAATAATAATAATAATAATAATAATAATAATACATATAACATATTAATACGTTACATATGACTATATATTTATATTTATATTTATATTTATATTTATATTTATTATAATATAATAATATTAATATATGTTACTATTTATAATAATAAAACCGTTTCGTTTCTCCCCAAACCCTATTGTCCTATATATATATGTATATATTAAAAAAGGAACTGAATGAATAGTTAAATTGAATTTAACGAATAGTAACATCACGGTTTATCAAACCGGGTGTATTTTCGGTACCGGTTGGACACCGGTATTCATCGGTTTTTATCCTCAAATGCCGGTGTCGTACCGTACCAGGTATATTCGGTACCGGTACTCACTTTTGGGGATTTCGGTAACGGTATTTTCCGTACCGGTTGGTACCGAGCTCATCAAATCCTGTAGCAACATAGCAATGCAAGTAGTTGCACCGTTTATATTACTTTTCATATACACAGTAAGTAAACTATGTTTCGTTTGAATGAGATTTTATATATACAACTTATTTTGCTTTATTTTTTTGTCTTTTCTTGTAATAAATGAATTGTAGCATTTAAAATTAAACTTGGATATTTAGATTATTGATGAGCAAATCGTATCAAATCCTGTAATCAAAACGGTATCGTATCGGTACCAAATTTACTATACCAAATCATTTTCGGTACCAATTTGGTACCCACCTTTTGGCGTTTTCAGAATCGTTACTTTCGGTTCGACACCGGTCTAGCACCATATCTGTACTTATTGATTTTTACCTTCAAATACCATACCGTATTGTACCGAGCATTTTCGGTGCCGATATCTAATTTCGATGATTTTCCGGATCGGTACCTTTAGTACCGTTACCAGTACCAAGCTCATCTATATTTTAACGTGTTAGCACCGTAATAACTGAACTGAAAACAACCGAATTTATAACGTGTAGGACGTGTAGGTCCTATTATTATATATTAGGTTATCTAATATCGGTTTTTTTAGGACGGAGTGACTATCTTTTTCACGACATTTTTATTTATGTTTTGATATTCGGTATCTGCTTACCGTCACTGACACGTGTTTTGCAGTCATTGGGTCCCCGCCACAACGCGTGGGCGGAAAATCAACTAGTTTACAACACCAACTTCTACCAATTCAATCTTCTTCATCCGGAGATCATCATCCAAAAAAAAAACCCAACGCCATTAAAGGTACGTTTCCCCCCTAACTATGTTCTCGATATAACCAATATATGTTCATCATATCCTCCGTTCTTTAATTCCACTTCCATCACTTAATTCGATCCACACTTGATCAACTTGAATTACATTTAGATTAAATTTTTATTTCTTATTCTTGCTATATGAATTGTGATTATTTCGTGCTCACGATATGAATTCTGTTTTATTGCACCATATTTATCATTCCCCCCTTAATTATTGATTCAAACTCCTTTATTATTGATTTACACTTAGGGTAAATTTGTTCATATCTCTATACGCATCAAAATTACGGTAAAATACGCATCTAATCCTCATATGTTTATGATTATGTGTTTCTGAATGTTATTTTCAAATTGTTTCATTCACTCTACTTTCATACTTATGTTAAACAAAATATTTACTTACCTATATGAATCAAAATTAGAGTAAAGATCGCATCTAATCCCCATATGTTTTTGATTATGTGTTTATAAACGTTATTGTATTTCCCACACTACTAGAAAACTCCTATTATTCCTACCAATAGATTCCGTTAGAATTGTGTAGGAAGAAAAAACAAATTCGTAGGAATTGTGTAAGAAAATTAAAATTTAATAAATATTATATAATAAATATAAATATAATTGTTTTAAGCACAAAATTTTAAAAAATAAATATTCCGTGGGAAATACGTCGGAAAGTTAAGAAAATTTATTCCGTGAGAAATAAGTAGGAGAAATCTAACGAAACATTTGTGTGGGAAAGGAGTAGGAAAATCCGTAGGAAATGCGTCAGAAAAAAATTACCCACGAGCAGAATTCCCACAGCCCATTTTCGTGGGAAATCCGTGGGTAAACGCAATTACCCACGGATTTCCCACGGAAATTGACGTAGGAATAGTAGTAGTTTTCTAGTAGTGCCAGATTGTTTCATTCTCTCATCTCTCATCATTAGGGTAATGTAGAATTTGTATTAACATTTTTATTAACTATGTGTTTTGGCTTAATTTTTGTAAACACAACTTATTTAAGATGTTTTCTTGCTTATTGTTCATGCAACCACAAAAACAATTAAGAAACATAGAAAACATAAAATCATATTTACACCTTTTTGTTTTATGGTTGATTTGAACGTAGATTCCATTATGTCATTGTTTTATGGTCATCGGATGTAAATTCCTCGCATTATTCTAACCTACAAAAATAATAATTTGCCTTTCATTTTCAAAACAAAACAAAACAATCTCCAATTAAGTTATGCTATGCCATGACAATTAACAAAAGTCAAGGAACTAGAGCCACAAGAAAACGACCCTATTTAACGTAACAAAAAATATTTTTTCTTAGACTTCTTAAATCAAATACTCCAAAATCCAAATAAAGGTATGTTAAAAATCAATAAGTATAATGTTCATATATTTAAATATATAACTTTATGGGTCAAGTTATTCTACAAAGACTCCTAATTGTAAGAAGTGTAAGAAGGATTTATAGAGTGACAAGTGTCCAATAACCTAAAACCCACTACATCACCACCCAAAACCTAAACATCCACCCCCACCCCACCACCACCCAAAAACCTAACCCCCCCCCCACCCCACACACCACCCAAAACCCTAAACCCCACCCCTCCCCCACCCCTGGCAAAAAAAAAAAAAAAAAAAAACTATACCTCACAAAAAAAAAACCCTCAAAAAACCTACCCCCCCCCCCCCCGCGCAAAGAAAAACAAAAAGAAAACTATACCTCACCAAAAAAACCCCCAAAAAACCTAATCCCCCCCCCCCCCCCCAAAAAAAAAAAAAAAAAAACCTAAAAAACCTACCCCACCCCCCAAAAACCTAAAAAAACCTAACCCCCCTCCCCAAAAAGAAAAAAAATACCCACCCCCACCACCACCCAAAAACCTAAATCCCCACCCCCAATGCAAATAATAATAATAATAATAATAATTTTTTTTTTGGCGGTGGGTGATTGGGGGGGGGGGGGGGGTGGGGGTTTAGGTTTTTGGTGGTGGTGGTGGTGGATGTTTAAGTTTTTATTTTTATTTTTTTGTGTAGTGTTTTTTTTAGGTTATTGGACACTTGTCACTCTATAAATCCTTCTTACACTTCTTACAATTAGGATCCTTTGTATTTGATCCTAATCCATAACTTTATAATTGCATTTAAGAACATGACAAATATTTTTATCATTTCATTGCTTTACATGGAACTTCTAATGATATTCAAAGAGATATATGTGATTAAACCAAGTGTTACGCAATCTACTCCATCTAAGAGTTAAGGAGTTGGGTAACATATAAATGTGAGAGTGCTGTATTATCTTTTAGTATAATCATCTAAGCTTTATGAATTACATATTAATAATAATAATAAGTTGTAATTATTTTCACACATTAAAATTTTCTTCTCATTGGGCAGGTGCTACTTAGACTATGGGGTATGGGGCGTGAGTTGGGTATAAACGCCTAACTCACCATTCTGGGTGGGCTTGGGTTTCGGCGTGGTCCCTTTAGCGTGGGATTCAGCCCGGGTGTTGGGCGGGGCTACCCACATGACATGGCGGAACCTCATTGGCCAAGAGCATTAGCCCTTTGAAATTGGCTTTTTTTCCACGCCTCACCATACCCCTTTAAAATTGGCTTTTGGTCTTGGGTGCCCCATACTCCACGTGTCGCACCATGCCCCCAACCCACGCCCCACCATACCCCACAATGTTATGCAATATCCGAACACAATCAAGCACTTTTTTATACCTCATTCATTACTATTGTTCATATGTATGATAAAGGATCCTTCATCAATACTTCAACTTTATATAAGAATTGTTTATAGATGATTATTAATGTTTGTTTAAATAATTGTGCCAAATTTTGTTTACATTAATTAGCACCAATAACTTAAGCTAGAAAATTGTTTTGTTTATACAAAATATATTTGAATTTGATGATAAAAATTTTGCTAATCAACTCCCGCCGCAACACGCGGGTTACGTCAACTAGTTATAAACATTATAAAACGTTAACTTAAAATTTGATATAGATATTTTTGTTATAAATATAAAAAAAATACACATATAAAAAAGTATCATCTTATTATATTTAATTTTAGTAGGCTATTGCTATAGTTTTTTTAATTATTCTTCTAAAGCTATTTTAAAAAAAATGGTAAATGCACGATACCCCTGACCGCGGGAGGGTTCCCCCTCCCCAGGTTGCTACCCGACCAAGCGCCCTGGCGATGAATTATTATGTATTTTTCTATAACTAACAAGATTATGTACTAGTACGTAATTACTCAATATGCAGTGTTTGTATTCCCAGCTGTATCGTGCGTGGACCCTTCTAGCACATATATATGTATATTTAAGTGACCCACTAACACATGTATCACCCAATATGTTCAATTAAGTTAGTATGGTCAATATTAGTCAGCTAAGGTCAACGTAGGGAAGCTAATCGAACCCGAACTCGATGGGTAAACCTGAAACCTGACACATTTGGGGCGGGTTTAGGGTCGGTTAATCGGGTTTGGACAGGTTTGAGACTAGTTTTTATTTATTTTATTCTATTTTTTGCGGATTTGGGATTTTGTGAAATACCCGATTACCCGATAAAGTGTACCCATAACCCGATTCTATACCTAATATAATTTATTTTATATTTTTAAATATGTATATATGTGGTACATCCATTTTTATACATATATGTATCTTATTTCGTATATATTGTAGTTATTTGATATATTATCATAGTGATACTAAATGTAACTGATATACCTGATGGGTTTTAGGTCGGGTCTGCTGGGTAATTTTTTTTAATTATACCTATGACCTCTTCCTATCTAAAACCTAGAGGGGTTTTCCCTCTACCACTAGGCCAAAGCCCCAGTGGCAAAACAAGAGTTTATTTAACTTTTACAACTCAACATTTTAAAATAAGAATTACATTTAAATTTTCACAATGTAACTTTTTTAAGAAAAGTTGCAAATTTCATTAAAATGTGCAACCTTTCCAGAAAAAAGGTTGCAAATTCATTATTATTTCGCAACTTTTTATGAAAAATGTTGCATTGGATGTTCTAATGCAACCTTTATCTTCAACAAAGTTGCATTAGAGTCAAATGTAACTCATTAAGAAAATGTTGCTTCTAAAAAGTTGCATTAGGCCTATTTTCTAGTAGTGAATACACCCCTCCCATAAACTTTAAATCATTTTCTTTTCTAGCATTTTCAATTGAAACTTATTTCATAGTTAATTCTTAGGCCGGAGGGTGTGGGGGGCGCCACCCCGCCACGTCAGAGGCTATAGCGCCCCGGGGCGCTATCCACCCACACCCACCTAATTAACTTGGGGCGCCATACTTCATTCGTTAACATGGTAACGAGAGCACTTTGCTTTTTTTGACCCCACCACTTTGTTTCCTTCTGACACTTTGTTGCTTTTTGTCCCCGCCACTTTGTTTCTTTCTTTTAAACAAGAGCATTTTGTTTTGTTTTTTTTTCCTATAGCGCCCACCATATAGCGCCCACCACACCGTGTAAGTTAAAATGGGGTGTTATAAAGCCCCATGGCTGACGTGGCGCCTACGTGGAGCTGAGGTGGCGCTTATAAAGCCCCAATGGTGTAATCCTACACCCTCTAGCCTTATAGGATGTGTTGATCAAGCCTTGAACCGAACATATTTAATCTTTAACCTTGAAATCTGATTACCAACTTGTAAGACCCGGACTTACATAATGATGTGTGTAAAATGCAACATATAAATTACATCAAATAAGGCATAAAACTAACCCTTTTTAAGTACTAATATTGGAAAAAGAGTGTTTTTGTCTTCCTTTTGTATTTTCAGGATTAAATGAGCTAAAAAACGCAAAAGAAGCAAAAAGACAGCTAAACCCAACATAAATACAAGAAAAGGAACATTAGTGGACTGCCCGACCCCTCAACGGCACCTTCCAAAGCAAAATAGAGAAGTCAGATGACTGAACACGCCCCGTGCTCAGCCAGCACGGGGCCGTGCCCAAGAAGCAGCAGAAAAGACAAACCTATAGAAGCTTCTATTGCCCACCACGGGCCGTGCCCAGCGGACACGGGGGCGTGTCGAAAGTACAGCAGGCGCATTTATTGTAATTGCGAATTACAATTAATGAGGAGAGAGAGTGTCAGACAGGCACGGGGCCGTGCCCAGCGGACACGGGGCCGTGCCCAGCTCTCTGTTTGTTAGGCCCTAAAGTGTGAGACTGACGCATCAAATTAATACAACGAGCTATGGTTATGAACTGGGTCTTACCGGGTTAGTTTATGTTAGGTTGTGGACCTTTATAGGTCATTTGGGCCAAGCTTTAGGCCATGTGGGCCAAGCAGGCCCAAGGGAAGCCCATGTAGGGAAGTGGGCTTGTCCATGTATATAAACAAGTTTTCAACTTGTTTTTAGGTTGGAACCTTATTGTTACAATTTCTCTAGAGAGAGAGACGATCGATTGGTGTAGGACACTTGTACTAGACGGTTTTGCTTATTAAAGTAATAGAATCGTGTGCAAGTGTTGAAAGTGATTCCGGTATTGTTTTTCATATTTCTTCGGTTTATTCTTGAATCACATCAAGTTTGGATTCCGCACAAACTTGGTGTTGTTTGATATCATTGAAAGATCCGGTTAAACGGGACTTACAAGTGGTATCAGAGCCATTAGAACCTATTTCTAGGCTCGGTTTGATATCAAAGATTCAAGGTTTTCGTTATTTTTGGTTGGTGTTCTTCGCGTTCTTCGTGTTCTTCGAAGTGTTCTTCGGTTTTTATTGAAAAATCATAATATTTTGCTTTGCGATCTGTTTGGAAAGGTGTTAAAAGATTAAAGTTTTTATTAAACTAATTTGGAAATCTATTCTATTTTTGATAAGATTTAAATTTTTTGAATAATTTCCAATTTTTTCGTAACAGATTGTTTTAAAAGATAATTTCAAAGGATTTTTGGTTGACCAGTATCTTGTTTCAAAATTCACTAAGATTTTGAGTTATTTCGACAAACAGTTTCGAGTCCATCTTAGAAGGAAACAACAGTCTCGACTCGTCACTCTTACATCATCTTTCTGGGTCTGCAAGTTGCTGGTCTCGACTCATCATCATCAATTGTCTCGACTCACACGGTTTCGAGTCTATCATCTCACAGTTTCGGCTCATCCTGTTTGGTTTCGAGTCGCAACCATCATCAGTTTCGACTCATCCTGTTTGTTTTCGACTCGCAACCATCATCAGTTTCGGCTCATCCTGCTTTGGTTTCGACTCGCAACCATCCACGGTTCCGAGTCGCAACCGAGATCTCGAGTCATCTCGTTTTGTTTTCGAGTCGCAATCATCAAAGGTCTCGAGTCCCATCTCGACAGAGGTCTAGAGTTGTCATCTTCGTCACCATCAACGATTATCACCAGTTCTTCGTATCGTGATTTCGTATCGTGAACTCCGGCAACCGCAGTTCTTCGAAAACCTGCAACTTTCTGCTACACTACACAACCATTAACAACCACCACTGTCACGATCATCTCCGTCATACGCCGACCACCTCCGTTCTTCTTCCACCGCACCACCGCACCTCACTGTGTTCCGTTCATCATCGGTCCTCGTCATCTTCTCTGCCTATCATCCTCTACCTCAGTACATCTCCATTCATCAGAGAATTATCTGGGTGGCAGAAGTTAGAAATTAGGGTTCGGGGATTGAGTTACGAAGAAGAAGAAGGAACAGTGTTTCTTTTGAATTGATTATAATAATTATAATATTAATAATCATTATATAATTATTAATCAATTAGTGGATAATCATTACATCATCATTGGTTTTTATAATATTAAAAATAATATTAATAATAATAATAATTAGTATTATAATATTAATCAGATTATTCTATATAGATTAATTAAAAAGGGGTTTTTATTTTATATTTAAAAAAAAAAATTTGGTTGTGAAAAGTTTGACAGTTTTTTTGAGGTGCGGTTCAGATAGCGGGTTCATTTGTCTGTAAAGAGTTTGAGTTAGCGAGTACACAGGTTCTCGCTTTGGGCTTGTGTTGAGGAAATAGTTAAAAGATCACATTTTTGGGGGATCAAATCTTAAAAATGTCTTCTAAAAGAGAGATGCTTGAGCAGGAACTCCACGGATTTAGATACTTTCCTGGTGAATCTATAGAAGCAGTGATTGGCCGGTTTGTTGAACTGCTCTCTGAAATGGAGAAGGCAGAGATGGTGGTGTCTACTCGCATGAGCAACAGAAAGCTTCTGGATGCTGTAAAAGGAATTCCAGATCAGGCAAACTGTAGCTGGTTTACCAATGTTAATCAGATAATAGTGACAACCGATTGTTACAAAATGAAGCCGGATGAGCTGATCTCAATCATCAAATCATATGACAATGCTGACAAACAGTCTACTCAAGGCAACACATCTGCTGCAGTTTGCTCATCCACACAAAATTCAGTATTTATGTTTAACAAACCCCTGGCTCAAGGAATTACTAAAGAACGTGAAAAGATACTTTCTGTCTTTTGCACTCCTGAATGTAGAGAAAGGGTTGAGGCATATCATTTACACAACGCTGAGCTAATACAAGATTATCAAGACATAAAAAATAAAAATTTTACTTTATCAAAGAATGAAAAACTTTATAAAGAAAAGATTGAAGCTCAGCGAAAAGACATCGTCAAACTCAAGGATGATGTAAGTGTGAAATCATCTCAACTCTTATATGTTCAGGAGAAACTGTGCGCTGTGACTAAGGAACTGGAAGATATCAGAGATAGATATCAAATTAATGAGCTTAATATTAAGAAGTTTGATTCTTCCAGTAAATTAGTCAAAAACTTGTGTGATCAACAGCTCGCATACAAGGAAAATAAAGGGCGTGGTTTGGGTTTTAATCAGGCTCCTCCTCCTTATAATGACAATTATACTTATTTACCCATGACTGAGGAGGAGATGATGAATGAGAGTAGAATGACTTATGGTCCCAAAAACAATAAGTCATCAATCAACAGCAGACCTGTTGATAAACGAGCGACTCCTTCGGTAAATTTTGTTTCAAAGGGTACTTTTGATTCTAATGCTTCGTCTTCCCCTGCAGATGAAGTTAAAGATGAAGGTGTCGTTGGAGATGAACAAGCATCAAGTTCTCATGTGTGTGATATTTTTAACTCGGTTTTTTTCTCTGTGATTAATTTCAGGACTGACGGTTTGGGCGAAAACGTTGATGCTTGTGAAACAAAGACTGAAACGACAAATGAAACGAATGAGCCAGTTGAACCATCTGATTCCAAATGTGAATCATCTGAAGCAACTAATTCTGAGAAATTGGAATCAGTTGATTCTTGCGGATTCAGCTCAAAGGTGTCATGTGCAGAACCGTCTCGTGCTGAAAATTCGTCAAATGTTTCAGCTGAAGTTTTTGTTAAAGTTTCTGGTATTTCTTCCGACAAACCAGAACTCTCCGATTCTGTCAAAGCTGACGACATGAAGGAAGAAGTGAAGACTAACGTGAACAAGGCTCCAAGTGCGCAAACTGAACTGTCTGAACCTTCTGTCAGTGATGAAAAGGTTCAGATCAAGCAACAAGAGCCGAAACGAGCAGGCAAAGGACGCAAAAAGAAGAAGCCTAAACATCAAAGACAAACAGGCTCTCCACAGTCCTCAATGGGCAGGAATAGTCCGCAAAAGGCTCGTAATGTGAAAAATACTTTTGTTAAGCCAGTCTGTAATGGCAAATGTGAGAAATATGCATTTGACTGTGCTAACAAGGGTTTCAGAAAGACTGGTGAGATTTCTGAGCAAGACTTGCAGTCGACACAAAACAAGAAAACTCAGAAGAAATCTCCACTACAGAAGGCCCCTGCAAATGACAAGTACAAACATCCTAATTCATCTTCGTCTGCGGGAAATGTGCAACACAAACAAGCACAGAAAGGACCGGTTCGTCCTTCAGGGCCTGCAAGAGAAAATCCAGCTGATCAGAAGACCTTCTACGTGAAGAGACAAACATGCTTCAATTGCGGCATTGCTGGTCACATAGCTCGAAACTGCACAAATCGTCCCTATGTACCTTACTATATGCAAAATCAGAGGGTTACAAGTGATTCATCTTGTCTATTTGTTTTTATTTTATTTTTATTTTCAGCATTTTAGTTAGTTTTTATTTTTCTTAGCTTAAAACATTTTTCTAAACTTTTTATTTTGATTAGACATTGAGGATAAACCGGTACTAAAAGCTCTTGTGTCCTTGGACGACCTCGGTATCTTACCAACACTATACTACACTCAACGATGGGTGCACTTGCCCATATGTGTGTTTAGTGTTAGTGAAATATCGTGTTTTATAAATTTAAAACTTGGCTAAAATAAGTGTTAAAAAGGGCTTAAAATATACACCTAATATATATAACACTTTCACGCACATCAAGTTTGTGGCGCCGTTGCCGGGGACACAAGGATTTTAAGAAAGTTAGGAATCAACGGCCTAATCATCTTTTATTTTTCTTTTAATTTTTTTTAGGATTTTCTTAGTTTTTCAGCTTCTGCAGAGCTCAGCACGGGCCGTGCCCGCTGAACACGCCCCCGTGCTCAATCATTGGAACTGGCAATCCTGTTTTACGTCAGACAGTAAGCTGAACACGGGGCCGTGCCCACCCAACACACCCCCGTGCCCAAGATTCACTTGCTGAAAACAGAACCGTAAGATCCCAGCGGTTGGTAATTTCTGACATAAACATGAGTGATAGTAATTGTTTTTACTTTCGGCACTCTTATGGTACGTGGTGTCAATTATGTGGTGGCAAACATGAAGAAGTAAAATGCTACTTTCTAAATTATAGGCCCCACTACATGGACCCACCGACTTCTTACAACCTTAAGAGGGGCGAAAGTAAAAATAAACACTATTTCTCCCTCGAATGCGCCCAGCCAGATATTCTAGGGGAAATGCTCCTTGATGAGTTATTTCAACTAGAAACGCTAATTCTGAATTGGTTAAAAGAGCTTAGGAATGATTTTATTAATCCACCACAAGACGATGACCATGACGAAATGCTGGAACCGCATTCCAACAACCTCGTTGCTCCCGAAAATGCCTTAGTACCTAGCAAAGACTTGGACGATAGTCGTCCCTGTGTCGATTGTGCCGTGAAGGACTCTCCATCGACTTCATTCGGTGCATACATAGACCTGAGCGATTCGGTATACACCTTCTTTAACGAGAGCCCGGGAAAGGGTTGGACTTGTCCACCTAGAATGAAAATAGGAATTACCCTCACCGACAACCTCTTGCGTTCTCGCCTTAGTCTAGGACAATTAAGGTATCTTAGGCACTTTGGGGTTGTTCCAACCAGTCAGGAGCCACCCGATACTAACAAGTTCCTTAAAAAAACTAGACAACTTCATAAAACAGTCCCTCGACACGGGGCCGTGTCCAGCCAACACGCCCCCGTGTCCATCAAAAGATTCCATTCTGATCAGTACGTCAGAATACGGACAAACTGTGTCAGAACTCCACCTGCACACGGGGCCGTGTCCACTGGGCATAGGGTCGTGTCCAGGATGCTGTCGTTTTCTATAAATGCAGCCAAGAATTCTGCACATTTGGACCAACTTGGGGCAGAGATTTGCAGGAATCTTCTCTCAAACTATCCTAGGTAAGTCTAAAAGAAGGTTCCAACAACCCATCTTGTCCTTTCCTCTTTTAGCCATTTCCTTCTTCTCCATCTTTCTTCAAAGAACTACCATTAAAAGTTTGAATTCTTCAAACTTTGTGATAGGGATTAATGAGTTTTGTTCAAGGAATCTTGGTAAAAACATGTTATGTAACATTGTTTTAAGTTATTAGCAACTAAAAAGACCCCACAAGTTCAGAAAATAACTTAAAAATCCAAGTTTCCTTGCTCCAAAATTCTGTAGAAAGATGAACACGGGGCCGTGTTCATTGAGCACGGGGCCGTGTCCGGTAACTGTTTCAATTAAATAAACTTTTTCAGTTTATTTTTCGTAGAATGTCAAGTGAAAACAGCGAAACATCTTCTGTGCATTCGTCAAACAGCCGAAGAGCAAGAAGACCCTCCATTGAAGCTACACTATGTGATAGCATTAAGGGAGGCTCTCGACGAAATGACTTCAGTAGAGGAGGTCATAATCGACCGTATTAACGATCTTACGATGGGACTTGAAAGCAGCTTCCAAGAAATTAACCTCTTGCACCAGAGGTTAAATATTCTTGTAGCACCCCCAATGGAACCAGTCCTTCCTCAGCAGGATTGGAACCTGGCACTCGGAATCAACAACCCTACCGGGTGGGAAGACTTTCCGGCGGAACCTCCCGTGGAACACCAACAAGAGATCCCGGTGGAAGTTGAAACTCCTCAAACTAATGCCAATGAGCCTTCTTTTCTCCTTCCAAGGGAGGTGGAAGAATGGCTCGCCGACATTTGAGGAGAACCGCACGCGGAAGATGGAGTTCAAAAAGGCCTTGTTTAACCAAGATTAATTACTTCTTGGAAATTTTGCTAATTAAAATAAAGAAAAGGCTAGGACTCCATGGTTTATTATTTCCTTGTTTTATCTAGTTTAATTTAGGACTATGTAAGTTCTCTCTATGATGAAATGAAATGATGGTTTTAAGGTTTGGATGGTTTGTAATGAATAAAACACACTCATGGTGGTAAAGGATGAAAAGGGGAACGAGAAAAATGACCCCATGCACAAGAACAAGGCAACCCGACAATTCTCTCCATTTCAGAAGGTTCAACACGGGCCGTGCCCAACCAACACGGCCCCGTGCTGAACCACCTGCAGAAAACGCCCAGTTCAAGTAACTGGACACGGGCCGTGTTCACCCAACACGCCCCCGTGTCCAGACTTCTGTTTCTCTTGTTTTACTTTTGTTACTGGCACTTGAACACGGGGCCGTGCCCGGACAACACGGGGCCGTGTTCAGCGCCCAGTAACAGAAAATTTTTGCTTTTACACCATTTTACACATCTAATCAACCTAAAAATTTATTTTTGGGACACATTGAGGACAATGTGTAATTTAAGTGTGGGGGGGGGGGGATGCTAAAGCCTTGAATTTTGCAAGTCCTAAATACAAGCCTTACACAAAACTCTATTGGAACCGCTAATCACCCCAAATTTTTTCAAAAATTTCATTTTTTCTTACTTGTCTAGGTTTAATTCGGGAAATTCAAGTTCTCAAAAGGGTTATATTTTTACAAATTTACAACCGATAGCGTAGTGATAAAAAGAACCAACATAAGAAAATTATGAAAAGGCATGACAAACTTAGTTAAAATTTAATTATATATACTTGATCACATAAAAACCCATTCCCACAAAAAATGAGTTTTGAGCCTTTATTGAGCACAATTACATATCATTAAAACTAAATGCTCATTTTTCGTTTCTTGTGTGAATAGCCGCTTGGTTCTTACGACTCTAGAACTTGCCATGACGATACATTCCCAGTCCTTATCAACTTAAACCCGAGTAAGTAAATGATGGAGGCATTAGGACTAACCCCTTTTTATTTCTACACCATTATTTTTTTTTCTTTTACCACCTACCCAAAAATCCCCCTAATTAGCCCCTTTGAGCCTAAACCTTTTCATTTCATCACCCAAACCAAAAACCCTTTTACCCACCAAAACCTTTTTCATTTTTAACCCTTTGTTTTAGTAACAAGTTCGGTTTTTCGTAAAAAAAAAAAAAATGTGTTGATGATGAAGCAAAAAGAAAATAAACAAACAAGTTCATCAAAAATAACTTTGTTTGAATAAAAGCTTTATCAAAATAAAAAGTTGCAAAAATAGAAAGTCCTACGAAAACCGACACTTGTTACGTTTTTCGCCCTTTTTCTACTAACCACTAACCACTATCCCAACCACCTACCTTTAACACAAGCCTAACCCTTAACCCACAAAGTCCTCTTGATATTTACAAAGGTATAAAAGTTAAAAAGGAGGAGGATTGATTGCTTGGCAAGCCTATGGTAGGAATAAATCCCATGCCGCTCTCGAGTGATTCACTAAAAATACACCTTCGGCCGAGTGTAAGTGATTTCTCCCGTAAGGTATGTGAACTTGTATATAAATGGAATTTTAAAAAAAGGCATGTTATGCCCAAATAAGTAATTTCTCCTATGAAAGGTTCTAAATAAATCATTACGAATAGGAGTGTAAATAAATAAAAATAAAACCCAAAAAGATCTTGGATATCCCGACACTCTACGACAAGCCCAAAACCTTCTCTTTTACCTATTCCATTTGGGAGTGTAAGCCACATATTAAAGAGTTTTGCTTGAGGACAATCAAAAGTTCAAGTGTGGGGGTATTTGATGTGTGTAAAATGCAACATATAAATTACATCAAATAAGGCATAAAACTAACCCTTTTAAGTACTAATATTGGAAAAAGAGTGTTTTTGTCTTCCTTTTGTATTTTCAGGATTAAATGAGCTCAAAAACGCAAAAGAAGCAAAAAGACAACTAAACCCAACATAAATACAAGAAAATGAACATTAGTGGACTGCCCGACCCCTCAACGTCACCTTCCAAAGCAAAATAGAGAAGTCAGATGACTGAACACGCCCCGTGCTCAGCCAGCACGGGGCCGTGCCCAAGAAGCAGCATAAAAGACAAACCTATAGAAGCTTCTATTGCCCACCACGGGCCGTGCCCAGCGGACACGGGGGCGTGTCGAAAGTACAGCAGGCGCATTTATTGTAATTGCGAATTACAATTAATGAGGAGAGAGAGTGTCAGACAGGCACGGGGCCGTGCCCAGCGGACACGGGGCCGTGCCCAGCTCTCTGTTCAGCCTATAAATAGGAGTGCTTGGATTCATTTCATCTCATCCCTTGGCACACCACCTCTCTCACACTTCATCCACCACCCACCACCATCACAACACCATCATCCACCACCATCATCCATTGTCCATCGTAGAGTGTGTGAGTCGTCTCGGGATCCAAGATTGGTCGTAAGAGTTCTTGACAATCAAGGCCATGTTTGCCTAAGTCTCTTACATCACTTGGTGAAGACAAAGTGTCTAGTATAATACTTTTTATTTCTAATCTTTTGCACTTTTTATTTGGTTTTGTATTAATGACTTTAATAACTAGTTACTTATGTTGAAGGTGATCTTTCCTTATCGTTTGTCCGTGGTGTCTTGGCATTATTTTACTGTCTATATAAAATAAAGGATTTTCACCATTCATATCTCCACGGTCTATATGGAGGTATGTTGGCTACCTGGTCGGGGGTTAAGGGAACGGTTTGGTAAAGGTCTTGCCATTGTTCAGCGTTTAGAGGTCCTGCAATGGACCTGGGTCAAATTTAGTAGGACCTCCTTCAATACTTCACGGTATTGGATGGCGGGGGTCCAAACTCTTTGATCCCCTCATAAGTTAACTACTATTAATACTATAACCCGGCTATTTAGGACTGTATCCCTGCTGACTCAGACTACTTAGCCGAGGGTAACGTCACCGCCAAAAGCGGGGCCTACCACAATACTGCATTAATAACTTAATTCATTATCTTCCAATAATCCACCCTTTTAGGATTGTATCCTTGCTGACTCAAACTACTGGGGTGAGGGTAACGTCACCTTCAAAAGAGGGGCCTACTACAATAACTAAGATAATCTCTTAATTATGTGCAAAAGTGCGGAAATAATCAAAGGTCATACTAGATACGAGTCGGAACCAAGTGATTCATCTTGTCTATTTGTTTTTATTTTATTTTTATTTTCAGCATTTTAGTTAGTTTTTATTTTTCTTAGCTTAAAACATTTTTCTAAACTTTTTATTTTGATTAGACGTTGAGGATAAACCGGTACTAAAAGCTCTTGTGTCCTTGGACGACCTCGGTATCTTACCAACGCTATACTACACTCAACGATGGGTGCACTTGCCCATATGTGTGTTTAGTGTTAGTGAAATATCGTGTTTTATAAATTTAAAACTTGGCTAAAATAAGTGTTAAAAAGGGCTTAAAATATACACCTAATATATATAACACTTTCACGCACATCACATAACTAAAAATTTATATAAAAGTGTTGCATTTATATACAAGTAATGCAAATAAACGTCCATACGTATTTCAAGTTTGATAAAAACTTCATAAGTATTTAAAACACTTCAACACGTTAACGTTGTTCGGTTCGTAAAATAACTAAACAAAAAGCGGAAGCTTGATCTTCGGTTGTGTTTGATTCTTTGTTATGCTTGACCTTCATCCGTGACATCATAGCGATCACCTATATATCAAATATCATCTCATACGTTAGTTATATGATGCTTAAACGTAGTTTGATAACCCAAGTTTACCAAAACAAACAAATAAAAAAGATGGTGAGAAGACCCGCTGTAAGCTACGGCATGTATGCCATAACTTACTGCACCCGTTTTCTATTGTTTCTAGCCATCCCCAGCCGTAGGTTACGGCTGGGAGTGGTAGCCTATGGCGCAGCCCAGCTGCAGCATTTCCATTCTTGTCCCTTTTTTTACAAACATGTCTATAACTTCCCGATTACTTATCCGTCTCGCAAAAAAAATCGTTTCTACGT
The DNA here is from genome assembly GCA_030545235.1 of Helianthus tuberosus. Taxonomy (NCBI): domain Eukaryota; kingdom Viridiplantae; phylum Streptophyta; class Magnoliopsida; order Asterales; family Asteraceae; genus Helianthus; species Helianthus tuberosus. The sequence continues at coordinate 9,720,290 of CM060362.1, forward strand.
GACCAAAAAACATTTGCCAACATTCTTAACTTATAAACCCATAACTTGGTTTATAACTTTATGTTTTATGCTATCAGTTCTAAATTTAGATGTTTATTTATTTGACCCTTTTGCATGTTTGAGCAATCGAGCTTATGAAATTTACATCTTTTTTCGCAAGAACATCATTTTTACGACTTTACCCCATTACCCGGGTTATTAAATTTGCATTTCACGCATCCGTTACCCGGTTTGCGTTTACTCTTATTCGACCCGTTCAACCTTTTAATGGCCGAACTTAATTAGTCCGAATTCTTTTCAAGAATTCACAATCTTCCGATTATGACCCATTATCCGGGTCCATTGATTTATTGTTCGCGTTCACGTTACCCGGTTTACGCATGCCTTCTTCAATCGGGTTTATGCCAAAGTCATTACTCTCACACCCATTTCGGTATGCATTACAACTTCATTTTGACATGTTTGTTTGTTCGTGTGAAATCTATCACTTGGAATAAACCAAACTTATTATTAATTCGTTATTTGATCCATTTGGTTGTTTCATGTGAATTCCATCACTTTAAACAAACCAAACTCATCAACATTCCTTATTTTGATCCGTTTGGTTGTTTCATGTGAAATCCATCACTTTAAACAAACCAAACTTGATGAGTAATTACCATTATTCAGCCATACACAAATAACACACAATTTAAAAAAAAACACAACGAAGCGTAAAGCCACGTACCTTAAAGCTTTCCTTTCAAGCGCGTGTCCGCCCTGGCTTGACCACTCAATACTTCACCCAAATTGCCTATAGAGTTCAATCCAATTTATCATTTAGAACTCATAGTACAATTTATGATTCATAAACTTGTAAGTATTCAATTACAAGGTTCATGTTATGATTCTTCCACACCTTTCAACAACTCACATTCACTTAGGCATTATATCAAACACCTTATGGACATGGATTTTTACACCAAGTTTATTAAATTTTCACTTCAACAATTACCCATGTTTTTCACACCTTATTAAGTCAATATGACTAGTATAATCGATTAACATATAGAGCTCACAATATTAACATCAAATACATCAATTTTACTACCACAATTCATGTGTTTAACATATCTACAAAAACCACTTACATATACGTAGTCATGGTTGTAGAAATCGCTAGTCGTAGTCGGTCGGTGAGGTGGGGACTAGCGATTAATCGGGGATTAATCGGATATAATCGGGATTAATTGTAATTAATCGAAAATTAATCGAGATTAATCGGTGATTAATCAGGGATTAATCGCTGCCTAGTCGGGATTTTTACAATCATGTACGTAGTATATTACCCTAATACTTAATCATAACATTTTCTCTACCATTATTCATCAAGGATTTGCCTCAAATCATGTGGGCACTACAAATTTTATCACAATTTCAACAATCCCTACTTCAACTGCACTCATAAGGTTTATCAAGAAATCACTACTTCAACATATACTAGATTTTTGACATACCTTATGATGAGATGATGTTGTAGACTCTAATTTATCAAGCATGCATCAAAATCACTTTGATTTTTAGTTGAATTAGATGGATTTTTTAAGTTACATCAAAACAGAAGGTAGACGGGCAACAAGCTGCTCCGCCACCCCTTTATTTAAAAAAAACAAAAAAGCAGACGAACTGATATATTCACATACATTAAGAACTTTTTTTTTGCATAAGAACGTAAAGAACGATTTTCATACACTCCGAAACTGGCTCAAACGAATTTTTATGGCTCATCACAAAAGTGTTGGAACTCATTAAAGCTAAACTATAAAATCTAAGATCGTAAGATTCAACGAGTCAGTTCCAACGCAGCTACGGCGCTGAAATGAGTTGAATCGGAATTCGTTTGAGTCGGTTTTAGAGTCCTAAAAGTCATTCTTAGGCAAACATTAGTTCTGATGTGATCTTTCACACACACACACACACACAACCAGCAAGCCAACCACGCGCACACACACACACACACACATATATATATATATAGGTTAGGGTTCATGCGAAAACCACCTTTATTGCGAGAACCGCGAGAACTAATGTGAACACAACAAAATAAACCCATTACACCACCAAAAACAAAAAAAAAACCCATCCCCCCCCCCCCCCCAAAAAAAAAAAAAAAAAAAAAAAAAAAAAAAAAAAAAACTAAACCCCCACCCCCCACTAGGGATGAGCAAATACCAATACCACCCCTAAAAAAAATGTTTAATATTTTTTTTATAAAAATCGCTACTTTTAGTATCCAATTTTTTTTTTAATTTTTTAATTCTCGAAAAATAGCGATTTTTATAAAAAAAAAAATATTAAAAAGAAATTTTTGTGTGTTTTTTAGATTTTTTAGGTATTTTTGGTTGTGTTCACACTGGTTCTTGCGGTTCTCGCAATAAAGGGTGGTTCCTAACGGTTCCTTCTCCTATATATATATATATATACAATATAATAAAAGAAACCAATGAGAAGACACATATCATTCATTGGAGCAATCTATTTTTTAGTTATTTTCCACTCTCTCCAACTTAATTATATATAATTAATATTAAATAAAATATAATTATAAAATTAAATTTAATATAAACTTAAACAATTCGTATAGGAGATAATATAACATTTTGAAATTAGATTTCAAAATTATTTATCCTGAAATTAACAAAAGACCTACAATAAATATAAATTAATATAATATAAATGATTTATTTATTTTATTAAACTAAAATAGTTAAGAGTAGAACCTATTTCAAAGATTTTATAAGGAGTAAACAAAAACATTAATCAATGTTTATAAGGAGTAAACAAAAATGTTTAATATTTTTTTTATAAAAATCACTACTTTTAGTATCCAATTTTTTTAATTTTTTAATTCTCAAAAAGTAGCGATTTTTATAAAAAAAAAATATTAAAAAGAAATTTTTGTGTGTGTTTTTTAGATTTTTTAGGTATTTTTGGTTGTATTCACACTAGTTCTTGCGTTTCTCGCAATAAAGGGTGGTTCCTAACGGTTCCTTCTCCTATATATATATATATATATATATATATATATATATATATATACAATATAATAAAAGAAACCAATGAGGAGACACATATCATTCATTGGAGCAATCTATTTTTTAGTTATTTTCCACTCTCTCCAACTTAATTATGTATAATTAACATTAAATAAAATATAATTATAAAATTAAATTTAATATAAACTTAAACAATTCGTATAGGAGATAATATAACATTTTGAAATTATATTTAAAAATTATTTATCCTGAAATTAACAAAAGACCTACAATAAATATAAAATAATATAATATAAATGATTTATTTATTTTATTAAACTAAAATAGTTAAGAGTAGAACCTATTTCAAAAATGTTTATAAGGAGTAAACAAAAACATTAATCAATGTTATTGGTTCTATACTTTTATTTTCGTGTTCAACTTTCAACTTAAATACAATATTCACTATGTTTACTTGACAATTATAAGAATTATCACCGCAATCACCCCATCCATCATGTATCACATATCGAGTATATCCGTTAGTTTTTTTAAAGATATAATTTTTTATTAGATTCATTCAACCCATGTAATAAACGATGTTTTTTTAAGATATAAAATTTTTATTATTTACTATACAAAATTACATTTATGAAACTCGTGTAATACATCGGGTTTTTTAAAATATAACTTTTTTTATTATACGGTATATAAAATTAGATTTATTCAATCTGTATAATACACAGGGTTTATAAAGATATAACATGATATAACTTTTTATTGATTGGTATATAAAATTACATGTGTTCAATCCATACAATACATGATGTTCTTAAAAATGTAACTTTTTTCATTATTTAATATATAAAATTATATTTATTCAATCTATGTAATAAACAAGATTTTAAAAGATATATTGTTTTATTATTTGGTATATAAAATTACATTTATTCAACTTGTGTATTACACGGGGTTCTAACCTAGTATATTTATATTTCAAAAATGTATATATAGAATTTAAGTAATTGTTATGGAAAATTTAAAAAGCTATTAGAAAATCGTTGGATTTTATTTTCTTAAAATTAAAAATAGTATTAGAAACATAAGTTTGGGGATAAAAATACTTATCTAACTTTAAACAACCTAAGACGTGAAATGTTTTAATGCCGTACGTACCTCTTCCTCTTCTTAACCGAATCGAATTTGGACTCGGTTGGTGCGAAGTTTTTTCATATGTCGTATATTCTTCAATCCAAGGAGTATAATAATCCACATTCCGTGTCGTTGTATCAAAGTCATGAAAACTTGAGTTTCTTTCACCACCTTTTATACTCCACACGTGACACTCTTCATTAAAATGACGCACATAAATGTAACGCAAGCTGATGTTGATAACTTGTTCAACTTCACCAAAACATTCCAAGTCTATGTTGAATATCTCTCGAATGGAATCACACCCTGAAATTGTTATTTGTTCTAGATGTTTCAATAATCGCATTGGATTGGTTGGAAATAGATTCACAAGCTTATCACAGTCATCCACTCTAACGTCTCTTAACATGGGAATATTATCAAATTCCTCCTCACTACTACTCGGCCATATCTGCTTCAGATTCTCCATACGTGAAATAACTACCTTTTTCAACTCGGAAGTTCTAACCTGCAAAAATAGCTCCGCCCACCCAAACAATACATTACATTAAGTATAATATTGGCAAAAGAAATAACTAAACCAATTGACATATACAAATCAATTATGCGTAATCAGCTACCTGACTGTTAAAGAGTGCTTGTTGCAATTCAGAAGTATTTTTATTGTCAGGATAAATGCTAGTGATACAGGGAAGTTCATGAACTTCCAGTTCAACCAGTTGTGGTAGCTCAACCACACTGTCAACCGGGAACAAACGTACAAGCTTTGGTAAGTAACTTAAAGATAAATACTTTAGCTCCTCAAAAATGATCATCTCGCCTTTACCATTGATCTCGCCATTGTAATCATGCACCAGTGCTTCCAAAACAGAGCATGACCAAATTGCGAGGCGTTCAAGTTTCCTCAAACCACGTGTCACTTGTGTTGGGAAAAGGTATTTCAACTTACCACAACGATCAACACGAAAGTCTCTTAGATACAAAAAAAAAACTTTGATCATAAGGATTGACTGGAACAAAATCTTCAAGATGACTCATATGATTCATACTTAAAAATAGACTCTCTGATTTCTTGACCAACTCATGAATTTTGTAGTCCACAAGGCCGCTTCTGTGCTCGTCCCAAAGGTTCAGCTGTAATGTAGTTTTGAATGAAGTTATTCTATTCCCGTATCCACCACCTATAGATATCTTGAACTTATCAAGTTTCTCAAAGGATAGATCTTTTAGGTGGTTCTTATCATAGAATTCGACCTCTAATGCACAAAGTTGGCATGAAAGCATCTTTAACTCTTCCAAATTAGCATCCGTGAAGTGGATTCTTTTCATATAAGAAGCTCTCATATAAAGCTCTTCAAGTTTGACTAAATTTATAAAGACGCCATCATCAATATGAAGAAGGCCGGGACATTCTGTCAGATCTAGTAACTTCAGCTTTCTTAGATTCTCTATCTTAGATGGTAACTTGTTGATGTCACAATAAGCAAGACTGAGCACCTCCAAATTCACAAGATCTCCAATGTAAGACCAATCAGACATCAATTTGCATTTATGGAGACAAAGTGATTTAAGGTTGGTCGAAAATTGAAGAGATGTCGGAAGCGGTGGATATTGCATTTTATAAAATGCAATGACTTTGAGATTTTCCATACTTGCATAAAAATCTTCCGGAAACTTGAGCTACTGATCCCCGTCCATAAGTTGTATAAAAGAGAGGTCTGGGTACTTGAAGTCTCGCGGAAACTCCGACATACCCATGCATGTTAGTGAAATTCTTTTGCAAGACTCATTCATTTCGTCTCTACCCCACGAGGACACATCGCCATGGTTTACAATCCAAGCAAAATCACCTTCGGAAACTCTTGCTAACACAAAAGCAAGCACAAGATCGTGCAATTTTACACATCCACGCCGTTCACTGTCCATCAACAAATTTGCATTTACGAGATTGCGCACACATGTATTTGTCCTGTCTCGAGCCTCTCTCAAAGTGGAAACATTTTTAAACAACTTTAGGCCCCATCCATGTCTAACCAGATCCTCAATTTGAATATCAGAGTCCTCGGGGAACAAGCCACAATGTAGAAAAATCTCTTTATCCTCATCTTTTTTTACATACTCGTAGCTTATTCTGATAATTTCTTGCACGTTATCATCAAGATCATGATTCTTTAGACGATTAAGTGTATCTCTCCACACATAATTTTCTTGAGATTTAAGGGTTGTGCCAATGAGCTTGATGGCAAGTGGCAAATTACCACATTTTTTGACAATATCACATCCTATTTCAAACCGATCTTGATCATGTTCTATAGAAACTCCAGTATATTTAGAAAGGAAATTTTGTGCTTCCGAGTCTGACAACACATCGACTCTGACTACTTGAAGAAGGGAAGTATCCGCAATTAGTGTGCAAACTTTTGAATCTCGTGATGTCAACAACAACTTGACGCCTTTTGGCAAAGGACTTGTTAGTCCAATATCCTTGATCTCAACCTTCTCCCACACATCATCTAATATAACTAGAATCTTTTTTTTATCCTCTTCTAACTTTTTCTTAAATTTTCTTTGGAGAGTATCTGCCCTTGCTGTTACAGTCGCTTCACGTAAACTTTCGCCTCCTATGCATATGGCTATGTCATTCTGAATAGAAAACATGTTAGGATTTCTCCCAAGAGTAACTTTCACAAAGAAATCAAACATCTTCTTGTCTTCTGCAACTTTTTTAAGTTGTTCCATCATGGTGGTTTTTCCTACACCACCCATTCCACACAAGGCTATCACTTGACTGTTGTTGTCGTCTTGTTGAAGGGCAAACAATGCATGGTTGAACGACACGTTTCTGGACTTGAAGTCATCTCCACCCGGTGACGATGATAACGGTGTAGAAGTGGTGGAGGATGTGGCTCTTCCAGTAGCCAATGGGGCATCGGTCCAAGTAAACTCAGAATTTTCTGAAATAAGTTCTTGGATTCTCATAGTAGCCTTAGAAGCGTTTCTTCCCACTCGATACCTATTTTTCATGTGCAAACATCCAATGTCATCATTTGGGATGCTTTGGACTTCATCCTTAACCTTCTCAACGTCACCCAACCAAGCCTCTACACGAGCAGGTATCTCTTTATCATTTGTTTCGTTTCTGTTCTTGTGCTCTATAACTTCAGTGCTTGTATCCACCAAATCTTTCAATTTATCTTTCATGCCCGTAACATGTTTTGTAGAGCAAAACACATATCCTAGGTGTTTCGTGATATGACTTGTCATAAATTTCACAACAGGAGCAACGACTTGGTCATATAAAATTTGCTCCATTTTCCTGATCGAGACCAACAAATCACGCAAACATATCAACAAAAACAAGTTAGTCTAGTTTCAACTTCAAAAGTTAAATATTGCAAGAACACACAAATAAGAAAGTCAATTATCAAGTGATTTAGGGTCTTCAATAATCAAAAATGAAATCTTACTTGCAAAGTTTATTTAATTAGAATATTGTACATACTAAATAAAATAAATAAGAACGCCAGCATACAGTTATGTACATGATCTTAATGTGAATTTAATACAATACTAGTTTTAAGCACTGAACTATGGTTGGAAGAAAAAACTAAAACCACCAAGTCTAGATCAAGTGGTGGAAGACTTGCATTTCTACTGGGAGAGCAAGTTCAACTCCTACTTGGTACAAAGTGAGGCATTGGTGGGCAATGCTTGGAGACTCGGGGAAACCTGGGTTTGATCCTTGATTTTACCGGTAATTTCACCATCATGCCTATGGGCGTGCGGGTTACCGGGTTTTCCCCGGAATTGGTGGTGAACTCGGCGGCAGGGACGGAAGTTCCGGTGATCCCCGACAACCCTATGGCGATGAAAGTCTGTTCCATGATCTTTTCATTAATAGGTGTCTCTTACTTAAGTCATTTTCTTTTGTTTTGACCCTCCTTGATAGCTTTAGAGGGGTTTAAGTGAAGAGAACAAGAACAAAAAATATCTCCAGCGTAGTCAGCAACTTTGAGTTGCAGGTCTAAATATGTAAGAGAACGTAGGAAGGAGAAAAGAAGAAGTGATGATGATAAGGCCATGTGTAGTCATAACCCCCCTTTGTGGGCGTTATGCGACACGTGGCGCGCCACGTGTGCGGGTGGGGGTTATGGGGCGTTATGCATTTAAGCCCGTAGTCATAAAGCCCCTACCCATCAATACCTAATTATTAATTTTCGTTTTTATTAAATAATTATAAAAACAATAACCTTTTTTTGATTGGTCCAAGGTTTGAAACCTCCCTCCACAACGCCGCGATATCCATAGCGCTCCCCAATTTTTTTTGCCTCATAACCCCGCCCGTAGTGGTGTTCGGGGGGTTATGAGGGGTTATGAGAGAACATGGCGCCCCACTACGTTCAGTCTAATATTTAAATAGGTGAGAAGTACATACACATAATATTAAAATATTTCTCTTTTTTTAATCTATTTTCGAAGCCTTGAGTTAAATACGGTCAAAAGCTGCCTCTCTGTACAGTTGTCTATCAAATTCAAACTATTAATTTTTGTTTTTAATTTATTGTGCAACGATCAATATTAAACACTATAAAGAAGGAACTAAATTATGCATATATATGTGTTGTAATGTTGGCTTTGGGAGTCTTTAAAAAAAAATGAAATTTTCCTTTTTAATCCTAAAATTTTAATGTTTGACAATTTAAGTTTAAACTTCTAAACTTTGTTTCCTTTTTAACCCTAAAGTTTTAATCTTTGACAATTTACCCTAAAGTTTTATTCTTTGACAATTTAAGTTTAAAATTTTTAATCTTTGTTTCCTTTTTAACCCTAAAGTTTTAATTTTGACAATTTTAGTTTAAAGTTTTAATCTTTGGTAATTTAACCCCTTTTGATTAATTTGATTTTTTTACTTCTAATTCAAAAGTTTCCATCTTTGCGATTTAACCACTTTGATTTTTTTACTTATGTGTTGTAATCTTGGCTTTGGGGGATTTTCAAAGAAAAAAATAGTTATACATATGGTTGTTGTAACCTTGGCTTTGGCGGTTTTTCAAAAAAAAATTGATTTTTTTTTACTTTTCACCCAAAAGTATTTCATAAATTACTTTTAACCCAAAACTATTTGTTTTTTTACTTTTAACACAAAACTTTTTATCTTTTGTAATATATCCTCACAACTTTTTTTGCTTTCAACTTTGGTCCTTTATAGTTTTCATTTTTCGCAAATTTTCCGTTTTATGCTTCATTCTAAATTTTGTGACTTAACACATCGCAACGTGCGTCTTTGGTTTAGCGTTTTTACGTTTCGTTGTAAATTTTGCGAGTTAACACGACGCAACGTGCGTTTGTGGGTGAACGTTTTTACATCGTCTATTTTTTCCAGTTTTGCAGGTTCAACATAACGTGCGCGTCCTAAATCGACTTAGTTATAACTAAAGAATCCCCGCCGCATTGCGGCGGGCCGTAGTTCTAGTTGTTTTATATAAAACAAGGTTTATATCATTGTTAGATTTATTTGATTTATAAACTGTTCTTGAAGATTTTCTAATTCAAAAGTTTATGTTCAAATAATGTCACCTTTTAAAAGATATACAATTTTATACGCAGAAGTAAAATCTTTTAACACTGAAATTTTTATTGCTATAATTACAACTTAAAGTAATTCTCATGTTTATTATATGCTGTATAAAATAATTAATGTATGTTAGTAAGCGTAAAAAATAATTCATTTACGACCCCCCAGTGTAAAATTTCTGGTTCCGCCACTGAACTCGAGTTACTCTCGGAGTACTCGGTTTGGTCCAGTGGGTGTCCCGCGAGTGCTGGGGATTGATCCTGTTGGCCGTTTAAAAAAAAATCATACTAAGACTTTAACTCTAAGGTGTTTGGTTTGCGGAATGATTTGGAATTGGAATTGGAATTTGTATAGGAATTAGAATTTGAAGAAATTGGATTTGGAATTTAAACAATCCAATTGGATTTGGAAACTGTTGGAATTGGAATCTCAATTCCATTTTTGTTGTGTTTGGTTGTCAAATGAATTTGGAATCCATCACCCCGGCATCCACAACCACCAGTTCGGGTCGAAACGGTTCGCGTCGAAACGGTACGCGTCGAAAAGGTTCGCGTCGAAACGGTACGGGTCGAAACGGTTCGCGTCGAAACGGTTCGATTCGAAACGGTACGGGTCGAAACGTTATGTGTCGAAACGGTACGGGTCGAAACGGTACGCGTCGAAACGTTACGGGTCGAAACTGTTCGCGTCGAAACGGCCCGAGTCGAAATTGCTCGCGTCAAAACGGTTCGGATAAAAAAGGTACGGGTCAAAACGGTTCGGATCGAAACGGCACGGGTTGAAACGGTGCGGGTCGAAACGGTCGAAGATTTCAATGAATTTACTTTAATTACTTCACATATAGGAAGGATTTTGAATTTCTTTAGTTAAAGGAATTTGAAGGAATTCATTCCTAATTCCAATTCCAATTCCGTTGGCAACCAAACGTTGGCAATCAAACACATGAAGATTGGAATTGGGATCCCAATTACATCAAATTCTGTGAGCCAAACATCTTAAGAGATGAAATTCAAAATTCAATTCCCTTAAATTCCATTGAATTTCTTCAAACCAAACGCACCCTAAACTCTATAATTGTGAAACACTTTAAAATCTAATCTAAACTTACCAGGTAACTCAAACCATTATATAAATTTAATTTAGATAACAAATTTCACTTTTGCCCTTAGACTTTTCATTTTAGTAGTAGTTTAGAGTTTTGGGTTTTAGAAGAAAACCAAAGATACATACGTGAAGCTTACTGGGAAAGAAACAATGTCAAATTCAGGAGGAGGAAGCAATAGAAAGCTTATACATAAAAGAAGTTGGTTCGTTTTTCCAATTTCAATGTCTTATTTTAAAGAGCAAATTGCATTTTTCGTCCTTTATGTTTCAATGATAACAAATGGTGTCCTTATAACTTAACCCAGTTAATTTTTTTGGTAAACTCCATCCATGTGCCACTCATGTGAGTGAGGGCATAATAGTCTTTTCCTCTATTTTAATGAATTAAAAGAAAACAAGAAACTAGAAAGTACATAAAAACACTCTCTCTCTACCCACGCTCTCAACTTTCTCTCTGTACAAACACACCCTGTTTTTTCAATCTTGATTTAATCAAGATCAAAGCTTTTTGATCGTTCACATCTTTTTCAGCAAACACAGCCATCAAATTCACATGTTAAAACTAGGCCTCACATCCCAATACGATCAACAATTCCATTTCAAAAATTCATATTTTCATTTACACGGTTAAAGGTTTTTACAGTAGCAGTCGTTTTTATCCTATAGATAATTTCCACTTTTTTTCCCCAAAACTTAAAAATTACAAATTTAGACACACTATCGAAACAACTGTTGGGAAACACAAAATCGAAACAATTAACAAAAATACAAAGAACCAGCAACTAAAAGCAATTCGAACAGCAATAAACTACATTCACACTAAACATCGAAGAACCATAATAAAATTAAAAAAAAAACAGAAAAAGAAACACATGATGTAGCATGGAATTGAATCAAGTTGCAAGCAGAAGATCAGAATCAGAAATAAATTCATACATAATTAAAGCTCATTGATCAAGAAAATACCTCTCTTTTGCAGGTGATCTTCTTTCTTCAAAATCTGTGGTTGAGAATGGGCTGGTAAGTGTAAACGGAAACAAAATGATTGATAAGTGGTGGGTTTTATAATAGTAAGTTTCATGGTTGGTCCCCGAGATTTGAGCCAAAGTTCGGTTTTCGTCCATCTTTTTTAATTTTCTGCGTTAGAAATCCAATCAAGTATCTATATCTTGTATTCCTAGTAACTAATTGAGTTGGTTTTTTTCTTTTAGTTTAGGAGCTATTTAGTTTTAATATAGTAGCACCCTAAACTAACAAATTTGTTCATCTTAGAACCTCTATCTCCATCTATATAATTTAACCAAACAACATATTTATTTATCTATAAATTTTGTTTATTTTTCAAAAACCTCCCACATTCAACTCTATATATTTATCTCTATCTTACTCACAAACACTTATTTTACTTTTTTTTATTTCCTACACACTTACAATAAGAATATAAAGAGTTATGTGCAAACTTCCAAATATAAAGTTATGTGCAAACTTCTAAATATACTGATGTACTTTGCTTTCTATAGTTTTTTCTCTATTATAAAGATTCCAATATAGCGATGTTTTTGTTGTTTTCTCTATTATTTTCTCTATATCTATAATAATAGATTATTAAGGAGATTGGACGGCTACCTTCGTAATTTCATTTTTTAAGCTTCAGGTTTAAAATAAAAACATTTGCGGCTTGCCGGAATCGAACCCGTGACCAACCGCTTAGAAACAAAAGTATTAACCAGCGAGCCAAATCTCTTTTTGTTAAAATATCGACTTGTTTATCTTTTGACATGTCGATCTTAAACCACCATTCAACCACCACCTCCATGACCATCTCCACCACCACCAAATTCTTTATTAAAGGCAAATTGGAAATAAATAATCCCAACTCACTGTTATTGGCCAATAATAATCCCAACTCATTTAATCACCAATAATAATCCTAACTATTCACTTTTGTTTGTAAAATACTCCCACGTTAAAAAAAACACTAACTAGGTTAAAATATTGCTGATGTGGCTTAACATGTGTTGACCGACGTGGCTGGTTAACATCTTACCTGTGTATAAAATGATTATCAGCCTCATTTGCACACACAATCAACTGAATTTGCCCAAATTGTAGAATTAGGGTTTTGAAGGAGAGTGCAATTGTGTGTGCAAATGAGGCTGGTAATCATTTTATACGCGGGTAAGATGTTAACCAGCCAAGACAGTCCACACATGTTAAGCCACATCAGCAATATTTTAACCTAGTTAGTGTTTTTTTAACGTGAGAGTATTTTACAAACAAAAGTGAATAGTTCGGATTATTATTGGTGATTAAATGAGTTGGGATTATTATTGGCCAATAACAATGAGTTGGGATTATTTATTTCCAATTTGCCTTTATTAAATGACCATATTACCCCTAATATAGCTAAGTTTTTTTTAAAATGTGATTATTATTTTGGACTGAAATGGCACGTTTCAAGAACGTCGAGGAGGAAAATGGCGCAATTTTAAAATTTAGCCTGAAATGGCAAAAAATAAAATGACAAAAAATAAACAAACCACAAGGACGTAAATGACATTTAATTCTTATTATATTTTGTTTTTTTGTATAGCTCTTAGACTATGGGGTATGGGGCGGGGGTTGGGGCGTGGGTTGGGTACAAACGCCCAAGTCACCACCCCGGGTGGGCTTGGGTTTCGGCGTGGCCTCTTGGGCGGGGGTTTTAGCCCGGGCGTTGGGCATGCCTAGCTGTCCAATGTGGCCGGCTCTTATTGGCTTGTTGGCTAGGACATAGCGGCTAATTTAAATTTTAAAAAATAATCGTTTGGCCAAGCCAAACGGCAAAACGGTTCACCCAACTCGCTATAAAACCCCCAACCCCACCGCCTGTCCACATCGCTACCCCAACCCAAGTCACTCCACCTACCCGAACCCGCTACCCACACACACTTGATCAATGGTCTCTTGGACACACACTTAAACGCGTGCCAACACAAGTGGCGCGAGCTACGACCGAAGCTCGATCGTTTTAAAGCCTACTACGACAGCGTCCCGGGCGGTGATATAAGTCACAAAGACCGGGTGGCAGTGGCCAACATCGAGTTCCGGGGCAAGTAGCAGAAGCCGTTTGACAAGCTCGCCCTTTTCGAAATCTACCTAACGCTTTAGGCTTTTTATTTTTTTAAATTTTGTAATCCTTTTTTTGTAGAATTTTGTAATTTTTAGGAAATTTTAATAATAATTTTAGGCTTTTTTTTAAATTTTGTGTGTATTTTTTAATTTTAGATTTTTTTTTTAATTTTAATAAACCTGGCCAACCCACGCGGGCTAGCCACGCCCCGCCATACCCCACGGACACGTCACTCACCAGCGGGGGACTCGAACTCCACTTGTCAACCCATGCCCCAAACCCCCGCCCCACCATACCCTACGGTCTTAGGAAAAAAAAATGATTGAAAGTGGCATGTTTCAAGAACGTCGAGGAGGAAAATGACGCAATTTTAAAATTTAGCTCTCAGGAAAAAGTTGATTGAAAGTTTCAATTTTTCTTTCAAAAAACTGTGGAAGGTGGGGTCTACTGGTCCACTAAAAATTGCAATGTTTGACCGGATAGCTGAAACAAAAAAAGATGGCAGATTAAAAAAATTTGTTATATGAAATGCCTTGTAATAAAAAATAATATAAAGGAGTCTAGCAGACCCAAATTAATAGTATTGATCTTTTGTAACAGTGATGGTGGAAAAATATGTAATTTTAACTGGTAAACGTCGAAAAAAGAAATGTTTTCAGCTTAAAGAAAAAAGTAGCAATTTTTGTGAGATAAGAGGGGTTTGATCAAAATTTCTAGGCAAATTGGATTTAAATAATCCCAACTCACTGTTATTGGCCAATAATAATCCCAACTCATTTAATCACCATTAATAATCCGAACTATTCACTTTTGTTTGTAAAATACTCCCAGTTAAAAAAAACAAACTAGGTTAAAAAATTGTTGATGTGGCTTGCCACGTCACCTGCCACATCAGTTGCCACGTAATCGAAAAATGCCACGTAGACTGCCACATCAGCTGCCACATCATCAAAATGCCACGTAGACTGCCACATCAGCTGCCACGTCATCAAAAAATACCACATCAACTGCCACGTCATATGACACATCAGCTAACAGGGCGACATCAGATGCCACATCAGCAATTTTTTAACCTAGTTAGTGTTTTTTTAACTGGGAGTATTTTACAAACAAAAGTGAATAGTTCGGATTATTATTGGTAATTAAATGAGTTGGGATTATTATTGGCCAATAACAGTGAGTTGGGATTATTTAAATCCAATTTACCAAATTTCTATGCATTATCAGTGGATTATCTATTATTGTCTAGGTGGAAATAGCATCTTAGGTCGTTATGCATACCTTTCATTTTTGTTTTTCTTTTTCGGACATAAAAGGGAGCATTTATTCATAACATTTCTGGTGTTAGGTGAGGGTAAAGACGATTTGCTTATTTTTTTTTTTTGAAAGGTAATTATATAAACAAACGGCCTGACTGGCAAAAAACCAACCAGAACCTACCCAAGATTACAACATATACAATGGAGAACTATACCAGTCACTCCAAAACTAAATTACAATGCTTCGGTCTACTTTTTAGCCATAGAAAGCCAATACTTTCTATTATCCACTTATCTAGGCAGTTTTATTATCCACTTAGGAATCCTAGAAAGTATTCCACAACATTGATTTTGCCGTTAAGCATCAATTTTGATGGGTGTTTTAGATTGTTTTTCAATAGTTGAACATCTAACTAAACTATGTTGTGTGATATTGCATCTACTTTTATATGGTTTATTTTGTTGTTTTTATGTCAATTCTTTCGGTTATACTTGATTGCTCTTTGTAAATTAGTTGTCTTGATAAATTAGTATTAAAAATAAATTACGTGAAACCTGCCACGCAACATGCGCCATAAAAACATTACAACCCGCGGCAATGTGCGAGCATTCCCACTAGTTTCACGATGCTATCTCCACTTCCTTTGCCCCTAAACGGACTCTTACTCCGCCGACTATCATTAACACTCCCAAGTTGGCCTGGGAGTTCGTGTTCAATGCCTTGCCAACTGCTCAAAGGTATGTTGATTCCTCTCTGGATCAGAGGATCGTGGATGATCAATATTGTCTTTATGTGAGAACTTTGGGAGGGGTGTTGAGATATATCCTGCGTCACTCAATCTCTCTTTTCCCTCTTGCTTCATATGATTTTTGTATGGTTAGTCCTTCCATGGCTTCTGTTTATGCCTCTTGTAGGGTGAGCTCCGGGAGACCCTGAGTCATTTAGAAACGGTTCTCCAGGAGAAAGAATCTGGATTGGAGGATGAGAGTGGCCGCATGGTGAGAGGTCGAGGAGGAAGATCTGAAATATTTCATGTAAACTTAAACAAAAAGAGGAAGTTAACAAACTTTTGGGAATTGTTCGGTTCTTGACGTGGCTTGATCTTCATCCGATGCTCAAACTTAGTTGTTACCTACAATTAGATTTCATTCAAAGAATTAGTATTCAAGTTATTTGACCAGAAAACAAAAACATTTTTTCTGATTCAGGTGGGCCCCTGCCATGTGGAAGGGTAAGCCCAGGGGCAGAACTAATTAAGAATGAACCGTAGCACGAACTATGGCTCAACCCCGTGTTCGTATTCGTAGTGTATTTTTTATTTTATTTTATACATAGCCTAACCAAAAACTTATACGATGATACCCCTAAGAGAAAATTAAGAAACTTGATATTATTCATTAAGTCCAAAACATGTTCAGTAACAAAACCTAAATAATTAGTTTTATGATAATTAAGCCCAAATTGTAATAACTAAACTAATAAAGTTCATATAATAGAATAAGTGATCTTGTGCATCTTATGGTTGAAATGGGAACACATAGTTCTTGTCTTTTGGTTTATTGGGTAGTGAAACTAGCTTTGGTTTTACCGGTTATCAAGGCGGATTTACGCAATCGAATGGGCCCGTAATTTTTGAACAATGTCATGTTTGTGCTGTCGAAAAGGATTTTTTTCATAAAGTAAAAGACGACGATGTGATGGAACGATTTCAATCTATGAAAAAACGAAGATGCCAAATCTATTAGTTATTTGTTTACTTTATTAATTTATTGTCTTTTTTTTTAATATTGTATGATTGCACGGTAAAAAAAATTATGATACCCCTGATTTAATGGGCTAGTTCCGCCACTGGGTTAGCCCATTCTCTCGCATGGCGCGAGGGCTACTTACTTAACCAGATCCATTGACGGGCTCCCCTTCGCCACACGGAGGGGCCAGGTCTCTCCCTGGCGACGCTCAGGGAGACACTTTTTAAGAAGGTTGTGAGTGTTTTCCAATTTTCTCATACTCAAGCCATTTTTTCAACTTTTCACTAAGTTTATACTCAAGTTGGTCCAAACCCAAACTACTCTATCTATCACTCCCACTCATTGATCTCTTGTTTACTCTCTTATTTTTCATTATGAAATAATAACTAAAATTCATCTCATTACATAAAACAAATAATCTTGTTACATACATCTCTTTTGTTGCTTTTCTTTTTTCCATTAAAACATTTAGGATGACTATAAAGTTTTATAATCTCACTTACACAGAAAAATCACCTTACAATTATGACATTGACTCCAGGATAGAAATCGCCAAGTATATTCAAGCCCCATGTGTCAATTATTGAAGGATGTGGGGACACGTGAGCCCAATATGCACATAATTGATAATGACACCCACTATAAACACACTCCTATAATCTTATTTTCATATTTGTAGTGCATATGGACCGTATAGTCTTATACGGCTTGTATAGAATGCTATTGCACAGAAATAAATGCAGTGGAATGTTTTTTTTTGTTTTACATTTACACGAGCCGTATACAATTGTATACGAGCAATATAATGTTATACGACCAAATGTGTTTATTTTTGTGAGGTTTTGGGTTTTTAAGATCTGTATACGAGCCGTATAATGTTATACGACCCGTATATAAGTTTTTTTATGTAAAACCGACGATGGGTTGTGAGAGTAATGAGAGTATGATTGCCGAAGGTTTTCAGTATTCGGAGTTTGTTGGTCACATATTTGTGTGTTGCAGTTTGGAAAGATGACCGAATAGAAATCATAGCCAATCTAAATCCATGAATTCCTGTGTTTTGTATTTACCAACGATGTTCTGATATCGTAAAAGTTTTTCCAGCTCGCTACCGATGTATGCCGTGTGGGTTGTCGCCAGAACCCTGCCGATGTTCGTCTGTTAACTACCTGATGGAGTACTTTCGTGAACCGAAAAAAGCTTGTTGGTGATTCCATCGTGTTCATCCGAGCAGATAAAGGTGAACTTTACGTAGGAATTAGACGTGCTAAAAGCGCAGGAATCGGTGGGAATAAGTTGATTAACAGAGGATTCATCACGTATAAATTGGTTTATGGGAACTGTTTCTAGCTAGGGTTTGTTGGGATGTTTGTAGCTAGGGTTCAGAATGCTTGAAGTTTTAAAATTGCAAGATATTGTTGGTGTAGGCAACATAGTGAGCTTTTGTACTAACAATTGGACCCCAAGTTGTCGAACTATCTAAAGCAAGTGAAGATAAATAAGTGAAGATGAGTTTGGGGGATGATGCGTGGAAGTGGAATAATTTTGCTTTATGTTTTTACTAGGACCATCGGTGGAATGCATATACCATTAGATGTTCGAAAAAACTTATATATACTATTGAAAGAGAACATAATTTTGTTAGTAAGTTTAATCAGAACCTGTTGCTTTATCTTTTTCAGGGCCATGCAATTGTTCTTGATCATTGTTTTCATCTTTAGAATAGTTGGGATCTGCCATGACTCCATGCTCATCATCTTCATCAGCACCATCTACTTCCATATCCACTTTATTACCTTCTTAAAGCATAGAAGAGTAAATCAATATAAAAGGTACTTTTAATTGAATAAACTTTAAGATTAACAAAATAATACCTTGAAATATTTCCCCGTCCTCGTCATCATCCTCATCCTCATCAACAAGAATCATCCTTCTCTTTGCTCGTTCTTTATTCGGTTTTGTTGCATTTGAAGTAGACGGAACCTTTTGGGGGACATTTGGAGCAAGCACCCAACGTAGTTTCGTTAGATTAGCAGCTCTACTCATGGACATTGGTGGAATATATTGTGAATGGTGTCGCTAAAACAGATTTATTTTCATTAGATCACATTTCTATATAAAATAAAATAAACAAAGTTTGAATAATAATATTACCTTTTTGGGTACTACAATACTTCTACCAACTTGTTGGTTATCTTCCTCACAATCATCACCTGAATCTTCACCTGGATCTGGAATATAATCTACATCCCCCGCATGAGTGTTCCGTTTCACTGTTTTTTTCTTCATTTTGTTACTGTCTACCAAACTTGTCATAGAGTCCACAACGTTTTTAACTCCTAATTCTCGTAGTCTTTTTTGGTTCTCCTGAATCCTCGCTAGTCTAGCTTCCATGTACACATTACCTAGTCAAAGTAAAAAACTAACCAATGAGAAGAAGAAAAATAAACAATACATCAGAGAATTCGGATAATTTGCATTAGTTCCTTGTGCATCAGAATTTGATGGATAATCTTGTATTTTACTGATGTCGGTAGAAGTGATATGTAGTTGTTTGCGCCTACCCATATTGTCTATTCAAAAACATACAATACAATAACAATATTTAGTATATAATATTATAATAACATGCAAGAAACAAAGTGGGTTCGAAGAAGAAACGAGGGTTGCGCATATCAGGTATCAACATCAAGGAACTGAATATGGGTCTGATCTCCAACCGGTGGTGGCGTATCAAGGCCTTCGACTCCCAACTTTGGGCCCTAGTAGTTAAGGCGACGGTAACATTGGCTGCATTAAAATGATTCCGAGTAGGGGTGCAAACTAGCCGAGCTACTCGAGCTCGGCTTGAAAAAAAGCTCGAACAAGCCAAGCTTGAACGAGCCAAGCTTAAACGAGCTCGAGCTCGAGCCCGAGTCTAAAAAGATGCTCGTTTAGTAAACGAGCTCGAGCCCGAGCTTTGCTTATCGAGCTCGAGCCGGCTCGCGAGCCTAAACGAGCTTTCTGTTTATATAATTTATATTAAACATATATTTATATAATAACTAGTAGGGTGCCCGCGCGATGCGGCGGGGATGACACTTTGCATTGCGGCACTCGTTTCTGATAGTTTTTTTTATTTGTATAATATTTATGATAACATTATTGTGGTGGATATATGCCATAAGTGTTACACATATGTAAAGTTTTATTTTTTTTATAAAAATTAATAATCAAAAGACAAAAAATAAAAGATAAGTTGTTATAATTGTAAAGTATGTTTATTTTATTGGTTAAATTATGAAGTATAATTTTCTTCTTTAAAGATCATAACTTTTTTTAAATATCCACATAGTACTCATTCAATAAACTTTAAGTTTAAAATTTTCATTTTTATAAAAATAATAAATAATAGTATTTGACTTGTAAGTACGTTTTAGACCTTTAACTTAAATTGTTAATTTTCGTTTTTTTACAGATATAAAATATTTATATTTTTATAAAATTTCAAGAACCGTTTTTATAAAAAAATATGATGTTAAGAGTTTATATTTTTATTAAATTTATATCGTACTAAGTTCAGATTTTAAGTTCCTAACTAATCTTATCTATATGAGTCTACTTTTAACTTATAATCCCTAAAAATATGCAACACAATCTACTATGTATCTAGTCAAGTTGGTAAATAATTCTTTTGGTAAATAATTCTTTTGAAACTGACTAATACTATCTATAACAATATAGTTGAACTTATAATTCCTAAAAATTTGCAACACAATTTAATATTTATCTAGTAAAGATTGTAAATTTCTTGAGTATTTTATTTATATTACTTGTTACAAAAAATGTTTATAAAATAATTATTTTGTTTATAAATAAAGTAAAAAACTGTTTTACACATGTAAAATTTTGTTTTTTTAATAAAAGATAATAATCAAATGACAAAAAATAAAAGATAAGTTGTTATAGTTGTAAAGTAAGTTATTTTGTTGGTTAAATAATAAAGTTTATAATTTTATTTTTTAAAGTTCATAACTTTTTTTTTTAAATATCCACATGGTACTCATCCAATAAACTTTAAGTTTAAAATTTTTGTTTTTTATAAAACAAAATAGTAGTTGACTCGTAAGTACGTTTTACACCTTTAACTTTAATTCTTAAATTTTGTTTTTATATATAAAAAAATTATATCTTTATAAAATTTTAAAAACAGTTTTTATAAAAAAATAGGATGTTAATAGTTTATATCTTTATTAACTTTATATCATAGTAAGTTCAGTTTTTTAGTTTAGCTTTAAAGTTTATCACTTTATTGTTTTATTATTTTTTATTAAGAAATACAAATTATTAGATTAATATCTAAAAATAACTGAAAATATTTTATAATTTAAGCTTGACTATATCTAACTGCAATATCTATTTATTGCAACTTTGGGATATTAACCTATATAAGTTCGGTTGACTTGTAAATTTAGGATACTAACGTTATTTTGAACTTTGTTAATATGGTCAATAACTGCATTATATTAACACCAAAAATAAAGTTCAGCTTTTTTCTTTAATCATACGTCTAGATCAAACATAACAACTGAAATGGAAAAAAAAACATAAAACACTTGATAGATTTCATATTAGACTGCATGAAATCTGTTCCACTTCTGAATTGACACTCAAGGTATTTTTAATTGGGTTTTCTGGTTTGTGCTTAAATCGGCAATATCTTCTAATTCCTCTTCTTTGTCATTGTCCTTATAATCGTCTAAATTAATAACCTCACTCCATTTCCATTTAGAGAGTCTCTTGGATCTCTTCCTTTGAGTCTCAAACTTCCGATCCTTAAAAAAGGATAAAAATTGAATACAAAAGTTAAAAAACGATTAAATAAACCTTAAAATTACATCTTCACTAAATTCACGTTGAAGATTAGACTTGTATGGACTAAACATTGCACCGTAAGAAATAATATCAACACTTTTATCACCTTCATCATGCAATAAAACATATAATAACATAACGAACATGTTAATATGAAAGATATAAGCAAAAATAATACTTAAAAACCAGCAAAATCAATACCTTAGAAACTTGTTCGACAACTGGGTTGTTTAAATTGGCATGTTTGTCATGCAACTGAATCTGAAAAATCAAATAAGTTAACATTCACATAAAAGTAAATAAAAGAAAATAATTATTCACTGCTGCGATATAACATACCTGAACTTAGAATTTTCAATCTCGCATGCTTGGTTTTTGCAAAAATTAAATTCAGAACTGGGACCATTTTTTTAACTTTGTTTAGCAATAGATATTGGGGTGTCCTTCTATGTATTTATAGTAGTAAGATAGAAGTGCATTAGGATTTAATTTTATATTTGCCACCGCTTTATTTAGGAAGTTTGTTGTTGTTAGTTTTAAGTTTTTATAAGATATATCTAGGTATAGATATTAGGCAGTTTTAATAAAATAAAATATGACACATAATATCTTCATTTTATGGTACGGTACTTTTAGTTCTTTTTGTTATTGTTTGCATAGATGGAGCCCATCTTTGTAAATTAGATGCATTACATCACAAGTATTAATTACTTATACATTAATGCATTATCGACTTGTACCTTTTAATCCGTGCATCGATATTGAATAGTAACTATAGAAGTGCATTAGGGTTTAATTTTAGATTTGTCACCCCTTTATTTAGGAAGTTTGTTGTGGTTAGTTTAAAGTTTTTATAAGATATATCTTAGTATAAATATTAGGTAGTTTTAATAAAATAAAATGTAACACATAATATCTTCATTTTATGTTACGGTACTTTTAATTCTGTTTGTTTTTGTTTGCATAGATGGAGCTCATCTTTGTACATTAGGTGTATTAGATTACATGTATTAATTACTTGTACATTAAAGCATTATCAACTTGTACCTTTTAATCCGTGCGTCGATATTGAACAAGACAACTACCGAAACGTTGACAAAAATGTGTAGGTCGTCATACTATCTTTAGATTTTTTTTTAAACAGTATAGTTTATAAGATATGTCAAGAATACGTAAAAAAATTATAAGTTTGTTGTGGAGGGGTGAATTCTAACTAATTATCTATAATTTTGTTAAAACCTTAGGGATTTAAGTGTAATAAGTTTAGGGACTAAAAAATAAATAGTGTTTAAAAGACCAAACTGCCCTTATTTTAGGGGTCTTCCTATAAATAAAAGGAAGGAAAAATTCTTATTTTTTGGGTATCTTAAAATACCCCTCTCTTATGCATTATAATATAGTATAGATAATTACCATTTATATAAATAGAAAAAAATAACTAAATTATATGTATAATAATAATTATGATTAATATAAATTAATTAATAAATACTAAACGATTCTAGCACGAGCCGAGTTCGAGCTTGAAAAATTATCGAGTCGAGCTCGAGTTTAATTAGAAATAAAGGTTGCATATACACGTCTATCTTGTTTCCAGGACTTTTAGGACCCGGGATGATTAAAGAAAGAATAAAATTTGGCTGCTTCATAACCAACCATGGTGGTAAGTTGTATGGAATAAGAAAAACTGGCCAAATACTATTTACCGAATTCATTTTCCTAAATGGGTTGAAGCCGTCAGTTGCCAGAGCTAGACGAACATTGCAAGGATCAGTAGTGAACTCAGGAAACTTTTCATCAAAATCTTTCCAAGCTAATGCATCTGCTGGATGCCGCATTTTTCCATCTTTTACACGCTCTAGATGATGCCACTTCATAAGGTTAGACGTCTTTGATGACGTAAACAATCTTTGAAGTCTAGGCTTTAAGGGAAACCATGGTAATATTTTTAAAGCCTTCCTCTTGGGAGGATTTACTTCGTGCTCTGGATTAGCTTCATGAACTTTCCATCTAGAAGATCCACAAAAAGAACACACTTCATCTTTCTCCTTGTCATCCCAAAACAACATGCAACCATTAGGACATGCATGTATTTTTTCATATCTTAATCCGATGTCGGCCATGAATTTTTTTACTTGTGGTATTGTTTTAGGTAACAAATTTCCTTTAGGTAACAAATCCTTTAAAAAGTCTAACAACATAGAAAAAGATGTGTTACTCCATTCCACTGAGACATTTTATTTGGTACAAATGCACCACACAAGATAACTTGCTGTATTTGCAATTCGGGTACACATTTTCTTCAGCTTCCTTGACAAGGTCATCAAATTTGCTTCTTCTATTGTTCGTCTCTTGACTATTATTCCAAGCATTCTCATGTATCCCCACTCCACTTCCACCTTCTGTTTCAAATATATCATCCAACATTTCATGCATTTCATGGCAAAGTATCTCTTCGTCATCTATGGGTTGTGCTCCTCGATGCAACCGTTGTGCCTTCCCCATGATATACCCAATTCAAGTATTCAGGCCGGAACCCTGAACATATGAGGTGATCCAGAACAGTTTGTCTACTCTGTTATTTCATATTTAGACACTTTGTACATGGACATTTTATTTTCCCCCCATTGACACAAGCTCTCTCAAATGCAAAATTCAAGAACGTGTGCACCCCATTAACAAAAGTTTGACTTGATCTTGGTGCAAGGTACATCCATGATCTGTCCATTACAATTCAAAGTGAAAAATAACAAACTTTGTAAGTATTACATATTATACAAAAACATATAACTGAGTACAAACAGAGGAATGAAGCCAAACTTTGTAACAATAAACCTAAATTGCTTAATATCATGCTAACATTATGGTAGGTGAACTAAATCTATTAGTGGATGTGTTGATCGATATGGAAGTCAGTTACATGGAAACCAGGAGTTAAGATATGCAGAGCTGCTGATATTGATTTAATTATGTTTGTTTTACAAGCTGGTGTTGTAATTTGTAATTCCATATTGGACCTGCACTTTCAGGTTGTCTGTATTTGCTCAGAAAAAGAAAAAAACAAATTCCAAATTTAATATAAAACATGTGGAATAGGGTCAAACTTCTGACCTTTGGGACAAATGGAGGAGTTTATCACACTACAGCACCTTTGATCTTAGCATTTCTATAATATGGTTTTTTAGTTGAAAAATAGAGATGATTGGATTTGGTCAGACCTGTTTGTTTATTCATTTGGTTCATATGACTCATGTAGCTTTTGGTGTTCTGAAGCAAATGAACCAACGAGCAAATATTTGAACAAACAACTGATATGGGTCATATAGCACAAACTAAATTTATAATTGGCACTAGGTGTTATAAAATTCAGTGAATAATTCATGAACAAACAAAAGGCATTTATGATCGACTAACTTGATAATTGCACATGCACACACACACACACTGATAAACAAAACAAAACAACAACGAAGTTTCAATTCAAACTAGTAAAAATCAAAGAAATACATCTTGATTGTTGCACATATACCCACAATCACACATTGTTGACCATTTGAACATAATTTTTTTAAATTTTGACAATTACTGACCTAAAATTGAAGGAGTTGAAGTTGCGATCCTCTAGCCGTGCTTGGTATCACTTGGATCACCGGCGATTTTGATTTTCTTTTGGGAACAACTCAGCACACCAGTACTACAAAAAAAAAGTCTTTTTACAAGGTGGCTATTTGAAAATAAAAAAAGAAACCTCACAACCTTCTTCCACAACCCTAAAAGAACAAAAATCAGTGCCTAGAGTTCTATGTAGACAAACTGAAAGCATTGAAAGCGTACCACAAGACAACTACAATTAAGAATAAACAAAAACAGTAAGATAAGATTATTAAAAACACACAAATTTCGAGTAGCTATTTGAAAATCAGAATAAACATTCATGAGGATTAGGATCAAATACAAAGGATCCTAATCGTAAGAAGTGTAAGAAGGATTTATAGAGTGACAAGTGTCCAATAACCTAAAAAACCCACTACACAAAAAAACCCACTAAAAAAAAAAAAAAAAAAACCTTAAACATCCACCACCACCAACCCCCCCCACCCACCCCGCCCACCCCCCCCCCCCACCTCACCCACAAAAAAAAAAAAAAAAAAAAAAAAAAAAAATTTTTTTTTTTTTTTTTTTTTTTTTTTTTGTGGGTGAGGTGGGGGGTGGGGGTTTAGGTTTTTGGGTGGTGGTGGGGGGTGGGGGTGGGTGTTTAGTTTTTTTTATATTTTTTTTTTAGGTTTTTTGGGGGTGGGGGGGGGGGGGTTAGGTTTTTTTAGGTTTTTTTGGGGGGGGGGGGGGGGGGGGGGTTAGGTTTTTTTAGGTTTTTGGGGGGTGGAGGTGGGGGGGGGGGGGGTTAGGTTTTTTGGGGGTTTTTTTGGTGAGGTATAGTTTTTTTTTTGTTTTTTTTTTTTTTTTGCGGGGGGGGGGGGGGGGGGGGTTGGGGGGGTTTAGGTTTTTGGGTGGGGGGGGGGGGTTTAGGTTTTTGGGTGGTGGTGGGGTGGGGTGGGGGTGGGGGTGGGTGTTTAGGTTTTTGGTGGTGATGTAGTGGGTTTAGTTTTAGGTTATTGGACACTTGTCACTCTATAAATCCTTCTTACACTTCTTACAATTAGAAGTCTTTGTAGAATAACTTGACCCACATTCATGAATCATCAGTGTTTTAGGTTTACAAACAAACAAATCAAGGCCCTAGTGGTAAGCAAATCATCGAACACTTGGTGGGCATGTTGTTGGTAACCAAGAAATTTATGTAAATCATCAACAAAGTCCTCTAAATAATGTTATATGAATCAAATTAAAAACAAGGAACAATGAATATAGTAAAGAACCAGTAGCAATAGTGAAGCATACATGTCTTTCAGGCTCTGGAATCTCCTTCATGGTTGCTTCCTAGAACTGATGCCATGGAGGCAAAACACAGATAATCGCTGGGGAGAAGTGAACAAATCAGGTTAGGGAAAGGGAAGTTAATCTCTGGTGTTGGTGTGTGGGAAATCCAAATATTGGGCGGAAGGATTGTGCGGGAGTTAATTTGGGAAGGAGGGAAGGTAAATTAGTTTCAAACTAATTACAAAACCTTTCAGAAAATATTTTATTTTAATGTATGATATATAGAAATTATATTTTACAAACTAAATTTAAGTGTATATATATATATATTAATAAAAGGTTAAATTTCAACCGATGAAGATTTGAATTAGTTTGAAACTAGGGGTGCAAATGAGCCGAGCGGCTCGCGAGCTACTCGAGATTGGCTCGATAAAAAGCTCAAAACGAGCCGAGCCTTATCAAGCCCGAGCCGAGCTTGAGCCTAAAATAAAGCTCGTTTGTTTATCGAGCTCGAGCCTCACATGTGAAGTTCGTTAGGCTCGTCGAACCTTACGAGCCATAGTGTAAACAAGTCGAGCGGAGCTTATTTAAACTTGTTTACAAGCCAACCTCGAGCATAAAAATAAACTTATTTAGTAAACGAGCTCGAGCTTCATTTATCGAGCTCGCGAGCCTAAAAAGTCTATTTATATTATTTTTATTTAATATATTAATTTATAGATAATAAACGAGCCGAGCCGCGAGCTTAAGAAAATACCAACAAACAAGCTGAGCTCGAGCCCGAGCTCTCATAAGTTAATCTAGCTCGAGCTCGGTCGAGCTCAGGCTCGGCTCGGCTTGGCTCGTTTACACCCCTATTTGAAACTAATGTAATCACTCCTTTTTATTTTTTAATATATCATTTTTAATATTTATGTGTTTAAATTATGAGTTTAAAAAATGAAAAAAATAGTATAACTTATTTGCATGGATCAGGTTGTCACAAATTGTAATGAATTATGGCTTATCATATCTATTTTTTTGGATATTGATGGATTCCTTAGTCACAGTGGTTCTTAACTAACTCTATGATGAAATTTTGTTTGTTTATTTATATATTATTTTTGTTAGCATTGTTTTACATTTTGGAATTACAAATCAGATATGGGTTTCAATAAAGGAAATTAGAGTTGCTTGAAATTATCAATGATATACGCAAAGTGTCATTATAAACATAAATTAGTGGTATAAAAGGTAAATGTCAGTAAAAGTATGTGTTAAATAAATGTTGCATGCACAAAGTGCCATTAAAAATCTAAATTAGCGGCATAAAAACTATATGCCACCAAAAGTGTGTGTTAATCAAATATGGCATACTCAAAGTGCCACTATAAACCTAAATTAGTGGCACAAAGGTTAAATGTCACTAAAAGTGTTTGCCACTAAATGACATTTTTTTTGTAGTGTCGGTATGTTGAGGTTTTGTATACAAAATTTGTTACTACACTGTGAGTAGTAACATTACCACAAGTCAGGATTGAGAGTGCCGTGGGTGGTAATTAATGTAGATGTAAATAAATGTAATTGCTGGATTGCCCTCAATGCTGTAAAATGATAAAACTTGTTTTGATTAAACTAAGATTCACTCACCGGTATTTCTTGTTGACAAAACTTTTAAAACGCGTTTCAGGTAACAAAATGTGAAAGCCAAATAGAAGCCAGCTGGAGAGCACTGAAGGCTTGGAAAATGTGGCTATAAAAGTTACCTAAATAATGAATAAGTTTTATTTCAATAAATTAGGGTTTATCCCTAGAAATATGTTGTAATGAAAACTTGGGTTTTTCCCATGTATTTATTATTAAAAAAATATGGTGTTTTACTCTGATAAATATTTCCTAACTACGGTCCTGATGTAAGTTCCGCTGCCAAAATGAATAAACACCGATACCACCAGCTCTGAGCAGGCCGCGGCCGCCTGCCTCCCGAGGCAGGGGTCGGGGATTGCGATAGAATAGCCGATTTTTTGGCCGGTCGACAAGGCCCGACTAGGTCCGACTAGGCCTAGGTAGAGCCGACTAGCGATTAATCACTAACTAGTCGCGATTTTTACAACACTTGAAAATTTTAAGTATCTAACCATAAGAAGAATACATTTACAACCCGAATTCATCTTCTAATATTGCAACATATGGCGCTGGCTAGACGTCTACTCACTTGAGTCTGTTGTGGTAACTTCACCAATAGCACCCCAAATCACCTCCATTTTTGCCCAATAACGCTAGGCACCACCCTCACGCCTCTGTTGAAGCCTCCTCTCACGCCCCCGCTGATGCTTGGTTGTTGTGGTGTTCGCGAGCCACTGTGGCTACCGCCCCATGCACATGAGATATAATGAGGGCCAACTGTAGAACTTGGTGGGTTCATTAATATTAGACCGTTGTCAAATGGTTCAAAAAATTTATGAAAAGAAAATTAATAATTTTTATATTTTTTCAAAAATCTTCTCTATATAACCCACATTTTTTACTAATTTACACCACAAACTCTCTCACTTTATACTACAAAATCAATCAACTTTCTCATTTTATATTTTTCACTCTTGTATCATATTTTTGTTCATCAAGGGCAGCCTACAGATTTACTTACAAATTGGAAAACGGTTTTGGCACAATTTCATCAACAATGCAAACAATCGTAATGTGCATCACATTATTGGTAGGTTTATGATGATTCGAACAATGTGTGGGATCTTTGAGAGGATCTATATCAATTCCTTGAATGACGAACATGGTTTAACTGAAGATGAAGTGATAGACGCGGCCCGGTCGAGTTCCAACACATTCAAAACACTAGTTTTTGTCTTTTTTCCGGGTTTGAGAATTTTGCGAGACCGATTTTAGTTAAGTCGTTTATTTTAATTAAGTAACTATTTAAGTATTGTTTTTAACTTGTGTTTTTTTAAATGTTTATTAATTTAAAATAAATCTAAATTAAAAAATAAATGAGTAATGATGAGAGGGGTTTTATGAACTTTTATCCCATTCCATGGTAGTTAACGATAAGGCCCCTTGTTTACGTGTCATCTACAAGGCGCTTATGTGGCATGATAAAGTCCCTAGGGGTTTTATTGTCACACCCCGATTTTTCCACGTATTACCGCTGGGTCCGGTGGGGAGTATCGTGACGTAGTTGATATCATCATAGTCAATAATCACAGTTTATATGCACAACGGAAGTCTAAAGTAAAGATAATACACCGATTCGAAAGTATAATAAAATATTACACAACGGTTGTATAAGGATCCACAGGCGGACCTTAAAACAGAAATATAAACATTGTTCAACAGACTTTAGACGCCAAGAACTTGCAAGATTCCTTATTAACGCCCTGAGCTCCCAGCCAATTACGTACAATACCTGCCACTTAACCTTTTTGGAAAATACGTCAGTTTACACTGGTAAATACAATTAACTGACTCTTTTGAAAAGTGTTTCTGAAAATTGATTTAAATGCACAAGGCACAAATATTCTTTTATAACTTGGGACAATTATATAAAAATAATCTTGTATACAGATTTATATGTTCGTTATACATTCAAGGCCCGATGTTAGAAACCGAGTCAAGATTAACAGACACACCACAAGTATAGGCCCACAAGAGAGTGAGATACCGTTTTCCTTACGCAACTATCAGGTGTATGCCTACACCACGTGCTTAAGACGTGGCCATTTCTTAATAATGATGCCAAGGATATCCGGGACATGGTCATTAACCCCCAAAGGCTTTTATTTCAAACAAGACAGATTAAAACGGGTTACCTCAATAATTTAACCACTAATCGATTAAACATTCGATACCCGACCAAGCGGGATTATTATAATACCGTATCCCAAGCCCGTATAGAGAAAATAAGTTAAAAGTATTTACCTGAGCTAAAATATAATTTTAATCTCAGCCATATATTCAAATCAGCAAGCACAGGTACCTAGACTGAGGCTCTCAATCTGGAATGAAGGTTTTTATTAACATATTAGATTCCTAACGGGTCTTATTTAAGTTGTAACTTAGACCGGTTAGTTTTAAGGAAAGGTTTACGGTTCGAAATGCTAGATTAAGCGAAGACCGGATTAGAATGTGATTTAGACCCGACAAGTATGGAGACTTGTATAATGTGGGTAAACTAAACACATTCTGAATTTTGAAGTGAAAATGATAAGGTTTGACCCGTTTCGGTTAATTTATGCAATCTAGTTACATAAACCGTACCGAACACGAAAATACATAACGGGTAACCAAATGAGTCATGAATATGTTCCACAAGTTGATATGCCTTAAATATGTTGTGATATCAGTAGGATATCTTCCATTATGCCCAAAACGGATTTAAAATCAATTTAAGCCCCGTAGGGGTATTTTGGTCATTTTAAAGATTATAAAAGAGGTGTAAATGACAATCTGAGGTTCTGGTCTAAAAGGATAAGTAAAAATATTTATTTTAATAAGTTACATCAGTAATAGATCATATATATGTGAAATTTATCATCTATGACCAAACTATGCACCGTAGGGGCTTTTTGGTCATTTCACATAGGCTTTAAGAGTCAAATTTGGAAATCTGAGTTCAAAACTTTTACTTACAGTTAAAGTATAAAAATTTATTCATAACATCAGTAGGTAACAAGTCTTAGGTGCCAAATATGGTTTTAAACCATACTATGCGCCTAAATCGCATAAAAGTCGGTATTTGACGGTATTCGGGCTAAATAAGTAAATCTGAGATTTTGAACAGACTTCAAAAATCCCTAAATATTATATTACATCAGTGGGTAAAAGGTTTGGTGTAAAAATTTGGGTTTAAATAGGTTTTATGCCAAAAATGCCGATTAATTAATAAAAAGGCTTTCAATTTAGAATATTGGGCATAACTCCTAATTTAGACCACAAACTAATGTCAAATTTTTAGGACACGTTTATAATTTAGTAATAAAGGTTTTCATCCTCTCACATTTTCAAAAATCTCGTTTTAATATCAAAAGGGCATAATTGTCAACTTTTAAGCATTTAACGGAAACATGCAATGAACTAGGATTTCTATGGAACCAGGTTGTATAATCTCAGAGGGTTATACTAACCTATAACATGGTCCTAAAGGAACCCTAAGGCATATCTAAACTATTCTAAATCAGGTCAGAACTGAAAGTCAAAGCAAAAGTCAACTTTTGCAACTTTCGGTTGCGAACCGAGTCTTAACTTAGAATTGTCGGGTTGAACATGCCTAGACATGTTCAATTAATATTTACCAAGTTATTTAAGTGACAAAACTGATTTTATTTCCTTTACATCATTAGTTATGAATTTTATTTAAAAAGCGACTCGTTTGACTTTTATATTAATTACTTTGACCCGACAATTAACTAAGCAAACGTGGTAATTAGGAGGTGCCCTTTTGAGGGTTTAATACCTTCCTAATTACAATCACGTAGCCATGTTCGTTGCGAACAATGGCTCGACTGATTAAAAGTCAAAGCGTTTATCACAAACTGAGCTTCGATCTGGGCCGTACAAATGTGCCCATGGTTTTAGAATACCATGGGTGCCCAAAACCAGCCCCTAGACTTAATAAAACCATTTGCAAAACAATAAACCAGCAGTTGAATTGAATTCTGTTGTTTTGCAGGTCTGATGGGCTTACACGGCCCGCGTAGACCCAGGAGGACCTTTACGCGGCCCGCCACAACAGACCAGCTCAGCCACAACTTTCAGAAATTACAGTTTCAGTCCCTACATGTTGTTTAGGCCCATTTTGACACGTTTAAGACCCGTTAAGCCATTTTCAAGGCTCAACAATGATTCCTAAACATAGGGGACATAAAACATGCTCAAAAATATGCCGGATGTCGGTTCGTTTAGTCGTACAGTCCTGTTGTTCGGCTAATTACGACGAAACACGAACAGACGCGAAAAACGATCCAAATTACGCGACAAATGGAAATTTATCATGCCAAACACTAAAATAAAATATTTTAATGATTACATAAATTTTTGGATGTCCGGATATATTCAGAACGTAAGATATGCGCGAAAATGCAAACTTATGCACATTTTGACGCTTTTAGTCCCTGTTGATCAATTAAGTTTATTTTTGCACACCAAACACCTATAAGCCTATTTCTAAGCTGTGTAAAGGATATTTAGGGCATGTTTAACTTATGATCATATTCCGGAAGGTTCGATATCATACGAATCGACAGACTTTTGCAGTTTGACGCAATTAGTCCCTTTAATGCGCAAACTTGCGCATATCATTGTTTAATAGCATTGAAGCCTTATCTAATCCATAAGTGGAATTCATGAATGTATTATTAATCATCACGATGCTTTGGGTTCGTTAGAAGTTCATTCATAGGTATAATTAAACATATTGACGCTTTTAACCCCTTAAACTTGCAAAGTTGCGCATAATGTCACTTAAAGGCATAAAAACCTTATATGGCCAATACTTGGCATTCCCGAGAGTATAATCAAATATCATGAAGCTCCCAGTTTGTTAAAAGATCACTCAGAGGTAAGAATTAAAATGTTGACACTTTTAACCCTTCATCGCGCAACCTTTCAATTAATTACGCAAACGGCTACTCTTGATCAACAAGTGGCTCATATGTGAATAGGAACACCGTGTAACGTCATTCAAAGGCTCGTACTAAGCTTGTTGACACTTTTAGTCCTTTCGCATTTAAATTTTTCGATTTTTCGAAAAACTAGTCCCTTAAATTCAACGTTTGACTTTATTAGGGTTTATTACACGTGTCAATGCATCATTTGACGTGGTTTTACGAGGTGTTACATCCTCACCCCCTTAAAAGAAATCTCGACCTCTAGATTTTCTAAAGAAATGGAAGTACTTTCTGTCGTATCATGGACTTAACCTCCCACAGCATATCTGGAGCCTTTCCAAGTACTCAAGATGACCCTTATAATAGGTACATATATTCTTTTGGAGCTTCTAATACCGTTGGTCCTTAATCCATATGGGTTTCTCACCAAACCATAAAATTGTCATTAGTCTGCATATTATGTGACAATGCTCTCGATTTATCGGCAAAACATATCCCTAAATCATTAGTGTGGAACACGTTGATTTCCATCAAGTTCCTCAGGTAAGTTTTTAGATTGTAGGTTACCAATCTTGGTATATTCGATTTCCTCGAATGATTCTATATATCGAAGCTTAACTAGCCCGTTGTATTAAATTTTCAGAATACGCTTCCAGGGTGATACCTTCTGTTGAATCTTATTTCTTAATAAGAACTTAAGAGGGTTGCGACCTTCATTAATCCTTTATTTTCCGCAGATTACTGGCAGCTTTCAGACAACAATGAATTCATATAATTTCAGGTTCTGCTAATTTGGAATTACTAAACTTTTGTCCATCAAACGGATTTTCAACATTCCGTCTATACAAGGTCTTCCAAGGGGCAGCCTTGATACTTATGTAATGACTATTATAGAAAAGCTTATTCAAGGTGAGATGGTCATTCCAATTACAGTTTAAAGCCAATCTTAAGGAACAGCTAATCCTTATAGTTAGTCGAACAAATCGACGATCCTGGGCAGCTGATGTCGATTCTTAATTGTTGCCTAAGTAGGGTTGCGGTAATCAATGCATAAGCATAATGAACCGTCTTTCCTAATTAATAATATTGAAACTCTTAGAATTACAAATTAGGCTTTTATGAAATCCTACCTAGAAGCTTTTCTGATTGACTCTTAGTTATCTCATTCCGTGAGTACTAACTGATATGGGCTTTCCAATAGATGCAACTCTAAGCGAGGTATTATTCGTAATTCTACTAGTCTTCGGAGGTAAACAGGGTACTTCTTTGGAGAAGATAGTCAAGACACAAGGAGATTACCGAGATTTTCCAAATCTCAGGCTCCGGTTCGTCTATCATTGCCTCTGTCAGATAAGTGACACATTTGCTTTACAAATTCATGGATACCTTATTCAGTGACACTTAATTGGACATTTCCATTCTGGATATCTTCTTTGAATACCATTAGCTGACTTTGGTGCAATATGAACATTGGGATATCTCGGTGGTTCCATGCATTAAACCTCCATACTGATCAGGCATGGAAGCAATCTATGGAACACATTAAGATACACCAATCCTCATATGGCGCTTTTATCATGCAGTCAGGTATTCGCAGTTGATAAACATCAATGAGATAGCAAATTCACATATACCGATGCATTCCATCTGGAGAGTGAGTACTCTTAGAATTTTATGACTGAAGATTTCTGACAGAAACAGAAGAAATGGTTCTTATGATTTTTGTCTGTAAGTTTTACCTTACACTCAATATCTAGGGTTCTTATGGAAGATTTTAAAAGTTTGCTATACATACCATTTATGAAGGATTTATCGGTACCCGAGTCGAAACAGAACACTTAGCATTTATATTACTGATAAATGACAAGGAACGTACCTGGTGTCATTTATTGATATGAACTACCTCTGGCATCCACCAGGAGAGCTTAAGCGCTTTCATTCTTAGGCTTTTTATCCTTAGTCGCACCTCCCTTGACATAATTAGGGCATGTAGTCTTGATGTGGCATTTCTCATTACTGCCGTAGCAGATCGCATTCTTTATGTCCTTGCAATCCAACATTTTGTGCTCCCTTGATTTGCATATCCCACAAGCCCTAGACTGCGATGGGGATTTGGGTTCGAACCTGCACTTCCTAGATGGTGCTTCTTGCAAGGTCTTGCATACAGGTTTCTTGTCGGACTTTTGTTTGTTCTCCTTAAAGCTTAAGCTTACCCTTTTCTTAGAAGTCTGGGAGTTACCTTCCTCCCTGTTCCTTTTTAGTTCATTCTTTGCATCCGAGGCATGAACAAGATACTCCTCGTGGGTAAGGAAGTGTGGTTTCAAATGGGATTTGGAACAAGTAGCATTGGGTTCTTTAAACTTTTTCACGACCTTTCTTACAACTTTTCCAACAGTTGCGTCTATCATAGCTTGGAGAACATTTTTGTTAATTTTGAGGTTCACAATTGTTTCATCATTAGCATGCATCACATCGTCAATGGCGCGATCGACAGTTGTCTTATCCGAGTTTGTCATACTCAAGACTTGGTTCCTAACACCAAATGAAACAATTACTTAGTTGGACTACAACAGCTATTCATCATTCTGATGACTTAACATATACTAACCATGGTATCACTAAATCATACAGGTTAATATAGTACGGACATTCTTAATGAACGTTATTTAAATATATATCAATCATATTTAGCCTAGGCCATAAAAAGACCATCAATGGCATTTAAGGTTTGGACCTAGTCCATTACCTTTTTGACAGAGGATCAAAATGTCACATCTGTCTAGATCATATCGCTGATTTTGGATAGCTTGAAAGCTTGCCATAAGGATATTGGAAAAGAGTGATTCCTAATAGATATAAAGTATCCATCTAAAATCGATGAAGTAGTCTCTAAAGTATCATCGGCTAATTCTACCTTGCGTTATATGTCTAGAGTCCTAATAGGCGGATACAACAGTTTACAATATTTATTATCCACAATAGACTTATCTGCGCCAGAATCAAACAAATTCCCACTTAAACATCATTGATAAGGAAAGGTACCTGTTATGATGTTATCATTCTGTACTTTCTCCTGGGTGTTCATCTGGAAGACTCACGCGTTTGATTTCTTGGCCTCTTCAGGCTTCTTCTGATTCTTAGGGCAGTTAGTCTTGATATGCCCCTTCTCGTTGCAATCATAACAGGTTGCGTCTTTTAACTTCGTACAATACAAGGTTTTATGTTCCTTAAACTTGCAGATCCCACAAGGTAGAGGCTGGGATTCAAATCTGCATTTCCCGAGGTGGTATTTCCTACAGGTTTTGCACCTGGTCTTTTCACCTGACTGTTGGTTGTCCTTCTTAAACCCGGAACTCTTCTTATGACCAGAGTTCCCCTTTCTCTTATTATCGAAGCGATTAGAATTTTCATCCTCCCTTTTACGCTTTCCATCATCAGAAGCTTTGGCAGCCTTGTTTCTAACCACATCAAGTGTGGAAGATAGTGACAGATCTGCTGTTGATCTGAACGTGGTAGGTCTCGATGCCTTCACACTTGCCTTAATTTATGGAGCAAAACCTCCAATAAATCGAGCTATACGTTTCG
The DNA here is from genome assembly GCA_030545235.1 of Helianthus tuberosus. Lineage (NCBI taxonomy): Eukaryota > Viridiplantae > Streptophyta > Magnoliopsida > Asterales > Asteraceae > Helianthus > Helianthus tuberosus. The sequence continues at coordinate 9,757,165 of CM060362.1, forward strand.
GTTCCGGTGTAACCAAGTATGGAACCAGTCGAGACATGGTATTGAAACTTGTAAGATATGTCTGACAATCTAAGTTCTTCATGACCAATGTCAAGAAATCAATCTCAATTTTCTCAACTTCATGTTGAGGACAAAAATTTTCTTTGATAAGAGTAACAAACTGATCCCAGGTCAAGTTGTACAACGGGGTCTTCCCTGTGGCTTGGATTAGTGACCTCCACCAAGCTAGAGCTTCTCCTTTAAATGATTGAGATACAAACTTCACAATGTCTTGTTCGGCACAACCACTAATATCAACAAAAGTGTCCATTTCATCGAGCCATGTCATGCAATCGATGGCTCCTTTCTCCCCTGTGAAGTCTCTGGGCTTGCAGGAGACAAAATATTTATACGAACCGGTTTTGAACCGAGTCTCCTTATTGAGCTCAACCTGTCTAGACGGGACACTCTTCTGATTTGAAGAATGATATGATTCACTCTTGTGAGTTGTATGGGTCTTAGAGGGTGATGTTGTACGTTGTACAGATATGGTCCTGCTACGGGAATCACTTGATCCATTATCTCGCCTATCCAGAGCTCGAGTAACGACATTATCTATTAATTCCTGCAGTTCTGCTCCAGTCATATTAATCCTGGTAGTATCATGATTCTCCCTCAGGTGGCTGTTAACTTCGTCAGATCCAGCCATGTAGCTTGATTGCTACATAAATTATTGACAAGGATTTATTCAGAGGTTTAATATGGAATTGTCTTTTATGGCAATTCATTAACCATGGTAACTTAAGCCATATTGGTTAATTTGATTTATTTAAATTTTTATCATATTTTATCCCAGTTATAAACTATTACGGATAATAGGGTGGCATACAAAAGGCCTAGTCACAAGGACGATTTTAATTCATAAGCCATGATTTTATAGAATCAAGGCATTAAGGTTTGAACATAGTTCATTATTACCTTCTCTTGACATAGAGTCGTAGGCTACTACTGTCTTCTTTGTCTCAGAGGACAATAATCATGCCCCGTAGGCACTTCATCACAAATGGATGTTTAATATATGAGCTTCTTAACTGATGATTTGAACCCATGATTCTAGATCATTAGGCTAGATAAGGGATTGAAAAATCCCAATATAAAGATGACAAGTGTGATTTTATCGCATCACTGTTGTCAGGAGTGTTAACATGTTTTCAGGTGTTAACAAGGATCTGAATCTCTTTTAAATAGGTTTTACCATCATAGCTAGGTCTTTAATGACATATAAGCTAGGTTATACCTTTTAAGATTCTTTTAATATATACTGACAGATCAATCACAAAAAGGAATGATACTTTGATTTATTTCATATACTATATTCATATATAATGATAAAAATGAAATTTGAATAAAACGTTCCAATAAATTTTAAAAAGGAGTACATAATTACCCCAAACGGGACTGTGAAAGAAATAACAATGTCCACGAAGGGACTAAAAGATAAATATGTCCTTATAAGGACTACTTAGGAAACGGAATTCAGCAAAAGGAGTTTCTTCTTCACTTTATTTCTGAATGTTTTCTCCTTGGTTGTTCGTTTATCCTAGCCGCGGCACGAAGCTCGGCATTTCTAGGCTTTGTATGTGGAGAATTTCCATTACGGCTTCTGTGCTTGGCGACATATTCAAAATACATAAAATCGAAAACAATATTTACTGAATAGGGATGAAAGTATTCCTATGTTAAGTCTAGACTCAAAAGGTCAAGGAATGTGCTACTGTGTTATTGAGATTAAACACAAAAGGCTAGTGTTTAATTCACTCAATGTTGGCTCTGATACCAACCTGTCATACCCCGATATTTCCACGTATTACCAGTGGGCCCGGTGGGGAGTATCGTGACGTAGTTGATATCATCATAGTCAATAATCACAGTTTATATGCACAGCGGAAGTCTAAAGTAAAGATAATACAAACCGACTCGAAACTATAATAAAATATTACACAACGGTTGTATAAGGATCCGCAGGCGGATCTTAAAACAGAAATATAAACATTGTTCAACAGACTTTAGACGCCTAGAACTTGCAAGATTCCTTATTAACGCCCTGAGCTCCCAGCCAATTACGTACAGTTCCTGCCACTTAACTTTTTTTTAAAATACGTCAGTTTACACTGGTAAGTACAATTAACTTACTCTTTTGAAAAGTGTTTATGAAAATTGATTTAAATGCACAAGGCACAAATATTATTTTATAACTTGGGACGATTATATAAAAATAATCTTGTATACAGATTTATATGTTCATTATACATTCAGGGCCCGATGTTAGAAACCGAGTCAATATTAACAGACACACCACAAGTATAGGGCCACAAGAGAGTAAGAAACCGTTTTCCTTACGCAACTGTCAGGTGTATGCCTACACCCCGTGCTTAAGACATGCCATTTCTTAATAATGATGCCAAGGATATCCGGGACATGGTCATTAACCCCCAAAGGCCTTTATTTCAAACAAGACAGATTAAAACGGGTTACCTCAATAATTTAACCACTAATCGATTAAACATTCGATACCCGACCAAGCGGTATTATTATAATACCGTATCCCAAGCCCGTATAGAGAAAATAAGTTAAAAGTATTTACCTGAGCTAAATGTAATTTTAATCTCAGCCGTATATTCAAATCAGCAAGCACAAGTACCTCTACTGAGGCTCTCAATCTAGAACGAAGGTTTTTATTAACATATTAGATTCCTAACGGATCTTATTTAAGTTGTAACTTAGACCAGTTAGTTTTAAGGAAAGGTTTACGGTTCGAAATGCTAGATTAAGCGAAAACCGGATTAGAATGTGATTTAGACCCGAAAAGTATGGAGACTTGTATAATGTGGGTAAACTAAACACCTTCTGAATTTTGAAGTGAAAATGATAAGGTTTGACCTGTTTCGGTTAATTTATGCAATCTACTTACATAAACCGTACCGAATGCGAAAATGCATAACGGGTAACCAAATGAGTCTTGAACATGTTCCACAAGTTGATATGCCTTAAATATGTTGTGATATCAGTAGTATATCTTCCATTATGCCCAAAACAGATTTAAAATCAATTTAAGCCCTGTAGAGGTATTTTTGTCATTTTAAAGATTATAAAAGAGGTTTAAATGACAATCTGAGGTTCTGGTCTAAAAGGATCAGTAAAAATATTTATTTTAATAAGTTACATCAGTAAGATATCATACATATGTGAAATTTATCATTTATGACCAAACTATGCACCGTAGGGGCATTTTGGTCATTTCACATAGGCTTTAAGGGTCAAATTTCGAAATCTGAGTTCAAAACTTTTACTTACTGTTAAAGTATAAAAATTTATTCATAACATCAGTAGGTAACAAGTCTTGGGTGCCAAATATGGTTTTAAACCATACTATGCGCCTAAATCGCATAAAAGTCGGTATTTGACGGTATTCGGGTTAAATAAGTAAATCCGAGATTTTGAACAGCCTTTACTGTTTAAAATAATTTATTTAATATATAAAATCAGTAGAAAAAGGTTTGATATGTAAAGGATGTGTAAAACTCATTTTATTAGACAAAAGGGCATAACCGTCAATTACCGAGTCAATGCAAGAACCCTATGTTATGATCAGTTTATAATTAAAAAAAAATCTTCAAAAATCCCTAAATATTATATTACATTTGTGGGTAAAAGGTTTGGTGTAAAAATTTGTGTTTAAATAGGTTTTATGCCGAAAATGCCGATTAATTAATAAAAAGGCTTTCAATTTACGATATTGGGCATAACTCCTAATTTAGACCACAAAATGATGTCAAATTTTTAGGACATGTTTATAATTCAGTAATAAAGGTTTTCTTCCTCTCACATTTTCAAAAATCTCGTTTTAATATCAAAAGGGTATAATGGTCAACTTTTAAGCATTTAACGAAAACATGCAATGAACTAGGATTTCTATGGAACCAGGTTGTATAACCTCAGAGGGTTATACTAACCTATAACATGGTCCTAAAGGAACCCTAAGGCATATCTAAACTATTCGAAATCGGGTCAGTACTGAAACTCAAAGTAGAAGTCAACTTTTGCGATTTCGGTTGCGAACCGAGTCTTAACTTAGAATTGTCGGGTTGAACATGCCTAGACATGTTCAATTAATATTTACCAAGTTATTTAAGTGACAAAACTGATTTTATTGCCTTTACATCATTAGTTATGAATTTTATTTAAAAACCGACTCGTTTGACTTTTATATTAATTATTTGACCCGACAATTAACTAAGCAAACGTGGTAATTAGGAGGTGCCCTTTTGTGGGTTTAATACCTTCCTAATTACGATCACGTAGCCATGTCCGTTGCAAACAATGGCTCGACCGATTAAAAGTCAAAGCGTTTATCGCAAACGCTTGACTTTTTGGCTTTCAAAGCCAAATAAAAATAACTAGCCACAAGAGGCACTTACAAAGGGTCCAAAGGACTAAAGGAAGTTCCCAAGATGGCCAGGATCCTCCTTAAATCAGAGAGCAAGAGCAGAAATGGAAGAGGTGTGAGTTGCAATGAAAGTGGGGAAGGGTATTTAAAAGTTTTTTAAGTCTGTTAAGGTTGTTCATCGAAAACCGAGCTTTGATCTGGGCCGTACAAGTGTGCCCATGGTTTTAGAATACCATGGGTGCCCAAAACCAGCCCCTAGACTTGATAAAACCATTTGCAAAACAATAAACCAGCAGCTGAATTAAATTCTGCTGTTTTGCAGGTCTGATGGGCTTACACAGCCCGCGTAGACCCAGAAGGACCTTTACGCGGCCCGCCACAATAGACCAGCTCAGCCACAACTTTCAGAAATTACAGTTTCAGTCCCTGCATATTGTTTAGGCCCATTTTGACACGTTTGAGGCCTGTTAAGCCATTTTCATGGCTCAACAATGATTCCTAAACATAGGGGACATAAAACATGCTCAAAAATATGCCGGATGTCGGTTCGTTTGGTCGTACGGTCCTGTTGTTCGGCTAATTACGACGAAACACGAACGGACGCGAAAAACGATCCAAATTACGCGACGAATGGAAATTTATCATGCCAAACACTAAAATAAAATACTTTAATGATTACATAAATTTTTGGATCTCCGGATATATTCAGAACGTAATATATGCGCGAAAATGCAAACTTATGCACTTTTTGACGCTTTTAGTCCCTGTTGATCAATTAAGTTTATTTTTGCGCACCAAACACCTCTAAGCCTATTTCTACGCTATGTAAAGGATATTTAGGGCATGTTTAACTTATGATCATATTGTGGAAGGTTCGATATCATACGAATCGACAGACTTTTGCAGTTTGACGCAATTAGTCCCTTTAATGCGCAAACTTGCGAATATCATTGTTTAATAGCATTGAAGCGTTATCTAATCCATAAGAGGCATTCATGAATGTATTATTAATCATCACGATGCTTTGGGTTCGTTAGAAGGTCATTCATAGGTATAATTAAACATATTGACACTTTTAACCACTTAAACTTGCAAAGTTGCACATAATGTCACTTAAAGGCATAAAAACCTTATACGGCTAATACTTGGCATTCCTGAGAGTGTAATCAAATGTCATGAAGCTCCCGGTTTTTAAAAAGATCACTCAGAGGTAAGAATTAACATGTTGACACTTTTAACCCTTCATCGCGCAACCTTTCAATTAATTACGCAAACGGCTACTCTTGATCAACAAGTGGCTCATATGTGAATAGGAACACTTTGTAACGTCATTCAAAGGCTCGTACTAAGCTCGTTGACACTTTTAGTCCTTTTGCATTTAAAGTTTTTGATTTTTCAAAAACTTAGTTCCTTAAATTCAACGTTTGACTTTATTAGGGTTTATTACACGTGTTAATACATCATTGGACGTGATTTTACGAGGTGTTACATTTATCCCACACTATATAGCTTAACTGAAAACCGAACCGTTAATCAAAATTAACCATAATCGATAAAACCGATGGTTTTGGTTAAATGACTCAAATTAACCGACCATTCAGTTATGGTTATGGTTACGGTTAACGTGTTCATTAATCAATTGTAATTGAACCAAACCTTCTATGCTTATGCTTTTCTAGCTTTTAAAATGTAAATTAGACCTATCTGAAGTGGTTGCTAATTTGGGGGAAAAAATAAACAAAACAAGTGTAACGTTTGTGTTTATTTTGTCTTAGTTTTCACATAAAGATTTATTAACAATATATCTTTTAAATTTTCGAAAATAATATCTTCATCAATTGATTTGTGGTTACAATCGGACCCATGATGCATAACTCCAATTTAATTAACAAAAGTTGTGGCTTGGAACACCATAGCAAAACTATTTTTAGCTATAACAAAACAAAAAAAGATAATTAAAAGATACAATGGATACTTAACCTAAATCAACCCACAACCAACGATTAACCAAAGTTAATGTCACACCCCAACCAATGGCAGAAACATCGGGATGAGACGAAGTGTGAAGATTGCAAGAGACTTCATAACGCTATTTGTGACATTATTTAATAAACCGATTTCATTTCATAAGTAAATGATCAACAATACAAGAAATTCAAAGAACAACAAATTCAAAGGAAATACATAACAACATAATTAAAATTTGATACAACATATTAAACCTAAACGTCTATATGTGTATCTAGGCATCAACACTACTTCTTTTCATAGCAACGTCATCATCAACCTGTAACATGTTTAAAATACAATTCAATGCAAAAGCAAAGGCGAGTACACAAGGTTTAAATAGTATAGCATAAGTATAAAGCATTTTACTCGAATCCACATGGCAATTTGTATACAAGGTAACTAGCATGCATAACATTACGTCTAAACCCAAAGTGTCCACTAGTATTTAGCATCCCTCGATACCGAAGTAATCGAGACCGTATAGTATATTGACTTAACAAACCCCCGTCGGGTGGTGTGCTACTCCTATAGCTCTAAAATTGACGGATGTTACAGTCTCCCCTACTTTAGGAGATTTCGTCCTCGAAATCTAAGATTAACGTATTTGCATAAAAATTTAGAACAATCCACATGACATACTTAGTTAACAAGATTAACGTATCCCTGGCATGTGAATAGACAGGTCAACCCATCGTGTATGTTAAGGTGTCGCTTCTTACGAAATTAATGACAAGTTTATCACATAAAGAATGTCCAAGTAACACGAATCCAGTATAACATATTAGCATGTGACGTGCTTGTCGTGGTACACGCAAATTTAATCCAAATAACAACTATTAGATAGTGGTAAATGGGTATCGAACTCAGGGAGTATGTGGAAAACGTGTTATTTGAAAATAAATAAAAACTTGGCAAAATTTAAAAATAATTGTACAAAGTAAATTTAAGACTTGGATTGATTGTTTGATTTATAAAAATAAGACTATTGATTTAATTTCAAAATAAGAATTTAGTTTGTAAACAATTTAAAAACAAATGACCATCCTAGATTTCCAGTTTAAATCGACATTCATGTTTTAGTTCAACTAGAAAGAACCACATAGACATGGTTCATGTGTAGTTTTTTGTTTGTGATAAAAGGGAACTAAGTACTCGAATGTGAGGTTGTTACCCGATGATCTATTACTTTGGTTGTGATAAAAGGGAACTAAGTACTCGGGTTATTAGAACGCGAGGTTGTTATCCGATGATCAATTAATATCCAACCCTTAACCCGCCCATGATATCTCGATTATTATTAACACCAAGAACTTATGGTTTAGATTATGATTGAAATACAAAGTAACAATTTACAAACAAATATCAACACACCATAATAAACAAATCACAAGTATAAGTTTATTATTCTAGAAATAAGAACAATAACATAAATGTCTCAAACAAACTTTCAATCTAGGATGATCATTATAACGTTTAGCTACTCATAATAGATAATAACACACTTGAACAAAGCATTAACACTACTTAAAACATAATACAAGACTTACTAGAATGGAAATCACGAATCTTAACCGAACTTGGGTCGATTAGGACTAGAACCGAAGGCTTCCAAACTTCCCGAGAGCTCCGAGGGACTTCACCGGCACTTCCGGGTGATCAAACTTGCCTAATAGCAGGCTTAGGAGTGGTATTTCGTATTAGAAATGGTGTGATTTTCGATTGAGTATGCATGGCTATTTATAGTGAAAATTTTTGGCATCTGGGCATCGCTTGCGCATCGTAGCAGTATGGGTGCTACGATGCGCAAGCCCACGTTTTGTTAAAATAAGCAGCCGACACATCTCTTGCGCATCGTAGCCGTAGGAGTGCTGCGATGCGCAAGCACACGTTATAACAACTCCATCAACTGCTCCATTGGAGCGGCGCCGACAATCCTTGCACATCGTAGCACTTGGACTGCTACGATGCGTAAGGCTTCTGCTGCTGAAATTCTTCATAACACACTTACGCATCGTAGCAATTCAAGTGCTACGATGCGTAAGGGTTGGATTAGGTCAAAATTTGTTTTTATCATAACTTTCTCGTTTCAACTCCGTTTTCTTCACCGTTTTCGCTCACATTCTCGTAATTTCATCCCCTATCATGTCATCATCTTAATTCTTCAATTCCAATAATTGATTTTATTTATGCACCGTATTCCTTCCATTTTAAGCTCCACTTGTACCTGAAACACAAACAACTGTAGTTATCTAATTCTAGACAATTACCCGATTAAATGTAGGATTTTAATATCGTTTATACCACTTAAGGGTTGTCCTACGGACTACCCGTCACATCCCCACACTTAACCGTTGCTTGCCCCAAGCAACTCGTTCAAACACTATTTCATAACCAAAGCGATCAATTTATGCAAACCAAGCTAAACAATTATTCCTTCTACTAACTTTCAATCATACCACAAGACACACCCCTCACAAAAGATCTCGGTGACAAGAAATAATAGCACAATATGCTAGAACACTCAATGCACGTGTGTGTATGTGCGACAATAAGCTTGTATAAAAATCAAATCTCCTCCAATATCTAGCATGCTTATGAATCAAAGAAACTTACGGGTTGTAACGGGGCTATGTGTAAAGGTAGGAAAATAGTGGGATATATATGTAAGTAGCTAATTGATTTAACCCGGTTTTTATTTCTACTACACAACAAAATAACATCAACAATATACAAAACATCAAAAACTTCTCAACTTTTATTACAAACAATTGCTTCTTTTTGCATTTTTCTCAAGGTTTTCTTCTTTTTCTTGCTTTTTTTTTTTAACATTTCAAAATTTAACAATATATGTAACAACATTAACATTATAAACTAAATTTCCTAAACCGGGTTGAATCAAAACGGTAACGTTTTGAAAGAAGTAGGTTTGGGTCACAACCGAATGGTATAAGGTTCAAACATGGCTTTCTAAAGACCAAACCCCCGCCCCTCACAATACCAAGCTCATATATGTAAAGAATGAGGTCCAACCCACCAATCCCACACTTTCACACATCCAGACGAGGCTACCTAAAAGTCCCCTATTATTTTCACAAGCATGCTAACTCTAGGATTTAACAAGAATTTGTACACAAGTTCTATTAACACAATACACACACCACCACTCAACACAAAAGAATATTTATAATAATCATATGTGGCTCAATTCTCCCCAAGAAAAGATTAGGAATGGGTGTCGGTGTGTCAAGCGGAAGAAGATCAAGTTTTCAAATTTTTAACAATTTTCACTTGGATTTACAAAAAATTTTAAATTTCTCAAAAATTTCCCACATCCCCACACTTGAGATACATTGTCCCAATGTATGGTTTTGAGGGAAAGATCGCTTTAAAAACATCATTTTTTTTTTTTCAAAAACACCACCTACTAACACAACTCATTAAACAAACACATCATAACACCACCCAACAGCCCAACCATAAACTTTAATATGAATATGTGTAAAGGTGCACAAAATAAGAACAAGACACGACCTGATCAGTAAATCAGCAGTGTTGGTAGTGATGCAGCTGCAGTAATGGGACAGGAACATAAACATCTCTTGGATTCGCTGATATCTCTACGGGAATGTTGCAAAACATCCCCACACTTGAATCATTGCATCCGCGAAGATTGGAACGTAGTAACCTGTCAAAACACAAACACACAAAACAAAACAAAACAAAATAAAACAAAACAAAACACACAAAACATGAATACAATACCTCCTCGGGTTGCCTCCCGAGAGCGCTAAGTTTAAAGGTCTTCAGCCAGACCATACTTGGGCCTTTTTCAAGTTTCCTCATCATCAAGTGAGGGTAGAATGTAACCCACTTTATCAAGCTCAAGATTGTTGATGTCGTTACCTTCCAAATACGGTTTGAGCCGATGCCCGTTCACCGTTTGCTGCTTGTTTGTTTGTTCGTCTTAAATATCGACATCGCCAAATCTCCCCACTCTTAGGATGATGTAAGGACCCATCCATTTGCTCTTGAGTTTCCCTGCAAACATCTTTAACCTTGAATTATACAACCATACCTTTTGACCCACTTCGAAGTTCTTTTTCCTTATCTTTGCATCATGAACTTTCTTCAGTTTGTCTTTGTATGCAGAAGCACATTCGTAGGCTTCATCTCTGATTTCCTCGATCTCGTTCAATTGTAACTTTCTTGCTCGACCTGCTTTGTCATAATCTGCATTGACAGTTGTGATGGCCCAATACGCTCGATGTGCTAACTCCATTGGTAGATGACACCCCTTTCCATACACCATCCGATAAGGGGTAGTACCAATTGGAGTTTTGTAGGCCGTTCGATATGCCCACAACGCATCGTCAAGTTTACTTGACCAATCTTTTCTATCCGTTCTTACCGTCTTCATGAGGATTTCTTTAATTTGACGGTTGGATACTTCAACTTGTCCGCTTGTTTGCGGGTGGTAAGGTGTTGCCACTCGATGGTTCACATTATATCTTTTTAACAATTTAGCAAAATTAAAATTTTTGAAATGTGAACCGCCATCATTTATTATTACCCTTGGCACACCGAACCGAGCAAATTTGTTAGTTTGAACAAACTTACATACCACAGAGTGATCATTGGTCCTTGTTGCGATGGCTTCTATCCACTTCGTCACATAATCTACCGCAACCAATATGTACAAGAACCCGTTCGAATTGGGAAACGGACCCATAAAATCTATTCCCCAAACATCAAATACCTCAACCACCAAAATTGGTTGTAGAGGCATTTCATTCCGCTTCGATATACTTCCCACTTTTTGACAATTGATGCAAAGTCGGGCAAATTCACGAGAGTCCTTGAAAATTGTGGGCCAATAAAACCCACATGAGAGAACCCGATAGCCTGTTTTGTGCCCACTAAAATGACCTCCGCATGCGGATGAATGAGCATGGGTCAGAATTTCCAACACTTCTGTCTCGGGCACACACCTTCGTATAACTTGATCCTTTCCAATTTTGAACAGATCCGGTTCATCCCAAATGTATTGCTTCACTTGACTCAAGAATTGTTGTCATCGTTTCTTGGTCCAATGACTTGGGATGGTACCTGTGGCTAAGTAATTTACATAATGAGCATACCATGGTGCAACAAAGGTGGAAACAGCTAACAATTGTTCGTCAGGAAACCGTTCATTGATTTCACTTGGGTCATCAGCACCTTCCAATGGAATCCGAGACAAATGATCAGCTACAACATTTTCACAACCCTTTTTGTCCCGGATTTCTAGATCAAATTCTTGCAACAAAAGCACCCAACGAATCAACCGGGGCTTTGCATCTTTCTTTTGCATGAGATATCGGACCGCACTATGATCCGAATAGACCACCACTTTGCTCCCCCAAATGTATGCACGAAATTTATCCAAAGCATACACCACCGCTAACAATTCTTTTTCGGTTGTGGTGTAATTGAGTTGCTCTTCAGATAAAGTTTTGCTTGCATAATAAATCACCACCGGTTTTTTATCAACCCGTTGACCCAAAACTGCACCAATGGTAGTGTCGCTTGCATCACACATTATTTCAAACGGCTTTGACCAATCCGGTGGTTGCAAAATAGGAGCTTTGACCAAGTGTTCCTTCAAAACAGTGAAAGCTTGCATACACTCATTAGTAAAATCAAATGGGACATCTTTTAATAACAAGTTGCATAAAGGTTTGGTGATAACACTAAAGCCTTTTATGAAACGTCTATAGAAACCCGCATGTCCCAAAAATGACCTTACACCCTTAACATTTTTCGGAGGTGGCAAAGATGCTATTACCCGTATTTTTGCCTTATCCACCTCCATTCCCCTTTCAGAAATTACATGACCCAACACAATGCCCTCTTGCACCATGAAATGACTTTTCTCCCAACTAAGCACTAAATTTTTCTCAACACATCTTTTTAAAACTTTTTGTAATTCGTTGAGACAAGATTCAAAACTAGTGCCAAAGATTGAAAAGTCACCCATAAATACTTCGAGCGACTCTCCAATCATATCCGAAAAAATACTCATCATACATCGTTGGAAAGTTGCCAGAGCATTGCACAAGCCAAATGGCATCCGCCGAAAGGGAAAGGTTCCATATGGACAAGTGAAAGTGGTCTTGTGTTGGTCATCCGGGTGTATTGCTATTTGATTGTAACCCGAATACCCGTCCAAAAAGCAGTAATATTTTTGACCCGATAATTTTTCAATGATTTGGTCAATAAAAGGTAGCGGGAAACGGTCCTTAGAAGTGGCGGCATTCAATTTTCGGTAGTCAATACATATACGCCACCTGGTGACTGGTCGGGTGGCAATTTGTTCACCACTTTCGTCCTTGACTACTTGAATGCCGGCCTTCTTAGGCACAACTTGGGTGGGACTCACCCAAGCACTATCCGAAATCGGATAAATGATTCCCGCGTCCAACCATTTGATTACCTCTTTTTTAACTACCTCCCTTAGGTTCGGATTTAATTGCCTTTGAGTTTCTCGTGTTGGTTTGGCATCTTCGGTGGTAATAATCTTGTGCATGACAAATGATGGACCAATTCCTTTGAGATCGGCAATCGTCCATCCAATAGCTCCTTTGTTTTCTTTCAAAACTTCCAACAGTGCTTGCTCTTGCGCCAACTCTAAATTAGAGGCAATAATGACAGGTAAAGTGTCATTATCCCCTAAGAACGCATACTTCAAATGGCTCGGCAAGTCTTTAAGTTCCAACTTTGGCGGTTCCTCTAATGATGGTTTGGTACCCGAATTTATTTCCGCCGGTAAGCCTTCAAATTGATGAGTCCATGGCGGTCGACCTTCCTTCAAGGCCATGGCATCTTGTTTTTCTTCTTCAACCCGTAGTGCATAAGCATGTACCTGTTCAGAAAAATCACACAAACAAATATCCATACCATCCTCCTCGTACTCATGCGGGTTGCATCCATCAACTATATCTGCCATGAAACACTCATCAACACCATTAACATTAGAATTGTTAGTGAAAACATTCAAACGCATTTTTCGATTCCCAAAGGTCATGTCGACTGTACCAAATCTACAATCGATCACTGCATGTGCGGTGCTAAAAAATGGCCCGCCCAAAATTACGTTTTGTTGTTGTTTTGGGTCCGCGGACGAGTAGTCCAAGACTAAAAAGTCAACAGGGTAATAAAACTCATCAATTTTAACAATCACATTTTGAACCATCCCCCGGGGTAACTTATGAGACAAATCGGCCAAAACAACCGTTGTCTCCACCCTTGCTAATGGACCAAAATCATATTGGTCATATAAGCCCCCCGGTAAAATGCTAACTCCGGCTCCAAGATCTAATAACGCCTTTGCCATTTGAAAGTTACCAACTTGTATGTTAATTAGAGGCGTGCCCGGATCTTGGAGCTTAGGAGGAAGCTCCCCATTCAAAACCGCACTTACTTGTCCGGTTAAATCTACCCGCTTAGGCATTTTCTTCTTTTGTTGCCTCTTTTGTGTGCATAATTCCTTAAGGAATTTAGCATAAGCGGGTACTTGTTTTATTGCATCAAGGAGTGGGAGGTTAATTTTAACTTGTTTAAACATATCCCAGAACTCTTCTTTTTGGGGACCTCTTGATGTAATAAAATTTTTCTTTCCCGGGTCAAGTAAAGCCGATGGAAATGGGACTTGACTCGGTTCACCCTCAACTTTTTCGTTTTCACCCAACCCCGGTTTGTTAACATTTGTTTCTTTAGGTTTAACCGGTGAAACTTCATTATCACTATCATTACCCGTGATGTCCTCAACTACCCCCTCAACCAATTCGGGTGACAAATTGGCCTTAAATTCTTTTCCACTTCTTAAAACACTAACATGATGAACATTAACATTACCTCGTGACGAACCGTGTGAAGGATTTACCTTGGTGTCACTAGGAAGTTGACCCTTGTTTTTCTTAAATTCCGCCACATCGGTTGCCAATTGACCCATTTGGGTTGTTAGTGATTGGATGGTTTTGTCACGAACCTCATCCTTTTGCATTCGAACTTCATCAAGTTGGTTCCGTTTTTGCGTCTCCGTTTGCATGCTTTTTAGCATTTCCATCATCTCATTTCCACCTGAAGACCTTCCTTGTTCTTGACCTGTTTGATATGGCTTTTGATAGCCTTGGTTGTTCCCACCTCGATATCCACTTTGATTGTTGTAAGGTTGGCGCGAACCAAAGTTACCTTGGCTACCTTGAAAGTTCGGGTTAGATTGATTTGAAGAGTTCCCATACCGAAAATTTGGGTGGTTCCTCAACCCGGGATGGTAGGTATTAGAATTCATGTTGTTGTAATTTCTATCACCCCCTCCTTGATCTTGAACCGCATGAACTTCTTCATATTGCCCTTCCACCCTTCCTTGGCAATTTTCAGCCGCATGACCTATTTCATTACACAAAGCACAAACATCATAAATTTGGTTAGTAGTTTGAACATTACCATCATGTATTGCGTGCACTTGAGGACGGGCAATGGCCGGTCGTGCTCTTCTCGATGCTTGAGCTTTTCTTTTTGATGTAATTGCCATTTGTTCCAAAAACTCCCAGTCGTCTTGCTCATAGTTCATACCAAAAGTGCCACCTGTAATAGACATTAAATCACAAGCATCTTCGGCACTCAATCCCTCGTGGAAAGCATTCATCAATTCCCAAAGTTCAATCCCATGGTGAGGATAATTCTTGATCATCATGTTGAAACGCTCAAAGGCCTCGTGGAACATTTCACCTTGTTGTTGTTGGAAACTTCTCAACCCCTTCCTAGCATCATTGGTCTTTTGAGCGGTGAAAAATTCATCTAGAAAAATTTGTTGCATCTCCGCCCAAGTGTAAATGGATGCTGAAGGCAAAGTATAGAACCACTTCTTTGCTTTGTCTTCCAAAGAAAATTGAAACAAGACTAGTTTGACATCATCAGCCGAAAATCCTTGACTCCCAAATGTGTTGCAAATTGAGTCATAAGCTTCCAAGTGAAAATAAGGTTCCTCCGTTGCTAGACCCTTATACTTCGGCAAACTTTGCAATGCATTGGTTCTCACTTCAAAAGTTCTTCCTTGATCATTGTGAGGAATAACTACCGATGAAGGGTTGTGTGTGATTACCGGTCTAAAATGCGCTTCAATGCCTCTCGCATGTTCTCTAAGATGTCTTCTTGGCACACCCAACCGAGCCCTTGGTCGAACAGGAACCATTGGCCTTGGTATATGCCCTTGTGGTGCAAATAGTTGTTGAATTGGTCTTTGGAATTGTGGTTGTACATTTTGAGGACGAACTTGTTGCAATGGTATAGGGCGTTGCACTGGCGGGCCTCTTGGTCGTCTCTGTTGGGGTATAATTTGTTGTTGTGGCATTCCACCAACACTTGCCATCCCTTGAGGTTGGCTTTGCACATAACTGAATTCTCCTTGGTCCCCATCACCCATATATGCATATCCTTCTTCTTCGTAACCTTCAAATTCCTCATATCCTTCTTCGTATCCATCTCCTCCCATACCCGAAGATTGCCCAATCGGAAGAGTCGAATATTGGAAACCCGATTGATTCGATGGTCTAAATGTAGACGTAGCATGAACAATA
Organism: Helianthus tuberosus; assembly: GCA_030545235.1. Taxonomy (NCBI): domain Eukaryota; kingdom Viridiplantae; phylum Streptophyta; class Magnoliopsida; order Asterales; family Asteraceae; genus Helianthus; species Helianthus tuberosus. The sequence goes on from CM060362.1 coordinate 9,773,218, forward strand.
GTTGAACCTTGTGGTAATGTATAGGTTGAAGATGATTGACCGGAAACTGGGAAGAAATGAGTAAGTGGTGGTATTGTAGTGGAAGGATTAAAGGTAAGTGTAGGCTCTTCTTGAGTGGTGATTGGTTGGGTGATGTTGGTTGGTGTTGTGTCATGAGGTGATTTAAGAATTGTAGTAGAAGGCGTAGTGGTGTTTGGTATAGTTGTGTTTGGTGAAGGATGAATGAATGATGGTATGAAAGGTGGTATAAGTTCACCTGTAGTGGGTGGTGGTTGTGGTGGATCCATGTATGGAATTGGTGTGATTGGTGTAGTTGGTGACCTACTGATTCTGTTTTCCCTTAGCAAAATTCTGTTTCTACTTAGTGTTTGTTCAATTTCTGGATCAAATGCCAATGGTGACAGATTACGAGAGCTTCTAGTATGCATGCACCTGTAAATACCTGCACACTAACACACCTAGCGTAAACCAGAAAAATAACAAATTAAAAAGATTACAAAGTAACACACGTTGCGCACTACTCCCCGGCAACGGCGCCAAAACTTGACGTGCTTGTCGTGGTACACGCAAATTTAATCCAAATAACAACTATTAGATAGTGGTAAATGGGTATCGAACTCAGGGAGTATGTGGAAAATGTGTTATTTGAAAATAAATAAAAACTTGGCAAAATTTAAAAATAATTGTACAAAGTAAATTTAAGACTTGGATTGATTGTTTGATTTATAAAAATAAGACTATTGATTTAATTTCAAAATAAGAATTTAGTTTGTAAACAATTTAAAAACAAATGACCATCCTAGATTTCCAGTTTAAATCGACATTCATGTTTTAGTTCAACTAGAAAGAACCACATAGACATAGTTCATGTGTAGTTATTTGTTTGTGATAAAAGGGAACTAAGTACTCGAATGTGAGGTTGTTACCCGATGATCTATTACTTTGGTTGTGATAAAAGGGAACTAAGTACTCGGGTTACTAGAACGCGAGGTTGTTATCCGATGATCAATTAATATCCAACCCTTAACCCGCCCATGATATCTCGATTATTATTAACACCAAGAACTTATGGTTTAGATTATGATTGAAATACAAAGTAGCAATTTACAAACAAATATCAACACACCATAATAAACAAATCACAAGTATAAGTTTATTATTCTAGAAATAAGAACAATAACATAAATGTCTCAAACAAACTTTCAATCTAGGATGATCATTATAACGTTTAGCTACTCATAATAGATAATAACACACTTGAACAAAGCATTAACACTTCTGAAAACATAATACAAGACTTACTAGAATGGAAATCACGAATCTTAACCGAACTTGGATCGATTAGGACTAGAACCGAAGGCTTCCAAACTTCCCGAGAGCTCCGAGGGACTTCACCGGCACTTCCGGGTGATCAAACTTGCCTAATAACAGGCTTAGGAGTGGTATTTCGTATTAGAAATGGTGTGATTTTCGATTGAGTATGCATGGCTATTTATAGTGAAAATTTTTGGCATCTGGGCATCGCTTGCGCATAGTAGCAGTATGGGTGCTACGATGCGCAAGCCCACGTTTTGTTAAAATAATCAGCCGACACATCTCTTGCGCATCGTAGCCGTAGGAGTGCTGCGATGCGCAAGCACACGTTATAACAACTCCATCAACTGCTCCATTGGGGCGGCGCCGACAATCCTTGCGCATCGTAGCACTTGGACTGCTACGATGCATAAGGCTTCTGCTGCTGAAATTCTTCATAACACACTTACGCATCATAGCAATTCAAGTGCTACGATGCGTAAGGGTTGGATTAGGTCAAAATTTGTTTTTATCATAACTTTCTCGTTTCAACTCCGTTTTCTTCACCGTTTTCGCTGACATTCTCGTAATTTCATCCCCTATCATGTCATCATCTTAATTATTCAATTCCAATAATTGATTTTATTTATGCACCGTATTCCTTCCATTTTAAGCTCCACTTGTACCTGAAACACAAACAACTGTAGTTATCTAATTCTAGATAATTACCCGATTAAATGTAGGATTTTAATATCGTTTATACCACTTAAGGGTTGTCCTACGGACTACCCGTCAGCATGCACGTGAAATAAATTCCAATTTTTTTTGAAAAGGGAAGTTCAATCATAAAGTTTCATTGAGAACGAAAAAAAGTTGGTAACTACCTCCGAGGTAAGGGAATCACCCCTAGCTCATTGGTGAAGTTGGAAAGTGAGTGGAGCTAATCATCAAGGTTAGGGAATCACCCCTATCTTGATGATAAGTTTCCATTTTTGGGAATATGAGTATTAACAAGCATCAAGGTGTATCAAAGTATTCATATATAATGGATTATTTTGTGCATTGCATAAAGAATAAGTTTAAGTGTAGTTTAATAGTAAAACATGTTACACCCAAAGTGTATTAAAAAGAAAATGGGTCAAGTGTACTCACGGTTTTGCAAGCTTTCCTACTTGAATCCGTGAAGAGTTGATTGATGGAGGGAACACCGAGATCACCCTATATGGGTAAACGAAAGTGCATGAGTGATTGGAATTAATGACGGAAGTTTTGATTTGGAATATAGAGTATGAGTTTATAATATCTTGTTAGTATATGTATGTATATGGATATATAGTATTTCTGAGCTAAGTCCATCAAGAGTATGTTAGATTGTTATGTTAGATAAGTTGAGCATGAAGAATTAACCTCACGGTATGATTCACCAAACATAAACCTTGCCACATTATCTTATGGTAGACTTTGGTTGGTTTTACCAAAACACGCGTCACCACAAGAACTACGGTAGATTTGGATGGTTTAATCATTTGTAGGTTGTATTAGACTTTGTTAACAGAATGTTTAGAGTGTTTTCACACCCCTAAACTCATAAGAATTAACCACACATAAGCACCACAATGATGGTTTTGATTATGGGCAAAGTAGGTACAAGATTCATGAAAGAAAGTTAAGAGTTTAAGAAGGTTAGAGTTTATTCTTCAAAAATAGGAAGTTTGGACCTCAAAATGATGTTGTTTTACCCTAGATTATCGAAGTAATCTGATGTAAACAATCCTAGAGGTGTCCTAAGCTTTGTAGAAGAAGAATTTATGCAGAAAAGATGAAGAAATGTGAGTTTGAACTTCACTTTCGGTTCTTGAGAATTCTGCCTTGTTCTTGTAAAATTAGAGAATTTGGGAGTGTTTGGAGGTTATAGGAGTGTTTAGCAAGCTCAAATGGAAGCTAGGAAGGGTCTATTTATAGTTGGGGATTAGACAAAACCGTTAGGATGAGCTAGAAAGTCACACAAGTGGACAAATGGGTCAAAACGGCTAGTTTTCGTAACCTGCTGTCTGCAGATACCCTTGCGCACCGTTAGGAACTATTCACACGGTGCGCAAGGCACTATTCACTTTTTTTTGGATTCTAGGGATTAAAACACGCACTTTTTACAAAAGGGACATATGCTAGAAAAATTTCTAAAAATTATTAAAATTCCTTTTTGTAAGATTTTACGGTAAAATCCTAAAAATTATAAGGAAAAATCTTTTGTAATGTTTTTCGGTTTCCATTATAAAGTCATGTATTTATGCATCAAATGTGATTGAAAATGTATTTCCATTATAATTAACGCCTCGAATTACAATGGTTGAATACGAATACAATATGAATACAATACGAATACAATATGAATACAATATGAATACAATGGATATACGATTACAAAATGCGAGGCGTTACAGTCTCCCCTCCTTTAGGGAATTTCGTCCCGAAATTGAGGAAGACTTAGGGAAAAGATGTGGATACTTCGTCTTCATATCACTCTCGAGTTACCAAGTAAATTCAGCGCCACATTTTCCTTCCCATCGAACCTTGACAATAGGAATTCGACTGCGCCTCAATTGCTTGGCTCCTCGGTCCATGATTTCGACCGGTTTTTCCACAAAGTGAAGCGTTTCGTTGACTTGCAAGTCTTCGAGAGGAACGTGTAGTCCTTCGTCAGCTAGACACTTTTTCAAGTTGGATACGTGGAAGACAGGGTGTACATTGTTGAGTTCTTCAGGCAGGTCCAGTCTATACGCAACCTTGCCAATCCTTTCGAGAATTCTGAAAGGACCAACGTAGCGAGGTGCGAGTTTCCCTTTCTTGCCAAATCGAACCACGCCCTTCCAAGGGGATACCATGAGAAGCACGAGGTCACCTGTCTCGAATTCCATAGGTTTGCGACCCTTATCAGCGTATCTCTTTTGTTGGTTCCTGGCTTTCAGTAAGTTGTCTCGAACCTGTAAAATCTTATCCGTCGTCTCTTGTATGAGCTCGGGACCAGTGATTTGAGCGTCACCAATCTCGTGCCAACAAATAGGCGAACGGCACTTGCGACCATACAATGCTTCGAAAGGTGCCATTTTAATACTCGCATGATAACTGTTATTGTACGAGAATTCGACCAAAGGCAAGTGTCTATCCCAGTTGCCACCAAAATCTATCAAGCATGAATGAAGCATATCCTCTAAGGTTTGGATAGTACGCTTGGTTTGACCGTCTGTCTGAGGATGGAAGGCAGTGCTAAGGTTAAGTTCAGTACCCATAGAAAATTGAAAAGTTTGCCAAAGGCGAGACGTAAAACGAGCATCACGATCGGAAATGATGTCAATGGGAATACCATGACGATAGATTATCTCATTAGTGTAGACTTTAGCCAATTTCTCGACTTTGAAATCTTCACGAATGGGGAGAAAGTGGGCTGACTTGGTCAAGCGATCAACAATCACCCAAATACTGTCATGACCAGCAGAAGTGCGAGGAAGCTTAGTGTTGGTGCATATTTGTGACAACAGCTTAGATTTGGTCTTTGGATATCTTGTAATTAGTAAAACGATAAACAGTTAGCGGATTTAGCTTTGTTATAGTTAATTGAGAGTTGTTGGGCCAAACCAAACCCACATAGGGGGATGGTAGGCGAAATGGGCCTAGCCCATGACCTAGCCCATGTGCAAAGCTTTGTCCTATATAAACAAAGCTTAGCATTAGGGTTTAGGTTAATCTTCTAATCACTCTTGGAGAGAATTCGTGAAAGACAAAGGCTTGGACGAATTAGGATCTTGATTGATTGTAATCGTTTGAAGATAATCAATAAAGATCGAGTTTAAAGTGATTTCGGTTTTCTACACGTTTTCTGTTAAATCTGATCTAGAGGATTCCGCACTCTAGGTTGGATAGACGATTCTGTTACGATCCATACGGCTCACGGGACCTACAATTGGTATCAGAGCAAAAGACTGTGAGATTCTGAAGACTGAAGTTACCTTTGCGAGCTATTGTCAAGGGGGAGTTTGTTGGTGCATATTTGTGACAACAACTTAGATTTGGTCTTTGGATATCTTGTAATTAGTAAAACGATAAACAGTTAGCGGATTTAGCTTTGTTATAGTTAATTGAGAGTTATTGGGCCAAACCAAACCCACATAGGGGGATGGTAGGCGAAATGGGCCTAGCCCATGACCTAGCCCATGTGCAAAGCTTTGTCCTATATAAACAAAGCTTAGCATTAGGGTTTAGGTTAATCTTCTAATCACTCTTGGAGAGAATTCGTGAAAGACAAAGGCTTGGACGAATTAGGATCTTGATTGATTGTAATCGTTTGAAGATAATCAATAAAGATCGAGTTTAAAGTGATTTCGGTTTTCTACACGTTTTCTGTTAAATCTGATCTAGAGGATTCCGCACTCTAGGTTGGATAGACGATTCTGTTACGATCCATACGGCTCACGGGACCTACAATTAGTATCAGAGCATTAGGCTCTTGATTGGCGTGGTTCAGAATCGTTTTCTGCAGAAAATCGAAGTTTTTGGTCATTTTTGAAGGCTGTTCTTGAGTTCTGCTGCTGATTTCGGACAGAAAACAAGGATTCCGGATAAACTTCAAGCATTACGAATCATTACTGATCAAAAAGCTTGCATTTCGGATCAAATATCAGTCATTTCGGATTAAACAGCAACCATTTCGGACCATTTCGGATCTTCTGACTACATTCCGGATCTTCAAGTCAGCATTTCGGATTCAAACAGTTGATTTCGGACTAGATAGGCCTGATTTCGGACCAGACAACTCCATTACGGATCAGTTTCAGTTGCATTTCGGACCAGTTTAAGCTGATTACGGATCAGATTGTTCCATTTCAAATCAAAAGTCTAATTTCGGATCAGTTAGGTTCATTTCGGATCAGCAGGATCTGATTTCGGATTATAACAGTTCATTTCGGATCAGAGCATTTTTTATACGGACCATTTCGGACAATTTCGGACCATTTCGAACGGGGTGGAATTTTTAGTGGCTTGCGTAAGAAAAATTTCACAGTTTCGCGTTTAGAAAATCATCCGTAACTCGTCACAGGAAACCGTTTGCACCTTTGGATTTTTAGGACAAAAAAAAAAAAAAAACTCTGGAAAATTCCGAAAACGGTTTTCGACATTATATACATTGGAATCGTAATCTCGAGACGAATCTAACGGTATAATTTGGTAAAACAAGGTTCCGGATAAAATTTGTACGGTTTTATCAGTCTGATTAAGTTAAAATGTCGAACATGTCTAAATTGAATGAACTCTTAAGGATGGAACATGAGGCACAACGAACAAACCACCTAAGATGATGAAGGTGGAGAATTACTTGACATGGAAGGATAGGTTTCAATCCTTCATTGAATATCAGGACACACGCATGTGGATTTGTATTGAAGATGGGTACACAAATCCTACACATGACTTTGAGGGCAGACCGCGTGTCACAGCCTATGTGAACATGCAAGATAATGATAAAAAGATGTATGAGGCTGAAAAGAGAGCCTTGGCTGCTATCAAGATGTCCCTACCTGATAGCATCAAACACACCTTTAAGAAGTACACTACTTCAAAGGAAATGTGGGATGCACTAGAGAAGAGATATGTGGGAAATCCTGATGTCAAGAAGAACAAAGTTGATCTACTAAAGAAGCAGTTTGCTGTGTTCAAGTTTATGAAAAATGAGTCACTTGAGGACATCATCACGAGATACTACCATCTGATGTCAGAATTGGACAATTATGACATAGATTGTTATTCTGACATAGAGAAAAATGACAAGCTGCTTGATGCTCTACCTGCGAAATGGGATATTTACACTCTCATGATAAAGGGAGAAGCTGATTATGAAACAAAGGAACTGGAAGAAGTAGTTGGAAAACTAAGAGCTTATGAGCTCAGCATGAAGAAGAAGGACACTGGATATGATCAGGTTCAAGATCCAGGGATTTACAATGGGCTTACATCTTCTTCATCTCACGATGCTTCTAGCGACTCTGCTACTGCATTTCTTTCGTGTGATAATGAGCAGGTTACAGTAAATGAGGATGGTGATGTATGTTTTGTAGCTGCTTCAGGAGGATCAACAGGAGTCAAGAGAACACCAGCTTCTAAGCAAACAAGCAGTGCAAAGTCGATGCCAATGAGTGTGAAGTCTGCTGAAGAACATCTTGCACTACTTGCTTCATTTGTTGCTTCTTATGAGAACTACATTCAGGGGAAGATATCTGATCCTGCCGTTTTAGATGAAGATTACGATCAGATTGACCCTGATGATCTTGAAGATATGGATTTGCAATGGCAAATGGCCATGATTACTAGGCGTGTGAAGAGGTTCATGAACAGAACTGGAAGGAAGTTTGTTGGGAAAACTGTTGGTTTTGACAAGACCAAAGTCAGGTGCTTTAACTGTCAAAGTTATGGTCATTTTGCTAGGGAATGTCAGAAACAAAAGCATGAAACCTCAAGTCAGAGTTCAAACAATAGAAATTCATCAAACAACTCTAACTCAAGAGCGTTGATCTCTACTGCACGAGAAGGTTCATATGACTGGAGTATTCACCTGGAAAATGATGAGAATGTCACTCAGGCATTCATGGCAGAGATTGTGCCAGTTGATAACGGTGAAGCTACAGTAGAGGATGCTAAGGATGAGAAGAAAAGTGAAGCTGAGGTAGAAAAGGCTGATCAGACAACAGATGCTGAAAAAGAAAAGCCAAAGTCTGAGCATGAAAGGGAAGATGAAGAGAAAGATGAAATCATCAAAGGATTGGAAGCTCAACTTGCTGCTCTTATGGCCAATTCAGACAAATCGACAGGAGAGGTAAGTAACTCTGCTACTTCTGTTTGTTTAAAGTGTCGTGAATCATAGGGTGAAGTTGACAGGTTGTCAACTCAAAACAAAAGTCTGGTGAGCGAGATGTCTAACGTTAAAGAATCAAATTTCTTTGCTAAAAGAAATGAGTCATCATATTTGAAAAAGATAAAAGGCTATGAAGCTGAAATTGAAGTTTTAACCTGCAAATTAAACGAAAAACTTCAAGTCATAGACTTAGCTCATGACATGATGGCTGAGAAAACAAAAGAGATTTCTGAAAAATGCAAAGAGTTGTCAGATGCACAACTCAAAATTGTTGAACTTGAAAAGAAATTAGGTCAATTCAGGGATTCTACTTTTGTTATGAAACACATGATGGGTGGGTTAAAGAAGAGTAATGACAAGACCAGTGTGGGATTCAAGGGCTTCAATGAAGTCCCACCTCCTCTTAGTCATAACTATTCTTTCTTACCTGATGAAGATGAGTTCACAGACTTTCTGTCAACATCACCAAGTAGTTTCACATCTAGTTAAGGTGATGTGTCTGAAGATAATGATGCTAAGAAGGATAATAACAGCAAACCTGTTTTGAAAAAGAAAAATACACCTTCTAAAAACAAAAATCAAACTTTTATTAAAAAGGTTAATTTTGTTCAAGGAAGTGATATGAAAAACGAAACAGCTGTTATAGAAAATGAATCAAATGTAGAGTTTGCTAAAAACAAAAACATAGAAAATCTTGAAACTAAGCAAACTGAACCAAATCCTTCTAAGGCATCATCATCGAAACCAGAATCTAGTTCAAAGGCTTCAGCTGAGAAGTCTTCGAAAAAGTGATCGTGCTTCAAATGTCACACAAAGGGACATGTAGCGAGCTGCTGTCCTAACAAAAAGGTTGAAGCACAAGTTAGTGAGAAACAAAAAGGAAAATCACCAGAGAAGAGTGGTGATAAAAAGGAGAAAGAGTCAAATTCTCCAAAGAAATCTGCTCCAAAGCAACAACAGGGTGTTGCTGGTGGTGTAGATAAGGCTGAAAAAGGAACTCCACAAGTTCCTCGTTTTCAAAGAAATCAACCAAGATTTCAGCCTGAATCTACATCAGGCAGATATGAAAGACCTAGAAGTAGTTCTCCAAGAATGAACAACCATAATTCAAATAATTTCAGAAGTCAAGGTCAATATCAAAATCGATACCAAAATAATGGTGGTGGAACTTTTTATAACAATGGCTATAGAAATTACAACAGTCAAGGTTCTTGGAATCAAAATCAAAATTTTCAAAGGTCACATAGTCCAAATACAAATAGGTACCCTCAGGACTAGAGACCTTATGGAAATCATGCCCCATTTCCATCAACAGGTCCAAGATCCAAGACTCCAGTTAGGAGTGATGGATGTTGGATGGATGTTCAAGTAGTTGGTGAATTTGGACGACCCAAGACCATTAAGGCTTGGGTCCCCCAATCTAACTAATCTTTTGGTTGGTGTGTGCAGGAGCTGCTAAGGAGGATTATCAACTTATGGTATGTTGATAGTGGCTGCTCTAGGCACATGATGGGGGATGCGAGGTTGTTTTCTGAATTTGAAGATTATGATGGTGGACATGTTAATTTTGCTGGTGCTAAAGGTGGTAGGATTACTGGACGAGGAAAAGTGACGAATGGGAAGATCACTTTGGACAAAGTGAACTATGTTGAGCAGCTTAAACACAATCTGATGAGCGTGTCACAAGTCTGCGACAAGGGTCACTCGGTCCATTTTACAAATACGGAGGCATTGGTGTTGAAACCGGGTTTGGTCATTCCGGACGAGTGGATAGTAATGCGTGCACCAAGGAAAAATGATACTTATGTCATGGACATGGGTGCCAAGGATCCAACTGCTGCGGTGGCGTGTTTACTATCAAAAGCATCTGAAGCTGAATCTATGTTGTGGCACAGACGCATGGCCCATATTCCCTATCGCAAAATGAATTATATCATTAAAAATGAGCTAGTGAAAGGGGTTCCATTGCTGAGGTTTCAGGTGGAAGATAAATGTCTTCCATGTCAAAAGGGAAAACAACACAAGAAACCTCATAAGTCTAAAACAGTAAATTCCATTAATGCCCCTTATGAATTACGTCACATGGATTTATTTGGTCCAGTGAACGTGAGGAGCATAGGTGGAAAGTACTACTGTCTTGTTGTCACTGATGATTACTCACGTTATTCATGGGTTTTCTTTTTAGGTACAAAAGATGAGACAGCGGAAATGCTAATAGATCTTTTTACTAAATTGGAAAACGTCCATGATGCAAGGATTAAGAGGATAAGGAGTGATAATGGCACGGAGTTCAAGAATCGGATTCTGGATCTCTACTGTCTTCGAAAGGGAATAGAACATCAATATTCTGCTCCTTATACTCCTCAACAGAATGGAGTCGCTGAGAGGAAAAACATGACGTTGATTGAAGCCGCTAGGACGATGCTTTCAGATTCAAAGCTACCAGTTCTTTTCTGGGGAGAAGCTGTGAATACAGCTTGCGACATCCTAAACAAAGTTTTAACCGTTAAACATTTTAACAAAACTTGTCATGAACTTATGTTTAACGAGAAACCTAACTTAACAGGCTTTGAACCATTTGGATTACCCTGCACCATTGTGCGAAACAAAGATAAACAAAAATTCGGTGAGGTGCTGACGAAGGCTACTTTCTAGGTTACATGTCTGGCACACCGAATAAAAGAGTTTTTAATCTCAAAACTGGTAAAATTGAGGTTGTTTTTAATGTGGAAATTACTTCCTACAAACCTCAACAATCAACGAGTGGTCCTGCTATATTATATGATTATGAAAGTGTGTTTAAATCATTTAATATTCCTGAGGTTTCTGATGCAGATGATTCTCAGCTAATTCAAACAATGATTGGTGAAGACGATGAAGGCGAGTTTCTGCCTAGATCGAATGTTGATGAGACAGATGCTCCGGAATCTTCCCAAGGTGCTGCTAATCCTGATTCAAGCGATAGTGACTCTGAACCCATTCAGGGGGAGGAGTTTGTTAATCCGTTTGCAAATCAGAATATTCAGGGGGAGGTTGGATCAAACCTGGGTAATAATCTTGAAGTCGATGCGGTTGCTTCTACACGAGCAAATAGAGATCATCCAGTTGACATGATACTTGGAGATCCTACTGCAGGTGTTCAGACGAGAAGAAGCATAGCAGCGAATTCTGGGTTATTTGTTTCGATTGAGAAGACTGGGATAGTGAATGAATGTTTGTATAGTTGCTTTATTTCCCAAGAGGAGCCGAAGAACATTCATATGGCTCTTAAAGACAATTCATGGGTTGAAGCTATGCAAGAAGAATTGGCCCAGTTTGCGAAGTTGAAGGTATGGGAGTTAGTGGACCTTCCTAAAGGTGAAAGAGAGATTGGCACTAAGTGGGTATTTAAGTGCAAGAAGGATGATAGAGGAATAGTAACGCGCAACAAGGCACGGTTGTTGGTTAAAGGTTTCAATCAGCAAGAGGGTATAGATTACAATGAGGTGTTTGCACCAGTGGCAAGGTTGGAGGCAATTCGTTTGTTTCTAGCTTTTGCTTCTTTCAAGGGCTTTAAAGTTTTTCAACTTGACGTGAAGAGTGCATTTCTTTACGGCAAAGTCCAAGAGGTGGTGTATGTCTCACAGCCAGATGGGTTCGTTGATTCAGACTATCCAGATCGAGTGTACAGACTTGATAAGGCGTTGTATGGGTTACATCAAGCTCCCAGGGCGTGGTACGAGACACTGTCTACACATCTGCTCCAGAATGGTTTTGAAAGAGGTCAGATTGACAGTACACTGTTCATAAAGAGAAAGACCAGTGTGGGATTCAAGGGCTTCAATGAAGTCCCACCTCCTCTTAGTCATAACTATTCTTTCTTACCTGATGAAGATGAGTTCACAGACTTTCTGTCAACATCACCAAGTAGTTTCACATCTAGTCAAGGTGATGTGTCTGAAGATAATGATGCTAAGAAGGATAATAACAGCAAACCTGTTTTGAAAAAGAAAAATACACCTTCTAAAAACAAAAATCAAACTTTTATTAAAAAGGTTAATTTTGTTCAAGGAAGTGATATGAAAAACGAAACAGCTGTTATAGAAAATGAATCAAATGTAGAGTTTGCTAAAAACAAAAACATAGAAAATCTTGAAACTAAGCAAACTGAACCAAATCCTTCTAAGGCATCATCATCGAAACCAGAATCTAGTTCAAAGGCTTCAGCTGAGAAGTCTTCGAAAAAGTGATCGTGCTTCAAATGTCACACAAAGGGACATGTAGCGAGCTGCTGTCCTAACAAAAAGGTTGAAGCACAAGTTAGTGAGAAACAAAAAGGAAAATCACCAGAGAAGAGTGGTGATAAAAAGGAGAAAGAGTCAAATTCTCCAAAGAAATCTGCTCCAAAGCAACAACAGGGTGTTGCTGGTGGTGTAGATAAGGCTGAAAAAGGAACTCCACAAGTTCCTCGTTTTCAAAGAAATCAACCAAGATTTCAGCCTGAATCTACGTCAGGCAGATATGAAAGACCTAGAAGTAGTTCTCCAAGAATGAACAACCATAATTCAAATAATTTCAGAAGTCAAGGTCAATATCAAAATCGATACCAAAATAATGGTGGTGGAACTTTTTATAACAATGGCTATAGAAATTACAACAGTCAAGGTTCTTGGAATCAAAATCAAAATTTTCAAAGGTCACATAGTCCAAATACAAATAGGTACCCTCAGGACTAGAGACCTTATGGAAATCATGCCCCATTTCCATCAACAGGTCCAAGATCCAAGACTCCAGTTAGGAGTGATGGATGTTGGATGGATGTTCAAGTAGTTGGTGAATTTGGACGACCCAAGACCATTAAGGCTTGGGTCCCCCAATCTAACTAATCTTTTGGTTGGTGTGTGCAGGAGCTGCTAAGGAGGATTATCAACTTATGGTATGTTGATAGTGGCTGCTCTAGGCACATGATGGGGGATGCGAGGTTGTTTTCTGAATTTGAAGATTATGATGGTGGACATGTTAATTTTGCTGGTGCTAAAGGTGGTAGGATTACTGGACGAGGAAAAGTGACGAATGGGAAGATCACTTTGGACAAAGTGAACTATGTTGAGCAGCTTAAACACAATCTGATGAGCGTGTCACAAGTCTGCGACAAGGGTCACTCAGTCCATTTTACAAATACGGAGGCATTGGTGTTGAAACCGGGTTTGGTCATTCCGGACGAGTGGATAGTAATGCGTGCACCAAGGAAAAATGATACTTATGTCATGGACATGGGTGCCAAGGATCCAACTGCTGCGGTGGCGTGTTTACTATCAAAAGCATCTGAAGCTGAATCTATGTTGTGGCACAGACGCATGGCCCATATTCCCTATCGCAAAATGAATTATATCATTAAAAATGAGCTAGTGAAAGGGGTTCCATTGCTGAGGTTTCAGGTGGAAGATAAATGTCTTCCATGTCAAAAGGGAAAACAACACAAGAAACCTCATAAGTCTAAAACAGTAAATTCCATTAATGCCCCTTATGAATTACTTCACATGGATTTATTTGGTCCAGTGAACGTGAGGAGCATAGGTGGAAAGTACTACTGTCTTGTTGTCACTGATGATTACTCACGTTATTCATGGGTTTCCTTTTTAGGTACAAAAGATGAGACAGCGGAAATGCTAATAGATCTTTTTACTAAATTGGAAAACGTCCATGATGCAAGGATTAAGAGGATAAGGAGTGATAATGGCACGGAGTTCAAGAATCGGATTCTGGATCTCTACTGTCTTCGAAAGGGAATAGAACATCAATATTCTGCTCCTTATACTCCTCAACAGAATGGAGTCGCTGAGAGGAAAAACATGACGTTGATTGAAGCCGCTAGGACGATGCTTTCAGATTCAAAGCTACCAGTTCTTTTCTGGGGAGAAGCTGTGAATACAGCTTGCGACATCCTAAACAAAGTTTTAACCGTTAAACGTTTTAACAAAACTTGTCATGAACTTATGTTTAACGAGAAACCTAACTTAACAGGCTTTGAACCATTTGGATTACCCTGCACCATTGTGCGAAACAAAGATAAAAAAAAATTCGGTGAGGTGGCTGACGAAGGCTACTTTCTAGGTTACATGCCTGGCACACCGAATAAAAGAGTTTTTAATCTCAAAACTGGTAAAATTGAGGTTCTTTTTAATGTGGAAATTACTTCCTACAAACCTCAACAATCAACGAGTGGTCCTGCTATATTATATGATTATGAAAGTGTGTTTAAATCATTTAATATTCCTGAGGTTTCTGATGCAGATGATTCTCAGCTAATTCAAACAATGATTGGTGAAGACGATGAAGGCGAGTTTCTGCCTAGATCGAATGTTGATGTGACAGATGCTCCGGAATCTTCCCAAGGTGCTGCTAATCCTGATTCAAGCGATAGTGAATCTGAACCCATTCAGGGGGAGGAGTTTGTTAATCCGTTTGCAAATCAGAATATTCAGGGGGAGGTTGGATCAAACCTGGGTAATAATCTTGAAGTCGATGCGGTTGCTTCTACACGAGCAAATAGAGATCATCCAGTTGACATGATACTTGGAGATCCTACTGCAGGTGTTCAGACGAGAAGAAGCATAGCAGCGAATTCTGGGTTATTTGTTTCGATTGAGAAGACTGGGATAGTGAATGAATGTTTGTATAGTTGCTTTATTTCCCAAGAGGAGCCGAAGAACATTCATATGGCTCTTAAAGACAATTCATGGGTTGAAGCTATGCAAGAAGAATTGGCCCAGTTTGCGAAGTTGAAGGTATGGGAGTTAGTGGACCTTCCTAAAGGTGAAAGAGAGATTGGCACTAAGTGGGTATTTAAGTGCAAGAAGGATGATAGAGGAATAGTAACGCGCAACAAGGCACGGTTGTTGGTTAAAGGTTTCAATCAGCAAGAGGGTATAGATTACAATGAGGTGTTTGCACCAGTGGCAAGGTTGGAGGCAATTCGTTTGTTTCTAGCTTTTGCTTCTTTCAAGGGCTTTAAAGTTTTTCAACTTGACGTGAAGAGTGCATTTCTTTACGGCAAAGTCCAAGAGGTGGTGTATGTCTCACAGCCAGATGGGTTCGTTGATTCAGACTATCCAGATCGAGTGTACAGACTTGATAAGGCGTTGTATGGGTTACATCAAGCTCCCAGGGCGTGGTACGAGACACTGTCTACACATCTGCTCCAGAATGGTTTTGAAAGAGGTCAGATTGACAGTACACTGTTCATAAAGAGAAAGAAGGAAGATTTTCTGCTGGTACAGGTGTACGTGGATGACATCATCTTTGGGTCATCAGATGAGAACATGTGTAAGGAGTTTGAACAGGTGATGAAGAGCAAGTTTGAAATGAGCGCTATGGGTGAGCTGTCTTACTTTCTGGGATTACAAGTTGAACAGAAGGAGGATGGGATGTTTATTCATCAAACGAAGTATGTGTATGACATTTTGGATCGGTTCAAAATGAATGATTGCTCTACTTTCAACACACCCATTTGCGAAAATCACAATCTCGGCCCAGATCATGAAAGCACTGAAGATGTTGATCCTACTCAATACAGGGCAATGATTGGTTCTCTAATGTACTTGACTGCTTCAAGACCTGACATCATGTTTGCCGTATGCTTGTGTGCCAGATATCAGGCGAATCCGAAAGAGTCACACATGAAAGCAGTGAATCGTATTCTTCGTTACTTGAAGGGGAAACCTAAACTTGGGTTGTGGTATCCAACTGATAGTGATTTGAGGTTCGTTGCTTACACTGATTCAGACTTTGGAGGATGCAAATCAAACAGAAAGTCAACAACAGGTGGTTGTCAGTTCTTAGGAGGCAGGATCGTGTCTTGGCAATGCAAGAAGCAATCCTGTGTGTCTACATCTACGTGTGAAGCTGAATATATTGCTGCGGGTAGCTGTTGCTCTCAGGTCCTCTGGATTCAACAGCAGATGCGCGATTACGGTTTGGATTTCACTCGTACTCCTATAATGATAGATAATAATGCCACTATATCAATCACAAACAATCCCGTAAAGCACAGTAGAACTAAACATATTGACATACGTCATCACTTTATACGGGATTGTGCTAAAAAATGACTAATTGAATTACATCGAGTCGACACAGAAGATAACCTTGCTGATCTTTACACTAAAGCTTTTGATCGAGCTCGCTTTGAACACTTAGTCGAACTCAACGGGATGAGGAATCCTGAATAACTGGTTTTTCATAAGAATTTTGTAAATAGTTTACTGCTTTCTTAAAAATCAAAAATACAAAAACATTGAAAAATCAAAAACATAAAAAATAGAAAATCAAAAATGAGTTATCACTGTGTGAAAAAGAAGAAATGATAGTAAATCAGCAAGTTAGAATGTCACACTCAAACTGAATTAAATTGCTTAAGTGTGATAGCAGCTTCATCATATGATGTACCAGTAGGCAAAAGCATGAAATAATCAACTTACCAATGTGATATAAACATAAATGCACTGAGTATGAGTGGGGAACACATCAGTGGTGTATGGTTTAATGACCTTAAATCTTGCGTTGATAGATTGCCAAAAATCTGAAGTTTTGGGTCTTTATACTGTTATTTCATCTGGGGATATCAGGGGTGTCCTTCTGCTGCATCCAGATACATGCTGACCTAGACACACACAGGATATCTTAAAAGAGCTAATAATGCCAAAACCCTGAAAATGAAGAAGCTCTCATAGAGAGTCATTCAAAAATGCAAAATGCATAAATCGTACCAAAAATGGTATTTGTCTTAGCCCTCGTTAGATATTTTGGTCTCTTTGCTGTACGGAAGTACTGACCTGTTCACCAATTATCTAAACGTTGAAAAACAAAACAGATGAATTCAGTATACTCACCTACTACGATGAATCTTTGTGCATACCTTGATCGCGGGGGTATATCCTGAAGTGGGACACACTAATATATCAGAAATTAAAATTACCTTAACGTATCATACGGTAATGGTACTTGAAATGTTCATGCATTTGTTTAAGTGGACAAACATACTGGTAATCATCTTGAACTGCTTTTCATCAAAAATTACATAAAGAATTAACTAATGGTGTGAAAGAGTTTGATTGTGCTGATATGATCTTCTTACCGGTGATTCTCACAAAAATAGAGTGTTTATTGCTTTTCGTATTTATTTGCTTTCAGAAAATACAAAAATACAAAAATAGTGTCTTTTTCTGTTAAAATTCTTAATGTACGGAAAACTGTTATTCTTGGAGGAATTGTTACTGATAGGGGGAGACAGTGTTAGTAAGTGGGTTCAAAATTTTTGAAATGATGCAGGTTATAAGTGTTTGTTTAAAATTTGTGCGTGTTGGTGTTAAATTGGAAAGTGCTTAATCTGTTATATAGTTTAACTAATCTCTTGAATAATAATAATTTGTTTAACTTATGTTGAAAAATTCTTATGGTTTCTCGAGATGTTTGTTTTATAGTATACAGATTGCAGCAGTCCGTTGCTGAGAAGTTGCTGTGTTGCTGAGAAGTTGCTGTGAGATGAGAGTTTGATTGGATGCATGGTAGAACCTCCTTTCTACATTGCAGACAAAGTTGAAGAGTTTGAAGAGTGCTATACAAATGCTGAACTGGAGTTTACTCAAACGCTAAAGTTTTGAAGATTTGGTGATTGGATGCATCAGCTTAGGGGGAGTCTGTTGCTGACAGAAGCTGTTAAAGCTGAAGCTATCCAAAGACCAAAAGACTGTGAGATTCTGAAGACTGAAGTTACCTTTGCGAGCTATTGTCAAGGGGGAGTTTGTTGGTGCATATTTGTGACAACAGCTTAGATTTGGTCTTTGGATATCTTGTAGTTAGTAAAACGATAAACAGTTAGCGGATTTAGCTTTGTTATAGTTAATTGAGAGTTATTGGGCCAAACCAAACCCACATAGGGGGATGGTAGGCGAAATGGGCCTAGCCCATGACCTAGCCCATGTGCAAAGCTTTGTCCTATATAAACAAAGCTTAGCATTAGGGTTTAGGTTAATCTTCTAATCACTCTTCGAGAGAATTCGTGAAAGACAAAGGCTTGGACGAATTAGGATCTTGATTGATTGTAATCGTTTGAAGATAATCAATAAAGATCGAGTTTAAAGTGATTTCGGTTTTCTACACGTTTTCTGTTAAATCTGATCTAGAGGATTCCGCACTCTAGGTTGGATAGACGATTCTGTTACAATCCATACGGCTCACGGGACCTACACTTAGTGATAAAATCCATGGCAATGCTCTCCCATTTCCAGATAGGAATTCTTGGTTGTTCGAGTAAGCCAGAGGGACGTTGATGTTCAGCTTTCACCTTTGAACACGTGAGACATTTCGAGACGAAAGTGGCTATATCCTTCTTCATTCCGGGCCACCAATAGGATGTACGCATATCATGGTACATCTTGTCAGCACCAGGGTGAATAGAATACTTCGTATTATGTGCCTCCTTCATCAGGAACTTTCGAAGGTTATCACGATTAGGGATCCAAATACGATTGAGATAGTATAAAATACCATCAGGTTTGGACATGAGGCTTGCTTCAGCACCATATTGCATCTCGTTGTAGAGGTTACCCTCATTAACAGACGTATATTGAGCGTCACGTATGCGATTCTGAAGATCGTGGACGAGTTGGAAACAACGGATACTTTTGACATGAGTTTTACGACTAAGAGCGTCGGCTACTACATTCGCTTTACCTGGATGGTATTTGATTTCGCAGTCGTAGTCGTTTAACAGTTCCACCCAACGACGTTGACGCATGTTCAGTTCCTTTTGGTTGAAGATATGTTGAAGGCTCTTATGGTCGGTGAAGACCACACACTTAGTACCATAAAGGTAGTGTCGCCAAATTTTCAACGCAAAAACAACTGTGCCAAGTTCAAGGTCGTGAGTAGTATAGTTTTTCTCATGTATCTTGAGTTGCCTCGACGCATAAGCGATGACCTTGTCTCGTTGCATAAGCACACAACCAAGACCAAGGTGTGAAGCATCGCAATATACAACGAAGTCGTCGTTACCATTGGGAAGCGTGAGGATAGGAGCATTGCACAACATATCCTTAAGCGTTTGAAAGGATTTCTCTTGTTTGGGACCCTAAACAAAAGGTTTCTCTTTTTTAGTCAAGGAGGTCAAAGGTACGGCGATTTTCGAAAAGTTGGAGATAAAACGACGATAGTAACCAGCAAGACCAAGAAACGAATGGATTTCAGACGGAGATGTTGGTGTGGTCCAGTTCTTCACAGCTTCGATTTTTGCGGGGTCAACGTGAATACCAAGTTCCTTGACAGTATGACCAAGGAATTGAACCTCTTTTAACCAAAATTCGCACTTGGAGAATTTGGCGTATAGACGTTCAGTACGAAGAAGTTCAAGGATAAGACGCAAGTGTCGCTCATGCTCTCCTCGCGTCTTAGAGTAGATGAGGATGTCGTCGATGAAAACGATCACGAAACGGTCCAAGTATGCTTTGCACACGCGGTTCATCAAATCCATGAAAACAGCAGGTGCGTTGGTCAAACCAAAGGGCATGACCACGAACTCGTAATGACCATAACGTGTACGTAAGGCGGTTTTAGGTACATCTTCTTCGAGAACTCGAAGTTGATGATACCCAGAACGAAGATCGATCTTTGAAAAGCAGGTCGTGCCTTGCAATTGATCGAAGAGATCATCGATGCGCGGAAGAGGGTATCGGTTCTTGACAGTAAGCTTCTTGAGCTCACGATAGTCAATACACATACGGAATGACCCATCTTTCTTTTTGACAAACAAAACGGGAGCACCCCAAGGAGAAGTACTAGGGCGTATAAAGCCTTTATCAAGAAGCTCTTGAAGTTGACTTGAGAGCTCTTGCATCTCAGAGGGTGCTAAACGGTAAGGAGACTTAGCGACAGGCGTAGCGCCAGGCACTAAATCGATGCGAAAATCGACAGAACGAGCAGGAGGCAGACCAGGAAGATCATCGGGAAATACATCGGGGAAATCACGTACGACGGGAATGTCACATATGCTTGGGCTTTTGTCCTTCTTTTCCACAATGTGGGCGAGAAAGGCGAAGGCACCCTTGCGTAAGCACTTGTTCGCTTGGATACACGACATAAGCTTGAGACCTTGAGAAGGTTTCTCGCCATACACGTGTAGAGAATCACTGTTTGGAAGGGGAAGGCGGATGAACTTTTCAAAACAAACAACTTTAGCAAGGACTCGCCTAAGCCAGTCCATACCTACTATGACGTCGAAGCTACCCATTTGCATGGGTATGAGATTGATTGAGAACGTATGGTCGTTTAGAATCAACGAACAATTGGAGAGAACAGAATTGACAGCGACGGTTTTACCATCAGCGACCTCGACAGTGAAAGATCTTGGCAACTTAGAGCGTTTACACTTGAGCAAAGACTCGAATTCTAACGACACAAAACTTTTATCGGCGCCAGTATCAAATAAGCATGAAGCATAAACATGGTTCACAAGGAACGTACCAGTAATGACGTCGTTCGCGTTTTGAGCTTGAGCAGTAGTGAGAAGAAAGGCTCGGCCTCGAGCGGGTTGTTGAGCCTGTTGCTGCTGCTGCTGCTGCGGCTGCTGTTGCTGTTGCGGCTGGTTTCGTTGAGGACAGACATCTACCATATGGTTGACATCACCACATTTATAACATGCTCGTACACGAGCAGTTTGGTTCCGAGCTTGATTGGGAGCAGGGTGTTGAGCTACCATACCCTGGTTTTGATTGGGTTTCAGATTGTTGCGACAACGGTTGGCAAAATGCCCTAGTCTGTTACAGGTGGAGCATTTGCGACAGGGGGTGCCAATAGGATGATGGTAAAAACATTGGTTGCACTTGGGCCACGTCCCATTGTAGTTTCCTTGTGGTCCAAGGGTTGTGGGGTTAACGGTAGTTACAGCTTGTGAAGGTTGTGGGTTTGGCGGAGTGACAACCGCGCAATTCTGGCTTGAAGCCTTCCGCTTCTTGCCTTGGCTTTTCCTGGTGGGTGAGGAGGGTTCAACGGTGGCTTGATGGGCGGTTTTCTGCGGGGTTTTCGAGGTGTCTTTACGCATGACATGGTTGCTGTTCAAACGGGCAGCTAAACGATAGGTTTCCTCGATAGTGGTTGGTCTAGCAGCTTCCATGAGGTTCATGAATGAATCGGGGCAACAATGGATGTATTTGGTGATGGCTTTTTCAGGCGTATCAACTTGGCTAGGACACAGGATGCTAAGTTGTTTGAAATGAAGAGTTAAACCATCATTGTCGTCACCCACTTGTTTTAGGTACCAAAACTCGTTTTCTAACTTCCTCATCTCATGCGGCGGACAAAACTCCTTCTTCATGATTGTTTTCAATTCGGTCCATGGCAATGCGTGAGCAGCATCCTCACCCCTTACACCTCGCTCAGAGGTCCACCAATCAAGAGCCCTTGATCGGAGTACCCCTGTGGCATTTTGGGTGCGTAGGTCGTCAGGACAACCACTTTGACGAAAAGTGATTTCCATGGCATCAAACCAAGAGAGTAGCGCAGTAGCACCATCTTTTCCAATAAATTCCAATGGTTTGCAAGCCATGAATTGCTTGAAGAGAAAAGGTGTCTTTGGTTTATCCACCTTGGAGTCCACTGAACCGTGAAGGGAATCAGTGTGGGTTTGAATGCGGCTAAAAATGTCAGGGATAACTCGAGCCATTTGTTCAGCCATTTGTTCCGCCATGAGCCCAACTAGCTCTTGTTTGGAGATGGATTCGCTGCGGGAACCTTTCTTTGACTTGGTCTTCTTTGATGAGCTTGAAGATGCCATCTAGAAGTTTGAAAGAAAAAGAAAGGATGAGACTTGATCATAAATTTTAAAACAAGGATTCAGCATGTATGAGTTCATGTATCATGTAAAGTTCACATAAAGCATAAGTTTCCAACATGTATTCATCAAGTATAGCACGTATGAATGCGTATAAGGAGTATAAATTTAGTTTGTTCACGAGGTTATTATTGTTTTTGATTGCGATGACGTGCGAAATGAGTTTATAAGTTTGAAACGAACGAAAGTTCAAGTATAAAATAACATAATAATTGAGATACATAAAAGAGAGGCTCAATAAAACATTGGATTGTTTCGGGTAGAGAAACGTCGACTATTCCAAAGTGGGTCGAAAGTCCTTTCGAATTAGAGAAAACGTGCTTTGGCCTATAGGTAAGATACTCTCATCGAGAAGCGATTCACGGTATCTTACCCTTCCAGTTACTACACGTCTCTAATCGATTGGAACAATCGGGACTTTGGCGAGAACGAAAATCGAGGAATGGGACTTAATCGACAAGGTGCGGGTTTTACCCCTAACTTGACGATTTCGTACCCTAATGTGGTTGGTGCTCGTCGGGTCAAAATATAATTTCGACACTTTGACGAGGGTCCACTAGAGTTGGAATTGGAAATTTACCATTTAGATGTGGATTTCACTCCTAGCTAAATGGCGAAATTTCGTGCAAAAAAAATAAGAATAAGCGGAATGAGAGTCGTTTACCAAATTGTGGGTTTCACGCCTATTTTGGTAAACTCGTCTCTATGTATAAAGAGTGTCTTCAAGTCTTCAAGTGTATTGTGTAAAATGTCTTAGGAAAGACATTATGTAAGTATTAAGACCAAAAAGAAGAGAAGGAAGCAAAGTAGGAAGAATAACATTTTAGGCATATAACAAGAATGGTCAAAAAATATGGTTCCTACTATAGACTAGGTTGAGCATGGCAATTTTACCTAATTCCCTATAGTTATGGCTCTGATACCAATCTGTCACACCCCAACCAATGGCGGAAACATCGGGATGAGACGAAGTGTGAAGATTGCAAGAGACTTCATAACGCTATTTGTGACATTATTTAATAAACCGATTTCATTTCATAAGTAAATGATCAACAATACAAGAAATTCAAAGAACAACAAATTCAAAGGAAATACATAACAACATAATTAAAATTTGATACAACATATTAAACCTAAACGTCTATATGTGTATCTAGGCATCAACACTACTTCTTTTCATAGCAACGTCATCATCAACCTGTAACATGTTTAAAATACAATTCAATGCAAAAGCAAAGGCGAGTACACAAGGTTTAAATAGTATAGCATAAGTATAAAACATTTTACTCGAATCCACATGGCAATTTGTATACAAGGTAACTAGCATGCATAACATTACGTCTAAACCCAAAGTGTCCACTAGTATTTAGCATCCCTCGATACCGAAGTAATCGAGACCGTATAGTATATTGACTTAACAAACCCCCGTCGGGTGGTGTGCTACTCCTATAGCTCTAAAATTGACGGATGTTATAGTTAACCGGTCCTTGGTTATAGTTACACTTAACATTTTTCGATTAACTGAACCCTCGGTTAACCAAACCCACTGTTAACCGACTTTGCACACCCCTACTTTCGTATGTCTACAATATGTTAAATAATGTTTAAATAGTATCAAGCTAATAGAAAAAAAAGTTAAAAACATAAAGTTATGAGCTATATAAAGCTAGTTGTGGTACCACTTTTGTATGGGTAATAAAAAAATATAAAATACAACTTGTATCGAAAGCAACAAGATATATATGAACACTGGTATCGACACCTATGTTTTTCGGGCGATATTGGTTTAGATTGATAAAAAGTCATTTATAAAAGGTTAATTACACAAAACTTGTCTCATATGACCTACAAAAGATGTTGTGATATGCCCAAATAGATATCGATATGTGTTTTATGACGGTCGAAAACAATAGAAACATATAATGATACATGTTTCGATAATTGAGGTGCTAGTGTTGTTTCATCGGTTTTGGTTCAGTACGTTACGTTACCTGTAGTTGGTATACTTTCCAATATACAATTTTTTTTACAGTGGTTCCATTTATATAGTAGCTATATTATATAACTCAAAAAAGTCATGTTTTACTTCACTCAAAACCCTTAAAAACGAATACTAATGCCGGTTTTAATGATATCTATACCAGTACCGATGCTGCTCGGTCGGTATCAGTTAAATTTGCTTTATCACAGTATCGATACTTGATATAGCTTACGACACAAAAAAGAATACTCAATTTTGAATACAACTCATTTTCAACAAAATTTATATCAAAATGTTAATAAAAGAAAAGGTAATTAAACACAACCGCGTATTCCATTTTTTTAAGTTAACAAACAAAAGTTTTAAAGGGAAAATCAAATACGTAAAATGTGTATATTATATAAGGTATAAGAGGAGAAATTGAAACTTAAAATAAATCATATTTCAAAAGGATCTTTACTCTGCTCCTGACTTTCAAATTACTATTCATAAAGTTTAAATAGGACTTTTAAATTATTATTCATAAAGTTTGGAATTATAATTAATTAGTGGAATTCCTTGCGTTCCGCTATGAGCTTTCGGACGGTATTGGTTTGTGTCGTTACATTACCGATACGATCTTTGTACTTAGTATAACAACCAAAAGAAATATACCCAAGATGATATCTATACGTATTTTACATCAATCAAGAACCACAAAACAAATACCGACATCGGTACTAATGTTGTTCGTCTGTATTGGTTCGATTGGCACTAGCTATAACTTACTTTACCAAAAGATAATCTACTGTGATACGTCGAGGAAACCGTAAAAACGAATATTGTACCGGTACGGATGTTGTTCGGATGGTATTGGTTTAGTTCGGCACAGTAAAGAACAAAAAGTGAAATACACTTGACTCTTTTAGATTAAACTTTCATCGAATCATATGTCAATAATAAGCGCGTCGCAACCATATAATCATAATTTTATGAAATGTTATATTATATTACTAAAATAACGAAAAAAGGTAAACATCACTTTATACAATATATACACACACGCTAAAAGGCAAGGCAACTTTGATAACATGCACGTTTGTGCATGAATCATTTATACATTACTATTGACAACTCGGTTTTAAGTAAACTTTATCCAGAGATAAATAAAAATAAACATGTTATATATATATAGGGTTGGGATTTAGAGAAAACGCTCAAAAGTGTGAGAACGGAGAGAACGCTTATGAATCGTCAGATCAAAACAATCTATGGACTAGATGACGCGGTGGCATTTTCGTAAATAAAATCACTTTTATTAATATGGCGCGCTTCATTAAGGGTAAAAGGGTCTTTTGACTTAACATAAAACGCCAAACTCACGCTATTAAAAACCCGCCTCAACACACATAGCACACTTCATCATAATATAACGCCATAGATATAAAACGCCAAACTTTGTTTTTAACTGATAAAGCTGAACTGTAATAAAAATCGTGCCTAAAATACGCGCCAAAAACTTCCTATATAAACAAACTCTCAGAACTACTAAAATCCATACCAAAACCACAAAACCTGTATTTTCCTCTATACCATTCATCTTATAAACGCCAAAAAAACGAAAATATCAAAGATTCAAATCCATGTTTCTTTGATATACATTATTTTCTCAATAAACTTTCGCTCTATGTAATGAGCAAGATCCTTAACATAAATGCCAAAAACCACAAAACTTCAAAAAAGCCATTTCATGGAGATTCTGTTTTTGTTCTTTATAAAGTTTAGCTAAACGGGATGGATAACATTGTTATACATCTTTCTTGACTGAGGATTAACAATGTTATCCATTTCGTTCAGCAAAACATTATTGAGTTTAGTATGACCAAAATTAGAAGTTTATGGAAGTATTATTTAGTGGCGTTATTGTTTTTTTCTTGGCGTTTGATTTTCTTGCCCGATCTTATATTGTTTGTTATTTAACTTCGAAGTAGCATGTTATGAAAAAAGAGGTAGAAAAAAGAAAAAGATGCAAAAAAAAAAAAAAAAGATTTAAAACGCCAAACTGAGAAATGTCTGTGTTCTATAGGATTGAAATAAAAAACGCCAAACTACTCTACAATAGCTCTCAAAGACCATCTGTATGTGTTCTGTAAGAATGACAAATACAAAACGCCAAACTACTCTTCACTGGCTCTCGAAGACCTTGTCGATCTTCTTTTAATTACGGCCTGTTTGCATGTTGATGCGTAATGTGTCACACCCCCCAAAATAACACATGCGGACAACCCGCTAGGTGTGTGACGTACCAGGATCCAAGCCACCAATCACATTGAACCAATAATAAAACATCACCAAGTTTATGTTTGTTAAATTAAGCAATCATAAATGTCTAACAAGAGTTATCAGATTCAGCGGAAGCAAAAGGCAAACATTGTTTAATGTAATCCCAAAAGTCAAATGTAATAATGTTTAAATAACAATCCAGCGATCCTCAGCGACATGACCATGACCACTCCAACCATCCAGATAGCAAGTTCCCATCCAAAGTACCTAACGACCCGCGAGCATGCAACAAGTGTATCAGACAACGCTGGTGAGTTCACAGTTTTAAGAAAACGTTAGTTACCTAGTGTTTAATCCAGTTTGTTAACAAATCCGAAAGCAATGTTGATAATATCCCGATACTGAACAAGACGGCTCCTGCTGTATGTTTTGCTCGTTCCCCAGTGCTCCTATCCAAGCACTGGGCATGACTGGGTCATTAGTTCACACTCGTCCTCTCCGGTACTGGGTGAGGGTGCCAAACCTAAGTAGCGCTACAAACTAATACCCCGTTACCTCTCCGGTAACAAAAAGATGGGACTTAAGAGTGATAGAGTGAGATTATTATCCAACATCCCAGTTTTACCCAAAAGACTTATCCATCCCCGGGATACCCACTGACTGTCCCAACCACCGGGACGCATGCTTAAGAGTAGTGAACTCACCTTGGATTTGCTCGGTATGTTTTAATTACCCGTCCAGTTGGTCAACCCAAACCCTACCGTGGTTACCAAACAATATCAGTTTCGTAATCGTTCAAGTCACATAGTTAACACAGTTTGCATTCATCAACAAGAACATTGTATGACATATATCAACTACCCAAAATGCGCACGAGTACACATCCCATATGACCACATAACACTTAACAGAGGAATGTCTTAATCAAACCATGCAAATCAGATTCCATATCTCTAGAAAGAATCATATCATGCATCAGCCGATAATCACAAGTATTCAACAACACATGCAATACACTGTACACTGTTACACCTAGTGCCCCCTCGGCGAAACATCCATGTTTCGTCGACACTAAACATGGCGAAACATACATGTTTCGTTGACACCAAACAAGGCGAAACATACATGTTTCGTCGACATCAAGTATGGTGGAACCTCTATGTTTCGTCGACACCAACCATGACGAGACATCATTATTGTTTTGTCAAGTTAGTTAACAGACCCTTGATTTCATCGCATCAGTTACACAACTTCACAACAATGGGTCAATCGACGGTTTATAGTGTTCATAGCAAATCTTTTACTCACTGTTTATCCTCAAGACTCACCATCCTCAATATTAACATTGTTATATACTAACAGAGACTCAAAAGTGATAACAGGCATCGATCAAGATCTATTACTTATTCATGATTACAGGTTTCCACCGCATAATCCAAACATACAATCCTATGAATGAAACCCTAGTTACAAAAACATCGCACCACAATATTACGTATCAAGATTAATTCACCTACAAGGTCAAGACACTAACCGATAAACAAGATTGTACGAAGGATCTTGAGGATCGAAAAGAGATGCTCGAATGCTTGACAGCTTCACAGAGAATCAAGTTGCCATCAACCAGGAAAGAATAAGAGACTCTAGGGTTTTTGCGTACTTACGTAACTGATCACAAAAGTTTATACATATACTTAAAGGATTGGGCCGCGAATCACACTGGGCCGGAGGCCTTCCTCGGCGAAAGACTAACTCGGCGAAACTCCCAGGTTTCGTCGAGCTTGAGGGTGGCGAAACTCCCAGGTTTCGTCGAGATCAAAGGTGACACAGAAAACTTTTATTTTAAATCTCAATTAACTATGTTTAATTATACTAACCGCTACACATACAATCACCAAGCAAACACATAACTGTTAACCATTCACATAACCATTAATCATTTAAATAAACTAAATTATAAAACAAGGTTGTGCACTCAGTGATGTGTAAAAGATAGACCTTGAAATCCCGGGTTGTCACATCATCCCTAACTTGAAAGAAATTTCATCCCGAAATTTGACGAGTATCCACACAACAAGACATTAACTCAGGATGACTGTGGATTTTCCGCGAGTACCACATCATCCCCAACTTGAAAGGGAATTTCGTCCCGAAATTCACCTGTTTCAACAGATTTAGATTTGTCAGTTGGAAATAAGTGAGGATACTTGAGCTTCATCTGATTCTCGCGCTCCCACGTGAACCCCGGTCCACGTCTTGAGTTCCAACGAACTCTTACAATAGGAATCCCACTATGCTTACGAACTTGACCTCCCGATCCATAATCTCTATTGGTTCTTCGACAAACTGCAACTTGTCGTCAATTTTCAGCTCTTGGAATGGTACCACAAGTGTTTCATCGGAGAAACACTTCTTCAACTGTGAGACATGGAATACGTCATGAACATTACCCAACTCAGCAGGTAACTCTAGCTTGTAGGCCACTTTACCAATTCGTTCCAGAATCTTAAATGGTCCAACATAACGAGGGTTATGCTTGCCGCGTTTCCCAAAACGCACCACACCCTTCCAGGGTGAGACCTTTAACATAACACGGTCATTAACTTCGAACTGCAAAGGACAATCTTTTCTGAAGTTTCCAACACAAGTTCAGGGCTTGTGACCTGGCTGTCACCCACCTCAGCCTAACAGAGAGGTGAATGATACTTTCGCCCGTACAATGCTTCAAACGAAGCTACCTGGATGCTAGTGTGGTAACTGTTGTTGTAGGAGAACTCAATCAGTGGCAAGTGTTTCTCCCAGCCCTTACCAAAATCAATGACACATGCTCTCAGCATTTCTTCAAGTGTTTGGATGGTTCGCTCAATGATGTGTGCAAAATTCAACATATAAATTACATCAAATATGGCATAAAACTAACCCTTTTTTAGTACTAATGTGGAAAAAGTGTGCTTTTGTCTTCCTTTTGTATTTTCAGGACGAAATGAGCTCAAATTAACAAAAGAAGCAAAAAGACATCAAAATCTAACATAAATACAAGAAAAGGAACAAGACGTTACATGCCCGACCCCACAACAGCATCTTCCCAAGCAAAACAAGGAATCAGAAGACTGAACACGCCCCGTGCTCAGCCAGCACGGGGGCGTGCCCAAGTGTCAGCAGAAAAGACAAAGTGGTAGAAGCTTCTATTGCCCACCACGGGGCCGTTCTCAGCGGACACGGGCCGTGGTCAACTATAAGATTCGCAGAATCCAGGCAAATCTTCATAGTACAGATATGCTTCTGCACACGGGGTTGTGCTCAGCGGACACGGGGGCGTGGTCAACTAATAAGACAAGCTGCATTTAATGAAGACAGAGAAGGATGTGGACACGGGCCGTGCCCACTGGACACGGGGCCATGCCCGAGCTCCTGTTCAACCTATAAATAGGGGTGCTTGGCTAAAGCTCAAACCATCCCTTGGCACACCACCTCTCTCACACTTCACCCACCACCCACCACCACCATAACACCATCATCCACCACCATCATCCATTGTCCATCGTAGAGTGTGTGTAAGTTGTCTCGGGATCCAAGATTGATCGTAAGAGTTCTTGACAATCAAGGCCATGTTTGCCTAAGTCTCTTACATCACTTGGTGAAGACAAAGTGTCTAGTGTAATACTTTTTATTTTTAATCTTTTCGCACTTTTTAGTTGGTTTTGTATTAATGACTTTAGTAACTAGTTGTTTATGTTGAAGGTGATCTTTCTTTATCATTTGTCTGTGGTGTCTTGGCATTATTTTACTGTCTATATAAAATAAAAGATTTTCACCATTCATATCTCCACGGTCTATATGGAGGTATGTTGGCTACCTGGTCGGGGGTTAAGGGAATGGTTTGGTAAAGGTCTTGCCGTTGTACAGCGTTTAGAGATCCTGCAAGGGACCTGGGTCAAATTTAGTAGGACATCCTTCAATACTTAACGGTATTGGATGGCGGGGGTCCAAACTCTTTGATCCCCTCATAAGTTAACTACTATTAATACTATAACCCGGCTACTTAGGACTGTATCCCTGCTGACTCAGACTACTTAGCCGAGGGTAACGTCACCTTCAAAAGAGGGGCCTACCATAATTTGCATTAATAACTTAATTAATTATCTTCCAATAATCCACCCTTTTAGGATTGTATCCTTGCTGACTCAAACTACTGGGGTGAGGGTAACGTCGCGTTCAAAAGAGGGGCCTACTACAGTAACTAAGATAATCTCTTAAAAAGTGCAATAGTGCGGAAATAATCAAAGGTTACATTAGATATGAGTCGGAGCCAAGTGATTCATCTTGTCTATCTGTTTTTATTTTTATTTTATTTTTCAGCATTTTAGTTAGTTTTATTTTTCTAGTTTAAAAACATTCTTCTAACTTTTTGATTTGATTAGACGTTGAGGATAAACCGGTACTAAAAGCTCTTGTGTCCTTGGACAACCTCGGTATCTTACCAACACTATACTACGCTCACGATGGGTGCACTTGCCCATATGTGTGTTTAGTGTTAGTAAATATCGTGTTTTATAAATTTAAAACTTGGCTAAAAAGTGTAAAGGGCTTAAAAATATACATTAAAACCATAACACACATCATGCACATCACTCACTCTGACCATCAGTCTGTGGGTGATAAGCAGTACTCATGTCGAGACGTGAGCCGAATGATTTATGCATAGATTGCCACAAATCAGAGATGAAACGCGGATCACGGTCAGAGATAATCGCGGTCGGCACCCCTTGCCTAGAAACCACTTCTTTCAGATAAACCATTGCAAGTTGTGAGAACTTATCCGTTTCCTTAATTGCTAGAAAATGCGCTGACTTCGTGAGACGATCAACGATCACCCAGATGGTATCGTTTCCGTTTTGAGTTCTCGGCAAACCAGTGACAAAATCCATTGCTATCTGCTCCCACTTCCACATGGGTATTTCTGGTTGTTGCAGCAACCCAGACGGTTTTTGATATTCCACTTTAACTTTAGCACAAGTCAGACACTTACTCACATAAGTCGCGATGTGGGCTTTCATCTTCGTCCACCAATACAAGACCTTTAGGTCCTGATACATCTTATCCGAACCTGGATGAACAGAGTATCGAGACTTGTGTGCTTCGTCCATTACAAGCTCTCCAAGGTTACCATACAAGGGGATCCATATCCGCTCCATACAGTAGAGAATACCGTCAGATCTCTTTATAAGTTGTTTTTCCATGCCCCTCAAATATTCTGCTTCGTAGTTTTCTTCCTTCAATGCTTCTGTCTGAGCCGAACGGATCTGATCAGGAAGATTTGAGTGAATAGTGAGCTACAAAGCTCGCACACGCTTGGATTTTGTCTCTTTCCGGCTAAGGGTATCAGCTACAACGTTAGCTTTACCACTACAACTTATACTCCCATGCAACCCTCCTTGTTTTTTGCATAGGGCTGGATGACACCAACAAGGGCTTTATATAAAAATAAATAATACCAGGGAGATTCCATAGAACCGATTTAACCAAAGTGGCCCTCCCTACAACTATTTGGCTTTCCATATGGACAACTTGGAATTAAATTTGTCAATGACATGTTTCCAATTTGAGATCCGGTTCATATTAGGCTATGCGGCATGGTGATGGTCTACTTTTTCGGTTTTCTTGTTCCCAAACCTCTCAACAAAATGGTAGATCCGAACGAATGATTCGTCGCTTAAATGATATCATTCGGGTTCTTCTTGTTCGCGCCCAACTTCCAACAAAATTTTGGGTTGAGGCGTTACACACCGCTGCATACCTTCACAACATCCTACCCACCACTCGTCTAAATTTCCAAACACCCGCTTCTGCCCTCTACTTCCGCCAACCCACATACGATCACATTCGTATTTTTGGTTGCGCGTGTTACCCCAATATGTTCGCTACTCAACCAAATAAACTCTTACCCTAATCTACCAGGTGTGTCTTCCTTGGCTTTCCATCCGACTTCTGCGGTTACAGATGTTACGATCCCGTCACGGGTCGTGTACATCTATCTCGTCATGTGGTCTTTGATGAAAACAAGTTTCCATTTACTGAATTAACCTCCCCCACAACCTACTGCTTCCTATATGACCCCACTCCAATCAACCCTCACCTTTTTTCCTCGTCCTTCCCCACTACCACACCTACCAATTCAAATATCAATTCCACATACAATAACAACAACACCACCTCCTATACAGAACATTTTGTGGACCATAGCCCTCCAAACCTCAACTCCCCTACCCCATATGCACCCCAATACGTAAACAACTCACCACCCCATGCATGTCAACCACCCCAAACTTCAACAAATGACCAACCCTCGTAACCCATGCACAACCGATCGAACCTTCAAATGGAACCAAACCCGCCACCACCCCTGCCTACCACAAATGACCACCCCATGCAAACCCGCTCCAAAACCGATGTCTCCAAACCTAACCCTCACTATAATCTTGCGGCCACCACAAACTTCTCACCCGTCCCTACCTCACATGCCAAAGCCTTATCGGACCATAATTGGTTGCGTGCCATGAACGATGAATATAGTGCTTTGCAGGCTAATAATACATGGGAGTTAGTTCCGTGGCCCGCAAACCATCCGGTCATCCGCTGCATGTGGCTATTCCATTACAAATTTGATGCTAATGGCTCATTGGAACGATACAAAGCTTACTTCGTGTGTAATGGGCAATCTCAAACCGTAGGCATCGACTGCACCGAAACATTTAGCCCGGTGGTTAAACCGGCTACCATTCGTACAGTACTCTCCTTAGCCGTCTCTCGATCATGGCTGATACATCAACTAGACGTAAAAAATGCATTCCTTAATGGACATCTTCAGGAAACTGTTTACATGTCCAGCCACCTGGCTTTGTTGATCCCGCTCAACCCAATCATGTGTGTCGTCTAAAGAAGTCATTATACGGGTTAAAACAGGCACCAAGGGCATGGTATACTCGATTCTCGACTTTCATCACAACCTTGGGCTTTCGCAACAGCTTGTGTGACATATCCTTGTTTATTTACCAGAATGGTAACCACCTAGCATATCTTCTACTTTACTTGGACGATATTGTTCTCACGGCTAACTATCCTGACATTCTCAACATGTGCATCACCAAGCTATCCAGCGAATTCGCCATGTCTAACTTAGGGTCCCTACATCACTTCCTTGGCATCACGGTTACACGGGATCACCAGTTCTTATTCCTCGCTCAAACTCAGTATGCTCGGGACATCCTTCATAGGGCAAACATGACCACTTGCAAACCTTGTCACACTCCTGTCGATACTAACTCCAAACTTAGTGCCACCGACGGGAATCCATTACCGGATGGTTCATTATACCGAAGTTTAGCTGGCGCACTTCAATATCTAACTATTACCCGACCCGACATATCATACGTGGTGCAACAAATTTTCCTATTCATGCGTGCTCCACGAGACATTCATTTTGACTTTATGAAACGTCTCTTACGATACGTGCATGGAACCATCAACCTTGGTTTGTGTTTATCAGCTTCACCGAGTCTCTCGTTAGTCGCCTACTCGGATGCTGATTGGGGAGTAGGGTGCCCGGATACTCGATGCTCCACATCTGGCTATTGTGTTTTTCTTGGCGATAACCTGATCTCATGGTCCTCAAAATGTCAACCGACCATCTCTAGATCAAGTGCGGAAGCCGAATATCGGGGGGTGGCAAACGCGGTTGCAGAAGCCAAATAGATTCGAAATCTCCTTCTTGAGCTAAAGACTTTAGCAAACAAAGCCACAGTTGTATTTTGTGACAACATCTCAGCGGTTTATTTATCCGGCAATCCCGTGCAACATCAGCATACCAAGCACGTTGAAATTGACATCCACTTTGTTCGTGAAAAGGTTTAGATCGGTCACGTTAAAGTCCTTCACGTCCCAGCGAAAGAACAGTACGCCGGCATTTTCACCAAGGGCTTACCAAGATATTTATTCGAGAGATTCAGGTCCAGCTTGAACGTTATGCATATCCATGATCAAGCTGAAGGGGAATATTAAAGGAAAACTATTATTCTATTATTGATGCATTTATGTAATTGATTGGTCAACCTTAAGTCTAGAATGTTGGTGATTTTGTATTGATGGGGATTCTCAATCATAGGAGTATTTTATGGATCCTCATCTCTTTATATTCATGGGTCTTGTACTGCTTTGACTCAAGGAAAACACATTTCAATATTTTATTATCAAACAAAGACTTCATGTAGACGTATAATTAGGGTTAAAGACTATTAAGGAAAGGGTATACATTTATCTTAGCCTTTTTTCTTGGGAGCTTCCTAGCTTTTCATATTCTTTTAATAGCCTTTGAATGTTCATGTGTGTTTCTATGATGTTTCCCTCATCTCCTGATATTGGTAGCTCACTACTCTTATATCTTTAGTTTTTACTTATGGTTAGTTCAGTTGTTAGATTCCAGGTGAAAAACTTTATGTTTATAACATGCTTTTCATGTGCATATATGATTTTTGGAACTGAGATCTCCTTGGAAGCATCATCTGGGATAGAGGTATGATCTAATTACCTCTCATCACTCTCTGATAGGGGTGTGCACAGTTCGGTTCGGTTATTGGCATTATCCGTAACCGTAACCGAAGTCATCGATTAATCGGTTTGGTTAATTCGGTTAATTCGTCGGTTTTCAGTTCGGTTCGGTTAATTTTCGGTTAATAACCAATTCAAACAAGGGCTATTTTTTTCTTAGAAATACATGTAATGGATGTATAAATACATGAAATGGATGTATAAATAAATGAAATGGAGGTATAAATGCATGAATAGATGTTTAAATACATAAAATGGATGTATAAATAAATGAAATGAAGGTATCAATAAATGAAATGAAGGCATAAATAAATGAAATAGAGGTATTATAACATGAAATGAAAGTATAAAACATGAATACATGAAATAGAGGTATAAAAGCTAGAAATATATATAAAAATAAACGATTCGGTTCGGTTCGGTAAATTTCGGTTAACCGATGGTAGAAAAAATATCCGTTAACCGACTTTCGGTTAATTCGGTTTCGGTTAATTTCGGTTCGGTTTTGTCGGTTTTCAGTTCGGTTTCGGTTAACGGTTCGGTTATTGCACACCCCTACTCTCAGACCCTACCAATATCTATGATATTAATTGGATTTTACAATTTTACTAGATATGATTATTGTTGTTATATGCATATGACGTGGGCTATTATAGATTAATTATCAACAACACTCTATGATCTATTTGAAAAGAGCACATTCAATAGAAACTACAGTACTCCACCATGTTTTTTTGACTCCTTTTTTTTATTATCTAGAAACGATGTAATCAACTCGTAAAAAAATTAAAAAAAAGACAGTGATTTCAGTTTATTCATTTATTAATATTTTTATAAAGCATTTTACATGTTGAATGATAAATTGGACATATCAACACTAGACTATATGCATTGTGTTAAACGTGAAAAAATAGAGGTTTTATCTTTTACACTTATCTACATGGGTTACTGAGAGGTGAAATGTGACAATGTGACCGTTAATTGATATAACTCTAAGGACGGTGGGTGTGGAGGCGCCACCAGGGCCACCTCAGCCCCTATAGTGTCACCCGACGCCATCGTCCCACACACAGCAATTCAACTCGGGGCGCGATAGGCAAGGCTCCACCATGTTAATGAGCTTCAATCGCGAAGAACGATGAGGGATTGGTTAAAGGAGGGGGTGCTATAGTGTGAAGGGACTTTATCCCACACCCTACAAGTTAAGAGGAGGGGTCTTAAAGTCCCTGTGTGATGTGGCGTTGATGTTGCATTGATAAAGCCCCTCACACATCCCCGAGCGTAAATGATTGTGATATGTATTTTAAAAAATAGAATGATCTTGCGTTGTTTGCTCTCCGTTACCACCGTGACATTTTCCACAAGTGAATAAACATTTATTTATTTATTTTAAACAAGCAAAGTTTAAAAGCTATTGAAGTGTGATTGGGAAAGAAGCTGCTCTTTGAAACAAAAGTAACTTTTGGGAAAATCGATGCGTATTCAACGGTCATTTATAGATTTATGGTGCTTTAAATGTCACATTTTTTTGGCAAATTATATCTATTTAACTTTTGAGTTAAATCACATTTTAGTACATTTGGTTTGGGTCATTTTGGCAGTTTGGTACAAAGGTTTCATTTTTCACCTGTGGGTCCAAAAGGTTTCATCGTTGCCATTTTAGTCCACTGGGTTAACTTTATCCATTTTTCTGTTAACGAGAAGGGCAATTCGATCATTTTATATGATTGAATTGTCTATCTAGTTAACATAATTACATATAAAATGAGTGAATTGCCCTTCTTGTTCAGAAAAAATGGATGAAGTTAACCCAGTGTACTAAAATGGCAACGATGAAACATTTTTGGACCCACAGGCGAAAAATAAAACCTTTGGACTAAACTGTCAAAATGACTCAAACCACACTTAACTTTTTTTACAGCATATTTATTAGTTTTGACACAACTATACACCACTATTATCATATATTGAGTAAACTGCTAAAATCGTCTATCAGGTTTGATCATTTTCATCCAAAATCAAAATCCGGTTATATTTTCTGGTTAGTATTTATTTTATTTTATTTTTGTCTTTTCCTCCCTTTTAATGAATGCAAAATGGTCTTTTAACGTTTTATTATAACAAACTAAAAAAATCTAACCATTTTGTCCTTCATTAAAAGGGGAAGAAAAAGAAAAAAACTAGATTTTAACTGAAAAATCTGAACAGATTTTACTTTTGGATGAAAATGACAACAAAATTGAAACAAAAAGGACCCGGATTCAAAATGTTTAAGTTTTGAACTAAACTGTCAAGAGTGACTAAACAAACCTTACAGACCATTTTGGCAGTTTACTCTATATTTTAATATAATTACCTTTTAAACTTATTTTGTGCAGTACGTAAGCTTAAAGAGCTTTTATATTAAAATATAAATATTAAATCTCAGTACATGTATATTATAATTTGTAAGTTAGATATATTTTTTCAATGCATTTTAGCTTTGTTAATGATTTCTAGATCAAGTGGTGAAAGACTTGCATTTCTCTTGAGAGGTGCAGGTTTAACTTCCACTTAGTGCAGAGTGAGGCAATGATAGAAGACTCAGGGAAACTTGGGTTTGATTGAGCCAAACGGGTTTTACTGTTAATTTCACTGTCGTGCCTATGGGCGGGTGGGTTACTGGGTTTTTCCCGGAATTGGCGGTGGACTCGGGTTACTCTCGGAGTATTCCGTTTGTCCAGTGAGTGTTTCGAAAGTGCTCAGGATTGATTCTGTTGTCCGTTAAAAAAATGTATTTTAGCTTTAACTTTTTGAAAAATCATAAATTGTTGGCATGTGTTAACTTGGGTATGCATTTTACTTTTATTCAAGAGTGAATTTCAAAAATTGTCTTTTATCTTTATACCAATTTTTGGGTGTTGTCCTTTATGTTCAAATTTGATGAGTTTTGTCCTTTATGTTTTCATATCATACACGTTTTATCCTTTAGACCTAACTCAGTTAGTTTTTTCAGTTAAATTTGGTCATATGCTTTGCACATGAGGGCATTTTTGTCAATTCAAAGGTTGCGGAAGCTTTGAGCTGTAAATCTGCCGTTGAATTTACCTTTGAATTGACAAAAATGCTCTCATGTGCAAAGCATATAACCAAATTTAACTGAAAAAAAAAACTAATTGGGTTAAGCCTAAAGGACAAAACGTGTATGATATGAAAACATGAAGGACAAAACTCGTCAATTTTGAAAATAAAGGACAGCGCCTGAAAATAAGTATAAAGACAAAGGACAATCTTTAAAATTTACTCTTGATTCAATAAAGATTGCTAACTTTTCAAAATACAATGTAATTCAAAGAGGAAACAATTAACAAAGATGTTTGTTCTCCCTTGCATGCAATGTGGCAAAAGTAGCTTTCAGATAAACAGATTTAGTCAGTCAATTTGGGGCGAATTTAACTTAATAAGAATAGAAAAACATAATTTCTATGTCCTGAAAATTAATTTCTTTAAAATTTATCATGTACAAGTACTTTCGAAATACACTCCACCTAAATCGACTACTCGCTACTCACGAATCAAACGGCATGAAAGTGCCTAACAACTTCTACAACCATCATTCTGCAACCATCATGTATAATACATTTTTTACTTTTTAAGGCTGCACACTTTAATATTAAGTAAAAAAGTTATATTAATGTTCTAAAATTAGTGATGTGTTTTCAACTAACTATATATGGTCCAAAAAAACAAAATAAACACAAAGTTTTACAAAATTTAATACATGATACATCACAATCCAAATGACTTTTCCAACATGGCCTTTTTATAAATTTTTGTCTTCTTTCAGATCTTAAGGCCTCACCTTCACATACTGGAAATGTGTGATGTTCCCTTCAAACATTACAGGCTTTAAATATCCATATTTATAGTTCTTTTAATACCATGAAATGGTTTATTCCAGAAAATCCTAATAGATTTATACTAGACCGACATACCTTCTTAGTTTTATCACATAAGAGGTAAATTAAGTATATTATTAAGTGGTTCATTTAGATCAACTATACATATTAGGTTGGCATGAACTTAATAAATAATTGCATTTTGGTACAAGTGGTTTCAAGGGCTCTTACCACCTCTTTCTGTGTGAATCTTATTTCAAGGGGTCTTAGCACCTCTTTCTGTGTGAATCTTACTACAATGTGGTAATTTGGTACCTTTCTATATTCTCCTACTACAAACTATAGTATTTGTAAAGTATGCCTTAAATGTAAAACCAGGGGTGCAAACGAGCCGAGTTACTCGATCTCGGCTCGAAAAAAAGCTCGAAACGAGTTGAGTTTAAATGAGATCGAGCCTGAGCCGGTTGGCAAGCCCACTGTTTATATAACTTTTAATTATTATATTAAATATACATTTAAACAACAACTGTGCGGCCTATTAATAATGTGCGGCACACTTGTCAAGCACACTGAAGTGTGCGGCCTGCTTGACAAGTGTGTGGTCATGCAACCCTAAGTTGTACTTTATACAGACTAATTTGTACGTTTAAGTGTGCGACCTAACTTTATCAGAAAAACATAAACACAAACAATCAACATTTCATTTTAAGCATCAATCACTCAAATCCTAGTATTTACACAAAATCCTCAATCCAAACTTACACCCAAGACAACTCATATTCAAACTTTCAAACATATTTTGGTCCTACTAGTATTCGAAACAGTTAAAGTGTATTGACATACATAATAATTCAAAAACCAACAGACATGTGTATATTCTCCTTATTCAAAATAACTTTTGGATTCTTATGTACATTTTGCAAACAACAGTTAATATATAACAAATTGTTATAAAAGTCCTACCATCATTCTTATCAAATTTGAGGAAGAAACACATGCTTTTCAAAACAGTGAAGATATAACATCTAGCCTATCAACAAGCAATTTATTATGAAAAATCCTTATCAATGTCATGAACTTATTTCAACAGTAAACTTGGGGGGGGGGGGGGGGGGGGGGGGGGGGGTATTGCACGGTCCTCCCAACCGCTGGAGTGATCCCACTCCACAAGCTAGCTTAGCCCCATAGCTGTCTGGCGGTTACTACCAAACTGGAAGCGAAAGCCTGGAGGGTGTGCCTGCCAGGATTCGAACCGGGGTCCTCTGAGAAGAGGTGGGTGAGGCTGGCCACCGGCAGAAATCATGT
Organism: Helianthus tuberosus; assembly: GCA_030545235.1. Taxonomy (NCBI): domain Eukaryota; kingdom Viridiplantae; phylum Streptophyta; class Magnoliopsida; order Asterales; family Asteraceae; genus Helianthus; species Helianthus tuberosus. Next base: position 9,813,306 of record CM060362.1, read on the forward strand.
TTTTAAATTTCCTTCCTAGCAAACAATGTACAACATATGAGAAACTCAAAGGCAGTATCGTCACACTTATATTTAGATCTAAATAGGCAAGAATACATCCTATCATCATCATTCTAATCACTAGCAGAAATCAACATATATCAGTACCAACAAATGAATCGTAAAATCAATTTATACACTTTAGTAACCACGGCCGGCCCTGAGAATTCATGTACCTGTTCGAGCTCGAAAAAACGTGCCCTTAGGTCTTAACTAAATAAAAAATTTAAACTAGTTTTTCATACAACTTTGAACCGTTGACAAAAATATAGCATTCGATAAACAATGCAATTAACAAAATACAAAATATAGTATTCGAATGAATGACATACCGTAATGAATGACATACCTGTGAAATCGAATCGAAGGCCTGCAGACTGCAGTGCCCTGTCTCTGTCTCTGATCTCGATTGCAGAATGAATGATGATGATCGAAGGCCTACAGAACAACACCTACAAATTGCAGAACGATGATGATCGAAGTGTCGAAGATTCGAAATCGAAGGCATGTTCCTGTGCGAAGTTTGACGTTTCAATTACCCAGTCGCGGATGAAAGTTGCCGCCCAGAATATTTTTTTATTAGTTTTTAGAAAATATTTGGGTATTGGGCTTACTAACCTAATGGGCTAAATAGCTTAAACAATATGATTTTTTTAAGTGGGCCTAAGTTAATGTTTTTTTGGTTATACCCTATTAAATTTTTTTTTTTACATATATAATATCGGATTTTTTTTAAAAATTACGTGCCCTACGAAATCACGGGCCCTGTTCGGTTGTCCTCCCCACCCTCCTTCAGGGCCGGCTCTGTTAGTAACCATATAGACAACTCATGTTGCATCATAATAATCAATTTATACACCCTTTCATACCTCCTACATTTACACAAGCAAACACTTAATCAATTTAAGTAAGATCGGAAATCACAAAGGTGCAAACAATGATATAATACTGACTGAAATGCACCCAATCTGACCCGAGACTCTCGGTATCTGGCCCGAACATACCTGCGGCTGACCCGAGACATCCCGAACCCGATTCTAACCTGAGAACAAATCCATCAGCCGATCCAGAAGAAATCGGGACCACCGCCGTGTTCCGGCGTCCCTTCCCGTCGACGCCTCAACTTCATCAACCTCTCTTCGTCTTCATCATCGAGCAGCTGACATCATGTCCGTCGAACATCCTCATCCCCGCAGTTCCACCGTCGGCACCTTTAAAGCGAGGGGGGGTTGCACCTTGTTTCCGTCATTCGAATTCACCACCGTCTTCATTCATAGTCGGCCATCGAGAGGGAACAGGGTAAAAGGTTGTGGGTGTCTGTGTTGTGTGTTTGAGAAGATGAAGCTCCTTATTTGTGGGTTTTATAACTTTCATTAAATAGGCTGGTTTAGGTTTAGGTTAGTTGGGTTGGGCCTGACCCAACTGTGTGAACTTGTTAAACGATTAGGCGTCCCGCTCAAACAGACTGGCCCGGTTTTATTAATAATATAATGGTAATTTAAATAAATAAATGAGTAAACCTCTCGTCGTGGATTATTATTTTAGTAAATAATAATAATAATAAGGAATTCGGACATTAATCGAATATCCTTCTCTCGATGATTGGGATTGAGAGTGCGGGGTGTTACAGTATACAAGTAATCACGTATGTTCGTACACGTATCTAACAAGTAGTGTTCAAGTAACAACGACTGCATGTTATACTAACATGTTTACACGTCATAATAATCATCATAGATAATCATAGTTCAAATGTATTGTTATAAGTGGGCGGTTAAACAGAAACACGGGCTTTTACTAGTGTGCGGCTCACTAGAGTGTGCGGCCTCCTCATGTGTGCGGTCATGCAGATAATAGTTGTACCTTATGCAGCGAATGATTATACAATTAGTGTGTGTGGTCACAAAATAGTGTGTGACAACTGGTGTGCGATCAAGCAGAGTGTGGGGTGTGCATACGTGTGCTAATGAGTAAGGCTGGCAAATCGTGTCTTAACAGGTTTAACAGGTTTCTGACGGCGCGCACAACATAAGTTTCAAACATGATTACGACTCGTCTAACTACTTTCTACCTCATGTTTATAAAACAGTTTTATGTTTTATGTACAAAGATGAATAAATGATAGATCCTAACATTGTAATTTTAATTATTTTAAAATTTTAAAAAGTCAAAGGGTGTATTTTTCAGTCAAACAGGTCTAATCGTGTCTTAACAGGTACCCAATTGCCAGCACTGCTAATGAGCATCTTTCCAAATTTTCTCAGAAAAACCATATTCATCATTTATTCGTACATGAACAAGTTCTCAACTCCATCATCCAATGAAATCATCAGTTAATCAGTCATCAGCAAAATCGTGCACTGATTTATATGAACTAAAGTAACTACTCTTGTTATCGTCACACATGTATACTGAATCAATAAATCAACAGATGTGAGATATACACCACATCATCACATTTTACATCACATAAATAGTTTATATAAAAGAACCATATCATTATCATAAACATCAGCTTTCGACAAAAGAATATGTACTGCATCCATAAATACCAATCACATGCACACTTTTCTCATTCAAAATTTACAAATCTATTATCATAATCTCTTAACAATCACAGACAATCAAGGAGAATAAAAATACAAAACAACACATTGAAAGCACAAGACTAGACATCACAAAACCATACAATACACAAAAACAACTTACCACATTCATCTCGGACATCATCACAGTCAGCACAAGAAAGACATTGATGCCGAAAGAAGTGGTCTGCAATGGTCGTTAAAGAATATTCAGAGTATCCCAGAATAATAGGATGTAGTTTGTTTATTCATGTAACTATATATATGGGGTGCCAGATCATAGGAAACACACACTCTCGAGCTCTCATACTCGTACACTCTCTCATTTTTAGCTGCAATCACACTCAAACACTCACAATTCACAATCGTTGTAACACTTAGATCTGATCCGAGCATTATCCTGACATTGTATCCTGGTTATTCAAGCAATAAGAAGAACAAGGCAGCTGACGATTGTCAGCTCCCAAGGTTTTGTGCCGACGATCTAAATTGATCAAGGGCTTTCCTCGTACATATCGTGTCCACGTTTACTTTTTTTGTATGTTTTCTATTAACTGTTATAGTTTGATATCCTCGAACTGTATCCTGAAACTGTTATTATTTTCAATAAAGTTAACACATTTTTGCAAACATCAATAGCACACTACCTCACACACTAAATTTGATCACTTAATTGCTTCGGTAATTTTTGACTAAAACAATTTGGCGCCCACCGTGGGGCAAGTGGTGCAATTTTTATTCAAAACTTTGCTAAAATCGTTATTTGGTTTTTTGCTCTCAAAACTTTTTACAAAACTGTTTTCAATGGCCTCTCAATCAAACTTGAGCTCTTCTTCAATGCCAACTTTAACCTCTGTTGCGGCTGGTTCATTACCTCTCATAAGTTCAAGCATCTCAAAGTAGGAATGAAAGCCAAATACCCCGAGACACTTCTGTTGCTCAGAATGTTTACAGATCCGGCATTTTAGGGAGAACTCATATCCTTGCTTCTAATGATGAAATTTTGTCTTTGTTTGGCAATATACAAGATCAGATGAAAAAGCAGCAGGAAACCAACTAGATCATAGTGAAGAAAATACAACTCTTGAAGTCCAACTCCAAGAGAACTGCTGAGGATACTGTTACCCTGTTGCAGCCCAGGATGTTGTACTTTAGTTTTGCAGTATTCACTGAAGATAATCAGGGCAATATCATACCGAGTCATTCTCGGAGTGATATCCTGGAAATATGCTCAACAGTAAGGATATCAACCGTGAGGGATTCAGGATATGGTCTAGGATATGGCCAGAATCATCAGGCTCGTAACCTGTCCATTAACACCAATATCCTTGCTACTAACAATCTCGAATATTCACAGGATGCAGGTGCAACATCAGTGTTATCCAGAGAACTTCAAAAATTGAAGGATATGATATCAAGTGTGCCTGGGGTAGTGCAGCCTATACCGGAAGTATCCCAGGATAGCCACAGGATATCCCGATTTGCTTACCTTATTTGTGTTGTAGAAATACCAAAAAGATTTCAGACTACCAACATGAAGCTTTATGATGGGACGACGGATCCTGAAGAGCATGTTGCCCAATATAGGGAAAGGATGGAAATAAATCCAATCCCACCAGACCTCAAAGAAGCATGCTTATGCAAAGGCTTTGGTTCCACCTTAACAAGATCAACCCTGAAATGGCTTTTAAATATTCCACCTCATTCTATTACATCTTTTGCTCATTTAGTTAATTTATTTAACAGTCAATTTTCTTGTAGCAGGAGCTTTGAGAAACTAACGAGTGATCTTTACAGGATAACACAGGGATGACAAGAATCCATGAGGGATTATGTTAACAAATTTAGTAGAGAATCCCTGGATATCCCGAACCTTAATGTTGCCATGGCAATACAAGTGTTCAAAATGGGATTATAGAAGGATTCTCAATTTTACCAAGATATTGTAATGAATCCTTGCAGGAATCTGGATGAAGCTCGGAATAGGGCCTTGAGATACATAAGGCTCGAGGATGACAAGAAAATGCAGGAGAGGATGAATGCATCCTCAACATATGAGTCAACAAACAGGAAGTCAGAATCCTCGTATAAACCATACCGATCCAAGCCATATGCTAAAAATGACAACAAAAGAGTGAGTGCTATCGAGGATGAGGATGGATAAGAATATCCTGACCTTTCAGAATATTGTTTTCAGTAAATGTTCCTGAACTAATGTATGCCATACAGGGATTGGGGGACAAGGCAAGATGGCCAAGAAAAAAATTCACAAAAGGCTGATTGGAAGGACGAGTCAAAGTGGTGTGCCTTTCACGAAGATTTTGGGCACATGGCGGATGATTGTATAGCCTTGAGAAAAGAGATAAGTTACTTGCTAAGAGAAGGTTATCTAAAAGAACTTCTTGGCTGGGAGAAGAATAAGAATCAGGATACTGACACGAATCGTGAAAAAGCAGCATCTCCACCACCCGATGCAAAGGTAATCAACTTTATCTCGGGAGGAGCTGACATATGTGGGACTTCATATTTTGCAGCTAAAAGGCATGCTAAAGAAGCCAAAGCAGAGAGAGGAGATAAGCCAACAAGAATGACGATGCTCACAGATGATAAAGTGATAACATTCGATAGTGATGACCGGGATAACATCCAGGATCCCCATCACGATGGGTTGGTAATTACTTTATATCTTGCTAACCATTTTGTCCGCAGGATACTGGTAGACAATGGCAGCTCAGTCAATATCATCCAGATGGAGACCTTGAAGAGGATGAATATCCCGGAAGCTGAGATTACTTCGAAGTCCACTGTACTTGTAGGATTCAGTGGAGAAGCGAAGAATACTATCGGAGAAATAAAGCTACTTGTTTATGTTGAAGGGGTAAACTCTTTGCAACGCTTCTGTTTTATCGATTCATTGTCCTGCTACAACATAAAATTAGGCATACTTCGAGAACCATGCTCTCTAAAGGAGGAAATAAAGACATACTTTGAGAAATTATTCAAAGATGGAAATCAAGATAGGTCATCTTTCATCAATGATAGGTTTAAGGTACTTTCTTTGGAACAATCAGCCATGTTAGTTAAACGCTTTTCCAAAGAAGAGATCAAGGAAGCAGTGTGGGAATGTGGTGGCGATAAAACTCCGGGTCAGGACGGGTTCACTTTCAGTTTCATTAAGCACTTTTGGAACATCCTTGAAGCTGATTTTGTCTCCCTTTTTGATCACTTTTATGTGCATGGAAAGCTAAGTCGTGGTTGTAATTCGAGCTTTATTACATTGGTGCCAAAATTTGCTAACCCACAACGCATCAATGAGTTCAGACCCATTAATCTCATTGGCTGTATATCGAAGCTAATCTCAAAAGTCTTGGCTAGAAGATTGAAACGTATCATTGGGTTTCTGGTAAGTGAATCTCAAACAGCCTACATTGAGGGGCATAGTATACTAGATGGGCCTCTGATAATCAATGAGCTAATATCCTGGGGTAAGAAAACAAAAAACAAAATGATGTTGTTCAAATTCGATTTTGAAAAGGCCTTTGATTCTATCAGCCGGAAGTTCTTGGACACAACACTTTCACAAATGGGGTTCCCTGCCTTGTGGAGGAAATGGATTATGGGTATATTATCATCTTCAAGATCCTCCGTACTAGTAAATGGCTCGCAATCACAAGAGTTTAATAATGAACGGGGAGTCCGGTAAGGAGACCCGTTATCACCATTATTATTCATTCTTGCAATGGAAGCACTACATGTCGCTACGGTCACGGCAAATGCTCATGGAATCTTCAAAGGATTTAAAACGCCGGATAATGGACCTACCATCTCCCACCTACTATATGCGGACGATGTCCTATTTGTAGGTGAATGGTCGGATTCAAATGTTCATAACCTCTCTAGATTGCTTAGATGTTTTCATTTGTCATCCGGTCTTAAAATTAATTTCAATAAAAGTCAACTATTCGGAGTGGGTGTACCTATCGAAACGGTTGAATTAAAAGCCTCGATACTTCAATGCAAAATGGGAGTGTTTCCTTTTACTTATCTAGGGCTCCTGGTTGGCGCTAAAATTGGCTTAGTTAGAAGTTGGAAACCGATAATTAAAAGGTTTGAAGAGAAACTTACATTATGGAAAGCTCGAACATTATCTTTTGGTGGCAGGGTGACACTCATTGAAGCGGTTCTAGGTAATCTCCCATCTTATTACTTATCACTTTTTAATGTACCTATTCAGGTTATAAAACAACTAGAAAGAATTCGTCGCAAATTCCTGTGGGGTGGGTGCTTGGAAAAATAAAATAAGCTGGGTCCCATGGTTTAAAGTAGTAGCACCAAAAATGATGGGGGATTGGGGATAGGTAGTTATGCCTCTACTAATAAAGCTCTTATGGTCAAATGGTGTGTGCGATACAAAAATGAGAATTCTTCGCTATGGGCAAGAGTAATCACAGCCATTCACGGTGGGGCTAGATGTCAATACTTTATTCTATTGAAAAGTTCACTTGGTGGGGTATGGAAGTCCATTGTCAATATGGGCCGGCTAACCCAAAACCAACCATTTAATGTTCAAGATAGGCAATTCCGAAGGTGGGTAGAGGGGGCAAGATCTTATTTTGGCTGGATAATTGGGTGGGAAACAGACCACTTCGTGACAAATTCCCCAACCTTTATGCTCTGGAAAGTAAGAAAGGGTGTAAAGTCCAAGATCGGTATAAAGTCAGTCAAGACACAATCGATTGGTTCTGGGGCAGCAATAATTTACTGACAAATGAAGATCAGCTCCGTGAATGGGCCGATTGTATTTCAGCTGTGAAAGAAGTTAACATTCAAAAGACATCTGATGTTTGGCTTTGGAAGACAGGTTCGGTGACATCGGATTTCATGGTAAAAATGATTAGGGAAGAGTTGGACCATATCAACATCTTAAATGAAACGAAGGTTCTCAAATGGCTTCACTGGATTCCAAAAAAATTCAATTGCTTTTTTTTGGCGGGTGGTTTTTGACAGAATTGCTACTAAAGAAGCACTTCAAATCCGGAGAATCAACTTATCTTCTCTGCAATGTGTTCTTTGTAATAATCTCATGACCTGTGAATCGGCTCAATTGGTGTGGTCATTAATCTTTCAATGGATGAACATACCTCTTCCAGGTTACATCTTGAGTGTGGTCCAATTATTGGAAATCATTGATTCTCACAGATGGCAAAAGAAAATCAAAAGGGCGGTTCACGTGGTTGTGGTGGCTACTTGTTGGAAACTATGGCTAATGAGAAACGAGATCATCTTTAAGAAAAAATCCCCTAACATTACAAATCTGATTGGAGACATAAAGGCAATCTCGTACACTTGGATAAAAAATCCGGCGGGGCTACAGGAGATTATATGGGAGAAATGGAGGAGTTTTAGTTTTTAATCTTAACTTTTTTACTGCTTTAAATCATGTATTTCTCGTATCTTCTCTTTTTCGTTGTACTGTTTCTTGAGCACCTTGCTTAAGTTTATAAAATTTTCCGCCCTTTCAAAAAAAAAAAAAAGGATAAGAGAGGGAAGATAGAGATGGCTTTGACATGTGAATAGAAAACATACAAAGACACGGTTAGATCATTGGAAACCCTCATAGTCGAGATGAGAAGGGTAAAGGTAGACCCAAATTGACTTGCGATGAGCAGATTAGAAAAGATTTACCAGACTTGCATCTCTCTAAGGTTATGTTCGAGGATAAGACTTCATGTAGAGGTATGATTAGGGTTAAAAACTATTAATTTGAGGAAAGGGTATAAATTTATCTTAAGGGTTGTTTGTTTACCTCTTAATGAGGCTCTTAATGGTTTAGACCTCTTACTGGTTCAGCACTTAATAGTTCAGATTGTTTGTTTCACGAGCAGATGTCTGAATGGTTAAGACATTTGCCTCTGAATGGTTAAGCATTATATATAGTCTGAATGGTTACGACCTCTAATCTGAATTGGTCAGACATTTGCCTCTGAACGGTTAAGCATTATACAGGCTCTTAATGGTTCAGGCCTCTTACTAGTTCAACACTTAATGGTTCAGCACTTAATGGTTCAGACCTCTTATTGATTCAGCACTTAACCATTCAGATATTGCCAAACAGCCCTTAGCCTTTTCTTGGGAGCATCCTAGCTTTTCATATTCTTTTAATAGCCTTTGCATGTTATGTTGACCTTGCATGTGTGTTTCTATGATGTTTCCCTCATCTCCTGATATTGGTAGCTCACTACTCTTATATCTTTAGTTTTTACTTATGGTTAGTTCAGTTGTTAGATTCCAGGTGAAAAACTTCATGTTTATAACATGCTTTTCATGTGCATATATGATTTTTGGAACTGGGTTCTCCTTGGAAGCATCATCTGGGATAGAGGTATGATCTAATTACCTCTCATCACTCTCAGACCCTACTAATATCTATGATATTGATTGGATTTTACATTTTTACTAGACATGATTATTGTTGTTATATGCATATGACGTGGGCTATTATAGATCAATTATCAACAACACTCTATGATCTACTTGAAAAGAGCACATTCAATAGATACTACACCATGTTTTTTTGACTCCTTTTTTTATTATCTAGAAACGATGTAATCAACTCGTAAAAAAAAAACAGCGATTTCAGTTTTTTCATTTATTAATATTTTTATAAAGCATTTTACATGTTGAATGATACATTAGACATATCAACACTAGACTATATGTATTGTGTTAAACGTGAAAAAATAGAGATTTTATCTTTTACACTTATCTACATGGGTTACTGAGAGGTGAAATGTGACAATGTGACCGTTAATTGATATAACTCTAAGGCCGGAGGGTGTGGAGGCGCCACCAGGGCCACCTCAGCCCCTATAGCGTCACCCGACGCCGTCGTCCCACACCCAACAATTCAACTCGGGGCGCGATAGGCAAGGCTCCACCATGTTAACGAGCTTCAATCGCGAAAAACGAGGAGGGATTGGTTAAAGGAGGGGGTGCTATAGTGTGAAGGGACTTTATCACACCCTACAAGTTAAGAGGAGGGGTCTTAAAGGCCCTCTGTGACGTGGCATTGATGTTGCGTTGATAAAGCCCCTCACATCCTCAAGCGTAAATGATTGTGATATGTATTTTAAAAAATAGAATGATCTTGCGTTGTTTGCTCTCCGTTACCACCGTGACATTTTCCACAAGTGAATAAACATTTATTTATTTATTTTAAACAAGCAAAGTTTAAAAGATATTGAAGTGTGATTGGGAAAGAAGCTGCTCTTTGAAACAAAAGTAACTTTTGGGAAAATCGATGCATATTCAACGGTCATTTATAGATTTATGGTGCTTTAAATGTCACATTTTTTTTGGCAAATTATATATTTTTAACTTTTGAGTTAAATTACATTTTAGTCCATTTGGTTGGGGTCATTTTGTCAGTTTGGTACAAAGGTTTCACTTTTCACATGTGGGTCCAAAAAGGTTTCATGATTGTCATTTTAGTCCACTAGGTTAACTTTATCCATTTTTCTGTTAACAAGAAGGGCAATTAGATCATTTTATATGACCGAATTGTCTTTCTAGTTAACATAATTACATATAAAATCAGTGAATTGCCTTTCTCGTTCAGAAAAAATGGATGAAGTTAACCCAGTGTACTAAAATGGCAATGGTGAAACTTTTTTGGACCCACAAGCGAAAAATAAAACCTTTGGACTAAACTGTCAAAATGACCCAAACAACACTTAACTTTTTTACTGCATATCTATTAGTTTTGACACCACTGTACACCACTATTATCATATATTGAGTAAACTGGTAAATCGTCTATGAGGTTTGGTCATTTTCATCCAAAATCAAAATCTGGTTATATTTTCTGGTTAGCATTTATTTTTTTATTTTTTTTTATCTTTTCCTCCCTTTTAATGAATGGCAAAATGGTCTTTTAAGGTTTTATTATAACAAACTAAAAAATCTAACCATTTTGTCCTTCATTAAAAGGGGAAGAAAAAGAAAAAAAAAACTAGATTTTAACTCAAAAATCTGAACAGATTTTATTTTTGGATGAAAATGACAACAAAATTGAAACAAAAGAACCCGGATTCAAAATGTTTAAATTTTGAACTAAACTTTCAAAAGTGACTAAACAAACCTCATAGACCATTTTGGTAGTTTACTCTATATTTTAATATAATTACCTTTTAAACTTATTTTGTGCAGTACTTAAGCTTAAAGAGCTTTTATATTATAATATAAATATTAAATCTCAGTACATGTATATTATAATTTGTAAGTTAGATATATTTGCTAATGATTTCTAGATTAAGTGGTGAAAGACTTGCATTTCTCTTGAGAGGTGCAGGTTTAACTCCAACTTAGTGCAGAGTGAGGCACTAGTGGGCAATGATAGGAGACTCAGGGAAACCTGGGTTAGATCCTTGAGCCAAACGGGGTTTTACTGATAATTTCACTGTCGTGCCTACGGGCGGGTGGGTTACTGGGTTTTCCCCGGAATTGGCGGTGGACTCGGGTTACTCTCGGAGTATTCTGTTTGTCCAGTGAGTGTTCCTAAAGTGCTCAGGATTGATTCTGTTGGCCGTTAAAAAAATGCATTTTAGCTTTAACTTTTTGAAAAATCATAAATTGTCGGCATGTGTTAACTTGGGTATGCATTTTACTTTTATTCAAGAGTGAATTTCAAAAATTGTCCTTTATCTGTATACCAAGTTTTAGGTGCTGTCCTTTATGTTCAAATTTGACGAGTTTTGTCCTTTATGTTTTCATATCATACACGTTTTATCCTTTAGGCCTAACCCAGTTAGTTTTTTCAGTTAAATTTGGTCGTATGCTTTGCACATGAAGGCATTTTTGTCAATTCAAAGGTTGCGGAAGCTTTGAGCTGTAAATCTGCCATTGAACTTACCTTTGAATTGACAGAAATGCTCTCATGTGCAAAGCATATAACCAAATTTAACTAAAAAAACTAATTGGGTTAAGCCTAAAGGACAAAACGTGTATGATATGAAAACATGAAGGTCAAAACTTGTCAATTTTGAAAATAAAGGACAACGCCTGAAAATAAGTATAAAGACAAAGGACAATCTTTAAAATTTACTCTTGATTCAATAAAGATTGCAAACTTTTCAAAATACAATGTAATTCAAAGAGGAAACAATTAACAAAGATGTTTGTTCTCCCTTACATGCAATGTTGTAAAAGTAGCTTTCAGATAAACATATTTAGTCAGTCAATTTGGGGCGAATTTAACTTAATAAGAATAAAAAACATAATTTCTATGTCCTGAAAATTAATTTCTTTAAAATTTATCATGTCCAAGTACTCTCGAAATACTCTCCACCTAAGTCGACTACTCGCTACCCACGAATCAAACGGCATGAAAGTGCCTAACAACTTCTACAACCATCATTCTGCAACCATCATGTATAATACATTAAGGTTGCACATTTTCGTATCAAGTAAAAAAGTTATATTTATGTTCTAAAATTATTGATGTGTTTTCAACTAACTATATATGGTCCAAAAAAACAAAATAAACACAAAGTTTTACAAAATTTAATACATGGTACATCCCAATCCAAATGTCTTTTCCAACATGGCCTTTTCATAAATTTTTGTCTTCTTTCAGATCTTAAGGCCTCACCTTCACATATTGGAAATGTGTGATGTCCCCTTCAAACATTAGAGGTTTTAAATATCCATATTTACAGTTCTTTTAATACCATGAAATGGTTTATTCCAGAAAATCCTAATAGATTTATACTAGACCGACATACCTTCTTAGTTTTATCACATAAGAGGTAAATTAAGTATATTATTAAGTGGTTCATTTAGATCAACTATACATCTTAGGTTGGCATGAACCTAATACATAATTGCATTTTGGTACAAGTGGTTTCAATGGCACTTACCACCTCTTTCTGTGTGAATCTTACTACAATGTTGTAATTTGGTACAAGTGGCTTTGAGGGATCTTAGCACCTCTTTTGGTGTAAACCTTCCGTAAAAGTAAAACCAGGGGTGCAAACAAGCCGAGTTACTCGATCTCAGCTTGAAAAAAGGTTAAAACAAGTTGAGCTTAAATGAGATCGAGCCCGAGCCGGTTGGCAAGACCAAACAAGCCCACTGTTTATATAACTTTTAATTATTATGTTAAATATACATTTAAACAATAATAATTACTATTTATAAAAATATAAAAACATAACTAAATAATATATAAAATAATAATTATAATTAATAAATAATAAACGAGACGAGCCCTAGCTGAGCTCGAGCTTGAAAACTCCATAAGAGCCAAACTCAAGTGTAGGATCGGTTTTTGACTTCCTGTAGGTCCCTCGGAGGTTGAGGTAAAACCTATTCCTTGTTATGTCTAACACACTAGCAAGTGCGGAATCCAAGCTAGAGTGCAAACCGGTAGTTTATATGAGAACACGAGCCACTAAGAGAAAGGTAGACACACAAGATATCAAAGTTTGCTCTTGTATTTCAGTGGACACGGTTACAGCCCTTGACCCGACTGAAAATACGCTCTCTACAAGACTCACTTCTCACACTTGTCTCTCTTTTGTGTTTTTTTAAAGAAGTGAACACAATGCATGGGTATATATACCCATCACAACACGTCTGGTCGAAGGATCAGATAGTCTGATCGAAGGATCATCTATCGATCTCGAAGGATCATCTATCGATCTGAAACCTATCGAAGGATCCACATATACCTCGAAGGATGATATCCTTCGAAGTCCATCTATATCCATCGAAGGTTTATCCTTCGAGCTCATCGAAGGATACAAACAATCCTTCGATGACTCATCCTTCGACCCAAACATCTTACAACCCATGTGCTAACTGTTTGGCCAAGTCAAACCAGGAGGATGGTTGACTTGGTCAAACTTACATCGAACGCACATAATAACAAACCTAAGACGTAACTCAGACTAACACAAGACATCGTTTTGTATCATGACGAAATACAGACAAAGTACAGACACAAGTGCATCAACAAACTCCCCCTTGGCTGTAGCTTTGTCTCGATCTTCGTGTCTTCAAGTCTTTGACGTCCTTTCAAGTCTTCAATGTCGGAGGATCTTTAAAGTCTTCACGTCTTGAAAGCAGAAAGTGTACCAACAAACTCCCCGTTTCATGTAGGAAGTGTGTTGACAAACTCCCCCTTAACATAAGCTCCCCCTTGAGTTATGCTCGTGAAAGTCTTGATCTTTACAATTTGAGATCCTTGTGGTGTTGATGATGGTCAGCGGCAACTCGATCATCTTCATCATTTGAGTGCCTTCTCCTCGTGTCTTCATTCCAAAGCTTGTCATCGACCATGTTCTCCTTGCCTTTAGAATCTGCACATGCAAGAAATCTAAACGCGTAATGAGAACAACTGCTTGGAATGTCATAAGTAAACGACACACATGTGACCATTGTTCAATCAACTACCGTCCGACAGTTTGAAAGTTTAACAAATTTATCAATTTTAGTTTTTAACTTTCAACACTTTGCAAATTTCGACCGATTATGAAGATTTAGTTGTTTTGGTTTTCAATCAGGTTTCAGGTAACGAAGACTCGAGATCCAACATCGTAGGATCGAAAATAAAATAGAAATAAAATCTTTTTGGCTTTTATAAAGTTTATATTAAAACACACCTAAAATCTTTTTGGTATTTTGAATATTTCAAATTTATAGACTGAAAGCAATAAATAAATATATACAAAGATGCAGAAACTGAAAGCGTTAAATAAATATTTACAGACATTCTTTTTGTGAGTTTCGAGGGTAAGAGAATCATATCAGTGTACGGTCATGTCAAAACGCTCTTGTTGTTCTTTTAGATAACATTAAGATAAGCATCCTATAACAATTATCGGTATTGTTGTCCACATAAGCTCAACTTATCAGATGTAATCATGGCGAGGGGATACGTTAAGGTATGATTTATACTTACCGACCGGTGTTCATCCACATCACGACACATTCCCGTATCAAGGCATGCACGAGGGTTCATCTTACCGATTATCATCTGTTTGACCGTATATGATGTGAGATTCTCACTTATTTTGAGTTGAAAAACAAGCCCTATGTGATAGAATCACTTATTGATGAGGAACTTGATTTTCATATGCATGAGGGCACAGGAGCAAGTCCGTGAACAGGTCAGTACTTTCGTACAGCAGAGAGACGAACTTGACTCCCGGATAAATGTGATATATTATCACTTATTTGTGATTGGACATGTGATTGTTGATCACTTATTGAGGTCGTATGCAATATGTACACGTATGTATAGTATCATGGAAGATCTAGACTTGCGTCCCCGTTATATTTCGGTAAAAGATACAAACATGATACCCAGATGATAAGCAGCATAAAGACCGAATATCTCAGAACCTCGGCAATCTCTCAAACGAAATTTCGGTACTAAGACCATATGCCAATGAATGGTTCCCACCTGGTCTTCAGTCGATTAAGTTTATATCACCCTGCACACTTTAAAATGATTGTGAGCCTACCGATACATCTTATATAGAGCTGCTTATCGTTTTTCATTTTGCATTTCAGTTTAAAGAGGTTTGGACAGACCACTGATGTACTATCATTTTCTCTTTTGCTCGCCAGGAAACTCATTTTTGTTTTTCTATTGTTTTTGTGTTTTTGAAATTTTTCGTTGTTTTTGGATTTTCAAATTTTGGATTTACTCCCCCAAAAAGCAATAAACTAAGACAAATTTAAAACACAAAGATATTTACAAAAATGATTTTCCGATGTTGGTTTTACTCTTGCTTGACCTTAATGCCATATACCAGTAATAAATAGTCAAATCTTGATTTGTCAAATGCTTTGGTAAAAAGGTCGGCACGTTGGTCATCAGTGTGGACG
The DNA here is from genome assembly GCA_030545235.1 of Helianthus tuberosus. Classification (NCBI taxonomy): domain Eukaryota; kingdom Viridiplantae; phylum Streptophyta; class Magnoliopsida; order Asterales; family Asteraceae; genus Helianthus; species Helianthus tuberosus. The sequence goes on from CM060362.1 coordinate 9,828,824, forward strand.
TAAGCAACATCGATTAGCCTTTTCTCAAAGCAATCACGTATGAAATGATACTTAATTTCGTTGTGCTTAGTCTTTGAATGCTGCACAGGATTTCTAGTGATCTGTAAGGCAGCAGAACTATCAACGTAAATAGGAGTAGTTAGGAATTCAAAACCGTAGTCGCGCATTTGTTGTTGGATCCATAGGACTTGGGAGCAACAACTTGAGGCAGCAATGTATTCAGCTTCGCATGTTGATGTAGCGACACATGTCTGCTTCTTGCACTGCCATGTGACTAGGCGATTTCCCAAAAACTGACATCCAGCCATTGTGGATTTGCCGTCGATTTTGCATCCGCCAAAATCAGAATCACTGAATGCGATCAAGTCAAAGTTATTATCCCTAGGGTACCATAGACCGGTGTCAGGGTAACCCTTCAAATAACGAAAAATCCTTTTTACAGCTGCAAGATGTGAGGCCTTCGGGTTGACTTGATATCTGGCAAGCAGGCACGTTGGGTACATTATATCTGGTCTTGATGCTGTGAGGTACATAAGAGATCCGATCATCGCGCGGTAGTATGAGGGGCTAACAGCTTCACCCTTCAAGTCTGGAGTAATTCCGTGATTTTGCGGCAATGGGGTACCGATGGGCGTTGCATCAGACATCTGGAACCGGCTCAAGATGTCACCAAAATATTTAGTCTGATGGATGAATATCCCAGACTCGGTTTGTTGTACTTGTAGGCCCAAAAAGAAAGTCATTTCCCCCATAGCACTCATCTCGAATTTATCCTGCATAATGCGCTCGAAATTCCTACACAAAACATCATTAGTAGAACCAAATATAATATCATCAACGTATACCTGAACCAGTAGAAGATCTCCATCTTGTTCTTTGATGAAAAGAGTACAAACGAAGAAGCGACACCCTACAAAGAAAATCAACACGGTGGTTGTTCCTCTTGAACGTTTGCACATGGATTTGTTCGGTCCTGTCAAGCACAAAAGTATTAGGAATGATCAATATTGCCTCGTGATAACTGATGATTATTCAAGATTTTCTTGGGTGGCGTTCATGGCACACAAGAGTGAAACCTTCGGTATTATCAAAAACTTGATCATTCAGATTGAGAACCTATATAAGTTGAAGGTTAGGCGGATATGTAGCGACAATGGTACTAAATTTAAAAATCATGCCATGGCGGAGTTTTGCACTTCAAAAGGTATTCTTCACGAATTTAGTGCGGCTTATACTCCTCAACAAAATGGCGTCGCTGAACGTAAGAACCGCACATTGATCGAGACTGCTAGGACTATGTTGGTAGAATCGCAGTTGCCCATTCCATTCTGGACTGAAGCTGTGTCCTCTGCATGTTACACGTTGAACCGAGTCCTTACAGTCAAAAGGCACAACAAGACCTGCTTTGAGCTTCTTAACAAACGGAAACCAGATTTGTCATATCTTGAACCGTTTGGAGCTCCGTGCACGCTAATCGATCCTAATGGAAAGTTTGGGGCAAGAGCCATTGAAGGATACTTTCTTGGGTATTCCACCCCGAACTTAAGAGTCTGGAATCTAGAGACTAAAAGGGTCGAGGAATGGTCTGAAGTCAGAGTACAAAGGCACACTTTGCCAGTTAGAAATCCTGGTCAGCCTTGGATGTTTGAGTACGATGACTTTTTCAATTCGATCAATGTTGAAGCAGTTGAAGAAAATGCTGCAGCAAGGATGTTTTTCGAGAGTGACAACGCAACAGATTCACCGTTGGTTCGTCCCATTATTGTCAATCAAGAACCATCTTCAGTGAACAATAATGCTCTCGACAATGAGGATTTTCACGATGCTACCGAATTGAACGAATCTTCAGAGGATGATGAATTTCTAGATGCAGATCAAGAAGCTCCAACAACAGCAGTTCATGGTACTTCAGAGGGTACTCCTCCAGTGGACGCCCCTAGAACAGCTGAAGCTACTGCATCATCCTCTTCGTCAATTCCGGGTATTGAATTAGTTGTTGATCTCAATCTCAACAATCTGGGTACAAACATTCCAGTTCAAGATAATCCAGAAACAAGGATTCACAATACCCATCCTCAACAGAACATCATCGGAAATGTACAGAGTGGCGTTCAAACAAGAAACATGTTGCGAAACAACAACAATGCAGGCTTGTATACAGCTATCCGAGAATCTGGTCAACAAAATGATTGGTCTTTCGCGTGTTATGTCTCACAGGAAGAGCCAAGAACTTGGAAAGAAGCTTTGAAAGATAACTCATGGGTTGAAGCAATGCAGGAAGAACTGCAACAATTCCAGAAGCTTGGTGTCTGGAAACTCGTAGAGAAACCTGCTGGTTACAAGAAGATTGGTACCCGTTGGGTGTTTAAATGCAAAAAGGATGACCGTGGAGTCGTTATTCGAAACAAAGCAAGGCTAGTCGTTCAAGGTTTTCGTCAGATAGAGGGGATCGACTACAACGAAGTGTATGCACCTGTTGCACGTCTAGAAGCAATTCGGATCTTTCTGGCTTATGCCTCATTCAAAGGTTTCAAGGTATACCAGATGGACGTGAAAAGTGCATTCTTACATGGTGTGGTGGAAGAAGAGGTGTACGTCGAACAGCCTCCAGGTTTTGAAGATCCTATCCATCCCGATCGGGTTTGGTTGCTCAACAAAGCTCTATATGGTCTACATCAAGCACCGCGAGCTTGGTATGCAACCTTATCTAATTATCTGCTGGAGAATGGATTTCGCAGAGGTCGTGTCCACTGAAATACAAGAGCAAACTTTGATATCTTGTGTGTCTACCTTTCTCTTAGTAGCTCGTGTTCTCATATAAACTACCAGTTTGCACTCTAGCTCTGATACCACTTGTAGGTCCCTCGGAGGTTGAGGTAAAACCTATTCCTTGTTATGTCTAACACACTAGCAAGTGCGGAATCCAAGCTAGAGTGCAAACCGATAGTTTATATGAGAACACGAGCTACTAAGAGAAAGGTAGACACACAAGATATCAAAGTTTGCTCTTGTATTTCAGTGGACACGGTTACAGCCCTTGACCCGACTGAAAATACGCTCTCTACAAGACTCACTTCTCACACTTGTCTCTCTTTTGTGTTTTTTAAAGAAGTGAACACAATGCATGGGTATATATACCCATCACAGCACGTCTGGTCGAAGGATCAGATAGTCTGATCGAAGGATCATCTATCGATCTCGAAGGATCATCTATCGATCTGAAACCTATCGAAGGATCCACATATACCTCGAAGGATGATATCCTTCGAAGTCCATCTATATCCATCGAAGGTTTATCCTTCGAGCTCATCGAAGGATACAAACAATCCTTCGATGACTCATCCTTCGACCCAAACATCTTACAACCCATGTGCTAACTGTTTGGCCAAGTCAAACCAGGAGGATGGTTGACTTGGTCAAACTTACATCGAACGCACATAATAACAAACCTAAGACGTAACTCAGACTAACACAAGACATCGTTTTGTATCATGACGAAATACAGACAAAGTACAGACACAAGTGCACCAACACTTCCGAAGATTGCGAACCGATACGTGTGACTTGCGGAATCCGTACACGTACGTGGACCGAACACAAGAACATACTATAAACTGTGATTCTATTGATCGTATGAAATCGTACAAAGAACCGTGAATCATCTCTTGCACTTTCTCTCTCTAGACTCTCTCTCTTGCTCCAAAGCTCTCCAAAGTCTAGAATGGCAAAATTTCTAAACTAAAGCCCTAAGAGATCTATTTATAGGCCAAGGCTTTAATGAGAGTTCTCGTTAATTACATAAATGCCACCTTGCCTTTTCCCTAAATATTACAATATGAGGCTATGTTTTATTCTAACTTCTGCTACAGACTGATTGACGGAGGCGATAGACATTACTGCACTAACTGACTCCCCCTTGGATATTTCCACAGTCAATCTCGTAGCATTTTTTTCTCTCTCTCTGAGTCTTCTTAAAGGTTTGATATCATCAGCAACCACAGACTCCCTCTTGCTCGAACAGACTCCCCCTGGATCTGTCTTCGACTTCAATTTCTCCCCCTTTCGATAGACTCTTTTCTTCAGGCTCCCCCTTTCGCCAAGCTTTCGTGCTTTTGGGATCGACACCTGGCTTTCCGGTTACAAGCTCCCCCTTGCGTCGAGCTCGTCTTCAGACTTCCCTTTAGGCTCAGCTATCGGGATCGTAATCTGGTACAATATCTGCAAATCTCAAACATTTATAAGTGAATACATTTTGAACATCCAGGAATGAAAACTTGGCTCGTAAAAACTTTTTGAATCAAGAACCTGGCTCTAAAATATAATAATATGAATATAACGAGGATTAACTTGACTTACTCTCCCTATCGAGTTGCTTTAAAGATTTGACGATTTAAGAATCTAAATCCCTCACAGTTAATCATCTAAGTCCAAATTAATGACCTTGGAGATCTTCACAAACTATTTTTGATTTTGATTTTAAAACTACAAGTTTCAAATTAATGAACTTGTTTATAATTTTTAGAAACACGATCAGCATACTTAAATTTTGAAACTCAGCATTCAGACATCAGTTGTCGAAACTAAAATAAAATCAAAATCTTTTTGTATTTTTCTTAAACATAAAGCAGTAAAGAAATATTTACAAGCATATTTACAGACAATATTTTTGTTTGAGTTCGCGTTAGAGGATCAGTTTATGACAAATCACTAGCACCGTTGAGCTTTAAACACTATAAGTTCTAAACGATTCACTTAGATTGTCAGTATACTGATCCACTTAAATTTTCACACAAATTTCAATCGATTCGAGATACGATTAGTGTTTTAAAGACTTAAACTTATTCTTGTGTCTCACCTCAGAATATACTCCCGTATCAAAATTCCCTAGATTCAGTCTTACAGGTGAGTATACCAATTTGATATCTGTATTCTAGGTTAATGCGAGACCTTGATAGCTCAGGTATGAACTTTCGTTCAGTCAAAGAGATGAAGGCTAGACTTTAGGTATGTTCCCTTTAGGGAATCTTTTCTTCAACTGCAATAGATTCATATCTTTCAATATTTTTTTCAATTTTTGTGCAGAGGGTATGCTTTTAAAGTGCGTAAAGTATTATACGAGGTCTAGGCCATTGCTTACGCAATATCAGAAGACCAGTTATAATACCCCAGATATCAAACAGTATAAAGACCTAGTATCTCAGAATCAGGCAATCTCTCAAACAAGATTTCGGTGGTTACCCATATATCCGAGAGATGTTACCCACGAGATAAGTAAGTATTTGATATTTAGGTTTATATCTCGAAAACAATCTACTAAGCGTGTAAAAACCTACTGGCATATCATCAGTGAGACCGTTTATCACATTTTAACATTCCATTTCTTTAGCGTACTGTGATTGTCTACCGTTGTACTATCATTTCCTCTTTTTACACAAAACTCATTTTGAATTTTATCATGTTTTTGGATTTTTCAAATTTTCTAATGTTTTTGGATTTTCTGATAACGCTATACTCCCCCTAATATAAAAACATTTTAAAGAAATTTTGATAACCGATGTAGATAGCTTTGCCTCGCCATCCATTTTCTACTTTACATGCTCTATTTTGCAGAAAGTATACCCCCATGATTTACAACACATTGATATTTTACAGTTTGAAAACCGTTTTTCAATCTTGTGAAATTAATCATGTTTGTTCTGCCATGAGGGTTTCGACATATTCACTCAACATATTTTTGTAATTTTTGATTTTTGACAAAAATTAAAAAACAAACATATCAAACATAAGCGGACAAGCAGTGAACATTCAAGTATGTGTATACATGTGTGTGCAATGGATCGGATGATCATTCGTTTGAAGCAAATAAGTTCAAGACTGAAAACACCCATGAGAATGTATTTGGATCGGATGGGCCTCCGATCGGATGGTCATCCGATCGGATTGTTATTCGTTCCAAGTGTGATGAACAGATAAGCACATTGATAAAACAACCATGTGAGTGTGTTTTGGATCGGATGGCCCTCCGGTCGGATGGTCATCCGATCGGATTACCATTTGATCAGACATGAAAAACCATCACTCAAACATTCAGATCGGATGGCCCTCCGATTGGATGGTCATCCGATCGGATTACCCTTCGATCAGCTTGTCAAAATCAATTTGAAAAACATATTTTTTCGTTTTTAAATTTTTCAAGTTTTAGTGTTTTTGAAATATGGTTTATTTATGTACACAAACAAACTAACTCCCTGTTTCAGTTTCAGGGTTCAGCAGCCTCCTTCTCTTGTGCCAGGCTGCTACGATACTCCTTTTGCTGACATTCGATTGTCTTTAGGAGCACCTGCACATTTAAACAATTCAATCACTTGAATAATTCAGCCCAGGTCTATTTGACCTTAGGCATTTCAACAAAAAAATCATTCTTGTCATTTTGTACAAAAACTTTTTCATCTTTGACTTCAACTTTTTCGTCATTCATAGAAGTCACTTGTTTCTTAACCACCCAGTTTTGTCCTTTTGACGCACTTCTTTTGTAAAATCGTGACTCATTTTGATTATTTTGATTTTGAACAACAACTATTGATTTCCAAAACTGGTTTGGTTTTGTCATATCAATCGATGTTTGCCAACCTTGTATTGTCCTGAACCAGGATGTGTGAGAATTCCAGGTTTGTCTTGAATCAAACCTAGTCTGGTTTGATTTCCAAGTTTGATTCGAACCAAACTTGTTTGTGTTGTACCTCCAACTTTGTTTTGAATCAAATCTAGTAGTCCTTTGTTTCACACCCTCAGATTTTTGTTTTTCAACATCAACTGGCTTTGGGTTTGGACACTTGCATGCAAGATGTCCAGTTTGATCACATTTAAAACAAGTTTTCCTCAAAACATCTTTAGCCTGTTGTTGTTGCTTTTTCTGAGCATAGAACTCTTCATTAGACTGTCGTCTAAATTGGAGTTCTTTCTCTTCTTCTGAACTTTTCCCGTGAACGAAATTCATTTTCTTTTGAAAATTTTGCTTTTCAAACTTTTTATCTTGATTTTGTTTCTTTTTATAACCCAACCCAGCCTTCATGTTCTTCTTTTTATAGCTTGGTTTGTTATAAAAAGTTTTCTTGTTCTTCCCAGCAAATTTTGAAATTTCTGACTTTTCGATCTCTACCAGTTTAAACACTTTGTCAATTTTATCCGTAATCACATTCTGAATCGGGAACTCGTTATCTGAGAATAGTTTGTCCAATCCAATCATGGTATAAGCCAATCCTTTTGGATCATCATTCAAAACTTTCTCAGATTTTGAATGTTTAAGATAACTATCATGAAAACTTCCCTCATTTTCATCCTGTGAGTTAGACTTATCTGTTTTGGTAGACTCCTCTGACAAAACGCTTTCAACAACCTTACCAACCACCTCTGAATCATCAAGATTGTCACACCCCCAAAATCCACTATGCGGAGTATCACCGCTTGGAGGCGTGACATGACCAGGATCAAGCCACCAATCATATTGAACATAACAAGTAATAAGTAAAATTCAACCACACAATATGAAAGGTATTTCAAATCAAAACGTAGTTAAGTGTTTAGCGGAAGCATAATTGTAAAACCCAATATAAGTATTAAGTACGCAATATAGAAATGTTTTTAGCATGGCACACACTGCCATGTCCCACAACGACCACGCCTCCCTGTGCAAGCTCCATGAGTACCTAACGACCTGCAAGGCATGTAACAACGAGTCAACAACAAAGTTGAGCGAGTTCACAGTTGATTGTTTAGTTATAGCATTTGTAGGATCGTATTGACGATCAAGTGAGTCAATTCAGAATCAATACGCACTGTTTGTGAGGCGGAATCACACAAACAGAGTTGAATTAGCAAGAAATGAGTAGAAACAGATTGATTTCACTTTAACACAGCTTTCTCATTCATATACGACTTGAAAATCCGGCAGAGTAACGTTACACCGCTTGAAGAAAACTGTTACAAATGAGAACAACTAACACCTATATATAGGCAACATGGTTCGCTTGAAACATGCACATGATTGTTCAAGCGAAACCATATGTTTAGAATTCAAGCGAAACATACAAAAACAATTATATAATTCTAATTCATGTGCACTGTTTCGTGTTTCATGTGAAGTTGCAATATCATGATGTCATATTGTGATGTCATCTCTATGATGTCATCATTTAATATGATGACATCATTCTTGTTCAGATCCGCAACGAAACTGAGACTCGATATAAGACCAAGTCAACAGACATATGCACCAACAGTCTCCCCCTTGGATGTTGACGGAGTCTTCAGTACGAGACGTTAGTATGTCAAAACTTCAGTCTTAATCAGTCTTCACGCTTTCCAAAATATTTGACGCTGAAGCATCCTTCAAACTCTCTCTTTGCTAACAGACTCCCCCTTAAGTTGTTCCGGGATTGTAGTCTGGAATTTATAGCTTAGGATCGAAAACCAGGCATTAATCCACAGGAATCGAAACCTAGCATTTTCAACATTTCCTGCACATTCTCTACCCAAAACATAAGTTTTTATTTATATCACTTTTAAAAAAAACTTACTGATAAACAACATTCATTCACCAAACATTAATAGTCACATCAAGTTCAAATTAATGACCTTGATTAACTAAACATTCAATCATTCTCAAAAACATTTCTGATCTCAAATAATCTCTCCCAACCCAACATTGTTCATCATGTTTAGCACTCGGAATTTTGAAAATCAACTCTTCAACATCAGTTGTCGAAAATCTTTTTGATTTTTCAAAAATTTATGCTAAAACACACATAAAATCTTTTTGGATTTTTGTTTAATGAAAAACAGTAAAGAGATATATACAAACAATATTTTTGTGAGTTTGCGTTAGAGGATCATATCAGTTTATAGAGACAAATCAGCTGCACCGTTGATCTAAACATTACCACTTAAAGCATTTAAACAATTCACCGTAGATTGTCGATATTGTGATCCACTTAAACCCCTCTAGGATGTTCGTAATGCTTACTGATACGATTAAGGTATGTTAAGATAGCACTAAAATCTTATGTGACCCACGATCTTAGCATATCCCCTCATCATGCAATACACTGACTCACGTAATGCCTTTAAAATTTCATCAACTGTGATTTGTGCAAAAATAAAGCAGAATGTTTAAACATTAACAATCAGGTCGATACTTCCGTATACGCAGAGAAAGTCCAATGTTTAAACAAAATAAGAAAAATAAAACAAGTTGAAATTGTTTAGGCTTTAACCACCAGGTCGATACTCCCGTATACGCAGAGGTGATCCAAAGCTTAAACGAAACACCAAAGAAAATAAAGCAGAACGTTTAGGCAATAACATCCAGGTCGATACTCACGTATACGCAGAGGATGTCCAATGCTTAAACAAAATAAAGAAATAAAACAAGTTTAAATCTTTGCAAAATGAAAACACAAAATCACAGCGACTTTTCAGCAAAGTTGTGAAAGTTCACAAACTTAACCGGTTTTATGTCTTTTGACAATCAGCGATTAATGAGCAGGCACACAGTCAAGAAGGACAAAACCAAGTACTATGCGTTCGACCATGTTTCCCACCAGACTTAGGCTTTTTGCTTTATGTTTGTATCATTTTCGCAAAACTACTAGTCTTAGCTGAGCCTATCGACACATCCCTAGTGAGACTGTTTAAAATTTTATAAAACTTTACATTTCTCTAGCATGCACTGATAGTCCACTGATGTACTATCATTTCCTCTTTTTACACAAAACTCATTTTGAATTTTTCAATGTTTTTGGCATTTTCAAATTTTCTAATTTTTTTAAAATTTTTCTCCCCCTAAAATCAAAATATGTTTCAATTTTGATTTTCTGGGAAAATTTGAAAACAAACTATACAGATAAAATGACAAACATGATATTGAAACGCTTCAATTCGCCATCCACTTGGCATAAACAATCAGAACTCCCCCTGACCACAAACTGTTTTCCCATTTAGATTTCAAAACATTTAAGTTTGTTTTAATCAAAATGGTTTTTCCGGAAAATTAGTTTTGTGTGTCGTTTCACAAACATGGGGTTTCATCACATCGTTTTTCAATCCACTTGAAAAAAAAAACTTGTAGGTTTATCTCACAAACTATTTCCAACAATCATACCACTTGTAAGATAGTTAAATCAAGTACAACTTAATGTCCTTGATTAACCACTTGTAAGTCGAAATATCACCAGAGTGAATTTCTCAAGAAATATGCCGATTCCTACTCCACGATTACCAACTTTGGAGTTCCGGCAAGTCAGGTTTTTCAGTTAAAGAGATTCACCCAAGCCTGACGGTCCTTGGGTGTATTTGAGTTATTTTCATTCGGGGTTTGAACATTCTTTTTGTTTCATAAAATTCTTTAACCCCTTTTACCTTACCCTCAACCATCTTTCCAAAGATATTTTTTACTTTGCTATTGAAAACCTTTTCGACATCAAATTCTTTCTTTTCGGAATAGAACTGATTCGAAATTTTCACTTTCCCATCTTTTTGTTTAAAATTTTCAGTCCGCAATGGTTGAAAGTTGATATCATCCATTGGCGTAACTGAATTTTCTCCTTTTTGATCAACAAATGGCTCCTCTGATTTTGACGAATCAGATTCATTGCCAGAACGTGGCTCTTCTGACTTTGACAAGTCAGATTTATTGCCAAAATGTGGCTCTTTTGCTTCTGAAGAAACAAATTCATTATCAGAAACTTTTTCTTTCTTCACACACCATTCTGTCCTCATATTTGTATATGGTGAATTCATTTTGCTTGATTTTTCATTCTTTGGAGAGCAAGATGATTTATCAGAACTTTTATCTGATTTTCTTGTTGTATCCGAGGACAAAATCCTTTCAAGGTACTCTCGAGCTTTCTTTCTTTTCTTTCTCAGTCGGTCTTTCTGCCCTTGTGAAAGCTTCACTTTCTATTCTTTCACCTTCTGTTCTTTGGGCTTTTCTTCGACCTTGACTGATTTCTTCCTCTTTTTCTGAGATTCAGCCCTCGATCTTTCCATTGATCTCATTGAGCAATTTCTTGCAATATGTCCTTTGATTTGGCAGTTATAACATCTCCTCATCTCAAACCACTGATTCTGGTAGTTAACAGCAATGTGCCCTTGAACACCACAAGTGTAGCACACTCTGTTATCGTACCATTCACCACTTTCACACCAAACGCTCAGATCATAGCATTGTCTGGCTTTGTGGTAATCATTACTCCTCCTGAAAGCTTGATTTGACGCTTGAGCACTGTGGTCAAACCTGCACCACATATCACCAACTTTTTGTGAGTTTTGGTTTTTAAATTTTTGTAGTTTTTTATCTTGATTGGATGATTGAACTGATGAGCTTTTATTGTTGTTTTGAAAATTTTTCGAATTTTTAACACTTTGTTTTTGTTCTACATTCTTCTTAACAGGTTTTTACTTTGAACATTCACCTATTTCAGTCGAATGTAAAACAGTTTCTTTAAATTTTTCTTTTAATTCCAAAAATATTTTCTTTTTCTCTTTTTCATCATCAGCTTTATCATCACAATCTTTAACTTTGACTTTGTCAAAGTTTGTGACATTGTCACTTATTGGAACAGAATTGATTGGTTTTGGACAAGAATAATCTGGTGTTGATGACGAAGTCTCAAAACCTTTCAATTTCTTTTCAAGCTCATCAATTTTATTTCGAGCAATTTCAGCTTCATTTTCAAGCCGAATGATTTTCTGAAGATAAGAATTTATTTCAATTTGTTTTTCAAGATTATTTTTAAAAATAACAGATTTTTCATCTTCTAGAATCTTCATTTGACTTTGAAAATATTTTTCAAATTTTAATTTTTCATTTTCAAAATCTTTTTCCTTTTCTTTCAAAATTTTGTTTTCCAATGTCAAACTGTCCAAATCAATTAATAGTTTGACATTTTCAGATTTCAATTTCTCATGATTTTCCTGCAGTTCAAGAATCTGTTTATCATCAGATATCTTCTCATCATTCAAATTCTTGATTTCCAATGTCAAACTCTCTATATTCTTCAAGAGTTTAGCATTGTCTGATTCAGATTTTTCACAGTTTATGCATCTCTCAGACATCTTTTCAGCTTCAGCTTTCTTCTCAACCTTGATAGCTGAAATTTCTTTAACCTGCTCCTCTACCACTTGAACATTTTTCTCAGGTTCGAATTTTTCATCAATAGACTTCATTTTTCTAATCTTTTGGAGTTCAAGTTCTTGAGCTTCAATCTTCTCGATAAACATGCTTAAATTTATGTCTAAATATCTCTCCTTCTAAGCTAACAAATACGTTCCCCACATATCACCCGGTAAAACATTTGCCAACTTGTCAACCCACTCCTCATTAGTCTTGGTTATCTTCAATCTCCCCATTTCCAAAACAAGATGGCAGTATCTATCAATCAATTCTTTTGTAGACTCTCCCTTGATACCTGTAAAACTATCAAATTTCTTCTGTGCAATATCTGCTGGATTCTGAACACGCGACTCACAATCCATGTTTCATTATTGAAAGATTTTCAAAGACAGATTTTCAAACAATACGAAATTTCACACAATCTAAAATCAGTTCAATCACTTTATCAAACCACTGAATCAGATGAATATCCGATTGAGTGACAAAAATCCGACGACAACGAATCGGGTGAGAATTCGCTCGGGCGAGTATCTGATGCTTAAAAAATCACCTCGGATCACCTGCAAACAAAAAAATGAAATTCACTTGATGTCTTGATACACTTAAAATCAAATTTGGTCGCAATTATAAGACTTGATTTATTATAACATGTGCCAACAACTGTTCCTTATGAAATCTCATTGGGCCGCAATATTGTGACTGTGAACTCAAACACATGGGCTGACCTCAATACCCACTAAATCGACAATCTTCAAATGTTAAAAAAATTAACTCAAATCAGATTAGATTCCTATTTGACCGTAGGAATTAGTGAATAAATGTTTTTGATTTTAACGAACCGACAATCTGTTATCACATGCAACCCTTATCACTCCAATTTAATTGACACAATTTTCAATGTATTGCCGACAACTTTTAAGTCTAAGTAAACCTATTGGACCTCAATGTTCTTGCATGAATATCTATACAAACAATAGCTGACAATTTTAATCCATCAACTCAATCCTATTGGGCTGATATCTTTGATCAGATCACTTAATGCATATCACTTCTTGTTCAACAATTTTAAATGATGAAACAATTCAATTGGGCCGCACTATATGAACTTTTCAATTCAAGAGCATCACGTGAACATGGAAGGCAACATTCCAATTTACATCAATTCTTCATATGCAATTTAAAGAATCAAGACAAATGCATTCAGAGTTCACGTGATAAACCACTTCCCAATATACTAACAACCTCGTTAAATGGTTCACAATTTTCAAACTTCACCGTTACACAATTCAAGCGGACCCTAAAATTTCAAGCGAAAGTCTAAAATTTTCAAGCGAATCCTGATATTTCAAGCGAAAGCCTGGGTTTCGCTTCAAACTGCACTAATTTTCAAGCGAAAGGGAATATGTTCGTTCAAGCGAAACACATTTTCAGTTCATTTTTAGCAGATTTAGGCCGAGTTATGATCTGATTCTTTTAAGGATTTGTTAAAAACCAGTTTTACATACAATACATAAAACTCAGTCTATTTTGACCGTGGCAAAGTCCAGAAATCAGTTTTTGTGTAGAAAAATGCACTAATTCACGCTTATTGGCTCATCACTGGCTCTGATACCAATTGTAGGATCGTATTGACGATCAAGTGAGTCAATTCAGAATCAATACGCACTGTTTGTGTGGCGGAATCACACAAACAGAGTTGAATTAGCAAGAAATGAGTAGAAACAGATTGATTTCACTTTAACACAGCTTTCTCATTCATATACGACTTGAAAATCCGGCAGAGTAACGTTACACCGCTTGAAGAAAACTGTTACAAATGAGAACAACTAACACCTATATATAGGCAACATGGTTCGCTTGAAACATGCACATGATTGTTCAAGCGAAACCATATGTTTACAATTCAAGCGAAACATACAAAAACAATTATATAATTCTAATTCATGTGCACTGTTTCGTTTTTCATGTGAAGTTGCAATATCATGATGTCATATTGTGATGTCATCTCTATGATGTCATCATTTAATATGATGACATCATTCTTGTTCAGATCCGTAACGAAACTGAGACTCGATATAAGACGAAGTCAATAGACATATGCACCAACAGCATTTGTTTCGTAAATCAGTTGTTCGTTTTGTAAACCATGTATCGCATTATTTCGTATCGCAGTCACCCAGACATGTTTGCGAAGATTAGTGGGGGCTTCCCATGTGTTACTAGACCATGCGTATCCACTGCTACGAAAATGTAAGAGGTGCCCTAAGTCAATGTCTATCAGCATTGACCCTTTCCCAAAGTCCATTAGTACACGCCCGTCCGACTGGCACGGTGTGAGGCTTGTTAAACCTAATAGCGCTATTAACTAATGACCCGCTCGCCATAGGCCTCGGCGATTAAGTCGATAAATGAGGGACTTCAATTGATAGAGTGATGGTCTTATGGTCGTACGTATCCTGCTGTATGGGGAATACGCAAGTTTGTAGTTACCGTTTAGTTCTTTAACCCATGCCCAACCCTTGGGAATCCCATGCCTTGGATAGAGTGTGAACTCACCTTGGTTTGCTCGGTGTGTCTCTCAAAAATAGCTAACAGTCAAAGTCGATCAATCACGTCCTAGTATGATTACCACTTAGTTTATTAGTGACTTCAAATAAGCACGAAGTTCCTACACGCATTTATCACATAACATGCACTCACTATAACAGTTCACGCCCATATAAACTTTCCACCTATAGCTACCTAAGAGCAAGCATATGATATTGCACATAACACTTTTATTGACATATAACACGTTAGATCATTATTGGATAACATAACCGACATTTAGACATGCAAATCACTAGTTATATTGTTTCAGCTTAAACATCCAAAACTGGACTGTTTTCGGGTAATTTAATAAAATAGTTAACTTATTCCAAAAATTCCCAGATTTTAAAGAATGTTTTAAACAATCGAAATATTATTGTGTAAAAATATCAGGATCTAATTCATTACCAATATTTTATAAAAAATCATTTGCCGGACTGCAATTCAGATTCGTCACTTTCTGACAGCAGTCCACGGAAAAATTCATTTAAAATTCATCGTAAGTCCGATTGACGAAATTCCAGTGGGAGAATTACTTATACATCAGTGCTCATCTACTGAACAAATTTCAAGATCTGACTCTACACAGAATCCAAGTTATGATGGAAAACATGACATTTATTTTCAGCAGTAAAAATGCAGCTTGAGTTGCTGTTACAAAATGATCCTTTAAAAATAGTAAACGAAGTCCAAAAATTATGATTCCAGTGC
The DNA here is from genome assembly GCA_030545235.1 of Helianthus tuberosus. Taxonomy (NCBI): domain Eukaryota; kingdom Viridiplantae; phylum Streptophyta; class Magnoliopsida; order Asterales; family Asteraceae; genus Helianthus; species Helianthus tuberosus. The sequence continues at coordinate 9,844,296 of CM060362.1, forward strand.
CATTAGAACCGTATTTCATAATACACAAATCTAGAGTTCAGAAAATACATTTTATGCTTTATTAAAGTTCGGTTACAGCCAACTGAAGTTGGCTGTAATCACTAAACAGCCTCTTGTTTTTCAGCTTTTAACATTCTAATGCGAGTTATATTGGTTCCGTTACATGCTCAGTGATCAACAACAACATCATACTTGTATTATTTCATCATAATATAATCTTTAACTACTAACACATGAAGTAAACAAGAGTTTTAAAGAAGTCTTACAACTAGCTTAAAGCTTGGGAATATCACTAGAGAAAAAGATGACAAAGATGGATGATGAAAGCAAATGAGAAGGATTCTTCAAGACCTTCAAGCTTCAAGTTCCTTGTATCACCTTCTAACACTTGAAACAAGCTCAACAATGGAATGGTGGTGGTGGTTTTAGAGTGAGCCAAGGGAGAGAGATAGAGAATGAGAAAGATGGTGTGAAGATTGTGAAGTTATGCACCATATTTATAGTCATCCTTTCTAGTGTTTAGTCAACATGAGCAAGCCAAGATTAACTAAAATATAGAGGTAAAATCTTGGATTCTAATATTTAGTCAACATAAGGAGGAGAAGTATATACTTAGTCAACATAAGGAGGAGAAGTAAATACTTAGTCAACATAAGGAGGAGAAGTAAATAGTTAGTCAACATAAGGAGGAGAAGTAAATACTTATAGTATTCAAATACAAGTATAAAGTTACATGTTTTAGTTAGTAGATTTCTAGTGGGTGTTACGGGTACGGGGATCGTAACTAGCCAAAAAATAATTAAACAATGTTTCTAGCAAAATTTAATATTAATTAATCGTACGGATACATGTAATTATGAGGGTTGTCACATTCTCCCCCTGTTAAGAAAATTTCGTCCCGAAATTTACCATGTGGTTACTAAGGAAGCTAGTTTAAGCTGCGTGGTTTACTGGTTTTTCCTTGGGTGTCACATCATCCCCCCGTTGGTTTGGAGTTTCGTCCCGAAATTCCGTAGTAGCTTCAGCCTCAGTAATGGTTGCACTTTTCTTAAACAAGTGGGGATACTTGAGTTTCATTTGGTCTTCTCGTTCCCAGTTATACTCTGGGCCACGACGGGAGTTCCAACAAACTCGAACAAGAGGTATCCTGGTACGCTTGAGAATCTTAACATCTCGGTAAGTAATCTCTACTGGTTCCTCGATGAATCGCAGCTGGTCGTCGATTGTGAGCTCCTTGAGAGGAACTATGAGGGTCTCGTCTGACAGACACTTCTTCAGATTTGACACGTGGAATACGTTGTGAACTCCATTGAGTTCTTCGGGTAGATTCAACCTGTAAGCGACTTTGCCAATTTTCTCAATGATTTCGAATGGTCCGACATATCGCGGATTGAGCTTGCCTCGTTTGCCAAAACGAACTACACCTTTCCAAGGTGAGACTTTGAGTAGCACTCGATCCCCAACCTGGAACTCGAGTGGTTTCCTTCGCTTATCAGCATAGCTTTTCTGACGGTCACGAGCTGCCGCCATTCGTTGTCGTATCTGAGCAATCTTCTCGGTTGTATCTACTACAAGTTCTGGACCTGTGATTTGACTGTCGCCAACCTCTGCCCAACAAAGAGGTGATCGGCATTTCCATCCATACAACGCCTCGAACGGAGCGGCCTGGATGCTGGTGTGGTAGCTGTTGTTATACGAAAACTCCACTAGCGGGAGGTGCTTTTCCCAGCCATTACCAAAATCGATTACACATGCCCTAAGCATGTCTTCAAGGGTTTGGATGGTGCGCTCAGATTGCCCATCCGTTTGCGGGTGATATGCTGTGCTCATATCTAAACGTGAGCCAAAAGACTTGTGCATAGCTTGCCACAATTCAGATGTTAAACGCGCGTCACGATCAGAAATGATGGAGGTTGGCACTCCGTGCCTTGATACTACTTCCTTTAGGTAAATGTCTGCTAGAGTAGAAAACTTATCCATTTCCTTGATAGCCAGGAAATGTGCAGATCTAGGCAGGCCAGTAACGAAATCCATGGAAATTTGCTCCCATTTCCATCTCGGGATCTCTGGTTGTTGGAGTGGACCTGATGGTTTCTTGTATTCGACCTTGACCCTAGCACAAGTCAAGCATTTACTGACGTAGGTTGCTATGCTGGCTTTCATACCAGGCCACCAGTATGTAGTCTTTAGGTCGTGGTACATCTTATCCGAACCAGGATGTACTGAATAATGAGACTTATGTGCTTCATCCATCATAAGCTCGCGTAAATCTCCATAAAGTGGAACCCAGATGCGTCCGTTAACATAGTAGGCACCATTTTCCTTTTGTTCTAGTCGTTGCCTCGATCCTCGTAGGGACTCAGGCCTGATGTTTTCTGCTTTCAATGCTTCAACCTGAGCATCGCGAATCTGAGCGGGAAGGTTAGATTGGATGGTAAGCTGTAACGCACGTACACGCTTAGGTATAGTATCCTTTCGGCTGAGGGCGTCGGCCACAACATTGGCCTTGCCCGGATGGTATTTGATAGCGCATTCGTAATCATTCAAGAGTTCGACCCATCGACGTTGTCGCATGTTTAGCTCCTTTTGCTTGAAGATATGCTCGAGACTCCTGTGATCGGTGTAAATGGTGCACTTGGTACCGTACAGGTAATGTCTCCATATCTTAAGTGCGAAAACAACCGCTCCCAGCTCCAAGTTATGCGTAGTGTAGTTCCTTTCGTGAACCTTAAGTTGACGTGATGCGTAGGCAATGACCTTGTCACGTTGCATCAACACGCAACCAAGTCCTTGGATGGAAGCGTCGCAATAAAAACACAAAATCATCAGTGCCTTCAGGCAATGAGAGGATAGGTGCGCTATAAAGTCTATCTTTTAAGTGCTGGAATGCAGATTCCTGTGCATCACCCCAATGATAGGTGATACCCTTCTAAGTTAATGAGGTGAGAGGTTGTGCAATCTTTGAGAAATCCTTGATAAACCTTCTGTAGTAGCCCGCCAAACCCAAGAATTGGCGAATTTCTGTTGGTGTACGGGGTGCAGGCCAGTTCTTGATCGAGTCAACCTTGGATGGATCCACATGAATCCCATCTGCATTTACCATGTGCCCTAAGAAATGAACTTCATGAAGCCAAAAGTCGCATTTTGAAAACTTAGCATACAGCTGCTCTGCTCGAAGAAGTTCCAAGATAAGTCGTAAACGATGCTCGTGTTCTTCCTGACTCTTGGAATAGATCTGGATGTCGTCGATGAAAACGATAACGAATTATCCAGGTAGGGTTTGCACACTCGGTTCATGAGGTCCATGAAGACTGCAGGTGCGTTTGTTAATCCAAAAGGCATGACCAGAAACTCATAGTGCCTGTAGCGAGTTCTGAATGCTGTCTTGGAGATGTCTTCATCTCGGACTCTCAGCTGATGATAGCCCGATCTTAAGTCAATCTTAGAGTAGAAGCTTAACCCTTGCAGCTGGTCAAATAGGTCATCAATTCGTGGGAGAGGATAACGATTCTTCACAGTCACCTTGTTGAGTTCGAGATAGTCAATACACATTCTGAAAGTACCGTGAATAAAACCCTTGTCCAAGAGGTCTTGCAATTGGGTGGACAATTCTTCAAGTTCTGATGGAGCTAATCGATAAGGTGCACGAGCTATGGGCGCTGATCCAGGGGTTAGCTCGATTTGAAACTCGACTTGACGATGAGGTGGAAGACCAGGTAATTCCTCGGGGAATACCTCAGGAAAATCGCGTACAATAGGAATGTCTTCGATTCTATTCTCTTCCATTGATGCGTCAGTAACGATAGCTAGAATGGCAGTGTGGCCCTTTCGTAAACACTTATGGGCCTTAAGGAAAGAGATGATGCCTACGACTGCACCACTCTTTCGCCACGAATCACGAGGGGTTCTTCATCAGGATGAGGGATGCGGACAATTTTCTCCTTGCAAAAAATTTCCGCTTGATGTTGAGATAACCAATCCATCCCAATAACAACGTCGAAACTACCCAGAACGATAGGAATGAGATCGATAGAGAAGGTCTGACCAGCTAAGACGAGGTTACATCCCTTAACTATGTGTGTGGCTTCAATACTTTTACCGTTTGCTAGTTCTACCGTGTGTTGGGTGTTTAGAAGTGTTGGAGTGCGCTTAAGCATTTGGCTAACTTTTATGGACACATAACTAGTATCGGCACCCGAATCAAATAATACAGTAACAAAGAAGTCGTCCAGAAGAAACTTACCCATCACAACGTTGGGATCGTTCCTTGCATCACCCTGACCAATCATGAAGGCACGTCCTCGGGCGCCATTGCCATTATTGTTACCCCCGTTGTTGCCTCCATTGTTGCCTCCATTGTTGTTCCCGTTTCCTTGGTTGTTGTTGTTGTTCGGATTTTGATTTAACTGGGGGCAGTCCCGCTTGAAGTGGCCTTCAGTACCACACTGAAAACATCCCTTGTTGCCCCGCTGTTGCTGCTGCTGGTTCTGTGGAGCTGGTGGTTGTTGTTGATAGTTCTGATTCGCAGGTCGTGAGCTCCTGCAATCCTTAGCTTCGTGACCCATCTTGAGACACCTCAGACAACGTCCCTTGTTGCACTGACCACTGTGGTGTCTGTTGCATTTGTTGCACTTTGGGTGATTTCCTCGATATCCACCCTGCCCTTGATTACCAGAAGATTGCTGACCAGGGCTCTGCTAGTCATCGATCTTTCGCTGCTGTGCCTGGGACTGAACCGAAGTGGAACCCTTGTTGGAGGTTGATGTCTGTCGTTAAGGACATGCAAAAACCTATTTAAACTATTAGTATAGAATAAGCAGGGTATCGAACCAAGGGAGGACTGTGGAAAGTGTCGTAATGAAAAGTGTTAATTAACTATTACTGAATTAGAACAAACAGTTTGATTGATTGTGAGAAATAGCTAAATTAACGAATTAAGCTTAAGATTTAAATCAATAGGTGAGAAAATGGTTCCTCCAGATTTCAGGTTTTGCAGTTAAATTCAACTATGTGTTTAATTGTAACCTACATAGACATAGGTATTTAATTCAGTTCATTAATTGTGATAACCAACGACTAAGTACTCCGGTCAATACATAACGGGAGGTTATCGAATGATTATCAATTACCATCTACAAACCCTAACCCCATGTCAAATATATCCCAATTACTAAAACTCTCGGGAACTGAATGCTTAAAGATTAAGGTTTAAATAAATGTAATTGTTTACAATCAATAAATCATATCAATGGTGAAAAGCATCGAATGCTTAGATCACCACGGTAAAACAATTGTATCAACACATAGTATCATCTAACTTACAAAAACCCTCCATCCGGAGGAAACCAAAAGAGTTTAGCCGCTCATCTCACACGAAGAATCTTCAAAAGCTTGGATCGATGAAGAAACCATAGTTGATTCGATGATCGGATGGAGAACTATGATGAATTGGAGTGAAAAAGTCTTCAACTTGGAGCCTTGGAGAGCCTTTGATCGAAGTTAGAATGATTGATAATGATCTCTAACTTTCCAAACCCTAATATATACCTTAGAGGGCTTTTTTCACGTTTTTGGACTTTCCCGGGTCGTAGGCTACGAGTCTGAACTCGTAGCTTACAGTTTCAAAATTCGGTGTTGCTGAATATGCAACTCGTAAGCTACGAATCTCAACTCGTAGCCTACGAAATCAAATTTCTGTCCAAATTCCTTCTCAACCATCACCAACTCGTAAGCTACGAGTTGTAACTCGTAAGCTACGATCGAATGCTCACCTCCACTATTCCTCCTTCTCACATCTTTCAGCAAATGACAAATTGGTCCCTGCAGTTTATTTCTTCCATCTTTCTCACAATTATACTATATAATAACTTCCGAGTAAGTACCAAATGGCCCCTCAACGTATGATCTTCTTACTTCTTGCATATATAGACTTCACACAACTTCCACAAAGTACCGAATTAACCCCTGAACTTTATTTTTTCACTTTTCTTCCACTCGAAAGCTTTTATATCACCCGAACAACTTCAAGACTCCCTCTTGAGCTGCAGTATCCCATCCAATGCTTGCAACTTCATCTTTAATCATCATAAATACACTGAATTATGTGCTTTACCTGCAAAACAACTATTTCTCGTAGTTAACTGATTCTAAGCAAGTAAACACATAAAATATACATAAAACTCATTAATTAAACACTCCAAGACTCAGGTTTTACCCTCTCCATCAGAGGTTCCATCCCATTTTCGTTTGTTGTCACTGGGAGTAGGAGAGGTAGTAGTAGCAGTAGCAGTAGCACCAATACGCTTTGGCCGCCTGTTCTGTTCCACTGCCTGCTCTGTGAGACGATGAATAAGACGAGTAACATCCTGGATGGTAGCAAGGTTAGCAGTTGTCACATGGCTTTGAATCTCTGGTACTAAGCCTTTGAGGAACAACTCGATGCGCTTGATGGGAGGATCCACCATAGTTGGACATAACACTGCCAGTTTGTTGGATCGTTTCGCGTACACTTCTATCTCTGACCCCGTCATCTTCAGGTTAAAGAACTCCACTTCCAGCTTGTGGATGTCATCACGACTACAGTATTCACGTTTGATCAGTTCTTTGAAATCATTCCATGGGGTGGCATTAGCAGGCGCCAGCCCCAGCATCTGAACTTGCGCGTTCCACCAAGTTAGCGCCGTGCCTTCGAGAGTACCAATGGCGTACTTCACCCTACGAGCCTCAGGGCATTCACACATTTCAAAGACCGATTCAAGCTTCTCGAACCAGTGGAGGAGTCCAACGGCTCCTTCAGTGCCACTGAAGGTATTAGGACGACAGTCCATGAACGTCTTGAACGTGCAAACAGGTGGTTGAGCATTCTGACCTCCTGCCTGGGCAGCCGCCAGCTGGGCTTGAGTCATGTTAACGCGACCAGCCATGATCTTCATATCAAGGGAATCATGAGTGAGAGGGGTTCGCGTAGGTGCGATGACAGAAGAGAGTAAGCACACAAGCGTTTTCGAACAATAGTTGTTACGTTCATCTAAGCATACCATGAGGAAAGTTCTATGTAACTAGCAAGTAGGCAATGTAAACATAATTCCTATCACCTAGAATGTTGAGTCTTGCACGTGGAGCGAAGCGTCATTGTGGATCGTTGAGCACTGTACAGGTTATAGTCTGGTTTTAACAAAAACTTTTTCCCTTATTAAAACCAAGTTCACTATAACCAATGGCTCTGATACCAATCTGTCACACCCCAAAATCCACTATGCGGAGTATCACCGCTTGGAGGCGTGACATGACAAGGATCAAGCCACCAATCATATTGCACATAACAAGTAATAAGTAAAATTCAACCACACAATATGAAAGGTATTTCAAATCAAAACGTAGTTAAGTGTTTAGCCGAAGCATAATTGTAAAACCCAATATAAGTATTAAGTACGAAATATAGAAATGTTTTTAGCATGGCACACACTGCCATGTCCCACAACGACTACGCCTCCCTGTGCAAGCTCCATGAGTACCTAACGACCTGCAAGGCATGTAACAACGAGTCAACAACAAAGTTGAGCGAGTTCACAGTTGATTGTTTAGTTATAGCATTTGTTTCGTAAATCAGTTGTTCGTTTTGTAAACCATGTATCGCATTATTTCGTATCGCGGTCACCCAGACATGTTTGCGAAGATTAGTGGGGGCTTCCCATGTGTTACTAGACCACGCGTATCGACTGCTACGAAAATGTAAGAGGTGCCCTAAGTCAATGTCTATCAGCATTGACCCTTTGCCCATAGTCCATTTGTACACGCCCGTCCGACTGGCACGGTGTGAGACTTGTTAAACCTAATAGCGCTATTAACTAATGACCCGCTCGCCATAGGCCTTGGCGATTAAGTCGATAAATGAAGGACTTCAATTGATAGAGTGATGGTCTTATGGTCGTACGTATCCTGCTGTATGGGGAATACGCAAGTTTGTAGTTACTGTTCAGTTCTTTAACCCATGCCCAACCCTTGGGAATCCCATGCCTTGGATAGAGTGTGAACTCACCTTGGTTTGCTCGGTTTATCTCTCAAAAATAGCTAACAGTCAAATTCTGTCAATCACGTCCTAGTATGATTACCACTTAGTTTATTAGTGACTTCAAATAAGCACAAAGTTCCTACACGCATTTATCACATAACATGCACTCACTTTAACAATTCACGCCCATATAAACTTTCCACCTATAGCTACCTAAGAGCAAGCATATGATATTGCACATAACACTTTTATTGACATATAACACGTTAGATCATTATTGGATAACATAACCGACATTTAGACATGCAAATCACTAGTTATATTGTTTCAGCTTAAACATCCAAAACTGGACTGTTTTCGGGTAATTTAATAAAATAGTTAAATTATTCCAAAAATTCCCAGATTTTTATAGAATGTTTTAAACGATCGAAATATTATTTTGTAAAAATATCAAGATCTAATTCATTACCAATATTTTATAAAAAATCATTTACCGGGCTGCAATTCAGATTCGTCACTTTCTGACTGCAGTCCATGGAAAATTCATTTAAAATTCATCGTAAGTCCGACTGACAAAATTCCAGTGGGAGAATTACTTATACATCAGTTCTCATCTACTGAATAAATTTCATGATCTGACTCTGCATAGAATCCAAGTTATGATGGAAAACATGACGTTTATTTTCAGCAGTAAAAATGCATCTTGAGTTGCTGTTACAAAATGATCCTTTAAAAATAGTAAACGAAGTCCAAAAATTATGATTCCAGTGCCATTAGAACCGTATTTCATAATACACATATCTAGAGTTCAGAAAATACATTTTATGCTTTATTAAAGTTCGGTTACAGCCAACTAAAGTTGGCTGTAATCACTAAACAGCCTCTTGTTTTTCAGCTTTTAACATTCTAATGCGAGTTATATTGGTTCTGTTACATGTTCAGTGATCAACAACAACATCATACTTGTATTATTTCATCATAATATAATCTTTAACTACTAACACATGAAGTAAACAAGAGTTTTAAAGAAGTCTTACAACTAGCTTAAAGCTTGGGAATATCACTAGAGAAAAAGATGACAAAGATGGATGATGAAAGCTTTTCAAAATCTCATTTTCTTTTTCAAAATCTTGACATTTCAGTGTCAGCTTTTCAATCTTTTGTTTCAAAACTTCTTCATTTTCAAGCATTTCTTTGCACTTTGCTTTGAAAACAGTTTCAATTTTATTTTATTCAATATATTTTGTTTTTATCTTTTTGTCTTTCTCAGTACAGGCTTTGCGCATTTCTATGCAATTCCTGCATTTATCTTCAGTTTTATCAACATTTTGATCATTGTTTAATAACTCAGAAGATTCAGTTAGAATTTTTACCTCAGCTTCATCTGGCACTTTTGATTCTTCTGTTTTTAACTTCTGATCCTCATTATTCTTTTGTTCGTTCTTATCAACATCCCATGCTGTTTTCTTCACCTCTTCAACCAGCTTCTCAATCTTTTCTTCTTTCTATTTTCTCAACTCCATCACCTTTAGTAAACTTGCCTCAAAAACTTCTTTTAAACGTTTAAACACATTGGCTTCATAATCTTTCTCTGATAACCTCCTTGTATGAAATTTGTCACAATATGGAAATACGTTTGTCACTGCATCAAAATCCACTGTCAAACCCCCAAATTCCACAAGCGGAGTATCACCGCAGGAGGCGTGACATGACCAGGATCAAGCCACCAATCATATTGAACAGCGTATTAAAGTAAATATAAAACCAACCACAATATAATTGGTGTCCAAAATAAATTTACTAAGTTCAAGTTATCAGCGGAAGCATAACGTTTAAAACCAAAACATAAGTCATAAGTTCATAAAGTTTAACATGGAACTCAACAGTCCATTTCCCACAACGACCTATCCTTCTCGTGCAAGCTCCATCTAAGCACCTAACGACCTGCAAGGCATGTAGCAATGAATCAACAACAAAGTTGAGCGACTTCACAGTTGGTTGTCCATTTTAAAGATGTTTCAAAAACCATAAGTTCCTTCGAAAACCATGAGTTAACCAATTGCTTGTTTCCCAAACTATAACCAGTGGGGGCTACCCCATGTTAACCACTAGACCCGTTACCATATTGACTACTGACTGAAGACATGTTTATGTGCCCTGCGTCAATGTCTATCATCATTGACTAAGTGCCCAGATCCATTAGTCCACTCACGTCCTCTGCGGCACGGTGTGAGGCTTGTCAAACTTAATAGCGCTATTTAACTAATGACCCGTTTGCCGTTGGCCCGGCGATTAAGTCGATATAAAAATGAGGGACTTCATGATAGAGTTTTGCCTAGTAATTTATATGTTGTCATCCTTCCTATGGAGGATGGAGGTATGTATTCTACCCAAGGAGAACACGCATGTTTTAATGTTGTCATCCTTCCTATGGAGGATGGAGGTACATATCCTACCCAAGGAGAATATGTAGGTTCAATTCTAGTTCCTTAACCCATTCCCAAACCACCGGAATCCCATGCCTTGTAGAAAGTGTGAACTCACCTTAGGTTAGCTCGGCAGATACACGAAAAGGTCACTTAAGCTATGTGTGGTCAACCACGTCCTAACATGGTTACCATACGAGTCAGGTCTAGGTTCAAGTAGTGCACATAAATTTACACATAAGCTAACAGGTTACGAACACGTAATGATCACATTCAACACCCCAAACGGCTTGTGCGACTCACAACTGGTTGTGCGACAGAAACCAAACCCGGCCCAAAACATGCAATCCAAACCTATTCAGCCAAAACAATTAAACAGATAATCAACTTGTGTGGTCCATTTAGTCTTGTGCGATTCCAGCTTAGCTTGTGCGATCGGGTTTGGGCTGTACGGCCCACTAACATAACAAAGTTTAATCTATTGTGCGGACCAATATATTGTGCGATCAGCACCATCTTGTGCGATCCACAATATATTGTGCGGTCATGCATGTCTAAATTGTACTGTGTGTTTTAATCTGTTGTACCTAGCTTGTGCGATTGCACTTGTGAGATCAGATCAGATCTTGTGTTATCTGATCTTGTGCGATCAAGGGAGTCTTGTGCGATCTGGTTTATTATCCGAAATTCATGGGAATTGGTTACACCATTTATTTGCAAATCAATTCTAAGAGTTTCCTAACTTGCATCCATCAATCAAAACAATTAAACGGTTTCTAATCATGCAGATCATCGATCAAAATATCATTCATCATTGAATCCATATGAACCCTAAACAATTATCTAATCATAACAACTCATCATCATCTACATAGAATCAAATAGTTTGGTTAACATTAATATGCAATACTCATCATGCAACCATTTGAATCATAACAGCCGATTACATCTTTTCGGTTTTCGATCAAAATCATGCAATCCGATTCATATGAACGTCATCACATAAACCCTAATTCTAGACCAATACAAATCTCATAATCATCACGTAGGTTCGGTTCAATCATTCAGAAACACCAATCAACCTGAGCCAGATCGCACAATAAGTCTTCATACAAATCTAAACCCTAAGCATCATGTGAAATCATACTAAGCCACTCATCATGCATTGATTTACCAAATCATCATCCAAGATCATAACAATCACAATATCAAGTATCATGTATTAACAAGTTAATCAATAATGAGATACTAACCAAAGGGTAGAATGTGTTAGCTTGATCGATGCAAGAGTTCTGAATGAGGGAAAGGGGCTGCCGACTTCGAGTCAGAGGGAGGAGAGAACTAGGGTTTGGTGTGTGTTGTGTTTTGCAAGTAATGTGGAACAAAACCCCACAAGAGGTGATTGTATGCGTTAGTGGGCCAAACCCTCTACATGGGCTGCCCTTTTGGTTTCGAGTAAAAGAAGTGTGGGCCGAGAAGGGTGTGGAACAAAAGCCCAAAGGCTTGTACGATCGGATTAAAGTTGTGCGGTTGGGTTCGTGTTGTGCGATCACATTATATATATATATATACATACATTACACACATTCATATAACATGTAAAATTTATTCATTAAAACCAACATATCAATTAGTCACATAGAGTTCGTACATGTTACATCAAACACAAGGATAGGTTCTGGAATACGAGTTGTCACATCATCCCCATGTTGAAAGAAATTTCGTCCCGAAATTTAGCACGTAGTTACTGAGGAAGCTAGTTGAGTTGTGTGGTTTCCTGGTTTTCCTGGGGTGTCACATCCTTCCCCCGTTGGTTTGGAATCTTGTCCCAAAATTCCGCAGTAGCTTCAGGCTCAGTAGTGGTTTCACCTTTCTCGAACAACTAGGGATACTTGTCTTTCATTTGGTCTTCTCGTTCCCAGGTAAACTCTGGGCCACGATGGGAGTTCCAACGAACTCGAACAATGGGTATTCTGGTATGCTTGAGAACCTTAACGTCTCGGTCAGTAATCACTACTGGTTCCTCGACGAATCGCAACTGATCGTCGATAGTGAGCTCCTTGAGAGGAACTATGAGGGTCTCATCTGACAGGCACTTCTTCAGATTTGACACATGGAATACGTTGTGAACTCCATTGAGTTTTTTAGGTAAATTCAGTCTATAGGCCACCTTGCCAATTCTCTCAGTGATTTCGAAAGGTCCAACATAACGTGGATTTAACTTGCCTCGTTTACCAAAACATATCACACCCTTCCAAGGCGAGACTTTTAGCAGGACTCGATCCCCAACCTGGAACTCCAGTGGTTTCCTGCGCTTATCAGCATAGCTTTTCTAACGTTCACGAGCTGCTAGCATTCGTTTTCGTATTTGGGCAATCTTTTCTGTCGTGTCGACGATGAGTTCTGGGCCAGTGATTTGGCTATCACCAACTTCTGCCCAGCATAAGGGTGATCGGCATTTCCGTCCATACAACGCCTCGAACGGAGCAGCCTGGATGCTGGTGTGGTAATTGTTGTTATGCGAAAACTCCACTAATGGTAAATGCCTTTCCCAGCCATTCCCAAAGTCGATAACACATGCTCGAAGCATGTCTTCAAGAGTTTGGATGGTGCGTTCAAACTGCCCATCCGTCTAGGGATGGTACGCTGTGCTTATATCTAGACGCGAGCCAAAGGATTTGTGCATCGCTTGCCACAAATCAGATGTAAAACATGGATCACGATCAGAAATGATGGAGGTTGGCACCCCGTGCCTCGAGACTACTTCCTTCAGGTAGATGTCTGCCAAAGTGGAGAACTTATCCGTTTCCTTGATAGCCAGGAAGTGTGCAGACTTGGTTAGTCGATCCACTATCACCCAAATGGTGTCGTTTCCTCGTTGAGATCTAGGTAAGCCAGTAACGAAGTCCATGGAAATTTGTAACACCCCGAAAACGGGTTTGGTAATCAAACCCCGTTAATACTAAAAGACGGGTAAAGTACCGTTAGCAGCAAAAGTAACCCGATATATATTAGAATTTAAATAAATAATCTTATATTAATTAAAAGGTGGATAAGAACTCTCAATGAATAAAAGGGATAAAATGCCCGAGTTAACGGAACTTAAAATAAACGGGTTAGAACTTCCGGGACTCACTAAGGTAACTAGGGGTAATTAACCTAGTTAATTATTTGTTTAAAAACAATAAAGAAGCATGGACTAGTAAGCCTTTTATAAACCAAACGATAGTTGAGGGACCAAAGTTGTTAAAATTGAAACAAGTAATATTAAAACAAAATAATTACACCAAACACACACTTAGGTGTGTGTCTAGTCGATGTTTCACAGGGGCGATCCAGGAGCTCCTCAACAAACACTAACTCTTGCAAAATCTGCCAAATTGAAGGATCAAATATGTTCCAAATCGAAATCCAATCATAGAATAGTGATCTCCTCTGTGAATGGATCATAAGGTATATAAATTTCATAGAAAATTTCCATCTAAATTTCTGGATGTACATAAGAAATTCGAAATTGATGTTGCATGATTGTGGTATGGATGATATTGAAGTGAAATAGTGTTTAGGAGTAAACCCTAGACAAGTATATATTGAAATCATGCCTAGCTCAAGTAAATTCATATTTTGTTGATGCTAAATTCATGTATGAGATGTTTTTAGGGTTTTGATTGCTAAAAAATAGTGTTATGATGTAAAGAACAAGTTTTAATTGAAAGCTGAATTCAAATAGCTCCTGATCAGAATTTACAGCCGACTTATATTGGCTGTAACATGGACAAAACATGACAAAAACAAGTGTTTCTTGAGTCTAAAATGTAATTCCAGGAAATATCTTTAAAACCCCACTGGAATCGCATTTTTTCGATGAACATTGAGCGTTTTATGAATTTTTCTGTATCGAAGGTTCAAGCTGTGTTTTCTGACAGAATTTGCAGCCCATTACGAATGTCATAACTCAATTTAGGAATTTAGTTATAATCTCAAATTCTTACTGTAGATAGTTTTAAGTGATTAAAAGAATCGCCAATTGGAATTTCGTCAATCGGAAAAAAGAGGAATTTTAAATGAATTCTTCCATAAGCTGCAGTCAGAAGTGACGAATCTGATTGCAGCTTAGTAAATGAATATTTAAGAACTTTTGGTAAAGATTTAGATCTTGAAATTTTAACACAAGGCCTAATCCTCTGAGAGGTACTCCACAGAAAAAAATCATAATTTTTGAAGACTTGTAAATAGATTAAACAAGTCACCAAAAACAGCTCATTTTCAGTGATATGAAATGCCTAAATGAAATCGCGGTCTACTTGGTTGTGTGTAAAACGTGATTATATTAAGTGTTCGGATGAATGCATAGAATTGTGTAAGGTGGAAGTTCATATTAAATTATGGTTAATCTAACCACCTTGTGAAAATTGGATAATAGTTTGGCGCTTAACAAGTTAGGTGGAAGCTTGTGGATGAAGCGGGTCAAACGGAGCGAATATGGAAAGAAAAGCGTGGCATGGATGCAAGGTAAGTGAATCTTACACCCTTTTATCTTACAATGCGTGATGATTATAAAGGTTATGAAAAAGATAAGCTAATATTTGAAATGTGATGTGTGACAACCCTCAAATTTACATGTAACCGTACAATCTATTATTGCTAATTAAAGTACTTGATGACTGTGCTGAATCATTTAACTGCTCTCTGATTTCTGTGTTATGCTTACATGTATTTGTTAACATACTAGTAGTATACATAAAAGTTACTAAATAGTCCGGTATGCTTTCCTGAGTGTTGAAAATTAAAAAGTGTTACAAAAAGATATATATAGGACACTGTATGGAATAACTTAGCACTTTAACGGAACGGTATCTAACCGAACAACCGGACATTACCCGGAACACTAAAATATTACCAGAAACATTGTTTCACTTTTTCTGAGCTAGTTATGGTTCCCGAACACTTAAACACATTACAAAATACATGGTACACACCAAACATTAGATCTTACACTTTAACCTTCCACTAATTGATTTATTTACCAAGTAATTTTCATTTTACCCCCCCCCTTGTGCCATAACCAGCCCCTAGTGGCCCCACTCCAAGATTTTTACAATCTTCAAAAAACCCCTAAATGATCCTTTCTTGGAAGTTGAAAGATCATGTTGGTACTTGTTGGAACATCTTACCCTTGGGTAAAACTTTAGAGACTTGATTATATGTGCCATACACCTTCATCATCTTCATCACAACTTCACAAACTCCTTCCCCCTCTCCATAAGCTACGACCAAAGATCCCCAATATACCACCACCATTTTTCAAGCAAGTTCCATCCATTTCAAGGCCATCACAAGGAGCACAAAGGTGTTTTAGTAGGTGTGGAACTCTTGGATCTTGAAGGACCTCCACCACAAGCCTTTATCCACTCATTTTTCACCTTGGTCTTCCCTAGCTTTAAGCTAGTTGTAAGCTTCTTGTTAACTCTTGGTTACTTCCTATTTTTAGTAGTTAAAGGATGTATTATGATGAAATCATGCTAGTATGATGTTGTCTTGTTTATGTTGGTTACTTGATGAAAACTTGTATTCTGGAAATCTGATATGAATGATGGTACTTGACATGATAAATCTGAGTTAAATAAACGATAACCTGCTGCAAGTGATGTTAAATGTTATTGTTGATCACTAGGCCTGTTATTAATCCTACGAATTCTCTTTGTGCACTCCAACTAGAATTTCATTAATCGGACTTACGATAAATTTTAAATGAATTATTCCGTGGACTGCAGTCAGAAAGTGACGAATCTGATTTCAGTCCGGCAAATGATTGTTTATAAAATATTGGTAGTGAATTGGATCTTGAGATTTTTACACAGTAATATTTGGACCTTTTTAGACCTTCTGTAAAAATTTGGGAATTTTTGGAACAGGTTAACTATTTTATTAAAATACCTGAAAACAGCCCAGTTTTGAATATTAAAGTTGAAACGACATAAGTTGTAATTTGCGTGTCTAAATGTCGGGTAGGTTATCTGAGAATGATCCAACGTGTTATATGTCAATGAAAGTGTTATGTGCAATATTGTATGTTTGCTTATGAATGGGAATAGACGGGAAGTTTATATGGGCATGAACCGTTAAAGTGAGTGCATGTTATGTGGTAGATGCGTGTAGGAACTTCGTGCTTATTTGAAGTTACTAATAAACTAAGTGGTAATCATACTAGGACGTGATTGACCAACACCGGTTGTTAGCTATTTTAAGAGTTCAACCGAGCAACCAAAGGTGAGTTCACACAGTTTCTAAGGCATGGGATTCCCGGTGGTTTGGGAATGGGTTAAGGAATTAAAACTAATTCTACATATCCCCTTGGGAGGATATGTATGACCATCCTCCATAGGTAGGGTGCCATTATTAATCCTACGAATTCTCTTTGTGCAGAATACGTACGTTCGTCCTCCTTGGGTAGGACAACAACCTTAAAACTAGCTAGACAAAACTCTATCATGAAGTCCCTCAATTTATATCGACTTAATCGCCGAGGCCAATGGCGAGCAGGTCATTAGTTAATAGCGCTATTAGGTTTAACAAACCTCACACCGTTCCAGTCAGACGGGCGTGTACCAATGGACTATGGCAAACTGTCAGTGATGATAGGCACTGATGTAGGGCACAACTATTGTTCGTCAGTTGTCGATATCTTAATGGTCTAGTGGTTCACATGGGGAATCCCCCACTGATTATGGATATGGTTTGGGAATAAAAAGGAACTGGTTAAACATACTTTCAACTATGGGGTAACCCCCACGGCAAATAAGCCAATGAAAGTCAAACCACGTTTTCAGAAACAACTTAAAACTAATCAACCAACCGTTAACTCACTCAACTTTGTTGTTGACTCGTTGTTACATGCCTTACAGGTCGTTAGCTGCTTATGGAGCTTGCACGTGGAGGAGGTTGTTGTGGGATGCGGGCTGTTATGTCCCGTGATTAATAATTAAACTTTATAAACTTATGGAACTTATGTTTTGGTCTCTAAACTTATGAACTACGAACTTATGTTTTGGATTTACGTTTTATGCTTCCGCTGTTAACATAAAGTCTGTTACCTTCTTTAGGTCACCAATTATATTGTGGTTGGTTTTGTTTACTTAATTACGTTGTTCAATATGATTGGTGGCTCGATCCTGGTCATGTCACGCCTCCAAGCGGTGATACTCCGCATATGGATTTTGGGGGTGTGACAGATTGGTATCAGAGCCATTGGTTATAGTGAACTTGGTTTTAAAAAGGGGGAAGCTTTTTGATAAAACCAGACTATAACCTGTACGGTGCTCAATGATCCACAACGACGCTTCGCTCCACGTGCAAGACTCGACACCATAAGTGGTATGATTTATGTTATATTGTCGGTTAGATAGTTCTCACTGTGCATTAGATAATGTGATAATTGCTATTTGAACCTTGTGTGCTTACTCTCTATTGTCGTCCCACACTTACGCACTTTCGCGACACTTTTCTCACTTACGTTGCTTCATTATGAAGATCATGAGCGGACGCGGAGGACGTATCAACCTCACTCAAGCCCAGTTGACGGCTTTGATCAATGAATGAGTCGCTAAGGCACTCGCAGCTAACCCTGCAGGAGGTATAACCTGCCATACCAACTCATCTTAGGACGTTTAGATCCTACCTTCGCAAACCAACCGTCATGCTTAATCTTGTCTTTTATTCTCGCGCAACAGGTCAGCATGCTCAACCGCCTGTGTGCACGTTCAAAACCTTCATGGACTGCCGACCTACTACTTTCAGTGGCAATGAAGGAGCTGTAGGCCTCCTACACTGGTTCGAGAAGCTTGAGTCTATTTTCGAGATGTGCGAATGCCCCGAAGATCGTAGGGTGAAATATGCTACCGGAACACTTGAAGGTGCCGCGTTAACCTGGTGGAAAGCACGGGTTCAACTACTAGGACTGGCAGTTGCTAATGCCACCCCCTGGAATGGTTTCAAAGAGCTGATCAAGGAGGAGTACTGTAGTCGGGATGACATCCACAAGCTAGAGGTGGAATTTTACAATCTGAAGATGACGGGGTCTGAGATTGAGGCGTATACTAAGAGGTTAAATGAGCTGGCCATCTTGTGTCCAACTATGGTGGACCCTCCCATCAAACGTATTGAGCTGTATCTCAAGGCCCTTGTACCAGAGATTCAAAGTCACGTAACTTCAGCCAACCTGGGTACCATTCAGCAAATTATCAAGTTGGCTCATCGTCTCACCGACCAGGCGGTGGAGCAAAACAGGCTACCCAAACGTATCAGTGCCACAGCTACTCTAGATGCTCCTAGCGACAACAAGCGAAAATGGGATGGGAACTCCGGAAAGGGGTCTACTTCAGTTCAGTCTCAGCAACGAAAGACTGATGACTACCAGAGTCCTGGTCAGCAATCTTCCGGTAGTCAAGGACAGGGTGGATACCGAGGGAACCACCCCAAGTGCAATCGGTGCCACAAGCATCACAGAGGGCAGTGCAACAAGGGTCGCTGTCTGAGGTGTAACAAGTTTGGTCATGATGCAAAGGATTGTAGGAGCGCACGACCAGCAAATCAGAATCGCCAATAACAACAACAAGCTCCACAGAACCACCAGCAGCAGCAACAGCAGGGCAATAAAGGATGCTTTCAGTGTGGCGCGGAAGGCCACTTTAAGAGGAACTGCCCCCAACTGAACCAGAATCGGAACAACAACAACCAAGGAAACGGGAACCACAATGGGAACAACAATGGAGGCAACAATGGAAACGGCAATGGGGGAAACAACAATGGTAATGGGGCAAGGGGTCGTGTGTTCATGATTGGTCAAGGTGATGCAAGGAACGATCCCAATGTTGTGATGGGTAAGTTTCTTCTGGACGACTTCTTTGTTACTGTTTTATTCGATTCGGGTGCCGATACTAGTTATGTGTCCTTAAAGGTTAGCCAAATGCTTAAGCGCACTCCAACACTTCTGAACACCAAACACACGGTAGAACTAGCAAACGGTAAAAGTCTTGAAGCCACACACGTAGTTAAAGGTTGTAACCTCGTCTTAGCTGGTCAGACTTTCTCTATCGATCTTATTCCTATCACACTAGGTAGTTTCGACATCGTTATTGGGATGGATTGGCTATCTGATCATCAAGCGGAGATTGTTTGCAAGGAGAAAATCGTCCGCATTCCTCGTTCTGGTGAAGAACCTCTGGTGATTTAGGGCGACAAGAGTGGTGCTGTCGAAGGCATCATCTCTTTCCTTAAGGCCCAGAAGTGTTTGCGAAAGGGTCACACTACCATTTTAGCACTCGTTACTGACACATCGACGGAAGAAAAGAGAATTGAAGACATCCCTATTGTACGTGACTTTCCCGAGGTATTTCCTGAGGAATTACCTGGTCTTCCGGCTAATCGTCAAGTTGAATTTCAAATCGAGCTAGCTCCTGGAGCAGCACCATAGCTCGATCACCTTATCGTCTAGCTCCAACAGAACTTGAAGAACTATCCACACAACTACAAGAACTCTTGGAAAAGGGTTTCATACGTCCTAGCTCTTTGCCCTGGGGAGCTCCAGTCTTGTTTGTGAAAAAGAAAGATGGTACTTTCAGAATGTGTATCGACTACCGCGAACTCAACAAGGTGACTGTGAAGAATTGTTATCCTCTTCCACGTATTGACGGCTTGTTCGACCAGTTGCAAGGGTCAAGCTATTACTCTAAAATTGATCTGAGATCGGGATACCATCAGCTGAGAGTCCAAGAGGAGGACGTCTCCAAAACAACATTCAGAACTCGTTACGGCCATTACGAGTTTCTGGTCATGCCTTTCGGGTTGACGAATGCACCAGTGGTCTTCATGGATCTCATGAACCGAGTGTGCAAGCCTTACCTGGATAAGTTCGTTATTGTATTCATCGACGATATCCTGATCTATTCAAAGAGTCAGGAGGAACACGAGCAGCATCTACGACTTATGCTGGAACTTCTTCGAGCAGAGCAACTGTATGCTAAATTTTCGAAATGTGACTTCTGGCTTCGCGAAGTCCACTTTCTAGGCCATGTGGTAAATAAGGATGGAATTCATGTGGATCCATCTAAGGTTGAATCGATCAAGAACTGGCCTGCACCCCGCACACCAACAGAAATCCGCCAATTCTTGGGTTTGGCAGGATATTACAGAAGGTTTATCAAGGATTTCTCAAAGATTAGGCAACCCCGTACTTCACTGACTCAGAAGGGTGTCACCTATTGTTGGGGTGATGCACAGGAGTCCGCATTTCAGCACTTGAAGGATAGACTTTGTAGCGCGCCTGTCCTCTCATTGCCTGAAGGCACAGATGATTTTGTGGTTTACTGCGACGCTTCCATCCAAGGACGTGGTTGCGTGTTGATGCAACGTGACAAGGTCATTGCCTACGCATCACGCTAACTCAAAGTTCACGAAAGAAATTACACTACTCACGATCTGGAGCTGGGAGCAGTCGTTTTCGCCCTTAAGATATGGAGACATTACCTGTACGGTACCAAGTGCACCATTTACACCGATCACAGGAGTCTCGAGCATATCTTCAAGAAAAAAGAGTTAAACATGCGTCAACGCCGATGGGTCGAACTCTTGAACGATTACGAATGCGCAATCAAGTACCATCCGGGCAAAGCCAATGTTGTGGCCGACGCCCTCAGTCGGAAGGATACTATACCTAAGCATGTACGTGCGTTACAGCTTACCATCCAATCTAACCTCCCCGCTCAGATTCGCGATGCTCAGGTTGAAGCGTTGAAAGCAGAGAACATCAGGGCTGAATCCTCATGAGGATCGAGGCAGCGGCTAGAACAAAAGGAAGGCGGTGCCTACTATGTTAACGGACGCATCTGGGTTCCACTTTATGGAGGCTTACGCGAGCTTGTGATGGATGAAGCACATAAGTCTCGTTATTCGGTACATCCTGGTTCAGATAAAATGTACCACGACCTCAAGACTACGTATTGGTGGCCTGGACATAGCAACCCATGTCAGTAAATGCTTGACTTGTGCTAGAGTCAAGGCTGAATATCAGAAACCATCAGGCCTACTACAACAACCAGAGATCCCGAAATGGAAATGGGAGAAAATTTCCATGGATTTCGTTACTGCTCTGCCCAGATCTCAACGCGGAAACGATACCATTTGGGTGATCGTAGATCGACTGACCAAGTCTGCACATTTTCTGGCTATCAAAGAAACGGATAAGTTTTCTACCCTAGCAGACATTTACCTAAAAGAAGTGGTGTCAAGGCATGGAGTGCCAACCTCCATCATTTCTGATCGTGACGCCCGTTTTACTTCTGAACTGCGGCAAGCAATGCACAAGTCCTTTGGCTCACGTTTAGATATGAGCACCGCTTATCACCCACAAACGGATGGGCAATCTGAACGCACCATCCAAACCCTCGAAGATATGCTTAGGGCATGTGTAATCGATTTTGGTAATGGCTGGGAAAAGCACCTCCCGCTGGTGGAGTTTTCGTACAACAACAGCTACCACACCAGCATCCAAGCCGCTCCATTCGAGGCATTGTACGGACGCAAATGTCGATCACCTCTCTGTTGGGCAGAAGTTGGTGACAGCCAAATCACTGGCCCAGAACTTGTGGTAGATACCACCGAGAAAATTGCTCAGATACGACAGCGAATGGCGGCAGCTCGTGACCGTCAGAAGAGCTATGCTGACAAGGGAAGAAAACCACTCGAGTTCCAGGTTGGGGATCGAGTGCTACTCAAAGTCTCACCTTGGAAAGGTGTAGTCCGCTTTGGCAAACGAGGCAAGCTAAATCCGCGCTATGTCGGACCGTTTGAAGTCACCGAGAAAATTGGCAAAGTCGCCTACAGGTTGAATCTACATGAAGAACTCCGTGGAGTTCACAATGTTTTCCATGTGTCGAATTTGAAGAAGTGTCTGTCAGATGAGACCCTCATAGTTCCTCTCAAGGAACTCACAATCGACGACCAGCTGCGATTCGTCAAAGAACTAGTAGAGATTACAGATCGAGATGTTAATATTCTCAAACACACCAGAATACCTCAAGTCCGAGTTCGTTGGAATGCCCGTCGTGGCCCAGAGTACACCTGGGAACGAGAAGACCAAATAAAACTCAAGTATCCCCAGCTATTTACGAAAAACGCAACCACTACTGAGGCTGAAGCTACTGCAGAATTTCAGGACGAAATTCCAAATCAACAGGGGGATGATGTGACACCCCAGGAAAATCAGGAAAACAACGCAACTTAACTAGCTTCCTCAGTAACCACGCGCTAAATTTCGGGACAAAATTCTCTTAACAGGGGGAGAATGTGACAACCCTCAAATTTACATGTAACCGTACAATCTATTATTGCTAATTAAAGTACTTGATGACTGTGCTGAATCATTTAACTGCTCTCTGATTTCTGTGTTATGCTTACATGTATTTGTTAACATACTAGTAGTATACAGAAAAGTTACTAAATAGTCCAGTATGCCTTCCAGAGTGTGGAAAATTAAAAAGTGTATGGAATAACTTAGCACTTTAACGGAACGGTATCTAACCGAACAACCGGACATTACCCGGAACACTAAAATATTACCAGAAACATTGTTTCACTTTTTCTGAGCTAGTTATGGTTCCCGAACACTTAAACACATTACAAAATACATGGTACACACCAAACATTAGATCTTACACTTTAACCTTCCACTAATTGATCTATTTACCAAGTAATTTTCATTTTACCCCCCCCCCCTTGTGCCATAACCAGCCCCTAGTGGCCCCACTCCAAGATTTTTATAATCTTCAAAAATCCCCTAAATGATTCTTTCTTGGAAGTTGAAAGATCATGTTGGTACTTGTTGGAACATCTTACCCTTGGGTAAAACTTTAGAGACTTTATTATATGTGCCATACACCTTCATCATCTTCATCACAACTTCACAAACTCCTTCTCCCCTCTCCATAAGCTACGGCCAAAGATCCCCAATATACCACCACCATTTTTCAAGCAAGTTCCATCCATTTCAAGGCCATCTCAAGGTGCACAAAGGTGTTTTAGGAGGTGTGGAACTCTTAGATCTTGAAAGACCTCCACCACAAGCCTTTATCCACTCATTTTTCACCTTGGTCTTCCCTAGCTTTAAGCTAGTTGTAAGCTTCTTGTTAACTCTTGGTTACTTCCTATTTTTAGTAGTTAAAGGATGTATTATGATGAAATCATGCTAGTATGATGTTGTCTTGTTTATGTTGGTTACTTGATGAAAACTTACATTCTGGAAATTTGATATGAATGATGGTACTTGACATGATAAATCTGAGTTAAATAAACGATAACCTGCTGCAAGTGATGTTAAATGTTATTGTTGATCACTAGGCCTGTTAACGGAACAAATAGAACTTGCGTTAGAGCGCTATAAGCTAAAAACAGGAAGCTGTCAAAGTGTTACAGCCGCCTTCAGTTGGCTGTAACCGGGTCATAACTTAACTAAAATTGATTTTCTTGAGTCTATAAGTTGTTATTTCGAAATACGGTTCTAATGGCACTGGAATCATAATTTTTGGACTTCGTTTGCTCTTTTTAAAGGGTCATTTTGTACAGCAGCAAAAGCTGCGTTTTTACTGCAGAAAATGTGTGTTATGTTTTTCGTCATAACTGGAAATCTGTGTAGAATTAGCTCATGAAATTTGCACTGTAGATGAACACTGATGTAGTTGTAATACTCCAACTAGAATTTCATTAATCGGACTTACGATAAATTTTAAATGATTTATTCCGTGGACTGCAGTCAGAAAGTGACGAATCTGATTTCAGTCCGGTAAATGATTTTTTATAAAATATTGGTAATGAATTGGATCTTGAGATTTTTACACAATAATATTTGGATCTTTTGAGACCTTCTGTAAAACTTTGGGAATTTTTGGAACAGGTTAACTATTTTATTAAAATACCTGAAAACAGCCCAGTTTTGAATATTAAAGTTGAAACGACAAAAGTTGTAATTTGCGTGTCTAAATGTCGGGTAGGTTATCTGGGAATGATATAACATGTTATATGTCAATGAAAGTGTTATGTGCAATATTGTATGTTTGCTTATGATTGGGAATAGACGGGAAGTTTAAATGGGCATGAACCGTTAAAGTGAGTGCATGTTATGTGGTAGATGCGTGTAGGAACTTCGTGCTTATTTGAAGTCACTAATAAACTAAGTAGTAATCATACTAGGACGTGATTGACCAACACCGGTTGTTATCTATTTTAAGAGTTCAACCGAGCAACCAAAGGTGAGTTCACACACTTTCTAAGGCATGGGATTCCCGGTGGTTTGGGAATGGGTTAAAGAATTAAAACTAATTCTACATATCCTATTGGGAGGATATATACGGCCATCCTCCATAGGTAGGGTGCCATTATTAATCCTACGAATTCTCTTTGTGCAGAATACGTACGTTCGTCCTCCTTGGGTAGGACAACAACCTTAAAACTAGCTAGACAAAACTCTATCATGAAGTCCCTCAATTTATATCGACTTAATCGCCGAGGCCAATGGCGAGCGGGTCATTAGTTAATAGCGCTATTAGGTTTAACAAACCTCACACCGTTCCAGTCGGACGAGCGTGTACTAATGGACTATGGCAAACTGTCAGTGATGATAGACACTGATGTAGGGCACAACTATTGTTCGTCAGTTGTCGATATCTTAATGGTCTAGTGGTTCACATGGGGAAGCCCCCACTGATTATGGATATGGTTTGGGAATAAAAAGGAACTGGTTAAACATACTTTCAACTATGGGGTAACCCCCACGGCAAATAAGCCAACGAAAGTCAAACCACGTTTTCAGAAACAACTTAAAACTAATCAACCAACCGTGAACTCACACAACTTTGTTGTTGACTCGTTGTTACATGCCTCACAGGTCGTTAGCTGCTTATGGAGCTTGCACGAGGAGGAGGTCGTTGTGGGATGCGGGCTGTTATGTCCCGTGATTAATAATTAAACTTTATAAACTTATGGAACTTATGTTTTGGTCTCTAAACTTATGAACTACGAACTTATGTTTTGGATTTACGTTTTATGCTTCCGCTGTTAACATAAAGTCTGTTACCTTCTTTAGGTCACCAATTATATTGTGGTTGGTTTTGTTTACTTAATTACGTTGTTCAATATGATTGGTGGCTCGATCCTGGTCATGTCACGCCTCCAAGCGGTGATACTCCGCATATGGATTTTGGGGGTGTGACATGATGTTCTGACGTAAATTGAAATGGGTCAGAATAAGCGAAAGTGATGAAAACCATAATGAATGGTAAAAAGGGGTAATATTGGCATATAGGTGATCGAGAGTGTGAAACCCGAGTATTAAAGCGTGTTATATTACGTATTTGAGTGTGTTTCAAGTGATTATATGACGTGAATGTGATAACTACGAGAGTTTATGGTTTTACAGGTTAATCATTTTATTCAGTGAAGTTAAGATGTTTAGAGACGAAGTTGAACAACCGGGGATAATAATTAACTGGTGGGATTTTTAGAGAATTAATTTGAAAACATTCAGTAGCCATCACATGCATGAGGACTTTGAGGGTATTAAACACAATATCAATTATCACAAACATCTTTGGCGGCTAGTGGCTTCACATGAGAAGAATTGGATGGCATCTAAGGGGACTCGGGGCGGTCCCGTGAAACATGGCCATCACTCGTTGAAGTGCAACGGAACACCGCCGCCGGTGCATATATCACGCGTTATTTTTAAAACGCGTTAATCCCACAACGCGTTGAACTTCTGATGCATGTCCTGTCATTGCATGTAAATTACTTCTATTTTATTATTAAAAATAGTATATGGCCGACAACTGCAAGGAATTCTATTTCTAATTGGACCTTTGATTCACAAATTTCAAAATGCTATCTCATTAAATGGAATTTAAAATTAATAAATTAAAAAAAAAATTGGGAGTGATAGAATTCCATCACTAGTGATACCACCCCGCCTACATTTCTATCACTAGTGATAGAATATTGGGTGATGACATGGCATGATTTGATTGGATAGTGGAAGTGATACAATCTATCACTAGTGAACCACCCCCCTCCCCTAATAGGTGTCATTGAGAAGTCAACCATCACCATCATAATATACCTAACATGCAATTATTATGATCACATCAAAGTCTACATACACACACAAAATGGGCCGACATCTTAAAGTCATTCACATGAGAGAGGGGAATTAATTAGGAACACAACATATTCATATCATATATTTGACAGTCACATGATTGGAAGAAAGAACTGGACACACATCAATTAGGGGGGAGAGGAATATCAACACCACTCATCATCATCAAATCATCCATAAAAAATCACTAAGTCATCATGAGTTAGACTTTCTACGAAGCTTTTGAGGATTGGACGCACATCATGAGCGGCTAGTCGTCTCGTGACCGTCTCCGATAATAGGGTTTATATACGAAACATTGGGTTGTTTATTGTTACAACTTTTTGGATTCGGATTCGATTAAACATTCGGTTAGTCGTTTATATTGTCTTTTTTTTAATTAAACAATATTTGATTATCGTATTCATTCTTGTTCATCAATTATTTGGTTTGTCATCAACAACCGGGATTAAATTCTAAGATGTCATTGTTTTAATCCTTTAATCATTGAACTGAATTATGTTTATGAAATCTAAAATTGGTAATTAATTGGGTTACTATTCATTTGCATCAATCTTTCGGTTTCGATCGTGGATCATTGCAATCAAATATATTGTCCATTAATTATTTATCAAAACAAGTTTATCAAATCATGTCTATGTGATTTCCAAATAGTGGTAACTAAGTAACCTGATTTTCTGCATAACCTGAAAACCCGGAGATTGGTCCTTTTCTCATAACTGTTTACAACTTTAATTTATTTTTGTTTTCACAATCATTCTCACAACTGCAAAAAGCGATTAGTTAGAAGTAGATGATAATTGAAACAACGACCTTTTACACTTTCCACTGATTCCCCGTGGATTCGACACCCTACTTGCCCTTTACTAATAAAAGGTGAATAGGACATTTTTAACTTTATTTTTTGACTGACCTTACGACATCAATCAAAATGGCGCCGTTGCCGGGGACTCGGTGCGCTTAGTTTAGCTAGTTGTTTTTCTTAAAAAAAAATAAATAAATAAACAAGTTGTTTTTCTTTAGCTAGTCTTCGTTCCTTTTTTTTTAGTCTTTGTCCCTCACTAAAAGATATTCCCCCCTAAAGCATGTATCAATTCCAATAAAGTTTCGTCGCTTAATTCTTCAGAGATAGAGTGAGAGCTAGTTATTTTTATTATTATTATTATTTTTTTTTAATCAGAGATAGAGTGAGAGCCACAAGTTATTTTTTTTTTTAAGTATAATTATTGTATGGTTTTTATTTGTTTTCCTATTAGTTTTATTTATTTTTGTGTTTTGTCTGTTTTGTTTAACTAGTGGGGAACCCGCGCGTTGCAGCGGAGTCGACAATGTGGGGGCGGAAACATAACTCAAACCTTAAACCTTAAAATGATGAAAAAAATCAGATAGAAGTTGTATATTTTTGTAACTACAACCGCTCATATCCTTATCAACGAGCTCATCAACCAAACTATCTTTCATATCTTCCGACCCTGCAATCTCTCGGTACACTTCTTGAGCTAACCGCTGCGGTTTTCTAATCGTTGCTAATCCTTTAGCCCACACCCTGCACCGTGTCTCCATACACTCACTCACACAATTGAACACAAGCTTGCGTCTTAACTTTGCCGGTTCTTCGTTGGGTCTACCAAACTCTAACCGGTCAAACACACGTGGGTTCACGATCTTTCGAGTCTTCCCTATGGTGAAGTCGACAAACATTGTTTCGATATTTGCAAGCACTTCGGTTAGGTACTCAGGTTCCCATTTGGTAACCATTGTGATGGAAGAAGCCGAGTCTAGTAGATCGGTATCGACATCCATCGGGCTCAGGGTTGTTGAAAATTTTCGATCCATCTATTTCAATTTTGAAAACGAAAGTATGTCAGTTTTCTTTGTATTTCTCAGTTTTCTTTGTATTTCTGTATCCATCTATTTCAATTTAGAAAACTAAAGTATACCTGATACCTTGTGTTGCAACAGAAGCCACTTGGGTATATTTTGACAAAATCCCATTGTGTTAGTATTCTTATAATTTCTTTTCGAAAGTTGGGTCATCTTGGGCAAACTAACAGGAGTTTTGGTTGGAAATAAGCGTATAAAGGAACCGAATGCACTCGAATGGAAGTTTATTCGTCTTCTTTTGTTCAACTTTAACTGAACAAACACAAACACTTGTATCATTTCCGTGTTCATGTTGGTTTATATTTGTTCATGTTAGTTTATATTCTAAACGAATAAAGAAAAGTAAAAAAAAAAAACACAAACCTGCTGGAAGATTAAACAAACCGAAATCAAAATCGATACACTTTTCGTGATATTTAATTATAAATATTAAAATATCAATTCATGAGTCTTATTTATCGTTTAAAGTAAGTCATGATTTGGACTTAGATTGATCTCTTCCGGGCCGAGTTAGCTAAACACAGTCGTTTCTTGAAAGATAATACAACCGTGCAATCATCGATTTTCAAAGCTGGGTACATGTGTCTCCAATTAAGCTTTCACTGCATGATCAACTACAGATGTTGCTGCCATTGACCTGTTGTTCATTGACCCAACAATCTTTACCACCTCATCATTTTTAAGCACATCCCACACCTACATCAAGCCAAAACAAACTTAAAACATTATTGTTTGAATAGCATCTTCCATCTCTAAAACTTAACTCAACTAAAAAATCTTACTCCGTTAGTTGCTAAGACCACAAATTCATGTTGGTCTGTAAGTTTAGGATAATATACATTCTAAACGGATATAAGTCCATAGTCTTTCAAACAAAAATCCCTGAAAGCTCGTGACATTGCAAGTCCAGGTCAATCTTGATCCGTCGACCATACTCAATATATATGCTTAGTTCGTGTCCCAATTGCCCGTACTCTCCTACCACTTGTCTTTATTCTTTCATATTCACCTATTTATGATAATTGTTAAATGTAATTTATTCTTTAAAGTAACCATTACTAACAATAAACACAACATGAGTAGGCTGGATATCATAAAAACAGATCTTAAAGCCTTCAACTGAAATGACTTTTGAGGTTGTATGCTTCAAAAAAGTGACTCAAGTAGTTTGATAGTTTGACCATCCGACCCACTCGACTTTTAGCTAAACTTTTGAATTTAACAAATCTGTCCCGTTTGACTAAAAACACAACCCAACCCAACCCAACCCAACCCAAAACCAAACTTAATAAGTAAATCGGCAAAGCTGCCACCTCTTAACATGGCAAATTATCATTACCTCAAAGGCGAAGAATCCACCAGGTTTAAGTATAAAAGAGCAACATAGTTGTGAAATCGGGCCAGCTGGGTAAAAAATCAGCAATTTTATGTTCTAAAATGAGTATAGGCTAAAGTTAGCATTAACGCAGATGTGTTTAAAGTCTGACACTTTTATAGGCTATAATGAAATCAGGTCACCTGGGAAGAAAAATTCATATCTCTTATGTGCTAGAATGAGTGTAAATGCAGCTAGGCTACCAGGGGTTACCCGGGCTAAAAGGTTAGCAGTTACATGTGTTAGAATGAGTATAAGTGTGCGCAGCTGCGAGACTGGGCATTCATGGTTTAAAATGTAAATAATAAAAATCAGTAAGTAAAAATCAATCAATGAGATGATCCATGTTTGTCAAGACTTGGGAATGACTAAAAAGGTTTACAGTAGAGGCCAGAATTTAATCCATTTAATGTAAATATTTTCATATACTTACTTCAGCTGTAATGTAAGAAAGATAAGGCATGAGTATCATGAGAGCTACTTCACGGTCAGTTCAATGCCTGAAAATTGACAAAACATTCATTAGAACATTCATAAATAAACACGTTTAGTGATACATAGTAACTGTGTACCTTCCAAAATATAATGTTCTAATGATAAGCAGCCCAACCTACAAGTTAGAAATCTGCTCCAGTTTACGTGATTGAAAAAAATTGCATCGACCTTTACCGCTTGATTCGATATCTTCACTTTTCCTCTTCATCCCAGTGAACCCTAAATTACTCAGCTTTCTTTGTCGTTTCACCATCTTTTTTGAGGACCCATCATCATCTGCTTCGTCTGCTTCCCTGTAAAAACAAGAATGTAGTAATCACATGAACCCATTTGCCTTAACCAGAACCCACTTTGACCCGTTAACCAACCCACCCATCACTCCATTATTAAAAAAATTCAGTGAGGACTTACCATAACACTTCAACACCACCTTTTAAGTAGGATTCACATGTACACCAACTGAAGCGAACCAATGATGGGAAACCAAATACCGAGTGCTTGTGATGTTCTAACCAACCTTTAGTGCTGGGATCTACATAAATATTCGTTGTTGTTAACCGTTCGACAAGTAGGTTAATATAAAGACTAATGAGACCAAATAAACAAAAAATCTTGTCGATATTAAGTGGTTTTTCAAAGTAAAGAAACCGATGAATTCTCACCTCCGGGATACCCAGATCCAAAGTTTGTATGCATATTTGGAGCAGTTTCATCAAAGTTCCAGTTTTGCAATGCATGGTCCCTTGTAACCTGAATTAACGAATAAAAGGGTTAGGATGGGCATCCCAGAAACACTTCTTATCCTTTATTTATTGAGTTTTATAAACAACTAATTTCTTAGATATCATTGGAAATAATCAAATTAATTTTACTGAAACCATTTATGAGGTTTCATACATTTTGCAAACACTTTGGGTGACTTAGTTTCAACCATTATCATTGTAGCCAGATCTTCTAAGTTTACCATTTGACATGTTAAAGAAAAAATATACCCTAAATCGACCCATTTATCCATAAAACAGTCGAAATTGGCACCCTCTAGTACAGAGTTTGTTCAGAGACAGGATATGTGACTTTATTTATAGATTGAAAAAAAATGAAACTGAAAATATCGAAACAATTAATCTGAAGTTCACCTTGGCGACTATACTTGTTCCACTAACAACTGGATAAACCTGCGGAAAGGGATTCCAAGACAAAATCAAACGTTAACTGATTTGGAGAAACTATA
The DNA here is from genome assembly GCA_030545235.1 of Helianthus tuberosus. NCBI lineage: Eukaryota > Viridiplantae > Streptophyta > Magnoliopsida > Asterales > Asteraceae > Helianthus > Helianthus tuberosus. The sequence goes on from CM060362.1 coordinate 9,875,919, forward strand.
ACAAAATAATCGGTGGATGAGGAACCGATTAAACCCTTGAGACCTCAAGCGATTTCAAATAAGCGGTGGGTTGATTGCTAAGAGCACCTGATGCATGAGACTGGGAGCTATTAAACTTCTGAGCAATCACATGATCATACACACGTGCCACGTCCAGCCATCCAATCCACTTTACCAGTCAATACGAAACCCTAGAAAACCTAGATCCCCAAATTTCACAACATTCGAAACCCTAAAAACCTGAACAATATCCAATCGCTTTCATAACCACTGAATGGACATCATCATCTAGGACAGGCTATGTCCTTTGGATTCGATAGAGAGAGACAGAGAGAGAGATGATGAGAAATCGAATATTGATGAGAAATGGAATAGTCCCTTAATGTGATTAAAAACCATTCAGTAGTTGAGAAGTTGAGACGAACCAAATTAATTGCCAGGGAGTTATTGAGACAAGGGTAAAGTTGGGATTTATGATTAAATTGTATATATAAATTTACCATTATAACCTTGTAGTGTCTTAAAATATTAAGCCCTTTCCCATTCTACCCCTCTAAAACTTGTTGTATTTCTTTGTACATATTGTTTCAAAACTTGTACGCATTGTAAAATTACGTTTGTGTACGTCACTTTTCCTTTTTAATATATTATAGATTAGTCTTTTATTTAATTTGTAATTTTAGGATATTTTAACCCCCCCCCCCTCAAACATAAAAAGGATAAAAAAAATGATGTTGTGTCAGTTTAGTTCTAGACAAAGTAATTAACGTAATTAGAGAGTCTCGTGGGTTCGACATCCGGACTTACTTTAACTATACTATACTGATCGGTACACTTGCCGGTTGTGTGGTTTAGTTTTAAGATCGAGTCTAGTTTATAATGTTAAAAATTAGATTGTCTAGTTTAAAGTTATTTTTAAAAGTTTGTCTTTTTTGTATTTTATTTGTAAAAATTGTGTATTTGTGTCAGACATGTAGTAACTGGAAGGGTTAAGTACCGATAGTTGAGAACTCCTGTCTAGGCTGGCATTCGTACAAATCCAAATAAAAGGACCCGTTGCCTACCTGGGGACTATCTCAATGAGAGTACCGATACCTATTAGTCCAAAGCATGTCTAAAGTTTAATTTTAAGTCATTTTTTTAACTTTTTTTTACAAGATTTTAACATACCGCTAGTCACACATCAAGCGGGTTTTTAATTTTTTTTTTATCGTGACACTATTACTGTACATTTGAAAATTATATAAAAAAACCTAAAAATTAGAAAAAAAACCAAAAATTATTTCCTTTTGTTTGTCTTTTATTTGTTTCGTTCCATATTACGTTTGGTTTCTTGTTTGTCTGTGTGCAGGTGATTCTCGTATTGCATGCATACCAGGTTTTCTAAGAAATCATCACCGCTTTTGTTTGATCTAGAAATAGAAAAGACTGCTCGACAGAATCTCGTTCTTCTCCGTTCAGCAGTGAAAGCTAAAGCTCAGTCGTCAACAGTTGCTCAAGATCTTGAATAAGCAGCTCACGAGATGGCTGACCAAAAGCCACAGAACCAAGCACAAAACGAACCAATTCCACCCATTCAAGATCCACCAATTCCTCAAAACCAAAACCCAGATCCAAACCAAAACCAGCCCAATAACCAAAACCAGAATCAACCACCACCACAACCATTTCCACAGTTCAACCCAGGCCCATAAAATCAACCGGTAAATTTAAATCTCCGACATGGAGACATCATTCATCTTAACCAACCACAACATCAACACGGGTATGATGAGGGTTTCCAACACAGAGAAGGCAGCGTTCGTACTTGGGAATCCGGTTGGGAAGATGATGATTATCAAAATCAGTATGACGGGAGATACGCAGATTACAGAAATGATGATGGGTACAATGTGAATCAAGGCAATCCGGTACAACAACGGGTAAATCAAAGGAATAATATCCCGCAACCGATTCCACAAAATCAAGTCTTTAATGGAGTCCCACAGTTTAATGCGGGAAATCAAAGAGCTAATAATCGGTTTAGGGGCGATCAGATACAGTTTGTGGATGGTGTCCCACAGGTTGTTCAAGGGGCACCAATTCAAGGCGTTGAAGGTCATTGTCGACCCGTTGTAGTACCTAACTCGTCGGCAATAGTTACACCTGTTGGAATCAATAACAGACCCTTCGAGGTGAGGCCTCAATACTTAGGACATTTTCCGGAATTCTATGGTAAAAGAACAGAAGAACCTTATCTGCATATTGCAAGTTTTGATTCAATTTGCCAGACGATTGGAGGGTCAGGGTTTTCAAAGGATGATGTGAAGCTAATGTTGTTTCAATTTACCCTGAAAGACAAGGCACGCCAATGGTTCGCAACATTACCTCCAGGGAGTATTTACACTTGGCAAGAGATGCAACAGGTATTTTTGGAAGAGTATTACACGATGAACAGAACCAGTGAAGCTCCAGACGCAATCAGAGCTTTCCAACAGCAGTCAGGGGAGACTTTTCATGAAGCGTTCACACGGTTTAAGGAGTTGTTAAAAAATGTCCACATCATGGCATTCAGACATGGGAACTAATCAAGGCGTTTTATGATGGGCTACTTCCTGATGATGTAAGAGATCTCATAGCTATCAGTAACGGTACGTTTCTCACGAATACAGAAGCTGCAGATTGGGCATATCTGGAGAGACAGAGTGCTACTTCTAAGAGACAGGCACAATCAAGCAGGAGAGCAAGATCAAGTTCAGCAAAATCAGTCGATTATCAAGCTGAGGAACGGGTCGAAAAGCTGAGAAACCAACACTTATTGCTTGAGCGTCAGGTAGCTCAGATGAATCTCGGAAAGGGGGTGAAGTTAAGACCGCCAATACGTTTTCAGTGTGTACCGAGTGTGGAGAGTTAGGGCATCAAGTTGGAGAGTGTCCTGTACTGGTTGGTCAGACTGATGAAGTGAATCAATTATACGGTGAACGAAAGCAATATAATATGAAATCAAATACATATCATCCAAGTTTGCGAAACCACCCCAATTTTAGTTATGGTAATTCTGCTAATCAGTTGAACCCCAATTTTCAGGTACCTAACCAAGGAGGACAACAGTCTCAGAATCGGCAAGGAAATTACCAACAAGGAGGTTACCAGAATCGGGGCCAATATAACCAAGGGCCTCAAGCCAACAACCAACAGCAAAATCAAAGCAATTATCAAGGCAATTATCAAGGGAGTTGGAGGAATCAAGGTAACCAGCAAAGTAACGCTTCAGGTGGTGGAGGTGACTCGAGTGATTCGAAGCTGGATGCAATCATGTCGTTCATGAAGGATATTCAGAAGGATAATGAGGTTAGAGACAAGACATCTGCATCAATGCAAAAGCAATTGGGCCAATTAGCAGAGGATATAGCCCAGTTTAGAAGAGACCCCGGAAAGCTGCCAAGTACCACCACGGTCAACCCACAACATCAAAGCAGCAGTTCAGCTACCAAGAATGCACGTGTAAACCAGGTAACTGTACTTCATTCTGGTAAAGTGTATGATAATAAGGTTGGTAATCCACCACAATTTGTTGAAGGGGGGGGGGGGGTGGAGGATTGGGATGAAAATGAGGATGGGGAACATGAGCCTGAACCTGTAAGCCCTAAGAAATCTGATAAAATGACTTCTCAAGAAACTAATGATAGGGTATTAGAAAACGCATCAACCAAGGCTACGGAAAAGGGTGCGGGAGTTAAAACCAACCCGTTTCCGCGAGCTTTGGTAGAACCGGGAACTAAAAATACTAAAAGAGGCCCACAACAGGAAGAGATGTGGGAAGTTTTTAAGCAAGTAAAAATCAATATCCCGTTGTTAGATGCGATAAAACAGGTTCCGGCTTATGCTAGGTATTTGAAGGACATGTGCACCCAAAAGAGGCAAAACAAATTTCCAAAGAAAATTGATTTAACTGAAAATGTTAGTGCCGTTTTGTCGGGTGCCATTCCAACTGCGAGATCCAGGTGCTCCGTTAATACCCATTCAAGTGGGTGGCTTTAAAATGAGCCGGGCACTGCTGGATTTGGGAGCGAGTGTGAGTATTCTCCCGGGGAGTCTTTATGATCAATATGATTTCAGACCGTTACAGAAAGTCGACACCACAGTAGTGTTGGCCAACTTGACTTTGAAATTACCCCGTGGAATCGTGTGTGATATCATTGTCAAAGTAGAGGACTTTTACTACCCAGTTGACTTCTTGGTTTTAGACTATGTCTCAATAGATAAAACTAAACAACTTAATGTTATACTCGGTAGACCATTTTTAGCAACTGCCAACGCTTTAGTTGATTGCAGAAATGGAACAGTTGACATGACCTTTGGTAATAGGAAAGTCCAATTAAACGTGTTTTCCCGTGCATCTAATTCTCTGGTTAGTGATGAATGCTTTATGGCAGACATCATTGACGAGTGTCAACCTCATGAAAATGGGGTAAACACAACAGAGACGTGTGTTATTTGTGACAGGGAACAGGCTGAATTGTCGAAAAGCTTGAATGAAGCTGAAAAGGAATTGGAGGTGATGGCAATTAAAGACAGGAGACCCACTTGGACTCATCAAGTGGAAAGTCTGCCCGAGCACATCGATACGCATTTAAAGCCATCATTGGAATCACCTCCACAAGTAGAGCTGAAGGAGCTGCCGAAACACCTTAAGTACGCCTTCGTGGGAGACAATGACACCCTTCCGGTGATCATTGCATCAAATTTAACAAAAGCTCAAGAAAAGGTTTTGATGGGGGTGCTAGTGGAATATAAGGCAGCGATTGGATGGATGATTGCAGACTTAAAAGGGATTAGTCCATCTATAGTGATGCACCGGATCATCACTGAAGAAGGTGCAAAGCCGCCGAGGGATGCACAGAGACATCTGAACCCGAATATGCGGGAAGTGGTGAAGAAAGAGGTACTGAAGTGGCTGGATGCTGGTATAATATATCCTATCTCTGATAGCACATGGGTCAGCCCAACTCAAACGGTACCAAAGAAGGCCGGCATACAAGTTGTGAAAGGTGAAGATGGCGAACAGATTGCCACTCGGCCTGTAACCGGGTGGCAGATTTGCATTGACTATCGGAAGTTGAATGCTGCAACTTCAAAGGACCATTTTCCCTTGCCGTTCATAGATCAAATCGTAGAGAAACTCGCAGGTCAGAAATTTTATTGTTTCTTAGACGGTTATTCAGGATATAACCAGGTCGCGATACATCCAGAGGATCAACAGAAAACCACGTTTACGTGTCCTTATGGCACCTTCGCATTTAGGCGAATGCCATTTGGATTATGTAACGCCCCGGCCACCTTTCAAAGGTGCATGACGAGTATCTTCTCAGATATGGTCGGGGATTCTCTCGAGATCTTTATGGATGATTTTTCCATTTTCGGTACGTCTTTCGATTTGTGTTTAGATCAATTAACAAAGGTGCTAAAAAGATGTGTCGAGTCTAACTTAGTTTTAAGTTGGGAAAAGAGCCATTTTATGGTTCAAGAGGGGATCTTGTTGGGACACGTGATTTCAAGTAGGGGAATTGAGGTAGATTACGCGAAAATTCAGGTTATTTCTACTTTACCGCCTCCTACTAATGTTAAGGGCGTCCGTTCCTTTCTAGGACACGCCGGGTTTTATAGACGGTTCATCAAAGGATTTTCTGTTATCACAAAACCGCTATGCAACCTTTTGTTAAAAGATGTGTCATTTTTTTTTGATGAAAAGTGCTTAAAAGCTTTTAACAATTTAAAACAACAGTTGATTGAAGCCCCCATTTTACAATCACCGGATTGGTCGCTCCCTTTTGAAATCATGTGTGATGCTAGCGACTATGCGGTAGGGGCAGTGTTGGGACAACGGGTTGACAAGAAACCTGTGGCTATTTATTATGCAAGCAAAACTCTTTCGGATGCTCAGTTAAATTACACCACTACTGAGAAAGAATTGCTTGCGGTTGTTTATGCATTGGATAAGTTTAGGTCCTATTTGTGGGGTAGCAAGGTTGTTATTTACTCGGATCACAGTGCTGTCAGGTACCTCATGAAGAAGAAGAAGGACGCTAAAACAAGGTTAATCCGATGGATTTTGTTGTTGCAGGAATTTGACCTTGAAATTCGCGATAAGAAGGGTAGTGAAAACGTCGTAGCAGACCATCTATCACGGGTGGTGCATGAGATAGATGCACCGGATGTTAAAATCAATGGAACATTTCCTGATGAACATATATTATCTCTTTCAACTAAACCGTGGTTTGCTAATTTTGCTAACTTTGCCGTTACAGGTGATATTCCGGAGTTTTGGCCCAGAAAGAAGAAGCAACAGTTCATAGCTCAAGCAAAAACATACATTTGGGACGAGCCTGATCTTTTTAAGGTTAGAGCTGATCAGATAAACCGTCGTTGCATTATAGATGAGGAGATAAAGTGTGTGTTGGAATTGTTGCACGCATCGGCGTGTGGTGGACATTTCAGCGGACAGAAAACCGGGCATAAAGTGCTTGCGTGTGGGTTATATTGGCCTACGATTTTCAAGGATGCAGCCGAATTTGCGAAGAAATGTGTTCGATGTCAACAATTAGGGAGTATCTCAAAGCGGAATGAGATGCCTATGCAGCCGATCCTCGTGGTTGATATCTTTGACGTTTGGGGAATCGACTTCATGGGCCCGTTCCCTAATTCGCTAGGAAACTATTATATCTTGGTGGCTGTGGATTACGTTTCAAAATGGATAGAAGCAATCCCACCAAGACGAATGACCATAAAGTTGTTTGTAAATTTGTCCAAACAAACATATTTTCGCGATTTGGAATCCCTCGTGTGATCATAAGTGATGGGGGATCACATTTCAAAAACATTCATTTTGGAAAATTGCTTAGACGTTTTGGCATAGACCACCGAATCGCTACACCGTATCACCCACAAACGAGTGGGCAGGTTGAGGTTTCCAACAGGCAAATAAAAGAGATTTTACAAAAAACCGTGCGACCCAACCGCAAGGATTGGTCCACTAATGTCTCCATATCTTAAGTGCGAAAACAACCGCTCCCAGCTCCAAGTTGTGCGTAGTGTAGTTCCTTTCGTGAACCTTAAGTTGACGTGATGCGTAGGCAATGACCTTGTCACGTTGCATCAACACGCAACCAAGTCCTTGGATGGAAGCGTCGCAATAAAAACACAAAATCATCAGTGCCTTCAGGCAATGAGAGGATAGGTGCGCTATAAAGTCTATCTTTTAAGTGCTGGAATGCAGATTCCTGTGCATCACCCCAATGATAGGTGATACCCTTCTGAGTTAATGAGGTGAGAGGTTGTGCAATCTTTGAGAAATCCTTGATAAACCTTCTGTAGTAGCCCGCCAAACCCAAGAATTGGCGAATTTCTGTTGGTGTACGGGGTGCAGGCCAGTTCTTGATCGAGTCAACCTTGGATGGATCCACATGAATCCCATCTGCATTTACCACGTGCCCTAAGAAATGAACTTCATGAAGCCAAAAGTCGCATTTTGAAAACTTAGCATACAGCTGCTCTGCTCGAAGAAGTTCCAAGATAAGTCGTAAACGATGCTCGTGTTCTTCCTGACTCTTGGAATAGATCTGGATGTCGTCGATGAAGACGATAACGAATTATCCAGGTAGGGTTTGCACACTCGTTTCATGAGGTCCATGAAGACTGCAGGTGCGTTTGTTAATCCAAAAGGCATGACCAGAAACTCATAGTGCCTGTAGCGAGTTCTGAATGCTGTCTTGGAGATGTCTTCATCTCGGACTCTCAGCTGATGATAGCCCGATCTTAAGTCAATCTTAGAGTAGAAGCTTGACCCTTGCAGCTGGTCAAATAGGTCATCAATTCGTGGGATAGGATAACGATTCTTCACAGTCACCTTGTTGAGTTCGAGATAGTCAATACACATTCTGAAAGTACCGTGAATAAAACCCTTGTCCAAGAGGTCTTGCAATTGGGTGGATAATTCTTCAAGTTCTGATGGAGCTAATCGATAAGGTGCACGAGCTATGGGCGCTGATCCAGGGGTTAGCTCAATTTGAAACTCGACTTGACGATGAGGTGGAAGACCAGGTAATTCCTCGGGGAATACCTCAGGAAAATCGCGTACAATAGGAATGTCTTCGATTCTATTCTCTTCCATTGATGCGTCAGTAACGATAGCTAGAATGGCAGTGTGGCCCTTTCGTAAACACTTCTGGGCCTTAAGGAAAGAGATGATGCATACGACTGCACCACTCTTTCGCCACGAATCACGAGGGGTTCTTCATCAGGATGAGGGATGCGGACAATTTTCTCCTTGCAAAAAATTTCCGCTTGATGTTGAGATAACCAATCCATCCCAATAACAACGTCGAAACTACCCAGAACGATAGGAATGAGATCGATAGAGAAGGTCTGACCAGCTAAGACGAGGTTACATCCCTTAACTATGTGTGTGGCTTCAATACTTTTACCGTTTGCTAGTTCTACCGTGTGTTGGGTGTTTAGAAGTGTTGGAGTGCGCTTAAGCATTTGGCTAACTTTTATGGACACATAACTAGTATCGGCACCCGAATCAAATAATACAGTAACAAAGAAGTCGTCCAGAAGAAACTTACCCATCACAACGTTGGGATCGTTCCTTGCATCACCCTGACCAATCATGAAGGCACGTCCTCGGGCGCCATTGCCATTATTGTTACCCCCGTTGTTGCCTCCATTGTTGCCTCCATTGTTGCCTCCATTGTTGTTCCCGTTTCCTTGGTTGTTGTTGTTGTTCGGATTTTGATTTAACTGGGGGCAGTCCCGCTTGAAGTGGCCTTCAGTACCACACTGAAAACATCCCTTGTTGCCCCGCTGTTGCTGCTGCTGGTTCTGTGGAGCTGGTGGTTGTTGTTGATAGTTCTGATTCGCAGGTCGTGAGCTCCTGCAATCCTTAGCTTCGTGACCCATCTTGAGACACCTCAGACAACGTCCCTTGTTGCACTGACCACTGTGGTGTCTGTTGCATTTGTTGCACTTTGGGTGATTTCCTCGATATCCACCCTGCCCTTGATTACCAGAAGATTGCTGACCAGGGCTCTGCTAGTCATCGATCTTTCGCTGCTGTGCCTGGGACTGAACCGAAGTCGAACCCTTGTTGGAGGTTCCATCCCATTTTCGTTTGTTGTCACTGGGAGTAGGAGAAGTAGTAGTAGCAGTAGCACCAATACGCTTTGGCCGCCTGTTCTGTTCCACTGCCTGCTCTGTGAGACGATGAATAAGACGAGTAACATCCTGGATGGTAGCAAGGTTAGCAGTTGTCACATGGCTTTGAATCTCTGGTACTAAGCCTTTGAGGAACAACTCGATGCGCTTGATGGGAGGATCCACCATAGTTGGACATAACACTGCCAGTTCGTTGGATCGTTTCGCGTACACTTCTATCTCTGACCCCGTCATCTTCAGGTTAAAGAACTCCACTTCCAGCTTGTGGATGTCATCACGACTACAGTATTCACGTTTGATCAGTTCCTTGAAATCATTCCATGGGGTGGCATTAGCAGGCGCCAGCCCCAGCATCTGAACTTGCGCGTTCCACCAAGTTAGCGCCGTGCCTTCGAGAGTACCAATGGCGTACTTCACCCTACGAGCCTCAGGGCATTCACACATTTCAAAGACCGATTCAAGCTTCTCGAACCAGTGGAGGAGTCCAACGGCTCCTTCAGTGCCACTGAAGGTATTAGGACGACAGTCCATGAACGTCTTGAACGTGCAAACAGGTGGTTGAGCATTCTGACCTCCTGCCTGGGCAGCTGGGAGTGCTGCAGTAACTTGTTCAGTGATCAAAGCCGCCAGCTGGGCTTGAGTCATGTTAACGCGTCCAGCCATGATCTTCATATCAAGGGAATCATGAGTGAGAGGGGTTCGCGTAGGTGCGATGACAGAAGAGAGTAAGCACACAGGCGTTTTCGAACAATAGTTGTTACGTTCATCTAAGCATACCATGAGGAAAGTTCTATGTAACTAGCAAGTAGGCAATGTAAACATAATTCCTATCACCTAGAATGTTGAGTCTTGCACGTGGAGCGAAGCGTCATTGTGGATCGTTGAGCACTGTACAGGTTATAGTCTGGTTTTAACAAAAACTTTTTCCCTTATTAAAACCAAGTTCACTATAACCAATGGCTCTGATACCAATCTGTCACACCCCAAAATCCACTATGCGGAGTATCACCGCTTGGAGGCGTGACATGACAAGGATCAAGCCACCAATCATATTGAACATAACAAGTAATAAGTAAAATTCAACCACACAATATGAAAGGTATTTCAAATCAAAACGTAGTTAAGTGTTTAGCGGAAGCATAATTGTAAAACCCAATATAAGTATTAAGTACGAAATATAGAAATGTTTTTAGCATGGCACACACTGCCATGTCCCACAACGACTACGCCTCCCTGTGCAAGCTCCATGAGTACCTAACGACCTGCAAGGCATGTAACAACGAGTCAACAACAAAGTTGAGCGAGTTCACAGTTGATTGTTTAGTTATAGCATTTGTTTCGTAAATCAGTTGTTCGTTTTGTAAACCATGTATCGCATTATTTCGTATCGCGGTCACCCAGACATGTTTGCGAAGATTAGTGGGGGCTTCCCATGTGTTACTAGACCACGCGTATCGACTGCTACGAAAATGTTAGAGGTGCCCTAAGTCAATGTCTATCAGCATTGACCCTTTGCCCATAGTCCATTAGTACACGCCCGTCCGACTGGCACGGTGTGAGGCTTGTTAAACCTAATAGCGCTATTAACTAATGACCCGCTCGCCATAGGCCTTGGCGATTAAGTCGATAAATGAAGGACTTCAATTGATAGAGTGATGGTCTTATGGTCGTACGTATCCTGCTGTATGGGGAATACGCAAGTTTGTAGTTACCGTTCAGTTCTTTAACCCATGCCCAACCCTTGGGAATCCCATGCCTTGGATAGAGTGTGAACTCACCTTGGTTTGCTCGGTTTATCTCTCAAAAATAGCTAACAGTCAAATTCTGTCAATCACGTCCTAGTATGATTACCACTTAGTTTATTAGTGACTTCAAATAAGCACAAAGTTCCTACACGCATTTATCACATAACATGCACTCACTTTAACAATTCACGCCCATATAAACTTTCCACCTATAGCTACCCAAGAGCAAGCATATGATATTGCACATAACACTTTTATTGACATATAACACGTTAGATCATTATTGGATAACATAACCGACATTTAGACATGTAAATCACTAGTTATATTGTTTCAGCTTAAACATCCAAAACTGGACTGTTTTCGGGTAATTTAATAAAATAGTTAAATTATTCCAAAAATTCCCAGATTTTTATAGAATGTTTTAAACAATCGAAATATTATTTTGTAAAAATATCAAGATCTAATTCATTACCAATATTTTATAAAAAATCATTTACCGGACTGCAATTCAGATTCGTCACTTTCTGACTGCAGTCCATGGAAAAATTCATTTAAAATTCATCGTAAGTCCGATTGACAAAATTCCAGTGGGAGAATTACTTATACATCAGTGCTCATCTACTGAATAAATTTCATGATCTGACTCTGCACAGAATCCAAGTTATGATGGAAAACATGACGTTTATTTTCAGCAGTAAAAATGCATCTTGAGTTGCTGTTACAAAATGATCCTTTAAAAATAGTAAACGAAGTCCAAAAATTATGATTCCAGTGCCATTAGAACCGTATTTCATAATACACATATCTAGAGTTCAGAAAATACATTTTATGCTTTATTAAAGTTCGGTTACAGCCAACTAAAGTTGGCTGTAATCACTAAATAGCCTCTTGTTTTTCAGCTTTTAACATTCTAATGCGAGTTATATTGGTTCTGTTACATGTTCAGTGATCAACAACAACATCATACTTGTATTATTTCATCATAATATAATCTTTAACTACTAACACATGAAGTAAACAAGAGTTTTAAAGAAGTCTTACAACTAGCTTAAAGCTTGGGAATATCACTAGAGAAAAAGATGACAAAGATGGATGATGAAAGCAAATGAGAAGGATTCTTCAAGACCTTCAAGCTTCAAGTTCCTTGTATCACCTTCTAACACTTGAAACAAGCTCGACAATATGGAATGGTGGTGGTGGTTTTAGAGTGAACCAAGAGAGAGAGAGATAGAGAATGAGAAAGATGGTGTGAAGATTGTGAAGTTATGCACCATATTTATAGCCATCCTTTCTAGTGTTTAGTCAACATGAGCAAGCCAAGATTAACTAAAATATAGAGGTAAAATCTTGGATTCTAATATTTAGTCAACATAAGGAGGAGAAGTAAATACTTAGTCAACATAAGGAGGAGAAGTAAATACTTAGTCAACATAAGGAGGAGAAGTAAATACTTATAGTATTCAAATACAAGTATAAAGTTACATGTTTTAGTTAGTAGATTTCTAGTGGGTGTTACGGTGTATGGGGATCGTAACTAGCCAAGAAATAATTAAACAATGTTTCTAGCAAAATTTAATATTAATTAATCGTACGGATACATGTAATTATGAGGGTTGTCACAAAGATCACCAGATTTGGTGTAAGTCACATCGATGTTGTCGGGTAATTGGTCATCCATGTTCAGACCTTTTGCCACCTTTTCTTCAACATAAAACGTGTAATTACCTCTCAATGGTGGTGGCACCTGATGATATTCTGAACCAATACCTTCTTTATTCTTTTCAAAATCTTTGTCGTATGGTGTGATGTTGAAAATACGTTCGAGAATGTACTAAGAACTATGATAACTTTGAAGTTTTGTAACAATCTTTTCTTTTTCAGCAAAACTTGTTTCAGTTTAGCAACTTCATCAATACATTTATTTAACTCCTGTTGCTTTTTTTCAAACGTTTTCTCATAAAGTCTTGTTGTTGTTAAGTTTTCAGACAATCTTTCATCCATACATTTGACTTGTTTCTTCAAAGTATCATAAGCTTCTTGTACTCTATGACTTGACCATTTCATTTCATCATACTCCTTTTGTAAGTCCTGAATATTATTGTCTTTTTTAACACAATTATCACATTTTGCCGAACACTTTTGTTTTAAAATCTCATTTTCTTTTTCAAAATCTTGACATTTCAGTGTCAGCTTTTCAATCTTTTGTTTCAAAACTTCTTCATTTTCAAGCATTTCTTTGCACTTTGCTTTGAAAACAGTTTCAATTTTATTTTATTCAATATCTTTTGTTTTTATCTTTTTGTCTTTCTCAGTACAGGCTTTGCGCATTTCTATGCAATTCCTGCATTTATCTTCAGTTTTATCAACATTTTGATCATTGTTTAATAACTCAGGAGATTCAGTTAGAATTTTTACCTCAGCTTCATCTGGCACTTTTGATTCTTCTGTTTTCAACTTCTGATCCTCATTATTCTTTTGTTCGTTCTTATCAACATCCCATGCTGTTTTCTTCACCTCTTCAACCAGCTTCTCAATCTTTTCTTCTTTCTATTTTCTCAACTCCATCACCTTTAGTAAACTTGCCTCAAAAACTTCTTTTAAACGTTTAAACACATTGGCTTCATAATCTTTCTCTGATAACCTCCTTGTATGAAATTTGTCACAATATGGAAATACGTTTGTCACTGCATCAAAATCCACTATCAAACCCCCAAATTCCACAAGCGGAGTATCACCGCAGGAGGCGTGACATGACCAGGATCAAGCCACCAATCATATTGAACAGCGTATTAAAGTAAATATAAAACCAACCACAATATAATTGGTGTCCAAAATAAATTTACTAAGTTCAAGTTATCAGCGGAAGCATAACGTTTAAAACCAAAACATAAGTCATAAGTTCATAAAGTTTAACATGGAACTCAACAGTCCATTTCCCACAACGACCTCTCCTTCTCGTGCAAGCTCCATCTTAGCACCTAACGACCTGCAAGGCATGTAGCAACGAATCAACAACAAAGTTAAGCGACTTCACAGTTGGTTGTCCATTTTAAAGATGTTTCAAAAACCATAAGTTCCTTCGAAAACCATGAGTTAACCAGTTGCTTGTTTCCCAAACTATAACCAGTGGGGGCTACCCCAGGTTAACCACTAGACCCGTTACCATATTGACTACTGACTGAAGACATGTTTATGTGCCCTGCGTCAATGTCTATCATCATTGACTAAGTGCCCAGATCCATTAGTCCACTCACGTCCTCTGCGGCACGGTGTGAGGCTTGTCAAACTTAATAGCGCTATTTAACTAATGACCCGTTTGCCGTTGGCCCGGTGATTAAGTCGATATAAAATGAGGGACTTCATGATAGAGTTTTGCCTAGTAATTTATATGTTGTCATCCTTCCTATGGAGGATGGAGGTATGTATTCTACCCAAGGAGAACACGCATGTTTTAATGTTGTCATCCTTCCTATGGAGGATGGAGGTACATATCCTACCCAAGGAGAATATGTAGGTTCAATTCTAGTTCCTTAACCCATTCCCAAACCACCGGAATCCCATGCCTTGTAGAAAGTGTGAACTCACCTTAGGTTAGCTCGGCAGATACACGAAAAGGTCACTTGAGCTATGTGTGGTCAACCACGTCCTAACATGGTTACCATACGAGTCAGGTCTAGGTTCAAGTAGTGCACATAAATTTACACATAAGCTAACAGGTTACGAACACGTAATGATCACATTCAACACCCCAAACGGCTTGTGCGACTCACAACTGGTTGTGCGACAGAAACCAAACCCGGCCCAAAACATGCAATCTAAACCTATTCAGCCAAAACAATTAAACAGATAATCAACTTGTGTGGTCCATTTAGTCTTGTGCGATTCCAGCTTAGCTTGTGCGATCGGGTTTGGGCTGTACGGCCCACTAACATATCAATTAGTCATTAAAACCAACATATCAATTAGTCACATAGAGTTCGTACATGTTACATCAAACACAAGGATAGGTTCTGGAATACGAGTTGTCACATCATCCCCATGTTGAAAGAAATTTCGTCCCGAAATTTAGCACGTAGTTACTGAGGAAGCTAGTTGAGTTGTGTGGTTTCCTGGTTTTCCTGGGGTGTCACATCCTTCCCCCGTTGGTTTGGAATCTTGTCCCAAAATTCCGCAGTAGCTTCAGCCTCAGTAGTGGTTTCACCTTTCTCGAACAACTAGGGATACTTGTCTTTCATTTGGTCTTCTCGTTCCCAGGTAAACTCTGGGCCACGACGGGAGTTCCAACGAACTCGAACAATGGGTATTCTGGTATGCTTGAGAACCTTAACGTCTCGGTCAGTAATCACTACTGGTTCCTCGACGAATCGCAACTGACCGTCGATAGTGAGCTCCTTGAGAGGAACTATGAGGGTCTCATCTGACAGGCACTTCTTCAGATTTGACACATGGAATACGTTGTGAACTCCATTGAGTTTTTTAGGTAAATTCAGTCTATAGGCCACCTTGCCAATTCTCTCAGTGATTTCGAAAGGTCCAACATAACGTGGATTTAACTTGCCTCGTTTACCAAAACATATCACACCCTTCCAAGGCGAGACTTTTAGTAGGACTCGATCCCCAACCTGGAACTCCAGTGGTTTCCTGCGCTTATCAGCATAGCTTTTCTAACGGTCACGAGCTGCTAGCATTCGTTTTCGTATTTGGGCAATCTTTTCTGTCGTGTCGACGATGAGTTCTGGGCCAGTGATTTGGCTATCACCAACTTCTGCCCAGCATAAGGGTGATCGGCATTTCCGTCCATACAACGCCTCGAACGGAGCAGCCTGGATGCTGGTGTGGTAACTGTTGTTATGCGAAAACTCCACTAATGGTAAATGCCTTTCCCAGCCATTCCCAAAGTCGATAACACATGCTCGAAGCATGTCTTCAAGAGTTTGGATGGTGCGTTCAAACTGCCCATCCGTCTAGGGATGGTACGCTGTGCTTATATCTAGACGCGAGCCAAAGGATTTGTGCATCGCTTGCCACAAATCAGATGTAAAACATGGATCACGATCAGAAATGATGGAGGTTGGCACCCCGTGCCTCGAGACTACTTCCTTCAGGTAGATGTCTGCCAAAGTGGAGAACTTATCCGTTTCCTTGATAGCCAGGAAGTGTGCAGACTTGGTTAGTCGATCCACTATCACCCAAATGGTGTCGTTTCCTCGTTGAGATCTAGGTAAGCCAGTAACGAAGTCCATGGAAATTTGTAACACCCCGAAAACGGGTTTGGTAATCAAACCCGGTTAATACTAAAAGACGGGTAAAGTACCGTTAGCAGCAAAAGTAACCCGATATATATTAGAATTTAAATAAATAATCTTATATTAATTAAAAGGTGGATAAGAACTCTCAATGAATAAAAGGGATAAAATGCCCGAGTTAACGGAACTTAAAATAAACGGGTTAGAACTTCCGGGACTCACTAAGGTAACTAGGGGTAATTAACCTAGTTAATTATTTGTTTAAAAACAATAAAGAAGCATGGACTAGTAAGCCTTTTATAAACCAAACGATAGTTGAGGGACCAAAGTTGTTAAAATTGAAACAAGTAATATTAAAACAAAATAATTACACCAAACACACACTTAGGTGTGTGTCTAGTCGATGTTTCACAGGGGCGATCCAGGAGCTCCTCAACAAACACTAACTCTTGCAAAATCTGCCAAATTGTAGGATCAAATATGTTCCAAATCGAAATCCAATCAAAGAATAATGATCTCCTCTGTGAAGGGATCATAAGGTATATAAATTTCATAGAAAATTTCCATCTAAATTTCTAGATGTACATAAGAAATTCGAAATTGATGTTGCATGATTGTGGTATGGATGATATTGAAGTGAAATAGTGTTTAGGAGTAAACCCTAGACAAGTATATATTGAAATCATGCCTAGCTCAAGTAAATTCATATTTTGTTGATGCTAAATTCATGTATGAGATGTTTTTAGGGTTTTGATTGCTAAAAAATAGTGTTATGATGTAAAGAACAAGTTTTAATTGAAAGCTGAATTCAAATAGCTCCTGATCAGAATTTACAGCCGACTTATATTGGCAGTAACATGGACAAAACATGACAAAAACAAGTGTTTCTTGAGTCTAAAATGTAATTCCAGGAAATATCTTTAAAACCCCACTGGAATCGCATTTTTTCGATGAACATTGAGCGTTTTATGAATTTTTCTGTATCGAAGGTTCAAGCTGTGTTTTCTGACAGAATTTGCAGCCCATTACGAATGTCATAACTCAATTTAGGAATTTAGTTATAATCTCAAATTCTTACTGTAGATAGTTTTAAGTGATTAAAAGAATCGCCAATTGGAATTTCTTCAATCGGAAAAAAGAGGAATTTTAAATGAATTCTTCCATAAGCTGCAGTCAGAAGTGACGAATCTGATTGCAGCTTAGTAAATGAATATTTACGAACTTTTGGTAAAGATTTAGATCTTGAAATTTTAACACAAGGCCTAATCCTCTGAGAGGTACTCCACAGAAAAAAATCATAATTTTTGAAGACTTGTAAACAGATTAAACAAGTCACCAAAAACAGCTCATTTTCAGTGATATGAAATGCCTAAATGAAATCGCGGTCTACTTGGTTGTGTGTAAAACGTGATTATATTAAGTGTTCGGATGAATGCATAGAATTGTGTAAGGTGGAAGTTCATATTAAATTATGGTTAATCTAACCACCTTGGGTAAAACTTTAGAGACTTGATTATATGTTCCATACACCTTCATCATCTTCATCACAACTTCACAAACTCCTTCTCCCCTCTCCATAAGCTACGACCAAAGATCCCCAATATACCACCACCATTTTTCAAGCAAGTTCCATCCATTTCAAGGCCATCACAAGGTGCACAAAGGTGTTTTAGTAGGTGTGGAACTCTTGGATCTTGAAGGACCTCCACCACAAGCCTTTATCCACTCATTTTTCACCTTGGTCTTCCCTAGCTTTAAGCTAGTTGTAAGCTTCTTGTTAACTCTTGGTTACTTCCTATTTTTAGTAGTTAAAGGATGTATTATGATGAAATCATGCTAGTATGATGTTGTCTTGTTTATGTTGGTTACTTGATGAAAACTTGTATTCTGGAAATCTGATATGAATGATGGTACTTGACATGATAAATCTGAGTTAAATAAACGATAACCTGCTGCAAGTGATGTTAAATGTTATTGTTGATCACTAGGCCTGTTAACGGAACAAATAGAACTTGCGTTAGAGCGCTATAAGCTAAAAACAGGAAGCTGTCAAACTGTTACAGCCGCCTTCAGTCGGCTGTAACCGGGTCATAACTTAACTAAAATTGATTTTCTTGTGTCTATAACTTGTTATTTCGAAATACGGTTCTAATGGCACTGGAATCATAATTTTTTGACTTCGTTTGCTATTTTTAAAGGGTCATTTTGTACAGCAGCAAAAGCTGTGTTTTTACTGCAGAAAATGTGTGTTATGTTTTTCGTCATAACTAGAAATCTGTGTAGAATTAGCTCATGAAATTTGCACTGTAGATGAACATTGATGTCGTTGTAATACTCCAACTAGAATTTCATTAATCGGACTTACGATAAATTTTAAATGAATTATTCCGTGGACTGCAGTCAGAAAGTGACGAATCTGATTTCAGTCCGGTAAATGATTTTTTATAAAATATTGGTAGTGAATTGGATCTTGATATTTTTACACAGTAATATTTGGACCTTTTTAGACCTTCTATAAAAATTTGGGAATTTTTGGAACAGGTTAACTATTTTATTAAAATACCTGAAAACAGCCCACTTTTGAATATTAAAGTTGAAACGACATAAGTTGTAATTTGCGTGTCTAAATGTCGGGTAGGTTATCTGAGAATGATCCAACGTGTTATATGTCAATGAAAGTGTTATGTGCAATATTGTATGTTTGCTTATGAATGGGAATAGACGGGAAGTTTATATGGGCATGAACCGTTAAAGTGAGTGCATGTTATGTGGTAGATGCGTGTAGGAACTTCGTGCTTATTTGAAGTTACTAATAAACTAAGTGGTAATCATACTAGGACGTGATTGACCAACACCGGTTGTTAGCTATTTTAAGAGTTCAACCGAGCAACCAAAGGTGAGTTCACACAGTTTCTAAGGCATGGGATTCCCGGTGGTTTGGGAATGGGTTAAGGAATTAAAACTAATTCTACATATCCCCTTGGGAGGATATGTATGACCATCCTCCATAGGTAGGGTGCCATTATTAATCCTACGAATTCTCTTTGTGCAGAATACGTACGTTCGTCCTCCTTGGGTAGGACAACAACCTTAAAACTAGCTAGACAAAACTCTATCATGAAGTCCCTTAATTTATATCGACTTAATCGCCGAGGCCAATGGCGAGCAGGTCATTAGTTAATAGTGCTATTAGGTTTAACAAACCTCACACCGTTCCAGTCAGACGGGCGTGTACTAATGGACTATGGCAAACTGTCAGTGATGATAGACACTGATGTAGGGCACAACTATTGTTCGTCAGTTGTCGATATCTTAATGGTCTAGTGGTTCACATGGGGAATCCCCCACTGATTATGGATATGGTTTGGGAATAAAAAGGAACTGGTTAAACATACTTTCAACTATGGGGTAACCCCCACGGCAAATAAGCCAATGAAAGTCAAACCACGTTTTCAGAAACAACTTAAAACTAATCAACCAACCGTGAACTCACTCAACTTTGTTGTTGACTCGTTGTTACATGCCTTACAGGTCGTTAGCTGCTTATGGAGCTTGCACGAGGAGGAGGTCGTTGTGGGATGCGGGCTGTTATGTCCCGTGATTAATAATTAAACTTTATAAACTTATGGAACTTATGTTTTGGTCTCTAAACTTATGAACTACGAACTTATGTTTTGGATTTACGTTTTATGCTTCCGCTGTTAACATAAAGTCTGTTACCTTCTTTAGGTCACCAATTATATTGTGGTTGGTTTTGTTTACTTAATTACGTTGTTCAATATGATTGGTGGCTCGATCCTGGTCATGTCACACCTCCAAGCGGTGATACTCCGCATATGGATTTTGGGGGTGTGACAGATTGGTATCAGAGCCATTGGTTATAGTGAACTTGGTTTTAAAAAGGGGGAAGCTTTTTGATAAAACCAGACTATAACCTGTACGGTGCTCAATGATCCACAACGACGCTTCGCTCCACGTGCAAGACTCGACACCATAAGTGGTATGATTTATGTTATATTGTCGGTTAGATAGTTCTCACTGTGCATTAGATAATGTGATAATTGCTATTTGAACCTTGTGTGCTTAGTCTCTATTGTCGTCCCACACTTACGCACTTTCGCGACACTTTTCTCACTTACGTTGCTTCATTATGAAGATCATGAGCGGACGCGGAGGACGTATCAACCTCACTCAAGCCCAGTTGACGGCTTTGATCAATGAATGAGTCGCTAAGGCACTCGCAGCTAACCCTGCAGGAGGTATAACCTGCCATACCAACTCATCTTAGGACGTTTAGATCCTACCTTCGCAAACCAACCCACATGCTTAATCTTGTCTTTTATTCTCGCGCAACAGGTCAGCATGCTCAACCGCCTGTGTGCACGTTCAAAACCTTCATGGACTGCCGACCTACTACTTTCAGTGGCAATGAAGGAGCTGTAGGCCTCCTACACTGGTTCGAGAAGCTTGAGTCTATTTTCGAGATGTGCGAATGCCCCGAAGATCGTAGGGTGAAATATGCTACCGGAACACTTGAAGGTGCCCCGTTAACCTGGTGGAAAGCACGGGTTCAACTACTAGGACTGGCAGTTGCTAATGCCACCCCCTGGAATGGTTTCAAAGAGCTGATCAAGGAGGAGTACTGTAGTCGGGATGACATCCACAAGCTAGAGGTGGAATTTTACAATCTGAAGATGACGGGGTCTGAGATTGAGGCGTATACTAAGAGGTTAAACGAGCTGGCCATCTTGTGTCCAACTATGGTGGACCCTCCCATCAAACGTATTGAGCTGTATCTCAAGGCCCTTGTACCAGAGATTCAAAGTCACGTAACTTCAGCCAACCTGGGTACCATTCAGCAAATTATCAAGTTGGCTCATCGTCTCACCGACCAGGCGGTGGAGCAAAACAGGCTACCCAAACGTATCAGTGCCACAGCTACTCTAGATGCTCCTAGCGACAACAAGCGAAAATGGGATGGAAACTCCGGAAAGGGGTCTACTTCAGTTCAGTCTCAGCAGCGAAAGACTGATGACTACCAGAGTCCTGGTCAGCAATCTTCCGGTAGTCAAGGACAGGGTGGATACCGAGGGAACCACCCCAAGTGCAATCGGTGCCACAAGCATCACAGAGGGCAGGGCAACAAGGGTCGCTGTCTGAGGTGTAACAAGTTTGGTCATGATGCAAAGGATTGTAGGAGCGCACGACCAGCAAATCAGAATCGCCAATAACAACAACAAGCTCCACAGAACCACCAGCAGCAGCAACAGCAGGGCAATAAAGGATGCTTTCAGTGTGGCACGGAAGGACACTTTAAGAGGAACTGCCCCCAACTGAACCAGAATCGGAACAACAACAACCAAGGAAACGGGAACCACAATGGGAACAACAATGGAGGCAACAATGGAGACGGAAATGGGGGAAACAACAATGGTAATGGGGCAAGGGGTCGTGTGTTCATGATTGGTCAAGGTGATGCAAGGAACGATCCCAATGTTGTGATGGGTAAGTTTCTTCTGGACGACTTCTTTGTTACTGTTTTATTCGATTCGGGTGCCGATACTAGTTATGTGTCCTTAAAGGTTAGCCAAATGCTTAAGCGCACTCCAACACTTCTGAACACCAAACACACGGTAGAACTAGCAAACGGTAAAAGTCTTGAAGCCACACACGTAGTTAAAGGTTGTAACCTCGTCTTAGCTGGTCAGACTTTCTCTATCGATCTTATTCCTATCACACTAGGTAGTTTCGACATCGTTATTGGGATGGATTGGCTATCTGATCATCAAGCGGAGATTGTTTGCAAGGAGAAAATCGCCCGCATTCCTCGTTCTGGTGAAGAACCTCTGGTGATTTAGGGCGACAAGAGTGGTGCTGTCGAAGGCATCATCTCTTTCCTTAAGGCCCAGAAGTGTTTGCGAAAGGGCCACACTGCCATTTTAGCACTCGTTACTGACACATCGACGGAAGAAAAGAGAATTGAAGACATCCCTATTGTACGTGACTTTCCCGAGGTATTTCCTGAGGAATTACCTGGTCTTCCGGCTAATCGTCAAGTTGAATTTCAAATCGAGCTAGCTCCTGGAGCAGCACCATAGCTCGATCACCTTATCGTCTAGCTCCAACAGAACTTGAAGAACTATCCACACAACTACAAGAACTCTTGGAAAAGGGTTTCATACGTCCTAGCTCTTTGCCCTGGGGAGCTCCAGTCTTGTTTGTGAAAAAGAAAGATGGTACTTTCAGAATGTGTATCGACTACCGCGAACTCAACAAGGTGACTGTGAAGAATCGTTATCCTCTTCCACGTATTGACGGCTTGTTCGACCAGTTGCAAGGGTCAAGCTATTACTCTAAAACTGATCTGAGATCGGGATACCATCAGCTGAGAGTCCAAGAGGAGGACGTCTCCAAAACAACATTCAGAACTCGTTACGGCCATTATGAGTTTTTGGTCATGCCTTTCGGGTTGACGAATGCACCAGTGGTCTTCATGGATCTCATGAACCGAGTGTGCAAGCCTTACCTGGATAAGTTCGTTATTGTATTCATCGACGATATCCTGATCTATTCAAAGAGTCAGGAGGAACACGAGCAGCATCTACGACTTATGCTGGAACTTCTTCGAGCAGAGCAACTGTATGCTAAATTTTCGAAATGTGACTTCTGGCTTCGCGAAGTCCACTTTCTAGGCCATGTGGTAAATAAGGATGGAATTCATGTGGATCCATCTAAGGTTGAATTGATCAAGAACTGGCCTGCACCCCGCACACCAACAGAAATCCGCTAATTCTTGGGTTTGGAAGGATATTACAGAAGGTTTATCAAGGATTTCTCAAAGATTAGGCAACCCCGTACTTCACTGACTCAGAAGGGTGTCACCTATTGTTGGGGTGATGCACAGGAGTCCGCATTTCAGCACTTGAATGATAGACTTTGTAGCGCGCCTATCCTCTCATTGCCTGAAGGCACAGATGATTTTGTGGTTTACTGCGACGCTTCCATCCAAGGACGTGGTTGCGTGTTGATGCAACGTGACAAGGTCATTGCCTACGCATCACGCCAACTCAAAGTTCACGAAAGAAATTACACTACTCACGATCTGGAGCTGGGAGCAGTCGTTTTCACCCTTAAGATATGGAGACATTACCTGTACGGTACCAAGTGCACCATTTACACCGATCACAGGAGTCTCGAGCATATCTTCAAGCAAAAAGAGTTAAACATGCGTCAACGCCGATGGGTCGAACTCTTGAACGATTACGAATGCGCAATCAAGTACCATCCGGGCAAAGCCAATGTTGTGGCCGACGCCCTCAGTCGGAAGGATACTATACCTAAGCATGTACGTGCGTTACAGCTTACCATCCAATCTAACCTCCCCGCTCAGATTCGCGATGCTCAGGTTGATGCGTTGAAAGCAGAGAACATCAGGGTTGAATCCTCATGAGGATCGAGGCAGCGGCTAGAACAAAAGGAAGGCGGTGCCTACTATGTTAACGGACGCATCTGGGTTCCACTTTATGGAGGCTTACGCGAGCTTGTGATGGTTGAAGCACATAAGTCTCGTTATTCGGTACATCCTGGTTCAGATAAAATGTACCACGACCTCAAGACTACGTATTGGTGGCCTGGACATAGCAACCCATGTCAGTAAATGCTTGACTTGTGCTAGAGTCAAGGCTGAATATCAGAAACCATCAGGCCTACTACAACAACCAGAGATCCTGAAATGGAAATGGGAGAAAATTTCCATGGATTTCATTACTGCTCTGCCCAGATCTCAACGCGGAAACGATACCATTTGGGTGATCGTAGATCGACTGACCAAGTCTGCACATTTTCTGGCTATCAAAGAAACGGATAAGTTTTCTACCCTAGCAGACATTTACCTAAAAGAAGTGGTGTCAAGGCACGGAGTGCCAACCTCCATCATTTCTGATCGTGACGCGCGTTTTACTTCTGAACTGCGGCAAGCAATGCACAAGTCCTTTGGCTCACGTTTAGATATGAGCACCGCTTATCACCCACAAACGGATGGGCAATCTGAACGCACCATCCAAACCATCGAAGATATGCTTAGGGCATGTGTAATCGATTTTGGTAATGGCTGGGAAAAGCACCTCCCGCTGGTGGAGTTTTCGTACAACAACAGCTACCACACCAGCATCCAAGCCGCTCCATTCGAGGCATTGTACGGACGCAAATGCCGATCACCTCTCTGTTGGGCAGAAGTTGGTGACAGCCAAATCACTGGCCCAGAACTTGTGGTAGATACCACCGAGAAAATTGCTCAGATACGACAGCGAATGGCGGCAGCTCGTGACCGTCAGAAGAGCTATGCTGACAAGGGAAGAAAACCACTCGAGTTCCAGGTTGGGGATCGAGTGCTACTCAAAGTCTCACCTTGGAAAGGTGTAGTCCGCTTTGGCAAACGAGGCAAGCTAAATCCGCGCTATGTCGGACCGTTTGAAGTCACCGGAAAAATTGGCAAAGTCGCCTACAGGTTGAATCTACCTGAAGAACTCCGTGGAGTTCACAATGTTTTCCATGTGTCGAATCTGAAGAAGTGTCTGTCAGATGAGACCCTCATAGTTCCTCTCAAGGAACTCACAATCGACGACCAGCTGCGATTCGTCGAAGAACCAGTAGAGATTACAGATCGAGATGTTAAGATTCTCAAACACACCAGAATACCTCTCGTCCGAGTTCGTTGGAATGCCCGTCGTGGCCCAGAGTACACCTGGGAACGAGAAGACCAAATAAAACTCAAGTATCCCCAGCTGTTTACGAAAAACGCAACCACTACTGAGGCTGAAGCTACTGCAGAATTTCAGGACGAAATTCCAAATCAATAGGGGGATGATGTGACACCCCAGGAAAATCAGGAAAACAACGCAACTTAACTAGCTTCCTCAGTAACCACGCGCTAAATTTCGGGACGAAATTCTCTTAAAAGGGGGAGAATGTGACAACCCTCAAATTTACATGTAACCGTACAATCTATTATTGCTAATTAAAGTACTTGATGACTGTGCTGAATCATTTAACTGCTCTCTGATTTCTGTGTTATGCTTACATGTATTTGTTAACATACTAGTAGTATACAGAAAAGTTACTAAATAGTCCAGTATGCCTTCCTGAGTGTTGAAAATTAAAAAGTGTTACAAAAAGATATATATAGGACACTGTATGGAATAACTTAGCACTTTAACGGAACGGTATCTAACCGAACAACCGGACATTACCCGGAACACTAAAATATTACCAGAAACATTGTTTCACTTTTTCTGAGCTAGTTATGGTTCCCGAACACTTAAACACATTACAAAATACATGGTACACACCAAACATTAGATCTTACACTTTAACCTTCCACTAATTGATTTATTTACCAAGTAATTTTCATTTTACCCCCCCCCCCCTTGTGCCATAACCAGCCCCTAGTGGCCCCACTCCAAGATTTTTACAATCTTCAAAAATCCCCTAAATGATTCTTTCTTGGAAGTTGAAAGATCATGTTGGTACTTGTTGGAACATCTTACCCTTGGGTAAAACTTTAGAGACTTGATTATATGTGCCATACACCTTCATCATCTTCATCACAACTTCACAAACTCCTTCTCCCCTCTCCATAAGCTACGGCCAAAGATCCCCAATATACCACCACCATTTTTCAAGCAAGTTCCATCCATTTCAAGGCCATCTCAAGGTGCACAAAGGTGTTTTAGGAGATGTGGAACTCTTGGATCTTGAAGGACCTCCACCACAAGCCTTTATCCACTCATTTTTCACCTTGGTCTTCCCTAGCTTTAAGCTAGTTGTAAGCTTCTTGTTAACTCTTGGTTACTTCCTATTTTTAGTAGTTAAAGGATGTATTATGATGAAATCATGCTAGTATGATGTTGTCTTGTTTATGTTGGTTACTTGATGAAAACTTACATTCTGGAAATCTGATATGAATGATGGTACTTGACATGATAAATCTGAGTTAAATAAACGATAACCTGCTGCAAGTGATGTTAAATGTTATTGTTAATCACTAGGCCTGTTAATGGAACAAATAGAACTTGCGTTAGAGCGCTATAAGCTAAAAACAGGAAGCTGTCAAACTGTTACAGCCGCCTTCAGTTGGCTGTAACCGGGTCATAACTTAACTAAAATTGATTTTCTTGAGTCTATAAGTTGTTATTTCGAAATACGGTTCTAATGGCACTGGAATCATAATTTTTGGACTTCGTTTGCTCTTTTTAAAGGGTCATTTTGTACAGCAGCAAAAGCTGCGTTATTACTGCAGAAAATGTGTGTTATGTTTTTCGTCATAACTGGAAATCTGTGTAGAATTAGCTCATGAAATTTGCACTGTAGATGAACACTGATGTAGTTGTAATACTCCAACTAGAATTTCATTAATCGGACTTACGATAAATTTTAAATGATTTATTCCGTGGACTGCAGTCAGAAAGTGACGAATCTGATTTCAGTCCGGTAAATGATTTTTTATAAAATATTGGTAATGAATTGGAACTTGAGATTTTTACACAATAATATTTGGATCTTTTGAGACCTTCTGTAAAACTTTGGGAATTTTTGGAACACGTTAACTATTTTATTAAAATACCTGAAAACAACCCAGTTTTGAATATTAAAGTTGAAACGACAAAAGTTGTAATTTGCGTGTCTAAATGTCGGGTAGGTTATCTGAGAATGATATAACAAGTTATATGTCAATGAAAGTGTTATGTGCAATATTGTATGTTTGCTTATGATTGGGAATAGACGGGAAGTTTAAATGGGCATGAACCGTTAAAGTGAGTGCATGTTATGTGGTAGATGCGTGTAGGAACTTCGTGCTTATTTGAAGTCACTAATAAACTAAGTAGTAATCATACTAGGACGTGATTGACCAACACCGGTTGTTAGCTATTTTAAGAGTTCAACCGAGCAACCAAAGGTGAGTTCACACACTTTCTAAGGCATGGGATTCCCGGTGGTTTGGGAATGGGTTAAAGAATTAAAACTAATTCTACATATTCTATTGGGAGGATATGTACGGCCGTCCTCCATAGGTAGGGTGCCATTATTAATCCTACGAATTCTCTTTGTGCAGAATACGTACGTTCGTCCTCCTTGGGTAGGACAACAACCTTAAAACTAGCTAGACAAAACTCTATCATGAAGTCCCTCAATTTATATCGACTTAATCGCCGAGGCCAATGGCGAGCGGGTCATTAGTTAATAGCGCTATTAGGTTTAACAAACCTCACACCGTTCCAGTCGGACGAGCGTGTACTAATGGACTATGGCAAACTGTCAGTGATGATAGACACTGATGTAGGGCACAACTATTGTTCGTCAGTTGTCGATATCTTAATGGTCTAGTGGTTCTCATGGGGAAGCCCCCACTGATTATGGATATGGTTTGGGAATAAAAAGGAACTGGTTAAACATACTTTCAACAATGGGGTAACCCCCACGGCAAATAAGCCAACGAAAGTCAAACCACGTTTTCAGAAACAACTTAAAACTAATCAACCAACCGTGAACTCACTCAACTTTGTTGTTGACTCGTTGTTACATGCCTCACAGGTCGTTAGCTGCTTATGGAGCTTGCACGAGGAGGAGGTCGTTGTGGGATGCGGGTCATTATGTCCCGTGATTAATAATTAAACTTTATAAACTTATGGAACTTATGTTTTGGTCTCTAAACTTATGAACTACGAACTTATGTTTTGGATTTACGTTTTATGCTTCCGCTGTTAACATAAAGTCGGTTACCTTCTTTAGGTCACCAATTATATTGTGGTTGGTTTTGTTTACTTAATTACGTTGTTCAATATGATTGGTGGCTCGATCCTGGTCATGTCACGCCTCCAAGCGGTGATACTCCGCATATGGATTTTGGGGGTGTGACATGATGTTCTGACGTAAATTGAAATGGGCCAGAATAAGCGAAAGTGATGAAAACCATAATGAATGGTAAAAAGGGGTAATATTGGCATATAGGTGATCGAGAGTGTGAAACCCGAGTATTAAAGCGTGTTATATTACGTATTTGAGTGTGTTTCAAGTGATTATATGACGTGAATGTGATAACTACGAGAGTTTATGGTTTTACAGGTTAATCATTTTATTCAGTGAAGTTAAGATGTTTAGAGACGAAGTTGAACAAACGGGGATAATAATTAACTGGTGGGATTTTTAGAGAATTAATTTGAAAACATTCAGTAGCCATCACATGCATGAGGACTTTGAGGGTATTAAACACAATATCAATTATCACAAACATCTTTGGCGGCTAGTGGCTTCACATGAGAAAAGAATTGGATGGCATCTAAGGGGACTCGGGGCGGTTCCGTGATACATGGCCATCACTCGTTGAAGTGCAACGGAACACCGCCGCCGGTGCATATATCACGCGTTATTTTTAAAACGCGTTAATCCCACAACGCGTTGAACTTCTGATGCATGTCCTGTCATTGCATGTAAATTACTTCTATTTTATTATTAAAAATAGTATATGGCCGACAACTGCAAGGAATTCTATTTCTAATTGGACCTTTGATTCACAAATTTCAAAATGCTATCTCATTAAATGGAATTTAAAATTAATAAATTAAAAAAAAAATTGGGAGTGATAGAATTCCATCACTAGTGATACCACCCCGCTTACATTTCTATCACTAGTGATAGAATATTGGGTGATGACATGGCATGATTTGATTGGATAGTGGAAGTGATACAATCTATCACTAGTGAACCACCCCCCTCCCCTAATAGGTGTCATTGAGAAGTCAACCATCACCATCATAATATACCTAACATGCAATTATTATGATCACATCAAAGTCTACATACACACACAAAATGGGCCGACATCTTAAAGTCATTCACATGATAGAGGGGAATTAATTAGGAACACAACATATTCATATCATATATTTGACAGTCACATGATTGGAAGAAAGAACTGGACACACATCAATTAGGGCGGAGAGGAATATCAACACCACTCATCATCATCAAATCGTCCATAAAAAATCACTAAGTCATCATGAGTTAGACTTTCTACGAAGCTTTTGAGGATTGCACGCACATCATGAGCGGCTAGTCGTCTCGTGACCGTCTCCGATAATAGGGTTTATATACGAAACATTGGGTTGTTTATTGTGACAACTTTTTGGATTCGGATTCGATTAAACATTCGGTTAGTCGTTTATATTGTCTTTGTTTTAATTAAACAATATTTGATTATCGTATTCATTCTTGTTCATCAATTATTTGGTTAGTCATCAACAACCGGGATTAAATTCTAAGATGTCATTGTTTTAATCCTTTAATCATTGAACTGAATTATGTTTATGAAATCTAAAATTGGTAATTAATTGGGTTACTATTCATTTGCATCAATCTTTCGGTTTCGATCGTGGATCATTGCAATCAAATATATTGTCCATTAATTATTTATCAAAACAAGTTTATCAAATCATGTCTATGTGATTTCCAAATAGTGGTAACTAAGTAACCTGATTTTCTGCATAACCTGAAAACCCGGAGATTGGTCATTTTCTCA
Source organism: Helianthus tuberosus (assembly GCA_030545235.1). NCBI lineage: Eukaryota > Viridiplantae > Streptophyta > Magnoliopsida > Asterales > Asteraceae > Helianthus > Helianthus tuberosus. The sequence goes on from CM060362.1 coordinate 9,905,681, forward strand.
TAACTGTTTACAACTTTAATTTATTTTTGTTTTCACAATCATTCTCACAACTGCAAAAAGCGATTAGTTAGAAGTAGATGATAATTGAAACAACGAACTTTTACACTTTCCACTGATTCCCCGTGGATTCGACACCCTACTTGCCCTTTACTAATAAAAGGTAAATAGGACATTTTTAACTTTATTTTTTGACCGACCTTACGACATCAATCAAAATGGCGCCGTTGCCGGGGACTCGGTGCGCTTAGTTTAGCTAGTTGTTTTTCTTAAAAAAAATAAATAAATAAACAAGTTGTTTTTCTTTAGCTAGTCTTCGTTCCTTTTTTTTTTAGTCTTTGTCCCTCACTAAAAGATATTCCCCCTAAAGCATGTATCAATTCCAATAAAGTTTCGTCCCTTAATTCTTCAGAGATAGAGTGAGAGCTAGTTATTTTTTTTATTATTATTATTAATTTTTTTTTTAATCAGAGATAGGGTGAGAGCTAGTTATTTTTTTTTTTATTATTATTATTTTTTTTAATCAGAGATAGAGTGAGAGCCACAAGTTGTTTTTTTTTAAAGTATAATTATTGTATGGTTTTTATTTGTTTTCCTATTAGTTTTATTTATTTTTGTGTTTTGTCTGTTTTGTTTAACTAGTGGGGAACCCGTGCGTTGCAGCGGAGTCGACAATGTGGGGGCGGAAACATAACTCAAACCTTAAACCTTAAAATGATGAAAAAAATCAGATAGAAGTTGTATATTTTTGTAACTACAACCGCTCATATCCTTATCAACGAGCTCATCAACCAAACTATCTTTCATATCTTCCGACCCTGCAATCTCTCGGTACACTTCTTGAGCTAACCGCTGCGGTTTTCTAATCGTTGCTAATCCTTTAGCCCACACCCTGCACCGTGTCTCCATACACTCACTCACACAATTGAACACAAGCTTGCGTCTTAACTTAGCCGGTTCTTCGTTGGGTCTACCAAACTCTAACCGGTCAAACACACGTGGGTTCACGATCTTTCGAGTCTTCCCTATGGTGAAGTCGACAAACATTGTTTCGATATTTGCAAGCACTTCGGTTAGGTACTCAGGTTCCCATTTGGTAACCATTGTGATGGAAGAAGCCGAGTCTAGTAGATCGGTATCGACATCCATCGGGCTCAGGGTTGTTGAAAATTTTCGATCCATCTACTTCAATTTTGAAAACGAAAGTATGTCAGTTTTCTTTGTATTTCTCAGTTTTCTTTGTATTTCTGTATCCATCTATTTCAATTTAGAAAACTAAAGTATACCTGATACCTTGTGTTGCAACAGAAGCCACTTGGGTATATTTTGACAAAATCCCATTATGTTAGTATTCTTATAATTTCTTTTCGAAAGTTGGGTCATCTTGGGCAAACTAACAGGAGTTTTGGTTGGAAATAAGCGTATAAAGGAACCGAATGCACTCGAATGGAAGTTTATTCGTCTTCTTTTGTTCAACTTTAACTGAACAAACACAAACACTTGTATCATTTCCGTGTTCATGTTGGTTTATATTTGTTCATGTTAGTTTATATTCTAAACGAATAAAGAAAAGTAAAAAAAAAACACAAACCTGCTGGAAGATTAAACAAACCGAAATCAAAATCGATACACTTTTCGTGATATTTAATTATAAATATTAAAATATCAATTCATGAGTCTTATTTATCGTTTAAAGTAAGTCATGATTTGGACTTAGATTGATCTCTTCCGGGCCGAGTTAGCTAAACACAGTCGTTTCTTGAAAGATAATACAACCGTGCAATCATCGATTTTCAAAGCTGGGTACATGTGTCTCCAATTAAGCTTTCACTGCATGATCAACTACAGATGTTGCTGCCATTGACCTGTTGTTCATTGACCCAACAATCTTTACCACCTCATCATTTTTAAGCACATCCCACACCTACATCAAGCCAAAACAAACTTAAAACATTATTGTTTGAATAGCATCTTCCATCTCTAAAACTTAACTCAACTAAAAAATCTTACTCCGTTAGTTGCTAAGACCACAAATTCATGTTGGTCTGTAAGTTTAGGATAATATACATTCTAAACGGATATAAGTCCATAGTCTTTCAAACAAAAATCCCTGAAAGCTCGTGACATTGCAAGTCCAGGTCAATCTTGATCCGTCGACCATACTCAATATATATGCTTAGTTCGTGTCCCAATTGCCCGTACTCTCCTACCACTTGTCTTTATTCTTTCATATTCACCTATTTATGATAATTGTTAAATGTAATTTATTCTTTAAAGTAACCATTACTAACAATAAACACAACATGAGTAGGCTGGATATCATAAAAACAGATCTTAAAGCCTTCAACTGAAATGACTTTTGAGGTTGTATGCTTCAAAAAAGTGACTCAAGTAGTTTGATAGTTTGACCATCCGACCCACTCGACTTTTAGCTAAACTTTTGAATTTAACAAATCTGTCCCGTTTGACTAAAAACACAACCCAACCCAACCCAACCCAACCCAAAACCAAACTTAATAAGTAAATCGGCAAAGCTGCCACCTCTTAACATGGCAAATTATCATTACCTCAAAGGCGAAGAATCCACCAGGTTTAAGTATAAAAGAGCAACATAGTTGTGAAATCGGGCCAGCTGGGTAAAAAATCAGCAATTTTATGTTCTAAAATGAGTATAGGCTAAAGTTAGCATTAACGCAGATGTGTTTAAAGTCTGACACTTTTATAGGCTATAATGAAATCAGGTCACCTGGGAAGAAAAATTCATATCTCTTATGTGCTAGAATGAGTGTAAATGCAGCTAGGCTACCAGGGGTTACCCGGGCTAAAAGGTTAGCAGTTACATGTGTTAGAATGAGTATAAGTGTGCGCAGCTGCGAGACTGGGCATTCATGGTTTAAAATGTAAATAATAAAAATCAGTAAGTAAAAATCAATCAATGAGATGATCCATGTTTGTCAAGACTTGGGAATGACTAAAAAGGTTTACAGTAGAGGCCAGAATTTAATCCATTTAATGTAAATATTTTCATATACTTACTTCAGCTGTAATGTAAGAAAGATAAGGCATGAGTATCATGAGAGCTACTTCACGGTCAGTTCAATGCCTGAAAATTGACAAAACATTCATTAGAACATTCATAAATAAACACGTTTAGTGATACATAGTAACTGTGTACCTTCCAAAATATAATGTTCTAATGATAAGCAGCCCAACCTACAAGTTAGAAATCTGCTCCAGTTTACGTGATTGAAAAAAATTGCATCGACCTTTACCGCTTGATTCGATATCTTCACTTTTCCTCTTCATCCCAGTGAACCCTAAATTACTCAGCTTTCTTTGTCGTTTCACCATCTTTTTTGAGGACCCATCATCATCTGCTTCGTCTGCTTCCCTGTAAAAACAAGAATGGAGTAATCACATGAACCCATTTGCCTTAACCAGAACCCACTTTGACCCGTTAACCAACCCACCCATCACTCCATTATTAAAAAAATTCAGTGAGGACTTACCATAACACTTCAACACCACCTTTTAAGTAGGATTCACATGTACACCAACTGAAGCGAACCAATGATGGGAAACCAAATACCGAGTGCTTGTGATGTTCTAACCAACCTTTAGTGCTGGGATCTACATAAATATTCGTTGTTGTTAACCGTTCGACAAGTAGGTTAATATAAAGACTAATGAGACCAAATAAACAAAAAATCTTGTCGATATTAAGTGGTTTTTCAAAGTAAAGAAACCGATGAATTCTCACCTCCGGGATACCCAGATCCAAAGTTTGTATGCATATTTGGAGCAGTTTCATCAAAGTTCCAGTTTTGCAATGCATGGTCCCTTGTAACCTGAATTAACGAATAAAAGGGTTAGGATGGGCATCCCAGAAACACTTCTTATCCTTTATTTATTGAGTTTTATAAACAACTAATTTCTTAGATATCATTGGAAATAATCAAATTAATTTTACTGAAACCATTTATGAGGTTTCATACATTTTGCAAACACTTTGGGTGACTTAGTTTCAACCATTATCATTGTAGCCAGATCTTCTAAGTTTACCATTTGACATGTTAAAGAAAAAATATACCCTAAATCGACCCATTTATCCATAAAACAGTCGAAATTGGCACCCTCTAGTACAGAGTTTGTTCAGAGACAGGATATGTGACTTTATTTATAGATTGAAAAAAAATGAAACTGAAAATATCGAAACAATTAATCTGAAGTTCACCTTGGCGACTATACTTGTTCCACTAACAACTGGATAAACCTGCGGAAAGGGATTCCAAGACAAAATCAAACGTTAACTGATTTGGAGAAACTATAACAAAATAATCGGTGGATGAGGAACCGATTAAACCCTTGAGACCTCAAGCGATTTCAAATAAGCGGTGGGTTGATTGCTAAGAGCACCTGATGCATGAGACTGGGAGCTATTAAACTTCTGAGCAATCACATGATCATACACACGTGCCACGTCCAGCCATCCAATCCACTTTACCAGTCAATACGAAACCCTAGAAAACCTAGATCCCCAAATTTCACAACATTCGAAACCCTAAAAACCTGAACAATATCCAATCGCTTTCATAACCACTGAATGGACATCATCATCTAGGACAGGCTATGTCCTTTGGATTCGATAGAGAGAGACAGAGAGAGAGATGATGAGAAATCGAATATTGATGAGAAATGGAATAGTCCCTTAATGTGATTAAAAACCATTCAGTAGTTGAGAAGTTGAGACGAACCAAATTAATTGCCAGGGAGTTATTGAGACAAGGGTAAAGTTGGGATTTATGATTAAATTGTATATATAAATTTACCATTATAACCTTGTAGTGTCTTAAAATATTAAGCCCTTTCCCATTCTACCCCTCTAAAACTTGTTGTATTTCTTTGTACATATTGTTTCAAAACTTGTACGCATTGTAAAATTACGTTTGTGTACGTCACTTTTCCTTTTTAATATATTATAGATTAGTCTTTTATTTAATTTGTAATTTTAGGATATTTTAACCCCCCCCCCCCCCCCTCAAACATAAAAAGGATAAAAAAAATGATGTTGTGTCAGTTTAGTTCTAGACAAAGTAATTAACGTAATTAGAGAGTCTCGTGGGTTCGACATCCGGACTTACTTTAACTATACTATACTGATCGGTACACTTGCCGGTTGTGTGGTTTAGTTTTAAGATCGAGTCTAGTTTATAATGTTAAAAATTAGATTGTCTAGTTTAAAGTTATTTTTAAAAGTTTGTCTTTTTTGTATTTTATTTGTAAAAATTGTGTATTTGTGTCAGACATGTAGTAACTGGAAGGGTTAAGTACCGATAGTTGAGAACTCCTGTCTAGGCTGGCATTCGTACAAATCCAAATAAAAGGACCCGTTGCCTACCTGGGGACTATCTCAATGAGAGTACCGATACCTATTAGTCCAAAGCATGTCTAAAGTTTAATTTTAAGTCATTTTTTTAACTTTTTTTTACAAGATTTTAACATACCGCTAGTCACACATCAAGCGGGTTTTTAATTTTTTTTTTATCGTGACACTATTACTGTACATTTGAAAATTATATAAAAAAACCTAAAAATTAGAAAAAAAACCAAAAATTATTTCCTTTTGTTTGTCTTTTATTTGTTTCGTTCCATATTACGTTTGGTTTCTTGTTTGTCTGTGTGCAGGTGATTCTCGTATTGCATGCATACCAGGTTTTCTAAGAAATCATCACCGCTTTTGTTTGATCTAGAAATAGAAAAGACTGCTCGACAGAATCTCGTTCTTCTCCGTTCAGCAGTGAAAGCTAAAGCTCAGTCGTCAACAGTTGCTCAAGATCTTGAATAAGCAGCTCACGAGATGGCTGACCAAAAGCCACAGAACCAAGCACAAAACGAACCAATTCCACCCATTCAAGATCCACCAATTCCTCAAAACCAAAACCCAGATCCAAACCAAAACCAGCCCAATAACCAAAACCAGAATCAACCACCACCACAACCATTTCCACAGTTCAACCCAGGCCCATAAAATCAACCGGTAAATCTAAATCTCCGACATGGAGACATCATTCATCTTAACCAACCACAACATCAACACGGGTATGATGAGGGTTTCCAACACAGAGAAGGCAGCCTTCGTACTTGGGAATCCGGTTGGGAAGATGATGATTATCAAAATCAGTATGACGGGAGATACGCAGATTACAGAGATGATGATGGGTACAATGTGAATCAAGGCAATCCGGTACAACAACGGGTAAATCAAAGGAATAATATCCCGCAACCGATTCCACAAAATCAAGTCTTTAATGGAGTCCCACAGTTTAATGCGGGAAATCAAAGAGCTAATAATCGGTTTAGGGGAGATCAGATACAGTTTGTGGATGGTGTCCCACAGGTTGTTCAAGGGGAACCAATTCAAGGTGTTGAAGGTCATTGTCGACCCGTTGTAGTACCTAACTCGTCGGCAATAGTTACACCTGTTGGAATCAATAACAGACCCTTCGAGGTGAGGCCTCAATACTTAGGACATTTTCCGGAATTCTATGGTAAAAGAACAGAAGAACCTTATCTGCATATTGCAAGTTTTGATTCAATTTGCCAGACGATTGGAGGGTCAGGGTTTTCAAAGGATGATGTGAAGCTAATGTTGTTTCAATTTACCCTGAAAGACAAGGCACGCCAATGGTTCGCAACATTACCTCCAGGGAGTATTTACACTTGGCAAGAGATGCAACAGGTATTTTTGGAAGAGTATTACACGATGAACAGAACCAGTGAAGCTCGAGACGCAATCAGAGCTTTCCAACAGCAGTCAGGGGAGACTTTTCATGAAGCGTTCACACGGTTTAAGGAGTTGTTAAAAAATGTCCACATCATGGCATTCAGACATGGGAACTAATCAAGGCGTTTTATGATGGGCTACTTCCTGATGATGTAAGAGATCTCATAGCTATCAGTAACGGTACGTTTCTCACGAATACAGAAGCTGCAGATTGGGCATATCTGGAGAGACAGAGTGCTACTTCTAAGAGACAGGCACAATCAAGCAGGAGAGCAAGATCAAGTTCAGCAAAATCAGTCGATTATCAAGCTGAGGAACGGGTCGAAAAGCTGAGAAACCAAAACTTATTGCTTGAGCGTCAGGTAGCTCAGATGAATCTCGGAAAGGGGGTGAAGTTAAGACCGCCAATACGTTTTCAGTGTGTACCGAGTGTGGAGAGTTAGGGCATCAAGTTGGAGAGTGTCCTGTACTGGTTGGTCAGACTGATGAAGTGAATCAATTATACGGTGAACGAAAGCAATATAATATGAAATCAAATACATATCATCCAGGTTTGCGAAACCACCCCAATTTTTGTTATGGTAATTCTGCTAATCAGTTGAACCCCAATTTTCAGGTACCTAACCAAGGAGGACAACAGTCTCAGAATCGGCAAGGAAATTACCAACAAGGAGGTTACCAGAATCGGGGCCAATATAACCAAGGGCCTCAAGCCAACAACCAACAGCAAAATCAAAGCAATTATCAAGGCAATTATCAAGGGAGTTGGAGGAATCAAGGTAACCAGCAAAGTAATGCTTCAGGTGGTGGAGGTGACTCGAGTGATTCGAAGCTGGATGCAATCATGTCGTTCATGAAGGATATTCAGAAGGATAATGAGGTTAGAGACAAGACATCTGCATCAATGCAAAAGCAATTGGGCCAATTAGCAGAGGATATAGCCCAGTTTAGAAGAGACCCCGGAAAGCTGCCAAGTACCACCACGGTCAACCCACAACATCAAAGCAGCAGTTCAGCTACCAAGAATGCACGTGTAAACCAGGTAACTGTACTTCATTCTGGTAAAGTGTATGATAATAAGGTTGGTAATCCACCAAAATTTGTTGAAGGGGGGGTGGAGGATTGGGATGAAAATGAGGATGGGGAACATGAGCCTGAACCTGTAAGCCCTAAGAAATCTGATAAAACGACTTCTCAAGAAACTAATGATAGGGTATTAGAAAACGCATCAACCAAGGCTACGGAAAAGGGTGCGGGAGTTAAAACCAACCCATTTCCGCGAGCTTTGGTAGAACCGGGAACTAAAAATACTAAAAGAGGCCCACAACAGGAAGAGATGTGGGAAGTTTTTAAGCAAGTAAAAATCAATATCCCGTTGTTAGATGCGATAAAACAGGTTCCGGCTTATGCTAGGTATTTGAAGGACATGTGCACCCAAAAGAGGCAAAACAAATTTCCAAAGAAAATTGATTTAACTGAAAATGTTAGTGCCGTTTTGTCGGGTGCCATTCCAACTCCGAGATCCAGGTGCTCCATTAATACCCATTCAAGTGGGTGGCTTTAAAATGAGCCGGGCACTGCTGGATTTGGGAGCGAGTGTGAGTATTCTCCCGGGGAGTCTTTATGATCAATATGATTTCAGACCGTTACAGAAAGCCGACACCATAGTAGTGTTGGTCAACTTGACTTTGAAATTACCCCGTGGAATCGTGTGTGATATCATTGTCAAAGTAGAGGACTTTTACTACCCAGTTGACTTCTTGGTTTTAGACTATGTCTCAATAGATAAAACTAAACAACTTAATGTTATACTCGGTAGACCATTTTTAGCAACTGCCAACGCTTTAATTGATTGCAGAAATGGAACAGTTGACATGACCTTTGGTAATAGGAAAGTCCAATTAAACGTGTTTTCCCGTGCATCTAATTCTCTGGTTAGTGATGAATGCTTTATGGCAGACATCATTGACGAGTGTCAACCTCATGAAAATGGGGTAAACACAACAGAGACGTGTGTTATTTGTGACAGGGAACAGGCTGAATTGTCGAAAAGCTTGAATGAAGCTGAAAAGGAATTGGAGGTGATGGCAATTAAAGACAGGAGACCCACTTGGACTCATCAAGTGGAAAATCTGCCCGAGCACATCGATACGCATTTAAAGCCATCTTTGGAATCACCTCCACAAGTAGAGCTGAAGGAGCTGCCGAAACACCTTAAGTACGCCTTCGTGGGAGACAATGACACCCTTCCGGTGATCATTGCATCAAATTTAACAAAAGCTCAAGAAAAGGTTTTGATGGGGGTGCTAGTGGAATATAAGGCAGCGATTGGATGGATGATTGCAGACTTAAAAGGGATTAGTCCATCTATAGTGATGCACTGGATCATCACTGAAGAAGGTGCAAAGCCGCCGAGGGATGCACAGAGACATCTGAACCCGAATATGCGGGAAGTGGTGAAGAAAGAGGTACTGAAGTGGCTGGATGCTGGTATAATATATCCTATCTCTGATAGCACATGGGTCAGCCCAACTCAAACGGTACCAAAGAAGGCCGGCATACAAGTTGTGAAAGGTGAAGATGGCGAACAGATTGCCACTCGGCCTGTAACCGGGTGGCAGATTTGCATTGACTATCGGAAGTTGAATGCTGCAACTTCAAAGGACCATTTTCCCTTGCCGTTCATAGATCAAATCGTAGAGAAACTCGCAGGTCAGAAATTTTATTGTTTCTTAGACGGTTATTCAGGATATAACCAGGTTGCGATACATCCAGAGGATCAACAGAAAACCACGTTTACGTGTCCTTATGGCACCTTCGCATTTAGGCGAATGCCATTTGGATTATGTAACGCCCCGGCCACCTTTCAAAGGTGCATGACGAGTATCTTCTCAGATATGGTCGGGGATTCTCTCGAGATCTTTATGGATGATTTTTCCATTTTCGGTACGTCTTTCGATTTGTGTTTAGATCAATTAACAAAGGTGCTAAAAAGATTTGTCGAGTCTAACTTAGTTTTAAGTTGGGAAAAGAGCCATTTTATGGTTCAAGAGGGGATCGTGTTGGGACACGTGATTTCAAGTAGGGGAATTGAGGTAGATTACGCGAAAATTCAGGTTATTTCTACTTTACCGCCTCCTACTAATGTTAAGGGTGTCCGTTCCTTTCTAGGACACGCCGGGTTTTATAGACGGTTCATCAAAGGATTTTCTGTTATCACAAAACCGCTATGCAACCTTTTGTTAAAAGATGTGTCATTTTTTTTTGATGAAAAGTGCTTAAAAGCTTTTAACAATTTAAAACAACAGTTGATTGAAGCCCCCATTTTACAATCACCGGATTGGTCGCTCCCTTTTGAAATCATGTGTGATGCTAGCGACTATGCGGTAGGGGCAGTGTTGGGACAACGGGTTGACAAGAAACCTGTGGCTATTTATTATGCAAGCAAAACTCTTTCGGATGCTCAGTTAAATTACACCACTACTGAGAAAGAATTGCTTGCGGTTGTTTATGCATTGGATAAGTTTAGGTCCTATTTGTGGGGTAGCAAGGTTGTTATTTACTCGGATCACAGTGCTGTCAGGTACCTCATGAAGAAGAAGGACGCTAAAACAAGGTTAATCCGATGGATTTTGTTGTTGCAGGAATTTGACCTTGAAATTCGCGATAATAAGGGTAGTGAAAACGTCGTAGCAGACCATCTATCACGGGTGGTGCATGAGATAGATGCACCGGATGTTAAAATCAATGGAACATTTCCTGATGAACATATATTATCTCTTTCAACTAAACCGTGGTTTGCTAATTTTGCTAACTTTGCCGTTACAAGTGATATTCCGGAGTTTTGGCCCAAAAAGAAGAAGCAACAGTTCATAGCTCAAGCAAAAACATACATTTGGGACGAGCCTGATCTTTTTAAGGTTAGAGCTGATCAGATAAACCGTCGTTGCATTATAGATGAGGAGATAAAGTGTGTGTTGGAATTGTTGCACGCATCGGCGTGTGGTGGACATTTCAGCGGACAGAAAACCGGGCATAAAGTGCTTGCGTGTGGGTTATATTGGCCTACGATTTTCAAGGATGCAGCCGAATTTGCGAAGAAATGTGTTCGATGTCAACAATTAGGGAGTATCTCAAAGCGGAATGAGATGCCTATGCAGCCGATCCTCGTGGTTGATATCTTTGACGTTTGGGGAATCGACTTCATGGGCCCGTTCCCTAATTCGCTAGGAAACTATTATATCTTGGTGGCTGTGGATTACGTTTCAAAATGGATAGAAGCAATCCCACCAAGACGAATGACCATAAAGTTGTTTGTAAATTTGTCCAAACAAACATATTTTCGCGATTTGGAATCCCTCGTGTGATCATAAGTGATGGGGGATCACATTTCAAAAACTTTCATTTTGGAAAATTGCTTAAACGTTTTGGCATAGACCACCGAATCGCTACACCGTATCACCCACAAACGAGTGGGCAGGTTGAGGTTTCCAACAGGCAAATAAAAGAGATTTTACAAAAAACCGTGCGACCCAACCGCAAGGATTGGTCCACTAAGTTGGATGATGCTTGTGGGTGTATCGTACGGCGTATAAAACACCTATTGGAACCACGCCATATCGGTTGGTCTATGGAAAAGGATGTCATTTACCTGCTGAACTTGCTCATCGTGCGTTATGGGCTGTAAAAGAAGTTAACATGGATTATGATAGTGCAGGTAAAGCAAGGAATTTGTCGTTGGGAGAGCTTGAAGAATTAAGGGACGAAGCGCATGTGAGTGCATTGGCGTATAAGGAGAAGACGAAGAAGGTGCATAATGCGAAGCTGAGGCTACAAAAGTTTGAGGTAGGGCAGAAGGTATGGTTATTCAATTCTAGACTGAAATTGTTTCCAGGTAAGCTGAAAAGCAAATGGATGGGTCCGTATTTGATTACGCGGATCGGAACCTATGGAGACATAGAAATTGAAGACTTTGATGACCATTTGAGGCAAGTTGTGAACGGGCATAGATTGAAACCGTATTTGGAAGCAAATGATATCAACGGACCAGATAAACAGTCGGAATGCTTCATGTTGAGCACTTTGGTCCATGATGCAGAATAACCATGTTTGGGTACGAAGTCTGGCTGAAGACTCTTAAACTTAGCACTCTCGGGAGGCAGCCCGAGGATGTAGAGTAGTGTATATTTGTTTTGTTTTTGGTGTGAGTATTTTTGCAGGTTACCAGGTTATTAATCTCTACGGATGCATTGGTCCAAGTGTGGGGATGTTTGATGAAGTCCCCATACGTTCTAGTTGTAGTGGTCGACAATGCACGGATTAGGGTTCAGTCAAAACTGTCCATACTCAATCTCCATTTGGACGGGGATGATCTGCACACTAATTGTAGAGATGGACCCGAGTACTTGTTGGACATGGCCGCGAATGAAATGCTATACAGTCGTGGTGGAACATGAAGCATTAGGATGCTACGCTTTAAACCAGGGGAGTCTGTTCCACTTTTATTATTGCATTTTTATTTTTGTCTTTGGTGGTGTCGAACTTTTATGTGCTAGGGTATGTGTTTTAATTATTTGTTTTAGTAATGATCGCTCATGATGTTTGTTAGTAGGTATTCTCGGGTTTTGTTTTAAAAGCACTATACATTGGGGATAATGTCGCTAAAGTGTGGGGATGTATGGAAACCCGGGAAGGGATAAAAAGTTTGAAAGTGATTGAGAACGATGAAAAGTGAAAAAAAAATTGAAAATTTTGAAAAAAATTCATTATCTTAAGTAAGCTAAACGGATATAAAAACCGAACGTTTCAATCACTAATGGGTTCCTTGTCAGTAGCAAACTAACATAGTCCATTCTCATGGTCGTTCCTTTAAGTTTCATGAGAGTAGGTTCGACATGTGTTTTTATGATAAAAGAATTGAGAAGAGATGTCAATTTAGGGGTAACATGCTTTAGATTGCATATGCTACATGTTGGCAGCCTTTTTACCCTTTCTTGGTGAGAATTTGAGCCTGTAGAATGATAGAATGATTTACATATTGAATTCATTTGTTGAAAGCAGGCCGCATGTTATTCTGTGTTAGAACTTGTATGATTTGATACATCCTGAGACTGTGGTTTGATACTTGGACGTAAATGATAAAGGCATTAGGATATACCTTATACCTATTTGTTTGTTTCATGTTTACCTAATCATTACCCCTAGTAGCCCTGTTGAGCCTATTTACCCTTTCATTTGTCCACCCGATGTGAAATTTGTGATACCGACCGTGAACGACAAATTATGAAAAAAAATTGAAAAAGAAAAAGAAAAAAATTGAAAAGAAAGAAAAAAGCAAAAATAGAAGTGTTTTGAATATTGTCCATGTCTTGGGGTAGAAACCAACCCAAAAGTTTGTTATATTTGCAAATAAAGTTGTCACGGTTTGGTCGTTGTTTGTTCGCCACGAAAAAGAAAAAAAAAATATAAGCCAAAAATTTCCTACCTTTAGCCTAGCCCAAAACCAAAAGTCCTTTTGATATGTGCCGTGTTATATGATACAGTGGTGGTATGATTGTTATACAAGCCTATGATTACAGAATTTCATGTTTGGTTTTGAGTGTTATACATACTAGCACATTATACGCTAGTTCAGTTTTTAAACCGAGAGGAGAGTTGATTGTGAGGGGCGTGTAGCAAGTGTTCTAATCCTAAGCATGTTAGTTTTGAATAGACAAGTCTTGAGTTTTAGAAATTGCACCAATTGCTTGTCGGACCGTCAATCTTGATTGTGTCAGTCTATGGAACGGGTATGACTTGGGACTTAAACGTTTTCATCGGCAAAGGGGTTTAGTAGTATTGTTACTATGGTGAGTAGTTCCGTATTGGTTTGCTTGAGGACAATCAAAGGTAAGTGTGGGGATGTGATCGAGAGTGTGAAACCCGAGTATTAAAGCGTGTTATATTACGTATTGGAGTGTGTTTCAAGTGATTATATGACGTGAATGTGATAACTACGAGAGTTTATGGTTTTACAGGTTAATCATTTTATTCAGGGAAGTTAAGATGTTTAGAGACGAAGTTGAACAACCGGGGATAATAATTAACTGGTGGGATTTTTAGAGAATTAATTTGAAAACATTCAGTAGCCATCACATGCATGAGGACTTTGAGGGTATTAAACACAATATCAATTATCACAAACATCTTTGGCGGCTAGAGGCATCACATGAGAAAAGAATTGGATGGCATCTAATAGGTGCCATTGAGAAGTCAGCCATCACCATCATAATATACCTAACATGCAATTATTATGATCACATCAAATTCTACATACACACACAAAATGGGCCGACATCTTAAAGTCATTCACATGAGAGAGGGGAATTAATTAGGAACACAACATATTCATATCATATATTTGACGGGCACATGATTGGAAGAAAGAACTGGACAAACATCAATTAGGGGGGGAGAGGAATATCAACACCACTCATCATCATCAAATCATCCATAAAAAAATCACTAAGTCATCATGAGTTAGACTTTCTACGAAGCTTTTGAGGATTGCACGCACATCATGAGCGGCTAGTCGTCTCGTGACCGTCTCCGGGAATAGGGTTTATATACGAAACATTGGGTTGTTTATTGTTACGACTTTTTGGATTCGGATTCGATTAAACATTCGGTTAGTCGTTTCTATTGTCTTTGTTTTAATTAAATAATATTTGATTATCGTATTCATTCTTGTTCATCAATTATTTGGTTTGTCATCAACAACCGGGATTAAATTCTAAGATGTCATTGTTTTAAACCTTTAATCATTGAACTGAATTATGTTTATGAAATCTAAAATTGGTAATTAATTGGGTTACTATTCATTTGCATCAATCTTTCGGTTTCGATCGTGGATCATTGCAATCAAATATATTGTCCATTAATTATTTATCAAAACAAGTTTATCAAATCATGTCTATGTGATTTCCAAATAGTGGTAACTAAGTAACCTGATTTTCTGCATAACCTGAAAACCCGGAGATTGGTCCTTTTCTCATAACTGTTTACAACTTTAATTTATTTTTGTTTTCACAATCATTCTCACAACTGCAAAAAGCGATTAGTTAGAAGTAGCTGATAATTGAAACAACGAACTTTTACACTTTCCACTGATTCCCCGTGGATTCGACACCCTACTTGCCCTTTACTAATAAAAGGTGAATAGGACATTTTTAACTTTATTTTTTGACCGACCGTACGACATCGATCAATAGGCCAAACGGGTTGAATGGGGGTGACAACGCCATTTGACAATAGCGACTAATGTGGTTGTCAAGTCTTATATTGACAGGATCGATTAGCAAATCGGATAATTGCGTCGCCATAGATTGTACGATGATTAAAGCGAGGTATAAATCGGGTCTATTTGTTGACCCGGGCCAGGTACGCATATATAGACTTATAGTTAAAAGTGCAATTTTTGGATAAATAATTAGTTAAAGTCCTTCGTCGTAAAAGGAGGGACTGAAGTTGACCAAAACACCCTTGAAGGGTAAATTGGGCAATGACCCTTTGAGGTCGTTTAGGAATATGTATTATAATTAAGTGAGCTTTTTAATAAGCATAAAGGTTTTAAACATAGGCCTTTTGGGTTAAATACCGAGAAACGGGTCTTTTCCGTAAAAAAAACCAACCAAAGAGCAGAATCCGAAAAATTGTTCAAATATACTAAACCCACCACAAGAATAGTTGTGGTGGAATGCAAGTAGATAATACAAATGTGGGAAAAGGATGGGTGAAAAGAATGAGTGAAATTTAAACTTAAAAGTTCAAATTCTCTAAACGGGTCGAATAATCATAAATAGGGATTTATAAGTCTTAAGCTTATAAATCTGAATTTGACATGAACCAGAAGATAAATGGGTCCGTAATTAAATTACGGACGCGTAGGAAAAAGAATCACACAAAACGGGTAAGTAGAATGAAAGTTATGCCCTTTTAAAGTTCGTTTTTCGACTAAAACCATAGCTGGGCAGATATGCAGCTCCCAGACCTGGAATCGCTGGAAAAGGGTCTCCCCCACGCCATGCGACGGGCAATGTTGTTTCGGGCGCGACACGCGACAGACGTCGCGACACTCGACACGTTGAGATGAGTCTCGCGAGACACGCGGGAGACATCAAAGTTGGAATTAATTATTTTGTTGATGATTTGATGCGTAGAACTTGTTTAAACTTATATTTAAGTTATCAAAACTAACTTATATGTTGGTTTTGATCATAGGTGATATCAAGTGTACCCGGATGGAGATCAAGCGATGACAAAGGACCGAACACACGAAAATGAAGCTTCCGCAAGTTGTTTCGTCATTATTCTTAAATGATGAATTAAATCACATTGTGTTGTATTACTTTTAAATTGTAAAAGTTTTTAATAAACCCGTATTTTTCATTGTAATTGTAACCATAATTACATGATTATGGACTTAAATTATACGAAAAATCATAAAATAATAGTAAGGGTCTTACAAGTTGGTAATCAGAGCTCATGGTTGAAGGGTAAGTGTTCGGTTCGAGGCTTGATCGCAGATCCGGTAAGTACAAGTATGTTAATGGTCTAGTATAATTAAAGTGTTGTGAACAATACATAGGGTATCGTGTAATACACGTTACACCAATGAAAATGATTAGTATAGTTAACAAAATCACGTGCAGTAAAAAGCCTAGTATTACAATACGTGCATTTATTAATGTTGAAATTACTAACTTTTGTAAATGTTTAGTTGAAGGATACTCGCATCTGAAGATGGCGAGAGTTGAACAAATTATGGATATGACGGTGGAACGGTCCGAGGTATGACAAGCAGAGCATACTCATCAAGGACCTAAATCGCGTGACGATCGTGAACAAAGTCAAAGGCATGGAAAGTCCATTAAGGGCAAGCATTACCAGGTGCACACTTTTAAATTTAATCGCGTAAGTAGTAATATGCAACAAACACGTAGGAAAAGATGGTTGCATATATCTAATAAAACCTGAATAGGATATCTATTCAGGATGATGTTTCCAAGAGAAGTTTAATAGAAACATGTGCTATTCACGATGATGAATAACAAAGAAATAATAGGATTAGTTCATATGGAAACTTGGACGGGGGGTAATTATCCAAGTGGAAAACTCTCAATATAATGCTATTGAGAAAAGTAGCGATCACATTAACGAATGTGATTATATAATAGTTCAATAGAAAAGAAAAACATTTTATATGTACAAAAGTAAAACTAGTAAAACTAATGATTGTTGTTTTGCAATTAAATAAAGTTTTACTAAAATGAAATCAGAGATATGAAATAAATAGGGGCGTTACTTACATGGGGTGTGATGTGAAAACTACAAAAAGGTCATGTGTATCATGTGTTGATCGCTTACTCTGGCCAAGTAAGTAGTGGCATATGATACCATGAACTTCTTGTAGCGGACACATTTACGTCCGATGTAGTAAGGACGGGGTGAATGGGACTAACTTAAATGGTACCCAAATGAGTCAAACAAGTAAGATGTTTGATAGTAAACGTAAACGCAAGTCGGATGACAGGGAGCGTATTGCGTTAGAATAACGAGCCTGAAAAAAGGGACAAAGATTAAAGTAAATGAAAATACAAACCAACTTATGTGAATGCTAAGGCATAAGGGATAAAGTTTGACTGTTATAAGTGATGAAATTCACACAGACAAGTCAAAGGGGTAGAATAAAAGAATAAAAGACTTGACTAAATAAAAGCGATGGATTTCGCTAAGACGATCAAATAAATTAAGATGATGTCTAAAACCATATAACAATGGTTACTTCACGATGACTTCGGTAAAGATACCCGATGGACGGGTAGGATTGTGGGTGAATGCGTAAACCGAGAGACGGGAACGTGAAAAAAAAAGTCAAAAGACTCGTAATATGAGTCATGACTAAGAGACGGTGAGAATTTGCAAACAGAGATTTTGATAACTATGTTCAACAATTTTAGAGTTGAATAGGTCAAATAAAGAACGAAGTTTGACGTTCATAAGTGATAAAACCTCACACGAATGAGTCAAATGAGACAAATATAGTATAAGAAAGTGGTAGTACAAATAGGCGCAAACCGAATAATAGAAACGCGAAATATTAATGAACCTATGTGATGGGTCGTAAAGGAATGTAGATAGGAAAAACGCAAACTAGCGAAACAAGAATGTTAAAAACATTAAGATAAGGAACCCGGGTAACGGGTTGTAAAGAAGTACAGGTAAGAACCGGATAATTGTAAGCGTAGGACAAACTGACGTGTAAATGACGTTAGAAGTCATAAAGTCGAAAAGATAATTCGAAAGAAAACAAATGAAGCCTTAGACTACGGTCAAGGTAAATGAAATCCAAAAAGCAAAAGTAAATGATTCTAAACATAAAAAGGGTACGTTGACACCATAAATATATATACAATTAAGTAAAGACACAAATAAAAGATGATCTACGAGATCATCATAACCTACGGGATTATAAATAGTGTTAAAGTTTACGGGACCAAAAGACCTTTGGGTCACAAATAGAAAGAAACGAATTGTAGGGGTCTCACCTTAAAAGGGTAAAAAGGTGAAAATCTAAATAAATAGCCAACGAGGCTAAGTGAAAGAACCTACGGGTCATATGGGTTAAACGTGGGAATTGGTTATAATTCCCCGCATTAAATAATAACGGAAAGGAATAGATCCTCGGAAGTAACATTCCTAGAAATGAGAGAAAGATGTAAGACAAAAAGGAAACATAAACTAAAAATTTAGTTTTTAGTCAAGAGCAACGTTTTAACAAACATAAGTAGTATGAGGGGAATTAGAAAATCTAAAACACACAAAAGACCGGAGATGGCAAAATAGGATACCCGGATGACGAGTATGAAGTGACGGCGACTAATTAGTCTAGCCGATAAAGCCATTCAAAGTTAGGAAAATGTCATGAAAAATATAAAGCGCTTGTTAACATAAGAAAAGCGCGGGATAAACATGTTAACAGACTGATGAGACTAAGTGGTCAAGTGACAACTCGGTCAATAAGGATAATGGATATAAGCTAAAAATAACGGCCCGCGAGGCCTTACACATGAAAGACTTATGCGTCAATATAAATGAAAACGTTAGATCGTAAAGAACGAATGAATGTCTTGAAAACGAAACTAAGTTCGTTTAGTCTAAATTAAAAGAAATACGTAAATAAGGTTTCGGGGACGAAACCTCTTTAAGGGGGGTAGACTTGTAACACCCCAAAAACGGGTTTTGTAATCAAACCCCGTTAATACTAAAAGACGGGTAAAGTACCGTTAGCGGCAAAAGTAACCCGATATATATTAGAATTTAAATAAATAATCCTAATATTAATTAAAAGACGGATAAGAACTCACAAGGAATAAAAGGGATAAAAGGCCCGAGTTAACGGAACTTAAAATAAACGGGTTAGAACTTCCGGGACTCACTAAGTTAACTAGGGGTAATTAACCTAGTTAATTATTTGTTTAAAAACAATAAAGAAGCATGGACTAGTAAGCCTTTTATAAACCAAATGATAGTTGAGGGACCAAAGTTGTTAAAACTGAAACAAGTAATATTAAAACAAAATAATTACACCAAACACACACTTAGGTGTGTGTCTGGTCGATGTTTCACAGGGGCGATCCAGGAGCTCCTCAACAAACCCTAACTCTTACAAAATCTGCCAAATTGAAGGATCAAATCTGTTCCAAATCGAAATCCAATCATAGAATAGTGATCTCCTCTGTGAAGGGATCATAAGGTATGTAAATTTCATAGAAAATTTCCATCTAATTTCTGGATGTACATAAGAAATTCGAAATTGATGTTGCATGATTGCGGTATGGATGATATTGAAGTGCAATAGTGTTTAGGAGTAAACCCTAGACAAGTATATATTGAAATCATGCCTAGCTCAAGTAAAATCAGATTTTGTTGATGCTAAATTCATGTATGAGATGTTTTTAGGGTTTTGATTGCTAAAAAATAGTGTTATGATGTCAAGAACATGCTTTAATTGAAAGCTGAATTCAAACAGCTCCTGATCAGAATTTACAGCCGACTTGTATTGGCTGTAACATGGACAAAACGTGAAAAAAAACAAGTGTTTCTTGAGTCTAAAATGTAAGTCCAGGAAATATCTTTAACCCCACTGGAATAGCATTTTTCGACGAAAATTGAGCGTTTTATGAATTTTTCCGTATCGAAGGTTCAAGCTGTGTTTTCTGGCAGAATTTGCAGCCCATTACGAATGTCATAACTCAATTTAAGAATTTAGTTATAATCTTAAATTTTTACTGTAGATAGTTTTAAGCGATTAAAAGAATCTCCAATTGGAATTTCGTCAATCGGATAAACGAGGAATTTTAAATGAATTTTTCCATAAGCTGCAGTCAGAAGTGATGAATCTGATTGCAGCTTAGTAAATGAATTTTTACGAACTTTTGGTAAAGTGTTAGATCTTGAAATTTAACACAAGTCCTAACCCTCCGAGAGGTACACCACATAAAAAAATCATAATTTTTGAAGACTTGTAAACAGGTTAAACAAGTCACCAAAAACAGCCCATTTTCAGTGATATGAAAAGCCTAAATGAAATCGCGGTCTACTTGGTTGTGTGTAAAATGTGATTATATTAAGTGTTTGGATGAATGCATAGAAATGTGTAAGGTGGAAGATCATATTAAATTATGGTTAATCTAACCACCTTGTGAACATTGGATAATAGTTTGGCGCTTAACAAGCTAGATGGAAGCTTGTGGATGAAGCGGGTCAAACGGAGCGAATATGGAAAGAAAAGCGTGACATGGATGCAAGGTAAGTGAATCTTACACCCTTTTATCTTAGAATGCGTAATGATTATAAAGGTTATGAAAATGATAAGCTAATATTTGAAATGTGATGTTCCGACGTAAATTGAAATGGGTCGAAATAAGCGAAAGTGATGAAAACCATAATGAATGGTAAAAAGGGGTAATATTGGGCATATAGGCCAAACGGGTCGAATGGTGGTGACAACGCCATTTGACAATAGCGACTAATGTGGTTGTCAAGTCTTATATTGACAGGAGCGATTAGCAAATCGGATAATCGCGTCGCCATAGATTGTGCGATGATTAAAGCGAGGTATAAATCGGGTCTATTTGTTGACCCGGGCCAGGTACGCATATATAGACTTATAGTTGAAAGTGCAATTTTTGGTTAAATAATTAGTTAAAGTCCTTCGTCGTAAAAGGAGGGACTGAAGTTAACCAAAACGCCCTTGAAGGGTAAATTGGGCAATGACCCTTTGAGGTCGTTTAGGAATATGTATTATACTTAAGTGAGCTTTTTAATAGGCAAAAAGGTTTTAAACATAGGCCTTTTGGGTTAAATGCCTAGAAACGGGCCTTTTCCGTAAAACAACCAACCGAATAGTAGAATCAGAAAAATTGTTCAAATATACTAAACCCACCACAAGAATAGTTGTGGTGGAATGTAAATAGATAATACAAATGTGGGAAAAGGATGGGTGAAAAGAATGAGTGAAATTTAAACTTAAAAGTTCAAATTCTCTAAACGAATCGAATAATCATAAAAAGGGATTTATAAGCCTTAAGCTTATAAATCTGAATTTGATGTGAACCAGAAGATAAACGGGTCCGTAATTAAATTACGGAAGCGTAGGAAAAAGAATCACGCAAAACGGGTAAGTAGAATGAAAGTTATGCCCTTTTAAAGTTCGTTTTTCGACTAAAACCATAGTTGGGCAGATATGCAGCTCCCAGACCTGGAATCGCTGGAAAAGGGTCTCCCCCACGCCACGCCACGCGACGGGCAATGTTGTTTCGGGCGCGACACGCGATAGACGTCGCGACACGCGACACGTTGAGATGAGTCTCGCGCGACACGCGAGAGACATAAAAGTTGGAATTAATTATTTTATTGATTATTTGATGCGTAGAACTTGTTTAAACTTATATTTAAGTTATCAAAACTAACTTATATGTGACAACCCGCACTCTCGTTGTCAAGAAAAAGGGTATTTTAGTAATACTTGTAATTATTATTGATATTATTATTATTTTTAATTAAAATAATAATAGCTCGCGACGAGAAAAACGAACCGTTTAACGGGTGACCCGAACCAAGTTCCACACACTCGGGCCCAAGCCCAACCCAACTCCCTAAATCTAAAACCCTACCCAATATAAACCCCTCCTTTCATCCTTTTCCTTAAAAACCCTAACCAAACACCCACCCTTAATTCACCCAGCCGACACCCCCCCTAACCTCTGCTCCTTCTCCCTTGCAACGACGATGACCGGAGTTATTCCGGCCGTCTCCGGTGACAACTCCTTCAACGAGAACATCCACACATCCACACACGCACCCTCCATCCTCCTCCTCACAATTTTCTCGTCCTCACCTCACAGCGCCACCTCCTCTTCCGAAACTGACAGTCGGCCACTACTACTCCAGCGGCGACAACAAATGAGAGGAAGAGACGACAGAGATGATGGGTCGGCCTTCTTCGGTGACCTCCGTGTTTTCGGTGAACTACGACGGCGACAGTAGTGTTAACGAAGGTGGCTCCGGCTAGCGACTGTAGTGGCTCTGGTTGCAACCGAAGAGGTAATGGTGGAGTTTGGTGCGAGTTCGGGTTCTCGGTTCTGACCCAACCAGTTCAGGTCTCGCAGTAGTCCGACCGGGTCGGATTTGGCTTTGTTTGTTCGGGTCAGTCGCGGGTTTGAAGCTTCGAGTCTCGTCAAGTTCAGTCACGAGTCACACTCACAACCGCCCGTTTAAGACCCTTCGGTTAGTATATTCATGTTTTGTGTTTGGATCTTGTTGGTTGCTTGTTTTGTTTATGTGCACGTAAGGTCCCAAAAATTGATTTAAATCATTGAAATGAAGGTTGCTATGTAATTTCTCAAAAAATGAAAGTGGTGTGATTTGAACTAGGAATATCATGATAATTGATGTTTATGAGTAAATGTTGCAATATGAGGCTGTCTTAACAGTTTCTGTATGTTATTGTGTGCTTTGTTAGAACCTGCTCATATGTTGGTAATTAGTGCTCATTATGAAGTTTGGCTGTGTACTTTTATTATTTGGTTGTCTAAGGGCATGAGAGTTGATAAATATTGTCCATTGATTTTGACCAATGATTGTTAATTGCCTGTTTGTTGTGAATCATTTTGAAGGGGTGACTATTGTTACCTGATGATTTATAATGATGATATGATTTTTCTCATAAGACTATTATATGATATAAGGGTGTTTGATGATGCTTAGGGTGCATGATAGGGTGATTTTTGTGATAAAATGGCTGCATATGTTTTGGGTGGAATATAGTGATAAATCAGTATTAGATAACGGTTGATTAGAATCAGCTTAGAATTATGAACGTGATGAACAGTTTGAATAGGTGATGAATATTTGAAAAATATGTTGATTGATCTAATTTGAATTGGTAGAATGTTGAAAACCATGTTAGTGAATTTTGATTGGACAGTACATACTCATGAAATTTGATTGATAGTACCGAATTGGATAAGGGGTCTAGAAGCATCGGTGGTGGTTGCGAGTCGAGACCGTAAGGTTGCGAGTCGAGACCATTACATGACAGCTCGAAACCAGACAACACGCTCCAGTAGTCGAGACCAGCTCGGTTACGACTCGAGATCTCCTGATCTCGACTCGAGACCTCTAAAGTTGCGACTCAGTTATGCACAACTCGAGACCGTCTGGTTGCGACTCGAAACTTCATGGTTGCGACTCGAGACCTCTTGTTCTCGAGTCGAGACCACCCGGTTTCGACTGGACTACTCTGCTTAGTTATTGGGCCGCACAAACTGATGTCTTGAACTACGTGTTACTATTAATGTTTAACTGTTTGCATGCTAGGATAGGCCCAATAACGTATATGCTAGTATGACTTACGTGCTATGTGTTAGATACGTGTAGTTATACGTGACATTACTTGCATACGAACCTAATAAATATTTAATAACCATAATAGGGTATGGTTGACCAATATAACACAAGTAAATTGACTACCGAGCAAAGCAAAGGTGAGTTCACTACTTTTTACTTAAAGCATGCGTTCCCGGTGGTTGGGAAACGGAACAAAACACTTTTCCTGGTTTGGGATTGCTTACTATCTCCTTGTGCGGGATACGGTATTTCTATCTCCTTGTGTGGGAAACGGGTAACAACACTATCCCCTTGTGAGGGATACAAACTTACTTTTCTTCCCTTGTTACTGGGATACAAACTTACTTACTTCCCTTGTTACTGGGAACTCTTGGTTAATTACGATTTATACGGAATGCAACGAGCAACACTAAACGAAACTCTATCACTTAAGTCCCTACCATTTAATACCGATTAGTCGCCGGGGCCAGGCGAACGGGTTATTAGTTAATAGCGCTATTTAGGTGTAACCAGCCTCACACCGACCCTTGTTACTGGGAACGGGCGTGAACTGATAGACTCAGGCGAACCGTCAATGATGATAGAACATTGACAAACGGGGCACTGCGGAAACGTACGGTTAAGTAAGTATTCGGTATTGGAAAAACAGTCTAGTCGCTCACTTATGGGGTAGATCCCCATGGCATGTATAAACGGATAAATTAACTGGTTAAAACAAGTTTTTGGAATTAAAACTGGAATACTACAAACACGTGAACTCGCCAACGTTATGTTGACACTCTACTGCATGCTTTGCAGGTTGCTCGATACTGCTCTGGACGGACGTTGCAATCGGATGGAGTGCGTGGTGTGTAAGTATCATAATAACAAACTTGTGGTTTTCAATTGCGATGCGATTTCCTTCCCTTCCGCTGTGAACCTAAACTATGTTTCGAAAAATTTAAATTTGATCACTAATTATGCTAATGTTTATAACAATAACTAATCCGTTCGAAATAATTAGTGGCTAAGATCCTGGTCGTCACATGCCTCGCGGTAATATTCCGCGTGTGGATTTTGAGGGTGTGACAGATTGGTATCAGAGCCATTGGTTATAGCGAACTAGGTTTTAAAATATAAAATATTTTGGTTTGTGAAATAAAATATTTTTATATATAAAAAGACCAGACTATAACCGTTCTTTAGTGGAAACCACAACGACACCACACTCCGGATTGCAAGGTTCGTCAACCTCAGATGCTTACCTGGTAATTGTAGGCTAACGACATTTACTTGTGCATAACTTAGGTGTGTGAACACGCATGTGTGTATGTGTATAATTAGCATATATGTGTTAGTATGTATGCGTATATTTAGTATTTAACACATTGGATCTTACGAAGGCTAGGCTAGCGTGTTACTTGTTAAACAGGAGTGAGTCCTCCTAACCCTGGTTCGAAACCACGATACACTAAGGGCAAGGAACCAGTTATTCCAAGCCCTCATCCACGTATTTCCTGATATCATCCCTGGATTGCAAATCGACGCAAGGGACGTCCACTCGATAGACCTGCCCAGGAAAGGCCTGCTACAAAGCACAAAGAGAAGTTACGAGAACGAATCGACGAAGGGGAGCCACCCCTATATCATGGGATATTAGAAGGAATGACGACGCCATTCGCATCCTTTTTACTTACGTATTTCGTTTCCCGACATGAGTGGTGAGGCTTGTTCCCTCATCCGACCGATCACTTTGATTCTTGAAGCCTTCTAGTAAGTCTACACTTTTCGGGTTTCTGTTTGCACGTCTCGAACACGAAAAGCATGCGTGGTGTATGCTTCTCATTGCACTGCCAGCAATCGTATCAACTTTCCATCGACCACGAAGTTATTTCCCCTAATTCCTCGTTACATGGTTAATCCTTATTCAAATTGAACCTTATACCTTAGCACGCCCCAAAACCCAACAAATTGACATCTTTCTTACAAACCGGCGTAATTGAAAGCGTGGCAAGACGAAGATACAGGCCAGTCAACCCACCGACGAGTTCAGTGACCTAAATGCTTACCTTATCCTTCATTCGCCAGAACCGTCATTCTTTGACGACTTTTCTGATTTCGTGAACCCTTTCGCTAGCTTTCGTACGAATCCGTGTTTATTGCTCAGATAGTACCCCCCCCCCCCCGCTTCTATCGTTTCTTTATCACGACATCCACGTTTCTTCGTTTAGAAACCTTGACCAGATCCCTCTTCAGTTTGGTGAATTCAACAAACTCGACCCTTAGTCAGCAAACTTTTTATCCCTTGAAATTCGACAATGTGCTACTTCAATCGAACTTTCCTGAAAACCGGTTTTCACAGTTTCACATCGAAACCCCCCCCCCCCCCCCTCATACTGAGACCTTGACCAGATTTCCCTCTAGTTTGGGGAAATTCAGCAAGCTCGACTGCTAGCCAATAAACTTCTTGAATCTTAAAAATGGTGACGTGTGATCCAAACGTATCCTTTCAGACATGTTTTTATTACCTTACATGGAAGCCTTTCGACGACACAAGCACTACTTCGGACTCGGCCTCACGACTTCGGTAGCTTATTCAATTTGGTTACTTACCGGTTTGGGAGATCATAAACTCGTTTTTCGCATACGGCTCAGCTCAGAACATCTTGTTAGACGTTTTAGTGAACCTAACCCCCCCCCCCCCCCCCGACCCATACGACGACCGTCCTTCTCTATCATTGGTTCTTGTTGTGCCATTCATACTGACGTAACACCTCTTATCGGAAAAACGACGTTCTTTATCCTAATCGCCCGTGGCTTATGTACGACCAGCTACTTCATCGACGCCAGATAAATCCTTATTGCCGACCACCAAGCCTTTTATGTTTTGTCTCAAATTGAACGCACCAACGTTGACTACCCTTCAAACATTACCTCGCTACTCGTATTATGAATTCCCTGATTCTTATCCTACTCTATTCTGCACAAATCTCCGTTTGGACGAAATACTTCCTACAAATGTTACTCGTCCGAGCAACGAGCCAAGGATAACCCGAGGGTAACGGGTATCGCAAGCACTGTTCTTTGAACTCGATACGATCAACACCTAATTACGACACTCGAATTTATTCCATCCTGTCAAAATTCGACACTGGTTTCTTTCGACGACGCCCGAACCTATCCCGAAAACGAGTAGGGAATCAGGACGACTCCTATGCTCTACCCTTGTACTTCTACGACGCAAACCGCCTTGCTCCAAGTTCTCAATGCACGACTTTTAACGTCGCAACGCCCGCATTTCTCGACAGTATACGCAACCCCTCACGATTTTGACTCAAAAAAGTATCACCTAACATTAGGGAGATGCTCAAAAAAAAAAATTTCCGCAACTCCAGCAAGTGGAAGATAATCTATGAGCCATCTACTGGGGAGTAGGAGATACTAGGCACGAGATGCCAACTTCTCTTATATCTGATCGTAACCCTCGTTTTGCATCCGATTCGTGGCAGACTTTACTCAATTGGCTCACTGTTAGACATGAGCACTGTTTACTACATACGGATGGGTGGTCAACCGAACGCACTCTACGAAACCCTCAAAGGCATGCTGAAAATATGTGTTATCATCCTTGGATACGAGTGACACTTCCCTCTTGTAGAATTCTCTTCCAAAAACTGCTACCGCACTAGCATTTAGGCAGCACCATTAGAGGCATTGCACGAACGCAGACGCCGGTCACCTCTGTGTTGGGCGGAAGCCAAATTACCGGCCCAGAACTCGCACTTGACACAACGGATAAGATTGCCCAGATCAGGCAACGCACGGCGGCAGTTCGTGACCGTCAGGAAAGCTACGCTGATAAGCGTAGGAAACCTCTAGAGGTCCAGATCGGGGACCGGACCCTACTTAAAGCCTCACCCTAGAAGGGTGTGGTTCGTTTTGGTAAACGGGACAAGCTTGATCCGCGATACGTCAGGCCGTTCGAAATTACCGAGAGGATCGGTAAGGTTGCTTACAGACGAAACCGGCCTGAAGAGCTGAATGCGGTACACAACGTCTTTCGCGCTTCTAATCTAAAGAAGTGTCTGTCAGATGAAACACTCATCATTCCCTTTAAGGGCAAACTTTTGACGATCATCTACACTTTATTGAGGAACCGATTGAGATCACTGAACGAGAAGTCAAAACCCTCAAACGTAGCCAGATACCTATTATACGAGTTCGTTGGAACTCGCGCCGTGGCCCAGAGTTTACCTGGGAACGGGAAGACCAGATGAAGCACAAGTATCCCCATTTGTTGCAAACGAGACTCCCAGCACTGAAGCTACAGCGGAAATTCGGAACGAAATTCCACACTAACGGAGGGATGATGTGACACCCCGTTGAAACATTTTAACACACTAGCTTGTCAGTGGCTGCGCGCTAAATTTCGGGACGAAATTTCTTGAACTTGGGGATAATGTGACGCTTCGGGCTTTCCCGCGTGATTTCATCGTTATGTTATAATTAAATTTGTGAAATTCTATACTATGTGAGATACGAACAAATGTTATGAACCTTGTGCTACGTGATTTTTTCGTGCTACGTGACTGTATGTGCTATGTGGCTTGCATGTTCGTTCTACGGACTTTCGTGAAACTGCTTGTATCTACGTATGGTAATGGAGTCTAGGTATACATATGGAGCGTAGTGCATGTTTGCTTAAATTTCGAGGACGAAATTCCTGTAACATGGGGAGAATGTGACAACCCGCACTCTCGTTTTCAAGAAAAAGGGTATTTTAGTAATACTTGTAATTATTATTGATATTATTATTATTTTTAATTAAAATAATAATAGCTCGTGATGAGAAAAACGAATCGTTTAACGGGTGACCCGAACCAAGTTCCACACACTCGGGCCCAAGCCCAACCCAACTCCCTAAATCTAAAACCCTACCCAATATAAACCCCTCCTTTCATCCTTTTCCTTAAAAACCCTAACCAAACACCCACCCTTAATTCACCCAGCCGACACCCCCCCTAACCTCTGCTCCTTCTCCCCTGCAACTCCGATGACCGGAGTTATTCCGGCCGTCTCCGGTGACAACTCCTTCAACGAGAACATCCACACATCCACACACGCACCCTCCATCCTCCTCCTCACAATTTTCTCGTCCTCACCTCACAGCGCCACCTCCTCTTCCGAAACTGACAGTCGGCCACTACTACTCCAGCGGCGACAACAAATGAGAGGAAGAGACGACAGAGATGATGGGTCGGCCTTCTTCGGTGACCTCCGTGTTTTCGGTGAACTACGACGGCGACAGTAGTGTTAACGAAGGTGGCTCCGGCTAGCGACTGTAGTGGCTCTGGTTGCAACCGAAGAAGTAATGGTGGAGTTTGGTGCGAGTTCGGGTTCTCGGTTCTGACCCAACCAGTTCAGGTCTCGCAGTAGTCCGACCGGGTCGGATTTGGCTTTTTTTGTTCGGGTCAGTCGCGGGTTTGAAGCTTCGAGTCTCGTCAAGTTCAGTCACGAGTCACACTCACAACCGCCCGTTTAAGACCCTTCGGTCAGTATATTCATGTTTTGTGTTTGGATCTTGTTGGTTGCTTGTTTTGTTTATGTGCACGTAAGGTCCCAAAAATTGATTTAAATCATTGAAATGAAGGTTGCTATGTAATTTCTCAAAATATGAAAGTGGTGTGATTTGAACTAGGAATATCATGATAATTGATGTTTATGAGTAAATGTTCCAATATGAGGTTGTCTTAACAGTTTCTGTATGTTATTGTGTGCTTTGTTAGAACCTGCTCATATGTTGGTAATTAGTGCTCATTATGAAGTTTGGCTGTGTAGTTTTATTATTTGGTTGTCTAAGGGTATGAGAGTTGATAAATATTGTCCATTGATTTTGACCAATGATTGTTAATTGCCTGTTTGTTGTGAATCATTTTGAAGGGGTGACTATTGTTACCTGATGATTTATAATGATGATATGATTTTTCTCATAAGACTATTATATGATATAAGGGTGTTTGATGAAGCTTAGGGTGCATGATAGGGTGATTTTTGTGATAAAATGGCTGCATATGTTTTGGGTGGAATTTAGTGATAAATCAGTATTAGATAACGGTTGATTAGTATCAGCTTAGAATTATGAACGTGATGAACAGTTTGAATAGGTGATGAATATTTGAAAAATATGTTGATTGATCTAATTTGAATTGGTAGAATGTTGAAAACCATGTTAGTGAATTTTGATTGGACAGTACATACTCATGAAATTTGATTGATAGTACCGAATTGGATAAGGGGTCTAGAAGCATCGGTGGTGGTTGCGAGTCGAGACCGTAAGGTTGCGACTCGAGACCATTACATGACAGCTCGAAACCAGACAACACGCTCCAGTAGTCGAGACCTCTAAAGTTGCGACTCAGTTATGCACAACTCGAGACCGTCTGGTTGCGACTCGAAACTTCATGGTTGCGACTCGAGACCTCTTGTTCTCGAGTCGAGACCACCCGGTTTCGACTGGACTACTCTGCTTAGTTATTGGGCCGCACAAACTGATGTCTTGAACTACGTGTTACTATTAATGTTTAACTGTTTGCATGCTAGGATAGGCCCAATAACGTATATGCTAGTATGACTTACGTGCTATGTGTTAGATACGTGTAGTTATACGTGACATTACTTGCATACGAACCTAATAAATATTTAATAACCATAATAGGGTATGGTTGACCAATATAACACAAGTAAATTGACTACCGAGCAAAGCAAAGGTGAGTTCACTACTTTTTACTTAAAGCATGCGTTCCCGGTGGTTGGGAAACGGAACAAAACACTTTTCCTGGTTTGGGATTGCTTACTATCTCCTTGTGCGGGATACGGTATTTCTATCTCCTTGTGTGGGAAACGGGTAACAACACTATCCCCTTGTGAGGGATACAAACTTACTTTTCTTCCCTTGTTACTGGGATACAAACTTACTTACTTCCCTTGTTACTGGGAACTCTTGGTTAATTACGATTTATACGGAATGCAACGAGCAACACTAAACGAAACTCTATCACTTAAGTCCCTACCATTTAATACCGATTAGTCGCCGGGGCCAGGCGAACGGGTTATTAGTTAATAGCGCTATTTAGGTGTAACCAGCCTCACACCGACCCTTGTTACTGGGAACGGGCGTGAACTAATAGACTCAGGCGAACCGTCAATGATGATAGAACATTGACAAACGGGGCACTGCGGAAACGTACGGTTAAGTAAGTATTCGGTATTGGAAAAACAGTTTAGTCGCTCACTTATGGGGTAGCTCCCCATGGCATGTATAAACGGATAAATTAACTGGTTAAAACAAGTTTTTGGAATTAAAACTGGAAAACTACAAACACGTGAACTCGCCAACGTTATGTTGACACTCTACTGCATGCTTTGCAGGTTGCTCGATACTGCTCTGGACGGACGTTGCAATCGGATGGAGTGCGTGGTGTGTAAGTATCATAATAACAAACTTGTGGTTTTCAATTGCGATGCGATTTCCTTCCCTTCCGCTGTGAACCTAAACTATGTTTCGAAAAATTTAAATTTGATCACTAATTATGCTAATGTTTATAACAATAACTAATCCGTTCGAAATAATTAGTGGCTAAGATCCTGGTCGTCACATGCCTCGCTGTAATATTCCGCGTGTGGATTTTGAGGGTGTGACATTATATGTTGGTTTTGATCATAGGTGATATCAAGTGTACCTAGATGGAGATCAAGCGATGACAAAGGACCGAACACACGAAAATGAAGCTTCCGCAAGTTGTATCGTCGTAATTCTTAAATGATGAATTAAATCACATTGTGTTGTATTACTTTTAAATTGTAAAAGTTTTTAATAAACCCGTATTTTTCATTGTAATTGTAACCGTAATTACATGATTTTGGACTTAAATTATAGAAAATCATAAAATAATAGTAAGGGTCTTACAAAATTTGCTCCCACTTCCACGTCGGGATCTCTGGTTGTTGAAGTAGGCCTGATGGCTTCTGGTATTCAACCTTGACCCTAGCGCAGGTCAAACATTTACTAACATAGGTCGCTATGTTAGCTTTCAAGTAGGGCCACCACTACGTAGCCTTGAGATCATGGTACATCTTATCAGAACCAGGATGTACTGAGTAACGGGACTTGTGTGCTTCGTCCATCACAAGCTCGCGTAGATTACCATAAAATGGAACCCAGATGCGCCCTGCCAGGTAATAAGCACTATCCTCCTTTAGTTCAAACCATTTCTCCAATCCTCGCAGGGACTCAACCCTGATGTTCTCTTCCTTCAATGCTTCGACCTGAGCATCACGAATTTCGGCAGGAAGACTAGAGTGAATGGTAAGCTGTAATGCACGTACACGCTTAGGTTTGGTTTCTTTTCGACTGAGGGAGTCAGCCACCACATTGGCTTTGCCTGGATGGTATCTGATTGTGCATTCATATTCGTTAAGAAGTTCGACCCATCGTCGCTGTCGCATGTTCAACTCCTTCTGATTGAAGATATGCTGGAGACTCTTGTGATCGGTGTAAATGGTGTACTTGGTACCGTACAAGTAATGTCTCCATATCTTAAGAGCAAACACCACTGCTCCCAACTCCAAGTCGTGAGTAGTGTAGTTCTTTTCGTGAACCTTAAGTTGGTGTGATGCGTAAGCAATGACTTTCTCATGTTGCATCAACACACAACCAAGTCCTTGGATTGACGCGTCACAATAAACCACAAAATCATCTGTGCCCTCAGGCAACGAGAGAATAGGTGCGCTACAAAGCTTCAATATCAGCTGCTGGAATGCGGATTCCTGAGCATCACCCCAACGGTAGGTGACACCCTTCTGAGTAAGAACAGTAAGTGGCTACGCCATTTTCGAGAAGTCTTTGATAAACCTTCTGTAGTAACCTGCCAAACCTAAGAATTGGCAGATTTCAGTTGGAGTACGAGGTGCAGGCCAATCCCTGATTGAGTCAACCTTGGATGGATCAACGTGAATCCCATCCTGATTAACCACGTGGCCTAGAAAATGGACTTCACGAAGCCAAAAGTCGCATTTCAAAAACTTAGCATAAAGTTGTTCTGTTCGAAGAAGTTCCAGAATGAGTCGCAGATGACGCTCGTGTTTCTCCTGACTCTTGGAGTAAATCAGGATGTCGTCGATGAACACAATAACGAACTTATCCAAGTAAGGTTTGCACACTCGGTTCATGAGATCCATGAAGACCGTAGGTGCCTTTGCCAACCCAAAAGGCATGACCAGAAACTCGTAGTGGCCGTAACGAGTCCTGAATGCTGTCTTGGAGATGTCCTCGTCTCGGACTCTCAGCTGATGATAGCCCAATCTCAGGTCAATCTTAGAGTAGAAGCTCGACCCTTGCAGCTGGTCGAATAAGTCATCGATGCGCGGGAGAGGATAACGATTCTTCACGGTCACCTTGTTGAGTTCGCGATAGTCTATGCACATTCGAAAGGTACCTTCTTTATTCTTCACAAACAAAGCTGGAGCTCCCCAAGGCTAAGAGCTAGGACGAATGAAACCCTTGTCCAAAAGCTCCTGTAGCTGTGCAGATAGTTCTTCTAGTTCTGATGGGGCTAAGCGATAAGATGCACGAGCTATAGGCGCTGCTCTAGGAGCTAGCTCGATTTGAAACTTGACCTGACGATGAGGCGGAAGACTAGGTAATTCCTCAGGAAATACCTCAGGAAAGTCGAGTACAATCGGAATATCTTCTATCTTCTTTTCCTTCGTTGAAGTGTCAGTAACGAGAGCTAGAACAGCAGTGTGGCCCTTTCACAAACACTTCTGGGCCTTAAGGAAAGAGATGATGCTTACAACAGCACCACTCTTGTCACCATGAATAATAAGAGGTTCTTCACCAGAACGAGGAATGCGGACGATTTTCTCCTTGCAAAGAATCTCTGCTTGATGATGAGATAACCAATCCATCTCAATGACGACATCGAAGCTACACACTAAACACACCCTTTATTACCCTGCTGTTGCTGGTTCTGTGGAGCTTGTTGCTGCTGCTGCTGACAATTCTGATTTGCAGGATATGGGCTCTTGCAATCCTTTGCTGCGTGACCAGGTTTGTTGCACCTATGACAGCGTGCTACACGGCCCGCTGTGGTGCAAGTTGCAACGGTTGCACTTAGGTTGATTTCCCTTGTACCCTCCTTGTTGACCAGGGCTCTTGTAGTCGTCAGTCCTTCGCTGCTGAGACTGACACTGCACAGAAGCTGAACCCTTTCTTGAATTTCCATCCCACTTGCGCTTGTTGTCATTAGGAGCATCGGAAGTAGTGGTAGCACTAATGCGCTTTGGCAGCCTGTTCTGCTCAACTGCCTGATCAGTGAGACAATGGGATAATCGAATGACTTGCTGAATCATGAGAAGGTTAGCCGATGTCACCATACTCTGAATCTCTGGCACTAAACCCTTGATATATAGCTCAATACGTTTGCGGGGAGGATCCATCATAGTAGTTCATTTCGGTTGTAAAACTTAACTTCTAGCTTATGAATGTCATCGCGATGACAATACTCCTCCTTGATCAAATCCTTAAAGTCGTTCCATGGGGTGGCATTAGCAGTGGCCAACCCCAACATTTGAACCTGTGCGTTCCACCAAGTGAGCGCCGCACCTTCAAGAGTTCCCGAAGCAAACTTCACCCTACTGGAAACAGGGCATTCACACATCTCGAAAATAGATTCGAGCTTCTCGAACCAGTGGAGAAGACCTACGGCTCCTTCTGTACCACTGAAGGTACTAGGTCGACAGTCCATAAAGGTCTTGAACGTACACACGGGAGGTTGAGCATGCTGACCTGTCGCGCGAGAAAGAAAAGACAAGGTTAAGCACGAGAGTTGGTTCGCTAGAGTAGGATCTAAACATCCTAGGATAGGTCGAAATGGCAGGTTATACCTCCTGCTGGAGCTGCTGCGAGTGCCTCAGTAACTCGTTCGTTGATTAGAGCCGTCAGCTGGGCTTGAGTCAAGTTGAGTCGTCCACTCATGATCTTCACATCGAAGGAAACATAAGTGAGAATGGTGTCGCGAAAGTGCGAAAGTATGGGATGACTGAACAGAGCAAGCACATAGGGTTTTCAAGCAATAATTGTTACACTAACTAGGCATACCATGATCAATGCACTGCTTAAACTAACAGGCAGGCAATACAAACATAAACCATATCACCTATAGTGTTGAGTCTTGCACGTGGAGCGAAGTGTCGTTGTGGATCGTCGAGCACTGTATAGGTTATAGTCTGGTTTTGTCAAAAAGCTTTTCCCCTTTTTAAAACCAAGTTCACTATAACCAATGGCTCTGATACCAATCTGTCACACCCCCAAATTCCACAAGCGGAGTATCACCGCAGGAGGCGTGACATGACCAGGATCAAGCCACCAATCATATTGAACATCGTATTCAAGTAAATATAAAACCAACCACAATATAATTGGTGTCCAAAACAAATTTACTAAGTTCAAGTTATCAGCGGAAGCATAACTTTTAAAACCAAAACATAAGTCATAAGTTCATAAAGTTTAACATGGAACTCAACAGTCCATGTCCCACAACGACCTCTCCTTCTCGTGCAAGCTCCATATAAGCACCTAACGACCTGCAAGGCTTGTATCAATGAATCAACAACAAAGTTGAGCGAGTTCACAGTTGGTTGTCCATTTTAAAGTTGTTCCAAAAACCATAAGTTTCTTCGAAAACCATGAGTTAACCAATTGCTTGTTTCCCAAACCATAACCAGGGGGGGCTACCCCATGTTAACCACTAGACCCGTTACCATATCGACTACTGACTGAAGACATGTTTATGTGCCCTGCTGATGGAGAGTGTGAAACATGAGTGTTTAAGTGCGTATCTTACATGTTTTGTTCGGTTCTATGTGATTATACGTGTGGAATTAGTTTATTGCGAGTGTTTGTATGTTTCCAGGTAAAATGCGTAATTTAGATAAAGTTACGGGGTTTAAAGATTAAGCGGAACATCTGATATTGATAAAGGCAGCATATGCAACTTACGTATCAAAGGAAATTCCAAAGGGATTTTAGAAAAGGTTTTAAAAATAAAATCCTACAAGGGAGGTGCATACATGGGGACTGATTGGACAGCAATAAAACCTTTGTGAAAACTCTAAGGCTGATTCTAAACACACCCTCCCTCCCTCCTGATTATACCCCCCTTATGAGAGGAAAACTGCCGGTCCCACGCAGGCCCCACCTGTAAGTATGTAAGAAGAGGGAGTGTAAAAAGTAATTAGGGGTGTAGAAAAAGTAATTAGGGGTGTAGAAAGTAGCACCCAACTCTAAATTGGGGAATACATATTGGATGAGACTTTTGAGAGGGGAAGTAATTAATCAACATGATTATTCTCAAAAGTGGGCATATTCACGTGAAGAGTGGGGGTGGATATTTTTTATGCATCATTAATTGAATAAAGAAAATTCATCAATCATCCATCATCAAATCAGCATCATCATTAATTAATAGAGAGAGAAAACATCATTTGTTGCACTAGAAGTTAACAACATGAGACATCATCATTACTATAATTCTTTCAACTATTCATCAAAGGATTGAGGAAGGGTGCAAAGTGTAAGTTACAATGAACACATTAAATGCAATTCACCTTTTGGTAGGACTTCACGTGGGCTTCTTGTGTGGTGGCAAGACAAATGAGAACAACCTAAATGCAAATAGCATTCACATTCACATTCAGGTACACACCAGACAAGGAGAAACAAGGCACATGTGAGAAGAATATTATTTTTAATGAATCATCATCATAATATTAAAGGGGAAGCTTTTGTTTTTTCGAATGGAGGGGGGGTCTTGAACATTCTACCAAGCTTTTGAAGGTTGTTCACGCGTCATGAGCGGCTAGTCATCTCGTGACCGTCTCCGAGAATAGGATTTGTGTTAGAACTTTGGGTTTGCTTATGTTTACAACTTTTTGGATTGAGATTTAACTAATCATTCGGTTAGTCTATCTTATTGTTATTTGTTTTGATTAAACAATATTTAATTATCGTATTCATTCGTGTTCATCAATTATTTGGTTTGTTCATCAACGACCGGGATTAAATTCTACGTTGTCATTGTTTTAAACCTTTAATCATTGAATGTGTTAATGTTTATGAAATCTTAAATTGGTAATTAATTGGACTACTATTCATTTGCATCAATCTTTCGGTTTCGATCGTGGATCATTGCAATCAAATATATTATTCGTTAATTATTTATCAAAACAAGTTTTCAAATCATGTCTATGTGATTTCCAATTGGTCGTAACTAAGTAACCTGATTTTATACATAACCTGAAAACCCGGAGATTGGTCCCCTTTCTCACAATTGTTTACAAATCATAATTTACATTTGTTTTCACAATCATTCTCAAACTGCAAAAAGCAATTAGTTTAGAAATAGATAATAGTTAAAACAACGAACTTTCATACTTTCCACTGATCCCCCATGGATTCGACACCCTACTTGCCATTTACTAGTAAAAGGTGAATATGACACTATTACTTTATTTTTGACCGATCTTACGACATCGATCAAAATGCAAATATATAGTATGGTAGCTTCCTTGCCGTCAAATTTTGTTTTCCCCAAAAACCATTACAATAATAATTCCTAATAAATGGCAGCCCTCTATATGTCTAGATGTGTGGTCCAATCACAATTCATATGCCCCAATTCCTTTTCACGTCCAATATCTCTTTCCTATTAATTCCATTTGGAGTTAAAGTCTTGCATGGCCCACTCTCAATTCAATTCTCTAAACTTCCCATCACCTACGATGAATAAAATAAAAATAAATATAGCATTCAATTTCTCATTTAATTGCACTTTTAGAATTTTCTTTTCAAAACATGTCTTTATTAACTCCATAATTAGTTTCTAATTCAATTCCATTTAACCTCAATGTCCATTAAATGCCATCTTTAAATCATTTTAGCTTATTTTCTTTTAAACCATTAAAATCCAAATATGAACCAACTACATGTGGATTTTAATAAAAACAACCCAAAAACCATTCAAAAGTGTAGGAAATATTGACATAAAATATGTATAATTTAGACCACATCAAATATCCCCACACTTAAACCTTTTTCGTCCCTGAAAAAGACTTATGCAAACGGAATCAGAATTAGAAATATTCGGGTTCAGAAATCTAGATTACTTATTAAAATTAAAACTCGTGTTAACCGCGATTACTTGTCCTCTTAAACCCAAAAAAAAAAAAACTGATGATTATTATTCGGTATCAAAGGCATGATGACTTTCATACCGACCGTGAACGACATATTTAGAATAAGTAAAAAAAAATAGAAAACGAAGAAAAGAAAAAAAAAATGAAAAAGAAAAAAAAAACCTACTCATGATAGGAAAGGTGTGATGTAGAGTATTGGTGTTTTTGTTATATGTTAAGTATGTTAATTATTATTTGTTATATGTTTATCGAGTATTGGTGTTTTTGTGCTTCACAGGTATTCAACGAGGTGGAAACTGAGTTAAAGTGATTCTATTAATAAGAGATAAAAAAAAATGATAATATAAAAAGGATACAATTTGTCAAAATACAAAATAAAAGATTCGTAAATTTTGCATCAAATAATTCAATGGAAATAAATGTGCATAATTATATCAATGTTGAATGTGAATTAAATTGCATTGCATTGCATTCAATTATGTAGGACCAACGAAGACTACAAAGGAAGTGGGTAATTAAAAGGCAATTTATATTGACGGCTGAGGAATATAAAGGGGGAATCACATCACATTCATCATTATTATTATTTGATCAAAAATATTAAATAAGGAAGACGATGGTTTCAACCGTAGCTCGAGCCTCTGAAGATCGACCCACCAACATGCGCAGCTAAATCTCTCGTGGACACTTCGGGTGAATGATTCTTGTGAGACACTTTTAATTCTAGTTTCTGTTTTGTATTGAGATTTGGATTTGTAGTCGGGTGACATCCGACTATTTACATGATTATATTATTTGTGTGACAGAGAAATCCTGAGTGACAGTCAGAGTTATAATTATGTTTTGAATCCAACTATGTTTTTGTTGATTGAATGATTTCTATGTATGTTTGTTTTAATATTTATCTGATAAATTAATATTAAGATTTTGAACTGCATAGGTAATTGGTAGATGTGATAGATTTACTATTTAATCAACAGCATCCAATAAAATCAAAACTAGGTTATTAGTAGTTACAGAATCTGAATCCCGGAGTGACCACGTTTTTTTCTATCATTGTTTTACAATCTCAAAGTTATTGTTTATATTTTTCTAGCAAGTTTTCAAAGTAATTCAAATATTTACAAACAAATAGTAATTAGCATTAACCACAGACTCCTCTGGATTCGATACCCTGCTTACCCTAGCTACCTAGGTTAATTAGGTTTTTGCATGTCACTAACGACAGACAAATTTTGAGCCGTTAGTCGTCTCGTGACCGTCTCCAGGAATAGGGTTTGTGTTAGAACTTTGGGTTTGCTTATGTTTACAACTTTTTGGATTTAGATTTAACTAATTATTCGGTTAGTCTATCTTATTGTTATTTGTTTTTATTAAACAATATTTATTTATCGTATTCATTCATGTTCATCAATTATTTGGTTTGTTCATCAACGACCGGGATTAAATTCTAGGTTGTTATTGTTTTAAACCTTTAATCATTGAATGTGTTAATGTTTATGAAATCTAAAATTGGTAATTAATTGGACTACTATTCATTTGCATCAATCTTTCGGTTTCGATCGTGGATCATTGCAATCAAATATATTATTCGTTAATTATTTATCAAAACAAGTTTTCAAATCATGTCTATGTGATTTCCAATTGGTCGTAACTAAGTAACCTGATTTTATACATAACCTGAAAACCCGGAGATTGGTACTCTTTCTCACAATTGTTTACAAATCATAATTTACATTTGTTTTCACAATCATTCTCAAACTGCAAAAAGCAATTAGTTTAGAAATAGATAATAGTTAAAGCAACGAACTTTCGTACTTTCCACTGATCCCCGTGGATTCGACACCCTACTTGCCATTTACTAGTAAAAGGTGAATAGGACACTATTACTTTATTTTTGACCGACCTTACTACATCGATCAAAATGGCGCCGTTGCCGGGGAGCTAGTGCGCTTAGTGGTATTTTACTTTTGTTTGTTTGTTTTCGTTTTGCATTAAAAAATCCAAAAATAGTTGTTTTTTTTCTTTCTAGTTAGTTTTTTTTATTTTTTATTTTTTTTGTTTGTTCAGTAGTACTGTTAGTTTGTTATTTGTGCAGAAACAATGACATCGAAATATGATTATGACCCATGTTCATGTTGCGGGAGCTATTATCACTGGGCTCAAGATTGTCCACATTCTGAACAAGGGTACTACCAACCGGATTATGGCTCCAGAGGATATCAAAACTATAATCAATCTGATAAAGGCAGGGACTACCATCATGACCCAAATTGGGAGTACAGTGGTTATGAGATGGATGATGATCACCGGTACAAGCCAGATTGGGGTTGTAATAGAAAATCAGAATATTTTGAGGACTATGGTTATGGAGGCTATGGTCATTTTAATGAATA
This sequence comes from Helianthus tuberosus, assembly GCA_030545235.1. NCBI lineage: Eukaryota > Viridiplantae > Streptophyta > Magnoliopsida > Asterales > Asteraceae > Helianthus > Helianthus tuberosus. The sequence goes on from CM060362.1 coordinate 9,946,040, forward strand.
TGACTCATCAAGTTACGCCCAAGACATCCCTGATATATATCAGATTTATGAAGATGTAGTCAAGCAAGGTGAATTAATAAATGCACTATGCAATGAGCGGGTTAAAAGAGAGTCCGAGAGGTTAGGAAGCAACAATCAAGTGGACTCACGATCTTAAATATCAGAGTCAATCGCGGATTCCCAAGATGAGGTTTGCATTGAAGAATCGGATGTAGAGGCAGTAACTCCTGTACGGGTAATAGTTGATGATAATGATTCACCCATCCGTTTAAATATGACCATTGGTGCAATTCGTTTGGTTGCAAGTGTTGAAGATGAAGAGGAGAATGTGCCTATGATCCCAGTCCAGTTAGGTGAGTTCAAGACTGAGAGGGCATTGGTGGATCATGGGGCAAGCATAAGCATATTGGCTGGTTGAGTGTTTGATGATTATGATTTTGGTGAGCTTGAAAAGGTGGACACCACGGTTGTGCTTGCAGACGGTTCAAGGAAACCATCTAGGGGGATGTTGAGAGGAATTGCTGTAAGAGTAGGGGATTGTTATTACCCCGAAGATTTCCTAGTTGTGGACCACACGCCGTCCAATGTTGAAGGACAACTGCCGGTTATCTTAGGCCGACCATTCTTGAAAACCGCGAAGGCTACCATTGATTGCAATGCTAGTACTGTGAATATGGTCTTCGGGTCACATAAGTTTTCCTTAAACTTTATGTCTCACACTTATGCTTATTCTAATATTGTTAACAAGTGTCATCCTCCAATTAATGAGGATGTCCCGAAAGAGAGTGTTGCTATGATTGACAGGTCGAAGGATGAAAAGGTCGTGAAGGATAAAGTGGTCAAATCACCGTGGTGGCTCAAGATGAGAAACAAAAAGAGATCAGTCAAGTTAGAAAAGGAGTCACCAAAGGATACAACCAAATCCAAGAAGAGACCACTTGAGGTGAATATAGGTGAGTTCTCACAGTTGAAGGAAAAGAAGAAGCCCGCGAGGAAAATTAAGGGTGAATTTTCACAGTCGATAGATTTCGATAACCCAGATCATTTGGATGCCATATGGAGTGAAGGATGGCAGTGGGATACTAACCATTCACCAGCACAAGTGTTCTTTGCATGAGAGATGCCATTTAAACCACCTTGAGCATATCAGGTATGGTCTGGCTGAAGACCTATAAACTTAGCGCTCTCGGGAGGCAGCCCGAGGTTGTAGAGTAGTGTATATTTGTTTTGTTTTTGTGCGAGGTTATTTTTGCAGGTTACCAGGTTATTAATCTCTATGGATGCAATGGTCTAAGTGTGGGGATGTTTGGTGAAGACCTATAAACTTAGCGCTCTCGGGAGGCAGCCCGAGGTTGTAGAGTAGTGTATATTTGTTTTGTTTTTGTGCGAGGTTATTTTTGCAGGTTACCAGGTTATTAATCTCTGTGGATGCAATGGTCTAAGTGTGGGGATGTTTGGTGAAGTCCCTGTACGTTCTAGTTGCAATTGCGGGCAATGCATGGATTAGAGTTCAGTCAGAACTATCCATACTCAATCTCCATTTGGACGGGGATGATTTGCACACTAATTGTAGAGATTGACCCAAGTACTTGTTGGACACGGCCGCGAATGAAATGCTATACGGTCGTAGTGGAACTTGACACATGAGGCTTCTATGCTTTAAACCAGGGGAGTCTGTTCCACTTTTATTATTGCATTTTTATTCGTGTTTTTGGTGGTGTTAAACTCTATGTGTTAGGGAATGTGTTTTAGTTATTTGTGTTAGGGATTGGCCGCTTATGGGATGGTTTGGTTGTTATTCCTGGGTTTGTTTTAAAAGCACTATACATTGGGGACAATGTCGCCCAAGTGTGGGGATATGGAAACCCGGGAAGGAAAAGGTTTGGGACAGAGTTTGAAAGAGGTTGGAAGTGATTGAAAACTGAAAAAAAAATTGAAAAAAAATTGAAAATTTTAAAGAATTTCATCGTCTTAAACGAACTAAATGGATACGAAAGCCGAACGTTTCAATCACTAATGGGTTCCTTGCCGGTTGTAAACTAATATAGTCCCTTGTCATGGTCGTTCCTTTAAGTTTCATGAGAGTTGGTCCGACAGGTATTCCTAGGATAAAAGAATTGAGAAGAGATGTCTATTTAGGGGTAACATGCTTTAGATTGCATACGCTACGTGTCGGCAGCCGGTTTACCCTTTCTTGGTGAAAATTTTGAGCCTGTAGAATGATAGAATGATATTACATATTAATTCATTTGTTGAGAGCAGGCCGCATGTTGTTCTGTGTTAGAACTTGTATGATTTGATACATGCTGAGACTGTGGTTTGATAAGTGCACGTAAATGATAAAGGCATTAGGATATACCTTACACCCGTTGTGTTTGTTTTTATGTTTACCTAGTTATCACCCTTAGTAGCCCTGTTGAGCCTATTTACCTTTCGTTTGTCCACCTAATGTTAATTGTTTGATACCGACCGTGAACGACAAATTTTGAATAAGTGAAAAAAAATAATAAACGAAGAAAAGAAAAAAAATGAAAAAGAAAAAGAAAAAAAAAACAAAAAAAAAAAGAAAGAAAGAAAGAAAGTTTTGTGAAGATTGTTTATGTCTTGAGTAGAAACTTACCCAAAAGTGTGTTAGTCGTTGTGTTTGCAAATAAAGTTGTCGCGGTTTGCCGTTTGTTTGTCGCCACATAAAAAAATATAAATATAAGGCAAAAATTTCTCACCTTTAGCCTAAGCCCAAAACCGAAAGTCCTTTTGATATGTGCCGTGTCATATGATACAGTGGAGGTGTGATTGTCATACAAGCTTATGATTATAGGATTTCATGTTTTGTTTTGAGTGTTATACATACTAGCACATGACACGCTAGTTCAGTTTTTAAACCGAGAGGAGAGTTGATTGTGATGGGCGTGTAGCATGTGAATAATCCTAAGCATGTTAGTTTTGAATAGACAAGTCTTGAGTTTTAGAAAGTGCATCAATTGCTTGTCGGACCGTCAATCTTGATTGGGTCAGTCTATGGGATGGGTATGACTTCGGACTTAAATTGTAGCATCGGTTAAGGGGTTTAGAGGTGTTGTTAATATGATGAGTAGTTCCGTAACGGTTTTCTTGAGGACAATCAAATGTAAGTGTGGGGATATGATGGAGAGTGTGAAACATGAGTGTTTAAGTGCGTATCTTACATGTTTTGTTCGGTTCTATGTGATTATACGTGTGGAATTAGTTTATTGAGAGTGTTTGTATGTTTGCAGGTAAAATGCGTAATTTGGATAAAGTTACGGGGTTTAAAGATTAAGCGGAACATCTGATATTGATAAAGGAAGCATATGCAACTTACCTACAACTTACGTATCAAAGGAAATTCCAAAGGGATTTTAGAAAAGGTTTTAAAAATAAAATCCTACAAGGGAGGTGCATACATGGGGACTGATTGGACAGCAACTTACTATAATTCTTTCAACTATTCATCAAAGGATTGAGGAAGGGTGCAAAGTGTAAGTTACAATGTGAACACATTAAATGCAATTCACCTTTTGGTAGGACTTCACGTGGGCTTCTTGTGTGGTGGCATGACAAATGAGAACATACTTAAATGCAAATAGCATTCACATTCACATTCAGGTACACACGCAGACAAGGAGAAGCAAGGCACATGTGAGAAGAATATTATTTTTAATGAATCATCATCATAATATTAAAGGGGAAGCTTTTGTTTTTTCGAAGGGGGGGCTCTTGAATATTCTACCAAGCTTTTGAAGGTTGTTCACGCGTCATGAGCGGTTAGTCGTCTCGTGACCGTCTCCGGGAATAGGGTTTGTGTTAGAACTTTGGGTTTGCTTATGTTTACAACTTTTTGGATTAAGATTTAACTAATCATTCGGTTAGTCTATCTTATTGTTATTTGTTTTGATTAAACAATATTTAATTATCGTATTCATTCATGTTCATTAATTATTTGGTTTGTTCATCAACGACCGGGATTAAATTCTAGGTTGTCATTGTTTTAAACCTTTAATCATTGAATGTGTTAATGTTTATGAAATTTAAAATTGGTAATTAATTGGACTACTATTCATTTGCATCAATCTTTCGGTTTCGATCGTGGATCATCGCAATCAAATATATTATTTGTTAATTATTTAACAAAACAAGTTTTCAAATCATGTCTATGTGATTTCCAATTGGTCGTAACTAAGTAACCTGATTTTATATATAACCTGAAAACCCGGAGATTGGTCCCCTTTCTCACAATTGTTTACAAATCATAATTTACATTTGTTTTCACAATCATTCTCAAACTGCAAAAAGCAATTAGTTTAGAAATAGATAATGGTTAAAGCAACGAACTTTCATACTTTTCACTAATTCCCCGTGGATTCGACACCCTACTTGCCATTTACTAGTAAAAGGTGAATAGGACACTATTACTTCATTTTTGACCGACCTTACGACATCGATCACCTGCGTCAATGTCTATCATCATTGACTAAGTGTCCAGATCCATTAGTCCACTCTCGTCCTCTGCGGCACGGTGTGAGGCTTGTCAAACCTAATAGCGCTATTTAACTAATGACCCGTTCGCCATTGGCCTGGCGATTAAGTCGATATAAAAATGAGGGACTTCATGATAGAGTTTTGTCTAGTAAGTTATATGTTGTCATCCTTCCTATGGAGGATGGAGGTACGTATTCTACCCAAGGAGAACACGCAGGTTTTAATGTTGTCATCCTTCCTATGGAGGATGGAGGTACATATCCTACCCAAGGAGAATATGTAGGTTCAATTCTAGTTCCTTAACCCATTCCCAAACTATCGGAGTCCCATGCCTTGTAGAAAGTGTGAACTCACCTTAGGTTAGCTCGGCAGATACACGAAAATGTCACTTGAGCTATGTGTGGTCAACCACGTCCTAACATGCTTACCATACGAGTCAGGTCTATGTTCAAGTAGTGCATATAAATTTACACATAAGCTAACAGGTTACGAACACGTAATGATCACATTCAACACGTTAACATTCAAGTACACATAATGTCCAATTTGTGCGACTCAGATGATTGGGCTCGCACAAGTTCAACGGCCCAATCATCTTGTGCGATTCAATAATTGAAACCCAAAAACAATTCGGCCCAACCTGTTGTACGTCCAGCACAATCTTGTGCGACTCACAACGGGTTGTGCAACAGAAACCAAACCCGGCCCAAAACATGCAATCCAAACCTATTCAGCCCAAACAATTAAACCGATAATCAACTTGTGCGGTCCATTTAGTCTTGTGTGATTCCAGCTTAGCTTGTGCGATCGGGTTTGGGCTGTACGGCCCACTAACATAACAAAGTTTAATCTATTGTGCGGCCAAATATATTGTGCGATTAGCACCGTCTTGTGCGATCCACAATTTATTGTGCGGTCATGCATGTCTAAATTGTACTGTGTGTTTTAATCTGTTGTACCTAGCTTGTGCGATTGCACTTGTGCGATCAGATCAGATCTTGTGTGATCTGATCTTGTGCGATCAAGGGAGTCTTGTGTGATCAGGTTTGTTATCCGAAATTCATGGGAATTGGTTCACCATTTATTTGCAAATCAATTCTAAGAGTTTCCTAACTTGCATCCATCAATCAAAACAATTAAACGGTTTCCAATCATGCAGATCATCGATCAAATATCATTCATCATTGAATCCATATGAACCCTAAACAATTATCTAATCATAACAACTCATCATCATCTACATCAAATCAAATAGTTTGGTTAACATTAATATGCAATACTCATCATGCAACCATTTGAATCATAACAGCCGATTACATCTATTTGGTTCTCGATCAAAATCATGAAATCCGATTCATATGAACATCATCACATAAACCCTAATTCTAGACCAATACAAATCTTATAATCATCACGTAGGTTCGGTACAATCATTCAGAAACACCAATCAACCTGAGCCAGATCGCACAATAAGTCATCATACAAATCTAAACCCTAAACATCATGTGAAATCATACTAATCCACTCATCATGCATTGATTTACCAAATCATCATCCAAGATCATAACAATCACAATATCAAGTATCATGTATTAACAAGTTAACCAATAATGAGATACTAACCAAAGGGTAGAATGTGTTGGCTTGATCGATGCAAGAGTTTCGGCTGCCTACTTCGAGTTAGAGGGAGGAAAGAACTAGGGTTTGGTGTGTGTTGTGTTTTGCAAGTAATGAGGAACAAAACCCCACAAGAGGTGATTGTATGCGTATAAAAGGAGTGGGCCGAACCCTCTACATGGGCTGCCCTTTTGGTTTCGAGTACAAGAAGTGTGGGCTGAGAAGGGTGTGGAATAAAAGCCCAAAGGCTTGTGCGATCGGATTAAAGTTGTGCGGTTGGGTTCGTGTTGTGCGATCACATTATATATATATACATACATTACACACATTCATATAACATGTAACATTTATTCATTAAAACCAACATATCAATTAGTCACATAGAGTTCGTACATGTTACATCAAACACAAGTATAGGTTCTGGAATACGAGTTGTCACATCCACCTTCTTAGGATCAACCACTGGATTACCTTGTGGATCCAAATAACATTCTTGCTCAGCATCCCATCTTTTTGCTTTTTGTGCTTCCTTAAAAGGAGCACTCAACTTTCTGATTTCAAACCGAGCATAATCTCTCTGCCATAGTTTATCATCAACAACTTCAGCTACAAATGCGGATCCAACATAATCTTTTTCTGGAAGAACTTTGCTCTAGTCATAACCCTCGTCGTCCTGAATAACTACTAGAGCTCTTGACTTTTCTTTTGATGATCCATCATTGATTTGCTTTTGGTTCAACTTTGTTGACTCGCTGTTGCGATGATAGATTGCTTTCTGATAAAAATCATCTTTGAATGGATTCACAACTTCATCAATTTGCCTATTTGTGCATTTTCTCTTGAAGTGCCCTTTTTGTTTGCACTTGAAACAGGTAACTTTCGATTTATCGAATCCCAGTTTTGTATAAGCAGTTCCCAAACATGATCTTCTGGTGATTTCCATAAACCTTTGTGCTCTCCTCATAGTGCTAGCCATGCACCATTTTATGTCTATCAGCTCCATCTCCTCTGGATCGATCTGGTCATAATCTTCCTTTGTCATATTCGGGTTTCCAACCTTACCCGCGATTAGACTTTCGTACGATTCCAGGATAGATGCTAAAAACAATATTTGTTGCTTGGCAGCTTCTACATTCAGACTTTGAGAGTTTTTCAGATCTATGGCGATATTGCATTGAACTATATTTGGATTTGACGAATTTGAAGCGAATGAATGATAACCCGGATCTTTTGAAAAACTGTGTTGAGATGAATCCTTTGAATTTCCAGCACTAAATGCCGACTTTGATGCTTGATCCATCATGCTTCTTCTGTAGCATAGATCGACATTTTGTTGATACTGTTGATTTGCTATTTTGTTCTGCTTTTGTATTTCCAAATCATAACCTTCAAGCTTCTCAATTAACCAATCAAGGGTCACTTTGTTCATATCATTGCTGTTTTTGAGTATCATGACATAGTTTGACCAATCGTTTTCATTTGGAAGAGCTTCGGTCAACCTGTCAATGATCTCTTCATTATCTTTGGAAACACCAAACCTTTCTAGTTTGAGTTTAAGATGGCAAAATCTTTCAATCATCTAAGGTACGGTTTCACCTTTCATGCATGTAAACAAATCAAATTCTTTTTCCAATAACAATCGTTTGCTTTTGATAATTTCATCACCACCCGTACATTTTCTCTCTAAAGCTTCCCACAAACCTTTTGAAGTAGTTTCATCAAGTAATGAAATAATATCATCTCAAACATATTGATACAGCAATGTAATCATTTTTTGTTCAGCACACATGTGTTTTACTTCTTGATCTGAATTATTCAATTGTCAATAAGATTCCACCTTGTTTTGTTGGTTCTTTATATCCTAACTTCAATTTTAACCAACTATCATGAGCGAATGCTTTTACCCAACCCTCAAATCGCCTTTTCCACCAGTTATAGTCCTCGATATTCATTCAAATTGTTGACTTTTGTTGGTTTCCGTACACATTATCATATTTCAAATTATCTGAAATTGTTTTTGAAATGCTGCTAGTCTCCGACTTTGTTTCAGAAGTGTAAGCGTTATAAAATGTGTTGTAAAACTCTTCGCCAGCGCCCGACATCTTTGAATTGTGTCTTGATATTTGCACCTTGTATATCACCTCGAATCACCTGCAAACGAACACACAAACGATCAGTTTAAAACAACCGATCGGACGGGGTCAATAAAAGTCAATCAGATGACTTTGGATCGGATCACTAGGATCGAACCAGGGGCACAGCATGTGAGGGGCGGGGGGCGCTCAACCCCTCGAACTTTTCGGTTAGTAGTGTTACGTATGTGTTTTTCGTATAGAAATTTTTAGGGATATACGTTTACGACCCCCCGTGTCACGACCCCCGACCCACCCTGGACGGAATCGGGTGCCGCGAACAGCCCAGTGGTACCGGTGATTATTTTGAAAACGTTGCAGCGGAAATTTCATCAGGACCGTGAGTTAGGAAAAATATCAGAGTTTAGAAACACCGGATTTTATTTATTAAATAGATGGAATAAATCCATGTTTTATAAAGGTAGCTTAAATAAAGATAAATTTTATTACATAAAATAATATTTCTTAATTTGATTTAATTAATAAATAAGCCACTTCTTGATGCCTTTCAGTGCCGTATCCATCTCTTACTCCAATCTACTGTAATTACCTGAAACGCGTTTTAAAAAGGTTTTGTCAGCGGGAAATACTGAGTGAATCATTCTATTTTACTAAAACGACAGGTTTGTTATAATTTACAGTATTAAGGAAGATTACAATGTTTCTGATATCAAACCAATTACCCACAGTACTTTGTCACTCGACCCATTGGCCCATTCGTCCAATGGTGTCTGTGATTATGGTCATATCACCCCTTGGCTGCCCCAATGGTGAAGATTATCAAGTAATGTATACAAAACCCCACATACCGGCTGTAATATGGTGATTACATAAACTTAATCCCTGTAATTATAACTTTGAAAATAAACATGCTTTTGTAAACAAATTTGATAAAAAGAGAATGACTCACATTATAATCATGCAGATTCATACGGGCAAAGTTTAGTCTACAGATAAGCCTTGATATATTGCAGATTTATACAGGCAGAGCTTAGCCTATTGATTTAGCCTTGTAACCTAGTGCACACGAACTAGGTAGATAACTTAATACAACATTTACGATAACTCACGAGATCAAATTCTCACAACAAACGACAAAGTGCGATACTTAAACATCCTAATGTGGGCGGCACTTAAACATCCATTGGATATATTGATCGGTCGGAAAATGAATCGTAATAGCGATCGAGTTAATACCCTGTATCGTAGCAGCACCCCCTCTACTAATTAGTGATTTTGTGACTGTTTCGACTATAACTCGACGTACAGATTGAATTTGATCATCGTAATAAAACCAGAAATCAAGTGCCACTGCCCTCTATTTATACACGATTTTGACTTAGCTTACGGACCGTAAGCATAAACCCTTACGGTCCGTAAGGGTCACATTTTTCCTATATGGTTGCCACGTGTGGGACTAGGCCTGCTGAGTCGACGAAACGTTTAAATTCGATTTTTATAATAAGTTATAAGGATAATCGTTGAGTAGGGAATGCCCCCCCTGAGTTTTAGGGGCCCTGATCCTGATTCTGATTGTTCTGAAAATTTTAGGGTTTATGTAGGATTACTTAGGGGTCTTAACTAAGGTTTTCTTATGAACAAAATATAATAATAAATAATATTTTTGGTGAGAGTTGTTATGGTTTGGGATAAAAGGGAATAAAATAGTGAGAAAAGAGAATGAACCCACTTTGTAACTTTAGGGTTCAACTAGAAAGATTCCTGGTATAAATTTTTTGTTATTACTTCTGAGCTATATAAAAATATATAGTGCACTTGTGGTAAGTATAGTATCCTTAATTCAACCTTGTCCCGAAGTCCCGAGATAGAATCCCAACAACTTAGTCAGGCAGGGCCTTGACATGTGTTATGGGGCTCAGATCAATCGGACCGGGTAGCGGTGATCGGGAGTTAAAACACTTAAACAGGGCATAGCCTTATTATTATTATTATTTGGGTGAAAGTAAAATAAAGACACAGAATTTTGGAAAATTAGAAGATGGCGAAAGAGAGTAAGAGAAAGACAAGAATAGGATAACTGTGATTGAAATGTTAAGGCTATTTATAGTTGCTATATTGCTTCAATATTAAGCCAAGATGGCCACCTATCTTATACCTGTATTGTTCCACACATCACACGTATTTCATTTCAATTGGTTCTATTATTATATTTATGTGTTTATTCTTAAAGTTTTTTTATTATTTTATGTTTTGGTCTTATCACAAAGTACAAGTAACCAGACTAGGACATGATAGTTGAATGAAATTGGATTGGACATGAAACAAGTTTAATTTCAAATATATATATATATAAACAATATATGACACGAAAGTTTATATGGGATACGAAATTGTCCCTTTAAATTCTATGTAGACATTTGTTATAATTTCAAATATATATATATATATATATTATTTATTATTTTATTCTCATATTTACGTAACATACATAATTAGATAGAATATTGATTTTCTTTTTATTATTTTATTAGTTTATTACTTACGTAAGTTTTATTACTATTGTTATTATTTTATTAATTTATATAATTAATTTAACTGCTTTACTTATTTGGCTCATATAACTTTTAAAATATAACGTTCTAGAAAATAATAAATATGTCTTTAGAACGAGAATAGTTTTGTCTACATTTGGGTCTAAATTTCATTAAAAATATAGTAGGTTCAAAATACAATACATTTTATAATTTAATTATTATACAATTCTTAGGCCCATCTAAAAACTTCATATTTCTTACGGTCAACCTACCCGTAAGTTACCTGTCTAATAGTAAAAAAATTTATAGACTTTTATTTTATTAAAAAGGGCACTCATATACAAGCCAATTAATATAATATTTTGACCAACTATATAAAATAGTGTTTAAAACTATTTGGGTTGAATATATTTATATTAAAATAAACTAGTTACTAGTTACTAGTGGTTAATAATTTAACCAAACCTATAATTCTTATATAAAAATAGGGATGTTACACCCCGGTTTTCTAAAAAAAATTATGTATATACGTGTTCGACCCCCCGGTTTTCTAAAAAAAATTATGTATATACGTGTTCGACCTCCCCGGTTTTCTAAAAAATAAATTATATAACCCAAATAAAATACTAAATTAGCCCAAATAAAGGTGTGTTATGTATGTTTATCATAAGCCCAAAATACCCAAATCAAAACTCCTGGCCCATTTATGAAATTAAACCCAATATGAAACTAAACCCAATAATCAGGGGATTTCACTTGTTGCTTGTTCGACTGTGCGCAGACAGAAGAAACAGAAGAAAAAACGCAGGGGGCTGGAGGGAAAGCGACTGGCTGGCCTGCTGCTTGTTCGACTGTTCGACTTCCAGACTTCAAATTCGAGATTTCACTTGTTCAATCATCCTCAGGTATGTTAATTTTTTTGTTTAGGTTTGATGTAGGGCTCTAATTTATATGAATTAGGTTGAAATTAGGTGTGAGTTTTAGCCCTAAACCTGTTGAATCTTTCTCTAGCTATTAGAATTTTTGAAACTTAGGGTGATTTGTTCACTTTTGTTATTAGATTGCCATGGGGAAGAATAAATGCATAACCTCTTTTTTCAAAAGAAAGAATGAAAATGAAGAACAAGTAGAGGGAAATCAGGGAATTGTTGATGGAAACTGTCACGGCCCCCGACCCACCCTGGACGGAATCGGGTGCCGCGAACAGCCCAGTGGTACCGGTGATTATTTTAAAAACGTTGCAGCGGAAATTTCATCAGGACCGTAAGTTAGGAAAAATATCAGAGTTTAGAAAACACCGGATTTTATTTATTGAATACATGGGATAAACCCATGTTTTACAATGGTAGCTTTAATAAAGATAATTATATAAAACAATATTTCTAAATTTTAATTTAATTAATAAAATAAGCCACTTCTTGATGCCTTTCAGTGCCGTATCCATCTCTTATTCCAATCTACTGCAATTACCTGAAACGCGTTTTAAAAAGGTTTTGTCAGCGGGAAATACTGAGTGAGTTCATTCATTTTGCATAATGATGCATAGTTATTAATTAAAGCATAAGAGCGATTACAATGGCTTCTATCTTCTTTTTATCTGGCTTTCTGTCACAATGGTGACGATGGTCATACCACTATTAGATCAATGAACCTAAATAGTGATGATTATCCCTGTAGGTCAATGAACCTAACAGTGATTGTCCCGATTAGGTCAATGAACGTAACCGGACGAAAATTAGTAATGTGCACAATACCCCACTAACCAGTAATTCAAGATATCCACGACTTAGTCCCTGTAATTATAACTTTGAAAATAAATTGAGGTATTGTAAAACAGTTGATAAAAAGAGAATGACTCACAGATAATCATACGGATTCATACGGCCAAAGTTTAGTCTACAGATACACCTTGATATATTGCAGATTTATATAGGCAGAGCTTAGCCTATTGATTTAGCCTTGTAACCTAGTGCACACGAACTAGGTAAATAACTTAATACAGCATTTACGATAACTCACGAGATCAACCATCACAACGAATGACAAAGTGCTATGCTTAACATCTGTCGAATTAACGACTAATGACAAAGCATCACCCTAATGTGGGCAGCACTTAAACATCCATTGAGTACATTGATCGATCGGACAATGAATCGTAATAGCGATCGAGTTAATACCCTGTATCGTAGCAGCACCCCCTCTACTAATTAGTGTTTTTGAGAGTATTTGGACGATATCTCCGTGCCTGAGTCGAATTTTATCGTCGAACGAACGCACAGAAGCCAATCCCAAAGCCTGCTATTTATACCCAAAAATTTGCATTGCTTGCGCATAGTAAGGCTTAAACCCTTACGATGCGCAAGGGTCACAAAGGGGCTATTTGCTTGCTGCGTGTGTTTGGAGTGCAGGTGAGTCGACGGTTTAATTATTTTCAATTTAGACAACGTTTTAAATGGATAATCGTTCAGTAGGGAATGCCCCCCCTGAGTTTTAGGGGCCCTGATCCTGATTCTGATTGTTCTGAAAATTTTAGGGTTTGTGTAGAATCACTTGGGTGTCTCAATTAGGGTTTCCTATTAGATAAAATAATAAAATAAATAGGACTTTTAATGAGTGTTGTTACATCAGGGGTCCGGGTTTATACTTACAGAACGTTTTTAGGACATTTTTGTGTGAGTCGTTACATTCTCCCCACCTTAATAAAAATCTCGTCCTCGAGATTTACTGGAACAAGTAAGAATACTTTTTCTTTATCTTAAATTCCAGCTCCCAAGTGTATTTGGGTTATGATATTTCTTTTTAGATTTATGTTATATTTTAGTCAACAAAATGACACAGATTTAAATATCAAATTTTGTGAATATGAGTTGTACCATAAGTAGGATTCAATGATTCAACTGAATTAGTTTGAGAAATCGATGACAAACGAAATGAGATGAAATGATATAATTTCCAAGGTGACTAGGTTTATGCCGAAAGATATATGATCAATAGATATTTAAAATGAATGTGAAGGATTTTTAGAATCAATAAAATTCTTTGTCAAAAGAAAACTTACTTTGATTGGTAACTGAGAAAGACTTAGAATTGACAGGTTCCGAATGAAATAAAAGTATGAAAAAAATGATTTGTCAAATATTTATGATATGAAAAAAATCAAAGTGAGTGAATTGTAAAGATACACAAAAAGACAATAGAGTTAGTGTATTATTATTTAGAGTTTCAAGTTGTTTTAACATGACCAATTATTATATTATATTATTGTATCCTTGTCTAAACCGTATCTTATATATCAAATATTATTTGTTACGCATTTTTACTATATGTAAATAGTCACCACTTTTAAATAAATATTTTAGTATTTTACTATACTATGTAAAATAACTTATATTTACTATGTAATATATATTACAAAATACCGCAATCAAGTTATTACATTACAAAATATTTTAGTATTATTATTTTGTAAAGAAATCACTATTATTTATAATGTTAAATGAGAGTTATAAATAAAGGTGTAAAAATATTTATTGTATAAAAGTGTTTGTAAAATATTTGGTAAATATATAACACTTAATGAATCGATTCTATTTGATTACTTATTTTCATTTTGAAATCATATAACGTTGTGAATGTATTTACAAATGTTGTAAATAAGTGAAAACAAGGACTATTTATATATCATAATGTTCCCTTAATTCAATGTAGTTGATAACTATCATATTATTCTTATATGATTATTTTCTTTACAAAACATGTGATAGACAATTTATATAATTTTATTCGTCCCTCTAATTCTTTGTATTGTTTTATAAAAATATGATACAATATATATATATTTTTATATATAATTAAGATTTACTAAATAAGTATGATGACTTAATTTATATATATTAACTAGTTATTATCATGAGTGGATATTGGTTAGTGCTGCATTGTTTAAGCATAGGTGATCAGTCCATGCCTAACTAAGGCTAGGTTATCCAATACCTTCCCTTAATAATAATCCTAGTTATTTAAAAATAATATTAACACTACTATTATTAATATTTATTATTAATAATAAAATTATCAATAATAAATAACTAAACCATACTTTAAATGAGAGTATATTTCAAACATAGTTTTTATACCTATATAAAAATATAATTTCTTCACCGCAATGGTTTAAAATATAGTAATACTATATTTGTAAATTAGGTAATTCCATATATAATCAAGTTATATATAATGATTTTCGATCAACGATGATAGAGCAATAAATATTATGAAAGGCTTGATTGATATTGTAATAACTATTAATAGATATACCAAAATATGAATTTAGGTATCTGAGCACATAATTGTTTTGAGATTATTTGTATAGAATAAATCAACAAAGTGGATTTAATTTAAATATTTAAATCCGAGATTAGCACAATCTTCAGATCTTGTGAAAATGTCACCACAAGGTGATCGTGGTCAAAATAATTTAGTGAAGTCAAAGGCCAAGTAACCATGTTATAAAACAATTGAAGTGCTTGTTGGTACTATTTTGAATATGATAGCTTCAATCCATCATATGAAATTTTGAATTGAATACGTAATGCGGCAAATTCAAACAATTTAAAATCGGTTTAAACAGAACAAGTTTAAATAAGAAAGTTCGGACATGGTCATAACAGAAACCATGGATGCCAAAGAAAATGGAGTTTTTCAAAAATTTATTGACTCGATATTAAGAGTTATCGTTTAGTAATAATGCGGTTCACCATGTCAAAATCAAGTCTAACTAAAGGATATTTGAGTTTGGATAAAACGACAAATTAGAATGAAGTCCTCCAGTGGAATTCAGAAATTAAACGAACCACATGCGCAACAAACGGTGCATGTGTAACGTGTGGATTTACCAAGAAATGAAATGAATCAATATTTGCTACTATGAAATAAATTCTCCTGGTATGATGACCGTTAGGAAAAGTAGAAATGCGAATAGTCAACTTATCATATGCAGAAGTCAGAATTTTCAACAAAAGAAATATAAGAACTTCTTATTTGGAATTTTTGAGTGATAATCGTTATTAAATGACATTACCAGGGAATGTCAAATAAAATGAAATAGGAATTTTGTAAAAGTATATGACTCCTTTTTCAGTGCTAATACTTATGACTCTGATTAGACTGTGCACTGATGTTTGTGAAATTTAATTTCAACGTACCTCAACGATATTCATGTCGTTGGTAGGATCATGTGGCAAAGTGCTGCTTTTAGTTTTTCTACTAACAGAATTAACATTGGTGTTATCGTACCCAATTTATATTTTTCAAAGGTCTTGCCTTGAAAGTCGTGTGTGATATACTTTAATGTCTGTGAACGTAAAATTTTCATGTGTTTTCTCGTGCATTAGCACAACTTTTCATGCTTCTTCCTTGCGTTAATAGTTTATGGTAACGTATTAGAAATTCTTTATACTTTTGATGGTATCCCAACTTAATGGGTTTCTATTTGTGATTATTATCGCTTCGAGTTACAAGGCAGATAATCAAACGAAATAATGTTTGATATCGGAAAAGAGATTCCTGATAAAGATTTCTAGACACAGATGCTTATGCTGTATTCCATATTGTCTTTTTGGAATTTCTTATAGATATACATATCTATATAATCATATATTTCATATGCTGAAATAAACATATCATCTATCAGGTCAATGTATTTAACAGATTCATATTTCCAAAAACAATTCAAATATCAGGTCAAAATACTATTTAGGGAAATCTTGTCATTCGTTTGACATATTATATACCCCGTCTTATCCGATTCGCGCCGGAGCGGTAACCTCAGTATATCCGGACAAACTGGAGAGTCTGCTACACCATACCCAGTCTTGCCGGAGAAAATTTTCTATTTCCCATAAATAGTATCTTTTCAAAAAGTGCCTATCTTATTAGGGCTTTTATTCAGAATTAAGGAAATTTGTGACAGTGTCAATTTACTATTGATCATTCTTTCAACTAGTGACTCAGGTCATATTACTATTGATCATTCTTTCAACTAGTAAGTGTGGTCATATCACTGTTGATCATTCTCTCAACTAGTGACTCTGGACTTAGTTGTCCCGTGACATTATTTTATCAAATACATTACTTATGGCATACCAAAATCCATCATATTTATTTACACAAGTACTTAGCTTATCGTGAAGCTAATACTAAGGCATCTTTTCTTAAGTTCAAGTCTAAATACTATCATGTGTGCTACCAGTTAATAGCAATCTCCTAACTCTTTTATATAAATTTAGGCATTATTATCACAACACCTAAAGGCTTAAAGCAGTGGCTCTACTTAGTGGCTCTGATACCACCTTCTGTCACGGCCCCCGACCCACCCTGGACGGAATCGGGTGCCGCGAACAGCCCAGTGGTACCGGTGATTATTTTAAAAACGTTGCAGCAGAAATTTCATCAGGACCGTGAGTTAGGAAAAATATCAGAGTTTAGAAAACACCGGATTTTATTTATTGAATACATGGGATAAACCCATGTTTTACAATGGTAGCTTTAATAAAGATAATTATATAAAACAATATTTCTAAATTTTAATTTAATTAATAAAATAAGCCACTTCTTGATGCCTTTCAGTGCCGTATCCATCTCTTATTCCAATCTACTGCAATTACCTGAAACGCGTTTTAAAAAGGTTTTGTCAGCGGGAAATACTGAGTGAGTTCATTCATTTTGCATAATGATGCATAGTTATTAATTACAGCATAAGAGCGATTACAATGGCTTCTATCTTCTTTTTATCTAGCTTTCTGTCACAATGGTGACATGTCACAATGGTGACGATGGTCATACCACTATTAGATCAATGAACCTAAATAGTGATGATTATCCCTGTAGGTCAATGAACCTAACAGTGATTGTCCCGATTAGGTCAATGAACGTAACCGGACGAAAATTAGTAATGTGCACAATACCCCACTAACCAGTAATTCAAAATATCCACGACTTAGTCCCTATAATTATAACTTTGAAAATAAATTGAGGTATTGTAAAACAGTTGATTAAAAGAGAATGACTCACAGATAATCCTGCGGATTCATACGGCCAAAGTTTAGTCTACAGATAAGCCTTGATATATTGCAGATTTATATAGGCAGAGCTTAGCCTATTGATTTAGCCTTGTAACCTAGTGCACACGAACTAGGTAAATAACTTAATACAACATTTACGATAACTCACGAGATCAACCATCACAACGAATGACAAAGTGCTATGCTTAACATCCGTCGAATTAACGACTAATGACAAAGCATCACCCTAATGTGGGCAGCACTTAAACATCCATTGAGTACATTGATCGATCGGACAATGAATCGTAATAGCGATCGAGTTAATACCCTGTATCGTAGCAGCACCCCCTCTACTAATTAGTGTTTTTGAGAGTATTTGGACGATATCTCCGTGCCTGAGTCGAATTTTATCGTCGAACGAACGCACAGAAGCCAGTCCCAAAGCCTGCTATTTATACCCAAAAATTTGCATTGCTTGCGCATCGTGTAACAACTCTCACTAAAAAGTCATAATTATTATTTTAATTGTCTATTAGGAAACCCTAATTGAGACACCCGAGTGATTATGCACAAACCCTAAAATTTCCAGAACAATCAGAATCAGGATTAGGGCCCCTAAAACTCAGGGGGGGTAAACCCTAGTTGACGATTATCCTCGAAATCTCGTTGTCCAAATGTAAAACTTCGAATTCATCAAGTCAGCTGAGCTAGTCCCAAACGTGGCTACTCTATAAACCTATTTTCGACTCTTACGCATCGTAGGGGTTTAAAGCCTACGATGCGCAAGCTTGTTAAAGTCCCATACGCATCGTAAGGGTTCTAGGCCTACGATGCGTAGGGCTGACCAAAATTTGGGTATAAATAGAGGGCCTCGAGACTTGAATTCTGTCTTTGAAACGACGTAAATTCGTTTTACGTAGGCCGAGTTATAACAGAAACAGTCCACAAAACACACACTAATCACGAAGTGCTGCCGCAATCAGGGTAATAACTCGATCGCTATTACGATTCAACGTCCGATCGATTATAACTATCCAACGATTGTTTAAGTGCCGCTCAAATTGAGTTTATACTTTGTGATTCATCGTGATTTCGACTTGAATGTTTGAGTACTGTTCGAACTCGGACTATACTCTGTCATTCGTTGTGAATCCGCTGAATTGTTAAGTATTGCACTTGTAAATCGTTGTGAGGGTTTAATCTCGTGAATTGTCGTAACTGCTGTATTAGTTACTAACCGATTTGTGTGTGCATTGTTATTTAAATTAGGTTAATCAAGGCTAATCAGTAGACTTATACTCTGCTCGTTAAATCTACAATGTGAGTCATTCTCTTTTTATAAAAGTTGTTTACAAAATCTTATTTATTTCAAAGTTATAATTACAGTGATTAAGTTTATGTAATCACCAAGTTACAGCCGGTATGTGGGGTATTGTGCACATTACTACTGTTGTTGTCACTTTAGGTGGGCGAACCTAATTAGTGATATTCGTCATTCATTGGGGCAGCCAATGGTGATATGACCACAGTCACCGAAATGAGTCGAGTGACAAATACTGTGGGTAGTTGGTTTGATATCAGAAACATTGTAATCTCTCTTAATACTGTGAATTATAACAAAAAAAGAGTCGTTTTAGCAAAATGAATGATTCACTAAGTATTTCCCTGCTGACAAAACCTTTTTCAAACATGTTTCAGGTGATCTGTTGTGAGCAAAGGAAAAGTGCTATGGAGCACTACAAGTTTAGAAAAGTGGCTCAATGTAAATAAATAAAGAAACATGTTTTGAGAAATAAAGATTTCCCAGTGAAATCACTTTACTGTAGTAATGGGATTTATCCCTATAATATATATATAAACGAGCAGTTTTAATATTAAACGATCCTGTTTAAAAAGACTTCCGTTGTCATTTAATTGTATACCACTGGATTTCCTGCCTCGCGGCTCTGGACCAGGTCAAACCGGGGCCGAGGGCCGTGACAGGAAAAGGTGGTATCAGAGCCACTAATTTAAGCTTACTATTGATTTTAGCCTATTAAAGTTATTGAAAGATACTCATGAAATTTAATTGCCATTCTGTGAAAACATGTTTTATTAACTGATTAATTGTTGAGTTACAGTATGGGTGAACAAAAGCTTTCTGCTATCTACCACAAATTAGATACTGCTCCCACAGAAAAAGGAACCTCTTCCTCCAAACACCCAGCAAATCTGGAAGAAGGAATTTTTGTCCGTAAAGCAAACTATGAAAATCCTCTCACCCAAGATAAAAGAAATTCGATTCTTAGAAAGGGAGAGAAAATAAAGAAAACCCAAGTCAAGAAAGTGAGGTTTAATCCAGAAATCCAGGAATTAGGCAATAGGCCACCTTGGGAAGACACAGTAGATGAAAAATGGGCAAACCTTTATATGCTAGCTACCGTAGCAGAGAATGCAAACCTCTAAACTATCAATAAAACTGGTCTAGTAGAAAATTAATACCCAGTAAATAAATAAATTATAGTGTGTTCTCTTTCCTGTAGTCTTTTGTACAAATCAGTATGCAATAAAACTTTAATGTTTATTTGTAAAACTTTGTTCCAAAGTTTTAACTTAACATTTTTGTGCATTTTGCATATATGCTATCCAGCATGAATGAGATATCGGAAGCATTTCAGAATCTCAACCTCTACCCAGTACCAATTAAAGTCTCCCACGACTTTACTGGTTATATTGCTGACATAGAGGAACCTCTGGAATTCCAAGCTCCTCCGCTGGAAAAAGCAAAACTTAAAAAGAAAAGAAGGTATGTAGGATGGAGGAAAGTGCGCAGGAGAAAGCCGGCCACTAAGAAACTCCCCAAAATAGAAAACCCTATAGACAAAGGAAAAGGAATCGAAATCGGAGAAAGTTCTAAACCAGCAGAGATAGAAATCAGGAAAGATTCTAAACAAAAAGGAATAGAAATGGGAGAGAGCTCTAGACAATCTGAAGAACTCACATTTCAAGACGAAATAGACCGTTTACTGGCAAATTGTGATGTCATTAGCCCTATCCATAATAATCTATATCCTTACCCAGCCGAAAACCAACTTCCTGTAAATCTGGAACCAGCTATTCCAGACCCACTAATCCACACTCGACTTTTAGTCCAAATGGAAGAATGGTGGACAAATGACTGGCAATTTGAAAATATAATCAATAGTCCTTATTCCTTCCTTCCACAGTTTGATCCAGAACCTATCCCCAATCCTCCAATGAGCAACGAAAACTTAGCTGAACTCCGTCAGTTCGGTGAAGAGCTAATAGGTACAGGGAAAAGGATCCGAGAAATGGGGGAACGAATCTCCTGGAAGTACGACGAAAGGGAGCGTCGCTACTAAACTGCCAGTTGACCAAAAGAATAGTGGGGTTGGGAAGAATGTCTGTATAATAATAGTAGTAGTTAAATATAACTCTGTAAAATGGGAAATAAAACATTGTAAGATAAACAGTGAGTATGGATGCCTATATAATATCTAAAGCAAAATAGAAGTCGAAACATCGACAATTTTGGATATATATATCTATGTCGTAAGATTTTATGTGCTTCTGTGTAATTGTTTTATTTTATCATTTGATACTAATAGTTCTATTTATAATAATTATCAGATGGAAAATGCTAATAATGAACCAGTAAATGAAGTTAATCAATCTGAGCAACAACCGGGGGATCAATATATGACTAGGCAAGATATCGAAAATATTGTTGCTCAAGTATCACCCTGGAAGGGGGTGATGCGATTTGGTAAGAAAGGCAAGCTAAGCCCGAGATACATAGGACCTTTTGAGGTTATCGAACGTGTCGGGTCAGTTGCTTATAAGTTAAACTTGCCTGAAGAACTTAGCGCTATCCATAATGTGTTCCACATCTGTAATTTGAAGAAATGTTTCGCTGACGAATCACTGGTTATACCGCATACGGATATAGATATAGATGAAAGCTTGAAGTTTGTGGAAAAGCCATTGTCAATTGAGGACCGACAAGTGAAGAAGCTTCGAAGGAAGCATGTACCTATTGTTAAGGTCAAATGGGATGCCCGTAGAGGTCCTGAATACACATGGGAGGTAGAATCCACGATGAAAGAAAAATACCCTAATTTGTTTCAGTAAATCTCGAGGTCGAGATTTCTTTTAAGGGGGTGAGGATGTAACACCTCGAAAATTTACGTCCAATAATGTCTTGACACGTGTCATAGGCTTTGAATATGTGAAAACATACTTTAGAGGGACTAAAGTTGACATACAGTGAAACTATGTGATTGTAAGGGTCCAAAGTGTCAACATTGGATAAATAGGCCCTACAATAACCCTACATGGTGTTTATAACCTTAAACGGATAGATCATGGATCATACGAAGCGAAAAATGAAAGAAAGTGAGGAATTACAAACTACAGGGGCTAAATGTGTCAACATGTTGAAAGTATACCTCTGAGTGATCCTTTGGCAAACCCGAAGCTTTGTAATGATAAAATATACTCACTAGATTATGTGGTAAAATTTTCATGAAGTTTCGTTATCGTATGAGAAAGTTATGGCCAAAACCGTACACGAAGGGTTAATTGCGTCAACGTTGAATTTCGTGACTTTTCGGGTAAGCACAAAGTTAACCGAGGACCTTACCATGTTTGTAAAAATACCAAGGTCCTTAAAAATCAGGTTTTAAGGTCTAATGTGCAAGAAATAGTGTGAAAACGACGTTTGGAAGGACCAGGGACCAAAAGTGCAAAATTGAGAAAGCTGATAACAAGCTTACGGACCGCAACCTTGTGGACCTTACGGTCCGTAAGCTAGTGCCCAGCACCAGAAAACGCACAGGTGCCGGTTACAGGTCTGTTATGTGTTGTTACCAGCTGTTGTCGACTAAGGGAGCTCACCAATCAACTTACATGCATTTAGGGACATGTGTGCACTTCTTATAACACCACCAAACCTCTGTAACAGCCTATAATCAGATCAAAACTTGCTTTAAAGATCACCATAGTTGCAAACCTTGAACACTTGCACTTTCAAAATTCACAAGATCAACTTCTGAAGCTTTCTGGACGACAAGGCAACTTCCTAGTGATCTCTAAGCTTTATTAGGATCATTGTAAGTATTCATATCCTTCTCAAATCCGTTCTAGCTTAGTTTATTAACCGAAAGTCAATATATCGTAAATCTAGTTTGACTTTGTGATTAAACGAAATGTGCTCAGTCTTTTCTCAAATTGAAGGTACCTACAAGTTGGTATTTATGTGGGTACCAAACCCTCAAAAGGGTATTTACAGATTCCCACTCTAAATATGTTAATTGTCGAGTCAAAGCTTGTTTCAAAAAGTCAACAGAATGTGTTTTTGCAAATTTAAGCATGATTAACAATGTAGGCTACATGCAACCTGTTTGATCATCAAAATAACTTGGTAATTAATGTAAGAATGTGTTTCAACATGATCAACTCGACAATTTTCAGTTTAAACCCGAATCGGAACCGAAAGTCACATAAATTGACTTTTTCGTTGACTTTCAGTTCTGATCCGTGCATGCATGTTTGAGATCTGCATTAGAGCTTATTTTGGACCAATTTTTATATAAGTTCAACTCTCTGAGATTTTACAACTTGGTTCAACACTTATCCGATGCATATGCATGTTTCCGATTTATGCTTAAAGTTGACTATTTTGCCCTTTTTAATATAAAACGCGATTTTTGAAAAAGTGGAAGAGTAGAAACATTTGTTACTGATTTTTAAACTTGCACCGAAAATTTGATATCATTTTGTGGTCCAGTTTAAGAGTTATGCTCATTATCGTAATTTGCAAGCTTTATGTTACATAAACGGCGTAATTAGCGCATAGCCTATTTTAACCCACTTTTTGGTATCAAACTTTTTACCCACTGATGTTATATAATATTTTGGGATTTTTGAAGATTTTTATTTAATTTTTGGCTGAGCATAACATAGGTCTCTAAGTTTAATTCGGTAAATACCGATTTTGCCCTTTTCGTCCATAAAACGAGTTCTACAAATCCTTTTGACCCCAAACCTTTTTCTACTGATTTTATTTGTTAAATAAAATATTTTGAGCCTTCTGGAATTATAAAAATCTCAGCTTTCTTTTAAAAACCCGGAAACGGCTCTAAATCGCCTTTTTAAGCGTTTTCATCGCATAGTATGTACTATAACCATATTAAACATATAAGGTTGGCACCTACTGATGTTTTTAGTATATTTTCATAAAATAACAGTAAGTACAAGTTTATAAACCCAGGTTTCCAATTTTGACATTTTTAGCCCTTGTGAAATTACCAAAATACCCCTAAGGTGCATAGTTTGGTTTTAAATGATAAGTTTTACATATGGGTCAAACTCTACTGTTATAACATGATAAATTAAGTATATTTACTGTATAGATCAGACCCGTAACTCAGATTTACAAATAGACTATTTTATATTCTTTTAAATGACCAAAATGCCCTTATGAGGCATAAGTTGAGTTTAAATCCGTTTCGGGCATAATAGAAGATATCTTGCTGATATTATAACATATTTAAAGCATATTAACTCAGGGAACTTGCATATGACTCTTTTGGTTACCCGTAACGCCCTTTTCGCGTTCGGTTCGGTTTATGTAACTGGTTTGCATAAATTGACCGAAACGGGTCAAACATTATCATTTTTGTCTCAAAATCCAGAATGTGTTTAGTATACCCATATTATACAAGTCTTCAAACTTGTTGGGTCTAAATCACATTCTATCCGGTCTTCGCTTAATCATGCGTTTGAACCGTATCGTCCTTAAAACTAACCGGTCTAGGCTTACGCTTAAATAAAGACCCGTTAGAAGTCTAATAGGTTATTATAAACCTTTTGTTCCAGAATAGAAGAACCAGTAAAAGCTACCTTCGCTTGCTAGTTGTGAATTTATACTTACAAAGGTAAATACTTTTTGACTTATTTTCCCTATACGGGTTTGGGTTACGGTATATAGAATACCGCTTGATCGAGCATCAAATCTTAACATCTTTGGGTGGTTTAATTGAATAAATTGATCGGCTCGTTTAAACAGTCTTGTTCACTTAAAGCCTTTGGGGGGTTAATGACCATGTCCCGGATATCCTTGGCATCATCTTACGAGATGGCCACGACCTGAGCACGGGGTGTAGGCGTACACCTGTCAGTGTATAACTCTTTAATGTGGTGTGTCTATCGATCTTTAACCCGGACAAGATCCGGGCTACTGAACGCACAAGTAACATGTAATTCGTTCACAAGTTTATATTAAATAATTATCCCAAGTTAATAAAAATGTTTTGTGCCATGTGCATTCAAATCAATTTTCAACCTTTTCAAAACGAGTCAGTTAAATTGTATTTACCAGTGTAAACTGACGTATTTTTCCCAAAAGGTTAAGTGCAGGTACTACACGTAATAGGCCGGCTGTCTTCTAGAGCGTCCACAATAAGTCTCGCAAGCTTGGACGACAATAAACTGTTGAACAACATCTTATTTTGTTTTGATCCGCCTGTGGATCCGTTTCAACTATTGTGATATTTAAATATTACACTTTATTAAAGTTGAAATGAATCTATCTTTGCTTCCGCTGTGCATTTATATATTGTGTGGTTTGTCTATGATGATGCCAACTACGTCACGATACTCCCCACCGGTGACACATGGAAGATAGGGGTGTGACAGGATGGTATCAGAGCCAACGCTGAGTGAATTAAACACTAGCCTTTTGTGTTTAATCTCAGTTACACAATTGCACATTCCTCGATTCTCGAGTCTAGACAAAGAACTTAGGAAACTTCCAAATTTTTGGTCTTATTTTCTAACTTTGTCTTATATATATTTTGTTGTATCACTTGTTTGTTTTTGACAGGTAGTTAACATGCCACCACGTATGAGAGGACGAGGAAGGGGAAATGGAGCACATGTAGCTCGAAACGACCACGAGGCCGGACCGTCACACCGGCGAACACCTTCGGACCACCATAACACGGATACTCAAAACTTTTGGAGGCCTTTCACTGATTCAGCCAGGCGCTCAGTTTCACTGAGTACCTCACCTTCCATCCCACACTCTTTTGGGCCTCACTCAGAAAATGAGCCCCATAATTCCCACCAGTCCTACTTACCTCTTCAAGGACACCAATCCCCTTTTGACTACCCAGCACCTGCCTTTCAGGGCCTGTTCAACCCTGATGATTACTTTGGAGAACCAATGGGTTTTAACCCACTTGGACCTGATGACCACTTTCCTGGTGGCAACCAGATGGATATCGATGAGGATACCGATCCTTCCATGCCACCATCAGGAACACCGAACCACCCCATCGAGATTTCTGATGGGTCACCATTTGTGGGATCACCTTACAATGGTCCCGATAGCTTCGAGGAGAACTTCCGACAGTATAACTGGGTGTATACTCCCAGTTACCATAGCTCTCCCCTACACCAGCCACAACACAACTCTCCCCTGCACCAGTCATACCATAGCTCTCCCCTGCACCACCAGCAGCAGGAGCCTCAGCAGCAGCCACAGCAGCAGCAGAATCCTTCAGAGGATTCCCGACTTGTAGCGGTCACTCCACCGCCACCACCACCTCAGCTTCAGCCTCCTCCGCCTCCAAGGCGAAGAGGAACGAACGCGCGGATGTCCGCACGAGGGGGAGTGCGCATCAGCACCCCTCCACATTCAGGTGGCAGCAGGTACTCGCCACTTCATGAAGAACAAGAGATGGGGGAATCTTCACACCCCGTCTCAGAGGTAACTTCTGCGCCAGTCGCGCCACCACCACCTCAGGGTTTTGGAGACCCAATCCCAGCATACACTGGCGCGGCTGCATACAACCCCTTCGAGCAGCAGATCCACACAGGCTACAACTATGGAGAGGATCCTTACTGGGTAGCTGCGAACTACAACACTCTCCATCCGGAAGGTCCTTTTGGAGGTCCCTGGGCTACGGGACAATCAACCTATGGATACCCATCTTATGGATATCAGCAACCGCAGCCTCTTCAACCTCCACAGTATCAGCAACCGCAGCCTCCTCAACCTCCGCTTTATCAGCCTCCTCAGCCTTCGTACTACCAGCAGCCACCGCAGGCACCGATGATGTCACCACCTCAAGTTCAAGAAATCCTTCATGAGATACAAGAGGTGCGTCAAGAAATGCGGCAGGAGTTGCAGCATGATCGGAGGCATAACCGGGGGATGTTTAAGAAGGTGGTGGATTTGCTCAAGGGGAAGAGCAAGAAGGATCACTGAATCCTTTGTTTGTTGGTTATCTTAGTGTGGTACTCATGTCCCAGCGTGGACATTCATTTATTTCTGTACTCTACCCCTGCGTGGGTAATTTCTTTCTGTTCTGCCCCTGCGTGGGCATATCTTTTTATTTTAACCCCTGCGTGGGTTTGTTTATTTGTTTGGCCCCTGCGTGGGCATGTTGTTTATGAAAAGTCCCGTTTAGGGCAGATTTGTACTAGTTAATTTTAAATTAGAATGGTTAATTTGAGCTTTTCATTTTTAAATTATATGCTTAAATATAATATATATGAATAAATGAAAAATAGCATTTATTATTGTAAATTGCCATTTTAATAATAAGAATCTTGAAAAGGTAAAACCTAGCTTGAATGTCATATTAAAGACCTGGCCAATATGGTAGAACCTGTTTAAAAAGATTCAAATCTCTGTTAACATCTGTAAACATGTTAACATTCTTGGCTAGTGTGATCCGTAAAATCACACATGTCACCCTTCTAATAAATTATTAAAAATTTATATTTTACATATATTTGAATGTGACAAAATGCCTACGGGTCATAACTAATGTCATATAAAACAAAAAGGCAGCAGTAGTTTATAGACTCCCTGCCAAGGAAAGGATTGATTCGTTTTGATTATTCAAACTTTAATCCTATAAAAATCTAAATTATAATTTAGAAATTTGTCTACGTGACTAGGCCTATTGTGCCAATTTTTTATTTCATTCTAGGATAAAGTTATTAATAAAAAGTCCTGAATGAAATTACTTAACAAATTAACTAATATGGCTTTTATTTACCATGGTTAATAAATCGTCAAGAGCGATAATACTGCTTAGGTTTCTAAATAGACTTTGTCCTTATTTTTATGTAGCATTTAAGACTACATGGCTAAGTCTGAAGAAATAAACAGTCATCCAGCGGATAACCCTGATAACACTAAAATACTTGTAACGGGTGCGGAGTTGAAAGCACTAGTGAATGATGCTGTTATCGAAGCGCTAAATAGACAGTATAGTGAATCGAGCGGGACCCGAAGTAGGACCCGATCTGCACCTCATTCCAAGTCAAAAGTTCACTCGAAGGCTCATAGCAAGCCACCCTCTAAGAAGGATGTGTCTAAGAAAGATGAGCTCAAGAAGGATGATGATCGACAGTCATCCAACCAAAACAATGTCCCCTCTAAGAAAGTAGTGAGCGATGATGCACCTCGTGCTAAAGGATGCACGTACAAATACTTTGTTTCGTGTAAGCCCCGAGATTTTACTGGGGAAAAGGGCGCTGTAGACTGCATGACCTGGTTAGACGAGATGGATACAGTAGTAGACATCAGCGGGTGTGCTGAAAGAGATGTTGTGAAGTACGTATCCCAATCGTTCAAAGGGGAAGCACTGGCGTGGTGGAAGTCTCTCATACAAGCTGCCGGAAAGATCCCACTCTACAATATGACATGGGATCAGTTCGTGGCTCTTATCAAGGATAATTATTGTCCGCAGCATGAAGTAGAAAGAATCAAGTCAGACTTCCTATCTTTAGTGATGAAGAATTTAGACTGCCAGGCATACCTCACCACTTTCAACACCCTATCTAGGTTGGTTCCTTACTTGGTAACCCCAGAACCTAGGAGAATTGCACGCTTCATCGGGGGTTTAGCCCCAGAAATTAAAGCAAGTGTCAAGGCATCAAGGCCTGCAACCTTCAGATCAGCAGCTGATCTATCCCTCTCTCTCACCTTGGACGTAGTCAGGTTGAGAGCACTAAGGAATTCTGAAGAGAATAAGAGGAAGCGTGAGGACGATACCTCACGAAGATCAAGTAAGAAACACCGAGGGAATGACGACCACAGAAGAGGGTCAGGATCGAAGAAGGATGGGCAACAGTCGGGGGAAAATCCCAAATGTAAAACTTGCAAGAAGAAGCATTTTGGGAAGTGTCGATTGGAGTCGAACTCCCAGTCTCGCCCGAGATCCTGTGGAATCTGCAAATCCACGGATCATAAGACTTTGGAATGTAAGAAGCTGAAGGATGCAACATGTTATGGTTGCAACGAGAAGGGGCACATTAAGTCTAATTGCCCAAAGTACACCAAGAGAACCGAAGATGGGAAGAAGACCAATGCGAGGGTCTTCAAGATGGACGCTAAGGAGGCTATTAAGGATGACAACGTGATTACAGGTACTTTTCTTGTAAATGATATTTTTGCTAGAGTCTTGTTTGATTCTGGAGCAGATAAATCTTTTGTAGATAATAAGTTTTGTGAGTTGTTAAAATTACCTGTAAAAACCTTAAGTGTGAAGTATGAGGTGGAGTTAGCTGATGGAACCATAGAAACCGCCTCAACTGTTTTAGATGGATGTGTTATATCCATTAGGAATCACTCGTTTCCGTTATCCTTACTTCCCTTTAAACTAGCCGGTTTTGACATAGTGATAGGCATGGATTGGTTATCACAAAACCAAGCCCAGATTGTGTGCAACAGAAAGCAAGTGGCAGTTAAAACTCCGTCTGGTGAGTCACTCACCATCCAAGGAGATACCCAGCATGGATTGCCTGAGCAAGTGTCAATGCTCAAGGCATCCAGATGCCTGCAGAAGGGTTGTGTCATTTATATGGCACAAGTTACTATTGATGAGCCAAAGCCAAAGATTGAAGACATCCCTGTCATTTCGGAATACCCTGAAGTTTTCCCTGAAGAACTACCTGGTTTACCACCAGATAGGCAAGTGGAATTCCGAATTGACATCATTCCGGGTGCAGCACCAGTAGCGAGAGCACCATATAGGTTGGCACCAACGGAGATGAAGGAGTTAAGGACGCAGTTAGATGATCTGTTAGCAAAAGGTTTCATTAGACCTAGCTCGTCTCCTTGGGGAGCGCCTATTTTGTTTGTCAAAAATAAGGATGGATCGATGCGTCTGTGCATCGATTACCGTGAGCTTAATAAAGTCACTATCAAGAATAGGTATCCTTTGCCCAGGATCGACGATCTGTTCGATCAATTACAAGGGGCAAGCTACTTTTCAAAGATCGACTTGAGGTCAGGATATCATCAGTTGAAGGTCAAGGATGAAGATGTGCACAAGACAGCGTTTAGGACTCGTTATGGACATTACGAGTTCCTAGTGATGCCTTTTGGGCTCACTAACGCACCAGCCGCATTCATGGACCTCATGAATCGCGTCTGCAAGCCTTATCTGGATAAATTCGTCATCGTCTTCATTGACGACATCCTTATTTACTCGAAGAGCCAAGCTGACCACGAGAAACACCTTCGTTGTATTCTCAAACTTCTACATCATGAGAAACTCTACGCCAAATTCTCGAAGTGCGAATTTTGGCTACGAGAAGTCCAATTCCTTGGACATGTGGTAAGTGAGCGTGGTATCCAAGTGGATCCCGCTAAGGTAGAAGCAGTTATGAATTGGCAAGAGCCAAAGACGCCTACTGAGATTCGTAGCTTCCTGGGTTTAGCAGGATATTATAGACGCTTCATCGAAAACTTTTCAAGGATTGCTGCGCCCCTGACTTCGTTGACACGTAAGAAGGTTAAGTTTGATTGGGGCCCTAAGCAGCAGGAATCCTTTGACATTCTGAAGAAAAAGTTGAGCAATGCACCAGTGTTAACATTGCCAGATGGTATAGAAGAATTCGTGGTATATTGTGATGCGTCACACACTGGTATGGGTTGTGTACTCATGCAGAAAGGCAAGGTTATTGCCTACGCTTCACGACAGTTAAAGATACACGAGAAGAACTACACCACCCATGACTTGGAGCTGGGTGCCGTTGTATTTGCATTGAAGCTATGGAGGCATTACTTATATGGAACCAAGTGTGTGATCTATTCGGATCACAAGAGCCTTCAACATTTGTTCAATCAGATGGACTTGAACATGCGACAGAGACGATGGATGGAAACTTTAAATGATTATGATTGTGAAATAATTACAGTGATTAAGTTTATGTAATCACCAAGTTACAGCCGGTATGTGGGGTATTGTGCAGATTACTACTGTTGTTGTCACTTTAGGTGGGCGAACCTAATTAGTGATATTCGTCATTCATTGGGGCAGCCAATGGTGATATGACCATAGTCACCGAAATGAGTCGAGTGACAAATACTATGGGTAGTTGGTTTGATATCAGAAACATTGTAATCTCTCTTAATACTGTGAATTATAACAAAAAAAAGAGTCGTTTTAGCAAAATGAATGATTCACTCAGTATTTCCCTGCTGACAAAACCTTTTTCAAACATGTTTCAGGTGATCTGTTGTGAGCAAAGGAAAAGTGCTATAGAGCACTACAAGTTTAAAAAAGTGGCTCAATGTAAATAAATAAAGAAACATGTTTTGAGAAATAAAGATTTCCCAGTGAAATCACTTTATTGTAGTAATGGGATTTATCCCTATAATATATATATAAACGAGCAGTTTTAATATTAAACGATCCTGTTTAAAAAGACTTCCGCTGTCATTTAATTGTATACCACTGGATTTCCTGCCTCGCGGCTCTGGACCAGGTCAAACCGGGGCCGAGGGCCGTGACAGGAAAAGGTGGTATCAGAGCCACTAATTTAAGCTTACTATTGATTTTGGCCTATTAAAGTTATTGAAAGATACTCATGAAATTTAATTGCCATTCTGTGAAAACATGTTTTATTAACTGATTAATTGTTGAGTTACAGTATGGGTAAACAAAAGCTTTCTGCTATCTACCACAAATTAGATACTGCTCCCACAGAAAAAGGAACCTCTTCCTCCAAACACCCAGCAAATCTGGAAGAAGGAATTTTTGTCCGTAAAGCAAACTATGAAAATCCTCTCACCCAAGATAAAAGAAATTCGATTCTTAGAACGGGAGAGAAAATAAAGAAAACCCAAGTCAAGAAAGTGAGGTTTAATCCAGAAATCCTGGAATTAGGCAATAGGCCACCTTGGGAAGACACAGTAGATGAAAAATGGGCAAACCTTTATATGCTAGCTACCGTAGCAGAGAATGCAAACCTCTAAACTATCAATAAAACTGGTCTAGTAGAAAATTAATACCCAGTAAATAAATAAATTATAGTGTGTTCTCTTTCCTGTAGTCTTTTGTACAAATCAGTACGCAATAAAACTTTGATGTTTATTTGTAAAACTTTGTTCCAAAGTTTTAACTTAACATTTTTGTGCATTTTGCATATATGCTATCCAGCATGAATGAGATATCGGAAGCATTTCAGAATCTCAACCTCTACCCAGTACCAATTGAAGTCTCCCACGACTTTACTGGTTATATTGCTGACATAGAGGAACCTCTGGAATTCCAAGCTCCTCCGCTCGAAAAAGCAAAACTTAAAAAGAAAAGAAGGTATGTAGGATGGAGGAAAGTGCGCAGGAGAAAGCCAGCCACTAAGAAACTCCCCAAAATAGAAAACCCTATAGACAAAGGAAAAGGAATCGAAATCGGAGAAAGTTCTAAACCAGCAGAGATAGAAATCAGGAAAGATTCTAAACAAAAAGGAATAGAAATGGGAGAGAGCTCTAGACAATCTGAAGAACTCACATTTCAAGACGAAATAGACCGTTTACTGGCAAATTGTGATGTCATTAGCCCTATCCATAATAATCTATATCCTTACCGAGCCGAAAACCAACTTCCTGTAAATCTGGAACCAGCTATTCCAGACCCACTAATCCACACTCGACCTTTAGTCCAAATGGAAGAATGGTGGACAAATGACTGGCAATTTGAAAATATAATCAATAGTCCTTATTCCTTCCTTCCACAGTTTGATCCAGAACCTATCCCCAATCCTCCAATGAGCAATGAAAACTTAGCTGAACTCCGTCAGTTCGGTGAAGAGTTGATAGGTACAGGGAATAGGATCCGAGAAATGGGGGAACGAATCTCCTGGAAGTACGACGAAAGGGAGCGTCGCTACTAAACTGCCAGTTGACCAAAAGAATAGTGGGGTTGGGAAGAATGTCTGTATAATAATAGTAGTAGTTAAATATAACTCTGTAAAATGGGAAATAAAACATTGTAAGATAAACAGTGAGTATGGATGCCTATATAATATCTAAAGCAAAATAGAAGTCGAAACATCGACAATTTTGGATATATATATCTATGTCGTAAGATTTTATGTGCTTTTGTGTAATTGTTTTATTTTATCATTTGATACTAATAGTTCTATTTATAATAATTATCAGATAGAAAACGCTAATAATGAACCAGTAAATGAAGTTAATCAATCTGAGCAACAACCGGGGGATCAATATATGACTAGGCAAGATATTGAAAATATTGTTGCTCAAGGGATAGCCAATGCTATTCCAGCATTCGTTGCTGCTGTTAAAAATCCAATAGAACCGCAACAAATCGTTCCTAGCAAACGTATTTCTGAAGATAATTTCAGTAATAGTGTAAACGGAGGCAATGATCATGTTAATCATGATAATGCACCACGGCAAGCTCCACTCCCTAAGAAAATGAAAGCCGCAACATCTGGTTGCACTTTCAAAGAATTTCTTGCCTGTAAACCCACTGAATTTGCAGGCAATGAAGGAGCAACTGCAGTACTGCGTTGGTTAGAGAAAACCGAAGCAGTAATTGCAATAAGTAAGTGTTCTGAAGAAGATCAGGTTATGTATGCATCAAATTTGTTCAAAGAAGGGGCACTAGAATGGTGGAACACCGTATTACAAGCAAAAGGAAGAAGGATGGCTTATGCTTTAAACTGGGAAGAATTTAAAATTCTTGTAGAAAGAAAATATTGTCCTGAATATGAAAAGGAACAAATGGCAAATAAATTCCTAAACCATCGTATGGTAGGCGTAGAGTGTCGCGGTTATACTTCGACATTCTTTGAATATGCTAGAGTGGTACCAACACTGGCTTCGCCAGAACCGGTACTCATTTCCCGTTACATTTGGGGATTAATTAGTGAAATTCGTAACATCGTTAAAGCTGCGAGACCTCGTACTAATGACGATGCTGTGGAACTAGCTAATACCCTAACTGATGAACTAGTGCGCACAAGAGAAGAAGATCGAAAGAAGGAATTGGCTCAAAAGATTACCCAAGGATTTCGTGTGGGTAATGATAATAATAGGTTTAAGAAAAGAGGAAGAAGAAAATCTGCACAACCGCCTTTTTGCAGAAATTGCAAAAAGAATCATTTTGGAAAATGCAATGTAATCTGCAACTTCTACAAAATGGCAGGACATCATGAAGAAAATTGCAAAAAGAAAACCATAGTCTGCTACAACTGTGGAGAAACAGGACATTACAAAACAGAATGTCCTAAATTGATTAATACCGCAGACGATAAAGGCAAACCAGCTGATGGAACAACAAAGAAGAATGACCGAGCATTCCAGCTAACCACTCAGGAAGCCGAACTAATCCCTGATGTCATAGCTGGTACGTTCTTGGTCCACGACGTTTATGCAAAACTGTTATTTGACTCTGGTGCAAACCAAATTTTTATCAATACTTCATTTTGCCAAGCCCTTAACTTACGTCCAATAATGTCTTGACACGTGTCATAGGCTTTGAATATGTGAAAACATACTTTAGAGGGACTAAAGTTGACATACAGTGAAACTATGTGATTGTAAGGGTCCAAAGTGTCAACATTGGATAAATAGGCCCTACAATAACCCTACATGGTGTTTATAACCTTAAACGGATAGATCATGGATCATACGAAGCGAAAAATGAAAGAAAGTGAGGAATTACAAACTACAGGGGCTAAATGTGTCAACATGTTGAAAGTATACCTCTGAGTGATCCTTTGGCAAACCCGAAGCTTTGTAATGATAAAATATACTCACTAGATTATGTGGTAAAAATTTCATGAATTTTCGTTATCGTATGAGAAAGTTATGGCCAAAACCGTACACGAAGGGTTAATTGCGTCAACGTTGAATTTCGTGACTTTTCGGGTAAGCACAAAGTTAACCGAGGACCTTACCATGTTTGTAAAAATCCCAAGGTCCTTAAAAATCAGGTTTTAAGGTCTAATGTGCAAGAAATAGTGTGAAAACGACGTTTGGAAGGACCAGGGACCAAAAGTGCAAAATTGAGAAAGCTGATAACTAGCTTACGGACCGCAACCTTGTGGACCTTACGGTCCGTAAGCTAGTGCCCAGCACCAGAAAACGCACAGGTGCCGGTTACAGGTCTGTTATGTGTTGTTACCAGCTGTTGTCGACTAAGGGAGCTCACCAATCAACTTACATGCATTTAGGGACATGTGTGCACTTCTTATAACACCACCAAACCTCTGTAACAACCTATAATCAGATCAAAACTTGCTTTAAAGATCACCATAGTTGCAAACCTTGAACACTTGCACTTTCAAAATTCACAAGATCAACTTCTGAAGCTTTCTGGACGACAAGGCAACTTCCTAGTGATCTCTAAGCTTTATTAGGATCATTGTAAGTATTCATATCCTTCTCAAATTCGTTCTAGCTTAGTTTATTAACCGAAAGTCAATATATCGTAAATCTAGTTTGACTTTGTGATTAAATGAAATGTGCTAAGTCTTTTCTCAAATTGAAGGTACCTACAAGTTGGTATTTATGTGGGTAACAAACCCTCAAAAGGGTATTTACAGATTCCCACTCTAAATATGTTAATTGTCGAGTCAAAGCTTGTTTCAAAAAGTCAACAGAATGTGTTTTTGCAAATTTAAGCATGATTAACAATGTAGGCTACATGCAACCTGTTTGATCATCAAAATAACTTGGTAATTAATGTAAGAATGTGTTTCAACATGATCAACTCGACAATTTTCAGTTTAAACCCGAATCGGAACCGAAAGTCACATAAATTGACTTTTTCGTTGACTTTCAGTTCTGATCCGTGCATGCATGTTTGAGATCTGCATTAGAGCTTATTTTGGACCAATTTTTATATAAGTTCAACTCTCTGAGATTTTACAACTTGGTTCAACACTTATCCGATGCATATGCATGTTTTCGATTTATGCTTAAAGTTGACTATTTTGCCCTTTTTAATATAAAACGCGATTTTTGAAAAAGTGGAAGAGTAGAAACATTTGTTACTGATTTTTAAACTTGCACCGAAAATTTGATATCAGTTTGTGGTCCAGTTTAAGAGTTATGCTCATTATCGTAATTTGCAAGCTTTATGTTACATAAACGGCGTAATTAGCGCATAGCCTATTTTAACCCACTTTTTGGTATCAAACTTTTTACCCACTGATGTTATATAATATTTTGGGATTTTTGAAGATTTTTATTTAATTTTTGGCTGAGCATAACATAGGTCTCTAAGTTTAATTCGGTAAATACCGATTTTGCCCTTTTCGGCCATAAAACGAGTTCTACAAATCCTTTTGACCCCAAACCTTTTTCTGCTGATTTTATTTGTTAAATAAAATATTTTGAGCCTTCTGGAATTATAAAAATCTCAGCTTTCTTTTAAAAACCCGGAAACGGCTCTAAATCGCCTTTTTAAGCGTTTTCATCGCATAGTATGTACTATAACCATATTAAACATATAAGGTTGGCACCTACTGATGTTTTTAGTATATTTTCATAAAATAACAGTAAGTACAAGTTTATAAACCCAGGTTTCCAATTTTGACATTTTTAGCCCTTGTGAAATTACCAAAATACCCCTAAGGTGCATAGTTTGGTTTTAAATGATAAGTTTTACATATGGGTCATACTCTACTTTTATAACATGATAAATTAAGTATATTTACTGTATAGATCAGACCCGTAACTCAGATTTACAAATAGACTATTTTATAATCTTTTAAATGACCAAAATGCCCTTATGAGGCATAAGTTGAGTTTAAATCCGTTTCGGGCATAATAGAAGATATCTTGCTGATATTATAACATATTTAAAGCATATTAACTCAGGGAACTTGCATATGACTCTTTTGGTTACCCGTAACGCCCTTTTCGCGTTCGGTTCGGTTTATGTAACTGGTTTGCATAAATTGACCGAAACGGGTCAAACATTATCATTTTTGTCTCAAAATCCAGAATGTGTTTAGTATACCCATATTATACAAGTCTTCAAACTTGTTGGGTCTAAATCACATTCTATCCGGTCTTCGCTTAATCGTGCGTTTGAACCGTATCGTCCTTAAAACTAACCGGTCTAGGCTTACGCTTAAATAAAGACCCGTTAGAAGTCTAATAGGTTATTATAAACCTTTTGTTCCAGAATAGAAGAACCAGTAAAAGCTACCTTCGCTTGCTAGTTGTGAATTTATACTTACAAAGGTAAATACTTTTTGACTTATTTTCCCTATACGGGCTTGGGTTACGGTATATAGAATACCGCTTGATCGAGCATCAAATCTTAACATCTTTGGGTGGTTTAATTGAATAAATTGATCGGCTCGTTTAAACAGTCTTGTTCACTTAAAGCCTTTGGGGGGTTAATGACCATGTCCCGGATATCCTTGGCATCATCTTACGAGATGGCCACGACCTGAGCATGGGGTGTAGGCGTACACCTGTCAGTGTATAACTCTTTAATGTGGTGTGTCTATTGATCTTTAACCCGGACAAGATCCGGGCTACTAAACGCACAAGTAACATGTAATTCGTTCACAAGTTTATATTAAATAATTATCCCAAGTTAATAAAAATGTTTTGTGCCATGTGCATTCAAATCAATTTTCAACCTTTTTCAAAATGAGTCAGTTAAATTGTATTTACCAGTGTAAACTGACGTATTTT
Source organism: Helianthus tuberosus (assembly GCA_030545235.1). NCBI lineage: Eukaryota > Viridiplantae > Streptophyta > Magnoliopsida > Asterales > Asteraceae > Helianthus > Helianthus tuberosus. The sequence continues at coordinate 9,983,829 of CM060362.1, forward strand.
TCCCAAAAGGTTAAGTGCAGGTACTACACGTAATAGGCCGGCTATCTTCTAGAGCGTCCACAATAAGTCTCGCAAGCTTGGACGACAATAAACTGTTGAACAACATCTTATTTTGTTTTGATCCGCCTGTGGATCCGTTTCAACTATTGTGATATTTAAATATTACACTTTATTAAAGTTGAAATGAATCTATCTTTGCTTCCGCTGTGCATTTATATATTGTGTGGTTTGTCTATGATGATGCCAACTACGTCACGATATTCCCCACCGGTGACACATGGAAGATAGGGGTGTGACAGGTTGGTATCAGAGCCAACGCTGAGTGAATTAAACACTAGCCTTTTGTGTTTAATCTCAGTTACACAATTGCACATTCCTCGATTCTCGAGTCTAGACAAAGAACTTAGGAAACTTCCAAATTTTTGGTCTTATTTTCTAACTTTGTCTTATATATATTTTGTTGTATCACTTGTTTGTTTTTGACAGGTAGTTAACATGCCACCACGTATGAGAGGACGAGGAAGGGGAAATGGAGCACATGTAGCTCGAAACGACCACGAGGCCGGACCGTCACACCGGCGAACACCTTCGGACCACCATAACACGGATACTCAAAACTTTTGGAGGCCTTTCACTGATTCAGCCAGGCGCTCAGTTTCACTGAGTACCTCACCTTCCATCCCACACTCTTTTGGGCCTCACTCAGAAAATGAGCCCCATAATTCCCACCAGTCCTACTTACCTCTTCAAGGACACCAATCCCCTTTTGACTACCCAGCACCTGCCTTTCAGGGCCTGTTCAACCCTGATGATTACTTTGGAGAACCAATGGGTTTTAACCCACTTGGACCTGATGACCACTTTCCTGGTGGCAACCAGATGGATATCGATGAGGATACCGATCCTTCCATGCCACCATCAGGAACACCGAACCACCCCATCGAGATTTCTGATGGGTCACCATTCGTGGGATCACCTTACAATGGTCCCGATAGCTTCGAGGAGAACTTCCGACAGTATAACTGGGTGTATACTCCCAGTTACCATAGCTCTCCCCTACACCAGCCACAACACAACTCTCCCCTGCACCAGTCATACCATAGCTCTCCCCTGCACCACCAGCAGCAGGAGCCTCAGCAGCAGCCACAGCAGCAGCAGAATCCTTCAGAGGATTCCCGACTTGTAGCGGTCACTCCACCGCCACCACCACCTCAGCTTCAGCCTCCTCCGCCTCCAAGGCGAAGAGGAACGAACGCGCGGATGTCCGCACGAGGGGGAGTGCGCATCAGCACCCCTCCACATTCAGGTGGCAGCAGGTACTCGCCACTTCATGAAGAACAAGAGATGGGGGAATCTTCACACCCCGTCTCAGAGGTAACTTCTGCGCCAGTCGCGCCACCACCACCTCAGGGTTTTGGAGACCCAATCCCAGCATACACTGGCGCGGCTGCATACAACCCCTTCGAGCAGCAGATCCACACAGGCTACAACTATGGAGAGGATCCTTACTGGGTAGCTGCGAACTACAACACTCTCCATCCGGAAGGTCCTTTTGGAGGTCCCTGGGCTACGGGACAATCAACCTATGGATACCCATCTTATGGATATCAGCAACCGCAGCCTCTTCAACCTCCACAGTATCAGCAACCGCAGCCTCCTCAACCTCCGCTTTATCAGCCTCCTCAGCCTTCGTACTACCAGCAGCCACCGCAGGCACCGATGATGTCACCACCTCAAGTTCAAGAAATCCTTCATGAGATACAAGAGGTGCGTCAAGAAATGCGGCAGGAGTTGCAGCATGATCGGAGGCATAACCGGGGGATGTTTAAGAAGGTGGTGGATTTGCTCAAGGGGAAGAGCAAGAAGGATCACTGAATCCTTTGTTTGTTGGTTATCTTAGTGTGGTACTCATGTCCCAGCGTGGACATTCATTTATTTCTGTACTCTACCCCTGCGTGGGTAATTTCTTTCTGTTCTGCCCCTGCGTGGGCATATCTTTTTATTTTAACCCCTGCGTGGGTTTGTTTATTTGTTTGGCCCCTGCGTGGGCATGTTGTTTATGAAAAGTCCCGTTTAGGGCAGATTTGTACTAGTTAATTTTAAATTAGAATGGTTAATTTGAGCTTTTCATTTTTAAATTATATGCTTAAATATAATATATATGAATAAATGAAAAATAGCATTTATTATTGTAAATTGCCATTTTAATAATAAGAATCTTGAAAAGGTAAAACCTAGCTTGAATGTCATATTAAAGACCTGGCCAATATGGTAGAACCTGTTTAAAAAGATTCAAATCTCTGTTAACATCTGTAAATATGTTAACATTCTTGGCTAGTGTGATCCGTAAAATCACACATGTCACCCTTCTAATAAATTATTAAAAATTTATATTTTACATATATTTGAATGTGACAAAATGCCTACGGGTCATAACTAATGTCATATAAAACAAAAAGGCAGCAGTAGTTTATAGACTCCCTGCCAAGGAAAGGATTGATTCGTTTTGATTATTCAAACTTTAATCCTATAAAAATCTAAATTATAATTTAGAAATTTGTCTACGTGACTAGGCCTATTGTGCCAATATTTTATTTCATTCTAGGATAAAGTTATTAATAAAAAGTCCTGAATGAAATTACTTAACAAATTAACTAATATGGCTTTTATTTACCATGGTTAATAAATCGTCAAGAGCGATAATACTGCTTAGGTTTCTAAATAGACTTTGTCCTTATTTTTATGTAGCATTTAAGACTACATGGCTAAGTCTGAAGAAATAAACAGTCATCCAGCGGATAACCCTGATAACACTAAAATACTTGTAACGGGTGCGGAGTTGAAAGCACTAGTGAATGATGCTGTTATCGAAGCGCTAAATAGACAGTATAGTGAATCGAGCGGGACCCGAAGTAGGACCCGATCTGCACCTCATTCCAAGTCAAAAGTTCACTCGAAGGCTCATAGCAAGCCGCCCTCTAAGAAGGATGTGTCTAAGAAAGATGAGCTCAAGAAGGATGATGATCGACAGTCATCCAACCAAAACAGTGTCCCCTCTAAGAAAGTAGTGAGCGATGATGCGCCTCGTGCTAAAGGATGCACGTACAAATACTTTGTTTCGTGTAAGCCCCGAGATTTTACTGGGGAAAAGGGCGCTGTAGACTGCATGACCTGGTTAGACGAGATGGATACAGTAGTAGACATCAGCGGGTGTGCTGAAAGAGATGTTGTGAAATACGTATCCCAATCGTTCAAAGGGGAAGCACTGGCGTGGTGGAAGTCTCTCATACAAGCTGCCGGAAAGATCCCACTCTACAATATGACATGGGATCAGTTCGTGGCTCTTATCAAGGATAATTATTGTCCGCAGCATGAAGTAGAAAGAATCGAGTCAGACTTCCAATCTTTAGTGATGAAGAATTTAGACTGCCAGGCATACCTCACCACTTTCAACACCCTATCTAGGTTGGTTCCTTACTTGGTAACCCCAGAACCTAGGAGAATTGCACGCTTCATCGGGGGTTTAGCCCCAGAAATTAAAGCAAGTGTCAAGGCATCAAGGCCTGTAACCTTCAGATCAGCAGCTGATCTATCCCTCTCTCTCACCTTGGACGTAGTCAGGTTGAGAGCACTAAGGAATTCTGAAGAGAATAAGAGGAAGCGTGAGGACGATACCTCAGGAAGATCAAGTAAGAAACACCGAGGGAATGACGACCACAGAAGAGGGTCAGGATCGAAGAAGGATGGCCAACAGTCGGGGGAAAAGCCCAAATGTAAAACTTGCAAGAAGAACCATTTTGGGAAGTGTCGATTGGAGTCGAACTCCCAGTCTCGCCCGAGATCCTGTGGAATCTGCAAATCCACGGATCATAAGACTTTGGAATGTAAGAAGCTGAAGGATGCAACATGTTATGGTTGCAACGAGAAGGGGCACATTAAGTCTAATTGCCCAAAGTACACCAAGAGAACCGAAGATGGGAAGAAGACCAATGCGAGGGTCTTCAAGATGGACGCTAAGGAGGCTATTAAGGATGACAACGTGATTACAGGTACTTTTCTTGTAAATGATATTTTTGCTAGAGTCTTGTTTGATTCTGGAGCAGATAAATCTTTTGTAGATAATAAGTTTTGTGAGTTGTTAAAATTACCTGTAAAAACCTTAAGTGTGAAGTATGAGGTGGAGTTAGCTGATGGAACCATAGAAACCGCCTCAACTGTTTTAGATGGATGTGTTATATCCATTAGGAATCACTCGTTTCCGTTATCCTTACTTCCCTTTAAACTAGCCGGTTTTGACATAGTGATAGGAATGGATTGGTTATCACATAACCAAGCCCAGATTGTGTGCAACAGAAAGCAAGTGGTAGTTAAAACTCCGTCTGGTGAGTCACTCACCATCCAAGGAGATACCCAGCATGGATTACCTGAGAAAGTGTCCATGCTCAAGGCATCCAGATGCCTGCAGAAGGTGTCACGACCCCCGACCCACCCTGGACGGAATCGGGTGCCGTGAACAGTCCAGCGGTACCGGTGATTATTTTAAAAAACATTGCAGCGGAAATTTCATCAGGACCGTGAGTTAGGAAAAATATCAGAGTTTAGAAACACCGGATTTTATTTAATAAATGGGATAAACCCATGTTTTATAAAATAAATTTGTTTACATAAAACAATATTTCTTAATTTGATTTAATTAATAAAATAAGCCACTTCTTGAAGCCTTTTAGTGTCGTATCCAGCTCTTATTCCAATCTATTGTGATTACCTGAAAAATGTTTGAAAAAGGTTTTGTCAGCGAAAACACTGAGTGAATTCATTCCCATTTTATAAAATATATTGTTATACCTTACAGTATTAAGGTTTTTATATCTATTTATATTTACCCAACTCAATCAGTATTTGTCAAATGATGACAATTCCAATGTGACAGTAATCATATCAATTATTGGCTTACTTTAGTCCAATAGTGAATTTATCAAATAATTCTATTTTACTATTATTCAATTTATCTGTCACTAGGCGATTCCTGTGACTATAATCATATCAATATTGATTATTCTTTCAATTAATGATTCTGATCATATCACTGTTGATCATTCTTTCAACTAGTGATTCTATAACACTGTTGATCATTCTCTCAACTAGTGCTTTCGGTCAGGTCACTGTTGATCATTCTTTCAACTAGTAACTAAGATTATATTACTGTTGATCATTCTTTCAACTATTAATTTCTATTCATAACACTGTTGATCATTCTCTCAACTAGTGTCTTTGGACATAATGGTGTCCCGTGACATTTCTTTGTCAAATATATTACTTTTGGCATAAAACCATTTAATCCAGAAAATGACATATATCAATTTATGTCTAATTACTATAACTTATCAAATATGTTAATTAAATAATTGTAATATCACTATTTAATATTTTAACGTGACTAAGACTAAAATATAATCTTTAGTAAAATGCATAATTTCCACTGTTATTGTAATCATGATAATATTAACTAACTTTCTGGCAATTAATAATGAGAATCAAATAATATATCAATCTTTCATCCTAGCAGTTAATATAAAAACTTAATTACTGTAAGTATAACTGGTAATCATTTAGGATTCTGTAAAATCTTTGTAAATATAATTGTTTTACAAAAAGGTGATAAAACTGTGAGAAAATATAATGGACTCACAAACTGTGAGAAAAGAGAAATGAACTCACATTGCAGATTTCTACGGGCAAAGCTTAGTCTACAGATAATCCTTGATATATTGCAGATTTAATTTGAGCAGAGCCTAGCCTAGCCTATTGATTAGCCTTTTTAACCTAATGCACATGAACTAGGTAAGTAACTTAATATAGCATTTTACGATAACTCACGAGATCAAATTCTCACAACAAATGACAAAGTGCAATACTTCATCCATCGAATTAACGATGATCCGTCAAATTAATGACGAACGACAAAGTATAATACTTTATCCATCGAATTAACGATGATCCGTCAAATTAATGACGAACGACAAAGTATAACCCTAATGTGGGCGGAACTTAAACATCCATTGGATATATTGATCGATCGGACAATGAATCGTAATAGCGATTGAGTTAATACCCTGTTCTGCAGCACCCCGCTATACTTAATTAGAGTTTTGTGTGTGTTAATTGAAGTAAACAGACGATAACTCGAAGAATTTTATGAATTCTTTCGTCGTTTGAACACCAGAAAGCGATTGCCAATGTCCTCTATTTATAGGTGAAATTTGGTCAGCCCTGCGCATCGTAGGCTAAAGATCCCCTACGCATCGTATGGTAACCATACGCACCGTAGGCCTTAAAACTCCTGCGCATCGTATGGGTTCCATTTTCACTATATGCTTGCCACGTTTTGGGAGAATGCCTGCTGAGTCGACGATATCATAAATTTCAACTTTCACAACACGCAAATATAGATAATCATTAACTAGGGTTTACCCCCCCTGAGTTTTAGGGGCCCTGATCCTGATTCTGATTGTTCTGAAAATTTTAAGGTTCGCATAGAATTACTTGGGTGTCTCAATTAGGGTTTCCTATTGAATAAAATAATAATATAAATAGGACTTTTAATGAGGGTTGTTACAGAAGGGTTGTGTCATTTATATGGCACAAGTTACTATTGATGAGCCAAAGCCAAAGATTGAAGACATCCCTGTCATTTCAGAATACCCTGAAGTTTTACCTGAAGAACTACCTGGTTTACCACCAGATAGGCAAGTGGAATTCCAAATTGACATCATTTCGGGTGCAGCACCAGTAGCGAGAGCACCATATAGGTTGGCACCAACAGAGATGAAGGAGTTAAGGACGCAGTTAGATGATCTGTTAGCAAAAGGTTTCATTAGACCTAGCTCGTCTCCTTGGGGAGCGCCTATTTTGTTTGTCAAAAAGAAGGATGGATCGATGCGTCTGTGCATCGATTACCGTGAGCTTAATAAAGTCACTATCAAGAATACGTATCCTTTGCCCAGGATCGACGATCTGTTCGATCAATTACAAGGGGCAAGCTAATTTTCAAAGATCGACTTGAGGTCAGGATATCATCAGTTGAAGGTCAAGGATGAAGATGTGCACAAGACAGCGTTTAGGACTCGTTATGGACATTACGAGTTCCTAGTGATGCCTTTTGGGCTCACTAACGCACCAGCCGCATTCATGGACCTCATGAATCGCGTCTGCAAGCCTTATCTGGATAAATTCGTCATCGTCTTCATTGACGACATCCTTATTTACTCGAAGAGCCAAGCTGACCATGAGAAACACCTTCGTTGTATTCTCAAACTTCTACATCATGAGAAACTCTATTCCAAATTCTCGAAGTGCGAATTTTGGCTTCGAGAAGTCCAATTCCTTGGACATGTGGTAAGTGAGCGTGGTATCCAAGTGGATCTCGCTAAGGTAGAAGCAGTTATGAATTGGCAAGAGCCAAAGACGCCTACTGAGATTCGTAGCTTCCTGGGTTTAGCAGGATATTATAGACGCTTCATCGAAAACTTTTCAAGGATTGCTGCGCCCCTAACTTCTTTGACACGTAAGAAGGTTAAGTTTGATTGGGGCCCTAAGCAGCAGGAATCCTTTGACATTCTGAAGAAAAAGTTGAGCAATGCACCAGTGTTAACATTGCCAGATGGTATAGAAGAATTCGTGGTATATTGTGATGCGTCACACACTGGTATGGGCTGTGTACTCATGCAGAAATGCAAGGTTATTGCCTACGCTTCACGACAGTTAAAGATACACGAGAAGAACTACACCACCCATGACTTGGAGCTGGGTGCCGTTGTATTTGCATTGAAGCTATGGAGGCATTACTTTTATGGAACCAAGTGTGTGATCTATTCGGATCACAAGAGCCTTCAACATTTGTTCAATCAGATGGACTTGAACATGCGACAGAGACGATGGATGGAAACTTTAAATGATTATGATTGTGAAATAATTACAGTGATTAAGTTTATGTAATCACCAAGTTACAGCCGGTATGTGGGGTATTGTGCACATTACTACTGTTGTTGTCACTTTAGGTGGGTGAACCTAATTAGTGATATTCGTCATTCATTGGGGCAGCCAATGGTGATATGACCACAGTCACCGAAATGAGTCGAGTGACAAATACTATGGGTAGTTGGTTTGATATCAGAAACATTGTAATCTCTCTTAATACTGTGAATTATAACAAAAAAAAGAGTCGTTTTAGCAAAATGAATGATTCACTCAGTATTTCCCTGCTGACAAAACCTTTTTCAAACATGTTTCAGGTGATCTGTTGTGAGCAAAGGAAAAGTGCTATGGAGCACTACAAGTTTAGAAAAGTGGCTCAATGTAAATAAATAAAGAAACATGTTTTGAGAAATAAAGATTTCCCAGTGAAATCACTTTACTGTAGTAATGGGATTTATCCCTATAATATATATATATAAACGAGCAGTTTTAATATTAAACGATCCTGTTTAAAAAGACTTCCGCTGTCATTTAATTGTATACCACTGGATTTCCTGCCTCGCGGCTATAGACCAGGTCAAACCGGGGCCGAGGGCCGTGACAGGAAAAGGTGGTATCAGAGCCACTAATTTAAGCTTACTATTGATTTTAGCCTATTAAAGTTATTGAAAGATACTCATGAAATTTAATTGCCATTCTGTAAAAACATGTTTTATTAACTGATTAATTGTTGAGTTACAGTATGGGTAAACAAAAGCTTTCTGCTATCTACCACAAATTAGATACTGCTCCCACAGAAAAAGGAACCTCTTCCTCCAAACACCCAGCAAATCTGGAAGAAGGAATTTTTGTCCGTAAAGCAAACTATGAAAATCCTCTCACCCAAGATAAAAGAAATTCGATTCTTAGAAAGGGAGAGAAAATAAAGAAAACCCAAGTCAAGAAAGTGAGGTTTAATCCAGAAATCCAGGAATTAGGCAATAGGCCACCTTGGGAAGACACAGTAGATGAAAAATGGGCAAACCTTTATATGCTAGCTACCGTAGCAGAGAATGCAAACATCTAAACTATCAATAAAACTGGTCTAGTAGAAAATTAATACCCAGTAAATAAATAAATTATAGTGTGTTCTCTTTCCTGTAGTCTTTTGTACAAATCAGTATGCAATAAAACTTTAATGTTTATTTGTAAAACTTTGTTCCAAAGTTTTAACTTAACATTTTTGTGCATTTTGCATATATGCTATCCAGCATGAATGAGATATCGGAAGCATTTCAGAATCTCAACCACTACCCAGTACCAATTGAAGTCTCCCACGACTTTACTGGTTATATTGCTGACATAGAGGAACCTCTGGAATTCCAAGCTCCTCCGCTCGAAAAAGCAAAACTTAAAAAGAAAAGAAGGTATGTAGGATGGAGGAAAGTGCGCAGGAGAAAGCCAGCCACTAAGAAACTCCCCAAAATAGAAAACCCTATAGACAAAGGAAAAGGAATCGAAATCGGAGAAAGTTCTAAACCAGCAGAGATAGAAATCAGGAAAGATTCTAAACAAAAAGGAATAGAAATGGGAGAGAGCTCTAGACAATCTGAAGAACTCACATTTCAAGACGAAATAGACCGTTTACTGGCAAATTGTGATGTCATTAGCCCTATCCATAATAATCTATATCCTTACCGAGCCGAAAACCAACTTCCTGTAAATCTGGAACCAGCTATTCCAGACCCACTAATCCACACTCGACCTTTAGTCCAAATGGAAGAATGGTGGACAAATGACTGGCAATTTGAAAATATAATCAATAGTCCTTATTCCTTCCTTCCACAGTTTGATCCAGAACCTATCCCCAATCCTCCAATGAGCAACGAAAGCTTAGCTGAACTCCGTCAGTTCGGTGAAGAGCTGATAGGTACAGGGAATAGGATCCGAGAAATGGGGGAACGAATCTCCTGGAAGTACGACGAAAGGGAGCGTCGCTACTAAACTGCCAGTTGACCAAAAGAATAGTGGGGTTGGGAAGAATGTCTGTATAATAATAGTAGTAGTTAAATATAACTCTGTAAAATGGGAAATAAAACATTGTAAGATAAACAGTGAGTATGGATGCCTATATAATATCTAAAGCAAAATAGAAGTCGAAACATCGACAATTTTGGATATATATATCTATGTCGTAAGATTTTATGTGCTTCTGTGTAATTGTTTTATTTTATCATTTGATACTAATAGTTCTATTTATAATAATTATCAGATGGAAAATGCTAATAATGAACCAGTAAATGAAGTTAATCAATCTGAGCAACAACCGGGGGATCAATATATGACTAGGCAAGATATCGAAAATATTGTTGCTCAAGTATCACCCTGGAAGGGGGTGATGCGATTTGGTAAGAAAGGCAAGCTAAGCCCGAGATACATAGGACCTTTTGAGGTTATCGAACGTGTCGGGTCAGTTGCTTATAAGTTAAACTTGCCTGAAGAACTTAGCGCTATCCATAATGTGTTCCACATCTGTAATTTGAAGAAATGTTTCGCTGACGAATCACTGGTTATACCGCATACGGATATACATATAGATGAAAGCTTGAAGTTTGTGGAAAAGCCATTGTCAATTGAGGACCGACAAGTGAAGAAGCTTCGAAGGAAGCATGTACCTATTGTTAAGGTTAAATGGGATGCCCGTAGAGGTCCTGAATACACATGGGAGGTAGAATCCACGATGAAAGAAAAATACCCTCATTTGTTTCAGTAAATCTCGAGGTCGAGATTTCTTTTAAGGGGGTGAGGATGTAACACCTCGAAAATTTACGTCCAATAATGTCTTGACACGTGTCATAGGCTTTGAATATGTGAAAACATACTTTAGAGGGACTAAAGTTGACATACAGTGAAACTATGTGATTGTAAGGGTCCAAAGTGTCAACATTGGATAAATAGGCCCTACAATAACCCTACATGGTGTTTATAACCTTAAACGGATAGATCATGGATCATACGAAGCGAAAAATGAAAGAAAGTGAGGAATTATAAACTACAGGGGCTAAATGTGTCAACATGTTGAAAGTATACCTCTGAGTGATCCTTTGGCAAATCCGAAGCTTTGTAATGATAAAATATACTCACTAGATTATGTGGTAAAATTTTCATGAAGTTTCGTTATCGTATGAGAAAGTTATGGCCAAAACCGTACATGAAGGGTTAATTGCGTCAACGTTGAATTTCGTGACTTTTCGGGTAAGCACAAAGTTAACCGAGGACCTTACCATGTTTGTAAAAATCCCAAGGTCCTTAAAAATCAGGTTTTAAGGTCTAATGTGCAAGAAATAGTGTGAAAACGACGTTTGGAAGGACCAGGGACCAAAAGTGCAAAATTGAGAAAGCTGATAACTAGCTTACGGACCGCAACCTTGTGGACCTTACGGTCCGTAAGCTAGTGCCCAGCACCAGAAAACGCACAGGTGCCGGTTACAGGTCTGTTATGTGTTGTTACCAGCTGTTGTCGACTAAGGGAGCTCACCAATCAACTTACATGCATTTAGGGACATATGTGCACTTCTTATAACACCACCAAACCTCTGTAACAGCCTATATCTATGTCGTAAGATTTTATGTGCTTCTGTGTAATTGTTTTATTTTATCATTTGATACTAATAGTTCTATTTATAGTAATTATCAGATGGAAAACGCTAATAATGAACCAGTAAATGAAGTTAATCAATCTGAGCAACAACCGGGGGATCAATATATGACTAGGCAAGATATCGAAAATATTGTTGCTCAAGGGATAGCCAATGCTATTCCAGCATTCGTTGCTGCTGTTAAAAATCCAATAGAACCGCAACAAATCGTTCCTAGCAAACGTATTTCTGAAGATAATTTCAGTAATAGTGTAAATGGAGGCAATGATCATGTTAATCATGATAATGAACCACGGCAAGCTCCACTCCCTAAGAAAATGAAAGCCGCAACATCTGGTTGCACTTTCAAAGAATTTCTTGCCTGTAAACCCACTGAATTTGCAGGCAATGAAGGAGCAACTGCAGTACTGCGTTGGTTAGAGAAAACCGAAGCAGTAATTGCAATAAGTAAGTGTTCTGAAGAAGATCAGGTTATGTATGCATCAAATTTGTTCAAAGAAGGGGCACTAGAATGGTGGAACACCGTATTACAAGCAAAAGGAAGAAGGATGGCTTATGCTTTAAACTAGGAAGAATTTAAAATTCTTGTAGAAAGAAAATATTGTCCTGAATATGAAAAGGAACAAATGGAAAATAAATTCCTAAACCATCGTATGGTAGGCGTAGAGTGTCGCGGTTATACTTCGACATTCTTTGAATATGCTAGAGTGGTACCAACACTGGCTTCGCCAGAACCGGTACTCATTTCCCGTTACATTTGGGGATTAATTAGTGAAATTCGTAACATCGTTAAAGCTGCGAGACCTCGTACTATTGACGATGCTGTGGAACTAGCTAATACCCTAACTGATGAACTAGTGCGCACAAGAGAAGAAGATCGAAAGAAGGAATTGGCTCAAAAGATTACCCAAGGATTTCGTGTGGGTAATGATAATAATAGGTTCAAGAAAAGAGGAAGAAGACAATCTGCACAACCGCCTTTTAGCAGAAATTGCAAAAAGAATCATTTTGGAAAATGCAATGTAATCTGCAACTTCTGCAAAATGGCAGGACATCGTGAAGAAAATTGCAAAAAGAAAACCATAGTCTGCTACAACTGTGGAGAAACAGGACATTACAAAACAGAATGTCCTAAATTGATTAAAACCGCAGACGATAAAGGCAAACCAGCTGATGGAACAACAAAGAAGAATGCCCGAGCATTCCAGCTAACCACTCAGGAAGCCGAACTAATCCCTGATGTCATAGCTGGTATGTTCTTGGTCCACGACGTTTATGCAAAAGTGTTATTTGACTCTGGTGCAAACCAAAGTTTTATCAATACTTCATTTTGCCAAGCCCTTAACTTACCCTTAACCACCCTTAGGCAAATTTTTACAGTCGAAACGGCAGACGGGAATTCTGTTAACATAAATAAGGTTTTGCAAGAAGGAAAGATAGAACTGTTAGGCCATAAGTTTTCTGCAAACCTGTTACCTATGAAATTAGCCGGGTTCGATGTAGTGTTAGGAATGGATTGGTTAATAGCCAACCATGCTCGAATCCTTTGTGATAAGAATTCCGTAGAAATCCGTACTCCCACAGGAGAGGTAATTTTAATTACAGGAGATAAACCACAAAAGCTACTGAAATTCATTTCAATAATAAAGTTGGCTAGTTATTCAAGAAAACAAGAAATGGTGTATATGATTTCGGTAATCATTAACACTAAAAGTAAGGAACTCCCAGACATCCCTATAGTTTCAGAATACCCAGACATCTTTCCAGAAGAATTACCTGGATTACCACCTGATAGAGAAGTAGAGTTTAGAATCCATCTAATTCCGGGTACTACACCAATAGCTAAGACACCTTATCGATTAGCACCCACCGAAATGCTAGAATTGAAAAAGCAGTTAGATGAATTATTAAGCAAAGGATTTATACAACCTAGTTCATCCCCTTGGGGAGCACCAGTGTTGTTTGTGAAAAAGAAAGATGGATCGATGAGAATGTGTATCGATTATAGAGAACTAAATAAAATTACAATTAAGAATCGATACCCATTACCTAGGATTGACGATCTTTTTGATCAACTTCAAGGCGCTAGGTATTTTTCTAAGATAGACATAAGATCCGGATATCACCAGTTAAAAGTACAAGAAGAAGACATACCTAAAACTGCTTTCAGAACTAGGTATGGCCATTATGAGTTTACAGTCATGCCCTTTGGACTAACAAATGCCCCAGCAGCATTTATGGACATGATGAATCAGATCTGTAAGCCATACTTGGATAAATTTGTAATCGTATTCATCGACGATATACTTATTTATTCCAAAAGTCAGGAAGAACATTGCGAACATTTGCATACACTCCTAACTTTATTAAGAAAAGAAAAACTTTATGCTAAATTTTCGAAGTGTGAATTCTGGCTGCAAGAAGTACAATTTTTAGGTCACATGGTGAATCACGAAGGCATTCACGTAGATCCTGCTAAAATAGAAGCAATCACCAAATGGAAGGTTCCACAAACAGCTATGGAAATTAGAAGTTTTCTAGGCTTAGCTGGATACTACAGACGCTTTATTAAGGATTTCTCTAAAATAGCTGTACCTTTGACTAAGTTAACCTGTAAAGACACTAAATTTGAATGGGGACATAGGCAAGAAGAAGCTTTTAAGATTTTAAAGCACCGATTGACAAATGCTCCAATTTTAGCACTACCCGAAGGAAAAGAAGATTTTGAAGTATATTGTGATGCTTCAAAATTAGGATTCGGATGTGTGTTGATGCAACGCAAGAAGGTAATTGCGTATGCCTCCCGGCAATTGAAAAAGCACGAGGAGAATTATACGACTCATGACTTAGAATTAGGAGCCATAATTTTTGCCTTAAAAATTTGGAGACATTGTCTGTACGGAAGTAAGTTTACTGTCTATACAGATCATAAAAGTTTAAAGTATATATTTGGGCAGAAAGAGTTAAATATGAGGCAAAGAAGATGGATGGAAGTTCTAAGCGATTACGACTGTGATATTCAATATCACGAAGGAAAGGCAAACGTAGTTGCAGATGCCTTAAGTCGTAAGTATCAAGAAAAACAAAAGCGAGTCCGTGCTCTTAGATTAAATCTACAATTACATTTAATGCAACAATTAAAGAAAGTTCAGGAAACAGCAATCAAGGACGATGCTGAAGGAATGAAAGGTTATATAAAGGAACTAGAGCAAGGAAATGATGGAATTTGAAGATTCCACAAGAAACGGATTTGGGTACCTAAGCAGGGAGAATTAAGAAATAAGATTTTAGAAGAAGCTCATAAGTCTAGGTATACTATGCATCCAGGAAACAATAAGATGTACCAAGATTTAAGAAAGAATTTCTGGTGGATAGGAATGAAAAAGGATATAGCAAGATATGTATCTAAATGTCTTACTTGTTCACAAGTAAAGGCCGAACATCAGAAACCTTCAGGACTACTACAACAATTGGAAATGCCTGTATGGAAATGGGAACTCATAACAATGGATTTTGTTACTAAGTTACCCAAGACCAGAAAAGGTAATGATGCGATTTGGGTAATTGTGGATCGATTAACCAAATCAGCTCATTTCCTACCAATGAAGGAAACCTTTAGCATGGAAAGGCTAGCCAAGTTATACGTAGACGAAGTGGTATCTTTACATGGAGTCCCACTCTCCATTGTATCAGATAGAGATAGTCGTTTCACTTCTCATTTTTGGAAAAGTTTCCAGCAAGCTATGGGAACTCGACTAAATCTGAGTATTGCATATCATCCATAAACAGATGGGCAAAGTTAAAGAACGATCCAAACTCTGGAAGACATGCTACGAGCATGTGTAATAGATTTTGGTGGTAATTGGGACGATCATTTACCATTAATTGAATTCTCCTATAATAATAGTTATCATTCAAGTATTAAAACTGCTCCATTCGAAGCACTATATGGACGTAAGTGCAGAACTCCAGTCTGTTGGGCAGAAATAGGAGAAAGTCAATTATCAGGTCCTGAAATAATGCAAGAGACGACTGATAAGATTACTCAAATCAAGAACAGACTGAAAACAGCTCGAGATCGTCAGAAGAACTATGCAGATAATCGCCGTAAGCCATTAGAATTTCGAGTCGGAGATAAAGTACTCTTGAAAGTTTCTCCTTGGAAAGGAGTTGTTAGATTCGGTAAGAAAGGAAAACTAAGTCCAAGATACGTAGGACCATTCCCAGTAATCCAACGTATAGGGCTAGTTGCTTATCGTTTACAACTACCAGAAGAATTAGCTGGAGTACATGATGTATTTCATGTATCCAATCTCAAGAAATGTCTAGCAGACGAATCTCTGGTAGTACCTCTTCAAGACATAGAAGTAAACGAAAAGTTAAAATTTGTTGAGAAACCTCTTCAAATAGAAGACAGAAAAGTAAAGTTTCTCAAGCACAAACGACTAGTGCTAGTTAAAGTAAAGTGGGATTCAAAGAGAGGAGCTGAATACACTTGGGAGCTGGAATCAGAAATGAAGCGAAAGTATCCTCAATTATTCCAGTAAATCTCGAGGACGAGATTTTTATTAAGGTAGGGAGAATGTAACAACTCTCACTAAAAAGTCATAATTATTATTTTAATTGTCCATTAGGAAACCCTAATTGAGACACCCGAGTGATTATGCACAAACCCTAAAATTTCCAGAACAATCAGAATCAGGATTAGGGCCCCTAAAACTCAGGGGGGGGGGGGTAAACCCTAGTTGACGATTATCCTCGAAATCTCGTTGTCTAAATGTAAAACTTCGAATTCATCAAGTCAGCTGAGCTAGTCCCAAACGTGGCTACTCTATAAACCTATTTTCGACTCTTACGCATCGTAGGGGTTTAAAGCCTACGATGCGCAAGCTTGTTAAAGTCCCATACGCATCGTAAGGGTTCTAGGCCTACGATGCGTAGGGCTGACCAAAATTTAGGTATAAATAGAGGGCCTCGGGACTTGAATTCTGTCTTTGAAACGACGTAAATTCGTTTTACGTAGGCCGAGTTATAACAGAAACAGTCCACAAAACACACACTAATCACGAAGTGCTGCCGCAATCAGGGTAATAACTCGATCGCTATTACGATTCAACGTCCGATCGATTATAACTATCCAACGATTGTTTAAGTGCCCATCAAATTGAGTTTATACTTTGTGATTCATCGTGATTTCGACTTGAATGTTTGAGTACTGTTCGAACTCGGACTATACTCTGTCATTCGTTGTGAATCCGCTGAATTGTTAAGTATTGCACTTGTAAATCGTTGTGAGGGTTTAATCTCGTGAATTGTCGTAACTGCTGTATTAGTTACTAACCGGTTTGTGTGTGCATTGTTATTTAAATTAGGTTAATCAAGGCTAATTAGTAGACTTATACTCTGCTCGTTAAATCTACAATGTGAGTCATTCTCTTTTTATAAAATTTGTTTACAAAATCTTATTTATTTCAAAGTTATAATTACAGTGATTAAGTTTATGTAATCACCAAGTTACAGCCGGTATGTGGGGTATTGTGCACATTACTACTGTTGTTGTCACTTTAGGTGGGCGAACCTAATTAGTGATATTCGTCATTCATTAGGGCAGCCAATGGTGATATGACCACAGTCACCGAAATGAGTCGAGTGACAAATACTGTGGGTAGTTGGTTTGATATCAGAAACATTGTAATCTCTCTTAATACTGTGAATTATAACAAAAAAAGAGTCGTTTTAGCAAAATGAATGATTCACTCAGTATTTCCCTGCTGACAAAACATTTTTCAAACATGTTTCAGGTGATCTGTTGTGAGCAAAGGAAAAGTGCTATGGAGCACTACAAGTTTAGAAAAGTGGCTCAATGTAAATAAATAAAGAAACATGTTTTGAGAAATAAAGATTTCCCCAGTGAAATCACTTTATTGTAGTAATGGGATTTATCCCTATAATATATATATATAAACGAGCAGTTTTAATATTAAACGATCCTGTTTAAAAAGACTTCCGCTGTCATTTAATTGTATACCACTGGATTTCCTGCCTCGCGGCTCTGGACCAGGTCAAACCGGGGCCGAGGGCCGTGACACATCGTAAGGCTTAAACCCTTACGATGCGCAAGGGTCACAAAGGGGCTATTTGCTTGCCGCGTGTGTTTGGAGTGCAGGTGAGTCGACGGTTTAATTATTTTCAATTTAGACAACGTTTTAAATGGATAATCGTTGAGTAGGGAATGCCCCCCCTGAGTTTTAGGGGCCCTGATCCTGATTCTGATTGTTCTGAAAATTTTAGGGTTTGTGTAGAATCACTTGGGTGTCTCAATTAGGGTTTCCTATTAGATAAAATAATAAAATAAATAGGACTTTTAATGAGTGTTGTTACATCAGGGGTCCGGGTTTATACTTACAGAACGTTTTTAGGACATTTTTGTGTGAGTCGTTACAGAAACAATGAGAACAAACGTTAAAAAGCTTCAACAAGTGAACCGGTTAGTGAAGTGAATAATGAGGCGAATCAAAACATTCCACTGGTTAATGAAGCGAATAATGAGGCGAATCAAAACATTCCACCGGTTGATGTCACCTGTGCTATTCTCAAGGGAATAATTGAAGACACGGCTTATGCTACTAGTTCTCAACGTGGAGATGCTAATATAGCTTACGGTTACTTGCAATCATTTGAGTTTGTGCTTGTTCTTCACTTGATGAAAGAAGTAATGGCAAAAACTGATACGCTTTGTCAAGCATTACAAAAGAAATCCCAAGACATCCTTAATACAATGGAGTTAGTTTCTGCAACAAAGGCTAGTCTAACTAATTTTAGAAACAGCGGATGGGATTCTTTATTTGAAAAAAGTGTTTTTTTTTGTGAAAGGCATGACATAGATATGCCTGATATGAGTGCTCCATATACTTCTACTCGGTATCGGCCTCTTAACACTTCCAGTTTCGACTGCAACAACGGAAAGAGGATTTTCAGCAATGAAAATATTTAAGAATCGCCTTCGCAATAAGATGTCCGATCAGTATCTAGCAAACAGTATGGTGATTTACATAGAAAAGGAGATTGCTGAGAACTTTGATTCGGAGTCCATAATTGAAGAATTCAAAAATCTTAAAGGAAGACGAGCAGAACTATAATTCTTCATCCAACTGAACCGGGTACCCACCTTCCTCTTCTTTTTAATGTTTTGGTGTCTTTATTAAATTGTTTGTTAAACAATGTTTACGTTTTAATGTTTTAGAACGGCTTTTAATTTGATATTAATGTTTGACCCGACCCGAATCGAATCATCGACACCCTACCCGACCCGACCCGAATCGAATCACCGTTGCCCGACCGAACATAGAAATTTTTTTTAGGTCTAATGCCTTCCGACCCCCCAAAATTTTTTTTCAAGCTTCGCCACTGGATCGGACGGCAATGGATCTGATGGAAATGGATCGGATGGGGCTTTGGATCGGATTGTGATTCGTTCGGATCACTCTTGAACCCACATGCTGCAGAAATCTTAAATGATTCAGTCACATGACATGAGAGTTGATAATATCTGACAATAGTTCACTACTAATTGTTTTAATTGGACCAAATATATTAAATGGGCCGATATCTATTTTGGACTTCTAAGAATTGTTTTGGATCGGATCAGCCTAAGGAACGGATGTAGATCCGATCGAACAGGGTCAACTGAAGTCAAAGTTTAATGGCTGCAGTGGATCGGATGTCACTTCGAACGGATTGCCGTTCGATGATTGCCAACAATTGAATCACTTTAGTGTTGTATTTGGATCGGATGTAAATCCGATCGGTTTGCCTTCCGTTGATTGGACCTCTTGCCTTTTGATCAGATGACTACAAAACACTTTAACACATATGAGCTTATGTCCGAAAAACAATTTAAAAAGAATCTGATCCCACTAAATTCCTATTGGGCTGCCATATTAAATCACATGCAATCTGATAATGTCTTGGGCCGACTAGATCCCGTGAAAGCCTGACGAGATAATGGATAATATCTAAGTGAATCTCAACACTTATTGGACCGTTTGTATTTGAACAGATGACTTTTAAAAATGTGTATTGATCGGATCAGTTCATAAGAAAAAATATTTGCTATGGATCGGATTGCACTTCGATCGAAGTGCCTTCCAAGAGTTGGACCTCAAATCAAATGAACAAGGTCCTTGGATCGGATTGTTGGATTTATATGTATAGGTTCGATAAGTCAACGCTGCTGACCGAGCTATGACCCGTAAGAGTTACACCTTGGGCAATGAACACTAAATCCACTTAACTTGATTAACTGGTAATCACGAACAATTAACGAAATAAACGGACTTATTATTTATACTGATTATAAATAATATATATAACGTTTATTCTGTTATTCTCAGGCTTTATGGCGTCTTGAACCTGTACTACATTTATTAGATTTGGTACCCGGGTAATTATTAAATCAATATATAATTCTTTAATAATACTTTAATAAAAGTATATACTTTTTCACATTTTGGATGAATGTAAATGCTTTAAAAGAAAGGTTATGCTTTTTCTCAAAAGCGTCAGCCAAACTTTCGTTATAAAAGGTGCCAACAAAATATTAAAAAAAAAAACGAAGGAATTGATTTGATATACAAGGAATTGCATGAATATTTCTTAGGCTTAAGATAATATTGTGTCAGACAAATACCCAGTGCCGCCACCATAATCTCAGGTGCCGCCACAAGACGCACCCCGTTTTAGTTCGTGTTCTAGCAACTCGTTCGTTGTACCTCGGTGTCTCACACGGTTAATTATTAACCACAAGGGTATAATTTTTCTCATCGGTAGATTAATTATTTTATATACCGTATTTGCATGTTTGTAACCATGATCCTGTTCGGTTCACTATTTGGTGTTGATTATTTATATTTATTCCGCTGCGTTTATTAATTACCTTTTTAATTAATAAAATATGTCAAATTTGTTTTTGATAAAAGTAAAATTGGCACCACTGAAACCCAACAGTGGTATCAGAGCCATGCTTACAACATGCAAATCGGTACCGGTCTTTTAACCGGAATTAGAACACAAACTTTAATTTTTTTTTTAAAGTTTCTGATCTAAATAATTTTAAGGGCAACTTTAATTTTGGTCAATATTTTATTTTTTTTGCTTGACCAAAAGATTGCCCGGTATATTTTGTGATTGTTGTGGAATATGTAAATCTGGCCCGACCTTATTTTTATGGTTGTATATTTTATTCGGTTTTGTAATTATTATTATTATTTTTTTTTTGCCACTGAGATGGTTCAAAGTTGTAATAATTAGTTTATTAATTTGGCCCGTCATGTGGTTTAAAGTTGTAATAGATAGTTTTTCTTTTTTTGTCTTTGTTATATTTACTTGTTAAATATTGCTGATACGAAGAGCCGAAGAAAACCGAATGCCAAGAGGAGTCTTGGAGTTAGTGGGATTTGCTCAAGACAACAAGATGCACTCAAGTCCATCCTTGTGGTTGTTTGTGTGTTGTGACCCTGTGACCCGTTTGATCTTGCTATAAGGCTCTAGCAAGATCGGACAATTTTTTGGCCATATAGATTTACATATTTATTTTACTATTGTGGTTGCTTTTTATCTTATAATTTGTTATAACATAACCAACTCAAATACCAACATGATTTTAAAAAGAGTTTTAAAATATTAAAAACAATCACATTAAAACAAGTTCTAAATTGTTTTTACATCTTGTTAAAGTTTTTTGTTATATAACAAAGGTTGTTTTTTAAACAAATAATAACCAATTAAGTTTTATAAATTAAACTAGTTTTTATTTTCAAAACTATTAACTTAGTAGTTTTCTATTAACTTAAAATTGGTTATTCTAAGTCGCGACAAACTTAGTTTTAATATGTTATTTAAAATTAAGTGTCTTGAGAGATGAAAGGGTTTATCAAGATGTCACGACTAAAATATATACTAAAATTGGCTCTTGCGACCCTATTTGGTAAATATTAAAATTAACCCATAATTAAAATCAATAGTCTATGCCATCCTATCACAAGCTACACTTGGAACGTAATGCGAACCATCAGTGTTTGGAGCCACAGCATCGCACTTGATGTCTAGCTTATCCTTCCAAGGTGCAAGGGTTTCGTTGACACATCCGGCCCTTCCACAAGTACCTTCTTTTAGGACGACTATTACTTTTTCTTTTCTCATCACATGCTCCAGCTGTCTCGAAAGTAAAAAAGTCGGCATAGATGAGGCTAAACGTATCAATGCATAGACAAGAGTTGTCTTAGCGGCCTCATATCCGAGAGTTGTGCAATTCTCACAATTGACACTCGTTGTCAGTCTGCCTAGTCACTTATTAAAGTGTATGCCACAGCTGCCTTTAATACTGACTTAGCCAGATTCTCATTCCTTGTTTTAATTACTGTAATGAGTCATTAATTAAATAAGGAAATATACATCGAAAATACTAATTAAATATTTTTTCTTAACAGATGGCTACTGAAAACAACTCCTCTTTTGCTCTTAAGTCCACACTTGAGAAAGACAAACTGAATAACAACAATTTTCTTGAGTGGCACCGCAACTTGAGAATTGTTCTCAAAATGGCAAAGAAGCGTTATGTTTTGGAAACCTCAATCCCAGCTGCACCTGAAAATAATACTGCTGCGAAGAAGAAGGCTTTCGATAAACACAAAGAAGATGCCATGGAAGTTGCTTGCCTCATGCAAGCCACCATGTCCCCAGATCTCTAAAAGAATATGGAAGACATGAATGCCTTTGACATGATTGAGCAACTCAAGGGCATGTTCCAGAAACAAGCCCGTCAGGAACGCTATGACACCATGAAACAGCTTATAAGCTGTAGAATGCAAGAGGGTTCCTCAGTTAGTGTAACCACCTTGATTTTATGCTATTAAACAATACCTCATAAACTATAAGGGCCTATTGTGTCATTTTGGGAAACTACAATTTGAAGGACCTAATTTGTCATTCCTTGAAACTTGCTTGAAAACTTTGATTTTAAGTCCGAGGACTAAAACCATCATTTTTGGAAAGTACAAAAGTCCGGGGACTCAAATGTTACTTCTGAAACTATTTTTAACTTATAATCCTAACTGGGTTATCTATTATATAAGGGATTCCTAAATAAAGAACTAACCAAGTTAGTTATTTAACCTAACTATTTCAGGGGCCTTTGTGCTTAACTAAGAACCTCAGGGACTGTTCTGTAATTCATTAAACCACAGGGACCAAAGTGTAAATATTTCAGAATTTATCAAAAAAATGGGGTTGAACAGTGTGTGCTTGGGATCGAACTCGGGACCTATACGTTATAACCGAAGTGTGTTAGCCAGTTTTTCCTCCAGGCAGAAGCTGTTATATCCAGAACTTTAATTCTTTTATACTGTTATTAAGGTTTGAATTTTATTTTAATTAAATAATGATAACTGTTAATTAAAAATGTTTTTTTGAAAACATTACAATCCGGCAACCAAGAGGATTCGAACTCGCGCCGATTCGGAATCAAACAACACGCACAACCAGCTGAGCCATCAGCTTGGATGTATTAAGTTTCAGATTATATTATATATATATATACATTAGAAACCGAGCTGAATACATATGCAGGTCGCAGACTTCGGATTCCGACCAAAAAACCCACAAAACTCCATTTATACTCTATTTAATTCGCCGAAAGTGTTTCCCAACGGTCTTTGACCATTTTACAACTCATTTCTTCGCACCAATCCGACATACTTTGTGCTTTATCACTTTGCACCGAAAAGTTTTATAAAAAAAATTTAAAAGTGGTTCAATCCACCGATTTCTGTCGGGTTCGGATTAATTAAAGCTTGTTAAAAGAACCCTGTGCCCTTTACAAACCTCCAGCACCATTAAAATTTCACCAAAACCTCGGTAACCCAGTTCTGTTCGTCGACGCCGGAGATGAGGTCGCCGGAGATACCGTTTTCGACTACCCACCCGATACCGGTTAGTGCTTATTCAACGTATCAGTTAGTTTTTGTTTGTAGAAGGTGCCCATAGGTCGAATTTAACTGAAACTATAGGATGCCCGGTTAATTTACGACGTTGACTTTTCTGTTGACTAGTTGTTGACCTTGACCATTCCCAGGTTGAAGATGATGTATAGTACATCATCTTGTTTATTTTTATAAAAACAGTTTTTTTAAAAATTCATATTAATTCGATCCCAATTAGTTAAAGTCTGAAAATTTTAGCTTAAATACCTTACACACTGATACATTTATTAAAAATATAAGACATGCAAAATTGTTTATAAAACTATTTTATTTAATTGAAAACAATATTAACCTTTCAAAAATTATAATTAATCGATTTCAATGAGTTAATTATTGAAATTTTTATAGTAATTATTTTATATGTTGGACTTTACAGAAATAATATTTTTGTTAATATTTCATATAATTTTGTTATTTTTATAAATAAAACAGTGTTTACACTTTAAAAGTGTAGTTTAATTTTATATGCTTAAAATTAAATAACTATATAATTTAGGTCCGAAATTATTTTTATAATATTACATACATTATTCTGAGTTTATATAAATTAGTTTACTGTTTGGTTATGTACAAATTATTTTACATAATTAAATCAGTTAAATCATTTAATTTAACTTAACAGTTTTAATTATATAATTATATGAAATCTGCCCAAAAATATTTTTATATAAAAATACACATGTTTCTGAGTTTATTAAAAACCTCAAACTAATTTGGGCATTTTCAGATTATTTTTAATAATTAATCTGATAAACTTAAATACTGATATTCTAACCGTGTTAATTCCATTTATTTATATAAAAATTATTCCAGAACCCTAATAATTATTGTAAATCAGTAATTTTGCATGTCAATAATTAAAAATGTTATTTTTTAAATTTTTCTGATTTAAACTAATTATTTAGATAATTAATTATAGAATTGTAGATTTGAGTTAAATACATATTTATTTTCTGTTTTAATTATACAAATATTTATTTCTAATCCAGAATTTGTATAACTTAGTTTTGGGTATAAAATACACTGCTCTTAAATAATCCATGTATACTCATCCCCCGTTTTCCCAAACAAGACTGTTTGAACCCGTAATTACCATTTAGTCAAACCAGTGCAAACCCATTAGACATAGTTTCCTGTTATTACAGTTACACATTTTACCCATTGTTGATGCCATATTCCATATTGTTGCATGTTCAATCAATTAGAGTGACGTGGAATCTTATTTCCAAGAACTCTCACACTTTGCATACTTGTTTGGACTTACCTAAAATCAAGGTGAGTATACTCGAGCCCATTTTCATTTTAAACACTTTTGGGTGCAACATGTATTCTATGTAAAAACACTAAACACTTGAAACTATTTGAATCATATTCTATCCGCATGTAAACATGTTCACCTCCTGCTAGTCTATTGGGAGTTAGTCTATGAACGATTTGATACTTGTTAATCTCATATGCTATGTTAACGATTAGTGTCTATATGCTCATTAACTTCGATCAAGCCTACCTTAAAAATTATAGTACTATGCATATGCTATAGGTTGTAACGCCCCGCCCGCTATTCTTTTGGGTATTGTTAAGTTTATTCTATTTTTACCTCCCGCTAAACTCTTGGGATAGGCTATGTTAATTGCGTTGTATTCTAGGGTTTGAACATATAGTGACACTAGCTCAGCGTATTAGTAACTTGCATCATGTCATATTATTCATGTTGGATATGAGTTTTTAAACGTTTAAACTATTATGCTATGTATTCAAACTTGTATACTCGCCAACTTTTGTTGATTTTATTTTAATACATGTTGCAGGTTGATAGACAAGATTATGAAGAAATCAAGTTAGGATGGACTTAGATACTCACTCCAATAATAAACAATGTTTGATGAAATTTGTTTTATTTGAACGATGTATTTGAATGTTAGTATTTTATGAAATTAGACTTAAGTTATATTGTCACAATAATGTTATGATGTTTTGAGCAATTTGTTCGTCTCATCCCGATGTTTCCGCCATCGGTTGGGGTGTGACAGTTAGTGCTCATGTCCTCAAGATGAAAGGCTACATCGACCAATTAAACAAACTTGGTTATCCTCTCCTAGATGAGATGGCTGTTGACTTCATTCTCAACTCTCTTTCCTGTCACTATGATCAATTTGTTATGAACTTTAACATGAATAACTGGGTAAAGACAGTGCCAGAGCTACATGGGATGCTCAAAACGGCAGAGATGAACATTTCCAACAAAACAAACCAAGTGTTAATGGTTCGATCTGGTGGTGTTAAGAAGCCCAAAACTAAGAAGAAAAGTTATAACAGCAAAAACAAAGGAAAGGCTCCTGTTGCTGCCAAACCTGCCACCAACAAGAGAAAGTAAGCTGTGAAAGTCCCTCTTCCTGAAGAGCGGCAATGCTATGAGTGTAACAAGATGGGGCACTGGAAACGTAACTGCCCCGAGTATCTTGCCAAGCTCAAGGTGAAGAAGGCTAATGGAGAAGGCACTTCTTCAGGTATTCTAATATATGTTATTGAACTTTTCACTGTTTCTAGCAACACATGGGTATTTGATACCGGATGTGCTTATCACATCGTTAATGTCTTGCAGGAGCCTGAGAAGTGGAGGAAACTGAAACCAGGAAGCATGGAGCTAATTGTTGGCGATGGAAATAAAGTCCCAGTTCTAGCAACTAGCACATTTAATCTTACATGTCCTTCTGGTCTTGTTGTGGTTTTGAACAATTGTCTTTTTGCACCTGGTTTAACCAGGAACATCATTTCAGTTTCGTTGTTGTTTGAACAAGGTTTTAAGTACGCTTTTAATGGTATTGCTATTTCTGCCTACTTGAATAATATTTATTATTTTGAGGCTAAACCTCGAAATGGTATTTATGAGATAAATGTTCAAACTGACAATAATATATATAATCTTTCTAAACGTAACAAAGTTGGTATTGATGAAACATTTCTATTGCATTGTAGACTTGGCCACATAAGTAAGGCACGCATAAAATGGCTCCAATCCAATGGGATTCTTGAATCCACTGGACAGGACTCCTTTGATGATTGCGAATCTTGCTTAACTGGCAAACTCACAAAACGTCCCTTCACTGGTATTGGTGA
This sequence comes from Helianthus tuberosus, assembly GCA_030545235.1. Lineage (NCBI taxonomy): Eukaryota > Viridiplantae > Streptophyta > Magnoliopsida > Asterales > Asteraceae > Helianthus > Helianthus tuberosus. The sequence goes on from CM060362.1 coordinate 10,010,596, forward strand.
ACGGGCCAATGGTCTGCTAGGACTTATTCACACTGATGTATGTGGCCCTTTCAGAACCATGACAAGAAACCATGAAAGATACTTCGTTACTTTCATCGACGATTATAGTCGATATGCTTATGTCTATCTTATAAAGCATAAGCATGAAACTTTGAAAAGTTCAAAGAGTTTCAAAATGAAGTAGAAAACCAACTTACTAGAAAGATAAAAATACTTCGATCAGCTCGAGGTGGCGAATACCTCAGCTTAGAGTTCCTCAATCATCTCAAAGGGTGTGGAATAATTTCAGAACCCACTCCACCTGGGACACCCCAACTTAATGGCGTGAGCGAGAGGAGAAATCGAACCCTACTTAATATGGTTCGATTGATGATGTGTAGAACTAACTTGCCTCACTCCTTTTGGGGTTATGCTCTTATGACTGCCGCCCGCATTGTCAATCTGGCTCCGACTAAAAAGGTAAACAAAACCCCATATGAGATATGGCATGGGTGTAAACCCGATTTGGAATACCTAAAAGTATGGGGATGTGATGCATACATCACCAGTGATGCTGATGATAAGCTCGATCCTCGAGGCGAAAAGGTTGTTTTCATCGGATACTATAAAAGAAGTGGATATTATTTCTACCATCCTGATGCAAATGTTATTTCCATCAAAAGGAAGGGGCACTTTCTCGAGGAAGAACTTCTTAATCGAGGAACTGGAAATATTGTGGTTGATCTTGAAGAAATTCGAGAACCAACAACAACCGCTGATGAAGTCAGAACGTCTGAACAACAAGAAATTGTTGCTGATGAATCAGACATGAACACAAGCATTCGCAGAAGTAGCAGGACTCGTAAAGAACCTAACAGATACCTTTGGCATCTCGAAGGTGCTCAAGTCTTGGTAGTAGATGAGTCTAATGACGAACCTACTAACTACAAATCTGCTATCTCAGATCCTGAATCTGCGAAATGGCTGGAAGCCATGAACGCTGAGATGCAATCTATGCGTGATAATCAAGTCTGGGACTTGGTTGAGCTACCCCCCGAATCTCGGGCAGTAGGGAGCAAATGGATTTTCAAAAGAAAAACTGATATGCATGGAAATGTACATACCTTTAAAGCACGGCTAGTTGCGAAGGGTTTCACTCAAACTCAGGGTATTGACTATGATGAAACCTTCTCGCTCGTTGCTATGATCAAATCGATCAGGATATTGCTTGCCATAGCCGCGTACTATGACTACGAGATATGGCAAATGGATGTCAAAACTGCTTTTTCTTAATGGGCATCTCTCTGAAGATGTCTATATGGTTAAGCCTGAAGGTTTTGTCGATCCTAAATATCCAAGTAGAGTGTGTAAGCTGAATAAGTCCATTTATGGACTCAAACAGGCATCTCGTAGCTGGAATCTTCGTTTTGACCAGAAGATCAAAGAGTTTGGTTTTGTAAAAAATGAAGATGAGCCTTGTGTTTACAGAAAGGTTAGTGGGAGCACCATATCATTCCTCATCCTGTATGTGGATGATATACTAATCATTGGAAATAACATCCCTATGCTTAATGAAGTTAAACACTATTTGGGATCTTGTTTCGCAATGAAAGATCTTGGAGAAGAAGCTTATATTCTGGGAATCAAGATCTACAGAGATAGATCTAAGCGGCTTCTAGGGCAAAGTCAAAATATATACATAGACAAAATAATGACACGCTTTAAGATGGAAAACTCCAAGAAAGGAGGTGTTCCTATGACTAAAGGAACCGTGTTGGACAAATCGCAATCTCCTACAACGGACATTGAAGTTAAGCGAATGGAAGCAGTTCCATATGCTTCAGCGATTGGTTCTATCATGTATGCTATGTTATGTACTAGACCTGACGTCTCGTATGCTTTAAGCATGACCAGTCGTTATCAGCAAACTCCTGGCATCGCCCATTGGACTGCTGTCAAGAACATTCTGAAGTATCTAAGAAGAACTAAAGATATGTTCTTAGTATTTGGAGGAGTAGAAGAAGAGCTCACTGTAAGATGTTACACTGATGCCAGTTTTCAAACTGACCGAGATGATTCTCGCTCACAATCAGGTTTCGTATTCACTCTAAATGGAGGAGCTATCTCATGGAAGAGCTCCAAGCAGAGTGTGGTGGCGGATTCAACCACCGAATCTGAATATATAGCCGCATCAGATGCTGCAAAGGAGGCTGCTTGGATGAAGAAATTCATAACCGATCTCGATGTGGTTCCTAGCATTAAGAAACCCATCGAGATATTCTGTGATAACACAGGTGCTATTTCTCAAGCCAAAGAGCCCAGGTCTCATCACAGGGCCAAGCACATTCTAAGAAAATTCCACTACATACGGGAAATTGTGGAACGTGGAGACATCGTAATAAGCAAAGTTGACACAGATCAAAACCTAGCAGACCCGTTCACTAAGCCCATGACTCAGGACAAGCATGATCAACACATGGATGCTATCGGGCTTAGATTAGCTAGCAGTATGTTTTGATTTAGTATTTGGATGTACGAACATTCAAACAGTTGTACTTTTTGAATTCACCTTTGATTTACTGGTTAAATGCAAACTTTGTATCTTACAATTGTGTTCGATTTTAATACGTTTAAACCATGAATCTTGTATTCTAAATTATCCGTAGTCGGTCAGACTCGTGGGAACGACTCTGAATTAAGACTATTCTGACTTTGGACTCAAGGAATTGACTTCCAAACTCACAGACCTCATTATGAATGACGTTGGATGTAACTCGCATCAAATTACCTTCATGGATCTTAGTCATAAGATGATTTGATATTGGTATACTCATTTAGTATCCTCTGACCTGAGATACATATTAGAACTTCCGTTTACCAAGGATTATTCTTTGATTACTGTCAACCGCTGTCGCGTAACTGCCAGTCATAAAGGCTTTAATTGGGAATAGTTCTGAAGTTCAGTGGGAGTTGTATGTAGTCGATAAGGGATTCTGTACTCTTACATGATATGTAACAGTTAAACATTGTGGCGCCCTGGTTGATTCAAACTGGTGAAGTGTAAGGCCATACCCAAACTTACTGTGTGTTTGTTCGGACCACTTTGACTCTTGATCGAGAACAATAATAATTGAACACCATATGAGAATGAACTTAATCCATGTCTCATTAATTCAATTTATGTCTTTTAGAGAAAGGATGAATGACAACAATTACCATAAGTCTATTGTCTTGCATTAGTAAGTTGTTACTAATGGCAAAGGTGTTTTGGTTAATGACTTTAAAGTGTCATACCTTGTTGGGGGCAGCCATGTGCAGCTAGAGCGCCGCTGACTGTCTGCGTTGAGGATTTTATCGAAACCCATCCAAGTGGGAGATTGTTGGATTTATATGTACGGGTTCGATAAGTCAACACTGCTGACCGAGCTATGACCCGTAAGAGTTACACCTTGGGTAATGAACACTAAATCCACTTAACTTGATTAACTGGTAATCACGAACAATTAACGAAATAAACGGACTTATTATTTATACTGATTATAAATAATATATATAACGTTTATTCTATTATTCTCGGGCTTTATGTCGTCTTGAACCTGTACTACATTTATTAGATTTGGTACCGGGTAATTATTAAATCATTATATAATTCCTTAATAATACTTTAATAAAAGTATATACTTTTTCACATTTTGGATGAATGTAAATGCTTTAAAAGAAAGGTTAAGCTTTTTCTCAAAAGCATCAGCCAAACTTTCGTTATAAAAGGTGCCAACAAAATATTAAAAAAAACGAAGGAATTCATTTGATATACAAGGAATTGCATGAATATTTCTTAGGCTTAAGATAATATTGTGTCAGACAAATACCCAGTGTCGCCACCATAATCTCAGGTGCTTCCACAAGACGCACCCTGTTTTAGTTCGTGTTCTAGCAACTCGTTCGTTGTACCTCGGTGTCTCACATGGTTAATTATTAACCACAATGGTATAATTTTTCTCATCGGTAGATTAATTATTTTATATACCGTATTTGCATGTTTGTAACCATGATCCTGTTCGGTTCACTATTTGGTGTTGATTATTTATATTTATTCCGCTGCGTTTATTAATTACCTTTTTAATTAATAAAATATGTCAAACTTGTTTTTGATAAAAGTAAAATTGACACCACTGAAACCCAACACGGTTGACAATCCGTTTGAAGTGCTTTCCGAGACTTAGACCTCAAAGCTTCCGTGGATCGGATGTCAATCCGTTCGAAGTGCCTTTCGAGAGTTGCTAACAAATGAATCACTTTAAAATTGAAATGTTGTATTTGGATCGGATGTCACTTCGATCGAAGTGCCTTTCGAGAGTTGCAACTTTGTAACAAACAAATAAATGTTCTGAGGATCGGATGGTCATCCGATCGGTGAACATCAACATGAACAGCAACAGCAATACTCATCATTTTCGAACAAAAAGATCACGATTTCTGACAAACTGTTTAGAATTAAGATCTGAAATTTTGTAAGCTTATAAAATGATGATTTTCGCACACTATGTTAAAATTTCAGCCAATTTTATCCTTAAAAACCTCGTTAATTTTGCGTTTTTCTGTCAAAAACGTGAAGAAGAAGAGTAGAGTAAGAAATTTGACAAATCTGATGCAATTTTGACTCTGAATCTGATGAATTCTTGTGCGATTTTGCGTGTTTGATCCGTGCAATCGAGCACTTGTAGGATCGGTTTTGACTTCCGAACGATTGCGAACCGATACGCGTGACGTGCGGAATCCATACACGTACGTGGACCGAACACAAGAACGTACTATAAACTGTGATTCTATTGATCGTTTGAAATCGTACAAAGAACCGTGAATCAACTCTTGCACTTTCTCTCTCTAGACTCTCTCTCTAGCTCCAAAGCTCTCCAAAGTCTAGAATAGCAAAAGTTATAAACTAAAGCCCTAAGAGATCTATTTATAGGCCAAGACTTTAATGAGAGTTCTCGTTAATTACATAAATGTCACTTTGCCTTTTCCCAAAATATTACAATATAAGGCTATGTTTTATTCTAACTTCTGCTACAGACTGATTGACGGAGGCGATAGGGATAGACATTACTGCGCTAACATCAAGCTTTAGAAACAAAGCTCGAATCCAGCCGAGCTCAGGTTCAAGTTTTCATAAGTTAAACGAGCTCGAGCTCGCTCGGCTTGACTTCGTTACATTAGACCGTTAAATCACAACTTAACGAATTTAGCAAAGGACTTTAATATTAGACCGCGTTAGTCCCAATATGTCTATATCCACTAAGACGTGAATGATGCGTTATAACTCAGTATGACCTAACACGACTTGTCACAATCCAATCTACGCATCAAAACCTAAAATGACCCTAGTTATTCTCCATCTTAAGATAAGTTATTATAACGTAATATGAATCCTTACATTCCAATCTAACCTGTTAAAAGTTAACATGACTCTTAATATCCATGGTGCCTCATGACATCCATTACAACACTTTTTTTTGAACGGCAAAACTTGCTCCTACCTTACATTACACAAATTTATTAAATAACTCACCTTGCCCAGGTTTGAAACTGTGACATTCCCTTTAAGAGGCACGTGCCTCTACCAAGTGTGCTAACCCCATAATGACATTACAACACATTGTATATTAATATGACCCCTTACAACTTAACATCCTATTATCATGACATGTTGCAATTCCCATCTTGAAGTGATCTTTTTGTCACTGATTTAGTTAATTCTTCTTAATTTGTGCTTATAAATTGTTCTTTTTCTCATCTTAAAGAGGTCTTTTTAGTTCTCAATTGTTTAGAAGTTAAAGTTATCTCCATAGATTTCGGTGGCTTGGTTAATCTCACTTTTTTGGTGATTAACCATTGTCAACCCATTGTATTCATTCCCTTAATTCTTGAATTGTTTAGGTTTGAATTTCTTTCTATGTATGCCTGCCCACTTTTTAAATATGTAAAAACTGAAATGATATATACACAGTTTAATCATTGTTAATATTTAAACAAGTCTTACTTTAGCTTTTCAATACGTTATTCAGAATTGTCTCCATTGATATGCTTTTCAGTAGTTCGATTTGTCTCATCACCTGTTGGTATTTGGAAAACAACAGCAACTAGGACAAATTAGTTGAATCATAATTTAAAGATAAGTTAAGAGTAGTTATATCTATCTGTTTTATTGTACATATATCTACAATCTACATTAGCTTATTATGATTATATGATTTTGATCTCTCTTTAGAAAGAGATATCCACAGACCATAAATAATTCAGTTGATACATAAAAAAAATCAACGTCAATATTGTATATTTTATTTTCCTTATAATTGTTTTGCTTATGGCCTTTATAGTTGTTTTGCTTATGATTCTATCAAATAATTAATTAGTTTGTTTCTTTTTAAGAATTGTTGGAAGGTGAGAAAGACACTCAGAAAAATGTAGCCATAAAAACCAACTGCTTTTGCATTGTGAATTTGCAACTTCTGCAAATGAGGATGAATATGCATCAACTGTTGTAGTTCTCAGCAACTTTAACATAATTTTAGTCCTAGCATGTAAGCCAGGTTATATTATAGGACCAAGTTTCAGTGTGTTTGATGCTAGATTGCATTGAATTATATTGTTAATTAAAGGTGCTTTAATTTAAAAGAATCATGTTTTTTTAACGGCAGGCGAGGAGTTCCAACAGAAAAACGCAAATCAAACTTAGCAAAGAGCTAAGATGGCCAAAACAGTAGGAATACGATTAGCAAAGAGCTAAGATGGCCAAAACAGCAGGAATACGAGAGAAAGAATATCGCCTCTATCGCTTTTTTCCTGGTTTTGATAACTTGCAGCCTAGAAACATGCTCCAACATATCTTTGACAGATTCAAAAACAGTCTGAATGAGAATTTTGAGCCACACACACACTTGCGACAAAACTGATCTTGCCACAATGCATGCATCCAAGAGATGATATGTTGTTTCCTTATTAATGCCACAAAGCTGGCATGGTTCATTATCCTCTCCTTGCAAAAGCATCCTTTGTAGGGATCCTGTCTCCCACACAAAGAGATTTACTTTTGGAACATCCCAACTATTCCAATGGAAAGTTTGGGGTTGTGTTGCCCTCGGAGTGAAGCATGTCCTCCTTGACTTGTTTGACCGGAAAGTCTTTACCACAATAAGTCTTCCACACCCTCCTGTCATTAACCTCGTTGACTTGTTGAAGTTGTAACTGGCCCATAAGCTCCTGGAATTCCTCTTGTACGCCTGATGAATATGGGAGCCTTTTGTTGGTATCATTGTCACATGACTCCCAGGTCCAAGATTTAGGACTCGAGGGATGATAACAATTATCCACTTAATCACAACATTCATCGCACCAATACATGATCGACTGATCGTAAAACTTGATAAAGAAACTAAAACGAACTTGTAAAACCAACCATAATACACAATCTGAACTTGATAACTTGAACTTCAAACTGTACGATTACAAGAAACTTGAAACCCTTAAAGACTTGATGAAGAGGTGTGTGTGAAAAGAGACGTCGATCAAAGAAAGGATGTGTCGATCCCTTGATAACCGTTTGTACGGTTATTCCCCAACACACGCACCCTTTCATAATCAAGCCCAAACTAAACAAACTTAACCCTAATGGACTCTAACTCAATGACCCAATGTTTAATGGCCTTAGGCCCAATTCAAAAATCATCATCAATCCCACCATTAGCAAAGCTAAGGTCTACGGTCTGAGGAGGGTAGATGTAGACAACCTTACCTCTACCCCGTAGGAATAGAGAGGCTACTTCCAGTTAGACCCCCAACTCGATTGTAGTTTTGTATCAAGCTTTGTACCTAAGACACATAACACTCAAACAATCGGGACAGAGACTGATTGGTGCATGTACCCCCGTGTCTTTCAGCTATCAACGTCACCACATGATGCATGATTAACCATCTTCCGCATCACTTTATCCCCTATTTGAAACTCTATGGGTCTTCGTCTTTTATCCGCATAAGATTTTTTGCCGATCCTGAGCTGCTTTTAAGTGGGCCCGGACCGCGTCGATCTTTTCATTGGTGGCTCTAATCACATCTTTGTGGGCAAGTTCTCGAGGACCCACTTCACCCCAACATACCAGAGTTCGGCATTTCCTACCATAGAGCATTTTATACGGGGCCATACCAACACTTGAATGGTAACTATTGTTGTATGAACATTCGACCAGCGGTAGGTAAGCATCCTAACTACCGTCGAAATCAATAATACATAGGGTTGAGCAAGTCACGGTTCCGAACCGCGAGAACCAGGGAACCAAAACCGAACCGCTAGATCCGAACCGTATTCTTGTATTTAGGGTTCGGTTCCGGTTCTTAAATTTGGGTGAAAACGGTTCCCGGTTCGGTTCGGTTCAGAACCGTTAGGTCCGTTTAAAGAACCTCCAGAACCGGGTTGGGTTTAAACTTTAAATATTATATATAAAATTACTAGTGCATGATTTAGTAGTTAAATATTTATGTAAACCTAGCACTATGATACAAGGATGAATTGGGATTACTTGTTATCTTCCAATCCACAACTTGATTGCAACTTATAATCAAAGAGTTTTTCGGTTCTTTATTTCTTTTGGATGGAGTCATGTGTACCGTCATTTATGTTTGTTTTACAAATCTAATTATTTAGAAGTTTACGTTTTCTAAAGCTTGTTAATCGATGTTAATTTACACATAATGTAAGTTACGAATTGCTAATGGATGCTAAATATGAAAAATGTATTTTGGTCTTTATAGCTATTAGTCTCATCAAGTAACAGAAAGTATTAGTTTAGTAAGTCCGTCACCTTCATGCTCCATATCCATCAGTGTTCATTATATGGTTTAAATGAGTTTGATTGTTTTTTTTAGTTTAGTTGTTAATTTTGAGATATATTTGTCAACCGGTTCTGGAAAGAACCGTTTACACGAGAACAGTTTAACTCGGTTCCGAACCAAACCGGTTTTTAAACGGTCCAGTTCTGGTTCTTATATTCAGCATTAAACGGTTCCTAGTTCGGTTCGGTCCGGTTCGGTTCTGAACCGTTGCAAAGACCTAATAATACATGCCCGAAGCATATCTTCTAATGTTTGAATTGTTCGTTCGCTTTGCCCGCCAGTTCGAGGGTAATACACCGTACTGATCAATAGTTTTGTACCCAATTGTTCTTGAAAATCGCGCAAGGAATTTGAAGTGAACTGGGTATCTCTATCGGACACGATGGATACCGGCACTCCATGGCGCGCTACAATCTCGTTCATATACACCTTCGACATCTTTTCAGAAGTATAGGTCTCACGAATAGGAATAAAGTGAGCGCTTTTGGTTAGTCTATCCACGACCACCCAAATGGCGTCGAATCCCCGAGCCGTTTTCAGCAATTTGGTTAATAAGTCCATAGTAACATGTTCCCATTTCCAAACCGGCATGTCTAGCGGTTGGAGCTTGCCATAAGGCTTTTGATGCTCTGCTTTTACTTGTAAACAAGTTAGACATTTTTCGACTTACTTTATCACATCTCTTTTCATCCAGGGCAACCAATAATTTTGTTTCAAGTCCCGATGCATCTTGGTTGCCCCCAGGTGAATCGAATAACGCGACTTATGGGCTTCGCTAAGTAGGAGGTCCTTAACACCACATGTGTTTGGAACACATATTCTACCAAACCGGCTTTTCAACCCGTTATATCTATTATATCATTCACTCGGCCTTTCACTCGTTCCTTGCTCCAATTTTCTTCCCTTACCCCTTCGATTTACACTTCTTGGATTCATTCAAGTAGACCCGAGGTTACCACAGGTTGCATCGACCACACTCAAATGGGAGTGTATCCTTCTTTTCGGCTTAGCGCATCCGCTACTACATTGGCTTTTCCCAGATGATAATGTATTTCGCAATCATAATCTTTCACTGTTTCTAGCCAACGTCTTTGTCTCATATTCAGCTCCTTTTGATCAAAGAAGTATTTCAAACTCTAATGGTCGGTGAAAATAATGGATTTCACCCCATACAAGTAGTGCCTCCAAATCTTCAAGGCAAATACCACTGCGGCCAACTCAAGGTCATGAGTCGGATATTTCTTTTCATGGACTTTCAATTGTCTAGAGGCATAGGCAATCACCTTGCCCCGTTGCATAAGTACACACCCGAGGCCTAGGTGTCATGCGTCGGAGTACACTACCATATCATCGATGCCATCTGATAAAGTCAATACTGGAGCACGGGTTAAATTTTCTTTGAGCGTTTGGCACGCCCTTTCTAATTTGTCACTCCAGACAAACTTTTCGTCTTTACGGGTTAGCTTAGTTAACGGTGAAGCAATCTTGGATAAATCTTGAATGAATCTCCTATAATATCCCGTAAGCCCCAAAAAGCTTCTGATCTCAGACGGATTCTTTGGAGGGCTCAATTTTGACATCGCTTCTATTTTGGATGGATCTACTAATATTCCATTCGAACTGATGATGTGCCCGAGGAATTGCACCTCTTGAAGCCAAAAAGCGCACTTCAAGAATTTAGCGTAAAGTTTTTCTCACCTAAGTTTTTCTATTACTTCTTGCAAATGACGAATGTGATCCGCCTCGTTCTTCGAGTATACTATAATATCATCGATAAACACTATCACCGACTTGTCTAAAATTGGCTTGTAGACCCGGTTCATGAGATCCATGAATGTCGCGGGTGCATTTGTTAACCTGAAGGACATTACGAGGAACTCGTTCCTCGTAGTGTCCGTATCGCGTACAGAAGGCCGTCTTTGTTACGTATGCCTCTTTCACTCTCAACTGATGATAGCCTGAACTTAAGTCGATTTTCGAAAACCAACTCGCACCTTGTAGTTGGTCGAATAGGTCGTCTATTCTTGGAAGCGGGTATCGATTCTTTATCGTAACTTTGTTTAACTCTCGGTAATCTATACACATGCGCATACTTTCATCCTTTTTCTTCACGAATAATACCGGTGCTCCCCAAGGGGAGACACTTGGCCAAATAAATCCCTTGTCTAATAAGTCTTGCAACTGAGACATTAATTCTTAAAGTTCCAATGGTGCTAATCTATACAACGCCTTAGCCAACTGTTTCGCACCCGGGACTAATTCAATCCCGAACTCCACCTCCCGCTCAGGTGGTATCTCCGGTAAGTCTTCGGGGAATACGTCTTCAAAATCTTGTACGACGGGTACGTCTCCAACCTTGGGTGACTCTTTTTCCGCATCACACACGTAGGTTAAATAAGCCTTGCACCCATGATGAATGAGTTTGCGGGCTTCCATCGTCGAGCATATTATGCGGTTACAACTCTTTTTCCATAAATAATAACATGCGTTCCACTCGGAGATGTTAGTTGTATCTCCTTATGGAAGCATATCACTTTGGCGTGGTGTCGAGACAACCAATCCATTCCAATCACCACTTGGAATTTCCCCATTGACATGGGTATCAAATCAACTAAGTAATCTTCTCCATCAACATTTAATTTGCAATACTGACACATATCACAAACAATAAAACTTTTATTATTACCTACTTCTACTTCCATAGGCATAGATAATTTCGTTAATGTAAATGAAGGATGTTGAATAAATCTATGTGAAACAAAAGATTTATTTGCACCCGTATCAAATAAAATATGTGCATGAATATTATTTACGGTAAATGTCCCTTTAACCACATTGGGTTCAATCTTGGCCTCAGCCGCAGTTATGTGGAAGGATCTTGCATTTGATCTTGGAAGTTCCATCTTTGTGTCGGGCATCCCTTTCTTTCCTACCAACTCTGGGCACTCAGATTTCTTGTGACCCGGTTGGTAACACTTATAGTATACCGACACCTTGCCGGGGTAATTCGAAGCCCCATGTCCCATTTTTTCGCACGTAACACTCAGCTTGTTCTTAAGGAAACATTCGTCCCAGTAGGCACGTCCAGATATCTTGCAGCTACGCGACCCCCCTTTCACGTTCCCCTTCTTTGGGAACTCGTTCACCTTTTGTTTCTTCGTGGGGATTGGATATCCAACGCCCTCCTTTCGCCCCTCTCTATTTGTTTCTTAACTCTATCTCTCGCTCCCGTGCGACATTTACAATCTCCGTGAGATTTTCATATTTTGAGGGATTCATAAACTCCCGATATTCCGCACTCAACATATTATAGTAATAATAGATCTTTTGCTCTTCTGTTTGCACCAACTCATCACAAAACCTCAACTTGTCGAGGAACATTCCCGTGATCTTGTCAATTGTTTCATCTTTTTGTCTAAACTGGATAAACTCTTCTTTAACTTTGTTAATCATGGCTTTAGGGCTATGATGTTTAAGGAAAGGCACTTTAAACTTTTCCCATGTCATGGCTCTTATAGCCTCAATCCCTTATTCCTTCTTAATATTGTCCCACCAATCCTTCGCTTGGCCCCTCAATTGACCGGTCCCATAAGCTACAAATCAGTTATGTCACATTGAGTCCGCTCAAAGATTCCTTTCATGTCATTTATCCACCGTTGGCAGACGATAGGATCTACTTCCCTATTATACATTGAAGGTTTACATGCCATGATTTTATCATATGGACATGCTTTCTTCTCTTTAGAGGGTGTTTGGGGTTGTGTTTTGAAGGAGATTTTTAGATTATTGAGTTTTGAAATCGTAAATAATCAGTTTTGAGTGTTTGGGTAAAAAAATAAAAAAATTGATTATTTGCATTTAGAAAGTTACAAAACACAGTTTTCCGAAAGCAGCTCCCCCTACTGCAACAAAACGCAGTTTTCCAAAAATTGATTATTTGCGTTTAGAAAAGGATTTTCACTTGTTTATTTTTTAAATATATATTTGCCAAACACTCAAATAGTTGATTACCTGATTCTTGCGATATCAAGCAACATAATCAAATCCAAACACTATCTTTCAACATCACGTTTGTTATAGTTAATTATCTGATTCTGATTATTCAAAACGCATAACCTATTTTCAAAACTCAACCCCAAACACACTCTTAGTCTTGTACAAGTCTTTCTTTTAGCTCGTTCATTCTTTCCTCTACAACCGATAGGATTGTAGTTTGTATCTATTCATAAATTGGGGTAGACTAGCCTCTAGAGCTTTTCCGACTTCCTCGGAAATCTTCTCTCGTATCTCGTCCGTCAGGAGGGATACCGTATCATCACCCATTCCTTCTGACATCTCTTTAGCTGAAATGTCCATAACAATTTGATAAACAATTTGTTTAATCATTTTCATATTTTATATGGAAATTTATTCTCATCATTTGATATTACACGTGATGTATCCTTCTCTTTCGATTTGGTCAAGTATATATCTTGCCTTAACCATTTATGCTTAGTGTATTTCTCAGGTTCGAGTGTATTAATACACCCCACCCATACACTTTAAATCATTTTCTTTTCTAGCATTTTCAATTGAAACTCATTTCATAGTTAATTCTTAGAGGATGTCTTGATTAAGCCTTGAACCGAACACATTTAATCTTTAACCTTGAGCTTTGATTATCAACTTGTAAGACCTCGACTTACTTAACTAAAAATTTATATAAATGTGTTGCATTTGTATACAAGTAATGCAAATAAACGTCCATACAAAATTTCAGGTTGATAAAAAACTTCATAAGTGTTTAAAACACTTCAACACGTTAACATTGTTCGGTTCGTAAAATAACAAAACAAAAAGCGGAAGCTTGATCTTTGGTTGTGTTCAATTCTTCCATCCGTAACATCATAGCGATCACCTATATATCAAATATCATCTCACACGTTAGTTATATGATGTTTAAACGTAGTTTGATAACCCAAGTTTACCAAAACAAACAAATAAAAAGATGGTGAGAAGACCCGTCGTAAGCTACGGCATGTGTGCCGTAACTTACGGCACCCCTTTTATGTTGTTTCCAGCCATCCCCTACGGCTGGGAGTCGTAGCCTACGACGCAGCCCAGCTGCAACATTTCCATTCTTGTCCCTTTTTTTTACAAACATCTCTATGACTTCCCGATTACTTATCCGTCTCGCACGAAAATTGTTTCTATGTGACTGAAAACATTTGCCAACATGTTGGTGCACTTGTGTCTGTACTTTGTCTGTTTTTAGTCTTGATACAAAACGATGTCTTTGATGTAAGATTGATGTAAGTTTGACCAAGTCAACCATCCTCCGGTTTGACTTGGCCAAACAGTTAGACAATGGTTGAAAGATGTTTGGGTCGAAGGATGTGTCATCGAAGGATAGTTTAGATCCTTCGATGAGCTCGAAAGATAACCTTCGAAGGATAGACCATGAAGGATATCATCCTTCGTGGTATATGTGATCCTTCGATGGGTTCCTGGTCGACAGATGATCTTACGATCAGTCTGTCTGATCCTTCGACCAGACATGCTGTGTTCGGGTATATATACCCATGTTGTGTGTTCACTTGATAGAAGAGTTCGAAAGTTAGACAAAAGATAGACAGAAGAGAGACATTTAGAGAGAACACACACACTGAGAGAGTTTGCAAAACTGATTTGTAAACATTGCGTTGTAACCGAACCTTTCATACGTATTAATACAAGTGGTGTTAATCGGTGAATATTGTGTGTTGTGTTTTGTGCTTGTTCTATCTCGGTTTGCATGCTAGCTTGGATTCCGCACTCGCTAGTGTGTTAGACATAACAAGGAATAGGTTAAACCTCAACCTCCGAGGGACCTACAAGTGGTATCAGAGCCGTGGCTCTTTTCCTTGTTAAAAACCGGATTTATACAAGTCTTTGGAGTGTTTGGATAAAACTCACTGTTTTAGCATCCGTTTTTAACTGATTTTCTCGCTTTTCTTGACGTTAAAACGGTTCTAAACTTACCGGGTGTGCTAAAAGACGGGTTGGGTAACTTGAAAACTTGCTTTTAAGTTGTTTTGGTCATTTCCGGCCAAATTCCGGCTTACTCCGGTAACCGGTTTTTGGGTTGAACCTTCTGTTTTTAGCAATATTTTATTGGTTCAAAATCTGATTTTGGCAGAAAATCATGGTCTGACCATACCTCTGCCGAAAGATTTCACCAACCCATCACCTTTTTCACCAACCTGTCACCCTTTGTCAACTGTGTCAGAGCAGTTCGAAAGATATCCTTCGAAGTCGAAAGATCATCTTTCGATCAGTGGAGGTTCGATAGATAATCATCCTTCGAACCAAGGAATCATTTCGAAGGATACATCTTTCGTTTTGTTGCTCTTATTCGAAAGACCAGGATCCTTCGATAGGGGAGTCTTTCGAAAACAATTGTTCGAAACTCAACAGTAATCTTTCGAACACTGTTGATCCTTCGAACAAGTGTTGATCTTTCGAACTTAGTCTGTTTATGTTTAACAAGTTTGTGATTTTCAGGTTTTATTATTTTTGATCAAAAATGAATCCAAGATGGAATACTCTGGTAAATACAGACATGTATTTTGGTACTCCGTCTCCCGCACCGGTATCTTCTCAAGCTAATGCAACTTCTACCGGTCAATGGGCATTCGTATCAAATCAAACTCCAAGTATTCAAAGCATTCTCTTAAGCGAGAGCGAAACCGGAAGTTTGAATCGGCCTCCGAAGTTGATGCACTTATATGAATATCCAGGATGGATTGATAGATTTCATACATACGTTCTTGGTCAAAATACAGAATTGTGGTTGCGGTTCATTACAGATTTCGATCAAACAATAGAGGTTGCCGCATCATCTGCTGCTACGTTTGCAGATCTTACAGAAGATCAGAAGAAGGTCTATGATTTGGAAAAGAAGGCATATGCCATTCTTACTCAGGCGTTAAGTAAAGATATTTATCATCAATTTGTCAGTTACAAGACGACAAAGAGATTGTGGGACGCGTTGAAGACAAGGGGCGTAGGAAATGAAGCGACACGTCAATTGAGAAAAGAACTGCTGAAGAAAGAGTTTGATGGTTTTACTTGTATGGAGAATGAATCTTTAGGAGATTTGACAAGTCGATTTAATCATCTGCTGACTGAATTGTCAAATTTTGAGGTTGTTACAGCTTCAGCAGAGATTGTGAAAAAGTTTGCAGATGCGTTGCCACCTCAATGGAATACTTTCTTGGAAATCATGAAGTACAATGGCACTTTAGCTACAACAAGCTTCAATGACTTTGTTCAAATCCTGGAAAACAAGAATCAGGAAGAAACTCTTAAGGCAAAAAGAGTTCCAGTGCCACAAAATCCTGAAATGTATTATGGAACATCTAGCACTTCTACGAAACCTTCTTCGCATGTTCCAATTCAAACAACGTTCGTGACTAGCACTGACATGTATGGCAATACTATCCAAGTTCCGGTCCCTCCAAAAACAGACATGTACGGAAATCCGCTTGAACCAGTCCCTCAATCAGTACCACAACAACAAAGCCAACGACCTCTCAGACCAACTGATATGTTCGGAAATCCATTACCAGTTCGATCTCCCGGAACAACAGACATGTATGGGAATCCACTTCCTCCTCAATCTACCGTACCAACAGACATGTATGGGAATCCACTTCCTCCTCAACAGCAAGCTTGTTATGGAAGCACATCATCTGCTGGTCAACAGTCAAAGCCAAATACAGTACGGCTCGACACCTCAAGCTTTAATAAAGTCAGTGTGGAAGTAGCAAAGGAACACATGGAGCTGCTAAACACTTTAGTGAGCGCATACTGTGGATTAGTGGAAGGTCAGATTGGTAACATTAATCTGACGCAAGAAGACTATCAGCAGATCGATAAAGAGGAGATGGAGATGATGGACATCAAGTGCGCCTTTGCCAGTGCTGTTAGGCGAGCAAAGGATTTCATGGAAAGAACTGGGAGAACCAGCTTGGAGAGCAAGAAAGACACCAAGTATGGGTTTGATAAGCAGGCTGTTAAGTGTTTCAATTGTGGTGAACGTGGTCATTTCAAACGTGAATGTACGAGGCCATCTCAGCATGGAAACCAGAATCCCTTCAGAAATCAAGGCAACCAGCAGAACCAGAACAGGAACAATGTTCGTACGTTGGTACCTGTCAACAACCAAAGCCAAGCAGGACCATCTAATGCCAACCAGGCACTTGTGGTTCAAGTAGATGAAGGCTGTGATTGGTCAATCCAGTTGGGAAATGATGCTCCAGATGGAACAGCGTGTTTTGCTGAAGTCGTTAAGGATTTAAATCACGCCAGTGGTGGAGAATCTTCCACCAATGGTGATGAATCTTCTGAGGATGAAGACAGTTCTGGTTATAGTGGAAGCTCAGATGAAGAATCCTCCACTTCAGGCAATGATCAGGTGGATGAGACATCAAGTGCGTCAGTCGATGCGGACATTGATGAGATTTTGGAAGAAGCTGCAGCAGGAACTGAAAGAAGATCTATCTTGGTGGATCAAGCTGCTTATTCTTCGTCTTCTCTCCATTCAGCCTTTATGGCTAATGTCGACGGTTCATCAAGTCAGGTATGTGTCGATGAATCCACTGTTGTTAGTTGTGATAATTGTGATAGATTGCATGTTAGATGTACTGATTTGGATACAAACATGTCTGAGTTGCAAGGCAAACATGATGCTTTACAAGCTAGTTTGTTTGACTTGCAAGACAAACATGTTTCGTTGAATGATAAGTGGTGTGAATTGCAAAGCAAGCACGAGGCTTTGCAAGAGAAATATGATGTGACATTCATTCATAATCAGAAGTTGACCGTGGATCTTTCTAAGTGCACAGAAGCCAACATGTTTTATGAAAACCATGAAAAGGAATTTAAATCGATGATTGAAAAATTAAAGAAAGATAAAACCGAGCTGACAAAAATGGTTTCCAGAAAACAAACTGACATTAATTTGTATATAACTCGTCTTGAGGTAATGCAAAAGGAAATGGCTTGTGTTAAAACTGAAAGTGAGGCAATCCGACTCAAGTTAGACAGTTATTTGAGCTCTAGCTATGTGTTGGATCACATCATTGACGTTCAGAAAGAGAAACGGGATGTCACATGCATAGGTTATAAGAAATGTCCACCACCCGTGAGAAACAATTATGATGCCATGCCTGATGAGGAGTATAGAACTCATTTTGAACCATCTGTTCCTTTGGACGTTGAGGAATTTGCAATAGGGCTTGGATACAAGAAAGAAGTTTCATCAGATTCGGATGTGTCAGCAGATACATTTGTAACTGCTGAACAGAATCAGGATCCTCCAGTTGTGATTGAGGATGCTGATTCTTCTGATGATGAATCTGATGATACTGATTCAGCAAAGTCTGATGCGGTGATAAAAGAAGAGGACATACCTCTTGAGAATCATATTCTGTGTGATCCTCCTGCAAAACCCGCTAAGACTGTTGCAATCGAGTCCTTGTCTGCACAAGAGTCAGAGAGTGTGGATTTGCTGTATACTCTTGTTGGTGATAATAAAATTTATTCAGACAAAGATTTTCCTATTAAGAATGTTAATCAATCATTAATCAGTAAAGTCTTTGAAAATTCAACAAGTAAGTTTTTGGGTAAGAAAGGATCACACATTGTGGTAACACAGTGCCCTCCTATCCCAAAGGCTGAAGTTAGAAAACAATTTGGCAATCAGAAATTACCAACAGAGAAAAGGCAGCAAAATCATACCAAACCAAGAGGTAATACACCGACTGAAAGTCAAAGGAAGCCGAATAAGAAGAAGAACAAGAATGTAAACTTTGTGAAATCTAAGGGAACGGACAAAATTGCAACTTTTGAAAATCAATCTAACTTAGATTTTGTCAAGAAAGCAACTGTGATGAAGAGAAATGAACCAAATAGTTCAAAACCTAGTACCTCGGGATCACAAAGTTCATCATCGGCAAGACGATCACATGATACTTCGGGGTTTGTTGAACGAAGATCATGTTTTGAATGTGGTACAATTGGGCACATTGTCAGAAATTGCCCGTATCTTCATAAATTAAAAGCCAAAGAAGATGATCCCCGTGAACGCAATCACCAACAGCGATCTGTTTCTGTAAAACAAGATCCCCGACTTGTAAGAGAAAGGGAAAAGAAACAGAAACGCCAACAAGTCAAGGTGATTGAAAAGGCACTTAAAACTGATGTGGTTCAAAAACAATCTGTTTCAGTTAAACCAGAAAACTCAAAATTTTCAAAAACTTCAAACAATCACGAAGTTAAATTTTCAAACAATCAAACTGGTATAACAAAACAGACCTGGAAACCAAAAACTGTTATTGAATCAGGGGGACCATCACAATTTTCAAATCATCAAAGAATAGAAGTTATTGTTGTTGATGAAAATGGAAGACCCAAGACCACAATGGCTTGGGTCCCCATCTCCAACTAATTATGTGAGTTCATGTGCAGGGTGTTCCAGGAGGAACTATCAGTAGTCATTGGATTGTTGATAGTGGAGCATCCAGGCACATGACAGGCGACATGAAGCTTCTCTACGACGTCAAATCTATTAGAGGAGGTTATGTTGCTTTTGCTGGAGATAAAGGCGGATATATTACGGGTGAAGGAATGATTTCCAACGGGGTTGTTAGTTTTGATAAGATCAACTTCGTACAACAACTTGATCACAATCTTCTTAGTGTTTCTCAAATTTGTGATAAGCAGTTCTCAGTACACTTTGATGCAAATGGATGTTATGTGCTGAAACCCGGCTTCAAAATTCCAAAAGAATGGATTCTCTTGTCGGCTCCAAGGATAAATGATTTGTATGTCCTTGATATGAGCCAAGCTATCACAACGTCTGCACAAGCAACTTGTTTCGTTTCCAAAGCCACAGAAAAAGACACAATCTCTTGGCACAGACGAATGGGTCACATTCACTTACGCAAAATGAATCATTTAGTGTCAAATGAATTGGTGAATGGTGTTCCTCTTAAAAACTTCCATCTTCAAGACGTCTGTGTCTCGTGCCAGAAAGGAAAACAAACGAAGAAGCGACACCCTACAAAGAAAATCAACACGGTGGCTGTTCCTCTTGAACGTTTGCACATGGATTTGTTCGGTCCTGTCAAGCACAAAAGCATTAGGAATGATCAATATTGCCTTGTGATAACGGATGATTATTCAAGATTTTCTTGGGTGGCGTTCATGGCACATAAGAGTGAAACCTTCGGTATTATCAAAAACTTGATCATTCAGATTGAGAATCTATATAAGTTGAAGGTTAGGCGGATACGTAGCGACAATGGTACTGAATTTAAAAATCATGCCATGGCGGAGTTTTGCACTTCAAAAGGTATTCTTCATGAATTTAGTGCAGCTTATACTCCTCAACAGAATGGCGTCGCTGAACGTAAGAACCGCACATTGATCGAGACTGCTAGGACAATGTTAGTAGAGTCACAATTGCCGATTCCCTTCTGGACTGAAGCTGTGGCATCTGCATGTTATACGTTGAACCGGGTCCTTACAGTCAAAAGGCACAACAAGACCTGTTTTGAGCTTATTAACAAACGGAAACCAGATTTGTCATATCTTGAACCGTTTGGAGCTCCGTGCACAATAATCGATCCTAATGGAAAGTTTGGGGCAAGAGCAATTGATGGATACTTTCTTGGGTATTCCACCCCGAACTTAAGAGTCTGGAATCTAGAGACTAAAAGGGTCGAGGAATGGTCTGAAGTCAGAGTACAAAGGCACACTTTACCAGTCAAATGTCCTGGTCAGCCTTGGATGTTTGAGTACGATGACTTTTTCAATTCGATCAATGTTGAAGCAGTTGAAGAAAATGCTGCAGCAAGGATGTTTTTCGAGAGTGACAACACAACAGATTCACCGTTGGTTCGTCCAATTCTTGTCAATCAAGAACCATCTTCGGTGAACAATAATGCTCTCGACAATGAGGATTTTCACGATGCTTCCGAATTGAACGAATCTTCAGAGGATGATGAATTTCTAGATGCAGATCAAGAAGCTCCAACGACAGCAGTACATGGTACTTCAGAGGGTACACCTCCAGTGGATGTCCCTAGAACAGCTGAAGCTACTGCATCATCCTCTTCGTCAATTCCGGGCCTTGAATTGATTGTTGATCTCAATCTCAACAATCTGGGTACAAATATTCCAGTTCAAAATAATCCAGAAACAAGGATTCACAATACCCATCCTCAACAAAACATCATCGGAAATGTACAGAGTGGCGTTCAAACAAGAAACATGTTGCGAAACAACAACAATGCAGGCTTGTATGCAACTATCCGAGAATCTGGTCAACAAAATGATTGGTCTTTCGCGTGTTATGTATCACAGGAAGAGCCAAGAACTTGGAAAGATGCTTTGAAAGATAGCTCTTGGGTTGAAGCAATGCAGGAAGAACTGCAACAATTCCAGAAGCTTGGTGTCTGGAAACTCGTAGAGAAACCTGCTGGTTACAAGAAGATTGGTACCCATTGGGTGTTTAAATGCAAAAAGGATGACCATGGAGTCGTTATTCGAAACAAAGCAAGGCTAGTCGTTCAAGATTTTCGTCAGATATAAGGGATCGACTACAACGAAGTGTATGCACCTGTTGCACGTCTAGAAGCAATTAGGATTTTTCTGGCTTATGCCTCATTCAAAGGTTTCAAGGTATACCAGATGGACGTGAAAAGTGCATTCTTACATGGTGTGGTGGAAGAAGAGGTGTACGTCGAACAGCCTCCAGGTTTTGAAGATCCTATCCATCCCGATCGGGTTTGGTTGCTCAACAAAGCTCTATATGGTCTACATTAAGCACCGCGAGCTTGGTACGCAACCTTATCTAATTATCTGCTGGAGAATGGATTTCGCAGAGGTCTTATTGATTGTACTCTTTTCATCAAAGAACAAGATGGAGATCTTCTACTGGTACAGGTATACGTTGATGATATTATTTTTGGTTCTACTAATGATGTTTTGTGTAGGAACTTCGAGCGCATTATGCAGGATAAATTCGAGATGAGTGCTATGGGGGAAATGACTTTCTTTTTGGGCCTACAAGTACAACAAACCGAGTCTGGGATATTCATCCATCAGACTAAATATGTTGGTGACATCTTGAGCCAGTTCCAGATGTCTGATGCAACGCCCATCGGTACCCCATTGCCACAAAATCACGGAATTACTCCAGACTTGAAGGGTGAAGCTACTAGCCCCTCATACTACCGCGCGATGATCGGATCCCTTATGTACCTCACAGCATCAAGACCAGATATAATGTACCCAACGTGCCTGCTTGCCAGATATCAAGTCAACCCGAAGGCCTCACATCTTGCAGCTGTAAAAAGGATTTTTCGTTATTTGAAGGGTTGCCCTGACACCGGTCTATGGTACCCTAGGGATAATAACTTTGACTTGATCGCATTCAGTGATTCTGATTTTGGCGGATGCAAAATCGACAGCAAATCCACAACGGCTGGATGTCAGTTTTTGGGAAATCGCCTAGTCACATGGCAGTGCAAGAAGCAGACGTGCGTCGCGACATCAACATGCGAAGCTGAATACATTGCTGCCTCAAGTTGTTGCTCCCAAGTCCTATGGATCCAACAACAAATGTGTGATTACGGTTTTGAATTCCTAACTACTCCTATTTACGTTGATAATTCTGCTGCCTTACAGATCACTAAAAATCCTGTGCAGCATTCAAAGACTAAGCACATCGAAATTAGGTATCACTTAATACGTGATTGCTTTGAGAAAAGGCTAATCGATGTTGCTTACGTCCACACCGATGACCAACGTGCCGACCTTTTTACCAAAGCATTTGACAAATCAAGATTTGACTATTTATTATTGGTAAACGGCATTAAGGTCAAGCAAGAGTAATCCACATCGGAAAATCATTTTTGTAAATACCTTTGTGTTTTAAACTTGTCTTAGTTTATTGATTTTAGGGGGAGTAAATCCAAAATTTGAAAATCCAAAAACATCGAAAAATTTCAAAAACACAAAAACAATAGAAAAACAAAAATGAGTTTCCTGGCGAGCAAAAGAGAAAATGATAGTACATCAGTGGTCTGTCTAAACCTCTTTAAACCATAAATGAAGAACGATAAGCAGCTCTATATAAGATGTATCGGTAGGCTCACAATCATTTTAAAGTGTGCAGGGTGATATAAACTTAAATCGACTGAAGATCAGGTGGGAACCATTCATTGGCATATGGTCTTAGTACCGAAATTTCGTTTGAGAGATTGCCGAGGTTCTGAAATATTCGGTCTTTATGCTGCTTATCATCTGGGTATCATGGTTGTATCTTTTACCGAAAAATAACGGGGACGCAAGTCTAGATCTTCCATGATACTATACATACGTGTACATACTGCATTCGACCTCAATAAGTGATCAACAATCACATGTCCAAACAAAATAAGTGATAATATATCACAAATTCTTTCCGGGAGTCAAGTTCGTCTCTCTCCTGTACGAAAGTACTGACCTGTTCACGGACTTGCTCTTGTGCCCTCATGCATCCGAAAATCAAGTTCCTCATCAATAAGTGATTCTATCACATAGGGCTTGTTTTCAAATCAAAATAAGTGAGAATCTCACATCATATACGGTCAAACAGATGATAATCGGTATACTCACCGGTAAGATGAACCCTCGTGCATACCTTGATACGGGAATGTGTCGTGATGTGGATGAACACCGGTCGGTAAGTATAAATCATACTCTAACGTATCCCCTCGCCATGATTACATCTGATAAGTTGAGCTTATGTGGACAACAATACCGATAATTGTTATAGGATGCTTATCTTAATGTTAACTAATTGAACAACAAGAGCGTTTTGGCATGACCGTACACTGATATGATTCTCTTACCCTCGAAACTCGCAAAAAGAATGTCTGTAAATATTTATTTAATGCTTTCATTTTTCGCATCTTTGTATATATTTATTTACTGCTTTCAGTCTTTACATTTGAAATATTCAAAAATTCCAAAAAGATTTTAGGTGTGTTTTAATATAAACTTTATAAAAACCAAAAAGATTTTATTTCTATCTTATTTTCGATCGTACGATGTTGGATCTCGAGTCTTCGGTACCTGAAACCTGATTGAAAACCGAAACGACTGAATCTTCATAAACGGTCGAAATTTGCAAGTGTTTAAAGTTAAAATTTGAATTTGATAAAATTTGTTAAAACTTTCAAACTGTCGGACGGTGTTTGCTTAAACAGTGGTCACACGTGTGTCGTTTGTTTATGTTTACTATATTCCAAGCAGTTGTTCTCATTACGCGTTTAGATTTCTTGCATGTGCAGATTCTAAAGGCAAGGAGAACATGGTCGATGACAAGCTTCGGAATGAAGACACGACGTGAAGGCACTCAAGTGATAAAGATGATCGAGTTGCCGCTGACCATCATCAACACCACAAGGATCCCAATTCATAAAGATCAAGATATTCACGAGCATAACTCAAGGGGGAGCTTATGTTAAGGGGGAGTTTGTCAACACACTTCCTACATGAAACGGGGAGTTTGTTGGTACACTTTCTGCCTTCAAGACGTGAAGACTTTAAAGATCCTCCGAAATTGAAGAACTTGAAAGGAAGTCAAAGACTTGAAGACACGAGGGACTTACAAGAATTAAGATCGAGATCGAGATAAAGCTACAGCCAAGGGGGAGTTTGTTGGTGCACTTGTGTCTGTACTTTGTCTGTTTTTAGTCTTGATACAAAACGATGTCTTTGATGTAAGATTGATGTAAGTTTGACCAAGTCAACCATCCTCCGGTTTGACTTGGCCAAACAGTTAGACAATGGTTGAAAGATGTTTGGGTCGAAGGATGTGTCATCGAAGGATAGTTTAGATCCTTCGATGAGCTCGAAAGATAACCTTCGAAGGATAGACCACGAAGGATATCATCCTTCGTGGTATATGTGATCCTTCGATGGGTTCCTGGTCGACAGATGATCTTACGATCAGTCTGTCTGATCCTTCGACCAGACATGCTGTGTTCGGGTATATATACCCATGTTGTGTGTTCACTTGATAGAAGAGTTCGAAAGTTAGACAAAAGATAGACAGAAGAGAGACATTTAGAGAGAACACACACACTGAGAGAGTTTGCAAAACTGATTTGTAAACATTGCGTTGTAACCGAACCTTTCATACGTATTAATACAAGTGGTGTTAATCGGTGAATATTGTGTGTTGTGTTTTGTGCTTGTTCTATCTCGGTTTGCATGCTAGCTTGGATTCCACACTCGCTAGTGTGTTAGACATAACAAGGAATAGGTTAAACCTCAACCTCCGAGGGACCTACACAACATTCTTAACTTATAAACCCATAACTCGGGTTTATAACTTCATGTTTTACGCTATCAGTTCTAAATTTGTATGTTTATTTATTTGACCCGTTTGCATGTTTGAGCAATCGAGCTTATGAAATTTACATCTTTTTCACAAGAACATCATTTTTACGACTTTACCCCATTACCCGGGTTATTAAATTTGCGTTTCACGCATCCGTTACCCAGTTTGCGTTTACGCTTATTCGACCCGTTCAACCTTTTAATGGTCGAACATAATTAGTCCGAATTCTTTTCAAGAATTCACAATCTTCTTATTATAACCCATTATACGGGTCCATTGATTTGTTGTTCCCGTTCCCGTTACCCGGTTTATGCATGCCTTTGTTAATTTAACCCTTCAATCGGGATATTGCCCATTTGGTTTATGCGTTACAACTTCCTTTTGACCCGTTTATTTGTTCGTGTGAAATCCATCACTTGGAACAAACCAAACTTATTATTAATTCGTTATTTGATCCATTTGGTTGTTTCATGTGAAATCCATCACTTTAAACAAACCAAACTCATCAACATTCCTTATTTTGACCCGTTTGGTTGTTTCATGTGAAATCCATCACTTTAAACAAACCAAACTTCAGAATAATTACCATTATTCTGTCATACACAAATAACACATAACTTAACAAAAAGATAACGGAGTGTAAAGCCACGTACCTTAAAGCTTTCCTTTTAAGCGCATGTCCGCCCCGGCTTGACCACTTGATACTTCACCCAAATTGCCTATAGAGTTCAATCCGATTTATCATTCAGAAACCATAGTACAATTTATGATTCAAAAACTTGTAAGTATTCAATTACAAGGTTCATATTATGATTCTTCCACACCTTTCAACAACTCACATTCACTTAGGCATTATATCAAACACCTTATGGGCATGGATTTTTACACCAAGTTTATTAAGTTTTCACTTCAACAATTACTCATGTTTTTCACACCTTATTAAGTCAATATGACTAGTATAATCGATTAACATCTAGAGCTCACTATATTAACATCAAATACATCAATTTTACTACCACAATTCATGTGTTCAACATATCTACAAAAAACCCACTTACATATACGTAGTATATTACCCTAATACTTAATCATAACATTTTCTCTACCATTATTCATCAAGGATTTGCCTCAAATTATGTGGGCACTACAAATATATCATAATTTCAACAATCCCTACTTCAATTGCACATCATAAGGTTCATCA
Organism: Helianthus tuberosus; assembly: GCA_030545235.1. Classification (NCBI taxonomy): domain Eukaryota; kingdom Viridiplantae; phylum Streptophyta; class Magnoliopsida; order Asterales; family Asteraceae; genus Helianthus; species Helianthus tuberosus. The sequence goes on from CM060362.1 coordinate 10,037,085, forward strand.
AGAAATCACTACTTCAACATATACTAGATTTTTGACATACCTTATGATGGGATGATGTTGTAGACTCTAATTTATCAAGCATGCATCAAAATCATTTTGATTTTTAGTTGTATCAGATGGATTTTTTTATGTTACATCAAAACAGAAGGTAGACGGGCAACAAGCTGCTCCGCCACCTCTTTATTTAAAAAAAAAAACAAAAAACAGACGAACTGATATGTTCACATACACTAAGAACTATTTTTTTTTTGCATAAGAACGCAAAGAACAATTTTCATACACTCAGAAACTGGCTCAAACGAATTTTGATAACTCATTACAATAGTGTTGGAACTCATTAAAGCTAAACTATAAAAGCTAAGATCGTAAGGTTCAATGAGTCAGTTCCAACGCCGCTACGACGCTGAAATGAGTTGAATCGGAGTTCGTTTGAGTCGGTTTTAGAGTCCTAAAAGTCATTCTTCGGCAAGTATTAGTTCTGATGTGATCTTTCACACACACACACAATAGAATTCGACCTCTAATGCACCAAGTTGGCATGAAAGCATCTTTAACTCTTTCAAATTAGCATCCGTGAAGTGGATACTTTGTATATGAGAACCTCTCATATAAAGCTCTTCAAGTTTGACTAAATTTATAAAGACGCCATCATCAATACGAAGGTCATCACATTCTGTCAGATCTAGTAACTTCAACTTTCTTAGATACCCTATCTTAGATGGTAACTTGTTGATGTCACAATAAGCAAGACTGAGCACCTCCAAATTCACAAGATCACCAATGAAAGAGCAATCAAACATCAATTTGCATTCATGTAGACAAAGTGATTTAAGGTTGGTCAAAAATTGAAGAGATGTCGGAAGTGGTGGATATTGCATGTTATAAAATGCAATGACTTTGAGATCTTCCATACTTGCATAAAAATCTTCCGGAAACTTAAGCAACAAATTCCCATCCATAAGTTGTATAAGAGAGAGGTCTGGATACTTGAAGTCTCTAGGAAACTCCGACATACCCATGCATGTTAATGAAATTCTTTTGCAAGATTCATTCATTTCGTCTCTACCCCACGTGGACACATCGCCATGGTTTACAATCCAGGCAAAATCACCTTTGGAAACTCTTTCTAACACAAAAGCAAGTACAAGATCGTGCAATTTAACACATCCAAGCCGTTCACTGTCCATCAACAAATTAGCTACGGGATTGCGCACACACGTATTTGTCCTGTCTTGAGCCTCACTCAAAGTGGAAACATTTTTAAACAACTTTAGGCCCCATCCATGTCTAACCAGATCCTCTATTTGAATATCAGAGTCCTCGGGGAACAAGCCACAATGTAGAAAAATCTCTTTATCCTCATCTTTTTTTACATACTCGTAGCTTATTCTGATAATTTCTTGCACACTATCATCAAGATCATGATTCTTTAGGCGGTTAAGGCCATGGGGTATGGGGCTTGGGTTGGGGCGTGGGTTGGGGGAAAACGCCCAAGCCACCATCCCGGGTGGGCTTGGGTTGGGGCGTGGCCCTTGGGGCTTGGCTTTCAAGCCGGGCGTGGGGCGGGGGAGCAAGCTGACATGGTGAGTTGTGAATGGCCCTTTCAAACTTGCCGTTGGGCTAGCCGTTGGGGTCTATATTTTAAGAAAAAAATATTTTCCTTTATAAATACTTACCACATTTAACATCTTTCTCACACAATATCAAACACATAAAACACAATATTGCCATGAGTTCTTCAAGTTAGAGTGAATCGTCGTCATCATCTGACGATGGTGCGGAAATATTTCTACAAACGATCGCGGCGGTGGTGAAAGCTATCGTGGAAGACGAAGACCATGAGGAAGAGACTCAACAACCTAAACGGAGGAGAAGGTACATCGCTCGTGAACGGCACATCGCTAATGATTTGTTGGTAAGCGATTACTTCTCAGCGGAACCTAAGTATGATGAAAAAATGTTTAGGCGTCGTTTTCGTATGAGTAGAAACTTATTTTTAAGGATATCTAGAGATCTTGAGGAGAAATATGTTTATTTCCAACAAAAACCCGATGTAACCGGGCAATTAGGATTTAGTACGTGGCAAAAGGTCACGGCCGCACTTAGGCAGTTAGCGTACGGCAATAGTTCGGACATTATGGATGACTATTTAAAAATGTCTGCACGTGTAGCTAGAGAAACTTTTCACAACTTTTGTTCGTGTATTCTAGAACTTTATAGGAAAAGGTATTTGAGAAAGTCATCCTTCAGTGACATGCAACAAATATTGGAACATCACGCAGATTATCATGGGCTACCTAGGATGCTAGGTAGTTTAGATTTGACGGGGTGCCAGCCATCATGCTTGAAGCAGTTGCGTCCCAAGATCTTTGGATATGGCATGTGTTCTTCGGTATGCCAGGTTCACATAATGATATTACCATCATAAACCACTCGCCTCTTTTCAATGATCGGGTAAATGGTATAGGACCCAAAGGAACTTTCTTTGTAAACGGGGTTGAGTACGTGTTTGGGTACTACCTAGTTGATGGGATTTACCCAGAGTGGGGGGCTTTTGTAAAATCGTTCACAAAACACGGTACGACAGATCCAAAGAGATTAAAGTTTAACAGGGTCCAGATGGCTGCACGTAAAGACGTCGAGCGAGCATTCGGTGTTTTGAAGAAAAGGTGGCGAATATTAGCAATGCCTTGTTGACTATGGGATAAGGATCAAATTGGAAACGTGATGTACACATGTATCATTCTTCACAACATGATTTTGGAGGATGAAGGTAGAGCGGTCGTAACCTACTATGATAATGATGACCCCCAACCAGGTAATGTAACAGACGAAGATAAAGCGACAAATGAATTTTTAATAAAGTCAAGGGATATACATCACAACCTTCGAGCTGATTTGGTGGAACATGTTTCAACGATTCCTGGGTTCGAAACCGACGAAGACGACGAAGAATGATAGGTTTTTATTTTGATAATTATTTTGTATGTTTATTTTAATAATTATGTTGTATGTTTAGTAGTTTTTGGTTATATATATATAGGTAAAGGATCCTGTACAAAGTCCTACTTTTGTAAGAAGTGTGAGAAATAATTTGGTGATGACAAGTGTCCTTTATCTTAATTAATTCAAAAGGGTACATTAGTAATTTACCTTTCTTATCAATTAATTGTGTGTAACTGTTTTGGAGTTAATTTAGGAGATTATATCATCAGAATCAATCATCTTTAACGCAGCAAGGTCCCTCCATCATTGAATTTTCATACAGATGGCTGCTGAGTTGTTGCAGAACCACCGTACCCTCCGCCGTCGAAGTCCATATCCACAGTCTCCGGCCATCACGTACGCTTTGCATGGTTTTCTGGGCCAATAATACTAATCATCAATCACTCATGCATTGCGTACCCTCAAACTACCACCAACTGTTTCATTTTGAGAGATAAGTCATTTGAGTGGTACAAAATTTTATTTTTTTTAACGGCAAATAATGTTAATACAATGCAAGTTATAACGTATAAATAAGAAATATATAGTGTTTTACATGTAGACATTGTTCATGGTGTGGTGTTTTATCTGGAGAGACTGTTCATGGCGTGGTGTTTTAAACATCTGGAGACATTGTTCATAGCGTGGTGTTTTATCTGGAGACAGTGTTCATGGTGTGGTGTTTTATCTGGAGACATTATTCATGGCGTGGTTTTTATCTGGAGACATTGTTCATGGCGTGGTGTTTTAAAACACCAAACACCACGCCATGAACAATGTCTCCAGATAAAACACCACGCCATGAATAATGTCTCCAGATAAAACACCACACCATGAACACTGTCTCCAGATAAAACACCACGCTATGAACAATGCCATGAACAATGTCTCCAGATAAAACACCACGCCATGAATAATGTCTCCAGATAAAACACCACACTGTCTCCAGATAAAACACCACGCTATGAACAATGTCTCCAGATGTTTAAAACACCACGCCATGAACAGTCTCTCCAGATAAAACACCACACCATGAACAATGTCTCCAGATAAAACACCACGCCATGAACAATGTCTCCAGATAAAACACTACGCCATGAATCTGATTACAGTTCTTCTAAACGTAAAACACCACGCATTGAATCTTATATAAAACAAAGATGCTTCCAATTTAGATCTTGGTAATTAATTCCGATATTTAAGGAAAAAGGAGTGAATGTAGGTGTTTTTGGTTGTGTAGAATACGGTTACCATATTTGAAATATTGAAAAAGACACTATTGCCCTTCAATTTTACATAAGGTCCCTCTAATTAAAACACAATTTACATTTTTATACCCTATTGATCTCAACCATTAGATCAAATATCCAATGGTTTAAAACACTTCTTACCCTTCTCACATTTTAAACACTTTTTACCATATCCCTACCCTATATATATATATATATATATATATATATATATATATATAAATATATATATATATATATAGGGGATGGCTAGAATGAGAACCACCACGAGTTGTAAGAACCACGAGAACCGCGCCCCGCGGGTGGCCGTTGACCACGAAATTTTTTTAACACCTAGATCCGTATATTTTAACACCGGGGGTAAATTTTGGGTTCAAACGGCGCGCCCGAGGGGGTAGTTTTTTACGCCCAAAGTTTGGTTAAAAAAAAAAGAAAAATTAAAAAAATTAAAAAAACCCAAACTTTGGGCGTAAAAAACTACCCCCTCGGGCGCGCCGTTTGAACCCAAAATTTACCCCCGGTGTTAAAATATACGGATCTAGGTGTAAAAAAAATTTCGTGGTCAACGGCCACCCGCGGGGCGCGGTTCTCGTGGTTCTTACAACTCGAGGTGGTTCTCATTTTAACTCAATCCTATATATATATATATATATATATATATATATATATATATATATATATATATATATATATATATATATATATATATAAAGCTGATGTGGCTTGGCCACGCCAGCCAAGCCACGCCCACCATACCCCCTTCAAAAGTGGGTTGAAGCCTTGAGTTTTGAAAGTCCACGTGTCAACCAATGCCCAACCCAAGCGCCACCATACCCCATGGTCTAAGTGTATCCCTCCAAACATAATCGTCTTCAGATTTAAGGGTTGTGCCAATGAGCTGGATGGCAAGTGGCAAATTACCACATTTATTGACAATATCATATCCTATTTGAAACAGATTTTGATCATGTTCTTTTGAAACTCCAGTATATTCAGAAAAGAACTTTTGTGCTTCCATGTCTGACAACTCATTGACTTGAAGAAGGGAAGTATCCGCAGTTACTTTGCAAACTTTTGAGTCTCGTGATGTCAACAAGTTGAATAAAGCCACGTACCTTAAAAGCAAAATCACTACTTCAACATATACTACCATTTTGACATACCTTAAGATGAGATGATGTTGTAGACTCTAATTTATCAAGCATGCATCAAAATCACTTTGATTTTTAGTTGAATTAGATGGATTTTTTTTTAAATTACGTAAAAACAGAAGGTAGATGGGCAACAAGCTACGCCGCCACCCCTTTATTTAAAAAAAACAAAAAACAGATGAACTGATATGTCACATACATTAAGAACTATTTTTTTTTGCGTAAGGACGCAAAGAACGATTTTCATACACTCCGAAGCTGGCTCAAACGAATTTTGATAACTCATTACAATAGTGTTGGAACTCATTAAAGCTAAACTATAAAATCTAAGATCGTAAGATTCAACGAGTGAGTTCCAACGCCGCTATGTCGTTGAAATGAGTTGAAACAGAGTTCGTTTGAGTCGGTTTTATAGTCCTAAAAGTTATTCTTAGGCAAACAAGTTCTGATGTGATCTTTCACACACACACACACACACACATATATATATATATATATATATATGAAGATTCAGTTAAAAACCACTAGTTAAAGTGAAAACCTGAAAACTAAATAAAAAAAGCCTAAAAAACATATATATTTTTTTTTACAAATTTTCGCTAGTTTTTGTATATAATTTTTTTTTTAAATAAAAACTTGTACTGCACATGTGCATTATACGTGCAATACACATGTGCACTACAATTTTTTTTTTTTTGAAAAAAGTTTTTTTTTATATACAGAAAATTACGATTTTTAATAAAAAAATTGTAAACAAAAAAAATTTTTGGTATGTTTTTAGGTTTTTTTAGTTAGTTTTCGAGTTTTCGCAATAATTTTTTTTGGTATGTTTTTAGATTTTTTTTTTGGGGGGGGGGGGGGGTTAGTTTTTATCATTTAGCTTGGGGGGGGGGGGTGTCTTAGGTTTTTTATTTATTTTTTTTTTTTGGGGGGGGGGGGGGGGGTTATGTATAATAAAAATACAAAATCAAAAAAGAATTTACAACATTAAATAATTCGTTTCTTCTCTCAAAATCACTCTTACAAGATTTTTTTACACATGTGTAAATATAACAAATTTACACATGTGTAAATGGCAAACTTACATGTGTAAATTTTCTTTATTTATGAATTTACGAAAATTTAAACGTGTAAATTTAATTTCTAACATTTTATTCAAATCATAATGATAAGTCCAAAAAGAAATTTTGAATTTGAATTGTTTTTGACCAAGTTCTCATGATTTTCTGATTCGTTCTCACGGTTCTCGCGATATTTAGCGTTCTCATTTAAACCCTCACATATATATATATATATATATATATATATATATATATAGGCCAGTTAATGTACATTACGGCTTAACGTACATCACGTACGAGAGGTAATTACGCACGTTCATTTCAAAATCACGCACGTTATAAACTAAAAAACCCAAATCACGCATGTTGGAAAACATTAATCACGCATGATAAAAACATTAATCACGCACGTTGTCGTACGTGATCTACGTTAAGCCGTAATGTATTTTACACTTTTCCTATATATATATATATATATCACATATATTTGTAATTCAAAAATGTATATAGGATTTAAGTAATTGTTACGGAAAAGTTTTAAAAGTTATTAGAAAATCTTTGGATTTTATATTCTTAAAATTAAAAATAGTATTAGAAACATAAGTTTGGGGATAAAAAATACTTTTCTCACTTTAAACAACCTAAGACGTGAAATGTTTTAATGCCGTACGTACCTCTTCCTCTTCTTAACCGAATCGAATTTGGACTCGGTTGGTGCGAAGTTCGTTCATATATCCTACGTGAAACATATACATTCTCTGCTCTCACCCATCCCCTTGTATCAAAGTCATGAAAACTTGAGTTTCTTTCACCACCTTTTATGCTCCACACTTGACACTCTTCATTTGAACCACGCACACAAATGTAACGCAAGCTGATGTTGATAACTTGTTCAACTTCACCAAAACATTCCAAGTCTATGTTGAATATCTCTCGGAGGCTATCACCATCAATTATTCTTACTGTTTCTAGATGTTTCAATAATCGCATTGGATTGGTTGGAAATAGATTCACAAGCCAATAACAATCTTCCACCACAATGTCTCTTAACATGGGAATATTATCAAATTCCTCCTCACTACTACTCGGCCATATCCGCTCCAGATTACTCATACGTTTAATAACTACCTTTTTCAACTCCAAAGTTCTAACCTGCAAAAATAGCTCCGCCCAAACAATATACATTACATTATTTATTATATTGGCTAAAGAAATAACTAAACCAATTCACATATACAAATCAATTATGTGTAATCAGCTACCTGATTATTAAAGAGTGCTCGTTGCAATGCAGAAGTATTTTTATTGTCAGGATAAATGCTAGTGATGCTGTAAAGTCTAACAACTTCCAGTTCAACCAGTTGCGGTAGCTCAACCACACTGTCAACCGGGAACAAACGTACAAGCTTTGGTAAGTCTTCTAAAGTTAAAGACTTTAGCTCCTCAAAAATGATCATCTCACCTTCACTATTTATCTCGCCTTCATCATCATGCACCAGTGCTTCCAAAACATCACAGGACGAAATAATGAGGCGTTTAAGTTTCCTCAAACCACGGGTCACATGTGTTGGGAAGAGGTATTTCAAGTTTTTACAACCATAAACCTCAAAGTCTCTTAGATTTAAAAATAAGCGTTGATCATAAGGATTGACTGGAACAAAATCTTCAAGACCACTCATATGCTCCATATTCAAATAAAGACTCTCGGATTGCTTGACCAACTCATCAATTTTGTAATCCACAAGGTCGCTGCTGCACTCAGTCAAAAGACTTACTTCTAATGTTTTTTTTAATGTATTTTTTAAGGAAGTTGGTCCTTCATTTAATTGACAGCCTATAGATATCTTGAACTTATCAAGTTTCTCAAAGGATAAATCTTTTAGGTGGGTCATATCATAGAATTCGACCTCTAATGCACAAAGTTGGCTTAAAAGCATCTTCATCTCTTCCAGATTAACATCTTCCTTATGAGAAACTCTCATATAAAGCTCTTCAAGTTTTACTAAATTTATAAAGACGCCATCATCAATATGAAGGTCTGCACATTCTGTCAGATCTAGTAACTTCAGCTTTCTTAGATTCCCTATCTTAGATGGTAACTTGTTGATGTCACAATAAGCAAGACTGAGCACCTCCAAATTCACAAGATCTCCAATGTAAGAGCAATCTGCAGACTCCAATTTGCATCTATGGAGACAAAGTGATTTAAGGTTGGTCAAAAATTGAAGAGATGTCGGAAGCGGTGGATGTTGCATTTTATAAAATGCAATGACTTTGAGATTTTCCATACTTGCATAAAAATCTTCCGGAAACTTGAGCGACTGATCCCCGTCCATAAGTTGTATAAAAGAGAGGTCTGGGTACTTGAAGTCTCGCGGAAACTCCGACATACCCATGCATGTTAATGAAATTCTTTTGCAAGAGTCATTCATTTCGTCTCTACCCCACGTGGATACATCGCCATGGTTTACAATCCAGGCAAAATCACCTTTGGAAACTCTTTCTAACACAAAAGCAAGTACAAGATCGTGCAATTTAACACATCCAAGCCGTTCACCGTCCATCAACAAATTAGCGTTTACGAGATTGCGCACACATGTATTTGCCCTGTCTCGAGCCTCACTCAAAGTGGAAACATTTTTAAACAACTTTAGGCCCCATGCATGTCTAACCAGATCCTCTATTTTAATATTAGAGTCCTCGGGGAACAAGCCACAGTGTAGAAAAATTTCTTTATCCTCATCTTTGTCTACATACTCGTAGCTTATTCTGATAATTTCTTGCACGTTATCATTAAGATCATGATTCTTCAGACGGTTAAGCGTGTCCCTCCACACATAACTTTTTTGAGATTTAAGGGTTGTGCCTATGAGCTTGATGGCAAGAGGCAAATTACCACATTTTTTGACAATATCACGTCCTATTTTAAGCCGATCTTGATCATGTTCTATAGAAATTCCAGTATATTCAGAAAAGAAATTTTGTGCTTCAGCATCTAACAAGACATTGACTTGGACTACTTGAAGAAGGGAAGCATCCGCAATTTGTGTGCAAATATTTGAGTCTCGTGATGTCAACAACAACTTGACGCCTTTTGGCAAAGGACTTGTTAGTCCAATATCCTTGATGTCAACCTTCTCCCACACATCATCTAATATAACTAGAATCTTTGCTTTATCGTCTTCTAACTTTTTTTCAAATTTTCTACGGAGACTATCTGCCCTTGCTGTTATAGTTGCTTCCCGTAAACCTTCGCCTCCTATGCACACGGATATATCATTCTGAATAGAAAACAGGTTAGGATTTCTCCCAAGAGTAACTTTCACAAAGAAATCAAACATCTTCTTGTCTTCTGCAACTTTTTTAAGTTGTTCCATCATGGTGGTTTTTCCTACACCACCCATTCCACACAAGGCTATCACTTGACTCTTGTTGTCGTCTTGTTGAAGGAGCTTCAATGCATCGTTGAACGGCACGTCTCTGGACTTGAAGTCATCTCCACCCGGTGACGATGATAACGGTGTAGAAGTGGTGGAGGATGTGGCTCTTCCAGTAGCCAATGGGGCATCGGTCCAAGTAATCTCAGAATATTTTGAAATAAGTTCTTGGATCCTCATAGTAGCCTTAGAAGTGTTTCTTCCCACTCGATACCTATTTTTCATGTGCAAACATCCAATGTCATCATTTGGGATGCTTTGGACTTCATCCTTGACCTTCTCAACCTCTCCTAACCAAGCCTCTACACGAGCAGGTATCTCTTTATCATTTGTTTCGTTTCTGTTCTTGTGCTCTATAGCTTCAGTGCTTGTATCCACCAAATCTTTCAATTTATCTTTCATGCCCGTAACATGTTTTGTAGAGCAAAACACATATCCTAGGTGTTTCGTGATATGACTTGCCATAAATTTCACAACAGGAGCAACGACTTGGTCATATAAAATCTGCTCCATTTTCCTGATCGAGACCAACAAATCACGCAAACATATCAACAAAAAAAGAAACCTTAAAAATGTTCAAAAAAGTTAATTACTCTAGTTTCAACTTCAAAAGTTACAAATTGCAAGAACATACAAATAAAAAAGTCAATCATCAAGTGATTTAGGGTCTTCAATAATCGAAAATGAAATATTGCTTGCAAAGTTTATGTTAGTAGAATATTATCATACTAAATTGTTGAAATAATATTTGGACTTATCATTTATATATTTATTTATGGGCTTTGTGTATGTTATGGGCTCATGAGTGGTGTTGGGCTTGTTATTAATATATGTTATTGGGCTCTTATTACTGAGTGTTTGCAGATTGAAAGTATGAGGGGTGTATGTGTATGTTTTGGAGGACTGCGATCATCATACTCATATCTTGTGGACCTGGATGGAACTTTTCTGGACAAGCATATAAAAGGGCTCATGACTGAAGATTCAGTCATTCACTACTCTCATTCATTTCGCACTTGTTCTCTCTTATTAGTTAGTTAGGGTTTGTTATTTGATCTGTTGTAGATCGTTGCAGTCATATCTCATCTTTATATTGGAGAGATTGATCTCCTGGTATTGATGCATTAGGATAGTTTCTATATCTTGTATTTAGTAAGAGTAAGTTACACCGTCGGTCCCTATGGTTTGAGCCAAAGTTTGGTTTTCATCCGTGTGTTAGTTGTATTTAAATCACCAATAGAGTTAGTTTTATTTATTAGAGCATCTCCAATGAATGCATCCGGACTTGGCATGCGTTGGAGGAGGGTGTGAAGTGTGGTCTGGTCCGCCACACCTGATGTAATTTAGGCTAGGAATGCAAGAAACAGATATCTTGAGGATTGCCATTTGAAAAAAAAAAAAACTAAAAATTGCCTCAAACTACAGGGACTACCAGTTTAATTTACTCTAATATCAATTAGTCAAAAAGTAGGAACTGCAACTATATAATGAAAAGTGGGTGGAGTTTGACCCATTCATGTGGAAGTGCATGGTTATGAAAATTGCACGTTGGGTTGAAGAATGTGGGTCAATCCATGTACTGATTTTTAGGATTAAATGGTTATTTACCTAAGGAATATTCTAGAGCAACTTTTAATTTCTTTGTTATCTTCCTCATTCAACTTCTATATACGAGTGTGTCTTTAGTGTGTAAAGGGGCCGGAACCAACATATACTACATGTTGCTGTTTGTATCAGTAAGTCAAATATCCTAATAATAACTGATATATATTTTTCCCTGGAGAGAGGTGTGCGGCGGAACCCTAATCAGTCTCTTTCCATTCCGGTATAACAACCTGAGATTGTGTGGAGTCTTCTTTGCTTCCCACATATCGAGTTTTGTTAGCTGGGATTGGGTTTGCCTGCTTTAGGTGTGTAGTTGTGCTTGTTCTTAGTGATAGTTGCAGGTGTGCGGCGGAACCCTAATCAGTCTCTTTCCGTTCCGGTATAACAGCCTGAGATTGTGTGGAGTCTTCTTTGCTTCCCACATATCGAGTTTTGTTAGCTGGGATTGGGTTTGCCTGCTTTAGGTGTGTAGTTGTGCTTGTTCTTAGTGAAAGTGAAGTGGGAGGGGCATTCTATCATTGAGAAGGCTGGGGACAGGAAATATAAAGGGAGCGGCGAAGGAAAGGGGAATCAAGGAAAGTTTAGACTTGGTAGAGGATACCCATGGGGGGATTCCTTAGATAACATTGAAGACCTATGGAGACAAAAGCAGAAAGAACAAGAGAAGATTGCTAAGAATGGTTACCGGGATGACGGTTCGTGGGGAGAATATAAATCCAAAAGGCAGAAGAAGCTTGATGCAAAGAGAAGACTCCGTGAGGAAGATCTTAGAAGAACAACCACTTTCTATATTTCAAACCTGCCGTCAGGCTGTGACTCCGACCGACTATCGGAGGCGTTTTGTATTTTTCCCAACCTTGCCGACGCATATGTTCCGTTTAAAAAGGATGGATATGAAAATCGGTTCGGATTCATTAGCCTCAGAAACATTGTCAAGACACGTGATTGGTTGCTGGAACTGTCTAAAGTTAGGATTGACGGAGCTGTGTTGGGTGTTAATGTAGCAAAATTTCAGAAAGATGGTTCTAAATCCAGATCTATGGAGTACAAAGAGGTGGAGGTTCAACGTCCTAAACAAGCAGAGAATGGGGTTAGACAAGATAAGCCAGCTGGTCCTAATGCGAGAGGGGTTAACATGGCACCATTTAAGGATGCACTAATGGGTATCAAAAAAGAACAACCTGTTGATATGAAATCGGTGCATGTGGATTTGGAGAATTGTATGACTGTAAAACAATGGGGTAGGAAATCTTTGGTGGGTGAGGCTTTCAACGTGGCAACTCTTAACTCCCTTGAGAAGGAGAAGCTGCATGGGAAGCTAGGGGGTTCAGAGGTCCGTTACATGGGAGGCATGGGGTTCTTCTATCGTTCCAATCGGATGAGGCAGCTTCGAAATACTTGTTTGAGTTCAAGGATACCTGGTCTACGTGGTTTGGTTCACTTGTGGTGTGGGATGGACAAGATCTAGCTTTCCAAATGATTGCTTGGTTATCTATCTCAGGGGTCCCTATCCAATTCTGGAATTCTAAGGTATTCAATCAGATTGGTAAGAATTTCGGCAGGGTGGTGCATGAGTTTATGGCTTCATGTTTAGGTGGGACACTCGCATCTGATAGGGTGGGTGTACTTGTTCATTCGGGTTCGTTGATTACAGAGGAGGTTAGTGTGACATGTGGGAAGGCTTCATTCAAGGTTTGGATACAAGATTTGATGGAGGACTGGGTCCCGGATTTTGTCTAGATTTTTGATGAGAAGGAAGAGATTACGGCGGAGTCGATGGCCGGAGACGGTCCGACGTTGGCCCCAGAATGTGGGAACACAATCGGTTTCAAGGAAGTTGAAGAAGTTTGTGAGGCTCCCAATGGTCACGTATGTAACAACTCTCACCAAAACTATTATTTCTTATTTTATTTTGTCCAATAGGAAACCCTAATTGAGACCCCTAAGTAATATTGCATGACCCCTAAAATTTTCAGAACAATCGGAACTAGGATCAGGGCCCCTAAAACTCGAGGGGGGGGGGGGGGTATTCCCTAATTGATATTATCCTAACAGTTTGTTGTCTAAATTGAATTTCGTCGAAACGTCGACTCACCTGGGCTAGTTAGACACGGAGCAACCCTATGCTAGAGGGGGTGCCCTCGCGCCACGCGACAGGCCCTCACGCCACGCGAGGGAGCCCAATTTTCAGTATAAATATAGGGCATTGTCACTTAGATTTTGGCGTTGGTTCGACGTTAAAATTCATTTTCTACACCGAGATATCATCGGTTTACTTCAAAACACACACATAGCACGAAATGCTGCCGCGACAACAGGGTAATAACTCGATCACTGATACGATTTAATGTCCGATCGATGGAGACCAGTCCGATGGATGTTTAAGTGCTGCCCTTAATTGGGCTATACTTTGTCATTCATCGTGAGGGTTTCGATCTCGTGAGTTGTCGTAAAAGTTGTATTAAGTTACTGACCTAGTTTCGTGTGCATTTGTTATTTAAATTAGGTTAATCAGTAGGCTAAACTCTGCCCGTTTAAATCTGCAATGTGAGTCATTCTCTTTTTATCAAAATTGCTTTCAAACCCTATTTATTTTCAAAGTTATAATTACAGGGATTAAGTCTTTGTAGTCTTCAATTACAGCCGGTATGTGGGGTTTTGTATACATTACTTAATAACCGTCACCATTGGACAACGGGTTAGCCAATGGGTGATATGACCATAGTCACAGAAACGAGTCGAGTGACAAATAGCGTTGGGTAATTGGTTGATATAAACATTGTAATCGCCCTTAATACTGTATATTATAACAAAGTGTCGTTTTGTGCAAATGAGTGACTCGCCAGTATTTCCCTGCTGATAAAACATTTTTAAAACATGTTTCAGGTGATCTGCTGTGATCCAGGAAAAGTGTTGTGTAGCACTACAAGCTTGAAGAAGTGGCTCAATAAAATAAAGAAACATGTTTTTTTTGTAAAAATAGGGGTTTCCTAGTGAAATTCCCTTATTGTAAATTACGGGGTTTGTCCCTAATTATGAAATAAAATAAACGGGTATTTTCAAGTTTTAAACGATCATGTTAATAATTACGCTGCCAAATTAAATAAATACCACGGGGTTTCTGTCCCGCGGCTTCTGGACCGGGTCAAACCGGGCCGGGGGCCGTGACAGAAAAAGGTGGTATCAGAGTCATTGATTTAAGCTAATTAAGTATTTAGAAATACTTAATTTTTCTGATTGCCATTCTGTGATTATGTGAAAATTTAATTTACAAAAATTTTAACTTAGCATTTTGTGTGCATTTCTGCATACATGATAAACAACATGAATGAGTTATCTGAAGCTCTTCAGAATATCACTATCCATTCTGTTGAAATGGAAGTTTCCAAGGGTTTTTCCGGTTATCTGACAGACATTGATGAACCTATGGAATTCCAAGCCCAACCTCCGGAGAAACCAAAGACGAAGAAGAGAAGAACATTCGCGGGCTGGAGGCGTGTACGCAGGAAGAAACCAGCAACTAAGAAAATTGCCAAGACTGAGGACCCAATGGATAAAGGGAAAGGAATAGAGATCGGGGAAAGTTCCAGGCGAGCCCAGGAAATGCCACTATGGGAGGAATTGGATCGCAAACTGGCAGATTGTGATTTCCTTAGGCCTGTCAATGAAAACCTCTTTAGTTACCCTGCTGAATCCCAACTCCCAGTTAATCTGGAACCGGCTATCCCAGAACCCATTGTTAACCCACGACCTCTCGGAGAGCTGGAAGAATGGTGGACCAATGACTGGCAATTTCAGAATCTCCTGAATAACCCTGATACCTTTTTCCCTCAGTTTGACCCAAAGCCTGCACCAAACCCACCCATGAGTGAAGAAAACCTGGCTGAACTCCGCCACTACGCCAAGGAGCTGATAGATGCAGGAAACAGGATTAGGGATGTGGGAGAAAGAATCACCTGGAAATACGACGAAAGGGAACGTCGTTTCTGAGATGCCAGCTGACAGGGATCGTGTGTGGTGGTAGGAGTAGGTGTTTAATAATAATAATAATATAATAATAAAAATATAATCATGTAAAATAACTTAAAAATAAAACTTTGTAAGATAACAGGTGTGTACGGACGCATACTATAATATATAAAATGGAAGTCGAAAAATCGACAATTTTGGCTATACGTGTGACGTGGTTTTTGTGCGATTGTTTAGTTGTTATTTATTTTATGCTAATAACTTATATATATTAATTACCAGATGGAACACGCTGATAATGAACCAGTTAACGAGATTAACCAATCTGAGCAAAACAATGAGGATCACTTCCTCAATAGGCAAGATATCGAGAATATCGTTGCTTAAGGAATAGCCAATGCCATTCCAGCAATCCTTGCTGCTGCCAAAAATCCAGTTGAACCTCAACAAATTATTCCCAGTAAACGTACTCGTGATGACAACTTCAGTAATAGCGTAAATGGAGGCAGCAACCACAATAATAATGATAATGATGGAATGCAAGCCCCAATTCTTAAAAGAATGAAAGTTGCAACGCCTGGTTGCACTTACAAGGAATTTCTTGCCTGTAAACCCGTCGAGTTCGCAGGAAATGAAGGGGCGACTGCTGCACTGTGTTGGTTAGAGAAAACCGAGGCAGTAATCAAAATAAGTAAATGTGCCGAGGAGGATAAGGTCATGTATGCTTCTCACCTTTTTAAGGAAGAAGCCTTAGAATGGTGGAATACGGTATTACAAGCCAAGGGAAGTGACCTGGCTTATGCCATGAGTTGGGAGGAGTTTAAGCGTCTGGTGGAAAGAAAATTCTGCCCTGAATATGAAAAAGAACAAATGGCAAACAAATTCCTGAACCACCGAATGGTGGATGTTGACTGCCGAGCGTATACTTCGAAGTTTTTCGAATATGCTCGAATTGTGCCTACTCTGGCTTCGCCAGAACCGGTACTTATTTCTCGCTACATTTGGGGTTTAATTAGCGAGATTTGAGACATTATTAAAGCTGCGAGACCCCGCACGATCGATGATGCAGTGGAATTAGCCAACACTTTGACCGACGGACTGGTGCGTACGCGAGAAGAAAATAGGAAGAAGGAATTGGCTTAGAAAATTACCCAAGGATTTCGTGTGGGTAATAATAGCAATTCCAAGAAAAGAGGAACCGGGCAATCTTCCACTCCGTCGTTCTGCAGGAACTGCAGAAAGAAACATTTTGGAAAATGTAATGAAACTTGCAACTTTTGCAAAGTTGTAGGATGAAGAAGATTGCAGAAAGAAAACAAGGGTCTGCTATAACTGTGGAGAAGCTGGGCATTTCAGACCAGAATGCCCTAAATTGGTCAAACCAGCAGATAACAAGGCCAAACCTGCTGAAGGGACTAACAAAAAGAACGCAAGAGCATTCCAGTTGACTACGCAGGAAGACGAGCTAATCCCAGATGTGATAGCTGGTACGTTCCTAGTTCACAACGTTTATGCGAAAGTATTATTTAACTCTGGTGCAAACCAAAGTTTTATAAATACTTCGTTCTACCAAGATCTTAAGCTACCCTTAACAAAACTTAGGCAAGTTTTTACAGTAGAGACGGCAGACGGGAATGCTGTTAACATAGATACGGTGTTGCAAAAAGAAAATATAGAACTTTCAGGTCATAAATTTTCTGCAAACCTATTACCTATGAATTTAGCTGGATTCGATGTCATGTTAGGAATAGATTGGTTAGTAGCCAACATGCTCGAATCCTCTGTGATAAGAATTCAATAGAAATTCGTGCACCCACCGGAGAAGTAATCATGGTTACAGGAGATAAGCCACGTAAACCAATGAAATTCATTTCAGTAATGAAAGTTGCTAGTTATGAACGAAAGCAAGGAATAGTGTATATGATTTCGGTAATCATTAGCACTAAGGGTAAGGAACTTAAGGAAATTCCTGTAGTATCAGAATACTTGGATGTATTCCCAGAAGAATTACCAGGATTACCACCAGATAGGGAGGTAGAATTTAGAATTCACTTGATTCCTGGAACTACACCCGTAGCTAAAGCACCCTACCGGTTAGCACCTGCTGAAATGTTAGAACTGAAAAAGCAATTAGATGAATTGCTCAGTAAAGGATTCATACAACCTAGTTCATCCCCATGGGGAGCACCAGTGTTGTTCGTAAAGAAAAAAGGATGGTTCGATGCGAATGTGTATCGATTATAGAGAATTGAACAAGGTTACCATTAAGAATCGATACCCATTACCTAGGATTGATGATATTTTTGATCAACTCCAGGGTGCTAGATATTTTTCTAAGATCGACTTGCGCTCCGGATATCATCAATTGAAGGTACAAGAAGAAGACATACCTAAAACTGCTTTTAGAACTAGGTATGGTCATTACGAGTTTACAGTCACGCCCTTTGGGTTAACAAATACTCCTGCAGCATTTATGGACATGATGAATAGGATCTATAAACCATACTTGGATAAATTTGTAATTGTCTTCACCGACGACATACTTATTTATTCCAATAGTTAGGACGAGCATTGTGAGCATTTACATGCACTCTTAACTCTGTTAAGAAAAGAAAAGCTTTACGCCAAATTCTCAAAGTGTGAATTTTGGCTGCAAGAGGTGTAATTTTTAGGTCACATGGTGAATCATGAAGGTATTCACGTAGATCCCTCCAAGATAGAAGCGATCACCAAATAGAAGGTCCCACAATCAACTACGGAAGTTAGAAGTTTTCTAGGATTAGCCGGGTACTATAGGCGCTTTATTAAAGATTTTTCTAAAATAGTTGTGCCATTAACTAAGCTAACCTGTAAAACAGTTAAGTTTGAATGAGGACCTAGGCAAGAAGAAGCTTTTAGGATTTTGAAACAAAGGCTAACAAACACTCCAATCCTTGCCTTACATGAAGGAACATAAGATTTTGAAATTTACTGTGATGCTTCTAAGCTAGGATTAGGATGTGTGTTAATGCAACGCAAAAAGGTAATTGCGTATGCATCAAGGCAATTAAAAAAGCACGAAGAAAACTATACTACCCATGACTTAGAATTAGGAGCAATAATTTTTACCCTTAAGATTTGGAGGCATTATCTGTACGGAAGTAAGTTTACTGTCTATATGGATCACAAGAGTTTAAGGTATATATTTGGGCAAAAAGAATTAAACATGAGACAAAGAAGATGGATGGAAATTCTAAGTGATTACGACTGTGATATCCAATATCACGAATGAAAGGCAAATGTAGTAGTAGATGCCTTAAGTCGTAAGTATCATGAAAAGCAAAAGCGAGTCCGTGCTCTTAGATTAAGTTTACAATTAGACTTAATGGAACAACTGAAGAATGTTCAGGAAACAACAATCAAGGATGATGCTGAAGGAATGAAAGGACGAATAAAAGAATTAGAGCAAGGAGTTGATGGAATTTGGAGATTCCACAAGAAAAGAATTTGGGTACCTAAGCAAGGAGAGTTAAGAAATAAGATTTTAGAGGAAGCCCATAAATCTAGGTATACCATGCATCCTGGAAATAATAAGATGTACCAAGATTTAAGAAATAATTTCTGGTGGATAGGAATGAAAAAGGACATAGCTAGATATGTATCTAAGTGTCTAACTTGTTCACAAGTTAAGGAAGAACACCAGAAACCTTCAGGGTTACTCCAACAATTAGAAATGCCTGTTTGGAAATGAGAACTAATAACCATGGATTTTGTTACTAAGTTGCCCAAAACTAGAAAAGGTAATGATGTGATTTGGGTAATTGTGGATCGATTAACCAAATCAGCTCATTTTCTACCCATGAAAGAAACCTTTAGCATGGAAAGGTTAGCAAAGTTGTATGTAGACGAAGTAGTATCTTTACATGGAGTTCCACTCTCCGTTGTATCGGATAGAGATAGTCGATTCACTTCACATTTTTGGACAAGTTTCCAAGAAGCCATGGGGACGTGATTAAATTTAAGTACAACTTACCATCCCCAAACAGACGGACAAAGTGAAAGGACGATCCAAACCCTGGAAGACATGCTCAGGGCATGCGTAATAGATTTTGGTGGAAACTGGGATGACCACCTACCATTAATTGAATTCTCCTATAACAATAGTTATCATGCAAGCATTCAAGCTGCCCCATTCGAAGCACTGTATGGACGAAAGTGCAGAACTCCAGTTTGTTGGGCAGAAATAGGAGAGAGCCAATTATCAGGTCCCGAGATTGTACAGGAAACCACTGACAAGATAACGCAAATCAAGGAATGACTGAAAACGGCTCGAGATCGCCAGAATAGTTATGCAGATAATCGACGCAAGCCACTGGAATTTAAAGTCGGAGATAAGGTACTCTTGAAAGTTTCTCCGTAGAAAGGAGTAGTTCTATTCGGTAAGAGAGGAAAGCTAAGTCCAAGGTACGTAGGGCCATTCCCAGTAATCCAGCGAATAGGACCAGTTGCCTATCGTTTACAACTACCAGAAGAACTAGCTGGAGTACATGACGTGTTTCATGTATCCAAACTCAAGAAATGTCTATCTGGTGAAACCCTGGTAGTATCTCTTCTAGATGTAGAGGTAAATGAAAAGTTAAAATTTGTTGAGAAGCCACTACAGATAGAAGACAGAAAGGTCAAGTTTCTCAAACATAAAAGACTAGTACTGGTCAAAGTAAAGTGGGATTCCAAGAGAGGACCGGAGTACACTTGGGAGCTGGAATCAGAAATGAAGCGGAAATATCCTCATTTATTCCAGTAAATCTCGAGGACGAGATTTTTATTAAGGTGGGGAGGATATGACAACTCTCACCAAAACTATTATTTCTTATTTTATTTTGTCCAATAGGAAACCCTAATTCAGACCCCCAAGTAATATTGTATGACCGCTAAAATTTTCAGAATAATCGGAACTAAGATCAGGGACCCTAAAACTCAGGGGGGGTATTCCCTAATCGATATTATCCTAACAGTTTGTTGTCGAAATTGAATTTTGTCGAAACGTCGACTCACCTGGGCTAGTTGGACACGGAGCAACCCTATGCTAGAGGGGGTGCCCTCGCGCCACGTGACAGGCCCTCGCGCCACGCGAGGGAGCCTAATTTTCAGTATAAATATAGGGCATTGGCACTTAGATTTTGGTGTTGGGTCGACGTTAAAATTCGTTTTCTACACCGAGATATCGTCTGTTTACTTCAAAACACACACATAGCACGAAACGCTGCCGCGACAACAGGGTAATAACTCGATCACTGATACGATTTAATGTCCGATCGATGGAGACCAGTCCGATGGATGTTTAAGTGCTGCCCTTAATTGGGCTATACTTTGTCATTCGTCGTGAGGGTTTCGATCTCATGAGTTGTCGTAAAAGTTGTATTAAGTTACTGACCTAGTTTCGTGTGCATTTGTTATTTAAATTAGGTTACAAGGCTAATCAGTAGGCTAAACTCTGCCCATTTAAATCTGCAATGTGAGTCATTCTCTTTTTATCAAAATTGCTTTCAAAACCCTATTTATTTTCAAAGTTATAATTACAGGGATTAAGTCTTTGTAGTCTTCAATTACAGCCGGTATGTGGGGTTTTGTATACATTACTTGATAACCGTCACCATTGGACAACGGGTTAGCCAATGGGTGATATGACCATAGTCACAGAAACGAGTCGAGTGACAAATACCGTTGGGTAATTGGTTGATATAAACATTGTAATCGCCCTTAATACTGTATATTATAACAAAGTGTCGTTTTGTGCAAATGAGTGACTCGCCAGTATTTCCCAGCTGATAAAACCTTTTTAAAACATGTTTCAGGTGATCTGCTGTGATCCAGGAAAAGTGTTGTGTGGCACTACAAGCTTGAAGAAGTGGCTCAATATAATAAAGAAACATGTTTTTGTAAAAATAGGGGTTTCCCCGTGAAATTCCCTTATTGTAAATTACGGGGTTTGTCCCTAATTATGAAATAAAATAAACGGGTATTTTCAAGTTTTAAACGATCCTGTTAATAATTCCGCTGCCAAATTAAATAAATACCACGGGGTTTCTGTCCCGCGGCTTTTGGACCGGGTCAAACCGAGCCGGGGGACGTGACATTGTAGATCCTCCGACCATGCAACAGGAGGGTGGCGGGATTTATGACTATCCAATTCACGAGGAGAATATCCACTGTCCCGGGACATCCATTAATGGGAGTGGGCCAAATGAAGTCTTTTTCTTTTCTGCGGTCCAGGATAAGGAAAATAGGAGGCCCAATAAGGTAAAAGGCCCACCAGTATCCAAAAAGGGGCAAAAGGTAGTTGAGGCGGTAGAAGTGGGCCCGGATTCTAACAGTGACCCTTTTAACTTAATGGAGATTATAAGAGAAAATTCTAGGCAGACGTTAAAAAAGAGGAAGAAGGGAACTCCTCCTACGTTTATTCCCTCTGACTTCCTTTCTTCCAAGAAACAGAGATTGAGACCAGATGAAATCTCAGGGCCGATAGGGAAGAGGATGAAGGATTTCGATTTAAACATGGAGTTTAAAGAAGTGGCTGAGTCTCAGGAGGACACAGAGCTCCTCGATTGCATAAAGGAAACAGACGCTACATTGGAAGTCGGTAAGAAACTTGGCATTTGCTTGGATAATTTTCAGAGACAGGTGAGATCTCTGGTAGAGGGTGAATCGGGTTCAACCAGACAACCATGAATTATTTAGCCATTAATATCAGGGGGCGGAGGGTTGGATAAAGCCAACTGGGTTAATAGAATGGCAAAAGTCCATAGGGTTTCTTTCCTTTGCCTACAAGAAACTCAGATGTCTGATTTAGGAGAGACGGACGTTCGTCGATTTTGGGGGAACAGACCTGCATGTCAACGCACTTGGGAGATCGGGGGGGTTACTTTTGGTTTGGAATCCGTCTGAGTTCCTGGTGAACAACATCGTCAAACACGATTCAATTATAGTGGTTTCTGGCCGGCACGAGGCATCGGGGACCTCCTTAAATGTTTCTAATGTGTATGCGTTCAACGACCCAGCTAAAAAAAGAGAGGTGTGGAGGGTTTTGCTCGAGCTTAGAAACAATTTTGACGGGGCATGGATCTTCATTGGGGACTTTAACGAGGTCAGGGAAATAGACAACCGCCTTTATTCCAGATTTGATCATAAAGGGGCTTCTGTCTTTAATGATTTTATCAATCAGGCAGGCCTAAATGAGTACCCTCTGGGGGTTGCAGATTTACTTTCATGCCGGAAGACGGATCCAGCCTGAGCAAGATTGATAGGGCACTCGTTTGCGACGTATTTATGGAGAAATGGTCGTGTGCCAGGTTTGTTGCTTTATCTAGATACCTATCTGACCATGCTTCTTTGCTCTTATCATGCTCTCAGATAGATTTCGGAGCAAAGCCTTTCAGATTTTTCAATAGTTGGCTAGATAAGGAGGGTCTGGGGGGGATTATCTCGAAGTCTGTGATGACAAGTACTTCGGATACAGATAGTTTCACGGCATTGACAAATTTTCTTAGGTCTCTCAAAAACAACATAAAAAAATGGAGAATGGAGGGGAAAATTCAGGAGGAAAAGATCAGTAGAGAAGCAAACCGAGAAGCAGAGGAACTGGAAAATATTGCGGTTGTCAGGCCCTTTTGTAAGGAGGAAAAAGTAAAAAGAGCTAATTGTTGCCTCCAGATTAAGCGTTATGAGAAAAATAAAGTGGCAGATTTGATTCAGAAGGCAAGGCTCAATTGGGTTAAGCTAGGCGACGAGAACTCCGCATTCTTTCACAAATACGTAAACATTAAGGTGGCCAATAATCGGATTAATTCTTTGGAGGTAGATGGGGTTGTTAGCATGGATCCCATGCTAATTAAGAAGAAAATTATGACCTTCTTCAAAAAAAAGTTTGCTGAAAAAAGAGCTAAAAGGTCGTATATAGCCAATGCCGATTTCAAGAAGTTGTCGGATTCCCAAAGTGCAGGTCTGGTATCGAGATTCTCAGCGGAGGAGGTGAAGAGAGCGGTATGGGATTGTGGAGGCGACAAAGCCCCGGGTCCGGACGGGTTCACCTTTCTGTTCATAAAACGTTTCTGGCTCAATCTGGAACCATTTTTTGTCAATAGGTTGGATCAGTTCTTTCAAAATCAATCCATTCCTCCTGGATGCAATTCTTCTTTTATTTCTCTTATTCCAAAGATTAGAGACCCTCGCCAAATCAAAGACTTCCGTCCAATTTCGTTGATCGGAGCTATGTACAAGGTCATTGCGAAATGATTGGCTAGTCGGCTCAAACCGATAGTGGGGGAGTTGGTCTCTTGTTCTCAGTCAGCTTTCATCGAAGGTCGTTCGATCTTTGATGGTCCGCTAATCGTGAGCGAAATCATATCCTGGGCTAAAAAATCAAACAAGAAATTTTTTATTTTTAAGGTTGATTTTGAGAAGGCCTATGACTCGGTCTGTTGGAACTTCCTCCTTTCCAACCTTAAATATATGAATTTTCCGGATCTGTGGAGAAAATGGATAAAGACGTGTCTTAAATCGGGCCGTGCGTCGGTTCTGGTCAATGGCTCACCGACAAAGGAATTCCAACTATATAGGGGTCTCCGTCAAGGAGATCCCATGTATCCGTTACTTTTTTTATTGGTAATGGAGTCACTTAATGTAATCATGAGGAAAGCGATCAACACCGGGATCTTCATGGGTATTTTATTACCAAATGAGGGCCCTATTGTTTCTCACCTTTGCTACGCAGATGACGTAATATTCTTGGGGGAATGGTCCGAGGAAAACATCAAGAATTTAAACCGAATTCTTAGATGTTTTTACTTGTGCTCGGGTCTAAAGGTGAATCTGGCAAAAAGTTCTCTATTTGGGGTAGGCACTGATGTAGATGAATTGAATGAGATGGCTAAAGGTATCAACTGTCAAGTGGGTTCTTTCCCCTTTATTTTTTTGGGTCTACCAGTTGGAGCAAACATGAAATTGTCAAGGCATTGGAAGGCCATCATCGACAAGTTCAACTCCAGATTGTCTAGCTGGAAAGCAAATTGTTTATCTTTTGCAGGAAGAGTGACGCTGGCGAAAGCCGTTTTGGGAGCCCTTCCCAACTATTATTTGTCTTTATTCAAAATTCCTTCAAAAGTGGCAAATACGCTTGAGGGCATTCGTAGGAGGTTTGTTTGGGGTTTTAAGGGTGGGAAGAAGAAAATTAAGTGGATTGCGTGGAAGAAAATAATCGCTCCCAAGCGACATGGGGGTCTTGGGATTGGGGATATTAGCACAACCAATTTAGCTCTACTCACCAAGTGGTGGTGGAAATTTAAAGAACACCTGACGGCGTTTTGGGTTAAGGTCATTAGATATTCATGAGAATAAAGTGGTTAGACAATCTTTCCCGCTTAAACCGAAGCTCGTTGGGATATGGAAAGATATTATGGCAATTAAGTCAGCTCTTTTGAACTTGAACATATCGGTTGAAGACAATATAATAGGAAAGGTGGGGTGTGGAGATAACATTCTGTTATGGCAAGACAATTGGACGGAAGGCGGTGCGTTTCGTTACAGGTTTCCTAAATTATATGCTTTATCAAGGAATAAAGGGGCGATGGTGCAACAGTTCTATTCAAATCAAGATGGTTCGATCAGGTGGACCTGAAATGGTATCGAGAACCACGCGACGACGAAGAGAAAGACCAATTTGCGATGCTACTGGAAGTCTTATCCGGTATTAATGGGGGGCTGGGTCGGGACGGGTGGGTTTGGAAATCGACTAAGAACGGCTCCTTTTCTGTCGCGGATGTAAGGTTACAGATCGCTGAAGCTACAAGGGTGGACGATGCAGAAGATTGGCAGCACTAGAATACTGCTGTATTACCGAAAGTAAACCTTTTTTGTTGGAGAGCGGTTCAAGATAAAATTCCTACAAAACGGGCATTAAGAAGTCGGGGAGTACCTGAGATTGATCAAACCTGCAGCAGATGCGGCATATTGGAAGAAGATGCAAACCATGTGATCGTTCGATGTCTATTCTCGAGGACCATTTGGTGGCATATATGCAGATGGTTAAAAATCCCTTTCCCTGAAGATGGTTTGTCTATATATGGAATGCTCAACGTGGTAAAGGAAGCGAAAGATCAAAAGGATGGAAAAGAATCGTAGAGGCAGTGATCTTGACAACCATGTGGGAGACATGGAAAACAAGAAATGAGAAGATTTTCAACAACCGATCGATCACTATCACAAGAACGAACAAATCAAGGAGAATTCATTCATATGGATAAGGTGTAGAACAAAGTTGTGTAATCTAGATTGGGATAGGTGGTGTGATTTTAATGTTAGGGACATAATCATGTAATGGGTTTCAGTTTCTTGCTGGCCCAATTTTGCCTTTTCTATAATTTTTATAGAAGTTTCGCCGTTAAAAAAAAAGAGTCAAATATCCTTGAGCTTCTTGGTTTCCCATATAATAATTACTTTATAATTGTTGCACTAATTTAATTGAGTCTGTATGCTTGTAAGTTTTAGCCTCTGTTGCTTTTTTTTATTTCCATGTATTGTTTCTTTGGAATAATTCAAAAAAGTAGCAAGTTATCTCTTTCTTTGCAACCACCTTATTTTAAATACATACATTATTTTTTATTCATGCATTATTGAGTCATTATTTAAATTATTGAGTCATTGTTTTAAAGTCAGAGGTATCATAAGAATAGGTATAAGGGTGTACGGGGCGTTCGCGGGGAAGGGCAGCGGTGACCCTAGTCACCGATCGGGAACACCGCCGCCATCAAAGCGGGGACCCGAATCGGTGATAGGGAGCGGTGTGGAGTTACCGCGTGGTTTGGCACGATTTTCGAAAGAGGACCGTTTGACAACGGTCATTTTTATAAAAAAAAAAAATTCATTTTTTATACAAATATAAATAACCACACCTTCATACTCTCATCAAACGCGACATCGCTAACAAGTACGGATGGCCGTGCGATTTCTAAAATTATTATTTTCTAGTTTTAATGTAATTTTTATTTTCTAGTTTGAATGTAATTTTAATTTTCTAGTTTGAATTTAATTTTTATTTTTCTAGTTTGAATAGTCTTTTGTTAAATTTTATTTAATTTTTATTAATATTTTTTTATAAACATGCATAATTAAAACAAATAAAAAAAATAAAAAAAACCAAGTCCCCTAATAGGGGAGTGGCGCCATCAAAATGGGGTGTTAGGGGAGTTTAAGAGGGGAGTTGACGTGGCACTAGCTGGTTGGTGGTGCGTAAGAGAGGGGACTCCACTCTTAGGGGAGTGCCCCTCTCACCCTAAGTTGTTGCCTTTTTAATTAGTAGTGGGTAGCTGTAGTTGCATTTTTTATTAGCTAGACTAGATCCTTGTCTTTTACTGGTTCATCAATGTTTGCAAGTGCATGTGCATATTCTGTTGTACGACTCAGGTAACAAAAGGCGTCTCGTCTCATTTCATCTTTAACTTAAGAAGTGGTGTTTTAAGCGTGTATTCCCTGGTGGCAGTGTATGGAGCATAAGTTCGAACAAGAGAGTCTCATAATTCCCGGGCACTAGTCCCTTGAACATGAGTAAATGATGCGGCAGAAGTAGATAATGATCATGCGAACATGTGCATTATTTGCAATCCAGGACCCATAGAACAAAGTTGAATGATTTTAATTAATAGAAGAATGAAACTATTTACCATTAGGTGGCATATTTATATATAAGAACAATGAAACTATTTACCATTAGGTGGCATATTTATATATAAACTAGTATTAAGGCCCCGCGTTGCGGCGGGGCGTAAAACCATGACAAATAGCACTAATGCCATACCATCACCTGCAACCACCAACATTAAAGTTGGGGTGTGTTATTGCGAAGAAATTCGACCGAAACGTAAAATATAGAAAATAATAACTAAGTCCATTTAGGACCTGCGTGTTGTGGCGAACTTGTCAAGTGGGAAAAATAGATGACGTAAAAATGTTGAACCACACACGCACGTTGCGTCATGTTAACTCGCAAAATTTAGAACAAAGTGTAAAACGAAACGTAAAAACGTTGAACCACGCACGCATGTTGCGCCATGTTAACTCGCAAAATCTAGAAAGAAGCGTAAAACGAAACGTAAAAACGTTGAACCACACACGCACGTTGCACCATGTTAAGTCGCAAAATCTAGAACAAAACGGTAAACGAAAAATTTGCCACATATGAAAAGTGTAGGGGACCAAAGTTGAAAGTAAAATATTGTGAGGTTAAATTAAAAAGTTGAATACTTTTGGGCTAAAAGTAAAAATTCAAATAGTTGTGGATTAAAAATGTAATATCAACTTATTTTTTTTTTTTGAAAACCCTCCTAAGCATGGGGTATAACACCTCCATGCACCAACATGTTACTTATTTGATGTAAATGTAAATGGTCTAGTTGAAACTTGATTTGTATTCGAGTGTTCCCGTATGGTATTTAACATGGTTTTATACCTCATCTATAACGCGAAGGGCTTAATTCTGTATAGTATAATTTGTTAACAGGGTTTCATATGCTACAGTGATTTCTTTGATAAAAGATCAAATACAAATGCCTTTAGCGTACAAAACGTACGAACCGAAGGTTTTCTTGAAAAAACACAGTGACATTTTCGTAATTATTTAACTCGTAGGATAATTTTGATCTTGAAGGGTAATTTTGTAAAATGATCTTGTAAGATAATTTTGATCTTGTAGAGTAATTTGTAGAGTATTATAATTACTTAACAAATGATCTTGTAGGGTAACTTTCAATTGTATATTGTTTGATAAACTTGTATAATAATTTTAATACACTTCTAGAGTAATTTTTATAAGTACCCTACAAGATCATTTTATAAAATTCTGTACAAGATCAAAATTACCCTACAAGATTATTTGTAGAGTAATTTTGATAATTATCCTACGCGTAAAATAACTACGAAAAGGTCACCGCGTTTTTTTTTTTTTTTTTTTTTTTTTTTTTGCTTTTTTATGCATTTATTACGTTTTGTACAATAAGGATATTTGTACGGCGATTTCTTTTACGTTTGTCAATTTATATGATAACTATAAGTTATCACTTTATTGAATTTGGGATTTATTATTTCCTCCTATCAAAATATCGTATATTTGGGTAATTTTGTTGTGTATATATAAGTTGCTAAAAGAACTTAAATCAGACGTTTAAACAACATTAGTTCCTTTGATTACTTATCAAAGTAATAATAAATTAGATTGTTAACAACAATAAGTTAAAAAGAAAGTTTACAGTAGCAGTTGTTTTTATCCTTTAGATAATTTTTTTACCAAAACTTAAAAATTACAAATTTACACACCATCGAAACAATTGGTGCCCAACGGTTGAGAAACACAAAATCGAAACAATAAACAAAAAAACAAAGAACCAGCAACTAAAAGCAATTAGAACAGGAATTAAATACAATCACACTAAACATCGAAGAACCACATGCAATGAAAAATCAAACGAAAACGAAAACGAAAACTGATTAACATCAAAAGTTGTGTTCGTGAAGATTACAACAACAACAATAATAATAATAATAATAATAATACACACCTGGGATCGGGGATCGCTTGAATTATTCAGCCAAAATCAAAAAGTCCAATTTCTTATTTAAAAGAGTATTTTTGTCATAAAATGTAATTTTAGAAAAGGAGTTGAGATATATGTAAATGTAATTTAAGTTTTAGGTTGGGTACATATGTAACTAGGTTTTAGCATAAGCAAATATATGTAATTCCCCATAGTTAAACTAAAAAAACAGAAAGAAAGAAACACACCCATGGTAACGGATCTTAGTGTTTTTAACACATCTAGGTGTTCTTTTTTAGCATATTGTGCTCTTATATAAATATGAATGAAGTTGCAAGTCTAAGAACAGAATCACAACAAGACAGAAATAAATTCATAAAACTAATTGACCAAGAAAATACCTCTCTTTTGCTTGTGGTCTCTGCTTCTTCAAAATCTCTTGACAATAACACTGTAAAGTGTAAACAGAAACAAAAGGATTAGTGGGGTTTTATAAAAGTAAGTTACATGGTTAGTCCCCGTAGTTTGAGCTAAAGTTTCGTTTTCGTCCACGTGTTTTTTTTTTTTTTTTGGTTGGAATGGCAGTCAAGGTTTCTATTTCTTACGTTTCTAGTCCAGATCATATATGGAGTTAGGGCATGTTTGGCTAAGCTTTTTGAAACAACTTATTGGCTTTTTGAAAAGTCATAAGCTCCAAAATGATGTTTGGCAATGAGGGTGTATATGAGGGGAAAAAGCCAATAAGTCAATAAGTCACTCCATACTGACTTTTTCAAAAAGCCAATATTTCAATAAGTTGTTTCAAAAAGCTTAGCCAAACATGGCCTTAGTTTCCTGCCTCCTACCATTTAGTTTATGTGGCACCTTGAGATGATGGGAGAATAGGCGAGTAGGCGGCGATCACTAGTTCAATTCTTGAACTGAGCGGGTTTTACCTCACCACGTTGTCGTGCCTTCAAGCGAGTGTTCACGGGCTTCGGCCCTGGGTGAGGGTTTTCCCTGGTTCGGATGAGAGTGTATCCCGATGTGATAAATTTCGTCAGTACCCTATTTGGAAGATTCGTTGGCCGTTCAAAAAAAATGTCTAGGGGCAAATATAGTACAATTTATTAACACGTGAAATGACTAAAATCAAAAGAGTTTTCTATAAATTTTGTTTAATTAAAAAACCTCTCATAACCAACTTTCTATATGTAAGGTTATCTTACTCGCAAAAAAAAATATATTTTTTTTCTTTTTCTACATGCTCATAATAAAAATATATAAAGTTACATGCAAGTCTATAGAGAGGTACTTTAGTATTAATAATTTTTTTCTATTATAAAGATTTAAATGTGGTGGTGTTTTTGTTCTCTCTATTATTTTCTCTATAATGAGAATAGAGGCTCCAATACGATCGCTCATAGTGATATGGACTAGGAATCTAAGAAACAGATAGTTTGCCAATGAAAAAAAAAGTACTAAAACTAACACTAAAAATTGGCTCAAACTACAGGGACTTACCGTTTAATTTACTCTAATAGCAATTAGTGACCATTTCTAATACTTACGAAGGCACAATCTATCTATCATCCACAAACGTATAATTACAGTATAAACCCATGTGCCGCTCATATTTTATACATTATAGCCTTGAAAATACCAAATTAACTAAAATATTTTTGTTTTCTAGTAATTAAAAGACAATTGTTTCTGTATGGAATATGGAACAAGTGATCTAGATTTATTATAAAACTAAACCACAAATATGGTGTATATGCTGCATGTTGCTGGTTGTATTAGTAAGTCAAATATCCCTGAGCTTCTTGGTTTCCCTTGTAAGAAGTACTTTATAATTATTGCACTAATTTGATTTTGCATGCTTATATGGGATATGAATATTAAGAAAATTGCTTCAGTCTTCTTTTCTTTTTTTCTGTCACTCTCACCAAGTTCATTCCTGAGAATCCTCAAAAAGTTTTAGGCCCGGGGCAAGTAAAAAATAGTGGACCCTTAATAAAATTCAACTTTAATTTTCAAACATCAATGATTTAAGTTTCAACTTTCAATCGTCAGATATCAATATCTAAAATAACAAATTATTAAAAGTGAATAAAATAAATCATTTACAGTTAGATATTTGTCAATTTAAACAAAGTAAATGACAAAATTATATTATATACTAAAAGTAAATAAAATAAAACTAACGAAACAAACAATTTTAAATGCACAAGAAATTAGAAACTAAAGAAAAGTTGGTCTTCTTCCTTAAATGTACTTGGTCTTCTTCCTTAATAATCCAACTTAAAATGTATGTTACTAGCCAACTCATCTACATTGGTCTTATTGTCTCTTTCCACACCAATAATAATCCAACTACAATTTATAAAATAAATAAATAAATAAATAAAAAATTTCGGGTCTCCCGGGAATTTGGGCTTCGCCCACCTCGTGCATGACCAAAACCGGCCTGGCTCCGACTTTGTGCTATCTTTACCCTTGAACATACCAATGACCTACACAACTATGAATCTAAATATATCACAGTTGTTTTTATTCTCTTTTTATGTAGCTAAAGATGGACGTAAAAGATAATTTTAATCCTTTATATTAGATGATGAAGAAGATAATAATGTTATTGTGAACCGACCAACCAATGATCCTTTCTTGAGTTAGAAGGTGTTTGGAAATTTTAGTGAGAAAGTATGTTTTTCTTCATGCATTTTTAATGTGTCATTGTTTTAAACTTTTAATTATTGAGTCATTGTTTTAAAGAATCACAAGTTGCATAAGAATGGGTTAAGCTGTATCCTTTTTAATTAAGTAGTGAGTAGCTGTAGTTGCTTTTTTTTATTTCCTTGTATTGTTCCTTTGGAATAATCCAAAAGAATAGCAAGTTTTTCTTTCTTTGGCAGCTACCTGCTTATTTTAAATACATGCATTATTAGGTCATTATCTTAATTATTGAGTCATTGTTTTAAAGAGCAGGAGGTAGCATAAGAATATAAGAATAGCCGAATAGGTATAAATTGTTACTTTTTAATTAGTAGTGGGTAGCTCTAGTAGCTTATATTTTATTTTCCAGTATAGTATAGATGTATGTCTTGTTGTTGGAAATTTTGTGAAAATAACATTTTTCACAAATATAGGAAAATGATTTTTTCCTATTTTGGACTAAAAATAAATATAATAAAATCAGCGGGTTTTATATATTTATTTATGGGTTTGTGTTCTATGTCGGAAGAGCTTCGCAACGAACAAAACCACGTCCAAAACGGAGCTAAGATGAATGAGACATCGATGCTCAAAGTTTGGTGTTTGAAACTTGAATGCTGAAAAAAGTGGGAAAGTAGCACCTTGTCCCACATCGGATAAGAGATGGAACTTAAAGGGGTATTTAAGTGGGAACTCTCCATCCTTATTGTTTCATGGAAGCACTCACTAAGGTGGTGTTTGTTTTTTTCTAAAAAGAGCTTCCTGGCCTCTTCTGTCTGCACCGTGCAGACGCGGAAAGAGGTTTAGCCTCAGAAGAGTGTTTGTTTTTTTTTTTCGAGAAGTGCTTTTCACCTCTCCCCAACCTCTTCTTGGGGAAGTGATGAGAGGTAAGCTTCTCCAAGAAGAGGTTTACCTCTTCTTGGCACCACCTCCACCTCCACCCCTGCACCGACACCACCTCCACCTCCGCCCATGCTCCGCCACCACCACCTCCACCTGCACCGACACCACCTCCACCTCCGCCCCTGCTCCGCCACCACCACCTCCACCTGCACCGACACCACTGCTCCGCCACCACCACCTCCACCTGCACCGACACCACCTCCACCACCACCCCTGCACCGCCACCACCACCTCCACCTCTATGCTTATATGATGATAGCGGTGGAGATTATTGCGGTGGTGAAGTGGTGGTGATGATGGCGGTGGTGATGATGACGGTGGTGATGTGGTGGCGGTGGTGAAGTGGTGGCGGTGATGATGATGGCGGTGGTGCAGAGGTTGTAGAGAGAGAGTATAGAGAGATCAGTTTGTTTTGTTGTGTGTGTGTGTTTTGGGTGAAGAGGTTTTATATAAAAAAAAACAAACCCTCTTCTCCTTGCAGCCTGTAGACATTTGGTCCACCTCTTCTTCTGCAGATGCCTGCAGATGTGGCCTGCAGCAGAAGAGGTTTTCAAGAAGAAAAAACAAACAGCACCTAAGTGTACTCGTGAAGAGTGCTCCGCACCCTAACCCGCGCACGTGGCGTGGGCGATGAGGCGCAGTGTGGCGCTTTGATGGCGCACTTTGCACTTCGGCCGCGAGCCGCCTTTGTATTTTTGACCGCGTGCGCGTGCTGTAGCACAAGAGTTGCAAGGACCAAGTGGTTGGTTATGAGGCATGCAGGCGTATGACGTGGACAGTCATGCTCGTGCACGCGCGAGTACACATGGCGTGATGGCGCGCACTGGCGCATGGAGCATGGGCACTGAGGTGACGTGCGCGGCGCACCAAAGTGAGCCAAAACGGCGCGACTGTGTGGCGTGCTCGTAGAGGCTTACAGGTGACGTGGCACACGCGCGCAGATGCGCATGGGACTGAGGCGCACGCGCGCATGGCAGTGAGCCAAATGGACGCACCGCGCATGAGGGGTGCAAACCTGTGCGCGCGCAGAAGCTTCCTGCTGCAGTTAATGCCGATGCAGTTACATTCAGCATTCGAAACTGACAAAGTTAATGCGTTTGACTGAGAATTAAGTGACGAATTAAAGTGCATTAAAGACGTTTAATGCAGTTTAATTCACCCATTTAATTCATTTTTCAGTTTCTTCAAGACCTGCAACTATAAATAGGAGCATCCTATTGCAGAACAGAGACACCGAATTTACCAACACTTACAATCTTCTCTAACAGAATTCTTCTCTTCTTCAAGCATTCAAGGTACACCTTCGGGTTGGAGTCAAGACCGGCAGTACAACTGCTTGCGGCTGTTGTATCCTGGAAACAAACGTGCTCTCCTGGGAGACACGAAATTTGTTTTAAGGGACCCGTGTCTAACACGATCCTCAGCCAAGAACAGTGTTTCTGTTCGTTTTTCTTGTTCTTGTTTTTCAATTTTCAGTTGTAATTGTACTGTATTTTATTTCCATTCTGATTGTTTCTGTATTTCAAGTTAATAAAGTATTTTATTTAAATTTTGCACGAACGAATTCCTACAATCTTAAAACAAATTTTAAAACACCGTTCGTGTAGAATCACAAACTTCTCTGCTGTGAATTCAATTTTTTTCCCACAACAGGTTGTGTTTTAAAAAGTTTTTTCTCTGTTTTGATTCAAAGTAGCGACTTTGTCAAAACAGAACTATGTTTCTACTCTTTCTTCGTCTTTGGGTTCTAAGATCTTTTCTTGTAGTCTTCAAAGTTGGACTTAGAAGTTACGAGGCTGATTTTGTTACTCATCGATTTTGTTAGTAAAATAATAAATCAGCACATTTATTATTCTAACAGATTTATTAACTTGGTTTTGTGGAATTTTTCAGAATGTCGACTGAAAATACCAACGTCAACGTTGTTGTCGGTACCCCTGCCAACACTGTGGGAGCGTCCACAGTGGCGAATCATGCTGAGAGACCCGAGAAGTTCTCGGGTCTCCACTTCAAAAGGTGGCAACAGAAGAGGTTCTTCTACTTGACCACCATGAACCTTGCGAGGTTCTTGACTGAAACCGCTCCCCAACCTGCGGAAGGGGAGACCGACGCTCAGGCTCTGAGCGCGGTAGAGGCATGGAAGCACTCGGATTTCATATGTCGAGGCTATGTACTCAACGGTCTCTCGGATGCGCTGTATAATGTGTACTATAATATCAAGACTTCCAAAGAATTATGGGAGTCTTTGGAGAAAAAGTACAAAACGGAGGATGCGGGAACAAAGAAATTTGTTGTCGCTCGTTTCTTGGACTTCAAAATGGTTGATAACAAGACTGTTATGAACCAAGTCCAAGAGTTGCAAATTATACTAAATGGCATCCATGCTGAGGGAATGGTACTTAGCGAAACATTTCAAGTGGCAGCCATGATCGAAAAATTGGTTGGATTTTAAGAATTATCTTAAACACAAGCGAAAGGAAATGTCGGTCGAGGACCTTGTTCTTCGTCTTCGTATAGAAGAAGAAAACAGGATGGCCCAAAAAGGCACCATTTTGCAAGCTTCGGCTAAGGCAAACTTGGTGGAAATTGGGGAATCCTCAAAGGGCAAGAAAGGCAAGGGTAAAAAGGACAACAAAGGGAAAGCAAAGGTTAACAACCTTGGACCGAAAAAGGGGGCTGTGAAAAAGAAGCT
This sequence comes from Helianthus tuberosus, assembly GCA_030545235.1. Classification (NCBI taxonomy): domain Eukaryota; kingdom Viridiplantae; phylum Streptophyta; class Magnoliopsida; order Asterales; family Asteraceae; genus Helianthus; species Helianthus tuberosus. Next base: position 10,072,391 of record CM060362.1, read on the forward strand.
TGCGCTTTTCCAAGGTACTTGTTACAGTTGTAACGAGACGGGGCACCGTGCTAACCAATGCAAGAAACCTAAGCGTGAGCGTGCGCACATGGTTGATGAGGATGGTATGCCTCTGATAGCAATGATAACAGTGGAAGCGGCTATGATTGAAGAAGTCAACGCAATGGGTGAAAACCCAAAAGGATGGTTCATTGACACGGGTGCAACCCGCCATGTTTGTGGAGACAAGGCTCTTTTCTCTACATTCAAGGAAGCGTCGGGTGAAGAAAAGCTTTATATGGGAAATAAAGCTACCGCTAGCATCAAAGGGGAAGGCACTGTCATCCTGAAGATGACTTCTGGCAAGGAGCTTACCTTGACCAAAGTGCTTTATGTTCCAGAGATACGGAAGAATCTCGTATCGGGATGAATGCTCAACAAGTTTGGATTTCGTCTAGTGTTTGAATCGGACAATTTTGTCTTGTCTAGACGTGGTACTTTTATCGGAAAGGGCTATGCCCTTAATGGAATGTTTAAAATGAATGTTTCGATTGTAAACGAAAACAAGAATATGAATGAAAATTCTTCTTCTACTTACATGATTGAGTCTTCTAATGTTTGGCATGGTAGACTAGGACATGTAAATTTTTATTCATTACGATGTTTAATTAAATTAAATTTAATACCAACATTCCATATTGAGTCCGATCACAAATGCGAGACATGTGTTGAATCCAAACTAACGAGATCATCGTTTAAATCGGTTGAACGAATAACCGAACCCCTTGATTTAATTCATACTGATGTGTGTGATTTAAAAGCGGTTCCCACGCGTGGAGGAAATAAGTACTTCATCATGTTTATTGATGATTGTACGAAATATTGCTATGCATATTTACTAAAGAGTAAAGACGAAGCAATAGAAAAGTTTATCTTGTACAAAAATGAAGTTGAGAATCAACTTAAAAAGAAGATAAAAGCATTGAGAAGCGATCGAGGAGGTGAATATGTTGCACCTTTTGCGGATTTATGCGCAAAAAGTGGCATTGTACATGAGTGTACACCTCCTTATTCTCCACAATCAAATGGCGTTGCGGAACGTAAGAACCGCACATTGAAAGAGATGATGAACGCCATGTTGATAAGCTCGGGAGTGAACCGAGAAATGTGAGGGGACGCCATTCTCTCAGCAAACTATCTTTTGAACAAGATACCCTTGAAAAATAGGGACGAAACTCCATATGAGTTATGGAGAAAAAGGAAGCCTTCGTACAAATACTTGAAAGTGTGGGGGTGCCTAGCTAAGGTGATTGTACCACCTCCTAAGGCTCTTAGGATAGGACCCAAAATGGTTGATTGCATTTTCATAGGATATGCACATCAAAGTAGTGCACATCGCTTTCTTGTACATGAGTCCAAGAATCCCGATGTACACAAACACACTATCATAGAGGCAAATTCTAACATCGTCTCATATTTTGAGAATGTGTTTCCTATGTTAGGACAAACACATGCGCCTTCATCAAGAGCGGTTGATGAAGCAGGTCCAAGTTCGTCTACATGGTTAGATGAAGTAGGACCAAGTTCATCTACGAGGATAGATGAAAGACATAACGACCTGAGGTCGAGGAGGGTTAGCTTAGACGAAGTAAACAACAAAGGGTGAAAAAATCTTGTGGTCCAGACTTCATGAGCTACATGGTTGAGGGTGAGCCCAATACTTACCGCGAGGCGGTTACCTCCGCAGAAGGACCTCAATGGCAAGAAGCAATTAAGAATGAAATTGATTCTATATTGCAAAATCATACTTGGGAGTTAGTAGATCTTCCACTTGGTTGTAAACCACTTGGATATCGTTGGATATTCAAAAGGAAGATGAAAGCTGACGGAAGTATTGATAAATACAAGGCAAGGTTAGTGTTCAAAGGATTTAGACAAAAGGAGGGTCTAGACTACTTTGATACATACTCGCCTGTGATGCGAATAACCTCTATACGATTGGTTCTTGCAATTGCGGCTCTAAGAAATTTGGAAGTTCACCAAATGGATGTGAAGACCGCATTTCTAAATGGCGATTTAGAAGAAGAAATTTACATGGAACAACCCGAGGGTTTTTCCGCCCCAGGAAACGAGGGCAAAGTATGTAAATTGGTTAAGTCTTTGTATGGCTTGAAGCAAGCTCCAAAACAATGGCACCAAAAGTTTGATCATGTCATGATTGACAATGGTTTCAAAATAAATGAGTGTGACAAGTGTGTTTATTTCAAAGACACACCAAGAGGTTATGCAATTTTATGTCTTTATGTAGATGATATGCTTATCATTGGGAGTGATGATAACATGATCAACTCAACGAAAGACATGTTGAAAGCGAGGTTTGACATGAAAGACATGGGTCTCGCGGATGTGATTCTTGGAGTAAAAATCACTAGAACCCAAAATGGTCTTGTGTTGAGTCAATCTCACTACGTGGACAAGATCCTTGGGAAATTCAATTCGGAAGATACGAGTGTAGCTCGAACTCGAATTGATAATACCCAACGCCTAAGGAAGAATAGAGGCGAGAGTGTTTCTCAGTTAGAGTACTCAAGGATCATTGGTAGTCTCATGTATTTAATGACATGTACTATACCCGACTTAGCATACGCTGTAAGCAGACTAAGTAGATACACCAGTAATCCGAGCGAGGATCATTGGAAAGCTATCACGAGGGTGCTTAGATACATAAGATACACGAGAGACTATGGTTTGCATTATACCCGTGATCCAGCAGTGATCGAAGGATACACTGACGCGAACTGGATATCAGATATAAAGGATCACAGATCCACAAGAGGTTACGTGTTTACACTTGCTGGCGCACCTATAGCTTGGAAGTCTTCCAAGCAAACGGTTATAGCTAGATCCACGATGGAATCCAAATTCGTTGCTTTAGATAAAAGCGGGGAAGAGGCGGAGTGGCTACGTCAATTTGTGGAAGATATTCCAAGATGGCCAAAGCCGTTGACGGCGATTTGCATACATTGTGACAATCAACCAGCGCTTGTTAGAGCACAAAACGCGATGTACAATGGCAGATCAAGGCACATTCGACGTAGACACAACATGGTACGACAACTTATCTCAACGGGTGTTATCTCAGTTGACTATGTGAGGTCAAAGGAGAACATTGCGGACCCGTTAACAAAAGGCTTAAGCAAAGATAAGGTGTATAGGTTGTCAAGAGGAATGGGACTAAAGCCCATAGATGAAGGGAATATGAGGGAAACCTAACCTAGTTGACTGGAGATCCCAAGATCTAGGTTCAATAGGCAAACTTAATCATAAACCCAAAGGGAGTCACTGTGGGGGGTGCCCTAAAATCAATAAAGGGAGTTGTATACTTCCTAGTCCATTCCAATCAGTGACATGAAGGAAAGGTTAATCATGTTGAGGTTAAGGATTTTGAGGAAATCCAAGATTAAATGTGATGCTTTTAATGATTCAGAGGAATCACCTATGTTAGAGAGAAGTGGGGTCGCTTCGAACGGATTTATGGGGAGGCGCAAATCCTAGAGCTCTCGCAGAACCAGGAACGTGTTCCATGACCATAAACGGACACAACCATGAGGACTTGACTCGACTAGGGAGAGTATTGTGTGAATGTATATTGTCGCCTACATAAATGGGGGATTGTTCAAAGACACCGCGTCTACAAGACCCTAGGAGGCTACGTATGTTTCACAAAAGAAGGTTCAAAGGTTACACCTACCTATCTTGCAATGCTCAACTGTTGAACGTGTATCGTTGAAACTTGATAGATCGATTTCTATTCATGTGGGGGATTGTTGGAAATTTTGTGAAAATAGCATTTTTCATAAATATAGGAAAATGATTTTTTCCTATTTTGGACTAGAAATAACTATAATAAAATGAGCGAGTTTTATATATTTATTTGTGGGTTTGTGTTCTATGTCGGAAGAGCTTCGCAACGAACTAAACCACGTCCAAAACGGAGTTAAGATGAATGAAATATCGATGCTCAAAGTTTGGTGTTTGAAACTTGAATGCTGAAAAAAGTGGGAAAGTAGCACCTTGTCCCACATCGGATGAGAGATGGAACTTAAAGGGGTATTTAAGTGGGAACTCTCCATCCTTATTGTTTCATGGAAGCACTCACTAAGTGTACTCGCGAAGGGGCAGAGCACCCTAACTCGCACTCGCACACTCGCACAAGCGCGCGCGCGTGGCATGGGCGATGAGGCGCAATGTGGCGCTTTGATGGCGCATTTGCACTTCGCACGCTTGCATCGCTGCGACGTGCGCGGCGCACCAAAGTGAGCCAAAACGGCGCGACTGTGTGGCGTGCTCGTAAAGGCTTACAGGCGACGTGGCGCACGCGCGCATGGCAGTGAGCCAAATGGACGCACCGCGCATCAGTGGTGCAGACCTGTGCGCGCGCGCGCAGAAGCTTCCTGCTGCAGTTAATGCCTGTGCAGTTACATTCAGCATTCGAAACTGACGAAGTTAATGCGTTTGACTAAGAATTAAGTGACGAATTAAAGTGCATTAAAGACGTTTAATTCACCCATTTAATTCATTTTTCAGTTTCTTCAAGACCTACAACTATAAATAGGAGCATCCTATTGCAGAACAGAGCACCGAATTCACCAACACTTACAATCTTCTCTAACAGAATTCTTCTCTTCTTCAAGCATTCAAGGTACACCTTCGGGTTGGAGTCAAGACCAGCAGTACAACTGCTTGCGGTTGTTGTATCCTGGAAACAAACGAGCTCTCCTGGGAGACACGAAATTTGTTTTAAGGGACCCGTGTCTAATACGATCCTCAGCCAAGAACAGTGTTTCTTTTCGTTTTTCTTGTTCTTGTTTTTCAATTTTCAGTTGTAATTGTACTATATTTTATTTCCATTCTGATTGTTTCTGTATTTCAAGTTAATAAAGTATTTTATTTAAATTTTGCACGAACGGATTCCTACAATCTTAAAACAAATTTTAAAACACCGTTCGTGTAGAATCACAAACTTCTCTGTTGTGAATTCAATTTTTTTTCCCACAGCAGGTTGTGTTTTAAAAAGTTTTTTCTCTGTTTTGATTCAAAGTAGCGACTTTGTCAAAACAGAACTCTGTTTCTACTCCTTCTTCGTCTTTGGGTTCTAAGATCTTCTCTTGTAGTCTTCAAAGTTGGAATTAGAAGCTACGAGGCTGATTTTGTTACTCGTCGATTTTGTTAGTAAAATAATAAATCAGCACATTTATTATTCTAACAGATTTATTAACTTGGTTTTGTGGAATTTTTCAGAATGTCGACTGAAAATACCAACGTCAACGTTGTTGTCGGTACCCCAGCCAACACTGTGGGAGTGTCCACAGTGGCGAATCATGCTGAAAGGCCCGAGAAGTTCTCGGGTCTCCACTTCAAAAGGTGGCAACAGAAGATGTTCTTCTACTTGACCACCATGAACCTTGTGAGGTTCTTGACTGAAACCGCTCCCCAACCTGCGGAAGGGGAGACCGACGCTCAGGCTCTGAGCGCGGTAGAGGCATTGAAGCACTCGGATTTCATATGTCGAGGCTATGTACTCAACGGTCTCTCGGATGCGCTGTATAATGTGTACTATAATATCAAGACTTCCAAAGAATTATGGGAGTCTTTGGAGAAAAAGTACAAAACGGAGGATGCGGGAACAAAGAAATTTGTTGTCGCTCGTTTCTTGGACTTCAAAATGGTTGATAACAAGACTGTTATGAACCAAGTCCAAGAGTTGCAAATTATACTAAATGACATCCATGCTGAGGGAATGGTACTTAGCGAAACATTTCAAGTGGCAGCCATGATCGAAAAATTACCACTTGCTTGGTTGGATTTTAAGAATTATCTTAAACACAAGCGAAAGGAAATGTCGGTCGATGACCTTGTTCTTCGTCTTCGTATAGAAGAAGAAAACAGGGTGGCCCAAAAAGGCACCATTTTGCAAGCTTCGGCTAAGGCAAACTTGGTGGAAATTGGGGAATCCTCAAAGGGAAAGAAAGGCAAGGGTAAAAAGGACAACAAAGGGAAAGCAAAGATTAACAACCTTGGACCGAAAAAGGGGGCTGTGAAAAAGAAGCTTGCGCCTTTCCAAGGTACTTGTTACAATTGTAACGAGACGGGGCACCGTGCTAACCAATTCAAAAACCTAAGCGTGAGCGTGCGCACATGGTTGATGAGGATGGTATGCCTCTGATAGCAATGATAACCGAGGAAGCGGCTATGATTGAAGAAGTCAACGCAATGGGTGAAAACCCAAAAGGATAGTTCGTTGACACGGGTGCAACCCGCCATGTTCGTGGAGACAAGGCTCTTTTCTCTACATTCAAGGAAGCGTCGGGTGAAGAAAAGCTTTATATGGGAAATAAAGCTACCGCTAGCATCAAAGGGGAAGGCACTGTCATCCTGAAGATGACTTCTGGCAAGGAGCTTACCTTGACCAAAGTGCTTTATGTTCCAGAGATACGGAAGAATCTCGTATCGGGATGGATGCTCAACAAGTTTGGATTTCGTCTAGTGTTTGAATCGGACAATTTTGTCTTGTCTAGACGTGGTACTTTTATCGGAAAGGGCTATGCCCTTAATGGAATGTTTAAAATGAATGTTCCGGTTGTAAACGAAAACAAGAATATGAATGAAAATTCTTCTTCTACTTACATGATTGAGTCTTCTAATGTTTGGCATGGTAGACTAGGACATGTAAATTTTAATTCATTACAGCGTTTAATTAAATTAAATTTAATACCAACATTTCATATTGAGTCCGATCACAAATGCGAGACATGTGTTGAATCCAAACTAACGAGATCATCGTTTAAATCGGTTGAACGAATAACCGAACCCCTTGATTTAATTCATACTGATGTGTGTGATTTAAAAGCGGTTCCCACGCGTGGAGGAAATAAGTACTTCATCACGTTTATTGATGATTGTACGAAATATTGCTATGTAAATTTACTAAAGAGTAAAGACGAAGCAATAGAAAAGTTTATCATGTACAAAAATGAAGTTGAGAATCAACTTAAAAAGAAGATAAAAGCTTTGAGAAGCGATCGAGGAGGTGAATATGTTGCACCTTTTGCGGATTTATGCGCAAAAAGTGGCATTGTACATGAGTGTACACCTCCTTATTCTCCACAATCAAATGGTGTTGCGGAACGTAAGAACCGCACATTGAAAGAGATTATGAACGCCATGTTGATAAGCTCGGGAGTGAACCGAGAAATGTGGGGGGACACCATTCTCTCAGCAAACTATCTTTTGAACAAGATACCCTTGAAAAATAGGGACGAAACTCCATATGAGTTATGGAGAAAAAGGAAGCCTTCGTACAAATACTTGAAAGTGTGGGGGTGCCTAGCTAAGGTGATTGTACCACCTCCTATGGCTCTTAGGATAGGACCCAAAACGGTTGATTGCATTTTCATAGGATATGCACATCAAAGTAGTGCACATCGCTTTCTTGTACATGAGTCCAAGAATCCCGATGTACACAAACACACTATCATAGAGGCAAATTCTAACATCGTCTCATATTTTGAGAATGTATTTCCTATGTTAGGACAAACACATGCGCCTTCATCAAGAGCGGTTGATGAAGCAGGTCCAAGTTCGTCTACATGGTTAGATGAAGCAGGACCAAGTTCATCTACGAGGATAGATGAAAGACATAAACGACCTGAGGTCGAGGAGGGTGAGCTTAGACGAAGTAAACGACAAAGGGTGGAAAAATCCTTTGGTCCAGACTTCATGAGCTACATGGTTGAGGGTGAGCCCAATACCTACCGCGAGACGGTTACCTCCGCAGAAGGACCTCAATGGCAAGAAGCAATTAAGAATGAAATTGATTCTATATTGCAAAATCATACTTGGGAGTTAGTAGATCTTCCACCTGGTTGTAAACCACTTGGATATCGTTGGATATTCAAAAGGAAGATGAAAGCTGACGGAAGTATTGATAAATACAAGGTAAGGTTAGTGATCAAAGGATTTAGACAAAAGGAGGGTCTAGACTACTTTGATACTTACTCACCTGTTACGCGAATAACCTCTATACGATTGGTTCTTGCAATTGCGGCTCTATGAAATTTGGAAGTTCACCAAATGGATGTAAAGACCGCATTTCTAAATGGCGATTTAGAAGAAGAAATTTACATGGAACAACCCGAGGGTTTTTCCGCCCCAGGAAACGAGGGCAAAGTATGTAAATTGGTCAAGTCTTTGTATGGCTTGAAGCAAGCTCCAAAACAATGGCACCAAAAGTTTGATCATGTCATGATTGACAATGGTTTCAAAATAAATGAGTGCGACAAGTGTGTTTATTTCGAAGACACACCAAGAGGTTATGTAATTTTATGTCTTTATGTAGATGATATGCTTATCATTGGGAGTGATGATAACATGATCAACTCAACGAAAGACATGTTGAAAGCGAGGTTTGATATGAAAGACATGGCTCTCGCGGATGTGATTCTTGGAGTAAAAATCACTAGAACCCAAAATGGTCTTGTGTTGAGTCAATCTCACTACGTGGACAAGATCCTTGGGAAATTCAATTCGGAAGATATGAGTGTAGCTCGAACTCGAATTGATAATATCCAACGCCTAAGGAAGAATAGAGGCGAGAGTGTTTCTCAGTTAGAGTACTCAAGGATCATTGGTAGTCTCATGTATTTAATGACATGTACTAGACCCGACTTAGCATACGCTGTAAGCAGACTAAGTAGATACACCAGTAATCCGAGCGAGGATCATTGGAAAGCTATCACAAGGGTGCTTAGATACATAAGATACACGAGAGACTATGGTTTGAATTATACCCGTGATCCAGCAGTGATCGAAGGATACACTGACACGAACTGGATATCGGATATAAAGGATCACAGATCCACAAGTGGTTACGTGTTTACACTTGCTGGCGCAGCTATAAATGGTCGGTAAAATTAAGTGCCTATGATCTAGTATATGAACCTAGAAATGCCATAAAGTCTCAGGCTTTACCTGACTTTGTGGCTGATTTTAGTAGTGATATTCAAAATGAAGTAGACCTAGAAGTTCAACAATTAGGAGAAAACTCAGAATCCTGGACGTTATATACTGATGGTGCATCTAATGTTAGAGGAGTAGGATTGGGTATACTACTAAAATCGCCATAGGGGGACATATTACCCCAGGCTATTAGATGTGAGTTTCCTGCTACTAACAATGAGGCAAAATATGAAGCTTTAATTTCAGGATTAGAAATGGCTAAAAGTATGAATATCAACAGTTTGCAAGTATATGTTGATTCTTTGTTAATTACTAATCATTTTAATGGAACCTATGCAGTTAAAGGTGAGAAGTTAATCGAGTATCTCAAAATTCTCAAAAAATTAGCAGGATATTTCGATATTTTTACACTTGAACAGGTACCAAGAGAGGATAATGCTGAAGCTGATGCCTTGGCAAATCTAGGATCATCAGTCAGGATACCGGAAGGAACCCGAATACCAATATTACATATCCTATATCCTGCGACATATATCCTGACTAATATTCTTGCTTTGATTGTTTATTTGTGATCAGGATACCGGATCAGGATATTGGTAACATCCTGATACGATATCCTGGTAGTGGCTAATTTAACCACGTGCAGATTAGAAGGTGCAAGTTTCTAACGGTCAAGTGGACCTCTTCTCCTTAAGACTCGGGCAATCCAGTTATATAAGAGACGTTGAACCTGGAAGACCAGGACTGCAACGTTTACTTGAGGAATATTCGAAACATCCCGGTTAAATAGGATAGTTAGTTATTTTCGTTTTACTATAAATAGATTGATCGGATCAGGCTAAGTCACTCACTCTCTTTCGCACACTTTACTCTCTAGCTACTAGCAATCACTACACACAAACACTTGTACTCAAATTACATTGTAACACCTAGTTGATCCGCATCATATCCTGCACTGTATCCTGATATTTGAAGTAATAGAAGAACAAGGCAGCTGCGATTATCAGCTCCCGAGGTTTTGTGCCGGCGATCTAGATTGGTCAAGGGCTTTCCTCGGATATCTCGTGTCACCCTTTACTTTTTTGCTCATTGTTTGATCATAGATACAGCTTTATATCCTGAGCTCTATCCTGAAACTGTTTTTGCAAACAACTTGATTAACATATTTTCAACACACATTTCTAGCACACTACCTCACTTAACTAATTTGATCACTTAATTGCTTCGGTAATTTTTGACCAAAACAGAACAAGGAACGTGTTCCATGACCATAAACAGACACAACCATGAGGACTTGACTCGACTAGGGAGAGTATTGTGTGAATGTATATTGTCGCCTACATAAATGGGGGATTGTTCAAAGACACCGCGTCTACAAGACCCTAGGAGGCTAAGTATGCTTCACTAAAGAACGTTCAAAGGTTAGACCTACCTATCTTGCAATGCTCAACTGTTGAACGTGTATCGTTGAAACTTGATAGATCGATTTCTATTCATGTGGGGGATTATTGGAAATTTTGTGAAAATAGCATTTTTCACAAATATAGGAAAATGATTTTTTCCTATTTTGGACTATAAATAAATATAATAAAATGAGCGGGTTTTATATATTTATTTGTGGGTTTGTGTTCTATGTCGGAAGAGCTTCGCAGCGAACTAAACCACGTCCAAAACGGAGCTAAGATGAATGAGATATCGATGCTCAAAGTTTGGTGTTTGAAACTTGAATGCTGAAAAAAGTGGGAAAGTAGCACCTTGTCCCACATCGGATGAGAGATGGAACTTAAAGGGGTATTTAAGTGGGAACTCTCCATCCTTATTGTTTCATGGAAGCACTCACTAAGTGTACTCGCGAAGGGGAGCACCCTAAATCGCAACCACGCGCGCGCGCGCGTGGTGTGGGCGATGAGGCGTAATGTGGCGCTTTGATGGCGCACTTTGCACTTTGCACTTCGCACGCTCCCGTCGCCGCCTTTGTATTTTTGACCGCGTGCGCGTGGTGGAGCACAAGGTTTGCAAGGACCAAGTGGTTGGTTTTGAGGCATGCAGGCGCATGACGTGGACAGTCATGCGCGTGCGCGCGCTAGTACACATGGTGTGATGGCGCGCACTGGCGCATGGAGCATGGGCACTGAGGTGACGTGCGCGGCGCACCAAAGTGAGCCAAAACGGCGCGACTGTGTGGCGTGCTCGTAGAGGCTTACAGGTGATGTGGCGCACGCGCGCAGATGCGCATGGGACTGAGGCGCACGCGCGCATGGCAGTGAGCTAAATGGACGCACCGCGCATGAGGGGTGCAGACCTGCGCGCGCACGCAGAAGCTTCTTGCTGCAGTTAATGCCAATGCAGTTACATTCAGCATTCGAAACTGACGAAGTTAATGCGTTTGACTGAGAATTAAGTGACGAATTAAAGTGCATTAAAGACGTTTAATGCAGTTTAATTCACCCATTTAATTCATTTTTCAGTTTCTTCAAGACCTGCAACTATAAATAGGAGCATCCTATTGCAGAACAGAGACACCGAATTTACCAACACTTACAATCTTCTCTAACAGAATTCTTCTCTTCTTCAAGCATTCAAGGTACACCTTCGGGTTGGAGTCAAGACCGGCAGTACAACTGCTTGCGGCTGTCGTATCCTGGAAACAAACGTGCTCTCCTGGGAGACACGAAATTTGTTTTAAGGGGATCGTGTCTAACACGATCCTCAGCCAAGAACAGTGTTTCTGTTCGTTTTTCTTGTTCTTGTTTTTCAATTTTCAGTTGTAATGGTACTGTATTTTATTTCCATTCTGATTGTTTCTGTATTTCAAGTTAATAAAGTATTTTATTTAAATTTTGCACGAACGGATTCCTACATGTCTTTTAGTGGCTCACCAATGTAAGCAAGCACGGATGCATAATCTTGTGTTCAACTGAAGTAAGCAAAAGGTGTTTCATCCCATTTCATCTTCAGCTTAAAAAGTTGTGTCTTATGGTGTGTGGAGCATAAGCTCGAGCGAAAGAGTCCCACGATTCTCGGGCAGTAGTCCCTTGAATATGAGCAGATGATGCTTCGGAAACAATGCAGATAATGATCAGGCAAGCATGTGCATTGTTTAGGATTAACAGTTGGGACCAACTATCACTTTGACGTCTGTCACCCCCAACTTAACACTTTGTGTGTTCTGTCACCACGTCGTTAACAGATCACTAACTTTTGATTTTGTTACTACACTTTTTGGGGTGTCATAGGGATCTTGGGAAGGTTTTAGGGATCTTAGGACACCCCCAAAAGTATAGTAACATGATCAAAAGTTGGTGATCTAGTGACAAAACACACTAAGTGTTAAGTTGGTAGTGGCGAGCATCAAATTGATAGTTGGGGTGGCAGTGGCCAATAGCCAATAGTTAAGGATGATAAAATCCAATAACTCGTTAAACAATTAAGGTGATCATTGCATGGAAAAATTAATTATTTATGAAATAATTGATTATTTAATTTAATTATTTATATGTAGTTTTCTCATAATCCTCTCCCTATATATAGAGGATGGATCATAAAAAAACTAGTTTAAATGAGAAAACCAAAAACTAACTAAAAAGCCTAAAAATACCTTTTTTTTGAATTTTTTTATTAGAATTCGTAATATTTAATATATAAAAAACTTTTTTTCAAAACAAAAGAAAGTTGTACTGCATATGCGCAATAATACGAAAAAGCTTAAAACACCTAACCCACCCCCCACCGACACCCCCCCCCCCCCAAAAAAAACCTAAACCCCCACCCCTACCCCCCCCCCAAACCTAAATCCTCCCTCCCACCAAAAGCCTAAACCCCCCCCCCCCCACCCCCCTAAAAAAGCTAAACCCCCCACCCCACCCTCAAAAAAACCTAAAACTAAACCCTAAACATAAACCCCAAAAAAACTTAAACTCCACACCCGCACCCCTTAAAAAACTTTAAGCTTTTTAAGTTAGTTTTTTAGTTTTCTCATGATCCCCTCCCTATATATATATATATATATATATAGGCCCCTATATAGGGGAACGCTAAAATGAAAACCACATCCAGTTGTAAGAACCGTGAGAACTACACTGTACGGGGCGAGGTGGGCCAAAAAAAATTTCATAAACGTAGATGCGTGTATTATAAACACATTTGTAAAAAAAATGTCGTGTGTGTAGTTTTGAGCACCACAAGTTTGTGTTTACGGGTACCGTAAATTTTACCGTAAATTTTATTTAAAATTTACGGTACCCGTAAACACAAACTTGTGGTGCTCAAAACTACACACACGACATTTTTTTTATTTTTGAATTTTTTTTACAAATGTGTTTATAATACACGGATCTACGTTTATGAAAAAAAAATTTGGTCCAACTCGCCTCGGATCAAAAAGTTCTCACGGTTCTTACAACTGGAGGTGGTTTTCATTTTAGCGGTCCCCCCTATATATATATATATATATATATATATATATATATATATACATATAGAGGCCGGTTATCATACAATATACCTAATCGTACATTACGTACGCTATAACCACAGCCGTCGGATCATCTCAATTAACCCCGTGCTTAACTATTAAATTAATCAAATAAAGATATATATATGAAACCGCCAAGGTTAAAATCGTCCATTACGAAATCAAAAAACCTTGATAATCAGCAAACAAAACCTCAAAATCATACCGTAAGATTCTTAAACAAAACCGAATTCGAAAATCAAACAATTAATCAAAAATCGATCGATTCTTATTCACCAACTCCTTCTGCGAATTGAACTTCTGCTGAATTTGGAATTTCAGAACTGAAACAAAATCGATGGATAGACTATCGAAGAAGATGATGCAGGGTGAAAATCAAAATAAAAATATGCGAAATACATGTCAAATGTGCGAAAACACTTCAGACAAAAAGAAAGGATGTGTTTTTTGTAAAGTTTGTGAATTCATGACATTACACATGCGATTTCAATAAAAAGTTAATAATCTTTGAAATTTCTTAAAGTTTGCGAATTCATGCTATTACACATGCGATTTCAGGAAAAAGTTAATTATCTTTAGATTTCTTAAAGTTTGCGAATTTGTTTCGATTCAAATGCGATTTTGAATAAAACACTGCAAAACTTTCAAATTACTTTGTCCTAAAAAATGCAAACAAAAAAAATTACGAATTAATAACTAAAAAATAACTATTCTATATAAAAAAATAACTTAATTTATTACCGATATGATGTAATTTGACATGTAATGATCAATTTTACAATAAATACTACTGAACTTACCACCCTACCTACATAATAAATTTACTATTTTAATATAAAAAAACCAAGATATAACTACCTTCCATATTAAGACTTATAACACGAAAAAAACACACACAAAAGACCAACAAAAATGGCATCTGAAGATTCCGAAAAAATAAAAAACATTGCAATAAAAGAGCTATTGTCAACTCGCACGTTGACAGAAATAAGCACCGATGTCACCTCTTCTCATCTGATTCTTGATGTGCAAGGGAAAATTCTGGAAGAAATCAAGAAAAATCAAGATATGTGGGAAAGACTACTTGAAGAACCACCATCAAGCTTCAGAGACGCAGCTTTGAATCACATAAAGGAACGATCTCGAGCTGATGACTTAGCCTTCTCTTTCCTGAAAGATGCTCTAAACACTGTGAAGAAGAAGATAGAGTTCAGCTCTGCTGAACGTGACAAAATCTTTGCTTTAAGTAACTAAGATTCTGTTTAATCGTTTTATGCATCTAGCTGTGTTAGACAATAACAACTATTTTATATTTTGGGTATGTGTTTTGAACAAATCTTATGCTTTTGATTATGATATAAAATCGCATGAATGATTTAGACATATTTGTCACAAACAAAGAAAAAACAAGATAACTCAAAATCGCATGTATTAAAAGTGAAATCGCATATAAGTCTAATTATAAACTGATGCATATAAAATCGCATGTTTATATACTAAAATCGCATGAAAAAATGATATAAACAGATGAATATAAAAATCGCATGTGTTTCGTATAAATTTGCATGTACATTTATAAAAAATTACTCATCATCTTCTGAAACCTCCTCCCACTGATCTTCTTCTTCAGATCCATCATCACTACTACCACTGTAATCTTCAAACTCATCTTCCTCTTCGTCGTCTTCGACCTCATTGTCTTTGTCTCTGGGAACATTTTCAATCTGGACGCCCTTCATCTTCTTTTTTTGCTGTTTACCTTGTTGTTTGGCTTTCAGAATCTCGCAAGTCCGAATATCATGACCTTTTTCATTGCATACACTACATGTCCTTGACCTTTTCCCTTTGCGGCTGATCATTTGTTCCTTCTTGGATTTAATCCTTTTATGCGAGCCACGACCTTTGTTTCTTATACCAGCCGGCACACGGACAGTAGGAGGAGCATTAGTTACTGGTTGTTGATAACCAATCAACTTTGAAAATCGGTCAAATTTTGGATCAAGTTGCTTGGTTATACGACTCTGATCAACTCTCTCTTTAAGCTGCATCATTTGATCCCTCACTAAAACAAGTTGATTAAGGTCGGAAATAAAATTGCTAACCAAATACTCCCCTGTGTGGATGATTTCACGAGCAATCCGTTTAGCTTTGTGTTGCACATCCTTGCCACCCACATTTAGATTGTACTTCACATTTAACTCATTCGGCACCACATCCTTCGTCCATCTCTTCATAACATATTTGTTTGGTATTTCTTTAACACCAAACATCTTGAAAAGAAAATAGATGTGTTTGCATAGCAGCCCATACTGCTCAAAACACAAACAGCTACATTGTGCAGTTACATCATTTTCAAGATTCTTGAACCACAGCTAGGAAAAACCAAAAAAAAAATATTAAAAATTAAAATCGCATGTGTAACATAACAATTTCGCATGTCTAAAAAATAATTTAAATGAATAAATTTTAAAATCGCATGAGTATATCAAAATCGCATATTGCAAGATCATGATCTGAAAAAAAAAAAGAAATTCGCATGTAAGTTATCAAAAAATCGCATGTTTGAAATATATATGCTATAATACCTCCAATAAACCATCTCCATGGGCTTTAAAGTCCTTCAACAATATCCTGATCTGTGGACCCTCTATTTTGGTGTCCATCGGCAGACATTCAGAAATTGTACCATAAATCTCTATTTGCTGATCAAAGAATATAGACCTGGTGAATCTCTTAGCAGCATCTTTTTCCAAAGAGGTTTCGCTCCAATCAGCAGGCTCAATATATCTTGAAATATGATCATTCTTTCTATGATTAAACCTTTGGACATCCATTGCACCATCAAAATGATTCATAAACTCTACGAGAGTGAGTTGTGAATTAGCCACCTGGCAAAAAAAATGGTTCTCACTCTCTGATCTTGAAGTTGTTCTCATAAGTCCCGACATTGGCTCGTGCCGGTAAAAAGCCGGAATCCACATGGATCTCATCACAAACATATCATCAATCCATTTGTGTTCTGTGAGATCGAACTCAATCATCACCAACTTGCACTGTCTCTCAAATTCTTCGGGCTCAATGGAATCAGTCCATACAATGTCGCACATCCTCCTTTTAAACTCATCGTTATTGCATAACTCGTGTCCAACCTATAACAATAAATGCTTTTTATATCAGCCTATAACAAAAATCTATAATATAAAAAAAATATAACGCTAACGAAAGACAATATAGCATGCTATACCTTATCTGCCACTTTTTTCATTATGTGCCACATGCACAATCTGTGTCTGCTGATAGGGAAACCTCCTCAATAGCATGTTTCATAGCAGGGTCTTGATCCGTCACTACAACCTTTGGCTGCCGACCAAATGACTTTAAGAATGAATTCAGAAGCCATTTATATGATTCAATGCTCTCCGATGCCAACAACCCTGCTCCAAGTGTTACATTTCGATAGTGGTTGTCAATGGCAGTGAACGGAAGAAACACCATCTTGTACCTAAACAAACACATGCGAAATCACATTGAATACATGCGAAATAGAAAAAAATCACATGCGAAAACAAACAGTATAACATGCGATATATCAACACCACTTCTTCAAAAATGTCTACATATGCGATATTACAAGCTCATGAAGTCATATAACATGCGAAAATTCGTAAAAAAACATGTTTGTCTTGAAACACTTACCTGTTTGTCTTGAAAGTTGCATCGAACGATATAACATCCCCAAATTCCATATAGTTAAGCTTGCATAAACCATCAGCCCATAACAAACCAGTTAACCGTTTGTCATCATCAACAGAATATTCAAACGAATAATCAGCTAAATACTGTTTTTTGTCAGTCATCCTATTAATCACCATGTCAGCGTCATATTCTCCTATATTGCTGTTAATTCGTTTCCTAAAATTTTTGCAATCATCAACCGTGGCACCAACGTTCTCGAAACCACCATAACGTTTCCTCATTATATGGAAAGCTTTGACAGGACCAAGGTTTAAAGTGCCTAGTTCCCAAACCATCTCCTCCTGGACATCTAACAATTGTCTGTAAGCTGGCAGCATATGAATATCATCTTGACATACAAACTTATGATTATGGCCATCAACAAATCTCTTTACTGTATATAATCTACCATCCACAGTGCAAATCATAAGTTGAGCTTTGCATCCAGTTCTAATAGTCCCCCTGATCCTTGTTTTGAATTGCTTTTTTGACTTCGAACGATCGTCAACACACAGTGGCTTATGTCCCTCTTTAGAACAAACAAAATACTTAGTTTTGATTATACCACCACTATGTACTTCACCACCTATCCGATTAGAAAAACCAGCTAACTTAGCATATGATTGGTAAAACGCATACGCTTGTTCAATAGAGATAAATTGCATTCCAACCACAGGTGTAGCTGATGCTTGAACCTCCGGAGTGTAAACCCTTTCATCTAAATGAATCAAATCAGAAAAACAAAAAAACGTGTGAATTATCTGACTAGTTACATGCGATATATTAATAACAGCATAATTTCATTGTAAAGAACAAACTACACATGCGAATTGTATGAACAATAACATGCGAAAATGATGATTTTGATTAATCTTTTTTATATATGTGATTTATTATACCATAACATGCGAAAATGCATAAAGAAAATAAAATCAAATGCGAATTGAAAGACTCATAACATGCGAATTTGTGCATGTTGCTTTCATATCAAAAATATAATCAACATTCAAACTTCAAAAACAGCTACAATAATATAAAATCATTGCTACGATTAAACCAAAAACAAGTATACGAACAATTTAGAGATTTGAATTAACATAATTACCATTAAAACACTCGTTTACAGCACTTGTACTTGCAATTGGATTTGGATTTGCAGGTCGCGGATTTAAAACATCCTCAATTGAAACTCTCTGATATGCAGATAATTGAGCATGATCACCGATCGGTCGAGTTTCTTCAAAATCAACATCTATTCGTCCAGTGCTGCTCTGTGGATCCATCGAAAAAACAATTGAATGAAACCCTAACACAGAAGAACGAAAACTGCAATTTGAGAATTATGAAAAATTTGAAACTGATTCGAATGATAATTACCGGGATATTAGTGTAACGAACATCTCGCTGATTGAATGAAGAGACGAATTTGCCCTCAGATGATTGAATTAATTGTCAGATTTAACCTTATTAAAGAAAAACCGAATCAGTACACGTGTATGGCTAATATTCTCGCGTATGTAATGTACGATTAGCTTATTTGTACCATACTCTTTACCTATATATATATATATATATATATAGGGTCAGGATTTAGAGAAAACGGTGAAAAGTGTGAGAACAGTGAGAACGGTTATGGATCGTCCGATCAAAACAATCTATGGACTAGATTGGCGCGGTGACGTTTTCGTAAATAACATCAATTTTATTACGTGGACGTGCTTCATTAAGGGTAAAAAGGTCTTTAGAGTTCTCTACCCAAAACGCCAAACTCATGAATAAAACGTCATTACATTCTCGCCTTACAATACAAAGAACACATCATCCTAATCTAAACGTCATTAAATATAAAACGCCAAACTTGGTTTTTAAACGATAAAGCAGAACAAACAGTAACTGAATCGACTGAACTTAATTAATACCATTTATTATAATAAAAACCCGACTAAAATACGTGCCAAAAACATCATATATAAACAACATATCAGACCTTCCATTAAACACACCGAGCTTAAAACGCCCTATTTTACTATATACCATTCATCTTAGAAACGCCAAAAAACCCAAACATCAAACACACCAAACCCAGAAACGCCATATTTTACTATATACCAATCATCTTAGAAAACGCCAAAAAACCCAAACATCAAAGATTCCAATCGACGTTTCTTTTAGATAGGCTATTTTCTCAATAAAACGCCAAAAATGGCAAACATCGTTTCTTGTATATTCAATATTGTTCTATGTGAAGTTTCGCAGAATGCATTGTTAGCTGAGGGGTGTAACTCAATAACATTTTGCTGCATAAGATGGACAAATCTTCAAGAAAAATATGTTGATGTCAAACTTATGTCATTTTCTGTGCTTTGTTCTTGATGAATATTTGAATGGCATGAAAAGACGGATGACACTGATGAGTGGGTTGAAGATAAAGATGAACTTCAAACAAAAAACTCACGTCATTTTGTGCTTCCAAACAGCCATAAAAAAGCTACTTCAACAACAAAAAAAACAAAATGAAGCATACCAAAGTCAAACCGCCAGTGAAGATGTTTCAAAGAAGAAAGAGACTGGTGACAGTGAAGATTTGGAAGATGAATTGTTTCTTTTTTTTAATTTTCTTTTTCAGTTGTTTGTTATGTATTTTTCAGCTAAGAACAAATACATTATTTCTCAAAAAAATATAATAAAATGCCACGCAGACAAATGCTTGTGAAACGCGATCATGCCATAAAACGCCCAAAACTCCCAAACTGTAATAAAATTACTTTGAACAAGTATTATTAAAAACTAAAAAAATGTATAGAACAAGGTACAAGAGAATAGAACAAAGTGTCATCTTTATCTAAACCAAATTAAAAATACAAAACGCCAAAATCTACATAACGCCATTAAAAAATGCCAGACTTGGAAGATGGGATGCCTATCACCCTAAACTCATAAAAGTTGAACAAAACAGTAAATACACACAGTAACTGAAAAGACGGTTACTTTATTACTATCATTTATTATAATAAAATCCCGCCTAAACTACGCGCCAAAAACATCCTATAAGAGAGACGTCTCTGCACAATCAATTGATCACACCCAAAAAACAAACGTTGTGTTTCATAGAAACCACTCACTTTAAAACGCCAAAAAATAGCAAAGAAAACCACAGATGGCAAAGCTCGTTTCTTCTATATGCAGATTTGTTCTGCATGAAGTTTCACTAAACAGATTCTGCTCTGAGGTGGGTATCTCTATAAGTTTTTGGTGAATAAGATGGACAAATATTCAAGAAAAAGAGACCGATGACACTGATATGTCATCATGTGAGTTTTGTTCTTGATGTATATATTGATGGCATGAAGGGATCAATAGCAGTGTAAATGCTATTTTGGACTCCATTATTATAATAGCATCCAAGCAGGCGTTGATCTTCAACAATATGTCACCAAACTACAATAGATCACACCAAAATACAGGATGCCACTAATCACCTTCGTCTAAAGACGGACGTTATGTAGGAAAATTGTCATCTAGCTAAGGGATTCAAAGGTTCAAAACGCCAAAACAAATTCAAGAAGAAAAGACTGATGATAGCGAAGATTTAGATGAGAAATTATATTAGCATTTTTTTATTTATTTTTTTCTTTTTCTATCTTTATTTTTTTAGGGGATCATTTTCTGTTGTTTGTTATCTAATTCTCTACTAATAAAACATGTTATATTTGCTTAAAAATGTTTATAAAACGGCAAAAACTACAAACACCAAAACGCTTAGTAGTATGAAAACTGTGAAAACGGATGCTGGCTATTTATTATTAATAACAACAATAACTGGCTAAACGCCATTAAAAATGTATAAAAACGTCCCATCTGTATCTAAACGCGATGAAAAACAAAACGCCAAACCCTGATAAGATGGGAAGTGTCAGAGCCTTAACAGATGAAACTGAACAAAACAGTAACTGAAAACAGTAAAAATGAAGAGACGGGAACATTATTACTAACATTTATTATATTAAAATCCTCTACATTGGAAATTGAATTTATTTAGGCTCCCCTTATTCCCACATACCATATATCTTATTTTCACACCCCCTATTGTATACGGGCCGTATACAATTATACGGCCCGTATAGAATGTTTTTGAATAGGAAAATGCGCAGAGAATGTTTTTTTGATTTTACTATATACGGCCCGTATATAGTTATACGAGCCGTATACATGAGTAAACGATTTGTAAAATGTATACGGCTCAATGAATTTATTTTATGAGGTTTTTGATGTTACCAAATGTATACGGGCCGTATATAAGGATGTTTTTTCAAGTATCACGTTTTTTCCGGTAAAAACACAATAATTCTAGGGTTTCTAAACTCTTCATCACCTTTAACAACGTTGATCAGAACACGCCGCTTAAATCAGAGCACAAGTAGAGTAACGTTACCAATCAGTCCGTTGATGGAAACATTAGCGATCGCAGAGATCTTCGTGTTGGTTATTTATCGATTCTGCTAGTTATCGGTGGGGATGGGTACAGAAACCACCAAGGGTGATAATGGATTGGTTACAGACCACTAGCAGAAGAACCCGACACGTCTTCTATGATGATCCGAAACATTCCGAATAACTAGCAGAAGAACCCGACACAAACAAGTTCTCCACAGTTTCTTATTCAGATCTCGATTCGGTCATCTTTCCGAACTACAACACACGATAACTTTAAACTTTATATTGTGTGATTTGACCAGGAAATGATTGGAGGTGATTGCTACTTTTAATAAGATGTCATAGTTGTCAAATTCGATTTCAACAAATCTTTTCCTTTTCCTTCAATTTCTAGAACATTCTCCGTAACATGAAGACGTGTCGGGTTCTTCTACTAGTGGTATTTTAATGAAGTATTGAAGATTGAATGTGCAAACCGCAACCGTTTTTTACTACAAAAACGGTGGCTATGCGAAATACAAAACGCAACCATTTTTTACTACGGAAACGGTGGCTATACGAAATACCAACCGCAATCTTTTGTGACTATGGGAAACACAAGTTTTCTTTTTGAGGTTGATGGATGTCCGTTATCTCAGTTGAGGCGTGCATTGTTTAAATCTAAACATAACTAGATGTTACGTGTAACTTCATTAAACCAAGAACAAAGCCTATTTCGAAACACATGTGTTCGTATCAGCGTTGTTTATCACCCTGTGTGAGCATTGGAAACCCGACAAATAGTCTTGACAAATCTGACAGCTTATCTATCTATGTGTGTCACATCCATCCTGTTATAGCAATCGAGCTGGGAAGATTACAATTGTTTTGAGTTTTGTCAGATAATACTTCATTTGTCGAGAAACCATACTGTCAAGAAACTAACACTTTTTAGACCTCCCCTGTCTTGAAACTTGAGCGAAGGAATCAATTCAAAACCCTCACCCTCCCCTGTATGTCTGCCTCTCTCTCTCTCTTTCTCAAAATCAACCAGAAAACCAAAGGAAAAAGGGCAGATAATGCCTGATGGTTCTTCGTTGAGGAAACCAAACGTAGACGAAGATGATAGGCCTGGTAACCGGAAGAGAAAAAACCCCAACGACGACTTCGACGATTATTCTGAAGCTGACGAGAGCGACGATTGTGAGATCAAGAAGCTCAACTTGAACGGACGATATGTATCTTCTATTATGCGACGGACCCAATTCTTGCTCAACTCTTCTATAATGAACGTGTTTTAGTTGCTTCTCTTGTTAAGTTTCTGAACAAACCGAAATCCACAAATTCCAACAGTTTCTTCATAGATTCCGTCAGGTTTTCAAAGCCGGTTGATGAAACCGAAGCTGTTATTTCTGTAAAAGAGCCTATATTAGAAACCATCCTATGTCTGGCACCCGCATCCGTAACAAATCTGACTCAGAACCTGCTGGATTTGACCCATAACTTGACCAAAAGAATGCATACACAAATAGTTCTAGTCCACGAAGCAAAGAGACCGTTGTGTATCTGAATCAGGTTATTCGAATGTAAGTGGATCGAGTGATACGCTTATCTATTCTGGTCAAGGTGGGTATGGTTTGTTCGGGAGTAAATCACCACCCAAAGATCAACAACTTGTGAGTGGGAATATGGCTATGAAGAATAGTATGGATAAGAAATCACCGGTTCGGGTGATAAGGAAAGTTGCCTTGTTCTAATAGATTAAAAGAAGGATCGTTCTAATAGATTAAAAGAAGGGGTTTAGGGTGTTTTGGTAGGTTGAAAGAGGTGAATGGTCTTGAAAGATTGGTTGAAATCGAAGAAAAGAGTAACTAGCAGAAGACGTGTCGGGTTCTTCTGCTAGTTATTCGGAATGTTTCGAATCATCACAGAAAAGAGTAAAATGCTTTACGTCGCATGATAGAAGGTACATATCGTCCGTTCAAGTTGAGCTTCCTGATACATATCGTCCGTTCAAGTTGAGCTTCCTGATATATAGTGTGTGATTTGACCAGTGCTTGCATCCACCGGTCAAATCACACACCGGTCAAATCACACACTATGTATCAGGAAGCTCAACTTGAATGGAAGATATGTATCAGGAAGCTCAACTTGAACGGATGATATATATCTTCTATCATGCGACGAACCCAACCATATCGAGATACTTTGTGTTAGTTTGATTTGAATTTTGAAAGTTTGAAAGATGTATTCGATGGATGCCCGTTATCTCAACGCTTCTCCTTACATTACTGATCTGGAATTGGACAACCGCAACCGTTTTAGTGCTTCTCAATCAGATATTTCATAGAGAACAAGTTCACAGCAGAATGTAAGTGGATCGAGTGATACGCTTATCTATTCTGGTCAATGATTCTCTTGCAATGATTCTCTTGTTAAGCTTCTGAACCAACCGGTTTAGGATTACGAGTGTTATAGACTCGTTCAACGCCGTTTAATGAAACCGAAGCTGTTATTTCTGTTGTTCAGTACTTCCGAGACGATTCAAGTGAGTCCTATGAAAACAATGATCGTTCTAATAGATTAAAGAGTATAAACCATTTTTTCCCATTTTTTACCCATAGTATACGAGCCATATAATATTATACGGCCCGTATACAAGCATCGTTTACATTGTATACGATCGGGTAAAAATTTTTTACTTTGTGTATACGGGCCGTATAATTGTATACAGCCCGTATTCATAGGGTAAAAAATGGTTTATTCTCTTTAATAGGTTGTGGTTCAGCCAAAATGACATGTAACATTACTAACGGTTCAAGTAAGTGTCTAAAAATCTGAACCAACCGAAATAATCAGTTGTTTTTTTAAGTTGCTTCTCTTGTTAAGTTTCTGAACCAACCGAAATCCATAAATTCCAACAGTTTCTTCGCAGAACCGTTGGTTAATAGATTCCGAAGCTGTTATTTCAGTTATTTCTATAGAAACCGGTGATGAACTTGTGTACACAACTGAACGTTCATTTACTGAATGTGCAAACCGCAACCGTTTTTTACCGGGATCACTGGACCAGACACATGTCACATAGTTTATTGAATCATAACTGAAACAATGATGAACAGATGATGTTTTTTTTTTTCGCAGAACCGTTGGTATACGTCGACCACAACGAGAACAAATTGTGTCTAACAAGGATCGTTCTAATAGATTAAAGAGAATAAACCATTTTTTACTCATCGTTCTCAAAACAAGGATCGTTCTAATAGATTAAAGAGAATAAACCCTCGTTTCTTCATCTTCATCTTCAAGAACAATGATGAACAACGATAAGTTTACACTTTATAGTGTGTGATTTGACCGGTTGTCAAATTCGTTAAGACCTAACAGAAGAACCCACCAGGTGGAATAGTTTTTAGTAGATACCTTTGGCAGCTTTCATTTACTCTTTTCTTCGATTTCAACAAATCTTTCAAGATCATTCAACTCTTTCTAGCTAGGGTTTAGAATGGTTGAAGGAATGTCGGTTTTTCAGTATTCGGATTTTGTTGGTTCAATACAAGCATGCCTTGAACGAGTCTAGAACACTCGTAATCCTCAACCGGCTTTGAAACCGGATGGAAACGGTAACAGTTTTTTACTACGGAAACGGTGGCTATGGGAAATATAAACCGCAACCATTTGTGACTAGCAGAAGAACCCGACACATCTTCTATGATGATTCGAAACATTCCGAATAACTAGTAGAAGAACCCAACACGTCTTCTATGATGATTCGAAACCATTCAAGCCCACCAGTCTACAATGTGTTATGGTGAGATTTTTCAAGTTTGCATAGTGGGAGAAAAGACCAGCACCCCTGTCAGTATTGTCATAAGCGGCGTGTTCCAATCAACGTTTACCGACATTGTTATAGGTGATGAAGAAACCCTAAAACGGAACATAGTCCCAGGTTGTCTAAAACCCTAAAATGGTGATCTGGTGACTCCACTTCAACAGGGATCTCAACCATGTTAGCATCCACACATCTATCAAACCAACCAAACAGAAGACGTGTCGGGTTCTTCTGCTAGTTATTCGGAATGTTTCGAATCATCACAGAAGAGGTGTCAGGTTTGTATTTCCCATAAACCCTCGTTTCTTTATCTTCATCTTCAAGAACAATGATGAACAGATGATGTTTACAGAAACCACTAACAGACAAATCTTTGTGAAGTTATTCGGAATGTGTATTTTCAGTTATTTCTGTTGATCCACAAATTCAAACAAATTGTGTCTAATGCAAGGATCTTCGAATGCGGTGTGTACGTTAAATACCGTTGTGTATATGCTTGTGTTGTAGTTAAATAGACTCTTTCACTCAAAGTTAATATTCACTGTGGTGGATTCCTATTTCAATCTTCATTGCTTCATTAAAATTACAACACACGATAAGTTTACACTTTATAGTGCTTGTATTGTAGAAACCGGTGGTGAATTTGCGTACGCAACTGAAGGTTCAGTGCACAAACAGTTTCTTACGAATGGTACGTGACAAAACAAGGATGTTGGGAATTAAACGCATGTACGTGACAAAACAAGGATCGTTCTAATAGATTAAAGAGAATTCCAACAAAATCTGGATACTGAAAAACATCAGCAACCTGGAAACAGCTGTTGGATCCGTACTTAAAGGTGTCTCTAAAATGGTTGGAAAATTGCATCAACTTTCCTATATCAACATACTCTTCTCCAGACGCTTAGTTGTTATGAATGACAACCTGAGGGGTCTAGTTAACTTTCAGATTCAGATTCAGGAAGTAGATGATTTGTCAAAAGACTTGGTCAATGTAGTAAAATGTGAGCTTTTACACCAACTATATCGAGATGTGTCATGTCTAATTCTCGAAGAATCTCGTAACGTATTATGGTGAGATTTTTCAAATTCGCATAAACATATATTCGTTTCATAACCTCCTCCTATAAATCAACCACAACTCACCCGAGATGAAACCGAACCAAGAATACTTCAAACATTCTAAACCCTACCTGGAAACAAAACAACAAAATCCTGATAGTGAAAAACATCAGCAACCATTTTTTCTTTTCCTTCAATTTCGAGAACACTTTGACAGGGACACAAAAATACTTCAAACATTCTAAACCCTACCTGGAAACAAACCAACAAAATCCTGATAGTGAAAAACATCAGCAACCATTTTTTCTTTTCCTTCAATTTCGAGAACACTTCGACAGGGACACAAAAATACTTCAAACATTCTAAACCCTACCTGGAAACAAACCAACAAAATCCTGATAGTGAAAAACATCAGCAACCATTTTTTCTTTTCCTTCAATTTCGAGAACACTTCGACAAGGACACAAAAGCACTCTAAGTGGCCGCAGCCGCATCCGTAACAAATATGACAAAACAAGGATCGTTCTAATATATTAAAGAGATTAAACCAAGTACAAAATTATCTGCTTTCTGAATCTGAATCGGAATGTTAACTTTGACTCATAAACCCTTGAATCCCAACGCTTCTCTAAAAAAAATTGTTTCTTTCCTTTTCATGAGGTAAAACCGGTTTCAACATCAAGGGTCGTTTTTCACCTTGTGTGGGCATTGGAAGCCTGACAAACAGTCTTGCAATTACGTCTTGTCAATCAAGACCACATTGTTAATTTTAATGATGATTCGAAACATTCCGAATAACTAGCAAAACAACCTGACACGTCTTCTATGATGATTCGAATTTGGTTTCTTCGGTACAGGCTGATGAAACCGAAGCTGTTATTTCGGTTGTTTAGTACTTTCGAGATGATTCAAATGAGTCCTATGAAGCAAGTGTCCTATGAAGTAAGTGGTTGTAGTGACGGGATCCTTGATTTCAACGCTTCTCCCTACAACTCTCATCAAATGCCTCACCCTTCCTTTGTTACTTGTTAATGTTTTATTTTTTCTACTCTTAGAAAGGTTTGAGCACCTCATGACTGTAAAATGTCTCGTGTGATTGACACCTTAAATCCCATAAATACTTTGAGAAAAATCTAATTTTCGAAGAATACGGGTCGTATAACAGCATACGGCCCGTATACACGTGCGTATACATCGTATACGACCAGGCAAATTATTTACACATGGTGTATACAGGCCGTATACGGTTATACGGCTCGTATGGAATTAAAAAAAACTGACAAAGTCTGCTGGCACAGACTTTGTTAGTTTTTTAAATTCTATACGGGCCTTATAACCGTATACGGCCCGTATACACCATGGGTAAATAAGTTTTTACCATGTGTTAATATTAGGACCCTTTATTTATCTTTTCAAAACACTATAATTGCCTGTCACATTATAGGCCTGCATCCTACATGGCACAACAATCGATACAAAAAATACATATAAAAAAATTACTGATAATTTTTTTACCGCCAAAAACATATATCTACCTGGCGCCAAAAAAAAGAAAGAAAATGCTCATTATATAAGTACAACAGCTAACACAAAAAGTTTCACACTCCACACATTCACTAAAAACGCCACGCATTGTATAAAACGCCTTACAATTCAACAAAAAATGGCACAGGTTATTGCATGGGGGTTTGAGAGATTAGAGGGACGTTTCGTCCTAAAGTTCTCTGACAGGAGAATGGTGAAAGTCAAAACAATAAAGGCCATACTTAGTATGGATGAATCCGTTCAGAGGGATATTCTAGCCCTTGGGGTCCCAGTGGCCTACGATTGTAACAGGAATCGAACTGTAATAAGAAGATTAGAGAGAAAATTTCCAGAAAATGATGATTATGATGATGATGTTGACGATTCTGATCTACCAAAAGTTACCAGTTGGATTCTGGATGAACAGTCAAGAACGGTGAGAGTGAGCTTTCAATACGGGGAGGATTATTCATTGACAATGGACGAAGTTCTGAACACAGATAGACTGCATCTTATTGAATAGCACTGTGATTTAGCACCTACGAACGATGCTAGATCCAGCGTTGTGAATACATTCAAGTATAGGATGCAACAAAGAAGAGATGAGATTATAGCGTTATACGCCAATGAACAAGATGATGATGATGAGTCCAAGGAGAGTGATGAACAAAGCGATGGTTACATCTCTAATGTAATACCATCCAAAGAAGACTAATAGTTTTTGTTTGATTTCATCTTATCTGTACTCTTTTAAATTACTAATGAATTTAAAAACACCATGAACGCCAAGAAATTTACCTTGGTAACATATATGAACTATTGAAATCTACAAAAACGCCTAATGAATTTGGGAAACACCATAGAGGAAAAGAAATTATAATTACTAAATGATTTACCAAACGCCATAAACGCCAAAATATTTACTATGCATGTGATCTAAAAAAACAATAAAAACGCCATGTATTTGTTGAATCTAACTAAACGCCAAAAAAAGTGAAGCGGTGTTATGAGACGAATTGAAAAAAAAAACAATATAAAAAGACAAAAAAGCCCCTCCGCCCTTCACTATATCGCGTGCCACGTGTTGGGCCAAGATTCATTCTCACACTTTAGGGCGTTTTCTCCTGATCTCGTACCTATATATATATATATATATATAGGGCAGGGTCATGCGAGATGAGAACCAACTTTACTGCAAGAACCGTAAGAACCAATGTGAACACAATAAAATAAACCCACTACACCACCCAAAACCTAAAAAAAACCTAACCCCCCCCCCCCCCCAAAAAAAAAAAACAACCTAACCCCTCCCCCCCCCCCACACACACACACCCAAGCGAAATACTAAAAATTAAACCATAAAGCTAAACCCCTAAAAACCTAACCCGCACCCCCCCCCCCAAAAAAAATCTAAAAGAAATTAATAAAAATCGCGACTTTTCGTCAATAATTTTTTTAGACGAAAATTAGCGATTTTTATTTAAAAAATTGTGTGTTTTTTAGATTTTTTGTGTATTTTTTGTTGTGTTTACATTGGTTCTCGCAATTTCACAATAAAAGGAGGTTTCTAACGGATCCTTCTCCTATATATATATATACTAAATACATGCATTATTTTTTATTCATGCATTATTGGGTCATTATCTTAATTATTGGGTCATTGTTTTAAAGAGTTAGGTAGCATAAGAATAGCCGAATAGGTATAAGTTATTGCTTTTTAGTTAGTAGTGGGTAGCTCTAGTTGTTTATTTTTATTTTCTAGTATATTATAGATGTTTGTCTTTTAGTGGCTCTTATGTGCGTGAATTATATATATTTTTTTGAAGATACTCGTTCGCACAAATTTTGTTTTAAAAACAGTTTCTACCTTATAACTAAATCACACACACGAAAGGCAATCGTACCCGTCGAATAGTAATATAATTTTGGGGCAAGAACCGGATATCAATCGGTGAACGCGGTGTCTCGGTTACTTTAAAGCCTTTTCATATAGGAAGTTGATTTCCTAATGTAATACCCTAACACGTAATTGACAAATGTCGCAGCGGAAGTTCATGCCATAAAATTTCTTTCCTTATAAGTACCTTGACTTACTTTAAAATTTCATTGTAACATAACTCTTTCACATAAAATTATCAATCGACTCATTTACTAAGTAAAAACATGGCTTCTGTTTACTATATTACATACATCGGTGTTCCCGTACAATCTATCTTGTGACTCGGTCCTCGATCTCTATTCCTTGATGATCCTCCGTGACCCGATCAACCTGCGCTCACCACATACATTCATAACGTTAGCACACATTATAAACATAAATAAGATTCCTCCTTGTTGACTTTTCATTTCATTATCTCTTTACATTCCAGCTTTCCATCTGATTATACAATCCGTGGTGAGACTTTCTCGTTGTACCTGCGTTACACTTCGTTCACAAGGCACGCTATTATCATCGTCAATACTCAATTTCATTGAATACATGCGTATATACTTTCATACATACTTATATATATGCATCCGTTCACACATAGCTACTTACATACATACGTACCTACATACATACGTACGTGCCTACATACGTGCATACCTACATACATACATGACTACATACACACCTATTACATGCCGTCACACAAACCTACATACGTGCATACATTCGTACATACTCACTTGGATATACACATACTACCTACATACACACCTACATACATACATACATACATATCTTCACGCATGTCTACATACGTGCATACGCTCATATATACCTACTTGCATACATACACACATACATTCATTCATACATACCGCTTATATTCATACATACATACCTTCATACGTATCTACATTTCCTAAAACAAGGAATAAACTAGTCATTTTTAGCTTATAAGCGTTTAAAAACGGTCTAAACGGGTTCGCATTGCATAAATCATTAAAATATTATTTTTTTGTAACTCTGGTGCCCGTGGCGTCGCGCGACGGCCTCTAGCCTTCGCCGTCGCGTAGCGCCACCACCCCATCTGATCAGAAATGTTGCAGCTGTTGCTGCATATTCTCAGCATAACTCAGTTTTACGGAAACGAGCATAACTTTCTCGTTTTTGATCCGTTTTACCCGATTCTTTTTCCTACGTGATCGTAATTTAATTATCCATCACATGGAGTAAAAATACAATATTTGGACTACCAAAAATTTAGGACTTTTAAGCCTTCGGCTTATTACCCTTCTACCGAATTTTGACCCGTTCATGCATTTATCAACAAAACATGTTTGTTTGACCTTAATTTTATACGAACCTTATAATTTCAAAGTCGCTTATCACATAAGGTTAAATTTCCTGATCTCTTGCATCTTTTTAACCCATTTTTGCTCAAAACCTTATTTTGACCCGTTAAGGGTATTTGCGCATTTAAGGTCTATGACTAACAAAAACCATACTTCTCACTTTCATACGTGTCCAAAACATTTCCCTTAATCAATTAACTTGTCTCTAAACAACTTTTACGATTGTTTGCCCGATATACCCATCAAGGGGGTTTTGGTCAACTTTGACCCATCCCTTACAACAAAGGACTTCCTTACCTATTTACCCAATTCTATGACTTAGCAACGACTCTACTCATACATACCTGGCTCGAATCAATGCTATGACCCGTTTTAATACTTCATCTGTTAAATTTCTAGATAATAGCAACGCAAATCCCTTTGCTATACATTCTGGGAATTCATAATACTTAACAAAACAATTCATTAGTCGATAACGCCAAATGGTGACATCTTCACCATTTGACCCGTTAAGTCTAAATATCCATTTTATCCTTGTGGGATTTTAGTTATTCGTTACCCCTTCCATGTAACTTATTCTTTCGTTAACTTGCAACCAAAATTACCATGATGCCCCTTTTACCCTTTTTAACCATCAAGCTTAGTTTCCTAACATAACCACATGATCCGGCCCATACCAAAACTTATTGGAACATCATAACTCGCATATTTAATAACTCACATATTTACTTACCATGTCCATAATCTATACATTGAATAGATATTCTACAAAAAGGGGTGTAAGCTTTACTTACCTAGCATCCGAATATGCTTCCCGTGCGCATTAGTCCCGTTTGACCCGCTTCCCTCCCAAGCTTCCATGTCGCTTATTAAGCATCAACTATCATATATCATTCTCAAGATAGTTAGCTTATTCATCATTCATCAAATCCTTTTTATCACACGGATCTTATATTAAGTTTATCATTTAACCTTAAAACATGCTAATCCATCATTTCTTATCCAATTCTTTAAACATTCACACACATGTATGATTTCAAACATTATTAACATAAGTAAATCATCATCTTCATCACATTATCTAAAACCCAGTTCATAACTACTTTGTTAATCACTTATAAGTGGCCTAATCTCAAATTCCTTATAATTTCATCATACATTTGGTGTGTATACTACCTCCTAAGCATAGTGTACAACTAATTCATGCATATTCATCTATCCTCATTGTAACACCTCGAAAATTCACGTCCTATAATGTATTGACACGTGTCATATGATTGAACGTGTGAAAGAATGTTCTGAAAGGACTAAAGTTGACAATCATGAAAAGTATGTGAATATACGAGTTCTAAATGTCAACAGTGAATAAATATACTTCATAATAACCCTACATGATGTTTATACCATCAAACGAATAAATCATGGATCATACGAAGCTAAAAGTGAGAGATTACAAACTACATGTGTTAAATGTGTCAACATGTTTAAGTTATACCTCTGAGTGACCTTTTGACAAACTCAAAGCTTTGTAACAGTTAATTATGCTCACTAGAATGCACGATATAAATTTCATAAAGTTTCGTTATCGTATGAGAAAGTTATGATCAAATTCGTGTGCGAGGGGTTAAAGCGTTAACGTTGAAAGTTATGACTTTTCGGGTTAACCAGAAGTGTCCAGGGACTTGGCAAAGTGGGTATAAGTCCTAAAGCCCTTGTATGTAAATAAGAAGGGGTCAAATTGCAAGAAAAATGCTTAGTTGACCTTTCGAAAAGCCAAGAGCCATTTATGCAAAAACTAGAAAGAATTACAATTCTGATCAAAGGCTTACGGACTGTAAGCCTTACCCTTACGGTCCGTAAGGGGTCCCCAGCGACAGCAGAACCTTCTGTTTACTGTTTAAACGCGTTTCTGACCTTTCAAACGATTTTCCTCATATGTGGGCGACCCCTAAATAGCCCTACACATCTAGGGACACTTGTGGCAAGATTGTGGTCACTTGTAGACTTACATGTCAACAATTTGTGGTGATTTAAACACTATAAATAGGACCATTAGTTGCAACATTTGATCATCCATTCCATCTGCATTCTTGAGGACTTCTGGAGCTCCAAAGCAGACCCAAGTCATCTCTAATAGTGCATAGGACCTTGGTAAGTATGCCTAACCCTTCTTAATTAAGTTTTAGCTTAGTTTTAGCTTAAAAGTCAAGCCGTCATAATTAACGGTTGACTTAACGATTAATCACTAATGGTCCAGTGATTAGTCGAATTGAAAGTGGTTATAAGTTGGTAATTATGTGGTTAATAAACCCTTAAAAGGGTTCCCCCTGATTCCCACTCTAACTAGGTCTAATGTCGGGTCAAACTTGCAATTAAAAAGTCAACAGGATACTTAAATTCTAAATTATGCATAATTAGCAATGTAGAACATATACAACCTGTTTGATCATTATTATAACTTGGTAATTAGTGTAAGAACATGTCTAAACATGTTCAACCCGACAATTCTCTGTAAAGACCCGGTTCGGAACCGAAAGTCGCATAGTTTGACTTTCACTTTGACTTTCAGTTCTGACCCGTTTAGGCATGTTTTAGAAATGCCTTAGAGCTTCATTTGGACCAGGTTAGATGCTAGTATAACCCTCTGTGATTATACACCACGGTTCATTAGTTAACCGATTAATACGCATGATTCCGTTAATTGCCTATATGTTGACCGTTATGCCCTTATTACCATAAAATGTGATTTTTGGAAATGTAAAAGAGTAGAAACCTTAGTTACTAATATATATACTTGTATGCAAAGTTTGACATCAGTTCGAGGTGTAGAATAAGAGTTATGCTCATTAGCGCAAATTGAAAGCTTTATGTTAATTAAATGGCGTAAGTAGCGTATAGCCTAGTTAAGCCTACTTTTTGATATCAAATATTTTACCCACTGATGTAATATATTATTTTGGGATTTTTAAAGATTTTTAATTAATTTTAGGCTGAGCATAACTTATAATCGTAGGCTTAATCCGGTAATTGTCGGTTTTGCCCTTACGGGCCATAAAATGAGTTTTTTCATATCTAAATGACTCCAAACCTTTTGCTACTGATCACATATGATAAATAAATTATTTTAAGCCTTCTGGAATAATAAAAATATCAGATTTATGTATCGAACCCGGAAATGGCTTTTAATCGCCTTATTAAGCGTGTTTAACGCATAGTATGTACTAAAACTATTTTAAACATACAAGGGTTGATATCTACTGATATTTGAGGCAAATCATAATATTTTAACAGTAAGCAAAGGTTGATAAACTCAGACTTCAGTTTTGAGCTTTTCGGCTTATGTGAAATTACCAAAATGCCCCTACGGTGCATAGTTTGGTTATAATTGATAAATTTCACATATATACTTTAACCCACTGATATAACTTAGAAAATTGAGTATATTTTCTGATTACATCAGACCTGTAACTCAGGTTAACACTTAAACTCTTTTACAACCTTTAAAATGACCAAACTACCCCTACGGGTCATAGTTTGTGTTTAAATTCGTTTCGGGCATAATGAAAGACATCTTAGTGTTGTCACAACATATTTGAGGCATAATTAACTTAAGGAACCTGTATATGGCTCTCATGAATACCCGTTACGCTTCTTACGCGTTCGGTACGATTTATGTAACTAGTTTACATAAATTAGCCGAAACGGGTCAAACCATATTGGTTTTATCGCAAAATCCAGAATGTGTATGAAATACCCATATTAAGCAAGTCTCTGAACTTGTCGGGTTTAAATCACATTCTATCCGGTCTTCGCTTAATCGTGCGTACGAACCGTATCTTCCCGTAAGACTAACCGGTCTAAGCTTAGGCTTAATTAAAGACCCGTTAGCATTCTAATTAGTTATTTATACCATCATTCCAGACTAGAGCCTTCCGGTAAATGGTACCTACGCTTACTTAAGTGAATACGGCTGAGTTATTAAATTCTTGCTATTTAAGACAGGAGCTAGCTCAGGTAAATACTCTTAACTTATTTTCCCTATTACGGGCTTGGGATACGGTAATATAAATACCGCATGGTCAGGTATGGGATTCAAAGACCAATAAGTCGGGAAATCCAAATAACCTGTTTTTAATTCGTATTGCTTCACTGAAACATTGGGGATTAATGCGACCGTGTCCTGGATATCCTTGACTCAATTAATGCAATGGCCACGACTTAAGCACGGGGTGTAGGCATACACCTGACAGATGCTATATGCTAATTAATTAATTATACCCAATAAGGGATTCCCAATAAGGGAATAGTGGTGTGTTGATTAATCATGAACCGGCATAGATCCGGGCCCCGTATGTAGAGCAAGTTATGTAAAACTGATAACATGAAATATAGTTTGTCCCAAGTATACAAGTGAAAAAGATTAATTTTGCCTCTGTGCATTTTAATCAAGTTAAAAAGGTTAATTTTGCCTCTGTGCATTTTAATCAAATTATAAAAGACATTTTGTGCCACGTGCATTCAAATCAATTTTCTTAAACTCTTTTCAAATGAGTCGGTTGAGTGTATTTACCAGTGAAAACTGACGTATTTTCCAAAAAGGTTAAGTGACAGGTACTGAACGTAATTGGCTAGAAGCTCAGGGCGCTAATAAGGAATCTTGCAAGTTCTAGGCGTCTAAAGTCTGTTGAACAAATGATATGTTTTAAGATCCGCCTGTGGATCCTTTACTTTCCGTTGTAATACTGGATATTACTTTATATTCGGAATGTAATAATATTTATCTTTTGCTTCCGCTGTGCATATATATATTGTGTTGTTTGACTATTATGTTGCCAACCACGTCACGATACTCCCCACCGGGCCCACCGATGACACGTGGAAAGTCGGGGTGTGACAGATTGGTATCAGAGCCAACATTGAGTGAATTAAACACTAGCCTTTTGTGTTTAATCTCAATGACACAGTAGCACATTCCTTGACCTTCTGAGTCTAGACTTAACATAGGATTATTCTCAATCCTAATCTGGAAATTTTGCTTCCAAATTTTTTTTAATTGGATACGTCGCCAAGCGAAGAAGCTGTAATAAAAAAAAAATCTCCACGTCTGGAGCCTTGAAATGCTGAGCTTCGTACCGCGACCAGGATGAGACGTGCAACCAAGGAGAAAGCATTCAGGAATTGAATGAAGAAGAAACTCCTTTGCTGAAAATCGTTTCCTCAATAGTCCTTATAAGGACATATTTATCTTTTCAGTCCCTTCGGGGACAACACTATTCCTTTCATGTCCCGCTTAGGGCAACTTTATATTTTTATTTTTATATAGTGGAATGATTAAGTTTAAACTTTCATTCTAAACATGAAATATGAAATAAATGAAAAATAACATTCTTTTTATAAGATCTACCATTATAATAAAATGGCAAAATCTAAAAAGGACAAGACCTAGCCTCGGGTCATATTAAGACCGGCCAAGATGGCAGTTCCTCAATTTAGATTCAGATCCTTATTAACATTCCTTTTTGCAAGATCTACCATTATAATAAAATGGCAAAATCTAAAAGGACAAGACCTAGCCTCGGGTCATATTAAGACCGGCCAAGATGGCAGTTCCTCAATTTAGATTCAGATCCTTATTAACATTTCAATTTAGAAATTGTTCTGCTTTATTTATTAAACAGAATCTTAAAGGTAAAACCTAGCCTAAATGTCAATGCTGACATGGCCAAGATGGTAAAACCTAGCCTAAATGTCAATGCAGACATGGCCAAGATGGTAAAACCTAGCCTAAATGTCATTGCAGACATGGCCAAGACGGTAAAACCTATCCAAAAGATTTCTAACCCAACTGAATGATCTCTGAATCATGGGTTTAAATCATCAATTAAGATGATCATATTTTGACCATACGTGGTAATATAACGCCTACGGGCCTTGCTCATTTCTACATGAGCCAAAAGACAGTGGTAGCTATGACTCCCTGTCTGACAAAGGTAATGAACTATGATTCAAACCTTCATGCCTCGATTCTCTGAAATCCTGGCTAATAATTTAAAAAAAAATATTGTCCTTGTGACTAGGCCTTATGCGCTAATAAATATTGTTATTGTTTATAATTAGGATAAATTATAATAGAAATCCTAAATAAATATGAGCAATAAATTAACCGAATATGGTCTCTGTTTACCATGGTTAATGAATTACCCTAAGGGGCAATTCCATAATAACCATCCCTTAGGAGGGAAGTGCCTACGGGCTATAACGTATTGTCCATCTGAGACACTGACATTGTGATTTTATGATTCCTTGTCTAAGGTGGCGAGCTATGCTCAAGCCTAATAGTCTATATGATCAATGCGATCATGACTAATATCATACAACGTCCTAGTGATGTTTTGCCTACGGGCTATAATGTATTGTCCATTTGAGACATTGACATTTGATCTTTATGATACCTTGTCTATGGTGGTGAGCTATGCTCAAACCTATTAGTCTATATGATCAATGTTATCATGACTAATATCATCAATATGATGATCATATTATCAACATCCTTAGTGACGAAGTGCCTACGGGCTATACTTTAGAATATTGTCAATACGACAATGACAGTGGTAACCATTATGGTTCCTGTCTAAGGTGGTGGATTATACCCAAACCTAATAGTCAATATGATCGATGTGATCATGACTAATATCATTAGATACGAAAATTTTAGATAGACATCCATTGGAGATGTTAATTGGTTTACCTTTCTGTTAAGAGAATCGCCTTTCAAGACGAAGACAGTTGTAGTCTAAAACTCCCTGTCCAAAGGTGAAGAACTATGTTCAAGCCTTAAAACTCTTGATCTAATAAGAATGCAGTCTATCACGGCTGTGGTGAGTAAGGCCGCATCAGAACTAGATTTCATAAAACTTCCAAAGAAGGTGCAGCTAAGCCTGGAAAGGCTAAAGGAAGAAATGCCTGAACTCACCCGGTGAATGCCAAGAGGCAGTTCACGATGTCATCAAGTACATCCCTTATCTTTTACCAATGATAATTTCTGCTAAGTGTCCTGATTTAATACAGGCAATAATCAATCTTCATAAACCATAAGCTTAGCAAATTTTTATATTATCCACAAGGTATGACTTACCAAGGAAACCATAGTAACCGATTCTTCTAGTATCGGCAAGGAATCCTTCCGAAAGATATAAGAGTACTCTTTCTTCGCATAGAGTACGACGACATATGTTATTTTAATTATTTTTCTCATTGTTTTTCTATCGCCTGCGAATGCCAAACTATGTTTGATAGAAGAGTACCATATGAGGATTAGTGTATCCTAGTGTGTCCCATAGATTGCTTCCATGCCTTATCAGTATGGAGGTTTAATGCATGGAACCCCTGAGATATCCCAATGGTCATATTGTACCAAAGTCGACTAGTAGTATTCAAAGAAGATATCCAATATAAAATGTCCTTATAAGTATCTCTACTTAGGGCATCTTTGCATTTGTAAAGAGAAGGTGTCATATATCCGACACCGACATCGATAGATGAACCAAAGCCTGAGAATACAGACATCTTTACATCTCTGTGTGTGTCATGATTATCTTCTTTATAAGAATTACCATGTTTACCTTCTGAGAGGCAAGTGGATGTTAGGACGAACATCCCGCTTAGGGCTACAATTATTGTAAAAGCCTTATATCTATTAGTATCAACGGAATAGGAAGAACTAAGAACCAAATCGATAAGCTTTTAGAGAAAATTTCATAAAGCCAAAATTCAAAGTCCTAAGAACTCCGATTTATATAAATAAGAAAGACGGATCATCTTGCTTATGCATTGATTTCCGCAACCCTATATAGGCAACAATTAAGAATCGCTATTACCTGCCCAGGACCGTTGATTGGTTCGACTAGCTGTAAGGTTTAACTATTCTTTGAGGTTAGTTAAGCAGTGGTTGGAATAACCATCTCACCTTAAGATAAGCTTTTCTATAATAGTTGATATGTAAGCATCAAGGCTGCTCCCTTGGAGACCTTGTAAAGGTGGAATGTTAAACATCTATTGTTAGGACAATAGATTGGTAAGTCCAATTATCAGGATCTGAAAGTTGTATTAGAAACAACGAATAAGATCATACAAACCCCTAATTATCTATAAGTTGCCATTATTTCGGCAGAAAAGCAAGGATTAATGAAGTTAGCAAACCTCCAAAATTCTTGTTAAGGAATAAGGTTCAACAATAGATATCACCCAGAAAGGGTGTGCTAAATCTGTTAAATTATCAGGCTAGTTAAGCTCCGAGTATATAGAATCATTCGAAGGAAATCGAATGTATCAAGATCAAATAGCTTACGAGCTAAGACCTAATTATGGGGCTTGGTGGAACGCGCAATGTGACCCGCACTAATGATTTAGCGACGTGTCACCAATAAGTCGAAAAGCGCTATCACATAATGATATGCAGAACTATGATAGTATGAGCAACCTGTTTCGATTGAGAATCGACAGGATTAGAAGCTCCAAAAAGATACATGTGCCTATTATAAAGGTCAATTGTAATGCCTTAGAGGCTCAAAGGTACTGGGAAGACTAAGCCCGATATAAGGTAGAAAATACTTCCTTTACATTAACAAATCTCAAGGTCGAGATTTATTTTAAGGGGGTGAGGATGTAACACCTCGAAAATTCACGTCCTATAATGTATTGACACGTGTCATATGATTGAACGTGTGAAAGAATGTTCTGAAAGGACTAAAGTTGACAATCATGAAAAGTATGTGAATATACGAGTTCTAAATGTCAACAGTGAATAAATATACTTCATAATAACCCTACATGATGTTTATACCATCAAACGAATAAATCATGGATCATACGAAGCTAAAAGTGAGAGATTACAAACTACATGGGTTAAATGTGTCAACATGTTTAAGTTATACCTCTGAGTGACCTTTTGACAAACCCGAAGCTTTGTAACAGTTAATTATGCTCACTAGAATGCACGATATAAATTTCATAAAGTTTCGTTATCGTATGAGAAAGTTATGATCAAATTCGTGTGCGAGGGGTTAAAGCGTTAACGTTGAAAGTTATGACTTTTCGGGTTAACCAGAAGTGTCCAGGGACTTGGCAAAGTGGGTATAAGTCCTAAAGCCCTTGTATGTAAATAAGAAGGGGTCAAATTGCAAGAAAAATGCTTAGTTGACCTTTCGAAAAGCCAAGAGCCATTTATGCAAAAACTAGAAAGAATTACAATTCTGATCAAAGGCTTACGGACCGTAAGCCTTACCCTTACGGTCCGTAAGGGGTCCGTAAGGGGTCCCCAGCGACAGCAGAACCTTCTGTTTGCTGTTTAAACGTGTTTCTGACCTTTCAAACGATTTTCCTCATATGTGGGCGACCCCTAAACAGCCCTAAACATCTAGGGACACTTGTGGGAAGGTTGTGGTCACTTGTAGACTTACATGTCAACAATTTGTGGTGATTTAAACACTATAAATAGGACCATTAGTTGCAACATTTGATCATCCATTCCATCTGCATTCTTGAGGACTTCTGGAGCTCCAAAGCAGACCCAAGTCATCTCTAATAGTGCATAGGACCTTGGTAAGTATGCCTAACCCTTCTTAATTAAGTTTTAGCTTAGTTTTAGCTTAAAAGTCAAATCGTCGTAATTAACGGTTGACTTAACGATTAATCACTAATGGTCCAGTGATTAGTCGAATTGAAAGTGGTTTTAAGTTGGTAATTATGTGGTTAATAAACCCTTAAAAGGGTTCCCCCTGATTCCCACTCTAACTAGGTCTAATGTCGGGTCAAACTTGCGATTAAAAAGTCAACAGGATACTTAAATTCTAAATTATGCATAATTAGCAATGTAGAACATATACAACCTATTTGATCATTATTATAACTTGGTAATTAGTGTAAGAACATGTCTAAACATGTTCAACCCGACAATTCTCTGTAAAGACCCGGTTCGGAACCGAAAGTCGCATAGTTTGACTTTCACTTTGACTTTCAGTTCTGACCCATTTAGGCATGTTTTAGAAATGCCTTAGAGCTTCATTTGGACCAGGTTACATGCTAGTATAACCCTCTATGATTATACACCACGGTTCATTAGTTAACCGATTAATACGCATGATTCCGTTAATTGCCTATATGTTGACCGTTATGCCCTTATTACCATAAAACGTGATTTTTGGAAATGTAAAAGAGTAGAAACCTTAGTTACTGATATATATACTGGTATGCAAAGTTTGACATCAGTTCGAGGTGTAGAATAAGAGTTATGCTCATTAGCGCAAATTGAAAGCTTTATGTTAATTAAATGGCGTAAGTAGCGTATAGCCTAGTTAAGCCTACTTTTTGATATCAAATATTTTACCCACTGATGTAATATATTATTTTGGGATTTTTAAAGATTTTTAATTAATTTTAGGCTGAGCATAACTTATAATCGTA
Source organism: Helianthus tuberosus (assembly GCA_030545235.1). NCBI lineage: Eukaryota > Viridiplantae > Streptophyta > Magnoliopsida > Asterales > Asteraceae > Helianthus > Helianthus tuberosus. Next base: position 10,114,171 of record CM060362.1, read on the forward strand.
GGCTTAATCCGGTAATTGTCGGTTTTGCCCTTACGGGCCATAAAATGAGTTTTACATATCTAAATGACTCCAAACCTTTTGCTACTGATCACATATGATAAATAAATTATTTTAAGCCTTCTGGAATAATAAAAATATCAGATTTATGTATCGAACCCGGAAATGGCTTTTAATCGCCTTATTAAGCGTGTTTAACGCATAGTATGTACTAAAACTATTTTAAACATACAAGGGTTGATATCTACTGATATTTGAGGCAAATCATAATATTTTAACAGTAAGCAAAGGTTGATAAACTCAGACTTCAGTTTTGAGCTTTTCGGCTTATGTGAAATTACCAAAATGCCCCTACGGTGCATAGTTTGGTTATAATTGATAAATTTCACATATATACTTTAACCCACTGATATAACTTAACAAATTGAGTATATTTGCTGATTACATCAGACCTATAACTCAGGTTAACACTTAAACTCTTTTACAACCTTTAAAATGACCAAACTACCCCTACGGGTCATAGTTTGTGTTTAAATTCGTTTCGGGCATAATGAAAGACATCTTACTGATGTCACAACATATTTGAGGCATAATTAACTTAAGAAACCTGTATATGGCTCTCATGAATACCCGTTACGCTTCTTACGCGTTCGGTACGATTTATGTAACTAGTTTACATAAATTAGCCGAAACGGGTCAAACCTTATTAGTTTTATCTCAAAATCCAGAATGTGTATGAAATACCCATATTAAGCAAGTCTTTGAACTTGTCAGGTTTAAATCACATTCTATCCGGTCTTCGCTTAATCATGCGTACGAACCGTATCTTCCCGTAAGACTAACCGGTCTAAGCTTAGGCTTAATTAAAGACCCGTTAGCATTCTAATTAGTTATTTATACCATCATTCCAGACTAGAGCCTTCCGGTAAATGGTACCTACGCTTACTTAAGTGAATACGGCTGAGTTATTAAATTCTTGCTATTTAAGACAGGAGCTAGCTCAGGTAAATACTCTTAACTTATTTTCCCTATTACGGGCTTGGGATACGGTAATATAAATACCGCATGGTCAGGTATGGGATTCAAAGACCAATAAGTCGGGAAATCCAAATAACCTGTTTTTAATTCGTATTGCTTGACTGAAACATTGGGGATTAATGCGACCGTGTCGTGGATATCCTTGACTCATTAAATGCAATGGCCACGACTTAAGCACGGGGTGTAGGCATACACCTGACAGATGCTATATGCTAATTAATTAATTATACCCAATAAGGGATTCCCAATAAGGGATTCCCAATAAGGGAATAGTGGTGTGTTGATTAATCATGAACCGGCATAGATCCGGGCCCCGTATGTAGAGCAAGTTATGTAAAACTGATAACATGAAATATAGTTTGTCCCAAGTATACAAGTGAAAAAGATTAATTTTGCCTCTGTGCATTTTAATCAAGTTAAAAAGGTTAATTTTGCCTCTGTGCATTTTAATCAAATTATAAAAGATATTTTGTGCCACGTGCATTCAAATCAATTTTCTTAAACTCTTTTCAAATGAGTCGGTTGAGTGTATTTACCAGTGAAAACTGACGTATTTTCCAAAAAGGTTAAGTGACAGGTACTGAACGTAATTGGCTGGAAGCTCAGGGCGCTAATAAGGAATCTTGCAAGTTCTAGGCGTCTAAAGTCTGTTGAACAAATGATATGTTTTATGATCCGCCTGTGGATCCTTTACTTTCCGTTGTAATACTGGATATTACTTTATATTCAGAATGTAATAATATTTATCTTTTGCTTCCGCTGTGCATATATATATTGTGTTGTTTGACTATTATGTTGCCAACCACGTCACGATACTCCCCACCGGGCCCACCGGTGACACGTGGAAAGTCGGGGTGTGACACTCATACATAATTCATCAAATTCCTTCTTCTAATCAATATGAATCATTCATGTATAAACATCAAACATATTAATATCACATTTCTTTGAATTCCTCTATCAAGAATCCATCATACATATCATAATACATTAATTTTGAATAAGAATTTGGACATGGATGATATACCCATGTCACCATCTTCACCACAACAATTGATTTTCATTATTAACATCAATTTAAGCTAAATCATACATAATTCATGTTCTACATCGCGATTCTAACACCTATTCATGCCCAATTTCATACAAATTCGTGAATTACAACATAACCCACTTCATGCATAATCACCAATCTAACTTTTAAGACATACCTTGCGATCCCCTTGTGAAGGTGATCATTAATCTGTGCCCGGTTATGAGTTTAAGCCTCATCTTGCCTTTCAATTTGAAGATTTTTTAAGAACTAGGGTTTGAACCCTTTTCTTCTTCTTCCTGGACATCGACACACACACACACACTGTGTGTGTGTGTGGTGTTTTAAGTTTAGTTTATAAAACAAATGTTTTCCACTTAACGGTTTTGGTCCCTCAAGTTTCATTTTGATTATATAAGAGACTAAAAAACTCATTTCTTTATATTAACCGGGTTCTAATTTACCAAACCCGTTTTTGGGGTGTTACACCTAATTTTAGCATGCAACTAATAATAAAAGGGTGTACCTATCTACACACAATTTTGCCTATTTACACACCAAAAAAGGTGTTTTTTGTCCTTATATGCACACCCTGCAATGTCGAACTGTGGCCAAAACGCGGCGTTTTGGTCCAGTTAACCAGACAAAGACTGACGGGTGTCTGACGGGTCTGTTGACCGGACCAAAATGCCGAGCTTTGGCCGCGTTTTGGTCCTATCAACCATACAAAAGACTGACACCCGGTCTGGTTGACAGGACCAAAACGCGGCCAAAGCTCCGCGTTTTGGTCCGGCCAACAGACCTGTCAGACACCCGTCAGTCTTTGTCTGGTTAACCGGACCAAAACGCCGCATTTTGACCACAGTTCGACACTGCAAGGTGTGCATATAATGACAAAAAACAGCTTTTAAGGGTGACTATCTACACACTTGGTGTGTAGATAGTTTGGCCAAATACTAAGTTAACAAAATAAATCAAAAGTGTCCACAGCACAATCCATCCCCATGCGCCCTTCCATCATACTCCCCCATGCACCAATCAATCACCAAACCACCATCATTGGTCGTGCCCTCCACGCGCCTATTTCCACGTACACAACTTAAAAAAATACTGTTATTTTATCATTATTTTCAAAACCACTGTCCAAAAAGCTTTCAATATTATTATTTTCATTTTCACTCTGTGTGTGTTTTCAAGTGTGAAACAACAGGTGTAAATAGCTTCTAAAGAATTAGGGTTTCAAAAAGCAAGAAGAAGAAGAAGAAAAAAAACATCTGAAATTGATGTTGTTGAAGTTGTCCATCTTTGCATTCTGCAAAACCCTAACCGTTTTGTGACAACTCGTAATTTAGAACCCTTCGTTGTATCTTGACGTAACATGCTTGAACGTTATGTGACTAGTTGACTCATTGGTTTAATGAATGTTATAAGTGAATATTATGTGAATATGTGTCGTGCGTGTATGTATATATATATATTTACTCGTAAACCGAAATCACAACTCGAGACCACCCGGTCTCGAGTGAACAGTGAACAGTTGGGCCGTTTGGGCCGCACCTCCCTTAGCCCGCTCCGAAAGCCCACTAGGGTGAACTAACTTAGTATATAACTCATGCTCCTAGCCATTTTTGCCATTTCTTTGGGCAACTCACACTCACACACACTCTCCTACATTCTCTCTCACTAAAACCCTAGAAGCACAAGCCTTCTCTCCTCTCTTTCGGATTCAACCGGCGACAACAAGGGTTCTCGGTTCAAGCTTAGGATCTCCTTTGGAAGCTCATTCATCGATTTCTTCATACCCTCGCACTTTGAAAACCTAACCGGTTAGTGATTCATATTATGTATTGTATTTCGGTTGATGATGATGTGTGATATTTCGGTTGATGATGATGTATGATGAAGTTATATGATAATATTTGCTTACTTGTTAAGTTTATGCATATTGAATATATCCTTCTTGAATAAACGGTACTAAGATTGTTGTTATATGATAATGTAAGGTCGGCTTGGTATAGATAATGCGTGATTGATCATGAATAATGGTAATCGGCTCTATATGGGTTTGAATCCGAATGGCTTGGTTATGTTTAGGAGGTTTATTGCTTATGAAATCGGATTTGCATATGTGTATTAGATAATGTGCATGGTTAGAATATATGATAGGATAGGGTTGTTTGATTAATCATATTGCAAAATATGGAAAACCCTAACATGATGAACAAGTTTGAATGTTAATATGAATATTTGAATATGATATGAACATGTTATGAACATTTGAAAAATGCTTGTTTGATCCGTTTCATTTGAGGATTAGACAAGAAAACATGTTGATGCATTTTGGTTGGATAGTACACAAGATCATGAAATCGAAATTCTATTGGTTAGTACATGTGCTGGCAATTAGCAGGTGTGCCAGTCGAGACCCTCTGTCTCGACTCGAGACCATGCATGTGACAGCTCGAAATCACGGTTGCGACACAGGTTGCGAGTCGAGAACCCCTAGTCTCGACTCGAGACCACACATTACCAGCGCATAAACAACATGACTCGAGACCGCCTAGTTTCGAGTGATGAACGTATGACCCGAGACCTCCTCAGTTGCGACTCAAGAACTTGTAGGCTACAACTCGAGACCGCACAGTCTCGACTCGAGACCATATACTCGTGCACACTGTTTTGGACTTTCATGCTAGTACGAGCCCAACTATTTGGGCCGCATACTTAGACTTCGTTCATTTACGTAGATGAGGCTATTGGATGTGTTTGTGCCCTGTTGATTAACTGAAGTATTTGTACGTGTGTGCCATGATCAATACGTGTATGCAAATGTGTGTAGAAAACATACGTGCACTACCTAAATACGAACCTGACTTGTGTGGTACAACTATGTTAGGACGTGGTTGACCACAAAGTAGCTTGATTGACCTTTCTATGTATCTGCCGAGCAAACCAAGGTAAGTTCACACTCTCTTCAAAGCATGGGATTCCCAGGGTTGGGAATGGGGTTAAGGAACATGAATTCCTCGTCCTTACTTGGGTAGGACAGTATTGGTTCAGGAATATAATTCCTCGTCCTCATGGACAGATAACTCGTACTAGACCAAAACTCTATCACGAAGTCCCTCCTTTTTATATCGACATAATCGCCGGGCCAATGGCGAGTGGGTCATTAGTTAGATAGCGCTATTTAGGTCTGACAAGCCTCACACCGTGCCGCAGAGGACGGGCGTGAACTAATGGATCTGGGCACGTCAATGATGATAGACATTAACAGTTCAGGGCACATAAACATGACTACAGTCAGCAGTCGATATGGTAACGAGTCTAGTGTATACATGGGGTAGCCCCCACGGCCGAAATGCCAGATAACTAACATGGGGTAACCCCCACGGCTGTATTGCCAGAGCAAATGGGTAAACAAATCACGTTTTCAACTATGGGGTAACCCCCACTGCAGGATGCCAGTTAAAGGAAATTGTTTTTGGAACAACTTAAAAATGAACACCCAACCGTGAACTCACTCAACTTGTTGTTGACTCGTTACTACATGCTTTGCAGGTTAATAGGTACTTAGCTGGAGCTTGCATGGAAGAGAGTCGTTGTGGGGCATGGACAGCTGTGTGCCATGTTAAACTTTAAAACGTTTAAACTTATGTTTTGGATTTGAACATTTTGCTTCCGCATTGCAACTTAAACTATGTTTTGTTTAGACACCAATTGTATTGGTTGGATTTTTATAATCACTTACATGTATGTTCAATATGATTGGTGGCTGGATCCTGGTCAGTCACGCCTCCAAGCGGTGGTTTTCCACAGGTGGATTTTGGGGGTTTGACAGATTGGTATCAGAGCCATTGGTTATAGTGAACTTGGTTTTAATAAGGGGAAAGAGTTTTATTAAAATCAGACTATAACCTGTACAGTGCTCTACGATCCACAACGACGCTTCACTCCACATGCAAGGCTCGACATTCTAGGTGATATGATCTGTGTATATATTGCCTACTTGATAGTTACATAGTGCATTGCTCCTGGTATGCTTGGTTAGTATATCTACTGTTGCTTGAACCCGTGTGTGCTTACTCTCTTCTGTCATCGCACTTTCACGAACCCCTCTCACTCATGTTCTTCTTGATATGAAGATCATGTCTGGACGCGTTAACATGACTCAAGCCCAGTTGACGGCTCTGATTAACGAACGAGTTGCTGCGGCGCTTGCAGCTGCACACGCAGGAGGTATATCCTGCAGTCCAAACTCATTCTAGGATCTTTAGATCCTACTCTCGTGAACCAACCTTTGTGTTAAACTCTGTCCTTTCTTTCACCCACAACAGGTCAACATGCTCAGCCACCAGCGTGCACCTTTAAAACTTTTATGGACTGCCGACCAACTACTTTTAGCGGCACTGAAGGAGCCGTAGGTCTCCTCCACTGGTTTGAGAAACTAGAATCTGTGTTCGAAATGTGCGAATGCCCTGAGGTCCGCAGGGTGAAGTATGCTACCGGTACTCTCGAGGGTTTAGCCCTCACATGGTGGAACGCTCAGGTCCAAATGCTGGGATTGGTTGCTGCCAACGCCACCCCATGGGAAAATTTTAAAGAGATGATCAAGGAAGAATACTGCAGTCGGGACGACATTCATAAGCTGGAAGTCGAGTTCTACAACCTCAAGATGACGGGGTCAGAAATTGAGGCGTATACTAAGAGATCGAATGAGCTTGCATTATTGTGTCCTACAATGGTGGACCCTCCAATTAAGCGTATTGAACTCTTTCTTAAGGGCTTAGTGCCAGAAATCCAAAGTCATGTGACTTCAGCAAACCTCGCCACTATCCAGCAAGTTGTTTAGTTGGCTCACCGTCTCACTGATCAGGCGGTGGAGCAGAACAGGTTACCAAAATGTATAAGTGCTACAGCTACTTCGGATGCTCCTAGTGACAACAAGAGAAAATGGGATGAAGCTTCAAGCAAAGGTTCAACTTCTGTGCAATCTCAGTCTCAGCAGAGAAAGACTGATGACTACAGGAGCCCTAGTCAGCAAACATCTGGTGGTCAAAGTCATGGTGGGTACAGGGGGAATCACCCCAAATGCAATCGCTGCAACCTACACCACAACGGGCCATGCACCAGGGGCAACTGTCATCGGTGCAACAAGCCAGGTCACGCCGCCAAGGATTGCAGAAGCTTGTACCCCGCAAACCAGAATCATCAACAACAAGCCCCACAGAACCAGCGACAGCAGCAGCAGCAGCAAGGTATCAACAAAGGGTGCTTTCAGTGTGGAGCTGAAGGCCATTTCAAGAAAGATTGCCCCCAACTGAACAGGAACCAGAACAACAACAACAACAACAATCAGGGGAATGGTAACAATGGGAACAACAACAACAATGGTGCCAGGGGGCGGGTGTTCGTGATTGGTCAAGGTGAAGCTAGGAACGATCCCAACGTGGTGACGGGTAAGTTCCTTCTCGACGACTTTTATGTTACAGTTTTATTTGATTCGGGTGCCGATACTAGCTACGTGTCACTAGAAGTTAGTCGAATGCTTAAGCGTATTCCAACACCTTTGAATAACAAGCACACCGTAGAGCTAGCCAACGGTAAGAGTTTAGAGGCCGCACACGTAGTCAAGGGTTGTAAACTTATTCTCGCTAACCAGACCTTCTCTATCGACCTTATTCCTATTATCTTGGGTAGTTTCGACTTTGTCATTGGGATGGATTGGTTATCCCAACACCAAGCAGAGATTCTTTACAACGAGAAGATTGTTCGTATTCCTGGTTCCGGTGGTGAACCTCTCATGATTCGTGGCGACAAGAGGGGTACTGTTGAGAACGCCATCTCTTTCCTTAAGGCCCAAAAGTGCTTGCGAAAGGGCCACACTGCCATTTTGGCTCTCGTTACTGACACCTCGGAGAAAGAGAAGAAGATAGAATATTTTCCAATTGTACGCGACTATCCTGAGGTATTTCCTGAGGAATTACCTGGTCTTCCGCCTCATTGCCAAGTCGAGTTTCAAATTGAACTAGCTCCTGGAGCTACGCCTGTAGCTCGTGCACCTTATCGTTTAGCTCCATCAGAGTTGGAAGAACTCTCTACGCAACTGCAAGAACTCTTGGATAAGGGTTTTATTCGTCCTAGCTCATCGCCTTGGGGAGCTCCAGTGCTATTTGTGAAGAAGAAAGACGGTACCTTCAGAATGTGCATCGACTACCAGGAACTCAACAAGGTGACCGTGAAGAATCGTTATCCTCTACCACGTATTGACGACTTGTTCGACCAACTGCACGGGTCGAGCTACTATTCAAAGATTGATTTGATATCGGGTTATCACCAGCTGAGAGTCCAAGAAGAGGACGTCTCCAAAACAGCCTTTAGAACTCGATATGGCCACTATGAGTTTTTGGTCATGCCATTTGGGCTGACAAACGCACCTGCGGTTTTCATGGACTTGATGAATCGAGTGTGCAAGCCTTACCTAGACAAGTTCGTTATAGTCTTCATCGACGACATCCTGATCTATTCTAAGAGTCAGGAGGAACACGAGCAACATCTACGACTTATTTTGGAACTTCTTCGAGCAGAACAGCTATACGCCAAGTTTTCAAAATGTGACTTCTGGCTTCGTGAAGTCCATTTCTTAGGCCATGTGGTGAACAAGGATGGGATTCACGTTGATCCATCCAAAGTAGACTCGATTAAGAACTGGCCTGCACCTCGTACACCAACGGAAATTCGCCAATTCTTGGGTTTGGCAGGTTACTACAGGAGATTCATAAAGAATTTTTCTAAGATTGCACAGCCCCTCACCTCACTAACGCAGAAAGGCGTTGTTTATCGATGGGGAAATGCACAGGAATTAGCATTTCAGCACTTAAAGGATAGACTTTGCAGCGCACCTATCCTTTCATTGCCAGAGGGCACAGACGACTTCGTGGTCTACTGCGACGCATCAATTCAGGGTCTTGGTTGTGTGCTGATGCAACGGGATAAGGTTATAGCTTACGCCTCACGCCAACACAAAGTTCATGAAAGAAACTACACTACGCATGATTTAGAGCTGGGAGCTGTTGTTTTTGCACTTAAGATATGGCGACATTACCTGTACGGTACCAAGTGCGCCATCTACACCGACCACAGGAGCCTCGAGCATATCTTCAAACAGAAGGAACTGAATATGCGACAACGACGATGGGTCGAACTACTGAATGACTACGAATGCTCGATTAGGTATCACTCGGGCAAGGCCAATGTTGTGGCTGACGCCCTCAGTCGAAAGGACATCGCGCCTAAGCGCGTGCGAGCTTTGCAACTCACTATACATTCTAGCCTTCCTTCCCAAATACGAGACGCTCAGGTAGAAGCATTGAAACCAGAAAACGTCAGGGCTGAAACCCTACACGGCTCAAGGCAACGCTTAGAACAGAAGGAAGACGGCGCTTACTACGTAACGGGACGCATTTGGGTCCCACACTATGGCAATCTACGAGAGCTTGTGATGGATGAAGCACACAAGTCTCGCTACTCTTTACATCCTGGTTCGGATAAGATGTACCACGATATCAAAACTACGTACGGGTGGCCTAGCATGAAGGCCCACATAGCAACTTACGTCAGCAAGTGTTTGACTTGCGCAAGAGTCAAGACTGAATATCAGAAACCCTCAGGCCTACTCCAACAACCAGAGATATCACAATGGAAATGGGAGCAAATTTCCATCTATTTCGTTACTGGCCTGCCTAGATCTCAGCGTGGAAACGATACTATTTGGGTGATCGTGGATCGACTCACAAAGTCTGCGCACTTCCTGGCTATCAAGGAGACGGATAAATTCTCCACCCTAGCAGAAGTATATCTCAAGGAAGTTGTTTTGAGGCACGGGGTTAGGGGTGTTCAAAAAACTCGTGGCTCGCAGCTCGCTCGAAACTCGCTCGAAAAAAGCTCGAAGAAAGCTCGGCTCGAAATTGGCTCGGTTGTAAACGAGCCAGCTCGGCTCGGTTTGTAAATGAGCCGAGCTCGAGCTTGGCCTGGCTCGGCTCGTGACCTCGTGAGCTGGCTCGATAAGGTTTACATCCTTCATTTTTTTGTCCCACATCGCTTAGAAAACAAAAACTAAGGGAGTATCTCCACTATAAAAGAAGGTAAAGACAATGTACAAAGTGAATTAACTATTTATACTTGCATATTTAGCCATATGGTTAAATTAAATGGCAATTATGGCCCTTAGTCCATGAAGAAATTCATCTTTAAGGGTTTTTTAAGTAGTAAATTTTGCTATACTTTATTAGTTCGAGCTAGATCGAGCCTTGAATTCTAATCGAGTCGAGCTCGAGCCTCAAATCGTAGCTCGATTTGAAATTCGAGCTCGAGCCGAGCCAACTCGAATCGAGTTCGAGCCGAGCTCGAGCTGGGTCTAGCTCGGCTCGACTCGGCTCGTTTACAGCCCTACACGGGGTGCCCACCTCCATTATCTCAGATCGTGATGCACGTTTTACTTCAGAGCTGTGGCAAGCAATGCACAAATCCTTTGGCTCACGATTAGACATGAGCACGGCGTATCACCCTCAGACGGACGGGCAGTCTGAGCGCACTATTCAAACCTTAGAAGATATGCTTCGTGCATGTGTAATCGATTTTGGCAACAGCTGGGAAAAGCATCTGCCACTTGTGGAATTCTCGTACAATAACAGCTACCACACCAGCATTAAGGCTGCTCCGTTTGAGGCATTGTACGGGCGTAAATGCCGGTCACCTCTTTGTTGGGCAGAGGTGGGGGATAGTCAGATCACTGGTCCAGAACATGTGGTAGACACAACCGAACGAATTGCTCAAATACGACAACGCATGGCAGCAGCTCGTGACCGTCAGAAAGTCTACGCCGATAAGGGCAGGAAACCACTAGAGCTCCAGGTTGGGGAGCGGGTACTACTCAAAGTTTCACCCTGGAAGGGTGTGGTTCGTTTTGGTAAACGAGGCAAACTTAACCCACGATACGTCGGACCTTTTGAAATCATCGAGAAAATAGGCAAGGTGGCCTACAAACTGAACTTACCAGCGGAACTCAGTGCAGTTCACAATGTTTTCCACGTGTCGAATCTGAAGAAGTGTCTGTCAGATGAGACCCACATAGTTCCTCTGAAGGAACTCACTATCGACGAGCAGTTATGATTCGTCGAAGAACCAGTTGAAATCACGGACCGGGATGTTAAGGTCCTCAAGAACACTAGAATACCTCTCGTTCGAGTTTGTTGGAACTCACGTCGCGGCCCAGAGTTCACCTGGGAACGCGAAGATCAGATGAAACAAAAGTATCCCCAACTATTCGCAAACAGTACAATCACTACTGAGGCTGAAGCTACGGAATTTCGGGACAAAATTCCAGATCAACGGGGGGTGGATGTGACACCCCAGGAAAACCATACAACTTAACTAGCTTCCTCAGTGAGTACTTACCAAATTTCGGGACGAAATTTCTTTCAACTTGGGGATAATGTGACAACTCGTAATTTAGAACCCTTCGTTGTATCTTGACGTAACATGCTTGAACGTTATGTGACTAGTTGACTCGTTGGTTTAATGAATGTTATAAGTGAATATTATGTGAATATGTGTCGTGCGTGTATGTATATATATATATTTACTCGTAAACCGAAATCACAACTCGAGACCACCCGGTCTCGAGTGAACAGTGAACAGTTGGGCCGTTTGGGCCGCACCTCCCTTAGCCCGCTCCGAAAGCCCACTAGGGTGAACTAACTTAGTATATAACTCATGCTCCTAGCCATTTTTGCCATTTCTTTGGGCAACTCACACTCACTCTCACACACACTCTCCTACATTCTCTCTCACTAAAACCCTAGAAGCACAAGCCTTCTCTCCTCTCTTTCGGATTCAACCGGCGACAACAAGGGTTCTCGGTTCAAGCTTAGGATCTCCTTTGGAAGCTCATTCATCGATTTCTTCATACCCTCGCACTTTGAAAACCTAACCAGTTAGTGATTCATATTATGTATTGTATTTCGGTTGATGATGATGTGTGATATTTCGGTTGATGATGATGTATGATGAAGTTATATGATAATATGTGCTTACTTGTTAAGTTTATGCATATTGAATATATCCTTCTTGAATAAACGGTACTAAGATTGTTGTTATATGATAATGTAAGGTCGGCTTGGTATAGATAATGCGTGATTGATCATGAATAATGGTAATCGGCTCTATATGGGTTTGAATCCGAATGGCTTGGTTATGTTTAGGAGGTTTATTGCTTATGAAATCGGATTTGCATATGTGTATTAGATAATGTGCATGGTTAGAATATATGATAGGATAGGGTTGTTTGATTAATCATATTGCAAAATATGGAAAACCCTAACATGATGAACAAGTTTGAATGTTAATATGAATATTTGAATATGATATGAACATGTTATGAACATTTGAAAAATGCTTGTTTGATCCGTTTCATTTTAGGATTAGACAAGAAAACATGTTGATGCATTTTGGTTGGATAGTACACAAGATCATGAAATCTAAATTCTATTGGTTAGTACATGTGCTGGCAATTAGCAGGTGTGCCAGTCGAGACCCTCTGTCTCGACTCGAGACCATGCATGTGACAGCTCGAAATCACGGTTGCGACACAGGTTGCGAGTCGAGAACCCCTAGTCTCGACTCAAGACCACACATTACCAGCACATAAACAACATGACTCGAGACCGCCTAGTTTCGAGTGATGAACGTATGACCCGAGACCTCCTCAGTTGCGACTCGAGAACTTGTAGGCTACAACTCGAGACCGCACAGTCTCGACTCGAGACCATATACACGTGCACACTGTTTTGGACTTTCATGCTAGTACGAGCCCAACTATTTGGGCCGCATACTTAGACTTCGCTCATTTACGTAGATGAGGCTATTGGATGTGTTTGTGCCCTGTTGATTAACTGAAGTATTTATACGTGTGTGCCATGATCAATACGTGTATGCAAATGTGTGTAGAAAACATACGTGCACTACCTAAATACGAACCTGACTTGTGTGGTACAACTATGTTAGGACGTGGTTGACCACAAAGTAGCTTGATTGACCTTTCTGTGTATCTGCCGAGCAAACCAAGGTGAGTTCACACTCTCTTCAAAGCATGGGATTCCCAGGGTTGGGAATGGGGTTAAGGAACATGGATTCCTCGTCCTTACTTGGGTAGGACAGTATTGGTTCAGGAATATAATTCCTCGTCCTCATGGACATATAACTCGTACTAGACCAAAACTCTATCACGAAGTCCCTCCTTTTTATATTGACATAATCCCCGGGCCAATGGCGAGCGGGTCATTAGTTAGATAGCGCTATTTAGGTCTGACAAGCCTCACACCGTGCCGCAGAGGACGGGCGTGAACTAATGGATCTGGGCACGTCAATGATGATAGACATTGACAGTTCAGGGCACATAAACATGACTACAGTCAGCAGTCGATATGGTAACGAGTCTAGTGTATACATGGGGTAGCCCCCACGGCCGAAATGCCAGATAACTAACATGGGGTAACCCCCACGGCTGTATTACCAGAGCAAATGGGTAAACAAATCACGTTTTCAACTATGGGGTAACCCCCACGGCAGGATGCCAGTTAAAGGAAATTGTTTTTGGAACAATTTAAAAATGAACACCCAACCGTGAACTCACTCAACTTGTTGTTGACTCGTTACTACATGCTTTGCAGGTTAATAGGTACTTAGCTGGAGCTTGCATGGAAGAGAGTCGTTGTGGGGCATGGACAGCTGTGTGCCATGTTAAACTTTAAAACGTTTAAACTTATGTTTTGGATTTGAACATTTTGCTTCCGCATTGCAACTTAAACTATGTTTTGTTTGGACACCAATTGTATTGGTTGGATTTTTATAATCACTTACATGTTTGTTCAATATGATTGGTGGCTGGATCCTGGTCAGTCACGCCTCCAAGCGGTGGTTTTTCGCAGGTGGATTTTGGGGGTGTGACACGTTTGATTTTGTTAATTGGTGTGTTATTTTGCTGAAATTTACTAAAATTAGATGATATGAAAGTTTGAAACCCTATTTTCTCAAAGATTCGATTTTGGAGGTTTGAAGATGTTTAGGATGTTATTGAAGTAAGTTATTTTGTTCAGTTGGTTATGTGTTTGGTTTTGAAGGAACTGTGTGAGTTGTTTAGGTGAATTTGTGTGTTTTTGTTTAGTGTTGGTTGTTGAATTGGTTTTGATTTGATTGTTTGTTTGTTTGTGTGGAATTGTGTGGAGTAGTTGAAGGTTTAGAGGGGAAGGAGAAGAAGAGATGGATGGGGAGGATAAGAAGGTAATGTTGGCATGTGTAATTTCGGGGATGGTTTTCGCGATGTTGGGGTCCGCTTTATTTGCGATACTTTGGGCGGTTAATTGGCCGCCGTGGCGGATTTACAAGTACTTCTTCACTACTTCATTTTGGTTGACAATGAGAAATGCAAAAGAGTGAAATCGGCAATATTGTTACTAATTACTTGTGTCTCTGTTGGACGCGAAAAGGGATCACGACTATGGAGGTGCGTGTGGTAACAAAATCAAATGAAGGACTATTTTTGAGTAAACTGCCATTTTGGTCCCTGAGGTTTGGTCACTTTTGCCACTTTAGTCCAAAACTCAAACTTTTTTGCATCTGGGTCCCTGCGGTTTCAGTTTTATTGCCATTTTGGTCCAAAAGTGAAATCAGGTCATATTTCTCAAATTAAATCCTACTATTTTGTCCTTTTTCTCATGGGTAAAATGGTCATTATATAAAAATTTATATAATATATAAAGATGTAACCCCTCAAACTCTGCGCTCTCTCTCTCTCTATGCCTCTGTCTCTCTCTCTTCTCTCTCTATCACACACACCTGCAATCTCTCTCTCTAAGAAACCCGCATACACTCTAAACCCACGTTGTACTTTCTTATTGGAACCACCAGCCCATTGGGGTTTTGCATCTAAATGCCTGAACAAATGGTTAACCAAAATAGGGTTTGTAATTAAGCGTCTTGTTGTTCTTGCTACTGAATTGGGGAGACGAACAGATGAGTGAGTGGCAGTAGCAATTGAAGTGGAAGATATGTTTGTTGTGAGTACGTTGATGGTGGTTCTGCAACTCATTTCTGATGAATGCAAGAATAGATTGTGTGGAGGGTAATTGGGGTTGTGGCAAATTCACTTCACTTAATTAGTTAAAACATTTGAAGACATATACACATCTCAAAAACTCAACAATTCAAATTTGAACTTAATCAAAACTACTACTCTGTTTTGTCTTGTAATAATATTTGTGGTGAATTGGTGATTGATATCAATTGAAGCTGGTTTCCGAAGTTGGTTCATTCAAACCATAAAAACAACATTGGCCAATCCAGTAATCTTAAAAGAGAATCTCCGTCTTAGAGCCTCAGGCAGGGCCCAAAGGTTAAAAAAAAATTAAAAATAAAAACAGGGCTTCTTTTTTATGTCAAAAAAAGTCTCTTAAGAAGCATGAAGCTAATCAAACTTACTGGGCAGGAGGTGAACTGGTGGAGCAATCTTCTTCCATTGCTACGGCTTCTTCATCTCTCTGCGCTGCTGACTCACCCAGTTGCAGGTTTTGTTGGAGAACTACAACTCTGGGAAAATAAATTAAATCAAATCTATATAGAGAGAGAGATTGCAGGTGTGTGTGATAGTGAGAGAAGAGAGAGAGACAGAGGTTTAGAGAGAGAGTTTGAGGGGTGTGACATCTTTATATATTATATAAATATTTTATATAATGACCATTTTGCCCCTGCCCCTTAGGGAAAGGACAAAATAGAAGGATTTAATTTGAGAAATATGACCTGATTTCACTTTTGGACCAAAATGGCAATAAAACTGCAACCACAGTGACCCAGATGCAAAAGGTTTCAGTTTTGGACTAAAGTGGCAAAAGTGACCAAACCTCAGGGACCAAAATGGCAGTTTACTCACTATTTTTTAAACGGTAAAATTATTAATTTGGAAGTTATTCTCTCTAGTAAAAAAAAAGTTCCTAACCGGAATCCTAGGTTTAAGCTCGGAAAAAACACAAACTAATAAAGTTATAAAAATATAATAAAATAAAGATAGTCTTAAACCAATTTTGTTGTGGCATATTGTTCACTACTCATAAGACTAAGGATGGTCGAATGAAGACCCTATAAAGTCGGCAACTTCAAACCACTCTATCAATATGTTGTAACAAAAATTGAGGGAAGCACGATAACCTTAACATGAGTCTCTTTCCATTTTTACTAAAAAGATAAATAAGAAAAACTATACATTTTCCACACTAATAGATTCACTATAAAATATTAACAATAAATAAGTAAGACTTATCCAAATGAGTCCACTTATTACTATTCTAGTCTACTAATTTATCAATAAAATAAAACCGGTCAAAATAATAGTGAAAAGTTGAGTAGGGTAAGCGTATCCTTAAAAGATACTTGATTCATATTTAAACTAGAATACAGTGTTATAGGTTCAATGCTTATTGTATTTATTTATCTGAGATAAAAATCATTTTTATAAATTTAAAACCTTGATAAACATGTTCAAAATATTGACTAAAAATCACTAACTAAAAACACACATCAGATATCAAGCATGAAAATTCAATTTTTTCTGAATTTTGTAGATGTCTTCCTTCTATCTCGGTCAACTTCATCGACCCGTCCTGTACCGAAACAAACACCAAAATAATAACTTCCTAGAATGGTTCTGGAACTTGAAAAATGTTCTAAAGCTAGAAAATAGGTTGCATGTTTTGGAAAATATTAGTTCACAAATTTGCAATATAATTGCAGGAATTAATTATATATGGATATATGTAGTTATTATTTTTTTAACAGCAAAGTACTCCTAAATTCCAAAATTACTCTCCATCCTAAGGATTGAACCTGGCTTTCTCTATAAAAGAAAAATCCTCTCGACCACTAGGCTACATGCCTAAGTGCCATGGTATTGATTATTTAATTGGTTATGAAAAAATTAAATATAATCAGTTTTATATCTATATGATAAATTTTAAACTTTAGGATACGTTTTGGAATTAATAGTTAATTAACAAAATAAGGAGGGATCTAAGTGTAATTAGTTTGATTATAAATACAAACTAATTGCAAGCCCTAACACACAATTTTGATTGAGATTAAAAGAAACTTGATCATCACCCCACCTCCACCGTCTCCAAGCCTCCACAGCCGGCCATACTCACCGTCGGATTCCCACGCCGCCGCCGCCACAAGTCGCCAGAATCCACCGGTCCGCCACACACCACTCCGATCGGCCAGCTTTGTCGCCACCTCTTTGAGCCGCTCCATGCACTGTCACGAGCCACCCTTCCAGGTTTTTGTCTCAAGAGTTCATTCGGGTTTTGCGAGTTCGTAAACACGTCTACTAGCGGGACATTTGGAGATCCATCGTGTGGGTCTTTCGGTTTTTGTCAAGGTATGAAACCTAACCCCCCCCCCCCCCTACGGTTGTGATATTATTTAATCTAATTGTTACAAGACTCCTTATGGGAGTATTTTATGGTAAAATTGTGCACGGTTTTGCTCTAATTAATAAAAGTTATTAATTATTAAATTAAATAGTTTTATTTTAAATGGTACACGGATTCCCAACAGTTGAATCAGATGCCGTGGAAACAATGGGACTGACAGACCATGTCATCCCAGTCAGTCAAAAAAACCCAATTAACCTAAGTAGCTAGGGTAAGTCGAGTATCGTATCCACGAAGAGAATGTGGTCAGTATCACACTAGTTGTTCGATTGTGTAAACTATTTACCAACAGTGTATGATGCGTGTGTGGTGTGATATATTTTTAAGTATATTTTTAGTCCTTTTTAACACATTAGTCAAGTTTTAAATTTATAAAACACGATATTTACTAACACCAAACACACATATGGGCAAGTGCACCCATCGTGAGCGTAGTATAATGTTGGTAAGATACCGAGATCGTCCAAGGACACAAGAGCTTTTAATACCAGTTTATCCTCAATGTATAATCAAATCAAAAGTTTAGAAAAAGGTTTAAACTAGAAAATAAAAACTAAAAAAATGCTGAAAATAAAAATAAAAACAGATAGACAAGATGAATCACTTGGATCCGACTCGACTTTAGTGTAACCTTTGATTATTTCCGCACTTTTGCACTTTTTAAGATATTATCTTAGTTATAGTAGTAGGCCCCTCTTTTGAAGGTGACGTTACCCTCAACCCAGTAGTTTGAGTCAGCAAGGATACAATCCTAAAGGGTTGGGTTATTGAAAGATAATTAATTAAGTTATTAATGCGTAATGTGGTAGGCCCCTCTTTTGAAGGTGACGTTACCCTCGGCTAAGTAGTTTGAGTCAGCAGAGATACAATCCTAAGCAGCCGGGTTAATGTTTTAATAGTAGTTTACATATGAGGGGATCAAGAAATTCGAATCCCCGCCATCCAATACCAGTGGGTATTGAAGGAGGTCCTACTAACCTTGACCCAGGTCCTTGCAAGATCTATACACTGAACAAGGCAAGACTCTTACTAAACCATTCCCTTAACCCCTGACCAGGTAGCTAACATGTCTCCATATAGACCGTGGAGATATGAATGGTGTAAATATTTTATTTTATATAGACAGTAAAATAACGCCAAGACACCACAGACAAATGATAAGGAAGATTCACCTTCAACATAAGAAACTAGTTATTAAAGCCATTAATACATAACCAAATAAAAAGTGCGAAAAGATTAAAAATAAAAAATATTACACTAAATGCTTGTCTTCACCAAGTGATGTAAGAGACTTAGGCAAACATGGCCTTTGATTGCCAAGAACTCTTACTATCAATCTTGGATCCTGAGACTACTACACACACTCTATGATGGATGATGGATGATGGTGGTGGATGTGGGTTGTGATGGTGGTGGTGGGTGGGTGAAGTGTGAGAGAGGTGGTTTGCCAAGGGATGATTTGCAAGTGAGCCAAGCACCCCTATTTATAGTCTGCACAGAAGCCCGGACACGGCCCCGTGTCCACCCATCTTCTTTTTCTTCATTAATTGCAATTTATCTGCATTATTTGACCACGCCCCCATGTTCGCTGGGCACGACCCCGTGTGCAGAAGCGTATCTGTACTATTAAGATTTTCCTAGATTCTGCGAATCTTAGAGTTGACCACGGCCCCGTGTCCGCTGGACACGCCCCTGTGGTGGGTGATAGAAGCTTCTACAACTTTGTCTTTTCTGCAGACACTTGGGCACGCCGCCGTGCTCATTGAGCAGGGGGCGTGTTCAGCCTTCTGTTCTCTTGTTTTTGCTTGGGATGATGCTGTCGAGGGGTCGGGCATGCCACGTTTATCCCTTTTCTTGTATTTATGTTAGATTTAGCTGCCTTTTTGCTTCTTTTGTTCATTTGAGCTCACTTAATCCTGAAAATACAAAAGGAAGACAAAAACATACTTTTTTCCAACATTAGTACTAAAAAAGAGTTAGTTTTATGCCTCATTTGATGTGATTTATATGTTGCATTTTATACACATCAAATACCCCCACACTTGAATCTTTGCTTGTCCTCGAGCAAAACTCTTTATAATGTGGCTTACACTCCCAAATGGAATGGGTAGGAGAGAAGGTTTTTGGGCTTGTCATAGAGTGTCGGGATTCCAAGATTTTTATTAGGTTTTATTTTTATTTATTTACAATCCTATTCGTCATGATTTATTTAGAACATTACATAAGATAAATTAATTATTTGGGCATAACATGCCTTTTTAAAATTCCATTTATATACAAGTTCACATACCTCACGGGAGATCACTCAACACTCGGCCGAAGATGTATTTTTATGAAACACTCGAGAGCGGCATGGAACTTACTTCTACCATATGCTTGCCAAGCAATCAATCCTCCTCATTTTTAACTATACACCTTTGTAAATATCAAGAAGACTTTGGGGAAGGGTTAGGCTTGGGTTAAAGGTAGGTGGTTCGGTTAGTGGTTAGTAGAAAAGGGCGAAAGGCGTAAAAAGCGTCGGTTTTCGTAAGACTTTTTATTTTTTCCATAACTTTTTATTTTAATGAAGCAATTCTTCAAACAAAGTTCTTTTTGATGAACTTGTTTGTTTTATTTCTTGGCTTCATTTTTTTTTTATAACGAATGTCATATGAAAAACCGAGCTTTTTACTAAAATAAAGGGTTTAAAATGAAAAAGGGTTTTGGTGGGTAAAAGGGTGTTTGTTTTGTGGGGGGTTAAGAAATGAAAAGATTTAGACTCAAAGGGGTTAACTAGGGGGATTTTGGGTAGGTGGTTAAAAAAAAGAAAAATAATGGTGTAGAAATAAAAAGGGTTAGTCCTAATGCCTCCATCATTTACTTACTCGGGTTTAAGTTGGTAAGGACCGGGAATGTATCGTTGTGGCAAGTTCTAGAGTCGTAAGAAACCAAGCGGCTATTCACACAAGAAACGAAAAATGAGTATTTAGTTTAAAGATGTGTATTTGTATGCTCAATAAAGGCTCAAAACTCACTTTTTTGTGGGAATGAGTTTTTATCTGATCAAGTATATATAATCAAATTTTAACTAGATTTGTCATGCCGTTTCATAATTTTCTTATGTTGGTTCTTTTTATCACGACGCTATCGGTTGTAAATTTGTAAAAAAAAATAACCTTTTTAAAACTTGTAATTCCCAAATTAAACCAAGACAAGTAAAAAAAATGAAATTTTTTGAAAAAAATTTAGGGTGATTAGCGGTTCCAATAGAGTTTTGTGTAAGGGTTGTAATTAGGACTTGCAAAATTCAAGGTTTTAGCATCCCCCCCCCCCCCACACTTAAATTACACATTGTCCTCAATGTGTCCCAAAAATAAGTTTTTAGGTTGATTGAATGTGTAAAAGGTGTGTTAAAAACAAATTTTTATGTTACTAGGCGTCTGGACACGGGCCCGTGGTGTCCGGGCACGGCCCCGTGTTCAGGTTGCCAGTAACAGAAATCATAAAAAAGAAACAGAAGCCTGGGCACGGGGGCGTGTTCAGCGAACAAGCCCCGTGTCCAGTTACCTGAACTGGGCGATTTCCTGCAGATTGTTCAGCACGGGGCCGTGTTGGGTGGGCACGGCCCGTGCTGAACTTGCTGTAATGAAGAAAACTGTCGGGAGGCTCTGTTTTTGTGCATGGGGTGCTGGTTTAAGTTTCCCTTGGTATCCTTCACCATCCCGAGTGTGTTTTAACTATTACAACATCATCCAAACACCAATTTAATTAAAAACCATCATTTCATTAAAACTAACACATTACATAGGTCCTAGAAATTTAAAAACAAAGCAGAAAAATAAAAACTAAAAGTCTTAAGATAGATAGGTCAAGTGATACATAAAATCATCCTAGGGAGTTCTATTATTACAATATGAATCAAAATTTCGGAAATGGCTTTCCGGTATTTAAAGGCTTTGTAGAACTCCAAACCGAGGGGTGTTCCCAAGATGTTGTTAAAGCCATTCTTCTATTTCTCTTGGGAGGAAGAAGGCGGGTTTGTTTTCCTCAACATCTTGTGGAGGGGGAGTGACACCAACCGGAACCCCTTGTAATATGTCTCGAGGGGGCTCCGGGTGTATGGTGTACCACTCGGTCGGTATGATGACTTCCGGTACCACATTCCATGCCCTTTGGGCGATGATTGGCACCAAAGGAGGAGAAGCGAGAATGTTCAACCTTTGATGTAGACACCAAGCTCACCATGGTGTCTACATCTTGCAGCGGGCCAAAGTCATACATGTCATACAACTCGCCTGATAGCATGCTCATGCCCGCCCCATAGTCCAACAATGCATGAGGAATTTTTAGTTTTCCCACTCGGATAGGCACGAGTGGTGCTCCATGCTCTTTGTCATTTTCAACCTCGGCATCTTTTCCCATACCTGCACTCACTTGACAAGAAGAAGTTAGAAATTTTTAATTAAATGTGGTACTAGGAACGGTGCTTACCACATTGATATTAATGCTTTTAATGTTCTTGGGATTTGTCACCGTGTCACTCGGTAGCTGGCCTTTTGCTTTCTTCAATGTCGCCACTTCACTCGCAAGTTGACCCATTTGAGTGGTCAACGATTGAATAGCTTTGTCACGGATTTCATCTTTTTGTATACGAACCTCATCAAGCTGATTTCTTCGTTGCATCTCCATTTGCATCGCTTTCAACATCTCCATGACCTCATTTCCACCCGAAGAACCTTGACCCGAAAACCCACTTTGTTCATTACCTGGTTGTTGGAATTGCCTTTGGAAACCTTGATTATTAAATTGTTGCTGAGGAGCACAATTTCCTTGGTTTCCTTGAAAGTTCAGGTTAAGTTGATTTGACGGGTTCCCATATCTAAAATTCAGGTGGTTTCGTAACCCGGGGTGGTATGTGTTCGAATTCATGTTAAAGTTTCGACCACCCCCTTGAATAGCATTCACCTCTTCCACTTGCTCCTCAACCACTCCTACCAAACATACTTCCGCCGCGTGGCCTATCTCATTGCAATTAGTGCACACATTGTACACTTGATTCGTGGCTTGCACACCTACATTCTCTACCCCATGCACTTGTGGCCTTGCTATCACATGCCTTGCCCGTCTCGAAGATTGAGCCTTTCTTTTCGAAGTAACAGCCATTTGCTCCAAAAGTTGCCAATCATCATGCTCAAAATTTGTACCGAAAGTACCGTTAGTGATTAACATTAAGTCACGAGCATCCTCCGAACTCAACCCTTCGTGAAACGCGTTTAACAACTCCCAAAGTTGTATACCGTGGTGAGGGCAATTTTTCAACATCATGTTAAACCTTTCAAAAGCTTCATGAAACATCTCCCCCGGTTGTTGTTGAAAGCTCCTTAAACTTCTCCTTGCATCATTTGTCTTTTGAGAAGTGTAGAACTCTTCCAAGAAAATTTGTTGCATGTCGGCCCATGTATAAATTGGCGCGGAAGGCAAAGTATGAAACCATCTATTTGCTTTATCTTCCAAAGAGAATTGAAATAGAACCTCTCAAAGACATCCCTCTAGCCCCACCGTCAAATGATTGATACGGTCGACTAATGCTTCTTCCACTCCCGTCATCTCATCAATGGCCTCTCTTAAAGCGTAAACGTAGTTTACAAGAGAGTCTTCAACCGTTGATGACCTTCTCCCTTGTCGGTTGTTCCTGGAGTGCGATGAAGATATTCCGCTAGTTCTGCTCGCCATTCTGAGAAAACAGACCGAAAAGAGTTCAATTTTATTGGAACAGTACCTCAGACACGGCCCCGTGCTCATTGAGCACGGCCCCGTGTTCATATGTCTGCAGATTTTTAGAACAAGGAATCTTGGAGTTTCAAATTATTTTCATGATTTTTAAAGCGTTTTTGAGCAGAAATAACTTAAAACACTGTTGTAGAGCTTATTTTTAACAAGATTCCTTGAATAAAAATCTAACAAACATCACAATAAAGCTTGGAATCATGGTGATTTCAAGATCTAATGGAGGTATGAAGGAAAAATTGAAGAAGAAGAAGAAGAAGGCAATGGATAAAAGTGGAAAAGACTAGATGGTTGTTGAGAACCTTCTTTAGAATATACCTAGGATGGTATGTGTGAAGATCCCAGCAAATCTTTGTCTTTGGAATGGTCCAAACGTGCAGGAATCTTGCTGCCTTTATAGAAAATGACAGCACGCTGCACACAGCCCCATGTCGGCTGGACACGGCCCCGTGTGCAGACAGGATCCTGACACATTTTGTCTGTATTCTGACAGAAAGTCAGACGGGAATCTTTTGGTGGATACGGGGGCATGCAGGCCTGGACACGGCCCCGTATCTAGAGGCTGTTTATGAAGTTTCGTCTATTTTTAAGGAATTTATCCGGATCGGGTGGCTCCTTACTGGAAGAGACAACACCGAAGTGCCTGAGATACCTTAATTTCTCTAAATTTAGACGAGAACGCAAGAGGTTATCGTTAAGGGTGATTCCTATGCTAAATGTAGGTGGACAAGTCCAACCCTTTCCCGGGCTCTCGTTAAAGAAGGTGTATGTCGAATCGCTCGGGTCTATGCATGCATCGAACGAAGTCGATGGGGAGTCCTTCACGGCACAATCGACACAGGGACGACTATCGCTCAAGTCTTAGTCAGAGTTAGAGGTGATTTCGGGAACAACGAAGTTGTTTTTATCCGAATGCGATCTCAATAATTCCTCTTGGGGATCGTCTTGAGATGAATTAATGATATCCATCTCAAGTTCTTTTTCCCAATTAAGAATTAGATCTTCCATTTGAAATAGTTTATCAAGAAGCATTTCTCCTAGAAGAGTCGATTGAGAGGATTCGAGGGAGAGATAGGGACTATTTTTACTTTCGCCCCTCTTAAGGCTACAGGAAAACAATGGGTCTACACAGTGGGGCTTTTAATTTAGAAAATAACATTCTAAATCTTTATGAGGGCCACCACATATTTGACACCACGTACCATAAGAGGGCCGATAGTAAAAAAATCAGTATTACTCATGTTTGTGTCAGAAATTACCAACCGTCGGGATCTTACGATTCTGTTTTCAGTAACTGATACTTGGGCACGGGGCGTGTTGATTGGGCACGGCCCCGTGTTCAGCTACTGTCTGACTTAAAACAGGATTGCCAGTATCAAAGATTGGGCACGGGGCGTGTTCAGCGGGCACGACCCGTGCTGAGTTCTGCAAAAGCTGAAAAACTAAGAAAAATCCTAAAAAATAGAAAAATAAGAAAAATGATTAGGCCGTTGATTCCTAACTTTCTTAAAATCCTCGTGTCCCCGGCAACGGCGCCAAAAACTTGATGCGTGTGTGGTGTGATATATTTTTAAGTATATTTTTAGCCCTTTTTAACACATTAGTTAAGTTTTAAATTTATAAAACACGATATTTATTAACACCAAACACACATATGGGCAAGTGCACCCATCGTGAGCGTAGTATAGTGTTGGTAAGATATCGAGGTCGTCCAAGGACACAAGAGCTTTTAATACCAGTTTATCCTCAACGTCTAATCAAATCAAAAGTTTAGAAAAAGGTTTAAACTAGAAAATAAAAACTAAAAAAAATGCTGAAAATAAAAATAAAAACAGATATACAAGATGAATCACTTGGATCCGACTCGTCTTTAGTGTAACCTTTGATTATTTCCGCACTTTTGCACTTTTTAAGAGATTATCTTAGTTATAGTAGTAGGCCCCTCTTTTGAAGATGACGTTACCCTCAACCCAGTAGTTTGAGTCAGCAAGGATACAATCCTAAAGGGTTGGGTTATTGAAAGATAATTAATTAAGTTATTAATGCGTAATGTGGTAGGCCTCTCTTTTGAAGGTGACGTTACCCTTGGCTAAGTAGTTTGAGTCAGCAGGGATACAATGCTAAGCAGCCGGGTTAATGTTTTAATAGTAGTTTATATATGAGGGGATCAAGAAATTTGAACCCCCGTCATCCAATACCAGTGGGTATTGAAGGAGGTCCTACTAAGCTTGACCCAGGTCCTTGCAGGATCTATACACTGAACAAGGTAAGACTCTTACCAAACCATTCTCTTAACCCCTGACCAGGTAGCCAACATATCTCCATATAGACCGTGGAGATATGAATGGTGTAAATCTTTTATTTTATATAGACAGTAAAATAACGCCAAGACACCACGGACAAATGATAAGGAAGATTCACCTTCAACATAAGAAACTAGTTATTAAAGTCATTAATACATAACCAAATAAAAAGTGCGAAAAGATTAAAAATAAAAAGTATTACACTAAATGCTTGTCTTCACCAAGTGATGTAAGAGAATTAGGCAAACATGGCCTTTGATTGCCAAGAACTCTTACTATCAATCTTGGATCCCGAGACTACTACACGCACTCTATGATGGTGGTGGATGTGGGTTGTGATGGTGGTGGTGGGTGGGTGAAGTGTGAGAGAGGTGGTTTGCCAAGGGATGATTTGCAAGTGAGCCAAGCACCCCTATTTATAGCCTGCACAGAAGCCCGTACATGGCCCCGTGTGCATTGGGCACGGCCCCCTGTCCTCCCATCTTCTCTTTCTTCATTAATTGCAGTTTGTCTGCATTAGTTGACCACGCCCCCGTGT
This sequence comes from Helianthus tuberosus, assembly GCA_030545235.1. NCBI lineage: Eukaryota > Viridiplantae > Streptophyta > Magnoliopsida > Asterales > Asteraceae > Helianthus > Helianthus tuberosus. The sequence goes on from CM060362.1 coordinate 10,140,385, forward strand.
CCGCTGGGCACGACCCTGTGTGCAGAAGCATATCTGTACTATCAGGATTTTCCTAGATTCTGTGAATCTTAGAGTTGACCACGGCCCCGTGTCCGCTGGACATGCCCCCGTGGTGGGTGATAGAAGCTTCTACAACTTTGTCTTTTCTGCAGACACTTGGGCACGCCCCCGTGCTCATTAAGCACGGGGCGTGTTCAGCCTTCTGTTCTCTTGTTTTTGCTTGGGAAGATGCTGTCGAGGGGTCGGACATGCCACGTTTATCCCTTTTCTTGTATTTATGTTAGATTTAGCTGCCTTTTTGCTTCTTTTGTTCATTTGAGCTCATTTAATCCTGAAAATATAAAAGGAAGACAAAAACATACTTTTTTCCAACATTAGTACTAAAAAAGGGTTAGTTTTATGCCTCATTTGATGTAATTTATATGTTGCATTTTATACCCATCAGTGTACAAAATACTTATGAAGCTTGCTAATTTTCTTTGTTTGTTTGGTTGAAAAAGGTGTCGGTGTTAAACCGACAAGTTATTATTAACTATAAAAAATTGATTATGTTAATTATTGCAAAAACTGGATTACTTGATTGGGAACAAGGATCACACCCAGTTCGATGATTGCAAAACCTAGGGTTCCTCCATGTCACAACCACCGACCCACTCTAGGACCGGGAGCCGTGAACCAGTCAAGTGGTACCGGTGTTTATCAAATACGCAGCGGAAAATTTTTCATCAGGATCGTAGTTAGGAACTAATTTCAGAGTTTGTAAAAACACCAACTTTTAATATTAAATAAATAGGCTAAAACCCATATTCAATTCAAATGTTTTTTAGGGATAAACCCAAATAAATAAAGGGTTATTGGATTTTATCACCGATAACTATTGGCTATTGGCCGCTGCCACCTCCAACTATCACTTTGACGCCCGTCACTCGCAACTTAACACTTAGCGTGTTCTGTCACCAAGTCGTTTACTGGTCACTAACTTTTGATCATGTTACTATATTGTTGGGGTGTCCTAAGATCCCTAAAACCTTCCTAAGATCCCTATGACTCCCCCAAAAGTATAGTAACAGGATCAAAACCTAGTGATCAGTTAACGACTTGGTGACAGAACACACTAAGTATTTAGTTGGGGGTGACGGGCGTCAAAGTGATATTTGGGGGTGACAGCGGCCAATAGCCATGTCACACCCCGACTTTCCACGTGTCACCGGTGGGCCCGGTGGGGAGTATCGTGACGTGGTTGGCAACATAATAGTCAAACAACTCAATATATAAATGCACAGCGGAAGCAAAAGATAAATATATTATAATCCGAATATAAAGTAATATCCAGTATTACAACGGAAAGTAAGGATCCACAGACGGATCTTAAAAACATAAATTCTATTCAACAGACTTTAGACGCCTAGAACTTGCAAGATTCCTTATTAACGTCCTGAGCAGCTTCCAGCCTATTACGTACTTGTACCTGTCACTTAGACTTTTGAAAATACGTCAGTTTTCACTGGTAAATACACTCAACTGACTCATTTGAAAAGAGTTTAAGAAAATTGATTTAGATGCACCAGGCACAACACATTTTGACACTTTGATTAAAATGCACAGAGGCAAAATTAATCTTTTATACTTGGGGCAATTATATTTATAATCTTGTATACAGATTTACATGTTCGTTGTACGTTCAGGGCCCGATGTAGAAACCGAGTCAGATTAACAGACACGCCACAAGTATAGGCCCACAAGAGAGTGAGATACCGTTATTACTTAAACAACTGTCAGGTGTATGCCTACACCCCGTGCTTAAGACGTGGCCATTTTATAATACAATGATGTCAGGGATATCCGGGACATGGTCATTAACCCCTAAAGGCTTTTATTTCAAACAATACAGATTAAACCGGGTTACCTCAATAATTTAATCACAATCCGATTAAATATTCAATACCCGACCAAGCGGTATCATTATACCGTATCCCAAGCCCGTATAGGGAAAATAAGTTAAGAGTATTTACCTGAGCTAGCTCCTGTCTTAATTAGCAAGAATTAATAACTCAGCCGTATTCACTTAAGTAAGCGTATGTACAATTTACCGGAAGGCTCTAGTCTGGAATGATGGTATAAATAACCAATTAGAATGCTAACGGGTCTTTAATTAAGCCTAAGCTTAGACCGGTTAGTCTTAAGGAAATATACGGTTCCAACGCATGATTAAGCGAAGACCGCAATAGAATGTGTTTTAGACCCGACAAGTTCAGAGACTTGCTTAATATGGGTATATTATACACATTCTGGATTTTGAGATAAAACCGATAAGGTTTGACCCGTTTAGGCTAGTTTATGTAAACTAGTTACGTAAACCGAACCGAACGCGTAATAAGCGTAACGGGTAGTGATGAGAGCCATTTACAGGTTTCCTAAGTTAATATGCTTCATATATGTTGTGACATCAGTAAGATGTCTTTCATTATACCCGAAATGAATTTAATCACAAACTATGCCCCGTAGGGGTAGTTTGGTCATTTTAAAGGTTGTAAAAGAGTTTAAGTGTCAACCTGAGTTACAGGCCTGATGTAAACAGCAAACATACTCAATTTTCTAAGTTATATCAGTAGATTAAAGTATATAAGTGAATTTTATCAATTATAACCAAACTATGCCCCGTAGGGGTATTTTGGTAATTTCACATAAGCCGAAAAGCTCAAAACTGACGTCTGAGTTTATCAACCTTTGCTTACTGTTAAAATATTATGATTTGCCTCAAATATCAGTAGGTATCACCCTTGGTATGTTTAAAATAATCTTAGTACATATTATGCGTTAAAAACGCTTAATTGGGCGATTAAAAGCCGTTTACGGGTTCGATACATAAAGCTGATATTTTTACTATTCCAGAAGGCTTAAAATAATTTATTTATCATTTAATATTAGTAGCAAAAGGTTTGGAGTCGTTTGGATATGTAAAACTCATTTTATGGCCCGTAAGGGCAAAACCGACAATTACCGGATTAAGCCTACGACTATAAGTTATGCTCAGCCTAAAATTTATTAAAAATCTTTAAAAATCCCAAAATAATATATTACATCAGTGGGTAAAATATTTGATATCAAAAAGTAGGCTTAACTAGGCTATACGCTAATTACGCCGTTTTATTAACATAAAGCTTTAAATTTTACGCTAACGAGCATAACTCTTATTCTACACCTCAAACTGATGTCAAACTTTGTATACAAGTCTATATATCAGTAATTAAGGTTTCTACTATTTTACATTTTCAAAAATCACGTTTTAAGGTGAAAAGGGCATAATGGTCAACATATGAGCAATTAACGGAATCATGCGTATTAATCGGTTAACTAATGAACCATAGTGTATAATCACAGAGGGTTATACTAGCATGTAACCTGGTCCAAATGAAGCACTTAGGTATTTCTAAATCATACCAAAACGGGTCAGAACTGAAAGTCAAAGTAAAAGTCAAACTATGCGACTTTCGGTTCCGAACCGGGTCTAAATAGGAAATTATCGGGTTGAACATGTTTAGACATGTTCTTACACTAATTACTAAGTTATAACAATGATCCAACCTGTTGACGTTTTAAATACAAGTTTGACCCGACATTAGACCTAGTTAGAGTGGGAATCAGGGGGAACCCTTTTAAGGGTTTATTACCCACATAATTACCAACTTATAACTACTTTCAATTCGACTAATCACTGAGCCATTAGTTGTAACAACTCTCATCAAAAGTCATAATTATTAAATTAATTTGACCAATAGGAAACCCTAATTGAGACACTCAAGTGATTCTGAACAAACCCTAAAATTTTCAGAACAATCAGAATCAGGATCAGGGCCCCTAAAACTCAGGGGGGTATTTCTTAGTTAACGATTATCCACATAAACAGCTGTCCAATTTGAAATTTCAGAAAGTGTCGAATCAGCTGAGCTAGTCCCACACGTGGCCACCCTATGCAAATTTCAAGACCCTTACGGACCGTAAGGATCATTTGTTACGGTCCGTAAGCAGTTCAAAATTTGTGTATAAATAGCAGAGGTTGGCACTTGAAATTCTGCGTATGTTCGACGAAGAAATTCGTTCTATGCTCCGAGATAATTTCTGTATACTCCAATTAACACACACAGGCACTAAATCAACGCCGCAACCAGGGTATTAGCACAATCGCTGCTACGATTCATTTTCCGATGATCAATATATCCAATGGATGTTTAAGTGCCGCCCACATTAGGGTTATACTTTGTCGTTCGTCGTTAATTCGATGGATGAAGTATCGCACTTTGTCGTTCGTTGTGAGAATTTGATCTCGTGAGTTATCGTAAATGCTGGATTGATTACTAACCCCGAATTGTGTGCCTGTTATTAAATTTAGGATAAAAGGCTAAATCAGTAGGCCAAACTCTGCCCGTATAAATCTGCAATGTGAGTCATTCTCCTTTTCTCACAGCTTGTGAGTCATTCTCCTTTTCTCACAGTTTGTGAGTCATTCTCCTTTTCTCACAGTTTGTGAGTCATTCTCTTTTTATCAACTATTTTACAATACCTCAAATTATTTTCAAGGTTATAATTACAGGGACTAAGTCGTGGATATCTTGAATTACTGGTTAGTGGGGTATTGTGCACATTACTAATTTTCTCCCAGTTAGGTTCATTGACCTACTCGGGATAATCACTGTTAGGTTCATTGACCTACAGGGATAATCATCACTATTTAGGTTCATTGATCTAAATAGTGGTATGACCATCGTCACCATTGTGACATATCACCATTGTGACATAGAGCCAGATAAAGATAAGATAGAAGCCATTGTAATCGCTCTTATGCTGTAATTGATAACTATGCATCATTTTGCAAAATTAGAATGATTCACTCAGTATTTCCCGCTGACAAAACCTTTTTCAAACATGTTTCAGGTGACCTGTTATGAATCAGGAAAAGTGCCATATAGCACTACAAGCTCAAGGAAGTGGCTCAGTATAAAATAAAGAAACATGTTTTGTAAAAATAAAAGATTTCTTCGTGAAATCAAATGATTGTAAATTACCAGGTTTTACCCCGAATTGTGAAATAAAATAATCGGGAAATATTTACATCTTAAAAGATCCTGATGAAAACTTCCGCTGTCAAACTCAATTAATTAAATACCGCAGGATTTCTGTCCCGCGGCTCCTGAAACGGGTCAAACCGGGACGGGGGCCGTGACAGAAAAATGTGGTATCAGAGCCACTTATCGAGCCACTGATTTAAGCCAATTAAGTATTTAGAAAATACTTAATTTATATTAATTGCTATTTTGTGATTATATGTTTTATTATCTGACTAATTTTTGAACAGTATGGGCAGATTTTTATATGTTAGCTACTGTAGTAGTAAATATAAATTTTTAAATATTCTGACTCAAAGTTTTAGCACCTCTATTATCTACAGTCTATAAACCGTATTCAGTAAATAAATTTTACAAATAAAACCTAGTGTGTTTTAATTTTCAGTTATTTTGGTAGTTACCCGGTATAAAATACTATTTAAAAAGTTGTTCTATACAATTTGTTTATAACTTAGTAATGGTGTGTATTTTACTAAACAGCATGAGTGATCTGTCGGAAGCCCTTCAGAATTTAAATCTCTATCCAGTAAGAATCGAAGTTTCCAGAGATTTCAATAGGTATATTCCAGACATAGAAGAACCTATAGAATTCAACGCTTTACCTCTTGAGAAACCTAAGCCTAAGAAAATGGAAATTGGGGAAAGTTCTAGGCAAATTGAGGGGTTACCATCTCAAGAAGAACTAGATTTTATAATGGCAACCGATGATACTATTGAGCCTATTAATGAAAATGATTTTATTCATTCTCTTGAAACACAACTACCAATGAATTTAGAACCAGCTATTTCAAACCTTTCAATCCACTCGCAAATAGACGAATGGGTGACTAATGAAATACTGTTACAAAACCATCCCTATAGGCTTTTTCCTAAGTTCAATCCAGAACCTTTACCAAATTCACCAATGAATAACGAGAATATGACTGAACTTCGTCATTTTGACAAAATGGATGCTGGGAATAAGATCCAAGAGATTTTGGGACAGATCTCCTGGAAATACGATGAGAAGGAACGCCGTTACTAGAACATCACCTGACAAAGGATAGGGGATTATGAAACTATGATTGTGTAATAGTAAAATCAGTTTGTGTAAAGTAAATAATAAAACGGTTGTATATAGAAGTATGATATAATCTATACAACAAACGAAATATTAGAAAAAAATTACAATTCTGGTTGTATATTTGTTTACATGATTCTGTGCAAATAATTGTAACATTGGATTATTTCTTTTATACTAATTATTTATCTATAAATTAGATATCAGATGGAAAACGCTAATAATGAACCAGTTAATGAGGTTAATCAATCTGAGCAACAACCGGGGGATCAATATGTAACTAGGCAAGATATAGAAAATATCGTTGCTCAAGGGATAGCCAACGCTATTCCAGGAATAGTTGCTCAAGGGATAGCCAATGCTATTCCAGCAATCATTGCTGCTGTTAAAAATCCAATCGAACTGCAACAAGTTGTTCCTAGTAAACGTATTTCTGAAGATAACTTCAGTAATAGCGTAAATGGAGGCAATAATCATGTTAATCATGATAATGAACCACGGCAAGCTCCGCTCCCTAAGAAAAGGAAAGTTGCAACACCTGGTTGCACTTACAAAGAATTTCTTACTTGTAAACCCACTGAGTTTGCAGGCAATGAAGGAGCGACTGCAGCATTGCGTTGGTTAGAGAAAACCGAGGCAGTAATTGCCATAAGTAAATGTGCTCAGGATGATCAGGTCATGTATGCATCAAATCTTTTCAAAGAAGGGGCGCTAGAATGGTGGAACACAGTGCTACAGGCTAAAGGAAGAAATAGGGCTTATGCCATGAAATGGGAAGAATTTAAGAGTCTTGTAGAAAGAAAATTATGTCCTGAATATGAAAAAGATCAAATGGCAAATAAGTTTCTAACCCATCGGATGGTGGATGTAGATTGTCGAGGGTATACTACGACATTCTTCGAATATGCTCTAGTGGTACCAACCCTGGCTTCGCCAGATCCAGTACTTATTTCCCGTTATATTTGGGGATTGATTTCCGAAATCCGTAATATCGTCAAGGCTGCGAAACCTCGTACGATTGATGATGCAGTAGAATTAGCCAATACTCTGACTGACGAGCTAGTACGGACAAGAGAAGAAAATAGAAGAAAGGAAGTAGCCCAAAAGATTACCCAAGAATTCCGTTCGGGTAACCATAACCATTTCAAGAAAGGAGGGAATGGGCAATCTTCTACTAGTCCATTTTGCAATTCTTGCAAAAGAAAGCATTTTGGAAGATGCAAAGGATATTGCAATTTTTGCAAGATTCCAGGGCATCAAGAAGAAGACTGTAGGAGGAAGAAATTTTCAGTTTGCTACAACTGTGGAGAAGCTGGACATCTTAGGCCAGATTGTCCAAAACTGAACAAAACATCTGACAATAAAGCCAAACCTGCAGAAGGAGCAAAAAGGAATGTAAGAGCCTTCCAACTGACTGCTAAGGAAGCAGAACTCATTCCAGATGTGATAGCTGGTACGTTCTTAGTTCACAACGTGTACACAAAAGTATTATTTGACTCTGGTATAAACCAAAGTTTTATAAATACTTTATTCTTCCAAACTTTTAACTTACCTTTAACCAGCAGTAAGCAAATTTTTACAATAGAAACGGCAGATGGGAATTCTGTTAAAATAAATAAGGTTCTGCAACACGTAGAAATAGAACTTTTAAGTCATAAATTTTCTGCAACCCTATTATCTATGAAATTAGTTGAAATCAAGGTTGTGCTAAGAATGGATTGATTAGTAAAACAATTATGCTCGAATTATCTGTGATAAGAATTCTATAGAAGTTTGAGCAATCACTGGAGAAGTAATAATGATTACAGGAGATAAGCTATGTAGACCCATAAAGTTCATATCAGTAAAGAAAGTTCCTAATTATGAACAAAAACAAGGAATAGTATATATGATTTCAGTAATCATTAATACTAAAGATAAAGAATTTAAGGAAATTTCTGTAGTTTCAGAATACCCAGATGTATTTCCAGAAGACTTACCTGGATTACCACCAAATAGGGAGATAGAATTTAGGATTCATCTAAATTCCAGGAATTTTACCGATAAGCCAGGGAACCTTATCGGTTAGCACAATATTGGTTGTTAAGAAAAAGTATGGTTCGATAAGAAAGTGTATTGATTATAAGGAATTGAATAAGGTTACAATTAAGAATCAATACCTAGAATTGATGATCTATTCAATCAAATTCCAGGGAAATAGATATTTTCCTAAGATCGACTTATGTTCCAGATATCATCAATTGAAAGTACAAAAGGAAGACATACCTAAAACTGCTTACAGAACTAGGTATGGTCATTACAAAATTACAGTCATGCCCTTTGGGTTAACAAATGCACCTGCAGTATTCATGGACATGATAAATAGGATCTGTACACCATATTTGGATAAATTGGTAATAATCTTCATCAACGATATACTTATGTATTCCAAAAGTTAGGAAGAACATTATCAGCACTTGCATGTACTCTTAACTTTGTTAAGAAAAGAAAAACTTTACGCCAAATTTTCGAAGAATGAATTTTGGCTGCTAGAAGTACAATTTTAGGTCATATGGTGAATCCCGAAGGTATTCACGTAAATCCTGATAAGATATTACCAAATGAAAGGTTCCCTAATCCGCAATGGAAATTAGAAGTTTAGTCGGATATTACAGACAATTTATTAAGGATTTTTTTAAGATAGTTATACCATTAACTAAGTTAACCTGTAAAATAGCTAAGTTTGAATGAGGATCTTAAAGCAGAAATTAACCAAACTGCTCCAATCTTAGCCTTATGAACTGAAATGCTTCAAAGTTAGGATTTGAATGCGTGTTAATGCAACGCAAAAAGGTAATTGCATATGCATCAAGGTAATTGAAAAAGAACGAAGGAACTATACCACGCATAACTTATAATTTGGAGCCATAATTTTTGCCTTAAGATTTGGAGACATTATTTGTATGGAAGTAAGTTTACTGTCTATACGGATCATAAGAATTTAAGATATATAGTTGGGCAAAAAGAATTAAACATGAGGCAAAGGAGATGTATGAAAATCTTAAGTGACTACGACTGTGATATTTAGTATCACGAAGAAAAGGCTGAAGATGACTAAGGATCGTCAGAAGAATTATACAGATAATAGATGAAAGCCGTTGGAGTTCGAGTTGGAGACAAAATGTAATTGGAAGTATCTCCTTGGAAAGGAGTTGTTAGATTCGGTAAGAAAGGAAAAGTTAAGTCCAAGTTACGTAGGACCATTTCCAGTGATCCAACGTATAGGAACAGTTACTTATTGTTTACAACTACCAGGAAGAGTTAGCTGGAGTACATGATATATTTCATATACCCAATCTCAAGAGATGCCTATTAAACGAATCTTTGGTAGTACCTTTTCAATATAAAGGTAAACAAATAGTGTTAGTTTAAGTAAAGTGGGATTCAAAGATAGGACCCTAATATACTTGGGAACTGGAATCCAAAATGAAGAGAAAATATCCTCAATTATTCCAGTAAATCTCGAGGACGAGATTTTTATTAAGGTGGGGAGAATGTAACAACTCTTATCAAAAGTCATAATTATTAAATTAATTTGACCAATAGGAAACCCTAATTGAGGCACTCAAGTGATTCTGAACAAACCCTAAAATTTTCAGAACAATCAGAATCAGGATCAGGGCCCCTAAAACTCAGGGGGGGTATTTCTTAGTTAACGATTATCCACATAAACAGCTGTCCAATTCGAAATTTCAGAAAGTGTCGACTCAGCTGAGCTAGTCCCACACGTGGCCACCCTATGCAAATTTCAAGACCCTTACGGACCGTAAGGATTATTTGTTACGGTCCGTAAGCAGTTCAAAATTTGTGTATAAATAGCAGAGGTTGGCACTTGAAATTCTGCGTATGTTCGACGAAGAAATTCGTTCTATGCTTCGAGATAATTTCTGTATACTCCAATTAACACACACAGGCACTAAATCAACGCCGCAACCAGGGTATTAACACAATCGCTGCTACGATTCATTTTCCGATGATCAATATATCCAATGGATGTTTAAGTGCCGCCCACATTAGGGTTATACTTTGTCGTTCGTCGTTAATTCGATGGATGAAGTATCGCACTTTGTCGTTCGTTGTGAGAATTTGATCTCATGAGTTATCGTAAATGCTGGATTGATTACTAACCCCGAATTGTGTGCATGTTATTAAATTTAGGATAAAAGGCTAAATCAGTAGGCCAAACTCTGCCCGTATAAATCTGCAATGTGAGTCATTCTCCTTTTCTCACAGTTTGTGAGTCATTCTCCTTTTCTCACAGTTTGTGAGTCATTCTCCTTTTCTCACAGTTTGTGAGTCATTCTCTTTTTATCAACTATTTTACAATACCTCAAATTATTTTCAAGGTTATAATTACAGGGACTAAGTCGTGGATATCTTGAATTACTGGTTAGTGGGGTATTGTGCACATTACTAATTTTCTCCCAGTTAGGTTCATTGACCTACTCGGGATAATCACTGTTAGGTTCATTGACCTACAGGGATAATCATCACTATTTAGGTTCATTGATCTAAATAGTGGTATGACCATCGTCACCATTGTGACATATCACCATTGTGACATAGAGCCAGATAAAGATAAGATAGAAGCCATTGTAATCGCTCTTATGCTGTAATTGATAACTATGCATCATTTTGCAAAATTAGAATGATTCACTCAGTATTTCCCGCTGACAAAACCTTTTTCAAACATGTTTCAGGTGACCTGTTATGAATCAGGAAAAGTGCCATATAGCACTACAAGCTCAAGGAAGTGGCTCAGTATAAAATAAAGAAACATGTTTTGTAAAAATAAAAGATTTCTTCGTGAAATCAAATGATTGTAAATTACCAGGTTTTACCCCGAATTGTGAAATAAAATAATCGGGAAATATTTACATCTTAAAAGATCCTGATGAAAACTTCCGCTGTCAAACTCAATTAATTAAATACCGCAGGATTTCTGTCCCGCGGCTCCTGAAACGGGTCAAACCGGGACGGGGGCCGTGACAGAAAAATGTGGTATCAGAGCCACTTATCGAGCCACTGATTTAAGCCAATTAAGTATTTAGAAAATACTTAATTTATATTAATTGCTATTTTGTGATTATATGTTTTATTATCTGACTAATTTTTGAACAGTATGGGCAGATTTTTATATGTTAGCTACTGTAGTAGTAAATATAAATTTTTAAATATTCTGACTCAAAGTTTTAGCACCTCTATTATCTACAGTCTATAAACCGTATTCAGTAAATAAATTTTACAAATAAAACCTAGTGTGTTTTAATTTTCAGTTATTTTGGTAGTTACCCGGTATAAAATACTATTTAAAAAGTTGTTCTATACAATTTGTTTATAACTTAGTAATGGTGTGTATTTTACTAAACAGCATGAGTGATCTGTCGGAAGCCCTTCAGAATTTAAATCTCTATCCAGTAAGAATCGAAGTTTCCAGAGATTTCAATAGGTATATTCCAGACATAGAAGAACCTATAGAATTCAACGCTTTACCTCTTGAGAAACCTAAGCCTAAGAAAATGGAAATTGGGGAAAGTTCTAGGCAAATTGAGGGGTTACCATCTCAAGAAGAACTAGATTTTATAATGGCAACCGATGATACTATTGAGCCTATTAATGAAAATGATTTTATTCATTCTCTTGAAACACAACTACCAATGAATTTAGAACCAGCTATTTCAAACCTTTCAATCCACTCGCAAATAGACGAATGGGTGACTAATGAAATACTGTTACAAAACCATCCCTATAGGCTTTTTCCTAAGTTCAATCCAGAACCTTTACCAAATTCACCAATGAATAACGAGAATATGACTGAACTTCGTCATTTTGACAAAATGGATGCTGGGAATAAGATCCAAGAGATTTTGGGACAGATCTCCTGGAAATACGATGAGAAGGAACGCCGTTACTAGAACATCACCTGACAAAGGATAGGGGATTATGAAACTATGATTGTGTAATAGTAAAATCAGTTTGTGTAAAGTAAATAATAAAACGGTTGTATATAGAAGTATGATATAATCTATACAACAAACGAAATATTAGAAAAAAATTACAATTCTGGTTGTATATTTGTTTACATGATTCTGTGCAAATAATTGTAACATTGGATTATTTCTTTTATACTAATTATTTATCTATAAATTAGATATCAGATGGAAAACGCTAATAATGAACCAGTTAATGAGGTTAATCAATCTGAGCAACAACCGGGGGATCAATATGTAACTAGGCAAGATATAGAAAATATCGTTGCTCAAGGGATAGCCAACGCTATTCCAGGAATAGTTGCTCAAGGGATAGCCAATGCTATTCCAGCAATCATTGCTGCTGTTAAAAATCCAATCGAACTGCAACAAGTTGTTCCTAGTAAACGTATTTCTGAAGATAACTTCAGTAATAGCGTAAATGGAGGCAATAATCATGTTAATCATGATAATGAACCACGGCAAGCTCCGCTCCCTAAGAAAAGGAAAGTTGCAACACCTGGTTGCACTTACAAAGAATTTCTTACTTGTAAACCCACTGAGTTTGCAGGCAATGAAGGAGCGACTGCAGCATTGCGTTGGTTAGAGAAAACCGAGGCAGTAATTGCCATAAGTAAATGTGCTCAGGATGATCAGGTCATGTATGCATCAAATCTTTTCAAAGAAGGGGCGCTAGAATGGTGGAACACAGTGCTACAGGCTAAAGGAAGAAATAGGGCTTATGCCATGAAATGGGAAGAATTTAAGAGTCTTGTAGAAAGAAAATTATGTCCTGAATATGAAAAAGATCAAATGGCAAATAAGTTTCTAACCCATCGGATGGTGGATGTAGATTGTCGAGGGTATACTACGACATTCTTCGAATATGCTCTAGTGGTACCAACCCTGGCTTCGCCAGATCCAGTACTTATTTCCCGTTATATTTGGGGATTGATTTCCGAAATCCGTAATATCGTCAAGGCTGCGAAACCTCGTACGATTGATGATGCAGTAGAATTAGCCAATACTCTGACTGACGAGCTAGTACGGACAAGAGAAGAAAATAGAAGAAAGGAAGTAGCCCAAAAGATTACCCAAGAATTCCGTTCGGGTAACCATAACCATTTCAAGAAAGGAGGGAATGGGCAATCTTCTACTAGTCCATTTTGCAATTCTTGCAAAAGAAAGAATTTTGGAAGATGCAAAGGATATTGCAATTTTTGCAAGATTCCAGGGCATCAAGAAGAAGACTGTAGGAGGAAGAAATTTTCAGTTTGCTACAACTGTGGAGAAGCTGGACATCTTAGGCCAGATTGTCCAAAACTGAACAAAACATCTGACAATAAAGCCAAACCTGCAGAAGGAGCAAAAAGGAATGTAAGAGCCTTCCAACTGACTGCTAAGGAAGCAGAACTCATTCCAGATGTGATAGCTGGTACGTTCTTAGTTCACAACGTGTACACAAAAGTATTATTTGACTCTGGTATAAACCAAAGTTTTATAAATACTTTATTCTTCCAAACTTTTAACTTACCTTTAACCAGCAGTAAGCAAATTTTTACAATAGAAACGGCAGATGGGAATTCTGTTAAAATAAATAAGGTTCTGCAACACGTAGAAATAGAACTTTTAAGTCATAAATTTTCTGCAACCCTATTATCTATGAAATTAGTTGAAATCAAGGTTGTGCTAAGAATGGATTGATTAGTAAAACAATTATGCTCGAATTATCTGTGATAAGAATTCTATAGAAGTTTGAGCAATCACTGGAGAAGTAATAATGATTACAGGAGATAAGCTATGTAGACCCATAAAGTTCATATCAGTAAAGAAAGTTCCTAATTATGAACAAAAACAAGGAATAGTATATATGATTTCAGTAATCATTAATACTAAAGATAAAGAATTTAAGGAAATTTCTGTAGTTTCAGAATACCCAGATGTATTTCCAGAAGACTTACCTGGATTACCACCAAATAGGGAGATAGAATTTAGGATTCATCTAAATTCCAGGAATTTTACCGATAAGCCAGGGAACCTTATCGGTTAGCACAATATTGGTTGTTAAGAAAAAGTATGGTTCGATAAGAAAGTGTATTGATTATAAGGAATTGAATAAGGTTACAATTAAGAATCAATACCTAGAATTGATGATCTATTCAATCAAATTCCAGGGAAATAGATATTTTCCTAAGATCGACTTATGTTCCAGATATCATCAATTGAAAGTACAAAAGGAAGACATACCTAAAACTGCTTACAGAACTAGGTATGGTCATTACAAAATTACAGTCATGCCCTTTGGGTTAACAAATGCACCTGCAGTATTCATGGACATGATAAATAGGATCTGTACACCATATTTGGATAAATTGGTAATAATCTTCATCAACGATATACTTATGTATTCCAAAAGTTAGGAAGAACATTATCAGCACTTGCATGTACTCTTAACTTTGTTAAGAAAAGAAAAACTTTACGCCAAATTTTCGAAGAATGAATTTTGGCTGCTAGAAGTACAATTTTAGGTCATATGGTGAATCCCGAAGGTATTCACGTAAATCCTGATAAGATATTACCAAATGAAAGGTTCCCTAATCCGCAATGGAAATTAGAAGTTTAGTCGGATATTACAGACAATTTATTAAGGATTTTTTTAAGATAGTTATACCATTAACTAAGTTAACCTGTAAAATAGCTAAGTTTGAATGAGGATCTTAAAGCAGAAATTAACCAAACTGCTCCAATCTTAGCCTTATGAACTGAAATGCTTCAAAGTTAGGATTTGAATGCGTGTTAATGCAACGCAAAAAGGTAATTGCATATGCATCAAGGTAATTGAAAAAGAACGAAGGAACTATACCACGCATAACTTATAATTTGGAGCCATAATTTTTGCCTTAAGATTTGGAGACATTATTTGTATGGAAGTAAGTTTACTGTCTATACGGATCATAAGAATTTAAGATATATAGTTGGGCAAAAAGAATTAAACATGAGGCAAAGGAGATGTATGAAAATCTTAAGTGACTACGACTGTGATATTTAGTATCACGAAGAAAAGGCTGAAGATGACTAAGGATCGTCAGAAGAATTATACAGATAATAGATGAAAGCCGTTGGAGTTCGAGTTGGAGACAAAATGTAATTGGAAGTATCTCCTTGGAAAGGAGTTGTTAGATTCGGTAAGAAAGGAAAAGTTAAGTCCAAGTTACGTAGGACCATTTCCAGTGATCCAACGTATAGGAACAGTTACTTATTGTTTACAACTACCAGGAAGAGTTAGCTGGAGTACATGATATATTTCATATACCCAATCTCAAGAGATGCCTATTAAACGAATCTTTGGTAGTACCTTTTCAATATAAAGGTAAACAAATAGTGTTAGTTTAAGTAAAGTGGGATTCAAAGATAGGACCCTAATATACTTGGGAACTGGAATCCAAAATGAAGAGAAAATATCCTCAATTATTCCAGTAAATCTCGAGGACGAGATTTTTATTAAGGTGGGGAGAATGTAACAACTCTTATCAAAAGTCATAATTATTAAATTAATTTGACCAATAGGAAACCCTAATTGAGGCACTCAAGTGATTCTGAACAAACCCTAAAATTTTCAGAACAATCAGAATCAGGATCAGGGCCCCTAAAACTCAGGGGGGGTATTTCTTAGTTAACGATTATCCACATAAACAGCTGTCCAATTCGAAATTTCAGAAAGTGTCGACTCAGCTGAGCTAGTCCCACACGTGGCCACCCTATGCAAATTTCAAGACCCTTACGGACCGTAAGGATTATTTGTTACGGTCCGTAAGCAGTTCAAAATTTGTGTATAAATAGCAGAGGTTGGCACTTGAAATTCTGCGTATGTTCGACGAAGAAATTCGTTCTATGCTTCGAGATAATTTCTGTATACTCCAATTAACACACACAGGCACTAAATCAACGCCGCAACCAGGGTATTAACACAATCGCTGCTACGATTCATTTTCCGATGATCAATATATCCAATGGATGTTTAAGTGCCGCCCACATTAGGGTTATACTTTGTCGTTCGTCGTTAATTCGATGGATGAAGTATCGCACTTTGTCGTTCGTTGTGAGAATTTGATCTCATGAGTTATCGTAAATGCTGGATTGATTACTAACCCCGAATTGTGTGCATGTTATTAAATTTAGGATAAAAGGCTAAATCAGTAGGCCAAACTCTGCCCGTATAAATCTGCAATGTGAGTCATTCTCCTTTTCTCACAGTTTGTGAGTCATTCTCCTTTTCTCACAGTTTGTGAGTCATTCTCCTTTTCTCACAGTTTGTGAGTCATTCTCTTTTTATCAACTATTTTACAATACCTCAAATTATTTTCAAGGTTATAATTACAGGGACTAAGTCGTGGATATCTTGAATTACTGGTTAGTGGGGTATTGTGCACATTACTAATTTTCTCCCAGTTAGGTTCATTGACCTACTCGGGATAATCACTGTTAGGTTCATTGACCTACAGGGATAATCATCACTATTTAGGTTCATTGATCTAAATAGTGGTATGACCATCGTCACCATTGTGACATATCACCATTGTGACATAGAGCCAGATAAAGATAAGATAGAAGCCATTGTAATCGCTCTTATGCTGTAATTGATAACTATGCATCATTTTGCAAAATTAGAATGATTCACTCAGTATTTCCCGCTGACAAAACCTTTTTCAAACATGTTTCAGGTGACCTGTTATGAATCAGGAAAAGTGCCATATAGCACTACAAGCTCAAGGAAGTGGCTCAGTATAAAATAAAGAAACATGTTTTGTAAAAATAAAAGATTTCTTCGTGAAATCAAATGATTGTAAATTACCAGGTTTTACCCCGAATTGTGAAATAAAATAATCGGGAAATATTTACATCTTAAAAGATCCTGATGAAAACTTCCGCTGTCAAACTCAATTAATTAAATACCGCAGGATTTCTGTCCCGCGGCTCCTGAAACGGGTCAAACCGGGACGGGGGCCGTGACATTAGTGATTAATCGTTAAGTCAACCGTTAATTACGACGGTTTGACTTTTAAGCTAAAACTTAATTAAGAAAGGTTAAGCATACTTACAAGTGTCTAATGGTCGACTAGGATGGCTTGGAAGGTGCTCTTGTGCTCCAAAATGATCAGATTTTGCAAGAGTGAATAAGTGAAGTATGCTTGCAACTTAAGGCCTTTATATAGTGGTTTTAATCACCACAAAATGTTGACACCCAAGTCTACAACCATCCACAAGTCACTTACAAGTGTCCCTAGATGTTTTAGGGGTTGTTTAGGGGCCAAGCATGAAGAGGCAATCGATTTAAAGTTGGATCCAAGGCTATGGCAGACAAGATCCAAGAAAAATCAAAAATCTGTCCAGCTGATGCCCTCGCGTAGCGCGACAGCATGCAAGTTAGGGCTCGCGCTACGCGAGCCTATGGGGTCATCCAACAAAACTTTTATAAATTGCAGTTTTGGTCCTTGGCTCTTCAAACTTTGATTAGACCTTGTTTTCTTGCATTTTGAGCCCTCGTAATTGACGTATAAGGGCTTCAAGACATATACCCACTTTGTTAAGCCCCTGGTTAACTTAATTGTCATTAATTTTTATTATGAAAATAGTATATAAATATACAATTGTATTAGTGACCATTGCCTATAATGTATATCAAATAATGTATAGCAAATAAGGTTCTGAAAGCATTCCCACATACTGGCAGTAATTTCAGAATATAAAGACTTAATTACTGTAATTATAACTGAAAACATTGAGAGTTTTGCAAAGCATTTTAAATAAAAGAGTAAATTGTTATTTTAGTCCCTGAGGTTTGATCAAAATTGTCACTTTAGTCCAAATAGTTTTTTCTTGCCATTTTAGTCCAAATAGTTTTGTTTTCTGCCATTTTACTCCTTGAATTTTGCCATTTTTTTGTCATTTTCATCCAACCCACTAACTTCATTCAAAAATTTTGGTTAACTTAGGTGAATTTTTGTCAAACCACATTTTTCTTTCTTTTTATGCAGGTGCGATGGTATGGGGATGGTGTTGTGCCGGTTTACAGTGAAAATGATGGTGGTGGTTGTTGGTTTTACGATGATGGCGGTGGTGTTGATTGATGACGTGGGTGGCGGAAAAGTGGCCGGTGGTGGTGGAAATGGTGGGTGGTGATGGTGGTGGGGTGGATGAGTGGGTGGTGATGGTGCAGGCAGGTGGTGGCGATGATAGAAGGTTGTGATGGGGTGGGTGGTGGGAAATGGTGGTGGTGGATGAAAATGGCAAAAATGATAAAAGTCAGGGACTAAAATGGCAGAAAACAAAACTATTTGGACTAAAATGGCAAGAAAAAAACTATTTGGACTAAAGTGGCAATTTTGGTCAAACCTCAAGGACTAAAATGACAATTTACTCTAAATAAAATGGCTCATAATAATGTGAGAAAAAAGGAGAATGACTCACTTTGTAACTTTAGGTTTAACTAAAAGCCTCCTGGTATAATCTTGAGTATAACTCCTGAGCTCTTAATAAAATATATAATGCACTCATATTAGTGAAATAACTCAATTCAACTTTATCATAGATAAAAATTAAGCCCAAGTACTTAATTTTAAACTAGGTTTGTTAACGGTCGCGCGTTGCGGCGAAACGGAACAAAAATGTTATTTACAAATAAAACATGTTGTTTAGAAAGCCAAACCGTTAGAATTGGTTTAGTTTATCATCGTACCGTTTTAAGATACCAAATAAATACTCTATTTTGAATATGACTTTCTTTTTAACAAAACTGATACCGGAATGTCGAGAGAAAAAAATAAGCAAAACTACGCACTTAAGTTTAAAAAAAAAAGATTAACGAACGTATGTTACTAAAGAAATATCAAATTAATTGATAAAGGAAATATGATTAAAAAATTAAATAATAAAAGAAATATAGTTTTATTAAAGGAAAAACAGTAAAATATATCAAAACTTAAAGAGTTAAATGCTTGGTTGGTCCTTGTGGTTTGCAAAAATTTCATATTTGGTCCTAGTGGTTTACTTATTACATGCGTGGCCCCAAAAGTTGTCAAAAATGAACTCGGTTGGTCCCCTGACCTGACCTCTGTTAAATTTCTCAGTTAACTATGTGTGAAATGACTATATTATCCTTGAACAATTAAACGAAATAAAAATATATATATATATATATATATAAAGAAGATATATATATAAAGAAGATATGGTGTGTGCAATTCAGAGTTATCAAATACATCCATTGATCTTCGTTTACAATTCAGAGTTATTAAATACATCATTTGATTTCAATTAGATGTTTAAGTTCAGATTCTGTAAGAACACTTCGAAGAAGAGGGGTTACACACTTCAAGCATAAGGTGTGTGCACACCATAAAACCCCAAATCAGGGTAAGAGAAGATCATGCCACCAAAGCAAACAGAGGGCCCACCCCATCATCATCATCATCATCTTCCCTCTCTAAAAAACCCAAACACCCAATCTAACATTTATAACAACCAAAAAACGAACCTACAAATGAACTTGCCGGAGCTGCCGAAGCCTACTACCAGAAAACGAACCTGTCGGAGCCTACTACCAGAAAAACGAACCTGTCGGAGCAGACTACCACACACACTGTGTCAAATGGAGCATCAACAGGCGGATGTGACATCAACCACAAACAAACATGTAAGCTGATGGCCACATATTAATAATGTGCCCCACCCATTATTAAAAAGACAATTATTTATAAAAGGTTGACTGCTTATTTCTACTTTGACTTTTCAGTATGTAGAACTCCTCATCAGAAGGTGCTAAAACGCAAGGTGACATTGTTTTCGGTGGTATGTGAGCAAAGTAGTAAGGGTGGAAGCGGCTTAGATGTGTGGCTCGGTCGCATAGCAATGATTGGGTTCGCGGTGGCTATCAGTGTTTAAATATCAACAGGGAAGGGCCTTCTTGAGGTATGTATACGAAATAGAATCTCTTTTGTTCCTTAAATAATGTAGAACATCCTTATTATCTGCTAAAACCAAATGTGGAACTGCCGGAGCCTACTAAGAAAAACGAAACTGTTTCAGTTCAGATCGGTTTTCAGTGGTTTGGGGAAATGGTGGTGGTGGGTGTTTAGTGGTGGAGATGAGATGGTGGTGGTGGGTGATGGAGTGGGGAAGAAGAAGGGTGGGGCCACTTATTTATATTTGATTTTTTAACCTTAAGGGGGTAATATAGACATTTCACACACACTTAACTGAGATATTTAACTTAGGTCAATGATAAGGACCACCCGTGTGACAACCCTCATAATTACATGTATCCGTACGATTAATTAATATTAAATTGTGCTTAATGACTGTGCTTAATTACAATTGATGACGTAACTACTTTATGATTTCTGCATTTTCCAGCTTTTTAACATACTAGTCTTGTGCAGAAAATTGGCAAAATGGTCCTGTATGCTTTCCTAAGTGTTGGGAATTAAAAGTGTTACAAATAGTTACATAAAAGACACTATACGGAATAACTTAGCACTTTAACGAACCGGTATCTAACCGAACAACCGGACATTACCCGGAACACCAAAATATTGCTAGAAACATTGTTTAATTATTCCTTGGCTAGTTATGATCCCCGTACACCATAACACTCACTAGAAATCTACTAACTAAAACATGTAACCTTATACTTGGATTTGAACTATTATTTACATACTTACCATCAAAGTTTCATTTAACCCCCCCCCCCCCATGCCATTTACGGTCCAAGGAGGACCCCACCAAGATCACTACCATACCTCCACACCATACCCACTAGATTTTATTTCTTATTTTATTTAGATCTTTGCTTGATTTGGTGGACATAATCTTGGAAGTAAGATTATAAGTATGGTAGGAAGATTCATGAGATCATCACACAACACAACCTCACTCATCCCTCTCACTCTCTCCTCTCCCTCTCGGCTCACTCTAAGGCCACCACCACCACCACCTTGTCACCACCATCATTCCATTTTAAGCTTCATTCAAGTGCAAGAAGGTGATCCATGGAGCTTGGTGTTTGAGGAACTTGAAGAACCTTCATCCTTTTCTTTCATCATCTATTTTTCATCATCTTTGCTCTAGTGATATTCCCTAGCCCTTGAGCTAGTTGTAAGCTTCTTGCTACTAGTCTTTACTTCTCTTTTTGTTAGTTAAAAAGATATATATTGTTATGTAACTTAAGAAAACTAAAAGAAAATGAACAAGAATCATAAACATAAATTACACAAAGATGAAATATAGTAAAACAAAATGAGTTGGTGATCATGTAGATCCGAGATTTACAAATGACCTTTTCTAAACAAACCAAGTTCAAAAGACGGATTTTTGAAAGATCATAACTTTGCTTGCACTTACACCATTTTTGGAAATAGAATAAGTGTAAGCACACTTTATTTACAAGAAGAATTCAAAAGAATAATTTTTGTAGAAAATGTGCACAAGTTGTTAACACCGAGATTCTTTAAAAAATGAGATTTTTAAAGGGATGAATACACTTTTGAAGGTAACTAAACCCACTAAACACTTTACCAAGTTACTACGCGTTTTTGTGAAATATCAAGTTCATGATTATTATATAAAGCATATAGTTTTTGCTCTTGGTGATGTAAAGTGTTTGTTGATGGTTATTGTGATTATTTTGAAAAGAAAATGATATGCTAAATAGCATGGACACCTCCATTTACAAAGGAAACTCTGGCAAAATTTTCTAAAAATTCCAACACATAGAAAATTATTTTCTTACAAGTGTTACAAGTGTATTTTAAACTATGATCTTCCGCAAAAGTCTGTGTGTGACATTAGAATTGTGTGGTATGTGATAGAAGTAATGAGCAGATAAACCGTACGTAGGATACGTGTTATGCATGCACGAGAAACTGATTGTTATCTGTACTTTATTAGGAAGTGCTTGATTCCTGATTATTAGAGTAACTAATCTAACCGAGCAAACCAAGGTGAGTTCACACTCTTTCTAAGGCATGGGATTCCCGGTGGTTGGGAATGGGTTAAAGAACTAAAACGGAACCTGCATATCCTCCTTGGGTAGGATATGTACCGCCATCCTCCATGGGTAGGATGCCAATATTAATCATGCGTATTCTCCTTGGGTAGAATACGTACGTTCGTCCTCCTTGGGTAGGACAACAACCTTAAACTCACTAGCCAAAACTCTATCATTTAAGTCCCTCATTTTGTATCGACTTAATCGCCGAGGCCGGTGGCGAGCGGGTCATTAGTTAATAGCGCTATTAGGTTTGACAAACCGCACACCGTGCCGGTCGGAAGGGCGTGTACTAATGGATCATGGCAAACAGTCAATGATGATAGACATTGACTTAGGGCACAACTTACTTTCGTCAGTAGTCGATATGGTAACGGTCTAGTTGTTCACATGGGGAAGCCCCCACTGATTATGGATATGGGTTGGGGAAAAACAAAGATACTGGTTAACTCGTGGTTTACGAAACAACTTATGGTTTTCCAAACAAACTTCTAAAACTAAACAACCAACTGTAAACACGCTCAACATTGTTGTTGACTCGTTGTTACATGCCTTGCGGGTCGTTAGGCGCTTATGGAGCTTGCACAGGGAGGAGTGGTCGTTGTGGGACATGGACTGTCGAGTCCCATGTTAAACATTTAAACTTTATAAACTTATTGAACTTATGTTTTGGTTTCACGTTTTATGCTTCCGCTGTTAACTTAAAGTTGGTTACTTTCTTTTGGACACCAATTATATTGTGGTTGGTTTTATTTACTTAATTACGTTGTTCAATATGATTGGTGGCTTGATCCTGGTCATGTCACGCCTCCATGCGGTGATACTCCGCTTGTGGATTTTGGGGGTGTGACAGATTGGTATCAGAGCTATTGGTTATAGTGAACTTGGTTTTAAAAAGGGAAAAGCTTTTTGACAAAACCAGACTATAACCTGTACAGTGCTCAACGATCCACAACGACGCTTCGCTCCACGTGCAAGACTCGACACAATAGCTGGTATGATTTATGTTTATATTGTCTGTTTGATAGTTCACATAGTGCATTAGTTAACGTGATAACTGCTGTTTGAACCTTGTGTGCTTACTCTCTTCTGTCATCCCACGCTTACGCACTTTCGCGACACTTTACTCACTTACGTTGCTTCGTTGTGAAGATCATGAGTGGACGTTTGAACTTGACTCAAGCCCAGCTGATTCCTCTAATCAACGAACGAGTGGCTGAGGCACTCGCAGCTGTCCCTGCAGGAGGTATAACCTGCCATATCAATCCATCTTAGGACGTTTAGATCCTACCCTCGCGAACCAAATCTTGTGCTTAACCTTGTCTTTATTCTCGCGCCACAGGTCAACATGCTCAGCCTCCCGTATGTACGTTCAAAACATTCATGGATTGCCGACCTAGTACTTTCAGCGGCACAGAAGGAGCTGTAGGTCTTCTTCACTGGTTCGAGAAGATTGAGTCTGTTTTTGAGATGTGCGAATGCCCTGAAGCTCGCAGGGTGAAATTTGCTACTGGAACACTCGAAGGTGTTGCGTTAACCTGGTGGAAAGCATAGGTTCAACTGCTAGGGCTGGTGGTTGCTAATGCCACCCCATGGAACGACTTCAAAGAATTGATCAAAGAAGAGTACTGTAGTGGTGACGACATCCACAAGCTAGAGGTGGAATTTTTCAATTTGAAGATGACGGGGTCTGAAATCGAGGCATACACAAAGAGATCGAACGAATTAGCTATCTTGTGTCCTACTATGGTGGATCCTCCTATCAAGCGTATCGAGCTGTACCTTAAGGGTTTAGTGCCAGAAATTCAGAGCCACGTGACCTCAGCTAATCTTGGCACCATTCAGCAAATCATCCAGTTGGCTCATCGTCTCACTGATCAGGCAGTTGAGCAGAACAAGCTCCCCAAGCATATTAGCGCTACTACTACTTCTGATGCTCCCAGTGATAACAAGCGCAAGTGGGATGGAAATTCGGGCAAGGGTTCTACTTCAGTTCAGTCTCAATCCCAGCAGCGAAAGACAGATGAGTACAGGAGCCCCAGTCAGCAGTCTTCTGGGAATCAAGGTCAGGGTGGATACAAGGGAAATCACCCTAAGTGCAATCGATGTAATTTGCACCACAGCGGGCCGTGCAACAAGGGTCGCTATCAGAGATGTAACAAGCTGGGTCATGAAGCAAAGGATTGCAGGAGCTCACGTCCTGCGAATCAGAATCGTCAACAGCAGCCACAAGCTCCACAGAATCAGTAGCAGCAACAGCAGGGTAATAGGGGATGCTATCAGTGTGGTGCTGAAGGTCATTTCAAGAGAAACTGCCCCCAGTTGAACCAGAAACAGAACAACAACAATAATCAGGGGAACGGGAACAATAACGGGGGTAACAATGATGGCAATGGTGCCAGGGGACGTGTTTTCGTGCTGGGTCAGGGTGACGCAAGGAACGATCCCAGCATTGTGATGGGTAAGTTTCTTCTGGATGATTTCTTTGTTATTGTTTTATTCGATTTGGGTGCCGATACTAGTTATGTGTCCTTGAAAGTTAGTCAAATGCTTAAGCGCACCCCAACACTTTTGACAACCAAACACATGGTAGAGCTAGCAAACGGTAAAAGTTTAGAGGCCACACACATAGTTAAGGGTTGTAATTTTGTTCTTGCTGATCAGACCTTTTCTATCAACCTCATTCCTATCGTTCTGGGTAGTTTCGACGTTGTTATTGGGATGGATTGGTTATCTCATCAGCAAGCGGAAATTCTTTGCAACGAGAAGATTGTCCGCATCCCTCATTCTAGTGAAGAACCTCTCGTGATTCGTGGCGACAAGAGTGGTGCTGTTGTGGGCATCATCTCTTTCCTTAAGGCCCAGAAGTGGTTGCGAAAGGGCCACACTGCTATTCTAGCCCTCGTTTCTGATATATCTTCGAAGGAAAAGAAGATAGAAGACATTCCTATTGTGCGCGACTTTCCTGAGGTATTTCCTGAGGAATTACCTGGTATCCCGCCTTGACGAGTGGTCCGTAGGACAACTCTTAAAAGGGTTAATACAATGCACATTCTATACTTATTACGGTTAATTGCTTGAACTTGGTAACCACTAGATGATTTGATATGCAGGTGTTATAAAGCTTAAAAATACGGTTTTAGAAGACATGATCGGAATTTGGTAGAGTCACGGTGCATAAATGAAAAAATCAATTATTGGAATTGAAGAATTAACATGATGACATGATAGGGGATGAAATTACGAGAACGTGGGCGAAAACGGTGAAGAAAACGGAGTTGAAACGAGAAAGTTATGCTGAAAACAAAATTCCATGCTGAAGCCCACCGTAACCTACGGATTGGAAAACGTAGGTTACGGTTTAGACTGACGAAAAAAGCCAAAAAAAATAGTTCTTGCATTATTTTGGTGGCTCTCATTTGCTTTCACATATGCTAGCATTTGCATTTAATATCCAAACTAAAGAGTGCTAGCATTTGCATTTAATATCCAAACTAAAGAGTGCTAGCATTTATTAGAAGACTTGGAAAACTATAAATAGCCATGCATTCCTACTCGAAAATCACACCATTTCTCATACGAAATATCAGTTCCAAGCCTGTTCTAAGGCGAGTTTGAGCAACCGGAAGTGCCGGTCAAGTCTCTCGGAGCCCTCGGGAAGTTTAGAATCTTTCGGTTCGAGTCCTAAACGATCCGAATCCAAATCATAGAATGATTTCTATGAAGTTTCTCTCAAGATTGAAGAGTGCCATGATCGGTTAACCTTTCAGTGAACACTCCGGGTGATGATTCTTGTATTTCACTTTTAATTTAGTTTTGTTTGTTTGAGAATTGGATTGTTTGAATTTATATTTATATATATACAATTTGTGTGACAGACAAATCCTGGTAATAACCGGAGACGTATTTATGTTAAATCTAATTGTGCTTTTGCTGATTGAATAATTATTTATACTTGCGGTTAATATCTATCTGATCAATTGGTATTATGCTAGGATCTTGTATAAATAATTGGTTTATGTGACAGATTTACCATTTAATCAGTGGCATCCAAATAAACAATAATTAGATTATTAGTTGTTTACAGAATCTGAATCCTGGAGTGGTAACGTTACTATCATTGTTTTTCTCATTTTCACTTATTCAAAAATTACAAAAAATATTTAAACTATTAAATTTCTTAAAAGTAAGTTTAGATCAGTTAAATGGTATTACACTGACCACATGCTCCTCGTGGATACGATACCTGACTTACCCTGTCTATAGGTAATTTTAGGTTTTTGCATAGACCCGACGACAGTCTATCAAAATGGCGCCGTTGCCGGGGAGCTAGTGCGCTTAGTGTTATATTGTTTATTTGATTTTTTTTTTTGAAAAAAAAAAGAAGAGAAAATTAAAAATTTACAAAACCACAAAAATATATATATTGTTTTATTTATTTATTTTCAGTACTACTTATAGTTTGTTACTTGTGCAGCAATTATGGAATGGAATTATGATGTTGAACCATGCTCATGTTGCGGGAGTCACAATCATTGGGCTCAAGATTGTCCACATTCTTATCACCCGGATCATGGAAGATATAAAAATTACAATCAATTCGATGAAGGCGGTAACGAGCAGAATCGAAACACAATTGAGGAAGATAAGATTTTAGAGTTATTCAAAACCCTCCTCAATCATGTAGAAGAACTCACCCGGTCTCTCAAGGAACAGCAAGATATTAATGAATCACTTAACCAGCGAATTGAACAACTAACTAATCAGTTTGACAATTTTGCAGAAAGAAAAGCTACAGTTAGCCTGGTTGAGGATGCTGGATCAGAGACAGATAGAGATCCAGGGGAACCGCTCATCCCAATTCAACTTAGGGATTTCAAGACAGATAACGCTTCATTGAATTTTGGAGTTAGTATGAGTGTTCTTCCCGGGTATATTTATGACAGGTATGATTTGGGCCCATTGCAACAGGTTAATGATCCTATGGTTTTAGCTGAAAACTCACGAGGAAGGCCCCGAGGGATTTTGAAGGAATTGACTGTAAAGGTAGGTGACTTTTATTATCCTGAAGATTTTGTTGTCTTGGATCCATATACAGAGAAGGAACAACTGAGGGTGATACTTGGCAGACCATTCTTGGCCACTGCAGATGCTCAAATCTGTTGCTGGAAAGGTACAGTTGATATGACATACGGGAGCCGAAAACTTTCTGTTGATTTCCTTTCACATTCTTTTGATTATGCATTTATAAATACTTGTTCATGGGATTTTGTTACTAACAAGAGTTATTCTCGAGTATGTGATGATGGCCCAAAAGAGAGTGTTGCTATGATTGACATGTCTAAAGATAACAAGATCGTGAAGGATAAAGAGGCTAAGTCACCTTGGTGGCTCAAATTGAGAATTAAAAAGCAATTAGCCAAGCTAGCAAAGAAGCCACCAAAGGAAGCAACCAAATCCAAGAAGAGACCACTTGAGGTAAATATGGGTGAAATCGCACAGTTGATAGATCTCGATAACATGGATCATTTGGATGCCATATGGAGTGATGGATGGCAGTGGGATATTAACCATTCACCAGCATAAGTGTTCGTTGCACGAGAGATGCCATTTGAACCACCATGAGCTTAACCAGGTATGGTCTCGCTGAAGACCTTTAAACTTAGCGCTCTCGGGAGGCAGCCCGAGGAGGTACTGTATTTGTGTTTTGTGTTTTGTTTTGTTTTGTTTTGTTTTGGTGTGTTTGTGTTTTGTTTGTTTTGTTTTGGTGTGTTTATGTTTTGACAGGTTACTACGTTTCAACCCTCGCGGATGCAACGATTCAAGTGTGGGGATGTTTGGCGAATACAATCAATTAATGAGGATGGTTGCCATTAGGCTTGATGCCGAACGCTCCATTAGAGTTCAAAGTTATGTACACTATAACATTCCCGTAGAGATATCAGCAAATCCAAGAGATGTTTATGTACCTGTCCGATTATTGCAGTTTCATCACTACCAATACTGCTGATTTACTGATCAGGTCGTGTCTTGTTCTCATTTTGTGCACCTTTGCATATATTCATGTTTAAGTTATGGTTGGGCGGATGGGTGGTGTTTTGATATTGATATGATTTTTGGGATGAATTAGTAGGTGGTGTTTTTGAAAAACAATGTTTTTAAAAGCGGTCTTTCTCTCAAAACCATACATTGGGACAATGTATCTCAAGTGTGGGGATGGGGGAAATTGTTGAGAAATTTAAATTTTTTTGTAAATCCAAGTGAAAATTATCAAAAATTTGAAAGCTTGATTTTGTTCCGCTTGACACACCGACACCCATTCCTAATCGTTTCTTGGTGAGAATTTGAGCCACATATGATTATTACAGATATTCTTTTGTGTTTAGTGGCGGTGTGTGTATTGTGTTAATAGAACTTGTGTACGAATTCTTGTTAAATCCTAGAGATAGCATGCTTTTGAAAATAACAAAGGACTTTTAGGTAGCCTCGTCTGGATGTGTGAGAGTGTGGGATTGGTGGTTTGGACCTCATTCGTTACATATATGAGCTTGGTATTGAGAGGGGCGGGGGTTTGGTCTTTAGAAAACCATGTTTGAACCTTATATCATTCAATTGTGACCCAAACCTACTTCCTTCAAAACGTTACCCTTTTGATTTAACCCGGTTTAGGAAATTTAGTTTGTTGTTATACATATTGTTGAAGTTTGAAGTGTTATAAATAAAAAAAAAATAAAAAAAAAAAAGCATGAAAAAGAAAGAAGAAAAACATGAGAAAAATACAAAAAGAAGCAATTAGTTGTAATAAAAGTTGAGAAGTTTATGATGTTTTGTATATAGTTGATGTTATTTGTTGTTTTATAGTAGAAATAAAAACCGGGTTTAATCAAATTAGCTACTTACATATATATCCCACTATTTTCCTACCTTTACACATAGCCCTGTTACAACCCGTAAGTCCTTTTGATTCATAAATATGCTAGATAATGGAGGAGACTTGATTTTTATACAAGTTTATTGTCGCGCAATCACACACGTGCATTGAGTGTTTTAGCATAATATGCTAATATTTCTTGTCACCGAGAGTTGTTGTAAGGGGTGTGTCTTGTGGAATAATTGAAAGTTAGTAGAATGATTGATCGTTTAGCTTGGTTTGCATAATTGATCGCTTAAAAATAGTTTTTGAATGGGTTGCTTGGGACAAGCAACGGGTAAGTGTGGGGATGTGACGAGTGGTCCGTAGGACAACTCTTAAAAGGGTTAATACAATGCACATTCTATACTTATTACGGTTAATTGCTTGAACTTGGTAACCACTAGATGATTTGATATGCAGGTGTTATAAAGCTTAAAAATACGGTTTTAGAAGACATGATCGGAATTTGGTAGAGTCACGGTGCATAAATGAAAAAATCAATTATTGGAATTGAAGAATTAACATGATGACATGATAGGGGATGAAATTACGAGAACGTGGGCGAAAACGGTGAAGAAAACGGAGTTGAAACGAGAAAGTTATGCTGAAAACAAAATTCCATGCTGAAGCCCACCGTAACCTACGGATTGGAAAACGTAGGTTACGGTTTAGACTGACGAAAAAAGCCAAAAAAAAATAGTTCTTGCATTATTTTGGTGGCTCTCATTTGCTTTCACATATGCTAGCATTTGCATTTAATATCCAAACTAAAGAGTGCTAGCATTTATTAGAAGACTTGGAAAACTATAAATAGCCATGCATTCCTACTCGAAAATCACACCATTTCTCATACGAAATATCAGTTCCAAGCCTGTTCTAAGGCGAGTTTGAGCAACCGGAAGTGCCGGTCAAGTCTCTCGGAGCCCTCGGGAAGTTTAGAATCTTTCGGTTCGAGTCCTAAACGATCCGAATCCAAATCATAGAATGATTTCTATGAAGTTTCTCTCAAGATTGAAGAGTGCCATGATCGGTTAACCTTTCAGTGAACACTCCGGGTGATGATTCTTGTATTTCACTTTTAATTTAGTTTTGTTTGTTTGAGAATTGGATTGTTTGAATTTATATTTATATATATACAATTTGTGTGACAGACAAATCCTGGTAATAACCGGAGACGTATTTATGTTAAATCTAATTGTGCTTTTGCTGATTGAATAATTATTTATACTTGCGGTTAATATCTATCTGATCAATTGGTATTATGCTAGGATCTTGTATAAATAATTGGTTTATGTGACAGATTTACCATTTAATCAGTGGCATCCAAATAAACAATAATTAGATTATTAGTTGTTTACAGAATCTGAATCCTGGAGTGGTCACGTTACTATCATTGTTTTTCTCATTTTCACTTATTCAAAAATTACAAAAAATATTTAAACTATTAAATTTCTTAAAAGTAAGTTTAGATCAGTTAAATGGTATTACACTGACCACATGCTCCTCGTGGATACGATACCTGACTTACCCTGTCTATAGGTAATTTTAGGTTTTTGCATAGACCCGACGACAGTCTATCAAAATGGCGTCGTTGTCGGGGAGCTAGTGCGCTTAGTGTTATATTGTTTATTTGATTTTTTTTTTTGAAAAAAAAAAAGAAGAGAAAATTAAAAATTTACAAAACCACAAAAATATATATATTGTTTTATTTATTTATTTTCAGTACTACTTATAGTTTGTTACTTGTGCAGCAATTATGGAATGGGATTATGATGTTGAACCATGCTCATGTTGCGGGAGTCACAATCATTGGGCTCAAGATTGTCCACATTCTTATCACCCGGATCATGGAGGATATAAAAATTACAATCAATTCGATGAAGGCGGTAACGAGCAGAATCAAAACACAATTGAGGAAGATAAGATTTTAGAGTTATTCAAAACCCTCCTCAATCATGTAGAAGAACTCACCCGGTCTCTCAAGGAACAGCAAGATATTAATGAATCACTTAACCAGCGAATTGAACAACTAACTAATCAGTTTGACAATTTTGCAGAAAGAAAAGCTACAGTTAGCCTGGTTGAGGATGCTGGATCAGAGACAGATAGAGATCCAGGGGAACCGCTCATCCCAATTCAACTTAGGGATTTCAAGACAGATAACGCTTCATTGAATTTTGGAGTTAGTATGAGTGTTCTTCCCGGGTATATTTATGACAGGTATGATTTGGGCCCATTGCAACAGGTTAATGATCCTATGGTTTTAGCTGAAAACTCACGAGGAAGGCCCCGAGGGATTTTGAAGGGATTGACTGTAAAGGTAGGTGACTTTTATTATCCTGAAGATTTTGTTGTCTTGGATCCATATACAGAGAAGGAACAACTGAGGGTGATACTTGGCAGACCATTCTTGGCCACTGCAGATGCTCAAATCTGTTGCTGGAAAGGTACAGTTGATATGACATACGGGAGCCGAAAACTTTCTGTTGATTTCCTTTCACATTCTTTTGATTATGCATTTATAAATACTTGTTCATGGGATTTTGTTACTAACAAGAGTTATTCTCGAGTATGTGATGATGGCCCAAAAGAGAGTGTTGCTATGATTGACATGTCTAAAGATAACAAGATCGTGAAGGATAAAGAGGCTAAGTCACCTTGGTGGCTCAAATTGAGAATTAAAAAGCAATTAGCCAAGCTAGCAAAGAAGCCACCAAAGGAAGCAACCAAATCCAAGAAGAGACCACTTGAGGTAAATATGGGTGAAATCGCACAGTTGATAGATCTCGATAACATGGATCATTTGGATGCCATATGGAGTGATGGATGGCAGTGGGATATTAACCATTCACCAGCATAAGTGTTCGTTGCACGAGAGATGCCATTTGAACCACCATGAGCTTAACCAGGTATGGTCTGGCTGAAGACCTTTAAACTTAGCGCTCTCGGGAGGCAGCCCGAGGAGGTACTGTATTTGTGTTTTGTGTTTTGTTTTGTTTTGTTTTGTTTTGGTGTGTTTGTGTTTTGTTTGTTTTGTTTTGGTGTGTTTGTGTTTTGACAGGTTACTACGTTTCAACCCTCGCGGATGCAACGATTCAAGTGTGGGGATGTTTGGCGAATACAATCAATTAATGAGGATGGTTGCCATTAGGCTTGATGCCGAACGCTCCATTAGAGTTCAAAGTTATGTACACTATAACATTCCCGTAGAGATATCAGCAAATCCAAGAGATGTTTATGTACCTGTCCGATTATTGCAGTTTCATCACTACCAATACTGCTGATTTACTGATCAGGTCGTGTCTTGTTCTCATTTTGTGCACCTTTGCATATATTCATGTTTAAGTTATGGTTGGGCGGATGGGTGGTGTTTTGATATTGATATGATTTTTGGGATGAATTAGTAGGTGGTGTTTTTGAAAAACAATGTTTTTAAAAGCGGTCTTTCTCTCAAAACCATACATTGGGACAATGTATCTCAAGTGTGGGGATGGG
This sequence comes from Helianthus tuberosus, assembly GCA_030545235.1. Lineage (NCBI taxonomy): Eukaryota > Viridiplantae > Streptophyta > Magnoliopsida > Asterales > Asteraceae > Helianthus > Helianthus tuberosus. The sequence continues at coordinate 10,173,029 of CM060362.1, forward strand.
GGAAATTGTTGAGAAATTTAAATTTTTTTGTAAATCCAAGTGAAAATTATCAAAAATTTGAAAGCTTGATTTTGTTCCGCTTGACACACCGACACCCATTCCTAATCGTTTCTTGGTGAGAATTTGAGCCACATATGATTATTACAGATATTCTTTTGTGTTTAGTGGCGGTGTGTGTATTGTGTTAATAGAACTTGTGTACGAATTCTTGTTAAATCCTAGAGATAGCATGCTTTTGAAAATAACAAAGGACTTTTAGGTAGCCTCGTCTGGATGTGTGAGAGTGTGGGATTGGTGGTTTGGACCTCATTCGTTACATATATGAGCTTGGTATTGAGAGGGGCGGGGGTTTGGTCTTTAGAAAACCATGTTTGAACCTTATATCATTCAATTGTGACCCAAACCTACTTCCTTCAAAACGTTACCCTTTTGATTTAACCCGGTTTAGGAAATTTAGTTTGTTGTTATACATATTGTTGAAGTTTGAAGTGTTATAAATAAAAAAAAATAAAAATAAAAAGCATGAAAAAGAAAGAAGAAAAACATGAGAAAAATACAAAAAGAAGCAATTAGTTGTAATAAAAGTTGAGAAGTTTATGATGTTTTGTATATAGTTGATGTTATTTGTTGTTTTATAGTAGAAATAAAAACCGGGTTTAATCAAATTAGCTACTTACATATATATCCCACTATTTTCCTACCTTTACACATAGCCCTGTTACAACCCCTAAGTCCTTTTGATTTATAAATATGCTAGATAATGGAGGAGACTTGATTTTTATACAAGCTTATTGTCGCGCAATCACACACGTGCATTGAGTGTTTTAGCATAATATGCTAATATTTCTTGTCACCGAGAGTTGTTGTAAGGGGTGTGTCTTGTGGAATAATTGAAAGTTAGTAGAATGATTGATCGTTTAGCTTGGTTTGCATAATTGATCGCTTAAAAATAGTTTTTGAATGGGTTGCTTGGGACAAGCAACGGGTAAGTGTGGGGATGTGACGAGTGGTCCGTAGGACAACTCTTAAAAGGGTTAATACAATGCACATTCTATACTTATTACGGTTAATTGCTTGAACTTGGTAACCACTAGATGATTTGATATGCAGGTGTTATAAAGCTTAAAAATACGGTTTTAGAAGACATGATCGGAATTTGGTAGAGTCACGGTGCATAAATGAAAAAATCAATTATTGGAATTGAAGAATTAACATGATGACATGATAGGGGATGAAATTACGAGAACGTGGGCGAAAACGGTGAAGAAAACGGAGTTGAAACGAGAAAGTTATGCTGAAAACAAAATTCCATGCTGAAGCCCACCGTAACCTACGGATTGGAAAACGTAGGTTACGGTTTAGACTGACGAAAAAAGCCAAAAAAAATAGTTCTTGCATTATTTTGGTGGCTCTCATTTGCTTTCACATATGCTAGCATTTGCATTTAATATCCAAACTAAAGAGTGCTAGCATTTGCATTTAATATCCAAACTAAAGAGTGCTAGCATTTATTAGAAGACTTGGAAAACTATAAATAGCCATGCATTCCTACTCGAAAATCACACCATTTCTCATACGAAATATCAGTTCCAAGCCTGTTCTAAGGCGAGTTTGAGCAACCGGAAGTGCCGGTCAAGTCTCTCGGAGCCCTTGGGAAGTTTAGAATCTTTCGGTTCGAGTCCTAAACGATCCGAATCCAAATCATAGAATGATTTCTATGAAGTTTCTCTCAAGATTGAAGAGTGCCATGATCGGTTAACCTTTCAGTGAACACTCCGGGTGATGATTCTTGTATTTCACTTTTAATTTAGTTTTGTTTGTTTGAGAATTGGATTGTTTGAATTTATATTTATATATATACAATTTGTGTGACAGACAAATCCTGGTAATAACCGGAGACGTATTTATGTTAAATCTAATTGTGCTTTTGCTGATTGAATAATTATTTATACTTGCGGTTAATATCTATCTGATCAATTGGTATTATGCTAGGATCTTGTATAAATAATTGGTTTATGTGACAGATTTACCATTTAATCAGTGGCATCCAAATAAACAATAATTAGATTATTAGTTGTTTACAGAATCTGAATCCTGGAGTGGTCACGTTACTATCATTGTTTTTCTCATTTTCACTTATTCAAAAATTACAAAAAATATTTAAACTATTAAATTTCTTAAAAGTAAGTTTAGATCAGTTAAATGGTATTACACTGACCACATGCTCCTCGTGGATACGATACCTGACTTACCCTGTCTATAGGTAATTTTAGGTTTTTGCATAGACCCGACGACAGTCTATCACGCCTCATCGACAAGTCGAGTTTCAAATCGAGCTAGCTCCTGGAGCAGTACCAATAGCTCGTGCACCTTATCGTCTAGCTCCATCAGAACTTGAAGAACTGTCCTCGCAACTACAAGAGCTTTTGGACAAGGGTTTTATTCGCCCTAGCTCTTCGCCTTGGGGAGCTCCAGTGTTATTTGTGAAGAAGAAAGACGGTACCTTCAGAATGTGTATTGACTACCGCGAACTCAACAAGGTGACCGTGAAGAATCGTTATCCTCTTCCACGCATTGATGACTTATTCGACCAGTTGCAAGGGTCGAGTTTCTATTCCAAGATTGACCTAAGGTCAGGTTACCATCAACTGAGAGTCCGAGACGAGGATATCTCTAAAACAGCATTCAGGACTCGTTATGGGCATTACGAGTTTCTGGTTATGCCTTTCGGATTGACGAATGCACCTGCGGTCTTCATGGATCTCATGAACCGAGTGTGCAAACCTTACCTGGATAAGTTTGTCATAGTTTTCATCGACGATATCCTGATCTATTCGAAGAGTCAGGAAGATCACGAGCAACACCTGAGGCTTATTTTGGAACTCCTTCGAACAGAGCAGTTGTATGCCACGTGGTAAACAAGGATGGAATTCATGTTGATCCATCCAAGGTTGACTCGATCAAGAACTGGCCTGCACCCCGTACACCAACAGAAATCCGCCAATTCTTGGGTTTGGCAGGTTATTACAGAAGGTTTATCAAGGATTTCTCAAAGATTGCGCAACCTCTCACTTCACTGACTCAGAAGGGTGTCACGTATCATTGGGGTGATGTACAGGAGTCCGCATTTCAGCACTTAAAGGATAAACTTTGTAACGCGCCTATTCTTTCGTTACCTGAAGGCACAGATGATTTTTTGGTTTATTGCGATGCGTCCATACAAGGATTGGGTTGTGTGTTGATGCAACGAGATAAAGTCATTGCTTATGCATCACGCCAACTTAAGGTTCACGAAAGGAACTACACTACACACGATCTGGAGCTGGGAGCCGTTGTTTTCGCATTAAAGATATGGAGGCATTACCTGTACGGTACCAAGTGCACCATTTACACCGATCACAAGAGTCTCCAGCATATCCTCGAACAGAAGGAGTTGAATATGCGACAGCGTCGATGGGTCGAACTCCTAAATGATTACGAATGCGCGATCAAGTACCATCCGGGCAAAGCCAATGTGGTGGCCGACGCCCTCAGCCGAAAAGAGCCTAAACCAAAGTGTGTACGTGCGTTACAGCTTACCATTCACTCTAGCCTTCCTGCTCAAATTCGTGATGCTCAGGTCGAAGCATTGAGAGCAGAAAACATCAGGGCTGAGTCCCTGCGAGGATCGAAGAAATGGCTAGAACAAAAGGAAGACGATGCTTATTACGAAACAGGGCGTATTTGGGTTCCACTCTATGGTAATCTACGTGAGCTTGTGATGGATGAGGCACACAAGTCTCGTTATTCGGTACATCCTGGTTCGGATAAGATGTACCACGATCTCAAGACTACGTATTGGTGGCCTAGTATGAAAGCCAACATAGCAACCTACGTCAGTAAATGCTTGACTTGTGCTAGGGTCAAGGTCGAATACCAGAAACCATCAGGCCTACTTCAACAACCAGAGATACCTAAATGGAAATGGGAGCAAATTTCCATGGATTTCGTTATTGGCCTGCCTAGATCTCAACGCGGAAATGATACCATTTGGGTGATCGTGGATCGACTGACCAAGTCTGCACATTTTCTAGCTATCAAGGAAACGGATAAGTTTTCTACTCTAGCAGACGTCTACCTAAAGGAAGTAGTATGAAGGCACGGAGTGCCAACCTCCATCATTTCTGATCGTGACTCACGTTTTACGTCTGAATTGTGGCAAGCTATGCACAAGTCCTTTGGCTCTCGATTAGACATGAGCACGGCATATCATCCACAGACGGATGGGCAATCTGAACACACCATCCAAACCCTTGAAGACATGCTTAGGGCATGTGTAATCGACTTTTGTAATGGCTGGGAAAAACGCCTCCCGTTAGTGGAGTTTTCGTATAACAACAGTCACCACACCAGTATCCAGGCCGCTCCGTTCGAGGCATTATACGGACGGAAGTGCTGATCACCTCTTTGTTGGGCAGAGGTTGGCGACAGTCAAATCACATGCCCAGAACTTGTAGTAGATACAACCGAGAGAATTGCTTAGATATGACAACGAATGGCGGCAGCTCGTGACCGTCAGAAAAGCTATGCTGATAAGCGAAGAAAACCACTCGAGTTCCAGGTTGGGGATCGAGTGCTACTTAAAGTCTCACCTTGGAAAGGTATAGTTTTTTTTGGCAAACGAGGCAAACTCAACCAGCGATACGTTGGACCCTTCGAAATCATTGAGAAAATTGGCAAGGTGGCCTATAAGCTGAATCTACCGTCAGAACTCAACGGAGTTCACAATGTTTTCCATGTGTCGAATCTGAAGAAGTGTCAGTCAGATGAGACCCTCATAGTTCCTCTCAAGGAGCTCACTATCGACGATCAGCTGCGATTCGTCGAGGAACCAGTAGAGATTACTGATCGAGATGTTAAGGTTCTTAAGCGTACCAGAATACCTCTTGTTCGAGTTCGTTGGAACTCCCGTCGTGGCCCAGAGTATACCTGGGAACGAGAAGACCAAATGAAACTCAAGTATCCCCAGTTGTTTAAGAAAAGTGCAATCACTACTGAGGCTGAAGCTACTGCAGAATTTCGGGACGAAATTCCAAACCAACGGGGGGATGATGTGACACCCCAGGAAAACCAGGAAACCACGCAACTTAACTAGCTTCCTCAGTAACCACGCGCTAAATTTCGGGACGAAATTTTCTTAACAGGGGGAGAATGTGACAACCCTCATAATTACATGTATCCGTACGATTAATTAATATTAAATTATGCTTAATGAATGTGCTTAATTACAAATGATGACGTAACTGCTTTATGATTTCTGCATTTTCCAGCTTTTTAACATACTAGTCTTGTGCAGAAAATTGACAAAATGGTCCTGTATGCTTTCCTAAGTGTTGGGAATTAAAAGTGTTACAAATAGTTACATAAAAGACACTATACGGAATAACTTAGCACTTTAACGAACCGGTATCTAACCGAACAACCGGACATTACCCGGAACACCAAAATATTGCTAGAAACATTGTTTAATTATTCCTTGGCTAGTTATGATCCCCGTACACCATAACACTCACTAGAAATCTACTAACTAAAACATGTAACCTTATACTTGGATTTGAACTATTATTTACATACTTACCATCAAAGTTTCATTTAACCCCCCCCCCCCCCCCATGCCATTTACGGTCCAAGGAGGAACCCACCAAGATCACCACCATACCTCCACACCATACCCACTAGATTTTATTTCTTATTTTATTTAGATCTTTGCTTGATTTGGTGGACATAATCTTGGAAGTAAGATTATAAGTATGGTAGGAAGATTCATGAGATCATCACACAACACAACCTCACTCATCCCTCTCACTCTCTCCTCTCCCTCTCGGCTCACTCTAAGGCCACCACCACCACCACCACCTTGTCACCACCATTATTCCATTTTAAGCTTCATTCAAGTGCAAGAAGGTGATCCATGGAGCTTGGTGTTTGAGGAACTTGAAGAACCTTCATCCTTTGCTTTCATCATCTATTTTTCATCATATTTGCTCTAGTGATCTTCCCTAGCCCTTGAGCTAGTTGTAAGCTTCTTGCTACTAGTCTTTACTTCTCTTTTTGTTAGTTAAAAAGATATATATTGTTATGTAACTTAAGAACACTAAAAGAAAATGAACAAGAATCATAAACATAAAGTTATACAAAGATGAAATATAGTAAAACAAAATGAGTTGGTGATCATGTAGATCCGAGATTTACAAATGACCTTTTCTAAACAAACCAAGTTCAAAAGACGGATTTTTGAAAGATCATAACTTTGCTTGCACTTACACCATTTTTGGAAATAGAATAAGTGTAAGAACACTTTATTTACAAGAAGAATTCAAAAGAATAATTTTTGTAGAAAATGTGCACAAGTTGTTAACACCGAGATTCTTTAAAAAATGAGATTTTTAAAGGGATGAATACACTTTGGAAGGTAACTAAACCCACTAAACACTTTACCAAGTTACTACGCGTTTTTGTGAAATATCAAGTTCATGATTATTATATAAAGCATATAGTTTTTGCTCTTGGTGGTGTAAAGTGTTTGTTGATGGTTATTGTGATTATTTTGAAAAGAAAATGATATGCTAAATAGCATGGACACCTCCATTTACAAAGGAAACTCTGGCGAAATTTTCTAAAAATTCCAACACATAGAAAATTATTTTCTTACAAGTGTTACAAGTGTATTTTAAACTATGATCTTCCGCAAAAGTCAGTGTGTGACATTAGAATTGTGTGGTATGTGATAGAAGTAATGAGCAGATAAACCGTACGTAGGATACGTGTTATGCATGCACGAGAAACTGATTGTTATCTGTACTTTATTAGGAAGTGCTTGATTCCTGATTATTAGAGTAACTAATCTAACCGAGCAAACCAAGGTGAGTTCACACTCTTTCTAAGGCATGGGATTCTCGGTGGTTGGGAATGGGTTAAAGAACTAAAACGGAACCTGCATATCCTCCTTGGGTAGGATATGTACCGCCATCCTCCATGGGTAGGATGCCAATATTAATCATGCGTATTCTCCTTGGGTAGAATACGTACGTTCGTCCTCCTTGGGTAGGACAACAACCTTAAACTCACTAGCCAAAAATGTGTCATTTAAGTCCCTCATTTTTTTATCGACTTAATCGCCGAGGCCGATGGCAAGCGGGTCCTTAGTTAATAGCGCTATTAGGTTTGACAAACCTCACACCGTGCCGGTCGGACGGGCGTATACTAATGGATCATGGCAAACAGTCAATGATGATAGACATTGACTTAGGGCACAACTTACTTTCGTCAGTAGTCGATATGGTAACGGTCTAGTGGTTCACATGGGGAAGCCCCCACTGATTATGGATATGGGTTGGGGAAAAACAAAGATACTGGTTAACTCGTGGTTTACGAAACAACTTATGGTTTTCCAAACAAACTTCTAAAACTAAACAACCAACTGTGAACTCGCTCAACATTGTTGTTGACTCGTTGTTACATGCCTTGCAGGTCGTTAGGCGCTTATGGAGCTTGCACAGGGAGGAGTGGTCGTTGTGGGACATGGACTGTCGAGTCCCATGTTAAACATTTAAACTTTATGAACTTATTGAACTTATGTTTTGGTTTCACGTTTTATGCTTCCGCTGTTAACTTAAAGTTGGTTACTTTCTTTTGGACACCAATTATATTGTGGTTGGTTTTATTTACTTAATTACGTTGTTCAATATGATTGGTGGCTTGATCCTGGTCATGTCACGCCTCCATGCGGTGATACCATTTGGGTGATCGTGGATCGATTGACCAAGTCTGCACATTTTCTGGCTATCAAGGAAACGGATAAGTTTTCTACTCTAGCAGAAGTCTACCTAAAGGAAGTAGTATCAAGGCACGGAGTGACAACCTCCATCATTTCTGATCGTGACTCACGTTTTACGTCTAAATTGTGGCAATCTATGCACAAGTCCTCTGGCTCTCGATTAGACATGAGCACGGCATATCATCCACAGATGGATGGGCAATCTGAACGCACCATCCAAACCCTTGAAGACATGCTTAGGGCATGTGTAATCGACTTTGGTAATGGCTGGGCAAAACACCTCCCGTTAGTGGAGTTTTCGTATAACAACAGTTACCACACCAGTATCCAGGCCGCTCCGTTCGAGGCATTGTACGGACGGAAGTGCCGATCACCTCTTTGTTGGGCAGAGGTTGGCGACAGTCAAATCAAAGGCCCAGAACTTGTAGTAGATACAACCGAGAGAATTGCTTAGATACGACAACGAATGGCGGCAGCTCGTGACCGTCAGAAAAGCTATGCTGATAAGCGAAGAAAACCACTCGAGTTCCAGGTTGGGGATCGAGTGCTACTTAAAGTCTCACCTTGGAAAGGTATAGTTCGTTTTGGCAAACGAGGCAAACTCAACCCGCGATATGTTGGACCCTTCGAAATCATTGAGAAAATTGGCAAGGTGGCTTACAAGTTGAATCTACCAGCAGAACTCAGCGGAGTTCACAATGTTTTCCATGTGTCGAATCTGAAGAAGTGTCAGTCAGATGAGACCCTCATAGTTCCTCTCAAGGAGCTCACAATCGATGATCAGCTGCGATTCGTCGAGGAACCAGTAGAGATTACTGATCGAGATGTTAAGGTTCTCAAGCATACCAGAATACCTCTTGTTCGAGTTCGTTGGAACTCCCGTCGTGGCCTGGAGTATACCTGGGAACGAGAAGACCAAATGAAACTCAAGTATCCCCAGTTGTTTAAGAAAAGTGCAACCACTACTGAGGCTGAAGCTACTGCAGAATTTCGGGATGAAATTCCAAACCAACGGGGGGATGATGTGACACCCCAGGAAAACCAGGAAACCACGCAACTTAACTAGCTTCCTCAGTAACCACGCGCTAAATTTCGGGACGAAATTTTCTTAACAGGGGGAGAATGTGACAACCCTCATAATTACATGTATCCGTACGATTAATTAATATTAAATTGTGCTTAATGACTGTGCTTAATTACAACTGATGACGTAACTGCTTTATGATTTCTGCATTTTCCAGCTTTTTAACATACTAGTCTTGTGTAGAAAATTGACAGAATGGTCATGTATGCTTTCCTAAGTGTTGGGAATTAAAAGTGTTACAAGTAGTTACATAAAAGACACTATACGGAGTAACTTAGCACTTTAACGAACCGGTATCTAACCGAACAACCGGACATTACCCGGAACACCAAAATATTGCTAGAAACATTGTTTAATTATTCCTTAGCTAGTTATGATCCTCGTACACCATAACACTCACTAGAAATCGACTAACTAAAACATGTAACCTTATACTTGGATTTGAACTATTATTTACATACTTACCATCAAAGTTTCATTTAACCCCCCCCCCATGCCATTTACGGTCCAAGGAGGACCCCACCAAGATCACCACCATACCTCCACACCATACCCACTAGATTTTATTTCTTATTTTATTTAGATCTTTGCTTGATTTGGTGGACATAAACTTGGAAGTAAGATTATAAGTATGGTAGGAAGATTCATGAGATCATCACACAACACAACCTCACTCATCCCTCTCACTCTCTCCTCTCCCTCTCGGCTCACTCTAAGGCCACCACCACCACCACCACCTTGTCACCACCATCATTCCATTTTAAGCTTCATTCAAGTGCAAGAAGGTGATCCATGGAGCTTGGTGTTTGAGGAACTTGAAGAACCTTCATCCTTTGCTTTCATCATCTTTGCTCTAGTGATCTTCCCTAGCCCTTGAGCTAGTTGTAAGCTTCTTGCTACTAGTCTTTACTTCTCTTTTTGTTAGTTAAAAAGATATATATTGTTATGTAACTTAAGAACACTAAAAGAAAATGAACAAGAATCATAAACATAAAGTTATACAAAGATGAAATATAGTAAAACAAAATGAGTTGGTGATCATGTAGATCCGAGATTTACAAATGACCTTTTCTAAACAAACCAAGTTCAAAAGACGGATTTTTGAAAGATCATAACTTTGCTTGCACTTACACCATTTTTGGAAATAGAATAAGTGTAAGAACACTTTATTTACAAGAAGAATTCAAAAGAATAATTTTTGTAGAAAATGTGCACAAGTTGTTAACACCGAGATTCTTTAAAAAATGAGATTTTTAAAGGGATGAATACACTTTGGAAGGTAACTAAACCCACTAAACACTTTACCAAGTTACTACGCGTTTTTGTAAAATATCAAGTTCATGATTATTATATAAAGCATATAGTTTTTGCTCTTGGTGATGTAAAGTGTTTGTTGATGGTTATTGTGATTATTTTGAAAAGAAAATGATATGCTAAATAGCATGGACACCTCCATTTACAAAGGAAACTCTGGCGAAATTTTCTAAAAATTCCAACACATAGAAAATTATTTTCTTACAAGTGTTACAAGTGTATTTTAAACTATGATCTTCCGCAAAAGTCAGTGTGTGACATTAGAATTGTGTGGTATGTGATAGAAGTAATGAGTAGATAAACCGTACGTAGGATACGTGTTATGCATGCACGAGAAACTGATCATTATCTGTACCTTATTAGGACGTGCTTGATTCCTGATTATTAGAGTAACTAATCTAACCGAGCAAACCAAGGTGAGTTCACACTCTTTCTAAGGCATGGGATTCCCGGTGGTTGGGAATGGGTTAAAGAACTAAAACGGAACCTGCATATCCTCCTTGGGTAGGATATCTACCGCCATCCTCCATGGGTAGGATGCCAATATTAATCCTGCGTATTCTCCTTGGGTAGAATACGTACGTTCGTCCTCCTTGGGTAGGACAACAACCTTAAACTCACTAGCCAAAACTGTATCATTTAAGTCCCTCATTTTTTTATCGACTTAATCGCCGAGGCCGATGGCGAGCGGGTTCTTAGTTAATAGCGCTATTAGGTTTGACAAACCTCACACCGTGCCGGTCGGACGGGCGTGTACTAATGGATCATGGCAAACAGTCAATGATGATAGACATTGACTTAGGGCACAACTTACTTTCGTCAGTAGTCGATATGGTAACGGTCTAGTGGTTCACATGAGGAAGCCCCCACTGATTATGGATATGGGTTGGGGAAAAACAAAGATACTGGTTAACTCGTGGTTTACGAAACAACTTATGGTTTTCCAAACAAACTTCTAAAACTAAACAACCAACTGTGAACTCGCTCAACATTGTTGTTGACTCGTTGTTACATGCCTTGCAGGTCGTTAGGCGCTTATGGAGCTTGCACAGGGAGGAGTGGTCGTTGTGGGACATGGACTGTCGAGTCCCATGTTAAACATTTAAACTTTATGAACTTATTGAACTTATGTTTTGGTTTCACGTTTTATGTTTCCGCTGTTAACTTAAAGTTGGTTACTTTCTTTTGGACACCAATTATATTGTGGTTGGTTTTATTTACTTAATTACGTTGTTCAATATGATTGGTGGCTTGATCCTGGTCATGACACGCCTCCATGCGGTGATACTCCGCTTGTGGATTTTCGGGGTGTGACAACCCGAGTGTAAAAATTACAATTATTAGGACCACGCGTGTAATTTGTGAACCATTGGGACCAAGTCTGCAATTTTCGCAAACCACAGGGACCAACCAAGCATTTAACTCAAACTTAAAAGTAAATATATTAATAAACTATTATATTATAATATTAAAATAATAAAATATGAAAAAACTATAAATTATTATAAATTTAAAATCACTATTCATGGCCCTTCGTAAAATATATATAATATACAATAGTGGGCTTTAAATTATTAACGAACCATGTTTATTTTTAAAATTTTCAATCTAACTAGTTAAATTTCCGTCCGCGCGTTGCGGCGGGGCCCCGATGACTGCAAAACGCGCGTCAGTAACGGCAAGCAGATACCGAATATCAAAACATAAATAAAAAAGTCGTGAAAAGGATAGTCAACCCGTCCTAAAAAAAGCGATTTTAAATAACCTAATATATAATAATAGGACCCACACGTCCTACACGTTGGAAATTCTGCTGTTTTCAGTTCAGTTATTACGGTGCTAACACGTTAAAATATGGATGACCTCGGTACCTGTAATGGCACCGAAAGTGCCCGATCCGGAAAATCATCGAAATTAGGTACCGGCACCGAAAATGCTCGGTACAATACGGTATGGTATTTGAACGTAAAAACCAGTAAATATAGGTATGATGTTAGACCGGTGTCGAACCGAAAGTAACGATTCTGAAAACGGAAAAAGGTGGGTGCCAAATTGGTACCAAAAATGATTTGGTATAGTAAATTTGGTAACGATACGATACCGGTTTGATTACAGGATTTGATACGATTTGCTCATAAATAATATAAATATCCAAGTTAATTTTACATGCTACAATTCATTCATTATGTAAAAAGACAAAAAAATAAAGCAAAATAAGTTGTAGTGTATATAAAACCTCATTCAAACGAAATACAGTTTCCTTATTGTGTGTATGAAAAGTAATCTAAACTGTGCAATTACTTGCATTGGTACGTTGCTACAGGATTTGATGAGCTCGGTACCAACCGGTACCGAAAATACCTTTACCGAAATCCCAAAAAATGGGTACCGGTACCGAATATACCTGGTACAGTACGACTTGATACGTTCGGTACTGGTACGACACCGGTATTTGAGGGTAAAACCCGATGAATACCGGTGCCGAACGGATACCAAAAATACACCCAGTTTGGTAAATTTGATACCAGTACTGGTATCCGATACTATTCATTTACTTTTCATTTAATACTCTTTCTAATTTTAATATTTATTTAATTATATATATCAATTACCATTGTGTGTTTGCTACAACCTTCCTTTTGTCCTTTTGTTTTTGCCACATAAGTTTTAAGACTCCGTTTTGATACCTGTTTGATCTTGACTATTTACCTACGAGAAAAAGCCACCGTTACCCATTATCCTCCCACAAGAATATATAACCTTAATGTGTAGCAACCTTTTTTTCCCCTATTCTTATTGTTTTCATTTATTTAAGTTTTGAAGTCTTTTTTATACAAGCTTTAATTTGTTTTCGATTTTATGACATTATTAACTTTTCTATGTATTTTATTTTCTTTTTGTAACTTTTAGTATACGATGTTTAAAAAAAAATCTGAGTTTTGTTATTGCGACGTGTTTATTTTCATCTACATCTCATTATAAGTTTTGCTCAAAATCGAGTTGTGAATAATATTGTACAAGTGACGCGGTTTACCATTTTCATTATTTATTTTCTTAAAATTAACTTTTGATGTATGAAGTTTAATAAAATTCCGAGTATGATGTTACGACGCGTTTATTTTTATCTACGACTCAACCGAAATTTTACTCAAAACCAAGTTGCTGACAGTATTGTACAAGTGACACGGTGTACCATTTTTGTTATTTTAACAATGTACAGTTGCACAATGCTTATTTTAATCAAAGTTTCTCGAAAACTTTTATTAAAAATATAATTGATATTTTTTGTTCTTTACCATGATGAATTGACCAGATTCCGATCGAATAACATCTAAACCCATTTTTGGTTGCTACTATTCATAATCAGTATAAATTGTATTTGCACGGTATTCGTTTTTATCCCTTCTGGTGCTATATCATAAGTTTCCATATCGTACTAGTGTTGTAATAAACCAAACCGATATAAAAAAAAAACCCGCCGCAACGCGCGGAAAAACCCTCTAGTTAATATATATAGGAGAATAACTATTAAAGCCCCATGTCCAATTAATTAATTTCAATTATCTAACCTAAACTAAAAGAAAGGCTGCATATTACATCGATTCCATATATGAGAATAGGATTTTTTTTTTTTTTTGAAGGGTGACTTTCAATATGTACCTGACCATTGGTCACCGGGTTCCCGTCTAGGACGGTTACCCGTCAGCCCAGCTTTCGCAGACGCGATGTTCTATCGGGCCCCGGCTGCCGCTCTGACTGACCTTCGCCCGGAAACCATACTGCCCCCACACGAGAGACTCGCTGGGGTAACAGCTGGGTAAAACCGGGTTGCCCTCAAGACCGCACCATGCCTCGGTAGGATACGGTCTATCATTGGGACGTCCCCCCCCCTAAGACCACGAGTAGGAGTCGAACCGGTGACCTCCCAAAGGAGGAGCCGGCCCAACATACCCAATGGGAACCACTGGGCCACGGAGGGAGGATTATATATGAGAATAGGATGGTAACTAAAATATGCTATATTGAAAACGTTATAAATAAATCATTTTCAAAATGTGAAAATACATAGGGAACAACTATAAAATATGTATTTGTACGAGATTTTGTATGAAATTAAACTGGATTTTCTTCAAAAAAGCTGAAAAACACGTTGATCGGGTGTTTGAATCATTGATTGGTGACGAAAATCGCACTATAATGTAGTGATTATTGAGATAGAAAGTGAAGAAATGGTTGAAGATGGTGGGTTTTGAAAATGGTGGGTTTTGATGTTACTAGGAAGAAGAAGAGGATAACCCTTCCTCTTTATTTTAAATTTTGCCACATGTTCTAATCCTATTGCTTTCTATCCTTTCTAGCCAAAATAAACTTCCTATTTGATCCTCACTCATATAATATAAATAAACTAGTTGATGCCCCGCCCACATTGCGGGGCGATGGCCGAATAATTCTCAATCAATTAAAAAAACACTATTATAGTTTTGTTAGGAAAAAAACTAAAACGATGACAAGACCGTAGTTCTGAGCTCAGGGCAAAACTGTAGTTTGTCAGGATTAATGAGCGAGTGTTAGGCAGCTCTTTGACGTGGAAAAAAATTAAATCATGTCAACCAATTAAAAAAACACTTTTATAGTTTTGCTAAAAAAAACTAAAACGATAGCAATACTGTAATTTGAACTGAGGGCAAAGTTGTATTTGTTGACATGGGTAAAATCGTAATTTGCCAAAAGTTAAAGTGATGACAATACTATAAATTTGAACCAGAGACAAAATCGTAATGTAACTTTGCACTAAGGACAAAATCATAATTTTAAGCTGGGGACAAAACTATATTTTTAATTTGAACTGGGGCAAAATCAAAATTTTGAACTTAGGGCAAAATCGTAATTTTGAATTGGGGGGCAAAAGCATACTTTTATTTTGAACCGGGCAAAAACGTAATTTTAACCTGAAGGCGAAATCATAATTTTTGAAACGGGGCGAAAATGCAAAATCGTCATTTTTAGTTTAGGGTAAAAGCAAAAATTTATTTTGAACTGAGGCCAAAATTGTAATTGTAATATGGGGATAAAAGCATAATTTTGAAACGAGGGCAAAATCGTAATTTTGAGCGAGGGACAAAAACAAAATTTTATTTTGAAGTGGGGGAAAAAACGTAATTTCATTTAAAATTAAGAACGAAACCGTAATTTTAAAACGAATATAAAAGAATAAAATGGTTGGTCTAATAAAGAGCTGCGTCACACTATTCCCCTAAGATGCTCTTGTATATGTAGGAAATTTCAAGTACATTGGCTTTTATTATGTAATTCAACTGGACTTTTTTTTTGAACGATAACTTTCTTTAAGAGTGACCCTTAGTCACACCTGCCAATTAAGGCAAGCCTAGCCCACCAGGCCCGCACCAGACTATGTTGTCTGAACCGGGTCCACGCTGGTGTTGTCCGGGCGTGGGCTAGCGCTCCTCCGGAAACCGTACTGCTTCTACACGAGTTGCCTCGCTAGAATAACAGCGGGATGAAAACCGGAGTGACGCTCAGGATCAAACCCTCCTCGGTGGGTTTTTCACCATCATTGCGCATGGGTGTCCTACCCTCTTTCGCCATAAGCGGGAGTCGAACCGGTGACCTCTAGGAGGACAAACCGGCCCCCAACCACTGGGCTATGAGGGCAAGTACTAATTCAACTGGACTTGATCCGAAAATTTTGACTCCTTGTTGTAAACTCAAAAAAAAAAAACATATAATTATACAAAAAGCCCAATAGTTGGGCTTCTCCCAAAATCAATATGCTGACTTCGGCCCATCTCACTGGGCTTCAACCCTAAATTCCAATATCAACCGTCAAGTTTGACAATTTTCCCAATGGGCCCCTCTACTTTTCAACACGTTGAACAATTTCAACAAAACACTTTTCACTAATCCACAAATTAGTAAAAATAAATCAAAAGCGTCCACACGACAATCCTTCCCCACGCGCACATTCTACACCCTTCTCCACGTACCAATCAAACCCCAACTCAAGAATCATCAAACCTCCATCATTGGCGGTACTCCTCACGCGCCCATATTCACGTACACAACTTAAAACAATACTGTTATTTTAACATTATTTACAAAACCACTATCCAAAAAGCTTTCAATATTATTTATTATTATTATTTTCATTTTCACTGTGTGTGTGTTTTTCAAGTGTGAAACAACAGGTGTAAATAGCTTCTAAAGAATTAGGGTTTCAAAAAGCAAGAAGAAGAAGAAGAAAAACATCTGGAATTGATGCTGTTGAAGCTGTTGAAGTTGTTCATCTTTGCATTCTGCAAAACCCTGACCGTTTGATTTTGTTAATTGATGTGCTATTTTGCTGAAATTTACTAAAATTAGACGATACGAAAGTTCGAAACCCTAGTTATTCGATTTTGGAGGTTTGAAGGTGTTTAGGATGTTATTGAAGTAAGTTATTTGGTTCAATTGGTTATCTGTTTACTGTGTGTGTAGTTTTAGTATAATTTGTGTGTTTTTTTTAGTGTTGGTTGTTGAATTGGTTTTGACTTGATTGATTGATTGTTTGTTTTGGTTGTGTGAATTGTGTGGAGTAGTTGAAGGTTTAGAGGGGAAGGAGGAGGAAGATATGGATGGGGAGGATAAGAAGGTAATGTTGGCATGTGTAATTTCGGGGACGGTTTTCGCGGTGTTGGGGTCGGCTTCGTTTGCGATACTTTGGGCGGTTAATTGGCGGCCGTGGCGGATTTACAGGTACTTTGTCATTACTTCATTTTGGCTGACAATGAGAAATGCAATTACCTAATGAAAAACAGATATTGGACTTGTTAATAATGGTGGTTGATGAGCTTGCGTGTGAATTGTGATTGTAAAAAGGCGAAAATTAGGTGACTTGAGAATGTTGCTAATGGAATTTTGTAAGCATTGATAACTTTTGGGGTTGCAAGACTAATGGATGATATGAAAGTATATACACTTATAAACATTGAAAGTTTTGTTCTTTCTGCATTTTGAATACATGACCAAAACATAGTCAAACAAACACATTCTTGAGTAGTTTCTTTTAGTCGTTTGAAATGTATTAAAGTCTATATGAAACGAGGAAGAACCTTTATACATGCTACTATTCTAGATCATAGAAGTTCACATGCTGTACTATCAACTATGTTGTACCCAACCTTAAGTGGGAAAAACACCAAATGAGAAGAATACTCAAAATCTCGTCTTTTTTGATAGTTTCATTTCTGCATACTTGGTGAACCAAATGCCAGTTAATGGTCCAATGCAGAAAGCATATGATAGAAACATGTTACGGTTTTACCTCCTCCAGGTGTCTATCATGCCTATGTCTATGTTAGGGGGGGCAATTATGACCCAAAGTCTTTGATATGGGTCATTTTGGGTTATTTATAAGATATTATGGGTGGGTTTGGGTAAAGTAATTTAAGTTAAAGGGTCAAAATGGGTTGATTAAAAAAAATAAAGGAGTATCTACGGGTCGACAATTCTGAAGGGACGGGTTCTCTAGGGTTGAGAATTTTGAACGGGTTCTCTAGGGTTAGTGAAGACAACAGTGTTCATCACTCATCAATTCATCACTCACATCAGCGACTTCATCATCAATTCTGAAGACAACACCCTCGACTTCATCTGGCCGCTACCCCCGTCAATCATCAGTTTAGTTGGGGATTTCTTTTCTTTTCTTTTCAATTGGGTTATAAGGCTCTTGAATTAGGGTCTGACCTAAACAACCCACTTCTTGATTCGTGATTTGAACAATTGATTGATGTTAATTGGACCAAGTAGCCAGTAGGGCACGACTGCCGTTCAAATCACCAGCCACAGAAATAGCCACAAAAAATTTAGGGGGTCAATGTTATCTTGGTAATTGTTTTACTGAGTTTGAATGAAAATTAGTCTGTCAGATATGTAATTACTTGGGTGGGTTATCGGGTTTTCCCCGAAATTGGTGGTGGACTCCGGTTACTCTCGGAGTACTCCGTTTGTCCAGTGGGTGCCCCGAGAGTGCTCGGGATTGAGTTTGTTGGCCGTTAAAAAAAAAAAAGATATGTAATTACTTTGAAGTATGTTTTAGAGTGATATGTAAATATATAAATAAAGTCTAGTTGTCCAATTAGTGTAAAGAGCCAAAGTTAGAAATAGTGTAGATAAAGTCTGTGTTTGGATGAAAACGTAGACGATGAAATCAACAGTGAAAGGCGTGTGCTCAAAATCCGTGGTAGGTGATCTTTAGGCCATGAGGTATGGGGCTTGGGTTGGGGGAAAACGCCCAAGCCACCACCCCGGGGGCTTGGGTTGGGGCTTGGGTTTGGGCGTGGCCCCCTTTGGCGTGGGTTTGAAGCCGGGCGTGGGGCGGGCTAGCAAGTGACATGGCGGGCTCTCAATGGCCATGTGTCAACTCATGCCCCCAACCCAAGCCCCACCATACCCCATGGGCGTGGTTTTTTTTTCCCATTCCACATGTCAATCAATGCCCAACCCAAGCCCCACCATACCCCACGGTCTTAGGTGACTCGTAAACTGATTTTACTTAATTTGTATGTTAATTAATCTGTCCAGCATGCTTAACCCATGAATGTGATAAAACCGGTATCATCTAATTTAGTTATTAGTTTGAAGCAAAGATTACCTTTTTTAACTTAGCTCTGTTAGATTTGCAAAATGATGTTCAGTATATACTTTCTATAGAGCATAATGTTGTGAATTTGTGTTACTGTAATGATAAAAAAGTCAACCCTGTGTATCATGTATGTAAATTGTAATGGTGAATTAAAATGTAATGTTCGGATCTATTAGCTGTTGGTGCTGTATAGTGCTTTACGAAATGTGATAAATTATACTTGTTGATTCCTTATTTTGTTTACAGTTTATAATCTAATCAACAATATGAGTTTATAATTCCCGCCTGTCACGCGGGTGACCCGGGTTCGATCCCTGGCAACGGCGTACTTATTTTTTGTATACACAAACAACAATGCAGAAAAGGGCATAAAGGACAATTCATTTTCTGTCAGTTCAAAGATATATAAAATCATGTTTCATTCTATTGATTTATAAACTTAAGTCTGCAACAGATTGTACATGAAGTTCAAAACCACTATGACCCGGACCCGACCCGACCCGAAACCCGTTCTGACCCGGACCCGTTTCGACCCGAACCAAAACAACCCTTTTTTATAATTGACCCGTTTTGACCCGAACCCGTTTTGACCCATGACCCGACCCGACCTGACCCGACCCGTTTGCCAGGTCTAGTCTATGTAAAGGAACTTTTAAACTAACACCATTAGTTTGTTTTTTGACATTCTTATTTTACTGCTTTACGCAATCCTAATTGGTTTAAATTATTAATTTATTATATGAGCTTTTTTTGCCAATATCAGTTGGATCTATGCTAGAAAATGGCCAAGTTTCTTACAAGGGCCTCAACTGGGAATATTATGTGGTTTTCTTTCCCTGTGTGCATGGATAGCTGTCATTTCTCCAATTATAGTTCTAATCTCATGGGGATGTTGGTTAATTATAATACTGGGGCGAGATATCATCGGTTTAGCAGTCATCATGGCTGGAACAGCTCTGCTTCTAGCATTCTATTCAATCATGCTTTGGTGGAGAACACAATGGCAGAGCTCAAGTACGTCTCTCTTGCAATTTTTCTTTTTTTCAAACATAAATGAAAATAGATGATGTAGCGTTTTCATGTTTATGTTCTTGAAATAGGGGCGGTTGCTGTTCTTCTACTTCTGGCCGTTGCATTGCTATGTGCATACGAACTGTGTGCAGTTTATGTGACAGCTGGCTCAACTGCTCCGCAACGGTATTCACCTTCTGGATTCTTCTTTGGGGTGTCAGCAATTGCTTTAGCAATCAATATGCTCTTCATTTGCAGAATGGTCTTTAATGGTAGGTTCTTACTTCTTATTGAGTTTGATTTTTGTAATATTAGTTTTTGTGCCTGTCTATATTAATTATATTTTTAAGTGTGAATTTCTACAGGTAACGGTTTGCTTTGGCTAGAGAAATACCATCCAATTCAAGGTGGTGCAAATGAGAATGGTGAAACAACCAGTCTATGTTTTCAACTGTACAATTGCTAAGGGAATTAAGTGATAAAAAGTGCAAGTTCTTGAGGCCAAGTTCTGGAGGAATGGATCCAGAAAAAGAATTGTATGAAAGGTCTAGATACCTTAACCGAGTCATGGAACCAATGAACACGGGAATGGATCCATTAAAGAAAATTTGTGGACAGGTCAAGATATTTTAACCAAGTCATGGAACCAATGAACATGGGAATGACTCCACTAAAAGAATTTATGGAGAGGTCAAGATACCTTAATTTAGTCATAGAGCCATTCAACATAGAAATGGTTCCATTAAATGAATTCCCCTGAAGGTCTAAATGACTCAAGTAGCTTAAGTTAAACAATGAAGGGCTAATCCTACCTTCAAGATCTCCAGAGCTCAAGTCAAGGCTTGTGACGTGCCCTGTTCGGCTGTTGCAAGTGACTCCACCCCATTTACAACAATCCTTGGTTGTTTCTTCATCAACTGCCCATGTAGCCAGAAGGTCGTACGGGTCTTGATCAATGTATGATTTGAAATCAAGAAGAGCATTCCTCTCCTTGTCGATGCACTGAGGAGCTGCTCCTTTTGTTGCTGCCACCAGAATGATGGTTGTCGCCTTTAACCATAGCAACAAAACAAGACGCATAAGCTTATGGAAAATATTATTTCTCATAATGTTGTTTCAAAGTGTGTTGATATTTTTATATGATATATCAGTTCCCATAGCAAGCTTTATATAAACTCGAGTTTGAATCATTAAGCACGCAACCTCAATCGGATGTGTGAAATGTCTTGGTCAATATAGGCGAGGTCCGTGAGAAGAGGTGTGACATTAACTTCCTGGGCCATTGGTCCAATTAGCTAGTAGTGTAGTTGGAGTACTTATGAACAGGAAAATACACACAACTTCTAGTGCTTGTGTTAGTAAAGTTGAAGTCCATGGCTTTATAGCCTAGTGGTATTTTTGTGGTGGGATAAGACTTTGGGACCAGTGGGTTCTGGGTTCGATTCCCATAAGAGGGTTTTTCCCATATTTATTGGGTTTCCTCCTGAATTAGTGTATAGGCATTATGCTTAGTGGAGATGGATATGATCGGGTGGTTTACGCTGGTGGCACGATGATACTCCAGTGATCCGTCAGTGATCCAAATTTTCCGTTCAAAAAAAAAATAGTAAAGTTAAAGCATTATAACTTCAATCTTTTTCACTGATCCCTTCACATTATATCAAAACTCTTCAATCTTTTTCACTGATCCCTTCACATTATATCAAAACTAAAAAGTGTGGTTTTACCATAATACATGCAAAATATGGCTGTTTATAGGAAACACAATACCCACACTACTCCACTGTGTAATTAATATCTCGTTACCAATTGGAATCAATATCACTAAAAAGGCAACACATCCAATATTAAGCCACGTGTTGCATTACAAAACTTCACATTTTTTTCCAGGTTTTAACAAACAACTTTAATTTTTTTTTTAACGGCAAAATGTAAAGCAAACAACTTTAAATAATGCGTTTATACAAACCAATTCTTAGATTTTAGTGCCAATTTTAGCAAACAGGTTACAAAATGTTTACGTATGTTTCAAAAACACTCACATGCAGTGGCGGAACTAGACCTTTAACTCAGGGGTATCCCAAAATTTTTTAGGGGTGTCCTCGTACTTGTTCAGGGGTGTCCTGTGTATAAAAATCGGAATTTTTTTTTTACACTACTGGTAAAAACTTGAACCGTAGCCCAGGCTACGCCCGTTTACACTACAGGCCCGCCCCTGCTCACATGGCATCTTATTTGTAATTGTAGTCTACATGGCATATAACGTGTTTTGTAACTAATTTTAAGGATTAGGATCAAATACAAAGGATTTTAATTGTAAGAAGGGTACAAAAGCTCCTAAAAAAACCCACTACAAAAAAAATTAAACATCCACCACCACCCAAAAACCTAAACCCCCACCCCCTCCCCCATCAGCAACCCCCCCCCCCCCCCCCCCCTCCAAAAATTTATTTATTTATTATTATTATTATTTTTTTTTTTTTTTTTGCCGAGGGGTGGGGGTTTAGGTATTTGGGTGGGGGTGGGTGTTTAGTTTTTCGGTAGAAAAAACACACGTAGCAATTGCCCTTTGCTACGGCTTTGTTTTTTGCTACCGCTTCCATTTGTTTGCTACCGCTTTGCTACAACTTTTTTGTCACCATTTTGCCACCGCTTCCATTTGTTTGCCACCATTTTGCTACCGCTTTCCGTTTGTTTGCGACCTTTTTATCACCATTTTGACATTTATTTATTTATTATACTTGCTACTTTATATCTATTTTATACCTACCAGAAGAACTTAAAAATGTAACCATCTATGAAATTTGAAAATCATAACAAATATCCAATGTTCCTAGTAATAAAACATCCAAATCGAACATCAAATATCCCAAATTAAAACATGTAAATCAAAACATCAAATATGTTGGAACTGCACTTTTGTAGTGAATCATACAAGCTAACTTTTTCACTCTTTAATCAACTGCACGCTTTTCTGCAGCAAACATTGCTTCTCTTTGCTCAGCATTTGAATAGAAAAATCCAACATTTATTTCGCTGAAAGAACAAGCTAACTTAGTATTGTCATGTTTCAAAATTAGTAGAGCCGAAAGAGAACAAAATACGTTGGAAAATGATAGAGCCGAAAGTGAACAAAATACGTTGGAAAATGATTAACGTACCTGCTGACGCATGGTTGAAAACTCAGGGTGATGGCTGCAGTTACGACCTTAAACATTCTGGGACAAATACCCAGGGGCGGACTTATGTACAAAGTACGGGTTCCCGGGAACCCAGTCTTTTTTTAATTTTTAGTGTAAATATATATAAGAAGCTGAAAAGGAACCCATAAGTATATTATAAAAGGAACCCATAAACATAAAAGGCGTTGGTTCCACTGGTTATGCCCGCGCTTTTCTTCCTAACCCACCCGAGTTCGAATCCCGTAACTACAGTTTTTGTCCGTTTTTTTTTTAAATTTCTCTTTTAATTTTTTTTCTTTAAAGTAATAAAACATTAAAACCCATTTAGGGTTATATCAGAAAACATACGCCGCACACAAACAAGCAGCGAACAGAGTTCAAACAACATCAGCAGGCAGCAGCTCCGCCTCCGCCCTCGCCCTCCGGCTGCTCCGCCTCCGCCTCCGGCTGCTCCGCCTCCGACGATTGCTGCCGAAACTTTGTTTTTCTTATACGATTATCATCAGCGAATCAGCGATTAAGGTTAGTTTTATACGATTAATTGATTATCAATTTATCATCATCTCAGTGATTACAGTTTGTGTTGTGACTTGTGAGTAATTTGGGAGTTTGAGTGATGAAGTGGATGTGTAATCTGTTTGTTTTTCGTTAATTTGTTGCAGTATTATTATTATTGTTATTTTTTGTGATTATGTTTTGGGGATTTGAAAGGTAGATGTTTGATTAGCTTGTTTGAATTCAAATTCTGGGTTTTTAGTGATGAATTGAGGCGGATATAGTTTGTTTGGATAATTAATTAATTGAAGTCTGGTTGGTAGTATTTTGCAGTAATGTAAATATGTAATTATGTTTTTGGGATATGAAAGTTAGGTGATTATTTAGCATTTGTGTTTTCTTTAAAAGATGTAATTATTTGAGCAATATAATTACTGTATTTGGTGGATTAGTTGATTTGTAATATTGTTTTTTTTTTTTTTTTTTTTTTGCATTTTCTTTTTCTAGTGATTATGTTTTTCAGTTTTTATTGTAATGTAATTAGCTTTAGGAGTAAACTAGTAAAGTAGTAATTAGTTCAACCGAAAAAATAGTGTTATAACTTATATGGATAATGTGCTCAGTTTATATTTTAGCTGATGTTAGGTGGTTTTAGAATATTTGTTTTATCTAGTTCTGTTACAAGATCCTTGGTGTGATGTGGTGGAGATTATATGGACTTTATTTGCAGTCATACGATAATTGTTAAATGTTAACTTAACTGAGTTTATGAGAATGTAAGGTGTATAATTGTTAACAATAACATATACTGATTGTTCTTAACCAAGCCTTGTATTTTACTGTTGCTAATAAGTTAACATGATTGTTTTTTTGGTAATGACATAAACGGTTGATACAAAGCTTGTTAACATTAACTCTTCTGTGTGTTTTTTATAATTAATATTGTCCCTCTAGAATTAGTTGGGTAATGGTCAAATTGGGCTTGGGTCAAAATCAGGTTTGGTTGTTCCATCAGCATCGTTTGGTCCTTTTTTTTATAGTTTCATAAACTATCAATAATACCATACCATCGAGCCGGGGGGTCTCACTGGAAGCAGCCTCTCTATTCCTACGGGGTAGAGGTAAGGCTGTCTACATCTTACCCTCCTCAGACCCTACCTTAGCTTTGCTATTGGTGGGATTTACTGAGTATGATGATGATGATGATCGTATTTTATATTGTGTTCTTAAATTTCTAATGACGATTTTCTTTTCATCATTGTATCGTACTTTTAGTATGTGATGAACCTTACCCGATCCGAACTATCGAACCGACCCGAAATTCTTTATGTTCAGTTACATGAAATTGGAGTATCTAAAAAAGTGAACCCAGTGAAAAATATTCCTGGATCCGCCACTGCAAATACCTTCTTGTTTCTAGAAAATAAAAAAGGTTATCTGTTAGTAGATACTCCAAGTTTCAACAATATATGAGAAAACACATGAAGCTGCAGAGATAGAAATTCGATCACAAAACTTACAGCACTTGGGAGACGGGTCCACAACATTTGCCATGTCATCATTTTGAAGAGTAAACACATGAGATTAAAATCACAATAAGAGAAATGAAATGCAAAACCATAAGTCATAGTCCTAAACATACGTGCACAACCGGAACGGAATATCTACTAGAAAGAAGACCGTAAGCAAGTTTGGTTCTGCCACACAAAGTAAAAAACCAAAAGATTTACACTGCATATTCAGGTCTACAGTTGGATTAGCAGAGTGAAGACAAGATAATATAAAACTTGTGGAAACTGAACAAATATAAATATAAAGCCATCGAAAAAAAATAGTATGTTGACCGTGAGCAAAACGAATAAGTCATCTATTTATAGCAACTACAAATTCACAATATTACACAAAAGATCTAAACAAACTAGCCCTAAGTGTCAATTTGAGAACGCACATTAGCTAATAATTTGTGGTTACATCTCAAACCGATGCTCAAATCGATCTGTGATTGAAAAACTAGCCCTAAATGACCATTTGAGAAGTAATTTCATAATCATTAGCTAGAAATTAATGATTATTATCTCAAAAAACGTTTCTGATGCTCAAATCGATTTTTAATAGAGAAACTAGCCCTAGATGTCAATTTGAGCGGCAGGCCGGCAGTTTCATAAACATAAAGTAACAATTTGTGCTTATTATCTCAAAAATTGTTTTTGATGCTCTATTTCCCTCTGTTTGTTCGCTTCCAATTGTAAATTTTACCAAAGCTTTTATATGTATCAACTCTTGCCCCCTAATTTTTTTTCCTAAAAACTTTCGGCACCTGTTTAAAAGTTGAAGATCTGGCAGTTTGTGGTTATCATCTTAAAAAGACTTTATACAGCTCAATTAAACCTCTGGAATCTATCTATGATTGAGATTTTACCGTGATCTTGAACTCGGTAGGTGAAATTGCTGGTGTTTCTTCGTTGATTTTTCAATTTCGTCTCCAAAACTCCATCTTCAGTGCCTGAGCAAATCAATAAACACGATTAGATATGTTTAGAGAGAGAAAACGGTTGAATATGAGAGAGAGAGAGAGAGAGTACCTGGAGATGGAAATCACTACAAACCAATTACTCATAATGAAATCACTACAC
Source organism: Helianthus tuberosus (assembly GCA_030545235.1). Lineage (NCBI taxonomy): Eukaryota > Viridiplantae > Streptophyta > Magnoliopsida > Asterales > Asteraceae > Helianthus > Helianthus tuberosus. The sequence continues at coordinate 10,199,205 of CM060362.1, forward strand.
CATTGGCCCGTGCTAAAACCGAAGGCGCTCTTTGAACTCGTGTTAAAAAGAATGGTTGCTACTTTACATGCTAGGCTTTGCAGGCTAAACCAAGACAACACTAGTCTTTGACCCGTTTATTGAATAAAACGACCAAGCATTGACACACGCTTAACATCATGTAACCTTAGCACAATGTGCTTAGCTCATTAACATATCAAACAAGCCAACGGGGTGGTAACCAAGTTGTAAACATGTTAAATCATATTGTAAAAGATATATGAATCAGTATAGGAAGAGGCTGCAGTATCATAGAGCAGTGTACTATATGCTACTGGATAGCTTTCACATAAAAAAACTTCAGGCACTAAAAGATCAAAACCTATATATATGTCAACATAAACATACTATTAATCATCTAGAACCAGCACAAGAAGAGACTGCAATATCATACAGCACTAGCGACATGTTTAATGTCTGTTGTTCAAGTTTCATTACCGAACAGAACAAAATAAACCGCAAACACAAGATCGCTAAGGCCGTTGATACAAACAATCCAATTGACTTCTTATATGCAACATTATCAACCTGACTTAAATCCCAAAGATTATAATTGTATCAAGACTTGTTGTCTAAACTCCATATCCATAAAATCTAACAGTTTTGCTACAAGAAACCATATACTCTTGTCTGTTAGCCATAGATCCATGTTCTAGCTAATTAAATAGCACCTTAAATTATATAATATAACTACAAATCATAATCGTAAAATCATCTTCAAACAAACACATAAGCAAAGCATAATTTATCAAACAGAATCCATTCAAAATAAAGGTCATAACAAAAGTAGAGTAAAAGCATTAAGCTCTGTAAAACGATAACCAAAACTTAATCGATCTCTTGAAGAGAAGCACCAGCAGCAACATCTTCAGCACTAAACTTCCCCTCACTCTTATCAGCAGCACGCCTCTTCGCCTTCCTCTCAAGCAAATTGAGAGCCAGTTGAGTAATTAACCAAGTCGACTGTTCATGTTTGTTTGTTTATTAAAAAAACAAATTACAGGCCTATAATATGTTCCTACCAATCGTTACAAAAGGCACAATCGAATCAACATTTTAACTGATCACAAAAATCACAAATTGAGAAGATAATCATACCTGAGATCACGAATTACAGGCCTATTATCTGTTCTGGAACAGTCGTTGGAGTTTTGCTCTGAAGTATTATTCACATCGTGTCGTTCACATCTCTGAATTGATTGAGTTTTGCTGCTGAATATTTTGACGATTGAATTGCCTAACCTAGGGTTTAGATTGACGATTGAATTGTATAAACTAGGGTTTAGATTGACGGGTGAATCGATGAATCTAGGTTTGGATTTGATTAACCATTTGATCGAAGTGTGAGGAGATGAGGAGAGAAGAAGAATCTAGGGTTTACGATTTGATAGAAGTTCACAGAGCTATTTTGAGGAGATGAGCAGAAGAATAGGTATGAGGTATGAGGCCATGGGGTATGGGTCTTGGGTTTGGGAGAAAACGCCCAAGCCATCATCCCGGGTGGGCTTGGGTTGGGGCGTGGCCTTTGGGGCTTGGGTTTCAAGCCAGGCGTGGGGCGGGGGAAGTGAGCTGACATGACGGGCTGTGTATGGCCAAAAGAAAAGAACCGTTGGGCTAGCCGTTGGCCAACGGCTATATTAATAAATAAAAAAAATTCTTCCATTTTTTCACTATAAAACTCACATTTTTCTTTCATTTTTTACCACATTCAACCACATCTTTACTATAAAACTCACATTCTCCTTCTACAAAACGAAAAAATGCATCCTTACAACCGTCCTTTTGACCCGAGCAACCCGTATGGGCGACTATCCCTATTGGTAGCGAAACTAACTCGTCTTCAAAAAGGTCAAGGGTCTCGTCCCAAGCCCAATCTGATGCACGAGATCAAGAGTTAGAGGACCTTTTGGATGATTCGCCAAGCCCAAACCGGCCTGAGTATGGAAGAAATGCCTCAAGAAGGCGTGCTCAAAAATCTAGATCTGAAACGGCATCGCCTTCAGCTGGGAGCTCTGGCTCGCGTAGGGGAATATACAGCGAGCAGTTGGATGACATTTCATGCAAGATGGATACATTCAACGTATTCCAACAACAAAGGGCCGAAATACGAAGGAACAAAGAAAAACGAGATGATATGAAATTTCTAACCCAGTCCATTGATCACCTACAGGGTGACGAGTTACAACTAGTCTTGGCGATGAGAGAAGAGATAAAAAACAAATATAAAAGTTAGGAAATTTTAATGTTTTTGTAATTTTCTTTATTTAAAAATATTAAAAAAAATTAAATTTGTTGTTTTAAATATTGAAATAGCCCGCTGGGTCAGCCCAGCGGGTCAGCCCAGCTCCAGCCCACCAAACCCATGCCCCAAACCCCCGCCCCGCCATACCGTGTTGAATGTGGGTTTGCCCATGTCTGCCACCCCATTCCATGTGTCAACCAATGCCCAACCCACGCCCCAACCCAAGCCTCACCATACCCCATGCCCTAAGGGTAAATTAAGTATTCATATGTTGCCACCACCAAGACGTTGGCAATTCAACGTATTTTTTACACTAACACTCTGTTCCCGAGTCTCATTTAATAGGGGGAGGGAAAAGAGATGAAAATATAAAAAATCATGTTCTCGAGTTTCATTTAACAGGGGGAGGGGAGAGGAGGGAATATGAGAGAAAATGGAAGAAAATATGACCGTATATTCATCCTCCCAAATTGGAAAGATTAGGAGAGAAAATTTTCCTTCCCCTCCCCTTGTTAAATGAGGCTCAGAAACATAGTGTAAGAGCATCCCCAACAAGGGAAGAGGCGTTTTTTGATGTTTTTATTGTGCCAAGTTGGCAATGTCCCACCAATCACACACATTCTCTCTCTTGCTCCATATTATCATCCAAAAACAACACTCTCTCTCTCTTCTCTCCCCTTTCCTCCTTCCCTCTCACAACACCTTTCTCTCTCCTCAAATACATGTTTTTCTCTACATACACCACCACACCTTCTCTCATCCACCTCACCTTTCTCTCTCCTTAAAAATATCAACATACATCTATTATGGATGCTCTAATTTGCCACCAAAAATAACTTGTCGTGGAAAGTTGTTTCTTATTTTGCTACTATCTTAATCGGTAGCAAATTATGGTGGCAGTTGCCATATTTTGTAGTAGTGATACATATACACATTCACAACTACAGTGTTAAGATGATAACTATGAGGACTAGGCCTTCCTAAAGGTTTTTCCAAAAAGAAAAATTCTCAAAAAGTCTTAAAAAATCACTTGTTTCAGAAAAAAAATAAAAAAATGCCGCATTCACAAATATATTTGAGGTGTAAAAATACTCATCGCCGTAACAAAATTTACATTAGCGCGTAAACAAAACTTACATCGGGCAAAGCTACCGACTGGACACTTTTTTTGTTTGTTTTTTTTTTTTTGCATGTGTTTACAATTTTTTCATCTACGTTTGTGCAAAAAATTGAGAGCCAACTCGTTCGAGAAGTAAGAGTTCTCATGATTTTCACAACTCGTGGTGGTTCTTAATTGAACCGAAGCCACAACTACAATACCACAAAAGATAAACACAACTCTACACCATTTTCTACAAAAATAGATTTCCCCATGTCTTCATCATCCGTAGCCAATTATTATTATACATAATTTGCGGTTTTACATAAAAAGGTTTTTCATACTCATTTCTAGGCAAAACATCATAAAGTATAAATTTTGCCTCAAAACTTTTAGAAATCATTTTTTTTTCATAAAAATCACCATCTTCTGTAATATCCCAAAGATCCATATCTTTAGCTTTAACATATGTTTCAAACCGTTGTTTCCAAAAACAAAAGGATTCGTTTTCAAACAAAGGTTGCCTGTAATTTGAAAACCCCTTTATATATTTAGTTTGATCTCAATGTTTTAAAAAAAATATGTTGTTAGCTTTGATACCAATTGTATAAAACTATAGGGGTGTTAATAGTTTTCTTAAAATTTCTTGGGATTAATTTAAAGTTAAAGACCAAGTAGGAAGATCATCTGTTGTTGTATAGTATGTAAAAAGTTTAGGTAAAGATATACACAACCGATTTATAGAGATTCAAGTGGACGTTAACAAATACACTCTACGTCATCCCCCAATTTTTAATACAGAATTTGCTCCACCAGACGTTTTTTTTTTTTTGAACGGCCAATGAATCCTTCAAATGGGCTACTGGCGAAGTCACCACATTGGGATACACTTGCCTCCGAACCGGGGAATACCCTCAGCTAGGGACGAAGCCTGTGAACACTCGCCCGAAGGCACAATAGTGCAGTGAGGTAAAAGTGTAAAACCCATTTAGTTCAAGGATCGAACTAGCGATCGCCGTCTACTCGCATAGTCTCCCATTATCACCAGATGCCATCAAAACTAATGGAGGGGGCAGGAACCAAACCTGGGTCACTTGGAACAACAGGTCTCTCCCTTACCACTATACCATTAGCTCATTGGCTAGGCGTTTATCTTAAATGGAAGAGAACTCTGATACCCGCATTTCACAAGGCAAGGTAGTGATCACCTAATAACGTCTCATTAAGCTAAGGTAATGATCACCTTATTCGTCTCACTATATCAAGGTAGTGATCAACTTCTTTGTCTCACCAATCTCAAGAGGTAGTGATCACATCTCTACGTCTCCCCAAAAAAAGGTAGTGATCACCTTCTTCAACTCACTTACAATACGCACTCGTCGCACTTTTCAAACCGGTCACTTCTTCGTAACACTAACCAAAGGTACTGATCACCTTCTTCGGCTCACTATGCCAAGATAGTGGTCTTTACAACATGCACTCGTGTCACACCCCGATATTTCCACGTATTACCGGTGGGGAGTATCGTGACGTAGTTGTTATCATCATAGTCAAATAATCACAGTTTATTGCACAGCGGAAGTCTTGGAAGTAAATAATAATACAAACCAAATTGCAAAGTATAATAAAATATTATACAAACGGTTGTGAGTGGAATCCACAGGTGGATCTTAAAACATAAAGTAAATATTGTTCGATAGACTTCAAGTATTAAGAGCTAGCAAGACTCTTTAACTAATACTCAGGAGCTTCTAGCCCATTTCACGTAGTACCTGCAACTTAGTCTTTTTGAAAATACGTCAGTTTACACTGGAATTAACCGACTCTTTTGAAAACATTTATGAAAATTGATTTGAATGCACATGGCACAAATATTCTTTTTATAACTTGGGACAATTATTTAAAATAATCTTGTATACATATTTACATGTTTGGCGTACGTATAGGGCCCGGATAGAAGAGCCGAGACAAGATTAATAGACACACCACGAGTATAAGCCCACAAGAAGTTTCCTCACGAGTGAGATACCGTTTTACATACGCAACTGTCAGGTGTATGCCTACACCCCGTGCTTAAGTCATGGCCATTTCAAATGAATGAGCCGAGGATATCCAGGACACGGTCATATTAACCCCCAAATGTCTTTTTATCAAACAAAACAGATTAAAACGGGTTACCTCAATGATTAACCACTAATCGATTAAATATTCAATGCCCGACCAACCGGTAATAATTTACCGTATCCCAAGCCCGTATAAGGGAAAATAAGTTAAAAGTATTTACCTGAGCTTAAAATGTAAAATTTGTATTCTAAGCCGTATATTCTATTCAGCAAGTGTAGGTAGCTTTTACTGGGCTCCTAATCTGGAACGAATTTTTTAATATTCTATTAGATTTCCTAACGGGTCTTATTTAAGTTGTAACTTAGACCGGTTAGTTTTAAAGAAAAGTTTACGGCACGAAACGCTAGATTAAGCGATGACCGGATTGGAATGTGATTTAGACCCAACAAGTATGAAGACTTGTATAAAATAGGTAAACTAAATACATTCTGGATTTTGAAGTGAAAATGATAAGGTTTGACCCGTTTCCGGCTAATTTATGTAAACTAGTTACATAAACCGTATCGAACGCGTATATGCATAACGGCTAACCGGATGAGTCAAGTACAAGTTTCATAAGTTATTATGCTTAAAATATGTTGTAATATCAGTAGGATATCTACCATTATGCCCAAAACGAATTTAAAACCAAATTAAGCCCCGTAAGGGTATTTTGGTCATTTTAAAGTTTATAAAAGAGGTTTAATAGTAAACTGAGGTTCTGGTCTAAAATATTTAGTAAAAATATTTATTTTATCAAGTTACATCAGTAAGATATCGTACATATGTGAGGTTTATCAATTATGGCCACACTATGCACCGTAGGGGCATTTTAGTCATTTCACATATGCTTTTAAGGTCAAATTTGGAAATCTGAGTTCAAGACTTATACTTACTGTTAAAGTATTAAAATTTATTTTTTAAAATCAGTAGGTAACAAGTCTTATGTGTTAAATATGGTTTTAAACCATACTATGCGCCTAATTAGCATAAAAGTCGGTATTTGACGATACTTAAGATGTTTATAAAATTCTGAGACTTTTATCAGTCTTGAATGCTTAAAATATTCTATTTAATATATAACATCAGTTGGAGAAGGTTTGACATGTAAATGATGTGTAAAACTCATTTATTAATGAAAAGGGCATTATCGTCAATTATCGAGCTCATGCAAGAACTCTATGTTATGGTCATTATAAAATTTGACATTCCAAAATTCCCTAAAAATTATATCAAAATAGTAGGTAATGAGTTTGGTGCCAAAATTTGGGTTTAAATATGATTTATGCTAAATATGTCATTTAATTAACAAAAAGTTTCATTTTACGTTATCTTGCATAACTTTTGTTTGGGACCAGAAAATGATGTCAAATTTTTGTGACATGTTTAAATATCAGTAATAAAACTTTTTGTCCTCTCACATTTTCAAAAATCTCGTTTTTATAACATAAGGGCATAATACTCAACTTCTAAGCAAATAACGGAAACATGTATATGAACTCTAATTTCTAATGGATCATGTAGTATGACCTCAGAGGGTTATACTAACTTATAGGGTATGTTTGGCATTGAGCTTTTAGGAGCTTCTAGCTTTAAGCTTTTAAGAAAAAGCTCCTACTCAATAAAAAGTCTTGTTTGGTTGAAGGAGCTTTAAGCTTTTAGGTTAGGAGCTTGAAGCTTTTGGTTGAACGCTACTACTAGTAGCGTTTAGAAGGAGCTATAAGCTTTTAGGGAAAAAATGACTATTTTAACCTCTAAAAATAGGTAACTTTTTAATGCATCAACTTTGTAAATTTTTAGTTATGTCCATTTTGGTCATTTTATACATTTTATTAAAAGCTCCAGCTACTCTACCAAACACCAAATATATCTAAAAAGCTACAGCTACTAACTACCAGCTACAGCTACCAGCTTCCAGCCACCAGCTACCAGCTTACAGCTTCCAGCCACCAGCTACCAGCTTACAGCTTCCAGCTAGCAGCCACCAGCTACTTTTGCCAAACATACCCATAATATGGTCACAAAAGAACCCTAAGGCATAACTAAACTAAGCTAATTCGGGTCAGAACTGAAAGTCAAAGCAAAAGTCTACTTTTACGACTTTCGGTTGCGAACCGAGCCAAATGCTCGGAATTATCGGGTTGAACATGCCTAGACATGTTCAATTAATATTTACCAAGTTATTAAAGTGACAAAACTGATTTTATAGCTTCTACATTATCAGTTTTAATTATATTTCGAAAAATTGACTGTTTTGACTAGTTGCATTGACCTGACAATTGACTGAGATAACGTGATAATTAGGAGGTGCCCTTTTAAGGGTTTAACACCTATCTAATTACGATCACGTAGCCATGTTCATTGCGAACAATGGCTTGACCATTTATGGTCTAGCTAAAAGTCAAAGCGTTTATTGAAAACGCTTGACTTTTTGGCTCTAAAAGCCAAATTAAATAAACTAGTCATGAAATGACACTTACAAATGGTCCTATGGACTGAAGGAGGTTCCCAAAAATGTTCAGGATCCTCTTAGAATTGAGAGAGAGCCAGATTTGAATTGAAGGTGCGAGTTGCTCAAATGAAGATCAACCCCTATTTATAGTTTTTTTAATTGAACCAGATTTTGACAAGTGTTTAGTGAATCCATAGGATGATCACAGGTGTAATCTGGTTTTAAAAACAGTATAACAGGTCCATGGTTTCATTAAAATGGTTTTGTTGTGGAAAAACAAGCAAAGGAAACCATTAAAACCAGAAAATCAGCAACAGATAAAAACAATCTGCAGGTTTTGAGAGCTCACGGCCCGCGAAGGCCTGCAGCCTAGCGGTCGCGGCCCCCCAGCAATGGCCCAGATCAGCGAAACTTGGCAGATGTACAGTTTTAGTCCCTACGTTCCATATTTGCGCGCGAAACAGTTATATCAGTTGTTTTGCTGTTGTAAATGACCCGCAAAAGGGACAACCCAATGGACTCTAGGTTCTTGGCTCACATCGGATGCAGATTAAGGTTATGGCATGAAAGGTCCTCATGAGTTTTTATGCATAAACAACTTTCCGAAGTTGACGTAATTAGCACATAACTTTTATATATATATTATAATATGAGTTTAAAAATGTTAGTGGCCCACTTCGGCATACTCGGAAGGATGACAGAACTTCACGAAGTTCCCGGTTCGCTCAAGAGGCCTTTCAAAAGCGTAGTTTCGCTAGTCGTCGCTTTTAGTCCCTTAATCGCACAAAGTAGCGCGTAATATCGTTTAACGATATCTAAGCCTTTCGTGGTCCATATTGAGTATTCCCTAGCATGTGCTTAAATATCATGACGCTCCCGTTCGCTTAAATGGTCACCCAAAGGCGTAGATTTAAAAGTTGACGATTTTGGTCCCTCTAACGCGCAAACTTGTGCGTATCATCGTTTAATAGCATCAAAGTCCTGTGCAATCCATATTAAGCATTCTCAAGAGTATGATTGCATTTCATAATACTTCGGGTTCGTTAAAAGGTCATTCAGAGGTATAATTAAACATATTGACGCTTTTAACCCCTTTAATTTGCAAAGTTGCGCGTAACGTCACTTATAGGCACAAAAGCCTTAGATGGCCAATATTGGGTATTCCCGATAGTGTAATCAATTATCATGAAGCTCCCGGTTTGTTAAAAGGTTACTCGGAGGTAAGAATTAACATGTTGACGCCTTTAACCCTTCAACGCGCAAACTTTCACATAATTATGCAAACGGCTCCTCTCGACCAACGAGTGGCTCACTTGTGAATATGATTATCGTGTAACGTCATTCAGAGGCTTAGTTTAGGCATGTTGACACTTTTAGTCCTTTCGCATTCAAAGTTTTTGATGTTTCGCAAAAATTAGTCCTTTATGGTCAACGTTTGACTTCATCAGGATTTAGTACACGTGTCAATACATCATTGGTCGTGATTTTACGAGGCGTTACAACTCGTCTCACTCTTTACAAGGAAATGATCACCTTAAAACGTGCCCCACTAAGTATGGTAGTGATCACCAAACTCTCTTCTCACTTTTACAGAATGATAATCACCCCTGGATACGTATTAGATACGCTGCCCGATTGATCTAGGGTTCCCTAACGGGTGTCGTGGTTCTGCCCGACGTAGTCGTTGGAATGCCGTCTCGGGGAGGGTATTACTAATGTTAAAATGGGTTATTATACTAATGCGTGCGCATTTGTGTAAATTATAGATTGTCACCAGGAAACCCTAAAGGATAATCTAAGACATCAATGTGAGTTTATCCGCTTTTTGTGAACCTTTTGTTAACTGTTTTTACAAAACCTAATACAATTAAATATATATGAAGCAGTTATTGAGTATTTGTAAGAATACAATTATCATGAGTATGTTGGGGTTTTGTATACAAAATTTGTTACCACCCGGTCAATGAGTAACATTTCCACAAGTCGGGTCTGACAGTACTATGGATGTTAATTGATATAACTTGGAAACAAATGTAATTGCGAGATCGCCCTCAATACTGTACAATGGTTTTTATTTAAACTTGATTAAACTGGGATTCACTCACCAGTATTTCCCACTGACAAATGTTTTTAAAACGCGTTTCAGGTAACAAATTGTGAAAGCCAAATAGAAGCTAGCTGGACAGCACTGAAGGCTTGGAAAAGTGGCAATAAAGTTACCTAAAGTAAAATAGATGTTTTTATTAAATAAAATAGGATTTATTCCTATGAAAACGTGTGTACTGCGAACTTGGGTTTATCCCATATGTTTAATATTATGAAAATGTGGTATTTTACTCTGACCAAATATTTCCTAACTACGGTCCTGATGAAAAATTCCGCTGCCAAATTAGACAATACACGATACCACCGAAACTGGCTCGCGGCCGTCCGTTCCCTGGGATTTGGGATCGGGGGTTGTGACACATATCCTAACAACAACAACTGCCGACTCAAATCTGGAACAACTAGTAGCTTCACAACCCTTACCTATGTTCCCCACTCAGCTAGGCCTGTAAACGAACCGAACGAACATGAACATATGCATGTTCGTGTTCGTTCATTTAACTTTAACCGAACACGAACACGAACATATAAGCGAACACATTTTTTTGTTCTTGTTCGTTCATTAAGAAATTGGGCATGTTCGTGTTCGTTTATGTTCGTTCGTTTAAAGCCTAAACGAACAGTTCACGAACATAAACGAACACAAAACGAACATAAAAAATTAACTGAACGTATTTGAATAAACATAAATTAACATGATTGAAGAAACAAGTCTAATATATTACATTTCATCCGAAAACACATCTAAATAAGTGTTCATAGATATACTAATTAGTTATATTTATATAAGTAGTTAGAAAACCTAATATTTATATAAATATAACTATTTATGTATTTATTAAAATTTAAACGAACGTTAACGAACATAAAAGAATGTTCACGAACATAAATGAACGAACACAAGGTGTGTTCATGTTCGTTCATTTAATTAAACGAACAATTTTTTGTGTTCGTGTTTGTTCATTTATTAAATAAACGAACATAAACGAACTTCCCGCCGAACAAGTTCATGAACAGTTCTTGAACGTTCGGTTCGTTTACAGGCCTACACTCAGCCGATGGAAATAGAAATGTGCCACGCTATCACCTAAACGCCGAAACCAAATTATGATCCATGGTTCGATGATCATAGGGATTATGTGCCACGCTATCACCTAAATGACGAAACCATGCCGAATTTAGCAGCATATCCAGGTCTGGACCCTCTAGATCCCTACTATGACAACGATGAATGCAATAGGGAGATCTTAGAGAATCCGTACCCTCAGGAGAATCCCATGCCCATGTACCCAGACCCAGTACCAGCACCTGCACCCCCAATGAGTGTAGAAAATGTGCATGAGCTCCGAACTTTCAGAGAAGAAATCTTAGAGAGTAGTGAAAGAATGAGGCATGTAGGAGAGCGACTCGTCTGGAAATATGACGAGCGCAATATGGCTTACTGGATGAATCCAGACCAGTAAAGATGATGGTGAAATTGGTAATAATAATAATAATATAATAATAATATATAATATGTTTTTATGAAAAAAATAATATTTATAATAATAATAACAATAATAATAATAATAATAATAATAATATGTGTAATAATAAATGTTATAGTATAGACCACTTTGTGGTTAGCAATGCATAGTAATGTTGTAATTTTAATTCCAGTCTTAGTATATATTTGACGCATATTATAATAGAAAAAGAGTAAAGTCGCAATGCTCGACATTTTTGACCAAGATGCGTGTCACGTGATTAATCATATTAAGATATTATCTTGTGATATTAATACGTGATAATTGTTTAAAATTCAGATGAACGACGAAGTGAATCAGGAAAATCTGAATAACGATAACCAGAGTAACAATAACCCGGGTAACGAAAATCCAAACAACAACAATGGAATCCAAGTGGATAACAGTGCCATCCAACACGTAGTGGCACAAGGAATAATAGATGCAATGCCATATATTATTTAAACGGTTAGGGAAGCTGATAATAAAAGCAAGCATAGTAGTAAACGACCAACTGAACCTGAACACAACGTGAACAATGGACCTATACTACAAGTGCCCATTCCCAAAAGAAGAAGAACCGTGTCTTACGGTTGTTCTTACAAAGAATTCTGGTCTTGTAAACCAATGGAATTCTCGGGCAGTGAAGGGGCCGTTGCAGTTCTACGCTGGATAGAAAAGACTGAGGCAGTCTTAAGAATAAGTAAATGTGCGGAAGAGGATAAGATAATGTTTGCTTCCAATCTGTTTAAGAATTCAGCACTAGAATGGTGGAACACTATCCTTCAGACTAGAGGAAGTGATAGAACTTACAATATGGAATGGGAGAAGTTTAAAAACATGGTAGAAAGGAAATTCTGCCATCCTAATGAAAAAGAACAGATAGCAAACAAGTTCTTAAACCTTAGAATGACTGGTGTGGATAGTAAGGGGTACACTAAGTTATTCTTTGAATATGCTAGAATAGTGCCAACCCTTGCTTCACCTGAACCAGTATTAATCTCCCGTTACATCTGGGGATTAATTGGAGAGATAAGGCATGTAGTCAAGGCAGCTAGACCTCAAACTATAGAAGAAGCTGTAGAACTAGCCAATACATTGACATATGAATTAGTCCGTACATGAGAAGAGGATCAAAGGAGGAACCTAACCCAAAAGCTTACACAAGAATTCCGTTCTGGAAATTCTAACCGTGGGAGAAGTTTAGGTTCTACCTCTGCACCCTACTGTAAGTATTGCAAAAGGAAGCATTCTAGAAGATGCTCCCTATACTGTAACTTCTGCAAAATATCGGGACACAAGGAGGAAGATTGCAGGAAAAAGATTAGCAACAGGATATGCTACAATTGCGGAGAACAAGGTCATATCAAGCCTAACTGTCCAAAGCTAACTCCAGCTATGAACACCAAGAATACTAAAAATGCTAGAGCATTTTTTCTGACTGCAGAAGAAGAAAAGTTGATCCCGGATGTGATCACCGGTACGTTTTTAGTTAATGATGTTTTTGCTAAAGTATTATTTGACTCTGGTGGAAACCAAAGTTTTATTAATACTTCATTTTGCAAAATTCTTAATCAATCATTAACTAAACTTCCACAAGAATGTCTAGTAGAGACAGCAAATGGGGAAACCATTAAGATTTCTGAGATCTTGCAGGGAGCAAGAATAGAAATTCTAAATCAGAAATTTATTACAAACCTTTACCCCATGAATCTGGTAGGATTTGATGTTGTTTTAGGAATGGATTGGTTAATAGCCAATAAAGCCAGTATTTTATGTGATCAAAAGTCAATCCAAGTAAATTCACCAAGGGGTGAAAAGATCACAATTAAAGGAAATAAAACCTCTAGATCCACTAAATTCATCTATGTGATGAAAACAACAAGTTATATAAGGAAAGGATCATTAGTGTATTTGATTTCCATAATCACTAACACTAAAGGAAAAGAATTAAAGGATATTCCAGTAGTATCCCAGTTTTTAGATGTATTTCCAGAAGAGCTACCAGGACAACCTCCAGATAGAGAAGTTGAATTCAGAATCCACCTAATACCAGGGACAGCACCAATTGCCAAAGCGCCTTACCGTTTGGCACCCACAGAAATGCAAGAACTAAAGAAACAATTAGATGAATTGTTAGAGAAAGGATTCATACAGCCAAGTTCATCACCCTGGGGAGCGCCGATCCTATTCGTTAAAAAGAAGGACGGATCAATGCGTATGTGCATTAACTACCGTGAATTGAACAAGGTCACAATTAAGAATCGGTATCCATTACCAAGAATTGATGATCTGTTTGATCAGTTGTAAGGAGCCCGATTTTTCTCTAAAATCGATTTAAGGTCAGGATATCATCAATTAAATGTACAGGAAGAGGACATTCCTAAGACCGCTTTCAGAACAAGGTATGGTCATTATGAATTTACTGTCATGCCATTTGGTTTAACCAATGCCCCAGCTGCATTCATGGACATGATGAACCGAATATGTAAGCCATATTTGGATAAATTCATAATTGTCTTTATAGATGATATTCTCATTTACTCTAAGAGTAAAGAGGAACATGCAGAACATTTGCACGCACTTCTAAGTTTATTGAGAAACGAGAAGCTTTATGCTAAATTTTCGAAGTGTGAGTTTTGGTTAGAGCATGTACAATTTCTTGGACACCTAGTTGATCATGAAGGAATTCATGTAGATCCCACCAAGATCGAAGCAATTACTAATTGGAAAACCCCTGAGTCACCAACCGAGGTTAGAAGTTTCTTAGGATTAGCCGGTTATTATAGAAGATTTATTCAAGATTTTTCTAGAATAGCCATTCCCTTAACTAAGCTGACCTGTAAATCCGTTAAGTTTGAATGGGGACCAAAAAAAGAAGAAGCCTTTAGAATCCTTAAGCAAAGATTAACCCATGCACCCATACTGGCGTTACCAGAAGGAACTGAAGATTTTATAATCTATTGTGACGCTTCTAAATTAGGTTATGGATGTGTGTTGATGCAACGTCAAAAGGTTATAGCTTATGCTTCTAGACAGCTTAAGAACCATGAAGAGAATTATTCAACCCATGATCTAGAGTTGGGATCTATAATTTCCGCCCTTAAGATTTGGAGACATTACCTATATGGTAGTAAGTTTACCATTTTCACAGACCATAAGAGTTTAAGGTATGTCTTCGGGCAAAAGGAGTTGAATATGAGACAAAGACGCTGGATGGAATTACTTAGTGATTATGATTGTGATATCCAGTATCATGCAGTAAAGGCAAATGTAGTTGCTGATGCTTTAAGCCGAAAGTATCATGAAAAGCCAAAAAGAGTATATTCACTTAATTTAAATCTGCAAGTAGATTTAAATGAACAGATTAGAAAGGCACAAGAATCAGTAATCAAGGATGATACTGAGAAGTTAAAAGGAATGATTAAGGAATTAGAACGAGGAACAGATGGAATTTGGAGATTCCATAAGAAAAGGATGTGGATACCTAAATTAGGAAACCTACGCCACCGTATACTAGAAGAAGCCCATAAGTCTAAGTATACGATGCATACTGGAAGTGATAAGATGTATCAAGATTTAAGAAAGAATTTTTGGTGGATGGGAATGAAAAAGGATATAGCAGCATATGTTGCCAAGTGTTTAACATGTTCACAAGTCAAAGCTGAACATCAGAAACCTTCAGGTTTATTGCAACAATTAGAAATTCTAGTTTGGAAATGGGAATTAATAACAATGGATTTTGTTACTAAATTACCCAAAACAAAGAAAGGTAATGATACAATCTGGGTGATTGTAGACAGTCTAACCAAGTCAGCTCATTTCCTACCAATGAGGGAAACTTTCAGTATGGAACAATTAGCTAAATTATATGTAAATGAAGTAGTTTCTTTACATGGAATTCCTCTATCAATTGTTTCTGACAGAGATAGTCGTTTTACCTCTCATTTTTGGACAAGTTTCCAAAAAGCAATGGGAACCAAGATAAATCTAAGCACAGCTTATCATCCTCAAACGGACGGACAAAGCGAAAGGACAATTCAAACCATGGAGGACATGCTTAGAGCCTGTGTAATTGATTTCGGAGGTAATTGGGACGATCACTTACCATTGATAGAATTTTCTTATAATAATAGTTATCACACAAGTATCAATGCTGCACCATTCGAAACACTTTATGGACGAAAGTGCCGAACGCCAGTCTGTTGGGCAGAAATTGGAGAAAAGCAACTATCTGAACCTGAGATAGTATAAGAAATAACAGACAAAATCATTCAAGTCAAGGAACGACTGAAAGCAGCACGTGATCGGCAAAAGAGTTATGTTGATAACAGACGAAAACCGTTGGAATTTCAAGTAAGAGATAAAATATTATTAAAAGTCTCTCCTTGGAAAGGAGTGGTAAGATTCATCAAGAGGGGAAAGTTAAGCCCCATGTATGTTGGACCTTTTGAGATTATTAGAAGAATAGGACCTGTAGCCTATCAGCTACAACTGCCAGAGGAAATGGCAGGAATACATGATGTATTTCATGTATCTAATCTCAAGAAATGCTTAGCTGATGAATCACTGATAGTACCTCTTAAGGATATAGAGGTAAATGAACAGTTAAAATTTGTAGAAAGACCTCTACAAATTAAAGACAGGAAAGTCAAAAATCTCAAACACAAGAGATTAGTTCTGGTCAAAGTGAAGTGGTACTCCAAAAGAGGACCAGAATACACTTGGGAGCTTGAATCAGAAATGCAAAGGAAATATCCACATTTGTTCCAGTAGACCTCGAGGACCAGCTCTAAAACAAGGTGGGGAGGATATAACAATCCTTCAGAAATTTTTCTGACACCCTAAAATATTTTAAAATATTCCTATATGTCTTAAAATACACCCCGTGTGTGAAAACCGAGCCCAAAATATGAAAAATCATTAAAAATAAAAATAAAATTTTAGGGGCGCTCGCGGGCCGCGTAGCCCTTAGCTACAACTTACGCGGGGCACGACAGCTCCAAACTCAGGCGACACCAGAGGCCGACACGTGTCACGATCGGGGCAAGTCTAGCTGATTAAATCGACGGACGTAAGCCCTACACCCCTACTACGCGGGCCGCGTAAACCGAGTACTAACCTTACGCGGGCCGCGAGGAAATGAAAAATCAGCCCTATATAAGAGGGCATCGGGCCTTCAGTGAAACTCGTTCATTTTCTTTTCTGTATCACGAATTTCTGAAGTAATAGGCATAATCTCCGAGTATAATACCACTAATTAACGAAGTTCTGCCCCATTGTAAGTATTATAACCCCAGTTACATATTAGATACGCTGCCCGATTGATCCAGGGTTCCGTAACAACTGTCGTGGTTCTGCCCGACGTAGTTGTTGGAATGCCGTCTCGGGGAGGGTATCGTTAATATAAATAAAGGGTTATTATACTAACATATGTACATTTGTGTAAATTATAGATAAATCACCAGGAAACCCTAAAAGAAGTCTAAGACAGCAATGTGAGTTTATCCTCTTTTGTAAACCTTTTTGTAACTATTTTTACAAAACCTTAAATGTTTTACAATGTGATTAAGCAGTGATTGAGTCTTTGTAGTTCTTCAATTACTGCCGGTATGTTGGGGTTTTGTATACAAAATGTGGAACACGTTACAATTGGACAACGAGTTAGCCAATGTGTAATATGACCCACCAGTCAGGATTGACAGTACTGAATGAGTAATTGTGTAGAAATAAACAATGTGATAGCTCTCAATACTGTGTTAATTGATAAAATGTTTCTTGATTAAAATGGGATTCACTCACCAGTATTTCCCACTGACAAATGTTTTTAAAACCCGTTTCAGGTAACAAAATGTGATAGCCAAATTAGAAGAAAGCCAGCTTGAGAGCACTGACGGCTTGGAAAAATGTGGCTATAAAAGTTACATAAAAGACGATGTTTTAAATTCAATAAAATAGGGTTTATCCCTATGTTGTAATAAGAAACTTGGGTTTTACCCATGTGGTTATTAATATAAAATATGGTGGTTTTACTCTGATAAACATTTCCTAACTGCGGTCCTGATGAAATTCCACTGCCAAATTAATAAATAAACTGATACCACCACACCTGATGTTCGCGGCCGCCCGTTCCCGGGATAGATAAGGAGGCGGGGGTTGCGACACTAAATTTGATCACTTAATTGCTTCGGTAATTTTTGACCAAAACAGTATCCTTCTCTTTCGGCTTGGTCAAGTATATAACTTTCCTTAACCATTTATTCTTAGTGTACTTCCCGGGTTCGAGTGTATTAAAATACCCCTCACATACACTTTAAATCATTTTCTTTTATAGTATTTTCAATTGAAACTCATTTCATAGTTAATTCTTACCGAATGTCTTAATCAAGCCTAGAACCGAACACATTTAATCTTTAACCTTGAGCTCTGATTACCAACTTGTAAGACCCGGACTTACATAACTAAAAATTTATATAAAAGTGTTGCATTTATATACAAGTAATGCAAATAAACGTCCATACAAAATTTCAGGTTTGATAAAATACATCATAAGTATTTAAAACACTTCAACACGTTAACGTCGTTCGGTTCATAAAATAACTAAACAAAAAGCGGAAGCTTGATCTTCGGTTGTGTTCGATTCTTCGTTATTCTTGATCTTCATCCGTAACATCATAGATATCACCTATATATCAAATATCATCTCACACGTCAGTTATATGATGCTTAAACGTAGTTTGATAACCCAAGTTTACCAAAACAAACAAACAAAAAGATGGTGAGAAGACCTGTCGTAGGCTACGACATGTATGCCGTAACTTACGGCACCCCTTTTCTGTTGTTTCCAGCCATCCCCAGAGCCGTAGCCTACAGCGCAGCCCAGCTGCAACATTTCCATTCTTGTCCCTTTTTTTACAAACATGTCCATAACTTTCCGATTACTTATCCGTTTCGCTCGAAAATTGTTTCTACTTGACCGAAAAACATTTGCCAACATTCTTATCTTATAAACCCATAACTCGGGTTTATAACTTTATGTTTTACGCTATCGGTTCTAAATTTATATGTTTATTTATTTGACCCATTTGCATGTTTAAGCAATCGAGACTATGAAATTTACATCTTTTTCGCAAGAACATCATTTTTACGACTTTACCCGATTACCCGGGTTATTAAATTTGCTTTTCACGCATCCGTTACCCGGTTTGCGTTTATGCTTATTCGACCCGTTCAACCTTTTAATGGTCGAACTTAATTAGTCCGAATTATTTTCAAGAATTCACAATCTTTCGATTATGACCCATTATCCGGGTCTATTGATTTATTGTTCGCGTTCCCGTTACCCGATCTATGCATGCCTTCGTAAATTTAACCCTTCAATCGGGTTTATGCCGAAGTCATTACTCTCGCACCCATTTCGGTATGCATTACAACTTCGTTTTGACCCATTTGTTTGTTCGTGTGAAATCCATCACTTGGAACAAACCAAGCTTATTATTAATTCGTTATTTGACCCATTTGGTTGTTTCATGTGAAATCCCTTACTTTAAACAAGCCAAACTCATCAACATTCCTTATTTTGACCCGTTTGGTTGTTTCGTGTGAAATCCATCACTTTAAACAAACCAAACTTTATGAGTAATTACCATTATTCAGTTATACACAAATAACACATAATTTAACAAAAACACAACGAAGCGTAAAGCCATGTACCTTAAAGCTTTCCTTTCAGCCGCGTGTCCGCCCCGGCTTGACCACTCGATGCTTCACCCAAATTGCCTATAGAGTTCAATCCGATTTATCATTTAGAACCCATAGTACAATTTATGATTCATAAACTTGTAAGTATTCAATTACAAGTTTCATGTTATGATTCTTCCACACCTTTCAACAACTCACATTCACTTAGGCATTATATTAAACACATTATGGGTATGGATTTTTACACCAAGTTTATTAAGTTTTCACTTCAACAATTACCCATGTTTTCCCACCTTATAAAGTCAATATGACTAGTATAATCGATTGACATCTAGAGCTCACTATATTAACATCAAATACATCAAATTTTACTTCCACAATTCATGTGTTTAACATATCTATAAAAACCCACTTACATATACATAGTATATTACCCTAATACTTAATCATAACATTTTCTCTACCATTATTCATCAAGGGTTTGCCTCAAATCATATGGGCACTACAAATTTTATCACAATTTCAACAATCCCTACTTCAACTGCACATCATAAGGTTCATCAAGAAATCACTACTTCAACATATACTAGATTTTTGACGTACCTTATGATGAGATGATGTTGTAAACTCTAATTTATCAAGCATGCATCAAAATCACTTTGATTTTCAGTTTAATTAGATGGATTTTGTTAAGTTACATCAAAACAGAAGGTAAACGGGCGACAAGCTGCCCCGCCACCCCTTTATTTAAAAAAAAACAAACAAACTGATATGTTAACATACACTAAGAACTATTTTTTTTGCTTAAGAACGCAAAGAACGATTTTCATACACTCCGAAACTGGCTCAAACGAATTTTGATAACTTATTACAATAGTGTTGGAACTCATTAAAGCTAAACTATAAAATTTAAGATCGTAAGATTCGACAAGTCAGTTCCAACGCCGCTACGCCGCTAAAATGAGTTGAATCAGAGTTCGTTTGAGTCGGTTTTAGAGTCCTAAAAGTCATTCTTAGGCAAAAATTAGTTCTGATGTGATCGTTCACACACTTACACACACACACACACACACACACACATATATATATATAAAGTATATCGTACATTACGGCTTATCGTACTTCAGGTACGACAACGTGCGTGATTTGTTCTATAACATGCGTGATTTAATTCTTAAAGAAAAAGCTGCGATTTTTCCAAAAAAAAAAAAAGTTTTTTGCATTTTTTCACCTTTTTTTTGCATTTTTTTGCTTAGGGAAAATGTGTGGTCCAGAATGCTTCTCAAGTTTCTCATTTAGCCTACTACTTCTCACATGATCCTTATCCTATATATATATATATATAGGGTAAGGTTCATGCGAGAACCACCTTTATTGCGAGAACCGCGAGAACCAATGTGAACACAACCTAAAATAGCTAAAAAAACCTAAAAAAACCTAACCCCCACCCCCCCCCCCCCCCCAAAAAAAAACCTAACCCCCCCCCCCCCCCAAGCTAAATGCTAAAAACTAAACCCCCCAAAAAACCTAACCCCCCCCCCCCCAAAAAAAAACCTAAACCCCCCTCCCCCACCCCCCCAAAAACCTAACCCCCCCCCCCCCCCAAAGCTAAAAAGCTAAAAACTAAACCCCCAAAAAATCTAAAAAAGTCAAAAAAAAATCTAAAATTTTTTTTACTATTTTTTAAGTTAAAATCGCTACTTTTAGAAGCCAAAAAAAAAAAATTTAAAAAAAAAATTTTTTTTTTTTTTTAAATTTTTTTTTTGGCTACTAAAAGTAGCGATTTTTTTTATAAAAAAATTTAAAAAAAAAATTTTTTGTGTGTTTTTTAGCTATTTTTAGGTATTTTTTGTTGTGTTCACATTGGTTCTCGCGGTTCTCGCAATAAGGGGTGGTTCCTAACGGATCTTTGTCCTATATATATATATAAGAAGGTTCAATTGAAAACCACTAGTTATTGTGAAAACTTAAAAACTAACTAAAATAAGTCTAAAAAAACATACCAATTTTTTTACCAAATTTTCGCTACTTTTTATATATAAAAAAAAAATAAAAAAAACTTGCACTACACATGTGCATTATATGTGTATTGCACATGTGCACTACAATTTTTTTTTTGAAAAAAAAAATTATATATAAAAAGTAGCGAATTTTTAAAAAAAATTGTAAAAAAAATTGGTATGTTTTTTAGGCTTTTTTAGTTAGTTTTCGATTTTTCACAATAAAATGAGTTTTCAATTGAACCCTCCTATATATATATATATATATAGGACAAAGATCCGTTAGGAACCACCCTTTATTGCGAGAACCGCGAGATCCAATGTGAACACAACAAAAAATACATAAAAATAGCTAAAAAATCGCTACTTTTAGTAGCCAAATTTTAAAAAAAAAAATTTTGGCTACGAAAAGTAGCGATTTTATCTTAAAAAATATTAAAAAAATAAAAAAAGTTGTGTTTTTTTTATTTTTTTAGGTTTTTTGGGTGTTTAGTTTTTAGCATTTTAGCTTGGGGGGGGGGGGGGGTAGGGGGGTTTAGGTTTTGTTTTTTTTTTTTTGGGGGGGGGGGGGGGGGTTAGGTTTTTTTAGCTATTTTAGCTTGTTCATGCGAGAACCACCTATATATATATATATATAGGGTAAGGTTCATGCGAGAACCACCTAATGTGAACACAATCTAAAATAGCTAAAAAAACCTAACCCCCCCTCCCACCAAGCTAAATGCTAAAAACTAAAACCCCCAAAGAACCTAACCCCCCCCCCCCCCGCCCCCAAGTTAAAATGCTAAAAACTAAACCCCAAAAAACCTAAAAAAATCTAAATTTTTTTAAAATATTTTTTATGTTAAAATCGCTACTTTTAGTAGCAAAAAAAAAAATTTTTTAAAAAAATTTAAAAATTTTTTTCTACTAAAAGTAGCGATTTTAACATAAAAAATATTAAAAAAAAATGTGTGTGTTTTTTGCTATTTTTAGGCATTTTTTGTTGTGTCCACATTGTTTCTCGCGGTTCTCGCAATAAGAGTTGGTTCCTAACGGATCTTTGTCCTATATATATATATAGGAGAGGGTTCATTGGAGAACATTAAAAAAGTGGGGAACAGTGAACACTCTAAAAAATTATACTTAACATGTTAAAAATTATTTTTTTCTAATTTTTTTTCTGTAGTTTTTTTTATAAATAAATGTAGAAACATTTTTAATAAAAAAATCAAAAACTAAAAATATAAAAAAAATGTTTAAAAAACAGTTAAAAATATATGTATCATATAAAATTAATTTAACATGTTAAAAATCATTTTTTTTTAATTTTCAACGTTTTCCTTATAGAAATAAGTAGAAACTATTGGAAATAAAAATAAAATTGTAAAAAATAATTTTTACCTTTTTTTCAACTGTTTTTTTTATTTTAGTTTTTGATTTTTTTTATTAAGAATGCTTCTACAAATATTTATAAGAAAAAGTACGGAAAAAAATTAGTAAAAATTGATTCTTAACATGTTATGTTAAATTTTTAAGAGTGTTCCACGGTTCCCCAATTTTTTAGTGTTCCCCAATAAACCTCAAACTATATATATATCACATATATTTGTAATTCAAAAATGTATACAGGATTTAAGTAATTGTTACGGAAAAGTTTTAAAAGCTATTAGAAAATCGTTGGATTTTATTTTCTCAAAATTAAAAATATTATTAGAAACATAGTTTGGGGATAAAAATACTTATCTAACTTTAAACAACCTAAGACGTGAAATGTTTTAATGCCGTACGTACCTCTTCCTCTTCTTAACCGAATCGAATTTGGACTCGGTTGGTGCGAAGTTTTTTCATATCTCGTCCCATATCGTACATTCTCTTCTCTTACCCATCCCGTTGTATCAAAGTCATGAAAACTTGAGTTTCTTTCACCACCTTTTATACTCCACACGTGACACTCTTGTTCATTAAAACAACGCACACAAATGTAACGCAAGCTGATGTTGATAACTTGTTCAACTTCACCAAAACATTCCAAGTCTATGTTGAATATCTCATGGAGGCTAGAACAATACGTGATGTTTATTTGTTCTAGATGTTTCAATAATCGCATTGGATTGGTTGGAAATAGATTCTCAAGCTTACCACACTTTTCCACCTCAACGTCTCTTAACATGGGAATATTATCAAATTCCTCCTCACTACTACTCGGCCATATCCACTTCAGATTCTTCATCCATTTAATATCTACCTTTTTCAACTCGAAAATTCTAACCTGCAAAAATAGGTCGGTCCAAACAATATACATTACATTAATTATAATATTGGCAAAAGAAATAACTAAACCAATTGACATTGTTGGGGTATACGCACGCGGAAGCAACACACACTCACGAACACTCGACTGCAGAAATAGAAAATAAACGACACAAGTATTTACGTGGTTCGGTTGCCACCTGCAACCTACGTCCACGGGTAACTAGGAATTCATATTTCTTAGATGTGAGTTACAAGTTTTACAAATACAGAAGAATCCTATATATAGGATTGAATGGAAAGAAGAAACCACGAAACATGATCCGTAAAA
Organism: Helianthus tuberosus; assembly: GCA_030545235.1. Classification (NCBI taxonomy): domain Eukaryota; kingdom Viridiplantae; phylum Streptophyta; class Magnoliopsida; order Asterales; family Asteraceae; genus Helianthus; species Helianthus tuberosus. Next base: position 10,223,015 of record CM060362.1, read on the forward strand.
TCTGGATCATCACTAATTATTTGAGTGGTTGCATTATTTCTGCCACTAATTGTTACCAATAATTGTGTAGTGGTTCACCAACTTCATCCAATAATTGTGTAGTGGTTTCACTACTCAACAATCTCCCACTTGAAGCCACGAAACAATCTTCAACTGTGCTTCAACTGTGCATCTGTATTTCAGTAAGAAACTTTAGTACCTTCCTAGTTACCCCGCCCCGCCTTCATTATTCCTGAAGGCCAGCTGAAGCTCCCCCGAACTCCAACCCAACAGTCTTACCAGACCCAGCCGTGACTGAAACCGCCACTGACTCATTCTCTATCTCAACCGGCTTGCACACTCCACCGGATCCAGAGATACACCGAGAATCAAAACCACTCTCCAAATTCAGCAAGTGTTTCCCAGGAGAGATTTTATCAATCGGAATACCGGTCTTCAAAACCCAACGGAGTTTTCTGTGATTGTACCCGGAACACGACCCGTGCTCCCACTATCACCAAATCCCCTGACTGGCTTAAACCTCTGATCCCGTTCAGCTTGAATCACCTTGGCACCAGGCTTCGCCCTTGCAATACGAACCCTCTTTTGCCCCTTAGATTCAGCGAACCAAACTTTGTCTTGCTTAACAGGGATGGTCACTCCCTCAGCAGATACCTTAGCCATATACAATGATCCTCACCTCTTTCCACGTGCAATAACCAGATTCTCATTAATCACCTTCCATTTACCCAATGGAGTAACCAGATTAACATCTCCCATGCCCGTAACACAAAGAATTTGATCATTAGCTAATCGTACCTTTCCAAAGTTACCTTCTTTCAGATTCACCATCGTTTCCCCGCTGTGCATGGCGTGAAACGAAGCACCAGAATCCATGACCCAAGAGTCTTCACTGCCTTCCACTGAGTCCCAATGCATCAAACCCAGACGCATTCTCAGAGGCAGAATTCAAATATTCATGACATCGACTCCAAAAGATGTCTGAACCTCCATGCAGCCCACAAGTCAACTATGCCCAGCTCCCACTGTAACAGTTATCCCAACCCATGCCAAACGACACTCCATGAGCCGAACCTTCACTCGTACTATTCATGTGAAACCCTTCACCCAGTACAAAGATCCACTCAAATGTCAAACAGCTGATCACCACCGAACAAGGAATACCATCCACAATTCCAGACCAGCTAACCGGCAAACGATTATAACTACAATAGAGCTTCCAACAAGCAATAGTTCCATGACTTGCCATTGACTTTCTTTTCACTTGTGTCAACATCAACAACTCTGTTGATTTCATTTTCTCCATGTTCTCACCCATCGACCAGTACCACATCCAAGTTCCCATGACAACCCAATCAACCGAAACCCGAAACCGTCACAAACCTCGGTTCCTCAAATTTTCCGGTAGATAATAAACGTCAAAACATGAACTTGAAACACAAACCATATTTAGCCCGCAACCCAAACTCGACCAACGGCTGAATATCCCAGCGGCTCCAATCGAATTAAAAAAACGGCTAAATAATATTTTAATTTGGTACAAACCTCGATCACCTCGTCCAAAAAATAATCCGGTGATCTCCAAGAGTTTACCCGGCTCCAGTCGATTAAAAAATTTAATCGACAACCACAAACTCTAAATCACCACTCGATCACCTAGTCCCACAACAAAAAATACCCCTTATTTTTCTATTGTTGGACCACAAGAAAAAAAGAATTTAAAAAACTTGGTCAAGCTTATCTTTTTTGACCACACTCTCTTTTTCCAAAGAAAAGATTCGTTCCCTTTTTGAAAGTTGTAGACAACACTTTGTGGGATAACACTTTTCTACAAAAAAAAAAAAACTCTTTCTTCTTCATATTGATTTGAACGAGCAACAAGGAACAACTTTTCTCCTTCTTCTTCGACGGTAAGAACAACCAAAAAAAACTTCCATTTTTCTTCTTTCAAACACAAGACAACAGAACCAGCGATTCACAGGTCTCCGGCGATTCCAATCGGTTTCAACTTCCGACACACCAACCTAATCGCTACCCCGCGGTTCACAGGTCTCCGGTGATTCCAGTCGGCTTCAAACTACCGACACACCAACCTAATCGCAATCTCAGGTATTCTGTCTTTCTTCCGAATCGTGTTCTTCGTGTGTAACCGAGCCGTAGCTCTGATACCAGTTGTTGGGGTATACGCACGCGGAAGCAACACACACTCACGAACACTCGACTGCAGAAATAGAAAATAAACGACACAAGTATTTACGTGGTTCGGTTGCCACCTGCAACCTACGTCCACGGGTAACTAGGAATTCATATTTCTTAGATGTGAGTTACAAGTTTTACAAATACAGAAGAATCCTATATATAGGATTGAATGGAAAGAAGAAACCACGAAACATGATCCGTAAAATCTGGATCATCACTAATTATTTGAGTGGTTGCATTATTTCTGCCACTAATTGTTACCAATAATTGTGTAGTGGTTCACCAACTTCATCCAATAATTGTGTAGTGGTTTCACTACTCAACAGACATATACAAATCAATTATGTGTAATCAGCTACCTGACTGTTAAAGAGTGCTTGTTGCAATGCAGAAGTATTTTTATTGTCAGGATAAATGCTAGTGATGCTGAAAAGAAGTTCAACCTTCAATTCAACCAGTTGCGGTAGCTCAACCACACTGTCAACCGGGAACAAACGTACAAGGTTTGGTAAGAAATTTAAAGATAAATACTTTAGCCCCTCAAAAATGATCATCTCGCCTTTACCATTTATCTCGCCATTGTAATCATGCACCAGTGCTTCCAAATAAGAGCATGACAAAATTGTGAGGCGCTCAAATTTCCTCAAACCACGTGTCACATGTGTTGGGAAGAGGTATTTCAACTTATCACAACCATGAACATGAAAGTCTCTTAGATACAAAAAAAAGCTTTGATCATAAGGATTGACTGGAACAAAATCTTCAAGATGACTCATATGCTTCATTTTTAAACGTAGACACTCTGATTTCTTGACCAACTCATCAATTTTGTAGTCCACAAGGTCGCTTCTGTGCTTGTCCCAAAGGTTCAGCTGTAATGCAGTTTTGAATGAAATTGTTGTTTCAAATTCAAAGTATTCACGAAATAGACCTATAGATATCTTGAACTTATCAAGTTTCTCAAAGGATAGATCTTTTAGGTGGTTCATATCATAGAAATAGACCTCTAATGCACAAAGTTGGTATAAAAGCATCTTTAACTCTTTCAAATTAGCATCCGTGAAGTGGATTCCTTTATTATAATAAGGACCTCTCATATAAAGCTCTTCAAGTTTGACTAAATTTATAAAGACGCCATCATCAATATGAAGGTGGTCACATCCTGTCAGATCTAGTAACTTCAGCTTTCTTAGATTCCCTATCTTAGATGGTAACTTGTTGATGTCACAATAAGCAAGACTGAGCACCTCCAAATTCACAAGATCTCCAATGAAAGAGCAATCAGACATCAATTTGCATCTATGGAGACAAAGTGATTTAAGGTTAGTCGAAAATTGAAGAGATGTCGGAAGCGGTGGATATTGCATTTTATAAAATGCAATGACTTTGAGATTTTCCATACTTGCATAAAAATCTTCCGGAAACTTGAGCGACTGATCCCCGTCCATAAGTTGTATAAAAGAGAGGTCTGGGTACTTGAAGTCTCGCGGAAACTCCGACATACCCATGCATGTTAATGAAATTCTTTTGCAAGACTCATTCGTTTCGTATCTACCCCACGTGGACACATCGCCATGGTTTACAATCCAGGCAAAATCACCTTTGGAAACTGTTCCTAACACAAAAGCAAGTACAAGATCATGCAATTTAACACATCCACGCCGTTCACTGTACATCAACAAATTAGCGTCTACGAGATTGTCCACACATGTCTCTGTTCTGTCTCGTGCCTCTCTCAAAGTAGAAACATTTTTAAATAACTTTAGGCCCCATGCATGTCTAACAAGATCCTCTATTTGAATATCAGAGTCCTCCGGAAACAAGCCACAATGCAGAAAAATCTCTTTATTGTCATCGTTTTTTACATACTCGTAGCTTATTCTGATAATTTCTTGCACGTTATCATCAAGATCATGATTCTTTAGACGGAGAAGTGTATCCCTCCACACATGAATTTTTTTATGTTTAAGGGTTGTGCCAATGAGCTTGATGGCAAGTGGCAAATTACCACATTTTTTGACAATATCGCATCCTATTTGAAACAGATTTTGATCATGTTCTTTAGAAACTCCAGTATATTCAGAAAAGAACTTTTGTGCTTCCTCATCTGACAACTCATTGACTTGGACTACTTTAAGAAGGGTAAAAGCATCAGCCGCAATTTGTGTGCAAATATTTGAATCTCGTGATGTCAGCAACAACTTGACGCCTTTTGGCAAAGGACTTGTTAGTCCAATATCCTTGATTTCAACCTTCTCCCACACATCATCTAATATAACTAGAATCTTTTTTTCTAATTCTAAATTTTTTGCTAGTTTTCTACGAAGACTATCTGCCCTTTCTGTTACATTTGCTTCACGTAAACCTTCGCCTCCTATGCAGATGGCTATATCATTCTGAATAGAAAACATGTTAGGATTTTTCCCAAGAGTAACTTTCACAAAGAAATCAAACATCTTCTTGTCTTCTGCAACTTTTTTAAGTTGTTCCATCATGGTGGTTTTTCCTACACCACCCATTCCACACAAGGCTATCACTTGACTCTTGTTGTCATCTTGTTGAAGGAGCTTCAATGCATCGTTGAACGGCACGTCTCTGGACTTGAAGTCATCTCCACCCGGTAACGATGATAACGGTGTAGAAGTGGTGGAGGATGTGGCTCTTCCAGTAGCCAATGGGGCATCCGTCCAAGTAATCTCAGAATTTTCTGTAGTAAGTTCTTGGATCCTCATAGTAGCCTTGGATGCATTTCTTCCGGCTCGGTACCTATTTTTCATGTGTAAACATCCAATGCCATCATCTGAGATGCTTTCGACTTCATTCTTGACCTTCTCAACCTCTCCCAACCAAGCCTCTACACGAGCAGGTATCTCCTTATCATTTATTTCATTTCTGTTCTTGTGGTCTATAACATCAGTGCTTTTAGCCACCAAACGACTCATTTTTTCTCTCATGCTCGTAACATGTTTTGTGGAGCAAATCACATATCCTAGGTGTTTCGTGATATGACTTGTCGTAAATTTCACAACAGGAGCAACGACTTGGTCATATAAAATCTGCTCCATTTTCCTGAGACCAACAAATCATGCAAACATATATCAACAACAAAAAAAAAAAAAAAAAAAAAAAGAAACCCTAAAAAATGTTCAAAAATATTCATTAGTCTAGTTTCAACTTCAAAAGTTACATATTGCATGAACAAACAAATAAGAAAGTCAATCAACAAGTGATTTAGGGTCTTCAATAATCGAAAAATGAAATCTTACTTACAGGGTTCATTTAAGTAGAATATTATCATACTAAATAAAATAAATATGAATGTAATCATACAGTTATGTACATGATCTGAATGTGAATTCAATGCAAAACTAGTTTTAAGCACTGAACTACGAGTATGGAAATAAGCAATTAAGCATATTTGTGCTAGCCCCCACCCCAAAAGAAGAAAAAACCAATAACAAATATCGATGAAGAAATCGGAATTTAGGAACAAAGAAATAGTCAACCAAATAAACTTGCATAAACTTCATTCATAAACCTACGTAACTTGCATCCTACGCATTCTAAATAAAAACCAATCATACAAAGGGGCTGTTTGTTTATCCTTAATGAGGCTCCTAATGATCCAGACATCTTACTGGTTCAACACTTAATGGTTCAGACTGTTTGTTTCATGAGCAGATGTCTGAATGGTTCAGACATTTGCCTCTGAATGGTTAAAATTTATACAGAGTCTGAATGGTTAAGACCTCTAATCTGAATTGGCCAGACACTTGCCTCTGAACGGTTAAGCATTATACAAGCTCTTAATAGTTCAGACCTCTTACTGGTTCAGCACTTAACCATTCAGATGTTGCCAAACAGCCCCTAAGTTTAATTTAAATAAAACTTTAATTTCATTTAAACAACTCAAACCGTTATATAATATTAATTTATATAGTGTTAATTTACAAGATTTTTATGCATTGTGGGTTGTACTTTGTGCTTTATTGGTTTTACATTGTTTGAGTGTTTATTTTTGTTGCTTTTTGGGTTGTACTTTTTGGGTCGGTGTGGGGTTTAACGGGTTGCCCCCTCGCCGAGTCTTAACCTTTACGCTCTTTCACTCTCTCGTTACACGCTTCTCTCTTTCTCCCCCTTACACTCGTGTAGCGTCGATGGCCTTTCTCCGGCAACTCTCCTCCTACTTCTGGTTAGTTTTTAGTTTATTTGTTTACGTATGTTGTTTGCTTGACTTGGTTGTTTGTTCGACTTGGTGTTTGGGTCTTATTGATTAAAGGGTTTGTTTTACTGGATTTGTGTTACTTATGTGGGTATTTTTGTGACAACTCGTATAAATCCCTATTATGTTTCACTTTACTTTGTAATTACATGTACGTTATATGAAATGATTATAGTGTTTGATTATATTTGAATATTTGTGAGCTTGGAAATGTGTTATGTGAAAAGTTGTATGTATGTATGTATACTACAAAACCTAGTCGCACAAAGATTCTGGGTCGCACACCCCTCCACGGCCGCACACTCTTGTGCCTTTGCGCTCGGCCCAACCATTCACCACAGCCCAAATGAAGCCCAAGATGGGCCCAACTCGCATTGCCAACCATACACAAGGGTCTTGTGTGGGATTTCCATATCTTAGCAAAACACAAGGCATAATCTCAAAAACCTAAGTTCTCTCCCCCTCTCATTCGAACTTGACGGCAACCTTTTCATCTCTTGAAGCCTTCTTCATTCCAAGCATCCGATCTGGACGTGGTTGACCACTTTAGCTCAAGTGACCTTTATCTGCCGAGCTAATTTAAGGTGAGTTCACACTTTTCTTAAAAGCATGTGATTCCTGATGGTTTGGGAATGAGTTAAACAACAACTATCCCCCTTGGGTGGGATGCAACCTGCGTATTTTCCTTGGGTAGAATACGTACAACCCATCCTCCTGGTGAAGGACGACAACCGTTATAATACATGTCTTAAGCATACTAGACAACAACTCTATCTTAAAGTCCCCACCCAGTTTATACCGGCTTAATCGCCGGGCCAATGGCGAACGGGTTATTAGTTAAATAGCGCTATTAGGTTTGACAAGCCTCACACCGTGCCGCAGAGGACGGGAGTGGACTAATATACTTGGGCACTTAGTCAATGATGATAGACATTGCCTCGGGGCACTCAACATAACTACAGTCAGTAGTCGTTATGGTACGGGTCTAGTGGTTTAAAACGGTGGGGCAGCTCCCCATGGCATGTTTTTATAAAGAACAAAGGAACTTAACAACTTATGGTTTTAGAACAACACTAAACAAATAACTGTGAACTCGCCAACTTTATGTTGACACACCACTGCATGCTTTGCAGGTTGTTAGGTACATGGCTGGAGCTTGCACGGGGAGTGGACGTTGTGGCAAGGAACCAACTGTGGGGTTCCTACTAATAAACATTATGATTTTTATACTGCTTTATGGGTTTTAAACTTTATGCTTCCGCTAACACTTAAACTTGGTTTTGGGTTATTGTTTTTGTGAACACTAAACGTTTTGGATTGGGATGGTTTTACTTTATTTTACTTAACGTTCAGTATGATTAGTGGTACACGCCTCGCGGTAATACTCCGCTTGTGGATTTTGAGGGTGTGACAGATTGGTATCAGAGCCATTGGTTATAGCAAACTTGGTTTTAAAAAGGGGAAAATCTTTTTGACAAAAACCAGACTATAACCTGCTCAGTGCTCAACGATCCACAACGACACTTCGCTCCACGTGCAAGGCTCAACACTTTAGGTGGTATGATTTATGTTTGTATTGCCTACTTGCTAGTTTACTTTTGCATGGTGTGTTGCTTATGGTATGCCTAATTAGGGTAGTAGCGTGGTATCTATTAGCCCTAATGCGTTATTTTTGACACCCAACTGATTACTTGAAACTTGACGTGTGGTAATCAAATTCTTTTCCTGTTTTTCTCCTCACCCCACTACGACAACCGTTTTATGCGTTCTACCTATTCATGCGATTGTCTCGACATGACATCGCCGTTACAGCCAGAATTCAGATCTGACTCTCCGTACATTCGGTTTTGCGCGTCAGCATTCACGTAGACAAGAACCGGCCCAAAGGAACTCAGATTTAGGAGAACAATATATCCACGCGTCTATGTTGACAAACCCCATCATCTCCACCTGTCGTCGTCACCGGAACCCATCGTTACAGTCACCAGGAACGAAGCAGTCACAGTTACACGCGTTTGTCATTGTGCAACTCGAAACCCTATTATCCAAACTCTGCTTTGGACAAATGATATACTCACGTGGCCGTGATGCAACGAATTTCCCTTTCGTGCCATTGCCACCATCAATCACTACTGGAGCTGCCGCTGGAGAACATAATAGTTGGCAGAATTCTTCGGTTATTTGTTGGATTTTTGTTTTCACTCAATTCTTCGAACATCACTAATCTCCTGTTTCCTCGATCCGCAACCGATATAACGAAACGCTAACAACCATACCACAATTTCCTCCAATCACAAGGTTACCCCTATTACCCTATTGGGTGGTCAATTCTTAGCCTAACTTGATTTATACCTTCGTATACCCAACGTAACAAATAGATGCCTCCTAATGAGGGGATAGTCTTCGGGATATTTGAGGACGGAGATACGGATTACTCAACCTACAGACAAACACGATGATCTACAAATTTACCTTACCCCCTTACACTGCAAGAGTCGTATTTTGATTCCAGGATAGTTTTCTTAATTATGCGGAACCTATTCACTAGCCTTTGTACCGACATATGCTTGTTGATTAATTCAATGTCTAACTTCTACTATTGACTTAGACAAAACCATCATCCCTTACCACGGTGATACTACGACCTCGCTTCTCCATGCAGAGACTCTAATACGAACACACTCTAGTTTAGAGAATTTGGAAGGCTCGACTTTCGATCATTAGTGATCACTTCCTGAAACCCTGAAGATGGAGATGTGTTGTTGATACGATCATACCCCCTTGAACATGTTTTCAAGTCCTTTCTTTGAAACCTCTTGACTACACGGGCATATTTCAGATTCATTCCCACGACCTAATTAAACCCCTTCGAATTTGGTTGCTTACCGACTCGATGAATCGCAAACTCATCCGAGTTCATGGATCAAGGTGAATTATTCCTCCTTCACGTGTGGGTGAGCTCGATAACCCTGACGGAAGTTTCAGTGAACCTTAATACTACAAACACGTGCGACAACCATTCTTCTCTGATTAATTCTAGTTATGCTTAATATACCAACGTGACACCTCTATTTGGCAAACAACGTTCTTCATTTTAACCTCATACAACTTTTGTACGACCGGTAATATCCTCGACATCAGGAAGACCTTTGTTACCGATCCTTAAACGCTACGCATCGATTACGACTACCCTTTTTGCATGTTTTCACATCCATTCATGATATACTTCTCGAATTCTATGATCCTTATCCTAATGACATTCTTCGTGAACTCTCGCTTGGATGAGTTACTTTCTGCGAACGTTACTCGAGGAGCAACGGGCCATAAATACCACAGATATGAAGATATCACAAGCACTGTCCCTAGAACTCGATACGACCGACATAGGTTCACGACATTCGAATTTAGCCTACCCTGACGAATATGTCACTTGTTTTCTTCGACGACATCCGAATATACTCCAAGAACCAGAAGGAATCCGAACAATACCTACCCTTTACCATGGAGCTCCTACGACACAAACAACCATACGTTAAGTTTCTAATGTACGACTTTTGACGTCACGAAACCCGCTTTTCTTGATCGCATACACAAACCCTCATAGCACTAACTCGAAAGATTGCTTCGGAATCCGTGTTTCAACAGTTGAAGGTGAAACTCAGTAGTGCACCCATTCTTTCGTTACCAGAAAGCACAGACGATTTCGTTGTTTATTGTGACGAGTCTATCCAAGGACTTGGTTGTGTGTTGATGCAACATGAGAAAGTCACTGCTTACACATCACACCAACTCAAGGTTCACGAAAAGAACTACACTACCCATGATTTGGAGTTCGAAGCAGTAGTGTTTTCACTCAAGATATGGAGACATTACTTGTACGGTACCAAGTGCACCATCTACACCGATCACAAGAGTCTCCGGTATCTCTTTGATCAGAAGGGGGTTGAACATGCGACAGCGTCGATGAGTCGAACTCTGCAACGACTACGAGTGCACGATCAAGTACCATCTAGGCAAGGCCAACGTTGTGGCCGATGCCCTCAGTCGAAAGGAAACCAAACCTAAGTGCGCACGTGCGTTATAGCTTACTATCCACTCCAGTCTTCCTACCCAAATCCGAAACGCTCAAGTTGCAGCACTGAAGGAAGAAAACCTCTTAGCTGAGTCCATGCGGGGCCTGGAAAAGCGACTTGAACGCAAGGAAGACGGTACTTACTACTTCATGGAACATATCTGGGTTCTATCCTATGGAAACCTATGAGAGCTAGTGATGGACGAAGCACACAAGTCTCGTTACTCGGTGCAACCTGGTTTTGACAAGATGTACCAAGATCTCAAAACTCTGTACTGGTGGCCCCACCTGAAAGCTAACATAGCGACTTATGTTAGTAAATGCTTGACCTGTGTTAGGGTTAAGATGGAATACAAGAAGCCATCAGGACTACTCCAACAACCCGAGACCCCAACATGGAAATGGGAGAAAATTCCCATGGATTTTGTCACTGGCTTACCTAGATCTCAGCGAGGAAACGACACTATCTGGGTGATCGTGGATAGACTGACCAAGTCTGCACATTTACTGGCAATCAAGGAAACTGATAAGTTTTCTACACTCGCAGACGTCTATTTGAAGGAAGCAGTTGCTAGGCACGGAGTGCCAACCTCTATCATTTCTGATCGGGACCCGCGCTTTGCACCTTATTTGTGGCAGGCGATGCACAAATCATTTGGCTCACGTCCAGACAGGAGCACAGCTTATCACCCGCAAACGGATGGTCAAACTGAACGTACCATCCAGACTCTCGAAGACATGCTGCAGGCATGCGTAATCGATTTCAGTAAAGGTTGGGAAATACACCTACCTTTGGTAGAATTCTCTTACAACAACAGTTACCACACTAGCATTCAGGCTACTTCGTTCGAGGTTTTGTACGGACGAAAGTGCCGATCACCTCTATGCTGGGCAGAAGTTGGCGACAGCCAAATCACTGGCCCGGAACTTGTTCTTAACACAACGGAAAATATTGGCCAAATCCGAAAACGAATGGCGGCAGCTTGTGACCGTCAGAAAAGCTACGCTGATAAGCATAGGAAACCTCTCGAGTTCCAGGTTGGGGATCGAGTGCTACTCAAAGTCTCACCTTGGAAAGGTGTGGTTCGCTTTGGTAAACGGGGCAAACTTAATCCGCGTTATGCAGGACCCTTCGAAATCACTGAGGAAATCAGCAAGGTGGTGTACAAACTAAATTTGCCCGAAGAACCTAGTGGTGTTCACAACGTCTTTCATGTGTCGAATCTAAAGAAGTGTCCGTCAGATGAGATCCTAATCATTCCTTTTGAGGAAACTCACTACCGACGACCAGTTGCGCTTCGTCGAGGAACCGGTGGAAATAATGGATCGGGAAAATCAAAACTCTCAAACGCAGCAAGATATCTATTGTTCGAGTTTGTTGGAACTCCCGTCGTGGCCCTAGTTGTTTAAGAAATGTGAGTCCAACACTGAGGCTACTGCGGAATTTCGGGATGAAATTCCAAACCAACGGGGGGATGATGTGATACCCCAAGAAAAACACACAACACAACTAGCTTCCTTAGTGACTACGTGCTAAATTTCGGGACGAAATTTCTTTCAACTTGGGGATGATGTGACAACTCGTATAAATCCCTGTTACGTTTCGCTTTACTTTGTAATTACATGTACGTTATATGAAATGATTATAGTGTTTGATTATATTTGAATAGTTGTGAGCTTGGAAATGTGTTCTGTGAAAAGTTGTATGTATGTATGTATACTACAAAACCTAGTCGCACAAAGAGTCTGGGTCGCACACCCCTCAACGGTCGCACACTCTTTTGCCTTTGCACTCGGCCCAACCATTCACCACATCCCAAATGAAGCCCAAGATGGGCCCAACTCGCATTGCCAAACATACACAAGAGTCTTGTGTGGGATTTCCATATCTTAGCAAAACACAAGGCATAATCTCAAAACCCTAAGTTCTCTCCCCCTCTCATTCGAACTTGACGGCGGCCTTTCATCTCTCGAAGCCATCTTCGTTCCAAGCATCCGATCTGGACGTGGTTGACCACTTTAGCTCAAGTGACCTTTATCTGCGGAGCTAATCTAAGGTGAGCTCACACTTTTCTTAAAAGCATGTGATTCCCGGTGGTTTGAGAATGGGTTAAACAATTATCCCCCTTGGGTGGGATGCAACCTGCGTATTCTCCTTGGGTAGAATACGTAGAACCCGTCCTCCTGCTGAAGGGCAACAACCGTTATAATACATGTCTTAATCATACTAGACAACAACTCTATCTTAAGTCCCCACTCAGTTTATACCGACTTAATCGCCGGGCCAATGGCGAATGGGTTATTAGTTAAATAGCGCTGTTAGGTTTGACAAGGCTCACACCGTGCCGCAGAGGATGGGAGTGGACTAATATATTTGGGCACTTAGTCAATGATGATAGACATTGACTCGGGGCACTCAACATAACTACAGTCAGTTGTCGGTATGGTACGGGTCTAGTGGTTTAAAACAATGGGGTAGCTCCCCATGGCATGTTTTTATAAAGAACAAAGGAACTTAACAACTTATGGTTTTTGGAACAACACTAAACAAACAACTATGAACTCGCCAACTTTATGTTGACACACTATTGCATGCTTTGCAGGTTGTTAGGTACATGGCAGGAGCTTGCACGGGGAGTGGACGTTGTGGCAAGGAACCAACTGTGGGGTTCCTACTAATAAACATTATGATTTTTATACTGCTTTATGGGTTTTAAACTTTATGTTTCCGCTAACACTTAAACTTGGTTTTGGGTTATTGTTTTTGTGAACACTAAACGTTTTGGATTGGGATGGTTTTACTTTATTTTACTTAACGTTCAGTATGATTAGTGGTATGATCCTGGTCAGTCACATGCCTCGCGGTAATACTCCGCTTGTGGATTTTGAGGGTGTGACAATTTTGGCCGACGTCGTTGACCATTTGTTTGTTGTGTTGACATATGTTGTTTCGTCTACTTTGGTTTTGTGTTTATGACTTTTCGTCTGGTAGCTATGTTTGTAACTGTTGTTACTGGAGGATTTACTTCAAGGTATCGTTGTAGTTACGTTTATCTATTATGAAGACGTATTTTAGGGTTTGTTACATTCGGTTGATGTTTCGGGTTTACTTATTTCTTTTAATGGTTCCTATCCAATGTTGATTGTGATGATGTTTTGTTAGGTTATATGTGTTTTAACGTGTGATCATATGGTCGCATGTGTTAGAAAAATGTTAGATTTTATGTTTTTAAAGTTGTTTTTACGTTGATGTTTACTGTTTAGTTGGTTTTGACGGTTCGTATCCAAAGTTGAATCTGATGACTTTTAGGTTGGTTTTATGTATTTTGATGTGCGATTACATAATTGCATGTGTTTAGTAGTTGTCTGGTTTTGTGGTTTTGATGTTGCTTTGTTGATGTTCATTGTTTCGATTGTTTGGTTGGTTCTATGATGGTTGCTTCAGGCATATTTTGTTGAGTGTTGTTGTGTGAATGTGTAACTGGTCAATAAGGATGACTATTTAGTTGTCCAAGACTATTTTAGGTTTACATCTGCGTGTACGATGGTATGCTTTTTAGATTGGTTTTTGAAGGATGTGTATTGAGATGTATTCAGTTTGATAGGGTAGCTGTTCAGCTATGTGAAATTGCCTACAGTCTTTCGCGACTACATGTTTCCATGTCCTAAAAAGTAGTTTCATTCTATGTTGTCAAAGATGCAAGGCGCAGGCGAGGCGCATTGGCCTCGCCCGGAGCCTAGGCACAAGGCGCAAAAAAGGCGTGGGCTTTTTTAAGAAAAGCGCACATAGAAAAAAAATATAAAAAATATGTTATGCTTTGAAAATAAATAAGATTCCACATATAATATAAAAAAAAACTTTTATATATGTCATTTAAGATCATGGAGCTAATAGTTAGTAGCAAAAGTTTAGGACTTATATGTTGTAAGTTTTGGGTGTGTGAATAAAAGTCTCAGGTGTGTGAATAAAAGTCTCAAAAGGTGGTAAATATTTTGTCCCACATTGGTGTGGGAACAAAGTGAGTGGTTGTTTATAAGTTAAAACATTTACTACTCTATTGTAGCTTTATGACATGTTTTACCACAAGTCCTACCCGCGCGCAGGGGGGGTTCAAAAATGAGTTTCTGAGCTGGAATTTGGTTGAACTCGTGCGTGCCCGCACCTGCGGACACCAATGCAGCTCCGAAAAACCAGGGCCCGCGTGAGGCAGTTTTTTATACGCACTCAGTATCGTTTTTTTCTGTTTTTTTTTTTTTTTTTGCTTTTGCGTTGTGCGCCTCAGGCCGTTTTTTTCAGAAAAAAAAACCCATTTTTGCGCCTAGGCTGCCACCAGGCGCTATAGGTGCGCCTCGCTGCGCCCGGGCGCCTAGGCGCGCGCTTTTTGCGCTTTTGACAACATAGGTTTCATTTTATGTCTTTGATGTTGGTTTGACGCTATTCAGAGACTATTCAGACTGTTTGGTTTGTCGTGTGATGCTTTGTTAAGGCATTCTTTGATGGTTGTTGGTGTGTTAATGTAAAATTGGTCTGTGATGAGGACTTTTTAGTTGTATGAAGTTGTTTTCTCTACGAGTCTTAACCATTTCTGTTTTTTTTTTTTTTTTGAAAGATTGTTTTTAGAAGGCTGTGTATTGAAAGGGTATTCGGCTGGTGAGGTTGGCTTTTCATTTGTCTAAAATTGTTTTCATTCTTTCGTTGGGTCTGTGATACTTTGCTGAGACGATGGTTGCTTACAATGTATGAGTTGTTGGTTATTCGGTTGGTGGGGATGAGGCAGTTGTTGTACGAGAATGCTTACTTTGGGTTTCTATATCTGTGAAGCTACGCTAAGACACACTTGTGCTTTGTTTCTTTTACTTGGTTTTGGTGTGTGTTTGTGTTGTTTTTGGGTTTGTACATTTTGAGTAAGTAGGGGGTTTAAAAGGTTGCCCGATATTGTTTGACTATTGTATACGTTTTCCTAATGACGAGGCGGTGATGATGATTGGTTGTAGTAATTTGTCACACCCCAAAAATAGATTTGGTTATCAAACCAAATTAACTAGGAATGAGTGGATAAAATACTATTAGCGGTAAAGGTTAACCCGACAAACATTAAGATTTAAATAAATGAATTTAATGTTAAATAAAAAGTGAATGAATGCTTTTAGAAAATAAAGCTTATAAAAAGCTCGGCTACCGAAGCTTAAATTAGATCGGGTCGGTCATACTCTTTGAAGATATTCTATATCACTATTAAAACAATCTATTGTATATATTATATTCTTATTTATTTTATATTTTTAATAAGTTATAAGCTAGGTAAGGTGTGTAAAGAAACAGAAGTAGAAAGTTTGTGAATTGGTTTCGACAAAAAAAAAAAAAAAAAAACCAGTAGGATTTCTGCGTTTTGCAACAGATTTTCGGTCATCAGTTTGGTTCATTACATTAGCGGTTTGGTTTGTTACAGTACCGGTATGAGATAGATGTTCGGTATAGTAACCGAAAGAGATATCCTTGACGGCATATCAACACATGTTTTACATCAATCGAAAACTAATAAACAAATACAAGTACCAATACCAATGTTGTTTGGCATGTATTAGCTCGATTCGCTACTTACGTTACCGCATCGGCATTCACTATAGTCTCGTCGAGGCAACCATAAAAAATAAATATGGTACAGACGTTGTTTGGACGGTTTTGAAAAAAGAAAAAAGTATAAAGAAATAAAATTGAAAGTGAAAAAGTGTCAGGGTAAAAATTAAAAAAATGTGTTTTGACAAAGTTGTAAAAGAAGAAAAGTATAAGGATTAAAAGTGTAACAAAATTGAATTAGTAACTTTTACTCACGAATCAACCTTAATGATTAATATATAGTTAATTTTAATTTTGTTATATTTTTTATTTATTTTTAAAATTATAATGTTTTTAATTAATAATTTCTCATCTATACCTTTTATAATTTTCGTAACTAACTGATTATTTTATTTTGTATACCAATTAGATGTGATCGGCGATGTTTTATTCAATGGTGGGGGCGCAACTTCATTCATTTACTTTATATTTCATATATATTTTGATGTAATTTCTTTTTGTCATTTAATTTCTATTTTGATTGATGTAATTTTCTTTTGGAGAGTTAATCTATATCTATACATATAATAAAAGAAACCAGTTGGGAGACACATGGCGCTTTGTGAGATGATTTCTACAGGTTTTCCCGTTAAAAAAAAAAACTATTTTTCTCCATTTATCTCTACTTAACCTTTTCAAATTCAAATATATACGATAAGTATCCATTTAATTTACGAAATTAAAAATTAAACCAGGTTTCCTCATTTCTTTAGTTTATATATTTTAATACTCAACCAAATACGTATTGAAAATTAATTAGTTATTTTGCTTTGATTGTCATCCTTTAAAAATTAATTAGTTTATCGTATTCATCATGTAAATTGAAACCAGAGACCTATCTTTATATATAATTAACTAGCTTACAACCCCGTGTATTACACGGGTTAAATGACGAAAAAATGTAAATTATAAACTTATATATAATCCTTATTAATGAAATAACTTATTTAGATAAAATAGTAAAACAAAAGAACAGTTAATTTTCGCTATTCAAAATAATTTTCTAAGTTTTCACTTCTCTTTTGAGATACTACAATCTATTTTATTATGTCTTAAAAAGAAGTAACACTAA
Organism: Helianthus tuberosus; assembly: GCA_030545235.1. Classification (NCBI taxonomy): domain Eukaryota; kingdom Viridiplantae; phylum Streptophyta; class Magnoliopsida; order Asterales; family Asteraceae; genus Helianthus; species Helianthus tuberosus. Next base: position 10,240,197 of record CM060362.1, read on the forward strand.
AAAATAAAAAAATAATGATCATAAAATTGTATGTATTTTTAAAAATAATTATAAGTTATGAGGTTATGGTAAATGAATTGTAATTAAATTCTACTATGTATATTAATGATATAATAAATACTTTGATATAAATACTATTTTTAGATATATGGATCATAAGACAAGATACAAATATTATCATTGTATAGAAAATATTACATATTAAAAAAATCATACTAAAAATAAAGTATACGTTTAAAAAAAGATGACTAAAGTTTTTTAAACTATAAATTTGAGCGTCTAGAACAACTTTTTTAATTAGTAGTTGACATTTAAATATTCAAATTAAAAATTTTATAATATTATATAATGTCTTTATTTAGCATGATGATAATGTCTTTAGTTGTGTAATATGATTGAAATTAAGTTTAATATTTAAAACTCAATGTTATTAGGAGTTGGACCATTTTTTAAGATGAAAACATATTGATAGTAACATAGATTTAGAATTGGAAGAAAATATTGAACACGTGTATTACACGGCTTAAGTAAATATAATGTTATATACTTAATAGCAAAAAAAAAATATATGTCTTTTAAAAACCATTTAGTGTTCGCTTTAAAGATAATTTGGTACTTTATTTAGATAATCCGCTTGTAATTTTAGTCTTCTAAGTTATATACTATAAGTATTTGTACATGTGATTTGATACTTTATTTGTAATTATTGTTTATATCCAAATAATATATTTTATCTTAACAAATATATATGGTTAGGGTAAAATGAAAATTTCTACAAGTTATGAGAACTTAGAGAACTCGGTCTTACAAAAGGTTTTTTGAATTTTTTACAGGGGGTGTGAATGAGCGGTTAGAGACTCAGGACGTTAAACTTTTTTATTTTGGATTTTAGTGGTTAAAACCACTAAAACATAGGGACTCAAAAAGTAATTTACTATTAATTAAATTTGAAATTATACGTTTGATCTCTAACTATATTAAACAATATTATACTTATTATATTATTTGATACATTTATATTTGTTATAGATAATTATTAATTAAATTTGAATTTATACGTTTATATCTCTAACTATATTAATTAATATTATATTATATTTTGTGTATAAAAATTAATATGTAATACTATTATTAAAAGGGATGAGGCACCAGAGAGTGACACGTGTACAAAAAGATTTTTGTTTATTAGTAGAGGAAGATTTATCTCTTTAATTTATTTGTCATCCTTGTAAATACTATCTAGCTTCACATATAATTAGATAACATACCTATTTGCATAATTTAGTGAAAACCGATATGTTTGTCGAACCATGTATCGTTGCATTCATCATATGCTATAAAAGAAAGCAAGTAAGTTAAATATAATATCAAGTGGTGGAGGGCTTGCATTTCTCTTGAGAGATGCAGATTCGACTCCCACTTGGTACAAAGTGAGGCACTGGTGGACAATGATAGGAGACCCAGGGAAACCTGGGTTGGATCCTTGAGCCAAACGGGTTTTACCGGTAATTTCACCGTCGTGCCTACGGGCGGGTGGGTTACCGGTAGGGGTGCAAATGAGCCGAGCCGGCTCGCGAGCTACTCGAGATCGGCTCGAGAAAAAGCTCGAAACGAGCCGAGCTTTATCGAGCCCGAGCCGAGCTTGAGCCTCAAAACAAAGCTTGTTTGTTTATCGAGCCCGAGCTCGAGCCTTGCATGTGAAGCTCGTTAGGCTCGTCGAGCCTTATCGAGTTTTAGTGTAAACGAGCCGAGTCGAGCCGAGCTTATTTAAACTTGTTTACAAGCCGACCTCGAACCTAAAAATAAGCTTATTTAGTAAACGAGCCCGAGCCCGAGCTTCACTTATCGAGCTCACGAGCCTAAAAAGTCTATTATTTATATTATTTTTATTTAATATACAAATTAATAGATAATAAACGAGCCGAGCCCGAGCCGAGCTCGAGCTTGAGAAAATACAAACGAGCCGAGCTCGAGCCTTGAAAACAAAGCTCGAATCGAGCTCGAGCTCGAGCCCGAGCTCACATAAAGTTAATCGAGCTCGAGTCGAGCCTGGTCAAGCTCGGGCTCGGCTCGGCTCGTTTGCACCCCTAGTTACCGGGTTTTCCCCGGAATTGGTGGTGGACTCGGGCTACTCTCGGAGTACTCCGTTTGTCCAGTGGGTGACCCGAGAGTGCTCGAGATTGAGTTTGTTAGCCGTTCAAAAAAATGTTAAATATAATATTGAGTAAAAGATATTAAGTTAAAAACAAGTAAGAAAATTAATAGATATTATTCCTGTTGATTAACAAATAAGATATTAAAGGAATATCATACAATTCTTTGTTTGATGACTGTTGATTAACAAATAAGATGTTAAAAGGAATATCATACAATTCTTTGTTTGATGAAATTAATGAATACAAAGAGTTGTAAATTTGCTTTTGTTACTTGGCATCCATCAATCTTTATCATAAAAATATTTACTGATGTTCTTTATTATTACATTAACATTAATATTTTTATGAAAAAGATAATCTTTGATACGCATTGAGGTGCTTGGTGATTGTATGAATTATAATACAATTTCGTGTTTTGCATTCTCATTATACAAGTAAATGTGAAAAAGATCAAACGCTCAAATTCGTTGTTTTTTTCTAAAAAAAACTACTACGCCATTCATTTAATTATAAGTTTTTTTATTATCCACGAGTTTTATTTTTAAAATATACCGTAACACACGTAAAATAACAAAAATACAATAAATGACTAACTCTTTTTTAGGTAATTGAAGAAATAACTTTTTTTTATCTAACATTCCACATGATATGATATATATTACTTTATACATGTATACATTATTAATGTGTTTTCTAAATTTAATTTTCCAAAAAAAAAATATAATTGTTTTTGCAATTTGTACCCCGACAATGATTATAGCAATGTTGTCGAGAGGTCAAAATTAAAAAAGTTGTTGTTGGATTATCATAGATCCAATATGGTACGTAAAACAAGTTCTAACAAGATGTCATCATAAATTTTTTTGAAATCCATTATGTATATCTACAAAATAGAATACCAACAACACCATTTACCAATAAAATAATATTTACGAATTTATGATTTATTTGTATATTTTCTTAATACGTTTACATTCTCATTCAGTTCGTGCCTTAATTCTAATAAATTTTATGTATTCTCAGTTATTTAAATTTATGTGTTCTCAGTTATTTAAATTTATGTGTAATCTCAATTACTTATAGCTTTAAAGTTTATACAAGTTTTATTTATAACACCCGTGTATCACACGGGAAATAACCTAGTTAATAATTAAAAAAATTAAAGTAGTATAACTGAAGGAAAATAGGCATACAGGCCTGATGTAACTGGGCCAGTGGTTTCAATATGGGATCCAGGGGTCTTCACTAAAAAAAATGTCTTTAAACACGACTCGTTTCTGTTAGTTGCTGGAAAATTGGCAGGAACAGATGTTAGTTGTGAATGTTTATGCACCAAGAGAAATACCTAAACGAAGGGAATTATTGGCAGAAATTAAAAGGGTGAAACAGGGAAAGGAAGCCATGTGGATTTTGGTAGGAGATTTCAACAAAGTAAGAGAGGAAGGGGATAGAGATGGATGGAGGGTCAAGTGTGAATACTCTCACAATCGATTTTTCATCTCTATCTTTATAATTATATTAAAAATTACTAACCATTCTCGCACAATTTCAATTTAATAATATATATGTATATTGAACGGCGAATTTGGATCACTAACGGACCACTAAAATATCATCATGACACCAGCAGAACCAACCAACCATATTCATCTCTACTAGGGTCTAGGCATAATACCTATACACCAATTCAGGAGGAAAACCCTCTTATGGGAATCGAACTCAAGACCTATTGGTCCCAAAGACTTATCTAACCCCCAAGATACCACTAGGGTAAGCTATAAAGTGATTGCTTTTTATATTTTTGTTATTATATTTTGTCTCTAATTTACTTACAACCACTTTTGAAAAATTATAGACAATAGAAAGAGTCTTACCAAATTTAGTATCAACAATAACATTTTCTCTCTTCTTCATTTACAACCACTTTATACCATGGATGGAGGGTCAAATGTGAATACTCTTACTTTTATCATTTAGTTTATTGAAAATTTATCATTTTAAATGGTAACTTTATTACTTCATTCCATTAAGTTGTCACTTTATTGAATTTGGGATTTATTATTTTGTCCTATCAAAATACGTATATTTAGATAATTTTGTTTTGTTTATATAAATTATATAAGTTGCTAAAAGAACATTAGTTCCTTTGATTACTTATCCAAGTAATAATAAATTAGATTGTTAACAACAATATGTTAAAAAGAAAGTTTACAACAGCAGTCGTTTTTATTCTTTAGATAATTTTATCCTTTTCTTTTTACCAAGACTTAAAAATTACAAATTTACACACACTCCAAACAATTGGTGACTAACTGTTGATGGCTACGGGTATTTAAGTTTAACCTATGGTGGATCTAGGTGAGTTTTCCCCTTCAGTCTTGAGTTCGAGTCTGCTGATAGGGGTTTCTTATTGAGGGGTTTTAAATTGTTGATTTATTGTGCTAGATGGCTCTCTAACGCGGACCTAGTTAAGACAACGTATGCTAGACCTTCAGACATTCACGAATAATTCACACCTTTAAAAAAAAATTGTTGGGAAACACAAAACTGAAACAAGAAACAAAAAAACAAAGAACAAGCAACTAAAAGTAGTTAGAACAGGAATTAAATACAATAGCATCAAAGAACCACAATGAAAAATCAAATCAACTACACCTTTGATTGATGGTCTAACCAACAGAAATTAAAACAAAAACAAAAACTGATTAGATGATTATGATGAAAACACACCCATATTTTAATAAAGTTAAAAACAAAAAAAAAGAAACACATCCATGGTAACAGATCTTAGTGTTTTTTAACACATCTTGGTGTTTTTCTTTAACATACTGATACTGTGCTCTTATATAAATATGAATGAAGTGTGTGGGTTTTTGTTTAGAAATCACATAATATGACATGTAGCATGGAATTGAATGAAGTTGCAAGCAGAAGAACAGAATCAGAAATAAATTCATACATAATTAAAGCTAATTGATCAAGAACATACCTCTCTTTTGCTTGCGATCTTCTTTCTTCAAAATCTGTTGTTGAGAATGTACTGGAAAGTGTAAACGTAAACAAAATGATTGATTAGTGGGGTTTTATAATAGTAAGTTTCATGGTTAGTCCCCGACATTTGAGCCAAAGTTCGGTTTTCGTCCATCTTTTTTAATTTTCTACGTTGGAATGACAATCATCTATTTCTTGTATTCCTAGTCACTAATTGAGTTGGTTTTTTTCTTTTAGTTTAGGAGCAATTTAGTTTTAATATAGTAGCACCCTAAACTAACAAATTTGTTCATGTTAGAACCTCCATCTCCATCTATATAATTTAACTAAACAACATATTTATCTATAAATTTTTTTATTTTTGGAAAAATTACAAGTTTTGTCCTTTATCTTTATACCATTTTTCAACCGGTGTCCTTTTTAACGAATGTTGACAGGCGGTGTCCTTTACTAGGTATTTTGTTGCAAGTTTAGTCCTTTACACCCAACCTAGTTAAAAAACTCTGTTAATTGTTGACAGACGGTGTCCTTTACCTAGGTATTTTGTTGCAAGTTTGGTCCTTTACCTAGGTATTTTGTTGCAAGTTTAGTCATTTACACCCAACAATTAACAGGGTTTTTTAAGTGGGTTGGGTGTAAAGGACTAAACTTGCAACAAAATACCTAGTAAAGGACACCGCCTGTCAACATTCATTAAAAATGACACCGCCTGAAAAGTGGTATAAAGATAAATGACAAAACTTGTAATTTTTCCTTTATTTTTTAAAAACCTCTCATATCCAACTCTATATATTTATCTCTATCTTACTCATAAACACTTATTTTACTTTTTTTTTTAATTTCCTACACACTTACAATAAGAATATAAAGAGTTATGTGCAAACTTCTAAGATCATGCGTAGTGGTTTAGCAATAATGCCCCCACCCTTGGGCGTTTTCTGCCACGTGACAGTCCGGTCAGCATGGGAGCGTTATTGGGTGTTATTGCAAAAGTGGCGTAGTGGTAATAATGCCCAATAACGCCCCTTCCAATCATTACACAATTATTATTTTTAATTAAAAACTTAAAATAGTTCATTAAATTAAAAAATACAATATTAGAAATAAAAAAAATAAAAACCGACTAAAATAAAAAATAATACATTAGTTTTCGTCTTCGCTTTCTTCACCCTCGTCCTCCGTTTCTTCTTCACCCAGGTGGGACATGCCGAAACGACCATGCGCGTTGTACCAAAGCAACCGTTAACGCGGAATGGTACGGTTCGTAACGCAATTCTCGTGCATTATTCACTCTTTCTTCCATTGACGCAATTCTCACCGCTAGTTGACAAGCACTCGTAACCGCCTCTTGCTCGACCTCCTCATCGGTTGATTCACCGCCATTCGCAAAAAACTCTCTATAGCAATAATTCATGATGGACGAGGAACTAGGGGAATCCATGTTTTTTATAAAATGAAAGTATTGTATGAGAGTGTTTTGGTTTGAAAATTTTTAGAAGTGTGTGTATATATATATATTGGTGAGAGGTTAAAAAAGGAAAAAAAATAAAAACTAGCCGTTACCCCTTTCTCATTGGTCCACATTTGCCCCTTCCAGCGTTATTCAAAAAACGCCAAATCGTTTTTTGCCGGAGAAAACGCCCGAACACGCCTAGGGGGCGGCGTCCCGGCGTTATGGGGCGTGTTTGGGCATTATTTTGGATGAAAAACGCCCGATTACGGGTGGTCTTATATGTTACTATTAAAAACAATAATTGGGGGGCCTGTAAATACCCTACAGTTTGACGCGTGGGTAATGTCTGCCCTATGAAACAATAATTGGGGGCATGTGAAAACAATAATGATAGCTTATATAGAATACCAACCATGCGTAGTGCTTTGATGAATAATGCCCCCACCCTGGGGCGTTTCTGTCATGTGGCAGTCCAGTCAGCATGGGGGTATTATTGAGCGTTTTTGCAAAAGTGGCGTAGTGGAATAACGCCCCATAACGCCCCATCTAATCATTACACAATTATTTATTTTTTTTAAATTAAAAACTTAAATTACTTCATTAAATTAAAAAAAATTACAATACTAGAAATAAAAAAATAAAAACCGACTAAACTTAAAAAAACCGGAAATAAAAAAAACTGGAAATTAAAAAACAAATAAAAACCACAGGGGCCCATTTTTAAACTTAAAGTAAAACCACAGGTGCCTAGTTTGCCACTTTTAAACTTAAAAACCACAACAAAATAAAACCACAGGCGCCTCCCACTCTTCTTCTTCATTTGACCGGCAACAAACTCCGGCAAGAATTCCGGCAGACCACAAAGCTCAAACCCACTCGAATCCGGCAAAAATTCCAGCTATCTCCATCTCTATCTCTTTAAACCCACATGGTCACATCTGTTTGCCAAAAATTTGCCCTTTTAGTGTGATTCAAACAACGTCGGTGGGTTTTTTTTTGCGAAAAACGCCGGATCACGCCGGAGGGGGGGGGAGGGCGTTTTCAGGCGTGATTGGGGGGGGGGGGGGGGGGGCGCCCAGGATCTTGCCCACTACGCATGGTCTAAATATAAAGTTATGTGCAAACATCTAAATATAGTGATGTACTTTAGCTTCTATAGTTTTTTTCTCTATCATAGAGATTCCAATATAGCGATGTTTTTGTTGTTTCCTCTATTATTTTCTCTATATCTATATCTATAATAATACATTATTAAGGAGAATGGACGGCTACCTTCGTAATTTCACTTCAATATTAAGGTGTCTGATGAAAAGTCTCAAGTTTAACTCTCGAATTTTTACCTTCCTCTTCCGTTCTTACCGCTGCTCCTCTTTTCATTGGCGATGAGTTGTAACCCTCCATTGAAACCACGACCTTTGAATGGCTCCTGTGTGTTCATAAGTTCATTGATTTAGAATAACATGATAATAATTTATTTGGAGCTATTTGATTCAATCTACAATTTATAATTAGTGTTTAAACAATAAACAATTTAATTAACAAACTACATTACTTGTACATATAATTGAAATGCAATTATATCTTGTGTGTTTGTTTAGTTTTTTTGTTTGTTGTTTGAGCACCCTTGTATTTCATTTCTGTACATTTCATCTCAAAATGATTTATACGTTGTTGGTATTTTCTATCATGTTAGCTTTACTTTTGTAGCCTTAGGGTATGTTTGGCAAAAGTAGCTGGTGGCTGCTAGCTGGAAGCTGTAAGCTGGTAGCTGGTGGCTGGAAGCTGGTAGCTGTAGCTGGTAGTTAGTAGCTGTAGCTTTTTAGATATATTTGGTGTTTGGTAGAGTAGCTGTAGCTTTTAATAAAATGTATAAAATGACCAAAATGGACATAACTAAAAATTTAGAAAGTTGATGCATTAAAAAGTTTCCTATTTTTAGAGGTTAAAATAGTCATTTTTTTCCTAAAAGCTTGTAGCTCCTTCTAAACGCTACTAGTACCAAAAGCTTCAAGCTCCTAACCTAAAAGCTTAAAACTCCTTCAACCAAACAAGACTTTTTATTGAGTAGGAGCTTTTTCTTAGAAGCTTAAAGCTAGAAGCTCCTAAAAGCTCCATGCCAAACATACCCTTAATATAATTATCATTTGTGTACATCTCAAAATGATTTCAGCAATTCTCTTTTGGGACCCACCTTTTAAATTCGTGGTCGGTCGCTGGAATGGCAAAAAAGAAAAAAAGTAAAATTAATTCTACTACTCAAATGGATTAACACAAAACTGACAAGGTATTTGTGAAGAGAGTAAAAAATCATATGATTGCTATATGCATATGATGAAACATTATTTTGTTTTTCTGTAAGACTCGTACTTATAAGTTATAATGCTTAAAATATCGTTAAAATGCCTACGTTAACCACATTTCATGTACCATAAAGCAGGTTATTATACAAAGCAACGTAGCAGATGGGTTTCATATAGCAAGTCGGCATTTGAAATTTTCAAGAAAACTTAAACAAAAAGCGGAAGTTAACAAACTTTTACGAATTGTTCGGTTCTTGACTGTAACACCCCGTGTTTCGAAAGTCAAAGTCAACATTGAAGTCAAAAGAAGAAAAGATTGCTGATTTCGATCTGTCACTCCTTGCTCAACTCCTGTTTTGACTTCTTTGACTTGTAGGTAGTCTTATTATGTTTTTTTTACGTTAGTTGTATTATGTGGAGTACTTGCAATAATCGAGGTTTAATCGCATATTAATCGCTAATCGACTTATACCTAATCGACAATAATCGATTTACGGCTGGAAACGAGAGGAAGTAGTTGATAGGAAGTAACAATGCGATAAAGATAACCAACGTGAATCTACCTAATTGAATGCTAATCAACTTGACTCTAATCGACTTATTAATCGAATCGACATCGAAACGCAATACGAATCGCAGTGATCTATAGGTTCTGGTTATTGTTTATATACGTGTGTGTGCCTTTTATGTGTTACTTGTGCATGTTTATTTGTGATTATGTGTGGTGATCAATCGAAACGCAATCACAACTCAATCGCAAACGCTAAACGCAAGTTAATTATGATGATTGTATGTTAGATATAGTAGTTGGGATTAAAAGTAATTTGAATGAGAAACTCTATCGCATCGCAACGCTCGACACTCGAATCGAAAACCGCAAAACTCATCGAGCCGAACACTCCAATCGAGTGGTCAGCCGATCGAGCAGCCACCCGATCGAGTTGCCACTCGATCGGGCTGCCACCCGATTGACCAACCTCCTTCCCACTTTCCTTTTTGGGAAACCCTATAAATACCCCTCATATGTCACATCACTAGATGTTGACAGCCTCTCACTCGACCAGCTCGTTCCAGCCGCTATTTCTTCAGATTTCTCGCTATTTTTGTAAGTTTTCAACCTAAATCTTGTACTTCTTGATCTACACGCACTCCTACACCTTTCTATCTTTCGAATCTTAACTTTTAACCGTGAAATCACTAGATTCAAGGTGTTCTAGGATGATGTCATCATGGTGTTCTTATGAACTTCATGTTTTGGCTTCAAACCACCAAGAACAACTTGGATCTGAACGATTTCCACATAAATAAACAAAGACCTTGCATAGATCTGAACATATTCATGGTGAAAAGGATTGAAAGATGATTTTCAAGCTTTCTTTCAACTCTTTTACACCCAATGCACTCAAAACCGATAGAATCGGAGCTCGTTCTGACATTCTACTCTTTCTTAGTGTTGTGTTGGTTCAAGATCTGGATTCTATCCAAGAGATTACTGATTTCGGGTTAAACATGAAACACCGTCTTGAACAGTTAATTGGTCGGATTAGGGTGATTCTTGTCCGATCGGGTCACTAAGTCTTGACGAGGTTTCTGTTGTTTGGCACGTTATCGTACCGTCTCGAATAAAATGCAAATTATCAAAACAAGCAAGTAACAAGACGATCAGGCCACCGGGACGGATTGTCATCCGATCAGATTGCCGTCTGATCGGACTGCCACCCGAACGGACAGTCGCCCGATCGGACTGCACCTTGGTCCCACACTTAACTCTTATTTTCAACTTTTGAGGTTTTGAACATCGAACGGATTACCACCCGACCATGTGATGTTTAAACCTTGACACTTAAACAATTTTCAACATGTTTCAATGCGGACTGCCACCCGATCGGATTGCAATCCGATCGAGTGACAAACTGCTCTGAACATGTTCTCACTGAGGTGTCCTACTAATCGGATCGTCGCCCGATCGAACCGCCATTCGATTGACTGACCTGAAGGGTAGAGATACTTCTTTGTTTTCAAATACTACAACGAAAACTTCAAAAGTTCAAGCCATCATACACAAACACATCCTTCCCAAACAAGTAGTCACCCGAACGAACGGCCAATCGATCGGATTACCATCCGATCGGATGACACTTGGACACTTTACATCGTTACGCGTTTGTTATCGTTATGCTATCGTTTTGTAATCTAGGCTAACTACTCTCAGCGCTCCCTTCAATCCATTCCATCAACACTGTGAGTATACTCGAACCCTTTTTGCTTATCGTACTTTTTGGGTGTTACATACGTTACATATTCAAATCACATCAATCACACTACTCAATACTTTTAACGCTAACCATTATTGCATGTTATACGTGACTCGATGAATGCCTGTATGTTATGTTAACACGTGGATTTCTGTCTACCTGCCTTAGCAACGATAGTACTATTATGTTTGGACTCAGCACCTGATTACTCGGGGGTTGTTAAGGAACCTTTACTTGCATGAACACAGTGGTGAACATGTATTGCGAACTGCCGTGGGCAGTCAACCCGCAGTAAGTGGTATTGATAGTGCCATGTCGATAACTTACGTGCTTCACATTATACGTCGTACGTGCTGGTTATGCATAAACGATTTCGAACTCTGCTTGTATTATCAAACTTGTATGCTCACCTTTACACTATGTGTATTGACTTTTACTTTAACGTATGTGACAGGTGCTTAATATGCTAGGACTCATGCTTGGCTGTGTGATGAAACTGAGGCTAGGAAAGAGTCTAGCAACAAATAATTAAATTAGCCATTTGAAATCTGAGTTGTCGGAACATGTTATTTTTCTTTGAGATATATGGTCTGTAATAACTATTTACTTTGGTATGTTATGGTATGGGTCATAATATTTAAATATCTGGTAATTAGCTGTTGTGGATTTCTCCTGGACAATCTGTTTCGCTCAGTACCGCGCCCCGATGTTTCCGCCATCGGTTGGGGTGTGACATTGACGTCGCTTGATCTTCATCCGATGCTCAAACTTAGTTATTACCTACCACTAGATTTGATTCAAACAATTAATATTCAAGTTATTTGACCAGGAAACAAAAACATTTTTTCTGATTCAGGGTGGCCCCCTGCCATGCGGAAGGGTAAGCCCATTCTCTCGCATGGCGCAAGGGCTGCTTACTTAACCAGATCCATTGACTGGCTCCCCCTCACCACGCGGAGGGGTCAGGTCTCTCCCTGGCGACGCGCGGGGGAGACACTTTTTAAGAAAGTTGTCAGTGTTTTCCAATTTTCTCACACTCAGCCAATTTTTTAACTTTTCACTAAGTTTGTACTCAAGTTGGTCCAAACCCAAACTACTCTATCTATCACTCCCACTCCTTGATCTCTTGTTTACTCTTTTATTTTTCATTATAAAATAATAACTAAAATTCATCTCATTACGTAAAACAGATAATCTTGTTATATGCTACATCTCTTTTTTGCTTTTCTTTTTTCCTTTAAAACATTTAGGATGACTGTAAAGTTTTATAATCTCACTTACAAAGAAACATCACCTTACAATTATGACAATGACACCAGGACAGAAATCGCCAAGTATATTCCAGCTCCATGTGTCAATTATTGAAGGATATGGGGACACGTGAGCCCAATATACACATAATTGTTGAAGGATGTGGGGACACGTGAGCCCAATAGTATTCACATAATTGATAATGGCACCCACTATAAACACACCTCTTATAATCTTATTTTCATATCCCTAGTGTATATGGGCCGTATAACCTTAGACGGCTTGTATAGAATGCTATTGCACAAAAATAAATGCAATGGAATGTTTTTTTACATGTATACGAGTTGTATAACATGATACGAGTCGTATACAATTGTATACGAGCAATATAATGTTATACGACCAAATGTGTTTATTGTTGTGAGGTTTCAGGTTTTTAAGATTTGTATACGAACCATATAATGTTATACGACCCGTATATAAGTTTTTTTTTGTGTAAAACCAACGGTGGGCTGTGAGAGTAGTGAGAGTATGATTGCTGAAGGTTTTCAGTATCCGGAGTTTGTTGGTCAAATATTCGTGTGTTGCAGTTTAGAAAGATGACCGAATAGAGATCATAGCCAACCTAAATCCATGAATTCCTGCGTTTTGTATTTATCAACGATGTTCTGATATCGTAAAAGTTTTCGCAGCTCGCTACCGATGTATGCCGTGTGGGTTGTCGCCAGAACCCTGCCGATGTTCGTCTGTTAACTACCGGATGAAGTACTTTCGTGAACCTAAAAAAGCTTGTTGATGGTGATTCCATTGTGTTCATGCAAGCAGATAACTGTGAACTTTACGTCGGAATTAGACGTGCTAAAAGCGCGGGAATCGGTGCGAATAAGTTGATTAACAGAGGACTCATCGCGTATAAGTTGGTTTATGGGAACCGTTTCTAGCTTGGGTTTGTTGGATTGTTTGTAGCTAGGGTTCAGAATGCTTGAAATTTTATTATAAACACCTTGGTGAAAGTTATCATCTTTTGGGTCAAGTGAAGAAATGAATGGAGGAATATATTTTACTTATTTTATTTTTAATATATGAAGCATATTATATAAGTTTTTAGATGGGGTTTCTAAGGTTTAATTGCCTTGTGTAACTTTGATTGACATCTATCATTGACATTTATGTACGGAACGAGAATCTTCGAGAACTAGAAAATGAGAGAATACGGAACGAGATTCTTCGAGACTAGAAAAGTACGGAACAAGATTCTTTGAGAACTAGGTATGGAATCGGGTAGCAAGAAGATGAAGAAGAAGGGGCGTAAGAAAGGAAAAAAAAACATTAGAAACCATGTTAATTAACAAGTTTTTGGTTGAAGTTTGAGTAATTGTAATTGGTGATTAGGACTTTGTTATGGTTTAGTAGGTTTTATTTTGAAACGTTGTGTTTAAGGTTTCTTGTTATGAAAAGTCCTTCTTTTGAAGTCCAATTTTGGGTGGAAAAGATTTCAACATTAATTAATGTTCATGGACCATGAAACAACTCATCCCCCTTTTATTAGACATATATACCCACCCATCCACACACACTATTTCACCCACACTCTTCACCTTCTTCCACTGGAAAATCAACAATCTTCTGCCGAAAAACAAACCATCATGGCTTAAGCTTTTGGTATTTATATAATATCCATTATCCCCTTGGTGGTTTCTATAACCATCCCCACGCGACATGGCGTCTAAACCCTTGAATCCTAACGCTTCTCCTTACATTCCTCATCATTTCCTGAATTCGAGTTCATTAAGAAGTAATGACTGCTAATTAATTGCAAGACTCTTTGTCGGGCTTCCAATGCTCACTCAGGGTGATAAACAACACTGATCTGGAATTGGAGAATCGTTGTGGGTGGTAGTTACCCAGTCTTCTCCCGCCTTGGTAGTTGTTACCATATCCATTATTCCCTTGGTAGTTGTTACCATATCCTGCCGCCTTGGTAGTTGTTACCATTAGGGGTGTGCACGGTTCGGTTCGGTTTTTGTTTTTTAAAGACCGTTCGGTTTCGGTTTTTTCGGTTTCGGTTATTTCGGTTTTAGCAACGGTTCGGTTCGGTTTTTCGGTTTTTGAAACAAATTATGTAAGATTCAAAACTTAAAAGTATAATTCAAAGTTTAAAAATCTTTCTTAAATGTTTACATTTAAGTTAACACATTTAGTCTTTTAAATTAATATTATTCACATAAACCTAACCTTCTAATCCATTTTAATGTTTCTTCAAAGTTTTTGTTAAGACGTTTTCTTTTATAATACTTTGAAAACCATTTAATTTTTATATTAAACCTTGTTAGTTCTTGTAAACAATGGATAATTTTAATGATAAATAAAAATGGTAATGTTCTTATTATAATAATTAGCAAAAAATAATAAAATTCATAATTCTTAGTAGCATGGGTAAACACGTAAACAACTTAAACATAAAAATATATAGATTTGGTATACTAAAAAAATTTATCGGTTCGGTTCGGTTATTTTCGGTTAATGAAAATGAATATCCGAAAATCGAACTGAAATTTTCGTTTATTAAAAATCCGAAAACCGAACCGTCGGTTTTTGTTTCGGTTCGGTTTTTTCGGTCTGGATTTTTCGGTTATTTCGGTTTTCTGCTCACCCGTAGTTACCATATCCATTATTTCATTACGTTAAGCTTGATCTTATTTCACGTTCTGACATTTTGTAACGATGTTAGGTAATTAAATGCATGTATGGACATATTCGCTCTGAACAAATACTGACTGTGTTTTCGTAATTCTTTACATAGCGTTTGTCATTTTAGAAAGCGTATAGCATATTATACGTGTGACACTTCGGGTTTTACCCGCATGTTTTATTTCCCAAACTGAGAACCTTATTACTTAATTTATGGGAACTAATTTTTAGATTGATGTTTATTATATTACACAAGTATGGTCATTAGTATAAATTATAAAATTTTCTATATGAATTCGTTCTAAATGAAATTGTGTATATCAGTATGAATAATTTGCATGGGGTTAATGGACCACTGTTACCTTTAACTAAAATGGTCCAATTATCACAACACACTCCTATTAATCAGCCCAAGAGAAGCCCAAAACATCATCTTTGGAAGCCCTAAAAACCCCAGCCGACAAAAGGAGAATGATTTCCAATCCCAAGACACCTCCACTCTCTCTCTAATTCCTTCTTTTTGTAAGAAACCTGCAACTCACCATAACATTTCTTCCTCCTCCCTCTAAAACCCAGTTACGTGGAATATCATCGGCCGCTAGTTTCTCTGGTCAGTCACCGGCTACCTCATTTCACTCCGGTTGTTCGACGGACGTCAGTATACTCCGAACGATCTCCGGCAGCTCCAAGCTCGGAACTCTGTTTCTTTTACTCCGCACACACACAGTCCCGACACCGAACCCAGGTTAGTAGGATCTTATGTTAAGCTTGATGTTCATGAGTACTAAATGGTGGTCACCGGAGCTGTGTAAAAACTTGATATTACCTAGAAATATGTGTGCATTAAGTATGAGTTAATTCAATGTTATAAATGGCGATGATTCCAGTGGCGGATCTAGGATTCACGCCAAACCGTAACGTTTTATAAATAAGCCGTAACGAAATCGAAAAAACATCAATTTTTTCCAAAATTTACACTAAAAACGTCAAATTTTTCCGCGCCAAGCCGTAGCGGGTTGCCCCCGGTATATGCTACATCCGCCACTGGATGATTCTATGACTGGTTTGATGATTAGAGGTTAGAGACCAAGGTAATATAGTTAACTGTTATAAATAATGAGAATGTTGACCATGAATCCCTGTTAGTATAAAGACGTGATGCTGGGTTTTCTATAAAGGTACAACTGCGCAAGCTCAGTGTACAACCTGATAATACGTGCTTGAATGATTAAGTATTAGGGAATGAGATTGGGTCATTCGAGTAATTGTTGTTAAATAAAACAGTGATATTAAGATGTTGATGATAATGATTAATCGGTGATGAGTAAACACTCTATTTTCTGAAATACATGCTTATTGTTGAATCCGTTTACGGTATTAGGTCGAAATCATTCCAATGATCATCGACACGATTTGTAAACGATCATGTAAGAACCTAAGTAAATATGCATAATATATGATCTGAAACTGTGTGTCAATCATTCAAATTTCTTGAAGATGGGTCAAATTTCTTGAAGATAGTGTACAACCCACCTCAATATTGCATGATTTGAAGCTGCATAACTAAATGTGTTTGTCTTTTTTTGGTTTGATTTAAATGAAAAGGTGATGATTGGGTTGTCATGATTCCACAATTAGAAGTAGGGACCACTTTCTAATAGAGAACGTAAATGTCACACTGGTCGCACAATAGGAACTCGGTCGCACAGTCCTTTTTGAAACACATAGTTTGTTGTTTGGGCCACAACCTCTTTTATGGGCTGACAACTCGGTTGGGCTAGTTGCACACTGTTTTTTCAAACGCACACTTGAACTTGGATATACAATCTACTATTGGGCCACACATGTGTGGACTGTACGATCCGGGTGGCCGCCATACCATAAGGTAATAGATTATATGAATAAAACCGTACACTAATAAGCTGACCACACACTCATGATTAATGGACTTCGATTACTGGATTGATCCTATGGTCAGTGGCGGATCCAGGAATTTTTTCTAGTGGGTTCACTATTTTTAGATGCTATAATTTTATATAACCGAAAATAAAAATTTTCGGGTCCGTTCGGCGATTCGGTTCGGTTCGAGTCAGATAAGGTTTATCACAACATCTTTCCATTATGCATTAGCAAATTAATGGTATTCATATAATCATATTCACAATTTCTAACCTAATAGAAAATTAATAAATTGAAAATTTACTTAGTTAATGATTCCATTAGCAAATTAAGAAAAAGGAAACTAATACTAATTTAAAAACATGACAGAAAGAATGAAAAGAACTATCTGATGACTGACAAAAAAAGAAGTAATTCACGATTCCAAGGAAACTAATACTAATTCAAAAATATGACAGAAAGAAAAGAACTAGAAAAGAACTATTTGATGACAGAAAGAAAAAAAAAGAAGTAATTCACGATTTCATACAGATTGTTAACTTTGAGTAGTTAGCTGGTATGTACAATTTGGTCCCTTAGTTTCTAGAAATGGTATAATCAGTCCCAACATAGTACAATACGTAGCAAAATCACAATTCCATTATAATTGCAAAAAGCAATGCGAGTGTGCCTCGAACCCGGGATGCTATGCGTTGTTAAGAGGAGGGTTAACCACTGAACTGTGAATTGTTTTTGCACATGGGTTCATCTCCAGTAATATTTATGGGTTCATATCTATTTCTTATATATAATCTCTATTAAAATTTCGAAACGCAGTGGGTTCACGTGAACCCGTAGCAATCAATGTAGATCCGCCCCTGCCTATGGTAGACAATATACTCTATGTTATGACTAGTTGAACGACTAATTGTATTTAATGTGCGGATATCTATAGGCCATGATGATATAAATATGTGCGTATGTGCTACGTGTTAAATACATGAATGCGTGATGTTAATTGAATGCGAACCTAACTAATTATGATAACAATAATAGGACGTGATTAACCAAAGTCGTATTAACAAGTAAACTATCTGCCGAGCAAACCAAGGTGAGTTCACGCGCACTAAAAGCATGCGTCCCGGGCGGACACGGACGAACTACTATCCTTGTAAAGGATACTGTTAAACTAATATTCCCGGGAAGGGATACGACTGTATACTTTAAACTACTATTCCCGGGGGGAATACGTTTTGATATTATTTATCAATCACAACTAGCAAAACCAAACCAAACTCTACCATGGAAAGTCCCCACTTACAATACTGATTAATCGGCGGGGGCGAACAGGTTATTAGTTGATAGCGCTATTAGGTTTGACAAACCTCACATCGTGACCGAGGGGATCGGGCGTGAACTAGTAGGCCTTGCACGTGGTTAATGATGATAGACATTGACAAACGGGGCACAACAACTGGACAGTCATCAGTTTCGGTATCTACAGTTTAGTGAGCTTACAGATGGGGTAGCTCCCCATAACATGATTATAAATGGTTTATCTAAACAACTTACGTTTTTGAAAACTAAAACTAGACAACTGTGAACTCGCCAACTTTATGTTGACACACTACTGCATGCTTTGCAGGTACTCAGTGATTGTTGGAGCTTGCAGCTTGGGAGTATAGTGGGCATGCTAACCCGTGTTGGGTTCTTTTAATAATTACAAACTATGAACTTATGTTGAATTGTTTTTATGCTTCCGCTATTCTCTTAAAACTGTTGGTTGAACTTAAATGTTTTGGACTTAAACCTTAACTGTCACTAATCGTATTGGTTTGGTGAAACTGCTTTACTATTATTGTATCTGTTCAATATGATTAGTGGTTTGATCCTGGTCAGTCGCACGCCTTGCGGTATTACTCCGCATGTGGAATTTGAGGGTGTGACAATATGATCATTTTTTTTATTGTATACGGCTCGTATAAAGTTATACCGGTCGTATACAACCTTTATTAATTTTTTATTCGCTCGTATACTCAATATACGAGCACTGTTTTATGTCTTGTATACGGGCCCTATAACGTTATACGACCCGTATACAATTAACCAACTTTTTTTAATTAATATATGTGGAATTGACGAAAACGCAGTCGGAACATCAAATATGATTGAACATAATTTGCTTTTGCTTCATTTTTATCAACGGTCACCTTAACTGAAACTTTTTATCATTACAAATTGTCGAAACATCAAATAAGATCATAACCAACGACTACAGAAACCAAACAACTAGATATTGAAACATATTGAATTGAAGAATAAAATATAAAGAAATATAAATTCTCTTTTCATCATTACAAATTCTCTTTTCTCACCTTGAAGTAGTCTTTTTTGGTTCTTAGTTGTTTAGAATTTAAAGTAAGTTTCCTCCGTAAATTTAGGTTGCTTGGTTAATCTCACTTGATGATGATTAACTTTTTGATGTCACCTGTGTATTTACTGAGTTAAATCTTGATGTATTTACTGAGTTAAATCCTGATGTCAAAACCCAAAGACATAAGGGTTAATTAGTAAAAATTGAAATGATTTATACGGATTGATCATCTTTATTAAAACTAGCCTTATTTCAGGTTTGGTTACGTTCTTCAGAAGTGTCTGTTGGAAGTTTTGGATGTGTGTGAATGAAAGTCTCAAAGTGGTAAAACACTTTGTCCCACATTGGTGTGGGAACAAAATGAATGGTTGGTTATAAGGTGAAACCTTTACCAAACCATTGTAGCTTTATGACATGTTTTACCACAAGTCCTACTCGCGCGCGCGTAGGGGGTGCAAAAATTAAGCTTCGGAACTGGAATTTGGTTGAACTCGTGCGTGCCAGCACGTCCTGCGGACACGCATGCAACTTTATACGTCTCATTCTCTCAGTCTTTGCAACATCTCTACTGTTTCATTTCAGGCAAGTGTTCAAGTCCGGCAGTGCGATATTGCTGCTTCGAACCGTCGTACCCTGGGAACAGACCACGAATCTGTTTAAGGGAATTGTGTCAAACACAAGCCCGGTTCACTGTTACCGTCTCTTTTGCTTTATTTGTTTCTGTTTCAGATTCTTTTCGTGACATTCTTTCCGGATTCCAAACTGGTGATGAGACAAATTGAAAAACTCTTTAAACTGTTAGAAGGTGAGGACACTCAGAAAAGCGTAGTTATATAAACCAAGTGACGATGCATTGTAATTTGCAAGTTTAACAGATGAGGACTAATATGCATCAACTGTTGTAGTTTTTAGTAACTTCAACATAATTTTAGTCCTGGCATGATAGCTAGGTTGGGTTGGGTTGGGTTGTAAGACCAAGTTTGAGGGTATTTGCTGCTAGATTCCATTGAATTAAATTGTCACACATCAAATAAACAAATGTAGGAGACTCAAAATTTAATGAGATAACATGAAATGCAAACAAGTCTATGTTTGTGCAGCTCGTTTCCATTTTGCACTTAACACCATCACCTTTACATACACCCAATCTTTCAACCTATCAGGAAAGTGAAAAAAAGCTTTTCTCCCACGCTGGTTGACAAGTAAAGCGCCACATGCTATCCAAAACCCAGTTGCAATACCAGTAGCCCCGCCAATATAAAACCATCTCTGGAGTTCATCTATTCCTTCCCCTCCACCATTATTTCGACCAATGAGTTTTGGCACCTCTAACTCATTGTCTTTAGGGCAGTACTTGGTTAGGGAAGGTCCACACAGTCCTACATTTCCGGTGTACCTTGAAGGTTCAAAGGACTGAAGTTGAGTGCTAGATGGAATTCTCCCTGATAACTTATTATAAGACACATGAAATTGGAGTGGTTTAGTTTGTCCTTCTCTAATATGGACTTGAGAGAGAATTGGGAGGAATTGTTTTCAGTTGACATCTACAAAATTCAAAATTAATTTATTAGTATTTTATGTTTTAAATATCCTAATTTTATTTTATAACCCAAAAGCAAAATATTAATTAAGATGAGACCCCGATTCATCAAATCACAGTGAATTGGCTTAAGCACTATCCACTGGTATGATTATGTAGGTAAACAACGATTGTTAATTGTGTCTAATACACAATTGTCCATTTGGGGTTATTGCTTAAAAGCGATGTATTTTTAACCTCAACTATGCCCACTTGATGAACTAGTGATGTTTTGTCCTTTATTGTTAACTGTAACATCGGCCTACGTTACACAGGAAACGCGATGATTACCTTCTTTCATGATGGACGCCCAGATGCAGGGTATAGCACTAACATCTGGTTCGATTTACAATGAAGTGTTAACTTATTAAGGGTGGCATAAAACATCAATTTAAAATTTGGGATTTATTTTAATATTTACCATAAATATTTTGAATAACTCGTAATAAGAGGCGAGTTACACAACAGTTTATAAAATCCAATTTTATATAATTCGTTATAACAGAAACTCTTTTCCACACTCGACACGATATAGTTTTAAATACCCTATTAAACTATGTTGGTCGTTTTATCACAAGTTACAAAATAGTTTATAATATCTAATTTTTTATAATTCGTGAAAATAGAAACTCCTTTCCGTACTCGACACGATATAGTTTTAAATACCCAATTAAACTATGTTGGTCGTTTTATCGCGAATGATCTTGTTTGAATTTTAATAAAACTCTTTTATTAAATATACTTTTCAGTTTTATGAAACTTGTTTTAATAAAACCGTTGTCTTGATTGTGAAAAATTATATTTATTTTGGGTTATCTAGATTATTTACAATAAATAAAACACAACCATAAAACATAATAATAAAATAAACGAATCGAGCCCCTAATAGGTTGCCCGTTTCGTTTTAGCCAGAAACGAAACTAATTAGTCTAAAGGGTTTCAAAAGCCATTTTGAAAAACTCTCACTTGATCCGCGATCTCTATCTTCATGGTACCTGTTCGCCATTTTATCTTGATCTTGTACTTGAAGGATTACAATAATAAATTGGAAAATACAATAAAACCAAATCTGTTCTAATCCTATCTATTACATCGGATCCAATATCTGCAATAAAAATACAAATAAAAAATAAAACCTCAACCATAACAAACACAACCATGACAAGGGTTATAACCTAGGGCTCGATTCACATCACAATCCATAGACAACCAAAAACTTTTGATCTTTTGTCAAAATAAATATTTCTTGAAAAATAAAACATAGATCAAAATTATAACCTTATCATCTATACGCGCGTAACCGTGGCTCTGATACCACTGTTGAGAATCATTGTATAAAATTATAGCGGAAGCGGTTTACATATTTTATAAGAGCCGAATATATATATATATAATCATGGCTGATTTTTTTCCTTGTATACTATATGTTTGATATATTAATCCAATTAATAAATATTCCCAATCAGGATCAAGGTTATACGCGTATAAACAAATAAATAAATAAACAACCATAGTGGGTTTTAGTAATCAACCTTTGACGACTACACCAGAATTGTAACACGCGGGTTACAACGAATCCTCGCTAGTAGTTAACAACCGAGCACAAGGTACCCGAAGGTAGGATCGGCCAAAGGGATGAGGCGGCGGAGGTGCTTGGTTTGTGCAGGTAGGCGGCGGCCCTTTTGATGGGGTCGGCCGAACTTGGGGAGGAGGCAAGGGGTGTCGTTTTTGTTAAAAAGTATGATTAGGGTTTGCACATTCATCTTCCTTTTATAAAACGTAATCTTACATTAAGCCTCCTTATGATTATACAATTAACCTTCTTAATTATAATCTAACTAGGATTGCGACCCGCCGCAATGCGGCGGGGATTCTTTAGTTATAACTAAGTTGATCTAGGACCCGCACGTTATGTTAAACCTGTGAAATGGGGAAAAAATAGACAATGTATAAACTTTCACCCACACACGCACGTTGCGTCGTGTTAATTCGCAAAATTTAGAACGAAACGTAAAAACGTTAAACCAAAGTCGCACGTTGCGATGTGTTAAGTCACAAAATTTAGAACCAAGTATAAAGCGAAAAATTTGCAGAAAATGAAAACTATAAAGGACCAAAGTTGAAAGTAAAAAAAAGTTATGAGGATAGATTGCAAAAGATAAAAAGTTTTGGGTTAAAAGTAAAAAAAAAACAAATAGTTTTGGGTTAAAAGTAATTTATGAAATAATTTTGGGTGAAAAGTAAAAAAAATCATTTTTTTGAAAAACCCTCAAAGCCAACGTTACGACAACCATATGCACAACCATTTTTCTTTGAAAAACCCCCCAAAGCACACCCCGTGTCAAATAGTACTAATGTCACACAACCGTCATCGACCACCAACACTAACTCGACCTAGGATATGCGTGTTGCGACGAACCTGTCAAACATGAAAAAATAGAGGTAAAAACGTTGAACCACACATGCACGTTGCGTCGTATTAACTCGAAAAATTTGGAACTATACGTAAAACGAAAATTTGAGAAAGATGAAAAGTATAAATGACAAAAGTTGTGAAGTTAAATTGCAAATAATGAAAAGTTTTGGGTTAAAATTAAAAACAAAAACTAATTATGTAGGGTTAAAATTGCAAAAGGTAAAAACCTTTGGGTTAAAAGTAAGAAATCAATTTTTTTTTTTGAAAAATGCCCAAAGCACAATGTACAACTCATGATGCACATATAACTTGCTAATTTATATATGGAATAATTAATATTAAGTGTCTCGGGTTTAAACTATTATTATTTCACAAATAATAATCCACCTACCTGTGAACATATACGATTGGTGTACCAACATGTAACTCTTCGGATCGTACCGAGTTGGTTACGTAGACTTTAATTACGATCAGACATATACATATATCCAACACATTCCACGCCTTGCTAAAACATCCGTTTTAGGGATCCTGTCTTGAGTCAGCTCCATACAATGAGATTTACTTTTGGAGCAACCCAACTATTGCAATGGAACAACTGGGGTTGTGGCGTGTTGCCCTTGGGGTGAAGCATGCCCTCATTAACTTGTTTGACTGAAAACTCTTCAACACAACGAGTCTTCCACACCTACCTTTCATCATCATCGTTGACTTGTAACTGGTCCATAAGCTCCTGGAATTCCTCTTGTTCGCCTGATCAATGTGGGAGCCTTTCACCCAATCCCAAATGACCATTCCATTTACTTTTCGATAACAATCCTTTATAGCAACCTTTTTTTACAAGATTTGTTAGAAGAGAAATTAGCAGCGGATGTCTGAATGAACTCGAATAAAAGATTTGAGAACAAAGATTACTAAGTTTGATTTGTATCAAACTTAATCAAAGAAATTTGCAAAGTGAGAACGTAATGAATTGATTAATTGAATTCAATCTTGGTGCCAACAAAACAAAGATTGCAGGACACTTCGATTTATACAAAGGATGGAACGACAGTTGTTGGTTATTACGTTCCCGCCGTTTTCAACTGCCAAACAGTTGTTGATTGCCAAAAACATAACCACCATACCAACCGTCTTTATTCAGATACTATTACATAATTACAAGCTATAAACTAATCTAAATAATACATAGTAATTATTCTAAAGTTTAGTTTATTATAATTCTAATAATATGTTTGAATAACAACGGGAACCTGCTCTTAAGAGTTTCCCCTTAAATCCAATGGTCCATTCAGAAAGCCTTTTTATCACCGATCTCAACTTTAAGCGAAAGATACTATTGACTATAATTCTAATAATATGTTTGACTAACATGACGCAACCAACACATTTGACTATTCCAAGTACAAACATTACTTCAACATCTTAAAGTTACTAAACACTATACATTGATGTAACATGAAAGCTAAAGGAATAGCAGTTTGTCGCGTTAACAGGATATTCCCAAAACGTCTTTGGTAGCCATATAAGAACTATTGTAGTCTTTGCCCTTTCACTCAAAGTTTTGTTCATTCATTTAGCAACCCCATTCTCCTAAAGCGTTTAATCTTAAACGCATTCTCTACAACTTTTTATACAACTTCAATACGCATCTCATATTTAGCAACCAAAAATAAATAATAAGGATGAAGTCAAAGTATCAAACGACACCAAACAATGTGTCAAGTGTTCAAATTCAACTCCTTCGAACCTGATTTTCTGAAATCGAATCAAATAACAACCTCAAACTTCAATGATGTAAGAAACACAATATGCTATGTCATATCCGTCTAAAAGTAATACGATCAAAACTTGCAGGAGGGTCAATCAAAAGGCTAACCTCTCACAAGATCAAGTATTTAATACAAACATCTAATCATTTGTCCTTATTGTCGTCTTGTGGGAGTTGAAGGCCCATGAGACCAAGCAGATTCGAAGCAGGTCCCAGTAGTCCCTCTTGAGAAGAAAACGAACCAAGAAAGCTCTTCACAAGGTTCAAATCCACATCTACCAGCTTCAATAGCTTCCATAGCTATCTCCATTGAACTATCAGCTTCTGGAAGTGAGTCTTTCTACAAATGTCCTCTAACTCTAATCGTTTCTTGAAGACGAGTTCCTTCATTTTGCTCGACTTCAACGCTTCAAGTCGTGAAACCTCAGCCTCAACCTTTAAAGGAGAAAAAACATGTTAATAATCTCCATTTTTTAAAAACTCGGTTAGACTTTTGAATAATAAATCTAAACACCGTAATTTACAAAATTAATGAACTCGACGGAAAGCAAGTTGGGCTCCGTGATCTCCTGCTCCGTAGCAGCTACGTTGCAGGTAACGCTCTGAAATATCTGCTGCTCTTCCACTGGTGTATCCATCAAAATCCATAGCTCTAATACAGATCGTGCAAGATTTTGAAGCTAACAAAAAGTTGACATATTATAAGTAAACTACAATATAAAATATTTATCAGTTTTTTAATATAGCTATTCTAGAGGTTGTAAGTATAAGTAAATGAATACACTGCAGGTCACTTTTGACCCGCTAAATTTTTTTAATAAAGCAGTTTAAGAGGTTGCAATTGTTTAAATAAACTTCGGGTCACTTTTGACTCACTCAACCCATTTGACCTGCTTTTAATCAATCTAGAGTAAAGTAGACGGATGGTCATGTGGTTTACCTAAATTTGGGATTTGGTCCTTAGCTTTCCAAAAGTACACGGATGGTACTTGTGGTTTGCACTTTGTAACATATTTAGTCCCTAGCCAACAAATCTAAAGATGTCAGCATGTCCAGGTTAGGGACTAAATGCGTTACAAAGTGCAAACCACAGGGACCATCCATGTGACTTTTGGCAAAGTAGAAGACTAAATGTGTTCCAAAGTGCAAACCATCGGGACCATCCGTGTACTTTTAGAAAGTTGGGGACTAATTCCAAAATTTTGGTAAACCACATGGACCACCATGATAGATATTGAAAATCTTATTAAATTGAAACAAGAACAAACACGATAGTTGGCCCGATTCGAGAGGGGCTAGTCTCCTAAATTCTGATCAGAGATCACAATACTAACAAAATATCCAAGACACCTTATTCTCACCTTAAACAACTTATTTAAAGACACAAGATACTAAGTAACTGCCCATTAACATGTCCCCACATTTCATCAGTTTCCCCCTTGATTAAAGCTGCAGTTAATTGGGTCTTTTGACTGGGCTAGAACTGTAATTAATTGAGCCATTTGACTGCAATTAATTGGGTCATTTGACTGGGTCATGGGTCTAGGATCGTCAAGGGGAAATGGGTTAATTTGACCCGTTAGGTCAGTTGGATATGTATCACACCATCTGCGTACTTTACTCATCAATCTATTTATAAGGTTATTTAAACAAACTTCAGGTCACTTCTGACTCATTCGACCCGCCCATATGACCCGTTAGATTTCAAATATAACCATGTACTTACTCGTGGCATTCTCTCAATTTTGACCTCATGTAATTCGCGTATAGCAGCAGCGAGACTCCCGATCGCATCATTACATATGCTCTTTGTTCCTTCGGTTTCTGCTAAACCAGGATTAATTTCATGAACCGTCTGATTAAATCTTTGCTTTCTTACGGGTCACCGTAATTTCAGTCCAACATGCCAGAATGATAGACATGCCAATGGCAAGAAAGATGGAAGCCGCATCAATAGGAGCCACTGGCCCCATAGCCAACAAACCAACTAATAGATTCCCAAATAAACCAGCCAATATAGCAACGAGCCCGTTTCTAAGAAATATCGCCTTCGAGAATGTTATTGATAGCCATTGTTGCTCAAAACCCATCTACAATGTAACATTAGAATCAAAAACATTTTAAAAATATCACATCATACCATAAATCTTTTATTATCAACTGATATCATGGTAATACGTTTTTAATTATTATGAAACCAATTATCAAAATATTTTATCTGAAATTAAAGTTTTGATAAACAGATTCAACTTGTTTTCTGAAACAAACACTTTTATAAATCCATCTGTTTTGAACAAATTTCACAAAGTTTTTTTGTTTTCTTCTTCACAAAACTGCATTTTTTGGTAATTTTATTTGTTATTTCAATGATTGTATCTGCATTTTTTTCTAAACACGATATTTTACTGTCGATTTTGTCACAGCTGATTAATAGATTCGGATTATTCAATTATTTCATCATCAATTTCAAAACACACATCCAAACGTCACTCACCTTGTTGTGTTCAGCAACAAGCCATCGCTCAAAAGCCGAAATCAGAAGCAAAGTGGCAATCCCCTCCCAAGATTCGTCTCACCATCAGAATTCTGTACTCAGGTGAATGCTTCGTGATGCAACTCAAAATGTAACCGAAGCTCTTTTTCGACCACTGAATTTAAACCAATATTATCAAGTCAAATTCCCCATAACATTAACAATTACATAAACTTGAAAAAAACTGTAGTAAAATTTTTTGATGGGAAATGCAAAATTACTGTTATCAGCTAATGATCCAACAATTGTCCCAAACAGCATGGAAGATCCAAATCCGGCAATAAACAGCTGCCCAATCTCACCTTTACCGAAACCGTACGCCGTGTAAAGGTAGTACACATAAGGTCCCTGCAGCCAATCCCCAGCTACAACCACCATAGAATTTGTCCCAAATAAGCTCAACAATTTCCAAAAGTATCACATTAATAATCATCTCAAAATAAACCCTCATCAAATCAACCGGTGCACAAATCCGTTATTTTCTTTAACCGGTTCAGTTAACCTAACCGCTGGTTGTTTTCACATTTTTGCTTGCTGGATATTGCTTTAACCGGATATTTCTTTAACTGTTTTGGTTATTCACTTCAACCTGCTCGGTTAATAACTGGTTATTTTCAAAAAAAAATATTCGCGATTAACCAGTACATCAGTTTAAAACCAGTTAAAAATAACCTGTTAGTTCTAAAAGATCCCTAACCAATTACTGACCTACGGTTAAAAACATCCACTAATCGGTTACTCCTCGATCAACTATTAACCAGTTACGGTTTAAGTTAATAACCGGTTATTTTGTGCACCTCTACCTACACATTATAAATCAAAAAACCCATCAAACTATCACACTCAACAAAATCAAGCAAATCTTTAAAATCAACCTCTTAATAACCTAGAGGCTAGATCTAAAAAAAGCTATCAACTTTATCAACATTCACAACAAATCTTGAACAACCTAGATCCAATGACTGCTCTCCTATATCCAGCAACCATTTTTTTATCATGCCATTTGCTATCAACATTATCAACATTCAACCTCAAGGCGCATGCATCAACCATTTTTTATCATGCCATTTGCTATTCTCAATGACTGCTCTCCTATATCCAGCAAGATTGTTTTAATGAAAAATATGGAAGACTCGGCCCATAAGCTAAACAAACACAAATTACAATCTTTAGAATCTTTAAAAGAAGAAACGTCTTTCATTTCCCCATATACTGCAACTAAATGTTATTAAAAAAATAATATTATACTTAAAAAAAGATATAAAAAAGTTTAAATGCATCAACATACTACGCTTATAACTCGCTTCCTTCTCGTTTGACTTGTTACTTTGACTGCCATGAGGTGCAACCCTCGAGTCCCATGCGCTTCTTCGTTCCTGAAACATGAGATAGCTTTTTAAGCATATTAACAGAAATAGTTTATTCGTACTTATTGAAAAAAAAGGTCCAGAAGTGTTCTGACCTAACCCGACCGGTAACAAAATACTTCCAAATTTTTCTACTTAAACTTGTTTATGCCTGTCACCCAATCGTGCCAGCCTGACTAGTTTTCATAAATCTACTTAAATCCATATCTTCAATGTACCTACATTGTAAACATATAACATTAATTAAAAATGAGTTAATCACCAACAAATGAAGCATACTTAAAGAACTTGTCGATATAAACGTTCTTACGTGAAACCAGGCTGAGCAACATTTCTAAAAATATGATAAGCAGCCGCAATCGCTTCCATCTCATTAGAAATTTGCCGATCCGTCAATTCGTTTGGCCTATCATACTTCAGATCTGAAAATATCTGCAGCTATTAACGGTGGTTACTTCAGTCAAAACACAGAGAAAATTAGTGTATCAAAATAATGAAAGTGATAATCATAGGACAGCAAGCAGCATGTGACCTGCTCATTGATTGGTATCAAACTCAGCATTGGTCTGCCAAGCTTAACACCAACCCACAAATTAAACCAGCAAACTTCAACTTTTGAAATCACTAACTTAGGGTTTACCTTTCAGTCATGACAAATTCAAGAAAAACAAGCAAATAGATCCAAAATCAAAATGCAAACTCGTAAATAAAGGGCTTCAAATCAAAGCCCAAATTAGTCAGAATCATGGTAAATGGTGCAATACTAAATATATATACCTTTACAAACAAAAACCCATGAAACCGTTTCAAAATTAGGGTTTCAAATCCCTATACATCAAAAACGAAAATCAATCAACCATCAACAGAATGTAAGTTTGAAATCCCTAATTTCAAACAACAAATTGACTCGATGAACTTAGAATTGATTTTGAAACTATATCCACTCGTAATCACAATAAAATAAAATAAAAAATAAACTATAGAAACACTAATTAAGCAACAGAGTTAGGGCAAAAAGGGGGAAATGAAATCGAGACCTTGAGATGCCATTACAAGCAGACGGAGAGATCATTTGGATCTCTTTCGGTGGAGTAGAAGCAAAATGACGCTGTCATTTGTTGAACCACATAGTTGAATGTTGATTTTGCTCTGTAATTTGGTGATGAGCTGATCTAGAATCTTTGAGAGAGAGAGAGAGAGAGAGAGAGATCGAAACAAGAGAAGAAGTGAGATAGAAGAAAGAGCATCATTTGAATTTTGAATTGGGATTTTTGGGAATCGAAAATTTGAATGTGCCGCTCAAACAATTTGTGTTAGAACATGGGTACGGTGGGGCAGGGTTTGGGGCATGGGTTGACACGTGGAGTTCGAGTCCCCCACTGGTGAGTGACGTGTCCGTGGGGTATGGCGGGGCGTGGCTAGCCTGGTGTGGCTTGGCCATGTGTATTAAAATAAAAAAAAATCTAAAATTAAAAAATATGCCCAAGCCAACAAGCCAATAAGAGCCGGCCACATAGGATCTTGGCATTATAGTCTAGTGGTCTTGGTGGTGGGATAAGGCTCATGATCATTTGGTCATGGGTTCGATTCCCACAAAGGGGGGTTTTTCTCAGATTTATTGGGTTTCCTCCTGAATTGGTGTATGGGCATTATTGCCTAGTGGAGATGGATATGATCGGGTGGTTCTGCTGGTGGCACGATGATACTCCAGTGGTCCGTCAGTGATCCAAATTTGCCGTTCAAAAAAAAAAAAAAAAAAAAAAAACATAGGATTGCTAGCATGCCCCACGCCTGGCCTTAAACTCCCGTCCAAGGGGCCACGCCCAAACCCAAGCCCACCCGGGGTGGTGACTTGGGCGTTTCTCTCCAACTCACGCCCCAACCCCCGCCCCATACCCCATAGTCTTAGGATGAGCGGGATTCCATTCCAAAAGGGTATATACCCGAGCCAAAAATTCATCGATACGCATTTATAGGGTTTGTTGCATATTTCCCCTTAAAAAACTTTGAAATTGCATATATACCCGAGCCAAAAATTCAATTGCATATTTCCCTTTAATTAACTAGTAAAATTGCAAATTTACCCATTTTAATTTAATTTATTAAAATTAAATTATAGAAAGACTATTTTACCCTTTATTTTACTAAACTTTAGAAAATTGCATATTTACCCTTTTTTTTACTAGTTTTTGTCTTTTTTTCACTACTTGCATTTTTTCATAAAGTTTCTTTTTTTTTCATTATTTTTTTCATGAACTTTTACCTAATTTTACCTTTGATTAACTGAAGAAGTCTCATGATTAGACTGTCCGCAATGCAAGAGGCTGCATTTACTACATGCATCCTAGTCATCACTGCCACATCAACTTTTTACCCATCTTTTCCACATGCACTCTCTCTCCTCTATTTAACTCCAACTCATTCTTCCCACATGCATCCTCTCTCTCCTCTATTTGGACCCACTTTCTCCACTTTCTCTCTCTACACTTAAGTGCACTTCATGAAGTGCAAGACCCATTAAGTGCACCCCACCCCAATGCATCCTTCACAAGTGCACACGCCACGTCATTAAGTGCAACCCTCCAAAAGGAAGCATTGGAGGCAGTCTTACTACTCGTTGTCACATAAACGACAAGTTCTTTTTCCACTTCATATATTCTAATCATACTCAAATTTCTAATGAGTTGTTTTTATGCAAATCGACAAATGGTAAATTAATTATGTTATACATTCAACTAATCAATCTTGTAGCTGTTGTTAAATTAACCATGACTGGTTATTTCCTCGGTTAATCAGAACAAAAAATATATTTTCCAAACATAAAAAAATGGCTCACAACCCTTTATAAATAGGTAAATCAAGAATATGAAGACTAGAATAAAGTATACCTGGACAGAGCAGTTATAAAATGTAGGAAGAAATCGGAATTTGCAATACTCATTGTAAGCTATAGTGACAATAAGGAACGGTACTGTCGCAATAGATGTAGAGGGTTTTGATTTCAGTCCAAAGAGCCCAATCATGGTGATTTGCATGACGATGATGGCTACTGTTCTCAAATAAAGTTATAATCGCCGGCTGAAGAACCCATAAAACAATAACTAACCTGAACAAAAGCCGGCCGAAAAATCGCCGCCCGAAATCGCTGATGTGTCGCCGGAATCACCCTGTTGTGTCGTCGGCAGAAGAATCGCCCGCCGGAATCCCCTGCTGTGTCGCCCTCTGCTTGCTGTGTCGCCGTAGATGAAGAAACCCAAACGTTCGTACCTTAGAGCATGTTTGGCTAAGCTTTTCCAACCAACTTATTGACTTAATCAAAAAGCCAACAAGGAGTTTTAGTGTTTGACAAATGCAAAAGTCCTTTTCAAAATGACTTTTTGAGAAGGAGAAAAAGTCATTAAAAAGTCATTTTTGAAAGAGTAAACTGTCATTTTGGTCCTTGTGGTTTGGCCATTTTTGCCATTTTAGTCCAAATCTCAAACTTTTTACATCTGGGTCCCTGTGGTTTCACTTTTATTGCCATTTTAGTCCAAAATCCAAAAAACCCATATTTTGACTGTTGAATGCTGATTATTTTGTCCTTTTGTACAGGGGTATAATCGTCCATGTTAATTTATTATAACATTTCAATAACTAATAAACTAAATTAATTATATATAATTCATCTTTCTCTCTCAGAACATTTGGGTGCTCTTCAATTTTAGATCTGAACATCATCTTTCACATTTAATAACTCCCTCTCACAATCAAGGATCACCTCCCACCATTTGCACCTAACAACCACCACCTCCCACCATCTCCACCTTACAACCATCACTTTGCACCACCCCACCTGAGCACCACCACATAATCCGAGTGTGTAAATTCGCAGGAGCTAGAGCTCTTGGCTCGAAACCCTAGGAGGTTGCCACCTACCGAAACTCAGATCCACCATCGTCATCGTCATCTCTGTGTTCCTCTCTCTCTCTCTCATGTTTCTCTCTCGTTCGGTTCTCTCTCTCTCTCCTGTTTCTCTATCTCTCTCTCTTTCTAGTGCGGAATGGTGGTGGGGGATGGTGCTTGTTTCAAATATGTTGGCGTGGTGGTGCGCCGTGAGAGATGGTGGTTCAGATCTGCCGGTGTGGTGGTGGTGCGGGGTTGTTGGTGCGGGATGGTGGTTGGGGGTGATGGTAATGGTAATGTCTGGTGGTAATGGAGGCGGTGGTGGTTGCGGTGGAAGCGTGTGGTGGTTGCGGTGGATGGTGAGTAAGGATGGTGATTTTCTGGGTTTTAGATGTTCTTGATTTTATGGGTTTTGATGATGATGTTTGAAGATGAACGATGTTTGGGTTTTGATGACGTTCTTGAAGATGATGTTCTTGATTTGATGGGTTTTGATGATGATGTTTGAAGATGAACGATGTCTGGGTTTTGATGATGTTCTTGAAGATGATGTTCTTGATTTTCTGGGTTTTGATGATGATGTTTGAAGATGAACGATGTCTGGGTTTTGATGATATTCTTGAAGATGATTTTCTTTAATAAAGAAAATGGTTTAATGAAGGAGGTGTGGGTGTGACTGTTGGATGGGACGACGCCGGAGTGGCGGTGGTGGTGGTGCTATAGATAGAGAGAAGAGAGAGATAGGGAGGAGGTGGCGGTGGTGGTGGTGCTATAGAGAGAGAGAGAAGAGAGAGAGAGAGAGATGATTATTTGATCTGGGTTTTATTACTAAAAAATGAAATTTAAAAAATGACCAAAATGCCCCTGCACTAAAGGACAAAATAATCAGTTTTCAACAGTCAAAATAGAGGGTTTTTAGATTTTGGACTAAAATGGCAACAAAATGCAAACCACATGGACCCAGATGTAAAAAGTTTGAGATTTGGACTAAAATGGCAAAAGTGCCCAAACCACAGGGACCAAAATGGCAGTTTACTCTTTTTGAAAAGTTAGAATGTTGTGACTTTTTGAACTAACTTATTGACTTATTAGCTTTTAGTCATTTTACATCAATAAGCTAAGCCAAACACTTTTTAAAAAACAACTTATTGACTTATTGGCTTTTCCCACCCCATAAGCTCCAAACATTTTTTTTAAAAACTCCTTTTCAAAAAGTCATAAGTCAATAAGTTGTTTTCCCAAAAGTCCTTTTTAACTTAAATAAGCTTAGCCAAACATGCCCTTAATCCAGAATGATCTGATTATTCTCTAAGTTAGATCTTTTAATTTTGAGAAGGGTAGTTTTGTCATTTTAACATAGAAGAGGAAATATGCAATTTTTATTTAGACTTGGGTAAATATGCAATTAAAGGTGTTTTTAAGGAGAAATATGCAATTATTCCCGCATTTATAAGATGGATTTTCTTGTCCGATGATTTTTTTAAAAGTTGATTTTCGTACAACTTTCAGGACCACATACAAGACTAAATACCATGGGAAAAAGTTATACTGGTCCATATTAGACGTCCAAAGACTTTCAGGTCTTGATTATTTGTATATATTAGATGTTTTTACCATCATATTTTAACTAAGGGGCCAAACTAGTAATGCTTCATATTCATAACATTAATGATAAGATTTTACATGGTATAACTCAATAATTAGAAGGAAAACAGCACGGCATGTACATGGGCCATTCCTCTAAGACATGGGTTGGTCCGCATCTGCTATCTTTGGAACTTACAACTCTATAGACATAAACCTACAATGGCGTTGGGGTCTCTAAAACGTAACATGTCTTTAATATTTAAAGAAATATAAAAAAAAACTATCTAAATCCTTGCTCCATCCGATTCAGAAAAAAAATATATAGAGAGGAGCTACAATGAATTTCTAAATAAATAAATTTACTATTCACTCCATACATAAGTATTTAGTATTTAGTATGTGAGTGGTTAGTATAGGAAACAAAGATAAAAGAATAATAAAATATTATTTAAATGAATAGAGATGAATATAAAGAATTAGGTATTGGGTTTCGTACATGTATTTTAACAAAAAATTAATGCAGTTGAAACGTGCGTATGAACCACTCCAAACCAAACTTTCTCGATCGCCGGCCAGGAGTCCAATGCAAACCAAAATAGTAACCAAAAGGTTGTAGCAAACGTCAAATTTGCGAAACACCATGAGACGATGACTCGCTAGTTCAGAACAAGTCAACTCCACCGAGCAAATAGCCCAAAAATCGGTTAAAATTAAACGATACTGGTTGGAAAAACTAGCTCTGAACACACTCCGGAACATGGGGCGGTAGCCAGCTTCCGGCAGGGTGGCGTGCAACGACAGTGACCAACTAGCTAATTAAATAATCAAAAATCCATTTTTAATAAACACTATTAAAGAAAAAACCATTTAACTCCAAATATTTATTTATTAATAATAGTTATTTCACATAGCTAATTTGATATACCTGATTATTTACCAGTAATCATTGTCATTTGTCATTTTCGTGTTCGGTATGCTTGACAATTAAACATTCATTTTACAATCATCAAAAGTCGTTTTCCTGGCACACATATCCAACATCGGATGTGGTGCCTTCAAAAACTATACAAAATTTAGAGATAAGACCGTGGGATATGGTGGGGCGGAGGTTTGGGGTATGGGTTAACACGTGGACTTCGAGGGGCACCGCTGGTCAGTTGCATGTTGGGTCGGTATGGTGGGGTGTGGCTAGCCCGCGTGGGTTGGCCATGTGTTATAATTTTTTTTTCAATCATTATAAAAATACACAAAAAATTAAAGAAAAAAAAAAATCCTGGCCACCTATAGCCTAGCCAACCCAGCCAATGAGAGCCGGCCACGGAAGACCGCTAGGCCCGCCAAACGTCGGGGCTGAAACCCCCGCCCAAGGGGCCACGCCGAAACCAAAGCCCACCCGGGGTGGTGACTTGGGCGTTTGTACCCAACCCACGCCCCAACCCCCGCCCCATACCCCAAAGTCTAATTGTGGATTTTAGTTAAATTTATGGAGATAGAGAATAACATTCACTATAATTTATCTCTCCATAATTTAACTAAAAACACATTTATCCCTGAAATTAAAGATCTTTAAAAATATCCCACATCTCCTTGATCGGGCCTCCACACCAATTCGCCTAACACACAAGATAAAATTTTCCATATATATATATATGACTTATGATCCTCATACGCTTTGTGAGTATTGTTTAGGTTGAACTTAAGGATTTGGAATTTACTTTTAAGTGAATTAATATATTTAAACAATTTGATTGAAAATACATGTCTCCTGTGGATTTGAAATGGATTTAAATGGCCTTTGGGCAGAATGTTAAGGATTGAAGGTAAAACAATCTGATTTATAATATATTTGGATTTTGGACTCATATTTGCATGTTCTCACATGTTTGCGAAAATTCTTTATATTCATGTTCGAAAATGAACTTAGTACGTATTCACCGTCTTTAAGCTTTAAGCTGACTTGTTGTACCATGTGGTACAATGGCAATGAGTTAAAAGGCATCAAATGGGTATTTGACACAAATAAACTCTGATATACGTAATAGTTACTGCAATGTCTTTTTCAAACGATATTGTACTATTTTGTTTCCCACAAATAAAGAGAATATCAAAATTTTGTATTATAAACAGTGGCGGCTATGATGGTGTGCGGGGAGGACCTCCGCACAAGGCGCGCAATTTCGAATGGCACATGATTTTTTAAAAAATCCGATATGTGTGTTAATCATTTTAAATAGTGAATACATATCAATTCCAATACAGGCCCATTTACAAATCATTTCTTATGGTTTAGAATTTAGTCCACTTGGCATTAGGTTTATTGAGCCCAATACTAATTTTATTTATTTTTTAAATAATAATAAAACATTACGGGTGGGCGCATTTTTTCGAGCTCGAACAGGATACGTAAATTCTCATAGATAACTTCCTACAATTTATTGGTAATGAGGACTTAACAACCCCTACAAAATACAACACAGGTATGACGACCTTGTAGTATCACCTCTCCCACATCACTCTTAGAACACGAATTCATACGAAACATCATAAAAGTTATAAAACCCAAAACACAAAACATGAAATGTAGACTAGTATATTATGCATGTGCAATGCATTGCCATTTTGCAATGAACACTGTCACCTTTACATAAACCCAATCTTCCAAGCTATCCATAAAGTGAAAAAAAGCTTTCCTCCCCCAATGACTCACAAGTAAAGCCCCACATGCTATCCAAAATCCAATTGCAAAGCCAGTAGCCCCGCCAATATAGAACCATCTACAAAGATCATCTGTTCGTTCATCTCCACCCTTACTCGGATCAACGAGTGGTAATACCTCTACTTCTTTATCATGAGGACAAGATTTGGTTAGGGGCTTTCCACAAAGTCCTGCATTTCCACTATACCTTGAAGGCTCAAATGACTGGAGTTATTACATGACACATCCAGATAATTTAATGCAGCCATGTGAGACATGCTTAATGGTATCCCTCCCGAAAACTTGTTTCTAGATAAATCCAAAATTTCAAGCTTTTCCATTTGGCCAATTTTTTATGGGATCTTTCCATGTAAAGCATTCATTGACAAGTTTAGGGCAATCAATTCATGGAGATCAGTTAGTTCATATGGGATATTCCCTGTTAGATTGTTATTTGAAAAATCAATGTATGTTAATAGCCCCATAATTGTGTTGAATTCTTGTGCACGTCCTTGCCACTTGATCAATGCATGGTCAAGAACTCAAGATACATATGCTCGTGGATAAAACGATGCATATTTGCAAAAGGTATAAATACATCATGAACCATTGCAGTGACATTACTAAGACATAACGGGATGGTTCCATAAAGGTTGTTCGTTGACAAGTCCAAAATTCGAAGATGTACCATTCGACATAATTGTGCAGGGATGGTTCCAAAGAAGTTATTTGAAGCAAGGCTAAGAGTATATAACCCTGATAACTTTTCCCCAATCCATGTAGGTATGTGACCAGAAAACTTGTTGTCCTCCAACTCCAAAACGACTAACTTGGTACAATTCTCTAAAGATAAGGGTAATTCTCCTGAGAAATTGTTGTTGTATAAATACAAAACCTCGAGATTGGTCATGGACCCAATAGAAGAAGGAAGACTCCCAGACAGATTGTTTTGTCCTAGATTTAGAACTTTTAGTTTTTTTAAGTTCCACAAGCAGTCTGGAATTTGTCCAGTCAACAAATTGCTTGAGAGATCAAGAAAGGATAAAGATCCATCAACAAGTTGACACAAAAAGGAAATTGATCCATGGAATTTGTTTTTGGAAAGTTCTAACCATTCCAAAGAGGGTGAAACATGTGGTATAGGGCCATAAAAGTTGTTGGAACTCAAATCTATCCTTGCGGCATTATAATCAAGGTTGAAGTTTGATAACAAATTTGTTACTTTCCCGGTAATGTTGTTGGAGAAAAGATTCAAGTGTGTCAATCGAGAAGGCCACATGTTCCAAAACTCCAAAGGAATTGTGTCAGAAATGTTGGCATTGGAAATATCAAGATAGGTAAGATTTTTCAGTGATTGAATCCATTTGGGGAAATGAGGCCCTAACTTGCAAGAGCTCAAGTCAAGATGTTCTATATAAGAAAGGTTTGACAAATGAGCTTCAAAGGGAACACTTTCAAGTGAATTGTTTGAAAGATATAATTGCAAAATCTTCGACTTTCCGATGTTTTGAGAGATGGGACCACTAAGAGAATTGGAAGAAACGTCAAGGGTTGAAAGGTTGGGTAGTCGCCACACTTTTTCACTTATAGTGCCATTCAACTGATTATGAAAAAGGTTTAAATCTTGTAGGGATGGAAAGTTTTCAATATCATCTGATAGTGACCCTGTGAATCCGATGTGCATCCAGACAAGTTGTTTAGAAAATCAGGAAATTTGATGGGGATTGAGTTGTTATCAAATAATAAAGACGTCAAACTACAAAGATTTCCAAAATATTTGGGAATCCCAACCAACTTGTTGCTAGAAAGATCAAGTTCTACAAGCTTATTGCTAGTTAATGGGAACAACCAGTGATACATGGATGAGTTGAGATTGTTGTTTCCAACATGTAGACTAACAACGGATAAAGAATTGGAGTTGGCAGATGAAGAATATGGATGCATGACATGTGAGAGGTCACATCTCTCTAAACTTAAATATGATAGTTTTTTAAGACTTAGAATTACACTTACCCAATTGTGTGCTTTGGCTAGAGAAATACCATCCAATTCAAGGTGGTGCAAATGAGAATGATGAAACAACCAGTCTATGTTTTCAACTGTAATATTGCTAAGGGAATTAAGTGATAAAAAGTGCAAGTTCTTGAGGCTTCCAAGTTCTGGAGGAATGGATCCAGAAAAAGAATTGTATGAAAGGTCAAGATACCTTAACCGAGTCATGGAACCAATGAACAAGGGAATGGATCCATTAAAGAAATTTGTGGAAAGGTCAAGATATCTTAACCTAGACATGGAGGAACCAACTGAACATGGGAATGACTCCACTAAATGAATTTATCTATAACATGGGAGTGGTTCCATTAAATGAATTCCCCTGAAGGTCTAAATGACTAAAGTAGCTTAAGTTAAACAATCAAGGGCTAATTTTACCTTCAAGATCTCCAGAGCTCAAGTCAAGGTTTGTGACCACTTTCATTATCTATATCAGGATCAGCAGATTTTTTTTTGTCATAATCAAGGGGAAAATGGGCTTTTTCTTTTTATTTTTTTTCTTGATTACCTGATGACCACTTTCATTATCAATATCCCCAGGATCAGCAGATTTAGGGACACTTCTAGGCACAGCAATGCTTTTATGCTTCTTTCTTCCATGCATTTTAACAGAACTTGCTCTCATAACATCTTCTTCTTTTGTTCTTCTAATTGGTATGGTGTCTTCAGGACACATTCCATTCACATGCCATAGTTGGTGGATGTTGTTTTCTCTTTGTTTTGACTCTGTGTTCATCTTGGTCTCATCATACAGCCCCTCAGGGTGATAGTTAGGCCTCATCTAAATTCCAAAAAAAAATATATATATTTAAAATAAAATAAAAAGTTGTTAGGAAAATCTTGAAAATGTTTTAAGAAAATCAAGAAACCTGTATTTTATGATCTTTGAGAAATGGATGATCAAAAGCTGGCTGGTGAGAGATGTGTACACAATCAATAATATCCCCATCTGGGCTCTGTTCAAATCATGAAAATAATCATTAAATAATTTAAAGTTCAATGCTTTTAGCCCTAAATGCACATTATACTCTAAAATCACTAAACTTGCATCAAGAAATTAAATATTTTTACAACATATGCAGAAAAGAAAGCTAAATCAGTAACAAAGACATAACCTTTCTTTAAAAAGCTAACATTTTTACAACATTTTGCAAGCAAAATTAAATATTTCAAAAATCACAAACTAATAATAACTGAATGATAATACTAAAATTACTAAACTTGCATCAAGAAACACATCATTTGTAGCCAAGAAAGCTAAATCAGTAACAAAGACATAACCTTTCTTAAAAAAGTTAACATTTTTACAACATTTTGCAACCAAAGTTAAATATTTCAAAAAAAAACAAACTAATAATAACTGAATAATAGTTTAAAAAATAAATAAATAAAAACCAATCATTTGAAATACCTCAATGGATTTAACTGGTTTTTTGTTGAGGCGTTTCAAGTGTTTATGAACTTGAAGCTTCTGTCTTGAAGCTGGTTGTTGCCTGGCGCAAGATAGCAAGGCCAGATCCAGAAACAAGACAAAGAAGAGTAGAAACCCTATTTTGAACATGATTCTGCTAACGTGCGCAGTAGCCATTGTTGAAAAAGATGAACACCCAAAAGCTAAAAAAGAAAGGGTTTTTCCTTTACCCAATTACACTCTGAGACTTGTGTTAACCTCCATGTGTAATAGAGTTGAGTAGAATACAGAAACAGAGTTGCAGACCACACATACACAGTCACTCTGCTTATCCTACGCACCCCCCAAGCTCCTAGACATTTGTCTTGGGAGTGTACACTCTTTTTTTCTCTCTCTCTCTCTCTTTTCTCTAACTTTCTAGATTTTGTGTAAGATTGAATTTCTGGGTTTATTTCTGCATTATAGGGGCATGTGTGAAGGGTATGACCAGAAAAACTAAAGGTGGGGTGGGGGTATATTTGTAATTTGAATTGTATATGGGGATTGGGCCATCAGCAGCACTCAATGACTTTTGGTACAAGGGTGGAGAAAAATTGAAGTTTGGAGAAATGGTTAGTCGGCCGATGAGGTGAGAACTAGTGACTACTCGAGATTAATTGGATCGAATTTTTTTATATGTAATTTTGAGTTTTATGTATACATATACAAATTTTTTTTTGGTAAATATTTTAAGTAGATATGTTTTAACTCTTCATCAACTCATTTTCTTTTAAGTATACAAGATTAATTGTTGGAATTCACATGGTTTTGTTGGAAACCGGCAAATTTACGGGTTTTGGCCGGAATATATAGGTTTTTTGCCGGAATCTGGCCGGAATAGCCGATTTTTTGGTCGGCCGACAAGGTCCGATTAGGCACGAATAGGTCTGACTAGGTCCGGCTAGGCCTGACCAGGTCCGACTAAAGCCGACTAGTTGCGATTTTTACAATACTGGAAAAATCTAAGTATCTAACCACAAGAAGAATACATCTACAGCCTAAATTCATCTTTTAATATTGCAACATATGGTGCTGGCTAGACGCCTACTTATCACCTTGCCCACTCGCGTCCCCGCTCACTTGAGTCTATTGTGTTAACTTCACCAATAGCGCCCTAGAACACCTCCATTTTTGCCCAATGGCGCTAGGCACCACCCTCACGGTCAAAGACGACAAATAAAAACGCCAAGTTTTTAAAACTTTCATACCATAATTTCACATTTACCAAAATACCCTTAAGGTTGGTCGAACCAAACATAACCATCAAGTGTTTAACAACGTTAACTGAACCACCGTACCAGAAGTACAACCATAACCTAGTTACTTACAAAACCATAAGTATTAAAAAGACATTCACAACCCAAAAGGTGTTTTTGACCCATTAACGACAAACTTAATCGAAAGCGCATATGGGCTAAGATGTGTATTCATTCCAAGCTCGCCTTTATCAAGATTTTGATTACCTATCATACACAACACCAAAACATTCATTAGTATATTTTACTTAACATAAACTACAACTTTCATTTCAACCTTTATTTGACCCGTTAACAAGGACAAAATTTAATAACATCATTTTTATTTAATCATTCATTCCATACTTAGATCAAATCCGTTTACACGGATTTATTGTTAACATTCCTTTAACATCCAAGCATAGAAACTATCCGACCCGTCCGTAACGAGCCAAGGCTTAACCATCATCATAATTCATCATACAAGTCTTATTTGACTCATCCGTAGCGGGTCAATGCATAACATACCATCCTTAACGCAATTTC
This sequence comes from Helianthus tuberosus, assembly GCA_030545235.1. Taxonomy (NCBI): domain Eukaryota; kingdom Viridiplantae; phylum Streptophyta; class Magnoliopsida; order Asterales; family Asteraceae; genus Helianthus; species Helianthus tuberosus. Next base: position 10,282,659 of record CM060362.1, read on the forward strand.
ATCATTTCGACCCGTTTATAACGAGTCACTACTTTACTATTACAACTTTCCAACTTTCTCATTTTGGTCCCTCATCTTTTAAGTTTTACTAGTTCTTTATAAAAATTTAACCATCATGTAAGTTCTTACATATTTATATACATATAAAAAAAGTTTATTAAATTTTTGGGGTGTTACAAGTTTTTGTCTTTTTTCCGGCTTTGAGAATTCTGCGAGACCGTTTTTAATTAAGTCGTTTATTTTAATTAAGTAACTATTTAAGTATTGTTTTTAACTTGTGTTTTTTTAATGTTTATTAATTTAAAATAAATCTAAATTAAAAAATAATTGAGTAATGATGAGAGGGGCTCTATAAGCTTTTATCCCACTCCATGGTAGTTGACGATAAGACGCCTTGTTTACGTGTCATCTACAAGGCGCTTATGTGACATGATAAAGTCCCTAGGGGCTTTATCCCACACTATATAGCTTAACTGAAAACCAAACCATTAATCGAAATTAACCATAATTGATAAAACCGATGGTTATGGTTAAATGACTCAAATTAACCAACCATTCGATTATAATTATGGTTATGGTTAATGTGTTCATTAATCAATTGTAATTGAACCAAACCTTCCATGCTTATGTTTTTCTAGCTTTTAAAATGTAAATTAGATCTATTTGAAGTGGTTGCTAATTTGGAAAAAAAAAGTGTAAAGTTGGTGTTTATTTTGTCTTAGTTTTCGCATTTTTTATGTACAATATATCTTTTAAATTTTCGAAAATAATATCTTCAACAATTGATTCATGGTTACAACCGGACCCCATGATGCGTAACTCCAAATTAATTAAAAAAAAGTTGCGGCTTGGAACACCATAACTAAACTATTTTTAGCTATAACAAAACAAAAAAAAGATAATTAAAAGATACAATGGATACTTAACCTAAATAAATCCACAACCAACGGTTAATCAAAAACAGTTAACTGATCATCGGTTATAGTTACACTTAACACTTTTCGATTGATTAACTGAACCCTCGGTTAACCGAACCCACTGTTAACCGACTTTGCACACCCCTACTTCGGTCTGTCTACAATATATTAAATAATATTTAAATAGTATCAACCTAATAGAAAAAAGTTAAAAACATGAAGTTATGAGCTATATAAAGCTAGTTGTGGTACCACTTTTGTATGGGTAATAAAAAATATCAAAAACAACTTGCATCGAAAGCAACAACATATATATGAACACCGGTATCGACACCTATGTAACTCCAAATTAATTAAAAAAAGTTGCGGCTTGGAACACCATAACTAAACTATTTTTAACTATAACAAAACAAAAATAGATAATTAAAAGATACAATGGATACCCAACCGAAATCAATCCACAACCAACGATTAACCAAACAACAGTTAACCGATCATCGCTTATAGTTACACTTAACACTTTTCGATTAACTGAACCCTCGGTTAACTGAACCCACTGTTAACCGACTTTGCACACCCCTACTTTGGTATGTCTACACTATTTAAATAGTATCAACCTAATAGAAAAAAGTTAAAAACATGAAGTTATGAGCTATATAAAGCTAGTTGTGGTACCATTTTTGTATGGGTAACAAAAAATATAAAAAACAACTTGTATCGAAAGCAACAACATATAAAAAAATGCTCAATTTTGAATACAACTCATTTTCAACAAAATTTATATCAAAATGTTGATAAAAGAAAAGGTAATTAAACACAACAACGTATTCCATTTTTTAAGTTAACAAACGGAAGTTTTTAAGGAAAAATCAAATACGTAAAATGTGTATATTATATACGGTATAAGAGGTGAAATTGAAACTTAAAATAAATCATACTTCAAAAGGATCTTTACTCTGCTGCTTCTCAATAAGACTACTAATTCTTACTGTTCATATAGTATCATATGAATATACCACATCAATTTGTTATGTATGGATGATGAGATTTCATTGATACAAAGCTAATTTCATTGGAGGGTCTCATTGGCGTGCATCCACTAGGAATTGAACCTATGAATTCGCCAATTATGAGTTGTGTGCTTTAACCATTCAGCCATGGATGTTTAGCGGGTCATAGTGAATGACCAGATTCCAATTCAAATGGAATCTTTCAACTAAAACTATGAGATGCTTATATGGAATTCTTTTAGTTCTAATAAATCAGGAGGAATTTAATGACAAGACATAAATTCAAGTCCTGGATTTTAGAATTGAGAGAGATCAAGAATTCTCACGATTTCTTAGATTCCTGGACCCAATTCAATTAAGTGTTCTCCGAGACCCTAGGTCAAGAGTTCGAGCCCGAGCCACCCCGGGGTGTTAGTCCTAAGTGCGTTATACTAGAGAGATTCTCTCTTGTGGCGGCGCAATCCCCTGCCGCCTCTGGCAGTGTGTGGTTTGGTTTCCCAGGGAACGCCGTTAGCCAACCTCTGACGCCAGCATGGCCCCGGTTAAGACAACATAGTCTGGCCAGAGTGAGGTTAGGGACCTCTGTTTATGAGGTTGTAAGATCTCTCTCACAACATATTAAAAATTTTCACCGTTCAAAAAAAAGGACTTATAAATTACTTTTCATATAGTTTGAAAAGGACTTTTAAATTATTATTCATAAAGTTTGGAATTGTAATTAAATTAGTAGAATTCCTTGCGTTCCGCTATGATCTTTCGGACGGTGTTGGTTTATGTTGTTACATTATTGATACGATCTTCGTACTTAGTATAGCAACCGAAAGAAATATACCCAAGAAGATATCTATACGTATTTTACATCGATCAAGAATCACAAAACAAATACCAGCATCGGTACTAATGTGATACGTCGAAGAAACCATAAAAACGAATATTGTACCAGTACGGATGTTGTTCGGACGGTATTGGTTTAGTTCGGCTCAGTAAAGAACAAAAAATGAAATACATTTGACTCGTTTAGATTAAACTTTCATCGAATCATATGTCAATAATAAGTGCATCGCAACCATATAATCGGAATTTTGTAAAATGTTATATTATATTACTAAAATAACGAAAAAGGTAAACATCACTTTATACAATATATATACACACACACGCTAAAAGGCAACTTTGATAACATGCACGTTTGTGCATCAATCATTTATACATTACTACTCACAACTCGGTTTTAAGTAAATCTTATCTCCAGAGGTAAATAAAAATAAACACGCTGCAATGATATATATATATATATGTGTGTGTGTGTGTGTGGGTGTGTGTGTGTCTGTGTGTGAAATTTAATAAAAATTGTATCTTAAAATTTCTGTACAAAAAATAAATTTGCTTAAAAGTAGTAATAATAATAATAATAATAATAATAATAATAATTGGCACACCCCAACCGATGACGGAAACATATGGGCGCGGCACTGAGCGAAACAGATTGTCTAAGAGAAATTCCATAACAACTAAATTACCGAATAGTTAATATTATGTCCCATACCATAACCCATCAAACAAATCAATTATTACAGACATAGATATCTCTAGGCAAATCATTGTTTCGACAACTCAGATTAAATAAATTGTCTTTGTTTGTTTCTAGACTCCATCCTAGCTCAATTCCATCAAATAGAAAGCAAGCATCCTAAGCACATGTCACATACGTTAAAATAAATTCAATACATATAGTGTAAATGTGAGCATACAAGTTTGATAATATAATAGAGTTCGAAATCGTTTACGCATAACCAGCATGTAACATGTAGCAAAATGAAGTGTCACACCCTGGCTTTGCGGAAGCGTGGGTTTATTTGGTGTGACTTCTTAATACCATAGCTTAATCATAACCAAGCTATATGAAGATAAAACCATGAAGATCATCCATTGATTAAAGTTTTAAAAGTAAAATACCACAACATTGTTTTAGAGTTGACACATGCAACGGGTTACAACTCAATAAAATAAAAACATTGTTCATACGACATAACCATAAAATAAACGCCGTTTAAGACTTGTGACTCGTCCAGGTAAAAGTCACAATCCCTAAACGTGGATGACCTCATAACTCTTATGCAGCGTGAAAACGTAGCATACTTCGCCAGATTCCTAATTCCCTGAAATACATGTAAGTTGAAAAAGTCAACATAAAGTTGAGCGAGTTCATGTGAAAGTGAGTATGTAAAACCTTTGTAAGTATAAAATCCCTGGTATGTAGCAAATAAGGAAATAAAGAGACCACCAATGGTTTTCAAGGCCATTGATATGTGTGAAGTGCAATATAACGGGTGTTAGGGTATTCGGGGACCCTAACTAGCTCAGAAAAAGAAAAACAATGTTATTGACAATATTTTATGTTCCGGGTAAAGTCCGGTTGTTCGGTTGGATATTAATCCGTTAAAGTGCTAAATAAGCATTTAAAGTGTCGTTAATATTGGTTTTAGTGACACAAAGAATTCCTGACACTTTGGAAAGTGTCTAGTATTATTTTCCCATGTTTTTGCACTTTACTAGTTAGCTTAAATGCTGAATTTTTGTGTAAAGTGCAGAATTTGGTACTTAAAGTACGTTTTAGGCACATCCGGTCACTATAACTATCACCTAGTGACGCAGTTCTACAATCCTCACCTCCCTACACTCTCTACTAGTGTAGTAATCTATTCCCGGCTCATATTGGCCTCAGAGACAGTAACTGTCTGATGCTGGCTATGTCAGCATGTTTACTGGGTATCCCGTATAGTGTGCTCACTGTGCTTTTGTGCATCAAGGTTGTCACTGATGTTCTGTGTAAATAATGGAGTGACAGTAGTAAAGTATAATGCATGTATAAGTATGTATCAGAATTCAAGTAGCAGTTTAATCACAACTGTAAGCAAGCACAGTAATTAAGCATTGATTAAATATTAATTAATTCGTACGGATACCTGGTTTGGTGAGGGTTGTCACATTCTCCCCCCGTTAAATAAATTTCGTCCCGAAATTTTAGGCTCTGCTTCTAGTTGCAGGGGTCTTAGGAAATAAATGGGGGTACTTCTCTTTCATCCGATCCTCACGTTCCCACGTGAATTCAGGTCCATGCCTTGCATTCCAACGAACTTTGACGAGTTTGACACTGCTCCTGCGAGTTTTGTTAACTTTCCAATCCGTGACTGTAACGCCCCAAAACTCGAATTATTAAAATTGTTAGTAAGACCCCATGTCTAATAAAATAGAATGCAATAACTAGGTTATTATACCTAGTCAAATGTTTAGCAAAACAAGCAAAGGTATAAACTTGAGGGACCAAAGATGGACAAGGGGAAAGTTATGTTTTAAATTAATAAAAACACACACAAACACACACATCTCGTGTGTGTGTTCTGGAACGATCAGAAGGGGCTCCATAGGAGCCAAGCCCTAATTCTTCAAAAGCTTCAAATCAAGGGATGATTCAAGGCTCAAATTCGCAATTAAACATGGAATAATGATCACCATCACAAGGGGATCGTAAGGTATGTCTTAGAAGTTAGATTGGTGATTTTTCACGAAGTGGGTTTTGATGTAAATCGCGAATTTGTATGAAATTGAGAATGGGTGTGTGTTAGAATCATCATATTGGACATGGGTTATGCATGATTTAGGTTAATTTGATGTTTTTGGATGAAACCCATTTGTTATGATGAAGATGATGACATGGGTGAATCATCCATGTCCAATTTTGCTTAATATTGATGTATTTTGATTTGCATGGTGGGTTCTTGTTAGAAGAATTAAAAGAAATGTAATACTAGTATGTTTGATGTTTATGCATGAATGATTCGTGTTGATTAGGAAGTGGAATTTGATGAATTATGTATAAGGTTAGAAGAATATGCATAAATTAGTTGTACATTGTGCTAACATAGTGGTACGCACACCAAGCGTTTGATGAAATGCCTAGGTGAGCTTAATAGATGAAATTGTATGAAAGTAGAAGATGATATGTATATAGTGTTGTCCGTATAGGCTATTATGATGTTACGGGTATATAATGATGAGTTGAAAGTTAAACTAAATGAACCGTTAACTTCTAAAAGTCAACCGTGTATAAGAAGGATGGTTAGACGTGTTTTCATAATTGTAAGATTAAGGTAAGTTATATGGAGCGTGTTTGACGAATGTGTGTTTAATGCGATGACATGATGGTTTGAAATGATATGAATTTGGTCACATGTATTATACTTGTTAGAAGTAACTAATGAAAGTCAAATGGGAATTATGCGATCGTTATGATCGTTAACATGTACAATTATGTATGCTAATAAGAATGTGATTTCGATGACATGGAAGTATAGGAATCATGTCGAGACGGAATCAAGCACGGAAGGCTAACGGGTCAAGAAGTGGCGAGGAAACGAGTATAAACATGGACTCATGAGGTAAGTGATTTCTGTAATCACTTCTTATGTTCGATTAAGTTATATGGTGTTTTAATTAACTAAACATGATGGTTGAGGTCAAATATGTGTCGTAGTCTTACGTCGTAAAGGATGGGATTTAAAGTTGACCAAAATGCCCTTGATGGGTATTTTGGGCAAATGATCTTAATAAGTGGTTTATAAACAAGTTATACGATTAGTGTAAGGTTTTGGACAAGTATGGAAGTGGGAAGTATGGTTTTGTTAGTCTTAGATCAATTAATGCGCAAATACCCATAACGGGTCAAATAATTAGGAAATGACAATAAGTCGATAGAGCGTAAGATAAGAATTTCCTTAATCCGGATGTGGGATTTTAAGTTTATATGATAGAATGTGAATTTACAAGCATGTAGGAAGAAACGGGAGGTTAAACGGGTAAACGGTTCGAAAGTTATGCGCGTTTTAGTGCGTTCGGACGATGAAACGGAACTGCAGGAAAATGCACTTTAGAGAGGCCGTCGCCGACGGGCAAGGAGGCCGTCGCCGACGGGTTAGGGAAAATCAGTTTTTCTCCGACGGGTTATCTTCCTGTCTACGGGGTTTTGGCTACGGGAAAAACTACGGGCCGTCGCCGACGGGCCCTAGGGCCGTCGCCGACGACCACCCCAAGTCCAAAAGTCTAAAATTTGGTATTTAAGTTGATTTATGTATCGTAGGCTTCGGTTTGTTATCCGTGGACTACGGCGGACTTTCTAAACACGGTTTTGATCGATCCTTAGATGTTTATGGGCTATAAATCAAAGTTTAAGTCTCATGTAAATAACGTATGAGTATGTAAGAGGTATGCAAGATGTTGTACGTGTATGTAGATGCGTATTTATGTATGTATGTATGTATGTATAAAGATACGTATGAGTATATGCAGGTATGAAATGATGTAGGAAAGGTTTGTATGTATGTAGATGTGTATGTGTGTATGTATAAAGACATGTATGAGTGTATGCATGTATGTAAGGTTGTAGGGAAGATATGTACGTATGTAGATGTGTATGTATGTATGTATAAAGATATGTATGAGTATATACAGGTATGTAATGATGTAGGAAGGGTTTGTATGTATGTAGATGTGTATGTATGTATAAAGACATGTATGAGTGAATGCATGTATGTAATGATGTAGGAAAGGTATGTATGTATGTAAATGTGTATGTATGTATGTATGTATGTATGTATGTATAAAGATATGTATGAGTATATGCAGGTATGGAATGATGTAGGAAAGGTTTGTATGTATGTAGATGTGTATGTATGTATGTATGTATAAAGACATGTATGAGTGTATGCATGTATGTAAAGTTGTAGGAAAGATATGTACGTATGTAGATGTGTATGTATGTATGTATGTAAGTACGTATGTATGCATGATTTAGACACGTTGAGGGTTTACGTTATTAATGGTGTACCTTGAGAATGAAAAGTAATGCAGGTACATTATTGAAGTCTCACCAAGAAATGGATACACAGATGAGATGCTTAAAGCTTGAAAGATGACGAAATGTGAAGTATACGCGAATGAATCTTGTTTATATAATGTGTGCTAATGTTATGAATGTATGTGGTGAGTGCAGGTTGTACGGATAACGGGCGAATATCACAAGGAATAGAGATCGAAGACCGAGTCACAATATAGATTGTACGGGAATAATTGAGTATGTACTATTAGTAAACAAGACTTATGCTTTATCTTTGTAGAAAATACATATTAAAACGAACTTTCAAGTAAGCCAAGACGTTTGTAATGAAAGAAATTTTATGGCACGAATTTCCGCTGCGACTTTTTGTCAAATGCTAATTAGGGTCTTACAAGTTGCGGCTTGGAACACCATAACTAAACTATTTTTAGCTATAACAAAACAAAAAAAAAAGATAATTAAAAGATACAATGGATACTTAACCAAAATCAATCCACAACCAACGGTTAACCAAACAACAGTTAACCGATCATCAGTTATAGTTATACTTAACACTTTTCGATTAACTGAACCCTCGGTTAACTAAACCCACTGTTAACCGACTTTGCACACCCCTACTTCGGTATGTCTACAATATTTAAATAATATTTGAATAGTATCAACCTAATAGAGAAAGTTAAAAACATGAAGCTATGAGCTATATAAAGCTAGTTGTGGTACCACTTTTGTATGGGTAATAAAAAATATCAAAAACAACTTGTATTGAAAGCAACAACATATATATGAACACCGATATCGACACCTATGTTTTTCAGGCGATATGGTTTGGTTTGATAAAAAGTCATTTATAAAAAGGTTAATTACATTGATTTAATTACACAAAACTTGTCTCATATGACCTACAAAAGATGTTGTGTTATGCCCAAACAGATATCGATATGTGTTTTACGACGGTCGAAAACAATAGAAACCTATAGTGATACATGTTTCGATAATTGAGGTAGTGGTGTTGTTTGATCGGTTTCGGTTCAGTTCGTTACATTACCTATACTTGGTATACTTTCCAATATACAAAAATATTTACAGTGGTTCCATTTATATAGTAGTTATATTATATAACTAAAAAAGTCGTGTTTTACTTCAATCAAAAACCTTAAAAATGAATACTAATGCCGATTTTAATGATATCCATACCAGTACGGATGTTGCTCGATCGGTATCAGTTAAATTTGCTTTATCACGGTACCGATACTCGATATAACTTACAATACAAAAAAGAATACTCAATTTTGAATACAACTCATTTTCAACAAAATTTATATCAAAATGTTGATAAAAGAAAAGGTAATTAATCACAACGGCGTATTCCATTTTTTAAGTTAACAAACGGAAGTTTTTAAGGAAAAATAAAATATTTAAAATGTGTATATTATATACGGTATAAGAGATGAAATTGAAACTTAAAATAAATCATACTTCAAAAGGATCTTTACTCTCCTGCTTCTCAATAAGACTACTAATTCTTACTATTCATATAGTATGATATGAATATACCACATCAATTCGTTATGTATGGATGATGAGCTTTCATTGATACAAAGCTAATTTCATTGGAGGGTCTCATTGGTGTGCATCCAGTAGGAATTGAACATACGAATTCGCCAAGTATGAGTTGGGTGCTTTAACCATTCAGCCATGGATGTTTAGCGGGTCATAGTGAACGACCGGATTCCAATTCAAATGGAATCTTTCAACTAAAGCAATGAGATGCTTATATGGAATTCTTTTAGTTCTAATAAATCAGGAGGAATTTAATGACAGGACATAAATTCAAGTCCTGGATTTTAGAATTGAGAGAGATAAAAAATTCTCTCTATTTCTTAGATTCCTGGACCCAATTCAATTTAGTGTTCTCCCAGACCATAGGTCAAGAGTTCAAGCCCGAGCCACCCTAGGTTTTAGTCCCACGTGCGTTATGCTAGAGAGATTCTCTCTTGTGGCGGCGCAAGCCCCTGCCTCTAGCAGTGTGTGGTATGGTTTCCCAGGGAACGCCGTTAGCCAAACTCTGATGCCAGCGTGGGCCCGGTTAATACAACATAGTCTGACCAGAGGGGGGTTAGGGACCTCTGTTTAGGAGGGTGTAAGATCTCTCTCACAACAAGTTAAAAATTCTCACCGTTCAAAAAAAAGGACTTATAAATTACTATTCATAAAGTTTGAAAAGGACTTTTAAATTATTATTCATATAATTGGAATTCTAATTAAATTAGTAGAATTCTTTGCGTTCTGCTATGATCATTGGGACGGTGTCGGTTTGTGTTGTTACATTATTGATACGATCTCCGTACTTAGTATAGCAACCGAAAGAAATATACCCAAGAGGATATCTATACGTATTTTACATCGATCAAGAACCGCAAAACAAATACCAGCATCATACTAATGTGATACGTCAAAGAAACCATAAAAACGAATATTGTACCAACACGGATGTTGTTCGGACGGTATTGGTTTAGTTCGTCACAGTGAAGAACAAAAAATGAAATACATTTGACTCGTTTAGATTAAACTTTCATCAAATCATATGTCAATAATAAGTGCATCGCAACCATATAATCGGAATTTTATAAAATGTTATATTATATTACTAAAATAACGAATAACGGTAAACATCACTTTATACAATATATATATACACACACGCTAAAAGGCAACTTTGATAACATGCACGTTTGTGCATCAATCATTTATACATTCCGTTTTAAGAAAACCTTATATCCAGAGGTAAATAAAAATAAACACGCTGCAATGATATATATATATGTGTGTGTGTGTGTGTGTGTGTGTGTGTCTGTGTGTGAAATTTAATAAAAATCGTATCTTAAAATTTCTGTACAAAAAATAAAATTTGCTTAAAAGTAGTAATAATAATAATAGGAAATTTAGGAAGCACTGTTCATGTGGTTGCATTTTGTAAATTATATATATATATATGATAACATAAAATATAATATTATATAATTATGGGTTCCTGGAGATCGGTTTAAAACTAAAAAGGGTATATGAGATGAGTCGTTTCTTATTTACTTGATCTTGATTCGCTTAAAGTTCAAACTGAGTTGTAACCGAATTAGCGCAAGCGGGTCTAAGTTAAAAGTTTATTTGTTGAACTAGCTCAAGACCGAGTTTCATGTATCGTGCTTGATTGACCTCTCAAGCCTAAAGATGTGTATTAGTTATATAAATGTGGTAATATCTATATTATAGTATTAATATTATGGTAAAAACAATGTGCATCTTCTTAGGGTCTATAAAGGTATAATTATATAGGGGAATGATCTACTAAAAATTGGATTTTGCCTAAGTAGCCTAAGAAGGAATGTGATGATGACATGTGGCACTCCTAATAAGTAGGAATGAAAGGCATTTTGATCCTTATAAATAGGAGTGAAAATGACATGCGATATCTCTTTTGTTTTTTAAAAATACAACAAAAAAATATAGTACAAAAAAATATAGCACAACAAATGTAGTACAAAAAAATAGCACAAAAAAATCTAGTAAAAAAATATAACACAAAAAAATTTAGCAAAAAGATATAGTACAAAAAAATCCAGCACAAAAAATTGAGAAAAAAAATTTAAGACAAAAAAATTCAGCACAAAAAATTTAGCACAAAAATATAGTAGAAAAATACAGCACAAAAAATGTTATACAACATAGAAATACAACACATTTATTGAGTTTTTTTAGTCTTCATATTTTATATAGCAATATGGTACTCAAATTAAAGATAGAAAAACGCTCGATTTAACGGTGAAATTTTTATAAAAAAATAATGTCGTATAAAAAAGTTATGAACGTTTAAAAAATGAGGGTGGAATATGCACGTGCCTTGCATGTGAAGAGAGAAAATCCATAAATAGAATTTTCCCAAGATACCCTTGCACTCCTCCTTTCTCCTCCATTTTCATCTTAACCATTGATTTGAAAAATGAATGGTTAAGATTTCTTCTCATCCTACTTAGGCAAAATAAACTTTTTATTTGATCTTACCCCTAATTATACATGTAGTAATAACTATACACACAAAAATAAAAATAAATAAACAAATAACAAGACGAGTTCAGGCTAAAAAAGTATTTATGAGTTGCGCTTAAAACGAGCATCTGTCTCGACTTGACTCGTTTATATCCGTATATAGCATTTCACACCATTTCAACTATCAAACTCACGTCTTTCAACTTTAATATTTTTTATCTCGTAAAACACAAATGCTTACTGTCTAATCTTAAAGTTGCAAGATGGTTCAGGATGCAAGCAAAACTGGAACATTTCTATATTTTAGGAAAGGTTATGAATGAAATAGAAAAATCTGATATAACGTTGATATGAATAAGATATAATACTAACAATGAGAGAGATTGGGAAATGTGACTCCCTCACCTTGACCTTTTATATAAAATCAAAGCATAAATTAATTTCTATTTAGACAATATATTACTTTTTATTAGAAATAAAATCATAGTATTAACTTTAATTATTAAAAAAATGGTCTGTAACTGCTATGATACGGTTGGCGGGAATGGTTGTTGCTTTGGCATGTGAATTACCGAAAAAGCCCTTCAAAAATGAAAGTTTCACATATGGTATGGTTTGACTCAATGATTTTTTGGTCAAAGAAAAAGTCAAAATTGTGCATAAATTGGAATCCTATGAAATAAACATAAAAAAATAAACTGACATAGCAGATAAACAGAACGTGGAGTCTCATCCACGATAATGTTTTTATCATCTTATTCGTATGACAAAGATTCTTTCTTTCTGGCCCTCCAACTTTCACATTTTTAAATATTGCCCCCTGTACTTTTTAATAGTAGTATATATTTGGCAGAATTTTACCATATAAAATTCACAAGAGTAAATTAAAAAAACAATATTACTCCACATAAGTGGTTAGTCAACATCGACAAGCACACGCCTTTCAAAATAATAATAATAATAATAATAATTTCATAATATTTTATCTGGTTTCACATTGATGCACTTAAAATATAAGTGTGAAAATTTTGGAGCAGAAGTTGCTTATAGAAAAAATGATATTATTAAATTTGATATTAAGTATTAGTTTGGTTCTCATAATGTTTTTAAATTAATCGAAAATGTAATAAAAAAGGCTCTTACAATTTTCATAATTCATATCTATATATATTTTTTTAATAATATTTGACTTTGATTATACTTTTTTTAAAAGTTTAATAACCTTTATAAAGCCGTTTTTTTCTTTTACAACGAGCATATTGTGTCTAAATCCTATTTGTTTAGTAAACATTTAGTTGTGCTAAAATGCATGTAGGTAATTGTAGCGAGTCTTATTAAGGTGAACGTATGCATATGATGTGAATGGGGACAGAGGTAGTAGAGATGAGGATGTTCAGAGTGGATATGTGGGTATATAAAGTTGGAACGGATACAAAATGAGGATTTCAGGGAAAATTAGGATAGCTAGCACACAACTAAAATAAGAGAGGGAAGATTGAGATGGTTTTGACATGTGAATAGAAAACATACAAAGACACTGGTTATATCATTGGAAACCCTCATTGTCGAGATGAGAAGATGTAGAGGTAGACCCAAATTGACTTGAGATGAGCAGGTTAAAAAAGATTTACCAGACTTGCATCTCTCTAAGGTTATGTCCGAGGACAGTATGATTTAAATACCTCTCATCCCTCTCAGACCCTACTAATATTTATGATATTGATTGAATTTTATATTTTTACTAGATATGATTATTGTTGTTATATGCATATGACGTGGGCTATTAGATCAATTATCAACAACACTCTATGATCTACTTGAGAAGAGCACATTCAATAGATATTACATCATGTCTTTTTTGACTCCTTTTTTTTATTATTTAGAAACGATGTAATCAACTCGTAAAAAATAAAAAAAGGCAGTGATTTCAATTTATTCGTTTATTAATATTTTTATAAAGCATTTTACACGTTGAATGATAAATTAGGCACATCAACACTAGACTATGCATTATGTAATATGTTAAATGGGGGTTACACCTTTCACACTTATATCTACTGTCTACATGTGTTAGGAAGAGGTGAAATGTGATGGTTAATTGAGGTGACTCTAAGGGGGTGTTTGTTTTTTTATTTTTATTTTTTTATTTTATGAAAAGCACTTCATGATTTCTTATGTCTGCCCCACGCAGATCACGCGTAGACGTTTGAGTTTGCAGTGTGTTTGTTTTTTGGAAGTGATTTCATTAAAAAAGGTCTTCTCGACCTCTTCCTCGCGCAGATCTGGACTTGCATCTTCAAGGCTCTACTATTTCAAAACACAATCTCAAAACCCTAGCATCCTTCTCCCAGCTAACACCTCCACCTCCTCCGCCACCACCTCCACCTCCTTCGTTATCACCACATCTCTATCACCTCCACCTCCTTTGCCACCAGCTGCCATCGTCGTCAACCCCTGCTGCCATCGTCGTCGACCCCTGCTACCATCATTGACCCCTGTTCATCGTCGACCCTTGTTCATCGTCGATCACTGCTGCTTATCGTCGGCCGCGGCTGTCATCTTCGGCCCCTGCTGTTCATCATCGGCCCCTACTTCCTCCAAGTCGCAGGTATGTTCATTCTTCAATTCTGATTTTTGTTGTAAATATGGATTCACATATCTGAGATTGTGAATAATGAGATTGATTTGAGGTTAGATAATGTTGTTCTCTGACCCTAAAACTTCTATATGATGATTGAAATAAGACGAATCTGGAGCTTTTGATTTCATTGATCGGTAAAGTAACCGTGTTAGATCGTTTCTAGATTGTGTTTAGGTTATTTATGATTAGGTGAATTATTACTTTACCAAAGTTTATGAGATATTAGGGCTTGTGATAGATTGTGTTTAGGTTATTTATGATGTTTAATTACAATTGTTGTTCATGTTGATAGCAGTTTGCAGAAGTAAAAAAAAAAAAACAAAAAAAACAAACAGTCTTCTTCAGCGACGAAGCTTAACCTGAATGACCGGGGGGGGGGGGGGGTCGAAAACTTATATATCCAAAAAATTATATATGAAAACTACATATATAACACTACTGAGCGAAAAGTTCGGGGGGCCGGGCACCCCCACCCCCCGGCCCCTTCTATACTTCGCCCCTGGTGTTCTTCTTGCAGACTGCAGAGGTTTGGTCTAGCTCTTCTGCTACAAATGTCTGCAGATGTGGTTCGCAGACTGCAGACGTTTTACCTCTGAAAAAACAAACAACACCTAAATGATTGTGCTATGTATTATTAAATATTTTTAAAAAGAGACATTGGATTTAAATAACTCCAACTTTCACAAATTGGCTGATAACACTCGTACTTTCGATTTGTACCACACTACTACCAACTTTTAACTTATTGGCTGATAGCACTCCCAAAATAACTGAACCCTATCCTGGTTAGTTTTTTGTTGATGTGACACTTTTGTGTTGGCGTTGCAGCTGACGTGGATTTTTTTATGACATGACAGCTGATGAGGCACAGGTTTGGCGACGTGGCGGCTAATGTCAACAAACTGAGTTAGTGTTGAGTTAGTTTGGAAGTGCTATCGGCCAATAAGTTGAAAGTTGAAAGTGATGTGGTACAAATCAAAAATTGAAAATACTATTAGATAATTGGTGAAAATTAAGATTATTTAAATCCAATACACTTAGTGTCATCACACCACGACCATTTGTTATGCTGTTTTATATCCCATTACCACCGTGACATCTTCCACAAGTGAATACACATTTATTTATTTTAAACAAGCAAAGTTTAAAAGCTATTGAAGTGTGATTGGGAAAGAAGCTGTTTTTTGAAACAAAAGTAACTTTTGGGAATTTCGATGCGTATTCAACTGTCGTTTATAGATGTTGACCATGGGGTATGGTGGGGCAGGGGTTTGGGGCATGGGTTGACACGTGGAGTTCGAGCCCCCCGCTGGTGAGTGACGTGTCCGTGGGGTATGGCGGGGCGTGGCTAGCCCGGCGTGGGTTGGCCATGTGTATTAAAATAAAAAAATCTAAAATAAAAAAATATGCCCTAGCCAACAAGCCAATAAGAGCCGGCCACATAGGATTGCTAGCATGCCCCACGCCCGGCGTTAAACTCCCGCCCAAGGGGCCACGCCCAAACCCAAGCCCACCCGGGGTGGTGACTTGGGCGTTTCTCTCCAACCCACGCCCCAACCCCCGCCCCATACCCCATAGTCTTAGAGCATTTACATCCATTCCATCATATTTTCACTATAAATTACACTAAAAATCGCTTCATTTTATCTCTCATTTTCAATTAAATAATATTTTTTTATACCTTTATCATTACCTTTTCTCTCTTCTTTACTCACAACCACTTTCAAAATATATTAAAAAATTATAGGGGGTGAACAATGTCCCCCAAATATACAGATGAACAGTAACGTTTTCTCTCTCCTCTACTCACAACCAGTTTTTATACTCTTTATATTATAAAAACCATACACACATAATTTGATGGCATGGATGTGAATGCTATGGTGCTTTAAAAGTGATTTTTGTTTTTGGCAAATCACAATTTTTTACCTGAAACGCGTTTAAAAACATTTTAACAGCAAGAAATACTGGCGAGTGAATCCTAGTTTAATCAAAACAAGTTTTATCATTTTACAGCATTGAGGCAATCCAGCAATTACATTTGTTTACATCTACTTTAATTACCACTCACGACACTGTCAATCCTGACTTGTGTTCATGCTACTACTCACAGTGTAGTAACAAATTTAGTATACAAAACCCAACATACCGACGATAATTGTAGAATTACAAATACTCAATCACTGTTATATAATTTAAAACAATTGAGGTTTTGTAAAAACAGTTTACAAAAAGAGGAATACTCACAAAAAGGGTTTACAAAAAGAGGATAAACTCACATTGCTAATTTAGGTATTTCCTTATGATTTCCTGGTTATAATCTATTAAATTAAACAATGCACACGCGTTAGTATAATAACCCAATTTACATTAGCTATATCCCTCTCCCGAGACATAACTCCAACGACTGAGTCAGGAAGAGCCTCGACATGCGTTACGGAGCTCTAGATCAATCGGGCAGAGTAACTAATACGTAACCGGGGTTATAATACTTACAACGAGGCAGAGCTTCGTTAATTTAGTGGGTATTATGCCCGGAAATTATAATTACTATTCAGAATTGAGAGAGAGTTGTGTGATGAATGATTTGCAACTGAAGCCGTGATCCCCTAATTATAGTGTCTGATCGACACTTTCTCGCGCCCCGCGAGAACTGAAGGAAAGGCCTTCGAGGCCGCGATCAAGTCTAGGGTAGGCCCTAGCTTGGCTGACTCAAGGGGTAGCCTTGACACGCATCTCGACACGTGGCGGCAGGGGGTGCGGGCGGGTGGCCAGCTGTCGCGGCCCGCGACAGACTTCTATGTCTGTGTCGCGCCCTGCGAGCGAGTAGGGAATTTTGTTTTTATTTAATTTTTGTAAAAATTAAGGTATTTTGGGCCTATTTTTCGTATACGGAGTGTATTTTAAGACGTATAGGGATACTTTAAAGGTTTTTAGGAGAGTTGTTATACAAATCCCCATCCAATATGAAGGATGTTCAAAGATTAACTGGAAGGGTAGTAGTATTAAACAGATTCATATCAAGATCCTCTGAAAAGTGTAAGGAATTTTATGATATCCTAAAAAAGAACAAAAAATTCGAATGGCAAGAAAGACATGAAGCTGCTCTGCAAGCATTAAAGCAATATCTCTCAAGTGCACCTCTACTTATGAAGCTAGAAGATGGTGAACCCCTATCCCTATATCTTGCAGTATCAGGAAATGCAGTAAGTGAAGTCTTGGTAAAAGACCATGAAGGTCAGCAGTATCCTGTCTATTATGTTAGTAAAAGTTTATTAGATGCCGAGACTAGATATTCTCATTTAGAAAAACTAATATTAGCTTTAGTTATGGCATCAACTAAGCTTAGGCATGACTTTGAAACACATAGGATTCATATAAAATCTAATTATCCTATTAAAAATGTGCGTAGAAAACCTGAAATGTCTGGTAGGATGGCCAAGTGGTCTGTGAAATTAAGTGCTTATGATTTAGTATACGAACCTAGGAATGCTATAAAGTCTTAGGCCTTAGCAGACTTTGTGGCAAGAAGAAGTTGATTTAAAAGTGCTACAACTAGATGAAAGCTCAGAATTTTGGATACTACATACTGATGGTGCATCCAACGTAAGAGGTGTAGGATTAGGAATTCTACTAAAACCGCCACAGGGGGACATATTACCCCAGGCTATTAGATGTGAATTTACTACTACGAATAATGAGACTGAGTATGAAGCTCTAATAGCAGGATAGAACTAGCAAAGGATATGAATATTAGATGTTTACAAGTATATGTTGTCCCAAAGTTATGTTAAACTGCGATTGTGTTTATACACATTTCTTTGTTAATGGAAGATTGCAAAGTTTAATCACTAAGCAAAAGATTACTTAAGTAGGCTATATGCTGATGAAACGCCTTGTACGGACAGAGGACATCTATGTTGGGGACATAGCAAATGGTCCTAAGGTTAATTATGAAGTGCTACCTAAGTGTTTCTGGTATGGATTCCTATTTCTCCTAAGTTCGAAGGCCTTATCTGGATAAAAGGGATATTTTTTAAGGAAATTTATATTTTACTAAATTTCAAAAAAGAAAGTTTTGGAACAAGAATGGTAATGCAACACCTCGTAAAATCATACCCAATAAAATAAAGACACGTGTCATGTAAGGAAAACGTGTTGGATCAAGTTAAAAGATGTATGGTAGGATTTAAAAGTGTCGACATGTTAATTAATACCTCTGAGCGACCTATTTATAAATCCAAAACCTTAATGTATTTTTTATAAACATTTGATATATATAAATCCGGTTATCCTTAGTGGTAATTAATTTAAAATCTCAAAGAAATGGATTCTATGAGTGTTTACGACAAATTCTACATTCAAGACTTTTTCAATGAAGTCCAAATGGTGTAAGTGCATGGCAACACTCTTAAGGACATGCAAGATCTGATTCATGGTCCCCTCCTACTAATAAAGGCATAAAATTCGAAGACATAAAGGTGCATGGTCAAAGCCTAAGAGTTCAAAAAGTTTTGTCTTCTGATGAGGGCTTACGGACCGCAAGAAGACCACCTTACGATCCGTAAGGTGGCGGAGCTGGGCAGATATAATTAAAAAGCGGATACGGACCGAAAAGCCAATGGCTTACGGTCCGCAAGGTTTGTAACTGGGCATCTCAGATTAAGGTCGGTTGCGGACCGTATATTTTTGGGTTTATGGTCCATAAGAGGTGCTTACGGACCGCAAAGTCTATTGCTTATGGTCCGTAAGGATGTCGCTGGCAGCAGAAAATGGACAGATGCCTGTTCAGCCTGTTACACCGCCTCTCTTGCATGGTTTTCGAATACAGGAGCTTGGCCAACAGAATTTCATGCATAGGGACACATGGGGATCATCAGGGAACACTTATAGACCATGTTGGCATGATCTTGTGCATTTAGGATCAATATTTAAAGAGGTTGAGTTGCAACCATTTTGTTTGCTCATTTCAAACTCACCTCAAGACTTTCTCTGGAGTTCCTGGAGCTGAAGCTACTTCTATTAAGTTTCATAATCGTGCTTAGGACATTTGTAAGTGTCCTTAACCTCCTGATTTCAGTTTTAATTAGCTTAATGACCATAAGTCAAACTTATCGTAATTAAAGTTTGACTTCGCGATTAATCACTAATGGTCCAGTCGTTAGTTAAATTAAAAGTAGCTATAAGTTGGTAATTATGTAGGTAATAAACCCGTAAGAGGGCACCTACTGATTATCACCCTAACTTGGTCAAATGTCGGGTCAAACCTAATAATAAAAAGTCAACAGAAAGTTATTTTTCAAATAATCACATAATTAACAATGTAGAAGCTATGAAACCTGTTTTATCACTTGTATAACTTGATAATTAATGTAAGAACATGTTTAAGCATGTTCAACCCGACAAATTCAAGTTTAGGCTCGGTTTGGAACCGAAAGTCGCAAAAGTTGACTTTTGCTTTGACTTTCAGTTCTGACCCGACTTAGATTATTTTAGTAATGCCTTAGAGCTCTATTAGGACCATATTACATGTTAGTATAACCCTCTGAGATTATACAACTTGGTTCCTAATTAATCCTAGTTCATTGCATGTTTCCGTTATATGCCTAACATTCACTATTATGCCCTTTTAACCTTAAAACGAGATTTTTGAAAATATAAAAGGACAATTACCTTTGTTACTGAATTATAAATTTGTCCCAAAGATTTGACATCAGTTTGAGGTCTAGATTAGGAGTTATGCTCATTAGCGTAAATTGAAAGCTTTTTATTAATTAAACGGCATAATTAGCGTATAGCCTATCTAAACCCAAATTTTGATACAAAACTTTTTACCTACTGATATAAAATAATATTTTGGGATTTTTAAAGATTTTTAATTATTTTTAGGCTGAGCACAACGTAGGGTTCTAGCTTTGATTCGGTAATTGTCGGTTATACCCTTTTCTTGAATAAAATGAGTTTTACATAACATTTTGATACCAAACCTTTTGCAACTGATTTTATATGATAAATAAAATATTTTAAACTTTATAAACTGACCAAAAACTCAGATTTCCTGTTTTAACCCGAAAATCACTTAAAACCAACTTTTACGCGTTTTAAGCTCATAGTATGAGTTAAAACCATTTTTATCATATAAACAGTAAGCAAAAGTTTTGAACTCAGAATTCAAATTTTGACCTTTAAAGCTTATTTGAAATTACCAAAATGCCCCTTCGGTGCATAATTTGGTTATAAACAATAAATTTCACATATATGTAATACCCTACTGATATAACTTATAAAATAAATATTTTTACTGATTATATCAGACCTGAAAGTCAGATTAATATTTAAACTCTTTTATAAGCTTTAAAATGACTAAAATACCCCTACGGGGTATAATTTGAGTTTAAATTCGTTTTGGGCATAATAGAAGATATCTTACTGATGTCACAATATATTTAAGGCATATTAACCTAGGAAACCTGTATATGACTCTTATGGGTGCCCGTTATGCATTTTTCGCATTCGGTTCGGTTTATGTAACTAGTTTGCAAAAATTGACCGAAACGGGTCAAACCTTATCATTTTTGTCTCAAAATCCAGAATGTGTTTAGTTTACCCATATTATACAAGTCTTAAAACTTGACGGGTCTAAATCACATTCTGTTCCGGTCTTCGCTTAATCGTGCGTTCGAACCGTATAGCTTCCTTTAAAACTAACCAGTCTAAGTTTAGGCTTAATAAAGACCCGTTAGGAATCTAATAGGTTGTTAAAAAACCTTCATTCCAGATTAGGAGCCCAGTAAAAGCTACTTGCACCCGCTAATTGTGATTTCTACTTGCTCAGGTAAATACTTTTAACTTATTTTTCCCTTACGATATATAAAATACCGCTTGGTCGGGCATTGAATTGTTAATCATATGAAGGTTAATTTATTGAGATGACCCGTTTAATTTGTTTTGCTTGCTTAAAGCCTTTGGGGGGGTTAATGACCATGTCCCGGATATCCTTGGCATCATTCATTGAAATGGCCACGACCTAAGCATGGGGTGTAGGCATACACCTGCCAGTGCATATATATATATATATATATAAAGGTATAACCGACGGATTGAGAATAACTCGCCGCGGGATTATATCATGTGGTGTGTCTATTAATCTTTAACCCGGTGTCAACCCGGGCTACTGAACGTATAACAAACATGTAATCCTTTACAAGTTTATATATAAATAACTATCCCAAGTTATAAAAGATTATTTTGTGCCATGTGAATTCAAATCAATTTTCTTAAACATTTTCAAAATGAGTCGGTTAATTGTATTTACCAGTGTAAACTGACGTATTTTTCAAAAAGGCTAAGTGCAGGTACTAATCAGAATAGGCTGGCTACTCCATGCATCAATAAAGAGTCTTGCAAGCTTAGATGTTATTAAATCTGTTGAACAATGATCTTTTGAACTTTGATCCGCTTGTGGATCCTTATAACCATTTTGTAATACACTTGATATTACTTTTATTCGGTTTGTAATGATTTTATCTTTCGACTTCCGCTGTGTATTAAACTGTGATAATATAAATTGTCTATGATATCAACTACGTCACAATACTCCCCACCGGGCCCACCGGTAATACGTGGAAATATCGGGGTGTGACAGGTTGGTATCAGATCCAACGTTGAGTGAATTAAACACTAGCCTTTTGTGTTTAATCTCAATGACACACTTTGCACATTCCTCGACTCCCGAGTCTAGACAAAGAACTTAGGACTAATCCAAATTTGTTTTATTTTAATTTTGTCCTTTATTTTTCTTTGTTGTGTCCTTGTTTGTTTTGACAGGTTCAAAAAGAATGCCGCCAAGAATACGAGGAAGAGGTAGAGGCAAGGAGCCACTCGTCGCCCCCAACGATCACGAGGCCGGGCCTTCGCACCGGTGAACTCCAGCAGACTCCTTAAGCAAAAGTCCTCAGGAAAACTGGAGGACCTTTTTAGAACCTGTGAGGCGTTCAGTCTCGCTGAGCTCCTCACCTTCTTACCCAAATTCTTACGGGCCTCAATCGGAAAACGAGCCCCATAACTCACACCATTCTTTCTTACCCTTCAAAGCCACAACTTACCCTTCAACAACCCAACACCCTATTTCCAGAGTCGGTTAAACCCGGCAAACCTAATTGAAGAACCAATGGGTTATAACCCGTTGCGATCGGAGGACCATTTCTCCATGGATATGGACGAAGATCCGGAACCTGCCCAACCGCCAACCGGAACGCCTACTCACCCCATCGAGATTTCGGAGGGGTCACCCTTTCTTGGATCACCTTATAGTGGTCTCGACAGCTACGAGGCAATATTTGCCCAATACGACTAGGTGTTTACTCCCAGTTACCACTCATCACCGCAGCAGCAGCAGGATCCCTCGGAGGATTCGCGCTTTGTAGCGGTTACTCCACCGCCACCACCACCAGTGCAGCAACAGCCTCCGGAGCCACCGAGGCGTAGTAGATCAACCGCACGGATGTCCGTGCGAGGGGAAGTCCGTATCAGCACCCCTCAACATTCAAGTGGCAGCCATTAGCCGCCACTATATGAAGACCCACAGATGGGTGGGCCTTCGAACCCTGTTTCTGAAGTGGAGTCTGCGCCAGTCGCACCGCCACCAGTGGGTTATGATCACCCAATCCCTACATACGCCGGTGTAGCGGCATACAACCCTTTCGAGCAGCCAACCCATACCAACTACGTACTATGCTAATGTTGACCCATACCAAGCAGCATAGGACTACAATGCTCTCCACCCTGAGGGGCCCTATGGAGCTCCCTGGGGAGCTGGATACCCAGCTTATGGGTATCAATAACCGCCACCTCCTGAACCTCCGCAGTTTCAGCAGCCCCCGCAGCCGCCACTAATATCGCCACCGCAGCAGCAGGAGATTCTTCAAAGGTTGAGTCAGGTAGAGCAGGAGGTTCAGGAAGAGCGTAGGCAAAACCGAGGAATTCTCAAGGGTCTGGCAAGCTTAATCAAGGGGAAGAGCAAAAAGGGTCATTAAATCCTTTATTTGTTTATTTGTATTTCCTTAATGTTTAATCAGTCCCTGCGTGGACATCTGTTTCGGTAATCAGTCCCTGCGAGGACTTGTATTTCCTGTTAGCCCCTACGTGGGCATGTCTTTTCTGTTTAGCCCCTGCGTGGACAAGTTATTTCAGTTAAAGTCCCGTTTAGGGCAACCATGTATTTTTTTTTTAATTTTTAGTGGCATGTTAGCATTTAAATTTTATTTTGTCATTAAATGCATAAATGTGATATGTATGAAATAAATAAATAAATCAAAAACATATCATTCCTTTTTAAAAATATAATCTGCCTATTAAATATTAAATAAGAATCTTAAAAGGTATAACCTAGCCTGCATGTCATTATAAGACCTGGCCATGATGGTAAAACCTGTCTAAAAAGATTCAAACCCTTGTTAACATCTGAAAACATGTTAACACTCATGGCAGATGTGATTCGTTAAAATCACACATGTCATTCTTATATTGGATAATTCCAATTCCTTCTTTATTATTAAACATCCATTTGTGATGTAATGCCTACGGGCCATAATTATTGTCATATAAGACAAAAGACAGTTGTAGCCTATAACTCCCTGTCAAGAAAGGGAATAAACTATGATTCAAGCCTTAGTACCTCGATCCTATAAGATCTTGACTTAAAAATTTGAATATGTCCATGTGACTTGGCCTTTTGTGCCATTATTATATTTAATTATAACTAAGGGTTATTAATGAAAAATACTGAATGAAATACTTAATAAATTAACCAGTATGGACCTTTAATACCATGGTTAATAAGTTAATAAGATGACAAATCTAATATAAACTTCTAAGAAGTCATTGTCATCATTTTATGTAGCAATCAAGCTACATGACTGAGTCTGAAGAAGTCAACAGTCATCCAAGGGAGAATCGTGATACTACTACTGGTGTGGAACTTCAAGCACTGATTGATAATGCTGTTACCAAGACCATAGATAGGCAGTTTAATGAGTCAAGTGGTACTCGAAGCAGGGCCTTATCAGTACCCCATTCTAAACCTAAGACTCACTCTAAGGGTCCTTGTAAGCCACCTCCTAAACATGATGGATCAAGGAGGGATGACGATCATCACTCCTCAAATCAGCATAGTGTTCTGTCAAAGAAGATTGAGCTCAAACAAGAACCGCGTGGTAAGTCCTGTACATATAAGTATTTCGTCTCCTGCAAGCCTAGAGATTTCACAGGGGAGAAAGGAGCCGTCGATTGTATGACTTGGCTCGAGGAAATGGACACTGTAGTTGATATCAGTGGTTGCGCTGATAGGGACGTTGTGAAGTTTGTATCTCAGTCCTTTAAAGGAGAAGCGCTAGCTTGGTGGAGGTCTCTGATCTAAGCTACTGGAAAAGTCCATTTGTATGGCATGTCATGGGAGCAGTTCGTTACTCTCATCAAAGAAAATTACTGCCCTCAACATGAGGTTGAGAAGATCGAGACCGAATTCCTGACATTGGTTATGAAGAATTTAGACTGTCAGGCATACCTTACGAGTTTTAATACCCTGTCTCGATTGGTTCCATATTTGGTGACACCGGAACCAAAACGGATAGCCCGTTTCATTGGGGGTTTAGCCCCAGAGATCAAAGCCAGTGTAAAGGCATCTCGACCGACTACCTTTAGATCGGTAGCCGATCTGGCACTATCGCTTACCTTTGACGCAGTCAGGCAGAGATCACTGAGAAATTCTGACATCGTGAAGAGAAAACGTGAGGATGAAAACTCACACCATTCAGGCAAGAAGCACAAAGGGAACTTTGATCAAAAGAAGAGTTCCGGGTTTAGAAAGGATGATCAGCAGTCGGGCGAGAAGCTCAAATGCAAAATCTGGAAGAAGCGCCATTTGGGGAGGTGCAGATACGAATCAAAATCCCAATCACAACCAAGGGTTTGTGGGATTTGTAAGTCAAGTGAGCACAAGACGATAGAGTGTAAGAAGATAAAGGATGCAACGTGCTATAACTGTAACGAAAAGGGGCACATCAAGTCCAACTGCCCTAAGTATGCTAAAAAGTCTGAAGAAGCCAAAAAGACCAATGCTAGGGTCTTTCGAATGGATGCACGAGAAGCAGTTCAGGATGATAATGTGATCATAGGTACCTTTCTCATCAATGATGTTTATGCAAGGGTATTATTTGATTCGGGTGCGGATAAGTCATTTATAGATGATAAGTTTTGTAAGTTGTTGAATTTACCTGTTAAAACCCTAAGCGTGAAATATGAAGTAGAGTTGGCCGATGGTACCTTAGAAACTGCCTCAACTGTGC
The DNA here is from genome assembly GCA_030545235.1 of Helianthus tuberosus. Classification (NCBI taxonomy): domain Eukaryota; kingdom Viridiplantae; phylum Streptophyta; class Magnoliopsida; order Asterales; family Asteraceae; genus Helianthus; species Helianthus tuberosus. Next base: position 10,308,506 of record CM060362.1, read on the forward strand.
TAGATGGATGTTTTATATCCATTAGGAACCACTCTTTTCCGTTATCCTTACTTCCTTTGAAATTAGCTGGTTTCGACATAGTGATAGGCATGGATTGGTTATCTCATAACCAAGCCCAGATTGTTTGTGATAAGAAACAAGTGGTGATCAAGACCCCGTATGGTGAGCCACTTACCATACAAGGAGATACACAGTATGGGATGCCTAAGCAAGTGTCTGTGCTTAAGGCATCAAGGTGTATGAAGAAAGGATGTGTCATTTATATGGCACAAGTGACTATTGATGAGCCAAAGCCCAAGATTAAAGACATCCCTATCATTTCTGAATATCCAGAGGTATTCCCTAAAGAACTACCTGGTTTACCACCAGATAGGCAAGTGGAGTTTAGAATCGACATAATACTGGAGCAGCACCTGTTGCAAGAGCACCTTACCGTTTAGCCCCAACTGAGATGAAGGAGTTGAGAACTCAGTTGGATGATTTGTTGGCAAAAGGATTTATTAGACCTAGCTAATCTCCCTGGGGAGCACCAATTCTGTTTGTGAAGAAGAAGGATGGATCGATGCGTCTATGCATCGACTATTGCGAGCTTAACAAGGTCACAATCAAGAACAGATATCCATTACCTAGGATCGACGATCTATTCGATCAACTGCAAGGAGCAAGTTACATCTCCAAGATTGACTTAAGGTCAGGCTATCATCAGCTGAAGGTTAGAGATGAAGATGTGCACAAGACTACATTCAGAACTCGCTATGGTTACTACGAGTTCTTAGTGATGCCTTTTGGGCTCACTAATGCACCAGCAGCGTTCATGGACCTCATGAATCGCGTTTGCAAACCCTACTTGGACAAGTTTGTCATTGTCTTCATTGATGACATCCTCATTTATTCAAAGAATCAAGCTGATCATGAGAAGCATCTTTGTTGTATTCTTAAACTTCTTCAGCAAGAGAAGCTTTATGCTAAGTTCTCTAAATGCGAGTTTTGGCTTTGTGAAGTCCAATTCCTTGGACATATGGTTAGTGAGCGTGGTATCCAAGTGGATCCCGCTAAGATTGAAGCTATCATGAATTGGCAAGAGCCGAAGACGCCCACAGAGATTCGCAGCTTCCTAGGTCTGGCAGGATACTATAGGCGTTTTATTGAAAATTTTTCAAGGATTACAACACCCCTAACCTCGTTGACTAGGAAGAATATTAAGTTTAATTGGGGTCCTAAGCAACAAGAATCCTTCGATATTCTTAAACAGAAGTTAAGCAATGCTCCTGTGTTGACATTGCCTGAAGGGATTGAAGAATTTGTGGTTTGCTGCGACGCATCGCACACTGGCATGGGATGTGTGCTAATGCAGAAAGGTAAAGTTATTGCATACGCTTCCCGACAATTAAAAGTGCACGAGAAGAATTACACCACCCATGATTTGGAGTTGGGTGCCGTCATGTTTGTACTGAAACTTTGGAGGCATTATTTATATGGTACCAAGTGTGTGATCTATTCTGATCACAAGAGCCTTCAGCATCTGTTCAATCAGAAGGATTTGAACATGAGGCAGCGTCGATGGATGGAGACTTTAAATGATTATGATTGTGAGATCCGGTACCATCCAGGCAAGGCGAATGTGGTCACTGATGCCTTAAGTAGGAAGGAAAGGGTGAAGCCCATAAGAATCAATGCCAAGAGCATTGAATTGAAGAACAGTTTAAATGAAAGATTGTTAGCCGCTCAGAAGGAAGCGGTATTAGAAGCTAACTATCCTAATGAAAAGTTGGGAGTAACTGCCGAGCAGTTATCTTATGGCAGGGATGGACTCCTAAGATTGAATGGACGAATATGGGTTCCGATCTATGGAGGACTTCGGGATGTTATCCTTCAAGAAGCCCACAGTTCTAAGTATTCTGTTCATCCTGGAAGTGATAAGATGTCACACCCCTATTTTCCACGTGTTACCGGTGGGCCCGGTGGGGAGTATCGTGACGTAGTTGATATCATCATAAGTCAAACAACACAATATATAAATGCACAGCGGAAGCAAAGATAGATTCATTTCAACTTTAATAAATGTAATATTAAATATCATGAAATAGTTGAAACGGATCCACAGGCAGATCAAAATAAAAGAAGAAATTGTTCAACAGTTTATTTGACATCCAAGCTTGCGAGACTTATTGAGGATGCTAGAAGACAGCCAGCCTAGTACGAGTAGTACCTGCACTTAACCTTTTGGAAAATACGTCAGTTTACACTGGTAAATACAATTTAACTGACTCATTTTGAAAAGGTTTGAAAATTGATTTGAATGCACGTGGCACAAAACATTTTATAACTTGGGATAATTATGTGAATATAATCTTGTAAATGAATTACATGTTACTTATGTGTTCAGTAGCCCGATCCGTAGACCGGGTAAAAGATCAATAGACACACCACATTATTTGGTTTGGCACCGACAGGTGTACGCCCACACCCCGTGCTTAGGTCGTGGCCATCTCGTAAGATGATGCCAAGGATATCCGGGACATGGTCATTAACCCCCAAAGGCTTTAAGCAAACAAAACATTTCAAAACGTAGCATATCAAGGATTTAACCACTATTCGATTAAAGATTCAATGTCGGACCAAGCAGTATTTTATATACCGTACCCCAAGCCCGTATAAGGGAAAATAAGTTAAAAGTATTTACCTTTGTAAGTATAAATCACAATTAGAGAGTGTAGGTAGCTTTTACTGGTTCTTCTATTCTGTAACAAAGGTTTATAATAACCTATTAGATTTCTAACGGGTCTTTATTTAAGCCTAAGCTTAGACCGGTTAGCTTTTAAGGACGATACGGTTCAAACGCACGATTAAGCGAAGACCGGATAGAATGTGATTTAGACCCGACAAGTTTGAATACTTGTATAATATGGGTATACTAAATACATTCTGGATTTTGAGACAAAGATGATAAGGTTTGACCCGTTTCGGTCAATTTATGTAAACTAGTTACATAAACCGAACCGAACGCGAAAAGGGCGTCACGGGTAACCATAAGATTCATATGCAAGTTCCCTGAGTTAATATGCCTTAAACATGTTGTGATATCAGTAAGGTATCTTCTATTATGCCCAAAACGGGTTTAAACACAAATTATGCCTCATAAGGGCATTTTGGTCATTTAAAAGATTATAAAAGAGTTTAATTAGTAATCTGAGTTACAGGTCTGATTTATACAGTAAATACACTTAATTTAGTAAGTTATAACAGTAGGGTATGACCTATATGTAAAATTTATCATTTAAAACCAAACTATGCACCTTAGGGGTATTTTGGTAATTTCACTTAGGCTTAAAAGGTCAAAACTGGAAACTTGAGTTTATAAACTTTTACTTACTGTTATTATATAAAAATATACTAAAAATATCAGTAGGTATTAACCTTATATGTTTAATATAGTTTTAGTACATACTATGCGTTAAAAACGCTTAAAAAGGCGATTTGGAGCCATTTCCGGGTTTTCAAAGGAAAGCTGATATTTTTATAATTCCAGAAGGCTCAAAATATATTATTTATCAAATAAAATCAGTAGAAAAAGGTTTGGGGTCAAAAGGATTTGTAAAACTCATTTTATGGCTAAAAAGGGCAAAATCGGTATTAACCGAATTAAACTTAGAGACCTATGTTATGCTCAGCAAAAAATTAAATAAAAATCTTCAAAAATCCCAAATTATTATATTACATCAGTGGGTAAAAAGTTTGATATCAAAAAGTGGGTTTAAATAGTTATACGCTAATTACGCCGTTTAAGTAACATAAAGCTTTTAAATTACGCTAATGAGCATAACTACTAATCTAGACCTCAAACTGATGTCAAATTTTAGGTGCAAGTTTATAAATCAGTAACTAAGGTTTCTACTCTTTTAATTTTTTAAAAATCACGTTTTATAGTCAAAAGGGCATAATAGTCAACATTTAAGCATTAATCGGAAACATGCAAATGAATCGGTTAAGTAATGAACCAAGTTGTATAATCTCAGAGAGTTATACTTATGTGAAACCTGGTCCAAAATAAGCTCTAAGGCAGATCTTAAACATGCATAAACGGATCAGAACTGATAGTCAAAGCAAAAGTCAAATTATGTGACTTTCGGTTCCGGTCCGGGTTTAAACTGAAAATTGTCGAGTTGAACATGTTGGGACATGTTCTTACATTAGTTACCAAGTTATTTTAATGATCAAACAGGTTGCATGTATCCTACATTGCTAATTATGCTTAATTTTAAAAATACACATTCTGTTGACTTTTTAAAGTAAGCTTTGACTCGACAATTAACATAGTTAGAGTGAGAATCTAAAAGTACCCTTTTAAGGGTTTGTTACCCACATAAATACCTACTTATAGGTACTTTCAATTCGAGAATTGACTGAGCGGATTTCATTTAATCGCGAAGTCAAACTTAAATTACGACGGTTTGACTATAAGCTAATTAACTAAGCTAAAACGAATTAGAAAGGGTTATGAATACTTACAAGAGTCCTAATCACGATTAGAGATCACTAGAAAGCCTGAGGTTGATCAGAGGAGCTCCAGAAGTGGGTCTTGTGAGTTTTGAAAATGCAAGTGATCAATGTTGCAACTCTGAACATCATATATAGCCAATTAAATCTCATAAGATGATGCCACAAGAGTCTACAGGTGTTATCAGATCCGTCTAGGTGCCCCTCTATGCATGTAAAACCATTGGTGAGGCTCTGGTATAAGAAAACAATGGATTGAAGTTGGTTAAAGGGCTGTTAACTGGCATCTGCAGGTTTTTGTCGCTGGTAGGTCGTAGGCGGGCCGCGAAGGGCTCCTCGCGGGGCGCGTACAAGCTGGAAACCAGCCAAACAAGTTTCTATGAATTGCAATTCAGTCCTTGGTCCTTTGTAACATGGTTTTGGCTATTTTTCTTGCACTCTTGACCCTCAAACCTGATTTTTAAGGGCCTTAGGACATCTACAAATTTGGTTAGGTCCTTGGTTAACTTTGTGCTTACCCGAAAAGTAACGAATTTCAACGTTAACGCATTTAACCCTTCGTGCACGGTTTTGATCATAACTTTCTCATACGATAACGAAACTTTATGAAATTTTTATCACATATTCTAGTGAGTATTTTTTATCATTACAAAGCTTTGGGTTTGCCAAAAGGTCACTCAGAGGTATACTTTCAATATGTTGACACATTTAACCCCTGTAGTTTGTAATTCCTCACTTTCTTTCATTTTTTTCTTCGTATGATCCATGATTTATTCGTTTAAGATTATAAACACCATGTAGGGTTATTGTAGAGCCTATTTATCCATTGTTGACACTTTGGACCCTTATATTCACATAGTTTCACTGTTTGTCAACTTTAGTCCCTCTAAAGTACTTTTTCACATATTCAAAGCCTATGACACGTGTCAATACATTATTGGACGTAAATTTTTGAGGTGTTACATAAGATGTACCAGGATTTAAAGGTAAATTATTGGTGGATAGGATTGAAGAAGTCTATAGCTACTTATGTAGACAAATGTTTGACGTGCGCGCAAGTTAAAGCTGAACACTAGAAGCCGTCAGGTCTGCTACAACAGCCTGAACTTCCCACCTGGAAGTGGGAAATGGTGACTATGGATTTTATCACCAAGTTGCCAAAGACGAAGAGAGGAAATGATACTATTTGGGTTATAGTGGATAGACTGACTAAGTCAGCCCACTTCTTACCTATTAAAGAAACACACGGCTCAGATAAGTTAGCTCAGCTGTACGTGGATGAGATTGTATCTCTTCACAGAGTGCCAGTGTCTATCATCTCTGATAGGGATACGAGGTATACATCGCATTTCTGGAAGAGCTTTCAGCAAACCCTAGGCACTCGATTAAATTTCAGCACTGCATATCATCCTCAGACGGATGGTTAAAGTGAACGTACTATTCAAACGCTCGAGGATATGCTACGAGCTTGTGTTATTGACTTGGGAGGAAGTTGGGATAATCATCTTCCATTGATTGAATTCTCATACAACAATAGCTATCATTCCAGTATTCAAGCTGCACCTTTTGAAGCTCTGTATGGAAGAAAATGCAGAACGCCCGTTTGTTGGGCAGAAGTTGGAGATGTCCAACTAACAGGACCTGATATAGTCCTGGAGACGACAGACAAGATTGTACAGATAAAAGATCGTCTCAAAGCTGCCAGGATAGGCAGAGAAGCTACGCAGATAAAAGGCATAAACCTCTAAAGTTTGAGGTAGGTGACAAAGTGTTACTGAAAGTATCACCCTGGAAAGGGGTAATGAGATTTGGTAAGAAAGGCAAGTTAAGCCCCAGATACATAGGACCATTCGAGATCATCGAATGCGTTGGAACAGTGGCTTACAAGTTAAATTTGCCTGAAGAGTTCAGTGGTATTCATAATGTATTCCACATCTGCAATCTGAAGAAATGTCTAGCTGATGAGTCACTAGTCATACCCCATACGGATGTACACATAGATGAGAGCTTGAAATTTGTTAAGAAACCTTTATCGATCGAGGATCGACAGGTTAAAAAGCTTCGAAAGAAGCATATACCGATTATAAATGTCAAATGGGATGCCCGAAGAGGTCCCGAGTATACGTGGGAGGTAGAGTGCACAATGAAAGAAAAGTACCCTCATTTATTTCAGTAAGTCTCGAGGTCGAGATTTCTTTTAAGGGGGTGAGGATGTAACACCTCGTAAAATCATACCCAATAAAATAAAGACACGTGTCATGTAAGGCAAACGTGTTATAAACCCAGATCAAGTTAAAAGATGTATGGTAGGATTTAAAAGTGTCGACATGTTAATTAATACCTCTGAGCGACCTATTTATAAATCCCAAACCTTAATGTATTTTTTATAAACATCTGATATATATAAATCCAGTTATCCTTAGTGGTAATTAATTTAAAATCTCAAAGAAATGGATTCTATGAGTGTTTACGACAAATTCTACATTCAAGACTTTTTCAAAGAAGTCCAAATGGTGTAAGTGCATGGCAACACTCTTAAGGACATGCAAGATCTGATTCATGGTCCCCTCTTGCTGATAAAGGCATAAGATTCGAAGACATAAAGGTGCATGGTCAAAGCCTAAGAGTTCACAAAGTTTTGTCTTCTGATGAGGGCTTACGGACCACAAGAAGACCACCTTACGATCCGTAAGATGGCGGAGCTGGGCAGATATAATTAAAAAGCGGATACGGACCGCAAAGCCAATGGCTTACGGTCCGCAAGGTTTGTAACTGGGCATCTCAGATTAAGGTCGGTTGCGGACCGTATATTTTTGGGCTTACGGTCCGTAAGAGGTGCTTACGGACCGCAAAGGATATTGCTTACGGTCCGTAAGGATGTCGCTGGCAGCAGAAAATGGACAGATGCCTGTTCAGCCTGTTACACCGCCTCTCTTGCATGGTTTTCGAATACAGGAGCTTGGCCAACAGAATTTCATGCATAGGGACACATGGGGATCATCAGGGAACACTTATAGACCATGTTGGCATGATCTTGTGCATTTAGGATCAATATATAAAGAGGTTGAGTTGCAACCATTTTGTTTGCTCATTTCAAACTCACCTCAAGACTTTCTCTGGAGTTCCTGGAGCTGAAGCTACTTCTATTAAGTTTCATAATCGTGCTTAGGACCTTTGTAAGTGTCCTTAACCTCCTGATTTCAGTTTTAATTAGCTTAATGACCATAAGTCAAACTTATCGTATTTAAAGTTTGACTTCGCGATTAATCACTAATGGTCCAGTCATTAGTTAAATTAAAAGTAGCTATAAGTTGGTAATTATGTAGGTAACAAACCCCATAGAGGGCACCTACTGATTATCACCCTAACTTGGTCAAATGTCAGGTCAAACCTAATAATAAAAAGTCAACAGAAAGCTATTTTTCAAATAATCACATAATTAACAATGTAGAAGCTATGAAACCTGTTTTATCACTTGTATAACTTGATAATTAATGTAAGAACATGTTTAAGCATGTTCAACCCGAAAAATTCAAGTTTAGGCTCGGTTTGGAACCGAAAGTCGCAAAAGTTGACTTTTGCTTTGACTTTCAGTTCTGACCCGACTTAGATTATTTTAGTAATGCCTTAGAGCTCTATTAGGACCATATTACATGTTAGTATAACCCTCTGAGATTATACAACTTGGTTCCTAATTAATCCTAGTTCATTGCATGTTTCCGTTATATGCCTAAAATTCACTATTATGCCCTTTTAACCTTAAAACGAGATTTTTGAAAATATAAAAGGACAATTACCTTTGTTACTGAATTATAAATTTGTCCCTAAGATTTTACATCAGTTTGAGGTCTAGATTAGGAGTTATGCTCATTAGCGTAAATTGAAAGCTTTTTATTAATTAAACGACATAATTAGCGTATAGCCTATTGTAGGATCGAATTCGGACCCGAACGAGTCGTGTAGAAGAGTTTTTCACCAAAACAAGAGGCGGAAACAAGTGTTTTGATGTAATTCAGCAAGCATACACATTAAACTGTCGATATTATTAATCTGGAAGACGTTTACAACCTGTCGACACTTCGGCAGCACTTCGTGGCTTACCGGAAGACAACACCTAGAACTATTATTGTGATTCCGCTTATATGACACTATATATAGTAGACATGATCTCGCTTATGTGTACATGACTAAAAAGCGAAATCAACTAATACCAAATAAGCGAAATCAACTAAGGACAAATGAGCGGAATCACGTTTTTGACCGAACTCAAACAATTATCATTCTAAACCTATTTGTCTTTTGTGAAGATGATGTCATGATGACATCACTAGAATGATGTCATCCTCCAAAATGTTGACCTCATCATCTTTCTAATCCGTAACGAGACAGAGACTCGATATAAGACGTAGACGACAGACGAATGCACCAACAAACTCCCCCTCGGATGTTGACGGAGTCTTCAGTGTCGAGTCTTTGCATCTTCAGTCTTTATCAGTCCTCTCCAACTCTTTGAAGTATCTGACATTGTAAGAATCTTCAAATCTTCTCTCTTTCTCTTTTCATCACCAACAGACTCTCCACTAACAATCTCTACTCGGATGTCTTCAGACTCCCCCTTTCGATATGCTGGGATCGCAGTCTGGCTTATTGAAAACACACAATCCTCAGGTATCGGAACCTGGCACTCTATCTTCAGGTTCAATATCGAAACCTGGCTACACCTGCACATTCTCTACCCAAAAATAAATTTCTGATGACCACTCGTAGAGCAAATTTTAAAATGATTTAACATTTATAGTCTTTGATGAACCACTTGCAGGAATATCATTTTCATTTTCAAACATCTTCAAAACAAATACTTTCCCAAACCTGTTCATCATGTTTAGCACTTGGAATTTTGAAAATCAGCTTTTCAATATCAGTTATCGAAAATCTTTTTGAATTTTCAAAAATTTATGCTAAAACACACTAAAAATCTTTTTGGGATTTTTGAAAGAAATGAAATACAGTAAAGAAATATTTACAAACAATATTTTTGTGAGTTTGCGTAAGAGGATCATATTAGTTCATGAGACAAATCACCAATACCATTAAGCTTTATTTCATTTTAAGCTCTAAACGATTCACTTAGATTGTCAGTATACTTGTCCACTTAAATTTTCACACAAAGTTCAACTGATCTGAGATACGATATTAATGTTTTAAACACTTAAACTCAATCGCGTGTCCCACATCAGAATATACTCCCGTATCCAGATCCCAATATTTAGTCTTACAGGTAATTATGACACAAATGATATCTGTAGGGGTAAATAAATTATGAAGAATCATGAGAGCTCAGGTCAGAACTACCGTTCAGCAGAGAGATCATGACTCATCTTGTGGGTGTGTCCCCTTTAGAGGATCTTTTTTACAACAGCATTGCTAAGCAATTTTATTGTCTTATCATATATGCTGAGGGTGATGCTATGTTTCAAGCATTTGCAGAAAGTATTATTCAAGGACTAGGTCAGAACTTCCATTCAGCAGAAGTCCTGGAATAATACCCCAGACATCACTGAGTATAAAAACCTAGTATATCAGAAAAAAGAACCTTTCAAACAAGATTTCGGGGGTTACCCATATATCCGAGAGATGTTTCCCCACGATATAAGCAAGTTTGAATTTAGGTTTATATCTCGTCACAATTTACTAAATGTGCAAAAACCTACTGACACATCATCAGTGAGACCGTTTATCACTTTTAACTTTCCATTTCTTTAGCATGTTGTGATAGTCCACTGATGTACTATCATTTCCTCTTTTATACAACAAAACTCATTTTTCATTTTATCATGTTTTTGGATTTTTCAAATTTTCAAATGTTTTTGGATTTTCTAAAAAAAAAATTTACTCCCCCTAAAATGCAAACACATTTTAGGAAATTTGAAACTAAACTGTACAAACAACTTGACAACTGATATCGAATTGCTTCAATTCGCCATCCACTTGGCATAAACAATCAGAACTCCCCCTCACAACAAACCATTTTCTCATTTAGATTTCAAAACACTTAAGTTTGTTTTAATCAAAATGATTTTTCCGGAAAATAAATTTGTTTTTACCACTTGTAGGGGCATGGTTCATCATATAGTCTTTCAACCACTGTAGAAAATCAAGTACAAATTAATGTCCCTGATTTACCACTTGTATGACAAAAATTAAATACAAAGAATAATGTCGATTTCTGATCCACGATTACAAACTTGGGATCTCCGGCAAGTCCACAGACTTACTGTTCATAGTATGAGCCATCCCAGTCACAAACCAGGGATGGTTCAACTTTATCTTTCTGCATCTTCTTCTCGTAAAACTCTTTAACCCCTTTGACTTTTCGATCGATCATTTTACCAAAAATGTGTTTCACAGTGAGGTTAAAGGCTTTTTCAACATTAAAAACCTTGTTATCATCATAAAATTGATTTGATATTTCAACATTATCAATTTTCTTTTTAAAATTTTCAGCCTTCAATGGTGGAAAATGAACATCATCCATTGGAGGAACTGAAGTTTTCAATTTTAACTCAACCTGTGGCTCATCTGATTTTGTGGAATCAGATTCATCGCCAGAAGATAGCTCCTCTGATTTTGACCTATCAGAATCATCGCTAGAACTATCACCTGATTTCTTAACAACCCATTTCTGGTTGTCAAGATTTCCTCTTTTCTTGTAAAACCTGTTTGAACTTTCACCAATTTCAAAAGTAGAATTTTTGAATAATTTTGTTCTGTCAATTGGTGATTCAAACTCAATCACTTTCTCTTTGAATTTACGAGAAACTCCTTGTTTTGATGGTATTGCCTTAGAACAATTTCTGGCAATATGTCCAACAATGTTGCATTGGAAACAGGTTCTCGTATCTTTCATCTGATCAACAAACTTCATCTCTTCTTGCTTCTTTGCAAGAAATTCTCTGTTTGATTGCTTCCAGAATTCTTTCTTTTCTTCTTCTTCTGCTGATGTACCTGAAACAAATGTCATCTTTGATTTAAAATCACGAACATATTTTTCATTTTTCTGTTTTTCTGTTGGAATAAAACCAAGACCTTTCTTTTTGAAATTACAGTTTTGGTTTGGTTTCTTTTGAAAACCAGAACCCGAACTGTAACCCTTTTTCTTGTTTAAACGTTGTTGAACTCTTGAGGTGTAAGTTTTAGGTTTACCATTAAGATTTAAATCTTTTATTTCAGAAATGTTAATTTCTATAAGTTTGAAAACCTTTTTGATTAGTTCAGTTTTGACACCTCTTATTGGAAATTCCTCATCAGAATATAATTTGTCAGAATCATTCAATGTATATGCAACTTTGAATGTTTCGTCACTCAAATTAGATTTTGATAACAGGAATTCTTTATTATAAACTCTTTTAACCGAAGAATTTGAACTGTTGACTGTCGAACTCGAACTTTCAGAACCAGAATTTGACTCTGATTCTGACTTTAACTCTGAGTTTGACTCCAACTTTGACTCCTCAGTTTCATCTTTATCCAACACCTGATCGACGACTTTCTTTATTAACTCGGACTCATGATCAGTGTCAGATGATGTAAACACGACATCAACATTTTCTGGCAAATTGACTGAGGACTCCGACTCCCACTGTAAATTTGTTGCTTTTTCGACTCTTTCCTGATTTGGATTTCTAGGCAAATATCCATTTTCTAGCGGGGGTGGACACTTGTTGTAAACAACATTTTGTTTCTTACCAGAATCCTTCTTATCAGTCTTTTTCTTTGAGTCACTCTTCTTCTTGTTCTTCTTTTCTGGAGTCTTTTCTTCAGTCACTTTTCCATCAACATTCTTTTCTTCAGTTACTTCATCCTCTTCGAATGCCTTCATCCCTTCAACAGTCGGATAAATCCTGTCAATGACATAAGAAGTACATGAGTAACTTTTCAACAAACGATTTACTCTTTCAGTCTCAATTCTTTGCAATTCCAACTTTTGTTCTAGAGCAGCACACTTCTCGATGTAGTTGTTCACCACTTTTTGCTTCGTCATAAAAGCACCTTGAAGTGTTTTCATCGCTGTTGCTTGTTCTTCACTAGTTAGATTGTATTGGTTCATTGCTTTGTTCAGTACATCATAAGATTCCTTCAAACTATTCAAGTTATAGATCAGTGTACTATTCTGCTTCTTCACGGCTTCACAGTTTTCACACTTCACTGGAATCTTCTTTGCATCAACTTCTTCATCAACTTTGAACTTTGCAACTTCAACCTTAACTTTCCTTTTGATCACTGGAATTTCTTCATCATCACTGCTCACTGGAGTTTTTACCTTTTTCTTCTTCTTTTTAACCTTTTCATCTTCACTATCACTTTCAGCAATCAGTTTCATATCAGCTTTGAATTTTCTCGCCCAATATTCACGATCATCATCACTATCTTCTTCAACTTTGGCAACAAAAACTTTGTGAGCTGTGGCTTGATTAGGAACATAATTATCCCAAGTGAAATTTTTCCAGCTAAACCCTTCAGGTAACTTTTCATCATCTTGATCTATTATCAAGGAACTACCATTAACTCTCTTTAAAGAATCTTGATTAACTGCACAAGCTCTCTTTCCAGAGTTTTCAATCACATCCCTTCCATGTGCAGTTTGTGCTTGATGTTGATGTTGTTGAGATGGTTGTTGAGCAACTTGATGGTAGATGGCTTTTCGATAGTAATCATTGTTGTTATTGAAAGGATTCTGAGCTCCACTTGCTTCGCGATTTTTGCACTCCCTCTTGAAGTGTCCTTTTTCCCTGCAACGAAAACAAATGACTTTAGATTTGTCAAAACCTAAAGTAGAAGTACCAGCCTCACGAAGATCATCTCTCCCCGTGATTTGCTTGAATTTCTCAGCTCTCCTCAACACGCTGGCCAAGCACCATTTTATGTCCATCAGTTCCATCTCTTCAGCATCTATCTGGTCGTAATCTTCCTTTGTCAGCATTGGATTCCCGATTCGACCTGCAACAAAACTACCATAAGATTCAAGAACAGTTCCCAATAAAGACATATGACTTTTTGCTAACTCTTCAGAATATTCCTGATCATTTTCATTGTTCAACACAATATTGCATTGAATCTTTTTTCCATTTCTTGTTAATGACACATTTGGATCAAATGATGGAAATGATGTAAAACTTGTTTTGCTGTTTGATCCTGATGATGAACTTCCAGGAAAATTCTTGACATTGTAAGCAGTTTCTATTTTCGGAGATAGATTTGAAGACTTTTCATTCACTCCTGCTTTATAATACAACCCAATGTCTTGTTCACCATTGAAATCTTTCATTCGAATAATCTTTCGTTGCTCCATCTCTTGAGCTTCCAACTTCTCAATAAACTTGCTGAGTGTCAAATTGCTAAAACCTTTCTTGTTTCTAAGCATCATGAGATATGTGCCCCAAGTCTCGTATGGCAAAGCATCAGCAAGTTTTTCGATCAACTCTTCATTGTTTTTCTCAATACTCAATCTCTTCATGTTAGCAAGCAAATTGCAGTATCTTTCGATAATCTCTCTTGTACTTTCATTCTTTAATCCGCGAAACAGATCAAATTCTTTCTTTAGAAGTGATTTCTTGCTTTTGACCATTTCTTCACTACCACGAAACTTTGACCTTAAAGCTTTCCAAATCGAATATGAAGTTCCATTGTGTTGTAAAAGCACCATAATATCCTCTTTTACTGCTTGTTGAAGAAGACTTAGCATCATTTTCTCATCTTTGTACTTCTTTCTAGCATCAGTACTTAGATCTTTTATCGGAACAGGCTCTTCATCATCATTCATCGGTCGAATATATTTTGTCTCGACACATTCCCACGCATCCAAGTAGTTAGCTTGTAACCAATTCTCAAAACGACCTTCCCAACCTTTAAATTCTTCTATGTTCATGAGTTTGGGCGGTTTTTGCATTGTTCCTGTTTCGTTTTCGAGCATTGTGTTTTGTGCAACACTGATCGGAGTAACCGGTGTAGCGAATGCGTTGTAAAAATCTTCGTCCATTTTTTTTTCGAATTTTCAAATGAGCTTTATCACTTTGTAAAAATTCCTGAAACCTGTCGACAACACAAACACAATATAATCAGCTTAAACGCTTATCAATTAACTGAAACAAACTAGTACTCGAACTGATGATTTTCTGTGCGGACTGAACGTTGACCAACTGTGTGGACTTCTAGGACCCGAATCGAATTCAAGTGACTTGACTCTTTGAAACCTTTGAACTCCAAAATGTACGAAACTTTTAAGCGAGTCGATGACTTTAATACGCGACTTGACTGACAAAACGACTGATCAAACCGTGCGAACCGACTGAAAATCCAAACCTTGTGACCGTCAAGCGAACTGATGAATGGGCTTCTGATTTGACTCACGATTTACCAACAAACACTAACAAGTATTTTTTTTTTTAAATTACTTGGGACTTAACAATATAATGGATTTGTGATGGTCAAATATAACAACATTACTTAAGCCTTCAATATGTAACATGGATCACAATTAGTGGGCTGATATCACTGGGCCGTTCAATGATACTAGGGTCAAAGACTTTAACAAAACTGTTATACACTCAATTGCATCACATGGACTGCTCTTAATGTCAAACGAATTAATGAACTTCACATGCAATCACATGAATTTAGAATATTTCTGACAACTTCGATAAAACCAAAGACTTACATGATTTACAATAGACTTTAATCTATTAAAATGGCTGACATTCACATGTATCAACTTAACATGATTTGACTGCACATAGATCAGTGATGATTACACATGCAATTAACACATTCAATACACAGGAAATGATGACAATTTATTAGATGGAAACACGTATCACAAAACCTAACAAATCACTTTGGAAACTGAATCAAGATGACTTATGAGCGGAATCAAACTGTTCAAAAGAGCGGAATTAACTTGTTCATATGAGCGAAATTAACTAGTACGAATAAGCGAAATTAATTTGCTCTGATTACGTCACTTTTTTACGAGTTCAAATGAACGAAACCCTGAAAAATCTAAGATCTAAGTCGATTTTAGTTTTGAAATTTTCAAGGATTTATTTATACATGATTACGACCACACTGTGTGAATTTAAAGCGATTCCGACCGTAAAAATTTTTGTTTTCCGAAAAAGAAAGATGTAGAAACAGAAATATCGGCTGAATTGTAAAGAACTCTTCTTCACTGGCTCTGATACCAATTGTAGGATCGAATTCGGACCCGAACGAGTCGTGTAGAAGAGTTTTTCACCAAAACAAGAGGCGGAAACAAGTGTTTTGATGTAATTCAGCAAGCATACACATTAAACTGTCGATATTATTAATCTGGAAGACGTTTACAACCTGTCGACACTTCGGCAGCACTTCGTGGCTTACCGGAAGACAACACCTAGAACTATTATTGTGATTCCGCTTATATGACACTATATATAGTAGACATGATCTCGCTTATGTGTACATGACTAAAAAGCGAAATCAACTAATACCAAATAAGCGAAATCAACTAAGGACAAATGAGCGGAATCACGTTTTTGACCGAACTCAAACAATTATCATTCTAAACCTATTTGTCTTTTGTGAAGATGATGTCATGATGACATCACTAGAATGATGTCATCCTCCAAAATGTTGACCTCATCATCTTTCTAATCCGTAACGAGACAGAGACTCGATATAAGACGTAGACGACAGACGAATGCACCAACACCTATCTAAACCCAAATTTTGATACCAAACTTTTTATCTACTGATATAAAATAATATTTTGGGATTTTTAATATTTTTAATTATTTTTAGGCTGAGCACAACGTAGGGTTCTAGCTTTGATTCGGTAATTGTCGGTTATACCCTTTTCTTGAATAAAATGAGTTTTACATAACATTTTGATACCAAACCTTTTGCAACTGATTTTATAAGATAAATAAAATATTTTGAACTTTATAAACTGATCAAAAACTCAGATTTCCAGTTTTAACCTCGAAAATCGCTTAAACCCAACTTTTACGCGTTTTAAGCTCATAGTATGAGTTAAAACCATTTTTATCATATAAGACTTAATACCTATTGATGTTTTAAGTAAATTTTTATAATTAAACAGTAAGCAAAAGTTTTGAACTCATAATTCAAATTTTGACCTTTAAAGCTTATGTGAAATTACCAAAATGCCCCTTCGGTGCATAGTTTGGTTATAAACAATAAATTTCACATATATGTAATACCCTACTGATATAACTTATAAAAATAAATATTTTTACTGATTATATCAGACCTGAAAGTCAGATTAATATTTAAACTCTTTTATAAGCTTTAAAATGACTAAAATACCCCTACGGGGTATAATTTGAGTTTAAATTCGTTTTGGGCATAATAGAAGATATCTTACTGATGTCACAACATATTTAAGGCATATTAACCTAGGAAACCTATATATGACAATTATGGTTGCCCGTTATGCATTTTTCGCATTCGGTTCGGTTTATGTAACTAGTTTGCAAAAATTGACCGAAACGGGTCAAACCTTATCATTTTTGTCTCAAAATCCAGAATGTGTTTAGTTTACCCATATTATCCAAGTCTTCAAACTTGACGGGTCTAAATCACATTCTGTTCCGGTCTTCGCTTAATCGTGCCTTCGAACCGTATAGCTTCCTTTAAAACCAACCGGTCTACGTTTAGGCTTAATAAAGACCCGTTAGGAATCTAATAGGTTGTTAAAAAACCTTCGTTCCAGATTAGGAGCCCAGTAAAAGCTACTTGCACCCGCTAATTGTGATTTATACTTGCTCAGGTAAATACTTTTAACTTATTTTCCCTTATACGGGCTTGGGGTACGGTATATAAAATATCGCTTGGTCGGGCATTGAATTGTTAATCATATGAAGGTTAATTTATTAAGATGGCCTGTTTAATTTGTTTTGTTTGCTTAAAGCCTTTGGGGGGTTAATGACCATGTCCCGGATATCCTTGGCATCATTCATTGAAATGGCCACGACCTAAGCACGGGGTGTAGGCATACACCTGCCAGTGCATATATATATAAAAAGGTATAACCGACGGATTGAGAATAACTCGCCACGGGATTATATCATGTGGTGTGTCTATTAATCTTTAACCCGGTGTCAACCCGGGCTACTGAACGTATAACAAACATGTAATCCTTTTACAAGTTTATATATAAATAATTATCCCAAGTTATAAAAGATTATTTTGTGCCATGTGCATTCAAATCAATTTTCTTAAACATTTTCACAATGAGTCGGTTAATTGTATTTACCAGTGTAAACTGACGTATTTTCCAAAAAGGCTAAGTGCATGTACTAATCGGAATAGTCTGGCTACTCCATGCATCAATAAAGAGTCTTGCGAGCTTAGATGTTATTAAATCTGTTGAACAATGATCTTTTGAACTTTGATCCGCCTGTGGATCCTTACAACCATTTTGTAATACACTTGATATTACTTTTATTCGGTTTGTAATGATTTTATCTTTCGACTTCCGCTGTGTATTAAACTGTGATAATATAAATTGTCTAT
The DNA here is from genome assembly GCA_030545235.1 of Helianthus tuberosus. Taxonomy (NCBI): domain Eukaryota; kingdom Viridiplantae; phylum Streptophyta; class Magnoliopsida; order Asterales; family Asteraceae; genus Helianthus; species Helianthus tuberosus. Next base: position 10,326,575 of record CM060362.1, read on the forward strand.
GATATCAACTACGTCACAATACACCCCACCGGGCCCACCGGTAATACGTGAAAATATCGGGGTGTGACAGGTAAAACAATCAAGATCATACTAATATCCTGGTCAGGATACTGAGACTAAATTTTTCAAAACAACATGTAACACAGAGATAAGGTCGAAAGGTTAGTTTAATATTAATGATTCAAAATATTACATTCTTGGCTTCATCTCAAACCGAGACCCATCCACCAAGAATGTAAATTGTTCGAAAGCATATTAACATAAACAGTTGAAGGATTCGTCCTGAATACAGCAGGATTCCTCCACCTTCAACTGTTATACTGTTCTAAGTGCAGGAAAATAAAATTGTTCTAAGTGCAGGAAATGTAAATTGTTTAAAGATTACAAACCATTCAAATTAAAAAGTGGGCTCCGGCCTAGACATCATTATCCATCATCGCCCACTTCGCTGCCATCATGGGGGAGCACCATCACCAGCATCCTTAACTCCACCTTCACCAGCATCCGCCCCAGCCTTCGTCTTGTCACCCGCTTCAACCGCTGCTTCTGCCGCCTTCAAAGGCTCACTGGTCCTAGATTTGGCAGGATATGGCACATGGCTCCCTCTCAGGTCACTCAACTTAGCCACCCAAGAATCAACCGACCAGGTCGGGCATTCGAAGCCTGCATCTTTAGCCTCATATGCCATTTTTATCCTGGCCTGAAGATGGGATACGGCAACCGAGTTTTTAAGACCGTCCCTGAAGGAGGACATTGCCTTCTCATGTTCGACCTGGGCAACAGCTAGTTCGACTTCGGCGTCCAGGGTGACCTTTTTCAGCTTGTCCTCGTAATGCTGAGTCTTGGCCTCGGCAATCTTCCCATGGGTCTTCATTGCCTCGTGAAGTCAAACTTTAATGACTGGACCATTAATGATACAACATCTGTTAGCCTCCAGGGTCTTCATTGCCTCGCAAGCCTCGGTGTACAGGGCCAACAGATGTTGCAGAACCCTACGAAGCAAAACACATGTATCATTAATACAGACTATCTAGGATACAGACTCAGTATATGTATACAGGATACAGGGTCAGGATATTTACCTTGTTGAGGAAGGAAGTCATAGGCTCAAATGAGTCAACAAAGCTGAGGTTATCGTAGGAGAACCCTTCAGGAGCAGCAGCAGCAGTATCAGAGCCCTTTCTCTTTTTGGACCCGGAAGCACGGGACCTAGTTTGTGTAGGTCTGGGAGGCGGAATAGACGGCTTGGAGCTAGTAGTGGTCGGTGTCTCCTTCTTCACTTGGACAGGCCCCGAGTAGCTGTCCAGTTCTTTGAGATCAAAGACGATGGGATCTTTGGTAGAGGCTACACAAAAAATGGAGTAATTTCAAACTTAATCATAAAATATCTTGACTAACAAAACTTATACATGAATGTTGAGATTAGAAACCCTTACTAGACATATTGGAGCTGGAATGTTTGTTTGAACTTTCTTGGTTTGGGAAAAAGCTTCTTTCGATCTCAGGCAGTTTATAAATGGCTTCAATCCTTGCCACTGATTCAGGAGTTAGAGGAGCTAGCTTCCTGAAATCCGCTGCACAAAAGAAAATGAAGATACCAGTTCAGGATACTAAAGCAGGATAATTTTGGGGATATTCCTAAAACCCTAAATCATACCCTTAGTTAACCACTTCACCGGAAAACTGTCACCATCAGGGATGGAGTTCCTTTTTACAAATAAAACTTGGTTTTCCACTCTTCCTAGTTCCTGACGGCCCGAAAGATAAGAGGGTTGTTAGAGGTAGAGTAAAGCAAGAATCGACTGGACCCATGGGATCTTAAACGGTAAACTATGGGAAGATCATTGATGCTAAGACCAGGGAGCCGATTCTTCTTAATACGGTCAAGCACAATTAAAATCCTCCAAACCATGGGCATGGTTTGGCTGAAGCTCAGATTGGTGGTCCGGAAAAACTCCATGATAAAATCAGAAAAAAGGGAAATCTCAAACCCAAGGTGAAAGGGAAAGCTAAGAAACAAAGTCACTCACTGGACGACACATCTGATTGGAGATCCCGATCAAATGGCCGGAAGATTGCATCGTCTGGAAAGGCACCTGAAGAATGGAGAGCTGCTATGTCGACATTGTCGAAGGAGCAGATCTCTCGCTCCGGATTTTGGAGCAAATCTTGGGGTGTGATTGTCGGAGCTGAATCACCAGAGGAGGAGCGAGTTCTTTTGGCCATAACTGACTAAGGACGAAGAAGACGGAGATGAAAAGGGTTAGAGATAGGGAGAGAAGATTACCTTTTTAATCTTTGCAATGGCAATTAAAAAGAAAGGAAATTAGGAGAAGATATGTCGCAACCCCCCGCCCCCTATCTGTCCCGGGAACGGGCGGCCGCGAACTCAGTGTTGGTGGTATCGGTGTTTATTAATTTGGCAGCGGAAATTACATCAGGACCGTAGTTAGGAAATGTTTATCAGAGTAAAACCACCATATTTTATATAAATACACACATTGGAATAAAATCCAAGTTTTCATTACAAACTGATTTATAGGGATAAATCTCATTTTATTGAATGAAAACGCCTTCTTTATTTAGGTAACTTTTATAGCCACTTTTCCAAGCCTTCAGTGCTGTCCAGCTGGCTTCTAATTGGCTTTCACATTGTGTTACCTGAAACGCGTTTTAAAAACATTTGTCAGTGGGAAATTCTGGTGAGTGAATCCCAGTTTAATCAAGAAATATTAATTTAATTTAAACTTAACAGTATTGAGGGCGATTACAATGTTTATATCTACCCAATTACTCATTCAGTACTGTCAATCCTGACTGGTGGGTCATATTACACATTGGCTAACTCTTCGTCCAATGGTAACGTTACTCACATTTTGTATACAAAACCCCAACATACCGGCAGTAATCGTAGAATTACAAAGACTCAATCACTGCTAAATTGCATTGTAAAATTGTTAAGGTTTTGTAAGAACTGTTAACAAAAAGGAGATTACTCACATTGCTGTCTTAGATTTTTCATAAGGGTTTCCTGGGAATAATCTATAAATTACACAATTGCACACGCGTTAGTATAATAACCCATTTTAACATTAGTAATACCCTCCCCGAGACGGCATTCCAACGACTACGTCGGACAGAACCACGACAGCCGTTACGGAACCCTAGATCAATCGGGTAGCGTATCTAATACGTATCCAGGGGTTATAATACTTACAATTGAGCAGAACTTCGCTATTTAGGGGGTATTATACCCGACTATAAAGCCTATACTTCAGAAATTGAGATTGAGAAAAGAAAAATGGACGAACAGACTGAAGATCTGATCGCTTCTATATATAGGTGCTGATCTTGACCTTGTCGCGACCCGCGTAAAACAAGGACAGGGCCTACGCGGCCCGCGTTAACGCTGGTCAACAGCGTAGTTTGGCTGGGTCAGCGTCTAGACCTGCCGGGTGTTGGGCCACGTGGCCGCACCGGGCTTTGCCAGGTTTTTAAGTTCACGCGGCCCGCGTAAGGGTTAAGGGTCCTTTACGCGGCCCGCCTCAACTTAAAAATTCAGTTTTTAATTATTTTTAATACTATTTAGGGTATACGGGGCCTGTTTTCACGTATGGGGTGTATTTTGGGACATACTGAGATATTTTAAAATATATTGGGGTGTCGGAAAAATATTCGGGGGTGGCGGTTTCTTGAGGATTGTTACAAGATATAGGCATGCAATGAGTGAAAATTTCATGGGGAGTTATTCCATGTCACATCATATCTTCAATCCATTAAAGGCCTTGAAAAACTAAAAATATAAACGTTAGATTGGGTATATCCAACGACAATATTTTTGGGGACAATTGTTATCGGTGGAATTTTGAACCCATATCCTGATAATATATCTTGATTTTATGTTAGCTATATGTGATCAGGATACCGAACCAGGATATTGGTAACATCCTGTGGGATTATCTTGATTATCACTAACGATTTGCTTGTAGGTTGTGGCTGCAGGTGGTTAACGTTCACAAAGACTAAGTCCCCTGAAGACTCGCTCAAATTAGTTGGAAGAAAGATGTTGAAGCTGAAAGAAGTGGTCTGCAACGCTCGTTAAAGAATACTCAGAGTATCCCAAAATAATAGGATAGTTTGTTTATTCATGTAACTATATATACGGGGTGCCAGATCATAGCAACACACACACTCTCGAGCTCTCATACTTGTATACTCTCTCATTCTAGCTGCAATCACACTCAAACACTCATAATTCACAATCGTTGTAACACTTAGACCTGATCCGAGCATTATCCTGACATTGTATCCTAGTTATTCAAGCAATAAGAAAAACAAGGCAGCTGACGATTGTCAGCTCCCCAGGTTTTGTGCCGGCGATCTAAATTGATCAAGGGCTTTCCTCGTACATCTCGTGTCCACATTTACTTTTCTTGTATGTTATCTATTAACTATTAGAGTTTGATATTCTCGAACTGTATCCTGAAACTGTTATTATTTTCAATCAAGTTAACACATTTTTGCAAACATCAATAACACACTACCTCACAAACTAAATTTAATCACTTAATTGCTTCGGTAATTTTTGACCAAAACAGTATCCTTCTCTTTCGGCTTGGTCAAGTATATAACTTGCCTTAACGATTTATTCTTAGTGTACTTCCCGGGTTCGTGTGTATTAAAATACCCCTCACATACACTTTAATTCTTTTTCTTTTCTAGTATTTTCAATTGAAATTCATTTCATAGTTAATTTTACCGGATGTCTTGATCAAGCTTAGAACCGAACACATTTAATCTTTAACCTTGAGCTCTGATTACCAACTTGTAAGACCCGGACTTACATAACTAAAAATTTATATAAAAGTGTTTCATTTATATACAAGTAATGCAAATAAACGTCCATACAAAATTTCAGGTTTGATAAAAAAACTTCATAAGTATTTAAAACACTTCAACACGTTAACGTTGTTCGGTTCATAAAATAACTAAACAAAAAGCGGAAGCTTGATCTTCGGTTGTGTTCGATTCTTCGTTATTCTTGATCTTCATCCGTAACATCATAGCTATCACCTATATATCAAATATCATCTCACACGTCAGTTATATGATGCTTAAACGTAGTTTGATAACCCAAGTTTACCAAAACAAACAAACAAAAAGATGGTGAGAAGACCCGCCGTAAGCTACGACATGTATGCTGTAACTTACGGCACCCATTTTCTGTTGTTTCCAGCCAGCCCCAAAGCCGTAGCCTACGGCGCAGCCCAGCTGCAACATTTCCATTCTTGTCACTTTTTTTACAAACATGTCCATAACTTTTCGATTACTTATCCATTTCGCACGAAAATTGTTTCTACTTGACCGAAAAACATTTGCCAACATTCTTATCTTATAAACCCATAACTCGGGTTTATAACTTTATGTTTTACGCTATCGGTTCTAAATTTATATGTTTATTTATTTGACCCGTTTGCATGTTTAAGCAATCGAGACTATGAAATTTACATCTTTTTCGCAAGAACATCATTTTTACGACTTTACCCGATTACCCGGGTTATTAAATTTGCTTTTCACGCATCCGTTACCCGGTTTGCGTTTATGCTTATTCGACCCGTTCAACCTTTTAATGGTCGAACTTAATTAGTCTGAATTATTTTCAAGAATTCACAATCTTCCGATTATGACCCATTATCCGGGTCCATTGATTTATTGTTCGCGTTCCCGTTACCCGATTTATGCATGCCTTCGTAAATTTAACCCTTCAATCGGGTTTATGCCGAAGTCATTACTCTCGCACCCATTTCGGTATGCGTTACAACTTCGTTTTGACCCATTTGTTTGTTCGTGTGAAATCCATCTCTTGGAACAAACCAAGCTTATTATTAATTCGTTATTTGACCCATTTGGTTGTTTCATGTGAAATCCCTTACTTTAAACAAGCCAAACTCATCGACATTCCTTATTTTGACCCGTTTGGTTGTTTCATGTGAAATCCATCACTTTAAACAAACCAAACTTTATGAGTAATTACCATTATTCAGTTATACACAAATAACACATAATTTAACAAAAAACACAACGAAGCGTAAAGCCATGTACCTTAAAGCTTTCCTTTCAAGCGCGTGTCCGCCCCGGCTTGACCACTCGATGCTTCACCCAAATTGCCTATAGAGTTCAATCCGATTTATCATTTAGAACCCATAATACAATTTATGATTCATAAACTTGTAAGTATTTAATTACAAGGTTCATGTTATGATTCTTCCACACCTTTCAACAACTCACATTCACTTAGGCATTATATTAAACACATTATGGGCATGGATTTTTACACCAGGTTTATTAAGTTTTCACTTCAACAATTACCCATGTTTTCCCACCTTATAAAGTCAATATGACCAGTATAATCGATTAACATCTAGAGCTCACTATATTAACATCAAATACATCAAATTTACTACCACAATTCATGTGTTCAACATATCTACAAAAACCCACTTACATATACATAGTATATTACCCTAATACTTAATCATAACATTTTCTCTACCATTATTCATCAAGGGTTTGCCTCAAATCATATCGGCACTACAAATTTTATCACAATTTCAACAATCCCTACTTCAAATTTTGAGTTAAAACCATTTGAAATTACCAAAATGCCCATTCGGTGCATAATTTGGTTATAAACAATAAATTTCACATATATGTAATACCCTACTGATATAACTTATAAAATAAATATTTTTACTGATTATATCAGACCTGAAAGTCAGATTAATATTTAAACTCTTTTATAAGCTTTAAAATGACTAAAATACCCCTACGGGGTATAATTTGAGTTTAAATTCGTTTTGGGCATAATAGAAGATATCTTACTGATGTCACAATATATTTAAGGCATATTAACCTAGGAAACCTGTATATGACTCTTATGGGTGCCCGTTATGCATTTTTCGCATTCGATTCGGTTTATGTAACTAGTTTGCAAAAATTGACCGAAACGGGTCAAACCTTATCATTTTTGTCTCAAAATCCAGAATGTGTTTAGTTTACCCATATTATACAAGTCTTAAAACTTGACGGGTCTAAATCACATTCTGTTCCGGTCTTCGCTTAATCGTGCGTTCGAACCGTATAGCTTCCTTTAAAACTAACCAGTCTAAGTTTAGGCTTAATAAAGACCCGTTAGGAATCTAATAGGTTGTTAAAAAACCTTCATTCCAGATTAGGAGCCCAGTAAAAGCTACTTGCACCCGCTAATTGTGATTTCTACTTGCTCAGGTAAATACTTTTAACTTATTTTTCCCTTACGGTATATAAAATACCGCTTGGTCGGGCATTGAATTGTTAATCATATGAAGGTTAATTTATTGAGATGACCCGTTTAATTTGTTTTGTTTGCTTAAAGCCTTTGGGGGGTTAATGACCATGTCCCGGATATCCTTGGCATCATTCATTGAAATGGCCACGACCTATGCATGGGGTGTAGGCATACACCTGCCAGTGCATATATATATATATAAAGGTATAACCGACGGATTGAAAATAACTCGCCGCGGGATTATATCATGTGGTGTGTCTATTAATCTTTAACCCGGTGTCAACCCGGGCTACTGAACGTATAACAAACATGTAATCCTTTACAAGTTTATATATAAATAATTATCCCAAGTTATAAAAGATTATTTTGTGCCATGTGAATTCAAATCAATTTTCTTAAACATTTTCAAAATGAGTCGGTTAATTGTATTTACCAGTGTAAACTGACGTATTTTTCAAAAAGGCTAAGTGCAGGTACTAATCGGAATAGGCTGGCTACTCCATGCATCAATAAAGAGTCTTGCAAGCTTAGATGTTATTAAATCTGTTGAACAATGATCTTTTGAACTTTGATCCGCTTGTGGATCCTTATAACCGTTTTGTAATACACTTGATATTACTTTTATTCGGTTTGTAATGATTTTATCTTTCGACTTCCGCTGTGTATTAAACTGTGATAATATAAATTGTCTATGATATCAACTACGTCACAATACTCCCCACCGGGCCCACCGGTAATACGTGGAAATATCGGGGTGTGACAGGTTGGTATTAGATCCAACGTTGAGTGAATTAAACACTAGCCTTTTGTGTTTAATCTCAATGACACAGTTTGCACATTCCTCGACTCCCGAGTCTAGACAAAGAACTTAGGACTAATCCAAATTTGTTTTATTTTAATTTTGTCCTTTATTTTTCTTTGTTGTATCCTTGTTTGTTTTGACAGGTTCAAAAAGAATGCCGCCAAGAATACGAGGAAGAGGTAGAGGCAAGGAGCCACTCGTCGCCCCCAACGATCACGAGGCCGGGCCTTCGCACCGGTGAACTCCAGCAGACTCCTTAAGCAAAAGTCCTCAGGAAAACTGGAGGACCTTTTTAGAACCTGTGAGGCGTTCAGTCTCGCTGAGCTCCTCACCTTCTTACCCAAATTCTTACGGGCCTCAATCGGAAAACGAGCCCCATAACTCACACCATTCTTTCTTACCCTTCAAAGCCACAACTTACCCTTCAACAACCCAACACCCTATTTCCAGAGTCGGTTAAACCCGGCAAACCTAATTGAAGAACCAATGGGTTATAACCCGTTGCGATCGGAGGACCATTTCTCCATGGATATGGACGAAGATCCGGAACCTGCCCAACCGCCAACCGGAACGCCTACTCACCCCATCGAGATTTCGGAGGGGTCACCCTTTCTTGGATCACCTTATAGTGGTCTCGACAGCTACGAGGCAATATTTGCCCAATACGACTAGGTGTTTACTCCCAGTTACCACTCATCACCGCAGCAGCAGCAGGATCCCTCGGAGGATTCGCGCTTTGTAGCGGTTACTCCACCGCCACCACCACCAGTGCAGCAACAGCCTCCGGAGCCACCGAGGCGTAGTAGATCAACCGCACGGATGTCCGTGCGAGGGGAAGTCCGTATCAGCACCCCTCAACATTCAAGTGGCAGCCATTAGCCGCCACTATATGAAGACCCACAGATGGGTGGGCCTTCGAACCCTGTTTCTGAAGTGGAGTCTGCGCCAGTCGCACCGCCACCAGTGGGTTATGATCACCCAATCCCTACATACGCCGGTGTAGCGGCATACAACCCTTTCGAGCAGCCAACCCATACCAACTACGTACTATGCTAATGTTGACCCATACCAAGCAGCATAGGACTACAATGCTCTCCACCCTGAGGGGCCCTATGGAGCTCCCTGGGGAGCTGGATACCCAGCTTATGGGTATCAATAACCGCCACCTCCTGAACCTCCGCAGTTTCAGCAGCCCCCGCAGCCGCCACTAATATCGCCACCGCAGCAGCAGGAGATTCTTCAAAGGTTGAGTCAGGTAGAGCAGGAGGTTCAGGAAGAGCGTAGGCAAAACCGAGGAATTCTCAAGGGTCTGGCAAGCTTAATCAAGGGGAAGAGCAAAAAGGGTCATTAAATCCTTTATTTGTTTATTTGTATTTCCTTAATGTTTAATCAGTCCCTGCGTGGACATCTGTTTCGGTAATCAGTCCCTGCGAGGACTTGTATTTCCTGTTAGCCCCTACGTGGGCATGTCTTTTCTGTTTAGCCCCTGCGTGGATAAGTTATTTCAGTTAAAGTCCCGTTTAGGGCAACCATGTATTTTTTTTTTAATTTTTAGTGGCATGTTAGCATTTAAATTTTATTTTGTCATTAAATGCATAAATGTGATATGTATGAAATAAATAAATAAATCAAAAACATATCATTCCTTTTTAAAAATATAATCTGCCTATTAAATATTAAATAAGAATCTTAAAAGGTATAACCTAGCCTGCATGTCATTATAAGACCTGGCCATGATGGTAAAACCTGTCTAAAAAGATTCAAACCCTTGTTAACATCTGAAAACATGTTAACACTCATGGCAGATGTGATTCGTTAAAATCACACATGTCATTCTTATATTGGATAATTCCAATTCCTTCTTTATTATTAAACATCCATTTGTGATGTAATGCCTACGGGCCATAATTATTGTCATATAAGACAAAAGACAGTTGTAGCCTATAACTCCCTGTCAAGAAAGGGAATAAACTATGATTCAAGCCTTAGTACCTCGATCCTATAAGATCTTGACTTAAAAATTTGAATATGTCCATGTGACTTGGCCTTTTGTGCCATTATTATATTTAATTATAACTAAGGGTTATTAATGAAAAATACTGAATGAAATACTTAATAAATTAACCAGTATGGACCTTTAATACCATGGTTAATAAGTTAATAAGATGACAAATCTAATATAAACTTCTAAGAAGTCATTGTCATCATTTTATGTAGCAATCAAGCTACATGACTGAGTCTGAAGAAGTCAACAGTCATCCAAGGGAGAATCGTGATACTACTACTGGTGTGGAACTTCAAGCACTGATTGATAATGCTGTTACCAAGACCATAGATAGGCAGTTTAATGAGTCAAGTGGTACTCGAAGCAGGGCCTTATCAGTACCCCATTCTAAACCTAAGACTCACTCTAAGGGTCCTTGTAAGCCACCTCCTAAACATGATGGATCAAGGAGGGATGACGATCATCACTCCTCAAATCAGCATAGTGTTCTGTCAAAGAAGATTGAGCTCAAACAAGAACCGCGTGGTAAGTCCTGTACATATAAGTATTTCGTCTCCTGCAAGCCTAGAGATTTCACAGGGGAGAAAGGAGCCGTCGATTGTATGACTTGGCTCGAGGAAATGGACACTGTAGTTGATATCAGTGGTTGCGCTGATAGGGACGTTGTGAAGTTTGTATCTCAGTCCTTTAAAGGAGAAGCGCTAGCTTGGTGGAGGTCTCTGATCTAAGCTACTGGAAAAGTCCATTTGTATGGCATGTCATGGGAGCAGTTCGTTACTCTCATCAAAGAAAATTACTGCCCTCAACATGAGGTTGAGAAGATCGAGACCGAATTCCTGACATTGGTTATGAAGAATTTAGACTGTCAGGCGTACCTTACGAGTTTTAATACCCTGTCTCGATTGGTTCCATATTTGGTGACACCGGAACCAAAATGGATAGCCCGTTTCATTGGGGGTTTAGCCCCAGAGATCAAAGCCAGTGTAAAGGCATCTCGACCGACTACCTTTAGATCGGTAGCCGATCTGGCACTATCGCTTACCTTTGACGCAGTCAGGCAGAGATCTCTGAGAAATTCTGACATCGTGAAGAGAAAACGTGAGGATGAAAACTCACACCATTCAGGCAAGAAGCACAAAGGGAACTTTGATCAAAAGAAGAGTTCCGGGTTTAGAAAGGATGATCAGCAGTCGGGCGAGAAGCTCAAATGCAAAATCTGGAAGAAGCGCCATTTGGGGAGGTGCAGATACGAATCAAAATCCCAATCACAACCAAGGGTTTGTGGGATTTGTAAGTCAAGTGAGCACAAGACGATAGAGTGTAAGAAGATAAAGGATGCAACGTGCTATAACTGTAACGAAAAGGGGCACATCAAGTCCAACTGCCCTAAGTATGCCAAAAAGTCTGAAGAAGCCAAAAATACCAATGCTAGGGTCTTTCGAATGGATGCACGAGAAGCAGTTCAGGATGATAATGTGATCATAGGTACCTTTCTCATCAATGATGTTTATGCAAGGGTATTATTTGATTCGGGTGCGGATAAGTCATTTATAGATGATAAGTTTTGTAAGTTGTTGAATTTATCTGTTAAAACCCTAAGCGTGAAATATGAAGTAGAGTTGGCCGATGGTACCTTAGAAACTGCCTCAACTGTGCTAGATGGATGTTTTATATCCATTAGGAACCACTCTTTTCCGTTATCCTTACTTCCTTTGAAATTAGCTGGTTTCGACATAGTGATAGGCATGGATTGGTTATCTCATAACCAAGCCCAGATTGTTTGTGATAAGAAACAAGTGGTGATCAAGACCCCGTATGGTGAGCCACTTACCATACAAGGAGATACACAGTATGGGATGCCTAAGCAAGTGTCTGTGCTTAAGGCATCAAGGTGTATGAAGAAAGGATGTGTCATTTATATGGCACAAGTGACTATTGATGAGCCAAAGCCCAAGATTAAAGACATCCCTATCATTTCTGAATATCCAGAGGTATTCCCTAAAGAACTACCTGGTTTACCACCAGATAGGCAAGTGGAGTTTAGAATCGACATAATACCTGGAGCAGCACCTGTTGCAAGAGCACCTTACCGTTTAGCCCCAACTGAGATGAAGGAGTTGAGAACTCAGTTGGATGATTTGTTGGCAAAAGGATTTATTAGACCTAGCTCATCTCCCTGGGGAGCACCAATTCTGTTTGTGAAGAAGAAGGATGGATCGATGCGTCTATGCATCGACTATCGCGAGCTTAACAAGGTCACAATCAGGAACAGATATCCATTACCTAGGATCGACGATCTATTCGATCAACTGCAAGGAGCAAGTTACATCTCCAAGATTGACTTAAGGTCAGGCTATCATCAGCTGAAGGTTAGAGATGAAGATGTGCACAAGACTACATTCAGAACTCGCTATGGTTACTACGAGTTCTTAGTGATGCCTTTTGGGCTCACTAATGCACCAGCAGCGTTCATGGACCTCATGAATCGCGTTTACAAACCCTACTTGGACAAGTTTGTCATTGTCTTCATTGATGACATCCTCATTTATTCAAAGAATCAAGCTGATCATGAGAAGCATATTTGTTGTATTCTTAAACTTCTTCAGCAAGAGAAGCTTTATGCTAAGTTCTCTAAATGCGAGTTTTGGCTTTGTGAAGTCCAATTCCTTGGACATATGGTTAGTGAGCGTGGTATCCAAGTGGATCCCGCTAAGATTGAAGCTATCATGAATTGGCAAGAGCCGAAGACGCCCACAGAGATTCGCAGCTTCCTAGGTCTGGCAGGATACTATAGGCATTTTATTGAAAATTTTTCAAGGATTACAACACCCCTAACCTCGTTGACTAGGAAGAATATTAAGTTTAATTGGGGTCCTAAGCAACAAGAATCCTTCGATATTCTTAAACAGAAGTTAAGCAATGCTCCTGTGTTGACATTGCCTGAAGGGATTGAAGAATTTGTGGTATACTGCGACGCATCGCACACTGGCATGGGATGTGTGCTAATGCAGAAAGGTAAAGTTATTGCATACGCTTCCCGACAATTAAAAGTGCACGAGAAGAATTACACCACCCATGATTTGGAGTTGGGTGCCGTCATGTTTGTACTGAAACTTTGGAGGCATTATTTATATGGTACCAAGTGTGTGATCTATTCTGATCACAAGAGCCTTCAGCATCTGTTCAATCAGAAGGATTTGAACATGAGGCAGCGTCGATGGATGGAGACTTTAAATGATTATGATTGTGAGATCCGGTACCATCCAGGCAAGGCGAATGTGGTCGCTGATGCCTTAAGTAGGAAGGAAAGGGTGAAGCCCATAAGAATCAATGCCAAGAGCATTGAATTGAAGAACAGTTTAAATGAAAGATTGTTAGCCGCTCAGAAGGAAGCGGTATTAGAAGCTAACTATCCTAATGAAAAGTTGGGAGTAACTGCCGAGCAGTTATCTTATGGCAGGGATGGACTCCTAAGATTGAATGGACGAATATGGGTTCCGATCTATGGAGGACTTCGGGATGTTATCCTTCAAGAAGCCCACAGTTCTAAGTATTCTGTTCATCCTGGAAGTGATAAGATGTCACACCCCTATTTTCCACGTGTTACCGGTGGGCCCGGTGGGGAGTATCGTGACGTAGTTGATATCATCATAAGTCAAACAACACAATATATAAATGCACAGCGGAAGCAAAGATAGATTCATTTCAACTTTAATAAATGTAATATTAAATATCATGAAATAGTTGAAACGGATCCACAGGCAGATCAAAATAAAAGAAGAAATTGTTCAACAGTTTATTTGACATCCAAGCTTGCGAGACTTATTGAGGATGCTAGAAGACAGCCAGCCTAGTACGAGTAGTACCTGCACTTAACCTTTTGGAAAATACGTCAGTTTACACTGGTAAATACAATTTAACTGACTCATTTTGAAAAGGTTTGAAAATTGATTTGAATGCACGTGGCACAAAACATTTTATAACTTGGGATAATTATGTGAATATAATCTTGTAAATGAATTACATGTTACTTATGTGTTCAGTAGCTCGATCCGTAGACCGGGTAAAAGATCAATAGACACACCACATTATTTGGTTTGGCACCGACAGGTGTACGCCCACACCCCGTGCTTAGGTCATGGCCATCTCGTAAGATGATGCCAAGGATATCCGGGACATGGTCATTAACCCCCAAAGGCTTTACGCAAACAAAACATTTCAAAACATAGCATATCAAGGATTTAACCACTATTCGATTAAAGATTCAATGCCGGACCAAGCGGTATTTTATATACCGTACTCCAAGCCCGTATAAGGGAGAATAAGTTAAAAGTATTTACCTTTGTAAGTATAAATCACAATTAGAGAGTGTAGGTAGCTTTTACTGGTTCTTCTATTCTGTAACAAAGGTTTATAATAACCTATTAGATTTCTAACGGGTCTTTATTTAAGCCTAAGCTTAGACCGGTTAGCTTTTAAGGACGATACGGTTCAAACGCACGATTAAGCGAAGACCGAATAGAATGTGATTTAGACCCGACAAGTTTGAATACTTGTATAATATGGGTATACTAAATACATTCTGGATTTTGAGACAAAGATGATAAGGTTTGACCCGTTTCGGTCAATTTATGTAAACTAGTTACATAAACCGAACCGAACGCGAAAAGGGCGTCACGGGTAACCATAAGATTCATATGCAAGTTCCCTGAGTTAATATGCCTTAAACATGTTGTGATATCAGTAAGGTATCTTCTATTATGCCCAAAACGGGTTTAAACACAAATTATGCCTCATAAGGGCATTTTGGTCATTTAAAAGATTATAAAAGAGTTTAATTAGTAATCTGAGTTACAGGTCTGATTTATACAGTAAATACACTTAATTTAGTAAGTTATAACAGTAGGGTATGACCTATATGTGAAATTTATCATTTAAAACCAAACTAAGCACCTTAGGGGTATTTTGGTAATTTCACTTAGGCTTAAAAGGTCAAAACTGGAAACCTGAGTTTATAAACTTTTACTTACTGTTATTATATAAAAATATACTAAAAATATCAGTAGGTATTAACCTTATATGTTTAATATAGTTTTAGTACATACTATGCGTTAAAAACGCTTAAAAAGGCGATTTGGAGCCATTTCCGGGTTTTCAAAGGAAAGCTGATATTTTTATAATTCCAGAAGGCTCAAAATATATTATTTATCAAATAAAATCAGTAGAAAAAGGTTTGGGGTCAAAAGGATTTGTAAAACTCATTTTATGGCTAAAAAGGGCAAAATCGGTATTAACCGAATTAAACTTAGAGACCTATGTTATGCTCAGCAAAAAATTAAATAAAAATCTTCAAAAATCCCAAATTATTATATTACATCAGTGGGTAAAAAGTTTGATATCAAAAAGTGGGTTTAAATAGTTATACGCTAATTACGCCGTTTAAGTAACATAAAGCTTTTAAATTACGCTAATGAGCATAACTACTAATCTAGACCTCAAACTGATGTCAAATTTTAGGTACAAGTTTATAAATCAGTAACTAATGTTTCTACTCTTTTAATTTTTCAAAAATCACGTTTTATAGTCAAAAGGGCATAATAGTCAACATTTAAGCATTAATCGGAAACATGCAAATGAATCGGTTAAGTAATGAACCAAGTTGTATAATCTCAGAGAGTTATACTTATGTGAAACCTGGTCCAAAATAAGCTCTAAGGCATATCTTAAACATGCATAAACGGATCAGAACTGATAGTCAAAGCAAAAGTCAAATTATGTGACTTTCGGTTCCGGTCCGGGTTTAAACTGAAAATTGTCGAGTTGAACATGTTGGGACATGTTCTTACATTAGTTACCAAGTTATTTTAATGATCAAACAGGTTGCATGTATCCTACATTGCTAATTATGCTTAATTTTAAAAATACACATTCTGTTGACTTTTTAAAGTAAGCTTTGACTCGACAATTAACATAGTTAGAGTGAGAATCTGAAAGTACCCTTTTAAGGGTTTGTTACCCACATAAATACCTACTTATAGGTACTTTCAATTCGAGAATTGACTGAGCGGATTTCATTTAATCGCGAAGTCAAACTTTAATTACGACGGTTTGACTATAAGCTAATTAACTAAGCTAAAACGAATTAGAAAGGGTTATGAATACTTACAAGAGTCCTAATCACGATTAGAGATCACTAGAAAGCCTGAGGTTGATCAGAGGAGCTCCAGAAGTGGGTCTTGTGAGTTTTGAAAATGCAAGTGATCAATGTTGCAACTCTGAACATCATATATAGCCAATTAAATCTCATAAGATGATGCCACAAGAGTCTACAGGTGTTATCAGATCCGTCCAGGTGCCCCTCTATGCATGTAAAACCATTGGTGAGGCTCTGGTATAAGAAAACAATGGATTGAAGTTGGTTAAAGGGCTGTTAACTGGCATCTGCAGGTTTTTGTCGCTGGTAGGTCGTAGGAGGGCCGCGAAGGGCTCCTCGCGGGGCGCGTACAAGCTGGAAACCAGCCAAACAAGTTTCTATGAATTGCAATTCAGTCCTTGGTCCTTTGTAACATGGTTTTGGCTATTTTTCTTGCACTCTTGACCCTCAAACCTGATTTTTAAGGGCCTTAGGACATCTACAAATTTGGTTAGGTCCTTGGTTAACTTTGTGCTTACCCGAAAAGTAACGAATTTCAACGTTAACGCATTTAACCCTTCGTGCACGGTTTTGATCATAACTTTCTCATACGATAACGAAACTTTATGAAATTTTTATCACATATTCTAGTGAGTATTTTTTATCATTACAAAGCTTTGGGTTTGCCAAAAGGTCACTCAGAGGTATACTTTCAACATGTTGACACATTTAACCCCTGTAGTTTGTAATTCCTCACTTTCTTTCATTTTTTTCTTCGTATGATCCATGATTTATTCGTTTAAGATTATAAACACCATGTAGGGTTATTGTAGAGCCTATTTATCCATTGTTGACACTTTGGACCCTTATATTCACATAGTTTCACTGTTTGTCAACTTTAGTCCCTCTAAAGTACTTTTTCACATATTCAAAGCCTATGACACGTGTCAATACATTATTGGACGTAAATTTTTGAGGTGTTACATAAGATGTACCAGGATTTAAAGGTAAATTATTGGTGGATAGGATTGAAGAAGTCTATAGCTACTTATGTAGACAAATGTTTGACGTGCGCGCAAGTTAAAGCTGAACACTAGAAGCCGTCAGGTCTGCTACAACAGCCTGAACTTCCCACCTGGAAGTGGGAAATGGTGACTATGGATTTTATCACCAAGTTGCCAAAGACGAAGAGAGGAAATGATACTATTTGGGTTATAGTGGATAGACTGACTAAGTCAGCCCACTTCTTACCTATTAAAGAAACACACGGCTCAGATAAGTTAGCTCAGCTGTACGTGGATGAGATTGTATCTCTTCACAGAGTGCCAGTGTCTATCATCTCTGATAGGGATACGAGGTATACATCGCATTTCTGGAAGAGCTTTCAGCAAACCCTAGGCACTCGATTAAATTTCAGCACTGCATATCATCCTCAGACGGATGGTTAAAGTGAACGTACTATTCAAACGCTCGAGGATATGCTACGAGCTTGTGTTATTGACTTGGGAGGAAGTTGGGATAATCATCTTCCATTGATTGAATTCTCATACAACAATAGCTATCATTCCAGTATTCAAGCTGCACCTTTTGAAGCTCTGTATGGAAGAAAATGCAGAACGCCCGTTTGTTGGGCAGAAGTTGGAGATGTCCAACTAACAGGACCTGATATAGTCCTGGAGACGACAGACAAGATTGTACAGATAAAAGATCGTCTCAAAGCTGCCAGGATAGGCAGAGAAGCTACGCAGATAAAAGGCATAAACCTCTAAAGTTTGAGGTAGGTGACAAAGTGTTACTGAAAGTATCACCCTGGAAAGGGGTAATGAGATTTGGTAAGAAAGGCAAGTTAAGCCCCAGATACATAGGACCATTCGAGATCATCGAATGCGTTGGAACAGTGGCTTACAAGTTAAATTTGCCTGAAGAGTTCAGTGGTATTCATAATGTATTCCACATCTGCAATCTGAAGAAATGTCTAGCTGATGAGTCACTAGTCATACCCCATACGGATGTACACATAGATGAGAGCTTGAAATTTGTTAAGAAACCTTTATCGATCGAGGATCGACAGGTTAAAAAGCTTCGAAAGAAGCATATACCGATTATAAATGTCAAATGGGATGCCCGAAGAGGTCCCGAGTATACGTGGGAGGTAGAGTGCACAATGAAAGAAAAGTACCCTCATTTATTTCAGTAAGTCTCGAGGTCGAGATTTCTTTTAAGGGGGTGAGGATGTAACACCTCGTAAAATCATACCCAATAAAATAAAGACACGTGTCATGTAAGGCAAACGTGTTATAAACCCAGATCAAGTTAAAAGATGTATGGTAGGATTTAAAAGTGTCGACATGTTAATTAATACCTCTGAGCGACCTATTTATAAATCCCAAACCTTAATGTATTTTTTATAAACATCTGATATATATAAATCCAGTTATCCTTAGTGGTAATTAATTTAAAATCTCAAAGAAATGGATTCTATGAGTGTTTACGACAAATTCTACATTCAAGACTTTTTCAAAGAAGTCCAAATGGTGTAAGTGCATGGCAACACTCTTAAGGACATGCAAGATCTGATTCATGGTCCCCTCTTGCTGATAAAGGCATAAGATTCGAAGACATAAAGGTGCATGGTCAAAGCCTAAGAGTTCACAAAGTTTTGTCTTCTGATGAGGGCTTACGGACCACAAGAAGACCACCTTACGATCCGTAAGATGGCGGAGCTGGGCAGATATAATTAAAAAGCGGATACGGACCGCAAAGCCAATGGCTTACGGTCCGCAAGGTTTGTAACTGGGCATCTCAGATTAAGGTCGGTTGCGGACCGTATATTTTTGGGCTTACGGTCCGTAAGAGGTGCTTACGGACCGCAAAGGATATTGCTTACGGTCCGTAAGGATGTCGCTGGCAGCAGAAAATGGACAGATGCCTGTTCAGCCTGTTACACCGCCTCTCTTGCATGGTTTTCGAATACAGGAGCTTGGCCAACAGAATTTCATGCATAGGGACACATGGGGATCATCAGAGAACACTTATAGACCATGTTGGCATGATCTTGTGCATTTAGGATCAATATATAAAGAGGTTGAGTTGCAACCATTTTGTTTGCTCATTTCAAACTCACCTCAAGACTTTCTCTGGAGTTCCTGGAGCTGAAGCTACTTCTATTAAGTTTCATAATCGTGCTTAGGACCTTTGTAAGTGTCCTTAACCTCCTGATTTCAGTTTTAATTAGCTTAATGACCATAAGTCAAACTTATCGTAATTAAAGTTTGACTTCGCGATTAATCACTAATGGTCCAGTCATTAGTTAAATTAAAAGTAGCTATAAGTTGGTAATTATGTAGGTAACAAACCCCAAAGAGGGCACCTACTGATTATCACCCTAACTTGGTCAAATGTCAGGTCAAACCTAATAATAAAAAGTCAACAGAAAGCTATTTTTCAAATAATCACATAATTAACAATGTGGAAGCTATGAAACCTGTTTTATCACTTGTATAACTTGATAATTAATGTAAGAACATGTTTAAGCATGTTCAACCCGACAAATTCAAGTTTAGGCTCGGTTTGGAACTGAAAGTCGCAAAAGTTGACTTTTGCTTTGACTTTCAGTTCTGACCCGACTTAGATTATTTTAGTAATGCCTTAGAGCTCTATTAGGACCATATTACATGTTAGTATAACCCTCTGAGATTATACAACTTGGTTCCTAATTAATCCTAGTTCATTGCATGTTTTCGTTATATGCCTAAAATTCACTATTATGCCCTTTTAACCTTAAAACGAGATTTTTGAAAATATAAAAGGACAATTACCTTTGTTACTGAATTATAAATTTGTCCCTAAGATTTGACATCAGTTTGAGGTCTAGATTAAGAGTTATGCTCATTAGCGTAAATTGAAAGCTTTTTATTAATTAAACGACATAATTAGCGTATAGCCTATTGTAGGATCGAATTCGGACCCGAACGAGTCGTGTAGAAGAGTTTTTCACCAAAACAAGAGGCGGAAACAAGTGTTTTGATGTAACTCAGCAAGCATACACATTAAACTGTCGATATTATTAATCTGGAAGACGTTTACAACCTGTCGACACTTCGGCAGCACTTCGTGGCTTACCGGAAGACAACACCTAGAACTATTATTGTGATTCCGCTTATATGACACTATATATAGTAGACATGATCTCGCTTATGTGTACATGACTAAAAAGCGAAATCAACTAATACCAAATAAGCGAAATCAACTAAGGACAAATGAGCGGAATCACGTTTTTGACCGAACTCAAACAATTATCATTCTAAACCTATTTGTCTTTTGTGAAGATGATGTCATGATGACACCACTAGAATGATGTCATCCTCCAAAATGTTGACCTCATCATCTTTCTGATCCGTAACGAGACAGAGACTCGATATAAGACGTAGACGACAGACGAATGCACCAACACCTATCTAAACCCAAATTTTGATACCAAACTTTTTACCTACTGATATAAAATAATATTTTGGGATTTTTAATATTTTTAATTATTTTTAGGCTGAGCACAACGTAGGGTTCTAGCTTTGATTCGGTAATTGTCGGTTATACCCTTTTCTTGAATAAAATGAGTTTTACATAACATTTTGATACCAAACCTTTTGCAACTGATTTTATAAGATAAATAAAATATTTTGAACTTTATAAACTGATTAAAAACTCAGATTTCCTGTTTTAACCTCGAAAATCGCTTAAACCCAACTTTTACGCGTTTTAAGCTCATAGTATGAGTTAAAACCATTTTTATCATATAAGACTTAATACATATTGATGTTTTAAGTAAATTTTTATAATTAAACAGTAAGCAAAAGTTTTGAACTCATAATTCAAATTTTGACCTTTAAAGCTTATGTGAAATTACCAAAATGCCCCTTCGGTGCATAGTTTGGTTATAAACAATAAATTTCACATATATGTAATACCCTACTGATATAACTTATAAAAATAAATATTTTTACTGATTATATCAGACCTGAAAGTCAGATTAATATTTAAACTCTTTTATAAGCTTTAAAATGACTAAAATACCCCTACGGGGTATAATTTGAGTTTAAATTCGTTTTGGGCATAATAGAAGATATCTTACTGATGTCACAACATATTTAAGGCATATTAACCTAGGAAACCTATATATGACAATTATGGTTGCCCGTTATGCATTTTTCGCATTCGGTTCGGTTTATGTAACTAGTTTGCAAAAATTGACCGAAACGGGTCAAACCTTATCATTTTTGTCTCAAAATCCAGAATGTGTTTAGTTTACCCATATTATCCAAGTCTTCAAACTTGACGGGTCTAAATCACATTCTGTTCCGGTCTTCGCTTAATCGTGCCTTCGAACCGTATAGCTTCCTTTAAAACCAACCGGTCTACGTTTAGGCTTAATAAAGACCCGTTAGGAATCTAATAGGTTGTTAAAAAACCTTCGTTCCAGATTAGGAGCCCAGTAAAAGCTACTTGCACCCGCTAATTGTGATTTATACTTGCTCAGGTAAATACTTTTAACTTATTTTCCCTTATACGGGCTTGGGGTACGGTATATAAAATATCGCTTGGTCGGGCATTGAATTGTTAATCATATGAAGGTTAATTTATTAAGATGGCCTGTTTAATTTGTTTTGTTTGCTTAAAGCCTTTGGGGGGTTAATGACCATGTCCCGGATATCCTTGGCATCATTCATTGAAATGGCCACGACCTAAGCACGGGGTGTAGGCATACACCTGCCAGTGCATATATATATAAAAAGGTATAACCGACGGATTGAGAATAACTCGCCACAGGATTATATCATGTGGTGTGTCTATTAATCTTTAACCCGGTGTCAACCCGGGCTACTGAACGTATAACAAACATGTAATCCTTTTACAAGTTTATATATAAATAATTATCCCAAGTTATAAAAGATTATTTTGTGCCATGTGCATTCAAATCAATTTTCTTAAACATTTTCACAATGAGTCGGTTAATTGTATTTACCAGTGTAAACTGACGTATTTTCCAAAAAGGCTAAGTGCATGTACTAATCGGAATAGTCTGGCTACTCCATGCATCAATAAAGAGTCTTGCGAGATTAGATGTTATTAAATCTGTTGAACAATGATCTTTTGAACTTTGATCCGCCTGTGGATCCTTACAACCATTTTGTAATACACTTGATATTACTTTTATTCGGTTTGTAATGATTTTATCTTTCGACTTCCGCTGTGTATTAAACTGTGATAATATAAATTGTCTATGATATCAACTACGTCACAATACACCCCACCGGGCCCACCGGTAATACGTGAAAATATCGGGGTGTGACAGGTAAAACAATCAAGATCATACTAATATCCTGGTCAGGATACTGAGACTAAATTTTTCAAAACAACATGTAACACAGAGATAAGGTCGAAAGGTTAGTTTAATATTAATGATTCAAAATATTACATTCTTGGCTTCATCTCAAACCGAGACCCATCCACCAAGAATGTAAATTGTTCGAAAGCATATTAACATAAACAGTTGAAGGATTCGTCCTGAATACAGCAGGATTCCTCCACCTTCAACTGTTATACTGTTCTAAGTGCAGGAAAATAAAATTGTTCTAAGTGCAGGAAATGTAAATTGTTTAAAGATTACAAACCATTCAAATTAAAAAGTGGGCTCCGGCCTAGACATCATTATCCGTCATCGCCCACTTCGCTGCCATCATGGGGGAGCACCATCACCAGCATCCTTAACTCCACCTTCACCAGCATCCGCCCCAGCCTTCGTCTTGTCACCCGCTTCAACCGCTGCTTCTGCCGCCTTCAAAGGCTCACTGGTCCCAGATTTGGCAGGATATGGCACATGGCTCCCTCTCAGGTCACTCAACTTAGCCACCCAAGAATCAACCGACCAGGTCGGGCATTCGAAGCCTGCATCTTTAGCCTCATATGCCATTTTTATCCTGTCCTGAAGAAGGGATACAGCAACCGAGTTTTTAAGACCGTCCCTGAAGGAGGACATCGCCTTTTCATGTTCGACCTGGGCAACAGCTAGTTCGACTTCGGCGTCCAGGGTGACCTTTTTCAGCTTGTCCTCGTAATGCTGAGTCTTGGCCTCGGCAATCTTCCCATGGGTCTTCATTGCCTCGTGAAGTCAAACTTTAATGACTGGACCATTAATGATACAACATCTGTTAGCCTCCAGGGTCTTCATTGCCTCGCAAGCCTCGGTGTACAGGGCCAACAGATGTTGCAGAACCCTACGAAGCAAAACACATGTATCATTAATACAGACTATCTAGGATACAGACTCAGTATATGTATACAGGATACAGGGTCAGGATATTTACCTTGTTGAGGAAGGAAGTCATAGGCTCAAATGAGTCAACAAAGCTGAGGTTATCGTAGGAGAACCCTTCAGGAGCAGCAGCAGCAGTATCAGAGCCCTTTCTCTTTTTGGACCCGGAAGCACGGGACCTAGTTTGTGTAGGTCTGGGAGGCGGAATAGACGGCTTGGAGCTAGTAGTGGTCGGTGTCTCCTTCTTCACTTGGACAGGCCCCGAGTAGCTGTCCAGTTCATTGAGATCAAAGACGATGGGATCTTTGGTAGAGGCTACACAAAAAATGGAGTAATTTCAAACTTAATCATAAAATATCTTGACTAACAAAACTTATACATGAATGTTGAGATTAGAAACTCTTACTAGACATATTGGAGCTGGAATGTTTGTTTGAACTTTCTTGGTTTGGGAAAAAGCTTCTTTTGATCTCAGGCAGTTTATAAATGGCTTCAATCCTTGCCACTGATTCGGGAGTTAGAGGAGCTAGCTTCCTGAAATCCGCTGCACAAAAGAAAATGAAGATATCAGTTCAGGATACTAAAGCAGGATAATTTTGGGGATATTCCTAAAACCCTAAATCATACCCTTAGTTAACCACTTCACCAGAAAACTGTCACCATCAGGGATGGAGTTCCTTTTTACAAATAAAACTTGGTTTTCCACTCTTCCTAGTTCCTGACGGCCCGAAAGATAAGAGGGTTGTTAGAGGTAGAGTAAAGCAAGAATCGACTGGACCCGTGGGATCCTAAACGGTAAACTATGGGAAGATCATTGATGCTAAGACCAGGGAGCCGATTCTTCTTAATACGGTCAAGCACGATTAAAATCCTCCAAACCATGGGCATGGTTTGGCTGAAGCTCAGATTGGTGGTCCGGAAAAACTCCATGATAAAATCAGAAAAAAGGGAAATCTCAAACCCAAGGTGAAAGGGAAAGCTAAGAAACAAAGTCACTCACTGGACGACACATCTGATTGGAGATCCCGATCAAATGGCCGGAAGATTGCATCGTCTGGAAAGGCACCTGAAGAATGGAGAGCTGCTATGTCGACATTGTCGAAGGAGCAGATCTCTCGCTCCGGATTTTGGAGAAAATCTTGGGGTGTGAATGTCGGAGCTGAATCACCAGAGGAGGAGCGAGTTCTTTTGGCCATAACTGACTAAGGACGAAGAAGACGGAGATGAAAAGGGTTAGAGATAGGGAGAGAAGATTACCTTTTTAATCTTTGCAATGGCAATTAAAAAGAAAGGAAATTTGGAGAAGATATGTCGCAACCCCCCGCCCCCTATCTGTCCCGGGAACGGGCGGCCGCGAACTCAGTGTTGGTGGTATCGGTGTTTATTAATTTGGCAGCGGAAATTACATCAGGACCGTAGTTAGGAAATGTTTATCAGAGTAAAACCACCATATTTTATATAAATACACACATTGGAATAAAATCCAAGTTTTCATTACAAACTGATTTATAGGGATAAATCTCATTTTATTGAATGAAAACGCCTTCTTTATTTAGGTAACTTTTATAGCCACTTTTCCAAGCCTTCAGTGCTGTCCAGCTGGCTTCTAATTGGCTTTCACATTGTGTTACCTGAAACGCGTTTTAAAAACATTTGTCAGTGGGAAATTCTGGTGAGTGAATCCCAGTTTAATCAAGAAATATTAATTTAATTTAAACTTAACAGTATTGAGGGCGATTACAATGTTTATATCTACCCAATTACTCATTCAGTACTGTCAATCCTGACTGGTGGGTCATATTACACATTGGCTAACTCTTCGTCCAATGGTAACGTTACTCACATTTTGTATACAAAACCCCAACATACCGGCAGTAATCGTAGAATTACAAAGACTCAATCACTGCTAAATTGCATTGTAAAATTGTTAAGGTTTTGTAAGAACTGTTAACAAAAAGGAGATTACTCACATTGCTGTCTTAGATTTTTCATAAGGGTTTCCTGGGAATAATCTATAAATTACACAATTGCACACGCGTTAGTATAATAACCCATTTTAACATTAGTAATACCCTCCCCGAGACGGCATTCCAACGACTACGTCGGACAGAACCACGACAGCCGTTACGGAACCCTAGATCAATCGGGTAGCGTATCTAATACGTATCCAGGGGTTATAATACTTACAATGGAGCAGAACTTCGCTATTTAGGGGGTATTATACCCGACTATAAAGCCTATACTTCAGAAATTGAGATTGAGAAAAGAAAAATGGACGAACAGACTGAAGATCTGATCGCTTCTATATATAGGTGCTGATCTTGACCTTGTCGCGACCCGCGTAAAACAAGGACAGGGCCTACGCGGCCCGCGTTAACGCTGGTCAACAGCGTAGTTTGGCTGGGTCAGCGTCTAGACCTGTCGGGTGTTGGGCCACGTGGCCGCACCGGGCTTTGCCAGGTTTTTAAGTTCACGCGGCCCGCGTAAGGGTTAAGGGTCCTTTACGCGGCCCGCCTCAACTTAAAAATTCAGTTTTTAATTATTTTTAATACTATTTAGGGTATACGGGGCCTGTTTTCACGTTTGGGGTGTATTTTGGGACATATTGAGATATTTTAAAATATATTGGGGTGTCGGAAAAATATTCGGGGGTGGCGGTTTCTTGAGGATTGTTACAAGATATAGGCATGCAATGCGTGAAAATTTCATGGGGAGTTATTCCATGTCACATCATATCTTCAATCCATTAAAGGCCTTGAAAAACTAAAAATATAAACGTTAGATTGGGTATATCCAACGACAATATTTTTGGGGACAATTGTTATCGGTGGAATTTTGAACCCATATCCTGATAATATATCTTGATTTTATGTTAGCTATATGTGATCAGGATACCGAACCAGGATATTGGTAACATCCTGTGGGATTATCTTGATTATCACTAACGATTTGCTTGTAGGTTGTGGCTGCAGGTGGTTAACGTTCACAAAGACTAAGTCCCCTGAAGACTCGCTCAAATTAGTTGGAAGAAAGATGTTGAAGCTGAAAGAAGTGGTCTGCAACGCTCGTTAAAGAATACTCAGAGTATCCCAAAATAATAGGATAGTTTGTTTATTCATGTAACTATATATACGGGGTGCCAGATCATAGCAACACACACACTCTCGAGCTCTCATACTTGTATACTCTCTCATTCTAGCTGCAATCACACTCAAACACTCATAATTCACAATCGTTGTAACACTTAGACCTGATCCGAGCATTATCCTGACATTGTATCCTAGTTATTCAAGCAATAAGAAAAACAAGGCAGCTGACGATTGTCAGCTCCCCAGGTTTTGTGCCGGCGATCTAAATTGATCAAGGGCTTTCCTCGTACATCTCGTGTCCACATTTACTTTTCTTGTATGTTATCTATTAACTATTAGAGTTTGATATTCTCGAACTGTATCCTGAAACTGTTATTATTTTCAATCAAGTTAACACATTTTTGCAAACATCAATAACACACTACCTCACAAACTAAATTTAATCACTTAATTGCTTCGGTAATTTTTGACCAAAACAGTATCCTTCTCTTTCGGCTTGGTCAAGTATATAACTTGCCTTAACCATTATTCTTAGTGTACTTCCCGGGTTCGTGTGTATTAAAATACCCCTCACATACACTTTAATTCTTTTTCTTTTCTAGTATTTTCAATTGAAATTCATTTCATAGTTAATTTTACCGGATGTCTTGATCAAGCTTAGAACCGAACACATTTAATCTTTAACCTTGAGCTCTGATTACCAACTTGTAAGACCCGGACTTACATAACTAAAAATTTATATAAAAGTGTTTCATTTATATACAAGTAATGCAAATAAACGTCCATACAAAATTTCAGGTTTGATAAAAAAACTTCATAAGTATTTAAAACACTTCAACACGTTAACGTTGTTCGGTTCATAAAATAACTAAACAAAAAGCGGAAGCTTGATCTTCGGTTGTGTTCGATTCTTCGTTATTCTTGATCTTCATCCGTAACATCATAGCTATCACCTATATATCAAATATCATCTCACACGTCAGTTATATGATGCTTAAACGTAGTTTGATAACCCAAGTTTACCAAAACAAACAAACAAAAAGATGGTGAGAAGACCCGCCGTAAGCTACGACATGTATGCTGTAACTTACGGCACCCATTTTCTGTTGTTTCCAGCCAGCCCCAAAGCCGTAGCCTACGGTGCAGCCCAGCTGCAACATTTCCATTCTTGTCACTTTTTTTACAAACATGTCCATAACTTTTCGATTACTTATCCATTTCGCACGAAAATTGTTTCTACTTGACCGAAAAACATTTGCCAACATTCTTATCTTATAAACCCATAACTCGGGTTTATAACTTTATGTTTTACGCTATCGGTTCTAAATTTATATGTTTATTTATTTGACCCGTTTGCATGTTTAAGCAATCGAGACTATGAAATTTACATCTTTTTCGCAAGAACATCATTTTTACGACTTTACCCGATTACCCGGGTTATTAAATTTGCTTTTCACGCATCCGTTACCCGGTTTGCGTTTATGCTTATTCGACCCGTTCAACCTTTTAATGGTCGAACTTAATTAGTCCGAATTATTTTCAAGAATTCACAATCTTCCGATTATGACCCATTATCCGGGTCCATTGATTTATTGTTCGCGTTCCCGTTACCCGATTTATGCATGCCTTCGTAAATTTAACCCTTCAATCGGGTTTATGTCGAAGTCATTACTCTCGCACCCATTTCGGTATGCGTTACAACTTCGTTTTGACCCATTTGTTTGTTCGTGTGAAATCCATCTCTTGGAACAAACCAAGCTTATTATTAATTCGTTATTTGACCCATTTGGTTGTTTCATGTGAAATCCCTTACTTTAAACAAGCCAAACTCATCGACATTCCTTATTTTGACCCGTTTGGTTGTTTCATGTGAAATCCATCACTTTAAACAAACCAAACTTTATGAGTAATTACCATTATTCAGTTATACACAAATAACACATAATTTAACAAAAAACACAACGAAGCGTAAAGCCATGTACCTTAAAGCTTTCCTTTCAAGCGCGTGTCCGCCCCGGCTTGACCACTCGATGCTTCACCCAAATTGCCTATAGAGTTCAATCCGATTTATCATTTAGAACCCATAATACAATTTATGATTCATAAACTTGTAAGTATTTAATTACAAGGTTCATGTTATGATTCTTCCACACCTTTCAACAACTCACATTCACTTAGGCATTATATTAAACACATTATGGGCATGGATTTTTACACCAGGTTTATTAAGTTTTCACTTCAACAATTACCCATGTTTTCCCACCTTATAAAGTCAATATGACCAGTATAATCGATTAACATCTAGAGCTCACTATATTAACATCAAATACATCAAATTTACTACCACAATTCATGTGTTCAACATATCTACAAAAACCCACTTACATATACATAGTATATTACCCTAATACTTAATCATAACATTTTCTCTACCATTATTCATCAAGGGTTTGCCTCAAATCATATCGGCACTACAAATTTTATCACAATTTCAACAATCCCTACTTCAACTGCACATGATAAGGTTCATCAAGAAATCACTACTTCAACATATACTAGATTTTTGACATACCTTATGATGAGATGATGTTGTAAACTCTAATTTATCAAGCATACATCAAAATCACTTTGATTTTCAGTTGAATTAGATGGATTTTGTTAAGTTACATCAAAACAGAAGATAGACGGGCAACAAGCTGCGCCGCCACCCCTTTATTTAAAAAAAACAAACGAACTGATATGTTAACATACACTAAGAACTATTTTTTTGCTTAAGAACGCAAAGAACGATTTTCATACACTCCGAAACTGGCTCAAACGAATTTTGATAACTTATTACAATAGTGTTGGAACTCATTAAATCTAAACTATAAAATTTAAGATCGTAAGATTCAACAAGTCAGTTCCAACGCCGCTACGCCGCTGAAATGAGTTGAATCAGAGTTCGTTTGAGTCGGTTTTAGGTCCTAAAAGTCATTCTTAGGCAAAAATTAGTTCTAATGTGATCTTTCACACACACACACACACACACACACATATATATAAAGTATATCGTACGTTACGGCTTATCGTACTTCACGTACGACAACGTACGTGATTTGTTCTATAACATGTGTGATTAATGTTTTCAATATACGTGATTATTGTGTTTCAACATGCGTGATTTTGGATTTTTGAGTTATAACGTGCGTGATTTTAAAATGAACGTGCGTAATTACCTGTCGTACGTGATGTACGTTAAGCTGTAATGTACGTTAACCTTCCTATAGGGTTAGATAGAAAACCCTAAAAATTTGAGAAAACCCTAGAAAACCCAACCTCCCGATTTTTTTTTTTTGAAAAAAATAACACATGTAATATACATGTTTTTAAGAGTTTTGAGCCAAAAAAATCAAAAAAGCGCCGAGTGTTTTTTTTTTAAAAAAAAATAAACAAGTTTCAGCAACTTTTGTCTAACACATGTTAGTGATGAAAGTTGCTGAAATTTGTTTATTTTTTTTAAAAACATCCACTCGGTGCTTTTTTGATTTTTTTGGCTCAAAACTCTTAAAAATATGTATATTACATGTGTTATTTTTTTCAAAAAAAAAAGTTAAAAAAAGTCTAAAAAACATACCAATTTTTTTTACCAAATTTTCGCTACTTTTTATATATAATTTTTTTAAAAAAAAAAAACTTGTACTACACATGTGCATTATATGTGTATTGCACATGTGCACTACAATTTTTTTTTTGAAAAAAAAAAATTATATATAAAAAGTTGCGAATTTTTATAAAAAATTACAAAAAAATTGATATGTTTTTTAGGCTTTTTTAGTTAGATTTTGATTTTTCACAATAAAATGAGTTTTCAATTGAACCCTCCCCTATATATATATATAGGGGAGGGTTCATTGGAGAACATTAAAAAAGTGAGGAACAGAGAACACCGTAAAAAATTATACTTAACATGTTAAAAATTATTTTTTTCTAATTTTTTTCGGTACTTTTTCTTATAAATAAATGTAGAAACATTTTTAATAAAAAAATCAAAAACTAAAAATATAAAAAAATGTTTAAAAAACAGTTAAAAATATATGTATCTTATAAAATTAATTTAACATGTTAAAAATCATTTTTTTTTAAAATTTCAACGTTTTTCCTTATAAAAATAAGTAGAAACTATTGGAAATAAAAAAAATTTGTAAAAAATAATTTTTACCCTTTTTTAACTGTTTTTTTATTTTATTTTTTGATTTTTTTTATTAAGAATGCTTCTACAAATATTTATAAGAAAAAGTGTCGAAAAAAAAATTAGAAAAAAATTGATTCTTAACATGTTAAGTTAAATTTTTAAGAGTGTTCCACGGTTCCCCAATTTTTTAGTGTTCCCCAATGAACCTCAAACTATATATATATCACATATATTTGTAATTCAAAAATGTATATAGGATTTAAGTAATTGTTACGGTAAAGTTTTAAAAGCTATTAGAAAATCGTTGGATTTTATTTTCTCAAAATTAAAATAGTATTAGAAACATGAGTTTGGGGATAAAAATGCTTATCTAACTTTAAACAACCTAAGACGTGAAATGTTTTAATGCCGTACGTACCTCTTCTTAACCGAATTGAATTTGGACTCGGTTGGTGCGAAGTTTTTATACGTATCGAATTTGTATCAAAGTCATGAAAACTTGAGTTTCTTTCACCACCTTTTATACTCCACACGTTACACTCTTTATTAGTACCCCACACACAAATGTGACGCAAGCTGATGTTGATAACTTGTTCAACTTCACCAAAACATTCCAAGTCTATGTTGAATATCTCTCGAAGGGAAGAACAATTTTCTATTTCAATTTGTTCTAGATGTTTCAATAATCGCATTGGATTGGTTGGAAATAGATTCTCAAGCTTAACACCTCTCCACTCTAACGTCTCTGAACATGGGAATATTATCAAATTCCTCCTCGCTACTACTCGGCCATATCCACTTCAGATTCCACATAGATTTAATAACTACCTTTTTCAACTCGGAAGTTCTAACCTGCAAAAATAGCTCCGCCCACCCAAACAATACATTACATTAAGTATAATATTGGCAAAAGAAATAACCAAACCAATTGACATATACAAATCAATTATGTGTAATCAGCTACCTGACTGTTAAAGAGTGCTTGTTGCAATGCAGAAGTATTTTTATTGTCAGGATAAATGCTAGTGATGCTGGGAAGACGTTCAACTTCCAGTTCAACCAGTTGCGGTAGCTCAACCACACTGTCAACCGGGAACAAACGTACAAGCTCTGGTAATTGACGTAAAGATAAATACTTTAGCTCCTCAAAAATGATCATCTCGCCTTTACCATTTATCTTGCCATTGTAATCATGCACCAGTGCTTTCAAAACAGAGCATGACCAAATTGTGAGGCGCTCAAGCTTCCTCAAACCACGTGTCACATGTATTGGGAAGAGGTATTTCAACTTATCACATCTATAAACATGAAAGTCTCTTAGATACAAAAAAAAGCTTTGATCAGAAGGATTGACTGGAACAAAATCTTCAAGATGACTCATATGCTTCATTTGTAAATGTAGACTCTCTGATTTCTTGACCAACTCATGAATTTTGTAGTCCACAAGGTCGCTTCTGTGCTTGTCCCGAAGGTTCAGCTGAAATGTAGTTTTGAATGAAGTTGTTTCAAGTTCAAAGTATCGATGACCTATAGATATCTTGAACTTATCAAGTTTCTTAAAGGATAGATCTTTTAGGTGGTTCATATCATAGAATTCGACCTCTAATGCACAAAGTTGGCATGAAAGCATCTTTAACTCTTCCAAATTAGCATCCGTGAAGTGGATTCTTGCCGTACCAGAACCTCTCATATAAAGCTCTTCAAGTTTGACTAAATTTTTAAAGTCGCCATCATCAATATGAAGGTCGGCACATCCTGTCAGATCTAGTAACTTCAGCTTTCTTAGATTCCCTATCGTAGATGGTAACTTGTGGATGCCACAATAAGCAAGACTAAGCACCTCCAAATTCACAAGATCTCCAATGTAAGACCAATCAGACATCAATTCGCATTCACAGAGACAAAGTGATTTAAGGTTGGTCGAAAATTGAAGAGATGTCGGAAGCGGTGGATATTGCATTTTATAAAATGCAATGACTTTGAGATTTTCCATACTTGCATAAAAATCTTCCGGAAACTCGAGCGACAAATCCCCATCCATAAGTTGTATAAGAGAGAGGTCTGGATACTTGAAGTCTCGCGGAAACTCCGACATACCCATGCATGTTAATGAAATCCTTTTGCAAGACTCATTCATTTCGTCTCTACCCCACGAGGACACATCACCATGGTTTACAATCCAAGCAAAATCACCTTCGGAAACTCTTGCTAACACAAAAGCAAGCACAAGATCGTGCAATTTAACACATCCAAACCGTTCACTGTCCATCAACAAATTAGCGTTTACAAGATTGCGCACACATGTATTTGCCCTGTCTCGAGCCTCACTCAAAGTGGAAACATTTTTAAACAACTTTAGGCCACATCCATGTCTAACCAGATCCTCTATTTGAATATCAGAGTCCTCGGGAAACAAGCCACAATGTAGAAAAATCTCTTTATCCTCATATTTTTTTACATACTCGTAGCTTATTCTGATAATTTCTTGCACGTTATCATCAAGATCATGATTCTTCAGACGGTTAAGTGTATCTCTCCACACATAATTTTCTTGAGATTTAAGGGTTGTGCCAATGAGCTTGATGGCAAGTGGCAAATTACCACATTTTTTGACAATATCACATCCTATTTGAAACCGATCTTGATCATGTTCTATAGAAACTCCAGT
This sequence comes from Helianthus tuberosus, assembly GCA_030545235.1. NCBI lineage: Eukaryota > Viridiplantae > Streptophyta > Magnoliopsida > Asterales > Asteraceae > Helianthus > Helianthus tuberosus. The sequence continues at coordinate 10,360,082 of CM060362.1, forward strand.
ATATTTAGAAAGGAAATTTTGTGCTTCCGCGTCTGACAACACATTGACTCTGACTACTTGAAGTAGGGAAGTATCCGCAGTTAGTGTGCAAACTTTTGAATCTCGTGATGTCAACAACAACTTGACGCCTTTTGGCAAAGGACTTGTTAGTCCAATATCCTTGATTTCAACCTTCTCCCACACATCATCTAATATAACTAGAATCTTTTTTTTATCCTCTTCTAACTTTTTTTTAAATATTCTTTGGAGAGTATCAGCCCTTGCTTCTACAGTCGCTTCACGTATACCTTCACCTCCTAATTGTATGGCTATATCATTCTGAATAGAAAACATATTAGGATTTCGCCCAATAGTTACTTTCACAAAGAAATCAAACATCTTCTTGTCATTTGCAACTTTTTTGAGTTGTTCCATCATGGTGGTTTTTCCTACACCACCCATTCCACACAAGGCTATCACTTGACTCTTGTTGTCGTCTTGTTGAAGGAGCTTCAATGCATCGTTGAACGGCACGTCTCTTGACTTGAAGTCATCTCCACCTGGTGGCAATGATAATGGTGTAGAAGTGGTGAAGGATGTGGCTCTTCCAGTAGCCAATGGAGCATCAGTCCAATTAAACTTAGAATTTTCTGAAATAAGTTCTTGGATCCTCATAGTAGCCTTGGAAGCCTTTCTTCCGGCTCGGTACCTATTTTTCATGTGTATACATCCAATGTCGTCATTTGAGATGCATTCAACTTCATGCTTGACCTTCTCAACCTCTCCCAACCAAGCCTCTACACGAGCAGGTATCTCCTTATCATATGTTTCGTTTCTGTTCTTGCGGTTTATAACATCAGTGCTTTTAGCCACCAAATCTTCCAATTTAGCTTTCATGCCCGTAACATGTTTTGTAGAGCAAAACACATATCCTAGGTGTTTCGTGATATGACGTGCAATAAATTTCACAACAGGAGCAACGACTTGGTCATATAAAAACTGCTCCATTTTCCTGATCGAGACCAACAAATCACGCAAACATATCAACAAAAACAAGTTAGTCTAGTTTCAACTTCAAAAGTTAAATATTGCAAGAACACACAATAAGAAAGTCAATTATCAAGTGATTTAGGGCCTTCAATAATCGAAAATGAAATCTTACTTACAAAGTTTATTTAATTAGAATATTGTCATACTAAATAAAATAAAAAAGAACGCAATCATACAGTTATGTACATGATCTTAATGTGAATTCAATACAATACTAGTTTTAAGCACTGAACTATGGGTTGGAAGAAAAAACCAAAACCACATCATCTTAATGTGAATTTAATACAATACTAGTTTTAAGCACTGAACTATGGTTGGAAGAAAAAACTAAAACCACCAATCATGTCTAGATCAAGTGGTAGAAGGCTTGCATTTCTACTGGGAGAGCAAGTTTAACTCCTACTTGGTGCAAAGTGAGGCATTGGTGGGCAATGATAGGAGACTCGGGGATACCTGGGTTCGATCCTTGATTTTACCGGTAATTTCACGATCATGCCTATGGGCGGGCGGGTTACCGGGTTTTCCCAGGAATTGGTGGTGAACTTGGGTTACTCTCGGAGTACTCGGTTTGGTCCAGTGGGTGTCCCGGGAGTGCTGGGGATTGATCCTGTTGGCCGTTTAAAAAAAAAACAATCATACTAAGACTTTAACTCTAATGGGGTGTTTGGTTTGCGGAATGATTTGGAATTGGAATTTGTATAGGAACTAGAATTTGAAGAAATTGGATTTGGAATTTAAACATTCCAATTGGAATTGGAAACTGTTGGAATTGGAATCTCAATTCCATTTTTGTTGTGTTTGGTTGTCAAATGAATTTGGAATCCATCACCCCGGCATCCACAACCACCAGTTCGGGTCGAAACGGTTCGGGTCGAAACGGTACGCGTCGAAACGGTTCGATTCGAAATGGTACGGGTCGAAACGGTTCGCGTCGAAACGGTTCGATTCGAAATGGTACGGATCGAAACGGTATGTGTCGAAACGGTACGGGTCGAAACGGTACGCGTCGAAACGTTACAGGTCGAAAGTGTTCGCGTCGAAACAGCCAGAGTCGAAATTGTTCGCGTCGAAACGGTTCGGATCGAAAAGGTACGGGTCGAAACGGTTCGGATCGAAACGGTACGGGTTGAAACCGTGCGGGTCGAAACGGTTGAAGATTCCAATGAATTTACTTTAATTACTTCATATATAGGAAGGATTTTGAATTTCTTTACTTAAAGGAATTTTGTAACACCCCGAAAATATAAAACTTCATATTTAAATTATAAAGTATAAAATAAACAAAAATAAACTAACTAGAAATAAATAACCTAGTTAGTCAAGAGTCTAGTTATAACAAAGGAACTTGATTAAAACATTTAAAGTTTAAAACTTGGCATTAGTTGGAGGGCCAAAAGTGTTAAGGTGGAAACTTGATTTATAAAACAAAAATAAAAATTTACCAAACACACACTAGGTGTGTGTCTGGGTCGATCAAGAACACAGGGGGCGACCAAGACTCCCCTCAAAACCCTAGCTCTTGCATTTTCACCAAATTGAAGGCTCAAATCCGTTCCAAATCGAAATCCAATCATAGATTAGTAATCACCTCGACGAAGGGATCATAAGGTATACAAATTTCACCATCTAGCTTCATCTTGATTTTTGGATGAATTCATGAGAATCGAAATCTGAGCTTGCATGATCAAGTTTGGATGAAATTAGGAATGAACTTATGTCTAAGAGTGAACCCTAGTCATTTACTTGTTGAATTGATGTTCAAAAATTATGAATTTATAATCATCCACTCATATGTCAAGTGGGTTTTGTAGAATTATGTTAAACACTAGGATTATCTTTGTTAACTTAGTGTATTTGAGCTCTATGAGGCAAAACCAGATTTGTTGATATGAAAATTTGTCATGAACATGTGAAATGATGTTTAATTCTTGGTTAAATAGTTAGTCAAGAACTTGATTTTGAATTGTATGAAATCATGCTCATTAGGTGTTTGATATAATGCCTAAGAGAAGATAAATGTTGAGAAATTGGACTAAAAACGCATATTTGATTTGTGTGGTAAATTATGCGTTATATACTATAAGAGAGTTCTAAACAACTATGGTTGAACTCTATAGGCAAGGAAATCGGAACGTCAAGCGGACAAGCTAGTGGCGACACGCGTTTGAAGGGAAAGCTTTGAAGGTACGTAACCATGGTTTCGTTACATTATGTTTGTTATGTATTTTTACTAGTAGACTTGAATTTAGAATAGTGTATGAATCCGGATGTCTAGTTGAAGTGACGAAGTTCACTAAATGAGTAAATGGGTTAAATGTTGGTTAGAACAAGTTTGGTATGTTGTAAAATGGTGGTTCCCATTAAACAACCAAACGGGTCAAACAATAGTTGAATTGTAGAATAAAAGTTGTGTTGAATTAAAGCGATAATGTTCGTTATATTGAATAATAGGTCAAGAATTTGTTAGAACTCGTTGGTAGTCATCATAATGGAGGATTCCGTAGATGAGCCAAACGGGTCGAATAATCAAATAATGCGTGGCTAATGCTTCGAAATATGGTTAGTAGGTCTTTTGTTATTGTTGATAAATGATATATTAGAATACGAGAATTTAGAGTGTTGGTTTGTTAGAATGATAAAGTCCATAAGAGTAAACTAGACGGGTCATTAAAAGAAGGTATGAATCGAATAACGGTAGTACCTCACTTGTAGATTTTGTGCCCAAGTGACGGGTAGCGAAATACTGAATACACAAACCGGTGATGGGAGCGTGAGTGTTGAAAATGAGAAATCCGATATTTGGGTTTAGGGTGAAATAAATAAAACAGTCAAAACATAAACTTGCAGTGACTACCGTAAGTTACGGTATCCACCGTAACTTACGGTAGAGATCAAAAGTCTTACGGTGGTCCACTACTGATTTACGGTAGACCAGAGTCATCCAGCAACTACCGTAACTTACGGTTGATACCGTAAGTTACGGTAGAGCCTGGAATTCTTTGTTAAATCTTGCATATTATGGCTATTCGAATCCGTTTCTAAGCGCAGTTTCGATTAAGCAATAATTCCAAGAACTCTAATACTAATTTTTGTTAAACAAATCTCCAGTTTTCAGGTATTGCAAGTATGTGGATAATGATCAAGTTGATGCTTCAAGAACCGAACACAAAACTTTTGGATGCTTCCGCACTAAATAAATCTAACTAAATTATGTAGTTTTGTAATCATTACTGAATGACTTATGTTTGAAACTATTTATTAACTATGTTAATCACTATGATGAAGTATAACTTAGTTTACCAACTAAGTTTTTGTTAATTAAAGTTTCGTCTTTTACAATTTATGTATTTCTTATGAAAATAAAAAGACGGGTGCTACAAGTTGGTAATCAGAGCTCAAAGTTGTCAACAAAGTGTTCGGTTCAAGCTTGATCGATCGTCCGGTAAGAATTAATTGCTTTAGTAGACTTACTAGAATACTAGAAAAAGGAAATTTGATTTGATATGCACTGAAAAAGTGCACTAAACATAAATGGTTTAAGCAAGTGAAGAACTTGGCTAAATCAAAATGAATGACGCATATGTTATAGATGAAATGTTTAACAATTAGTATAAACATTTCAGTTTTAAGATGACGGAAAGATGGGAGGATTGTATAAATACGCTCGAACCAGGGAAAATACACTAAGTAAGAAAAGTAAGGCAAGATATACACTTGACCAAACCAAAAAAGAATAACACATTACTTATGATTGAGTGAGAGTGATATAAATTTCCGTATAATAAGATGGAAATGAATTAAATAATTATTGATTAACCATGATGGATGTTTCAGTTAAAGAAATGTCAGGAGTAACCGGAGATGATTCGACATCTCAATTGACTGAACAAATCAAAGCTAAGATTTCCGAGGCAGTCGGAAAAGCTCTAGAAAGTAGTCTATCACAGTATATTGATAGATTACAAACCACAATCGTGCCGGTGGTGGACGATATGATGGCTGAATTGAAAGACAGCATATTACAAGAAATAGAAGAAAGGAGGGTGTTGGATATGAATCTAAGTTCCGTAAAGAAATCCAAGTCTAATAAAGCTCCCAAGAAAGGAGTTACAAAAAGTGTGTTACATCAGTGTAGATTTTGTGGAAAATTTCACAAGGGCACATGTGGTAAGCCAAGACATAAGAAGTCTAAATGTCCAGAGAGGCTTGGAACCAAGGACACCACCAACACAAAGTCTGATGCCCAGAAATCAAGGACAAAGTTGTTTTATATAACAGCCACATAGGCTAAAGCTGAACATGATGTCGTTTCAGGTATACTCTTGTAAATTAAATTTCAGTGTGAAATTTTAATTATTACGAGTGCAAATAAATCGTTTGTTTTATATCGATTTATTCAACATCCTACATTCGCGTTAACGAAATTACCTATGCTTTGAAAAAAAAAATAGAAATAGGTAATAATAAAAGTTCTATTGTTTATAAGAGGTGCTGAAACTGTACGTTGAGCATTGAGGTAAAAGTAATCTCGATAGATATTGCAATGGGAAGGAGTGTGTGTACACTCAAACCCGGAGAGGCAATGAAAGACAAGTGTCATAATGGGAAGGAGTGCGTGTACACTCGAACCCGGGAAATTTATGAAGTGAATAAATTTTGTGTTGGGAAGGAGTGTAATTACACTCGAACCCGGAAATTGCAATAACAATAAATAGCGAAGACAAGGTTATAGACTTGGCCGAACTAAATAAAACGCGTAGGAGCGTCATTTACATCAACAAACGATGTTGATAAATTTCATGCAACGATAAACAATAATAAAATTAAATGAATTAATTTTGTTATTGTTTCAATAGGATTAAGGTTAAAGATGAGAAATTAAGACTCGGACTGAGAATATCCGCGAAAAAGAAGTTAAATGAATGATACGTATTATTTGCTACTATGAATAATAAAGTATCAATAAACGCAAATTTAGAAACTTGGGTATGGATAACCATCCAAGTAATACGTTATTAATCAAACCCTCATGAGGAAGAACGATGATCACAGTGATGGATGTGATTATGTAAAAGCCTAGTAAAATAAACTTTATGAAAGTGTTAGAATAAGAAACAAGGTAAATAAAAATATAAACCAATAAACAAGAATGTTAGGGAATAAGGGTAAAGTTTGATTATCATAAGCGATGAAGTACACACGAACAAGTCAAACAAGACGAATGGAAGAATAAAAGACTTGGAGGAATAAGGGCGATGGAATGCGCTAATACTACTGAATAAATCGAAACGAAGTCTTAATGCATGCCGGAATGGTTGCTTTGATAATGAATTCGGTAAAATACCCGATTGATGGGTAGGAATACGGATATATACGTAAACCAAGGGAAAGTGTCGCTGATTAAAAGTCAAAAGACTTGGATTAAGAGTTAGGACTAAAGGACAATAAAATTTCGCAAAAACAGAAATTTTGATAGTTAAGTTCAAATATTTTAATACTGGAGGGACCGAATAAAGTATAATACTTGATATTCCAAGTAAGCGCAACCCGAATAATGAAAGTGCGAAATATTATTGAACCAATGAAACCAAAGTATTAAAAACATTAAGATAAAGAACCCGGGTAACGGATTGAAAGGAAGTATGGGCATAAACCAAATAATGGGAATGAGTGGAATAAACCGACGCGAAAACGACGTAAGAAGTCATAGAATCGGAAAGATAATCTGAAAGAAAATGAATATAGCCTTAGACTACGGTCAAGGTCAGATGAGTTTCAAAAGCGAAAATAAATTATTCTAAACATATAAAGGGGTGCCTTGACGCCTTATGTATATATATATATATATATAATTAAATAAAGACACAAGTAGAGGATGATCTACGGGATCACTATAACCTTCGGGTTATAAACAATATAAAGGTCTACCGGGCCAAAATGACCCTCGGGTCACAAATAAAAAGAAACAAACCAGAGGGTCTCATCTTGAAAGGGGGAAGATCTAATAAAATAGCCTACGAGGCAAAGTGAGGGAACCTACGGGTCACTTGGGGTTGAGCATGGGGACTGGTTACAATTCCCCGCGCAATATAATAACGGAAAAGAATAAATTCTTGTCGTCAATTCCTGGATATGAGTAATTGACACAAGTTAAAGAGATGGACGTTAAACTAAAATTCAGTTTTAGTAAGAAGTGGCGTTTAACAAATATGAATATTATAGAAAAATTAGAAAATAGTTAATATTGAAGAACATAGGCCTCAACTCCGATAGGTGTGAGACGCTATGTTCGAGAGAAGATTCTTGATAATGAAAAGCTTATAAAAATAAAAAAAAAATAAAAAAATAAAAACTTAAACTTGACGTGATGCGATGCGATCACAGTCACAAGAGTGATATAGAAATACAAGATATAATCATGTCGTAACGTGAGTTACGGGATAGGAGATCATGAACTCATGTAAGGCCGAATATGGCAATGTGGAAGACCCGAATAACGGAGTGTGGAATGACGGTGATTAATCAATCTAGCCGACAAGACCTTCCAGAGTCAAGATAGTGACGTGACTTATACAAAACACTTGTCAGTATAAGACTAGTATGGGGCGAACATGTTAATGAACTCATACTATCGAGTAGTAAATTGACAACCCAGTCAAAAAGGGTGACAAAGCTAGGAAATAAGTGATAAAAGGTTATGGTCCAATAGGACATGTGCCTAAAAGGCGCAAATGTCAATACGAATAAAAAACCTTCTGCCGGAAAAGAAAGAATGCCTTGAAAAACGAGACAAAGATAGTTAGGTCTAAACCAACGGACTACTTAAAGAAGGTTTCGGGGACGAAACCCCTTTTAAGGGGGGTGGACTTGTAACACCCCGAAAATATAAAACTTTATATTGAAATTATAAAGTATAAAATAAACAAAAATAAACTAACTAGAAATAAATAACCTAGTTAGTCAAGAGTCTAGTTATAACAATGGAACTTGATTAAAACATTTAAAGTTTAAAACTTGGCATTAGTTGGAGGGCCAAAAGTGTTAAGGTGGAAACTTGATTTATAAAACAAAAATAAAAATTTACCAAACACACACTAGGTGTGTGTCTGGGTCGATCAAGAACACAGGAGGCGACCAAAACTCCCCTCAAAACCCTAGCTCTTGCATTTTCACCAAATTAAAGGCTCAAATCCGTTCCAAATCGAAATCCAATCATAGATTAGTGATCACCTCGATGAAGGGATCATAAGGTATACAAATTTCACCATATAGCTCCATCTTGATTTTTGGATGAATCCATGAGAATCGAAATCTGAGCTTGCAAGATCAAGTTTGGATGAAATTAGGAATGAAATTATGTCTAGGAGTGAACCCTAGTCATTTACTTGTTGAATTGATGTTCAAAATTTATGAATTTATAATCATCCACTCATATGTCAAGTGGGTTTTGTAGAATTATGTTAAACACTAGGATTATCTTTGTTAACTTAGTGTATTTGAGCTCTATGAGGCAAAACCAGATTTGTTGATATGAAAATTTGTCATGAACATGTGAAATGATGTTTAATTCTTGGTTAAATAGTTAGTCAAGAACTTGATTTTGAATTGTATGAAATCATGCTCATTAGGTGTTTGATATAATGCCTAAGAGAAGATAAATGTTGAGAAATTGGACTAAAAACGCATATTTGATTAGTGTGGTAAATTATGCGTTATATACTATAAGAGAGTTCTAAACAACTATGGTTGAACTCTATAGGCAAGGAAATCGGAACGTCAAGCGGACAAGCTAGTGGCGACACGCGTTTGAAGGGAACGCTTTGAAGGTACGTAACCATGGTTTCGTTACGTTATGTTTGTTATGTATTTTTACTAGTAGACTTAAATTTAGACTAGTGTATGAATCCGGATGTCTAGTTGAAGTGACGAAGTTCACTAAATGAGTAAATGGGTTAAATGTTGGTTAGAACAAGTTTGGTATGTTGTAAAATGGTGGTTCCCATTAAACAACCAAACGGGTCAAACAATAGTTGAATTGTAGAATAAAAGTTGTGTTGAATTAAAGCGATAATGTTCGCTATATTGAATAATAGGTCAAGAATTTGTTAGAACTCGTTGGTAGTCATCATAATGGAGGATTCCGTAGATGAGCCAAACGGGTCGAATAATCAAATAATGCATGGCTAATGCTTCGAAATATGGTTAGTAGGTCTTTTGTTATTGTTGATAAATGATATATTAGAATACGAGAATTTAGAGTGTTGGTTTGTTAGAATGATAAAGTCCATAAGAGTAAACTAAACGGGTCATTAAAAGAAGGTATGAATCGAATAACGGTAGTACCTCATTTGTAGATTTTGAGCCCAAGCGACGGGTAGCGAAATACTGAACATGCAAACCGGTGATGGGAGCGTGAGTGTTGAAAATGAGAAATCCAATATTTGGGTTTTGGGTGAAATAAATAAAACAGTCAAAACATAAACTTGCAGTGACTACCCTAAGTTACAGTATCCACCGTAACTAACGGTAGAGATCAAAAGTCTTACGGTGGTCCACTACTGATTTACGGTAGACCAAAGTCATCCTGCGACTACCGTAACTTACGGTAGATACCGTAAGTTACAGTAGAGCCTGGAATTCTTTGTTAAATCTTTCATATTATAGCTATTCGAATCCGTTTCTAAGCGCAGTTTCGATTAAGCAATAATTCCAAGAACTCTAATACTAATTTTTGTTAAAAAAATCTCCAGTTTTCAGGTATTGCAAGTATGTGGATGATGATCAAGTTGATGCTTCAAGAACCGAACACAAAACTTTTGGATGCTTCCGCACTAAATAAATCTCACTAAATTATGTAGTTTTGTAATCATTACTGAATGACTTATGTTTGAAACTATTTATTAACTATGTTAATCACTATGATGAAGTATAACTTAGTTTACCAACTAAGTTTTTTGTTAATTAAAGTTTCATCTTTTATAATTTCTGTATTTCTTATGAAAATAAAAAGACGGGTGTTACAAGTTGGTAATCAGAGCTCAAGGTTGTCAACAAAGTGTTCGGTTCAAGCTTGATCGATCGTCCGGTAAGAATTAATTGCTTTAGTAGACTTACTAGAATACTAGAAAAAGGAAATTTGATTTGATATGCACGGAAAAAGTGCACTAAACATAAATGGTTTAAGCAATTGATGAACTTGGCTAAATCAAAATGAATGACGCATATGTTATAGATGAAATGTTTAACAATTAGTATAAACATTTCAGTTTTAAGATGACGGAAAGATGGGAGGAGTGTATCAATACGCTCGAACCCGGGAAAATACACTAAGTAAGAAAAGTAAGGCAAGATATATACTTGACCAAACCAAAAAAGAATAACACATTACTTATGATTGAGTGAGAGTGATATAAATTTCCGTATAATAAGATGGAAATGAATTAAATAATTATTGATTAACCATGATGGATGTTTCTGTTAAAGAAATGTCTGGAGTAACCGGAGATGATTCGACATCTCAATTGACTGAACAAATGAAAGCTAAGATTTCCGAGGCAGTCGGAAAAGCTCTAGAAAGTAGTCTATCACAATATATTGATAGATTACAAACCACAATCGTGCCGGTGGTGGACGATATGATGGCTGAATTGAAAGACAGCATATTACAAGAAATAGAAGAAAGGAGGGTGTTGGATATGAATCCAAGTTCCGTAAAGAAATCCAAGTCTAATAAAGCTCCCAAAAAAGGAGTTACAAAAAGTGTGTTACATCAGTGTAGATTTTGTGGAAAATTTCACAAGGGCACATGTGGTAAGCCAAGACATAAGAAGTCTAAATGTCAAGAGAGGCTTGGAACCAAGGACACCACCGACACAAAGTCTGATGCCCAGAAATCAAGGACAAAGTTGTTTTATATAACAGCCACAGAGGCTAAAGCTGAACCTGATGTCGTTTCAGGTATACTCTTGTAAATTAAATTTCAGCGTGAAATTTTAATTATTACGAGTGCAAATAAATCGTTTGTTTTATATCGATTTATTCAACATCCTACATTCTCGTTAACGAAATTACCTATGCTTTGAAAAAAAAATAGAAATAGGTAATAATAAAAGTTCTATTGTTTATAAGAGGTGCTGAAACTGTACGTTGAGCATCGAGGTAAAAGTAATCTCGATAGATATTGCAATATGAAGGAGTGCGTGTACACTCGAACCCGGAGAGGCAATGAAAGACTTGTTACTTTTTATACCCCTTTTCCGTATAATCACATTTAAACTTGTCATATTTACTCCCTAAGCAAGTAATATTTTTTTTAAAGTATTCTTTTTTGTTACAAAACAAATTCAAAAGTGTAAAAATATATTATAGACGTTTTTCTAAAAAAATGTTTATTTAAAAAACCATATTTTTTAAAAGGTTTTCAGATATCTTTTACACTTTCTCAAATAGTATTTTGATTATGTTTTCTTTTATTGAAGATCTTTACAAATTACTAATAACGTTTTTCATATAAAAATAATAATAATAATAAAGTTTTGAATTTTATTTTTAAAAAAAGTCTACATTATATTTTTTTCATCGTCTAGTTTGTATTTTAAATGTCTTATATTATTATTTTTAATATTTTAAAATGTTTTTATTATTATTTTGGAACTACTTGAAGTGGGTATCTGATGCGTGGTCGAAAACCGATGATTTTTTGTAATTAAGTTTATGCTTTTACGTGACTTTTGGTTTCAAATGACCTACTTTTGATTACAAAAAAATCCACATATATTTTTGAAATCAACTAGTTTGATATATTTTTTAAATGAAGAAGAGAAAAATATTTGTGAATCAACCCTATCCACTTGTTTTGCTTTAGAAAAGTGTTCATTTCGATCTAAGTCTTAAACTGGTTTTAACTTGTTTATAACATATTCTTTACAGTAATTAAATTTGAATTTATATAGATTGTTAATTTATAGTTTGATAAAATAATTTTAGTATCTATTGTTTATTTGTTTACTTTACATGGATGGGCTGTAAACGCTATTTTAAAAGATTTTTTTTTACTTTTTAGATAAATAAAAATTGTTAATTGTTTTATAAACACGTCTAAATTATTAAAAAAATATAAAAGTAAGACCTTTAAAATAAAAACTAGACGAGGAAAAAACATAATATAGACTTGTTTTCAAAAAGAAAGTTCAAAACCTTTTTTATTATTTTTATAAGAAGAAAAATGTTATTATTTATTTGTAAAAATGTTCAATAAAAAAACATAATCAAAATACTATTTAAGAAAGTGTGTTTAGAAATAATATATGAAAACTTTTAAAAAAATATGATTTAAATAAAAATTAAAAAAAACGTCAGTAATCATTTTTTACACTTTTGAATTTGTTTTGTAACAAAAAGAATATTTTAAAATTATGATTTGTATAGAGGGTAAATATTGAAAATTTTAATTTGATTTTATAGAAGAGGGGTATAAAAAGTAATAAGAGAGGGTGTATTTAGCATACCCCTAAATAAAAATGATGTACACGTGTAAGTTCATCAGCCCCTCCTTTTATTTTTACTCAATTAGTAGTTGTATATTTAAACCGGTCTTCATACAGCTATTACCCCAACGAGTCTCTCGTGTGGGGGCAGTATGGTTTCCGGGGGAAGGTTAGCTAGCGCGCCGGCCGGGGCCCGATAGAACATCGCGTTCGGTGAGCGGGGCTGATGGGAGCTTGTCTTCGACAAGCTCTCAGTGACCTATTACTGATCAGTACATAGAAAGTCACCCTTCAAAAAAATATTAGTAGTTGTCTATATAGTTGACACGTGTCGTCGTGAGAGTTATTAGGTTTTTTTCTTTCAATATCACGCTTCCTCTTTACAAAAGTCTCTCACCTGTGTCTTTTCATCTAAATTCTCACAAGTGCATTACAATATGAAATTCGATCCGTGAATGGATACGAAGAAATCGAAGCACGGACTTGCACCATCAAATTGAAAACGCAGTAGCTGTAGCAGCAGTGGATTTTGTTTTCGGATAAAACACCCTCCGCTTCCTGGTATTTCTTCCGTGCCCTAATTTTATGCATTAATCATCAAATGAGCTCCTGAATCATCTGCTTTTTTGTGAATTTCTATCCAATAGGGTTCTTCCTTGTTAATATAATAATATTTTTGGTTATGAGTTACTGATGATGTATGTATTATTCTATGATTGGGTTTGCTGGTATTTGTGTATTTCTGACGAAATTATGTTTTTGTTTGAATAGTTGGTACTTAAATTGGGCGTTTTTAGGGTTTTCTATACAAATAGAACAATCTTGTAGGATATCATGGAGTTTCTGTAAGTGTATGATTTTCAACACATCTGCTGGAAGTGACAGGTTGGGTAACAGTTTACAACAGGTTCGGGTCAAATGGTTAACTTTTACATGGGTCAAACCACTGAGGTCCGTTTGGTTGTTAACACACCTTCTGTCCAAAGTTGAGTTGAATATTATATAAAAAGTTAATAGGTAAGTCTTTTGATAGAGGGTCAACCCACTTGATTTGTATCAGTACTTGAGTTTAGATTGTGAAATTCACTTCTTATATATAACTTTGCATTGGCATTTAAAGTTGCATACCTTTTCATAACTTTCCTTGCAGATCAAACAGAAAAATACTTGTGTTGGTTTGTTTTAAAAAACAAGGTTTAAATTTTTAAAGTTATATTTTTTTACCTGGATAACGAGTCAAACTAAGTACATGATAAAACTTAACTGAAACAACAAGTGTGGTCGGGTTACCCAAATGCTTACAATATGAAACTGGTCAATTCAGGTTTATTATTGTGGTAACGGGTCAAACAAATAAAGTACTAAAAGATCAGCTAAAATGAAACGGGTCAGACGCATTAGATGAATGATCAACCAGAATTAGCCTATTATGTGTTCAAGACTTGAGAGATACTCGTTATCGGCTCGGTTAAAAGCTCAAACGAGCCGAGCTTTAACGAGCCCAAGCCTGAGCTCGAACCTGAATTAGAGCTCGTTTAGTTATCGAGCCCGAGCTCGAGCCTGACATACAAAGCTCGTTTAAGCTCAAGAGCCCAAACAAAAATTTATTTATTTTTTATATAATATAATAATAATGACGATAACATTGGCGAGTCGAACTCGAGCCGAGCTTTGGCTCGTTTAAGCGATATTGAAGCGAGCTCAAGCCGAGCTTTTAGCTGGTTTTAACTCTCGAGCCGAGCTCAAGCTCAAATAAGTAGGCTCGAACCGAGCCGAGCTCGAGCTTCATAAAAACATGACGAGCGGCTCGATTACACCCCTAAGTTCAAGTGCTAACTTCCTAAATCTTTTCAAAATAAATAAAAAGATTATATTATTATTTTAAAAATATAGCTTTAAGTTTATATATATTCTATTTATGAAAATGGATCACAGCTTAATATCTTGCAAGGGCTAGGGACAAGCAGCATCACAGACTAAATGATATTGTTTATTTTTCTTTTTTTTTTAACCTTAATCCGGTATGTATTTTGGTGTGTTTAATAAGAACTGAATTTGGGTTGTCTTTTAATTTGTTTAAATTTTTATTTATGTTTGACAATGTGTGGCCTTCCGATTTTTGTTTGGTTTACTTACGAATTAACTCAGAAATGGTTGTTTGCTTTACTTATGAGTTAATTCAGAAATGGTTGTTTGATACTATGTTGGATGTTGCATTTTGGTTTAGTGTTGTTTATTTTGGTTAATTAATGATTAGTATGGATTACTTCTAGTTTTTGATCACTCTGATCAATGTTGGTAAAACAGAGATTAAATCAACAATAAGAACAAGGTTTTGGGGCAATTTTATAATGGATGCTTAGACCATGCGTAGTGGGGCGTTTTTTTTAAAAAAATTGCCCAATCACGCCCAATAACGCCCCTTCTCCACTACACCTGGGCGTGATTGGGCGTTATCTTGCAAACAATGCTCCTTGGCGTGGTTTGAAAAACGCCGAATGGGGAAAAGGTTGGCCAATCACATTAGAGATTCCATTTGCTTGGCCAATAAGATTTTTAGGTGTTTTTTCTTATTTTATTTTACTACAAAACATATTGCCCAATAATGCCCCATCTCCACTACACCCATTTTAGAAAACGCCCAATAATGCCCCCTTGTTGACTGGACCGCCACATGGCGCAAAACGCCCTAGGGTGGGGGCATTATCTTCCCCTTCCACTACACATGGTCTTATAGGGAAATTGAAAACAGAAATAAAAGGTGCTCTAATGAAAATGGCTACTGCTGCTAAATTAAATACCAAAAGAAACATGATAAAATGAAACCCACTCTTGCATACCTCCTGTTAACTACTTTTATACTTTTATTGAGTATCATGTTGATGATGATGATATTTTTAAAAAAATAAGTATTGATACTAATTACAATTTTGTATTTTTATACTATGTGTTTTACGTATTTTTATTTAACACCTACATTTACAAAAGATATTGTTAGTTCAGCCCGTGTTTTACACGGGTAACTAACCTAGTAATCGTAATATACTCATATGGTCAATTATCAAAGTGGATTGTTTATTTGTTTAAACAAAATTACCCTTCTGTTAAAAATAATTACATTTTTATTACTTTATTACCTTTTATTACTGTCTAACTATTTTATGTTCTTATTTTTGTTTTGTTACATGCAACTTTGGAGTTGGGTTTGGCTTGAACCTGACAACAACTTTGGAGTTAGGCTTGGACTTGACAACTGCTGCTAATGGGCTGGATACACGGAGAAGTTGTTAGAGAGTCTTGTCTTCATATGAGATGTATTCATCACACATGTGCACAAAATATCTCTCAGTTCCTTTTTCTTCTCTCTCTCTTAGGGTTTGGTCAGTTCTTGTAGATCTTGTGTTGAGATCGAGTGTTCATAGCTTAGATCTGTTTTAGAGAGTACAGATCATCGTGTTGATGATCTGCAGGTAAGGTTGTGAGAGATTGTTGTGTCTGTTTCATCTTCAGTTGTTTCTATATTGTCTGGATTAAATTGTGTTAAGAATAATAAACCGTTTCTTCATTGGATCCATGTATTTTTGACACCTTCCTGTCAATGATACTTGTCATTTCCACCTCGCGTATGCTTCGCACGGAAATTCTGCCTTGTACATGATCCAAGCACTTGAAGTTGAATGCATTTTTTTAGTTTAAACAAAGTCGAATGATTTTAAGAGAACAATGAAATTATTTACCGTAGCAGACGTTTTTATCCTTTAGATAAATTCCCCTTTTTTTCCCCAAAACTTAAAAAGTACAAATTTAGACACACTATCGAAACAACTGTTGGGAAACACAAAATCGAAACAATTAACAAAAATACAAAGAACAAACAACTAAAAGCAATTAGAACAGCAATAAACTACAATCACACTAAACATCGAAGAACCATAATGAAAAATTAACAAGCAATCGTTTTGCAATCTTAAAAAAAAAAACAGAAAAAGAAACACATGATGTAAATTCATACATAAAGCAGAAGAACAGAATCAGAACTAAATTCATCGATAAAGCTCATTGATCAAGAAGATACCTCTCTTTTGCTTGCGATCTTCTTTCTTCAAAATCTGTGGTGAGAATTATGTACTGGAAAGTGTAAACGTAAACAAAATGATTGATAAGTGGGGTTTTATAATAGTATGATTGATAAGTGGGTTTTATGATAGTAAGTTTCATGGTTGGTCCCCGAGATTTGAGCCAAAGTTCGGTTTTCGTCCATCTTTTTTAATTTTCTGCGTTGGAATGCCAATCAAGTATCTATTTCTAATTGTATTCCTAGTCACTAATTTTTTTTTAACGGCAAATTTGGATCACTGACGGACCACTGGAGTATCATCGTGTCACCAGCGGAACCACCCGATCATATCCATCTCCACTAGGCAATAATGCCTATACACCAATTCAGGAGGAAACCCAATAAATCTGGGAAAAACCCCCCTTGTGGGAATCGAACTCATAACCTAATGGTCATAAGCCTTATCCCACCCCCAAGATACCACTAGGCTATAATGGCATGGGTAATTCCTAGTCACTAATTGAGTTGGTTTTTTTCTTTTAGTTTAGGAGCTATTTAGTTTTAATATAGTAGCACCCTAAACTAACAAATTTGTTCATGTTAGAACCTCCATCTCCATCTATATAATTTAACTAAACAACATTTTTATCTATAAATTTTGTTTATTTTTTTTAAAAACCTACCACATTCAACTCTATATCTTTATCACTATCTTACTCATAAACACTTGTTTTACTTTTTTTTTTTTAATTTCCTACACACTTATAATAAGAATATAAAGAGTTATGTGCAAACTTCTAAGAACATGCGTAGTGGTTTGAGCAATAATGCCCCCACCCTTGGGCATTTTCTGCTACGTGGCAGTTCAGTCAGCATGGGGACATTATTGGGCGTTATTGCAAAAGTGGCGTAGTGGGAATATGCCCAATAACGCCCCTTCCAATCATTACACAATTATTTTTTTTAATTAAAAACTTAAAATAGTTCATTAAATAAAAAAAAAATACAATATTAGAAATAAAAAAATAAAAACCGACTAAAATAAAAAATAATACATTAGTTTTCGTCTTCGCTTTCTTCACCCTCGTCCTCCGTTTCTTCTTCACCCTCAGATGGGACATACCGAACCGACCATGCGTGTTGTACCAAATCAACCGTTAACGTGGAATGGTACGGTTCGTAACGCAATTCTCGTGCATTGTTCACTCTTTCTTCCATTGATGCAATTCTCACCGCTAGTTGACAAGCACTCGTAACCGCCTCTTGCTCGACCTCCTCATTGGTTGATTCACCGCCATCCGCAAAAAACTCTCTATTGCAATAATTCATGATGGACGAGGAACTAGAGGAATCCATGTGTTTTTTATAAAATGAAGGTATTGTATAAGAGTGTTTAAGTGTTTTGGTTGGAAAATTTTTAGAAGTGTGTGTGTATATATATATATATATATTGGTGAGAGGTTAAAAAAGAAAAAAAAAATAAAAACTAGCCGTTAACCCCAACTAGCCGTTACCCCTTTCTCATTGGTCCACATTTGCCCCTTCCCGCGTTATTCAAAAAACGCCAAATCGTTTTTTGCCGGAGAAAACGCCCGAACACGCCTAGGGGGCGGCGTCCCGACGTTATGGGGCGTGTTTGGGCATTATTTTGGATGAAAAACGGCCGATTACGGGTGGTCTTATATGTTACTATTAAAAACAATAATTAGGGGGCCTGTAAATACCCTACAGTTTGACGCGCGGGTAATGTGTGCCCTATGAAACAATAATTGGGGGCATGTGAAAATAATAATGATAGCTTATATAGAATACCACTTTAATACCATGCGTAGCGGTTTGATGAATAATGCCCCCACCCTGAGGCGTTTCTGCCATGTGGTAGTCTAGTCAGCATGGAGGTATTATTGGGCATTTTTGCAAAAGTGGCGTAGTGGAATAATGCCCAATAACGCTCCATCTAATCATTACACAATTATTATTTTTTTAAATTAAAAACTTAAAATACTTCATTAAATTAAAAAAAATTACAATACTAGAAATAAAAAAAAATAATAACAGACTTAACTTAAAAAAAAACGGAAATAAAAAAAACTGGAAATTAAAAAACAAATAAAAACCACAGGGGCCCATTTTTAAACTTAAAATAAAACCATAGGGGCCTAGTTTGCCACTTTTAAACTTAAAAACCACAACAAAATAAAACCACAGGCACCTCCCACTCTTCTTCTTCATTTGACCGGCAACAAACTCTGGCAAGAATTTCGGCAGACCACAAAGCTCAAACCCACTCGAATCCGGCAAAAATTCCGGCTATCTCCATCTCTATCTCTTTAAACCCACATGGTCCCATCTGATTGGCCAAAAATTTGCCCTTTTCTCGTGATTCAAACAACGCCGGTGGGGTTTTTTTGCGAAAAACGCCGGATCACGCCGGAGGGGGTGGGGGAGGGCGTTTTCAGGCGTGATTGGGGGAAAACACCCAGGATCTTGCCCACTACGCATGGTCTAAATATAAAGTTATGTGCAAACTTCTAAATATAGTGATGTACTTTAGCTTCTATAGTTTTTTTCTCTATCATAGAGAAGTGATGTTTTTTTTGTTTCCTCTATTATTTTCTCTATATCTATATCTATAATAATACATTATTAAGGAGATTGGACGGCTACCTTCGTAATTTCACATCAATATTAAGGTGTCAGATGAAAATTCTCAAGTTTAACTCTCGAATTTTTACCTTCCTCTTCCGTTCTTACCGCTGCTCCTCTTTTCATTGTCGATGAGTTGTAACCCTCCATTGAAACCACGGCCTTTGAATGGCTCCTGTGTGTTCATAAGTTCATTGATTTAGAATAACATGATAATAATTTATTTGGAGCTATTTGATTCAATCTACAATTTATAATTATGCTTTAAACAATAAACAATTTAACAAACTACATTACTTGTACATATAATTGAATGCAATTATATCTTGTGTGTTTGTTGATTTAGGATATACCAGTGATGTTAATGAATGTTTGTAATTGTTCTTTGTTTTTTGTTTGTTGTTTGAGCACCCTTCTATTTCATTTCTGTACATTTCATCTCAAAATGATTAATACATTGTTGGTATTTTCTATCATGTTAGATTTACTTTTGTAGCCTTAATATGAGAATCATTTGTGTACACTTCATTTCAAAATGATTTCTGCAATTCTCTTTTGGGACCCAACTTTTTAATTCGTGGTCGGTCACTGGAATGGCAAAAAAGAAAAAAAGTGAAATTAATTTTACTCAAATGGATTAACACACAACTGACAAGGTATTTGTGAAGAGAGTAAATAATCATATGATTGCTATATGCATGAGATGTAACTTTATTTTGTTTTTCTGTAAGACTCGTACTTATAAGTTATAATGCTTAAAATATCGTTAAAATGCCTACGTTAATTACCACATTTCAAGTACCATAAAGCAGGTTATTATACAAAGCAACGTAGTAGATGGGTTACACATAATAGGTCGGCATTTGAAATTTTCAAGAAAACTTAAACAAAAAGCGGAAGTTAACAAACTTTTGGGAATTGTTCGGTTCTTGACGTGGCTTGATCTTCATATGCTCAAACTTAGCTGTTACCTACCATTAGATTTCATTCAAACAATTAATATTCAAAGTATTTGACCAGGAAACAAAAACATTTTTTCTGATTCAGGGTGGCCCCCCGCCATGCGGAAAGGTAAGCCCATTCTCTCGCATGGCGCGAGGGCTACTTACTTAACCAGATCCATTGACTGGCTCCCCCTCGCCACACGGAGGTCTCTCCTTGGCGTCGCGCGGGGGAGACACTTTTTAAGAAGGTTGTCAGTGTTTTTCCAATTTTCTTACACTCAGCTAATTTTTTAACTTTTCACTAAGTTTGTACTCAAGTTGTGTAACACCCCGAAAACGGGTTTGGTAATCATACTCCGTTAATACTAAAGGACGGGTAAAGTGCCGTTAGTAGTAAAAATAACCCGGTAAATAATTGGATTTAAATAAGAAATCCTAATATTAAATACAAACGAATCAAAGTTTTAAGGAAATTGAGTCTATAAGAGCCCGAGTTAACGAGACTTAAAATAAAAACGGTTTATAACTCCCGGGACCCACCAAGTAACTAGGAATATTAACCTAGTTAGTTAGCGTCTTGACATAATAGAACAAATATGGCTAAAATAACCAAACTATATGATTAACAAAAGTGGAGGGGCCTATGTTGTTAAAATTGAAACTTATATTATTAGTTTTAATTAAAAACAAAACCAAACACCCCCATTTGGATGTCTGGTCGATCAAGAACAGGAGAGGCGACCTCCCTCATCCTCAAAACCCTAAAATTCACTAAACCCACAAATTGTAGGCTCAATCCAAGTTGAAATCAAAATCTGAACATGGAATTGTGATCACCTCGTCAAAAGGAGTCATAAGGTATGTGAATTTCATGAGAAATCTCTAGTTGAATTTCTGGGTGATCTTAGAAAATTCGAAATTGATGGTTGCATGTTTGTTATATGGATAGAATAGGAACATAGTAGTGTCTAGGAGTAAACCCTAGACAAGTATATGTTGAAATCATGCTTAGCTCAAGTCTTTGTTGATACCAAATTCATGTATGAGATGTTTTTAGGGTTTTGATTGCAAAAGAATAGTGTTATGATGTCAAGAACAAGCTTAAACTGAAAGCTGAATTCAAACGATTCTTGATCAGAATTTACAGCCGATTTGTATTGGCTGTAACCTAGACAAAACCTGATAAAATCATGTGTTTCTTGAGTCTAAAATGTAATTCCAGGAAATATCTTTAAAACCCCACTAGAATCGCATTTTTTCGACGAAAATTGAGCGTTTTATGAATTTTTCCGTATCAAAGGTTCAAGCTGTGTTTTCTGGCAGAATTTGCCGCCCATTACGAATGTCATAACTCAATTTATGAATTGAGTTATGATCTCAAATTTGTACTGTAGAAAGTGCTAAGTGATTAGAAAAATCTCCAATTGGAATAATTTCATCAATCGGATAAACGAGGAATTTTAAATGAATTTTTCCGTAAGCTGCAGTCAGAAGTGACGAATCTGATTGCAGCTTAGTTAATGAATTTTTACGAATTTTTGGTAAAGAGTTAGATCTTGAAATTTTGACATAAGGTCTAACCCTCCGAGTGGTACACCATATAAAAAAATCATAATTTTTGAAGACTTGCAAACAGGTTAAACAGGTCAACAAAAACAACCTATTTTCAGTGATATAAAACTTGATTGTTGATGTTATAAATTATGCCCACAATGTTCATATGTTGAAACTATGAATGAAACGCGTAATTTCCTAATTGATTCAATTAGGGGTGATACGTGATAATACGGAATCTAATCATAATGTAGATTTTAGTTAATTTCACGTATCATATGATTAGAGGTAGTTAACTAGTAGAAAGTTAAAATTAACCAATGACGAAGTCGAATAATGATTTCGACATAGAAAATACGTAAGGTGGAATAGTCGTATTAGTTAATGACTAATCTAACCACCTTGTGAATGATGATGTTAGTTTGACACTAAACGAGCTAGGTGGAAGCTTGAGGACGAAGCGGGTCAAACAAATCAATAAGGAAAAGTAAGGCATAGTTTGGATGCGAGGTAAGTAAAGCTTACGCCCTCTTTTGTAAGTTATGTGTTTATTCATAGGTTGTAAATACGACAAAAGCTATATTTGAAATATGGTTCCGACACGAAATGAAACGGGTCGGGGCATATAAAATAATGATAAACCATGTTTAATGGTAAAATGGGCGAAATGGTAATTGGTCACGAGATGACATATATATAAAATGAGTTTTTGAATGGCTACTTATTAAGGTAAGCCTAAACGAATAAAAAGAGTAAAACGACGAATTAGTCATGTGTAGACGAAAAAGAGTTGAAGTTCAAAACAACACCATTTAATATTAAGCACAAAATATTTGGTAGTCTAGACCAAATGGGTCAAATGGTAATATTTATACCATTTGACAATTAACGACTAATAAGTGTATGTCGAGTCTCATGCTCGCAGGGTAATTGGTTTATGAATTAGCGAGGCTATGAATTAGCATATTATAGAGACAAGGTCTTAAAACGGGTCAATATGTTGACCCGAGCCAGGTACGCTTATATATAGATTTATAGTTAAAAGTGTTTAACTTCCCTTCACGGGTCAAAAGGAGTAGATAGGTAAAACGGGTCAAGAATTCATAAGAAACCCGTAATTTGAACCTTGCACATTAGTAAATTGATATAACGTGATATGCATGATATTTTGAATATGATTGATTGATCTTTGATATTGGTTCATATGTGACATATTAGAATTTCGAGAAACTAATGTATTGGTATGTTAGAAAGAGCGAAATCTGAATTTAGGCTTGAGTATAATGAACAAAGCAACCAAAAGATGGATTTACAGGGACTACCGTAAGTTACGGTAGTACCGTAAGTTACGGTAGAGGTCAGGAGCTTACGGTGTGAGTCTACTGGTTTACGGTGGACCATTATTGGAAATTGACCACCGTAACTTACGGTGAAACCGTAAGTTACGGTAGGGCCTGAATGTTTATAAATTTTATATAATTGTAAATTTTCAATTTTATTTCGATCGTAGTTTCGATCAAGTATCATTTCTAAGCATTCTAATATAAATGTTTATGTAAACATTTCAGTCTTAGATACTCAAGGATTATGGGTGACGAGCAAGCAACTTTTGAAGGACCGAACACATACTCTTGAAGCTTCCGCATAAATCAACTCGGTTTAAACAATGTTTATGATGTAAACTGTTTGCTAAACAACTTTTGAAATGTTTAAACGACGTACTCAATTTTGTTATGTTGTATTATTTTAAAATTGTAAAGTTTAAACAAACTCGTATTTTTACAAAGAATATGTAGTCATAATTACATGTTGTTTGTCGTATACTTTACAAAAACCATTAAATAATGACAAGGGTGTTACAAGTTGGTCCAAACCCAAACTACTCTATCTATCACTCCCACTCCTTGATCTCTTGTTTACTCTCTTATTTTTCATTATAAAATAATAACAAAAATTCATCTCATTACATAAAACAAATAATCTTGTTATATACTACATCTCTTTTTTGCTTTTCTTTTTTCCTTTAAAACATTTAGGATGACTGTAAAGTTTTATAATCTTACTTACAAAGAAACATCACCTTACAATTATGACAATGACACCCGGACAGAAATTGCCAAGTATATTCCAGCCCCATGTGTCAATTATTGAAGGATGTGGGGACACGTGAGCCCAATATGCACATAATTGTTGAAGGATGTGGGGACACGGGAGCCCAATATTCACATAATTGATAATGGCACCCACTGTAAACACACCTCTTATAATCTTATTTACATATCCCTAGTGTATATGGGTTGTATAACCTTAGACGGCTAGTATAGAATGCTATTGCACAGAAATAAATGCAGTGGAATGTTTTTTTTTTTTTTTGCATGTATACGGGCCGTATAACATGATACGAGTCGTATACAATTGTATACGAGCAATATAATGTTATATGGCCAAATGTGATTATTTTTGTGAGGTTTTGGATTTTTAAGATCTGTATACGAGCCGTATAATGTTATACGACCCGTATATAAGTTTTTTTTTGTGTAAAACCAACGGTGGGTTGTGAGAATATTGAAAGTATGATTGCTGAAGGTTTTCAGTATCCGGAGTTTGTTGGTCACATATTCGTGCGTTGCAGTTTGGAAAGATGACCGAATAGAGATCATAGCCAACCTAAATCCACGAATTCATGCGTCTGGTATTTATCAACGATGTTCTGATATCGTAAAAGTTTTCCCAGCTCGCTACCGATGTATGCCGTGTGTGTTGTCACCAGAACCCTGCCGATGTTCGTCTGTTAACTACGGGATGGTGTACTTTCGTGAACCTAAAAAAGCTTGTTGCTGGTGATTCCATCGTGTTCATGCGAGCAGATAACGGTGAACTTTACGTCGGAATTAGACGTGCTAAAAGCACAGGAATCGGTGGGAATAAGTTGATTAACAGAGGATTCATCGCGTATAAGTTGGTTTATGGGAACTGTGTCTAGCTAGGGTTTGTTGGATTGTTTGTAGCCAGGGTTCAGAATGCTTGAAATTTTATTATAAACACCTTGGTGAAAGTTATCATCTTTTAGGTCAAGTGAAGAAATGAATGGAGGAATATATTTTACTTATTTTATGTTTAATATATGAAGCATATTATATGAGTTTTTAGATGGTGTTTCTAAGGTTTAATTGCCTTGTGTAACTTTAATTGACATCTATCATTGACATTTATGCACCGAACGAGATTCTTCGAGAACTAGAAAATGAGAGAATACAGAACGAGATTCTTCGAGAACTAGAAAAGGAGAAAATACGGAACGAGATTCTTTGTGAACTAGGTATGAAATCGGGTAGCAAGAAGATGAAGAAGACGGCGTAAGAAAGGAAAGAAACATTAGAAACAATGTTAATTAACAAGTTTTTGGTTGAAGTTTGAGTAATTGTAATTGGTGATTAGGACTTTGTTATGGTTTGGTAGGTTTTATTTTGAAACGTTGTGTTTAAGGTTTCTTGTTATGAAAAGTCCTTCTTTTGAAGTCTAATTTTGGGTGGAAAAGATTTCAACATTAATTAATGTCCATGAACCATGAAACAACTCATCCCCCTTTTGTTAAGCATATATACCCACCCATCCACACACACTATTTCACCCACACTCTTCACCTTCTTCCACTGGAAAATCAACAATCTTCTGCCGAAAAACAAACCATCATGGCTTAAGCTTTTGGTATTTATATAATATCCATTATCCCCTTGGTGGTTTCTATACCCATCCCCACACGACATGGCGTTTAAACCCTTGAATCCCAACGCTTCTCCTTACATTCCTCATCATTTCTTGAATTCGAGTTCATTAAGAAGTAATGACTGCTGACTAATTGCAAGACTGTTTGTCAGGCTTCCAATGCTCACACAGGGTGATAAACAACACTGATCTGGAATTGGAGAATCGTTGTGGGTGGTAGTTACCCAGTCTTCTCCCGCCTTGGTAGTTGTTACCATATGGTAGTTGTTACCATATCCTGCCGCCTTGGTAGTTGTTACCATATCCTGCCGCCTTGGTAGTTGTTACCTGTAACACCTAGAAAATTCACGTCCTATAATGTGTTGACACGTGTCATAAAGTTTGAACGTGTGAAAGAATGTTATAAAAGGACTAAAGTTGACAAACATGGAAAGTATGTGATTATACGGATTCTAAGTGTCAACAGTGAATAAATATACTTCATAATAACCCTACATGATGTTCATAACATCAAACGAATAAATCATGGATCATACGAAGCTAAAAGTGAGAGATTACAAACTACAGGGGTTAAATGTGTCAACATGTTAAAGATGTACCTCTGAGTGACCTTTTGACAAACCCAAAGCTTTGTAAATATAAATTATGCTCACTAGAATGCGCGATTAAAATTTCATAAAGTTTCGTTATCGTATGAGAAAGTTATGGCCAAATTCGTGTGCGAGGGGTTAAAGTGCAAACATTGAAAGTTAAGACTTTTCGGGTTAACCGGAAGTGTTCAGGGACTTGGCAAAGTGGGTATAAGTCCTAAAGCCCTTGTGGGTAAATGTAAGGGGGTTAAAATGCAAGAAATAACCCTAGTTGCCCCTTCGTGAAGCCAAAGGTCAAGCTGCAAAACAATTAAAATGGAAAATCTGATGTCGCAGGGCCAGGCGGCCCGCGTTAGAATCGGAAAAGTGGGAGGTGGGCCGCGTGGGATGCCCAGAACCAGAAAAACAGGCTGTTGCTTGTTATGCGCGATTTTAACCCATTTAGCCGGTTTTTCTCACATGTGGACGACCCCTAGGCACCTCCTAACATCTAGGATCAGGTGTTGATCAGTTGTGGTGGGTGCTAGACCTTGTTGTCAACCAATCATGGTGATTGAGTTCACTATATAAGGACTTCAAGTGCACAAGCATTCCTCACACGTTCAATTGCATATCTGATCATTCCTGGAGCTCTCAAGCAGGTCCATTTGATCTTAAGTCGTGCATAGGACTTCAGTAAGTGTTCTTGTCCTTCTTTAGTTGAGTTTAGCATGTTTAATTAGCTAAAAGTCAAACCGTCGTAATTACGGTTTGACTTCGAGATTAGTCAATAATGGCTCAGTCATATCTCGAATTAAAAGTAGTTATGAGTTGGTATTTATGAGGGTAATAAAACCCCAAAAGGGTTTCCCCTGATCACCACTCTAACCAGGTCAAAAGTCGGGTCAAACTTATAATTAAAAAGTCAACAAGATGCTTAAAATGTCATTTATGCATAATTAGCTATCTAGAACATTTACAACCTGTTTGATCATTGTTATAACTTAGTAATAAGTATAAGAACATGTCCGAACATGTTCAACCCGACTATTTCCTGTTTAGACCCGGTTCGGAACCGAAAGTCACATAGTTTGACTTTCACTTTGACTTTCAGTTCTGACCAGTTTAGGTATGTTTTAGAAATGCCTCAGAGCTTAAATTGGATTAGGTTACTTGTTAGAACAGCCCTCTGTGATTACACACCTTGGTTCACTAGTTATCCAATTAATATGCATATTTCCGTTAATTGCTCATATGTTGACCATTATGCCCTTATTACCTTAAAACATGATTTATGAAAATGTAAAAGTGTAGAAACCTTAGTTACTGATATATAAACTTGTATGCAAAGTTTGACATCAGTTTGACTTATAGATTAAGAGTTATGCTCAATATCGCAAAATTAAAGCTTTTTGTTAATAAAACGGCGTAATTCGCATATAGCCTAGTTAAGCCTACTTTTTGGTATCAAACTTAATACCCACTGACGTAATATATTATTTTGGGATTTTTAAAGATTTTTAATTAATTATAGGCTGAGCATAACTAGTAGTCGTAGGCTTAATCCGGTAATTGTCGGTTTTGCCCTTACGGGCCATAAAATGAGTTTTACTTATTTAAATGACTCCAAACCTTTTGCTACTGATCACATATGATAAATAAATTATTTTAAGCCTTCTGGAAATATAAAAATATCAGATTTAAGTATCGAACCCGGAAATGGCCTTTAATCGCCATAATTAGTGTTTTTAACTCATGGTATGCCTTAAAATCATATTGGACATACCCGGGTTGATACCTACTGATATATGAGGCAAATTATGATATTTTAACAGTAAGCAAAGGTCGATTAACTCAGACTTCGTTTTCGAGCTTTTCGGCTTATGTGAAATTACCAAAATACCCCTTCGGGGCATAGCTTGGTTAAAAATGATAAATTTCACATATATGCTTTAGCCTACTGATATAACTTATCAAATTGAGTATGTTTGCTGTTTACATTAGACCTGTAACTCAGTTAAATATCTAAACTCTTTTACAAACTTTAAAATGACCAAACTACCCCTACGGGGCATAGTTTGTGTTTAAACTTGTTTCGGGCATAATGAAAGACATATTCCTGATGTCACAACATATTTGAGGCATAAATTAACTTAGGAAACCTGTATATAGCTCTCATGAATACCCATCACGCTTCTTACGCGTACGGTTCGGTTTATGTAACAAGTTTACATAAATTAGCCGAAATGGGTCAAACCTTAACGGTTTTATCCCAAAATCCAGAATGTGTATGAAATACCCATATAAGACAAGTCTCTGAACATGTCGGGTTTAAATCACATTCTATTCCGGTCTTCGCTTAATTGTGCGTACAAACCGTATATTCCCTTAAGACTAACCGGTCTAAGCTTAAGCTAAATTAAAGACCCGTTAGCATTCTAATTGATTATTTATACCATCATTCCAGACTAGAGCATTTCGGTAAATGGTACATACGCTTACTTAAGTGAATACGGCTGAGTTATTAGATTCTTGCTAATTAAGACAGGAGCTAGCTCAGGTAAATACTCTTAACTTATTTTCCCTATACGGCTTGGAATACGGTATAACGAAACCGCTTGGTCGGGTATTGAATGTTTAATCGGATTGTGATTAAATTATTGAGGTAACCCGGTTTAAATCTGTATTGTTTGAAATAAAAGCCTTTAGGGGTTAATGACCATGTCCCGGATATCCTTGACATCATTGTATTATAAAATGGCCACGCCTTAAGCATGGGGTGTAGGCATACACTGAAAGTTGCTTAAAGGGAAACGGTATCTCACTCTCTTGTGGGCTTATACTTGTGGCGTGTCTGTTAATCTTGACTCGGTTTCTACATCGGGCCCTGAATGTACAACGAACATGTAAATCTGTATACAAGGTTATAACTATAATTGTTCCAAGTTAAAAAGGTTAATTTTGCCTCTGTGCATTTTAATCAAATTATAAAAGATATTTTTGTGCCACGTGCATTCAAATCAATTTTCTTAAACTCTTTTCAAATGAGTCGGTTGAGTGTATTTACCAGTGAAAACTGACGTATTTTCCAAAAAGGTTAAGTGACAGGTACTAAACGTAATTGGCTGGAAGCTCAGGGCGCTAATAAGGAATCTTGCAAGTTCTAGGCGTCTAAAGTCTGTTGAACAAGTGATATGTTTTAAGATCCGCCTGTGGATCCCTTACTTTCCGTTGTAATACTGGATATTACTTTATATTCGGAATGTAATAATATTTATCTTTTGCTTCCGATGTGCATTATTATATTGTGTTGTTTGACTATTACGTTGCCAACCACGTCACGATACTCCCCCACCGGGCCCACCGGTGACACGTGGAAAGTCGGGGTGTGACAGGTTGGTATCAGAGCCAACACTGAGTGAATTAAACGCCAACCTTTTTGCGTTTAATCTCAGTTACACAATTGCACATTCTTGAGTCTAGACGAGAACATAGGACAAATTCTAACTTGTTTTTGGAGTCCTTGGTTATTTTTCTGATTAAGCTCTTGCATGGGTAAATCAATTTTTTAGTAGAAGTCCCGTTTAGGGCAACAATATACTTGTTTAAATTTTAAGGGAATGATTATGTTTAAATTATCATTCCTATATTATAAGATCTACCATTATAACAAAATGGCAAGAATCTAAAAAGGACACGACCTAGTCACGTGTCATTTTAAGAACGGGCCAAGATGGTAGTTCCATCATTAGATTCAGATCCATATTTAACACCTCAATTTAGGATTGTCCTGCGATAAATATTAATAAGAATCTTAAGAGTGAAACCTAGCCTTCGGGTCATTTTAAGGCCGGGCTATGATGGTAAGACATGTTTAAAAGATTCGAATCCCTGTTAACATCTATAAATATGTTAACACTCCTGGCAGGCGTGATTCGTTAAAATCACACACGTCATTCATATATATGGATTCTTTAAAAAGATCCCTAACCCAACTTAATGATCTCTGAATCATGGGTTTGGATCATCAATTAAGGTGATCATACTTTGACCATATATTGGTAAAATAATGCCTACGGGCTATAATGTATTGTCCATTTGAGACATTGACATTTGATCTTTATGATTCCTTGTCTATGGTGGTGAGCTACGCTCAAGCTTATTAGTCTGTATGATCAATGCGATCCTGACTACTATCATCAAATGAAGATGATCATATAATAAACATCCCTTAGAAGGGAAATGCCTACGAGCTATAGTTAATGCCCTCTGAGACTAAAGACAGTGGTAGCAATGACTCCCTGTCAGATAAAGGTAATGAACTAGGTTCAAACCTTAATGCTTTGATTCTCTGAAATCATAGCGCATAATTTATAAATGTCCTTGAGACCAGGCCTATAGTGCCAGTATACCTTAATGTTTTGATTCCTTGAAATCATAGGTTAAATAAAAATGTCCACGAGACTAGGCCTTTTGTGCCACAAATAAAACTGTTATTGTTTTATAATTAGGATAAATTATTATAGAAATCCTAAATAAATATGATAAATAAATTAAACAAATGTGGTCTCCGTTTACCATGGTTAACGAATTACCCTAAGGGGCAATTCCATAATAAACTCCCAAATAAACTATTGCCCTTGTTTTCTGCAACAGTTAAATTGTAATGGCTAACTCAGACGAGGGTAATAGTCATCCAGCGGAGGTTAATAATGACGCCCAAATAAATCTAACGGGTGCGGAATTGAAAGCGATCATAGACGGCGCTGTTACACAGGCTTTGAAAAGGCAGTACGAAGAGTATAGTAGGACCCTATCTACACAGCCTTCAAAGCCTAAAACACACTCTGAAGCTCACAGCAAGCCACCTCCCAAGAAAGATGATCCCAAGAATGGAGATGACGATCGTCGCTCCTCGAACCATCACAGTGATCCGTCTCAACAAATCATACTGAATAAAGGTCCCCGTGATAAGGGTTGCTCCTACAAGTACTTTGTGTCATGTAAACCCCGGGATTTTACAGGGGAGAAAGGAGCCATTGACTGTATGACATGGCTGGACGAGATGGATACTATTGTGGATATCAGCGGATGCGCTGAGAGGGATGTAGTGAAGTATGTATCCCAATCATTCAAGGGAGAGGCGATAGCGTGGTGGAAGGCTCTCATTCAAGCTACTGGGAAGATCCCACTTTACAACATGTCATGGGAACAGTTTGTTGCTCTCATTAGGGAGAACTACTGCCCTCAACACGAGGTCGAAAGAATTGAATCTGATTTCTTATCATTGGTGATGACAAACTTAGATTGTCAAGCTTACCTCACCAGTTTCAATACCCTGTCCAGACTGGTTCCTTACCTTGTAACACCAGAGCCCAAGCGAATTGCTCGCTTCATTGGGGGTTTAGCCCCAGAAATAAAAGCCAGTGTTAAGGCTTCAAGACCTACTACATTCAGGTCAGTGGCAGATCTGTCGCTATCTCTCACACTCGATGTGGTTAGAAACAAGGCTGCCAAAGTCTCGGAAGACGGAAAGCGTAAAAGGGAGGATGAGAATTCCCATCACTCCGATAGGAAGAGGAACTCTGAAGATAAGAAGAGTTCCGGGTTTAAGAGAGACAGCCAGCAGTCGGGAGAGAAGACCAGGTGCGAAACCTGTAAGAAATACCATCTTGGGAAATGCAGATTTGAATCTCAGCCTCTACCGTGTGGAATTTGCAAGTCTAGGGAACATAAAACCCTGGATTGTAAGAAGTTGAAAGATGCAACCTGTTATGGTTGCAACGAGAAGGGGCATATCAAGACCAACTGCCCTAGGAATCAGAAGAAGCGCGAGTAGGCCAAGAGAACAAATGCACGAGTTGTCAGGATGAACGCCCAAGAGATGGTGCGGAATAATAATAGTATAATATGTACCTTTCCTTATCAAGCAGTTTATGCAGAAACTTATTTGATACTGGCACATATAAATATATTATGAATGATAAAGGTTGAGAACTGTTGTCTCCACCTGATTAAGACTCCGGTCATTTAATGCACGGTAGAAAGTGACCGATGTTACTTTAGAAAATGCTCCAACAAATCCTATATTGATATTTAATACCTATTAGAAATCACTCTTTTCTAATACCCTTATAGCAAACTTTTGGTTGCATACATAAGGACTCAATATAGTGATAAAAATCGATTGGTTGCCTCGAAAAATCAAGCCCATATCGTGGTGATAAGAAGCAATTAATTATCAAGACTCCTTATGAGACAACTCTCATAATTACAGGTATCTGTATGAGTAATTAATATTAAACATAAAAAAATGGTGGAATTGGCCATCCCCGGAATCGAACCTGGGTCTAGGCCGCACCCTTTCGCGCGCCTAGCCAACTGAGCTAGGTGCCTAGTTTGTGAAAATTTCCATTCTGATTAAATATAAACACATGTAGTTGATATCTCTTTAATCTCTATCGATTTTGAATACCAATGGTATGACAAAAGCACTATATGAGGATTGGTGTATCTGAATAAGTTCCATAGATTGCTTCCATGCCTGATCAGTATGGAGGTTTAATGCATGGAACCACAAAGATATCTCAATAATCATACGGTACTAAAGTCAACTGCTAGTATTCAAAGAAGATATCCAGAATGAAAAATTGTCCAGGAAATATTCCAGATTTGGAATTCGTGGACTAGTAACTTAAATGTGTCACTTATTTGACACAAGCAATGATGAGTAAACTGGAGCCTGAGATATGGAAATCTCTGTAACCTCCTTGTGCCTTGATTAGCTTCTCCTAAGATTACCCTGTTTACCCCTGAGAGACAGGTAGAGTTAAGTTTAAAATCCCATTTGGGGCTGCATTGTTATGAAATCTCCAAGACAACTAGTACCATTATTGGCAGAATCGAAAACCCTGGTTAAGTAAGTTTTAAGACATAGATTCATAAAGCCAAACTCAATATCCTGAGAATTCGGTATAGTAAATTAAGAAAGACGGTTCATTTTGCTAAGGCATTGGTTACCGCAACCCTATTTAAACAACGATTGAGAATCGCCATCAACTACCCAAGATCGTCGATTTGCTCGACTAACTGTAAAGATTAGCTATTTCTTAAGATTAAATTTTGAGCGATGGTTGGAAGAACCATCTCACCTTAAGATAAGCTTTTCTATAATAGCTGTTATATAAGTATCAAGGCTACCCCTTTGGAGACCTTGTATAAATGGCATGTTAAACGTCTATTGTTAGGACAATAGATTGGTAAGTTCAATGATAAGGATCTGAAAGTTGCCTAGGAAACAACAAATAAAATCGTATAAATCCATACTCGATTGTAGGTTGCCAGTATACGGCAGGAAATCGAGAATTTATGAAAATAGCAAACCTCCTAAATTCTTGTTAAGAAATGAGGTTCAACAATAGATATCACCCTGGAAGGGTGTGCAAATTTGTTAAATTATCGGGCTAGTTAAGCTCCGAGTATATAGAATCATTCGAAGGAAATCGAATGTATCAAGATCAAATAGCTTACGAGCTAAGACCTAATTAAGGGGCTTGGTGGAACGCGCAAGGTGACCCACACTAATGATTTAGCGACGTGTCACCAATAAGTCGAAAAGCGCTATCACATAATGATATGCAGGACTATGATAGTAAGAGCAACCTGTTTCGATTAAGGATCGACAGGATTAGAAGCTCCAAAAAGATACATGTGCCTATTATAAAGGTCAATTGTAGTGCCTTAAAGGCTCAAAAGTACTTAGGGAAGACTTAGCCCAATTTAAGGCAGAAAATACTTCCTTCACCTTAACAAATCTCGAGGTCGAGATTTCTTTTAAGGGGGTGAGGATGTAACACCTCGAAAATTCACGTCCTATAATGTGTTGACACCTGTCATAAAGTTTGAACGTGTGAAAGAATGTTATAAAAGGACTAAAGTTGACAAACATGGAAAGTATGTGATTATACGGATTCTAAGTGTCAACAGTGAATAAATATACTTCATAATAACCCTACATGATGTTCATAACATCAAACGAATAAATCATGGATCATATGAAGCTAAAAGTGAGAGATTACAAACTACAGGGGTTAAATGTGTCAACATGTTAAAGATGTACCTCTGAGTGACCTTTTGACAAACCCGAAGCTTTGTAAATATAAATTATGCTCACTAGAATGCGCGATTAAAATTTCATAAAGTTTCGTTATCGTATGAGAAAGTTATGGCCAAATTCGTGTGCGAGGGGTTAAAGTGCATACATTGAAAGTTAAGACTTTTCGGGTTAACCGGAAGTGTTCAGGGACTTGGCAAAGTGGGTATAAGTCCTAAAGCCCTTGTGGGTAAATGTAAGGGGGTCAAAATGCAAGAAATAACCCTAGTTGCCCCTTCGTGAAGCCAAAGGTCAAGCTGCAAAACAATTAAATGGAAAATCTGATGTCGCAGGGCCAGGCGGCCCGCGTTAGAATCGGAAAAGTGGGAGGCGGGCCGCGTGGGACGCCCAGAACCAGAAAAACAGGTTGTTTCCTGTTATGCGCGATTTTAACCCATTTAGCCGGTTTTTCTCACATGTGGACGACCCCTAGGCACCTCCTAACATCTAGGATCAGGTGTTGATCAGTTGTAGTGGGTGCTAGACCTTGTTGTCAACCAATCATGGTGATTGAGTTCACTATATAAGGACTTCAAGTGCACAAGCATTCCTCACACCTTCAATTGCATATTTGATCATTCCTGGAGCTCTCAAGCAGGTCCATTTGATCTTAAGTCGTGCATAGGACTTCAGTAAGTGTTCTTGTCCTTCTTTAGTTGAGTTTAGCTTGTTTAATTAGCTAAAAGTCAAACAGTCGTAATTACGGTTTGACTTCGAGATTAGTCAATAATGGCTCAGTCATATCTCGAATTAAAAGTGGTTATGAGTTGGTATTTATGAGGGTAATAAAACCCCAAAAGGGTTTCCCC
Organism: Helianthus tuberosus; assembly: GCA_030545235.1. NCBI lineage: Eukaryota > Viridiplantae > Streptophyta > Magnoliopsida > Asterales > Asteraceae > Helianthus > Helianthus tuberosus. The sequence goes on from CM060362.1 coordinate 10,395,054, forward strand.
TGATCACCACTCTAACCAGGTCAAAAGTCGGGTCAAACTTATAATTAAAAAGTCAACAGGATGCTTAAAATGTCATTTATGCATAATTAGCTATCTAGAACATTTACAACCTGTTTGATCATTGTTATAACTTAGTAATAAGTATAAGAACATGTCCGAACATGTTCAACCCGACTATTTCCTGTTTAGACCCGGTTCGGAACCGAAAGTCACATAGTTTGACTTTCACTTTGACTTTCAGTTCTGACCCGTTTAGGTATGTTTTAGAAATGCCTCAGAGCTTAAATTGGATTAGGTTACTTGTTAGAACAGCCCTCTGTGATTACACACCTTGGTTTACTAGTTATCCAATTAATATGCATATTTCCGTTAATTGCTCATATGTTGACCATTATGCCCTTATTACCTTAAAACATGATTTATGAAAATGTAAAAGTGTAGAAACCTTAGTTACTGATATATAAACTTGTATGCAAAGTTTGACATCAGTTTGACTTATAGATTAAGAGTTATGCTCAATATCGCAAAATTAAAGCTTTATGTTAATAAAACGGCGTAATTCGCATATAGCGTAGTTAAGCCTACTTTTTGGTATCAAACTTAATACCCAATGATGTAATATATTATTTTGGGATTTTTAAAGATTTTTAATTAATTATAGGCTGAGCATAACTAGTAGTCGTAGGCTTAATCCGGTAATTGTCGGTTTTGCCCTTACGGGCCATAAAATGAGTTTTACTTATTTAAACGACTCCAAACCTTTTGCTACTGATCACATATGATAAATAAATTATTTTAAGCCTTCTGGAAATATAAAAATATCAGATTTAAGTATCGAACCCGGAAATGGCCTTTAATCGCCATAATTAGCGTTTTTAACGCATGGTATGCCTTAAAATCATATTGGACATACCCGGGTTGATACCTACTGATATATGAGGAAAATTATGATATTTTAACAGTAAGCAAAGTTCGATTAACTCAGACTTCGTTTTCGAGCTTTTCGGCTTATGTGAAATTACCAAAATACCCCTTCGGGGCATAGCTTGGTTAAAAATGATAAATTTCACATATATGCTTTAGCCTACTGATATAACTTATCAAATTGAGTATGTTTGCTGTTTACATCAGACCTGTAACTCAGTTAAACATCTAAACTCTTTTACAAACTTTAAAATGACCAAACTACCCCTACGGGGCATAGTTTGTGTTTAAACTTGTTTCGGGCATAATGAAAGACATATTCCTGATGTCACAACATATTTGAGGTATAAATTAACTTAGGAAACCTGTATATAGCTCTCATGAATACCCGTCACGCTTCTTACGCGTACGGTTCGGTTTATGTAACAAGTTTACATAAATTAGCCGAAATGGGTCAAACCTTAACGGTTGTATCCCAAAATCCAGAATGTGTATGAAATACCCATATAAGACAAGTCTCTGAACATGTCGGGTTTAAATCACATTCTATTCCGGTCTTCGCTTAATTGTGCGTACAAACCGTATATTCCCTTAAGACTAACCGGTCTAAGCTTAAGCTAAATTAAAGACCCGTTAGCATTCTAATTGATTATTTATACCATCATTCCAGACTAGAGCATTTCGGTAAATGGTACCTACGCTTACTTAAGTGAATACGGCTGAGTTATTAGATTCTTGCTAATTAAGACAGGAGCTAGCTCAGGTAGATACTCTTAACTTATTTTCCCTATACGGGCTTGGAATACGGTATAACGATACCGCTTGGTCGGGTATTGAATGTTTAATCGGATTGTGATTAAATTATTGAGGTAACCCGGTTTAAATCTGTATTGTTTGAAATAAAAGCCTTTAGGGGTTAATGACCATGTCCCGGATATCCTTGACATCATTGTATTATAAAATGGCCACGCCTTAAGCATGGGGTGTAGGCATACACTGAAAGTTGCTTAAAGGGAAACGGTATCTCACTCTCTTGTGGGCTTATACTTGTGGCGTGTCTGTTAATCTTGACTCGGTTTCTACATCGGGCCCTGAACGTACAACGAACATGTAAATCTGTATACAAGGTTATAACTATAATTGTTCCAAGTTAAAAAGGTTAATTTTGCCTCTGTGCATTTTAATCAAATTATAAAAGATATTTTTGTGCCACGTGCATTCAAATCAATTTTCTTAAACTCTTTTCAAATGAGTCGGTTGAGTGTATTTACCAGTGAAAACTGACGTATTTTCCAAAAAGGTTAAGTGACAGGTACTAAACGTAATTGGCTGGAAGCTCAGGGCGCTAATAAGGAATCTTGCAAGTTCTAGGCGTCTAAAGTCTGTTGAACAAGTGATATGTTTTAAGATCCGCCTGTGGATCCCTTACTTTCCGTTGTAATACTGGATATTACTTTATATTCGGAATGTAATAATATTTATCTTTTGCTTCCGCTGTGCATTATTATATTGTGTTGTTTGACTATTACGTTGCCAACCACGTCACGATACTCCCCCACCGGGCCCACCGGTGACACGTGGAAAGTCGGGGTGTGACATTACCATATCCATTATTTCATTACGTTAAGCTTGATCTTATTTCATGTTCTGATAATTTGTAATAATGTTGGGTAATTAAATGCATGTATAGACATATTCGCTCTGAACAAATACTGACTGTGTTTTTGTAATTCTTTACATAGCGTTTGCCGTTTTAGAAAGCGTATAGCATATTATACGTGTGGCACTTCGGGTTTTACCCGCACGTTTTATTTTCCAAACTGAGAACCTTATTACTTAATTTATGGGAACTAATTTTTAGATGGATGTTTATTATATTACATAAGTATAGTCATTAGTACAAATTATAAAATTTTCTATATGACTTCGTTCTAAAGGAAATTATGTATATCAGTTGTTGCATGTATATATCACTATGAATAACTTGCATGGGTTTATGAACCACTATTACCTTTAACTAAAATGGTCCAATTATCACAACACACTCCTATTAATCGGCCCAAGAGAAGCCCAAAACATCATCTTTGAATGCCCTAATTATGTTGCACAGTGAAAAAGGGGGAGCACACATGAAGTGTGCGACCACACTAGGTGCTTGTATAAAAACCCCAGCTGACAAAAGGAGAATGATTTCCAATCCCAAGACACCTCCACTCTCTCTCTAATTCCTTCTTTTTGTAAGACCGGTGGGTATGGGGGTCGTCCCCTCCCCGTCCCGGGTCTTGGGCCACGTTGCACACCGCCCCCTAGAGGGTCGTCGCGTCCTTCCCATCTTTTCCAAGACGTTGGAGACGAGGCCAGTGATTGGCTGATGGTGGGCCCCCTTAGATCTTCTCTCTCTCTCCCCTTTATTTTATATATTAGTTTTTTATTATTGGGTAGTCCCCCACACCCTTGGCTAGTCCCCTTTGGATGGTCCTTCATCGAATGTGATGTGGTGCCTACGTGGCGGATAGTCCCCAAAGGGACTACCCAAACCATACCCTATGGTCTAAGAAACCTGCAACTCACCATACAATTTCTTCTTCCTCCCTCTAAAACCCAGTTACGTGGAATATCATCGGCCGCTAGTTTCTCCGGTCAGTCACCGGCTACCTCATTTAACTCTAGTTGTTCGACGGCGACGTCAGTATACTCCGAACAATCTCCGACAGCTCCAAGCTCGGAACTCTGTTTCTTTTACTCCGCACACACACACACAGTCCCGATACCGAACCCAGGTTAGTAGGATCTTATGTTAAGCTTGATGTGCATGAGTACTAAATGGTGGTCAACATAGCTGTGTAAAAACTTGATATTAGCTGGAAATATGTGTGCATTAAGTATGAGTTAATTCGGTGTTATAAATGGCGATGATTCTATGACTGGTTTGATGATTAGAGGTTATAGACCAAGGTAATAGAGTTTGTTGAATTAGTTCTGTTTTAAACATAATGGAAAACATGAAAACATACCTGTTACAGCAGACAGTGCAGAGGAGAATCCAGTGAGAGAAGAAGCCATAGAGTTTGACATCTTTGTCAAGGTGATCTGGTTCCTCCTTAGGGTGCAAAATGATGATGGTAATGATGAAACCGAATAAGGGAGTTCGGCTATGGAGAGAGAGGTCGATATTGATGTTATGATTATTAGGCTATGTGTCTAACCTTAGAACCTCTACATAAGTCTCCTTATATAAGCACCCAAGAGGAAACCTAATTAGTTAATAAGGGTAATATGGTCCATCAACAATTACCAACTAATTATTTAATAGGTTAATATATATATTGATCTATATAATGTAAATGATTATAATGACTACTAGATTAAGTATTAAATCATAATATATTTAATCTTACATTCTCCCACTTAGCCGAGTATTCATTTATTATGAGTATTAGATAAGCCTGATCAGGAGTTAACACTCATTTTAGCCTTAACCAAGAACTATAACAGAGAAGTACAGCCGTTGAATCATTATGCGACTCAGGACCCTCATTAGTCATACGATAGCCTTAATTTAAAACCTAATCGTCACGATCAAAATACGCATAAGCCCTTTGTATGATTTGTAACTTTATTTATCTATATGCCATTATACCGGTTGAACATATTCTAAGAGACATACAAAATCAAAATGAGAAAATTTCATTAATCATAAAACATAAGCTAGTACAATATGCTTAAATAAGGCCCTTACTAAATCCCATATTCCGAACATGTTCTTCGTAAACCTTAGGAGGGAGACCTTTAGTCATCGGATCCGCAAGAATATCTTTAGTACTAATATACTTAATACAAAGATTATTTTCCTCAACTCGTTCACGTACGAACAGATATTTTGTATCAAGATATAAACCGGCTCCAGTCGAACCATTACTGTTCGAGAAACTAACGACAGCTGAGTTATCGCAATAAAGCTTCAATGGTCTAGAAATGGAATTAACGACTTTGAGTACAGTGATTATATTTCTAAGCAACATTCCATGACAGGTGCGTTATAAACAGCAATGTACTCTGCCATCATTGTGGAAGTTGTGGTCAACTGTTGTTTATGACTCTTCCATGAGATAGGTCCGCCTGCTAACATAAAGATATAGCCCGAAGTGGATTTCTTGTCATCTTTGCATTTGGCAAAGTCAGAATCAGAATAGCCTACCACTTCTAAATGATCCCTTCTTCTATAAGTCAGTTTATAGTCTTTCGTCCCTTGTAGATATCGAAGAACCTTCTTAGCTGCTTTCCAGTGATCTAGGCCAGGATTAGTCTGATAACGGCCTAGCATTCCAGCAATATAAGCGATATCTGGGCGAGTACAGACTTGAGCAAACATCAGGCTCCCGACTACTGACGCGTAAGGTATCTGGCTCATTTTATCCTTCTCAACCTCTGTTGTCGGACACTGGAATGAACCGAAAACATCTCCCTTAACTACTGGAGCGACGGAGGGTTTGCACTGTTACATGTTATAACGTGTAAGGACACGATCTATGTAAGCCTTTTGGGACAATCCTAAAATCCCTTTGTGTCTATCTCGGTGAATTTCGATGCCAATGACGTAAGAAGCATCTCCGAGATCCTTCACGTCGAAGTTATGCGAGAGTAACCGCTTCGACTCATGCAACATGTCTAAACTATTACTTGCCAATAGAATATCATCTACATAAAGGACAAGTATAGTGAAGTTACTCCCACTCATCTTGAGGTAGGTGCATTGATCCACTTGATTCTTCATAAAACCTTGTTTCTTCATGACTTCATCAAACTTTAGGTACCACTGACGTGATGCTTGTTTTAACCCGTAAAATGGATTTCTTCAACTTACAGACTAGATGCTCCTGGCCTTCAGGTTTAAAGCCTTCAGGTTGTTTCACGTAAACATCTTCGTCTAAGTCTCCGTTGAGGAAAGCCGTTTTAACGTCCATCTGATGCAACTCTAAATCAAAATGAGCTACTAGGGCCACGATGTAACGCCCGGCAAATTTGTATTTTCCAATTTTAACAAGCCTTCTTCGTATTTCTAATTTAGGAAACCCTATGTTCTTGTAATCGCTCTTCCTTTGTAACCGTTGTGAAATCCGTGACTTGGATCATGAATAAAACTCGTATTTTGTTAATTACATGATATACATACTTTATATATGCTCATACGTTCACTTTTGTGGAACAATTGATGCTTATTCGAAATTCTTGGAAACTATGTGCTAAACTTGTAAATAAGTGAAATTATGCATAAAATGTGTTTTGATCATAAACGATACTTGAATACGACCTTCATACGCTAAATTATACTTTGATTATGATCCTCATACTTTATTGGACCTTAAACTATGTTTTTATGGCAAAACAAGTCCTTAAAACACCCTAATTGCATAAAATAACAACTTCAGGGGCCTAATTGCAAATAAGTGAAAGTTCTGAATATATATGGCGCGCGGCCCGCCTAAGATAACCATGAAACTTCAAGCGGGCCGCCTAGACTCCCCAGATCAGAATACATGCAGCAGATTCACAATTTGAACGCAAATAACACGGTTTTGACTTCTATACGCGATTTGAGCAACCATTTCACCTCTACACCAACCCCCAACTCATTCCCTATAAATCCACACCTTCCCCAAAGCTTTAGGCTCTTGCTCAACTCTCAAACCTCTCCAAAATCACTCTCAAATCCTTCAAGAAGCTGAAATTCGGGCAGATTCACCCTTGCATGCAAAAGTGAGCATAACTTGCTCAAAACTCAACCAAATTACTTGATTCTTTTTCCTACTTGCTTGTATAATCATGGGGTTTGATTCCTTGATCTCTCCTTGGAGAAATCAGACCTGGAATTGTCCCGAAATTGTCTATAAACTTTCTGTTTTGTTTTGAAACTTTTGTATACTTCAAACAAACTTGTGTTCTTATGCTTCTATTCTATTGTATGATTAGTAAAGCCAAACCAAGGTTGTTTTACACTTAATAAGAGTGTCTAAACACTCTAAACTTTCTGTTTTAATTGAGTTATTAACTCACAAGTGGTGCCAAGTCTTGAACTTGAAGATGGTGTGACTACTTGGTTAGCATAGGCTAACTTACATACAAGTCCACACATCACTTGATGTTTTGTTTAGTATAATTGTACCTTTAATTCTTGAACATACTTATGAGGTTCCTAAGTGGAAGGTTCAACCTCCCGCCTCTTACATAACCTATATATTAACATAACAATCGAGGTAACCAAGTGGAAGGTTTAACCTCCCGCCTCCTACATAACTCATATGACACCAAGAGGTAACCAAGTGGAAGGTTTAACCTCCCGCCTCCTACGTGACTAACTATATTATTATTATGTATATATTATAATTATGTATATATTATAATTATGTATATATTATAAACCGAACCCTTGATAGTGATTATATAAATCTACTACCAAGTTAATAAGTTCTCACTATGTGTGTAGTTCCTTGTCACGATTCTAATAGGTCATGAACCTATGAAATCATATATAATCCTTAAGGATTACCATAGTGTCAAGACAAGTGCTAATACCATAGTGAATATTTTCCAAATACATACTTTGTTATTCTTTGAATCTAAGTCCGAATCTCGACTCTAAACCTACTCGAAGTTTAACCCTTACACATTCAACCTTCCAAACTCATCAACTTCGTCATATTGGATAATCGGAAAGTATATGCAATATTGTGAGTATACTCGATCCCTTTTTACCTTTTACCATTTTGGGATGCAACATGTATATTATACAAATGACTCTTAAACTCATTTAAACATACTCTATCTATACTTATATGAAACTACATGTGATTACTTGTTATTCTCGTATGCTCTATGAACGCTTGGAACGTTATATGATCATTAACTTTGCTCGCCCATCTTAACAATTATGGTACTATGCATATGCTATAGGATTTACGCCCCGCCCGCTATTCTCTTGGGTATTGTTAAGTTATCATTACCATCCCGCAAAACTCTTGGGATTTGGCTCTTTTATGCGTTTATTCTCGGGTTTGATCATATTGTACGCCAAAATTGCATACTAGTAATCACATATTATGAATCATGTTGGATATGAGTACTTTTATTCTATGTTATACTATGTATCAAACTTGTATGCTCGCCAACTTTTTGTTGATTTTATTTTAATACATGTTGCAGGTTGATAGTCAAGATTATGAAGGAATCAAGTTAGGATGGATTAGATACACACCTTTAATCTATTTATCTTTGGATGTTATGTTGAAATTTGAACAATGTTGTTATTTCTATTTTAAATGTTGTATAACAATTTAGCACTTGCAATGAAATTTGATTTTAATTAAATATTGTCACATAGTGTTATGAAGTCTCGAGCAATCTATACACACTTCGTCTCATCCCGATGTTTCCGCCATCGGTTGGGGTGTGATACACGAAGATCCTTAATGAATCTTTATGAGAGACAGGTGAAAACGTCTCTTGATAATCAATTCCCTCTTTCTGAGTGTAGCCCTTTGCAACCAATCTCGCTTTGTGGCGTTCAACGTTCCCATTCGGATCCAGTTTTGTTTTGAACACCCATTTACATCCTACGGGTTGACACCGTTGGGTAATTCTACCAAATCCCAAACATCATTTTTTTTTCATAGATTCAAGCTCATCAATCATTGCTTTATTCCATTCAAAAGACTGATCACTGCTAATGGCTTCATTGTAAGAGATAGGATCATTGAGCTTTCCGGGATCCATTTCAGTCAGGTAGGTAACATAATCATCCCAATTAGTAGGCCTTCTTTGCCTAGATGACCTCCTGAGTGGATTATCAGGTTCAGCGTTGTCTTGGTTTTGAGCGTTTAATATGCCTTCGTCATGAGGTATAATGGGTTCTGATTGTGGAGGTAAATTTGGAGTTGGTGCAGTAGCTTCAGGTGCAGTATTTTCATTCGGTACAAGAGGAGTAATGAGAGTAATGGTAAGCGGCGAGTCTCTCCCCCCGGCGTCTTGTACTTCTTGCAATTCTTCGCAAGGGTTGGTACTGCTCCCACTGACCTTGAAATCCTCCAGGAACGCAACTCGCTTGGTTTCAACAATACGGGTGACATGGGAAGGACAATAGAAACAATAACCCTTTGAGTTATCAGGATACCCGATAAAGAAACAGGTAACTGTTTTAGGGTCAAGTTTCCTGAGGAAAGGATTGTAAAGTTTTGCTTCAGTAATGCAGCCCCATACTTTCATATATTTAAGACTCGGTTTCCTTCATGTCCAAAGTTCATAAGGAGTTTTAGGGACAGACTTAGAAGGAACTCTATTGAGTATATGAACAGCTGTTTTTAACGCTTCAGTCCAGAGGAGTAATGGTAAATTAGTGTTGGCTAACATACTGCGCACCATGTTCATAAGGGTACGACTTCTTCTTTCAGTGACACCGTTCTGCTGAGCTGTACCAGGCGTGGTGTATTGGTTCACAATCCCCTGGCACTTACAAAACTCATAAAATGGACCAGGAGCTTGACCCACATCAGTATGTCTTCCATAATATTCACCGCCTCTATCTGATCTCACAACTTTAATCTGACGATCTAATTGCTTTTCAACTTCAGCCTTATAATCTTTAAAAGTTGTAAGAGATTCAGACTTTTCCTTAATAAGATTCAAGTACATGTAACGAGAATAATCATCAATGAAAGTGATAAATGAAGTATGTCCTGTTATGCCAGCAATTTGGTAGGGGCCACTAACGTTAGTGTGAATGAGTTCTAATAAATTAGAGCTCCTAGTGGCACCTTTCTTATTCGCTAATGTCATTTTACCTTTAAGACATTTGACACATGTTCCAAATTCAGAGAAATCGAGAGGAGGTAAGACTTCATCCTTTACGAGACGATTTAATCGTTCTCTTAAGATGTGGCCTAAACGTTGATGCGACAACATGGATGAAGTCTCTAAGGTGTTGTTTGATTTTTCTGAAAAGCTCTTCTTGTCCTCTTATGTCTGCGCCGCGCAGACCACGCGCAGAGGTTTGGGTCTGCAGAGTGTTTGTTTTCTCGAAAACATTTTATTAAAAAACATCTGCACGTCCTCTTTTTGATGCAGATGTGGGATAACATCTTCTGACCTCTTCATCTTGCCCTAATGTCACAAACACTAAACACAGACATTTTTCATCCAAAACAATAGCACATCTCCTCCACCTCTCTCCTCCACCACCGCCGCCGTCACCCCCTCCCCAGCCCCGCTACCGTCACCCTTATCCCCAGTGCCGCTGTCACCCTCTTCATGTTGTTGTTGTCTGAAATTGTTGGGGTTCTAGCTTCAAAGTTTATTTCTTCATTCAATTGGTAAGGTTGTGTAAAGTAAGTTTTTGAAGAAATCAGAGATCTGGTGAAGTAATTCTCGCCAAAAAATGACTGAAAATGTTGCTATTCAATGTTGTATGACTTTTCATTCAACCATCTTTTTTTTAAATTGAGTTTTATGATATGGGTTTTGAAGAAATTGAAAAGGGTTTTGGTGAATTATTCTATTTTCGTGTGTAGGTGATCGACTTGCTGGATTTATTTTTGAGGGAAATTCATGGATTTATTTTACAAAATGACAGAAAAGGGTTTTGGGTTTTGAAGAAATTGAAATGGGAATTGTATGAACTTTGACTTTTTAGTTCCAATTGTATGAAGTTGGACTTCATTCAATTTGGTTTGTTGGATTTATTTTGAGGGAATTTCATGGATTTGAATCTTTTTTAGTTTTAGATCGACTTGCTGGTTTCAGGTTTCATGTGCATTGTTTAAAGTGAAGGTTTGTTGGATTTATTTTTGAGGGAATTTTATGGATTTGAATTTTTTTTTTTTTTTTTTTTTAGTTTTAGATCGACTTGTTGGTTTCATGTGCATTGTTTGAAGTGAAATTTAGCTAAACATGTTCTTTATGTTTGGACTGATTATTAATTGTATTAGAGATATTTTTTCGAAAGGCTAATTGTATCGGAGATAACTTAGATCTTTGTATTACATTTGAATATTTTATTATATTGTTATTTTTTGTTACCCAACTATTTTGATAAATCAGTTTAATTTCAGTTTATTTCGACAGTTTGTAGAAGTTAAAAAAACAAACAGTCTTCTTCTTGCAGACTACATATGTTTGGTCCACCTCTTCTGCTACAGATGTCTGTAGATGTGGTCCGCAGACTACAGACATTTTACCTCTGAAAAAACAAACAACACCTAAGTCTCGTTTCTCTTTCATCTTTGTGAGTGATTCATTAATGTTATATGACAACAAAGATTTGGAAAAATTATCATCTAGTTCTAATCTATAGAGATCACCATCTAGAATACCAGTACCATAAAGAACAGAATCATAGAGGATAGAGAGTTTGCGATGACCATGGGAAACAATAAAACCGTCCATGTCTAACTTTGGTCCTGATACAAGGTTCCGAGTTACCTCAGGAACATATAAGGTATCATAAAGTTTAATACATAAACCAGTTTTCATAAATAATTGTAATGTTCCAATGGCCTTCACTTCTAATTCTCGATCATCCCCAACCTTAAGCGTTCTTTGGTTTCTTTCCAGCTTCCGGATTGTAAGGAATCCCTGAGTTGAATTGGTAACATGAACCATAGAACCAGAATCAAACCACCAAGAATTAGCAGGAACATTTAAATTATAGGACTCAAGTATCATAAAATAATTGTTACCTTTCTTAGCCAGCCACTCCTTAAAGTCAGGGCATTCCTTCTGCATATGTCCTGCCATTTTACAGAACTTGCTGTGGATTCTGCCTAAGGAGTTCTTAGAGCTGGAAGGTGCACTAGTATTAGGATTGGGCCTTTGGACTTAGAAGCATCCTTCCTCTGATGATTGTTCTTCCTTTTCTTAGAGTTGGAGGTGGTGAAGTTAGCAACATCAGTAGTGCGATCCATCCTCATACGCTCTTCCTCCTGTACTCACATAGCGACCAGCTCACTCATCGTCCATTTGTCCTTCTGAGTGTTGTAATTGATCTTGAATGCTTCAAAGAACAAAGGAAGCGAACTAATGATGAAATGAACGAGGAAACCATCATTGATTTCCATTTCCAGCCCCTTCAGCTTATTGGCCATGTCATTCATCATCATGATGTGCTCGCGAATGCCGCTCCTCCCATCATACTTAGTTGTTACCAGTTGAGGATAAGAGTACTAGCGTGTGCTTTAGACGTCCCCTTGAATTGCGCCTCCACAGAAGCCAAGTAGGTTTTAGTATCTTCAGAATTAGGAATGGCTCCCCTGATTGCATTGCTTATGGACTGCTTCATGAACATGAGAGACATGCGGTTACACCTAGTCCACTTTTCATGAGTCAATTGCTCAGCAGCAGTACTTTGAGGAGTGAGGTCTGCTAGCTTATTCTCTCTTAGAGCATAATTAAAGTCCAGCAATCCAAGCGTAAGCATGAGAGCATCCCTCCATGCAGCAAAGTTATCACCAGTCAAAGGTGGAATCCCGCAATTGGGCCTGATAGTGGAAATAAGATGAGCAAGTTATGATACTAAGGAAGACGTCCTAGTGTGATCTAAGGGCATGTTATACTAAGGCAGGCATAAATAATGACCATTTTAATTATGAAGTTGTGATATTGTCTATTACTAACGTCAAAATAATAGACTTAGTTAAAATTCTATTTAAATGAAAACAAATCAGCTTTGGCCAGAAGTATAATCATTCAAGCATGTGTGCAAAGTGTTTGTGACAAGTCAGCTTTGGCCAGAAATGAAACAATCACTTTAGTTATGCACTTGTTAAGTATGCTATATATGATAGAATTAAATCAGCTTTGGCCAGATATTAAGACATTCACATTTGTAATGCACACTTAACATAGCTTTCGTAATACTTGAATGATAAATAGATGTATCAAATCAGCTTTGGCCAGAAATAATACATCAGAAGCTCATTCAAGTTAAGCTATTTTGGTTTTGTAAAACATTATCTGATTCTGATTAATTAACTAAGTATTTACAAAAACCAATTATCTAATAGCAAACCACCTGTTAGCGCGGATCGAACTAGTAATGAGGTTGAGACATCGAGTTAGTCTTAGGTTTCGAGTCAGATCTCGACTCAGTTATAAGGTTTCGACTCAATTATGAGGTCTCGAGTAAGATCTCGAGTCGCAACCTTGGACTCAAGTCGGAATCATGATCGCGATTTGTAAAGATTTGAGTGTGACAACCGGTGATTTATGGCTCAAATTACGCGATTAACAGATGTTTAAAACGATAATAAATAGTGTTTATGATGTATATTAACTTAATTAGTCTCTTGGAATGCCAAGGAACGGCTAACCGTCTCTACAGTGCACGTATGACCACGTATGACGATCTGCGGAGAAACTGCTGGAGCTTAAACGGTAACAAACTGAAACCGAACAAAATACTGACAACGCCAAAAAATACTAAATTTTTTTACGACAAATTTAGCTTCATAATTAAATCTTAATATCCGTAGTCGAAAACGGATCAAAAAAACGCATTAAAACGACAATCGATGCATTCTATGCAAATTTTAACACGACCGACGATCAAACGCGACAGACAACGATTATTGATACTACTTTACATATTTATAAACTTGAAATTTTAATTGATGACATTCCGACTATTTCGGTTTTAAAAACGGGCCTCGTAGAGGATTACGAGCCACTTAAACGCAGGGACTGGGCTTGTGGGCCTTGGGCCCAAGCCCAAAGCCCATTAGCAAATCTTAATTGTATAAGAGCCTACCCCTTATTGTTGTTGCATTTGTGCAGACAAACCAAAACACACAAACACACCTGATCTCTCACCCTCTCTCGTTCTCACTTTCCCGGCGACACACGCCGGTGGCGGAGCTACGGCGACCCTTGTTCTCCGGCCACACACCTCCGACACCCTCTGTTCTCCTTCGTTCAACACCCACATGCACCGAATACCCCCTCCTGATGAAGATCCAACGGCGGAGAACCGTCGCCGTACGGCGGCGGCGTGGCGGCGGAACAAGGCGAAGAGACGGAGAAAGATAGGGAGATCGAAGAGAGAGAAAGAGAACCGGCGGTCGGAGACTCCGATCGCCGGTCGGTTCGATTATCCTGTGGTCGGCATTATTATCCGGCCGTGTTTCTGATTGATGATGACGATATGTTTTGCTGTTAAGAGGACCGATGATGATGATGATATGGACGCTGATTCGGAGACTCGGACCGATGGTCGGCTTCAAGGTCCGGCGGACCTTGCCATTATCCAGCGGGTTTCTGTTCGGGAGTCCCAGTCCGTGTCTCGGTCCGACGGATTCACGGTAAACACCCCCTGGTTCCTTTATTCTCCTAATGATTGAAGGTGATGTTGGTTTTTGTTGCGGCCGATGTTGTTTAGCCCAGATCGGAGTTAGTTCGGGAACCAAGTTCTAATTTCGGGTTCGATTCGAGAGAGTTCGGGTCTCTTGGGTTGCAGGTCAGCAGGTTCAAGTTCGGTTCACGGTCAGACGGCTCAGTTCGTTTGACTCGGTCAAACCGAGTCAACGCGGTCAAACCTGGTCAACTCAGCGAGTCAACTCGGTCAAACCGGTTGACTCGGTCAACTCAGTTAGCTTATTCGACATGAGGGTTCGGTAAAGATTTTACGGCGGTTTATCTCGTTATTTTCATAGTTTATATTACGTGAAACGAGCTCTCGAAACCGGATTGATTAAGGAAACGTTATAAAGGAATTTAATGAATTCGTATATTAGTCGTAATTATAAAACTTGATTTATTTCATACGTATACGTAAATTGTTGAAATGTTTGATTGAATCTTGAAAAATAACCACACTTTAGTTGTCAGGGTCGCCCAAAAACAGAGGAAACTCTGCCCGTTTTTTGAGAAAAATCCTTAAAACGATTCGCGTTTTAATATAAAAATATAGCCGATCAACTTCAAACGCTTTTTATAAAAGTAAAAACAAGTGTATAATTTTCAATAACACTTTATGATATACGAAAACGACGATTCGGATATTATTTACAATAATAAATATAGTATTTATGTTTATTTTAAACTACGAAATTTCGACAATTCTGTTTAAAAAAATAATAATAATAAATATAGTTGATATATTTATTTCGAATAACAAACAATACGACTTCTTTTATAAAATAAATATAATTCATATATTTACTTCGGATATCAAACAACACGACGATTCTTTTATTAAAATAAATATAGTTTGTATATTTATTTTAAATATCAGACAACACCAACTCTTTTATAAAAATAAATATAGTTTGTATATTTATTTTAAACATCAAACGGCTCGTATTCCTCTTAAAAATAGATATAACTTATCTATTTATTTCAAACGCCTAAACGGCATATACATATATTTTGATAATTTTTATATGAAACGCGATATACATAATATGAGTTTGTTACATGTTATTTTCATACAAAAATTCTTTTTATACGCGCAAGATTTCTCGGAACGACTAACATTATTTGGTCGATATATTGATATTTTTGTATAAATATTTATATCTGTCGAATTTCTCGAAAACTAAATACTTTCTAGACTTAGTAAACTATTAACGACATTAAGCGAAACAAGGAGTATAACTTCTTCGTTTCTTCAAAGTTAACCATTTACCATTGAATCGTTCGGTTAACGATTCGGTAGAGCTCGATGACACGTAGTTTAGTTATTGCGTTTATTTAGAAACTTATAAGATATTCCGTGTTAGGAATATTGTAGAATGCATGCTAGCGAGTCTCGTCGGGGATAGGACATCACGAAGTCGTAATTAGCTAGCTTTGCACAAGGCAATTCAGGTGAGTTCATAATCCCACTTTTTTACAGTTTTACATTTTTCTAAATGTTTTCAGGGTGAAAAGACATGCACATTTTACAAAACATACAAGGTTTTCAATAAACATGAATTACATATTTCTAAACCATTTTAAAAACAAGTTTTAACTGACATAAATGGTTTACGAAAAGCTTATGTTCTATACCGGTTTTTCAAGCAAGAGTATTTTTCGAAATGTGCATACACATGTATTCTAGTTTCTAAAATTCGGAAAAATACAAGTACAAAGAGGTACATCAAACTAAGGAATGATACATAGATCACGTGACGAATAAGCACCATTAGTCAGCGTATACATTTAGACCGCGGAACAGAAGGGTTAGATTAAATGGGTTTCAGGCAACCCCACTCTTGGCCTACTTCTACCAATGAGTGCTTTTGTGTCTCAGTCGAACTCGACAAAAATGCCTAGGTTTGGTGGCTTCCTATGTCGTTACATATGTTAGTGGCCTCGCAAACCATTAGCGATCTTGTATTCCTTACATTTACAGAACTCAGTTTTAGATACGTTTTTATAAATTACATATCATGTTTTATACAAATTCAAAGCATAGGATTATGCGGGCTTGATGTCAATGTCAGGGTGAACATTGACAGTACACAAATTTTACAAACACAAGAGTTTACAAATGCAAGGTTTTTGCAAATATAATGCGTAACAAATACAGAGTTTTCATATAACTTGACTAGAAAATGATTTTTAAATTCTTTTTCCCAATAATATTTCAAAAACCGGTTATTCCAAAAGGTTTGTTCAAAAGCTTTTCCAAAACAAACTATGAACTCACTCAATTTTATGTTGATTTTTCGCATGTTTCTTTCTCAGGTTGCATTTCAAAAGTTAAGGCACAGTTGGAATAGGAGAATCATCAAGAGTCGAGTACTTAGTGGGCGTTCATTTTCTAGAAGTCTTAGCTTATTTGCTTCCGCTGGGCAATGAAGATACCGGTCCAGTCACGCCAATGCTCTGATATTTTGGGGTGTGACAGATTGGTATCAGAGCAATAGGTTACAGCAAATTAGGTTTCTGTAGAGATACCTAGGCTCTAACCTCACTTTCCTCTGGGGACTTAGATTATTAAAACTTGAATACATACAGAACGCCTAAGACTCGAATATGGGTTCCAACCGTTGCCAAGAACAATGAGTCAACTGTTTTGATTTTAAACATGCACAAGAGTTGCATTTGATACACGATACACGAAACGATTACATACAGTAAGCAAAACCTTGAGAGTTTTGATAACATGCATTTAGGACCTTTGGAAAACTTATGTTGAAGTTTATTAAAGGTCATCACGTAGGAACCGCGAATATTAACTCAGGTACATACTATTATCCATATTGTCTATGATGTTTTAACTTCCCGAGCAGGTAGCCTACGCATAACGAAACGCTAGTGCACAAGTATACGTTACTTAAGCTATACATCAACAGAGGTTGAAGTACATCACATACGACTTTCGAGGTGAAGTCACCAAGAAGACACTATGGAGCATTTTAACGATGATTCTAATCCTTTTAGCACGAAAACTATCGATCAGGAAGCGGCGGTTTGGCACGCGGTCCTGCAAACGGCATGAGTCATGCTAAGGAGGAGACGCATGCCTTCATATTCCCCCTATCTTACTAACGACGAATACGCTATGTTCGACATTCCATGGTAATGTCAACTAACAACCAGTCATCACATGAAACCCCAGGTAAAGTCCTTAAATTTCTTTTATAGAAATTCCGACTTTTTCATCTAATGAGTAGATTTTCACATCTCTACTCCTCTTAATGGTCATTGTATCACGATCATTTCTTTCATTATAGCAAACACTCATTGCTTCATTTCTTGAAAAATTCATATGTTACGCATGCATCGTCTGTTACGCATGTGGTTTCGTTTCGAATGAGCGTTTCATCAAAGTTCAAATATTATTTCGCTAAATCTAATTATTGGTTTGTGATTCGAATGACCCGCATTATTGAAATTATTGGCTCCTTTGTTAACAAGTCAACACATTTTCTTGAAATTTCTCTTCTTTTCAAGTTACATACATGGTTTTTTGTTGTGACCATGCCGAAGGTTTTCTTGTCGATACATGTATTTATTGTCGGCTTGCGCCGAAATCAAATTCAATTGTTTGAACTTGTCCATTACACATATTCAATTCAAGGCGCCATATGATGTTTTGAGAGCATCATACTCAAAATAATTTTTTTAAACAAGCGCATCGTTTGTTCCGAGTCGTAGTAGACTTGTTTGATCTACGACTCCATTAAATCGTTTGTCGATTTCGACACCTTGTGATGGTGTTTCACTAATTTGAAGCTTGCGCTAATCTCTTTTACGCATCTCATGCACGGATTTAATTATTTATTTATTGATTTGCTTTAAATCCACTTTGATATATCATATTACAGCAGCCTTAACACAATCGTGTGTTAAGGGAATCGTACACAAATTCATTCTACATTCCGGTGTACCTACTAATGTCTGTTTCATTATCGATCGAATGTTTCGCGATATTCATTGCTTCTTCATCTTCAATCGAAAACAGTACATCTTTGATGTTCCATCTTCAATTAAAAATCCTATGATATCGTTTGAAACAAATTTTCAGATTTGATTCATTGCGCTTTCATTGATTCCAAACACGGTGAACTCGTTTCGACCACCGCTATATTTGAATTGTTTCATTCACTACGACACCTTGTGGCGTCGGTATAACTTGCAGCTTGTGCTGATGATGATCTAGCGTTTCGTGCAAAACTACTTCGTTTGAGATTGTTGATTCTAAATTCACCTAGTGGATGTTATTGTTTCTATAACTCAATTACATATTGTGAACGTTCGTTTGGAATTCTATTGCTCGAAATTCCTTCTTTATTGGACCCCTGTTAACCAAGTCACACCGGTGACCGTATCAGTACGTCTCATTTTTTTCCCTTGGCATCTAATTCTGAAGACACATTCCTTGTAACCGTTGGGTTCTTATTGTTGTAATGTGTCCTTGAATTCACATCATTCGAATAAGTTTTGATTCGATTTCATGGCCGTTCACTTTGGTATTAATCGCATATACCTACTCATAACATAACTCTAAGGAGTTAACATAGTCTAATTTCACCATAAAATTGAGCATTTTTTTATATTTAATTTGAGTACCATATTGCTATATAAAATTTGACGACTAACCCACAAAAAGGTGTTGTATAACATTTTTTATGCTGAATTTTTGTCTTAATTTTTTTTTCTCAATTTTTTGTGCTGTATTTTTTGTACTATATTTTTTTGTGCTGAATTTTTTCGTGCTATTTTTTGTATTAGATTTTTTTGTGCTATATTTTTTTGTATTGCATTCTTATGCTATTTTTGTACTGGATTTTTTTTTTGTATTTTTAGAAAACAAAAGGGGTGTCACATGTCACTTTTACACTCTTATTTATAAGAATCAAAATGCCCTTCTTTCCTACTTATAAGGAGTGTCACATGACATCATCAAAATCCTTCTTAGGCTACTTAGTCAAAATCTACTTTTTAGTGGATCCTTCCCCTATATATATAGAGAGAGAGAGAGAAAGAGAAAAAGAGAGAGAGAGAGAGAGAGAGAGAGAGAGGGAGAGCAGGGATCCTAAGAGAAGTCCACTCTATTTGAGAAACTTGAGAAGCAATCTGGACCACACATTTCTATAAGCTTTACGTAATATACAAATATGTATAGTTTAAAATTGACTATATACATATCTGAATGTTTTTAAATCTTGATAGGGGTGAGCAAGAAAACCGAAATAACCGAACCGTAACCGAATAATCGAACCGAAAAAACCGAACCGAAACAAAAACCGACGGTTCGGTTTTCGGATTTTTAATAACCTAAAATTTCGGTTCGGTTTTCGGATAAACATTTTCAATAACAAAAAAAACCGAACTGATAAGTTACAATCCATATATTTTTATGTTTAATTTAAATTGTTTAAGTGTTTAACCCAATGCTAGTAGAAAATATTAATTCTATTTTTGAATGTTAAATGCTTATAATAAAAACATTACATGTTTATTTATAATTGAAATGATTTATTTGTTACCTATAAAAAATAACAAAATTTAATATAAAATTTTAAATGATCTTCAAATTATTATAAAAGAAAATGTCTTAATAAAAAACTTTGAAGAAATATAAAAATAGATTAGAAGATTAGTTTTATGTAAACAATATTAATTAAAGAGTTTAACTATAATAACTTAAATGTAAACATATAAAAAAATTGTTATAATATAAGGTATATTTATTATGTTTTGAATCTTACATAATTTTGTTCCAAAAACTGAAATAACCAAAAAACGGAGACGAACCTACATAAAACCGAAACTAAAAAAAACCTAACGGTTTTTAAAAAACCAAAAACCGACATATCGGTTTCGGTTTGATTTTGCCAAAAAACCAAACCAAACCGAACCGTGCACACCCCTAAATCTTGAATTCTACACATATGTATAGAGTCAGTTTTAAACTATACATATGTGTATATTACGAAAAGCTTAGAGAAAATGTGTGGTCCATAATGCTTCTCACACAATCCTAACCCTATATATATATATATATATACACTAGTAGGAAACCCGCGCGATGCGGCGGGCGACAATTTGCGATACGATACTCGTTTCCGTTATTTATCAATCATCTTTTGATATATTGTATAGTACTTCTTTTAGTTTATAATTCATGTCATATGCAAGCTTTATTTATACCATAAGCATTACAGAACTTAATTTAGTAAAAATTCAAAAACATGAATACGAAAATGTAAGTCATGAATGTCTTTGCAATGTAATAAACCAATACTTAAAAAGAATACATAGGTTATAAACATAACCATTTAAAAATAAACATCCGCGTGTTAGCTAGTTGTATTGTGATGAGATAAACTTTAGTCACGTGCCTTACACATCTCTGTTAGCTCATCTGCATTGTTCGACCACCACTCCTCATCCCAATTGATACCAAGAGGTTCTTCTTTTGCTCTGGTGGTTGGATGATCAGATTCTTCTATCTTCTTATCTTTAACTTCAACGTCTACATCAAACGGAGCAGGTTTAGCCACTAAAAAGAACAAAGTTATGTCTCTCAGATATGTTTTACAAAAACCAACAATATGACATATTTAGTAACATATTAAATTGATACCTAACATTTCTTCTGAATTCTTCCTTGTTTCGTCCATAGCCGATTCCTAATTTATGTAAGAGAAATAAATATGTTAGTTTTTTGTTAATGATAGATCCTTTTATTTATAATAATTTTTATTGATAGTGAATAAAAAATAACAATAAACTCAAAATGTATTCAAAATATGTTTAGATATATAAAAAGTTAAATTACAAAATCTATTAACATACCTATGTTTTCATACATATGTAGTTCATTCATCACGTAATACTTCCTGATAGACAACATTTGAGGTGTATACCCCATCTTGTCTAAAATCTTTGGCATGATGTACTAATACCTTTGTATTTTCTCGTGACACCCTTCTTGACAATGCCACATAAAGTTGCCCATGTGAAAATACAGAATCCGGTAGATAAACACCAGCATACGGAATTGTTTGACCTTGAGCTTTGTTGATGGTCATGGAAAAGCTAAGTCGAATTGGAAACTGTTTTCTTTTTAGCTTAAACGGGAACACGTCATCTTTAGAGAGACGCAGAGGGATTCTTGGAAAAAAATACTCTTTTTTCCCATGTGTTGACCAACAGCTATTTCAGCATTAATAGCGTTGTGCTAGAAACCTTTACATATTAATCTTGTGCCATTACACAGACCATGCGATGGATCAATATTCCGCAACAATATTATAGGACATCCAATCTCGTACATCCACCTTTATTCCGTTGTTTCTGCTTCGGTATAATGGATACGCATCGTCTCCTTGTGCTGTGTGTTCATTAAATTGCCTAGGATAACGGAAATGGCATATTTGGGGATCACCCTGCATACAAGGACTGTTTGTTCATAAATTTCTGCAAGGACCATGAATCATGTGCTTGACAACAAGCTCGTGCATTTTGGGATGTCTTCTGCACACAATACCTTATCATAATGGTCTGGATTATTGATTTTGTATTGCGAGCGCATGATAAGAAGAAAATGTGCATGTGGCAAACCACGCTTTTGAAACTCGACGACATAAACATAGGGCCTTAACCTTTCCGAGGAGATGTTTCTTTAATAGTTGTTCCTTAAGATCCTCTAATTTAGCACGAAAAACTCTTGAAACAAGCTCTGGACGATCTTATGCTGTTTGACCAACTTGTAAATTATCACATATCTCGGGCCATAAAGGGTTACATGTGACAACCCGAGATTCCAAGACCTTTCCTTACGCGTCATCTGTTTTACAATCCTGTTTCACGTTTTGTTGTACGTTGTATCGTACACCCTAGTTATTCACTATTAATTACCGCACACCCTAGTTATTCACTATTAATTAATCATCATAATACTTCTTGATCAGATCTAACAGCTAGTTATCATAAGGTGTTTATTAAATTTTTGATATCATGAGTATCATGCTTATCATCATGTTCCTTTGAAATATTAAAGCTTCATGTGATGTCTTCTCACACAAACCACAACTCTCGAATCAAACAAACAGCTTTTTACTAATTGTATTTGATTTCTGTTGGACCTCCAATATAATCTCACATGGGCCGCAGATATGAATCACCTCTTTTAATCCGATTGGGCCGCAGATATGATGTATTTAATGGGAACAATATTCGGCAGCTGGGCTCGACGAAACATACTCGACGAAAGATGAGTTTCGTCATCAACTTGCCTGGCGAAAGCTGAGTTTCGTCGACGACTGAGGCCGGCCCAATTTCCTTGGAAGCCCAAGTAGGGCCTGGGTCTAGTTTATGAATATAAACACCCGTAGAGTGTTTCATTATGTAACGTAACTGACATCTCACAACCCTAGAACCCCTCTGAATCTGCGACGGCAGCGAGTTCCGTCGGTGTTCTTTTTCTGTACTTGCTAGTGTCTCTCCGACATTCGGTACGTGATCATGGTTACTTGAGTAAAGTTTGCTGTGTACATACGTGGTCATTAGAGTAAAGAATGTTGTTAGAATCATAGTGGTTATGTGGGTTTATCGACATGCTAGCTGGTTATTATTCAAGTGTAATGACAGTTTCAATTGATATTAGCAGTGTGATGTATGAACTAGGGATACACAAAGATTTACATATTGATAGTTCGGATGTTAATGCATGTTTGAGTAGGTATAATCTTGATTAAGTGATGAACTGTTATTATCACCATCAGAAGTTACTATGTATTTGATTATTAATGAATGACGGATTGATTTGAATGATAGGAGAAACAGTTAGGGTTCCGGCCGACGAATCACCTGAACCTCCGTCACGGCGAAACATAGCTTTCGCCGGAGACTTTCGTCGCAGCCGTGGGCGACAAAACATGGTCTTTTGTCGGGATGTTACGTAGGAACAAGATATTAGAACAATGTATATATAAAGTGTTTGTTGTGAATGTTTGGCTGCATGATCAACTTTCAAAATATGACAACCAGGCTTCTCTTGTATAACTTCTTTGCTAACTGACTTAACCGACAACACTAACTTAGTTAATGTGCTGCTCTTATAAGGCTAACGAGTAACCTAACTTAGTTTGCTAACCTCTTTTCCAAATAACTAACATAGTTAACTAGGTTTACTAATCTAGTTAGCTAACTTGTTTTATCTTATAGTTTCCACTAATTACAAAAGTAACCCCCTAACTTATAACTTTGTTCTATACGATTGTCATAGTTGTTAACACATTTCTCCATTTCGATTTAAACACTCCCTATATGTAACATTATTTAGTTACACATAACATTATATAGTTATGAGTTTGTCCATGCATGATGACACTATTAGTTGGAACTAGGGAACTTATATGCATAAATGTGAATAATCGATTTACCCTTAATCATAACCTTAGTTAACCCTAAATCATACCCTTAGTTAACCACTTCACCGGAAAACTGTCACCATTAGGGATGGAGTTCCTTTTTACAAATAAAACTTGGTTTTCCACTCTTCCTCGTTCTTGGTGGCCCGAAGGATAAGAGGGTTGTTAGAGGTAGAGTAAAGCAAGAATCGACTGGACCCGTGGGATCTTAAACGGTAAACTATGGGAAGATCATTGATGCTAAGACCAGGGAGGTGATTCTTCTTAATACAGTCAAGCACGATTAAAATCCTCCAAACCATGGGCATGGTTTGGCTGAAGCTCAGCCGGAAAAACTCCATGATAAAATCGGAAAAGGGAAATCTCAAACCCAAGGTGAAAGGGAAACCTAAGAAACAAAGTCACTCGCTGGACGACATATCTGATTGGAGATCCCGATCAAATGGCCAGAAGATCGCACCGTCCGGGAAAGCACCTGAAGAATGGAGAGCTGCTATGTCGACATTGTCGAAGGAGCAGATCTCTCGCTCCGGATTTTGGAGCAAATCTTGGGGTATGAATGTCGGAGCTGAATCGCTAGAGGAGGAGCGAGTTCTTTTTGCCATAACTGACTAAGGACGAAGAAGACGGAGATGAAAAGGGTTAGAGATAGGGAGAGAAGATTACCTTTTTAATCTCGGCAATGGCAATTAAAAGAAAGGAAATTAGGAGAAGATATAGGCATGCAATGAGTGAAAATTTCGTGGGGAGTTATTCCATGTCACATCATATCTTCAATCCATTAAGGGCCTTGAAAAACTAAAAATATAACCATTAGATTGGGTATATCCAATGGCAATATTTTTGGGGACAATTGTTATGGGTGGAATTTTGAACCCATATCCTGACAATATTTTCTTGATTTTATGTTAGCTATCTGTCATCAGGATACCGAACCAGGATATTGGGAACATCCTGCGGGAGTATCTTGATTATCACTAAAGATTTGCTTGTAGGTTGTGGCTGCAGGTAGTTAACGTTCACAAAGACTAAGTCCCCTGAAGACTCGCTCAAATTAGTTGGAAGAAAGACGTTGAAGCCAAAAGAAGTGGTCTGCAACGGTCGTTAAAGAATATTCAGAGTATCCCGGAATAATAGGATAGTTTGTTTATTCATGTAACTATTTATACGAGGTGCCGGATCATAGGAATACACACACTCTCGAGCTCTCATACTTGTACACTCTCTCATTCTAGCTGCAATCACACTCAAACAGTCACAATCCACAATCGTTGTAACACTTAGATCTGATTCGAGCATTATCCTGACATTGTATCCTAGTTATTCAAGCAATAAGAAGAACAAGGCAGCTGACGATTGTCCACATTTACTTTTGATCAAGGGCTTTCATCGTACATCTCGTGTCCACATTTACTTTTCTTGTATGTTATCTATTAAGTGTTAGAGTTTGATATCCTCGAACTATATCTTGAAACTGTTATTATTTTCAATCAAGGTAACACATTTTTGCAAACATCAATAGCACACTACCTCACAAACTAAATTTAATCACTTAATTGCTTCGGTAATTTTTGACCAAAACAGTATCCTTCTCTTTCGGTTTGGTCAAGTATATAACTTGCCTTAACCATTTATTCTTAGTGTACTTCCCGGGTTCGAGTGTATTAAAATACCCCTCACATACACTTTAAATCATTTTCTTTTCTAGTATTTTTAATTGAAACTCATTTCATAGTTAATTCTTATCGGATGTCTTGATCAAGCCTAGAACCGAACACATTTAATCTTTAACCTTGAGCTCTGATTACCAACTTTTAAGACCCGGACTAACATAACTAAAAATTTATATAAAAGTGTTGCATTTATATACAAGCAATGCAAATAAACGTCCATACAAAATTTCAGGTTTGATAAAAAACTTCATAAGTATTTAAAACACTTCGACACGTTAACGTTGTTCGGTTCATAAAATAACTAAACAAAAAGAGGAAGCTTGATCTTCGGTTGTGTTCGATTCTTCGTTATGCTTGATCTTCATCCGTAACATCATAACTATCACCTATATATCAAATATCATCTCACACGTCAGTTATATGATGCTTAAACGTAGTTTGATAACCAAGTTTACCAAAACAAACAAACAAAAAGATGGTGAGAAGACCCGCCGTAACTACGACATGTATGTCGTAACTTACGGCACCCCTTTTCTGTTGTTTCCAGGCATCCCCAGCCGTAGGTTAAGGCTGGGAGCCGTAGCCTACGGCGCAGCCCAGCTGCATCATTTCCATTCTTGTCCCTTTTTTTTACAAACATGTCTATAACTTCCCGATTACTTATCCGTTTCGCACGAAAATTGTTTCTACGTGACCGAAAAACATTTGCCAACATTCTTATCTTATAAACCCATAACTCGGGTTTATAACTTTATGTTTTACGCTATCGGTTCTAAATTTATATGTTTATTTATTTGACCCGTTTGCATGTTTATGTGATCGAGACTATGAAATTTACATCTTTTTCGCAAGAACATCATTTTTACGACTTTACCCGATTACCCGGGTTATTAAATTTGCGTTTCACGCATCCGTTACCCGGTTAGCGTTTATGCTTATTCAACCCGTTCAACCTTTTAATGGTCGAACTTAATTAGTCTGAATTATTTTCAAGAATTCACAATCTTCCGATTATGACCCATTATCCGGGTCCATTGATTTATTATTCGTGTTCCCGTTACCATATTTATGCATGCCTTCGTAAATTTAACCCTTCAATCGGGTTTATGCCGAAGTAATTACTCTCGCACCCATTTCGGTATGCGTTACAACTTCGTTTTGACCCATTTGTTTGTTCGTGTGAAATCCATCACTTGGAACAAACCAAACTTATTATTAATTCGTTATTTGACCCATTTGGTTGTTTCATGTGAAAACCCTTACTATAAACAAGCCAAACTCATCAACATTCCTTATTTTGACCTGTTTGGTTGTTTCATGTGTAATCCATCACTTTAAACAAACCAAACGTTATGAGTAATTACCATTGTTCAGTCACACACAAATAACACATAATTTAACAAAAACACAACGAAGCGTAAAGCCACGTACCTTAAAGCTTTCCTTTCAAGCGCGTGTCCGCCCCAGCTTGACCACTCGATGCTTCACCCAAATTGCCTATAGAGTTCAATCCGATTGATCATTTAGAACCCAAAGTAGAATTTATGATTCATAAACTTGTAAGTATTCAATTACAAGGTTCATGTTATGATTCTTCCACACCTTTCAACAACTCACATTCACTTAGGCATTATATTAAACACATTATGGGCATGGATTTTTACACCAAGTTTATTAAGTTTTCACTTCAACAATTACCCATGTTTTCCCACCATATTAAGTCAATATGACTAGTATAATCGATTAACATCTAGAGCTCACTATATTAACATCAAATTTACTACCACAATTCATGTGTTCAACATATCTACAAAAACCCACTTACATATACATAGTATATTACCCTAGTACTTAATCATAACATTTTCTCTACCATTATTCATCAAGGGTTTGCCTCAAATCATATGGGCACTACAAATTTTATCACAATTTCAACAATCCCTACTTCAACTGCACATCATAAGGTTCATCAAGAAATCACTACTTCAACATATACTAGATTTTTGACATACATTATGATGAGATGATGTTGTAAACTCTAATTTATCAAAACAGAAGATAGACGGGCAACAAGCTACACCGCCACCCCTTTATTTAAAAAAACAAAAAACAAACGAACTGATTTGTTAACATACACTAAGAACTTTTTTTTTTTGCTTAAGAACGCAAAGAACGATTTTCATACACTCCGAAACAGGCTCAAACGAATTTTGATAACTCATTACAATAGTGTTGGAACTCATTAAAGCTAAACTATAAAATTTAAGATCGTAAGATTCAATGCATATGGGTAAAATACAGGATTTGGTTCAATGCATAGTAGTTACATTTGACCCGATCCGACCCGAACCCCGTTCTGACCCAGACTCGTTCGGACCCGGACCCGTTCTGACCCAGACCCGTTTCGACCCGAACCAAAACAACCCTTTTTATGATTGACCCGTTTTGACCCGAACCCATTTTGACCCATGACCTGACCCGACATGATCCAAGCACTTGAAGTTGAATGCATTTTTTTAGTTTAAACAAAGTCGAATGATTTTAAGAGAACAATGAAATTATTTACCGTAGCAGTCGTTTTTATCCTTTAGATAATTTCCCCTTTTTTCCCAAAACTTAAAAATTACAAATTTAGACACACTATCGAAACAACTGTTGGGAAACACAAAATCGAAACAATTAACAAAAATACAAAGAACAAGTAACTAAAAGCAATTAGAACAGCAATAAACTACAATCACACTTAACATCGAAGAACCATAATGAAAAATCAACAAAATGATTGATAAGTGGGGTTTTATAATAGTAAGTTTCATGGTTGGTCTCGTCCATCTTTTTTAATTTTCTGCGCTGGAAATCCACTCAAGTATCTATTTCTTGTATTCCTAGTAGGGTTGTAAACGAACCGAACGTTCAGCGAACAGTTCGTGAACCGTTCGGCGGGAAGTTCGTTTATGTTCGTTCGTTTAATAAACGAACGAACATGAACAAGAAATTCCGTTCGATTAGTTAAATGAACGAACATGAACAAAGGTCTCGTTCGTTCAATTATGTTCATGAACGTTCGGTAAGGTGTTCGTGAACATTCGTTCATTTGCGTTCGTTTATGTTCGCATGTTCGTGTTTTAATTAAAGATTTTTATACTTTCATATATTTTATCTATACTTTTCATACTATTAAACTTTTATTTATATCGTTACCCTAACAATTAAACTAGGAAACCCTCTTTCACCTTGTTTATGTACCATTTCCCTTTCTTCTCTCATTATTTACATCGACGAATATGATCTACCTCTGTTCCACAACAAGGGATTCAAGTTCTAATGCTACTCTCTAGGCCATCCACCTTTATCCTTAATCGCGTTCGTCAAATTTATTTGTGTTCGTGAACCGTTCGTGAACACGCTCATTTCCTTAATGAACAAACACGAACATAAAATCTTGTTCGGTAAGTGTTCATGAACCGTTCGTGAACACATTTGTTTCATTAACGAACGAACACGAACAAGGCCTCGTTCGTGTTCGTTCGGTTCGTTTACAGCCCTAATTCCTAGTCACTAATCGAGTTGGTTTTTTCTTTTAGTTTAGGAGCTATTTAGTTTTAATATAGTAGCACCCTAAACTAACAAATTTGTTCATGTTAGAACCTCCATCTCCATCTATATAATTTAACTAAACAACATATTTATCAATAAATTTTGTTTATTTTTTAAAAACCTACCACATTCAACTCTATATATTTATCACTATCTTACTCATAAACACATGTTTTACTTTTTTTTTTAATTTCCTACACACTTACAATAAGAATATAAAGAGTTATGTGCAAACTTCTAAGATCATGCGTAGTGGTTTGAGCAATAATGCCCCCACCCTTGGGCGTTTTCTGCCACGTGGCAGTCCAGTCAGCATGGGGGCATTATTGGGCGTTATTACAAGAGTGGCGTAGTGGGAATAATGCCCAATAACGCCCCTTCCAATCATTACACAATTATTATTTTTTAATTAAAAACTTAAAATAGTTCATTAAATTAAAAAAAAATACAATATTAGAAATAAAAAAATAAAAACCGACTAAAATAAAAAATAATACATTAGTTTTCGTCTTCGCTTTCTTCACCCTCGTCCTCCGTTTCTTCTTCACCCTCAGGTGGGACATACCGAACCGACCATGCGTGTTGTACCGAATCAACTGTTAACCCGGAATGGTACGATTCGTAACGCAATTCTCGTGCATTATTCACTCTTTCTTCCATTGACGCAATTCTCACTGCTAGTCGACAAGCACTCGTAACCGCCTCTTGCTCGACCTCCTCATCGGTTGATTCACCGCCATCCGCAAAAAACTCTCTATAGCAATAATTCATGATGGACGAGGAACTAGGGGAATCCATGTTTTTTTTATAAAATGAAGGTATTGTATGAGAGTGTTTAAGTGTTTTGGTTTGAAAATTTTTATAAGTGTGTATATATACATATTGGTGAGAGGTTAAAAAAGGAAAAAAAATAAAAACTAGCCGTTAGCCCCAACTAGCCGTTACCCCTTTCTCATTGGTCCACATTTGCCCCTTCCAGCGTTATTCAAAAAACGCCAAATCGTTTTTTGCCGGAGAAAACGCCCGAACACGCCTAGGGGGCGGCGTCCTGGCATTATGGGGCGTGTTTGGGCATTATTTTGGATGAAAAACGGTCGATTACAGGTGGTCTTATATGTTACTATTAAAAACAATAATTGGGGGGCCTGTAAATACCCTACAGTTTGACGCGCGGGTAATGTTTGCCCTATGAAACAATAATTGGGGGCATGTGAAAACAATAATGATAGCTTAGACCGTGGGGTATGGTGGGGCGGGGGTTTGGGGCATGGGTTGACACGTGGCTTGGGGGAGCTTCGCTGGGCTGACCCACATTGAAGACGGTATGGTGGGGCGGGGGTTTGGGGCGTGGCCCAGCCCAAATGGCTGTTTTATATTTTTTAAAACAAAAAATTTAAATTTTTTAATGTTTTTAAATAAAGAAATTTACATAAATAAAGAAAATTACATAAAAAAATTCCCAACCCTTATATTTTTTCTTTATCTCTTCTCTCGTCTCCAAAATTAGTTCCAACTCTTCACCCTCTAGGTGATCAATGGGCTGGGCTAGAAATTTCATGTCATCTCGTCTTTGTTTCAGGGCATCTCTAGCTTCTTTGCTCTTCCGAATTTCGGCCCTTTGTTGTTGGAATACGTTGAATGTATCTAACTTACATGCAATGTCATTCAACTGATCGCTGATACTCCCCTATGCGAGCCCGAACTCCCAACTGAAGGCGATTCCGTACCCGATCTTGATTTTTGAGCGCGCCTTTTTGCGGCATCTCTTCCGTATTCAGGTCGGTTTGGCGAATCATCCAAAAAGTCCTCCAACTCTTGATCTCGTGCATCAGATTGGGCTTGGGACGAGGCCCTTGACCAGTTGGAAGACGTGTTAGTTTCGCTACCACTGGGGATATTCGCCCACTTTGAATGGAACTTACAAATCTCCCAACAATGCATGAAACGGAAGTCGCTCCCCACATTTGTTTTGAATGTAACCAATGCATTTGTCACAATGTCGGCTTCGGTTTCACCACTTTTTGAGTTTTGCTTTGCTTTATTTAAAAAAACACTAAATTTTGTAAGTTGGCCGCTTATCTCGCTCCACTTTGAGGATAAGCTATCGTTTTCACGATAAGTCTCCCTTTCCAGTTCTTCATGGAATGCTTTACTAATCGCTTCCCACAAATGGCTTCGATATTGAGAATTTCCTATTTTAATAAAAACAAAATTTAATATATTACAAAGTAATATAAAAAATAACCATAAATATTAAAATAAGGGCTACAAAATATTTAAAAATACCTAAAGTTGGATGCTGAGATTGTTGAAGCCAAGCCCTCGCCAATGCAAGTTCTTCATTAACGACCCATCTTTGTTGTTTTCGTTTGGCGGTTTCAAGTGCTTTCTCCGCCTCGGTTTTTTTCTTATGACTTCTCTTTTTGATGGGGTTGGATGTGGAAGGACCATCGTTGGGTAGTTGAGTTTCGGGGATGGTTTCGGTTTGGGAAAGGTTGATGGAGGTTAGGGAAAGGTTGATGGAGGTTAGTGAAAGGTTGATGGGCGTTTGTGGAATCGTGCTAGGTATAGAATCGTCGGTGTGTGGGAAGTTCATAAACAAACGATTCCCGAGATACGATGCATAACCCGCCATATCGGGCATAGAGGAGTATAACAAAAATGGACGAGGCATGGGACGATTGGGTGGTGGGCTAGGATTTTCTTGGAATGCCCACGGGTTGTTCGGGTCATAACCACGATTATGAGGATGCATTTTTCATTTTGTAGATTGAGAATAGAGATGATTATAGAAGATGTGGAGTGTATTGTGGTTGAATGTGGTAAAAAAAGGAATAGAAGTGTGAGTTTTATAGTGAATTTTTTTTTAACATAGCCGTTGGCCAACGGGCTAGCCCAACGGCTAGTTTGGTTTGGCCTATGAGAACCTGCCATGTCATACTGATAGACCCGTCCCACTCCCGGCCTTAAACTCCCGTCCCTTGGGCCACGCCCCAACCCAAGCCCACCCGGGGTGGTGGCTTGGGCGTTTTCAGCCAACCCATGCCCCAACCCAAGCCCCATACCCCACAATCTTATATAGAATACCACTTTAAGACCATGCGTAGTGGTTTGATGAATAATGCCCCCACCCTAGGGCGTTTCTGCCATGTGGCAGTCCAGTCAGCATGGGGGTATTACTGGGCGTTTTTGTAAAAGTGGCGTAGTGGAATAATGCCCAATAACGCCCCATTTAATCATTACACAATTATTTATTTATTTTTAAATTAAAAACTTAAAATATTTCATTAAATTAAAAAAAATTACAATACTAGAAATAAAAAAAATAAAAACCGACTAAACTTAAAAAAACCGAAAATAAAAAAAACTGGAAATTAAAAAACAAATAAAAACCACAGGGGCTTAGTTTGCCACTTTTAAACTTGAAAACCACAACAAAATAAAACCACAGGCGCCTCCCACTCTTCTTCTTCATTTGACCGACAACAAACTCCGGCAAGAATTCCGGCAGACAACAAAGCTCAAACCCACTCGAATCCGGCAAAAACTACGGCTATCTCCATCTCTATATCTTTAAAACCCACATGGTCCCATCTGATTGGCCAAAAATTTGCCCTTTTAGCGTGATTCAAACAACGCCGGTGGGGTTTTTTGCGAAAAACGCCGGAGGGGGTGGGGGGAGGGCGTTTTTAGGCGTGATTGGGGGAAAAAACGCCCAGGATCTTGCCCACTACACATGGTCTAAATATAAAGTTATGTGCAAACTTCTAAATATAGTGATGTACTTTAGCTTCTATAGTTTTTTTTTTTCACTATCATAGAGATTCCAATATAGCGATGTTTTTGTTGTTTCCTCTATTATTTTCTCTATATGTATATCTGTAATAATACATTATTAAGGAGATTGGACGGCTACCTTCGTAATTTCACATCAATATTAAGGTGTCAGATGAAAATTCTCAAGTTTAACTCTCGAATTTTTACCTTCCTCTTCCGTTCTTACCGCTGCTCCTCTTTTCATTGTCGATGAGTTGTAACCCTCCATTGAAACCACGACCTTTAAATGGCTCCTGTGTGTTCATAAGTTCATTGATTTAGAATAACATGATAATAATTTATTTGGAGCTATTTGATTCAATCTACAATTTATAATTATGTTTTAAACAATAAACAATTTAACAAACTACATTACTTGTACATATAATTGAAATGCAATTATATCTTGTGTGTTTGTTGATTTAGGATATATCAAGTGATGTTAATGAATGTTTGTAATTGTTCTTTGTTTTTTGTTTGTTGTTTGAGCACCCTTCTATTTCATTTCTGTACATTTCATCTCGAAATGATTTATACGTTGTTGGTATCTTCTATCATGTTAGCTTTACTTTTGTAGCCTTCATATGAGAATCATTTGTGTACACTTCATCTCAAAATGATTTACATGTTGTATTCTCTATCATGTTAGCTTTACTTTTGCAGCCTTAATATGAGAAGGTTGCTAAGCTTTTTAATGGAGAAAAATTGTTCATCCTGGATTATATTGATGACAAGAGTAGACAATAAGGTAAGCTTTCTTTTGAAACTTGTATTAGTGGCATATTCTGTTATGGACTAATACCATTGCAAGGTATGAGACTTGTCCCCACATCGGTTGTATGGGCAACTGATGTGGGGTTTATATACCAAATGGGTTCTCTCACCCACCAGACTAGTATTTTGGGTTGAGTTCTCTCATTTGGTATGTAACATTGGTATCAAAGCCAGAATTCGGAGTGGCCTGGAGAGAGCCAGCCGTGACCAACGTGGTCGTGACCACGTGGTCGTGACCAACGTGGTCGTGACCAACGTGGTCGTGACCAACGTGGTCGTGACCAACGTGGTCGTGACCAACGTGGTCGTGACCAACGTGGTCGTG
The DNA here is from genome assembly GCA_030545235.1 of Helianthus tuberosus. Classification (NCBI taxonomy): domain Eukaryota; kingdom Viridiplantae; phylum Streptophyta; class Magnoliopsida; order Asterales; family Asteraceae; genus Helianthus; species Helianthus tuberosus. The sequence continues at coordinate 10,429,019 of CM060362.1, forward strand.
ACCAACGTGGTCGTGACCAACGTGGTCGTGACCAACGTGGTCGTGACCAACGTGGTCGTGACCAACGTGGTCGTGACCAACGAGGATCGGAGTGGTGGCCTGGAAAGAGCCAGCCGTGCCCAACGTGGACGTTGGCCCTTAAGGAGGGTCGATTGTTATGGACTAATACTATTGCAAGGTATGGGACTTGTCCCACATCGGTTGTATGGGCAAGTGATGTGGGGTTTATATACCAAATGAGTTCTCTCATCCACCATACTTGTCTTTTGAGTTGAGTTCTCTCATTTGGTACGTAACATATTCACCCTAAACACATGTTTGGCAGTTCAGATAAAAAGAAACTGTTTGTTAAGTTTTATATTCTTCATTATCCAATTCTCTTTTGGGACCCACCTTTTAAATTCATGGTTGGTCACTGGAATGGCAAAAAAGAAAAAAAGTGAAATTAATTCTACTACTCAAATGGATTAACACTTAACACACAACTGACAAGGTATTTGTGAAGAGAGTAAATAATTATATGATTGCTATATGCATGTGATGTAACATTATTTTGTTTTTCTATGAGACTCGTACTTATAAGTTATAATGCTTAAAATATCGTTAAAATGCCTACGTTAACCACATTTCAAGTACCATAAAGCAGGATATTATCCAAAGCAACGTAGTAGACGGGTTACACATAACAAGTCGGCATTTGAAATTTTCAAGAAAACTTAAACAAAAAGCGGAAATTAGGAATTGTTCGGTTCTTGACGTGTCTTGATCTACATCCGAGGCTCAAACTTAGTTGTTACCTACCACTAGATTTCATTCAAACAATTAGCATTCAAGTTATTTGACTAGAAAACAAAAACATTTTTTCTGATTCAGGGTGACCCCCGCCACGCGGAAGGGTAAGCCCATTCTCTCGCATGGCGAGAGGGCTACTTACTTAACCAGATCCATTGACTGGCTCCCCCCTCGCCACACTGAGGGGCCAGGTCTCTCCCTCGCGACGCGCGGGGGAGACACTTTTCAAGAAGGTTGTTAGTGTTTTCCAATTTTCATAGACTCGGCCAATTTTTTCAACTTTTCACCAAGTTTGTACCCAATTTGGTCCAAGCCCAAATTACTTCGCTTAGGACTTCTCCCTTTAGTCTTTAAACCCGAAATCCACTACCGGACCCGGATTCCATAAATTTTCACTTCCTTCATTAGGTTTACCCAAACCGACCTGTTAAGAGGCCTTAGGCATTTTAGCTGATGCCTAATATATTCCTTGTCAAAGTTTTCCTCATTTTCTTCCAACCACATTCGCAATTATGGTTGGTTTCATTTAGAGAATAGTTTAGCTTCTACGATCCCGCAGTTCGCTTATTTTAACTATATATATATAACCTCCATCACCCTTCAACACCATCACCATCTCCACCACCCTCCACCGCCACCGCCACCACCACCCTCCACCTCCACCTCCACCTCCACCTCCACCTCCACCGCCACCAACCATGCCTTAAACCTCATCGCTCCCTCTCTCACACCCTCATCCCCATCCCAATACACTCCTCAATCACCACCCTATACATTTTTGGTGCCACCTCCACCTTAACTAACCACGACGCCACCACCATCGCCTGCAAAACATTCGCTGCTACTTGCATCGCATCCATCCATCCTCCAGAACCATTCTCAACAAACCTAAATACCAAATCAAAAACCCCCCAAAATCCCCAAAACCAAAAATATCAAAAACCCAAAAAAAGAGAACAATTCCGGCATCGAGTCTCCGGCCACCACCACTTGTAATCGCCCATAACATCTCCTCCACTGCCGCACCTAACCCACCACCACAAACCACCCCTTCACCCACCATCACACCTAACCCACCACCACAACCACCCCTTCACCCACCACACCTAACCCGCCACCACAACCACCCCTTCCATGCTTGCATAACGGAGTTTACCCACGCAACGGAGTACTCGCGCGATGAAGTATGCTCGTGATACAGAGGTTACCCTGCGACAGAGTATGCTCGTGTAACTGAGGTTACCCGCACGACGGAATATGCTCGTGCAACATCGTTTCCCCGCGCAACGGAGTATGCTCGCGTAACGGAGCTTGTCCGCGTGACGAAATACTAGCGCAACCCCATGTCCCATTTTTCCGCAAGTAACACTCGGCTTGTTCTTAAGGAAACATTCGTCCCGGTGGGCACGTCCACATATCTTGCAGCTAGGTGACCCCCGTTTCATGTTCCCCTTCTTTGGGAACTCGTTCACCTTTTGTTTCTTCGTGGGGATTAGATTTGTACCCAACGCTCTCCTTCGACTTCCTCTATTTGTTTCTTTAACTCTATCTCTCGCTGCCGTGCGGCATTTACAATCTCCATGAGATTTTTATATTTTGAGGGAGTCATAAACTACCGATATTCCGCACTCAACATATTATAGTAATAATAGATCTTTTGCTCTTCTGTTTGCACCAACTCATCACAAAACCTCAACTTGTCGAGGAACATTCCCATGATCTTGTCAATTGTTTCACCTTTTTGCCTTAACTGGATAAACTCTTCTTTAATTTTGTTAATCACGGCTTTAGGGCTATGATGTTTAAGGAAAGGCACCTTAAACTCTTCCCATGTCATGGCTCTTGTAGCCTCAATCGCTTATTCCTTCTTAAGATTGTCCCATCAATCCTTCGCTTGACCCCTCAATTGACCAGTCCCGTAAGCTACGAAATCGGTTATGTCACAATGAGTTCGCTCAAAGATTCTTTCCATGTCACTTATCCACTGTTGGCAGGCGATAGGATCTACTTCCCTATTATAGATTAGAGGTTTACATGCCATGAATTTATCATTTGGACACGCTTTCTTCTCTTTAGTCTTGTCTATCAAGGCTTTCTTTTAGCTCGTTCATTCTTTCCTCTACAACCGATAGGATTGTAGTTTGTAGTCTATCCATAAATTGGGGTAGACTAGCCTCTAGAGCTTTTCCGACTTGCTCGGAAATCTTCTCTCATATCTCCTCTGTCATGAGGGATATCGTATCATCACCTGTTCCTTCTGACATCTCTTTAGCTGAAATGTCCATAACAATTTGATAAACAACTTATTTAATCATTTCCGTATTATTATATGGAAATTTATTCTCATCACTTGATATTACACGTGATGTATCCTTCTCTTTCGGTTTGGTCAAGTATATACCTTGCCTTAACCATTTATGCTTAGTGTATTTCCCAGGTTCAAGTGTATTAATCCCCTCCCATACACTTTAAATCATTTTCTTTTCTAGCATTTTCAATTGAAACTCATTTCATAGTTAATTCTTATAGGATGTCTTGATCAAGCCTTGAATCGAACATATTTAATCTTTAACCTTGAGCTCTGATTACCAACTTGTAAGACCCGGACTTACATAACTAAAAATTTATATAAAAGTGTTGCATTTATATACAAGTAATGCAAATAAACGTCTATACAAAATTTCAAGTTTTATAAAAAAACTTCATAAGTATTTAAAACACTTAAACACGTTAACGTTGTTCGGTTCGTAAAATAACTATACAAAAGCGGAAGCTTGATCATCGGTTGTGTTTGATTCTTCGTTATGCTTGATCTTCATCCGTAACATCATAGCGATCACCTATATATCAAATATCATCTCATACGTTAGTTATATGATGCTTAAACGTAGTTTGATAACCCAAGTTTACCAAAACAAACAAATAAAAAGATGGTGAGAAGACCCGCTATAAGCTACGACATGTATACTGTAACTTACCGCACCCCTTTTCTGTTGTTTCTAGCCATCCCCAGCCGTGGTTATGGCCAGGAGTCGTAGCCTATGGCGCAGCCCAGCTGCAGCATTTCCATTCTTGTCCCTTTTTTTAGAAACATGTCTATAACTTCCCGATTACTTATCCGTCTCGCACAAAAATTATTTCTACGTGAGCAAAAAACATTTGCCAACATTCTTAACTAATAAACCCATAACTTGGGTTTATAACTTTATGTTTTACGCAATCATTTCTAAATTTATATGTTTATTTATTTGACCCGTTTGCATGTTTAAGCAATCGAGCTTATGAAATTTACATCTTTTTCGCAATAACATCATTTTTAGGACTTTACCCCATTACCAGGGTTATTATATTTGCATTTCACGCATCCGTTACCCGGTTTGCGTTTACTCTTCTTCGACCCGTTCAACCTTTTAATGGTCGAACTTAATTAGTCGGAATTCTTTTCAAGAATTCACAATCTTTCGATTATGACCCATTATCCGGGTCCATTGATTTATTGTTCGCGTTCACGTTACCCGGTTTACACATGCCTTCGTAAATTTAATCCTTCAATCGGGTTTATGCCGAAGTCATTACTCTCGCACCCATTTCGGTATGCGTTACAACTTCGTTATTTCCTATTTGTTTGTTCGTGTGAAATCCATCACTTGGAACAAACCAAGCTTATTATTAATTCGTTATTTGACCCATTTGGTTGTTTCATGTGAAATCCATAATTTAAACAAACCAAACTCATCAACATTCCTTATTTTGATCCGTTTGGTTGTTTCATGTGAACTCCATCACTTGAAACAAACCAAACTTGATGAATAATATTCAGTCATACACAAATAACACATAATTTAACAAAAACACAACGAAACGTAAAGCCACGTACCTTAAAGCTTTCCTTTCAATCGCGTGTCCGCCCCGGCTTTACCACTCAATACTTCACCCAAATTGCCTATAGAGTTCAATCCGATTTATCATTTAGAACTCATAGTACAATTTATGATGCATAAACTTGTAAGTATTCAATTACAAGGTTCATGTTATGATTCTTCCACACCTTTCAACAACTCACATTCAGTTAGGCATTATATCAAACACCTTATGGACATGGATTTTTACACCAAGCTTATTAAGTTTTCACTTCAACAATTGCCCATGTTTTTCACACCTTATTAAGTCAATATAACTAGTATAATAGATTAATATCTAGAGCTCACTATATTAACATCAAATACATCAATTTTACTACCGCAATTCATGTGTTCAACATATCTACAAAAACCCACTTACATATACGTAGTATATTACCCTAATACTTAATCATAACATTTTCTCTACCATTATTCATCAAGGATTTTCCTCAAATGATGTGGGCACTACAAATATTATCACAATTTCAACAATCCCTACTTCAACTGCACATCATAAGGTTTATCAAGAAATCACTACATCAACATATACTAGATTTTTTACATACCTTATGATGAGATGATGTTGTGACTCTAACTTATCAAACATGCATCAAAATCACTTTGATTTTCAGTTGAATTAGATGGATTTTTTTAAGTTACATCAAAACAGAAAATAACGGGCAACAAATAACGGGCAACAAGCTGCTCCGCCACCCCTTTATTTAAAAAAACAAAAACAGACGAACTGATATGTTCACATACACTAAGAACTATTTTTTTGCATAAGAACGATTTTCATACACTCTGAAACTGGCTCAAACGAATTTTGATAACTTATTACAATAGTGTTGGAACTCATTAAAGCTATAAAATCTAAGATCGTAAGGTTCAACGAGTCAGTTCTAACGCCGCTACAACATTGAAATGAGTTGAATCGGAGTTCGTTTGAGTCGGTTTTAAAGCCCTAAAAGTCATTCTTAGGCAAACATTAGTTCTGATGTGATCTTTCAGACACACACACACACACAACCAGCCAGCCACACATACGCACACACATACATACATACATACATACATACATACATACATACATACATATATATATATATATATATATATATATATATATATATATATATATATATATATATAGGGTAGGGTTCATGCGAAAACCACCTTTATTGCAAGAACTGCGAGAACCAATGTCAATAAACCCACTACACCGCCAGAAACCTAAAAAAACCCAACCCCCACCCCCCCCCCCCCCCCCCAAAAAAAAAACCTAACCCCCCCCTAAAACTAAATGCTAAAAACTAAACCAAAAAACTAAACCCCCCAAAAACCTAAAAAATCTTTAAAATCTAAAAAAACACACAAACATTGTTTAATATTTTATTTATACAAATCGCTACTTTTAGTATCCAACATTTTTTTATTTTTTTAATTAACGAAAAGTAGCGATTTTTTTAAAAAAAAATATTAAAAAGAAATTTTTGTGTGTTTTTTAGATTTTTTTAGGTATTTTTGCTTGTGTTCACACTGGTTCTTGCGGTTCTCGCAATAAAGGGTGGTTCCTAACGGATCCTTCTCCTATATTGCGAGAACCAATTGAACACAAAAAAATCCAAAAAACCCACAATTTTTTTTTAAATATTTTTCTAATAAAAATCGCTATATTTTGTTACAAAAAAAAAAAACGTTTTTTTTTCGAGTAATAGTTATGGATGCATATGTGCATATATATCATTTCTTGGACAAATTCCATAATATATTACCAGTAGTAGAAAAATGCACTTTCATTTACATTACCATATGTAATACACTACCTTTTACATTACCAAAATTAGAAATGCGCATGTGCATCTATATGTATCAACATGAAATAAGGTGTTTTGGTACAAAAAGTTTGTGATTTTAAATGATGAAGTAGGCCCATATACATGTGTTTTGGTTAGTTATATCTAGTGGTTGATGATTTAATTATATTTATCACTTTATGACGTAATATGTTGTTTGGATGGTATAAAGGGTGTTGATGTACATATAATAAAGTGAAATATTGGTAATAATACTGTATTATGGATGGTAAAAAGCAATGGTATTGTATTACGGATGGTATGAGGTAATGGTAGTGTAGTATGGATGGTATGATAGATGAAAGTGAATGTGTATTCAAAGTGGTGTACTAAAACACGTGATAACATGTTCATATATATAAATGCACATGTGCATTTCTAGTGTTGTTAGTGTTATAACAAGTTTATACATATAGATGCACATGTGCATTTCTATTATTGTTATTGTAAAAACTAGTGTATTATGAATAGTAGTATAAATGAAAGTGCAATTGTCTGATATATGTAATGAATTACGGAATTTGTCAAAGAAATGATACAAATGCACATGTGCATGGATAACTGTTACTCGATTTTTTTTAATTTTTTATTATTGACGAAATAAAGCGATTTTTTCAAAAAAAATAGTAAAAAAAATTTGGGTGTTTTTTAGATTTTTTCGGTATTTTTTGGTTGGGTTCACATTGGTTCTCGCAATAAAGGGTGGTTCCTAACGGATCCTTCTCCTATATATATAGGGTCGGGATTTAGAGAAAACGGTGGAAAGTGTGAGAACGGTGAGAACGCTTATGGATCGTCCGATCAAAACAATCCATGGACTAGATTGGCGCGGTGGCGTTTTCGTAAATAACATCAATTTTATTACGTGGACGCGCTTTATTAAGGGTAAAAGCTTCTTTTGACTACTCCAAACAAAACGCCATCTCATGAAAATAAAACGCCAAACAAAAATCACACACCATTCTAACTAAAAACGTCATTAGATATAAAACGCCAAACTTAATTATAGTAAAATCCCGCATAAAAAAACCGCCAAAAAATCCTATATATACAACAACTCGGACCTTCAATTAAAAGCACACACAAAAACCTAAACGCCATATTTAACATATACCATTAGTCTGATAAACGCCAGAAAACCCAAATATCAAATATATTGTTGTCAATAAAGTGTAGCTGTATGGGGTGGACAACATTGTCAGTTATCTTTCTTAACTGATGATTAACAATGTTATCCATCACCATACAGCAACACTTTATTGATTTTAGCATGATCAAAATTACAGTTTTAAGATGGTTTATTTTGAGGCGTTCTTTTTCTCGGTAAAACGCCAAAAAAGATAACATTTTGGCTGAAAGGGTGTAAACTCAATAACATTTTGCTACATGAGAGGGACAAAAATTATAGAAAAAGAGGCTGATTTCCGACTTTGTGTTTCCAAACGGCGACAAAAAAACTACTTCAAAAAACAAAAATAAAAAAAAATCATACGAAAGTCGAAACAGCCAGTGAAGATGCTTCAAAAGAAGAAAGAGACCGGTGACAGTGAAGATTTGGAAGATCAATATTTATTTTGTTTAATTTTCTTTTTGAGTTGATTATTATATAATAACAACGCCATATCTAATAAAAATGCCAAAAAGCCAAATGTCTTACACCTTTGGCGTTTATCAAACCATCATAAAATTACTTTGGACAAGTATTATAAAAAACCAAAAAAATAAAAATAAAAAAAACAAACTTGAAAATGTAACTAGAAACAGTAACTACAAATCAGTAATACTAAAGATAGAGAAAATTTATTATATTAGAATCTAAAACGTCAAACTTGAAAGATGGGACGTGTTACAGACTTCAGAGATAAAGCTTGTCAAAAACAATAATTGCAAACAGTAACTGAAAAGACTAATATTTTATTATAATAACGCACCGCCTAACTTAGGCGCCAAAAAGAGATCCTATAAAATGATACGTCTCAGCAACTTCCATTTATCAAACCAAAAAAACAAACACCAATACTACTAAATACCACTCACTGTAAAACACCAAAAAAAAATCAAAGATGGCTAATATACTTTCTTGGATATTTAGTATTATTATTTGTGAAGTTTCACTGAATGAATTGTTAGCGGAGGCGAGTAACTCAGTAAGATTTTGCTGAATGAGATGGACAAAAATTCAAGAAAAATATACTGATGCCAGTCATATGGCATTTTGTATTTTTTTGTTCTTGAAGAAGGCTTGGATGAGGAGAAGAGATCAATGACACTGAATAGTGGGATGATTATAAAGATGAAGATCAACATGAAGAAAAAGCGAAAAACCCACCCACATGTCATAGATCTATGTCCCCAAACATCCACAAAAAAAACCACTTCAACAGACGAGCAGGCAAAATAATCAAACCGATGGGTTTGTTAAGTTTTACATAAAATGCCATATTTTTTGTGACAGTTCTTGTACAATTAAAGAACAGAGAGACTGATGACACTGAAGATTGTGAAGAGAGATCCGATTAGGATTTTTAATTTATTTTCTTTGCTTGTATTTTTTTTACTGTGGCTGAAATATAATCTGACAATTGTAAAACGCCAAGATACCACAAACGCCAAAATGTTTATAAAAAATAATAGAACAATGGGCCATCTTTTTAAAACGTGTAACACCCTTGCTATTAATTTAAAGGTTTTCGTATGGATTACGAAAATAAACTTGTAATTATGATTACAAATATGTTGAAAATACGGTTAAATTAAAACTTTTACAATTTAAAAATAATACAGCATAATGTAATCGAGTTCGTCGTTTAAAAGTTACGACGATACGCCGTGCGGAAGCTTCTTTTTCATGTGTTCGGTTCTTTTTCGCCACTTGATCTTCATCCGTGTATTCTTGATATTCACCTATGATCAAAATCAACTTAAAGGTTAGTTTTGATAACTTAAATATAAGTATAAACAAGTTCTACACATCAAACGAACAAAATAAATAAAATTTTCTAGTTTTACGTCTCTCGCGTGTCGCGAAAGACTACCTCTAATCCTTCGAGGGTCGCGACAGCTCTAGCGTGTCGCGCTCGGATGATGGTCCCCTGTCGCGTGGCGTGGGGGAGTCCATTTTCCAGCTGTTCTGAGTCTGGGAGCTGCATATCCGCCCAGCTAATGTTTTAATAAAAAATACAACTTCAAATTAGCATAACTTTTAATCTATATGTCCGTTTTACGCGATTCTTTTTCCCACGCGTTCGTAATTTAATTCTCCATCTCATGAGTAAAAAACCCGACATTAAAATTCACAAAATTTTAGATTTCAAGCTCTCGGCTTGAAATTCAATTATGACACTTTTGACCTGTTCGTGATTTTATCAAACAAACTTGTTTATTTTCTTTAAAATACCATAGACATCATGTTATATCAGTTTACTACTTTTCAAGGTTCAAATTACGGGTTTCTTATGCAATCTTAACCTGTTTTGCCTATACACTCGTTTTGACCCGCTAAGGGTATTTAACACTTTTAGGCTTAAATCACGCTTCTTCTTAGTCTATATACCATCACCACCTTTAGTTATCAACTTGCCTTCCACCACATTATAATTGTGGTGGATTAGCATGGCAAACCGTTTATTTCGAATTTTTACCACTCGGTTGTCATTTTTGCGGAAAAATACCTATTTCTATTCATTGGACACTAACGTTCCGTATCATCCATTTTATACTTATCCTAAGGAATCAATTGATCATAATGCTTATTTCTAAACAACTTTTAAAGGTTGTTTGCCCGATTTACCCATAAGGGCGTTTTGGTCAATTTAGTCCCTCATCTTACGACGAATAACTTCCACTAATTACTTGACCAAAATACCATTTTTAACTACAAATCTAATTGTGCGTACTTGGCCCCGGTCATAACGTTGACCAGTTTACATACCTTTTGCTTTAAACCTTTCTAGTTAAAGCACGCAAACACATGTTATTTCCTGTGATCACAAAACTCAACAAGTGATCATGAATTAATATTGTCAAATGATTTTACCAATGTGATTTGACCCGTTTAGTACGAATGACCATTTTCCATTATGAAATGATATCTAGTTACCATCTCGCCCTTTTTACCCATTCCGGTTTACATCATAATGTAATGTTTCAAAATTTCTTATTAGTTCATCATTACACGACTAATTTACCAATTTACCCTTTTTGCCATTATTTATGGTTTCTCACCATTTTCACTTGTTCCGACTCATATTATTTACGTCGGAACATTGTAATTCTCTTACTAATTTTTCTTTATTCATTTTCGATATACACAACTGGTGTATACTATAAAAAGGGTGTAAGCTCTTACTTACCTTGCATCCGAAACACGTTTTTCCTTCACACTTGATTCGTTTGACCCGCTTCCTTTCCAAGCCTCGACCTAGCTTGTCAAGCGTCAAACTATCATCATAATTCATAAGACGGTTAGATTAGTCATCACTAATTATGACTATTCCATCTTACATATTTTCTATCAAAATTAACATTCGATCTTTTTAGAGGTCAGTTTGATTTTCAAAAGTCAACTGTCCCTTTTTGGGCATGAAATGCTTAATTGAATTTAACGAACTCACTTAGGTCTTTCTTCGACTATTCGTTAGGCTCTATTCTTAGGTCACTAGTTTAACTACCTTCATCAACATAGTTTTCATACATCAATTAATCATCTAGTCCCACAAACTCAGACTTTTACTACGCAAAATCTACGGATTTTCATATATAAGAAAAACCCGTTTCATCATGTTATTAGGCATTCCTTCGAACACCTAATCTAATCAAGTTTTACATACAAATAGTAGACACACGATTTCATTTAGGCATTTTAACGAATACCTTGCGAGCAAAATTTGTACTCATCTTTTATCAAGTTTATGGTTAACTTTTAACCATATCTTCAACATCAAAATCACATCCTTATGTCTAGTGTTCATGAACTACATCTAGAACTTGCTTCATATCCTCAAATTTCATAATCTAACACTCTAATTCAAGAGTTTATCATATTGCTGTTAAAACCCACTTAGCACCTACATAATTAGTTATCCGAAACACTAACTTATGGTGCTAAATGAACAAGTTTACATCTAGGGTTCGTTCCTAGACTCATACTCATGTCAATTTCACCATGACATTCTACAATTACACAAGAATTTCGTTCATGCATGTTAATCAGAATTTCAAAGTTTCACCAAATAATAAAATTCAACATACCTTGTGATCTCCTAGCTTGGGTGATCACGAATTTATTAAAAGCCCCAATTTTTAGCTTGTTGTATCTTCGATTTTGTTGGATTCTTGTGAGTTTTAGGGATTTGTAAGAGCCCTCTTCTTGGCTCCTGGATATCACGACCAAAACACACACACATGTGTGTGTGTTTGGTTTTTAGTTTGTTTTGTTTTATTTTTAAATTAAATATTTTCCTTATTTACCCTTTTAGTCCCTCTAATTTCCAAGGTTATAAAATTTTTTAACTATTTCATGTTTCCTTTGTTGTTCAACACTTAACTAACTAGGTTGATATTCCTAGTTACTTATTGGGTTTGGGGAAATTATAACCTGTTTTATTTCAAGACTAGTTAACTCGAGCCTTTTATATACTTTGTTTTCTCAAAGTATTTATTCTCTCTATAACTTATATTGGTTTATTTATTTAAAATCCTAATATTTACCGGGTACATTTTCACCACTAACAGTAATTTACCCTTCATTACTATTAACGTGGTTTGATTACCAAACCCGTTTTTGTGGTGTTACAAAACGCCTTGAAAAACGCCATTCAGATAGATTTCCTGACCACCCTGGGTTTCAATGGCATACGATTTGAATAAACGCCATAAACGCCAAAATATTAATACGATGAAACCATTAAACACCGTTAATTATTGAATTTGGTTAACGCCAAAAAACTTAAACCCCAAAAATTAAAACAATATTCGGAAAAGCAGAACTGGAAAAGCAGAAGATGAAAGGACAAAAAAGCCCCTCCGCCCTTCAATATGCCGCATGACAAGTGTTGGGCCAGGATGCGTTCTCACCGTTCTCACACTTTTGAGCGTTTTCTCCTGATCTCGTTTATATATATATATATATATATATATATTATACCTTCTCTATATAGAGAAAGGTTAACATACAAAAAGCCTTATCATACATCACGTAGGAGACAATGGTAACCGTTGGATCAGGGGTATAATCACGCATGGGACCACATGGGACCACATAATCACGCATGGGACCACATAATCACGCATGGGACTATAATCACGCACGTTCTATGATAATAACGCACGTTATATATTTTTTCATGTATGTTAATGTAGGTTAAGCCCTGAAGTACATTATACTTTCTATATATTTATATATATATATATATATATATATATAGGGTAGGGTTCCAGCGTGAACAACCTCCCAAGAGTGAAATGCGTGAACAGACCTGGACCCTTGATTTCCTTTTTAGTTGTTAAGGGTAGGATTGTAATTATATAAAAATTAGATTTAAATCATTATTTTAATAATTGAATTAAGTTAGATCTTTCCTAATTTAAATTCATAATCCACATTATGTTTTATTTATTAATAAAATAATTATCAAAACAAACAACAAATCACCAGATTTCAATTTTAATTTTTATATCAGATTCATCACCAGAATTCGAATTTTGATTTTTAAGATCCACGTAGCCTTCATATTTCAACGGTATACACATGTGTACTTGGATATAAATAGAACAGTACACATGTGTACTCAGCATCGTACATATGTGTAACTAGCGACATAATACATACATAGAAACAATACCTGTAAAACTATTTTATATTTAACAAATTACAAGTTCCATAATGTTTTCCAAACCAAACAAAAAAAACATATAATTACAAGTTCCAGTTTCGTATAAACAATAAACCCAACATAATCGAAAAAACAAAAAACATAATCTTATACAACTATTCGCCACGTTGTATGCTGAATCATCCTTATCGACCTTCCATCTCCACTTTTCTCGTTAACGACATCTCCTATAATAGCACAAAAAAACTCAGTAACTAATACTTTGCATAATTCACAAGTGTACATCAACAACTTTACACATTCAATACACAAAAAATTATGAGATATCACAAAAGCAGACGCTATACACATGTGTACATTGGGTTAAAATAGAGCAAAATCAGAATACACATGTGTACATCGCATTAAATACAGATCAAAATCAGAATACACATGTGTACATCGCGTTAAAAACAGAGCAAAATCAAAGAATTAAACAAAAAAACTTAGCAACTAATACTTTGCATAATTCATAAGTGTACATCAACAACTTTACACATTCAATACACAAAAAAAAAAAAAAAACCTGAGATATCACAAAAAACATACGCTATACACATGAGACAATCAACCCACCAACTCTCTCGAAAATAAAAGATAACTGATTTACATGTTGATGGCCCAAAAAAAAAATCTAATAATCCATACCTTGGCTTCACTAAACATCACGATGAGAATTTAATTTCATTTATTCACCCATGGTGAACATGAGGCCCAAAATAAATTATACCAAGAAAAATCGCTCAGTTATAAACCTGAACTTCTGAGAATGATGTATGCATCCCATCCTATACGTGACTTTCATGATCTAATGAAATAATTCCACAAAGGCCCACATCTCCATAGATGTACACAGCCCAAAAATGTAAAAAGGTGACACCAGCAAACCAACCGACACCCATAATCAGCAGGTGGGCCCACGGGAATTACTTTTTAATCATGTGCAATTATTGGCCCATAATTTATCCAAGCCCATGCAAACCCTTTCCAAACCCTAGCCGCAAACAAAGGACATCAGCCACCAGCCAGTTCACCGGAGAACATCTCTTGAACGGAAATTATGACTCTCCGGCGCCGTCATTCACGTTAGTCGCAGATTAGGCAATTCCGGCCACTACCAAAAATCGGAAAACCCATCTTCCACCGGCTTCCACCTTGTCGTCACCACCATTCAGATCCGATTATGAAATCGTGGGTTCTTGAATATGGAGCAGTGGATTGAAGATCCGATTTTGAAATTGTGTTCTCTTCCGGATATGGATAGTAATCGACATAATTGTTCTTGGTTTAGGATGCATTTGCTGATGAAGAAGAGGAAATGAGAGAGGACAATCGACGGCAGTGTGTTTGTATCAAGAAGGAAAGAAATCGAGAAGGAGAAAGACAAAAATAATGGATCTGATTTGATGAGATTTTAATATAATGGAAACAATTTAGGTTTCTATTTGAATTCTTTTGGGATGATTATAAAGATGAAGATCAACATGAAGAAAAAGCGAAAAACCCACCCACACGTCATAGATCTATGTCCCCAAACATCCACAAAAAAAACCACTTCAACAGACGAGCAGGCAAAATAATCAAACCGATGGGTTTGTTAAGTTTTACATAAAATGCCATATTTTTTGTGACAGCTCTTGTACTATTAAAGAACAGAGAGACTGATGACACTGAAGATTGTGAAGAGAGATCCGATTAGGATTTTTAATTTATTTTCTTTGCTTGTATTTTTTTTACTGTGGCTGAAATATAATCTGACAATTGTAAAACGCCAAGATACCACAAACGCCAAAATGTTTATAAAAAATAATAGAACAATGGGCCATCTTTTTAAAACGTGTAACACCCTTGCTATTAATTTAAAGGTTTTCGTATGGATTACGAAAATAAACTTGTAATTATGATTACAAATATGTTGAAAATACGGTTAAATTAAAACTTTTACAATTTAAAAATAATACAGCATAATGTAATCGAGTTCGTCGTTTAAAAGTTACGACGATACGCCGTGCGGAAGCTTCTTTTTCATGTCTTCGGTTCTTTTTCGCCACTTGATCTTCATCCGTGTATTCTTGATATTCACCTATGATCAAAACCAACTTAAATGTTAGTTTTGATAACTTAAATATAAGTATAAACAAGTTCTACACATCAAACGAACAAAATAAATAAAATTTTCTAGTTTTACGTCTCTCGCGTGTCGCGAAAGACTACCTCTAATCCTTCGAGGGTCGCGACAGCTCTCGCGTGTCGCGCTCGGATGATGGTCCCCTGTCGCGTGGCGTGGGGGAGTCCATTTTCCAGCAGTTCTGAGTCTGGGAGCTGCATATCCGCCCAGCTAATGTTTTAATAAAAAATACAACTTCAAATTAGCATAACTTTTAATCTATATGTCCGTTTTACGCGATTCTTTTTCCCACGCGTTCGTAATTTAATTCTCCATCTCATGAGTAAAAAACCCGACATTTAAATTCACAAAATTTTAGATTTCAAGCTCTCGGCTTGAAATTCAATTATGACACTTTTGACCTTTTCGTGATTTTATCAAACAAACTTGTTTATTATCTTTAAAATACCATAGACATCATGTTATATCAGTTTACTACTTTTCAAGGTTCAAATTACGGGTTTCTTATGCAATCTTAACCTGTTTTGCCTATACACTCGTTTTGACCCGCTAAGGGTATTTAACACTTTTAGGCTTAAATCACCCTTCTTCTTAGTCTATATACCATCACCACCTTTAGTTATCAACTTGCCTTCCACCACATTATAATTGTGGTGGTTTAGCATGGCAAACCGTTTATTTCGAGTTTTTACCACTCGGTTGTCATTTTTGCGGAAAAATACCTATTTCTATTCATTGGACACTAACGTTCCGTATCATCCATTTTATACTTATCCTAAGGAATCAATTGATCATAATGCTTATTTCTAAACAACTTTTAAAGGTTGTTTGCCCGATTTACCCATAAGGGCGTTTTGGTCAATTTAGTCCCTCATCTTACGACGAATAACTTCCACTAATTACTTGACCAAAATACCATTTTTAACTACAAATCTAATTGTGCGTACTTGGCCCGGGTCATAACGTTGACCAGTTTACATACCTTTTGCTTTAAACCTTTCTAGTTAAAGCACGCAAACACATGTTATTTCCTGTGATCACAAAACTCAACAAGCGATCATGAATTAATATTGTCAAATGATTTTACCAATGTGATTTGACCCGTTTAGTCCGAATGACCATTTTCCATTATGAAATGATATCTAGTTACCATCTCGCCCTTTTTACCCATTCCGGTTTACATCATAATGTAATGTTTCAAAATTTCTTATTAGTTCATCATTACACGACTAATTTACCAATTTACCCTTTTTGCCATTATTTATGGTTTCTCACCATTTTCACTTGTTCCGACTCATATTATTTACGTCGGAACATTGTAATTCTCTTACTAATTTTTTTTTTATTCATTTTCGATATACACAACTGATGTATACTATAAAAAGGGTGTAAGCTCTTACTTACCTTGCATCCGAAACACGTTTTTCCTTCACACTTGATTCGTTTGACCCGCTTCCTTTCCAAGCCTCGACCTAGCTTGTCAAGCGTCAAACTATCATCATAATTCATAAGACGGTTAGATTAGTCATCACTAATTATGACTATTCCATCTTACATATTTTCTATCAAAATTAACATTCGATCTTTTTAGAGGTCAGTTTGACTTTCAAAAGTCAACTGTCCCTTTTTGGGCATGAAATGCTTAATTGAATTTAACGAACTCACTTAGGTCTTTCTTCGACTATTCGTTAGGCGCTATTCTTAGGTCACTAGTTTAACTACCTTCATCAACATAGTTTTCATACATCAATTAATCATCTAGTCCCACAAACTCAGACTTTCACTACGCAAAATCTACGGATTTTCATATATAAGAAAAACCCGTTTCATCATGTTATTAGGCATTCCTTCGAACACCTAATCTAATCAAGTTTTACATACAAATAGTAGACACACGATTTCATTTAGGCATTTTAACGAATACCTTGCGAGCAAAATTTGTACTCATCTTTTATCAAGTTTGTGGTTAACTTTTAACCATATCTTCAACATCAAAATCACATCCTTATGTCTAGTGTTCATGAACTACATCTAGAACTTGCTTCATATCCTCAAATTTCATAATCTAACACTCTAATTCAAGAGTTTATCATATTGCTGTTAAAACCCACTTAGCACCTACATAATTAGTTATCCGAAACACTAACTTATGGTGCTAAATGAACAAGTTTACATCTAGGGTTCGTTCCTAGACTCATACTCATGTCAATTTCACCATGACATTCTACAATTACACAAGAATTTCGTTCATGCATGTTAATCAGAATTTCAAAGTTTCACCAAATAACAAAATTCAACATACCTTGTGATCTCCTAGCTTGGGTGATCACGAATTTATTAAAAGCCCCAATTTTTAGCTTGTTTTATCTTCGATTTTGTTGGATTCTTGTGAGTTTTAGGGATTTGTAAGAGCCCTCTTCTTGGCTTCTGGATATCACGACCAAAACACACACACATGTGTGTGTGTTTGGTTTTTAGTTTGTTTTGTTTTATTTTTAAATAAAATATTTTCCTTATTTACCCTTTTAGTCCCTCTAATTTCCAAGGTTATAAAAAGTTTTAACTATTTCATGTTTCCTTTGTTGTTCAACACTTAACTAACTAGGTTGATATTCCTAGTTACTTATTGGGTTTGGGGAAATTATAACCTGTTTTATTTCAAGTCTAGTTAACTCGAGCCTTTTATATACTTTGTTTTCTCAAAGTATTTATTCTCTCTATAACTTATATTGGTTTATTTATTTAAAATCCTAATATTTACCGGGTACATTTTCACCACTAACAGTAATTTACCCGTCATTACTATTAACGTGGTTTGATTACCAAACCCGTTTTTGTGGTGCTACAAAACGCCTTGAAAAACGCCATTCAGATAGATTTCCTGACCACCCTGGGTTTTAATGGCATACAATTTGAATAAACGCCATAAACGCCAAAATATTAATACGATGAAACCATTAAACACCGTTAATTATTGAATTTGGTTAACGCCAAAAAACTTAAACCCCAAAAATTAAAACAATATTCGGAAAAGCAGAACTGGAAAAGCAGAAGATGAAAGGAGAAAAAAGCCCCTCCGCCCTTCTCTATGCCGCATGACAAGTGTTGGGCCAGGATGCGTTCTCACCGTTCTCACACTTTTGAGCGTTTTCTCCTGATCCCGTTTATATATATATATATATATATATATATATATATATATATTATACTTTCTCTATATAGAGAAAGGTTAACATACAAAAAGCCTTATCATACATCATGTAGGAGACAATGGTAACCGTTGGATCAGGGGTATAATCACGCATGGGACCACATGGGACCACATAATCACGCATGGGACCACATAATCACGCATGGGACCACATAATCAAGCATGGGACTATAATCACGCACGTTCTATGGTAATAACGCACGTTATATATTTTGTCATGTATGTTAATGTAGGTTAAGCCCTGAAGTACATTATACTTTCTATATATTTATATATATATATATATATATATATATATATATATATATATATAGGGTAGGGTTTCAGCGTGAACAAAATCCCAAGAGTGAACTGCGTGAACAGATCTGGACCCTTGATTTCCTTTTTAGTTGTTAAGGGTAGGATTGTAATTATATAAAAATTAGATTTAAATCATTATTTTAATAATTGAATTAAGTTACATCTTTCCTAATTTAAATTCATAATCCACATTATGTTTTATTTATTAATAAAATAATTATCAAAACAAACAACAAATCACCAGATTTCAATTTTAATTTTTATTTCAGATTCATCACCAGAATTCGAATTTTGATTTTTAAGATCCACGTAGCCTTCATATTTCAACGGTATACACATGTGTACTTGGATATAAATAGAACAGTACACATGTGTACTCAGCATCGTACATATGTGTAACTAGCGACATAATACATACATAGAAACAATACCTGTAAAACTATTTTATATTTAACAAATTACAAGTTCCATAATGTTTTCCAAACCAAACAAAAAAAACATATAATTACAAGTTCCAGTTTCGTATAAACAATAAACCCAACATAATCGAAAAAACAAAAAAACATAATCTTTTACAACTATTCGCCACGTTGTATGCTGAATCATCCTTATCGACCTTCCATCTCCACTTTTCTCGTTAACGACATCTCCTATAATAGCACAAAAAAACTCAGTAACTAATACTTTGCATAATTCACAAGTGTACATCAACAACTTTACACATTCAATACACAAAAAATTATGAGATATCACAAAAGCAGACGCTATACACATGTGTACATTGGGTTAAAATAGAGCAAAATCAGAATACACATGTGTACATCGCATTAAAAACAGATCAAAATCAGAATACACATGTGTACATCGCGTTAAAAACAGAGCAAAATCAAAGAATTAAACAAAAAAACTTAGCAACTAATACTTTGCATAATTCACAAGTGTACATCAACAACTTTACACATTCAATACACAAAAAAAAAAAACTGAGATATCACAAAAAACATACGCTATACACATGAGACAATCAACCCACCAACTCTCGAAAATAAAAGATAACTGATTTACATGTTGATGGCCCAAAAAAAATCTAATAATCCATACCTTGGCTTCACTAAACATCACGATGAGAATTTAATTTCATTTATTCACCCATGGTGAACATGAGGCCCAAAATAAATTATACCAAGAAAAATCGCTCAGTTATAAACCTGAACTTCTGAGAATGATGTATGCATCCCATCCTATACGTGACTTTCATGATCTAATGAAATAATTCCACAAAGGCCCACATCTCCATAGATGTACACAGCCCAAAAATGTAAAAAGGTGACACCAGCAAACCAACCGACACCCATAATCAGCAGGTGGGCCCACGGGAATTACTTTTTAATCATGTGCAATTATTGGCCCATAATTTATCCAAGCCCATGCAAACCCTTTCCAAACCCTAGCCGCAAACAAAGGACATCAGCCACCAGCCAGTTCACCGGAGAACATCTCTTGAACGGAAATTATGACTCTCCGGCGCCGTCATTCACGTTAGTCGCAGATTAGGCAATTCCGGCCACTACCAAAAATCGGAAAACCCATCTTCCACCGGCTTCCACCTTGTCGTCACCACCATTCAGATCCGATTATGAAATCGTGGGTTCTTGAATATGGAGCAGTGGATTGAAGATCCGATTTTGAAATTGTGTTCTCTTCCGGATATGGATAGTAATCGACATAATTGTTCTTGGTTTAGGATGCATTTGCTGATGAAGAAGAGGAAGTGAGAGAGGACAATCGACGGCAGTGTGTTTGTATCAAGAAGGAGAGAAATCGAGAAGGAGAAAGACAAAAATAATGGATCTGATTTGATGAGATTTTAATATAATGGAAACAATTTAGGTTTCTATTTGAATTCTTTTGGTTGTGTAATTAGACATATACCCTTTTGTATTTAATTAAATGAAAAAAAACTATTCAAATAATTACCATCATGCCACTCACATTAATCTAAAGATCATAAAAATCAAGGGCCCAGATCAGTTCACGCAGTTCACGCGGGAGAAATTGTTCACGTTTGAACCTAATCCTATATATATATATATATATATATATATATATATACACATATATATATATATATATCACATCTATACAATATAATAAAAGAAACCAATGAGGGGACACACAGTCAATTGCTACCGAAAATAGGGTGACAAAAACGCCCGTGTCAATTGCCCTAATGCCACAAAATAGCCATCATTTTTATATTTTGCTACCTTATTTTTACCACCACAAAATTGGTCAAAATTATTTGCCACCGCTTCATGTTTGCTACGCTCCGCCTTGTTTGCCACCGAGTTTGCCACTGAGTTGTGACGCGTTTTCATACCATTTAGCCACTAATATTGCCACCATTGCACGTTTTGATACCATTTAGCCACCGATATTACCACCATTTAGCCACCATTTTTACACTATTTGCGAGTTTTGATACCATTTAACCACCGATATTGCCACCATTTTTTACACAATTTGCGACCGAGTTGTGACCGCCATTTTTTACACAATTTGCGACCGCCTTGGTATAGTTATTTGCAACCATTTGCTGCCATTTACAAATTAGGTTTGGAGTATTGGTTTTCAATTCAGATTTTTTTTCTCCATGCTACTTTCATCAAAATTAGAAATCAATAAAACTACAAATAATATAAAAAAAAGTCTAACAAAATCACAAAATTATATAAAACATCTCGTTTTCAAATGCATATAAAAAGTACCCACTAAAACATAAAATAACTAAAATTAATAAGATAAACATCTAAACATTCAAAACCAAGTGTTTATAGCCTATCTTCGAACTGTAGCTATTAACACAGTTTCAATTTGTGACATCCTATCAAGCATAGCATTTTTATCCACCTTAACTTTTTCTTTTTCAGCCACCAACACCGCAATAATTCCATTGAACCTTTCTTTTTCTTCATTTTTTTTCCTTAACGAGCTCCTTGATAATTAAGTTCAACTTTTCAATCTACAAAACAACCAATGAATCAAATCAAGAAATCAGAATTAACAACCAAAAGTAATAATGGGTCAAGTTGGTTGCAAAGAAAACAAAATACAATTGTGAGCTACAATTCAAGTGCTAGAAGCTAAATAGCATGTTTCGGTTTGTTTACATATTAAAAAGAAAATTATACCTAATTTTGAAAACACTTTTTTGTATGAAACAACCTGTAAAGAAGGTGTAATCAAATCAATATGAAATTCCTTACCATTCTCACTAATTTAAGAGTGTCAAACCTAACAATATAAAAAACAAACATCACATACTACACACAACAATAATAAAATTTATTTATATATGAACTTCAAAGTTAAAACCCCTACATTTTTAAGACTTTAGATTCAAAGAATCTGAATAGATTAATAGAAGTTTCAATTTTAAAGGGACTTGCAATTCTAATAATGAGATCATGTCACAATTTTCAATCCTCATTCTGTTATTAAAGCAAATAAAATAAAAATTCAAGCAATCAAACGCTATTACAAGAAACTAGAACAAACCTGTTATTTTGACTTTTTGAGGCATGTGCTTATATGGATTCATTTTTTATAAACCAGCCTTTTTCAAACGTCATTTTCATGTAGACCAAAAATATCCCCTCTCAGACCAACAGCAAAAGATCCAACTGCCATGGTCGCTGGTGCTACGATAAACCTCAGTATCATTGCAACTACAACTAGTTTCGCACTACAGTCAATCATCCTATCTTGCATTGCTATGAACAGTCCTGCATATTCTCCAATTTTAGAATCACAGAATAAAAATAAGTGAAAAAAGCATCCGGATTTAATAAAAGAATAATGCCGTACAGTTTTGAGAACACAAACTATACATTGCCAGAAAGCAAAGCATATATGAGAAGAAAGGATTTACAAGAGAATCGAATTGAAAATAAGTCAGGCTCGTGAGCTATTGATTGTTCGCTAAAAGCTTGAATTGAGCATGGCTTCGCACTTCGAGTTTGACTAAATTTAGCAAGTTTAAAAGAGTGTTATTTATGTAATCTTTATTTATTAATATACTATATAGGTAAGGGCTTTTGTAGAAAGGACATTTTTCCTAAAGAGTGTAAGAAGTCTATATAGATATTGTGTTTTAGCTTTTTGGCACGAGGTCTTAGATTCTTTTGGTATGGTATTACATATAAAAAGACACAACGCAACAATTTAAAACACAAGGAAATATATTCAAGACATGAAATTAAAAAAAAAAAACATGTAAGAAATTAATTAGTGTGCTTTAAATTTCATCCCTAAAATACATTTGATTGTGTTTTAAAGGCAAATTGGAAAATAATAATCCCATCTATCTGAAGTTGACCAATAATAATCCCAAGTCACGAATTAGCCGCTAATAATCCGACCTGGTTCAAATTTTTTGTAAAATACTCCACAGTTAAATCTAGCTAACGACGTTATTAAAAATGGTGACGTGGCTGCCACATCTTAACATGACTCAAATGAGATTATTTATTAACAATGACATGGATTATTTTAATCCTTTACTGTTGAAAACCCCTTATTTCATGGTCCAGATCAAAATATCATCTCTTGAAAACCCTAAAATTCATCTCAAGAGAAAGGTGCAAACGATCAGGTCCAGATGCATGCTAACATCATAATACTAGCCACGCAATCCCCTTATTTCATGGTCCAGATTACTCTTAAATTCCCCAATAAAGTCTCAACCTTTGACTGCAAAACCCCCAATTTTCACTCAAAAATGGCAGAAGAACCTAAAGATCTCAAAACCCCTTTAATTTCATCTTCAAATTCCAATCCCCAACTTGTTATAACCGTTGATGATCATCTGGGTGTTCAAGAATCTTCAAATAATAATCAATCAACATATATAAATGAGGAGTGTTGGAATCTGAACAATTCCCAATTGGGTTTTGATCAGAACCTTTAAGGGTTTATTGGGTCAAATGGGTTTGAAGTTCCCGGGTCGAGTACAATGGATCCGTTTAGGAACCATACACCCAGAATTGAAGGGGTTTATGAGTGGATTAAGGTGTTGGTTTGTGTGCCTTTAGCTTTGGTTAGGCTTGTGTTGTTTGGATTGTGTTTGTGTATTGGTTATGTTGCTACTATATCTGCTTTGAATGGGTGGAAAGATAAGCAGAATCCAATGCCTAAATGTGGCAGCCATGTGCCAATAAAAGATTTAAAATAATCCATGTCAATTAGAAAATTCCATGTCATTTGAGTCATGTTAAGATGTGCAGTCACGTCACCATTTTTAATAACGCCGTTAGCTAGATTTAACTGTGGAGTATTTTACAAAAAATTTGGTCGAGGTCGGATTATTAGCGGCTAATTCGTGACTTGGGATTATTATTGGCCAAATTCAAATAGGTGGGATTATTATTTTCCAATTTGCCTGTTTTAAATTGTTACATATATGGTGTTTTTTTATATAATTCCATGCAATAAAAAATCTAAAACATTAAGCTCAAAATTTAAAACACAATGTCTGCATAGACTTCTCAATTTTTTTAGAAAAAAATGCCATTTGTAGATTAACCCTACCCACCAAATATATATTCACATGATAATTATTTTGTATATAGAATTAGAAAGTGTTGGGTCAAAATGTAGAATGATGTTATCAATTACGCCAACGTTATTTAGTGTCTTTATTGTTTTGTAAATGTTGGCGTTTTTATTTGTAATAGTCGGATATTTTAGTGACTTTAGTAGGTTTTCCAAGCAAGAGGAGGCTTGCTTGGAAAACAAGGCTCAAGGGGCTATAAATAGAATACTAGAGATCACTTTTAGGGTGTGCATTTTGTGAGCCACCACCCTGAGGGAGCTCACCCGAGGTGGATGATTATCTTTGTATCTCTTTCATCTCATCAATCAAAATATCTTTGCTACAATCATTAAAGTTTCCATCTTTCTTGTTCATTTTAGTTTGTTCTTGGCTCGAATCACCCGTCTCCATATTATTTACCGAATCGAAACTGAAATTAAATCGTTTCGGACCTATCATTTGGTATCAGAGCTTGGTACTCGAATTTGGGATTCAACAATCTCCAAATTCATCATAAAAAAAATCTGATTTTTATTTAAAAAGTTTTGAAACTTTTGGGGTTTTTGATTTTATTCAAATTTTTCTTCAAAAATCTTGTTTTTAAAAGGTTTAAATTATGTTTTAAAACGTGACTAGCATTAGTTGAAAGATTCATAGTGTTTTCGTATCATTTAAAGTGGTTTCAGCTCAAATCAATAGGTTTTAGATGAGTTTTTGAAGTTTCTGGGCGATTTTTTTTTAATACAGCGATTTTATTTTTGAATACAGCAATTTTATTTGAATATAGCGTTTTTATTGAAAGATCCGGCATATTTGTGCTTTCCGGAGAAGTTAAATATTCCGGCGAAATTACTATTCCGGCGAAATTAAATCTTGAACCCGAGTTCAAGTTCTCAGGCGTATTTAGGAAATACGCCGGTAAGTCACGTTTCCGACGTCGTTATTCCGGCAATTTCAAGTCCTCCGGCGTATTTATTCGTGTTTTTAAAGAAAAGAGTAGACACAGAAGGGTTTTTTTTAAAGATTCTATTGTTCGTTTTGAGCCACACCACCCATCTCCGGCGTTTACCTCCACCACCGTGACTATACACCACCGCTGAAACCACACTGATCAATTTAAAAAAAAAAATCATACCAAACAACAAACTTTCTCCACACTAAAATCTAAAACAAACTCCAAAACCAGATCTGACATCATCCGTCGCATTTATACCTGCAACCACCTTAAGTCCGACCACCGTAACCACCGCCGTCTCCTTCCCTGATTCACCTCCGTCTTCACCGTGCACCAACACCCACCGGTTAAATATCTCCACCACACCTCCGTAAATAACTCCACCTTACACCTCCGCCACACCAGAACCACACCCGATTTCAAAACACACAACCATCCGCCATCATCTCCGACATAACATCATCATCAAAAACAAAAGTGAGAAGGAATCGAGCTGTTGCAACAATCAAACCATCACCGACCACCGTATCCTTCCTCCTTTTGAGCTTCGTTGCAACCCTCACCTACACCATTCACCTGAGCCGTCGGAACCAAAATCACCAACTCCGTACACTACCTTCAAAACCTTCAAACTACCACCATCTACCATCTCCGCCGTACACCACCTTCCAACCACACCCCGCCATCGTTCACCGCTGCAAATCACCTTTTTTTTTACATCATAATCATCACTACTACCGACTCTACCGTAAACAACCACCACTAATCTGTTGCTTGTGTTGTTCAAAGAAAAGTTGAAGAAAGATGGCATTTTAGAGAAGCAGGCAGCGGCTACATAGTCTTTTTGACCAAACAGTATGGGGGCCGGCTTAGGCCCGGCGAAGCCCGGCGCCGGTCCCCCACACCGCCCCCCTCGCCCCATCATGTGAAACCCGGCTTGGTGAAGACGATCTTGACAGGCCAGCTTTCTTTCTCTCTCTCTCTCATCTTTGTCTCTCCTCTCTCTCTAACTCTCTCTAAAATCAAATAAAGTTTTATATTTTTTAATTGTTGTGGGGCCCCATCTTCCACCCCCTAGATTCATCCCCTGCAAGCCACTCCTACATGGCGGCCTATCCTCATGGGGATGAGCCTCCCCATACCCACTTGTCTTAGGGTGCTCGGGGCACCGTCGGGGACTCCACGCGGGGACCATGCTTGCCGATTAGGGGGGTGCTGCCAACCAATCGGGGAGGGAAATCGGGGACCAATTTCGGTGGTGGTTCACCGTGAGCGGGGAGGGAGAGAGATGGTGGGCCCCATTTTTCCAACCAATCAAACCATTTTGTTTTTTTTGTTTTTTTTTGAATAAAAAAACAAGGGGAGTTAAGAGGGGAGTGGCGCCATCAAATTGGGGTGTTAGGGGAGTTTAAGAGGGGAGTTGACGTGGCACACGAGGATTGGGTGTGCGTAAGAGAGGGGACTCCCCTCTTAGGGGAGTGCCCCCCTCACCCTTAAGGTGAGAGGGGAGTGACCTCTCTTACAAAAAACCAATCAGCACGCGCCATGTCAACTCCCCCTTAACTCCCCCCACACCCTCAATTTGATGGTGGCACTCCTCTCTTAGAGGACTTGTTTTTTTATTTTTTTAATTAAGAAAATATTTTTATAAAAAGTAAAACATAATAATTTCATAAAATAAAAAATTACATTTCATTTAGTAAAATAAAAATTACATCGGAATACTACATAAAAATTTTAGAAATTGCACGGCCACCCGTAATTGTTAGCAAATTTTGAAAATGGCCGAAAGGGGGTTGTGGTTGGGTGTTG
The DNA here is from genome assembly GCA_030545235.1 of Helianthus tuberosus. Lineage (NCBI taxonomy): Eukaryota > Viridiplantae > Streptophyta > Magnoliopsida > Asterales > Asteraceae > Helianthus > Helianthus tuberosus. Next base: position 10,456,440 of record CM060362.1, read on the forward strand.
TAAAATGAGGGGTGTGAAGGTTGTTGGTAAAAAAACAGGGGTTGTGAGGTATATCCGAAAGGTGGTTGTAGTTGTGCACTTGCACCGCTCGAACCACCACGAGACGGTTGCGAGCCGCGTCCCTTAGTGTTAGAGCTGACGGACTTTTTCTTGGCTTCGCGGGGTTGGTTCTCCATTGCTCGGTTTGGCTTTGTGTTGTATTTGAAAGTTTTTTAGAGTAAGATTGAGAATTTGTTTGGTAAAAAATTAGATTTAAGTTGTTTATTTATATAGGTTAAAATTGAATTTTTTTTATTGTTTTCGAACGTTGCCCAACGGTCAAATGGTGAAACGTTGTGCGGTGAACAAACACAGCTCCCCCTCCCCGATTTGATGGCGGCGGTGTTTCCGTTCGAGGACTTCACTCACCGATCCCCTCCCCGAGAAGTGCCCCGCTCACCCTTAGGGTTTTAGAAAGAGAGTGAAGGGTGACTGATGAGTGTTTGCTTGAATATTTGGGTTTGAGTTGTTTGTGTGTTGAAGATAAAGAGAGAGAATGAAATGAACGGTTGATGCCTTCTTTCAAATATTAGAGGTTCTTTAAAAAAAATTAGAATTGATTGATTTAACAACACTAGTGACAGCTTTTGAAAAAGCATGTCTTGAGAATAGAAATTCACATTTTTTTAATGGTTTTAAAATTCACGTTTTTTTTGTTTATAGGTCTATATTGGTTCAAATAGATTTTTGTAATTTTATGGTTTATGTTTGTAATTAAATTTACACTTGTTTAGGTCAGTTATTTTATGTGGATCGTGGGTAATTAAAACATATGTTATGTTAGACTACCCGTAGTGGGGCATTATTTGGGCATTATTTTAAAAAAAAAAGCCCCACCCCCATTACAGAGGGCGTTGTTTGGCATTATTTTTGAAAAAAATTTAGTTCAGCGTTTTTAAAACAACGCTCAACATGCATGCAACCATGTTGACTAGCCAATGGGAGGGGTGCACTTGTAGTTTTTTTTTTTTTTAACCTCCTCTTAATAAAAATAATTGTTTAATAATTGGAAGGGGCGTTATTGGGCATTATTCCCACTACGCCACTTTTACAATAACGCCCAATAATGCCCCATGCTGACCGGACTGCCACGTGTCGCAAAACGCCTCATGGTGGGGGCATTATTTGGCTAAACCACTACACATGTCACATGGTCTTATAGATAGATCGTGGGGTATACTTTAAAAAAAATATTTGAAAGCTTGGCATTTTGGGTTTGAAAAGTTAGACGTTTTCTCTTTGGGCTTAAAGCACTGAGTTGGTGTCATAGATTTTCAATTGGGGCCGGGTTTTAAAATTTTTATTTGTGGGTCTATAATTTTGATCAGTTTTGAGCCGGGTATCCATAGTTTACTTTTTTGGCCTTTTAAAATTAACTTGTGTTTGCAAAATTTTCACAAATATTTTTCGGGCTTTAAAAAAATGGATGAAATTCAGAAGGAGTACGATAATTTTAGAAGTGTCCGTGGTGAAAGTTTGTCTGATCATATTACAAGATTCATGAATTTGCTGACAAAGATGAAGAAAGCTGGAATCCCCGTTACCAACTCTGCTAAAATCAAAAGGTTGTTAGATTCGCTACCAAAAGAATGGAGTATGCGGTGCATGAAGATTAAAAATGAATTTATAATGTATCCTACAACGCTGACAGATGTCGTGGACGCTTTGAAGTCTCTTGAAATCGCGGTGAATCAAATTGGTGTCACTTCAAAAGCAAGTCCAACAACACCTACCAACATGGGTTTCACTTCTCCAATCAGTGTAGGAAGTTCATCATCTGTTTCAGCTAGGATTCCAAATAATCTTCCAGCAAGTCCTGCAAAAACATCTTTAAGTGAAAAGACTGTCGTGGTTGGTGACATTCAAGCCTTGAAAGTTTCAACTGAGAACGTGGCACTTTTAACATGTTTCTGAGTAGCTATGAAACTTTAATGTCGGGAGAACTCAAGAAGGAAATGTTCACTACTGAAGACATGTATCAGGTTGATCCAGATGACATGGAGGAGATGGATTTGAAATGGCAGATGGCTATGATCACTCTAAGGTTAAAGAAGTTTCAGGACAAGACTGGGAAGCGTCTAGCTCTTGGAAAAGCTGGTTTTGACAAATCCAAGCTGAGATGTTACAACTGCAAGAATTTAGGTCACTTCAAGCGAGATTGTCCTCTGCTGAAGAATGAAAACACTGAAGCTGCTCCTGCTATAAGACAAATCGCTATTGAAAAAAACAAAAACAATGCTGCTCCTAACACACCAAAAGCCTTGGTAGTTGAAGATTACGATTGGGCTGAAGAAATTGCTGAAGCTAAAGAAAAAGTCAACAAAGCCCTCATTGCAAAGATCTCGAGCGGGTCATCATCTTCTTCATCAAAACCGGTCGAGAATCAGGCTGCTGGAATCCCTAAAGGAGATAATGTTGCTGACAAGGGTCTGAAAAGCATTCTCACCTCCTATAAGCCTGAGAAAGACAAGAATCCTGAAGAAGCTGAAAAGCCCAAGGAGCCGGTTTCACATGATTCAAAAATGAAAAGGACCAACACATCAAAACCACAATCTTTCCCTTCGGGTTTTAAACATAAAATTATTTCAAACTTTAAATCTTTTACAAACAAAATTTTTAAACCAACACAGGTTTGGCGAGTCAAACCAATGATTGTAAAAGAAATCAATGAGGAAAAAGATTTGGCATATCGGGAGGTTTCTTATTTTGATGAAAGTGGACAACCCAAGACTACGATGGCTTGTGACACGGCCCCCGGCCCGGTTTTTCCCGTTTCAGGAGCCGCGGGACAGAAACCCGTGGTATTTGTATTTAGTTTAGCAGCGGAAATACTAACAGGATCGTTTAAACTTGAAAATGCCCAATTATTTTATTTCATAATTTGGGACAAACCCCGAAATTTACAATCAGAGTAATTTCACTGGGAAATCCATGTTTTACAAAACATGTTTATTTATTTTGTTTACTGAGCCACATTCTTCAAGCTGGTGTGCTACGTGACACCTATCCTGGTTCACAGTAAATCACCTGAAACATTTTTAAAAAGTTTTTATCAGCGGGGAAATACTGGCGAGTCATTCATTTTGCACAAATCGACACATTGTTACAAATTACAGCATAAGAGCGATTACAATGGCTACTATCTTATTTTTATCTGGCGTTGTGTCACACCCTGGTGACGATGGTCATACCACTATTAGGTCCTTTCACCCAAGTAGTGATGAATATCACTGTTAGGTTGGCGAACCTAACCGTGAGAAATTAGTAATGTGCACAATACCCCACTTGCCAGTGATTCAAGATAACCACGACTTAATCCCTGTAATTATAACTTTTGAAAACAGTTTAAGTATTGTAAAACATTGTTGATAAAAAGAGAATGACTCACATTGCAAGTTTAGTTGGATAGAACCTTGCCTACTGATTTAACCTTGTACCCTAGTTTAAGTAACAATGCACATGAAACTAGGTCAGTAACTTAGTACAACATTTACGATAAGCTCACGAAATCAAAACCCTCACGACGAATGACAAAGTATAGCCCGTATTCGAGCAGCACTTAAACATCCATCGGATCGGTTTCAATCGATCGGACATTGTATCGTAGCAGTGATCGAGTTATTACCCTGTTGTCGCAGCAGAGGGTCGAGACATGGTTGTTTTTGAACGAAAAAGTGAATAACTTAGTGTAGGAAACGAATTTTTACGTCGAAACAACTGTGCCATGCAAGTGCCAAGGCCCTGTATTTATACTGAAAAATGGTCCCTATCGCGTGGCTCGACGGCGCCCTTTTTAGGGTAGGGTAGCCCCGTGTCATTTTACCTAGGTGAGTCAATGGCAACCGAATTTCGTGTTTTTACAGCGAGTTATGAAGATAATCGTCAAGTAGGGGATACCCCCCTTGAGTTTTAGGGGCCCTGATCCTAGTTCCAACTGTTCTGAAAATTTTATGGATCATGCTATACTACTTGGGGGTCTCAATTAGGGTTTCCTAATGGACATTTAATAAATAAGAAATAATAAATTTTGGCGAGAGTTGTTACATCCTCCCCACCTTAATAAAAATCTCGTCCTCGAGATTTACTAGAATAAGTAGGGATATTTTTGTTTCATTTCTGATTCCAGTTCCCAAGTATACTCCGGTCCCCTCTTTGAATCCCACTTGACTTTGACCAGCACTAGTCATTTGTGCTTGAGAAACTTGGCCTTTCTGTCTTCTATCTGAAGTGGTTTCTCCACAAATTTTAACTTCTCATTTACCTCGATATCGTGACAGTGATTCATCAGATAAACATTTCTTGAGGTTGGATACATGGAATACGTCATGTACCCCAGCTAGTTCTTCTGGTAGTTGTAACTGATAGGCAACTGGTCCTATTTGCTGGATTACTAGGAATGGTCCTACGTACCTTGGACTTAGTTTTCCCTTTTTACCGAATCGAACTGCTCCTTTCCAAGGAGAAACTTTCAAGAGTACCTTGTCTCCAACTTGAAATTCTAGTGGCTTGCGTCGATTGTCTGCATAACTTTTCTGGCGATCTCGAGCTGTTTTCAGTCTTTCCTTGATTTGAGTGATCTTGTTAGTGGTTTCCTGTACAATCTCGGGACCTGATAATTGGCTTTCTCCTATTTCTGCCCAACAAACTGGAGTTCTGCACTTTCGTCCATACAGTGCTTCGAATGGGGCAGCTTCGATACTTGCATGATAACTATTGTTATAGGAGAATTCGATAAAGGGTAGGTGGTCATCCCAGTTTCCACCAAAATCTATTACACATGCCCTGAGCATGTCTTCCAGGGTTTGGATCGTCCTTTCACTTTGTTCATCTGTTTGGGGATGGTAAGTTGTACTAAAGTTTAATCGCGTTCCCATGGCTTCTTGGAAACTTGTCCAAAAATGTGAAGTGAAACGACTATCCCTATCCGATACAATAGAGAGTGGGACTCTATGTAAGGATACTACCTCGTCTACATATAACTTGACTAATCTTTCCATACTAAACGTTTCCTTAATGGGTAGAAAATGAGCTGATTTGGTATCTTCATGTGGATGAGCCTCCCCATACCCACTAGTCTTAGGGTTTTAGAAAGAGAGTGAAGGGTGACTGATGAGTGTTTGCTTGAATATTTGGGTTTTGAGTTGTTTGTGTGTTGAAGATAATGAGAGAGAATGAAATGAACGGTTGATGCCTTCTTTCAAATATTAGAGGTTCTTTAAAAAAAAATAGAATTGATTGATTTAACAACACTAGTGACAACTTTTGAAAAAGCATGTCTTGAGAATAGAAATTCACATTTTTTAATGGTTTTAAAATTCACGTTTTTTTTGTTTATAGGTCTATATTTGTTCAAATAGATTTTTGTAATTTTATGGTTTATGTTTGTAATTAAATTTCCACTTGTTTAGGTCAGTTATTTTATGTGGATCGTGGGTAATTAAAACATATGTTTTGTTGTCATTTCTAATCTATCTCTTTCTATTTCTTTTCTATATATGGAAAGTTTCAAAATCATCATATAATAATCCAGAAATTGCAATAGAAAAGAAAAAGGGAGGTTTGTGATGATTTTGAAATCTTTTCTACTAGGTTATAGATAGATCGTGGGGTATACTTTAAAAAAAATTATTTGAAAGCTTGGCATTTTGGGTTTGAAAAGTTAGACGTTTTCTCTTTGGGCTTAAAGCACTGAGTTGGTGTCATAGATTTTCAATTGGGGCGGGGTTTTAAAATTTTTATTTGTGGGTCTATAATTTTGATCAGTTTTGAGCCGAGTATCCATAGTTTACTTTTTTGGCCTTTTAAAATTAACTTGTGTTTGCAAAATATTCACAAATATTTTTCGGGCTTTAAAAAAAATGGATGAAATTCAGAAGGAGTACGATAATTTTAGAAGAGTCCTTGGTGAAAGTTTGTCTGATCATATTACAAGATTCATGAATTTGCTGACAAAGATGAAGAAAGCTGGAATCCCCATTACCAACTCTGCTAAAATCAAAAGGTTGTTAGATTCGCTACCAAAAGAATGGAGTATGCGGTGCATGAAGATTAAAAATGACTTTATAATGTATCCTACAACGCTGAAAGATGTCGTGGACGCTTTGAAGTCTCTTGAAATCGCGGTGAATCAGATTGGTGTCACTTCAAAAGCAAGTCCAACAACACCTACCAACATGGGTTTCACTTCTCCAATCAGTGTAGGAAGTTCATCATCTGTTTCAGCTAGGATTCCAAATAATCTTCCAGCAAGTCCTGCAAAAACATCTTTAAGTGAAAAGACAGTCGTGGTTGGTGACACTCAAGCCTTGAAAGTTTCAACTGAGAACGTGGCACTTTTTAACATGTTTCTGAGTAGCTATGAAGCTTTAATGTCGGGAGAACTCAAGAAGGAAATGTTCACTGCTGAAGACATGTATCAGGTTGATCCAGATGACATGGAGGAGATGGATTTGAAATGGCAGATGGCTATGATCACTCTAAGATTAAAGAAGTTTCAGGACAAGACTGGGAAGCGTCTAGCTCTTGGAAAAGCTGGTTTCGACAAATCCAAGCTGAGATGTTACAATTGCAAGAATTTGGGTCACTTCAAGCGAGATTGTCCTCTGCTGAAGAATGAAAACACTGAAGCTGCTCCTGCTATAAGACTAATCGCTATTGAAGAAAACAAAAACAATGTTGCTCCTAACACACCAAAAGCCTTGGTAGTTGAAGATTACGATTGGACTGAAGAAATTGCTGAAGCTAAGAAAAAAGTCAACAAAGCCCTCATGGCAAAGATCTCGAGCGGGTCATCATCTTCTTCATCAAAACCGGTCGAGAATCAGGCTGCTGGAATCCCTAAAGGAGATAATGTTGCTGACAAGGGTCTGAAAAGCATTCTCACCTCCTATGAGCCTGAGAAAGACAAGAATCCTGAAGAAGCTGAAAAGCCCAAGGAGCAGGTTCTGAAAGAATCATCTGATAAGAAGAAAGAGAAAGCAAAAGCCTCAGCTGCAGCTATGAAAACTGAATCCTCAAAGGAGAAGGCTGACAAGGACTTGGTAAATAGCATTCCGCACGAATTTAAAGTAAAGTTATGCACACAATCATGCGTAGACGTCGTGGCACACTATAAGTATCTTAATCTTGAATTTATGAGGGAAAAAGACAAAGTTTTAAAAATTCAATAAAGAACTCAAACAAAATGAGGCCGCATATCAGAGAAAGTTGAATTCAACTTTAGCTGAAATGCAAACTCTAAAATAATTCGTTTTTAGAAAAGATTTTATCATCAATGATTTAACAGAAAGATTAGAAAAATCTTTGAATGAAAACAATAGATTGCAAATCATAATTGATAAGTGGAAGGCACTGGTTGATATCAAAAATTGCCAACGACCGACATATGTGAAAGATGGTATTGGGTACAAAGCTAATCTTGGAAACGAAAGAAAAATCTTTCCTCCTCCTCACAGCAAAAACTATGTACCCATGCCAACTCCTCATCCTGACAACGATTTAATTGATAAAAATGATTTGATTGCTCAAAATATCAATTGTGAAAATCATAAAATTTTTAACGTTTCTGAAAGCAATGCAGCGGTAATTGAGCATGAGGAGGATGCGTGTGATGAGGATTGTGGTGGCACGAAAATTGGAATAGGGTATTCAGGTGACAGTTATTCAACTGTTAACTGGCTTGCCTGGAATTGTGATAAGGCAAACAAAACTTTCACTCTTAACTGTAATGGGCATCTGCCTAAACCTAAGACCCACAACCATGATAATGTAGTGGTTGAATGTTTTGATTTAAATTATGCTTTATGTGATGAACAAGTTGTGTGTGAACCTCCTGTGTTTGTTCCAGAACTGAAACAAAACAGATTCAAAAAATTCCTCACTGAGGTTTCTTATTTTGATGAAAGTGGACAACCCAAGACTACGATGGCTTGTGACACGCCCCCCGGCCCGGTTTTACCCGTTTCAGGAGCCGCGGGACAGAAACCCGTGGTATTTGTATTTAGGTTGGCAGCGGAAATAATAACATGATCGTTTAAACTTGAAAATGCCCAATTATTTTATTTCATAATTTGGGACAAACCCCGAAATTTACAATCAGGGTAATTTCACTGGGAAATCCCTGTTTTACAAAACATGTTTATTTATTTTGTTTACTGAGCCACATTCTTCAAGCTGGTGTGCTACGCGACACCTTTCCTGGTTCACAGTAAATCACCTGAAACATGTTTAAAAAGATTTTTATCAGCGGGGAAATACTGGCGAGTCATTCATTTTGCACAAATCGACACATTGTTACAAATTACAGCATAAGAGCGATTACAATGGCTACAATCTTATTTTTATCTGGCGCTGTGTCACACCCTGGTGACGATGGTCATACCACTATTAGTTCCTTTCACCCAAGTAGTGATGATTATCACTGTTATGTTGGTGAACCTAACCGTGAGAAATTAGTAATGTGCACAATACCCCACTTTCCAGTGATTTAAGATAACCACGACTTAATCCCTGTAATTATAACTTTTGAAAACAGTTTAAGTATTGTAAAACATTGTTGAGAAAAAGAGAATGACTCACATTGCAAGTTTAGTTGGACAGAACCTTGCCTACTGATTTAACCTTGTACCCTAGTTTAAGTAACAATGCACACGAAACTAGGTCAGTAACTTAATACAACATTTACGATAAGCTCACGAAATCAAAACCCTCACGACGAATGACAAAGTATAGCCCGTATTCGGGCAACACTTAAACATCCATCGGATCGGTTTCAATCGATCGGACATCGAGTTATTACCCTGTTGTCGCAGCAGAGGGTCGAGACGTGGTTGTTTTTGAACGAAAAAGTGAATAACTCAGTGTAGGAAACGAATTTTTATGTCGAAACAGCTGTGCCATGCAAGTGCCAAGGCCCTGTATTTATACTGAAAAATGGCCCCTGTCGCGTGGCGCGACGGCGCCCTTTTTAGGGTAGGGTAGCCCCGTGTCATTTTAGCCTAGGTGAGTCAATAGCAACCGAATTTCGTGTTTTTACAGCGAGTTATGAAGATAATCGTCAAGTAGGGGATACCCCCTTTGAGTTTTAGGGGCCCTGATCCTAGTTCCAGCTGTTCTGAAAATTTTATGGATCATGGTATACTACTTGGGGGTCTCAATTAGGGTTTCCTAATGGACATTTAATAAATAAGAAATAATAAATTTTGGCGAGAGTTGTTACATCCTCCCCACCTTAATAAAAATCTCGTCCTCGAGATTTACTGGAATAAGTAGGGATATTTTCGTTTCATTTCTGATTCCAGTTCCCAAGTATACTCCGGTCCCCTCTTTGAATCCCACTTGACTTTGACCAGCACTAGTCGTTTGTGCTTGAGAAACTTGGCCTTTCTGTCTTCTATCTGAAGTGGTTTCTCCACAAATTTTAACTTCTCATTTACCTCGATATCGTGAAGAGGTACTACCAGTGATTCATCAGATAAACATTTCTTGAGGTTGGATACATGGAATACGTCATGTACCCCAGCTAGTTCTTCTGGTAGTTGTAACTGATAGGCAACTGGTCCTATTTGCTGGATTACTAGGAATGGTCCTACGTACCTTGGACTTAGTTTTCCCTTTTTACCGAATCGAACTGCTCCTTTCCAAGGAGAAACTTTCAAGAGTACCTTGTCTCCATCTTGAAATTCTAGTGGCTTGCGTCGATTGTCTGCATAACTCTTCTGGCGATCTCGAGCTGTCTTCAGTCTTTCCTTGATTTGAGTGATCTTGTCAGTGGTTTCCTGTACAATCTCGGGACCTGATAATTGGCTTTCTCCTATTTCTGCCCAATAAACTGGAGTTCTGCACTTTCGTCCATACAGTGCTTCGAATGGGGCATCTTCGATACTTGCATGATAACTATTGTTATAGGAGAATTCGATTAAAGGTAGGTGGTCATCCCAGTTTCCACCAAAATCTATTACACATGCCCTGAGCATGTCTTCCAGGGTTTGGATCGTCCTTTCACTTTGTCCATCTGTTTGGGGATGGTAAGCTGTACTTAAGTTTAATCGCGTTCCCATGGCTTCTTGGAAACTTGTCCAAAAATGTGAAGTGAAGCGACTATCCCTGTCCAATACAATAGAGAGTGGGACTCCATGTAAGGATACTACCTCGTCTACGTATAACTTGGTTAATCTTTCCATACTAAAAGTTTCCTTCATGGGTAGAAAATGAGCTGATTTGGTTAATTGATCCACAATTACCCAAATCGCGTCATTACTTTTTCTGGTTTTGGGCAACTTAGTAACAAAGTCCATGGTTATGAGTTGCCATTTCCATACAGGCATTTCTAATTGTTGTAGTAGACCTGAGGGTTTCTGGTGTTCGGCCTTAACTTGTGAACAAGTAAGACACTTAGATACATATCTAGCTATGTCCTTTTTCATTCCTATCCACCAGAAGTTATTCCTTAAATCTTGGTACATTTTATTATTACCAGGATGCATGGTATACCTAGATTTATGGGCTTCTTCCAAAATCTTATTTCTTAAATCTCCTTGTTTAGGTACCCAAATTCTTTTCTTGTGGAATCTCCAAATTCCATCAACTCCTTGCTCTAGTTCTTTTATTCTTCCTTTCATTCCTTCAGCATCATCCTTGATTGCTGTTTCTTGCTCGTTCTTCAGTTGTTCCATTAAATCTAACTGTAGATTTAATCTGAGAGCACGAACTCGCTTTTGCTTTTCATGATACTTACGACTTAGAGCATCTGCGACTACATTTTCCTTTCCTTCGTGATATTGAATATCAAAATCGTAGTCACTTAGAATTTCCATCCATCTTCTTTGCCTCATGTTCAATTCTTTTTGCCCAAATATGTACCTTAAGCTTTTATGATCTGTATAAACGGTAAACTTACTTCCATACAGATAGTGTCTCCAAATCTTAAGGGCAAAAATTATTGCTCCTAATTCTAAGTCATGAGTCGTATAATTTTCTTCGTGCTTTTTCAATTGCCTTGAGGCATACGCAATTACCTTCTTGCGTTGCATTAGCACACATCCTAATCCTAGCTTAGAAGCGTCACAATAAACTTCAAAATCTTCTGTCCTTTCGGGTAAGGCAAGAATTGGAGTGTTTGTTAACTTTTGTTTTAAAATCCTAAAGGCCTCTTCCTGTCTAGGTCCCAATTCAAACTTAACTGATTTACAGGTTATCTTGGTTAACGGTACAGCTATCTTAGAAAAATCTTGAATGAATCGTCTATAATATCCAGCTAACCCTAGAAAACTTCTAACTTCCATAGCTGATTGCGGGACCTTCCATTTTGTGATCGCTTCTATTTTGGAGGGATCTACGTGAATACCTTCATGATTCGTCATGTGACCTAAGAATTGCACTTCCTGTAGCCAAAATTCACACTTCGAGAATTTGGCGTAAAACTTTTCCTTTCTTAACAAAGTTAAGAGTGCGTGCAGGTGCTCACAATGCTCTTCCTTACTTTTGGAATAAATAAGTATATCGTCGATGAAGACAATTACAAATTTATCCAAATACAGTTTACAGATTCTATTCATCATGTCCATGAATGCTGCAGGAGCATTTGTGAGTCCAAAGGGCATGACTGTAAACTCGTAGTGACCATACCTAGTTCTGAAAGCGGTTTTAGGTATGTCTTCTTCTTGTACCTTCAATTGATGATATCCGGAACGTAAATCTATCTTAGAAAAATATCTAGCCCCCTGAAGTTGATCGAAAAGATCATCAATCCTAGGCAATGGGTATCGATTCTTTATTGTAACCTTATTCAATTCCCTATAATCGATACACATTCGCATCGAACCATCTTTCTTCTTTACGAACAACACTAGTGCTCCCCAAGGGGATGAACTAGGTTGTATGAATCCTTTACCTAGTAATTCGTCTAATTGCTTTTTCAGTTCTAACATTTCAGTGGGTGCTAACCGATAGGGTGCTTTAGCTATGGGTGTAGTTCCAGGAATCAGATGAATTCTAAATTCTACCTCCCTATCTGGTGGTAATCCTGGTAGTTCTTCTGGGAATACATCCAAGTATTCTGATACTACAGGAATTTCCTTAAGTTCCTTACCCTTAGTGTTAATGATTACTGAAATCATATACACTATTCCTTACTTTCGTTCATAAGTAGCAACTTTCATTACAGAAATGAACTTCATTGGTTTACGTGGCTTATCTCCTGTAACCATGATTATTTCTCCTGATGGTGTATGAATTTCTATGGAATTCTTATCACAGAGGATTCGAGCATGGTTGGCTACTAACCAATCCATTCCTAATACGACATCGAATCCGGCTAATTTCATAGGTAACAGGTTTGCAGAAAATTTATGACCTGAAAGTTCTATATTTCCTTTTTGCAAAACCGTGTCTATGTTAACAGAATTTCCGTCTGCCGTTTCTACCGTATAAATTTGCCTAAGTTTGGTTAAGGGTAGCTTAAGGGCTTGACAGAACGAAGTATTTATAAAACTTTAGTTTGCACCAGAGTCGAATAATGCTTTTGCATAAACGTCATGAACTAGGAACGTACCAGCTATTACATCCGGAATCAGATCGGCTTCCTGCGTGGTAAGTTTGAAGGCCCTTGCGTTTTTCTTCGTAGCCCCTTCAGAAGGTTTGGCCTTGTTGTCAGCTGGTTTGACCAATTTAGGGCAGTCTGGCCTAAAGTGTCCAGCTTCTCCGCAATTGAAGCAAATTGTTGATTTCTTTCTTCTGCAATCTTCTTCTTGGTGTCCCGAAATTTTGCAGAAGTTGCAATATCCTTTACATTTTCCGAAGTGCTTTCTTTTGCAGGTATTGCAAAATGGCGGGGTGGACGATTGCCCAGTTCCCCTTTTCTTGAAGTTGCTACTAGTATTACCCCCTCGGGGTAATCTTCTGAGCCAAATCCTTCTTTCTGTTTTCTTCTCGTGTACATACGAGTCCGTCGGTTAAGGTATTGGCTAATTCCATCGCATCATCAATGGTGCGGGGCCTTGCAGCTTTGACGATATCCCGAATCTTACTAATTAAACCCCAAATATAGCGAGAAATAAGTAGCGGTTCTTGCGAAGCCAGAGTTGGTACAATTCTGGCATATTCGAAGAATTTCGAAGTATACCCTCGACAATTAACATCCACCATTCGGTGGCTCAGGAATTTATTCGCCAATTGTTCCTTTTCATATTCGGGGCAGAATTTCCTTTCCACCAGACGCTTAAACTCTTCCCAACTCATGGCATAGGCCATGTCACTTCCTTTGGATTGCAACACCGTATTCCACCATTCTAATGCCTCTTCCTTGAAAAGGTGAGAAGCATACATGACCTTATCCTCCTCGGCACATTTACTTATTTTAATTACTGCCTCGGTTTTCTCCAACCAAAGCAGTGCGGCCGTTGCCCCTTCATTGCCTGCAAATTCAACAAGTTTACAGGCAAGAAATTCTTTATAAGTGTAGCCAGATGTTGCGACTTTCATTCTTTTAAGTATTGGGGCTTGAATCACGTTGTTATTATTGCTGCCTCCGTTAACACTGTTACTGAAATTGTCGCCGCGCGTGTGTTTACTAGGGTTGTCTTCTGAAGGCTCAACAGGGCATTTAACAGCAGCGACGATTGCGGGGATAGCATTGGCTATTCCCTGGGCAACGATGTTTTCTATATCTTGCCTATTAAGAAAGTGATCCTGATTGTTTTGCTCAGATTGGTTAACTTCATTAACTGGTTCATTAACAGCGTGTTCCATCTGATAATTAAGTGGCTGTTTGGCTAAGCTTATTTTTTTGACTTATTTACTTATTTGCTTATTTGAAAAGCAAATAAGTCATAATGGAATGACTTATTTACTTATTCCTCTCACATAATAAGCTAACCCAAACACCTTTTAACTTTTCAAAAAGTAAATAAGTAAATAAGTCACTAAAATAAGCTTAGCCAAACAGCCCCTAACACTATATATAAGTTATTGGCAGAAATAGATATCAACCAAATGCAAGAAAACAATTGCACATAATCACGTCAACATGTATAGCCAAAATTGTTGACTTTGCGACTTCCATATTTTATATATATTTTAGTATGCATTCGTACACACCAGATATATTACAAAAGTTTTATTTTAAGTTATTTTACATGATTATATTTTTATTATTTATTATTATTTTATCATTATTATTAAACACACAGTCGCACAACCACACCATCACACCACCGTCAACTGGCTTTTCAAAAACGACGTTCCCTCTCGTCGTATTTCTAGGAGATCTGTTCTCCTACTTCCCGGATTCAATTCCCTGCGTCCACCAGTTCCTCGCCGTAGTGACGGAGTGCAGCCAAGTTTTCTATGCTCATAGGTGGATTTGGTGCAGGCTCAGGGTCAAACTGGAGGAAAAAGGTGTTAGGGTTATTCAAGAGATTCTGAAATTGCCAGTCAGTGGTCCACCATTCTTCCAGATCTCCTTGAAGAGGTCGGGGGTTGACAATAGGATCTGGGATAGCAGGCTCTAGATTAACTGGAAGTTGTGCTTCAGCTGGGTAATTAAATAGGTTTTCATCGGCAGGTCCGATGAGGTCGCTATTTGCCAGTTTGCGGTCCAGCTCCTCCCACAGTGGCATTTCCTGGGCTTGCCCTGAACTTTCTCCGATCTCCTTTCCTTTGCCTTTTTCCTTCGGATCTTCAGTCTTTTTAACCTTCTGTGCAGCTGGCTTCTTTCTCCGTGCGCGTCTCCAGCCTATGATTCTCCTTCTCTTTTTCGACTTGGGTTTTTCCTGAGGTTGGGCTTGAAATTCCATAGGTTTCTTAGTGTCGGCCCAATAACCAGAAAAGCCCCCGGAAACTTCCATGTCAGCAGAATAGATAGTGATATTTTGAAGAGCTTCAGACAACTCATTCATGCTGTTAGCATATATGGAAAACACACACAAACTTAAGTTAAATTCTATTTATTGTAAATTAAGTTGTCACAAAATCACAAAATGGCAATCAGAAAATTAAGTATTCCTAAATACTTAATTGGCTTAAATCAGTGGCTCTGATACCACATTTTTCTGTCACGGCCCCCAGCTCGGTTTTACCCGTTTCAGGAGCCGCGGGACAGAAACCCGTGGTATTTTTATTTAGTTTGCCAGTGGAAATACTAACAGGATCGTTTAAACTTGAAAATGCCCAATTATTTTATTTCATAATTTGGGACAAACCCGAAATTTACAATCAGGGTAATTTCACTGGGAAATCCCAAATTTACAATCAGGTTACTTTCGAACCTGTTTCCCGAAGATTGTAGAAGACACCGAGCTAGGAATCCTCCTCCTATGTCTTCTGATTCACTCAAGCTAAAGTGAGTTGGAAAAAGGTGGTTCCTAATTTTCAAAGATGATGCATGCAAAAAGGGGGAGCTTATCCAGATAAAGTACTCAAAGAGCAGTGTCGAAAGAAGATCTTCAATGAAGAAAATTTAGAAAGCATCAGTCTCGGGGGAGATTGTTGGGTCTAAAATTGAGACTGAAGCTTGCCAAATTGAAGATTACAACACACATGAAGTTGATGGTTCTAAAGATGATACAAGAGTTTGATAACATTAGCCTAAGGGGGAGATTGTTGTGTCTAAAACGTGTAGTCTAATGTTATCAACGAATCAAGTCAACAAAGTCAACACCAACAAGTCAAAGTCAACGCGCAAGTCGACACGAGAAGATCGAAGAAAGATATGGCGTGTGAACGTTCGAGATATGATAGTTTTATTGCTTTGGATAATTAAATATATTTTGTTTTAAACAAAATATATTTATTATCTTATTTAATTAGTCTTCATGTTTATTGCTACTTTTGGTAAGTTTTAATCTCTAGGGTCCTTAATGTAATTAGCCAAAGTTGTTTTGGCTATGTATAGAAAGAGATGATTAGGGTTTGAGAGAAAAACACACACTTAGAGAAAGATTTGGGGGCTACATTGTATTATCATTTGCAAATCATTTCAATGGTTTTAAAGCTTGATTTTTAGTGTGTTCATCTTGATTCTTTAAATCAAATCAGATTTTGGCTCGATTTGATCCTATCATTTGGTATCAGAGCCTCGGTGGCTCGTTTCAGTTTTGGTCCGGTTGGATCTTCATCGGAAAACCGCCGGAGACGTTAAAATATGGCAGATCAGAAGATTTTTCGATTGTTTTTAATGTTGTTTCAGAGATCTGGTTTTGTAGTAAGAGAAATAGAAAAGAGGGATAGATAGTATGTTTATCGAATAAAAGTAAAAACCCAATTCCTCCACCCATTTAGACTGCTACAACCATCGTTATCTTCTCCAATCGAACCCCCAAAACCCTTTATTCCATGTACAGTCTCTAGATAAATAGCTCTTCTTAAACCCCATCACACAACTTATTATCACTCACTCTGTTTAATCATGTCTTCAAAGTTCTTCATAACCACTCACGGCCTCTTTATCTTCTCTGTTTGCCCTACCCCACCATCTGTTTTCTTCAAACTGGTCAAATTTGGGCGTGAGGACGACCATCGAACACAGATCGAGCTCACCGGAACTCTCAGCTTCTCCGTCGTCACCGACGGACCGCCGGAGCACGCGCAGGCGACGGAACGTCAGGTACAACTTCGATATCAATGATTATGTTGACGATGATGAGTTTTACGATGATGAATATGAGGACGTAGGTCAGAGAGAGAAGACGATTAGGTTATTGCTGTTTGATGATGATCGGCGCGTGTCGCACGCACCGTCGTCTTCGGAGGAGATGATGATGAGGTTCTTCAAACACAGAGATGAGTGAAGTTCTAAGTGAAGAAGAAGGGGTTAAATCTGGGTTTTTTATGGCTTTGCACGTTAAGAAATTTTATGTCCGCCATGTTTGTAAAATGTCTGTTCTTGCTTTTTGCGGTTGTTAAAAAATGGTTGACTGTGGTTCTGGGTTCCGGAGGTCTCGAAGGTGACGATGAGGTGGTTTTCCGGTCACCGGTTAATACGGTTGTCGGTCGGAAGATGGTGGGTTTGTATGGATGATGGTGACGGTGGTACGAAGACGGCGTAGTTAATGGCCGATAGTGCCATGGTGGCTAATCTTGTTGTCAGCTAAGGTTGTCTAAAGGTGTTGATGATGCATGACGGTGATGTTGGTTGTGGTTTCTACTTTCTATGATGAAGACAAGGTGGAATTCTTGTTGTGTGATGACGGCTGCATCAGAGGATGTCACATCAGGGAATTCAAAAAATTAAAAAAAACCCTAATAAGTGTGAACCGTAGGATGTAATGAATGATCAACGGTCAGAAATTAAAAAGAATTCAGTGCAACAGTGTTTGGGACATGATGTGTGGGATCTGATGTGGAGCAGCGTGTGCGGATGTGGAGCTGGAAGCTTCTAAGACTAAAGGGTATGGGGGCCGGCTGAGGCCCGGCTAGGACCGGCGCCGGTCCCCCACACCGCCCCCTTGGGCTCGGCTCGGCAAAAGCGACTCCCCACAGCCGAAGGAGACGGGCCTGCTTTTCACCTTTTTCAAAAAAAGTGTCGTTGTGTAACGGCTAGTTTTTATTAAAAAAAATTCCATTTTTGTATAAAAACACACCCATTTTCACCATTTTTCCCCCACTTTCAACCCAAAACCCTCTCATTTTTATACCATTTTCTCTCCACTTTTATAAAAAAAAAAATTACCTTTTCATCCACAATGCCATCTAATTCTTGGTGGTCCTCGTCTTCGGATGAGGAAGAGGAGATGTTTTTCGCAAACGCTGTGCTACGTGCGGCGCAGATTCTTATCGAGGAGGAAGAGGAAGACGTCTCGTCTGAAAGCGTTATTACCAGACGAATACGGATTAACAGAGACCGCCAAGGTTTATCATTAATAAATTTTATTATCCTTATTCCTTATTTCCTCGTATTTATATATTTTTTACAACAGGAGCGCACGAGAAATTGGTGAACGATTATTTTTCGGATGCACCCCTTTACAATGCCGAGATATTCAGACGTAGATTCCGAATGAGTCGCCGGTTATTCACACGGATTGCTGATGATTTGGCTGGGCTAGACCCGTTTTTCACGCAACGACCCGATGCTCGAAATTATGAAGGGTTCACCACGTTACAAAAGTGTACTGCGGCCATTCGCCAACTGGCGTACGGGACAGTGGCCGACGCTTTGGACGAGTACTTACAAATGTCGGCAAGAACTACGCGGGAATGTTTGTATCGGTTTTGCCGTAATGTGGTGAAACTGTATAGCAAAAAATATTTGCGTAAACCAAACGCGTATGATGTTCAGCAGTTGTACCAAGCTCATGAAGCACGACACGGGTTTCCGGGAATGCTCGGTAGTATTGATTATATGCATTGGGCGTGGCATAAATGCCCGACTGCGTGGCGCAGCCAATATACTCGCGGTGATCACGGCTATCCAACCTTGATACTTGAAGCCGTGGCATCACAAGATTTGTGGATTTGGCATTCTTTCTTTGGTCTCCCTGGTTCACTCAACGACCTCAATGTGTTATACCAATCGGCGATCTTTACCGATGTCGTTAATGGAACAGTTCCGGACACCCGTTTTACAGTTTTTGGGTTTAAGTATAGATGTGGGTATTATCTTGCTGACGGGATATATCCGTCTTGGTCTACAATTGTGAAGACTATTCCATATCCCGAGGACTAAAAAAGGAAAAAATTCGCCAAGCGTCAAGAAGCTGCAAGAAAAGACATCGAACGTGCTTTTGGTGTCTTACAAAAAAAATAGGCCATCCTTGAACAACCGGCACGTGCGTTCACACCGAAGAGGTTGCGCCTTTGTATGTACGCTTGCATTTTGCTCCATAACATGATTATTGAAGACGAAGGTCGGGCGATTTGTGAGTATGATGAGAATGCATCTATCGGGAATACTGTCCCGGTAGATCCGCCACAACAGGATTTAAACTCGTTCTCGCTAACCAACGACTTCACGCATGCAAACCTTCAACAGGATTTGGTAGAACATATTTGGAACAACGTTAACGTAGCGGACGGTGACGAAGACGAAGACGAAGACGAATAGTGTAATTTTTTTAAAATTTTAAATCTAGTCTTTTTTTACAAATTTTAGGTAGCGTAAATTTTTTTTTTTTAGGTTATGTAATTTTTATTTATGTTATGTAATGGATTTTATTATCTTCCTTTATGTGTTATTTTTATTTAAATGTTGAATAGTTTTTATAAAGTTAAACAAATAAAAAAATAAACAATAAAATTTAAACAAATAAAATGAATTAAACAATAAAAAATTATGTGGGGTAGACTCATCCTCCACCCCCCTCAAAATGCATGGAGGCCCATCCCCCATGAGATGGTGATGTGGCGCCTACGTGGCGGCTCATCCTCATGAGGATGAGCCTCCCCATACCCTTTAGTCTAAGGCTAATGGTTTTAGTCTCAGCCCAATAGAGAGGAGCCCAGGTCAGGTTTTTAAAACGTTTTTAGTTGGGCCCACAAATGGTTTGCACTAATTTTTTTTTGGGCCACGCATAATTTGGAATTCCAATTCATATGGAACTTGGGCTCACCTGATGTACCAAGATGGTTAATTATGGATTTTTTTTTAAGGGAAAATGCCACAGAAATGTAACCAAGTTTGGAAGTTGTTCCAATTAAGTCATCCGAACTTTTTTTGTCTCTTTAAAGTAACTAAACTTTTATTTAGTGTTCTAATATTGTGTAATTACCAGGTCATCAGGTAACATTTTGTTTTCAATTATTATTTTATTTTTTAAATGCCTATGTGGATCAATTTCTAGATGACAACAAATTGCCTTTTTTTGTTTTTGTTTCAGAAGAGACGGGTTATCTTTTTGTGACGAAATAATTTCAGAGAATGCTGCTTACTTTTTTTGTATTTTTTTTTACTGTCGATACGATGAAAGTGAAGGTTTTGAATTATTATTTATTTTCATTCATCATAATGTTTTATAGTCTTATATTTTAGTATATACCATAAAAAAATAACAATACAATTTTAAGAATTAAGAATATTTTTTAATATAAATTTTACTCGTTCAAAAAATACATTTTTTCGATTAAAAAAATCAAACTTAAAACTAGTTATTTTTGTTAGAATTAGAAAAACATTGTGATTTTTTTATCTTTTATTGGAAAATCCATGTCATTAATTTTATTTTCCACATCACATTAAAGATTAAAAAAATTTAATAAAACCTGACACATAATTATTGGTAACCTGGTAACCTGATAATTACATAATATTAGAACAACAAATGAAACTTAAGTGACTTAATAGATACAAAAAAAGTTTCAGTTACTTAATTAGAACAGTTGTCAAACTTGGTTACATTTCTATAAAGTTACCCCTTTTTTTAATAGTTTTTCTCGAAGGAAAGTTGGGGTTTGATTTAATTTTTTTTGGGCATGTGCACATCATCAGTGTGTTAGAAATTGAAAGTTAATGGGCTATTTTCTATTTGCAATGGGTTCACTAATGGGTTGTAGATGAAGTTAAAATGTTTGGAAGGTTTATTCTTGGAACCCACCTGCTTATCACATAATGATTTCTATAACCCGATTTAATATGGGCCGGGAGTACAAGATTTATTATATTTTTGGGCTACGAACAAGACTTGGCCAGGGATTTTATGATATATTTTAGGCCGTTGATTTTTATGGTATTGGGTGACTTTTGCGATGGATCGAGAGCTAAATGAAATCCGACAGAATTGAAGATTCTCATGATGAAGCTAATTATTTAATTTTTATCATTGAAATTCCAACCCTATCACATGCCTATTACAATTGTATCTTCAAAAGTAAGATAAGGAGCTTTGATCGACAAAATATAGGAGGGTCTACATTTGCGGGGGAAAACGACAATGAAGATTTTGGGTATTTAGCCGATTTGTGAAGATTCGAAGACGACGTCAGATTTATTTTTGAAGATCATTTGAAGAATTGATAGCATCATTCTCGGGGGAATATTGTTGGGTCAAAATGTAGAATGATGTTATCAATTACGCCAACGTTATTTAGTGTCTTTATTGTTTTGTAAATGTTGGCGTTTTTATTTGTAATAGTCGGATATTTTAGTGACTTTAGTAGGTTTTCCAAGCAAGAGGCGGCTTGCTTGGAAAACAAGGCTCAAGGGGCTATAAATAGAATACTAGAGATCACTTTTAGGGTGTGCATTTTGTGAGCCACCACCCCGGGGGAGCTCACCCGAGGTGGATGATTATCTTTGTATCTCTTTCATCTCATCAATCAAAATATCTTTGCTACAATCATTAAAGTTTCCATCTTTCTTGTTCATTTTAGTTTGTTCTTGGCTCGAATCACCCGTCTCCATATTATTTACCGAATCGAAACTGAAATTGAATCGTTTCGGACCTATCAGAAAGCTATGATAAATATATAATATTTAAATATATATACTATGTTACGTATAAAAACTACATATACACACACAAACATATATAGTTTTAATCTATATAAATAAAATATAGAATTAGATCGCTTTGCGCATTGGAACTCCATACATTGCTTCCATGAGAGGCACCCCTACAACAAGTGCATTGTTTAAGCTAGACAAAGAGAAGCATGTAATGGACCAAGCATAGTTTCCTTTCTTTGTAAAATTAGCCCATAACAATATTGCTAAGAGAATGATGGCTTGGGAGATGACATCAGCTGCCAAGAAACGATAGTTCATTTTGGAGATGACATCATTTCTCTTAGTATTATTATTTTGTTAACTTAATATATGACAGTAGAGATGGGTAAATGGTACCCAGTACCGGTACCGAATTTACTGAACCGGGTATATTTTCGGTACCGATTCGGTACCGACTTTTGATATTTTTGGTACCGGTTCGGTATCGGTTTGGTACTGGTTTTTACCCTTAAATACCGGTACCGAACCGTACCGGGTATATACGGTACCTGTACCGGTACCTACTTTTAGAGATTTTTGGTACCGGTACTTTCGGTTCCGGTACTGGTTCGGTACCGGTTAGCACCGAGCTCATCCCTAATATATGTTGTGTGGAAATGATATGACTAAATGTGATTGTATAAATATAGATGCAACTAGGTAACGACAAACATATTAATTAATCATCAAATATGGTTGTTGTATTGCTTAACATCATATTACCGCAGCTGTATGGCTTCCAAGTGAGTGTTCTAATGACCAAAAATCAAATTATAATCAATTGATGATGATTCCATCTAAGAATTACATATTAATCCTTCGTATTCCTACAGATGTCAAAGAACTCCGCAGACACATTCAAAAGATAAACAACACACACAAATTCAGATATCAAACAGATTCTAACATCCGAATGGAAGTTAAACCTCCATGGCGTCCAAATTAGGCTAAGTTTGAGATAAAAAGAATCCAAGTGTATAACTAACTAACCTCTGATGCCTTAGGCACTTCATCACACGCGATTTCGCACTTGATGTCTCCGAGATTAGTGTGAAGAGTAACCGACATTTTTCACTTGAGTAACCGATTTCGCACTCTATGTCGTCAAATAAGCTAAAGACTACAGGAAGAAACAAAGCTAGTAACAGCAAAAAACATAAGATCAAATTAAAGCTGACCGCGAGAAATGTTGAGAGATAAACCTGCAACGATGAACACAGAAGCAGACAATAAACACGTAACAACACTAAAGACGATGTATGCGAGAGCTGGTGCAATTCCTAGAACCCCTCTTTCAACAAAACTGTATGCCCAATTTCTGTCAAAGTTTTGTCTCTCTCGGCTGCTGCTGTTTGGATGTCTGCGGTTGTGAAAAATGATTAGGGATTCTGTATAGAAATGTAAAAACGGACGAGCAAGAACTAAAACCCGAAAACAAATAACATGACAATGTCTTGAATGTTAAAATCTATCCATAAGAATACCTTATTCTTTATAAACACAGTTATTTTGTATTATGTATTTAAAACTAACAGGAACAAAATTAACAAATTTGTGAGGGAGATCAACCCATAGTTTTCAATGAGGATCTTGAGTTTTGCATCTTCTTTCCATCAAAAGTAAAATAAACATTCAATATCAGACTGAATTAAATTCAGTAACCTAGTTCAGTAAAGGTATACCTAATTAAAACAATAACAAACTCGATGGATACATTGCATATTTGCAAGTGCATAGTCCATTAGTCCAACACTTGAATAATATCCACACATCTTATCCTGATCTGTCCATCTTCAATTTCACATCAATATCCAATCCCATTTCTTCTTTTGCAACAATTCCTAACACCTCAACTCTACCGATTCAATCAAAAACTAATCATAACTTATATCCACCATTATCAATACAAAACAACAAATAATAACATCTACAACACTAAACACTCTGAAAACATTCAAATATTCAATCACAGTCACAATCAGGCCTCAATTAATCAAATAACAATTCAAAATAAGAACAAAAGCATGCCTAATAGTATAAACCCTAAATTTATTCTAAAAAACTAATAGATTTCAAATTGGGACCATAATTAACCATAATCAAAGCTAAAAACATGAATTTACCCGTTGATTGAGGTTGACATTACTCGTAGAAGGTGACGTGAGCAGCGGTGATTAAGATCTCCTCGATGTACGCATCCATCTTCTGGAGGACAGTGAGATTGAGGATCTTCGTGCTGTTTTGGTCCAGATTGGGCATTAATTTTCCAGTTTG
The DNA here is from genome assembly GCA_030545235.1 of Helianthus tuberosus. Taxonomy (NCBI): domain Eukaryota; kingdom Viridiplantae; phylum Streptophyta; class Magnoliopsida; order Asterales; family Asteraceae; genus Helianthus; species Helianthus tuberosus. Next base: position 10,480,168 of record CM060362.1, read on the forward strand.
AGACATTTTGGGTGGTGAATTAGGGTTTCAGATCGATCGACGTCCTCTATTTGAAACCCTAAACCCAATTTTCTATCTATTTTTTAGTTTTTTTCCACTTTCTCCAACTTAATTATATGTAATTAATATTAATTAAAAGTTAATTATAAAATTAAATTTAATATAAGTTTAAACAATTCGTATAGGAGATAATATAATATTTTGAAATATTTATTAGATTTCAAATATATTTATCCTGAAATTAAAAAAAAACGTACAATAAATATAAATTAATATAATATAGATAATTTATTTATTTTATTAAACTAAAGTAGTTAAGAGTAGAACCTATTTCAAAAATGTTTATAAGGAGTAAACAAAAACATTAATGAATGTTTATTGATTCTATACTTTTATTTCCATGTTCAACTTTCAACTTAAATACGGTATTCACTATGTTTAATTGACATTTATAAGAATCATCACCGCAATCACCACATCCATCATATTATATCATATATCGAGTATATCCGTTAGTTTTTTTAAATATATAATTTTTTATTAGATTTATTCAACCCGTGTAATAAACGATGTTTTTTAAAGATATAATATTTTTATTATTTACCATACAAAATTACATTTATGCAACTCGTGTAATACACTGAGTTTTTTAAAATATAACTTTTTTATCATGTGGTATATAAAATTAGATTTATTCAATCCGTATAATACACAGGGTTTATAAAAATATAACAAGATATAACTTTTTATTGATTGGTATATAAAATTATATGTGCTCAACCCATACAATACGTGATGTTCTTAAAAATGTAACTTTTTTCATTATTTAATATATAAAATTATATTTATTCAATCCATGTAATAAACAAGATTTTAAAAGATATATTGTTTTATTATTTGGTATATAAAATTAAATTTATTCAACCTGTGTATTACATGGGGTTCTAACCTAGTATATTTGTATTTCAAAAATGTATATATAGGATTTAAGTAATTGTTACGGAAAATTTTAAAAAGCTATTAGAAAATCGTTGGATTTTATTTTCTCAAAATTAAAAATAGTATTAGAAACATAAGTTTGGGGATAAAAATACTTATCTAACTTTAAACCACCTAAGACGTGAAATGTTTTAATGCCGTACGTACCTCTTCCTCTTCTTAACCGAATTGAATTTGGACTCGGTTGGTGTGAAGTTTGATCATATATCATACGTGAACCATATGGATCTCTTACCCATTCTGTTGTATCAAAGTCATGAAAACTTGAGTTTCTTTCACCACCTTTTATACTCCACACGTGACACTCTCCTGTATTAAAACGACGACGCACAGAAATGTAACGCAAGCTGATGTTGATAACTTTTTCAACTTCATCAAAACATTCCAAGTCTATGTTGAATATCTCTCGAAGGGAAGAACACTTTGAAATTGTTATTTCTTCTAGATGTTTCAATAATCGAATTGGATTGGTTGGAAATAGATTCACTAGCGGATAACACTTCTCCACTCTAACGTCTCTTAACATGGGAATATTATCAAATTCATCCTCACTACTACTCGGCCATATCTGCTTCAGATTCTCCATACGTGTAATAACTACCTTTTTCAACTCGGAAGTTCTAACCTGCAAAAATAGGTCCGTCCAAACAATATACATTACATTAAGTATAATATTGGCAAAAGAAATAACTAAACCAATTGACATATACAAATCAATTATGTGTAATCAGCTACCTGACTGTTAAAGAGTGCTTGTTGCAATGGAGAAGTATTTTTATTGTCAGGATAAATGCTAGTGATGCTGGGAAGGAGATTAACTTCCAGTTCAACCAGTTGCGGTAGCTCAACCACACTGTCAACCGGGAACAAACGTACAAGCTCTGGTAAGTCTTGTAAAGATAAATACTTTAGCTCCTCAAAAGTGATCATCTCGCCTTTACCATTTATCTCGCCATTGTAATCATGCACCAGTGCTTCCAAAACAGAGCATGACCAAATTGTGAGGCGTTCAAGTTTCCTCAAACCACGTGTCACATGTATTGGGAAGAGGTATTTCAACTTATCACAACCCCAAACATGAAAGTCTCTTAGATACAAAAAAAAGCTTTGATCATAAGGATTGACTGGAACAAAATCTTCAAGATGACTCATTTGCTTCATACTTAAACGTAGACTCTCTGATTTCTTGACCAACTCATCAATTTTGTAGTCCACAAGGCCGCTTCTGTGCTCGTCAAGGTTCAGCTGTAATTTAGTTTTGAATGAAGTTATTCTATCCCCGTATGCACCACCTATAGATATCTTGAACTTATCAAGTTTCTCAAAGGATAGATCTTTTAGGTGGTTCATATCAGAGAAATCGACCTCTAATGCACAAAGTTGGCATGAAAGCATCTTTAACTCTTCCAAATTTCGTTTCATATGATAACCTCTCATATAAAGCTCTTCAAGTTTGACTAAATTTATAAAGACGCCATCATCAATATGAAGGTTGTCAGATCTTGTCAAATCTAGTAACTTCAGCTTTCTTAGATTCCCTATCTTAGATGGTAACTTGTTGATGTCACAATAAGCAAGACTGAGCACCTCCAAATTCACAAGATCTCCAATGAAAGAGCAATCAGACATCAATTTGCATTCATGGAGACAAAGTGATTTAAGGTTGGTCGAAAATTGAAGAGATGTCGGAAGCGGTGGATATTGCATTTTATAAAATGCAATGACTTTGAGATTTTCCATACTTGCATAAAAATCTTCCGGAAACTTGAGCGACTGATCCCCGTCCATAAGTTGTATAAGAGAGAGGTCTGGGTGCTTGAAGTCTCTAGGGAACTCCGACATACCAATGCATGTTAATGAAATTCTTTTGCAAGATTCAGTCATTTCGTCTCTACCCCACGTGGACACATCGCCATGGTTTACAATCCAAGCAAAATCACCTTTGGAAACTCTTTCTAAAACAAAAGCAAGTACAAGATCGTGCAATTTAACACATCCAAGCCGTTCACTGTCCATCAACAAATTAGCGTTTACGAGATTGCGCACACATGTATTTGTCCTGTCTCGAGCCTCTCTTAAAGTGGAAACATTTTTAAACAACTTTAGGCCCCATCCATGTCTAACCAGATCCTCTATTTGAATATGAGAGTCCTCGGGGAACAAGCCACAATGTAGAAAAATCTCTTTATCCTCATCTTTTTTTACATACTCGTAGCTTATTCTGATAATTTCTTGCACGTTATCATCAAGATCATGATTCTTTAGACGATTAAGTGTATCCCTCCACACATAATTTTCTTGAGATTTAAGGGTTGTGCCAATGAGCTTGATGGCAAGTGGCAAATTACCACATTTTTTGACAATATCACATCCTATTTTAAACCGATCTTGATCATGTTCTATAGAAACTCCAGTATATTTAGAAAGGAAATTTTGTGCTTCCGCGTCTGACAACACATTGACTCTGACTACTTGAAGAAGGGAAGTATCCGCAATTAGTGTGCAAACTTTTGAATCTCGTGATGTCAACAACAACTTGACGCCTTTTGGCAAAGGACTTGTTAGTCCAAAATCCTTGATTTCAACCTTCTCCCACACATCATCTAATATAACTAGAATCTTTTTTTTATCCTCTTCTAACTTTTTTTTAAATTTTCTCTGGAGAGTATCTGCCCTTGCTGTTACGGTCGCTTCACGTAAACCTTCACCTCCTATGCATATGGCTATATCATTCTGAATAGAAAACATGTTAGGATTTCGCCCAATAGTTACTTTCACAAAGAAATCAAACATCTTCTTGTCTTCTGCAACTTTTTTAAGTTGTTCCATCATGGTGGTTTTTCCTACACCACCCATTCCACACAAGGCTATCACCTGACTCTTGTTGTCATCTTGTTGAAGGAGCTTCAATGCATCGTTGAACTGAATGTCTCTTGACTTGAAGTCAGCTCCACCCGGTGACACTAATAATGGTGTAGAAGTGGTGAAGGATGTGGCTCTTCCAGTAGCCAATGGGGCATCGGTCCAAGTAAACTCAGAATTTTCTGAAATAAGTTCTTGGATCCTCATAGTAGCCTTGAAAGCGTTTCTTCCGGCTTGGTACCTATTTTTCAAGTGTAAACATCCAATGTCATCATTTGAGATGCTTTCAACTTCATCCTTGACCTTCTCAACCTCTTCCAACCAAGCCTCTACACGAGCAGGTATCTCCTTATCATTTATTTCGTTTCTGTTCTTGTGGTCTATAACATCAGTGCTTGTAGCCACCAAACGACTCAATTTTTCACTCATGCCCGTAACATGTTTTGTGGAGCAAATCACATATCCTAGGTGTTTCGTGATATGACTTGTCATAAATTTCACAACAGGAGCAACGACTTGGTCATATAAAATCTGCTCCATTTTCCTGAGACCAACAAATCATGCAAACATATATCAACAACAGAAAAAAATAAGAAACCCTAAAAAATGTTCAAAAATATTCATTAGTCTAGTTTCAACTTCAAAATTTACATATTGCATGAACACACAAACAAGAAAGTCAATCAGCAAGTGATTTAAGGTCTTCAATAATCGAAAAATGAAATCTTACTTCAGGGTTCATTTAAGTAGAATATTATCATACTATATAAAATAAATATGAATGTAATCATACTGTTATGCACATCAGCACATGATTTGAATGTGATTTCAATGCAAAACTAGTTTTAAGCACTGAACTACAAGTATGGAAATAAGCAATTAAGCATATTTGTGCAGGCCCCCACCCCAAAAGAAGAAAAAACCAATAACAAATATCGATGAAGAAATCGAAATATGTTCCCGAGTCTCATTTAAGAGGGGGAGGGGAAGGGAGGGGAGGAAAAAAAAATTCTCCTAATCTCTCCAATTTGGGAGGATGAATATATGGTCATATTTGGTCATATTTTCTTCCCTTTTCCCTCCCCTCCCCCTGTTAAATGAAACTCGGGAACATGGTTTTTCATATTTTCATCTCTTTTCCCTCCCCTCCCCCTGTTAAATGAGACTCGGGAACAGAGTAGGAACAAAGAAATAGTCAACCAAATAAACTTGCATAAACTTCATTCATAAACCTACGTAACTTGCATCCTACGCATTCTAAATAAAAACCAATCATACTAAGTTTAATTTAAATAAAACTTTAATTTCATTTAAATAACTCAAACCATTATATAATATTAATTTATATAGTGTTAATTTACAAGATTTTTATGCATTGTGGGTTGTACTTTGTGCTTTATTGGTTTTACATTGTTTGAGTGTATATTTTTGTTGCTTTTTGGGTCGGTGGGGGGTTTAACGGGTTGCCCCCTCGCCGAGTCTTAACCTTTATGCTCTCTCACTCTCTCGTTACACGCTTCTCTCTCTCTCTCCCCCTTACACTGGTGTAGCTTCGATGGCCTTTCTCCGGCAACTCTCCTCCTACTTCAGGTTAGTTTTTGGTTTATTTGTTTACGTATGTTGTTTGTTTGGCTTGGTTGTTTGTTCGACTTGGTTTTTGGGTCTTATTGATTAAAGGGTTTGTTTTACTGGGTTTGTCTTACATATGTGGGTATTTTGGCCGACGTCGTTGACCACTTGTTTGTTGTGTTGACGTATGTTGTTTCGTCTACTTCGGTTTTGTGTTTATGACTTTTCGTCTGGTAGCTATGTTTGTAACTGTTGTTACTGGAGGATTTACTTCACGGTATCGTTGTAGTTACGTTCGTCTATTATGAAGACGTATTTTAGGGTTTGTTACATTTGGTTGATGTTTCGGGTTTACTTATTTCTCTTGATGGTTCCTATCCGATGTTGATTGTGATGATGTTTTGTTAGGTTATATGTGTTTTAATGTGTGATCATATGGTTGCATGTGTTAGAAAATTGTTAGATTTTATGTTTTAATGTTGTTTTTATGTTGATGTTTACTGTTTAGTTGGTTTTGAAGGTTCGTATCCAAAGTTGAATCTGATGACTTTTAGGTTGGTTTTATGTATTTTGATGTGTAATTACATAATTGCATGTGTTTAGCAGTTGTTGTCTGGATTTGTGGTTTTGCTGTTGCTTTGACGATGTTCATCATTTCGATTGTTTGGTTGGTTCTGTGATGGTTGCTTCAGGCATATTTTGTTGAGTGTTGTTGTGTGAATGTGTAATTGGTCAATAAGGATGACTATTTAGTTGTCCGGGACTGTTTTAGGTTTACATTTGCATATATGATGGTATGCTTTTTAGATTGGTTTTTGAAGGATGTGTATTGAGATGTATTCAGTTAGTTAGGGTAGCTATTCAGCTGTGTGAAATTGTCTACAGTCTTTCACGACTACATGTTTCCATGTCTTAAAAAGTAGTTGCATTTTATGTTTTTGATGTTGGTTTGATACTATTCAGAGACTATTCAGACTGTTTGGTTTGTTGTGTGATGCTTTGTTAAGGCGTTCTTTGATGGTTGTTGATGTGTTAATGTATAATTGGTCTGTGATGAGGACTTTTTCGTTGTTTGAGGTTGTTTTCTCTACGAGTCTTAACCTTTTTTTTTTTTGAAAGATTGTTTTTAGAAGGCTGTGTGTTGAAAGGGTAATCGGTCGATGAGGTTGGCTTTTCATTTGTCTAAAATTGTTTACATTCTTTCGTGGGGTCTGTAATACTTTGCTGAGACGATGGTTGCTTGCAATCTATGAGTTGTCGGTTATTCGGTTGGTGAAGATGAGGCAGTTGTTGTACGAGAATGCTTACTTTGGCTTTCTATATATGTGAAGCTATGCTAAGACACACTTATACTTTGTTTCTTTTACTTGTTTTGGGTGTGTGTTTGTGTTGTTTTTGGGCTTATACATTTTGAGTAAGTAGGGGGTTTAAAAGGTTTCCCAATATTGTTTGACTATTGTATACGTTTTCCTAATGATGAGGCTGTGATGATGATTGGTTGTAGTAATTTGTCACATCCCAAAAATAGATTTGGTTATTAAACCAAATTAACTAGGAATGAGTGGATAATATACTATTAGCGGTAAAGGTTAACCCGACAAACATTAGGATTTAAATGAATGAATCTAATGTTAAATAAAAAATGAATGAATGCTTTTAGAAAATAAAGCTTATAAAAGGCTCGGCTACCGAGGCTTAAATTAGATCAGGTCGGTCATACTCTTTGACGACCCAAAACCCGATTTTATTAAGTTGTACATTTTTTATGTATGACACAAAAGTAACTGAATTAACTAACTTAGTCATATGATGACTTAAATACTAAGAGGTAAGTGGGTTAAATTTAAATATAAGTAACTAGATAAACTCAATGGGCTAAATTTGGAGCCATAATATTTACTCTTGGTGAAAAGCCATGGCACACACATACACTTGTGTGTGAGTTTGCTCTTGGATGAATAAGGAGGAAGAAGGAGAAAAGAAGAATTGAGATTTGCATGAATAATCTATGGTTTTAGGAGTGTTTCTCACCTCCTGAGCATCAAGTAAGTATCTGATTGACCTCTTGAGCCTTCTTGCTTAAAGTTCTTGGTTGGTTTTGATAAACCAACCCTAATTGACTAAATTGGATGTGTTAGATGGTTGAATTCAAGTTTAAATGCATTAAACTAGTGTCAAGAATGATCTAATCATCTCAATTTAGGGATTTGGATTTAGGGTTCATGTTCAAGAAAAAATATGAAATTTGATTTGAATATGATTCAATGCGAATTGATGTTGTATGGATGCTTATGATAATCGTACTTGGTGATTTTGTGAAGTATTTGACTAAATGAGATGTTTAAACAGTTCTCCATGTATATGATGAAGTGGGTTTTGGCATTAAAGATGAAACTATGATTATTTGGTCAAAATAATGAATTAGCTCATGATAGTTGAAAGTTTATGTTAACTAATGATAATAAGTATATGAACTTGTAGAGATGAAATAAATATTCTAGTTTTGGCTTGTAATTTGAGCTAATATGGTGACCTAAAAATGATGTCCACCAAGTGTTCGATAAAATGGCTAAGTGAGTTTTATCAAATTATTAAAGCATCTATGTATGTCAATGCAGACCAGAATAAAGTGGCAGATAAATGAGGTACAAAACTCCATAAGGTATTATGGTCATGATACTTGATGACTAATCTAATCATCTTGTGAATGTTATATAATAGTTTGACTCTTGACAAGCTAAGTGAGAGCTTGAAAAGGAATGGTTCAAGCGGGTCAAAGACGTGAGAAAACATGATCGGACGCAAGGTAAGTAAAGCTTACACTTCCTAAATGGAACCACTACTCATATAATAGGAAGTAATTGGTAAAGAATAGGTTGACAAAGAATCGGATATAATAAAACAGATGAAATTATGTTGAACCGCATGTTGGTGGTTAAACAAAGAGTTTTAAAAAGAATACCCTATGGTGTAAGCCATAACGGGTCAAAACAGATGAAATTATGTTGAACCGCACGTTGGTGGTTAAACATAGAGTTTTAGAAAGAATACCCCATGGTGTAAGCCAGAACGGGTCAAAACCGATGAACTTATATTGAACCGCACGTTGGTGGTTAAACATGGAGTTTTCGAAAGAATACCCTATGGTGTAAGCCATAACGGGTCAAAACCGATGAAATTATGTTGAACCGCACGTTGGTGGTTAGACATAGAGTTTTAGGAAGAATACACTATGATGTAAGCCAAACGGGTCAAAACAGATGAAAGTATGTTGAACCGCACGTTGGTGGTTAGACATAGAGTTTTAAAAAGAATACCCTATGGTGTAAGCCATAACGGGTCAAAATGGATGAAATTATGTTGAACGGCATGTTGGTGTTTAAACATAGAGTTTTGAAAAGAATACCCTATGGCTTAAGCAATAATGGCTCAAATAAGTAAAATAACAATTAGATCGCGTATTAGTAATTAAACAAGGAAGTTTTGAAATAAGACTCTGTGATGTAAATCATGACAAGTCAAATAGGTAAGATGATAAGTATGCACCTTTTGGCAATAAACAATACATGATTGCTTTGAAATTCTTAAAGAGTAAGCCAAGAATGGGTCAAATGGACAACTGGGTCAAATAGTGATGTTGTCACCATTTGAATATTATATTTAATGCATTGTCTTGTTAAGTCTTATACTTACAGGTAAACAGCAAGGTATTGATAATGGGTAAATGTTTTGACCCACGCCAGGTATGTGTAATGGAATATACTTTCGGTAAGGGGTTATGGCCCGATTAAAGATGGTTGGGTTAGATTTGGACAATAGACCAACTCAAGTGAGGTATAACTAGTATTCAGGTAAAATGGCCATTCGAGCCAAGGATATGCCCATGATGCGAAAATATGATTAAATGAATTTTAATATACTAAACCATTGGAAATCTTTATATCCTTGGGGACATAATTAATCTTGATGGGATAACGAACTAAACGTAATCACTAGTTTTCATCTAAACTCTTAAAAGTTCATCGGTTTGGAAAAAAATGGCTTAAATTTGACTAAAATGCCATCGGATAATGGGCTTGGGTAAACTACCTCCAAGGGTAGATTAGATAAGGATTCCTATATTCGAATGATCTTTTCGGTAATTATATATGAGAGACTTGAACAAAAAAGACTTATAATCTTATAATGGGTCGTTTAGGTAAAGTGTAGTACAGGAAGGTATTATGGGATCGTTAAGGTTTTGCCTAAAGTAACCAACCATAATTGAGGTTGTGGTTGGAATAAACAATGAAAAACTTGGTATAAAAGTAGGGGGCATGAACTAAAATGCATAATGCCTCTGAACGGGTCGGTTGGGTAATAAACTTCAAACTGAATAGTAGGAGAAAAACTCAAGGAATATGGGCCCGAGTAGTGGGTTATAGTTCTACTGGAGAGTAGAAGAATAATCCTCTAAAGAATAAAACTGAGTCTGGACTGAATTGGATGTGAATTGGATTTTAGAGGAATAATCCTCTAAATAATAGAAATTGGGCCTGGACCGAATTGGATATAGATTGCCCCTACGCGACGCGCGGGGGCACCCTGTTTCAGCAAAATTGTTTTCTTTGTTATTTTTAAACGCGTTTGACCATTTAACTTAAAAACTAATTTTTTTGTGTGTTTATAATAGGCTTTTGCAACGGCGGGGAAAGGGCGGACGACCAAGCACGCGAAAAACGAACACTCCTAAACTGATATCACTTTGGAGACGTTCACGGGAAGGTTAAAGCATGATCATGCATGACAAAATTTTTGAGTTTAAAACTTTAAAATCTCTAAATTGTAAATTGAGTGTATTTATAACAATCCTCCTAGAACCCTTAACGTAACCCTAAATGTCCTAAAATATACCCCATATGCGAGAAACGAACCCAGAATACCTTAATATTTATAAAAATCAAGAAAAACAAAATCTGGGAGCCACTCGCGGGGCACTACTCCCTTAGCTCTATGTGTCGCGGGCCACGACTGGCCTTGCTTGTTCAACACTTCATAGAGCCACGTGTCCGGTGACTCGGCAAGGTTAGGTTCGCTGACTAGCCGAGCCTAAAACCTAGTCTACTTTTTAGCTGGCGGGCCGCGAGCCGCCATACTCCAGGCCTATAAATAGAGGTCGACGAGTTCATTTGCAATTCGTTCAAAAATCGAATTCTCTCTCAACTTTCTGATAGTTATTATTATACACGGGATATTATACCCCTATAAAGTGAAGCTCTGCCTCGTTGTAAGTATTATAACCCTGATGTTACCCTACACGATCGATCTAGGGCTCCCTAACGCATGTCAAGGCTCTGCCTGACTCAGTCGTTGGAGTTCTGTCTCGTGTTACACCCGATTGATCTAGGACTCCGTAATGCATGTCAAGGCTCTGACTGACTCAGTCATTGGAGTTATGTCTCGAGTTGTACGGTTAATGTGATTTGGGTTATTTTACTAACACTTGTGCATTGTTTAATTTTAATAGATAATAACCAGGAGAATCACCAGGAAGCTATAATAGTATCACCTAAGTCAACAATGTGAGTACATTTCTCTTTTATAAACACTTTTTGTGAGTCAAAATGTTTTACCAAAACCTCAAATGTTTTCAAATACAATTACAGTGATTAAGTCTTTGTAATTCTACAATTGCTACCAGTATTATGGGGTTTGTATACAGTAATTGATAACCTTCACAATTGGGCACGGGTACCTAATGTGTGATATGACCATAGTCACAGATGTCCAGGAACTGCTCCGATTGCCAAAGTACCATATCAATTAGCACCAACAGAGATGCAGGAACTGAAGAAACAATTGGATGAACTTCTTGACAAAGGTTTTATACAACCAAGTTCATCACCGTGGGGAGCACCGGTGTTGTTTGTTAAGAAGAAAGACGGATCAATGCGTATGTGCATTGACTACCGAGAATTGAACAAAGTTACGATTAAGAATCGGTACCCACTACCGAGAATCGATGACATGTTCGATCAACTTCAAAGAGCTCGATTCTTTTCTAAGATCGATTTACCCTCCGGATATCATCAACTGAAAGTACAGGAAGAGGACATTCCTAAAACTGCTTTCAGAACGAGGTACGGTCATTATGAATTTACCGTCATGCCATTTGGTTTAACCAATGCCCCAGCCGCATTTATGGACATGATGAACAGGATATGTAAACCATACCTGGATAAATTCATAATTGTTTTTATAGATGATATTCTAATTTACTCTAAGAGTAAAGAGGAACATGCAGCGCATCTGCATACACTTCTAACATTATTGAGAAAAGAGAAGCTTTATGCTAAATTCTCAAAATGCGAATTTTGGTTACAAGAAGTGCAATTCCTTGGACATCTGGTTAATCATGAAGGAATTCATGTGGATCCAACAAAGATCGAGGCGATTACTAAGTGGAAAGTCCCTGAGTCGCCAACAGAAGTACGAAGTTTTCTTGGACTGGCAGGATATTATAGACGGGTTTATCCGAGATTTCTCTAGAATAGCCATTCCATTAACCAAACTGACCTGCAAATCAGTTAAGTTTGAATGGGGACCAAAACAGGAAGAAGCCTTTTAAGATTCTTAAGCAAAGGTTAATCAACGCACCCATACTCGCATTACCAGAAGGAGCTAAAGACTTTATAGTCTATTGTGATGCGTCTAAGTTAGGATATGGATGTGTGTTGATGCAACGTCAAAATATTATAGCTTATGCTTCTAGACAACTTAAGAAACATGAAGAGAATTACACAACCCATGATCTAGAGTTAGGAGCCATAGTTTTTTACCTTAAGATTTGGAGACACTATTTATATGGAAATAAATTTGTTGTCTTCACATATCATAAGAGTTTAAGATATATTTTTGGGCAAAAAGAATTAAATATGAGACAGAGACGTTGGATGGAAATTCTTAGTGATTATGATTGTGATATTCAATACCATGCTGGGAAAGCTAATATAGTAGTTGATGCTTTAAGTCGAAAGTATCATGAAAAGCCAAAACGAGTACGTTCTCTCAGATTAAATCTACAGGTAGATTTAAATGATCAAATTAGAGAGGTACAGGAAACAGCATTCAAGGACGATGTTGAAGGTTTAAAAGGAATGATTAAAGAATTAGAACAAGGAACAGATGGAATTTGGAAATTCTATAAGAAAATGATCTGGATACCTAAACAAGGAAACCCTTAGGATTATTGCAGCAATTAGAGATGCCAATATGGAAATGGGAATTGATAACATTGGACTTTGTTACCAAATTACCCAAGACAAGAAAAGGTAATGATACAATCTAGGTGATTGTAGACAGATTGACCAAATCTGCTCATTTCCTACCAATGAAGGAAACTTTCAGTATGGAACAGTAGCCAAGATCTATGTAAATGAAATAGTTTCATTACATGGAATTCCTTTATCTATTGTATCTAATAGAGATAGCCGTTTTACTTCTCATTTTTGCACAAGTTTCCAAAAAGCAATGGGAACTAGGTTAAATCTAAGCACAGCTTATCATCCACAAACAGACGAACAAAGCGAAAGGACAATACAAACAATGGAAGATATGCTTAGAGCTTGTGTAATTGATTTCGGAGGAAATTGGGACGATCATTTACCATTAATAGAATTTTCCTACAGTAACAGCTATCATACTAGCGTTAATGCTACACCTTTTGAAGCACTTTATGGACGAAAGTGCCGAACTCCGGTCTGTTGGGCAGAAATTGGAGAAAAACAATTATCTGGACCAAAGATAGTGCAAGAAACAACAGATAAGATCATTCAAGTCAAGGAGAGACTAAAAGCAGCACGAGATCGTCAAAAGAGTTATGCAGATAAGAGACAAAAACTTTTAGAATTTCAAGTAGGAGATAAGGTATTGTTAAAAGTTTCTCCATGGAAAGGAGTAGTCAGATTCGTTAAAAGAGGAAAGCTAAGCCCCAGGTATGTTGGACCCTTTGAGATTATTAGAAGAATAGGACCCGTAGCCTATCAGCTACAACTGCCAGAGGAAATGGCAGGAATACATGATGTGTTTCATGTATGTAATCTCAAGAAATGCTTAGCAGACGAATCACTAATGATACCTCTTAAGGACATAGAGGTAAATGAGAAACTTAAGTTTATCGAGAAACCCATTCAGATTGAAGATAGAAAGATCAGGAATCTCAAACAAAACAGACTAGTTCTGGTCTAAGTAAAATGGGATTCCAATAGATGACCAGAATACACTTGGGAATTCGAAATAGAAATGCAAAAGAAATACCCACACCTGTTCCAGTAGACCTCGAGGAGGAGATCTAAAACAAGGTGGGGAGGATATAACAACCCTCCTAGAACCCTTAACGTAACCCTAAATGTCCTAAAATATACACTGTATGCGAGAAACGGACCAAGAATACCTTAATATTTATAAAACTCAAGAAAAACAAAATCTGGGAGCCGCTCGCGGGGCGCGACACCCTTAGCTCTATGTGTCGTGGGCCGTGACTGGCCTTGCTTATTCGATACTGCATAGAGCCACGTGTCCAGTGACTCGGCAAGGCTAGGTTCGCTGACTAGCCGAGCCTAAGACCTAGTCTACTCTCTCGCGGGCTGCGAGTGAGTTAGAGGTGTGCTTCGCGAGCCGCAAGCCGCCATACTCCAGGCCTATAAATAGAGGTCGATGAGTTTATTTACAATTCGTTCAAAAATCGAATTCTCTCTCAACTTTCTGATAGTTATTATTATACCCGGGATATTATACCCCTATAAAGCGAAGCTCTGCCTCGTTGTAAGTATTATAACCCTGTTGTTACCCTACACGATCGATCTAGGGCTCCGTAACGCATGTCAAGGCTCTGCCTGACTCAGTTGTTGGAGTTCTGTCTAGTGTTACACCCGATTGATCTAGGACTCCGTAATGCATGTCAAGGCTCTGCCTGACTCAATCATTGAAGTTCTGTCTCGAGTTGTACGGTTAATGTGATTTGGGTTATTTTACTAACACTTGTGCATTGTTTAATTTTAATAGATAATAACCAGGAGAATTACTAGGAAGCTATAGTAGAATCACCTAAGTCAACAATATGAGTACATTTCTCTTTTATAAACACTTTTTGTGAAAATGTTTTACCAAAACCTCAAATGTTTTCAAATACAATTACAGTGATTAATTCTTTGTAATTCTACAATTGCTTCCAGTATTATGGGGTTTGTATACAGTACTTGATAACATTCACAACTGGGCACGGGTATCCAATGTATGATATGACCATAGTCACAGATCCGTCAAGTGACACGTACTGAACGAGTAATTGTGTAGATATAAACATTGTAATCGCCCTTAATACTGTAATGTGTAACAACTGATGCTTTACAAAATGGAATGTACTTGCCATTATTTCTTGCTGATAAAATGTTTCTAAAACGTGTTTCAGATAACTTAATGTGAAGCCAATAGAAGCCAGCCGGAGAGCACTAAAGGCTTAAAGTTGTGGCTATAAAAGTTACTAAGCCAGTCCAAGGTGGGCGGGCGCACCCCCGGGGAAAAAAGAAATTAGTGCTAAGTTCCGTCGAAAATCCCGTCCGCACCCCTTGGAATTTTTCGTCCGCACCCCTTGGAATTTTTCGACCGCACCCCTTGAAATTTTTCGTCCGCACCCCTTAGGTAAAAAGTGTTATCAATTTATATTTTAAATTTTTTTAGTAAACTCTTATATTTAAAAAAAAAAAAATACTACCTAAATTATATAACTTTTAATACCTAACTAACTAAACCCAAATACTCATACCTTTACCCACTTATAATTCCTAACTAGCTAGTCCACTAAGTCTTAGCCCATTAACCAAACCCAACAATATTTCAAACTATAATAAAATAATTAAAGCCCAAAACCTTTAGAAATTCTCACCCGCTCTCTCTCTCTCTCTTGCGTCCCTGCACTGCCAACGAACAACATCACCTAGCGACAACAGTCCAGCAGCCGGCGACCACCGTAATCAGCCACCATACCACCGTCGTTCGACACCAAATCTAACTGGAATCCGAACACGGGTAAGTTTCTTTGTTATTTTGATGATTTTGGTTGATATTATAGGAGAAAAGGAGTAATAAAGTTGTTAAATAGGTTTGAAATTTTGTGTGTTTTGACGTTGTTTATTGTTGTTTAGATGATTTTTAGGGTGATTGTGTTGTTTATATATTTTTAGGGTGATTACAACTTACGTTATGATTTTTATGGCTTAAATAGTTGAAAATTAAAATTGAAATATTATGTTATGGAGCGATGAAGTTATGTTATATAGAGAAAGAATTGCTTAAGAAATTAGCTTTAGATGATGTTTTGGATAGATTCAAAAAATGAAAACCCGTAGGGCGTTGACGTTTTAGTTATGTTTGTAACAAGGTTTGACATGTTTTTAATGATTATATAAATTTAGTTTGATGTTCGTTTGTTTTACATAACCCGACCCCACCCGACCCGATACGAACCGATTTTTTTACTTATATACCTTGGGGCCTAAAATTTTTTAAAATGTTCCATACCCCCATGGAAAAATTCCTGGGTCCGCCACTGGGTCCTGATGTCTCATTTCCGCTGCCAAATTAATAAACTCTGATACCACCAGCTCTGAGTCTCGCGGCATCCGCTCCCAGGCAGGGGTCGGGGGCTGCGACAGTATTAATCCATTACGCCTGTTCGTCTGGATTATCAATTAACCCATGCTCGTTAGTTATTCGTTATATATAATATGGAACCAAATCGTCCTAATTTCTAAGATATTTGATAATAACATATAGAGTGTTACATAGTTGGACTTTGTAGATCCTATCTATATCTAGGTTGGGCAATGTAGATGGCAATTTGGTTGTTTTGAGAGTTTCTCTACACCTCTTGCAACTGCTATTGCAGCCATAGTAGATATGGACAGCTTTAAATTTCATTACTATAATTTTGAGCTTTTGTTCATGTATGTTTTTTCTGATTGACATCATTTTGCTTTTGATTTGGTTGAAAAAATTCGTTTTGTGGGTTATCATATGTATGACGGTTGTCGTTGATGGATGTTTGTAAGTACTCTTTTTATTATTTTTTAATTTATTTGGTCGATGATGACAAGAACTATGATCGAGTAAGGAGTTTTGGAATCCATGGGCATGGACGGTTCAGTATATCATAAAGCAAGTGGTGTGATGGAATTTTAGACAAGAAGAAGATAAAGAGATCCTTCACATGATAACTATAGACAACTAACAAGGGAGGGGAGTACCTCATAGAATACATACAAGGATAGAAGCAACCAAATAAAGTTTGGAATAATCCAAGCAAGTTAAAATGCTACAATTTTCAAAGGGGTATGCCGTTTAGGAAAGTCAAAGTGCTTGGCAATTAGTCACGCCCTTTAGATTGTATGTTTATATAACCCACACGCAAATTATTGTAATATACTTATACGATCAATTATCAAGGGTTAGAATCAAATACAAAGTCTTCTAAAAATAAGAATTCATAAAAAGAGTATCAAACGGACTCTGATTTACCTTACACGCTTGAACCGTCTCATCGAACTCTAAAATATGATATTTTAGGTTTTCGATTTTGGAAGTTTAGCTTGTATATTTTAGAATTTTTGTTTAGATCATTGTGTCTTTTTATTTATCATTGTATATTTTCTAAATTTGCATCATTGTATCTTTTTTACGACTCATTGTGTCTTTTTTTCGTCAACATTGTGTTATTTTTTGGCATTGTTTTATATTTTGCTCAATATTGTGTTATAATTTACGATCCATTATGTCTTTGTACACTTTTTTTTAGGAGACTTTGCCCAATTATCAAAGTCCATTGTTTGTCTTTCATTGTGCATTCAACAGAGATCTTGAGCAACACAACCAAATAAACTTGCATAAATATTACTCATAAACCTGTAACTTGCACATCCTGACATCGTATTTATTCTAAACAAAAAACCAATCACCTTTAACTCTTAACTAGATAACCACGAAATACTTTAAAATAACTAAGTACTTTTTTCAACCTAATCCAAACTTAGTAGATAACTCAAACCATTAAACAAAATTAATTTAAGATGAAACTTTAACTTTCACTTAATTAAGCGCTTACACTTTACATATTAGGATTAACACTTTCAATTTGTACGAACTAATGATTAGAGATGTAGCGTGCAAAAAAGCCAACGACTTGGTTAGCTATTGCATTAGGCTACTCGGTATGGGGGTCGTCCCCATACCGTCCCGGTCCGGCGACGGAGGGAACACCGTACCGCCCCCCCACGTCGCGTCGTCCTCGTTCGATTCTCGCCGTTTGCGACGGTCCAAAAGTGGGGCCCAAATCCAGAAAGTTACCGTTATAAAAAAAAAAATCCATTTTTTACAAACAAACAAACGGTCATATTTACAAAATATATAAATTTCCATTCCATTTTCACTTTCATTCACAAAATTAACCCCAAAATTTCATCTCTCTCTCACATAATTTTTATAAATCTTCTTCCACTTTTATAAACCTTACACTCTTTCATGGATCCCTTCAACAACCCGGACAACCCGAACAACCCGAACAATCCCAACAACCCGACCCAACCCAATGTTTTCTCGGTTCCGGGATATTATCCGACGCTAGAACCGAACCAATTCTCGCAATATTCATCAAATGCGTTTGCTTCATTCCAACACTCGCCAAACCAATTCGCTCAATTCTCCCAAAATCAAGCCCTTCAACAAATGATGATGCGGGGTGCTTATAATTTCCCACCGAACCCCACACCACCCGTTCAACCCCAACCGATCCCGACGCAACCCTTTCAACAATCCGAACCCGAAGACGATGTGGAGGTTGTTCCGGAAACCCAACCGCCTAAAGGAAAAGGAAAACGAAACAAAGGCAAACAAGTGGTGGGTGATCAACCGTCCAAACAGAAGCCGACTAAGTGGACACCAGTCGAAGAAGAAGCCTTAGCCAAGGCTTACATTGGCACGTCTGACAACCCGACAAAATGTTCGGATTTTTTTAAGGTTAAATTTTTTGGTTTTTTTTTTTTTTTGAAAGTTAAATTTTTTTTTCTTTTATCTAAACAGTTTGTTAATTTTTTGAAAGTTAAATTTTTTTTGTTTATTATTTTGTTAACAGTTTGTATTTTATAGGTAATAACCAATCGGGTGAGGGGTTTTGGTCCAAGGTTTTGGCGAAGTTCCTCGTCCTTATGGACCAAGGCCCGTATCGAGATGTCGATTCGGTCTCATCAAAGTGGCGGAAAATGAACGGCGCCATCAATAGGTTTTGCGAGGAATATAATAAATTATATACAAGTGACCGTCGTAGCGGTATGAGCGACGACGATGTGTTCAGAAAAGCGTTGGACAAGTATAAGCAGAACAATGGTAATACCAATTTTGCTCACGTTCGCGCGTGGATGGTTGTAAAAGACGAACCAAAATGGGCTCCGATTCCCAACGATGTGGCGATGGCGAAACGCCAAAAAAATCGGAAACGGGTAGTTTTAGCGCCGGTGGATCGGACGCGAGGTGTAACATAAATTTAAATGATGACGCCGACTTTGACTAAGAGGAGTACGCCGTACATGAAGCGGAGCGTCCACCGGGCCGAGACAAATCAAAGAAGGAGCGGGCCAAGGGGAAAGAAAAGGAAAAGGTGGACCCGAACATGGTTGAGTTTATGGAACAATTAAAAATGTACAACGACGTCTCAGCCCAAAGAAGGAGCGGGCCGTCGAAGAAAAAAGTCGTGTAGCGGAAGAAAAGTTACGCGAGAAGGTCCGATTGTCGAATGAGAAAATCCGAATTTCCGATGAAAAAATTCGGCTCAAGGAATGGGAAATAATATCGATGAATGTCGAGGACGAACACGAGCCGAAACGTTCGATGTTGAAAAAACTACAACACGACATCATGAAAAAACATCAAATTATTTAACTCTATGTTTTTTTTTATTAAGTCTTTGGTTTTTTTTAATAAGTGTATGTTTTTTTTTTAAGTTTATGTTTTTTTTATGTTTATGTAATGTGGTTTTAATATTAATGAAAATATTTTGTTAGTATAGTTGTTAAATGTTAAAAAAATAGAAGACTAAAAAAATAAAAAAACATAAAAAGTGGTGGAGGACTATGACTAGGACCATCCTACCATGCCCTCTAGTTTTGGAGGATGGACCATCTTTGGGAGGAATATGACGTGGCGCCTACGTGGCGGATCATCCTCCAAGGATGGTCCATCACCATACCCACTAGTCTTACCGCTATCCCAATGAAAAAATCTAACTTATAATAAAAGACTCCAAATAATGTGACATGTCACTCTCTCCTTCAACCTCATAAATTTTATTTATATTTATTTATAAAATTTCTTTTAATATTAATATTAATTAATAACCAATATATATATATATATTACTTATTTTTATCCTTATCTTTATCTAAAATTAATAAATAACTTCAATTTTACAATTTAGACCCTTTGTTTTTTTACTTTTAACCCAAAGTTTTTCATCTTTTGCAATTTAATCCCAACTCTTTTTTATTTTCAATTTTGGTCCATCATACTTTTCATCTTTCCCAAGTTTTTCGTTTCATTCTAAATTTTGTGAGTTAAAGCACCGCAACGTGCGTGTGGGGTTCAACATTTTTTTCGTATATTTTTTTCCCGCTTAACTGGCCCGTCGCGTCACATCTATTTTTCTGCGTTTGACAAGTTCGTCCAACACGCGGGTCCTGGATGGACTTAGTTATTTTTTCTATGTTTTATGTTTCGATTTAATTTCTCAGCAACGAGCGTGCATGATTCAAGATTTTACGTCTGTTTTTCGCTCGGCGTTATTTTTTTCCCGTTTTTATTTATTTTGTTTTTACGAGCTTTTTCGATGTTGGTGGTCGCAGACAATGGTATAGTATTGTTACTACTTAATACAGTTTTATAACAACCACTGCAACGCAGAGGCTTAGTACTAGTAAAAAAAATTTAAAAAATAAAAAAAGTTGACTTGTAGTACCTAACCAAAAGTGGTTTTGCATTTGACGATTTATGTTTGTATATGTGTAAGGGGAAAAGGTAAAATGATAAATATCATAAAAAAAAACTAGTATATTTTTCTGTGTTTTCTATAAATAATCCCTCCACTTTCTTTTCTAATATTAAAGTCCCTCAACTTAATAATTTTGAACATAATTATACAGTTTTTCCTAAAAAAATCATTATAAGTTTGGTCCTTATAAGAATGAAACAAAGAAAGCCACTGGCCATTCTGACAAGCAAAGCACCTTTTCTCGGGCTCGGCTGGTTACAAACAAAACTAGTTTGAGCCACTTCGAGCGAGTTTTTAGACCTTTTTAAAAAGTAGTTATTTTTACGAGCTTTTTTAAAAGTATTTATTTTTAATATAATTTATTCTATCTTTTCTTTTGTTTATTTGTATTTTTATAATGAGGGCATAAATTATTGAGAAAAAAAGTAAAAGTTAAAATACATGATATGTAACTGATCATAAATATAAAGTACCTACTTTATAATTAATTTTTATTATTATAGAGAAAGTTCGCAGTTATGTTCAAAATTACTAAGTAGATTGACTTTAATATGCAAATAAAAAAAAGTAGAGGGAATTTTATAAGGAAAAAGATAAACTTTGTTTTTTATGGTAACTAGTTATTTTCCGCCCGTGCGTTGCGGCGGGACCCAATGACTACAAAAGGCGTGTCAGTAACGGCAAACAGATACCGAATATCAAAACATAAATAAAATGACGTGGTAAGGATAATCACTCCGTCATAAAAAAACGATTTTAAATAAGATAATATATAATAATAGGACTCACACGTCCTACACGTTGGAAATTCGGTTGTTTTCAGTTCAGTTATTACGGTGCTAACACGTTAAAATATGGATGAGCTCGGTACCGGTAACGGAAACGAAAGTACCGATCCGGAAAATCATCGAGATTATGTACCGGCACCGAAAATGCTCGGTACAATACGGTATGGTATTTGAAGGTAAAAATCAATAAATACAGGTATGGTGCTAGACCGGTGTCGAACCGAAAGTAACGATTCTGAAAATGCCAAAAGGCGGGTACCAAATTGGTAACGAAAATGATTTGGTATAGTAAATTTGGTACCGATACGATACCGGTTCGTTTACAGGATTTGATACGATTTGCTCATCAATATTCTAAATATCCAAGTTAATTTTACATGCTACAAGTCATTCATTACAGAAAAAGACAAAAAAGAAAGCAAAATAAGTTGTTGTATATATAAAACCTTATTCAAACGAAATACAGTTTACTTACTGTGTGTATGAAAAGTAATCTAAACGGTGCAATTGCTTGCATTGCTGCGTTGCTACAGGATTTGATGAGCTCGGTACCACCAACCGGTACCGAAAATACCGTTACCGAAATCCCCAAAAGTGGGTACCGGTACCGAATATACGTAGTATGGTACGGTTTGGTACCGGTCGGTACTGGTACGGCACCGGTATTTGAGGGTAAAAACCGGTGAACACCTGTGCAGAACCGGTACCGAAAATACACCGGTTTGTTAAATTTGAGACCGGATTACTTGCATTGTTGCGTTGCTACAAGATTTGATGCGCTCGGTACCAATCGGTACCGAAAATACCGTTACCGAAATCCCCAAAAGTGGGTACCGGTACCGAATATACCTAGTATGGTACGGTTCGGTACCGGTCGGTACTGGTACGACACCGGTATTTGAGGGTAAAAACCGGTGAATACCTGTGCAGAACCGGTAACGGAAATACACCGGTTTGGTAAATTTGAGACCGGTACCTATACCCGATACCATTTGCTCATCTCTTAATGATGTTACTATTCATTCTATTCTAATTTTAATTTAAAAAATAAATAATAAATGACATTACTGTTCATTCAGTTTCAATTTTATAATATATAGATTGCCCAAAGTTAAACTAAGAACTAAATTTTTGTTGAAAATTTAGTGAAAATGAGGTTTTTACTAAATATTTTGAACATCAATAATATTTATATGTGTATTGTATAAATAATATTTATGGGTTTGTGTTCAAACTATGTCCAAATAGAGCTAAGATGAATGAGATATCGAAGCTTGAAGTTGTATGTTTGAAAAAAACAAAGATGAGAAAAATGGATTGAGATTTGTCACCTTGTCCCACATAGGTGGGATGACAAAACTTAAATTGGTATATAAGGAGGAGCACTCCTTGTAAATTGTTTCCTTAAAGGCAAACACAAGTGGGGACCAAAGGGTGCGCCGCACCCGCACTTATGCGCGCGTGACATGGGCTATCGGCCCAATGTGGTGCATTTTGAACTTCGCACACCACCTTTGTATTTTTGCCGATGAGCGCGTGGTCAGATACATGGTGGGTCCGCTTATGGCGCACCCTTGGGGGGCGTAGGCGGATGCCATGGCATGGTGCAAGGCGATGTGTCCGCACGGGTTCTAGTGCGGTGCGCGCATATAGCTTACGGGCACGTCATTGGCAAGGGCGGAGAGTGCAGGTGGCGCACGATTAAGGAGGGCGCATGACCAGGTGGCGTCCTGGTATGCACAGTGGCATCCGCATGATGGTGCGCGACTCCACATGACGTGGCGTGAAATCCTTGAAGCGTGGCGCGCGGACTGACAGGCCAGTTCAAGCGCGCGCAGGCGCACCGGTCTGCATACCGTGCGCATACACGGGTTCCATATAGTGTGGCGCACGGACTGGCAGATCAGTTATGGCGCCCGCATAGGTTTACAACACTAATAAAAGTACCAGTTGGACAGTAGCCTTGGTGCAGGTCCACCTACACGCACGCGCGACTAGGAAAATCGGTCAACCACTAGTGAGTTAACGTCTAAATGGTCTCAACTCATTTAATTCTGTCATGAATGAAAATGAGCGTTTCGAGTTGACCACTTTAATCCCTTTGATTGAACTTTAATATTGTCTGTTACAATATTAAATATCATGTTTACTACAAGATTAATGAGAAATTAAACCCTATTCATTACAAGGTTTATTATCTTGTTTAATAGGGTTGACTAAGTCTTCTTTTGTGTGAATATAAAATGAACATGGAAGTTCATTTTGAAAGATAGACGAAAAGTCTCACACATACATAGAAGTCCTACGGTTCCAAAGAAATTTAGAGAAGAGTATTCTCTAAATTATTTCTCAACTTCATCTTTGTTCCATGGAAATTTAGAGAAGAGCTTTCTCTAAATTGTTTTTACACAACTTAATTTTTCTATGTTAAGAACACCATGTTACCCGGTACTATCTCGGGCATGAGAGTCATTTCCGGCAGTACACATACTGTTCCGGCTGTTGTACCCTGGGAGACAGAACCGTCTGAGAGGAGGCGCGAAATCTGTTTTAAGGGAAGCGTGTTGAACACGTGCCTCAACCAAAACCGTCAACGATATTTTGCTTGTCTTGTAGTGGAGTCTCAGCCAAGAAGGATTGCACAAGAAGGTGCGGTTGAAGTTCTTCCAAAGACATCGACTTGAATCAAGATTGGTACAATTAAATTGTATTTACATTTGTTTATTTGGTTTATGTAACCGGTATTGTACTAGAATAATTTCCCACAAATAACGAGAGTCTTGTTATTATATATTTTGTAATATATTTTATTGAAAACGTGAACCTAGTTCCTACAATCTTAAAACAGACTTTCGTGAAGATTGTTGCTACAATCTTAAACCCCTTCCCTACAAGGATTTAGGTTCACGAAAGTTTAAAATATTAATTGAGATTTTTGTTAAAATCTTGAAAATATTTTTTGGGAAATATTTATTTAGTACAACGAGTCGGATTAATTTTTTTATTAGAGTGCAATCTTTAATCCGAATACCGGGTTGCAAAACGACTGTTTTGATTCAAGTTTTACAGTTCATGGGTTTTTGTTCGTGTTTAGATAAACCGAACCATATACAAAATAATATGTATTTCAATATGTTTTTGAAATACTAAAAGTTTCTAATGAGCGTATTAGAAATATATATTTTGTAACTCCATACAAATTAAATGTTTGTAACGTTTAATTTATTTATTACGAGTATTTAGTAACCATAATTGATATATTAATGTTCGCTTAAAAAGTCTTAATATATATTTATTTTCTAATGAGCATATTAGAAAGTAATTATTTTATAAAATAACTGGTTTTAATATTTTCTAACAAGCATGTTAGAAACGTTGTTGAAAGAATAACAAGATTAAAACTTTTACATCTCTAACGAGCGTGTTAGAATTTTATAGAATAGTAAGTTTTAATATCATATTTTATATCTAATGAGCGTGTTAGATACGATGATTGTGTAAAACTAACTTGTTAAAAGACGATCAGATTTTCTAACCAATGTGCTAGAAAAGTTACGTTTAGATTTTCTAACGAGCACGTTAGAAAAGATTATTATTTCAAATAATTACCGACGGGCGTGTTGGAGACAATTATTTTGGATAATAAACCTTGTAACGGTTTCGTCTAAACCATTAAATTTCTAACAAGCAAGTTAGAAACGGTTTTTTACATAAATGTTAAAACGGTTTCGTATTTGTTTATTTCTAATGAGCGTATTAGAAATAGTTTATATTTTTTTATATACTTCAAAACAAAATTTTGTAATCGTTTAGTTCTAACGAGCGTGTTAGAAACCTTTTAACGATTTGCAATCGTTAATTTCTAACGAGCAGGTTAGAACCGGGTTAACCATGATAAACTCTTTAACATGATTTGAATCTGTTATATATATTTTCTAACAAGCGTGTTAGAAAAGGTTTGTGTTTATTTCTAACGAGCGTGTTAGAAAACGTTCATTTATATAAACCAAAAAGTGAATAAATGTATTCGTTTTATTTTTAACGAGCGCGTTAGAAACGGTTTACTTTATATAAACCAAATATTTTGAATGTTTATAAACATTTATATTCTAATTAGCATATTAGAATTAGTTATCATACAAACCACTCATTTTAACGATCGGTAATCGTTATTATCTAACAGCGGTTAGAAATGGTTTAAATATGATAAACCAATTATTAAAACGATGAGTATTCGTTTTATTTTTCAAACGAGCGAGTTTGAAATTGTTTTATTTAATAAACTATTATAAGGTTTATTATCTTGATTTTTAATCATAACATAAATATATAGTTTATTTTTAAAACACATGCAAAACGAGAAATGTTTTGAACGAATAAAACATGTCTTTGCGAATTATAGTGATTCGATATACTTCCACGAGAAGTATAACGTCTTGAACCATATAATAGTCTCGAAAAGACTATTTAGTGAAAAAACAACTCGATGTTGTTATAGACATAATAATTTGCTTAACTACTTGCGAGTACTTAATTGTAAACAACTTTATAATTTTGGACAACTTGTGATTATTCAAGTTTATAGTTCCAAGATGAAGGAGTACCTCAAAAATGACACCGAACAAAATAATTGTGTTTATTTCGGTCAAAAGTGTTGAAGATAATAACACTTTGGCATTTGATGTTTAGTCATCTTTAGTGTATCCGTTTTATTTTATTTTTTTTGTCCACTTTTATTTTATTATAAATGGTAGACTATCGTTTGGGTTTATTTCACATAAACAAATGGTTTAAATATAATAAAAGATAAATATTTATTTTGAACTACTAATAATTTGTCAAAAGGATACACATTTTGGTACAAAGTGTAAAAAGTAATTTACACAAACACAACGAGCGGGTTGTGAGCATGACTTATGCAATAAGTCACAAATCAAACATCAAATGCATAACGGCGTCGTAAGAAACGTGGTGAATGGTTTGAGATGAAATACACGAAAACGAGATATGGCATCTAATGTTGAGAGCATCAACATGGAAATGCACATGTGAATTTTTCATAGAATATAACATATGAAAGAAATATATGTTATTACTGTAAATGATCTTAATAAATTTAGAAAATTTATTAATGGAAATTTACAATAGTGATGGACTTGTAGATGTTTCTACCACCATCAATGTTGTTTAAACTATGTGGAGGCTTGGTCCTCAATTTGGGAGAGTATCCCAATACATGGTATTAATGAAACAACAACGTAAATGTATATATCACTATAGGCATACGTGAATGCTTTGTTATTGAGAGTCAATCTAATTGGCTATATCTCAAGACTCAAGTGATTTTATACAAAGATTTGTCATCAAAGTGACTTAGATTAAGACTTATGTTTAAGTCTTTAGGAAGTCAATGGTGAAACCTTGGAGATAAAAAGGCAAATGAGTTATGATCCTAATGGATGAAGTTAACTATGGTTTTGAGGCCTTCCTAAAAACCGATGGGTTGGAATGGTGAAATAAAATTTAATTATTGTGTCTAAACTAAGAAACGAATGTTCGGAAGAGATAGTGCGTTATCTCTTAAGGCTGTGAAGAATTAGAATGATGCATCTTCTGTTCACATGCTAAAGTATTGTGGTCTAAAGCATGCTAGACTAATACTTGTTAATTTATATGCTCGACGGAGATTAAATTAACTTTAAACATTCAAAATATGTGATGACACAAGAAAGAATTTTGTGCTAAAACCAAACTATAAAGATAACTTCGTTTTAGTCCTAAAGGATAGTTAATTAAAATGCAAGCAATGTGGGGGGGGGGGGGGGAACCATTTAAGAAACAAACCCTTTAGGGTATGTTGAAATGGTAGTTGAGAAGTTTTCTCAAACTCGAAATGAAAGGGAGAACCTTTCATCACCCCTTTTGGATGTTATCTGTAACACCTCGAAAATTCACGTCCTATAATGTGTTGACACATGTCATATGTTTAAAACGTGTGAAAGAATATTATAGAAGGACTAAAGTTGACAAACATGGAAAGTATGTGAAAATACGTGTTCAAAATGTCAACAGTGAATAAATATATAGTACATTAACCCTACATGATGCTCATACCTTCAAACAAATAAATCATGGATCATACGAAGCTAAAAGTGAGAGATTTCAAACTACAGGGGTTAAATGTGTCAACATGTTTAAGTTATACCTCTGAGTGACCTTTTGACAAACCCGAAGCTTTGTAACGGTTAATTATGCTCACTAGAATGCACGATACAAATTTCGTAAAGTTTCGTTGTCGTATGAGAAAATTATGATCAAATTCGTGTGCGAAGGGTTAAAGCGTCAACGTTGAAAGTTAGGACTTTTCGGGTAACAATAAGGTTAACCGGGGACCTAACAAAGTGGGTATATGTTTTAAAGCCCTTATAAATCAATTATGAGGGTTCATAATGCAAGAAACAAGTGTCTAAACGAAGTTTGAAGAGCCAAGGATCAATACGCAAAAATCTAAATATTCAGATTTGCTGCAGAAGGGCCTCGCGCCACGCAAAGCCCCAGGGGGGGGGGTCCGTCGCGTCGCGCTAGGGACTACCAGCTCCGAAAACTTTGGGTTTTGCCTGCCTTTTGCATTCTGCTCGACTTTTATCCGATTTTTCACATAATGGGCGACCCCTAGGCACCCCCTAAGCACTAGGAGCACTTGT
The DNA here is from genome assembly GCA_030545235.1 of Helianthus tuberosus. Lineage (NCBI taxonomy): Eukaryota > Viridiplantae > Streptophyta > Magnoliopsida > Asterales > Asteraceae > Helianthus > Helianthus tuberosus. Next base: position 10,508,160 of record CM060362.1, read on the forward strand.
TGATCAGTTGTGGTCAGTGGGAGACTTGTGTGTCAACTTGTTGTGGTGATTTAATCACTATATAAAGCCATGAGTTGCAACCAAGTCCATCACACCTTCTCTTGCACTTCTGATCATTCTCTGGAGCTCAAGACTACTCTCAAGTGATCTCTGGTCATTCTAAGGGCTCTTGTAAATTTGCTTAGTCGTCTTTAATTGAGTTTAGCTTAGTAATTTAGCTAAAAGTCAAACCGTCGTAATTACGGTTTGACTTCGAGATTAATTAATAATGGCTCTGTCAAATCTCGAATTAAAAGTAGTCATAAGTTGGTAATTATGTGGGTAATAAACCCTCAAAAGGGTCCCCCTGATTCCCACTCTAACTATGTCTAATGTCGGGTCAAACTTGTATTTAAAAAGTCAACAGAATGTGTAAATTACAATTTATGCATAATTAGCAATGTAGAACACATACAACCTGTTTGATCATTAATATAACTTGGTAATTAGTGTAAGGACATGTCTAAACATGTTCAACCCGACAATTTCCTGTTTAGACCCGGTTCGGAACCGAAAGTCGCATAGTTTGACTTATTCTTTGACTTTCAGTTCTGACCCATTATGGTATGTTTTAGAAATGCCTTAGAGCTTTATTTGGACCAGGTTACATGCTAGTATAACCCTCTGTGATTATACACCTCGGATCATTAGTTATCCAATTAATATGCATGATTCCGTTAATTGCTCATATGTTAACCATTATGCCCTTTTCACCTTAAAACGTGATTTTTGGAAATGTAAAAGAGTAGAAACCTTAATTACTGATATATAAACTTGAATACAAAATTTGACATCAGTTTGAGGTGTAGGTTAAGAGTTATGCTCGTTAGCGTAAAATTAAAGCTTTATGTTAATTAAACGGCGTATTTAGCGTATAGCCTACTTAAACATACTTTTTGATATCAATCTCTTTACCCACTAATTTAATATATTATTTTGGGATTTTTAAAGATTTTTAATTAATTTTAGGCTAAGCATAACTTATAGTCGTAGGCTTAATCCGGTAATTGTCGGTTTTGCCCTTACGGGCTATAAAATGAGTTTTATATATCTAAACGACTCCAAACCTTTTGCTACTGATTACATATGATAAATAAATTATTTTAAACCTCATGGAATAATAAAAATATCAGATTTATCTATAGAACCTGGAAACGGCTTCTAATCGCCCTTTTTAGCGTTTTTAACGCATAGTATGTACTAAAACCATTTTTAAACATACAAGGGTGATACCTACTGATATTTGAGGTAAATTATAATATTTTAACAGAAGACAAAAGTTGTTAAACTCAGACTTCAGTTTTGAGCTTTACGGCTTATGTGAAATTACCAAAATGCCCCTACAGTGCATAGCTTGGTTATAATTGATAAAATTCACACATATACAATACCCTACTGATATAACTTAGCAAATTGATTATCTTTGCTGATTACATCAGACCGGTAACTCAGGATATTACTTAAGCTCTTTTATAACCTTATAAATGACCAAACTACCCCTATGGGGCATAGTTTGTGTTTAAATTCATTTCGGGCATAATAAATGATATCTTACTGATGTCACAACGTATTTGAAGCATATTAACTTAGGAAACCTGTAAATGGCTCTCATTACTACCCGTTACGCTTATTACGCATTCGGTTCGGTTTATGTAACTAGTTTACATAAATTAGCCGAAACGGGTCAAACCTTATCGGTTTTATCTCAAAATCCAGAATGTGTATGAAATACCCATATTAAGCAAGTCTCCGAACTTGTCGGGTCTAAATCACATTCTATCCGGTCTTCGCTTAAAAGTGCGTACGAACCGTATCTTTAAAACTAACCGGTCTAAGCTTAAGCTTAATTAAAGACCCGTTAGAATTCTAATAGGTTATTATAAACCTTCGTTCCAGATTAGGAGTACCAGTAAAAGCTACTTGCATTTTGCTTATTGTGATTATTACATTGCTCAGGTAAATACTTTTAACTTATTTTCCCTATACGGGCTTGGGTTACGGTATATAGCATACCGCTTGATCGGGCATCAAATCTTCCATCGTTGGGTGGTTAATTGAATAATTTGATCGGCTCGTTTAAACAGTCTTGTTTACTTAAAAGCCTTTGGGGGGTTAATGACCATGTCCCGGAAATCCTTGGCATCATTTTACGAAATGGCCACGACCTAAGCGCGGAGTGTAGGCGTACACTCTTCAGTGCATAAATAGTTGATGTGGTGTGTCTATTGATCTTTAACCCGGACACGATCCGGGCTACTGAACGCATAAGGAACATGTAATTCGTTCACAAGATTATATATTTAAATAATTCTCCCAAGTTATAAAATGTTTATGCCATGTGCATCCAAATCAATTTTCAATCATTTTCCAAAATGAGTCAGTTGATTGTATTTACCAGTGTAAACTGACGTATTTTCCCAAAAAGATTAAATGCAGGTACTAAGCGTAATTGGCTGGGATTTCTCCTTAGCATCGATAGAAGTCTCGCAAGCTTAAGATGCCTACCGTCTGTTGAACTATTATTTGTTTTTGATCCTTCTGTGGACAAACATTCAAATGTTGTGATACACGATATTACAATATTAATAAAGTTGAATTATATTTTTCATTTGCTTCCGCTGTGCATATTTATATATTGTGTTGTTTGACTATTATGTTGCCAACCACGTCACGATACTCCCCTACCGGGCCCACCGGTGACACGTGGAAATCGGGGTGTGACATTATCCAATTACACTTAAATGTGAGGGTGACTTGCATTTGAATATGGAAGGTTTGGCAATAAGGATTTTAGCAATCCTAATATATATTGCAAACGCATGACCAAGTGGAGTACACAATGGTTATATGGAGTCAATCGAGTAGATTGGACTCGAATGTCAATTATGACATACCAAAGGCATGATGGAAACGTGTCTAGCCATGAATTGAGTTTCATGTCATTCTAAAGATAAGGTACATAACTAGATCCAAGTTGAGATCATAAGTTATAAGTCTTACGAATCGACTAAAAGGCAAAATTGACTAGTAAGTCAAGAACACGTTAGGACAACTGATCTAAACTGAAAATTATTGTTGTTGACTTAGCAAAGTCAACAAATAATTTTGGATCAAACAACTCGTGGGTTGATAAGAGATCAAGTTGTGGAATGAGACTAAAGCCCATGGAAAAGGGACATGAGGGAAACCTAAGCTAGCTGACTGGAGATCCCAAGATCTAGGTTCCATAGGACAACTTAATCATGAACCGAAGGGTAGTCACTGTGGGGGCATAGCTAATATATATGTTTATGTATAAGCTAGTGTATGTGTTCATTTATCCCCCCTAAAACTATAAAAGGGTGTTTAAATACGTCCTAGTCCATTCCTATAATATTCAGTGACATTGTTGTGAGGCTAAGCATGATATATGGCTAATTAATTTGTAGAAATCATAGTAAGCCATAATGCTTTTAATGATTCAAAGGAATCCCCTATGTGAGAGAGAAGTAGGGTCACTTCGAATGGCATTGTCGGGTGCGCAATCCTAGAGCTCTCGCGGAACCAGGCTAGTGTTCCAGGACCATAATAGGACACGATAGTGAGGGGATGGCCCGGCTAGGGAAAGTATTGTGTGAATGTATATTGTCGTTTACACAAATGGGGGGTTGTTCAAGGACATCACGTGTACAAAATCCTAGTAAGCTAAGTATGCTTCGCAAAGGAAGGTTCAAAAGCAAAACCTACCTATCCTGCAATACTTGACTGCCGAGGTTTTATCGGGGAAGTTTGGGTGTTTTAATCGATCTCCATTCATGTGGGGGATTGTTGGAAATTTAGTGAAAATGAGTTTTTCACTAAATATTTTGAACATCAATAATATTTATATATGTGTTGTATAAATAATATTTATGGGTTTGTGTTCAAACTATGTCCAAATAGAGCTAAGATGAATGAGATATCGAAGCTTGAAGTTGTATGTTTAGAAAAAACAAAGATGAGAAAAATGGATTGAGATTTGTCACCTTGTCCCACATAGGTGGGATGACAAAAATTAAAGTGGTATATAAGGAGGAGCACTCCTTGTAAATTGTTTCCTTAAAGGCAAACACTAGTGGGGACCAAAGGGTGCGTCGCACCCGCACTTATGCGCGCGTGACTTGGGCTATCGGCCCAATGTGGTGCATTTTGAACTTCGCACACCGCCTTTGTATTTTTGCCCATGAGCGCGTGGTCAGATACATGGTGGGTCCGCTTATGGCGCACCCTTGGGTGGCGTAGGCGGATGCCATGGCATGGCGCAAGGCGATGTGTCCACACGGGTTCTAGTGCGGTGCGTGCATATAGCTTACGGGCACGTCATTGGCTAGGGCGGAGAGTGTAGGTGGCGCACGAGTAAGGATGGCGCATGACCAGGTGGCGTCCTGGTATGCGCAGTGGCATTCGCATGATGGCGGGCGACTCCACATGACGTGGCGTGAGATCCTTGAAGCGTGGCGCGCGGACTGACAGGCCAGTTCAAGCGCGCGCAGGCGAACCGGTCTGCATACCGTGCGCATACGCGGGTTCCATATAGTGTGGCGCACGGACTGGCAGATCAGTTATGGCGCGCGTGTAGGTTTACAACAGTAATAAAAGTACCAGTTGGACAGTAGCCTTGGTGCAGGTCCGCCTACACGCACACGCGACCAGGAAAACCAGTCAACCACTAGTGAGTTAACGTCTAAATGGTCTCAACTCATTTAATTCTGTCATGAATGAAAATGGGCGTTTCGAGTTGACCACTTTAATCCATTTGATTGAACTTTAATATTGTCTGTTACAATATTAAATATCGTGTTTAGTACAAGATTAATGAGAAATTAGACCATATTCATTACAAGGTTTATTATCTTGTTTAATAGGGTTGACTAAGTCTTCTTTTGTGTAAATATAAAATGAACATGGAAGTTCATTTTGAAAGATAGACGAAAAGTCACACACATACATAGAAGTCCTACGGTTCCAAAGAAATTTAGAGAAGAGTATTCTCTAAATTATTTCTCAACTTCATCTTTGTTCCATGAAAATTTAGAGAAGAGCTTTCTCTAAATTGTTTTTACACAACTTAATTTTTCTATGTTAAGAACACCATGTTACCCGGTACTATCTCGGGCATGAGAGTCATCTCCGGCAGTACACATATTGTTCCGGTTGTTGTACCCTGGGAGACAGAACCGTCTTAGAGGAGGCACGGAATCTGTTTTAAGGGAAGCGTGTTGAACACGTGCCTCAACCAAAACCGTCAACGATATTTTGCTTGTCTTGTAGTGGAGTCTCAGCCAAGAAGGATTGCACAAGAAGGTGCGGTTGAAGTTCTTCCAAAGACATCGACTTGAATCAAGATTGGTACAATTAAATTGTATTTACATTTGTTTATTTGGTTTATGTAACTGGTATTGTACTAGAATAATTTCCTACAAATAACGAGAGTCTCGTTATTATATATTTTGTAATATATTTTATTGAAAACGTTAACCTAGTTCCTACAATTTTTACCTAAAAACGATTTTCAAGGACTTCGATACTAGCTCAAATGAACTTTGATGAAACTCATTCCAACAAGCTTCGAGTGAGCCGTAAACTTTTTGACCAACATAATCACCATCTAACTTTTCACTCCCAACATCTTCTCACAACACAACTTTTTTACACACACTCACTAACCATCACACCGCTTACGGGCGCCTACCTAACATTTGATCAAGCCACTTTTTAAATACTACACTTAGCATAACATGCAAATTCTAATAAATTTGTGTGTATTTAATTACTATATGATTTTTATTCAATAATACTATTAAAACAATCTATGATATATATTATATTCTTATTTATTTTATATTTCTAATAAGTTATAAGCTAGGTAAGGTGTGTAAAGAAATAGAAGTAGAAAGTTTGTGAATTGGTTTCTAAAAAAAACCAGTAGGATTTCTGTGTTTTGCAACAGATTTTCGATCAGTATCAGTTTGGTTCACTACATTAGCGGTTTGGTTTGCTACAGTATCGGTATGAGATAGATGTTCGGTACAGTAACCGAAAGAGATAACCTTGACGGGATATCAACACATGTTTTACATCAATCGAAAACTAATAAACAAATACAAGTACTAATACCAATGTTGTGTGGCATGTATCAGCTCTATTCGCTACTTACGTTACCGCATCGGCACCCACTATAGCGTATATACTGCCTCATCGAGGCAACCATAAAAAATGAATATGGTACTGACGTTGTTTGAACGGTTTCGAAAAAAGAAAATGTCAACTATATTTCGAATTGTAAATAAAAAATATGCTTGAGGCAACTATGTATTCAAAACTATAAAATATTATATTATATTACTAAATTAGCCATACTTACAAGACCATAAAAACAATTATGATAGTGGTGCTAATATTCTTCGTACGCTGCTATCTTCGTACGCTGCTAGCCTCTTTTTAACAACAAAGAAAGAAAATAAACTATATTGGGCGTTATCACATATAAAAATAAGCATGTCATAACGGTATATTTGAAATATATAAGGTTTTAAATTATATTACTAATATAATGAAATGGATAAGCACCTTTTGATAACATGTACGTTTGTGCCACTTTTACGTTACAATTTGCAACTTGGTTTCGAGTAAAATTTATATATAAACGTAGATAAAAATAAGCATGTCATAACAACATACTAGAAGTTTTATAACACAACATATCTTTAAAACTATAAATGATGAACAAACTGTGCTCAAAGGTAATTATTAGAATGATATAAAAAAGAGACAAAAAAAAAAAAACAAACCCACCTCAATAGGTTTTTAGTTAGTATATATAACTAATATTTAAGACTATGCTTCACGGCGGGACTGTTAAACTGAACACAAAGTAGATGTAAAAACGTTGAACCATGCACGTATATTGTAGCGTGTTAACTCGTAAAAGTTAGACCAACACATAAAACATAGAAAATAATAACTAAATCGACTTACGACCACACATTGCGATGAGGCTCTTAAACCGCAAAGGAAAAAATAACGTAAAAACGTTAAACCATACACGCGCGTTGCAGCGTGTTAATTCACAAACTTTAGACTGAAACGTAAAACGACAAATTTATTAAAGGTAAAAAGTATAAAGAAATAAAATTGAAAGTGAAAAAGTGTCAAGGTAAAAATTAAAAAATGTGTTTTGACAAAGTTGTAAAAGAAGAAAAGTATAAGGATTAAAAGTGTAACAAAATTGAATAAGTAACGTTTACTCACGAATCAACCTTATTGATTAATATATAGTTAACTAGGTTAGAACCCCGTGTATTACACGTGTTGAATAAATGTAATTTTATATAACAAATAATAATAAAAAATATCTTTAAAAATCTCGCTTATTACATGGGTTGAATAAATGTAATTTTATATACCAAATAATAAAATAATATATATTTAAAAATCTCGTTTATTACATGGGTTTAATAAATGTAGTTTTATATATTAAATAATAAAAAAAGTTATATTTTTAAAAACTCTGTGTATTACACGAGTTGCATAAATGTAATTTTGTATAATAAAAAATAAAAATGTTATATCTTTAAAAAAAACCTCGTTTATTACACAGGTTGAATGAATCTAATAAAAATTTATATCTTTAAAAAAAACTAACGGATATACTCGATATACGATGGATGGGGTGATTGCGGTGATGATTCTTATAAATGTCACGTAAACATAGTGATTACAATATTTGAGTTGAGAGTTGAACACGGAAATAAAAGTATAGAACCAATAAACATTGAATAATATTTTTGTTTACCCATTTTAAACATTTTTTTAAATAGGTTCTACCCTTAACTACTTTAGTTTAATAAAATAAATAAATCATTTACATTATATTAATTTATATTTAGCGTACATCTTTTGTTAATTTTAGGATAAATAATTTTGAAATCTGATAAATATTTTAAAATGTTATATTATCTCCTATACGAATTGTTTAAATATATATTAAATTTAATTTTATAATTATCTTTTAATTGATATTAATTATCTATAGAAAATAGATGACTTCAATGAATGGGATGTGTCCTATTGGTTTCTTTTATTGTATAGTATAGATTTTGATTTTGTTATATTTTTTCTTTATTTTTAAAATTATAATGTTTTTAATTAATATTTTTTCATCTATACCTTTTATAATTTTCGTAACTAACTGTTTATTTTATTTTGTATACCAATCAAATGTCAAATCCAATTAGATGTGATCGGCTATGTTTTATTGAGTTTTTTACTAAAGTGGTGTTCGTGAAAAAAGTATTTACTTAAATAATTTTGTTTCAAAAATATTTACCAAAATAGTGTTTTATCTTATTTTATTAATTTCTCACTCCTAATCTAATTGGATGACATCTTTTTATATTAAAGAATCCATGTAATATAAAATTTAAAAGAACCATACAAAATAAATTTACAACATATAAAATAAGATACGATTATAACAAGTTGATTGAGACTTATAAAAAGGAAAAAGATTATTGTGAGTTTGTTAATAAAAAATATAATGGCTGATTATCCGAATCAAATTCCAAATTTGAATCAAATTCAAACTATGAATTTCAAACCGACCCGTTATTCGATTATTTTCTTTTTGTGTGGATATAAATTATACATATAATTAGTTATTGATTTGTTGTTGCTCATTGTTTTCTAAAACTATAACAACTGATAAAAAAACATTAAAATAAATCAATTTCTTATAGTTTCGAAAAAAAAAATCTTCTAATTTATTTTCAAATGTGAAGTCTCAAAGGTCTGGAAAGTATTTAAAGTTAATAATTTAATTTTTTTAATAAAAAATGATTAAGTCAAATTTTAGTTAATAAAGTGAAGCTAACAAATGAAATTAGGAGTGGAAACCATTAAATAGAGATAAAACACCATTTTAGTAAATACTTTTGAAACAACACTATTATGGTAAATATTTTTTCCACCAACACCACTTTAGAAAAAAAAAACTCATATTTTATTCAATGGTGGCAGCGCAAATACATTCATTTACTTTATATTTCATATATATATTTCGATGTAATTTCTTTTTGTCATTTAATTTCTATTTTGATTGATGTATTTTTCTTTTGGAGAGTTAATTAATAACTAAAAAAATTAAAATAGTATAACTGAAAGGAAAATAGGCATACAGGGCCTGGGTTTTAAATTGTGGATCTATTGTGTCAGAGGGCTCTTTAGACCTAGTTAAGACAACATATGCTAGACCTCTTGACATTCACGAATAATTAACACCTTTCAAAAAAATTGTTGGGAAACACAAAACTGATACAACAAACAAAAAAACAAAGAACAAGCAACTAAAAGTAGTTAGAACAGGAATTAAATACAATAACATCAAAGAACCACAATGAAAAATCAACTGCACCTTTGATTGATGGTCTAACCAACAGAAATTAAAACAAAAACGAAAACTGATTAGATGATTATGATGAAAACACAGCCGTGGTCTTAACTGGGTCCGCGCTAGAAATTAAACCAACAGAAATTAAAACAAAAATCAACTACACCTTTGTTGGGTATATATGTAACTAGATTTTAAAATAAACGGATATATGTAATTACCCCAGATTATAATAAAGTTAAAAACAAAGAAATAAACACATCCATGGTAACAGATCTTAGTGTTTTTTAACACATCTAGGTGTTTTTCTTTAACATATACTGTGCTTTTATACAAATGAATGAAGTGTGTGGGTTGTTGTTTAGAAATCACATAATGACCTAGCATGGAATTGAATCAAGAAAAGACAGAAATAAATATATACATAAAGCTAATTGATCAAGAAAATACCTCTCTTTTGCTTGCGATCTTTTTCTTCAAAATCTCTCGACAATAAGGCTGGAAAGTGTATACACAAACAAAAGGATTAGTGGGGTTTATAAATCATAATAGTAAGAGTAAGTTACATGTTTGGTCCTTGTAGTTTAAACCAAAGTTTGGTTTTCATATGTGCGTTTTTTTTTTTGCATTGGCAGTCCTCAAGGTATTTATTTCTTGCATTTCTAGTTCAAATCGCTAATGGAGTTAGTTTTAACTATTAGTTGAAGGGCAATTTAGCTTAAGAGTTAATAACACAGTTGGTCCTTGTGGTTTGTGGAAGGTAGTATATATGGTTGGATACTATGAGTTTAAAGTAATAATATGGGATATTAACTTTCGATTTTGTAACATTTTTGAGTACCAAGGCCAACTCCGGTTAAAACTAACTAAGAACTAAGGGTATATTCATCATTTCACATCTTACTACCTAACTTTGTTATTTTTGAGGAACCACTTGAACTTACCACATAATTAAGTCTTATCGTTTAAAACACAACTTTTCTTTTTTCTTTGAGTAAACTGCCATTTTGGTCCCTGTGGTTTAGGCACTTTTGCCATTTTAGTCCAAATCTCAAACTTTTTAAAGCTGGGTCCCTGTGGTTTCACTTTTATTGCCATTTTAGTCCAAAATTAAGAGTAAACTGTCATTTTGGTCCCTGTGGTTTCACTTTTATTGCCATTTTAGTCCAAATCTCAAACTTTTTGGAACAGTAAAAAAAGGGGGATTTTGAATTTTGGACTAAAATGGCAATAAAGATAAAACCACAGGGACCTAGATTTAAAAAGTTTGAGATTTGGACTAAAATGGCAAAAATGCCCAAACCACAGGGACCAAAATGGCAGTTTACTCTTTTTCTTTTATTATCTAGCTAACTTTTTTAAATATTTAACTAAAAAAATTTTGAATGGTGAAAAAAGTTGTGAAATTTTGAATGGTGAAAAAAAGTTGTGTATTCCAAGAGATTTTATCCACATAACGATGTATTTTTTATCTGTGTTTCGTTATGTAAAACCAGTCCGAATTCACGACCTATTTTTTATCTATGTTTCGTTGTGTGAAACTAAGCCAAACTCATGACGTATTTTTTATCTGCGTTGCGTTTCATTGTATGAGATTGAGCCAAACTCACATCGTATTTATTTATCTACGTTTCGTAGTGTGAAAAGTAATATATTCTAAAAGATTTTAAATACATTACCACATATTTTTTGTATTTACGTTTTGTTGTGTTAAACCGAGCTGAACTCACGATTTATTTTTATCTATGTCAAGACGATTTTAATATATATGTTTTGTTGTGTGAGACCATGCCGAACTCACGACATGTTTTTTTATCTACGTTTTGTTGTGTGAAATGTTATATATTTTAAAAGATTTTATCTACGTCATTGCTGGGAATCAGTGTACAATTTTATTTTAACAAATCTATTTGTGTCGTTTGTTATTTCTCATATTAATCGAGTAGCGGAAGCGAGTACACATTATTTAAATCCAATTTAAATTAAATTCTTGTCAGTAATCTAGTTACAATTCGTTTAAACAATTATACACAACCATAGGGTGTTTCATATTATGTACTTTTTGATGAAAATACTTAGAAACACACGATGGTTCGATAAATCTTACTCCATAAAGTTCCCAAATCAACTTTTGAAATGAACTCCTCAAACCCAAGCAAAACAGTTGCACACAAAAGAGAACGACGACAGGGGCGGCTCATAGTCTGTGGCGCCGACAGTGGTTGATTGGGTCGGAACCCGGTTCCTAGAACGAGGTATCAGGTCGGGTTGGGACAATGGTTGAAACAGCGGCTGGAAACGGGGTGGATGGATATGGGTTGGCCGACGGTGGCGTTTGACCGGCGGTGGAGACAGTCTGACAGTGGAGGTGGTCGGCGGTGGTGATGTGAGGTGGGTTTCAAGTTTCTTTTGTCTCAGAATGTGGTGTCACCTCCTTTGATTAGAACCCCATGTATTTATACTAGAAGACTTTTACACTTAGATCCCTACCTAAGTGAAGTCTAGAGCTCACTTTTTGGACTTAGAACTTTCAACCCAAAGTTGAAAATCTTGGAGATTTGAGTGTGTTTGGAAGTGATTTGGTTGGGTTGAAAGAGTTTAGAAGATGTTAGGGGATGGTATTTATAAGTGGGATTAAGGTTGGGTGTTAAATGAATGTGGTTGGGAGTTAGAAGGATGGAATGGTTCAAATATCAAACAATTTCGTGTTTTTTTGTTGCAGCGATACTCCATGCGGACAACAAGGAGGTCCATACGGTCAGCATGGACCGTCAAAATTAAAAAAAAAAAAAACTTTTGGGTAAATTACACTCTTCGTCCATTATGTTTGTATCGAATTACAATGGATAACCTTTAACTTCAATAATTACAACCACGATCATTTATTTGAAAAACCCATTACACTTTTCATCCTTTAGCACTAACCAAGTTAAAATTTTGAGTTAAGGCTGATAATGTGACTTGCACAAGAAAGTAGATCGGTAATTTTATTCATTTGTTTAAAAAATTAAAAGATTATATATAACACATAAAATCATATAACTTTCTCTCAGCTCTCTCTCCCTCTCTCTCTCCGACCACCACAACGGCAGTCAGCAACCATCAGTTTCTTGCAGATTTGTTACAAAGGGGGATAAACAGATAATGAATGGAAACAAACGAACAAACCTCGTCTTTAGATCCAGTGCCATAAAAAGCAGCAACAGTAGCATCAAGAACATCAACATCAATCGGCTGACTTAAATCCCTAAGCTTCTCCGCTGCCATTGTCGCAGAGTGAGTAAAACCCTAGAAATCAAAATGGAGTAAAACCCACAAGGGTAAAGAGGACACGAGACAACTTTAGATTAAAGCACAAGAAAGGGTTGATGAGAGAGAGTAGAAGATCGATGAGAGAAAGAGTATAATCAATAGAGTATGCTTCCGTGTGTAATTTACTCATAGTGATACAGAGGTAACCATGAATCATGATGTATATGAGGAGGAGCAATCGCGAGAATACGGCGGCATAGGGTGGTCGTCAGTGGCCGGAGTGGTGGCGTGCATGAGCTGTACGGACGGTGGCGGCGGTTGTGAGGAGGAGGAAATTGTTGCTTCTCCAATGAAGATGATGAAGATACAACCTCAGAGGAGGGTTGTGATGGTATATTTTATAAGTTTTTTATTTTGTTTTTGTTTTATTTATAATATATTTTAATTAGATTGGCAAAAAAACCAAAGTACTTTTATATAAATAGATTTAACTAAAAATTTTAACCTAGTTAGTGCTAAATGACGAAAAATGTAACGCTTTTTCCAAATAAAGGACTGTGACTGTAATTATTGAAGTTAAAGGCTATCCGTTGCAATCCGGTACAAACATAAATGACGAAAAGTGTAATTTACCCAAATCTTTTTTAGTCCTTTTGAGATGTTTTGTTGGTTATTTTATGCTATAAACTCAATGTTAAGCATGTTTTTGGGGTTTTAGGGTGTATGTAAGCATGTATAATAATAAAACACGTACGATTGCATTCCGAAGAAAATATAAACTCGATGTATGACTCAGTTTTGGATAAAAATGCGTATTTTGTGAATGTTTACGTATTTTGCAAGTATAATTTGGCAAAAATAATACAAAATATGATTTCCATATGATCAAGTCTCGAATTACAAGGGATTGAAATGAAAATACGAATTAGATTAATAATGGAAAAGAATGAAAAATATGGAACGCTATATGGTAAGCTCTTGCCAAGGCATGACAATAAGATCAAAGCGTCGAGGACTTGATTTTATAAAAGTAGCTACCTTTGGGAATTGACGCCTCACCAAAGGAACCATAGTCACAAGTAATTTAAACCCCTTAAACTATTTTCTTAGCTAATATTAAACTACAATGGTATATACTTTCCCTGCTGATTGGGCAATATCATTGTGGTTTGATCTGACCTTGCATGGTGTTTCCCTGCTGATTCAAAGAAATATGGTCAAGTGTTTGAGGGTCCTTAAAAAAGAACTACACTGTTTTATACATTAACAACTACAATTTCTCGTCTAACAATCTGGACCTTGTTGTCCATGGTAAGGTTTAGTTAACGAAGCGCCAAGAGGTAAACATATCCCAAACACCTTTTTTCGTATTATTGATTTCAAACCTTTTTATTTATTTCTTTATATTATTTTTAACCATTTTTAACTCTTTACTTTTGGTTTGACTAGTTGTTGACGAAGACTCGATACTTAAAGTTGTTGTATCCTTGGACGACCTCGATATCTTACCATCACTATATATCGCCAACGATTGGTGCACTTCCCAACCTGAATTGTAGTGTGATCATATTTTATTGTGTTTTGTTAATATTAAAACTTGAACTAGTGTATAAAACGGCTAAAATATACCACTTTTTATATACACACCACAACACGTCAGATAGTAAATTCTACTTCAAAGGAAAGGATGCGTTTGTGGTGATATGTTCGGACTCCGTGGAAGGCAGTGAAGTCTCTTGGGTTCGAGAATCTATGTGTTTTATTTCTTGTTACCCATTGTTAGTCCCTGAATCATCAAGATCGATAATTTGAATCAATCCAAAGATAAAGACAGATGTGAGTGATGAAATCGAGCTATAAGAACAAGAAGAAGAACAAATATGTGTGTATTCAATTCAATCATCATGTATTGTATATCGAAGGAGTACCCATCTATACATTTAAACTCATCTCCAACCTTAGGCGAGCTTTCTTAGGGTTGGTGATCTCATACCCTAAGCGCATATTGCATCCCTTTTATGAATTACGCGTTCACCTAAGTGCATGCTTCATAACCTCATGGATGTTCTTCTAAGTGGTCGCTTCACCATAAAAACCACTTCTTCAAAGTGTGCACGGTCACTTTTATTTGCTAATAACAAATCCCAAATTAGGTCCTAGGACCCATTGTAGTGAAGTATTGGTGAATTTGATTGAATAGTTTCGGAAGGTAAAAGTTTATGTATCACTAAAAGAAATGAACCAACTTCCAAGTAGTAAAGTCTTGGCTCGTTGAATCAGGTGGAACAAAGTGGTTTCATTTTGCAAGCATGAATCATGGAACGACATGTAAGTTGGCTTGAGTGTATTCAGAGGTCTTAACATGGTTGGTTTTAGTGACAGTGGGGGCACGATTAGTGTTCTAAGTGTATTTCTAAAGCAACGTTGGGTTCTGAAGACCAGAATTTCGAATGGTGAAATCTCCCCTGGGTGCTTGCTATATTTTGGAGAGTGTTTATCCTTTGGAAATCTCTGAAGTCGATAGTGCGAACCGATAGGAGCCGGTTTAGACTGATGATGAGTCATTGGCTGGTTTTACCATGACTGGGTCTATGATGGCCATATTGAGGTTTTCGGGAACTTCAATGGGCCTTTCAGGTAACTGATGAGAAGGTCTGCTACAACTAGGTGGATTAGTTGAATTATAGCTTGTTCTTAGGAACCGGAAGCTCGGAGGACTTCTGGTAATTTGAAATCTTAGCTTGTTCTTGGAATTGAGGGCTTAGAGGATTTATTGTTAAATATAACCGAGTAGTGGAAAAATGGGTTACTATGTGCTTGATGGCAGTTAGAGTATTCGTAAGGCCTTCAACTAAGAAATTGTTGGGTTGTGAAGGCATTGGGGCCTATTTTGATTAGAATTGGGATGCCTACTTTGGATGTCTTGGTGCCTAAGTTACTAAACCTATTGTTCTATATATACATATATTTTCAGTCTTATATTGTAATCTTTGGCGTTTTTCGCTTGATGAAATAATCTAGTTGCAGGGCGTGGACGTAGGTCTTCCACTAGGAACAAGCCCTGTAAAATATTGTGTTGTGTTTATTATTTTCTATTTATTGCATATTTAACTTGTGTGCACATGTGTGTTGGTTCTGTTGCGCCACTTAATACATAACAGGGCATGTTCAATGAACCTTATTCTCTCCTAGTTACCATTGTAGTCTAGGGTGAATCTACGGTCAATGTTGACATATACTTCACCACCAACGGATTAGGGATGGTACGAGTGGTATCCACCAAATCATGTAAATGATAATCATGATCAATACTTCACTATCAACGAATTAGATACCAAAACCTCTATTTACTTCTTTGATTCTAGACATCTAATTTTCAATCGACTTAGCAAAAGGGGGCAACATCACGACGACTAGATATTTGACGCAATGGGTGTGATGGGCATCGGCCGGAGTTCAGTCACGAAGGGTGCTTCAAATTCACCGAATTGGTGCATGGTGTGGGGGCAACTGGCGTGGGGAGATGTCGATCGGTAATTCACGAGTGAACTAGATTCGGTAGTTTTTGCCTTTTATCAAATTACACAAATTGACCATATATTAAGTTTTTGAACTATAGTCAGACCAAAGCATATAATAAAGTTGAGGCTCTTTTCCGTTAAAGAAAATTGTTTTTAATCCTATCATTCATATATCGTATATGTGTGTATGCGTAATTATAAATCATAAACCCTATATTTATACACCACATACCCCACCACCAACAATCCCAAGTCAAAATTACCTACATATAAATTATTATGTTTTTAATTTGAAGCTTGAGAGCTCAAGCCTCTTGCTTTATTTCACGTCTTCTTAAGCAACCCCTGATGGTTATAAAAGTAAACGTAGAAATTATTCGAATGTTTATATAAAGATTCGAAACCTTTTAAAAGTTTAAAACATAGTAACGTGTAATCCGTTAAAAAACTCGAAGATTAAAAACCAAGAAAATATACAATTTGGAAAACCATAAGATGGAAAAGAGCAATGAAAAATTTAACGTTGGGACGACGAAGTTGATGTTATTCGAAAGTTACACCTTTTAAAAATTTCAAAACGTTGAAATGTTGAATCGTTAAAAGTAACTCAAAGAATATAAAATAAACCAATAAAATAAATCTAGAAAAATTCAAAGAATATGAAATATTCAAATGTTGTGGGTTCAGTTGGTGCATGTGAAAGAGAGGAATTGAGGAAAACAACGCGGCCTTTGGCTTGGCAGCTAGCTTAATTTCAAATACATGCCTTATTTTTTATTCATGCATTATTGAGTCATTGTTTTAATCTTTGAGTCATTGTATAATATATAGAGTAAGACGTGTTTTATTCTATTTAGGTTCTACGTCAGTTTTTTTCTATTTTATTCTCCACTTAGGGTATACGGGGTCAATGCGGCAAAGCATGCAGGGAGGAGTTTTGCCGCGAGGGGAGAGTGTCGCCATTAAAATTTTCCCACGGGGGAAGAAGTTTTGCCATGAACACTTGCCGCATGAGGTGAAGGTGTGGGAGAGGAGATAAAGGTGGGGCCCACTAGTATTAAACCAATCATGTTTTTTTTGTTTTCTTTTTTTTTAAATGGTTTGGTGAAACCATCTCATTACTCACAACCATTTTCAAAATATTATTAATATTAATTTATATATTTATCATTATATTTTCTCTCTCCTTACTCACAACCACTTCCAAAATTATTAGAAAAATTATAAGGAAGAACAACGTTTCCCGTATATTTTCTGTTTCCTCCACTCACAACAATTTCTTAAAATACATGTAACTCACAAATATATAGGGAATCATTGTAAATACTCTAATAAAGAGGAATAGTTTCTCTATATAGGTAGGGGCGGACCGACCCATAACCGTGGGTGGACGGGCGCACCCTTTGAAAAAAAATAGTGTTAAATTTCGTCGAAAACCCCGACCGAACCCCTTGGATTTTTACAACCTTTTCAACCCCCCCCCCCCCCCCCCCCCTAAAAAAAGTATTATGAATTTAAAAAAATAAACACTGATTATTATGAATATATACAAGTATATAACACAATTTATATAATTATTTGTTAATGAGTTATTCACTTAATTACTTAACTCAATCAAAGCTCAATCTACAATCTAATTTTATTAATCCAACTACCCAAAACCAACCCAAAGATTTTGAGCTAAATAAAATAACCCAAACCAACCCACCCATTCGACTTCCAAAATACGCCCAATGACTCATGACCGAACAAGCTTTTTGGCCAGAAAATTCAAAATTCCGGCAGTTCCGACCATTATTACGCTGGAATTCCGACTTAGAACGACTATCCTTTCTTTATAGATTTTCTTTGTTGTTTTGTGTGGTAATTAGGAGAAAATATGGATGTATAAGAGTTTGATATTTTTATGTTTCTTTGATGTTTTTTGGTTGTTCTAGACTTGTAGTTAATGATTTTGTTGTTTTATTTAAAACTTTGTTTGTTTTATTGATGTTTTCTCGGCAATGAAGAACATGAAGACCGACTTGCGTGATCGGATTGACGATGAGAATCTAAGTGATAGTTGTATATGTTATATTAGAGAAAGATTAGACAATTCTGGTAAAAAGAAAATAGAGTAATAAGCAGTGTTTCTTCGCCTTATTTTGCACTAGATAGCACACATGTAGCTCCATTTAAATCATTATGATAAAATCAATTTGAAACCCATTAAGTTCACAAATGGAAGTGGTTAAAAAATGTAAAAAAAACTTTGGTGGTTCTATGACAAATTCTGATTCTTCAAGTATTATATCAAACCGATTTTTCATGACCTAAACAATATGCATTCAGGTGATAAGACTCAGGTGCTAAATTCTAACATTTTGTTGAAAGTTTTATAGTTAGACTTTGTTATTATCATGACTACAGATCCATAAATTGAGTATTACTTGGTTTTACTTTTTTATGTAATGCATGATATTTATATCAAGTTCAGGTTAATACGGTTCGGGTTCTGTTAAAAACGCCATCCCTAATTGTAAGATGTTAAAATGGATAATAAAACAAAAGGAGTTATTAGTTAAAATTGCAAATAAAAAAGAGAAGGAAACAATAAAAATTATATGATAAGAATAGAGAATAAAATAGAGAACGATATTAGTTAGTTATTAGAGAAAGAAAAATCCATGAATGCTAAGAATAAGAATAGGTAAAGTTGTAGCCTTTTTAAAAAAAATTTCTTTTTTGAACATAAAGATTATTAACTCATTTTTTTAACATAAAAGGTTACTATATATAAAAGCCAAAAGGCCAAAGGATACGAGATTTTACATGGTTTGTACATTTCCATTCTACTCATACACTGCATTTATACTTTCTATTAACTATATCTCCTTGTCAATACTCTGCAATTTAATTAGTAGTGGGTAGGTGTAGTTGCTTTTTTAATTTCCCAATATTGTTCCTTTGGAACAATCCAAAAGAATAACAAGTCATCTCTTTCTTCGGCAGCTAGCTTATTCAAATACATGCATTATTGGGTCATTATTATTATTTTAATTGGCGGTAAGATTCGTGTGCAAATACGGGTGACTTTTAGAAAAGCATGCATAACACATATAAATGGTGAATATGGTTATATTTATAAATAGATAAGTCAGTCGGTAAATACTTAAAGTTTAGAGTATAAAAAATACGAAAATATACGATTTATTAATCTTAGTGAACGAAATAACATTTGCATTCAAGCATGTTCTTTCTCCACAAAACATTGTTTTAACTTAACAATGGTTTCAAACATGTTCTTTCTCCACAAAACACTGTTTTAACCCAACAGTGGTTTTAAACCACCGTTTTAACCCAATAGTGCTTTCAACCACTGTTTTCTTCACAAAACTTTGTTTTAACCCAACAGTGGTTTCAAACATCTGTTTTCATCCATCTGTTGACCAAAGTCAACAGATGTATCAATCACTCTTTTATTTTCAAACATCTGTTCACAACAAACAGAGGTTTCAAAACATAAACAGACCTTTGCCACTATTACAAGCTTTTAAACTCTCAACCCTAAATATTTATTTAATTAATTTAAATAACAAACATGGTTAATAATTTTAACAAAACTAATTATATAAAATATAAAAGTATCAAAAGAGCTAACTATATAAAATATGTCTAAATCCTATATTTCATTGTAGATGTGAGTCATTCTAAAGCTATTTGCTTCCTCGCAAAATTAGTATAAAAAATACTATATAATAAAGAAAGTTCGAAAAACCGAACACCATTCAGTAAAATACAGCATAATAATTTCTAATCGATTGGCGAAACAGTAGTCTCGATAAATAATGCTCCTTTCGGACCATTGTAGTTGTCAACATGTTGGAGGTATTTCAAAATTTCATTGCTCAGTTCAACTTCAACCATATCCCCCCAAATGCTTGTTATCAACCACTTGTTGTTTTGAATCATACTGGTCCTTTAGCGCCTATCTACATAATCAACTACACGAGGATTATTGAAAGCAAACACCTTGATCCAGCCTTCTTCTTCATATTTGAGCAAATCAGCAGTTAGCTCATCATCAGACTTTCCAACGACAATCAAATGCAGCTTCTTTGCAATGGTTAAAAAATGCCCTTGGCAAGGATTGACATGCATACTCTCGGGAAAACGAAGTATTATGAAAGTCTCAGAAAGAACACCGAAAGCGACTATGTTCCTCTCACCTGGTGGATACCAATAATTTGAAACCATGAAATATATGGTTTTGCCGGAATAAATCCCGGGAGACCATGAATAACTGCTTGAACCATAATTATTGACGCTCAAGAAATTTATTGTTCTCCATGACTCACGACGTCGTGAGTAAACACGAGCAGTAACTACATTATGGTAACATCTGATGTGAAGCACTTTCAGATCATTGGATTCATCAAAATACATTCCACCTGTATCAGAGTTTCGATCGTGACTATTATTAAAGTAGTCATCAAACAAAAACTTATAGTGCTTTGTTGTTGGATTCCACGGGATCGGCTCACAGCAAATCCGTTCATTGCAAACTAACAACAACCCATTAAATAACGATAGAATACTGTCACGGCCCACGACCCGGTTTGACCCGTTTCAGGAGCCGCGGCAGAAAATACTGCGGTATTTATTTAATTGAGTTTTACAGCGGAAACAGGATCGCTTAAAGCTAAAAATTTTCCCCGATTATTTTATTTCACAATTCGGGATAAAACCCCGATAATTTACAATATTATATTTTTAATATAAAAGCGTGATATTACAAAAGCATTTATTTATTTTATATTGAGCCACTATCAGTCAGCTTGAGATGCTTCCCAACACTTTTCCTGAATTACAACAGATCACCTGAAACATGTTTGAAAAAGGTTTTGTCAGCGGGAAATACTGAGTGAATCATTCTATTTTGCATAATGATGCATAGTTATCAATTACAGCATAAGAGCGATTACAATGGCTTCTATCTTATTTTTATCTGGCATTCTGTCACAATGGTGACGATGGTCATACCACTATTTAGATCAATGAACCTAAATAGTGACGATTATCGTTGTAGGTCAATGAACCCAACAGTGATTATCCCGAGTAGGTCAATGAACCTAACTGGGAGAAATTAGTAATGTGCACAATACCCCACTAACCAGTAATTCAAGATATCCACGACTTAGTCCCTGTAATTATAATCTTGAAATAATTTGGAGTATTGTAAAATATTTAATAAAAATAACTCACAAACGGTGAGAATATTTGTATAAAGCAATTTGATAAAAAGAGAGAATAACTCACAAACTGTGAGAAAAGAAGAATGACTCACATTGCAGATTTATACGGGCAGGGCCTGGCTTACTGATTAGCCTTTTATCCTAATTTCAATAATGAGCACACAATTTTGGAATTAGTAATTAATCCAGCATTTACGATAAATCACGAGATCAAATTCTCACAATGAATGACAAATGCAATACTTTGTCCATCGAATTAACGATGATCCGTTGAATTAACAACGAACGACAAGGTATAATACTTTACCCATCGAATTAACGATGATCCGTTGAATTAACAACGAACGATAAAGTATAATACTTTACCTATCGAATTAACGACAATCCGTCAAATTAATGACGAACGATAAAGTATAACCCTAATGTAGGCGGCACTTAAACATTCATTGGATACATTGATCGTCGGATAAATGAATCGTAGCAGCGATTGTGTTAATACCCTGATCTGCAGCACCCCGCTATACTTAATTAGGGTTTAGGGTGTTTTATTTGAAGTAAATAGGACAGAACTCGGTGTATTTTGTGAATTTCTTCGTCGAACGAACGTACAGAAGCAAGTGCCAATGTCTGCTATTTATACACAAAACTTGACTAGCTTACGGACCGTAAGCTTGCTGATGTTGAGGTCCGTAAGGCAGCATACGGACCGTAAGCTTGGTGACCTTACGGTCCGTAAGGTACACTTTAAGCTTATCTTGTTGCCACGTGTGGGACTAGCTCAGATGAGTCGACGATATTTTAAAATTCAGCTTCTTCTCCACGCAAATATAGATAATTCTTAACTAGGGTTTACCCCCCCTGAGTTTTAGGGGCCCTAATCCTGATTCTGAAAATTATGAAAATTTCAGGGTTTGCGTAAAATTACTTGGGTGTCTCAATTAGGGTTTCCTATTGGTCAAATTAATTTAATAATTATGACTTTTGATGAGAGTCGTTACATTCTCCCCAACTTAATAAAAATCTCGTCCTCGAGATTTACTGGAATAATTGAGAATACTTTCTCTTCCTTTTGGATTCCAGTTCCCAAGTATATTAGGATCCTGTCTTTGAATCCTACATTACTTAACACTATTTGTTACTTTATATCTTAGAAAGGTATTACCAAAGATTCGTCTGATAGATATTTCTTGAGATTGGATATATAAAATATATCATGTTATTTCAACTAACCTTCCTGATAGTTGTAAGTAACTAGTCCAATATGTTGATTTACTGGAAATGGTCCTACGCAACTTGGAATTAACTTTCCTTTCTTACTCCTTTCCAAGGAGATACTTTTAATAGTGTTTTGTCTCCAACTCGAACTCCAATGGCTTTCGTTTATTATCTGTATAACTTTTCTGACTATCTCTAGCCGTCTTTAGCCTTTCCTTCGTGATAATGAATATCACAATCGTAGTTACTTAGGATTTTCGTTCATCTCTTTTGCCTCAAATTCTTTTCGCCTAAATATATATATATCTTAACTTCTTATAATCCGTATAGATAGTATCCTTACTTCCATACAGATAATGTTTCCAAATCTTAAGGCAAAAATTATGGTTCTAATTCTAACTTATGAGTATCGATTCTTAGTTATAACCTTATTCAATTTCCTATAATCAAGATTCATTCTCATCGAATGTCTTTCTTTTTCTTAACAACCCATATTGTGCTAACCGATAAGGTTCCTTGGCTTATTGGTAAAATTTCTGGAATTTAGATGAATTTTAAATTCTATCTTTATATCTGATGGTAGTCCAGGTAAATCTTCTGGAAATATATCTAGGTATTCGGAATTTACAGAAATTTCCTTAAATTCTGTATCTTTAGTATTAATGATTACTAAATCATATATACTATTCCTTTGCCTTCGTTCATAGTTAGCAATTTCCATTACTGATATGAACTTCATAAACTTACCTGGTTTATCTCCGGTAATTCTAATTACTTCTCTGATAGTTGATTGAATTTCTAAGAAATTCTGATCACAGATAATGATCACAACATTGAATTCAACTAATTTCATAGATAATAGGGTTGCAGAAAACTTATAACTTATTTCTATGTTCTGCATAACCTTATTTATTTTAACTGAATTCCCATCTGCCGTTTCTAATATAGAAATTTATCTAATGCTGGTTAACGGTAAGTTAAGAGTTTGGCAGAGTAAAGTATTTATAAAACTTTGGTTTGCACCAGAGTCAAATAATACTTTTATGTAAACATTGTAAGCTAAGAACATACCGGCTATCATATCTGGAATCATCTCGGCTTCATGAGTAGTCAGCTGAAAGGTTCTCGCATTCCTTTTTACTCCTTCTGCTGGTTTGACTTGATTGTCAAATGATTTATTCAGTTTTGGACAATCTGGCCTAAGATGTCCAGTTTCCCTACAGTTGTAGCAAACTGAAAATTTCTTCCTCCTACAATCTTCTTCTTGATGCCCTGGAATCTTGCAAAAATTGCAATATCCTTTGCATCTTCCAAAATGCTTCCTTTTGCAAAAATTGCAAAATGGACTAGTAGAAGATTGCCCATTCCCTCCTTTCTTGAAATGGTTATGGTTACCCGAACTGAATTCTTGGGTAATCTTTTGGGCTACTTCCTTCCTTCTATTTTCTTCTCTTGTCCGTACTAGCTCGTCAGTCATAGTATTGGCTAATTCTACTGCATCATCAATCGTACGAGGTTTCGCAGCCTTGACGATATTACGAATCTCGGAAATTAATCCCCAAATATAACGAGAAATAAGTACCGGTTCTGGCGAAGCCAGGGTTGGTACTACTCTAGCATATTCAAAGAATGTCGTAGTATACCCTCGACAATCTACATCTACCATCCTATGGGTTAGAAACTTATTTGCCATTTGATCTTTTTCATACTCAGGACAGAATTTTCTTTCTACAAGACTCTTAAATTCTTCCCAGTTCATAGCATACGCCATCCTTCTTCCTTTTGCTTGCAACATCGTATTCCACCATTCTAGCGCCACTTCTTTGAAAAGGTTTGATGCGTACATGACCTGATCATCCTGAGCACATTTACTTATGGCAATTACTGCCTCGGTTTTCTCTAACCAACGCAGTGCTGCAGTCGCTCCTTCATTGCCTGCAAACTCAGTGGGTTTACAAGCAAGAAATTCTTTGTAAGTGCAACCAGGCGTTGCAACTTTCCTTTTCTTAGGGAGCGGAGCTTGCCGTGGTTCATTATCATGATTAACATGATTACCGCCTCCATTTACGCTATTACTGAAATTATCTTCAGAAATGCGTTTACTAGGAACAACTTGTTGAGGTTCGATTGGATTTTTAACAGCAGCAATGATTGCTGGAATAGCATTGGCTATTCCTTGAGCAACTATTCCTGGAATAGTGTTGGCTATCTCTTGAGCAATGATATTTTCTATATCTTGCCTAGTCACATATTGGTTCCCCGATTGTTGCTCAGATTGATTACTCTCATTAACTGGTTCATTATTAGCGTTTTCCATCTGATATCTATTTTATAGATACATAATTAGTATAAAGGAAATAATTCAATGTCACAATTTAGTTGCACATAATCACATAAACGAATATACAAACAAAATTTGTAACTTTTCTAATATTTCCTTATATCATGTTTCTATATACACCCGTTTTATTATTTATTTTACACATACTGATTTTACTATTACTATTACACAAACACAGTTTCATAATCCCCTATCCTTTGTCAGATGATGTTCTAGTAGCGGCGTTTCTTCTCATCGTATTTCCAGGAAATTTGTCCCAAAGTTTCTTGGATCCTATTCCCAGCATTCATGTTGTCAAAATGATGAAGTTCGGTCATATTCTTGTTACTTATTGGTAAATTTGGTAAAATTTCTGGATTGTACTTAGGAAAAAGTCTATAGGGATGGTTTTGTAACAGTATTTCATTATCCAACCATTCGTTTATATTCCAGTGATTTGAAGAATTTGGAATAGATGGTTCTAAGTTTATAAAATTATTTTCATTAACAGGCTCAATAGTATCATCAGTTGCCATTATAAAATCTAGTTCTTCTTGAGATAGTAATTCCTCCATTTGCCTAGAATTTTCCCCAATTTCCATTTTCTTAGGCTTAGGTTTCTCGAGAGGTAAAGCATTGAATTCTATAGGTTCTTCTATATCTGGTATATACCTATTAAAATCTCTGGAAACTTCGATTCTTACTGGATAGAGATTTAAATTCTGAAGGGCTTCCGACAAATCACTCATGCTGTTTAGTAACATACATACAATTACTAAGTCATAACAAAATTTTATAGAACAACAATAGTAGTTCATACTACCAATAACAAATACAAATTAAAACATACTAGGTTTTATTTGTAATTTATTTATAAATTTTTCTAGACTGTAGATAATAAAATACTAAACTTTAAATCAGAATATTTAAAGATTTATATTTACTATTTACAGTGATTAACATATCAAAATCTATATACTAAATAAGTATGATGACTTAATTTATATATTTTAACTATTCATTATCATGGTGGATATTGGTTAGTGCTGCCTTGTTTAAGCATAGGTGATCAGTCCATGCCTAACTAAGGCTAGGTTATCCAATATCAGCCTTTGATAATAATCATAGTATTTAAAATAATCTTAATACTATTACTACTATTAATATATTATTATTAATACTAAAATTATTAATAATAATTTACTAGATAATAATTTTAAATAAAAATATACTTCAAATATAAAAATATAATTTCTTTACCACAATATAGTAATACTATATTAGGTAATTCCATATATTAATCAAATATATAATGTTTTTCAATTAACAATAATAGAGCAATAAAATAAAAATCTGCCTATATTAACATTAACAAATAGCCAGTTAATAAAACACATAATCATATAATAGTAATCAGGAAAAATTAAGTATTTCTCAAATACTTAATTAGCTTAACCCAGTGGCTCTGATACCACCTTTTTCTGTCACGGCCCACGACCCGGTTTGACCCGTTTCAGGAGCCGCGGCAGAAAATACTGCGGTATTTATTTAATTGAGTTTTACAGCGGAAACAGGATCGCTTAAAGCTAAAAATTTTCCCCGATTATTTTATTTCACAATTCGGGATAAAACCCCGATAATTTACAATATTATATTTTTAATATAAAAGCGTGATATTACAAAAGCATTTATTTATTTTATATTGAGCCACTATCAGTCAGCTTGAGATGCTTCCCAGCACTTTTCCTGAATTACAACAGATCACCTGAAACATGTTTGAAAAAGGTTTTGTCAGCGGGAAATACTGAGTGAATCATTCTATTTTGCATAATGATGCATAGTTATCAATTACAGCATAAGAGCGATTACAATGGCTTCTATCTTATTTTTATCTGGCATTCTGTCACAATGGTGACAAGTCACAATGGTGACGATGGTCATACCACTATTTAGATCAATGAACCTAAATAGTGACGATTATCGCTGTAGGTCAATGAACCCAACAGTGATTATCCCGAGTAGGTCAATGAACCTAACTGGGAGAAATTAGTAATGTGCACAATACCCCACTAACCAGTAATTCAAGATATCCACGACTTAGTCCCTGTAATTATAATCTTGAAATAATTTGGAGTATTGTAAAATATTTAATAAAAATAACTCACAAACGGTGAGAATATTTGTATAAAGCAATTTGATAAAAAGAGAGAATAACTCACAAACTGTGAGAAAAGAAGAATGACTCACATTGCAGATTTATACGGGCAGGGCCTGGCTTACTGATTAGCCTTTTATCCTAATTTCAATAATGAGCACACAATTTTGGAATTAGTAATTAATCCAGCATTTACGATAAATCACGAGATCAAATTCTCACAATGAATGACAAATGCAATACTTTGTCCATCGAATTAACGATGATCCGTTGAATTAACAACGAACGACAAGGTATAATACTTTACCCATCGAATTAACGATGATCCGTTGAATTAACAACGAACGATAAAGTATAATACTTTACCTATCGAATTAACGACAATCCGTCAAATTAATGACGAACGATAAAGTATAACCCTAATGTAGGCGGCACTTAAACATTCATTGGATACATTGATCGTCGGATAAATGAATCGTAGCAGCGATTGTGTTAATACCCTGATCTGCAGCACCCCGCTATACTTAATTAGGGTTTAGGGTGTTTTATTTGAAGTAAATAGGACAGAACTCGGTGTATTTTGTGAATTTCTTCGTCGAACGAACGTACAGAAGCAAGTGCCAATGTCTGCTATTTATACACAAAACTTGACTAGCTTACGGACCGTAAGCTTGCTGATGTTGAGGTCCGTAAGGCAGCATACGGACCGTAAGCTTGGTGACCTTACGGTCCGTAAGGTACACTTTAAGCTTATCTTGTTGCCACGTGTGGGACTAGCTCAGATGAGTCGACGATATTTTAAAATTCAGCTTCTTCTCCACGCAAATATAGATAATTCTTAACTAGGGTTTACCCCCCCTGAGTTTTAGGGGCCCTAATCCTGATTCTGAAAATTATGAAAATTTCAGGGTTTGCGTAAAATTACTTGGGTGTCTCAATTAGGGTTTCCTATTGGTCAAATTAATTTAATAATTATGACTTTTGATGAGAGTCGTTACAAATACATAAGAAGGTGGGTGGACATTGTTAGGAAAACTTATGGTTTTGCTTGTAACAACATCCAAATTCCCACCTAGTATGTTGTCAACGACAATTGACGTCTTTAAAGGAGAGTAGTTTCTTTGGTAGTGAATTTACAATTCGGCGAGAATGCATCATCTCAAATGCATGACTTGACAGTTCCCTATGAAAATTTTTGGAAACACATTTGAAACGACCAATAGCTTTTGCAGGGAGCCTTGTGAAAAATTCATCAACAATCATTTGAAACCCAATGTTCTCCATTTTAAAATCTTTATGTTCTACACTAAAAAAATATAACACATAAATATAATTGTATATGTAAATGTTTATAAATAAGAAATAAGGATGTTACTATATATAAATATACCAAAAATTTAAAAAACAAACATCATATTTGTAACTACGAAACCGATCATAATTTTGATGAACAGAGTAACTACAATGATATTTAAAACAAAGAATCTTCGGATTAGATTAAATGCATTGTTGTGGAAGTAAAATTTTAATCAATATTCTTGATTAACTTTACGATTCATAATTTTATTGTAAAATCTCAATAGAATCATAAAAAAGAGACATTTTAACAGATGTCAAGTGAGACTAACTTACTGTTAAAGAATATGATGCGACGATGGTTCAGTTTGTGTCTTGATTTTGCGGTGAACAAAGGGTGTTTGAAAGCCTAAGAGATTGTAATGATATTGATAAACAAAAAACTTTGAAGATGATTGAGTAGATGGATGAAGGCGGTAATGATGAAAGCAGTTTCCCAGTGTAAGACAAATAAATTTATTTTATATACCCAATGAAGGCGGTAGTGATTGAGTAGATGGTGAGACTAACTAACTGTTAAAGAATATGATGCGATGATGGTTCGGCTTTTAATGCAAAACATTTCAAAAATAAGTTTTCATGGGAAAACTATAAAATTAAATATCAAGAAACCCAAAGGACAAATTTTAAACCTTAAAAAAAACAAGTTATCATAATTATAATTAACCTTTTCATTTACCATAAGACGCATTTTAAACACTATAAATGATCATTTACCATAAAACGCATTTCAAAACTTCAACAATTGTCTTTTAAAAATTTCATATCTGTTGACTTACGAAATATCTGTTCAGGCATAATTCAACATCTACATAATCTAAATCAAACTCAGACACAATGAGAAGAATGCTTTCATCATGATGCTTTTATAAAGATTGCAATTACATCTAATAGCCTAACAAACTCCCTACATCTGCTATTAGCCTAAGCACTATTACATTGAAAACCTCTGTTGAGCAGCATCTATTGACTATCATCTGTTGTTCTTTAACATCTGTTGACCCATAGCAGACCTTTGCTTCTTCAAACTTTCTTCAGACTTTGTCTTCATCAGCAGAGGATCACTTCAAACAGATATTCTCTTTGGGCAGACTTTACCTTTGACAGACATTTAGAGTAGCAGATGTCGAGTATTTGTACATACATTTAGAGTAGCAGATGTTGAGTATTTGTAATTGAGAGGAGGAAATTCTTCAAAAAAATTGTTGACTTACCAAACATCTGTTCAGGCACAATTCAACATCAACATAATCTAAATCAATGATATTACATAGTGAAATATCTTACAGCCCAAAGGTCAGATTTCAATTCACTGTAGATTAAAACAATCTAGCAGGAAAAAACGTGTACATTTAATATAAACATATAAAATTATATTTAAAAACAGCAACTTTTAATGCAAAACATCTAATAGCCTAACAAACTCCCTACATCTGCTAGTAGCCTAATAACTATTACATTGAAAACCTCTGTTGAGCACCATCTATTGAATATCATATGTTGTCCTTTAAGATCTGTTGACCCATAGCAGACCTTTGCTTCTTCAAACTTTCTTCAGACTTTGTCTTCATCAGCAGAGGATCACTTCAAACAGATGATCTCTTTGGGCAGACTTTACCTTTGACAGATATTTAGAGTAGCAGATGTTGAGTATTTGTAATTGAGAGGAGAAAATTCTTCAAAAAACTATTGACTTACCAAATAATATAAAAATAATAAAATTTCAAACATCTGGCATAAAAAATAATTAAAAAAATCTCTTCATTTAAACACCAACAATACTCTACATGGCAAACACATGCTTCTACCACTTCCTCGGACACAAATGCTGGGAACCTCTGTTGGGCAACAACATATGTTGGCAATAGTCGCAAGTCAACAGTCGTTAGACTAAACAAAACTTATGAGAACAGACAATACCCTTCAGCAGTGGATGACTTTTCACATCTACATAATCTAAATCAAACTCAGAGACAATTTCACATCTACATCAATATCGATCTACAATACTCAGATGATATTAAAAACTATATAATAATACTTATGCATGCTAAAATTAGTAAAAATAAAATGCTCCATGATGTGTGCAAAATGCAACATATAAATTACATCAAATGTGGCATAAAACTAACCCTTTTTTAGTACTAATGTTGGAAAAAGTGTGTTTTTGTCTTCCTTTTGTATTTTTAGGATTAAATGAGCTCAAATGAATAAAAAAAGCAAAAAGACACCTAAATCTAACATAATTACAAGAAAAGGAACAAACGTGGCATGCCTGTCACACCCCGATATTTCCACGTATTACCGGTGGGCCCGGTGGAGTATCGTGACGTAGTTGATATCATCATAGTCAAACAACACAATTTTTAAATGCACAGTGGAAGCAAAAGATGAATCACATTACAAACCGAATAAATAGTAATATCAAAGTATCACAACGGACTGTAATGGATCCACAGGCGGATCGAAAGATAAAAAGATTATTGTTCAACAGACTTTAACATCTAGAGCTTGCAAGACTTGATTAATGATGCCAGGAGTAGCCAGCCTATTTCGTCTAGTACCTGCACTTAGCCTTTTTGGAAAATACGTCAGTTTACACTGGTAAATACAATTAACTGACTCATTTTGAAAACATTTAAGAAAATTGATTTGAATGCACAAGGCACAAAATATCTTTTATAACTTGGGACAATTATTTAAAAATAATCTTGTATACAGTTTTACTTATTTGTCGTCCATTAGTACCGGTTAGAAGAGCCGGTTAAGATTAACTGACACGCCACAGGTATAATGCCCACAAGGTTGATTCCTTTAAGTGGATTACCAGTTTTTACATAATGCAACTGTCAGGTGTATGCCTACACCCCGTGCTTAGGTCGTGGCCATTTCTTTGAATGATGCCAAGGATATCCAGGACATGGTCATTTAACCCCCAAAGGCCATACACCAAATAATACAGATTAAAACGGGTTATGTAAATACATTAATCATAATACGATTTAAATGACTACACACCCGACCAAGCGGTATTATTATAATACCGTATCCCAAGCCCGTATAGGGAAAATAAGTTAAAAGTATTTACCCGAGCAAGTATAATTCACAAACAGCAAGTGCACGTAGCATTTACCGGGCTCCTAATCTGGAACGAAGGTTTTTAATAACCTATTAGATTCCTAATGGGTCTTAAATAAGTCTAAACTTAGACCGGTTAGTTTTAAAGGAAGATATACGGTTCAAAACGCACGATTAAGCGATGACCGGATTAGAGTGTGGTTTAGACCCGACAAGTTTGTATACTTGTATAATATGGGTAAACTAACCACATTCTGGATTTTGAGATAAAAACGATAAGGTTTGACCCGTTTCGGCTAATTTATGCAAACTAGTTACATAAACTGATCCGAACGCCAAAAGTGCGTAACGGGTAACCAAATGATTCATGAACCGGTTTCCTAAGTCAATATGCCTTAAATATGTTGTGATATTAGTAAGATACCTTCCATTATGCCCAAAACGAATTTAAACTCAAACTATGCCCCGTATGGGCATTTTGGTCATTTTAAAGATTATAAAAGAGTTTAAATATAAATCTGAGTTTCAGGTCTGATATAATCAGTAAAAATACTTATTTTTTATAAGTCATAACAGTAGGGTATGGCATATATGTGAAATTTACCTTTTATAATCAAACTATGCACCGTAGGGACATTTTGGTAATTTCACATAGGCTTTAAAGGTCAAAATAGGGAATCTGAGTTTAAAAATTTTCTTTACTGTTAAAATATATAAATTTACTTAAAACATCAGTAAGTATCAAACCTTATATGTTAAAAATAGTTTTAACTTATACTATGCGTTAAAAAACGCGTAAAAAGGCGATTTTTAAGCGATTTCCGGGTTTTATATGAAAAGCTGATATTTTTATTATTCCAGAAAGCTTAAAATGTTTTATTTATCATATAGGATCAGTAGAAAAAGGTTTGGTATCAAAATGAAAACTCATTTTATAGCCCAAAAGGGCAAAACCGACAATTACCGAATTAAGACATGAACCCTATGTTATGCTCAGCTTAAAAATAAATAAAAATCTTCAAAAATCCCAAAATATTATTTTACATCAGTGGGTAAAAGGTTTGGTGTCAAAAATCAGGTTTAGATGGGCTCTATGCTAATTACGCCGTTTAATTAATAAAAAGCTTTCTAATTACGCTATTGAGCATAACTCTTAATCTAGACCTCCAACTGACGTGAAAATTTAGGGACATGTTTATAAATCAGTAATAAAGATTATTATCCTCTCACATTTTCAAAATTCTTGTTTTAAGGTCGAATGGGCATATTGGTCAACATTTAGGCATATAACGGAAACATGCATATGAATCGGATAACTAATGAACCAAGTTGTATAATCACAGAGGGTTATACTAACATGTAACCTGGTCCTAATAAAGCTCTAAGGCATTTCTAAACTATGCTCTAATGGGTCAGAACTGAAAGTCAAAGCAAAAGTCTACTTTTGCGACTTTTGGTTCCAAACCGAGCTTAAACTGAAAATTTGTCGGGTTGAACATGTTTAGACATGTTCTTACATTAATTACCAAT
Source organism: Helianthus tuberosus (assembly GCA_030545235.1). NCBI lineage: Eukaryota > Viridiplantae > Streptophyta > Magnoliopsida > Asterales > Asteraceae > Helianthus > Helianthus tuberosus. The sequence goes on from CM060362.1 coordinate 10,541,266, forward strand.
TATATGAGTGATAAAACAGGTTGCATGGCTTCTACATTGTTAATTATGTGTTTATTTGAAAATAAGCTTTCTGTTGACTTTTTATAATTAACTTTGACCCGACAATTGACCTAGTTAGAGTGGGAATCAAAGAGTACCCTTTTAAGGGTTTATTACCCACATAATTACCAACTTATAGGTACTTTCAATTTTAGATTTGACTAGACCATTTTTAATTAATCACGAAGTCAAACTCTAATTACGACGGTTTGACTTTAGGCTAATTAACTAAGTAAAACTGAATTAAGAAAGGTTAAGGAGACTTACTGAAGTCCTATGCACGACTAATGATCACTAGGAATTGGTCTTGAGCTCCAGGAACCTCCAGAGAATGAGTTGTGAAAGTTTTCAAGTGAATGATCAAAATGTTGCAACAAAGTTCTTCTTATATAGTGAATTCAATGCAACAAGATCATGCCAAATAGGTCTATGATTGATCCCAGATGCTTACAAGTGCCCCCTATGTATGAAATACCATTTGCACAGCCCCTGGTATGTAAAACAAAGTTCTAAAGGCGGTGCAACAGGCTGAACTGGCACCTGTAGGTGTTTTCTGTCGCTGGCGTGCTCAGGCGGCCCACGTAAGAGTCCCCCAGGGGCTTACGCGGCCCGTGTGGGTGGTCAGAACAGGTTAAATATGTTTCATTTATTACATTTCAGCCCCTGGTCCTTTTGAAAGTGGGTTTAAGCTCCCAATTTGCACTTTTAACCTTCTAAATTGATTTCTAAGGACCTTAAGTCATAACCAAACTTTGTTAAGTCCTTGGTTAACTTTATGATCACCCGAAAAGTCATAAATTTCAACGTTGACGCTTTTAACCCCTCGTATACGAATGTTATCATAACTTTCTCATACTTTATCGAAACCTTGTGAAATTTTTATCACTTATTCTAGTGAGCATAATTTATCCTTACAAAGATTCGGGTTTGCTAAAAGGTCACTCAGAGGCATACTTTAAACATGTTGACACATTTAACTCCTGTAGTTTGTAATCTCTCACTTTCTTTCACAATTGGCTTCGTATGATCCAAAATTCATTCGTTTAAGGGTATAAACATCGTGTAGGGTTATTGAAAGCTATATTTATCCATTGTTGACACTTTGAATCCTTTTACACACGTAGATCCTTCGTTTGTCAACTTTAGTCCCTCTAAAGCAATCCTTTACACGTTTAAAGCTCATGACACGTGTCGATATATTATTGGACATAATTTTTACGAGGTGTTACATCCTCACCCCCTTAAAAGAAATCTCGACCTCGAGATTTACTGAAACAAATGAGGGTACTTTTCTTTCATTGTGGACTCTACCTCCCACGTGTATTCGGGACCTCTACGGGCATCCCATTTAACTTTTACAATCGGTACATGCTTCCTTCGAAGCTTCTTAACCTGTCGATCCTCAATCGACAAAGTTTTCTCAACAAACTTTAAGCTCTCATCTATATGCACATCCGTATGCGGTATGACTAGTGATTCATCAGCTAGACATTTCTTCAGATTGCAGATGTGGAATACATTATGAATACTACTGAGCTCTTCAGGCAAATTTAACTTATAAGCCACTGTTCCGATACATTCGATAATCTCGAATGGTCCTATATACCTTGGGATTAACTTACCTTTCTTACCAAATCGCATCACCCCTTTCCAGGGTGATACTTTAAGTAGAACTTTATCACCTACCTCGAACTTTAGAGGTTTACCCCTTTTGTCCGCATAGCTTTTCTGCCTATCTCTGGCAGCTTTGAGACGATCTCTTAGCTGCACAATCTTATCAGTCATCTCCAGGACTATATCAGGTCCTGTTAGTTGGACATCTCCAACTTCTGCCCAACAAACGGGCGTTCTGCACTTCCTTCCATACAAGGCTTCAAACGGTGCAGCTTGGATACCGGAATGATAACTATTATTATATGAAAACTCAATCAATGGAAGATGTTCATCCCAACTTCCACCTAGGTCAATAACACAAGCCCTTAACATATCTTCCAGCGTTTGAATTGTTCGCTCGCTTTGACCATCCGTCTGAGGATGATATGCTGTGCTGAAGTTTAATCGAGTGCCTAGGGATTGCTGAAAACTTTTCCAGAAATGCGATGTATACCTTGTATCCCTATCAGAAATGATAGACAATGGCACTCCGTGGAGAGATACGATCTCAACCACGTACAGCTGAGCTAACTTATATGAGCTGTGTGTTTCCTTAATGGGTAGGAAGTGGGCTGACTTAGTCAATCTATCTACTATTACCCAAATAGTATCATTCCCCTTTTTCGTCTTTGGCAATTTGGTGATAAAATCCATTGTCACCATTTCCCACTTCCAGGTGGGAAGTTTAGGCTGTTGTAGCAAACCTAACGGCTTTTGGTGTTCAGGTTTAACTTGTGCGCATGTCAAACATTTGGCTACATAGGTAGCTATAAACTTCTTCAAGCCTATCCACCAAAAATTTGCCTTCAGATCCTGGTACATCTTGTCAGCTCCAGGATGAACGGAGTACTTAGAACTGTGGGCTTCCTGGAGGATCACATCCCTAAGTCCTCCATAAATTGGAACCCATATTCGTCCATTTAGTCTCAGGATTCCGTCCTTTCCATGAGATAACTGCTCAGCAGTTACTCCTAACTTTTCATCAGGATAGTTAGCTTCTAGTATAGCTTCTCTCTGCGCAGCTAACAATCTTTCATTCAAACCATTCTTTAATTCAATGCTCTTGGCATTGATTCTTATGGGCTTCACCCTTTCCTTTCTACTTAAGGCATCGGCGACCACATTCGCCTTGCCCGGATGGTATCGAATCTCACAGTTATAATCATTTAAAGTTTCCATCCATCGTCGCTGCCTCATGTTCAAGTCCTTCTGATTGAACAAATGTTGAAGGCTCTTGTGATCAGAATAGATCACACACTTGGTTCCATACAAATAATGCCTCCAAAGTTTCAGTGCAAATACAACGGCACCCAACTCCAAATCGTGGGTGGTGTAATTCTTCTCGTGTACCTTTAACTGTCGAGAAGCATAGGCAATAACCTTGCCTTTCTGCATTAGCACACATCCCATACCGGTCTGTGATGCATCACAATAAACCACAAATTCTTATATTCCATCAGACAATGTCAACATAGGTGCATTGCTCAACTTCTGCTTAAGAATGTTAAAAGACTCTTGCTGCTTAGCACCCCATTCAAACTTGATATTCTTGCGGGTTAGTGAGGTTAGGGGTGTAGCAATCCTTGAAAAGTTTTCAATAAATCGCCTATAGTATCCTGCTAAACCCAAAAAGCTATGAATTTATGTGGGCGTCTTTGGCTCTTGCCAAATCATGACAGCTTCAACTTTAGCGGGATCCACTTGGATACCATGCTCACTAACTACATGTCCAAGAAACTGGACTTCGCGAAGCCAAAATTCACACTTTGAGAACTTGGCGTAGAGTTTCTCACGATGTCGGAGTTTAAGAATACAACGAAGATGTTTCTCATGGTCGGCTTGGTTCTTTGAGTAAATAAGAATGTCGTCAATGAAGACGATGACAAATTTATCCAAGTAGGGCTTGCATACGCGGTTCATGAGGTCCATGAATGCTGTTGGTGCATTAGTGAGCCCGAAAGGCATCACTAGGAACTCGTAGTGACCATAACGAGTCCTAAATGCAGTCTTGTGTACATCTTCATCTCTAACCTTCAGTTGATGGTAGCCTGACCTTAAGTCAATCTCGGAGAAATAACTCGCCCCTTGTAATTGATCGAACAGATCGTCGATCCTGGGCAATGGATATCTATTCTTGATAGTAACCTTGTTAAGCTCGCGATAATCGATGCATAGACGCATCGACCCATCCTTCTTCTTTACAAACAGTATTGGTGCTCCCCATGGAGACGAGCTAGGGCGTATAGTACCCTTTGCCAACAAATCATCTAGTTGAGTCCTCAACTCTTTCATCTATGTTGGTGCTAACCTGTAAGTTGCCCTTGCAATAGGTGCTGCTCCAGGAATAATGTCAATTTTGAATTCTACTTGCCTATCTGGTGGCAAACCAGGTAGTTCTTCAGGAAAAACTTCGGGATATTCAGAAATGACGGGGATATCTTCAATCTTAGGTTTCGGCTCATCAATAGTTACCTGTGCCATATAAATGACACAACCCTTCTTCAAGCATCTAGATGCCTTGAGCATAGACACTTGCCCAGGCAGTCCATACTGGGTATCTCCCTGAATGGTAAGTGGCTCGCCAGACGGAGTCTTGATCACCACTTGCTTCTTATTGCAAACGATCTGGGCTTGGTTATGAGATAACCAGTCCATGCCTATAACTATGTCGAAACCGGCTAACTTCAAGGGAAGTAAGGTTAACGGAAAGGAGTGGTTCCTAATGGATATAACACATCCATCTAACACAGTTGAGGTTGTTTCTAGGGTACCATCCGCTAATTCTACCTCATATTTCACGCTTAGGGTTTTAACAGGTAAATTCAGTAATTTACAAAACTTATTATCTACGAATGACTTATCATCACCTGAATCAAATAACACCCTTGCATAAACATCATTTATGAGAAAGGTACCTGTTATCACATTATCGTCCTGAACAGCTTCTCGTGCATCCATTCGGAAGACCCTTGCATTGGTCTTCTTGACTTCTTCAGGCTTTTTGGCATATTTAGGGCAGTTGGACTTGATGTGCCCCTTCTCGTTATAGTTATAGCATGTTGCATCCTTTATCTTCTTGCACTCTATCGTCTTGTGCTCTTTGGATTTGCATAACCCACATGCAAATGGTTTTGACTGAGACTTGGATTCGAATCTGCATTTTCCAAAGTGACATTTCTGGCAAGTCTTGCACTTTGGCTTTTCATCTGTCTGATACCCTTGTTGAATCCAGACTTCTTCTTGTGGTCCGTGTTACCCTTGTGCTTCTTCTCAGATCACCGTGAGTTATCGTCCTCACGCTTTCTCTTACCTTCTTCCAAATTCTTAAGCGATCTTAGCCTGACCGCATCCAATGTAAGGGATAGAGATAGGTCAGCTGCTGACCTAAAAGTAGCAGGTCTAGATGCCTTGACACTGGCCTTGATTTTTGGGGCCAAACCCCCAATGAACCGAGCTTTCGTTTGGGTTTCGGTGTTACCAGATATGGAACCAGTCGAGACAGGGTATTGAAACTGGTGAGGTAAGCTTGACAATCTAGATTTTTCATCACCAATGATAAGAAGTCGGACTCAATTTTCTCAACCTCATGCGGAGGGCAGTAATTCTCTTTGATGAGTGCAACAAACTGTTCCCATGACAGATTGTACAACGGAATCTTCCCAGTAGCCTGGATTAGTGACCTCCACCAGACTAGTGCTTCTCCTTTAAACGACTGAGATACATACTTCACCACATCCTTATCAGCACAACCGCATATATCTACCACGGTATCCATTTCATCCAACCAAGTCATACAGTTAATCGCTCCTTTTTCCCCAGTGAAATCCCGGAGTTTGCAGGAGACAAAATATTTATAAGTACAGGACTTGGTGCATGGTTCACGTTTGGTTTCAATCTTATTTGATGGAACACTCTGCTGATTGGAGGAGTGATGGTCATCATCGTCTTTCTTTGACCCTTCAGGTTTAGGAGGTGGCTTACTATGAGCTTCTGAGTGAGTCTTAGGTTTAGAGTGGGGTACAGATAGGGTCCTGCTTCGAGTACCACTAGATTCATTAAACTGCCTATCCAAGGCCTTGGTAATAACATTGTCAATTAATGCTTGAAGTTCTGCACCAGTTACATTGATTCTGGTGGTATCATGATTCTCCTTTGGATGACTGTTGACTTCTTCAGACTCAGCCATGTAGCTTAAGTGCTACATAAAAGAAAATAATGACAAGGTTTATTTAGAAGCTTATACACTACTATCGTTCTTGACGATTTATTAACCATGGTATCAATAACCATTTTGGTTAATTTGTTAGGTATATATATATTCAGGATCTTTATTATAATCCTTTATTATAATTAAATAATAACACAAAAAGGCAAGTCACATGGACAAATTTAATTTATAAGCCAGGATTTTATAGAATCGAGGCATTAAGGCTTGAATCAAAGTTCATTACCTTTTCTTGACAGGGAGTCGTGGAACACCACTGTCTTTAGTCTCAGAGGACGGTAATTATGGCCCGTAGACACTTCATCCCTAATGGGTGATTATATAAATAAGGAGGGAATTGGAATAATCAAATTTAAGAATGACTTATGCGATTTTATCGAATCACATTTTGCCAAGAGTGTTAACATGTTCACAGATGTTAACAAGGAATTGAATATTTTAAATAGGATTTACCATCTTGGCCATATCTAGAATGACATGCGGCTAGGTTTTACCTTTAAGATTCTTTTTAATATTCAATGTAGAACAATCCTAAATTGAGATGTTAATAAGGATCTGAATCAAATTTGGGGAGCTACCATCTTGGCCCTGTCTTAAGATGACACATGGCTAGGTCTTGTCCCTTTTTAGATTTTGCCATTTTATTATAATGGTAGATCTTATAAAAAGGAATGACATGTTTTGGATTTTATTTATTTATTTATTTCATACATTTTACATTTATGCATATAACGATAAAAATGAAATTTAAATTACAACATGCCATTAAATTTAAAAGGAGTACATTTTGCCCTAAACGGGACTTTAACTGAAATAACATGCCCACGCAGGGGCTAAACAAACCTAACATACCCACGCAGGGGTTAAACAGAAAGACATGCCCACGCAAGGGCTGAACAGAAACTACAAGTCCTCGTAGGGACTGAATACAGAAACAGATGTCCACACAGGGACTGATTAAACATTAAAGAAATACAAACAAGCAAATAGAGGATTTAATGACCCTTTTTGGTCTTCCCCTTGATTAAGCTCGCCAGACCCTTGAAAATTCCTCAATTTTTCCTACGCTCTTCCCGAACTTCATACTCCACCTGACTCAACCTTTGAAGAATCTCCTGGTTCTGCGGTGGCGATATCATTGGCGGTTGCGGGGGCTGATGATACAACAGAGGTTGAGGAGGTGGTGGTTGTTGATACCCATAAGGTGGGTACCCAGTCTGATACGGGACTCCGAAGGGCCCCTCGGGATGGAGAGCATTGTAGTTCCATGCTGCCTGGTATGGGTCAACGTTAGCATAGTTGTAGTTGGTATGGGCCGGCTGTTCAAAAGGTTGTACGCCGCTGAACCGGCGTATGTAGGAATTGGGTTGTTAAAACCCACTGGTGGCAGTGCGACCGGCGCAGACTGCACCTCAGAAACGGGGTTCGAAGGCCCACCCATCTGTGGGTCTTCGTATAGTGGCGGATAATGGCTGCCACTAGATGGTTGAGGACTGCTGATGTGGACTCCCCCTCGCACGGACATCCGTGTGGTTGATCTTCTGCGCCTCGGTGGCTCCGGAGGCTGTTACTGCACTGGTGGTGGTGGCGGAGTAACCGCTACAAAACGGGAATCCTCGGAGGGATCCCGCCGTGGCTGCTGCTGCTGCGGTGAGTTGTGGTAACTAGGAGTAAACACCCAGTCTATCTGGTTGAACCTCGCCTCGTAGCTGTCGGGACCATTATACGGTGATCCAAGAAAGGGTGACCCATCCGAAATCTCGATGGGGTGGTTAGGGGTCCCGGATGGAGGCTCGGCGGGATCCATGTCTTCATCCATGTCCATCGCATGGTTGCCCGAGAAGTGGTCTTCATGTCCCAATGGGTTAAAACCCACTGGTTCTTCAATGTAGTTTGCCGGGTTGAACCGGCTTTGGAAGACAGGCGTCAGGTCATCGAAGGGTGAGTTGTGGCTTTGGAGGGGTATATTAGAATGGTGGGAGTTATGGGGCTCGTTTTCAGACTGAGTCCCGAAGGAGTTTAAGTAAGAAGGTGAGGAACTCAGCGAGACTGAGCGCCTTGCAGGTTCAATATGGGTCCTCCAGTTTTCCTGAGGACTTCTGCTTTGGGTGTCGGATGGTGTTCGCCAGTGCGAAGGCCCGGCTTCATGATCGTTAGGGGCGACAAGTGGCCCCTTGCCTCTACCTCTTCCTCTCATCCTTGGTGGCATCTTTTGCACCTGTCAAAACAAATAAAGGATACAACAAAGAAATATAAAGGACAAAGTTAGAAATAAAACAAATTTGGATTAATCCTAAATTCTTTGTCTAGACTCGGAAGTCGAGGAATGTGCAAACTGTGTCATTGAGATTAAACACAAAAAGGCTAGTGTTTAATTCACTCAATGTTGGCTCTGATACCAACCTGTCACACCCCGATATTTCCACGTATTACCGGGGGGCCCGGTGGGGAGTATCGTGACGTAGTTGATATCATCATAGTCAAACAACACAATTTTTAAATGCACAGCGGAAGCAAAAGATGAATCACATTACAAACCGAATAAATAGTAATATCAAAGTATCACAACGGACTGTAATGGATCCACATGTGGATCGAAAGATAAAAAGATTATTGTTCAACAGACTTTAACATCTTGAGCTTGCAAGACTTGATTAATGATGCCAGGAGTAGCCAACCTATTTCGTCTAGTACCTGCACTTAGCCTTTTTGGAAAATACGTCAGTTTACACTGGTAAATACAATTAACTGACTCATTTTGAAAACATTTAAGAAAATTGATTCGAATGCACAAGGCACAAAATATCTTTTATAACTTGGGACAATTATTTAAAAATAATCTTGTATACAGTTTTACTTATTTGTCGTCCATTAGTACCGGTTAGAAGAGCCGGTTAAGATTAACTGACACGCCACAGGTATAATGCCCACAAGGTTGATTCCTTTAAGTGGATTACCAGTTTTTACATAATGCAACTGTCAGGTGTATGCCTACACCCCGTGCTTAGGTCTTGGCTATTTCTTTGAATGATGCCAAGGATATCCGGGACATGGTCATTTAACCCCCAAAGGCCATACACCAAATAATACAGATTAAAATGGGTTATGTAAATACATTAATCACAATACGATTTAAATGACTACACACCCGACCAAGCGGTATTATTATAATACCGTATCCCAAGCCCGTATAGGGAAAATAAGTTAAAAGTATTTACCTGAGCAAGTATAATTCACAAACAGCAAGTGCATGTAGCTTTTACCGGGCTCCTAATCTGGAACGAAGGTTTTTAATAACCTATTAGATTCCTAACGGGTCTTAAATAAGTCTAAACTTAGACCGGTTAGTTCTAACGGAATATATACGGTTCAAAATGCACGATTAAGCGATGACCGGATTAGAGTGTGGTTTAGACCCGACAAGTTTGTATACTTGTATAATATGGGTAAACTAACTACATTCTGGATTTTGAGATAAAAACGATAAGGTTTGACCCGTTTCGGCTAATTTATGCAAACTAGTTACATAAACTGATCCGAACGCCAAAAGTGCGTTACGGGTAATCAAATGATTCATGAACCAGTTTCCTAAGTCAATATGCCTTAAATATGTTGTGATATCAGTAAGATACCTTCCATTATGCCCAAAACGAATTTAAACTCAAACTATGCCCCGTATGGGCATTTTGGTCATTTTAAAGATTATAAAAGAGTTTAAATATAAATCTGAGTTTCAGGTCTGATATAATCAGTAAAAATACTTATTTTTTTTATAAGTCATAACAGTAGGGTATGGCATATATGTGAAATTTACCTTTTATAATCAAACTATGCACCGTAGGGACATTTTGGTAATTTCACATAGGCTTTAAAGGTCAAAATAGGGAATCTGAGTTTAAAAATTTTCTTTACTGTTAAAATATATAAATTTACTTAAAACATCAGTAAGTATCAAACCTTATATGTTAAAAATAGTTTTAACTTATACTATGCGTTAAAAAACGCGTAAAAAGGCGATTTTTAAGCGATTTCCGGGTTTTATATGAAAAGCTGATATTTTTATTATTCCAGAAAGCTTAAAATGTTTTATTTATCATATAGGATCAGTAGAAAAAGGTTTGGTATCAAAATGAAAACTCATTTTATAGCCCAAAAGGGCAAAACCGACAATTACCGAATTAAGACATGAACCCTATGTTATGCTCAGCTTAAAAATAAATAAAAATCTTCAAAAATCCCAAAATATTATTTTACATCAGTGGGTAAAAGGTTTGGTGTCAAAAATCAGGTTTAGATGGGCTCTATGCTAATTACGCCGTTTAATTAATAAAAAGCTTTCTAATTACGCTATTGAGCATAACTCTTAATCTAGACCTCCAACTGACGTGAAAATTTAGGGACATGTTTATAAATCAGTAATAAAGATTATTATCCTCTCACATTTTCAAAATTCTTGTTTTAAGGTCGAATGGGCATATTGGTCAACATTTAGGCATATAACGGAAACATGCATATGAATCGGATAACTAATGAACCAAGTTGTATAATCACAGAGGGTTATACTAACATGTAACCTGGTCCTAATAAATCCCTAAGGCATTTCCAAACCGAGCTTAAACTGAAAATTTGTCGGGTTGAACATGTTCTTACATTAATTACCAATTATATGAGTGATAAAACAGGTTGCATAGCTTCTACATTGTTAATTATGTGTTTATTTGAAAATAAGCTTTCTGTTGACTTTTTATAATTAACTTTGACCCAACAATTGACCTAGTTAGAGTGAGAATCAGAGATGCTTACTTTGGGTTTCTATATCTGTGAAGCTATGCTAAGACACACTTGTGCTTTGTTTCTTTTACTTGGTGTGGGTGTGTGTTTTGGGCTTGTACATTTTGAGTAAGTAGGGGGTTTAAAAGGTTTCCCGATATTGATTGACTATTGTATACGTTTTCCTAATGACGAGGCTGTGATGATGATTGGTTGTAGTAATTTGCACATCCCAAAAATAGATTTGGTTATTAAACCAGATTAACTAGGAATGAGTGGATAAAATACTATTAGCGGTAAAGGTTAACCCGACAAACATTAGGATTTAAATAAATGAATCTAATGTTAAATAAAAAGTGAATGAATGCTTTTAGAAAATAAAGCTTATAAAAGGCTCGGCTATGGAGGCTTAAATTAGATCGGTCGGTCATACTCTTTGACGACCCAAAACCTGATTTTATTAAGTTATACATTTTTATGTATGACACAAAAGTAAATGAGTTAACTTAGTCATATGACGACTTAAATACTAATAGGTAAGATGATTGAATCTAAATATAAGTAACTACATAAACTCAATGGGCTAAATTTGGAGCCGTAATATTTACTCTTGGTGAAAACCCACGACACACACACACACACACACACACTGGTGTGTGAGTTTGCTCTTGGATGAATCAAAAGGAAGAAGGAGAAAAGAAGAATTGAGATTTGCATGAATAATCTATGGTTTTAGGAGTGTTTCTCACCTCCTGAGCATCAAGTAAGTATCTGATTGACCTCTTGAGCCTTCTTGGTTAAAGTTCTTGGTTGGTTTTGATGAATCAACCCTAATTGACTAAATTGGATGTGTTAGAGGGTTGAATTCAAGTTTAAATGCATTAAACTAGTGTAAAAAATGATCTAATCATCTCAATTTAGGGATTTGGATTTAGGGTTCATGTTCAAGAAAAATATAAAATTTGATTTGAATATGATTCAATGTGAATTGATAAAATAAAAGATTTTCACCATTCATATCTCCACGGTCTATATGGAGGTATGTTGGCTACCTGGTCGGGGGGTTAAGGGAACGATTTGGTAAGAGTATTGCCTTGTTCAGTGTATAGATCATGCAAGGACCTGGGTCAAATTTAGTATGACCTTCTTCAATACCCACCGGTATTGGATGGCGGGGGTGCAAACTCTTTGATCCCCTCATATGTAAGCTACTATTAATACTTTAACCCGGCTATTTAGGACTGTATCCCTGCTGACTCAGACTACTTAGCCGAGGGTAACGTCACCTTCAAAAGAGGGGCCTACCACAATATGCATTAATAACTTAATTAATTATCTTTCAATAATCCGACCCTTTAGGATTGTATCCTTGCTGACTCAAACTACTGGGTTGAGGGTAACGTCACCTTCAAAAGAGGGGCCTACTACAATAACTAAGATAATCTCTTAAAAAGTGCAAAAGTGCGGAAATAATCAAAGGTTACACTATACACGAGTCGGATCCAAGTGATTCATCTTGTCTATCTGTTTTTATTTTTATTTTATTTTTCAGCATTTTAGTTAGTTTTTATTTTTCTAGTTTAAAACCTTTTTCTAACTTTTTGTTTTGATTAGACGTTGAGGATAAACCGGTACTAAAAGCTCTTGTGTCCTTAGACGACCTCGGTATCTTGCCAACACTATACTACGCTCACGATGGGTGCACTTGCCCATATGTGTGTTTGGTGTTAGTAAAATATCGTGTTTTATAAATTTACTACTTGACTAACGTGTAAAAAGGGAGTAAAATATACTTAAATATATATTACACCGCACGCACACCACTCCACAAAGATTAATAGGATTAAAATTTATTCATGACATTAAAAGATCAACAATTACATCGAGTACTGAACAACGAACCTTTAAAATCTAACAACAACACCAAAAAATTTAAGAATCTAACAGCAAGAATTAAGAAATCTTAGCTTCAACTCCATCGAGTACTGAACCTCTCGATGTATATCTTTGAGCATCGCCATGAACTCCATGTCTCTATCACCACACCCTATATTACCGACAACACAAAGGTCACGAACGGAAGTTGAAGGCATCGCCATCAGGTTTCTGGATACCTGGTCTCTCGTGAACAGACCAAGATGCAATCCATCAAAAACCTCTTCATCTCTTGAAGAGTTGCCCTATCCTCATATACTTGATCCTCAACTTGCTTGATAAAGCACTGCTTTAAATCATCAGAGTCTGCAGAAGTGTATGCATTTTATATGTATACATTCTTTACATCAAAATTTCAAACTTTATGCATCTTTTAATACAAAAAGGTAGGAAAAACAAACTGAAGCTACGTATATATCTTATTAAATAAAATCTTATCTTACAACAGAAGCAGAGAGTTTCTTATGTTTAGTAGGAACAACTATAGAACAATCATCATCATCATCTGCCCAAATCATTCATAATCATCATTTAGTCATAACCCAGATTAATTTCACTGTACATTTAATAATCTATGAGGGAAAACGTGCACATTTAATATAAACAAACATAAATTCATATTAAGTGTTTAATATTTCTTTGTATTTAATTTAATACTATCAATATCCATATTAACATATTCTAAAACCATTCTGGCTCCACAAATGCTTCTACCACTGGTCGCTCGAAGAAAACAGAGCTGAAATATATCGACACTTTAACATAAAAATTATCAACAGTTTAAAAAATCCACAAACCTAAAATAACCTGCAGACGATTGTATGAATTTCAAATAATTGTGATTAAGCTGAAATATAAAGTGAGAATTAGAGTAGATCAGTTCAAAATTTAAAATTCAAAATTACAAAAAAAGCATACTTTCAACGATGTTGGAACAATGATGCTGAAACAATTATATGAAGCACAAAGATCTGTAATCGGAGATTAACCGACTGAATATGAAAATATTAAATAAAATCTTATCTTACAGCAGAAGCAGAGAGTTTCTTGCATTTAGTAGGAACAACTGTAGAACAATCATCATCATCATCTGCTTAAATCATTCACAATCATCATTTAGTCATAACTCAGATAAAAAACAATTACGAAAAATCAAAAACAAAAACAAAAACAAACATAATTATATATTACATTACCATCATCAAGGCAAACGACATATCTCCAAAATTTGTTCTGAAAGTCGGTCAGAGAGAGCTTCGGTTTTATCTTTTCCTTTATGAACAAATGTCGAGTATTGAGAAGAAGGGATTTGAGGGAGAGATACATTGAAACTTGAAAGTGTGGTTTGAAAATACAAAAGCAGAGAACACAATAGTGTAAATATGAAGAGGGAAATGAGAAGAAAAAAAACCTTTATATAAGAAGATGATTGACAGAAGTGAGTGAGTGACATGCATTAATTGCAAATTACGTATTCCCAGGCATTTTGAATTTGAAATTACCGGCAACAAAACATCTGCTCATATATACGCATCCCTTGAACCTTCAACCTCTGCTGGCTTTAAAGTATAGATATGGGCAGAGGTTTTGGATGACAGAGTTTTATATATATTTTAAACTGATTTTATATTTTAGGCTTTATGATGCAGTAATGACATAAGAAAAGCATTGTTGGACAGCCTCTCTGGCTGCCACATCAGCTTTTCTTATGTCATCGAGATTTCTCCTTTTATAGAAACTATAGATTATTGAGTCATTTTATTTTAAAATGTCAAAGGTGGCATAAGAGCATTCATATTAGTGCCACCGTCTTTGTTTATAAAATTTTACTAAAAAATACCTTTTTAAAGCACGTTTATTTTTCAAAAATCTTCTACAACCAACTCTCTATCTATATCTCTATCTTATTCAAAAACAAATAGGTAGTGTTTGGTATGCAGGAATAAGATGCGAAATGGAATAGAAGATTACGACAAAATGAAGAAATGGTGTTTGTTTGGTCAATGGAATGGAATCACCCATTACATAAGGCATTTCATTCCCTCAAAATCATTCCATCCGCCCCTATGTTTTTTCGTTTCATCGCCTCTTGCACCTTTCATTAACATCACCACAACCCACCATCGTCGCCACCACCAACGCCCACCGTTGTCGCCACCGTTCCCATCCACCACCGCCACCCGCCACCTCCGCCGCCACCAACTACTAACGTCGTCGCCGCCACCCACCTACCGCCGCCACCAACTACCACCATCTCCACCGCCACCCATCGCCACCGCCACTGCTACCACCCACCACCGACACCTACCCCTACCGCCACACACCAGTCGCCCCCACCCGCAAACCTCCACCGACACCACCCGCCACAAACCTTTACTGTCGCCGCAACCACCAACCACCACAGACGACCACCACCGTCTCCGCTACCCATCCCGACCACCCACCACCGCAACCTATCACCACCCATAATCACCGCCATTGACCACCACCCACCACCACCACCACTCACTGCTGATTTTATTCATTCATCTTTTCTTGCCTACCAAATAATACACGATATAATTTATTCTATTCCCACATGATAACCAAACAAGACATGGAATGGTAATGATCCATTGCATTTTCTCGTCCATTTCATTACTTCGTTCATTTCATTACCTCGTTCATTTCATCACCTCGTTCATTTCATCACCTCGTCTATTTCATTACCAATTATCAAACAGACCGTTATTTTATTTTTTCTCTCACCTCCACACTTACAATAAAAATATAGAGGGTTGGATATGAGTCTCTAAATATAGAGGTGTACTTTAGTATCTATAAAAATATTTCTATATAAAGATTCCAATGTAGTGATATTTTTGTTGTTTCCTCTATTTCTTCCTCTATATTATATAGAATGTATTAATATAGAGGCTCCAATGTAAACGTTAATGGGTATAAGTTGTTGCCTTTTTAATCAGCAGTGGGAAACTGTGGTTGACTTTTTTATTTCCCATACCAGATCTTTGTGTTTACCAATTCACCAATGATAGCAAGCGTAGACGCATCCTCTTATGCATGACTGAGGTAAGCAAGAGGTGTTTCATCTCATTTAATCTTCAGCTTAAGAAGGTGTGTCTTAAGCGTGCATTCCCTGATGGTGGTTTATGAGGCATAAGCCCGAGCAAGAGAGTCTCACAATTATCGGGCAGTAGTCTCTTATATTGGATATTGGATGTGTAATGCTCAATTAATAAACATTACTAACAAGGTATGATTCAAAGAGTTACACTTTGGACAACAAATAAGTAATTAATATTTAAACGTCAAATATATAGTTCACCAATACTATTTAGCAAAATGAGGAATTGAATATTTGGTGAAACATTTATATATAAATAATTATTTGTGAAATGATTATTTAATTAATTATTTAAGAAATAGTTAATACATAATGGTGAATTATTATATAATAGTTAAATAATTATTATTTAATTATTAAATAATAATATAAATATTTATAAGATTAATATAGTTGTAAGGTATTTGTCTTTAACTACAACTAGATCTATGTTATGCGCGTTGCGCTGCAGACATAATAAACGTAAAACATTTACCGTTAATGTTTGTTATATATTGTTGCTTTTGAATAAATAAAACTTCAATACAAGTTCAAATGTAAAAGAAAAGTGTATTATAAATATAAGAAGCAGACATAATAAACACAAAGCATTTAGTGTTAAGGTTTGTTACATATTGTCGCTTTCTAATACATAAGACTTCAATACAAGGTTTAAATGTAAAAGAAAAGCGTATTAAAACTATAAGAAGAATACTTTTACAAAAACATGCAAACCCAACTGAATTTTTGTTTAATACAAAAAATGTAAACTTTGGATACATAAAACTATGACAGGCATCCTTGAAATGTCTTCCTTTGACTTTCAATTGAAATTATCGTTGGTTAGTCGGGTTTAAGTATTGATGACAAATTCTCCAAGAACACATGCAACCCAAGCTTAGTTACTAATGCAATTGACTGTATAGATTCAAACCCGCATAAGTGAAGAAGATAAGGACACCTGCATCTATAATCACAAAGCCAAACACCAAAGAAGGAACCAAAAAACAGACACATTAAATATGGAAATTGGAGACAACCACTACACGCAGTATTAGGTAATGTAAAAATATGCAGAGTGATAAACCTAAAAACGTACACAAAGCTAAAGCTAAACCAATATCTATAGCCTTCAAACAGCCGACTCACTTTGCCTATGCAACAAAGAGAAGTTAAATTTTGTTTACAAACTTCTAAAACAAAAGCGTCAGCAAATAGAAAACGTACCCATTGATGATATGCTGCTTGTAACACCCCAACCGACAACGGAATTCGTCGGGGCATATAGATTGTTCATAACACATAGTATTATTATAAGGTGATGTATTTAATCATACTAAAGTAACACCCCAACCGACGGCAAAAACGTATGGGCATCATGTAAATAGGTTGTTGAAAACACATAACACTTAATTTAAGTTTCAATATATGATTCAACAAAATTACACTGTTTTATTTCATTACTCCATGTAGTAGAAACATATGTACCTAATAAACGCAGAACAATAAAAAAAATAATCATCTTGTAATTAATGCTATAAAACACTAACAATGGAATGACACCATCATCGTATATACATCATGCAAGAACCAATTTTAGGGTGAAACAAACTAAAGAAAACATGTGGAGGCCGACGGTACCGGAGTATACAAAGACACACTTTATTTTTAGATAATTTTGATGTAGATGGAGGTAAGTAGGAGGCGGATGAGCACGTTTTTACCCTCGGAGGGAAGTGGGAAAGATGAATTTTGCATTTTGGGGAGAGATCTTCTAACTTCTGAAGATTTTTTGTTGAGTAAGGTGTACGTGGGTATTGGGTAGGAGTTGATATATTGTAGTACAGTTCACCATTTTCAAGTTTTAAATTCTAAAACTTGATGACCGGGAATCCGTATTAGGGTATATCACCATACTAACTGTGTAGTGTTTTTTTAAATCGTACTAGTTTGGTATTGCTGAGAAATACCGGTACCTGTACAAAATTTACTGGTACCGGAGGACCTTAATATTTGGTATCGATACCAGTATCAAATATGGCTGGTTCGATACGGTACCGGTACTCGATACCAAATGCTCATCCCTATGTGGAAGTCTAAAGAGGAAGGTGCGAAAAGGTGTGTCCAAAGAAGAACCCCAATGCCTGCTAATTGTAGTGGCTAATATGAGGTACGAGCTTGGGCATGACCTTACTTAGAAAACTGTCCTGACAAGAATCGTCCTTCTCTATAATTTGTCCCCTCTTCGTACATGAGCATGATTGTGCTTGTACCTGGGCATGGTTGTGCTTTTGCCACCTGTCCGACATGAATCTGCTTTTGTACTTGAGCACGGGGTTGTTTGTGACACCTATCTCGACAAGAATCTCTTTTCTGTAGTTTTATCTATTCGGGAACCTTCTTCCATTTGTCTCACAGTCGTGCTTAGGCATATGCATGACCGTACATGTACTTAGGCATGCAAAACCTTCAGCTTATTCAGGTACTTGTGCCCCTTGTCTCCTTGCCCCTTTGTCTTTCTTTTGTGTTTTACTCATTTTGTCCCATATGAGAAGCTTCTAGACCAAATGTGGAATAGGCATAACCATTCTTATGTTCACTTATGTTGACTTGTTGGGTTGCACGATCGTGCTCAGGTGTGAGCACTGCCGTGCTTATGAGTTGTCTTAAGGTTGCTTCTGGAATGGATCCATGATCGTGCCCGGAATGTGTATGGTCGTGCTTGGTCTTCTAACTTTCAGATTTTGCTTCGTTTTTTGGTCTTTTTCGTCCCAAACATCCAAAACCCGCATTTATCGAATTTGGACGATTTATGTAGTATTTCAACGATAATGCCCCAAAAATATCATAAATGGAGGTAAATGTGTATGATAAATATGTATAATTTATGACACATCAATTAGTCTTCCATTAGTCATAATTTTGTTGGAGAGAGTGAAGACAAACTTGTAAGATACCCTTTCGGGTGTAAATCACACCATAAGGCCACCTGGTATACTCTAACACACATAGGTGTTAATCCTAGCTGGCATCCGTTAACACCTGTCATACTGCTCCTGAAGGGTGTTAAGGGGTATTAAAAGCTTCATGTGTTAAGAAGTTAACTAGGGGAGAGAGAGAGAGAATAAAACATTGGGAAATTTGCACACTCACACAACATGCTATATATATATATATGTGTATTTTAATTAATTTAAGGAGCGTTAATGGGGATTAAACCATTTCCTTGGTGTGAGGTGAGGTCAAAGAGGGTTAAATGGGTGACGTGGCTCCTACATGTAGTTAAGAGGTGTGAAAGTATACCCTATGGCCTAAGAAAAAGTTTCTCTCTCCGCTAATGCTAATGAACATGTATACATAAATCCTAAAGGGGACGAGGCGTATTCGTGGTGGCTGATGACCACACGTGGAACAACGCCGCCACCCGTGGCCATCACGCGTGGACTACATAACACGTTTAATCTATCACGTGTTGAAGATCGATGATGACCGTTGCAAAATTCGAACGTTGGAGGTGGCTGGTGAATAAACCCCCTTATTAAACCCACCATTGATCCCAAAATCAGAACTTTGGGTTTGATTAGTGGACCCCATCTTCAAATCAAAGTTAAACCCATTAAAATCGATGCCAGAATTGTAGGTGTTGACGGTGCCGGAGTTGATGAAGTCGCTGCCGACACGGAGGTCGAAGTTCCGGTGATCTTTGAACTGCCAGAAAGATGATTGATTGTTGTTGTTCTCCATGGTTAAAGATTGGAACTTTCTTGATACCCAGATGGAAAAATTGGAAATTTATTGATACCCAGATGGAAAATTTGTGAATTTGTAAAGAATTGTGAAGTAGGTGTCGGTTTATATGAAGAAGAAAACGGAATGAGATGTGAAGTGGGTGTCGGTTTAGGATTTATTTAAATGAAATTTATAATTTATAATTTTATTGTTAATTTGTAATTTAAAAAAAAAAAAAAGAGGTTGTGAGTGATGGAATTCCATCACTAGTGATGGGCATTTCCACTAAAATTCATCACTAGTGATGAAATAATCTTTGATGACATGACGGAACTTGATTGAAAGTTGTGAGTGATGAGTGAGTGATGAGTGAGTGATAAGTGATGAACGCCCCTATCCCATGGAAAGTAAAAAAGACCAAAATTATTTACACTGTTTCACACTTTAAAATCCTTTAATCTATCGTTGGAATAACATTTATAAAATCGGCCCGATATCAAACGACACGGGCTTTATATACTAACGCATGATGGAACGATCGAAACATACAAAAAGCCCAATAGTTGGGCTTCTCCCAAAATCAATATGCTGACTTCGGCCCATCTCACTGGGCTTCAACCCTAAATTCCAATATCAACCGTCAAGTTTGACAATTTTCCCAATGGGCCCCTCTACTTTTCAACACGTTGAAACAATTTCAACAAAACACTTTTCACTAATCCACAAATTAGTAAAAATAAATCAAAAGCGTCCACACGACAATCCTTCCCCACGCGCACATTCTACACCCTTCCCCACGCACCAATCAAACCCCAACTCAAGAATCATCAAACCTCCATCATTGGCCGTACTCCTCACGCGCCCGTATGTTCACGTACACAACTTAAAACAATACTGTTATTTTAACATTATTTACAAAACCACTATCCAAAAATCTTTCAATATTTTTATTATTATTATTATTTTCATTTTCACTGTGTGTGTGTTTTCAAGTGTGAAACAACAGGTGTAAATAGCTTCTAAAGAATTAGGGTTTCAAAAAGCAAGAAGAAGAAGAAAAACATTTGGAATTGATGCTGTTGAAGCTGTTGAAGTTGTTCATCTTTGCATTCTGCAAAACCCTAACCGTTTGATTTTGTTAATTGATGTGTTATTTTGCTGAAATTTACTAAAATTAGACGATACGAAAGTTCGAAACCCTAGTTATTCGATTTTGGAGGTTTGAAGGTGTTTAGGATGTTATTGAAGTAAGTTATTTAGCTCAATTGGTTTATCTGTTTACTGTGTGTGTAGTTTAGGTATAATTTGTGTGTTTTTGTTTAGTGTTGGTTGTTGAATTGGTTTTGACTTGATTGATTGTTTGTTTTGGTTGTGTGAATTGTGTGGAGTAGTTGAAGGTTTAGAGGGGAAGGAGGAGGAAGATATGGATGGGGAGGATAAGAAGGTAATGTTGGCATGTGTAATTTCGGGGACGGTTTTCGCGGTGTTGGGGTCGGCTTCGTTTGCGATACTTTGGGCGGTTAATTGGCGGCCGTGGCGGATTTACAGGTACTTTGTCATTACTTCATTTTGGTTGACAATGAGAAATGCACTTACCTAATAAAAAACAGATATTGGACTTGTTAATAATGGTGGTTGATGAGCTTGCGTGTGAATTGTGATTGTAAAAAGGCGAAAATTAGGGGACTTGAGAATGTTGCTAATGGAATTTTGTAACCATTGATAACTTTAGGGGTTTAGTTGAAAGACTAATGGGATTTTGAATACATACATGACCAAAACATAGTCAAACAAACACATTCTTGAGTAGTTTCTTTTAGTCGTTTGAAAAGTATGAAAGTCTATATGAAACGAGGAAGAACCTTTATACATGCTACTATTCTAGATCATAGAAGTTCACACGCTGTACTATCAACTATGTTGTACCCAACCTTAAGTGGGAAAAACACCAAATGAGAAGAATACTCAAAATGTTGTCTTTTTTGATAGTTTCATTTCCGCATACTTGGTGAACCAAATGCCAGTTAATGGTCCAATGCAGAAAGCATATGATAGAAACATGTTACGGTTTTACCTCCTCCAGGTGTCTATCATGCCTATGTCTATGTAAAGGAACTTTTAAATTAACACCATTAGTTTGTTTTTTGACATTCTTATTTTACTGCTTTACGCAATCCTAATTGGTTTAAATTATTAATTTATTATATGACCTTTTTTTGCCAATATCAGTTGGATCTATGCTAGAAAATGGCCAAGTTTCTTACAAGGGCCTCAACTGGGAATATTATGTGGTTTTCTTTCCCTGTGTGCATGGATAGCTGTCATTTCTCCAATTATAGTTCTAATCTCATGGGGATGTTGGTTAATTATAATACTGGGGCGAGATATCATCGGTTTAGCAGTCATCATGGCTGGAACAGCTCTGCTTCTAGCATTCTATTCAATCATGCTTTGGTGGAGAACACAATGGCAGAGCTCAAGTACGTCTCTCTTGCAATTTTTCATTTTTCAAACATAAATGAAAATAGATGATGTAGCGTTTTCATGTTATGTTTATGTTCTTGAAATAGGGGCGGTTGCTGTTCTTCTACTTCTGGCCGTTGCATTGCTATGTGCATACGAACTGTGTGCAGTTTATGTGACAGCTGGCTCAACTGCTCCGCAACGGTATTCACCTTCTGGATTCTTCTTTGGGGTGTCAGCAATTGCTTTAGCAATCAATATGCTCTTCATTTGCAGAATGGTCTTTAATGGTAGGTTCTTACTTCTTATTGAGTTTGATTTTTGTAATATTAGTTTTTGTACCTGTCTATATCAATTATATTTTTGAGTGTGAACTTCTGCAGGTAACGGTTTGGATGTTGATGAATATGTTCGAATTGCTTACAAATTTGCTTATGCTGACTGTATTGAAGTGGGCCCCGTTGCTTGCTTACCTGAACCACCAGATCCAAATGATTTGTATCCTAGACAGTCTAGAAGGCAAGTACCTTCATTCATTCTTGAAATAACTAATAGTCTGTTCATTGTAAAGATAACATTTTCACAAATAAATCACTTATCCTTTTTTCTAAGACTTTGATCATTATTTCAGGGTGTCACACCTTGGGCTTCTGTATCTCGGCTCACTACTTGTACTTCTTGTGTATTCTATATTATATGGTTTAACGGCGAAGGAGTCCAATTGGCTTGGGGCTATAACATCAGCAGCAGTTATAATTCTTGGTATACTTTAAACTAACCCCATTTAATTTAATAATTTCTCATGACTGATTTTTCACACCATTTAATTTAAATTCTTAGATTGGAACATGGGTGCCTGTTTATACGGTTTTGAGCTTCTTCAAAGCCGTGTCATTGCTCTCTTTGTTGCTGGCGCTTCTCGTGTTTTCTTGATTTGCTTCGGAGTTCATTATTGGTCTGTTTCTCTCTCCCTACATGATTAAACATTATCTGTACTTTTTTAGAGTAAAATGCCATTTTGGTCCCTGAGGTTTGGCCAGTTTTGCGACTTTCGTCCAAAGGTTTGTTTTTCCGCATTTGGATCCAAAAGGTTTGAAATCTTGCCATTTTCATCCGCCTCGTTAACTCCATCCATTTTTCTCCGTCTAGCCAGAGGTATTTCCGTCTTTTTTGCTAACTTAAAGGGAAATTTGGTCTTTTTCACTTTATGTAAAGAGACCAAATACCCCTGGAAAAAACCGAATGGCCCTTTAAGTTAACAAAAAAAGACGGAAATACCCCTGACTTAACGGAGAAAAATGGATGGAGATAACAAGCCGATGAAAATGGCAAGATTTTAAACCTTTTTGATCCAAATGCGAAAAAACAAACCTTTGGATTAAAGTCGCAAAACTGGCCAAACCTCAGGGACCAAAATGGCATTGTACTCTTTTTTTTTTCACTTTTTATATCATCAACAATTTCGTTTTTGGTAATTATAGGTATCTTGGGCACTGTATTAGCTATGCGGTTGTGGGGTCCGTTTTACTTGGTGCAGCTGTAACCCGTCACTTATCTGTCACAAACCCGTTAGCTGCAAGAAGAGATGCTTTACAAAGTACCGTCATCCGTTTACGAGAGGGCTTTAGAAGAAAGGAACAAAACTGTTCATCAAGCTCATCAGAAGGTTTCGGGTCAAGTGTCAAACGAAGTAGTAGTGCTGAAACGGGCCACCTCGGTAACAGCACACGTTGCATAGGTGACCCGAACAGCTGGGCCTACATGGAAGGTGTCAACAGTGAAAAAAGCTTAGATAGTGGAAGACCGAGTTTAGCCATACGAACCAGTTCGTGTCGGTCTGTTATTCAAGAGGGTGTGGTGGGCCCGTCGAATTTCGACATGAACGGTGGTTCATTGGTAGTTTGTTCTAGTAGTGGGCTTGAGAGTCAAGGATGTGAGTCTAATGACTCAGCTAACCAACAGGTGCTGGATTTAAATTTGGCTTTAGCATTTCAAGAAAAGTTTAATGACCCGAGAATTACGTCTTTACTGAAACGGAGAGCACGCGCCGGAGATATCGAGCTGACTAATTTGTTGCAAGATAAAGGTTTAGACCCGAATTTTGCGGTGATGTTGAAAGAGAATGGGTTAGATCCGACAATACTCGCGTTGTTGCAAAGAAGTAGTTTGGATGCAGATAGAGATCACCGTGATAATAATGATATAATAATTACTGACTCAGACACTGCTAATAATGATTTGCATAATCAAATATCGCTATCTGAAGAACTTAGGATTCGTGGGCTGGAAAAATGGTTAAAAATTTTTAGACTGCTTTTGCATCATATTGCTGGTACACCTGAACGGGCTTGGGTTCTTTTTAGTTTTGTGTTTATTGTTGAAACTGTAATCGTGGGCCAGTTTCGTCCAAAAACCGTTGAAGTTATCGGTGCAACACACCAACAGGTATATTGAATTTCAAAATCTTTAGGGTTATATTTGTCTTTTAATCCTCATATGCAAAATGCATGCAGTTTGAATTTGGGTGTGCGGTGTTGTTATTATCGCTCGTTATTTGTTCCATTATGGCGTTTCTTCGGTCCCTACAAGCCGAAGATATGGTGATGACTTCAAAACCACGGAAGGTACCATAACATACAATTTTAGTTATGTTCTATGTTTTCAGTTATTAATTATTGTTGAATTTTCTGTTTATCTGTTACGATTTTTCAGTACGGTTTTATTGCTTGGCTACTGAGCACTTGTGTCGGTCTTCTGCTATCCTTCTTGAGGTACAATTGTTCGTTTTTTTCCAAGTTCTGCCTTTAACAGGTGTCAATTTGTTTGCTAATGATGCATGTTACTTGTGCAGCAAGTCATCTATTCTTCTCGGGTTGTCTTTGACTGTTCCACTCATGGTAGCATGCCTTTCTGTTGCAATTCCTATTTGGATACGTAATGGCTACCGGTTTTGGGTGTCAAGAGATAATTATGGAAATCAAGTCGGAAGTTATCGTTCTTTCTGGATGAAAGAGGTTTGTTCTAATCTTCATATCTTTTATATTTTATATTGTAAGCTGTTGATTCGCACAAGTTATAGGACATAATTTACCTGATGAAATCGTTTCAATGTAGGTGGTTGTTCTTTCGATGTGTATATTATTATTCATTGGATCGGTATTAGCTCTTGGTGCAATAGTCTCTGTAAAACCTTTGGAGGACTTGGGCTACAAGGGTTGGGCCGGTGGTCAAAACAGTATTAAATCACCATATGCATCACCGCTCTACTTGGGCTGGGCCATGGCTTCCGTAATTACTTTAACAGTTACGGGCCTGTTACCCATTGCATCCTGGTTTGCCACATACCGGTTTTCTCTTTCCTCAGCCATATGCGTAGCCATATTTTCAGGTAAAAATACCAATAAATAACTATAGAGTAAAACCCCTTTTTTGTCCCCTAGGTTTGGCCAGTTTTGCGACTTTCGTCCAAAGGTTTCTTTTTCCACATCTGGATTCAAAAGGTTTGAAATCTTGCCATTTTCATCTGGCTCGTTAACTGCATCCACTTTTCTTCATTAAGTCAGGGGTATTTTCTTGTTTTTTGTTAACTTAGAGGGCAATTCGGTCATTTCACTTTATGTACAATATGTTAAATGCTTGTACATAAAGTGAAAAGGACTGAATTGCCCTTTCAGTTAACAAAAAAGACGGAAATACCCTGGCTTAACGGAGAAAATGGACGGAGTTAACGAGCCGTATGAAAATGGCAAAATTTTAAACATTTTGGATCCAGATGCGGAAAAACAAACCTTTGTATGAAAGTCGCAAAACTGGCCAAACCTCAGGGACGAAAATGGCATTTTACTCATAACTATATTATAAACCAAACAAGTCTTTGTTTCTATAACTTGTGTCTTTCTATATTTTTGTTTTTTACAGCTGTTTTGGTTGCATTTTGTGGTGCATCGTATCTCGAGGTTGTTAACTCTAGAGACGATAACATTCCCGAAAAAAGTGATTTTCTGGCTGCATTACTTCCTTTAGTGTGCATCCCGGCTTTGCTGTCACTCTGTTCTGGTTTGCTTAAATGGTAAAGTCTCTTATATCTAAACTACGAATGTTACCCGCCGCACTTTGCGGCAGCATCGAAACGTACAGTAACTCGAATTTATACTGTTGAATGAAAACATATTATAAACGCCTGACTCGTTGTCTGACAAAATTTACGCCAAAACATAGACTAACTGAAAACGTACATAAAAATAAGCACGTAAAAAGTATTATATTTGACCCGACGTGTTTCCATAAAATATTGCGTACAATAAAATAAGCATAAAAACGTATTACATTTGACCCGACTTGTTTCCAAAAAAAAAAATATGTCGAAACGTGAACCAACTTGAATTTATACCGACACGTACATAAAAATAAGCATGTAAGAGAATATTTTTTTTCAAGTTAAAGAATGAAAGTATGGGGTAAAAAGTAAAATTGAAACTTTAGAAACTCAAGGGTGAACAAAATGATAATTTACAAAGTTTTTAGAAAGTTGAGGGGATGTAATTGTTAGGGTCAAGTTATTCTACAAAGACTTCTAATTGTAAGAAGTGTAAGAAGGATTTATAGAGTGACAAGTGTCCAATAACTTAAAACTAAACCCACTATATCACCACAAAAAACCTAAACACCCACCCCCACCCCACCACCACCCAAAAACCTAACCCCCCCCCCCCCCCCCCCCCCCCCCCCCCCAAAAAAAACCTAAACCGTAATTTTTAGGTTATTGGACACTTGTCACTCTATAAATCCTTCTTACACTTCTTACAATTAGGATCCTTTGTATTTGATCCTAATCCGTAATTGTTAATATTGAAAGTTGAGGAAAAAACGAAAAAGTGTGGATACTATTCATCGATTCACACTTTTTAATATATACTTCATTAATATATAACCTGATATTAAATAATGAATTACATCGATGGAAAATGACTTGCAGGAAGGATGATAACTGGAGACTTTCACGAGGTGTTTATGTGTTTGTCATAATCGGTCTTCTTCTTCTTCTTAGTGCGATCTCAGCTGTTATGGTCATAATCGAACCATGGACGGCAAGTTTACAAGATTTACAACTTTACATATTTACCTCTTGATTCATCATTCACGTATGTAACATTGTATTAATTTAATTATTTATGTTTCAAATGGTAACAGATCGGGGCATCATTTCTTTTACTTCTTCTACTCATTGTTCTTGCTATCGGTATCATCCACTTTTGGGCTTCAAATAACTTTTACTTAACCCGAATGCAAACATTTGTTGTTTCTTTTCTTGCGTTTCTACTCGCCCTTGCTGCTTTCTATCTTGGATGGCTTCAAGGTAAATAAAAAGACCTAATTTTTGGTGGGTTTTTTTTCCTGTAGAAGGTTAAAAAACAGACGTATAAGTGTATAACACAATCTTATTTCAATTTTGCAGACAGATTTTTCGTTGGAGCTTCTGTTGGTTACTTTTCATTCTTGTTTCTTCTGGCTGGCAGGGCATTAACTGTAAGTCATACATACAGAACAACCTTGATAAATCAAAATTAAAAAATGAGTTGTTATTTACTGAGATTACATAGTATACAGTCATCTTAGATTTTCTAATAGATTTAGATATAATACTAGTTTTTTTACGTTAAAGTGTAAATGAACTCGAATTTATACCGACACGTTCATAAGAATAAAAACCTAAGAAATTAGTTTTAGGGTAAGCTTGAAACTTTAGAAACTAAAGGGGGTAAAAGTGGCATTTACAAAGTTAGAGGGTTACCTTTGACATTATAGCAATTGTTTAGGGTAGAATGGGTTACATGTCAAAAGTTTGAGGGTTAAAGAGAAGTTAGAAAGTAGGGGGATCATTTTTGTCAAGTTAGAAAGTTAGTTTTTGTCAAGTTAGAAATTTGAGGGTTGAATTTTGTCAATTTAGAAAAAGTAGTGATTTTTGTCAATTCAGAAAGGTGGTCAGCACCGACTTTTCAATTTAAGATTATATATAATATTTATTATTATCTCCTCCGTAGGTGCTTCTTTCACCTCCTATAGTAGTATATTCTCCACGAGTGCTACCCGTATATGTCTACGATGCTCATGCAGATTGTGGGAAAAACGTCAGGTTTGTTGGAATCTCCAGTTTCCCCTCGTAAAATGCTTTCTTATTATTGTGGTCCATCCATTATTTTTATTATAGCATTGCTAGTACGGTAGTACCTCATATTTCTCTTTGTGTCTACAGTGTTGCTTTCATTGTTCTTTACGGGATTGCATTAGCAATTGAAGGCTGGGGCGTTGTGGCAAGTTTAGTAATTTATCCACCTTTTGCCGGAGCAGCTGTTTCAGCAATTACACTTGTTGTATCATTTGGATTCGCCGTCTCCCGTCCATGTTTGACTCTCGAGGTTTGACTTTTGACCAAGATATTTATTCTTGATTTCTTGTTTGACTTCCAGTTCCATCCATGTATCTAACTGATTTTTGCACTCTTGTTAACAGATGATGGAAGATGCTGTACACTTTCTCAGTAAGGACACCATTATTCAAGCAATTGCCCGATCTGCCACCAAGGTATATTTAAAGATTTTTTCGAGTAAAATGCCATTTTCGTCCCTGAGGTTTGGGCAGTTTTGCGATTTTCGTTCAAAGGTTTGTTTTTCCGCATCTGGATCCAAAAGGTTTGAAATCTTGCCATTTTCATCCAGCTCGTTAACTCCATCCATTTTTCTCCATTAATGCATGGGTATTTTCGTCTTTTTTGTTAACTTAAAGGGCAATTCGGTCTTTTTCACTTTATGTACAAGCATTTAAAATACCCCTGACTGAATCCGTTAGACCGAATTGCCTCTAAGTTAACAAAAAAGACAGAAATACCTCTGACTTAACGGAGAAAAATGGATGGAGTTAACGAGTCGGATGGCAAGATCTCAAACCTTTTGGATCCAGACGCGAAAAAACTAACTTTTGGACGAAAGTCGCAATACTGACCAAACCTCAGGAACGAAAATGGCATTTTACTTGATTTTTTCAGTGGAATCCTTAGTAGATAGTTTTCCTTTTTGGATTTATTTAAATGGGTTTTTTAATCCTTATGCAGACAAGAAATGCTCTATCGGGAACGTATTCGGCTCCACAGAGATCTGCCAGCTCAGCTGCTCTTTTAGTCGGAGACCCCAACATCACACGTGATCGAGCAGGAAATTTCGTGCTCCCGAGAGCAGACGTCATGAAATTAAGAGATCGTTTGAAAAACGAAGAATTGGCTGCAGGATCGATTCTTCTTAAAATAAAACACGGGATATTATTCCAGCACGATTCAACCAATGACATGGGTTATAGAAGAGAGATGTGTGCGCATGCTCGAATTCTGGCTTTAGAAGAAGCAATCGATACAGAATGGGTGTACATGTGGGATAAATTTGGTGGTTATTTACTTCTTTTGCTTGGTTTAACCGCTAAAGCCGAACGTGTACAGGTGAACATCATTCAACTTTCATATCATATTATCATGACATTTTAAGCATTTACATTATTTATGTAACCTTTTATTTTCTGTTTTTTAGGACGAGGTTCGGTTAAGACTCTTTCTTGATAGCATCGGGTTTTCAGATTTAAGTGCTAAAAAGATCAAAAAGTGGATGCCGGAAGACCGTAGGCACTTTGAAATTATACAAGAGAGGTAAGGACCCGAATCAAGATCTCTTTTTTTTTTTTTCAGAAACTACGTGACGTGATAATTTATAGACTACAATCAACACAACTTGTTTCCAAACTGAATTTACGTTGAAATGTAGAGTAATCCGAGTTTATACCCAACTTGTTTCCAAACAAAATTTACGTCGAAAGTAGACCAACTCAAAACGTACATAAAATAAACACGTGTGGGCATCGTACGCGGTGTGATAAAGTATAGACTACAATCGACCCGACTTGTATCCGAACTAAATTTACGTCAAAACGTATAGTAACTCAAATTTATACCCTCGAATGAAAACGTATTATATTTGACCAGATTTGTTTCCAAACAAAACTTATGTCAGAAAGTAGTCCAACTCAAAACATACATAAAAATAAACCATTATATAATTGACCCGATTCGTTTCCAAACAAAAATTACGTTAAAGCATAGACGAACTCGAATTTATACCGACACATACATAAAAATAAAAATGTAAGAAATTAGTTTAGCGTAACCTCGAATCTTTAGAAATTTGAGGGGGTCAAAGTGACATTTACATAGTTAGAGGGTTACTTTTGACATTTTATCAAAATTCAGGGGTAGAAATGAGAAATGTCAAACTTTAGGGGTAGAAATGGGTCGGTGGCTTTTACCACCGACCTTTTGTTTTAAGGTTATTATAAATAAATCTGATTTATATGGCACCTTTTTTTTAAATGTGTAGTTATATAAGAGAGAAGGAGATGGAAGAAGAAATATTGATGCAGCGACGTGAAGAAGAAGGGAAGGGTAAAGAGAGGAGAAAAGCTCTTTTAGAAAAGGAAGAAAGGAAATGGAAGGAAATAGAAGCTACTCTCATATCTTCTATTCCAAACGCCGGAAGTCGGGAAGCCGCCGCCATGTCAGCAGCCATTAGAGCAGTCGGTGGTGATTCGGTTCTTGATGATTCATTTGCACGTGAACGGGTTTCAAGTATTGCACGGAGAATTCGTAGCACTCAGCTAGCCCGTCGTGCCCTCCAGGTAATTTGATTTAAACTTGCTTTTTTACCCGTTGCGCGTTGCGGCGGCGGGTACGCGAAATGATAACATATAGACTACAATCGACCACACCTGTTTCCAAACTAAATTTACGTCAAAGCGTATGATAACTCAAATTTATATATCGTGGAATGAAAACGTATTACATTTGACCCGATTTGTTTTCAAACAAAATTTACGTTAAAACGTAGTCCAACTCAAAACGTACATAAAAAACATTTTATAATTGACCCAACTTGTTTTCAAACAAAATTTACAGTAAAGCATAGACCAACTAGAATTTATACCGACACGTCCATAAAAAAACAGAAGAAATTAGTTTTAGGGTAAGCTCAAAACTTTAGAAACTTGAGGGGGTCAAAGTGACATTACAAATTTAGACGGTTATCTCTTTTACATTAATAGCAAAGTTTGGGGGTAAAATGGGTTACATGTCAAAAGTTTGAGGGTTAAAGAGGGAGCCTTTTTTGTCAAGTTATAAAGTACGAGGGTCATTTTTGTCAAGTTAGAAAGTTGGATTTTCAGTTTTTGTCAAGTTAGAAAATTGAGGGGTGAATTTTGTCAATTTGGAAAAGTTGGGGTGATTTTTGTCAAATTAGAAAGGTGGTCAGCACCGACCTTTCAATTTGAGAGTATATATAATTCAGATTCATTAGAATGAATGTATCATTTTATTCTTAGTTTTTTTTGGATCTGATATGATTATTGTTTTGGTTGTTAGACGGGAATCTCGGGAGCAGTGTGTGTTCTTGACGATGAGCCGGTAACAAGTGGTAGATACTGTGGCCAGATGGACCCCACTGTTTGTCTTAGCCAAAAAGTTAGTTTTTCAATGGCGGTTATGATCCAGCCTGAGTCGGGCCCTGTTTGTCTGTTGGGCACCGAGTTTCAGAAGCAAGTGTGCTGGGAAATTCTTGTTGCGGGTTCTGAGCAAGGAATTGAAGCGGGTCAAGTTGGGCTCAGGCTCATAACAAAAGGAGACAGACAGACTACTGTTTCAAAGGATTGGAACATTGGTGCCGCGTGTATTGCTGATGGAAGGTAATTTATATGCAAATTATTATAAAGGACTATATATATACAGGGCTAGGATCATGTGAGAAGCACTAGGGTAATTAAGAAACGCGAGAAGTATCCTGGACCACACGTTTTTCCTAAGCAAAAATGCATTTTTTTTTCTTTTTTTGGGTATAAACACATGTGTATATTGTCAATCTTTTAACCATACATATGTGTATATACGTGTTTAACATTGAAAAATAAGTATTGTACATCTATGTTTGGTACTAATGTACATATATGTACAAATGTGTATAAATGATTGCATATATATATAAATGAAGATTATGGTTCTAAACATGTTTTTTCTAGTGTGTACATATGTCTAAATACGTGTAAAAATTGAAAAGTATCATACATATATTTTGATAATATACACATATGTATCCCCCCCCCCCAAAAAAAAACACTTAAAAACGTGCGATTAATATATTTTTATATGCATATTATTATCACTTTCAGGTGGCATACAGTTACGGTCACCATTGACGCCGACTTAGGGGAGGCGACTTGCTATTTAGACGGCGGTTTTGATGGATACCAAACAGGGTTACTGTTACGTGTCGGAAACGGCGTTTGGGAGCAAGGAACAGAAGTTTGGGTCGGTGTTAGACCGCCAACCGATGTAGATGCATTTGGGCGGTCCGATAGTGAAGGATCTGAATCCAAAATGCACGTAATGGATCTTTTTCTTTGGGGAAGATGCTTATCCGAAGACGAAATTTCCACTCTTCCTGCCGCCATGGGTTCTACTGAGTACAATATGTTTGATCTCCTCGAAGACAATTGGCAATGGACGGATTCGCCCCCTAGGGTATGTGTTTTTATCACTTTTTACTCTTTGAATTGCCTTTTTTACTATATATTTAGGCCTGTAAACGAACCGGACGATCATGAACTTGTTCGGCTGGAAGTTCGTTTATGTTTGTTTATTTAATAAACGAACGAACATGAACAAATTTTTTTGTTCATTTGACTAAACGAATGAACATGAACACATGCTGTGTTCGTTCATTTATGTTCATTTATTTACGTTCGTTTGTGTTCATTTAAATTTTAATATATACATAAGCAGTTATATTTATATAAATATAAACATAAAAGTGGCTTTATAACTACTTATATGAATATAAAAAATCAGTAATTTGCCTTTCTAGTAAAAAAATAAGCTTTACAATGGAACTTATCGTAATTAATCACTAATTTACATTTAAAAAACTAGTTTTGGTTCGGTTGTCTTGGTGTATTTTGGTCAAGTATGTTCATATGGTTCATTTATGTTATTTCAATTATGTTCATTTGGTTCATTTATGTTATTTCAATTATGTTCATTTGTGTTCGTTTATGTTTCTTAAATTATGTTTGTTTAAGTTTCTTTGTTTATGTCTGTATATGTTCATGAACTGTTCGTTTAGTTTTAAACGAGCGAACATAAACGAACACGAACATACTCATTTTCTTAATGAATGAACATGAACACAAAAAGTTGTTCGATTATATGTTCGTGTTCGGTTAAAGTTAAATGAACGAACGGTTCGTTTACAGGCCTAATTATATTTAGCGAATTGTGTTTTTCTGGTTTAGGTTGATGAATGGGACAGTGATCCTGCTGAGGTGGATTTATACGATAGAGATGATGTAGATTGGGACGGTCAATATTCTAGTGGGAGAAAACGAAGATCAGAACGCGAAGGAATTGTGGTCGATATGGATTCTTTCGCAAGACGATTGAGAAAACCAAGAACGGAAACACGTGAAGGCATCATTCAACGAATGCTGTCAGTTGAACTCGCGGTTAAAGAAAACCTTTTGGCTAAAGGAGAAGCTCACTTTACAGACCAAGAATTCCCGCCAAATGACCGCTCGTTGTTTATAGACCCCGATAACCCGCCTTCTAAATTGCAAGTTGTGTCTAAATGGTCGAAACCAACCGAAATCGTTAACGAAAACCAGTTCGGTTCTAATCCATGCTTATTTTCCGGCGATGCAAATCCTTCTGATGTCTGTCAGGTATGAATCAAAAATTCGTTTGATAAAATTCATTTGGTTTATTTATTTATTTATATATTTTTGCATGTTGTTTAATTGCTTTTGAACAGGGTCGGTTGGGTGATTGTTGGTTTTTGAGTGCGGTTGCTGTTTTGACCGAGGTTTCTAGAATATCGGAAGTTATAATTACACCGGAATATAACGAGGAAGGAATCTACACCGTCCGTTTCTGTATTCAGGTACAGATTCTTTAGAAGTTCTTGATACCGTGTTTGATCGATTATAGAGACAATGCATACATAAGCCACCCAAGTATGTTGTTTACGCAAGAGTAAAGTACATGAATGGTCGTTGTGGTTAACCAAAATTTTGGATTTGAACCCTAGCTTTCTAAAAGTACACGGATAGTCTCTGTGGTTTGCATTTTGTAATATTGCTTTTGCCACATCTAGAGTTATAAAATGACAAAAATGCCCCTTGACGGCTTGACTATAAGGGTGCTTTTGTCATTTTGTATTTTTGGTAGAGTCTTTGATCGAAGTGACAAATTGATACATGGGTGGCTATAGTGTAACCTTTTAAATACTTGAGTGGTTATACACTTATACACACATTATACCTTAATTATTGTATCTAACTTAATGATCTTTATGTATAAAGGGAGAATGGGTCCCGGTAGTTGTTGATGACTGGATACCATGTGAAGCACCGGGAAAACCGGCATTCGCCACAAGTAAAAAGGGGAACGAATTATGGGTATCTTTATTAGAAAAAGCGTATGCCAAACTTCACGGGTCCTACGAGGCTCTAGAAGGCGGGCTAGTCCAAGATGCACTTGTTGACCTAACGGGCGGTGCGGGTGAAGAGATTGACATGAGAAGTTCACAGGCCCAGATTGATCTCGCTAGCGGGAGATTATGGTCGCAGTTACTACGGTTCAAACAAGAAGGATTCTTGTTAGGTGCGGGAAGCCCGTCGGGTTCGGATGTGCATATCTCTTCAAGCGGGATCGTTCAGGGCCACGCGTACTCGTTGTTACAAGTACGAGAAGTTGATGGACATAAACTCGTTCAAATTCGAAATCCGTGGGCTAATGAGGTGGAATGGAACGGACCGTGGTCCGATTCATCACCTGAATGGACGGACAGGATGAAACACAAGCTTAAGCATGTCCCTCGAGTACGTTTATAGACTAAACTTGTATCTATATTTTCGTCCCTGAGGTTTGGCCAGTTTTGCGACTTTCGTCCAAAAGTTTGTTTTTCCGCATTTGGATCCAAAACGTTTGTAATCTTTACCATTTTCATCCGACTCATCAACTCCATCCATTTTTTCTCGGTTGACTTTATTTCTTAAAGTGTGTTTAGTTTAATTAAAAATGCATAAAAAGATGTAATACCCCTGACTCAACCGAGAAAAACGGATGGAGTTAACGAGTCGGATGATAATGGCAAGATTTCAAACCTTTTGGATCCAGATGCGGAAAAAGAAACCTTTGGACGAAAGTCCCAAAACTGGCCAAACCTTAGGGTTGAAAATTGCATTTTACTTTTTATAAATGTTGTATATAATATACATAGGCGACCCAAATATCAATATGATTTCTTATGTTTTTCAAACAGGCAAAAGACGGTATATTTTGGATGTCATGGCAAGATTTCCAGATTCATTTCCGTTCAATTTACGTTTGCCGGGTCTACCCGCCCGAAATGAGATACTCAGTTCACGGTCAATGGCGCGGTTATAGTGCCGGTGGCTGCCAGGATTACGACACGTGGCACCAAAACCCACAATTTAGAATCCGAGCCACTGGTTCAGATGCATCATGTCCTATACACGTCTTCATTACCTTGACTCAGGTAACTCATAAGTGCTTGTTTTTAAACAACTTATTACGCGAGGTAACATTCTTTAGTCGGGTAGTTAATTAGTTATGTAATTCTGTTGGTTTTTAGGGGGTGAGTTTCTCGAGAACGACAGCTGGATTCAGAAACTATCAATCTAGTCATGATTCGATGATGTTCTATATCGGAATGAGAATAATCAAAACACGAGGACGTCGTGCTGCTTATAACATATATTTACATGAGTCCGTAGGTGGGACCGATTACGTAAATTCTCGAGAAATATCTTGCGAGATGGTGTTAGACCCCGACCCGAAAGGTTACACAATAGTACCAACGACAATACACCCGGGAGAAGAAGCACCCTTTGTTCTTTCCGTATTCACCAAAGCATCCATCACCCTTGAAGCTTTATAAACCGCAATGCACAAAGCCGTTTTATGGGTTTAAAATTTTAAAATTGGGACCGGTGAACCGATTTCAAATTGGTGGTCCACAAGCATGGTATATATTGTGTGTTATAAGTGCGGCTGTTGTTTGATGAAGCTTTTCTGGGTGTAGAGAAAGGGTTTTCGGGTTTTGCGTCGGGGTGGGGTGGTGTAAGAATGTAATGATGTAAATGAATAGGAAAAGAGATAGAAAAGTTGAGTTAGAGGGAGGGCACTAGGTGCAGTTTTGAGGGGAGGTTTATATGTCTGCATTATGTACATGTTGACCGCGTTTTTTATTATTGAAATGGAAAATATCCGCTTCTAATTTGACCGTATTCCGGGCCAACCTCTTTCGACGTTGCTTACGCCTTGAATGATTGAACGAGTTAAAACGAAGTAGAAAAACGAGCTAAAATCGGTTAGTGATGAGATAAAAAGATGAATTTGGAATGAGTTGTATCAAGTTTGTGTTGATTATTGAAGATAGATGGTGACAAATGTGGAATTATTAGTATTACTATTAGAAAGATATTCATGTGATCATGTCTATAAGCATTAAATACGTTGAAGTACCTGTTTTATGCTGGTATAAATATCTAAATATTTTGTTTTCTTTTTCATCATACATGAAATTTTCATTGAGCATCTTAAAGTAGGTTTGGTTTATACATTTTAATACATTATATTAATGGTAACCCGTGTTAGTAGTAGTCGCTAGTCGGGCGGTGGGTAGGGACTAGTGATTAATCCGGATGTATTGGGGATTAATCGGCGTCGTTTGTATTTTTACAGCCATGACGGTAACATAAAGTCGGTACTCGAAATTTCTGCACACTTTAAAATTTTGAAAGCAATGCTGTACAAATATAGCAAAAAAATGATTATCTTTAAAATAAGTGTAATGTTCTTAGATTATGAAGAGATTTAGTGCCAAGCTGGCGCCAAGCTGGCGCCAAGCTGGCAAGCTTGTCTATTCGAGTCGGATTTTACACACTGGTGTCAATCCGAGGAGCCAGGATTGTGTCGGGTCCACACAGTGCTTCACCTACGTGGCAAACTGTGTAGAGTGCATGTTTACGTTGACCACCAATCATATTGCATGATAATCCATGTCAAAACAGCTATGCCTCAAAATACATATCGTAATTCGTTATCCAGTACTCTCTCTCTCATATACTTATTACTCGATGATACAAGTACTTATTTTTCCGTCAGATGATGGTTACCGTAAAAAAAATCCCTACCTTATTGAAGGTAATCTCCAAACCTAATTGGTGACAAACATTTGCTTCTTCAGATTATTACTATGATTTCAACATTTAACCATTATCCACCCATAATTATAAAATCAATAAATTTTTATTAATTAAAATAAGAATAGTAATTTATAACTTGTAAGCATAATGTCATGCGCTAAATATTTTAAGGTCGGAATGTTATGGGTTGTGCTTGAACGCTTGGGTTACTAGCTAGTCCGGGACGACCTCAGCGGACAAGAAGGTGTACGTGCATAGTCGTGTCAATGCGACGAACGCACCACTGGTTGAGGGCTGGCGCCACTCTCCTGATGAGTCCAAAGCAGGACAAAACCAGTAATCCACACAAAAAAGCGGGATTGAATGGCTTGTCCCCAAACAACCGAAGATGCCACACGGGGTCGAAAACTAACCCTGTGACAATAAGGTATCAAGTATGTCGATTGTCTTACCAATTCTAGAAGCTAACATAAAATATTCGCGAATGTGAGTTGTAAAGTAACCATGTGTTTGCATTATTAATCATAAGAATAAAGAATATGAGAAATTGGGTGTCAAAAGTCAAAACTTAACAATGTGGATTCTTAATAAATAAGAAAGACAAAGTGATAACATAAAGTGAAACAACTAGGACAAAAGCTAAAGCCTCTAACCCGTTATCTCTACATAAAAGTCTTCCTTTTATTACAAACCAAACTTTGTCCCATAATTTTAACAAACAACTTTTTTTTTTACTTTCACATTACAAAAGATTCATCTAAGCATCATAAAGAAACTTCTAGGTTTTACCATATTTTCACATTACAAAAGAGATTCATGTTAAGTATCATAAAGAAACTTCTAAAACCAAAAATTAATTTTAGTCCTAGAAATAAGTAAAACAACAAGATTAGATAATACATGTGACTAAATTTACGTGCATTTGGGCTATGTGAATGATGCATTAGAACTCACTAATGAGAAACATTTTTTTATAGAAAAACTTAAATAGGGTCCTAATCTAATTAACATTTTCAAGTAACTACAACACATCTTTCACCAAACTTGATTGAGGTGTTCGCGTTAAAGTTGTTTTGAAATAGAATGCGCATAGACAAGGATGTATCTATACTAAGGGAGGAAGGGGGACTCAAGGGTAAGTACTCTAGCCACGACCAACCATCACCCGCAACATCAGATTTGGCTTAAAGTACCAGCTAGTAAGTACTGACGACGCCTACCCATGCCATAAACTTAATTTTTTTATTTTTATTTATTATAAAGTCTCAAAATTAAATTTCATGAATAAAACTTAAAACTTAACATTAAGTAAAAATAAAACCTAAAAGTTAAAACCTTTCATTAAAAAAAAGAGTAAACTGCCAAAATGGTCCCTGAAGTTTAGTCATTTTTGCTACTTTAGTTCAAAACTCAAACCTTTTGAAGCTGAGTCCCTGTGGTTTCAATTTTGTTGTCATTTTCATGCAAAATCAAAATCTGCTAAAAATTTTCAGTTAACATCCAGTTTTTTTGTCTTTTTCCTCCCTTTTAACTGAAAAATTTGACCAGATTTTGCTTTTGGATGAAAATTGCAACAAAATTGAAACTACAGGGATCCAGATTCAAAAGGTATGAGTTTTGGACTTAAATGACAAAAGTGACCAAACCTCAGGGACCATTTGGCAGTTTACTCTTAAATAAAACATATTACTTAAAACATTACATAACATAAAACCTAAAGCATTACATCAAACTTAAACATAGGTCTTAATAATTTGCCATGTCGAAACATGCTCAAAATCCTCGTCGTAGGCGTGTTTGTAGTCCACAAGGGGCACCTGAATAACTTCCGCCTCCGAGAGCTCATTGCGGAGATTTTCCACATTCAAGAACCTTCAATGGAATCTTGAACACTTGAAACGGACAAACGAGAAACGTGAGTCTACTTGATCCACGGTTCGAGTGGTCTCACCAACATGAATACAAAACTGTTGGAACACCCGGTTCCAAAAAGTAGCCCTTCCACTAGGGGATGAGTGTTTGTCATGGACTACGACATAAGACATCGCCAACGCGATGTCTTCCTCTTCGGTTCACAAGATCCTTGCCATTTTAAGATGAGCTTTTTGTAGATGGGAATATAAAATTTAGAAAAGTTTTGGTAGATGAAAATATAAAATTGAGAGAGTTTTGTAGATGAGGTAGATAAATAATGGAATCGTTCGGTTAAATTGAGAAAAATAATAAATTATTTGATTTTTTCTATTAAATTATAAACGGTCCAGCGGTCAAAAAATAGTCATCACGACATAAATAAATCACAAATCATATAACTTTAAAAAATATCATTAAAAAAAATAAAAAAATCTGTGTCTAAAACTAATTCGAAAATCACGGGCAGCGGGCAGCCACCCTTCTCTTATTGTAGGACCACCCCCAAACACACCCTTTCTATAAAACCCTAATTCTCAAACCCTCATATTCACATCATATTCACATCATACATTCTTTCTCAAATTCAAATCACATAAGCATTGCAATGGAGATGAAGATGAAGAACCTTTTCGCCGTAATGCTGGTGATGATGATGATCGCCGTCTCCGCCGCACAAGCTCCGGCACCTGCTCCGACGTCCGACGCCACCGCCGTCGTCCCTGCCGCCGTCGCCGCTGTATCCGCGGTCGTTTACGCCTGCTTCTTTTAATTTAAGTGTTAGTGTTATATTTATTATTATTTATCATATATTATTATTATATATACATACAGCTGTTCTGGTGTTCGATTTGATATGGAGAGAATGTGAGGACGGTTGATTATATATACATTTAATTTTATTTGAGTTTGTTAGATCTGTGAATTTCTGTTTATTGTTTTGATCTGTGTGTTTTGATATTAGTTATTGATATAATGTTTGAATCTTGTTGAAATGTGTGTACAATATTATGTTCGAGAACAGGATAATATATTACATAGTGTTTTCTTGATTAGTGGAGGAGAGACAGTTAAGTTATGGATGAGCAATAACCGAATTGTTAACCGAAACAAAATTGAAAACCGAATTAACTGAAAACGTTTAACCGGAGGAGAGAAAGTGTGGTAACGTATATGAGGAAAAATGAGAAAAAACCGATGGGAATAAGGTTATGTGAGTAGGAGAGATCAAAGATAAAATATGTGTTTTTTGTGTTGTATGAGTTGGGGAAAAAAGAAAAAAAAATTGCCCCTTGTTAGACCACCCGTAATGGGCGTGTTTTTTTTCAAAATTAGCCACCAAACACGGCCAATACTGCCCATCCACCGTCCCCTGGGCGTGTTTCATCTTTTTTTGGTTTTGGCGTGTTTTGAATCACGCGGTTGGGGCGAAAATTTGACCAATCAGATGTAAGCCTCTTTTTCTTGGCTAATTCCTTTTTTTTTAGTTTTTTTTTATTTAATTCTTTACACACTTTTTTAACATAATACCCACATCCCCCACTACACCTATTTTAGAAAAACGCCCAATAATGCCTCTTGCTGACTGGACTGCCACATGGCGGAAAACGCCCAAGGATGGGGACATTATTCACCCTTACCACTACGCATGGTCTTAATGATGCTCTATGTTTTTTTTACCCTTCTTCAACCGAACTGAATCATTCATATATTTCAAACTTTTATATATCCATTTCATGTATTTTATGTTTTATACTTCCATTTTATATATTTTTATACATTCAATTCACGTATTTATACCTCATTTTTAATGTATTCAAACTACCACTTCATGTAATTACATCTCAATTCCAAATAGTTCTAAGACTGCCTCCAATGCTTTCTTTTGGAGGGTTGCACTTAATGACGTGGCGTGTGCACTTGTGAAGGATGCATTGGGGTGGGGTGCACTTAATGGGTCTTGCACTTCATGAAGTGCACTTAAGTGCAGAGAGAGAAAGTGGGTCCAAATAGAGGAGAGAGAGGATGCATGTGGGAAGAATGGGTTGGAGTTAAATAGAGGAGAGAGAGTGCATGTGGAAAAGATAGGTAAAAAGCTGATGTGGCAGTGATGACTAGGATGCATGTAGTAAATGCAGCCTCTTGCATTGCGGACAGTCCCTAGTTAGCTAGGTAGGCGGTTACAAAATCGGCATGTGTATTACAGTTCTATAGCAATGTGTACAAAGTGTGCAATGTAGTTCTAGCAATTTTCGAAATAATAGTGGATCTCAAAATTAACGTTACTTCAATGGTTGATTTTATAGCCTATTGTAATTCAAATTAAAGTAAAGTTTTTAAAGTTCATAACATCATCATGTGAACCGTCTATCCAATTAATTAAGAACTCTAATTTGGACTCATGTAATTAACCAAAATATAGAAGCAAACTTGTGGTCAAATCAGGTAAACAGAAACTTCTGTGGCCCGTACACCCCCTCTATAATTTAATTTTTCAATAATTACAACTTTGAGATATTTTATTATTCATATAATAATATTAAATATACTAAGGTGGTATTTGTTTTTTGGCCAGAAGCACTTCTGGCCACTTATGTCTGCGCCGCGCAGACGCGCGCAGACGTTTGGATGTTGCAGCTTGTTTGTTTTCTCGCAGACCTTTCATTAAAAAAGGTCTGCGAGACCTCTTCACCACGCAGACATGTTCCATCCTCTTCCAACCTCTTCTCCTCTTCTCCCTCCAGCCGACACCACCTCATCTGCCACCACCACCTCCGACACCACCTCCTCCTCCGCCGCCACCACCTCCTCTGCCACCACCACCTCCACCTCCGCCACCCATCTCTCCCTCTCTCTCTTCAGCAGAATCATCTCTCTCTCTCTCTTCAGCAGAATCAACCTCCGACACCCATCATCTCTCTCTCTCTCTCTTCAGCAGAATCATTTCTCTCTCTTCAACACAAATCAACTCCCAACATGTCAAAACCCACCACAGAATCAAGAGAGAGAGAGGGAGCGGCAGGAGAGAGAGGGAAAGAAGAGAGAGATCTGTGATGGCGGTGGTGGAACCCCCAAATCGAACGACGGCAGATGGTGGGTTTTGATGTTCTTCATCTTCAAACAAACCCCCAAATCGAACGACGGCAGATGGTTGTGACGGGGTGGGTGGTTGGGACGGGGGTGGGTGGTTGTGGTGGTGGTGGTGGTGAAGTGGTGGTGGTGGTGAGGCAGATGGTTGTGGCGGTGGTGATGCAGAGAGAGAGAGAGAGAGAACAAGAGCTTTGTGTGT
This sequence comes from Helianthus tuberosus, assembly GCA_030545235.1. Taxonomy (NCBI): domain Eukaryota; kingdom Viridiplantae; phylum Streptophyta; class Magnoliopsida; order Asterales; family Asteraceae; genus Helianthus; species Helianthus tuberosus. The sequence continues at coordinate 10,583,692 of CM060362.1, forward strand.
TTGTGTGTGTTATAAAGATCTTTTTGTAGAATAAAAATAACAAACCCTCTTCTCCTTGCAGACTGCAGACCTTTGGTCCACCTCTTCTCCTGCAGATGCCTGCAGATGTGGTCCGCAGACTGCAGACCTTTTACCTCTTCAAAAACAAACACCATCTAAGTTTACCTAAGCATCTCTCAAGTCTCAACAATAACCTATTAGATTTTAAGGAAAATATATATAAATTAAAAATATAATAACTGATTTAATTTAAAAAATTCTGAAAAACAGGTGCAAAGAGGTAAAGAGTATATGTAACACCTCGAAAATTCACGTCCTATAATGTATTGACACGTGTCATAAGTTTGAACGTGTGAAAGTATACTCTAGAGGGACTAAAGTTGACAAACATGGAATGTATGTGAATATAAAGGGTTCAAAATGTCAACAAGGGATAAATATACTTTACAATAACCCTACATGATGTTTATACCCTTAAACGAATGAATCTTGGATCATACGAAGCTAACTGTGAAAGAAAGTGAGAGAATACAAACTACAGGGGTTAAATGTGTCAACATGTTTAAGTTATACCTCTGAGTGACCTTTTAGCAAACCCGAAGCTTTGTAACGATTAATTATGCTCACTAGAATACATGATAAAATTTTCACCAAGTTTCGTTATCGTATGAGAAAGTTATGATCAAATTCGTATATGAGGGGTTAAAGCGTCAACGTTGAAAATTATGACTTTTCGGGTAAACACAAAGCAAACCAAGGACTTAACAAAATGGGTATAAGTCTTGAAGCCCTTATAGGTAAATTTGGAGGGCTCATAATGCAAGAAATAAAGTGGAATACCCTTTCGAAGGACCAAGAGCCAAGGATGCATTAATGGAAAAGTTTGAAATCTGACCGCATGACTCAGGCGGGCCGCGTAAGCCTTAACAGAAGCTTACGCGGGCCGCGTTCGATCCCCAGATACAGAAAGTTGGGACAACAGCCTGTTTATACGCTATAACCGACTTAAATCAGCTATTTTCACTCCATGGGCGACCCCTAATAATTCCTAGGCACTTAGGGACACTTGTGGGTGATCCATGATCAGTTGTAGCTTTGGTTGTCAACATTCTAATGAGTTTTAAGCACTATAAAAGGCCCTCATGTTGCAACATTGTGATCACACCTTCCATCTGCATTCTTGAAGACTTCTGGAGCTCCAAAGCAGACCCAAGTCACCCCTAGTCGTGCATAGGACTTTGGTAAGTACCCTTGACCCTCCTTAATTGAGTTTTACTTAGTTATTAGCTTAAAAGTCAAGCCGTCGTAATTAACGTTTGACTTAGCGATTAATCATTAATGGTCCAGCGATTAGTCGAATTGAAGGTAGTTATAAGTTGGTAATTATGTGGGCATTAAACCCTTAAAAGGGCACCCTCTGATTCCCACTCTAACTAGGACTTTTGTCGGGTCAAAGTTGTTTATAAAAAGTCAACAGAAACTTAATTTGCGAATTAATAGGTAATTAGCAATGTCGAAGGCATGTAACCTATTTTATCACTCATATAACTTGGTAATAAGTGTAAGAACTGGTCTAAGCTTGTTTGATCCGACAATTTTCTGTTTAGACCCGGTTCGGAACCCAAAGTCGCAAAACTTTGACTTTTGCTTTGACTTCAGATATGACCCGATTTAGATAGGTTTGGAAATGCCTTAGAGCTTCCTTAGGACCAGGCTACATGTTGGTATAACCCTCTGTGGTTGGTTCATTGATTACCCGATTCGTTTACACGTTTCCGTTAAATGCTTAAAGTTGACCATAATGCCCTTTTGACCATAAAACGAGAATTTTGGATATGTGAAAGGACAATAATCTTTGTTACTGATTTATAAACATGTCCCTAAAATTTCACATCAGTTGGATGTCTAGATTAGGAGTTATGCCCAATAGCGTAATTAGAAAGCTTTTTGTTAATTAAACGACGCAATTAGCATAACGCCTATCTAAACCCAATTTTTGACACCAAACCTTTTAACCACTGATGTAATATAATATTTTGAGAATTGTAAAGATTTTTAATTATTTTTAACCTGCTCATAACCTAAGGTTATGGCCTTGATTCGGTAAATACTGATTATACCCTTTTCGGTCATAAAATGAGTTCTACATAATATTTTGACACCAATCCAATTGCTACTGATTTTAAATAATAAATAAATTATTTTGAACTTTATAACCTGATCAGAAAACTCAGATTTCTGGTATAACTCGGAAATCGCTTAAAATGGCTTTTTAAGCGTATTAAACGCATAGTTTGGGTTTAAAACCATTTTGTCATAAAAGACTTATTACCAACTGATATGACCTATTAAAATAAGTTATTTTACTGATGTATTCAGACCCGAATCTCATAATTTCACTTAACCTCTTTTATAACCTTTAAAATGACCAAAATACCCCTTCGGGGCTTAAATTAAGATTAAACTCGTTTTGGGCATAATGGAAGGTATCCTACTGATATCACAACATATTTAAGGCATATTAACTTAGGAAACCTGTAAATGACTCTCCTGGTTACCCGTTACGCTTATTGCGCGTTCGGTTTATGTAACTAGTTTGCATAAATTAGCCGAAACGGGTCAAACCTTATCATTTTTATCTCAAAATCCAGAGTGTGTTTAGTTTACCCATATTATACAAGTCTTCAAACTTGTCGGGTCTAAATCACATTCTATTCCGGTCTTCGCTTAATCGTGCGTTTGAACCGTATCTTTCTTTAAAACTAACCGGTCTAAGTTTAGGCTTAATTAAAGACCCGTTAGGATTCTAATAGGCTATTATAAACCTTCGTTCCAGAATAGGAGACCCGGTAAAAGCTACACGCACTTGCTATTTTGTGATTGATACTTGCAAAGGTAAATACTTTTAACTTATTTTCCCTATACGGGCTTGGGGTATGGTATATAAAATACCGCTTGGTCGGACATTGAATCTTTAATCGAATAGAGGTTAAATCATTGATATGTTCCGTTTTGAAATGTTTTGTTTGCTTAAAGCCTTTGGGGGGTTAATGACCATGTCCCGGATATCCTTGGCATCATCTTACGAGATGGCCACGACCTGAGCACGGGGTGTAGGCGTACACCCGTCAGTGCCAAAAATAAATAAATAATGTGGTGTGTCTATTGATCTTTAACCCGGTCTACGGAACGGGCTACTGAACGCATAAGAAACATGTAATTCTTTTACAAGATTATATTCAAATAATTATCCCAAGTTATAAAAAGTTTGTGCCACGTGCATTCAAATCAATTTTATTAAACCTTTTCAACTGAGTCAGTTATTTGTATTTACCAGTGTAAACTGACGTAATTTCCCAAAAAGGTTAAGTGCAGGTACTACGCGAACTAGGCTGGCTTTCTCCTAGCGTCCACAATAAGTCTCGCAAGCTTGGATGTCAAAACTGTTGAACAATGTTTCCTATTTATTTTGATCCACCTGTGGATTATTTTCAACTGTTTGTGATACTTGATATTACAATTATATTCGGTTGAAATATATCTATCTTTGCTTCCGCTGTGCATATTAAATATTGTGTTGTTTGACTATTATGTTACCAACCACGTCACGATACTCCCTATAACACCTCGAAAATTCACGTCCTATAATGTGTTGACACGTGTCATATGTTTGAACGTGTGAAAGAATGTTATGAAAGGATTAAAGTTGACAATCATGGAAAGTATGTGAATATACGAGTTCTAAATGTCAACAGTGAATAAATATATTGTACATTAACCCTACATGATGTTATAGCGTCAAACGAATAAATCATGGATCATGCGAAGCTAAAAGTGAGAGATTACAAACTACAGGGGTTAAATGTGTCAACATGTTTAAGTTATACCTCTGAGTGACCTTTTGACAAACCCTAAGCTTTGTAACGGTTAATTATGCTCACTAGAATGCACGATATAAATTTCATAAAGTTTCGTTATCGTATGAGAAAGTTATAATCAAATTCGTATGCGAGGGGTTAAAGCGTTAACATTGAAAGTTATGACTTTTCGGGTTAACCAGAAATGTCCAGGGACTTGGCAAAGTGGGTACAAGTCTTAAGGCCCTTGTAGATAAATAATAAGGGGTCAAAGTGCAAAAATATAAGCTAGTTGACCTTTCGAAGAGCCAAGGGACAATATGCAAAAACTTGAAAATGTGAAAGCTGACAACAGGTCTCAGGCGGGCCGCGTAAAGGTTAACAAGACTTTACGCGGGCCGCGTCAATCGCCCAGATGCAGAAAAAGAAGACAGCAGCCTGTAATCGCGCATAGCCGACCTTTAACAGATATTATCACAATGTGGGCGACCCCTAAACAGTCCTAGACACTTAGGGACACTTGTGGATGAGTTGTGGTCAGTTGTAGACTTGTGTGTCAACAATCTATGGTGATTTGATCACTATAAAAGGCCATGAGTTGCAACCAAGTTCTTCACACCTTCCATCTGCACATTGGAGCATTTCTGGAGCTAAGGACTTCTCTCTAAGCTTCACATTTCGTGCATAGGACTTCAGTAAGTTTGCTAATCCTTCCTTAGTTAAGTTTTTGCTTAGTTTTAGCTTAAAAGTCAAACCGTCGTAATTAACGGTTGACTTCAAGATTAATCACTAATGGTCCAGTGATTAGTCGAATTGAAAGTAGTTATAAGTTGGTAATTATGTGGGTAAACCCTTAAAAGGGTTCCCCCTGATTCCCACTCTAACTAGGTCAAATGTCGGGTCAAACTTGTAAATAAAAAGTCAACAGAATGCTTAATTTCTAATTTAAGCATAATTAGAAATGTAGACCACATACAACCTGTTTGATCATTAATATAACTTGGTAATTAGTGTAAGGACATGTCTAAACATGTTCAACCCGACAATTTACTGTTTAGACCCGGTTCGGAACCGAAAGTCGCAAAGCTTTGACTTTTGCTTTGACTTCAGTCCTGACCCGTTTAGGCATGTTTTAGAAATGCCTCAGAGCTTTAATTGGACTAGGTTACATGCTAGTATAACCCTCTGTGATTATACACCTTGGTTCATTAGTTATCCAATTAATATGCATATTTCCGTTAATTGCTCATATGTTGACCTTTATGCCCTTTTCACCTTAAAACGTGATTTATGAAAATGTAAAAGTGTAGAAACCTTACTTGCTGATATATAAACTTGTATGCAAAGTTTGACATCATTTTGAGGTGTAGATTGAGAGTTATGCTCATTAGCGTAATTATGAAGCTTTATGTTAATTAAACGGCGTAATTAGCGTATAGCCTAATTAAACTCACTTTTCGATATCAAACTTCTTACCCACAGATGTAATATATTATTTTGGGATTTTTGAAGATTTTTAATTAATTTTAGGCTGAGCATAACTTATAGTCGAAGGCTTAATCCGGTAATTGTCGGTTTTGCCCTTACGGGCCATAAAATGAGTTTTACATATCTAATCGACTCCAAACCTTTTTCTACTGATCTTAAATGATAAATAAATTATTTTAAGCCTTCTGGAATAATAAAAATATCAGCTTTATGTATCGAACCCGGAAATGGCTTCTAATCGCCTTATTAAGCGTTTTTAACGCATAGTATGTATTAAAACTATTTTAAACATACAAGGGTTGATACCTACTGATATTTTGGGTAAATTATAATATTTTAACAGTAAGCAAAAGTTGTTAAACTCAGACTTCGGTTTTGAGCTTTCCGACTTATGTGAAATTACCAAAATGCCCTTACGGTGCATAGTTTGGTTATAATTGATAAATTTCACATATATACTTTACCCTACTGTTATAAATTAGTAAACTAAGTGTTTTTGCTGATTATATCAGACCTGTAACTCAGGTAACACTTAAACTCTTTTATAACCTTTTAAATGACCAAACTACCCCTACGGGGCATAGTTTGTGTTTAAATTAGTTTCGGGAATAATAAAAGACATCTTACTGATGTCACAACATATTTGAAGCATATTAACTTAGGAAACCTGTATATGGCTCTTACGGATACCCGTTACGCTTATTACGCGTTCGGTTCGGTTTATGTAACTAGTTTACATAAATTAGCCTAAACGGGTCAAACCTTATCGGTTTTATCTCAAAATCCAGAATGTGTATGAAATACCCATATTAAGCAAGTCTCCGAACTTGTCGGGTCTAAATCACATTCTATCCGGTCTTCGCTTAATCATGCGTACGAACCGTATCTTTAAAACTAACCGGTCTAAGCTTAAGCTTAACTAAAGACCCGTTAGGATTCTAATAGGTTATTATAAATCTTTGTTCTAGAATAGGAGACCAGTAAAAGCAACTTGCATTTTTCTTATTGTGATTATTACATTGCTCAGGTAAATACTTTTAACTTCTTTTCCCTATACGGGCTAGGGTTACGGTATATAAAATACCGCTTGGTCGGACATCAAATATTCCATCGTTTGGTGGTTAATTGAATAATTTGATCGGTCCGTTTAAACAGTTTTGTTTACTTAAAAGCCTTTGGGGGGTTAATGACCATGTCCCGGATATCCCTGGCATCATTTTACGAAATGGCCACGACTTAAGCGCGGGGTGTAGGCGTACACCCGTCAGTGCACAAAAGAATAATGTGGTGTGTCTATTGATCTTTAACCCGGACACGATCCGGGCTACTGAACGCATAAGGAACATGTAATTCGTTCACAAGATTATATATTTAAATAATTCTCCCAAGTTATAAAATGTTTATGCCACGTGCATCCAAATAAATTTTTAATCATTTTCCAAAATGAGTCAGTTGATTGTATTTACCAGTGTAAACTGACGTATTTTCCCAAAAAGATTAAATGCAGGTACTAAGCGTAATTGGCTGGGATTTCTCCTTAGCATCGATAGAAGTCTCGCAAGGTTAAGATGCCTAAAGTCTGTTGAACTATTGTTTCCATTTTATTTTCGATCCGTCTGTGGATAAACAATCGACAGTTGTGATATTTGATATTACAATCTATTATTCGGTTGAATTATATCTTACATTTGCTTCCGCTGTGCATATTAAATATTGTGTTGTTTGACTATTATGTTGCCAACCACGTCACGATACTCCCCACCTGGCCCACCGGTGACACGTGGAAATTGGGGTGTGACAGGTTAGTATCAGAGCCAACACTGAGTGAATTAAACACTAGCCTTTTGTGTTTAATCTCAGTTACTCAATTGCACATTTCTAAACTTTCAAGTCTAGACATATAACATAGGACAATTTCTGCTTTGTTTTGTGCTGTCCTTAATTTTATATATTTTTGTTGTTATCTCATGTTATAATGACAGGATTTGAGAATGCCGCCAAGATTCTTTCGACGTAGAGGAAGAGGCAAGGGGCCAATCACCGCCCCCAATGACGACGTGGCAGGACCTTCGCATATGCGAGCTCCTTCCACCACCGAGAGTGACGATCCTCGACAGAACCGGAGGAACCTTTTCGAGCCGGCTAGACGGTCGGTTTCGCACAGTTCGACACCTCCCGTACATAACTCATATGGGCCATATTCGGAAAATGAGCCCAACAACCCACAACCTTCCTACATACCTTTACAGCGATCCCTATCGCACCATTCCTTTGGTGACCCTACACCTGCTTTTAGGGGCCGGTTTAACCCGACAAACTTCCTACAAGAACCAGTGGGTTTTAACCCATTGGGTCCAGAGGATCATTTCTCTGGCGATCATGCGAAAGATATGGACGAGGACACAGACCCCGTCGAGCCAGCCAGTGGTACACCGAACCATCCCATCGAGATTTCGGATGGATCTTCTTTCCACGGATCACCCTATGGTGGTCCAGACAGCTTTCAGGCAAGGTTTACTCAGCACGAGTGGTACTTCACACCCTCGCATCATTCGTCGCCTCATCAGCAGCAGCAGCAGGATCCCTCTGTGGATTCACGGTTAGTGGCAGTCACGCCACCGCCTCCACCACCACCAGTTAATCAGGCACCTCCACAACCGCCGAGGCATAGGAGGACAGGCGCACGTATGTCTGCGCGAGCGGGGGATTTCCATTTCAGCTCCCCACGCCAATCAAGTGGCAGTCATTACCCGCCACATCAGGAAGACCCACAGATGGGTGGGCCTTCGCACCCAGTTGCACCGCAACCACCACCTATGGGTTTTGATAACCCGATTCCGGCATACACGGGTTCCATGGCGTATAACCCGTTTGAGCAGCCGATGCACACCAACTACAACTACGCCGAAGCCGACCCATACTTGGTAGCGGCTAACTATAACACCCACCATCCGGAAGGACTGTATGGAGATCCATGGGGAGTAGGGTACCCAACTCATGGGTACCAGATACCTGCCAGACCTATAATACGGATGCAATCGCAGCCGCCACGGTTTTCTCCCCCAGAACGGGAGGAAATTCTTCAGAGACTGGACCAGGTCGAGAAAGACTTTCACCGTGAACTCAGGGAGCGACAGACCTTCTTCCAAGGATTGACAAGCCTAATAAAAGGGAAGAGCAAGAAGGACCATTGAATCCTTCCACTGTTGTTGTCATTCTCCTTGTATCATTTGAGCCCCTGCGTGGGCCTGTCTTGCTGTATTAACCCCTGTGTGGGTATGTATGTTTGCTTGTTGTGACCCCTGCGTGGGTCTATCTTTCTGTTAACCCCTACGAGGGTATGTTATTGTTTAAGTCCCTGCGTTGACTATTATATTATTTGTGTAAGTCCCTGCGTGGACTATTATGATGTTTGTTGATTAAGCCCCTGCGAGGGTAAGTCCTTGCTTAAACCCCTGCGTGGGTAAGTTTGGTTACTAAAAAGTCCCGTTTAGGGCGACGTGTAATCTATGATTAATTAATGGAATGTTATGTTTATAAATTTCATTTTTGGTTATTATCTGCATAAATAGATTATATATTAAATAAATAAATCAAAACCATTCCTTTTGATAATAATCTGCCTATTAAATATTGAATAAGAATCTTAAGAGTGAAACCTAGCCTGAGTGTCATTATGAAAACCTGGCCATGATGGTAAGACCTGTGTAAAAGATTCAAATCCCTGTTAACATCTGTAAACATGTTAACACTCCTGGCAGATGTGATTCGTTAAAATCACACACGTCATTTATACAAGGATTCTTTAAAAGATTCCTAACCCAATTTAATGATATCTGAATCATGGGTTTAGATCATCAATTGAGATGATCATATTTTGACCATACGTGGTAATATAATGCCTACGGGCCTTGCTCATTTCTACATGAGCCAAAAGACAGTGGTAGCGATGACTCCCTGTCTGAAAAAGGTAATGAACTATGTTAAAACCTTCATGCATTGATTCTCTGAAATCATAGCTTAAAATTTATAAATGTCCTTGTGACTAGGCCTTTTGTGCCACTAATAAAACTGTAATTGTTTTATAATTAGGATAAGTTATATTAAAATCCTAAATAAATATGATTAATAAAATTAACCAAATATGGTCTCTGTTTACCATGGTTAATGAATTACCCTAAGGGGCAATTCCATAATAAACTCCCAAATAAACTATTATCCTTGTTTTCTGTAACAGTTCAATTAAATGGCTAACTCGGATGAGATAAACAGCCACCCAGTGGAGAATAATGATAACGCCCGAATAAATTTAACGGGTGCTGAATTGAAAGCGTTGGCAGACGACGCTGTTACAAAGGCCTTACAGCGGCAGTATGAAGAATATAGTGGGACTCGAAGTAGGACCCTATCTACACCGCATACAAAGCCACCTCCTAAGAAGGATGAACCCAAGAAAGATGATGATCGACACTCCTCAAAGCACCACAGTGCTCCATCTCAACATATTGTATTGAATCAAGGACCCCGTGAGAAGGGTTGCTCCTATAAATACTTTGTTTCGTGTAAGCCCAGGGATTTCACTGGGGAAAAAGGAGCCATTGACTGTATGACATGGCTAGACGAGATGGACACAGTTGTGGATATCAGCGGATGTGCTGAGAGGGATATAGTCAAGTTTGTATCGCAATCATTTAAAGGCGAAGCCTTGGCCTGGTGGAGATCGCTGATCCAAGCCACCGGGAAGAATCCCCTGTATAACATGTCTTGGGAACAATTCGTTGCCCTCATCAGGGAAAATTACTGCCCCCAGCATGAGGTGGAGAAGATAGAGTCTGATTTTCTATCATTGGTGATGACAAACCTTGACTGTCAAGCTTACCTCACGAGCTTCAACACAATCTCCCGGTTGGTTCCGTATTTAGTGACCCCGGAACCCAAGCGTATAGCTCGTTTCATCGGGGGTTTAGCCCCGGAGATAAAGGCAAGCGTGAAGGCCTCTAGACCGACTACTTTCAGATCGGTGGCTGATATATCCTTGTCACTCACTTTGGACGCGGTCAGGCAAAGATCGTTGAGGAACAAGGATGCTGATAAAAGAAAACGTGAAGATGATAATTCACGGAGGTCAAACAAGAAGCACCGTGGAAACGGTGACAACAAGAAGGGGTCTGAGTCAAGGAAAGATGGGCATCAGTCTGGTGAGAAGCCCAAGTGCAAAATTTGCAAGAAACAGCACCTTGGAAAGTGCAGACTCGACTCGAACTCGCAGAATCACTCAAGAACTTTTGCTTGCGGGTTATGCAAGTCCAAGGATCACAAGACCTTGGATTGTAAAAAGCTGAAAGATGCAACTTGCTACAGCTGTAATGAGAAAGGGCACATCAAAACCAACTGCCCTAAATACGCCAAGAAGCCTGAAGAGGCCAAGAAGACAAATGCTAGAGTCTTTAGAATGGATGCAAAAGAAGCGGTTCTAGACGACAACGTTATTACAGGTACTTTCCTTGTAAATGATGTCTATATGCAAGAGTACTCTTTGATTCAGGCGCTGATAAGTCTTTCGTAGATCATAAATTTTGCAAATTGCTGAATTTACCTGTCAAAACCTTGAGTATAAATTATGAGGTAGAGTTAGCAGATGGCACATTAGAAACCGTCTCAACTGTGTTAGATGGATGTGTTATATCCATTAAGAACCACTCTTTTCCTCTGTCTCTACTTCCCTTTAAGTTGGCCGGTTTTGACATAGTTTTGGGTATGGACTGGTTATCTCGTAACCAGGCCCAAATCGTCTGCAACAGAAAGCAAGTGGTAATAAAGACTCCGTCTGGTGAATCACTTACCATTCGGGGAGATACCCAGTATGGGCTGCCTGAGCAGGTGACTATGCTCAAGGCTTCAAAGTGTTTAAAGAAGGGTTGTGTCATCTACATGGCACAAGTGATTATTGATGAGCCTAAACCGAAGTTGGAAGACATCCCTGTCATTTCTGAATACCTAGAAGTTTTTCCTGAAGAACTACCTGGTTTACCACCAGATAGGCAAGTGGAATTCAGAATTGACATCATCCCTGGAGCAGCACCAGTTGCTAGAGCACCTTATAGGCTGGCACCAACAGAAATGAGGGAATTGAGAACACAACTGGATGAATTGCTAGCTAAAGGTTTCATTAAACCTAGTTCGTCTCCTTGGGGAGCACCAGTCCTATTTGTCAAGAAGAAGGATGGGTCGATGCGTCTGTGCATCGATTATCGTGAGCTTAATAAGGTCACGATAAAGAATAGGTATCCTTTGCCTAGGATCGATGATTTGTTCGATCAATTGCAAGGAGCAAGTTATTTATCGAAGATTGACTTGAGGTCAGGCTACCATCAACTGAAGGTTAGAGATGAAGACGTACACAAAACTGCATTTAGGACTCGTTATGGTCATTACGAGTTCCTAGTGATGCCTTTTGGGCTCACCAATGCACCTGCCGCGTTCATGGATCTCATGAATCGCGTTTGCAAGCCTTACTTAAATAAATTCGTCATCGTTTTCATCGACGACATTCTTATCTACTCGAAGAACCAAGCTGACCATGAGGAACACCTTCGCTGTATTCTCAAACTCCTGCATCAGGAAAAGCTCTACGCCAAATTTTCCAAGTGTGAATTTTGGCTTCGAGAAGTCCAATTCCTTGGACATGTGGTGAGTGAGCGTGGTATCCAAGTGGATCCCGCTAAGGTTGAAGCAGTTATGAACTGGCAAGAGCCAAAGACGCCTACAGAGATTCGTAGCTTCCTAGGATTGGCAGGATATTACAGGCGTTTCATCGAAAAATTTTCAAGGATTGCTGCACCCTTAACTTCCTTGACCAAGAAGAAAGTAAAGTTCGTTTGGGGCCCTAAGCAGCAAGAGTCCTTTGATATCCTAAAACAAAAGTTGAGCAACGCCCCAGTACTGACATTGCCAGATGGAATAGAAGATTTCGTAGTTTACTGCGATGCATCACACACTGGCATGGGGTGTGTGCTTATGCAGAAAGGCAAGGTTATTGCCTATGCATCACGACAGTTAAAAGTGCATGAAAAGAATTACACCACCCACGACTTGGAGTTGGGTGCCGTTGTATTCGCACTAAAAATGTGGAGGCATTATTTATATGGTATCAAATGTGTGATCTATTCTGATCACAAGAGCCTCCAGCACCTGTTTAATCAGAAGGATTTAAACATGAGGCAACGCCGTTGGATGGAGACTTTAAATGATTATGATTGTGAAATCAGATATCATCCCGGCAAGGCGAATGTAGTCGCTGATGCCTTGAGTCGAAAGGAAAGGGTGAAACCCATCCGAATCAATGCCAAGCGCATGGAAATAAAGAACAGTTTGACTGAAAGGTTGTTAGCTGCACAGAAGGAAGCTGTGTTGGAAGCTAACTATCCTAACGAAAAGCTAGGGGTAACTGAGGAGCAGTTAACTCTTAGCAAGGACGGAATTCTAAGATTAAATGGACGAATATGGGTTCCAATTTATGGAGGACTTCGAGATGTCATCCTCCAGGAAGCCCATAGTTCCAAATACTCTGTTCATCCTGGAGCTGATAAAATGTACCAGGATCTAAGGGCAAACTATTGGTGGATAGGCTTGAAAAAGTCTGTAGCTGCCTATGTAGCTAAGTGCTTGACTTGTGCGCAAGTCAAAGCAGAACATCAAAAGCCATCAGGCTTGCTACAACAGCCTGAACTTCCTACATGGAAGTGGGAAATGGTAACCATGGATTTTATCACCAAGTTACCTAAGACAAGGAAAGGAAATGATACAATATGGGTTATAGTTGATAGATTGACTAAGTCAGCACATTTCTTACCCATCAAGGAGACTTATAGCTCCGACATGTTAGCCCAGTTGTACGTTGATAAGATTGTAGCCTTACATGGCATACCTGTGTCTATTATCTATGACCGAGATACTAGATACACGTCACATTTTTGGAAGAGTTTCCAACAATCTTTGGGCACACGTTTGAAATTTCAGTACAGCTTACCACCCTCAGACTGACGGACAGAGTGAGCGTACCATCCAAACATTGGAAGACATGCTACGTGCATGTGTAATTGATTTAGGTGGTAGTTGGGATAACCACCTGCCCTTGATTGAGTTCTCCTACAACAATAGCTACCACACCAGCATTAAGGCTGCGCCTTTTGAGGCCTTATACGGTAGAAAGTGTAGAACGCCAGTTTATTGGGCGGAAGTTGGAGATGTCCAATTATCAGGACCAGAGATAGTCTTTGAAACGATGGACAAGATTCTCCAGATTCATGACCGTCTCAAAGCTGCCCGAGATAGGCAGAAGAGTTACGCAGATCCAAAGCGTAAATCCTTTCACTTCGAAGTAGGTGACAAGGTATTGCTTAAAGTATCACCCTCGAAGGGAGTGATGCGATTTGGTAAGAAAGGCAAGCTAAGCCCGAGATACATAGGACCTTTCGAGGTTATCGAACGTGTCGGGTCAGTTGCCTATAAGTTAAACTTACCTGAAGAGCTCAGTGGAATTCACAATGTGTTCCACATCTGCAATCTAAAGAAGTGTTTCGCTGATAAATCACTGGTTATACCACATACAGATGTGCATATAGATGAGAGCTTAAAATTTGTGGAAAAACCATTGTCGATTGAAGATCGACAGGTTAAGAAGCTTCGAAGGAAGCATGTGCCTATTGTAAAGGTCAAATGGGATGCCCGCAGAGGACCCGAATATACGTGGGAGGTTGAGTCCATGATTAAAGAAAAGTACCCTTATTTATTTCAGTAAATCTCGGGGTCGAGATTTCTTTTAAGGGGGTGAGGATGTAACACCTCGAAAATTCACGTCCTATAATGTGTTGACACGTGTCATATGTTTGAACGTGTGAAAGAATGTTATGAAAGGATTAAAGTTGACAATCATGGAAAGTATGTGAATATACGAGTTCTAAATGTCAACAGTGAATAAATATATTGTACATTAACCCTACATGATGTTATAGCGTCAAACGAATAAATCATGGATCATGCGAAGCTAAAAGTGAGAGATTACAAACTACAGGGGTTAAATGTGTCAACATGTTTAAGTTATACCTCTGAGTGACCTTTTGACAAACCCGAAGCTTTGTAACGGTTAATTATGCTCACTAGAATGCACGATATAAATTTCATAAAGTTTCGTTATCGTATGAGAAAGTTATGATCAAATTCGTATGCGAGGGGTTAAAGCGTTAACATTGAAAGTTATGACTTTTCGGGTTAACCAGAAATGTCTAGGGACTTGGCAAAGTGGGTACAAGTCTTAAGGCCCTTGTAGATAAATAAGAAGGGGTCAAAGTGCAAAAATATAAGCTAGTTGACCTTTCGAAGAGCCAAGGGACAATATGCAAAAACTTGAAAATGTGAAAGTTGACAACAGGTCTCAGGCGGGCCGCGTAAAGGTTAACAAGACTTTACGCGGGCCGCGTCAATCACCCAGATGCAGAAAAAGAAGACAGCAGCCTGTAATCGTGCATAGCCGACCTTTAACAGATATTATCACAATGTGGGCGACCCCTAAACAGTCCTAGACACTTAGGGACACTTGTGGATGAGTTGTGGTCAGTTGTAGACTTGTGTGTCAACAATCTATGGTGATTTGATCACTATAAAAGGACATAGTTGCAACCAAGTTCTTCACACCTTCCATCTGCACATTGGAGCATTTATGGAGCTAAGGACTTCTCTCTAAGCTTCACATTTCGTGCATAGGACTTCAGTAAGTTTGCTAATCCTTCCTTAGTTAAGTTTTTGCTTAGTTTTAGCTTAAAAGTCAAACCGTCGTAATTAACGGTTGACTTCAAGATTAATCACTAATGGTCCAGTGATTAGTCGAATTTAAAGTAGTTATAAGTTGGTAATTATGTGGGTAATAAACCCTTAAAAGGGTTCCCCCTGATTCCCACTCTAACTAGGTCAAATGTCGGGTCAAACTTGTAAATAAAAAGTCAACAGAATGCTTAATTTCTAATTTAAGCATAATTAGCAATGTAGACCACATACAACCTATTTGATCATTAATATAACTTGGTAATTAGTGTAAGGACATGTCTAAACATGTTCAACCCGACAATTTACTGTTTAGACCCGGTTCGGAACCGAAAGTCGCAAAGCTTTGACTTTTGCTTTGACTTCAGTCCTGACCCGTTTAGGCATGTTTTAGAAATGCCTCAGAGCTTTAATTGGACTAGGTTACATGCTAGTATAACCCTCTGTGATTATACACCTTGGTTCATTAGTTATCCAATTAATATGCATATTTCCGTTAATTGCTCATATGTTGACCTTTATGCCCTTTTCACCTTAAAACGTGATTTATGAAAATGTAAAAGTGTAGAAACCTTACTTGCTGATATATAAACTTGTATTCAAAGTTTGACATCAGTTTGAGGTGTAGATTGAGAGTTATGCTCATTAGCGTAATTATGAAGCTTTATGTTAATTAAACGGCGTAATTAGCGTATAGCCTAATTAAACTCACTTTTTGATATCAAACTTCTTACCCAATGATGTAATATATTATTTTGGGATTTTTGAAGATTTTTAATTAATTTTAGGCTGAGCATAACTTATAGTCGAAGGCTTAATCCGGTAATTGTCGGTTTTGCCCTTACGGGCCATAAAATGAGTTTTACATATCTAATCGACTCCAAACCTTTTTCTACTGATCTTAAATGATAAATAAATTATTTTAAGCCTTCTGGAATAATAAAAATATCAGCTTTATGTATCGAACCCGGAAATGGCTTCTAATCGCCTTATTAAGCGTTTTTAACGCATAGTATGTACTAAAACTATTTTAAACATACAAGGGTTGATACCTACTGATATTTTGGGTAAATTATAATATTTTAACAGTAAGCAAAAGTTGTTAAACTCAGACTTCGGTTTTGAGCTTTCCGACTTATGTGAAATTACCAAAATGCCCCTACGGTGCATAGTTTGGTTATAATTGATAAATTTCACATATATACTTTACCCTACTGTTATAAATTAGTAAACTAAGTTTTTTTGCTGATTATATCAGATCTGTAACTCAGGTAACACTTAAACTCTTTGATAACCTTTTAAATGACCAAACTACCCCTACGGGGCATAGTTTGTGTTTAAATTCGTTTCGGGCATAATAAAAGACATCTTACTGATGTCAAAACATATTTGAAGCATATTAACTTAATAAACCTGTATATGGCTCTTACGGATACCCGTTACGCTTATTACGCGTTCGGTTCGGTTTATGTAACTAGTTTACATAAATTAGCCTAAACGGGTCAAACCTTATCGGCTTTATCTCAAAATCCAGAATGTGTATGAAATACCCATATTAAGCAAGTCTCCGAACTTGTCGGGTCTAAATCACATTCTATCCGGTCTTCGCTTAATCATGCGTACGAACCGTATCTTTAAAACTAACTGGTCTAAGCTTAAGCTTAACTAAAGACCCGTTAGGATTCTAATAGGTTATTATAAACCTTTGTTCCAGAATAGGAGACCAGTAAAAGCTACTTGCATTTTGCTTATTGTGATTATTACATTGCTCAGGTAAATACTTTTAACTTATTTTCCCTATACGGGCTTGGGTTACGGTATATAAAATACCGCTTGGTCGGACATCAAATCTTCCATCGTTTGGTGGTTAATTGAATAATTTGATCGGTCCGTTTAAACAGTTTTGTTTACTTAAAAGCCTTTGGGGGGTTAATGACCATGTCCCGGATATCCCTGGCATCATTTTACGAAATGGCCACGACTTAAGCGCGGGGTGTAGGCGTACACCCGTCAGTGCACAAAAGAATAATGTCGTGTGTCTATTGATCTTTAACCCGGACACGATCCGGGCTACTGAACGCATAAGGAACATGTAATTCGTTCACAAGATTATATATTTAAATAATTCTCCCAAGTTATAAAATGTTTATGCCACGTGAATCCAAATAAATTTTTAATCATTTTCCAAAATGAGTCAGTTGATTGTATTTACCAGTGTAAACTGGCGTATTTTCCCAAAAAGATTAAATGCAGGTACTAAGCGTAATTGGCTGGGATTTCTCCTTAGCATCGATAGAAGTCTTGCAAGCTTAAGATGCCTAAAGTCTGTTGAACTATTGTTTCCATTTTATTTTCGATCCGTCTGTGGATAAACAATCGACAGTTGTGATATTTAATATTACAATCTATTATTCGGTTGAATTATATCTTACATTTGCTTCCGCTGTGCATGTTAAATATTGTGTTGTTTGACTATTATGTTGCCAACCACGTCACGATACTCCCCACCGGGCCCACCGGTGACACGTGGATATTGGGGTGTGACACTCCCCCACCGGGCCCACCGGTAATACGTGGAAATATCGGGGTGTGACAGGTTGGTATCAGAGCCAACATTGAGTGAATTAAACACTAGCCTTTTGTGTTTAATCTCAATGACACAATTGCACATTCCTAAATTTTCAAGTCTAGACAAAGAACATAGGACAAATCCAAATTTGTTTTTATTTTAACTTTGTCCTTTATATATATTTCTTGTTGTTATCTTTGTTTATATTGACAGGTTTAATAATGCCGCCAAGATTCAGGAGAGGAGGACGAGGCAAGGGGCCAATCACTGCCCCCAATGATCACGAGGCCGGGCCTTCTCACCGGCGAGCTCCTTCTACTACTGCGAGTGCCGATCCTCAGGGAAACAGGAGGAACCTTTTTGAGCCCGCTAGACGGTCTGTCTCGCACAGTTCAACACCTCCCTATCGTCATTCTTTTGGTCCGCACTCGGAAAACGAGCCCGAAAACCCACAGCCTTCATATATACCTCTCCAGCGATCCCTTTCGCACAATTCCTTTGGCAACCCCACTCTTGTTTTTCAGGGCCGGTTTAACCCGGCAAACTATATTCAAGAACCAGTGTGTTTTAACCCATTGGGACCAGAGGATCACTTCTCGGAAGACAATGCAATGGACATGGACGAGGACACGGATCCCGTCGAACCTGCAACCGGAACCCCCAACCATCCTATTGAGGTCTCTGATGGTTCATGTAACGACTCACACAAAAATGTCCTAAAAATGTTCTGTAAATATAAACCCGGACCTTGATGTAACAAACCTCATTAAAAGTCCTATTTATTTTATTATTTTATCCAATAGGAAACTATAATTAAGAGACCCAAGTGATTCTACGCAAACCCTAAAATTATCAGAACAATCCGAATCAGGATCAGGGCCCCTAACACTCAGGGGGGCATTCCCTACTCAACGATTATCCATATAACTTATTATAAAAATCGAATTTATCAATTCTATCGACTCAGCAGGCCTAGTCCCACACGTGGCTACTCTACAAGAAAAACGTGTCCCTTACGGACCGTAAGGGACTATGCTTACGGTCCGTAAGCATGATCAAAATCGTGTATAAATAGAGGACATTGGCACTTGAATTCTGGAATTCGTTCGACGAAGAAATTCGCTTCAGGCACCGATATATCGTCTGTTTATCACAATTAACACACACAAAACACTAATTAGTAGGGGGGTGCTGCTACGATACAGGGTATTAACTCGATCGCTATTACGATTCATTTTCCGACCGATCAATATATCCAATGGATGTTTAAGTGCCGCCCACATTAGGGTTATACTTTGTCGTTCGTCGTTAATTCGATGGATGTTTAAGTATCGCACTTTGTCGTTCGTTGTGAGAATTTGATCTCGTGAGTTATCGTAATTGCTGTATTAAGTTACCTACCTAGTTTGTATGCACTAGGTTACAAGGCTAAATCAATAGGCTAAGCTCTGCCTGTATAAATCTGCAATATATCAAGGCTTATCTGTAGACTAAATTCTGTCCGTATGAATCTGCATGCATATAAAGTGAGTCATTCTCTTTTTATCAAATTTAATTTCAAAAGCATGTTATTTTCAAAGATTATAATTACAGTGATTAAGTTTATGTAATCACCAAGTTACAGCCGGTATGTGGGGTTTTGTATACATTACTTGATAACCGTCACTATTGGACAACGAGTTAGCCAATGAGTGATATGACCATAGTCACAGACACCATCGGGCAAAGAGGCTATCGATGGATGTTCGAGTGACAAGTACTGTGGGTAGTTGGCTTGATATCTGGAAACATTGTAATCTCTCTTAATACTGTAAATTATAACAAAAGTGTCGTTTTAGTAAAATGAATGAACTCACTCAGTATTTCCCGCTGACAAAACCTTTTTAAAACATTTTTCAGGTAATTACAGTAGATTGGAGTAATAGATGGATACGGCACTGAAAGGCATCAAGAAGTGGCTTATTTATTAATTAAATCAAAATAAGAAATATTGTTTTATGTAATAAAATTTATCTTTATTAAAGCTACCATTATAAACATGGGTTTATCCCATTTATCAAATAAAATCCGGTGTTTTCTAAACTCTGATATTTTTCCTAACTCACGGTCCTGATAAAATTTCCGCTGCAACGTTTTCAAACATAATCACCGGTACCGCTGGACTGTTCACGGCACCCGATTCCGTCCAGGGTGGGTCGGGGTCCGTGACAGAAGGTGGTATCAGAGCCACTGCTTTAAGCCTTTAGGTGTTATGACAATAATACCTAAGTTCATATAAAAGAGTTAGGCGATTGCTATTAACTGGTAGCACATAGGATAGCATTTAGACTTGAACTTAAGAAAAGATGCCTCGGTATTAGCTTCACGATAAGCTAAGTACTTGTGTAAATAAAATATAATGGATTTTGGTGTGCCATAAGTAATATATTTAATAAAGTAATATCACGGGATAACTAAGTCCAGAGTCACTAGTTGAGAGAATGATCAACAGTGACATTACCAAAAGCACTAGTTGAGAGAATGATCAACAGTGTTATGATTAAAATCACTAGTTGAAAGAATGATCAACAGTGATATGACCACAATTACTAGTTGAGAGAATGATCAACAGTAATATGACTTGAGTCACTATTTGAAAGAATGATCAATAATAAATTGACACTGTCACAAGAATCATCTATTGATTAATATAATAATAAGATATGTTATGGAAATACAAATTTCCTTAAATTCTGAATAAAAACCCTAATAAGATAGGCACTTTTGAAAAGATACTATTTATGGGAAATAGAAAATTTTCTCCGGCAAGACTGGGAATGGTGTAGTAGACTCTCCAGTTTGTCCGGATATACTGAAATTACCTCTCCGGCGAGAACCGGGTAAGAAGGTATATAATATGTCAGCAAGTGACAAGATTTCCCTAAATAGTATCATGATCTGATATCTGAATTGCTTTGGAAATATGAATATGTTAAATACATGATCTTATTAAGGGTATGTATATTACAGCATGTGAAATATGTGATTATATTGATAGGTATATCTATAAGGAATTCCAAAAGTCAAATTGGAATAAAGCACAAGCATCTGTGTCTAGATTTCTTTATTAGGAATCTCTTTTCCGATATCAAACATTATTTCGTTTGATCATCTGTCTCGTAGTTTGTGTGATAAAATAAACAAAGGAAATCCTTTAAGTTAAAACACCATCAATAAGAATTTCTAACGCGTTATCATGAACTATTAATGCAAGTAAGAAGCATGTAAAGTGGTGATAATGTACAAGAAAATACATGAAAATTTAATTATAAGTCCACAAAAGATGAAGTATATCACACACAATTTCCAAGGCAAGACCTTTGGAAAATATAATTGGGCATGATGACACCAATGTTAAATTCCGTCAGTAGAAGAACTAAAAGCAGCACTTTGCCACACGATCCTACAAACAACCTGAATCTTATTAAGGTACATTGTAACAAGATTTCACAACTATCAGTACACAGTCTAATCAGAGTCATAATGATTTATCACTGAAAAAGGAGTCACATACTTTTGCAAATTCCCTAGTTCATTTTATTTGACATTCCCTGGTAATGTCATTTAATAACAGTTATCACTCGAAATTCCAGATAGAAGTTCTTATATTACTTTTGTTGAAAATTTTGACTTTTGCATATAATAAATTAACTTTCGTGTTTCTACTTTCCCTAATGGTCATCATACCAGGAGGATTTACTTCATAGTAGCAAATATTGATTCATTTCAATTCTTGGTAAATCCACACATTACAATGCACTGATTTGTTGTGCATGTGGTTCGTTTAATTTCTGAATTCCAATGGAGGACTTCATTCTAATTTGTCGTTTTATCCAAACTCAAATATCCTTTAGTTAAACTTGATTTTTTTGCACGGTGAACCGCATTATTACCAAACGATGATTCTTAATAACGAGTCAATAAATTTTTTAAAAACTCAATTTTCTTTGGTATCCATGATTTCTGTTATGACCATGTTCGAACTTTCTTATTTAAACTCGTTTTGTTTAAACCGAGTTCAATTGTTTAAACTTGCTCACATTACATATTCAATGCAAGGTTCCATATGATGAATTAAAACCATCATATTCGGAATAATCCTAACAAGCATTTCAATTCTCTTGAACTATAACACACTGGTGTGATCCTCGACTTCACTAAATCATTTTTATGATCACAATCACTTTGAGGTGACATTTTCACAAAATCTGAAGATTGCGCTAATCTCGGATTTAATCATTTAATTATTTATATTCAATCCACTTTGTTGATTTATTCTATACAAAGAATCTTAAAATAATCATGTGCTCAGATAATGATACCCAAATTCATATTTCGGTATATCTCTTAATAATTATTACAAATATCAATAGAGCCTTTCATAATATTTATTGCTCTATCATCATTGATCGAAAAAACATTATATATAAATTTAATTGATTATATATAGAATTACCTAATTTACAAATATAGTATTACTATATTTTAAACCATTGCGGTAAAGAAATTATATTTTTATATATATAAACTATGTTTGAGGTATACTCTTATTTAAATTTATTGTTTAGTTATTTATTATTGATAATTTTATATTAATAGTAGTAGTATTAAGATTATTTTTAAATACTAGAGTTATTATCAAAGGAAGATATTGGATAGCCTAGCCTTAGTTAGGCATAGACTGATCACCTATGCTTAAACAAGGCAGCACTAACCAATATTCACCATGATAATGCCTAGTTAATATATATAAATTAAGTCATCATACTTATTTAGTAAATTTTAAATTATATATGAAAATATACATACTTTGGAGAAGACATATTTTCATAAAATAAAAGAGACCAATAAAAACATTATAAATAATAGTGATTTCTTTTACAAAATATACTAAAATATTTTGTAAATATAATAACTTAATTACGGAATTTTGTAATATATATTACATAGTATTTGATATGTAAGATACGGTTCAGACAGGAACACAAATAATATATATTACATTGTTTCACAATTAAAACAATTTGGAACTCTAAACAATGATACACTAACTCTATTGTCTTTTGGTGTATCTTTGCAATTCACTCATCTCAGCACATTGATTTTCTCATATCATAATTCGATATTTGACAAATCATTTTTCATGCTTTTATTTCATTTGAAATCTGTCAATTCTAAATCTTCCTCAGTTGCTAATCAAAGTAAGCTTCCTTTTGACAAAGAATTTCATTGATTTTAAAAGTCCTTCACTTTCATTTTAAACATCTATCTTTTGGCTTGAACCTAGTCACTTTGGAAATTTATATCATTTCACCTCATTCATTTGACAATCAATCTCTTGAACTAAGTCAGTTGAATCATTGAATCCTATTTCTGATACAACTCGTATTCACAAAATTAGATATTTTGATTTTTGTATCATCTACTCTAATATTATTTTAACTAAAAGGTGACATAAGTCTAAAAGAAATATCATAACCCAAATACACTTGGAAGCTGGAATCTAAGATGAAGCAGAAGTATTCCTACTTACTTCAGTAAATCTCGAGGACGAGATTTTTATTAAGGTGGGGAGAATGTAACGACTCACACAAAAATGTCCTAAAAATGTTCTGTAAATATAAACCCGGACCTTGATGTAACAAACCTCATTAAAAGTCCTATTTATTTTATTATTTTATCCAATAGGAAACTATAATTAAGAGACCCAAGTGATTCTACGCAAACCCTAAAATTATCAGAACAATCCGAATCAGGATCAGGGCCCCTAACACTCAGGGGGGGCATTCCCTACTCAACGATTATCCATATAACTTATTATAAAAATCGAATTTATCAATTCTATCGACTCAGCAGGCCTAGTCCCACACGTGGCTACTCTACAAGAAAAACGTGTCCCTTACGGACCGTAAGGGACTATGCTTACGGTTCGTAAGCATGATCAAAATCGTGTATAAATAGAGGACATTGGCACTTGAATTCTGGAATTCGTTCGACGAAGAAATTCGCTTCAGGCACCGATATATCGTCTGTTTATCACAATTAACACACACAAAACACTAATTAGTAGGGGGTGCTGCTACGATACAGGGTATTAACTCGATCGCTATTACGATTCATTTTCCGACCGATCAATATATCCAATGGATGTTTAAGTGCCGCCCACATTAGGGTTATACTTTGTCGTTCGTCGTTAATTCGATGGATGTTTAAGTATCGCACTTTGTCGTTCGTTGTGAGAATTTGATCTCGTGAGTTATCGTAATTGCTGTATTAAGTTACCTACCTAGTTCGTATGCACTAGGTTACAAGGCTAAATCAATAGGCTAAGCTCTGCATGTATAAATCTGCAATATATCAAGGCTTATCTGTAGACTAAATTCTGTCCGTATGAATCTGCATGCTTATAAAGTGAGTCATTCTCTTTTTATCAAATTTAATTTCAAAAGCATGTTATTTTCAAAGATTATAATTACAGTGATTAAGTTTATGTAATCACCAAGTTACAGCCAGTATGTGGGGTTTTGTATACATTACTTGATAACCGTCACTATTGGACAACGAGTTAGCCAATGAGTGATATGACCATAGTCACAGACACCATCGGGCAAAGAGGCTATCGATGGATGTTCGAGTGACAAGTACTGTGGGTAGTTGGCTTGATATCTGGAAACATTGTAATCTCTCTTAATACTGTAAATTATAACAAAAGTGTCGTTTTAGTAAAATGAATGAACTCACTCAGTATTTCCCACTGACAAAACCTTTTTAAAACATTTTTCAGGTAATTACAGTAGATTGGAGTAATAGATGGATACAGCACTGAAAGGCATCAAGAAGTGGCTTATTTATTAATTAAATCAAAATAAGAAATATTGTTTTATGTAATAAAATTTATCTTTATTAAAGCTACCATTATAAACATGGGTTTATCCCATTTATTAAATAAAATCCGGTGTTTTCTAAACTCTGATATTTTTCCTAACTCACGGTCCTGATAAAATTTCCGCTGCAACGTTTTCAAAAATAATCACCGGTACCGCTGGACTGTTCACGGCACCCGATTCCGTCCAGGGTGGGTCGGGGGCCGTGACAGTTCATCCTTCCACGGATCACCCTACGGTGGTCCAGACAGTTTTCAAGCAAGGTTTAACCAACATGAATGGTACTTCACACCTTCTCACCATTCATCACCTCACCACCAGCAGTAGCAGCAGGATCCCTTTGGGGATTCACGTTTCGTGGCAGTCACGCCACCGCCTCCACCACCGCCAGTTCATCAAGCACCTCCAGAACCACCAAGGCGTAGGAGAACGGGCGCACGTATATCTGCGCGAGGAGGGGATTTTCACTTCAGCACCCCTCATCACTCAAGTGCCAGTCACTACCCGCCACTGCATGAAGACCCACAGATGGGTGGGCCCTCAAACCCAATTCCAGAGGCGAGTTCTGCACCAGTTGCACCACAGCCGCCACCAATGGGTTTTGGTAACCCGATTCCTACGTACGCTGGGTCAACGGCGTACAATCCGTTTGAGCAGCCGGCTCACACGCATTATAACTATGCTGAAGCCGACCCGTACCTAGTCGCGGCGAACTACAACGCCCGTCATCCGGAAGGACCATATGGAGCTCCTTGGGGAGTGGGATATCCAGCTCATGGGTATCAAATACCTGCACGACCACCGATTCGGCAACAGTCGCAGCCACCACGTTTTTCCCCACCGGAACAGAAGGAAATCCTCCAAAGACTAAGTCGGGTGGAACATGAATTCCAAGAAGAACGCAGGAACAACAGAGGATTCCTTAAAGGCCTAGCGAGCTTGTTGAAGGGGAAGAAGAAGAAGAGGGATCATTAAATCCCTATATGTATTGTTGTATTTCCTATTTCAATTAAGTCCCTGCGTGGACATTTATCTGTGTATTTAGTCCCTGCGTGGACTTGTCTTTTTAGTCCATGCGTGGACATTTGTTTTAGTACTTGGTCCCTACGTGGACTTGTATTTCGGTTTGGCCCCTGCGTGGGCAAGTTGTTCTGTTAAAAGTCCCGTTTAGGGCAATGTGTAATCCTTTTTAATATTAAATGGAATGTTAAGTTTACAAATTTCATTTTTGTCATTATATGCATAAATATATTATACATGAAATAAATAAATCAAAATCATTCCTTTTTAAAATAATCTGCCTATTAAATATTAAATGAAAATCTTAAAGGTATAACCTAGCCTGCATGTCATTATAAGACTTGGCCAAGATGGTAAGACTTGTTTAAAAGATTCGGATCCGTGTTAACATCTGAAAACATGTTAGCGCTCCTGGCAGACGTGATTCGTTAAAAATCACACACGTCATTCTTATTTAAGGATTCTTCAAAAGATTTCCTAAACTTAACTTAATGATCTATAAATCATTGGGTTTAAACCATCCATAAGATGATCATATGCTGACCATCCATTGGTGATATAGTGCCTACGGGCCATACACATTGTCATATAAGACAAAAGACAGTAGTAGTCTACGACTCCCTGTCAGAAGTTCAAACCTTCATGCCTTGATTCTCTGAAATCATGGCTTATGATTTAAAAATGTCCTTGTGACTAGGCCTTTTGTGCTAATAATACTGTTATTGTTTTATAATTAGGATAGATTATAATAGAAATCCTAAATAAATGTGAGTAACAAATTAACCAAATATGGACTATGTTTACCATGGTTAATGAATTGCCCTAAAAGGCAATTCCATAATAAACTCCCAAATAAATTATTGTCACTATCTTATGTAACAGTTCAAACCAAAATGGCTGATTCTGACGAGATCAACAGTCACCCTAAGGAGAATCAGGATGATGCCCGAATTAATATAGCGGGTGCTGAACTGCAAGCATTGATAGACAATGCTATTACAAAGGCAATAGAACGGCAGTATCAGGAATATAGCGGGACTCGGAGTAGGACCCTATCTGCACCGCATTCAAAGCCTAAGACTCATTCTGAGGCTCACAGCAAGCCACCTTCCAAGAAGGAAGAACCAAAGAAAAACGATGACGATCGCCAATCTTCAAATCAGCAAAGTGTCCCATCTCAAAGGATCATACTGAATCAAGGACCCCGTGATAAGGGTTGCTCCTACAAATACTTTGTTTCATGCAAACCCAAGGATTTCACTGGGGAGAAAGGAGCTATAGACTGCATGACATGGTTGGATGAGATGGACACCGTGGTTGATATCAGCGGGTGCGCTGAAAAGGACGTGGTAAAGTTTGTGTCTCAATCGTTCAAAGGTGAGGCCTTAGCCTGGTGGAGATCGTTGATTCAAGCTACTGGGAAGATTCCACTGTACAATATGACATGGGAACAATTTATTGCCCTCATCAGGGAGAACTACTGTCCTCAGCATGAGGTTGAAAAGATTGAGTCAGATTTTCTGTCACTGGTAATGAAAAATCTGGATTGCCAAGCTTACCTTACGAGCTTTAATACAATGTCAAGATTGGTTCCGTATCTGGTGACCCCGGAACCCAAACGAATAGCTCGTTTCATTGGGGGTTTAGCCCCAGAGATCAAGGCAAGTGTGAAAGCCTCTCGGCCAGCTACTTTCAGATCTGTAGCTGATATATCTTTGTCTCTCACACTGGACGCGGTCAGACAGAGATCGCTGAGGAACACGGATGCCGAGAAAAAGAAGCGTGAAGATGACAATTCACGACGGTCAGATAAGAAGCACATGGGAAACAATGACCACAAGAAGGGGTCTAGTTCTAAGAAGGATGGGCATCAATCTGGAGATAAGCCCAAGTGTAAGATTTGTCAGAAGCACCACTTTGGGAGGTGCAGACTTGACACAAAATCCCAATCTCAGCCAAGGCCTTGTGGAATTTGCAAATCTTCGAAACATAAGACCCTAAAGTGCAAGAAACTGAAGGACGCAACGTGCTATAGTTGCAACGAGAAAGGGAACATTAAGAAAAATTGCCCAAAATATGCAAAGAAAGCTGATGAAGGAAAGAAGACCAATGCTAGGCTCTTCAAGAAGGATGCAAAGGAAGCTGTGCAGGACGACAATGTGATCACAGGTACCTTCCTTATAAATGATGTTTATGCGAGAGTGCTATTTGATTCAGGAGCTGATAAATCATTTGTAGATAATAAGTTTTGCAAATTGCTGAAATTACCTATTAAAACCTTAAGTGTGAAATATGAGGTGGAGTTAGCAGATGGCACCTTAGAAACCGCCTCAACCATATTAGATGGATGTTTCATATCCATTAAGAACCACTCTTTTCCTTTGTCCCTACTTCCTTTGAAGTTAGCCGGTTTCGACATAGTTTTGGGTATGGACTGGTTATCTCATAACCAGGCCCAGATTGTCTGCAATAAGAATCAAGTGGTGATCAAGACTCCGTCTGGTGAATTACTTACCATTCAGGGTGATACCCAGTATGGACTGCCTGAGCAAGTGACTATGCTCAAGGCCTCTAAGTGTTTGAAAAAGGGCTGTGTCATCTACATGGCACAAGTAACCATTGATGAGCCGAAACCTAAGATTGAGGATATCCCCGTCATTTCTGAATACCCTGAAGTTTTTCCTGAAGAACTACCTGGTTTACCACCAGATAGGTAAGTAGAATTCAGAATTGACATTATCCCTGGAGCAGCACCAGTAGCAAGGGCGCCTTATAGGTTGGCACCAACAGAGATGAAGGAATTGAGGACACAACTAGATGAATTGCTAGCCAAAGGTTTCATTAGACCTAGTTCGTCTCCTTGGGGAGCACCAATCTTATTTGTCAAGAAGAAGGATGGATCGATGCATCTGTGCATCGATTACCGTGAGCTTAATAAAGTCACTATCAAGAATAGGTATCCATTGCCCAGGATCGACGATTTGTTCGATCAGCTTCAAGGGGCAAGTTACTTCTCTAAGATTGACTTAAGGTCAGGCTATCACCAACTGAAGGTTAGAGATGAAGAAGTGCACAAGACTGCATTTAGGACTCGTTACGGCCACTACGAGTTCCTAGTGATGCCTTTTGGGCTCACTAATGCACCTGCCGCATTCATGGACCTCATGAACCGTGTTTGCAAACCATACTTGGACAAATTTGTTATCGTCTTCATTGACGACATTCTGATTTATTCAAAGAATCAGGCCGACCATGAGAAACATCTTCGATGTATTCTTTCACTACTTCAGCAGGAGAAGCTCTACGCCAAATTCTCTAAGTGTGAATTTTGGCTTCGAGAAGTCCAATTCCTTGGACATATGGTTAGTGAACGCGGAATCGAGGTAGATCCCGCTAAAGTTGAAGCTGTCATGAATTGGCAAGAGCCGAAGACGCCCACAGAAATCCGCAGTTTCTTGGGATTGGCAGGATACTACAGGCGTTTTATTGAAAAATTTTCAAGAATTGTTGCACCCCTAACTTCCTTGACTAGGAAGGATATTAAATTCAACTGGGGACCCAAGCAGCAAGAATCTTTCGATATTTTGAAGCAGAAGTTGAGCAACGCTCCTGTACTGACATTGCCTGAAGGTACCAAAGAATTCGTGGTTTACTCTTTACTGCGACGCATCACACACTGGCATGGGGTGTGTGCTTATGCAGAAAGGCAAGGTTATTGCCTATGCTTCACGTCAGTTAAAGGTGCATGAAAAGAACTACACCACCCATGACTTGGAGTTGGGTGTCGTTGTATTTGCACTGAAGCTATGGAGGCACTATTTATATGGTATCAAGTGTGTGATCTATTCTGATCACAAGAGCCTCCAGCACCTGTTTAACCAAAAGGAATTAAACATAAGGCAACGACGTTGGATGGAAACTCTGAATGATTATGACTGTGAGATAAGATACCATCCTGGCAAGGCGAATGTAGTCGCCGATGCCTTGAGTCGAAAGGAAAAGGTGAAGCCCATCCGAATCAATGCCAAGAGCATTGAGATAAAGAATAGTTTGAATGAAAGGTTGTTAGCTGCACAGAAGGAAGCTGTGTTGGAAGCTAACTATCCTAAAGAAAAGCTAGGGGTAACTGAGGAGCAGTTATCTCTTGGCAAGGACGGAATTCTGAGATTGAATGGACGAATATGGGTTCCAGTTTATGGAGGATTTCGAGATGTTATCCTCCAGGAAGCCCACAGTTCTAAATACTCCGTTCATCCTGGAGCTGAAAAGATGTACCAGGATTTGAAAGCAAACTTTTGGTGGATAGGCTTGAAGAAGTCTATAGCTACCTATGTAGCTAAATGTTTGACGTGTGCGCAAGTAAAAGCTGAACATCAGAAGCCGTCAGGTTTACTGCAACAGCCTGAACTTCCCAAGTGGAAGTCGGAAATGGTGACAATGGATTTCATCACCAAGTTGCCAAAGACAAGGAAAGGAAACGATACGATATGGGTGATAGTTGATAGACTGACTAAGTCAGCACATTTCCTACCCATTAAGGAGACCGATAGCTCCGACATGTTAGCCCAATTCTACGTAGACAAGATTGTGTCTTTACATGGCGTGCCTGTGTCTATTATCTTTGACAGAGATACTAGATACACAACACATTTTTGGAAAATTTTCCAACAATCTTTGGGCATGCGCTTAAATTTTAGTACGGCTTACCATCCTCAGACGGACGACCAGAGTGAGCGTACAATCCAAACTTTGGAAGACATGCTTCGTGCATGTGTGATCGACTTAGGTGGTAGCTGGGATAACCACCTACCATTAATCGAGTTCTCGTATAACAATAGCTATCATACGAGCATCAAGGCTGCGCCTTTCGAGGCCTTGTACGGTAGAAAGTGCAGAACGCCCGTTTGTTGGGCGGAAGTTGGAGATGTCCAACTATCAGGACCGGAAATAGTCTTTGAAACGACGGACAAGATTGTCCAGATTCGTGACCGCCTGAAAGCTGCCAGGGATAGACAGAAAAACTACGCAGATTTAAAGCGTAAACCTTTTAACTTCGAGGTAGGTGACAAAGTGTTGCTTAAAGTATCACCCTGGAAGGGAGTGATGCGATTTGGTAAGAAAGGCAAGTTAAGCCCAAGATACATAGGACCATTCGAGGTCATCGAACGTATCGGATCAGTTTCCTAAAAGTTAAACTTACCTGAAGAGCTCAGTGGTATTCACAATGTATTCCACATCTGCAATCTGAAGAAGTGTTTCGCTGATGAATCACTAGTCATACCACATACAGATGTGCACATAGAAGAGAGCTTGAAGTTTGTTGAAAAACCTGTGTCGACCGAGGATCGACAGGTTAAGAAGCTTCGAAGGAAGCATGTACCGATCGTAAAGGTTAAATGGGATGCCCGTAGAGGTCCCGAGTACACGTGGGAGGTAGAGTCCACAATGAAAGAAAAGTACCCTCATTTGTTTTGATAAATCTCAAAGTCGAGATTTCTTTTAAGGGGGTGAGGATGTAACACCTCGAAAATTCACGTCCTATAAAGTATTGACACGTGTCATAAGTTTGAACGTGTGAAAGTATACTCTAGAGGGACTAAAGTTGACAAACATGGAATGTATGTGAATATAAAGGGTTCAAAATGTCAACAAGGGATAAATATACTTTACAATAACCCTACATGATGTTTATACCCTTAAACAAATGAATCATGGATCATACGAAGCTAACTGTGAAAGAAAGTGAGAGAATACAAACTACAGGGGTTAAATGTGTCAACATGTTTAAGTTATACCTCTGAGTGACCTTTTAGCAAACCCGAAGCTTTGTAACGATTAATTATGCTCACTAGAATACATGATAAAAATTTCAGCAAGTTTCGTTATCGTATGAGAAAGTTATGATCAAATTCGTATATGAGGGGTTAAAGCATCAACGTTGAAAATTATGACTTTTCGGGTAAACACAAAGCAAACCAAGGACTTAACAAAATGGGTATAAGTCTTGAAGTCCTTATAGGTAAATTTGGAGGGCTCATAATGCAAGAAATAAAGTGGAATACCCTTTCGAAGGACCAAGATCCAAGGATGCATTAATGGAAAAGTTTGAAATCTGACAGCATGACTCAGGCGGGCCGCGTAAGCCTTAACAGAAGCTTACGCGGGCTGCGTCCGATCCCCAGATACAGAAAGTTGGGACAGCAGCCTGTTTATACGCTATAACCGACTTAAATCAGATATTTTCACTCCATGGGCGACCCCTAATAATTCCTAGGCACTTAGGGACACTTGTGGGTGATCCATGATCAGTTGTAGCTTTGGTTGTCAACATTCTAATGAGTTTTAAGCACTATAAAAGGCCCTCATGTTGCAACATTGTGATCACACCTTCCATCTGCATTCTTGAAGACTTCTGGAGCTCCAAAGCAGACCCAAGTCATCCCTAGTCGTGCATAGGACTTTGGTATGTACCCTTGACCCTCCTTAATTGAGTTTTACTTAGTTATTAGCTTAAAAGTCAAGCCGTCGTAATTAACGTTTGACTTAGCGATTAATCATTAATGGTCCAGTGATTAGTCGAATTGAAGGTAGTTATAAGTTGGTAATTATGTGGGCATTAAACCCTTAAAAGGGCAGCCTCTGATTCCCACTCTAACTAGGACTTTTGTCGGGTCAAAGTTGTTTATAAAAAGTCAACAAAAACTTAATTTGCGAATTAACATGTAATTAGCAATGTAGAAGGCATGTAACCTATTTTATCACTCATATAACTTGGTAATAAGTGTAAGAACTGGTCTAAGCTTGTTTGATCCGACAATTTTCTGTTTAGACCCGGTTCGGAACCGAAAGTCGCAAAACTTTGACTTTTGCTTTGACTTCAGTTCTGACCCGATTTAGATAGGTTTGGAAATGCCTTAGAGCTTCCTTAGGACTAGGCTACATGTTGGTATAACCCTCTGTGGTTGGTTCATTGATTACCCGATTCGTTTACACGTTTCCGTTAAATGCTTAAAGTTGACCATAATGCCCTTTTGACCATAAAACGAGAATTTTGGATATGTGAAAGTACAATAATCTTTGTTACTGATTTATAAACATGTCCCTAAAATTTCACATCACTTGGAGGTCTAGATTAGGAGTTTTGCCCAATAGCGTAATTAGAAAGCTTTTTGTTAATTAAACGGCGCAATTAGCATAACGCCTATCTAAACCCAATTTTTGACACCAAACCTTTTACCCACTGATATAATATAATATTTTGAGAATTGTAAAGATTTTTAATTATTTTTAACCTGCTCATAACCTAAGGTTATGGCCTTGATTCGGTAAATACCGATTATACCCTTTTCGGTCATAAAATGAGTTCTACAAAATATTTTGACACCAATCCAATTGCTACTGATTTTAAATAATAAATAAAGTATTTTGAACTTTATAACCTGATCAGAAAACTCATATTTCCGGTATACCCCGGAAATCGCTTAAAATGGCTTTTTAAGCGTATTAAACGCATAGTTTGGGTTTAAAACCATTTTGTCATAAAAGACTTATTACCAACTGATATGACATATTAAAATAAGTTATTTTACTGATGTATTCAGACCCGAATCTCAGAATTTCACTTAACCTCTTTTATAACCTTTAAAATGACCAAAATACCCCTTATGGGCTTAAATTAAGATTAAACTCGTTTTGGGCATAATGGAAGGTATCCTACTGATATCACAACATATTTAAGGCATATTAACTTAGGAAACCTGTAAATGACTCTCCTGGTTACCCGTTACGCTTATTGCGCGTTCGGTTCGGTTTATGTAACTAGTTTGCATAAATTAGCCGAAACGGGTCAAACCTTATCATTTTTATCTCAAAATCCAGAGTGTGTTTAGTTTACCCATATTATACAAGTCTTCAAACTTGTCGGGTCTAAATCACATTCTATTCCGGTCTTCGCTTAATCGTGCGTTGGAACCGTATCTTTCTTTAAAACTAACCGGTCTAAGTTTAGGCTTAATTAAAGACCCGTTAGGATTCTAATAGGTTATTATAAACCTTCGTTCCAAAATAGGAGACCCGGTAAAAGCTACACGCACTTGCTATTTTGTGATTGATACTTGCAAAGGTAAATACTTTTAACTTATTTTCCCTATACGGGCTTGGGGTATGGTATATAAAATACCGCTTGGTCGGACATTGAATCTTTAATCGAATAGAGGTTAAATCATTGATATGTTCCGTTTTGAAATGTTTTGTTTGCTTAAAGCCTTTGGGGGGGTTAATGACCATGTCCCGGATATCCTTGGCATCATCTTACGAGATGGCCACGACCTGAGCACGGGGTGTAGGCGTACACCCGTCAGTGCCAAAAATAAATAAATAATGTGGTGTGTCTATTGATCTTTAACCCGGTCTACGGAACGGGCTACTGAACGCATAAGGAATATGTAATTCTTTTACAAGATTATATTCAAATAATTATCCCAAGTTATAAAAAGTTTGTGCCATGTGCATTCAAATCAATTTTATTAAACATTTTCAACTGAGTCAGTTATTTGTATTTACCAGTGTAAACTGACGTATTTTCCCAAAAAGGTTAAGTGCAGGTACTACGCGAACTAGGCTGGCTTTCTCCTAGCGTCCACAATAAGTCTCGCAAGCTTGGATGTCAAAACTGTTGAACAATGTTTCCTATTTATTTTGATCCACCTGTGGATTATTTTCAACTGTTTGTGATACTTGATATTACAATTATATTCGGTTGAAATATATCTATCTTTGCTTTCGCTGTGCATATTAAATATTGTGTTGTTTGACTATTATGTTACCAACCACGTCACGATACTCCCCCACCGGGCCCACCGGTAATACGTGGAAATATCGGGGTGTGAAAGTATATTTAAAATGTAATATTAGTATATAACTAATCATATATGTGAAAAGTTATTAAAACAACCAATGGGTAGAGTGCTAAGAGAAAGATTTGGTGTTCTAATATATGTGAAAAGTTATTAAAACAACCAATGGGTAGAGTGCTAAGAGAAAGATTTGGTGTTCTAAGCGAATCGGATTATATTCCTGCCCCACCATTTAGTTTCGGTAACACCTGGTGATAATGGGAAACTAGGTGAGTAGGCGAAGATCGCTAGTTCGATCCTTGATTTGTGCGGGTTTTACCTCACCGCACTGTTATGCCTTCGGGCGAGTGTTCACGGGCTTCGGCCCTAGGTTGAGGGTTTTTCCCGATTCAGAGACGAGTGTATCCCGATGTTATGAATTTCAGTAGCCCATATAAAGAATTCTTTCGCCGTTAAAAAATAGTTACTAAAACAAGAAACTCATTGATTTGAGTACTTTCTTTCAAAGACTATCATATCATGAAAGACTAAATTCTAAAGCACTAATAACACCTTGAAAGTTTTTGCAGTTAATTTATATATTTAGATTAAAAAATATATAACAATTTCACATTCATGTTATTTACCGTGTTTATGGTCTGGTTAAGACGGTTATATTAATATTATGGGTTAAAGTGTTAAACCACTACCTACAATTTTGTAAAATGACAAACTAAACCATTAGGTTGATTGGTCTTGGACCAGCCAGTTTGTTTTTTTCTAAATTGTAACTTTTTGTTAACTTTGTTACAAATGATAAGTATGCTTAGATCATGTGTAGTGGTAAATTGTTATAATGCTCCCACCATGGGGCATTATCCGACACGTGTCATCCCAGTCAGCATGGGGCATTATAGCATAAAGTGGTATAGTGGGGCATTATTCCAATAATGGCCAAATAATACTCCTTTCAAAAAAAAAAAAAAAAAAAACACATACTAGTTTCTCATTGGCTGGGACAAAGAGAAAGCTGCTACTCCCTTTGCAAAAGTGTGGGGCATTAATTAACTCGTCAGACATTGGCACTCTCATTGGCCACATGCACTCCAAGTCAACATTCCCCTCTTGCATGTTCAGCGTTTTAATAACAACGCCAACATCCATTTTATTTGAAAATAACGCCGGCTAACGCCGGGTGTAGTGGGGGGAGGGGCGTTTTAGGGCGTTTTTTTCAATTTTTTTTTAAAAAAACGCCCCACTACGGGTGCTCTTATTAACATAACACGTGCCCCAAACTGAATTTTAGAGAAAAGGTATACATATATAGTATTCTAAAAATTAAAAGTTGTACAAAGAGTATCAAACGGACTCCGATTAAACTCATTCCTGTAGCATTAGAATCGTCTCGTCGAACTTTGCGATCTTAGATTTTTGGTTTTCGCTTTTGTATTTTTAGCTTGTAGATTTTAGAATTTCTTTAGATCACTGTGTCTTTTTATTTGACATCGCGTTTTTTTTTTTTTTTTTTTTTTTTTTTTTTGTAATTTCGGTCATTGTGTCCTTTTGCGATTCATTATGTCTTTTTTTCTTGGCATTGTGTTATGTTTCTCGGCATTGTATCATATTTTGCGACCTATTGTGTTATATTTTGCGACTCAAATCTTTCCATATATAAGAGACTTTGTAGGATAACTTTACCTCTGTCTTTAATCATAAACAAAAAAATATAATAAATGTTAAATTGTTGATTCAGTTTACTCAGTCGGTTTTAAGTTCAAAGTTTAAACAATTTAGGGGGGACGGGGTGGTTCACTAGTGAGATTCTATCACTCCCACTATCCAATCAAGTTATGCCATGTGTACAACCAATATTCTATCACTAGTGATAGAAATGTAGGGGGGGTGGTATCACTAGTGATGGGATTCTATCACTCCCAATTTTTTTTAATTTTTTATTTTAAATTCCATTTAAGTGATAGCATATTGAAATTTGTGAAGTAAAGGTCCAATTAGAATGCAGTGGGTTTTGCACGTGTCAAAAAAAGGTGGTCAACTTTTCTGTGCAATGTTCCAGAGCATAGGTGTCAAACATACAAACAATTGATACATTCAAGTTTCACTCGTTAAGTTTTCAACTCGTTTTTTTTTAACGAGTGATACTTAGGGCGGCGGCGGTGTGCTAACGCGTGATAGAGTTTATCACGATAAAATAACGTGCCACCCCGTCCCCCTTATAATCAGATGATTGATTTCAAAGTGAAGAAAAAGAAAAATCAATTATTTTATTGATTATATAATTATATTATATTCTCTTAAAACTAAACCAAATCTCCATATGTTTGTTCCTTATTCGATATATCGCTTTCCGATATTAACCTACCATTCCCACTTGATGTCTACTTCAAGGGTCAAATCTTACATTACTATTTAAAGAATTTTATATTCTTTAATGGAGGTCAATTAAATTAGGTAAAATAAAAGGATTATCGCACAACTTTTTTTCATGATTAACTTGAAGACATTGATTGATCACTAATAAAAAAATTTCCTCAATTAACCGGTTATGATGTTTTTAGTGTAGCAATCTATTAGGGTACTCGGGGCGTAGCTCGGGTACATTGGGTTTTTGGTAACGCGGTTACCAATCCTTCGGCTTCAACACTCGGTTTGTGATTTTGGTGATTACTACCTGATTTTTGTAACGCAATACTCTTTCATCTCTCTCCTCTCTCTCTCTCTTTCATTTTTCTTCATTCTTTATATTCCATTTTCAATTTATGTCCCAAATTAAACAAACAAATTCTTTAAAACTCTATTTTTCTCTCTTTTATTTTCCGTCAACATATACTTATTTTCGGTCATTTTACAAACAAATTACAAAACGTCGCATTCTTTTGTTATCAGACATTACCTTATTTACAAACCAAACAACATGCCAATAACATGTTCTCGTCATTAAGGTTTCAATAAACAAACAAGAATCTTACCAAAACTACCAAAAAACGAAACTTGTTATAAACCCAACAGACAAAAACTTATGTGTCATGTTCCAAAGTACCCGTAAAATATCCTTCAAATTTACAAATATATTAATCAGATACTACTTTAAATCGGTTACAAGTCATTTCGGGCCGCTATATATGGAGTCTATGTGACCTTTAGTCTAGGAAGTCTATAAGGTTAGATATTTATAATGATATATATATAACAGCTGGTTGGAAGTTAGTTACAAAGTTCAAAACTTCAAAAAAGTGTGAAAAGCCATAGGAGTTTGGTATATCAAACCCGGTGGTGAAGCTTGAAAATTTCCACCATTGGGTCGAAAACGTATATACCTAAAAAATTCTATACGAAACGTACATACATAACACTACTGAGCGAAAAATTCGGGAGGTCGCCCCCCCCCCCCCCCCCGGGCCCTTCATAGCTTCGCCCCTGATCAAACCTTTATATTCTTTTAACACACAGATTACTAAAACACTATATTCGATCCCTAAAGACCCATAAAAACCTTAAACACATCATCATACAACTATGAGTACAAACACCACATAATACTAAACATAAAACACCATAATTAACAAAAAAACACCATTGGAGCCTTATCATAAATAAAAAAAATCTAAAGGCCTACATCACTTCTTATACTTTTTGGACAAAAACACACTTTGTAGTTTAAACTCACCATATAATACCTAATATATTGATGAAAGTTAACAAAGATTAGAGAAAGGGTGTGCTAAAATAGTGAAATCCCTAGGCATGAACAAGGAAGGAGGCAAGAGACAAAGTGACAAATGACATTTTGGCATCATGTGCTATGCACATGGGGGGATGAAAGCCAAGCCCAACCAAATGAGTGTCTACACATAATCATGGCTTGTTCATCATCAAATAGGGGTGGTTGGTTGGACCTTTGTCTTTCACATGGGTAAGATTGCCCCACCCACCACATGTTATCATATTTTACAACCTTACATTTTCAATTGTAAAAGAGTATATGAATCTAAACTTATGGTTAAAAGCATTTTTGAACAATATAGAATGATAATTCATATACACTACAAATCAAAAGATATTTCAACACCAAACTCATGCTGAAAAAGTATTGGATCTTTTCTAAGACATACTAAAAGATCCTAGTACAAGTTGGTTTAGTTTCACACATGATTTACTGTCAAAATATCCTATACTTTAATCTCATATATTAATTGATGCCGTTTGTTTGTTACTAATAAGCTCTTAATACACTTTATATAATAATATTAGAGTTAAATGTCATTTTAGTCCATGTGGTTTGAGCCATTTTGCCAGTTTAGTCCAAAGGTTTCATTTTTCGCCTGTGGGTCCAAAAAGGTTTCATCGTTGCCATTTTAATCCACGGTGTTAACTTCATCCATTTTTTTATTAACGGGAAGAGTAATTCGGTCATTTTATATATAATTTTGTGAACTAGAAGGGTAATTCGGCCATATAAAATGACCGAATTGCCTTTCTCGTTACCATAAATAATGTATGAAGTTAACCCAGTGAACTAAAATGACAACGGTGAAATCTTTTTGGACCCACAGGTGAAAATGAAACATTTGGACTAAACTGGCAAAATGACCCAAACCTTCTAATAAATATCTTTCCATTTCTTCAAAAAAAAAAAAAAACTCATAATATTAATAAGTAGTTGCTATTTTGTTTCTTTCATATGTAAATACTTATAAAAATTTATATCGATTGATTTAACTAGCAAGCTCTTAATAAGGTATTTAATAAGCTCTTTAATTCCACATCTTAAACTCATTTACTTATGAATGGGTCAATTCGGGCAATGATTCATCTCTAACGGGTCAAATGTCTCCTGTCTCCGTAAGAGCATATATATTACTAAATGCATAAGAAATTATGAACCTCCTGTACCATTTTATTCAAATAAAATTGTTTTTCATAATCATATCTGAAATATTAGCTAGTTTTTCACAAACTGGTTTTGGACCAACCTGGCCTGGGCCGTACATAAAATCACCTGTTTTGACCCATTACCCGTACATAAAATATTAGCTAGTTTTTCACAAACTGGTTTTGGACCCATTACCCAACCCACCCGACCTAGTCATTTTGCCACCTTCTAACTTAAGTGCAACGGGCTCAGAAAACGGGCACACCATATATATTACCTGTATCAATGGGGAATTATCTGAGTGTTTTGGTGATAGTACTGTATATGAGTTACTATAATGCGCAATAAAAAAAACACTTCCACTCGTTGATCTAGTTTCAGTTTTCCTTACACTTGCGATTGATTCAAGAACGAACACAAACGACTAAACATTCTTTTGATTTCAGTTTTATCTTGAAGAAGATTAATAACTTTGATTCAAAGATTTTAAATACCCAGAATATCTTTTCTTCGCTTATCGCACTTGCATAACACATAATTTATATAACAGCGTCGCTTGATTGATATACTGCATCCGCCGATGTTTGTAAGTAGGATTGCAATAATGTGAGAGCAGATAAAATCAATCACAAAATCTTTACTTCTTAAATATAACATCTAAAAATACTAGCTCAATAATCCATCAACAAATTTCTTCAGCAAATATGACTTCGTATATGGATTGCACTGCACAAATAATCGAAATAGGTCAATAAAACATTCGAAAAACGTAAGAACATGCACATTTAAAGACCAGATATACAATAACAAAAATTTATATTTGTTAATTGGTTTTTTTTAATTAAGTGTTAATTACTGTTTTCGTCCCTGTGGTTTGTCAAAAATCACTATTTCAGTCCATTAGTTTAAAAATTGTGATTTCAGTCCCTGTGGTTTCACTTTCGTAACCATTTCAATCCATTTATTCCGTTAAGTACAGGGACTGAAATGGTTACAAGGTGGACTAAAATGGTTACGAAAGTGAAACCACAGGGACTGAAATCGCAATTTTTAAACTAATGGACTGAAATAGTGATTTTTGACAAACCACAGGGACGAAAACAGTAATTAACTCTTAAATTACTTAGTTTGAAATAAGATACTTCAAACTGCTTATTTAAAACAACTTATTTCACTAGTAAATAATTTGATAAGCAGTTCCAAAAACACTAAAAAACAACTCATTGTTGTATTAAGACGCGATAAGCGGATAAACGATTTTGATAAGCAATACGAAAGTATTAGCAGTAAATCATCACTATTCATTCAAACACTTTATTTTTACCTTCTTCTTTGGGGATATTAGGTTGATCAACCAAAAGTTGTTCAAAAGCTTGTAAATCGCTAACACTGCAATATATTAAACAAATGGCATACTTTGTATTATCATAAACAAGAACAATACAACTTTCAACCCGTTTACTTATGATGGGTGGTTATGGTTATGTTTTATTTGAACAAATAAGT
Organism: Helianthus tuberosus; assembly: GCA_030545235.1. NCBI lineage: Eukaryota > Viridiplantae > Streptophyta > Magnoliopsida > Asterales > Asteraceae > Helianthus > Helianthus tuberosus. The sequence continues at coordinate 10,624,599 of CM060362.1, forward strand.
AAAAATTCGACTGTAAACAAACCGAACGATCATTGTTCATGTTCGTATTTTAACTTTAACCAAATAAACGAACAGACATGAGCATATAAACGAACAAAATATCTTGTTCGTGTTCGTTCATAAAGAAACTGAACTTGTTCGTTTATATCCGTTCGTTAAACTTCTAAATGAACGGTTCACAAACATAATTGGACATAAATGAACATAATAGACACAAATCAACATAAACCAATACGAGTTTAAGTAAACATGAATAATCAAACTTAAGTCTCACGTACCATCATATTACATCGAACATTTTGGAATTAAACGTATATATTTAAACAAAGGGTTTTAAAATACGAAAATCAAACTACTTTCAAATTAATATTAGTAATAATAAATAAATTAGAATAAATATTTAAGTGAATGAACAAATATAAACAAGCGGACATAAACGAACGTAAATGAACGTTCACAAATAACGGGTCATGTGTTCATGTTCATTTGCTCCCGTCGAGACCCTTGTGTATTTATTAAATGAATGAACATAAACGAACTTCCCGCCAAAGGGTTCACTAAACGTTTGGTTGGTTTATAGGCCTAGGTACAACCAAATAGTAAACGGGCCAAAAGTCCTTCAAAAATATACCCATAATGCATAAAACCTCCTAAATCATTATTCTTAAAATAGCGTTAATACTGAAATAATATAACGATCATACTAATATTTGACAAACACTAATTATGTATAATAAGATCAGATAACCCGCGTTTTGACATGTCACCCAACCTGACTTACCGTTTATGTCGCCACCTCTACTAAAACATAGGACAAATATTCTAGAAACATACCTCGGGTTCAAGGCAAGACCAGCAAGTGCAGAAATCACTGATGATTTAAGCAGGTACCTGAATTATTAGATAAAAAATAAGTATAAATTGCACTTTCTGGCCAATCGTATTGTAAAATTTTGTAATATGGTGGTATCATAGTTGTTAATGGCGAATAGCAACAAATAGCGATAAGATACCTATATGCAACATAGCAAATAACAATAAATAGCGATACACTACATAAAAATTTTAACGATAAATAGTGGGCGGCTATTTTATAAATAAAATTTTAAAAAAAAATTATATGTATATTAAATCAAAATACCCTGGTACATATATGCTATTTTACATGTATATTTAACAAAAACCTAAAATCCAGCTATTTTATAGCTATATTTAATTGCTATTTATATTAAATATACAAAAAATAAAATAAAATGTCGCTATTATCGCTATCTGTCGCTACAATCCTAATAGCGAGCCTAGACCTATACGCTACATAGCGCCCTATAGCGATTGGTACGCTCACTATTGACAACTATGGGTGTTATTACTCGTTATCTCAAAGCAGGCAACAATAAAAAATAAGAGTAAAATGCCATTTTTGTCCCTGAGGTTTGGTCACTTTTGCGACTTTCGTCCAAAGGTTTGTTTTTCATCCAAAAAGTTTAAAATCTTGTCATTTTCATCCGCGGATGAAAATGGGGGGGGGGGGGGGGGTTCGAGGGATGAAAGTCGCAATAGACAGCCAAACCTCAAGGATGAAAATGGCAAAAAAAAACAAAGTGAAGGACTAAAATGCACAAAAAAATCATTTTGGATGGAACAGGCAAATATGCCCAAACCTTAGGGACAATTTTGGCATTTTACGCAAAAAAAGTGTACGTAATTGGTGACAAGTGTATGAATTCCTACTCCGATTGATACATCTCATGAAGAAGCCGAAGCCCTTCTAAGCAGTCTGCAATACTTGGTTTTACGCCAATGCGGTAATTTAACTGTTTCGTTGAGAACTGAATAGAACCACCTTTTAATTGCTGCTTAGCATCACGATAAGTTTTTGCAAGCGATAAAATAATAATATTTAATTCCTCCCTGATGACATCAAAATATAGTTGGGGTTAGAGCTGGCAAACGAGTAAAAAACGATCTTAGAAGGTGACGGGCAAAATGGGTCGAAATTCACCCAAACTGTTTTTGTAATGCTTTAAATTAACTAAATCATTTTATTCAAAACAGTTAGATTTCTTTTAAATAAAATAATTTTGTTTGTCGCAGACTGGACACACTAAATATATATAAAATTTCTGGAGAAAAAGTATTTCATGCCAAATCGATCCGTTTTGACCCTTAACAAAAAAAAAAGAGTAAAATGCCATTTTCGTCCCTGGCGTTTGGCCAGTTTTGTGACTTTCGTCCAAAGGTTTGTTTTTCCGCATCTGGATCCAAAGGTTTAAAATCTTGCCATTTTCATCCGGCTCGTTAACTCCATCCATTTTTCTCCGTTAAGTCAGGGGTATTCAGTCTTAAAGATCAATTAGGTCTTCTTCAGGGGTATTCAGTCTTTTTACATAAAGTGAAAAAGACCGAATTGCCCTTTAAGTTAGCAAAAAAGACGGAAATGCCCTTGAACTAACAGAGAAAATGGATGGAGTTAACGAGCCGGATAAAAATGTCAAGATTTCAAACCATTTGGATCCAGATACGGAAAAACAAACCTCTGGACGAAAGTCGCAAAACTGGCAGGGACGTAAATTCCTTCAATCCAGAAAATAAATGAAAATGTCAAATGCAGCTTCTTAAACCATCGAACACAAACTTACAAAGTTTTATTCATCGAGAGCATGATCATCTGTAGCGATTCCATCTGCTTTCTGAAGATCAAATCTTTAACATTATCGATATCTTTCAAGAAACCATAGTTTTTGGGATCATCAAGCAACTGATCAAAGATTTAAAAAAACGCTAAGAACGAAGACTAAGAAACGTAAATAAATATTTATTTTTGCAAAATGTGAAGAACCTGCAGCCTTCCAATGATCGAAGAAGCGTTTCTGAACTGTGAAAGTAATCTAGCGTGGAGATCATCCCATCGATCCATGTCATCTTTTACTTTTTTGAATTTTTGCTGATATTTTTTCACTGTTGCCTCCATTATTAACCAGTAATGATATATAATCTATCGCCGATATTCCGGTAAGATATACTTGATTCTGTAAGTTGTTAAATGATGAAACTCACTAAAAATTATGAAGCCGATTTTGTGTTGATATTTAGAAGACCACAAATACTTAAAAAGTTAAAAGGTTGTTTCAGTGCACATTGTAAAAGACTAAAAGGTAAATCCTTGTACATGTATTTTAATGATAAGTTTTCTTACACGTAGGCCTGGCAAAACGAGCTGGTCGGGTCACAGGTCAAAACGGGCTGATTAAAATGCGTGTAATTTGGAATTGGTTCGGGTCAAAACAGGTTTACTTTTAAAGTTTCTATCATTGAATTTACTTAGCTTATTAAATTATAATTAACCACAACTGCATAAAACATACAAATTGATTAAAATTCTGGAGCACTATAGGGGTTCTTCAGAGTTCAGGGTTTTTTTTCGGGTTTTTTCAGGTAGGGTTGTTCGGGTTTTTGGCTGGGAAATGTGACCCGATAACCGACCCATTTAAAGTTCGGGTTATATGGGTTCAGGTTAGTTCGTGTCAGGTTGTTCGGCTTTCGGGTTTAGATCTAAAATGAAAAAAAAAATAATAATAAATTACAAAATATCATAAAAATTCAAATAAATGCTAGGGTTTTTTTCGGGTTGGGTTGTTTGGGTTTTTGGCTGGGAAAAGTGTAGTGATAACCGACCCATATAAGGTTCGGGTTGGTCGGTTTTAGGTTTTTCAAGTACTCTTTTATTCGGATTCGGGTCAGGTTTCGGGTGTTGGGTAAAAATGGGCAGCCCTAACTATAAGTCTATAACTCAAATGTGCAAAAAGATTGCCTTAAAATATAAAAACAAAGAACACATACCAAAGTTTAGAACATAAAGATCACCACATACTCTGCAACTGTTTAGTTATTTCAATAATACCAAAACTGAATTGAAATGCAAAAAAGATTAACAGCCACTAAATACAACAATTACATAACTTAAAACATGTAGTTAATCCACACCTACAGATCAACAAGATTGAATCTTTACACAAAAAAAAATAATAAAAACCCTAATTCATCACATTACCATCTTAACTAGATTCATTCTTAGCTAACACATAACAGAACAGAACATATGAACAGATTTAAATAAGAAATATACAAAACATTTTGATCATCCAAGAAAAATGAATGTGTTGTAAAGAAAAGATCGAACCTGAATAAACTGAAGGGAGCCAGATATGAAAAGGTTGAATCAAAATGGAAAAAATAAGAATCTTGAATTGTTAGAAGAATCAAGACTTGTTCCTTTTTGTGTCAAAAATTTGAATGAGAAAGAGAGGGTTTGGTATTTGTGTTTTTGTTCACCTGTCAACAATAATTTGTGTGAGTTTAAAAGCAGAAGGTTCGAGCAGAAATATTGATGAGTTCAAGTTCAACTCTCAAGATTGCGGGAAGTCGGGAGCTGAGGGTTTTGCTTGACATGTAGCGACTGTGGGTTTTACCGGACCATCCAAAAAAAGTGGGGTGTGGAAATGGCGTGGGTTAGCGCCGTTGGGTTGCCATGTTGGCCTGGCTCTGACTTTATTATTTTTTTTATAAATTATTTGAGATTTATAAAATAAAATACAAACTTATATTATTTAAAAAAAAATACATAACATCCTAAAAATTAAAAAAAAAAACTACTTATTAAATCCTAAAAAATAAAAAAAAAGTAGTTAATAATTCCTAAAAAAATTACAGAGTTCCTTTAAATATTAAAGTGAGGAGCCCACTTAAATTCTGGATTCCCGTCGTGCCTCCACTCGATTTTCGCAATCTCCATTCAATCGTCGTGGCTTAGGCCCCTGCAGGGACACGATCGAAACAAGTTTTAAACCGATCCAACTTCGGTTTTAGTTCGCGCCACTTGTGTTGGAACGCGTTTAGATTGTGGCGGTTGTTACCAATGTGTTGTTGGTATTGTTGGAACGCTTGCGTTACAACGTACGTTGTGCGTCGACGATCGAAGTGACAAGCGCGATCTCCTCCTCCTCTGTCCAATTCACTATTTTCAGTTTTGTTGTTTGGTTGGAAAAAATTGAAAGTTTGATGTGAGATTGGTTGAAGAATTTTGTAAACAAAATGGAGTGGGGGGGAGGGGGGGTATTTATAGGTAAAAATTTGTAAGGTTTTTTGAAAAAAAAAATTGATTTTTACCATTAAACCGTCATGCCAAACGGCTATGCCTAACTACTGTGGCTAACGGTAAAAAATGAACACCAATCCTGGCTAGCCAGCTCACCCCGCCCAGACTTCATAGCGACGCTGGCTGGGCAACGCCAAACTCAATGCTGGCACGGAGTGGGTTAGCTAGCGTTGGCTGGCTTCCCCCGGCCAACCAATGCCACCACTCCCCGCAGTCTAAAAGGGGCTTGGGGTGTCGGTTAGGGCTCGAGCTTGGTATGTGACGGGTCTTGAAGAAAATTTGGGGGGTCATAGGTAGAGGTGGTCAAGAGGTGTCTAGGAAACGTGTGTTTTTGACCGTTGGAGGGGGTGGCTCAGAAACACCGGCGCAAGTGGATGCGGGTTCAAACAGAGGAGATGGGTGATTAGCGGGTTTCGCACTTCCGCCCGCTTTACCCTTGTTATTTAATTAGGGAGTGAAGATGACATACGAACCTGACTCTGAAGATAAAATCTAAAACGTGAAATATTTCTGATTGCGTGATGGATAATGAAATTATTTGGGTATGGACTATGGAATTAGTTTTAACAAATTTAACAGGTTTTTAAAAAGGTGTACCTACATTGGAAATAACTATGTTGTATAGTTTGAAATAATATAACACATACTATGTTGAAACAGTTAGAAAGTTGAAATTATTAAAAAAAAAATAGAAGCGTAAGAAATGAAGTTGAATAATTGACATTTAAAAGCAGTTTTATAAGTGAGCTTAAAATCAAGTTTTGGGTATCTAAAACGTGAAATATTTTCAGATGGCTTGATGAATAATGAAATTATTTAGGTATGGACTATGGATACACACAAGGATCATCTCCCCAAGTGACAATATCAAATCATGGAAAACATCAATTTTTGAATCCATTGCAAACATTGTCAATTCCACCGTACTGTTATCTTAAATTAACAGTTATCGTCAAAAGTGTGGTTAGAGCTTGTTGCTTCAGTGGATATGAAACCAAACTGCACACCAATAGTGATGGTGCATACCAACACAACACAACACAATTATGAAAGTAGTCTAGTTCACATAAAGAACAACATTGATCTTGAATTAATGCACCTTGTTTAGAAAACAATAATAAACTTGTAGATAACTCTAAATCCTCCATTTTCAATGATCCCTTCACCGTCAAAGTCTTGGGCTACAGCCTATATGAAGAAAAGAAAAGCTATCTGATTTTATTGAAACTGGTGATGTTAAGAAAAAATGTAGAAGTTATCAAAGCACGGCCATACAAGCATTCGAAGATGCTTCAAGTTTTGGGTTTTTTTTTTCTTTTCCTCTCACAACCTTTAAAATTTGATGTCTTATAATATTCCGGATTTAGCGTTATACAAGTTTTTTATATCAACGTTTCGATATGATTTTTTTTTCATAGGGTTAGTACTAATGTAAAAATCGTTGAAATCGAGTTTAACATATTTTAACACCCTAACTGGCAACCGCAATGCACTCAGTTTCGCCCACTATTTAATTATTTTTTGCTAATTAAAAATGATTTAGTGACACATTATTTAATAATTTAAATTGATAAATTTAACAAATAGTGGGTGATATAATTTTTATAAATTTTGTTGGTGGATGATATAATTTTTATAAAGTTTGTGAAATTGAATATTTAATCTTAATAAATGGGTGATCAAGTGTGGGTCACGTTAAAGGTTGGATTTAACATTAACTAGCTGTTTAATGGATTATTGGGCTCAAGGGTAAAGTAAACAGGTCGTAATGAAAGGCCCGTGATCAACTGGTATGATCTCTTAATGAGTATGGTGTTATTCACAAATTACACATGAAAAGTAGTTTTTTAACCACTTTTTATAATATAAAGAAAACTTTCACCTAATTTAATGGAAGGGATATGAATACTCTTATGTCCTAACCCACTCTCTGATCTACTCTCTTTTGTTCGGACACTTGGTCTTCTCCATGGGAGCAACTTAAGTAGGGCGGGAGGAGCCCCCCCCCCCCCCCCCCTTTCGCTCAGTAGTGGAGAGTATGTAGTTTTTATGTAGAAATTTTTGGGTAGATACGTTTTCGACCCCCTGGTTTTATAGAAATTTCTAGGTCCGAACCAAGTCTCCCACCCATCTCTCTGATCTGTCTTCCACTGATTTCTACATGAAGCGCCGCCTCGCCTCGTGTGATTGCCGCGCATCACCTCCCGTAAGCCGTTTACTTGGTCACCTCACACACACCTTTTAAAACAAAAGCTCATTTTAAAGATTCCTTCACTCTCATACCTATACACCAAACACTACCTAATTTGTGAATAACACCATACTCATACCATACCATCAACATGAAATTCACAAAATTCCATTACAACATTCAAACACTTGGTAAAACACACTCCACAAACATCACAAGATCACAAAACCATCACACAAACACATAATTGAACACTTATCAACAAAACTCTCTACCAATATCACAACTACAATAATTACCATGACTATTAACATCCTCACAACAATGACAACAACAAATACGATAACCACAAAACAACTACACTTCTTGATCAAGATCATTAAGAGCACTAGCAAGATCCTCATCCAACTCAACACTTTTCAACACTATAACAACTATCACAATAACCACCATTACAAACCCGCAAAAACTACACATCTTGATCAAGATCAGTAAGAGCACTAGCTATATCCTCATCCAACTCAACACTTATCAACACCATAACTACAACAACGATCACAATATCCACATCCAACTCAACACGTATCAACACCATAACAACTACTACTACAACAACAACAACGATCACAACAACCGTCATTCCAAACCCGCAACAACAACTATCATTCTTGATCAAGATTTGTAAGGGCAGTAGCAAGATCCTCATCCAACATAATATCCCACCCACCATCCCACCTAATAAAAAACTCAGTATCCTCCAAATACTTAACCCTATGCACATCCCCACCAGGAGTATACAAATAATCCCCCACCCCCAATTCACACCTCTCATTCTTACTCAAATTCCACACTATCTTCCTCCCCTTCATCACCACCACATCATGCCCATAACTATGGTGATGCGCCGGTTCCACACTCCCGCCGGAAAATCTCACCACGGCCGCCGTCGGCGACTCCCTCACTATCTTCATACTCCCTCCCGGCATTATATCCACCGGCGTAAACTCACGGCCGGAAGCCAAATCACAAATCACACACGAATTTGAAAAATTAGGGTTAGGGTTTGTGATTCCGATTTTGGGCATTTCTTCAACGGATTTGTCGAGGAATGATTGGATGTTTTCCGGCCAGGGTTCGGAATTGGAGGCGGGGCAGGGGGATTTGAACGGGGTGTTGAGGAAGTTATCTAGGGTTTCGATGGCGGCGTTAGGGGTGGCGGAGATGCCGGAAAAGGCGATGACGTTAGCGTTGTTGATTGAGCGGGCGTTGACGGCGTCGGCGGGGGTGAGACACGTGGCGGCGTAGACGCCGGGGAATTTGTTGGCGAAGATGGAGACGCCGACGCCGGTGCCGCAGGCGAGTAGGCCGCGGATCTCGGTGGTGGTGGTGTCGCCGGAGCTGACGATTTGGCCGATTTTGGCGCCGATGGAGTAGTGGTTGTCGGTGCCGAGGTCTTCGACGGGGATGTTGAGGGAGCGGAGGTGGGAGACGAGAGTGTCTTTTAGGGCGCAGCCGAAAGCGTCGGCTCCGGCGACGAATTTGAGACGGTGGTGATCGGAGTTTTTTTGTGACATTTTTTTAGATGACGGTGGTTAGTGATTAGTGGTTGGTGATGGTGGATTAGGAGATAAGGTCACAGGGGAGTTTTATAAGGTGGATGTGGATCCATGCAACTGTGAAGTGTGTACTGTAACTGGTATTTAGGACTTGTGCTTTGCGGCGGAACGTTAAATCATGCACATCTATTGCAGCGTGTTAACACAAAAAATTATAACAAAACGTAAACCATAGAAAAGAATAATAAGTCGACTTTGGATCCTCGCGTTGTAACTGGGCCATTAGAGAGGCAGTAAATAGATGTAAAGTTGTTAAACTACAAACTTGTGTTGCAACTTTAGATTGAAGCGTAAAACGAAAATTTTGTGACATATTTGTAAAAGTTGAAAAGTATAGGGCTAAAAGTAAAGAAATAATAGTAAAAGTCGTTGAACCACGCACACGCGTTGTAGCGTGTTACTTCGCAAAAAATTGAGTGATACGTAAAAAATAAAAAAGAGTAACAAACTCGACGTAGGAGCCACATGTTGCGACTGGGCTGTAAAACCATAAAAAAATTGTGACAAGAGGCGGACTTAGAGTGTTACTAGGGGTAGCACGGGCTACCCCTCAACCCCGTCTCCGTAGTGTAAAAATAACCCTTAACTCCATTTCCGTAGTGTAAAAATACCCCTCAACTCCGTTTCAGTTATATAAAGGATACCCCTGTTCCTATAAAAAATTAGGATACCCCTAACTTTTTGGGCTAGTTCCGCCACTGTCTGTCTGCGACCATAAACTCTTTGTGACAAACACGTAAAGGTTTAAAAGTGTAAGGATTAAAAAAGTAAAAAAAAAAATGAAAACTATAAGGGTTAAACATGGAGGGTTTAAAAGTATAATGGTTTAAAAGTAAAAAAAAAAAAAAAATGAATGAAATTTCTTTTTAACTACAGAAATAACTTTACTAAAATCGACTACTTCTAGCACGAAGTTGGAAATCAAGATTACACCACACCACTATTGTAGGTTTAGACTTTTACATGTCTACATCACGAAAATTTAAATTACAGCATTTTGCCCAATCTAGCATCGTTCACTTCGTCATGTTCAACCGTCTTTGATTCTGATTAGTGATTACATTGTGCAATTAAACATTCTTTCATTTCGAACTTTCCATATATACCAATTACGAGCAACTCAACAAGTGCTCAAAAATTGCATGTATAAGTTTCTAATAAGATCCACAATTCGAAAATTTTGACCACCACTAAAGGGGGGGTGGATATGTAATCTGCATCAATCACATACGTGTACCCAAATGGCTCTTGCAAACTCACATGTGACTATTAAATGATCGACTGTCTATATCGATGTTCCAGAATTAACACATACGATAGAATTGGCTAGTACGCCTCTTTTTGCAATTGTGTCCCTTGGTATCGTATTAGCCGTTGCTCTCCAACAATAGCCAACATTGTGTATCACTTTGTATATCATAGTCCAAGACACCAAGTTAAGTTGGAAATGCTTGTTTCTCGGCTGTGAGCACTTGTTTTCGACGTGACATCTTCGGCCACCATTACTCCATTAGTATGATGGTTGTTGTCAAGGTTGCTTTGGAAGATTCTCTATTGCAAGGACTTGCTTTAAATGTGACATCTTAAGACACAATTACTTTGTGGTCGTTGTCAACGTTGAATTTAAAGTATTTGGTTCAGTTTTGCGAGGACACGCTTATACATTGACATATTAAGCCGACAGAGGTTGATGTCGGGATTGAGATAATGAGATGTATATCAATGATCCTTGTTGAGGACTTGTTGTTCATTTATTATCTATTAAGATAAGATTTGAATGCATTTGGTATGAATATACTTGGTTGTGTGCATTTTGACTTGGTAGTTCATAACTTTACATAAATATCTTTCCAAACTTAGAACCGGTGAATTAATGAACTGGAATTACATGTATGTATATAATTCATTATAACTTGTTTAATGAACTAGTGGGTTACACCCGCGCTATGCGGGGGGCGACTCGAATACTCAATATAAAAGTTGAGTGACTAAACATGTATATATACAGAGTTAATTAACGAAGGAAAATACTTTATTAAAGTAGAGTGACTAAACATGTATATTATGACTTGACCCAATGCCATCGCTCTCGCTGATCTAGCGTGTTTAAGATTCAAGTCGAACTGACTTTGGCTCGGCTCGATTCGGCTTATAAACAACCCTAGTTATGGCTCGAGATATATCCTACCAACTTTAGAAACTATATTTTTGGTCAGGGGATAGGGTCACTTTGTTGATGAGTTTAAACAAGACAAAACTGATAAACCTCAGGATAAATACACTACACTCGACAAGGCGGGTCCGCACAAATATCACATATCAAGTACCAACATAATAAAAGCTCAACCAGATGATAATCATGCAAACAAAAGAGATCTCCCTCCACATGGTTCTCATTTACTCAAAGATGAATCAATCCTATCCTAAAATACTGTAGTCCATATGATATTTTACAACAATTCTACAGTACCGTTTCGAAATGGTATAACTCATAAGACTTGCACAATTACACTTGTGCAAGTAACCAAAATCCGGTATATTATTCGCTTAACATCTTAGTGTTCCTGCATGAAAAAATTACAATCCAGCTTTCTTCTCCAGCTTCTGAATTTGGTTGAGGAAGATCCATGTCATCTACAACACCAAAAATCCACCAATCAGAAACAAGTACCCTTTAAATTTGAAGATTACATCTTTTTTTTTTCCATTCAGAATTTGATCATATGAAAAAACAAGTAAAAAGTCTTTTCAAGAAATTAAAGGATTTAATCATGCAGAAAAGGACACAGGCTTTGTCGCTAACTCTTAAAGTCAAGGGCTTAATCATGCAACAGTAAAGTCTATCGACTTTTGTGCAAAATTCAGCAAAAGTTTTTTTTTTTAACGGTGACTTTTTTTTTTTGAGTGACTCAATGTCACACCGCCTAAATGGCGGCCCTAGCCAAGATCTGCCCAGACTACGTTCTCTTAACCGGACCCGCGCTGGGTTGGTCAGACTTGGTTACGGCGTTCCCCCGGAAACCGTACTGCCTCAACACGAGTTGCCTCGCTGAAGTAACAGCGGGATGAAAACCGGGGTGCGGCTCAGGATCGAACTCCCCTCGGTGGGTTTGTCACCATCATTGGCCAACCACTGAGCATAAGCCCAAGGTTATATCCATCCCAATATGACACAAGTGGGAATTGAACTTGAGTCTCCATTGGAAAACCCAAGTCTCGGGTCTCCTACCACTAGGACACAAATAGGGGGAATAAAATTCGGCAAAAGTCTTTCGACAATATCCCAGCCATTTGAAGAAAAAAAGCTATAGACTTATAAAGGGTCTATTTTAATAAGTAAAATGCCATTTTCGTGCCTGAGGTTTGGCCAGTTTTGCGACTTTCGTCCAAAGGTTTATTTTTTCCGCATCTGGATCCAAAAAGTTTGAAATCCTGCCATTTTCATCAGGCTTGTTAACTCCATCCATTTTCCTCCGTTAATTCAGGGGTATTTCTGTCTTTTTTGTTAACTTAAAGGGCAATTCGGTTTTTTTCACTTTATGTACAAGCATTTAGCATAATGTACAAGTATTCAAAAAACCGAATTGCCTTTTAAGTTAACAAAAAAGACAAAAATGCCATTGACTTAACGGAGAAAAATGGATGGAGCTAATGAGCCGGATGAAAACGACAAGATTTCAAATCTTTTGGATCCAAATGCGGAAAAACAAACATTTGGACGAGAGTCGCAAATCTGACCATATCAGGGACGAAAATGGCATTTTACTCGAGATTTTATCATGCAGAAACAACAAAGTTTAAGGACTGATCTTGGCAAAAGTAAAAGCCAATAGTTCTCTTTCAACTCCTACCCTAGTTTTAGAGCAATCGTTGAAAAACCCTAATGACTTTATTAAACTCACACGTAAGTCCCTAAATCCCTTAAACTTGTATAACTTAATAGAAGAGTGAGTGTACCATGACGTGTGGCGCAATCCTAACACAATATACTGGAAATCCTGTATAGAACTTGAAGGGCCCACCAGACTTGAGGGTTTTCATGGCACAATCCATAGATCCTGTGTACGGATATTTTCCCGCAGCATCAGGCTGCATTTTTTGTATTTGAGTTTTCACATAATCAAACGGCAAACTGCATGCAGCAGCAAAGAATCCTGATACAGAACTGGCCCCTGCAACAAAAAAAAAACGAAAAGCCTTTAGTTATACGCCAAAAAAGACACCAAGATTACTACATTAACTACCAGCAATCGTATTTATGATATTTGAGTAATATGTGAACGTCCATTATAGTAATTGTGAATCAAATGCTGTGGGTATTTTACATGTGAATTGCTGATGTGGCCTTGCTAGTTGCTAGTCATCATATGTGGAAAAGGGTTATTTACAAGTTTGACAAATGTCAAACGACTCAAATCAGATGTCATGTTGGCAACTCTTTAAAAAATAAGCAAAAAGTGACATGCTACTGGTTAAACAAGCCATTTGTTGCTACACTCGCTAATAAGATGTATTTTGGTTGCAAAAATCAGTAATGAAGTGTAAGTTGGTTTCTATGTTGGTAGGCCTGTAAACCAAACGACGTTCATTAACTGTTCATGAACTTGTTCAGCGGGAAATTCGTTTATTAATTAAGCAAACGAACATGAACACACGTTTTCTTCATTCATTTATGTCCGTGAACATCCATTTAAGTTCGTTCATTTGTGTTCATAAATGTTCATTTGTTTACATTTGTTTATGTTCATTCATTTATGTGTGTTTGTTTAGATTTAAATACATAGGTTTAGGTTGTTATATTTATATAAATGTTACACATAAAAGGAACTTTCTAACTACTTATATAAACATAACTAATTTGGGCTTTCTAGTAATGAAAATGGGTTTTCCAATGGAATTTATCGTACTTATTCACTAATTTATATAAAAAAATTACTTTATGTCCGTTTATGTTCAGTAAATTATGTTCATTTGTGTTAATTTATGTTTCTTCAGTTATGTTCATTTGTATTGTTTATTGTTTGTTAAATTATGTTTGTTTACGTTCGCGAACTGTTCGTTTAGGTTTTAAACAAATTAACACGAACATGCCCACTTTCTTAATAAATGAACATGAACAAAAAAATGTGTTCGATTATAAGTTCGTGTTCGGTTAAAGTTAAATAAACGAACACGAACAAGCCTCTGTTCGTTCGCCTATATGGTGCGCCTAGTTTAAAGTTGGTTGCGAAAATCACGAAAAAAAAATGTAAACTTTGTTTCTATTTTATGCAGTTTTCCCAAGTTAGAACTTAGAATAAAGCAGCTCAATCTTACCTAAAATTGTAGCGCCCTCACCAAAACCAAGACTATCCTTAAAGAACTCGACACTTTGATCATAAGAAGCAAGCATTCCCATGTTCAAAGCCATAGCCCGTACAACTGTGGGGCCCGCACCTTTCCAGAGAGCCAGAACACCTTCATCTGCAGTAATCCTATACAAAGCATGAAATGCATTTGTGTAGTTACGACGTTGGGCAGCAGGTAAAGTTGCATCAGCCTGCATACGGATCAGTGCCAGATCAGCAGGGCTTCCTACACAGGCTCCGATTGCTCCAGCTGTCAGACCGCATAAAGCTTTTTGATATAAAGGCAGGGGCTTTCCATCGTTGGCCTCAAGTGCCTTGTTGGTCAGAATCCTATCAAGTAATAATATCATATTGTTAATTACATGATAGATTAAGTTAATGTTTATCCAACATATATATCAGTATGTCCGTTAATGATTGTACCTAAATGTACCAAGTCTGGCAGTTGTATAGGTAGCTTGTCTAAGCAATCCAGCAGAGAGACCCTGCTCAAAATAATACACTTAATACATAATTAAAATGTTTAATGAAGATAACGACAGAAGTATGATAAAGAGCATCAACGATAAGAAAAACAAAAGCAGGCATGTGAAAAAAAATAAAAGATGTTGGTTAATGAATGAGGTTTCTACTAACAAGTGTGAACTTCCATAAGAATTTATCAATTCTTGACCACAAATAGCCTCGGTTTAGTTATACGAGTAGTGAAAAATTTAGGGCAAATGCCATATGAGCAAAAGTTGCAACCAACATAAAAAGATTGTACGAGACATTACACCACTGTATTATACTATATCACAACATGTTTCACAAATTCAATGATCATGTGTGTTGAATCACAGTATCTTAGTACAGATACAGATTATAACAAAACTACAATCTAACCATCAGATCTTCTTTAGCAATTATCAAATCAACTGAGAGAAACACATGGTCACACACACATGCGCGCGTTGACCATTTCAAAACTTAAGGACTATGAAGATATCAAACCTTATAAAAGGCACCGATCCCCTCGTTCTTCAGCATAGTTTTTGTGACCTCGCCTGCAGATCCTTGTCCCAATTGGATCCTCACCTATAAATAGCACATCACATCACACGAATAAGTTAACACGTTATACAATTCAAATCAAAGAACAGCAGATTCATCAAACTCAAACAAAGAAAAAATAAAAAAAGTGTCCCCTAAATTAGACATGTCTCGTACATTAAACTCTACCAGTGACAATCAAAATAAAGTACTGACTTATGTTAATAGTTACTATATAGAATTTCGATAAATCCAGTTCATGCATTTTGTCGAACACCTCCTACGCATAATGAAGAAAACTGAAAACATATTATCAAGGCAATATTTAGAGCTACAGAACATCTACATCAGTAATTGAAAACATAACACAAGATCGAACACCTACATCTATCACTATGGAAACTAAAACATCAAACAATTACAATTACAAGAGCCTAATCTTCATCTTCATAAAAGATCTGAACAACCTAAATGAACATGTCTCGGATCAGAAGTACCAATTTATATTAATAGTTACTATAAAGAATTCCGAAAAAGGCAGCTCAAGCATTTCTTCGGACACCTCCTATGCATGATGAAAACCACCGAAAACATATCATCACCGCAAAACGAGGTCGTTCCAATCACTAATTAGTAATTACATACTATCTACATTAATAACTGAAAACCTAACACCTACATCTATCAATAAGGAGCTAAAACATCAAACAATCACAATTTCGATAAATCCAGTTCAAGCATATCGTCGAACACCTCCTATGCATGATGCAAAACACTAAAAACATATCATCAACACTAAACGGTGTCGTTTCAATTACCAAATCATGAATTACAGACTACATCTATCAATAAGAAGCTAAAACATCAAACAATCACAATTTCGATAAATCCATTTCAAGCATATCGTCGAACACCTCCTATGCATGATACAAAACACTAAAAACATATCATCAACACTAAACGGCGTCGTTTCAATTACCAAATCATGAATTACAGACTACATCTATCAATAAGGAGCTAAAACATCAAACAATCACAATTTCGATAAATCCAGTTCAAGCATATCGTCAAACACCTCCTATGCATGATGCAAAACACTAAAAACACATCATCAACACTAAACGGCGTCGTTTCAATTACCAAATCATGAATTACAGACTACATCTATCAATAAGGAGCTAAAACATCAAACAATCACAATTTCGATAAATCCAGTTCAAGCATATCGTCGAACACCTACTATGCATGATGCAAAACACTAAAAACATATCATCAACACTAAACGGCGTCGTTTCAATTACCAAATCATGAATTACAGACTACATCTATCAATAAGGAGCTAAAACATCAAACAATCACAATTTCGATAAATCCAGTTCAAGCATATCGTCGAACACCTCCTATGCATGATACAAAACACTAAAAACATATCATCAACACTAAACGGCGTCGTTTCAATTACCAAATCATGAATTACAGACTACATCTATCAATAAGGAGCTAAAACATCAAACAATCACAATTTCGATAAATCCAGTTCAAGCATATCGTCGAACACCTTCTATGCATGATGCAAAACACTAAAAGCATATCATCAACACTAAACGGCGTCGTTTGAATTACCAAATCATGAATTATAGACTACATCTATCAATAAGGAGCTAAAACATCAAACAATCACAATTTCGATAAATCCAGTTCAAGCATATCGTCGAACACCTCCTAGGCATGATGCAGAGCACTAAAAACATATCATCAACACTAAACGGCGTCGTTTGAATTACCGAATCATGAATTACAGACTACATCTATCAATAAGGAGCTAAAACATCAAACAATTACAATTACGATATCCTAATCTTCATTTTAACAACAGATCTGAAGAACTTTTATAAAGTGATAACAATAATAATAAGAATAAGAGGTTGAAAACTTGAAATGCAGATTTGACAGTGTGTATGACTGTGTAAACAAACCTTGATCATATCGATAGGCTGGATGACACAGGTAGCAAGCATACCGGAAGCTCCGCCGTTGACGAAGGGTTTGACCGTCGGCCATACGCCGCCGATTGGCTTTGGTTTCTCCTCTCCCATTTTTTGACGAGATTTTTGGAGGATCAAAAATAGGGAGAGAGGGGAGAGAGAGAGTTGAAATGGAGATGCAATGAAACAGCGACAGGTATTTATACCCCCAATACACACAACTACCTGTGAATCTGTGATGTGCTTTACTTTGAATAGTCATGTACGCCCCTGTGTTTACAATTATATTACGAACGTGCCATTTTTGTTTTGTTGACCGTAATGCCCTTGTTGTTTCGTGTACTTTTTTTCTTGAGTTAAATGTCATTTTAGTCTCCATGGTTTGGGTCATTTTGGTAGTTTAGTTCAAAGGTTTCATTTTTCGCCCGTGGATCAAAAAAGATTTCACCAATGTCATTTTAGTTCACTGGGTTAATTTCATCTATTTTTTCTGTTAATGGGAAGGTCAATTCGGTCATTTTATATGAAATTCTGTTAACTAGAAAGACAATTCGACCATATAAAATGACCGAATTGTCTTTCTCATTAACAGAAATAATAGATGAAGTTAAAAGAAAATAACTCAATTATTCCATTTTACAACAAACACAGCAACTGTAACAAATGATTTTATTTTTCATCAATTTAACTAGTTTATGATTGTAGTAAACCTGACATGTCCCATTGTTGCTGAGCTGGCCAGACATGTGAAGCTTGTTGTGCCATTTAAGAAAAATAAAAACAATAAGATGTATTGCTTGCATATATGTTTTAGTTTCTAATAATTTAATATTTTGAGTTTATTTGAAGCAAAGTTGCAACAGAACCCTTTGCTTGTAGTGGGTCATGGGCACAATAGTCATTCCAATGGACATCTTCATTCTTCAAATAGACAATTGGGCATCTTCATTCTTCAACACTCAAGGGCATAATAGTCAATTCACTGGATCAAATGGGTCATGGGTATGGAGTGGGCCAGCGGGGAATGGGCCTTAGGGTATCTATTGTGATTCCTAGTCGATGACAAAGTTGTTTGTACACACAAGGTGATTGGCGATGGTCTCGGTGGAAGGGTAGTTTTGGAATATCCTAATTTGGTGGCAATATAATGGTTGCTTTTATCGAGGACACCCACCACCCCATTGGAAGCCAACCACTCATATTGCATCATTTAGCAAGTGAAATTACAATATTGTCCATGTTTACATAACCAATCACAAGAACACCCTTTTTGAAATCCACGTCACAACTGTCACACCAATGATAAAATCTTGAGCTTTTTTTTTTTTTTTTTTTTTTTTTCATATAACGCCTTTTAATCAAAAGTTACGTATTTCGAGTCTCGGGCTCTCGGCTGGAGTAAAATTGTTCTGGGTTAAATCAGAGGATTTTATCACGGTGAATCTTCGGGTGGTGTGTTTCCTTTGGAATAGTGACAGGCTGGATCACCAGTATCGTCTGCATTTATGGGCATAGATGGTCTTTTGCAATTGGGCTTATCTGGGTGATATGACTTTTATTGGTCGTTAAAAAATTGTTTAATTTTAAATAGATTTAGCAAGACTCGGACTCGAGCTAGAATAAGCTCGGCTCAAGTTAAATTTTTAACGTGTTAATGTTGAGCAATTTGTGGTTAACTTAACCCGTTTACATCCATTACAAGATTTGAGTTAAAAGAGTCATACATCAAATTCCTTAAATATTAACCTTATTATCTTTAAAATTATATGAAAATGAACAGAAGAATCTTAAATCGATATATCAATTTGTTAACCGTTTTCTTAGAATTATAAGGATAAGGCATGAGATGTGTATGTATGGAGGGGAGGAGGGTAGAAAATGAATAATTTCTTCTATGGAATAATGCTTTTTTATTTAAATTATAAGGATAATAATAAGAAACATCATAGATTATTTAGTGTAACATCAATATGTATGCAATAACTTTTATGTGTATTTCGATATTAACCATTTATTTTATAGTTTTAGTAAAAAGTTGTTTGTATAAAGGAATAGAACAAAATATTTACATAGATAGAAGTGGCCAAACAACTTGAATATTCTTAGTACAAGCCCAATGCCTCCAACCGAGCCCATAAAGTATATTTGTGGCCCGTTTAAATAAAGAAAAGAAATATGATAAGTGTTGGTTAGTGGTTTGTGGTTGTGGTTACTTTTATTTGGGTTTAAGGTAAATCATAACACACTTTATTGAGCTCGACTCTTTTTTTGTAAGTAGTCTTACAACTTCGACCTCAACTCGTTTATGATTTCTTAGTTAATAGTTAATTTTATGGACTGTTAGGGTTTGGATATTGTGTTTTAGTGATCTTCACTCTGTTATTGTGGGTTTTGAGTTTGTTTTATGGCTGAAATTATGGTGTTTTATGGCTTTGTACACTTTGTAGAAAAAATAGACTTTCTAGCCGAACCTCACCCTGTAATAATATATTAATAGTTATAAATTAATATATATATATATATATATATATATATATATATATAGGTAGAGGATCCTGTAAAAAATGCCTAAAGTGTGAGAAAGGTAAGAAAGAATCTCAGCCATTAGATCTTTGATCTAATGGTTGAGAAAATAGGGACCAAATTGTAAAATATTTTTATTAATTTGGACTGAATTGAAATATCTAGGGGCAATTGTGTCTTTTTATCCCCATTTTCTAAATCAAAATCCCTACAATTTCTCTCTCTCTCTCCAGATCTCTCTCTATCATACGTTCAGAATTTCTCTCTCCAAGATCAACTCAAAGACCACCACGAATCGGAAGATTAAACATCAATCGGAAGCCGGTGTCGGAAGCGGTTGTTGAAGACGATCGTTGTTGATAAATTACTGTGTCGGACGGTGGCGGAAGCCGGTGGTGGAAGTCGGTGTCGGAAGCGGTTGTTGAAGACGATCGTTGTTGATAAATTACTGTGTCGGACGGTGGCGGAAGCCGGTTTCGGACGACGGTTGCTGATAAATTACTGTCGGGTGATTTATGTTATATAATCGGTTAGATCTCGCTGCATGTTTATTGATTCGGATGACGGATGCGAGCGGCAGCGGCGGTGGTGGTGGTTCGAGCGGCGGCGGTTGTGGTGGTGCTGGATCGGCAGTGGTGGTGCCGGAAGTGGCAGTGGTGGTGGTGCCGGAAGTGAAGAAGATGATACAGAGGTGTTTATTTTATTTTCTGAATGGTGTTATTTTTTTCTGAATGGTGTTATTTTGTTTACTGAATGGTGTTATTTTGTTTGCTGAATGGTGTTATTTTTGTACTGAATGGTGTTATATTCTTTGTACTGAATAGTGTTTTTTTTTATTTACTGATGAATGGTGTTATTTTTGTACTGAATGGTGTTATTTTTTTCTTTTCAGTAAGGGTGTTTATTTTA
The DNA here is from genome assembly GCA_030545235.1 of Helianthus tuberosus. Lineage (NCBI taxonomy): Eukaryota > Viridiplantae > Streptophyta > Magnoliopsida > Asterales > Asteraceae > Helianthus > Helianthus tuberosus. Next base: position 10,645,358 of record CM060362.1, read on the forward strand.
TTTTCTGAATGGTGTTATTTTTTTCTGAATGGTGTTATTTTGTTTACTGAATGGTGTTATTTTGTTTGCTGAATGGTGTTATTTTTGTACTGAATGGTGTTATATTCTTTGTACTGAATGGTGTTTTTTTTTTATTTACTGCTGAATGGTGTTATTTTTGTACTGAATGGTGTTATTTTTGTGCTGAATTGTGTTATTTTTTCTGAATTGTGTTATATTTAAAACACCATGTATGAACATGCTCTGAATGGTGTTATATTTATGGACGATTATAAGTCCTAAAATCCAGGTTTTTCTCTCTCCAAATCTTTAAATCAAGGATTATCATATTTGAATTTGTTAATGCATTTATAATCTTACCCTTTTCAATTAATTTAGATCTAATGGTTGAGATTCTTTCTTACCTTTCTCACACTTTTGGTCTTTTTTACAATAACCATATATATATATATATATATATATATATATATATATATATATATATATATATATAGGGAGCCGCTAGAATGAGAACCACCACGAGAACCGCGACCCGCGGGTGGCCGTTGACCACGAAATTTTTTTTACACCTAGATCCGTATATTTTAGGACCAGGTGTAAATTTTCGGTTCAAACGGCGCGCCCGAGGGGGGAGTTTTTTACGCCCAAAGTTTGGTAAAAAAAAAAAGAAAAATTAAAAAAATTAAAAAAACCCAAACTTTGGGCGTAAAAAACTACCCCCTCGGGCGCGCCGTTTGAACCGAAAATTTACACCCGGTCCTAAAATATACGGATCTAGGTGTAAAAAAAATTTCGTGGTCAACGGCCACCCGCGGGTCGCGGTTCTCGTGGTTCTCATAACTCGTGGTGGTTCTCATTCTAGCGATCCCCTATATATATATATATATAGGGTTGGGCTAGACAAAAAACCCTATCTTTCTTAGAAAACTCTGGAAACTCAAAGCTCCCGACATTTTTTTTTTGAAAAAAATAACACATGTAATATACATGTTTTTAAGACTTTTGGGCCAAAAAAATCAAAAAAGCGCCGAGTACTTTTTTTTAAAAAAAATAAACAAGTTCCAAAAACTTCGTTGACTAACATGTGTTAGACAAAAAATGCTGAAAGTTGCTGAAATTTGTTTTTTTTTTTTTAAAAACCTTCGGCGCTTTTTTGATTTTTTTTTGCCCAAAACTCTTAAAAACATGTATATTACATGTGTTATTTTTTTCAAAAAAAAAATGTCGGGAGCTTTGAGTTTCCCGGGTTTTCTACCTAAAGAGGGTTTTCTACCTAGCCTTATCCTATATATATATGTAATATTTATTTATTATAAAACTTAAAGACAACTTTATTTATAAAATAACATACTCGTTTAAACCTATAAACCTAATCAAGTCCTCTATATAAAGTTCGGGTTTAAGCCCATTTATTAAATGAGCTTTAAATTAAACTCGAGCTCATTTAAGTATGTTTCCTTCATGATTTTAATATGTCGAACTCAAGTAGCTCAGCTAACTCTTAGCCTTTTATCATTTGCAAGACACTAGCTTAGATTTGGATTTGGATTTTGAACAAGAATGATCGTGGTTATGTATGGCTTTTACCTTGGGCCTTGGGTGGCAGAAAAGGAGATTTTTGTTAAAACAATTGTGGTTCCAGTCTAGTCTAATAGACTATGAGGACTTTCTTATTTTGAAAATACAACATATGGTTCCTTTATTTTTATTAACGGCAAATTTGGATCACTGACGGACCACTAGAGTATCATCGTGCTACCAGCAAAACCACTCGATCATATAATATTATCAAATAGTGTTGAGGAGGTTAGAAAATCTTTGTTTTAGTTTAGTTTAGCTTTTTTTAAAACAACTGTCACACCCCAATCCTTACTATGGGCCCGTTTGGTGGGGTATCGATTGTTACGAGATCCTATAACAGTTTTACATGGATATATGGTTAAAACTATTTTTTCATATTTGAAAAATAATTATAACTTATCAACCCTCTTTCATGTTCTAAAAATTTGTTGAATATCAGCCATACAAGAAAATAATACTAGAATGTGAAATGTCCAGCTCATCAAGATTTTAATGTCTAAACAATATTGTCACCCAACCACCCAGGAGTCAAGACATGACTGCACTTCTAACTTGTGAAGTACCACCCATTCAAACATATCTACCCATTTAAGGACCACAAGCCATTAATGCCTACAAACCCCACACCCTAAAATTAGACCAATGGGTCCCTAGCCATGAAGTGGAACCAATGTATGCACTTTGGCTAAAATGCGACATCCTATACCACAATATTATTGCATTATTGTATGTTGATCCGTTTAAGTAGTATCTGATTGCAATATTTTATAATCTGGACCAGTTTTTTAGAACCGGGTATTTTACTGGTTCACTGGTTAGACTAGATCGACTGGTTGCACTGGTACTAAGAATCAGATGACTAATAATTAATTTTAGAACTTAATCAACGTATGAACGATGGGATTTGGATAAGAAAAAAATGGTTAAAATGTTATAATTTAAAGTAAGTAATAGATTCAACATCATATTTAGCTTTTGAAGAAGAATGAAGGTACTTGAGGGATGAGCTTTTCGGAGGATCTAGCAATGCAAGGAGCAATGTTGTTAAAACCGGTCCGGTTATTGAATCGGTTGCTCAACTGGTTCACTAGTCGAACCGATACTAAGAAGCGAATGACTATTAATTAATTTTACAACATAAAAAATTCATAGTCGGAGCGGTACTAAGAATAGGATGACTGTTAATAATTTTTTATAACTTAAAAATACATAATCTTTTACAAGTAAGAGTAAAGTAGACCGGTGGTCCCCATAGTTTTTCAAAAGGGAAAATCACTGAAATAGCCAAGTTGACGTCGTCATTTCAAGAATAGCCATTTGACATCTCTCAACGAGCCGTTTCCGTTTACTGAAACGGCACAAAAAAACCCTTCAACGCCAGGGTTTGTCGGACACGTGTCGTCTTCTGATTGGCTGGTGTTGAAGGGTTTTTTTTGTGCCGTTTCAATAAACAGAAACGGCTCGTTGAGGGGTGTCAAATGGCTATTCTTGAAATGACGGCGTCAACTTGTTATTTCAGTGATTTTCCCTTTTCAAAATTATGAATTTGGTCTCTAGATATGAGAAAGTACACTATTGGTTCAAAACTGTGTACGAACGTAACATGCATTGGTAATTGATTGTCGTCAAATACGTTGTGCGGGTATTTTGTTGTATCTGAATTGCCCTATTTTTGCACCCGTTTCTCATGAATTTCCTATTGAACAAAATTACTAAACTAAAAATATAAAGAGAAAACTTCGTAGTCTAGTAACCAAGTGTTTACACTCTTCCAATTAAGTTACTCAAACCTTTTTTGTTCCTAATTACGTCACTTATCAGACTAAAAGAAGAACAACTAGTCTAAAACAAAAGACCCCGACCGATTTATTTACAGTTACACTTCGGGACAGGGGGAGCTATCTTTGAAATTTTATGATTGATAATAAATGCTCTACCGAATCTGACCCTTACGGTTTATCTCTAATATGTTTAAAAACACAACTTCTCTTCTATTGTGACAAACTGACAATAAGACCATGAGTAATGGGCTTTGTAGGGGTGTGATAAAGCCCCAACACCACCCTTGTGGACTTTATATGGGCATGGAGAGCAAGGGGCATTTCTAGTATCATGCCCAATGAGGATAACAAAATTGGAAAGTAATGATGAAATTGGGGCATTAAGGGGGGTTAACCATTACACATTTTTAAGTGACTTTATAATGTTAACTAGGATTTATTACCTGCCGCAATGCGGCGGTGAGCTATTCATACGTGTCACACCAAATAAACCCATGCATTTGTTACACCAATGTTCCATAGTTACATCGCCTAACCTATACATCCAAGATGTACAAAACAAAGCTATACCCTTTTCTGCAACCTTCTTTATCAGCGTAAAAACACTTATGTATCATTTTCTTTCTCATGTGATATCTGATTAATCAAAGTCTTTGATATTCTCTCATCTCCATCTCTATAAACCCGAAGGCTGAAACTCATCACTCTTTGCACAACTGATACCCGTATAAAAGTTTGTCTTTTTACCCGTTACGCGACTGACCCGTTTGCCTCATATCGGTCTATTATCCATTCAACCATAAATGTAAAACTACCTGCTACAATTAAAAAAAACGTATAGAAAATGTAACCAAGATGACAAACTTCGTAAATGTTTTGAATTTAACGGGTCAAACGGGTCTAGTTAAAAAAATTGAAACTATCTATATCAAAATTAAAGGGAATCCTGGACCAACCTATCCATTTAGCAAACTGTTTAAAAAATGTCTCAAGCGTTGACCTTGAGACCATAAACATGAACATGAACATGGGCATTTCCATTTTTTATAAGAATGATCAGCAATGACACTCCCATTTGGCAATAATTTAAAACATCCAATAAAGAAAAACACCTACGCAGATATCTATACATAAATGTAACTCATAGAAGCCCATATTTCACATGTGCACTCTGATATAATATAGATTAATACTCCCACTAAATATGCATTCTATTTATCAATCTACTCTTCGGTAAGTACAACATCTATTTTGTTGACAACTAAAAAATGGAAATATAAAACAAAACTGTTTAATGATCAAGTACAGATGATCTTGCAAGAACATAAACATTTTTGTGGTAAATTTTCCAAATAAACCCTTTAGAGAAGATGACAATGATATTCATATGCTAAAATTTCATAGACATATATACTTGTCTTTAAAATGTTATAACGAATGGAAATCACAAGACAAAAACCGAAAAATAAAGTCATCACATGCCTAATTATTAATAAGCGTTAAATTTACTTCACCACTAAAAAAAAAGATGTACCTGATGCTTGCCACATTGTTCACAGGTAGAGCACGGAACATAAGTAAACCAAGTCATAATTTGCATCACCAGTTTCATCATAGACCATAGCCCCCAACGGGTCCACACCTCATCCTCTGACTGCAAATATCAGTTTCATCAGCAAAGACACATCTGGCTTACATTGAATTACAACCCAAGTAAGTTTCGCCAAGTCATTATGTATTTACATCATACGTAATGTAATATTCAAATAACATAATTCAATATCATATTTAGAGGAGTTAAGCAAAAGGGTTTCTTATGGTTCAAGGAGTTTCATTGATTTCAAATTAGAGCGCAATGAATGAAACTGGTTGACCATAGCCCATCATATTTACCTTTACAAAAGGTAATCGATTAAGTAGCATCCATTCATCAATCACACGTATATATTCAGATTAATAGCAATAAACTAAAGATGAAACAAAACCAATAGATACTTAAAAATCGCATTGGACACAATCGGAATCGCAATCAAGCGTAAAACAGAGGGAAACATAGGGCAAAGAAACATGTATAAGCGCTTATATAACCGTGGTCGCCGGAGACGCACGTCACAGAACAGACGACAGAGACGGCTTGATCACGTCGTTCGTCGTAACCGCCATAGGTCTCCGGCAACGGCTTCCTACATCCCTTAATCGCAACTCAAGTGTCAACATCAACATCAACATCACAGATCATACAAAAAGGGTAAGGTTTACATAAAGATCAACCACCATCATCAAGCCAACATAATCAAGGCAACAATACCCACAACCGGCGGCGAAACAAAAGCCACCGCCATGAATGAAGCAAGCAAAACCACCAGAAAACCAAAAACTCTAATAAAAAAACATACCTGAGAAAGACACGAAGAAACAGGGGTATGGCCTTTTCTTAGGGTTTAACATAAACCTTGACAACTTCTTTGCTCACCGTATTTCGAGAGGTTTGATTTTAGGGTTTAAACGTTTAAGGACTGCCTTCGTCGGCGGTGGTTGGTACTGATCTTCAAACCGGATGAGATGAGTGGTAGTGGTTTTGGACTGAAAGGGAGAGAAGGTATGTAACAAATACGTAGATGTACACCATCAAGTTTTTTTTTTTTGTTTTTGAAACACTCCCAAAGCACAGGTTACAAATTAATGTGGTGGAAAATGCCCGTTAAAGGGCATTAACCGTTACGTATGGCCTAATGGTGATGTATCCGGTTTGCTCACTTACGGGCTTAGGGCTTCCACTTTAATCTCTCAGACTCATTCTTTTTGGCATCAACTGATGGATCATCGATCCGAGTGATGTTGTCATTATATTTTAGTATCTAACGGGTTTATCTTTCTTTTTTTGAATGGCTAAACTTGCACACCATGGAGATTGAACCGGCCATAACCTCCTATTACCTTAAAACTTATCTAATTCACCAACATCACTAGGCTATTCCTAAATGGATCTAACGGGTTTATCTAGTGTACTAAAGACAAACCTACCACCTTGTATCATGGATGTTAGTTAGGTAATTAGCAAAGTATACTTCCCTTTCATAGTTTTAAAACCATATTAGTGATGTTAAATATCACATTCTTTTGTAGGTCAGTTTCTCAATATTTTTTGTCTATCATATAGGTAAAAGAAAAATATGATGCTACCTTTAGATTTTTAAAATTTTGTGGCTTGGGTAAAAGAGCTACATATTGATGTGTATTCGAATCATAGGAGCTAGCAATCGTCGATATGCTCATATTGGTGACGTTATTGTTGCTGTGATCAAAGACGCAGTTCCAAACATGCCTCTAGAAAGATCAGAAGTGGTCAGAGCTGTAATTGTCCGTACTCGTTAACTATTCTGGAGGTTAATGGTAATCAAACTTTACCATTTACAATCTGAAAACGCTGTCTTTGGTTTCATTGCTTGTTGTTTTGTCTGGTTCAATAATACGGCTGGGCAAATCCAAAGAGGGTTTTCCTGTACGTTCATCACAAAATATTTCTAGATCCCAATATACCCAATGCCAGATAGCTGCCAAAAAGCACAACCCAGAAAACACAATATGCGCTCCAGCCACACCTTCGTAACTCCAAAAAAAAGAATTTTTTTTTCGCTCTATAAATATTGTTAAGAGACCTCTGGTGTGAAAAAAGTTTGTGTTACAAAGATACAAAATTGGCTATTTAGAGTATGTTGCCTATAAATAAAAAAGAAAGGGAATTTTTTGGAACAAAAAAAGGCCCGGTGATGAACACAGACTTTAATAATTTTTTATTATTTTAACATTATAATAAATTTTAACATATTTTTATTTTGTTTTTCTGATATCTTTTAAAATGTGATGATTTATAGAATTCTAATTATATCGTTATCAGGTACCTATTTTTATATATTTCTCTCTCTCTATATATATATCTTCATTGAACAGAGTTATAAGTAGCAATGTATAAGTACTCTAATCACAACGTATGTTATCCAAGCTATGTTTGAGTAGACTATTAGGTAGACTATTAGAAGGACTTGACTATTTATTTATTATAATTAGAGATTCGGCTGAAATAGGATTTTAGGGGACCACCATTGTATAACCATTCTCCCAGGAATGTATTCTTGATTTTTTAATGAATCCTAAATATTACCACTCTCCATTCCGAATCGCCCATGAATCTCAATGACCAAGAATTGGCAATTGACGCGGGAAGGAACTATACCTGGAATCTCACAGAAAGATTCATCATCTGTTACATCTACTCATCCCACGATTCCGAATCAACAGACCCCGTTACCGAGATATGGCAACTCTTTTTGAAAGTCATAGTAATGTTCCTTCTGCTGAACCTGGGATATTCAATTTCGATGTTGCTATAGGAAGCTCGAGCGGATGTGGGAATTGCATCTGCCTATTTATTTTTGTTTCTAATTGGTCAGGCGCCCTTTTACCTTGGAAAATCATACAATTAATAACAACTAGTGTTATGCCCGGCCCGCTTGCGGGGCCGTTAAATCGAATATTTTTTAGTTTGATAACATGTACACTTTTGTTTCAGTTACTTGTATATACTACTCATAACACGATCATCATAAAATAACATGGGGACGTAGATAAAAACACCATTGTCAAAGAAAAAGTATTTATAAACTTTAGGAACTATAAAATAACTTTATTAAAATCGAGGAGTAGCGTGTAAACTGAGTTAAGAAAAAAAGTGGGTAAAGTTGAGGGATAATAAATATAAATTTCAAGGAAAATTATTCCATATATAAATTAGCAAGTTATATGTGCATCATGAGTTGTACATTGTGCTTTGAACATTTTTCAAAACAAAAAAAAGTTGATTTTTTACTTTTAACCCAAAGGTTTTTACCTTTTCCAATTTTAACCCTATATAATTCGGTTTTTTAACTTTAACCCAAAACTTTTCATTATTTGCAATTTAGCTTCACAGCTTTTGTCACTTATACTTTTCATCTTTCGCAAATTTTCGTTTTACGTATAGCTCTAAATTTTTCGAGTTAATACGACGCAACGTGCATGTGTGGTTCAACGTTTTTACCTCTATTTTTCCATGTTTGACAGGTTCGTCGCAACACGCATATCCTAGGTCAAGTCAATGTTGGTGGTCGATGACGGTTGTGTGACATTAGTACTATTTGACACCGTTTTACGCTCAGCCGCAACGCGGGGTGTGCTTTGGGGGGTTTTTCAAAGAAAAATTGGTTATGCATATGGTTGTCGTAATGTTTCCTTTGGGGGTTTTCCAAAAAAAATTGATTTTTTTTACTTTTCATCCAAAAGTATTTCATAAATTACTTTTAACCCAAAACTATTTGTTTTTTACTTTTAACCCAAAACTTTTTATCTTTTGCAATCTATCCTCATAACTTTTTTTACTTTCAACTTTGGTCATTTATAGTTTTCATTTTCCCCAATTTTTCACTTTATGCTTGGTTCTAAATTTTGTGACTTAACACATCGCAATGTGCGTCTTTGGTTTAACGTTTATACGTTTCGTTCTAAATTTTGCGAGTTAACATGACGCAACGTGCGTGTGTGGGTGAAGGTTTTACATCGTCTGTTTTTTCCCGTTTGACAGGTTTAACATAACGTGCGGGTCCTCGATCGACTTAGTTATAACTAAAGAATCCCCGCCGCATTGCGGCGGGTCGCAATTCTAGTTAGTTAAAATTTACACTTCTCAAGTTTTGAACTAGGGTTACCTGATTACACAAAGCATGCGTGAACCACTCCACCATACATCATTTTTATTATGGGTTTTGCTTTCAAAAAGATATATATTGACATTAAAACCTAAACAGCCAAAATAATAATAATAATGATGCCACATGGCATTTACTGATCGGTTGCCGCCTTTGTTGACCAATAAGAAAAATGTGCCGCCTTTTTACACCAATAAGGTTGGTTTACTATTACCGGTCATTGTAAATGTAATATAGGAAATTTACGTCGCAGCTTATGAACAATACCCTAATTGGTCAATTTTTGCATCTTATTTACGATCTTATTTACGGTTATGCCATGAAGTGAAGATTTGATATTTAAGTTTTGACCATTGGATTTTGTTTTTTTACATTATGAGCACTCATTCATATCGGCTTTTGACGTGTGTCAACCTTGTACAGATTTCTTCTAGGTTTTGATGATCCTTCAACTGATTTCACCACCACAGCACCTAATCGTCCTCCTTGCTTAGCCGATTTCCCACCGTCACCAGCATCGTCGTCGATGTTTCTTCGCCGCCGGTGACTGTCACACAATCTTATTTTTTGGGTTTTAACTTTCGATTGTTATATTATGCGTCAACATTGTACCGGGACCATAACGAACCAATCGATGCCGATCGAATCATCATTGCGTCCCCGCCGCAACGCGCGGGTTAAATAACTAGTTTAAACAACAAAACACTATCAGTACCATATTTAAAACAAAATGTCCCAACGTATTAAAACCTACACGTATTCTGATCAACTTATATAGTATAAGTATATTATTATTTCTTCTAGAATGTACATAAAATTTATCGGGGAACAAACTAAGTACCTTCAAAAAAGTTACATCCATTCACATGGCTTTAATAACTATTAAAGAAATGCCACGTCAACTAGAACAATGTGGAAGGCGTACAGCGAAGCAGTTAAGCAAACACGTAAGCACCAGCCATGCTACTTCTCACATGCACTTCATGATCATGTTTTTCCCATTTTGCCCTTTACACAACAATACATTGTTTTTTATTTCATGTACGAATTTTACCCTATATATTAAAATTTGAAAGGAATGAATAGTAACATGATAAGATCAGCAAATAGTATCGGGTATCAGTACTGGTACCAAATTTACTAAATCAATGTATTTTTCGGTACGGGTTCAGCACTGGTATTCATCGGTTTTTAGCCTCAAATACTGGTGACATACCAGTACTGACCCGTACCGAGCCGTACCGTACCGTACCAGCTATATTCGGTACCGGTACCCACTTTTGGGGATTTCGGTAACGGTATTTTCAGTACCGGTTGGTACCGAGCTCATCAAATCCTGTAGCAACGCAGCAATGCAAGTAATTGCACCGTTTAGATTATTTTTCATACACAGTAAGTAAACTATATTTCGTTTGAATGAGGTTTTATATACACAACAACTTATTTTGCTCTTTTTTTTTGTCTTTTTCTGTAATAAATGAATTGTAGCATGTAAAATTAACTTAGATATTTAGAATATTGATGAGCAAATCGTAGCAAATCCTGTAATCAAACCGCTATCGTATCGGTACCAAATTTACTATACCAAATCATTTTCGGTACCAATTTAGTACCCACCTTTTGGCGTTTTCAGAATCGTTACTTTCGTTTCAACACCGGTTTAGCACCATACCTGTATTTATTGATTTTTACCTTCAAATACCATACCGTATTGTACCGAGCATTTTCGTTTCCGGTACCTAATTTCGATGATTTTCCGGATCGGTGCTTTTGGTGCCGTTACCGATACCGAGCTCATCCATATTTTAACGTGTTAGCACCATAATAACTGAACTGAAAAAAACTGAATTTCCAACGTGTAGGACGTGTGGGTCCTATTATTATATATTAGGTTATTTAAAATCGCTTTTTTAGAACGGAGTGACTATCCTTACCACGTCATTTTTTTTATGTTTTGATATTCGGTATCTGCTTGTTGTTGCTGACACGCCTTTTATAGTAATTGGGTCCCCGCCGCAACGCGCGGACGGAAAATCAACTAGTTTAAGTTAATTTTCTACCATGTTTGTTTGCTTCACCTTTTCCTACGTATATCTCAAAGGTGGTTTAACTAACATTATCATTTTAGAGCATTCATAATGTTCCTCAATCTATAAGTGTAATCTATATATATTTTTTTAGGAAAGTGAATATAAGGCTGTAACACATCTTAGCTTAGATGTAAAACCTATCAAAACACCGGAAGTAATCAAAGACTCAAAGTTAGTTTTAATGAATTAATTTGTTTCTAGTTTTAGTTTGGAGATAAAATTAAGGGGAAATGGACTGTATCACCCTCAACTATGCAAAATTGGCCAATATCACGCCCAACTTTCAAGTTGGCTCCCACCACCCTCTACTCGACAAGTTGGTGTCACTGTCACCCCTTCGTTAAAAAAACACTAACTGAGTTAGTTTTTTAAGCCTACGTGGCATTTAAATGATGACTTGGAAGCACACGTGGACAGAAACTTGATAACATCATCTGTTTAACATCATCTCCAAAGTTCTTCTATTCTCTCAACCAAACACAGTAGCCCCACCCCCACATAACCCATCATCCCTTTCACCCACACATTGCACCCTCACCACACCTGAACCGTCATCGTCTGCCGCCCTGAATCACACCTGTCACCACCATTCATCAGCCGCTGCCCACCTCCACCTTCCGACCTAAACACTCCTCCGCCGACCCGCCACTCGACACCACCACAGCCCTACTTCTCCGCCGTCGGATATCCCTCTCAGTCGCCGGTTATCACAACCGCCGCCGGTTCATCCTCATCCGCACCGGAACCGGCCGTCGACCACCGCCTTCTCAGCTGCTCATCGTCGCCGGCCATCACCTACTCCGCCGACCCACATTCAACCGCCGCCAGTCGCCGGTTCAGGTATGTCACTGTCTTTTCTTTTTCTCTCCCTAGCGACATCCCGGAGAACCCGTCACTCTTGCTCCTGTGAAAGCATCCGTACCACCGTTGGTTGTGAATTGGTAATTATATTACAGAAAACATGGTTAATCACATGAAATTGGAATTGACTTGCTATATTGATTCTTAATCTGAACTGAACATGATTATAGTGAAATTGCATTACACTGAGTTGGTTGTGAATTGGTAATTTTATTCCAATTGTTTGTGTATACCTTGAGATTATTGAATTCGCCTTGAACCAGCTCAAACATCTGAGCCACTTTATGATTCTTCTTCTGGTCCTGTGTCGGATAAGGTTCCACCTCAATCGAACCATGATGATGCAGGTGTACAGTGGCAAAAGCAGCCGTCTTCTTCATAGCTAATACCCCTCTACCTGCAATTGATCTTCGTCGTCTGCAATTTGATGGGGAGTAGATGAGTTTGTTTGGGAATTAGGGTTAAATGGTTAAATTGATGTTAAACAGATGATATATCAAGTTTCTGTCCACGTGTGCTTCCAAGTCATCATTTAAATGCCACGTAGGCTTAAAAAACTAACTCAGTTAGTGTTTTTTTAACGAAGGGGTGACAGTGACACCAACTTGTCGAGTAGAGGGTGGTGGGAGCCAACTTGAAAGTTGGGCGTGATATTGGCCAATTTTGCATAGTTGAGGGTGATACAGTCCATTTCCCCTAAAATTAATCAAAACTAAATAGTTTTGAGAGGTTTCACATCTAAGTTTAGGTGTGTTGGGGAACTCATCCTCACTACTTGTACTTATTTGGCGGTTGTCTTTAATAGAATCACCGGGGTAACCCTTTACCAAAAAAAAAAAAAAAAGTTTAGGTGTGTAAAAACCTCACATTCACTTTTCCCATATTTTTTAGAGTGGTTGTAAATGGTTAAGTGAAGTAGAGAGAAAAGGAAGAAAAAATTACTGTTCACCAGTAAATTTGGAGGAGATACTATTCACCTTTATAATTTTTAATATTTTTTTAAATGACTGTGAGTGGAGAAGAGATAAAATGCAATGATAAAAGTATAAAAAAAATATTATTTAATTGAAAAAGAGAGAAAATGTAGTGTTTTTAATGTAATTATAAAGATGGAGAAGAAGACTCAATTGTGAATGCTCTTACTATTCGAAAATGTTTGATGAATCGATAAATCTGGCTACAGGTCTTCCTTACTGGGTAGCGTTGCTAGCTAGAGGGTGATTTGGGATCTGTTCCGCAAAACTTATTGTCACAACTCATAAGTGTCTGTTTCACAGAATGGAATGAAATCTTGATGGAACTGGAATTTTGATTTTGTTGGTTTCAACAAAAAAGAATTGGAATTGAACGACAACATAAGGAAGAGAATTTACATTCAAATTCCAGGGCTGGCTCAACGTTTTTGGAGGCCCGAAGCGAACGCCAAAATTGGGGCCCTTTATGGTCACCTAAGCCTAGCAAAATGGCCGGGCGCGTGATCTGTTTCTATATGCAAGTTATATAGATCATGTTCTTTATAGTTCAACAACATAATGCAGAAAGGATTCAAATGCAATGAGACAGCCATAAGAAGTTAGTTATCAAACGAATTCATGCGTACTATATTTAACATTCCAAATTTCCAAAGCAGCTAAAAAATATATCATGCTTAATCAAGCATCTTAATTGCTTCGAGTTACAATTCAAATCTACTATTTAATGCGTTATCAAGTTCGAGTCTTACAGATGATTTCCTATAAAAATAGATTGATGAGTTTCATTATCGAGTTCGATTATCTAGAATGATCCCTAGATTATCCAGCTTTGTGATTTCATTAATCATTGGCAACAAAGGAAAATACAAATGAACTGTCACTAGCATATCAAGGAGATTAATAAAAAAATTCTACTAAACATGACACATAGAGCAGAACATTTAGATAGAAACTAGGAAAATTACATACCTTGAAGTGTTTTATGATCCTTTCTTTGCACAAATATGCTTTCAACTATTTCTCTATAAAAATCATATGATACTTTCTTCTTTTTCTGCAGCAACTAGTAATGACACGAGAAACCCTAAAAAAATTTGGTGGCCCCCTTAAAAGTGGTAGCCCCAAGCCATTGCTTTACTTTAATTGCCTTTAAGCCGGCCCTATCCATCCAAATCTTATTTTATTCATTGAAACAAACGTAGCTAAATTCAAAATCAAATTTCAATTTCTGTGCAAATTCAATTCATGAAACGAACGTTACGTAAGTGTATTCAACATTGTTATGTTTTTTTTTTATTTTGTCTCCAAAACGAACGTTACCTAACTGTGATTGCTATATGTCGCATAACTTCCCCTTTTCAAGCTCTTATCTTCCCAAATGGTCTTTAAATGAATAAACAACTACCAATAATTGTGAAGAATTGGATTGATACGAAAAGCATGTGTTGTGATCCGGTAAGCATGGCCCACCCATTTGCGCCAACCTTTCAAGTCCCTACTTGTTTCATCATCAATTCATCAATTGCCCCTTTGTCCTCCTGTTCCATTCGATATTTTAAGACCATTTTGTTTCTAGTATAACTAAACATTTAGTGGGAAGTCCTTTAATTATTATTTGATAATATAAACAAACACAAAAAAGCTTGTTTGCTCATTTATACGTCTTCTAGTTTACCGACATTATCATTTTTTTTAATTTATATGTGAATTTTTTTTCTTTAAATATTCATATTTTAACATGTCTAATTCATTTTTATTTACCTACGTTTGTTTTTATGCACCCATGATTTTTGTTTTTCTTTCCCCTTTTATGCTCGGAACCAGTGTTGCAGAAATCGGCCTAGGCGGCCGATTATTACTGTCTAATTTTGAGCTAGTCGGTCAATTAATCGGCCATGGTCAAAGTCGGTCAAAGGCGATACCTAGGCGGTCAAAAATCGGATTAATCGGACTATATTAATTGGTCAAAATCGGTCAAAGGCGGTCAAAATTGGTCAAAATCGGTCAAAATCGAACCATACTATCTGAAACTTGAAGTATTTATGTGAATTTTGAAGTATTATTTTTATATTATTGGATATATATATATAATTTTGAAAAAATACATAAAAAATCCCATTCCGATTAATCCCGATTAATCACTAGGCGATACCTCACTGTCCGACTAGCGCCTAGCGAGTAGCGCCTTCTACAACATTGCTCGGAACAGTTAAATTATGTTTTCCCTTGTTCATTCGAAAGGGGTTGATGAGTTGATCAATTTTGGTATCGATCATGATATTTATAAATTATAAAAAAATCGTACATCTTTTTCAGAAGTGGATTCGAACGGTCCCAAGTGAAATGTCTTATTCAAAAAGAGGCCTTGTATTTTTAAAGGCATGATGTAATCTCCTAACCACTACCACTATTTAAGAATATACTATTTTATGTTTAGATGTGATTCAAAGGGTTCAAGTGTCTAAAGAGTGTATTGGAACTCAATGTAAAAAGGACTTCACACATACACATATGACAAACTCTACATAATTCATAAAAAAACAAAGCATAAATCCAGGGTGGTTAGCTTTTTTTTTTTTTTTTTTTTACTTTTTAATATATTTTCAATAAAAAAATATTCACGTATTATATAAACAAACACACACAAAGCATAAATCCACGGTGTTCAGTTATTATATTTAGTCAATCAATCAATAGCTCATATATTTTACATTTTTACATACAAACATGTATGTTATATGCATAAAATTCATCAAACTAGTTTATATTATTCTCTTATACAATTACTAACTTGGGGTATCATGTTAGGTCATACCCCTTTGTTAAACATCACGTCCTTCCTTTGAATACAAAAAAAATGGGTACCATCTTAGGTTGCCTTTCACACACCATCATAACTTTTCACTGGAAGGCAACCGTTTGATCTTAACGCACCGTTTCCGTACAAATTCAAATACATGGTAAAAACCGTTTACCAAACGACATGTCAAAATCCACACCATTAAATGCCTGGAGGTTACCAACACCGTATCCAACCCGACGTGCCCAACAAAAAGGTTCAACAAAACCGACAAACTTTTGAGATGTGTCAAAAGCATTCAAGATGTCCAAACCGGCGCAACTTTACAGTTGACAACCAAATCAAAGAAACGCACTGTTCGGGGGCCAACCACCGTGTCGTTTGCCTCCGTTTCATAACCTATATAACCACCACCGATCTCTGCCGGAAAGATTTTTGACGGTTTCGGTGGGGAGCAAAGAGAGAAAGTCGGGCGCCAGAGGTTTTGTCTGTAATAGTGTTACGAATTCGATCTTGATGACCAAAAAGCCTCTTGGTTGTTTGAGCGGATTTTAAAACAGGACGAAACCTGATTTTGTGATGATGGTGGTGATCTGCCGAATAATCTGAAATTGACGACCGAGTTGTTCCAGATGGGCGGAAATGTGGCGAGTTCCGTTTTTACCACGCCGGAGAAGCAATGGTGGCGCTGGTGGAACGATAAAGAAGTTGGTGAGAGAATAGAGAAACGGTGTTATTGAACATATTCATTCCTTCTGAAAAGCAATTGTCAGTGAGATGGTTTTAAATACTTTTTATTGTTCTCAATATATATTGCTCCTTTTTCTTTTATGTTTTTTCAAAATCTTTATATGTATATAGAGGGTGCTGGGCGTTGGGTGGTAGTTTCAAGTTGGGGTTTGGGTATTTGGGGTTTAGGTGGTGTAGAAAGCAGATAAGGAAATTGGCTTTTGTTTTCCTTTTATTCATCATTGTGTAATGTGTATTGCTCTTATTTACTCCTGCATGTTTGTTATTTTGATTGGAAAAAGCTTTTAGCTTCTTGGGTACAATAACTATAGACAGATCTAAATTTGTATTCATTTGTCATGCTTGATCATGTGTTTGTTTAATTTGTTTTATATGCTTGATCATGTGTTTCTTTAATTTGTTTTATTAAAATTTAGGTTTGCTTATTTAAATTTGTTTAAAGATGAGTTGGAAAGTGAAATCAAATTTCATGTTGAAGTATATTTATCTGTATGTTAATTTTGGCCAATCGCCATCTAATCTAATAAACAATTCTATGAACTTTACATAAAAAATGTTGGTGATGATGTGTTTGAGCATTGAACAGGAAATTCAAATTTTATATGTGACAAATAAACTATGGAACTTTACATAAAAAATGTTGATGATGGTGTGTTTGAGCATTGAACAGGAAATTCAAATTTTATATGTGACAAAATAAACAATAGCAAGTTCAAGATGACATTTTTAAAGTAATGTAAACATTATGTATGTCTCTTTGATAATTTAATAAAGTTTATACTCTATTTGTTGCGATTTTTTTACCGTCTTTATCATTTTATATTTAACAAGTTTAGAGAACGATTCGAACTAGCGCGCAGCAACGCGCGCGAGGCTAATTACTAGTATATATATATTTTCTAAACGTTTATCTACACATATATAGGTAATACGTGGTTAAATACAAATAGGTTTTAATATACAAAATACCCTTAACGTAAGAAGTGAAAAAAATAATTTTTTTTTATAATTTTTCCATCTTATTAAGCACGTATTTTAGTCACAGAATACAAAAAATCGTGATTTTACAGTAGTAGAGTAATTATAATTACCCTACAATAATTATTCTACTATTGTAAAATCACAATTTTTATTATTTTTACATTTTGCAATTAAACATCATTCTTAACGTAAGAATGATTTTAATATAGGTTTTAATATACAAAATACCCTTAACGTAAGAAGTGAAAAAAATAATTTTTTTATAATTTTTCCATCTTATTAAGCACGTATTTTAGTCACAGAATACAAAAAATCGTGATTTTACAGTAGTAGAGTAATTATAATTACCCTACAATAATTATTCTACTATTGTAAAATCACATTTTTTATTATTTTTACATTTTGCAATTAAACATCATTCTTAGACTGCGGGGTATGGTGGGGCGGGGGTTGGGCTTGGGTTGGGGCATTTGTTGACACGTGGCTTGGGGCGGCAGACATGGGGCGACCCACATTTAAACAGGGTATGGTGGGGCGGGGGTTGGGGGCGTGGGTTTGGTGGGCTTCGCTGGGTGACCCGGCTGGGCTCTTTGTATTTGTTTTTAATTAAAGAAAATTACATAAAAAAATTACATAAAAAATTTCCTAACGTTTATATTTGTTTTTTATCTCTTCTCTCATCTCTCATCTCCAAGACTATTTCCAACTCGTCACCCTTTAGGTGATCAATCGGCTGGGATAGAATTTTCAAATCCTCCCGTCTTTGTCTCTGGGCTTCTCTAGCGGCATCTCTAGCTTCTTTGCTCTTCCGAATTTCGGCCCTTTGTTGTTGGAAGACGTTGAATGTATCCATCTTGGATGAAATGTCATCCAACTGGTCGCTGTATATTCCTCTATGCAAGAGCAAACTCCCAGCTGAAGGTGATGCCGTAGCAGATCTTGATTTTTGAGCACGCCTTTTTGTGGCATCTCTTCCATACTCAGGCCGGTTTGGGCTTAGCGAATCATCAAAAAGGTCCTCAATCTCTTGATCTTGTGCATCAGATTGGGTTTTGGACGAGGCCCTCGACCTTTTGGAAGACGTGTTGCTTTCGCTACCACTGGGGATATTCGCCCACTTTGGATGAAACTTACAAATCTCCCAACAATGCATGAAACGGAAGTCGGTCCCCACATTTGTCTTGAATTGAACCAATGCATTCGTCACAATGTCGGCTTCGGTTTCACCACTTTTTGGGTTTTGTTTTGCTTTATTTAAAAAACCACTATATTTTGTAAGTTGGCCGCTTATCTCGGTCCACTTCGAGGATAAGCTATCGTTTTCACGATAAACCTCTTTTCCCAATTCTTGATGGAATATTCTACTAACCCCTTGCCACAAATAGGTTCGATGTTGTGAATTTCCTGTTTTTATAAAAACAAAATTTAATATATTACAAAGTTATATAAAAAAAACATTAATAAAAACAAAGTTTAAGAATACCTAAAGTTGAATGTTGAGATTGTTGAAACCAACCCCTCGCCAATGCAAGTTCTTCAGGAACGGTCCATTTTAGTTGTTTTCGCTTGATGGTTTCAAGTGCTTTATCCGCCTCGGTTTTTTTCTTATGGCTTCTCTTTTTTATGGGTTGGGGTGCGGAAGGACCATCGTTGGGTGGTTGAGTTTCGGGGACGGTTTCGTTTTGTGAAAGGTCGATGGAGGTTGGTGAAAGGTCGATGGAGGTTGGTGAAAGGTTGATGGACGTTTGTGTAAACGGTGTAGGTATCGCATCATCGGAGTGTGGGAAGTTAGTAAACAAACAATTCCCAATATACGATGCATAACTCGCTTCTTGGGGCATAGAAGAGTGTATCATAAATGGACGAGGCATTGGACGAATGGGTGGTGGGTTAGGATTATTTTCTTGGAGTGCATACGGGTTGGTCGGGTCAAAAGGACGGTTATGAGGATGCATTTTTTCGTTTTGTAGATGGAGAATTGAAGATGAATGTGGTAAAAAATGGAAGAAATTGTGAGGTTTATAGTGGAAAAATGATTTTTTTTTTTTTTTAAGATAGCCGTTGGCCAACGGCTAGCCCAACGGCTTCTTTGGTTTGTCCAATTAGAGCCCGCCATGTCAGCTTGGCCAGACCGCCCCACGCCCGGCTTGAAACCCATGCCCACCCGGGGTGGTGGCGTGGGCGTTTTCCCCCTACCCACGCCCAAACTCCCGCCCCATACTCCACAGTCTTAAATGGCAAGGAAAAAAAGAATTTGAAAAAAGAAAAAATCTCATTCACTCCTTATGTTAAAGGTTTTTTATATATTAAGGAGTTAATTACTGTTTCAGTCCCTGAGGTTTGCAAAAAATAACGGTTTCAGTCCATTAGTTTAAAAATTGCCATTTCAGTCCATTAGTTTCATTTTCGTAACCATTTCAGTCCACTAACTTAACTCCAACCATTTATTTTGTTAACTTTTGGGTGAAATTACCAAATTACCCCTGCTAACTTAACAAATTCCAAAAAATTCAAAAAAATTCCAAAAAAATTCCAAAAAATTCAAAAAAATCTAAAAATTAAATTTTTTTTAAAAAATCATAGAAATTCTAAAAAATCCAAAAAATTCTAAAAAATCCAAAATGTTTCATTAAATGTTTCGAACCCGAACCGTTTTGAGCTGAACCGTTTCGACGCGAACCGTTTCGACCCGTACCGTTTCGACGCGAACCGTTTCGACCCGTACCGTTTCGAGCCGTACCGTTTCGACGCAAACCGTTTCGACCCGTACCGTTTCGAGCTGAACGGTACGGGTCGAAACGGTTCGGCTCGAATCGGTACGGGTCGAAACGTTTCGACACGAACCGTTTCGACCCGTACCGTTTCGAGCTAAACCGTTTCGAGCTGAACCGTTTCGACGCGAACCGTTTCGACCCGTACCGTTTCGAGCTGAACCGTTTCGACGCGAACCGTTTCGACCCGTATCGTTTCGACGCGAACCGTTTCGACCCGAACCGTTTCGACCCGTACCGTTTCGACCCGTACCGTTTCAACGCGAACCGTTTCGACCCGTACCGTTTCGAGCTGAACGGTACGGGTCGAAACGGTTCGGCCCGTTTCGACGCGAACCGTTTCGACCCGTACCGTTTCGACGCGAACCGTTTCGACCCCGAAACGGTACGGGTCGAAACGGTTCGCGTCGAAACGGTACGGGTCGAAACGGTTCGCGTCGAAACGGTTCGCGTCGAAACGGTTCAGCTCGAAACGGTACAGGTCGAAACGGTTCGCGTCGAAACGTTTCGACCCGTACCGATTCGATCCGAACCGTTTCGACCCGTACCGTTCAGCTCGAAACGGTACGGGTCGAAACGGTTCGCGTCGAAACGGTACGAGTCGAAACAGTTCGCGTCGAAACGGTTCGCGTCGAAACGGTACGGCTCGAAACGGTACGGGTCGAAACGGTTCGGCTCGAAACGGTACGGGTCGAAACGGTTCGCGTCGAAACGGTACGGGTCGAAACGGTTCAGCTCAAAACGGTTCGGGTTCGAAACATTTAATGAAACATTTTGGATTTTTTAGAATTTTTTGGATTTTTTAGAATTTTTATGATTTTTTTTAATTTTTAGATTTTTTTGAATTTTTTTGAATTTTTTTGGAATTTTTTTGAATTTTTTGGAATTTGTTAAGTTAGCAGGGGTAATTTGGTAATTTCACCCAAAAGTTAACAAAATAAATGGATGGAGTTAAGTTAGTGGACTGAAATGGTTACGAAAATGAAACTAATGGACTGAAATGGCAATTTTTAAAATAGTGGACTGAAATCGTTATTTTTGGCAAACCTCAGGGACTGAAACAGTAATTAACTCTATATTAAGACTCACTTGTATTTGATCTTTACACATGTAATATAACTCACACATAACTTATTTAAGTGTACATTCTATACATAAATAAACGGAATTTGTCCAAATTTATTTATATTTTCTATACATAAATGAAATTTGTCCAAATTTATTTTTCTACAAATTTTAAGAGAGATACAGTATGCCCGTGACATTACAGTCTATTGGCATATTGAGGGTGAGATAAGGTTTAAGGGTCATTAGGTCCTAGGTTCAATTCTCACAAGGAGGGGTTTTTTCCATATTTATGGGTTTTTCCCAGATTTATTGAGTTTCCCCTTGAATTGCTATATAGGCGTTAATGCATTATTGTATAGTGGAGATGAATATGATCGGGTGGTTCTGCTCATTACACGATAATACTCCAGTTATCTGTCGCAATGTTTTAAATACCGGTATGAACCAGCCGGTTATACTGGATATCGAACACGAGTCCGGTACCATAAAGGCCGGTAAAACCCGAATATGGTATGCCTTATGTACCGGTGGTAAATCCGGTTCTACCGGTTCAAACCGTTGAACCGGTTCGCATTATCTTAAGATTTGATTTCTTAATTTTAATAAAATACGATATTAAGGTAATACTGATCTTCCATATTTCCGGTAATTAACCTAGTGTCTTCTATTCCAATATTTCATCGTTGTTGAAACTGTTACTCACCTCGTACAATGCAAATTGTTAATAACTAATAAAAATATTCTTAAAATGCTTAATAGTTTACTATAAAAATAGTTGTTTTTAGATAAAACTATGATCAGTTAAATAATTCAAGTTGAGATTGTTTCTTGAGATGAATTTGTATTTTATGAAATTTATAGGGTTAACCGTTAACTAGTAACCCAGTTCAACCACCCGATACAACCCGGTTCAACCAGTTGAACCATTTTAGAGCCCAACCCAGTATGACTAAAAAACCGGTTTTTAAAACATTGATCTGTCGAGATACGGTAAAATATGTATAAGAAAAAACTAATACCAAAATAATAGAAGCCAGAGTGTACAAATACAATTATACATACAGCACACTCTTCACACATCATCACCCTGCATATAACAAGTCAATCAACAACTCCACACAACAAATTCAAGGGTTTTCAATCTTCAATCACAACCAAAATCCTTCAATCCACAGATATGAGGGAGATCATAAGCATACACATAGGTCAAGCAGGTATTCAAGTCGGTAACTCATGTTGGGAGCTTTATTGCCTCGAACACGGCATCCAGCCTGATGGCATGATGCCAAGGTTTGTTATCATTTTCTCTTAATCAAACCTTTGTTTATTTCAATTATCTCTATGTTTATCTTAGAATCTCTAACTTTATGCTGTGTTTCTGATCGGAATTGTTGTTTTTAGATGATTTTAGCGTCTGTGATCGTCGTAGGGCTCGTGGAATGATTATTGTTGATATTATCAGTTTATCGTAATTACAGATTTGTTAATTTCAATTATCTGTATGTTTATGTTAGAATCTGTAACTTTATGCTGTGTTTCCGATCGGAATTGTTGTTTTTATATGATTTTAGCGTCTGTGATCGTCGTAGGGCTCGTGGAATGATTATTGTTGATATTATCAGTTTATCGTAATTACAGATTTGTTGATTTCATATATCTCTACAAATTGTATGTATGTTTATGTTAGAATTCGTAAGTTTAGCTTGTGTTTCTGATCGGAATTGTTGTTTTTAGATGGCGATTTCATACCGGAATGATTATTGTTGATATTATCAGTTTATCGTAATTACAGATTTGTTGATTTCACTTATCTCTACAAATTGTATGTATGTTTATGTTAGAATTTGTAAGTTTAGCTTGTGTTTCTGATCGGAATCGTTGTTTTCGGACGGTTTTAGCGTATGTGATCGTTGTAGGGCTTGTAATTCTATGAGGAATTGTTTTAGTTTCTGTTGATTACAGATTTGTAGGTTTTACTGATCTCTACGAATTGTATGTTTATGTTATCATCTGGTACTTTAGCTTTTATGTTTTTCAAGGATTTTATCTATGTGATCGTCCTATGGCTCGTAATTTCGTGTCGGAATGATTATTGTTGATATTTTTAGTTTCTGTTAATCACAGATTCGTAGATTTCACTTATCTCTGCGAATTGTATGTTTATGTGAGCAGCTGGAGCTGTATCCTTTGTGTTTTTCGACTATTTTATCGACTGTGATCATCGTATGGCTCGTTATTTCATACTGCAATGATTTTTGTTGATATTTTCCGTTTCTGTTAATCGTAGATTTGTAGATGTCACTTATCTCTGCGAATTGTAGGTTTATGTGAGCATCTGGAACTTTATCTAGTGTTTCTGGTTGAGATCCTTGTTTTTCGATGATTTTATCGTCTGTGATCGTCGTAGGGCTCATAATTTAATACCAGAATGATCGTTGTTGATATTTTCAGTTTCTGTTAATCATAGATTTGTAGATGTCACTTATATCTACGATTGTATGCTTATGCTAGAATCTGGAACTTTATCTCGTGTTTTTCGATGATCTTTGTTGATATCTTCAGTGTTAACTGAGTATGGTGATGGATCTTAGTGAATTAAATTATTAGAGTGTGTTTTCGAACTTGCGATCTAAGGAAACACCCAAATTTATCATCAATTTCGTAATTCAATCCATGCGAACGATTGGATTTTGTCGTTTGTAAATTCACAAATTCTAATCACAGATGCATAGATTGGGTTGGAATTTGCGAGTTTAGTTGTGGTTGACTTGCTTATGGTCTTTATTTATTTATTTATGTATTTATTTATTTATTGCAAGGGTACTTCCATGATCTGTATTCATGCTTCATTGATTGCAAAACTGGTACTAGACATAATTTATGAACTTTTAACACACATACGTTAGACTGTTAGTCATAACTCTTAATCAGACTAGTATTAAAATCTTTTGTCATCATATTGACTGCTCAGATGCCACTTTTAGCTAAACTATTAATGTACTTTGCAGTGACGAAACAGTCGGATCTGGACATGATGCATTTAACACGTTCTTTAGTGAGACCAGTGCGGGAAAACACGTGCCACGAGCCATATTTGTTGACCTTGAACCAACTGTCATCGATGAAGTGAGGACGGGAACTTACCGACAACTCTTCCACCCTGAACAACTTATTTCTGGAAAAGAAGATGCCGCTAATAACTTCGCTAGGGGTCATTATACAGGTACTTATAAAATTAAGAGTAAAGTACATGGATGGTCTTTGTGGTTAACCAAAATTTTGGATTGGTCCCTATTTTTACAAAAGTACATGGATGGTCCCTGTGGTTTGCACTTTGTAACGTATTTAGTCCCCAACTTTTGCCAAAAGTACACGGATGGTCCCTATAGTTTTCACTTTGTAACGCATTTAGCCCCCAACGTTTAGAGACAAAATGAGTTACAAATTGCATACCGCAGGGACCAACCATGTACTTTTGGCAAAAGTTAAGGACTAAATACCTTACAAAGTGCAAACCACAGGGACCATATGTGTACTTTACTCTAAAATGAAACACTTGAGGGATGTTTGGAATTGCTTATTATGCTCCAAATAAGAATTCCCACAAGTCCCCTTTAAAGAAATAATATGAAGATAAACGAGTTGTTTTCTTTGGATTTTTGGTTAATTTTGGTAATTGTTTCAGTGGGGAAGGAGATAGTTGACCTTTGCCTTGACCGAGTGAGAAAGTTAGCAGATAACTGTACCGGTTTGCAAGGCTTTTTAGTGTTTAATGCGGTTGGTGGAGGTACTGGTTCCGGTTTGGGATCTTTGCTGCTGGAACGCTTGTCTGTTGACTATGGGAAAAAGTCAAAGCTCGGGTTCACCATCTACCCTTCTCCTCAGGTGAATTATTATCCAAGTATTACAACGTCAAGTAACAATAATCAGTTACTAGTGTTTGGGTTACGCTTGCTTTTAAGTATTTGACTATTTCGCAAAAGGGATAATGTATTCAACTTTTTTCTTTAAGCCTATACAACTATTGCAACTCTTTTATAGGTCAGCCAGTTATGTATAATCCAGTTTTGTTCATTCCAAATTTGACCAAAAACATACTGAATGACGTAAGTAAATTGCCATTTTCGTCCCTGAGGTTTGTCCAGTTTTGCGACTTTCATCCAAAGGTTTGTTTTTCCGCATCTGGATCCAAAAGATTTGAAATCTGCCATTTTCATCCGGCTCATTAACTCCATCCATTTTCTCCGTTAAGTCACGGGCATTTCCATCTTTTTTTGTTAACTTAAAGGGCAACTTGGTCTTTTTCAATTCGGTCTTTTTACATAAAGTGAAAAAGATCGAATTGCCCTTTAAGTTAGCAAAAAAGACGTAAATACCCCTGACTTGACTTAATGGAGAAAAATGGATGGATTTAACGAGCCGGATGAAAATGGCAAGATTTCAAACCTTTTGGATCCAGATGCATAAAACAAACCTTTTGACGGCCAAACCTCAGGGACAAAAATGACATTTTACTCTTTATTAAGTTATGACCGTTGGGTACTTCAAATTTACTCAAAAAAACATTTTGTTTGTTTGCAGGTCTCGACTGCGGTTGTGGAACCATACAACAGTGTTCTCTCTACGCACTCTCTTCTCGAACATACAGATGTCGCGGTCCTATTGGACAACGAAGCCATTTACGACATCTGTAGGAGATCATTAGACATCGAGAGACCTAGTTACACAAACTTAAACCGACTCATCTCTCAAACAATATCATCTTTAACAACTTCATTACGTTTCGATGGAGCAATTAACGTTGACATCACCGAGTTCCAAACAAATCTTGTGCCATACCCGCGTATTCATTTTATGCTTTCCTCTTATGCCCCTGTGATATCGGCTGAAAAGGCATATCATGAACAGCTGTCGGTACCTGAAATTACGAATGCGGTTTTTGAGCCTGCGAGTATGATGGCTAAATGTGACCCGAGACATGGGAAATATATGGCGTGTTGTTTGATGTATCGCGGTGATGTTGTTCCGAAAGACGTTAATGCGGCGGTTGCTACGATTAAGACCAAGAGGACCGTTCAGTTTGTTGATTGGTAAGAAGTTAATGAGTAAAATGCCGTTTTCGTCCCTAAGGTTTGGCCAGTTTTGTGATTTTCGTCCAAAGGTTTGTTTTTCCGCATCTGGATCCAAAAGGTTTAAAATCTTGTTATTTTCATCCGGCTCGTTAACTCCATCTATTTCTCTCCGTTAAGTCAGGGGTATTTCCGTCTTTTTTGTTAACTTAAAAATCAATTCAGTCTTTTTCAGGGGTATTCAGTCTTTTTACATAAAGTGAAAAAGACTGAATTGCCCTTTAAGTTAGCAAAAAAGACGGAAATACCTCTGACTTAACGAAGAAAAATGGATGGAGTTAACGAACCGGATGAAAATGACAAAATTTCAAACCTTTTGGATCCAGATGCGGAAAAACAAACCTTTGGATGAAAGTCGCAAAACTAGCCAAACCTCAAGGACTAAAATCTAAAAAGGCATTTCACTCGAAATTAGTTACAGTTAATTATTTTCTTATGGGGTGTTTGGATGTGTTTTAATATTTTATACCTCTTTTTAATTGATCACAGGTGCCCAACTGGTTTTAAGTGTGGGATCAATTATCAGCCACCCACAGTCGTGCCAGGTGGTGATCTCGCTAAGGTGCAACGAGCGGTTTGCATGATAAGCAACAACACAGCGGTTGCAGAGGTGTTCTCGCGCATTGACCACAAGTTTGACCTCATGTATGCGAAACGGGCTTTTGTTCATTGGTATGTTGGTGAGGGTATGGAAGAAGGTGAGTTCTCGGAAGCGCGTGAAGATCTTGCGGCTCTTGAAAAAGATTATGAGGAAGTCGGTGCCGAAGGTGTTGATGATGAAGTTGATGGTGAGGATGATGAGTATTAAGTAAATAAAATGTTGGTTGTTGCTTTTGATTAGGTGGAGAAACTATGATGTGTGGATTGATTTCTAAACTTAATTGTGCATGTGTTATTGTTATTATTATTATTACTTTGAACATGAAAGTTGATTATAATTAATAATTATGATATGGTGTTGTGTTATTATAATGTAAAAAGGTATTGGATGAAAGTGTTAAAAACTAAAGATAAATATGGATTGACAAAAATACCCTTGACGACGAGTTTTTTGGATGGAGTTAAGAGGGTTGGATGACAATGGCAAAAAAAGGAAATACCAAATGCTCTCAAATTAACTGCTTTTCATACAAAACATAACAAGCAAATAAGAAGTGTTAACAATCAATCCCATAAAAGGTTTACGGTCTAAACAGTTGTACCAAGACACGCCATTTAGTCTCCATTCATCATTGCGACGAGTTAAAGATTCAAAAACAATCAAAGTCGAATACAAATATACATACAAATTAGTTTCTAAGGCAATACATATAACTTGTTATAAATATGTTTTTGACAATTTAATCTCTTCAAACACATTCCTATAATTATTACCTCTTCATTGCACACATTCATCAATCACAACACTTGAAGCCTCTCATATGATAAACTATTAATCAAGTATTTACAAGATTTATGTCCTACAAGAGTAGTTCAACCTGCACCAACACAAAATAATAATATAATGTCACAATATTCACTAAAATTTTGAAATATATCGAGTTTAATCGTTCATCAAGTATATTACCATTTGATTGTTTTATGATTCACTGCCGAAATCTTCAAAACCTGGTATGTCCAACCTCTTATTTTCTCCTAAGAGACAAAATTAATGTTAGTAATTGTTTTTAAAATCATAATAATAAGTACTCAAAAAAGGAAAGTGAAAAGAAATAAAAAAAAAAATACCTTGATGCTCTAGGGTGCTACTATGAGAGTCCAAGAAACTGTCTCTATCTGATGATAGAAAAGCAGACCTAGAGAAGTTATCTAGCATGTCTGAAAATTTAACCAAAAATATTAATAAATAATAATAATGGCTATGGCAAAATTGGTGTGGTGGGCAGGTTGTGCAACGGGTCAAAATAGATTAAGTTGAAACGTTGTACGGGTCATATCAGGTTGGGGTTAACCCCACAAACAAAAAAAATAATAGAGTAAAGAGTAAATTGCCAAAATCGTCCCTGAGGTTTGGGCATGTTTGCCATTTTCATCCAAAACAATTTTTTTGTACAATATAGTCCTTCACTTTTGGGATTTTTTGCCATTTTCATCCAAACGTCTAATTTCCTTTGTTTTTTCTATCAAACATTTGGATGAAAATGGCAAAATATCACAAATCTTATGGACGATTTTGGCAAAAAAGTCAGACGTTTGGATGAAAATGGCAAAATATCTCAAAAGTGAAGGACTATATGGTACAAAAAAGTTATTTTGGATGAAAATGGCAAACATCCCCAAACCTCAGGGACGATTTTGGCAATTTACTCAAAATAATATTAAAAAAAGTAATAATAACTAATTTGACAAAAACAATATCATTCCAATAACAATCCAGAATTTTTAATACAAATTATTTAGGAGGTTGTATGCATTGAAAATAAAACTTTGGATATAAATCATTTGACATGCTCACCTTTAATGTTTATTAGCAATAATTTCATATATATCCTTTTAAAGGTTTTAAATTTCATTATATCATATTAACCCTTGCAAAACACTTTAGATCTCATATTAACACCTTATAGGACAAAACTAAAATTAGTTATTTATAGCAGTTTGTTTTAAAGAATAAAACAAGCTACTAAATCATCTCAATGCATAGTGTTCGGTTCGTTTATCTAGTGAATCACATGGTTATAAGCAACGAATTATCAAATATCTACTATAAAATCGGCCGCTATGAGCATTTTAGTGTTATGAAAGGGTAAATACGATACTATAACATTTAAATTGATATTATACATACAAAATACAGAAACTAATATATATGAAATTGGAGTTAAATGCTATTTTAGTCCCTGTGGTTTGGGTCATTTTGCCAGTTTAGTCCAAATGTTTCATTTTTTCACCTGTGGATAGGGCTGTAAACGAACCGAACGAACACGAACAAGGCCTTGTTCGTGTTCGTTCGTTAAGGAATTAAATGTGTTCACGAACGGTTCATGAACACTTACCGAACGAGATTTTATGTTCGTGTTCGTTCATTAAGTAAATGAGCGTGTTCGCGAAAGGTTCACGAACACAAATAAATTTGGCGAACGAGACGAAGGATAAAGATAGATGGCCCAGAGAGTAGCACTCGAACTTGAATCCCTTATTGTGGAACGGAGGTCGATCGTATTCGCCGATGTAAATAATGAGAAATGAAAGGGAAATGATGCATAAAAAACGGTGAAAGTGGGTTTCCTAGTTTAATTGTTAGGGTAATGAAATAAATAAAAATTTAATAATATAAAAAGTACAAATAAAATATAAGAAAGTACAAAGATCTTCAATTAAAACACAAACATACAAACATAAACGAACGCAAATCAACGAATGTTCACGAACACCTTACCGAACATTCACGAACACAATCGAACGAACGAGACCTCTGTTCATGTTCGTTCATTTAACTAATCGAACGAAATTTCTTGTTCATGTTCGTTCGTTTATTAAACGAACGAACATAAACGAACTTCCCGCCGAACGGTTCACGAACTGTTCGCTGAACGTTCGGTTCGTTTACAGCCCTACCTGTGGATCCAAAAAGGTTTCACCATTGCCATTTTAGTCCATTGGGTTAACTTCATCCATTTTTTCTGTTAACGAGAAGGCCAATTCGGTCATTTTATATGTAATTCTGTTAACTACTCGTTAACAGAAAAAATGGATGAAGTTAACCCAGTGGACTAAAATGGCAACGGTGAAAACCTTTTTGGACCCACAGGTGAAAAATGAAACCCTTGGACTAAACTGGCAAAATAGCCCAAACCACAGGGACTAAAATGGCATTTAACTCTATGAAATTGCCCTAATTTCTTTTGACCCATTTTAGATAAAACAGAAAATTGCCAAGAAACTTAACCGAAGATCCCAAATTTGACAATGCGGGGATCAACAAAATTTCTCTTGTCAATAAAAGGAGTGAGTTTTTCTTGACACGTTTCTCTAGATAAAACACATCCCAAATCGACCCATCAAATAGCCTCACCTATACGCAAAAAGGGTGAGAGAGTAGGGACGTACCAGAACTATTGGTGAAGTCAGGGGTCGAGTCCGACAGACCAAAGTTTTGAGGCATGGGACCCAACATACCGAACAAAGTACCATCATTAACGAGTGTTCCATTCAACTGATGCGGGTCAGATTCCAAACAACTAAAAGATGAAACCGACGCATCGCCGATCGTGTTCCGTGCTTCTAGAACATTGTCATCGGTTCCATACATAAACCTTGAGTTCCCCATATAATTTGGTTCGGCTTTCACCGACACGCCGTTTGTTATCCCAACATTTGAGTTGTGGCCCAACAACATATTTGGTGGAACATTATTTGTTCTAGTATGAGGCTGTGGGTCCCCCGAGGGTATTGGCAGTCCACAACTGTTGAATCCTCTTGAGAAAGTAGTCATGTTTTCGGTCTTTAGAGGAATACTGGTGTTTTCTGGTGCGTAACATGTTGAATTCTGATGCACTGCAGAAAAAAATAAAAAATAAAAAAAAACAATAATAAATGTAATATATATCTTTTTGCGTACTTCAATAAATTTTTTCATTAAATAATCGAGTAAAGTACACGGATGGTCCCTGTGCTTTACCCAAATTTTGTATTTGCTCCCCAGCTTTCCAAAGGTACACGAATGGTCCGGGGGGTTTGTACTTTGTAACGCATTTAGTCCCCAACTTTGCTAAAACAAAGTCACATGGATGGTCCCAGTGGTTTGCACTTTGTAACGCGTATTGTCCCTAACTTGGACATGTAGCAGGGCCGGCCCTGAGAATTCATGTACCTTGTTCGAGCTCGAAAAAACGTGCCCTTAGTCCTTAACGAAATTGGGTATTGGGCTCACTAAAGGTCTAAACCTAATGCCAATGGGCTAATAACTAATTTAAACCATAAAAGTGGTTTTGTAAGTGGGCCTATGTTGGTGTTTGCATGGGTATACCCTACTAATTTATTTATTTTTACATATACATATTAGAGTTTTTAAAAATTGACGTGCCCTTCAAAAATATCGGGCCCTGGCCGGTGGTCCTCCCCGCCCACCTCCAGGGCCGGCCATGACATGCAGAAACCTTTAGATTTGTTGGTTAGGGACTAAAAACCACAGGGACCATCTATGTACTTTTGGAAAGCTAGGGACCAAATTCAAATATTTGGTAAACCACAAGGAACATTCGTGTACTTTACTCAAATAATCCATCAACTTAGTTAAGGGGGTGTTTGACATTTGAGATTAATTCGCCTACAATGAAATAGATTTTGATTATTTAGGGGTCATTTTACACGTACATCCTTAAATATCAGACTTCAACAGTGAAAGCACGTCCAAACATCATCGTGCACTCATAAGTTCATATCGTATAGAGTAAAGTACACGGATGGTCCCTGTGGTTTGCCAAAATTTTAGAGTTGGTCCCTAGCTTTTCAAAAGTACACATATGGTCCATGTGGTTTGCACTTTGTAACGCATTTGGTCCCCAGCCAACACATCTAAAGGTTTCAGCAGGTCCATGTTAGAGGCTAAATACGTTACAAAGTGCAAACCACATGAACCATCCATGTACTTTTGGAAAAAGCTAAGGACTAAATGCGTTACAAAGTACAAACCACAAGGACCATCCGTATACTTTTGGAAAGCTAGGGACCAAATCCAAATTTTGTAAACCACAGGGACCATCCTTGTACTTTATTCTATCATATAATCACTTCCAAAACACAATGCCAAACACCCCCTAAAAGTCACTAGATATAAGGCCTCTAGAAGCCTAATGGTTGCAAACAAAGATAAGAGTAAAGTACACAGACGGTCCCTATGGTTTACCAAACTTTTGGATTCTGTCCCTAGCTTTCTAAAAGTACACTGATGGTCCTTGTGGTTTGTATTTTGTAACGCATTTAATCCCCACCCAACAAATATAAAGGTTTTAGCATATCTGAGTTAGGGACTAAATGTGTTACAAAGTGCAAACCACAGGGAGCATCCATGTACTTTTGAAAAAAAACTGGGGACTGAATACGTTACAAAGCACAAACCATAGGGACCATCTGTGTACTTTTAGAAAGCTAGGGACTAAACCCAAAATTTTGGTAAACCATATGGACCATCCGTGTACTTTACTCAAAGATAAACTGAGACCATCTAGACATATGAAGTCAAACACAAATGATCCCGACATCTTAAAGTCAACAAACAATGAAATATTATTCAAAATGATCCTGCTAAGTGAAATTTGAGCCCGAAAAATGCTTACTTTGTTGCAAATGAGACCCATTAGACTTCGGTTGAAAACCGACTCCTGTGGGGCCCAATTGCTGCATCAATGCAGCTTGTCGATCAAGCAGCTTATTAAATTCCATTATTTGATCTTTCACCATCAACCTTAAATGGTATCCCTTAAAAAATTCTTGGTTTTGTTCTTCAAGTTTCTGCCACACTACAATAAAAATGATTGGCTTAAACACATGCGTAACATGCACGATGAAATGAAATTAAAAAAAAAAGTCGTAAATTACACACCAAGCTCTGTAAAGCTTGGCTCTATTTTCTCTTGCTGGTAGAGAATATCGACAACCTGTTTCAGAGTCATGTAATATGGTAGACATTGTTCTATGAGATTTTGAACCTGAAACCGAAAGATACAAACTCTTTAATAACTTTTTAAACTTAAAAACGCGTGGTTTTAAACAAAATTACACGCGGCTAAAAATGTTACCATTTGTATATCGTCTGGAGATATATTTCTAACCTCTCCACCCGACATTTTCTTGACAATCTAACTGAACAAAAGCTCGTGAATAAACGTATATCACCTGTTTCAATAATCGCAAACCCGCTTTAAGAAATTAAACATACTTCACAAAATCTTGACATTTCAAACGTAATTAACAATTATGAACACTAAAAGTTCATTCTAGTCAACTATAAAGTCAAAAGATTAATCATTTGACACTCAAAACTCAAACAAGGACCTCTTTTTGGACTAGGGTGGTGCTCCCTGTGGTCCAAAATAAATGTCAACAAAGAAAAAATATTGTTTTACTTCTAAGAATGTACAATTAAGAAATTTGTAGTGAGATAAATTACAATCCTACCCTTTTTAGGATTTTGTACAATTAATCATGTTGATAAAAATACAAAAGGTGACATATTTTTGAAAAAAAATGTAGTAGTAGGTTAGTAATTTATGAAAAAAAATCACAAAAACGAATATTTTCGGGTTTAGTTATACGTCAGTAAGCATGTCAGACCGACACAGTTTATAGTAGTTTATACATCTATAGCCATGAAGCACACCAACAAATTTCCTTTATCCACTTTATATTCGCTTTTCATCGTAAATGTCTTGTAATGTACAAACTACCAGGCTAGTTTTTTTTAGAAAATAAAGTAGATAGATTTTTTTTTAATGGCTAATTTCTTTAATCCCATGTCGTCTGTGGGACTTGAACCCAAGACCTTCCCCTCTCCAACCTAAGTGTTTTAAAGGCTTTGCCTTTGCCAATGGAACGACATAAAGTAGATACAACACGAAATGCAAATACGCGGAAAAAAACAGGTACGCAATGGCAATTCGTACTTAAATAAAAGAAAAGTAAAAACGTGTGTCACGTTTGTACATTTCAAGGCATTTATGACGATACGCGAACATAAACTAGATACACGAAATCGCGTATTTCACGGCTACATAACTTAAAGCTAGGAATTGAGATGATTGGTTGATCCTATTTACATGTAAAAGATAAAGGTCTACAACTCTACAAGCTACTAAACAATTTAATCATTTGTAATCATGAAGGGTTGGGTACAATTTCACAATAATTAGGTACATATATATAGGTATATATTTTTTTCTTACAACAAACAAACACATTTAATTCAAACCAAGAACCCTAAAAGAACAAATCTTTAAACAAACAAACAATCCATACATACAAGAACACCAACAAATTGAGTGATCAAGAGTCTAAAAATCAAGATTATAACTACCAGGCTTACCTTTTCAAGAAACACAAAATCTTTCATCAAGACTCTAAAAAACCAATACTAACATGAACAAATTCACAAACCCAGAAAACCCTAAAGATATTAACAAAAACCCATGAATTAAATGAAAGGATAACACCCAAATCTGAAGGATATGTGTGGTAAAGTGAAGATGAAGTGTGTGGATATGTGATAAAGAATCTTTAAATTAATGAATATGAATGAAGAAGAAGATTACCAGTGGATGGATAAAGGGAAGATTGAAAGGGAGAATCTTTAAATAAATGGAGGGGTGAGTGAGTGAATGTGTTTGGTGACTCGTGTTGGACTGCCAGAATATAAAGGGGGTGGACACTGGGATCCACATCAGAAGCTTGCTTTCACTTTTTTCAATATATAATATTCCTTTTATCTTTAGATACTTTTAGAAGGTCTGAGAAGGGTTAGATGTTTTACAGGTCTAAGAAGGGTAAGATGTTTTGCAGGATTTGAGGAGAGTAAAATGTAGACAACCTTACCTCTACCCCGTAGGAATAGACAGACTGCTTCAAGTGAGACTCCCGACTCAATAAGTAGAAAACTATGAGTTTTTTAAACCGTTTTTGCTGGTAAGTTTAGTGTTATCAAGATATTTTTGGTTTCGCTAGATGCATTAAGACATTAGTTGGTTTAATTAGATGCATTTAGATGGAAGAAAAATGAAATAAGTAGAGTTACACGTTAGGAGTTGTGAAATGAACCCTCACAGAGGACTATTATCATTTTGACGCCTTTTGAATCTAGTGGTTCAAAACGGAGAAGCCTCCTAGTGATCAGGGGGTTCAAAGAGCCTGTGGCGGCCAACGGGGACTGCGTTAGCTCATCAGCGATAAGTGTGATCAGGATGTAACAAATCACGAAGAATTAATCGTTTAATGATTTGCAAGATTTGCAACAAGTGGTTAGTGTAGATACTCATTAGCA
Organism: Helianthus tuberosus; assembly: GCA_030545235.1. Classification (NCBI taxonomy): domain Eukaryota; kingdom Viridiplantae; phylum Streptophyta; class Magnoliopsida; order Asterales; family Asteraceae; genus Helianthus; species Helianthus tuberosus. Next base: position 10,680,859 of record CM060362.1, read on the forward strand.
ACAATTGGTCAGTGGTAATTGATCAGCGGCAACTTGACCATCAGTTGCAATTAGGCAATCAGTAGCAACTGATAAGAACAACGCTAACAACCGCCAGCTGACATGCTCTTTAATGAAAATATGTGTCGTTTCAACTTAATCTCCATGATGGTTCCCCACCTATAAAAGAAAGTCGTTGGTCCTATTGCATGTTCAATCTTGTTTACTCGATTTATTCGATTGAATTTTTGAGAGTACCACCAAAAAAAATTCAATTGACAATGATTTTACACAATTCATTGATATATCGACGCCAATAACGGATTAGATAACTCATAACTATAAGTATAAACTGTGACAACATCATAATACATTTTTATTTAATGTTTGACATATACAACAGAAATAAGATAGAAGGTGGTGTAGACAGACTACCTTATGCATCACATTTAAAGCAAAATGTAAAAGTAGTAATACGATTGTACACCCCGTGTTTCGAAAGTCAAAGTCAAAGTCAAGATTGAAGTCAAAAGGAGACAAGATTGCTAATTGCGATTTGTCACTCCTTGCTCAATTCCTGTTTTGACTTCTTTGACTTGTAGTTAGTCCATTTTATGCTTTACGTTAGTTGTATTATGTGGAGTACTTATTAATAATCGAGGTTTATTCGATATTTATCGCATATTTTATCGCTTTATCGCTATCGCACACGCAACTCGAAATACGCGTTTTGGATATTGTTCTTATGTGTGTGTGTGCCTTATGTGCTACTTGTGCATGTTTAATTATGTTTATGTGTGGTGATTAATCGAAACGCAATCGAAACTCAATCGCAATCGAATCGCAAACGCTAAACGAACATTAAATAAGGATGCTTGTATATTGATATATGTCACGGCCCCAGCACCGGTTTGACCCGGTCAGGAGCCGCGGGACAGGAACCCGTGGTATTTAAATGATGCGACAGCGGAAGATTTTACAGGATCTTTTAAAACTTGAAATACCCGATTATTTTATTTCATAATTCGGAATAAACCCCGTAAATTTACAATAGAGGAATTTTACTAGGAAATTCCCTGTTTTATTAAAACATGTTTATTCATTTTAACCGAGCCACCTCTTCAAGCTTGTTAGTGCTCCGTAGCACGTTTTCCTTGATTTACAGCAGGTCGCCTGAAACATGTTTTAAAAATATTTTTGTCAGCGGGGAAATACTGGTGAATCATTCATTTTGACAAAATGACACATAGTTATAAATTACAGCATAAGAGCGATTACAATGGCTTCTATCTTATTTTTATCTGGCGCCGTGTCACCTGGTGACGATGGTCATACCACTATTGGGTCTTTCCCCAAGTAGTGACGTTTATCACTGTTAGGGTTTATTAGCCTAACCCGTGAGAAATTAGTAATGTGCACAATACCCCACTAGCCAGTGATTTAAGATAACCACGACTTAATCCCTGTAATTATAACATTTGAAAATGGAGTATTGTAAAATACTTTTGATAAAAAGAGAATGACTCACTTTGCATATTTATATAGGCAGAGTTTAGCCTACTGATTAGCCTTGTAACCTAATTTAAATAACAATGCACACGAACTAGGTCAGTAACTAATACATCATTTACGATAACTCACGAGATTAAACCCTCACGACAAATGACAAAGTGCAATACTTAAACATCCATCGAATTCACGACGAATGACAAAGTATAAACCCAATTTGAGCAGCACTTAAACATTCATCGGATAGTTTCAATCGATCGGACATTGAATCGTAGCAGCGATCGAGTTAATACCCTGTATCGTAGCAGCGCCTCGCTATTATAACTTGTAATTTCGACTTTTGGACAGTATAACTTTGTTTTTGTGAAGTGATTTCGACACCAGATGAAAGCTCAATGTCCAACCTATTTATAGGTGAAAAATAGGGTTCACGCGGCACGCGTGAACTTTGGCTCGACCTTTACGCTGCCCGCGAGGGCACCTATATCGTAGATTAGGGCATCCGTGTCACGCGTAGGTATGCCACGTGTGTGACACGTGGATCTGGACGCTTATTCGGTCAAACGTAGGGTTGACGCGGCCCGCGTAAGGGTTGCTTATCCTTTACGCGGCCCGCCTGAAGACCATTATTCTAGATTTCTTGGTTTTTCATGCACAGTAGGGTTTCAGGGGTCCGGGTTTTTACTTACGGGTTGGTTAGGGACATTTTTTAGAGTCCTTACATCCTCCCCGCCTTATTTAAAATCTCGTCCTCGAGATTTATTGAAATAAGTGAGGATACTTTCGCTTCATTTCCGATTCCAGTTCCCAAGTATATTCGGGTCCTCTTTTAGAATCTCATTTGACTTTGACTAGTACTAATCGCTTGTGCTTGAGAAACTTAATCTTTTTGTCTTCTATTTGAAGCGGTTTCTCAACAAATTTTAACTTCTCGTTTACCTCCACATTTTGAAGAGGTACTACCAGTGATTCGTCAGATAGACATTTCTTGAGGTTGGATACATGAAATACATCATGTACTCCAGCTAATTCTTCTGGTAGTTGTAAACGATAAGCAACTGGTCCTATACGTTGGATCACTGGTGTAACACCCCGAAAATGTAAAACTTTATATTAGAATTATAAAGTTTAAATAAACAAAAATAGTTCAACTAGGAAAATTATAACCTAGTTAACTACAAGCCTAGAAATAACTTGAAATAGGTTAAATAACCAAAACTATATATTAAACAAAAGTGGAGGGGCTAATAGTGTTAAAATTGAAACTTATATTATGTATTTAATAAAAACAAAACCAAACTCCACATATGAGGAGTCTGGTCGATCAGGAACAACAGGGGGCGACACCCCACTCTCAAAAACCCTAGTTCATCATGAAATTTGATCAATTGAAGGCTAAATTCTGACCCAAATCAAAATCCGAACATAGATTAGTGATCCTCATCACAAGGGGGTTACAAGGTATGTAAAATTCGATGCTAATTCTTTGTTTGAAATTCTCATGAAATTGGGAAAAATCTGAAATTCATGTTGCATGTTTGTTTTATGATGAAATAGAAACAATATAATGTCTAAGGACAAACCCTAGAGGAATACAAGTTGAAAACATGTGAAATTTTAGTAGAATCCATGAACACCACTGTAGGTGATTAGTGGGTTATGTAGAAATTGATAAGCACTAGGAAATTTGGGATTTTTCTAGTGTAATTTGACCTATGTAAAGCTATTTCAGAATTTTATGGGCAAATATGTATGTTAGATAGCTTAATTTATGAAAATTCGGGTTATATGACAAGTCATGAACTTGTTAATGAACCAATTAAAATTCTGCCCTTAAGGTGTTCGCATAAATGCCTCAAAGAAGGCTTAAATCTGAAAATTTGAGTTAAACCGTATGATTGTGATGTCTAGGCAAAATATGCGAATTGTGAATTAAAAAGAGTTCTAAACGTGTTTTCGTTGAACTCAATAGGAAAGGATACCGGAGCTCCAAGCGGACAAGCCGGTGGCGACTTGCGTTTGAAAGGCGTGCACTAAAGGTATGTAACTTGACCTGTTACATTGGTTAAATTCTGATAACTTGTATATGTGTAGTTGAGTCGTAGAAAAAAAGTTATGTTAATATAAAGCGATGATGTCGCTATATTGAATAATAGAGCAAGACTTGGTTAATTATCGTTGGTAGTCATCATAATGGAGGATTCTGTAGATGAGCCAAACGGGTCGAATAATCAAGTAAGGCATGGTTAATGCTCTGAAATATGATGGATTGATCTTTGTTACTGGTTAATAAATAACATATTTGAAATACGAGAAATTGACGTAGTGATATGCTAGAAAAAGGAAATCCGAGATTTGGATTTGAGTGTAATGAACAACTCAAACAAAATATAGAATTCCAGGGACTACCGTAAGTTACGGTGGTACCGTAACTTACGGTAGAGGTCAAGTGTTTACGGTGGGTTTCTCCTGTCTTACGGTGGACCAGAAGGTTCCAGGACCTACCGTAACTTACGGTGACACTGTAAGTTACGGTGGAGCCCAGAAAAACTTGTATTTAATTTATCACATTTCGATGTCAGATCTTGTGTTTATATACTATATAAAAATGTCAAAACTAATGTTTTAGTGGTTTTGACCCTAGGTGACGATGTGAAATCTTTCGGATGACGGTCAAGCATATGTCGAAGAACCGAACACGACTTTTGAAGCTTCCGCAATATTTTAACCTTTAATAGTCTATGTTTATGTGATGTAAAAAAAAAATTGTTACACAACTTTTGAATGTTTTACCTTAGTCGATAGTTGACTAAGGTTTTTCCACATTTGACCTTTCTTATGAATTCCATGTTATAACTAGACTATTTTTTTTTAAATGGTGTGAAATATTATTAAATTCTAGTAAAATTAAACGGGTGTTACAAGTTGCTAATCAGAGCTTAAGGTTGTCAACAAAGTGTTCGGTTCAAGCTTGATCGATCGTCCGGTAAGGATTAATTATTTATTTCAGTAGATCTTATTCTATGTAAGTGAAAGAAATGGAAATAAATGTGCACGGGAAGAGCGTGTTAATACACTTAAACCCGGAAAGTGCACTAAATGAGAACGGTCAAAGCAAGTTACGAACTTGGCTAAACCGAAACAAACAAAGCTATGTTATAAATGAGATGTTTAATAATCGATGTAAACATTTCAATTTCAAGATGACGGAAGATGGGAGGAGTGTATGAATACGCTCGAACCCGGGAAAATACACTAAGTAAGAAATGTAAGGCAAGATATATACTTGACCAAACAGAAAAAGAATAACACATTATTTATGATTGAGTAAGAGTGATATAAATTTCCGTATAATAAGATGGAAATGAATTAAATAATTATTGATAAATCGTGATGGATGTTTTAGTTAAAGAAATGTCCGGAGTAACCGGAGATGATTCGACATCTCAATTGACTGAACATATGAAAGCTAAGATTTCCGAGGAGGTCGGAAAAGCTCTAGAAAATAGTCTATCACAGTATATTGATAGATTACAAACCACAATCGTGCCGGTGGTGAACGATATGATGGCTGAATTGAAAGACAGCATACTACAAGAAATAGAAGAAAGGAGGGGGTTGAATATGAATCCAAGATCCGTAAAGAAGTCCAAGTCTAATAAAGCTCCCAAGAAGGGAGTTACAAAAAGTGTGTTACATCAGTGTAGATTTTGTGGAAAAATTCACAAGGGTACATGTGGTAAGCCAAGACATAAAATGTCTAAATGTCCAGAGAGGCTTGGAATCAAGGGCACAACCGACACAAAGTCTGATGCCCAGAAATCAAGGACAAGGTTGTTTTATATAACAGCCACGGAGGCTAAAGCTGAACCTGATGTCGTTTCAGGTATACTCTTGTAAATTAAATTTCAGCATGAATTTTAATTATTACGAGTGCCAACAAATCGTTTGTTCTATATCGATTTATTTGACATTCTACATTAGTGTTAACGAAATTACCAAGGCCATGAAAAATAGAAAGAGGTAATAATAAAAGTTCTATTGTTTATAAAAGGTGCTGAAACTGTGCGTTGAGCATCGAGGTAAAAATGATCAAGATAAATATTGCCTTGGGAAGGGGTGCGCGCACACTCGAACCCGAGAACGTAATGCAAGATAAAGCGTCATAATAGGGAGGAGTGTAATAACATCCGAACCCTGGGAGTTTACAATAATAATAGATGACAAGGACACGGTTATAGACTAAGCCAAACTAAATGAAACAGATAGAAACATCGTTTATGTCAACAAACGATGTGGATAAATTCCATACAACGATATGAAACAATAACATGAAATGAATTGATTTTGTTATTGTAACAATGGGTTAAAGTCAGAAATCAAGAGATTAAGACTTGGATAGGAATATCCTCGAAAAAGAAACTAAATGGACGATATGTAATATTTGTTTCTGTAAATAATGAAATACCAATAAATTTGGATTTAAAAGCTCGGGTATGGGTAGATACCCAAGTAACATGTTACTAATAAACTCCTCCCGAGGAAAAATGATAATCACCTTGATGAGGGTGAATATGTAAAAGAATTAGTAAGACAAACATTATGAAAGCGTTAGAATAAGAACGAGTAAACCCCAAAGACTGAATAACAATAACAGTAGTTTACCAAATAAGACTTGAGACATGGGCCTTCGGGACATTTGTAAAAGAAACAGACCTAAGGGTCGCTGACAAAAGAAAGGTGGTGCACGGATTAACTAAGTAAAGTGCTTGATAATAAAAGTAAATGGGAGCATATTACATTAAGATAATGAGCCCAAGGATAAAGTTGACTGTCATAGGCGATGGAACTCACGCGAACAAGTCAAACCAGGCGAGTGAAAGAATAAAAGACTTGGTTGGGTAAAAGCGGTGGATTTTGCTGATACAACCAAATAAATCGAGAAACAAAGTCTTAAGGAATGCCAGAAGGGTTGCTATGAAAATAATATCGATAAAATACTCAATTAATTGGTATGTTTTCAGATAAATGCATAACCAACGGTCGAGAACGCGAATTAAAAGTCAAGAAACTCGGATTAAGAGTTATGACTGAGAAAACGATAAAATTTTGCAAAAACAGAAAATTCGATAGTTATGTTCAACTACTTTAATGTTGGGCGGGTTGAATAAAGTATAGTGGTTGATATCCCAAGTAAGCGCAACCTGGATAATGAAAGCGTGAAATATTATTGAATCTATGGGATAGGTCATAAAAGAGTATGAAAGGGAAAATGCAAACCAATGAAAACGGAGTGTTAAAAAAAACATCAAAATCTAGAACCCGGGTAATGGGTTGAAAGGAAATAGAGGCATAAACCAAATAACGGCATGAGTAAAATAAATCGACACGAAGGACACATAAGAAGTCATAGAGTCGGAAAGATAATCCGAAAGGAAATGAGTGTAGCCTTAGACTAAGGTCAAGGTAAATCTAAACATGGCGTGATGTGATCACGAACACAAAAGTAATATAGAATGTAATCACGTTATAGTGTAAATGACTAGATATGGAAGTATAAACACGCAAAAGGGCCGATGACGGCAATATTGCATACCCGAATGACGAGGTATGAGGTAGAATGGTGACCAATTAGTTTAGGCAATAAAACAAGTTGTAGCCTAAATAACACTGTGACCTAGGTAGAGCGCTTGTTAATATAAAACTAGCGTCAAGTAAGTATGGCTTACACTAGTCTTATATTTTAGAATATTCTCTATCGTATTAGTTACGAATAAGATAAATACATAGTTGAGGTATGATGTTTCGGCGTGTAGACGTACGGAACAAGATAGTTGAGTATGACAAGAAACCATGTGGATGGTTTAAAAGGAGTTAAATTGGTAATTCGATCATTTTATGACAAATGGAAAATGAACTTTTAAATGATTACCTTATAGGGTAAACCAAAACAATAAGGGTAAAACGGTAAAATTGGTCACGCGTCGACCATAACTATTGGTTTTAAAAGACACTTATGAAGTAAGCCTTAATAGGTCAAAAAGTGTTAAGAAATGAATTATAAGTAAAACGACCGCACGATGTAAATCGGAGCGAGTCATATAGTCGAGATGAAAATACATGTCATCTCGCTAATAAAAATCGGTCATTTAGACCAAACGGGTCAAAGGGTGAAGATACCACCTTTTGATAATAGCGACTAATGATTATTGTCGAGTTATATGATTTCAGGAATAAATGTAGAAATGATATTAGCATCGCTATTATTTAGCGAATATTATAGTAAGGCATTAAAACAGGTCAATACATTGACCCGAGCCAGGTATGTGTAATAGAGTAATTACTCATTTAGAACGTAAGGTTCAATGAGCATTAAATGAAGTCTTAGATAGACAATGGGTTACTTAAATGGGTAAACTGAATGTTTTAAAAAGAGGGTCGTGGCGTTTCGAAAAGCATAATGACTTTTCAAACAAGATCATAACTCAGAAGGAGAATTATGGGTCAAACATGCTCTCAAAAGACCTTGTCGTAATTGAAAGACTAAAAAGGACCAAAACGCCCTTGTTACCTAATTCGAACAAACAACCTTTAAAGGTTGTTTGGAAACGAGTTTTATGAATTAGGTAAATACTTAGAATAAGTATAGAAGCTGAAAGAGGTATTATATTAGTCAAATGACTCTATTTGATTTTTTACCGTAAATTAATAATTCGAGAGGTAAAATTTGGTTTATATAGATCACCACATTAAACTCACCATAAATACAGTTGTGGTGGGAGATTATAGGATAAGAAATGTGGTGATGGAATGCTAGAAGCAATTGCGAAATAAACAAATCGATCAAGTCGAGATCAAGTGGGAGCATAGGAAAGGTTCGGACAATACGTGGGAGTCCGAAGAGGAGATGCGACGTCTCCACCATACATTATTTGGTACGTACTTCGGTTTCGGGGACGAAACCCTTTTTAAGGGGGGTGGACTTATAACACCCCGAAAATGTAAAACTTTATATTAGAATTATAAAGTTTAAATAAACAAAAATAGTTCAACTAGGAAAAAATATAACCTAGTTAACTACAAGCCTAGAAATAACTTGAAATAGGTTAAATAACCAAAACTATATATTAAACAAAAGTGGAGGGGCTAATAGTGTTAAAATTGAAACTTATATTATGTATTTAATAAAAACAAAACCAAACTCCACATATGAGGAGTCTGGTCGATCAGGAACAACAAGGGGCGACACCCCACTCTCAAAAACCCTAGTTCATCATGAAATTTGATCAATTGAAGGCTAAATTCTGACCCAAATCAAAATCCGAACATAGATTAGTGATCCTCATCACAAGGGGGTTACAAGGTATGTAAAATTCGATGCTAATTCTTTGTTTGAAATTATCATGAAATTGGGAAAAATCTGAAATTCATGTTGCATGTTTGTTTTATGATGAAATAGAAACAATATAATGTCTAAGGACAAACCCTAGACGAATACAAGTTGAAAACATGTGAAATTTTAGTAGAATCCATGAACACCACTGTAGGTGATTAGTGGGTTATGTAGAAATTGATAAGCACTAGGAAATTTGGGATTTTTCTAGTGTAATTTGACCTATGTAAAGCTATTTCAGAATTTTAAGGGCAAATATGTATGTTAGATAGCTTGATTTATGAAAATTCGGGTTATATGACAAGTCATGAACTTGTTAATGAACTAATTAAAATTCAGCCCTTAAGGTGTTCGCATAAATGCCTCAAAGAAGGCTTAAATCTGAAAATTTGAGTTAAACCGTATGATTGTGATGTCTAGGCAAAATATGCGAATTGTGAATTAAAAAGAGTTCTAAACGTGTTTTCGTTGAACTCAATAGGAAAGGATACCGGAGCTCCAAGCGGACAAGCCGGTGGCGACTTGCGTTTGAAAGGCGTGCACTAAAGGTATGTAACTTGACCCGTTACATTGGTTAAATTCTGATAACTTGTATATGTGTAGTTGAGTCGTAGAACAAAAGTTATGTTAATGTAAAGCGATGATGTCGCTATATTGAATAATAGAGCAAGACTTGGTTAATTATCGTTGGTAGTCATCATAATGGAGGATTCCGTAGATGAGCCAAACGGGTCGAATAATCAAGTAAGGCATGGTTAATGCTCCGAAATATGCTGGATTGATCTTTGTTACTGGTTAATAAATAACATATTTGAAATACGAGAAATTGACGTAGTGATATGCTAGAAAAAGGAAATCCGAGATTTGGATTTGAGTGTAATGAACAACTCAAACAAAATATAGAATTCCAGGGACTACCGTAAGTTACGGTGGTACCGTAACTTACGGTAGAGGTCAAGTGTTTACGGTGGGTTTCTCCTGTTTTACGGTGGACCAGAAGGTTCCAGGACCTACCGTAACTTACGGTGGAGCCCAGAAAAACTTGTATTTAATTATACTCTTATACATTTATCAACTGGCGTCGGTTATAACAAATAGGATGAACTCGCATCGGTTAAAAAGCAACTTTTTAATAGGATGAACTCGCATCGGTTAAAAAGCAACTTTTTGTCCCCGTGAAATTAATATTCACGTCGGTTAAAAACATATAGGACGAACTTGCGTCGGTTAAAAAGCAGTTTTGTCCCCGTGGAGTTAATATTCTCAAACTTATATCCTCAACCGGTGTTGAATATGCACAACTAAACGTACCGTCGCATTACTCTGAAGAAGCGTCTCCAACCATCACCATTGTTTCCCCATAAAATTAGCCACCGTTTCACAACCTTTATAATCCTCAAAGCAACCACCACCACACTCACACTACACAATCATTTACCACATAATCTCTCAAATTCTTAAGAACTGTCGTAAAGGAAGAACAAGATCAACGTGGAGTGTTAACCCTCTACCACTACAAACAAGCGTACGCATATTGATATTCTTAACCGCACCAATCAATGGAGTCCCTTTTACAAGCCGCTTTACTTAGTTCCCACCGATTCACACGCTCCACCACTATTGGCACCGATCTGCTACTCGCTTCCCTTTCACCGGTTCAACCGTAAGAAGTGACGCAGATGATGGTTTCATCTCTACGTTGATACCGCAACAAAACTTCATCATCAACTACCATGTAAATAAATACATATCTTTGTTTAATTTCTCTCCGACGAAATGTAAATGAATGAATAAGGAACAGTATCAGTTTATTATAGATTTAGAAGACCCACCCCACCCAAGAATGAAATTAAAACATAATTTTATATTAGTATTTTCTTTCTCCACGGAAAGTATTACACATGTGCAAGGCCTTCTGGCTTTCTGCCAAGTGCAATTGCTCACAAACAAATAAGACAACACGCGTCTGTTGCCAATTTTCCAAGAATTAACATGATATATGTTTTATTTTTCTTTCGGTTTATATTATTACTAGGTGTACACCCGTGTGAACACACGGGTTTGTTTTAATAACGATCGGAAGCAAATACTAAAAAACATATTATAATATATTATTTAAATTCTTTATGTTTAGTTACATATCTTTATAAAACAATGTTAAAGACAAGTTGTTTTAGTGTACATGTTTGATATAGAAATAAGGTAAGTAATTGATAATATTTTGTCGAAAATGAAAGCATGACCTAATTTTATGTTGTCTAATAACTTCTTATATATGATGTAAATTTTTTTTGACACTTTGTTAGTGTAAAATTCAGTAAAGGTCCATTGTTATTGTATAATTCAATAATACTCAAAACAGATTATAATATATGATTTAAATTCTTTGCATTTAGTTACATATCTTTATAAAACAATGTTAATGAAATTATGTGTTAGTGTACATGGTTGATATACAAATAAGCTAAGTACTTGGTAATATGTTGTCTAAAATGAAAACATGAACTAATATGTTGTCTAAAATGAAAACATGAACTAATTTTTTGACACATTGTTACTTGTGACGCAATGGTGAACACACGGGTATGTTTAATAAAGATCGAAAACAAATATTAAGAAAGTATGTGTTAGGACATAAAAATTTCATTACCATGTTACAAAAAATTTAGAGAAAAACGCAAATTGCGTCTCTGTGGTATGTGAAAAACATCACCCTGTTTGACTGTTTCACAATTGTGAAATGTCTTTTATACCCTCAAATCTTAATGATAAACATATATGTATGATTAGAACATTCACACTTCTCAATAAAATCATTTTCATCTTCTCTCACGTGCCAAAACACAGATCTTCATCTTCATCTTCATCGGATCATCTTCATCGGATCATCTTCATCTTCATCGAAATCATCTTCATCGGAATCATCTTCCTCTTCTGTAATCTCCACCGATCATCAGCTTCATCTTCATCATCTTCATCTTCTATAACAATCGAAGGTAATATCACATACCTAAAACATGATCGACACTCTGTTTTTGATATGCTAGAATGTAACAGGTTTTGTGTGAAAATATTGTTTGATTCTTGTGGGTTTTTATCTCGGGTATCAAAACAGAGGTTTGGGTTTTGGTTATTATGAAGGTTTGTTTCAGGTTTTATATGAAAGTAATGTTTGATTCTTGTGGGTTTTTGTCTCGGGTAGCAAAACAGAGGTTTTGTTTGATTATTGTGGGTTTTTGTCTCGGGTAGCAAAACAGAGGTTTTGAATGTGTTTTCGGTTCCTCATATGAGATCAACTGTGTTTTGGTTTTGATTCTTGTGGGTTTTTGTCTCGGGTATCAACTGAGTATATTGTTCAAAATGTATCATTGATTTCTATAGTTTCAGATCTCATGTGATCATTTGGCTGATTCTTGTGTGTTTTTCTCTAAAACAATTACAGTACAGATCTAGGTTGTTTATTGAAACTATGATACTTGTGGGTTTTAGTTTCTGAATCAAATGCGAAGAAACAAATGATGGAAATTGATAAAGCGCATCAGTGTGTAGTTATTTGAACACATCAATATTGATACTTGAAATGTGAAAATTGATTTTTGGTTATTTGAGAATTGTTTAAAAAGATGAACTAAATCAGAATTAAATTTTATACAAATGAACTGATCGGATCAGTTTCGGGTTGATGTGTTCGTCATATTGATTTTTGGTTTGATTCGATGATATGGGTTCCTCATATTGGTCATTTGAATGTGTTTATATTGGTCATTTGAGAATTGTTTAAGAAGATGAACTAAATCAGAATTAAATTTTATACAAATGAACTGATCGGATCAGTTTCGGATTGATGTGTTCCTCATACAACAGTTTGTGGTTTGATTCGATGATATGGGTTCCTCATATTGGTCATTTGAATGTGTTTTATTGTATAGAATGGTTGCGGATGTAAAGATACGCAAAAAACCAAACACGAAGGCGAGAACACTTGACAACCTCCTAGAAGATGGTGCGGTGCACATAAGGAAGTAATTGATCAGAACGATCAATTGTATATGAATGAATATAACCCTAGTGGCAGATATATAATTAGCGAGCTCTGGAATTTCAAGGAAAATCGAAGAGCTACACTGGGGTTATATTCATTCATATGTAAACTATGAATACAAATAACCTTTAACTCTACATACAAAACATGGAATACAAATAACCTTTAACATACCCTAAAAATACCTTACGAACTCACAATTTGTAAACTATGATTCAACCCCAAAACCGACCCTGAATCATTTAAGCATGGCGTCCTGTTTCTGAACTGTTTTGCCAGCCGCAACCATCGCTTATAATGGTTGTTTAGACACCATTAGCAGCCCCAAAACTGCACCTAATTGCATGTTGTTGCTATTCCTTTTGTTGTTTTGTTATGGTACTCGTTACCCCTACTATCCAATGTTATTTGACCACTGTTTACAGCATCGAGGCACCACCCACGCAGCCACAAACAACCCAAATCGCTGCTGCCCCAACACAAGGATTTGCTCAAGAAACCGTAGGACGCATGACAATGTGGTCTGGTTCGCTGCACTTTTATAACAAAGTCCTTATGTTAGTTTTTCAATTATAATTAAATCTCGTTTTACTACACCATTACCTATAGAGTAAACTCAATAGGAAGTATCTAATCGTTAATACGAACTCAAGTTAGCAGAGACTATCATAAATAAGCGGTTGTAAATTTACCTGTTTAAATACGTTGATTTTTTTTGTCCAAATAAGCACCAAGCAATATCAAATCCATTCCACAATGACCATTTTTATGCACTTGATTTTTAAGTCCAGTTGAATGTAAAAACACATCTGCATCAACATTATCAAATAAAGTCTAAGTTTTTAGCACATGAATGAATAAAATTTCGTTCAAAAAGTTCAAAATAATACACTTTACACTCCAATCAATTCTTAATGTTAAACTATGTTTATAATAATAATAATAAACTGTGTTAAAGCTATATATGGGGTATGTCACTCAAAATTCAATAATCTCAGCATGTACCCTATGATAGAGATTCATTATCTCTATAACTTATCAGTTTATATTCTACAAACTCTTAGCGACCAATTGGGATGAATTTCATTTTAGAATGAACATAACTAAAAGGTTTAACTTTATCACAATTATAATTAGTTCATGATTAATAACAGTTTTAAAATCTAACCATTACCTTAAACCTAATGACTTTCATGCCAAGATCCAGGGATGTTTGGGATACTTAGCAGCAACCTTTCGTACAATATCGTAGGAAAACCCAAACAGTGTTTCTGGCTTTGGTGCAGCCTTTCTTGCATTGTCAATGTCTGCAAAAAACCTAAATCAGAAAGATTGGAAATAAAATTTGAAATCGGTAAATATAATAAACCTGCCACTTACGTAGATTCAGGCCATCCTCATTCATAATGCTTTTTCCTAATGTTTTCTTTGCTTTTTAGGGGGAAGATGGGTGCTTCTCTCCATAGGGCATACAAAGCACAGATTATTGGCGGAAGCCCGCCACATTTAACATATAAAGTTTTTTTATATGTTAAATATGGCGGGCTGCCGCCAATAACCTGTGTTTTGTATGCCCTAGGAGAGAAGCACCTATGTTCCCCTTAAAAACAAAGAAAACATTTCATGGCTGATTTGATGTTTTTCGTTGCTGAAAGATCATTAGTCATGACTGTGTGATCATGCTTTACCTGAGAACAAATGCACCAAGTTAAGCTCAAGGTTTTTCAACTTGATCAAATGTCACTTATACCCTTTAATAAAGACCTTGTTCGTTTTTTGCACGCCCTGTTCATTTTTTTTTAATGTTGAAACAACGTTAAAACCTAAAACCCTATGCTGAAGCGTCGTTTTTTGCACCTGATTTGGCCGAGGCGTCGCCTCAAAAAGCTTCACGTGTTTTGACGCTTCAGAGCAAATAAAGCGTTTTGCCAAACGGTTAACGCTTTAAGCGAGCTTAAAGCGCGCTTTTTTAAACTAAGTTTCCAACACAAGAAAACTACACAATTGTTTTATTTTATTTTTTACTATTTTCTTCTTTAGCACATTAAATGTAATATTTGACTGTGATAACAAAAGCAGTGTGACTTACAGGAAGTGACTCCCATATGGCTTCATCCTTCAAATGTTCTTCATTTACTGGCAGTAACACCTTGCACATTCTATACACATTACAAATCATTTACAAAATCATTTAAAGCGTGTGTTCAGATTATAGGGTTACTTATTTCAATATTCATTTACAAAATCACCCACAAATAAAACTAAAGCGACCTAATGGTCGGACCATCGGTTCCCCTTCAACAATCAGATTAACAAACTTAGAATGCTTGTACTCCAATTACTGTGTAGGTCTCAGTTGATATGGAAGCAACCATAACAGAGGATACTCAATGGCATTTAATGCTCGGACCATCGGTTCCCCTTCAACAATCACTTGAGGTAAGCCTACAACAGGAACTTTATCTTATGAAAGTCAACTCAAGTTTATAATGTCGATGATACAATCAGTAGCTTAAAAATTTTAAGCATGTAATTGAGCATTCTTGTCAAACACAAAAAAATGGTTCTTAAAGTTAACCAATATCCAAAAATGAGCATTCTTGTCTGCAAATCCAATAACAAATTCCAAACATAAACCTAGGAACATAAATCCTAACCAACACTTGTGTGTAATGAAATTCTTTAATATAGTTTGAAGTGTCTTAGAGATAAAGGAAGTAAATCAGTTCGGTAAATAGAGTATTATAAAACCTCAAACTAAGAAATCCCAAGAGTGGTTTTTGAAAAACATATATTAATAAACTTCATGAAGGCACTATGCAAGAACATATACGAATCATATAAAAGATTTGAAAATTTAGTCTTCATGTAAAACTCACAAGACACTTCACTGTTCTTTAACATTAACTCCAGTCTCTACTTCATTATTTTTTTATAAGCGGTTCAAGATTACTAACCAATACCATGTGACTAAACCGTTCCTTGTCATCTTCTTTACTCATTGGCAGAAATAAATTAGACTTTAGGGACAAACTTGATGTGATCTTTGCCCCAGCTTCACTGTCATCGAAAGTAGAAATATTTTTAACAAAACAAACAGAAAATTTTAACGAAACAACACGTCATAGAAAGTAGAAAATTTTATATAAAACCAAAACAACTATGTAGAAATATTCTTCACGAAACAAACAGAAAATTTTCCTTTGTACCCACCTTCCGGTCAACTTCCACTGCTTGTCCTGCATCAAAATTAATATTAGAAAAGTCGTCATCATCATCATCATCATCATCATACTCAGTAAATCCCACCAATAGCAAAGCTAAGGTAGGGTCTGAGGAGGGTAGATGTAGACAGCCTTACCTCTACCCCGTAGGAATAGAGAGGCTGCTTCCAGTGAGACCCCCAGCTCGATTGTAGTTTTGTATCAAGCCTTGGACCTAAGACACATAACACTCAAACAATCGGGACAGAGACTGATTGGTGCATGTACCACCGTGTCCTTCAGCTATCAACGTCACCACATGATGCATGATTAACCATCTGCCGCTTTTAATGTTATTTTCACGAAATTAGTAAAATAACGTTAAAGTTAGTACCATTTCACTTTTGCCCCCCGAGCGCCCACACATATATACATTATATGTGCACACCGCAAGTGGGTTCCAAAATTATATGTGCACAGAAAAGTCAATCTTTATTAAATAAACCTGTAGCATGTTTGGGTTCCAAAATTATAATTATTGACGTCTTCATTAAAGCAACCAGTAGCAATCTTGGATAAAAGAAATTTACAATAAGGGCATTGTACCAACCAGTAGCAATCTTGGATAAAAGAAACTGGTAAAACTAAAATTGCAAAATTCTGAAAGCAGTGAAACTTTGAATATTCAATAATAAACCATAGTATTACAAAATTATGATTTTGAAAATAATAAAAATTAAAAATTAAACATTACAATTAACACTTAATAGAATATCTCGTTCTCTCGCCTTCTTCCATGCAATTTCGTTTTTTGTTTTAATTTGTAGATCAGCTAGCATATCACAGGTCTTCTGATACTGTTTCAGCAAATTTGTAATAAACTTTTCTGCTTTTTGTTTAAACTCTGTTGGAGTAGAAGAGGCAACTTCATCTAGCAGTGCAATGCTACTCCAGGTTTGCTTATAATATTTATCACTAACAATAGCAACTTTTTGGTTGAGTTCTTCAGCGTTTCTTTGTTCTTGGAGTGACCAGGTTGAAAATTCGATTTTAAGATCAGTGGTATCGGACCAGTGGTAGAAGGTTTTCGTTGCCATTTAGGAAGAATGTAAGTGTTTTTGGACGATTTGTTTTAGGATGAATGTTTTTTTTTTAAAACTGAAGTGTTGATGTTTTCAAGTAAAATAATAATGATGTTTTATAGTGTTTAAAATCTTTGAAAGAGTAAATGAAGAGACATCTCCTAATTATGATAACCTTTTTTTGAAGGTTTCAATTTTGTTCCTTGGTTTTCTACATATTTAATTTTACTTGTTTTCCCATGAAAACTCATTTTTCAAAGGTTTTGCATTAAAATGCTTAATAGGATAACTGAATAGGCAATTCCCATATACACGTTTTTTACTCTTAAATCATTAAATGTACATGGTTTTTAAGTATAAATGTTATTTTAATGTTTGCCTTTAAACTTGACCTTTGGCCTGTTACATATAGTATATAATAGCATTGCCAATAATTTTTTTTCATCAAAACAGATTCATTCAGGGAAACAAAAGTGCAACTATTATTGTTTTGCCTTAGTTCTTATAAATATATTAAAATGGAGTCATATACTTCTGCAAAATCTGACGATTTCAAGCAACACTTTATTAAACAAATCGAAGACCAAGTTTTGGCTGATAGGTCTACTCTTCAAGAGTTGAAGAGGTGTTTTAACGGACTGGAACTTGGTCTGCTGACAAGAGACCAAGTTTCGAGGGACTTGAGGGCAATGCCGACTACTTCCGTTCGTGACCTGTGTGTTGCGAGTAATATAGAATGTGGAGAAAGAGATCTGGAGTTCATGAGAAAGATCAATGAGATACACCGAGAGGTTCAGTGCTCCATGGAGTTGAAGTTAAAGTTCCTTGATTCTTGCAATTAGAGTTAGATGTCTCTGATTAGTTTTATTTTTTATATGTAATTGCTACTTTCTTAATACTTCATATTTTATAAGTATTATTTTTTTTATCACAGTTTAGTTTTACATCTTTTCATGAGTTTGAAGATAAAGAGACGGTGTTCCATTTTCGATAAATTAGAAAATATTTCATCTAAATTTTTTTTCTTAACATTGTTGTTTGGTACCATGGATGATCTGTTTAATGTTTATTTATGTGCTGACTTTAACAATTTTGGAAGCGAAACAGTTTCAACAAACATGGGTAACTTTTTACTTAATTTTAATTAAATTAAGATTATTTGGTACTTGTAGATATTCTAGTGCTAAAGTCGAAAGCTACATTAGGGACAACAGCACTCAATATGGTACTTTTACAGACTCAAGTGTAGTTGTTTGATCAATTGATTCTAATGTTTTATTAGCATTTTATTGATCCTTTGTTAGTTACATTTGATGGTGATCATAGAAATAGTTAAGATCTATGAAAAACTTCAATTCAACGAAAGTTAAGTACCTTTTCAAGCTGATGTATAAAAATACTTCTACAAACTTCAATTCGATTATATCTCGGTCACACAGCCACCACAACTTCCGGTCGTTCCCAGCTCTCCTGCAGAATCAAAACTTAATTAGGCATTTAATTAAAAATTTGATGAACACAATTCAAAGAACAATTCTGCCTTGTCCTGTATCTGAGCATGATGTGCACATTATACAAGATTAACTACTTACATGACAGTTAATTTATACAAGATTGTTTGGTAGTTGTATATATTCTAGGGCTAAAGTCGAAAGGTCCATTGGTGGGAGCAGCAATCAATATGCTAGTCTTATAGACTCAAGTTTATATCTTTTAATATATGTTCGTTTATTTAACAACATATTTTGATAACAAACGAAGGTGAACACGAAAATAATTTTATAGCCCTGAGATTAGAAAAAGACGTATAACAGGCAAGAAAGTAATTTTATGAAACCATGTTGAGGTAAAATGAGAAAAACAACCGTGTAGTCATTTAAGATGATTTTCGTCCTAATTTACAGCACACGGGTGACAATAAAAACCCTAATGAAGGCTACCTTCAACCTAAATAATCCTAGAAATCAACCTAAAACAGTCTACAACACCCAAAAGTTAGAGTTTATACTATGCGGCTTGCTTAAAAAAGCCCTCGAAAACACATAAAAAGATTCAAACTGAAACTAAGTTACAACATAGCAATGTTGAACTTCTACTCTAATCACATTGTTTTACACCATGAATGACAATATAAAGTACACGCGTTTGATACATACCAGAAGTCTTTACGATAGAACAACCATTAGTTGTTGGAAACATGAAGCTTTGACCTATCAAAAAGTTTGATGGTTGTTTTGGTATCTCCAATGGCCTAACTACACTTTCAAGCCATTCAATAGCTTTAAACCTTGTCATAGCTACAAAAAATGAAAAAAAAAATCAAATAATCAACAACGTTTCTATTGTTTTGTTAGAAAGAATTTGAAGGCAAAATTTAAAATTATACCTTAGGGTTTAGGACTTTCCTTGAAGGTAGAGTAACACTAAACAATACCGTTTCAAACTTTAGCGAAAACAACACTAAAGGATACCGTTTCGTAATTATGACATCAGCGAGGACTACATAGCATACCTGAGAAGTTGACACGTAGCCAATTCTATGTCATTATCTAAGCTCCCTTAATAGATAACATCATGTTCAAGATAACCTCTTCCGTGTTCATGTGAGCAAGAAGAGAGAAAGACACAAAGGATGTGTCAAACACAGTTCACATGATACGGATTTGACACCTGAACCTGTATCATCTGAACTATGTTTCACACCTCCTTTGTGTCTTCCTCTCTTCTTGCTCACATGAACACGAAAGAGCTTATCTTGAACATGAGTAATGACACAGCTGTCTTCTACCTCCATCGCTAGATTCAAAGGGCAAATATGGTCAAAATCAACAAACACAAGATTCATAATATTTTTTGTTTTGAATGTGATGGTTCATACCTTTAAGATGAAATCGAAGTTGGTGAACAGTCTTACATCAGATGCAATGTACCTACGCAAGAGACATCAATTAGTTTGAGCAAATAGAAAAACTCATTTAAATTACCTAAATACCTAATTTCATGACCTAAACTCTACACAATTTAAATTATCAACAATTTTCATCATCCTGAACTAAACCAATCTGACGATTAAACAACTCCTCTTAACAGTTTTAATAGAATTAATAGCACACGCGAGTTTTAAAACAATTAATAACAGTTTTAATAACAATAGATTTCAGCAATCTATATAATATTTACAGTAGGAAAGTATTGGCAGCCCAATCATCAATGTTCGTTTCATCGTCACTTCTTTCTTCTTCGTTCTCGGATCTTTAGCAGGCTGCACAACAATTACCATAGCTTTACCTAAACAATAATCCATGGGCATATTAAAAATCAAATCTTTTTTAACCCCAAATCGAAAAACATCCAAAACACGATGGAAAATTAATAAACTTATGATTGGTTTAGCAATTTATGATAAGAAGATCTAAAATCACCAATTCTATTAACACGATGGTCAAACACCAAGATTTATCATAAAAAGAACAAAATGTTTAATTTTTTCTATCTTTTCAGTCAATAAAAAGAACATAACAAAAGGCACAATTCATTTACAGAAAACCAAAATTACCAGCCCACATGACAACCCCACCAGCATTTTCAATTCTCCCCCTTTCATCACTAAATCAAAGGTTCTCGCAGGTCGGAACCACGAAAAGCTCACCCCTAGACTCATTCATTCAACCTAAAATCAATATAAGACAAATAGAGTAGAGTGTGAGGTTGGTTTAAATATAACAATTGGTTAAATGAGCTAAAATGAGATGATACGTACAACTGTCATACCTTCTCCACTTTTTCTTGGTATAGATTTGTTCAGTAATATGCAGTCGAAAACAACAAATTTGGATTAAATTAGCTTGTATCAAAGTTGAAAGCTCCATGTTCGATTTTTTAGTGATCTCGGTTAAACGCTATAGAGCTTGCATGCCTTTTGGTAGATAAATACTCTCGTCTTTGTTGAACTTTACTGCAAGCGTAATGAGGAAAGAATGAGTGAAATTAATTATGAGAAGACAGTAAAATAATAAAGAAGATATAATAAATGAATAAATAAATACATGACCTTCAAAGGCACATAGAAACATTTGAAAAGATACTCAGCTCGATTCAAAACCAAATATATACTTGAAATAAGTTTGATAGTGTTTAAAGCCTCAATATTTGTACATAGATAAAGAATAAAACTTAAATATGTGATTAATAGACTTTCTATTAGCGTATGCAAGTAAAGAAACCAAAATGTAATCCCAATAATAAGTCACTGACTTTTTGAATCATCATATTTGGCTTTTGATTGTAAAACAACCATCATTTGTACAAAAACGCCCAAAAAATAAGGGTTCAAAGAATAATTGATGCAGATTAAAGAAAAACGCCCAAAAAATAAGGGTTCAAAGCCCTAATCAGTGCAAATAATACTGCTTAATAGCTTTCATGCCTCAAAATGGAACACAGAACGCAATATAATATTGCTTAATAGTCAACATAGTCAATGTATACTAATAATCAGTGCCTAGAGCAACATTTTCATTTTTAACTCTCAAATAATACATGTGAATCTACATATGAGAATCTACATCGAAGTTTATCCACTTTAATATTAAATTCTAGCATCTCAATACCTCTCATGCCTCAAAGTGAGACACAACATCAAGGTATAACACCAATTAAAGGATAACATAGTCATCAGCAGAATCCATATTAAACCCTATCCACTTTAATTAAGAATTCTAGCATCTCAATAACTTCATGCCCCAAAACGATTCCAAAATTATATAACTTGAAGAATAAGTATCAGAATAAGATAATTACCGATCAAAATAAACCTGGTGTGAGTAGTGGTGTAAGGAGAACGGCTCCTATCTCTCCAACGGCTGTTCCTCGATTAACAAATCAATAATTTCGAGCTACAATTACAGAATCGATGTATAATATTGCAAATTAGGGCTTGAAAAAGAAAAAAAGGTGAAAAGAACCTGAAGACGCTGATCGATTTGAGAGAGTAGACCGGAGGAGTGGTCCGGCAGGAAGCTGAGGAGAGCGGAGAGAGTGGTTGTTGCATCGATTTGAGAGAGTAGATCGGAGCTCTGGATTTGATAATCATCTGAAGATTTGAGAGAGATGCATTCAATTTTGAGAGTGAAGCCAGAAAAATGTATGTTAATTTGGCGAAGATGATGAGAAATTTGATGTCTTTTCCTGATGACTATATTTGAGAGAGAGATATGTGGGTTTGAAATTAGAGCTTGCATTTTGAAAATAAAGTCAGGTTTGAAATTAGAGCTTGTATTTGAGAGAGAGAGAGAGAGAGGGGTTTAAATTTTGAAAATGGAGCCAAAACTATATTTTTCATAATTTAAAAAACTGATTGTATATACATCTATATTAAAAAAAAATATCAGATTTATGACATCAGCGGAGTCTATGTGGCATCCTATGTAGCATACCTAATATCATGACAAGTAAGCAAAGTGAGGTCAGCTTCTAAGCTCCTTTTATAGATAGTATAGATTTACTTAAATTTTATATATGTAAAATGTAACGTAAGGCATAAATTATTTTATGTGTCTTTATTAGTTTATTTATATCAATTGAAAAATATATTCTCAGAATTAATTACATGGTTATTCTATGTGGTATGTTGCGTTTAAAGTTGCGTATATAGTAACAATACGGTTGGTCCAAAGTAATACTAATATTGTAACATAGTTGGTCCAAAATTTTACATTTATGGTGGTATGTTAGTATTGCTTTATTGTTTTTATATTTGATTCGAGGTTGTGAGTTTCTGAAAATGCTTTAGTGTGCTTTTGTAGGTTAGGGATAAAAAAAATTTGAGTAAAATTAAGAATTTTCACATATTACTATATAGTTCTATACCGATACAACATTGATAATCAGTATCTCGCATTCCCGCCGCAACGCGCGGGTCGACATCAACTTGTTTATCACATTTCGATGTCAGATCTTGTGTTTATATACTATATAAAAATGTCAAAACTAATGTTTTAGTGGTTTTGACCCTAGGTGACGATGTGAAATCTTTCGGATGACGGTCAAGCATATGTCGAAGAACCGAACACGACTTTTGAAGCTTCCGCAATATTTTAACCTTTAATAGTCTATGTTTATGTGATGTAAAAAAAAAAATTGTTACACAACTTTTGAATGTTTTACCTTAGTCGATAGTTGACTAAGGTTTTTCCACATTTGACCTTTCTTATGAATTCCATGTTATAACTAGACTACTTTTTTTTTAAATGGTGTGAAATATTATTAAATTCTAGTAAAATTAAACGGGTGTTACAACTAGAAATGGTCCCACGTATCTTGGACTTAGCTTTCCTTTCTTACCAAATCGTACTACTCCTTTCCAAGGAGAAACTTTCAAAAGTACCTTATCTCCGACTTGAAATTCCAGTGGCTTGCGTCGATTGTCTGCATAACTCTTCTGCCGATCTCGAGCCATCTTTAGTCTTTCCTTGATCTGAGTGACCTTGTCGGTAGTTTCTTGTACAATTTCAGGACCTGATAATTTATTTTCTCCTATTTCTGCCCAGCAAACTGGAGTTCTGCATTTTCGACCATACAGTGCTTCGAATGGGGTAGCTTCAATGCTTGTATGATAACTATTATTATAGGAGAATTCGATTAAAGGTAGGTGGTCGTCCCAGTTTCCACCAAAATCTATCACACATGCCCGGAGCATGTCTTCCAGGGTTTGTATCGTCCTTTCACTTTGTCCGTCTGTTTGGGGATGATATGCAGTGCTCAAGTTCAGTTTAGTCCCCATGGCTTCTTGGAAACTTGTCCAAAAATGCGAAGTGAAACGACTATCTCTATCCGATATAATGGAGAGTGGGACTCCATGTAAGGATACTACTTCATCTACATACAACTTGGCTAACATTTCCATGCTAAAGGTTTCCTTCATGGGTAGAAAATGAGCCGATTTGGTTAATCGATCTACAATTACCCAAATCGCATCATTACCTTTTCTGGTTTTGGGTAACTTAGTAACAAAATCCATAGTTATAAGTTCCCATTTCCATACAGGCATTTCTAATTGTTGAAGTAGACCTGAGGGTTTCTGGTGTTCTGCCTTAACTTGTGAACAAGTAAGACACTTAGAAACATATCTAGCTATGTCCTTTTTCATTCCTATCCACCAGAAATTATTTCTTAAATCTTGGTACATCTTATTGTTACCAGGATGCATGGTATACCTAGATTTATGGGCTTCCTCTAGAATCTTATTTCTTAAGTTTCCTTGCTTAGGTACCCATATTCTTTTCTTATGGAATTTCCAAATTCCATCATCTCATTGTTCTAATTCTTTTATTCTTCCTTTCATTCCTTCAGCATCATCCTTGATTGCTGTTTCTTGAATATTTTTCAGTTGTTCTATTAAATCTAACTGTAGATTTAATCTGAGAGCACGAACTCGTTTTTGCTTTTCATGATACTTACGACTTAAGGCATCTGCAACCACGTCCGCCTTTCCTTCGTGATATTGAATATCACAGTCGTAGTCACTTAGAATCTCCATCCATCTTCTTTGCCTCATGTTTAATTCTTTTTGCCCAAATATGTATTTTAAACTCTTATGATCTGTATAGACTGTAAACTTACTTCCATACAGATAGTGTCTCCAAATTTTAAGGGCAAATATTATAGCTCCTAATTCTAAGTCATGAGTCGTATAGTTTTCCTCGTGCTTTTTCAATTGCCTTGAGGCATACGCAATTACCTTTTTGCGTTGCATTAGCACACATCCTAATCCTAGTTTTGAAGCATCACAATAAACCTCAAAATCTTCTGTTCCTTCTGGCAAGGCTAGGATTGGGGTGTTTGTTAACCTTTGTTTTAAAATTCTAAAAGCCTCTTCTTGCTTAGGTCCCTATTCAAACTTAACTGCTTTATAGGTTAGCTTAGTTAAGGGTACAACTATTTTAGAGAAATCCTTAATAAAACGCCTATAGTATACGGCTAACCCTAGAAAACTTCTAATTTCCATAGCTGATTGTGGGACCTTCCATTTAGTGATCGCTTCTATCTTAGAAGGATCAACGTGAATACCTTCGTGATTCGCCATGTGTCCTAAAAATTGCACTTCTTGTAGCCAAAATTCACACTTCGAGAATTTGGCATTGAGCTTCTCTTTTCTTAACAAAGTTAAGAGTATATGCAGGTGTTCACAATGCTCTTCCTGACTTTTGGAATAAATAAGTATATCGTCAATAAAAACAATTACAAATTTATCCAAGTACGGTTTACAGATCCTATTCATTGTAACACCTCGAAAAATTCGTGTTCAATGATATAACGACATGTGTCATATAAGACAAAAAGCGTTGCAAACTCGGATGTATTAAAATGTTTGACAGGATTTAAAAGTGTCGTCATGTTAACTTTTGCACCTCTGAACGACCTCGTTATAAATCCCAAGACTCAAATTATATTAAAAACATCTGATATATGTTCAAGTTCAGTGAATTTAGCATTGAATGATTCAAAATCGAATTGGTGGACTCCTACGAAGGAATTCCTACGGTAACCCTTTGTTTTCGGTACCTTATAAAGGATTCCAAGCACACCTATCTTAATGGTAGGGTATGTAACTATACAAGACCCAATTTTGAGGCCCCATACTGCTAAAACAAGTCCCATATTCGAATTACACGAGTTGCCCTTTCAAAACATTGAAAAGCCAAGCTTTTTGGTTTCTGCCAAAGGCTTGCGCACCGCAACAAATATTTGTTGCGGTGCGCAAGCAGTGCCCAGCAAACAGAAAACCGGCTGCAGCCTGTTTTGCGCGAATTTGACCGATCTCACTGGTATTTCTCACCATTGGGCGACCCCTAAATTGTTCCTAGACCCCAGGGACACTTGTGGGACAATTGTGGTCACTTGTAGCCTTAGTTGTCAACATATTGTGGTGATTACAACTAGTATATAAGGCCATGAGTTGCAACTCATTCCACACACCTTCATTCTGCAATTGAGGAGCCTCCTGGAGCTTCAAAGCAGACCCAAGTCCTTTCTAATCAAGCTTAGGACTTCAGTAAGTTTACTAATCCTTTCTTAATTAAGTTTTAGCTTAGTTTTAGCTTAAAAGTCAAACCGTCGTAATTAACGGTTGACTTTAAGATTAATCACTAATGGTCCAGTGATTAGTCGAAGTGAAAGTAGTTATAAGTTGGTAATTATGTGGGTAATAAACCCTTAAAAGGGTTCCCCCTGATTCCCACTCTAACTAGGTCTAATGTCGGGTCAAACTTGTTAATAAAAAGTCAACAGGATGCTTAGTTTCTAATTTATGCTTAATTAGCAATGTAGAACACATACAACCTGTATGATCATTAATATAACTTAGTAATTAGTGTAAGAACATGTCTAAACATGTTCAACCCGACAATTTTATGTTTAGACCCGGTTCGGAACCGAAAGTCGCAAAGCTTTGACTTCAGTTCTGACCCGCTTTAGTATGATTTGGAAATGCCTTAGAGCTTCCTATGGACCAGGCTACATGTTAGCATAACCCTCTGTGGTTGGTTCATTGATTGACCCATTCGTTTACGCGTTTCCGTTAATTGCTCATATGTTGACCATTATGCCCTTATTACCTTAAAACGTGATTTATGAAAATGTAAAAGTGTAGAAACCCTAGTTACTGATATATAAACTTGTATGCAAAGTTTGACATCAGTTTGACTTGTAGATTAAGAGTTATGCTCATTATCGCAAATTTAAAGCTTTATGTTAAAAAATGGCGTAATTAGCGTATAGCCTAGTTAAACATGCTTTTTGATATCAAACTCCTTACCCACTAATGTAATATATTATTTTGGGATTTTTAAAGATTTTTAATTAATTTTAGGCTGAGCATAACTAGTAGTCGTAGGCTTAATCCGGTAATTGTCGATTTTGCCCTAACGGGCCATAAAATGAGTTTTACCGATCTAAACGACTCCAAACCTTTTGCTACTGATCACATATGTTAAATAAGTTATTTTAAGCCTGCTGGAAATATAAAAATATCAGATTTAAGTATCGAACCCGGAAATGGCCTTTAATCGCCTTATTTAGCGTTTTTAACGCATAGTATGTATTAAAATCATATCGAGCATACCCGGGTTGATACCTACTGATATATGAGGCAAATTATAATATTTTAACAGTAAGAAAAGGTTGTTAAACTCAGACTTCAGTTTTGAGCTTTTCGGCTTATGTGAAATTACCAAAATACCCCTACGGGGCATAGTTTGGTTATAATTGATAAATTTCACATATATACTTTATCCTACTGTTATAACTCATAAATTTGAGTATGTTTACTGATTACATCAGACCTGTAACTCAGTTAAACACTTAAACCCTTTTACAACCTTTAAAATGACCAAACTACCCCTATGGGGCCTAGTTTGTGTTTAAACACGTTTCGGGCATAATGAAAGACATCTTACTGATGTCACAACATATTTGAGGCATAATTAACTTAGGAAACATGTATATGGCTCTCATGAATACCCGTCACGCTTATTACGCGTACGGTTCGGTTTATGTAACAAGTTTACATAAATTAGCCGAAACGGGTCAAACCTTAACGGTTTTATCTCAAAATCCAGAATGTGTATGAAATACCCATATAAGACAAGTCTCTAAACATGTCGGGTTTAAATCACATTCTATTCCGGTCTTCGCTTAATTGTGCGTACAAACCGTATATTTCCTTAAGACTAACCGGTCTAAGCTTAGGCTTAATTAAAGACCCGTTAGCATTCTAATTAGTTATTTATACCATCATTCCAGACTAGAGACTTCCGGTAAATGGTACCTACGCTTACTTAAGTGAATACGGCTGAGTTATTAGATTCTTGCTATTTAAGACAGGAGTTAGCTCAGGTAAATACTCTTAACTTATTTTCCCTATTACGGGCTTGGGATACGGTAATATAAATACCGCATGGTCAGGTATGGGATTCAAAGACCAATAAGTCGGGAAATCCAAATAACCTGTTTTAATTCGTATTGCTTGACTGAAACATTGGGGATTAATGCGACCGTGTCCTGGATATCCTTGACTCATTATATTGCAATGGCCACGACTTAAGCACGGGGTGTAGGCATACACCTGACAGATGCTATATGCTAATTAATTATTTATGCCCAATAAGGGAATAGTGGTGTGTCGGTTAATCATGAACCGGCATAGATCCGGGCCCCGTATGTAGAGCAAGTTATGTAAAACTGATAACATGAGATATAGTTTGTCCCAAAGCATAAAAGATTAATTTTGCCTCTGTGCATTTTAATCAGGTATAAAAGGTTAATATTGCCTCTGTGCATTTTAATCAAGTTAAAAAGGTTAATTTTGCCTCTGTGCATTTTAATCAAATTATAAAAGATATTTTGTGCCACGTGCATTCAAATCAATTTTCTTAAACTCTTTTCAAATGAGTCGGTTGAGTGTATTTACCAGTGAAAACTGACGTATTTTCCAAAAAGGTTAAGTGACAGGTACTGAACGTAATTGGCTGGAAGCTCAGGGTGCTAATAAGGAATCTTGCAAGTTCTAGGCGTCTAAAGTCTGTTGAACAAATGGTATGTTTAAGATCCGCCTGTGGATCCTTTACTTTCCGTTGTAATACTGGATATTACTCAAAAATTCGGATTGTAATATATAATTTATCTTTTGCTTCCGCTGTGCATTTATATAATTGTGTTGTTTGACTATGATGTTGCCAACCACGTCACGATACTCCCCCACCGGGCCCACCGGTGACACGTGGAAAGTTGGGGTGTGACAGGTTGGTATCAGAGCCAACACTGAGCGAATTAAACACTAGCCTTTTGTGTTTAGTCTCAGTTACACAGTAGCACATTCTTGACCTTCTGAGTCTAGACTTAACATAGGAATAATTTCAATCCTAATCTGGAAATTTCCGCTTCCAAATTTTTAATTGGATACGTCGCCAAGCGAAGAAGCTGTAATAAAAATTCTCCACGTCTGGAGCCTTGAAATGCTGAGCTTCGTACCGCAACCAGGATGAGACGTGCAACCAAGGAGAAAGCATTCAGGAATTGAATGAAGAAGAAACTCCTTTGCTGAAAAATCGTTTCCTCAATAGTCCTTATAAGGACATATTTATCTTTTCAGTCCCTTCGAGGACAACATTATTCCTTTCAAGTCCCGCTTAGGGCAACTTTATACATTTATTTTTATATAGTGGAATGATTAAGTTTAAACTTTCATTCTAAACATGAAATGTGAAATAAATGAAAGATAACATTTTTTTGATCTACCATTATAATAAAATGACAAAATCTAAAAAGGACAAGACCTAGCCACGCGTCATTTTAAGACCGGGCCAAGATGGTAGTTCAATAATTAGATTCAGATCCATATTAACACCTCAAATTAGGATTGATCTGCGTTAAGTATAAACAGAATCTTAAAGGTAAAACCTAGCCCAAATGTCATTTGCAGACATGGCCAAGATGATAAAAACCTAACTAAAAGATTCAAATCCTCGTTAACATCAGAAAGCATATCATAATGCTTGACAAAATGTGGTTCGATAAAATCACGTAAGTCATCCTTAGAATGGGTTATTCCAATCTTTCCTTATTAAAATAAGCATCCCTTAAGGATGAAGTGCCCACGGGCTATAATACACTGTCCGTTTGCGACATCGACAGTTGTGATCTTTTGTGATTCCCCGTCCTAAGGGGGTGAGCTATGCTCAAAGCCCTCTAGACGATAATCTTGCCGTCATGTCATTATTATGACCGCTGAACGACAATTGATTAAATTAAAGTACAAATCCTGTCGTTATGTCATTATTATGACCGCTGAATGACAGTTGATTTAAATTAAAGTACTAATCTTGCCGTCATGTCATTATTATGACCGCTGAACGACAATTGATTGAATTAAAGTACTAATTCTGTCGTTATGTCATTATTATGACCGCTGAATGACAGTTGATTTAAATTAAAGTACTAATCTTGCCGTCATGTCATTATTATGACCGCTGAACGACAATTGATTAAATTAAAGTACTAATTCTGTCATTATGTCATTATTATGACCGCTGAATGACAGTTGATTTAAATTAAAGTACTAATCTTGCCGTCATGTCATTATTATGACCGCTGAACGACAATTGATTAAATTAAAGTATTAATCCTGTCGTTATGTCATTATTATGACCGCTGAATGACAGTTGATTTAAATTAAAGTACTAATCTTGCCGTCATGTCATTATTATGACCGCTGAACGACAATTGATTAAATTAAAGTACTAATCCTGTCGTTATGTCATTATTATGACCGCTGAATGACAGTTGATTTAAATTAAAGTACTAATCTTGCCGTCATGTCATTATTATGACCGCTGAACGACAATTGATTAAATTAAAGTACTAATCCTGTCGTTATGTCATTATTATGACCGCTGAATGACAGTTGATTTAAATTAAAGTACTAATCTTGCCGTCATGTCATTATTATGACCGCTGAACGACAATTGATTAAATTAAAGTACTAATCATGTCGTTATGTCATTATTATGACCGCTGAATGACAGTTGATTTAAATTAAAGTACTAATCTTGCCGTCATGTCATTATTATGACCGCTGAACGACAATTGATTAAATTAAAGTACTAATCCTGTCGTTATGTCATTATTATGACCGCTGAATGACAGTTGACTTAAATTAAAGTACTAATCTTGCCGTCATGTCATTATTATGACCGCTGAACGACAATTGATTAAATTAAAGTACTGACGGGTGGTCCGTTGGACAACCTTTAAATGGTTTAAAAAGATTAAAATTCCATGCTTTACTTGGTTATTTGCTTGAACTTAGTAACTACGAGTGTTCGTGTGTTTTACAGGTAAATCGCTTAATTCAGTTAAATTGGAACGCGTAGGCTACGGTTGGAAATTAAATGGCATCGTGACTTTGTGGTTCAAAGAATTAAAAGGAGCCATCTTAGAGGTTTGAGGTGAACATTAAATATGCATCACATCACGTGGCTTTAGGGTTTTGACAACATAATCATCATCCTAAAAATCAACATAATCATCATCAAAGTCAACATGGGTGGAAGACTTTTTGGCACAAGTCACGTGAACAGAAAACAAAAGGGGGGTCTTGGAGTTGGTGAGAAAATACAAACAACAAAAGTAAATAACAATAATCGATCATCAAGTGGGCTCGCAGACAAAGGAGGTGACATCTTTGGAGCCGCCAGAGGACTTCTTTAGAACATCACGTGAATAGAAAATAATATTTTGGCGGCACATGTGGGTTGGAGACATTGGGCCGATTGATGAAGACTTAATTGGTTTTTTTTTATTGGGCCAACACAAGGCAGAAGACATGTGGGACTTGGACTTTCTCATCAATCATCACGGCAGAAGGGTGCAGCAACAATCACGTGACTTTGGTTTTGTTGAGAAAACAGCCATCAAATCATCATCATTAATTCATCACAATCATCTATACATTACATACATCATCGCAGACATGTGGGCTTGTGGATTCCTATTGGCGGCAGCATTGGTGAGGCATAACAATCAGGTTGTAGCCGTAAATTACGGTTCCACCGTAATTTACGGTGGACCTGAATTCCACATGGAGGCTGCCGTAAATCAGAAGACTTGCACCGTAGCATTTTTATGTGCACCGTAACTTACGGTAGAGCCGTAAGTTACGGTGGAGGCGACGCGAAAAAGTGTAACCGCTCATTAAAAACAGTTTTATTGTGTCTTTTGAGCGGATCTCATCATTGGACGTTTTTGGGGAGACATTGGGGCGATTTTGCTTGTTCTTGCTTGGTTCTAAACAATTCCTAACATTCGGTTTGTGTATTCGATTCGTATGAACATTAATCGTTGTGTGAAGATGATGTACCAAGTCATGCGTGGCTAAACTTTTGGTGATCATCCTAGATGTAAGGTTTGCTTTTGAAACACTATGTTTGTGCTTGAATTTCTAGAATAATAACTTTGAATGTTTGTTTGAGTTATTATGGTGTTTGGATATTTGTTTGTAAATTGTTGATTATTGTTTGATGTTAATCTAAACCATACGTTCTTGGTGCCGCTGGCAATCGAGATATCATGGGAGGGATTAGGGTTGGATAATTGTCAATTGATCATCGAGTAACAACCTCGCATTTTATAATCCGAGTACTTAGTTCTCTTTCATCACAAACAGATAATCAAACATGAGCCATGTCTATGTGGTTCTTTCTAGTTAAGCATAAACATTAGTGTGGATTAAAACCTAAAATCTAGGATGGTCGCTTGTTCCTAATCTGTTTACAAAAACACTCTTTGCTTTGCAATTTAATTAGTTAATATTAGTTCTTAAAATCAAAACAATCAACTCTTGAATTTTAATTTCTGCAATTTTAGTTTAATCTTAGTTTAAGTGCAAAGCTAAATAATCGACATACTTTCCACATACTCCCTGAGTTCGATACCCTCTTACCACTATCTATAGTTGTTATTGGGATTAAATTTGCGTGACCCACGACAAGCACGTCAAATTTTGGCACCGCTGCCGGGGAGGCAACCCGGGGTTTTATATTGATCTTGTTGTTTTTATCTTTCTATGTTTCAGGGCCATGGCGACATTCAAGTGTGGGGAAGATGTACGGATATTTGGGTGAAGGTGGTGATAGGAAGTCGGATTATCTACAACATCTGTTGTGGCAAACTTCACCAGGTCGATGTACTCTTTCCTTAGTCTTGTTGTGTTCTTTAGCTTTGAAATATTGGTAGTTAGTTTGTTTGATTTTGTTAAAACATAAAAAAAAAGTAATATAAAATGAAAAGTACAAAAAGAAATTTGTGGTTTGAGTGAAGAAGCTTTTTGTTGAGGTTGAATGAATCTTAGTGATCAAAGCCTCCTAAAACCATACATTGGGGGTGGAGCCGTAAATTACGGTGGTGTCTGCGGAACAACTTGTAACTGCCTCATTAAAGTCGGTTTTATTGTGTCTTTTCAAGGATTCGGATGATTGGTCGGTTTTGGAGGATCCTAGGGGCGATTTTGGCTGTGGGTACTTGGTTGCAAACAATTTCTAACATTTGTTTTGTGTTTTCGATTGGGATGAACATTGAAACTTTTGTTATGATGTTGATTCGAGCCATGTGTGGCTAAACACTTTATGATCGTCCTAGATTGAA
Source organism: Helianthus tuberosus (assembly GCA_030545235.1). Taxonomy (NCBI): domain Eukaryota; kingdom Viridiplantae; phylum Streptophyta; class Magnoliopsida; order Asterales; family Asteraceae; genus Helianthus; species Helianthus tuberosus. Next base: position 10,714,264 of record CM060362.1, read on the forward strand.
GGTTTGCTTGAGACATTTTGTATTTGATTTCCTAATTTCTAGAATAGCAATCCTTATCTTTATGGTTGGTTTGTTATGGTGTGTGATTGTTTGTTAGTAACTTGTTAATTCCTATGTTAATCTAGTTTGAAACCATACGTTCTTGGTGCCGTTGGCAATCGAGATATCATGGGTAGAATTAGGATTGGGTAAGGGTTGATTGATCATCGGGTAACAACCTCACGTTCTAGGAATCTGAGTACTTAGTTCCCTTTCATCACTGCAAGTAATCATGCATGAGCTATGTCTATGTAGTTCTTTCTAGTGGAATGATAATATGAATGTCGAAACAAACCGGAAATCTAGGATGGTCATTTGTCTCTAATTTGCTTACAACCAAACTTTTCTCTTGCAATTTACTTAGTTTAATTTAGTTTAAAACCAATTCACTCACATAAACTCTTGAATTTTATTTCTCTTGCAATTAGATTAATTTAGTTAAGTTAGATATAATCTTTGAAATAACACATTTTCCACAAACTCCCTGTGTTCGATACCCACCTACCGCTATCTATTTAGTTGTATTTGGATTAAATTTGATTGTGACCACGACATCATGTCAAATTTTGGCGCCGTTGCCGGGGAGTAGTGCGCAACGTGTGTTATCTTGTGTATTAGTTTGAAAATTTTTTTTAAAAAAAAAACCAAAAAGATTTCTTTTATGTTCATGATTTACACTTGGTAGTTGAGTTGTGTTGCGCAGGATGACATGGCATTACACAAATTTCAGCTTATTTACGTGTAGATTGTGCGGGGGTCCACGACATCACGTCAAATTTTGGCGCCGTGATTGTCGTGGGTCACGCAAATTTAATCCCAATAACAACTATAGATAGCGGTAAGTGGGTATCGAACACAGGGAGTTTGTGGAATGTGTGTTATTTGAAGATTTATCTAAGTTACCTAAAATTAAACTAATTGCAAGAAAAGAAAATTTCAATGTTTGGGTTGAATGGTTTTAATTATCTAGAGTTACTAAATTAGAATACAAATCAAAAGTAAGTTTTGTAACAGGATAAGAGGGTAGTAATCATCCCGAGTTTCAGGTTTTAAGTGACAATCAAGGTTTATGTTCAACTGGAAAGAACTACATAGACATAGCTCATACAAGATCAATTATTTGTGATGAAAGGGAACTAAGTACTCGGATTCCTAGAACGCGAGGTTGTTACCCGATGATCAATTAACATATATCCAACCCTAATCCCTCCCATGATATCTCGATTGCCAATGGCACCAAGAACGTATGGTTTAGAACTATGATCAAACATACATCAACAATTTACAAACACCCAATCAAGCACCATAATAAACTAACAACACATGCACAGTTTAATATTCCAGAAATTCAAGAACAAAACATAATTGTCACAAGTAAACCTTACATTCGGGATGATCACCAAGCAAACCTAGCCGCTCATAGTGTGGTGAATCATCATCACAATCAAACCTTTGTTTATTCGAATCCAAAACAAAGTCCTCCTGTTTTGACCACTCAAGAACACAAGATGATAGCCAAAAATCGCCCCTCCACCGCTCCAAAACCGTCCAATCATGAGAATAACCCAAAAGACACCATAAAACTGTTTTTAATGAGCGGTTACACTTTTTCGCGTCGCCTCCACCGTAACTTACTGCTCTACCGTAAGTTACGGTGCACATAAAAATGCTACGGTGCAAGTCTTCTGATTTACGGCAGCCTCCAGGTGGAATTCAGGTCCACCGTAAATTACGGCGGAGCCGTAATTTACGGTAACATCCTGATTTTTATGCTTTGCACGTGATATGGCTGCCAAAGTCCAATGTGTCAGCCCAAGTTGTACCGTGATGATAATGTTGAGTTGTTGACTCTTGTTCTTCGATGTCTGCCGCCCATGTGCGGCCCAATGTCTCCAGCCCACATGTGTTGTGTTTGACTTTTATCTTCTGCGACCCAATGGATGTAGTTGTCCAAATAAGAAGTCCACGTGATGAGTCTTTCAACCTGCTGATGTCGGTGTGATGATAATGTTGTAGTGTTCCAATCCAAAAGTCAAGACCCTCAAGTAAATGATGATGATGTTGGCTGCCAAGAGATCACGTGATGTTTTGTGATGTTTGTCACTTCCTTGTTAGCGGCCCAATCCAAAAATTGCTGCCTTCAATTATGATGATGATCAGTTAATATGTTGTTGCTTGTTGACTTCTAAAAACCCCACTATTGTCCAAGAGGTTCAGCCCATGTTGATGATGATGATTGATATTGCTGATGATTTGATATATCTTTCATGAAAGTCAAGCCCACATGATGTCTTGTATTTTCTCACCAACTCCAAGACCCCAACTCACGAGATGATGATGATATGTTGATTTTAGGATGATGATTATGTTGTCAAAACCCTAAAACCACATGATGTGATGCCTGCTTCTTCACATGTGCTTGCTGCCTTTTTATATCTACCGTAGCCTACGGTTCTAATTTAACCGAATTAAGCAATTTACCTGTAAAACACACGAACACTCGTAGTTACTAAGTTCAAGCAAATAACTAAGTAAAGCATGGAATTATAATCTTTTTAAACCATTTAAAGGTTGTCCAACGGACCACCCGTCACATCCCCACACTTACCCGTTGCTTGTCCCAAGCAACCCATTCAAAAACTATTTCAAAACCACAAGCGATCAAACATGCAAACCAAGCTAAATGTGCCATCCTTTTACTAACTTTCAATCATACCACAAGACACACCCCTCACACAAAATCTCTCGGTTACAAGAATTATTAGCATAATGCTAAACCACTCAATGCGTGTGTGTGTGTGCGACAATAAGCTTGTATACAAATCAAGTTTCCTCCTAATAAATATCTAACATGCTTAAAAACTAAAGGGACTTGCGGGTTGCAACAGGGCTAGGTGTAAAGGTAGGAAAATGGGAAAATATATATGCGAGAGCTAATTGATTTGACCCGGTTTTTATTTCTACCACTAAACAAAGCAACCATCAAATATATACACAACTACTATTGCAACCAATCACTTCTTTTTGTATTTTTCTCTTTTTTTTCTTTTCTTTTCTTTCCTTTTTTTTTCATTTTTTTTTCTTTTCATAACACATCAAACTCAACAATATATACAAGAACATCAATACTACATACTAACTCTCCTAAACCGGGTCATCTCAAAAGGTAAATTTTTTTGTAAGAAGTAGGCTCGGGTCACAAGCGAATGGTCTAAGGCTCAACATGGCTTTCTAAGGACCAAACCCCCACCCCTCACAATACCAAGCTCATATATGTAACGTATGAGGTCCAACCCACCAATCCCGCACTCTCACACATCTAGACGAGGCTTCCTAAAAGTCCCCCTATCATTTTCAAAAGCATGCTAATTCTAGGATTTAACAAGTATTCACACACAAGTTCTATTAACACAACAACACACACCGCCACTCAAACAATGAAATATCAATAACAATCATGTGTGGCTCAAATCCTCACCAAGAAAAGACTAGGAATGGGTGTCGGTGTGTCAAATGGAACAATATCAAGCTTTCAAATTTTTACACTTTTTGCTTGAATTTACAAAAATTTTAAAATTCTCAAAAATTCCCCCATCCCCACACTTGGGATACATTGTCCCAATGTATGGTTTTGAGGAAAAGATCGCTTTAACCAAGAACATCAACAATTGCTTATACTCTCAAACCCCAATTTTTTTTTAATTATTAAAAACACCACCAATTCCTTCACAACCCATAAACTAAGCACATCAAAACACCACCCAACCGCCCAACCAAAAACTTAAACATGAATATATACAAAGGGGCACAAGATGAGAACAAGACACGACTTGATTAGTAAATCAGCAGTGTTGGTAGTGATGCAGCTGCGGTGATCGAACCGGTTCAAAAACATCTCTTAGATTCGCCGATATCTCAACAGGGATGTTGCCAAACATCCCCACACTTGAATCATTGCATCCGCGAGGGTTGAAACGTAATAACCTGCCAAAACACAAACACAACACCAAAACAAAACCAAACAAAGCAAAACAAAACAAAACAAAACACAAATACAATACTCTACATCCTCGGGCTGCCTCCCGAGAGCGCTAAGTTTAAAGGTCTTCAGCCAGACCATACCTGATATGCGTTATGGTGGTCTTAATGCACACTTACCCACGACATTACACAAATTTCAGCTTATTTACGTGTAGATTGTGCGGGGGTCCACGACATCCATGTGTTTCTATTCCCCGTGCTTGTTCCCTAAGATGCCTTCTTGGAACACCCAATCGACCCCTTGGACGAATAGGACCCATAGGTCTTGGTATATGCCCTTGTGGTACGAACGGTGGTTGGAATTGTTGTTGTGGCATCGGTGGTTGTTGAACCGGCCTTTGAAATTGTGGTTGTACATTTTGTGGCCGAACTTGTTGCAAAGGAATAGGACGTTGCATTGGTGGCCCTTGTGGTCTTGGCCGAATATGTTGCGGTATAAGTTGTTGTTGTTGTAACCCACCAACATTTGACATTCTTTGAGTTTGACCAGGCATATAAGTCAACTCCCCTTATTCTCCATCACCCTCATAAACATATCCCTCTTCCTCATAACCCTCAAAGTCTTCGTATCCTTCCTCATATCCATCTCCCCCTATACCCGAAGTTTGCCCAAATGGAATGGTCGAGTATTGAAAACCCGACTGGTTTGATGGTCTAAATGTAGAGGTAGTATGGACAACAGTTGAACCTTGTGGTACTGTATAAGTTGAGGATGATTGCCCTAAAACTGGAAAGAAGTGAGTGAATGGTGGAATCGTAGTAGATGGGCTAAAGGAAAGACTGGGTTCGACTTGAGTAGTGATCAGTTGTGTGGTGTTAGATGGTGTAGTGTCATGAGATGGAGTAGGAATTGTAGTGGAATTTGGTATGGTTGTGTTTGGTGATGGTTGTGTGGAAGTAGGTATAAATGATGAGGTCGTTTGACCCGTTGTGGGTGGTACTTGTGTTTCGTCCATGATGTTTCTTGGTGTAATGGGTGAAGTAGGTGAACCAATGATTCTGTTTACGCGTAGTAAAACTCGGTTTTGCCTTAGTGTTCTTTCGATTTCCGGATCAAATGACAATGGTGACGCTTTGTGAGAGCCTATAGTATGCATGCACCTGTAGAACCTGCACACTAAACACACCAGTGTAAACCCGAAAATAACAAAGCAAACTAACAAACTGACACACGTTGCGCACTACTCCCCGGAAACGGCGCCAAAATTTGACGTGATTGTCGTGGGTCACGCAAATTTAATCCCAATAACAACTATAGATAGCGGTAAGTGGGTATCGAACACAGGGAGTTTGTGGAATGTGTGTTATTTGAAGATTTATCTAAGTTACCTAAAATTAAACTAATTGCAAGAAAAGAAAATTTCAATGTTTGGGTTGAATGGTTTTAATTATCTAGAGTTACTAAATTAGAATACAAATCAAAAGTAAGTTTTGTAACATGATAAGAGGGTAGTAATCATCCCGAGTTTCAGGTTTTAAGTGACAATCAAGGTTTATGTTCAACTGGAAAGAACTACATAGACATAGCTCATGCAAGATCAATTATTTGTGATGAAAGGGAACTAAGTACTCGGATTCCTAGAACGCGAGGTTGTTACCCGATGATCAATTAACATATATCCAACCCTAATCCCTCCCATGATATCTCGATTGCCAACGGCATCAAGAACGTATGGTTTAGAACTATGATCAAACATACATCAACAATTTACAAACACCCAATCAAGCACCATAAAAACTAACAACACATGCACAGTTTAATATTCCAGAAATTCAAGAACAAAACATAATTGTCACAAGTAAACCTTACATTCGGGATGATCACCAAGCAAACCTAGCCGCTCATAGTGTGGTGAATCATCATCACAATCAAACCTTTGTTTATTCGAATCCAAAACAAAGTCCTCCTGTTTTGACCACTCAAGAACACAAGATGATAGCCAAAAATCGCCCCTCCACCGCTCCAAAACCGTCCAATGATGAGATTAGATGAAAAGACATCATCAAAACTGAATAAATGGCCAATTCATGTCCACCTTCTTTGCCGTCAAAGCCCATGTGCGGCCCACTTGATGTTGAATTAATTAAAACCAAACCTCCTCTCTATTCACGTGAATCATGATGATGTTGTTTAACATTAATTGCCTCCACATGATTTCTGTTGCATTATGATGAGATTGTTGACTTTGATGTTTTGTTGACCAAAACCATACCCTGCCGTCAAAACATGTGCCTCAAAGATGTTAATTCCTTTCTTAATTAACTCTCACGTGCACCCCTCCTTTCTCAATATGGCGGTTGATGATATTTAATCCCCACATGTGATGGCGTGATGATGACTTCATGTTAGCGGCCCAAATAAAAGAACCCAACAGTCCACACTATCGGCTGAATATGGCGGCCCAACATGAGAAGTCCAAGGTGTCAATTAACTGATGATGTTTTGTTGAGAAACCCTCCAAGTCACGTGATCTTGATGTTTGCCTCTTCACATGTGCCGCCCCCAAAGACCAATCTTGTTGTGGACTCCTTCAATTAATTATTTCCTATCCACAAATGGCGGCCCAATCAAAGAAATCCACAAGTCAATTCCCTTACAAAATGATGATATGGTCATTTTGACTTTTTATTGTGTGTTGAATTCCAAAAAGCCACCACAATTCTGTTGTATGCATGTGATGTTAATGATGGTTTGATGTTGCCACTTCCTTGTCTACGTGTGTAATTGTAGATGATGTATGAGGATGGATGATGTCCTTTTATGTGCCGCCAAAACACCCATCCCCCAACCGTGATGTTGTGCTTGTTTTTTTTCTTTATTATTTTCTCTCAAAGTCTGCGTGACTTTTGATGATGATTTGGTTGACCATGTTGACTATGGAAGTGATCCAACTCACATGTTGATGTTGGCCCAATAAAACAAATCCAAAGTCCCACTAGCGTCTTTCTTCAAACCGTAACCTACGCGTTCCAATTTAACCAAATTAAGCGATTTACCTGCAAAACACACGAAGACTCGTAGTTATCACATTCACGATACATAACCGTGTAAAATATGGGATATACACAAATTTGACGTGATTGTCGTGGGTCACGCAAATTTAATCCCAAGTACTAATCCCGCCGTTATGTCATTATTATGACCACTGAACGACAGTTGATTAAATTAATGACACTGATCATGTCGACATGTCATTACTGTGACCGCTGAACGTATCCTCAGTGCAATGACTATATGTCTTAACACCTTACGAGATTTTAATTGATAGGCCCACGGGCCAGAAATTTTAGTAAAGACAGTGGTAGCCTACAGCTCCCTGCCAGGAAAAAGGTAATGAACTTTGATTCAAACCTTAATGCCGCGATTCTCTGAAATCATGGCTTATAAATTTAACTTGTCTACGCGACTGGGCCATTTGTGCTATTATTAACTTATGAATTAGGATTTATGATAAAAGTCCTGAATAAAATAAAAATCCTTCCTTCCCTGTCAGTATGCATTTTAAAAAGAATCTTAAAGGTGAAACCTAGCCTACGCGGCCAAGATGGTGAAACCTACTCAAGGGATTCAGATCCTTATTAACATCTAAGAACGCGTTAGCACTCTTGACAAATGTGATTCGAGAAAATCACAACAGTCATCCTTGTATTGGATTCTTCCAATTCCCTTATCTAGCCTAGTGATTTAGGAATCATGGCTTACATCATCCTATAAGATGATCATGTTATAAACATCCGTTAGTGATGAAGTGCCTACGGGCTAAACTTGTTATCCAATAAGACAACGACAGTGATGGTCTTTGACCTCCTGTCTAAAATATTGGACTATGTCCAAACATAATGGTCTATATGATCAATGCGATCATGACTAATATCATCTTATACGATGATAATATTATTTAACATCCTTTAGTGATGTTTTGCCTACGGGCTATAATATATCGTCCATTTGAGACATTGACATTGTTATCTTTATGATTCCTTATCTAAGGTGGTGAGCTATGCTCAAGCCAAAATAGTCAATATGATTAATGCAATCATAACTTATATCATCTAATAGGATGAACCTATTATAAACATCCATTAGTGATGTTTCGCCTATGGGCCATATTATATTGTCCATATGTGACAAAGACATTGTGATCTTTACGATTCACTGTCCCAGGTAGTGAGCTATGCTCAAGCCTAATAGTCTATATGATCGAGGCCACCATGACAAAAGTCATCAATACGATGATTAAAAATTTTAACATCTTTAATGATGTTTTGCCTAAGGGCTATATTATATTGTCCAATTGAGACAGGGCAATTGTAATCTTTTGTGATTCTTTGCCCAAAGGGGTGAGCTATACTCAAATCCCATAGTCTATGCTATCATTGCGATCCTGACTAGTATCATCAGTATGATGATCATAATATTAACATCCCTCGTGATGAAATGCCTACGGGCTATACTTTATTCTAGTGTCGGTAAGACAAAGGTAGTAGTGATCTTTATGATCCCCTGTTCAAAACAGTGTGACTATACCCAAACCTAATAGTCGATATGATCGATGTGATCATGACTAATATCATTAGATACGATGGTTATATATAAACCTCCATTAGTGATGTTGATTGGCTTATTTTTCTGCCAAATGAATCGTCTTTCAAGACGATGACAGTTGTAGTCTATGACTCCCTGTCCAAAGGTGAAGAACTATGTTCAAGCCTTAAAACTCTTGATCTAATAAGAATGCAGTCTATCACGGCTGTCGTGAGTAAGGCCGCATCAGAACTAGATTCCATAAAGCTGCCAAGGAAGGTGCAGCTAAGCCTGGAAAGGCTAAAGGAAGAAATGCCTGAACTCACCTGATGAATGCCAAGGGGCAGTTCACGAAGTCATCAAGTACAATCCTTATCATTTACCAATGATAATTTCTGCTAAGTGTCCTGATTTAGTACAGGCAATAATAAATCTTCATAAGCCATAAGCTTAGCAAACTTTTATATTATCCACAAGGTATAACTTACCAAGGAAACCATAGTAGCAGATTCTTCTAGTATCGGCAAGGAATCCTTCCGAAAAATCTAAGAGTACTCTTTCTTCGCATAGAGTACGACAACATATGTTATTTTAATTATTTTTCTCACTGTTTTCTCTATCGCTTGCGAATGCCAAACTAGGTTTGATAAAAGTGCCATATGAGGATTGGCGTATCTTAGTGTGTCCCATAGATTGCTTCCATGCCTGATCAGTATGGAGGTTTAATGCATGGAACTCCTGAGATATCCCAATGGTCATATTGTACCAAAGTCGACTAGTAGTATTCAAAGAAGATATCCAATATGAAATGTCCTTATAAGTATCACTACTTAGGGCATCCTTGCATTTGTAAAGAGAATGTGTCATATATCCGACACCGACATCGATAGATGAACCAAAGCCTGAGAATACAGACATCTCTACATCTCTGTGTGTATCATGATTATCTTCTTTATAAGAATTACCATGTTTACCTTCTGAGAGGCAAGTAGGACGAACATCCCGCTTAGGGCTGCAATTATTGTAAAAGCCTTATATCTGTTAGTATCAACGGAATAGGAAGAACTAAGAGCCAAATCGATAAGCTTCTAGTGAAGATTTCATGAAGCCAAGATTCGAGGTCCTAAGAACTCCAATTTATATAAATAAGAAAGACGGATCATCTTGCTTATGCATTGATTACCGCAACCCTATTTAAACAACAATTAAGAATCGCTATTACCTGCCCAGGATCGTCGATTTGTTCGACTAACTGTAAGAATTAGCTATTCCTTAAGATTAGTTGAGCAGTGGTTGGAATAACCATCTCACCTTAAGATGAGCTTTTCAATAATAAAGATATATAAGCAACAAGGCTGCTCCCTTGGAGACCTTGTAAAGGTGGAATGTTAAACATCTATTGATAAGACAATAGATTAGTAAGTCCACTTATCAGGATCTGAAAGTTGTATTAGAAACAACGAATAAGACCATACAAACCCCTAATTATCTATAAGTTGCCATTATTTCGGCAGAAAAGCAAGGATTAATGAAGTTAGCAAACCTCCTAAATTCTTGTTAAGAAATAAGGTTCAACAATAGATATCACCCTGGAAGGGGGTGTGCTAAATTTGTTAATTTATCGGGCTAGTTAAGCTCCGAGTATATAGAATCATTCGAAGGAAATCGAATGTATCAAGATCAATTAGCTTACGAGCTAAGACCTAATTAAGGGGCTTGGTGGAACGCGCAATGTGACCCATACTAATGATTTAGCGACGTGTCACCAATAAGTCGAAAAGCGCTATCACATAATGATATGCAGGACTATGATAGTAAGAACAACCTGTTTCGATTGAGGATCGACAGGATTAGAAGCTCCAAAAAGAAGCATGTACCTATTGTAAAGGTCAAATGGGATGCCCGTAGAGGTCCCGAATACACGTGGGAGGTCGAATCCACGATGAAAGAAAAATACCCTTATTTGTTTCGGTAAATCTCGGGTCGAGATTTATTTTAAGGGGGTGAGGATGTAACACCTCCAAAAATTCGTGTTCAATGATATAACGACATTTGTCATATAAGACAAAAACGTTGCAAACTCGGATGTATTAAAAATGTTTGACAGGATTTAAAAGTGTCGTCATGTTAACTTTTGCACCTCTGAACGACCTCGTTATAAATCCCAAGACTCAAATTATATTAAAAACATCTGATATATGTTCAAGTTCAGTGAATTTAGCATTGAATGATTCAAAATCGAATTGGTGGACTCCTTGATACGTGGTCGAAAACAGGTGCTTGTAATTGCTTAATTTGATGTTATTGCATAAGTTTTAGTTTTGAATAGCCTACTTTTGATTAGATATGTATTTTGCAGATCTAGCAGAGTTTAAGGAGCTTTTCGGAAGCTTTACGGGTCACCGGAGCGAAAACGGAACCACCGGGATGCGAAACGGGTCAACCGGACTCAAGAAATAAGGAAAACAGGAAAGTTACACTTCTGGGAACCGTCGCCGACACCCAATAGGGCCGTCGCCGACGGTTGGTGTATTTCTCCGTCTTCTGTTCGTCCGTAGACAGCGAGTTTGAGCGTCGGCATCAAGTCAGGATTTACGTACCGTCGCCGACGGGGCATCAGGCCGTCGGCGACGGCCCTCCAATTCTGTTGCGCGAGATCTTTGTGTTGTTCGGTCTTGGGGACGAATGAAAACACGAGGGGATCATTGAATTCGACGGTTACACTTGGTTTTTGATTTTTGAACACATCTTGGAGCCTATTCCACCTATCTATCATCTACCATTCCATCTCTAACATCCACATCAACCCGAATCATCATAATCCATCACACAACCAATCATACAAACCCTAATTCATCCAATCCATCATCCATCTCACCATCATCATCCATAAACCCTAATCTTCCATCATTCCTTCATCCACCAAGTTTCAAGATGGTTTCATTCGCGTTCCAAACTTCCGGTGATCAAGCTTTATCAACCATGAGCGGCTAATCATCTCGGTTTCACCCCGGTGTAGGTAGTTGTTGATTTTAGTGTTTCGAATTGTTCTTGTTTCATCTTAGTGACAATTTGTATTTGGTTTTTGAAACTCTTGATAATAGTATTACATTTGTTGCGAATTCGTGAATTGTCGAGCGATGTTAAAAGTTATGACTTTGCGAAATGGTGATATGTAATTGTGCATTATCATTGTTAGGATTTACTTGTGTTGATTACAAAGTGTCTTTTTGTTCGTTCTTCGGGACATTGATAGCTAGTAGCACCTAAGTCACGGTACACTAAATCCGTTAATCGAATGCATTTGAGTTGAAACTAAAACTTGTAGAAACCCTAGGTTAACAATTACCGAAACTGGGCGTGATTCCTTTTTATTATTATTGTTCTAGTATCCAAATTTCTTGCAATCGTTAATCATTAGTTGTTAATCAGTCTAATCAATTCACTTAGTTTAAATTCACATCTTTCTACTAAACAAAAATACAAAAATATCTGGCAAGCTTCATAATCGTGACAATTCTTTATAATTCATTCGAATCCATACACAAACCACATACTCTTCGTGGTTCGACCCCTTGCTACCACTAGCTATTTGTTAAGGGTAATTAGGGCATATAAATATTATCTTTGACCGGAGCGCGACACTCCGATCAAATTTTGGCGCCGTTGCCGGGGAGTGCGTGCGCTTTGTGTTTGGATATTGTTTGAATTTGTGTGATTATCTGTTTAATTTGTTTAGCTTTCTTTTTGTACTTGTCTTTTTCCTTGTTACGCGGGGTGTGTTACTTGTGCAGATTACAGGTAGTGCATGCATACGCGGAATTCCGGGAGGACTTCACCTTTAGTCTACGAACCGGAAATCGAACGAGTTGCAAGAAGAAACCTAGCAAGCCGGTTAGAAGCAACACTTGCTTCTAATCAAACCAACCAAACACCACAACATACATCATCTATTGAAATTGGTTCAATGGCAAACCAAAACTCCAATCACCCAAACCTCAACTAAAACCAATTTCAATCCCAAGGAACCTTTTATCCCGCTCCAAATATGCAACCCATGCCTCAAGAGCGACCGGGTGGTAACAACAACAATGGACCACCTACACCACCTTTCCAAAACCAAAATCCCAACAACAATCAAAGAACACCTCAACAACAAAATCTTCATAGACACAACTCCCTACCCATTAACCTAGATGACCGGAATGTCAATTCCGACCGTCGGGGAGATCGTGATCGCGGCAATCCCGCAAATGAAGACCCATTCTTCAACATCGACGACTTGAGGAATGCAATCCCCGATGATGAACCTTATAGTGTTCCCGGTTATCAATCGCCGGAACATGTGAGTGTTCATACGGAAAATTCGGATGACGGGGGATATTATGATGATAGGGCTAACGATGACGAAGATTGGGGCTACGTGAATAGGGGAAACGTCTACAACGCAAGAAGATATGATGATGAGGAAGTTGGCTACCAATATGCTAATTACGTTGGGGACGACGAATACGGTTACGGAGGTGGAAGAAATGATGGTTATGGGAACAACCGTCAACCACGAAACAATGACCAACGGAATCGGAATGATAACAACAACAATGCAAACCCTAACCGGATTCCTCGTTTCGTGGGAGGTGGTAACCCAAGGGATAATCGAAGAGATGATCGAAGGGATGATCGAAGAGGTGAAAGACGGGATAATAGAAGACCGGGTGATCAAGAAGTTAATGGTCCACATCGTCGTCAACGACCTCCACGGGGAGTGAATGATCGTTTTAGGCCAGTTGTCACCGAGAACGACTCACCAATTGTTTGTGAGAGGAGGATGTTTGATTGTAAACCACATTACATCAACATACTTCCTCATTTTAATGGAAGATCTAACGACGAACCGTATACACATTTGACGGAATTTTCTTCGGTTTGCAGCACTATCGGAGGTCACAACTTTGCTTTAGATGAGGTTAAACTTCGACTATTCCAATTTTCACTGAAGGATAAGGCAAAGCAATGGTTCCTCACACTTCCCGCAAATAGTATTCGTACTTGGGGAGAAATGCAACAAGCGTTCCTTGATGAATACTACTCAATGGCGAAGACCGATGACGCTCGTGATGAAATTAGGTCTTTTCGCCAATTGTCGGGCGAACCGTTAGATGAGGCCTTTACAAGATTTAGAGAAATGATGCGAAGATGCCCTCATCATCAAATTGAGAAGTGGGAGTTGGTTAAATGTTTTGTACGGGGTTTAGATGACACAACATGGAATCGTCTCGAGTCGACAAGTAACGGGACTCTTTTGAGCAATCACGAAGATGATGATTGGGAGTTTTTAGAGCGGATGAGTAAGCGGTCAAAAGAGAAAGAATCGGCCGATAGAGCTAAAAAACACCCCGTTTCCCGATCACTTCCCGATCTTGACTCTAAAGATCGGATTTCCACTCTAGAGCGGGAAATGGCTCGTATGAAGAAGAAAGAGGTAAATGCGGTTCAATTTGAGGTATGTGAAGGTTGCGGTGATATTGGACATAGAGTGGAACAATGTCTAACGGGGTCGAGTGACTATACGGAGGAAGTCAATCAAGTGTATGGAGATAGGAAGCAGTATGACATGAACTCCAACACTTATCATCCGGGGTTGAGGAATCACCCCAACTTCCGATATGGTAATGCTTCAAATCAAATGAACCCGAATTTTCAATCGGGTAACCAAGGAGGTCAAAGCGGAGCATCATATCAAAACCGTCAAGGTGGTAATCAAGGAGGTTATCAACGGAATTATAACCAAGGGTACCAAGGTAGGGACAATAATTACCAAGGTGGGTACCAAAGAAATTACAATAACCAAGGCGGTAATGGAAGCGGATCGAACAATCAAACCGGTGGCGATGATTTGGGTGCCAAAATGGATGCTTTGTTGAATATGCAAAAGGAATCTCATCATGATATCAAGGATATAAAGAAGACAAACGAGATTCGGGATAAAGCACATGAGGCATTGGCAAAGCAAGTGGGCCAACTTGCAGAAGAAATGGCTCAAATGAGAGGAAGCACGGGAAGACTTCCAAGTGACACCGCGGTGAACCCTAAGCATCAAGGGTCAAACTCAAGGAACACACGTGAGGTACCAATTAATAAAATTACTTTACGTAGTGGTCGAGTCGTTGATAATGGTGTCAAAACACCATCACCCCAGTTTGTTGAAGGGGTGGTGGAGGATGCTAGTGAAGATGAGAATGAGAATGGTCAAACGGGTCAAAATAAAAATGACTTGAAAAAGAACAATGATACCCCCGTTGTGACCATCCCCGTCCCCAAGGCTAAGGAAAAGGGTGTGGAGGCTAATACCGCCCCTTATCCCGAAGCATTGAAGGGACCCGTGAAAAAAGTTGTAAACAAAAGAGGTCCACAACAAGAAGAGTTGTTGGAAATTTTTAAACAAGTAAAGATAAATTTACCTCTTTTGGATGCAATCAAACAAGTACCGTCGTATGCTAAGTACTTGAAAGATTTGTGTACCCAAAAACGCACTCACAAATTTCCAAAAAAATTAGATTTAACCGAAAATGTGAGTTCGATTCTTTCGGGTGCACTTCCACCTAAGCTCCAAGATCCGGGTGCGCCTATCCTTTCAATTCAAGTAGGCGATTTTAAAATCAACCGGGCACTTCTAGATCTTGGTGCTAGCGTGAGCATTCTACCGGGTAGTTTGTATGACCAATACGAGTTTGGTCCACTTCAGTCGTCTAACACCACCGTGGTGTTAGCCGATTTGACACCTAAACTACCCCGTGGAATTGTTTCGGATGTGATAGTGAAAATCGAGGATTTCTACTATCCGGTGGACTTTTTAGTGCTTGATTATGTGGCCAAGGACCCAACCAAACAACCTACGGTGATTTTGGGTCGACCGTTCTTAGCAACCGCGAATTCTCAAATTGATTGCAAAACAGGAACGGTTGACATGACATTTGGAAACCGAAGGTTGAGGTTGCATGTTTTTTCCGGACTTATGAACCCTCCAGTTGATGATGAATGCTATATGGCGGACGTCGTTGACACGTGTATACCTCTTTGCGACACAGTCGTAGATGGGGAAAACACAATGGAGGATTGTTATATGTTTGACAGGTCACAGGTGGAGATGGATAAGAGCATAGACGAGGAAGTGAGAAGTTTGGAGGTGCTTGCGGTTAGAGAGGGAAAACCGACATGGACGCACCAAGTTGAGAGTTTACCAGAGAGCATCGACACTAAGTTGAAGCCGTCATTAGTAGAGCCTCCGGAGGTTGAATTGAAGGTGTTGCCTAAGCATCTCAAATATGCTTATGTTGGTGAAGGCAACACGCTCCCGGTTATCATTGCATCAAACTTAACCGTGGAGCAAGAGGATAAATTGAAGGATGTTTTGGTCACTAATCGGGCGGTGATTGGATGGACCATTGCTGATTTGAAGGGTATTAGTCCCTCGGTGGTGATGCACAAAATCATCACGGAAGAGAATGTGACTCCCGTTCGAGATGCACAACGGAGATTAAATCCGAACATGCGGGAGGTAGTGAAGAAGGAAGTACTGAAATGGCTAGATGCGGGTATCATTTACCCGATTTCGGATAGCCAATGGGTGAGCCCAACACAGACGGTTCCCAAGAAAGCGGGCATACAAGTCGTCAAGAATGACGCAGGTGAAGAGGTAGCCACTCGGCCGGTAACCGGGTGGCGAATTTGTATTGATTATAGGAAGTTGAATACCGCAACTTCCAAAGATCATTTCCCTTTACCGTTCATTGATCAAATAGTTGAGAAATTGTCGGGACAAAAATTTTATTGTTTCTTAGATGGCTATTCTGGTTATAACCAAATCGCCATCCATCCGGAAGACCAAGCAAAGACCACGTTTACTTGTCCCTATGGCACTTTTGCATTTAGGCGAATGCCGTTTGGATTATGTAACGTCCCCGCCACCTTCCAAAGGTGTATGATGAGTATCTTTTCAGATATGGTGGGGAAGTCTTTGGAAATCTTCATGGATGATTTCTCAATTTTTGGGTCATCTTTTGAGGCTTGTTTGGATCAACTAGATAAAGTGTTAAGAAGGTGTGTCGAAACTAGTTTGGTCTTAAGTTGGGAAAAGAGCCATTTTATGGTTCAAGAGGGAATAGTGTTGGGACACGTGGTGTCAAGTCGTGGGATAGAGGTTGATCGTGCAAAGGTACAAGTCATATCTACTTTACCGTATCCTACGACTGTTAAAGGTGTTAGGTCATTTCTAGGTCATGCGGGTTTTTACCGGCGGTTTATTAAGGGTTTTAGTGACATAACCAAGCCTTTATGTAACTTGTTGTTAAAAGATCAACCGTTTGATTTTAATGAAAATTGCCAAAATGCTTTTAACAATTTGAAAGAGAAGTTGGTTGAAGCCCCAATCTTGCAATCGCCAAATTGGTCTTTTCCTTTTGAAATTATGTGCGATGCGAGTGATTATGCGGTGGGGGCCGTGTTGGGACAACGGGTCGATAAGAAACCCGTTGCCATACACTACGCGAGTAAGACTCTTTCAGATGCACAATTAAATTACACCACTACCGAAAAAGAGCTACTCGCGGTGGTATATGCATTGGATAAATTCCGGGCATATATATGGGGTAGTAAAGTGATTATTTATTCTGATCACACTGCAGTTAGGTACCTCATGGAGAAGAAAGATGCAAAACCGAGGTTAATCCGATGGGTGTTGTTACTCCAAGAGTTTGATTTGGAGATACGGGACAAGAAGGGTACCGAGAATGTGGTAGCGGACCATTTGTCCCGGTTGATGGTTGATGAGGATCCTAAATCGTTAGAGATCAATGAGTCGTTTCCCGATGAGTATATTATGAAATTGGATAAGTTGCCTTGGTATGCTAACATTGTGAATTATCTTGTTACAGGCGACTTACCGGCACATTGGGATAGACGGAAAAGGCAACACTTCATGTCCCAAATCAAGTACTATCGGTTGGAAGAACCGCATTTGTGGAAGGAGTGTGCGGATCAAGTTATAAGGAGATGCATTGATGACGAAGAGATTCCAAGCGTGTTGCAGCATCTACACTCATTTGCATGTGGTGGTCACTTTAGTGGTCACAAAACGGGTCATAAAGTGTTAAATAGTGGTCTTTTTTGGCCTCCTATCTTCAAAGATGCAAATGAGTTTGCCAAAAATTGCATAGAGTGTCAAAAACTAGGGGGTATTTCAAAAAGGGATGAGATGCCCATGCAACCAATCCTTGTAGTCGACATCTTTGACGTGTGGGGAATTGATTTCATGGGCCCATTCCCCAATTCCTATGGCAATTTGTATATCTTGGTGGCCGTTGACTATGTGTCAAAGTGGGTCGAAGCAATAGCCACCAAGACGAACGACCACTCCGTAGTGTGTAATTTTGTTCAAACCGATATTTTCTCAAGGTTTGGGATTCCTCGGGTCATCATAAGTGATGGAGGATCTCATTTTAAAAATTTTCGGTTTGGGAAACTTCTTAAACGGTTTGGTGTTGACCATAGGATTGCTACCCCCTATCACCCGCAAACAAGCGGGCAAGTTGAGGTGTCAAATAGGCAAATCAAAGAGATTTTGCAAAAGACCGTGCGGGCGGGCCGTAAGGATTGGTCAATTAAATTGAACGATGCCTTATGGGCCCACCGTACGGCACATAAGACACCTATTGGTACTACACCTTACCGGTTGGTTTATGGTAAAAATTGTCATTTACCGGTTGAACTTGTGCATAAATCGTTATGGGCTATCAAAGAGGTTAATGTTCAATATGACGATGCAGGTAAGGAAAGGAAACTTAAGTTATGCGAGTTGGAGGAGCTACGGGAAATGGCATATGAATGCGCGTCCAACTACAAGGATGGAATGAAGAAAGCGCATGATGCCAAGTTGAGAAAGAAAGAGTTCGAGGTTGGCCAAAAGGTGTGGCTTTACAATTCGAAGCTCAAGTTCTTTCCCGGGAAGCTCCGGAGCAAATGGATGGGACCCTATGTGATCACCCGGGTCGGACAATTGGGTGATGTTACCATCGAGGACCCGAAGGATGGGATACGACAAACGGTAAATGGTCATCGGCTAAAACCGTTTCTTGATGGTAACGAGAAGGTAGACGAAAACAAGGAATTGGTGAGCTTTGTGGTAAGCACACCGATTTACGAGGTCGACTAACAAGGACCGGTAACATTTTGTGTAAAGTTATGTACAATTAGTTATTTGTTTGTGTGTGTTTATGTTAATCGTTTTTGTTCCATACTAATCTCTCTTGATTGTGTGAAGTTCGGACATTCCGAACGGGTCATGAAGACACAAGGTATGTTTTTAGGCTTTGTTATGTGCATTGAGGACAATACACGACTTTTTGGGGGGTGGTAGGGCCGTTGACGGTTATTGCGTTTTAAAAATTTAACTTATAAAAATTCACAAAAAGATTTTTAATAATTTTTAGGATTTTTGTTTGTACATTGCTCCTTTATTAAAAGTCCATAATTTTTCTCATATTTTTCAAAAAAAAAAAAAAAAAAAAAAACTTGATTTTTAGCTACCGTCGCCGACGGTATCTATGCTCGTCGCCTACGGTGCCTTAAAGTGTCCGTCGCCAACTTTTGACCGTAGACAGCAAGATAAGCCGTCGGCCCACTTTGTGATTTTGCATGCCGTCGCCGACGGAAGGTATGACCGTCGCCGACGGTCCCTCTAAACCGGTCCGACGCTGATTCGTGTTTGGGGCCTATAATTCACATCCAAAGTCCATTGTGGGTATCCAAACTCAACCCGAATTTGTTTTTCACCACACAATTCATCCGAAAACCTGATCATATTCACTAAGTACCTAACCACATTATCAAATCAGTACCATACGTGACATCTCTCTTTCTAACTCCATCTTCTTCACCCAACACACCAAGAACCCTAAATCCTTCTTTTTCTCATAACTTTCTCAATTCTACACCAAATCAGTCGATTCTTGAGCCTAACTTGTGTAGTTTTTCAAGAGGAACAAAACCCCCATAACGGTTTCCATCAAATCTTGCTCGTTTGCACAATTTCTGGACGTGAGTTTTTAGGGTTTTGAAGAGTGTTCATCCAAGTCTCTTGTTTTGCACTTGTTCTTAGTTCTTCTTGTTATCTAACACTAAAGGTATGAATTTCAGTAAATTTATGCATGATTATTATATATATTGTTGATTTCTTCCGAAATTTTAAACTTATTGTTTAAGAGTAGGTTGTTTATCACAATGTAGGATGTTTTAGCATAAACTTAAGAATGTTTGCTTGATTTGGGTGGGATTTGAGCATGCTTTAGTCTTGGTGATGTGATTACACTAGATTTGTGCATGATTGAACATAGTTGTGATGTTGAATATTGTTGAAAACATGAAATTTTGCGAAATTTTTGGAATAAACATGTTTAATCAATATAGATGATAAGATGTGCGACTTTGGAAGTTTAAAAGGCAATTTCACATCTAAAATTTGAATGAAGTTCAACATTGCACACCATGTTCAAAGTTTGAGATTGTTGAAGGTTTGGGGTGTACTAATTGTTGTTGTCTTTGTCTTGTGATTGTAGCCATGTTCCGAGGAAGTAAGAAAGCAAAGACCTCCGGTCAAGGTTCATCTTCGGGAGCCGGTTCGGGCTCCGGGGTATATCAAAGACGTTTTGAACAACTAAGTAATGTAGTAGAGGATGATGGGCAACTTATTAGGCAAGATTGGGATTGGGAAGAAGAAAAAAATAGTAGATCGGCTTTGGTATGGAAGGACGAGAAAACAAAGGCTCTTTCTCGTTACAACAATAAGAGGTTAGAAGCCAAAATGTGGAAGATGAAAATGGTTACGGGTGTTTCAAAATCCGTACCCGAAAGGACAGTTTGTGAACGTACGGTAGATGTTGAAGAGTTTAGGAAGATTGGTATAGTGAAAAGGTTTGAGAAACTTGGTTGGGAACGGGTGATTGACTGGTGTGAGGATATCACTACTCGGGTGTACTTGGGGGCAGTTTGTGAGTGGTTATCCACCCTTCGTTTTGAACACTCTGATAGACCGGCTCATAGGTGGAAGTTGATTGGTAACATTGGGAAAAATCAAATGGTCATGTCTTTCGAACATATGAATGCTATAGCGAGGTTTGATTCACTTGGGGTCGACGCGTATGAATATTATGGGTATGATCAGTTTTTGGACAACAAGAAAAACGATGCTGACCCAGTGAGGCTTCTAGAGGACACCCTACTAGGTTCTGGGGGTGCGGGAGAGTCGAGAAGTGATTTGTCTTTGATGGGAAAGATACTCCAAGGTATCTCGTTAGAGAACATTATGGTACGGTTCGGAGACCGTGGAAAGGTGAAGGCCCCCGACTGTCAGGTTTTGCATGCATTATTATATGGGACGCCCAAGCTCTCGTGGCGTCAAATTGTTATGATCAACACATGGGATACACGGGAATCGTATAAACGAAAGATGATTCCGTATGCAAGGTTGATTAGCGCCATGATTCTCCAACAGAATGCATTACCTCAAGACTCACTGTGGGTGTCTAAGCCAATTGATCAATTCAACTTCGCCCCCATAAGGCGACATTGGAAAATAACTGTGAAAGCTTTTGGGCATTTGCATACGGTCGAAGATGAGCAAGGGGATAGTTATCGGTTTAATGACAAAGGGAGTGATGAAGAAGGTGATGAAGAAGAGGGCGATGAGGAGATGCCCGATGTTGAGGAGGAAATTGATCCTTCCGGTCCGCGGGGACCGAGGCAAAGGTATAGGAGGAAGCATAGGGAAATCTCTGCCAATGTGGCAGATTTTGTGAATCAAAGGCAAATACCGTCGTATCGGTTGTGGAACCGTGGAGATCAAGCGATCTACGACAATGTGTCGGCGGGTATTGGTGAAGCAAGAGAGTACCATGCTAGTAGGAACGAATGGGAAGAGGCGCAAGGGGCGTACTCGCAGCAACAATGGGGTTTTCAAGCATCTTTCCGCGAGAGGGTGGAAAAGCAGTTGGAGGAACAACAGCTGCAACATGCGTTACAACAATCACAAATGGAACGCATGATACAGTTGCAAGAGGAAGAAAGGGCACATAGACAGGCACGGGAAGAAGAGGCGGCTAGGAACCAAGCTGCACAAAGAGAGTTGGACCAACGCCGATGGGGAGCGTTGGCTTTCTCTAACCAAATGGCGATTAATAACTTCAAGGTGCTCCATGATCAAGAACGCCATCAAAGAGATTATCAAGCCGGTCTCCCATATGTTGAACATTCGGGTTGGACCGATTACTCCAACCTTCCTCATCCGCAAGGGCCATCCGATCCAACCCCTCATTGGCCCGAGGCAGTCGGCTCGAGTTTTGTTCCAATGCCATACCAACCGCCACCTCAACAAGAGTCAAGCCCGCTAGATAACTATAGGGAGATGTTCGAGTCCCTCACTGGTTATCAATACCAGCCCAACCCGCCAGTGGATCCAAACGAGCGATATCAGCGGTAGAGGTATGGTATGTCTTTTGTTGTTGTTGTTGTATATTATTTTTACTTTCGTTATTTCCATTTTGTATTTAAATTCTCGCCTAGTTAAATGAACTTTGTGGGTGTGTTCCCTATATAACCCTCACGAGACCTCTCGTCCTCCCAAGCTATTGGGGGGTTTAAAAGGGCTTGTTGCATAAGCTAAATGCAACCGTGATTCCTACGAAAGTGAGTTAGGTGTGTTGTTGTTGTAAATTATTTTCCACATAAATCAAAGTAAAATAACGTATAGCTTGGTAATATTTTCATAAAAGTGGTAGAACTAGGTAACTAACAAATTTTAGTGGTTGTGAGAAGCATGCTTCTACACAAGGGTTAAGATTTGTAGGTACATTCGGTTCGTGGGACAACCGCTTTCATGAAGAGGAGAGGAGCATACGAGGAATGAGCTCACAAACCAGGTGCATACGTCTCTTTTTACTTTTGATCTTTAGATTAGCAAATAAGTGGAGTGTATTTTGTATAGTAATTTTCCGGGGTGGAATTTTGGGGAGGTTAGCCGTGTCACATCCCTTGTGCGTTTAATACTCTAGTTCTTACACATTGAGGACAATATGTACCTCAAGTGTGGGGATGGGGGAGTAGTAAAAATTTTAGATTTTGACCCGTTCATTTAAATACTACACATTGAGGACAATGTTCACCTCAAGTGTGGGGATGGGGGAAAATTTCAAAAATTTTTCAAAAATGTCTTGCTTCAAAAGTGGTCTTAAAGCACAAGTAACTAAGTCAACGAGGGATGTCACAACCCATTTGGTCTTTTGTCATGGTCAAGTTCAAATTAATAGCATGACGGGTATTTAACGGGTGATTATTTGGGAATAATCCGCCTAAGAAACTAGTCTTTTATGCATGTCACATACCATACCCTTTTAGATATGTGAGGTTTTGAGCCACTTTTATATCATAGATTACATACCTATGTTTCTTTGTTTGAGTGGACCATTAGTCATATATTGTAGAACTTGCAACTTTTGATACATTTGAGACTATAGACCGAATACAAGCACGAGAATGATTAAGGCATTAGGTAAACCTTTTCTCTTAAAACCATTTATCTATCCTTACCCAAACAAATCCCCTAGTCGCCCATTTTGAGCCTAAACCTTTCGTTTGACCACCCTATAGCCCATAACCGTTAAACCTTTTCTTTTTAAACCCGTGTGATGAAAATTCGATTATAGGAGCTTAAGTTTGTTTAGTTGTTATGATTCATAAAAAAAAAAAAAACAGAAAATGTTGCGAAAAAGATTGAAAAAGCTTTGAGAAAAACACAAAAAGAAGTGTTAGTAGTTGTTGAATAAAAGGCTTAAGTTGTTGCCTTATAGTGATGTTTATAGTTTACTTTTGTTTAGAATAGTCTTTTGTAATAAAAATCGAATTTTCATCACTTTAGCCACTTTAAAAATATCCTATTTCCTACCCTTAGCCTAGCCCCGTTACAACCCTTCAAAGACCTTTTGACTTGTGCTTAGTATTCGTGATCAATGGTGGAGAATGATTGAGTTGCAAGCTTATGCGGGTATGTGTTCTAATCGGTTTTGAGTGAATAGTCTTTGAAGTGCTAATACATTATAAATATTAGCCAATTTATAAGCCGAGTGGAGAGAACATTGTGAGGAACATGCATGAAGTGTTGGTTTTACAGGCGGGTTAATCTTGGGTAACCATTTGTGTACTTAAAATCACATTACCGTTAAATATATCAAAAATTGTAAAGAGTTTGAACTTTAGTATGACATTGGACCTTAACCTTGTCTCGGGAATGGGGAATGTATTCGTTGTTCGACCCACGTGAAAGTGAAAAACAGATTTGCTTGAGGGCAAGCAAAAGACAAGTGTGGGGATGTGATACGTGGTCGAAAACAGGTGCTTGTAATTGCTTAATTTGATGTTATTGCATAAGTTTTAGTTTTGAATAGCCTACTTTTGATTAGATATGTATTTTGCAGATCTAGCAGAGTTTAAGGAGCTTTTCGGAAGCTTTACGGGTCACCGGAGCGAAAACGGAACCACCGGGATGCGAAACGGGTCAACCGGACTCAAGAAATAAGGAAAACAGGAAAGTTACACTTCTGGGAACCGTCGCCGACGCCCAATAGGGCCGTCGCCGACGGTTGGTGTATTTCTCCGTCTTCTGTTCGTCCGTAGACAGCGAGTTTGAGCGTCGGCATCAAGTCAGGATTTACGTACCGTCGCCGAGGGGGCATCAGGCCGTCGGCGACGGCCCTCCAATTCTGTTGCGCGAGATCTTTGTGTTGTTCGGTCTTGGGGACGAATGAAAACACGAGGGGATCATTGAATTCGACGGTTACACTTGATTTTTGATTTTTGAACACATCTTGGAGCCTATTCCACCTATCTATCATCTACCATTCCATCTCTAACATCCACATCAACCCGAATCATCATAATCCATCACACAACCAATCATACAAACCCTAATTCATCCAATCCATCATCCATCTCACCATCATCATCCATAAACCCTAATCTTCCATCATTCCTTCATCCACCAAGTTTCAAGATGGTTTCATTCGCGTTCCAAACTTCCGGTGATCAAGCTTTATCAACCATGAGCGGCTAATCATCTCGGTTTCACCCCGGTGTAGGTAGTTGTTGATTTTAGTGTTTCGAATTGTTCTTGTTTCATCTTAGTGACAATTTGTATTTGGTTTTTGAAACTCTTGATAATAGTATTACATTTGTTGCGAATTCGTGAATTGTCGAGCGATGTTAAAAGTTATGACTTTGCGAAATGGTGATATGTAATTGTGCATTATCATTGTTAGGATTTACTTGTGTTGATTACAAAGTGTCTTTTTGTCCGTTCTTCGGGATGTTGATAGCTAGTAGCACCTAAGTCACGGTACACTAAATCCGTTAATCGAATGCATTTGAGTTGAAACTAAAACTTGTAGAAACCCTAGGTTAACAATTACCGAAACTGGGCGTGATTCCTTTTTATTATTATTGTTCTAGTATCCAAATTTCTTGCAATCGTTAATCATTAGTTGTTAATCAGTCTAATCAATTCACTTAGTTTAAATTCACATCTTTCTACTAAACAAAAATACAAAAATATCTGGCAAGCTTCATAATCGTGACAATTCTTTATAATTCATTCGAATCCATACACAAACCACATACTCTTCGTGGTTCGACCCATTGCTACCACTAGCTATTTGTTAAGGGTAATTAGGGCATATAAATATTATCTTTGACCCCTTTGTTTTCGGTACCTTATAAAGGATTCCAAGCACACCTATCTTAATGGTAGGGTATGTAACTATACAAGACCCAATTTTGAGGCCCCATACTGCTAAAACAAGTCCTATATTCGAATTACACGAGTTGCCCTTTCAAAACATTGAAAAGCCAAGCTTTTTGGTTTCTGCCAAAGGCTTGCGCACCGCAACAAATATTTGTTGCGGTGCGCAAGCAGTGCCCAGCAAACAGAAAACCGGCTGCAGCCTGTTTTGCGCGAATTTGACCGATCTCACTGGTATTTCTCACCATTGGGCGACCCCTAAATTGTTCCTAGACCCCAGGGACACTTGTGGGACAATTGTGGTCACTTGTAGCCTTAGTTGTCAACATATTGTGGTGATTACAACTAGTATATAAGGCCATGAGTTGCAACTCATTCCACACACCTTCATTCTGCAATTGAGGAGCCTCCTGGAGCTTCAAAGCAGACCCAAGTCCTTTCTAATCAAGCTTAGGACTTCAGTAAGTTTACTAATCCTTTCTTAATTAAGTTTTAGCTTAGTTTTAGCTTAAAAGTCAAACCGTCGTAATTAACGGTTGACTTTAAGATTAATCACTAATGGTCCAGTGATTAGTCGAAGTGAAAGTAGTTATAAGTTGGTAATTTTGTGGGTAATAAACCCTTAAAAGGGTTCCCCCTGATTCCCACTCTAACTAGGTCTAATGTCGGGTCAAACTTGTTAATAAAAAGTCAACAGGATGCTTAGTTTCTAATTTATGCATAATTAGCAATGTAGAACACATACAACCTGTATGATCATTAATATAACTTAGTAATTAGTGTAAGAACATGTCTAAACATGTTCAACCCGACAATTTTATGTTTAGACCCGGTTCGGAACCGAAAGTCGCAAAGCTTTGACTTTTGTTTTGACTTCAGTTCTGACCCGCTTTAGTATGATTTGGAAATGCCTTAGAGCTTCCTATGGACCAGGCTACATGTTAGCATAACCCTCTGTGGTTGGTTCATTGATTGACCCATTCGTTTACGCGTTTCCGTTAATTGCTCATATGTTGACCATTATGCCCTTATTAACTTAAAACGTGATTTATGAAAATGTAAAAGTGTAGAAACCCTAGTTACTGATATATAAACTTGTATGCAAAGTTTGACATCAGTTTGACTTGTAGATTAAGAGTTATGCTCATTATCGCAAATTTAAAGCTTTATGTTAAAAAAATGGCGTAATTAGCGTATAGCCTAGTTAAACATGCTTTTTGATATCAAACTCCTTACCCACTGATGTAATATATTATTTTGGGATTTTTAAAGATTTTTAATTAATTTTAGGCTGAGCATAACTAGTAGTCGTAGGCTTAATCCGGTAATTGTCGATTTTGCCCTTACGGGCCATAAAATGAGTTTTACCGATCTAAACGACTCCAAACCTTTTGCTACTGATCACATATGTTAAATAAGTTATTTTAAGCCTGCTGGAAATATAAAAATATCAGATTTAAGTATCGAACCCGGAAATGGCCTTTAATCGCCTTATTTAGCGTTTTTAACGCATAGTATGTATTAAAATCATATCGAGCATACCCGGGTTGATACCTACTGATATATGAGGCAAATTATAATATTTTAACAGTAAGCAAAGGTTGTTAAACTCAGATTTCAGTTTTGAGCTTTTCGGCTTATGTGAAATTACCAAAATACCCCTACGGGGCATAGTTTGGTTATAATTGATAAATTTCACATATATACTTTATCCTACTATTATAACTCATAAATTCGAGTATGTTTACTGATTACATCAGACCTGTAACTCAGTTAAACACTTAAACCCTTTTACAACCTTTAAAATGACCAAACTACCCCTACGGGGCCTAGTTTGTGTTTAAACACGTTTCGGGCATAATGAAAGACATCTTACTGATGTCACAACATATTTGAGGCATAATTAACTTAGGAAACATGTATATGGCTCTCATGAATACCCGTCACGCTTATTACGCGTACGGTTCGGTTTATGTAACAAGTTTACATAAATTAGCCGAAACGGGTCAAACCTTAACGGTTTTATCTCAAAATCCAGAATGTGTATGAAATACCCATATAAGACAAGTCTCTAAACATGTAGGGTTTAAATCACATTCTATTCCGGTCTTCGCTTAATTGTGCGTACAAACCGTATATTTCCTTAAGACTAACCGGTCTAAGCTTAGGCTTAGTTAAAGACCCGTTAGCATTCTAATTAGTTATTTATACCATCATTCCAGACTAGAGCCTTCCGGTAAATGGTACCTACGCTTACTTAAGTGAATACGGCTGAGTTATTGGATTCTTGCTATTTAAGACAGGAGTTAGCTCAGGTAAATACTCTTAACTTATTTTCCCTATTACGGGCTTGGGATACGGTAATATAAATACCGCATGGTCAGGTATGGGATTCAAAGACCAATAAGTCGGGAAATCCAAATAACCTGTTTTAATTCGTATTGCTTGACTGAAACATTGGGGATTAATGCGACCGTGTCCTGGATATCATTGACTCATTATATTGCAATGGCCACGACTTAAGCACGGGGTGTAGGCATACACCTGACAGATGCTATATGCTAATTAATTATTTATCCCCAATAAGGGATTCACAATAAGGGAATAGTGGTGTGTCGGTTAATCATGAACCGGCATAGATCCGGGCCCCGTATGTAGAGCAAGTTATGTAAAACTGATAACATGAGATATAGTTTGTCCCAAAGCATAAAAGATTAATTTTGCCTCTGTGCATTTTAATCAGGTATAAAAGGTTAATATTGCCTCTGTGCATTTTAATCAAGTTAAAAAGGTTAATTTTGCCTCTGTGCATTTTAATCAAATTATAAAAGATATTTTGTGCCACGTGCATTCAAATCAATTTTCTTAAACTCTTTTCAAATGAGTCGGTTGAGTGTATTTACCAGTGAAAACTGACGTATTTTCCAAAAAGGTTAAGTGACAGGTACTGAACGTAATTGGCTGGAAGCTCAGGGCGCTAATAAGGAATCTTGCAAGTTCTAGGCGTCTAAAGTCTGTTGAACAAATGATATGTTTAAGATCCGCCTGTGGATCCTTTACTTTCCGTTGTAATACTGGATATTACTCAAAAATTCGGATTGTAATATATAATTTATCTTTTGCTTCCGCTGTGCATTTATATAATTGTGTTGTTTGACTATGATGTTGCCAACCACGTCACGATACTCCCCCACCGGGCCCACCGGTGACACGTGGAAAGTCGGGGTGTGACATTCATCATGTCCATAAATGCGGCTGGAGCATTTGTTAGTCCAAAGGGCATGACTGTAAACTCGTAATGACCATACCTAGTTCTGAAAGCAGTTTTAGGTATGTCTTCTTCTTGTACTTTCAATTGATGATATCCAGAGCGCAAGTCCATCTTAGAAAAATATCTAGCTCCTTGCAATTGATCAAAAAGATCATCAATTCTAGGTAATGGGTATCGATTCTTAATTGTAACTTTATTCAATTCCCTATAATCGATACACATTCGCATTGACCCATCTTTCTTTTTCACAAACAACACTGGAGCTCCCCACGGGGATGAACTAGGTTGTATAAATCCTTTGCTTAATAATTCATCTAACTGATTTTTCAGTTATAACATTTCGGTGGGTGCTAACTGATAAGGTGCCTTGGCTATCGGTGTAGTTCCCGGAATTAGATGAATCCTAAATTCTACTTCCCTGTCGGGTGGTAATCCAGGTAGTTCTTCTGGAAATACATCTGGGTATTCTGATACTACCGGAATTTCCTTAAGTTCATTACCTTTCGTGTTAATGATTACTGAAATCATATACACCATTTCTTGTTTTCTTGAATAACTGGCCAACTTCATTACTGAAATGAATTTCAGTGGCTTTCGTGGTTTATCTCCTGTAATTAAAATTACCTCTCCTGTAGGTGTATATATTTCTATGGCATTTTTATCACAAAGAATTCGAGCATGGTTGGCTACTAACCAATCCATTCCTAATACCACATCGAATTCTGCTAAATTCATAGGTAACATGTTTGCAGAAAATTTATGTCCTAAGAGTTCTATCTTTCCTTCATGCAAAACTTTATCTATGTTAACAGAATTTCCATCTGCTGTTTCGACTGTAAAAATCTGCCTAAGGGTTGTTAAGGGTAAATTAAGAGCTTGACAGAATAAAGTATTTATAAAACTTTGGTTTGCACCAGAGTCAAATAATACTTTTGCATAAACGTCGTGAACTAGGAATGTACCAGCTATTACGTCATGAATTAGTTCTGCTTCCTGAGTAGTCAATTGAAAGGCTCTTACGTTGTTCTTGGTAGTTCCTTCTGCAGGTTTGGCTTTGTTATCAGCTGGTTTGACCAGTTTAGGGCAGTCTGGCCTAAAATGTCCAGCTTCTCCACAGTTGTAGCAAACTGTTGCTTTCTTCTTTCTGCAATCTTCCTCTTGGTGTCCTGGAATTTTGCAAAAATTGCAATATCCCTTGCATCTTCCAAAATGCTTTCTTTTGCAGGAATTGCAAAATGGAACAGTGGAAGATTGCCCAGTTCCCTTTTTTTCCTGAAACTACTACGGTTACCCACACGGAATCCCTGGGTAATCTTTTGGGCTATTTCCTTTTTCCTGTTTTCTTCTCTTGTGCATACCAGCTCGTCAGTTAGGGTGTTAGCTAATTCCACAGCATCGTCAATAGTGCGAGGTCTCGCAGCTTTAACGATATTACGAATTTCGCCAATCAATCCCCAAATATAGCGGGAAATAAGCACCGGTTCTGGCGAAACCAGGGTTGGTACCACTCTCGCATACTCGAAGAATGTCGAAGTATATCCTCGACAATCTACACCCATCATTCGGTGGTTTAGGAACTTATTCGCCATTTGTTCCTTTTCATATTCGGGACAAAATTTTCTTTCCATTAGCTGCTTAAATTCTTCCCAACTCATGGCATAGGCCATATTTCTTCCTTTGGCTTGAAGTACCGTATTCCACCATTCTAGCTCCCCTTCTTTAAAAAGATGCGACGCATACATGACCTTGTCTTCCTCAGCACATTTACTTATCATAATTACTGCTTCGGTTTTCTCCAACCAATGCAGTGCTGCAGTCACCTCTTCATTGCCTGCAAATTCAGCTGTTTACAGGCAAGAAATTCCTTGTAAGTACAACCAGGTGTTGCGGCTTTTATTCTTTTGAGATTTGGGGTTTGCAGTATATCATTATTGTTGTTAGTATGGTTGCCGCCTCCGTTTACGCTATTACTGAAGTTGTCTTCATGAGTACGTTTACTAGGAATAATTTGTTGAGGTTCAACAGGTTTCTGGGCAGCAGCCAGAATTGCTGGAATAGCATTGGCTATTCCTTGAGCAACGATATTCTCGATATCTTGCCTAGTCATGAATTGATCTTCCTGGTTTTGCTCAGATTTGTTAACTTCATTAACTGGTTCATTATTAGCGTTTTCCATCTGGTAATTAATATATATAAATTATTAGCATAAATAAATAATAGCTATATGCAATTAATCACACAATATAACACACATATAGCCAAAATTGTTTATTTCTCAACTGCCATTTTTATATATTATAATATGCATCAGTACACACCGTTATCTTACAAAAGTTTTATTTGTAGGTTATTTACAGACTTATTTTATTATTACTATTATACAATCACAGCTTCACAACCATCCTATCCCTGGGCACTTTAGAAATGACGTTCCCTCTCGTCGTATTTCCAGGAGATCTGTTCTCCTACCTCCCGAATTCTATTCCCTGCATTCATCAGTTCCTCACCAAAATGGCGGAGTTCAGCTAAGTTTTCATTGCTCATTGGTGAGTTTGGTATAGGTTCTGGGTCGAACTGAGGGAAAAAGGTATACGGGTTATTGAGGAGGTTTTGAAACTGCCAATCATTGGTCCACCACTCATCCATTTCTCCTAGAGGTTGGGTATGGATCAAAGGATCTGGAATAGCCGGTTCTAAGTTTATTGGAAGTTAGGTTTCAGCAGGATAAGGGAAGAGATTTTCATTGATAGGTCTAAGGATATCGCAGTTTGCAAGTATGCGATCTAATTCCTCCTGCAAAGGCAATTCCTCGACTTGCCTAGAACTTTCCCCAATTTCCATTTCTACTTGCCTAGCCTTTTCCTCAATCTCAATCCCTTTTCTTTTATCAATGGGATTTTCTATTTTGGGAATTTTCCTAGTTGCTGGTTTCCTCATGCGTACACGCCTCCATCCTACAAATCTTCTCATTTTCTTAGGCTTTGGTTTCTCCGAAGGTGGAGCTTGAAATTCCATAGGTTCCTCTATATCGGGTAAGTAACCAATAAAGTCTTTGGAAACTTCCACTTTCACAGGATAGAGATTGAGATTCTGAAGGGCTTCAGATAACTCATTCATGCTGTTTAGCATATATGCAAAAATGCACACAAAATGCTAAGTTATTATTTTATAATAAAAATTTCACAGACGAACATTTAATATAATTATTCAAATATTATTGCACATACTGCGATTTTCTAATACAAATTGTAAATGAAATTCACAATATACTAAGGTTGCACAATCCTAATTTATTTTATTTTCTCTTACTAAGTTGTTTATTTAATGGGTAAAGTTTCTGACTTGTAGGTGATATGGGTGCTAGGACTTGGTCAGGGTATTTAAACGTTAGCATTTACTGCTATAGTGGCTAACATATAGAGGTCTGCCCATTTTTCATCTAACTCATCTTCCCATGGTGGTTTATTGCCTATTTCTTGAGTTTCCTTAGGAATCATCACTTCTTTTGGTTGTGACTTCTTTATTTTCTCTTGACTTTTTCTAATAATCCGACTTCTTTTCTTAGGAGAAAGTGGTTTCTCAAACTGTGCCTTACGGACAAATATTCTTTCCTCAGTATCTGTTGGGTATTTTGAGGATGAAGTTCCTTTTTCTTTTGGTGAAATATCTATTTTATGATAGATGTTCGAAAGTCTTTATTTACCCATACTGTAAACAAATATTCAAATAATAAAACACGTAACCACAAAATGGCAATTAGTAAAATTAAGTATTTTCTAAATACTTGATTGGCTTAAATCAGTGGCTCTGATACCACCTTTTCCTGTCACGGCCCCAGCCCCGGTTTGACCCGGTCAGGAGCCGCGGGACAGGAACCCGTGATATTTAAATGATGCGACAGCGGAAGATTTTACAGTATTTTTTAAAACTTGAAATGCCCGATTATTTTATTTCATAATTCGGGATAAACCCCGTAAATTTACAATAGAGGAATTTTACTAGGAAATTCCCTGTTTTATTAAAACATGTTTATTCATTTTAACTGAGCCACCTCTTCAAGCTTGTTAGTGCTCCATAGCACGTTTTCCTTGATTTACAGCAGGTCGCCTGAAACATGTTTTAAAAATATTTTTGTCAGCGGGGAAATACTGGTGAATCATTCATTTTGACAAAATGACACATAGTTATAAATTACAGCATAAGAGCGATTACAATGGCTTCTATCTTATTTTTATCTGGCGCCGTGTCACCTGGTGACGATGGTCATACCACTATTGGGTCTTTCCCCAAGTAGTGACGTTTATCACTGTTAGGATTTATTAGCCTAACCCGTGAGAAATTAGTAATGTGCACAATACCCCACTAGCCAGTGATTTAAGATAACCACGACTTATTCCTGTAATTATAACATTTGAAAATGGAGTATTGTAAAATACTTTTGGTAAAAAGAGAATGACTCACTTTGCAGATTTATATGGGCAGAGTTTAGCCTACTGATTAGCCTTGTAACCTAATTTAAATAACAATGCACACGAACTAGGTCAGTAACTAATACAGCATTTACGATAACTCACGAGATTAAACCCTCACGACAAATGACAAAGTGCAATACTTAAACATCCATCGAATTCACGACGAATGACAAAGTATAAGCCCAATTTGAGCAGCACTTAAACATTTATGGAATAGTTTCAATCGATCGGACATTGAATCGTAGCAGCGATCGAGTTAATACCCTGTATCGTAGCAGCGCCTCGCTATTATAACTTGTAATTTCAACTTTTGGAGAGTATAACTTCGTTTTTGTGAAGTGATTTCGACACCAGATGAAAGCTCAATGTCCAACCTATTTATAGGTGAAAAATAGGGTTCACGCGGCCCGCGTGAACCTTGGCTCGACCTTTACGCGGCCCGCGAGGGCACCTATATCATAGATTAGGGCATCCGTGTCATGCGTAGGTATGCCACGTGTGTGACACGTGGATCTGGACGCTTATCCGGTCAAACGTAGGGTTGGCGCGGCCCGCGTAAGGGTTGCTTATCCTTTACGCGGCTCGCCTGAAGACCATTATTCTAGATTTCTTGGTTTTTCATGCACAGTAGGGTTTCAGGGGTCCGGGTTTTTACTTACGGGTTGG
The DNA here is from genome assembly GCA_030545235.1 of Helianthus tuberosus. Lineage (NCBI taxonomy): Eukaryota > Viridiplantae > Streptophyta > Magnoliopsida > Asterales > Asteraceae > Helianthus > Helianthus tuberosus. The sequence continues at coordinate 10,748,118 of CM060362.1, forward strand.
TTAGGGACATTTTTGAGAGTCCTTACAATATAGTAGTTGGGATTAAAAGTAATTTGAATAGGAAACTCTATGGCATCGCAACGCACGGCACACAATTCGTAATCGCAAAACACACCGCGCTCTGCCCCCCAATCGAGTGGCCAGCCGATCGATCAGCCACCCGATCGGACAGCCATCCGATCGAGGTGCCACTCGATCGGGCTGCCACTCGACCAGGGTAGCTACTCGATCGACCAGCTCACTCCTCCCCCTTTCCTTTTATGGTAAGCCTATAAATACCCCCTGTCAACATCACAAACTTACCATTTTTGGCATCTCTCGTCCGACCAGCGTTCTTGCCCACTTTTCTTCAGATTTCTCGGGATTCTTGTAAGTTTTCTACCTAAATCTTGTACTTTCTTAATCTACACGCACTCCTACACCTTTCTATCTTTTGAATCTTAACTTTTAACCGTGAAATCACTAGATTTTAGTTGTTCTAGGATGATGTCATCATGGTGTTCTTATGAACCTCATGTTTTGGCTCCAATCCACCAAGAACAACTTAGATCTGAACGATTTCCACATAAATGAACAAAGATCTTGCATAGATCTGCACATATTCATGGTGAAAAAGGATTGAAAGATGGTTTCCAACTTTCTTTCAACTCGTTTACACTCAGTGCACTCAAAACCGATAGAATCGGAGCTTGTCCTGATCTTCTACTCATCCTTGTGGCTGTGTTGGTTCAAGATCTGGATTCTACCCACGAGATTACCGATTTCGGGTTAAACATGGAACACCGTCTCGAACAGTTAACTGGTCGGATTTGGGTGATTCCTGTCCGATCAGGTTACTAAGTCGTGACGAGGTTTCTGTTGTCTAATACGTTATAAAATCACCTCGATAAAACGACAACTATCAAAATGACCTAGGAAGAAGATGATCAGGTCGACCAGGTTGGAGTGTCGCCCGATCGGACTACTGTCCGATCGGATTGTCACCCGATCGGGTTGCCACCCGAACGACTTGCACCTTGGCCCCACACTTAATTTTTATTTTTATTTCAAACATTTGAGGTTGTGAACGTTGAACGAACTGTTGTTCGATCGGATTACCACCCGATCAGATTGTCACTCGACCATGTAATGTTCTGACTTCAACACTTAAACAATTTTCAACATGTTCAATGCACAAGGGTTGCCACCCGATCGGACTACCATCCGATCGAGTGACAAACTGCTGTGAACATTGTTCTCACTGAAGTGTCCAATCAATCGGTTCGTCGTCCGATCGAACGGTCGTTCGATCGATCGACCTGAAAGGTAGAGATACTTCTCTATTTTCAAAATGCTACAACGAAAACTTCAAAAGACAAGCCATCATACACAAACACATCGTTCCCAAGCGAAGTAACAATCCACTCGAAAGGTCACCCGATCGGATGACCATCCGAGCGGATTGTCACCCGATCGACCGGCTAACCGATCGGATTGCTGTTCGACCCACTGACACTCTGTTTCGTTTTATGCGCCGCTTATCGTTATGCTATCGTTCTGATCAGGCTAATTTCCGCTCTAAGCGCTCCCTTCAATCCATCAATCGCTGTGAGTATACTCGATCTGTCACACCCCAAAAATACCACCTAGGAAGTGTCCCTGATAGGCGTGCGACGGACTGACACGGAGCCACTAAATTACATTGAACTCACAAGTTTCAATTAACATTCTCAATTTAAATATAAAATCCCAACATGGGTTACACGAAAAACCAATGTGTTCAGCGGAAGCATTAACGAAACCATATTTTAAATATTCTCAAAACAAATGTACGAAAACCAGTAGTCCAATAAGTGTGTCCAATCAACACGATCCATGACCACTCAAGCCGCTCCAAACAGCAAGTTCCACATCCAAGAAATCTAACGACCTGCGAGCATGCAACAAGTGTATAAGACAAAGCTGGCGAGTTCACAGTTTATGAAAACGTTTGTTACCAAGTGAATAAAACAGTTCGTTAACGAAAGCAAGTAATATTGATAATATCTCATTTCTGAACAAGACGGCTCCTGATGTATGTTTTGCCCTTTCCCCAGTGCTCCTATCAAAGCACTGGGCCCGACTGGGTCATTAGTTCACAACCGTCCTCCCCGGTACGGCGTGAGGGTGCCAAACCTAAGTAGCGCTACCAACTAATACCCGTTACCTCCCCGGTAACAATGAATGGGACTTAAAAGTGATAGGATGAGAATATTATTCAATATACCAGTTTTACCCAAAAGACTTATCCCTCCCCGGGATACCCACTGACTGTCCCAACCACCGGGACGCATGCTCAAAAGTAGTGAACTCACCTTGGTTTTGCTCGGTAAGACTAAATATCCCGTTTATCAATTTGGTAAACACGTCCTAAAAGAGTTATCGACAACAATCAGGTTTGTTTACAAAGAATCACATACATCCTTTACATACATATTCCACAAGTGTTAAATGAATATGGCACATAGTGTTATGCAGATTGCAACAAACATTTTCGCACCACACACACATTTACATTGCAAGATGGTTCCCTCCTACATGACCCACTTATTCAGTTTACCTCCAACTAAAACATTCATGTGCAAACATAACTTCTAGCCCAAAACCAACTAATCCGCGGTACGGTTACCGACTAGGCCCACCCGATTGCACAACCCACTTCAAAACAGTAACCCAAATGAATATTAGATCCAAACCGCGCTGATAATGGGCTGCTGGTTTACGTGATTTGGGCCTAACACAGTTTCGGTTAATAGGCAGCCCCCTTTTTATTCCAAACCCAAACCCAAAATAGCACTTTAATAGCATTGGCCCAATATGATTCAGAGGGGTGTGGCCCAGTTATCGGACTAGGGCCCGACTGGGGTTAACCCAGTTTGTAACCGTCTCGATTCTGGCCCAGCACTGCCATTCAATTTACATGTGTGTGTGTGCATGTGTTCGGTAACAAGGTGCGGCCCACATCATAATTATTCACGGTTATGTGTCAACAGTTGGAACCAGGCCCATTAATCACCCAAGTGTGAACCTACTGATACATAATTTCACCGACCCACTAGCAAATTATATGTTCCCATTTCATGGTTCCCTTGCACATAACAGTGATCAACAATGGAGAATAAATCATGCGATCAATTAACTAAATCATGAGGTCTTAGTTTCATCGATGATAAATTGTCGATTAACAAACTCGTGTATTTCCGGAATACGCATTAACCCCGTATCACAGTTTATATGCTCTAACTAATCCCTAATCCCTTTATAAAATCATCAAGTTTTAGCATTCATGTTGTCATTAATATGCCAATCGGTTCCCCCCATAAACCCCATGTTTATCATCTTTGACTAACTCTGACATATATTCAGAAGATGCACATAAATTAATGAGATCAAATCACAATATCACAATAGCCGCCATTTACTTACATGTGCATATGAATTCATGAAATCAAGGTAATGGGTCATGTGCCTTCAATTATATTGGACCGGATGAAACATTATTATATCGATTTCCTAGCATGCATGTCACTCTATCCTAGCACCTCATGATTATGCTTAAACAGAAGGTTTAGCATATGTATACCTACATTATATTCATGCAATCAAGGTCACACATATACACATAGACATGATTAACAAAACAAATCAACCAAAAGAAATCACTAACCAGTCGATGATCCGCCAAGATGATGTAGTGAGAGGGGGGGGGGGGGGGGGGGGTTGACCACTGCCGTCGCACTAGAGGGACCTTTAGGGTTTGGAATATGATTGAATGTTTTTGTGCTAAACCTCTACGTATTCATGACTATATGGATAACGAATTTTGGGCCGGTATCCTATTAACAAAACCCAAAGTTTGGGCCGGTCCTGTTCACTGAATCCAATAGTGAATTGGGTCAAGGTAAATGCGAACATATGTTATGAGGGGCACAATCGGGTTCTAACTAAGGCACGTACCCACATACGATCTAAGTAATCGCATACATAAGACCCATTGAACCACTTCAAGTAAACAACCTACACACATAACATTTAACGAGACACACGTATATTCTAATAAATCTTGTATGATCGTGAAATAAAAGCAATTTGATGTAGAGACGCACGTCAAAGGTTGAGAAATTTGAGCAATGCTAACCTTGGAAATGCGGGTTGTCACACGATCCCTTTTTGCTTTACGCACTTTTGGGTGTTACATACGTTACTTATTCTAAATCACATCGAACACACTACGTAATACTTTAACGCTAACCGTTACTGTAACACCCGAAAATTTTAAAACATAAAAAGTAACAACTCTTATGATTTATAGTCCAATAGGAAACCCTAATTAAGACACCCAAGTGATTCTACGCAAACCCTAAAACTTTTAGAAAAATCAGAATCAGGATTAGGGCCCCTAAAACTCAGAGGGGGTATTTTCCACTTGACGATTATCCATATAACTCATTATATAATTCGAATTTATTCGTTTTGTCGACTCAACAGGCCTAGTCCCACGCGTGGCAAGCCTATAATGAGTTGGTGTCCTTTACGGACCGTAACCTTATGATGCTTACGGTCCGTAAGCATCCTTACGGACCTCAACCTTATTAAGCTTACGGTCCGTAAGCTTGTCAAATTTCGTGTATAAATAGCAGGCCTTGGCACTTGAATCTGGGCACAAAATCGACGAAGAAACTCAAAATACACGCTGAGATTTCGTCCGATTACTCTCCAAACACACACGAATCTTCAATTAAGTATAGCGGGGTGCTGCAGAACAGGGTATTAACTTAATCGCTATTACGATTCATTGTCCGATCGATCCATATATCCAATGGATGTTTAAGTGCCGCCCACATTAGGGTTATACTTTATCATTCGTCATTAATTTGACGGATTGTCGTTAATTCGATAGGTAAAGTATTATACTTTGTCGTTCGTTGTTAATTCAACGGATCATCGTTAATTCGATGGATGAAGTATTGCACTTTGTCATTTGTTGTGAAAATATGATCTCGTGAGTTATCGTAAAACGCTGTATTAAGTTAATTACCTAGTTTGTGTGCAAATTAGGTTAAGAGGATAATCAGTAGGCTAAACTCTGCCCGTATAAACCTACAATTGAAAACAAGATAGCATCACCTGGAGATTTTAAGGTACGGATAGACTCCTTTCTTTCGATTTGCGTCATATCATTCTGATTTTAAAGTCCGTATTAAGATCTAAGTTATAAGTTCAGTACGGATAGACTCCTTTCTTTCGATTTGCGTCATATCATTCTGATTTTAAAGTCCGTATTAAGATCTAAGTTATAAGTTATAAGTTCAGTACGGATAGACTCCTTTCTTTCGATTTGCGTCATATCATTTCTGATTTTAAAGTCCGTATTAAGATCTAAGTATAAGTTATAAGTTCCGTACGGGTAGATTCCTTTCTTTCGATTTCTGTCAATTCTGATATATCGTACGGGTAGATTCCTTTCTTTCGATTTCTGTCAATTCTGATATATCGTACGGGTAGAATCCTTTCTTTCGATTTATGTCGTTTTTATAAGAACCCTTTCTGTCGATTTATGTCCGTTGGGTACGGATAGAATTCCTTTCTTTTGATTGATGTCGTTCCTGAAATTAAGTTTCCATATTAAGATTAAGTTATGAAATAAGTTATAGATTCCATATTAAGATTTAGTTATGAAATAAGTTATAAATTCCGTACGGGTAGATTCCTTTCGTTCGATTTATGTCGTTTTTATAAGAATCCTTTATGTCGATTTATGTCCGTTGGGTACGGATAGAATCCTTTCTTTCGATTTAGATCGTTTTGATACAAGTATATCATTCCTGATTATAGATTCTGTATTAAGATTAAGTTATAAGTTATAGATTCCGTATTAAGATTAAGTTATGAAATAAGTTATAGATTCCGTATTAAGATTAAGTTATGAAATAAGTTATAAATTCCGTATTAAGACTAAGTTATGAAATAAGTTATAGATTCCGTATTAAGATTAAGTTATGAAACATGTGTTGAAAGTTACAAACGTTTTGAAAAGGTTTTGTTTTACATCATTTATTTAGAAAATGGTTTATTTTATACAAGTTTCATTTCCTACTCTAGTGGTTCCTTATTAACGAGTCAAGGTTTTATCTTGTTTCGTTTAATAAACCACATTTTGGGGACGAAATTGTCAAGATAGGATTGATAACCATACCTTGATGACTGGTTCCACTCTTATATTTTCAATCTCGCCAAAGATTCGTATTTTACAAGTTACAAGTTAAATATCTTAAGACTTATAAGTTATAAGTAAATAAGTTACAAGTTTAATATGATATATAAGTATTATGTTACTCAAGTCAAATTGTTTTAAATTACTATGTCTTGTTTTTAAAACTCCTCACGTCTTTGATTATCGATTCATTTGACTGTCCGTTGAATTCCTATTCTAATCATAACCTTGATTTTAGCTCTCATGTCATGCGATAGTTTTTCTGTTAAGTTGTACTCATTATCGCATGTTCCAATATATGTTCCGTTCTGTTCTGAAAATAAGTTTTATAAGTTATGTGAATAAGACCATTCGTACTCTGATACCCTGAGTATCGCTTCTCGTGGAGTGTCCCACGAGCATGTTGTTGCGGCATCGACATCATGTGCTCCATCCGTGACGGAGAGATTAGTTCACGGCGTCTCTTAAGTACAAGTGTGGTACATATATTAGGAGGCGTATGGATCAGATCCTAGGATTTCAGTTTTCAGGAAATGGATAACGGGTATGCCAACTCGCCATTTCGTGTGATAATTATGCAGGAGTAGCTACCTGTGTATTGTCACGTTTTCAGTTTGCTCATGGGTACATCCATAAGATATGATTATGAAATTAAGTTATTTGCATCGTCAAGTTCCATCCGGTTATCAAAATAAAATAAGCTTTTGTTTTCCTCTATCCGCACACTGGGCAAAAACTTTCAAAATTTTGCTCAGACGTACGTTTTTTGTTGTTGTTGTTTTCTTCTTTACGTCAGGTTATCAAGACAAGCTGGGACGGAATATGGAAGAGTGCTCGAGTGTTTAGAAAAGACGATAGAAATAATTGTAATGGATTAGATATCCTTCATTAAGTTGTAAAGCCTTGTAATACATTTAAGTATAAATGAAATTATGTTTTTGATCTGACCACCGTTATTGTGACACGCCGGCCCATTCCGGGACGGGGTGTTACAGTTACTGCATGTTATACGTGACTTAATGAATGCTTGTTTGTTATGTTTACACATGGAATGCTGTCTACCTGCCTTAGCAACGGTAGTACTATTAGTTTGGACTCAGCACCTGTTCACTCAGGGGTTGTTAAGGACAATTAGTTACATGGCTCACAGTGGTGAGTGTGTATCGCGAACTGCCTTGGGCAGTCAACCCGCAGTCATTGGTATCGATAGGTTCATGTCGATAACTAACATGCCTCATTTTACACTGTGTACGTGCTGGTTATGCGTAAACAATTCTGAAGTCTATTATATCTATTAAACTTGTATGGTCACCTTTACACTATGTGTATTGAATTTTACTTTAACGTATGTGGCAGGTGCTTAAGGTGTTTAGATGCTTTGCTTGCTGTGAAATCGAGGCTAGGAAAGGTCTAGAACAATAAACAATTGTCTGTATTTGAAATCTGAGTTGTCGGAACAGAACAATTTGACTAGATCTTGTCTGTAATAATTATGTTATCTTTTATGACATGGTATGGGACATGTTGCTTTAAATAATTGGTAATTATAGTTGTTATGGAAACTTCTGGACAATCTGTTTCGCTCAGTGCCACGCCCCGATGTTTCCGCCATCGGTTGGGGTGTGACAACGATTTTCGCAGTTCTATACTTAAAACCTTGTTTTGTAATCAATGTTCCTCTCTTTTCACGTACTACTCCTACCGGAACCTCGATTCCTATCATTGTCACCGCCGTTAACCACAACCTCTTGTCTTGTCCCCACCTCTAACCAAGATCTCTCTACAAGACTACAACCATGGCAGATCACCACATTTGGTGAAGCCAAAATTGGTGCCTAAATCACCTCTTGTCATGTTGTCTAAGGGGCTGTTTGGTAGCCTCTGAATGGTCATTAAGAGGCTACCTCTTAATGGAACCATTGAGAATTTTACCAATGAAAAGGTAGAAGAATGTGACATGTGATGATTTACCATTCAGAGGTTACCTCTTAACCATTCAGACTTGAGGTTACCTCTTATTCATTCAGAAGTTTTAAACCATTAAGAGGTAGCATCTGAATGGTCGTTAAGAGGCTACCAAACAGCCCCTAAATCATATTCATACATAAACTCAACTTCTAAAACGAAACAAAAATGTTAATCTAATTCGATTTGGGGTTTTCTTCCAAAACGACACAAAGACAAAAAGAGGGCCAGTAATGACGAAGGACTGAAGGGTCGCAAGGATCTCTGTCTTTGTTTTTCCGACCTTTATTTATCTGACTTTGTTTTCGTTACTTTCACTTTCGTTTCTTTTTTCTTCCAACGACAAGAGAGTTTATAGATAAATAGGGAGGGGACAAAGTCTTCAGGAAGTGAGTACACATTGTATGATTTTCTAATCTTGACCCTCCATTTCAACATAAACTTAAGTCATTTTAAAATTAGCAGTCAAAATCACTAAATCAAAGTTTGCCTAAGCTACACTTTAGAGTTTATAAAAAAAACTTATTAGGAAGAAGAATAAGGGTGAACCAGGCCCAGGCCCAGACACGTTTACATTGACCATATACCTCCTAAAGTTAAGGGGCCTACGTTTTATTAACGAATTCGTCTATGGTCACCTTCCCCATAGGCCCAGACAATCTTTTCTCTACTTGTAAAACATTCTCAAAACACAAGTTTTTTTTAACGTTCTATGGATCATATTTTTAGAGCATAATTACAAGAAATACGATATTGTATAAGTGTAGAGATGATATATTATAGTATTGAAACTAAATTTCAAATAAAGATTTATTATTATTCGTTTGTCGAGTCGTTGCTTCCACCGCTATCCTCCTCCAACCAATACCTATGTTCACGTCGTCAGAACCTCCCTTTAATTGAAATCCCTAAGATTAGGGGTGTAAACAATCGCAGAAGCTCGAGAGTTACTCGTGATCGGCTCAAAAAAAAGCTCGAACGGGCCGAGACTTAACGAACCCGAGCCCGAGCTCGAGCCTGAGCCTAAAATACAAAGCTCGTTTAGGCTTACGAGTCTAAACGAGCCCAAAGAAAATTTTAATATATATAATATAATAAAAAATGATAACAACATTGGTGAGACGAGCTCGAGTCGAGCTTTGGCTCGTTTAGGCGATATTGAAGCAAGCTCGAACTTTTGGGTTTTACTCGCTAGCCGAGCTCGAGCTCAAATAATTGGGCTCGAGCTCGAGCTTCATAGATACATGACGAGCCGAGCTTGAGCCTAATCGGGTTTGACCTGGCTCGTTTACACCCCTACCTAAGACTGAGCGAAGTAAGTTTGTTTAATATACACGGACCACATATTTTTTTTATTAAAACATGCTGGTTATCTAAGTTTTTTTTTTATTTGATAAGTCCATATTCTTAAGATAAATACTGCCTAACATGTTGGTCATTGAGTTTTTTAATTTGAGAAGTCAATATTTTTAAGATAATACTAGACGACAAATAAAAACGACAAATAAAAACAACGAATATAATGTGTTTTTTATTTGATAAGTCAATATTTTTAGAGTAAACTGCCAAAATACCCCTGAGATTTGGTTATTTTTGTCACTTTAGTTCAAAACTCAAATCTTTTGAATTTGAGTCTTTGTGGTTTCAATTTTGTTGCCATTTTCATCTAAAATCAAAATCTAGTCAGATTTTTCAGTTAACATCCAGTTTTTTTGTCTTTTTCCTCCCTTTTAATGAAGGGCAAAATGGTCTTTTAACATTTTATTATAACAAATTAAAAAAACATAACCATTTTGCCCTTATTAAAAGGGAGGAAAAAGAAAAACAAGCTGGATGTTAACTGAAAAATCTGACCAGATTTTGCTTTTGGATGAAAATGGCAACAAAATCGAAACCACAGAGACTCAGATTCAAAAGATTTAAGTTTTGGACTAAAATGACAAAAGTGACCAAACCTCAGGATCATTTTAGCAGTTTACTCATATTTTTAAGACAAATACTAAACAACAAATATAATATGGAGTTAACTTTCGTTTTGCTCCATGTGGTTTGGTCATTTTAACGGTTTTCCTCTAATAGTTTAAAAATAGTCATTTTCCTCTCTGATCTTTCGAGTTTGTCGCTAGTTTGTTCCCTGGCTCTAACTCAGTTAAAACATTCAATTAAAAGTAGGGGCGGATGTAGCTTTATGCTAGGGGTAGCCCCCGCTACCCCTAAACGCTCCAGTGGTAGTGTAAATTTTAGAAAAATTTGATGTTTTTTCGATTTCGCTGCCCCTATATAAAAGAAAATTTTGAAACGTTGCCCCTTGACGTCTTTTCTAGATCCGCCACTGATTAAAAGTAGGGGTATTTCGGTAGTTTACTCCCTGACTCTAACTAAATTAAAATGTTTAGTTAAAAGTCGCGGTAGTCGTGGTCGGCAGGTGGTAGTTGCAGGTGGTGGTGGATGGTTGTGGATGGTGGTGGCCGGTAGAAAGAGTGGTTGGAAAGATGGAGGATCAGAACAGAATTACTTATATACATGTAAATAAACAAGTTATAGGTTTATTTAGGTGAAAAGACTTACATGCCCTTGCTTTTATCTATAAAATTACCAAAATACCCTTCTAGTTAATGGATTTTTTGGATGGAGTTAGAGACGTGGAGTAAAATGACGATAAGTTAGAAAAATCAGGGAGAAAAATGGCTATTTTTGAACTATTGGGGCAAAACCGTTAAGATGATCAAATCATAGGAAGCAAAATGAAACTAGGAATTCCCAAAAACAAATTGGTCCCAAATGAAACCAAACTTGTACTCATTTCATTAATCTTCCAAGTCAAACAATAAAAACAGAAACTAATAACCTAAAAGATTCTAAGTAATTGGGCAGAACATCTGTGACAACATTGGCAGATCCCAATCACTACTGTTGTCACTGCAATCCTGAAAAACATTCTCCCAATATTCATTCACACCATTCATGGCATATAATGATGCAGATATTTGTCTCTCAACCTTCATCCTCTCAAAGTCACTTGTGCTCACATCATCTTGATCATCCTTTTTTGAGTCTAGACCAAAATCAAACCCATCAAATGCAGCCCCTATGTTTAGTGGCAACTCAGACTGTAGTTCATAGCAAGAATCGCCACCTGGACCCCCGATCGCGACACCCGAGATGCAGTTTGTCAAATCTGGCTTATACCCATCATCAAACACCTCATTTCCTTGATACCCAGATGAAAAAGTTTCGGTCTTTGCATTGTTGACTTGTACCGTACAAGTCTTTAATGCATGTTTCGAGACGTTTTCGGAGCTTTCTTGGGTGCTGATGATGTTGGTATTAGTGTTGGTTTTTGGTATGGTTTTGGGGGTGGGGTTGTTTTGTGACTTTTGTCTAAGGCATTTCTTGTGGTTGAGTAAGTTTCGGATTTTGAGAGAGAGCGCGGAGTTAATGGGTACATGATGGATAAAGTTAGTGCGGGCGTTGGAACCACGGAGCAAGTAAGCCGCCTCGTCATAGGCCCTGGCGGCTTCTTCTGCCGTGTCAAAAGTCCCTAACCACATCCGGATCTTCTGGGTGGTGTTCTTGATCTCCGCCACCCATTTTCCTGACGGACGCTGTCTAACGCCAACAAATTTGTTTCTAGTCGAGTTCCTACCGTTCAATTGAGCTTTCTTTGCTAATGTTGAAGAAAACCCATAATTTTGGAAGTTCAACTCCATTTCTTATTTATTTTTTTTAGTAAAGATGAAATTTGGTTTGAGGGTTTGACTTATTTTAGATGATAGATGGGGTTTATATAGAGGTTTTATGTTCATGGGGGCCTCAATTGTTTTCTAACTTTCTTTAACATTTGATTTCTTTTTTGGATGGTTGTTAGTGGTTGACTGAAAATACAAAGCTTTTGGTTTAGGAGTGGAGGTTATGTCATTAACGTCATCATTGATTGGTACTTAAGTACATTTTTTAATAATTTTTTTTAATAATAAGACGCGTATATAGGTTATACGATGATTCGATTCAGTTCGGTTCAGTTATTTTTAATTATACGGTAATGTTTGTCCGTTTAATAAACGGTCAAAACCGCGGTCAAAGTATTATCATAATGCAGACTAAAAGCGGCAATATGATCAATTTGTTTTTTTTCTTGATTTTATGTTATCTACAAACATGGATGTTGTGTGGTCAAAGGGGCACTAAGTCAACTTAACAACCTGAGTTGCCATCACGAAGGCCTGCTATTGCCTCCCACTCCTTGCCTTTTATGTGTTTATATAAATAATGTAAATCTGATTCCATATGTTCAAATATATAAGATATGAGTAAGATCAATTTAGAGTGCACTAATTTAAAATTTCTAATTTTGTGTTGTTGATGACATGCCTCAAGGGTAATAACCCAACTCTATACTTTGAAGCACAAGCAAATTGAGACTAAATTAATATTATTCATTTGAATTTAAATTTCATTAAGAAATGTGTTCGTTTCATTTATAGTGTGATTGATTGCCAAATGAATTGGAATTGGAATTTGTATTTGAATTACTTTTCTCTAATTCCTTATATAAAGGTATTCAACAATCCTCTAATTCCTTATGTAAAGGAATTAAGCATTCGTTACACCTTAGAGTATAAGAAGGAATCCAACCAAGTTAAATAAAATCTTCTAGCATGCATCCTTGTTAGGGCTGGCAATTTCAGACACAGACACGAAAACACGATACGAAACGACCCGACACGACCTTAACAGGTTCGTGTTTGACCCTTAACAGGTTTCATGTCTTAGACAGGTTGATATGATAAGACCTGTTAATTTTCGTGTCGTGTTCATGTTTACCTATTTCGTGTTCGTGTCTTATCGTGTTTGTTTTTTAACTGGTCGTGTCTGACACGATATGCCAACCCTAAACTCCACACTCCACCCATCTAGGGCGAGTTTGTGTCTTAACAGGTCATGTTTGTGTCTTAACAGGTGTCTTAACAGGTCATGTTCGTGTCTTAATAGGTCATGTTCGTGTCTTACCATGTTGTATGATATGCTTGTAAGTTTTTTCGTGTCTTAACAAGTTGTGTTCGTGTTACCTGTTTTCCAGACACAGACACGAAAACACGATACGAAACGACCCGACACGACCTTAACAGGTTCGTGTTTGACCCTTAACAGGTTCGTGTTTGACCCTTAACAGGTTTTGTGTCTTAGACAGGTCGATATGATAAGGCCTATTAATATTCGTGACGTGTTCATGTTTACCTATTTTGTGTCGTGTCTTATCGTGTTTGTTTTTTAATTGGTCGTGTCTGACATGATATGCCAACCCTAAACTCCACACTTCACCCATCCAGGGCGAGTTTGTGTCTTAACAGGTCATGTTCGTGTCTTGTAAGTTTTTTCGTGTCTTAACAAGTTGTGTTCGTGTTACATGTTTATTATCAGTTCTGTGTTCGTGTTTAGAAAACTACGATAAGATTTTGTGTTGTATTCGTGTTTACATGTTTCGTGTTCGTGTCTTAACAGGCCGTGTTTGACACGATATTTGGGGCGGACCTAGGTGAAGCCCAGGGTGGGCGTGCGCACCCCTTGAAAAAAATTAGTGTATTTTTTAGGCAAAAAACCCGATCGCATCCCCTGAAAATATGCTTGAACCACTAATCCGCACCCCAGCAGCACCCCCATCGTCGATGGTGGTGGTGCAAGTGAACACACCGACGACAATGGTTAATGGTTGCAACGGTGTCTGCGATGAAACCCGGTAGGTTGTGTGTGGTGTGGCGATAACAGAGGTGGCTGTTGTGGTGACTGTGGCTAAGGCGGCGAGGGGTGATGCTTAAGTAAAAACTTGTTTATGTTCATTTGTATACACAAACTTTTCATTATATGATTCTCTAAACGTCCAATTTGTTTAAAGCCCTTTTAATTCCCATTTTGATCCATATAGAACTATATGTATTCTATTAATCAATTCAAATAAAAGTTTGATGTCCGTTACATTAACATTTTATATTCAAAGGTTTTGTATTTTAAATAAAATTTGCAATAATTCATGTTTGAAGTATTAAAAAGTTAGTGATGCATCGATTAAGACTAGTACCAACCACTAGGGACAAAAAATGCCTTTTGCACTCAAATGAATAAATATGCTTTTTTGGACTTTTTATAAACAAATAATTATATAACTTTTAATTATATTTACATTTATATTTTTATACAAACGTGAAAATGACTTTTTAAAAGTTTCGGTTATTCAACGTATACCTAGACACATCTCTGTCTACCATCGGTCAAAATGACACATTTGATGTACATACCTTAAATTTTTGGTCAAACCGATTACTAAATCCGAAAAAGTAGTCTTTTGTTGTTAGCTATTGTCGTTTTTCTCTTGCTCACAACCATCCAATTGCTCTAGTGATGCTGACGTTATCATTATTTGGTTTAGGTATGATAAAATGACAATTATAATAACACATTTGATGTATATGCCTTAGATTTTTGGTCAAACCGATTATTAAATCCGAAAAAGTAGTCTTTTGTTGTTAGTTATTGTCGTTTTTTCTCTTGCTCACAACCATCTAATTGCTCTAGTGATGCTGACGTTATCATTATTTGGTTTAGGTGTGTGATAAAATGACAATTTCTTTCATGATATACTTATAATTATAAAATGACAATTATAAGTATATCATGAAAGAAAATAGTGTTTGATTTCAATTTGAACAAGTCTCATCTATACTAAATAATAAAAGAAACCATTTAAAATACACTTGTCATTCTTTCATTCAATTGATTAAAATTAATAATATTAATAATATTGAATCTAATATGATACAAATTCTTATTCAAAATATAATTAATACTTATCACCACAAAGTCAATGTGGCTTTCTATAACAACGACTCTTCTGATTTGGGCTTTGACCCAATAAACTTCTTTTGGCTTTAACAAGGATTAGTCATTAGTCAATTAGGTTTTACTAACCAAGTTAAATAAAGAAAAATTGATAAAAGATAATAAAGTTTATGTGTTTGTTTCTGATTGGTTAAAATATGGCCCCACATATCTTCGCCTTTTTCTCACACCCGTTACCGCCTAGCGCTTCCGCCTATAACGCATTGTTATCTAATCAAAGACAAATTCTTACTATTAATAATATTTAATCAAATCTAACAAGAATTCATACAGATTCTAAAGTTGATATTAACTTTCAAATAATTATAAAAGATATCCACCTAACATCACAAATGTTTTTGTTAAATTCAATTAATTAATTTGTTCAACACTCACTATTATCTTTATCATTCAGTATTTTTCAAAAAATCTTGATGATTACAAAAATTTAAGAAATAATATAATTATATGTATAATATGCACTTTTTAATGAAATAATACCCAACAAAATTACAAATATAAAACCATTGATTACTAACAATAACAAAGTCTTATTTGTTTTTAAATAATTCAAAAAACATATGACATTATAATACGGTTAACCGATTTATCATCATACAACCTCCCACCTATTCAATCATATGATTTTTCAATCTTATATTAACTAAATAAATATAATGCTTTATTATTTAGTATATAAAATTTATTTAGTCAACCCGTGTAATACACGGGGTTATAACCTAGTATGTCTATAAGCTAGATATGTTGTTCATAACACTTATTACGAACCGTAATAAATGTTTTAAGGTTCACGATATCCTATTGATGGTTGATTCGTTCTACATAACTCTAGGTTGAATGATCGTGCAGTCACGCAACCTATGCAACTTAATTTGATTACAAGTTCTAGATTTTATGTTTTGATCGTATGTCTTATGTTATATTTTCAGCCTTTGATGTATAAAACGGTAAACTACATGTCTATGCATGTTAGCTATGTACTAAGTTTATAAAGTGTTGTAAACGGATTTGGACTTATAAACTTAACAAGTGAAGTACAAAATTCCGGGTGACATGGTTACATATCTTTGACGTTATGGTGTAGAAACTTAAGTATCATGGTTATAACTCGCTTTGTATGAGCCTCTTTGGCTCTTCCTATTCATGGATCGGTACATAGCCCCCCCCCCCCCCCCCCCCCCGCAGTTTTTTCGTTCATAGTGTTAATTTTACTGAAAAATTTCCATATTTTTTAGTGTAAAATATTGGATTTTGAGGCTCCCCTCCCCAATTTTTCATTAAAGCTCCTCCACTATCGGTACAAGACAATTTTGATCAAGTTTCAAAATGAATTTGATATGTTGATAACTATTTACTCATATCATCATAATCCAATATAAAATTATACATTTTTTAATTATCAATTTGAATATAAAACTACTGATGTTTGTTTTGAAACTATTCATGTCCAAACTTTAAAAAATAAAACGACTATTGATGAGATGTGCACCTCACACTTGGGGACAAAAATTGCCTTTTCCACCAAAATGATTTAATATGTCATTTTGGATTTATGCTTTTATAAATGAATTGATCAAGACATCACTAATCAAGACAAATTGAGCATCTTGATTATTTAATACATTGCCTATGATGTCTCATTATGCCTTAAGATTATGCTCAAATAAACCTAGTGATTGTAAATTTTAATCTTGTCATTAAAAGTGGTCCTGAAAACTAAACCTAGCTTCAAACAGAATATTAAATATCCTTATTGTATGTTTTTTTTTATGAATTGTAGTATTTTGACGATTAGAAGCTTAAAAAGAGGCATTAGGGTCATTGAAGATACAAGGGTTCTGAATTTTTATTGTTTTGTTTTGAAGTCATTTGTGATTTCTTGTTCGTTGTTGCCCATTTAAACCACCACCTCCAATGACATCCCGTTGGCCCAGGCTTCCAATCTTGAACATACAAAACCAAACACAAATGATTTGGAGACTAACATGTCTCAAACTTTTTTTATTATTAAACTCAACTCGTAAAATAAAACTGAATACATAACCCTGTATTTATTTATACTAAACATGAACTAAACCTAAACCTACTCAAACTCTATTTAATATAAACCCATCTAATAAACAGATAATTCAAACTTTTTTTATCTCCAACTAACTTGAATTATCTTTTACATATACTAGGTTATTGTCCCGTGTAATACACGGGGTGAATCATAATTATAATGTGAAATAAAAAAATTTGTTCATAATATAATCTAAGTATATATGATATAGAGTAATCTGCAGACCAAATACGAAATAAATATTGAAGTTTGTATAGTCATTCATAATAATATGATCTGTTATTTGTTTTAGGATTTGTCATAGGAACTTAAAATTTTGTACCACTACTAATATTTATTGTGACATTTTCTTATTCAACGGTAACGTGTCTGATTTTATCTGATAATAGATTATTCTGACAGGTTAATGTTGGCATAATATTATATTTTCTGCCATCCAAATATAGTTTCCTCACTTTCGCTATCATTAACATTAATATAAGGTATGCTCGTATACAAAGCTATAAACCAATATGAATTGCACGAAATGATTACTTTTATCACAATTAGTAAGGAAACCAATAAAAACTATTGATAATGTAATATGTCCCATACCATTTGAAAGTTCTGAAAATGGACTTGTAGACAGATAAAAGTAATGTAAATGAATAGACAAAAAATAACTATAGTTGAGAAAATACTATGTATAGTTTAATACTTTATATGTACAATTGAACCAATGAAACATATATATAAGTGAAAAAATAAAAATAAAGACATGAGACACCATAAGTAAATCTAAATTTAAAAAAAAAAAGTTATGAATGTGAAGATACCTTTCACAGACCTCTACATCTTAGTTACAATTGAAAAAAAATATGTATGTTAAGAGTTTACCTTGTTTTAAAACACATATATCTAACTTATCTAAAAATACATGATGTTTTCTATGTGACATAGATAATATGCATATTACTTATTTGACATGGTAAACTTATCTAAAAAAACATGATGTTTTCTATGTGACATAGATAATATGCATAGCATATGAAGAGTAAAAAAACATACCTAGTATTTAGAATGAAGTGGAGTTTACAATAAATTACATTTATTCAACTCGTGTAATATACGTGGTTTTAAATATATAACTTTTTTCTTTGATATATAAAATTACATTTATTCAACCCCATGTAATACGTGGGGTTATAACCTAGTTTTATTATAATCATAACTACAATGGAAAATTTCCTTAAAGTATAGCAATATTAGAAATTATAAAACATCGATATGATGAAATTTAATCATTAAAAACATACGAAACTAAGACGGTTAAATAAGTGGGTTAAGCTTGGTTGGTTAAACACAATCCAGATCGAATAATTTATCTTATCAATAGATTTACAATCAAAATAAAATTCTAATATAATATTTAAATCTTTTTAATTTAAATTTAAAATTTATCAATAAATTATTGATACCCTCATTGATGACATGTGTCCCAAATCAGGTTTCTTTTATTATATAGTATATAGATAGATTTTCAACAAAAAAAAAAAAATTATTAGTGAATTCGACAAGCTGTACCTAACGTCAATGATACATAAATATTATCGCTTTTGATTCCCAATTATGTTATTTTTTATTAAATAATATTGGATTAGAAAAGTAAATCATTATTTTCAAAACAGTGGTTTAAATCCATAAATTATAGATTAGATTTAAAACACATTTTAGACTTTAGATTCAATCAAAATAAAATTTTAATATAATATTTAAATCTTTTTAATTTAAAATTTAAAATTTATCTATAAATTATTGATGCCCTCATTGAATGACATGTGTCCCAAATCAGGTTTCTTTTATTATATAGTATAGATTAACTTTATGAATAAACATTCAAATCAGAACTATCTCTTCAATCCCTGAATGACCTTGATATTATTCACCATCTACGTGTTTTTTATGGTTTTGCGTTAGTTAGAATTTATTAAAGTCTTACAATATTAACTTATTTTATTGGTTATATTACAATCTTGCAAATTTGAAAATTACTAAAATAGTGTATTGTGATCAAAGACAATAACTAATGATTGGGTTAACTATATGCTTAATATACATTTTTTTTCTTCTATATATAGATATCCATTTAACTTTAATATTCATGTTTATATTTAAATTCCTAAGATCACAGAGCAAATGGATATCAACTAGGCATTAAGAATTGACAAAAATATGAAACTGTTGTATGACTAGGCTTAGATATTCGCAGCGTTGCGAGAGAGTGAGATGTCTTGTGTGCATCAAGAAAGAAAACTGTGTTAGATTTCAATTTGAACAAATCCTATATGTCCCTCGGGTAGTTATGTTAATAACAATGTTATGAACCTTAAAAATAGTTTTAAGGATCACAATATCCCATGTGATCAAAATATTTTTGGAATGAAACTAGGGTTGGTGAGGAAACTCTATGCTTATAAATCCAAGTTGAATAATTAGGAGATCAAGCAACCTATGCATCCCAATTTTATAATAAGTTTTGGATTTTATGTTTTGATCAGTAGTTTTTTGTATTATTTTCGGCTTTTTGATGTATAAGATGATAGACTACATGTATGTAAATGTTACTAACTATATAAAGCGTTATAGATGGATTTGGAGTTTATGAACTTTACAAGTGAAGTTCAAACTACGGGTAATATGGTTTCAAATCTTTTACGACATGGTGTAGAAACTTTAGTGTAGTCGTCACAACGTTTGAGCCTCTTCGGCTCTTTCTGTTTGTGGATCATTACAAGATAGTTTTGATCATGATGTTGTTTATCATGTTTCAAGAAGGTAATTCTTTTATCAAACAAGTTAGGGATGAGATGAACACCTCACACTTGGGGACAAAAAAAAAATGCTTTTTCCATCAAAATGATTTTATATGTCATGTTGCATTTATTCTTTTAGAAATGAATTGATCAAGACATCACTAATCAAGGAAACATGGTCAAAACACTTTGAGTATCTTGATCATTTAAACCATTACCGATGATGTCTCTTTCCTTTGTTAAATAAACCTATTAATCGAGGCATACACCTTAAGATTATGCATAAGATGACCAATTAGAGACAAATTGGTTGTTTGATTGACACTTCTAAGTATTACTATATGTCGTTCTTCCCATTCCTCTCGACACAAGTGTTTCATAGAGTCTTACAACTATGCATCAAGACTCATTAGAGATGGAACATGATTGTGATTTTAATCTTGTCATTAACAAGCGATGTTGATAACTAAACGCGACTTCAAAAACAAAGATTACTTATCCCTAATATTTGTTTTTCCTTTTGTCATTAAGGCCGTTGAAGAATGAAGATACTAGGGTTTTGAATTTGATGTTTTGTTTTGAATTCATTTGTGATTCCCCGTTGTTGTTTCCATCTATACCACCACCTCCAATAACATCCCCGAATGACCTTGTGATTACTCACCATCTACACGTTTTTTTGTAGTTTTGTGTTAGTTAGAATTAATAGAGGTTTCACAATATCAACTCATATATCGGTTATATCACAACGCTTATAAAATAGAGGTTATTTACCAAGGGGCATTTGGCCTAGTGCTACCAAGGTGTTGGAAATAAAAAGTGTCCCTCCTCAAGTGGCAAGGGTTCAAGCCTCGTGGTGAACAAAAAGGTATAGAATTAAAAATAGGATCAGAGGATTTTTGTGTTAGCCGTTCTAAAAAAATGACAGGTTATTGGTAAACTACTAAAGTTATTGTATTCTGACCAGAGACATTGGGCGAGGCATATTCATCATGCCTATTTGATTTTTCTTTCTTGTATCACTATACATATCTACTTAACTTTGAATAACCCGTTTGTACTCACATTCATTAGATCAAACGGCAAATGGATATCAGCTAGGCATTAAGAGTTGATTAAAAAATATCAAATATGAAATTCTTGTATGACCAGGGTTATGCATTAAAAGAGTTTATTAAACAAAATATCAAAAATGAAATTCTTGTATGGCCAAGGTTAGATATATGCAACGTTTCGAGTGGAAATAAAGTAAATACATTTTTTTAAATGATGGTTAGCAAGACTAACCAAAGAAACAAAATTACATGTAAAGAAATGGGTTTTATGCCACTTGGCCCAAGAGAGGTTAACTTTTATTTTAGAGTTAAATCTCATTTTATTCCATGTGGTTTGAATTATTTTGCTAGTTTAGTTTAAAAGTTTCATTTTTCGTCTATGGGTCCAAAAAGGTTTCACCGTTGTCATTTTAGTCCACTAGGTTAACTTTATCCATTTTTCTGTTAACGAGAAGGGCAACTCGGTCATGTTATATGTATTTCTATGAACTAGAAGGGCAATTCGGCCATATAAAATGACCGATTTGCCTTTTCTCGTTAACAAAAATAATTGATAAAGTTAACCCGGTGGACTAAAATGGCAACGGTGAAACCTTTTTAGACCCACAAGCGAAAAATGAAACCTTTGGACTAAACTGACAAAATGGCCCAAACCACAGGGACTAAAATGGTATTTAACTCTTTATTTTATCTAGTAACAATCCAAAGAAAAAGAAAAGTGTAAAATGGTATCAAAGATTAGCCTTCTCTTCAAATCGTTGGCTATAAAAATGGTTTCATTTCTAGGGTTAAAGTTATTTTACAAATACTCCTAAAAATAAGAATTGTAAGAAGGAATTATAGAGTGACAAGTGTCCAAGAACCTAAAACCTAAACCCACTACACCACCACCCAAAACCTAAACACCCACCCACCCCACCCCACCACCACCCAAAAACCTAAACCAACCCCCCCCCCCCCCCCCCCCCCACAAAAAAAAAAAAAAAAAACCCTTTTTTTTGGTGGGTGATGGGGGTAGGTTTTTGGGTGGTGGTGAATGTTCAGGATTTTTTTTTTGTTGATGTAGTGAATTTATTTTTAAAAGCCTTTGTACAATTCTTACTCTTAGGAGACTTTGTATTTGATACTAATCCTTCGTTTCTATTCTCATATAGTCCACCACATAGTAAATATGATTCCTTCTACCACTTGTTTGTTTTTATTTCTTTGATAAGTGACACTGCTCAAGCCAATAGTAGACATCCTTAGGCTCAATAATCTTCGGCCCCGGTAATATTATTGAAGTCATGCAACGATCAATGTCCATGCCTTCGAAGCCACTTGACAAGAGAAGAAAATGTGATTCATTGGATAAATGTCTCTCGGGCAAAAGGGGCACATGAAAGGAACATCTAACCCTTTATTAGAGAGACTTACACTAGTAGGTAACCTGTCAAGAAAGAATCTCCAAACAAAATATTAACTTTTTTAGGAACACTTACATTCCATCTAGTTTGCCGTGAGACCAAGAGCATTTTCTTTTCTATCAAGAAAGAGCTTCAATTGTGCCGACTCGACGCCACCTTTAAGTTGGTGTCGCCAATCCCACACCCACCTCTAATCTAGCCTCCGGTCACTAATTAAACAATCTTTATTATTTTCAACAGAAAATAATCTTGTTAACATTGAAGCCAAAAGTATCATTACCCCCCCCCCCCCCCCCCCCCACACACACACACACAAAAGAAAACAAAACTCCTTAGCTCCTAACCATTCAAGCAAAGTATGTGGGTAAACAAAATAAAGAGAGATAGTAAGTATATAACGAACCAACAACCAAAGTAATCATATAGTCCTCCCACCAATCGATAATAAATTTGGACTTGAACTTCTGAATAATAGGATCCCGTCCCTTTAAAGAGGCCATCTTTTCTCCAACCGGCATCCCAAGATATCGAAAAGGAAAAGCACCGATCGCCATCCCAAGAACCATACATTGGCCGAATATCATTTTCCTTGACTCCAACTCCAAAAAGTTAGATTTTTCATAATTTATCTTCACACCTAAGACAAGATAAAACTTATTAAGAGCATGAATGACATTTGCAATGTTCTCTTTGGACCAAACCTCAATTAACACCAAACTAAGCTATCATAAATACTACTGTTTTTAATAACTTATGAGCTTATTAGAAAAATACTAACAATAAAATAAATAAGTAAAACATTATAATTTATAATAAATCTATCATATCTCGTCATCCCTTTACAAAACATTATAATAAATCTATCATCTCGTCATCCCTTTACAATAATTTCGAACTATATGGAATCACTTTGAATGGATGACATTATTGTGCGTTATTTTTTTATAATGTTCTAGAACATTTGGAGTGTTCGTAAACTTTGAATTTATATTTCTATTGGAATTATTAATTAAATTAGTTTATGTTAAAAAGATTAAAATTAAGGGGATTAGGGTGTTGGAAAAATAGGTGAAAATAGCAATTTTCACAAATATAGGAAAATGATTTTTTCCTATTTTGGACTAGAAATAAATATAATAAAATGAGCGGGTTTTATATATTTATTTGTGGGTTTGTGTTCTATGTTGGAAGAGCTTCGCAACGAACTAAACCACGTCCAAAACCGAGCTAAGATGAATGAGATATCGATGCTCAAAGTTGGGTGTTTGGAACATTCAATGCTGAAACAAAAAGGGAAAGTAGCACCTTGTCCCACATCGGATGAGAGATGGAACTTAAAGGGGTATTTAAGTAGGAACTCTCCATCTTTATTGTTTCATGGAAGCATACACTAGTGTCCTCGCGAAGGGTGCGGAGCACCCTAACTCGCACTCGCACACGCTCGCGCGCGCGTGGCGTGGGCGATGAGGCGCAATGTGGCGCTTTGATGGCGCACTTTGCACTTCGCACGCTCGCATCGCCTTTGTATTTTTGACCACGTGCGCGTGGTGGAGCGCAAAGGTTGCAAGGACCAAGTGGTAGGTGATGCGGCGCATGACGTGGCAGTCATGCGGGTGCGCGCATGGTGCATGGGTCCTGCGGGCGCACGCGGTGCACCAGAGTGAGCCAATACGGCGCGACTGTGTGGCGCGCTCGTATAGGCTCACAGGTGACGTGGCGCACGCGCGCATGTACTTGAACCAAGAGGACGCACCGCATGGTGATGTGGCGCATGCGCGCACGGCTGTGTGCCAAGAGGCCGCACCGCGCATGGGCGCGCGGCGCACGGCGGTGAGCCAAGATGCCGCGCATGGGCGCGCGGCGCACGGCTGTGAGCCAAGATGCCGCACCGCGCATGGGCGCGCGGCGCACGGCTGTGAGCCAAGAGGCCGCACCGCACTTGGGCGCGCGCGCGCGCAGAAAGCTTCCAGCATTGAATAACCGAGCAGTTTCAGTCCAGCTTCGTAACTGACGAGTTAACTGGCTTTGACTGAGAATTAAATGACGTATTAAATTGCATTGAAGACGTTTAATGCAATTTAAACCTCTCTTTAATTCGTTTTGACTGTTTCGACTTAGGAGCTGTATAAATACAGCTCCTTACCCACTGCAGAAAGGTACCAGCAACACAACAGCTTTATGCAAACAACTCTCTTCCTATTTCTGATCTTTTTCTTGCAGCTCTCAAGGTAGACATCGGGTCTTGTGTCAATTCCGGCAGTACTACTGCTCCGGCTGTTGTACCCTGGGAAACAAAACGAGTACTTCTGGGAGGCTCAGAATTTGTTTTAAGGGAAGCGTGTGAACACGTGCCTCAGCCACTCTGCTTCTACACCTTTCTTGCATTTTGATTTATTTTTCAGTTGTAATTGTACCTGTAATTTTGCTTTCTTTATTTCTGGATTGTAATCTTATAATAAAATTTGTTTATTTTATTCATAATTTACGCGAACGGTTCCTACAATCTTAAAACAAATTTTTAAAACCGTTCGTGTAACAAAACCATTCTGTTTGTGATTCAAACCAGTTTTGTTTTCACTCAGTTTGTGTTTTAAAAACAGATTTTTTTTTTGTTTTCTTCTTCAAAGGAGCGACTTTGGTTGAAAACAATTGATTACATTCAGTTGTCCTAAAATTTGCTAATAAACTTTCTGCCTTGGTCTTCAAAGTTGGACTTAGAAGCCAGTCAGTAAGTTTTTAATATTATAAATTTTCTGTTTTTGGTCTTCAAAGTTGGACTTAGAAGCCGAAACAGTAAATTGTGGTAAAATTAAAATTTAGTAGTTTCCTTCTGGTTTGTGCGTAAATCAGAATTTTTTGACTAAAAATTTTAATTTTAATTTTTTCAGAATGTCGACCTCAAACAACAACAATACGAATGTTGTCGTTGGAACCCCTGCCAACACTGTGGGAGCGTCCACAGTGGCAAATCATGCTGAAAGACCTGAGAAGTTCTCGGGTCTACACTTCAAGCGGTGGCAACAGAAGATGTTCTTCTACTTGACCACCATGAACCTTGCGAGGTTCTTGACGGAAACCGCTCCCCAACCTCCGGAAGGGGAGACCGACGCTCAGGCTCTGAGCGCGGTAGATGCGTGGAAGCATTCGGATTTCATATGTCGAGGCTATGTACTCAACGGTCTCTCGGATGCCCTGTATAATGTGTACTATAATATCAAGACTTCCAAAGAGTTATGGGAGTCCTTGGAGAAAAAGTACAAAACGGAGGATGCGGGAACAAAGAAATTTGTTGTCGCCCGTTTCTTGGACTTCAAAATGGTTGATAACAAGCCGGTTATGAACCAAGTCCAAGAGTTGCAAATTATACTAAATGACATCCATGCCGAGGGAATGGTACTTAGCGAGACATTTCAAGTGGCAGCCATGATTGAGAAATTACCTCCTGCTTGGTTGGATTTTAAGAATTATCTTAAACACAAGCGGAAGGAAATGTCGGTGGAGGACCTTGTTCTTCGTCTTCGTATAGAAGAGGAGAATAGGATCGCCCTAAGAAACAGCCTTGTGCAGCCTAGTGCTAGCGCAAATCTGGTCGAGCATGGGCAATCCTCTAAAGGCGCCAAGGGCAAGGGGAAAAAGGACAAAGGGAAAGCAAAGGCTAGCAAACTTGGACCGAAGAAAGGGGTTGTGAAAAAGAAACCTCCAACGTTCCAAGGGACTTGTTACAACTGTGACGAGCCGGGGCATCGGGCTAACCAATGCAAGAAACCAAAGCGTGAGCGTGCGCACATGGTGGATGAAGACGGAATGCCTTTGGTGGCAATGATTTCCGACAAAAGTGCAATGATGGATGAGGTCAATACGGTGACCAATACTCCAAAAGGTTGGTGGGTTGATACGGGAGCGACCCGTCATGTTTGTGCAGACAAAACCCTCTTTACCACCTTCAAGGCGCTTGAAGGAGATGAGAAGCTGTATACGAGCAATGCAGCCACCGCCGACATCATGGGTGAAGGAACGGTGATCTTGAAGTGGACCTCAGGAAAGGAGCTCACTCTAAGCAACGTGTTGTATGTCCCGGACTTGCGAAAGAATCTAGTCTCGGGATGGTTGCTTAACAAGTTTGGATTTCGTTTAGTATTTGAGAGCGATCAATTTATACTAACTAAACGAGGAATGTATGTTGGTAAGGGCTACGCCCAAAACGGCATGTTTAAATTGAATGTAATGGCTGTCAAAAAGATGAATAAAATTGCTACTACTTCTACTTATATGCTTGAGTTTTCTGATTCGAATAAATGGCATGGTAGATTAGGCCACGTTAATTTTAATTCTTTACGCCGTTTAATAAATTTAAATTACATACCAACATTCCATATTGATTCACACTATAAATGTGAAACATGCGTTGAATCCAAACTTACAAGAACATCATCCAAATCGGTTGAACGAATAACCGAACCCCTTGATTTAATTCACACCGATATATGTGATTTAAAAGCGGTACCCACAAGAGGTGGAAATAAGTACTTCATCACGTTTATTGACGATAGTACTAAATATTGCTATGTATATTTACTAAAAAGTAAAGATGAAGCAATAAGTAAATTTATCTTGTATAAAAATGAAGTTGAGAATCAACTTCAAAAGAAGATAAAAGCTTTGCGAAGCGACCGAGGAGGCGAATATGTTGCACCTTTTTCCGATTTATGCGCAAAAGTGGCATTGTACATGAGTGTACACCTCCTTATTCTCCACAATCAAATGGCGTGGCGGAACGAAAGAACCGCACATTGAAAGAAATGATGAACGCCATGTTGATAAGTTCTGGGGTGAGCCAGGAAATGTGGGGGGAGGCCATTCTCTCGGCCAATTATCTTTTGAACAAGATACCATTGAAAAAGAGAGACGAGACTCCATATGAGTTATGGAAAAAGAAAAAGCCTTCATATAAATACTTGAAAGTGTGGGGGTGCCTAGCAAAGGTGATTGTGCCACCTCCTAAGGCTCTTAGGATAGGACCCAAAACTGTTGATTGCATATTTATTGGATATGCGCATAACAGTAGTGCACATCGATTTCTTGTACATGAGTCCAAGAATCCTGATGTACACGTAAACACTATCATGGAGGTGAATCCTAACGTTGTGTCTTACTTTGAAAATGTGTTTCCTTTGAGAAGACAAACACATGCAACGTCATCAACACCTAATTTTGAAGTAGGTGAAAGCTCATCTAGACGAGTTGATGAGGTAGTTCATGATAAGACACATGAACAACCTGAGGTTGAAGAAAGTGACCGTAGGCGAAGCAAAAGGCCAAGGGTTGAAAAATCTTTCGGTCCAGACTTCGTTAGCTATATGGTTGAGGGCGAGCCCAATACATATCGCGAAGCGGTTTCTTCTTCAGAAGGACCTCAATGGAAAGAAGCAATAAGAAATGAAATAGATTCTATATTGCAAAATCATACTTGGGAGTTAGTAGATCTTCCACCTGGTTGCAAACCACTTGGATACCGTTGGATATTCAAAAGGAAGATGAAAACTGATGGAAGTATTGATAAGTACAAGGCTAGGTTGGTGATTAAAGGATTTAGACAAAAGGAAGGTCTAGATTACTTTGACACCTACTCGCCTGTGACGCGCATAACCTCGATTAGATTGGTTCTTGCTACAGCGGCTTTAAGAAATTTGGAAGTTCACCAAATGGATGTTAAAACCGCATTTCTAAATGGCGATTTAGAAGAAGAGATTTACATGGAACAACCTGAAGGTTTTTCCGCCCCAGGTCAAGAGGGTAAAGTATGTAAACTCGTCAAGTCTTTGTATGGCTTGAAGCATGTTGAAAGCGAGATTTGACATGAAAGACATGGGTTTAGCTGATGTGATTCTTGGAGTAAAGATCATAAGAACCCAAGATGGTCTTGTGTTAAGTCAATCTCACTATGTGGATAAAATTCTTGAAAAATTCAACTCGGGAGATACGAGTGTAGCTCGAACTCCAGTTGATACCTCCCAACATCTTAAGAAGAATAAGGGAGATGGAGTTTCTCAGTTAGAGTATTCAAGAATTATTGGCAGTCTAATGTATCTAATGACATGTACTAGACCCGACTTGGCTTACGCGGTGAGTAGGCTAAGTAGATACACCAGTAATCCGTGCACGGATCATTGGAAGGCTATCACGAGGGTGCTTAGATACATAAGATACACAAAAGATTATGGACTGCATTATACCCGACAACCAGCAGTGATAGAAGGATACACTGATGCAAACTGGATATCGGATAATAAAGATTCCAAATCAACAAGTGGTTACGTGTTTACACTTGGAGGAGCTGCTATTGCTTGGAAGTCTTCTAAGCAAACGGTCATAGCAAGATCCACAATGGAATCCGAATTCATCGCCTTGGATAAGTCAGGCGAGGAGGCGGAATGGCTACGTCAATTCGTGGAAGATATTCCAAGATGGCCAAAGCCTTTGCCAGCCATATGTGTACATTGTGATAGCCAATCAGCGATTGGTAGAGCTCAAAGCTTGATGTACAATGGCAGATCAAGGCATATGCGACGTAGACATAACACGATACGACAACTACTCTCAACGGGTGTTATCACAATTGATTATGTGAGATCAGCGGATAACATTGCGGACCCGTTTACAAAAGGCTTAAGTTCAATAGGACAACTTAAGCAGAGAGTTAGTAGAAACGTCGTCAAGAGGAATGGGACTAAAGCCCGTGGTAAATGGGAATATGAGGGAAACCTAACTTAGTTGACTGGAGATCCCAAGATCTAAGTTCAATAGGACAACTTAATCATATTACCAAACGGAGTCACTGTGGGGGAGTACCCCAAACTAAACAAAAGGGAGTTATATATACTTCCTAGTCCATTCCAATCAGTGACATTGATGTGAGGCTAAGCATATTAAGGTTAACGATTTCGGGAAATCAAA
Organism: Helianthus tuberosus; assembly: GCA_030545235.1. Lineage (NCBI taxonomy): Eukaryota > Viridiplantae > Streptophyta > Magnoliopsida > Asterales > Asteraceae > Helianthus > Helianthus tuberosus. The sequence continues at coordinate 10,777,478 of CM060362.1, forward strand.
TAACCATGATGCTTTTAATGATTCAGGGGAATCACCTATGTTAGAGTGAAGTAGGGTCGCTTCAAATGGATTTGTGGGGTGCGCAAATCCTAGAGCTCTCGCAGAACCAGGCTAGTGTTCCAGGACCATAATAGGACACGACAATGAGGAGTTGGCCAAACCAGGGAGAGTATTGTGTGAAGTGTATTGTCGTTTACACAAATGGGGGTATGTTCAAGGACATCGCGTCTACACACCGCTAGTAAGCTAAGTGCGCTTCACAAAAGAAGGTTCAAAGGCTTCAACCTACCTATCTTGCAATACTCAACTGTCGAAGTTTATCGTTGAAAAGTGTAAGGAAAAGATCCATTTCCATACATGTGGGGGATTGTTGGAAATTTGATGAAAATAGCATTTTTCATGTGGGGGATTGTTGGAAAAATAGGTGAAAATAGCAATTTTCACAAATATAGGAAAATGATTTTTTCCTATTTTGGACTAGAAATAAATATAATAAAATGAGCGGGTTTTATATATTTATTTGTGGGTTTGTGTTCTATGTTGGAAGAGCTTCGCAACGAACTAAACCACGTCCAAAACCGAGCTAAGATGAATGAGATATCGATGCTCAAAGTTGGGTGTTTGGAACATTCAATGCTGAAACAAAAAGGGAAAGTAGCACCTTGTCCCACATCGGATGAGAGATGGAACTTAAAGGGGTATTTAAGTGGGAACTCTCCATCCTTATTGTTTCATGGAAGCACACACTAGTGTCCTCGCGAAGGGTGCGGAGCACCCTAACTCGCACTCGCACACGCTCGCGCGCGCGCGCGTGGCGTGGGCGATGAGGCGCAATGTGGCGCTTTGATGGCGCACTTTGCACGCTCGCATCGCCGCGAGCCGCTTGAGAGCCGCCTTTGTATTTTTGACCACGTGGCGTGGTGGAGCGCAAAGGTTGCAAAGACCAAGTGGTAGGTGATGCGGCGCATGACGTGGCAGTCATGCGGGTGCGCGCATGGTGCATGGGTCCTGCGGGTGCACGCGGTGCACCAGAGTGAGCCAATACGGCGCGACTGTGTGGCGCGCTCGTATAGGCTCACAGGTGACGTGGCGCACGCGCGCATGGACTTGAACCAAGAGGACGCACCGCATGGTGATGTGGCGCATGCGCGCACGGCTGTGTGCCAAGAGGCCGCACCGCGCATGGGCGCGCGGCGCACGGCGGTGAGCCAAGATGCCGCACCGCGCATGGGCGCGCGGCGCACGGCTGTGAGCCAAGACGCCGCACCGCGCATGGGCGCGCGGCGCACGGCTGTGAGCCAAGAGGCCGCACCGCACTTGGGCGCGCGCGCGCGCAGAAAGCTTCCAGCATTGAATAACCGAGCAGTTTCAGTCCAGCTTCGTAACTGACGAGTTAACTGGCTTTGACTGAGAATTAAATGACGTATTAAATTGCATTGAAGACGTTTAATGCAATTTAAACCTCTCTTTAATTCGTTTTGACTGTTTCGACTTAGGAGCTGTATAAATACAGCTCCTTACCCACTGCAGAAAGGTACCAGCAACACAACAGCTTTATGCAAACAACTCTCTTCCTATTTCTGATCTTTTTCTTGCAGCTCTCAAGGTAGACATCGGGTCTTGTGTCAATTCCGGCAGTACTACTGCTCCGGCTGTTGTACCCTGGGAAACAAAACGAGTACTTCTGGGAGGCTCGGAATTTGTTTTAAGGGAAGCGTGTGAACACGTGCCTCAGCCACTCTGCTTCTACACCTTTCTTGCATTTTGATTTATTTTTCAGTTGTAATTGTACCTGTAATTTTGCTTTCTTTATTTCTGGATTGTAATCTTATAATAAAATTTGTTTATTTTATTCATAATTTACGCGAACGGTTCCTACATAGGGAATATAACCGAGACAGATTACCTGCTCACACGAAGACATAAAAACACCTTTTCCGAAAATTAATTAAATATTTTGATTTATAAATGAGTAGATTTTGCAAGTGATTCATTCCTATCACTTGTAAAGAATTCGATATGTTGAAAACTATTTACTCATATGATCATAATCCGTTCATAATTGTACGTATTTTAAAATGGCAAAAATATGGAAAACTTAGGACCCAAAGGAGAAAAAAAATATTTGAACTAAAGTGGCAATTTAGGACAAACATCAGGGACTAAATAGACAATTTACTCTTTATAAATTTACTCTTCAAAGTTTATTGATTTTATGTTTTGATCATATGCCTTTCGTTATATTTTCGGCCTTTGATGTATAAAATGGTAGACTACATGTCTATATATGTTAGTTATGTACTAACTTTATAAAGTGTTATATATGATTATATATCGTTGACATATGGTGTAGAAGCTTAAGTATTATGGTCATAACTCACTATGTATGAGCTTCTTTGGCTCTTCCTATATATGGATTTGTACAAGACCGTTTTGATCACGTTATATGTTGATAACAACTATTTACTCATATCATCATAATCCGTTCAAAATTTTGTTTTTTAATAATCAATTTGAATATAAAATTGATGTTCATTTTAAATCTATTCTTGTCCAAACTTGTAGAAAATTAACATGAATATATTGATGAGATGTGCACCTCACACTTGGGGACAAAAAATGCCTTTTCCACCAAAATGATTTAGTATGTCATTTTGGATTTATGTTTTCATATATGAATTGATCAAGACATCACTAATCAAGACAATTTGAGCATCTTAATTATTTAATCAAGACAATTTAATATGTCATTTTGGATTTATGTTTTTATGTATGTCTCTTTATCCATTCTTGGTTAAATAAACCTATTAATCGAGGCATATGCCTTAAGATTATGCTCAAATTGACCAATTAAAGACAATGTTGTTTACTTGTGACTTACTTCCAAGTATTTTCTTTCTTCCCCTTCTTCCCGAAAACATGTGTTTCATTGAGTCTCGCAATTGTGGGATGAGAATAATTAGAGATAGAACATGATTGTAGATTTTAATCTTGTCATTAACAAGTTGTCTTGAAAACTAAATCTGGCTTCTAACAGAAAGATTACATATCCCTAATGAATGTTTTTTTTTTTTTTGGAATTGTAGTATTTTGATGATTAAAAGCTTAAAAAAGAGGAATAAAATTACTTAAATATTGTATTGTGATCAAAGACAATAACTAATGATTGGGTGAGCCATATGCATAACATCCATTTTTTTCTTATACCTTTTTCATAACTATTTAACTTTAAATATAATCGGAACAAAACTAGGGTTTTTGAGGAAACTCGATCCTTATAAATACAGATTGAATAATTAGGAGATCAAGCAACCTATGCATCTCAGTTTGATTAATAAGTTCTGGATTTAATGTTTGATAGTAGTTTTTTGCATTATTTTTGGCTTTTGATATATAAAATGATAGACTACATGCATGTAAATGTTAGTTATGTAATAATTTTATAAAGTGTTATAAACGGATTTGGACTTTATGAACTTAGCAAGTGAAGTTCAAACTACAGGTATATGGTTTGAAATCTTTTAAGTCACGGTGTAGAAACTTTAGTGTAGTTGTCACAACGTTGAGCCTCTCGGCTTGAACGATTTGTGGATCAGTACAACATAGTTTGATCATGATATTCTTTGTCATGTTTCAGAAAGGTCGTTCTTTTGTCAAACAAGTTAGGATTCATATTTGTTCGACTAACAGGTAACACTATTAATACGATACACTAACGAAAACAATGATCACACAATTAGATGTTGCAAGTGATTTATTTTCTCTCACTTACAAAGAATTTGATATGTTGAATATGATCATAATCCATTTAATATGGTATATATTTTAAAATTCAATTTGAGTACTCAAAAAATGATGAGAATGAATATTGATGAGATTTGGGGACAAAAAATGCCTTTTCCTCCCATATGATTTTATATGTCATTTTGGATTTTTGCTTTTATAAATGAACTGATCAATACATCACTAATCAAGGCAGTATAGTCAAAACAATTTGAGCATCTTGATTATATAAACCGATGATGTCTCTTTCTTTGGTTAAATAAACCTATTAATGGAGACATATATGCCGTAAGATTATGCATAAGATGACCAATTAGAGACAAATTGGTTGCCGCTTACTTCTAAGTATCACTATATTTCGTTATTCCTCTTCCTCCCGAACACAAGTGATTCATAGAGTCTTACAACTATGGATCAAGAATGATTAGAGATGGAACATGATTATGATTATGATTTTAATCTTGTCATTAACAACATATGGGGAGTTTTGGTAAAATGATTCAAATCTGGTACGTATCCACTTCCGAAGCGTAACGAGTTTGGATTTGGGGGGTTTTGGTAGGATTTGAAATCTGTTATATTTTTTTGTAAAATTGTTAAAATCTGGCTTATTTTATTTGCTTGTTTAATAAGCTTTTAAAGTAATCTTTTTAACATTAATAGTGGTGTTACTGTTAATGATATATGTTACGAAAGATATGGGTGAATTTGTTCTTTGCTCGGCATTCTCATGGTGGTTTGTGACGGTGTTCTGATGGATTTTGTGTCTAGGTCAAGGCTGGTCAATAGTGGTGGTGGCTTAAGGAGGTGATTGCTGGTGGCGGCTTTAGAAGGTGGCCGGAGGTGGTCGGTGTTGTGATGGAGAGCAAAAAGGGATGGGGGAGAGTGGTAGAAGGTGGGTCCCATATATTATTTTTTAACTTCAGCAGGGTTAGGGGCGGTGGGTATGGCAGGAGTGGTGCCGGTAGGATGTGGTGGTGGTGGCGGCATGATGAGGTGGTGGTTGCAAAATATGGTGGTTAGGAAATTGGAGAAGATGAAGTGTATATGCAATATTTTTGGCTTTATTTATTAAACATTTAAATAAAAATATGAATTGACCAAAACACCCTTAAGTGAATAAACTTAACTGAAAATTTTAACCTGGTTAGTACTAAAGGACGTAAAGTGTAACGGGTTTTGCAAATAAAGGATTGTGACTGTAATTATTGAAGTTAAAGGCTATCCGTTGTAATCCGGTACAAACATAAAGGACAAAAAGTGTACTTTACCCTTTTTTTTCTACAAAAACCACTTCACACACACACACAACACACAACAGTTCTCTCTCTCTGCCTTGAACTCTCTCTCTCTCTACAATCTGTCACCACCACCACCGCACCACCTCCGCCATCACACCACCATCTCTCTCTCTCTACGGTCTCTCTCTTTCTCTCTCATCGATCTCTCTCTCTCTACAGCCTCTTTCTCTCACCGATCTTTATCTCTACGGTCTCTCTTTCTCTCACCGATCTCTCTCTCTCTACGGTCTCTCTCTCACCGATCTGGGTTTTGTTTAATTTGATGGGTTTGGTGGTGGTGAGTTTTACCTTTTCTTTTTGAAGTTCTTGAAGATGATCATGAAATTTTTTCAACTTCTTCAAGGATAGATCAGATTCATCAACTTTAAAGCTTTGTGTAAGCTTATCACTCCCTGCAATTTCCACACATATTTTATGAATTTATTTTGATTTGATCATACTTTTTTCAGGTAGATGTTATAAGATATTAAAAAACTATTAAACTACCAGACGATTTGTCAATTCAGTTGCTATATATTCATACAGAGAAATTAATCAAATATGTATGCAAAACGAAAGATAATCAGAGTGGAGAAAAGAGATGTAATACATTGAAGAACAACGCAGTCGTCGATGAATCGAGTTGAGCCTTCTGCCATCTAAGAATTTTCGAACTAAGATTCATTAAAAAAACACAACTTCTACTCCTCCCAGATCTGAAATCACGATTCACATATCATTTTGCTTCAATATCAGATTAAAAAAAATCTTGTTTTTCTATCAAATTTCATTTGCTAAAAAAAATCTGATATCAATGAACAATATATTCAAACTTATCAGCAAATGTTATCAAATCAGATTGATATTATCAAACCTTTAACCGTCAATCACCGAATCAAACCAGAATTCAATCAAATCAGTCCGATTTCACCGAAATAATTTTGATTGCCGCTAACACCAGCACTATCTCCGCCACTTTCTTCAAATCTCCTGCCAATTTCACCAACATGTGCAGAAAATCGGTCCCAGTTTCATCCTCGAACGCTCCCTAAACCCCAAACAGAGTGGATGATGTTTCGTCCATCGATTGTTACGTTTGATTGATGAATTTGATGGATAATCTGTGAGAAACCTGCGAGATTGAAGGAGATTAGAGGGGAAATTGAAACCGTAGAGACAGAGAGAGCTAGGGTTTATGTTATGAGGATTTGAAATTAAAAAGATTTATTTATACATATATGGTTTGAATTTTGAATCTGGAGCCAGAATTTTGAATCTTGAATCTGGTGGCTAGAGGTTTGAATTTTGAATGAAGGGGTAGAGGTTTTAATCTGGCCTGAGGTTTGAAATTTGAATGTAGGGCAGATGTTTGAATTTAGAGTAAAGGCAAAGCTTTGAAATTTGAAGAGAGGCTAACCCTGTTGTAATCCTCAAGCCAACTCTCTTCTTCACAAGCTCACATCCACTTATCTACTTTATCCAATATATCTTTTCTACTAAGAGCATATTCTTTTGCTTTAGCGATCTGCGCATCCATGTCAGCTAACAGCTCAGACGGTTCAACATTTCCAGATTCAATCATTGCCACAGTTTTCTCCCTAGCAGTCTTCATGTCGATCTCGATGTGCGCATGCGCAAATATCTCTTCAAGGCCCCCTTGCTTCTTAAGAGCAATCTCTTTCATTCTGCTAGCTTTTAGCTGATCCGGTCTTTCAACTTCCACTTCAGCCTTGAGAATGAAACAGAAAACGTCAATGATTAACAATAGGTATCTACTTTATACTATATTATTATATTTTTATTCTAAGGTACCTGTTCAATCAAATACAGTGCAAGAGCCCCTGGGGCTGTCACATCATCAACTGAAGATGAGATGTTGCAGGTAAGATGATCAAACAATCTTCTTTCGTCTTTAGATGTATCCATCAAGTTATTGTATTCTGATCAAAGACAACAACTAATGGATTGGGTGAGCCATATTCATATCCATGTCCATTTGATTTTTCTTTCTTGTATCACTATACATATCTATTTAACTTTGCATAACACATTTATATTCACGTTCGTTAAATCAAATGGCAAATGGATATCAATATGTTATAAGAGTTGATTAAATAAAATATAAAATAAAAATTCTTGTATAACCAGGTTTAGATATATGTAGCGTTTCGAATGGGTAAGACGTCAATAGTTCTAAGTGGTCCCATGGTGATGTTGTGCTAGTCTCGTTTTCCCTAACTTGGATAACAGTTGTAAAATCATGAATAACTGGTTACAATACCATACGGCCAAAGCAATACATAAATTTTGACAATCAAGTCAATAAATCGTATATGAAGGGTAAGCATATATTATTAGTATATGGAAATTTACAAAAGATGATGGTTAGAAAACGCTAACCAAACGTCAATGACGCAAATTACATGTAAAGAAGTGGGGTTTGATGCCACTTGGTCCAAGAGATGTTAACTTTTTTGTTTCTAGTAAAAATCCAAAAAAAAAATGTAAAATGGTAGCTTCGTCTTCATATCGTTGGCTTTTAAAATGGCTTCGTTTATGTTCTTTCATATAGTCCACCATGTATTAAATATGATTCCTTCTACCGCTTGTTTTTTTCTTCTTTGGTAACAAGGGCGTAGCTTTGTGGGGGAGGAAGGGGGCAGCCAACCTCTCGAACTTTTCGCTCGTTAGTGTAGAATATGTAGTTTTCGTATAGAAATTTTTGGGTATATACGTTTTTGACCCCCCAGTTTTATAGAAATTTTTGGTATGTACGTTTTCGACCTCCCGGTCAGAAATCTCAAGCTTCGCCACTATTTGGTAAGTGACACTGATTAAGCCAAGAGTACAAATCGTTAGGCTCCATAATCTTTCGGCCCGGTAATTAAAGCCGTCCAATGATCATTGTCCATGCCTTTGAAGCCATTTGACAAGAGAAGAAAATGTGATTCATTGGATAAATGTCTCTCGGGCAAAAGGGGCACATAAAAGGAACATCTAACCCTTTATTAGAGAAATTTACACGAGTAGGTAACCTGTTAAGAAAGAATCTCCAAAGAAAATATTAACTTTTTTTAGGAATACTTACATTCCATCTAGTTTGCCATGAGACCTCCAAGAGCATTTTCTTTTCTATCAAGAAAGAGCTTCAATTGTGTCGACTCGACGCCACCTTTAAGTTGGTGTCGCCAATCCCACACCCACCCTACTCTAGCCTCCGGTCACTAATTAAACAATCTTTATTATTTTCAATAGAAAATAATCTTGTTAACATTGAAGCCAAAGTATCATTACCACCCCCCCCCCCCCCCCCCACACACACACACACAAAAGAAAAAAAAGAAAAAAAAAAACCACCTTAGCTCCTAACCATTCAAGCAAAGTATGTGGGTAACCAAAATAAAGAGAGATAGTAAGTATATAACGAACCAAAGTAATCAATATAGTCCTCCCACCAATCGATAACAAATTTGGACTTGAACTTTTGAATAATAGGATCCCGTCCCTTTAAAGAGGCCATTTTTTTCTCCAACCGGCATCCCAAGGTATCGAAAAAGAAAAGCACCGATCGCCATCCCATAGAACCATATATTACCCGAATATCATTTTCCTTGAACCCAACTCCACAAAGTTAGAATTTTCATAATTTATCTTCACACACAAGATAAAACTTATTAAGAGCATGAATGACATTTGTAATGTTCTCTTTGGACCAAACCTCAATTAACACCACTCTAAGCGATAATAAATAGTACTGTTTTTAATAACTTTTGTTTATTATTGTACCTTATGAGCTTATTAGAAAAATGCTAATAATAAAATAAATAAGTAAAACATTATAATAATTCTATCATCTCGTCATCCCTTTACAATAATTTCGAACTATATGCAATAACTTAAATCAATTTGAATGGATGACATTATTATGCATTATTTTTTATAATGTTCTAGAAAATTTGGAGTGTTCGTAAACTTTGAATTTATTTTTCTATTGGACTTATTAATTAAATTAGTTTATGTTAAAAAAATAAAAATTAAGGGGATTAGGAAATATAACCGAGACAGATTACCTGCTCACATGAAGACAAAATATACCTTTTCTGAAAATTAATTAAATATTTTGATTTATAAATGAGTAGATTTTGCAAGTGCTTCATTGCTATCACTTGTAAAGAATTCGATATATTAGAAAACTATTTACTCATATGATCATTTGCAAGTGATTCATTCCTATCACTTGTAAAGAATTCGATATGTTAGAAAACTATTTACTCATATGATCATAATCCGTTCATAATTGTACATATTTTAAAATGGTAAAAATATGGAAAACTCAGGGACCAGGGGAGAAAAAAACTATTTGGACTAAAATGGTAATTTAGGACAAACCTCGGGGACTAAATAGACAATTTACTCTTTATAAATTTACTCTTAAAGAAACTTTATTCATTTTATGTTTTGATCATATGCCTTTCGCTATATTTTCAGCCTTTGATGTATAAAATGGTAGACTACATGTCTTATATGTTAGTTATGTACTAACTTTATAAAGTGTTATATATGATTATATATAGTTGACATATGGTGTTGAAGCTTAAGTATCATGGTCATAACTCACTATATATGAGCTTGTTTGGCTCTTCCTATATATGGATTTGTACAAGACAGTTTTGATCACGTTATATGTTGATAACTATTTACTCATATCATCATAATCCGTTCAAAAGTTCATTTTTTAATAATCAATTTGAATATAAAATTGATGTTCATTTTAAATCTATTCATGTCCAAACTTTAGAAAATTATCATGAATGAATATATGATGAGATGTGCACCTCACACTTGGGACAAAAAATGCCTTTTTCACCAAAATGATTTAATATGTCATTTTGGATTTATGTTTTCATACATGAATTGATCAAGACATCACTAATCAAGACAATTTGAGCATCTTAATTATTTAATCAAGACAATTTAATATGTCATTTTGGAATGTTTTCATATATGTCTCTTTATCCATTCTTGGTTAAATAAACCTATTAATCGAGTCATATGCCTTAAGATTATGCTCAAATTGACCAACTAAAGACAAATCGATTGTTTACTTGTGACTTACTTCCAAGTATTTTCTTTCTTCCCCTTCTTCCCGACAACATGTGTTTCATTGAGTCTCGCAATTGTGGGACGAGAATAATTAGAGATAGAACATGATTGTAGATTTTAATCTTGTCATTAACAAGTTGTCTTGAAAACTAAATTTGGCTTTAAACAGAAAGATTACATATCCCTAATGAATGTTTTTTTTTTTTTTGGGAATTGTAGTATTTTGATGATTAAAAGCTTAAAAAAGACGAATAAAATTACTTAAATATTGTATTGTGATCAAAGACAATAACCAATGATTGGGTGAGCCATATGCATAACATCCATTTTTTTCTTATACCTTTTTCATAACTATTTAACTTTAATATAATCGGAACGAAACTAGGGTTTGTGAGGAAACTCGATCCTTATAAATACAGGTTGAATAATTAGGAGATCAAGCAACCTATGCATCTCAGTTTGACTAGTAAGTTCTGGATTTAGTGTTTGATAATAGTTTTTTGCATTATTTTCGGCTTTTGATATATAAAATGATAGACTACATGTATGTAAATGTTAGTTATGTAATAATTTTATAAAGTGTTATAGACGGATTTGGACTTTATGAACTTAACAAGTGAAGTTCAAACTACAGGTATATGGTTTCAAATCTTTTAAGTCACGGTGTAGAAACTTTAGTGTAGTTGTCACAACGTTGAGCCTCTCGGCTTGAACGGTTTGTGGACCAGTACAACATAGTTTGATCATGATATTCTTTGCCATGTTTCAGAAAGGTCATTCTTTTGTCAAACAAGCTAGGATTCATATTTGTTCGACTAACAGGTAACACTATTAATACGATACACTAACGAAAACAATGATCACACAATTAGATGTTGCAAGTGATTTATTTTCTCTCACTTACAAAGAATTTGATATGTTGAATATGATCATAATCCATTTAATATTGTACATATTTTAAAATTCAATTTGAATACTCAAAAAATGATGAGAATGAATATTGATGAGATGAGATGGGCACCTCACATTTGGGGACAAAAAATGCCTTTTCCTCCCATATGATTTTCTATGTCATTTTGGATTTTTGCTTTTATAAATGAACTGATCAATACATCACTAATCAAGGCAGTATAGTCAAAACAATTTGAGCATCTTGATTATATAAACTGATGATGTCTATTTCTTTGGTTAAATAAACCTATTAATGGAGACATATATGCCTTAAGATTATGCATAAGATGAATTAGAGACAAATTGGTTGCCGCTTACTTCTAAGTATCACTATATTTCGTTATTCCTCTTCCTCCCGAACACAAGTGATTCATAGAGTCTTACAACTATGGATCGAGAATTATTAGAGATGGAACATGATTATGATTTAAATCTTGTCATTAACAACATATGTTGCAAACTAAACATGACTTCAAAAATAAAGATTACTTATCCATAACGTTTGTTTTTCTTTTTATCATTCAGGTAGTTGAAGATACTAGGGTTTTGAATTTATGTTTTGTTATGAATTCATTTGTGATTCCCCATTGTTGTTTCCATCTACCCCACCACATCTAATAACATCCCCGAATGACCTTGAGATTAGGGGTGTTCAAAACCGGATATCCAAAATTATATATTTTATATAAAATGGGAATAGACGATGTAACACCCTGACCGGAGGCGGAAAAGTCAAAGGGCATCACGAAACTTGATAGAATGCATTTGAGCACATGGAGATTTAATTAAGTTGAAATATGATTAAGATTCAATTAAATAGATTGCATTCAAATCCAAAAGGAATTCTTGAACATAAACAAAATACAATATAACAAATAAATCACAATTACATTTGATTTCGGATTTAATCTAAGGCATAAGTCTTGAATCAATCCTATATGAAACATTCTTGCAATCATAGCATCATGCATTGTCACCTGAAACATATGTTAGGGGTAAAAAGATCAACAAAGGTTGAGTGAATTCATAGGTTTTGTTTTGCAAAACTTGTTAATGTGATATAAATAAAGTTTCAACAAAAGTGGTTCTCGATATGTCTTTTTAGCATAAGAGTAATACATGTAGTCACTTAGTGGTACATTCAAACCTATGACGATACTCGGTAATATCATCCATCCTTCCTTGTATGTATGTATGTATGTATGGTTCCGAACAACAACAACAAAATTGCAAAGTTGGAAGTTTGGATGGGGTGTCAATCCTATAGCGCTATAATACAACTGATGGGCTTATGCAAGTTGATGAATGTAAACTTCTTAAAGCAACAACAACAAGTATTAAGCAAATGCAAAGGCAATCGGGGGAAACCACAAGATAGCAAATAGTTTGTATCACATTGTAACATATGTATCATCCCAAAAAAATAATGTAAAAAAAAGGGACTACGAACTCACCTTGATTCCGGGTAAGTCCAAACAAGTATGCAAAGTGTGAGAGTTCTTGGAATTAAGATTCCACGTCACTCTAATTGATTGAACATGCAACAATATGGAATGCGTATCAACAATAATGTTTAATTGGACAATTGAAAATCCTAAATCTATATGATTTTGTAATGTTTTGTTTAAATGGTAACTATGTGGTTCGGGTAATCCTAACAGGAGAACTTGGAAAAATGAATATGATGTAAATGAATTATTTATGAAAAATATTTATTCAAAAATATGTAATTGATTTAATATAAACATTTGTAATTGATGTGTGCAAAATGCAACATATAAATTACATCAAATAAGGCATAAAACTAACCCTTTTTAAGTACTAATATTGGAAAAAGAGTGTTTTTGTCTTCCTTTTGTATTTTCAGGATTAAATGAGCTCAAAAACGCAAAAGAAGCAAAAAGAGAGCTAATTCCAACATAAATACAAGGAAAGGAACATTAGTGGAATGCCCGACCCCTCAACGACACCTTCCAAAGCAAAATAGAGAAGGCAGAAGTCTGAACACGCCCCGTGCTCAGCCAGCACGGGGGCGTGCCCAAGAAGCAGCAGAAAAGACAAATCCATAGAAGCTTCTATTGCCCACCACGGGGCCGTGCCCAGCGGACACGGGGGCGTGTCGAAAGTACAGCAGGCGCATTTATTGTAATTGCGAATTACAATTAATGAGGAGAGAGAGTGTCAGACAGGCACGGGGCCGTGCCCAGCGGACACGGGGCCGTGTCCAGCTCTCTGTTCAGCCTATAAATAGGAGTGCTTGGATTCATTTCATCTCATCCCTTGGCACACCACCTCTCTCACACTTCATCCACCACCCACCACCATCACAACACCATCATCCACCACCATCATCCATTGTCCATCGTAGAGTGTGTGAGTCGTCTCGGGATCCAAGATTGATCGTAAGAGTTCTTGACAATCAAGGCCATGTTTGCCTAAGTCTCTTACATCACTTGGTGAAGACAAAGTGTCTAGTATAATACTTTTTATTTCTAATCTTTTGCACTTTTTATTTGGTTTTGTATTAATGACTTTAATAACTAGTTACTTATGTTGAAGGTGATCTTTCCTTATCGTTTGTCCGTGGTGTCTTGGCATTATTTTACTGTCTATATAAAATAAAGGATTTTCACCATTCATATCTCCACGGTCTATATGGAGGTATGTTGGCTACCTGGTCGGGGGTTAAGGGAACGGTTTGGTAAAGGTCTTGCCATTGTTCAGCGTTTAGAGGTCCTGCAATGGACCTGGGTCAAATTTAGTAGGACCTCCTTCAATACTTCACGGTATTGGATGGCGGGGGTCCAAACTCTTTGATCCCCTCATAAGTTAACTACTATTAATACTATAACCCGGCTATTTAGGACTGTATCCCTGCTGACTCAGACTACTTAGCCGAGGGTAACGTCACCGCCAAAAGCGGGGCCTACCACAATACTGCATTAATAACTTAATTCATTATCTTCCAATAATCCACCCTTTTAGGATTGTATCCTTGCTGACTCAAACTACTGGGGTGAGGGTAACGTCACCTTCAAAAGAGGGGCCTACTACAATAACTAAGATAATCTCTTAATTATGTGCAAAAGTGCAGAAATAATCAAAGGTTATACTAGATACGAGTCGGAACCAAGTGATTCATCTTGTCTATCTGTTTTTATTTTTATTTTCAGCATTTTAGTTAGTTTTTATTTTTCTTAGCTTAAAATATTTTTCTAAACTTTTATTTTTGATTAGACGTTGAGGATAAACCGGTATTAAAAGCTCTTGTGTCCTTGGACGACCTCGGTATCTTACCAACGCTATACTACACTCAACGATGGGTGCACTTGCCCATATGTGTGTTTAGTGTTAGTGAAATATCGTGTTTTATAAATTTAAAACTTGGCTAAAATAAGTGTTAAAAAGGGCTTAAAATATACACCTAAAATATACGACACTTTCACACACATCAAGTTTTTGGCGCCGCTGCCGGGGACACAAGGATTTTAAGAAAGTTAGGAATCAACGGCCTAATCATCTTTTATTTTTCTTTTTAATTTTTTAGGATTTTCTTAGTTTTTCAGCTTCTGCAGAGCTCAGCACGGGCCGTGCCCGCTGAACACGCCCCCGTGCTCAATCATTGGAACTGGCAATCCTGTTTTACGTCAGACTGTAAGCTGAACACGGGGCCGTGCCCACTCAACACGCCCCCGTGCCCAAGTTTCAGTTACTGAAAACAGAACCGTTAGATCCCGGCGGTTGGTAATTTCTGACATAAACATGAGTGATAGTAATTGTTTTTACTTTCGGCACTCTTATGGTACGTGGTGTCAATTATGTGGTGGCAAACATAAAGAAGTAGAATGTTACTTTCTAAATTATAGGCCCCACTACATGGACCCACCGACTTCTTACAACCTTAAGAGGGGCGAAAGTAAAAATAAGCACTATTTCTCCCTCGAATGCGCCCAGCCAGATATTCTAGGGGAAATGCTCCTTGATGAGTTATTTCAACTAGAAAAACTAATTCAGAATTGGTTAGAAGAGCTTAGGAAGGATTTTATTAATCCACCCCAAGACGATGACCATGACGAAACGCTGGAACCGCATTCCAACAACCTCGTTGCTCCCGAAAATACCTTCGTTCCTAGCAAAGACTTGGACGATAGTCGTCCCTGTGTCGATTGTGCCGTGAAGGACTCTCCATCGACTTCGTTCGGTGCATACATAGACCTGAGCGATTCGACATACACCTTCTTTAACAAGAGCCCGGGAAAGGGTTGGACTTGTCCACCTAGAATGAAAATAGGAATTACCCTCACCGACAACCTCTTGCGTTCTCGCCTTAGTCTAGGACAATTAAGGTATCTTAGGCACTTTGGGGTTGTTCCAACCAGTCAGGAGCCACCCGATACTAACAAGTTCCTTAAAAACTAGACAACTTCATAAAACAGTCCCTCGACACGGGGCCGTGTCCAGCCAACACGCCCCCGTGTCCATCAAAAGATTCCATTCTGATCAGTACGTCAGAATACGGACAAACTGTGTCAGAATTCCACCTGCACACGGGGCCGTGTCCACTGGGCACGGGGCCGTGTCCAGGATGCTGTCGTTTTCTATAAATGCAGCCAAGAATTCTGCACATTTGGACCAACTTGGGGCAGAGATTTGCAGGAATCTTCTCTCAAACTATCCTAGGTAAGTCTAAAAGAAGGTTCCAACAACCCATTTTGTCCTTTCCTCTTTTAGCCATTTCCTTCTTCTCCATCTTTCTCCAAGAACTACCATTGAAAGTTTGAAATTCTTCCAACTTTGTGGTAGGGATTTATGAGTTTTGTTCAAGGAATCTTGGTAAAAACATGTTATGTAACATTGTTTTAAGTTATTAGCAACTAAAAAGACCCCACAAGTTCCGAAAATAACTTAAAAATCCAAGTTTCCTTGCTCCGAAATTCTGCAGAAAGATGAACACGGGGCCGTGCTCATTGAGCACGGGGCCGTGTCCGATAACTGTTTCATTAAATAAACTCTTTCAGTTTATTTTTCGTAGAATGTCGAGTGAAAACAGCGAAACATCTTCTGTGCATTCGTCAAACAGCCGAAGAGGAAGAAGACCCTCCATTGAAGCTACACTTGTGCACTATGTGGTAGCATTAAGGGAGGCTCTCGACGAAATGACTTCAGTAGAGGAGGTCCTAATTGACCGTATTAACGATCTTACGATGGAACTTGAAAGCAGCTTCCAAGAAATTAACCTCTTGCACCAGAGGTTAAATATTCTTGTAGCACCTCCGATGGAACCAGTCCTCCCTCAACAGGATTGGAACCTGGCACTCGGAATCAACAATCCTACCGGGTGGGAAGACTTTCCGGCGGAACCTCCCGTGGAACACCAACAAGAGATCCCGGTGGAAGTTGAAACTCCTCAAACTAATGCCAATGAGCCTTCTTTTCTCCTTCCAAGGGAGGTGGAAGAATGGCTCGCCGACATTTGAAGAGAACCGCACGCGGAAGATGGAGTTCAAAAAGGCCTTGTTTAACCAAGATTAATTACTTCTTGGAAATTTTGCTAATTAAAATAAAGGCTAGGACTCCATGGTTTATTAGTTTCTTGTTTTATCTAGTTTAATTTAGGATTATGTAAGTTCTCTCTATGATGAAATGAAATGATGGTTTTAAGGTTTGGATGGTTTGTAATGAATAAAGCACACTCATGGTGGTAAAGGATGAAAAGGGGAACGAGAAAAATGACCCCATGCACAAGAACAAGGCAACCCGACAATTCTCTCCAGTCCAGAAGGCTCAACACGGGCCGTGTCCACCCAACACGGCCCCGTGCTGGACCACCTGCAGAAAAACGCCCAGTTCAGGTACCTGGACACGGGCCGTGTTCACCCAACACGCCCCCGTGTCCAGACTTCTGTTTCTCTTATTTTAATTTTGTTACTGGCACTTGAACACGGGGCCGTGCCCGGATAACACGGGGCCGTGTTCAGTGCCCAGTAACACAAATTTTTTGCTTTTTAAACACTATTTTACACATCTAATCAACCTAAAAATTTATTTTTGGGACACATTGAGGACAATGTGTAATTTAAGTGTGGGGGGGGGGGGATGCTAAAACCTTGAATTTTTGCAAGTCCTAAATACAAGCCTTACACAAAACTCTGTTGGAACCGCTAATCACCCCAAATTTTTTCAAAAAATTTCATTTTTTTACTTGTCTAGGTTTAACTCGGGAAATTCAAGTTCTCAAAAAGGTTATATTTTTACAAATTTACAACCGATAGCGTAGTGATAAAAAGAACCAACATAAGAAAATTATGAAAAGGCATGACAAACTTAGTTAAAATTTGATTATATATACTTGATCACATAAAAACCCATTCCCACAAAAGTGAGTTTTGAGCCTTTATTGAGCACAATTACATATCATTAAAACTAAATGCTCATTTTTCGTTTCTTGTGTGAATAGCCGCTTGGTTCTTACGACTCTAGAACTTGCCATGACGATACATTCCCGGTCCTTATCAACTTAAACCCGAGTAAGTAAATGATGGAGGCATTAGGACTAACCCTTTTTATTTCTACACCATTATTTTTCTTTTTCTTTTACCACCTACCCAAAAATCACCCTAGTTAACCCCTTTGAGCCTAAACCTTTTCATTTCATCACCCAAACCAAAAACCCTTTTACCCACCAAAACCTTTTTCATTTTTAACCCTTTGTTTTAGTAACAAGTTCGGTTTTTCGTAAAAAAAAATTAAATAAAAAAAATAAAAAAAAATGTGTTGATGATGAAGCAAAAAGAAAATAAACAAACAAGTTTATCAAAAATAACTTTGTTTGAATAAAAGCTTCATGAAAAAAAAAATCTTACGAAAACTGACTCTTGTTACGCTTTTTCGCCCTTTTTCTACTAACCACTAACCACCATCCCAACCACCTACCTTTAACCCAAGCCTAACCCTTAACCCACAAAGTCCTCTTGATATTTACAAAGGTATAAAAGTTAAAAAGGAGGAGGATTGATTGCTTGGCAAGCTTATGGTAGGAATAAGTCCCATGCCGCTCTCGAGTGATTCACTAAAAATACACCTTCGGCCGAGTGTGAGTGACTTCTCCCGTGAGGTATGTGAACTTGTATATAAATGGAATTTTAAAAAGGCATGTTATGCCCAAATAAGTAATTTCTCCTATGAAACGTTCTAAATAAATCATTACGAATAGGATTGTAAATAAATAAAAATAAAACCCAAAAAGATCTTGGACGTCCCGACACTCTACGACAAGCTCAAAACCTTCTCTTCTACCTATTCCATTTGGGAGTGTAAGCCACATATTAAAGAGTTTTGCTTGAGGACAAGCAAAAGTTCAAGTGTGGGGGTATTTGATGTGTGCAAAATGCAACATATAAATTACATCAAATAAGGCATAAAACTAACGCTTTTTAAGTACTAATATTGGAAAAAGAGTGTTTTTGTCTTCCTTTTGTATTTTCAGGATTAAATGAGCTCAAAAACGTAAAAAAGAAGCAAAAAGACAGCTAATTCCAACATAAATACAAGGAAAGGAACATTAGTGGAATGCCCGACCCCTCAACGACACCTTCCAAAGCAAAATAGAGAAGGCAGAAGTCTGAACACGCCCCGTGCTCAGCCAGCACGGGGGCGTGCCCAAGAAGCAGCAGAAAAGACAAATCCATAGAAGCTTCTATTGCCCACCACGGGGCCGTGCCCAGCGGACACGGGGGCGTGTCGAAAGTACAGCAGGCGCATTTATTGTAATTGCGAATTACAATTAATGAGGAGAGAGAGTGTCAGACAGGCACGGGGCCGTGCCCAGCGGACACGGGGCCGTGTCCAGCTCTCTGTTCAGCCTATAAATAGGAGTGCTTGGATTCATTTCATCTCATCCCTTGGCACACCACCTCTCTCACACTTCATCCACCACCCACCACCATCACAACACCATCATCCACCACCATCATCCATTGTCCATCGTAGAGTGTGTGAGTCGTCTCGGGATCCAAGATTGATCGTAAGAGTTCTTGACAATCAAGGCCATGTTTGCCTAAGTCTCTTACATCACTTGGTGAAGACAAAGTGTCTAGTATAATACTTTTTATTTCTAATCTTTTGCACTTTTTATTTGGTTTTGTATTAATGACTTTAATAACTAGTTACTTATGTTGAAGGTGATCTTTCCTTATCGTTTGTCCGTGGTGTCTTGGCATTATTTTACTGTCTATATAAAATAAAGGATTTTCACCATTCATATCTCCACGGTCTATATGGAGGTATGTTGGCTACCTGGTCGGGGGTTAAGGGAACGGTTTGGTAAAGGTCTTGCCATTGTTCAGCGTTTAGAGGTCCTGCAATGGACCTGGGTCAAATTTAGTAGGACCTCCTTCAATACTTCACGGTATTGGATGGCGGGGGTCCAAACTCTTTGATCCCCTCATAAGTTAACTACTATTAATACTATAACCCGGCTATTTAGGACTGTATCCCTGCTGACTCAGACTACTTAGCCGAGGGTAACGTCACCGCCAAAAGCGGGGCCTACCACAATACTGCATTAATAACTTAATTCATTATCTTCCAATAATCCACCCTTTTAGGATTGTATCCTTGCTGACTCAAACTACTGGGGTGAGGGTAACGTCACCTTCAAAAGAGGGGCCTACTACAATAACTAAGATAATCTCTTAATTATGTGCAAAAGTGCAGAAATAATCAAAGGTTATACTAGATACGAGTCGGAACCAAGTGATTCATCTTGTCTATCTGTTTTTGTTTTTATTTTTATTTTCAGCATTTTAGTTAGTTTTTATTTTTCTTAGCTTAAAATATTTTTCTAAACTTTTATTTTTGATTAGACGTTGAGGATAAACCGGTATTAAAAGCTCTTGTGTCCTTAGACGACCTCGGTATCTTACCAACGCTATACTACACTCAACGATGGGTGCACTTGCCCATATGTGTGTTTAGTGTTAGTGAAATATCGTGTTTTATAAATTTAAAACTTGGCTAAAATAAGTGTTAAAAAGGGCTTAAAATATACACCTAAAATATACGACACTTTCACGCACATCAGTAATAATAAATCAAATATAATTAATTAGTATGATTAAATAACATAATTAAATATAATGATCATTGGCCAAATGTTGTACAAGTGATGTAATTAATTTATAAAAATTATAAATTAATTTAGATGGTTAAAATATATATTATTTGTTAAATAATAAATATTTGGTTTAAAAGAATAAATATGATAATTATATGATTAATTATCAAAATAATAATATTAAATCTAAATAATTAAAAATAACATTTTTAATTATTGAACATATAAATATCTGATTTAAAGTAATTATCATGGCATAATATATATATTTTTTGAATAAACAATTATTTGTAGTTTCAAAATGAAATAACATGATAATTATCTAAATAATTATCTAATTAATTGATTTAAATCAGAAAAATTAAAAATAAAATTTTTAATTATTAACATACAATATTACGGATTTATAGTAATTATTAGGGCCTTTAAATAATTTTATATGAATAAATGGAATAAAAATGGTTAAAGTAATAATAAACAGTTTATAGAGTTTTAATTATTAAAAATAATATGTAAATCAGTTTCTGAATTTTTATAGACTCGGAAAAATACCCCTAATGTCATAAAAATATTTTCAGCCAAAATTTTATATAGCTATATAATTTAACTATATTAAATTAAACCATGTAATTAATGTGATTTAACTGATTTATTTATGTAAAATAACCTCCAATTAATCAAACAGTAACTAAATTTATTTATACTCAGAATAATGCATGTAATATCATAAAAATAATTTTGGACACAAATTACATAGTTATATAATCTAGATTTATAAAATTAAACTGTACTTTAAAGTGTAATTACTATTTTAATTACATAAATATCAAAATTATATGAAATATCAGTAACAAGATTATTTTTATAAAGTTTACCACTCAAAATAATTATCATAAAAATTTCAGTAATTAACTCATAAAAATCGATTTATTATAAATTTTTAAATGTTAAATCTGTTTTAATATATAAAAATTAGTTTTATAAATACTTTGACTAAAATTATATTTTGAGTAAACTGTCATTTTGGTCCCTGTGGTTTGGCCAGTTTTGCCACTTTAGTCCAAATCTCAAACTTATTACATCTGGGTCCCTGTGGTTTGCATTTTGTTGCCATTTTAGTCCAAATTTCAAATTTAACCAGATTTCCCATTAATCAACTGCTATTTTGTCTTTACCCTCAAGGGCATTTTGGTCATTTTAGATTTATTATCTCTTTATTATAACTCAATTATAATAAAACCCCTTATCATCATCATCTTCAACCTATCTCTCAAACAGGCATCTCTCTCTCTCTCAACATAAATCATCTTCTTCAAAGTTCCCAAACCACAAACCCACCCTTTCATCTGCAGACCAGTCATCATCTTCATCATCGGCATCATCCTCATTTGGGTCTATTTTGAGTCGTGTTGATTCTCGACTTCGTGTAGAAATTTAGTGTTTGTGTCGGCTTTAACTCACCAACCGACAAACACTACCAGCCCTAATTTAGTTGTGTGAGTTGGTTCTCATAGTTATGTTACAGGGGAGGTGTATATATGTGGAATGTCTTCCCAAGAAGAGGTTCCGGACGACCCAGAGCAGATCGAACCGAACCCAGATTCCATCAGGGTGTTAAAACGGGTAGCTGGGACGGTCTCCAGCCATTTAGGGGAAGAAAGCCGGGTGAAAGCCGAGCAGGCATGTTTCCTGCCTTGCACCGACGACAATATTCCTGTGATCGGTGAGATTCCGGGCATGAAGGGATGTTATGTGGCGACAGGGCACAGCTGTTGGGGGATACTTAACGGTTCAGATCTGCTGATGCTTCCACCGTTTTTCTCGAATTTCCCATTTTACAAGAAGCCCTAATTCCAAAAATCATGAGGATCTGGATTCGTATTTTAAAGGTTAGTGGTTGTTGATTTGGATCTGTTTGTAATAACATGAACTAACCGATTAGACGAATAAAACCGCTCCGGTTACGTCTGGAACGACGTATCGACTGTTCTCTGGCAACAGTTTTCCGGTGGGACTTGCAGAGACGAACAAGAGGTTGTTTTCGAAGTGTTTGTGTGATGTGAAGGAAGTAGGAGCTTTGTGGAGGTTAGAGGGACTTCTTTAACACTTCCATTATACACAATTCGACCGAAATCAGTGGATTAGACCCACTTTAAATTTTTAAATGAAACTTTCGGTTTAAAGGTGTCAAGCATCGAATTTGGTCCGTTAAATGGGTGAATTGGTTGGCAAGGGGTTGGGTTTAAAGTAGGTGATGATTTCGGAGAGGTTAAACAACGGATCCAGTGATTTTTGACTAAGTCCGGCGACTGGTCTCGATCAGGTTTGAAATATATTATTTAATTTGTAAAGTGTTCATAAATATAATACCATTTAACAATCAACACATGTGGCTGGTTAGTCCAACCGGTTTGTGTGCGTGTTGAGTTGCAAAGAGACGCGGGTTCGAGTCCCGGGTCACTGCCGTTTCGTTTGATTTAAAACCTTTTTAATTTCCAAGTTTAATTAATAATAATATTAAAATCCAAGAGTGTATATATAAGAATTAAAATCTAAGATATATCAGCTCCTGCCTGCCTGGGGAAAAACTGGCTAAGACACTTCGGTTTCAAACGCATGGTCACGAGTTCGAATCCCGCACACGATCGATCCGAAGGGGTTTTCCCCTTTATTTCCGATTTTTTTGAAAAGTTACACTAAGGTCCCTGTAGTTTCATAATTTACAAAATTGGTCCCTGTAGTTTCATTTTTTACAAAACTGGTCCCTATAATAGTCAGTTAGTTACACTAACTGAGTTAAACTTTTATTGAAGAATTTATTATATAGGGACTAACTCAGTTAACATATTTCAGTTAAATGAGTTAACTGAGTTAAGCTTTAAAGAAGGAATCCTTATATAAAAGTTAACCCAGTTAGGATATTTAGTTAAAATGAGTTTAAGAAGTTCAACTTTAGTCCCTAGAGTTTAAGTTTGAGAAAATGACAATTTAAACCCTGGACTTTAAAAAAAAAATCAAATATCTATATTTATTTCTTTTATAAAATAAGTTTCAAAATTACAAAAAGGACCCTAAACTTGTAGTTTGAAATAATTGCATCTTAACCCTCGTATTTATATAGTCACAGAAATGACAATTTAGTCCCTAAACTTTGTACTTTCAAATAATGACGGTTTTAGTCCTCGAAATTAGAAAGTAATAATTTCAAGCAAGTTTCAAAGAATGTCCAATAGATCCCTCAAACTATAGTTTCCCAAAAATGTCATAATAAGCCCTTATGGTTCGTGTAGCCTTGTTTAATGGTATAAAGCTCAACAAATTTGCAATTGTTTCACGTGTTTGTATTGGTATAAGCATGTATAAGCACAAAGCAAGTATGTTCCAATAAATTTCGTTCCAAATACAGTATTTGTCACAATGTAAATCAAACAAGTGCAAGTATGAAAACCAGGATGGTTACAGATGAGTCAAAAGTCACTAAAAGTGTATTCAAACAAATAAAACCTTCTCAGTCATTTCATAAAAATTTAATATCATTATTAAAACAATATACTTAACATTTTCATTACCTTTTCTTTTTGAAGTGCTTGAAGATGATCATGAAATTTTTTCAACTTCTTCAAGGATAGATCAGATTCATCAACTTTAAAGCTTTGTGTAAGCTTATCACTCCCCGCAATTTCCACACATATTTTATGAATTTCTTCTGATTTGATCATATCTTTTTCAGGTAGATGTTATATGATATTAAAAAACTATTAAACTACCAAACGATTTGTCAATTCAGTTGCTATATATTCATACAGAGAAATTAATTAAATACGTACGCAAAACGAACGATAATCAGAGTGGAGAAAGGAGATGTAATACCTTGAAGAACAACGCAGTCGTCGATGAATCGAGTTGAGCCTTCTGCCATCTAAGAATTTTCGAACTAAGATTCATTCAAAAAAACACAACTTCTACTCCTCCCAGATCTGAAATCACGATTCACATATCATTTTGCTTCAATATCAGATTAAAAAAAAAAACAATTCTTGTTTTTCTATCAAATTTCATTTGCTAAAAAAAATTGGATATCAATGAATAATATATTCAAACTTATCAGCAAATGTTATCAAATCAGATCGAAATTCATCAAAACTTAACTAAATCAGATCGATATTCGATTTTTCGAATATTTCGGATCGGATTTTCGGATACGGATAGTTTTGAACACCCCTAGCTGCAAGATCTTGATGCTGAAGATGGCAAGAAACTTGTCAGACTTCACATGTCAAGTTTTTTACAGATAGAACGTTTAGGCCACAAACAATGGAAGAAGAAATTTCACAAAATAAGTTAGGACATAGAAGTGACAAAGTCTATTGTGTGTGGATAAACTGACTTTTTCGGCTCGGTTATGGTTACATGCATTTACAAAACCAAATTAACAAAGGTAAACCAATGTTTAACCAAACCGCCATACTCAAACATCTACAGTTCACACCAACGTTTTTAAACCCAGACCAGGCCGGCCGGCCGGGATCCGGAAGGTGCAGCGGGCCGGTTCAAATAGTTAGGTCGTTTCAACATTGACCCGGGGGTCGGGCCAGGATCCGGCGGTTCTTCACAAAAGGTCGAACCGGCTCTCAGGGGCGGTTCTTCACAAAAGACACAGAAAGGAAAGCAAGAATTTTAGTGGAGATGTGATTCTTTAATGGAGAAAATTTGATGAAGATGTCAAGCTTCAATAGAGAAAATTGATGAGGAAGGTGAAGTTAAAAAGAAAATGGAGTAAGAAGAAGATGAACGGGGAGAGAGAGAAATATATGGAGAATACAAAAATCTATCTGTTATGCTTATTACAAGTTTCAAATAAGAGTTTATATTAGTCCCTTTGAATTAAATTTACATTTAAAACCTGTAAGTTTCATTTAACTTTATACAACCATGGAATTGACATATCTTTTTGCCATATTAGATATTACTTATAACTAATTACATTTTAAACTTGTAAGTTTCATTTAAATATTTTCTATGTTTTATATATATTTTTATATAATTTATGACGTAATCCGGGTCTTAAATCAGGTCGAACCGGTCGGACCGGTCCGACCTTTGACCCTGTAAGACGACCGGGTCGACCTCCGGTCCGGTTCTGAAAAAATTGGTTCACACACTCCGCCCAAATACATAGAATTTCTTGCTGATATAGAAATTCTAGAGGCTCAACATCAAGTCCTGACCGCTTACTCATAAATTTATATTTGAAGTCCTAAACAGTCCAAAGTTAAGTAGTCGGGACAAGATTGCCAGTACTAGTTTTTAAGTATATACTAGAATGTGTGGGAGTAAACATCCAAAAAAATTACAGGAAAAAAGATATAGAAAAGCAAGTAGTACTTCAAAAACTCTAGAGGCTCAAAATGAATCAGAAAAACAAGTAGCACTACAAAAACTCTAGAGGCTCAACATCAATTTCTACCCCAGACACGTGTGGGCGCATAAGAGACCTTTAAACATCCCCAACTTTAGATCCTCCTCAACCATGCTTTTTATGCTCACCTTCTTCAGCTTAGGAGACATGGGCAAGATAAACTTCACAAACTACAACTGAGGCTCCAAGTTGCTAAAATACATTCTTCTTCAATTCATTAAGATGCTCCAACCAAACATCTAATAGATGCTGCAACTAAACATCTGAATGATATTTTTCATATATCTCAGGGTTGTTTATCAAACCAAAAATATCATGAAATGGGTCAATCTGCAGGAAGAGTCGTTATTTTTTTTTTTGTGTCAATGTATTTTCACATGAGAATAAAAACAAATAGGAAAAAATCAGACATCTAACTCAATTTTCACCAAGTTCGGTGAGCTTTTGATCAAAACAGCAAGAAAAGTCAGTCCATAGCCGTCATGAAAAGACATTTCATCAAAACGAAAGTATTTAAGGTGGATTAGTGAGGTTGGAATCTCTTGTGGAACCAAGAATAGAACAAATCACTTGAACCGAATACAGACCAAAACAATTACAACCAACCAAAGTTAAAAAAAAAGAACAAAAAGTAAATAAAAATCTTTTGGTTATACAAAGGTGGATAAATATTACCTGACTGATCTCACTCCAAATAGTCAGATGTTCAATCACAGGTAAACGCTCGAATAACTCAATCATGGTGGATTTTTCATGTTCTACTCAACCTGTTCTTCGTGCATAAACTGCAACAACTTATTATGTTCAGACAAGTTCCGAAAGGCCAAAAGAATGAAAAAGAACGTACTTACCATACTAAACCTCTTAAGTTATGGAGATTTAGATAAAAGATGTAGAAGTGTTTTTATCAAGATCCTTACACGATCTAAGGATAAAACTGTAAGGCTACTGAATCCATTGAATATCGGTTGATAATCAAGACAACACCAACTGAGATATAGTTCCGTTAAGTGATGCAGTGAGAAGATGGAGAAGGGTACATTATACGAACTAGAAAGATAACTAGATTCTTTAAACTCAAGTCTTAACTTCTTGACATGATGGTTTCCTGACAAATAAAGTATTATTCGATCAAGTTCAAAAGAGGGGTAACCATCATCTTCACCCATATAAAGGGTGAACTAGTGTGTTGGATCCTCGTGCCGTGACATAACTTGGTGTATAACACTAAAAAATTTTCTTGTCTCCATCATTTACCCTCCATTTGGGAGAGAAAAATCAAGTTTAGGAATTTTGGTCCATTGGTACCTCCATTCCTTTGAGAGGACACTTGTCCTTGCGGCCTCTTTGATTGGTAAAAGACACAGGAAGGTTTCTATTATGGTTTGAGGAAGCGTGCTGATTAAATCCAAAGACAATTCTTTAGCTTTCATCTCAAGAGTGTTTTTGTTGGATCGATCCTGCAAAAAGTAGTTATTGTGAAGGTCAATTTAAGATAAAATCTGTTAAGGGATAAAACATATGGTTATACTACTAAACATTTTTGCAATTATTAGGAAAATGTTGATAAACTCAAAGCATGCACCCACCCACCGGACACCAACACAAACACACATCAATTAGTTTTTTCCCCGGTTTGTATATGATGCAATAAGGAGTCTGAATTCAAAGTTGTGGTTAGGTAAGGCTGCAAGTTAGGTCACTAACTCCACCTTCATCCATGACTACCACCTTCATCCAAACTAATCTTTTTGTTTTTAAAGTTGAAATATATACTATCATCACCATGTGTTTATTTTAAAGTTGATTAAGAAGATAATAATCATATTACAGATTGTGTTTGTAATCTTCTAAAGTAAATGAAACACTATTTGAACAAAGTCCATTGATTGTTATGGTTGTATACACCACAAAACTTTCCTCTTAAATCAAAAATTCATACTTATCCAATTGTTTTCTTAAAAAAATTGGCGAATTGAAAGATTACCCCAACAATTTTGACCTAGTTAAACCGAAACTCTACATGTAAAAGATGGTAACATCTTCACTCAAATTATATGTTCGAGAAAACATATCTCAAAATTAACAATGGAAAAAATGACAAAAATATGAAAACCTTTTACACATTTTTTTAATCCTTCAGCTAATTTAAACTTTGTGTTGACAGTGACAGAGCCATCACCCAAAGTGCTAGTTTACATTGTTTTGAAAGGTAAAAATACATCTAGCACGTTTGATCATAACGACATAAAAGAAAATAAATAAAATTTAAAATGGTGTGTTTCTAAGTCCATCCTAGTTGATTTCTTGAAACGTCTCATCATCAAATTCCTGCAACATATGTTAAAGTAACGATCAACACATAAAACATTGGCGAGCATACAAGTTTGGTACTAGCATATGTAATAAAAGATTGTTTTAATCTAACATGGCATAAATGTATATTAAGGCATAAAATACAAGGCTAGCATGCAATAAATACAAGTCAACCCAAAGTCCACTAGCGCAATCTTGCCATCACAATGAACAAGACCGTTATACGATTAAATACTTAATAATAACCCAACAAACGGGCCCTACTCCTATAGCGCTATACATGTTAAGGTAGGCTCGCGAAGTTAATGACAAGTATATTGCAAGAATGGCTTCTAGCATATATGTATCTTAAGCATAACATCATGACATGTATAGTTGGATTGGTTGATTGTAACTGTGAATTTGCTAGTTTGTATATGATGCAATAAGGATCCTGAATACAAAGTTGTGGTTAGGTCAGGCTAGGGGTGTTTAAAAAAATCCGAATCTGAAATTCCGAATCCGAATTATCCGAAATTTTGAATTCGGATTAGGATAGTGATATTGAAAATTTTCGGATATTTCAGATATCCGATATCCGATATCCGAAATATAAAATATTTTTATTTTTAATTATTAAATATATATAACAAATAGTGGGTGAAACTTCAAAATCCCAATTGTTTTCACTTGTTTTCCTCCGCTCACACACATTGGTGCCTCCTCTTTGACATTCAAATCTCATAAAGTCCGCAACGATTTCAATGATCTGTTAATCTTAATTGTTTCAACAAGACGACATCATGAATATGCTAATCTTCATCGTTTCAACAATCTTCATTGGTTAATCTTGTCTCGTTGCGACCGATGCAGATTCGCAGTCGTTTCATCTCGTCCATATTCGAATTGCCGGATATCCTATTTCCCGGCAGGTGGAGGCCCTATTTTCCAGCCCATGTTTACAGAAATCAAGTAACAACAGTATAGAAAATGAGTGAAAGGAGAAACTCACCGTAGATTCAGGAGAAGAAGTGAAAAAGAAGCACCAAGAAGAAACAAAACAGAAGCAGGGTTGAAAAGAGAAGATTTGATTTAAGGAACCGTACACCTACCCTTCTTCTTATGCTAAAGAACTCACCATCGACCTTGGATATATAAACTAATAATACTTGTACGTACCGTATACGAGACGTATAATACTTGTACGGAGCATACGCGATGTATAATACTTGTACGGACCGTATACGAGATGTATAATACTTGTACGGACCGTATACGAGACGTATAATACTTGTACGGACCGTATACGAGACATATAATACATGCACGATAATCATATAATACTTTCGGTTATACAATGGTGGATAAATATTACATGACTAATCTCACTCCAAATAGTCAGATGTTTAATCACAGGTAAACACTTGAATAACTTAATCGTGGTGGATTTTTTATGATGCTCCTCAACCTGTTCTTCGTGCATAAGTTGTAGCAACTTATTATATTCAGACAAGTTCCGAAAACCCAAGAGAATGAGTAAGAACGTACTTACTTGACTAAACCTCTTAAGTGATGGAGATTTAGATAAAATATGTAGAAGTCCTTTTCTCGAGATCCTTACACAATCCAAGGATAAGACTATAAGGCTATCGATATTGAATATCGGTAGATGATCAAGACAACACCAACTGAGATATAGTTCCGTTAAGTGAGGCAGTGAGAAGACGGAGAAGGGTACATTATACGTACCGTATACAAGACGTATAATACTTGTACGGATCGTATACGAGACGTATAATACTTGTACAAAGCGTATCAAGATGTATAATATTTGTATGGACTGTATACGAGATGTATAATACTCGTACGGAGTGTATACGAGACGTATAATACTTGTACGGAGTGTATACGAGACGTATAATACCTGAACGATAATCGTATAATACTTTTCAGGGTTCTGTTCTTTTATGGTAGTAAGAATGTCGCGTGGTCGCATGTTCTGATATGTCAGCTGCTCCAACGTCCTCTCTTCCACTGGAGTCAGCCTCATTAGGGACGGATGACCCTTAGGATACAGAAAGGGTTCATGGTTGTTCTTAGCTTTTTCAATCCTTAGAGTCCAAACTCATGACCTCTTTCTATATGTCCCGATCAGTTGTAACTTGCAACCGGTTTTCCCGCTTCCACTACGTTTGACCGTGGCTGTTTGCTT
Source organism: Helianthus tuberosus (assembly GCA_030545235.1). Lineage (NCBI taxonomy): Eukaryota > Viridiplantae > Streptophyta > Magnoliopsida > Asterales > Asteraceae > Helianthus > Helianthus tuberosus. Next base: position 10,807,636 of record CM060362.1, read on the forward strand.
GTGGTGGCCGACACAATCGGACGTAAGTCGTATTTTTAACGACTGGTCGCTAGGGGGTTTCTCGTAGATCGTGCGTTTAGTGACTATGGCATACCCATTGTGGCGTCCGACTACTCTTCACCAATCCACCAAATCATCCATGTTATCGAATTTCTAACGAAACACTTTGGGGTTATAAAACAGTTCTATACACGTACAACAAATAAACGTACAAATAAATGCTATACATGGTCGGTTTTAAAACTCGCTAGGTTCCTCGTCACCGTTTGGACCCCCGGGCGGCGGTCCTCCACTACCGGGCGGTGGTGGATCACGTCCGACATTGTCACCGAACCCAAAATCGTTGGGAATTTCACCAGTATAATTACCCTAATAGGCATCCAAACCCCACGGATCCTGACTTGCATCATACGCAAGACTTAAATCAAACGGAAGATTTAAATCAAAGAAGCTCGAATTGTTATTTTGAGTGATATCATACGTCGTCTGATTCGACTAGCTAGCCGAGCCACCACCGAAAAAATATTGTCGCCCCAAAACGACATTAATAACGTAACACAATTTGAATACAGAGAGAATATATAAGAAATGAATAGAAGTTGAATTAAAATGAATAAGATTATAGTCGTTTATAGTAAGTTTTGCGGAATATTACAGCTTGTCAAATTATTAATGCGCGAATCGAGGAATATTATATCAAATCATATAACTTGCACGAAAATCGATAAATCTAATGTCGAATCAAATAACTCGCACGAAAATCAAGGAATATAACGTCGAATCAAGGAATATTGCATCTAGTCGCATGCGTTTCAAGGAATATTATTTCGAGTCGCACACGTGTCGACGAATAATACGTCGAATCAAGCAATTTTTTTAAAAATAGAAATTCGATGTATACGGCCCGTATAACCATATACGACCTCGTATACATCAGACGTAAACATTATATACGACCTGTCACACCCCAACCGATGGCGGAAACATCGGGATGAGACGAACAAATTGCCCAAAACATCATAACACTATGTGACAATATAATTTAATTGAAATTTCATAGCAAGACTAAAATGTCATACAAAGATTTAAATAAAAACAACATTGTTTCAACATAACATCAAAATAACAACTACTCTAGGTGTGTTTCTAAGTCCACCTAAATCTTGTTTCTTCTCATAACATCATCTCGTCTATCAACCTGCAACATGTATTAAAATATATCAACAAAAAGTTGGCGAGTATACAAGTTTTCATACATAGCATAATATAGGATAAAAAGTTTAATGGCTCATATCCAACATGAACTACAATATGCAAGTTACTAGTATGTTGAAACGGTGTACTATATGTTCAAACCCAAGTATACAATGCAAATTTGCATATCCCAAGAGAGTAGCGGGAGGTTAACATGTTTAACTTAACAATACCCCAAGATTAATGGGCGGTGTGTTAATCCTATAGCGCTATAATTGTTAAGGTAGGCTAGCAAAGTTAATGAGCATATATCGACACAAAAAGTTTACATAGCATACAAGTCTAACAAGCATCATATAGTTTCATGTTAAGCATGGATAGAGATTAAAATTAGTTTAAGTGTTGCGTGATTTGTATAACATACATGTTGCACCCAAAGTGTAAAAAGTAAAACGGGATCGAGTATACTCGCGGTTTTGCAAGCTTTCCACTTGATAATCCCGCAAGTGTTTGTTGATTAGATTGGAGCACCAAGTCCTTTTACATGAAGAAACATAGGTGTGTGAGTATTGGATGATAACGGAAGAGTAAAGATTCAGAGTTTAAAGTACATGAAAATAGACATATGAGAAAATAATCATCTTGACACATAAGATCTTAGATGATGTAACTTAGCATCTTGACAAATGACCACTAGGTCACCATCAAAGGTTTGGTTACTTGGGTAATAGGGTATATATTATAAGTTAATAATATAATAAGAATGTCATATAAGTCAAGCATGAGGTAGGAAGATAAATCTTCCATCTAGGAACCTTTTTGTTATTTATATAAATCATGCATGAGGTAGGGAGATGAATCTTTCATTTAGGTACCTCTTGTGTTTCACCAATGCACAAGTTGTCAAAACCGGATATCCGAAAATTCGGATATCCAAAATTTTTGGATACCAGATTTCACTATCCGAAAATTTTGGATTCGGATATCCGAAACTATCTAAAATATCCGTTTCCAAAAAATCGGATATCCGATTTTTCAGATATTTCGGATTCGGATATTGGATATTTCAGATCGGATTTTCGGATACGGATAATTTTGAACACCCCTACTTGAGATTACTCACCATCTACACGTTTTTTTGTAGTTTTGTGTTAGTTGGAATTAATAGAAGTTATCAACTCATATATCGGTTATATTCCAACATTTATAAAAAAGAGGTTATTTACCAAAGGGCATTTGGCCTAGTGCTACCAAGGTGTCCCTCCTCAAGTGGTGAGGTTTCAAGCGTCTTAGTGGACAAAAATGTATAGATTTTAAAAAAAAAGGATTAGAGGGTCTATGTGTTAGATGTTCTAATAAAATGGCAGGTTATTTGGGAACTACTAAAGTTATTGTATTCTGATCAAAGACGACAACTAATGGATTGGGTGAGCCATATTCATATCCATGTCCATTTATTTTTCTTTCTTCTATCTCTATACATATCCATTTAACTTTGAATAACCCGTTTGTATTCACATTCGTTAGATCAAATGGCAAATGGATATCAATAGGCTATAAGAGTTGATTAAATAAAATATCTAATATATAATTCTTGTATAACCAGGTTTAAATATATGTAGTGTTTCGAGCGGGTAAGACGTCACTAGTTCTAAGTGGTCCCATGGTGATTTTGTGCTAGTCTCGTTTTCCCTAACTTGGATAGGAGTTGTAAAATCATGAATAACTGGTTCGAAATACCATACGGCCAAAACAATACAAACACTTTGACAATCAAGTCAATAAATCGTATATGAAGGGTAAACATATATTATTAGTATATGGGTGTCACAAGAATACAAGTAATATTGAGTCAAAATGTCATTAACGATTAGTGAGAGTAGTGGATGAGAGACTAGGAGGACGAGTCTATTTTTTAAGGAAGTTATGTGGCTCAAATCCTAAGGTAAATAAAGTAATTGCATCAATATTTTTACGGTAAAGAAAATTTATAAATGATGATGGTTAGAAAATGTTAACCAAACATCAAAGAAGCAAAATTACATGTAAAGAAGTGGGTTTTGAAGCTACTTGATCCAAGAAATGTTAACTTTTTTTTTGTTTCCGGTAACAATCCAAAGAAACGAAAAGTGTAAAATGGTATTAAAGTTAGCTCGTCTTCAAATCGTTGGCTTTAAAAATGGCTTGAAATGTGTTCTTCCATATAGTCTACCCAGTGGCGGATCCATGATTTTATTCTAATGGATTTCTTTTGATAAATTCTCTTTAATTCTCACTATTTTTTTTTTCTAAATTCTATAAGGTTCTCGCTATTTTTTCCCAACACACTGGGTTCCTAGGAACCGACAAATGTAGGCTGGATCCGCACCTGAGTCCACCACGAAGTATATACGATCCTTTCTACCACTTGTTTTTTTTTCTTCTTTGGTAACATTGATCAATCAAAAGTAAGTAGAATCCTCATAGCCCACAATTTTCTTCATGGCCGAGATAGGAACCAAGTTATTCTCATTTTTGATTGCTCTTGATGACAATACGACTCCAATCTCCATATCCTTTGGCCACCGTTTGTTTATTAAAAACTTTGAAACCATTGTCACTATTATGGCCTTCACCCACATTGTGTTTTGACATTTATAGCACCCCATATCCATTTAAGGAGTAAGGCCAAATTTAAACCATAAAGACTCCCCAAACTCAAACCACCCTTAGGTTAATCCAATAAGGCTAAACCTATTTCACCCATGACATATTCTTGTTAACCCCCCCCCCCCCCCCCCCAACAAAATCTTAGCTCTTAACCATTCAAGCAAAGTATTAACATTCTTGGGTAACCAAAATAAAGAGAGAGAGTAAGTAGATGACGAACCAAGAACCGATGTAATCAATGTAATCGATAACAAATTAGCATTCCAATTTGACAACTTGGACTTGAACTTTTGAATAATAGGATCCCATCACTTTAAAGAGGCCATTTTTTTTCTCCAACCGGCATCCCAAGGTATTGAAAAGGAAAAGCATCGATCGCCATCCCATAAAACCAGACATTGCTCGGAAGTCATTTTTCTTGACCCCAACTCCAAAAAGGTTAGATTTATTTCCATTTATCTTCAACCTAAGACTAGATAAAAGCAATCAAGGGCACAAATGATATTTGTGATATTTGTAATGTTCTTTGTGGACCAAACCTCAATTAACACCACATATAAATATAACACAACACTAAGCTATAACTAATACTATAATTAATAGTACTATTTTTAATAACTTATGTTTATTGGTGTACCTTATGAGCTTGTTAGAGAAATATTAAAAATTAAAATGAATAAATAAAAGTTTAATAAATCTATCATCTCGTCATTCCTTTACAATAATTTCGAACTATATGCAATAACTTAAATCAATTTGAATGGATGACATTATTGTTCATTATTTTTTAAAATGTTCTAGAAAATTTGGATTGTTCATAAACTTTGAATTTCTTTTTCTATTGAATTTATTAATTTAACTAGTTTATGTTAAAATAAAAGGGGATTACGGAATATAACCGAGACTACCTGCCCACATGAAGACAAAAAATAACTTTTCTGAAAATTAATTATATATTTTGTTTATTAATATATAAAGAAAGTTAATTGAATTTTCAAAAGCATATAAATAAAAGGTTTTGTGTGCTGACGTTAAAAAAAAGAATCTTTTTAGGCACGCTTAAACTAAAAGCATTTGTTATTTCCTACTACATTATGTCATTACATACAATATAGGATGTCCAATGAAAATAAGGATCAAAAAGTTGAAAAAGAGAAAAATACCGGTATGAATCGGTCGGTTACAAGGCGCTGAAAATATAGATTTTCATGTCTCTTTACATCTTTGTGGTGCAAGTGTGCAACCCATTTTCTTTCAAAGACGATCATTTGCATGCAACAAAAAAATGAATTAGAGTCGATTTTATCAATCACCGGGTCAAATTAATGAAACTTGGACCAAATGGGGTTTCGTTGAGCGTTTTTCTAAAAGTTATATGTTATGATACAATATGATAGTTGTTTGGGTGTCCTATATTGTGAGATGAAGTGATTGTGCTTGACTTTGTTGTTTTGAAACTCGTGGGAATGATTCCATGAGTCATATGATGTCGCGTTATAGGTAACTATTTAATTATTAAGATGTTATAAATACGAAACCTGTTAAGATTAAACATGAAACCTGTTAACTTTGTGAATTGTGTAGGTTCGTGTCGTGTTATCATGTTCGTGTAGAAATTGTCAGCCCTATGTAAAATACAATATGCTTTGCTTAACTACCTCGCCTCATGCTGTCGGAAAACATACAAGGTTGTTGGAACAGTTAGCGACGCTCGGCAGCTTTGCTTAACTACCTCGCCTCATGCTGTCGGAAAATTTCATATAATTCTAAAAACGTGAGAATTATATATTTACTTTAAGTATAAAATATACTATTTATATATTCTAATGTATACTCATTCAAAACTTTGGGACAATTTCGTGTATACTTTTAAAAACTTACGCGATATTATATTTACACTTCGGACTCTCATATACACTAGTACATGTTTTAAGGAAGGGGTATAAATCTCATGATATTGAAAAAGAAATATTTAAATAGAACTTCTAATAAGAATATAAGATCAATTTTTTATTGAAATTTGTTTAAAAGCCACAAACTTATGATAATGAACATATTTTTAAAAGGGGTGTTAATAATTCCACACTCTAAAATCTTATTTTCACATAGTGTATATAGTCGTATAAGGGTACACATAAAACATGTGAAAATAAGATTTTGGGGTGGTCGTATACAATGTTTACGACTGATGTATACGGGGCCGTATAAGATTATACGGGTCATATACATTGAATTTCTATTTTTTTAAAAATTGGTTGATTCGACGTATTATTCCTTGACACGTGTGCGACTCGAAATAAGATTCCTTGAAACGCATGCGACTAGACACAAGATTCCTTGATTCGACGTTATATTCCTTGATTTTTGTGCGAGTTATTTGATTCAACGTTAGATTTCTCGATTTTCGTGCAAGTTATTTGATTCGACGTAATATTCCTCGATTCGCGCATTAATAATTTGACAAGAGGTAATATTCCGTAAAACTTACTATATAAACGACTATAATCTTATTCATTTTCATTCAACTTCTATTCGTTTCTTCTATATTCTCTATGTATTCAAATTGTTTTACGTTATTAATGTCGTTTTGGGGCGACAATATTTTTTTCGGTGGTGACTCAGCTAGCTAGTTGAATCAAACAATGTATGATATGAATCAAAATAACAATTTGAGCTTCTTTGATTTAAATCTTCCGTTTGATCTAAGTCTTGCGTATGATGCAAGTCAGGATTCGTGGGGTTTGGATGTCTATTAGGGTAATTAGACTAGTGGAATTCCCAACGATTTTGGGTTCGGTAACAATGTCGGACGTGATCCACCGCCGCCCGATAGTGGAGAATCCCATCCTGGTAGTGGAAGACCGCCGCCCAGGGGTCCAAACGGTGACGAGGAACCTAGTGAGTTTTAAAACCGACCATCTATAACATTTATTTATACGTTAATTTGTTGTACATTTAATAGAACTGTTTTATAACCACGTTTAATTGAACTGTTTTATAACCCCAAAGTGTTTCGTTAGAAATTCAATAACATGGATGATTTGGTGGACTGGTGTAGAGTAGTCGGACGCCACAATGGGTATGCCATAGTCACTAAACGCACGATCTACGAGAAACCCCCTAGCGACCGGCCGTTAAAAATACGGCTTACGTGCGATTGTGTCGACCACCACAAGCAAACAACCACGGTCAGACGTAGTGGAAGCAGGAAAACCGGTTGCAAGTTCCAATTGTTCGGGACATATAGAAAGAGGTCACGAGTTTGGACTCTAAGGGTTGACAAAGCTTAGAATAATCATGAACCCTTTCTATATCCTAAGGGTTATCGTCCCTAATGAGGTTGACTCTAGTGGAAGAGAGGACTTTGGAGCAGCTGACATATCAGAACATGCGACCACGCGACATTCTTACTACCATAAAAGATGAGAACCCTGAAAAGTATTATATGATTATCGTTCAGGTATTATACATCTTGTATAAACTCCGTACAAGTATTATATGTCTCGTATACGCTCCGTATAAGTATTATACACCTCGTATACAGTCCTTACAAATAGTATAGATCTTGATACGCTCTGTACAAGTATTATATGTCTCGTATACGGCCCGTACAAGTATTATACGTCTCGTATACAATACGTATAATGTATCCCTCTCTGTCTTCTCACTGCCTCACTTAACGGAAATATATGTTGGTGTTGTCTTGATCATCTACTGATATTCAATGGATTCGGTAGCCTTACAGTCTTATCCTTGGATTGTGTAAGGGTCTCGAGAAAAAGACTTCTACATCTTTTATCTAAATCTCCATCACTTAAGAGGTTTAGTATGGTAAGTACGTTCTTACTCATTCTCTTGGGTTTTCGGAACTTGTCTGAATATAATAAGTTGCTACAGCTTATGCACGAAGAACAAGTTGTGGAGCATCATAAAAAATCCACCATGATTAAGCTATTCAAGCGTTTACATGTGATTAAACATCTGACTATTTGGAGTGAGATCAGTCAGGTAAATATTTATCCACCATTGTATAACCGAAAGTATTATACGATTATCGTGCATGTATTATACGCTCCGTACAAGTATTATACATCTCGTATACGCTCCGTACAAGTATTATACGTCTCGTACAAGTATTATTAGTTTATATATCCAAGGTCGATGGTGAGTTCTTTAGCATAAGAAGAAGGGCAGGTGTACGGTTTCCTAAATCAAATCTTCTCTTTTCAACACAAAGTTTAAAAAAGCTAAAGGATTAAAAAATATGTAAAAAGTTTTCATATTTTTGTCATTTTTTCCATAATTAATTTTGAGATATGTTTTCTCTAACATATAATTTGAATGAAGAGTAAATGATCTCTAGATCAAGTGGTGGAAGACTTGCATTTCTCTTGAGAGATGCAAGTTCAACTCCCACTTGGTGCAGAGTGAGACATTGGTGGGCAATGATAGGAGACCCAGGAAAACCTGGGTTGGATCCTTGAGCCAAACGGGTTTTACCGGTAACTTCATCGTCGTGCCTACAGGCGGGTGGGTTATTGGGTTTTCCCCGGAATTGGTGGTGGACCCGGGTACTCCCGGAGTACTCCGTTTAGTCCAGTGGGTGCCCCGAGAGTGCTCGGGATTGATTCTGTTGGCCGTTAAAAAAATAATTTGAATGAAGATGTTACCATCTTTTACATGTAGCGCTTCGGTTTAACTAGGTCAAAATTATTAGGGTAATATTTCAATTCTCCAATTTTTCATTTGCTTTATAAGATTACAAACACAATCTGTAATACGATTATTAAATTCTTAATCAACTTAAAAAAAAGTTACATTTAAACTACACATTGTGATGGTGGTATATATTTCAACATTAAAAACAAAAAAAAAAAGATTAGTTTGGATGAAGGTGGTAGTCATGGATGAAGGTGGAGTTAGTGACCTGACTTGCAGCCTCACATAGAGGTGTTCAAATTAGGATATCCGACAATTCGGATATGGACGAGATGAAACGACTGCGAACCTGCATCGGTCTCGACGAGGCAAGATTAACCGATGAAGATGTTGAAACGATGAAGATTAGCAGATCATTGAAATCGTTGCGGACTTTATGAGATTTGAACGTCAAAGAGGAGGCACCAGTGTGTGTGGGAGGAAAACAACTGAAAACAATTGGGGTTTTGAAGTTTCACCCACGATTTGTTATATATATTTAATAATTGAAAAATAAAAATATTTTATATTTCGGATATCTGAAATATCCAAAAATTTTCAATACCACTATCCGAATCCAAAATTTCGGATGATTCGGATTTGGAGTTTCGGATATTTCGGATTCGGATTTTTTTAAACACCCCTAGCATCACCTAACCACAACTTTGAATTCTGGCTCCGTATTGCATCATATATACAAACGGAAAAAAAAAACTAATTGATGTGTGCTTGTGTTGGTCTCTAGTGGGTGGGTGGGTGGGTGTATGCTTTTAGTTTATTAACATTTTCCTAATAATTGCAAAAATGTTTTTATGCCTTAATAGAGTTTATTATAAATTGACCATCACGACAACTGCTTTTTGCATGATCGATCCAACAAAACCACTCTTGAGATAAAGCTAAAGAATTGTTTTTGGATTTAATCAACACACTTCCTCAAAGCATAATAGGAACCATCCTATGTCTTTTACCAATCAAAGAGGTAGCAAGGACAAGTGTCCTCTCAAAGGAATGGAGGTACTATGTCACACCCCAACCGATTGCGGAAACATCAGAGCTAGACGAAAACGAGATTGTTTGAGACTTCATAACTTGACTAAATGTGACTATAAGTTTAACAATACCATTTCATTTCATTTCAAGTGAATTGCATTGTTTTGAAAGGTAAAAATACAACGTCTAGCAAGTTTGATCATAACGACATAAAAGAAAATACATAAAGTTTAAAATGGTGTGTTTCTAAGTCCATCCTAGTTGATTTCTTGAAACATCTCATAATCAAATTCCTGCAACATATGTTAAAGTAACGGTCAACACATAAAGCGTTGGCGAGCATACAAGTTCGGTACTAGCATATGTAATAAAAGGTTGTTTTAAACCAACATGGCATAAATGTATACTATGGCATAAAATACAAGGATAGCATGCAACAAATACAAGTCAACCCAAAATGTCCACTAGCGCAATCTTGGCGTAACAATGAACACGACTGTTATACGATTGAATACTTAGCAATAACCCAATAAACGGGCCCTACTCCTATAGCGCTATACATGTTAAGGTAGGCTCGCGAAGTTAATGACAAGTATAGTGCAAGAATGGCTTCTAGCATGTATGTATTTTAAGCATAACATCATAACATGTATAATTGGATTGGTTGATTGTAAGTGTGAATTTGCTAGTTTACATATGTTACACCCAAAGTGCCTCAAACAACTTTTTGCGAATCGAAGGCCTACGCGTCGCACGACGGGGAAGAAGGGCTAGCCCGCGCAACGCGGCGTGTTGTATTTTGGAAACTTTTGTTTGTTTATTCAAGTTTGGCCCTTGAACTTATATATCGATGTTATTTTATGCCACAACTTCATATTTTTGTATGTTTTCAAGTAGGGGAAGTATATGTATGCATGTGTTACGTATCGCGCGTATATAATTGATAGTTTGAATGTATAATAAGTCTCGATTTCACATGTAAACACGTATTTTGTGATTGTTTGCATATAATGATTGGATATGAATAAAACATGTATGTATATAATTATGAATTTCCATTAATGATTGAAGTCTCAGATTACAAGATCGGAAATGAAATACGAATACAAGTTGCTAAAAATAGAAATGCAAATACAACTTTCTAAATAAAGAAAGTATGAAAAGACAGAATGTTACATACTAATGGACCAAAATTTCTAAACTTGATTTTTCTCTCCCAAATGGAGGGCAAATGATGAAGACAAGAAAACTTTTTAGTGCTATACACCAAGTTATGTCACAGCACGAGTATCCAATACATGAGTTTACCCTTTATATGGGTGAATACGATAGTTACCCCTCTTTTGAACTTGATCGAGCAATACTTCATTTTCCAGGAAACCCTCATGTCAAGAAGTTACGACTTGAGTTTACATAATCTAGTTATCTTTCTAGTTCGTATAATGTACCCTTCTCCGTCTTCTAACTTCATCACTTAACGAAACTATATCTCGGTTGGTGTTGTCTTGATCATCAACCGATATTCAATGGATCCGGTAGCCTTACAGTCTTATCCTGGGATTGTGTAAGGATCTCGAGAAAACAATTCTACATCTTTTTATCTAAATCTCCATCACTTAATAGGTTTAGTCTCGTAAGTATGTTCTTACTCATTCTCTGGGCTTTCGGAACTTGTCTGAATATAATAAGTTGTTGTAGCTTATGCACGAAGAACAAGTTGAAGAGCATTATGAAATATCCACCATGAGTGAGCTATTCGAGCGTTGACCTGTGATTGAACATCTGACTATTTGGAGTGAGATCAGTCAGGTAATATTTATCCACCTCTGTATAACCGAAAGATTTTTATTTACTTTTTGTTCTTTTTTAGCTTTGGTTGTTGGTAATTGTTTTGGTCTATATATGGTTCAAGTGGTTTGTTCCAAACTTAGTTCCACAAGAGCTTCCAACCTCACTAATCCACCTTAAATACTTTCGTTTCAAAGAAATGTCTTTTCATGACGGCTATGGACTGACTTTGACTTTAAAATCTAGCTTTGACTTTAAAAATTTTGAGGATGTCATGCTCAAGAGTGTGTTTATACATACACCGTCCACATACCTCAGTTTTAAGCATAGAAATATGATCTTCATGTAATTTCATATACTGCTCATATAAGAGATATGAGACAAGAAGGCAGAACCTGTTAACCAGGGTTAAGAATGTAGATCTGACCGTCGCGGAGAGGGCGGATCTAGCCGTTTGTATGAAGAGACCGAGACACACTTGTGCTCGGTCCCACGGATGGCGCCAATGTCGAATCTCCAAATCCCTGAAGTCGTTCAAAGGGCTTGGCGGTACTAACCTTAGATTCGGTGAGCTCCGGTTCAGGTTCGTCTTCTCGTCGTCGTGGTGACGGTTCCTCTTTCGGGATGTCGGGTCTTGAACTGTAGCCACATGAAAATCTAGTTAGAGGGCCCGAGGGGGTTCACCCCGAGGGCACTCCGACGCTCAAGTCAGTATCTTGTATGAAGAAGATAATTATAAGTGCAAGTAAAGGGTGTAATTTAGAGAGAAGAGGCAGATGTATGTGAGAAGGAGGAGGAAGTAGTAACCTTCTTTCTGTGGGAAAAATAGGGTCTCCCTCTTCAAGAAGATGAGCTTCCTTTTTATAATAAGACACTTGGGCCATAACCCTAATGGGCTGGCCCAAGAATGGCTTATCAAGACATGGCCCACTCGAACCAATTTAAACATACCGAGAAAGATCCAAGTGGGCTCTGGCCCAGTCATCAATCTAAGGCGGTGAGCCCAGACGAGGAGCCCAAGCGGTGACCCTCGTCGTCATATACAATACGTACAAGTATTATTAGTTTATATATCCAAGGTCGATGGTGAGTTCTTTAGCATAAGAAGAAGGGCTGGTGTGCGGTTTCCTAAATCAAATCTTCTCTTTTCAACACAAAGTTTAAAAAAGCTAAAGGATTAAAAAATGTGTAAAAAGTTTTCATATTTTTCTCATTTTTTCCATAATTAATTTTGAGATATGTTTTCTCTAACATATAATTTGAATGAAGATGTTACCATCTTTTACATGTAGCGCTTTGTTTAATTAGGTCAAAATTATTATGGTAATATTTCAATTCTCCAGTTTTTCATTTACTTTATAAGATTACAAACACAATTTGTAATACGATTATTAAATTCTTAATCAACTTTAAAAAAAAAGGTTACATTTAAACTACACATTGTGATGGTGGTTGTATATTTCAAATGGTCATGCATAGTAATGTTATGACCCCGAGATCTATGGATGTAGTTTTTAAAAAGCTTAGTTTTGCTATTCAAAAAGGGGTAGCGTCGCAGCTTGTTGCCCGTTTACCAACTATCTCGATGTAAATTTTTATAATAAAAATAATAATATTTCAACTTAAAAAAAAGATTAGTTTGGATGAAGGTGGTAGTCAAGGATGAAGGTGGAGTTAGTGACCTGACTTGCAGCCTCACATAGGGGTGTTCAAATTAGGATATCCGACAATTCGGATATGGACGAGATGAAACGACTGCGAACCTGCATCGGTCGTGACGAGGCAAGATTAACCGATGAAGATTGTTGAAACGATGAAGATTAGCATATTCCTGATGTCGTCTTGTTGAAACGATGAAGATTAACAGATCACTGAAATCGTTGCGGACTTTGTGAGATTTAAACGTCAAAGAGGAGGCACTAGTGTGGGTGGGCGGAGGAAAACAAGTGAAAACAATTGGGGTTTTGAAGTTTCCCCCACTATTTGTTATATATATTTAATAATTAAAAAATAAAAATATTTTATATTTCGGATATCTGAAATATCCAAAAATTTTCAATATCACTATCTGAATCCAAAATTTCGGATAATTCGGATTTGGAGTTTCGGATATTTCGGATTTGGATTTTTTTAAACACCCCTGGCCTCACCTAACCTAACCACAACTTTGAATTCAGGCTTCGTATTGCATCGTATATACAAACTGGAAAAAAAAAACTATTTGATGTGTGTTTGTGTTGGTCTCTAGTGGGTGGGTGTATGCTTTTAGTTTATTAACATTTTCCTAATAATTGCAAAAATGTTTATTAGCATAACCATATGCTTTATGCCTTAATAGAGTTTATTATAAATTGACCTTCGCCAATGATCTCTAGATCAAGTGGTGGGGGGCTTGCATTTCTCTTGAGAGATGTAGGTTCGATTCCCACTTGGTGCAAAGTGAGGCACTGGTGGGCAATGATAGGAGACCTAGAGAAACCTGGGTTGGATCATTGAGCCAAACGGGTTTTACCGGCAATTTCACTGTCATGCCTACGGGCGGGTGTGTTACCGGGTTTTCCCCGGAATTGGTGGTGGACTCGGGTTACTCTCGGAGTATTCCGTTTGTCCGGTGGGTGCCCCGAGAGTGCTCGGGATTGAGTTTGTTGGCCGTTAAAAAAAAATTATAAATTGACCTTCACGGTAACTACTTTTTGCAGGACCGATCCAACAAAAGCACTCTTGAGATAAAGCTAAGGAATTGTTTTTGGATTTAATCAGCACGCTTCCTCAAAGCATAATAGGAACCATCCTATGTCTTTTACCAATCAAAGAGGTAGCAAGGACAAGTGTCCTCTCAAAAGAATGGGGGTACTATGTCACACCCCAACCGATGGCATAAACATCGGAGTGAGATGAAAACGAGATTGTTCGAGACTTCATAACTTGACTAAATGTGACTATAAGTTTAACAATACCATTTCATTTCATTTCAAGTGAATTGCATTGTTTTGAAAGGTAAAAATACAACATCTAGCAAGTTTGATCGTAACGACATAAAAGAAAACACATAAAGTTTAAAATGGTGCGTTTCTAAGTCTATCCTAGTTGATTTCTTGAAACGTCTCATCATCAAATTCCCGCAACATATGTTAAACTAACGGTCAACACATAAAGCGTTGGCGAGCATACAAGTTCGGTACTAGCATATGTAATAAAAGATTGTTTTAAACCAACATGGCATAAATGTATACTATGGCATAAAATACAAGGATAGCATGCAACAAATACAAGTCAACCCAAAGTGTCCACTAGCGAAATCTTGTCGTAACAATGAACACGACTGTTATACGATTGAATACTTAGCAATAACCCAATAAACGGGCCCTACTCCTATAGCGCTATACATGTTAAGGTAGGCTCGTGAAGTTAATGACAAGTATAGTGCAAGAATGGCTTCTATCATGTATGTATTTTAAGCATAACATCATAACATGTATAATTGGATTGGTTGATTGTAAGTGTGAATTTGCTAGTTTACATATGTTATACCCAAAATGCCTCAAACAACTTTCTGCAAATCGAAGGCCTACGCGTCGCACGACGGGGAAGCAGGGCTAGCCCGCGCGACGCGGCGTGTTGTATTTTGGAAACTTTTGTTTGTTTATTCAAGTTTGGCCCCTGAACTTATATATTGATGTTATTTTATGTCACAACTTCATATTATTGTATGTTTTCAAGTAGGGGAAGTATATGTATGCATGTGTTACGTATCGTGCATGTAAGATTGATAGTTTGAATGTATAATAAGTCTCGGTTTCACATGTATGTATATAAGTATGAATTTCCATTATAATCGAAGTCTCGGATTACAAGATCGGAAATGAAATACGAATACAAGTTACTAAAAATAGAAATGCAAATACAACTTTCTAAATAAAGAAAGTATGAAAAGACGGCATGTTACATACTAATGGACCAAAATTTCTAAACTTGATTTTTCTCTCCCAAATGGAGGGAAAATGATGAAGACAAGAAAACTTTTTAGTGTTATACACCAAGTTATGCCACGACACGAGTATCCAATACACGAGTTCACCCTTTATATGGGTGAATACGATAGTTACCCCTCTTTTGAACTTGATCGAGTAATACTTCATTTTTAGGGGAACCATCATGTGAAGAAGTTACGACTTGAGTTTACATAATCCAGTTATCTTTCTAGTTCGTATAATGTACCCTTCTCCGTCTTCTCACTGCATCACTTAACGAAACTATATCTCGGTTGGTGTTGTCTTGATCATCAATCGGTATTCAATGGATCCAGTAGCCTTACAGTCTTATTCTTTGGATTGTGTAAAGATCTCGAGAAAAACAATTCTACATCTTTTATCTAAATCCCCATCACTTAATAGGATTAGTCTCGTAAGTATGTTCTTACTCATTCTCTGGGCTTTCGGAACTTGTCTGAATATAATAAGTTGTTGCAGCTTATGCACGAAGAACAAGTTGAAGAGCATCATGAAAAATCCACCATGAGTGAGCTATTCGAGCGTTTACCTGTTATTGAACATCTGACTATTTGGAGTGAGATCATTCAGGTAATATTTATCCACCTTTGTATAACCGAAAGATTTTTATTTAATTTTTGTCCTTTTTTAAACTTTGGTTGTTGGTAATTGTTTTGGTCTATATATGGTTCAAGTGGTTTGTTCCAGACTTGGTTCCACAAGAGCTTCCAACCTCACTAATTCACCTTAAATACTTTCGTTTCAAAGAAATGTCTTTTCATGACGGCTATGGACTGACTTTTCTTGCTGTTTTGATCAAAAGCTCACCGAACTTGGAGAAAACTGAGTTAGATGTCTGATTTTTTCCTGTTTGTTTTTATTCTCATGCGAAAATGCATCGACACAAAAAAAATTAACGACTCTTCCTGCAGATTGACCCACTTCATGATATTTTTGGCTTGATAAACACCCCGAGATATATGAAAAATATCATTCAGATGTTTGGTTGCAACATCTGAATGAATTGAAGATTGAATATTTTAACACTAGTGTTCTGTTATGGATTTGAGATTTTTTAATCACTAGCTGATATGGTAGGAGTGAGATCTTTCTAAAGTTTAAATTGTTTGGGATGCATGTATATATGGTCAGGAAATAACCACATCAGCAAGAAACTCTATGCATTCGTGTGGAGTGTGTGAACTATAGATGTTTGAATATGGCGGTTTGGTTAACCATTGGTTTACCTTTGTTAATTTGGTTTTGTAAATGCATGTTGAAGATCCAAAAAGTGATCGGACACTGCAAGACCACGTTTAGACTTTGATAAAAACCCGAAGATCTGAACCTGCACACTGAACAAACCGTTAGGCTCGTCGCAGAGGTGGGAGGGTCACTCTGCGACCACCCTCCGGCGTGAGGATAATTATTTGCTAGAGAGAGGAAGTAGAGAGACAAAATAGGGACGAAGGTTCAGAAAAACGTACTTGTGGTGTACTTGGCGAAGGTATTTATACTAGTTGACTTTGATGACGTCACTCGATCGGGACGCACCTTTGGACATGCGTCCGTCTTCATAGCTGAGGGACGGCGCTTAGGGATATTCGTTCCTTTTGCTTCGGTCCGGACCATAGAAGAAGGTCCGGTCTCGGCGATGTATCTACACATGTAACCATAATCGAGCCGAAAAAGTTAATTTATCCACACACAAAAAAGGAGAACTAAACAAACCCGTGTTAGACCACCCGTAGTGGTAAAGTTTTAGGGCCTTTTTCCCCCTAAAACGCCCATCAACGCCAAGTTCTCCGCCCCCAAGGGCGTGTTTTACAAAATTTGGTCACAAGCGTTCTTAAATCAACGCCAAAGAGGGAATGGATTTGGCCAATCACATGCAGATTTATGGGTTTGTTCAATAAAGTATTTTTGATGTTTTTTTATTTAATTTTATTTACACCCCTTTTTAACATAATGCCCCACAATGCCCACATTCCCACTACACCCATTTTAGAAAAACACCTCATAATGTCCCATTGCTGACTGGGCTGCCACATGACGTAAAACGCCCAAGGGTAGGGCATTACCACTACACATGGTCTTATAGCCTCCACCACACACGTACTAGTGTTGAAAAAAAAGGGGCAGCCACTCCCGTGTGTGGGGGGCGAGGGTGGTGAGGGTGGCGAGGGCGAGGGTCAGTGCGGGGGCGCCGAGGGAGAGGGGCAGGTGAGGCTATAGTCGACAGAACGCAGATAGGTGTGGAGTATGTACGGTCGAGCGCCTGAACGCGCGACAGAGCGTGAGACAGCGTGTGATGCCTCCACCGGGGTTGGAGGAGAGAGTGGCTCGGGTCGAGTTGGATGTGGCTGCCAAATGGGTCGATGTATCCCGTATACAGAGGCACGTACAGTGGGTGGTGGAGGCAATTACTGTTATGCATGCTGGTATGGCCCTACCTCCACGAGCTGGCGCTACACCACCACCATCGCCGCCGCCGCTGTAGTTGTTTATTGTATTTTGCTTTTGTTGTTTTATATTTGAAACAGTGTAAATATTTATCTTATGTTTATATTTTATTTTGTTTGTTTGATGAATGTTATCGTATTGTTTATCTTATGCACATGTTTTGTTGTTAGTATATCTTGATTAATAACCTAAAATTGCTAGCGTAACATAATCGGCGACATATTACAAACTCGTAGCATAATAAAGTCGAAAGTTATTCAACACTAGTACGTGTACGTTTATCGCTAAAATAGTCGTATATCAAAAAAAATCATTATACGTTCTTTCGGTTTTATAAAATTTCAAAAAAACATTAATTTTATACGGACTGTACGTGTACGTTTATCGCTGATATAGTCGTATATAAAAAAACTTATTATATGTTCTTTTGGTTTTATAAAATTAAAAAAAAAAAGCATTTAATTATATATGGACTGTACGTGTACGTTTATCGCTAATATAGTCGTATATCATAAAAACTTATTAGTTATACGTTCTTTCGGTTTTATACAATTTAAAAAAAAACATTTAATTATATACGAACCGTATGTGTACGTTTATCCCTAATATAGTCGTCTATAAAAAAAAGTTATTATACCATACGTTCTTTCGGTTTTTTAAAATGAAAAAAAAACAATTTAATTATATACGGACCGTATAACATTATGCGGCCCACATACATATGTAAAAAAAACCTAAAACTTGATAAAAATACCCATCAAAATAAACAAGTTTGGTTGTATAAAGTTATATTGGTCGTATACACTGTATACGGCCCGTATAATGTTATACAACCCATATAAAAGAAGTCAAAACAAAACATTCCATTGCATTTAATTATGTGCAGTCACATTACATACGGGCCGTATACATGTAGGGATGTGAAAATAAGATTATAGGGTATGGAAATAGTGGGAGTCTTTTAAATTTATATTTCTGAGAGCATTCATATTAGACACTCTTTATTCATATATTCTGTATAATATAATGTAAAAAATAGAGAAAACAAAATAAAAATATCACTACATTAGAATTAGAATCTATATAATAAAAAAAGGTTTGTAGAAAGCAAAGTACAACCTCTTTATTTAGAAGTTCATATCAACCCTTTATATTCTAAGTGTGTAGGAAATAGAAAAATTTATATTATTATTCTAAGTGTATAGGAAATAGAAAAAAGTAATAAAATAAATGTATGTGATTATGATAGAGATAGAGAGTTGGATGTAGTAGATTTTTAAATGATAAATAATATATGGAGGAAAATGTGTTTTCTAGTTAAATTATATAGATGGAGATGAAATCCCCATTGTGAATGCTCTTCTTAGATTGTATGATAATTTATGACTTCCAAAACAAATTCATGAAACCTCTAATTTTGTTTCTTAAAAACAAATGTTGTAGGTAAAAAAAAAGACCTATATTATGACTTAAAAACAACATAAGATTCATCATTATCAAAAGTACAAAGCAAACAAGTGATAAATTATAAAAGCCAAAATGAACAAGTTGATTAATTTATGTCAAAAAACAATAAAAATTTACCCAAAACTCAGACAAGTTGCTTTACTAAAACAACTCTTGGTGACCAACAAAAAACCTCACAACCGTAGACGACCGCCATCTACGACAAATGTACAATATACGAAAAAATATCAAATACACAACTTTTCTTCCCATCTGTTCACTCAACCAAACAACCCATCCGAGGTTGTTGCACGACATCACACCGAAAAATGATTGTATGGCGCAAAGAATGGGCGACACATAAAAACCCAACATCAATTTCCACAAAAAAACAAAGTAGCCGCCTAGCCGGCGATGTTTCTAGAAGCTTCTTGCGTATATGCATGACGGATGATGTTAATCATGTTATGATGTAAGGAATGATTGTATTGCAAGTTGCTGTTGTGGCTGCAACGATGCCCATGTGGATGCGAACATAGCAGGCGGCAGTGTTTGTTGGAGCTGTCTTAGTAAGTTGACTATTCGGTTGATTGTTTGTTCTGTTGCCAGATCCTTGCCGGCACAAAGAATCTAAAATCGACAAAAGTTTGAATTTATATAAAAACAAAAGTTAAAAAATAAGGTTGAAAAAGTAAGCAGGTGTGAGTATTGGTTACTCAAATGACAGAAGCATCCAATAGAATTCTAGTTGACAAATGAAAGTTGTTGAAAATATAAAATAAGTATTAATTTACAAGTTAATCTATCGAAATCAAAATATGCTCTGGGTTAGTTTTAATTGTTTTAGAAAAATAGTCAACATGGCTAAACGGGTCGGATCAAGTAGGGTTGAGCATTTCGGTACTGGTACCAAAAAATACTAGTACCAAGTGGTACCGTACCTATTCAATTTCGGTACCGATTCGGTACCCACTTTTTCAGGATCAGTATATTCGGTTCAGTACCGGTTCAGTATTTTACCGATTTTTGGCGTCAAATACTATACCGCACCGAACATTTTGGGTGGTACCGTACCGATTAATTTTCGGTACCCACTTTTTGGTGTTTTCGGGATCAGTATTTTCGGTTTGGTACCGGTTCAACGTAGTACCGGTAATTTACCGATTTTTGACGTCATATACCGTACCGAATATTTTCGCTTGTACTGTACCGATTAAATTTCGGTACCCACTGATCAGTATTTTCGGTTTGGTATCAGTTCAATACAGTACCGATATTTTACCGTTTTTGGGTCTGGTATTTTCAGTGCCAATATGGTACCGAGTTCATCCCTATGATCAAGTGAGTAGATTCATACTATGTCAAAAGAGTTTTTGAACTTTTTAAAAAAAATAGTGGGTCTAACATAGTTTAGAAAAACCATTTTATTTCTACCCATTCCATTTATTTGACCTTTAGCTAGTTTTTTTATATATTTTACCCGTTTGACCCATTAACGATAAATCATATTTATTCTTAAATAATTTGCTTAAAATGTGTGTGTCTAGTAAAATATAACGATAAAAAACTATCTTAATGAAGGACAACTAACCTCAGCAAAGACAGAAACGATTTTTGGCACGTATTGGTTGTTGGGGCCCAGAAGTTCCATATCTGACCTGTAGTATAAAGTATAAACATCAGACTTTGTTAGAAGCACTACAAAAATAAAGTTTTAAACGAAAACCAAAAGAAAGCACCATGCACGTTTACCGTTCGACCATTGAACAAAGCAGTTCGTGAACAACTTTAGCCTCAATAAGATCTCCTTTGATTGGCAAACAGCTTAACCATGCAGGAATAATCTGCCAAACAACACAACATTTTAATACGAGAAAAACAGAAACCAGATTACAAAATTTACCGCTTTTAGCAACCAACTATAAGGCGCCAAGTAAATACCAACTTATATTTCGTTACAGATTTAACAACCATGTTACGGTTTATCACCGTTTACTAACATTTCAAAATTTGCTAATGTGGCCTTTTGCCCTTTTATGTCACTTAATGTGTATCCAGATGCCACATATCTTATCTGACACTTTAACTATGTTTAGATAAAAATTAGAGTAAACTGTCGTTTTCGTCCCTGAGGTTTGGTCAGTTTTGCGACTTCCGTCCAAATGTTTGTTTTCCACATCTGGATCCAAAAGGTTTGAAATCTTGCCATTTTCATCCGGCTCGTTAACTCCGTCGATTTTTCTCTGTTAAGTCAATTGTATTTTCGTCTTTTTTGTTAACTTAAAGAGCAATTCAGTCTTTTTCATTTTATGCAAAAAGACCGAATCCCCTTGAAAAGGACCAAAGTGCCCTTTAAATTAACAAAAAAGACGAAAATACCACTGGCTTAACGGAGAAAAATGGATGCAGTTAACGAGCCGGATGAAAAAGACAAGATTCCAAATCTTTTGAATCCAGATGCAGAAAAACAAACATTTGGACGAAAGTCGCAAAACTGGCCAAACCTCAAGGACAATTGATGTGGTGGTCAGCAAGGCATAAACTGGTGTTTGATCACATAAGTATGTTCAGCATATGTGGCAATTGATGTGGTGATCAGCAAGGCATAAACTGTAAGTTGGTAAATACCAATTTCAAAGAGCCCAAAACATATATGTATCTAACTAGAACAGCATACGCCTGTAAATCGTAAATGAATATATTCACAAAGTAATATAAGGTATGATCTACCTGAGCGGAGTCAATGCTGTCACGATGAAATTGACATATTTTCCCCAAAGCAGAAACCGCATTATCATATGCCATAACATTTTCAGGCTGGAGAGCATTAGGGTGTCTAATTACCACATTCAACCTTGAAAGAGCCTCTGTAAAATTAAGTTCACAACTAAATATTATATTTGCAAAAGAAGCAATTTCATATACATCCTTCTAGTATTTAGAGTTCCATGGTTAACCTCCAAATTTCTTAACGTTATATTTACCGTTTGAAACATTAAACCTCATATTTACATTCCATAGTAAATAAAATATACAGTAAGGTACGTGGATGGTCCCTGTGGTTTACCAAAATTTTGGATTTGGTCCCAAGCTTTTCAAAAGTACATGGATGGTCCCTGTGGTTTGCACTTTGTAACACATTTAGTCCCCAGCCAATAAATCTAACGCTTTTAGCAAGTCCAAGTTAGGGACTAAATGTGTTACAAAGTGCAAACCACAAGGACCATCCTAGTACTTATGGAAAAAGCTGAGGACTGAATGTGTTACAAAGTGAAACCCACAGAGACCATCCATGTACTTTTAGAAAAAACTGGGGACTAAATGTGTTACAAAATGCAAACCACAGGGACCATCCATGTACTTTTAGAAGGTTGGCGACCAAACTCAAATTTTTTGTACACCACAGGGACCATCAGTGTAGTTTACTCTAAAATATATCAGTTCCTTATTACACTATGTAAATAAACAAAGAGAGCATTATGAATATGTGCTGCAATCATTCACAAAAGTAACTTTGTTTTCCTATTCATTAATTAATTGAAAAAAGTATGTTATAAGTAATTGATTTGATTATATTATTGTAAAGTAAAACTTGGAGGGATAATAAAAAACAATAGAACTTATATATGAATATACATAATAATCCCTATATATGTCATTAAATGTACCTCCAACGAGTGGTTTTATAGCAGAACCGCCATACTCTGCACACACTCCAAGTCCATATACAGCTGCCTGGATTAAAAAAGAAAATATACATGGTTCAGATCAAAAGAAAAAAGTGAGCAATGAGACAGAAGTCACAAAAAAGTGGCCGGTAATGATGCAGACCTGTCGAACATCTGGATTCTCATCATTGCATGCTTCAAGAAGAAAAGGAAGATATGTGTCATAATACTTTAGAGCTGCTTCACGACACTGCTCTGCCACGTCATCAAAGATGCAAATTGCAATTCTCCTTTCTTCAGCTGTTTTATCCTTGCCCTTAAGATAATATTAAGGAGTCATCGTTAACCCAAAAATGAGTAAAAAGCGTATATATGAATTTTACCCCTATAAAAGAAGAGTTCTTGATAAATGGATAAATGATAACTAGCACAAGTACTTACCCACATCGGCATCAAATACGATGACATCTCATCAAAGAAAGGCAAGAAGGAGGCTTTGAATGTTTTAATCAAGGTTCCCAATATCTCACCAATCTGAAACAGAATATAAATTACCCACAAAAGCATAGAAATAGAATCATATTTTAATTCATAAGGTTTGCTAACCTTAGACCTTAAGACACGATAGCGTCAGAATATATATTTAGGAAAGTGTTTCCAACTTTCCATATAGGATATCTATTTGATTATCATTTATGATTTACCCTTGCAACAAAGCAATT
Organism: Helianthus tuberosus; assembly: GCA_030545235.1. NCBI lineage: Eukaryota > Viridiplantae > Streptophyta > Magnoliopsida > Asterales > Asteraceae > Helianthus > Helianthus tuberosus. The sequence continues at coordinate 10,831,246 of CM060362.1, forward strand.
CCCTAACTAGGGGTGTGCACGGTCGGATTCAGTTCGGTTTTATGGTAAAACCGAAACCGTAACCTAAATGTTAGGTTTTCAGTTTTTGAAAACCGTTCGGTTTCGGTTTTAGCAACGGTTCGGTTTGGTTTTTGGACTAAAATTCCGTGTTCGGTTTTTGAAACAAAATTCTGTGTTTGGTTTTTCGGTTTTTGTAACAAAATTCTGTAAGATTAAAAAATATAAAGTATAATCCAAAACTTAAGAAAACCGAAATAACTGAACCGTAACCGAAATAACCGTACCAAAATACAACTGAACGTTTGGCAAAACTCAATATAATTAAAGTTGATAGAGAAAAAGGGTTGTTGACTAAGAACCTGGTCAAAGACTTCTTCTTCTTGCTCATTTTCCTCTTTAAGCAATTCTCCTTCCTCAGCATCAAAATCTTCAGCTTTAGCCCTTTCTGCTCTTTCGGTTTTTCTACTCGAACTTGCTGTGATCACCTGCTTAATTTCATCCACTATGCTTCGCACCTGATTTTCATCTAAAAGTGGTCCAGATACCTACACCATGTTGAAAAAAAACACTTAGTTAAATGAATTTAACATATTATATGCAGTTATCCACTGTCTAAAGCTATAAAGATTATAATTAAGAATTCACATGTTTAGTGAAGGTCATATTGGCTGTGAAGCGAACAAAAATAAACTAACCAACCTGTATACATTCATTCAAGGCATCCAGCATACTTGCACAGATTTCTGTATCGGGTTCCTGCAACGATTAAACCAACACAGTGAGCACTTTTTACCACGCATAAGAATAACAAATTACTTAAAACTTTAGCCCCTCAATTTTATTAATGACATGTTTAGCCCCTCCACTTTGGTAATAACATGTTTAGCCCCTTAATTAAAACAACTTTTGCCCCTCAACTTTATTAATAAACAACTTTAGCCCCTGAACTTTAATAATGACATGTTTAGCCCCTCAACTTTAATAGTGACGAGTTTAGCCCCTTAACTAAAACATCAAACAATTTTAATTCTCGTGATTTGCTTATTTTTATCTACATTTCGATCCCGCTGCGGAGCGTGGGTGGTAAACCACAATATCTGTTAAAAAAATTAAAACAATTGTATATAATGTTTAAATTTTGTTTTTTTATCATTCTTGTTTCTTACTTATATAAAAAAGTTGACTTCTACAACTAAAAGCATACTGCTAAAGGCTGAAGGTTTCGTAATGGCCAGGTTGGGTGAGACTCGGAATGCGTTTTTATATAATATAATATATAATTAGTGAGTCAAATGTCATTACAAACTATGCTATGTCAGTAATAATCTAACTTTATGAACGAAATGATCTAGTTCGACTAACTTGGCCTGTTTGCTTTCTAGCTAACTTTTAAATTATACTAGTTTAACATGTTAAAGATACAGAACAGAACCCCAATCAACCCATATGCAAGTAAAACGGGTCAAAACTGCCAAATCTCGAAATACTGTGAAAGGAAATAACATTACCTTATGCAAAGCTTCAACCAAAGAGGGGACAATGTAATCAGACAGCTGTTTTATGTACGATTCATTACGACCTTGAGCAAGCCCTTTTTCTATGGCTAATTTTGCAGATCGCAACAACTCCGGCATGGCTATACAAATATAATTCCATTAAAACTTATTTATACATAAACGAAAATGTAAATTGTAGAAAAATTAGTAATGCAAACAAACCAAACGTTCAACAGGAAGTTCATTAATGTTCTTTTACTTAATAAATAAACAAGACTTTTGGTGTGTTTAGTTAAATGAACAAACACTAACAAGAGTCACATTTGTATATCAACACTTGTGAACATTCCTTAATACATTCGTTAATGTTCGTTTGTTTTATATGTGTATATTAAAAGCGGGTTAAATCATTTTATTTGTTTATGTCCACGTAGCATTTAAAAAAGCAAACATAAATGAACACGGACAAGCTTATTATCTTAATGAACAGACATGAACACGAAAACTCATTCCTTAATCTGTTCATGTTAGCTTGTTTGTTGAGCTAAACAAACAAGCCCTATTCATGTTCATTCAGTTTGTTTACAACCGTAGAAAGAATCATATATGACACCTGAAACAGCTGCTTTCCTAACTTCTTCATGGAAATAAAACTTGAGAAGTGGTACCAACGTTGGTGCAACCTGTTAAATATATAGATTAGCATTTATTCATACTATGACAATAAAGTGGTGTGTGGTTTGTTCAAAGGTTCTAAACGGGGTTGTGTCCATGACGGGTTGGCAGGTTCAACCCGACCCGAACTCGAAAATTGTGTCATACATATGAACCCGAACACGGCCCGAATATTCAAGGGTTGACCCGAGCACAACCCATTCAACCCGAATTTTTTATTTTTTATATTTCCGCAAAGTAATATATTATAGACAAAATTGCAGAAAACAACCTTTATGTATACCCCAAACTGCACTTTATACCTTTCACTATGAAATCCGCCAAAACCAACCTTTACGTTCATGTTTTGTTACACATCACAACCTTTACACCAAACCTAGTCAAAAAAGTCAGTTAAGTTGCCCCATGTGCGATGCATGTGAGGGCATATATGTCTTTTCCTTTGACCCCTTTTACAATGAATAATATATTTAAACCTTTTTATTTATTTCCTTCAACAAACCCCCACCTCTCTCTCTCTCCAGAATCTAAAAACCCCATCTCTCCTTCTTCCTTCTCCACCCACCACATGCTAGGAAAGGCCTCAGTTTGGATCTGTTGTTGAATGTGTGCTCATTTACTTCGATTTGGATCTGTCGATGTGCTAGGAAAGGCCTCGGTTTTTTTTTTTCACAAAATATCTCTTTTAGGATGAACTGAATCTGAATGTAAGAGCATGTAATTTGGTTATTTGTTGTTTGAAGCTCGGTTATTTTGTGTAGAAATTGAATTGTAGGCCATGAGAATGAACTTTTGGTTATATAACACTGATTATACGTTAGTTGTATTGTATAGGTCTGGCTCGTATTCTGTTTTTGAACAATGGAAACCACCGAACCGGGGTCCTAATTTTATATAAACTGTGTTTTGTCACTTCCGGATAGGTGAGAGTGTTCTCAGAGTATTTGTAAAGTTGAATTTATTTCTTCGTTCATCAATAAAAACTCATGTGATATGGAAATATATTTTAGGGAAATTGATGCATCTTCAAATGATGGAATGATCGAGTTGAAATTGGAACCAGTTGCAAACAAAACCGGAGATATATGGCATATATTTGTTCAGGTAATTACAATTTGATTCTAGAATTTTATTTGTTTCAAAAGTATCAACTCATTAACAAAATGAGAACTACTATTGTAGGAACTACCTTGAAGCAAAAGATAGTACAATGTCCAGGTGTAAAATTATTTCTGAACCATGGGATTGTGGAGGTCTATATCTTGTTGGAAAGTTTCCAAACTGGGACAGGTAAGAAGACTTATATTGTATTGGACCCTTTTGAATTCCTAATATGTAACTTTGGTCTATTAGTAAAACAAACTTGTTTTTAATTTACAGGTGGGCAGAATGGAATGGGATGTTTCGTGATGATATAAGAAGATTTATAAAAGTGAACACATTAACCTACAAAGCCATGATCCTTTTACTAATTTTTTACAGGTTTTGCTCAAGGCCAGGGGTTATATTCGTATTTTTAATGTATTTAAATATATTATTCATTGTAAAAGGGGTCAAAGGAAAAGACATATATGCCCTCACATGCATCGCACATGGGGCAACTTAACTGACTTTTTTGACTAGGTTTGGTGTAAAGGTTGTGATGTGTAACAAAACATGAACGTAAAGGTTGGTTTTGGCGGATTTCATAGTGAAAGGTATAAAGTGCAGTTTGGGGTATACATAAAGGTTGTTTTCTGCAATTTTGTCTATATTATAATTGAAATTTACTACCAAAAAAAACACAAATGTATATAATACAATTATATTTAAATTATAAAATCTTATGTCAATTTCTCTTTGTAAGTTGTGACTACAGCATAAAATACACACCCAATTTAATTTATGACATAAAACATAGTTAAAAAAATGTAATATAATATAAACGGGTTAAACGGGTGAACCCGCCAACCCGACCAGGTTGACCCGAACCCGACCGTTTAGCTAAATGGGTTCGCAGGTTCAACCTGAAACTGATCCTAAACTGTTTAGACTAAACCCAAACCCGTGAATTTCATGTTAGGTTCGTGTCGTGTTTTCGAGGCGTGCAGAAACTCACACCCCTAGTTTGTTCACCATGTATCACTATGGACATAAATTTAATAGTGAGTGGAATGCGAACACGTATGATGTTTTCACAAAGGTTACCAAATTCCAAGTGAGAATCATTTGTGCTTTAACCAAACACTATCTAAATAGTAGATAAATAGGTACGTAAATTAACCTGATCAATCCATGGGTAAAAACCCTCCTTTAACTCATCAGCATAACAACACAACATGTTGCAAGCAGTTGCTTTCTCTTCAAGAACGCTGGTTTTGATCCCGATCCTTTTGTCACCAAGTGTAATTGTCTCCATACTGCAAAGTGTGCAACTCAGTATCATTCAGATTTAAAAAACATATTAATCCAAGAAAATATGATAAAATATGATACCTTTCGTCATCTGATTCATCAATCTCATTATCAGAATCTGCTGAAGTAATGACGACATCAGGTTTGAGTTGAGCGGATTGAAGCAAAGGAGGCATAACATCGCTCATGTAAGGGAGGAAGTCTTGGCCTAAGCATTTGCATAGACGCGCCCACGCCTACGGTACAAAAGAGTGACAACGAAGAGCGATAAGCATAAGCTTATATTATATAAAGATCACTATAAATGTACGTTAAAGAAAATTAACAATAAAACGTCGTAAAAAGCCTATTGACTTCTTTTTTTGAAAAAACTAAATCCCTGAACTTTTAAAGATTAACAAAAAAAAATCCTTTTTATACAGTTCAGAGACAAAATTATATGAAAAGGAACATATTTTTTACTTTTAAAAAGTCAAAGGATTTAAACTTGCAAAAAAATGAAGATACTTTTTGTAAAAATATAAATAAATCAAATGACTTTCATCGATAAACTTAAAAGTGAAAGGGGGATTTATTCCTGCAAAAATAACATCAAGTGACATATGTTTTATGTGCAAATTTGGCAAAAGTCCATAGGCTTATTTTATTTATTTTTTTATCGACTGTCCTAAAAATTAACACCTACTTGAAGCATGTAGCTGGTAGTGGGATCATCAGTCTCCATTTGAGATCCTTGCAACGACATGAGCACTTCCATTACCTTAACAAACAATCAAAAACCACGTCTATAAGTTCCATATTATATATAAGATGAGAATGTGTGTGTGTGTATATGTAACAAACAAAAACATACCTGCTTAGCATCGTCTCTAAATTTTTCCTTCCCAACAGCCATTCCAACCAAACTAATGCATTCCATGGCTTTAGCTCGAAGCATACGATTGGCTTTATCATTTGCATTAACTAATATAGCTTTTAAATAAGGCATGACTGCATCATAGTACTTTTGGAAGTGTTCCTATTGATGTACAAAGTATAAGTGAGACATTAAACGTAAAGTAGAAAAGTTGCAAGACTAGAAACTACAAGTGATGATGTGTGAGTTACCTGTGATGAATCAGCAACAGATGCTAGAGCAGTCAAGGCCCCTTCTTGTACCATTTGCTTACCATTCTACACAAAAAAAAAAATATTATCTTATTATTTTTTAAAAGAAACTTAAGGTCATATTTTGCTCATATAAATTGCAACATACCTGTAATAATACAAGCAACTTGCTCACTATCCCATCCAAGTAAGGGGTCAAGATATCAGGGGTGCAGTTCTCGCTGAAATTTAGCACGGCTGAAGCAGCATGGGCCTGCAAAACAAAAATATATATATATATTGAAAACTGAGCCGAAGAAAAAAGCCTCCTTTTTCAATGAAGCTATATCAGTTTCGATGCCACGTCAAGTTTTAAAAAAGAAATACATGCTACAAATTCTAAGATGCCTCACAAAATAACAACAACAACAACAACAACAATAAAAATAATAATAATAATAATAATGATAAATGTATTAATAATTGCAAAAAAGAGAATGGAAGTGCATTCAAGACGTATGATGTCATTCAGATATTTAGTCATTTCTATTCATTGATTAAGAATATACCATGCACACTTACCAAAAATAGATACAAGAAAAAAGAGAACACGTGTGATGTTGCAAAAAAAAGAGGGGTACCCAATCGAATATGAAAACTTTGTAGTTAGGCAAGCGACATTTATTCTTGAGTCAGGTGTAACTCATCTTTGTTTTAAGATATATACCTAAAAAATATGGTTGCCAAAGTCGCTAGGCGCTCCCTAGTCGGTCGACTGGGGAGTTGAGAGTACTCGGCCTAGGCGGAGAGTACTCGGGGAGTACTCGGGCATGTTAAATTATAAAGAAGTTAGTTTTCAGAAATTAAATATATGTCAAATAACATAAATTTACTAATAATTATAACAAAATACGTGAAAATATTATTATGATAGGCATAAAAACTTGTTTTTATTTTTTTAAGTCAAACTCGGCCCGAGTTGACCTACCAGATCCAATTCTGGCCGAGGTTGACCACGTTTGATCGATTCCAAGTAATTAGACAGAGTTGTAGAAAGTCGCCTCGGCAGCCACCTTGTTGCGACTACTCGAGGAGTACTCGGCCTCGGAGGCCTTGTTTTACAACCATGCTAAAAATACGAATGAAATCATCTCTTGTTTAACATGCATTACAAAGTTAAGAAAATAACTTTTGTTGTTGAATGAGCATTAGTTATTTTAAACTAGTCTTGTTTAGTTTGCATATCAAGCTACAACTGAACGGCTGAACCTTTGTCTTATGTAAAAAAATATATTTAATGGACACCTAAATTCCTCCCTTATATGTGCATTAAAAAGCAAAAACGTGTTTGTTTCATGATCATAAATACTAATTAAACTAAGCTCGCTATATTTTACACATGGTTTTGTAGCCAACTCAACTAGAAACTTATTACACCAAATAGCAGGAAGCAAGACTCTTAACAATTTGATTAGATTCCAAAAGCTATGCAACATATAAAGAATATAGATACAAAAATACAATGCTAAACCAGCACCTATATGTAAGTTCTATGTCTCCACATATGCCTCTATAACCCAGAGCAGCCAACATATATGCATATTAATAAAGTAATAAACAGATTTTACCTGAACTCGCGGGTTATTAAAGTCGTCCATTGCAGTAGCTAGAGCTGGTAGCACTCTTTGATGGTATTGAACTTGCAAGTCTGGGCCTAGATCTGTGGCCAATTGTCCGATTGCATTGATTGCAGCCCATCTCACACGTGGGTGTGGATCTTGGAATGAATTTAAAACCATCGACAACACTTGCTCCAGATTCTTGATCATCACCTGTATCACAACTCACACGTTATTCAAGTCTCAAAATTTAAGCAGCAGCAGTGGAGGCAATACTTTTTACCAAAACAACATGAAAATAACAAAGTTACATGACAAGTACAAACAATATGCAGATAGAAAACCAAAAAGTGCATTTGGCATGTAGGTTAACATACAAGACCTCCTTATTGTGCGTTGCATGCGCGATCACCAATATAACGTGCATAATTATGCAAATAACGTGCGTAATTATACAAAGTTAATTACCATTTTGCCACCGCGTTCAATTGAAAGCCTAGATTAGATCAGATGTGCGGTTGAGATGTTGCGTGCATTGCACGATACAGTGGTCTTGAATTTTAAACTCTCTCTCTCTCTCTCTCTCTCTCTCTCTCTCTCTCTCTCTATATATATATATATATATATACCAATACCAAATTAGCTAACTAAACATCAAAGAATTCACAATAAATACATTTGAAAACATTTTTACCTTTGAGCAACCCTCGGCTATTTGTGCAAGAGCAATAAGAGCAGCATGGTGTTTCTGCCATTCGGGTGCAGCCAAATAAGCCGGCAACTGCTCAGACGCAACAGGAACAATCGTATTCCCACCTAAAGCAATAGCTAACCTATCCAAACACTCCTGTCCAACGCTATAATTACTCGACTCTCCCGCATCCTCGTCCTCATTATCCGCCGTATGCCACGCAGGCTCATCCTCAATATCCAACAACATCCGCAACAAGATCCCAAACAACCTACTAATAAACTGCGGCAGCTTCCTCATCATACCCGGCGCCCTCTCCCTAGCTTCCGCTAGCGTAATCACAAACTCAATCGCAAGATGTCTCGTCCCCTCTTCCAACGTCTCCGCTTCAGCGATCTGCAGCATTGACCCAACCACCTCCACTAACTGCCGCCTCAAAAACCTCGGTTCAGTCCCCGCTAACTCAATCAACAACTCCAACGCCTCTTGCGCGGTGGCCTCTTGTCCACCATTTAATGCTTCAGTCAACGTCGTCATCATCGCAGGAAGCAAATCCTGAAACCTATCCCTGTCGCCCGAACTCAAACACTGAATAAAGTTAATCACCGCGCTTAACGCAGCAATTCGCACATCGGAACTACCTGAACTAGTCAAACACTGTAAAAACACACCGTGCAAATGCTTAATATGCGGAATCAACGTCTCGCCGATATACTGCGACAATTGAGCAAATATCAAAAACGCAGACTCCTGCAGCTTAAAATTATCCGACGAAACACACTGAAACATAAACGGTAACAGCTCGGGCCAACCGTTATCCGGTAAAACACTCGAAGCGAGTTCCGAAACGGTATCACACAACTTTTTCATAATAGTTTTCGCTTCTTCTTTCTGCACACAAGTCAACAGTATAGATTTAAGCGAGGATTGAGTATCCGGAGATAACCTGTTCCATATTAACGAATCGTCCTGTGTTAACTGCTTCCGTAACAGAATTGCTGACATGGCACGTGCCTCCATGTGAGGGGAGGTCTGGAGCATGTGACCGAGCTTGAGAAAGAGTGAATCCGGATTGGTTTGTTTGCATAGATTGAATAGAAGCTCTGCGTTTGATCGTTGTTCGTTTGATGATGACATCAGATGCGAAATTAGGGTTTCGAATGGAGATGGATCGGCTCCGAGGATAGCGGCTAGTTGTGCTTGCTGGAGTTGAGGATCCATGAGTGGATGACGGTGGTGGTGGTGGTGGTTGTGGTGGTTGACGGTGATGGAGAGTGGAGGCGTGTGGTTTGGATTGGGGCGGGGGGAAGAGTAATTAGGGCAAAAGGGTTGTAGGGGCAAAAGTGTAAAGAGTGAATGTTTGTGATCGAATATTAGAGGGAAATTTATTGCGGGAGACATTTACATAGTTGGTCCCTTGGGTATGGTTTGATGGGTGATTGTAGTCTTTTTTTTTTCTTTCAAACCAGGACTATCCAAAAAGCTCGTGGCTCGAAGCTTGCTCGAATTTAGCTCGGTAAAAGTTTGTTTGATATGTCTCGGTTAGAAATGAAGGTTTGTCTCGCTTGTTAGCTCGACTCGGCTTAGCTCGGATTATTTTACCTTTAATATGCTTTATTGTAATATATATATATATATATATATATATATATATAATATGTTATAGAAAATTGGTTATTGTTTGCATGTATTTAAGAGTGTAGTAAGATATCTACAACATATTTGAGGGTTGATTATAATGCTAATAAACTTATATTATATTTCGTTGAAATTTAAAACTTATTTTCGTACTTGATGAACTTGATTTTGGTTTGTAATATAGTAGGTTGGACTTATTTTTTATATTTCATTTTGAATTATTGAATGATATCAAATACTATTGAATTTTGAAAGTTATATATTAATATTGGTTTTTAAATTCCAACCAACTAACCTTCTGGGGTAGCCCAGTTGGCCAGCCTCACCCAGGCCTCTACTTGAGGTCACCGGTTCGATTCCCGGCAATGCCCTTATGGGGTGTTGGGGCTCTTCACCGTGGGTAATCACCACCAGGCAGCTATGGGGCTAAGCTAGCTTGCGGAGTTGCAATACTCCGGCGGATGGGAGGTCCGTGCAACTACCCCCCCCCCCTAAATTCCAACCAACTAAACTGAGCCAAGATGGAGCCAAACTGAACTGAGCAGAGCTGGCTCGGTTAAAAACCAAGCCGAACTCGAGCTAAGACTCTCAGCTCGGTTTCAAATATGCGCCAAGCTAGCTTGGTTTTTAATCGAGGCGAGCTCGATCTTGCCCTGACTCAGCTCGCATCGGCTCGTTGACAACCCTATTTCAACTTATTGCTTTAGACTGTGTCGAGGAGTTACGTTTAGAGTGTGACCGCCATTATGTCGAAGGCACGTCGACCAAACTTGTCACGTCCTTCACCCTAAGCCCATTCAGGTATTAGTAGGCTAACGTCTAGCCATCCACACTCCCTCCTATGCAGTGTTACAGGCTCATTCACATTCAAGAACTTGTAAAAATTGTGTTACTTAAGCATGACTTGGATGATTCACACCCTTGTTGTAGAACCATTAGTGATAGTCTTATGGACAAACAATTTTAACATGTGTAATTGTTGTTTGTAAGTGTCCAATTGTAGCCAATGATCTCTAGATCAAGTGGTGGAGGTTTGCATTTCTCTTGAGAGATGCAGGTTTAACTCCCACTTGATGCAAAGTGAGGCACTAGTGGGCAATGATAGGAGACCCAGGGAAATCTGGGTTGGATCCTTGAGCCAAACAGGTTTTACCGGTAATTTCACTGTCGTGCCTACGGGCAGGTGGGGTACCGGGGTTTCCCCGGAATTGGTGGTGGACTCGGGTTACTCTCGGAGTACTCTATTTGTCCACTGGGTACCCCGAGAGTGTTCGGGATTGATTCTGTTGGCCGTTAAAAAAAAGTTGTCCAATTGTAAGACTTCATGATTTTGAAAAATTATATTTTAACAAATGCCTTTTGTAATTATTTTATATATAGTATAAAAAGAGGTGTAAATGGGTTGATAGAAAAGCGTTTAAAAACATTGAAATGTTAGTTTGATTTATTCATGTTATTGTGTTTGATTTATTACCAATAGAGTAAATAAATATTATACGGTTTAAATTTGTATTGTATGCCATATCTTTTGTGCTAAATGCTCAACAATTTAAAAAAAAATGATATATTTGTATACCTTGTAAACTGTTCCGCATGCTTTTTCATTATCATTATATACCATATAAGGTAACCCCAAATTGATAAATACTTTGTGCTTAATCGGTTAAACACAAAATGACCGGTCTACACTTAAACCCAAACTGACATATGAATCCTTTTGGGACATCTAGAGACTTTCAAAACTTAGTAGCCTAAGTACATTGGCCAATGGGATATGTTTTGGGTGGATTAAGGATTTGTTAAAACTTTAATAACATGTTTCTAAATTTTTTTTTTTTTTGAACGGCAAATTAGGATCACTGACGGACCACCGGAGTATCATCGTGCCACCAGCGGACCCACCCGATCATATTCATCTCCACTAGGCAATAATGCCTTACACCAATTCAGGAGAAAACCCAATAAATCTGGGAAAAACCCCCTTGTGAGAATCGAACTCATGACCTAATGGTAATAAGCTTTATCCCACCACCAAGATACCATTAGGCTATAATGCCATGGGTACATGTTTCTAAAATTAGTTAGCCCAAACACTAAATCAAATAAAATAATCTTAGTGGTTTGGATGATTGAGCCAGCTAAACTTCTTTTTTCTTTTTCCACTTTTGAGGTACTCTAGACCTAAGATATTAGTTTAGCCATTAAATGTTTACTAATTAACGTTGAATAATATATTGAAACATTAAGAGTTGTTTTACGGGATAGAATAATAAGTATATTTATAAATATAAAAAAAGGGTTATAAGTTAAATTGTAATTAGGGAGCAACTTATGATTTTAGTATTGAATGGAATGTGACCTTATTTCAAGGCTTTATATGGGTTAGATCAGTTGAGCTTTTTATGACAAGAAAACAAATGAATACAAGCCCGAAAGAAGGGATTATGTTTCATCTATATTTATTTATCATATGCTTAAATATATATAAATAGTTTTTTTTTTATAAAGTAGAAGTTTGGTATGGGTTTTAAAATTTGACTTGAAATTTGGTATTCTAGAATTTGAAAATTATTTTACTTGTCAAAGGTTTTGTCTCCGTAAATTTAGACCATGCATGTCAATTCGTATATAGTATAGATTTGTTGTTTAGATTATTTTCTTTTAGAAATAACAATTATAGGTTTAGTATAGTTTAATACTAGGTTAGAACCACGTGTATTACACGGGTTGAATAAATATTATTTTATATATTATGTAATAAAAAGTTGCATCTTTAAAAACATGTGCATTGTATGGATTGAATAAACAGGTGTATTGCACGGTTTAAATATATATAATGTAATTCGTTAACACACAATCGTCAATATTAATATTAATTAATACATTAGATTAATAATTATTTGTGTGTTAAGATCACTTATATATATTGCCAAATATATATTGATATTAATTAATGATAAAGATATTATTAATGAAGATAAAGACAATATCAATATAGATTAATACGATAAGAGTGCCATTGTATTTAATTGTATTTAAACTTAATTTTTATGAATCATAAGACTATATAGTAATCTATTAAATTATGAACAATCTTACATTCTCCTAAATCGTTTATATTTTTCATTTGTCTCCACTGGCTTTTTTTCAATTCATCGCATCCTCACTTATTTACATGACATATATATATATATTATTCCTGCATATTTTTGTGTGTACTTTTAGCTAAGAAACATCTAAACGATCATGTATCTCTTTATTTATGCATATTATATTAGATCATACATGATAAATGATTATATAGTTATTATACTAATAAGCTACACTATATCATATATATAAAAGTTGGTATCTAACTTATAATAAAAGACTTCAATTAATGCTATGTGATAATTATAATATATATCTTTTATATGGAATTTATTTTTACATATTTATATATTGGGGTGTCTTCCTATACTAATTTGAAAGATAGATAGATGGTAATAGATAATATGAAGAGTTAAATGCGATTTTAGTCCCTGTGGTTTGGGCCATTTTGCCAGTTTAGTCTAAAGGTTTCATTTTTAACCTATGGGTCCAAAAAGGTTTCACAGTTGCCATTTTAGTACACTGGGTTAACTTCATCCATTTTTTCTGTTAACGAGAAGGCCAATTTGGTAATTTTGTATGTAATTCTGTTAACTAAAAGGGCAATTCAGCCATATAAAATGACCGAATTGGTCTTCTCGTTAACAGAAAAAATGGGTGGAGTTAACCCAGTGGACTAAAATGGCAACAGTGAAACCTTTTTGGACCACAGGTTAAAAATGAAACCTTTGGACTAAACTTGCAAAATGGCTCAAAACACAGGGACTAAAATGGCATTTACCTCTAATATGAATATATGTGTATATATATATATATATATATATATATATATATATATATATATAGGGCTTGGCTATACAAGAAACCCCATCTTTTTTAAGAAACCTTGGAAACCCAATGTGAGCCATTGATTGTCTCTCATCACACTTGATCAATGGCTCTCATAATTTTGGTAACAATTAGATTTAAAAGAAATGTAATAATACACATTAGTCAACTGAAAAGGGCATTTTGGGTAGAACATTTCCTTCTCTCTCCACTGGCTAGTCTTATCATCTCTCTTTAATGCAATCATCTTTCTCTCTCTTCATATCCAATTCAAAATCGCAATCCCTCTCTCTAAAAATCACAGATCTCATCTTCTCCTCCCCCGAATCAAAACCCTAGCCCCCATGACTTTCCCTTCTCTCTACACAACACTTACAACCTGCAAGCCTAGAGAGAGAGTGAGAGCCGTGAGAGAGAGTACCAGAGAAATCGAAAGAGAAAGAGATGTCCAGAGAAATCGAAAGAGAGATAGAAAACTGGTATGTTTCCAGCCAAGAACACACATACAAGTGTGTGAGAGAGAAGAAGTTTGAAGTATGTTGTTTTAGAGAGAGAATGATGACACACGCACGAGTGTGTGTGTGAGAAGAAGGTTTGAAGATCTTCTTCATGTTCATCGGACGGTTATAGATCCGGTAAGTGTTCTTGAAATATCATTTCACACTTGATTTTTTGTTGAAATGGTTATTAATATGTTTTTGTGTGCTGAAAATGTTTTAGTAATGGTTGTTAATATGATTTTGTATTTTAAATAAATCAAAAACTTTAGGATGAGATTTTGAACGAGTTTTTTTTGTTGGTTTGGTTGCTTGTTAGATGCTTTTGATCTTAATAGTAGCTGTTTTTTTGTTGGTTTGGGTTCCTTGTTTGGGTTTTTGATCTGAACAGTAAATGTTTTTTTGTTTGGTTGCTTCATTCACAGACTCAGACCCATAACATGTGTTAAGCCCCCTGTTAGAATGTTATGTAATGTGTGTTGATTTACAAAAACAAACCCATAAAGGTTTAGGTTGCTTGTTTGGGTTGCTTGTTTGGGTTTTTGATCTGAACAGTAAGTGTTTTTTTTTTTTTTGTTAACAATAATTGTTTTTTTGTTGGGTTGCTTGATTTACAAAGACAGACCCATAACATGTGTTAAGCACCTGTTAGAATGATATATAACGCGTGTTAATCATAATATGTTGATTATGATAACAATTACTCATTTTGTTTATTAGAGGCAATGTTACTTTTTCGGTAAATTGGGATTGCATATTCAACATAATAGTTTGTTGTGATGAGCAGGAGCTTGAGAAAACAGCACTGAAAGAAAGGAAACTAGGATTCTTCTCATGTGGAACTGGTAATCCCATTGATGACTGTTGGACGTGTGCCCCGAACTGCCAAAAGAACCGCATGCGCCTTGCAGACTGTGGTATCGGTTTTGGGCGGAATGCCATTGGAGGCAACGACTTAACGGTTTTACATGGTCACGGATTCTGGAGACGAGTCATTTATAGTAACACATGTACCGGTAATGTGGATAGTATGTAACGTGTAATATGAAACGAGCCATTTATGGTAACACGTGTATCGGTAATTTTGGAATATATAATATGAAACGGGTCATTTGTTTTGCACAATTTTGGAAGTATAACATGTGTTAAGCCTCTGTTATAATCTTTTTGTAACCTGACATGTATTCATGTTTAAGCTAGTGGTTTACAAAACACCATGATGTGTATATACTGATCTAACATGTGTTACAATTTTTCTGTTTGGAACATGTAATTGCTTAACATGTGTTAAGCCTCTGCTATAATCTTGGTTTAACCCAACATGGTGTCATGTATAAGCTAGTGGTTTCCAAAACAATATTAACTTGTATAATCTTGGTTTAACCCAACATGGTGTCATGTACAAGTAATAAAAGTACAAGTTAGTATGTAACGTGCAATATGAAACGAGCCATTTATGGTAACACATGTACCGGTAATTTTGGAATATGTAATATGAAACGGGTCATTTGTTTTGCACATCTTGTAAATGTATAACATGTGTTAAGACTCTGTTATAATCTTTTTGTAACCTGACATGTATTCATGTATAAGCTAGTGGTTTACAAAACACCATGATATGTATATACTGATCTAACATGTGTTACAATTTGTTTTGCACATTTTAGAATGTATAACAATTTCATGCAAAGGACGAGTCAGCAAATTTAGCAGATAAACAGCAAAGACAGACCGTCAACGGAAGATCCATCCCTTCTTAGTCCGCCATGAGACTCACCATTTTTGTTGTAAACTCACCAACAAAAATGTTTTGTGTTGGAGTCACCCGTTTTTGACGCATGCTAACATGTTAACAAACGTTATATATCATATGTTCCGGATGTTAATGAAAACAAATGTGAAAACAAACGCTGACATAAACGTAACACATGTTAATGAAAACAAATGTGACCTTACATGTACACTAACACATGTTAGTATCTGACCAACTATTGAGGGCAGTCATTTTTCCATCGTGCGATCCATTCGGCCTTAGAGAAACAAAAATGATATTTTTTGGATTCAACAACACGTACCAGTAACACATGAACCACCTAAGATTTTATACACACGTACCAGTAACACATGAACCACCAAATATCCCCTGGTTCAGGATGTTTGCTTTTGAACTACTGTTTTATTGTAAACTCACCAACAAAAATGTTTTGTGTTGGCGCCATGGTTCGGGATGTTTGCTTTTGAACTACTGTTTTATTTAAATGTTATAAAAATATACCAATTAAATGACAACCATAGATCTAGTTAATAGAACATAATCAATGGTTGATGTTTGGCTTCATAGAATTTCACAATGGTTTCGAATGTCAATCTAGTCAAATGAAATAAAATACATGGTCTACATTTATCCACATGGTCAAAGAAGTAATCATGTTCTTTTTGTCCTTTGTACATACTTTTTAAATTAACAAAGGTTAACACACGTTATATATCATTCTATCAGGGGCTTAACACATGTTATACATGAACACATGTCAGGTTACATCATGGAGTTCTGTTACAGCATGAACCACTAACACATGTTATAAATGAACGAATAGTTCCTTCCCAAAAAATGTGACCCATTGAATATCTTTTTTTTAACACATGTCCCCGCATTAACGTCGCCTACATCCATCCAGCTTGTCGATTGAATATCTTTATTGGTCTGTTTCTGTAAATCAACACACGTTATATATCATTCTAACAGGGGATTAACACATGTTATGGGTCTGTTTCTGTACTATAACGCACAAAAACAGTTACTATTCAGATCAAAAGCCCAAAACAAAGCAACCTAACCAACAAAAAACAGTTACTATTGATGTGCTGAAAACGGGTTAACTAAATTACATAAAATTACCCTAAATCTAGACTCTCTAAGTTTTAAATTTATAAGACTAAGACTCTCTAAACCCTAAAACACACAATCGGCAAGTGTACCGATCGAATGTAGTATAGCCTAAGGAAGTCCGAGTATCGAACCCAAGAGACTCTACTGAATACGCTAACGACTCTATCTAGACTTAAATTGACACGACTTAACTAAATGGTTATTGATTGGGGGGGTTTTCTAAAAATCCTAAGAATGCAAGTAATGAAAACTAACTAGACTAGACGAACTAGACACGAACTCACACGAAGACTGAACTCAAGGATGATGAAGGAACTACCTAGACAGGAATCCTGATTGCTTTTAGTCATGGTTATAATTGGAAGTTGTCTGCTATGGAACCGGGATCTTGAAATTCTCACCTATCGGGAAATCTAAGGACCGTTTTAAGAGCACGCTATGATCCCCTAAAGGTTGTTAAACTACCGGTTTTTAGACTCTCTTACAAGACATCTAATGGTGTTTATAAAAGTATCCTACAAGGCTCACTCCCTTACGAGACCTAAACCAAGGATAGGTTTGTTTTCTCAGATAGACTTGCTAGACAACAGCAAATAGGTTGACTTTCTAAGAAGGACCCACCTTGCGGTTTAATCACTTAGACCTAGCAATAATCTCGCACCTTACAGCTATTGACGATTAGTAGAACACTTGATTTTATTAAATTACCGATTCTTACTTCTAAGGTTACTTCACGTGATTTTCACCCTAAAGGATCAAAGGTTTATTATATGATATAGACACTCATCAAAACCTAAAACCCTAGCCTGACTCTATTCCGTGATATAGACCGTCACCAAGATTCAAGCGAAGCAATAATCAACAATTAAATACCATCAAGCACGCAAACACATCTAACCGATAGAACAAACCGTTTACAATTTATAAACTAACCATAGCTTCCATAAATCCAAAAATAATCAAATCATATAGCAATCATTCATCCATGTCTAGGTAGTAATATAAATTTAGCCGAGAATCATTGTCAAAAACAAAGTATCAAGCATTATAAATTCTGAATTCATCATTAAACAATCAAAGATAAACGAAAAACGAAGAAACAAGATTATAGAACCCGTAAACTTCGATCCCGTGTGCTCCCGAATGTCTGTTGATGATTCCTGATGATCTGTTCGTGCGTCTCTGATCTTGCGTCCCTGATGTGCTGTTCTCCAGCCGTGCGTCTCCAATAATGTGCGGCTCCCAATTGATGGATATATTCGTCTACTCCCCTCCTTAATTAATCTGCCGCCATAAATGGCCTGTTAAAAGGCCCACATGAAATCGAATAGAGATTGGGCCGAGCCAGTGAATCCATTCCAATTTAATGTCTTCGATTGTCTACGTGCGTCTGATCTTTTTTATTTTCTATGTGATGTCCACTTTTTTTTCTAATAGTAATATACATATTGGCTTGTTGCATAGAGATAGCGGGTTCGGTCCACTCACAGAAAATAGCGCCAATTTTACTCCGGTCACTGGCATTCTACTCTGGCCAACTAGCAGGTCATTTCCATATTACTCGTTTTCGCTCCATTTGCCCAGAACCTGTCCCACCACCAAATAATACAAAATAACACTAAAACTAAATAAAAAATAAATAAAACCTCTACAATAATTATACAATTTACACGGGGCAAATATGTGTATTTTACCACTTATCAACTATTCAGATCAAAAAGCACCAAACAAGGCAACCAAACCAACAAAAAAACAGTTACTGTTCACATCAAAATCCCCAAACCATTAAACACATTTTTTAACACAAAAAATAACTAATCCATGAATCAAAATCAAACGAGTTTGAAACCAAAACAAGTAATCCATGAATCAAAATCAAAATTTATAAACACCAGAAGAATGAAAACCAAACTAAGATCAATAGTATTGAAATTTATTACCTATAAACGTCATTCTTTTTTTTTTTGAAACAATAATCAATGGTATTGAAAAATAATTAATCTTTTGGCAACATTCTTAATTCTGGAAAAAAATAAAACCAATTGTGAAGAACGAAAATCAAAGTAAATGACAATTAAAAAATGAAAACCAACTTATTATTGACAGGATCTTGATTCTTCGACAGTATCTTGGTTCTTCGATTTCTTTTAAGAAATTAACATGTAAAGTTGAATTTGGGGTGTAAAAAAGAAAAAAAAACTCGAACCCATAAAAAAAGGATGAAAACCTTGATCATTCTTGTCCTCGTCAGTAGGGAACTCGTTGTGAATGACGTTCCCGTCAGTGGGGATCTTGAAATGGATGTTTTGAAATGGTGGATCTTGAAACCGAAATGAAGTTCATGGAAATGGATCTTGGGTAGAACTTGAAACAGATATGAAGTTAATGGAAAATTGAGGTTTTGAAAGAGTGGATCTTGAAACACAGAGATGAAGTAAGTTAATGAAAAAATGGAGGTTTTGAATGGTGGATCTTGGGTTTTGAAAGTAAATTTGGATGTGATGGGGTATTAATTATTGTCAAATCAAAAAGGGGAAATATCTAAGATAGAGGTGAAAATACTATAATGCCCTCAAGGATAAAAAGAATATGATATTTACTATGGACACATGGCAAAATCTAGACCATGCATTGAGTTTGCTAAGTTTTCTAAAAAAATAGGGTTTCTTGTAGAGCATTATCATATATATATATATATATATATATGGGACCGCTACAATGAGAACCACCCCGAGTTATGAGAACCGCGAGAACCACACCATCCGGGCCGCCGTTGACCACGATTTTTTTTTACAACTAGATGTGTGTATTATAAACACATTCGTAAAAAAAAATTAAACGCCACGGCCGAGGGGGTAGTTTTTTACACCACAAGTTTGGTGTAAAAAAAAGAAAAAAAAAAAAAAAAAAAAAAACACCAAACTTGTGGTGTAAAAAACTACCCCCTCGGCCGCGGCGTTTAATTTTTTTTTTTACGAATGTGTTTATAATACACACATCTAGTTGTAAAAAAAAATCGTGGTCAACGGCGGCCCGGATGGTGTGGTTCTCGCGGTTCTCATAACTCGGGGTGGTTCTCATTCTAGCGGCTCCCTATATATATATATCTCTTTTACAAGGACTTTATTTTTAAATTTAATATATTATGGTAAGAATTCGATCAAGGTTATAACCCAGAAACTTTCCGGGTAGGAAAACTTAATTTACAATAAATAAAAGTATATAAATAACATTTTTAAACTCCAAAGTATCATTTTTCCCTTATCTCCACCACAAATTTTTAATTCGGGTTCTTAAAGTTTTTGTAGGATCGTTGTTGGACCCGAACGAGTCAATCAGAAGAGTCTTTTCTCTGTATCAAAGGCGGAATCAAAGATACAGATGCTCAAACTAATTATAATGCTTCTTTGATTGATTTAACAACGTTTGCAACCTGAAAGCAATCTGGCAGCACTTCGTTACAATTTCCGGAACCGTTGCCAAATGAACAATAAGTGCACTATATATAGTAGAAGTGATTCCACTTATATGGACATGCCATATAAGCGAAATCAGAAGCTTATGATTTCGCTTTTATGACCAAGTGTCCATATAAGCGAAATCACACACTTAACTTCTAAACTTCGATTCTCGAACCTCGTGCACTGATTATTCTAATCTATCATATTCTATTACATGATGCAAGACGAAGTCAATAGACGTAATGCACTAACAGACTCCCCCTCGGATATTGACAAAGTCTTCAGTGACTATTCTCTGTTATGACACCTTCTTCATTCTTGATCATTCTGCATCCTCACTCAGATTGTAACATTGTAAGCATCTTTCAATCTTTCTCTTTGATCAGCTTCTCTCTTTGACTCTTACACCAGGATCTCATCACTGGTTCTATCATCAACAGCTTTATCATCAGCAGGCTCCCCCTTTCGTCAAGCTTCCGTGCTTTTAGGGATCGGCACCTAGCTTTCCAGCTACAAGCTCCTCCTAACTTTTAGCTTGTCTTCAGACTCCCCCTTAGACTCAGCTCTCGGGATCGTAGTCTGGACTTTTCCTGCAATCACTCATACAACTATAAGTAACAACATTTTAATCTTCCAGATATTGTAATCCTAACAATTCAATCTCCTCAAAATCACTTCTCATAAATTTGGCAGTTTCATCAAATCGAATCGGAAACTAGCTCTATAACAATATAAGCATCCAAATCCCCCACAGTTAATCATCCAAGTCCAACTTAATGACCTTGGAGATATCACAAACTGTTTTTTTTTTATTTTTTTATTTTAAAACTTCAAGTTTCAAATTAATGAACTTGTTTTATTTTTAGAAACACGATCAGCTTACTTAGATTTTGAAACTCAGCACTCAGACATCGGTTGTCGAAAATAAAGCAGAAATCAAAATCTTTTTGTATTTTCTGAAATGTGAAGCAGTAAAGAAATACGTACAAACATATTTACAAATAATATTTTTGTTTGAGTATGCGTTAGAGGATCATATCAGTTTCTGACAAGTCACAAGTACCGTTGAGCTTAATTTCACTTTAAGAATTAAACAATTCACTTAGATTGTCGATATACTGGTCCACCTAAATTTTCATACAAACTTCAACTGATTCAGGATACTAATTAGGTATTTTAAGAACTTAAACCCATTCATGTGTCCCACCTCTTGAATATACTCCCGTATCCAGATCCCAATATTCAGTCTTACAGGAAATTATAACACAAATGATATCTGTAAGGGGTTAATAAATTATGAAGAATCATGAGAGCTCAGGTCAGAACCATCGTTCAGCAGAGAGATCATGACTCAACTTGTGGGTGTGTCCCCTTTAGAGGATTTTTTTTACAACAGCATTGCTAAGCAATTTTATTGTCTTATCATATATGCTGAGGGTGATGCTGTGTTTCAAGCATTTGCAGAAAGTATTATTCAAGGACTAGGTCAGAACTACCGTTCAGCAGAAGTCCTGGAATAATACCCCAGATATCACTGAGTATAAAAACCTAGTATATCAGAAAAAAGAACCTTTCAAACGAGATTTCAGGGGTTACCTATATATCCAAGTAGTGTTCCCCACGAAACAAGCAAGTGTTTGAATTTAGGTTTATATCCCGAAAAAGTTTACTAAGTGAATAAAAATCTACCGACACATCCACGGTGAGATCGTTTAACACATTTTGACTTTCCAATTCTTTAGCGTACTGTAACTGTCTACTGATGTACTATCATTTCCTCTTTTTACTCAAAACTCAATTTTTTAAATTTTATCATGTTTTTGGCTTTTTCAAATGTTTTTGTATTTTCTAACAACAATATATCTCCCCCTAAAATGCAAAACCATTTAAAGAAAATTTGACAACCAATACTGATAGCTTTGTCTCGCCATCCATTTTCTGCTTCTCATGCACTGATTTGCAGAAAATATAACATACCCCCATGATTTACAACACATTGATATTTTACAGTTTGAAAACCGTTTTTCAATCTTGTGAAATTAATCATGTTTGTTCAGCCGTGAGGGTTTCGGCGCATTCAATCAACATTTATTCAACAAAATTAAAGACAACATATTTTTGGTTTTTCAAATTTTAACAAACTAAAAACATATTTTTGGTTTTAAATTTTTCAATTTTTTTTAGGATTTTGAAAATAATGTTTATTTATGTACAAACATCACTCAAACTAAACTCCCTGTTCAACCAAACCAGGGTCCTGCAACCTCTTCCTGTGCCAGGCTGCTCCAACTACCATTCTCACAATCTTCAGCTTCATTGAGCACCTGCACATTCAAACTGTATCAACTATTTGAACAATTTAGCCCAGGTCTGTTGGACCTTAGGCATTTCAACACAATAATGTTCATTCAATTTTGGAAACTCTTTATCACTTAAGACGTTTTCAATTTTGACTTCAACTTTCTCATCTTTTACTGACATCACTTGTTTTTTAGCACTCCACACTTGACCTTTCGGAGTACCTCTTTTGTAAAAATTTGTCTCTTTTTGAACCTTTTGATTTTGAATAACATTTTTAGGTTTCCAAAACTCTTGAGGTTTTGTTGTATCAACAAATGTTCTCCAACCTTGTGTTGTTCTCAATCTGGGTGTGTGAGAATTCCAGGTCTGTCTTGAATCGAACATGTTCGGGTTTGATTTCCAATTTTGATTTGAAGCAAACTTGTTTGTATTGTACATCCAAGTTTGTTTCGAATAAAATCTGGTTGACCTTGGTTTCACATCCTCAGATTTCTGTTTTTTAACATCAACAGGCTTTGGATTAGGACACTTTCGTGCAACATGTCCAATCTGATCACATTTAAAACATACTTTCTTTGAAACATCCTTGGCCTGTTGTTGTTTCTTTTTCATAGCATCAAACTCCTCATTAGACTGTTGTCCAATTTTGAGTTTTTCCTCTTCTTTCAAGCTTTTCCCTTGAACAAAACTCATCTTTTGTTGCAAATTTGGTTTTTTACTTTGATTCCAATTCCGTTTCTTTTTATAACCCAAACCAGCCTTCATGTTTTTCTTCTTAAAACCAGGTTTGTTATAAAAAGATTTATGACCTTTACCAGCAAACTTTGGAATCTCAGATTTCTCAATCTCAACCATTTTGAAAACTTTATCAACCTTTTCTGAAATCACATTCTGAATCGGGAATACAACATCCAAGAATAATTTGTCCGATCCAATCATGGTATAAACCAATCCTTTTGAATCATCATTCAAATTTTTCTCGTATTTTGTGTTTTTCAGATAACCATCATAAAGATTTCCTTCATCTTCATCCTGTGATTCAAACTTACCTTTTGTAGACTCATCTTTCAAAACGCTTTCAACAACCTTACTTACCACCTCTGAATCATTAGCATCATCAGATTTGGAGTAAGTCACGTCGATACTTTCAGGTAACTGGTCAGCTATGTTCAAACCCTTTGCCACCTTTTCCTCATCATAAAAAGTATAATTGTTTCTCAATGGTGGTGGTACCTGATGAAATTCTGAACCAATACCCTTTTTGCAATTTTCAGTATCTTTGTCATCTGGTGTGATGTTGAAAATGCGTTCAAGAATGTACGAAGAGTTATGATAACTTTGAAGTTTGGTTACAACCTTTTCTTTTTCAGCCAAGACTTGTTTAAGATTAGCAATTTCATCAACACACTTGTTCAATTCAATTTGCTTTTCTTTAAACTTTCTTTCATACATTTCTTTAGTGACTAAAGTTTCAGATAATCGTTGATCAAAACTTTTGACTTGGCTTTTCAAAGTATCATACGCTTCTTGTACTCTCTGACTCGACCACTTTAAAGAATCATACTGTTTTTGTAAATCTTGAAATTTAGATTCTTTTTCAACACAATCAACACATTTTGCTGAACACAGTTGTCTATAAGCATCATTATCCTTTTCCAAACCTTGACATTTCTGTGTCAATTTTTCAACTTTTAGTTTTAAAATTTCTTCTTTTTCAATCATATCTTTACATTTTATTGTGAAAACATTTTCAAGTTTAACTATGTCATTGTCTTTTGTTTTTATGATGTCATCTTTTTCAATACAGGCTTTGCGCATTTCTATGCAATTCCTGCATTTGCTTTCTTTTTCATCAACCAATTCAATATTCGATAGATCAGAAGATTTTCTAACCTCAGTCTCTTTCAGCACCGGTTCTTCTGTTTCAGCTTTCTGAACTTCCTTTTTCTTTTCCTCTTCAGCTTTCTGTTCCTCTTTAGCAGCAGTCTTCGCAACAGCCTTTACTTCTTCAATCATCTTCTTCAATTCTTCTTCTTTTCTCTTCTTCATTTCTACCACCTTCGGTAGACTTGCTTCACAAACCTCTCTTATCTTCTTCTCCAAATCAGGCAGATATGCTTTATCAGATAACCTTCGTGTGTTGAAAGTAGCCTGCCTTGGAACCAAATTTGTTACAGCTTCGAAATCCACTTTTGATGGGTCAACAACTGGATTACCCCGTGGATCCATGTAACATTCCAACTCTTCATTCCATCTTTTTGCTCTCCGAGCTTCTTTGAATGGTTCATTTAATTTTCCGATTTCCCATCTTGCATAATCTGCTTTCCAATATCTATCAGGATCAGCATCAGCCACAAATGCATATCCAACTGCATCTTCTTCAGGGCAAACCTGACTCCATTCGTAACCTTCATCGTCATATATAACTGCAAGAGCCCTTGATTTTTCTTCAGGCTGTTTCAATCTTGGTGGCTCAGACTTGTTCTGATGGTAAATCGCTTTCTTGTAATAATCTTCGTTGAACGGGTTTGCAGAATCATCATTAGCATACGCATTTCTGCACTCGCGCTTAAAGTGACCTCTTTGTTTGCATTTGAAGCATGTCACCTTAGATTTATCAAATCCCAGTTTGGTAGATGGTCCACCAATTGACTTTCTCCCCGTGATCTCCATGAACCGCTGTGCCCGACGAACCGCACTGGCCATGTACCATCTTATATCCATTAGTTCCATCTCATCGGGGTCTAATTGATCATAATCTTCTTTTGTCAAGTTGATGTTGCCGATCTTCCCTGCAACGAGGCTTTCATACGATTCAAGTACAGATGCCAAGAAAACCATCTGTTGTTTTGCCGACTCTTCGCTGAAATTCTGCCCATTCTTCAGATCCACTGCGATATTACACTGAAACAAATTCTTGGAAGCAGATTGACTTGAAGTGTTTGAAGAAGATCCACTGTGAAAACTACTTTGAAGACTTTCATTGTTCACTGAATTTGAACTTTCTGCAGAAAATGTTGTTCTTGGAGACCCAGCCTGCGGTACATTTCCTCTGTAGTAAAGATCTACATTCTGTTGATAAGCTGGATTGTTGACTTTAGATCTCTTTATCTCCAACTCATGACTTTCAAGCCTTTCAATCAGCAAATCCACTTTTAAATCTTCAGGCTTGATTGTGTTTTTCAACATTAGAACGAAGTATTGCCACTCTTGATTATTTGGCAATCAATCAAACAATTTATCCACCAGCTCCTCTTCAGAAGGTAAAATTTCATGTCTAATCAGCTCCATTTTCAGATATCCGAATCTCTCAATCATTTTACAAACAGACTCATTTTTCATACAGTTGAATAAATCAAACTCTTTACGCAACAATTTCTTTTTGTTTTTAACAATTTCATTACTTCCTACACACTTTTTCCCTAACGCTTCCCACAAACTCTTTGAAGTTTTTTCTTGTTCAAGTAACGAAATAATATCCTCTCTTACTGACTGTTTGATGAATGTAATCATTTTATATTCAGCTACAACATTTTTTATATCTATGTCTGAGAAATCTTTTGGATCTATTAACTCTCCTCCCTCTTTTACTGGTTCAGTGTATCCATCTGTCATTTTTAACCAGCTTTCAGGAGCGAAAGCTTTTACCCAACCCTCAAATCTGTTTTTTCCACCAGTGATAATCTTCCACTTTCATTAGCTTTGGTGGCTTCTGTTGGCTTCCGTACATGTTCTCAAACTTCAAATTCTCCGAAATCTCTCTTGAATATTCTTTCATCTCAGATCTTCTATCTGACGATTCGGAAGTGAACACTTTGTAGAATGTGTTGTAAAATTCTTCACCGTTGCTTGACATCTTCAATTACCTGAAAGCAATCAAACAAACTCAATCAGTTTATGTGACTGAAAAGCGAAATCAGATTTGTTCCTATAAGCGAAATAAGCAATGTCCGAATAAGTGGAACTACAATGTACGAATGAGTGGAACTACAATGTACAAATGAGTGGAATCACAATGTATGAATGAGTGGAATCACAATGTACGAATAAGCGGAATCACAATGTACAAATAAGCGGAATCACAATGTACAAATAAGCTGAATCAGAATGATCTATGAGCGAAATTAACACTGACATATAAGCGAAATCACTCATATTCTTGTCCATTGGAGCGAAATCATGTGGTTCTAAAAGCGAAATCATATAATGTCCGAATAAGCGAAATCACTTCGGAAGATGATTTGGTCCATTTTTAGTCCGAATTTTGTCCTGTAACTTTCAAGGGTTAGTTATTATCCACTAATACACATTCTGTGAAAAATTTGGCCGATTTTAACCGTGGAAACTTGTTCAAATCGAAAAAGAAGGTGTAGAAGACAGAAATCTGATGCAATTGAGCTAAACTCTTCCTCCTGAGCTCTGATACCACTTGTAGGATCGTTGTTGGACCCGAACGAGTCAATCAGAAGAGTCTTTTCTCTGTATCAAAGGCGGAATCAAAGATACAGATGCTCAAACTAATTATAATGCTTCTTTGATTGATTTAACAACGTTTACAACCTGAAAGCAATCTGGCAGCACTTCGTTACAATTTCCGGAACCGTTGCCAAATGAATAACAAGTGCACTATATATAGTAGAAGTGATTCCACTTATATGGACATGCCATATAAGCGAAATCAGAAGCTTATGATTTCGCTTTTATGACCAAGTGTCCATATAAGCGAAATCACACACTTAACTTCTAAACTTCGATTCTCGAACCTCGTGCACTGATTATTCTAATCTATCCTATTCTATTACATGATGCAAGACGAAGTCAATAGACGTAATGCACTAACAGTTTTTCTAGTTGTAAAGAGCTAAAAAAACATACAAAAGCAAGATGAGTATATGTAATGTTTTTTTTACATATAAAGGATAGGTTATAACGTGGGGTACCCACGGGTTGTTTTATTTTATTAGTTATAATCATGTATATTTTTTTAAGTATAACCGCCTATTTTTTAAAAATTTGTGAGGACATTCACTGATAATCCTAAATAAATTATGACACGTGATTATTGATTTACTGTTTGAGGATATAATCTTTGATTTTAAAATAAATAACATGTGGCTATTGAAACAGCTGGTATAATTACTTAGCATACCAACTTCAACATAATAAAGTAGTCAATATAAGATACAATAAAGTAGTCAATACAATTTACAAAAATTTATTTCAAACCAAAAAAACTTAAAAGGAAAACTTCAAATACATCAAACTTACATCATAAGTTGCCAAATATCTCCTCTAAAACTGTTGCCACCACTATCAAAAGAAAAATCTCTTTGTTCCATAAAAAATGTAAACGAAAAGTTGACAGAATGAAATTTGATATACCTATACCGGACTTTATCCAAGAATTGTTTGAAGTCCCTTTCATTCTCAGTAGGGCTGTAAACGAACCGAACGAACACGAACAAGGCCTTGTTCATGTTCGTTCGTTAAGGAAATAAATGTGTTCACGAACGGTTCATGAACACTTACCGAACGAGATTTTATGTTCATGTTCGTTCATTAAGGAAATAAGCGTGTTCGCAAACGGTTCACGAACAAAAACGAACACAAATAAATTTGGTGAACGCGACGAAGGATAAAGATAGATGGCCCAGAGAGTAGCGCTTGAACTTGAATCCCTTATTATGGAATGGAGGTCGATCGTATTCGTAGATGTAAATAATGAGAAATGAAAGAGAAATGATGCATAAACAAGGTGAAAGTGGGTTTCCTAGTTTAATTGTTAGGGAAATAAAATAAATAAAAGTTTAATAATATAAAAAGTACAAATAAAATATAAGAAAGTACAAAGATCTTCAATTAAAACACAAACATACGGACATAAACGAACGCAAATCAACGAATTTTCACGAACACGTTCACGAACACCTTACCGAACGTTCACGAACACAATCGAACGAACGAGACCTCTGTTCATGTTCGTTCATTTAACTAATCGAACGAAATTTCTTGTTCATGTTCGTTCGTTTATTAAACGAACGAACATAAACGAACTTCCCGCCGAACGGTTCACGAACTGTTCGCTGAACGCTCGGTTCGTTTACAGCCCTAATTCTCAGTATTCACCATCTTCTACTATATCCAACAGATCTGCAATAAAGACCAACTTGAGTGCATTCCATATTTCCATCAAAGAGGTGGAAATTTTGACCTGTTTACTTAACAATTAATTAGTTTTATTTGTTTTTTTATCATCAAAACAAATTGTAATCACAAAACATGAAAAGAAATGAAATTGTTTGAAGAGAGGTGATTACCAAATGAGAGGAAGAAGCGTAACGTAAAATCTTAATGGAGGAAGTTATTTTTAAAAATCATGAACAACTACCACTATGATAAGCAGGGGAAGGATCCACTAAAAAGTGGATTTTGCCTAAGTAGCCTAAGAAGGAATCTTAACCATTCATTTTTCAAATCAATGGTTAAGATGAAAGGGTAGGAGAAATGAGGAGTGCAAGGGTATCTTGGTAAAATCCTATTTATGGACTTTCTCTCTCCACATGCAAGTCACATGCATATTTCACACTCATTTTTTAAACGATCATAACTTTTTTATACGACATTATTTTTTCATAAAAATTTCACCGTAAAATCGAGCGTCTTTTTATCTTTAATTTGAGTACCATATTGCTATATAAAATATGAAGACTAAAAAAACCCACTTAAATGTGTTGTATTTCTATGTTATATAACATTTTTTGTGCTGAATTTTTGTAATATATTTTTGTGTTAAATTTTTTGTGCTGAATTTTTTTGTCTTAAATTTTTTTTCCTCAATTTTTTTGTGTTAGATTTTTTTGTACTACATTTTTTGTTAAATTTTTTCGTGCTATATTTCTTTGTACTAGATTTTTTGTGCTATATTTTTTTGTACTACATTTTTTGTGCTAGATTTTTTGTGCTAGATTTTTTTGTACTATATTTTTTTGTACTAGACTTTTTTTTGTTTATATTTTTTAAAAACAAAAGGGGTGCCACATGTCATTTTCACTCCTATTTATAAGGACCAAAATGCCCTTCATTCCTACTTATTAGGAGTGCCACATGTCATAATCACAATACTTCTTAGGCTATTTAGGCAAAATCCACTTTTTAGTGGATCCTTCCCCATGATAAGCATACATAATAATGAAATATAAAAGATATATCTGGGCCATCCTTGTAGCTATGGCTCTTGTAGATACATAATTTTTCTCATCCACTGGACCATCCTTGACGCATTAGAGCCATGTTTTTTTAATAAAGTGATGTCGTTTATGTTTTCGTCATCCTAATTATATAACGTAACACGTCATAAAATTTCGAATATATTGTTGCAACGTATTTATTTATCTACATTTCAACATATGTTTCGTTCAAATTCCAACAGCTCAATTATAGTAATTTTCTTTACCATGACGAACTGAATCGATATTGTCCAAACAACATTGCTACTGGAGTTGTATTCGTAATAGAGCATTTTTTTTGTCGAACAATATAGTTTCTCGACGTTTCGGTATAAATATCGTTAAACATATTTGGATTCGCAATAGAGCATTATTGTTGGTATCGTAATTATTTTTGGTTTCGTACAAGTACCAGTACCGTGACGAGCTAAATCGACACCGTCTTAACAACATTGGTATCAATACCGTTATTCTTTTTTTATGATTTTTGAGCACGTAAAACACATGTTGATACGAATCAAATCAATACTTATTAAAAGCCCCCACTTTTCACAGACTACCACTATTATCATTTATTTTGTTTTTGATTGGGTCCGATCCCAAATCAGATTAAAACAGACATTTCTTTATGAAGAAAATGGTTTGTGTACGTAATAGTTTTACCACTAAATGGATAAGTTGTGCATTTTATTGGATTTCTTGAAAAAAGATAAAAGCAGCTAAAACAATTGATATATCATTAAATGGAGAGTAAACAATTGTACAAGTGCGCTTAATATATCAACTCTAAGATATGAATGAGAATATCTGTAGTGGTTTGGGTGAATAAAGCCCATATTTTTTGGTGTTTTCCGTCATGTGACAGTATAGTCAGTAAGGGGCATTATTGGACGTTTTTCTAAAATGGGTGCAGTGGGGATGTGAGCATTATATTAAAAAGGGGTGTTAAATAATTAAATAAAAAAACATCCAAAAAATGGTATTGGGCAAGCATAGGAAATAATGCATGTGATTGGCCAAACCATTTGATGTTTGGCGTGATTTAAAAAACGCCGGGGGGGTTGAGAAAAACACGCTACAAAACGCCCATGGGGGTGGGGATGGGGCATGATTGGGCGTGTTTGGGGGCTTTTTTTTGAAAAAAAATCACGCCCACTACACATGGTCTGAGAGATTTTCTTATGCGTGACACATGTTCACCGAAGCGAACACGTGAAGTAAAGTAATGTGATCCCTAGCAACCCCTGTCACACATGTGCTGAGTCCAAACTATAGTACTATCGTTGCTAGAGGCGGTCTAGTGTAACACTGTATAATCATAGTAACAAGCATTCAACAAATCACGTATAGCATGCGGGAGCGGTTATCGTTCATAAAGTGTTTGCGTTGTGTGTTGTGTTTTGATATAGAACGTATGTAACACCCAAAAGTGCGTTAAACGAAAAATGGGTTCGAGTATAATCACAGTGTGTGTTTAGCTAGTAAACACAATCTGGATTGGATTGAAGGGAGCGCGTCGGGTTAGCCTGTGCACGGAAACAGTAGCATAAGTCTTCCTCAGGGCTGAATGGTCGTAAACAGAAAGTCGGATGGAATAAGTGTTCAACAGTCTATTCGAACGGATGGTCATCCGAGCGGATGGCCATTCAGATGGATGGCCATTCAGATAGGCTGTGGTTGTTTGTAAATCGTTAAAATTCGAGTTTAGTTAAAAACGTTTAAACAATGGAGATTGTAAGGGCCCGGTCATCCGGACGGATGGTCATCCGGACGGATGTCCATTCGAGCGAGCGATCTGTATTTGAAGTTTATGTAAAATTTTCTAAGTAAAAGTTTTAAGTTTAACGGAGACGGCGTGACGACGTGTCAAACAACGGGAAAACACCAAGTATAGTTCATTCAGTCGGATGGGCCCTAGCCCATTCGGACAAACGTGTTGTTCTTGATGAAATTTCATGTTTGACTCGTTAATCGGTCCATCTCTCTGGTGGAAATCTGTTTTCAAGCCGGTTCTCGACTAAGGAACGAGTCGAGAGTCTGGTTGAGTCCAGATTCCATCGATATTGTGTAGAAACCAAAGAAAAGTTGAAAACAGATGAAAAATGTTGAAATCTTTCATAACTAGGTTGAAAAGTGTGGAAATCAGATCTTGAACCAATCTCGATTAAATGATGTTTCCACAAAAGTTTGCCTAAGCAAACGAGTGGAATCCACCTTCAAGAGGTCCAAATCAGTGATTTCGGGAAGAAAAGTTAGTGAGTGCGTGTGATTTTGATGAAGAAGATGGTGTAGAAGTGATTAGAGATGAAGATTAACTAAGATTTGAGAGAAAAAGCTTACAATTCGGCCTTGAATCGCGACAGAGTCTTGGGGAGCGGATGAGAGTGTCAAAGTCTGAGAACGAGGGTGTACGGCTAGTATTTATAGGGGAAAGGCGAAGGGTTAAGTCGGTGGCGATCGGCAGTGTTCGGATGGCTCCATCCGGTCGGATGGTCATCCGGGCGGATGTCCATTCGAATGGAAGGCCATTCGGACGGCCGCGTTTACGCGAGTTAGTTTTTCCAACTTTGGTTCGTTTGTTAAGCGTTGCGTTGCGTTTAATCGAGTTGCGAGTGAGCGTATAAGCGTTGCGTTGATAACCACATCACATTCCAAACAAGTAATCATACAAATAACTCACATAACATAATTAAATCCGCGTTTCGAGTATGCGTTGAGTTTGCGGCGCGATAGCGTTTAGTCTAAACAAGCGATGTAAAATGCGATAAAATGCGTTAAGTAGTAAGCGTTATATGTAGCGTTTAAAATGCGTTAATCGTGATTAAGTAAGCGTTGTAAAATAGTGTTGTATTATGCGTTAAGTAGAACGTTTGAGGTTTCTTTTTCACAACCCCTTTCTTCGGTCCAAGCTTGCTAGCCTTTGCTTTCTCTTTGTCCTTTTTCCCCTTACCCTTATTGCCTTTAGAGGATCGCCCATGCTCAACCAAATTTGCGCTAGCAGAAGTTTGCATAACGCTACCTTTTTGGGCAATTCTATTGTCCTCTTCAATCCGGAGACGAACAATAAGATCCTCTATAGTCATCTCCTTTCGTTTGTGTTTAAGATAATTCTTAAAATCCACCCAACCAGGAGGTAACTTCTCAATCATCGCTGCCTCTTGGAATGTCTCGCTAAGTGTCATGCCTTCCGCGAGGATGTCATGTAGTATAATTTGCAATTCTTGGACTTGATTCATAACTGTTTTAGAATCAACCATTTTGAATTCCAAAAAACGGGCTACCACAAATTTCTTTGTGCCAGCATCCTCCTTTTTGTACTTCTTATCCAAGGCATCCCATAATCTTTGGAAGTCTTGACATTGTAGTACACATTATACAATGCATCCGAAAGGCCGTTTAACACAAAGCCTCGATATATGAAATCTGAATGCTTCCATGCATCTACCGTGCACTGTATTTGTGCGTCGGTCTCCCCTTCCACAGGTTGGGGAGCGGTTTCAGTTAAGAACCTCGCAAGGTTCATGGTGGTTAGCTAGAAGAACATCTTCTGCTGCCACCTCTTGAAGTGTAGACCCGAGAACTTCTTGGGTCGTTCAGCGTGATTAGCCACTATGGACGCTCCCACAGTGGTGGCGTTCAGGGGGGTTCCCGTCACAACATTCGTGTTGTTAACGTTGATGTTTTCGTTCGACATGTACAAATTTACTATTTCGGCTTCTAAGTCCAACTTTGAAGGCCAAAAAACAGAAAATTTATAATTTTTTAGAACTTATTGTTTGGCTTCTAAGTCCAACTTTGAAGACCAAGGCAGAAAGTTTTTAGCAAATTTTAGGACAAAGTCTGAATGTAACCAGAACAGTTTTCAACCAAAGTCGCTCCTTTGAAGATGAAAACAAAAAAAATATATTTTTAAAACACAAACTGAGTGAAACAAAACTGGTTTGAATCACCAAACAGAATGGTTTTGATTACATGAACGGTGTTTTAAAATTTGTTTTAAGATTGTAGAAACCGTTCACATAAATAAATAAAATAAAACAAATTTTATTATAAGATTACAATACAGAAATAAAGAAAGTTGGAAATCTAAATTACTTTTACAACTGAAATCAACAAATACAAGAAATGGAGAAGAAACAGAAATACAAGATGGCTGAGTTACGTGTTCAACACGCTTCCCTTAAAACAAATTCCGAGTCTCCCAGGAGTACTCGTTTTGTTTCTCAGGGTACAACAGCCGGAGCTGGCCTACAACCCGAAGGCTACCTTGAAGAGAGCAAGAATAAGATCAGAAGATTGTAGAGAATTGTTTGCATATGTTGTGTAGTTGCCGGTGTCTTCTGCAGCTGGGTATGATGCTGTATTTATACAGCCTCTGATTCGAAACAGCCAAAAACGAATTAAAGGAGAGGATTAAATTGCATTAAACGTCTTCAATGCAATTTAATACGTCATTTAATTCTCAGTCAAAACCGTTGACTCGTCAGTTTCAAATGTTGAACTGAAACTGCTTCGTCATTAAATGCTGGAAGCTTCTGCGCGCGCGCGCAAGACACACTGGTGCGCGCGCACAGGTCTGCACACTCATGTGCGCGTGCGCCATTTTGGCTCAGGTCCATATGTGTCACACCCCGATTTTCACCATACGCTTCCGCATAAACCGAAAATTAATGGCATACGCGGCTACATCTCCCAAAATTTGTACTTGTAGATTCCACCAAGACAAGGCTTCAGCCATGAATATACCCGAGACATATAACACAGTCTGATTTGGGATACAATTGCTCATGCGAATGACGGAATCCATTTTCTCCGTCCAACGGACAAATGCTACGGCACCACCCGTGCCGTCAAAATTCAAGGGTTTGCAATCAAGGAATTGTTTATACGTGCATCCTGAAATGTTTGGTTCTCAAATTGTCAAAAATATATATTTTGCAATAAATATTAATGAGAATTCCTTTGAAAGGTTAAGAGTAACCAACCGTTAGCAGGATTTTGGGCTGCTGGTGGAGGTTGAACTCTCGGCCCATCATTTCGATTACCACGGTTTGCCTCGTGTTGTGCAATCGCATCCGGGATGCGTTGGTTTAGTAAGGCATCAAGCTCAGCTTGAGTCGTGGGTAAAGGATTTTGGACGTCACGTAAATTCCTCCTTCTCGGCGCCATGAATCTTCATATGAAAATCATATAGAAGAATTTAGACCAATATTTAAAATAAATATTGTCGTTCATGGGCTCAAAAATAGAATGTAACACATCACCACAACACATACATACATCAAAATGAGATAAATCAATCATATCTCGCACAAAAACATCCATACAAAAATCATCACCAACATAAAAACAAATCCAACAATAACATAACATAAAGAAGAGATACCACATACATATATATAGATGTCAACTTGTTACAAAATGTTTGTGAAGAAACAAAATATAGTTAGGAGTTACATTACTCCAAAATTCATGTCATAAACAAAATACAACTACAAAATAGATTTTTCTTCACATGGTTCTTCATCGTCTTCAAGTTGATTTTATATATATCTTCAAAAGTCTCTTCTAATAGTCTTCTAACCTGCTAAGGGGATCTACCTCCTAATACGACCACATACCAAGACTAGAGTGGGGGTGGGGGTGGGGGTGTAGATGCATCAATGACCCCTCGGACATAGGCCATATCCTCCTCTAAAGCGCTAACGCGCCCCTCAATAGACGGAGGTGGGGCATGGTGTGAAGGAAACAACGGTGCTGGTGGAGATGGTGGTGGAGGTGACGTCGGTAACAGTGGTGGTGGATGAGGGGATGATGTCGGTAGTGGTGGCAATGGGGATGATGATGGTGCGGCACTCGCAGGTGCTCAATAAGCAGACTGTTGAGCACTAAGCTCACCCAGGCGACGGAAAATGATGCCGAGCTGAATCTCGACAAATGTGAGCCTGAACTCATTAATGGACGAAGGCAAGTGACTCGGATAGTATGGGTCAAGGGGACTCATGCCCGGTGGGGGATATGCATGAAGATCTGCAAAGTATGGAGACGGGTATGTGACAGTACTGTGCATGGAAGTAGGGACATGATAAGGATCTCCAAACAAAGGAACTGAAGCATGCGAAGGATACCCCTCCATAGGGTAGCTAGGAGCAGTGTAGGACGGCCCGGCAGCATACGGGTCGAAATGAGAACTGACTGTGGATGTGACAGGGGTAGCAAAAGATCCGAACGACGGATAAGGAGGTAAATGCTCATCTGGCATAGTCGCACCACTCAACGAGTAGTGAGCTGGTCCAGTAACAGGAGGGATGATCGGATGGATATCTAGGAATGTAGTGGGCAAAACGGGATCATCATGTAATGGTAACGCCTCCGTAGGCGGGGGTAACACTGTGTCGGGCGAGTGAAGTGGAGATGATGAGGGAGAAATAATGTTCGAGGGCGGAGTTACAAATGTTAGAAATGGAGTTTTGGAATCTAACAATGGACGGACCAGATATTTACGGGTATACACAACGATTCCATGACCTTTCACGAGTAGTTCCGTATATGGTAACTCCGGAATTTAAACGAGTTGAGAGGTATATTTGGGGATTGGCACCCCAGATCCGGAGTATGGTCACGTCTTCACATCCTACCACGGTCACTGAGGCCATCACGATTTCTGTTAGTCTAACCGAAGAAGCGAAGAGGATGAATAAGTTTGACAAGAAGAGTACTGAGAAAACGAAGGAAAAACAAGGAGAATCTGCTTCACATGACAATAAGCGGAAGTTCTCACAATTCAAGAAAGGATATCAATCGGGTAATAAGAAAAAGGAGAACACCCCAAAGAGGTCGGGGAAGGCATTCGTAGCAGCAGCAGAAACAGAATCGAAAGGATATGCGGGGAATGCACCAAAGTGCAACAGATGCGGGTTTCATCACACAGGTAGTTGCCGAAATATCAAGTGTGACAAGTGCGGAAAAATGGGGCACCGCACAGAAAAATGATGGGGTAACAACAAGGTGACTAAGAAAGAAGGAGGCAACAGAAACGATAATGAACGAGGACAAAACCAAGGATGTTTCAATTGCGGTGATATGGGACATTTTCAGAAAGACTGTCCCAAAGAAAACAAAGGACGTGGACGAGCCTTTGTGGTTGGAGCCAAAGAAGCGCGACAGGATCCCAACGTAATCACCGGTACGTTCCCTGTCAACGATCATTTCTCTTCTATTTTATTTGATACCGGTGCAGATTTTAGTTTTATATCTTTAGAATTTAAAGATATGCTTGGACTAAAGTCAACTAAACTAGATGTTCCATTCACTATCGAATTAGCAAATGGAAAAGTGATTGAAACCGATAAAATTGTTAAAGGATGTTCCTTAGAGCTAGGAGGACGAAAATTCAAAATTGACCTAATGCCCGTTCAACTAGGTAGTTTTGATATTGTTGTTGGAATGGATTGGCTATCCACCAACCAAGCCGAAGTCGTATGTTACGACAAGATCATTCGAATTCCCCTTCCAAATAATGAAACACTTCTTGTTCACGGTGAGAAAAACGAAATGCCATTACGAATTATTTCCTGTATGGAAACCCGAAAGTGCCTACGAAAAGGATGTGTAGCATGCTTAGCGCACATTGTTGACAAGAAAGCCAAGGAGCTAAAACTTGAGGAAATCCCGGTTGTGAAGGAATTCCCTGAAGTCTTTCCAGAAGACTTGCCAGGAATACCTCCACAACGACAAGTCGAATTCCAAATAGACTTAATTCAAGGTGCCGCACATGTGGTAAAGTCTCCATACCGATTAGCTCCTTCGGAAATGAAAGAATTATCCACACTACTTCAAGAGTTGTTGGATAAGGGTTTCATCAGACCAAGCCACTCACCTTGGGGAGCTCCAGTGCTGTTCGTAAAGAAGAAGGACGGAAGTTTTAGGATGTGCATAGATTATCGAGAGTTGAATAAACTCACAATCAAGAATCGGTATCCATTACCGAGGATTGACGATCTATTCGATCAACTTCAAGGATCGAGCTATTATTCGAAGATCGATTTGAGATCATGATACCATCAACTCAAGATTTAAGACGAAAGTGTTCCAAAAACGACATTCCGAACTCGCTACGGTCATTACGAGTTCCTTGTTATGCCGTTTGGCTTAACAAATGCACCAGCGGTCTTCATGGACTTAATGAACCGCGTGTGCAAGCCTTACCTTGACAAATTCGTGATAGTGTTCATCGATGATATATTGATATATTCACGAAACAAGAGTGAACACGAGCACCATCCTAGAACTATTCTTGAGTTGTTGAAAAAGGAGAAATTGTATGCGAAATTTTCTAAATGTGAATTTTGGCTTCGCGAAATTCAATTTCTCGGACACGTAGTTAATGAGAAAGGCATACATGTTGATCCATCGAAAATTGAGGCCATAAAGAATTGGAGTGCACCTAAGACACCAACCGAAATACGTCAATTCTTAGGATTGGCCGGTTATTATCGAAGATTCATTGTGAATTTTTTGAAGATTGCTCTGATACCAGGTCAATGTGACAACCGGTAATTTACGCCTTTAATTACATGATTAACAGGTGATTAAAGCGATAATAAATAGTGTTTACGAAGCAAATTAACTTAATTAGGCCTTTAGTATGCCTAGGAACGTCTATCCGATATTACTGTACGCGTATGGTGATCTGCGGAAAAATCTGCGAAACATTAGACGGTAACGAACTGACACCGTACAAAATACTGACCACTTCGACAAATACGAATTTTGTGCATATATTTTATATATATGAATTTGGTTATGTGAATATATGGTATTTTCAAACGTCACAAAACGCGCAAACATGAACGAAAACGCGACTGTAGGAACGCACTGGCAACGAAACGGAAGCATCAGACACGCGTATTAACTCAAAAACTGAAATATTTGGATATATTTAGATTTGGTTTCGAATTCTGATGCTCACAGTTAAAACCGGGTCGAAAAACAAATCAGAAACGGCAAACAGAACGTTTTACGCAATTTAACGCACCGACGAACATACGCGTTTAATAACAATATACGACATAATTTTAGGTGTTTGGACTCTAAAATTTTTAGTTACGACACTTCATGGAGTTCGGGAAACGAAAATGGGCCTCATAAACATAACGGGCCGCTCAAAACATGCTAACGGGCCTTGAGCCCAAGCCCACTTAACTCACCTTTACCCTAACTATATAAACAATGGTCTAACATTTGTTCTCCCTCCCTCGTTCACTCACTGATGACCAGCGACCGGAGCCGAGTCCGACCGGTTCTCCAGCTCCTCGTTTCTATGACGCTGAGCACACCCACACCCACCATCCTCCTGCCCAGGCAAACAAACCCCTGCGCTCTCTTGATCTCACACCGGTGAGCGGTCGGTTTTCCGGCGTCTCCGTTCTCCGGTGACACCAACATCCACCAGCAGACGACCCCCCTTCGATTAGCGAGACGGACCACCACCACCACTGTCGAGTGGTGGTGAGCGACGGCCGGCGAGTAACCGACGAGATCTCCGACGGGAATGGAGAGAGACGGGGAAGAGAGAGAATCGGAAGATAGAGATGAGAGAGAGAGAGACGACGGAGGATTCCGGCGCCGCCGCTCACGACGGCGACGAAGACTTCAGCGATGGCGGAGCCGCTGCGACGGTAGTGGAACTGTTTTGGTCCGACGGTTTATTCTGGTAAGAATCCTTCCTCCAACTGATTCTTTTCACTCAAAGGATGATAATGATGTCGTTTGTTTTTGTGATGATTGAAGACGAGTAATGGTGATCAATGGATGGTGGTCAGCTGTGGCGGCGTAGGGTGGCCGATGACGGCAGTGGGCGGCGCTGGTGACACCGGCCGCAGTAGAGGAGGTGGTTAGGTGTTGTCGGTTTTGGTTGAAAAATATATCGACACTCAGTTGTCGGGATCGTCCAAAAACAGAGAAAACTCTGTTCGTTTTTCATAAAATTCGTAATACAAAACGTATTTTGTTATAAAAACGACACCTATCGGAATTCAAGGTATCTTATAGAAATAAAAATAAGTGTATACTTATTTCTAACGGCGTTTTATAACATATCAAACGGAGTTGTGATATTCGAAAAACATGAGTTATGTGTTTAAAACCAATATAGTTATTCATGTTTATTTCAAAACAATGACAAATTAAATAACTTCGTGTACTTTCGTAAAATAAATGTAATTGTTATATTTATTTCAAATGACTATTATTCGACGATTACTTATTCCCAACGTTTAGAAACATCGAAACCTGATACACTTTTACAAGTAAATATAATTATTTATTTTATTTCGAACACCGATATTTC
Organism: Helianthus tuberosus; assembly: GCA_030545235.1. NCBI lineage: Eukaryota > Viridiplantae > Streptophyta > Magnoliopsida > Asterales > Asteraceae > Helianthus > Helianthus tuberosus. The sequence goes on from CM060362.1 coordinate 10,871,489, forward strand.
TGAATACTTTTATACAATGAATATAATGTTATATTTATTCCAAACGTCGGAATTCGGGACTCACTTTTCTAACGTTTAACGTTTGGAAATTATATAATACCAATATAATTATTTATATTCATTCCATCGTCTGGAATCCGAAATTCTTAAAGTGAATATATTTGTTATATTCGTTTCAAACATCAAGTTTTCGAATGCATATATATGTATATATGTTTATTAATTTCCATCCTACGAAAACTACAACGGTAGGTTACCGCACCACATACAACATATCGAATACGTACCGCTATCCCTCTACGTATTTCTTGTTACGACGACTAACACGACTTCGTACGTATATATTTGATTATATACATAAATATGAGTTTATATCTTATAACACTCGAAAACTAAGTCGATTTCGTGACTTAGTTTTATCCCGATTATAAACGGGATCAAATAACCATTGATCGGTTATTCTAAGTCAAACTAAAACACCTTCGTAGAATCGTTTATTTACGACTCGGTAGAGCTCGGACACGTAGTTTAGCTACGGTTAATTAGAAACTTACAAGTGATTCCTTGTTAGGAATGCTATAGTTGCACGCTAGCGAGTCACGTTCTTGGAACGACATCACAGAAACACCTTAGCTAGCTTTGCACAGGAATATCCAGGTGAGTTCATAACCCCCAGTTTTTCCTGTTTTAAATGTTTATAGATGTTTTCGGGGGTGGAAAGACATGCAAGTTTTTGCAAAAGAAAACAACTTTTTGATGAACGAAAACTCATATTTCTAAACCATGTTACGAATGGATTTCAAGGAACTCAAATGGTTCACGAACGATTTATACTAAACATACCGGTTTTACAAAACAATTGCGTGTTTTCGAAACGTGCATGATTTTCATGACAAGAGACGAGAATGTCCTAGTTACAACAACGGGACTGGGTTGGCCTGCGTACGAAAAACGAGACAACTCAGTGAGATCATGTCCCCCTTTTCTTTCAACGTTTCGGTTTACAACTTTCGGGGGGAAATACATGTCAAACTTAGGTATGATTAAGTTATGGAATGAACTCTTAGATCATGTGAGCATAGGTTGTAACTGAGGTGCCATTAATCCTTTTGAGGACCAAGGAACAAAGGTTAGATCTAATGGGTACGGGTGAGCCCCACTCACGGTCCAGGGGTGACCACTAGAGTGTTGTTGTGTCCACTGTCGAGAGTTCGACACTTAAATTGCCTACGCGGGTTGAGTACCTCCTATGTCGTCGCATATATTAATGTCCTCGCGAAACATTAATGATCAACATGTTCATAGACGCTTTACATACCAACTTACAACACTATAACTTTCATATGTTTTAATATTCATTTGGCGCAAACTCATACTACATGGATTTACAAACTAGGGTAACGTTTCCAACTTATGTACAAGTAAGAGGACGGGTTGGTCCTGCTTACAAAGACTCTAGTGGGATAGACTCACAATTTTCATACAACATGCCGAGAAAATGATTTTACTAATTTTTCTCCACAACTTATAAAAACCGGTTATTCAAAAATATTGATTCCAAATGTTTTACAAACAAACTATGAACTCGCTCAACTTTATGTTGACTTTTTTTTCCGCATGTTCTTTCTCAGGTTGCATTTTCAAAACTATGGAACGTTTGGAATAGGAGAACCCATGGGAATTCGAGTACTTAGCGGCATTCATTTTCTAGAAGTCTTAGCTTATTTGCTTCCGCTGTGCAATGAAGATACCGGTCCAGTCATGCCAGCTCTGATATTTCGGATGCTCTAAGTCGAAAAGAAAGAGTTAACTCAATCACTCACTTCTCTCACTCAAAAAGATAAGAAATTTGAATGGGGAGAGAAACAAGAAGCAGCTTTTCAACTGCTTAAAGACAAACTCTGTAATTCTCCAATTCTGTCACTCCCAGACGGTACGGATGATTTTGTAGTCTATTGTGACGCCTCGCGACAAGGGTTAGGATGCGTGTTGATGCAAAGGGAGAAAGTTATTGCATACGTATCACGCCAACTAAAGATTCATGAAAGGAACTATACCACACCTGACCTAGAGTTAGGTGCAGTGGTATTTGCCCTAAAAATTTGGCGTCATTATCTTTATGGTACCAAATGCACGATATTCACGGATCACAAGAGTCTTCAACATATATTTAACCAGAAAGAGTTAAATATGCGCCAAAGACGATGGGTCGAATTGTTAAATGACTACGATTGCGAGATCAAATATCATCTGGGCAAAGCGAACGTTGTCGCGGATGCTCTAAGTCGAAAAGAAAGAGTTAAACCTTTGCGTGTGCGATCTTTAAGGCTCACAATTCATAACAACCTTACCTCTCGAATTCGCGATGCTCAGCAAGAAGCATTGAAAGAAGAAAACATCAAAGTAGAAATGCTTAGAGGTATGGAAAAACAACTAGAACCGAAAGAAAACGGAGCCTTATATTTCATGAATAGAATTTGGATTCCTCATTTTGGTGGTCTTCGAGACCTAATTCTTGATGAGGCTCATAAATCCAAGTATTCGATACATCCTGGAGCAGATAAGATGTATCATGATCTCAAGGAATTTTATTGGTGGCCTAATATCAAAGGTGATATTGCGACATATGTTGGAAAATGTCTAACATGTGCTAAAGTTAAGGCCGAGTATCAAAAACCTTCTGGATTGCTACAACAACCCGAAATCCCTAACTGGAAATGGGAACATATTTCTATGGATTTCATAACTAAATTACCCAGAACTTCCCGTGGTCACGACATGATTTGGGTAATCGTCGACCGATTAACCAAGTCAGCTCACTTCTTGCCTATCCGTGAGAAAGATAGTACTGAGAAGTTAGTTGAAATCTATCTCAGAGAAATTGTAGCAAGACATGGTGTACCTGTGTCGATAATCTCTGACCGAGACGGTCGTTTTATATCAAGGATTTGGCAGTCATTTCAAAAGGCGTTCGGATCCCAATTAAATTTGAGCACGGCCTTTCATCCCCAAACTGACGGCCAAAGTGAACGCACAATTCAAACTCTAGAAGATATGTTGCGTGCTTGTGTGATGGACTTAGGTCGAAATTGGGATACTCACTTGCCTATAGTGGAATTCTCATACAATAACAGTTATCACACGAGTATTAAAGCAGCACCATTCGAAGCGTTGTATGGCCGAAAGTGTCGATCTCCGCTATGCTGGGCAGAATTAGGCGACAAACAAATGTTAGGTCCTAAATTAGTTCAAGAAACTACCGATAAAATATTCAAAATTCGAGACCGTATCAAGGCGGCTTGAGACAGACAGAAAAGCTACGCGGACAGACGCCGCAAACCGTTGTCTTTTGAAGTTGGAGACAAGGTGTTGCTAAAAGTCTCACCGTGGAAAGGCATAGCTAGATTCGGTAAGCAAGGGAAGCTTAGCCCGAGATACATAGGACCGTAGGAGATCTTGGAAAAGATTGGAAACGTCGCCTACAAGTTAAAACTGCCAGAATCACTCAGTAACGTTCACGACACTTTTCATGTGTCAAATTTGAAAAAGTGTCTTTCGGATGAATCACTTATTATTCCCCCAGACGAAATACATGTAGACGACAAACTCCATTTCATCGAAGAACCTGTTGAGGTTCTAGATTCAAAGATACACAAAACGAGGAGAAGTCGAATCAAACTAATCAAAGTCCGATGAAACTCGAAACGAGGACCCGAGTTCACATGGGAACGAAAAGACGAAATCAAAAAGAAGTACCCTCATTTGTTTAAGAAAGTCCCAACAAAGAAGTGGCGCAGCTTAAAATTTCGGGACGAAATTTTCTTTAACAGGGGGAGAATGTGACAATCGGCAAAATTCCGGTAATTCCGTACAACTTGAACAACTATTTTGACTATTATTTCCGCGTATTTGACTTAATTTTAATTAATTCAAGTCTTGAGAGTCGAGGAATTACAAAAATCATAGTGAATTATGATAACGAATCCGTTGCGATTAGAAACAATATCCTAGACTAACAATAGGAACGCGAATAAACGATACTTGTCAGTACTAGTCGCGGTACAATCTGACACAATGAAAACAAGACATACAATTATGTCTACACAAATATTCTATAAAAATCTTTGTCCAAAAATAATATGTGCCTTACTAATTACAAAATTCCAATTAAAAACCAAATTGTCCAAGTCCGCAGAAAAATACAGCAATCCTGCGGAAAGATACAGCATTCCGCGGAACGAAACAATAACTGTCCTAAAAACCCAAAAATAAATATTATTTGACATAAATAATATAATCGGTATTAAAAACGACACAAAATCCGCAATCGAATCTTATTGTGTTAAGCTGCACGGCTAGTTCAATAAACTGGCAGTCAGCAAAGCCGGTACCGGAACAGTGTCAAAAATAATAAAATTTTTAGTCTAAAAAGTTGGATTAATTATTTGGATAAGAAATCAAGTGCAAAAATAATTTTTGTTATGTATTTATCCAAACGAAACACGGTGTCAGTATTTAACACGGTACAGGACCCGAACCGACTTTTTCACCCGAATTACAAACTAAGAATTTTGGTGAACTAGTTTTACCTAGTGTCACACTACTTTAAAATATTAGAGCTTAAAACCTTGTAGATATTTTTATATAAAATGTCAAAGATCTAAAAAAATAATCAAGTTTATGGTTTAAATAAGATTTTAATAAAAAAATTCAGCAAATAAACCCCCCCTAGCTGATTTTGAAAATGTGGGTCCCCCTTTTTGGCCTACTCATCTCTAATGTTGTGTTGGAACTCTAATATTATGATTAGTGGAAGAATCATGATTCAAGTAAACCACAACACTCCACCATTTCACAATTCCAACAAACACCAAAAACCATCAATCTCCTTACCCTCTCTCTCCAAAATCGTGTAGACCAAACACCCCTCACACCAACTTCATTTCAATTTTCAAATACAAGAATTCATGCACTTATGGAAGTCTATGGATGAAACAATCTTCAAGGGTGTTTAGAAAAGCTAGTTTGAGCCTTTGGGTGGAACTTGAAGCTTGGGATCAACAAGATTTCTTATCATCATCTTTGTTTCTTTGCAAAAACTGTAAGAATAACATACTAGTTTCACTTTTATTTTTTATTTCTTTTACAAGTTCATCATAAACCCACTTGAAAAATAACAAGAAACAACTAAAAATCATTATTTTTAAACATGATTTTTCTATGATTAAGAGATGAACTTGGAGAATCAAGCCTAATAAATTTGAATCTTGGTTATTTCTACTCAAAAATATGATCTACATACATGCATGTAGGATCAACCAAGATTCATCAACAAAGGGATGAACATGAATTTTTATGAACATGCATGCTAGTAAAATGTAAGAAACCATTTAAAACCAAGAAAATAAATTTTTGAAATATTTCTTGAATAAAGTTTCTATTTCTGGAAAGGATCAAAATCAAGAAATATGTTGGTAGTAAACGTTTTGAATACATATTTATGCTTCAAATGACCTTGTAAGACATCTAAAACAAGAATTTTTCATAAAATCTCGTTCTACAAATTTTTGGCAAAAATAAGGAATAAAGTTTCCTTTTTAGGAAAGTTAAGAACAATATCATGTTCATGCTACTTTTGTTGACAAATTTTGACAGATATTGATACTTGATGATGTTTTGTATTGAAATAATTTGAAAACAAGTTTTGTATAAACTTGGGGGAAAATCCATATTTCAAACAAAACTATGGCAAAAAAATTTATAAATTTTGTGATGTATTAAAAGTTGTTAAACAAAGAAGTTTGTGACTAAAATTATTATTTGAGGTCTTTAAACATGGTTAAACAATTTTTGGACAAAGTCATAAATCCATGTTTTATAAAAAGATTTCTAAATAAAAATGACAAGTATATATTTTTGGATAAAATGTGTACTTACAAAAATATTCATCAAGTATCATAAGTTTGTATATTTTTTATATGTACATCATATGTTAGTTCTAGTAGGAACAAATGCAAAATTGTTACACATCCACAAAAATTACCAAAAATATATATATGAACTTGAATAACGAAATAAAATGTCCATCCTTGGACACGGAAACACAAATGGACAAATTCGGACACTATTGGACTATATGGACTTTTTGACAAACTAAAATGGCACAAACAAAACAAATGGTAAAAACGAGACGGACGACACAAACGGGATAAACGATACGAATAAATAAAATCGACAAGTAGTAAACGACTATAACAAAATACGAGCCGTCACACAAGTTTATGCACTAAAAATATTCAACTATGGCATAAGTAATGATTTTTATAAAAATTAGATTTTTTTTAAAAATACAAGTATTACTATCATTATTTTTTACTAGCCCAAAATTTTATATTTTAAAAGTAGTCCATAAATTAAAATTTGGGTAATGCCCATTTCTCATAAATAAGAATTTGGGCTAGGCCCATTCTTACACAAATTATTTGGGCTATGTCCACAACTATAAACTAAATTGGGCTAGGCCCACCTTTATAAAATGTTTTGGGCTAATGCCCACTCCTACAAATTAATTTGGGCTTGACCCATTTTAAACAAAGTTATTTGGGCTAGGCCCATAAGCATCAAATACCCAAAATGGACTTAAATTCTAAAACATAAATTAAGCTCATTCAAACACAAATCAAATAGAATAAATATATATACAAGGAAGTTATATATATACGAAAACTCAAAAACAAAATACAAGATAGAATATTTGTACGATACACAAAAGCAAACCTAAGTGTCTAACTAGATTAGAACACTTGTGGGTCAAGAAACGAACCACGAACAAGGAATCGAATAGAGTTTTGCACGGAACGCAAATCTGTGAGTTCATGTTTCTCCTTTTACTTTGAATGTTTATAGTTTTAAACTTCGGGGATGTAAACATGTTACAAATAGTATGATAATACGATGAAACTATTTTGATCACATGCGGATAGGTGTTAAAATAAAGGGGCCATTAATGAATAAACAAGTACCGAGGAACAAACGAATAGATCTATTTGGGTTTTGGCAAGCCCCACTCTTAACGACAACGATAACCACGATCGTCAAGGGTGCCTTTGTGTCCAAACTAGTGTCGTTGACACACACGATAAATTGCCAAGGTTTGGTTTCCTCCTATTCGGCATACATATTAGTGTCCTTGCAACACACTAATGATCATACAATTTTTTTTATCATACTATACAAAAACAAATTTTACTACTTCAAATGTTTTGGAGACTCATTTGATGCGAAAACAAAATAACATGAATTCACTCAACTTTTGTTGATGTTTTCAAAATTAACATGTATTACAAGAAATTAGTGGACGGCTTTGGAAAAATATGTTCAAGTGGTTATCAAGAACGCAAGCTTTTGTGATGTCATCCGTTTTCAGTTGTTATGTTTTGAACTTTGAATAATGTAGTTAAAGTTGTTGTTGTTTCAAGTTTCAAACAAGACATATGTAATGTAAATTATGGTTTCGAATCAAATGTATGGATGGACATCTTTTATGTTTCAAATGTGTTGTTTACTCGATTGATTGTAACGATTGCCGCTCTCGTCACACCTCGCCATACGCTTCCGCATAAACCGAAAATCGGGGTGTGACAATGTGCGCTTGCGCGCCGTCACCTGTGAGCCTATACGAGCACGCCACACAGTCGCGTCGTATTGGCTCACTCTGGTGCGCCGCGCACGTCACAACAGGGCCCATGCTCAATGCGCGCAATCGCGCGCCTTCATACCACGTGTACTCGCGCGCGGACGTGCTAGACTGCCACGTCATGCGCCACTGCGCGCGGACCCACTTGGGTCATACGCCTGCATGCCACGTCATCAACCACCTGGTCCTTGCAGCCCTTGTGTTCCACCACGCGGTCAAAAATACAAAGGCGGCTCGCGGCGATGCGAAGTGCAAAGTGCGCCATCAAAGCGCCACATTGCGCCTCATCGCACACGCCACGCGCGCGAGCGAGTGCGAGTTAGGGTGCTCCGCACCCTTCGCGAGTACACTTAGTGTGTGCTTCCATGAAACATTAAGGATGGAGAGTTCCCACTTAAATACCCATTTAAGTTTCATCTCTCCTCCTATGTGGGACAAGGTGCTACTTTCCCTTTTGTTTTAGCATTCAATGTTTCAAACACCAAACTTTGAGCATCGATATCTCATTCATCTTAGCTCCGTTTTGGACGTGGTTTAGTTCGTTGCGAAGCTCTTCCCACATAGAACACAAACCCACAAATAAATATATAAAACTCGCTCATTTTCTAATATTTATTTCTAGTCCAAAATAGGAAAAAATCATTTTTTTCTATATTTGTGAAAATACAATTTTCATAAAATTTCCAACAAAAAATGCGTTGAAAATATAGTTTAACCCATTGCGTTAATCAAATCCCAAGAGTATAAGCGTTTACAAAAGAAATGACAGCGACAGGTAACGGTCCGAAAAGTCGGGTTGTTACAAACGTGATATGCAAAATTGTCCTTTATATTCCAAGCATATGAAAAAGATGTTAAAACACAAAGATTCTAACTGATTGGTTAGAAAGTATTATAACACAGTTGACTTGTTACCGGATGATCATAAATTATGTTGTTACAAACACAATTGATTTTAACACCATATTCCATGTTTTTTAGTTTAGCTCATACAGTATGATGTTAAAAATAATAAAAAAATTTAGCATATTTAAACACGTCTAATCTTGACAACACATACTTTTAATATTAGGGATATTGTGTTTAAGACTACTAAAGGTGTGCCGGTGATGAGGTCTCCGCTGGAATCGTTGTTGCCTGGAATCACAGTACATATAGCCGTACTAAGCGCATGGGCAGAATTACTGAACTATGGGGAAAGGTTCAGGCAAAAAGGCAGCATATCACGCCTATTTTGTTCAGTTAATATGTTGGTAAGTATAATCATAATGACATTATTCATAATGAAAGTTTATTAGATTTGTAATGTTATTTTTCATAAGTACTTTAAATGAAGAATGCAAATGATTACAAGTCAACTTGAAATGGCGTTTGCAAGTTGCTTGGTTTTGATGGAATTTGGTTACTTAATCAGTATTGTTGCCAATGTTGTTGGGTTAATCTTTATAGTTGAATATGCCAGATCAGGTCAAACATGGTCGTGTCTTTGAAAGCAGGTCAAGGTCAACTTGACCCGTATTTGATTTTTAGGATCAAGATAATGTAACAATTTGCTTTTTTATGTTTCAGAAAACAAGAGATAAAGCCAAAAAATCATGGGATGCGAGAGAGAGAGAGGCGAACTCTGTTCCTCAAAGGTTACTTTTTTAAAGTAAAATGTGTATATATATATATATATATATACAGGGCCGTCCCCGAGATTAATAAAAAAAATTTGGGCCTCGTGCAAGACAAAAAAATTGGGCCCTCTTCGTATAATATAAACTTATGAATTATATATCTAAAAACCACAATACGACAATAATTGATTAATTGTTATAAAAATATACAAAACAATAGTAGTGTAGCAAAATAATCAAACTAACTTACTTAAGTAAATCGTGAGGCTCTCCTAGCGTTTTTGGAAGCAAAGCTCTCGATCAAGTCTTTATAGTCCATACCTTCTAATATTTCGTTTTCAATGGATATCATCGCCAAGCCATTAAGTCTTTCTTGGGACATTGTCGATCGCAAATAAGACTTCAACAACTTCAATTTTGATACAACTTCTCATGTTTTCCGCGAAAGTTTCCATTGCTCTTTTGATACAACTTCTCATGTTTTCCGCGAAATGCTAGTCCATGTTTAGCAAGAAATTTCACAAGAGCAATATTAACTTCATTCAAATGAGCATTCATATCACCTTCACCCATGTTTAGCAAGAAATTTCACAAGAGCAATATTAACTTCTCATGTTTTCCGCGAAATACAACTTCTCATCTTCACCCATATTAGATTCATTCAAATTAGCATTCATATCACCTTCACCCACATTAGCTTCATCCACATTAACATTAGCATCATCTTCACCCATATTAGCTTCATCCACATTAACATCCGCATTATCTTCACCCACGTTAGCATCCACATTAGAACTAGAACTTTGAGATAGTTTTGAGAAAAATTTGTGTATACGCGGCCCTTTGTCAGCCTTTGCTCTTTCTTCCTCTAGCTTCTTCTTTTTACGTTTTTTACAACCAGATAGGTATTTGTATTTAGGAACGGGAGGCATAATCTCTAGAAAAAAAATACAAAGTTTCAACATTAACTCTAAAAGTTTTTAACATTAAAATAATTAACTAACATAATCCTCAAAATAAGATGGCATTGGGATTAATAGAATAATAGATTAGCATTAACTGTGAAAGTTTTCAACTATTTAGCATTAAAATAAAATTTAGATAACCTTCAACTATTTAATGGCATTGGGATTAATGAGAATGATAGATTTACTTCAAAGGAATATTAAAAACTGATCAAAAACAATAAAATCCATTATAAAGGCACAACACTTCACTGGGGCATTTCGACAAACAGTTTGTAAGCGGTCGGTCAACTATGAAATGTTAAACTATGGAATAAAAAGATCACTGACAATTATCCTCGATGTTTTTGAATGAATGATATGAAACTGAAACATTTGCAAATCCCTTTCCATTCAAATAAAATTTCTGAATTCCATGACAATACCTGATCAGGCGAGCCGCGAGCGATTGAATGATGATGTCGGCCAAAAACTCACAATTCCTAATCAGTAATCACCCAACAAATAGCCTTGGAGATGGAGATGAAGATGAATCGTGACAGTTTGCGTTCTTCGTTCTGGGATTTGTTTAGTCGCCCACCCCAGCCAACATGAAGTTGTAATCAGATTTGGGGATTGGGGCCCAAATCTGAGTTGGGTTTTTGTTTTGGGCTTAAAATTATCAGATATAATACATAACTAATAGAAACTTATAAAAAAAAATTGGGCCCCTTGCCAATTTGGGCCTTGTGCAGTGGCCCGACCTGCACAGGCCCAAAACCGCCCCTGTATATATATATAGGGTAGGGTTCTAGAGTAAACAATGGTTAACTTGTGAACAAAATGAACAGATCTTGGCCCTTCATTTGTTAGATGATCAAAATTAATGCTAATGACAAACTTGTAAATATTAAATTAAATATAGAGTAAAATGCACGGATAGTCCCTGTGGTTTTGCAAAGTTTCACCTATAGTCCCCAGATTTTGGAAATTACACTCCTAGTCCCTGTGGTTTGTTAGTTTGTTACGCTGATAGTCCCTGGAGTGGATGTGGGTTAGTTTTCTCAGTTAAGTTGGTGTGAAATGACTATAATACCCCTTACTTTTATTATAATATAACTTGACATCATATATTGATTTTACTTATCTTCTTCATGTTCTCTGACTCTCTCTCTACTCTCTCTCATGAAACCCTCCACACCACCTGCCGCCACCAGCACCACCACTTGCCACCACCCTCCCCCACACCACCACCTAACCCACACCACCACCACCAACCCCACACCACCACCTTCACAACCATTATCGCACCCCAGGTAACCCACCCTCATCTTCTTTCTCCCCCCTCTCTCTCTCTCTCTAACCACCACCTTCAACCCACCACCACAACCTTCACCGTCACCTTCAACACATCACCACCTCCACAATCACCTTCAACCCACCCCACCCCCACCTCCACCCTGATGCTCGTCTGCCACAGCCTTTGCAAGGGTTAGAATATCTCCACAACATCTGGTGTTCCGGCAAGTTTAGGTGGCTGATCCAGAGTTGAAGATCATCTCTATCACCTCTTATTTAACACAGGTATTAATTATTCTAGGGTGCTTTTTGGCAGTTGATGATCTTATTTGGGGCTTTTGTGGTGGGTTTGTAGATCCGCAATCCAAGTGGTGGAAAATTTGGGTATTGTTTCGGTTTCTGTACGAATCGATTCATATGTAACAAATTCAATGTACAAGCAGCCTTGAAGGGATTCCTATTTGAATCAGTTCATTTGTTTACTTTACACTGATCATGGATTCAATGTACAAGCAGCTATGTAAATTGTTGTTTTTACTAATCAGGTTCTTCATAATTTTGCCTTTTTTTATCAAGTTGGTGGCAGCCGGAGGTGGTCACGGCTGGTGGTGGCAGCTGGAGGTGGTCGATAGGTGGTGGCGGCGGCAAGTTATTAGGGTTAGAGAGAGAAAGAAAGAAAGGAATGAGAGAAAGAAAGCTGGGGGTGGCCACGGTTAAGGTTTTGTATTAATAATTAGTTTTTTCTTATTTTTTAATAAAGGTAAGGGGTAATTTTGTCATTTGACATGGACTTAACAGAGAAAACTAACCCACATCCACTCCAGGGACTATCAGCGTAACAAACTGTCAAACCACAGGGACTAGGAGTGTAATTTCCAAAATCTGGGGACTATAGGTGAAACTTTGCAAAACCACAGGGACTATCCGTGCATTTTACTCTTAAATATAAGAAAGAAATGGGGCTGATGGGGGCATTCACGTAAATGTATACTATTGGTAATTTTGGTATCCTATCATAACTGAATATTGTTTTTTTAAATATAACAAAATCAAATCCCTTTAAACAATGGATGTCAGTTATTAATTAAAGATATGAGTCCGTTGTTCCTACAATGTACATTGTTGTGCATATGTGTATTGTACTCATGTACATAAGTGTACAGGTTGTTGTTCGTACACTGTACACTGTTGTACATCTGTATATTGTAGTCATGTACACCTGTGTATATAAACAATAAAACGGTGGAAAACGAAAAATGTATATGTTGTTCGTTTTTATTAAAACAAAACTATAGTAATATCATACTCAAATTAAAGAGATTAAAAAACTCGTTTTTATAGTGTATTTAAATAAAAAAATATTAACGTATGAAAAATTTATAACTATTTAAAGATCATAAGGGGTAGTTAGTTTAATGTTAACAAAAATATATAACTTCCTGATTTAAACTGATTAATTACCATCATATCCTTTACATCTAAAAAAGTGATCAATGGCTCAGATTGGTTCACACGGTTCACAAACAAGGATGTTGTTCACTCATGAACCTCATCCTATATATATATATATATATATATATAGGTAAAGTGTAGGATACAAATCCCCTAATCGTACATTATGTACGCGATGCCCACAGCCATACACGTGTCCTGATTCAATTTAATTAGATAAGGGTATATCAGACATTCTGTTCAAACATCTGAGGGCTAATCAGGGAATTCCGTTAACAAGGAAGCAGATTACGAGTTCGTTTCATAACCGTCCATCTAATTATTGTTCGTATCAATTCGATTTGTAGGTTTTTTGATTGATTCCTGTAACGAACACGGATTGGCGATTCCGAAAATGCTGGATTTGTCATTTAGGATGTTTGTTTTGGGTTTTTCATCATAGGGTTACGGTTGAGGTTTGGGTTTTATTTGATTTGAAGGTATTTTCATTTTATTAGATTGTAACGAGGTTGAAGATAAGATGTTTCTGGTTTTATTTGTTGAGTTTATCATATCGCATGTGTTGTTTTAAATATCGCATGTTGTGTTTTTAACATATTCCAGGTATTTAAGATTGGATCATATGAATAATTTCGCATGTTTAAGTTGGTCATTTCGCACACAATGAAGTTTAATATTTAATTTCGCATGTTTAAGTTGGACATTTCACAGACTAGAAAGTATTTAACAAATTTAGCTATATTTTTCGCACGCTTTAAAAGTAATTATATGTATTTTCGCACAGTGTGTTTTATAATTCAGTTCAATAATTGAAATCAAATAATTCAGTTCAATAATTGATTTCAATAATTCATATCAATAATTGTTCATTGCTTTTTTCTTTTATTATAAAGTTTATCTTTTTATCACCATTTCAAACATCCTATTAAAAATGGCAGACCTACCAACATCCTCTTATTCTGAATCAAGTATCAAGCAGTCTTTGAGAAAGTCATCCTCCTCAGAACTTTCTTCAACAATCCTTCTTTTTCTATTTTTGTTAACTTGTTTCAATGTTGATATTGGGTCTTCAAAGTCATCATCAGAATCTATTTCTACAAAATCGCATGCTATCAGTCAAAAACATTACGAAATCGCATGTATCAGTTAATCATGTACAAAAACTCATTAAGTTCATAAAATCGCATGAATCAGTTATCATTCGCATGTATTAGTTAAGCATTACCAAAACTAGCTAATCTTTTATAAATCGCATGCTTTAGACAAAAAACTTTTATAAAATCGCATGTATAATTTAAGCATATAACAAAACTAACTAATCATATAAAATCGCAAGGATTATTTATAAATTCGCATGCACAATCTAACCTAAGACAAAAACCTTCATCAAACAAAACTTCACATATAAAATCGCATTTGTAATACAAAACCCTTACAAAACCCTTTATAATATCGGACATATTTCAGTTAACCACTAACAAAACTGCATAATCATACAAAACCTAATAAAAAACCATACCAGACATAAACCCTAACCAAATCGTAGTTATGAACAATAAGTAATCATATAAAACTATAGGTTTCAGTCAAAAACCTTAATAAACAAACCAAATCGCATATGTCATTAAGTCCCTGTATATCCCATTATAAAATCGCAAATGTCAATCGATACCTGGATTCATCTTCTTCGCCTGTGGTCTGTCGTTGTTGGCTTTTCTCCGTTTCTCAAAACTCATGAATCTTCGTTGAATCGCAACGGTAAGTAGTAGGGAACTTGGGGGAAGGAGAATGCAATGTTGATTTTGGGTTTACGGTATGATTGTGAGTTATTGTTTGCTGATTATCAGGGGTTTTGATTTCGCAATGGACGATTTTAACCTTGGCGGTTTCCTTTATTTATTTTAATTTGATTAATTTAATAGTTAAACACGCGGTTTAAATGAGATGATCTGACGGTTGTGGTTATAGCGTACATAATGTACGATTAGGGGATTTGTATGATAACCGACCTCTATATATATATATATATATTTATGAAACACTATTCGTTAAGCACAGTGGCGGACCCATAAATTATTTGATGAGGGTGTGAATGAGGTGTTCAACCACTTTTTCAAGGGGTGCGGTCGAGTTTTTTTTTCCGTAAAATATACACTAAATTCTTTTATTTTTCAAGGGGTGTGGCCGCCCACCTTAGCCAAAGGGTGGGTCCGCCCGTGATTAAGCATAATCCACTAGATAATAGACCACTTTCACAAGAGGGTAAAGTTGTTGGCTTTTTTTCTTTAATCCAGTAATGTCAAAGAAAAAGGTGAATTGTGGATAACCACCTCCTTGCAGACAACTTCAAAATGATCAAATAATGAATAAGTAAATGCACCCCAGTGCTTGTTCTTCTAAAATTTTGAAGTGCTTGTTCTTCTAAAATTTTGGAAGCAACGCAATTGAGCAACATCAGAAGGAGATCCTGTCTAAGATAGATCTTACTCAATGGTACACCGTACTGGATAGTACCGAAATGATCCTCCCCCCCTTCGTACCGAATACAACATCTCTAACGAATTACGTACCCGTACCAGAGCGAACCGTGAATTAGGTAACTATGGATTATATAGCATTTTTGGTTTTGTAATTATATTTTTGTAGCATACTTGGTATTTTGGTAACTTTCATCTAACTTCTAATTTGATTCATGGAAGAAGAAATTAGCTAGGAAAACATTTTATTTTTCTATAATTAATAGGAAAAAAAATAAAGCTTTTGGTGGTTGTTCTAACCTGTATGTCCTTTTTTCGGCTTCCCTTAAGTGGTGTCAATAAACTCTACACATAAGTTGTATGCAGCTTTGTTTGTGTTGTTTTTTTCTTTTCAGTTGTAGGTTTCTTTCTTGGCAGGTATTTACTTTTATTAAGTTCTTACTTATTTTGGAGCATGAGAACTTGGTGACTGTATACTTGATATATAAAGATATGCATTTGTTTTTGGTTTGACAGTTACGTTGATATTAATTTACAACTAAGTAGACCAACTATATTTTAGTTGATTATATTTCAGTTGGGATTGGAGAGGAGAGGAGCCACAGGATGGGGCGGGGTCGGACTTGGAGAACTTGAAGTCTGCAATCTCCTTATATAATTTTAAGAACGGGTCAGATGTGTGCAGGTGGCGGGGAGATAACAACACTGTCTTTACGGTAGCGTCAGTTAAAAAATGATTACATCACCCTGACCTGGTTCAGAGTAATAAAATTCTGGAATGGAGCTCGTGGGCTTCGCTGAAGATAAATACATTTGGATGGAGAACTATTCTTTGTCGCCTCCCCACCTCAAACGCCTTGATAAAAAGAGATATTATTCATGGTCCTTTAGCTTGTTATTTTTGTTAGTTGGAAGAGGAAACCGTGGATCACCTATTCACGAGTTGTTTGGTTGCGACTTTAGTGTGGCAGGTGTCACACCCCAACCGATGGCGGAATCATCGGGGCATGGCACTGAGCGAAACAGATTGTCCAGAAGTTTCCATAACAACTATCATTACCATTCAATTTAAATTAACATGTCCCATACCATGTCTCAAACAGTAAACAAATTATTACAGATAAAATCTAGGCAAATATTCTGTTCCGACAACTCAGATTTAAACATAGCTAATTTATTTGTTGGTTTCTAGGATTCCCTTTTCCTAGCTTCAATTTCATCACAGCACAGAGAGCATCCTAGACCTTTCCTAGCCTCGATTTCACAGTGAGCTAGGCATACAAGCAACCTAGGCACCTGTCACATACGTTAAAATAAAGTCAATACATTAAATGTAAAGGTGAGCATACAAGTTTGGTAATAGCATATAGAGTCCGAATTCGTTTACGCATAACCAGCACGTACACATAGTGAAATGAAGCACGTTAGTTATCGACATAGATCCATCGATACCAATGACTGCGGGTTGACTGCCCGAGGCAGTTCGCAATACATGATTACCACCGTAATCCATGCAAGTAAAAGATCCTTAACAAACCCCGTGTGAACGGGTGTTGAGTCCAAACTATAGTACTATCGTTGCTAAGGCAGGTAGACAGCATTCCATGTGTAAACATAACAAACAAGCATTCATAAGCCACGTATAACATGCATTAACGGTTAGCGTTCAAATAGTTTGAGTAGTGTGATAGTTGTAGTTTGAATATTCGTAACGTATGTAACACCCAAAAGTGCTTAAAGCAAAAAAGGGAATGAGTATACTCACAGCGATTATGGATTGAAGGGAGCGCTTAGCGAGTACGGTTAGCCTGGATAGATTCGGTAGTATAATGATAAGCGATTCGTAAAACGTCACAAAGTATGAAAGGGTCGGATAGGGGTTCGATCGGATGGTAATTCGATCGGACAGTAATCCGTGCGGGTAACAATTCGTTCGGGTGGTCATTCGATCGGATGGCAATTCGATCGAGTGACGATTCGAGTGGATTGTTTCTTCCTATGAGAAGGATGTGTTTGTGTATGATGGTTTGGCTTTTGAAGTTTTTGTTGTAGCATTTTGAAATAATAAAGTATCTCTATCTTTCCAGTCGGTCGATCGGATGACTAGTCGTGCGGATGGCAATTAGTTCGAATGGTCATCCGTTCGGTCGGCGACTTCATGATAAGGTTACTTATTGAAAACAAGTTCACTACATAAGGGTCATTCGATCGGATGGCAATTCGATCGGATGACAATTCGTGCTATTGAACATGTTGAAAATTGTTAAGTCTTTTAAAGTCTTAGTATCTCATGATCCGAAGAGTAATCCTTTCAAAGGGTCGTTCGATCGGATTGCAATTCGTTCAATACTCAAACTTTAATTAAGATTGTTAAAAGGTGGGACCCAAGTGTAATCCGTTCGGGTGGCAATTCGTTCGGGTAACCTATCCGGTCGAATGGTAATTCGATCGGTTGGCAATCCGTTCCGATTGTTCTGTTCGTTCTACACTTGGTCGTTTTGAAGGTTTGTCGTTATGTCGAGTCACTTTGACAACGTGTTCGCCAACAGAACCCTTCGTTCGACCCAGTTGACCAGCCTGACCAGGAATCACCCTAGTCCGGCCGGTTACCGGCTCGAGACGGTTGTTCTTGACTAACCCGGAATGGGTAGTCTCGTGTGTAGAATCTATATCTGAGCCAGTACAACACTAAGGGCGAGTAGGAGACTAGTTCAGAACCTGATTCTACCGGTTTTGAGTGTTTTAAGTGTAAAAAGAGTCGAAAGAAAGTTAAAACCATCTTTCAATCCTTCTTCACCACACTTGTGTCGAGATCTTTACAAGATCTTTGTGGAAATCGGTTAGATCTAAGTTGTTCTTAGTGGGTTGAGGTCAAAACATGAAGTTCTTGAAGAACACATGATGACGTCACCTTAGAACACCCGAAATCTAGTGATTTCATGGTTAAAAGTTAAGATTTAAAAGATAGAAAGGTGTAGGAGTGCGCGTAGATCAAGAAAGTACAAGATTTAGGACGAGATCTTACCGGAATCGAGAGAAATCTGAGAAAAGGTTGAGTTAAGCGTGCTGGTCGAACAGGGATTTCCAAAAGTGGAAAAGATGACAATGATAGGGGTATTTATAGGATGCCAAAAGGGGAAAGGGCTGTTCGGTCGGATAGCACATCGCCTGGGTGACTGTCCGGTCGGATGGCAACTCGATCGGATGGCACCTGTCATCCTTTACCAAGTGGCTATCCGGTCGGATGGCTATTCGACCGGATGGCCCTTGGTTAGTGTGTTTGACGTGGCTATTTTTGCTGATTCGATTTCGATTGCGATCGATGCGATACGATAGATTCTCCTAGTCAAATTACTCTCAGTCCCAAACACTCATATCTCGCATGATCTATTTTTCACCATTTATCGTAGTTCGTTCACGATTCGGGTTCGATTGCCTTTCGAGTTAGATTTCGAGTTTCGATTGAGTTCGCTTGCTTATCACAACATAACATAAATAAACATGCACAGGTAACACGTATGGCACACACACACGTATAATAACAAGTAAAATTCATAGCTCGAGTTGCGATTAGAAGTCGATTCGATTAGTATAGCTTGATTATTGATTAGTTAACTTTATCGCATTGTTACTTCCTATAGTTCATAGTCGTTGGTCGATTGAACAACAATTAACACACATCGATTATTGCAATTAACAACACTTACTCCACATAATGTAATTAAAAACAAGAAGTTTCTACGAGTCAAGTTGCGCGAAATCGGTCGTTGACTTAGACCTTGACTTTGACTTTGACTTGTGAAAACACGGGGTGTTACAGCCTCCCCTTGTTTAGGGAATTTCGTCCCGAAATTAGGCTGGAAGCTGTACAACGCCGTGAATCACGTTTGAGAACTTTCCGTTTGGACCGATTTTGACTTCGAAACGATCGCTTGTGACACGGAATCCGTGAACGTGCGTGATCAAACACACAAGAACGTACTATAATTGGTGATTCTATATATTGATTTGAAATCGTACAAGGTACTAGATTCACAATGCTACTTTCTCTCTCTAACTCCTCTCTTGAAACAACTTCGGGTACTTAGCCTTCATGTCGCTTTCGAGTTCCCAAGTGAACTCGGCGCCTCGTTTGCCTTCCCATCGGACTTTCACAATAGGAATGCGTGAGCGCCTGAGCTGCTTGGTTTGGCGATCCATGATTTCGACAGGCTTTTCCACGAAGTGTAATGTTTCGTTCACTTGTAGATCGTCGAGAGAAACGTGTAAGTCGTGGTTAGCTAGGCACTTTCTGAGGTTTGATACGTGGAAGGTCGGGTGGACGTTATTAAGTTCCTCCGGTAGTTCGAGTCTGTAGGCGACTTTTCCGATCCTTTCCAGAATCTTAAAAGGTCCAACATATCGAGGCGCGAGCTTTCCTTTCTTGCCGAATCGGACCACACCCTTCCAAGGTGATACCTTTAGGAGTACGTGGTCACCAACGACAAATTCCCGGGGCTTGCGTTTCTTATCGGCGTAACTTTTCTGTCGATCCCGAGCCTTCACTAGATTTTCTCGAATTTGGAAGATTTTGTCTGTCGTTTCTTGTAATAGCTCAGGACCGGTTAGTTGCGAATGACCAATCTCGTGCCATACAATAGGCAATCGACATCTTCTTCCGTATAATGCCTCGAATGGTGCCATTTGGATGCTAGAATGATAACTGTTGTTGTACGAGAATTCGACTAACGGCAGGTATTTATCCCAATTACCACCGAAGTCTAAGACACACGAACGGAGCATGTCTTCAAGAGTACGAATCGTTCTTTCAGTCTGACCGTCGGTTTGAGGGTGGAAAGCGGTACTTAGATTAAGCGTTGTACCGAGTGCCGTTTGAAACGTTTCCCACAGTCGCGAGGTAAACCGAGCATCACGATCAGAAATGATGTCACGAGGCGTCCCATGATTACAAATGATCTTGTCGGTGTAGATTCGGGCTAATCGTTCTACCTTGTAGTCTTCTCGTATCGGCAGAAAGTGACCGGATTTAGTCAAACGGTCGACCACAACCCATATGCTGTCGTGACCTGATGACGTGTGCGGTAGCTTGTTTACGAAATCCATAGCTATACTTTCCCACTTCCACATAGGAATTGGTGGTTGTTCGAGTAAGCCTGAGGGTCTTTGATGTTCGGCCTTGATTCTAGCACAAGTTAGGCATTTTCCGACGTAGAGAGCGATATCCCTTTTCATACCCGGCCACCAGTACTTGTAGCGAAGGTCCTGGTACATCTTATCAGCACCGGGATGAATAGAATACCGGGATTTGTGGGCTTCGTCCATCAAGATTTGTCATAAGTCAGTTCGTTTGGGAATCCAAATTCGGTCTAGAAAATGGAATATCCCGTTCAATTTGCTCACGAGTTGGGCTCCATCGTGGTAGATTCTTTCTTTCTTCAGGGTGCGTTCGTTAAAACATGCATGTTGAGCGTCGCGGATGAGGGTTTCGAGATCGTGTTGGGCTTGAACATTTCGGGTGCTAAGCAGATAATTCCGTCTGCTAAGTGCGTCGGCAACGACATTCGCCTTGCCTGGGTGATAACGGATCTCACAGTCGTAATCGTTGAGAAGTTCTACCCATCGGCGTTGACGCATATTAAGTTCCTTCTGATTAAAGATGTGTTGTAGGCTCCTATGATCGGTGAAGATCGTACACTTGGTACCATATAGGTAGTGTCGCCAAATCTTTAACGCAAAAACAACTGCGCCTAGCTCGAGATCATGGGTTGTATAGTTCTTCTCGTGGATTTTGAGCTAACGAGATGCGTAAGCTATGACCTTGTCCCGTTGCATGAGAACGCAACCAAGACCAAGGTTGGAAGCATCACAGTAGACAATGAAATCATCGTTTCCGTCTGGCAATGAGAGAACAGGAGCGTTGCAAAGCATGTGCTTGAGGGTTTGGAAGGCAGTCTCTTGCTTGGTTCCCCAGACAAAAGGCTGATCCTTATGCGTAAGAGAGGTAAGCGGTACAGCAATCTTCGAGAATCCTTCGATAAATCATCGATAATAGCCCGCTAGTCCGAGAAAAGAGCGGACTTCAGACGGATTCTTAGGTGTAACTGTAACACCCGTTCTTATAAATCAAGGTTTAACGTATATTTTGCGAAAATAATCATGAAATTAATGATTACATATACATCGGAAATACAGGTTTGTTAAAAACTTTTACAATTTAAGTGATATACATAATGTGATTTAATTCGCCGTTTAGAATAACGACAAAACAACGTTGCGGAAGCTTTGTTTAACGTGTGTTCGGTTATTGCTCGATGCTTAATCTTCATCCGGGACTCTCGACATACACATGTGATCAAAACCAACTTAAAGGTCAGTTTTGATAATTAAATAACTAATACAACGAGGAAATTTGGAAAATCCAACATTGATATCTTGATCCCAAAACAATAACTCAATTCTGACCTCCACCGTAACTTACGGTGGCACCGTAAGTTACGATGGCCCCTGTGTTAACATTTCCCTACCGTACTTCAGTAGTCTAGCACCGTAACCAAATCAGCTCCACCGTAACTTACGGTGGCACCGTAAGTTACGGTGGCCCCTGCATCATTCCTTTCCTTTTTGCCGTTTTTGACACGAAAACTTTCGTATCTTTCAATCCGCTTGTCCGTTTAACCTACCGTTTCTTCCTACGTGTTTGTAATTTGATTCTCCATCATATGGAGTTAAAATCCAACATCCAACATAAATAAATTTTGAGACTTTCAAGCCTTCGACTCGTTACCTTTTTATCGAATTTTACCCATTTATGCATTTTATCAAACAAACATATTTGTTTGATTCCTATATCACCTACACTTCTTCAAATTAATGTTATCTACCATTTTAGGTTCTAATCACAGGTTTATTACACAATTTAAACCCATTTTCGCTCGTATGCTTATTTTGACCCGTTAAGGGTATTTTAAGTACTTTAAAGCTTGAAATCGCTTTCATTCCCTTCTAGCATTGTAGTTCTACATTTCTTATCTAGTAACCTCCCACTACAACTATATATGTATTGGGTTTAATGTGAATATCTATATGTTCCGAGTTTTACCCCTCGGATTACCATTTTACGGCAAAGACTAATATAAAGCCCTTTGACCCAAAAATTTATGTTTTTCACTATCTAACTTATCCTAAGCATTTATATAATCATAAAACTTATTTCCGAACCACCTTTAAGGGTCGTTCGTCCGAATTAGCTTACAAGGTCAATTTGGTCAATCTTCATCCTTCTTTAACTACAAGGGTCCTTTAAATACTTGATTGACCCAAAAACCAACCCTTTTAACTATAATCTTATTTATAAACCCATTTGCTTCTAAAACACCATGAACATAATTCAATTTATTCGGTTTACCTTAAAGATAACCGAATATCTACACTTTAACATTGTCTAACTCTTATAGAACTCCAAATTCTACATGATGAGTTGTGTTATTATACATACCTGGCTCGGATCAATATATTGACCCGTTTCAATACCTTGCTTTAGTAACCGCTAAGCAATAGCGATGTACTTATCCATTTGCTATTTATTCCTATAACATGTAACTCGACAAACCATTAGACAATATTGTCAAAGGGTGATAATTTCACCTTTTGACCCGTTTATTTACCTAGTGATCTTCATCACTTCAAGTAAATGCCAATTTCATGTATTATGCTAATTTAAAGTCTACTAGCTAGAATACGGAATCAAGCATAACGTAACGGAATCATAGTTACGTACCTTTTTAAGCACTCTTTTTAAACGCGTATTTCCACCGGCTTGTCCATTTGACGATCCGGATTCCTTGCCTAAAGAGTTCAATTCACAATCCGTTTAGAACCCTTTTTATAAGTCTTTACGCACAATTTCTTAACATATTCAAATTTGTGTTTTACCCAACCTTTACATTTTAACCTTCATTTAGGCGTTTTATCAAACACCTAGCGGGTCAGATTTCTACATAATCTAAACCAAGTTCATGACTTGAGTTTATCACCCCAATTAACTTCAATTAGGCTATATACACATATTTTAACATCAACAATTCAGAGATTTCCTCATAATTTCAGTTTACACTAGAACGAGGGTTTAAATCCTAGTGTTTATCAAGCTCTACTAACATATTAATCACCCACTATGGTGATTTTGATCCTTACAATTATCATGCAAGAATTTTGACAAGAAATCATCTAGGGTTTGTCCCTAAACCTTATATCACTTCCAACTTCGTATTTACAACACATAAATAAGCTCAACACTCAATTTCAATCACATGCAAGAATTTGGGTTGAATCAAAATGACCAAATTCGACATACCTTACGATCCTCTTGACAAGGTGATCACGATTCTATGTTCAGATTTTGATTTCAACTTGATTTGGGCCTTCAATTTGAGAGTTTAGTAGAAGTTAGGGTTTTGGAGGTGAGGGTGTCGCCCTCTCCTGTTCTTGATCGACCAGACATCTCAAATGAGATGTTTGGTTTTGTTTTTAATTAAAACTAATAATATAAGTTTCAATTTTAACAACATTGGCCCCTCCACTTTTGTTTGACATATAGTATTGGTTGTTTTAACCCCATTTCAAGTTATTTCTAGACTTGTAGTTAACTAGGTTATAATTTTCCTAGTTATTCATCTTGTTCAAAATCTCGTTTTATTTTAAGTCCCGTTAAATCTCGGGCCTTTTTTTATATACTTTGCTTTCTCAAAGTATTTCCCATCCTTTTAATAAATATTAGATTTATTTATTTAAATCCTAATATTTACCGGGTTAATTTTACCACTAACGGTATTTTACCTGTTTTTACTATTAACGAGGTTTGATTACCAAACCCGTTTTCGGGGTGTTACAAGTCTAGCCCCCTTAAAGAGGTTTCGTCCTCGAAACCTTTTCTTACATAATTCATTGAGTTTAAACTCAATGTATTCGATCCGAGAAATATTTTAAACATTACTTATACTTTTTAACCAATCGTTAGTATTACCCGAAAAGTATGGTAACATCTTTTTGGTTACTAATTGTCTACATATCTCATACGACATAGTGTAACTTCGAAATAACGTAATCTCGTTATTTCCACTAGTTTAGTTAACTTAGCGATATCCATCGCTTTCATATACTATCGAATTCCTTATGAATCCATTTCTTTGACCCGTTTAAGGGTCTTTAGTGAAATCTTTCACTTTTAGCAACAATTTCTTTTGTTTTCAAATTCATTTATTCGGTTCAGTTATACCGAATCCACCGCTTACAAGCAACCAAATTACTTAAATGACCTTAACCGGTCTCACTAACTCGACTTATTAGTCCAGTTACT
The DNA here is from genome assembly GCA_030545235.1 of Helianthus tuberosus. NCBI lineage: Eukaryota > Viridiplantae > Streptophyta > Magnoliopsida > Asterales > Asteraceae > Helianthus > Helianthus tuberosus. Next base: position 10,896,331 of record CM060362.1, read on the forward strand.
TTTTACCGCTCGCTTGGTTATAATGTGATTCCACTTCACATTGCATTTCTCGACCGTGATCGTGTCACGTCATGTTTAATTTATATCAACCTTTCATTTTTAAAAAGATCACTTTTCGAATATATCGTCTTGCGCCTATCAGCGACAAGACTTGAATCTTTCATGCTTACTATTCAATTTCCTATCAGAATTTATATTTGTAAAAATGTTATTTCTTACTAAAACTGAATTTTAGTCTAACGTTTTTTTTTTCTCTTTAACTATGTCAATTACTCATATTAAGGAAATTAACAACCCCTAATTCATTGTTTTCCGTTCTCGTTTTACGCGGGGAATCGTAACAAGTTCCCTCACCTTACACTATGGACCCGTAGGTTCCTTCACTTAACCTCGTAGGCTATTTCCTTAAGCTTTCATCTCTTTAAGACGAGGCCCTTATGATCCCTTTGCTTCAATTCATGACCCGTGGGTCATTTTGGCCCCGTAAGCCTTTATACTATTTAATATCCCATAGGTTATGATGATCCCGTAGATCATCTTTTATTCTAGTCTTTATTCAAAAGTGTATACGTTTATATACGCATATGGCGTTAAGGCACCCCTTTTTATGTTTATAATTATTCACCTTTACTTTTTGGATTTCATTTGACCTTGACCGTAGTCTAAGGCTACATTGTTTTCTTTCGAATCATCTTTCCAACTTCTCGACTTCTAACGTCAATTTACACGTCGGTTTTCCATACACTTACCGTTACCCGGTTCTTACCTGTACTTCTTTACGTCCCATTACCCGGGTTCTTTTATTTTAATGTTTTTAACGCCTATAACTCCTTTACATAGGTTTATTAATATTTCGCACATTTATTTATCCGATTCGCGCTTACTTACTTTAGCAAGTGTCATCCTTTATTAAATTTGTTTGACTTATTCGTGTGAACATTCATCACTTATGAATGCCAAACTTCAGTCTTTGTTTGACCCGTTCAGCTTTGAAATAGCTGAGCGTAGTTATTAACATTTCTGTTTGCAAATTCTCATTGTCTTTTATTCATGACTCACATTCCGAGTCTTTTGACTTTCTATCTCGCGTTCCCGTCTCTTGGTTTACGCATTCTTTCCAAATCCTACCCATTCCTCGGGTATCTTTTACCGTAATCATTTTCAAGTAACCATTCTTATATGGTTTTAGACGTTATTTTAATTTATTTGGTCGTCTTAGCGAGATCCATCGCTTTTATTCAATCAAGTCCTTTATTCTTTATTCGATTCGTTTGACTTGTCCATGTGAATTTCATCACTTGTGACAGTCAAACTTTTATCCCTATGCCTTAGCATTCCTATTGGTCGGTCTGTATTTTCTTTTTACTTGATCCTTGTCCCTTCTCTCGGGCTCGTTATTCTTACGTAATACGCTTCCGTCATCCGACTTACGTTTACGTTTACTATCAAACAACTTACTTATTTGATTCATTTGGGTACCATTTAAGTTAGTCCCATTCACCCCACCCTTACTACATCGGACATAAATGTGTCAGCTATAAGAAGTTCATGGTATCATATGCAACTACTCACTTGGCCAGAGTAAGCGATTAACACATGACACGCATGACCTTTTTATAGTTTTCACATCACGCCCTATGTAAGTAATGCCTCTATTTGTTTCTCTTGGAAACAATATCCCGAATACATTTTCTATTCGGGGTTTTCCAAGTTTTTAATCTACATATGCAACTTTCAATTTCTTCATATTTGTTGCATATTACTATTTGTGCAATTATATTTAAAATGTGCACATGGTAATGCTTGCATTAACGGGCTTTCTTGCCATTACTTATTTGCGATCGTTACGCGATTTAGGTCCTTGATGAGTATGCTCTTCTTGTCATATCTCGGACCGTTCCATCATCATACCCACAATTCGTTTGACTCTCATCGTCTTCAAACGCGAGTTTCCTTCAATTAAAACATTCACAAAAGTTAGTAACGTCAACTTCAATAATCGCCCGTATTATAATACAAGGCTTTTTCTACTATACGCGTCAACGCGCGTATTTTCGTCAACTATATCAGTTATTTTAATTGGGGTAACGTGTATCACACGATAGCCCTATGTGTTGTTTACAACACTTTAGCATGCTAAACTATTAACATACATGTACTTATCGGATTTGCGATCAAGCCTCGAACCGAACACCAATTTTTATTAAGAGCATAAGGTTTAAGTCCAAGCATAGTCTTCCCACCATACTTGAATCTCTTAAACCAAGGCTCTGATACCAACTTGTAACACCCGTTCTTATAAATCAAGGTTTAACGTATATTTTGCAAAAATAATCATGAAATTAATGATTACATATACATCGGAAATACGGGTTTGTTAAAAACTTTTACAATTTAAGTGATATACATAATGTGATTTAATTCACCGTTTAGAATAACGACAAAACAACGTTGCAGAAGCTTTGTTTAACGTGTGTTCGGTTATTGCTCGATGCTTAATCTTCATCCGGGTCTCTCGACATACACCTGTGATCAAAACCAACTTAAAGGTCATTTTTGATAATTAAATAACTAAAACAACGAGGAAATTTGGAAAATCCAACATTGATATCTTGATCCCAAAACAATAACTCAATTCTGACCTCCACCGTAACTTACGGTGGCACCGTAAGTTACGGTGGCCCCTGTGTTAACATTTCCCTACCGTACTTCAGTAGTCTAGCACCGTAACCAAATCAACTCCACCGTAACTTACGGTGGCACCGTAAGTTACGGTGGCCCCTGCATCATTCCTTTCCTTTTTGCCGTTTTTGACACGAAAACTTTCGTATCTTTCAATCCGCTTGTCCGTTTAACCTACCGTTTCTTCCTACGTGTTTGTAATTTGATTCTCCATCATATGGAGTTAAAATCCAACATCCAACATAAATAAATTTTGAGACTTTCAAGCCTTCGACTCGTTACCTTTTTATCGAATTTTACCCATTTATGCATTTTATCAAACAACATATTTGTTTGATTCCTATATCACCTACACTTCTTCAAATTAATGTTATCTACCATTTTAGGTTCTAATCACAGGTTTATTACACAATTTAAACCCATTTTCGCTCGTATGCTTATTTTGACCCGTTAAGGGTATTTTAAGTACTTTAAAGCTTGAAATCGCTTTCATTCCCTTCTAGCATTGTAGTTCTACATTTCTTATCTAGTAACCTCCCACTACAACTATATATGTATTGGGTTTAATGTGAATATCTATATGTTCCGAGTTTTACCCCTCGGATTACCATTTTACGGCAAAGACTAATATAAAGCCCTTTGACCCAAAAATTTATGTTTTTCACTATCTAACTTATCCTAAGCATTTATATAATCATAAAACTTATTTCCGAACCACCTTTAAGGGTCGTTCGTCCGAATTAGCTTACAAGGGCAATTTGGTCAATCTTCATCCTTCTTTAACTACAAGGGTCCTTTAAATACTTGATTGACCCAAAAACCAACCCTTTTAACTATAATCTTATTTATAAACCCATTTGCTTCTAAAACACCATGAACATAATTCAATTTATTTGGTTTACCTTAAAGATAACCGAATATCTACACTTTAACATTGTCTAACTCTTATAGAACTCCAAATTCTACATGATGAGTTGTGTTATTATACATACTTGGCTCGGATCAATATATTGACCCGTTTCAATACCTTGCTTTAGTAACCGCTAAGCAATAGCGATGTACTTATCCATTTGCTATTTATTCCTATAACATGTAACTCGACAAACCATTAGACAATATTGTCAAAGGGTGATAATTTCACATTTTGACCCGTTTATTTACCTAGTGATCTTCATCACTTCAAGTAAATGCCAATTTCATGTATTATGCTAATTTAAAGTCTACTAGCTAGAATACGGAATCAAGCATAACGTAACGGAATCATAGTTACGTACCTTTTTAAGCACTCTTTTTAAACGCGTATTTCCACCGGCTTGTCCATTTGACGATCCGGATTCCTTGCCTAAAGAGTTCAATTCACAATCCGTTTAGAACCCCTTTTTATAAGTCTTTATGCACAATTTCTTAACATATTCAAATCTGCGTTTTACCCAACCTTTACATTTTAACCTTCATTTAGGCGTTTTATCAAACACCTAGCGGGTCAGATTTCTACATAATCTAAACCAAGTTCATGACTTGAGTTTATCACCCCAATTAACTTCAATTGGGCTATATACACATATTTTAACATCAACAATTCAGAGATTTCCTCATAATTTCAGTTTACACTAGAACGAGGGTTTAAATCCTAGTGTTTATCAAGCACTACTAACATATTAATCACCCACTATGGTGATTTTGATCCTTACAATTATCATGCAAGAATTTTGACAAGAAATCATCTAGGGTTTGTCCCTAAACCTTATATCACTTCCAACTTCGTATTTACAACACATAAATAAGCTCAACACTCAATTTCAATCACATGCAAGAATTTGGGTTGAATCAAAATGACCAAATTCGACATACCTTACGATCCTCTTGACAAGGTGATCACGATTCTATGTTCAGATTTTGATTTCAACTTGATTTGGGCCTTCAATTTGAGAGTTTAGTAGAAGTTAAGGTTTTGGAGGTGAGGGTGTCGCCCTCTCCTGTTCTTGATCGACCAAACATCTCAAATGAGATGTTTGGTTTTGTTTTTAATTAAAACTAATAATATAAGTTTCAATTTTAACAACATTGGCCCCTCCACTTTTGTTTGACATATAGTATTGGTTGTTTTAATCCCATTTCAAGTTATTTCTAGACTTGTAGTTAACTAGGTTATAATTTTCCTAGTTATTCATCTTGTTCAAAATCCCGTTTTATTTTAAGTCCCATTAAATCTCGGGCCTTTTTTATATACTTTGCTTTCTCAAAGTATTTCCCATCCTTTTAATAAATATTAGATTTATTTATTTAAATCCTAATATTTACCGGGTTAATTTTACCACTAACGGTATTTTACCTGTTTTTACTATTAACGAGGTTTGATTACCAAACCCGTTTTCGGGGTGTTACGGTAACCCAGCTCTTGACAGCTTCAATCTTTGCAGGGTCGACGTGAATGCCTTGACTATTTACAATATGACCCAGAAACTGAACTTCCTCCAACCAGAATTCACACTTGGAGAATTTGGCATAGAGTTGGTTCCCCTGGAGTAACTCGAGAACCAAACGTAGATGTTGCGCATGTTCGGTCTTCGATTTGGAATAAATCAAGACATCGTCGATGAATACGATGACGAAACGGTCGAGATATGGTTTACACACGCGATTCATCAGATCCATGAAAACCGCTGGTGCGTTGGTTAAACCAAAAGGCATAACAACGAATTCGTAATGACCGTATCGGGTTCGAAACGCGGTTTTGGGTATATCCTCCTCTTGAATACGTAACTGGTGATATCCTGAACGCAGGTCGATCTTTGAGAAACACGTAGTGCCTTGTAGTTGATCAAACAAATCGTCAATGCGAGGTAGAGGATAACGGTTCTTGATAGTTAACTTATTCAATTCCCGATAGTCGATGCACATCCTGAACGACCCGTCCTTCTTTTTGACGAAAAGGACTGGCGCGCCCCAAGGAGAGGTGCTCGGGCGAATGAAGCCTTTCTCAAGTAATTCCTGGAGTTGGGTTGAGAGTTCGCGCATTTCAGACGGCGCGAGTCGATAAGGAGCTTTGGCAATGGGGTTGGCTCCAGGAATGAGGTCAATACGAAAGTCGATATCACGACTTGGCGATAGCCCGGGAAGATCTTCTGGAAAAACATTAGGAAATTCTCGAACCACAGGGACGTCCTTCACTTCCTTCTTCTCTTTCTTTTCCTTCTCCGCTGCTACAACGTTAGCCAGGAATGCCCTGTATTCCTTGCGGAGGTACTTGCTGGCTTGTACACATGACATAAGCTTGAGACCCTTCGAAGTAGTATCACCATATATACACAATGAGTCACCATTCGCGAGCGAGAATCGAATCATCTTGTCGAAGCATACAACTTCAGCATGGTTTTCCCGAAGAAAGTCCATGCCTACTATGACGTCGAAACTTCCGAGTTGCATCGGAATGAGGTCAATAGGGAAGATGTGAATTTTGAGCTCAAGAGTACAATCACGGATAACGGAATTGACGGCGACGGTTCTTCCGGTAGCGACTTCAACATCGAATGCCGATGAGAGTTGGGAACGTTTACGACTAAGGAGTTTCTCAAATTCGAGCGACACAAAGCAGTTATCGGCTCCAGTATCAAACAAACATGAAGCATAAATACCATTCACAAGGAACGTACCATTGACCACGTTGTTGTCGGCCTGGGCTTGACGTACGTTGAGGTTGAAAGTTCTGGCACGTGCGGCCTGTTGTTGCTGCTGCTGTTGTTGTTGCTGCTGTGGCTGCTGTTGTTGAGGCTCTTGTTTCACAACCCTGTTTGGGCACATGTTGGCGAAATGGTTCGGGTTGCCACACGCGAAGCAGGCTCTGGCTTTGACTGCGGGTTCCGGAGGAGCTTGTTAACCCTGTGGGGCGGTGAGTAGAGCTTGATTGGCAGGAGCTTGACGAATACGGCAGTTGGCAGTAAAATGGCTGTATACGTTGCAATGAGCACAGTAACGGCAAGCAATGGCAGTTGGGTGGTGGTAGGTGCAAGTAGGGCAGAGCGGGTGTGGCCCAGTGTATGCACGCTTTGCAGGTGGTGCATTAGCCACAGGCGCCGCTACTTGACGCTGTTGGGCTGGTACTGATTGAACTGGTGCAGCAGTGATCGCACAGTTCTTGTTGCTGGAGCTGTTCTTTCTCTTGTTGCTTGACGAGGTGGGTTCAGTAGTTATTGCGGTAGCGGTAGCTTGATGTAGATGCTTTGAAGTTTTATCCCAGACACCAGCCTTAACCCGCTTGTCGTTGATTTCAGCGGCCAACAGATAAGTTTCCTCGATCGTCGTAGTCTTAGCCGCTTGCACGAAATCAGCAACGCAGTCGGGCAGGGCCCGGATGTACTTCTTGATCGTCATGTCGGGAGTCTTGACTTGATCGGGACAGATAATGCTGAGCTGTTTGAAACGAGCAGTAAGACCAGCATTGTCACCATCCTTTTGCTGTATGTGCCAAAATTCATCTTCCAGCTTTTGACGTTCGTGAGGAGGGCAGAATTCCTCTAGCATAACTTCCTTGAGCTCGTCCCACGACAGACCGTAGGCTGCGTCGTTCCCTCGCTTGTTCCTCTCGGTCGTCCACCAGTCTATTGCTCGGGACTGGAAAACGCCGGTACCATTCAGAGTTCGAAGGTCATCAGGGCAACCACTCTGTCGCAGAGTAACCTCGATGGAGTCAAACCAGTGAAATAGTGCAGTGGGACCTCCTTCGCCAGTGAATTCTTTTGACCCACAAGACTTGAATTACTTGAAGCTGAAAGGCCTTGCGGCAGCTTTGGGAGCGTCGGTTCTTGACTCTTCAGATGATTTGCTGGCATTCTCGTAAACATCACTCACGGCCTTTGCCACACTTTTAGTGATAATGGAGGCAAGACGTCTGTCTCTCTTTTCTTGACGAGAAAGTGCATGACGGGATCCGGACGACATTCTCTGCAATAGGCATCGCCACGAAACTCAACACATTGTATTCGGATCTCACCTCACACGTCTACTAACTACTAAAGCTCAGTAACACGCACATTTACGTACATACATAACACATAGAGCACACTTTCACATATACACATAAGCATGTAGAGCACATAATCACATGACGCCTAAGCATGTAGAGCATGGAAGCAACGGACTCATATGCATTGAATCACTAGAAGCAGTCAGAAAACAGAAACCTATTATTCAAGGCTCGCGATCGTTCGAGTATAGCGATCGCGTTTAGTATATCGAGTAGCGTAGTGTGGCATAGGTTTGTCCAAGATTCGGCGATTTGTTAGCGACTTGAGATAAAATGCAGTGCGAGTCGTGCGTATCGATCGAAATGAAAGCAAAATTGAGTAATTCTTCAAAAATTTAAACACATAAATAGGTAAAAGCACATAAAACACATAAAATCGACGAATCAGAGCGACAACTGCCAACTCCGACACATAAATTGAGGATTAGATCGTCTGTGGCTACTAGACGTTGACTACCCAAAGTGATCCGACTATTCTCAACAGACTTGTCGTCACACTTCGACTTTCGGGATCGTGTTTCTGCCTCGATTCTTGGGCATTCAACACGTACTCCCTGGGTCATACTCATGAACTCAGGTCGTTGAAGTTCGTCGAGGCTTTGGTGAGATGAGTAATAGTTAGGAGCAAGTTGTCAAGGTTAGGGTTTCACCCCTAGCTTAGCAACTTCTTCCTTGTTTTAGCAAAAGTTGAGGAGATTATTCATCAAAATATGGATCTCACTCCTGATTTGGTATAATTCTCCTCGTTTGTTATTGAAAATAATGAGGAAATCATCGATAAAACGATAAAATCGTCACTGACCAAGCAATTTAGTTGAGAGTTCGCAGTTTTCACACCTATTCTTGACTTTATTGCCCGTTTATATTGAGAAATTCGAGTGCAGTGATAGTGTAGCATAAGCGAGAATATCGAGGAATAAGCTCGTACATAATCCCTACTGGTTATGCACAAGTTGGTCTGTTGGTTCCTAACTATAGACTAGGTTTCTAAGACATCGACCAGGACTAGGTCGAGTCTTGCCTAATTCCCTATAGTTATGGCTCTGATACCAATCTGTCACACCCCAACCGATGGCGGAATCATCGGGGCATGGCACTGAGAGAAACAGAATGTCCAGAAGTTTCCATAACAACTATCATTACCATTCAATTTAAATTAACATGTCCCATACCATGTCTCAAACAGTAAACAAATTATTACAGATAAAATCTAGGCAAATATTCTGTTCCGACAACTCAGATTTAAACATAGCTAATTTATTTGTTGGTTTCTAGGATTCCCTTTTCCTAGCTTCAATTTCATCACAGCACAGAGAGCATCCTAGACCTTTCCTAGCCTCGATTTCACAGTGAGCTAGGCATACAAGCAACCTAGGCACCTGTCACATACGTTAAAATAAAGTCAATACATAAAATGTAAAGGTGAGCATACAAGTTTGGTAATAGCATATAGAGTTCGAATTTGTTTACGCATAACCAGCACGTACACATGGTGAAATGAAGCACGTTAGTTATCGACATAGATCCATCGATACCAATGACTGCGGGTTGACTGCCCGAGGCAGTTCGCAATACATGATTACCACCGTAATCCATGCAAGTAAAACATCCTTAACAACCCCCGTGTGAACGGGTGCTGAGTCCAAACTATAGTACTATCGTTGCTAAGGCAGGTAGACAACATTCCATGTGTAAACTTAACAAACAAGCATTCATAAGCCACGTATAACATGCATTAATGGTTAGCGTTCAAATAGTTTGAGTAGTGTGATAGTTGTAGTTTGAATATTCGTAACGTATGTAACACCCAAAAGTGCTTAAAGCAAAAAGGGATCGAGTATACTCACAGCGATTATGGATTGAAGGGAGCGCTTAGCGAGTACGGTTAGCCTGGATAGATTCGGTAGTATAATGATAGGCGATTCGTAAAACGTCAAAAAGTATGAAAGGGTCGGATAGGGGTTCGATCGGATGGTAATTCGATCGGACAGTAATCCGTGCGGGTAACAATTAGTTCGGGTGGTCATTCGATCGGATGGCAATTCGATCGAGTGACGATTCGAGTGGATTGTTTCTTCCTATGAGAAGGATGTGTTTGTGTATGATGGTTTGACTTTTGAAGTTTTTGTTGTAGCATTTTGAAACAATAAAGTATCTCTATCTTTTCAGTCGGTCGATCAGATGACTAGTCGTGCGGATGGCAATTCGTTCGAATGGTCATCCGTTCGGTCGGCGACTTCATGATAAGGTTACTTATTGAAAACAAGTTCACTACATAAGGGTCATTCGATCGGATGGCAATTCGATCGGATGACAATTCGTGCTATTGAACATTTTGAAAATTGTTAAGTCTTTTAAAGTCTTAGTATCTCATGATCCGAAGAGTAATCCTTTCAAAGGGTCGTTCGATCGGATTGCAATTCGTTCAATACTCAAACTTTAATTAAGATTGTTTAAAGGTGGGACCCAAGTGTAATCCGTTCGGGTGGCAATTCGTTCGGGTAACCTATCCGGTCGAATGGTAATTCGATCGGTTGGCAATCCGTTCCGATTGTTCTGTTCGTTCTACACTTGGTCGTTTTGAAGGTTTGTCGTTATGTCGAGTCACTTTGACAACGTGTTAGCCAACATAACCCTTCGTTCGACCCAGTTGACCAGCCTGACCAGGAATCACCCTAGTCCGGCCGGTTACCGGCTCGAGACGGTTGTTCTTGACTAACCCGGAATCGGTAGTCTCGTGTGTAGAATCTATATCTGAGCCAGTACAACACTAAGGGCGAGTAGGAGACTAGTTCAGAACCTGATTCTACCGGTTTTGAGTGTTTTAAGTGTAAAAAGAGTCGAAAGAAAGTTAAAACCATCTTTCAATCCTTTTTCACCACACTTGTGTCGAGATCTTTACAAGATCTTTGTGGAAATCGGTTAGATCTAAGTTGTTCTTAGTGGGTTGAGGTCAAAACATGAAGTTCTTGAAGAACACATGATGACGTCACCTTAGAACACCCAAAATCTAGTGATTTCACGGTTAAAAGTTAAGATTTAAAAGATAAAAAGGTGTAGGAGTGCGCGTAGATCAAGAAAGTACAAGATTTAGGACGAGATCTTACCGGAATCGAGAGAAATCTGAGAAAAGGTTGAGTTAAGCGTGCTGGTCGAACAGGGATTTCCAAAAGTGGAAAAGATGACAATGACAGGGGTATCTATAGGATGCCAAAAGGGGAAAGGGTTGTTCGGTCGGATAGCACATCGCCTGGGTGACTGTCCGGTCGGATGGCAACTCGATCGGATGGCACCTGTCATCCTTTACCAAGTGGCTATCCGGTCGGATGGCTATTCGACCGGATGGCCCTTGGTTAGTGTGTTTGACGTGGCGATTTTTGCTGATTCGATTTCGATTGCGATCGATGCGATACGATAGATTCTCCTAGTCAAATTACTCTCAGTCCCAAACACTCATATCTCGCATGATCTATTTTTCACCATTTATCATAGTTCGTTCACGATTCGGGTTCGATTTGTCACACCCCCAAAATCCACCATGCGGGGTATCACCGCTTGGAGGCGTGACGTGACCAGGATCGAGCCACCAATCATATTGAACAACTCAATTAAGTAAATAAAACCAAACATAATACGATTGGTGACCAAGGCTAGTTAACCTTGTTTGGTTTAAACAGCGGAAGCATAAACGTGAGTTCAAAAGCATAAGTTCACAGTTCATAAGTTTAAAGTCTCAAACATAAGTTCCATAGGTTTATAAAGTTCAATTATTAAGCATGTGATATAACAACCCATGTTCCACAACAACCTCCTCCTCGTGCAAGCTCCCAGAAGCATCTAGCAACCTGTAAGGCATGTAACAACGAGTCAACAACAAAGTTGAGTGAGTTCACGTTTGGTTGTTTAGTTTTAAGTTGTTTCTGAAAACGTGGTTTGAATTTCGTTGGCTTATTTGCCGTGGGGGTTACCCCGTAGTTGAAAGTATGTTTAACCATTTCTCTTTTTCTTTACCCAATCCATAACCATGATCAGTGGGGGTTTTCCCCGTTTGAACTACTAGACGGAATGATATCGACTGCTACGCAAATAAGTTGTGCCCTATATCAGTGTCTATCATCACTGACAGTCTGCCATAGTCCATTAGTACACGCCCGTCCGACTGGCACGGTGTGAGGTTTGTTAAACCTAATAGCGCTATTAACTAATGACCCGCTCGCCATTGGCCTCGGCGATTAAGTCGATATAAATTGAGGGACTTCATGATAGAGTTTTGTCTAGCTAGTTTTAAGGTTGTTGTCCTGCACCAGGAGGACGAACGTACGTATTCTGCACCAGGAGAATTCGTAGGATTAATAATGGCATCCGCTCTATGGAGGATGGCCGTACATATCCTACCCAAGGAGGATATGTAGATTTAGTTTTAATTCTTTAACCCATTCCCAAACCACCGGGAATCCCATGCCTTAGAAAGTGTGTGAACTCACCTCGGTTTGCTCGGTTAGATTCTCAATATAGCTAACAGTCAAGGTCGGTCAATCACGTCCTAGTATGATTTACCAGTTAGTCATTTAGTGGCTTTCAAATAGAACACAAAGTTCCTACACGTATCTATCACATAACATGCATCACTGTAACGGTTTATGCCCATCTAAGTTTCCCGTCCATTCCCCACTCAAAATCAAACATACGATAATGCACATAACATATATAACATGTCAAATCATTCACAGATAGCATACTCGACATTTAGACACGCAAATCACTACTTATGTCGTTTCAGCTTTTATACTCGAAACTGGGCTGTTTTCGGGGATTTTAATAAAATAGTTAACTTGTTCCAAAAATTCCCAAATTTTTACAGAATGTCTTAAACGTTCCATATTTTATTGTGTAAAAATATCGGGGTCCGGTTCATCACCAATATTTTATAAAAATTCATATTCGGGACTGAACTCAGATTTATGTATTTCTGACCACAGTCCACGAAACAATTTATTAAAAATTCATCGTAAGTCCGATTTGCGAAATTCCAGTGGGGTAATTACAAATACTTCAGTTATCATCTACAGTAAAATTTTCATGGTCCGGTTCATCACAAAACTCAGGTTACGACTGAAAGTATGACACCCATTTATTGCTGTCAAAATTCAGCTTAAGTTGCTGTTACAAATTAACACTTTAAAAATAGTAAACGGAGTCCAAAAATTACGATTCCGGTGCCATTAGAACCGTATTTCATAATGACATATTTTAGATTCAAAATATCGATTTTTCGTTGAGTTTAAGACCTGTTTACAGCCAACTGAAGTTGGCTGTAAAAGTTGGACAGATTCTGATTTTCAGTGTTTAACCTTCTAAATCATGTTCGATCGATTCCGTTAACAAGTTTAGTGACCACAACAACATGACACATTAATATTAATCAGTAAAACATCAGATAATCAACCAATAATCATAATCACACAAGATCTACATGATTTACACACATAACTTCTCTTTATCCACACTTTAACACATTATGTTCAAGACTTGTTCATGAGCTTTAAAGTTTCTTAACTTTTTATCATTCTAACATCTATTAACCACTTAAATAACATAAAGAATGAACGGATCTAAGTTCTTACCACTAGCTCAAGGCTAGGGAAGTTCGAGTGAAGAAATGTGGTGGATAAAAGAAGATGAGAGTGGTCCTTCAACTTCCGATGTTTCCAAGCTTCTTTGGTATGCTTAAGACACCTTAGGGAACCCTTGGATTGTAAGAGAATGGAATGAAAATGGTGGAGTGTGGGTGTGTGGTTTGATCCGTAGACAAGGGAGAGAAGAAAGAGGATTTGGGTGTTGGTGAAATGTGTGAAATGAGCTTAACCCTCCATGTCCCTCATATAACCAAGTTAAGGCTTTGTCCAAAGGGTATTGTGTTCTTAAAAGTACATGCAAGATCAATTAGAATCTTACAACAATCAAGCAAGATCAAGGGTGTGGGCCACCCTTGGATCCGTCAACAATGGGGGGGGGTGTAAGGTTGGTTTGCAATGGTGTGGTTAAGATCTAGTTGAAATCTAATGACACTTAGTTAGTGTATTAAGTGTGTAGTGTCATAAAGGGTGTTAGGGTATTCGGGGACCCTAACTAGCTCATAAAAGTGTAAACAATGCCGTTGGCAATATTTTTATGTTCCGGGTAAAGTCCGGTTGTTTGGTTTGACACTGCTCCGTTAAAGCGCTTAATTAATCCGTAAAGTGTCCTATTTATATATTTTTGCAACGTTCTTACTTTCTAACACTTAGGAAAATATAACGGACTATTTAGTGAACTTTCTGTACACTATTAGTATATTAACAAATACGTGTAAGCATAACACAGATATCAGAAAGCAGTTAAGTAATTCCACGCAGTCGTCAGACACTTTAATTATCATTAATAATTTGTACGGAATACATGGGATTTTGAGGGTTGTCACATTCTCCCCCTGTTAAGAGAATTTCGTCCCGAAATTTAGCGCGTGGTTACTGAGGAAGCTAGTTAAGTTGCGTTGTTTTCCAGATTTTCCTGGGGTGTCACATCATCCCCCCGTTGATTTGGAATTTCGTCCCGAAATTCTGCGGTAGCTTCAGCCTCAGTAGTGGTTGCGTTTTTCTTAAACAGTTGGGGATACTTGAGTTTCATTTGGTCTTCTCGTTCCCATGTATACTCTGGGCCACGACTAGCATTCCAACGAACTCGGACGAGAGGTATTCTTGTGTGCTTGAGGATCTTAACATCTCGATCCGTAATCTCTACTGGTTCCTCGACGAATCGCAGCTGGTCGTCGATTGTGACTTCCTTGAGAGGAACTATGAAGGTCTCCTCTGACAGACACTTCTTTAGATTTGATACGTGGAATACGTTGTGAACTCCGCTGAGTTCTTCAGGTAGATCCAACCTGTAGGCGACTTGGCCAATTTTCTCAATGACTTTGAACGGTCCGATATAACGCGGATTGAGTTTGCCTCGTTTGCCAAAGCGGACTACACCTTTCCAAGGTGAGACTTTGAGTAGCGCTCGATCCCCAACCTGGAGCTCGAGTGGTTTTCTTCCCTTATCAGCATAACTTTTCTGACGGTCACGAGCTGCCGCCATTCGCTGTCGTATCTGAGCAATTTTCTCGGTGGTATCTACCACATGTTCTGGGCCAGTGATTTGGCTGTCCCCAACTCCTGCCCAACAGAGAGGCGATCGGCATTTGCGTCCGTACAATGCCTCAAACGGAGCGGCTTGGATGCTGGTGTGGTAGCTGTTGTTATATGAGAACTCCACTAGCGGGAGGTGCTTTTCCCAGCCGTTACCAAAATCGATTACACATGCCCTAAGCATGTCTTCAAGGGTTTGGATGGTGCGTTCAGATTGCCCATCCGTCTGCGGGTGATAAGCGGTGCTCATATCTAAACGTGAGCCAAAGGACTTGTGCATTGCTTGCCACAGTTCAGAAGTAAAACGTGCGTCACGATCAGATATAATAGAGATTGGCACTCCGTGCCTTGATACCACTTCCTTTAGGTAAATGTCTGCAAGAGTAGAGAACTTGTCCGTTTCCTTGATGGCCAGAAAATATGCAGACTTGGTTAATCGATCTACGATCACCCAAATGGTATCGTTTCCGCGTTGAGATCTGGGCAGGCCGGTAACAAAATCCATGGAAATTTGCTCCCATTTCCATTTCGGGATCTCCGGTTGTTGAAGTAGGCCTGATGGTTTCTGATATTCAGACTTGACTCTCGCGCAAGTCAAGCACTTACTGACGTAGGTTGCTATGTGGGCTTTCATGCCAGGCCACCAATACGTAGTCTTGAGGTCGTGGTACATTTTATCCGAACCAGGATGTACCGAATAACGAGACTTGTGCGCTTCGTCCATCACAAGCTCGCGTAAGTTTCCATAAAATGGAACCCAGATGCGTCCGTTTACATAGTAAGCGCCGTCTTCCTTTTGTTCTAGCCGCTGCCTCGATCCTCGTAGGGACTCAGCCCTGATGTTCTCTGCTTTGAATGCTTCGACCTGGGCATCTCGAATCTGAGCAGGAAGGTTAGACTGGATGGTAAGCTGTAATGCTCGTACACGCTTAGGTAAAGTATCCTTTCGACTGAGGGCGTCAGCCACAACATTGGCTTTGCCCGGATGATACTTGATAGCGCATTCGTAATCATTCAAGAGTTCGACCCATCGGCGTTGTCGCATGTTTAACTCTTTTTGCTTGAAGATATGTTCGAGACTCCTGTGGTCGGTGTAAATGGTGCACTTTGTACCGTACAGGTAATGTCTCCATATCTTAAGTGCGAATACAACTGCTCCCAGCTCCAGATCGTGAGTAGTGTAGTTTCTTTCGTGAACTTTAAGTTGGCGCGATGCGTAGGCAATGACCTTGTCACGTTGCATCAATACGCAACCAAGTCCTTGGATGGAAGCGTCGCAATAAACCACGAAATCATCGGTGCCTTCTGGCAATGAGAGGATAGGCGCGCTACAAAGTCTATCCTTTAGATGTTGAAACGCGGACTCCTGTGCATCACCCCAACGATAGATGACGCCCTTCTGAGTCAGTGAAGTGAGAGGTTGCGCAATCTTGGAGAAATCTTTTATAAACCTTCTGTAATATCCGGCCAAACCCAAGAATTGGCGGATTTCTGTTGGTGTGCGGGGTGCGGGCCAGTTCTTGATCGATTCAACCTTAGATGGATCCACATGAATTCCATCCTTGTTTACCACGTGGCCTAGAAAGTGGACTTCGCGAAGCCAGAAATCACATTTCGAAAACTTGGCATACAACTGTTCTTTTCGAAGAAGTTCCAGCATAAGTCGTAGATGCTGCTCGTGTTCCTCCTGACTCTTAGAATAGATCAGGATATCATCGATGAACACAATAACGAACTTATCCAGGTAAGGCTTGCACACTCGGTTCATGAGATCCATGAAGACTGCCGGTGCATTCGTCAGCCCGAATGGCATAACCAGAAACTCGTAATGGCCGTAACGAGTTCTGAATGCTGTTTTGGAGACGTCCTCATCTCGGACTCTCAGCTGATGGTATCCCGATCTCAAATCAATCTTGGAGTAATAGCTCGACCCTTGCAACTGGTCGAATAAATCGTCAATACGTGGAAGAGGATAACGATTCTTCACAGTCACCTTGTTGAGCTCGCGATAGTCAATACACATCCTGAAGGTACCATCTTTCTTCTTCACGAATAGTACTGGAGCTCCCCAGGGCGAAGAGCTAGGACGTATAAAACCCTTTTCCAAGAGTTCTTGTAGTTGTGTGGACAGTTCTTCGAGTTCTGATGGGGCTAGACGATATGGTGCTCGAGCTACTGGCGCTGCTCCAGGAGCTAGCTCGATTTGAAACTCAACTTGGCGATGAGGAGGAAGACCAGGTAATTCCTCAGGAAATACCTCGGGAAATTCGCGCACAATAGGGATGTCTTCAATTCTCTTCTCTTCCGTGGATGTGTCAGTAACGAGTGCTAAAATGGCAGTGTGGCCCTTTCGCAAACACTTCTGGGCCTTAAGGAAAGAGATGATGCCTTCGACAGCACCACTCTTGTCGCCACGAATCACGAGGGGTTCTTTATCAGAACGAGGAATGCGGATGATTTTCTCCTTGCAAACAATCTCCGCTTGATGATGAGATAACCAATCCATCCCAATAACGACGTCGAAACTACCAAGTGTGATAGGAACAAGATCGATAGGGAAAGTCTGACCAGCTAAGACGAGGTTACAACTTTTAACTACGTGTGTGGCTTCAAGACTTTTACCGTTAGCTAGTTCTACCGTGTGTTTGGTGTTCAGGAGTGTTGGGGTGCGCTTAAGAATTTGGCTAACTTTCACGGACACATAACTAGTATCGGCACCCGAATCGAATAAAACAGTAACGAAGAAGTCGTCAAGAAGAAACTTACCCATCACAACGTTGGGATCGTTCCTTGCTTCTCCTTGACCAATCACGAACACACGACCCCTTGCCCCGTTGCCATTGTTGTCTCCCCCATTTCCGCCTCCATTGTTGTTCCCATTGTGGTTCCCATTTCCTTGGTTATTGTTCTGGTTTTGGTTTAGCTGGGGGCAGTTCCTCTTAAAGTGGCCTTTAGCGCCACACTGAAAGCATCCTTTATTTCCCTGCTGATGCTGTTGCTGGTGGTTCTGTGGGGCTTGTTGTTGTTGTTGGCGATTCTGATTCGCAGGACGTGGGCTCCTGCAATCTTTGGCTTCATGGCCCAGCCTGTGACATCTCTGACATCGACCTTTGTTGCACTGCCCGCTGTGATGCTTGTTGCACCGGTTGCACTTGGGGTGGTTTCCTCGGTATCCACCCTGTCCTTGATTACCAGAAGATTGCTGACCGGGACTCTGGTAGTCATCACTCTTTCGCTGTTGAGACTGAACTGAAGTAGACCCCCTTCCGGAGTTCCCATCCCATTTTCGCTTGTTGTCGGTAGGTGCATCAGAAGTAGCTGTGGCACTGATACGTTTGGGTAGCCTGTTTTGCTCCACCGCCTGGTCGGTGAGACGATGAGCCAACTTGATAATTTGCTGAATGGTACCCAGGTTGGCTGAAGTTACGTGACTTTGAATCGCTGGTGCAAGGCCCTTGAGGTAAAGCTCAATACGTTTGATGGGAGGGTCCACCATAGTTGGGCACAGGATGGCCAGTTCATTCGACCTCTTGGTATACGCCTCAATCTCAGATCCTGTCATCTTCAGATTGTAAAATTCCACTTCTAGCTTGTGGATGTCATCCCGACTACAGTACTCCTCTTTGATCAGCTCTTTGAAACCATTCCAGGGCGTGGCATTAGCAACTGCCAGCCCTAGTAGTTGAACCTGTGCCTTCCACCAGGTTAACGCAGCTCCTTCAAGTGTTCCGGTAGCATATTTCACCCTACGGTCTTCGGGGCATTCGCACATCTCGAAAACTGTCTCAAGCTTTTCAAACCAGTGAAGAAGGCCCACTGCTCCTTCGGTGCCACTGAAAGTGGTAGGTCGACAGTCCATGAACGTCTTGAATGTGCACACAGGAGGTTGAGCATGTTGACCTGTTGCGCGAGAATAAAAGACAAGATTAAGCACGAGGGTTGGTTTGCGAAGGTAGGATCTAAATGTCCTATGGTGAGTTGGTATGGCAGGTTATACCTCCTGCAGGGTTAGCTGCGAGTGCCTCCGCAACTCGTTCGTTGATCAAAGCCGTCAACTGGGCTTGAGTGAGGTTGATACGTCCTTCGCGTCCGCTCATGATCTTCATAATGAAGCAACGTAAGTGAGGAAAGTGTCGCGAAAGTGTGTAAATGTGGGACGACATTAGAGAGTATGCACACGAGGTTCAAATAGCAATTATCACGTTATCTAATGCACAGTGAGAACTATCTAACCGACAATATAACATAATCATACCACTTATGGTGTCGAGTCATGCACGTGGAGCGAAGCGTCGTTGTGGATCGTTGAGCACTGTACAGGTTATAGTCTGGTTTTAATAAAAACTTTTTCCCTTATTAAAAACCAAGTTCACTATAACCAATGGCTCTGATACCAATCTGTCACACCCCCAAAATCCACCATGCGGGGTATCACCGCTTGGAGGCGTGACGTGACCAGGATCGAGCCACCAATCATATTGAACAACTCAATTAAGTAAATAAAACCAAACATAATACGATTGGTGACCAAGGCTAGTTAACCTTGTTTGGTTTAAACAGCGGAAGCATAAACGTGAGTTCAAAAGCATAAGTTCACAGTTCATAAGTTTAAAGTCTCAAACATAAGTTCCATAGGTTTATAAAGTTCAATTATTAAGCATGTGATATAACAACCCATGTTCCACAACAACCTCCTCCTCGTGCAAGCTCCCAGAAGCATCTAGCGACCTGTAAGGCATGTAACAACGAGTCAACAACAAAGTTGAGTGAGTTCACGTTTGGTTGTTTAGTTTTAAGTTGTTTCTGAAAACGTGGTTTGAATTTCGTTGGCTTATTTGCCGTGGGGGTTACCCCGTAGTTGAAAGTATGTTTAACCATTTCTCTTTTTCTTTACCCAATCCATAACCATGATCAGTGGGGGTTTTCCCCGTTTGAACTACTAGACGGAATGATATCGACTGCTACGCAAATAAGTTGTGCCCTATATCAGTGTCTATCATCACTGACAGTCTGCCATAGTCCATTAGTACACGCCCGTCCGACTGGCACGGTGTGAGGTTTGTTAAACCTAATAGCGCTATTAACTAATGACCCGCTCGCCATTGGCCTCGGCGATTAAGTCGATATAAATTGAGGGACTTCATGATAGAGTTTTGTCTAGCTAGTTTTAAGGTTGTTGTCCTGCACCAGGAGGACGAACGTACGTATTCTGCACCAGGAGAATTCGTAGGATTAATAATGGCATCCGCTCTATGGAGGATGGCCGTACATATCCTACCCAAGGAGGATATGTAGATTTAGTTTTAATTCTTTAACCCATTCCCAAACCACCGGGAATCCCATGCCTTAGAAAGTGTGTGAACTCACCTCGGTTTGCTCGGTTAGATTCTCAATATAGCTAACAGTCAAGGTCGGTCAATCACGTCCTAGTATGATTTACCAGTTAGTCATTTAGTGGCTTTCAAATAGAACACAAAGTTCCTACACGTATCTATCACATAACATGCATCACTGTAACGGTTTATGCCCATCTAAGTTTCCCGTCCATTCCCCACTCAAAATCAAACATACGATAATGCACATAACATATATAACATGTCAAATCATTCACAGATAGCATACTCGACATTTAGACACGCAAATCACTACTTATGTCGTTTCAGCTTTTATACTCGAAACTGGGCTGTTTTCGGGGATTTTAATAAAATAGTTAACTTGTTCCAAAAATTCCCAAATTTTTACAGAATGTCTTAAACGTTCCATATTTTATTGTGTAAAAATATCGGGGTCCGGTTCATCACCAATATTTTATAAAAATTCATATTCGGGACTGAACTCAGATTTATGTATTTCTGACCACAGTCCACGAAACAATTTATTAAAAATTCATCGTAAGTCCGATTTGCGAAATTCCAGTGGGGTAATTACAAATACTTCAGTTATCATCTACAGTAAAATTTTCATGGTCCGGTTCATCACAAAACTCAGGTTACGACTGAAAGTATGACACCCATTTATTGCTGTCAAAATTCAGCTTAAGTTGCTGTTACAAATTAACACTTTAAAAATAGTAAACGGAGTCCAAAAATTACGATTCCGGTGCCATTAGAACCGTATTTCATAATGACATATTTTAGATTCAAAATATCGATTTTTCGTTGAGTTTAAGACCTGTTTACAGCCAACTGAAGTTGGCTGTAAAAGTTGGACAGATTCTGATTTTCAGTGTTTAACCTTCTAAATCATGTTCGATCGATTCCGTTAACAAGTTTAGTGACCACAACAACATGACACATTAATATTAATCAGTAAAACATCAGATAATCAACCAATAATCATAATCACACAAGATCTACATGATTTACACACATAACTTCTCTTTATCCACACTTTAACACATTATGTTCAAGACTTGTTCATGAGCTTTAAAGTTTCTTAACTTTTTATCATTCTAACATCTATTAACCACTTAAATAACATAAAGAATGAACGGATCTAAGTTCTTACCACTAGCTCAAGGCTAGGGAAGTTCGAGTGAAGAAATGTGGTGGATAAAAGAAGATGAGAGTGGTCCTTCAACTTCCGATGTTTCCAAGCTTCTTTGGTATGCTTAAGACACCTTAGGGAACCCTTGGATTGTAAGAGAATGGAATGAAAATGGTGGAGTGTGGGTGTGTGGTTTGATCCGTAGACAAGGGAGAGAAGAAAGAGGATTTGGGTGTTGGTGAAATGTGTGAAATGAGCTTAACCCTCCATGTCCCTCATATAACCAAGTTAAGGCTTTGTCCAAAGGGTATTGTGTTCTTAAAAGTACATGCAAGATCAATTAGAATCTTACAACAATCAAGCAAGATCAAGGGTGTGGGCCACCCTTGGATCCGTCAACAATGGGGGGGGGGTGTAAGGTTGGTTTGCAATGGTGTGGTTAAGATCTAGTTGAAATCTAATGACACTTAGTTAGTGTATTAAGTGTGTAGTGTCATAAAGGGTGTTAGGGTATTCGGGGACCCTAACTAGCTCATAAAAGTGTAAACAATGCCGTTGGCAATATTTTTATGTTCCGGGTAAAGTCCGGTTGTTTGGTTTGACACTGCTCCGTTAAAGCGCTTAATTAATCCGTAAAGTGTCCTATTTATATATTTTTGCAACGTTCTTACTTTCTAACACTTAGGAAAATATAACGGACTATTTAGTGAACTTTCTGTACACTATTAGTATATTAACAAATACGTGTAAGCATAACACAGATATCAGAAAGCAGTTAAGTAATTCCACGCAGTCGTCAGACACTTTAATTATCATTAATAATTTGTACGGAATACATGGGATTTTGAGGGTTGTCACACGATTGCCTTTCGAGTTAGATTTCGAGTTTTGATTGAGTTCGCTTGCTTATCACAACATAACATAAATAAACATGCACAGGTAACACGTAAGGCACACACACACGTATAATAACAAGTAAAATTCATAGCTCGAGTTGCGATTAGAAGTCGATTCGATTAGCATAGCTTGATTATTGATTAGTTAACTTTATCGCATTGTTATTTCCTATAGTTCATAGTCGTAGGTCGATTGAACAACGATTAACACACATCGATTATTGCAATTAACAACACCTACTCCACATAATGTAATTAAAAACAAGTTTCTACGAGTCAAGTTGCGCGAAATCGGTCGTTGACTTAGACCTTGACTTTGACTTGTGAAAACACGGGGTGTTACAGCTGGAGGTCTCCAGATGGTGTAACATACCCCAAATATACGTCTTCTCGACAAGCGATCTGCTACAAGTTCACAAGTACATTCTGGGGAGCGAGACGAAGAAAAAGATGGTGCCGGTGGTGATTTTAATTAGCTGCTGGAGTCTTTGGAGAGCTCGGAACAAGTATGTTTTCGCTAACGAACCGGTGGCGGTAAGTAACATTATTGGCAAAGTAAAATCGTTGGGTTTCTTGTGGTTGAAAAGTAGAGCTAAGGGGGTGACATTGTATTGGGATAGATGGAAAAAATTCAATGTGTAATCTGGTTCTTTTTCTGTTGTATGGTTCCGGCTCCCTAGCTCCTTGCTAGGGGGTTTTCGGTGTTGTGGTTATTGAAAGTTATCGTTCGAAAAAGAAAAAAAAGGTAGACCAACTATATGGCTATTACCTTTTTTCCAACTGTTTTAACTGTAATATGCATGTGGAACTTCTATTGGTGTTTATGTAGCTTTAATTCACTTCTTAAAGTCAGAACATGAAGCAAAGATGCGACAACGTGCTATAGGATTGCTCTTTGTGAATTGATATATTAGTTGTTTTAGCGAATTATATATTATATATTATAAATTAGTAACACATTTAGGCATTACTTGGTTGTATGTTATGCTTTAGCTTTTTTATATGCTGGTACCATTGTGACTCACCTCTTAACACACGTGTGTCTTTCAAATTTTGCCACAACATTGGGATTCTTTTACAAATAGCCATCACAAGGTCTTTTCACTTTGCAGGTTGGCATCTCAATACTCTCTCCCACTCTCTCACTCTTGTTTTATCTACCCTCTTGACTATCTCATAGCTAGCAAACAATACTCTCTCTATGTCTCTCTCATACTTTCTTTCTCTGCTCTCTTGCAGGCTTTAGTGCTTGCTGCCGGCGGTGGAGATGAAATCCGGCAACCAGACTACAGCGGTTGATGATGGAGGCTCTGAGTAAGATATTTGATTTGAATAATATTCAACTCTCTTGACTCTCTCATGGCCAGTAATATATGTTACATTCTTTTTGATAATTTAAGTTTTATCATGGTATTAGGGCTTTTGATTTCTACTGGAAGTGGAGGATTGATGCGGGTTCAAGTGTGGAGGAGCGGGCCACCTTGTATTTGGAGGCCCAAGATCGTGTGACAAAAGGGGCTTCACTAAAATGGCTCTAACTTGGGCTACGGGGGTCCATTTTGGGCGTGCGATCAGGCGAAACGATCGTGAGAACGAGCTCCATCTTGCTGCAAACGCCTATGGCGGTTTGGGTCATCGTCCGGGCCCAAAAACGCTTATTTATATTAGTTATTTACCTTTTTATGTTTTTTTTCGGTGTTTTGGGCATTTTGTTTTTGGGTTTGTGTTTGGCCCATGGTCTTTTTGTGGCCCATTTTGAATTTCTGTCATTATTTATATGTTTCTCTTGTAAGTTGAAAGATCAGACTTGAATTTCGAAATTACTCAATTTTCACTTCAAATTCTGTGTCCTTTGGGTTGAATTTTGGGGGTTTGGGGAAGATCAACACGGGTATTCGTAGAATCAACGTGTTTTGCTCTTCGTTATCGTAACACACTCTACATCAAGGATTTACCTAGAGGAAAGGTTAATGAAGGTGTTTATTAAAGAGTTTAAAATGGTTGTGAAGTGCTAATAAAAATATTATATTCTATGTTTTTTTTACATTATTTTATAGACTGTGATCTTATATATTCTAAGAGACTCCCAACATGTTAAAGTTCAAGGTATCAACCCAGAAGAAAATATGAGAAGATTGGTCAAAAAGCTCTTTAGATTGAATGCCCTACATAGATAACTCAATTAGTGCACAAGTTTTGTTTGACAGAGTACAAGTTAGACAACCTGGTTGAATAAAACAATAACTGAAGAACAGAAGGTTAAAACCAAGGGCGTAGCTTTCAAGGGGTCGGGCGCTCTCCCGAACTTTTCGCTCAGTAGTGTTATGTATGTACGTTTCGTATAGAATTTTTTAGACATATACGTTTTCGACCCCCTGGTTTTATAATTTTTTTTTACTTATATACAATTTTTAGGTTCGGTGACTTCCGACCCCCCAGTAGAAATTTTCAAGCTTCGCCACTGGTTAAAACAGTAAGTTTGACCTCGCTTTACTTCTTTTAAGACCGTGGGGTATGATGGGGCGGGAGTTTGAGGCATGGGTTGACACGTGGACTTCGAGGGGCACCGGTGGTCAGTTGCATGTTGGGTCGGTATGGCGGGGCATGGCTAGCCCGCGTGGGTTGGCCACGTGTTATAAATTTTTTTTTCAATTATTATAAAAAATACACACAAAATTAAAAAAAACCCCTAATTAAATCCTAGCCACCTATAGCCGAGCCAACCCAGCCAATGCGAGCCGGCCACTGAAGACCGCTAGGCCCGCCCAACACCCGGGCTAAACCCAAACCCACCCAAGGTGGTGACTTGAGCGGTTGTACCCAACCTCCGCCCCATACCCCCATAGTCTTCTAAACTCTTCTATTTCAAAACACATATCAAAACCCTAGATACTCCACTCCACAGCCGACCTGCTTCACTTCTTCCCCACAACGACCTCCAGCAGCAGCGACACCTCCACAGCAGCCGTCACATCCACAGCAGGTTAGTTTGTTTCGTTTGTGAATTTTGTTTCGTGATTTTGGCTTAATTTTTCGATTCTGAAGACTGCATCATTGATTCCTATTAACTTTTCGTGATTCCTATCTAGCGACATTGTTTCTTGATTTTGCCCTAAGTTCTTAGCGACACCTCCACAGCAGGGGGTTTTTGTTTGATAAATAAAACATTATGTGAATTAAATAAAATAAAATAAAAAGTTACTGGTAATTGATCATTGTGGCATCTAGACATCTATTGTTCTTCAAAAAGAACATCCTGGATTTTGTAAAGCCTCTATTGAAAAAGGAATACTTTGGATTTTCAAATCGCATGGATTACTTTAATAATGAAATATACCAATTTAATTAATTTAGTTAGGCTTGAACAATTGAATATGTATAACACTGATTGAAATAGGTGATTTTTTTTAAACTTAAGTTTTGTTATTCTCAATAATTTCAGCTTTCGTGTACTATACGATACAAGGCATCTTTGAAGAACCAACTATTGGAATGTGGGGAATTAGAAAGGTGTACAAAGCACATGTTACTTTACATTGTGTACAACTACTAAAGTTGGCGATAAATTCTACAGGTGGATTAGACTACTTTCATAATAACGCAACGAAAGGTTTGTTTTTATTTCTAATGTGTCATTGTGTTGATCTTTAGTTGCACCATATATGATCATAAACACAAACCTAGATACTCTTTAAATTGGGTTTTAAGATATGTCAAGTGGTTTAGCTAATTCTCATTCAAATTGTTTTCTTGTTCTAAAAGAAATTTGCTCATTGTTTTTCTGCAATGTTCAAATTTTTTTCCTATATAGTGATTAATTTTTTCGTTTTGAGGTTTTATGAAACCCGTCCATGATGGACATCACATGTGAGGTGCTTGTGATTTTTTTCTCATATTGTTTTGTGTTTTAGGTTTCTTTTGATTTTTTCAAGGTTGCTTCTTGTATTTTTATTTGAGTTTAGTACCTCAGCGTGAGAATATAAGGGTGGGCGGAGTGGGTTCGGTGAGTGGAGCAGGGAGGGGGGTTTACTGATTGGGGAACCATTGCCACCCCTTCGTTGAGTGCAATTCGGTGAATGGTGAGGGACAAAATTGGTTAGTATTCACCGAGTGTTTGAAGAGGAGAGGGGTGGGAGGGAGAATAAATAATGGTGGGTCCCAACTCCTTCCAACAAATCACAAATCTATCTTTTAAAAAAAAAATTGTTTATCACTCTCCATGTGTTTGACCATTGCTAGTGATTGAGTGCAAAATGGGGAGTGGAGTGGGGACTTGACATGGCATATTGGTTAGAAAATAGTTTAAAAACTCACCATTTGATGACCACTCCCTCCAGCCTAAAAATTGTATGTGGTCCAGATTCTTATATGTTAGATTTCATATGTGTGTGTATGTAGCATATGTATGTGTATGTGGTGTGTATGAACATGATGATGAGATTGAGAAGACTAGTGCTTTAGTAAATGACTGTGTTGTTTGACTATATAAAAGTAATTTCGTTTGATTTGTTAATCTTATAGTCGAATGTTTTTACTATATTTTTTATAGTACTAAGAGAGGTAAAATATGATGGTGGATGGAATCGGATTGCTGGACCAACTGCATGACCTTCCACCAGATTTTAATGAAGATTTCAAAATATTGGTAAATAGTTGTGTTATTTTGTTATATAAAATTAAATATATATTAGTCGAATGGTTTAACAAATATTTTTTTTATAGTAGGAAGAAGAGCAAAAAATGATAGAAGATGGCAGTTTTTTTTCTAAACAAGGAAGACCCACTAGTTCGACTTTTGGGACCCGAGCACGGGGGTTGTGGAAAGTTTATGAAAGCGGCCGCCAACTCGACACTAAAGAAACACACCGAACGCCATTGCCCCGTGACCAAGGCGAAAAACGAGAAGGGTGAAGGATCCGGTTCCTCAAATGTTTAGGTTGTTGTGTAATGTTTAGTTAAGTTAGGTTTGTTATGTTTAGTAAGTTAGGTTTGGTAACGTTTAGTTAAGTTAGGTTTGTTATGTAATCGGTTTCTTTGAAATAAATAAACGGTGTGTTTTAGCTTTAGTAATGGGTTATAAAAAAAACTCAATTGCACCATACTTCTGCATTGCGACTATGTGATAATGTTCCAACAACATATGGAGCGGTTTGACCTTGAGGAACATTATTGACGGATGGGGAATTTGTGGTTTTAGAGTTCTTTGAAGCCATTGTAGAAAAGTATTACAAAAACTATAAGAAAATGATATAAGAAGAATAAGAGGATTGGTGAGTTAAACAAATGAAATTCGAAAACAATTTATAGGAATCGGTTCCAACGGATAGAAATTGGGTACAACGGCTAGTAACCGGTTTCAACGGATAGAAACCGGTTCCAACGGTAATATTGGGCATTTAATGCATTTAATGCGATTTGCAACGGATAGAACCAGTTCTAACGGTAACATTATACCGGGTATACTGGAGGAACCGGGTACGGGTATTAACCGGGTACGGGTTAGGAACAGGGTACTACCCATTTATTATGAGAAAAAGTGGAACCGGGTAAGAACCTTCGGGTTTTTTAAACCTGGACCCGGTTCTCCAATGTATCGGGTAGGACCTGGAATCGGTTCCGGGCCGGTTCTACAGGTTCAGGTTTGGAACCGGGTATTATGCCCATCTCTATACGGGGGTCCGTTTTGGGCGTGCGACCAGACGAAACGATCGTGAGAACGAGCTCCATCTTGCTGCAAACGCCTACGGCAGTTTGGGTCATCGTCCGGACCAAAAAACGCTTATTTTTATTAGTTATTTACCTTTTTATGTTTTTTTCGGTGTTTTGGGCATTTTGTTGTTTTGGGCATTTTGTTTTTTGGGTTTGTGTTTGGCCCATGGCCTTTTTGTGGCACATTTCGAATTTCTGTCATTATTTATATATTTCTCTTGTAAGTTGAAAGATCAGACTTGAATTTTGAAATTACTTAATTTTCACTTTAAATCATGTGCCCTTTGGGTTGAATTTTGGGGATTTGGGTAAGATCAACACGGGTATTCGCATAATTAACGTGTTTTGCTCTTCGTTATCGTAACACACGCTACATCAAGGATTTACCTAGAGGAAAGGTTAGTGAAGGTGTTTATTAAAGAGTTTAAAATGGTTGTGAAGTGCTAATAAAAATATTATATTCTATGTTTTTTTACATTATTTTATAGACTGTGATCTTATATATTCTAAGAGACTCCCAACATGTTAAAGTTCAAGGTATCAACCAGAAGAAAATATGAGAAGATTGGTCAAAAAGCTCTTTAGATGGAATGCCCCTTTTATTATTTTTTACTTTTTGGCTTTTGTTTAGCGAAACTTGAAAGATATTAGAAATGGTGTACCTATTTGCACACTCATTTGCCTATTGGCACACCAAAAAGGTGTTTTTGTCATATATGCACACCCTGCAGTGTCGAGCTGTGGTCAAAGCGCGTCGTTTTGGTCCGGTCAACCAGACAAAGACTGACGGGTCTGTTGACCGGACCAAAACGCCGAGCTTTGGCCGCGTTTTAGTTCCTGTCAACCAGACAAAAGACTGACACCCGGTCTGGTTGACAGGACCAAAACGCTGCCAAAGCTCGGCGTTTTGGTCCGGGCAACAGACCCGTCAGTCTTTGTCTAGTTGACCGGACCAAAACGCCACGCTTTGGCCACAACTCGACACTACAGGGTATGCATATATGACAAAAAAAACACCTTTTGAGTGTGGCTATCTACACACCTGGTGTGTAGATAGTTTGAGCCATTAGAAAAACATGAACCAATGTGACCAACATTAGATGGTTGTACAAGAAGCTTGTGGAGTTGTTCATACAGATACAAGTAGGAGAAGCACATTGATTTGGCAAAGTTGACTACTACATAGTCAGGAATTGCAATAGATTTGTTGAAATAACGAAGAAGAAACATCAAGTGATGAAATATTATATTTTTTGTTTCGAATTTTAATTTGATGGAATGGGATCAAATACAAACACTTAAGTTTGTAAGAACCGTAAGAACCAACACATAATTGACAAGTGTCCATCAATAAAAAATTAGTTTAGGGGTAATTTAGACATTTTGACTATATTTATTTATAACTAATTAAAAATAATTACAAAAAATATAATCAGCACAACACTATATAATTAGCATAACATCCTTAATTATTCTTCATTATCAGCACATCGTCCTCAATCGTTCTCCATTATCAACATAAACGACATTAGCACAACATCCTCAATCGTTCTCCATTATCCGCACACCAGATGTGTTGATTATATATACTTTCGATGTTTGTTTGTATTATTTTATAATTAACACATAATCAACA
The DNA here is from genome assembly GCA_030545235.1 of Helianthus tuberosus. Classification (NCBI taxonomy): domain Eukaryota; kingdom Viridiplantae; phylum Streptophyta; class Magnoliopsida; order Asterales; family Asteraceae; genus Helianthus; species Helianthus tuberosus. The sequence goes on from CM060362.1 coordinate 10,925,932, forward strand.
CGTTATCAGCACAATTATAAAACACCTTTTGTTAACTTTTTTAAAAATCACTTTTATAAATACAAAAAAGATATAGCAATATGGTACTCATATTAAAGATAAAAAATACTTGATTTTACGGTATATTTTTTTAAAAAAATAATGAAGTATATAAAAGTTATTTTAGTTTAAAAAACTTGATGGAATTTGTATTTAATGAAAAATGGTAAAATGACTAGCAATTTTACAAAATTACCCATATTATTTGTTAGCAGTAATTTTTAATTATAAGGGTTTTATTTATAATCAATATCAACCCTTGATTTAAATTATCAATGATTCAGATCCGTTCTTACGGTTTTTATAATTAGCACTGTTTGTACAAGATCTCAACCCTTAATTTGATTCCCATTTTTATAGTAGTTTCATCATTTGTAATTGTACGGATTAAATAATTAAGCATTTGATGAATTTTTTTTAATACTCTTGGTAAATTTGTTCTTAAATTTAGTTATTTTGGTTTTGTATTTTATTATTCTTACTGCAAAGGTAGGCTGCCCTGCATAGATAACTCAATTAGTGCACAAGTTTTGTTTGACAGAGTACAAATTAGACAACCAGGTTGAATAAAACAGTAACTAATGAACAGAAGGTTAAAACAGTAAGTTTGACCTCGCTTTACTTCTTTTAAGACCATGGGGTATGGTGGGACGGGGGTTTGGGGCATGGGTTAACACGTGGACTTCGAGGGGCACCGTTGGTCAGTTGCATGTTGGGTCGGTATGGCGGGGCGTGGCTAGCCCGCGTGGGTTGGCCACGTGTTATAATTTTTTTCAAATAGGATTACGACCCGCCGCAATGCGGCGGGGATTCTTTATTTATAACTAAGTCGATCTACGACCCACACGTTATGTTAAACCTGTCAAACGGGGTAAAAATAGACGATGTAAAAGCGTTCACTCACCCACACACGCACGTTGCGTCGTGTTAACTCGCAAAATTTAGAACGAAACGTAAAAACGTTAAGCCAAAGATGCACGCTGTGATGTGTTAAGTCACAAAATTTAGAACCAAGCATAGAGCGCACAATTTGCGTAAAATGAAAACTATAAAGGACCAAAGTTGAAAGTAAAAAAAGTTATGAGGATAGATTGTAAAAGATAAAAAGTTTTGGGTTAAAAGTAAAAAACAAATAATTTTGTGTTAAAAGTAATTTATGAAATACTTTTGGGTGAAAAGTAAAAAAATCAATTTTTTTTGGGAAAACCCTCAAAGCCAACGTTACGCCCATATACATAACAATTTTTTCTTTGAAAAATCCCCAAAGCACACCCCGTGTTGCGGCGGGGCGTAAAACGGTGTCAAATAGTACTAATGTCACACAACCGTCATTGACAACCAACACTGACTCAACCTATAATATGCGTATTGCGACGAACCTGTCAAACATGGAAAAATAGAGGTAAAAACGTTGAACCACACATGCACGTTGCGTCGTATTGACTCGAAAAATTTAGAACTATACGTAAAACGAAAATTTGCGAAAGATAAAAAGTATAAGTGACAAAAGTTGTGAAGTTAAATTACAAATAATGAAAAGTTTTGGGTTAAAGTTAAAAAAACAAATTATGTAGGGTTAAAATTGAAAAAGGTACAAACCTTTGGGTTAAAACTAAAAAAAATCAAGTTTTTTTTTTGGAAAACACCCAAAGCACAACTTACAAGTCCTTATGCACAAAAAGTTTGCTAATTTATATAGGTTTTAATTAATATAAAAATACACACAAAATAAAAAAAAACCCTAATTAAATCCTAGCCAACCCAGCCAATGAGAGCCGACCACGGAAGACCGCTAGGCCCGCCCAACGCTCGGGCTGAAACCCCCGCCCAAGGGGCCACACCGAAACCCAAGCCCACTCGGGGTGGTGACTTGGGCGTTTGTACCCAACTCACGCCCCAACCCCGCCCCATACCCATAGTCTTAAATGACTGCATATGAAGACAATATTCATTCATTTAACTTGCAAGAAAGTGGGTCTCTCGGTTGTGTGTGAATCTAGCTCATGTATTATGTTAAGTTGTTACTAAATCATGCCATCTGGCTCATGTATGATGTCAAGTTGTTAACTAAGATATTGATATTGTAAGAACCCTATCGTGATGTTGTAAGAACCCCGCCGCAAATGCGGCGGGTGCTAATTCTAGTTGGAATTAAAGATAAACTATGTGAAACTCGTCATGCAACGTGGGCTAAAAAACATAAGATACACGTGGCAACGCGCAAACATTCCCACTAGTATATTATATAACTATGTTTTTTATTCAAATTATATATATAGTTAAAAAATATTTATGTGAACACTATTAAAAATTTAAAAACTATATTCATGTTCATATCAACTGTAAACTCATATGAATTACATATACTTTATTTTTTGTTTTTTTTTTTAATTGTTAATCCGAAATTTCATTCATACTTGCCAAGTTACATCAAAACAAAAGGTAGCCGGGCAACAAGCTGCGCCACCCCTTTCTGAATTGCAAACACCTTTATTATTATTAATTAATTAACTCACTATCGAAATGTCAAAGCAAATCTTAAAAACAAAAACTAAAACATATATTCTTGCTGCTTATATACGGGCATAAACTCCTTTTTTTCACAAACCCTAGCAGCCCCCAAAACCTTTCGAATGACCCACCGTTTTTTGATCCGCACTTAACCGGCAGCGACCACCCACCGGTCTACTCTCTTCCGCCGTGGCGCCGATCTAGCAGTCAATGGTCAGTTTCCCTCTTTGTTGCTTAAAATAAACTTTGTTCTCATGGCTCACATAAAGTTAAATATGGTTGCAAATTCAAAATTTTGGCCCTTTTTTAAACACTGTTATTCTAGGTTATGGTTTGGTTTTCGGTTTAGATATATCTTTTATCAGATGGTTTTCTTTTTTATAATCATTAAACCATCTGTATTTCATTCTGTTTGGTCAAATGAATTGGTTAGGCTTAAATGAATTCGATATGTGTTAGGTTTGACATGTTCTAATTTGGCAATTATAGTTTTAGTTTGTAAAATTGAACATCCCTAAATAAGAAAAAAAATGTTTAAGCAAGTTGGGTGTTTGTTTTTTGTGAAAAGTACTTCAGAACCTCTTATGTCTCTGCCCCACGCAGACCACGCGCGCAGACGTTTGAGTCTGCAGCTTGTTTGTTTTTTGAAAGTGATTTCATTAAAAAACCTCTTCCCCAAACAGACATGTCCTCACATCTTCACACCTCTTCAACCGTGGGGTATGGTGGGGCGGGGGTTTGGGGCATGGGTTGACACGTGGACTTCAAGGGGCACCGCTGGTCAGTTGCATGTTGGGTCAGTATGGCAGGGCGTGGCTAGCCCGCGTGGGTTGGCCACGTGTTATAATTTTTTTTTTCAATTATTAAATCCTAGCCACCTATAGCCTAGCCAATCCAGCCAATGAGAGCCGGCCACAGAAGACCGCTAGGCCCGCCCAACGCCCTGGCTGAAACCCCGCCCAAAGGGCCACGCCGAAACCCAAACCCACCCGAGGTGGTGACTTGGGCGTTTGTACCCAACCCACGCCCCAACCCTCGCCCCATACCCCATAGTCTTCTAAACTCTTCTATTTCAAAACAATGTGTCAAACTATGGTCAAATTACCTAAGATTTCTTTGATCTTTTGAGTCTAGGTCCATTCAAATCTACAGATGCAACATCGTGACCAAGCTGTTTGAGTTCCCGCCGACCAGCTGTTTGCTTATTAAGATTTCCTAAGTTCCTCTTTCCCGTTTCCTTAACTGAGACCACTTCATTTTCTTTTTCGGGTAAAGAGACCACTTCACTTTCATTGAAGGCTGAACTCATTTCTTCTATATATTGCAAGCAGCAGTTATCTTTTGATGTTAATATTCGAATAGCAAGATGGCATCTCTCTTCAGCTGAGTGCCACTGCAATATCAAATAGATGTGTCATAATTAGCAAGGTTTAAAAGAACGGAATCGCGTCTCGAGTCGTTTTTCCTTCAAGGCTAATTTGACTTTTTGGCCATAATCATATGAAATCAAACACACCTAGGAAACAATAGTCATAAAGATAGCTAAAAAGTAATATTTAGCCTAAATGACCCCTAGAAATGCATCGAGTCGCACTGAGGCGCACCAAAAGTCCACCGCCTCAGCCTAAAGTATGTACCAACATGATTCTTAAAAGAAACTTAAAAGTAGACCTAACCTCATATGCCTTGTTTTTGGCCAGATCCGGATACTCCATGAAATGGCACACGTAAACTCCACAATCTTTCCTATCATCCTGCTGTCGCACATCACCCAAAGATGTTTTGAAGTTTGATATTGTGCCTTTTTCCCATCCAAATGTATCCTCTAGTCCATAAGCCTACACGGCAATAAGGTAGTGCATCAACACTAAGGTTCTGTAACTAACCAAAATTGGTGAAATCAAGGGAAAGTGATCATTACCACACGAACTAGTAGCTCATTAGCCATGCTCTCTTTGCCTTCCATAATCGGGTCCCACAACTCCAACGACTTTGTCTTTATGTCCACCACAACTAGATTGAAGTGTCCATCATCAATCACGGGAACAAAGAACTAATAATAATAAAAAAAACATTAGAATCAACCTTTGCATAATATTCATTGATAGGCATGTAAACGAACACGAACAAAGGCATGTTCGTGTTTGTTCATTTAACTTTAACCGAACACGAACACGAACATGGACATATAATCGAACACATTTTTGTGTTCGTGTTCGTTCATTAAGAAAATGGGAATGTTCGTGTTTGTTAATGTTTCTTCGTTTAAAACCTAAATGAACGTTTAATGAACATAAACAAACATCATTTAACAAATATAAAACAACACAACAAACATACATGACCAAACATAAAAAGACATAAACGGACATAAATGAACATATAGAAAACTTCTTTTAATTTCATATTTGTATACATATAACTCCATATGTATTTGTTAACATATAAACGAACATAAACGAACTAACATAAACGAACAAACATAACGAACATAAACGAACAAACATAACGAACATAAATGAATGAACGTTCACGAACATTAATGAACGAACAACACGTGTGTTCATGTTCGTTCATGGGAATGTTCGTGTTCGTTTATGTTTGTTCGTTTAAAACCTAAATGAACGTTTAATGAACTTAAACAAAAATAAAACAATACAAACAAACATACATACATGACCAAACATAAAAAGACATAAACATCATTAATGAACGAACAACACGTGTGTTTATGTTCGTTCATTTAACTAAACGAACAAATAAATTTGTTCGTGTTCGTTCGTTTATTAAATAAACGAACATAAACGAACTTCCCACCGAACAAGTTCACGATAGTTCATGAACGTTCAGTTCGTTTACATGCCTATTCATTGATATAACCACATTTCATAAAATACCTACTCTACTTCTCCAAAATTCAAGTCCACTGATGGTGTCTTCTTTAATCGAGTCAACTTATGTTGTTCACAAGATTTTTTCATATCTCGATCTTTCCCTCTAGTCACAATCTGCACAAATATAAATGAGATTTCATAAGCCACATATATTTATTGCTATTTATAATTATTGCTATTTTCAAAAGTGTTGACTAAACAAACCTCAAACAAAGTTGGAAAATACCAACGCTTTGGATTTGGCGACGAGTCAAATGCTCGAGCACACAAATATTCTACAACATAGCTTACGATTGTATCAGAAAGCCATGAGTGCTGATTCAAATAGCATCTCATTTCCGACTTGGTGATAGCCAATCCATTATGAAAAGATGCTATCCATTCCTGTTCAAGTTTCTCATCTTCATTATAGACCCATTGAAGAAGTTTCTTTTCTCTAGCACCAATGGTTGAACCATAGTCACATGGATCGCAGTTCGGTCCGGTACGCGGATCGAAAACGGGTACGTAGTTCGTGAAATTTTAAAATTCGGTACGAGGGGGTAGGTTCATTCGGAACGCCAATTCGGTATGCGGTACGGCGTACCATATAGTTTGGTACGTCGTATCGTATATAAAACAATTATTACAATATAGTTTATAAAAAAAATCCAATCTGAAAAACAAATTTGATAATCATATCCAAAATTCAAAAGCATTTCATAACCATAACCATAATCATAATTCATAAGTTCATAACATAACAGAAAATTCATAAAACAAAAGCAGTTCATAAGCATAATTCATAACATAAAAGTAACAAAACTAATCAAGCCTTTGTTTTTTTCCGTTTGGGTCGTCATTTTCTTCCCCATCAAGGTTTTTCCACTGCATGTCTTCGTACCTAGTACTAGGCCCTTCCAAGTAATCATTTTCGGGATTCATATCCCATTTCTATTTGGCCCGGTCTTGTAACTTTCTGAGAAACGAGACTGGAGTCGGATGTTGGAATGTATAAACACCAACTTGTCTGCCCGTTTGGAATTTAAACGATTTCTTTTCACAATGTGTATATATGAGTAAGTGCTCCAGTTTCGTTCCGCCGATGAGCTGCTGATAGGTTGTGAAAGAACCTTCATAGCAACTTCAGCCAATTCCGGTGTTTCTGATCCATAGATGGACCACCAATCAATCGCGTCCATGGTGACCGCATCCACCTGGGTCGCTTTCATTGAATACAATCCCTCCTTCATATGAAATCTTACGAATTGATCTCGCAATACTTTTTCTTCCGTCTGAGTTTCAGCTATTCTTTCGAACGCGGCTATAACCCCTTGCATCACTTTTTTGTCTTTATTTGGAGCTTTTCTAGGCATTCCACCCGGTGCTAACATACGAAGGTAGTTTGTATCATAGAATCTTGGTGACAAAGCGAAGGCTAAACAATGTAATGGTATGGTCATCTTATCCCACCTAGCGACCACGATGGAACGTAATTGAGGGTAATAGGATGCATAGGTACTTTGCAACATTATGTCTTTAATTTCCCCCAACATGTTATCCATCTTTTCATAAATTTCCCCAATCTTTGGACCTTCACCGTGACAAAACTTGACCATCAAAAAAATTGGTTTAGTAATAGATAGAATAGTCTCAACATCCTCCCAAAACTCTTCACTTCTAATTGTGTCAACAACCGTTGAACTAGTGATTCTTGTGTTTTCATCACCTTGTTTCACCCACTCCCTCCAAGAATTTAGAGAAATGGTTGTAGCAAGTGACTCCCTACAATCCATTAGCCTTCTTAACAGTATATAATGAGATGCAAATCTTGTTTTTGCCACTTTTAACAACTCAAGCTTTGAATTATCTCTAAAAATTGACAAAGCTTTAGTATGATACTATGATTAAGAAAGTACTTCACAATCACCTTTCCTTTTGTATATGTGCTCGTCAACCAATAAAATTCTTTTGCAAGATCTTTAAAAACCAAATTTAAGGTGTGAACACTACAAGGAGACCAGAAAATGTGTTTGTGTACCTTTTCGATTTCCGTACCGGCTGATTTGCAATTTGCCGCATTGTCGGTGACTATTTGTAATATGTTGCTTGGTCCTACGGTTTCAATAGCAGCAAGCAAATAGTTAGCTATTTCTTCCCTTGATTTTTCTGTACCTGAAAAATCTTCAGCATACATAAACATTGCTCCTCGACTGTTCATGGCAATAACATTAATCAAAGGTCTTTTCTTCACGTTAGACCATCCATCTGAAACAATGGAAACACCTTGTGAATACCATGTATCCTTGACAGGAGTCAAGTCCTTGTCAACGTCTCTAACACATTCATCCAGCAATACAGTTCTTGCTTTTTCGCTAGACGGGGGTTTATAACCCGCTGGTGCTTTGTTGATTGCGCTAACCATTTCCAAAAATTGTGGATTACGCAAGACATTGAATGGAATGCCATTCGCACATAATCCTCTCATAACCTTCAGATCTACTTGGTTTCTCTCCATGACACCAAAAGTTTGTTCAAGGGTTTTTTTGGAAGACGAACATGGCTTCTGCTTTGAACTAGTAAATACTGAATTTTTTAAAGACCGGGAAACACCTACCTTTTCCGCGTCCTTTACTTTCTTCAAGAGTTTCTCATATTTCTCCCGATTTTGGATAAGAGTTTGACAACGTTTGATGTCTGTTGTCTTCCCCGGAAGAGGACCAAAAAAGTGAGTATGAATACGCGTATAAGAGCTAGTAAATTGTTTCTTACAATGCTTGCAAACCCACACTTTTGAACCCCCAGCATTCTTGCTATTCCAGCATTTATAAACTCAACTTCTTGCATCAACGGTTTGTTGTCCTCCTTCGGTTTGCTGTTCACTTCAGAATCTTGTTGCTTGGATTGACTGCCAGTGTTTTCTGCAAATTCATTGTCTTCATATTCATTGTCACTAACATACTGGACTCCAGAATCAGATTGATGAGCTTCATGTCTTGAACTTGAACCATTCTTACCAAAAGCCATTACTAAAATATTGTGAATATGATTTTAATTGATTGAAGAATTGGGTATTGAAGATGGATGTGATTGCGTGTATATATGTACGTGCAGATGTAAAATTGGCGCCAATAGGCAATATAAATTAATAATATATAGCGTATAATTATAATCCCTAATCCCTATTCTAAAATTTGTCAGATATATCTTCTAAAAATAATAATATCAAATACAAATATATCTCCTAAAATAATGCAATCTGTTACATTATTATAGGTCGGCGTATGGGCTGGATTAAAAAGGCGGGAAAAATGTGTACACAGGTTTGCAATTCGTGCATCTATAGCCTGGTACGCGAATCGAATCGTTCCGAAACGGTGATTTTTTCAATCGGAAACACGTTCGAATCGTTCCGAAATTGTGATAATCGGGTACGACCTTTTTTCCGATCCGGTTCGCGAACCCAGGCCGAATGGTATGACTCTGTACCCGATTCTGGTACGGCCGAACCGATTCGGGATTCGAAGGGGGATCTGCGTTTCCTGTGACTATGGGTTGAACTACGCACATTGAATGGACCAATAGACTAAGGACTGTTGTGCTGAAAACTTATTCACACAGTTCTCTATGAATGTATTGAGATCCAACAGTTTATGAAGGTCCATTGTTTCGTATTCAGCCTTGATAAAAATAGACATACTCTTCAAGTTTCTACAAATTTTATCAGCTACGAGCTTCTTGTTAGCTTCCATCGCCACATTTCCACTAGCATAATCATTCTGTAAAAAAGGGGAATCAGTTGAAAGGATTACAAAATTCATAATACTAATAAACAATAAATAACCGCCCACATTTTTACTAACCATCCATTTGATGGAGAACTCTTCAGTCGTATCTTTATTAATATTTTGAACTAAAAACCCGCTCTTCCGCATGCAGTATAATTGCAGAAACAAGACACCCCCTGTATTCTTTTGTGCCCCTTTCCCTTCTTGGTAGCTTCTGATGTCATTCTTGAGAGCTTCCATGGCAAGTGACACCCATGGTTGCTCAGAAAGCCTATTGACATCCTGCACATGGTGAAGCATATTCTTTTCAAGTTTACCCCGTGCGGTGGGACAAACAAGGAAATACATAGCTAATAAAGCAAAAGCTTGCTTTATAGATATCACATCCTTCTCATCGGAATCGATAAGTACTTTCTCAGTCTTGGTTGGGCAAATTTCTTTGTACTTATTTCCATATTTAATATGCATAATTTTTGTACGAGATCAAGATCCAATTTCGGGTTTTCAGCAACTAACGGATCCTTACCATTTTGTATACTCATGACAGTTGAAAAGTCCCCATCTGTAATCGGAAACTCTTGGTTCTCAGCCCCCTTACGTACTATTATCATTTTATCACAGAGAAAATGACGAGCTATTGTCTTGATAACACTATTGATTTGACTCACATTCGACTTCGCCAAATGTAGAAGACCTACAAAAGGGGTCTCCTCTATAACTTTTTTTTTGTTTACGATAGATTGACCAAGATATCACGGATTTTTTCTAGATTACACCGTATGTAGGTTGGCCAAGATATCTTGGCCAATCTACCGGAAACAAAAAAAAAGTTATAGAGGAGACCCCTCTTTTGTAGGTCTTCTACATTTGGCGAAGTCGAATGTGAGTCAAACCAATAGTGTTATCAAGACAATAGCTCGTCATTTTCTCTGTGATAAAATGATAATAGTACGTAAGGGGGCTGAGAACCAAGAGTTTCCAATTACAGATGGGGACTTTTCAACTGTCATGAGTATACAAAATGGTAAGGATCCGTTAGTTGCTGAAAACCCGAAATTGGATCTTGATCTCGTACAAAAATTCTGCATATTAAATAAGGGAAATAAGTACAAAGAAATTTGCCCAACAAAGACTGAGAAAGTACTTATCGATTCCGATGAGAAGGATGTGATATCTATAAAGCAAGCTTTTGCTTTATTAGCTATGCATTTCCTTGTTTGTCCCACCGCACGGGGTAAACTTGGAAAGAATATGCTTTACCATGTGCAGGATGTCAATAGGCTTTCTGAGCAACCATGGGTGTCACTTGCCATGGAAGCTCTCAAGAATGGCATCAGAAGCTACCAAGAAGGGAAAGGGGCACAAAAGAATATAGGGGGGTGTGTCTTGTTTATGCAATTATACTGCATGCGGAAGAGCGGGTTTTTAGTTCAAAATATTAATAAAGATACGACTCAAGAGTTCTCCATCAAATGGATGGTTGGTAAAAATGTGGGCGGTTATTTATTGTTTATTAGTATTATGAATTTTGTAATCCTTTCAACTGATTCCCCCTTTTTACACAATGATTATGCTAGTGGAAATGCGGTGATGGAAGCTAACAAGAAGCTCGTAGCTGATAAAATCTGTAGAAACTTGAAGAGTATGTCTATTTTTATCAAGGCTGAATACGAAACAATGGACCTGCATAAACTGTTGGATCTCAATACATTCACAGAGAACCGTGTGAATAAGTTTTCAGCACAACAGTCCTTAGAGTCTATTGGTCCATTCAATGTCCGTAGTTCAACCATTGGTGCTAGAGAAAAGAAACTTCTTCAATGGGTCTATAATGAAGACGAGAAACTTGAACAAGAATGGGTAGCATAATGGATTGACTATCACCAAGTCGGAAATGAGACGCTATTTGAATCAGCACTCATGGCTTTCTGATACAATTGTAAGCTATGTTGCGGAATATTTGTGTGCTCGAGCATTTGACTCGTCGCCAAATCCAAAGCGTTGGTATTTTCCAACTTTGTTTGAGGTTTGTTTGGTCAACACTTTTGAAAATAGCAATAATTATAAATAGCAATAAATATATGTGGCTTATGTAATCTCATTTATATTTGTGCAGATTGTGACTAGAGAGAAGGATCGAGATATGAAAAAATCTTGTGAACATAAGTTGACTCGATTAAAGAAGACACCATCAGTGGACTTGAATTTTGGAGAAGTAGAGCAAGTATTTTATGAAATGTGGTTATATCAATGAATAGGCCTGTAAACGAAACGAACGTTCATGAACTGTTCGTGAACTTGTTCGGTGGGAAGTTCGTTTATGTTCGTTTATTTAATAAACGAACGAACACGAACAAATTTATTTGTTCGTTTAGTTAAATGAACGAACATAAACACACGTGTTGTTCGTTCATTAATGATGTTTATGTCTTTTTATGTTTGGTTATGTATGTTTGTTTGTATTGTTTTATATTTGTTAAATGATGTTTGTTTATGTTCATTAAACGTTCATTTAGGTTTTAAATGAACAAACATAAACGAACACGAACATTCCCATGAACGAACATGAACACACGTGTTGTTCGTTCATTAATGTTCGTGAACGTTCATTCATTTATGTTCGTTATGTTTGTTCGTTTATGTTCGTTATGTTTGTTCGTTTATGTTCGTTATGTTTGTTCATTTATGTTCGTTCGTTTATGTTCGTTTATATGTTAACAAATACATATGGAGTTATATGTATACAAATATGAAATTAAAAGAAGTTTTCTATATGTTCACTTATGTCCGTTTATGTCTTTTTATGTTTGGTCATGTATGTTTGTTTGTATTGTTTTATATTTGTTAAATGATGTTTGTTTATGTTCATTAAACGTTCATTTAGGTTTTAAACGAACAAACATAAACGAACACGAACATTCCCATTTTCTTAATGAACGAACACGAACACGAACACAAAAATGTGTTCGATTATACGTCCATGTTCGTGTTCGGTTAAAGTTAAATGAACAAACACGAACATGCCTTTGTTAGTGTTCGTTCGGTTCGTTTACGTGCCTATCAATGAGTATTATGCAAAGGTTGATTCTAATGTTTTTTTCTTCTTATTATTAGTTCTTTGTTCCCGTGATTGGTGATGGACACTTCAATCTAGTTGTGGTGGACATAAAGACAAAGTCGCTGGAGTTGTGGGACCCAATTATGAAAGGCAAAGAGAGCATGGCTAATGAGCTACTAGTTTGTATGGTAATGATCACTTTCCCTTGATTTCACCAATTTTGGTTAGTTACAGAACCTTAGTGTTGATGCACTACCTTATTGCCGTGTAGGCTTATAGACTAGAGGATACATTTGGATGGGAAAAAGGCACAATATCAAACTTCAAAACGTCTTTGGGTGATGTGCGACAGCAGGATGATGGGGTAGATTGTGGAGTTTACGTGTGCCATTTCATGGAGTATCTGGATCTGGCCAAAAACAAGGCATATGAGGTTAGGTCTACTTTTAAGTTTCTTTTAAGAATCATATTGGTACATACTTTAGGTTGAGGCGGTGGACTTTTGGTGCGCCTCAGTGCGACTCGATGCATTTCTAGGGGTCATTTAGGCTAAATATTACCTTTTAGCTATCTTTATGACTATTGTTTCCTAGGTATGTTTGATTTCATATGATTATGGCCAAAAAGTCAAATTAGCCTTGAAGGAAAAACGACTCGAGACGCGATTCCGTTCTTTTAAACCTTGCTAATTATGACACATCTATTTGATATTGCAGTGGTACTCAGCTGAAGAGAGATGCCATCTTGCTATTCGAATATTAACATCAAAAGATAACTGCTGCTTGCAATATATAGAAGAAATGAGTTCAGCCTTCAATGAAAGTGAAGTGGTCTCTTTTCCCGAAAAAGAAAATGAAGTGGTCTCAGTTAAGGAAACGGGAAAGAGGAACTCAGGAAATCTTAATAAGCAAACAGCTGGTCGGCGGGAACTCAAACAGCTTGGTCACGATGTTGCATCTGTAGATTTGAATGGACCTATACTCAAAAGATCAAAGAAATCTTAGGTAATTTGACCATAGTTTGACACATTGTTCTATAATTTCTTTTATTGTAGTGGCCATTGGTCGCTAATAATTCTTCATCCTACTTCCTATCGTGGCTATATTGTTGACTCCATGAGAACCGGAAAGACCAAGAAAAGTTACACGCTTGTCTCTATAATTAACAAAGTTTTTTGGGAAGCGATAATTTAAGTGGGAAATGGTACAGGTATGTAATCAATGATTTATTGTGTTTAAAATAGTTTAGTGGATATAACTAATTGTGAACAAAATGCAGTGCAAGCAATAAGAAGACACTTGGGAATGTGGCTATATGGTGATTAAGCATATGAAAGAATTTGTTGAGCATATTCAATACGATATTGTTAAAGAGGCAAGTTTTTGTATATGCATTGTCTATTGCGCTAAATTATATGTATTTACAATCTCACCTTATTATTAAGTTATGTTTAGTTATGGAAAGAAGACGGGAAGCATCCACAATCAAAAATTGAAGAATTAGTCTTAAAGCTAATGTCAGAATTGATTCACAAGGCGTTTAATGGCCCGGAATGAAATCGCTAAAAGTGTCTCAAGGTTAGCCCAAATTCTATGATCTAATAGTTATTTTATCTATAGCGAGTCAAATAAAAACTCTGTTTGCTTGGTTGGTTGGCCAAAATTAAAATTAAGAACTCTCTTATATATATGTGTGTGTGTGTTAGTATAAGACTCGATAAAACGTAAACGGGTCAAACTTGGTAAACATGTACCTATAATCCCAAAGTGTATTAGCGCATTAAATTTATATTTTTTAAGGTTCATTTTAGGGATGAGCATATGCCACCGAATACCGATCCCATACCGATCCCGATCCCGAAATACCGATACCGTTCACTTTTCGGTATCCCGATCGGTATCCACTTTTTGGCGTTTTCGGTATCGGTACGGTACGGTATCGGTATAATACCGATACCGACCCTCAAAATACGGTATAATACCGATACCGTACCGTACTGATACCGAACCGACATGTTTCGGTATCGGTATCGGTACCTAGTTTGGGTGAAATTCGGGATCGGTATTTGGCGGTATCGGTATCGGTTCGTTATCGGATACCGCCTTGCTCATCCCTAGTTCATTTTGTTAATGTCACGTTATGTTTTGTTGTTTTGTTAGGCGGTTTCTACGAATTGGGATGCATGGTTTGAAGAGATCGGTTGAGTCGCAAGGCATATGAAGTCGTCCGTTTGACATTTTTGGGTTGCAAACTCTTTTAGCTTCATTTGGAAAACATTCCACTTTCTCAAATTGTATACGTTTTGTGTTTTAATTCGGGAGACATTTTTTTTTTTGTGTTTGATTCGGTAAACGTTGTTGAAACGTTTTTAACATAACTATCTTTAAGATTATAGAACATGAAAAGATAATTATCGTTGAGATATTGAGATTACGTGAATTTGAGGAATAAAATAATAATTATTTATAATTAAGTATGGAAAGGAGACGGGAAAACATAAAAATAGATAACTTCAATGAATAACATGTGTTCTCCATTGATTTACTTTATTATATGTACTAGCCTAAGATCCCGCGACTTTCGCGGGTGGCTTAACACAAATAAATAATATCTACCGGCATTATAAATTTAACTGATACAAAGAATTCACCCATTCCATTGCCCTGCAAATTAATAGCATTCATCGAATCAACTTTCAACCATGCTTGACATACTTTTGACCCATTCACTTCTTAGTGAAACCATTCAGGTTATTGTTATCCAAAGAGGTTGAAAGAAATTAGTAAAAAACCAACCACGGGTCACAGGTTGCCTACAGGACTGGACTGTACAGGCCATGGGCCATGTGGATCATAGTAATTCTCTAAGTTGAACCACCTTAACTGAACCATCACCGCCACATGAAAAAAAAAAACAATTTGAAACAACCTAAATATCTATCACAGTGTTTCAATCTTTAATTTAAAATTCAAGTGTAAACCTCATGTTATTATCTACTAAACAAAAAATTAAACTAAAAGGGTAAAAATGGTATACCCTAACCACTCTAAATCCTCTTGAGCGGTTGAATGAAGGTTGTCTATCATGTATTTTTGGCCAATGATACCAATTTTGCCCTTTTATCATCCCAAAGCTTTACATCCCCATCTTTACTTCCAGTTAAGAAAAGATGGTATTTGGAATACCCAAAGTTCTGGTAAGACTCCCTACAAATGCTTCGGTAAGTTATTAACCTACTCAAAACACATTTCAGTTAGAAAACGAACAATGTTTATAATTATCGTATTCACCTTCACGTGGGTAATGTCATTTACCGTGTTGTTCACAATAGAATTTGGGCTAATGTTGTGAGCATCTCGGTCGGGTTTTGGGGCAGCTTACCCGCTGGTTACACCATCATCGTCTTCATCACAAAGCTGCAACAGCCTACTTATGTCCAGGGAAAAAGACCCTAAGCTTCCACCCTGCATCAAATCGCCAAATTTAAATAAAATAAAATAAAAAAGAAATACATACATAAATTTAACCGGTAAAATTTTCAAAATAGCGCGAATCATACCTGATGCAAATTCTATGCACAGACACTATTCCTTTTAAAATCAAATTTTAAAAGTATTGACCGCTTTGTAGTTGAGGTGGTTGGTATAGCATAAAGCTTGATACCTTCTGCCAGCTTTTCATCTTGGTCACCAACCTTAGATGCATAAACACAAAAACACATTAGATATCACACAAATCGGAAAACATCAAATGACGGGTTTTATAGACAAAACATGTTTCAATAGTTTCAAAACTAACCAAAGCGATTGTAAATGGTGTTTTCAAGTATTTCCTTGAGAGTTTCTGAACCCAACGGGGCATCGTTAACAAAATTTGAGTTAGTATCTCGGATCAGCTCAAAAGGATTGAATCCACACAATTAATTGAGCTCACAACAGTAAACAATCGCAGCCGGATATTATAGAAAAATATAAGCAAGCTACATAAAGCTATAAAAGTTATATGCTTATATGGTTAAGGAAACTGCATACAGAAACAGTCAATTCACTGAGATAGTGTTGCCTAGCGAAGGATCAATAAACATGATTCTGAATTACCTAAGGAAGAAAAAACGCCACTGGTGTTGTACTCACAATAGAGTTTGTTTCTATGTCGTAACCTATAGCGAGTGTCGATATCCATCATTCCATCAGAGCTGCCCTTTTGGCCTGGCGACAACAATTAGATCGGAAATTACATGATATTTTTGTCAAATACTTACAAAACTACAAAATTGATTTTTGCATACCAATTAGAATTGAATTGCTTATAGTTTCTTCCATGGTATGGTTTGTCTAAAGAAAATCATGTGCAGAAGTCAATAATCATGTGCAGAAGTTCTTGCAAATTTTCTTCACCAAAACTTACTAACAATTTTACGTAAGATCAATTAGGTACCGGTACCGAAATTCGCTCCAAAAATGTGCAGTACGGTACGCTACGGTACCGGTATTTGAAGGCAAAATCGGATAAACTACCCGTATCGTATCGAACCGGTACCGGTACCGAAAACGACAAAAAATGGGTACCAATTCGGTACGGGAAATTCGGTACCGGTACCCGGTACCAAATGCACATCACTAAAGATTAATATGATGAAATAAAGCAACAGTGTTGGTGACATATTTATCTAAATGGTGGAAAAATCAAGAATATCAATGTGTAGCTATGAATAAAACTGACCTGTTGGACCCCGTTTGAGCCGTTTAATAAAAATCTAGAACCATGCAACACACAAACACACAACTTTTAGCGTAAGATTAAAATGATGAAAAAAATCCATGGTCATCTTAAAAAACACAAATATCCGCAACAGCGAAGAAACCTGGACTTTATCGTCTTTGAGGAAAGGATGACCAAAAGCTGGTTGTTGAGATATGTGTAAACAATCAATAATATCCTCATCTTGGCTCTATTCAAATAATGAATACGATGATTAAAATTCATTTTTTGTTAGCTCTAATTGCACATTATAGCTCCAAAATATGTAGAAAAATTAGTACGAAGGCCATTATCCTTTAGTTTCAACAAAAACAAAAAATGGAACAATTATAAAACACACATAAGATACAAAGGACCTTGTTGTTTGGCACTTACATCACAAATTGTTTAGCCCGCCTTGATGACCAGGTAGCCTCCAGCCTCCCCTCGTGGAAACAATGCCAGAGCCTCCATACGCATCCTGACTCGCAAAAGTCAAGAATATACCTCTAAAATACAACAAAACAAAGACCGATTTTCACTAACCTGATCAGAATCTTCGAATTTTCCCTTATAAACTTTGCCAAATCCACCTTCACCCAAGAAATAAGCAGCTTTAAAATGTTCAGTTGCCTTCACTAACTGTGCATATGTAAACGTTCGTGCTTTGTTCACCCCTGATAAAAAATAGTTTCATTACAAATAAAATAAAAAGTTTATAAGCAATTTTCCAAAATAATCATATAATCATAAACATGGGCGGTTCTACGTGGGGCTAGGGGATGCCCAGAATACCTCTCAACTTTCTTGACAAAGTGCACATTTTTTTTCTTCGTTTTATGTATCGGATACCTCTGATCAAATATTAGGATACCCCTGAATGTATAGTAAAAAAATCTTATTTTTATAAATGTACAGTAAAAAAACTTGTTCAAATAATCACATAACCGCCCCTAATAAAACACGGTTTCGTTACATATAAAACAGAGGTATATAAGCAATTTTCATCTATCCTTTGATGGCCAATTTTGCTAGGGCTACTATTAAAGTAATTATTTGACCCTTAAATAATCATATCATCACACATCCAAACATCCCTTATTATCATATCCAATGATCCTATTTGGGTTCAAACACAATTGAATTTCAAGAATTTACATTGTAAGCAATTTTCAACTGATGAAAAAACATCTGATGATGTCACTGATGACAACAAACATAAGCTACAAAATCTCAATAAATACAACAAAAAATTAAACTAAGTTAAAATCCAATAAACAAAACAAATTATTATCAGATCATGTACAAAAAGTTATCATTTCAATCTCACTATCAACAACAACGAAGCCACCAACTAACAAAATCGACACAATCAACAATTACCCATCAAAGATCAAGATTCAATAATTCAAGATTCACAACTCATGCTACAAAAAAAAAAAAAAAAAAAAAAAAAAAACTGATCAAGAAACATTATAAATGAAATAAATTTACAATTTTGAACAAATGATCTTTCATAAAGAAGAATAATTTATGAATAATAATAATACCTACATACATACCAGAGATCAACATGATTAAAAGAAAGAAATCATAATATAACCTAATATCAAACGATTCACAAATCAAAAGATGAAAAAAATCAAGATAACAATCAACAATAAATATTGAAAAAATCTATGTTGGATCTACAAAGATCACATAAGAACACCTTATCATAATAATATCTTAATATCGCAATCATAAATCATACCTTGATGTAGTTGTAAACAGATCGATTGTTATGAAACCCTAAAAAAACGAATGAATATGAAAATCGGATCTTGCAGGAAAACATAGATCTACATATTGGAATTATAAAATCACGATGTTTATCATTATAGAGGTTACAATAGTGAATCAGATGAAGTACGTACCCATGGAGAACAGTTGAAGCTCCGATTTGATGATCGATTTGTTGAAAGAGGAAACAGAGTGCGATCTGGGTCAAGAATGTTCAGTTTCTTGATCTGATTGATACAAAAAGAAGATGAATACCTTGATTCCATGGACTGCGGCTAGGTTTTCTCCAAACAGAATGCGAATGAGGGATTATCCGATGAAGAGGAACAATGGAAACAAAAAAAACCCTAATCCACAAAGAGTATGAGAGAACAGTAAATAAAGATCCAAAAGGCCAGTAAATATCGACCATTTCCCTCTCTCCAAATGCCTGAATAAAGATCCATCATTCCATCAGATTGAATCAGTAACCTCGAAGAACTGGTGTAGAATCCTCTAGGGTTTACAGAGGATTATGAAAGGGGAAGACAAAAGAAAATCGATGATAATGAAAAGGGATGAACGAAGGAAAAGGAGAATTGGATGGATCTTCAAGATCTGAAAGCATGTTGAAGATGATAAAGATACCTAGATGAGAGTTTTTGTGTTTGATAGAATTAGGGTTTTTGAATGACACGGATGAGAAGCCGTGTTTGAGAAGCCGCTTATTGAGAAAATAAAATGCCGCTCAAAATCAATAGAGGAGGAATATCACATTGCCACGTGGCAGAGATTGGCTTAAGTTACTGCCAAGTGGCACCAAAGTGTTTTGTTTTAATATAGATAATAGATAGAATAGAACTAGGTTAGAATCTTGTGTGTTACACGAGTTAAACAACACAAAAGGTAGGTTATTATATTCTTCAACTAGGTTATAACCCCGTGTATTACACGGGTTGAGTAAATAAATTTATATAATAAATAATAAAACATTACTTTCTTTATTGCACGGGTTGAATAAATATAATTTTACATATTAAATAATAAAAAGTTTTATATATAAGAACCATATTGTACGGGTTGATTTAATGTAATTTTATATACCAAATAAAAAAATATATCTTTAAAACCACATGTCACGGGTTGAATAAATGTAATATTGTTTACCAAATAATAAAATAATACATATTTAAAAAACCTCATTTATTACACGAGTTAAATAAATGTAATTTTATATAATAAATAATAAAAAATTAGTAAATGTAATTTTGTATAGTGAAAATAAAAATATTTAATATATTAATACAAAGTTTGGTTTTCGTGATAAATAATTTGTTTTATTTAAACTGTTTTAAATTAACAATTTACAATTTCGGTTATTAGAAAAATAGAAGAATGGTATTCGAAATTTAAAGTAGGATAAAATTTAATATTAGCTCATCATTTATTTATTTAATTAATATAAAATAAGTTTGAAAGTGAGGTGAGAAAATCATAAAATAATAACTACAATAAACGACATGTGTCACACATTAATGTTTTATTATATATTATAGTATAGATAAAAATTTAGATTGATATAAGTATATTATTTTGTTGTAGCAAAATTTGTTAACAAAGTCTCAATAAATTTAACACATTATTTAAAACTCCGTAAATGTATAAATGATAAATAATATTAGTAAGAGTAAATTACGATTTTGGCCCCTGTGGTTATATCACTTTTACCATTTTAGCCCAAAAAAAGAATTTTTTAACATTTGAGCCCCCAACGTCTTTTTTTCTAACCCTTTTGGCCCATAACACTAACCCATCCATTAAATGTTAGGGGCCAAAAAGGTTAGAAAAGACGTTAGGGGCCAAAAAGATTAGAAAAAAACGTTGGGGGTTCAGATGTTAAAAATTCTTTTTGGGCTAAAAGAGTAAAAGTGATATAACCACATGGACCAAAATCGTAATTTACTCTATTAGTTAAATAAATAATATTATAAATGAGAAGGAGATTAAACTAAATAATATTTAGTAGGAGGATTATATATAATTAATTAGAAAAGATTAAACTAAATTAATACTTATCTATAAAACATGGCCTAATATGATGACAAGTGTCTTAAAAATGGTTTCTTTTATTATATAGTATAGATATAGATGCTGACATGAAATGATTATATCACAACACATTTTGAAAAACAAAATGCATGTGATTCCATGGTTATCGTTAAAGATGCGAATAACCCAAATAAGATTACAATTATTTTCCTAATGGTCATTTAGTTTGAACCTTTAAGCAAATTTACTCCAATTTTCTTTCTGAATCACTAAATAGTTTCAAGAAATAAACTAAAAGAGTATCAATTTTATTTCTAAACCGCAACCGATACAAATTCATGCCTTGCATATCAATGTTCATACAAATCACACATGTAAACATGTTTAGCTATAGAATCAAGTATACCTTGATTGGGCACTTTTTCACCACAAAATGTTCATACAGATCACATATTTGGACTTGGTTATGACTTGGTAACCCTCATAACTCAAGAACACCTTGATAAAAATTAAATAAAGCATTAGTAAAAAAAACCATATAAAAAGATGTAATATGTTAAAAAAGCAAAAACAAACAAAAAGCTTTCCTTTTGATAAGTATAAGTTACAAACAAATAACAAAGATATGCGGTACCAGAACTATGGGTTGTGGAACAAAGAGTTACCTTTTTAATCGATCTAATCTTCGGTGAGTAGAAACAGGGAGCTAATTAAGCCATTGATTGATCCCCTCTTGTGGCCTACGAAACACGATATTCAAACAATAACAACAAACAACATATTAACTAATAACCACATATCATGTATCATACTGATTCAATTTGAAATATCAAACAAAAACATCATCCTGCAACGGTATGTTAGATATTTTAGTATAATCAATTTCGGTTGATGTGTATGCATAGCGATACGAATGTTTAAATCATAATAATAATTGAACTGAGATTTTGGTAGGTCTCTAGAGGCTAAAAAATAGAAGAGATATGCCTAAAGCTTGAGAATGACAAAGTGTGAACTATGAAGATAGAATTAGGGTTAGGAAAGAGATCGGGTCAAAACAATCCATGCGTCGGGTAATATCAATCCTTGGGTTATGAGCGGGAAAAATAAAGTGAGGTCGAATATGAGAGGGACACATGTCCATAAACGAAACCCGTTTGTGTGAATGGTTGTGTAACCCGTATATGGTATTAATGGAATTCGTAAGTAGTATGACCCATATGCATATCTTTTATGTATTCACAAGTTTTAGTATTCATTGATTTAGGTACATGACAATAAGTGTGAACTAAAGGTGTTACCATGATGTAGTTATTATTTATTTGATTGTTAGACCACCCGTAGTGGGACGTTATTTTAAAAAAAAAATTGAAAAAAAACGCCCCAAAACGCTCCTCCCCCACTACACCGGGCGTTATAAGGCGTTTTTTTTTAAAGTTTGCATGTTGGCGTTTTATTTAAAACGCTGATGTGGTCAAATGAGCAAGTGCATGTGGCCAATGGGAGTGTTCATCAGTCTGCCAAGGTTTGACTAGCCAATGGGAGTGTGAGTTTGTTTGTTTTTTTTTTGTTTAATGATTGGAAGGGGCATTATTAGGCATTATGCCCACTTACACCACTTTTGCAATAATGCCCCATGCTGACTGGTATGACACGTGTCGAATAATGCCCCATGGTGGGGGCATTATTTTGTTCCACCACTACACATGGTCTTAGGAGTGTCGTGGTTGCTTAACATGAAAGAGTGAAGCCGTGGATGTTTTAACACAGCTAAATGACAAAAATGAGTTATAGGGGCGTAGGGTATGCCCATAGGCATATCTCACGCCGGCCTACGATACCCTATGCCCCAAGCCCTCTGATCTATATTGCCCAAAATGTCCAAACACCAAGGTTGGGTGTAACATACACCGGATTGGGCGTAGGGTATGTTAAAGCCAGCTTTTTGCGTAGGTTATTTTGATTGTTAGTTTGATCTAACTCGGGTTTAGTATATCCTCTCACTTAGATTTTGCTAATAATATATGTTTTATATACCTTCACGTAAAGGAACGAAAACCTAGGGTTCTACATGATCAAGTGAAAGAAAAGTGAAGATCGAACACTTCTTTTTGCAAATTATGGGTCTTTTGTCTAAGTTTAAACATGTTTATATGTAGTTCATATGAACTTTAAACTATGCTGGGATCACAATGGTTGTCTTTTTGTAATTTATAATTTTAAATATTATCAATTATAATTTATAAGGTTATCAAGCGTTGTCTTCACTCCTCACTCGAATTTCACTATCACATCGTACTTCACTTCTCATCACCCCCTCATGGAAATGGTCTTCACTCCTCACCGCTCTTCACTCCACAATTTTTTAAATACAAATAAAATTATTATAACTTTGAATAATACAAATGTAAATAATATTATTATAAGCTTATATTATTTAAAAAAACCAGTGTTAATTAAAACTAAAAAACGACACCACTTCAAATTGAAAAAAGATAAACCTAAAGTCCTCATTGTCACCAGGTAGTCGAATCGCGTAAATATGTTTCATCAATGCTTCCGATCCAAGCATGTGTCAAAGTCACGTACGAGGCTAAAAAATCTTATTTTGAAAATAACTTGATCCTAAATAAAATTTAGGGGTATTGGATTTTAATAATCCCAAGTTTCACTAATTGGCCGGTAATAATCCCAACTTCAAAAATTGCCTACAACAGTCCCAACTTGTAAGATTTTGGCCACCAATGATCCTTGTCTAACTGGGTTAACCCAGTTAGTTTTTTTGAAGTTTTGAGCGGCGGAGAAGGTCACTAGAGGTTGGAGATGACAAGTGGTGGTCTCCTTTGGTGGTTTCAGGGGTAAAGAAGGTCGTCGGAATAAGTTGCAGGTCACCGGAGTTGCGTAGATGGTGGAAATTTTAAACTTTTGAGAAGCGGAGAAGATTACAGGAGGTCGGAGATGATTGGTGGTGGTCTCGTTTGGTGGTTTCAGGGGTAAAACAGGTCGCCGGAATAAGTTGCAGGTCACCAGCTCAACAAGGTTATAACCCAGTTAGACAAGGATCAATGGTGGCCAAAATCTTACAAGTTGGGACTGTTGTAGGCAATTTTTGAAGTTGAGATTATTACCGGCCAATTAGTGAAACTTGGGATTATTAAAATCCAATACCCCTAAAATTTATATCAGAAACTTCAGAAGAAAATAAATAAGTATTTATATATTTTTTTTAGAAAAGTAATAGTTATTATAGAAAAATAAATTAAATAGTGAATGAAATACTATCAAAAAAAAAAAAAAAACCTCCAAAGCCTCCCTTCCGTGAGACCGTAAGTGGGCTCACGCTCGTTAGCTCGTATGCCATTGAAACATACCATGCAACACGGGCATGGTGTTACATTCGTGGTTACCAGGATGCCACATAGGCTCATGCCTCTCGTCACTATGACCGTGTCACATAGACATAGTCCGACTAATAGGGTGGTGATCCATTAGCATAGACAGAATTTTTAAACACTTGAAGAGGGAGAAGTCTTGGTTTGAAGTTCCACAAACATAATAGATTAAAAGAAATTCAAAGTTTTTTTTTCTAAATTTTTTTGTTGGCTTTAATCTACAAATTAAACAAAAAACCATCACGTGGATTATGAAACAAGAAAACAAAGTATAACCACTATTGACACTTTTGTTTTTATTCCAAGAAGATTTATTTCTTTTGGAGTTTTTCGTAAATAATTTTTTTAACGAAAAATTACAAGTTTTGTCCTTTATCTTTATACTACTTTTCAAGCGGTGTCCTTTTTAACGAATGTTGACAGGCGATGTCCTTTACTAGATATTTTGTTGCAAGTTTAGTCCTTTACACCCAACCCAGTTAAAAAACTCTGTTAATTGTTGGGTGTAAAGGACTAAACTTGCAACAAAATACCTAGGTAAATGACTAAACTTGCAACAAAATACCTAGTAAAGGACACCGTCTGTCAACAATTAACAAGGTTCTTTAACTGGGTTGGGTGTAAAGGACTAAACTTGCAACAAAATACTTAGTAAAGGACACCGCCTGTCAACATTCATTAAAAAGGACACCGCCTGAAAAGTGGTATAAAGATAAAGGACAAAACTTGTAATTTTTCCTTTTTTTAAGACCAAAGGGTATGGGCTCGGCTCCTCCCATCCCCCACGTTCTGGATCGTCCTACACCACCCCCCGGCGGTCCGTCGCGTCCCTCACGTCCCCCTCAAGACGGCAGCGACGAGCTGCAATGGTGGGCCCCCCTTCATTTCTTCTCTCTCTCCCTCCTTTATTTTATATATTAATTTTTTATTATTGGGTAGTCCCCACACCCTTGGGTAGTCTCCTTTGGATGGTCCTTCATCGAATGTGACGTGGTGCCTACGTGGCGGATAGTCCCCAAAGGTACTACCCAAACCATACCCTATGGTCTAACGGCTAACATAATTAGTTTCGAGTATTTTTGGGACATCCACTGGATCTATTGACACTTTTGTTTTTATTCCAATCTTCGAGAGTGACCCGAGTTTACCACCAATTCCGGGGAAAACCCGATAACCCACCCGCCTGTAGGCACGACGGTGAAATTACCGGTAAAACTCGTTTGGTTCAAGGATCGAACCCAGGTTTCCCTGAGTCTCCTATCATTGTCCACTAGTGTCTCACTCTGCACCAACTGAGAGTTGAACTTGCATCTCTCAAGAGAAATGCAAGTATTTCATCACTTGATCGTTGGCTCGTCAAATGATTCTAGTCCAACTGGTTGATGCAACCGGGTTTTACCCATGGTGCCCGAGTTCGATCCCCACTTGAAGCGGTTTATTCCCCTCTGTGGCGGCCCTCAACTCGTCAAGCCCTACGATGGGCGAGACACCTGTGGGGTTTTTTCTCTGGACGCTGGTCACTCTCTGATGCCAACTGAGACACGGTTAAGACACTCACGTCTGGCCGGAGAGGGATGGGGCCTCCCCAATGATGGGGGGGGGGGGGGGGGTTGTGGGGTGTCTCGCACCCAAAAAATTGTGACACATTGCCGTTAAAAAAAGTACTTATTTTGATTTTTATGTTCGATTTATTTAACGTAATGTCTGGCTAAATTAATTTTAATAATTCAAAATTCTTTTGTGAACAAAATATGTTAGATTCAATTCTTGAATTATTTCTTTGTGTGATTTATTGTTTTTGAATTTTGAATCTCTTTTAGGGATACATATTAGATTGTTAATAATAAAACTGATCATTTTGTTAATTTTTATGATGAAGTTCTTCAACCTTAATTTTTATGATGAAGTCACGGTTTGTGTTTATACATGAATTTAAACTAATTATAGAATCATAAATTTAGTAAAACATTACGAACGTCGTATGTGTTTAGCTATAGCGGGCACTTTTAGCATTGCAATTTGCACGCTAAGATCATACCGACTCAAGATTAGACTTAGAGACCAGAGCAAGGTTTATGGTTGGACATATAGATGTTGCGGATGTGCAAACGGCTCAATTTCTAGTATCGCTACAAGTCCTCAAAATAAAATGATCATTGCATCATAACTGTTAACGTTCATAAGTCGAATCAAATTACGAGATAAGTTTTGTGTTTTAATCGTCTTTTTATTATTTAAATTTCCTTTACAGTTTAATTAGTGCTAGCAGTAGTAGTTTTTCATAATTAAACACCTCCTTATAGTTTTATTTTCTTCAAGTAACAATCATATATGTACTTAAACATTTTGACATAATTTATTAGTTTGTATGTCTGAGTATATAAACCTTACATCCATTCATATGAATCTTTGTGAGTCATAGACCCATAGTAGTAGGTTCACTTAATTAGTTACTTAACTTTGTTGGATTGAACACCCAAAATAATGAAAATACCAACATCGGTTCCAACTTCCAAGTACATTGAAAACTTGCATCACATGATATAACAAGTGGCAATACACTATACAACATAAGTCATGATAAAACACGTGTCAATATATTGTAAAGTTGGATGGTATAAAATAAAGTTATTACGCCACCTCAACGTCAAGTATATGCCACATCAACAAGAGGCTTTATTCTCCATGCCAATAAAGCCCATTGTATAGGTTAAAGCTCCCAATAGTGTCCCCTTTTTTTATTCTTTTATGTTTAAAGTGTAGTGAGGCCCACATATCAACTGCTATTGCTAGTTATTGTGAGACCACTCGTAGTGGGGCGTGATTTTTAAAAAAAATTGAAAAATAACGCCCCAAAACGCCCCCACCCCCATTACATGGGGCGTTATAAGGCGTTATAAATTGAAAATTTGCATTCTAGCGTTTTAAATATAACGCTTAAGTGGGCAAATGGATTTTGGTTTTGGCCAATGGGGAGAGGTCAAATCTTTGACTAACCAATGAGCAATTACTTTCTTTTTGTTTTTTTTTTTAATAATTGGAAGGGGGCATTATAAGGCATTATGCCCACTACACCACTTTTGCTATAATGCCCCATCGCTGACTAGGACGCCACGTGTCGGATAATGCCCCATGGTGGGGGCATTATAACACATTACCACTACACATGGTTTGATGGCTAGCATTGTAATTAAACTCTTCTAAGGGTTGCGGCGCAGCTTGTTGTCCGTTTACCTGTCACTTGTTTGTAATTTGTTACTTTGTCATTTTAATGAAAATTACTATATTTAAAAAAAAATTCAAAACACATATCAAAACCCTAGATACTCCACAGCCGACCTGCTTCACTTCTTCCCCACAACGACCTCCAGCAGCAGCGACACCTCCACAGCAGCCGTCACATCCACAGCAGGTTAGTTTGTTTCGTTTGTGAATTTTGTTTCGTGATTTTGGCTTAATTTTTCGATTCTGAAGACTGCATCATTGATTCCTATTAACTTTTCGTGATTCCTATCTAGCGACATTGTTTCTTGATTTTGCCCTAAGTTCTTAGCGACACCTCCACAGCAGGGGGTTTTTGTTTGATAAATAAAACATTATGTGAATTAAATAAAATAAAATAAAAAGTTACTGGTAATTGATCATTGTGGCATCTAGACATCTATTGTTCTTCAAAAAGAACATCCTGGATTTTGTAAAGCCTCTATTGAAAAAGGAATACTTTGGATTTTCAAATCGCATGGATTACTTTAATAATGAAATATACCAATTTAATTAATTTAGTTGGGCTTGAACAATTGAATATGTATAACACTGATTGAAATAGGTGATTTTTTTTGTAAACTTAAGTTTTGTTATTCTCAATAATTTCAGCATTCGTGTACTCTACGATACAAGGCATATTTGAAGAACCAACTATTGGAATGTGGGGAATTAGAAAGGTGTACAAAGCACATGTTACTTTACATTGTGTACAACTACTAAAGTTGGCGATAAATTCTACAAGTGGATTAGACTACTTTCATAATAACGCAACGAAAGGTTTGTTTTTATTTCTAATGTGTCATTGTGTTGATCTTTAGTTGCACCATATATTATCATAAACACAAACCTAGATACTCTTTAAATTGGGTTTTAAGACATGTCTAGTGGTTTAGCTAATTCTCATTCAAATTGTTTTCTTGTTCTAAAAGAAATTTGCTCATCGTTTTTCTGCAATGTTCAAAATTTTTTCCTATATAGTGATTAATTTTTTCGTTTTGAGGTTTTATGAAACCCGTCCATGATGGACATCACATGTGAGGTACTTGTGATTTTTTTCTCATATTGTTTTGAGTTTTAGGTTTCTTTTGATTTTTTCAAGGTTGCTTCTTATATTTTTATTTGAGTTTAGTACCTTAGTGTGAGAATATAAGGGTGGGCGGAGTGGGTTCGGTGAGTGGAGCGGGGAGGGGGGTTTACTGATTGGGGAACCATTGCCACCCCTTCGGGGAGTGCAATTCGGTGAATGGTGAGGGACAAAATTGGTTAGTATTCACCGAGTTCCGCACCCCTTTCTGCTAGAATTTAATTCCTTGACAATGAAAGTTGCTTTCTAAGGTATTGGATTCCATGTCTTTTGAACCGATTGTTTTAATTCTTCATCTTTATACATTTTGTGGTTTATGGGTTTCGAATTTGATTTTGTTTTTGTTTTTTCTCTTTGGTCTTGAAGTACAACCTAGAAAGACACTTGATGGAAAGCTCAGGTATACATAGGGAGTGATTACAGGTTAGGTTTAGTAAAACGTAAGTATCTATTTAGTCAAGGTTTTTTTTATATATTTTAATCTTTCACAGCAGTTCTTTTACTATCGTCTTATTTTATACCTCACAATGAAAATGTGCACGACAGAATCAACATCAAGAGTCAATCGATACATTCCTGGGAATCACGTGTTCGTCTAAAGTTTTTTTTTATCCACCAAGTCCGATCAAAATCTCGAGTTGTTAAAGCCCCTGGTAATCTCCATTAATCATCATTAATTCGTTATTTACTTTTTTATTATTTGAGAAATAATTCATTAATCATACCAGACTACCAAGAAGAGGACATTTGAGAATTAATCATCATTAATTCGTTAGGAAATTGATTGAATTATTGTTTGCTTTTTATAGGTTGTAAGCTAACATACCAGACTACCAAGAAGAGGGCAAGTGGACCATAATGCCCTATTAATGGGAAGAGAATCCATGGGGTATGGTTGTTTATCACTGCGTTTGTTAATTGTTTTTGTTTATGCGATTATTAGATCTGTATAGTAACCAAACTTTTCATCGTCATGACATAATGTTGGCCATTGGTTTTTAACTATATTTTTAGAAAATCCAAATTGTTGCCGACAACAAGTTATAACCACTCCCCACCTCTGTTTGATCTAAGATGGTTCCATCACAGCAATACCATACCCAAATTGATAAGTCATTTGCCCATGTTAATCTGGAGATGAGGTAACAAATCATTCTTTTTATCCAGTTATATTTTGGAATGTGATTCTGGATCTGGGGTGAAATAACAGGCACGTATTTCAATCTTTCGCCTCTAAACCATTTTCTTTTCGGAGCTAATAAAGCACTACTAATAGTTGACTCTAGAGTCAAAGTCCAGATTCGTTAAATCATTGTCATCACATATTAGATAGATTGTAACAGTTGTGGCATATAACAGTTTATTTGTTAATTTCAAATCAATGGGAATTGGCAATTTGGGTATGGGGATCTATAGCTACTAGGTCGAGAAACGATTGAGATTTCCGGTGAAAACTTAAAAAATCTATTAAAATATGTCATTCAAGACAAGGTCAAAGTAAGATCACCTCTACTTAAATCTGTATGGCTAAGTGTCGGTTAAAATAGACGGGTTGGTTACATGGCATGGGTCAGGTTGACTTATAAACCATGTTTTTGTCTACTTAAATTGTTTGTATAAATAATGAATTAAATAGGATTTTCAAAAGTTAATATTATTACAATATTAAATTAGGTTTTTAGTTAGCCCTTTAAGAGGACACATTCACTATAAATATATATTGAGGGACCTTGGACCCAATCCGTTTGACCCATCTAAAACTTAAGATAAGAATATAAGTTAATAATTTAGATATTTTGACTATCCTTATACATAAAATTTAAAATCCCCCAAACTTGAACAATTTTGTCACTGGTCCATTAGAGCTAGGGTGAGGTGTAGTACCTTTTTTAAAACTTATAATATGTTGCACTGTTGTGTATTATCGATGCACTTAACCAAATAAATTCAGCCTTTTAAAGTAGATACAGGTAATTAGTTATGGTTAGAGGTGGTAAATTCAGGTGGGTCAAACAAGTAGGTATAAACAAAACTGTTGGTTAAAAAGGAAAGATCAAATAGGGTGGAGTTACGCCAATGTGTGTGTGTGTGTGGGGGGGGGGGGGGGGGGTTGTGGAACCTCAACCAATCACTTAGTTTTATTAATTCTTTTAGTTAAACCATGACGACCTTGCAAAGGGTTTAAACCATGACGACCTTGTAAAGGGTAGGTTAGTTAAACCATGTCAAGGAGTCTAAATTAGTAAAATGTTGAGCTTTTGAGAGACTTTGTAATGATGACCGGTATTTGAAAATGTCAATATGAGGTGATTTGGGTTGGGTGAAAATTATGCTAAATAAAACATGTGTGTTTATAATTTTATAGTTTCTTTCTGGTTGCATCTTACTTGGCCAGGATTTATTTAAGTATTTGGAGGCGTAGAAATTTTCTTCTCGCGGATGAATCGACACACTTAGCATCTAATTTTTGAATAAAATGATTTTGATGATCATGCATTAAGGAGTACACTTTTAGCAACTTTCAAGTTGTTCAACTCATTTGACCCATTTCTTTTTTTAAGTAAATTTGTATTTTACCCGTTTGATACAAAATTATAACATGAGTAAACCATTAAGTTATGGGATTTTTTCAGAATTCAATAGCGATTGCACGACGGGGCAATGGAAAACTCTTTCGGTGATGTTAGGGATCAGAAGGAAGATATCACACAAGAATGCTCTCAAATGTTGTCTCAGTTGCATAACATATATGATTATGACAAAGTGAGTATTGTTACTTTTGCGTTTTCTTGCTATTTTTGAGTTTTATCTTTGAGATTTACTATTAAATTCATCTTGTTTGATGGTGCTTTGATAGATATACCCTGTGTTGAGAGGTGGTTGCTGAAGCAAAGAAAACCCAAACACAATGGGTTGTTTTGGATACACTTTATCATAGCAAAATAATGCATCAACACATGTTATTCATACCCAAACTCAATGAGTTGTTTGGTCCGTATTCCGAAGGGGTCGGTGTTTTAACCATATGTTTTTCTTTTCTCAAGTTTAGACCACAATATCATATGTATGAGTATGTTATTCATTAGTTTAGTTCATTCTGTAACAACTTGTTATCTTTAATTATGTGTGGTATATATTGTTTAAGAATCTCATTTTCAGACTTATATGCTTTAAATTAAGCTCCAGAGACACTTTTTTGCTAAAGAAGCTGAGATATGGTAGTCAAATTATTTATATCACATTGATTGTTGTTATTGCTAAGGGTGGTAATGTATTAGTTATTGTCAACTTACTAAATAGCAAATGATAATCTATACATATTATAATGCATAGGGAAGGACAAGTTAAGATATCAAAAAATTAATATTCGACTTAGTTGTGTGTCTTCTTGTTGTTTGCACTTATTTCTTTAACATATATAGATATTCCGGGAACATTGGAAATACATGAAGAGAGAAAACTAAAATGCTAGAGTTGGTAAGTAGTTTAATAAATTTCTATTTTATCATTTTAGACACATTGTTTTTCCGTTAAGATCGTTGTGTGGTTTTAGATTTTCAACCTTTGGAGTTAATGTTTTATTTAAGATAAGTTTTAAAATATCTTTTATTTATTGTATTGTGAGACACGTCAGCCCTAATTGGGTCAATGTGTTATATAATCGAACCGACCATACCATGCACACCACAATAAAGTGGACAAACCGATGACTTCGTTATGACGTACATCCATCACATTGATGTTACAATACATATCATACGAATATGAAAGCTACCTCAAACGAATACTACAATGCAAAGTGTCACCCCCGCCACATCGCGCGGGCACCATACTAGTGTAGTTCATATGAACTTTAAACTATGCTGGGATCACAATGGTTGTCTTTTTGTAATTTATAATTTTACATATTATCAATTATAATTTATAAGGTTATCAAGTGTTGTCTTCACTCCTCACTCGAATTTCACTATCACATCGTACTTCACTTCTCATCACTCCCTCATGGAAATGGTCTTCACTCCTCACCGCTCTTCACTCCACAATTTTTTAAATACAAATTAAATTATTATAACTTTGAATAATACAAATGTAAATAATATTATTATAAGCTTATATTATTTAAAAAAACTAGTGTTAATTAAAACTAAAAAAAGACACCACTTCAAATTGAAAAAAGATAAACCTAAAGTCCTTATTGTCACCAGGTAGTCGAATCGCGCAAATATGTTCCATCAAAGTTTCCGATCCAAGCATGTGTCAAAGTCACGTACGAGACTAAAAAACCTTATTTTGAAACTAACTTGATCCTGAAAAAAATTTATGTTAGAAACTTCAGAAGAAAATAAATAAGTATTTATATTTTTTTTAGAAAAGTAATAGTTATTATAGAAAATGTGTGCAGGTGGCGGGGAGATAACAATGGTGTCTTTACGGTAGCGTCAGTTAAAAAATGCTTACATAACCCTGACGTGGTTCAGAGTAATAAAATTCTGGAATGGAGCTCGCGGACATTTGGATGGAGAACTATTCTTTGTCGCCTCCCCACCTCAGACGCCTTGATAAAAAGAGATATTATTCATGGGCCTTTAGCTTGTTATTTGTGTTAGTCGGAAGTGGAAACCGTGGATCACCTATTCACGGGTTGTTTGGTTGCGACTTTAGTGTGGCAGGAGGTCTCCAGATGGTGTAACATACCCCAAATATACGCCCTTTGGGTGGAATTTTGGGGGTTTGGGGAAGATCAACACGGGTATTCGCAGAATCAACGTGTTTTGCTCTTCGTTATCGTAACACACGCTACATCAAGGATTTACCTAGAGGAAAGGTTAGTGAAGGTGTTTATTAAAGAGTTTAAAATGGTTGTGAAGTGCTAATAAAAATATTATATTCTATGATTTTTTTAACATTATTTTATAGACTGTGATCTTATATATTCTAAGAGACTCCCAACATGTTAAAGTTCAAGGTATCAACCCAGAAGAAAATATGAGAAGATTGGTCAAAAAGCTCTTCAGATGGAATGCCCCTTTTATTATTTTTTACTTTTTGGCTTTTGTTTAGCGAAACTTGAAAGATATTAGAAAAAGGGTGTACCTATTTGCACACTCATTTGCCTATTGGCACACCAAAAAGGTGTTTTTGTCCTATATGCACACCCTGCAGTGTTGAGCTGTGGTCAAAGCGCGTCGTTTTGGTCCGGTCAACCAGACAAAGACTGACGGGTCTGTTGACCGGACCAAAACGCCGAGCTTTGGCCGCGTTTTGGTCCTGTCAACCAGACAAAAGGCTGACACCCAGGGTTATGTAAGCATTTATAGTTTTTTAAATAAATATGTTATATATTATAAAAATGTTGAATGGTTTTGCAAAGCATGACCCAATGTGTGTTGCAATGTGGGCAATGACTCGCTAGTGGAGGTCGCTAATGGTATGGCATGGCCAACCTCGGTCGGTCATACATCAGAAGCCAATAATGGATGGTTGTGTCAAGGTAAATGTGGATAAGATCGTTGATATGCACGAGAATTTGCCTGTCCATAGCGTAACCAGGACAGATGAAGTTAAGTATGTTAAGGATATGTTTCATGAGGTCGTTCAGTGGCCAAGACATGCACTAAAGGTATATTTTGTTTTTATATTACACTATATTTTAGTATATTAATCTTCACTTTAATGTTTTTTTGTTAAATTGTAGCTCGTGAACAAAGAGAAGGCGAGCAAGTCAACTAGTGCCACGCGAATGGCCTCGAGTGCTGGATCACCAAGTTGTACAGGCGCCTTGCTATAAATCCCTGCTGATGATACCGCGATGACGCCATATCATCGTTCACAGGTACTTTATATTAAATTATTTTGTTTTGTAATTTTTTCATAGTAAAACAATTTGTTTGTAATTTTAGGCTGAGGTAGTCAACCAGTATCTAGAACTCCAAACTCAAGATGTCATGATGCAACCAGAATAAGTTCAAGGCTCTTTATGGTAATTACTAAAAAACTTGCTGATTAGTTTGCTGATCAATTAATCAGTTTAAATGCATTAGTTTGCTAATCAAAGAATCAGTTAGTTCATTAGCATACTATGTTTAATCTGCATCATTTTGCTAATCAGTTATTCACCAACACACTATGATTAATAATGAGTTTGCTGCTGCATAAGTATTAATGTTTTTTATATTTGTTTCTAGATATTAAACTTTAGTAATCCACAACTTGGTTTCCAAAATCCATTTGAGTTGCATGCCTTAAATCCCAAACCAAATTCCACTCCCGAGGCCAATCTCGAACACGAGCCCAATTTTGAGGCCGAGGCCGAGCTTGCCACCATGGTCGAGCCTGCATTTGAAGATCCCACGTTAGCTCCAGCCTTGGAATTAATAAAGGGCAGACCTCAACAATTGACCAGTTTAAGATTTAGTTGACCAGTTAACAATTCTCATTGGTGATAGATATGTCGTTCGGGTTGGTTCGCCTAAAGAGATGTATCCCGAGCAGGTTGTTGAGGCCATTGCATATTCCGAATTGTTACAAATCTTTTTGAACGATTGGCTTGATGTCAGCTTATTACATTGGTTTACGATGTAAGTTCCTATTATTGCTTTTATGTACTATAACATTTTAAATACTATTTAATGTACTAACTTTGTCATACTTTTTGTTCTTGATTTTAGGCATTTTTTTAGAAGCCCAATTCCCAATGCGCTTTTCTTGATCCCACGAAAATCAGTGGTCCAAAGTGTATTGAAGAACCTAAAGTTGTTGAGAATTACATAAAAGATATAAGTTGGTTTCATTAAAAAAAACTTCATTTTTGCACCATATCTACAAAGGTAATGTATATTTTCACACCATATATACACTTGCACAAACACAAATACATACCTAATTGTTCTATAATTTCTTTTATTGTAGTGGCCATTGGTCGCTAATAATTCTTCATCCTACTTCCTATCGTGGCTATATTGTTGACTCCATGAGAACCGGAAAGACCAAGAAAAGTTACACGCCTGTCTCTATATTTAACGAAGTTTTTTGGGAAGTGATAATTTAAGTGGGAAATGGTACAGGTATGTAATCAATGATTTATTGTGTTTAAAATAGTTTAGTGGATATAACTAATTGTGAACAAAATGCAGTGCAAGCAATAAGAAGACACTTGGGAATGTGGCTATATGGTGATTAAGCATATGAAAGAATTTGTTGAGCATATTCAATATGATATTGTTAAAGAGGCAAGTTTTTGTATATGCATTGTCTATTGCGCTAAATTATATGTATTTACAATCTCACCTTATTATTAAGTTATGTTTAGTTATGGAAAGAAGATGGGAAGCATTCACAATAAAAAATTGAAGAATTAGTCTTAAAGCTAATGCCAGAATTGATTCACAAGGCGTTTAATGGCCCGGAATGAAATCGCTAAAAGCGTCTCAAGGTTACCCCAAATTTTATCATCTAATAGTTATTTTATCTATAGCGAGTCAAATAAAAACTCTGTTTGCTTGGTTGGTTGGCCAAAATTAAAATTAAGAACTCTTATATATATGTGTGTGTGTGTGTGAGTTAGTATAAGACTCGATAAAACGTAAACGGGTCAAACTTGGTAAACATGTACCTATAATCCCAAAGTGTATTAGCGCATTAAATTTATATTTTTTAAGGTTCATTTTGTTAATGATGTTTTGTTGTTTTGTTAGGCGGTTTCTACGGATTGGGATGCATGGTTTGAAGAGATCGGTTGAGTCGCAAGGCGTATGAAGTCGTCCGTTTGACATTTTTGGGTTGCAAACTCTTTTAGCTTCATTTGGAAAACTTTCCACTTTCTCAAATTGTATACGTTTTGTGTTTTAATTTGGGAGACATTTTGTTTTGTGTTTGATTCCGTAAACGGTGTTGAAACGTTTTTAACATAACTAACTATCTTTAAGATTATAGAACATGATAAGATAATTATCGTTGAGATATTGAGATTACGTGAATTTGAGGGAAAAAATAATAATTATTTATAAGTAAGTATGAAAAGGAGAAGGGAAAACAGAAAAATAGATAACTTCAATGAATAACATGTGTCCTCCATTGATTTACTATATTATATGTATAGAATAGTTCATCAATGCAAGGTATTTGATTTTTGAACCCGGTCTTTGAAAATTTGGATTTCCGAATGCAAGTATAAAAATGCTAGAATGCAAACGTGTATATATCTAAATATTTAATAATAGGACAACAGGTAAGGTTCAAATGATTAGGAGAAACACGAAAACTTTATAAAAAACCACACAAGTTCAAAAAAAAAAAAATACCCTTATAAGTATTATTAATAAAAAAATCACGTTAAATTTACATGTATTCGTAAGCCAAACAAATTTATGCATGTGTAAGATTTTAACATTTAGACTATCCGGTATGGGGGCCGGCCCTGCCCCGGCAAGCCCCGGCGCCGCACCCCCACTCCGCCCCCCTCATGTTCGTCCCGTCTTCTCCGTCACCCAGCAGACGGAATCGCCGGCCCACCTCCTTCACACACATACCTATACATACATACATATATATATATATATATATATATATATATATATATATATATATATATATATATATATATATATATATATATATATATATATTTATATTTAGCCCCATCCTCCACGCCCTTGGTCCATCCCCTTTAGGCCCATCCTCACTCCCGGTGACGTAGCGGTCCATCCTCTTGGGGATGAGCCTCATCATACCTTCTAGCCTTACACAAGTATATAAATATTGTTTAGAGTAATTTAGAGATGAGAGCTAAATTAACTGAAGATTTTTTTTTTAAATTGTATTTTAATAATGGTAGTATATAAAAATTAATTATGATTAGTTTTGTCGCGAGTTTTCACAGTTCTTACCATATTTTGATTTCTCAAGGTAGCCCTTCTCGCAGGACGAGAATGGTGATAACAATAAAAAAAACAAAATTAGTAATCTTCATGAAAGAAAGCATATGCATATTACAGATAGAAAAAAAAAAACCGAATAAAAAAGAGAGGATCTAACCTTCTTGTTTGTAAATTGTATTGGCACATGAAGAGTTTTAGGGTTTGTGTATTAGGTGAGGAGGGTGTCAAGTCAGAGGCGATGGATTTAGGGGAAATTGGATTCTCGTCTAAAGCAAAGAAAAATGGCGTAATATTTCACCACGTGGCAATAATATGTGTAAGAGATTGACAAATGGTATCAACTAGATTTTCCCCCGTGCTTCGCAACGGGATTGTTGTTGTTTTTCCCCATGCAACACGGTAGGAGTTTGGACATTATCAGTTTGGGTTGTCAAAAAACATAAAAGTAAACATCAATACCATACTAGCAACGATGTCGTTCACCCATAAGGGGGGACGGGGCGCCCCGTGATGGAGGTGCCATCACGCGTGGAATGCAAGGGTACACCGCCGCCACCCATATTGATCACGCGTGGAACATATAACGCGTTGAGATTTTCACGCGTGAAGAACTTGGATGTTGATGCAATTCAGTTTTTTTTTTTTTTTTGAATGATTTTGATAGTGTGTGGTGAGTGACGGGCATTTCCACTAAAAACCTTCACTAGTGATGGAATAATGCTCGATGACATGACTGAAATTGATTGGATGTTGTGAGTGCTGAGCGTGTAGGAACCGTTCGCATAAATTATAAATAAAATAAACAAATTTTTATTAAAATGATTACAATACAGAAAGCTGGAAAAAACAAAGTACTATTACAACTGAAATAAACAAATACAAGAAAGGGGTAGAAGCAGAATTGACTGAGGCACGTGTTCAACACGCTTCCCTTAAAACAAATTCCGAGTCTCCCAGGAGTACTCGTTTTGTTTCCCAGGGTACAACAGCCGGAGCAGTAGTACTGCCGGAATTAGCCTACAACCCGAAGGCTACCTTGAAACTTGCAGGAAGAAGATCAGAAGACTGTTGAGAGAAATTATAGTTTGCTGTTGTGTTGCTGGTATACTTCTGAAGTGGGTATGGAGCTGTATATATACAGCTCCTAAGTCGAAACAGTCAAAAAACGAATTAAAGAGAGGTTTAAATTGCATTAAACGTCTTCAATGCAATTTAGTACGTCATTTAATTCTCAGTCAAAGCCAGTTAACTCGTCAGTTACGAAGCTGGACTGAAACTGCTCTGTTATTCAATGCTGGAAGCTTTCTGCACGCGCGCGCGTGCCCATGCGCGGTGCGGCCTCTTGGCTCACAGCCATGCGTGCATGCGCCACGCCACCATGCGGGTGCGTCCTCTTGGCTCAAGTCCGTGCGCGCATGCGCCACGTCACCATGCACGGTGCGTCCTCTTGGCTCAAGTCCGTGCGCGCGTGCGCCACGTCACCTGTGAGCCTATACGAGCGCGCCACACAGTCGCGCCGTATTGGCTCACTCTGGTGCGCCGCGCACGACACAGCAGGACCCATGCACCATGCGTGCACCCGCGTGCCTCCGTGCCATGTACTCGCGCGCGCATGACTGCCACGTCATGCGCCGCATCACCTACCACTTGGTCCTTGCAACCCTTGTGCTCCACCACGCGCACGTGGTCAAAAATACAAAGGCGGCTCTCAAGCGGCTCGCGGCGATGCGAGCGTGCGGAGTGCAAAGTGCGCCATCAAAGCGCCACATTGCGCCTCATCGCCCACGCCACGCGCGCGCGCGAGCGTGTGCGAGTTAGGGTGCTCCGCACCCTTCGCGAGGACACTAGTGTGTGCTTCCATGAAACAATAAGGATGGAGAGTTCCACCTTAAATACCCATTTAAGTTCCATCTCTCATCCGATGTGGGACAAGGTGCTACTTTCCCTTTTGTTTCAGCATTGAATGTTCCAAACACCCAACTTTGAGCATCGATATCTCATTCATCTTAGCTCCATTTTGGACGTGGTTTAGTTTGTTGCGAAGCTCTTCCAACATAGAACACAAACCCACAAATAAATATATAAAACCCGCTCATTTTATTATATTTATTTCTAGTCCAAAATAGGAAAAAATCATTTTCCTATATTTGTGAAAAATGCTATTTTCACCTATTTTTCCAACAATCCCCCACATGAAAAATGCTATTTTCATCAAATTTCCAACAATTCCCCACATGTATGGAAATGGATCTTTTCCTTACACTTTTCAACGATAAACTTCGACAGTTGAGTATTGCAAGATAGGTAGGTTGAAGCCTTTGAACCTTCTTTTGTGAAGCGCACTTAGCTTACTAGCGGTGTGTAGACGCGATGTCTTTGAACATACCCCCATTTGTGTAAACGACAATACACTTCACACAATACTCTCCCTGGTTTGGCCAACTCCTCATTGTCGTGTCCTATTATGGTCCTAGAACACTAGCCTGGTTCTGCGAGAGCTCTAGAATTTGCGCACCCCACAAATCCATTTGAAGCGACCCTACTTCTCTCTAACATAGGTGATTCCTCTGAATCATTAAAAGCATCATGGTTATTGGATTTCCCGAAATCGTTAACCTTAATATGCTTAGCCTCACATCAATGTCACTGATTGGAATGGACTAGGAAGTATAAATAACTCCCTTTTTATTTAGTTTGGGGTACTCCCCCACAGTGACTCCGTTTGGTAATATGATTAAGTTGTCCTATTGAACTTAGATCTTGGGATCTCCAGTCAACTAAGTTAGGTTTCCCTCATATTCCCATTTACCACGGGCTTTAGTCCCATTCCTCTTGACGACGTTTCTACTAACTCTCTGCTTAAGCCTTTTGTAAACGGG
The DNA here is from genome assembly GCA_030545235.1 of Helianthus tuberosus. NCBI lineage: Eukaryota > Viridiplantae > Streptophyta > Magnoliopsida > Asterales > Asteraceae > Helianthus > Helianthus tuberosus. Next base: position 10,966,246 of record CM060362.1, read on the forward strand.
TCCGCAATGTTATCCGCTGATCTCACATAATCAATTGTGATAACACCCGTTGAGAGTAGTTGTCGTATCGTGTTATGTCTACGTCGCATATGCCTTGATCTGCCATTATACATTAAGCTTTGAGCTCTACCAATCGCTGATTGGCTATCACAATGTACGCATATGGCTGGCAAAGGCTTTGGCCATCTTGGAATATCTTCCACGAATTGACGTAGCCATTTCGCCTCCTCACCTGACTTATCCAAGGCGATGAATTCGGATTCCATTGTGGATCTTGCTATCACCGTTTGCTTAGAAGACTTCCAAGCAATAGCAGCTCCACCAAGTGTAAACACGTAACCACTTGTTGATTTGGAATCTTTATTATCCGATATCCAGTTTGCATCAGTGTATCCTTCGATCACTGCTGGTTGTCGGGTATAATGCAGTCCATAATCTCTTGTGTATCTTATGTATTTAAGCACCCTCGTGATAGCTTTCCAATGATCCGCGCACGGATTGCTGGTGTATCTACTTAGCCTACTCACCGCGTATGCCAAGTCGGGTCTAGTACATGTCATTAGATACATTAGACTGCCAATAATTCTTGAATACTCTAACTAAGCAACTCCATGTCCCTTATTCTTCTTAAGATGTTGGGAGGTATCAACTGGAGTTCGAGCTACACTCGTATCTCCCGAGTTGAATTTTTCAAGAATTTTATCCACATAGTGAGATTGACTTAACACAAGACCTTCTTGGGTTCTTATGATCTTTACTCCAAGAATCACATCCGCTAAACCCATGTCTTTCATGTCAAATCTCGCTTTTAACATGCTTTTAGTAGCTTTGATAATTTTATCATTACTCCCAATGATAAGCATATCGTCTACATAAAGGCATAAAATCACATAACCTTCATTTGTGTCTTTGAAATAAACACATTTGTCGCACTCATTTATTTTGAAACCATTGTCAATCATGACATGATCAAACTTTTGGTGCCATTGTTTTGGTGCTTGCTTCAAGCCATACAAAGACTTGACGAGTTTACATACTTTACCCTCTTGACCTGGGGCGGAAAAACCTTCAGGTTGCTCCATGTAAATCTCTTCTTCTAAATCGCCATTTAGAAATGCGGTTTTAACGTCCATTTGGTGAACTTCCAAATTTCTTAAAGCCGCTATAGCAAGAACCAATCTAATCGAGGTTATGCGCGTCACAGGCGAGTAGGTATCAAAGTAATCTAGACCTTCCTTTTGTCTAAATCCTTTAATCACCAACCTAGCCTTGTACTTATCAATACTTCCATCAGTTTTCATCTTCCTTTTGAATATCCAACGATATCCAAGTGGTTTGCAACCAGGTGGAAGATCTACTAACTCCCAAGTATGATTTTGCAATATAGAATCAATCTCGTTCTTTATTGCTTCTTTCCATTGAGGTCCTTCCGAAGAAGAAACTGCTTCGCGATATGTATTGGGCTCGCCCTCAACCATATAGCTAACGAAGTCAGGACCAAAGGATTTTTCAATCCTTGGCCTTTTGCTTCGCCTACGATCACCCTCGTCAACCTCAGGTTGATCGTGTGTTTCATCCATCCGCGTAGATGAACTTGGACCCGCTTCATCTAACCATGTAGATGAACTTGGACCCGCTTCATCAAGTGCTGTTGATGAAGTTGTATGTGTTTGTCTTCTCAAAGGAAACACATTTTCAAAATACGAAACAACGTTAGGATTCACCTCCATGATAGTGTCTTTGTGTACATCAGGGTTCTTGGACTCATGTACAAGAAAGCGATGTGCACTACTTTGATGCGCATACCCAATGAATATGCAATCAACAGTTTTGGGTCCTATCCTAAGAGCCTTAGGAGGTGGCACAGTCACCTTTGCTAGGCACCCCCACACTTTCAAGTATTTGTAGGAAGGTTTTTTCTTTTTCTATAACTCATATAGAGTTTCGTCTCTCTTTTTGAGTGGTATCTTATTCAAAAGATAGTTAGCCGAGAGAATGGCTTCCCCCCACATGTCATGGCTCACCCCAGAACTTATCAACATGGCGTTCATCATTTCTTTCAATGTGCGGTTCTTTCGTTCCGCCACGCCATTTGATTGTGGAGAATAAGGAGGTGTACACTCATGTACTATGCCACTTTTTGCGCATAACTCGGCAAAAGGTGCAACATATTCGCCTCCTCGATCGCTTCGCAAAGCTTTTATCTTCTTTTGAAGTTGATTCTCAACTTCATTTTTATACAAGATAAATTTACTTATTGCTTCATCTTTACTTTTTAGTAAATACACATAGCAATATTTAGTACTATCGTCAATAAACGTGATAAAATACTTATTTCCACCTCTTGTGGGTACCGCTTTTAAATCACAAATATCGGTGTGAATTAAATCAAGGGGTTCGGTTATTCGTTCAACCGATTTGGATGATGTTCTTGTAAGTTTGGATTCTACACAAGTTTCACATTTATAGTGTGAATCAATATGGAATGTTGGTATACAATTTAAATTGATTAAACGTCGTATTGAATTAAAATTAACGTGACCTAATCTACCATGCCATTTATTTGAATCAGAAAACTCAAGCATATAAGTAGAAGTAGTAGCAATTTTATTCATCTTTTTGACAGCCATTACATTCAATTTAAACATGCCGTTTTGGGCGTAGCCCTTACCAACATACATTCCTCGTTTAGTAAGTACAAATTGATCGCTCTCAAAAACTAAACGAAATCCAAACTTATTAAGCAACCATCCCGAGACTAGATTCTTGCGCAAGTCCGGGACATACAACACGTTGCTTAGAGTGAGCTCCTTTCCTGAGGTCCACTTCAAGATCACCGTTCCTTCACCCATGATATCGGCGGTGGCTGCATTGCCCATATACAGCTTCTCATCTCCTTCAAGCGCCTTGAAGGTGGTAAAGAGGGTTTTGTCTGCACAAACATGACGGGTCGCTCCCGTATCAACCCACCAACCTTTTGGAGTATTGGTCACCGTATTGACCTCATCCATCATTGCACTTTTGTCGGAAATCATTGCCACCAAAGGCATTCCGTCTTCATCCACCATGTGCGCACGCTCACGCTTTGGTTTCTTGCATTGGTTAGCCCGATGCCCCGGCTCGTCACAATTGTAACAAGTCCCTTGGAACGTTGGAGGTTTCTTTTTCACAACCCCTTTCTTCGGTCCAAGTTTGCTAGCCTTTGCTTTCCCTTTGTCCTTTTTCCCCTTACCCTTTGCGCTTTTAGAGGATTGCCCATGCTCAACCACGTTTGCACTAGCACTAGGCTGCACAAGGCTGTTTTTTAGGGCGATCCTATTCTCCTCTTCTATACGAAGACGAAGAACAAGGTCCTCCACCGACATTTCCTTCCGCTTGTGTTTAAGATAATTCTTAAAATCCAACCAAGCATGAGGTAATTTCTCAATCATGGCTGCCACTTGAAATGTCTCGCTAAGTACCATTCCCTCTGCATGGATGTCATTTAGTATAATTTGCAACTCTTGGACTTGGTTCATAACCGACTTGTTATCAACCATTTTGAAGTCCAAGAAACGGGCGACAACAAATTTCTTTGTTCCCGCATCCTCCGTTTTGTACTTTTTCTCCAAGGACTCCCATAACTCTTTGGAAGTCTTGATATTATAGTACACATTATACAGGGCATCCGAGAGACCGTTGAGTACATAGCCTCGACATATGAAATCCGAATGCTTCCACGCATCTACCGCGCTCAGAGCCTGAGCGTCGGTCTCCCCTTCCGGAGGTTGGGGAGCGGTTTCCGTCAAGAACCTCGCAAGGATCATGGTGGTCAAGTAGAAGAACATCTTCTGTTGCCACCGCTTGAAGTGTAGACCCGAGAACTTCTCAGGTCTTTCAGCATGATTTGCCACTGTGGACGCTCCCACAGTGTTGGCAGGGGTTCCAACGACAACATTCGTATTGTTGTTGTTTGAGGTCGACATTCTGAAAAAATTAAAATTAAAATTTTTAGTCAAAAAATTCTGATTTACGCACAAACCAGAAGGAAACTACTAAATTTTAATTTTACCACAATTTACTGTTTCGGCTTCTAAGTCCAACTTTGAAGACCAAAAACAGAAAATTTATAATTTTTAGAACTTACTAATTGGCTTCTAAGTCCAACTTTGAAGACCAAATCAGAAAGTTTAGCAATTTTTAGGACAAAAAACTGAAAGTAACCAGAATGGTTTTCAACCAAAGTCGCTCCTTTGAAGGTGAAAACCAAAAAAAAAAAATCTGTTTTTAAAACACAAACTGAGTGAAAACAAAACTGGTTTGAATCACAAACAGAATGGTTTAGATTTTACGAACGGTTTTAAAAATTTGTTTTAAGATTGTAGGAACCGTTCGCATAAATTATAAATAAAATAAACAAATTTTTATTAAAATGATTACAATACAGAAAGCTGGAAAAAACAAAGTACTATTACAACTGAAATAAACAAATACAAGAAAGGGGTAGAAGCAGAATTGACTGAGGCACGTGTTCAACACGCTTCCCTTAAAACAAATTCCGAGTCTCCCAGGAGTACTCGTTTTGTTTCCCAGGGTACAACAGCCGGAGCAGTACTACTGCCGGAATTAGCCTACAACCCGAAGGCTACCTTGAAACTTGCAGGAAGAAGATCAGAAGACTGTTGAGAGAAATTATAGTTTGCTGTTGTGTTGCTGGTATACTTCTGAAGTGGGTATGGAGCTGTATATATACAGCTCCTAAGTCGAAACAGTCAAAAAACGAATTAAAGAGAGGTTTAAATTGCATTAAACGTCTTCAATGCAATTTAGTACGTCATTTAATTCTCAGTCAAAGCCAGTTAACTCGTCAGTTACGAAGCTGGACTGAAACTGCTCTGTTATTCAATGCTGGAAGCTTTCTGCACGCGCGCGCGTGCCCATGCGCGGTGCGGCCTCTTGGCTCACAGCCATGCGTGCATGCGCCACGCCACCATGCGGGTGCGTCCTCTTGGCTCAAGTCCGTGCGCGCATGCGCCACGTCACCTGTGAGCCTATACGAGCGCGCCACACAGTCGCGCCGTATTGGCTCACTCTGGTGCGCCGCGCACGACACAGCAGGACCCATGCAAGGCGGCTCTCAAGCGGCTCGCGGCGATGCGAAGTGCAAAGTGCGCCATCAAAGCGCCACATTGCGCCTCATCGCCCACGCCACGCGCGCGCGCGAGCGTGTGCGAGTTAGGGTGCTCCGCACCCTTCGCGAGGACACTAGTGTGTGCTTCCATGAAACAATAAGGATAGAGAGTTCCACCTTAAATACCCATTTAAGTTCCATCTCTCATCCGATGTGGGACAAGGTGCTACTTTCCCTTTTGTTTCAGCATTGAATGTTCCAAACACCCAACTTTGAGCATCGATATCTCATTCATCTTAGCTCCGTTTTGGACGTGGTTTAGTTTGTTGCGAAGCTCTTCCAACATAGAACACAAACCCACAAATAAATATATAAAACCCGCTCATTTTATTATATTTATTTCTAGTCCAAAATAGGAAAAAACCATTTTCCTATATTTGTGAAAAATGCTATTTTCACCTATTTTTCCAACAGAGCGATGGGCGCCCCTACCCCACTAATTAAGCGGTTGAGTTCGTCATAGTACCGTGACGGTAACGTCGCTCACTATAGCTTGTGATAAAAATTAAATACCCAATCCGAATTTATTAAAATTTTCATTCTTATAAACTATAAATAGTCATGTGAGTTTCGTTTAAAAACGGGGCGAATATCTGATGTAATAAGAAATAAAAACTTTTATTCTTGCTATTGATTTTGGTCAAATAATTTTATTTATTCGTGTTTGTTAATAGTTGTTTTGTATATCTAATTAATGTTGTGTTCTTTAGTTTGAAAGCAATCAGATATCATTTCCAAATAATAAGTAAATAAAGCTGCTTTAATTCCTCTTGTTTCGTGTTATGAACAATCCGTTTAGTCACCACAATACACACGACCAACTATTCCAATTTATTTGAAACCATCCTCCACCGCTTCAGGAATCAGGGCGACAGGGCCCCCTACCACTTAATTGTTGGGGAATTTTAGTTTACCGGACGATCAGAGAGGCGTGTAATCACTCTCAGATCAAATTATTTCGGTGGTTCACCCGAATAATTTAATCGGATACAACTCTGATTTCGAGAAATTGAACAAGTGTATGTTAGTGTGTGTGAATTTTCGAACCAAGAAAAGCATATGATCAAAAACTGTGTACGAATTGGGTTTTGGCGTTGTAACTGCCATTAGGCAGTTACCTCTAATTTTCAGACAAAATAGCCAAAAAACTGCTGTTTTTTATCATTTCGAAAATGATAAAAATTCCAGAAAATAAAATTTTCTAATACAGTTTCATTAAGGCAATTTAATGAAAATAAAATTTTTCCAAGCTGACCCCAGCCAGGGGCTGCCGCCCCTTGGACCCTGCTCCCAGGGGCGTTGCCCCCGGACCCCCGCCAAGGGGGCGCTGCCCCCTTGGAACCCCCGTAGGGTACGGGCTCCGCCCGTACATTCCGAATAATAATAACTCAGACAAGCGTGCACTCCCGCACCTCCTAACTTGCTTGATGTGTATTATTATTCGCTTTGATCACCAAGTCAATCCCCCGATTACACTAAAATATCTAACATTAATGTTGACAACATCCTCCTTTGTTTCGGGCCGACTAAAGCTTCCGGCAATCGAGCTTAAAAATTTGCATATATTATAATAGACCTTCTTTTCTCTTTCCACGGTGTTTTCAAAGAATCTATCCTTCCAACCTGTGAATCATATTAATTTCAATCCTATTCAAGCTAAAGCAAAGCAAAGAGTAAAAAGGTTTTAGGCACATTGATGTCTATTTCAACTAATACCATTTTTCGGTTTCCTAACTCTTTTTTTAAAAGTGATTGTATGAAAACTTTTCTTTATCACATTCACAGCTATGCTAAGGAATATAGTTTAATTACACGTATGTTAATCCATTTCCTTTTGTTGCAATACACCAACACACCACCGCCACTGCCACCGGCAAAGTCACCACAACACAACCATCTTGATGCAAACGCCATCATCTTCCCCATTGTTCTTCCAGCCATGTGACTGCCGCTTCGATCTCCTCTCCCCCTTTGATTTATGGTTTGGGGTGTTCAATAATCGCCGATTCGATATTCATTAACCATCACCGATTTATGGTTTCCACAGTAAATCTATGATGATAATGCACGATGGTGGTACAGGTTTGAAGAGGTATGGTCCCAACTCCTTGCCAACATGGCAATGACCATACCACTTTCTGCATCCTACGTGGCAGTGACATCAGCCGCACCATTCAGAAGCTTCTAGAAGCTTCTGGAAAATATCCAGGTGACACCAAAGATACTCCATGCGACATAAAGGACAACACGTGTCACCAACCATCAAGCGCCAAGTAGACCTGTAACAGGTCAGGGAGCAGCCAGACAACGTCAGTACGACGTTTCCACATTCGACAAATAAAGACGCGCCACGTGTACCACTACACTGACCGCGGCAGAGGAGACCAAGGGGATATTCCCCTTGGTCGGACAGCTGGCGCGCGTCTACAGTTGGCATCGTTGCTCCTCCCTCTTTCACCATCCGGCTATAAATAGGACCCTTCACCATCCAGGTTGATCATCTTGCTCTCACTATTCTCACACTTAACACACACTGATTTTCCTTCCTCGGAACAGTACTTATTCTCACGCCGGAGCCTGGTTAAGAGGGAAACCCCCATATTCCCCTCTTAACGAGACTGACGGTTGCTGTTTTGCAGGAGACGGTCATCTTACGAGTAGGAAGAGAGATTGAACCCACAGAAGAAGTAACCCCGCTGATTAACCGTAGTGTTAATCCAGTGTTTCATCAAGGTTGGTGGTTGATGTTTTTCCACCATGGGAATCAAATCTGAAGTCCTTCAGATGTAGTGGATAGAAAGTGGAAGTGTGACGGTGAGAACGTCTGCGTCAATGACTTCCGGGTGATGCCAGGAAACCAGAATGGAAAAAAGGAAAGTGTATAAAAGAAACAAAATCTTGTGGCTAATATGAAAGACATAAACTTGTAGTCAACATATCAAATACCCAAAACATCACTGGCGCAAACGAGTGATGCTATTTGATATATATAATAATTTGTTTTGTGTTAGACCATATCTAATGGTAAATCAAAATAATGCCCTCATCATAGAGCATTATTCGACACGTGTCATCCCAGTCAGCATGGGGCATTACAGCTTAAAGTGGTGTAGTGGGGCATTATTTCAATAACGCCCATATTATTTTTAATGAAAAAAAAAACACACGAAATACAACCATTTTCAAAAGTTGTCAGAAACATGTGGGTAAGTGATTGGTGGGTCAACAATGCCACAAACCAATTCAGCGTTTTAATTATAACGCCAACAACAAATTTTTCAAAAAAAAAGAAACGCCGGGTGTAATGGGGTGGGGGCGTTTTGGGGCGTTTTTTTTCAATTTTTTTAAAAAATACCGCCCCACTACGGGTGGTCTTAGTATAAAATATAAAGTATAGATTCACGTTTTTGTTTAGTCTTTGATAAACGTATTAAGAGTAATTTGGGAGTTTCATAATAACTTACCACCAAAAGTATCCTAACGCTCCGTTGTTAATGGATTATAATGATAGTTTTAGAAACCTCAATGTCACACATGCCAAAAAGAAAAAAGGAAAAAGATGAAAATCGCAATTCTAACCAAATTACATGAGTGAAAACCGTACTTTACTCTATGACAAATTATAAATATATAATGAAAGGTTTTATTTATATTGAAAGTTTATTTAGGGTGAACGGGGCGCCCTCGGGGAAGGGGCGGTGAGTGTGAACCCCGCTCGGGAACACCGCCGCCATCCCCTCGGTGACCTAAATCGGGGTGTGGGGAGCGGGTTGTGTTCACCGATTGAGATTTGTAATTTTTGACCGTTTTTTTATATTAAAACGGCTATATAGCCGTTATATATTAAAAAAAAAAATTCTCCTAAACCCTATAAATACTAACCCACTTCAATCTTTTTATTTTTCAAACCCAAAACAACTCCCACTACATTACTCTCCTAAACCCTTCAACTCATCTAATTTTTTACCCAATCTTTAAAAAAAATGGATTCCGAGTTCCCGTTTTTTTCTCCAATGCCCGACTTTCCCGACGATGAAGATTCATCGTCAAGCGATAGTAGTTTAATTTTCTTCCAAAATCTCATCCAACAAGCGGAACTACTAGACACGACATCGTCTAGTAAAAAAAAGTTGTCCGTCGAGATCGTGTGGGAGGCCACGAAACACTCATGGCCGATTATTTTGTCGATAATCCAAAATTTAATGCCGATATTTTTCGTCAGAGGTTTCGTATGTCCAAGTCTTTTATTTAATTTTTATTAATATTTGTTTAATTTATAATACATGCATAATTACAACAAATAAAAAAAAAAAAAAAAGCAAGTCTCCCAAGAGAGGAGTGCCGCCATCAAATTGAGGGTGTGGGGGGAGTTAAGTGGGGAGTTGACATGGCGCGTGCTGATTGGTTGTGGGTAAGAGAGGTCACTCCCCACTTAGAGGAGTGCCCCTTACACCCTTAGATTAACTTTTAATATGGTTGATCATGTTTTGAGGGTTAATAGTTTAGCTATTGGGATTTAATCATTTGAGTGGCAATTAACAACTTTTGGTGCGGACAATATAAATTAACGGAACTTAAAAGGTTATAACAAACTATGAGGGTTGATTCTTTATTTTTAGGGAAAGTTAATTACTAAAGAGTCAAAATGGGGTTATGACCTTTACTTGGTAAAAGGTAACTCTCTAAATTCTAAAAGGTGGGTGTGAAAAATATTATACGAAAGCCATTAAAGATTTAAGAAAGAAATCGAAATTCTTCAAGTGTCGAAGTTTTGAATCAAGAAGGTTATTGTTATTCACCATATTGGAAGGAAGGTTACCTAAACCTTGGTGGTCTATATCAAGGAGGAAGTTGACGAGTAGTTGACGGATCGCTATGCAAATAAAAGCGAATTTAACTTAATTAGGAAAGTGTTTGTATTCGTATACATAAATATTTTTATTACTCAAATTTTGTATCAATATTAGGATTTGTTAACTTAATATTGTATGCACTAGAGTCACAAGTAGTCTCACCCGCTTGTATAGATTAATGTTGGAGTAAAAGAGTGGTGTTACCTAATCGTGTGATATGTTGAGGTCACAAGTAGCGAAACCCGTTTGTGTGAATGGTTGTGTAGCCCGTATATGGTATTAATGGAATTTGTAAGTAGTATGACCCATATGCATATCTTTTACGTATTCACAAGTTTTAGTATTCATTGATTTAGGTACATGACAATAAGTGTGAACTAAAGGTGTTACCATGATGTAGTTATTATTTATTTGATTGTTAGGAGTGTCATGGTTGCTTAACATGAAAGAGTGAACCCGCGGATGTTTTAAACGCAACTAAATGACAAAAATGAGTTATAGGGGTGTAGGGTACTCCCATAGGCATACCCCACGCTGGCCTACGATACCCTATGCCCCAAGCCCTCTGATCTATATTGCCCAAAATGCCCAAACACCAAGGTTGGGTGTAACATACGCCGGATTTGGCATAGGGTATGTTAAAGCCAGTTTTTTGCGTATAGGTTATTTTGATTGTTCGATCTGGCTCGGGTTTAGAATATCCTCTCACTTAGATTTTGCTAATAATATATGTTTTATATACCTTCACGTAAAGGAACGAAAACCTAGGGTTGTACATGTGAAAGAAAAGTAAAGATCGAACACTTCTTTTTGCAAATTATGGGTCTTTTGTCTAAGTTTAAACATGTTTATATGTACTTCATATGAACTTTAAACTATGCTGGGATCACAATGGTTGTCTTTATGTAATTTATAATTTTAAATATTATCAACTATAATTTATAAGGTTATCAAGCGTTGTCTTCACTCCTCACTCGAATTTGTAAGAACCATGTCGCGATGTTGTAAGAACCCCGCCGCAAATACGGCGGGTGCTAATTCTAGTTGGTATTAAAGATAAACTATGTGAAACTCGTCATGCAACGTGTGCTAAAAAACATAAGGTACTCGCGGCAACGTGCGGACATTCCCACTAGTATATTATATAAGTATGTTTTTTATTCAAATTATATATCTGAAGTTAAAATTTTTTATGTGAACACTATTAAAAATTTAAAAACTATATTCATGTTCATATCAAATGTAAACTCATATGAATTACATATACTTTATTTTTATTATTATTAATTAATTAATGAACTCACTATCGAAATATCAAAGCAAATCTAAAACAAAAACTAAAACATATATTCTTGCTGCTTTTATATATGGGCATAAACTCCTTTTTAACAAACCCTAGCAGCCCCCAAAACCTTTCGAATGACCCACCGTTTTTTGATCCGCACTTAACCGGCAGCGACCACCCACCGGTCTACTCTCTTCCGCCGTGGCGCCGATCTAGCAGTCAATGGTCAGTTTCCCTCTTTGTTGCTTAAAATAAACTTTGTTCTCATGGGTCTCACAAAGTTAAATATGGTTGCAAATTCAAAATTTTGGCCCTTTTTTAAACACTGTTATTCTAGGTTATGGTTTGGTTTGGTTTGGTTTTCGGTTTAGATATATCTTTTATCAGATGGTTTTCTTTTTTTATAATCATTAAACCATCTGTATTTCATTCTGTTTGGTCAAATGAATTGGTTAGGCTTAAATGAATTTGATATGTGTTAGGTTTGACATGTTCTAATTTGGCAATTATAGTTTTAGTTTGTAAAATTGAACATCCCTAAATAAGAAAAAAATGTTTAAGCAAGTTTGTTTTTTTTTGAAAAGTACTTGAGAACCTCTTATGTGCCCCACGCTGACCGCGCGTAGATGTTTGAGTCTGCAGCTTGTTTGTTTTTTGAAAATGATTTCATTAAAAAACCTTAACCCCAAACAGACATGTCCTCACATCTTCACACCTCTTCGACCGTGGGGTATGGTGGGGCGGGGGTTTGGGGCATGGGTTGACACGTGGACTTCGAGGGCACCGCTGGTCAGTTGCATGTTGGGTCGGTATGGCAGGGCGTGGCTAGCCCGCGTGGGTTGGCCACGTGTTATAATTTTTTTTTTCAATTATTAAATCCTAGCCACCTATAGCCTAGCCAACCCAACCAATGAGAGCCGGTCACGAAAGACCGCTAGGCCCGCCCAACGCCCTGGCTGAAACCCCGCCCAAGGGGCCACGCCGAAACCCAAACCCAACCCTCGCCCCATACCCCATAGTCTTCTAAACTCTTCTATTTCAAAACAATGTGTCAAACTATGGTCAAATTACCTGAGATTTCTTTGATCTTTTGAGTCTAGGTCCATTCAAATCTACAGATGCAACATCGTGACCAAGCTGTTTGAGTTCCCGCCGACCAGCTGTTTGCTTATTAAGATTTCCTGAGTTCCTCTTTCCCGTTTCCTTAACTGTGACCACTTCATTTTCTTTTTCGGGTAAAAAGACCACTTCACTTTCATTGAAGGCTGAACTCATTTCTTCTATATATTGCAAGCAACAGTTATCTTTTGATGTTAATATTCGAATAGCAATATGGCATCTCTCTTCAGCTGAGTGCCATTGCAATATCAAATAGATGTGTCATAATTAGCAAGGTTTAAAAGAACGGAATCGCGTCTCGAGTCGTTTTTCCTTCAAGGCTAATTTGACTTTTTGGCCATAATCATTGAAATCAAACATACCCAGGAAACAATAGTCATAAAGATAGCTAAAAAGTAATATTTAGCCTAAATGACCCCTAGAAATGCATCGAGTCACACCAAAAGTCCACCGCCTCAGCCTAAAGTATGTACCAATATGATTCTTAAAAGAAACTTAAAAGTAGACCTAACCTCATATGCCTTGTTTTTGGCCAGATCCGGATACTCCATGAAATGGCACACGTAAACTCCACAAGTTTCCATCACCACATTTCCACTAGCATAATCATTCTGTAAAAAGGGGGAATCAGTTGAAAGGATTACAAAATTCATAATACTAATAAACAATAAATAACCGCCCACATTTTTACTAACCATCCATTTGATGGAGAACTCTTCAGTCGTATCTTTATTAATATTTTGAACTAAAAAACCGCTCTTCCGCATGCAGTATAATTGCAGAAACAAGACACCCCTCTATATTCTTTTGTGCCCCTTTCCTTTCTTGGTAGCTTCTGATGCCATTTTTGAGAGCTTCCATGGCAACTGACACCCATGGTTGCTCAGAAAGCCTATTGACATCTTGCACATAGTAAAGCATATTCTTTCCAAGTTTACCCCGTGCGGTGGGACAAACAAGGAAATACATAGCTAAGAAAGCAAAAGCTTGCTTTATAGATATCACATCCTTCTCATCAGAATTGATAAGTACTTTCTCAGTCTTGGTTGGGCAAATTTCTTTGTACTTATTTCCCTTATTTAATATGCAGAATTTTTGTACGAGATCAAGATCCAATTTCGGGGTTTTCAGCAACTAACGAATCCTTACCATTTTGTATACTCATGACAGTTGAAAAGTCCCCATCTGTGATTGGAAACTCTTGGTTCTCAGCCCCCTTACGTACTATTATCATTTTATCACAGAGAAAATGACGAGCTATTGTCTTGATAACACTATTGATTTGACTCACATTCGACTTCGCCAAATGTAGAAGACCTACAAAAGGGGTCTCCTCTATAACTTTTTTTTGTTTCCGGTAGATTGGCCAAGATATCATAGATTTTTTTCTAGATTACACCGTATGTAGGTTTTCCCACTCTTTGTCTTCCCCGATGATTCACTATTTTTCTTCTCTTGTTTATATTAACTTGATACAATGAGATTTAGATAATTGGGGGTGCTCCTTCCTAAATAATTTGATACAATCAGGTTGAGCACCCCCAATTATCTAAATCTAATTGTATAAAGTTATATAAACAAGAGAAGAAAAATAGTGAATCATCGGAGAAGATCAAGAGTGGGAAAACCTACATACGGTGTAATCTAGAAAAAATCCGTGATATCTTGGCCAATCTACCGGAAACAAAAAAAAGTTATAGAGGAGACCCCTTTTGTAGGTCTTCTACATTTGGCGAAGTCGAATATGAGCCAAATCAATAGTGTTATCAAGACAATAGCTCGTCATTTTCTCTGTGATAAAATGATAATAGTGCGTAAGGGGGCTGAAAACCAAGAGTTTCCAATTACAGATGGGGACTTTTCAATTGTCATGAGTATACAAAATGGTAAGGATCCGTTAGTTGCTGAAAACCCGAAATTGGATCTTGATCTCGTACAAAAATTCTGCATATTAAATAAGGGAAATAAGTACAAAGAAATTTGCCCAACCAAGACTGAGAAAGTACTTATCAATTCTGATGAGAAGGATGTGATATCTATAAAGCAAGCTTTTGCTTTCTTAGCTATGTATTTCCTTGTTTGTCCCACCGCACGGGGTAAACTTGGAAAGAATATGCTTTACTATGTGCAAGATGTCAATAGGCTTTCTGAGCAACCATGGGTGTCAGTTGCCATGGAAGCTCTCAAAAATGGCATCAGAAGCTACCAAGAAAGGAAAGGGGCACAAAAGAATATAGAGGGGTGTCTTGTTTCTGCAATTATACTGCATGCGGAAGAGCGGGTTTTTAGTTCAAAATATTAATAAAGATACGACTGAAGAGTTCTCCATCAAATGGATGGTTAGTAAAAATGTGGGCGGTTATTTATTGTTTATTAGTATTATGAATTTTGTAATCCTTTCAACTGATTCCCCCTTTTTTATAGAATGATTATGCTAGTGGAAATGTGGTGATGGAAGCTAACAAGAAGCTCGTAGCTGATAAAATTTGTAGAAACTTGAAGAGTGTCTATTTTTATCAAGACTGAATACGAAACAATGGACCTGCATAAACTGTTGGATCTCAATACATTCACAGAGAACTGTGTGAATAAGTTTTCAGCACAACAGTCCTTAGAGTCTATTGGTCCATTCAATGTCTGTAGTTCAACCATTGGTGCTAGAGAAAAGAAACTTCTTCAATGGGTCTATAATGAAGATGAGAAACTTGAACAGGAATGGGTAGCATCTTTGCATAATGGATTGGCTATGACCAAGTCGGAAATGAGACGCTATTTGAATCAGCACTCATGGCATTCTGATACAATCGTAAGCTATGTTGCAGAATACTTGTGTGCTCGAGCATTTGACTCGTCGCCAAATCCAAAGCGTTGGTATTTTCCAACTTTGTTTGAGGTTTGTTTGGTCAACACTTTTGAAAATAGCAATAATTATAAATAGCAATAAATATGTGGCTTATGAAATCTCATTTATATTTGTGCAGATTGTGACTAGAGAGAAGGATCGAGATATGAAAAAATCTTGTGAACAACATAAGTTGACTCGATTAAAGAAGACACCATCAGTGGACTTGAATTTTGGAGAAGTAGAGCAGGTATTTTATGAAATGTGGTTATATCAATGAATAGGCCTGTAAACGAACCGAACATTCATGAACTGTTCGTGAACTTGTTCGGTGGGAAGTTCGTTTATTTAATAAACGAACGAACACGAACAAATTTATTTGTTCGTTTAGTTAAATGAACGAACATGAACACACGTGTTGTTCGTTCATTAATGATGTTTATGTCTTTTTATGTTTGGTCATGTATGTTTGTTTGTATTGTTTTATATTTGTTAAATGATTTTTGTTTATGTTCATTAAACGTTCATTTAGGTTTTAAACGAACAAACATAAACGAACACGAACATTCCCATGAACGAACATGAACACACGTGAAGTGGTCTCTTTACCCGAAAAAGAAAATGAAGTGGTCTCAGTTAAAGGAAACGGGAAAGAGGAACTCAAGAAATCTTAATAAGCAAACAGCTGGTCGGCGGGAACTCAAACAGCTTGGTCACGATGTTGCATCTGTAGATTTGAATGGACCTAGACTCAAAAGATCAAAGAAATCTTAGGTAATTTTACCACAGTTTGACACATTGTTCTATAATTTCTTTTATTGTAGTGGCCATTGGTCGCTAATAATTCTTCATCCTACTTCCTATCGTGGCTATATTGTTGACTCCATGAGAACCGGAAAGACCAAGAAAAGTTACACGCTTGTCTCTATAATTAACAAAGTTTTTTGGGAAGCGATAATTTAAGTGGGAAATGGTAGAGGTATGTAATCAATGATTTATTGTGTTTAAAATAGTTTAGTGGATATAACTAATTGTGAACAAAATGCAGTGCAAGCAATAAGAAGACACTTGAGAATGTGGCTATACGGTGATTAAGCATATGAAAGAATTTGTTGAGCATATTCAATATGATATTGTTAAAGAGGCAAGTTTTTGTATATGCATTGTCTATTG
The DNA here is from genome assembly GCA_030545235.1 of Helianthus tuberosus. NCBI lineage: Eukaryota > Viridiplantae > Streptophyta > Magnoliopsida > Asterales > Asteraceae > Helianthus > Helianthus tuberosus. The sequence goes on from CM060362.1 coordinate 10,982,688, forward strand.
CGCTAAATTATATGTATTTACAATCTCACCTTTTTATTAAGTTATGTTTAGTTATGGAAAGAAGACGGGAAGTATCCACAATCAAAAATTGAAGAATTAGTCTTAAAGCTAATGCCAGAATTGATTCACAAGGCGTTTAATGGCCCGGAATGAAATCGCTAAAAGCGTCTCAAGGTTAGCCCAAATTCTGTCATCTAATAGTTATTTTATCTATAGCGAGTCAAATAAAAACTCTGTTTGCTTGGTTGGTTGGCCAAAATTAAAATTAAGAACTCTTTTATATATATATGTGTGTGTGTGTGTGTGTGTGTGTGTGTGTATAAGACTCGATAAAACGTAAACGGGTCAAACTTGGTAAACATGTACCTATAATCCCAAAGTGTATTAGCGCATTAAATTTATATTTTTTAAGGTTCATTTTGTTAATGTCACGTTATGTTTTGTTGTTTTGTTAGGCGGTTTCTACGGATTGGGATGCATGGTTTGAAGAGATCGGTTGAGTCGCAAGGCATATGAAGTCGTCCGTTTGACATTTTTGGGTTGCAAACTCTTTTAGCTTCATTTGGAAAACATTCCACTTTCTCAAATTGTATACGTTTTGTGTTTTAATTCGGGAGACATTTTGTTTTGTGTTTGATTCGGTAAACGTTGTTGAAACGTTTTTAACATAACTATCTTTAAGATTATAGAACATGATAAGATAATTATCGTTGAGATATTGAGATTACGTGAATTTGAGGAATAAAATAATAATTATTTATAATTAAGTATGGAAAGGAGACGGGAAAACAGAAAAATAGATAACTTCAATGAATAACATATGTCCTCCATTGATTTACTTTATTATATGTATAGAATAGAACTAGGTTAGAATCTTGTGTGTTACACGGGTTAAACAACACATATTATATTCTTCAATGCTGACATGAAATCATTATATCACAGCACATTTTGAAAAACAAAATGCATGTGACTCCATGGTTATCGTTAAAGATGCGAATAACCCAAATAAGATTACAATTATTTTCCTAATGGTCATTTAGTTTGAACCTTTAAGCAAATTTACTCCAATTTTCTTTCTGAATCACCAAATAGTTTCAAGTAGGGGTGGCAAAATGGATGGGTTGGGCAGGTTTGGATAATGGGTTAGGATGGGTTTAGGTCAAGATGGGTTTTTATCAAGATGGATTTGGGTATAATAGGCTAAAAATATAAAAAAAAATAAAAAATATTTAAAAAAAGTCAAAAAATTTTAAAAATAAAAAAAAATTAAAAAAATTTAAAAAAAAACTTAAAAAAATACAAAAATATAAAAAAAAATCAAAAATTTTAACAAAAAACAGTTACAAAACATATCAAGGAGTTTGGACCTACAACTCATAAAACTTCATGTCCTTTTGTATATAATATGCTACAAGAAAACTAGTCATCACCTGTATACATCATAGATCATACAATACAAAAACAATACAGAAAATAAAATGATATCGCGCGGCTAATGTCTGCTCAAAAAGGATCCAATCGCTACTTGCTCATATGAATCACTACTGCACGAGTCCGTTTAGTTGCATGATGAAAAGGTCCGCAACAGCACCACGAATGTCCATCTAAAATCAAATAGACATGTTACTACGATTCGGACTCACCCAAACAGTTTTTCACCAACCTTTTTTATAAAACAATTATAAATAATCAGTGTAAAAAAAATTAACAAAGTTATACTTTACCTGCTCACAGCATACAAATTTGGTGATCAAAGGGTAGAAACTCCTGAGGTGTTTCTTGGATATCTGGCTGTCCATTATACGCATGCCCTTAAGAACCTGAAACGCATATACGCGCACACATAAATTAAAACATTTGACTGCACAGTTTGACTATTTATCATAATAAAATTCCCTTCAAACAGAATACGCGCACACATAAATTAAAACATTTGACTGCACAGTTTGACTATTTATCATAATAAAATTCCCTTCAAGAATACAATATAATGGCGAGATTAGGGCATAAAAATGGTGATATACCGTAACAATGATAGGGGAACGTAATCAGAGAACTTGATGAATCTCCATGTTATTTGCAAGGGAAACCATACCACAACTGTTGAGCACGGAGTCGTTATGAAGCTCTAGCACTCTAGCAGTAATCCGTGTAAAAACCATATCTCAGTCTTGCAACCAACTTACAAAAATTGCAGCCATCATATAGCCTAAAATTTTTCATAACTCGACACAAATCGCATTCATAGAGCGTTTTGACATCATAATTTTCTATCTCAATATCAATCTTCATTCTCATCACCATCATCGGACTGTACAGATTGCTCAAACTCAGCCTCCATAATCTTCCACGGGATAACCGTGAAGCTCAACACACGCGTAAGTATTGCATCCGTATCATTTGCTTTCTCCTCCACTAAACTATCGTTCACCCTTAATCTCAAATCGCATTCAAATGCGAACTCCGATGGAACGAATATTGTAAACGAAAGATCACGAGGCAACATTTCGATCAACATCTCACCAAACTTTCCAATCCTGTCACCATTCTCTAAACTTTTGCTAACTTTTTTATGCTTGAATAAATTCTTGGAGCCACTGGTAACTGATACGTCTGGAAGTCTAAGAACCGAAAGGATCAACACAAAAAAGCAAGAACCCGAAACGATTACAGCAATAAACGCGATTGGAATCTTTGATCCACCTCTGCTCAATCTCATTTTCAAAACACCTGATCAACAGATTACCAACAGGTTACCAAACTCCCTTGTAAAGAAACAACACTTCACTGGGGCATTTCATCGAACAGTTTGTATGCAATCAAGATACCATCGATAGTGATCAGAAACAGGTATTATAGAATGCAATCTACGATATATGGAACATGGGATTAATAGATAGTTACTAAAAAATTAACTAAAAAAGTAACTCAGTTGACATTCGAAGATCAAATGTGAGTCTTTTTCTTTATGTTTTAACAAAACTTAAACTTTCTATAAGTGCATTTATCAACAAAAAATGGACAGCCAGATTGTGAATCTTATCGTTTCTAATCTAATCATTCACTTTCAATTTCTCAAATTAGGGTTCTTCAAAACTTTCTTGATCAAATTGAGGGCAAATAAGCACATAACTGAACAACACTAACAGACAATTGAAATCATAAAACCATTATAGGTTGTGTTATATATACAATGTAATCGAAGAATTTACATCGAGATAATTGGTAAACGGGCAACAAATTGAAATTGAATCATTCAATAACTCGATAATACTAACTTACGAATTGAAATCAAGTCAGATTGAATATGAACTCAAGTTTGAGTCTAGAAGCCGAAGAACATAGAGCCTTTATTGATTGAATATGGTGAGATTGGCGACGTAAGGAGAACTGGAGTCGTCTTCATTCTTGAACATTTTGAAGGGGATTGAAACCCTAGGTAGAAAGACAGACGGAAACCATATGCCAATGGATAAGTTTTGAAAACCCATCCTGACCCATTCTTTTTTTAATTCAAAGCCCATCCCGACCCATTCTCTTTTTTGCATGTTTTTTAAACTTACCCATCTTGACCCCCTAATATTATTAAGTTAACCCAAATCAACCCATTATTTTATATTCAAAGCCTAAATCAACCCAAACTTACACATGTGGGTTGGGATTGCCAGGTCTAGTTTCAAGAAATAAACTAAAAGAGTATCAATTTTATTTCTAAACCGCAACCGATAGAAATTCATGCCTTGCATATCAATGTTCATACAAATCACACATGTAAACATGTTTAGCTATAGAATCAAGTATACCTTGATTTGGGCACTTTTTCACCACAAAATGTTCATACAGATCACATATTTGGACTTGGTTATGACTGGGTCATCTAAATAAACTCTATACGAAGATCCTATTAGTTCTCAATGAGTTTGATTGGATCCACATGGTATCGTAACTTATATCCAAATTATATTTGCTTCTAGAAAGAAAGATACCCCTTCATAACCATCATCAGTAGCCTCCATGACCCATGAATACATATTCCACATGAACCCTCAGAACTCAAGAACACCTTGATAAAAATTAAATCAAGCATTAGTAAAAAAAAACCATATAAAAAGATGTAATATGTTAAAAAAGCAAAAACAAACAAAAAGCTTTCCTTTTGAACAACGTTTACCGAATCAAAGATGTCCCTAAACGAAACCCGTTTGTGTGAATGGTTGTGTAACCCGTATATGGTATTAATGGAATTCGTAAGTAGTATGACCCATATGCATATCTTTTATGTATTCACAAGTTTTAGTATTCATTGATTTAGGTACCTGACAATAAGTGTGAACTAAAGGTGTTACCATGATGTAGTTATTATTTATTTGATTGTTAGGAGTGTCACGGTTGCTTAACATGAAAGAGTGAAGCGTAGTATTAACTGTGGATGTGTTATACACTACTAAATGATAAAAATGAATAGTAGGGGCGTACGGTACGTTAAAGCCATGGGCATACCCCACGCGGCCTACAAAGCCCTATGCCCCAAGCCATGTGATCTATATTTGCCCAAACACCAAGGTTGGGTGTACCCTACGCCAGGTTGGGCGTTGCCGCGTTGGGTATGTTAAAGCCATATTTTTTTTTCTTGCACGGGTTTTTTGATTGTTAATTTGATTTGGCTCGGCCGCTCGGGTTTAGTATACCCTCTCACTTAGATTTTGCTAATAATACGTGTTTTATATACCTTCATGTAAAGGGACGAAAACCAAGGGTTGTACATGATCAAGTGGAAGAAAAGTGAAGATCGAACACTTTCTTTTGTTGCAAATTATGGGCACGAATCGAAACACGAACTGGATTTCTAGGAAAAAAATATAAAAGCAGCTAAAATAGTTGATGTATCATTAAATGGAGAGTAAATCATTACATGAAGAGTAAGGTTACTCTACAAGTGGGCTTAACATAAATTGTACAAGTTCGTTTAATATATCAAACGTAAGATATGAATGAGAGATTTTCTTATTTTTTTAATTTTTTTTCATATTTTGTCAAACACGTATTTTAATGACAAAATCTAAAAAAATTGTGTATCTACACTAGTAGAGTAATTACACATAATTACTCTATTAGGGTAAATACACAATTATTTTTTTCACTATCCAACTAAATATCATTTTTAAGTAGATGGAAAAAAATCAATAAAAATAAAAAAATCTTCTTTCATTTCTTATGTTAAGACCCATTTGTGTTTGATATTTACACTAATTATACATATTAACATTATAACTTCATGATGTCAGCGAGTAATAGTTTTCTCAAGTGATTGGCCACTTTTGGCGGCCATTGACTTTTTTTTCGTATAATAGTTATTTATAGGTGAAGCCAAATTACAATTTTATCCCAGGTGTAAAATTACGATTTCGCCCTCGATTCAAAATAAAATTTTGCTTTTGCCCCTTGCTTAAATTTACGATTATGCTCTCAGTTAAAAAATACAATTTAGCCCCCAGTTCAAAATAAAATTATGGTTTTGCCCTCAGCTAGAGTCCTGCCAAATTACGATTTGGTTCCCAGTTTAAAATTACGGTTTTGCGCCCAGCTAAAAATTACGATTTTGCCCGCAGCTAAAATATTACGATTTTGCCCCCATTTCAAAATAAAAAAATGGTTTTGCCCTCAGTTAAAAATATTATTTTGCCTCCATTTTAAAATTACGATTTTGCCTCCGCTAAAAATTGCAATCTTGCCATCGTTTTTTTTCTTTGGCAAAACCATGGTAGTGTTTTATTTTACTTCGTTGACTTAATTTTGTTTTTATTCATGCCAAATAGTTGCCTAGCACTCGCTAATTGGTCCTGACAAGTTATTGTTTTGCCCCCAACTCTAAATTACACGCTTGTCATCGTTTTAGTTAAATTTTTTTATCATAACTATGGTACCGTTTTTTTTTAATTGGTTAACTTGATGTCTCTTTTTTGATATCGTGTTATAGGTAGCATGTATAACTAACCGACATAAAGGCGTACATGTTATTAACCTAATAAATACTCGGTTTAGCGCCCCGCAACGCGGGCGGCGCATAACTCTAGCTGCCTAACACTGGCTCATTAGTCCTGAAAAATTACATTTTTGCCCTGAGCCCAAAATTATGGTCTTATCAACGTTTTTTTTCATAGCAAAATTATAGTAGTCTTTTTTTAATTGATTGAAAATTATTCGGCCATCGCCCCGCAAGGCGAACGGGGCATCTACTAGTTATATATATATACACACATATTTTATCAACATTTTTTACAATTAAGTTTCAGTGATAATAGATATTATACTATCTTTTTTTAACGATGCGATATTAGGCTGGATGGTGTGGGATAAAGCCCCTAGAGGCTTTATTACGCCACCTCAGCGCCACGTCAACGGCACGTCACACAGGGGACTTTAAGCCCCCCCCCCCCCCTAACTTGTACGGTGTGGGATAAAACCTCCCTTTAATTATAGCGCCCCCTTTAAGCTGACCATCTCCCCTCGATCAAATCAAAAATCGTTCGTTAACATGGTGGCGAAGGAAGCATGGCGCCCCGGTTTAACTTGCAGGGTATGGGTGGTGGCGCCATGGGGTGGGGGGGGGGGGGGCTATCGGCAGTGAGGTGGCATAGTGGTGCCCTCCATACCCTCCGGCCTTATACTATCTTTCTTTCTTTTTTTTTAACGGCAAATTTGGATCACTGACGGACCACTGAAGTATTATCGTGTCATAAGCGGAATCACCCGATTATATTCATCTATACTAGACATAATGCCTATGCATCAAATAATCCATAATTCATTTCTATGTATACAGTATACATATTGGTGGGTGCACATGCATATATGATATTACCCTATATACTTAAAGTAGAAAGTCGGTGGCAAAGGCCACCGACAATCTACCTCCAAATTATAATTTTGTCCTTTTATATGTAATTTCCATTTTAGCTACTCATAATTTTCCATTTTAGCTCCCTCATTTTTTTAACAAATTTGTTTTCTTCTTAAAATTTACACAAAATTTCTAACTTTTCACTTTTACTTCCTTGGTTTTTATTTTTTTTTCTTTTTTTCCCTTTGGGTTTTTAGTTTATATCACGTTTACATGTTGCTATAAATTCGAAACGGGTAGTTGGTTCGTCACAACTTAATAGATTTCGTTTAATCGTACCGTATCTTTATACGTTTCTTTCGTGTGCTTAAGCACGTTAATGTCACTGTGCCAACGCGCTTAACGAACGATAATGTGCCCTTAAATGTCACGCCACAACGCTCGAGCACCTTATTTTCATTCTTTAACTTAAAAAAAATCATTTCCTCAAGCGCTTATTTTTATGGACATTTCGGTACGTATTCATGTATCGGCGATGGATGTAAACAGTACATATTTACGTTTAGACCTAAAGTTTTCCTAAAAATGAGTCGGGTCTAATATAATACATTTTCATGCCTATTTTTATGTATGTTTTAGGTTGTTATACGTTTTGATGTAAACACTTTATTTTCTCACATGTTCATTTTTATATGTGCATGTCAATATAAATTCATGTTAATGAACATGGTCAAAATAATATGTTTTCGTGCTTATTTTTATGTACGTTTTTAGTTGGTTTATGATTTGACATACGAGTCACTATGCGTATTGATGCCACTAAGTCTTAATGAAAATGTAAGAGTTGTGTAGTAATTAGGTGGAACCCCACTAAATGAACCAACCCGGTTTGGATTTTGTTATTTAATTTAAATGCTTATATAAGTTACATCGATTTATATCGGATACATCAAAACACACGTTTTTATATGGTTGACACATTACATAACGCTTGCGCTAATCTATTTGATGTTTGCGATGTACCCACGCCGCAACGCGCGTGGCCATATTACTGTATGAAATAATTACATAAATTATTATTTTAAAAATACATAATATCACGTTTTTAATATTAAATTAAAATATCAAGTATGTACCTACTTTTAAAATTTATGATATCCATACCATTTTGCTTCATTTATTCAAATCTTAGTTTTATGAGTCACAAAACGTACTCAAGATGTAAGGGGTCAGCATTGAGTCTAGGCATAAATAAATTGTTTAAAAACAAGACCCAAGATAAAGAAAGCACACGGATAAGAAAAGTACAAAATATATAATAGACTTGTAAATATTTAAAATATAAATTAAAAAAAGTAATAACCTAACTATAGACATTTTAAAATTCAAAATTAGGTAACCTTTTTGTCATAAACAACTCGGTATATTAGTTTCTTGATATGTTTACTCTAAACATCGTCAAATTTGCTATTTATGACAAGTGTATATTACATACAGGTGTTGCATCCCATACAAAAAATACATCACTTTTAGGGGCTGTTTGGTAGCCTCTTAATAACCATTCAGATGCTACCTCTTAATGGTTTAAAACCTCTGAATGAATAAGAGGTAACCTCAAGTCTGAATGGTTAAGAGGTAACCTCTGAATGGTAAATCATCATATGTCACATTTTTCTACCTTCTCATTGGTAAAATTTTTAACATTTCCATTAAGAGGTAGCCTCCTAATGACCATTCAGAGGCTACCAAACAGCCCCTTAGTCATAATATAAACAATTTATCTTATTTAATTTATCTTGTTTCTACACATTCTTTTGTCTCTATAATGCTCTCCTCTCATCAACCTTTTTTTTCTTTGGATATGGCCGGAATTTGCGCGATACCTGACCATAAATTGGCCAGAATCTTTGCTTGAGCGTCTTGATGGATGCTCATCGTTATTGATACATGGAGCACCTGTTGCGTTTTTAACAACATAGCCTCAAACAAAGAGTGTCGGTCCCTATCTTTTTTGAATTTATATGGATTACATAACACAATCTTACTTATTACATGTTACGAGTTAACATTTTGCTTTTATGACAGTCTAAACCACAAAACTTTAAAAAACAAATACAACTGCCGAATTAAAATATATTTAAGAACGCACATATATAAAATTTATATAACATTATCAAATGCTCATTAAATTCAACCAAAAAGATTGACCAAATTGATGACGAAAACTCTAGAGTGATAATATAATTAAATACCTATATGTATTTGTATAATATTAATCTCATAAGACTGAAATTAAGATACAAACCAAACCGTATATAAAACTACCATAATAAATGCAAAAGAAAACTAGAATACGTTTAAGACAAACAAGTAATCTTATACAACCAAGTAAATTATCAAGTTTAGTCTCTAATGTTTGGCCCAAAATGTTACCTGAGTTTAAAATAGTAAATGATTTTAAAACGTTAAGTACAAAACTTGTCAACTTTAGCGTCAAAAGACACCGTTTGAAAAAAGCTTTTAACATTAAGGACATAATTTACTCAAAAAACTATTTGGACTAAAGTAGTATTTTAGGCCAAACCTCATGAACTAAAATGACAATATATACAGCCAAAGGCATTCTACTCTAGCGGCACTATATGTCTATCTTAAGGGGCTATTTGACAACTTCTGAATGGTTAAGTGCTGAATTAGTAAGAGGTCTGAACAATTAAGTGTTGAACCAGTAACATGTCTGAACTATTAAGAGCCAGTATAATGCTTAATCGTTCAGAGGAAAATGTCTGACCAATTCAGATTAGAGGTCTTAATCATTCAGACTCAGTATAAAACTTAATCATTCAGAGGCAAATGTCTGAACCATTCAGACATCTGCTCGCGAAATAAACATTCTGAATCATTAAGTGTTGAACCATACTGAGGTCTGAACTATTAAGAACCTCATTAAGAGCTAAACAAACAACCCCTAACTCTCTTTAAGGGGAGACTCGGGTTCAAATCTTGTTGTCAACGACTTTCTTCTAAAATGCAAACCAGGGAGTTTTGTGAGTCAGTTTGTTTTCACCTGAAACGGTTTGTCGCCATCCTCAAACATAAGTTATTTAGTCCAAGGATTGGATATATACATGAGCTATCAAAAGACATGCCACTAAGCCTGTAGCCGTTGAAATAAAAAATAAATAAAAAAGTCTTACACATTTAATAATAATTAATAATACATTAATAATACAAAAGATAAAGCTATTTGTCTTTGACTAAAAAATGCAGAATATTCAAAAAAGAACTCCCAAACCCGCCACCAATATATACCCCAAATTGCTCTGTTTCTGATCATGCTTCATCACCAAAACCCTAATCATCAAATGGGTCTCTGTGTTGGAAAACCTGCAAATGTTGCTCATGTTTCTTCCTCACAGTTAATGAGTAAGCTATCTTTTTCAACAAAAATCAAAACTTCACAATCTTTTTTAACAAATTTGATCTGGGTTTGTGATTTTCTTGAAAATCTTGCTGTAACAGAGGATGCATATGCTCTCTTTCTTAATAAAAATCAAAACTTTACAATCTTTTTTAACAAATTTGATCTGGGTTTGTGATTTTCTTGAAAATCTTGCTGTTACAGAGGATGCATATGCTCTCTTTCTCAATAAAAATCAAAACTTTACAATCTTTTTGAATAAATATGGTCTGGGTTTGTCATTTTATCAAAAATTTTCATAAAAAATCAAAACTTTTTAATCTTTATCAACAAATTTGATCTGGGTTTGTGATTTTCTTGAAAATCTTGCTGTAACAGAGGATGCATATGCTCTCTTTCTCAATAAAAATCAAAACTTTACAATCTTTTTAAATAAATATGATCTGGGTTTGTCATTTTATCAAAATTTTTCATTAAAAATCAAAACTTTTTAATCTTTATCAACAAATTTGATCTGGGTTTGTGATTTTATTGAAAATCTTGTTGTTACAGAGGATGCAAATGCTCTCTTTTTCAATAAAAATCAAAACTTTACAATCTTTTTTACCAAATATGATATGGGTTTGTGATTTTATTAAAATTTATAATTAAAAATCAAAACTTTATAATCTTTATCAACAAATTTGATCTGGGTTTGTGATTTTATTGAAAATCTTGTTGTTACAGAGGATGCAAATGCTCTCTTTTTTCAATAAAAATCAAAACTTTACAATCTTTTTTACCAAATATGATATGGGTTTATGATTTTATTAAAATTTGTAATTAAAAATCAAAACTTTTTAATCTTTATCAACAAATTTGATCTGGGTTTGTGATTTTATTGAAAATCTTGTTGTTACAGAGGATGCAAATGCTCTCTTTTTCAATAAAAATCAAAACTTTACAATCTTTTTTACCAATTATGACATGGGTTTATGATTTTATTAAAATTTATAATTAAAAATCAAAACTTTATAATCTTTGTCAACAAATATGATCTGGGTTTGTGATTTTATCAAAATCTTGTTATTACAGAGGAAGCTATTAACCAAAGGGAAAGAAATCAAGAAGCAAGTAAGAAGAAAATCAAGAAAGCTTCAAAAGTGTCTAAAGATGAAAGTTTTCCGATCACTAATAACCTGAAGGCGTTCACGTTGAGTGATCTGAAGACTGCTACAAAGAATTTCCGGTCGGATAGTCTCATCGGAGAAGGCGGGTTTGGCCGGGTGTATAAAGGGTGGATTGATGAAACCACTTTTGCTCCGGCAAAACCCGGTACCGGACTTGTGGTGGCAGTTAAATGTTTGAAAGCTGAAAGTCATCAAGGTCATAGAGAATGGCTTGTAAGTAACATTTTCTTTGGTTGTTTGTGTCAAAATGTTACTTATAAGTAAACATTTTGGTTGTGAGGCACACACTTTAACGGTTAGAACGTGTGGTTGAATACGTTCTAATTGTTAAAGTGTGTGAAAACGTTTATTTTTATATAATCTTATGCATAAGAAAGTTGGTAGATTTAATATAAAACTAAATGTAAATAAAATAGTTTTTAACATAAATATAGTGTTTTTTAATGTGATTTTCATTACGATTTCTTTTTGACTTTCATCTGGTTATCTTGTATGCGCTACGTATAATTGTTAAGTTTTTTTGGGTTATTTTTATAAAAATAGTCGCATATTTACGTTGAAAACATATATATACACATTTGAAAAATTACAATACTATTGTGTGTAGAACTGTATATGAGGGCGTTTGGTGTTGCGTTTTCAAAATAGATTTTGCGTTTTCAAAACTGCGTTTTGAAAAAGCATGTAGGTACATTCTTCCCCAAAACTGCGTTTTGGAGGCAGATAATCACTTTTTCATCCAAACACTTTTTTAGATTATTTATGTTTTACAAACGTAATAATCAAATAATCACTTCAAAACGTAATCCCAAACACCCTCTTTATATAAACACACACACAACCAAGAAAATGATATCAAATATACCTATTCAAACACGTAAAATTCTATATAGAATCTCTCCTAATCTAAATTTAAAATAAACATATTTGATACTATGATATTTTATTAGGTAAATATGATATTATTCATGTTAGAAGTTAAGAACAATAAATTAGTATGTTGTAAAAAACAAAAATATATTACATTTTGAATTTTGATTGATGTATTTACCATTCTCTATTTTTTTTCTGGTATCATCATTTGCTAGAAAACAAGAAAGACTAAATTTGTATCATTATTCTTCAATTCTTGTAATTTGCAGACTGAAGTTGATTTCATGGGCAAGCTTCGTCACAAAAATCTCGTTAAACTTATCGGATACTGTCAAGAATACGAAAGCAGGCTTCTCGTATACGAATACATGCCAAAAGGGTGTTTAGAAAATCACTTGTTTAGAAGTAAGCTTCTGTTCATGTTTTCCATGGCTGCAACGATGAAGCGCTGGTTTAAATCTTTCGTTTTAAGTTAACATGATTATTCGGTTACTTGCAGAAGGTGTTGAACCTATACCTTGGGCCACAAGAATGCGCATTGCCATTGATGTAGCTCATGGATTATCTTTCTTGCATAGTAAGGAACCAAGTATTATTTATCGCGATTTGAAGGCGTCTAATATCCTCCTAAGTTCGGTATGCTAAAATGATTTATAATTTTTGGGAAAATTGCATAAAAGTTTAAACTACTATGTTTGATTGATTCTTACATATTTTTTTATTTTTGATAAAATACAGGAATTTAATGCAAGACTTTCGGATTTCGGGTTAGCAAGAAACGGGCCTGTAGGAGATAACACACATGTCTCAACCCGAGTTGTGGGAACCAGCGGTTATGCAGCTCCAGAATACGTAGCCACAGGTAAAATTTTACAAACGATGGCTTGACTTTTGAGGTCAAATTGACTGCTTTTCAAGTTCGAATTCAACGTGTTATTTATTTTTAATTGTATGTTTGACAAATTCGGACGATTGGTCATACTTTTCGCTTTAAAGTTTGGCCTCATTAGCAACATCATTGGTGTTATTAAGTACCAATTTAATGTTGAAGAGTTATTAGTTTGACCACAAAAAGTCAAAATCTTGATGATAAATAATTGGTATGTCTAATGCCTAGTTATATGTTTTGAGAAATTTGATCATTATGGTAGTATGTGACCACATACATAAAAACTTTGACAAATATTAATGTTTATAGTCAACAAGACCATTGTGGTAGTATTTGACCACATGTTAAAATACTTTGATGCAATGATGTTTGAATAATATTTTTGATGCATTGATGGGTTTGGTGTACAGGTCACTTGACTATAAATAACGACGTGTACAGTTTTGGAGTGGTCCTACTGGAGTTATTGTCAGGACGACGAGCAATTGCTGACGAGAGAGCCGGGGGTGTAGAAGAAACATTAGTCGATTGGGTGAAACCGTTTCTAAATGAAAATAGAGGGGTTTTTAGAATTATGGACACACGGTTAGGTGGTCGGTACTCAAAGAAAGGTGCACAAGCCGTGGCTGCACTTGCACTAAAATGTCTCCATAAAGATTCCAAACTTAGGCCCACAATGGCTGAGGTTGTCGCGTCTTTGGAAGATATCATGAACGCGCCCAAAATTGTTCCCGGAGTTTCATCGCTTGCGCTGAGCCCGGGATCAAGTTAAAGAATAGATATTGAATAATAATTCCAAGAGTGAGTTAAAGGCTACAATCTTGTTGTAACTTGTAATTATGTCATGTGGCACCTCATGTACAAATAGTCATATGATATACCCTTGGGTTTTGTTGGTTTCATAATTTTTGTTCAAATACATTGAATTCATTGTCTTAAGGTCATATAATAGCAACAGGAGTGATTAGACCATATGGGACATCTTGAAGGTAGATAATTTGTTATGATGAGGACAGCTTCTTGTTGGTTGAGCATTTAATTTGTGAACATTATGAAAAGGAAACAAGTTGGGTTCATGAATGTAATTCTATACTAAAAAATGTTGGTTTTATGAAATCACCATGAGTTTGCGAGTTTAGAGAAAACCCTTCATTCGCGCGATCATGTTTGCTATAAGCGAACGCATTGTTTCTACAAAAGTTGATATGAGTTGTGTTCGCTTTGAAAAAGAAAATGTTCGCGAAAGTGTTTTAAAATAAACGGATACATCTAAAGAACATGTGAATGCACACATGCACCTGATTACACACAATCATACGAACTCATACATGCGGGCCCATACAAACATTTAGTTATCTAGTATAAGGACGTCCATCTCCACCTCAGCCTATAAGGCTGGAGGGTGTGGAATAAAGCCCCTAGGAGCTTTATCACTCCACCTCAGCGCCACGTCACACATGGGGCTTTAAGGCCCCTTCCCTTAACTTGAAGGGCGTGGGATTGTTAGGATCTGAGTTTGACTTAATTGTATTGTTTTAATATGATGTAATGAAAGTAGATAAAACAGAGAATAATATGCGGCAGAATGATGTAAAACTTTATAATACAATTAAGGAAAGATTAGTTTTCATCACACAATGCTTTCATTAGTCAAAAGATTGAATACACAATGATTGACTTATGCATGCATGAACACTAACTCTCCCTCAGCCTGAGCTCACTAGTTGTTCGTACAAGATGAATGAATGTATGCGAAGAGCTAATAGAACAGTACATGTACTGTTTTATTTATAGTATAAATCCTAACCACTGAGCATCTTTGCTGACATCACCTAGACAGTGACAGCTAACAACTATAACAACCTCTAAACACTGATACAAATAAACACTGTTACATTGAAATACTGATAAATAAACACTGATGCTTCTATCTGTTGTTGATGCTTAAACACTGATGATGCTGAGCAGTGCTTTCCTCTAAGGTTGATCAGGCCTTTGACTCAGCAGTACTTTGTCTTCAACAACACTTTGACAATCAGCAGTTGATAGGTCTTAACAGTCTTTATAATCAGTAGTCTTTAGATAGAACAGTTGTTGAGCATAACAATCTTTAGAGTCATCAGCTATTAGAAACCACTGCCATTGGAGGGAATCAGGTTCAAGCACTGCTTATTATGGATCAACTGTTGAGAACTAGTTTTGGCTTTTGTATCATCTGTTCTTCAAGGAAGGATTTCATGGGCCAACAGGGATAAAGCCCCCCTTTAAGCTATAGCGCCCCCCATCTAACCAATCCTTCATCGATCAACTCATATTCATCTCGTTACCCTGTTGGCGAGACATCCATGGCTCCCCGGTTTAACTGGCTCGGTATGGGTAGTGGGTTGGTGGCGCCCCTATAGCGCTATCGGTGGTGAGGTGGCATGTGACAACCATAGTTTTCAAGGTCTTTACTTGTCATGTTACTAGTTTCGCAAAGTGTTTTCGTAACCTGCTTGCATTGTAACTTGTTCATGTTTGATATATGTTTGGTGTATTATATTATAGTTGGTGAATAATAAACTGTGGAATGTTTGACATATATTGGTGTGTGTTATTCTTATATGACGAAACATATGAAGTTTCACCACAACTCTTACTCAACGAAACCTAGGAGTTTCGCCACCAACCATCTCGACGAAACACGTGACTTTCGTCACTCTTCAGTCGACGAAACACTGGAGTTTCGTCCAGTGGAGTTTCGCCGAGATGGGCTTCTGGCCCACGAAAGGCCCAATCACAATTCGTTCTTATATCTACGTATTTGTGCACGGAGTCTTAGTTACGAAACCCTAGTATCTCCTCCTTCTCTCTATACTGACAGCACCCTTGCACAACCTTGCACTCACACAAGGCTTTCTCCTTCTCACCGATTCGGGTACTGTCAAACCTTCGATTCTCCGGTGAGTACGACAACACTTGCTTTAATATGTATTGGTTGTCTAGGTGATATATATAAACTGTTGATTGCTTATTATCGATGTTAGTCATGTTTATGAATATAAATTGTTGGAGTATCCTGTGATAAAATAGATATAGTAATCATCTAGGGTGTATGTTAAAATCAGTAATCTCGTCATACATGAAACAACCTGTTTTGGAATCCTGAAACTTGTTAATATTAGTGGCGATTTTTTGTGTGTTGATCACTGTTTTAACGATAATTATGTGTCCATGATCAAAGGATAATCGGAATATTATAGAATGTAATTGATGATTGAGTAATGATTTCAAATTGATTGTATCGACATGAATAGAACGACGGTTAGGGTTTCTGTGTGTGTGTAAGATTGACTGTTACATTGACGACGAAAGTCCCAACCCGACGAAACACTCTTATCGACGAAACACAATAGAGTTTCGTCGCACTCACATGCCGGCGAAACATGTGAGGTTTCGTCACACCTCCATGCCGGCGAAACAGGTGAGGTTTCGTCACCTTGAAGTTTCGTCACCTTGGGGGTTTCGTCGCTTTGAGGTTTCGCCGTAGGTTGGAGTCTCACAAACAGAATGTAGTTTGGTACAAGTATAATAATGTATGATTATATGCTGACCTTTGTCTGTTGAAGATATCAGTTATGCATGAGGAAACATGATTCGGTTTTGATTAGCATACTTGACTATTAAGTATTGTTACGAAATATGTGAACTTTGAATTCGTATGTGTTGATTTACTGTTTTATGCTACTTAGTGATTGTGATTCTAAATGCACACTGTGATTGTATATTATACGTGAACCTTGTGAGTGTAAACTAATTACTTATGTATGCATACTATAGGCTTTGACTGATTAACTGTGAACAAGTAACTTAACAAACCGAGCAAACCAAGTTGAGTTCACACTTTCTACAAGGCATGGGATTCCCGGTGGTTGGGAATGGGTATAGGATTTAATCGGAAACTGCGTGATCTCCTGGTTTGAAACACGTACTACATCCTCTTTATTGAAGGGTGAAAACATGTACTAAGGATTTAATCGGAACCTGCGTGATCTCCTGGTTTGGGGACACATACCACATCCTCTTTATTGAAGGGTGATAACATTAATACTAGACAAAAAACTCTATCATTAAGTCCCTCATTTTTATATCGACTTAATCGCCGGGCCAATGGCGAACGGGTCATTAGTTAGATAGCGCTATTTAGGTCTGACAAGCCTCACACCGTGCCGCAGAGGACGGGCGTGAACTAATGGATCTGGGCACGTCAATGATGATAGACATTGACGCTAGGGCACCATCTTACTTCAGTCAGTAGTCGATATGGTAACGGGTCTAGTGGTTAACATGGGGAAGCCCCCACTGGTTATGGTTTGGGAAACAAGGAATTGGTTAACTCATGGTTTACTTATGGTTTTGGAACAACTTTAAAATAAACACCAACTGTGAACTCGCTCAACTTTGTTGTTGACTCATTGTTACATGCCTTGCAGGTCGTTAGGTACTTTTAGGGAGCTTGCATGGGAGGTGTCGTTGTGGAGCATGGACATTGAGTGTTCATGATGAACTTATGAACTTTTAAACTTATACTTTGGTTTTAAACTTTATGCTTCCGCTGATAACTTGAACTTGATTAACTTATTTTGAACACCAATTATATTGTGTGGTTGGACTTTTATTTATTTAATTACATTGTTCAATATGATTGGTGGCTGGATCCTGGTCAGTCACGCCTCCTGCTGTGATACTCCGCTTGTGGATATTGGGGGTGTGACAGATTGGTATCAGAGCCATTGGTTATAGGAGACTCGGTTTTAAAAAGGGGAAAAGCTTTTTGACAAAACCAGACTATAACCTGTACAGTGCTCAACGATCCACAACGACGCTTCGCTCCACGTGCAAGACTCAACACTATAGGTGATATGGTTTATATTTATATTGCCTGTCTGTTAGTTTACATAGTGCATTGTTCATGGTATGCTTAGTCAACGTAACGACTGTTGTTTGAAACCCATGTGTGCTTACTCTCTTCTGTCATTCCATACTTACGCACTTTCGCGACACCTTTCTCACTTATGTTTGCTTCAATGTGAAGTTCATGAGTGGACGTCTCAACTTAACTCAAGCTCAGCTGACGGCTCTAATCAATGAACGAGTTACTGAAGCACTCGCAGCAGCTCAAGAAGGAGGTATAACCTGCCATTTCAACTTACCCTAGGATGTTTAGATCCTACTCTCGTGAACCAACTCTCGTGCTTAACTTTGTCCTTTCTTGCTCTCGCGACAGGTCAACCTGCTCAGCCTCCTGTGTGTACGTTTAAAACTTTCATGGATTGCCGACCCAGTACCTTCAACGGCACAGAAGGAGCTGTAGGTCTTCTCCACTGGTTCGAGAAGATCGAATCTGTTTTTGAGATGTGTGAATGCCCTGTAGCTCGTAGGGTGAAATTTGCTACTGGAACACTGGAAGGCGGTGCGTTAACTTGGTGGAACGCACAGGTTCAGATGCTAGGGTTGGCAGCTGCTAATGCCACCCCATGGAACGACTTTAAAGAGCTGATCAAAGAGGAGTACTGTCATCGCGACGACATTCACAAGCTAGAGGTGGAGTTTACAACCTAAAGATGACGGGGTCAGAAATCGAGGCGTATACGAAGAGATCAAACGAATTGGCTACATTGTGTCCTACTATGGTGGATCCTCTTATTAAACGTATCGAGCTGTATCTCAAGGGTTTAGTGCCAGAGATTCAGAGCCATGTGACTGCAGCTAACCTCCCTACGATCCAGCAAGTCATTCGACTATCCCATCGCCTCACTGATCAGGCAGTTGAGCAGAACAAGCTGCCCAAGCGTATTAGTGCTACTACTACTTCAGATGGTCCTAGCGACAACAAGCGCAAATGGGATGGAAATTCAAGCAAGGGTTCAACTTCTGTTCAGTCTCAGTCTCAGCAGCGAAGAACTGACGACTGCAAGAGCCCTAGTCAGCAATCTCCTGGTAGTCAAGGTCAGAGTGGATACAAGGGAAATCACCCCAAATGCAATCGTTGTGGCTTTCACCACAGCGGACCGTGCACTAAGGGCAACTGTCAGAGATGTAACAAACATGGCCATGCGGCCAAGGATTGCAGGAGCCTCTATCCTATAAATCAGAGATGAAAGCAACAGCAGCAGACTCCACAGAATCAGCGTCAGCAGCAACAGCAACAGCAGGGCAACAACAAAGGATGTTTTCAGTGTGGTGCTGAGGGTCACTTCAAGAGAGACTGTCCACAGCTGAACCAGAATCAGAACAACGACAATAACCAAGGAAATGGAAACAAAAATGGGGGTAACAACGACGGCAATGGTGCCAGGGGACGTGCTTTCGTGATTGGTCAGGGTGATGCGAGGAATAATCCCAACGTTGTGATGGGTAAGTTCCTACTGGATGATTTCTTTGTTTCGGTTTTGTTTGATTCGGGTGCCGATACTAGTTATGTGTCCTTAAAAGTTAGTCAGATGCTTAAACGTACCCCAAAACTTTTGAACATCAAGCACATTGTAGAACTAGCAAATGGTAAAAATCTTGAGGCCACACACGTAGTTAAGGGTTGTAATCTTATTCTTGCTGGTCAGACCTTCTCTATCGACCTTATCCCTATCATTCTTGGTAGCTTCGACGTTGTTATTGGGATGGATTGGTTATCTCAGCATCGAGCGGAAATACTCTGCAAGGAGAAAATTGTCCGCATCCTTCGTTCTGGTGAAGAACCTCTCGTGATTCGTGGTGACAAGAGTGGTGCTGTAGTGGGCATCATCTCTTTCCTTAAGGCCCAGAAGTGCTTACGAAAGGGCCACACAGCTATTCTAGCCCTCGTTACTGACACTTCAACGAAAGAGAAGAAGATAGAAGATATCCCTATTGTACGCGACTTTCCTGAGGTATTCCCTGAGGAATTACCTGGTCTTCCGCCTCATCGTCAAGTCGAGTTTCAAATCGGCTAGCTCCTGGAGTAGCACCAATAGCTTGTGCACCTTATCGTTTGGCTCCAATAGAACTAGAGAAATTGTCCACACAACTGCAAGAACTTATGAACAAGGGTTTTATTCGTCCAAGCTCTTCGCCCTGGGGAGCTCCAGTATTGTTTGTGAAGAAGAAAGACGGTACCTTCCGAATGTGTATTGATTATCGCGAACTCAACAAGGTGACCGTGAAAAATCGTTATCCTCTCCCGCGTATTGATGACCTATTCGACCGGTTGCAAGGGTCGAGCTTCTACTCTAAGATTGATCTGAGATCGGGCTATCATCAACTGAGAGTCAGAGATGAGGACATCTCCAAGACAGCATTCAGAACTCGTTACGGGCACTACGAGTTTCTAGTCATGCCTTTCGGGTTGACAAATGCACATGTGGTCTTCATGGATCTCATGAACCGAGTGTGCGAACCTTACTTGGATAAGTTCGTTATTGTTTTCATCGACGACATCCTGATCTATTTTAAGAGTCAGGAGGAACACGAGCATCATCTGCGACTTATTCTGGAACTTCTTCGAGCAGAGCAGCTTTATGCTAAGTTTTCAAAATGCGACTTTTGGCTTCGTGAAGTCCATTTCCTAGGTCACGTGGTAAACGAGGACGGGATTCATGTGGATCCATCCAAGGTTGACTCGATCAAGAACTGGCCTGCACCCCGTACACCAACTGAAATCCGCCAATTCTTGGGTTTGGCGGGCTACTACATAAGGTTTATCAAGGATTTCTCAAAGATTGCACAACCTCTCACTTCACTAACTCAGAAGGGTGTCACCTATTGTTGGGGTGATGCACAGGAATCCGCGTTTTAGCAACTGAAGAAGAAACTTTGTAGCGCACCTATTCTCTCGTTACCTGAAGGCACAGAAGATTTCGTGGTTTATTGCGACGCGTCAATTCAAGGACTTGGTTGTGTGTTGATGCAACGTGAGAAAGTCATTGCTTATGCATCACGCCAACTTAAGGTTCACGAAAGGAACTACACTACCCACGATCTGGAGCTGGGAGCTGTTGTTTTCGCACTCAAGATATGGAGGCATTACCTGTACGGTACCAAGTGCACCATTTACACCGATCACAGGAGTCTCCAACATATCTTCGATCAGAAGGAGTTGAACATGCGACAACGTCGATGGGTCGAACTTCTTAATGATTATGAGTGCGCGATCAAGTACCATCCGGGCAAAGCCAACGTTGTGGCCGATGCCCTCAGTCGAAAGGATACTTAACCTAAGCGTGTACGTGCGTTGCAGCTTATTATCTACTCTAGTCTTCCTACTCAGATACGAGATGCTCAGATTGAAGCATTGAAAACAAAGAACATCAGGGCTGAGTCCCTACGAGGATCGAAGAAACGGTTAGAACAAAAGGAAGACGGTGCTTACTACGTGACGGGGCGCATTTGGGTTCCACTTTATGGTAATCTACGTGAACTTGTGATGGATGAAGCACACAAGTCTCGTTACTCAGTACATCCTGGTTCTGATAAGATGTACCACGATCTAAGAGCTACGTATTGGTGGCCTAGTATGAAAGCCAACATAGCAACCTACGTTAGTAAATACTTGACTTGTGCGAGAGTCAAGGTTGAATACCAGAAACCATCCGGCCTACTTCAACAACCAGAGATCCCGACATGGAAATGGGAGCAAATTTCCATGGACTTTGTTACTGGCCTACCTAGATCTCAACGAGGAAACGATACCATTTAGGTGATAGTGGATCGACTAACCAAGTCTGCACATTTCTTGGCTATCAAGGAAACGGATAAGTTCTCTACTCTAGCAGACATCTACTTGAAGGAAGTAGTTTCGAGGCACGGGGTGCCAACCTCCATCATATCTGATCGTGACGCGCTTTTTAGCTCTGAGTTGTGGCAAGCAATGCACAAATCCTTTGGCTCACGTCTAGACATGAGCACATCATATCATCCACAGACGGATGTGCAGTCTGAACGCACTATCCAAACTCTTGAAGACATGATTCGAGCATGTGTAATCGACTTTGGCAACGGCTGGGAAAGACACCTCCCTTTAGTGGAGTTTTCGTATAACAACAGTTATCACACCAACATCCAGGCTGCTCCGTTCAAAGCATTGTACGGACAAAAATGCCGATCACCCTTATGTTGGGCGGAAGTTGGTGACAGCTAAATCACTGGCCCAGAACTCGTCGTTGACACAACAGAGAAGATTGCTCAGATACGACAACGAATGGCGGCAGCTCATGACCGTCAGAAAAGCTACGCTGATAAGCGCAGTAAACCACTTGAGTTCCAGGTTGGGGATCGAGTACTACTTAAAGTCTCACCTTGGAAAGGTGTAGTTCGTTTTGGCCAACGAGGCAAACTCAACCCGCGATATGTTGGACCTTTCGAAATCACTAAGAGAATTGGCAAGGTGGCCTATAGATTAAATCTACTCGAAGAACTCAGTGGGGTTCACAATGTTTTCCATGTGTCAAATCTGAAGAAGTGCCTATCAGATGAGACCCTCATAGTTCCTTTCAAGAAACTCACTATCGACGACCAGTTGCGATTCATCGAAGAACCTGTAGAGATTACAGACCGAGACGTTAAGGTTCTCAAACGCACCAGGATACCTCTTGTTCGAGTTCGTTGGAACTCCCGTCGTGGCCCAGAGTTTACCTGGGAACGAGAAGACCAAATGAAACACAAGTATCCCCAGTTTTTCGAGAAAAGTGAAACCACTACTGAGGCTGAAGCTACTGCGGAATTTCGGGACGAAATTCCAAACCAACGGGGGGATGATGTGACACCCCAGGAAAACCAGGAAACCACGCAACCTAACTAGCTTCCTCAGTAACCACGTGCTAAATTTCGGGACGAAATTTCTTTCAAGTTTGGGATGATGTGACAACCCGAGTTTTCAAGGTCTTTACTTGTCACGTTACTAGTTTCACAAAGTGTTTTCATAACCTGCTTGCATTGTAACCTGTTCATGTTTGATATATGTTTGGTGTATTATATTATAGTTGGTGAATAATAAACTGTGGAATGTTTGACATATATTGGTGTGTGTTATTCTTATATGACGAAACATATGAAGTTTCACCACAACTCTTACTCGACGAAACCTAGGAGTTTCGCCACCAACCATCTCGACGAAACACGTGACTTTCATCACTCTTCAGTCGACGAAACACTGGAGTTTCGCCGAGATGGGCTTCTGGCCCACGAAAGGCCCAATCACAATTCGTTCTTATATCTACGTATTTGTGCATGGAGTCTTAGTTACGAAACCCTAGTATCTCCTCCTTCTCTTTATACTGACGACACCCTTGCACAACCTTGCACTCACACAAGGCTTTCACCCTCTCACTGATTCGGGTACTGTCAAACCTTCGATTCTCCGGTGAGTACGACAACGCTTGCTTTAATATGTATTGGTTGTCTAGGTGATATATATAAACTGTTGATTGCTTATTATCGATTTTAGTCATGTTTATGAATATAAACTGTTGGAGTATCCTGTGATAAAATAGATATAGTAATCATCTAGGGTGTATGTTAAAATCAGTAATCTCGTCATACATGAAACAACCTGTTTTGGAATCCTGAAACTTGTTAATATTAGTGGTGATTTTTTTGTGTGTTGATCACTGTTTTAACGATAATTATGTGTCCATGATCAAAGGATAATCGGAATATTGTAGAATATAATTGATGATTGAGTAATGATTTCAAATTGATTGTATCGACATGAATAAAACGACGGCAGTTAGGGTTTCTGTGTGTGTGTAAGATTGACTGTTACATTGACGACGGAAGTCCCAACCCGACGAAACACTCTTGTCGAAGAAACACAGTAGAGTTTCGTCACACTCACATGCCGGCGAAACATGTGAGGTTTCGTCACACCTCCATGCCGACGAAACAGGTGAGGTTTCGTCACCTTGAAGTTTCGTCACCTTGGGGGTTTCGTCGCCTTGAGGTTTCGCCGTAGGTCAGAGTCTCACAAACAGAATGTAGTTTGGTACAAGTATAATAATGTATGATTATATGCTGACCTTTGTCTGTTGAAGATATCAGTTATGCATGAGGAAACATGATTCGGTTTTGATTAGCATACTTGACTATTAAGTACTGTTACGAAATATGTGAACTTTGAATTCGTATGTGTTGATTTACTGTTTTGTGCTACTTAGTGATTGTGATTCTAAATGCACACTGTGATTGTATATTATACGTGAACCTTGTGAGTGTAAACTAATTACGTATGTATGCATACTATAGGCTTTGACTGATTAACTGTGAACAAGTAACTTAACAAACCGAGCAAACTAAGGTGAGTTCACACTTTCTACAAGGCATGGGATTCCCGGTGGTTGGGAATGGGTATAGGATTTAATCGAAAACTGTGTGATCTCCTGGTTTGGAACACGTACTACATCCTCTTTATTGAAGGGTGAAAACATGTACTAAGGATTTAATCGGAACCTGCGTGATCTCCTGGTTTGGGGACGCGTACCACATCCTCTTTATTGAAGGGTGATAACATTGATACTAGACCAAAAACTCTATCATTAAGTCTCTCATTTTTATATCGACTTAATCGCCGGGCCAATGGCTAACGGGTCATTAGTTAGATAGCGCTATTTAGGTCTGACAAGCCTCACACCGTGCCGCAGAGGACGGGCGTGAACTAATGGATCTGGGCACGTCAATGATGATAGACATTGACGCTAGGGCACCAACTTACTTCAGTCAGTAGTCGATATGGTAACGGGTCTAGTGGTTAACATGGGGAAGCCCCCACTGGTTATGGTTTGGGAAACAAGGAATTGGTTAACTCATGGTTTATGAATGCACTTATGGTTTTGGAACAACTTTAAAATGAACACCAACTGTGAACTCACTCAACTTTATTGTTGACTCGTTGTTACATGTCTTGCAGGTCGTTAGGTACTTTTAGGTAGCTTGCATGGGAGGTGTCGTTGTGGAGCATGGACATTGAGTGTTCATGATGAACTTATGAACTTTTAAACTTATACTTTGGTTTTAAACTTTATGCTTCCGTTGATAACTTGAACTTGATTAACTTGTTTTGAATACCAATTATATTGTGTGGTTGGAGTTTTATTTATTTAATTACATTGTTCAATATGATTGGTGGCTGGATCCTGGTCAGTCACGCCTCCTGCGGTGATACTCCGCTTGTGAATTTTGGGGGTGTGACATGGCAGGGGTGGCGCCCTCCACACCCTCCGGCCTAATGCCCTTTAACACCACCCCACCATAGCCAAAAGGGGGCGCCAAAAGAAGGGTCCGCCCTTGTATTAGTGGGCCTGAGACAATGAGAGGGAGAAAGAGTCTGGCCCATGTGCAAAGAATCAATCACACATTTCTTTTTTTAGTTTTTTTTTCTTTTTTTTATTAATAGTTAAAGGACCTTATTCCACACCAAGCTAACGAGTGAGTAAGTTAGTTAAAACTCATTGTCCACGTGGTGTAGATGTGACGCACAAACACTTTATTACAAACCACCCAACCTAAGAGACATGTTTATTTTAAAATCCACTTTATTTACCATATATTTACCATATATTAATTTACAAAAAAATCTCCCCTCACAAAAACACTATTCATTTTCTTTTTTTTTTAACCCTTTAACTTTTTATTATTTAAAGAGTTAACTGCCATTTTCGTCCCTGTGGTTTGGTCACTTTGGCCATTTCAGTCCATTTTTCAAAAATGCGCCATTTTCGTCCCCCACGTTCTGGAAAGGTGCCATTTCAGTCCAAAAATCATAACCCAGTTAAGTCAGTTTGTAAATAAGGACTGATTGTGTAAATTTGTAACATAAAGGACTGATTGTGTAAATTTGAAAAATGGACTGAAATGGCAGTTAACACCACCACCACTAGCCCTGCCACCACCACCACTCCGCTGCCACCACCACCACCACCGCCACCACCACCGCCACCACAGCCACACCGCCGCCGCCGGAACCACCACCATCAACGTCATTTTGGTTTTTGTGTGTATGAAAGATTTGAACTTGTATGAAAGATTGTGTGTCCAAAACCAAAACCCGTTTCACGCTGCTTCAAACAGTGACAAAGGTGACAACAGTGGAGATAGTATGATGGTAATTATGATGAATGACGGGAATGATGTCCGATGATGACAACAATGGTGACCGGAGTTCCAGGTTAGCCGGAGATGAGAAGGGTGGTCGGAGAATGCTGCTACGGTGGTGAAAGTGATCGACGGCGAGGTGTGCGATGGAGTTATAAAAGTTGTCGGGTTATGCGGAACGATGGTGGTCGCCGGAGTGAGGGGTGAAAAACAATGATGTTCGGAGTGATGACCGGAGAAGATGGTGATGTTGCAGGTTTGAGCGATGATGAACGGACAGTTGCCTTATGATGAACGGACCTGTAAGCAAATTTGGAATGCAGCCATAGGTGTTGCACCCAACCTTGTTGCCAATGATGCAGCCAATGTTACACAACCAGTTGCTGCTAATACCTTAAACAACAACAGAGAACCTGTGGAGATATTATGGTTACTTGACTGTGCAGCACAATTTTACTACTAACTGTAAATAGTGCAATAAATGGATCGCTTACCATTTCTTAGAAAGCGACTGAATTGCAGAGCTTTGAGGCTTGGAGGTAGTAGGTCAACTTGTTGCATCAACTTGACTAGCAAGATTATTGATATTAAGTACCTGGAAAAATGAATAACATGTTTTACATAAGTCACAAGTAACTCAATTAATATGTTTCAAGGTTGATTGAGTGAGTGCACGTGCATGGATAAAGAGAGAAGAACTGCTGGAGCTCCAAGTGCACGTATTGTTAAATATCTATGTCGCGGGTAATATCATTTTAGAACCCTGTAATATATAAAGAAAAATATATAACTACTATTACAAGCACAAATTAAAAACTAGTTACTAAAATTGAATTAACATACTTACAGATTTTACTCCCATCAACTTCAAAAGTGGCTCAGATAGAAAGACAAGCAGTAATGTTTCAAGTATACCCAGAACTGCACCAAACAGCAGTGCAGTTGATGCTGATGGCGGTGTGGCTGTGGTGGCGGTGGTGGCGGTGGTGGCGGTGGTGGTGGTGGTGGTGGCAGCGGAGTGGTGGTGGTGGCAGGGCTAGGGGTGGTGGTGTTACAAACGGTGGTGGTGTTAACTGCCATTTCAGTCCATTTTTCAAATTTACACAATCAGTCCTTTATGTTACAAATTTACACAATCAGTCCTTGTTTACTAACTGACTTAACTGGGTTATGATTTTTGGACTGAAATGGCACCTTTCCAGAACGTGGGGGACGAAAATGGCGCATTTTTGAAAAATGGACTGAAATGGCCAAAGTGACCAAACCACAGGGACGAAAATGGCAGTTAACTCTTATTTAAACTTTTAACCCTTTTCATCTTTTATATAACCCCTATAGTTTTCATCTTTTGCACTGTTAACCCTATAGTTTTCATCTTTTACATATTTGTCACAAACATTTTCTATTTTTAACCCAACACTTTTCCACTTTCAACTTTGGTTCCCTCTACTTTACATCTTTTACAAATAAATCTATATATATTAATAAATGAGATGATTTGGGCCATTTGTCTTTGAATGATAGAGCCATTTTGCTTATGTGGCATCCATTGGTTTAGTGAAGGTTGATTTTGGGAGGGAATTTGTCTAATTCTCAATACACAAACCAGATTTCACAATACACAAACCAAAATATAAGCTTGGACACGGGATCCAGATGTTGTCGGGTCGGATTAATGGGTCCTATATATTTCTTTTTTCTCATTCTTCTTTCACATTACTCATCCACAAACCCTAAAAAAACATAGTTGCAGCTCTCTCTCCCTCCTATCGCCACCCCCAGGATCCCTCATCAGTTCCACAAAATCTCACCTACCGACAATCATCTTCTATCACTTTAATCTAATGGTGTTCTTGATTCTTTAAAGCATTCGATTGAAATTCTCGACCGAAACCCGCTCCGTCAATATAATGTTGGATCCTATATAACTATTATAACCTGTGTACCATTAGAACTTGGAACCCTAATTTCCAGGTTTCTTCCCCTCTTTATCCTTCAAAGGACGCTTATTCAGGATTCAATTTGATAGTTTTCCTCAACAAATCCTTAATCAGGTTTGATCAGTTTCGATTTTTTAATTGTACGCAATTGATTTTATTCAAATTTTGATTCATATTCGAAAACCCTAATTTCCTGATTGCTTTCTGCCGCCTAATTATCCATCCACTGATTTCAGATATGCGTGGAGGATTTGGTGAGTTCTGGTTATTTTAATTCATTAAACTTCCTTTCTCACACAATGATTTGATGTTAGTATTACAGTTTTATCATTTTGTTCAGATTAGGGTTTGTTTTGGTTCAAAATTGTTAAAATTAGAATAAGGTTTCATCTTGATGTAAGTGACAACATGTAATTCAATTATCAATTTAGATTAGGGTTTGTTTTGGTTCTTATTTTTTTCAGATTACGATTGGTTATTCAGATTTTTAACATTACTACTTACCAATGATGCAAAACTTTTTAGAGAAAGCATATTATGGTTCCCCTATTACTAATCAATAATTTTTAGATCTCCTGTTGCTTTGTTTTTTTTTTTTTTTTTTTGTTCATTGATGCAGTTTGTATATAAGTATATAAGGCTATTGTTGTTCCTATCGTATTGCATCAGACGGACAAACAGACCAAGCTTGCCTGAGAAGAAAGAGCACATCTATTGCGTAGACGTGGATGTAATTTCTCACATAGTGTTTAGTAAAGAGGAAGCGTGAGCGCAAAAAAAGAGGTAAATTTGGTGCTTTTATGTCTTTTCGTAATGGAATTTGATCTTTTCTTAGATCTGAAAAACTTTGATGTTATTATTTTGTTGGTAAATCTATTTTAGTTATTGTTTTGATAATCATTATTATTTAGCTAAATCTACCATGGTTGGATTGGATCCAAATGGGAATCTAAAATTGACTGTTTTTTTTCTTTTTTATTCTAGGGTTTTGGTGACATCCCAAATTTGATCCATGACCCGGCTGCCAAAAAGGTATGCATTTTACATTTCGGTTTTATATAAGTTTTTTTTTTTATTTCTACCTATTAAATATTTGATTAAGATTGGGATGATGATCCTTATATCATCAAAACAAAATAAAAAATAGATAAAACCTTTAACAGTTGGACATTTACTCAAAATGGAAGATGCTTTCATCATTTGGTTTGATTATTTTGTCAATACATGTTCACGTCAAAACAAAATAAAAAATAGATAAAACCTTTAACAGTTGGACATTTACTCAAAATGGAAGATGCTTTCATCATTTGGTTTGATTATTTTGTCAATACATGTTCACGTGTGATATTTTGGTGTTGATGCGTTGTTTTGATTTTTGATTTTAATTTTTTCTTTGTCAACTTAGTTTACAATGAAACCAGAATCATAAACTCTTTTGGCTTAATGGGCCTTGGTCTATCAACCTATGTATATATAAAAAAACAACAGTTGTAGAGTAAGTTAAGAACTTTTTATTCATTTTTTTTAATTGTTAAACTTTTTATTGTTCTTTAGCATGATGAACCAAACCAATACTGTCCAAACAACTTCAGTAGTGATACAAGTATCCATTTTTATAGTTGGATCTTCGATTTCGATTTGTACTAACTACTAATTAAACAATGTTGTTTTTGTTATGTTTCTACCCAGCTTCAGAGCAAGTTTGCACAGATCCCTCAATTGTTGATCGAAATAGAGATGGAGACATGCCATGATCTGGCTATGGTTTATATGAAATTAACACAATGGAGTGATATTGGGGCATGTGTTTTGAAATCAGAGACTATTGATTACTACTCGGCTTCTCGATCGCATATCACCGGTTTGTTTTTCCTATGTTGGTTTTCTTTTAACGTTGTAGGCATTTCTTTAATGAAGATTGTTTGTTTTGGTTGATTAGAAATTAGTTAAAAAAATAGAAACCATTGTTTATAACCTTTTTAAGTTTTGTGTTTTTTCTTTGTTTTGGGAAAATCTGTTGCTGGATTATAATTACGGTTTATAGTTTGATGTTGTAACTTCCATTATTTAGATAAGCAAGCACAAAAGGCACCTCACCAAAGATGCTGCACCTGATGTTTGGGATGGATTCGAAGACTTCGCACGTTCACGGTCAAACATTTTTAGTCCAGGTTAGGTTTAACCACCAACGATTTTTTTTTTTTTTTTGTATTTTTATGAAGAAGTTAGTGTATTAAAGTTTTTAAAAGTTGCAATACTAAATTGGTTGATAGAAAGTTGTTCTATGGTAATGTGATAAAACAAATTTTATGTTATATTCGAAATTTTGACTTTTTGAGACTTTACTCACCTGTCTTTTTTGGAAGATTTTCTAAAAGTATATTTTGACAATGACAGCCAATGAGCATGGTGTTGCCTGGTGTTGCTGGGTTCAAGTTATCAGGAATACTACGTGATGGTGTAACAACTACTGATTTGGTTTTGACTGTTACCCAAATGTTAAGAAAACATGGTGTTGTAGGTAAATTTGTTGAATTCCATGGTAGGTAAACTTTGTAGTTATTTGCAAGTGCAAGGTAAAAAAACATTTAGTTACTGATGTGTCCTTTTGTTTTATTTAGTTAGGTGATGGTGTGGGTAAAATACCACTTGCTGACAGGGCTACTATTGCCAACATGTCGCTTGAGTATGGTGCAACAATGTGGTTCTTCCCAGTGGACGAAGTGATGATACAGTATGTTCATTTTCATTTGTGTAGACATGTAAAACGGGTCAATTTGGGTTCCATCAATTGATAACGGACTTTATGAGTAAAAAAACTGGAAAATGATAGCTATCAAATTCTTAAAACCTCATAAAAAGTAAAGATGTTGGAATCATTGTGTTTTACTTCTTCATTCAGGATTAAACGCTCCGTTGAGAATTCTCTGAGGGATGCAAAGTTATCTTTCATCGTTGAAGTTGTAAATAGCTTAACCTGAAAAGAGACAAACTCTACAGTCAATCCATATGAAGTCATTGCTTTGGGAGCTGCAGTTCAGGTAAAACAATCATTAGCAATACGATTTTATGTTACAACATAAGTAATCTGGTGGCGTGGGATTTAATTATTTTGTTTGTTTAGGCTGGTGTTTTAGCTGGAGATGTGAGTGACATTGTTCTTCTAGACGTGACACCATTATCAATTGGTCTAGAAACCTTCGGTGGTGTGATGACAAAGATCATTCCAAGAAACACAGCTCTACCAACTTTGAAGCCTGAGAATTTCTCTACAGCTGCTGCTAATGGGTAAACAAGTGTTGAAATTATTGTTTTTCAGGGTGTTCGAGAGTTTAACACCTGATATACTAACTGGGTGTTAGTAGATATGCCAGTGTCTGATTCACCATATTTTAGCTTGATCGTTCAGTTTTGTTTTTTGACTTTTATTTTTTTCCTAATTTATTATATCTAGCATGATATTAGTACACAGTGACACGTATTTCAGAAGTAGCAAGCAAAGGGGAATTGTAAAATGCTTCACTAATATACTTTTTTTTTCAGATTGTGTTCTCATCTGGACTCATTCATCAATACAATGCCACTGGTCCACTGGTAGAAGATGAAATCGAGAGATGGCGCCCAAAGGTCGTGGGTTGAAGCCGATCAATCTTACCTTGCCACACCTCAATGTATGTATGATACTGTTTCTTTGAATATGTTGTTCTCTATAAGTCTTTGGTTCCAGTTAGATTCGCTGGCCATGTCCGCACAGGATCGTTTGTACGGGCATACTTCAAGTAACCTTTTTAACTAAGCTAACTCTATTCGAATTTTTCAAATTATTAATCTTTTTACCTATAAGTTCCTCGCACAGGATCGATCATAAGTATGTTTTTATGATTCGGTCCTGTTTATCGACATGTGGTCATTGGGTAATTAGATATAGTAGGTATAATTATTTATTGAGTAATTATACACAGTAATCATTCGCAAATGGCATTGGTATCTTTGTGATTCGGGCCAGTTCATTTGGGGTCATGTAAAATGACTGATATTAGCATCCTTCTATTGTAGTGAATGATATTTAGATGCTTTTTAACCTCTTCATTTTACGGCAACGACGGTGGTTGTTTGCGTCACCGACGATATCAATATTGGCGTCGTTGGTTGATGCGGTTCGATTTGTGGATTCCCGGCGACGTAACATGACTTTTCCGGTTGTTTCAGAATTCAGACTTTTGTCGCGGCTATTATCATGAGTCTATTTAAGGAAACAACGGTGCGACGTCAACATAAGGAAAAGTAAAGGGATTACTGGTTGTGGTTTACAACCGTGCTGGTGGTTGGGGTGAAGCTGGCGGCAGAAGTGGTGGAAACCGTGACGGTTTGGCTGGATTCCGGTAACCAGATCTATCCCTTTGTCATTGGATTTTGGGTTTTTTCCCTGTTGTATGCATTATATAATTTGGCATTTAGGCAACATCTTCTTTTGCTTTGCAGATCTGGTACGAAGAGGGAGAACCGTAAAGCATCCATCTTCCTCAAATTCAGGAGACGTTTTTTTTAACATTTTTGCATCTGTTAACATAAATGTTAAATAATTGTATTGATTTTGGTTTTAAAATTTTCTAAACATTTTCTGCATCTGTTATTTTGGTTTTAAATTTTAGTAGGGGTGAAGATGGTGACTTCCGAAAGGTTATTCTGTAAGGAATGTGTTACAGAGAAGTTGAACGAAGAATCGTCTCACCGCTTTTGACTCTGATGGACGGGTTGAAATCCCGTGCTCATGTTATTGTTATGGGTGCAACCAACCGTCCCAACAGCATTGACCCGGCTCTGAGACGATTCGGCAGGTTTGACCATGAAATCGATATCGGTGTTCCCGATGAAGTCGGTCGTCTCGAGGTGCTCCGCATTCATACCAAGAACATGAAGCTGGCTGAAGATGTGGACTTGGAGAAGATTTCGAAAGAGTGACATGGATATGTCGGTGCTGACCTGGCGGCTTTGTGTACTGAGTCGGCACTTCAGTGTATTCGTGAGAATATGGATGTGATCGATTTAGAAGATGAGTCGATTGATGCTGAGATTCTTAATTCGTTGGCGGTTACGAATGATGTTCATTTTTAAACCGCCCTTGGTACGAGTAACCCGTCTGCTCTTCGCGAAACGGTTGTCGAAGTTCCTAACGTTAGCTGGGAAGATATCGGTGGGCTCGAAAACGTTAAACGAGAGCTCCAAGAGGTAGTATTCTTATTTATTTGTTTGATAAATTTTTATTTTTATAAATGATCGGTGATCTAAAATATATTAATCTGTCATGCAGACTGTGCAATATCCGGTTGAACACCCTGAAAAGTTTGAGAAATTCGGTATGTCACCATCTAAAGGAGTTCTGTTTTACGGTGTAGTAAAACGCTTCTAGCCAAGGCTATAGCCAATGAGTGCCAAGCTAACTTCATTAGCATCAAGGGTCCAGAATTGCTAACCATGTGGTTCGGTGAAAGTGAAGCTAATGTTCGTGAGATCTTCGACAATGCCCGTGGGTCCGCCCCTTATGTTTTGTTTTTCTATGAGCTCGACTCCATTGCTACCCAGGTCTGTATCATAATATTATTCATAATAATATAGTGAATCTATTCAAAATAATTTAGTTTTCACAAAATTTTACATTTTGTTGACTTTATTGTTTTGCTTACAGAGAGGAAGTAGTCGAGGAGATGCGAGAGATGCAGCTGATAGGGTGTTAAATCAACTTTTGACTGAAATGGACGGGATGTCAGCTAAAAAGACGGTTTTCATTATCGATGCAACTAACTGTCCTGACATCATCGATCCAGCTCTTTTTATACTTTTATTTGATTTCTGGTGTGGGTCAGCTCCTCTGGAATCGATATTTCCAGCTTTATTCTTGGTTGAATCCCAGAAACTATGCACAGTGGCTGACACCTGTCAGGTTTCAGTTGGGATCAAATGGGTCAGGTTGGGTTTGGTCTTGGAAGCGTCTGCTGGAGTCCCCTACTGAAGTCATGGAGCTGGCGAATCTTATTCAGCTGATTCGTGGCTTTGTTTTGACCTCTGACTTAGACCAATGGACCTGGGTGCACATGATTCTGGTAGTTTTTCGGTGTGCAGCCTCAACAGATCCATCCAGCCAGCTCCCCAAAGCTCTCGGAATTACATGCTTGCTTGGAAAAGTTTGCTTGCTTGCGAGGAGGGCAGATAAGACCGTCTTCCGACTCGGGTTGGGCTGGCCCGCAGGATCATCCAGGTGCCATCCGTCCTTTGTTCTTTGTGTGGTGAAGCGGATGAAACATGTGAACATCTTTTTGTCTCATGTTCGTTTGCGCAATCAGTATGGCAGTTAATAACTCAATGGTGCAAGGTCTCATCCATCCACGACTTCGGCTTCAGAGATTTATTAGAGCTACATCAGTACAGTGGTGGTCCAAAAAAAGAAAAAGAAGGCGTTTGATGCTATAATCCTAACGCCCATATGGTGCATTTGGAGGATGAGAAATGACATGGTTTTTTACAGATGAAGAGCCCTCTCCTCTGGCTTCAATTATGTTCGTTTAATACTTTCAAGACAATACAGCTTCAGATAGCATGTTTATACATAAACACATTCGATTTTTCGGAGACATGATATATTTTCTTTGCCCTTTGCTTGCACATTGGGTCTCCTTGAATCAATGACATCAACAACAATGAGTATGCTTTCATCCCAATTTGGATAGCCACATAATTCATGAATGTACTATGTTTTCTGTATTGTAAATAGGTATGTTATTTGCGTTTCTAAATAATTATAAAACAAGTTTCTTCAATTCGAAACAATTATAAAACAAGTTTCTTTGCATCCCTAATGGCTACAACTTTCAATTCAAAACAATTATAAAACAAGTTTGTGACATAGTTCGATTAATATAAAGTAAATTTCCCTACCCGCGAAGTTCGCGGGTGATAAACTAGTTAGATATAAAGATAAATGACAAAATGCAGTTAACTCTTTAAATAAATTTACCATATATTAATTTAAAAAAAATTCTCCCCTCACAAAAACACTATTCATTTTCTTTTCTTTTAACCCTTTAACTTTTTATTATTTAAACTTTTAACACTTTTCATCTTTTATATAACCCCTATAGTTTTCATCTTTTGCACTGTTAACCCTATAGTTTTCATCTTTTACATATTTGTCACAAACATTTTCTATTTTTAACCCAACACTTTTCCACTTTCAACTTTGGTTCCCTCTACTTTACATCTTTTACAAATAAATTAGATATAAAGATAAATGACAAAATTTGCAGTTAACTCTTTAAATAAATTAGTAATATAATAAATATTACAATCTACTAACAGCTAATTACTTAAGTAATAACCTCCGATCAGTTTCATCACTACTTGGTAATCCACATGGCTGAGATTTCCCAGTTGTGACCCCTTTTTTATTTTTGTTTTTATAAAGATAGTGACAAAATAAACAAACAGTCTAGTATTATAAACCACATTGTATCTGTATCATATATATACACATCTTTCTTAGAAGCCACCATGAAATATTATTGATTGATACGAAAAGTCAAAGCTTAAATAAACTTCTTAGAAGCCACCATGAAATATTATTGATTGATACTAAAAGTCAAAGCTTAAATAAACATATGTTACACCCTAACTTTTCAATGTTTTAAATTCATGAAAATGACATGTTATGTAGTTTTAACAGGTTTGTATTTAGCGTTATCATGGTGTGTTGGAATTGTGTCTTTCCACGGTAGATAAAAGGTTAAATTTAGAAGTATGATTAGAGGGTGAGTGTATTATACTATTATCCATTTGAAAAAATAATAGTAATAGTATATAAAAAAATGTGGCATAATTTTCTAAGTTGAATATTTGACATATTTATGTGTTATTTTCAATGAACAAAACGTAGACCAACAAAAATAACATAAAATAAGCATGAAAAACTTGAGGGTTTTTTTTTTTTTTTTTTTTTTTTTTGACATTTTACAAAGTTTTTAAAAAGTTGTGAGGGTGTAAATGACAATGCTAAAAGTTGAAGGGTTGAATAAAAAAACCATAGGTTGGATGACATCTTTGTAAATTTGGCAAAGGAAAACAATAAAAAACAGAGGTGTGTCTTAGATACTATTTCAAAGACACCCTCTTTTGTGAATCTGAGTGTTCAAGTCCCATGACGAACAAAAGTTGAAATTTAGGAGTACGATTAGAGAGTGTGTATTATCCATTCTAAAAAAGAGAGTAATAATATATGAAAATGTGGCATAATTTTCTAAGTTGAATATTTGACTTATTTATGTGACTGTTTGTTATTTTGACAAGTGCAGCCAAATATAACAAGTACAATAAATTAAGAATATTGATAAGATGCCACTTTTGACATTCTTTTGGTTTAAAATTCTTAGAGTAAACTGCAAAAATAGTTTTTCAAGTTTGGTCATTTTTGTCATTTTAATTTAAAACTTAAATATTTTAATTCTGGGTCCCTGTGGTTTCAATTTTGTTGCCATTTCAATCCAAAATCAAAATCTAGTCAGATTTTTCAGTTACATATATTTTTTGTCTTTTTCCTTCCTTTTAATGAAGGGCAAAATTGTCTTTTAACGTTTTACTATAACAAATTAAAAAAATTGACAATTTTGCCATTCATTAAAGGGAGGAAAAAGACAAAAAAAAAAAAAACTGGTTGTTAACTGAAAAATTTGACCAGATTTTGCTTTCGGCTGAAAATGGCAACAAAATTGAAACCACAGGGTCCCATATTCAAAAGGTTTGAGTTTTGAACTAAAGTGGCAAAACTGACCAAACCTCGGAGAACATTTTGGCAGTTTACTCAAAATTCTTATGTTGAGTTTCCAAGTTTTCCCCAAAACAATATATTATTATATATAGATTGTTAATATAATAAAACACTTAAATATGAACTAAATCTTAAAATACTTTTTAACATTGATAAAATAAATATGATACTTGGTTTGAGTTCTTGTAATAGTTGGTGTAAGAAAAAGAACACAAGATTTTTCAATGATTTCATTTGAGGAAACAATGGAAACTACATTTGAGTTGCCATATGTTTGAAATCTACTACAATGTTTGGATGTTTGGGATGTGTCGTGTGTTTGAATGATCTAGAGTCAAAATCGTTGACTTCCTATTGTTTTCAAATATGGCTCCTTAATTTGAGATAATTGGAGTAAAGATCTAGAATTTGAAGCTTGGGTAGTTGTCATAGTTTTTCACTAGTAGTTTCATATGAACGGCTATATGAAATGTCAAAATATTGTATGGATGGGAACTTTAGGGTATTAAAGGTCGAGATGGTTCAAAAAGATCGAAGATGACATGGATTGAGAAGAGTTTCATGTTATCATACATGAAAATTTAGGGTTGTGATGGTTATCTTATGTGTCACGTGTTGGGTAACAGTGGGCTATTGGGTCGGTCAAGTCGGCCGACGGTCTAAGACCTAAATTTTCAGAAGACCCCTAAAGTTTTTTTTTATAACTTTTATATTATATATTTATAAAAGGCCTAGAAGAAAAAAAAACTATTTACTTATCAAATTCTGCAATGGACCTGGATCTGCTAAAGACCCAAAATTTGAACCCCCTAAAAATTGATTATTTGTTGGGGTTGTGGGACGCTCAAGAAACAGCAGCAATGTCGATGTTTCAGTTTTTTTTTTTTTGTTTTTTTTTTTTGGGGGGGGGGGGGGGGGGGGATTGGACGAAGTGACGACCGGCGTCATCAATTCATCACACAACAATCTTGCATTCTTGCTTACACCGGTCGATGTTTGATGTTCAAAACCAGCCTACAACGGATTTGAATGTAAAATTCTACCTAGGATTAAGTTTTAAGGTTGTTGATGCGGAATTCCCTCAAAAGTGTGGGATACATAGGAAAAAACATTATGATGAGACTTCAAGTGTAGAAGAAGTTATAGTTTCACCCGCGGAAGATTTTAAAATCATTTATTTTTTTATGTATTGTTGATGAAGCTATTGTTTCTCTTGAAACAAGATTCGATCAATACCAAAAATTTGAAAAATATTTGGTTTTACGTTTCCCAAAAAGTTGAACACTCGATGAAAAAAATCTTAAGTCTTGTTGTTATAGTCTTCAAAGGTTTGTGCCACGTCACCAAAAAATAACCAGGTTAGACCTCAGTTGGTAAAGGTCCGTTGATGGGACCATTAGTAGATATTTCTGTAGTTGAAATTATTGCCAGCCAATTACTAATAGTTATGATTAAATCCATTATTCATTTTTTTAAGGGTCGTAATATTAACACATGGGAAAAACTTATTTACACATGGTGTATACGGGCCGTATACTGTTATACGGCCCGTATAGAATAAAAAAAAACAACAAAATCTGTGCCAACAGACTTTGTCAGTTTTTTTTATTCCATACGGGCCGTATAATAGTATACGGCCCGTATACACCATGTGTAAATAAGTTTGCCTGGTCCTATACAATGTATACGAACGTGTATACGGGCCGTATACTCTTATACGGCCCGTATGGAACGAAAATTTGATTTTTCTCAAAGTATTTAAGGGATTTAAGGTGTAAATCACACTAGATATTTTACAGTCGTGAGGTGCTCAAACCTTTCTAAAAGTAGAAAAAAATAAAACATTAACAAGTAACAAAGATTGAAGAACAAGAAAACGTGTCGTATGACTGTAATAAAACGGAAGCTCTCAACGCGGGATTACGGGCATGGTGTTATTCTTTATTTAATATTTATAGAATAAAAGGAAGGGTGAGGCATTTGATGAGAGTTGTAAGGAGTCTGAATCTTCGGTTTCATCAGCCTGTACCGTAGAAACCAAATTCACAACAATGAGTGTGAGTCCATTGTTGTTCGTGAATGTTTCGAATCATCATAGAAGACGTGTCGGGTTCTTCTGCTAGTGGTCGGGCTTACAATGCTCACACAGGGTGATAAACAACGTTGGTTTATTCTCTTTAATCTATTAGAACGATCCTTGTTTTGTCACGTACATGCGTTTAATTCCCAACATACTTGTTTTGTCACGTACATTTCGTAAGAAACTTTTCGTGCACTGAACCTTCACCTCCAATCATTTCCTGGTCAAATCACACACTATAAAGTTTAAACTTATCGTGTATTGCAGTTTGGAAAGATGACCGAATAGAGATCTGAATAACAAACTGTGGTGAACTTGTTTGCGTTATCTACCAACAATCCGTTCATTATCTGTTGTTGTCTAAAACAATATCAATTAACGTTCAGTTGTGTACACAAATTCATCACCGGTTTCTACAGCACAAGCACATACACAGGGAGAATGTTCTCGAAATTGAAGGAAAAGAAAAAATGGTTGCTGATGTTTTTCACTATCAGGATTTTGTTGGTTTGTTTGAGAACTTGATTCCAATGTCCTACTACTACAATCATTCCTACATTATTGAAAATTACTATATCACCCGCCATTCTCTTGCACCTGTATACATTGATTGTGGATTTAACTTGCAAGAATTGTGGATTTCGGTTGGTTCAGATCTCGGAAGTACTGAACAACAGAAATACAGTTTCGGTTTCATCAACCGGCTTTGAAAACCCGACGGAATCTACGAAGAAACTGTTGGATTTGAAGGAAAAGAAAAAATGGTTGTATACTATTATACAATCTTTTTTCTTGAGTCGTCGGGAAAACTTTTCCTCGGGGGAGGGTGAGTAGTATGAGTCTGAGTCCATTGTGGTTCGTGAATGTTTCGAATCATCATAGAAGACGTGTCGGGTTCTGCTAGAAGACTATCAGGATTTTGTTGGTTTGTTTCGAGGTAGGGTTTAGAATGTTTTAAGTATTCTTGGTTCAATACCAACTCTTCTGAAAGACAAGAATACAACGTTCATGTATCACAAGGAATGACCGATCTAAGGCAGAGAACCTGATTTAGATACACAAATTCATCACCGGTTTCTACAGCACAAGCACATACACAATTTGTTGGAAGAACCCGACACGTCTTCTGCTAGTTACTCTTTTCTTCGATTTCAACAAATCTTTCAAGGTCTTAAGTGATGGACAATTGGTTAAAAGATGTAGAAGAGTTTGTGTAGAGATCTTTACTTACAAATTTGCATCATCCTTACGGTTACAAATGAAGCGTTGGGATTCAAGGGTTTATGAGTAAAAGATGTTAGTTTCTTGACAGTATGGTTTCTCGACAAATGAAGTATTATCTGTCCTTGTTGCCCCTTCGGTTGGTAAAAGACATAGGATGGTTTCTAATACAGGCTCTTTGTCAGTTGTGGTTGATTTATAGGAGGAGGTTATGAAACGAATATATGTTTATGCGAATTCCCAACATCCTTGCTTTATTCTCTTTAATCTATTAGAACGATTCTTGACTTGAATTTGTGGATTTCGGTTGGGTCAGAAACTTAACAAGAGAAGCAACAAAAAAAATACAATTGATTACTCGGTCGAATAATGGGTCCATTCAAGTTGAACTTCCTGATGCAATTTTCACAGTGGTACCAATGTCCTACTACTACAATCCTTCCAACGCCTGATTCCGATACAACCCTTGATGTTGAAACCGTTTTACCTCATGAAAAGGAAAGAAAGAAAATTTTTACCATTTTTTACCATATGTATACGGGTCGTATACGGTTTATACGACCGTATACTCTTGGTAAAAAATATTTTTACCGATCGTATACAATGTATACGATGATTGTATACGGGCCGTATATTGTTATACGGCCCGTATACTATGGGTAAAAAATGGTAAAAAAGGGTTTATTCTCTTTAATCTATTAGAACGATCCTTGTCTTGAGAACCTGATTCTGATTTAAACAATGGAATTTGTAGATCAACAGAAATAACTGACAATAACTCGCCATTCTCTTGCACCTGTATACGTTGATTGTGGATTTAACTTGCAAGAATTGTGTCCGTCGCATGATAGAAGACGTGTCGGGTTCTGCTAGAAGACTATCAGGATTTTGTTGGTTTGTTTCGAGGTAGGGTTTAGAATGTTTGAAGTATTCTTGGTTCAATACCAACTCTTCTGAAAGACAAGAATACAACGTTCATGTATCACAAGGAATGACCGATCTAAGGCAGAGAACCTGATTTAGATACACAAATTCATCACCGGTTTCTACAGCACAAACACATAAGCAATGAAGTATTAAAAGATGTTAGTTTCTTGACAGTATGGTTTCTCGAAAAATGAAGTATTATCTGTCATCATCTGTTCATCATTGTTCTTGAAGATGAAGATGAAGAAAAGAGAGTTAACATTCTGATTCAGATTCAGGAAGCAGATGATTTTGTAGTGTTTGTTTGAGAAACTAACAAGGTAAACCTGAATTTTCAGATTTTTAGACACTTACTTGAACAGGTAGTAATGCTAGATGATTTTGGCTGAACCACTACCTATTACAGCACTGTATGAACCTGTGTTTTGAAAATATGCTTTGTTCTTCGTTTATTGGATCGTTCTAATAGATTAAAGAGGTTTTTACCATTTTTTACCATATGTATACGGGCCGTATACCGTTTATACGGCCGTATACTCTCGGTAAAAAAAAAAATTTACCGATCGTATACAATGTATACGATGATTGTATACGGGCCGTATATTCTTATACGGCTCGTATACTATGGGTAAAAATGGTAAAAATGGTTTATTCTCTTTAATCTATTAGAACGATCCTTGTCTTGAGAACCTGATTCTGATTTAAACAATGGAATTTGTGGATCAACAGAAATAACTGAAAATAACTCGCCATTCTCTTGCACCTGTATACGTTGATTGTGGATTTAACTTGCAAGAATTGTGTCCGTCGCATGATAGAAGATACATATCGTCCGTTCAGGTTGAGCTTCCTGATCTTACAATTTGTTGAAAATTGTTGATTTCTGTTGGTTCAGATCTCGGAAGTACTAGCAGAAGAACCCGACACGTCTTCTGTGACAATTCGAAACATTCCGAATAACTAGCAGAAGAACCCGACACGTCTTCTGTGATGATTCGAAACATTCCGAATAACTAGCAGAAGAACCCGACACGTATTCTTCATAGCTATATTCCCAGTCACAAGTTGTTGATACATATCGTCCGTTCAAGTTGAGCTTCTGTTGTGTACCCTTCAATCTTCTTGAGTATTTTTCTAACTTTATGCTTGCATCCACCACAGTGAATATTAACTTTGAGTGAAAGAGTTTGGAAACCGGACGGAATCTACGAAGAAACTTTTGGAATTTGTGGATTCCGGTTGGTTCAGAAACTTAACAAAAGAAGCAACTAAAAAAATACAATTGATTACTCGGTCGAATAATGGCCAATAATCCGTTCATAATCGTCGACGACGTCACTGGGGTTTTTTCTCTTCCAGTTACCAGGCCTATCATCTCCGTCTACATTTGGTTTCCTCAATGAAGAACCATCTTTAATCTATTAGAACGATCCTTGTAACCATCAACCGGCTTTGAACGAGTGTAGAGCACTCGTAATCCTCAACCGGCTTTGAAACCGGACGGAAACTACGAATTGGGTCCGTCGCATGATAGAAGATACATATCGTCCGTTCAACTTGATATAGGAGAGTTGATGTAATTTTCCAAGCATTTTTATCGTGTGTTGTAATTTTAATGAAGCAATGAAGATTGAATATGCAAACCGCATTTGTCTTCTGTTATGATTCGAAACATGCCCACCTTTACCAGAATAGATAAGTGTATCACTCGATCCACCTACATTCGAATAACGCTGAGAATCCACAACGCTTATGGCCAGATTCTTTCCTTCAATCTTGGCAAAATCAATGCCTGCTTGTTTTATTATCACGAAAGTACTGAACAACCGAGATAACAGCTCCGGTATTTATCACCAACTCATCTTTAGTAGTCTTTGCTTCGTCCACTAGAACTATTTGTGTATGCATTCTTTTGGTAGTTAACAACGCTAATTAGAAAAAAAAATCTGTAAAATTAATCATATCGATTGCTATAACAGGGTGGATGTGACACACATAGATAGATAAACTGTCACAGTTGTCAAGACTGTTTGTCGGGTTTCCAATGCTCACACAGGGTGATAAACAACGCTGATACACGTAACATCTAGTTATATTCAGATTTAAACAATGCCCGCCTTAACTGAGATAACGGACATCCATCAAGCTCAAAAAGAAAACTTGTGTTTCCCATAGTCACAAAAGATTGCAGTTTGTATTTCGCATAGCCACCGTTTCCGTAGTAAAAAACGGTTGCGGTTTGTATTTCGCATAGCCACCGTTTCCGTAGTAAAAAACGGTTGGGTTTGCACATTCAATCTTTAATACTTCATTAAAATACCAGTAGAAGAACTCGACACGTCTTCATGTAACGGAGAATGTTCGAAATTGAAGGAAAAGGAAAAGATTTGTTGAAATCGAATTTGACAACTATGACAACTTATTAAAAGTAGCAATCACCTCCAATCATTTCCTGGTCAAATCACACACTATAAAGTTTAAAGTTATCGTGTGTTGTAGTTTGGAAAGATGACCGAACATAGATCTGAATAACAAACTGTGGAGAACTTGTTTGTGTCGGGTTCTTCTGCTAGTTACTCGATCAACGGACTGATCGGTAACGTTACTCTACTTGTGCTCCGATTTAAGCGGCGTGTTCCGATCAATGTTGTTAAAGATGATGAAGAGTTTAGAAACCCTAGAATGATGGTGTTTTTACTGGAAAAAACGTGATACTTGAAAAAACATCCTTATATACGGGCCGTATACAGTTATACGGCTCGTATACATTTGGTAACATCAAAAACCTACCAAAATAATTCCATTGAGCCGTATACGTTTTACAAATCGTATAAACGTGTATACGGCTCGTATAACTATATACGGGCCGTATATAGTAAAATAAAAAAAAAACATTCTCTGCGCATTTTCCTATTCAAAAACATTCTATACGGGCCGTATATTTTGTATACGGGCCTTATACACTAGGGATGTGAAAATAAGATATATGGGGTGTGGG
Source organism: Helianthus tuberosus (assembly GCA_030545235.1). Classification (NCBI taxonomy): domain Eukaryota; kingdom Viridiplantae; phylum Streptophyta; class Magnoliopsida; order Asterales; family Asteraceae; genus Helianthus; species Helianthus tuberosus. The sequence continues at coordinate 11,026,963 of CM060362.1, forward strand.
AATAAGGGGAGCCTTTTTTAATTATAGACACATAGTTAGGTGGTCAATACTTAAAGAAAGGGGCGCAAGCCGTGGCTTCCAGTTGCACTAAAATGTCTCCATCATCATCATACTTAGTAAATCCCACCAACATCACATTAAGGTAGGTTTTGAGGATGGTAAGATGTAGACAACCTTACATCTACCCCGTAGGAATAGAGAGACTGCTTCCAATGAGACCCCCTAGCTCGATAGCAGTTTTGCATCATACCTTGAACATAAGACACATAATACTCAACAATTAAGACAAAGGTCGATTAGTGCACATACCCCAAGCGGGGCATATAGGTCTCTATAAGTTTTCCAAATATAGATCGACAATATATGGTCGAGGATGAAAAACACAACTCATTCTACCCCTTTTACAAGTCATGAGGACAAAGAAGTGAATCAAGAAATAAACAAGATACTAATCATCTAAACATGTATTCAAATAAAACATGCAACCAAATGAAATTACAAACAGAGAAAATTTCTTAATTAAGACGTCGTAACATAAATCATAAACCAGGTTGTAACATATAACTTAAATGTTTCTTTCTATGATGCAGTCTATGAGTATTGATGAGCTTAAATAAAATAAATTTGTGTAACACTCACTCTTGATACGTTTTCAATGTTCAAAAGTCTTACAGTAGGACATATATAGTTTGAATGGTTGTCATATATTTATTTTATTTTCATCGAACAAGTGCAACCAAATTTAAAGCAACACAATAAATTAAGAATATAAGTAACATGCCGTTTTTGACATGCTTTTATTTAAAACTAGGGTCGTAGTCACTTGTGAGTTATGCAGGAATACGGTTGAAATTTGATATGTATCGCTCATCATAACAACAGATGAATAAATTTGTAAAGTTAAACAAAATGATACCTAATGTGTTACATTATTTGCGTTGTAGCTCGGCTTTGAACATCAAAATAAGAGTTAAATGCCATTTTAGTCCCTGTGGTTTAGGTTATCTTGTCAATTTATTCCTAATGTTTCATTTTTCGTCTATGGGTTCAAAAAGGTTTCACCATTGTCATTTTAGTCCACTGGGTTAACTTCATTAATTTTTTCTATTAACAAGAAGGACAATTCGGTCATTTTGACCGAAGTGCCATTCTGGTTAACAACAAAAATAGATAGAGTTAACCCAGTGGACTAAAATGACAACAATGAAACTTTTTCGGACCCACAGACGAAAAATAAATTCTTTGGACAAAACTGCCAAAATAGCTCAAACCATAGGGATTAAAATGGCATTTAACTCTCAAAATAATAAGTAAAGGTAAAACAATATGGTAAATAACAAAGGTAAACGATAGGAACTCGACCGGTTTCGGTGCACTCGTTATACCAAAGAAAAAAAAGTTAAAAAATATGTCCAAAAGGTATTGACACGTTTGTTAAAAAAACTAAACTAGAAATGCAAAAAAGGGTAGGTACAAGTTAGCGAGGCCTATGACTCGCATTAGCATGGCTCATTATGAAACTTCGAGTAAATTACAAGTTTTGTCCTTTATGTTTACATCAAATTGTAGACGCTGTCCTTTTGACCAAAAGTTTACAGGCGGTGTCCTTAACATTTCAAAATCTTGTACATTTTGTCCTTTAGGCCAAACCTGGTTAGAAATCTCAGTTAAAAACTGTCATGTGCAATGCACATTAGGGCAATGCACATTAGGGTAAAATGATAATTTCCCTATCAACTTTTAAACAAATAAACAAACCCAATCTATCAATCTCAGTTCTCTCTCTCTCACTCTTCAACAAACCCCCACCCCCACCACCAGTGTGCCAGCCGCTACCACCACCAGATCACCACCACTATGACAACCACCACCACCAAACAATTAAAAACTATTTACAAAAATACAATCACCTCAGTCCCTTTAAACTCAACCAACCCTCTCTATCTAACAGTTGCAAACATCCAGAAAAAGGGTTTAATCGGAGCACTTGCCGGAACCCTGATTTTTAGCCGGAACTAAACAAAACAACCACTGAAGAACACCCCAGCTTTACACCCTGCCCCAAACTAACCAATCTTAATTATTTCTACTTCAAACAAACATATCTCCGGCCTGACGGCTAAACGTTGCCATAATCGGCGACCGATACGACTTTCCGGTTAAAACAAACCTATCTTCGGCCACCATTGTTGTCGCCTCACCAGAAAAGGTGCAGCGCCGAGCGTCTGGTTAAAACCGTCAGAACAAATCGATTGAGGTATGCATTGTTTGAACTGGTTTGTGATTGGCGGAACAAATCGATTGAGGTTTTTAGTGGTCTGATTTGGTGGGCGTTGGTGGTGATGCGCACAGGTTTTGGAAAGTTTAGAGAGACAAGTTCAAAGAGAGAGAAATTACCAATTTACCCTCGTTTTTAACTGAGATTTTTAATCAGGTTTGGTCTAAATAACAAAACGTGCAAAGATTTTTACAGGTTAAGGACACCGTCTATAAACTTTTGGCCAAAAGAACAACGGTGGTGCAATTTGATGTAAACATAAAGAAGAAAACTTGTAATTTACCGTAAATTACAGTTTTCGTCCTTTATGTTTATATCAGATTGCAATGGATGACCTTTAACTTCAATAATTACAGTCGTAATCCTTTATTTAAAAAGCTCGTTACGCCTTTCGTCCTTTATCACTAACCAGGTTAAAATTTTATGTTAAATCAGATCATGTGCACCTCATGTGAGGGCATTTATGTCATTTTACTCTTGTTTATCTCAGCTATCTCTCTCCCACCATATCCAGCCACCTCCCTTTCTCACTCCCCCACCATTAACACTGCCACAAGCCACAAAAATAAATAATATTAAAACACTTTAAAATTACCCCAAAAAAATCAATTTTTTCTTCCAATCGGTTCTCAATTTCAAACACCCACTTTTCGATTCAACCTTCTTCAGTTTCTTGATCTGCAATTGGGGACTTTTTATATCATATATTAAGTGAAATAATGTTACTAAGTGAGAATCACAGCTGAACATTTACGTGTATGTGTGTACAAAGATAAATTTTAAGAAATTATACAACTTATAGAGGCAATCAGAACACTATTTTAATTGTTTGTTTAAGAATAACTTGTTCATCTAGAAATTATACAGCTCTGTGTTCATCTTTTAAACCAAGATCTGACGAACTAAAGCCATTGTTTGTTTAAGAATTACTGAAACAAATTCCCTATTCATCTAGGGGTGTAAGTAAACCCTAGAAATTCATGCCTTTTGAAATCAAACAAAATAACATACATAAAAGTAAATCAAGCTTTCTTCTCAGTGGTCGTCGACGCTTTGAAGAGTAGACAAGTGGTGGTGGCAGTACATTCGGTGGAGGTGGTTGTATATCCGGCGTGGTGGTCACCGGCGGTGATGTCACAGGTGGTGGTTGTTTTAGTTTAGAGAGAGAGAGAATCTAAAGAGTAAACAAGTGGCGGTGGCGATTTGGTGGTGGTGGCGGCGATGGCGGTCACAGTAATGGAGGTAGGACTTGGAGGTGGTGTTATAGTGAAAGAAGAAAGGAAATGGAAAGAATTGAAAAAGCAGAGAAAGGGAAAGAATTGAAAAGGTAGAGATTGAGGTGGGTTTTTAAATTGGGTTTTAGTTTTATATAATTAAGCTGGTAAAATGATTAAATTACCCTTAACTTATTAGGTTTGACTGAAAATTTTAACTTTGTTAGTGCTAAAGGACGAAAGGTGTAATATGTTTTTCAAATAAAGGATTGTAACTGTAATTATTAAAGTTAAAGGGTATCCAATGCAATCTGATAAAAACATAAAGGACGAAAACTGTAATTTACCCATTGAAAAAGCAGAGAAAGGGAAAGAATTGAAAAGGTAGAGATTGAGGTGGGTTTTTAAATTGGGTTTAAGTTTTATATAATTAAGCTGGTAAAATGACTAAATTACCCTTAACTTATTAGGTTTGACTGAAAATTTTAACTTTGTTAGTGTTAAAGGACGAAATGTGTAATATGTTTTTCAAAGAGTAAATTGCCATTTTAGTCCCTGAGTTTTGTCCAAATTTGCCAGTTTAGTCCAAATAGTTTTTTTTTTGCATCTGCGTCCCTGACTTTTACATTTTGTTGCCATTTTGATCATTTTGCCTAACTCCATCCATAAACCCCATCTGTAACCAGGGGTATTTTGGGGATTTCCTTAAAAAATGTTTTCAGTTGCCATTTTGATCCAATTACAAAAAATCAAAAAAATTCCAAAAAATTCCAAAAAATCTAAAAATAAAAAAAATTCTAAAAAATCATAAAAATTCTAAAAAATTCAAAAAAATCTAAAAAATCAAAAAAATTCTAAAAAATCATAAAAATTCAAAAAAATCAAAAAAATTCTAAAAAAATCCAAAAATCATTAAATGTTTCGGCACGAACCGTTTCGACCCGTACCGTTTCGAACCGAACCGTTTCGACCCGTACCGTATCGAACCGAACCGTTTTGACGCGAACCGTTTTGAACCCGTACCGTATCGAACCGAACCGTTTCGACGCGAACCGTTTCGAACCCGTACCATATCGAACCGAACCGTTTTGACCCGAACCGTTTCTAGCCGAACCGAACCGTTTCGACGCGAACCGTTTCGAACCGTACCGTTTCGACCCGTACCGTATCGAACCGAACCGTTTCGACGCGAACCGTTTCGACCCGTACCGTTTCGAACCGTACCGGGTCGAAACGGTACGGGTCGAAACGGTACGGGTCGAAACGATTCGTGTCGAAACGGTTCGGGTTCGAAACGGTTCGGGTTCGAAACGGTTCGGGTTCGAAACGGTACGGGTTCGAAACGGTACGGGTCGAAACGGTACGGGTTCGAAACGGTACGGGTCGAAACGATTCGGTCCGATACGGTTCGGTCCGATACGGTACGGGTCGAAACGGTTCGGTTCGAAACGGTTCGCGTCGAAACGGTTCGCGTCGAAACGGTTCGCGTCGAAACGGTTCGCGTCGAAACGGTTCGCGTCGAAACGGTTCGCGTCGAAACGGTTCGGTTCGATACGGTACGGGTCGAAACGGTTCGGTTCGAAACGGTTCGCGTCGAAACGGTTCGGCTAGAAACGGTTCGGGTCAAAACGGTTCGGTTCGATACGGTACGGGTTCGAAACGGTTCGCGTCGAAACGGTTCGGTTCGATACGGTACGGGTTCAAAACGGTTCGCGACAAAACGGTTCGGTTCGATACGGTACGGGTCGAAACGGTTCGGTTCAAAACGGTACGGGTCGAAACGGTTCGTGCCGAAACATTTAATGATTTTTGGATTTTTTTAGAATTTTTTTGATTTTTTTGAATTTTTATGATTTTTTAGAATTTTTTTGATTTTTTAGATTTTTTTGAATTTTTTAGGATTTTTATGATTTTTTTTATTTTTTTTATTTTTATGATTTTTTAGAATTTTTTTTATTTTTTTGATTTTTTGGAATTTTTTTGATTTTTTGTAATTGGATCAAAATGGCAACTGAAAACATTTTTTAAGGAAATCTCAAAATACCCCTGGTTACAGATGTGGTTTATTGATGGAGTTAGGCAAAATGATCAAAATGGCAACAAAATGTAAAAGTCAGGGACCCAGATGCAAAAAAAAACTATTTGGACTAAACTGGCAAATTTAGACAAAACTCAGGGACTAAAATGGCAATTTACTCTTTTTCAAATAAAGGATTGTAACTGTAATTATTAAAGTTAAAGGGTATCCAATACAATCTGATACAAACATAAAGAACGAAAACTGTAATTTACCCTACTCTTAAACTTCTCTTCTTTTATATATACACGATTCTTATGTGTTTATTTATTTACATTGCTTTTGGAGTTTCCACGTTTTTAGAAATAACAATACAAGTTTTTTTTTTTTTTTTTGAAAGAGTGAATTGCAAGTTTTGTCCTTTATCTTTAGGCCTTTTGCAGGCGCTGTCCTTTATCTTTAAAGTTGACGAGTTTTGTCCTTTATGTTTCTAAATCCTACATGTTTTGTCCTTTAGGCCTAACCTGGTTAATTTTTTCAGTTAAATCTGATCATGTGCAAGGCACATGAGGGCAATTTTGTCATTTTACCTTCTAGGGACTAAATATGTATAATCTGTTATATATATGGGTTGTTGTGTATAAAACAAAACTCATTAAATCATCATCATCACAGCCTCTTAAACTCATCAGATCATCAGCATCATCTTCAACTTAAAAAACCTGCTTCTCTCTCTACCTCTCTCTCTCTCTCTAACTCTTCTCTTAACCCCTGCTTCTCTCTCTACCCCTCTCTCTCTGTCGCCACCATTAACCACCAACAATCACCTCTACACCGCTGCCTTCATCATCGTCGCCTAATTGTATACACCCATTTCATAACAAATCAAATTAAACACCACCACCAATCACATCACCTGCCACCGTGGTTGGCCCTTTATCATCTACAACCCCTCAACCAATAATCAACAAACAAAATCCCCAAATCAACTCAAGAACCCAGAAATCCCCAAATCAACAAACAAAATCCCCAACCCAACAACCAAACATCCCCAAATCAACTCAACAAACAAAATCACCTGCCACCATCGAGATTCCTTTTGTTCTCTCCACTGCCACCACCATCCTCCACTACTCTCTCACCACCGTCACTGCAAAGTGATTCGGATCTCCTCTGATTTCTCTCACCACCACCGTCACTGAAGGGTAGTTTAGATCAAGGGTCGCATTTCCACAATCAACCTCTGATTTCTTCGAAATGATTCGGATCTCCTCTGTAGTGGTGGTGGCGGTGGTTATAGAGAGATGCAGATGGCGATGGTTGTGGGGGTCGCAGGGGGCAGTTATGATGGGGGAGGGGGCAGAGGTGGTGGTGGTGAGAAAGATGCAGAGATGAGAAAGAGGGATAGAATGAGGAAGGGTTGGGTTTTTTGTGTATATATGGCGATGGCAGGTGGGTCGCCGGAAAAACCGTCGGAGAGATGATGAAGGAAACTTGGATTTGGGGTTGATGTTGTCGGAGTGATGATGAAGGCAAGCACAGAGGGAAACCTCCACCCAGATCTTCAATATCGATTGCAGGAGAGGGTTTTTTTATTTATATGTATGTTATTCAATTATATACACAAAAGTCCCTAAATGTTAATTATTTGCACAATAGTCCTTAGAAGGTAAAATGACAAAATTGCCCTCATGTGCCTTGCACAAGATCAGATTTAACTGAAAAAATTAACCAGGTTAGGCCTAAAGGACAAAACGTGTAGGATTTAGAAACATAAAGGACAAAACTCGTCAACTTTAAAGATAAAGGACAGCGCCTGCAAAATGGCCTAAAGATAAAGGACAAAACTTGCAATTCACTCTTTTTGAAATAACAATAAATATAGAATGTTATTTTATTGATAAGCTTAATTATTAATTAAATATTTCCAATTTGGTGGTGACACGTGCATTACTATTATCTATATAACACTAGGTTATCACCCGGGTGCTACCCGGGTTCGAGAAAACTATTAAGATAACTATAAAGTGTACAAATAAAATAAAATACAAAGTCTCATGTTACATAAATTAGTGATACAATGGATACACAATTTAAAGATAGTCGAGTCCCTTTGAAGATGCATATCATTCGAATTACCAAAACCTCCCTTTGAAGATGCATATCCTTCGAATTACCAAAACCTTTCCCTTAGTAAATTGAGTTCCCTCTACAAAAAAAAAGAACCAAATTATAAGTGTTTAAGTATATAATATAAACTTAAGTGTCGATACTATATAATATAAACTTTGATGTCGATACTAAGCTTGCCTAAGTAGTATTGCCAGCGGGTATTGTACCTTTTAAGTCAATCTTGTACTTTGTCTCATATTTGTCGTCTTTTAAAATGTAAGGCATTTCATCTGTATATTAAGAGATCAAAAGATGTTGTAAACTATTTAAATAATATGTACATAAAAAATGCCAAAAAGCCACATAACTCACCCACAAAATTGACCTTCTCTTAAGCTTTCTTTTAGCCAAACAGAAGATATATCCCAAGCTCCAGTTGATCGCGTTATCCATATAAATGTTTCTCGATAATTTATGATGGTAAAATACGGTTCTGACTTTTTTCGTTATTACATGTGTGCTAACTCTTCCATCGGATGTAACCGGGCCACCAAGATCCTCCATTATCAGTCATCAACAACAACAACATTGACCTTAAAGAAAGCAATTAAGAGAATATATAAAATAAATATAAACAATTATAAATTCTTTACTTAAATCTGTCATGCAGCTCGTTAACTACATCCGTTTTTCTTTTTTTCTTAACTTAAAGGGCAATTCGGTCTTTTTCACTTTATTTACAAGCATTTAGCATAATATTCAAAATACCCTTACTAAATAAAAAAGACGAAAATACCCCATGGCAAGATTTCAAAACTTTTGGATCCAGATGCGGGAAAAACAAACCTTTGGAAGAAAGTCACAAAACTGACCAAACCTTAATGCCGAAAATGGCATTTTACTCTTGTTTTAAGTAGTTGGGTTACCTTAATGTGAACTTTTGAATACTTGAGTGGGGCTATGTATACATTATCCTACATAGTTTCAAACTTTCAATATATGGGTGGCATTAACATCGAGAAGTTGAATACTTGAGTTATCCCTATATATAATTTAGAGATACAAAAAATATGTGAAATCTATAAGAGGAAAACTTTATACGGCAAGAAACAGTTACATACAATATTTGGGTAGATGCGAGACACATCAGGAATATGTCTCCATGGGCCGACGTGAGAGGTTTAGAAATGTGTCCAAAACTCTTGCTTTTTATCCCACAACGTGATGCCAATACAGCTGCACGCATAAGAATATAAACAACCAAGCTTGTATGTTGCGTGTTGAATCCAGTGAGGAATATCGATGGTCCGGCTATTGTCCCTGCTAATGGAGCCCTCCATCTTGCTGTTCTGTACATCGCGTATTAGAAGTCAAAATTAAGAGAAATAACATGAAGCCAACAGATTTTGAAAATTTTGGTTCTCCAGTATGAGATATATGTATGTATTATACATGACTTCTCTACTCAAAGGATCCGGGCTACAAATTTTGAATAGGTCAATATACGAAAACACAAATGCTGCACTTGGTAGTGCATTTTACCTTTGATCCTAGTCAGCAACCTAGGGACGGCAATTCTTGACACGATCCGAAACCCGACCCGAACCAGACACGGATAAAAACAGGTTTGTGTCGACTAACACGACTGATTTAAAAAATAGGTCGGGTTCAGGTTGACCCGTATTAAAAACAGGTCGGGTTCGGGTTGACCCGTTAACCCGTTTAACTGTTTAGAAAAAGAAAACTTTTATATTTATGTCTTTGTTTGACCACCATAACATTAAAGTTCACTTTGTTTCCCCTTACATGATTAGATGAATCCTTACTACATATATTAATCAACTAAAAGCAATTTATAGCTAAAATGAAGAGAGAGAAAGAGAGGTGCCTTTGGTGTCCTCTCAAAGCAGCTATTAACTCATCAACTGAAACAAATGTCCCAGCGAAAGTGCCAAGAAAGAGACCATATCTGACTGTTTCTTTGAGTGCCAATGTAAAATCTTGACCACCAGAAGCCATCTTCACCTTCCTGAACCAAAAATATCAATATGTAAAACTTGTATAAATGACCCATATTCCCTAGCTATGTTCTAACATAAACTATAACTTTTATCTTCAAAGTAAAGATGACAATGACATAATTTTCTAATAAAACAGAACCCAAAGAATTGAAGTAAGAAAAAAACTCAACATATTCCCACAAACCATGAAAATATATTTTCTTCACCCTAGCAAATAGTATTTTCTATGTGAGACTACTATGAAAAACACGACCTCAAGAACTTAAAAGACTCCTGCCAATATTCTTACAACTTAAGTAAGCTAAATGAACAGTAAACTGCAAAATGGCCCCCACAAATTCCTAAATACCAAACAACATCCTATTTCCTAATAATTTATTTTCCTTCCATTAATATCAGATTTAGGGTTTTTAGATGGCTTGTATACTTGGGGTCATAAAATGGGGCTTCACTAATGAAAAAAAAAATTAACTCGCATTTTTTCCCTCCCAAAACCAGATCTAAGAACTTCTCATTGAGTGCCACATCAACCCATATTATTTTCATTTATATAATAGATAAGATTACCTTTCATCCTCTATTGGTTTCTTTTAATTATTTGAATCAAGCTGCATCCATGAGAACGAATGAACAATTTAGCATTTTTTTGATAAATGCAATTAATTTTTATATCAAACTAATCAAAGCTTTTAGGAAGTTTTGTTGGGGGCATAAAACCTTAGACCTATTAACATGGCAAATGTCTCTTTTGTTCTATTGAAGTGTGGAAAATGCTATTAACAGTCCTAGGAGATATAGATTTTATACAATTCTTTTATGACTTCAAACCATTATGATGTAATATATACAACCTAATATAACATTTGGATGCAAGAAAACACCTGCTAAATATACTATACTAAATATAATATTCTATCATTGATGCATCATCATCATCATAATCATCATACTATTCTGTCATTGATGCATCAGCATATATTAATCTGTTAATCTACCAGAATTTTTTCCTACCTTAACCTCACATAATGACTGCCCTAAATAACATCATATATAACCAGATTATATTATAAAAAAGAGCTCAACCAAATAAGATTTTGATCAAGATACTCAAATTAGTACCATGTAAACCCAATATTTGTCTGATTTTGACTTGGGAAAAGTCTTAGTCCACATTCCACCACCAGCACAAAGGGGGCGACCTGCCATTTGGGCTCTATTATGTTTTTGAAACAATGGAGGTCTGTTCCTGCAGCCAACCTACAACATAAACACAAATGCTAATTTCTAGTAGTCCTCGAAGAAGTTCAAAATTAGGGGAATCGAGAAACCTACCATTCGATTTAGCCTCATTATTGCTATGGAACCTAGCCTCTCTGCGAAAGCAAAAGCAAAATCACTATTAAAACTATAACCAAACCACAATTACTGGACTGTAAAATTTTTTGATTAAAAAATAAACACTTACGCTGGTTTAAACACGGGATAGAAATATCAAATGCGATTTAATTAAGATCCATAATCACAACATTAATCAAGAAACCATTATGAATTCAAGAAATCATGGTAAATAAGATATTTACTCACCTGGGTTTGATGAACTGCAGCCCCAATTTGAAATCGTAATGACTTTTGTGATGCTCCAAAATTGACGATTCTAATTAGGTGAATCCAAGAAAGCTGCTATTGTATTGCTCCAATATCGGCTGCCATCCTCTGCATCAGATTCAACCATAGGAGATACATAGGGTTTTAGAAGAAATCAATCTAGTTAATAATAAAGGATATAGTAGTTGAAAAATTCACTTATATAAATAGATTAGAAAAAGGCACACCGACAAAATGGAAGCAAATTTCACACTTTTTTCCGACTTTGGCAAACATAGATTGATTAGTGGAATTAAATAAAGCTTACGAAAGGATTTGCTGATGCAAAAAAAAAAAAAAAAACCCCAAGTATGTCCATCACGTGATAAAACATCATGAACTCGTATATAGAATCAGCAGCAACATCGAGCTCGATGAACCCCGTCTCATATCTTCCTCATTCTTCAATGGCTTCTCAATCAATAGGCATTCTGAAATTAATGGGAAACAAAACTTACCAATCAATCTATCCCAACCACCAATAAACGAAGAAAAACCCTACAAATAATCAAATAAAACTTACTGAAATCAAATAGATTCTAAATGAGATTATTATGATACACTTAAAGGAAACCCTAAAAACCAAAGATTAGATTAAAATAAAAGAAGACTAAAATATACAATCTGACCTTGATTGTGGACAAAATCCGATGATGATTCCAAAACCACAACCAATGTCTTGAGTGGACTGGATTGTTTGTTATAACCCGACCTTACAATAAGGGTGTCATTAATTTGCAAAACAAAGATTGATGGATTGGATTATCATCAAATGAAATAATCAGCAAATATAAGTTACCCAAAACTATACCTTGATTTGGGCGAAACAGAGTATGGGATTAAAAAAACCCTAATCAATCAACAGACTATTGTTTAACATGAAATCAAAGAAAGAAAAGTAAAATGATTCATCAGTCCATATCTTTGATGTTTATTATATATAATAGATAATAGATTAATAATATTAATAATGAATGACTCGAATTTATATTGACCCATTACATAATCTGCCTAACTCACAAACCTTAGTTACATGACCAGGCGTACCAATACAAAAAAAAGGAAACATAGCTCTTCAGATGTTAAGATATGGGGTACATCGACTATTAACCTACCCCAAGCAGAATAACAATTGCAATGAATTGGTAATCTTACATCGACTATTAATCAAAGTGATACAGCTACAAAAAAATGAAGTGCCTATTATATCATCATGGAATTAGTCCTATCTCATTTTTATCATCTATCGGATCTATAGATGGCAATTTGATCGATTTAATATGAATTATCTTATTAATTTAAATAACAGTTTTGTTTAATAATACCATTGACTATAAAACAACTACAAAAGATGTTCATAGGTCTAATCTGCTTAATCAGACCCGATCATTTGACTTACAGAATCATGCGTCAAGTAAGTATCTCGCAGTAATCACAACAATACCTACAAATTCAAAAAAAAATTGGGGAATTCAAGTCAATTCATTCATAATAAACATCACGTATCAAATTCAATTAAAAAGAAACATCAAAAGAATTTCAAGTTACAACAGTATATCGATGACAATCTGGTAAATGATAGAACAATTTAACCAAACGATGAACCTGATCTTACCGTTAAGACAGCAATGGCTTCGTTTCCAAGAGAGGGGGGAGATATAGATCGAGATACATGGATCTGAGAGAGACAATAATCAACAAAAACAGTTAACCGAAACCCTAAAATCTTCAACTTCGTTACAATAAAAAAATAAGAAAACTAACATAATCAACAATCAGATTGAAGTTGGTTGAAGGAATCATACATGTGATTGAAAGGAATCATACCTATAATCAAAATCGGTTATCAAAAAGTGAAATCAACATAGATACAACCCCTATTAACTAAACAGATTTGGGTACCTGATTATTGGATCATTTGATGAGAATACGATTGATCCAGAAGAGCGAGATGAAGGAGGCTAGGGTTTAGAAAGAAGCATCCTTTGATTTGGGTCAGAATAGCGGTGTTGAATGAAACGAATGAAGGATTCACGATGCTCAGACATTTATCTTATCGATATGGAATTCATTAGGAAAGACATGTGAAGAGATGATCAGTTGCTTGCAATGGAGATGGAGAATGGAGATGGAGGCTCTCTAGGGTTTTGGAAAAGAAATGCATATATCGTACAAATAAAGTCAGGTCAAAATTAAAGAAAACGGATCCCGCGTTAACCCATATACACAAATTCTTATGACCCGAATTTTGGAGCCAAAACCAATTTCAAGAATGCCTAAGGTGATGCCACCTCATTTTCCAAGCCCTCACAACATGACACATCAGCCCTTATTTATCATGTTTATATATATATATAGATTTGCCAACTCACATGAACAGTTTTTTTTTTTTTTTTTTATACTTTTTAGCCTCTTTGGACCAAACCAATTTACGCTTTTGCCATCAGTTTAAAATTCGAAAAAAAAATTGCTTTTGCCCTCGGTTCGTTATAACATTTGCCAACTCGCATGAACAATCTTTTTTTTTTTTTTTTTTTTTTTTTTTTGACTTTTTAGCCTCTTTGGACCAAACCAATTTACGCTTTTGCCATCAGTTTAAAATTCAACAAAAAAATTATGCTTTTGCCCTCGGTTCATTATTACGATTTTGCCCCGTTTAAGTTTACAGTTTCACCATTAGTTTTGTTTTCTTCATCCTAGGTAAATTACGATTTTGCCCTCAATTTAAATTTACATTTTCCTCATCGTTTTTCATTGCTCTCTCAGTCAAATTACGATTTTGCCCCGGGGGTAACTACATACACAAGATGGAGGAGTAGTACCAGGCAACTGCCTGTAACTCCCCCATTGGCCCAACGAATTTACGATTTAATCACCAATTTAAAATTGCGATTTTACCAACATTTCAAATTAACGTTTTTACCCCGAGTTCAAAATATAATGATGCTTTTGCCCACAAAGAAAAATTACAATTTTGCCCTCGGAAAAAAAATACGATTTTACCCCTTTAAATTAACGTTTTTTGTCCTTCTCTGCTTTATGTATATATTTAGTTATTATTGCGCGAAACTATTAAGAAAAACTTTCGCAATTCAGTTGATTGTATGAACATTCAAATATAGTTAGTGTCTCGGGTTCGAAACCCTTCATGGGAAAGAAAATTTTTTATTACCTGCTGCCAATTTTTTTAAAACTAAAATCTTTTTAACATGCCTTCTTCTTTCTACAGTGTAGCACAGATTAGGGATGAATATTTGGTACCGGGTATATTCGGTACTGGTACCGGTTATCGGTACGGTACCGTTATTTACAGATAAAACACCGGTAAATACCTATACCGGTACCGAACCGGTGTATTCGGTACCGTTACCACTTTTCCCCCTTTTTCGGTACCGGTACTTTTGGTACCGAACGGGTACCGTGCTCATCCCGTTATATAACAAAACGAATCGATAACGTTTGAATTACCAGCCGCGTAGTGCGGAGAATGAATTTTTATAACCAACCGGTACGGTACCAATATTTATGGGTAAAACACCGGTAAGTACCAATACCGAACTGGTGTATTCGCTACCTGTACCACTTTTCCCTGTTTTCCAGTACTGTTACTTTTGATATCCGGTTCGGTACCGAACAGATACCGTTCTCATCCCGTTACAAAACGAAACGAATCAACAACATTCGAATTCCCCGCCGCGTAGCGCGGGAAATTCCACTAGTATATTAACATTTTAAATAGGTTCTTGGATACAGTAGCCAAAGAGCCCTTCTTTTTCATCACAACTACAAAAATGCCATTTCTCTAATTTCAGTCAAATTTTCTCATCAAACCAAACATAGACAATGCGATGTATTTAATTTCTTTTTATTTTTTTGTTCATTAACATTTTTGTTATTTCATGTAGTGTGTTTTATGTTTGGTCACTCATGTTTGTAACATTTATGTTTAGATTTGTAACTTTTGTCTTTTTTTTTCTTCGGTTTTTAGGTTAAGCTTTCTTAATAAATTTGAGTTTGTATATACTTTACGTCAACTTGGGGTATGACTTTGTTTTTTTACCTACGTTTTACATCATGTGACGGTGTAAATTGAAGTTTTTATTTTACGATTTTTTGTCGTTGTTTACTTATTACATAGCATGATTTTACGACCCAGTCCCGCAATACGGGGATTAAACTAATAGTGTTTTTATCTTGTAGTGAATAAAATTTACATGTTAAGTAACTCAAATTTTGTATGTTTTTCTTTGCCCCTTTACATGTTAAAGTTTTGTCGGTAAAAATTCGGGGTTATCTACATTTTACGCTAGCTCGTGGAATAAGTTTGCGTTTGCGTTTGTCTTTGCTTACGTTTTAGTCACATGGCACTATAAATTCGCATTTTTGTTTTATGATTTTTTACGATTTTGATCGTCGTTTGCTTACTTTACTATTTTGCATGGTTTTAAGAACCCTCTCCCCCAGGGTGGACCAAAGTTTTGGCTAGGGTGGGCGGGCAACCCCCTAGAAAAAAAAAATTAGTGTATTTTCGAGGTAAAATTACCGACTGCACCCCTTGAAAATTTGGGTAAACCCTTCGTGCACACCTCCAGAAAATAATTACTGGGTCCGCCACTGGACCACCACCACCCCACCCACCGCAACGCGGGGGTTAACCACTAGTTTAGAATTATAGATGCAAGAGATTAACATTAGTGGTTAAACAATTAATTATTTAAGTAATAGTAATAATCTATCAAATAAATAACTAGTTGGTTGCGGCACGTGTCAGTTGTCACCATTTAGTGAACCCAGTTTTTTATATTTATTGGTTTAGAAAATTCTATTTAATTAATATTTCCTTTATTTAACTTTTATAATACACGTGTTTATAATATAACCTAGTAATAAAAATAAGAGTTAATTGCTCGGATGGTTTCTACGGTTTACCATTTTTTCACCTTTAGTCCCCATCTTTTAAAATAGCATGTTTGGTCCCTATGATTTGCTCGGTTGTTACTCGAATAGTCCCCAGAGTAGATGTCTAGCAGTTTGCTCAGTTAAGTTGGTATGAAATTACTAAATTACCCTTACAATTAATAAACAATAATTAAAATATTAAAAGATATATAAAATAATTATGTGTGTGGTCTCCACTCCACCCCTCACCCAATCAGCCCCTTCCCACCATCTATGTGGGACCCACCCACTACCACTACCACCATCACCTTCAACCTCATTCACCCTCCACCATTACTATTATAATCACCGCTCACCGCCAAGAACTCCGGTGAACACCTCCCATCAAGCTTGAAAATTTCTGAATTCCCACTGAAGATTTCACCTTTAGATCTTGTTTCTTGATATGGGTGTCTTTCAAATTATGTTTTTTTGGTTCCTGGGTGTCAAACAATAAAACAAGAAGATTGCAATTTTGAACCAAGATTCTTGTACTAGCCATCCAGATAATAATAATTTTCAGTTAATATATATAAGTATTCACAAAAAATTCATAAAATAACAATACAATATTTGCTTCTAACACGCATCTCTCCTCTAAAAACTCTTAGATTTTGGGGAACTTCATTGGTCATAGGTCAACACAACAGCAGTGATGTAATGGCTTATAAAAAACATGGAACTTGAATTTGCACAAGATTGCAGTGAAGCAATGGCTTATAAATGTGGCTGGAATTATTTTCGGAGTTTTGTTTTTCGGCGGCCATAGTTTACTAACCATTCAGGCGAGTTGCAGGTTTTCGATACTGGCGAGTAAGTAATGAAGAAGAAAAAAATAGAGATGATGGGGCATCGATACAGGGGCTTGACGAAGAAGATGAAGACAAGTATTTGTTGAAGTGGCTAAACAACAGTGGTGTGGTGGCAAGAATGAATCAGACGACGATCGATGATGGGGACGAAGATGGAGTACGAAGTTTAAACTAATTTGGGATATTTTTGTTCTTAATTTAATATACATTTTTTAGTAAATTCCATTTTTGTCCTTTATGTATTATCTGAATTTTGAAACGTGCCCTTTAAAAGTTTTAGTTTCAGTTTATGTCCTTAAATCACATGTTTTATATCACTTTAAGTCCTTTACACCAAGCTGAGTTAAATTACTCAGTTAGGTTTTATATAAGGCAAGGGCAAAAATGGTATTTTATAAATAAACTCCTAAAATTTAGAGCACAAACTGTTATAACTATAAACTCCAATGTGCATCTTGAAACTCCCATCTGTCTTATCATAGTCATCTTCTTTCCAAGATCCAATCCAAAAGCAGACTCACAAGAATGGTTTCAGCTTCCATATGATCGCGATCTACCACTTCTGTAGCTTCAGTTTCGTCTTCTTGTAATATTTCGTTGTTTGTCAATTGATGATTCTTCTCATTTTCGTTAGAATCATCAACTGTTTCAGCGTCTACATACTCGGTTTCTACCACTTCGCTTGTTTTATTTTCTTCTTGGATGACATATGAGTCATCGTTTTCAGCTTCATCCTCAACAAATTCTTCACTAGTCGCAGACACATCTTGTCTACCATCATCATAACATCTCCTTCTTTCAATCTTTCCACCAAGAAAACCGGTTCCCTAATCGGACCATATACAACTTCAGACAAACTTAAACCATAAACATGATTAAGCGAACCGTTAAAACCCAACCCGAATCTAAGCTATGCGATGGGGATGGGGTATTCATCGAACATATCGCTTGTGTCATTAACACAAGCGCAATCACTACGCCTACCGAGATTGTACCTCAAGAACTTGGGCCTAGGGGAAAGGTAATTCTTAACAGGATCATAAGGTTTTGACCCAACAAAATCTCTCTCCACATCATCATCAGAATCAACAACCGAACACTTCATGAGTTTCGACCCGAAGTGTTGTTCGACAGCATCTAGGGTTTTATTCCTTTCACCCAAGATTTTCTTTTTAGGGACAAAAGCTTTATTAGCTGCTGATATGGTGGGACTCATGAAATTCCTACTGGGTAATTGTTTTTTTCTAGGGCTTTTTAACTTGGAAGCCAATTCTGGGTTCAATTCATTCTCATTGTCTGATTTGTTTCCTCCTGCATTTATATGTCAAATTGTTAGCTATCAAGGAAAATAAACTCAAAATTGTACAAAAATAGCAAATTACAGCCGCAATTACATTATATGAATTGTAAAACAAGTAAATCGTGAGAATAGAGGAATATAGAACACACCTAAACAGGGTTTGTTGAAATTATTATCCATATCAGAAGTTGAATTGCAGTGATGAAACAAGGTGAAATACCAGTAATACCCTTGTATTAAATAAACCTAACTGAGTAATTTAACTCATTTTGGTGTAAATGACTTAAAGTGATATAAAACATGTGATTTAAAGACATAAACTGAAATTAAAACTTTTAAAGGGCACGTTTCAAAATTCAGATAATACATAAAGGACAAAAAATGAAATTTACTCTACATTTTTTAATTAAAGATGGCCATCTGTTTCTTTAATTTTATTTTTTTTTATCATTAAGGGTAGTTAGTAATTTCATACCAACTTAACTGAAGAAACTAGCAAACATCCACCCTAGGGACTATCTGAGTAACGACTGAGCAAACCATAGGGACCAAACATGCTATTTTAAAAAGGTGGGGACTAAAAGTAAAAAAATGGTAAACCACAGGGACCATCCGAGCAATTAACTCTAAAAATAACATAAGTTTCTGTCACACCCCAACCGATGGCGGAATCATCGGGGCGTGACACTGAGCGAAACAGATTGTCCAGAAGTTTCCATAACAACTATCATTACCATTTAATTAAAGCAATACGTCCCATACCGTATCATAAATAGTCAACAAGTTATTACAGATAACATCAAAACAAATATTCTGTTCCGACAACTCAGATTTAAATAAGTAGCAATTGTTTATCTGCTTCTAGAGACCCCTAATAAGTTATCTACAGACAACTATTTGTTGGGCTCTAAAGCTTTATTCTAGCTTCCATTTCCTACCACAAATGCGTCCTAAGCACCTGTCACATACGTTAAAATAAAGTCAATACATAAAATGTAAAGGTGAGCATACAAGTTTGATAATAGCATATAGAGTTCGAATTCGTTTACGCATAACCAGCACGTACACATAGTGAAATGAAGCACGTTAGTTATCGACATAGATCCATCGATACCAATGACTGCGGGTTGACTGCCCGAGGCAGTTCGCAATACATGATTACCACCGTAATCCATGCAAGTAAAAGATCCTTAACAACCCCCGTGTAAACGGGTGCTGAGTCCAAACTATAGTACTATCGTTGCCAAGGCAGGTAGACAACATTCCATGTGTAAACATAACAAACAAGCATTCATAAGCCACGTATAACATGCATAAATGGTTTAGCGTTAAAATAGCTTGAGTAGTGTGATTGTTGTAGTTTGAATATTCGTAACGTATGTAACACCCAAAAGTGCTAAAGCAAAAAGGGTTCGAGTATACTCACAGCGATTGTGGATTGAATGGAGAGCTTTACAGCGAGTATGGTTAGCCTGAATAGATTTGATAACGTAACGATAAGTGGCGCGTAAAACAATACAAAGTGAGAGTGGGTAGGATAACTGATCGTGCGGATCAGCTATCCGTGAGAGGAAGTCATCCGTGCGCATGAACTATCCGTGCGGATGGTGATGCGTGCGGATGGTGATCCATCCGGATAAGCTATCCGTGCGTGCGAGCTGTCCGTGCGGATGGTAATCCGTGCGGATTAGTTGTGCGTGCGGATGGCTTATCCGTACGGACAAGTTGTTTGTGCGGATAAACATTCAAGTGGATTGTTTCTTCCTAAGTGTGAGATGTGTTTGTGTATGATGGCTTGTGCTTTGGAGTTTTCGTTGTAGCATTTAGAAAACACATAAGTGTTTCTACCTTTCAAGCCGGTCGCGCGGATGACAATCCGTGCGTATGGTGGTCCGTGTGGACAATGGTAATCCGTGCGGACGGTCTGTGCGCGCGGGCAGAGACAATCCGTCCGGATAGCCTGTCCGTGCGTACGACTTGGCCGTGCGGATGAACATTGTTTGAATTTTATTTTAAGGCCTTAGTATCTCATGATCCGAAGAGTAATCCATTCAGAGGTCGTCCGTCTGGATTGCTCATTCGTCGATACTCAAACCTTGTTTGGAAAGTGGGTCCCAAGGGTAGCTCGTCCGGGTGACAACCCGTCCGGATGACCTGTGCGTGCGGACAGTTAGTCCGTGCGCACAGCTTGTCCGTGCGGACAGCTTGTCCGTGCGGACAGTCTCTGGTCTGATCGTTCCGTTCGTCTACTCTTGGTTTCTGTTGTCGTTTATCGAGACGTTCTGATTTTGTGACAACCACTTGGAATTGTATTCTCACCCGCGTGACTAGACCGGTCAGGAATCACCCTAACTTGGCTTGTCGCGACTCAGAATGGTCATTCCGGTTGACCCCGAAATCAGGTGTCTGTTGGGTAGAATTCCAGATCTAGGACTAGTGCATCACTATTACCGAGCAGAGACTAGAACCGATCAGATTCGTACCGATCCTAAGGGTAAAAGAAGGAGAGAACTTAGGTTTATTTCTTTCAACTCTTTTATCCTTAGAAAAGTTTAGATTTAGGTGAAGTTCTTGTGAAATCATATGGAAATCGTTCAGATCTGAGATATTCTTGGTGGAATGAGGTCAAGCTTGAAGCTCATAAGAACTCCATGATGACGTCACCCGAGAATACCTCAAATCCGGATGATTTCATGGTAAAAAGTGAAGATTTGAAAGATGGAAATGTGTAGAATCGTGTAGTGATCAAGAATGTACAAGAATTAGTGCAAGATCTTACCTGGATTGAGAGAAATCTGAGAAAAAGTGGAGGATGCGTGCGGTTCGGACGTCACTTGCCAAAAGTGGAAAAGTTGGAGAGTGACCCGTGTATTTATAGGATGCCAAAAAGGGAAAGGGTGAGCCGTGCGCATGGCACGTACCCGGATAGGCTATCCGCGCGGATAGGTCATCAGTGCGGATTGGCAATCCGTGCGGATCGGCAATCCGTGCGGATCGGCCATCCGTGCGGATGCCGCCTGCTTTGGTGCGTTCGGTGCGATGTTGCTTCGGTTTCGATTTGCGAGCGATTCGATAGGGTTTCCTAGTCAAATTACTTTCAGTCCCCACTACTTCTTATATGGTTCGACTCGGAATTCGGGTTCGGGTTCGTTTACGTTCGAGTTAGGCTTCGAGTTCGATTGAGTTCGCTTGATTATCACAACATAACATAAAATAAACATGCACATGTAGCACGTAAAGCACACACACACGTATAAATGACAAGTAAAGTACATAGTTCGAGTTACGGTTCGATGTCGATTTTGATTAGCATAGCTTGATTAACTTTATCGCATTGTTACTTCCTATCATTCACAATCGTAGGTCGATTGAAATACGGTTAGCATGATTCGATTATTGTAATGAACGACACTTACTCCACATAATATAAATATAATAAAAACATTTCTACGAGTCAAGTCGTGCGAAATCGGTCGTTGACTTTGACCTGGACTTTGACTTTCACTCATGAAAACACGGGGTGTTACAGTTTCGTTTGAATTTTTAGTGAATCCATTTAGACTAAACGGAGGGGAGCGTGGTTTCCGGCGTGGAGGCCTCAACCACGCCCGCACACCGCCCCATGCTTGGTGTGGTGGTTTGGGCGTTGGAGTCTTCACCGACGTGGTGAAGAAGATGGTGATGAATTTTGATTGGGTGGTGGATTTTTATTTGATTTTCTTTTTTATAGAGTAAAATGCACGGATAGTCCTTGTGGTTTGGTGAAATTTCACCTTTAGTCCCCAACTTTTCAGAATTACACTCTTAGTCCCTGTTGTTTGATAAGTTGTTACTCGGATAGTCCCTAAAGCGGATGAAGGTTACTTGGATAGTCCCTGTGGTTTGACAAGTTGTTACTCGGATAGTCCCTGTGGTTTGACAAGTTGTTACTCGGATAGTCCTTGTCATTTCACACCCACTTAACCAGAAAACTAACCTCCATCCGCTTTGGGGACTATCCGAGTAACTTGTCAAATCATAGGGACTAAGAGTGTAATTTTGAAAAGTTAGGGACTAAAGATGAACTTTCACCAAACCACAGGGACTATCCGTGCATTTTACTCTTTTTATATATAAAATAAATATTAAAAGTGTATGTCACGTGTCACACAACCCCACATTTTCATGTCACGTCCCACTCAGCCTTTTTTGCATCACACTACTATTCTGACATGTGTTAACGTACCTGTCACATGATGCTTCACGCCCCTTTTCATGTCCTTGCACTCCGTATAGTCAAATACTACTCTTATGCCTTTTCTAGTACTTCCATAGTTCCATTAGAAAGGTTAGGGGAACGGTCAAAAAGAATTGTATGGATGGAAACTTTTGCTAGGGAAATAGAACAAGTAACCCAATTGATTAGACAGTCGTGATATTTTTTTTTTTTTTTTTGAAAGGTAGACAGTCGTGATATATATTTTGATTAAAATAATTTGATGGTTTATCGAATTTTCCAATATGATAAAACTCAGAAATTAATTTGCAAGAAATAGTATGAAATCTTATGATTTCGTGAACCAAAGGTTTTTTTAAGTGTAAATTTGGATTACTGACGGAACACTAGAGTATTATTGTGCCATCAGTGGAATCACCTGATCATATCCATCTCCACTAAGAATAATGCATATACGCCAATTCAGAAGGAAACCCAATAACTGCATCCCGATAGTTTTTATTTTAATTCAAAATTGCTTCTATTTTGGAGCCAACATTATATCCCAAAACTTTAATGCAATTTCTTAAAAAATAACGTTTTAATGATTTTTTTATTGCTTCTATTTTTGAGCCAACATTATATCCCAAAACTTTAATGCAATTTCTAAAAAAAAGAAATAAATTTTTAATGATTTTTAAATAAATCAGTTTAATCAAAATAAATGTTTTAGAAGAAGCATGAACCCGGCAGATCGGTACTTCTACGGTGATGAATGGCCACACCTCGTCTTCTCCGCTTCATCCTAGACCTATGAACAAGAAGAGAGAAACGTGGGCAATGTAGCGACGGCCGGTAGAGGAAGAATCCCCTATTTCCAGCTACAAAAGTGTGTTGCCCTATATCTCATTCCCTAATAAGGAGGTGGAGACCTCCTTATATAGGAGATATGGGAAAACCCTAACCTCAATGGGCCAGGCCCAGTTAGGGGTTGTCTCTACGAGTCCACAGCCTAGTGTAGCATAAACTACAACGCGCTGGGCTTCGCGGGTTAGTACACAATAATAATATATAATTACTATAAAAGTGATAAATAGCAAGAAAGTCCGACCGCTCGGGTCGGGTCCAGTACCATACCTCGTTATGTCCCCCAGTCTAGTGTTGCTCTCGCGTGTAAGTGTGGGAGAAGTACTTAGACTTATTAGGAGCTCGGGAGTGAAGATCACTAATTTTAGGCTTAGATGTCGTCCGAGTGCGAGAAAGTTGTTGGCCACGTTTGTTGTGGTTGTCGTTAGCTATGAGTGGAGATAATGGAGCAGTAAATATCACACGATCGTGGAAACTGGTTGGACAAACCTGGCGCAAGCTGATTGATTGCAGGCAATTGCCATTTGTACTAGCGCGTTGCCATGAGCTCGTCAAGGTTGCGCGTATGCGGTTAGGTCCCGTGCATGAGCCTTGGAACAAGCTTAGTTTTGGCAGTTAAGTACCTCGCCTTTGGATGATTTTCAGGTGTGGCCCTGCTTTAGCGGTGTGCCCATAGTCATGGGGGTCATTGCAAAATATTCACCCTTTGATGTGACTTTTGTCGGTTAGCATATGGTACGCTAACGGCATTCAACCCATTGAAAGAGTCGATGTTGATGTGACGATGATCCCTACCACGCGTCCGTGTCACCGGGATCCCCGTTGTCGTAATGTACAACCATTGGTGGTCATAGACGCATACACGGATGTTATGCCACCTTAGGCGAATGTGAAGCCGCTGGTGGTTGTACCAGTCATTGTTATTGACGATCCGGTTATAGCAATTATCGTTGCAGTCGGAAAGAAGGATATACAAGGCACCCCTGCAGAAGTGCTTGCTATGCTCAGTGACCTCGGAAGGGTGCTTAGAGCGTTATTTATTTTCCCCACAATGTTTTTATAATTGTGGGACAAGTACTTGGTTTTTCATTAGTGGTTGTGCATCTATTACCAAGATACCCACTGGAGTAGTAGTGGTTGAATACATCTATTACCAAGATGCCCACTCTTAGCGCTGTATAATTTGATCATCTGACTTTGTTATTATGAAAAATATTTCGTGTCAGAGTTGTTTTTTACCGTGATATGCAGTTTAAATGCGGTGGTATGTTGTATTTACAAATTTTTATATGAACACTTGTAGATATCAGAAAGTGTTTTATAACCTGCGCGACGTTAATGAACACTTGAACAACAAAGTGCTTTCTACGCGCTTGGCGTGAGTGAACACTCATTGAGATAATAAAATGCTTTATACGCGTTAGGCGTGAATGAGCACGTTATGTAAGCTACTACGTGCTTTTCCTGGACGCGCACTGGCGTGTGAAACACTTATAGTAGGTGGCATGTATGTTTAAATTACCTTGTGGACTATGGCGTGAGGGTTTTCTGTTATCCGTGTCGCATATTGGCGTGGAGAATACACATTCGAATAAGTGTTTTTCCTGTCGCATAACGTGTGGAATACTTATTCGGAAAATCAAGTATATTGGTTTTGTCGTGCGTTTGTCTTGACTACCAAACTGCACATGTTGTGTCGAGTGGTATAGTCGTAGGCCAAATGATGTAAGAAGCATAAATATCGTCTGGCGTATCGAAAACACCCACATTATATAAGAACCGATGCGAGATAATGTGCAGTGGATATCATCTTAATGGGTAGCCAAAGAGAAGATGATCATTTTTAAGATGTAGCATTGAATAATGTTAGTAGCATTGAACTTTAGCAAAAAATGCTAGCAAACCATCATACAAATGCATATCTAAATATATCGCATAACAAAAAATATAGCCTTCGTGTCATACGTGCGAGTCTGCATGACTAGACACAATTTGTCTTGAGCTTTGTTGTTTAATTATGTGTAACATCCCGAAAATATAAGTTCATAAAATTTACAATTTATTTGTAAATAAATTAGTAAAATAAATTAACTAGGGGTGACACTAACCTAGTTAGATAATGACTAGTGAGTAGTTAAAGGACAAAAAGGGGACTAAAGGAAATTAGAGGGACCAAAAGTGATTAAACTAAAGTTTAGTTTAATAAAACATGAAAAATAGAAATCTCAAACACACATACGTGTGTGAGATCGACCAGACAAGAGCAGGGGGCGACCAAGTTCATCAAAACCCTAGTTCAGCATAAAATCTCTAAATTGAAGGATCAAACTCAGTCCAAATCAAAATCCGAACATAGATTAGTGATCCTCATCACAAGGGGGTTACAAGGTAAGTAAAATTTGGTGTTAATTCATTGTTTGAAATTCTCATGAAATTGGGAAATCTGAAATTAGATGATGCATGTTTGTGATTTGGTTAGCTTAGTGATGAGATGGTGTCTAGAAGTAAAACCTAGACAACTACATGTGAAATCATGTCCAAATTCAGGAAATTCCATGAACACATTGAAGGTGGGTTATGGGTTTTACAAGATAATGATGAACACTAGGGTTTAGAATGATTATTCTAGTGTAATTTGATCATAGAAAGTGATTTCAGAAAAAGTATGATGTTTAGGGATAAACCCTAGATGATTTCTTGTCAAAATCTTGCATGATACTTGTAGGGTTCATAATCACCATTGTAGGTGATTAATAAGTTGTAGAAACTTGGTAAACACTAAGATCATGATTCTTGTTCTAGTGTAATCTGAGTTTTATGAGGTACTTTCTGAAATTTGGAAGTTAAAACATGTGTAAATGTGACTAATTGAAGTTGATTTAGATGATTATTACAAGTCATGAACTTGGTTTTGATGATGTAAAAATCTGACCCGCTAGGTGTTTGTTAAAATGCCTAAGTGGGGATTAAAATGTTAAAAATCAGATGAAAACGCAGATTTGATTATTATAGAGAATTATGCGTTAATGATTATGAAAAGAGTTCTAAGTTAATTGTGAATTGAACTCTTTAGGCAAAGAATCCGGATCGTCAAGCGGACAAGCCGGAGCGGATACGCGTTTGAAGGGTGTGCTCTAAAGGTACGCGACTTGTCGTCTCGTTACATTTACGTAGATAAGCCTAGTCGTAAATATGTCTAATGTTGTTATAGCGAAAATAGTTGCGTTTGGTAAGTCTAAGAAGTGATGGAATTCACTCGACAAACCAAACGGGTTGATTTATGGTGTAAATTATTGTACTAGTGTTTTAGAGAGTTGAAAAGGCGATAACAATCACAAGAGCATTAAGCCATGAGATTGGTAAAGAAATGCGGGTGATAACAAGCCCCGGATGTTGGGTATAAAGTGCCATAAGCTTCCTAGTTATATGATAGTGAAATGAGTAAAGTTAGGACGGGTCGAATAATCAATTTATGCGTGGCAAATGTTTCGTAATATAGCTAACTGGCCTTTGTCATAATTGATAAAGGACATAATAGAATGCGAGAAATTAACATATTGGTTTGATAGAACGAGATATCCGAGAATTTGGTTTAGCCGAATCAAACAAACAACCAAATCATGAACTTACAGGGAATACCGTAAGTTACGGAGGTACCGTAACTTACGGTAGACATAAAAAGACTTACGGCAGTCCTTTACTGTCTTACGGCAGATCTGGGTTTTTCAGCAACCACCGTAACTTACGGTGGTACCGTAAGTTACGGTAGACCTTAAACATTTGTGTCTAATTCTTTTATATCCTAGCTAATCGAATCCGTTTTAAGCGTAGTTTCGATTAAGAAATATTTCTAAAAATTTTAATGCTAAGATTTGTTTAAAATCTCCAGTTTCAGGTATTACTAGTAGGTGGACGATGATCAAGTATCTTTTGAAGAACCGAACACGAACTTTTGAAGCTTTCGCGTTAAACTTAACCTTGTTTAGACAATGTTTATGATGTAACCAGTTTTTAAAACAACTCATGAATGTTTAAATTAGTCGGTAGTTGACTAATGTTTGTTACCTTAAAATTTTATTTTTGGAACTTATCTTTTAAAAAGGGTCATCTTTTATATAATTCTTATGAATTATTGTTAAATTCGAGTAGTAATTAGACGGGTGTTACAAGTTGGTAATCAGAGCTTAACGTTGTCAACAAAGTGTTCGGTTCAAGCTTGATCGATCGTCCGGTAAGGATTAATTATTTATTTCAGTAGATCTTATTCTATGTAAGTGAAAGAAATGGAAATAAATGTGCACGGGAAATGCGTGTTAATACACTCAAACCCGGAAAGTGCACTAAATGAGATCGGTCAAAACAAGTTATGAACTTGGCTAAACCGAAACAAACAAAGCTATGTTATAAATGAGATGTTTAATAATCGATGTAAACATTTCAATTTCAAGATGACAGAAAGATGGGAGGAGTGTATGAATACGCTCGAACCCGGGAAAATACACTAAGTAAGAAAGGTAAGGCAAGATATATACTTGACCAAACCGAAAAAGAATAATACATTATTTATGATTGAGTAAGAGTGATATAAATTTCCGTATAATAAGATGGAAATGAATTAAATAATTATTGATAAATCGTGATGGATGTTTCAGTTAAAGAAATGTCCGGAGTAACCGGAGATGATTCGACATCTCAATTGACTGAACATATGAAAGCTAAGATTTCCGAGGAGGTCGGAAAAGCTCTAGAAAATAGTCTATCACAGTATATTGATAGATTACAAACCACAATCGTGCCGGTGGTGAACGATATGATGGCTGAATTGAAAGACAGCATACTACAAGAAATAGAAGAAAGGAGGGGGTTGGATATGAATCCAAGATCCGTAAAGAAGTCCAAGTCTAATAAAGCTCCCAAGAAGGGAGTTACAAAAAGTGTGTTACATCAGTGTAGATTTTGTGGAAAAATTCACAAGGGCACATGTGGTAAGTCAAGACATAAAAAGTCTAAATGTCCAGAGAGGCTTGGAACCAAGGGCACAACCGACACAAAGTCTGATGCCCAGAAATCAAGGACAAAGTTGTTTTATATAACAGCCACGGAGGCTAAGGCTGAACCTGATGTCGTTTCAGGTATACTCTTGTAAATTAAATTTCAGCATGAATTTTTAATTATTACGAGTGCAAACAAATCGTTTGTTCTATATCGATTTATTTGACATTCTACATTAGTGTTAACGAAATTACCAAGGCCATGAAAAATAGAAAGAGGTAATAATAAAAGTTCTATTGTTTATAAAAGGTGCTGAAACTGCGCGTTGAGCATCGAGGTAAGAATAATCATGATAAATATTGCCTTGGGAAGGGGTGCTCGCACACTCGAACCCGAGAACGTAATGAAAGATAAGCGTCATAATAGGGAGGAGTGTAATAACACCCAAACCCTGGGAGTTTACAATAGTAAAAGATGACAAGGACATGGTTATAGACTAAGCCAAACTAAATGAAACATATAGAAACATCGTTTATGTCAATAAACGATGTGGATAAATTCCATACAACGATATGAAACAATAACATGAAATGAATTGATTTTGTTATTGTAACAATGGAATAAAGTCAGAAATCAAGAGATTAAGATTTGGATAAGAATATCCTCGAAAAAGAAACTAAATGGACGATATGTAATATTTGTTGCTGTAAATAATGAAATACCAATAAATTTGGATTTAAAAGCTCGGATATGGGTAGATACCCAAGTAACATGTTACTAATAAAACTCCTCCTGAGGAAGAACGATAATCACCTTGATGAGGGTGAATATGTAAAAGAATTAGTAAGACAAACATTATGAAAGCGTTAGAATAAGAACGAGTAAACCCCAAAGGCTGAATAACAATAACAGTAGTTTACCAAATAAGACTTGAGACATGGGCCTTCGGGACATTTGTAAAAGAAACAGACCTAAGGGTCGCTGACAAAAGAAAGGTGGTGCACGGATTAATTAAGTAAAGTGCTTGATAATAAAAGTAAATGGAAGCCTGATAATGGGAGCGTATTACATTAAGATAATGAGCCCAAGGGAAAGGATAAGAATCAAGTAAACGAAAATATGAATCGACAATTTAGAATGTCAAGGCATAAGGATAAAGTTGACTGTCATAGGCGATGGAACTCACGCGAACAAGTCAAACCAGACGAGTGAAAGAATAAAAGACTTGGTTGGGTAAAAGCGGTGGATTTTGCTGATACGACCAAATAAATCGAGAAACAAAGTCTTAAGGAATGCCGGAAGGGTTGCTATGAAAATAATATCGATAAAATACTCAATTAATTGGTATGTTTTCAGATAAATGCATAACCAACAGTCGAGAACGCGAATTAAAAGTCAAGAGACTCGGATTAAGAGTTATGACTGAGAAAACGATAAAATTTTGCAAAAACAGAAAATTCGATATTTATGTTCAACTACTTTAATGTTGGGCGGGTTGAATAAAGTATAGTGGTTGATATCCCAAGTAAGCGCAACCTGGATAATGAAAGCGTGAAATATTATTGAATCTATGGGATATGTCATAAAAGAGTATGAAAGGGAAAATGCAAACCAATGAAAACGGAGTGTTAAAAACATCAAGATCAAGAACCCGAGTAACGGGTTGAAAGGAAATAGAGGCATAAACCAAATAATGGCATGAGTAAAATAAACCGACACGAAGGACACATAAGAAGTCATAGAGTCGGAAAGATAATCCGAAAGAAAATGAGTGTAGCCTTAGACTAAGGTCAAGGTAAAACTAAACATGGCGTGATGTGATCACGGACACAAAAGTAATATAGAATGTAATCACGTTATAGTGTAAATGACTAGATATGGAAGTATAAACACGCAAAAGGGCCGATGATGGCAATATTGCATACCCGAATGACGAGGTATGAGGTAAAATGGTGACCAATTAGTTTAGGCAATAAAACAAGTTGTAGCCTAAATAACACTGTGACCTAGGTAGAGCGCTTGTTAATATAAAACTAGCGTCAAGTAAGTATGACTTACACTAGTCTTATATTTTAGAATATTCTCTATCGTATTAGTTACGAATAAGATAAATACATAGTTGAGGTATGATGTATCGGCGTGTAGACGTACGGAACAAGATAGTTGAGCATGACAAGAAACCATGTGGAGGGTTTAAAAGGAGTTAAATCGGTAATTCGATCATTTTATGACAAATGGAAAATGAACTTTTAAATGATTACCTTATTGGGTAAACCGAATGTTTTAAAAGAGGGTCGGGCGTTTCGAAAAGCATAATGACTTTTCAAACAAGATCATAACTCAAAAGAAGAATTATGGGTCAAACATGCTCTCAAAAGACCTTGTAGTAATTGAAAGACTAAAAAGGACCAAAACGCCCTTGTTAGCTAATTCGAACAAACAACCTTTAAAGGTTGTTTGGAAACGAGTTTTATGATAGGTAAATACTTAGAATAAGTATAGAAGCTGAAAGAGGTATTATATTAGTCAAATGGCACTATTTGAGTTTTTGCCGTAAAATAATGATTCGAGAGGTAAAATTTGGTTTATATAGATCACCACATTAAACCCACCGTAAATACAGTTGTGGTGGGAGATTGTAGGATAAGAAATGTGGTGATGGAATGCTAGAAGCAATTGCGAAACAAACAAATTGATCAAGTCAAGATCATGTAGGAGCATAGGAAAGGTTCAGACTCTACGTGGGAGTCTGAAGAGGAGATGCGACGTCTCTACCCTACATTATTTGG
Source organism: Helianthus tuberosus (assembly GCA_030545235.1). NCBI lineage: Eukaryota > Viridiplantae > Streptophyta > Magnoliopsida > Asterales > Asteraceae > Helianthus > Helianthus tuberosus. The sequence goes on from CM060362.1 coordinate 11,058,142, forward strand.
TACGTACTTCGGTTTCGGGGACGAAACCCTTTTAAGGGGGATGGACTTGTAACATCCCGAAAATATAAGTTCATAAAATTTACAATTTATTTGTAAATAAATTAGTAAAATAAATTAACTAGGGGTGACACTAACATAGTTAGATAATGACTAGTGAGTAGTTAAAGGACAAAAAGGGGACTAAAGGAAATTAGAGGGACCAAAAGTGATTAAACTAAAGTTTAGTTTAATAAAACATGAAAAATAGAAATCTCAAACACACATACATGTGTGAGATCGACCAGACAAGAGCATGGGGCGACCAAGTTCATCAAAACCCTAGTTCAGCATAAAATCTCTAAATTGAAGGATCAAACTCAGTCCAAATCAAAATCCGAACATAGATTAGTGATCCTGATCATAAGGGGGTTACAAGGTATGTAAACTTTGGTGTTAATTCTCTGTTTGAAATTCTCATGAAATTGGGAAATCTGAAATTAGATGATGCATGTTTGTGATTTGGTTAGCTTAGTGATGAGATGGTGTCTAGAAGTAAAATCTAGACAACTACATGTGAAATCATGTCCAAATTCAGGAAATTCCATGAACACATTGAAGGTGGGTTATGGGTTTTACAAGATAATGATGAACACTAGGGTTTAGAATGATTATTCTAGTGTAATTTGATCATAGAAAGTGATTTCAGAAAAAGTATGATGTTTAGGGATAAACCCTAGATGATTTCTTGTCAAAATCTTGCATGATACTTGTAGGGTTCATAATCACTATTGTAGGTGATTAATAAGTTGTAGAAACTTGGTAAACACTAAGATCATGATTCTTGTTCTAGTGTAATCTGAGTTTTATGAGGTACTTTCTGAAATTTGGAAGTTAAAACATGTGTAAATGTGACTAATTTAAGTTGATTTAGATGATTATTACAAGTCATGAACTTGGTTTTGATGATGTAAAAATCTGACCCGCTAGGTGTTTGTTAAAATGCCTAAGTGGGGATTAAAATGTTAAAAATCAGATGAAAACGCAGATTTGATTATAATAGAGAATTATGCGTTAATGATTATGAAAAGAGTTCTAAGTTGATTGTGAATTGAACTCTTTAGGCAAAGAATCCGGATCGTCAAGCGGACAAGCCGGAGCGGATACGCGTTTGAAGGGTGTGCTCTAAAGGTACGCGACTTGTCGTCTCGTTACATTTACGTAGATAAGCCTAGTCGTAAATATGTCTAATGTTGTTATAGCGAAAATAGTTGCGTTTGGTAAGTCTAAGAAGTGATGGAATTCACTCGACAAACCAAACGGGTTGATTTATGGTGTAAATTATTGTACTAGTGTTTTAGAGAGTTGAAAAGGCGATAACAATCACAAGAGCATTAAGCCATGAGATTGGTAAAGAAATGCGGGTGATAACAAGCCCCGGATGTTGGGTATAAAGTGCCATAAGCTTCCTAGTTATATGATAGTGAAATGAGTAAAGTTAGGACGGGTCGAATAATCAATTTATGCGTGGCAAATGTTTCCTAATATAGCTAACTGGCCTTTGTCATAATTGATAAAGGACATAATAGAATGCGAGAAATTAACATATTGGTTTGATAGAACGAGATATCCGAGAATTTGGTTTAGCCGAATCAAACAAACAACCAAATCATGAACTTACAGGGAATACCATAAGTTACGGTGGTACCGTAACTTACGGTAGACATAAAAAGACTTACGGCAGTCCTTTACTGTCTTACGGCAGATCTGGGTTTTTCAGCAACCACCGTAACTTACGGTGGTACCGTAAGTTACGGTAGACCTTAAACATTTGTGTCTAATTCTTTTATATCCTAGCTAATCGAATCCGTTTTAAGCGTAGTTTCGATTAAGAAATATTTCTAAAAATTTTAATGCTAAGATTTGTTTAAAATCTCCAGTTTCAGGTATTACTAGTAGGTGGACGATGATCAAGTATCTTTTGAAGAACCGAACACGAACTTTTGAAGCTTCCGCGTTAAACTTAACCTTTTTTAGACAATGTTTATGATGTAACCAGTTTTTAAAACAACTCATGAATGTTTAAATTAGTCGGTAGTTGACTAATGTTTGTTACCTTAAAAAATTATCTTTGGAACTTATCTTTTAAAAAGGGTCATCTTTTATATAATTCTTATGAATTATTGTTAAATTCGAGTAGTAATTAGACGGGTGTTACATTATGCCCATAGATAAGTATGAATTCCTGGATCAACAGATCAGCGTTTTGGAGGTTGAATAAAACTAAGGAATTCGGGTAGATTCTGTTTATTCATTAAACCACTTCTTTAGACGGTTTTATTCAAAGTGCTCTATACCTGATTAACTTGATAAAATTAGGCTAGGATATAAGGCATGGATGCCTATCACAAATGATTGTAATAAACAAAAGGACATATCTATATTTGTGATTTCTCGTGTTTGTCTTCCACTGGATATGTGTTGTTATCTTACAACCTTATTTGGTTGTGCACAGGTATGGAAATGGAAGTGAACGCAATACTTTATGATTAGTATATGAGCATCCTGTATTTAAGGACCGACTCATTACAAAGTTTGTACGCCATACTTAACATGTAAAGAAAAGAGGCTGGAACTTACAGATGTCTCTTGCACGTGTTCAACAAAGAGGTGATCCGTTGAGCGAGTAGTACGGCCAAGAGGTAGCCGGGACGCGAAGTAACCTAGCGAAAAGGTGGCATGGCTGGGTGCTGGCGTGCAAAGCAGGTGAGGTGGCCAGTAAGTATCATGGTAAGCAGGCATGAGTGAGAGTAGGTTGCGCGACACCCATACTTTTTGACGAGAGGCAGTGCTGCCAAGAGGACGAGGTGACCTAGATATAGCACGACATCATATGTTCTTTGTAGATATGACTTCTGACTGATGCTTCGTTGCTGGTGTGACTCACAGCTGATGCAACGTTGTCGATAGTAACACCTATTGTAACACCTCGAAAATTCACGTCCTATAATGTGTTGACACGTGTCATGAAGTTTGAACGTGTGAAAGAATGTTATAAAAGGACTAAAGTTGACAAACATGGAAAGTACGTGATTGTACGGGTTCTAAATGTCAACAATGAATAAATATACTTCATAATAACCCTACATGATGTTTATAACCTCAAACGAATAAATCATGGATCATACGAAGCAAAAAGTGAGTAATTACAAACTACAGGGGTTAAATGTGTCAACATGTTTAAAGATATACCTCTGAGTGACCTTTGGACAAACCCGAAGCTTTGTAAATGCTAATTATGCTCTCTAGAATGCACGATTAAAATTTCATAACGTTTCGTTATCGTATGAGAAAGTTATGACCAAATTCGTGTGCGAAGGGTTAAAGTGTTAACGTTGAAAGTTAAGGCTTTTCGGGTTAATCGGAAGTGTACAAGGACTTGGCAAAGTGGGTATAAGTCCTAAAGCCTATGTGGGTATAGTATATGGGGTCAAAATGCAAGTTAAAAGCCTAATTACCCTTTCATTTTAACCAAAGGTCAACTTGCAAAACAAGAAAAATCAAAAATCAGATCTAAGCAGGCCAGGCGGCCCGCTTTGGATTCGGGGAAACGGGACGCGGGCCGCGTCCCAGGCCCAGATACAGAATACGGGGACAGGCCCTTGTATACGCGAAGAAACGACCTTTAAACGCATTTGCAACATGGTGGGCGACCCCTAACTGTGCTAGAGCACTAGGGACATGTGTTGGATGGTTGTGGTTGATCATAGAGCTAGTTGTCAACATGTTGTGGTGGGTTAATTCACTATATAAGGACATGTTATGCAAAAATCATTCTCACACCTTCATCTGCATAATTTGATCATTCCTGGAGCTCTCAAGCAGGTCCATCTGATCTCATCTCGTGCATAGGACTCTTGTAAGTCTGCTAGTTCTTCTTTAGTTGAGTTTAGCTTGTTTAATTAGCTAAAAGTCAAACCGTCGTAATTACGGTTTGACTTCGAGATTAGTCAATAATGGCTCAGTCATATCTCGAATTAAAAGTGGTTATAAGTTGGTATTTATGTGGGTAATAAAACCTCAAAAGGGTTTCCCCTGATCACCACTCTAACCAGGTCAAAAGTCGGGTCAAACATATAATTAAAAAGTCAACAGGATGCTTAAAATGTAATTTATGCATAATTAGCTATCTAGAACATATATAACCTTTTTGATCATTGTTATAACTTAGCAATTAGTGTAGGAACATGTCCAAACATGTTCAGCCCGACTATTTCCTGTTTAGACCCGGTTCGGAACCGAAAGTCACATAGTTTGACTTTCACTTTGACTTTCAGTTCTGACCCGTTTAGGCATGTTTTAGAAATGCCTCAGAGCTTTAATTGGATTAGGTTACATGTTAGAACAACCCTCTGTGATTATACACCTTGGTTCATTAGTTATCCAATTAATATGCATGTTTCCGTTAATTGCTCATATGTTGACCATTATGCCCTTATTACCTTAAAACGTGATTTATGAAAATGTAAAAGTGTAGAAACCTTTGTTACTGATATATAGACTTGTATGCAAAGTTTGACATCAGTTTGACTTGTAGATTAAGAGTTATGCTCATTATCGCAAAACTAATGCTTTATGTTAATAAAATGGCGTAATTAGCGTATAGCCTAGTTAAACATACTTTTTGGTATCAAATCTTTTACCCACTGATGTAATATATTATTTTGGGATTTTTAAATATTTTTAATTAATTTTAGGCTGAGCATAACTCGTAGTCGTAGGCTTAATCCGGTAATTGTCGGTTTTGCCCTTACGGGCCATAAAATGGGTTTTACATATCTAAACGACTCCAAACCTTTTGCTACTGATTAGTTATGATAAATAAATTATTTTAAGCTTTCTGGAAATATAAAAATATCAGATTTAAGTATCGAACCCGGTAATGGCTTTTAATCGCCTTAATTAGCGTTTTTAACGCATAGTATGTTTTAAAATCATATTGGACATACCCGGGTTGATACCTACTGATATAAGAGGCAAATTATAATATATTAACAGTAAGCAAAGGTTGATAAACCCAGACTTCAGTTTTGAGCTTTTCAGCTTATGTGAAATTACCAAATTACCCCTTCGGGGCCTAGTTTGGTTAAAAATGATAAGTTTCACATACATGCTTTAACCTACTAATATAACTTAGCAAATTGAGTATATTTGCTGATTACATCAGACCTGCAACTCAGGTTGTCACTTAAACTCTTTTATAAACTTTTAAATGACCAAACTACCCCTACGGGGCCTAGTTTGTGTTTAAACACATTTCGGGCGTAACGAAAGACACCTTACTGATGTCACAACATATTTGAGACATAATTAACTTAGGAAACCTGTATATAGATCTCATGACTACCCGTCACGCTTATTACGCGTACGGTTCGGTTTATGTAACAAGTTTACATAAATTAGCCGAAACGGGTCAAACCTTAACGGTTTTATCTCAAAATCCAGAATGTGAATAATAAACCCATATTAAACAAGTCTTCAAACTTGTCGGGTCTGAATCACATTCTATCCGGTCTTCGCTTAATCGTGCGTACGAACCGTATCTTGAAACTAGCCGGTCTAAGCTTAAGCTTAATAAAAGACCCGTTAGCATTCTAATAGGTTATTATAAACCTTCGTTCCAGATTAGGAGGACCAGTAAAAGCTACGTGCATTTTGCTTATTGTGATTAATACTTACTCAGGTAAATACTTTTAACTTATTTTCCCTATACGGGCTTGGGTTACGGTACATAGCGTACCGCTTGATCGAGCATCAAATCTCCACATTAAGTGGGTAGTTGAATAATTTGATCGGCTCGTTTAAACAGTCTTGTTTACTTTACAACCTTTGGGGGGTTAATGACCATGTCCCGGATATCCTTGGCATCATCTTACGAGATGGCCGCGACCTGAGCACGGGGTGTAGGCGTACACCGTCCGTGTATAACTCAATGATGTGGTGTGTCTATTGATCTTTAACCCAGACTAGATCCGGGCTACTGAACGCATAAGTAACATGTAATTCGTTCACAAGATTATAATATTAAATAATTCTCCCAAGTTAAATAAAAATGTTTATGCCATGTGCATCCAAACCAATTTTCAATCATTTTCCAAAATGAGTCAGTTGAATGTATTTACCAGTGTAAACTGACGTATTTTCCCAAAAAGACTGAATGCAGGTACTAAACGAAATTGGCTGGATTGTCTCCTAAGCATCAATAAAAAGTCTCGCAAGCTTAGGATGCCAGAAGTCTGTTGAACCATTAATATTATTTTATTTCGATCCGTTATGTGGATAACTTCCGAATATTGTTACATTGATAGACAATATTAAATTCGGTTGTATCATATTTTAAATTTGCTTCCGCTGTGCATAATAATATTGTGTTGTTTGACTATTACGTTGCCAACCACGTCACGATACTCCCCCACCGGGCCCACCGGTGACACGTGGAAATCGGGGTGTGACAGGTTGGTATCAGAGCCAACTCTGAGTGAATTAAACACTAGCCTTTTGTGTTTAATCTCAGTTACACAATTGCACATATCTAAACCTTCAAGTCTAGACTTATAACATAGGACAAATTCCACCTTATTCGGTTTTTGTTTTGTCCTTTAAAATTTTTATATTTTGTTATTGTTATCTTATGCTTTATTGACAGGATTATCAAAATGCCTCCAAGATTTTTCCGGAGACGAGGACGAGGCAAGGGGCCAGTCACCGCCCCCAATGACCATGAAGCTGGACCGTCCAATGTACGAGCTCCAACTGCTATGGAGAGCGAAGATCCACGTCAGAACAGGAGAAACCTGTTCGAGCCGGCGAGACGATCCGTTTCGCACAGCTCTACACCTCTGGTCCACAATGCATACAGACCACATTCGGAAGACGAGCCCAACAACCCTCTGCCTTCCTACATACCGCTGCAGAGATCTTTGTCCCATCATTCCTATGGAGACCCTACACCTGTTTTTCGGGGACAGTTTAACCCGGTAGGATTCATACCAGAACCCGTGGGTTTCAACCCACTAGGGCCAGACGATCACTTCTCCGGTGATAATGCGGAGGACATGGACGAGGATACGGACCCCGTCATGCCTGCTAGTGGTACTCCGAACCACCCCATCGAAATCTCCGACGGATCGTCTTTTCACGGATCACCCTACGGTGGTCCAGACAGCTTCCAAGCCCTGTTTAATCAGCACGAGTGGTACTATACACCTTCTCACCACTCTTCGTCTCATGGGCAGCAACAGCAGCAGCAGTCTCAGCAGCAGCAGCCACAGCCACATCATCAAGATTCATCAGAGGATCACCGATTTGTGGCAGTTACGCCACCACCTCCACCGCCACCAGTTCAGCCGGCACCTCCTCAACCGCCAAGGCGTAGGAGAACCGGTGCCCGCGTGTCGGTACGACCAGGGGACTTCCATCTCAGTTCCCCACGACAGTCAAGTGCTAGCCACTACCCGCCTCATCAGGAGGACCCAGAAATGGGTGGGCCTTCTAACCCAGCGATGCCGCAGCCGCCGCCAATGGGTTTTGACAACCCAATCCCAGCTTATACAGGTTCCATGGCATACAACCCGTTCGAGCCGCCAGTCCACCACAACTATGGGTACGCAGAGGCCGACCCCTACTTGATGGCAGCTAACTACAATGCCCTGCAACCAGAAGGATCATACGGAGCTCCATGGGGAGTTGGGTACCCAACACAAGGGTACCAGATACCACCTAGGTCTATCATACGGACTCAATCGCAGCCGCCTAGGTTCTCCCCACCTGAGCATGAGGAACTCCTTCAAAGGCTAGATCAGGTGGAACGGGAAGTGCACAGGGACCGTAGGGAGAGGCAGACATTCTTCCAGGGATTAGTAGGATTGATCAAGGGGAAGAACAAGAAGGATCATTGAATCCTTCCATTTTCTGTATAAGCCCCTACGTGGGTGTATTTGGTTGTTAAGCCCCTATGTGGGTATGTGTGTTTGTATGTTTGCTTTGAGCCCCTGCGTGGGCCTATCTTTCCATAAACCCCTACGTGGGTATGTATGTGTGATGATTTGACCCCTGCGTGGGTCCATTTTCCGTTAGCCCCTGCGTGGGCATGTACTTGTTTAAAACCCCTGCGTGGGTAATGGTTTGTTTGAAAAGACCCGTTTAGGGCAACTTGTAACCTATGTATAATTAATGGAATGTTGTTTTTATAAATTTCATGTTTGCCATTTTGTGCATAAATAATATATAAATGAAATAAATAAATTGAAATCATTCCTTTTGAAATAATCTGCCTATGTAATTATTTAATTAAGAATCTTAAGGTGTGAAACCTAGCCTCGTGTCAAATATAAGACCGGGCCAAAATGGTAAGACCTGTTTAAAAGATTCAAATTCCTGTTAACATCTTAAAACATGTTAACACTCCTGGCAGAAGTGATTCGTTAAAAATCACATGTCATTCTTATATGTATAAGGATTCTTTAGAAGATTCCAAACCCAATTATATGATCTCTGAATCATAGGTTAAGATCATCAATTAAGATGATCATATTTTACCATACGTGGTAATATGATGCCTACGGGCCCAGCTCACTTCCATATGAGCCAAAAGACAGAGGTAGCTATGACTCCCTGTCTGATAAAGGTAATGAACTAGGTTCAACCTTAAAAGTCTTGATTCTTTGAAATCATAGCTTATAATTTAAATTGTCCATGTGACTAAGCCTTATGTGCTAATATATATTGTTATTGTTTATAATTAGGATAAATTTTAATTGAAATCCTAACTTAATACGATTAATAAGTTAGCCCAATATGGTCTCTGTTTACCATGGTTAACGAGTTACCCTAAGGGGTAATTCCATAATAGACTCCCGAATAAAATATTGTCCTTGTTTTCTGCAACAGTTCAATTCAAATGGCTGATTCAGACGAAATAAATAGCCATCCAGTGGAGCAAAATGAGAACGCCCAGATTACGTTAACTGGTGCTGAATTAAAAGCGATCATAGACGGCGCTGTTACACAGGCTTTGGAAAGGCAGTATGAAGACTACAGTGGTACTCGAAGTAGGACCCACTCTGCAACACATTCAAAGCCCAAGACACATTCTGAGGCTCATAGCAAGCCTCCTCCCAAAAAGAATGGACCCAAGAAAGATGGTGATGACCGCCAGTCCACCAACCATCAAAGTGGCCCATCTCAGCATTTAGTACTGCATCAAGAACCCCGTAACAAGGGTTGCTCCTATAAGTACTTCGTGTCTTGTAAGCCCAGGGATTTTACTGGGGAAAAAGGAGCCGTCGACTGTATGACTTGGCTGGACGAGATGGACACGGTGGTAGATATCAGCGGGTGCGCTGAAAGGGATATAGTTAAGTTTGTGTCACAGTCCTTCAAGGGTGAAGCGTTAGCATGGTGGAGATCTCTGATGGAGGCCTCCGGAAAGATCCCGTTGTATAATATGTCGTGGGATCAATTCATTGCCCTAATAAAGGAAAATTTCTGCCCTCAACATGAGGTGGAGAAGATAGAATCTGACTTTCTATCGTTAGTGATGACGAACCTCGACTGTCAAGCTTACCTGACAAGCTTCAATACGCTGTCCCGGTTGGTTCCTTACCTGGTAACCCCGGAGCCAAAAAGAATCGCTCGCTTTATTGGTGGTTTAGCCCCGGAAATCAAGGCCAGCGTAAAAGCTTCTCGGCCAGTTACCTTCAGGTCTGTAACTGACCTTTCGTTATCCCTCACTCTGGATGCGGTCTGACAGAGATCGCTGAGGAATAAGGAGGCCGAGAAGAGGAAGCGTGAAGATGATGGTTCACGAAAGTCGAACAAGAAGCACCGTGGGAGCGGTGACAACAAGAAAGGGGCGGAGTCGAGGAAGGATGGGCATAATTCTGGCGAAAAGCCCAAGTGTAAAATTTGCAAGAAGCAGCACTATGGAAAGTGCAGACTGGAGTTGAACTCTCAGACTCAGTCAAAACCCTTTGCTTGTGGAATTTGCAAGTCCACGGATCACAAAACCCTGGATTGCAAAAAGATAAAAGACGCAACGTGCTACCGTTGCAATGAAAAGGGGTACATCAAGACCAACTGCCCTAAGTACAACAAGAAGCCTGAGGAGGCTAAGAAGACTAATGCCAGAGTCTTCAGAATGGACGCGAAAGAAGCTGTGCAAGACGATAATGTCATAACAGGTACTTTCCTTGTAAATGATATCTTTGTAAGAGTAATTTTTGATTCAGGCGCAGATAAGTCTTTCGTAGATCATAAGTTTTGTAAATTGTTGAATTTACCTGTCAAAACCCTAAGCGTAAACTATGAGGTAGAGTTAGCAGATGGTACCATAGAAACCGTCTCTACTGTGTTATATGGATGTGTTATATTCATTAAGAACCATTCTTTTCCTCTGTCTCTACTTCCCTTTAAGTTGGCTGGTTTTGACATAGTTCTAGGTATGGACTGGTTATCTCATAACCAGGCCCAAATTGTCTGTAACCAGAAACAAGTGGTAATAAAGACTCCGTCTGGTGAATCACTTACCATTCGGGGAGATACCCGGTATGGGCTGCCTGAGCAGGTGACTATGCTCAAGGCTTCCAAGTGTTTGAAGAAGGGGTGTGTCATTTACATGGCACAAGTGATTATTGATGAGCCTAAACCGAAGTTAGAAGACATCCCTGTCATTTCTGAATACCCAGAAGTGTTTCCTGAAGATCTACCTGGTTTACCGCCAGATAGACAAGTCGAGTTCAGGATCGATATCATCCCCGGAGCGGCACCAGTTGCTAGAGCACCATACAGATTGGCACCCACAGAAATGAAGGAGTTGCGGACGCAGCTAGATGAATTGCTGGCTAAAGGTTTCATTAGACCTAGTTCTTCTCCTTGGGGAGCGCCAATCTTGTTTGTTAAGAAGAAGGATGGGTCGATGCGTCTGTGCATCGACTATCGCGAGCTTAATAAAGTCACGATCAAGAATAGGTATCCTTTGCCCAGGATCGACGATTTGTTCGATCAGCTTCAAGGGGCAAGTTACTTCTCGAAGATTGATTTAAGGTCAGGCTACCATCAATTGAAGGTCAAAGACGAAGACGTGCACAAGACTGCATTTAGGACTCGTTACGGTCACTACGAGTTCCTAGTGATTCCTTTTGGGCTCACTAATGCACCAGCCGCGTTCATGGATCTCATGAATCGCGTCTGCAAGCCTTACCTGGATAAATTCGTTATCGTCTTCATCGATGACATCCTTATTTATTCGAAGAACCAAACTGACCATGAGAAACACCTTCGATGTATTCTCAAACTCCTGCATCAGGAGAAGCTCTATGCCAAATTCTCCAAGTGTGAATTTTGGCTTCGAGAGGTCCAATTTCTTGGACATGTGGTCAGTGAGCGTGGTATCCAAGTGGATCCCGCTAAAGTTGAAGCTGTTATGAATTGGCAAGAGCCAAAGATGCCTACGGAGATTCGTAGCTTCCTGGGATTGGCAGGATATTATAGGCGTTTCATTGAAAATTTTTCAAGGATTGCTGCACCCCTAACTTCCCTGACCAAGAAGAAAGTAAAGTTCTTTTGGGGCCCTAAGCAGCAAGAGTCCTTCGATGTTTTGAAACAGAAGTTGAGCAACGCTCCTGTGCTTACATTACCTGAAGGCACTGAAGAATTTGTAGTTTATTGTGATGCTTCGCACACTGGCATGGGGTGTGTGCTTATGCAGAAAGGAAAAGTTATTGCCTATGCCTCAAGACAATTGAAAGTGCATGAAAAGAATTACACCACCCACGATTTGGAGCTGGGTGCCGTTGTATTCGCACTGAAGCTTTGGAGGCACTATCTTTATGGTGTCAAGTTTGTGATTTATTCTGATCACAAGAGCCTCCAACATTTGTTTAATCAGAAGGAATTAAACATGAGGCAACGCCGTTGGATGGAAACTTTGAATGATTATGATTGTGAAATCAAATACCATCCCGGCAAGGCGAATGTAGTCGCCGATGCCTTGAGTCGGAAGGAAAGGGTTAAGCCCATCCGAATTAACGCCAAGCGTATAGGGATAAAGAATAATTTAATGGAAAGGTTGTTAGCTGCACAGAAAGAAGCGGTGTTGGAAGCTAACTATCCTAATGAAAAGTTAGGAGTAACTGAGGAGCAGTTAACTCTTAGCAAGGACGGAATTTTACGATTAAACGGACGAATATGGGTTCCAATTTATGGAGGACTTCGAGATGTCATCCTCCAGGAAGCTCATAGTTCCAAATACTCCGTTCATCCTGGAGCTGATAAGATGTACCAGGATTTAAAGGCAAATTATTGGTGGATAGGCTTGAAAAAGTCTGTAGCCGCCCATGTAGCAAAATGCTTGACATGTGCGCAAGTCAAAGCCGAACATCAGAAACCGTATGGTTTGCTACAACAGCCTGAACTTCCTACGTGGAAGTGGGAAATGGTAACTATGGATTTTATTACCAAGTTACCCAAGACAAGGAAAGGAAATGATACGATATGGGTTATAGTTGACCGACTGACTAAGTCATCTCATTTCTTACCCATCAAGGAGACTTATAGCTCCGATATGTTAGCCCAGTTATACGTTGATAAGATTGTAGCCCTACATGGCATACCTGTAGCTATTATCTCTGATCGGGATACTAGGTACACGTCACATTTTTGGAAAAGTTTCCAACAATCTTTGGGCACACGTTTAAATTTTAGTACGGCTTATCATCCTCAGACTGACGGTCAGAGTGAGCGTACTATTCAAACGTTGGAAGACATGCTACGTGCATGTGCGATCGATTTGGGTGGTAGCTGGGATAATAACCTACCATTAATCGAATTCTCCTACAACAATAGCTACCATACCAGCATTAAGGCTGCGCCTTTCGAGGCATTATACGGTAGAAAGTGTAGATCGCCAGTTTGTTGGGCGGAAGTTGGAGAAGTCCAGTTATCAGGGCCAGAGATCGTGTTCGAAACGACGGACAAGATTGTCCAGATTCGTGACAATCTCAAAGCTGCCCGGGATAGGCAGAAGAGTTACGCAGATCCAAATCGCAAGGATTTCCACTTCGAAGTAGGTGACAAAGTCCTACTTAAAGTATCACCCTGGAAGGGGGTGATGCGATTTGGTAAGAAAGGCAAGCTAAGCCCGAGATACATAGGACCTTTCGAGGTTATCGAACGTGTCGGGTCAGTTGCCTATAAGTTGAACTTACCGGAAGAGCTCAGTGGAATTCACAATGTGTTCCACATCTGCAATCTGAAGAAGTGCTTCGCTGACGAATCTTTGGTTATACCAAATACAGATGTGCATATAGACGCGAGCCTAAAATTTGTTGAAAAACCCTTGTCGATTGAGGATCGACAGGTAAGGAAGCTTCGAAGGAAGCATATACCTTTTGTAAAGGTCAAAAGGGATGCCCGTAGAGGTCCCGAATACACGTGGGAGGTTGAAGCCACGATGAAAGAAAAGTACCCTTACTTATTTCAGTAAATCTCGGGCCGAGATTTATTTTAAGGGGGTGAGGATGTAACACCTCGAAAATTCACGTCCTATAATGTGTTGACACGTGTCATGAAGTTTGAACGTGTGAAAGAATGTTATAAAAGGACTAAAGTTGATAAACATGGAAAGTACGTGATTGTACGGGTTCTAAATGTCAACAATGAATAAATATACTTCATAATAACCCTACATGATGTTTATAACCTCAAACGAATAAATCATGGATCATACGAAGCAAAAAGTGAGTAATTACAAACTACAGGGGTTAAATGTGTCAACATGTTTAAAGATATACCTCTGAGTGACCTTTGGACAAACCCGAAGCTTTGTAAATGCTAATTATGCTCACTAGAATGCACGATTAAAATTTCATAACGTTTCGTTATCGTATGAGAAAGTTATGACCAAATTCGTGTGCGAAGGGTTAAAGTGTTAACGTTGAAAGTTAAGGCTTTTCGGGTTAATCGGAAGTGTACAAGGACTTGGCAAAGTGGGTATAAGTCCTAAAGCCTATGTGGGTATAGTATATGGGGTCAAAATGCAAGTTAAAAGCCTAATTACCCTTTCATTTTAACCAAAGGTCAACTTGCAAAACAAGAAAAATCAAAAATCAGATCTAAGCAGGCCAGGCGGCCCGCTTTGGATTCGGGGAAACGGGACGCGGGCCGCGTCCCAGGCCCAGATACAGAATACGGGGACAGGCCCTTGTATACGCGAAGAAACGACCTTTAAACGCATTTGCAACATGGTGGGCGACCCCTAACTGTGCTAGAGCACTAGGGACATGTGTTGGATGGTTGTGGTTGATCATAGAGCTAGTTGTCAACATGTTGTGGTGGGTTAATTCACTATATAAGGACATGTTATGCAAAAATCATTCTCACACCTTCATCTGCATAATTTGATCATTCCTGGAGCTCTCAAGCAGGTCCATCTGATCTCATCTCGTGCATAGGACTCTTGTAAGTCTGCTAGTTCTTCTTTAGTTGAGTTTAGCTAGTTTAATTAGCTAAAAGTCAAACCGTCGTAATTACGGTTTGACTTCGAGATTAGTCAATAATGGCTCAGTCATATCTCGAATTAAAAGTGGTTATAAGTTGGTATTTATGTGGGTAATAAAACCTCAAAAGGGTTTCCCCTGATCACCACTCTAACCAGGTCAAAAGTCGGGTCAAACATATAATTAAAAAGTCAACAGGATGCTTAAAATGTAATTTATGCATAATTAGCTATCTAGAACATATATAACCTGTTTGATCATTGTTATAACTTAGCAATTAGTGTAGGAACATGTCCAAACATGTTCAGCCCGACTATTTCCTGTTTAGACCCGGTTCGGAACCGAAAGTCACATAGTTTGACTTTCACTTTGACTTTCAGTTCTGACCCGTTTAGGCATGTTTTAGAAATGCCTCAGAGCTTTAATTGGATTAGGTTACATGTTAGAACAACCCTCTGTGATTATACACCTTGGTTCATTAGTTATCCAATTAATATGCATGTTTCCGTTAATTGCTCATATGTTGACCATTATGCCCTTATTACCTTAAAACGTGATTTATGAAAATGTAAAAGTGTAGAAACCTTTGTTACTGATATATAGACTTGTATGCAAAGTTTGACATCAGTTTGACTTGTAGATTAAGAGTTATGCTCATTATCGCAAAACTAATGCTTTATGTTAATAAAATGGCGTAATTAGCGTATAGCCTAGTTAAACATACTTTTTGGTATCAAATCTTTTACCCACTGATGTAATATATTATTTTGGGATTTTTAAATATTTTTAATTAATTTTAGGCTGAGCATAACTCGTAGTCGTAGGCTTAATCCGGTAATTGTCGGTTTTGCCCTTACGGGCCATAAAATGGGTTTTACATATCTAAACGACTCCAAACCTTTTGCTACTGATTAGTTATGATAAATAAATTATTTTAAGCTTTCTGGAAATATAAAAATATCAGATTTAAGTATCGAACCCGGTAATGGCTTTTAATCGCCTTAATTAGCGTTTTTAACGCATAGTATGTTTTAAAATCATATTGGACATACCCGGGTTGATACCTACTGATATAAGAGGCAAATTATAATATATTAACAGTAAGCAAAGGTTGATAAACCCAGACTTCAGTTTTGAGCTTTTCAGCTTATGTGAAATTACCAAATTACCCCTTCGGGGCCTAGTTTGGTTAAAAATGATAAGTTTCACATACATGCTTTAACCTACTAATATAACTTAGAAAATTGAGTATATTTGCTGATTACATCAGACCTGCAACTCAGGTTGTCACTTAAACTCTTTTATAAACTTTTAAATGACCAAACTACCCCTACGGGGCCTAGTTTGTGTTTAAACACATTTCGGGCGTAACGAAAGACACCTTACTGATGTCACAACATATTTGAGACATAATTAACTTAGGAAACCTGTATATAGCTCTCATGACTACCCGTCACGCTTATTACGCGTACGGTTCGGTTTATGTAACAAGTTTACATAAATTAGCCGAAACGGGTCAAACCTTAACGGTTTTATCTCAAAATCCAGAATGTGAATAATAAACCCATATTAAACAAGTCTTCAAACTTGTCGGGTCTGAATCACATTCTATCCGGTCTTCGCTTAATCGTGCGTACGAACCGTATCTTGAAACTAGCCGGTCTAAGCTTAAGCTTAATAAAAGACCCGTTAGCATTCTAATAGGTTATTATAAACCTTCGTTCCAGATTAGGAGGACCAGTAAAAGCTACGTGCATTTTTCTTATTGTGATTAATACTTACTCAGGTAAATACTTTTAACTTTTTTTCCCTATACGGGCTTGGGTTACGGTACATAGCGTACCGCTTGATCGAGCATCAAATCTCCACATTAAGTGGGTAGTTGAATAATTTGATCGGCTCGTTTAAACAGTCTTGTTTACTTTACAGCCTTTGGGGGTTAATGACCATGTCCCGGATATCCTTGGCATCATCTTACGAGATGGCCGCGACCTGAGCACGGGGTGTAGGCGTACACCGTCCGTGTATAACTCAATGATGTGGTGTGTATATTGATCTTTAACCCGGACTAGATTCGGACTACTGAACGCATAAGTAACATGTAATTCGTTCACAAGATTATAATATTAAATAATTCTCCCAAGTTAAATAAAAATGTTTATGCCATGTGCATCCAAACCAATTTTCAATCATTTTCCAAAATGAGTCAGTTGAATGTATTTACCAGTGTAAACTGACGTATTTTCCCAAAAAGACTGAATGCAGGTACTAAACGAAATTGGCTGGATTGTCTCCTAAGCATCAATAAAAAGTCTCGCAAGCTTAGGATGCCAGAAGTCTGTTGAACCATTAATATTATTTTATTTCGATCCGTTCTGTGGATAACTTCCGGATATTGTTACATTGATAGACAATATTAAATTCGGTTGTATCATATTTTAAATTTGCTTCCGCTGTGCATAATAATATTGTGTTGTTTGACTATTACATTGCCAACCACGTCACGATACTCCCCCACCGGGCCCACCGGTGACACGTGGAAATCGGGGTGTGACACCTATAAACCAAAAGGTTCTTCCCATGGTGATGGATGAAGACATTCTTATCCAAACCATTACCAATATAATCATGTGCTGACATGTAAAGCTAGTATTATCCGCATTGTTCTTGATTTTGTTAAGAAGCCAAATGTAAATATTGACTCATAAACACCTTTGAAGAATTATTTATCCAAAGTTGTGTCTTTGGATGCGAATCATTTGGTGTGCCAACCAAAGCGTCTGGCAATCATTACTGAACAACGTCCACATCACCTATCATCATTCCTGAATGGGGACATTTGGTGTATATATTGGGCCTCGTGAAGGTTATGACCGTTTTTAATGAGGATCGGTAATAATAACCTTACACCGTGCTGATCCCCATTCCGATGCAAAGGCGTGCTTAGATGATTGCTCGTCCGCAAGGTCGTGCCAACTTTCGTATTATCCTGTATAGAATCAACACTTGTTTGCCAAAAGTAAGTGGTAAAATGACAATAATTCCTTTATCTATACCAAGAAAGGCAAGGTTCATCTCCTTGCAAAATCACATGTGTGGACATGTTCTAATATGAGGCAATATTAGGTAGAGCGTATAGTGTAAATTTCTTACTAAAATGAAAATTCATCGCCCTTCAAATTATACATGGTAAAAAATGTAGGATCGTTTTGGGACCCAAACGAGTCGATCAGAAGAGATCTTCACCAATGCAAAAGGCGGAAACAGATGTATCAGTGTTATTTCAGCTGAATTGCATGAGAAATCACATTAAACTGTCTTTTGATTGATATCAGGTCGATTACAATACTGTAGACACTTCGGCAGAGCTTCGCTACCGGAATCAGAATCGTTACAAATGAATTGGCACGACAGGTATTTATAGGGAAGATGATTTCGCATGAAATCACTCAAACGAAACCAAGCTCACACGAAATCACAATTCCGTGCGAAATATCCTTGATTTCGTACGAAATAGCTCTGTGCTATTTCGTGCGAAATACCTTCACACCCACATTTCTCGTTTTGGGTGCCCTAATTTATCTTATCTAATACAAGACTCGATACAAGACGAAGTCGACAGACGTATGCACCAACAGACTCCCCCTCGGATGTTGACGAAGTCTTCGGTCTCGAGTCTTCGGTTGTCAAACCTTCAGTCTTTATCAGTCTTCTCAATCTCTCCAAAGATTCTCCATTGTAAGCATCCTCAATCAATCTCTTTCTCTTTCTTCCAGAATCGCAACCTGACTCTATACTCCTCTTGATCAGGTCTCTTGATTCCTTAAGATCATCAGCATCAGCAGCTTCCATCTTCAGACTCCCTCTTGATGTCATCAGACTCCCCCTTTCGATAAGCTGGGATCGCAGTCTGGAATTCTTGATCCAAAATCTTGACTTGGCTCACACTTTCACAGGTTCTATGATTAAAACCTGGTTTTTCTCAAACTTCGTTCCTGCATTATCTCTACCTCAAACATAAGTTTCACAAATTTAAGATTTTTATAAAATGATATCATTTGCAGATATTTTTCCAGAATGATTTATCATTTAAAAGCTTCTGATGACCACTTGTAGACAAACATTTTTCATTTCAAAAACACTCTCCCAAACTTGTTCATCATGTTTAGCACTTGGAATTTTGAAAATTAGCTCTTCAACATCAGTTATCGAAAATATTTTTGGATTTTTCAAAAAAAATATACTAAAACACACTGAAAATCTTTTTGGAATTTTGATTTTAACGAAATGCAGTAAAGAAATATTTACATACAATATTTTTGTGAGTTTGTGTAAAAGGATCATATCAGTTTCTGAAACAAATCACCAACACCGTTAAGCTTTTTAAACATTTTAAGTTCTAAACGATTCACGTAGATTGTCAGTATATTGATCCTCTTAAATTTTTACACAAAATTTAAATGTTTCGAGATATGAGATTAGTGTTTTAAGCACTTAAACTTATTCACGTGTCCCATCTCAGAATATACTCCCGTATCCAGATCCCAATATTCAGTCTTACAGGTGAGTATACCTAGATGATATCTGTAAAGGGTTAAATGCGAGGGCCATGAGAGCTCAGGCTATTGCTTCCGCAAAATCAGAGAGATGATGGCTTCGACTTTAGGTGTGTTCCCTTTAGAGAATCTTTTCTTCAACAGCATATGATTAGCATTTTTCAATGTTTCATCATTTTTATGTTGAGGGTGGTGCTATATTTCAAGCAAGCAGAAAGTATTATACGAGGACTAGGCCATTGCTTCCGCAAAATCAGAAGTCCCGGGATAATACCCCAGATAACACTAAGCATAAAGACCTAATATCTCAGAAAGAGGGACCTTTTAAACAAGATTTCGGGGGTTACCCATATATCCGAGAGATGTTCCCCACGATATAAGTAAGTTTGAAATTTAGGTTTATATCTCGACACAATCTACTAAATGTGCGAAAACCTACTGGCACATCATCAGTGAGACCGTTTATCACCTTTTAACTTTCCAATTCTTTAGCATGCTGTGATAGTCCACTGATGTACTATCATTTCCTCTTTTTCACAACAAAACTCTTTTTCATTTTATCATGTTTTTGCCTTTTTCAAATTTTCTAATGTTTTTGGATTTTTTGAAAATTCTTACTCCCCCTAAAATTCAAAACCATTTTAAAGAAAATTTTGAAAACAAACTATACAAATAAAGTGACAACTGTTATCGAATCACTTCAATTCGCCATTCACTTGGCATAAACAATCAGAACTCCCCCTCACAACAAACTATTTTCCCATTATGATTTCAAAACACTTAAGTTTGTTTTAATCAAAATGGTTTTTCCGGAAAATAAGATTTGTCAATTTTACCACTTGTAAAAATGGGGATGTGATCATCACTTTGTTTTCCAATCAATTGAAAGAAAGTTAAATCAAGTTCAACTTAATGACCTTGATTAACCACTTGTAGATAAAACCTCTCTTTCAACCATTTGTCAGTTTGCTTACCAACAATTACCACTTGTAGGTTGAAATCTCAAGATGCCGATTCCTACTCCACACTTATCAACCTGGGAGTTCCGGCAAGTCATACTAGTGAAAAAAATTTCAATTTTCAAAAACAATTTTTCAAGAATGATGCCGATTCATGCTCCGCGATTACCAACTTGGGAGCTCCGGAAGTCAGGTTTTTTCGGTTAGAGAGATTCTCCCAAGCCTGACGGTCCTTGGGAGATTCCGAGTTGTCAACACTCGGTTGCTTACCTGCCATTTTCTTCTCATAGAATTCCTTTACCCCTTTGACCTTCCCGTCAATCATTTTTCCAAAAATGTTTTGCACTGTGGGGTTAAAAGCCTTTTCAACATTAAATTCTTTCTTTTCAGGAAAGAATTGATTTGAAATTTCAATTTTACCAATTTTAGATTTCAAATTTTCAGCCCGCAATGGTGGAAAATTTTCATCATCCAAAGGCGGAACTGACTTTTCTTCTTTTATAACAACTTTTGGCTCCTCTGATTTTGTGGAATCAGATTCATCACCAGAATTATCACTTGAATTCTTAACAACCCATTCTTGATTGTTAAGTTTCTCCTTTCTTTTGTAAACATCTTTCGAACATTCACCAACCTCAAAAGTTGAATTTTCAAAAACTTTAAATCTGTGCGTTGGTGGTTCGGTTTTCTCAATAATTTTTTCTTTGAATTTTTCAGAGACTCCCTGTTTTGATTTGATTGCCTTTGGACAATTCCTGGCAATGTGACCAACCGTTTTGCACTGGAAACAGGTTCTCGTCTCTATCTTCTTCTGAGCAATGTTTTTCTTCATTTTTTCTTGCTTCTTGGCAAGGAATTTTTTGTTAGATTGCTTTCTGAATACTTGCTCTTTTTCTTCTTCTGATGATTTTCCTGAAACAAAAACAGTTTTTGGTTTATAACTTTTCTCATTTTTATGATTTTTTTGTGGAATAAAACCAAGTCCTTTCTTTTTGAAATTATTGTTACGGTTTGGTTTCTTTTGATAACCTGAACCAGAACTGTAACCCTTTTTCTTGTTTAAACGTTGTTGAACTCTTGAGGTGTAAGGTTTAGATTTTCCAGAAAGATTTACATCTTTT
This sequence comes from Helianthus tuberosus, assembly GCA_030545235.1. Taxonomy (NCBI): domain Eukaryota; kingdom Viridiplantae; phylum Streptophyta; class Magnoliopsida; order Asterales; family Asteraceae; genus Helianthus; species Helianthus tuberosus. The sequence continues at coordinate 11,079,309 of CM060362.1, forward strand.
ATTTCAGAAATATTAATTTCTGTTAGTTTAAAAACCTTTTTGATCATTTCAGTTTTAACACCTCCTATTGGAAAAACCTCATCAGAATATAATTTGTCAGAATCTTTCAAAGTATATGCTACTTTGATCGGTTCGTCATTCAAATTAGATTTTGATAACAAAAATTCTTTATCATAATCCCGTTTGTCCTTTTTTACTGTTGACTTTGACGTGTTGGACTCAGACTTTGACTCTGACTTGGATTCCTCCGTTTCATCATTATCCAACACCTGATTGACCACTTTCTTTATTAACTCAGACTCATGATCAGTGTCAGACGATGTGAACGTGACATCAATATTTTCTGGCAAATTATCTGAAGACCCAGACTCCCATTGTAAGTTTGTTGCCTTTTTTACTCTTTCTGAATTTGGATTTCGAGGAGAATATCCATTTTCGACCGGGGGTGGACATTTGTTATAGACAGCACTTGGTTTCTTACCAGAAATCTTCACTTCATCATCTTCTTTTGTTTCAGACTTCTTCTCTTCAGATTTTTCTTCTTCAAAAGTCTTCATTTCTTCTACTATGGGGTAAATCCTGTCAACCACAAAAGTAGAACATGAGTAACTTTTTAATAATCTATTTACTCTCTCGGTTTCTATTCTCTGAGTTTCCAGTTTTAACTCAAGCTCAGCACACTTTTCAGTGTAATAGTTGAAATTGTCAAGCTGTCACATGTATGCTCCTTTAAGTGTCTTCATTGTTGTGGCTTGTTCACTGCTTGTCTCGTTGTATTGATTCATGGCTTTGTTCAAGACATCATATGATTCTTTCAGCCTTTTTATGTTGTGTAACAATTCATTGTTTTGCTTTAACAGAGATTCACAGTTCATACATTTCTCAGAAATCTTGACTGCATCAGCATCTGTTTTAATTTCAAATGCTGGAACTTCTTTGATTTTTCTCACTTGAATTTCTTCTTCAACCTTTTTCTTTTTCTCAGCTTTAGCTTGTCTCATTTGCTCTTCTTCTTCATATTTCTTCTTTTTCTCAGCTTCAGCATTTAAATGTTTTCTGATTTTTTCTGCCCAATAGTCATCAGTATAATCATTAACAACCTGAGCAACAAAACCTTTAGCCAGGAATTCTTTGTCTGGACAATAATTGTCCCAGCTGAAACCTTCGGGCAATTTTTCATCCTCTTGATCTACCATACATGCTTTACTATCATTTGAAATGTATTTATCCCAACTGAATCCTTTTGATGAACTTCCATCATCTTGATTACCAAAACAAGCTTTCTTTGAACTTTTAATTTCTTTCCTAGCATGAGCGGTTTGTGGCTGTTGTTGTTGATATGGCTGTTGAGCAACTTGATGATAAATCGCCTTTCGATAGTAGTCGTTGTTTCCGAAAGGATTTTGAGCTCCGCTTGCTTCGCGATTTGTGCACTCTCTCTTGAAATGCTCCTTTTCCCTGCAACGAAAACAAGTGACTTTAGATTTATCAAAGCCTAAAGTAGAAACATTCGCATCACGGAAATCATCTCTTCCCGTAATTTGTTTAAATTTTTCGGCTCTTCTCAACACGCTCGCTAAGCACTTCTTTATATCCATCAACTCCATCTCCTCAGCATCTACTTAATCGTAATCCTCTTTTGTAAGCATTGGATTCCCGATTCTCCCTGCAACTAAACTGCCATAAGATTCAAGTACAGTCACCAACAAAGGCATATGGCTTTTAGCTATTTCCTCTGAATAGTTTTGATCATTTTCCAGATTTAATGCAATGTTGCATTGAAGTACTTTGCCATTCTTTGTTGCTGTAAAATGTGGATCAAATGATGGAAATGAAGTAAATCCTGTTTTGCTGCTTGATCCCTGAGATGAACTCTCAAAAGAACTTTTTGCATTGAAGGCCATTTTACTAACTCCACCTTTGTAATACAACCCAATGTCTTATTCTCCATCATAGTTCTTCATTCTAGCAATTTTCCTTTGTTCCATCTCTTGAGCTTCAAGATGTTTAATAAACTCGCTTAGCGTGATATTGTTAAAATCTGTTTTATTCTTCAACATCATCAAATACGTCCCCCAAACATCATGTGGCAACGCATTAGCCAGCTTCTCAATCAACTCATCTTTATCTTTGTTGATGCCCAATCTGTTCATGTTTTTCACCAAGTTACAATATCTTTTGATAATCTGCTTGGTGTTCTCCGTTATCAAACCACGAAATAGATCAAACTCTTTTTTTTTCAAAAGCGACTTTTTGTTCTTGAGCATATCGGTACTTCGCATGAACTTTGATTCTAACTCTTTCCAAATCGAAAATGCACTTCCATTATGTTGAAGTAAGATCAAGATGTCTTCTTTAATCGTTTGCTGCAACAAACTAACCATCATTTTCTCATCTTTGTATTTCTTTTTCTCCTCAGCACTCAATTCTCTAATTGGTATTTTCACATCATTGTTCCCGACTGGTCTAGCATATTGAAATTCAGTATGTTCCCATGCATCTAAGTGATATGCTTCAACCCAGTTAGCAAAACGTTTGGCCCATCCACTAAAATCATCAATGTCCATAAGCTTAGGTGGTTTTTGCGTTGTTCCTGTCTCATTTTATTGTAATGTACTCTGATCAATAGTCATCGGACTAGCAAAGGCATTATAAAACTCGTTCTCCATGATTTAGTTTTCAAAAGTTCACAAACTGTCAGTTTTAAACGAAATACCCTCCTCACACGAAATCAATTTTCACACGGAATCAAGTTTCAAACGAAATCAATCCTCTTTCAAGCGAAATCAACTTTCCAAGCGAAATCAGTATATTTTTCACGCGAAATAGACTTTCATACGAAATAACCTTTGGTGCGAAATCAGCTTCAAACGAAATAGCTGTTTTCGTGCGAAATCAACTACTATTTCGTACGGAGTAACACTCTGATGCTCACTCTCAAGCGAAATAACCTCTGAAGCGAAATACGAACTAATTTCGTGCGAAATCAAACTTTCGGACAGTTTTTTTTCAAAAATTGATCATGTTTTACTTCGAATTAGAGTCTGATTCTTTCTAGGGTTTGTTAAAACACAGTTTCGCACATTATACTTGAAAATCAAGACATTTTAACCAAGTTTTCACGGTTAATTTTGAAAAGAAGGTATAGAAATCAGAAATTGCAGCTGAAATGGTAAGAACTCTTCCTCCTGAGCTCTGATACCACTTGTAGGATCGTTTTGGGACCCAAACGAGTCGATCAGAAGAGATCTTCACCAATACAAAAGGCGGAAACAGATGTATCAGTGTTATTTCAGCTGAATTGCATGAGAAATCACATAAAACTGTCTTTTGATTGATATCAGATCGATTACAATGCTGTAGACACTTCGGCAGAGCTTCGCTACCGGAATCAGAATCGTTACAAATGAATTGGCACGACAGGTATTTATAGGGAAGATGATTTCGCATGAAATGGTTCATGCGAAATAGTGATTTCGCACGAAATCACTCAAACGAAACCAAGCTCACACGAAATCACAATTCCGTGCGAAATATCCTTGATTTCGTACGAAATAGCTCTGTGCTATTTCGTGCGAAATACCTTCACACCCACATTTCTCGTTTTGCGTGCCCTGATCTATCTTATCTAATACAAGACGAAGTCGACAGACGTATGCACCAACAAAAAAATAGGAATGCATGATACGCGTGTTAATTATGGGATGGCGTATCATTTTCGATATTTAATGAAAATAACCTGATGTCTTGAAGGCAGGTGGCGTGAACCGGATGGTGCAAAAGCCCGTAAGTTCCGCTTCGATTTCCATTTGGTATGTAAGCCATGATGTCCGAAGTGTATTTGCCATTTTTTTTATGTAGTCATATCACAACAATACTACACTATGCTCGCTCCCAAAGTTCAAGGCAGCCAAATATGTTAGAAGTATTGCACAAATAACATAATTAAGTCAAACTTTTATTTGAAAGCCATATAAAGCTGCAAATTTTACTAGAACCAATGTAAACAAAGGATTCACCTAATTGAGCTTTTCAAAAAAAAAAAAAGATGAAATGTTATTTATACACCCATGAATTAACTATACATGTTGCAAAGCGTATGGATGTTGATAGGCTTAGCTTTTAGTACTGTATATCCAGTTTATATTTTTATTATTTTTGCTATTATTATTGTATCCGCTAGATTGATCGGAGGCTTCACGACTGAGGAAGAGGCGTCGAATTAAGTAAGAGTGACAAGGAAAGCCGTCCATCGTGGTCACCGAGCGAACAAAGAGTACACCCATCGGGGCCCTATGCTCTCGGTGTAGGTTTATATTACTCGGTGAAATTGTACAGACGTGTAATGATTATAAACAAAACTATGGGTAAAAAGTTAAGCAGCATGATGGACTCCATGCCTTTTCAAAGTATTTGTGTGGATGGAAGTTAAAAGACTTATCCGATCTGACTTGAAACTAGGCGATCAACGTCCTCTCCGGTGAAGACGTCAAGCCCATTTATAACTTATGCGCGAGGGCTGGTGGCATGAGTGCCGGTGGGCGAACACACATGGCGTAAAGGGTCGGTGATGCAAACTAGGTGGCGTGAGGGCCGGTGATGCAAACTAGATGGCGTGAGGGCCCGAACGCCGGCAGCGCGTAAAGAGGCGATATGACAGCAATCACCGTTTATCAAGAAGGGTGCTACCTGGCCATGAGATGGCGCGACATGGCGGTCATCTAACAAACGTCTCATGTGTGTGGACGATCTTTATTGAACGTCGGTGGAATGGACAACGCCGCGCGATTCCCTACGGCGTGAATTAGGTTACGCCAAGGAGGGCAAACTTTGTGACGGTGGTCTGCTATGGATGGCGGAATGGTATGGTAGTCCGTTGGAGATAGACCGTGGGCGGACGTAATTGTAACCCGCCGGAGTTGAAGGAGTGGGATAATAGGTAGCGGGAATATGATGGTAATCCGACGGAGATGGGCGGAATGACTTTATCCGTTGCCGGAGGTGGCGTGACCAAGATAACCATCCGCCTGAGATGGCGTGACCAAAGCTATTGTCTGCCGGAGACGGCGCGACCAAGGAGGTTGCCCGCCCGAGATGTCGGAAAGAGAGGTCATGTTCGGGAATTTTCCATACGCGACTTGAGAAAATCCGACATACGCTGGTTCCCGCGGAAGCGTAATGCCCATTCTCCGTGTAAATAAAATAAACTAGATCATCGGGAATAATGTTAAGCAGTTTTAGAAATTTGACGAAGAAAACTCACATTTCTAGGTTTATCATTGAAGAAGCATGAACTCGAGCGGGCCGGTTCTTCTTACGGTGATGAATACGAACATGGCCACACCTCATCTTCTCCCTCTCATCCTAGACCTGCAAACAAGGAGAGAGAAACGGGGGCAATGTAGAGACGACTGGTAGAGGAATAATGCCATATTTCCAGCTACAAAAGTGTGCTGCCCTATATCTCATGCCCTAATAAGGAGGTGGAGACCTTCTTATATATGAGATATGGGAAAACTAACCTCAATGGGCCAGGCCCAGTTAGGGGTTGTCTCTACGAGCCCACAGCCTAGTGTAGTATAAACTACAACGGGCTGGGCTTCGCGGGTTAGTACGCAATAATAATATATAATTACTATAAAAGTGATAAATAGCAGGAAAGTCCGACCGCTCGGGTCAGGTCAACTACCATACCTCGTCATGTCCCCCAGTCTAGTGTTGCTCCCGTGTGCAATCGTGGGAGGAGCACTTAGACTTATTAGGAGCTCGGGAGTGAAGATCACTAATTCTAGGCTTACATGTCGTCCGGGTATGAGAAAGTCGCCGGCCACGTTTGTTGTGGTTGTCGTTGGCTATGAGTAGAGATAATGGAGCAATGAATAGTATACAATTGCTCATCGTAGAAATTGGTTGGGTAAACCTGGCGCACGCTGATTGGTTATAGACAATTGTCATTTGAATTACCATGATCTTCTTAAGGTTGTGCGTACGCGGTTAAGTCCCGCGTATGAGCCTTGGAACAGGCTGAGTTTTGGTAGTTCAGTGTCTCGCCCTTGGATGACTTTTGCGGGTGTGGACCTGCCTTAGCGGTGCGCACACACTCGTGAGGGCTACTGTAGAATATCCACCTTGTGGTGTGATTTTTGTTGGTTAACACATGGTGCGCTAACGGCGTTCAACTCGTTGAAAGAGTTGATGTTGATGTGACGACGGTCCCTTCCACGCGTCCGTGTCATCGGGATCTCCGTTGTCGTAATATGCAGCCATTGGTGGTCATAGATACACATGCAGATGTTATGCCACCTTAGGCGAATGTAGAACTGCTGGCGATGGTATCAGTCGTTATTGACGATCCGGTTATGACGATTATCGTTGCAGTCGGAAAGAATGATGTACAATGCACCCCTGCAGAGGTGCTTGCTATGCTCAGTGACCTCGGAAGGGTGCTTAGAGCGTTATTTATGTTCCCCACAATGTTTTTATAATTGTGGGACAAGTACTTGGTTTTTCATCAGTGGTTATGCATCTATTACCAAGATGCCCACTGGAGTAGTAGTTGTTGAATACATCTATTACCAAGATGCCCACTCTTAGCGCTCTATAATTTGATCATCTGACTTTGTTATTATGAAAAATATTTCGTGTTAGAGTTGTTTTTTACCGTGATATGCAGTTCAAATGCGGTGATATGTTGTGTTTACAAATGTTTATATGAACACTTGTAGACATCAGAAAATGCTTTATAATGCGCGCGGCGTTAATGAACACTTGAACAACAAAGTGCTTTCTATGCGCTTGGCATGAGTGAACACTCATTGAGATAGTAAAATGCTTTATACGCGTTAGGCGTGAATGAGCACTTTATGTAAGCTACTATGTGCTTTTCCTGGACGCGCACTGGCGTGTGGAATGCTTATAGTAGGTGGCATGTCCGTTTACCTCGCCAACTGTGGCGTGAGGGTTTTCTTTTATCTATGTCGCGTACTAGCGGGGAGAGTACACATCTGAATAAGTATTTTTCCTGTCGCATAGCGTGTGGAATACTTATTCATACAATCAAGTATACTAGCTTTGTCGTGCGTTTTGTCTTGACTACCAAAATTGCATATGTCGTGTCAAGTGGTATAGTCGTAGGCCAAATGATGTGAGAAGTATAAATATCGTCTGGCGTATTGAAACACCCACATTATATAAGAACCGATGCAGGATAATGTGCCGTGGATATCAGCTTAATGGGCAGCCTGAGAGAAGATTATCACTTTTAAGGCGTAATGGCGCTATACCCTGCTAGTCCCCCAGTTCAATGCTGCTAAAGTATGTTAGTAGGTTTGAACTTGATAGGTGCTAAAAAGAAATCGGCAAGTAAACATGCAGTATATACGGACCATCATATAGAGATATATGTATATAGTCAAGTGACCCAAGGGCATGTAATGAGATGCCAATCACGTTTGAATAAATAAAAGTGTGTTGCGCTAAATTAATAAAGCAATAAAATTGGATTGTACCTAGAATTGCGTTCCGAAATATGTAGCTTCACATAATGAATTATGGCTTAGGTCTATCCTTACCAAAGTTGTACCTTTGGCTTTGGTGACTACGTTCTAGTGTTTGTAGTGTTATACTGTCCCCGTCCCTTATTTCAATGTTGCTAGATAATGTTAGCAGGAGAATCATGTGCTCGAGGTGTCATGTTGGAGACGGCGAGAACATTATCAAGAAGACTGTCTAGCTTGAGGATGTCAAATCCTACCGATGTGCCGCTCGGTTTTACAAAGTGTCAGCTTTTAAGACTTAATTGTAGCTGGGGCGTGATTTATCAGCCCGACGTGCTAGCTTCCCGGTCTATTGCAAAACACGTCCTATTTAGACAAGGACTATTGTGTGTACAAGTTGAAATGATCTAGCTTAGTTGTTTTTCAGCATATCTTGCCCATGGCGGTGTTATACTACACCAATAATATCTATGTAGTTTCGATCATTTTGAGGAAAATGATTCATGTATGCTCTTTGTAATAGTAGAGATGATCCATGCCGCGAAATTTCAAGTACTAGCTTTACGGTTATAAGGGATCTCATGTTAGTTAATATAAATGCATGCCCACGATGTGGAAAATGATGTGGATGTTGGGGAGGTTACATGACACCCCATAATCTTAGTTAAATGAATATATGCTGATATATGTTTAAAAGTAGTGCCACAACGGTTGTACGATCTCGTGCTATAAGCATCAGCACCTGTAAGATGTGGTGTAGTATAAAGAAGGAAACACTGTGTAACACCCCGAAAATTTGCGTCCTATAATGTGTTGACACGTGTCATAGGTTTGAACGTGTGAAAGAATGTTCTTGAAGGACTAAAGTTGACAAACAATGAAACTGTGTAAGTATAAGGGTTCAAAATGTCAACAATGAATAATAAGACTTTGCAATAACTCTACATGATGTTTATAACCTTAAATGAATAGATCATGGATCATACGAAGCCAATTGTGAAAGAAAGTGAGAGATTACAAACTACAGGGGTTAAATGTGCCAACATGTTTAAGTTATACCTCTGAGTGACCTTTTGACAAACCCGAAGCTTTGTAACGATTAATTATGCTCACTAGAATGTACCACAAAAATTTCATGAAGTTTCGATATCGTATGAGCAAGTTGTGATAAAATTCGTGTACGAGGGTTATAAGTGTCAACGTTGAAATTTAGGGCTTTTCGGGTGATCACAAAGTTACCCGAGGACTTAACAAAGATGGTATAAGTCTTAAAGCCCCACATGTCAAATATAAAGTCTCAAAATGCAAGAAAACCAAGTGAAAACGACCTTTCGGGGGACCAGGGACTGAAATTGCAATTAAGGAAAACTTGTTTGTCAGGTCACCAGGGGCTAGCGTAGCGCGAGCCCTATACCCCTTGGCAGTAGCGCTACGCTACTGCCTTATCTGGGCAGAAAACATGCACAGATGTCCTGCATGTTCGATTAACCGACTTTGATCGATTTTTGGCATACCTTGGGCTGCCCTAAAGTGGTTTTTAGCTAGTAGGGGACTTGTGGATGTTATTGTTTCACTCCTAGACTTAGTTGTCGATGATCCATGCATGTTTGATGTTATATATAAAGACCCACATATTGCAACAATGATCATTCATCACTTCTGAACATTTCCAGAGCATTCAAGCAGGCCACAAGCATTCCAAATCATCCATTAGTTGTGTGTAAGTACCCTTGATCTTTCCTAATTCATTCATACTTAGTTTATGGCCTAGAAATCAAACCGTCGTAACTACGGTTTGACTTTTCGATAATAAATAAATGGTCCAGAGATTTGTCGAATCAAAGGTTGTTATAAGTTGGTATTTATATGGTTAATAAACCCCTAAAAGGGCACTCACTAATTCGAATCCTAACTAGGTCGTTTATCGAGTCAAAGGTTATCCGAAAAAGTCAACAGAAACCTTAATCGCATATTTAATGATACGGAAGGCGTGTAACCTATTTTATTAGTCATATAACTTGAAAATAAGTATAATAACTTGTCTACACTTGTTTGATTCGACAACTTTATGTTTAGAACCGATTCGGAGCCGAGATACGCAAAAGTTTGACTTTTTCTTTGACCTCAGTTCTGACCCGATTCTTATAGGTTTAGACATGCCTTAAGGTTCCATTAGGACCTAGTTACATGTGTGTATAAGCCTCTGCGTTTATACCACTCGAATCCCTAATCGTTCGATGTTTCCGTTAATCGCCTAAATATTGACCGTAATGCCCTTATGACCACAAAACGAGATTTTTGGAAATGTGGAAGTGCCATAATCTTAGTTACTGATTATTATGCATGTCCCGAAAATTTCACGTTAATCGGAGGTCTAGATTAGGAGTTATGCTTAATGACGTAATTAAGAACGCTTTTATTAATTAAACGGCGTCATTAGCATAAAACCTATCTAAACCCAATTTTTGACACCAAACCTTTTACTCACTGATGTAATATAATATTTTGGGATTTTTGAAGATTTTTAATTATTTTTAAACTGATCATAAGCTTGGATTAGCACCTTAATTCGGTTAATACCGAATATACCCTTTTCGGCCATAAAATGAGTTTTACAAATCCTTTTAACGCCAATCCAATTGCTACTGATTTTAAATATTAAATGGAGTGTTTTGAACCTGTTTAACTGATTAGGAAACTCAGAATCCTATTTTAACCCGTACGTCGCTTAAAACTACTTTATACGCGTATTATACACATAGTTAGGGTTTAAAACTATTTTGGCATATAAGACTTATAACCAAATGTTATAACCTGTTAAAATAAGTTATTTTACTGATTTATTCAGACCCGGATCATAGAAGCTTAATTGATCCCTTTTTATAATCTTTAAAATGACCAAAATACCCCTAAGGGGATTAATATAAAATTAAACTCGTTTTGGGCATAACGGAAGGTATCCTACTGATATCACAACATATTTAAGGCATGTTAACTTAGGAAACCTGTTTAGGACTCTTACGGTTACCCGTTACGCTTCATACGCGTTCGGTTCGGTTTATGTAACTAGTTTGCATAAATTAGCCGAAACGGGTCAAACCTTATCGTTATTATCTCAAAATCCAGAATGTGTTTAGATTACCCATATTGTACAAGTCTTCAAACTTGTCGGGTCTAAATCACATTCTTTTCCGGTCTCCGCTTTATCATGCGTTTGAACCGTATCTTCTTCTTCTTCTTGAAAACTAGCCGGTCTAAGTCAAGGCTTAATTAAAGACCCGTTAGGATTCTAATAGGTTATTAAAAACCTTCGTTCCAGATTAAGGAGCCCAGTAAAAGCTATCTGTACTTGCTGATTTGATACGGCTGGGATTGAATTTATATTTAGCTCAGGTAAATACTTTTAACTTATTTTCCCTATACGGGCTTGGGGTACGGTATATAAAATACCGCTTGGTCGGGACGTTGAATCTTTGATTGAATAAATGATAATGAAAGTATTGAGACGTCTCGTTTAATATTGTTTTGTTTGCTTAAAGCCTTTGGGGGGTTAATGACCGTGTCCCGGATATCCCTGGCATCATTTTACGAAATGGCCACGACCTTAGCACTCAGGTGTAGGCGTACACCTGTTAGTGTCTCATAAATAAAGTGGTGTGTTAATTGATCTTTAACCCGGCTCGATCCGGGCTACTGAACGCATAAGGAACATGTAAATCCTGTACAAGTTTATATATTTAAATAAGTATCCCAAGTTATAAAATATTATTTGTGCCATGTGCATTCAAATCAATCATTTTCTTAAAACCTTTTCAAAATGAGTCAGTTGATTGTATTTACCAGTGTAAACTGACGTATTTTCCAAAAAGGCTAAGTGCAGGTACTAATTGGAATTGGCTGGCTACTCCTAGCATCAATAAAGAGTCTCGCAAGCTTAGATGCCTAAAGTCTGTTGAACCATGTTATTTTATTTGCGATCCGCCTGTGGATCCTTTACTTCCGTTGTAATACTTTGATGTTACACTATTACGGATTTTAATATATTTATCCTTTTGCTTCCGCTGTGCATTTATATATTGTGTTGTTTGACTATGATGTTGCCAACCACGTCACGTTACTCCCCTACCGGGCCCACCGGTAACACGTGGAAATTTGGGGTGTGACAGGTTGGTATCAGAGCCAACATTGAGTGAATTAAACCCTAGCTTATTGGTGTTTAATCTCAATGACACATTTGCACATTCCTTGACCTTCTGAGTCTAGACTTAACATAGGAATATTCTAAATCCTTATTTGGAAATTCTGCTTCCAAATTTTTTTTTATATTTTGGATACGTCGCCAATCGAAGAAGCCGTAATAATAATTCTCCACACCAGGAGCCTTGAATTGCTGACCTTCGTACAGCGGCTAGGATGAAACGTGCAACCAAGGAGAAAGCATTCAGGAATTGAATGAAGAAGAAACTCCTTTGCTGAAGATCATTTCCTCAATAATCCTTATAAGGACGTATTTACCTTTTCAGTCCCTTCGAGGACAACATTATTCCTTTCAAGTCCCGCTTAGGGCAACTCTGTACTTTTATTTTTTTAATAATGGATTTTTCCAATATTCGTATCTAGTCTATTGATTTAGAAATCATAGCTTATATCATCCTATAAGCTGATCATATTATAACCATCCCTTAGAAGGGAAGTGCCTACGGGCTATAACGTATTGTCCATCTGAGACACTGACATTGTGATCTTTATGATTCCTTGTCTATGGTAGTGAGCTATGCTCAAGCCTATTAATCTATATGATCAATGTGATCATTACTAATATCATCAATATGATGATCATATTATTGACATCCTAAGTGATGAAGTGCCTACTGGCTATACTTTATAAAATTGTCAATACGACAATGACAGTTGTAACTCTTAGGGTTCCTGTCTAAGGTAGTGGGCTTTGCCCAAGCCTCATAGTCAATATGATCAATATTATCATGACTACAATCATCAGTGTGATGATTATTAATTTCTAAAAACATCGTTTTGTAATGTCACTTGATCCGCCTACGGGCCATATTGTATCGTCAATTTGACAACGACAGTAGTAGTCTTTGACTCTCTGTCCAGGAAAGATAATGAACTATGTTCAAACCTAATGCTTTGATTCTCTGAAATCATGGCTTATAAATTAAACTCGTCTACTTGACTAAGCCTTTTGTACTATTACTAACTTATAATTTAGGATTAATAAGTGAGCACCCTGAATAAGATAAATATCATTCTCTTCCTGTCAGTTTAAATATTAAAAGAGAATCTTAAAAGGTTTGACCTAGCTTGAATGTTATTGTAGACCTTGCTAAGATGGTAAAACCTGGTTAAAAAGAGATTCAGATCATTGTTAACACTTTAAAATGTGTTGACACTCCCGACAACAGTGATATGATAAAATCACACTAGTCATCCCTATATTAAGATTTTTCCATATCTCTTAGCTAGTGTAAGTGATCAATAGGAATCATGACTGGTAAACGTCGAGCATGATGTACGCAGCAAAACATCCATTTGGGATGTGTACCTATGGGAAAAGGTGTATATATGAAAGGATAGTTATTATTTCATAAAGTCTTGTCAAGACAATGAACTATGGAATTTTCCGATCCAAAGGAATCATCGATTATGTTTTAGATTTTTCCCTAATGACAAGGCCCCTGTGCCATCAAGAGTCCTTGGGGAACAAGCTCTTGTGCTATATAAAATGTCAATACGACATTGACAGTCGTGATTTATGTCCCCTGTCTAATAAATATGAAGGATTATATTCCGCTTAAATGCCAAAGATGGTTATTTAAACTTAGGCAAAACATAATCAAATAAATTAAATTCTATCTATTGGCCTATATGGTTTAATTACCCCATGGCTATTTATTCATCAAATTCGACAATTCACTATATGATTAAACAAATTGTTTCTACTTGGATAGTAGCCTTCAAAGCTTCACCATGGCTGACTCCTCTGAAGCTCACCATCATCCAGTTAATCAGAATGATGATGCAAGACTAAACTTAATAAGCACCGAGTTACAGGCTGTGATAAATACCGCCGTAAGCAACGCCATGGACCGTGTGTTGAAGGATTATAAGCGAATGTGCGATGATGCCCCAAATAAAGGTTACAAAAAGAGTAAGACCGGTTCAAGCTATAACCAGTCCAAGCCAAAGGAGGCAAAACCCACATGTAAAACCTGTAAAAGAAGACACTGGGGTCAGTGTCGATCAAATCAAAAGATAAAGCAATGTGGCATCTGTAAAAGAGCTGGCCACCAGTCCCACGAATGTAGGGATATAAAGAATGCAATTTGTCATGGCTGCGGTGAAAAGGGCCACATCAGTACTAATTGGCCTAAGGCTGCCAAGAGAAAAGCAGCTAAGCCTGACAAGGATTTAAAGGACAACCAGCAGTCAGGTGAAAAACCCAAATGCAAAACCTGCAAGAAGCAGCACTTCGGGAAGTGCAGGAATGGATCGAACTCGTCTACACAGTCGAGAACTTTTGCATGTGGGATCTGCAAGTCCAAGGAGCATAAGACTTTGGACTGCAGGAAGATGGAGGACGCAACCTGCTATGGTTGCAATGAAAGAGGGCACATTAAGACCAACTGCCCTAAGTATGCTAAAAAGCTTGAGGAAGTTAAAAAGACCAAAACCGAAAACTCCCAAATGGATACTCAAGAGGCTATCCAAGATGACAAGGTCACAACAGGTACTTTCTATATCAATAACGCTCATGTTAGAGTATTATTTAATTCAGGTTCAGATAAGTCTCTCATAGACAATAGATATTGTAAATCATTAAATTTGCCTGTTAACAACTCTAAGCGTTAAGTATAAAGTAAAATTGACCGATAACACCTCGGAGACTAATTCAGCAATATTAGATGGATGTTTTATGTTCATTAAGAATTACCCTTCTCCGCTGTCCTTGTTCTGTTAATAAGAGGACACTATATAGAAATAGGTGAGGATTTGTCGCCTTGTGACCAAGCCCATATGGTGGGTGATAAGAAGCAGTTAATTATCAAGACTGTCATTTTGAAGGTTTGCTTCGGATCAGAAGATCCAAGCGGCCCGCGTAAGCCTAGATGATACCTTACGCGGCCCGCGTCAAGCTCCCAGAAAATAAAAATGGTGAAATCGGCCGTCCCCGGAATTGAACCCGGGTCTAGGCCACACCCTTTCGCGCGCCTAGCCAACCGAGCTAGGTGCCTAGTTTGTGAAACTTCCATTATTTATTAGATATAAGCACTTGTACAATAAACTTCCTTATCATTTATCAATGATAATTCATGCTAAGTGTCCTGTTTTATTACAGGCAATAATAAATCTTCATGAACCATAAATTTAGCAAAATTTTTATTATCATCCACAAGGTATAACTACCAAGGAAACCATAGTAACCGATTCTTATAGATCGGCAAGGAATCCTTTCGAAAATCTAAGAGCACTCTTTCTTTGCATAGAGTACGACAACATATGTTATTTTAATTATTTTTCTCATTGTTTTTATCGCCTGCGAATGCCAAACTATGTTTGATAAAAGCATCATATGAGGATTGGGTATCTTAATAAATTCCATAGATTGCTTCCATGCCTGATCAGTATGGAGGTTTAATGCATGGAACCTCTGAGATATCCCAATAGTCATATCGTACTAAAGTCGACTAGTAGTATTCAAAGAAGATATCCCGAATGAAATTGTCCAAGTAAATGTTCCCGACTAAAGAACTCGTGGACTCGTAACATAAAGGTGTCACTTAATTGACACAAACAATGATGGATGAACTGGAGCCTGAGATATGGAAATCTCTGTAACCTCCTTGTACCTTGATTATCTTCTCCTAAGTTTACCCTGTTTACCTCCCTATAGGCAAGTAGAGTTAAGATTAACATCCCTCTTGGGTTAGAGTGTTGTAAGAACTCCCTGTTGTTTTTGTAATAACCGAAAACCTGATTAAGTAAATTATTAAGATAGGAGATTCATATAGCCTAACTCAATATCCTGGGAATCCGGTATAGTCAAGTATGAAAGACGGTTCATTTTGCTTATGCATTATCACCGCAACCCTATTTAGGCAACAATTAAGAATCGATATTACCTAACCAGGATCGTCGATCTGTTCGACTAACGGCAAGGATTAGCTATTCCCTAAACATTAGCTAAGCAGTGGTTGGAATAACCATCTCACCTTAAGAATAAGCTTTTCTATAATAATGGATATGTAAGTATTAAGGCTACTCCTTTGGAGACCTTGTATAGATGGAATGTTAAATGTCTATTGTTAGATAGAGAATTGGTAAGTCCAACTAGCAAGATCTGAAAGTTGCCTGGGGGACAACAAATAAGATTATACAAATCCAAAATCGATTGTAGGTTGCCAGTATACGGCAAGAAATCAAGGAGTTATGAAAATAGCAAACTTCCTAAGTTTTTGTTAAGGAAAATGGTTTAACAAAAGATATCACCCAGGAAGGGTGTACCAAAATTGTTAAAATATCAGGCAAGTTAAGCTCTGAATATATGGAAATCATTTGAAGGAAATCAAATGTATCAAGATCAAGTAGCTTGTAAGCTAAAACCTATTTAAGTGGTTTGGCGAAGCTCGAAATACATTGCACACTAGTGACTGAAGGAGATGTTCCACCAATAAGTCAAGGAGCACTATCACAAATTGGTATGCGAATTTACGATGTGATAAACATCCTATATCGATTGAGGATCGACAGGTTAAGAAGCTTCGAAGGAAGAAAGTACCAATTGTAAAGTTCAAATGGGATGCCCGTAGAGGTCCCGAGTATACGTGGGAGGTTGAGTCCACGATGAAAGAAAAGTACCCTCATCTATTTCAGTAAATCTCGGGGTCGAGATTTCTTTTAAGGGGGTGAGGATGTAACACCCCGAAAATTTGCGTCCTATAATGTGTTGACACGTGTCATAGGTTTGAACGTGTGAAAGAATGTTCTTGAAGGACTAAAGTTGACAAACAATGAAACTGTGTAAGTATAAGGGTTCAAAATGTCAACAATGAATAATAAGACTTTGCAATAACTCTACATGATGTTTATAACCTTAAATGAATAGATCATGGATCATACGAAGCCAATTGTGAAAGAAAGTGAGAGATTACAAACTACAGGGGTTAAATGTGCCAACATGTTTAAGTTATACCTCTGAGTGACCTTTTGACAAACCCGAAGCTTTGTAACGATTAATTATGCTCACTAGAATGTACCACAAAAATTTCATGAAGTTTCGATATCGTATGAGCAAGTTGTGATAAAATTCGTGTACGAGGGTTATAAGTGTCAACGTTGAAATTTAGGGCTTTTCGGGTGATCACAAAGTTACCCGAGGACTTAACAAAGATGGTATAAGTCTTAAAGCCCCACATGTCAAATATAAAGTCTCAAAATGCAAGAAAACCAAGTGAAAACGACCTTTCGGGGGACCAGGGACTGAAATTGCAATTAAGGAAAACTTGTTTGTCAGGTCACCAGGGGCTAGCGTAGCGCGAGCCCTATACCCCTTGGCAGTAGCGCTACGCTACTGCCTTATCTGGGCAGAAAACATGCACAGATGTCCTGCATGTTCGATTAACCGACTTTGATCGATTTTTGGCATACCTTGGGCTGCCCTAAAGTGGTTTTTAGCTAGTAGGGGACTTGTGGATGTTATTGTTTCACTCCTAGACTTAGTTGTCGATGATCCATGCATGTTTGATGTTATATATAAAGACCCACATATTGCAACAATGATCATTCATCACTTCTGAACATTTCCAGAGCATTCAAGCAGGCCACAAGCATTCCAAATCATCCATTAGTTGTGTGTAAGTACCCTTGATCTTTCCTAATTCATTCATACTTAGTTTATGGCCTAGAAATCAAACCGTCGTAACTACGGTTTGACTTTTCGATAATAAATAAATGGTCCAGAGATTTGTCGAATCAAAGGTTGTTATAAGTTGGTATTTATATGGTTAATAAACCCCTAAAAGGGCACTCACTAATTCGAATCCTAACTAGGTCGTTTATCGAGTCAAAGGTTATCCGAAAAAGTCAACAGAAACCTTAATCGCATATTTAATGATACGGAAGGCGTGTAACCTGTTTTATTAGTCATATAACTTGAAAATAAGTATAATAACTTGTCTACACTTGTTTGATTCGACAACTTTATGTTTAGAACCGATTCGGAGCCGAGATACGCAAAAGTTTGACTTTTGCTTTGACCTCAGTTCTGACCCGATTCTTATAGGTTTAGACATGCCTTAAGGTTCCATTAGGACCTAGTTACATGTGTGTATAAGCCTCTGCGTTTATACCACTCGAATCCCTAATCGTTCGATGTTTCCGTTAATCGCCTAAATATTGACCGTAATGCCCTTATGACCACAAAACGAGATTTTTTGAAATGTGGAAGTGCCATAATCTTAGTTACTGATTATTATGCATGTCTCGAAAATTTCACGTTAATCGGAGGTCTAGATTAGGAGTTATGCTTAATGACGTAATTAAGAACGCTTTTATTAATTAAACGGCGTCATTAGCATAAAACCTATCTAAACCCAATTTTTGACACCAAACCTTTTACTCACTGATGTAATATAATATTTTGGGATTTTTGAAGATTTTTAATTATTTTTAAACTGATCATAAGCTTGGATTAGCGCCTTAATTCGGTTAATACCGAATATACCCTTTTCGGCCATAAAATGAGTTTTACAAATCCTTTTAACGCCAATCCAATTGCTACTGATTTTAAATATTAAATGGAGTGTTTTGAACCTGTTTAACTGATTAGGAAACTCAGAATCCTATTTTAACCCGTACGTCGCTTAAAACTACTTTATACGTGTATTATACACATAGTTAGGGTTTAAAACTATTTTGGCATATAAGACTTATAACCAAATGTTATAACCTGTTAAAATAAGTTATTTTACTGATTTATTCAGACCCGGATCATAGAAGCTTAATTGATCCCTTTTTATAATCTTTAAAATGACCAAAATACCCCTAAGGGGATTAATATAAAATTAAACTCGTTTTGGGCATAACGGAAGGTATCCTACTGATATCACAACATATTTAAGGCATGTTAACTTAGGAAACCTGTTTAGGACTCTTACGGTTACCCGTTACGCTTCATACGCGTTCGGTTCGGTTTATGTAACTAGTTTGCATAAATTAGCCGAAACGGGTCAAACCTTATCGTTATTATCTCAAAATCCAGAATGTGTTTAGATTACCCATATTGTACAAGTCTTCAAACTTGTCGGGTCTAAATCACATTCTTTTCCGGTCTCCGCTTTATCATGCGTTTGAACCGTATCTTCTTCTTCTTCTTGAAAACTAGCCGGTCTAAGTCAAGGCTTAATTAAAGACCCGTTAGGATTCTAATAGGTTATTAAAAACCTTCGTTCCAGATTAAGGAGCCCAGTAAAAGCTATCTGTACTTGCTGATTTGATACGGCTGGGATTGAATTTATATTTAGCTCAGGTAAATACTTTTAACTTATTTTCCCTATACGGGCTTGGGGTACGGTATATAAAATACCGCTTGGTCGGGACGTTGAATCTTTGATTGAATAAATGATAATGAAAGTATTGAGACGTCTCGTTTAATATTGTTTTGTTTGCTTAAAGCCTTTGGGGGGTTAATGACCGTGTCCCGGATATCCCTGGCATCATTTTACGAAATGGCCACGACCTTAGCACTCAGGTGTAGGCGTACACCTGTTAGTGTCTCATAAATAAAGTGGTGTGTTAATTGATCTTTAACCCGGCTCGATCCGGGCTACTGAACGCATAAGGAACATGTAAATCCTGTACAAGTTTATATATTTAAATAAGTATCCCAAGTTATAAAATATTATTTGTGCCATGTGCATTCAAATCAATCATTTTCTTAAAACCTTTTCAAAATGAGTCAGTTGATTGTATTTACCAGTGTAAACTGACGTATTTTCCAAAAAGGCTAAGTGCAGGTACTAATTGGAATTGGCTGGCTACTCCTAGCATCAATAAAGAGTCTCGCAAGCTTAGATGCCTAAAGTCTGTTGAACCATGTTATTTTATTTGCGATCCGCCTGTGGATCCTTTACTTCCGTTGTAATACTTTGATGTTACACTATTACGGATTTTAATATATTTATCCTTTTGCTTCCGCTGTGCATTTATATATTGTGTTGTTTGACTATGATGTTGCCAACCACGTCACGTTACTCCCCTACCGGGCCCACCGGTAACACGTGGAAATTTGGGGTGTGACACACTGGACCGTTGTAAGTGATCTGGTTCCGTTTAAAAGCTCTAGTAGCACAAATTAAAGCGACACACCGCTATATGTGTGACATACACAGGCGGAGGAGTGGCGGTGTATGGCCTGCAACTGTGGCGTAACTGAATGGGTCACAAACCCATTTATAATAAAAGGCACGAAGGTTGGAAGATATATCTCTCTGCATGACAACTGATAATTTCCAATAGGTACTCTCGTGCTTTGTTGTATAGTAAAGTAAATTTATAAGCGTGACCAAAGGCGTGACTTAGGACAATGCTCACCAGAGATGGCCCGAGCAAGGAGGGTATCCGCCGGAGACGGTAGGGGTGAACGAAAAAATCCGTCGGAGTGGCGGGTATACTGAAAGCTCCCGCTAGAGGCGTAGGTGGATAAGGACGTCCATTTGAAATGTTACGGGGTGAATAAAATATTCCGCCGGTAGTGGCGGGTTGAATAAAAGCTTCCGCCGGTGGCGGCGTGGACAAGAACGACCTCGCAGCCTAATCGGTAAGGCGTCTAAGAGTGTGCTGGTTAAACAGCGAATCTTGCTGGAGATCGCCATATAGTAAGGCGTTTCGAGTTTCAACTAATGCTTGAGAGGGGATTATCAAGCCAAAAAATGGCAAAATAATTGTGCGCTAGGAATGGTGCGGCAAAAGGAGTCATCGCCGAAGTTGGCGTAATCAAGAAAATTGTCCGCTGCTGATTGTGGTGGCGTGGATAAAAGATTCCGCCTGAGTTTCGCACGTTGACGAAAATCGTTTGCTAGAGGTGGCGCATCCAAGAAAATTGTCTGCCCGGGGTGGCGCTACGAATGAAGTTGTCTGCCAGGGGTGGCGAGACGAATAAAGTTGGGTTTGTGTATCCATACTCCGCAATATATGGACCATTTTGACCCTCCAGATGGTGTTGCACCATGCTAGTCCCCCAGTTCAGTGCTGCTAAATAATGTTAGTAGCATTGAACTTAAATTGTGAATGCTAATAAGAGACCAGGTATATGCATATAAAAGTAGAACACATGCGGCTTTTCTGTCAAACGACTTCCTTTTCTTTTTGTCATCACCAACTTATACATGACCAGAGCATGTAAGTTATATGAGGGTGTGTGGACAAATTGTTGTAAAGTGTTAAGCAGATAAAGCAATTAATGCGAGAGTTATACCTGTTGGGCAGAAGTCTATGTATCTCACCAAAATGTCGCTTGACGAAGATGCAACACTACCAAGCATGTAATATGGCGGTAATTGTCGAGGATGTTATCCAACCCAGACCACATACTTGAATAAAGATCATCAGGCGTGTAAGCCGAGAGGTCCAAGCCAAATCCCTCAGTGCAATGCTGCAATATTATGTTAGTGGCCATTGAAATCTTGACAATAAATTGGTAAGCGTAAGTTTTTGAATAGGTGTCGTTAAGCTGTAATGAAATTCACACTATTATCATGACCTTGTACACTGTATGTCAATAACAAGGGTTATGAGTCTTACTCATTTGTTCAAAACATAACCTCAAAATGTGCACTCAGAGAATCATATAAGAGAAAGTGTAAGATTTGAAGCCTATTGATCTGAGGGTCTGAACTCAAATAGGCTGTCACACTCCAGCCAGATGTAATTTCGTCTTAGAAAACACAGATTTGGTTTTCATCCAGGTCGACACGCTCATAAGACGTGTTCGTGTTTGTCAAATGGTTTTACCATCTGAGCATTACCAAGAATAAAGATTAAGCCAAGTCATTGTAAGCTAGAGCGGAGGTTGGTGAGTGGCACAATTGATTATAGATGAGGAGATTTGACATATGATATGTGATTAAACAATCAAATATATGCAGGTACAAAAAAATAATAATTAATAAGGCGTATGTTTGACTTGGTCGATTGCGATCAGTCAACTACTGAAGGTGATGTGGTCTAGAGACTCACACGCTGACAAGTCACATGACAAATAGGATGCGCTGCGGTGGAACAAGGCTCACGCGAGGCGAAAAGATCGTCGCCAAATATGTAACACAACGGTAAGAGTCACTCAGCCAGCGGGATGGTTCGGAAAGAAGTTGTCTAAATCAAATCACCACCTTCAACCATGTAAGTTACCAGTTCAATACCAAGGATGCCATTAAATAAGGATCGTGTGGCGTGTAAACCGGCATGTCTGGCACCATGATAACATCCGATAACACCAGTATTATACCATGTGATTCCCCAGATATAACGAGCACCGCATCCTTGGAAAGAAAAATATTATACATGGTCGATATGTTCCGTCTGTTGGATCCAAAAGTGGACCTGTTTTAACCGCATATATGGTCAAGCCTAACGCTTGCTACAAAAATATTAGCTGCTGGCAATAAATGTTTGTATAATGCTAGTATATTTGACTAGTACCAAGTATATTATACGCATGATGCCAATCTTCACCAAAAGTCAAGGGTTTATGCCAATTTGATTCCATAAATAATGCTAGATATGGCTATATAAGCGCATGACATGGACAATATTGATCCGATTATAGAGACTTTCTAGAATACCATCGAATTCCGAGTTGGGTGATTGTATGATTGGAGCATCAAGCATACAGTTATTTAGAAACATTCAACATGGATCTGGTATACTTTCGAGTTGAGCCAAGAAAAAGTAGACCAGATTAAACTATTTTTAGAGTGATATATCCCCACATCACATGTTGACGAATGTGGATTGAATCATGAAATAGTGAATAAAAGGGGAGCCTTCAAAGAAAATGAATAGTATAATGTAGGTCGCTTGAGTGTGACCACACCTTCAATACGTCTGACATGGTGTGAGTGATGCCCATTAGTTGATGGCGCGAATAAAGATGGTGTCAACCGGAGATGGCGTGAATGGACCAAAAGTCGGGAGTGGAGAAATAAGCGTCCGAAGGAAAGGCGTGTTAAATAAGAGCTTCTGCCGAAGAGGCGGGTGGAATATGAGCTTCCGCCAGACGTGGCGGGTCAAATAAAAGCTTCGCTGGAAGTGGCGGGTTGGAGAAAAGCTTCCACCGAAGGTGGTGGGCTTCCGCCGAGGGTGGCGGATTGAAGAAGAGCCTCCGCCAGTGGTGGCGGGCTTCCGCCGAAGGTGGCGAGCTTCTGCCGAAGGTGGCGAGTTGAAGAAGAGCCTCCGCCAGTGGTGGCGGGCTTCCGCCGAAGGTGACGGGTTGAAAAAAAACCTCCGCCGGAGGTGGCGGATTGAACTGCTTCGGCTAGAGTTGTAAGAACTCATAAGTAACAATCGGCTAGAGTTGTCGTAAAATGTAGGTCCCCTTGATGTATGGATTTTTCACAGAATTGTCAATCTAATCAAGAGTGCGGAATCCTCTTGATCAGAATATCACAGAATGAGTAGAAACAGAAATCACTTTCAAACCGGGTTTCTATTGATTATCAAAAACAAGTTTTACAATCAATCAAACCCTAACTACACTCAATTTCGTCCAAGCCCTAGTCTCTCACGAAATTCTCACACACAAACTGTTTTGGCTGATTAACCTAAACCCTAAAGCCTAACCTTGTTTATATAACACAAGGTTTGCAACTTGGGCTAGGATAAACCTCATGGACTGCGAATTTGCCTAAGCCCAATTCACCCCCATACACCCAATTGTGTGGGTTTGATTAGCCCAAACATTACAACTCACTAATACAAAGCTAAACCCGCTAACTGTTTATCGTTTAACTAATTACAAGATATCCAAAGACCAAATCTAAGCTGTTGTCACCAATATGCACCAACAAACTCCCCCTTGACAATAGCCTCATAAAAATAACTTTGTCTTCAGTCATCTTGCAATCTTCATGTAATCTTGCACTGTCTTTGGTCTTTGGATAGCTTCAGCTTCAACAGCTTCTGTCAGCAACAGACTCCCCCTAAGCTGATGCATCCAATCACCAAATCTTCAAAAACTTTAGTGTTTGAGTAAACTCTAGTTCAGCATTTGTAAAGCAATCTTCAAACTTTTTACATTGTCTGCAATGTAGAAAGGAGGTTCTACCATGCATCCAATCAAACTCTCATCTTCATAGCAACTTCTCAGCAACATACCGCTTCAATCTGTATACTATAAAACAAACATCTCGAGAAACCATAAGAATTTTTCAACAAAGTTAAATAAATTATTATTATTCAAGAGATAGTTAAACTGTATCACAGATTAAGCATTTTCAAGTTATCACCAACACGCAAAACTTTTTAATCACACACCCTATAACCCGCATGATTTAAAATTTTCAACTCACTTTCCAACACCGTCTCCCCCTATCTGTAACAATTCCTCTAAGAATAACAGTTTTCCGTACGTTAAGAATTTTAAACAGAAAAAGACACTATTTTTGTATTTTTATATTTTCTGAAAGCAAGTAAATACGAAAAGCAATAAACACTCTATTTTTGTGAGAATCACCGGTAAGAAGATCATATCAGCACAATCAAACTGTTTCACACCATTAGTTAATTCTTTATGTAATTTTTCATGAAAAGCAGTCCAAGACGATTACCAGTATGTTCGTCCACCTAAACAAAATGCATGAACATTTCAAGTACCAATACCGTATGATACGTTAAGGTAATTTTAATTCTGATATACTAGTGTGTCCCACTTCAGGATATACCCCCGCGATCAAGGTATGCACAAAGATTCATCGTAGTAGGTGAGTATACTGAATTCATCCGTTTTGTATTTCAACGTTTAGATAATTGGTGAACAGGTAAGTACTTCCGTACAGCAAAGAGACCAAAATATCTAACGAGGGCTAAGACAAATACCATTTTTGGTACGATTTATGCTTTTTGCACATTTTGAATGACTCTCTATGAGAGCTTCTTCATTTTTCAGGGTTTTGGCATTTATAGCTCTTTTAAGATATCCTGGTTGTGTCTAGGTCAGCATGTATCTGGATGCAGCAGAAGGACAACCCTGATATCCCAGATGAAATAACAGTATAAAGACCCAAAACTTCAGATTTTGGCAATCTATCAACGCAAGATTTAAGGTCATTAAACCATACACCACTGATGTGTTCCCCACTCATATTCAGTTCATTTAGGTTTATATCATATTGGTAAGTTGATTATTTCATACTTTTTGCCTACTGGTACATCATATGATGAAGCTGCTATCACACTTAAGCAATTTAATTCATTTTCAGTGTGACAGTCTAACTTGCTGATGTACTATCATTTCTTCTTTTTCACACAGTGATAACTCATTTTTTATTTTCTATTTTTTTTATGTTTTTGATGTTTTAATGTTTTTGTATTTTTGATTTTTAAGAAAAGCAGTAAACTATTTACAAAAATTCTTATGAAAAGCCAGTTATTCAGGATTCCTCATCCCGTTGAGTTCGACTAAATGTTCAAAGCGAGCCCTGTCAAATGCTTTAGTATAAAGATGTGCCAGGTTATCTAGTGTGTCGACTCAGCACTTTGAACTTCAATTTAAATCATTTAACATATATATATCAACAATCTCACATCCCCCGTCATGTGCCTAGAGCAGCCACTATCAACATACCATAAGTTGATAATCCTCCTTAGCAGCTCCTACACACACCAACTAAGAAATTAGTTAGATTGGGGGACCCAAGCCTTAATGGTCTTGGGTCGTCCAAATTCACCAACCACTGTAACATCCATCCAATATCCATTACTCCTAACTGGAGTCTTGGATCTCAGACCTGTTGATGGAATTTGATTTTGATTTCCACTAGGTCTTTGGTCCTGAGGGTTCCTATATGTGTTTGGACTATTTGACCTTTGGAAATTTTGATTTTGGTACCTTGAATTTTGATTCCAAGAAGCTTGGTTGTTATAATTTCTAAAGCCATTGTTATAAAAAGTTCTACCACCATTATTTTGGTATCGATTTTGATATTGACCTTGACTTCTGAAATCATTAGAATTAAAATTGTTCATTCTTGGTGAACTGCTTCTAGGTCTCTCATATCTGCCTGGTGGAGATCTAGGCTGAAATCTTGGTTGATTTCTTTGAAAACGTGGAACTTGTGGAGTTCCTTTTTCAGCCTTATCTACACCAACAACAACATTCTCTGGTTGCTTAGGAGCAGATTTCTTTGGAGAATTTGAGCCTTTCTCCTCACTATCACCTTTCTTCTCTGGTGATTTCCCTCCCTGTTTTTCACTAATTTGTGGTTCACTCTTTTTGTTAGGACAACAGCTAGCTACATGTCCCTTTATGTGACACTTGAAGCACAATCTCCTTTTCAAATACTTCTTAGCTGGAGTCTTTGAGGTTGATCCCTCATCAGATAATGATGATGCCTTGGAAGAATTTGGTTCAGTTTGCTTGGATTCAGATAATTCTTTGTTTTTATTTTTAGCAAACTCTACATTTGATTCATTTTCAATAACAGTTGTGTCATTTTTCATATCACTACCTTGAACAAAATTAAGCTTTTTAACAAAAGTTTGATTTTTGCTCTTAGGAGGTGAATTTTTCTTTTTCAAAGGTTCCCTGTTATTGTTCTTTCTAGCATCATCACTCTCAGACCCCTCACTTTGACTTGATGTGGATGCGAAACTACTTGGTGCAGTTGACATAAAGGTTGTTAGCTCATCTTCATCAGGCAGGAAAGAATAGTCATGACTAAGAGGAGGTGGGACTTCATTAAAGCCCTGGAAGCCCACACTGGTCTTGTCATTACTCTTCTTTAACCCACCCATCATGTGTTTCATAACAAAAGACGAATCTCTGAATTGACTTAATTTCTTTTCAAGTTCAGCAATTTTGAGTTGTGCATCTGACAACTCTTTGCATTTTTCAGAAATCTCTTTTGTTTTCTCAGCCATCATGTCATGAGCTAAATCTATTACTTGAAGTTTTTCATTTAACTTGCATGTTAAAGCTTCAATTTCACTTTCATAACCTCTTATCTTCTTCAAGTACGCAGATTCGTTTCTTTTAGCAAAAAAGTTTGACACTTTTATGTTCGACATCTCGCTTACCAGACTTTGGTTTTGTGTTGACAACCTGTCAACCTCACCCTGTAGTTCACGACATTTTAAACACACAGAATTAGATTGTACCTCTTCCTCATGAACTTCTGTATTTTCATCAGCAACAACCTGTTCAGCTTCACTCTCTTTCTCTACTTCAGCATCCACTTTTGCTTCAGCATTCTCCACTTGAGCTTCAGCATTCTCCACTTGAGCTTCAGCATCATTCACAGTAGTTTCAGCCTCATCAACTTGCAATATCTCTGCCATGAATGCCTGAGTAGCATTCTCATTATCTTCCAGATGAGCACTCCAATCATTTGACCCTTCTCGTGGTGTAGTGCTCGCAGCTTTATTCCTTTTGACATCTTCATTTCCTTGATACCTCTTTTGTAATGCATCCCACATATCCTTTGAATTTGTGTACTTCTTGAAGGTATGCTTGATGCTATCAGGTAAGGACATCTTTATTGCAGCTAAGGCTCTCTTTTCAGCCTCATACATCTTTTTATCATCCTCTTTCATGTTCACATAGTCTGTTCTACGTGGTCTGCCCTCATAATCGTGTGTTGGGTTTGTGTACCCATCTACAATACAGATCCACATGCGTGCATCCTGAGATTCAATGAAGGATTGGAAGCTGTCCTTCCATGTAAGATAATTCTCCACCTTCATCATCTTAGGTGCATTCAAATTCGTCATGTTTGACATTTTAACGCAACAGACTGATAAAACCGTGCAAAATATCTCCGAAAACAGTGGTTACCAAATTACACCGTTAGAATCGTCTCGAAAAGACGAATCCAATGATATATAATGTCGAAAACTGAATTCGGGATTTTCCAGAGTTTTTTTTAATCCTAGAAATGCAAGGAACTCAACGGTGCAGACGGTTTAGTGAAACGAGCTAGGGATCAATTTCTATTTGCAAAACACTGAAATTTTATCGACGCTTGCCAACAAAAATTCGACCCTTTTAATTATGCTGCTAATTTCGCTGGTTAATCAACTTAATTTCGCAGGGTAATTTCGCGGATCACTTATGCTGTTTAATTATGCTGGTCAATCAATTTCGCTGGTTAATTATGCTTCACAATTTCGCTGGCCAATTTAATTTCGCTGATCAACAATTTCGCTATAACGACGACTATAACTTCACCGATCACCGTAATAATGTCGCTGAGGACAATTACACGGTTACCAAAGTCGCCTTTTGTAACACCCCGTGTTTTCACGAGTGATAGTCAAAGTCAAGGTCAAAGTCAACGACCGAATTCGCGCGACGTGACTCGTAGAATTGTTTCTATTATATTTAGATTATGTGGAGTAAATGTCGTACATTACAATAATCAAGCCTCACCAATCACATTTCGATCGATCTACGACTGTGAACGATAGGAAGTAACAATGCGATAAAGATAATCAAGCAAGCTAATCAAATCGACACCAGATCGAAACTCGAATTTCGTATTTTATTTGTCAGCTATACGTGTGTGTGTGCCTTACGTGTTACTTGTGCATGTTTATTTTATGTTGTGTGGTGATAATCAAGCGAACTCAATCGAACTCGAAGTCTAACTCGAATATGATCGAACCCGAACTCGAATCTCGAATCGAACCGTATAAGAAGTAGTTGGGACTGAAAGTAATTTGAATTAGGGAACCCTATCAAACCGATCGTGAATCCGAGCCGAATCAACATCGCATCGAGCTCGCCCAAGGTGGTGGCATCCGCACGGATGGCCCATCCGCACGGATGGCCAATCCGCACGGATTGCCAGTCCGCACGGGTGGCCAGCCCGCGCGGATAACCTGCCCGGGTGCGTGCCGTGCGCACGGCTCACCTCCTTTCCCTTTTTGGCATCCTATAAATACACGGGTCACTATCCACTTTTTCCACTTTTGGCAAGTGACGTCCGAACCACACGCATTCTCCACCTTTTTCTCAGATTTCTCTCAATCCAGGTAAGATCTTGCACTAATTCTTGTACATCTTTAATCACTGCACGATTCTACACACTTCTATCTTTCGAATCTTCAAATTTAGCCATGAAATCATCCGGATTTGAGGTAATCATGGGTGACGTCATCATGAAGTTCGTAAGAACTTCATGCTTGGCCTCATTCCACCAAGAATACCTCAGATCTAAACGATTTCTACAAGTTTTTACAATAATTCCACCTAGATCTAAACTTTTCTAAGGATAAAAGAGTTGAAAGAACTAAATCTAACGTTCTCTTCTTCTTTTACCCTTAAAACCGGTACAAAATCCGATCAGTCCTAGTGTTTTGCTCGTCAATAGTGATGCCCTAGTTCCAGATCTGAAGTTGTACCCTAGACAACTGATTCCGGGGTTAACCGGGACGACCGTTCTGAGTCGCCGACAGGCCGAGTTAGGGTGGTTCCTAACCGGTCTAGTCACGCGGGTGAGAACACAACTCCAGGTGGTTGCCACGTAATCAGAACGTCTCAATAAACGATAACAGAAACCAAGTGTAGACGAACGGAACAACCAGAGCAGTTGTCCGCACGGACAGGCTACCCGCACGGACTACCCTTGGGACCCACTTTCCACGCGAGGTTTGAGTATCGACGGACGAGCAATCCGGACGGACGACCTCTGAATGGATTACTCATCGGATCATGAGATACTAAGGCCTTAAAATGAAAATCGAGCAAACCCCACCCGCACGGTCAAGCCGTGCGCACGGACGGGCTATCCGGACGGATTGACCCTGCCCGCGCGCACAGGCTGTCCGCACGGACTACCATACGCACGGACCACCGTCCGCGCGGCCGGCTTGAAAGGTAGAAACACTTTGGTGTTTTCTAAATGCTACAACGAAAACTCCAAAGCACAAGCCATCATACACAAACACATCTTAGGAAGGAACAATCCACTTGGACGTTTATCCACACGAGTAATCTAACCGTACGGGTAAGTCGTCCGCACGGGTTTCCACCCGCACGGACAGGCACACGCACGGATGACCCACCCGGATGGAACACCGTCCGCACGTATCACCATCCGCACGCATCACCATCCGTACGGATAGGTCATGCGCACGGATGACTGCTACTTACGGACAACTGAACCGCACGATCAGTCATCCTACCCACTCTCACTTATACTGTTTTACGCGTCACTTATCGTTACGTCATCGAATCTATTCAGGCTAATCGTACTCGCTGTAGAGCGCTCCCTTCAATCCATACCACTGTGAGTATACTCGAACCCTTTTTGCTTTAGCACTTTTGGGTGTTACATACGTTACAACTATTCAAACTACAACTATCACACTACTCAAGCTATTTTAATGCTTAACCATTATCGCATGTTATACGTGGCTTATGAATGCTTGTTTGTTATGTTTACACATGGAATGCTGTCTACCTGCCTTAGCAACGATAGTACTATAGTTTGGACTCAGCACCCGTTACCACGGGGGTTGTTAAGGATCTTTTACTTGCATGGATTACGGTGGTAATCGTGTATTGCGAACTGCCTCGGGCAGTCAACCCGCAGTCATTGGTATCGATGGATCTATGTCGATAACTAACGTGCTTCATTTCACTATGTGTACGTGCTGGTTATGCGTAAACGAATTCGAACTCTATATGCTATTATCAAACTTGTATGCTCACCCTTACATTTTATGTATTGACATTATTTTAACGTATGTGACAGGTGCCTAGGTTGTTTATATGCTTCTCGGGCTGTGATGAAATCGAAGCTAGGAATTGGAGTCCTAGAAACCAACAAATAATTTAGTTATGTTTAAATCTGAGTTGTCGGAACAGAATACTTGTTTAGATTTTGTCTGTAATAACTTGTTTTGCTATTTGAGACATGGTATGGGACATGTTAACTTAAATTGAATGGTAACGATAGTTGTTATGGAAACTTCTGGACAATCTGTTTCGCTCAGTGCCGCCCCGATGATTCCGCCATCGGTTGGGGTGTGACAGATTGGTATCAGAGCCATAACTATAGGGAATTAGGCAAGACTCGACCTAGTCCGGGTCGAAGTCTTAGAGACCTAGACTATAGTTGAGAACCAACAGACCAACTCACGCGTAAGCGTAATTTCGTCGCTATCACTCACTCTTTTTCTAGCACCACACTCGAATTTTCAAGCTTTGAACAGGCGATAAGGCCGAGAATAGGTGTGAAAACCGCAAACTCTCGACTAAAGTTGCCTAATCAGCTTGCGTTTTTAGCTACAAACAAGGAGAATTATACCAAAACAGGAGTGAAACCCATATTTTGATGAATGATCTCCTCAACTTTTATCAAAAACAAGGACGGAAGTTGTAAGATAGGGGTGAAACCCTAACCTTGACGACTCGTCCCGCTTTTGTACGAAACTCCACCAAAGTTCGATGTATTCCAACGGTCTAGAAGCACGACCAAACCAATGGGAATTGCGCCAGCGCCCAAGAATCGAGGCAAAGGCATAGTCCTGGAGGTCGTTGTGCAGGGTCCTTGTGAATAGTCGAGCTACCTTGGTTAGTCGAAGTCTATTAGCCATAGACAATCTACCTTCGATCTATCGATCTTTATGAAAGTTTTATGCTATATCTGTTATTTGTTAACGTTTTGAGATATTATTGGTTTCGACCCAACACTACTTCTCCTGCTAAAACACAAAACTCACTCGACACAACATTTGCAGATCACTCGCGTTACACTGCTTTCGAACACTCGCAAACTCTGAATACTAGGTTTCCGTTTTCTGACTGCCTTAGTGACTAGGAATATATGTGTTTCTTGCTGTTGTGCTTACACGTCTAGGAATATTGTGATTATGTGCTCTATGTGTTGATGTGATTTTGTGCAATTCTGTGGTTTGTGACTATATGTGGTTACATTGTACGTGTTACTGAGCTTTAGTAGTAGTAGACGTGTGAGGTGAGATTCGAATACATATGTTGAGTTCCATGGCGGTGTCTATTGCAGACAATGTCGTCTGGATCCCATCATCGGCTCTCTCGTCAGGAAAAGAGGGACAGACGCCTTGCGTCCATCGTCGCAAAAGCGGTAGCGAAGGCTGTGAGCGGTGTCTGCGAGAATGCCAGCAAGTCATCCGAGGAATCAAGGACTGAAGGTCCCAAAGCTACTGCGAGACCTTTCAGCTTCAAACAATTCAAGTCATGTGGGCCGAAGGAATTCACAGGCGAAGGAGGTCCTACTGCTCTATTCCACTGGTTTGACTCTATCGAGGTCACTCTGCGACAAAGTGGTTGCCCTGATGACCTTCGAACTCTGAATGCTACCGGCGTCTTTCAGTCCCGTGCTCTGGACTGGTGGACGGCCGAGAGGAACAAGAGAGGGAACGATGCAGCCTACGGGTTGTCGTGGGATGAGCTCAAGGAAATCATGCTGGAGGAATTCTGCCCTCCTCACGAGCGTCAAAAGCTTGAAGATGAATTTTGGCACATACATCAGAAAGATGGAGACAATGCTGGTCTCACTGCTCGCTTCAAACAGCTCAGCATTATCTGTCCTGATCAAGTCAAGACCCCTGAGATAACCATCAAGAAATACATCCGAGCCTTGCCCGACTGCGTTGCTGATTTCGTGCAAGCGGCTAAGACTACCACGATCGAAGAAACCTATCTACTGGCCGCTGAGATCAATGACAAAAGGGTCAAAGCTGGGATGTGGGATAAGACCTCCAAGCATCTGCATCAAGCCACTGCTGCTACACCAACTACCGAACCCACGTCCTCAGGCAACAAGAGGAAGAACAAGAGAAAGAACAACTCCACCAACAAGAACTGTGCGATTACTGCTGCACCGATCCAAGCAGTACCTGCTCAACAGCGTCAAGTAGTGGCGCCTGTGGCCAATGCACCACCTGCAAAGCGTGCATACACCGGACCACACCCACTCTGCCCTACTTGCACCTATCATCATCCAACTGCTATTCAATGCCGCTTCTGTGCTCATTGCAACGTCTACGGCCACTTTACTGCCAACTGCCGTATTCGTCAAGCTCCTGCCAATCAAGCTCTACTCGCTGCCCCACAGGGTCAACAAGCGCCTCCGGCACCCGCAGTCAAAGCCAGAGCATGCTTCACATGTGGCGACCCGAACCATTTCGCCAACATGTGCCCGAACAGGGTGGTGAAACAAGAACCCCAGCAGCAACAGCAACAGCAGCAACCACAGCAACAGCAACAGCAGCAGCAACAGGCCGCACGTGCCAGAACCTTCAATCTCAACGTGCGTCAAGCCCAGGCCGACAACAACGTGGTCAATGGTACGTTCCTTGTGAATGGTATTTATGCTTCATGTTTGTTTGATACTGGAGCCGATAATTGCTTTGTGTCACTCGAATTTGAGAAACTCCTTAGTCGTAAGCGCTCTCGACTCTCCTCTGCATTCGAAGTTGAAGTCGCTACCGGGAGAACCGTCGCTGTAAACTCTGTTATTCGTGATTGCACGCTCGAGCTCAACAACCACATCTTCTCAATCGATCTTATCCCAATGCAACTAGGAAGCTTTGATGTCATAGTAGGCATGGACTTTCTCCGCGAAAACCACGCCGAAGTTGTGTGCTTTGATAAAATGATTCGTTTTTCCCTCGCCAACGGGGATTCATTGTGCGTCTATGGAGATACTACTTCGAAGGGTCTCAAACTTATGTCATGCCTACAAGCCAGCAAGTATCTCCGTAAGGAGTACAGGGCCTTCTTGGCTCATGTCGTAGCAGCGGAGGAGGAAAAGAAAGAGAAGAAGAAAGTGAAGGACGTTCCAGTGGTTCGAGAATTTCCTCGAGTCTTTCCCGAGGATCTTCCCGGACTACCTCCAAAACGTGATATCGATTTTCGCATTGACCTTATTCCTGGAGCGAATCCTATTGCCAGAGCTCCCTACCGACTTGCGCCGTCCGAAATGCGCGAACTCTCAACCCAACTCCAAGAATTGCTTGAAAAAGGCTTTATTCGCCCGAGCACCTCTCCGTGGGGCGCACCAGTCCTTTTCGTCAAAAAGAAGGATGGGACGTTCCGGATGTGCATCGATTACCGGGAATTGAATAAGTTGACTATCAAAAATCGCTATCCTCTGCCTCGAATCGGCGATTTGTTTGATCAACTACAGGGCGCTACGTGTTTCTCGAAGATCGACCTGCGTTCCGGATACCATCAGCTACGTATACAGGAGGAGGATATTCCCAAAACAGCGTTTCGCACTCGTTACGGCCATTATGAATTCGTTGTCATGCCTTTTGGCCTAACCAACGCACCAGCTGTTTTCATGGATCTGATGAATCGAGTGTGTAAACCGTATCTTGACCGTTTCGTCATCGTGTTTATCGACGATGTCTTGATCTATTCTAAAACGAGATCCGAACACGCGCAACATCTACGTTTGGTTCTCGAGTTACTACAGGGAAACCAACTCTACGCCAAATTCTCCAAGTGCGAATTTTGGCTGGGGGAGGTTCAATTTCTGGGTCACATCGTAAATAGCCAGGGCATTCACGTCGATCCTGCGAAGATTGAAGCTGTTAAGAGCTGGGTTACGCCTAAGAACCCGACTGAAGTCCGTTCCTTTCTCGGACTGGCGGGCTATTATCGACGATTCATCGAAGGATTCTCGAAGATTGCGGTACCACTCACTTCTCTCACTCATAAAGACCAGCCCTTTTTCTGGGGAACCAAACAAGAGTCTGCCTTTCGAACCCTCAAATACATGCTTTGCAATGCCCCTGTTCTCACACTACCCGACGGAAACGATAATTTCATTGTCTACTGTGATGCTTCTAACCTTGGTCTCGGTTGTGTCTTAATGCAACGAGACAAAGTTATTGCTTACGCATCCCGTCAGCTCAAAATCCACGAGAAGAACTATACAACCCACGACCTCGAACTAGGCGCAGTTGTCTTTGCATTAAAGATTTGGCGACACTACCTGTATGGTACCAAGTGTACGATCTTCACCGATCATAAGAGCCTACAGCACATTTTTAATCAGAGGGAACTAAATATGCGTCAACGCCGATGGGTAGAACTTCTCAACGATTACGACTGCGAGATTCGTTATCACCCAGGCAAAGCAAATGTTGTTGCCGACGCGCTTAGCAGACGGAGTTATCTGCTTAGCACTCGAAATGTCCAAGCCCAGCATAATCTCGAAGCTCTTATTCGCGACGCCCAGCATGCATGTTTCAACGAGCGCACCCTGAAGAAAGAGAGAATCTATCACGACGGAGCCCAACTTGTGAGCAAATCAAACGGGATATTCCATTTCCTAGACAAAATCTGGATTCCCAAGCGAACCAACCTGCGACAAATCATCATGGACGAAGCCCACAAATCCCGATACTCTATTCATCCCGGTGCCGACAAAATGTATCATGACCTTCGATATAGGTACTGGTGGCCCGGTATGAAGCGGGATATCGCTCTCTACGTCGGCAGATGCCTAACCTGTGCTAGGGTCAAGGCCGAACATCAACGACCCTCTGGCTTGCTCGAACAACCTCCAATTCCCATGTGGAAGTGGGAGAGCATAGCTATGGATTTCGTAACCAAGCTTCCAACCACGTCATCAGGTCACGACAGCATTTGGGTTATCATTGACCGTTTGACCAAATCAGCCCACTTTCTGCCAATACGAGAGGACTACAAGGTGGAACGATTAGCCCGAATCTACACAGACGAGATCATTTGTCGACATGGGACGCCTCGTGACATCATCTCTGACCGTGATGCTCGATTCACTTCGCGGCTGTGGGGAACGTTTCAAACGGCCCTAGGTACGACGCTTAATCTAAGTACTGCGTTCCACCCACAAACTGACGGTCAGAGCGAAAGAACGATTCGTACGCTTGAAGACATGCTCCGCTCATGTGTTCTAGATTTTGGTGGTAATTGGGATAGACACCTTCCGCTAGTCGAATTCTCGTACAACAACAGCTACCAGGCTAGTATCCAGATGGCTCCTTTCGAAGCCTTATACGGAAGAAGATGTCGATCGCCTATTGTGTGGCACGAGATCGGTCACTCGCAACTAACCGGTCCGGAACTACTACAAGAAACGACAGACAAAATCTTCCAAATTCGGGACAACCTAGCGAAGGCTCGAGATAGACAGAAGCTTCTCGCCGATAAAAAGCGCAAGCACCGTGAGTATGGCATTGGCGACTACGTACTCCTAAAGGTATCACCTTGGAGGGGTGTAGTCCGATTTGGCAAAAAGGGGAAACTCGCGCCTCGGTATGTGGGACCTTTTAAGATTCTGGAAAGGATCGGAAAAGTCGCCTACAGACTCGAATTACCGGAAGAACTCAACAATGTCCATCCGATCTTCCACGTGTCAAACCTCCGAAAGACCATCTACGAACCAGCCAAACATGTTCCTCTAGACGATTTACGAGTGAACGAAACATTGCACTTCGTGGAAAAGCCTGTCGAAATCATGGATCGCCAAACCAAAGAACTCAGGCGCTCACGCATTCCCATTGTGAAAGTCCGGTGGGAAGGCAAACAAGGCGCGGAGTTCACTTGGGAACTCGAAAGCGACATGAAGGCAAAGTATCCACAGCTGTTCAACGAAGAAGCAGCGTCCAACTAGAACAGCGAGTATTCGAGAGAGATTTCAGAGAATTTGAAATATGACAATATGTATGGAAGCCAACAGAAACCGCCGAAACTAATAAAGATTGAAATTTTTATAAATAGAATCACGTTAAAATTGTACGTTCTTGTCTGTTCGATCTCACTCGTGCACGGATTTCGCACGTCGTACGAGTCGGAATCGCAATCGAAACGGATCAAACCGGAACCTAATCAATAGAATCACAATTTATATTGCTGCTTGTGTGTTTGGTCACGATCGTTCGCGGATTCCGCACGTCGTACGAGACGGATCGCAACCGAAGCAAATTCAAAACTAGAACCCGCAATGATCAAGGTTTTGAAAGAAAAAGAAAAAGATTTTGAAGAACTTTATCGAATCTGATGCGAATTGAGATCTGTATACAATGAAATCCTGGCTAAATTGGCGATTCTCCACACGTGATTCACGAATTAGTTACAGCTTCCGGCTTAATTTCGGGACGAAATTTCCTAAACAAGGGGAGGCTGTAACACCCCGTGTTTTCACGAGTGAAAGTCAAAGTCAAGGTCAAAGTCAACGACCGAATTCGCGCGACGTGACTCGTAGAATTGTTTCTATTATATTTAGATTATGTGGAGTAAATGTCGTACATTACAATAATCAAGCCTCACCAATCACATTTCGATCGATCTACGACTGTGAACGATAGGAAGTAACAATGCGATAAAGATAATCAAGCAAGCTAATCAAATCGACACCAGATCGAAACTCGAATTTCGTATTTTATTTGTCAGCTATACGTGTGTGTGTGCCTTACGTGTTACTTGTGCATGTTTATTTTATGTTGTGTGGTGATAATCAAGCGAACTCAATCGAACTCGAAGTCTAACTCGAATATG
This sequence comes from Helianthus tuberosus, assembly GCA_030545235.1. Lineage (NCBI taxonomy): Eukaryota > Viridiplantae > Streptophyta > Magnoliopsida > Asterales > Asteraceae > Helianthus > Helianthus tuberosus. The sequence goes on from CM060362.1 coordinate 11,116,578, forward strand.
ATCGAACCCGAACTCGAATCTCGAATCGAACCGTATAAGAAGTAGTTGGGACTGAAAGTAATTTGAATTAGGGAACCCTATCAAACCGATCGTGAATCCGAGCCGAATCAACATCGCATCGAGCTCGCCCAAGGTGGTGGCATCCGCACGGATGGCCCATCCGCACGGATGGCCAATCCGCACGGATTGCCAGTCCGCACGGGTGGCCAGCCCGCGCGGATAACCTGCCCGGGTGCGTGCCGTGCGCACGGCTCACCTCCTTTCCCTTTTTGGCATCCTATAAATACACGGGTCACTATCCACTTTTTCCACTTTTGGCAAGTGACGTCCGAACCACACGCATTCTCCACCTTTTTCTCAGATTTCTCTCAATCCAGGTAAGATCTTGCACTAATTCTTGTACATCTTTAATCACTGCACGATTCTACACACTTCTATCTTTCGAATCTTCAAATTTAGCCATGAAATCATCCGGATTTGAGGTAATCATGGGTGACGTCATCATGAAGTTCGTAAGAACTTCATGCTTGGCCTCATTCCACCAAGAATACCTCAGATCTAAACGATTTCTACAAGTTTTTACAATAATTCCACCTAGATCTAAACTTTTCTAAGGATAAAAGAGTTGAAAGAACTAAATCTAACGTTCTCTTCTTCTTTTACCCTTAAAACCGGTACAAAATCCGATCAGTCCTAGTGTTTTGCTCGTCAATAGTGATGCCCTAGTTCCAGATCTGAAGTTGTACCCTAGACAACTGATTCCGGGGTTAACCGGGACGACCGTTCTGAGTCGCCGACAGGCCGAGTTAGGGTGGTTCCTAACCGGTCTAGTCACGCGGGTGAGAACACAACTCCAGGTGGTTGCCACGTAATCAGAACGTCTCAATAAACGATAACAGAAACCAAGTGTAGACGAACGGAACAACCAGAGCAGTTGTCCGCACGGACAGGCTACCCGCACGGACTACCCTTGGGACCCACTTTCCACGCGAGGTTTGAGTATCGACGGACGAGCAATCCGGACGGACGACCTCTGAATGGATTACTCATCGGATCATGAGATACTAAGGCCTTAAAATGAAAATCGAGCAAACCCCACCCGCACGGTCAAGCCGTGCGCACGGACGGGCTATCCGGACGGATTGACCCTGCCCGCGCGCACAGGCTGTCCGCACGGACTACCATACGCACGGACCACCGTCCGCGCGGCCGGCTTGAAAGGTAGAAACACTTTGGTGTTTTCTAAATGCTACAACGAAAACTCCAAAGCACAAGCCATCATACACAAACACATCTTAGGAAGGAACAATCCACTTGGACGTTTATCCACACGAGTAATCTAACCGTACGGGTAAGTCGTCCGCACGGGTTGCCACCCGCACGGACAGGCACACGCACGGATGACCCACCCGGATGGAACACCGTCCGCACGTATCACCATCCGCACGCATCACCATCCGTACGGATAGGTCATGCGCACGGATGACTGCTACTTACGGACAACTGAACCGCACGATCAGTCATCCTACCCACTCTCACTTATACTGTTTTACGCGTCACTTATCGTTACGTCATCGAATCTATTCAGGCTAATCGTACTCGCTGTAGAGCGCTCCCTTCAATCCATACCACTGTGAGTATACTCGAACCCTTTTTGCTTTAGCACTTTTGGGTGTTACATACGTTACAACTATTCAAACTACAACTATCACACTACTCAAGCTATTTTAACGCTTAACCATTATCGCATGTTATACGTGGCTTATGAATGCTTGTTTGTTATGTTTACACATGGAATGTTGTCTACCTGCCTTAGCAACGATAGTACTATAGTTTGGACTCAGCACCCGTTACCACGGGGGTTGTTAAGGATCTTTTACTTGCATGGATTACGGTGGTAATCGTGTATTGCGAACTGCCTCGGGCAGTCAACCCGCAGTCATTGGTATCGATGGATCTATGTCGATAACTAACGTGCTTCATTTCACTATGTGTACGTGCTGGTTATGCGTAAACGAATTCGAACTCTATATGCTATTATCAAACTTGTATGCTCACCCTTACATTTTATGTATTGACATTATTTTAACGTATGTGACAGGTGCCTAGGTTGTTTATATGCTTCTCGGGCTGTGATGAAATCGAAGCTAGGAATTGGAGTCCTAGAAACCAACAAATAATTTAGTTATGTTTAAATCTGAGTTGTCGGAACAGAATACTTGTTTAGATTTTGTCTGTAATAACTTGTTTTGCTATTTGAGACATGGTATGGGACATGTTAACTTAAATTGAATGGTAACGATAGTTGTTATGGAAACTTCTGGACAATCTGTTTCGCTCAGTGCCGCGCCCCGATGATTCCGCCCTCGGTTGGGGTGTGACACCTTTGGATTTAATTTCGCCGATAAATTCACTGGTCAGTTAATTTCGCATGTCCAGACTGCGAAATTAACTTAAAATCGCCTGTAAACTTGGAAATTCAATCTTTTCAAAATTTCTTAGATTTTCCAGATTCTATCAACACTTTCCTGCAGAATCGAAACAGCAAAAATATCAGTATATTTAGAAAACTAATAAGAAACAGAAGGGAGAACGTTAAGAACACGAAGAACAATCTTCGAATCTTCAAGCCTTTCCAGCCAAAATTCTTCGATAAACAACCAAAACTGTCCTGAAAACCTGCAAATCAGCAAAATCAAACACACAAACTGAAACAAATTCGCTGAAGATTATCAGAAATTCAAAAATTTCGAAAACCCTAATTTTCAGTTTCAAAAAACTTCGAAAAACTTCCTGTTTCTGCAGAACACAATTCTGAACCGAGCCTTCAAGAGCCTAATGCTCTGATACCAATTGTAAGTCCCCTTGATGTATGGATCTTTCACAGAATTGTCAATCTAATCAAGAGTGCGGAATCCTCTTGATCAGAATATCACAGAATGAGTAGAAACAGAAATCACTTTCAAACCGGGTTTCTATTGATTATCAAAAACAAGTTTTACAATCAATCAAACCCTAACTACACTCAATTTCGTCCAAGCCCTAGTCTCTCACGAAATTCTCACACACAAACTGTTTTGGCTGATTAACCTAAACCCTAAAGCCTAACCTTGTTTATATAACACAAGGTTTGCAACTTGGGCTAGGATAAACCTCATCGACTGTGAATTTGCCTAAGCCCAATTCTCCCCCATACACCAAATTGTGTGGGTTTGATTAGCCCAAACATTACAACTCACTAATACAAAGGTAAACCCGCTAACTGTTTATCGTTTAACTAATTACAAGATATCCAAAGACCAAATCTAAGCTGTTGTCACCAATATGCACCTACATAAAAACTCCTAAGTACCTGATTGTTTTCCCCCTATACAAGCAAAGCTTTTGAATATGCCCTGCAAATTGGTTGTACCCTCCCAAATCAAACATATCATAAAAGTATTATGAAAATTGTAAATGGGTGTATGACGTGTACCTTTGAATGGCCATGTTCCATGTCTCACTTTTAATTCATTCAGTTTCTTACGAATATTTCTTATATGAGACAGGGTAAATGGCAAAAGATGATAAACACGTAGTATAAATTTTAGGAGGGTAGAAGCTTACCTCATTGATCAGATTATTTTCAACAGATCTTATAGTGGGTTTCCCAGAAAAAAAAACTGGAAAGTTTGCCGACCACAGATCCAAAACTTGTAAACCCTTTAGAGATTGAACGGGCACAGTTGGGGTCTCTTGATTCGAAAATCGAAAGTTGAACCCAGAGAACCCAAATCTAGAGATTGACGTGGAGTGAATGAGATGTGATTGTTGTCGGTCCCACGGATGGCGCCAATGAAGAAGCATGAACTCGAGCGTGTCAGTTCTTCTTACGGTGATGAATACGAACATGGCCACACCTCATCTTCTTCGTCTCATCTTAGACCTGCAAGCAAACAAGGAGAGAGAAACGGGGGCAATGTAGAGACGGCCGGTAGAGGAAGAATCCCCTATTTCCAGCTACAAAAGTGTGTTGCCCTATATCTCATGCCCTAATAAGGAGGTGGAGACCTTCTTATATAGGAGATATGGGAAAACCCTAACCTCAATGGGCCAGGCCCAGTTAGGGGTTATCTCTACGAGCCCACAGCCTAGTGTAGTATAAACTACAACGCGCTGGGCTTCGCGGGTTAGTACGCAATAATAATAAATAATTACTATAAAAGTGATAAATAGCAGGAAAGTCCGACCGCTCGGGTCGGGTCAAGTACCATACCTCGTCAATCATGAACCGTAACTACAAATAATTATGGGTGTAAGTATTGTCCAAGTTTGAATTTTGATGAAAGTTGGTGGTTTATTAGGCGGCTTATGGCACAAGGTAAGCCTATATGCTAGCTAGTGTTGGACACCCATACTAAGGCATGTTAGCTTTAATTAATCAACTCGAAAGCAGTAGTAAACGTGAGTTGGTTCAAAGCCCATGTGAGCAGGGGCGCAGCATGTGAGGGGCGGGGGGGGACGTCCGCCCCCCGGGATTTTTCGCTCAGTAGTGTTATATATGTAGTTTTCGTATAGAAATTTGTGGGTATATACGTTTTCACCCCCCCGGTTCTATAGAAATTTTTGGGTATATATGTTTTCACCCCCCCGGCCGAAAAATCCAAGCTTCGCCACTGCATGTGAGATGATATTCTCGAAGTTCATGAATTGATAATAAGAGTTAGTGTTCAAATTATGGCTTCACATATGGTATAATTCCATTCTTTACAACCTATACGTAACTTTTTCAAGTGAATGAGGAATTCTTGTACCCCACCTACACAAATCAAACCTTTAGAAGGCATAGAACTAATCGTTCTTGATCTAATGAATCTTTTGTAGATCTCAAAAAACCCAGATCTATAGATTGAAGTGAAAAAAGCGAGATGTGATCGTTGTCGGTCCCACGGACGAGCGTGTCTGACAGGCGAGGTGTACTTGCACAGCGGCAGAGAGTGTCCGGCAAGCAATGTGTATTCGCGCGCGCGACGGAGTGTGTCCGGCAAGCGGCGTGTACTCTGGCGGCGGCGGAGCATACTTGCACGGCGACGGAGTGTGTCCGACAAGCAGGGGTGCACCCGTGCGGCGACGGGTTGTGTCTGGTAGACGAGGTGCACTTGCGTGGCAGAGTTTACCCGCGACGACGAAGTATGTCGGCATCAATGTACCCGCACGGCGGAGCGTGTCCGATAGGCGGTGAACAAGCGCGACAGAGTGGAAAAGGGGTTTTATAACGACAACCATTGCTTTTTTTTTTTGAACCAGTGGACCAGCGGGTGAAGTCCTTATTTTTGGGACATGTGCTAGTGCCTTACAGGGAAACTGTCGTATTGTATTAAGACTATTGGGTATGGGGGAGGATAGTTTCCAAAGGACTATCCTCGACCTAAGCGCCACGTAGGCAAAGGAGAAGGACCCTCCCCTTGGAGACTATCCAAGGGTGTGGGATGCTCCTCCTTTATTTTATTATTATTATTATTTTTTGTCATATTAATTAAAACGAAGTAAATAAAATTAAAAAAAGTTACATTTAAATAAAAACTTAAAATTACATTTAAAATAAAAATCCTAAAGCTACATTAAAAAAAAACCTAAACTTAAATTAAAAAAAAAGCCTAGAGTTACAAATAAAAAAAAAACTATGCGTTGTTTTCTCCGAGACTCCAAATGTCGGCGATACGTAAGAAAAGTCGACGACTCATTCTGAAACGGCGTCTAAAAATAGCCTCCGAGTACAGCGGCTCGTCCGCAAAGTAATCAACGATTAATCTTTGGTTAGCACATACGACATAACAAAATATATATATAACTTATAATTAAAAAAATAAGATTAAAAACATAAACTTAAAAAATTAAGAATACATATATAAGAATATAAATATAAAAAAAAATATCACTAACTTTCTCGGTCTCGCTCGATGTGTGGGTTCCTGTTTCGTGGTTGTGTCGAAACCTCATCCTCCTCCTCTTCTTCCAAAATTATTTGTGTCGCCTCTACCACCTTGTTTATAAAAAAAATTTACGGCTTCCATGGTGTCCGTCGAACCCGATGAAGAAGAAGATGACATGGTGTATTTTTTAGAGAAGATTATGTGGGTATTTTGTATAAAAATGTGGGAGTTGTTTGGAGAAAGTGGGTGAATTTTGGTATAAAAGTGGATAGATATGTGGGTATTTATAAAGGTTTTAAATTAATTTGAATTTTTTTTTTTAAATAGCCAACGGATATATTGAATGGACCCCACCACAACAGCCCCGTCTCCACCGTCGGTATTCCGACGTATTTGCCGCGACGGCCCCCTTGGGGGCGGTGTTGGACGAGCCCAAAACAGAAGATGGGCCTTTGCCGTCCCCCGTACCCAACCGCCTAATAGTCTCCTTGTCAAAATAATAATGATTTAAAATAACAGAGTTTAATGTACTCGTTTTTGCGAAACAAAAGTTTCACCGCCATTAATTGTTCATGAGCTCTTATATAATAAAATGACTATCATGAGCATGTTGAACTTTTTGAGGTGACGTAAGAATGAACTTTTTGAGCAGCAAAGAAAAGAAAGTAAATAATTTACCTAATTTCATGTATAAATGACGCCGATGTGTCGAACCTTATTAATGGAGGCATAGAACTCCGCCAAATATGGGTCTTAAAATTATAGCTTTAAGAGAACGTTATACCTCGACAGATCTGTACCTTTTTGGAGCCGAAGTGTATATCCTCTCCCAACAAATGTATATCAAAAGGGCTTTAAACCCGAAAATCTCGTATGGATCCGATGAAACAAGACAGATCTGAAAGATGAAGTAGAGAAGCAGACGAGTTGTGATCCAGTGGTCCCACGGATGGCGCCAATGAAGAAGCATGAACTTGGCAGATTGGTACTTCTACGGTGATGAATGGCCACACCTCGTCTTCTTCGCTTCATCCTAGACCTGTGAACAAGAAGAGAGAAACGTGGGCAATGTAGAGACGGCCGGTAGAGGAAGAATCCCCTATTTCCAGCTACAAAAGTGTGTTGCCCTATATCTTACACCCTAATAAGGAGGTGGAGACCTCCTTATATAGGAGATATGGGAAAACTCTAACCTCAATGGGCCAGGCCTAGTTAGGGGTTGTCTCTACGAGCCCACAGCCTAATGTAGCATAAACTACAACGCGCTGGGCTTCGCGGGTTAGTACACAATAATAATATATAATTACTATAAAAGTGATAAATAGCAAGAAAGTCCGACCGCTCGGGTCGGGTCCAATACCATACCTCGTCAGTTTTCTAACATGGCCGGCCCTGGGGGTGGGCGGGGAGGACCACCGGCCAGGGCCCGATATTTCGAAGGGCACTTTATTTTATGAAAAAACCCGATATGTATATGTAAAATATATATTTTTAATAGGGTATACTCATACAAAAACCAACATAGGTTCACTTACAAAATTATTCTTATGGTTTAGATTAGTTATTAGCCCATTGGCATTAGGTTTATACCTTTAGTGAGCTCAATACTCAATTTCGTTAAGGCGTAAGGGCACGTTTTTCAAGCTCGAACAAGGTACACGAATTATCAGGGTCGGCCCTGTTTTCTAAGCTCAACCCAGTTAGAAGTTATGCCTCTTGGACCCCGCTCCCAAAGGTGCTAAAGTCGGACCCCTGTCAAGGGGGCGTTGCCCACTTGGAGTCATTGCTTAGTGGCCTCGCCTCTAACGTCACACCTCAACCGATGGTGGAAACATCTGAGTGAGACGAAAACGAGATTGCAAGAGATTTCATAATGACTATTTGCGACAAGTATTTAAGTAACAAGATTTCATTTCATTATTGAGGCAAAATACATTGTTTGGAAGCAAATTACAACAACTTGAACGAGAGACAAATTACAACAACAAATACTAAATTAAAGTGGGTTTCTAGTCATTCTACTAGATTCCGTTTATCATCATCATCATCAATTTCCTACAATATACATGTCAACACCTAGAGTATTGACGAGCATACAAGTTTGAGTATTATCATAAGTATAAACGTTTTAAACAATCCACATGACATAATCGTAATCTAAGACTTAACATAACAATACTAGCATGCAACTTATAATTGTCAACCCAAAGTTTCCCGCTAGCGTAATCATGTCGTAGCAACGACTAGACCGTTTTGTTTGACTTAACATGACATCAAGAATACGAGTGGTGCGTTAATCCTATAGCGCTATACATGTTAAGGGAGGCTTGTACGAAGTTAATGACAAGTATAAAGCAAATAAGTATTCTAGCATGTTTGAGTTCTAGCATCACATACTAAACATGTATGTTGGATTGTTTGTGTCAAGCATGTTTGTAAGTGTATGTGAGCATTTTTAATAGAGAATAAGCATTGCACCCAAAAGTGTCGAAAAGTAAAAAGGGTCATGTACACTCACGGTTTTGCTAGCTTTCCGATTAACCGCGAATTGACGAGTTGTTGAGAGTGGAACACCGAAGTTATCTTACATTGGGGAAACGATGGCGTGTGAGTATTCGGAGTTGTGGAGAGTTCGGATTCGGATTTAAGTATAAAAAGTATATGTACACGAAAATATATCTTGTCTAAATACTCATTTGGACGCTAAGATTTTACGTGTCTTCATGGGTCCTAACTTGCCCATTAGAATCATAAATGAGGAATAAAGAACAAAGATAATATAGCCTAAGTTCATAACATCTAATCATAATCCGGTTAGTATCATGAATTCGGCTAAATATATATTTTATTTTATATATACTCCGGTGTCACGTGACACCGTTATTTTTGTATGTAATATAGGTTATCAAAATGTTGGTGACACTGTATATTTTGAAAACAACCCTAATACAACGTTGATAGAATAATAAAAATAAAAGTGTCTATTGGTCTAGTGGTTTCTGTATGTTTTTATAAATGATAAGACGATAGGTTACCGAGTTCAAAAATTTTCTAAAGAAGTTTTGGACTCATAACATATCGTCTTATCATTCGTAACAACATAAGACGATATATATGTTTTAGTTTATGACTCTTAGAGCACCGACAACGTCTAACCGAATGAACCCACCTCAGTATCACACCTTTCGAACCAACCCACCTCATCATCCACATCGTTTGAGTAACTCTCTCTTTCACCGGGAGGCCAGCTCAATCCGGACGTGTCTCCAAACACACTTTGTGGGTGCTCTTAGAAACAAGCCCATTACACTAGAGATGAACAAATGATACCGGGTTCCAGTTCCAAACCAAGTACATTTTTTATATCGACTTTTGACATTTTCGATACCGGTATTTACCCTCAAATACCGGTACCCTACCAGGTACCAGTTGGTACCGAGCTCATGCTATATTACACCTTTTAAGTCACAAAATAACAAACCTAACTCCCTAAACTCTCGAGTGCCTCTCATGTCTCAACACTAAATTGGTTTCCCCTGATTAATTCAATCTTATTAGACCGAATGTGAAGAGGCCTGAACAACAAACTTGCCATTTAAAGGTTTGATATTTTTACCTTTTCTTTTTCGTATTTTGGTTTCAAGTTTACAGCTTTCTTCGAATTTAAGATGATAGATGGTAGTCAATGATGAAAAATTGTTTAAGTATGATAAAAAGAAAGATGGATATATTAGGTTATGGATGGAATACCTGACCAGTTTACAACGCACACCAACTGTTCGACTAAATGCCTCAACGAGATTGTCACTGTTACGGTTTATGACCCCGAAATCTATCGACGTAGTTTTTAAAAGGCTTAGTTTTGCTATTCAAAAAGGGGTAGCGGCGCAGCTTGTTGCCCGTTTACCAACTATCTCGATGTAAATTATTATATAATAATAACTCTCTATATTTATATCTTTTCTGGTGTTCCATTAGTGTAATAGTGTCTATGATAGTCAACATGTTTTGATATGTATATTCTAGGTGAAATTGTACCAAACAAGTGAGGTTACAGGATCAAATACAAATAGATCTTAACCTAAAAAACGTAGGAAATCGGGTTAAACGAACTCTGATTGAACTCATTCCACCGGCGTTGAAACCATCTCGTCAAACCCTAATCAAATATATTTTGGGCTTAGCTTTTAGGGTTTAGTTTCAGGGTTTAGCATTAGTGTTTAGGGTTGAGGGGTTAAGGTTTGATGAGCCGGTTCCAACGCCGCTTCGTTTGACCTGTGGTTTCTACATTTCTTAGGTTAAGGACATTGTGTACCGGAACCAACCCCTACTTGCGAAAGATTAAAATGATCACTTTTACCAAAACTAATATACATATAGATCGAATTGCTGTTGAATCTATAATTATCATAGATTGTATGCCATGGTTTAAATTCATTTTACATGTTCTGTTAATAGATATTGGTGAAAGGAAAGGAGAACTTCAAGTGGCAAGTTTATTAGGGACATTGCAACTCTTCTGGTATGTTTTTGTATGCTCAACCTATAGGTCTTTCAATGTCCGACCCGTTTTGACAAAAAAACATTTCGGTGACCCGACTCATATAAACTGAAGTAGACCTACCTCAGTGAAAAAAATTCTTGACTCTGCATGTGACGTAACTAGTTACTTATTTATTTTTTTGTAGATTTAAATAACCTTAATAAGAAAAAGTTTAAAAAAAATCACATTTTGTTCTCATTTCTGAACATATTTTGTTCTATACTCAGTTTGTTGAAAATTACTTCTATTCATAGTTGTCGATAGCGAATAGCAACACATAGCGACAAGGCATGGCTAGGCTACGTAGCGAATAGCGACAAATAGCGACGGCAATTTTATAAATAGCGATTACACTAGAAAAAAGAATTTTGAAAATTTTTATATGTATATTACATCAAAATACCCTTGTATATATGCTATTTTACATGTAAATTTTAACAAAAACCTATAAATCTAGCTATTTTATAGCTATAACCCTTAATAACAATAAAAAAATTAAAAAAAAATAATAACTGTCGCTAAAATCGCTATTCATCGCCATGACCAACTTAGCGACACATAGTCGCATCGCCATAAAGCGCGCTATAGCGACCGCTATGGTAGCGGTCGCTATTAACAACTATGCTTCTATTACTACAAAAAATGTTGAGGTCAATCGCATTCGTCTCTGTATATTTTTTATCGAACTCTAGGAAACCGAAATTCCAGTAACAAATCTGAATTCACAAATTCGAATTAAGTTTATTAATAATTGTAAGAAGCTCTAGATGATGAATAGGATGGTTGAAAAGTTGTGTTGTATGATATTGCAATATATAAACTTCAACTTTGAAATATATGCAGCTAGGGCTGTAAACGAACCGAACGAACACGAACAAGGTCGTGTTCGTGTTCGTTCGTTAAGGAAATTAACATGTTCGCGAACTGTTCACGAACGCATACCGAACATAAGTTTATGTTCATGTTCGTTCGTTAAGGAAATTCAGTTGTTCACGAACAGTTCATGAACACTGGTCTCGAACACAAACGAACACAAGCAAATAAAAATGAACGGAAACGAACATTTAACTTGAATATAAAAAATAAAAACATTGATATCCTTAAACATTATATAAGTAGTTAAACACAACCATCAAATGATAAATCAAAACATAAGAAGTCTACTAACTTAGACATAATTATCCAAAAAAATGGTTTAGAATGTTCAAATTTTAGCTAACTTATAAAAAATAGGGTTTCAAGTTTTAAATAGATAAAAAGGTTTATTATTTATTATTTTTTTAATATAATCAAGCGAACACGAACGAATATGAACGAACGTAACCGAACATATTACCGAACGTTCACGAACGCAGTCGAACGAACGAGGCCTGTGTTCGTGTTCGTTCGCTAAGCTAACCGAACGGAATTTTTTGTTCGTGTCCGTTCGTTAAGGTAATCGAACGAACCTAAACGAACTTCCCGCCGAACGGTTCACGAACTGTTCGCTGAACGTTCGGTTCGTTTACAACCCTATATGCAGCCACAATTAAGCGGTTATTAAGAGATGCTAAGGAAGCTGGTGAATCCAAATCGCGGTTTCTGTACATCGGTTCAATCACAAAGGCCATGGTTGTTCATAGGTTTGGGCAATCCTGGAGACAAGTTCAAAGGAACAAGGCACAATGTATGTTATAACTTATAACGCAAAACCCAAAGTTTTTTTCTTTGTTTAGTAACATACGTGATACGTTATGCTATATATCAATCTAATTTGTTGCGGTGTTGAGATGCTAGGTCGGATTTAATATGATTGATGCTTTTGCTGAGTCACAAGGGATTGCTATGGACACTGTTTTCTGTAAAGCCATTTTTGGAAAAGGCATGTCTCAGTTTCTACTTTGTTTTTTTTTGTCAAACACGAGAACCCGTTAGTGAAACCTCATGGGTCCCACTAATGCCCTAAACCGGTGGGACTTGTGAAATGTGAAGTGTAGCTTACGCATTCAAGGGGTTGGGCGGAAGTCAGTGGCAGCTAGATTCGAACCCGAGAGGGGCATCGGATGCACACTGCTGCGCCACCCCTTGAAGGTTTTGTTTTTCTTTTTTTTAAAAAGAGTAAAATGTCATTTTCGTCCTTGAGGTTTGGCCAGTTTTGCGACTTTCATCCTAAGGTTTGTTTTTCCGCATCTGGATCCAAAAGGTTTAAAATCTTGCCATTTTCATCCGGCTCGTCAACTCCATCCATTTTTCTCCGTTAAGTCAGGGGTATTCTTGTCTTTTTTCAGTTTATGTACAAGCATTTAGCATAATTTACAAGTATTCAAAACAAACACAAAACAAAGTATGTAAAAAGACGGAATACCCTTGACTTAACGGAGAAAAATGGATGAAGTTAACGAGCCGGATGAAAATGACAAGATTTTAAACCTTTTGGATCCAGATACAGAAAAACAAACCTTTGAACAAAAGTCGTGAAACTGGCCAAACCTCATGGACGAAAATGGCATTTTACTTTAAAAAAAAAATAATTTATGATTTGGGCCTAAATTGTGCATAATCAATGGGGATTTTGTTTGATGTGGAGATTGTCATATCAGGTATTGTAGATGGTGCTCCGGTTTTATTAGCAAAGCCTCAGACATATATGAATTTGAGCGGTGAATCGGTGAGTATTTTATTATCTTGTTATTCTTTTCCAATAAAAAGCTACACCTTGATTACCGGTTTGATGATTTAAAGTATTCACCTTTTGGTATCTCGGGATCATGAACTTATACAAAGCTAGAAAATGTGCATATTGTGTTCATTAAATGTTCCATATCAAGAATGCCAAAGTTATTGGACATCAAATTCTTTTTTTTTCAACTTTGGTACCTAAAAGGCGTTGGTATGTCTTTTGATTGCAGAGTGGTCCACTTGCTGCCTATTACAAACTCCCTCTAAACCGAGTGGTGGTGGTATGAACTATGAACTGTCACTTTTCTACCTCGTAGTTGTTAATGGCGAATAGCGACAAATAGCAATAAGGTACCTATATGCTACATAGCGAATAGCGATATATATATAGCGGGAACTATTTTATAAATAGCGATACACTAGAATTTTTTTTTTTGAAAATTTATATGTATATTATATCAAAATACCCTGGTATATACACTATTTTACATATATATTTAACAAAAACGTAAAATCCAGCTATTTTATAGCTATACTTAATCACTATTTATATTTAAAAAAATGAAATCCCGCTATTATGACCACATACCCTGTAGCGACCTTCGACCTATACGCTACGCTATTTGCTATAGCGACCGCTATTGACAACCATCTACCTTCTGGTAGAGATGAATATAATGGCGGGTCGGTGGGTTCGGTCATGAGTTAAGCTAATCATGTTGGATGCGTGAAACAATTTGTCCAAAATCTCATTTTATATTATATAACATTACATAAATTTTATAATCTATTTTGAAGATGATATAGTAGGTCTTATGCGTTAAAATAAGAAAGTGAGCGACTTTTGACATGCACCCTGAATCAACCCATTAATAGTTAAACGGGTTGGAACTGTCAGCTTTTATGTATTATTGTAATTCTTTTGCTTGTTGTGGATGTAGTTCCATGATGATATGGATCTACCATGTGGGGTTCTTCGGCTTCAGCCCAGGGGAGGCCATGGAAACCATAACGGGTACAAATAATATTAACAAATCCTAGTTTAATTTCATCATTTGCCTTTAAATTAGCAGACATAAGGTTACCATTTTTTAATCTTTTATCAGGATGAAGAGTGTGATCTATCATTTCCGTGGGAATCGAGAATTCACACGATTAAGAATCGGTATTATTTATTTTATTAATCACTTTTAATTATTTAAAGTTATATTTTTTTTATTTTTTTTATAACTGATTGCCTTTCTACAATGTGTGTGTAGGTATAGGTAAGCCTCCTGGTCAAATGGATCCGAAAGCCTTCTTGCTTCAAAAGTTCAATGCCACCGCTCAAGAACGAGTAAGATATTATCCATTTTCTTAAATTTTCTTTTTTTGCCCAGCGAAAGCTGCATTTAACCTTGTCCCGTTGGTTAGCATGGTATTGGTGGGGCCCATAGTTGTTAATAGCGCTCGTAGCGAGCGCTATAGCGAATAGTGTAGCAAAGCGCTCATGCACCGCCATCTGATTTTGGTGCTTCCATAGCGAGTAAATAGCGGGATTTCAGGTTTTTTTGGTTTCAATATAAATAGCGATAAAATATACGTATACAATAGTTACTTTTTAGGTGTTTTTAGTAAATATACGTATAGAAACACCATATTTGGATATAATATACACATATGAAATATTTCTAAAATTTTCTTCTAGTGTATTGCTAAAAGTAAAATTGCGTCCGCTATTTCATCGCTATTGCTACATGGCGTATAGGTTGCTTGTCGCTATCGTGCGCTATTCGCTATTAACAACTATGGTGGGGCCCGTGAGTTTTTTGGTGACGGGTTCTCATTTTTACAAAATAAAGCAGTATCTGTTTATTTTACTCAAAAAGGCATTTTCTTGTTACGACACGTTATTCATGAATATTTCTCATAATTTTGTAACTTTTTGTTTCGCTTTTGGGTCTGCAAGATTAATGTTGGTTTGAAAGAGGGAGTTATCGCGTTGAAAGAACTTGTGGCAAAGGGTGTGGAAGAGAGCGGTAGAAGATTCAACACAGAGCAGAAATACAAACACATTAAAGTCGCAGATAATGGCGATATGAGACTCAGACAATCCGATTAGTTGATTTGTTATTCGGTCGTGCTTCAATATGTTGTAATGTACATATAATTACACTTAGGAATTTTTGTACTTATGGACATTTAAGGTTGAGTGATGAAATGGTGTCTGTGGTGGGAAATTGCTCAATGAAGCAAAAGGGGAATAAATTCAAAGGAAACTAAATTAGAAGTATGGATAATAATGGTAACACTTGATGGTTTTAACTTTCTTCATTTGTTCACAATGCAACATAATTTAGATGGATTCAAATGTTCAATATTTGTGTTTATTTCAACTCGAAAATCGACATTTTAAGAGCCGAAATGATGAAGAAAGGGCCATGGACACGCGAAGAAGATGAGCTTTTGTCTAGTTATATTAGTAGAGAAGGTGAAGGGCGGTGGCAGTCAGTACCCAAGAAGGCGGGGCTCCTCCGCTGTGGGAAGAGCTGCCGCCTTCGTTGGATGAACTACCTCCGCCCTTCGATCAAGCGGGGCGGCATTACCGCCGATGAAGAAGATCTCATCCTCCGCCTCCATCGTCTCCTTGGCAACAGATGGTCCTTGATTGCGGGAAGAATACCAGGGCGTACAGATAACGAGATAAAAAACTACTGGAACACGCATCTCCGCAAGAAGTTGATCAGCCAAGGGATTGACCCGAAAACTCACAAACCGTTGTCATCTTCTTCAAACCCTGATCACTATCTTACTCGTTCATCTTTCCAACCGAATCAACCAGAAACAGTTCTCCCAAAATCCCATGAAAACATCTTAAACTCTACCCCATTCGACGCTAACAATGGTTCTGGATCTGATGATGTTCTTAGCCGCTCGCCTGATGATCTATTCTCGTCTTTCTTGGATTCACTGATCAATGAAGAAATGTGCGATCAACACCCGTCGATTGCTCAATCAAAGCATGATGGTTTCAAGAACTTCAACGACGATGGTAATCCTATGAAGTAATATCGAGTCAAATAAATATTATATTAGATGCTTGTAATCCGACAATCGTTTTAGTGATGCTTGTTTTGAGAGGAACGGTAGCTCTGATACCAATGTTAACGTTTGTTAATTCGATCACCAGTTTTAGTTCAATCAACAAACATTGTATTATGATTTACTATTTTACAAACAATATAGATCAAAACATGAATGCATAAAGCAATCTTAAATCAACAGGTATGAATACCATCCTTACAGTCTTTAGTCAAATTGTAAAACGTCTCTACTCGCGTCTTCGCTCTATAAAGCACCTCGGTGTCAACCTCAGCGCGCATATACCCATCAAACACGACAGGCCGACCACCGTTCAAAACCAACGTCTCGTTATACCACTCACTCTTATCCCCCCACAACTCCTTATAATCATCAAGCAAATGCACCTTGTAATATGACCTTAACCGATCAAAATAGTTGTAAAACGGCTCGTTTGTCGCAATGTAAAGATTCCGCCACGGCTGAATAACCCCTTGAAGCTTTGAAACTAACGATTCGGGTGATGTATCTTCATTAAGATGAGGCCACATTGCTTTGTTTTGTGCCTTTTCGCCTCTAATCACATGAACCGCATCATAATCCCAATCCATTTGCCCACTAATCTCCGAAACTATGTTCATAATCCTCTTTGATTTCCATAAAGATTGCCATGGTCTTTTGATGTAGTTTGCCGCTTGATTTTCACAAACGCGGTACCAATAGTTTTCGGGCTCGGGCTTATCAAACCGCCTCCATATAATCGTGCTCTTATCGTTCTTTAGCTGCATCGGTGTAACTTTGTAAGTCGTAACTTTCCTAACCGGGATCTTTTTCTTATGGTTTTTCTCGAATTTTTTCCAGTCTTTAAGAAACTCTTGCTCTTCCACTATCGAAGCTGTTTCTTTCAAATGCTCGAAATCAAAGTAAAATCTAAAGTCTTTTCCTTCTTCGTCTCGGTTGCTTGAAGTATGTTTCGACGATAAGCAGATGTTTAGATCCATTACAAACGTGCGGTTTAAGTATCGAGCTTCACCGAGAGCACACAACAAGCTCCATATGTATTGATTCATGTTCTTACAATAATCACCACCTCGCGAATAATACAAATACTTCCCATTTCTAAAAGCAGTACCCGATCCCATAACTGGAATCGTGTCGTTGATTTGATCATCACGGAATGTCGTCACGATCTTCGGCTTTTCGCCTTTTCTTGTGCCGTTTAGTTGACTTTGACTTCGTGGACGTCTTGCATTGACACCCGAATGCCACCCCTTCGCGTTTACCACTTTGTAAGTACAGTTTTCGCCATACCCGAGTTTAAACCTCCTGAAATCTCTATACTTTCTCCAAGATCTCTCCTTTCTGTTCCGGTATCTCCATGTCACATCACACTCATTCGGGCTCGACCCGTTTACCGGCGTTTGATACTCTAGAAACACTATCGATCTAAACCGTTTCACATTAAACTTCTTGATTGCCCTCAAAACCCCCGGTGCAGAACAATTAACCACACTTTTATCATCACAACTATCCGAGGCAATGCTCACACTCTCACTCGGTTTCTCAACCAACTGGCCGGGTTGGGCCACAGGTGCATCCGCAGGGGATGCAGACGGGCTAACCAGGCCCGTTTTCTCCGGCCGTGCCACAGGTGCGTCTGCAATGGATGCAGACGGGCTAACATCACCCGTTTTCTCAAACGGGCCGGGCTGGGCCCGAGGTGCTGATTTCTCAACTAACGGGCCGGGCTGGGCTACAGGCCCATCAAACGGAGACGGGCTAACGGCTTCCGGTATCTGAACCGGGCCGGGCCGGGCCACGGGTGGATTTTCGGGGGCTGCAGCCGGGCTAACGGGCTCTATACCAACATCTTCACCGGTTTTAACAACGGAATTATCCATCTGGAATGTAGCATTTGAAACCTCAGTGAAAACCCTTGTGAGGGCTCTTGAGGATTCCCATGGGTCAGGGGGTTGATATGTTATAGCAACTATTGTAAACATGAGTACAGAAAACACAAAAACAGAAAAGCCCACATTGCTTATAATCTTTATAGCATTTTGCCCAATTAGATCTGGTGAAGAATTGTTATCTTTCATCTTCAAAACTTGATCAAATATCAACTGTTTTTGAAGTCTAAATAATAATAATAATAACAATAATATTAATAACACAATTAATAATATATGAAATGAAACTGAATGAAGTGAAAATAGAGGATGTATTCATGTACCTGTTAATTCATAACTGGATCTTGAATTTGTAGAATATTTGTTTGAAATTGTGAATGAATGAATGGGTGGAGTGAGAGTGAAGGATGGAAGATGGAGATGTTGTAACAAATGATTGAATACTTGAATTGAAAGCAAAATGGAACTCAACTCAACACTTCTTAGCTGCAAACTCAGTATTTTTTTAATGTTTTTTATTATTTTATTTTAATTATTGTTTTTGCAGCCGACACTTAAAGGTGACATCACACATTATAGTCACGGGTTTTTATTTTTATTTTTATTTATTTTTTTACTAGGTTAGAACCCCGTGTAATACACGGGTTGAATAAATATAATTTTATATACCAAATAACAAAAAAATATATCTTTAAAAACCTCGTTTATTACACGGGTTGAACAAATGTAATTTTATATACCAAATAATAAAACAATATATCTTTTAAAACCTCGTTTATTACATGGGTTGAATAAATGTAATTTTATATATTAAATAATAAAAAAAGTTATATCATTAAGAACCCCGTGCATTGTACGGGTTGAGTAAATTTAATTTTATATATTCAATAATGAAAAAGTTACATTTTTAAGAACCTCATGTATTGTATGAGTTGAGCACATGTAATTTTATATATCAATCAATAAAAAGTTATATCTTATTGTAACTTTATAAACCCTGTGTATTATACGGATTGAATAAATCTAATTTTACATACCACATAATAAAAAAAAGTTATATTTTTAAAAACCCGGTGTATTACACGAGTTGCATAAATTCAATTTTGTATAGTAAATAATAAAAATATTATATCTTTAAAAAACCTCTTTTATTACACGGGTTAATGAATCTAATAAAAATTATATCTTTAAAAAACGAACGAATATACTCGATATATGATGGATGAGGCTATTGCGGTGATGGTTCTTATAAATGCCACGTAAACATAGTGAATACCGTATTTGAGTTGAGAGTTGAACACAAAAATAAAAGTATAGAACCAATAAACATTGATTAATGTTTTTGTTTACCCTTTATAAACATTTTTTGAAATAAGTTCCACCCTTAACTACTTTAGTTTAATAAAATAAATCAATCATTTACATTATATTAATTTATATTTAGTGTACCTCTTTTTTTTAATCCAGGATAAATAATTTTGAAATCTAATAAATATTTCAACATATTATATTATCTCCTATCGAATTGTTTAAATTTATATTAAATTAAATTTTATAATTATCTTTTAGTTAATATTGATTATCTATAATTAAGTAGGAGAGAAAAATTAGATGGCTCCAATGAATGACATGTGTCCCTAAATTGGTTTCTTTTATTATATAGTATAGATTTTTTTTAAGGTCTTAAAATCAGGTTATTTTGGTTAGTTGAAACATAAGTTAGGTTAGGTGGTTACAACAATATATTCACTTTTTTTTCTACTATTATTATATATATATTTTTTCTACTATGCCCAGGGGGTTATTCCCATGGGGTTAAGTTGGCCGTCTTCCTCCTTGGAGGTCGTCGGTTCGACTCCCACTTGTGGTCTTAGGGGGGGACGTCCCAATGATGGATTGTATCCTACTGAGGCATGATGCGGTCTTGAGGGCAACCCGGTTTTACCCAGCTGTTACCCCAGCGAGGCAGCGAGTCTCTCGTGTGGGGGCAGTATGGTTTCCGGGCGGAAGTCAGCTTGCGCAACGGCCGGGGCCCGATCGAACATCGCGTCCGGAAGAGCGGGGCTGACGGGGGAATGTCTTCGACATGAACCCGGTGACCTATAGGTCCTGTACATTGAAAGTCACCTTCCAAAAAAAAAATTCTAAATAGAGAGATGATACTTAGAGGTGTGCAAAAAACCTAAACCCGGAAAAAAACCCGAACTCGGGTATTAGAAAAACCGGGTTTTTTAAACACAAACCTTCCAGTAGGGCAGGGACCGGCGGGTATGCATATTCAGTTAAACACTCGAATCTGAACCCGGGTTTTCAGTGTACCTGGGTTTCGATGATACAAGGCTTAACATTTAAGTAATAGGCTTACCAGTAGCAAAGCTAAATAGTGGTGAGAAAAAAACGATTCACGAAACGAAACTGATCCGCTTTAGAAACCGTTTTGAAACCAAACCAAACACGATAAAAACCGATTTCAAACCAAACAGATCTTTCCCCCTTATAAATCAGTTCCAAACCAAACCGGTTTGACCAAAAACCGTTGTTGACCAAACCAAAACCGGTATAAAACCGAAACTAGTTTTGACCCATAAACCGATTTGTGCACCTCTAGAATGAAACATGCTAACATGAAAGTTAGTGGGCTAAGGAGAGACATAGTTGAAATCGTGTGGTGTCAAGAAACCGACATTAAAAATTGAAAATAAACATCAAAATACATTTTCAAGATTTTACTTAAACAAGTTAATCCGTTTTATTAAACGGATCAGGTTTAAGGTGACCCACCGTCCGAAGGCCCACTGTAGTAAAACCCGTGGCTCAACCTAATTTTGCTCCATAACCTCCACTATGAAAGTCATGTGGCTGCCAGTGCACTTTAGAAAATTGTTGGGTTGATTTGGATGCGACCATCAACCAGAACTTAACCTCCGTCTCCTTACACTTTGGGCTATTATCTAAATCACCTTACGACTTAGGGTCGTAAATAAAATCGAACATTTAGTGAACCGTTTAGTAAAATGAACTGTATATAATTATCAAATGAACTGTATATAATTTTATATCCGATTAGCTAAATGAACAAACACATGCAACATTCTTATTTATTCAATTTGCATTCATGAATATTCAACACATTGTACGTTCATGCTTGTTCGTTTTTTTGTGTGTATATATATTAATATATCTTCGTTTATATGTTAAATGAAAGGATATAAACAAACATATTTTCTTAACAGTTAATAAACATATTCTCAGTTTAATTAAACTTAAAAAAATGAACAATCGTTTCTAGTGTCAAATGGTAAAAGGCTGAATGAATTATTATTGAAAGATTATGTTACAATATATAAAAATCATAACAAAAACTTAATAACCTAACAAGCCCATGGGCATGTACTAATCTAATAAACTCTATTATCTAATACTCCCCCGCACTCTAAGCGGAAGAAAACCAAAAGCTTGAACTGGAAAAACATAAAAACAATAATAATAAGATAAACGATAAACGTGCTTCTACCGATTCAAGAATCCAAACTTTTGCCAAGAAATCCGTATTTTGCTTGATTTTGCCTTTGCCATCCATAGCCTTCAATGACAGCTCCTGTAATCCTACAAGTGGCGTTCAATGCGGCGGCCCCCTTGCTCATCGTAACACAACATATATGTACCCTGAACTTGATCTTGGAAACATTGGATCAAAGATACAAAAAAGATCTAAGTTTAGCAAGGCACTTGTCTGAGGAGGAATTGGATCAAAGATACAAAAAAGATACAAAAAAGATCTAAGTTTAGCAAGGCACTTGTCTGAGGAGGAATTGGATCAAAGATACAAAAAAGATCTAAGTTTAACAAGAATTGGTAGAATGTGATCTTAGAGACATAGAAACTGGTTACCAACGAATGAAGGAGGTGATGAAACATAAGAAGCAAATACTTTTTGGGCACATTGGTGTAAATTTGTAATGTTGTTTTCGGTTGCCTCGGTTTGAGATAGCTTGTGTTTTAATGAAATTTATCTTTCAAAAAAAAAAAAACTTTTTCACTAAAAAAACAAAGGATTTCGTTGTTATATTTTCCATTTTGAGAAAATCTTGGTCAAATAAATGATGGTGGCAATATATTTGAATCACAATAGTGAATGCATTGTGTAAACAATTGGTATCATAATCGTTACATACTCAGTTGGCACATAAATCAAAGCAAAATAGTAATATCTAAATTGATGAATGCCTACAATCGTATAATATTAATCAGTAAATTGATAAATTTCAATTGTGATTAATATTAAACAAAGGCAGCAATGGGGAGCACAAAATAGGCATTGGCAAATGACGGAAAAAATAGGTTTGCTTCAATCGATTACGAGAAAAAAAACGAAAGGAAAACGAAGATGGACAGGGCGGCGGCGGTGCGGCACGCCGCCCCGTCTTGGGTTTGAACACGGTGGCGACCGCTGTGGTGGCGCAGTGAATGAGAAGGTAATCAGAACCCTAAGGCTCTGATACCATGTCAAATGATAAAAGATTGAATGAATTATTATTGAAGGATGAGGTTACAATATATAGAAATCATAATAAAACCCTAATAACCTAATGAGCCTGTGGGCTCATACTAATTTAATAAACTATATTATCTAATATTATTGGCATATAATATCTAGGTTTTAGTATCGAGCCCACGGGCCAATTTATCTCTATTTATTGTAACCCTATTAAAAGAAATACAATCAATCAACTCTTTCACTATTTTACATCTAGAACGATCATGAATAAGATTTTATGTTCCCTTAGTTTTTTAAATGAACATGTACAAACTTCTTATTCCTCATTTACATTTGTGAACATTTAGCATTGTTTACATTCTTCGTGTATGTTTAAATATTAACCAGTAAAATTTCTTCGCGTGTTGCGGTGGGGATTCAATCGGTTCAGATTTGATTCATTATGGGATCAGTACAGTACCACAAGATTAAATCTTAAGAATCAAGTCATGGTGCCTGATAGATGATCGACACGTGTTTTACAACAATAAAAAACCATAAAAACGAATATCAGTAACATTTTCGACAGATATTGTTGAGACAATACTAGTTCGGTTCATTACAGAAATGATACGGTACCGACATTCACTATAACTTATGATATAAAAAGATACTTTATTAGGTATACAACTTCATTTTCAATAAAATGTATATAGAAAACCATAATAACAATAATAACATTCTTATATTGTATAGAAAACCAAGTCTGAGTATTCTCCGAGTAATCGCTCCAAGGTAGGATGCCGAGACGACTTTCTTCAACTCCGCCTAATTACTCAGAATCGATCAAGCGTGATCAACCTCGGCCATAATCGGATCTAGTAGGTCAAATCAGGCCGAGTTTGACTTTAAAAAAAATATAACATAATTTCTATGCCTATCATAGTAAAGAATGAATATTATTTTCACGTATTATTTGACATATATCTAATTTTCGAAAACTAACTTTTTTATAATTTAACATGTCTGAGTACTCACCGAGTACTCTCTGTCTAGGCCAAGTACTCTCAACTCCCCGCTCGACCGACTAGGGAGCGTCTAGCGACTTTTATAACCCATCAATTTAGTAATAATTCAGATCCAACCAAAAGGTGGCAAGATAAATTGGTGGGAACCTCTGATTGGATCTACTTCCGTTTAACAACATAAGGTGTAATATTTACTGTTCATCGCGGTTGTATGAATTTGTTCAAATGTAAATAAAAATAAGCACGTTATAATTGTTTACTCAAAATCTTATAAAATTATATTTTAAAAGTTATGAAAAATAAAGTATGTCAAATATAATTACAATAATAAATTTTAAATTTAAATATAAAATTCATTTCACTATTCATGCTCCAGAAATTTTAATATATAGATAGATAGATATAGATAACTACTAATTAATTAATTATATAGAGAGAGAGTGAAATATATAGATAGATAGTCATATAGATAATTATTAATTAATTAATTATATATAGAGAGAGAGCAAGACTATTTCTAAGATGTTTTGTAATTTAGGTGTGGCTAAATGCATCGCTCTTTTTACCTTTTCCAACACCTTTCTAATTTCATCCTTTTAAAAATCCATTTTGCACACATTTTACACTAAGAATTCACAAGTTCAACTCACAACAAACAAACATACATAAACATAAACAAACATACATAAACATATATATTACGTTTTAAGATTCTTAACTCTACCTACACAATTTACATTTTAAATAAAAACTAAAAACTAAGCATAATGTAACAGTGTGTGCTACAATCCTTAAACTAAGAATTGCAACTAAAAACTCATATCAACTCAGCTAGAATCAATGGTTTTACACACACATACACACACTTTTATTGGAAAAAAATATATTTTAAACTTCAAATTAAAACCCAATTACCAAATCATAATAACAAACCAAAAACATACATGCTACACTGTCAATTCACACATTCATGATTAAAAATCAAAACTTTTTATAAAAAGATCCATCCCCACATGCTCCAAACTTTTTTTTTTTTTAATTCTGTAGAATTCTGGCAAAATTTTGGATTTAATTTGTTTCTAGAATAATTCTGTGTAAATTTTGGTGTAATAATCTTTCCATTCTAGTACCTTGTGGTAGTGGCGGAACCAGAACGATTTAGTTAGGGGGTCATCATAAGCTTATATTCTATATTGGTTCAAATTAGGGGGTCCATCTCTAAGTTTGTTCTTCAAAAACTCAAAATTTATAAATAAAAATTCAAAAGTTCCGGTGACCGGAGGGTCAACGGACCCTCTTGACCCCCCTTTGGTTCCGCCCCTGCTTGCTGGGCACTTTTTGACGTAAATTCTGTTATGCTCCTTCTTTTCAGTATACACGTAGGTTTTAAAGATTTAAAATTATGAGAACTAAATAAAGCTTTTGAAAAAATAGGGATGTTTCCTAATGCAATTTGAAAAAAAAAATAGAAAATATAAGGTTTGATTGTATCTATTTAAAAATTTTAAGAGGGGAGTGCAGTAAAATTTGTAAAAAAACTGATTGACACCCTTGTAATTTGTTAAATGAAACAATACAAACAAACGAATATTGACAAGAAAATCTATTCTTTTTGAGTGTTATCAACCTCCTGTTGATGATCGTTCAATCTAAAAATACTCCAAGAAAATGGTAAAAGTCTAAACAACTATAGACTAAGATATGAATCTAATCTAACCCAAAGAAGCAAAACTACAAATTTCAATATGTTCCAAGTTTCAACTCATCCTTTTATTTTATACACATTCTTACCTATTTCAATATATTTAATATAACAATGAGAAGTTATATGAAAAAATAACTTTACGTGAATTTTTTATCCTTTTACTGTCTTTTTGATTTTTTTACTTTCATAATTTAATATTTAGTAATGACACTTATAACCCCTCAACTTTTTAAAGACTTTGTAATTAATATTCACGTGCTTATTTTTTATGTACGTATCGGTATAAATTCAGATTGATTTACCTTTCAATGTGTTTTTTTTTGTAAATGAGTAGACTCAAACATAATACGTTTTTGTGCCTTTTTCTTTTGTACATTTTTAGTTGGTTTACATTTTGACATAAATTTTGTTTTAAAACGAGTCGAGTCAAATATAATATGTTTACATCAGATGGTAAAGATTCGAGTTACTTTACGTTTCGATGTTGCCGCAACTCGGCGTACCATTCTTTAACATAAAAAAAAAACTTAATTTTCTTACCTACTTATTTTTATGTACGTGTTGTAATAAGTTAAAATTGGTTAACGTTTCAACCTAATTTCTTTCGCAAATAAGTTAAATAAATCAGATCAAATATAATACGTTTTCGTGCTTATTTTTATGTACGTTTTCAGTTTATCTACGCTTTGAAACAATGAAACGTAACTTTTGTTCAGAAACAAGTCAGGTCAAATATAATATGTTTTCATTAAACAATACAAATTCGAATTACTTTATATTTCGAACCCTCTGCAACGCACAAGAAAATTTACTAGTGTAATACATAGTCTCATCTGAAATAATCAAAATAGTTGACCAAGACAAAGGAAACAACAATCACCTGTTTTTTTTATTTATTTTATATACATATATTATATATATCATTTTGACCCACTTGAACCGGTCCACTTTAATTTCTATTTAAATGCTCTGTTTCTATCTCTTTGAACCCACACTCTGTTTTTTCCTAATCAAAATCAATCCAAATGGCAACAATAACTGTTTCTCCGGTGCCGGTTTCGCCCCGGGATGATGCAATTCAGTTATATAAAGCTTTCAAAGGTAAATTATTTGAATTTGATTGATTTTGTTAGAATAAAGATTTCAATTTAACATTTTTGGATTTGATCAGGACTCGGGTGTGATACCGTGACAGTGATCGGTATTCTTGCTCATCGAGACGCAACGCAGCGCGCGTATATCCGACAAGAGTACCAGACAATGTATGCCCAGGATATCCTTAAACGTTTGGCTTCTGAACTTAGTGGTCACCTGCAGGTACAAAACAGAGGACCATTTTGACTTTTTTGAGTCAAACATACTAGTTTTGAATTTCAAAATTGATGAAAATAAATGTGATCTAAAATATGGTTTTTATTTTAAAATGATCCTCTAGAAATATAGTTACTCTAGAAAAAAGATTGAACAGAAAACATAAGCAATGAAAGTAAATTTTGAATTTGAAAAGTGTTGTGTTTGACTTTTAATGAGTCATACTAGTTTAGAATTTCGAATTTGTTGAGAATAAATGTAGTTTCAAATATGGGTTTTGTTCTAAACTGATCTTAAGATAATTACTTTATAAAAAAAGATTGAACAAAAAACATGAAGCAATGAAAGTGAATTTTGAATTTGGAAAGTGTTATGTTTGACTTTTAAGAGTCAAACATACTAGTTTAGAATTTCAAAATTGTTGAGGATAAATGTAGTTTCAAATATGGGTTTTATTCTAAAGTGATCTTATGGAAAGATAGTTACTTTAGAGGAAAGATTGAACAGAAAATATGAAATAATGAAAGTGAATTCTGAATTTGCAAAGGGTTATGTTTGACTTTGAAAGTCATGTTAAAGATTGCAGTTTCATATTGGATGCATGATCCAGCAGCAAGGGATGCCCATATATTGAGAAAAGGATTGACTAGAAACTTCATTGATCTTGAAGGTGTAGCTGAAGTCATATGCTCTCGAACATCTTCGCAGTTACAAGCGGTCACGCAAATATACCATTCGACTTTCGGAACTCATCTTGAAAATGACATCAAGCTACAAATCTTTGGGGATAGCCAAAAGGTCAAATATTAACCAATTTTTTATTTTTGCACATAATGTCATGGTGGGGATGCATCATTTTGACTAAAAGTTGGTTTCTTGTGCAGATTTTGCTCGCTTATATAAGCAAGCAACGATACGAAGGCATGGAAGTCGATAGAGAAATGGCTTCAAAAGATGCAAAAGCATTGTACAAAGCCGGCGAAAAGAGATTAGGAACCGATGAGAAGGTTTTTGTGCAAATTTTTAGCGAAAGAAGTAGAGCACATTTGGTTGCTATAAACACATGTTACCATGACATGTATGGTGGATCACTCAAAAAGGTTCTCACAAGAAACATGAAAGCATTTCTAAGATTTTGCTAACCAATGACTTACACGCGTTTTTTGACCATTTTGCAGGCTGTAAAGAAGGAAACGTCAGGGTTATTTAAAACCGCGCTTTTGACAATCTTACAATGTGCTGAAAAATCCCGCAAAGTATTTTGCAAAGGTGAAATCTTTATTCGGTTAAATCTGTTTAATGTTGTAATATGATAGTTTTATACTCATTGAATTTAAAATGTTTGTAGATGTTATATAAGGCGATGAAAGGCTTAGGGACCTTTGACACAAGACTTATACGGGTGATTGTGACAAGAGCCGAGATTGATATGCAATATATAAAGGCAGAGTACCGTAAAAAGTACAACAAGAGTTTGAATGATGCGGTTCACTCTGAGACGTCTGGTCATTATCGGACCTTTCTTCTCTCGCTTCTCGGCCCAAATCATTAAGTCGATAATGTGTCTTGAATTGTTAGTGTTTGTTTGTGTCATGTTATTGTAATATCGATTTATGTATGTTACCGGTGGTGGTAAAAATATAATACCGTAAAGATTTGTAAGCAGATGAGGAAATATCTGTCAGACGGGTGAGGTATGAGGTCAGGACGGATCGCTTTACAACCAGGTCATTTTGGTTCACCAATAAGTTCAGGTCAGAACAGGTTTTAAAGAAAGTAAGTTCGGGTCAAAATGAACTCGTTGTAGAAAAAAGTGTCCCATGACTAAGACTTTTTTTTAACCATGAGGACTGTTCCCGGATCAGATGACCAAAACTATCAAAATATAATCAGACTTTTTTATAAAATATATCCAATTAAATTCAACTTTGTTGTAGCATTTTGTAAACCCAGCAACCAACACAGTTATGTTGATGATCTGGTCAAATGAACCACCTTTTGAGGTTCAGCTGATTGCTCAATGGTATATGTTGAGAACACTTGCGGTGAAACCAACCATGTTTCATGAGCGCAAGGCCACACGACAAACATTATAAGCCACTAGGTGACTGGGCAGCAGATAGGTGAAACCGTCTCAACCCACCTATTGAACAAATCTCTATTGAAAACCGTCTCAATTGAAAACCTCTCGAGAGGATGGAGAGCAACGAACGAAAGGACCACAAAAGATGGTCGAGACGGTTTTCAGTTGTTCTAGTCTCGATTATTTAAGACACGTGAAGCGTTATATTTTTAACAAATTCAAGTAGCAAAAGATCATAATTCTAAAAACCCCATATTAGATAGAAACAAAACAATTCATTTCACGAAACATTCAACATAAACAACCAAGTGCTATGACTAATGGGGTTTTCAACAAACACTGAGTTTTACCACAGGTGATGCGCATGGGGAGCTTAAAAGGATATTTGAAATCCGCAATTTCTCATCGTTATCAATATCATCCAACATGAGTATTCTCGCCTTCTTTAGTACAGGTGACTTAGCCAGTATAAGCTTCACAAAATCCAACTCATTAAGGGCGTCACTAAAATGTAGAATCTTCAATTCTTTAAGATGCTTCAACATAAAATCTGAATAATCTTCGTGTTGAAAGGGGTGTTTTTTGACATAAGATTCATCAAATATGTCATCCTCGTACGAAATCTACATCAAGTGTCTTGTGTGAGTGTATTTTGATATAAAAATCAAAACAAGTAGAAGAATACATGGATTCTTGTTACTTACGCCTAATTTAAGTTTCTCCAGGTTTGGGGCGCTTCTAAGTAAAAGAAGAAGAAAAGGTACCGCATATTCATGCCTAAACCATACCAATACAAAACGCAAGTATTTCAAGTGGACCAATGTTGTTGGAAGCTCTTTCGGAAGCGGAAGAAAACACTTGAACCATAGACAAAACAAAAATTAGTAGCAGACCAAAGCAAACTATAATCAAGTATATGCCATGTAGATATAATAATTACCAAAAAGATGAAAAAAAAAGCACACAGATACTCAATGCCTGGTATACACTTAATGAGATCAGCAATGGTGGAATCTCCACTGTCATCGATAGTTTCACCGTCACACATCTGCAAAAATTAGCTATGTAACGAAAGACCATGAGGGTTGACATTTTATTTTATTATCAACTTACAATCTTCAATCTCTTTAGCAATGGACAACTTGATAAAAGACGCAGAAGCGCTTTTTGACTGGTTCCAATATCATACAACTTTAAGGTTGTAAGGCTACCAAATACAACAGTGGATGGTGGTTGATGCTCAAGATCACAACCACAGAGACAGAGATCCGTTAATCGATGTAACGAGAAAAGAGACAAGGGCAACTTATATTTCCCATGAAGGTCAAGTGTTAATCTCTTGACAGTATTTTTCTTCGACAAGTGAAGTAATATATGGTCAATCTCAACACAAGAGACATCTGCTTGCAAAGCAAGGATGAACTCACGGATTGGACCCTCGTGCATTAACATAACTTGGTATATGGCATAGAAGAGTTTACACCTCTTGGTCATTATTTTCCTGATGATACTTGACATTTGCTCCAAAACGAAAGGCTCAGCCACGTAAGGCGATACTTCAAACGTATACTCACAAAACTCAAGTTTAGGGATTTTGATCCAATGGTACCTCCATTCCTTAGAGAGTATACTTGTCCTTGCTGCCTGTTGAATCGGTAGTAGACATAAGATGGCTTCTATTACGCCTATTGGAAGCCTGCTGATTCTATCCATCTTATTAGGATATTCTTGTTGGCTGCAAAATTAGCTACTATGAAAACCGATTTAATTAAGATAAACTGTCTAATATATACAGCATTAATTATTAAGTAGGAAACAAATAACAAGATTGGTATATTTTGTAAACATCGATAATTCATTCAAGGGTAAACTTACAAGAAATGTCATCAAATTTCCCAAATCCAGTAATCAAGAAAGTTTGTGACAACTAAGAAAATACCTGTTGTAGAACTAATTAATATGGTTTATTTGATTAACAAACCGGCAGCAACCGGCGAACCAGCCACCATCGGCGACGACCAGAAGCGGGGTTAGGGTTCACATCAAGTTGTCGATTCTTCTCTTTTTGGTTTTTTTAGACAACTTTTTTTTTTTTGGTAGAGTGTTTTATTTGTTTTAGAGTTAAATGTCATTTTAGTCTCTGTGGTTTGGGCTATTTTGCCAGTTTAGTCTAAAGGTTTCATTTTTAATCTGTGGGTCCAAAAAGGTTTCACAGTTGCCATTTTAGTCCACTGGGTTAACTTCATCCACTTTTTCTGTTAACAAGAAGGTCAATTTGGTCATTTTATATGGCTGAATAGCCCTTTTAGTTAACAGAATTACATACAAAATGACCAAATTGGCCTTCTCGTTAACAGAAAAAATGGATGAAGTTAACCAAGTGGACTAAAATGGCAATTGTGAAACCTTTTTGGACCCACAGGTTAAAAATGAAACATTTGGACTAAACTGGCAAAATAGCCCAAACCACAGGGACTAGAATGGCATTTAACTCTTTGTTTTAAGTAGTTGAATCCAAAAGCAAAAAGTTTAACGACCTGAGTGTCACGGCCCCCGACCCGGTTTTACCCGTTTCAGGAGCCGTGGGACAGAAATCCCGTGGTATTTAATTAAGTGAGTTTAACAGCGGAAGTTTCTTCAGGATCATTTTAAAAACTGAAATATTTCCCGATTATTTTATTTCACAACTCGGGATAAAACCCGGTAATTTACAATCTTGAGATTTCACGAAGAAATCTCTTATTTTACAAAACATGTTTCTTTATTTTATACTGAGCCACTTCCTTAAGCTGATAGTGCTTCGCGGCACTTTTCCTGGATCACAACAGATCACCTGAAACATGTTTGAAAAAGGTTTTGTCAGCGGAAAATACTGAGTGAATCATTCATTTTGCTAAAATGACTCTTTTGTTATAATTCACAGTATTAAGAGAGATTACAATGTTTATTTCAACCAAATACCCACAGTACTTGTCATCGACTCGTTTCGGTGACAGTGGTCATATTACTATTGAGTCCGTTCACCCAATAGTAACGAGTATCTTTAATTAGGTTCGCCCACCTAAATTGATAAAAACAGAAATACTGTGCACAATACCCCACATACCGGCTGTAATTTGGTGACTACATAAACTTAATCACTGTAATTATAATGTTGAAAATAAACATACTTTTGTAAACAGATTTGATAAAAAGAGAATGACTCACATTGCAGATTTACTTATGAATAGAGCTTAGTCTACTGATTAGCCTTGATAACCTAGTTTAAATAATCAAGCACACAAACTAGGTTAGTAACTTAATACAGCATTTACGACAACTCACGAGATTAAAACCTTCACAACGAATGACAAAGTGCGATACTTAAACATCCATCGATTTAACGATGAATGACAAAGCATAAACCCTAATGTGGGCAGCACTTAAACATCCATTGGATAGTTTAATCGATCGGACATTGAATCGTAGCAGCGATCGAGTTAATACCCGGTATTTGAGCAGCACTACACTATAATTGAACTAAATTCGACCTTAGAGCAGTAGAATTTCGTATTTGTGAGTTTTTTTCGACACCAGTGGATTGTGCAGGTGAAGGGCTATTTATAGCTGAAATTGAGGTCTGACGCGGCCCGCGTTGCCGCCCAGTCTACGAGTAGGTTTGACTAGTCATACGTAGGTTAGCCAGATGGACGACATGTGGCACGGTTACGCTTATCCGGTCAATGAAGAGTTGACGCGGCCCGCGTAAGACATGCCCTGTCTTTTACGCGGCCCGCCTGAGACCCAACTTTTTATTTTTCTTGATTTTTAATATATGTTAGGGTTTCAAGGGTCCGGGTTTTCACTTACGGTTATTCTTAGGATAATTTTGAGAGTCCTTACATTCTCCCCACCTTTATTAAAATCTCGTCCTCGAGATTTACTGGAATAAATGAGGATACTTTCGCTTCATCTCTGATTCCAGCTCCCAAGTATATTCAGCTCCTCTCTTTGAATCCCATCTGACTTTGACTAAAACTAGTCGTTTGTGTTTGAGAAACTTAATCTTTCGATCCTCAATTTGAAGAGGTGTTTCAACAAATTTTAGCTTTTCGTTTACCTCTATATCTCGAAGAGGTACTACCAGTGATTCATCTGATAAGCATTTCTTGAGATTGGATACATGAAATACAATGTACTCCAGCTAATTCTTCTGGTAGTTGTAAACGATAAGCAATTGGTCCTATACGTTGGATTACTGGAAATGTTCCTACGTACCTTGGACTTAGCTTTCCTTTCTTACCAAATCTAACAACTTCTTTCCATGGGGAAACTTTCAACATTACTTTGTCTCCAACCTGGAATTCTAATGGTTTGCATCTATTGTCTGCATAACTCTTTTGACGATCACGAGCCGTCTTCAGTCTTTCCTTGATTTGTATAATCTTATCAGTAGTTTCTTGTACTAATTCAGGACCTGATAATTGACTTTCTCCTATTTCTGCCCAACAAACTGGAGTTCTGCACTTTCTTCCATATAGTGCTTCAAATGGGGCGGTTTCAATACTTGAATGATAGCTATTGTTATAGGAGAATTCAATTAATGGTAAATGATCATCCCAATTTCCACCAAAATCTATTACACATGCTCGGAGCATGTCTTCTAGAGTTTGGATCGTCCTTTCACTTTGTCCGTCTGTTTGTGGATGATAAGCCGTACTCAGATTGAGTCGAGTTCCCATAGCTTGCTGGAAACTTTTCCAGAAATGAGAAGTGAAACGACTATCTCTATCTGAAACAATGGAGAGTGGAACTCCATGTAAAGATACAACTTCATCTACGTACAACTTGGCTAACCTTTCCATGCTAAAGGTTTCTTTCATTGGTAGAAAGTGAGCTGATTTGGTTAATCGATCCACAATTACCCAAATCGCATCATTACCTTTTCTTGTTTTGGGTAACTTAGTAACAAAATCCATTGTTATAAGTTCCCATTTCCATACAGGCATTTCTAATTGTTGTAGTAGACCTGAAGGTTTTTGATGTTCTGCCTTAACTTGTGAACAAGTGAGACATTTAGAAACATATTGCGCTATATCCTTTTTCATTCCTATCCACCAAAAGTTCTTCCTTAAATCTTGGTACATCTTATTGTTTCCTGGGTGCACAGTATACCTAGATTTATGGCCTTCTTCTAAAATCTTAGGTCTTAAGTCTCCCTGCTTAGGTACCCAAATTCTACTTTTGTGGAATCTCCAAATTCCATCTTCTCCTTGTTCTAATTCTTTTATTCGTCCTTTCATTCCTTCAGCAACATCTTCTATTGCTGTAGTTTAAACATTCTTCAATTGTTCCATTAAATCTATTTGTAGATTTAATCTGAGAGCACGAACCCGTCGTTGTTTCTCATAATACTTACGACTTAAGGCATCTGCAACTACATTTGCCTTTCCTTCGTGATACTGAATATCACAGTCGTAGTCACTTAGGATTTCCAACCATCTTCTTTGCCTCATGTTTAGCTCTTTTTGCCCAAATATATTTTAAACTTTTGTGGTCCGTATAGACAGTAAATTTACTTCCGTAAAGATAATGTCTCCAAATCTTAAGGGCAAAAATTACGGCTCCTAATTCTAAATCATGAGTCGTATAGTTTTCTTCGTGCTTTTTCAATTGCCTTGAAGCATATGCAATCACCTTTTTGCGTTGCATAAGCACACATCCAAATCCTAGTTTTGAAGCATCACAATATACTTCAAAATCTTCAGTTCCTTCTGGTAAGGCTAAGATTGGTGCATTTGTTAATTTCTGTTTTAATATTCTAAAGGCTTCTTCTTGCTTTGATCCCCATTCAAACTTAACTGCTTTACAGGTTAACTTAGTTAATGGTACGGCTATCTTGGAAAAATCCTTAATAAACCGTCTATAGTACCCAGCTAAACCTATAAAACTTCTAATTTCCATTGCTGTTTGTGGAACCTTCCAATTGGTAATTGCCTCTATCTTAGCAGGATCTACGTGAATACCTTGGTGATTCACCATGTGTCCTAAGAATTGAACTTCCTTTAACCAAAATTCACATTTTGAGAATTTGGCGTACAACTTTTCTTTTCTTAACAAAGTTAAGAGTGCATGCAAGTGCTGACAGTGTTCATCCTGACTTTTGGAATAAATAAGTATATCGTCTATGAAAACAATTACAAATTTATCCAAATACGGTTTACGGATTCTATTCATCATGTCCATGAATGCTGCAGGTGCATTCGTTAACCCAAAAGGCATGACTGTAAACTCGTAATGACCATACCTAGTTCTGAAAGCAGTCTTAGGTATATCTTCTTCTTGTACCTTTAATTGATGATATCCGGAGCGTAAATCTATCTTAGAAAAATATCTAGCTCTTTGAAGTTGATCGAAAAGATCATCAATCCTAGGTAATGGGTATCGATTCTTAATTGTAACCTTATTCAATTCTCTATAATCGATACACATTCTCATTGAACCATCCTTTTTCTTAACAAATAGTACTGGTGCTCCCCAAGGAGATGAACTAGGTTGTATGAATCCTTTACTTAGTAATTCATCTAATTGCTTTTTCAGTTCTAACATTTCTGTGGGTGCTAACCGATAAGGTGCCTTGGCTATTGGTGTAGTTCCTGGAAATAGATGAATCCTAAATTCTACTTCCCTATCTGGGGGTAATCCTGGTAACTCTTCTGGAAATACATCTGGATATTCGGAGACTACTGGTATTTCCTTAAGATCTTTACCCTTAGTGCTAATGATTACTGAAATCATATATACTATTCCTTGTTTTCGTTCATAATTAGCAACTTTCATTACTGATATGAACTTCATGGGCTTACGTGGTTTATCTCCTGTAATCCTAATTATTTCTCCGGTGGGTGATTGAATTTCTATGGAATTCTGATCACAAAAGATTCGAGCATGGTTGGTTACTAACCAATCCATTCCTAATACAACATCAAATTCAGCTAAATTCATTGGCAATAGGTTTGCAGAGAATTTATGTCCTAAAAGTTCTATATTTCTTTCCTGCAAAACTTTATCTATTTTAATTGAATTTCCGTCTGCCGTTTCAACTGTAAAAATCTGCCTAATACTGGTTAAAGGTAAATTAAGAGCTTGACAGAATGAAGTATTTATAAAACTTTGGTTTGCACCAGTGTCAAATAATACTTTTGCGTATACGTTGTGAACTAAGAACGTACCCGCTATCACATCTGGGATGAGTTCTGCTTCTTGTGTAGTTAGCTGGAATGCTCTGACATTCTTCTTTGTAGCTCCGTCAGCTGGTTTAGCTTTGTTATCTGCTGGTTTAATCAATTTAGGACATTCTGTTTTGAAATGTCCTACTTCTCCACAATTATAACAGATTGTGGATTTCTTCCTGCAGTTTTCTTCACGATGTCCTACCATTTTACAAAAATTACAGGTTACACTACATCTTCCAAAATGTTTCTTTCTGCAATTCCTGTAGAATGGGGGAGTTGAGGGTTGCCATGTTCCTCGTCTTTTGAAATTGCTATTATTACCCGTACGAAATCCCTGGGTAATTTTCTGAGCCAATTCTTTCTTTCTGTCTTCATCTCTTGTGCGCACCAGTTCATTGGTTAGGGTGTTAGCTAATTCCACAGCATCGTCAATAGTGCGAGGTCTCGCAGCTTTAACGATATTGCGGATTTCACTAATCAGTCCCCAAATGTAGCGAGAAATGAGTACCGGTTGTAACACCCCGAAAACGGGTTTGGTAATCAAACCACATTAATACTAGATGACGGGTAAAATACCGTTAGCGGTAAAAGTAACCCGGTAAATATTAGGATTTAAATAAATAATCCTAATATTAAATAAAAAAAAAGTGAATAAAAGATTTAAGGAGGATAAATACTTTGAGGAAACAAAGTTTGTAGAAGGCCCGAGTTAACGGGACTTAAAACTAAACTTAGTCATAGATTCCCAAAACCCACTAATTTAATTAGGAATGTTTAACCTAGTTAAAAAGTGGGGAATATTGTTAGAAATAAGTAGGTTGTGCCCTACTTAATTAACTAACCAAATTAGAGGGGCCAATGTTGTTAAAATCGAAACTTGTATTATTAGATTTAATAAAAAAAAAAAAACCAAACACCCCATTTGGGATGTCTGGTTCGATCAGGAGCAAGGAAAAGGGCGACCCCCACTCTTCAAAACCCTAACACTCACAAATTCATCAAATTGAAAGGGCAAATCTACTCCAAATCGAAATCTGAGATCGGATTAGTGATCCCCATTGCAAGAGGGTTGTAAGGTATGTAAAATTTGATGTTAATTCTCTGTTTGAAATTCTCATGAAATTGGGAAATCTGAAATTTGATGATGCATGTATGATATGTAGATGAAATAGGAACATTTAAATGCCTAGGAGTAAACCCTAGACAAGTATAGATTGAAATCATGCTTAGCTCAAGTAAATTCAGATTTTGTTGATGCTAAATTGAGGTATAAGATGTTTTTAGGGTTTTGATCGCTAAAGAAATAGTGTTATGATGTCAAGAACATGCTTAATTTGAAAGCTGAATTCAAACGGTTCTTGATCAGAATTTACAGCCAACTTGTATTGGCTGTAACCTGGATAAAACGTGGTAAAAACATGTGTTTCTTGAGCCTAAAATGTAGTTCCAGGAAATATCTTTAAAACCCCACTGGAATCGCATTTTTTCGACGAAAATTGAGCGTTTTATGAATTTTTCCGTATCAAAGGTTCAAGCTGCGTTTTCTGGCAGAATCTGCAGCCCATTACGAATGTCATAACTCAATTTAGGAATTGAGTTAGGATCTCAAATTCTTACTGTAGAAAGTATTAAGTGATTCCAAAAATCGCCAATTGGAATTTCGTCAATCGGATAAACGAGGAATTTTATATGAATTTTTCCGTAAGCTGCAGTCAGAAGTGACGAATCTGATTGCAGCTTAGTAAATGAATTTTTACGAGTTTTTGGTAAAGAGTTAGATCTTGAAATTTTAACACAAGGTCTAACCCTTCGAGTGGTACACCACATAAAAAAATCATAATTTTTGAAGACTTGTAAACAGGTTAAACAGGTCACCAAAAACAGCCTATTTTCAGTGGTACGAAACTTGATTGTTGATGTTATAAATTATGCCCACAAAGTTCATATGTTGAAACTATGAATGAAACACGTAATTTCCTAATTTATTTAATTAGGGGTGATACGTGATAATATGGAATCTAATCATAATGTAGATTTTAGTTAATTTCACGTATCATATGATTAGAGGTAGTTAACTAGTAGAAAGTTAAAATTTACTAATGACGAAGTCGAATAATGATTTCGACATAGAAAATACGTAAGGTGGAATAGTCGTATTTGTTAATGACTAATCTAACCACCTTGTGAATGATGATAGTTTGACGCCTAACAAGCTAGGTGGAAGCTTGTGAATGAAGCGGGTCAAACGGAGCGCGTACGGAAAGAAAGGCGTGGCATGGATGCAAGGTAAGTATAGCTTACACTAGTCTTATATGTTAGAATATTCTCTTATCGTATTAGTTATGAATGAGATAAATACATAATTGAGGTATGATGTTCCGGCGTGTAAACGTACGGAACAAAGTAGTCGAGCATGACAAGAAACCATGTGGATGGTTAAAAGGAGTTAAATCGGTAAATTGGTCATGCGTTGACCATAATTATTGGTTTTGAAAGACACAGTAAAACATAAACCATGATAGGCTAAAAAGTGTTAAGAAATGATTAATAAGTGAAATGACCGCACGATGTAAACTGGAGCGAGTCATGTAGATGAGATGGTAATAAATATCATCTCGTCAACATAATCGGTCACTTAGACCAAATGGGCCAAAAGGTGAAGATATCACCCTTTGACAATAACGACTAATGATTTTTGTCGAGTTATATTATTTCAGGTGTAAATGTCAAATGGGTATTAGCAACGCTATGAATTAGCGGTTATAAAAGCAAGGTATTAAAAACGGGTCAATATATTGATCTGCGACAGGTATGTGAAAAAGGGTAACCCTCATTTAGAACATGTGGTTCAAAGAGTGTTAAAAGTAGTCAAAGTGAACATTTGGTTACCTGATAAGTAAACCAAATGTTTTAGGTAAGGAACATTGTATTTGGAAAGCTTAATGACTTTTCAAACAAAATCATAGGTTAAAAGAGGGATTACGGGTCAAAATAAGCATACGAGTGAAAACGGGTTTAAATTGTGTAATAAACCTGTGATTATAACCTAATATGGTAAATAACCTTAATTTGAAGTAGTGTACGTGATATAAAGGTCAAACAAGTATGTTTGTTTGATAAATGTGTAAACGGGTCAAAATTTTGGTAAAAGAGTAATAAGCCGAAGACTTAAAAGTCTTAAATTTTATTAATCCGGATGTTGGATTTTAACTCCATATGATGGAAGATTAAATTACAATCATGTAGGAAGAAACGGTAGGTCAAACGGATAAGCGGTTTGAAAGATACGAAAGTTTTCGTGTCGAATAACGGCAACAATTGAAAGGCTGAAAGCAGGGGCCACCGTAACTTACGGTGCCACCGTAAGTTACGGTGGAGCTATTTTGGTTACGGTGATTGGCTACTGTTGTACGGTAGGAAATATCAATTCAAGGGCCACCGTAACTTACGGTGCCACCGTAAGTTACGGTGGAGGACATTTTCGAAATTTTGTTTATGGAATCAATTGTGTCCCGGTCACGTTTTAAACCCCGTAAGACTAAAGCATTCCATGTTTATGAAATGTAGGTACACTTTGGATGCCGGAAGACGATCAAGCTCAACGAAGAACCGAACACGATACAGTTACATGCTTCCGCACTTTGCCACGTTATAAATTTTAAACAACGATTTTCGATCACGTTATGTGGAATAAATTATAATTTGTAAAAGTTTTAATAAACCCGTATTTTTATAATATGTGTAGTCTTAACTACACATCTAATTGTTGGTAATTACATACAAAAATCGTTAATTAGTAACTAGGGTGTTACAAGTTGGTATCAGAGCCTTGGTTTAAGAGATTCAAGTATGGTGGGGAGGACCATGCTTGGACTTAAACCTTATGCTCTTAATAAAGAATAGTGTTCGGTTCGAGGCTTGATCGCAATTCCGGTAAGTACATGTATGTTAATAGTTTGGTATACTAAAGTTTTGTAAACAACACATAGGGCTATCGTGTGATACCCGTTACCCCAATTAAAATGATTGATATAGTTGATTAAAATACGCGCGTTGACGCTTATTGTAGAAAATGCCTTGTATTATAATACGGGCGATTATTGAAGTTGACGTTACTAACTTTTGTGAATGTTTTAATTGAAGGACACTCGCGTTTGAAGACGACGAGAGTCAAACGAATTGTGGATATGATGATGGAACGGTCCGAGATATGGCAAGGAGAGCATAATAATCAAGGACCTAAATCGCGTAATGATTGCAAATAAGTAATGGCAAGAAAGCCCGTTAAGGCAAGCAATACCAGGTGCACGCTTTTAAATATAATCACACAAATAGTAAAATGCAATAAACAAAGTAGAGAATGATTGTTGCATAGGTAAATTAGAAACTTGGAAAACCTGAATAGAAATACATATCCAGGATATCATTTCCAAGAAAACTAAATAGAGTACTTACATAGGGCGTGATGTGAAAACTATAGGAAGGTCGTGTATGTCATATGTTAATCGCTTACTCTGGCCAAGTAAGTAGTGGCATATGATACCACGAGTTTCTTATAGCGGACACATTTACATCCGATGTAGTAAGGGCGGGGTATATGGGACTAGTTTAAAAGTACCCAAATGAATCAAATGAGTAAGATGTTTGATAATAATGTAAACCCACAACCGAGTGACGGAAGCGTATTACATTAGGATAATGAGCCCGAGTGAAGGGACGAAGAAGCATGTAAAATGATTTAGACAAGTATTGGAAGGGAATGTACTTACACTCAAACCCAGAAAACGCAAGCATGTAAAATGATTTAGACAAGTATTGGGAGGGAGTGTACTTACACTCGAACCCAGAAAACACAAGCATGTAAAATGATTTAGACAAGTATTGGGAGGGAGTGTACTTACACTCGAACCCAGAAAACGCAAGCATGTAAAATGATTTAGACAAGTATTGGGAGGGAGTGTACTTACATTCGAACCCGGAAAACGCAAATATGCCTCTTAACAGACCGTTTTTGTAAAACGTCAAACTTGAGGGCAAAGACGGAATATAAAAGTGAAGCGAAGTCTTAATGCATACCGGGAGGGGTGCAATAATAACGACTTCGGTAAAACACCCGGTTGGTGGGTAAGGATTTAAACACATGCATAGACCGAGAAACGGGAACTCGGGTAGAAAACTAAAAGACTTGGATTTTAAGTCATGACTAAAAGACGACAAGATGATGTAAATAGAAATTTTGAATAAATTATGTTCAGCTATTTTAAAGTTGAACGGGTCGAATATAATATCATGCCGGACGACATGAGTAAACGCAAGCGGGATAATGGTAGTGTTAAAAGCAAAAGAATAATGAGCCCGGTAAGGGG
The DNA here is from genome assembly GCA_030545235.1 of Helianthus tuberosus. NCBI lineage: Eukaryota > Viridiplantae > Streptophyta > Magnoliopsida > Asterales > Asteraceae > Helianthus > Helianthus tuberosus. Next base: position 11,157,845 of record CM060362.1, read on the forward strand.
ACATAATCAAATTCGAATGTATGTGAACTGGATAAGGGTGAGAAGTCATAAAAATCGGAAAATTTTCCGAAAGAAAACAATTATAGCCATGAAACTACAATTAAGGTTAGCGGGACCTAAGCTTGAAACCAAACGATTCTTCGAACAAAAACAGGGTGCCTTGACACCAAACATGTATTTTAAGAATGACATGAGTAAGGAGTGATCTATGGGATCAACATAACCTTTATGGTTATAAACAAATGAAAGATCTACGGGACTAAAACGACCCACGGGTCATGATTAGAAAGAAATAGATTATAAGGACCTCGCCTTAAAGAGGTGAAGGTCTAATAAAATAGCCCATAGACTAAGTGATAAAACCTAGGGGTTAATAAGACAAAGTGAGGGAATAAATGGAGAATCCTCGCATAAGACAAAGACTAAAAAAAAAAAAAAGGATAAATTTTAGACTCTCAATATCCCGGTATGGATAATTGACAAAGGTTGAAGAGAAGACGCTAAACTAAAACTTCGGTTTTGATAAGAAATGACATTTCTACGAAAAAAGAATGATGATGAAAATGAATGAATTATGATAGACGTATAAACAGTAAACATGAAAGATATAAGTCTTGACACTGATAGGTGCAAGACGAAATGTTCGAAAAGTGATAATTCTGAAGATAGAAAGTTGATGTAAAATTTGGCATGACGTGACATGATCACTGTCAAGAAATGTAATGTGAAGTATAATCACATTAGAGCCGAGTGACGAATATTATAACCAAGGGATGAATATTGTTAAGTTAATTAAACTAGTGGAAATAACGAGATTACGTTATTCCAAGTTGCATTATGTCATAAAAGATACGTAGATGATTAATAACCAAAAAGATATTACCATACTTTTCTGGTAATACTAACAATTGGTTAAGATATGAGCAATGCTCAATTGATTATCGAGAGCAAATACATTGAGTTTAAACTCAATAAATTATGTAAGAAAAGGTTTCGAGGACGAAACCTCTCTAAGTGGGGTAGACTTGTAACACCCCAAAAACGGGTTTGGTAATCAAACCACATTAATACTAGATGACGGGTAAAATACCGTTAGCGGTAAAAGTAACCCAGTAAATATTAGGATTTAAATAAATAATCCTAATATTAAATAACAAAAAGTGAATAAAAGATTTAAGGAGGATAAATACTTTGAGGAAACAAAGTTTGTAGAAGGCCCGAGTTAACGGGACTTAAAACTAAACTTAGTCATAGATTCCCAAAACCCACTAATTTAATTAGGAATGTTTAACCTAGTTAAAAAGTGGGGAATATTGTTAGAAATAAGTAGGTTGTGCCCTACTTAATTAACTAACCAAATTAGAGGGGCCAATGTTGTTAAAATCGAAACTTGTATTATTAGATTTAATAAAAAAAACAAACAAACCAAACACCCCATTTGGGATGTCTGGTTCGATCAGGAGCAAGGAAAAGGGCGACCCCCACTCTTCAAAACCCTAACACTCACAAATTCATCAAATTGAAGGGGCAAATCTACTCCAAATCGAAATCTGAGATCGGATTAGTGATCCCCATTGCAAGAGGGTTGTAAGGTATGTAAAATTTGATGTTAATTCTCTGTTTGAAATTCTCATGAAATTGGGAAATCTGAAATTTGATGATGCATGTATGATATGTAGATGAAATAGGAACATTTAAATGCCTAGGAGTAAACCCTAGACAAGTATAGATTGAAATCATGCTTAGCTCAAGTAAATTCAGATTTTGTTGATGCTAAATTGAGGTATAAGATGTTTTTAGGGTTTTGATCGCTAAAGAAATAGTGTTATGATGTCAAGAACATGCTTAATTTGAAAGCTGAATTCAAACGGTTCTTGATCAGAATTTACAGCCAACTTGTATTGGCTGTAACCTGGATAAAACGTGGTAAAAACATGTGTTTCTTGAGCCTAAAATGTAGTTCCAGGAAATATCTTTAAAACCCCACTGGAATCGCATTTTTTCGACGAAAATTGAGCGTTTTATGAATTTTTCCGTATCAAAGGTTCAAGCTGCGTTTTCTGGCAGAATCTGCAGCCCATTACGAATATCATAACTCAATTTAGGAATTGAGTTAGGATCTCAAATTCTTACTGTAGAAAGTATTAAGTGATTCCAAAAATCGCCAATTGGAATTTCGTCAATCGGATAAACGAGGAATTTTATATGAATTTTTCCGTAAGCTGCAGTCAGAAGTGACGAATCTGATTGCAGCTTAGTAAATGAATTTTTACGAGTTTTTGGTAAAGAGTTAGATCTTGAAATTTTAACACAAGGTCTAACCCTTCGAGTGGTACACCACATAAAAAAATCATAATTTTTGAAGACTTGTAAACAGGTTAAACAGGTCACCAAAAACAGCCTATTTTCAGTGGTACGAAACTTGATTGTTGATGTTATAAATTATGCCCACAAAGTTCATATGTTGAAACTATGAATGAAACACGTAATTTCCTAATTTATTTAATTAGGGGTGATACGTGATAATATGGAATCTAATCATAATGTAGATTTTAGTTAATTTCACGTATCATATGATTAGAGGTAGTTAACTAGTAGAAAGTTAAAATTTACTAATGACGAAGTCGAATAATGATTTCGACATAGAAAATACGTAAGGTGGAATAGTCGTATTTGTTAATGACTAATCTAACCACCTTGTGAATGATGATAGTTTGACGCCTAACAAGCTAGGTGGAAGCTTGTGGATGAAGCGGGTCAAACGGAGCGCGTACGGAAAGAAAGGCGTGGCATGGATGCAAGGTAAGTATAGCTTACACTAGTCTTATATGTTAGAATATTCTCTTATCGTATTAGTTATGAATGAGATAAATACATAATTGAGGTATGATGTTCCGGCGTGTAAACGTACGGAACAAAGTAGTCGAGCATGACAAGAAACCATGTGGATGGTTAAAAGGAGTTAAATCGGTAAATTGGTCATGCGTTGACCATAATTATTGGTTTTGAAAGACACAGTAAAACATAAACCATGATAGGCTAAAAAGTGTTAAGAAATGATTAATAAGTGAAATGACCGCACGATGTAAACTGGAGCAAGTCATGTAGATGAGATGGTAATAAATATCATCTCGTCAACATAATCGGTCACTTAGACCAAATGGGCCAAAAGGTGAAGATATCACCCTTTGACAATAACGACTAATGATTTTTGTCGAGTTATATTATTTCAGGTGTAAATGTCAAATGGGTATTAGCAACGCTATGAATTAGCGGTTATAAAAGCAAGGTATTAAAAACGGGTCAATATATTGATCTGCGACAGGTATGTGAAAAAGGGTAACCCTCATTTAGAACATGTGGTTCAAAGAGTGTTAAAAGTAGTCAAAGTGAACATTTGGTTACCTGATAAGTAAACCAAAAGTTTTAGGTAAGGAACATTGTATTTGGAAAGCTTAATGACTTTTCAAACAAAATCATAGGTTAAAAGAGGGATTACGGGTCAAAATAAGCATACGAGTGAAAACGGGTTTAAATTGTGTAATAAACCTGTGATTATAACCTAATATGGTAAATAACCTTAATTTGAAGTAGTGTACGTGATATAAAGGTCAAACAAGTATGTTTGTTTGATAAATGTGTAAACGGGTCAAAATTTTGGTAAAAGAGTAATAAGCCGAAGACTTAAAAGTCTTAAATTTTATTAATCCAGATGTTGGATTTTAACTCCATATGATGGAAGATTAAATTACAATCATGTAGGAAGAAACGGTAGGTCAAACGGATAAGCGGTTTGAAAGATACGAAAGTTTTCGTGTCGAATAACGGCAAAAATTGAAAGGCTGAAAGCAGGGGCCACCGTAACTTACGGTGCCACCGTAAGTTACGGTGGAGCTATTTTGGTTACGGTGATTGTCTACTGTTGTACGGTAGGAAATATCAATTCAAGGGCCACCGTAACTTACGGGGCCACCGTAAGTTACGGTGGAGGACATTTTCGAAATTTTGTTTATGGAATCAATTGTGTCCCGGTCACGTTTTAAACCCCGTAAGACTAAAGCATTCCATGTTTATGAAATGTAGGTACACTTTGGATGCCGGAAGACGATCAAGCTCAACGAAGAACCGAACACGATACAGTTACATGCTTCCGCACTTTGCCACGTTATAAATTTTAAACAACGATTTTCGATCACGTTATGTGGAATAAATTATAATTTGTAAAAGTTTTAATAAACCCGTATTTTTATAATATGTGTAGTCTTAACTACACATCTAATTGTTGGTAATTACATACAAAAATCGTTAATTAGTAACTAGGGTGTTACACCGGTTCTGGCGAAGCCAGTGTTGGTACCACTCTAGCATATTCAAAGAATGTCGAAGTATAACTGCGACAATCTATACCCATCATCCGATGATTTAGGAACTTATTTGTCATTTGTTCCTTTTCATACTCGGGACAGAATTTTCTTTCTACCAAACTTTTAAATTCTTCCCAGTTCAGGGCATAAGCCACTGTTCTTCCTTTGGCTTGTAACACAGTGTTCCACCATTCGAGTGCTCCTTCCTTGAAAAGATTTGATGCGTACATGACCTGATCATTTTTAGCACATTTACTTATTGCAATTACTGCTTCGGTTTTCTCTAACCAACGCAGTGATGCAGTTGCTCCTTCATTGCCTGCAAATTCAGTGGGTTTACAAGCAAGAAATTCTTTGAAAGTGCAACCAGACGTTGCGGCTTTCATTTTCTTAGGAAATGGAGCTTGATGTGGTTCCTCATTATGATTAACATGATCATTGCCTCCATTTACACTATTACTGAAGTTATCTTCAGAAATTCGTTTACTAGGAACGATTTGTTGTGGTTCGATTGGATTCTTAACAAGTTAACAGCAGCAACAAATGCTGGAATAGCATTGGCTATCCCTCGAGCAATGATATTTTCGATATCTTGCCTAGTCATATATTGATCTCCTGAATGTTGCTCAGTCTGATTAGCCTCATTTACTGGTTCATTACCAACGTTTGCCATCTGATAATTAATTTTATATAAATAATTAGTATAAATACAAATATAATAAAACAGTTTGCAAGTAATATTCAGGATGACAATGTCATAACAGGTAATTTTTATCAATGACGCTCATGCTAGAGTATTAATTGATTCAGGTTCAGATAAGTCTTCTGTAGACAATAGATTTTGTAAATCATTAAATCTGCCTGCTAAAACTCTGAGTGTTAAATGTAAAGTAAAATTTACCGATAGTACCTCAGAGACGGCTTCAGAAATATTAAATGGATGTTTTATATCCATTAGAAATCATTTTTCCGATGTCCTAAGTTTCGTTAAATATAAGGGCTCCATATAGTGATAAAAAAAAATCGATGGTTGCCTTAAAAATCAAACCCATATTATGGGTGATAAGAAGCAATTAATTATCAAGACTCTTTATGAGACAACCCTCTTAATTACAGGTATCTGTACGGGTAATTAATATTAAACATAAAAAAATGGTGGAATTGGCCGTCCCCGGAATCGAACCTGGGTCTAGGCCGCACCCTTTCGCGCGCCTAGCCAACTGAGCTAGGTGCCTAGTTTGTGAAACTTCCATTATTGATTAAATATAAGCACATGTACACTAACTTCCTTATATTCTTCTATAAGTCACCTACTTATACTCATTATTTTGACTAAGTATTAGAATCCAAGATTTTTACCTCTATGTTTGATTACTCTTGGCTTGCTTATGTTGACCAAACACTAGAAAGGAACTTATTAGAAAAACCAAGTATCCGTTTCGCGAAAAGGGAAAAGACGGAATAAGAATTTTCCGACTCTCGCCATAAAAGTTCTAGACAGCCGACAGTATGTCGCAAATTTTGAATTCATTGGCTGAGACAGTACCCTATTCAGTATACCCAAAAATCTAAGCTTAAAGCACATAATTATTTGTGGTTTGACTGCTAAGAAATATGTTTGGGTTCGGGTGCTAATAAGTCTCTCATAAGATCTTAAGCTTGATAAACTTTTATTATTATCCACAAGGTATAACTACCAAGGAAAACATAGTAACCGATTCTTCTAGGTCGGCAAGAAATCCTTCCGAAAATCAGAGTACTCTTTCTTTGCATAGAGTACGACAACATATGTTATTTTAATTATTTTCTTATTGTTTTTTTTTCTATCGCCTGCGAATGCCAAACTATGTTTGATAAAAGTGTCATATGAGGATTGGCGTATCCTAGTGTGTCCCATAGATTATTTCCATGTCTGATCAGCATGGAGGTTTAATAAATGGAACCCTAAGATATCCCAATGATCATATTGTACTAAAGTCGACTAGTAGTATTCAAAGAAGATATCAAAAAAAAAATGGAAATTTTTTTTCCAAGTAAATGTTCCCGATTAAAGAATTCGTGGACTTATAACATAAAGATGTCACTCATTTGACACGAACAATGATGGATGAACTGGAGCCTGAGATATGGAAAATCTCTGTAGCCTCATTGTATCTTAATTATCTTCTCAAAAGTTGTCCCTGCTTACCTCCTGGAAGGCAGGTAGAATTAAGATTTATATCCCGCCGTGGGCTGGAGTATTGTGAAAACTCCATATTGATTATGGAATAAACGAAACCTTGATTAAGTAGGTTTTAAGACATAGGCTCATATAGCCTGACTCGATATTCTGAGGGTTTTATGTTATTAAATAAGAAAGACGGTTCATGTTGCTTATGCATTAGTTACCGCAACCCTAATTAGGCAACAACTAAGGAATTGCCATCAGCTGTTCTGAAGCGTTGATGTGTTCGACTACTACAAGGATCAATTAATCCTTAAAATTTGTTAAGAAGTGGTTGGAATAACCATCTCACCTTAAGATAAGCTTGCCTATGATAATTGCTATGTAAGCATCAAGGCTGCCCCTTGGAGACCCTGTAAAGATAGAATGATAAACATCTATTGTAAGGGCAATGGATTGGTAAGTTCAATTACCAGGATCTAAGGGAAAATTATTGGTGGATAGGCTTGAAGAAGTCTGTAGCCTCCTATGTAGCTAAATGCTTGACGTATGCGTAAGTCAAAGCTGAGCGTCAGAAACCGTCAGGTTTGCTACAACAGCTGGAACTTCCTACGTGGGAGTAGGAAATGGTAACTATGGATTTCATTACCAAGTTACCCAAGACAAGGTAAGGCAATGATACAATATGGGTTATAGTGATAGACTGACTAAGTCAGCACATTTCTTACCTATCAAGGAGACTTATAGCTCCGACATGTTAGCCCAGTTATACGTTGATAAGATTGTAGCCTTACATGGCATACCTGTGGCTATTATCTCTGATAGAGATACTAGATACACGTCACATTTCTGGAAGAGTTTCCAGCAATCTTTGGGCACACGTTTGAATTTTAGTACGGCTTACCATCCTCAGGCTGACGGTCAGAGTGAGCGTACTATTCAAACGTTGGAAGACATGCTACGTGCATGTGCGATCGATTTGGGAGGTAGTTGGGATAAGAACCTACCATTAATCGAATTCTCCTACGACAATAGCTACCATACCAGCATTAATGCTGCGCCTTTCGAGGCATTTTACGGTAGAAAGTGTAGATCGCCCGTTTGTTGGGCGGAAGTTGGAGATGTCCAGTTATCAGGACCAGAGATCGTGTTCGAAGCGACGGACAAGATTGTCCAGATTCGTGACCATCTCAAAGCTGCCCGGGATAGGCAGAAGAGCTACGCAGATCCGAATCGTAAAGCTTTTCACTTCAAAGTAGGTGATAAAGTATTGCTTAAAGTATCACCCTGGAAGGGAGTGATGCGGTTTGGTAAGAAAGGCAAGCTAAGCCCGAGATACATAGGACCTTTCGAAGTTATCGAATGTATCGGGTCAGTTGCCTATAAGTTAAACTTACCGAAAGAGCTCAGTGGAATTCACAATGTGTTCCACATCTGCAATCTGAAAAAGTGCTTCGCTGATGAATCACTGGTATTACCCCATACAGATGTGGATATAGACGAGAGCTTAAAATTTGTTGAAAAACCTTTGTCGATTGAAGATCGACAGGTGAAGAAACTTCGAAGGAAGCACGTACCTATTGTAAAGGTCAAATGGGATGCCCGTAGAGGCCCCGAATTCACGTGAGAGGTTGAATCCACGATGAAAGAAAAGTACCCTTACTTATTTCAGTAAATCTCGGGTCGAGATTTATTTTAAGGGGGTGAGGATGTAACACCTCGAAAATTCACGTCCCATAATGTGTTGACACGTGTCATAAAGTTTGAACGTGTGAAAGAATGTTATAAAAGGACTAAAGTTGACAAACATGGAAAGTACGTGATTGTACGTATTCTAAGTGTCAACTGTGAATAAATATACTTCATAATAACCCTACATGATGTTTATAACATCAAACGAATAAATCATGGATCATACGAAGCTAAAAGTGAGAGATTTCAAACTACAGGGGTTAAATGTGTCAACATGTTTAAAGATATACCTCTGAGTGACCTTTTGACAAACCCGAAGCTTTGTAAATGTTAATTATACTCACTTGAATGCACGATTAAAATTTCATTAAGTTTCGTTATCGTATGAGAAAGTTATGACCAAATTCGTATGCGAGGGGTTAAAGTGCATACATTGAAAGTTAAGACTTTTCGGGTTAACCGGAAGTGTTCAGGGACTTGGCAAAGTGGGTATAAGTCCTAAAGCCCTTGTGGGTAAAGATAAGGGGGTCAAATTGCAAGAAATAATGCTAGTTGACCTTCCGAAGAGCCAAGAGACAAGTTGTGGAAGCTTGAAAACGTTTTTGGACGATCAGAAGGGCCACGCGGCCCGCGTGGCATATAACCAAACCTGAGGCGGGCCGCCTCAGGAGCCCAGATGCAGAAAAACCTACTACAGCCCGTTTTGCACGATTCTGACCCATCTTGTTGGTATTTTTCACTCATGGGCGACCCCTAAAATGTTCCTAGACCCTAGAGACACATGTTGGATGGTTGTGGTCGATTATAGAGTTGTGTGTCAAGTTCTTATGGTGAAAATTTCACTATATAAAGGCCATGACTTTCAATTCATTCCTCACACCTTCATCTGCCCATTTGGATCAATTCTGGAGCTCCCAAGCAGCCCCAACTGATCTTAAGTCGTGCATAGGACTCTTGTAAGTCTACTAGTCCTTCTTTATTTGAGTTTAGCTTGGTTAATTAGCTAAAAGTCAAACCGTCGTAATTACGGTTTGACTTCGAGATTAGTCAATAATGGCTCAGTCATATCTCGAATTAAAAGTAGTTATGAGTTGGTATTTATGTGGGTAATAAGACCTCAAAAGGGTTTCCCCTGATCACCACTCTAACCAGGTCAAAAGTCGGGTCAAACTTTTAATTAAAAAGTCAACAGGATGCTTAAAATGTCATTTATGCATAATTAGCTATCTAGAACATATATAACCTGTTTGATCATTGTTATAACTTAGTAATTAGTGTAAGAACATGTCTAAACATGTTCAACCCGACTATTTCCTGTTTAGACCCGGTTCGGAACCGAAAGTCACATAGTTTGACTGTCACTTTGACTTTCAGTTCTGACCCGTTCAGGTATGTTTTAGAAATGCCTCAGAGCTTAAATTGGATTAGGTTACTTGTTAGAACAACCCTCTGTGATTACACACCTTGGTTCACTAGTTATCCAATTAATATGCATATTTCCGTTAATTGCTCATATGTTGACCGTTATGCCCTTATTACCTTAAAACGTGAATTATGAAAATGTAAAAGTGTAGAAACCTTAAATACTGATATATAAACTTGTATGCAAAGTTTGACCTCAGTTTGACTTGTAGATTAAGAGTTATGCTCATTATCGCAAAAATTAATGCTTTATGTTAATAAACCGGCGTAATTAGCGTATAGCCTAGTTAAGCCTACTTTTTGGTATCAAACTTAATATCCACTGATGTAATATATTATTTTGGGATTTTTAAAGATTTTTAATTAATTTTAGGCTGAGCATAACTAGTAGTCGTAGGCTTAATCCGGTAATTGTCGGTTTTGCCCTTACGGGCCATAAAATGAGGTTTACCTATCTAAACGACTCCAAACCTTTTGCTACTGATCACATATGATAAATAAATTATATTAAGCCTTCTGGAAATATAAAAATATCAGATTTAAGTATCAAACCCGGAAATGGCCTTAATCGCCTTATTTAGCGTTTTTAACGCATAGTATGTATTAAAATTATATTAGACATACCCGGGTTGATACCTACTGATATATGAGGCAAATTATTATATTTTAACAGTAAGAAAAGGTTGATAAACTCAGACTTCAGTTTTGAGCTTTTCCGGCTTATGTGAAATTACCAAAATACCCCTACGGGGCATAGTTGGTTAAAAATGATAAATTTCACGTACATGCTTTAACCTACTGATATAACTTAGCAAATTGAGTATAATTGCTGATTACATTAGGCCTGTAATTCAGGTTGTCACGTAAACTCTTTTATAAACTTTTAAATGACCAAACTACCCCTACGGGGCCTAGTTTGTGTTTAAACACGTTTCGGGCATAATGAAAGACATCTTACTGATGTCACAACATATTTGAGGCATAATTAACTTAGGAAACCTGTATATAGCTCTCATGAATACCCGTCACGCTTATTACGCGTACGGTTCGGTTTATGTAACAAGTTTACATAAATTAGCCGAAACGGGTCAAACCTTAACGGTTTTATCTCAAAATCCAGAATGTGAATGATAAACCCATATTAAACAAGTCTCTGAACTTGTCGGGTCTAAATCACATTCTATCCGGTCTTCGCTTAATCGTGCGTACGAACCGTATCTTTGAAACTAGCCGGTCTAAGCTTAAGCTTAATAAAAGGCCCGTTAGAATTCTAATAGGTTATTATAAACCTTCGTTCCAGATTAGGAGAACCAGTAAAAGCTACGTGCTATTTGCTTATTGTGAATTATACTTTGCATCAGGTAAATACTTTTAACTTATTTTCCCTATACGGGCTTGGGTTACGGTATATAGCATACCACTTGATCGAGCATCAAATATCCATCATGAGTGGGTAGTTGACTAATTTGATCGGCTCGTTTAAACAGTCTTGTTTACTTAATGCCTTTGGGGGGTTAATGACCATGTCCCGGATATCCTTGGCATCATCTTACGAGATTGGCCACGACTTGAGCACGGGGTGTAGGCGTACACCTGTCAGTGTATAACTCTATGATTGTGGTGTGTCTATTGATCTTTAACCTGGACAAGATCCGGGCGACTGAACGCACAAGTAACATGTAATTCGTTCACAAGATTATAATATTATATGATTCTCCCAAGTTAAAAATAAAATGTTTATGCCATGTGCATCCAAACCAATTTTCAATCATTTTTCAAAATGAGTCAGTTGATTGTATTTACCAGTGTAAACTGACGTATTTTCCCAAAAAGATTAAATGCAGGTACTAAGCGTAATTGGCTGTGATTTCTCCTTAGCATCATTTAAAAGTCTCGCAAGCTTAGGATGCCGAAGTCTGTTGAACAATTGTTTCCACTTTTATGTTCGATCCTTCTGTGGATAAACTTCCGAATATTGTGACATTTGATATTACAATAATAAATTCGGTTGTATTTTTTTTTAATTTGCTTCCGCTGTGCATTATTAAATATTGTGTTGTTTGACTATTACGTTGCCAACCACGTCACGATACTCCCCCACCGGGCCCACCGGTGACACGTGGAAATCGGGGTGTGACATTATATTATGCCTTGTACACACGATTATCATACAACGTTTTATTGTTAAGTTATTACACATACTGGTTCTTATGATTATTTATTAACAAATATTCCTGCAAACTCCCATTATCTGATCAACTACTTTCTTAAAAACGACGCTCCCTCTCGTCATACTTCCAAGTAACTCTTTCTCCAACACCCCTAATCCTATTTCCTGCAGTAATTAACTCTTCGCCCCAGAGAAGAAGTTCAGTCAGATTTTCCGGGCTCATAGTTGGGTATAATGGAGGTTCTGGGTCAACTTGTGGGAATAAGGTATCAGGGTTGTTTAAAAGATTTTGGTATTGCCAATCAGTTGTCCACCATTCATCTAGTTCTACTGGTAGTGGTTGAGGTTGGACAATAGGATCTGGAATAGCAGGTTCCAGATTGATTGGAATTGGAGCTTCTAGTGGGTAGCTGAAAAGATCTTCTTCAGTAAATATAAGGTTTGGATTAGCCGCTTCAAGGTTTCCATCAGCAGGTCCGATGAGGTCACTCATTACTAGTTTATGATCTAAAACTTCCCAGGGAGTCATTTTCTGTTTCTGTCTAGAACTTTCTCCTACTTCTCTTTCTGTTTGCTTAAAACTCTTCTCAGCTTCTATCTCTACTTGATTAACATTTTCTTCAATTTCTACCCCTTTTCCTTTGTCTTTTGGTTCTTCAGTTTTGGTAACTTTTCTTGTTGCTGGCTTTTTCCTACGTACACGCCTCCAGCCCACAAATCTGTTTCTTTTCTTGGGTTTAGGTTTTGCCAGTGGTTTGGATTGAAATTCCATGGGTTCTTCTTTGTCAGCGAAGTAACCAGTGAATTCCTCAGAAACTTCTATCTTAACGGGATAGAGGTTAAGATTTTCTAAAGCTTCAGACATCTCATTCATGCTGTTTAGCATATATGCAAAATACATACCAAATGTTAAAATAACCGAATTTCATAGATAACCCTTAAATATTATTGCATACCATACATAAGACAACTGACAAATAAAATATACTAAAATTTACTGTGAACTTATTTATTTACCGAAATAGGTTTCTAGATTGTAAATACATAAAGGTGCTAAAACTTGAGTTAAAGTATTTAGAGATTTGCATTTTCTGCTACTGTGGCTAGCATATACAAATCTGCCCATTTCTCATCTAATTTGTCCTCCCAGGGTGTTTTACTGGTTAATTCCTGGGTTTCCTGTTTAACTTTCTTCTCTCGGATTTTCTTTATTTTCTCCTTACTTTTTCTAATAATCAAATTTCTTTTATCCGGAGAAAGTGGTTCTTCATAATTTGCCTTTCGCACAAATATTCCTTCTTCAGGAATTACATAAGGTTTTGTTTGGGATGAACTTCCTTTCTCGTTGGATGACCTATCTAGTTTAAGATAGATGTTTGACAGCTTTTGTTTACCCATACTGTAACTAACAAATAATCAGTTAATAAAACACATAATCACATAATTGGCAATCAGTAAAATTAAGTATTTCTAAATACTTAATTGGCTTAGATCAGTGGCTCTGATACCACCTTATTTCTGTCACGGCCCCCGACCCGGTTTTACCCGTTTCAGGAGCCGTGGGACCGAAATCCCGTGGTATTTAATTAAGTGAGTTTAACAGCGGAAGTTTCTTCAGGATCATTTTAAAAACTGAAATATTTCACGATTATTTTATTTCACAACTCGGGATAAAACCCGGTAATTTACAATCTTGAGATTTCACGAAGAAATCTCTTATTTTACAAAACATGTTTCTTTATTTTATACTGAGCCACTTCCTTAAGCTGATAGTGCTTCGCGGCACTTTTCCTGGATCACAACAGATCACCTGAAACATGTTTGAAAAAGGTTTTGTCAGCGGGAAATACTGAGTGAGTCATTCATTTTGCTAAAATGACTCTTTTGTTATAATTCACAGTATTAAGAGAGATTACAATGTTTATTTCAACCAAATACCCACAGTACTTGTCATCGACTCGTTTCGGTGACAGTGGTCATATTACTATTGAGTCCGTTCACCCAATAGTAACGAGTATCTTTAATTAGGTTCGCCCACCTAAATTGATAAAAACAGAAATACTGTGCACAATACCCCACATACCGGCTGTAATTTGGTGACTACATAAACTTAATCACTGTAATTATAATATTGAAAATAAACATACTTTTGTAAACAGATTTGATAAAAAGAGAATGACTCACATTGCAGATTTACTTATGAACAGAGCTTAGCCTACTGATTAGCCTTGATAACCTAGTTTAAATAATCAAGCACACAAACTAGGTTAGAAACTTAATACAGCATTTACGACAACTCACGAGATTAAAACCTTCACAACGAATGACAAAGTGCGATACTTAAACATCCATCGATTTAACGATGAATGACAAAGCATAAACCCTAATGTGGGCAGCACTTAAACATCCATTGGATAGTTTAATCGATCGGACATTGAATTGTAGCAGCGATCGAGTTAATACCCGGTATTTGAGCAGCACTACACTATAATTGAACTAAATTCGACCTTAGAGGAGTAGAATTTCGTATTTGTGAGTTTTTATCGACACCAGTGGATTGTGCAGGTGAAGGGCTATTTATAGCTGAAATTGAGGTCTGACGCGGCCCGCGTAAATGTTAGCCTAACCTTACGCGGCCCGCGTTACCGCCCAGTCTATGAGTAGGTTTGACTAGTCATACGTAGGTTAGCCAGATGGACGACATGTGGCACGGTTATGCTTATCCGGTCAATGAAGAGTTGACGCGGCCCGCGTAAGACATACCCTGTCTTTTACGCGGCCCGCCTGAGACCCAACTTTTTATTTTTCTTGATTTTTAATATGTGTTAGGGTTTCAGGGGTCCGGGTTTTCACTTACGGTTATTCTTAGGATAATTTTGAGAGTCCTTACACTGAGTCTCTATAAGCAATTTCTTTAACCATTTGAGTCCATTTTTTGGATGTCTGTTAACTCAGCTGTTAAGTCCCCCCACGTGCAGTCCACGTGAGGGGTATTTTCATTCATTTAACCCATTAAGCCTTAATTCCACCTGCATTAATGCCACCAACCTCAATTAAAACCCTATTTTCACCCCAAAATCATTCACTCGCTCTCACAATTCCACTGATAACTTCAAATCATCCCGTCGATCATCATCCACATGAACGAAGAACAATGGCGAATCTTCACGACATCTCAACGTGGTGTATTCGTGGTTATGGACAACATTTCGATCCATATGTGGAGTATGGTAAGCAACTAATAACCTAAATCTCATCTCTGTTTTAACATGAATCTTTTTACAGTAATCTCAACTCCAGGGGCGAAGGATTCAAGGGACGGGGAGGGGCGCCCGACCCCCCGAACTTTTCGGTCAGTAGTGTTATATATGTACGTTTCGTATAGGATTTTGTATGAATATACGTTTTCGACCCTCCGGTTTTAATTTTTTTATTTATACAGCCCAAATAAAATATTTAATTAGCCCAAATATTATAGCCCAAATCATTATATTTGGTAGAATACTAGAATGTATATTATATAACCCAAATCAAATCATTATATAGCCCAACTTAAAAGCCCACCTTATAAAAAAAACCCAAATTGGTTTACTTTGGGACATCGACCAAAAGAACAGAAGGCACAAGCCAGAACTGCAGAAGGGGGGAAAACGCAGGTTCCAGAACTGTTCGACTTCAGCTTCTTGTTCGAGAACAGAAGCCAAAACGTTGCTCGTTGTTGTGGTCTTGTACTCTTGTTCGACTTCTTCAATCTTCATAAGGTTAAAGGTATGTGTTTTTTTATCTTTAGGTTTAATTTAGGGCTGCAATTTATGTGATTTAGGTTGAAATTAGGGGTGAAATTAGTCCGAATTTTTGCCCTAAACTTGTTGAATCTTTCTGTAACTATGTTTAATTTTATTTGTTTAATCTTATTGTGATTTGATTTAAATAGAAATTAGAGTTTGAAATTTAGGGTGATTTGTTAACTTGTTTTATTATTAGATTATGCTATGGGGAATAATAAAATGATAACTTCTTTTTTAATGTTTGAGAACGTTTTTTTGTTTGATATTAATATTTGACCCGACCCGACCCGAATCGAATCACTGACGTCCGACCCGAACATACACCTCGAGATTACACAATAGAAATTTTTTTTAGGTCCATTACCTTCCGACCCCCCGAACTTTTTTTTTCAAGCTTCGCCACTGCTCAACTCTGTTTTACTTCATTTCAGTTTGTGAGCCTACAATGTTCAGCATTCACATTTTCCATGGTAGGGAGTTTGTTGTTAAACCTGTGTTGAAGTATGTAAAAGGTACAAGCAACCACATTGATTACATAGATGCTGATGAATTCTCAGTTATTGAGTTTAACACGATGTTTAAGATGCTTCATTATCCGGAGGATGAAGTTGTGTATTACCATTATAGGATTTCGGATAAAAGTTTGGATGAAGGGATTAGGGCTTTAGGGACTGATCAGGATGTGATAGATGTGTGTCAATATGTTGGTAGGATTAGGGCTTTACCTGTGGATCTTTATATCAAATCAACTACCTCTCTTGCACAACAATGGAATCGCCTCCCTGGATTTGTTGCAGTCCACGAGGTTCGAATGATAGTTGCAGAGCCACATGTGCATACAACCTGATTGATCATGATGAAGATCTAGGGTTTTAATTTTGGGGAAGAAAATGAAAGGGAGAGATCATGTTGAAGAATTAGGGTTTTTAGTTTTTGTGGAAGAAGATAAAAGGGAACGTTTATAAAGAGAGACACGGGGAGGTTAAATGGACGAAAATACCCCTCACATGGACTGCATGTGGGGGGACTTAACAGCTGAGTTAACAAACATCCAAAAAATGGACTCAAATGGTTAAAGAAATTGCTTATAGGGACTTGGGTCGTTAAACTTTTTGCTTTTGGACTCAACTAGTTAAAACACATAAAACACAGGGACTCAAAAAGTAATTTACCTTTTTTTTAATAAAGAGGTGATTTATCGACTAGAATTGAGTTAATTATCATTTGGTCCTAGTGGTGGAAAGTGCTTGAGTTCTCAAATGAGGCTCAGGTTTGATCCCCATGCACTGCAAGTGAGGTGGTAAGGTTTACCTATCTTGGTGGGGTTTCTGACTGGGGTCACGGGTTCGAGCCTGGCAGTCGAGATTAAGTTTCCACGAGGTGCGAGGAAGGGTTCTGCGCTGCACTCCCCCTCATTCGAACCCAGGTGGCTGTGCTTCCGATAAAAAGGGTTGAAGCGCAGTCAGTAGTGGGTTTCCAATCAATCTACACCTTTCAAAAACAAAAAAAAATTATCATTTGGTCCTTTGTGACTCGAGTCCAAAAAAGTTATTTTTTGCGTCCACTCATGTAGTTTGTAGTTTTTTTTTTTTTTTTGTCATTTTCATTCTAAGCCACTCACTCAATCAAATGTACATTTGTGTCCTTTTATTTATGATACAAGCTCTTAATGCATATAATACAATAAATAATGTTATGTAAAAAACACACATATTGTATACAATCTTAAAAGAGAAAGTCGGTGGGTTTTTCACCGGCTTTGCCTCCCTGCCCATATACTTTCACGATGTTACAATTTTAGCCCCTTGACTTTGATACCTTCAAAGTTTCATAAAACGACAAATTTAGTCCCTAAGCCTTCTACTTTGAATTTCAAAACCGCCTTACTGCACCTGTACTTTCACGATATTACAATTTTAACCCCTTGACTTTGGTACCTTTAAAGTTTCATAAAATGGCAAATTTAGTTTCTAAATCTTCTACTTTGAATTTCTAAAACCACAACCTCATCTTTCAAACTTTGCCAGCACCAACCCTCTACTTTGGTTTTCCACCATCACCCCTCCTTAGCTCTTACACAGTTACGCCACCAACACTCTTCTTTTACATTTCTAGCAACACCCCCTCATCTTTTACACATTTCCGCCACCACCCCTATACTTTTACAGTGTCTTTTTTAGACTTTGATTTTTTAACCCTTGCACCTCCATTTTTACATCCGCCCAACTTTAAAAAAAGTGCAAATGTAATCCCTAGACTAAAACTCTTACTTTGATAAATGCCAATGCATTGTGTTTTACGAAATGTCTTAGCCATTGTGTTTTACACTTTGTGTCTAACTTACACTTTTTTTTTGTAATTTTCTTTTGCGCACTGCGTTTGAATCGTGTTTTATCTTACTATATGTTTCCACCCGTCGCGCGCCGCCGCAACGCGCGGCGGGCAAAATACTAGTATATAATAAATCAAGAACTTTATATAAAAATAACACACACACACACACCCCATCGTTCATCACCATCACCGATTCACCGTCACTATCCCTATCCTCAGCCATTGTTGCTATCATCATCCTCAGCCACCGTCACCATCACCATCTTCATCCACCAGCGTCATCCCCAAATTAAAACGCACCATTGTTACCGCCGTCACCATCCCCATCCTCAACCACCGTCACCATCCCCAAATAAAACCCATTGTCATTCACCACTATCCAAATTACCCCTGACTTAACGTAATTTGTTGGATGGAGTTAGTGGATTGCAAAAAAATGATAAAAAAACATTACAAACCACATCAACTCTATATAAATTGTTTGAATTTTGGTGTGGCGGTGGGTTTGGTGGGTGATGGTGGTGTGGCGGCAGTGGTGGGTGACGGTGGATGGTTTTTTACGGCGACGGTGGTGTTGTTTGGTTAGCACTGTTTCTCTGAGATTTTTGGGTATGCTTTATTAATGTTTTTTGTCGGTGATTCTTTTGAATGATTGAATATGTGGTTTTGAATGTATAAATGTTTGAACAGTGATTTTGGTAGATTTTCGAACAGTGATTATATGTTATAGTGGTGCTCGGAGGTTTCTTTCCTTGAGGTATTTATTTACCTAGGACCAATCGATGACTAGAATTTGCTTCTTCACCAAAATAATTGAAAAATTACTCGTTCTTTTGGTGTTTCTTGATCATTTAGTTGGATTAATTTCTTACTTATCTAAAATTACTATTATCATTTTATATTTATATAATTATAGGGGTAAGATCAAATAAAAAGTTTATTTTGCTTAAGTGGGATGATAAGGAATCTTAACCATTCATTTTTCAAATCAATGGTTAAGATGAAAGTATAGGAGAAAGGAGGAGTGCAAGGGTACCTTGGAAAAATCCTATTTATGGACTTTCTCTCTCCACATGCAAGGCACATGTATATTCCACCCCCGTTTTTTTAAACGTTAATAACTTTTTTATACGACATTATTTTTTCATAAAAATTTCACCGTAAAATCGAGCGTCTTTTTATCTTTAATTTTAGTACCATATTGCTATATAAAATATGAAGACTAAAAAACCCACTAAAATGTGTTGTATTTCTATGTTGTATAACAATTTTTTGTGTTGGATTTTTATACTATATTTTTGTGCTGAATTTTTTTGTCTTAATTTTTTTTTCTCAATTGTTTGTGCTGAATTTTTTTGTACTACATTTTTTGCTGAATTTTTTGTGCTATATTTTTTTGTACTATATTTTTTTGTACTAGATTTTTATGCTAAATTTTTTGGTGCTAGATTTTTTTGTTGTATTTTCAAAAAACAAAAGGAGTGACGCATGTCATTTTTACTCCTATTTATAAGGACCAAAATGCCCTTCATTCCTACTTATTAGGAGTGCCACATGTCATCATCACAATCCTTCTTAGGCTATTTAGGCAAAATTCACTTTTTAGTGGATCATTCCCCTATAATTATATTCATAAGATTTTGAGAAAAATGCCTGGATAGTCCCTGTGGTTTCGTCTTTTTTCACCTATAGTCCTCAACTTTCTAAAATTAGCTGAATAATCCCCAAGTTTTCAATTTTTGTTCCCGGATAGTCCCTAGGCCTAACATCAGTTAGTTTTCTCAGTTAAGTGGGTGTGAAATGACAAAACTACCATTCATTAAAAAATTAAAGCATTAATAGGTCATTTATAAATATAAGTGGGCCTCATGACTATATTTTGCTTTGATCATCTTTATACCTCAATCAAAATTATTTACAGTCAAAATCAACAATCAACATATCATCAAAACAGTCACCACTTTCATCACCACCACTATCATATTCACATTCACATAAACCTCAAGAACAAGCCATAACTGATGCTGCACACGGCGGCATAAACGGAAACTAATTTCCATAACACAAACGGCCGGAAGAAGAGAAGATCACGTGCAAAACATGTGTCACTCCACGGCACCTCGATTGTCTATCTGCTCGTCCCGAAACACTAACAGATGCTGCACACTGGGAGTGTCCGGACTGTTCGAGTCTCGTGTCGTCTCACGCCCCGCCGTCCGCCGTCGCATCGGAATCTGAACCGTCTGATTCGCTTATTGCGGCTACTCGCGCAATTGAATCTGATGCTTCGTTTTCTGATTTGGAGAAGGCGAAGAGGCGTCAGAAACTGTTGAGTGGTGGATCTGATGACAGTGATGAACCGGCGGAGGAGAAAAAGAAGTTCGTCGGTGGTAGTGGTGGTGGTGATGATGTTTTAAAGCTTCTTAGTGGTAGTTTTAACTGCTCGTTTTGAGTTCATAAGATTTGAGGTTTTGTAAGTCTTGATTTTGTTTTTTTAATGGGTTAGTGACATAAAAAAGAGAAAGTGTAGAGTGGTGGTGGTGGTGGTGGTGGTGGTGAGTGGTGGTGGTGGTAGTAGGTGGTGATGTTGTCTCATGTCTGTCCAGAAAGAAGAAGAAAGGAGAGAGAGAGAGAGAAAAGTCTGGTTGTTCTAATTAAAATATAGTGGCGGGACCCACCTATTATTTATAAATGACCTATTAATGCTTTACTTTTTTAATGAATGGTAGTTTTGTCATTTCACACCCACTTAACTGAGAAAACCAACTGATGTTAGGCCTAGGGACTATCCGGGAACAAAAATTGAAAACTTGGGGACTATTTAGGTAATTTTAGAAAGTTGGGGACTATAGGTGAAAAAAGGCAAAACCACAGGGACTATCCTGGCATTTTCCTCTAAGATTATATATTAACTAAGCATAATACAAGGCTTAACATTTATGTAACAGGCTTACTAGCAGCAAAGCTAAATAGTGGTGAGAAAAAAACGATTCACGAACCGAAACTGATCCGCTTTAGAAACCGTTTTGAAACCAAACCAAACACGATAAAAACCGATTTCAAACCAAACAGATATTTTCCCCCTTATAAACCGGTTCCAAACCAAACCGATTTGGCCAAAAACCGTTGTTGACCACGTTTGACCAAAACCAAAACTGATATTAAACCGGTTTGAGTATTGGGTTGAAAATAAACATCAAAATACACTTTCAAGATTTTTATATAAATAAGCCACTCTAAAATCTAAATATTTTTTTTTTCTCAAAAAAAAAAAACCACTAAACTTAAACAGGTTTACGGTGGACACCGCCCGAATGCCCGTGGCTCAACCTAATTTTGCTTGAGACTCAAACCCATAACCTCCACTTTGAAAGTCATGTGGACCGCCAATGCACTTTAGAAAATTGTTGGGTTGATTCGGACGCGACCATTAACCTGAACTTAACCATCGTCTCCTTACACTTTGGGCTATTATCTAAATCACCTTACGACTTAGGGTGGTAAATAAAATCGAACATTTAGTGAACCGTTTAGTAAAATGATTGTTTAAGTTAGTTTATTTATCAAATGAACTGTGTATAAATTTATATCCGATTAGCTAAATGAACAAACACAGGCAACCTTCATATTCATTCGATTTGCATTCATGAATATTCAACACAATGTATGTTCATGCTTGTTCCTATTTTTTTGTGTGTATATATATTAATATATCTTCGTTTATATGTTAAATGAAAGAATATAAACGAACATATTTTATTAACAGTTAACAAACAAATAATAGCAAGAAAATCCATTTTTAAGTGTTAATGTCCATTCTCAGTTTGGTTAAACTTAAAAAAAATGAACAATCGTTTCTAGTGTCAAATGGTGAAAGACTGAATGAATTATTATTGAAAAATTATGTTACAATATATAGAAATCATAACATAACCCTAATAACCTAACGAGCCCATGGGCTCGTACTAATCTAATATATAAACTCTACTATCTAATATTCCCCAGCAGTCTAAGCAGAAGAAAACCAAAAGGTTACATGAAAAACATAAAAACAATAATAATAAGATAAACGATAAACGTGCTTCTACCGATTCAAGAATCCAAACTTTTGCCAATAAATCCGTAGTTTGCTTGATTTTGCCTTTGTCATCCATAGCCTTCAATGACAGTTCCTGTAATCCTACAAGTGGTGTTCAATGCGGCGACCCCCTTGCTCATCGTAACACAACATATATGTACCCTGAACTTGATCTTGGAAACATTGGATCAAAGATACAAAAAAACTCCAAGTTTAGCAACGCACTTGTCTGAGGAGGAATTGGAGAAAATGGAACAAGAATTGGTAGAATGTGATCTTAGAGACATAGAAACTGGTTACCAACGAATGAAGGCGGTGATGAAACATAAATTTGTAATGTTGTTTTTGGTTGCCACCGGTTTGAGATAGCTTGTGTTTTAATGAAATTTATCTTAAAAAAAAAAACTTTTTCACTGAAAAAACAAAGGATTTCGTTGTTATATTTTTTTCCATTTTGGATAAAAAACGATATGACATCATCTGGGATAAAAAACGATATGAAATTAAAGAAGACGCATTTTTTTGGATAAAAAATCGGTCCAAGTTTAAGGACATCATCTGGGAGAAGTGGAGTTCCTTTGATATTTCCGACTTGTTGTAATGTGATTGTCTGTTTCGGTTTCTTTGTTCCTCTGTTTTTCTGTTTTTGTTTTCTCAGCTTCTTGCTGGCCCTTTATATTATATATATATATAAAGAGTTGTTTACCGTTAAAAAAAAAGTGAAAAAAAACAATTGGTATCATAATTGTTACATACTCCATTGGCACATAAATCAAAGTAAAATATTAATATCCAAATTGATGAATGCCTACAATCATATAATATTAATCAGTACAATCGATAAATTTCCAATTGTGATTAATATTAAACGAAGGCAGCAATGGGGAGCACAAAATAGGCATCGGCAAATGATAGAAAAAATAGGTTTGCTTCAATGATTACGAAGAAAAAAAACGAAACGGAAAACGAAGATGGACAGGGCGGCAGCGGTGGCGGCATGCCGCCCCGTCTAGGGTTTGAACACGATGGCGACCGCTGTGGTGGCGCAGCGAAGAAGAACGTAACCAGAACCCTAAGGCTCTGATAAGGCTGAATGAATTATTATTGAAGAATGAGGTTACAATATATAGAAATCATAACAAAACCCTAATAATCTAATGAGCCCGTAGGCTCATACTAATCTAATAAACTCTATTATCTAATATTATTGGCAAATAATATCTAGGTTTTAGTATCGAGCTCACGGGCCAATTTATCTCTATTTATTGTAACCCTATTAAATAGAATACAATCAATCAAGTCTTTCACTATCTTACTCATTATCTTACATCTAGAACGATCATGAATAAGATTTTATGTTCCCTTCGTTTTTTAAATGAACATGTACAAAGTTCTTATTGTTCATTTACATTTGTGAACATTTAGCATTGTTTACATTCTTCGTGTATGTTTAAACATTAACTTAGTAAAATTCCTTCGCGTGTTGCGGCGGGAATTCAACCGGTTCAGATTTGATTCATTATAGGATCAGTACGGTACCACAAGATTAAATCTTAAGAATCAAGTCATGGTGCCTGATATCAACACGTGTTTTACAACAATAAAAAACCATAAAAATGAATATCAGTAACATTTCAATAGATATTGTTGAGACAATACTAGTTCGGTTCGTTACAGAAATGATACGGTACCGATATTCACTATAACTTGTGATATAAAAAGATACTTTATTAGGTACACAACTTCATTTTCAATAAAATGTATATAGAAAACCATAATAACAATAATAACATTATTATATTGTATAGAAAACCAAGTCCGAGTATTCTCTGAGTAATCGCTCCAAGGTAGGCTGCCGAGACGACTTTTTTTAGCTCCGCCTAATTACTCGGAATCGATCAAACACGGCCAACCTCGGCCATAATCGGATTTAGTAGGTCAACTCAGGCCGAGTTTGACTTTAAAAAAATATAACATAGTTTCTATGCCTATCATAGTAAAGAATGAATATTATTTTCACGTATTTTGTTATAAATATTAGTAAATTTATGTTATTTGACATATATCTAATTTTCGAAAACTAATTTCTTTATAATTTAACATGTATGAGCACTCACCGAGTACTCTCTGCCAAGGCCGAGTACTCTCAACTCCCCACTTGACCGACTAAGAAACGCCTAACAACTTTTGCAATCATGCTTATAACCCATCAATTTAGTAATAATTCAGATCCAACCAAAATGTGGCAAGATAAATTGGTGGGAGCCTCTGATTGGATCTACTTCCGTTTAACAACATAAGTGGTAATGTTTACTGTTCATCGCGGTTATATGGATTTGATTAAAACTAGTGGGTTACAGCCGCGCTTCGCGGCGGGGCGACCCGATTTTTGATCCGATATAGCAGTTGAAAGAGAAAACTTACAAAATAAATTCGTGGTAAGTACAAAAGTGTAACACCCCGAAAACGGGTTTAGTAATCAAACCTCGTTAATAGTGATGAACGGGTAAAATACCGTTAGTGGTAAAATTTAACCCGGTAAATATTATGATTTAAATAAATAAACCTAATATTAATTAAAAAGGAAAATAAATACTTTGAGAAAACAAAGTATATAAAAAGCCCAAATTAACGGGACATAAAACATAACGGGTTATAACTTCCCGAACCCGTTAAAGTAACTAGGAATAATTAACCTAGTTAGTAGCATGTAATTAAGTGACTAACGGTGAGTTATAGCTTCATTTGATCAAAAGAAAACATGAGGGACTAATATTGCCAAGTGGGAAACTTGTTTTATTAAAAATAAAAGTTAAACACCAAAACACACACTTAAAGTGTGTGTTCTGGTCGACATATTCCACAGGAGCAAAGGAGCTCCTTTGTTCAACCCTAACTTGTCTAAATCCAAGAAATTGAGAGGTCAAATTAGCCCCAAATCGATGCATGAACACAAATTCGTGATCACCCAAGCATGGGGATCACAAGGTATGTCAAATTTCTTCATTCGGTTTCATCTCGAATTCTTGGTGAAAACTTGAAAACGAAATTATTGCTAGAATATTGAATGTATGAATGATACTATGTTAAACCCATGCTTAGGAACGAATTATGATTGAGAAACTTGGTGAATTGATGATATAAAATATGAAATTCATAGTCATCTATGTAAGTGCTAAATGGGTTTTGTGGGAAGATGATGAACACTAGATTTATGATCATCAATTTGGTGTTATTCGATTTCCATGAAGTAAGTCTAGGTGTTGTTATGCATGCTAGACATAAGAACTTGTGAATGATGTTAAAACTTGGGTAAATAACTAGTTACGAAAATTGATTGTTGATTCTATAGAATATGCCCACAAGGTGTTTGTTAAAATGCCTAAGTGAATGTTCATATGTTGAATTTACGAATGAAACGCGTAATTGCCTTGTTTGACTAATTATGTGAAAGATGGGTTAAAGCGGGTTCTAATCATAATGTTGATTTGACTTAATTGTGTAAACCATGTGATCAAAAAGTAGTTAATTTTTGATAAGCTAAGTTAACTAATCATGAAGTCGAATAGTAGCTTCGGCATAGAAAATAAGTGAGGTGGAATAGTCGTGATTTTTTTATGACTAATTTAACCGCCTTGTAAATGATTGACAATAGTTTAACGCCTAACGAGCTAGGTGGAGGCTTGGGAAAGAAGCGGTCAAACGAATCAAGCACGAGAAGAAATGCGTATTCGGAATGCAAGGTAAGTAAAGCTTACACTCTAATTACTTAATACCTATTGGTTTTATAGATTTTGAATGACAAGTCTTGTTTAAATTATGATGTTCCGACACGACAAGTGCGGCCCGGAACAAACGGCAATGGTCATAAATCATATTTAATGGTTAAAAAGTAGCTAATACAGTTAGTTAGTCATGAAATGACTAAAAGATAACGGGTTTTTAATGATTACCTTGTGTGGTAAACCAATGCGGTTAAAAGGGGTAAAATGGTATTTTGGTAACTTGTTGACAATAATCATTAATTTGGAAAAGACACATTATAGCGCAAGTTATAATGGGTCAAAAGAGATAATAGATGATTTATAATCAAAATGATTATTCAGTGTAAACCGGAATTAGTCATATGGATAAGAGTAATAAATATCATCTTATAGAGTTTTAAGGTCATTTAAGACCAAACGGGTCGAAAGGTGAAATTATCACCCTTTGGCAATATCGACTAATGGTTTGTTGAGTAATATGATTATAGGAATGAATACCAAATGGATATGTACATCGCTACTTCTTAGCGGCTACTAAGGCAAGGTATCGAAACGGGTCAATATATTGATCCGAGTCAGGTATGTGTGTTTAAAATTTAGGCTAAGTGATTGGATTGGCTGAAAGTGCAATGAAGTCCTTTATGGTAAAGGACGGAGCTAAGTTGACAGAAATGCCCTCGATAGGCATATTGAGCAAACAATTTTAAAAAGGTTGTTAGAAACGAGTCATTAGATTAAATGATTACTTTGGACAAGCAAGTAAGCGGAGAGTTGATCTTCATGAGTCAAAGTCTTAAAAAATGCGCAAATGCCCCTAACGGGTCAAAATAAGCATTTGAATGTAAACGGTTTTTATTATGTAAGAAACCCGGGATTTAAGATTAATATGATAGAGGATATTAAAATTATAAATTTCATGAGTTTAAAGATCGAATAAACATGTTTGTTTGATAATATCACGAACGGGTCAAAAATTGGTAAAAAGGGTAATATGCCGAAGACTTAAAAGTCTGAAATTTTATTATGCCGGATGTTGGATTTTAACTTCATAAGGTGGAGAATCAAATTACAATCACGTAGGAAGAAACGGTGGGTCAAACGGATAAGCAGATTGAAAGATACGAAAGTTTTCGTGTCAAAAACGGCAAAATGGAATAGGCTGATACAGGGGCCACCGTAACTTACGGTGCCCACCGTAAGTTACGGTGGGGGGCTGAAATCATTACGCCAGATAATTCCTGCTTTACGGTGGGGGAACTTTCATTCAAGGGCCACCGTAACTTACGGTGCCCACCGTAAGTTACGGTGGAGGCCAGTTTCATCTCCTTGTTTATGGAATCAAGAGACTAATGTTGGGATTTCTTTCCATTATCATTATCTTGCCTAGTACCGTAAATTAAACTATCAATACTAACTCTTAAGCTGGTATTGACCATAGGTTTATGTTGAGAGACCCGGATGAAGATCAAACGTCGAGCAAGAACCGAACACACACACTAAACGAAGTTTCCGCAATGCTGTTTCGTCGTTATTATAAACGGCGAATTAAATCACACTATGTTGTTTTA
This sequence comes from Helianthus tuberosus, assembly GCA_030545235.1. Lineage (NCBI taxonomy): Eukaryota > Viridiplantae > Streptophyta > Magnoliopsida > Asterales > Asteraceae > Helianthus > Helianthus tuberosus. The sequence continues at coordinate 11,185,189 of CM060362.1, forward strand.
CTTTTAAGCTTAGAAAAGTTTTAACAAACCTGTATTTTTATTGTAATTGTGACCGTAATTATTTGATTATGGACTTAAATTATACGAAAAACGTAAAATAATAACAAGGGTGTTACAAGTTGGTATCAGAGCCCTGGTTTAAGAGATTCAAGTATGGTGGGAAAACTATGCTTGGACTTAAACCTTATGCTCTTAATAAAGATTGGTGTTCGGTTCGATGCCTGATCGCAAATCCGGTAAGTGTATGTATGTTAATCGTTTAGCGTATTAAAGTGTTGTAAACAACACATAGGGTTATCGTGTAATACACGTTACCCCAATTAAATGATAGATATAGCTAACAAAATTTCGTGCGTTGACACATATAGTAGAAAAGCCTTGTACTATGATACGGGCATTTAGTAAAGTTGACATTTCTAACTTTTGTAAATGTCTTAATTGAAGGACACTTACATTTAAAGATGACAAGAGTTAAACAAATTACGAATATGATAGAGGAACGGTCCGAAGTATGACAAGAGGAGCATGCTCACCAAGGGCTAAATCGCGTAACGACCGCGAACAAGGTTAATGGCAGGGAACGCCCGACGGGGCAAACATTACCAGGTTCACACTTTTAAATATAATCGCACAAATAGCAATATGCAATAAACAAGTAGAGAATGATTGTTGCATATGTAAATTAGAAACTTGGAAAACCTGAATAGAAATATATATCCAGGATATTATTTCCAAGAAAACTAAATAGAGTCGTTACTTACATAGGGCGTGATGTGAAAACTATAAAAAGGTCGTGTATGTCATGTGTTAATCGCTTACTCTGGCCAAGTAAGTAGTGGCATATGATACCATGAGTTTCTTATAGCGGACACATTTACATCCGATGTAGTAAGGGCGGGGTGAATGGGACTAACTTAAAAAGTACCCAAATGAATCAAATGAGCAAAATATTTGATAATATTGTAAACGCACAGCCGGGTGACGGAAGCGTATTACATAGGAATGATGAGCCCGAGTGAAGGGACAAAGGTTAATGTAAAACGATTAAGGTATGCATTGGGATGGGTGTACTTACACTCGAACCCGGAGAATGCAAATATGACTCTTAACGGGCCGATTTTGTAAAACGCCAAACTTGAGAACAAAGTAGGAATATAAAAGCGAAACGAAGTCATAATGCGTACCGTAAATAACGACTTCGGTAAAACACCCGGTTGGTGGGTAAGGATTTAAACAGATACGTAGACCGAGAAACGGGAACTCGGATGGAAAGTTAAAAGACTTGGATTTTGAGTCATGACTAAAAGACGACAAGATGAAGTAAATAGCAGTTTTGATAAATCATGTTCAACTATTTTAAAGTTGAACGGGTCTAACAAAGATTGAAGTTTGACATTCATAAGTGATGAATTTTCACACGAACAAGTCAGACGAATTTAATAAAGGATGACACTTGCTAAAGTAAGTAAGCGCGAACCGAATAAATAAAAGTGCGAAACATTAATAAACCTATGTAAAGGAGTTATAGGCGTTAAAAATATTAAAATAAAAGAACCCGGGTAATGGGACGTAAAGGAGTATAGGTAAGAACCGGGTAACGGTGAGTGTAGGGCAGACCGACGTGTATTTGACGTTAGAAGTCACAAAGCGGAAGGGGTGCCTTAACGCCATATGCGTATATAAACGTATACATATTTGAATAAAGACTCGAATGAAAGATGATCTATGGGATCATCATAACCTACGGGATACTAATTAGTGTAAAGGTCTACGGGGCTAAAATGATCCACGAATCATGAATTGAAGCAAATGGATCGTAAATGGGCCTTGCCCTAAAGAGGTGAAAGCTTAAGGAAATAGCCTGCGAGGTTAAGTGAAGGAACCTACGGGTCAATAGTGTAAGGTGAGGGAACTTGTTACGATTTCCCGCGTAAAACGAGAACGGGAAAGAATAAATTATGGGTTGTCAATTTCCATAATATGAGTAATTGACATAGTTAAAGAGAAAAACGTTAAACTAAAATTCAGTTTTAGTAAGAAATAACGTTTTAACAGATATGAATACTATAAGACGATTTCGGAAATAACCAATATCAAAGAGTATGGGTCTTAACATCGATAGGTGCGAGACGATACATTCGAAAAGAAGAAGTATGATAAATAAAAGTTGAACTAAGCTTAAACGTGACGTGACACGCTCACGGACAAGAAAAGAAATATAGAAAGTGATCACGTTGTAACGTGGGTTACGGGGTATGAGGTGACGGCGACTAATTAGTCTAGCTGGTAAAACTATTCAAAGTTAAGAAAGCGTCATGACAAATACAAGCGCTTGTTAATATAACACAAGCGCGGGATAAACCTGTTAAAAGACCAGCGAGACTAAGTGGTCGAGTGACAACACAGTCAATAAAGATAAAGGTGTTATAAGCTGAAAGCAACGGCCCGCGAGGCCTTACACGTGAAAGACGTACGCATCAATTTAAAGGAAAACGTTTAATCGAAAGGAATGAATGAATGCCTTGAAAACGAAACTAAAATTCATTTAAATTAATAAACAACATAAATAAGGTTTCGGGGACGAAACCTCTTTAAGGGGGGTAGACTTGTAACACCCCGAAAACGGGTTTAGTAATCAAACCTCGTTAATAGTGATGAACGGGTAAAATACCGTTAGTGGTAAAATTTAACCCGGTAAATATTAGGATTTAAATAAATAAACCTAATATTAATTAAAAAGGAAAATAAATACTTTGAGAAAACAAAGTATATAAAAAGCCCAAATTAACGGGACATAAAACATAACGGGTTATAACTTCCCGAACCCGTTAAAGTAACTAGGAATAATTAACCTAGTTAGTAGCATGTAATTAAGTGACTAACGGTGAGTTATAGCTTCATTTGATCAAAATAAAACATGAGGGACTAATATTGCAAAGTGGGAAACTTGTTTTATTAAAAACAAAAGTTAAACACCAAAACACACACTTAAAGTGTGTGTTCTGGTCGACATATTCCACAGGAGCAAAGGAGCTCCTTTGTTCAACCCTAACTTGTCTAAATCCAAGAAATTGAGAGGTCAAATTAGCCCCAAATCGATGCATGAACACGAATTCGTGATCACCCAAGCATGGGGATCACAAGGTTTGTCAAATTTCTTCATTCGGTTTCATCTCGAATTCTTGGTGAAAACTTGAAAACGAAATTATTGCTAGAATATTGAATGTATGAATGATACTATGTTAAATCCATGCTTAGGAACGAATTATGATTGAGAAACTTGGTGAATTGATGATATAAAATATGAAATTCATAGTCATCTATGTAAGTGCTAAATGGGTTTTGTGTGAAGATGATGAACACTAGATTTATGATCATCAATTTGGTGTTATTCGATTTCCATGAAGTAAGTCTAGGTGTTGTTATGCATGCTAGACATAAGAACTTGTGAATGATGTTAAAACTTGGGTAAATAACTAGTTACGAAAATTGATTGTTGATTCTATAGAATATGCCCACAAGGTGTTTGTTAAAATGCCTAAGTGAATGTTCATATGTTGAATTTACGAATGAAACGCGTAATTGCCTTGTTTGACTAATTACGTGAAAGATGGGTTAAAGCGGGTTCTAATCATAATGTTGATTTGACTTAATTGTGTAAACCATGTGATCAAAAAGTAGTTAATTTTTTATAAGCTAAGTTAACTAATCATGAAGTCGAAAAGTTAAGGGGTCATAAGAGTTAATACTGAAAGTTAAAGATTAAAAGTAAAAAAAAAAAAAAAAAGACAAAGTCAAAGACGAAAAAAAAAAAATTATTATAGCACTATTCATCCCAATGTTTCAAATTAATACATATATATGAATTAGATAGAATTAGATGTAAATAAAAATAAGCACGTTACAATTATTTACTCAATATTTTAAACTTCAAATTAAAACCCAATTACCAAATCAGAATAACAAACCAAGAACATACGTGCTACACTGTCAATTCATACATTCATGAATCATGATTAAAAATCATAACTTTTTATAAAAAGATCCATCCCCACATGCTCCAAACCTTTTTTTTTTTATTCTGTAGAATTCTGGCTAAATTTTGGATTTAATTTGTTTCTATAATAATTATGTGTAAACTTTGGTGTAATCTTCTTTCCATTCTAGTACCTTGTTGGGGTGGTAAGAAGTTTGGGGTATTAATAAAGTTCCCTTCGTTGTTAAAAAAAAGAATACATATGCTGGGTGTTATGAATTATTTAGTCCGTGACAGACATCTTGACCCCACCATCTTTGTTTTATTTCTTTTTCTTTTTCTATATAACGAATGTAAATGTATTCGATAGATAAGTGAATTACAGAAAGAAGAGAGGAACGATATAGAGAAAGCTATATTGAAAGTTTTAATCCCCTTTGTTTTATAACACGTTATCAGCACGAGAGCTCAAGCAGGAAGATCAGTAGAGCAAAGAAGTAAGTTTTTCATATGTATATTTATATATATATATATAATATGAATTTTATTATGAGTTAAAATCAGTGCAGGAGACCTCATACTATGGATATATAATAACTTTGGGACTACTAACAATCTAAATTTCTTTTATGCACCTAACATTTACATTTATGTTATCTAACATTTATTTATGCACCTAACATTTATATTTATGTTATCTAACATTTATTTATGCACCTAACATTTATATTTATGTTATCTAACATTTATTTATAAAATCTAATGTTTCTAATATTTATCTTATTTATGTTTAGTAATAAAATGACGAGTATTGCAAAGCTTGAATTTTTAGCTCTTAAAAATTCTGGAGAAAACGATATGCCCTGGACTGCAAATATAAAAAGACACCTAAAGTCAATGGGTGTACTAGAAACAATTGCAGAAAACAACGCAGATGAACAAGACAAAGCAACAGCTGCCGTCTTTATCCATAAACACATCGATGAAATACTACAATTAGAGTATTTTAATTATGATGATCCAAGTGTTTTATGGGAAAATTTAAAAAACAGATTTGACCATCAAAGGGATTCATTACTCCCTATGGCTAAAGCTGATTGGGATAGTCTCAGATTCCAAGATTTCAAAAGTGTAAATGATTACACATCTGCTTTATTAAAATTATGTTCAAGGTTTGATTTTTGTGGGCAACCAAAAACCGAAGAGGAAAAGTTAGAAAAAACTTTCTCTACCTTCCATGCATCACAAATAAATTTGCAACAATCTTATAGGTTGCAAAGGTTTAGAACATATGCTGAGTTGAATATGATTCTCATTATACAAGAGAAAAATAACGAGTTATTAACGAAAAACCATCAAGCTCGTCCCACAGGATCATTGACAATACCAGAAGCAAATATTGCTTATAATAATGATCATAACAATTATGGGCGAAAATGGGAACAAGGTCGTGGACGAGGCCGTGGACGTGGTCGAAACAATGTTGACAAAACTCATTTTAGTGGTCGCAACCACTCATTCAAATGGAAAAATAATCGTGGTCGTGGTCGTGGCAAAAGAACTAATAATTACCATGCATCACAGAATAACAATTTTAACCAGCAACATAAGGCTAGAAATGAAGCTGGTACGTCCACAAATAATGAAAGTTCTTGTTTTAGATGTGGAAGTGCAAATCACTGGGAAAAAACTTGTCGTACACCTTCACATCTATGTCAACTATATCAAGCATCTCTGAAAAAAGAAGAAAAGGAAGTAAATCACATCGACAATGTTGACAATGTCGATACTGAGTTGAACCATATCGAAAATTTTAACCATGTCAATACTGATCTCAACAACTCAGATTTCTTTGAACCAGAACTATGAAAGAAATATTGTTAAAACCCAATAAATATCAGTGTATTTTTATGTTTAAAGTATGTTTAATTATTTCTCTTTCATGCAATGAAAAAGCTGTTTTGTTTTGTAAGTATGTTTAATTATTTCTCTTTCATGCAATGAAAAAGCTGTTTTTGTTTTGTAAATTCATACTATTTATGTACTAATTATTCTTTTTACGCATGAAGATTAAAAAATGAATTTCACTGGAACAGAAGATCAAACAAACAATGCAGATATATGTATAGCAGGCAGTGGTGCCACACATACTATTCTGAAATCCCAAAAATATTTTTATGAATTGAAACCAACAAAGGGAAACATTAATACAATATCAGGTCCTTCAAACTTGATAAAAGGAGTAGGAAAAACTAATATTGTATTACCTAATGGTACAAAGCTTTTAATAGAGGACACTCTATTTTCTCCTAAATCAACAAGAAACTTGTTGAGTTTCAAGGATATATATCATAATGGGTATGATACTCAGTCGAGAACTGATAAAAGTAAAAAATATTTAAATATTGTAAAGAAAGATCACATATTTGAGAAACTGCCAATGCTCCATTCGGGTTTACATTATACATATATAAATGTGCCACATGCACATATGGCAGTCAAAGAAAATTATTGTGATTTCAACTTATGGCATGACAGATTAGGCCATCCAGGATCCACAATGATGAAAAGGATCATTGAAAATACACATGGGCATTCATTGAAAGATCAAAAGATCCACAAAATAGATAAAATGCCTCTTTGTGTATCATGTTCTCTTGGGAAATTAATTACAAGGCCTTCGCCATCAAAAATTGAAAAGGAATCACCTATGTTTCTTGAAAGAATTCAAGGTGATATATGTGGACCAATTCATCCATCCACCATGTGGACCATTTAGATATTTCATGGTCTTGATAGACGCATCCAGCAGATGGTCTCATGTCTCATTATTATCAACTCGTAATGTAGCATTTGCAAAATTTCTGGCACAAATTATTAAATTACGAGCACATTTTCCGGATTATATAGTTAAAAGAGTGAGACTTGATAATGCGGGTGAATTCACATCACATGCTTTTAATGATTATTGTATGTCCATTGGAATTATTGTTGAACACCCAGTTGCACATGTACATACACAAAATGGTTTAGCTGAATCATTAATCAAACGTCTACAGCTAATTGCTAGACCATTAATAATGAGAACAAAACTCCCTGTGACTATTTGGGGGCATGCAATTTTACACGCTGGATCACTAATTCATATAAGACCAAGTGCAAACCACAAGTACTCTCCCATACAACTTATCTCTGGCCAAGAGCCAAATATTTCCCATCTTAAAATTTTTGGATGTGCAGTATATGTTCCTATTGCACCACCACAACTGTAATAACCATAAATTTAAAAATCATTATTCTAGAAATAAAATAATAATAATAATATATAATAAACTAAACAGTTATCTTATGATCCATCTTTCTGTATATCAACCAAAACTATTATTATTATTTATAAATTATCCAATAGGAAACCCTAATTAAGACACCCAAGTAATTATGTACAAACCCTAGAATTTTCAGAATTTTCAGAATCAGGATCAGGGCCCCTAAAACTCAGGGGGGGGGGGGTTATTCCCTATTGACGACTATCCTAAAAATCTCGCTGTCTAAATTGAATTTCGAGAAGGTGTCGACTCAGCTAGGCTAGTCCCATGCGTGGCAACCCTATGATCAATAGGTAACCCTTACGGACCGTAAGGGTTAATTGTTACGGTTCGTAAGGGGGGGGCAAAATTCGACTATAAATAGCAGAGATTGGCACTTGCTTCTGGGCGCTTGAACGACGAACAAAGTCGGAAAATACACAGAGTTATGCTCTGTTTACTTCAATTAACACACACAAAAACACTAATTAGTATAGCGGGGTGCTGCAGATCAGGGTATTAACTCAATCGCTGCTACGATTCAATGTCCGATTGATTTAAATTATCCAATGGATGTTTAAGTGCTGCTCAAATTGGGTTTATGCTTTGTCATTAGTCGTGATTCCGATGGATGTTTAAGTAATTTCACTTTGTCATTAATTGTGATTCCGATGGATGTTTAAGTGTTTACACTTTGTCATTCGTTGTGAATCCGATGGATATTTAAGTGATTTCACTTTGTCATTAATTGTGAATCCGATGGATGTTTAAGTATCGCACTTTGTCATTCGTTGTGAGGATTTTAATCTCGTGAGTTATCGTAAATGCTGTATTAAGTTATTAACCTAGTCTGTGTATGTTATTTAAATTAGGTTAAAAGACTAATCAGTAGTCTAAACTCTGCCCGTATATATCTGAAATATTATCACAAGGTAGCATCACTTTGGAATTTTTAAGGTACGGATCCTACCCCACTCCTTATTGCTTCACATTCAAATTGTTATAAACCCATTAAATTCATACACTCCTCACGTCTTTGATTATCGATTCATTTGACAGTCCGTTGAATTCCTATTCTAATCATAACTTTGGATTTAGCTTTCATGTCATGCGATAGTTTTCTGTTAGTTGTACTCATTATCGCATGTTCCAATATATGTTACGTCTTGTTATGAAAATAAGTTTTATAAGTTATGTGAATAAGTCCATTTGTACTCTGATACCCTGAGTATCGCTTCTCGTGGAGTGTCCCACGAGCATGTTGTTGCGGCATCGACATCATGTGCTCCAACCGTGACGGAGAGATCAGTTCACGGCGTCTCTTAAGTACAAGTGTGGTACATAAGGCTATTAGGAGGCGTATGGATCGATCCTAGGATTTATTTATCACACAGAGTTTCTAGATTGTGAGAGTAGGGTGCTAAACTTTAAAGATTTATATTTTCTGCTACAGTGGCTAGCATATATAAATTAGCCCATTTCTCATCTAGTTTATCTTCCCAAGGTGATTTATTAATTAATTCTTGAGTTTCTCGTTTAATCCTCTTTTCTCGGATTTTCTCTTTACTTTTCTTAATAATCATTTCCCTCCTTTTAGGAGAAAGTGATTCCTCGTATTGTGCCTTTCGCACGAATATTCCTTCTTCAGGATTTTCAGCCTGATTCGAGGATTTAGTTCGGGATGAACTTCCCTTCTCATTAGATGATTTATCTAATTTAAGATAGATGCTTGACAGCTTTTTCTTACCCATACTGTAACTAACAAATAATCAAATAATCAGTTAATAATACAAATAATCACATAATAGTAATCAGGAAAAATTTAAGTATTTCTAAATACTTAATTAGCTTAACCCAGTGGCTCTGATACCACCTTTTTCTGTCACGGCCCCCGACCCGGTTTGACCCGTTTCAGGAGCCGCGGGACAGAAATACTGCAGTATTGATTTAATTGAGTTTAACAGCGGAAACAGGATCGTTTAAAGCTAAAACTTTTACCCGATTATTTTATTTCACAATTCTGGATAAAACCCCGATAATTTACAATAGTATGGTTTTTCTAGGAAATCGTTATGTTACAAAACTTATTTCTTTATTTTATAATGAGCCACTATCTTAAGCTTGAAATGCTCCCCAGCACTTTTCCTAATTTACAACAGATCACCTGAAACATGTTTGAAAAAGGTTTTGTCAGCGGGAAATACTGAGTGAATCATTCTATTTACTAAAATGACACATTTGTTATAATATACAGTATTAAGAGCGATTACAATGTTTCTGATATCAAGCCAACTACCCACGGTACTTGTCACTAGACCCATTGGCCCATTCGTCCAATGGTGACTGTGACTATGGTCATATCCCCCATTGGCTGCCCCAATGGTGACGATTATCAAGTAATGTATACAAAACCCCACATACCGGCTGTAATTTGGTGATTACAAAGACTTAATCCCCGTAATTATAACTTTTGAAATAAACATGATTTGAAAAGTATTTTGATAAAAAGAGAATGACTCACATTGCTGATTTAATATGGTCAGAGTCTAATCTATGATTTAGCCTTGTTAACCTAATATAATAACAATGCACACAAAACTGGGTTAGTAATCAATCCAGCAATTACGATAATTTACGAGATCAAATTCTCACAATGAATGTCAAAATGCAATACTTTGTCCATCGAATTAACGATGATCCGTTGAATTAACAACGAATGACAAGGTATAATACTTTACCCATCGAATTAACGATGATCCGTTGATTTAACAACGAACGATAAAGTATAATACTTTACCTATCGAATTAACGACAATCCGTCAAATTAATGACGAACGATAAAGTATAACCCTAATGTGGGCGGCATTTAAACATGCATTGGATATCTTGATCGTCTGATAAATGAATCGTAGCAGCGATTATGCTAATACCCGGTATTGTGGCAGAATTTCGAGACCCGTGTGTGTTGGTATAGTAATTCGAACGTAACTCAGTGTATATTATGAATTTTTACGTCGTTTTTGTGCTCAGATTCTAGTCCCAAACCCCACTATTTATAGGTGAAATTTTACCCTCAGGCGGCCCGCGTGAGAATACGCTTAACCTGAGGCGGGCCGCGTGAGACCTATATTTTAGCTATAGGTTGCCACGGTTGGCACTAGCTTGGCTGAGTTGACAGTTTTCGATAATTCCTTGTTGCCAACGTTTAAAATGGATAATCGTCCATAGGGTTTAACCCCCCCTGAGTTTTAGGGGCCCTAATCCTGATTCTGAAAATTATGAAAATTTCAGGGTTTGTTCAGAATCACTTGGGTGTCTCAATTAGGGTTTCCTTTTGGACTAATTAATTTAATAATTATGACTTTTGATGAGAGTTGTTACATGGATCGATCCTAGGATTTAAGTATAAGGAGGTGGATAACGGGTATGCCAACTCGCCATCTCATGTGATAATTATGCAGGAGTAGCTACCTGTGTATTGTCACGTTTTAAGTTTGCTCATGGGTACATCCGTAAGATATGATTATGAAATTATGTTCTTGCATCGTATCATTTTCGCATAAAGTTTCCTCCGAATAACATTTCATATAAAGGGTTATTTGTTCTTTGAGCCTATAATTCCGTACTGAGCATTCGGCTCATTCCGTAAATTTTTGTATATACAGGTCCACAGGTTACTTTGGGCGGGGGAAAGAGAGAAGAATAAAGCCTAAGAATAAATCTGAAGATGTTAGTTGATTAAGTTGAATGTCTCCGCTTGAATATTAACCTTAAGTTTAGTAGTCATGTGGTTGTATCTTTGTCCAATAAATAAATAAATGGAATTATGACTTTTGTTTATGATACTACCGTTATTGTGACACGTCAGCCCTCCCGGGTTGGGGTGTTACAGCTATGGTATCAGAGCAAAGGTTCTTTCCTGTAGAAAACTTGAAGATAGTAATTAAAACATGTGAGGAATGGGTAGATATCTATGATAGGATTCAACTTGGTCTCTTATTTGGTTTAACTCCTATGTCTATTCTTATAGATGCCTCCTCGTCGTCCGCTACGTAGGAGTACTCGTACTAACCATGTGTGTTTAGGAGATTATTGTTATATAAGTTAGTAACTCTGCTATAAAAGTTCCGTTTCTGTTACTTATGAGATATGTTATATTCTTATTTGAAAATTTTCGAGGACGAAATTTCTTTTAAGGGGGTAATAGTTGTAATAACCATAAATTTAAAAATCATTATTCTAGAAATAAAATAATAATAATAATATATAATAAACTAAACATTTATCTTATGATCCATCTTTCTGTATATCAACCAAAACTATTATTATTATTTATAAATTATCCAATAGGAAACCCTAATTAAGACACCCAAGTAATTATGTACAAACCCTAGAATTTCCAGAATTTTCAGAATCAGGATCAGGGCCCCTAAAACTCAGGGGGGGGGGGGGGTTATTCCCTATTGACGACTATCCTAAAAATCTCGCTGTCTAAATTGAATTTCGAGAAGGTGTCGACTCAGCTAGGCTAGTCCCATGCGTGGCAACCCTATGATCAATAGGTAACCCTTACGGACCGTAAGGGTTAATTGTTACGGTTCGTAAGGGGGGGGGCAAAATTCGACTATAAATAGCAGAGATTGGCACTTGCTTCTGGGCGCTTGAACGACGAACAAAGTCGGAAAATACACGGAGTTATGCTCTGTTTACTTCAATTAACACACACAAAAACACTAATTAGTATAGCGGGGTGCTGCAGATCAGGGTATTAACTCAATCGCTGCTACGATTCAATGTCCGATTGATTTAAATTATCCAATGGATGTTTAAGTGCTGCTCAAATTGGGTTTATGCTTTGTCATTAGTCGTGATTCCGATGGATGTTTAAGTAATTTCACTTTGTCATTAATTGTGATTCCGATGGATGTTTAAGTGTTTACACTTTGTCATTCGTTGTGAATCCGATGGATGTTTAAGTGATTTCACTTTGTCATTAATTGTGAATCCGATGGATGTTTAAGTATCGCACTTTGTCATTCGTTGTGAGGATTTTAATCTCGTGAGTTATCGTAAATGCTGTATTAAGTTATTAACCTAGTCTGTGTATGTTATTTAAATTAGGTTAAAAGACTAATCAGTAGTCTAAACTCTGCCCGTATATATCTGAAATATTATCACAAGGTAGCATCACTTTGGAATTTTTAAGGTACGGATCCTACCCCACTCCTTATTGCTTCACATTCAAATTGTTATAAACCCATTAAATTCATACACTCCTCACGTCTTTGATTATCGATTCATTTGACAGTCCGTTGAATTCCTATTCTAATCATAACTTTGGATTTAGCTTTCATGTCATGCGATAGTTTTCTGTTAGTTGTACTCATTATCGCATGTTCCAATATATGTTACGTCTTGTTATGAAAATAAGTTTTATAAGTTATGTGAATAAGTCCATTTGTACTCTGATACCCTGAGTATCGCTTCTCGTGGAGTGTCCCACGAGCATGTTGTTGCGGCATCGACATCATGTGCTCCAACCGTGACGGAGAGATCAGTTCACGGCGTCTCTTAAGTACAAGTGTGGTACATAAGGCTATTAGGAGGCGTATGGATCGATCCTAGGATTTAAGTATAAGGAGGTGGATAACGGGTATGCCAACTCGCCATCTCATGTGATAATTATGCAGGAGTAGCTACCTGTGTATTGTCACGTTTTAAGTTTGCTCATGGGTACATCCGTAAGATATGATTATGAAATTATGTTCTTGCATCGTATCATTTTCGCATAAAGTTTCCTCCGAATAACATTTCATATAAAGCGTTATTTGTTCTTTGAGCCTATAATTCCGTACTGAGCATTCGGCTCATTCCGTAAATTTTTGTATATACAGGTCCACAGGTTACTTTGGGCGGGGGAAAGAGAGAAGAATAAAGCCTAAGAATAAATCTGAAGATGTTAGTTGATTAAGTTGAATGTCTCCGCTTGAATATTAACCTTAAGTTTAGTAGTCATGTGGTTGTATCCTTGTCCAATAAATAAATAAATGGAATTATGACTTTTGTTTATGATACTACCGTTATTGTGACACGTCAGCCCTCCCGGGTTGGGGTGTTACAACAACGCACAAAAATGGGACCTCAAAGAAGGTTGGGAATATATGTAGGATATGATACACCTTCTATCATAAGATATCTTGAACCTTTAACGGGTGATGTCTTTACAGCTCGATTTGCTGATTGCCAATTTAAAGAGGAAATTTTCCCTGAGTTAGGGGGAGAAAACAAAATAAAAGAAAAGGATTTATCATGGTGTGCACCTTCATTAATGTATCTTGATCCTAGAACAAAACAATGTGAAACAAATGTTCAAAAGATAATACATCTACAAGAAATTGCAAATCAGTTGCCTGATGCATTTACTGATACACAAAAAGTAACTAAATCTCATATACCCGCTGTTAATGCTCCAGCTCGAGTTGAAATTCCAAACAAGCAAAGGAATAATAATATAGCTATTGAATCCCAGAAACGTTTAAAACGTGGGAGGCCAGTCGGTTCAATGGATAAACATCCTCGAAAAAGTAAAGCTCCTGAAAAGGAAATTGACCATAAAGAAAATAATATAGAAACCTTCCCTCATGAAGGAGTGAATGAAAAAACCTTCCCTCAGGAAGGAGTGAATGAAAAAACCTTCCCTCAAGAAGAAGTAAATGATTCCAATAAAGAATTGTCGATCAATTATGGTCATACACATATATTATGGAACCGAGATGAGATAGAAAATAATGATATATTTTCTTATTCTGTGGCAAGTGAGATTATGAATGGAGATGATACTCCTGAGCCAAAATCAAGAAATGATTGTCAAAATTGACATGACTGGGATAAATGGAAAGATGCTATGCAAGTTGAATTAAATTCTCTTAACAAAAGAAAGGTTTTTGGACCCATTATTCTTACACCTAAGGCAGTAAAGCCTGTAGGGTATAGTTGGGTTTTCGTAAGAAAACGAAATGAGAAAAATGAAATTACAAGATATAAAGCTAGACTTGTAGCTCAAGGTTTTTCTCAAAGGCCGGGAATTGATTATGAGGAAACATATTCCCCTGTTATGGATGCAATCACTTTCAGATATTTAATCAGCTTAGCAGTTTCTAAAAATTTAGAAATGCGTCTTATGGATGTTGTTACAGCTTATTTATATGGATCACTTGATAATGATATCTATATGAAAATCCCAGAAGGGTTTAAAATCCCAGAGGCATTAAATTCAAAGCCTAAAGAAATGTATTCAATCAAATTGCAAAGATCTTTATATGGCTTGAAACAATCTGGGAGAATGTGGTATAACCGTTTGAATGAATATTTGATAAGTAAAGGTTATACAAATAATCTTATTTGTCCATGTGTATTTATTAAAAGGACAACATCAGGATATGTGATAATAGTTGTATATGTTGATGATCTAAACATAATTGGGACGCATAAAGAAATTCATGAAACAGTCATTCTTTTAAAGAAAGAATTCGAAATGAAAGACCTTGGAAAAACCAAATTTTGTCTTGGTTTACAGATTGAGCATATGCATAATGGAATACTTGTGCATCAATCAACTTATACTGAAAAACTCTTAAAGCGTTTCGATATGGACAAAGCAAATCCTTTGAGCACCCCGATGGTTGTTAGATCACTCAATATTGATACTGATCCATTTCGCCATTGCGAAGATAGTGAAGAGGTTCTTGGTCCAGAGATACCATACCTCAGTGCTATTGGAGCACTTATGTATCTTACTAACTGTACGAGGCCTGACATTTCATTTCCTGTTAATTTGTTAGCAAGATTTAGTACAGCTCCCACTAAAAGGCACTGGAATGGGATTAAACATATTTTTTGATATCTTCGAGGTACTGTTGATTAAGCTTATTTTATCCTAATGATTCAAAAGAAGGGTTAGTTGGTTATGCAGATGCAGGTTATTTATCTGATCCCCATAAAGCAAAATCTCAAACTGGATACGTATTTAAGAATGGAGGAACTGCAATTTCATGGCGTTCTCAGAAACAAACACTTGTTGCAACATCCTCAAATCATGCTGAAGTAATTGCACTATATGAAGCTTCAAGAGAATGTGTATGGTTAAGATCTTTGACACAACACATACTAAGATCTTGTAGACTAGAGAAAGATGTAAATCCAACTCCAATCTACGAAGACAATGCAGCTTGTGTCTCACAGATGAAAGAAGGGTATATCAAAAGTGACAGAACAAAACATATACCTCCAAAATTCTTTGAATATACTCGGGACCTTATTAAAGACAAACATGTTGAGATGAGATATGTCCAATCCAGCAACAACTCAGCTGATCTTTTGTAACAACTCTTATTAAAAAGTCCTTTTTATTACTTTAATTGTCCAATAGGAAACCCTAATTGAGAAACCAAAGTGATTCTGCATAAACCCTAAAACTTTCAGAATAATCGGAATCAGGATCAGGGCCCCTAAAACTCAGGGGGGGTAAACCCTAGTTGGTAATATCCACATAGTTTGTTGTCGAAATTGAAATTTAACGTGAGACCAACTCAGCAAGTCTACTGCGACACGAGGCTACCCCATGGTAGGGGAGCACCCGTCGCGCCACGCGAAGGCCCCTCGTGCCACGCGAGGGAGCCGTTTTTCATGTATAAATAGTGGAGTCTGTTTCTTGTAATTGTGCGTTAGTTCGACATTCAAACTCAAATTGTACGTTGAGATATTGTCTGAATACTACAAAAACACACACAGATCACAAAGTGCTGCCGCAATAAAGGGTAATAACTCGATCGCTGCTACGATTCAATGTCCGATCGATCAAACTATCCAATGGATGTTTAAGTGCTGCCCACATTAGGGTTATGCTTTGTCATTCATCGTGAATTCGATGGATGTTTAAGTATTGCACTTTGTCATTCATTGTGAGGGTTTGATCTCGTGAGTTATCGTAAATGTTGTATTTGTTACTAACCTAGTTTTGTGTGCATTGCTATTTAAACTAGGTTAACAAGGCTAATCAGTAGACTAGACTCTGTCCGTGTTAAATCTGCAAGGTGAGTCATTCTCTTTTTATCAAAGTGCTTTATAATTTCTTAAATATTTTCAAAGTTATAATTACAGTGATTAGGTATATGTAATCACCAATTTACAGCCAGTATGTGGGATTTTGTATACATTACTTTATAATCGTCACCATTGGGGCAACCAATGGGGGATATGACCATAGTCACAGAAACGAGTCGAGTGACAAGTACTGTGGGCAGTTGGTTGATATAAAAAACAATGTAATCTCTCTTAATACTGTAAATTATAACAAACGTGTCGTTTTAATAAATAGAATGATTCACCAGTATTTTCCGCTGACAAAATCTTTTTCAAACATGTTTCAGGTGATCTGTTGTGATCAAAGGAAAAAGTGCCTCGAAGCACTACAAGCTTAAGAAAGTGGCTTATTATAAAATAAAGAAACATGTTTTGTAAAATAAAGATTTCTCCGGGAAATCTTGTGATTGTAAATTACCGGGGTTTTATCCCGAGTTGTGAAATGAAATAATCAGGAAATTACAGCTTTAAAAAGATCCTGTTGAAAATCTTCCGCTGTGAACTCAATTAAATAAATACCACGGGATTTTCTGTCCCGCGGCTCCTGAAACGGGTCAAACCGGGTCGGGGGCCGTGACAGAAAAATGTGGTATCAGAGCCACTGAGTTAAGCTAATTAAGTATTAAGAAATACTTAATTTTTCCTGATTACCATTATGTGATTATGTGTTTTATTAACTGACTATTTGTTAGTTACAGTATGGGTAAGCAAAAGCTTTCGAACATCTATCTTAAATTAGATAGGTCATCAAATGAGAAGGGAAGTTCATCCCAATCCTCAAGATACTCAGTAGATACTGAGGAGGGAATATTTGTTCGAAAAGCCCAATACGAGGAACCACTTTCTCCTAATAAAAGAAATTTGATTATTAGGAAAAGTCAGGAGAAATTAAAGAAATCCAAAGAAAAGAAAGTTAATCAGAAAAATCGAGAAATAGGCAGTAACCCACCGTGGGAAGACAAGTTAGATGAAAAATGGGCAGATCTCTATATGCTAGCTACTGTAGCAGTAAATGCAAATCTTTAAATACTTTGTTTCAGTTTTAGCACCCTTATCACCTACAAATCAGAAACTGAATCCAGTAAATAAATAAATTTACAATAAACCCTAGTATGTTTTAAATTTCAGTTGTTTTGTAAAAACACGGTATGCAATAATAATTGAAGGTTATCTGTGAAATTGTTATAAAATTTTAACTTATTATTTTTATATATATGCTAAACAGCATGAATGAATTATCTGGAGCCCTAGAGAATCTCAACCTTTACCCTGTAAACATAGAAGTTTCTAAAGAATTTACTGGGTACTTTGCTGATGTGGAACAACCTATAGAATTCAACGCTCCACCTCTGGAAAAACCCAAGCCTAAGAAGAGGAGAAGATTGGTAGGATGGAGGCGTGTGCGTAGAAGGAAACCTGCCACTAGGAAGATTCCTAAAATAAACAATCCCTTAGAAAAAGGAAAAGGAATTGAAACCGGGGAAAGTTCTAGACAGATGGAATTGGAAATTGAGGAAGATTCTAGACAGTTAAAGATGGAAATTGGAGAAAGCTCTAAGCCAACCCAGGAAATGACATTACAGGAGGAATTAGATTTTATATTGGCAAGCTGTGATACTATTAAGCCTGTCAATGAAAATGTTTTTACTCATCCTATTGAAACCCAAATTCCAATGAATTTGGAACCAGCAATCTCAGAACCTATAATCCACACCCAACCTCTAGGAATGGACGAGTGGTGGACTAATGATTGGCAGTTCCAAAACCTTCTCAACAGTCCTTATTCCTTTCTCCCTCAGTTTGATCCAGAACCTCTACCAAATCCACCGATGAGTAATGAGAATATGGCTGAACTCCGCCATTTTGGCGAAGAGCTGATGGATGCTGGGAATAGGATCCAAGAGATAGGAGGACAAATTTCATGGAAATATGATGAGAGGGAACATCGTTATTAAAGATGCAAGTTGACGAGGGAGAAGTGGGTGGTGAATCTGTGTTTGTATAATAACAGTAATATTAATAAAAATCAGTATGTGTAAAATAAACAATAAAACAGTTGTAAGATAAAAATGTATATGGAAGCATAATATAATCTATAAAATAAATGAAAATTTAGAAAATTTACAATTTTGGTTGTATATTTGTTTACGTGATTATGTGCGATTAATTGTTATATTGGATTATTTCTTATTCTATACTAATTATTTATCTATAAATTAATTATCAGATGGCAAACATTGGTAATGAACCAGTAAATGAAGTAAATCAATCTGAGCAAAATCAGGAAGAGCAATTGTTAAATAGGCAAGATATCGAGGATATCGTTGCTCAAGGAATAGCTAATGCTATTCCAGCAATCATTGCTGCTGCCCAGAAACCTGTTAAACCTCAATCAATCATTCCTAGTAAACGTACACAAGGCGACAATTTTAGTAATAGTATAAACGGAGGCGGTAACCACATTAATAACAATAATGATCTGCAAGCCCCAATTTTCAAGAAAATGAAAGCTGCAACACCTGGTTGCACTTACAAAGAATTTCTTGCCTGTAAACCAGCTGAGTTTGCAGGTAACGAAGGGGCTATTGCAGCACTGTGTTGGTTAGAGAAAACTGAGGCAGTGATCACCATAAGTAAATGTGCTGAGGAAGATCAAGTTATGTATGCGTCAAATCTTTTTAAAGAAGTGGCGCTAGAATGGTGGAACACAGTGTTACAAGCTAAAAGATTGATCGAGGCATATGCCATGAACTGGGAAGAATTTAAAAATCTTGTAGAAAGAAAATTATGTCCCGAGTATGAAAAAGATCAAATGGCAAATAAGTTCCTAAACCATCGGATGATGGGTGTAGACTGTCGAGGATATACTTCGACATTCTTCGAATATGCTAGAGTGGTACCAACGCTGGCTTCGCCAGAGCCGGTACTCATTTCTCGCTATATTTGGGGATTAATTAGTGAAATCCGTAATATCCTTAAAGCTGCGAGACCTCGCACTATTGACGATGCGGTAGAATTAGCTAATACCCTCACTGATGAATTGATACGCACAAGAGATGAAAACAGGAAGAAGGAACTGCCTCAGAAAATTACCCAAGGATTTCGTGTGGGTAATAATAGTAACTTCAATAAAAGAGGAACAGGGCAATCCTCAACTCCTCAGTTCTGCAGGAATTGCAAAAAGAAACATTATGGAAGATGCAATATAACCTGCAACTTTTGCAAAACGGTAGGACATCGTGAAGAAAACTGCAGAAAGAAAACCATAATCTGCTTTAACTATGGAGAAGCGGGGCATTTTAAAACAGAATGTCCTAAGTTGGCTAAACCAGCAGACAACAAAGTCAAGCCAGCTGACGGAGTTACCAAGAAGAATGTTCGAGCCTTCCAGTTAACTACTCAAGAAGCAGAGCTCATTCCAGATGTGATAGCGGGTACGTTCCTAGTTCACAACGTGTATGCAAAAGTATTATTTGACTCTGGTGCAAACCAAAGTTTTATAAATACTACATTCTGCCAAGCTCTTAATTTACCTTTAACCAACCTTAGGCAGATTTTTACAGTCGAAACGGCGGATGGGAATTCAGTTAAAATAGATAAGGTTTTGCAAAATGTAGAAATAGAACTTTCAAGTCATAAATTCTCTGCAAACCTATTACCTATGAAATTAGCCGAATTCGATGTTGTGTTAGGAATGGATTGGTTAATAGCCAACCATGCTAGAATCCTTTGTGATAAGAACTCTATAGAGATTCAGGCAACCACTGGAGAAGTAATCATGATTACAGGAGATAAACCACGTAAACCCATGAAGTTCATATCAGTAATGAAAGTTGCTAGTTATGAACGAAAGCAAGGAATAGTATATATGATTTCAGTAATCATTAATACTAAGGGTAAAGAACTTAAGGAGATTCCTGTAGTCTCAGAATACCCAGATATATTCCTAGAAGAACTCCCGGGATTACCACCCGACAGGGAAGTAGAGTTTAGGATTCATCTAATTCCCGGAACTACACCGATAGTCAAGGCACCTTATCGGTTAGCTCCTACCGAAATGTTAGAACTGAAAAAGCAATTAGATGAATTACTAAGTAAAGGATTCATACAACCTAGCTCATCCCCTTGGGGAGCGCCAGTGTTGTTCGTAAAGAAGAAGGATGGTTCGATGAGAATGTGTATTGATTATAGAGAATTGAATAAGGTTACAATTAAGAATCGATACCCATTACCTAGGATTGATGATCTTTTTGATCAACTTCAAGGAGCTAGATACTTTTCTAAGATCGACTTACGCCCCGGATATCATCAATTGAAGGTACAAGAAGAAGACATACCTAAAACTGCTTTCAGAACTAGGTATGGTCATTACGAGTTTACAGTCATGCCCTTTGGGTTAACGAATGCACCTGCAGCATTTATGGACATGATGAATAGAATCTATAAACCGTATTTGGATAAATTTGTAATTGTCTTCATAGACGATATACTTATTTATTCCAAAAGTCAAGACGAACATTGTCAGCACTTGCATGCACTCTTAACTTTGTGAAGAAAAGAAAAGCTTTATGCCAAATACTCGAAGTGTGAATTTTGGCTAAAGGAAGTGCAATTTCTAGGTCACATGGTGAATCACGAAGGTATTCACGTAGATCCTGCTAAGATAGAGGCAATTACTAAATGGAAGGTTCCGCAATCCGCAATGGAACTTAGAAGTTTTATTGGGTTAGCCGGATATTATAGACGGTTTATTAAAGATTTTTCCAAGATAGCTATACCATTAACTAAGCTAACATGTAAAGCAGTTAAGTTTGAATGGGGACCTAAACAAGAAGAAGCTTTTAAGATTTTAAAGCAAAAGTTAACCAATGCTCCAATCCTAGCTTTACCAGAAGGAACTGAAGATTTTGAAGTTTACTGTGATGCTTCAAAACTAGGATTAGGATGTGTGTTAATGCAACGCAAGAAGGTAATTGCGTATGCGTCAAGACAATTGAAAAAGCACGAGGAAAATTATACGACATGATTTAGAATTAGGAGCCATAAGTTTTGCCCTTAAAATTTGGAGACACTATCTGTATGGAAGTAAGTTTACTGTCTATACAGATCATAAGAGTTTAAGATATATATTTGGGCAAAAAGAGTTAAACATGAGGCAAAGGAGATGGATGGAAATCTTAAGTGACTACGACTGTGATATTCAGTATCACGAAGGAAAGGCCAATGTAGTTGCAGATGCCTTAAGTCGTAAGTATCATGAGGGGTTCGTGCTCTCAGGTTAAATCTACAATTAGATTTAATGGAACAACTAAGGAATGTTCAGGAAACAACAATCAAGGATGATGCTGAAGGAATGAAAGGACGAATAAAAGAATTAGAACAAGGAGCTGATGGAATTTGGAGATTCCACAAAAGAAGGATTTGGGTACCTAAGCAGGGAGAATTAAGAAATAAAATTTTAGAAGAAGCCCATAAATCTAGGTAGGGTTGCAAACGAGCCGAGCCGAGCCCGAGCTTGACCAGGCTCGACTCGAGCTCGATTAACTTTATGTGAGCTCGGGCTCGAGCTCGAGCTCGATTCGAGCTTTGTTTTCAAGGCTCGAGCTCGGCTCGTTTGTATTTTCTCAAGCTCGAGCTCGGCTCGGGCTCGGCTCGTTTATTATCTATTAATTTGTATATTAAATAAAAATAATATAAATAATAGACTTTTTAGGCTCGTGAGCTCGATAAGTGAAGCTCGGGCTCGGGCTCGTTTACTAAATAAGCTTATTTTTAGGTTCGAGGTCGGCTTGTAAACAAGTTTAAATAAGCTCGGCTCGACTCGGCTCGTTTACACTAAAGCTCGATAAGGCTCGACGAGCCTAACGAGCTTCACATGCAAGGCTCGAGCTCGGGCTCGATAAACAAACGAGCTTTGTTTTGAGGCTCAAGCTCGGCTCGGGATCGATAAAGCTCGGCTCGTTTCGAGCTTTTTCTCGAGCCGATCTCGAGTAGCTCGCGAGCCGGCTCGGCTCATTTGCACCCCTAAATCTAGGTATACCATGCACCCTGGAAACAATAAGATGTACCAAGATTTAAGAAATAATTTCTGGTGGATAGGCATGAAAAAGGATATAGCTAGATATGTTTCTAAATGTCTTACTTGTTCACAAGTTAAGGCAGAACACCAGAAACCTACAGGTCTACTACAACAATTAGAAATGCCAGTATGGAAATGGGAACTCATAACAATGGATTTTGTTACTAAGTTACCCAAAACCAGAAAAGGTAATGATGCGATTTGGGTAATTGTGGATCGATTAACCAAATCAGCTCATTTTCTACCCATGAAAGAAACCTTTAGCATGGAAAGATTGGCAAAGTTGTATGTATATGAAATTGTATCCCTACATGGAGTTCCACTCTCCATTGTATCAGATAGAGATAGTCGTTTCACTTCTCACTTTTGGACAAGTTTCCAAGAATCTATGGGAACTAAACTGAACTTGAGCACTGCATATCATCCACAAACAGACGGACAAAGTGAAAGGACGATACAAACTCTAGAAGACATGCTCCGAGCATGTGTGATAGATTTTGGTGGAAACTGGGATGATCACCTATCTTTAATTGAATTATCCTATAACAATAGTTATCATTCAAGTATCGAATCTGCCCCATTCGAAGCATTATACGGACGTAAGTGCAGAACTCCAGTATGTTGGGCAGAAATAGGAGAAAGTCAATTATCAGGACCAGAGATAGTACAAGAAACTACAGACAAGATCACCCAAATCAAAGAAAGACTAAAGACGACTCGAGATCGTCAGAAAAGTTATGCAGACAATAGACGAAAGCCGTTGAAATTCCAAGTAGGAGACAAAGTACTATTAAAAGTTTCTCCTTGGAAAGGAGTAGTTCGGTTCGGTAAGAAAGGAAAGCTAAGTCCACGATACGTAGGACCATTTTCAGTGATCCAACGTATAGGACCAGTTGCTTATCGTTTACAATTACCAGAGGAACTGGCAGGAGTACATGACGTATTTCATGTATCCAATCTAAAGAAATGTCTATCTGACGAATCTCTGGTAGTACCTCTTCAAGACATAGAGGTAAATGAAAAGTTAAAGTTTGTTGAGAAGCCCTTTCAAATCGAAGATCGAAAGATCAAATTTCTCAAACACAAGCGACTAGTACTGGTCAAAGTTAAGTGGGATTCGAAGAGAGGATCTGAATACACTTGGGAGCTGGAATCAGAGATGAAGCGAAAGTATCCCTATTTGTTCCAGTAAATCTCGAGGACGAGATTTTTATTAAGGTGGGGAGAATGTAACAACTCTTATTAAAAAGTCCTATTTATTACTTTAATTGTCCAATAGGAAACCCCAATTGAGAAACCCAAGTGATTCTGCATAAACCCTAAAATTTTCAGAATAACCGGAATCAGGATCAGGGCCCCTAAAACTCAGGGGGGGGGGGTAAACCCTAGTTGGTAATATCCGCACAGTTTGTTGTCGAAATTGAAATTTAACGCGAGACCAACTCAGCAAGTCTACTGGGACACGGGGCTACCCTATGGTAAGGGAGCACCCGTCGCGCCACGCGAAGGCCCCTCGCGCCACGCGAGGGAGCCGTTTTTCATGTATAAATAGTGGAGTCTGTTTCTTGCAATTGTGCGTTAGTTCGACGTTCAAACTCAAATTGTACGTTGAGATATTGTCTGAATACTACAAAAACACACACAGATCACAAAGTGCTGCCGCAATACAGGGTAATAACTCGATCGCTGCTACGATTCAATGTCCGATCGATCAAACTATCCAATGGATGTTTAAGTGCTGCCCACATTAGGGTTATGCTTTGTCATTCGTCGTGAATTCGATGGATGTTTAAGTATTGCACTTTGTCATTCATTGTGAGGGTTTGATCTCGTGAGTTATCGTAAATGTTGTATTTGTTACTAACCTAGTTTTGTGTGCATTGCTATTTAAACTAGGTTAACAAGGCTAATCAGTAGACTAGACTCTGTCCGTGTTAAATCTGCAAGGTGAGTCATTCTCTTTTTATCAAAGTGCTTTATAATTTCTTAAATATTTTCAAAGTTATAATTACAGTGATTAGGTATATGTAATCACCAATTTACAGCCAGTATGTGGGATTTTGTATACATTACTTTATAATCGTCACCATTGGGGCAACCAATGGGGGATATGACCATAGTCACAGAAACGAGTCGAGTGACAAGTACTGTGGGTAGTTGGTTGATATCAGAAACATTGTAATCTCTCTTAATACTGTAAATTATAACAAACGTGTCATTTTAATAAATAGAATGATTCACCAGTATTTTCCGCTGACAAAATCTTTTTCAAACATGTTTCAGGTGATCTGTTGTGATCAAAGGAAAAAGTGCCTCGAAGCACTACAAGCTTAAGAAAGTGGCTTATTATAAAATAAAGAAACATGTTTTGTAAAATAAAAATTTCTCCGGGAAATCTTGAGATTGTAAATTACCGGGGTTTTATCCCGAGTTGTGAAATGAAATAATCAGGAAATTACAGCTTTAAAAAGATCCTGTTGAAAATCTTCCGCTGTGAACTCAATTAAATAAATACCACGGGATTTTCTGTCCCGCGGCTCCTGAAACGGGTCAAACCGGGTCGGGGGCCGTGACATCTTTTCACAAAAGCACTCCCTACAACAACTTTCAGGAAACACGTTCATGATATTGGGATGCGACATGTACGGAAAATGTGATAATCCACACATGACAATTTGAGGGGGAGCATTATACACATTGCACTCTTTTTCCCTTAGCTATGGTTTTATCCCACCGGGTTTTTCTTAGCAAGGTTTTTAATGAGGCAACATATCTGATCCACTGTGTATAATACAAGCTGCACTCTTTTTCCCTTAGCTATGGTTTTGTCCCACTGGGTTTTCTTAGCAAGGTTTTTAACGAGACAGTATTTCAAAGCTAAGCATCAAAACGGAAGAACAACATAAAACAAAGAGCTAATGATTTATTCATCAAATAAATAAATAGGCATATGTCTGAGGGGGAGTGTTATGAATTATTTAGTCCGTGACAGACATCTTGACCCCACCATCTTTGTTTTATTTCTTTTTCTTTTTCTATATAACGAATGTAAATGTATTCGATAGATAAGTGAATTATAGAAAGAAGAGAGGAACGATATAGAGAAAGCTATATTGAAAGTTTTAATCCCCTTTGTTTTATAACACTGGGCACTTTTTGACGTAATAAGGGACTAAGGGTGGGGTTTTTTGATGTTATGCTCCTTCTTTTCAGTATACACGTATATTTTAAATATTTAAAATTATGAATGGGGTTTTTAATGTTTCCTAATGCAATTTTAAAAAAAATAGAAAATATAAGGTTTGATTGTATTTATTTAAAAACTTCAAGAGAGAAGTGCAACCAGTAAAATTTGAAAAACATGGGAGTGCATTTAGGCCAGGGGGTGTGGTATACCGGCCCTGGCCACATCAGCTCCGTTAGCGACCTTTAGCGCCCCCACCCCCTGCGAGCCAGGGGGGACATCGTTGCTCCGCCAGTCAAGTAACGAGCGTTAAAGGGAAAAGCAGGTGGGGCCATTCTTTTCAACCAATCAAATCTTTTTCTCTTTATTTTTTTGGTATTTTGTTTAATAGGGACTAACCATTGAATGCAAGTTAAAGGAAGTGGCTATACCCTATATGACATGGCACTGATGTAGCGCTGATGTGGCGTTACCATGCCCTCAAGCCTTAACAACACCCTTGTAATTTCCATATGTTGGTTTATTTGTTAAATGAAACAATACAAACAAACGAATATTGACAAGAAAATCTATTCTTTTTGAGTGTTATCAATCTCCTGTTGTTGATCGTTCAATCTAAAAATACTCATAATAAAATGGTAAAAGTCTAAACAACTATCGACTAAGATATGAATCTAATCTAACCCAAAGAAGCAAAACTACAAATTTCAATATGTTCCAAATTTCAACTCATCCTGTTATTTTATACTAGTTTATAGTCCTGTGTTTTACACGGCTTGAATAATAAGATTGGTTGCATTCGAATAATAGAATAATTACAAAATTTGAATTATTCTTGATATTGCACATGTTAAAAATAAGTTTTGATATAAATACATATTACCCTAACATGAACTATCCATATCAAGTTAAAGATAATATAAAATTACTCACTATAAATGACGAGTTTAAGCAAATACTTTATATTTCTTTGTTACTTTAGTAATAATAATTAGATATACATAAAATATATATTTATATAACAATTAAATTCCTATATTATGTTATGATACGATACGTAAAGAATGTGAAGAAAATTCTTATATCTTATCCTTATCTTGGGGAATGAAACGAAGTAGAAAAAAACCCATGAACACATAAAGGTTTTCTTTAAAATTTTGGGATGATAATAAGAAGGCTCTTAAATCTTAATTGAGATAGAGTTGGTGGCTGAAAATGGTGGCGATGGAGATGGATTGTGATGAGTAATGGTATATCTAATTCTAATAAAAAATTTCAGTTAATGTCTTATAATATTCTCTCTTTCAATTCATTAATAATATTAATAATTAATTACTTTTTATTTGAAATAATATATAAATTCATCACAAAATATTTAGTTGAAATAATCAATTCATTACATTATTTATAATATATAAACTTAAATCCGAGTGTTATTATTTTACATATTTTTTGTGGTGTTGATATGAAATATTGATGCATATAATTAAAAAAAATAACATTTTTAATAACGTAACACTATAAGAAATAACATTTTAATAACGTAACACCATGTTTCTTAGATAATAGCAATTATTTTTTCTCAAACTTGATTTACGCAAAACAGATAACGTAAACTAAACCATATGCTTATCCATTTTAAGAAATAATAAAATCATAGGTTTTAAAATTATATATAATTTATATATTTTTAATCATAAATTAGATATTAATTAATAACATCATTAATATTAATGAATTGATGGAGAAAACATCATGTGGGATTATGCTTATCCATTTTAAGAAGTAATAAAATCAAAGGTTTTAAAATTATAGATAATTTATATTTTTTTAATTATAAATTAGAATTATATATTAATTAATTAATAATACTATTAATATTAATGAATTGATGGAGAAAATGACATGTGACATTATTGAGAGTCTTTTATTAGAATTAGATGTCATGTGTCATTAAGTGAACTCTTTTATTAATATTAGATTAGATACATTCTTTCCTATTTCAATATTTATAACTCCTAACTTTTTAATGACTTTGTAATTAATATTTACGTGCTTATTTTTATATACGTATCAATATAAATTCAGGTTGATTTACGTTTCAATGTATTTTTTTTTTTGTAAATGGGTAGACTCACATACAATACGTTTGTGTGACTTTTCTTTGGTACCTTTTTAGTTGGTTTACATTTTGACATAAATTTTGTTTTAAAACAAGTTGGGTCAAATATAATACGTTTTCATTTGCTGGTAAAGATTCGAGTTCCTTTACGTTTTGATGTTGCCGCAACATGGCGTACCATTGTTTAACATAAAAAAACTTAATTTTCTTACGTACTTATTCCTTCCTACGTGTCGGTATAAGTCAAAATTGGTTAACTTTTCAACGTAATTTCTTTCGCAAATAAGTCAAATAAATCAGATCAAATATAATACGTTTTCGTGCTTATTTTTATGTACCTTTTTAGTTTGTCTACGTTTTGACGTAACTTTTGTTCAGAAACAAGTCTATCAAATATAATATGTTTTCATTAAACGGTAAAAATTCGGATTACTTTATATTTCGAACCCGTTGGAATGCGTTGGGAAATTTACTAGTTTAATACATAGTCTCATCTGAAATAATCAAAATAGTTGACCAAGACAAAGGAAACAACAATCATCTGTTTTTTTTTTTTTTTATATATACATATATTATATATATCATTTTGACCCACTTGAACCGGTCCACTTTAATTTCTATTTAAATGCTCTGTTTCTATCTCTTTGAACCCACACTCTGTTTTATCCTAATCAAAATCAATCCAAATGGCCACAATAACTGTTTCTCCGGTGCCGGTTTCGCCCCGGGATGATGCAATTCAGTTATATAAAGCATTCAAAGGTAAATTATTTGAATTTGATTGATTTTGTTAGAATAAAGACTTCAATTTCCCATTTTTGGATTTGATCAGGACTCGGGTGTGATACCGCGACAGTGATTGGTATTCTTGCTCATCGAGATGCAACGCAGCGCGCGTATATCCGACAAGAGTACCAGACAATGTATGCTCAAGACATCCTTAAACGTTTGGCTTCTGAACTTAGTGGTCACCTGCAGGTACAAAACAGAGGGCCATTTTGACTTTTTTGAGTCAAACATACTAGTTTTGAATTTCTAAATTGATGAAAATAAGTGTGATTTAAAATATGGGTTTTATTTTTAAATGATCCTCTAGAAAGACAGTTACTCTAGAAAAAAGATTGAACAAAAAACATAAGCAATGAAAGTAAATTTTGAATTTGAAAAGTGTTGTGTTTGACTTTTTATGAGTCATACTAGTTTAGAATTTCGAAATTGTTGAGAATAAATGTAGTTTCAAATATGGGTTTTGTTCTAAACTGATCTTCTAGAAAGATAATTACTTTAGAAAAAAAAAGATTGAACAGAAAACATGAAGTGATGAAAGTGAATTTTGAATTTGGAAAGTGTTATGTTTGACTTTTAAGAGTCAAACATACTAGTTTAGAATTTCAAAATTGTTGAGAATAAATGTAGTTTCAGATTTATTCTAAACTGATCTTATGGAAAGATAGTTACTTTAGAAGAAAGATTGAACAGAAACTCAAAAATAATGAAAGTGAATTTTGAATTTGCAAAGTGTTATGTTTGACTTTGAAAGTCATGTTAAAGATTGCAGTTTCATATTGGATGCATGATCCAGCAGCAAGAGATGCCAATATATTGAAAAAAGGATTGACTAAAAGCTTCATTGATCTTGAAGGTATAACCGAAGTGATATGCTCTCGAACATCTTCGCAGTTACAAGCAGTCACGCAAATATACCATTCGACTTTCGGAACTCATCTTGAAAATGACATCAAGCTACAAATCTTTGGGGATAACCAAAAGGTCAAATATTAACCAATTTTTGATTTTTGCACATAATGTCATGGTGGGGATGCATCATTTTGACTAAAAGTTGGTTTCTTGTGCAGATTTTGCTCGCTTATATAAGCAAACAACGATATGAAGGCATGGAAGTCGATAGAGAAATGGCTGCAAAAGATGCAAAAGCATTGTACAAAGCCGGCGAAAAGAGATTAGGAACCGACGAGAAGGTTTTCGTGCAAATTTTTAGCGAAAGAAGTAGAGCACATTTGGTTGCTATAAACACATGTTACCATGACATGTATGGTGGATCACTCAAAAAGGTTCTCACAAGAACATGAAAGCATTTCTAATATTTTGCTAACCAATGACTTACATGCGTTTTTGACCATTTTGCAGGCTGTAAAGAAGGAAACATCAGGGTTATTTAAAACCGCACTTTTGACAATCTTACAATGTGCTGAAAATCCCGCAAAGTACTTTGCAAAGGTGAAATCTTTATTTGGTTAAATCTATTTAATGTTGCAATATGATAGTTTTATACTCATATTGAATTTAAAATGTTTGTAGATGTTATATAAGGCAATGAAAGGCTTAGGGACCTTTGACACAAGACTTATAAGGGTGATTGTGACAAGAGCCGAGATTGATATGCAATATATAAAGGCTGAGTACCGTAAAAAGTACAACAAGAGTTTGAATGATGCGGTTCACTCTGAGACGTCTGGTCATTATCGGACCTTTCTTCTCTCGCTTCTCGGCCCAAATCATTAAGTCGATAATGTGTCTTGAATTGTTATTGTGTTTGTTTGTGTCATGTTACTGTAATATCGATTTATGTATGTTACCGGTGGTGGTAAAAATATACTACCGTAAAGATTTGTAAGCATATAAGGAAATATCTGTCAGACGGGTGAGGTATGAGGTCAGGACGGATCACTTTACAACCAGGTCATTTTGGTTCACCAATAAGTTCAGGTCAGAACAGGTTTTAAAGAAAGTAAGTTCGGGTCAAAATGAACTCGTTGTAGAAAAAAGTGTCCCATGACTAAGACTTTTTTTTAACCATGAGGACTGTTACCGGATCAGATGACCAAAACTATCAAAATATAATCAGATTTTTTTATGAAATATATCCAATTAAATTCAACTTTGTTGTAACATTTTGTAAACCCAGCAACCAACACAGTTATGTTGATGATCTGGTCAAATGAACCACCTTTTGAGGTTCAGCTGATTGCTCAATGGTATATGTTGAGAACACTTGCGGTGAAAACAACCATGTTTCATGAGCGCAAGGCCACACGACAAACATTATAAGCCACTAGGTGACTGGGCAGCAGATAGGTGAAACCGTCTCAACCCACCTATTGAAAACCGTCTCAATTGAAAACCTCTCGAGAGGACGGAGAGCAACGAACGAAAGGACCACAAAAGATGGTCGAGATGGTTTTCAGTTGTTCTAGTCTCGATTATTTAAGACACGTGAAGCGTTATATTTTTAACAAATTCAAGTAGCAAAAGATCATAATTCTAAAAACCCCATATTAGATAGAAACAAAACAATTCATTTCATTTCACGAAACATTCAACATAAACAACCAAGTGCAATGACTAATGGGGTTTTCAACGAACACTGAGTTTTACCACAGGTGATGCGCATGGGGAGCTTAAAAGGATATTTGAAATCCGCAATTTCTCATCGTTATCAATCTCATCCAACATGAGTATTCTCGCCTTCTTTAGTACAAGTGACTTAGCCAGTATAAGCTTCACAAAATCCAACTCATTAAGGGCGTCACTAAAATGTAGAATCTTCAATTCATTAAGATGCTCCAACATAAAATCTGAATAATCTTCGTGCTGAAAGGGGTGTATTTTGACATAAGATTCATCAAACATGTCATCCTCGTCCGAAATCTACATCAAGTGTCTTGTGTGAGTGTATTTTGATATAAAAATCAAAACAAGTAGAATACATGGATTCTTGTTACTTACGTCTAATTTAAGTTTCTCCAGG
The DNA here is from genome assembly GCA_030545235.1 of Helianthus tuberosus. NCBI lineage: Eukaryota > Viridiplantae > Streptophyta > Magnoliopsida > Asterales > Asteraceae > Helianthus > Helianthus tuberosus. The sequence goes on from CM060362.1 coordinate 11,216,765, forward strand.
TTTGGGGCGCTTCTAAGTAAAAGAAGAAGAAAAGGTACCGCATATTCATGCCTAAACCATACCAATTCAAAATGCAAGTATTTCAAGTGGACCAATGTTGTTGGAAGCTCTTTCGGAAGCGGAAGAAAACACTTGAACCATAGACAAAACAAAAATTAGTAGCAGACCAAACCAAACTATAATCATGTATATGCCATGTAGATATAATTACCAAAAAGATGAAAAACAAACCACACAGATACTCAATGCCTGGTATACACTTAATGAGATCAGCAATGGTGGAATCTCCACTGTCATCGATAGTTCCACCGTCACACAACTGCAAAAATTACAATACTTAGCTATGTAATGAAAGACCATGAGGGTTGACATTTTATTTTATTATGAACTTACAATAGTCAATCTCTTTAGCAATGGACAACTTGATAAAAGACGCAGAAGCGCTTTTTGACTGGTTACAATTTCATGCAAGTGTAAGGTTGTAAGGCTACCAAATACAGTGGATGGTGGTTGATGCTCAAGATCACAATGACAGAGATACAGATCCGTTAATTGATGTAACGAGAAAAGAGACAAGGGCAACGTATATTTCCCATGAAGGTCAAGTGTTAATATCTTGACAGTATTTTTCTTCGACAAGTGAAGTAATATATGGTCAATCTCAACACAAGAGACATCTGCTTGCATAGCAAGGGTGAACTCATGGATTGGACCCTCGTGCATCAACATAACTTGGTATATAGCATAGAAGAGTTTACACCTCTTGGTCATTATTTTCCTGTTACTTGGAAAGTCAAACGTTTGCTCCAAAACGGAAGGCTCAGCCCCGTAAGTCGATACTTCAAACGTATACTCATCAAACTCAAGTTTAGGGATTTTGATCCAATGGTACCTCCATTCCTTAGAGAGTATACTTGTCCTTGCTGCCTCTTGAATCGGTAGTAGACATAAAATGGCTTCTATTACGCCTATTGGAAGACTGCTGATTCTATCCATCTTCTTGTTGGCTGCAAAATTAGCTACTATGAAAACCGATTTAATTAAGATAAACTATGCACACATTCCCAAATTACAAAACCCTAATTCACTAACTTAACATGGATCCTCAACTTTTCAATCCAATCATCCATTTCCTAATCAATATTCAACAGATTCAACTAAAACTTACTAATACACCTTATATTCAAGAAAATAGTTTTGAACACTCAAACGATAAATAAATGAAAGATATCAAGGCTAAAACTAAATAATGGAAACAAAGATGAAGAGGTTCTGCCCTCGGCTGTGTTTCCGATCAAATGTTGTTAATGCTGCTTCTTGTGGATTCCAATCATTTCTGCAACTGTGGCTTCAATATTTCCGGTCGAACCTCGATCCCGGTCGTAAAAACACTGTCTTCAATCAACGACCAAGATTCATGTCAAAGTAGTCTTGTTTCAAAGATGTGAAGAAAATATTTGCCACACCTGTGATCTGAAAAAACTGTTGTACTGCAGTGATAGGTTTTTTCGAGATCTGATGGGCGATTGTTTTCTAGTGAGAGAAAACCACCGCCGTGCCATGTGGCCGGCCTTTTTCGAGGATCTTACGGGCGGAAGTGGTGGATTCTTTAGAGGACATGCGTAACACCACCGCCATGCCACGCTGCCGCCGTGGCTCCGCCACCAAAGTGGTGGCCGGTTGTTTTCTAGAGAGAGACATGAGAGAGAATGTGATAAGGTTTTGTGTTGGGTGGCTGTGAAAGTGAGAGAAAAAAAGAATGACATTTTTTAAATATGCTTGTAAATTTACTAATCTACCCTCGTGCAAGGCACATGTCACAATTAACTGAATGTAATTTAACCTGGTTAGTGTTAAAGGACGTATAATGTAATGAGTTTTCCAAATAAAGAATTGTGATTGTAATTAATGAAGTTAAAGGACATCCATTGCAATCCGATACAAACATAAAGGACGAAAATTGTAATTTACCCAACTAAAACTGTGAAAATTGATTTCAAAAATTTAGGGTATACCGCCTGACTCTCCACATGTCCGGGTCCACGGACCACACACCCATATATTTTAAAATTTAAAATTATTAACATGTCATTAACGGGTCTTAACAGGTTAACGGGTTTTGACCTGTTTAGACACGAAATTTAAACAGGTCTTATCGTGTCGACTTGTTTAGACACGAAACCTGTTAACTTCGTGTTGGTTCGTGTCGTGTTATCGTGTTCGTGTCAGAATTGCCAGCCTTACTTATAGGGACTCAAGTCGTTAAACTTTTTGCTTTTGGACTCAACTAGTTAAAACACATAAAACACAGGGACTCAAGTCGTTAAACTTTTTGCTTTTGGACTCAACTAGTTAAAACACATAAAACACAGGGACTCAAAAAGTAATTTACCTTTTTTTTTTAATAAAGAGGTGATTTATCGACTAGAATTGAGTTAATTATCATTTGGTCCTAGTGCTGGAAATTGCTTGAGTTCTCAAATGAGGCTCAGGTTTGATCCCTATGCACTGCAAGTGAGGTGGTAAGGTTTACCTATCTTGGTGGGGTTTCTGACTGGGGTCACGGGTTCGAGCCTGGCAGTCGAGATTAAGTTTCCACGAGGTGCGAGGAAGGGTTCTGCGCTGCACTCCCCCTCATTCGAACCCAGGTGGCTGTGCTTCCGATAAAAAGGGTTGAAGCGCCGTCGGTAACGGGTTTCCAATCAATCTACACCTTTCAAAAACAAAAAAAAAATTATCATTTGGTCCTTTGTGACTCGAGTCCAAAAAAGTTATTTTTTGCGTCCATTCATGTAGTTTTTTTTTTTTTTTTTTCATTTTCATTCTAAGCCACTCACTCAATCAAATGTACATTTGTGTCCTTTTATTTATGATACAAGCTCTTAATGCATATAATACAATAAATAATGTTATGTAAAAAACACACATATTGTATACAATATTAAAAGACAAAGTCGGTGGGTTTTTCACCGGCTTTGCCTCCCTGCCCCTTATACTTTCACGATGTTACAATTTTAGCCCATTGACTTTGATACCTTCAAAGTTTCATAAAACGACAAATTTAGTCCCTAAGCCTTCTACTTTGAATTTCAAAACCGCCTTACTGCACCTGTACTTTCACGATATTACAATTTTAACCCCTTGACTTTGGTACCTTTAAAGTTTCATAAAATGACAAATTTAGTTTCTAAATCTTCTACTTTGAATTTCTAAAACCACAACCTCATCTTTCAAACTTTGACAGCACCAACCCTCTACTTTGGTTTTCCACCATCACCCCTCCTTAGCTCTTACACAGTTACGCCACCAACACTCTTCTTTTACATTTCTAGCAACACCCCCTCATCTTTTACACATTTCCGCCACCACCCCTATAATTTTACACTGTCTTTTTTAGACTTTGTTTTTTTACCCCTTGCACATCCATTTTTATATCCGCCCAACTTTAAAAAAAATTGCAAATGTAATCCCTAGACTAAAACTCTTACTTTTGTAAATGCCAATGCATTGTGTTTTACGAAATGTCTTAGCCATTGTGTTTTACACTTTGTGTCTAACTTACACTTTTTTTAACTTTCGTTTGCGCACTGCGTTTTACGAATCGTGTTTTGTCTTACTATATGTTTCCACCCGTCGCGCGCCGCCGCAACGTGCGGCGGGCAAAATACTAGTATATAATAAATCAAGAATTTTATATAAAAATAACACACACACACACCCCATCGTTCATCACCATCACCGATTCACCGTCACCATCCCTATCCTCAGCCATTGTAGCTATCATCATCCTCAGCCACCGTCACCATCACCATCTTCATCCACCAGCGTCATCCCCAAATTAAAACGCACCATTGTTACCGCCGTCACCATCCCCAAATAAAACCCATTGTCATTCACCACTATCCAAAATACCCCTGACTTAACGTAATTTGTTAGATGGAGTTAGTGGATTGCAAAAAAATGACAAAAAAACATTACAAACCACATCAACTCTATATAAATTGTTTGAATTTTGGTGTGGCGGTGGGTTTGGTGGGTGATGGTAGTGTGGCGGCAGTGGTGGGTGACGGTGGAGGGTTTTTTATGGCGACGGTGGTGTTGTTTGGTTAGCACTGTTTCTCTGAGATTTTTGGGTATGCTTTATTAATGTTTTTTGTTGGTGATTCTTTTGAATGTTTGAATAGTGATCGATGACTAGAATTTGCTTCTTCACCAAAATAATTGAAAAATTACTCGTTCTTTTAGTGTTTCTTGATCATTTAGTTGGATTCATTTCTTACTTATCTAAAATTACTATTATCATTTTAAATTTATATAATTATAGGGGTAAGATCAAATAAAAAATTTATTTTGCTTAAGTATGATGAGAAGGAATCTTAACAATTCATTTTTCAAATCAATGGTTAAGATGAAAGTATAAGAGAAAGGAGGAGTGCAAGGGTATCTTGGGAAAATTCTATTTATGGACTTTCTCTCTCCACATGTAAGGCACATGCATATTTCACCCCTTTTTTTAAACGTTAATAATTTTTTTTATACGACATTATTTTTTTCATAAAAATTTCACCAAAAAATCAAGCCTTTTTATCTTTAATTTGAGTACCATATTGCTATATAAAATATTAAGACTAAAATAAACTCACTAAAATGTGTTGTATTTCTATGTTGTATAACATTTTTTGTGTTGGATTTTTGTACTATATTTTTGTGCTAAATTTTTTTGTCTTAATTTTTTTTTTCTCAATTTTTTGTGCTGGATTTTTTTGTACTACATTTTTTGCTGAATTTTTTTTGCTATATTTTTTTGTACTATATTTTTTTGTGCTATATTTTTGTGCTAAATTTTTTTGTGCTAAATTTTTTTGTGTCATTTTTACTCATATTTATAAGGACCAAAATGCCCTTCATTCCTACTTATTAGGAGTGCCACATGTCATCATCACAATCCTTCTTAGGCTACTTAGGCAAAATCCACTTTTTAGTGGATCTTTCCCCTATGATTATATATTTATATTCATAAGATTATATATTAACTAAGCATAATACAAGGCTTAACATTTATGTAACAGGCTTACTAGCAGCAAAGCTAAATAGTGGTGAGAAAAAAACGATTCACGAACCGAAACTGATCCGCTTTAGAAACTGTTTTGAAACCAAACCAAACACGATAAAAATCGATTTCAAACCAAACAGATCTTTTCTCCCCTTATAAACCGGTTCCAAACCAAACCGATTTGGCCAAAAACCGTTGTTGACCACGTTTAACCAAAACCAAAACCGATATTAAACCAGTTTGAGTATTGGGTTGAAAATAAACATCAAAATACACTTTCAAGATTTTTATATAAATAAACCACTCTAAAATCTAAATAATTTTTTTTTCTAAAAAAAAACCACTAAACTTAAACAGGTTAATCCGTTTTATTAAACAGATCAGGTTTACGGTGGACACCGCCCGAATGCCCGTGGCTCAACCTAATTTTGCTTAAGACTCAAACCCATAACCTCCACTTTGAAAGTCATGTGGACCGCCAATGCACTTTAGAAAATTGCTGGGTTGATTCGGACGCGACCATCAACCTGAACTTAACCATCATCTCCTTACGCTTTGGGCTATTATCTAAATCACCTTACGACTTAGGGTGGTAAATAAAATCGAACATTTAGTGAACCGTTTAGAAAAATGATTGTTTAAGTTAGTTTATTTATCAAATGAACTGTATATAATTTTATATCCTATTAGCTAAATGAACAAACACAGGCAACCTTCATATTCATTCGATTTGCATTCATGAATATTCAACACAATGTACGTTCATGCTTGTTCGTTTTTTTTGTGTGTATATATATTAATATATCTTCGTTTATATGTTAAATGAAATAATATAAACGAACATATTTTATTAACAATTAACAAACAAATAATAGCAAGAAAATCCATTTTTAAGTGTTAATGTCCATTCTCAGTTTGGTTAAACTTAAAAAAAATGAACAATCGTTTCTAGTGTCAAATGGTGAAAGACTGAATGAATTATTATTGAAAGATTATGTTACAATATATAGAAATCATAACATAACCCTAATAACCTAACGAGCCCGTGGGCTCGTACTAATCTAATATATAAACTCTACTATCTAATATTCCCCCGCAGTCTAAGCAGAAGAAAACCAAAAGGTTACATGAAAAACATAAAAACAATAATAATAAGATAACAATAAACGTGCTTCTACCGATTCAAGAATCCAAACTTTTGCCAACAAATCCGTATTTTGCTTGATTTTGCCTTTGTCATCCATAGCCTTCAATGACAGTTCCTGTAATCCTACAAGTGGTGTTCAATGCGGCGACCCCCTTGCTCATCGTAACACAACTGTATATGTACCCTGAACTTGATCTTGGAAACAGTGGATCAAAGATACAAAAAAGCTCCAAGTTTAGCAACGCACTTGTCTGAGGAGGAATTGGAGAAGATGGAACAAGAATTGGTAGAATGTGATCTTAGAGACATAGAAACTGCTTAGTTTTATGAAGGCAGTGATGAAACATAAATTTGTAATGTTGTTTTTGGTTGCCTCGGTTTGAGATAGCTTGTGTTTTAATGAAATTTATCTTTAAAAAAAAAAAAAAAACTTTTTCACTGAAAAAACAAAGGATTTCGTTGTTATATTTTTTTTCCATTTTGAGAAAATCTTGGTCAAATAAATGACTGGCGGCAATATACTTGAATCACAATAGTGAAAAAAACAATTGGTATCATAATTGTTACATACTCCATTGGCACATAAATCAAAGTAAAATATTAATATCCAAATTGATGAATGCCTACAATCATATAATATTAATCAGTACAATCGATAAATTTCCAATTGTGATTAATATTAAACGAAGGCAGCAATGGGGAGCACAAAATAGGCATCGGCAAATGATAGAAAAAATAGGTTTGCTTCAATGATTACGAAGAAAAAAAACGAAACGGAAAACGAAGATGGACAGGGCGGTGGCAGTGGTGGCACGCCGCCCCGTCTAGGGTTTGAACATGGTGGCGAGCACTGTGGTGGCGCAGCGAAGGAGAAGGTAACCAGAACCTTAAAGCTCTGATACCATGTCAAATGGTGAAAGACTATTATTATTAAAGGATAAGATTACAATATATAGAAATCATAATAAAACCCTAATAACCTAATGAGCCCGTGGGCTCATACTAATCTAATAAACTATATTATCTAATATTATTGGCATATAATATCTAGGTTTTAGTATCGAGCCCACATGCCAATTTATCTATATATATTGTAACCCTATTAAATGAAACGATCATGAATAAGATTTTATGTTCCCTTAGTTTTTTAAATGAACATGTACAAACTTCTTATTGTTCATTTACATTTCTGAACATTTAGTGTTGTTTGGGATCAGTACGGTACCCCAAGATTAAATCTTAAGAATCAAGTCATGGTGCCTGATGGATGATTGGCACGGGTTTTACAACAATAAAAAACCATAAAATGAATATCAGTAACATTTCCGATAGATATTGTTGAGACAATACTAGTTTGGTTCGTTACAGAAATGATACGGTACCGACATTCACTATAATTTATCATATAAAAAGATACTCTATTAGGTATACAATTTCATTTTCAATAAAATGTATATAGAAACCATAATAACAATAATAACATTATTATATTGTATAGAAAACCAAGTGCGAGTATTCTCCGAGTAATCACTCTAAGGTAGGCTGCCGAGACGACTTTCTTCAACTCCGCCTAATTACTCGGAATTGGTCAAGCGCGGTCAACCTCGGCCATAATCGGATCTAGTAGGTCAACTCAGGCCGAGTTTGACTTTAAAAAAATATAACATTATTTCTATGCCTATCATAGTAAAGAATGAATATTAGTTTCACGTATTTTGTTATAAATATTAGTAAGAGAAAAATGCCTAGATAGTCCCTGTGGTTTGCCCTTTTTCACCTTTAGTCCCTAACTTTCTAAAATTACAACTATAGTCCCCAACTTTTGCAATTTTGTTCCCAGATAGTCCCTAGACCTAACATCAGTTACTTTTCTCAGTTAAGATTAGGGCTGCAAACGAACCAAACGAACACGAACAAGACCTTGTTCGTGTTCGTTTGTTAAGAAATATATGTGTTTGTGAACCGTTCACAAACACTTATCGAACGAGATTTTATGTTTGTGTTCGTTTGTTAAGGAAATGAACTTGTTCGTGTTTGTTTGTGTTTGTTTGTTAATTTTAGGCAACGAACAAACGCGAACGTTGACGAACTCAAATGAGCACAGACTAATGTTCATGAACACAAATGGAAATAAACGAACACAAACAATCGTTTCAAGAACAAAATATATAATAGACTGACACTTATTAGATATTTAATTTGTTGGAATTTTGAAGTATTTAAATAGATATAAAAACTAAAAACACTAATGAACTATCGAACACAAACGGACACGTTACCGAAAGTTCACGAACATAAACGAACGAACACGACCCCTGTTCATGTTTGTTCATTTAACTAAACGAACAAAATTTCTTGTTCGTGTTCGTTTGTTTAATAAACGAACGAACACAAACGAACTTCCCGCCGAACGGTTCACGAACTGTTCGCCGAACGTTTGGTTCGTTTGTAGCCTTAGTTAAGATGGTGTGAAATGACAAAAATACCCTTACTAAAAAATAAAATAACTTAACCTATTGGATAGATTTATTTATATGTGGGACCCACTCATTTATAAAAAATAAAAAAATAAAAAAAACCCACCCCACCTTTATCTCTCTTTTTTTTATCCTCTCCTGCACTTCCATCCACCCCACCTTCTTCTTCAATCTGCCATACACATACACAGATTTGCTATCAAAACAACACTCCAACTTCGATTCTCTTTAATCAGTCGCTCATCAACAACACGTTTCTCCTTCTCAATAAACAAACAAATCGATAACATTACCTGGTAGATGTTTTTTACACATAACCAGCTTGCAGAAAATTGCGTTTTATATCATCAAGCATCACCTATTTTACAGAGAGTGCTTGATCATAGGCACGGTTGATTTCATATTTGGAGATGGTGCTTGATCACCGTCCGCTGCCGTGTGTCGCAGCCGGCACGGTCGGCACCCCTTTCTCTCTCTCCACCGAGTCTCTCTCGTCGATCCTTCCACAAATCTCTCTGTTTCATGATATTGTTGTTAAAGTAGAGATCTATAGAGTTGAAGATACATGTCCGAGGCCGGACATGATTCCTAGGACGAACAAGACTCCACTTGGACGAACATCCGAATAATGTCCGTCCAATATCAAGAATCTCCGAAGACGAACATCCATTCAAGTGCGTCTGGACGGATGATGTCATCTAAGTTGACTACTATAAATACCCCCTCAAGTACAAAGCCAAGTACGATTTTCCTGAACCTTCGTCCTTATTTTCTCTCTCTACTTTCTCTCTCTACCAATACTTATCCTCACGCCGGAGGGTGGTCGCAGAGGGGCCCTCCCATCTCTGCGGCGAGCCTAACGGTTTTCTGTTTTGCAGGACTTTCCCCCAAGTTCTCTCATAAGATCCAAACCCTTGTTTACAGGCTCCGGCCTTAAGACGATTCTTTGGTTCTTCAATTGGCGCCATCCGATCTCAAAGCTCTTAGTCCTTCACTCCGGTGAATTTCTTGAGCAAAGAACTGACAAATGGCGGCCTCAGGTTCTGTGAATCTGGGATCTACAACTGTTAGTACACAAACTACAGCACCAGCAAGTACTGTTTCCATAACCTCAGATGCTTTAAGCTCAGGACCGGGAACAACCTTGCCATTCGTGCTAATCCCTACTTCGCAAACATCTGAGTTTGATGCGGAGTTTCTCTCCAGAAATGCAAGTCTTCTGCGACGATTGAAAGCACAACAGGCTAGAGACGAACAAATCCTCGGTTTACGAACCAGGTTATTTCAAGAAGAAACCCCGATAAGGAACATGGGTCCTACGATGTTTACTTCTCCCACTTTTTCCACAGTTGTCACCTCGAAAATTTACACTGGGTATGTCCAGGGTTCGTCCGGACCTTCGCCAGCAATGGCCATACGAAATGAAGCACAGATGGACGTAGTTAATGATCCGGAACTCACCAAACCGTATCACCCAATTTCCATGACTGCTAAGTCAAAATTTAGCGCTCGCATCACACATGCAAAACTTCCTCCGAAGCTCAAAATGCCAACTACAGTAAAAAAGTATGATGGTACAACTGATCCAGATGATCATATGTTCGATTTCGACGGAGCCGCGCGGGTAGAACAGTGGCCGATGCCAGCGTGGTGTTTCATGTTCGCGCAAACACTAACTGGAGCTGCTCGAGTGTGGTTCGATGCGCTGAATGAAGGTGAGATCAACGATTTTGAAGAGTTCCGAAGATTATTTCTCCAAAATTTTAGCCAGCAAAGACACTACTCCAAAGAAATCACCGAAGTTCACAACATTCGAAGAAGGGACGGAGAATCTTTGGATAGCTTCATTGACCGGTTTAACCGGGAGAGTATGCAGATTAGTGGAGTAGTTGATCAGCTGAGGATCTCCGGATTCTGTCACGGAGTCCGGAACAATCAGTTGGTCGAAAAATTACATGAAAATCTCCCAAAGACAATGGAGGTGCTCATGGAGCGAGCCAGAGCCTTTGCTCGAGGCAAAAACGCATGCAATCCAGCTCCGGAGTCAGATCACAAGATGTCTTCCTGGAAGAAAAACGGTGGGTCCGTATTCGATAAAGCTCCGTCCAGTAATAGAGGGCGACCACACCCATACAACAGGAATGACAGACCTCCACGTGGAAGATGCTCCGGGTCAAGATTTTACAACTTATCAGACCTTTCCAAAACTCCCAGTGAAATTCTCAGTGCGGAAGGGTCAAACTTCCCTGCTCCACCAAAGCTCCGAAACCCGGGTGATAAGAATTCCAAGAAATACTGTGACTACCATCATGCTCGAGGTCACAACACAGATGATTGCTGGTCCCTGAAACAAGAAATAGAAAAAGCAGTGCGATCCGGAAAGCTGTCGCATCTAGTGAAAGAAGTAAAGGAAGGAAAGTCTTCAGGTAATTCGGTGGATAATCCGAACAACCAACCAGTAATAGGCATGATCAGAAAAGCAGGTAACCAAGGCATCAAGCGATCCAGCCACCATATGGCCGCTTGGATGCAGCAACCCATTGCTTTTCCCCCTATCAATCCTGAAGAAGTCAAGGTCGGACCAATTATCGTGTCTGCGATCATAGCAGGTCACAAGGTCCGGAGGATTTATGTTGACAGCGGAAGTGCCACCGAAATCATGTATAAGCAGTGTTTTCAACAGCTAGCTCCACAGACCAAGGCAAAATTGATCCGAGTCTCAATGCCGTTGGTAAGTTTTTCCGGAGAAGTGGTACAGCCTATGGGGCAAATCACTTTACCAACAACATTGGGAGAAGGAAGTTTCGTCCGAACTGTAAACCTGACGTATCTAGTGGTAGAAGCAAGGTCCGTGCATAATGTTATATTAGGAAGGCCCGGCATGTGCGCCTTCGGCATCATCAGCTCTACCATTCACGGATCGTTAAAATTCCCCACCGAGGCAGGAGTAGCAACTTTGCACTCCGAATCCACAATTTGCGTAGCTGAAGTACGACAAAGCAAGGGTACTGACAAACCTCCGAACCTCCTCACAGAAGAATGGGCTATTCATCCGCACTTCCCAGAGCAAAAAATTGAAGTCGGAGCTCAACTTCCAGAGCGCACTAAAAAGAAGTTGTGGAAGCTTTTATCTAATTCTCTCGATGTGTTTGCCTGGCAAACTTCCGATATGGTTGGAGTTCCTTGATGTTTGGCCGAACATAAGCTGAAGGTGTCGCATTCTGCGAAACCTGTAGCTCAAAGAAAAAGGAACATGGCTCCAGCTCGAAACAAAGCAATATCCGAGGACGTACGAAAGTTGTTGAACGCCGGAATCATTCGGGAAGTACGTTACCAGACCTGGGTTTCCAACCCAGTAATGGTCACCAAGAAAGATAAAACCTGGAGAATGTGTGTAGACTTCTCCGATTTAAACAACGCATGTCCGAAGGATTGTTATCCCTTGCCGGATATCGATCTCAAGATTGACTCTCTTTCTAGCTTTCGCCTCAAATGCTTCTTAGACGCATACAAAGGCTATCATCAGATACAGATGGCTGTAGAGGACGAGGATAAGACCGCGTTTGTAACCAACGAAGGGCTTTTTTGTTATACCAAAATGCCGTTTGGATTGAAAAACGCCGGAGCCACGTATCAGAGGCTGATGGATAAGGCATTCAAAGACCAGATCGGAAGGAATTTGGAAATTTATGTGGACGACTTGCTTATAAAAAGTCAAGCCGAAGATAACATGATTGACGACATACTCGAAACCTTCACCAGGCTTCGGAGTGTTAATCTTAAGCTTAATCCCAAAAAATGCTCCTTCGGCTTAGAAGAAGTGAAGTTTCTCGGTGTATGGATAACCCAGTCCGGAATCAAGGCACATCCGGATAAAATCAAAGCGGTAGTCTCCATGCAACCCCCCAGAACTGTCAAAGAAATTCAGTCATTAAACGGAAAGCTCGTTGCTCTTCATCGTTTTGTTTCAAAAGCGGCTGATCGCTCTATTCCTTTCATGAATGTGTTGAAAAAACGAACAGGAAAAGGCCAAATAGAATGGACACCGGAAGCCGATTCGGCATTTCGGGAGCTGAAAGTTTGTCTTGGATCCCTGCCCACCTTAACCGCTCCAATCACCGGAGAAACTGTCACGGTATATCTCTCCGCTTCTCATTTTGCCATAAGTGCAGTGCTCGTAGTGCATCGGAATCAAGCACAAATCCCGGTTTACTACGTAAGCCGCATCCTGAAAGATTATGAAACCCGGTACCCGATGATCGAAAAGTTGGCACTCGCTTTGGTACACGCCTCTAGACGGCTCCGAAGGTACTTCCAAGCTTTCAATATAGAAGTACAGACTGATCTCCAGATCCAACAAATTCTTAGAAAGCCAGAGGTGTAAGATTAAATATATTATGTAACAATATTTAATCTATAGCCATTATAATCATTTACATAATAAAGATCAAAATATATAATAACCTATTATTTAAATTAGTTGGTAATTGTTGATGGACCATATTACCCTTAGTAACTAATTAGGTTTCCTCCTGGGTGCTTATATAAGGAGAATTAAGTGGAGGTTAAAGGGTTACTCAGTTTCACACCCCATTAGACATAACATCAATTCGACCTCCTCTCCTAGCCGATATCCCTTTTCGGTTCTCTAAGCCCCATCATCAGTCAGCACCCTAAGGAGGAACCAAATCACGATGACAAGCATGTCGAACTCGATTACTGGATTCTCCACTGGACTTTCTGCTGTGACAGGTATGATTTACTGTTTTCCCTCATGCTCAAACAGAACTGAACCAACATGTGGTATCAGAGCATATGTTGATTAGTCAGTTCTGTTTTCGTATCCATAATTCTGGGATTGAAACTTGGAAAACGAAAATTTTTGAAATCTTATGAATCAACAGCCGTATTCGAGTAGGTATATATGTTCGAAATCCCTGTTTTCGGAATATATTAATCATATGTTTACTCGAAATCTAAAGAGTTATGTTTTTATGACCGAAATCTGTTTAGAAAAGCCTTAAAATTCAGGTTTCGGGTTCCAGAATTCATGTTTTAATTTTTAGGGTTCATCACGTTCTTAGTTATAATTCGAAATATCCTTTATGTTTAGGAGTATGATTTGAATTGTTGTATGTTTTTCCTGATTTTGATCTAATTTTCCTAATAAGGATTTTCGAAATATGTTAATAAGATAAACAATTATGATTTCCGAATTTTATGATAAAAATAGATCAACATTATAATGGGAAAGTATATCACAATTCATAAATTTCGAATTGTTAGTTGTTATAACTATAAACAACTGAATCGCACTAACGGATCGCACAAAACTAACGGATCGCACAAAACTAACGGATCGCACAAGGCTTAATGGATCGCACAAGTTTACTTGGGCTTAATGGATCGCACAAGTTTACCTTGGGCCTTAATGGATCGCACAAGTTTACCTTGGGCCTTATGGATCGCACAAGCCTTGGGCCTTATGGATCGCACAAGTCACTTGGGTATAATGGATCGCACAAGTTCACTTGCACATATGCTTAAATGATTACACTTCTGGCCAAAGCTGTTTTGTCTTCGTTTAAGTAGAATTTTTTAGCTAAGTCTATTATTTTGATGTTAGTAATAGACAATATCACAGCTTCATAATGTAAAATGGTCATTATTTATGCCTGCCTTAGTTTAATGTGCCCTTAGATCACATTAGGACTTCTTCTTTTGTATCATAACTTGCTCATCTTATTTCCACTATCAGCACCAAATTGCGGAATTCCACCTTTAACTGGTGAAAACTTTGCTGCATGGAAGGATGCCCTCATGCTTACACTTGGAGTGCTGGACTTTGATTATGCTCTAAGAGAGGATAAGCCAGCGGACCTTACTCCACAGAGTACTGCTCCTCAGCAGTTACTTCATGATAAGTGGACTAGAAGTAACCGCATGTCTCTCATGTTCATGAAGCAGTCCATTAATCACTCTATTAGAGGAGCTATTCCTGATTCTGACGATGCTAAAACCTACTTGGCTTCTGTGGAGGCTCAGTTCAAGGGGACGTCTAAAGCACACACTAGTACTCTTATTCTCAAGCTGGTGACAACTAAGTATGATGGGAAGAGCGGCATTCGCGAGCACATCATGATGATGAATGACATGGCCAATAAGCTGAAGGGGCTGGAAATGGAAATCAGTGATGGTTTCCTTGTTCATTTCATCATTACTTCGCTTCCTTCGTCCTTTGAAGCATTCAAGATCAATTACAACACTCAGAAGGATAAATGGACGATGAGTGAGCTGGTCGCCATGTGCGTACAGGAGGAAGAGCGTATGAGGATGGATCGCCATACTGATGTTGCCAACTTTACTACCTCCAACTCTAAGAAAAGGAAGAACAATTATCAGAGGAAGGATGCTTCAAAGGTCCAAAGACCTAATTCTAATCCTAGTACAAGTGCAGCTTCCAGCTCTAAGAACTCCTTAGGCAGTATCCGCTGCAAGTTCTGTAAAAAGACAGGACACATGCAAAAGGAATGCCCTGACTTCAAGGAGTGGCTGGCTAAGAAAGGTAACGATTATTTTATGATACTTGAGTCCTATAATTTAAGTGTTCCTGCTAATTCTTGGTGGTTTGATTCTGGTTCTATGGTTCATGTTACCAATTCTACTCAGGGATTCCTTTCAATCCGGAAGCTGGAAAGAAACCAAAGAACGCTTAAGGTTGGGGATGATCGAGAATTAGAAGTGAAGGCCATTGGAAAATTACAATTAGTTATGAAAACTGGTTTATGTATTAAACTTTATGATACCTTATATGTTCCTGAGGTAACTCGGAACCTTGTATCAGGACCAAAGTTAGACATGGACGGTTTTATTGTTTCCCATGGTCATCGCAAACTCTCTATCCATTATGATTCTGTTCTTTATGGTACTGGTATTCTGGATGGTGGTCTCTATAGATTAGAACTAGAAGATAACTTTTCCAAATCTTTGTTGTCATATAATATTAATGAATCACTCACAAAGATGGAAGAGAAACGAGACTTAGAAACTTCATCCATGTTGTGGCGTCAGCGTTTAGGCCACATTTCAAAAGAACGATTAAATCGTCTTGTGAAGGATGAAGTCTTACCTCCTCTCGATTTCTCTGATTTTGGAACATGTGTCAAATGTCTTAAGGGTAAAATGACATTAGCGAATAAGAAAGGTGCCACTAGGAGCTCTAATTTATTAGAACTCATTCATACTGACATTAGTGGTCCCTACCAAATCGCTGGCATAACAGGACATACTTCATTTATCACTTTTATTGATGATTATTCTCGTTACATGTACTTGTATCTTATTAAGGAGAAATCTGAATCTCTAACAACTTTTAAAGATTATAAGGCTGAAGTTGAAAAGCAATTAGATCGTCAGATTAAAGTTGTGAGATCAGATAGAGGCGGTGAATATTATGGAAGACATACTGATGTGGGTCAAGCTCCTGGTCCATTTTATGAGTTTTGTAAGGGCCAGGGGATTGTGAACCAATACACCATGCCTGGTACACCTCAGCAGAACGGTGTCGCTGAAAGAAGAAACCGTACCCTTATGAACATGGTGCGCAGTATGTTAGCCAACACTAATTTACCATTATTCCTCTGGACTGAAGCATTAAAAGCAGCTGTTCATATACTCAATAGAGTTCCTTCTAAGTCTGTCCCTAAAACTCCTTATGAACTTTGGACAGGAAGGAAACCGAGTCTTAAATATATGAAAGTATGGGGCTGCATTGCTGAAGCAAAACTTTACAATCCTTTCCTAAGGAAACTTGACCCTAAAACAGTTACCTGTTTCTTTATCGGGTATCCTGAGAACTCTAAGGGTTATCGTTTCTATTGTCCTTCCCATGTCACCCGTATTGTTGAAACCAAGCGTGCCGCGTTCCTGGAGGATTTCAAGGTCAGTGGGAGCAGTACCAACCCTTACGAAGAATTGCAAGAAGTACAAGACGCGGGGGGAAGAGACTCGTCGCTTACCATTACTCCGATTACTCCTCTTGTACCCAATGCAACTACTGTTCCTGAAGCTACTGCACAACCTCTACAATCAGAACCCATTATACCTCATGACGAAGGCACATCAAACGCTCAAAACCAAGACAACGCTGAACCCGATAATCCACTCAGGAGGTCATCTAGGCAAAGAAGGCCTACTAATTGGGATGATTATGTTACCTACCTGACTGAAATGGATGCTGGAAAGCTCAATGATCCTATCTCTTACAATGAAGCCGTTAGCAGTGATCAGTCTTCTGAATGGAATAAAGCGATGATTGATGAGCTTGAATCCATGAAGAAAAATGACGTTTGGGATTTGGTAGAATTACCCAACGGAGCCAAACCCGTAGGATGTAAATGGGTATTCAAAACAAAACTGGATCCGAATGGGAACGTTGAACGCTACAAAGCGAGATTGGTTGCAAAGGGCTACACTCAGAAAGAGGGAATTGATTATCAAGAGACGTTTTCACCTGTCTCTCGTAAAGATTCATTAAGGATCGTCATGGCCCTAGTAGCTCATTTCGATTTGGAGCTGCATCAGATGGACGTTAAAACAGCTTTCCTTAACGGAGATTTGGACGAAGATGTTTACATGAAACAACCTGAAGGCTTTAAACCTGAAGGTGAGGAGCATCTAGTCTGTAAGTTGAAGAAATCCATTTACGGGTTAAAACAAGCATCACGTCAATGGTACCTCAAGTTTGATGAAGTCATGAAGAAGCAAGGTTTTATGAAGAATCAAGTGGATCAATGCACCTACCTCAAGATGAGTGGGAGCAACTTTACTATTCTCGTCCTTTACGTTGATGACATTCTATTGGCAAGTAATAGTTTAGACATGTTGCATGAGTCGAAGCGATTACTTTCGCATAACTTCGACATGAAGGATCTCGGAGAGGCTTCTTACGTCATTGGCATCGAAATTCACCGAGATAGACACAAAGGGATCTTAGGATTATCCCAAAGGGCCTACATAGATCGTGTCCTTACGCGTTACAACATGCAACAGTGCAAACCCTCCGTCGCTCCAGTAGTTAAGGGAGATGTTTTCGGTTCATTCCAGTGTCCGACAACAGAGGTTGAGAAGGAGCAAATGAGCCTGATACCTTATGCGTCAGTAGTAGGGAGCTTGATGTATGCTCAAGTCTGTACTCGTCCAGATATCGCTTATATTGCTGGAATGTTAGGCCGTTATCAGACTAATCCTGGCCTAGATCACTGGAAAGCAGCTAAGAAGGTACTTCGATATCTGCAAGGGACGAAAGACTATAAACTGACTTATAGAAGAAGTGATCATTTAGAAGTGGTGGGCTATTCTGATTCTGACTTTGCAAAGTGCAAAGATGACAAGAAATCCACTTCGGGCTATATCTTTATGTTAGCAGGCGGCCCTATCTCATGGAAGAGTCATAAACAACAGTTGACCACAACTTCCACAATGATGGCAGAGTACATTGCTGTTTACAACGCAACCTGTCATGGAATGTTGCTTAGAAATCTGATCACTGGACTTAAAATCGTTAATTCCATTTCTAGACCATTGAAGCTTTACTGTGATAATTCAGCTGCCGTTAGTTTCTCGAACAGTAACAGTTCGACTGGAGCTGGTTTATATCTCGATACAAAATATCTGTTCGTACGTGAACGAGTTGAGGAAAATAATCTTAGTATCGAGTATATTAGTACTAAGGATATGCTTGCGGATCCGATGACTAAAGGTCTCCCTCCTAAGGTTTATGAAGAACATGTTCGTAATATGGGATTTTGTAAAGACCTTATTTGAGCATATTGTACTAGCTTATGTTTTATGTTAATGAAATTTCCTCAGTTTGATTTTGTATGTCTCTTAGAATATGTTCAACCGGTATAATGGCATATTGACAAATAAAGTTGCAAATCAAACAAAGGGCTTACGCGTATTTTGATCATAACGATTAGGTTTTAAATTAAGGCTATAGTATGATTAATGGGGGTCCTGAGTCGCATAATGATTCAACGGCTGTATTTCTCTGCTATAGTACTTGTTTAAGGCTAAAATGAGTGTTAACTCCTGATCAGGCTTATCTAATACTCATAGTAAATGATTACTCGGCTAAGTGGGAGAATGTAAGATTAAATATATTATGTAACAATATTTAATCTATAGCCATTATAATCATTTACATAATAAAGATCAAAATATATAATAACCTATTATTTAAATTAGTTGGTAATTGTTGATGGACCATATTACCCTTAGTAACTAATTAGGTTTCCTCCTGGGTGCTTATATAAGGAGAATTAAGTGGAGGTTAAAGGGTTACTCAGTTTCACACCCCATTAGACATAACATCAATTCGACCTCCTCTCCTAGCCGATATCCCTTTTCGGTTCTCTAAGCCCCATCATCAGTCAGCACCCTAAGGAGGAACCAAATCACGATAACAAGCATGTCGAACTCGATTACTGGATTCTCCACTGGACTTTCTGCTGTGACAGGTATGATTTACTGTTTTCCCTCATGCTCAAACAGAACTGAACCAACAAGAGGTCTCCGGACGTCTCACGAAATGGGCAATTGAACTCAGCGCTTTCGACATCACCTATCGTACCAGAGGACCGGTGAAAGGCCAGGCGGTGGCAGATTTCCTTACGGAGGTTCCGACCGGAGAAAGCACCAAAGAAAAATCTGCCCTACCAAGGGTATGGAACTTATATACGGATGGAGCCTCCAGTAAAGAAGGATCAGGGGCAGGGCTAATCCTTATAGATCCAGAAGGAATAGAGTACACTTATGCCTTACGATTCGAATTTAAAACTTCAAACAATGAAGCGGAATACGAGGCTCTCCTTGCAGGTCTCCAAACCGCAGCCAAAGCCGGAGCAACCTCCGTGTTAGCACATGTCGATTCATTGTTGGTAGCAAACCAAGTCAGTGGAGAGTACGAAGCCCGAGAGGATAACATGGTCCGGTACCTCCAGCAAGTTAATAGTTTGATTTCCTCCTTTGACTCTTGCAAGATAGTACATATACCGCGGAGCAAAAACAAAAAGGCCGATGCCTTGAGTAAACTTGCATCCGTAGCATTTTGTCATCTGTCAAAAGAAGTCTTAGTTGAAACCTTGCAAGCCCCGGCCATCCAGCAGATGGAGCCGGTCATGTCAGTCTCTGTTGTCGAGAAATCCTGGATGACTCCGATTGTGGATTACTTGAAAGAAGGAAAGCTCCCGGAAGACAAAGCTCAGGCTCGAAAGTTAAAGGTCAAAGCGTTGCAATATCAGATCCATGACGGGCAACTTTACAGAAAAACCTTTTTAGGTCCGCTCCTAAAATGCCTAACGCCAGAAGAAGCCAGCTACGTCATAAGAGAAATCCACTGGGGGATATGCGGCATCCATGCCGGACCAAGAATGGTTATAGCTAAAGTAATGAATGCCGGATATTTCTGGCCGGGTATGCATCAAAGCGCAGTGAACGAACTTCAATCATGTGAAGATTGCCAGCGGCACGCTCCCATTAGCCACCGAGCCAAGAACAACCTCGTCCCGGTAACATCAGCATGGCCTTTCCAGAAATGGGGGATTGATATTGTTGGTCCTTTCCCTGCCTCCACCGGAGGGGTAAGATTCTTGTTGGTAGCCATTGATTATTTCACAAAATGGGTCGAGGCCAAACCCCTCCGGACCATCACAGGGGAGCAAGTGCTGAGGTTTGCCTGGGAGAATATAGTGTGCAGATACGGAATGCCGATGTGCATAGTCAGTGATAACGGAAAACAGTTCGCCGAGAAACCATTCAAGACATGGTGCGAAAGAATGTGTATCGAACAAAGCTTCGCTTCGGTTTCCCATCCCCAAGCCAACGGGCAAGTAGAAAGAGCCAACCGCAGCATTGTGGAGGGCATTAAGAAACGCTTGGGGAGGGAAGGAGTCTCATGGGCGGATGAACTCCCGCACGTTCTATGGTCACATCGAACGATGCCAAAAACGAGCAATAGGGAAACTCCCTTCAGCCTAACATACGGTACCGAAGCAGTTATTCCCGCTGAAGTAGGGATACCCACTCCCCGCATGCAGCTGAGTCAAGAAGAAAACGAACAGGAACTCCTTCTGAACCTGGATCTAGCCGAAGAAAGGAGAGAACTCGCGGCGATCCGAGAGGCAAAATATAAAAAAGAGTTGGAAAAACATTACAACTCGAAAGTGAAGGAGGTCCGGTTCAAAGTTGGTGACTACGTCATGCGGAGTAATGAAGCGAGTTTAGTAGAAGGCACCGGAAAAATGGCACCAAAATGGGAAGGTCCGTACCTGATTAACACCGCAGGAAGCGATGGTGCATATACACTTAAAAAAGTGGACGGGACCATCATACCACGCACATGGAACGGAGTTCACTTAAAAAAGTGTTTTCTTTAAGAAGTTTCTTATTTTAAAATAAGATTGTAACGCGAAAGCTACGGCTTCCGTCGTTTTTTCTACTTTCCTGTAATGCGGATGGTTATGCCCGCACTGAATGAATGATAAATTCCAAAAACTGTGGAGGGTTTTACCCACGGATTTCATAAAATGTTTTTACCATCTCAATCGGAGAAGTATAAACTCCGAATAAGAAAATAGAATAAAATTTTTCTATCTTAAACAACATTGCAATACAAGTATAATATTCGGCCGAATTAGGGATGCTAACCCTAAAAGGTGAGGACAAACTTGTCTTGTTCGTGCTTTCCTTCACTTAAAAATTATCCTAAGTAAAATAAATCGGATCCGTGCCTTTAAAATGAACGTTCAGGAAACAAAAGAAATGCAAAACAACAAAACATGGACGCATGTGTAAACTTGTGATTACATCAAAAACTAACCGGACTTGTATAAACCGGAAGTTACAAAAAACTGTACGAAGGATAATTGTTCAAACATCAGTAAAAACATCATTACATTCATCTGAAACAAGGTGCATGCCCCAAACTACCGGACATGTCCACCTTCCAAAAAATTAAACCAATTTTAAACTTCCAAGGTGCATACCCCAAAGAGCCGGGCATGTCCACCTTCTTCAAAAAGTCATTCACTTGCAAAACGAAGGGCTTTCTTAATTTCAGAAAGAGGCGTGTTAGCAAGCTTCGGCAGATCTTCTATCACAGGAAATGTGAGAGTATCAAAACAAGCAACCGCTGTTTTTAGGTCCTCCGTAGCATTACGGTTTAACAATGGCACCTCTTTGTAGGGAGTTTTCTTCTGCAAAGCATGCATGTAACCAGCATGCAGACCAGAATTGATACCCACAGCACTCATCGCATTATTAACCGCAGCCACGGCAGCAGTCATTTCCTTCCCTTTATGAATATTCTTCGCCAGAAGCTTCGCCCCCTCCGAGAGCATCCAAACCTTCGTTTCTTGAAGATCATCTTCTTTAGCTTTCAGGGAAACTTTCTCCGCCTCAAGTTCCGCAATACGGTCCTTTAAATCAGCCTCACCTGATTTTAGTGCATCCCGCTCTGGAAAAAGTGTTAGAAAAACAGGAAAAATAAAAAGCAAGTAAGTCAGGAGAAGGACGTACCGGCCATCATGCTCTCATAAGCAAGACGAGCCTTATTAAGGGAATCCTCCATCTTCGTCAAAACCATCTTATGCTATTCGTCCTTCTGCCTTGTTGATTCAGAGAAAGCCGTAAACTCTGAAGAAATTTTATCTCTGTCCTCCTCCGCAGCAGCAGCAGCTGCTTGGGACGATTGATTCTGTGCAATCAAAGAGTTAACCTTCTCCTGCTGAGATTGAAGATCTTGGGTCAACTGAGCTATTTTCTTCACCGCCTCCGGACTCCTCTGAACTTTACGCTTCAGAGAGCGAGTTTCCTTCTCCAAATTCTCCCTTTCCGACTCCGCTTCCACCCACCGACGATATAGCTCCGTTACAAAGATGTTTGATTGGGCTTGATTAGTCAAAACCGCAGCGCCTAGATCTGGGTTCTTCATCTTCCGACTCCTTGCATGATCTATCGGAGTGTTGATGTTGAAGAGCATAGTCCTGGCAACCAAAGTATCCATCACCGAGTCTTTGTTCCGAATATCCCAATCAGGAATGAATTTTTCTTTGGCAGTTGCCGGGTCAATCTCCATATCGTCTGAGAACAAATCTGCATATCGAAAAAAGGACATCAACTCAGGTCCGAACCAAGATGAGGGAAGCGAAGACACTTGATCTTCCTCATCATCTATAAAACAGTCCGGACCTAAAGATGAGCCCAAATGCGTACCTGAAAAAGTAACCACTTTTGGCTCACCATGACCTTTTTCCTTATCCGTAACCACCGGATTCTCAACCTCCATGCTTTCCACTTCACTATCAGGAACAAAACCTGAATACGCAGGAGTTGGTTTAGAACGAGCCAAAGCAGCCTCTTCCCTAGAAAACTTACCTCCGGTAATGTGTTCGTTCAGCTCTTCTATTACATTACCTTCGGAGTGAGAATCCTTCTTTGCTTTCTTCGACCTTGGCAATGGAAGAGGGTCGGTAGCACGAAGCTGAACCTGCTCATTCTTCCTTTTATGAGGGCGAGCCTTCAGAACAACGCCTGATAGATCCACGCCCGGCATAACACCCTGGCTCTTTAAAGAAGGTCGATATTGTAAAGCCTCATCCAGACTGTGGAACTTCGGATCACTATCAACATCATCAAGGATAGGCTTTTTACCAGTTCGTGATTCGGACGAACCCTCAACATCCTTCAAAGATAATGAAAGGGAAGAAGTAGCTCCAGCAGCAACTTGTTCAGGTACATCCTGAGGAATAGAAGAAGTTGCTTCTGCAGCAGAAGGCTCGGTCACGTTTTGAGTCACCTCCGGACGAATTGGTTGGGCCGAAGGTGCCACTTGTTTCATAAAAGGAACATCTTCCTCGCCTTGTTCCCCAAAATCAAAATAAAAAACATTCGTGTTCGGAACCTTCAAGGCATCAAGAAGAGACATTGCAACACCTGCATCCCCAAAACAAAAAGAAAGTCAGCAAAAATAAACAAGTAATGGTGCCGAAGGGGACGAAAAGGGCCGAAACTTACGATCACGCTTTCGGCGAATAATCGGCCAATCCTTATCCCCTTGGGCCCAGGAAAAACTGACACGACCTAACCAAAGGAAATGCTCAGGAAGGGGACGAATGAGGGATTTATGATCAATCAGGGCACGGACAAGATTTTCATCATAAATAAAGTCTTCATCAAAGGACATCGTCTGATCCTTGAAACGCCACCTCATATCCTCCGGTAGGCAGCGGTCATCCAACCAGAAAAAATTGTCTTTCCAATTCTTCAGGCTAGACCGCTCGCCTGAGGATGGGGAAGGGACATTCTTTCGGTGTGCAAATGTATACCAATCTCCGGCCGTTATAAACTCATAAAAATACCGAAAAACATTCAGGTCCGGTTTCCGATCTAAGGCTCGGCAAGAAATTTCAAAATGGTTAATACGGCTAAGGCCGAAGGGGTTAACCTGACAAATATGGACCCTAAAATATTGTAAAACCCTAATCAAGAAACGAGAGAAAGGAAACCTATAATTCGCGAAATTGCAGACGCGAGTATAAAAGGGAAACTTCCCTTGACGGAACGGATATATCGCTTCCCTCTCGAGGGGAAGGACCGGATAAAGATCCAGGGGAATCCTATACTCTCTAATAAACTTATCCAATTGACGTTGGGTAAGCACACTCACACTCTCCGCGAGATTCTCCTTACCAGGAGCCATTTCATAAAATAAGAAACTTAAGTAAAAGAAATGGACGCACCTTGAGGAAGAAGAAGAGACTCAAAAAGAAGAGGGTAACAGCAGAGAAGGGAAAAAGATGAGAGAAAAGAAGGGTAAAAATGAAATGGTGAAAAGTGATTTTATAAGGGTTTTAAGTCGGTCACGGGGTAGTCACGTCAAACCGTCACCTCCCACGAATTCCAACACGAGGAATTACTACCGTCACAAGTAGGTGACCGACCGTCAAATCACAAAAGTCACCCACGCCACGTCATCACCATTCAAATCATACCACGTCATCAACTCAAACCACTCCAGCAGGCGACACGTCATCTGAATAGGACAAAAAACCTGAAATAATAGTTTGCTAAGTTTTTACAAAGACTTACCAAACTGGGGGACTTGAAGATACATGTCCGAGGCCGGACATGATTCCTAGGACGAACAAGACTCCACTTGGACGAACATCCGAATAATGTCCGTCCAATATCAAGAATCTCCGAAGACGAACATCCATTCAAGTGCGTCTGGATGGATGATGTCATCTAAGTTGACTACTATAAATACCCCCTCAAGTACAAAGCCAAGTACGATTTTCCTGAACCTTCGTCCTTATTTTCTCTCTCTACTTTCTCTCTCTACCAATACTTATCCTCACGCCGGAGGGTGGTCGCAGAGGGGCCCTCCCATCTCTGCGGCGAGCCTAACGGTTTTCTGTTTTGCAGAACTGTCCCCCAAGTTCTCTCATAAGATCCAAACCCTCGTTTACAGGCTCCGGCCTTAAGACGATTCTTTGGTTCTTCAAGAGTCTTGAATTTGCTCATACTGTGAAGATTCAAAAAAAAAAAAATTGTTGAATTTGCAGTGTGGTGGGTGAGTAATGTTGCAGGTGTGGGTGTGGTCGGCCGGAGAAGATGGCGGAGCTGGCCGGAATCCCCGATCTCCAGTCTTCGGAGCCGAATCTGATAGACGAGCGGTGTGGGTGTATGGGGGTGGGTGTTTGACTGGTAAGATAGACGACCGGCTACCGGCCGGAGGTGCACCGGTCACCGGGTCAAGAAAAACGAGATGGTGGTGAAGGGTGGTGAGGGTGGGGAAGATGAGGTGGTGGTGGTTTGATCTTGCAGACAAAAACGAGAAAGGGGAAGAGAGAAAGGGGAGAGGGGGTAGGGGTAGGGGTGGGGTGGGTTAGAGGTAGGATAAAGGTGGCTCTATTTTTTAATAACAAGGGCATTTTAGTAATTTCACACCCACTTAACGGAAAAAACTAACCTCCATCCGCGTCAGGGACTATCCGGAAACGAAAATTGAAAAGTTAGGGACTACAGAGGTAATTTTAGAAAGTTAGGGACTAAAGGTGAAAAAAGACCAAACCACAGGGACTATCCGGGTATTTAACTCTATTAGTAAATTTTCCCTATATTAATTTACAAGTTTTCTCCTACTCACATCATCACTGTTCAATTTTGTTTCGGTTAAAATTGATACACATTGGACCCATGCCACTTCACCATCCTCACTTTCTTCCTCTCTCTGTGCTGAGTGTTGTTACCAGCACTCCAACCACCATACCGTCTGTAGATTAACCCTATCGGCCACGAAACGAATCATCGTACATGCACAAAGTTCGCCACCGGCTCTGGTGGTGTTAAAATCACATGGCGGTTGGTGGTTTGCAGACTGACACAACGTCTGCAAACCACCAACCGCCATGTGATTTTAACACCACCAGAGCCGGTGGCGAACTTTGTGCATGTACGATGATTCGTTTCGTGGCCGATAGGGTTAATCTACAGACGGTATGGTGGTTGGAGTGCTGGTAACAACACTCAGCACAGAGAGAGGAAGAAAGTGAGGATGGTGAAGTGGCATGGGTCCAATGTGTATCAATTTTAACCGAAACAAAATTGAACAGTGATGATGTGAGTAGGAGAAAACGTCGTCGTCGGAGACTAACCACAGTCACCACAACCAGATGGTGACGACACCAGTGCTTAGAGACGACAGTCACCTTACCGGAGACTCCAAAACAGCCGCTCGATTTGCACTGTTTTGTGACCGGACGTCAATGTTTAAACAACCAAATAAGACTTGAAAAGGCCGATCTGAACGACATTGAAAATGGTGAACTTCGATGGTGAACGATGAATGAACGATATAAGAGAAGAAGAAAAAGGGTTGCTCACCAGATTTTTACATAAGCTGGTTAGAGGAGTTTGTGAAGAATACCTTGAAAGTTAAAAAGGAAATGATGATAATCGAGAAAAATTGATCTCTCCTTACCTTACCTGGGAAACACCCCCAAAAAGAGAAAAATGTCTGCAAAATGAAATGAATTAGAGCATTCTCATCCAATCCATCAAATTATACATACATTCCACTAAAAAACAACTCCTATATCAATATATTTCCACTAAAAACAAATACTTTTTCTCTCTCCTTTTCAATTAAATAATATTATCATCACATTTTTCTCTTTCCTTCACTCACAACCACTTTCAATATATATTAAAAAAATTATACTGGGTGAACAGTGTCCCCCCAAATATACAGATGAACAGTAACATTTTCTCTCTCCTCCACTCACAACCACTTTTTTTACCCTTTACAATATAAAAACCCACCCTCACAAGTTTTGATGGATTGGATAAGAATGCTCTTATGCAGACAACTCATTTTAGCCTTTACATTCTCTTTTCATAACACATTTAGCAATTAAAATTTTAAAAAACTTATGTCACAAATAAAAGTTTAAAACCTGCTCATGAAACAAAATGAGTATTTAAGGGTTTAACATTATTCACGAGTAATATTGTTTAGTATTTATTTATTTTTAATTGTTTTCTTTAGGTTCCGCCACTCCCATAGTCATGTACAAAGAAAAGTGTTCGGTACATTTTGCGAGTTAATATGTCGTAATGTGTGGATGTGAGTCAATGCTTAACGGTTGTTTGTTTTTTAGTTTAACGGTCCCGTCGCAACGCGCGGGGTCATAAAACTCGTTTATATTATTTGACATATATCTAATTTATGTTTACTGTTCATCGCGGTTGTATGGATTTGATTAAATTTATGCTGAGATGTAAATAAAAATAAGTACATTACAACTATTTTATCAAAATCTTATAAAAATCATATTTTAAAAGTTATAAAAAACAAAGTATGTCAAATATAATTATAATAATAAAATTTAAATTTAAATATAAAATCCATTTCACTATTCATGCTCTAGAAATTTTAATATATAGATATAGATATAGATAATTACTAATTAATTAATTAATTATAGAGAGAGGGAAATATATAGATAGATATAGATAATTGTTAATTAATTAATTATATATAGAGAGAGAGTAAGACTATTTCTAAGATGTTTTGTAATTTAGGTGTGACTAAATGCACCCGCTCTTTTTAGTTTTTGCATCCCCTTTCTAAAGGAATGATTTTAAAACTTTTCTAATTCCATCCTTTTATAATTCCATTTCGCACACATTTTACACTAAGAATTCACAAGTTCAACTCACAACAAACAAACAAACAAACATACATAAACAAAAACAAACATACATAAACATAAATATTACATTTTAAGATTCTTAACTCTACCTATACAATTTACATTTTACATAAAAACTAAAAACTAAGCATAATGTAACAGTGTGTGCTACAATCCTTAAACAAAGAATTGTAACTAAAAACTCATATCAACTCAACTAGAATCAATGGTTTTACACACACATTTTATTGAAAAATAAATAAATATTTTAAGCTTCAAATTAAAACCCAATTACCAAATCAGAATAACAAACCAAGAACATACATGCTACACTGTCAATTCACACATTCATGATTAAAAATCAAAACTTTTTATAAAAAGATCCATCCCCACATCCTCCAAACCTTTTTTTTTTTTTTAATTCTGTAGAATTCTGGCTAAATTTTGCATTTAATTTGTTTCTAGAATAATTCTGTGTAAACTTTGGTGTAATATTCTTTCCATTTTAGTACCTTGCTAGGATGGTAAGAAGTTTGGGGTATTAATAAAGTTCCCTTAGTTGTTAAAAAAAAAAAAGAATACATGACGTAATAAGGGTAGGGTTTTTTGATGTTGTGCTCCTTCTTTTCAGTATACACGTATATTTTAAAGATTTAAAATTATAAGAAGTAAATAAACTTTTAGAAAAAACAGGGATGTTTCCTAATGCAATTTAAAAAAATAGAAAATATAAGGTTTGATTGTATTTATTTAAAAACTTTAAAAGGGGAGTACAACCAGTAAAATTTGAAAAAAAAAGGGGAGTGCATTTAGCAACGCACTTATAATTTTCATATGTTGGTTTATTTGTTAAATGAAACAATACAAACAAACGAATATTGACAAGAAAATCTATTCTTTTTGAGTGTTATCAATCTCCTGTTGATGATCGTTCAATCTAAAAATACTCCAAGAAAATGGTAAAAGTCTAAACAACTATAGACTAAGATATGAATCTAATCTAACCCAAAGAAGAAAAATTACAAATTTCAATATGTTCCAAATTTCAACTCATCCTATTATTTTATATACATTCTTACCTATTTCAATATTTATAACCCCTCAACTTTTTAATGACTTTGTAATTAATATTTACGTGCTTATTTTTATGTACGTATGGGTATAAATTCAGGTTGATTTACGTTTTAATGTTTTTTTTTATTTTTATTTTTTTGTAAATGGGTAGGCTCAAATATAATACGTTTTTGTGTCTTTTCTTTTGTACATTTTTAGTTGGTTTACATTTTGACATAAGTTTTGTTTTAAAATAAGTCGGGTCAAATATAATACGTTTACATCAGATGGCAAAGATTCGAGTTACTTTACGTTTCGATGCTGCCGCAACGCGGCGTACCATTCTTTAACATCAAAAACTTAATTTTCTTACCTGCTTATTTTTATGTACGTGTTGGTATAAGTTAAAATTGGTTAACGTTTCAACCTAATTTCTTTCGCAAATAAGTCAAATAAATCAGATCAAATGTAATACGTTTTCGTGCTTATTTTTATGTACGTTTTTAGTTTATCTACGTTTTGACATAACTTTTGTTCAGAAACAAGTCAGGCCAAATATAATATGTTTTCATTAGACAGTACAAATTCGAGTTACTTTATATTTCGAACTCGCTGCAACGCGCAGGCAAATTTACTAGTTCAATACATGGTCTCATCAGAAATAATCAAAATAGTTGACCAAGACAAAGGAAACAACAATCACCTGTTTTTTTTTATTTATTTTATATACATATAATATATATATCATTTTGACCCACTTGAACCGGTCCACTTTAATTTCTATTTAAATGCTCTGTTTCTATCTCTTTGAACCCACACTCTGTTTTTTTCTAATCAAAATCAATCCAAATGGCCACAATAACTGTTTCTCCGGTGCCGGTTTCGCCCCGGGATGATGCAATTCAGTTGTATAAAGCTTTCAAAGGTAAATTATTTGAATTTGATTGATTTTGTTAGAATAAAGATTTCAATTTAGCATTTTTGGATTTGATCAGGACTCGGGTGTGATACCGTGACAGTGATCGGTATTCTTGCTCATCGTGATGCAACGCAGCGCACGTATATCCGACAAGAGTACCAGACAATGTATGCCCAGGATATCCTTAAACGTTTGGCTTCTGAACTTAGTGGTCACCTGCAGGTACAAAACAGAGGACCATTTTGACTTTTTTGAGTCAAACATACTAGTTTTGAATTTCAAAATTGATGGAAATAAATGTGATTTAAAATATGGGTTTTATTTTAAAATGATCCTCTAGAAAGAGAGTTACTCTAGAAAAAAGATTGAACAGAGAACATTAGCAATGAAAGTAAATTTTGAATTTGAAAAGTGTCGTGTTTGACTTTTTATGAGTCATACTAGTTTAGAATTTCGAAATTGAGAATAAATGTAGTTTCAAATATGGATTTTGTTCTAAACTGATCTTCTAGAAAGATAATTACTTTAGAAAAAAGATTGAACAGAAAACATGAAGCAATGAAAGTGAATTTTGAATTTGGAAAGTGTTATGTTTGACTTTTATGAGTCAAACATACTAGTTTAGAATTTCAAAATTGTTGAGAATAAATGTAGTTTCAAATATGGGTTTTATTCTAAACTGATCTTATGGAAAGATAGTTACTTTAGAAGAAAGATTGAACAAAAAATATGAAATAATGAAAGTGAATTTTGAATTTGCAAAGTGTTATGTTTGACTTTGAAAGTCATGTTAAAGATTGCAGTTTCATATTGGATGCATGATCCAGCAGCAAGGGATGCCCATATATTGAAAAAAGGATTGACTAAAAGCTTCATTGATCTTGAAGGTATAACCGAAGTGATATGCTCTCGAACATCTTCGCAGTTACAAGCGGTCACGCAAATATACCATTCGACTTTCGGAACTCATCTTGAAAATGACATCAAGCTACAAATCTTTGGGGATAGCCAAAAGGTCAAATATTAGCCAATTTTTGATTTTTGCACATAATGTCATGGTGGGGATGCATCATTTTGACTAAAAGTTGGTTTCTTGTGCAGATTTTGCTCGCTTATATAAGCAAGCAACGATACGAAGGCATGGAAGTCGATAGAGAAATGGCTGCAAAAGATGCAAAAGCATTGTACAAAGCCGGCGAAAAGAGATTAGGAACCGATGAGAAGGTTTTCGTGCAAATTTTTAGCGAAAGAAGTAGAGCACATTTGGTTGCTATAAACACATGTTACCATGACATGTATGGTGGATCACTCAAAAAGGTTCTCACAAGAAACATGAAAGCATTTCTAATATTTTGCTAACCAATGACTTACACGCGTTTTTTGACCGTTTTGCAGGCTGTAAAGAAGGAAACGTCAGGGTTATTTAAAACCGCGCTTTTGACAATCTTACAATGTGCTGAAAATCCCGCAAAGTACTTTGCAAAGGTGAAATCTTTATTCGGTTAAATCTATTTAATGTTGCAATATGATAGTTATATACTCATATTGAATTTAAAATGTTTGTAGATGTTATATAAGGCAATGAAAGGCTTAGGGACCTTTGACACAAGACTTATAAGGGTGATTGTGACAAGAGCCGAGATTGATATGCAATATATAAAGGCCGAGTACCGTAAAAAGTACAACAAGAGTTTGAATGATGCGGTTCACTCTGAGACGTCTGGTCATTATCGGACCTTTCTTCTCTCGCTTCTCGGCCCAAATCATTAAGTTGATAATCGGTTGTGCATTTCTTGAATTGTTATTGTGTTTGTTTGTGTAATGTACTTTATAAGGTTGAAATGTGTGTTTGTTTGAAAACTTGCACACTAGATTGTTCTTGTTTACTTTTTATGTGTTGTCCCGTTACAGACGGATTTAGTGTAATTTAAACTGTTAAAAAAACGTGTGGGTTTCGAAGTTGATTGTTTAATACTAAAAGGAGTACGTTCAGATCCGTAACTGACTAAAAGGAGTACGTTCGTACGCAATGTTTTAAAAACCAGTTCAAACCGGCCGATTATACCGGTTGAATCATCCGGTAAAACTGGTTAAACCGCCCGGTACACCCGGTTGAACCGCCCGATACACCCAGTTAAACCGTTTTTGAGTCAAATCCGGTACGGTATAAAAACCGAATTTTAAAACATTGTTCGTACGTGTAAGGGAAATAAAAAGACTATAATAACCTTTTATATATTAAATAAAAGAGTTAATTACTGTTTTCGTCCCCGTGGTTTGTCAAAAATCACTATTTCAGTCCATTAGTTTTAAAATTACGATTTCAGTCCTTGTGGTTTCACGTTCGTAACCGTTTCAGTCCCTGTGGTTTTACTTTCGTAACCATTTCAATCCATTATTCTGTTAAGTACATGGACTGAAATGGTTACAAGGTGGACTGAAATGGTTACGAAAGTGAAACCACAGGGACTGAAATCGCAATTTTTAAACTAATGGACTGAAATAGTGATTTTTGATAAACCACAGGGACGAAAACAGTAATTAACTCTAAATAAAATGAATTCTTTGATGAAAGTTTAAACGGGAACCATCCAATATTCAAAAACCACTTTTAAATATGAGAAACAAGGGTCTGTGGTGTCTATTGTCCTCCGACAATCACATGTGACGATTTTTTTTTTAATTATTTCTTTTATTTCTTAAACCACAACACACTTGTTAAACAATACGTTGGTTGAAGGGCTGCAAACGAACCAAACAATCAATAAACAGTTCGTGAATTGTTTGGTAGGAAGTTCATTAACAGAGGCCGTATTCGTTCATTTATGTTCGTGAACGTTCGGTAATGTGTACGTTTATGTTCGATTGTGTTCAATAGTTCATTAGTGTTTTTAAATTTTATATTTTATATAAATACTTCAAAATTCCGACAAATAAAATATTTAATAAGTATCAATGTATGGGATTAGGATCAAATACAAAGGATCCTAATTGTAAGAAGTGTAAGAAGGATTTATAGAGTGACAAGTGTCCAATAACCTAAAAAAACCCACTACACAAAAAAACCCCACTACAAAAAAAAAAAAAAAAAAAACCTTAAACATCCACCACCACCAAAAACCTAAACCCCCCCCGCCCCCCCCCCCCCCACATCACCCACCCAAAAAAAAAAATTTTTTTTTTTGCCGAGGGGGTGGGGGTTTAGGTTTTTGGGTGGTGGTGGGGGTGGGTGTTTAGTTTTTTTTAGGTTTTTGGGTGAGGTTAGGTTTTTTAGGTTTTTGGGTGGTGGTGGGGGTGGGGTTAGGTTTTTTTGGTGAGGTATTGTTTTTTTTTTTTTTTTTGCGGGGGGTGGGGGGGTTTAGGTTTTTGGATGGTGGAGGGGTGGGGTGGGGTGGGGTGTTTAGGTTTTTGGTGGTGATGTAGTGGGTTTAATTTTAGGTTATTGGACACTTGTCACTCTATAAATCCTTCTTACACTTCTTACAATTAGAAGCCTTTGTAGAATAACTTGACCCCCAATGTATAATATATTCTGCTCATGAACGTTTGTTTGTGTTCGTTTGCGTTCATGAATATTCGTTGCCTAAAATTAACAAACGAATACGAACACATTCATTTACTTAACAAACGAACACCAACATAAAATTTCATTCGGTAAACATTAATGAACAGTTCGTGAACACATATATTTCTTTAACAAACGAACACGAACATGTTGTTCGTGTCCGTTCGATTCGTTTACAGCCCTAGATAGTTTATGTCCACTACCTACGTGACAGGACATTAATACCCTTTTTAGATAAACCAAAACACTTTTTCTTTGAACATGGTTTTCAGTTTTTAATAACTTCCAAGACCCACATGAAAAGTTAACAAATAAAAAGTTAACACATCTCGCGTGATTCACAATCAATCAATCAATCAATCATACCCAGTAAAATCCCACAAATAGCAGAGCTATTGGCAGGGTCTGGGGAGGGTGGGATGTAGGCACACCTTACCCCTATCCCTAGGGATAGAGAGGCTGCTTCCAGTGAGACCCTCGGCTCCAAAACACCCAGGAAAGAAAGAGGAAAAAATATAAAACATGAGGTGTGTGTGTATATGATCTTGACCCATTTGAAGCACTTCATTTCTATCATATTCATCCATCATGGCCACTCTAACTGTTCCTCCTGTACCAGTTTCTCCAAGGGATGATGCAATTCAATTACATAAAGCCTTCAAAGGTGAACACGTTGACTTTCAATTAGTCAACATGTTTTTGATCAGATTAGATTAATTGAATAAAGAATTGTCAAGTTATAGAAAGTGATGGTTTTGAATTTTGATCAGATCTTGAATTCTTGATCCATGTGATATGAACATCAATTTTTTTTTTTTTTTTGGATTTGATCAGGTTTTGGGTGTGATACAGCGGCAGTGATCGGTATACTTGCGCATCGAGATGCAACGCAGCGGGCGTGTATTCGACAAGAATACGAGACAATGTATTCTGAGGACATTCTTAAACGTTTGTCTTCTGAACTTAGTGGCAAGTTAGAGGTATAGTTAGTCAGTTACAGTTACAGAGCACAGTTTTGACTTTGATGAGTCAAACTTCCCAATTTGGAATTTCAAAATTGAAGAGAATAAGTGTGATTTTTTAGATGGGTTTGTTTTATATACTGATGTATTAGAAATTTAATTATTGTGAAAAAAGATTGACCAGAAAAGATGAAACCTTGAGAGTGGAATTTGAATCTTGAAAGTGTTATGTTTGACTTTGACTATTGGAAATGATGTCACAGACTGCAGTTTTGCTTTGGATGCATGATCCAGCAAGACGGGATGCCGCTATATTGAAACAAGGATTGACCAGTGATTTTCTTAATCTTGAAGCGGTAACCGAAATCATATGCTCGCGAACATCTACCCAGTTACTAACGCTTACGCAAATTTACCACTCGACTTTTGGATCTCATCTTGAACATGACATCAAGCGTCAAGCTTCTGGGGATCACGAAAAGGTCGAATATATACCAGTTTTTTGTTTTACCAAGTTTCATTTTGTTAGTGCATAATGTGTGTCCGTTACTGTACGAATAGGTTGGATTGAGTCTATGCTGAATATGTATGTGTGAGTGTTTGTAAACGAATGAACATGGTCCATTTGCTTGAAAATATCAAACGAATGTGACAATCGATTAAAATAGTCAATCGATTGTGTCCCATTTGTTTGAAGGATTCAAACGAATGGGAGTGCTTATATAGCCTGTTCATTCGTCTAAGTTAAAAGTAGTCGAGTGAGAGGAGAGATCACACTTGATCTGTTCCCGGTCCTTAACTGATGTAAAGTCTTTCGGTATGAATCTAATCTGTGTCGGAAACGTTATGCTGCCAAAACTTCTACCCAATTGAGTTACTAATCTCGGAACTTCCGTCTATGGACTACATCTAACACTAATCTTAGGTTATCAATCTGAACCATGTTTCTACACATTTTTTAATATTGTGTCAATTTTTTTATTCCTTTTGATGGTAGGAAGACATCATTTGATCAAAAATTGGTTTCTTGTGCAGATTTTGCTTGCTTGTGTGAACAAACCACGTTATGAAGGTATGGAAGTCGATAGGGAAATGGCGGCAAAAGATGCAAAAGAGTTGTACAAAGCCGGTGAAAAGAAATTAGGAACCGACGAGAAGGTTTTTGTGCAAATCTTTAGTGAAAGAAGTAGAGCACATTTGGTTGCTATAAACACATGTTACCATGACATGTATGGTGGATCACTCAAAAAGGTTGTCACAAGAAACATGACTTACACAATTTTGCTAACCGATGACTTACACGCGTTTTTGAACATTTTTCACATTTTGCAGGCTGTAAAGAAGGAAACTTCGGGGTTATTTAAAAGCGCACTTTTGACGATCTTACAATGTGCTGAAAATCCCGCAAAGTATTTTGCAAAGGTGAAATCTTTTTTAAGTTAATTTGGTTTAACGTTACACTATGATGAGTCTCGTATTCATATGGTGTTTGAAAATGCTTGTAGGTGTTACATAAGTCAATGGCGGGCTTGGGGACCGATGACACAACACTTATAAGGGTGATTGTGACGAGAACTGAGATTGATATGCAATATATAAAGGCCGAGTACCATAAAAAGTATAAGAAGAGTTTGAATGATGCGGTTCACTCTGAAACATCCGGCCATTATCAGACCTTTCTTCTCTCGCTTCTCGGCCCAAATCATTAAGTCGATGATCGGTTGTACTTTTCTACTGTTGTTATGGTGTTTGTTTGTGTAATGTAGTGTTTATGGTTGGGATGTGTGTTTGTTTGTATACTTGTGCACTAAATTGTTCTTGTTTACTTGTATGAAATTAAGAGGGTGTTTGGCATTAGGATTGTAATCGAGCTGAGCCAGGTTGGGCTCAAGCTCGACTAGTTTCGAGCTTTTTTTTTCAAGCAAGTTTCGAGTGAGCCGCGAGCTTTTTGAACACTCAGTGATCACCATTAAGGGTGTGTGTGTGTGCGTGCGCGTGTGCAAACGCAAACACTGGAAAACACGAATATGAAAGTAAAATTTTTTGATTGAAGAGATTTCAAAAAAGATACAAATCAGCCAAGCTTCATACTCATCTATGAAAAAAAAAAGAGTTAAAAGCTAGTAAACTATCATCTACAGTTAGACTACAAAGGTCATATGAACTTACAAAAACTACCCTTTAGGATCCCGATTCTACTTCCCGAACGACATCTGCGACTTGTATCTCTCTATCATCGTCGTTTCTGTATGCAAAGCTCGACGGAGGTCGATCAACGGAAAGTGTACCTTCTAGAACCTTCATCACTTCACCAACCGAAGGTCGTAAAAACGACTGGTTTTGCATACACCAGAATGATATTCTCACCACTCTTTCAACCCCTCTTATATCTTCATCATCTAAATACTTCTGTTCTTGCATCACTTTCTCCATCACTTGATCCAAACCGTCTCCAACCGTTTCCCGACTCAACACCACAATTTCGATCAACAATTTCCCGAGCATGTAAATATCTTTCTCGGATGGAGACTCATTAGACGAAGAACACGAGTTTTCACTTTGTAGGAAACTCTTAATACCGAAATCTGTCACTTTCGGGGCTAAATTTTCATCGATCAGTACATTTTCGAGCTTCAAGTTCCCGTGAGGTATGCATAGTTGACACTCGGTGTGTAGATACGCAAGTGCGCGTGTAATTCCAACTGCGATATCGACTCTTGTTTGCCAACTTTTTTCATTTTTATCATCTAACAACCATTTATCAACCGACCCGTTTGGGATACACTCATAGATTAGAATCTTATGTTTCGGTTCATAACAAAATCCTTTTAAAGACACTAAATTTCGATGGTGGGTCCCACCCAAGATCGAGACCGCCTTTATAAACTCTTTTTCTGATAAATTCGCAACATCAAGTACCTTTGCAGCTACAACCGTTTCTTCAAAGAGTAAACCTTTAAACACGAAAAAACCGAGTTGGTTCGAAAATCCCGATGTGAGTTCGTGTACTTCTTTATAAGATAACCGAACTAACGCGCTGTTTTCAAGATTCGTTTTAGCCCCTTTCGCTGCTCCTTTTAGAGAAATGTTTCGCCTTTTATGATAAACAAACAAAACGATAAACGTTTCAAGCACTACAATAATCAAAACCGTCATAAGAACGAGAAACGCAACCGCACTGACGATCTTTCTATAATTACCTCGAAACGGGGAAGCTACGGCTTTCGTCGTGGCATCGGGTTTCGCTCCCTTGGCGGCAACCGCTTGTGGGACTAAACAAACTTTTAAGAAAGAAGTCGAAGGAATCGCAGGGGATGTAGATCCACTAATAAATGCGGTTTTCTTCAACGTACATAACCCCGAGCCATCGGCTTTTGAAGTCGAAGCAAAACAAGTGGTGTCATTAGAACAATAATCTTTACAATCTTCTTCGTTTAGCATCATATCAACGTCATGAGGCGGATAAAGCCCATACAGAACCGTCTGTTTCATAACCAACATACTCGTATGGGCTTTACAGCTTTGTAGATCAACCATTTTCTTGCACCCTGAAACACCGGAATCAGGTGATGTAACCCCATTCCTCGAATCTAACGAATCGGAATACAAACAACCGCAAACGGGCCCGGTTGAATTATACCCACAAACACTATACAACCCGCAAGAACCGAACACATTGCATTGATCTTCTACCGCTTGCCAACCGATTCTCCAAGTATGAACATCATCATCCCACGAATAAATCCTTAAGTTCCCATCTTGATTCATTCTTAAATGCCGCAAACTCACCGACCCTTCCCCAAAATCCTTACTTGATACCGACCATACAATCTTTTTCATATCATCATATAGTTCCAAAACACCGTTCGCATTAAACCTAACTTCTTTAACCGTTACAGACGAGACCAAATGTGTTCTCCAATACGTAACATTATTTTCCCACATTAACGCTATCCCTTCGGTATTAACCACAAACTTATAGTAACTAGTAACCGATCTCGTAGAAGGCGCTCTAAGAATTTGCGGGTAACTAAGCGTTTGACCGGGGAGCAACGTGTTCGTCGGCCGGTCAAAGCTTTGCCACATCACTCTACTTTGACTTCCCATTAGAACCAAGTTACCATTGTTCAAGAGACTAACTGTTTCAACGCCTAAACCGGAGGTATCAGTGCTCCAAATTATCGAACCGCCACGGTTTTCAAACAAGATTAACCTTCCATCCATAGTAAGTTTAAATGTAGAGTTGACTGAAACCCTAACTCCACCACCAACACTCCAAACAGGCAAATCAACAACTTTTGGGCCTAAATTATACCTAACAACAACAAGAAACTCACCATTTTCTTTCTCAAGAAACCCAAATTTAAAAATCCCATTTTTAGACACCAAGTTCTTAACTTTATGATTCCCAACAACATCTTTATGGTAATCAAAACTAAACCCAGAAATTTCATAACCTAAGGGAGCTGAATCTACAACATCTTCATCACACAACACACAATCAGAACAGCTTAAGAACACTAGTACAAGGGCTAAAACAGAGCAAGAACAATAAAAGGTGTCAAAACATATGGTTTTAAAGGTCATACCTTTGATTTTCTTGATGGGTATTTGAAAACCACCCATGAGAATAGACAAAGATTCCAACTTTTTTAGTATAAAGAATGAGGAAGTTTGTTATTTGATTATGCTTATTTTGGGCATATGATTGATGGGAGTGGGGAACAAGAGGTGGTTAATTGAAGGGGTTGTTTGTTGGTGGTGTGGTGTGGTGTGGATGTGTTAAGTGATGCAAGTGGGGTAGTGAAGCATGCTGATTCTTACTTTGAATGAGAGTGGAGTGTTTGTAGTAGTAGTCAGTTTTTTTTTTTTTTTTTTGATGGTGACTGGTTTTGAATCTTGAGGAGATTAGATCATACATGGGAAAAAAACAAAATTTGATATACTTTTTGAGGAGATCGAGGTTAGTATAATAATTATGGTTTTCCACTAATTATGGAAGCTTGTTTGGTTAATTCCTTAATTTACTCGTGCAATTTTTTTGGTTTTGTCATTTATGTATGTGATTGACTTGAACAAAAGCTTGACAAAACTATCGATTGGATAAATATGTTTGTTAGGCTTGGTGGTGTGGTATAAAGCTTCTAAGGGTATACGGAGTGAGGGCGGTAAATTTGTTCGTCACTGATCGGTGACCACCGCTCAATTGTTTATCGAATTGGTGGCCAAAATCGGTGAAGGTCACCGAGTCGGGGAGAGAGAAAGGTGTGTGGTGGGGTCCATTACTTCTCAACCAATCATAGATTTTTCTTTTTTTTTAAATTGTTTACCTAAACCCTATTAGGTAAACCACCGTCAAAGTTTTTGAGCATTAGATAAACAATTGACATAGCGCTATGTGATTGGGTGAAATGGGAGTTTACCTATTCCATTAGGTAACCACTCCCTTCACCCTAAGGGCTTTATCACATTACGTAAGTGTCACATTGATTTTGGGATACAAATAGCGCCCCTTTTAACAATGATGGTGTGGTATAAAGCTTCTAAGGGCTTTACCACGTTACGTAAGTGTCACATTGATTTTGGGATAAAAATAGCGCTCCTTTTAACAATGATGGTGTTGGATAAAGTCTCCACCAAATTCATAGCCCCCCCCCCCCCCCGGCGTGCGCGCGCGCAGGTCTCTAAGTAGATATTAAGAAAAAGATAAGCAAAATTTGATTGGTCAAGAGACATGGGTCCTGACTAGAAGAATGGAGTAGCATGGGCACTATTTAATGGAGTAATAGGAGAAAAGTTTGGATTATTTTGTATTTGTGTTCTCTTTCTTTGTCTCTAGCTCCTGGCTAGTGTTTAATAAAATTGGCTCCCTTTATGTTAAAGAGAGAGAGAGACATGGGTTCCACCAGATGTAACCTTTCACGCCCGTTATCTCTTTGGCGGAGGCCAAGAATAACCCACCCCCCTAGCGCCCAGGAAATGGGAAAGGAGCGCCATGGGGTGCCAAAGATGGTGAGGTGGCAGTGGGGCTAAGCCACACCACCCAGCCTTAGGCTATATGCTATACATGTGAGAGAGGGTACGGGATGTGTCGCAACCCCCGATCCCTGGATCCGGGGAACGGGCGGCCGCGAGCCAGTTTCGGTGGTATCGCGAATTGTCTAATTTGGCAGCGGAATTTTTCATCAGGACCGTAGTTAGGAAATATTTATCAGAGTAAATACCACATTTTCATAACATTAAACAAATGGGTTAAAACCCAAATTCATAGTACACATATTTTCATAGGAATAAATCTCATTTTATTTAATAAAAACATTTATTTTATTCTAGGTAACTTTATTGTCACTTTTCCAAGCCTTCAGTGTTGTCCAGCTGGCTTCTATTTGGCTTTCACATTTTGTAACCTGAAACGCGTTTTAAAAGCATTTGTCAGTGGGAAATACTGGTGAGTGAATCTCAGTTTAATCAAGAAACATTAATTTAATTTAAACGGTATTGAGAGCGATTACAATGTTTATATCTACACAATTACTCCATTAGTACTGTCAATCCGACTTGTGGGTCATATTACACATTGGCTAACTCATTGTACAATGGTAACGTATTGTCATCCCGACTTACTACTCACAGTGTAGTAAATTTTGTATACAAAACCCCAACATACAGGCAGTAATTGAAGAATTACAAAGACTCAATCACTGCTAAATTACATTGTAAAATAGTTAAGGTTTTGTAAAAATTGTTAACAAAAAGGAGATTACTCACATTGCTGTCTTAGATTTTTCGTAAGGGTTTCCTAGTGACAATCTATAATTTACACAAATGCACATGCGTTAGTATAATAACCCATTTTAACATTAGTAATACCCTTCCCGAGACAGCATTCCAACGACTACGTCGGGCAGAACCACGACAGCCGTTACGGAACCCTAGATCAATCGGACATCGTATCTAATACGTATCCAGGGGTTATAATACTTACAACGGAGCAGAACTTCGCTATTTAGGGGGTATAATACCCGAGTATAAAGCCTACTATTCAGAATTTAGAGAAAAGAAATGTTCGTGAGCGAATTCCGAATGAAATCCGATGGCCTGCTTATATAGGGCCTGATTCTGTCTTTCTCGCAGCCCGCGTAAAACAAGGACAGGGGTTACGCGGCCCACGTCAACCCTGGCCAAACGTGTAGCTCGTCCGGGTCACTGCCTAACCTCGCCACGATGATGACACGTGTCATCACCGGGCTGCGCCACTATCTTGATCTCACGCGGCCCGCGTAAGCTAACAGGGGTCTTACGCAGCCCGCCTAAACTTAAAAAATCAACGAAATCAGGTTTTAACCCTTAAACCGCCCGCGTAAGGTTGGGGTGGGGTCTACGCGGCCCGCCTCAACTTAATTTTTCTTGTTTTTCATTTATTTTTAATGCTATATTGTATTTCGGGCTACGGGTGTATTTAAGGACATATAAGGCTATTTTAAAAATATTTTGGGGTGTCAGAAAATAATTGAAGGTGTTGGTTTATTTAGGATTGTTACATCATCCCCACCTTGTTTTAGAGCTCGTCCTCGAGATCTACTGGAACAAGTGTGGATATTTCTTTTGCATTTCTGACTCAAGCTCCCATGTGTACTCGGGTCCTCTTTTGGAGTCCCACTTCACTTTGACCAGAACTAGTCTTTTGTGCTTGAGATTCTTGACTTTCCTGTCTTCAATCTGTAGAGGCCTTTCTACAAACTTGAGTTGTTCTTTTACCTCTATATCCTTAAGAGGTACTATTAGCGATTCATCAGCTAAACATTTCTTGAGATTAGATACATGAAACACATCATGTATTCCTGCCATTTCCTCTGGCAGTTGTAGCTGATAGACTACAGGTCCTATTCTTCTAATAATCTCAAAAGGTCCAATATACCTGGGACTTAGCTTCCCTCGTTTGATGAATCTTACTACTCCTTTCCAAGGAGAGACCTTCAACAATACTTTGTCTCCTATTTGAAATTCCAATGGCTTGCGTCGGTTATCGGCATAGCTCTTCTGTCGATCACGTGCTGCTTTCAGTCGTTCCTTGACTTGAATAATCTTGTCGGTTGTTTCTTGTACTATCTCAGGTCCAGATAATTGTTTTTCCCCAATTTCTGCCCAACAGACTGGGGTTCGGCACTTTCGTCCATAAAGTGCTTCGAATGGTGCAACATTGATACTTGTGTGATAACTATTATTATAAGAAAATTATATTAAAGGTAAGTGATCGTCCCAATTACCTCCGAAATCAATTACACAAGCTCTAAGCATGTCTTCCATTGTTTGAATTGTCCTTTCGCTTTGTCCGTCCGTTTGAGGATGATAAGTTGTGCTCAAATTTAACTTGGTTCCCATGGATTTTTGGAAACTTGACCAAAAATGAGAGGTAAAGCGACTATCTCTATCAGAAACAATTCATAAGGGAATTCCATGTAATGAAACAATTTCATTTACATACAATTTAGCTAGCTGTTCCATACTGAAAGTTTCCTTCACTGGTAGGAAATGAGCTGACTTGGTTGGCCTATCTACAATCACCCAGATTGTATCATTACTTTTCCTTGTTTTGGGTAATTTAGTAACAAAATCCATTGTTATTAATTCCCATTTCCATACTGACATTTCTAATTGCTGTAACAAACATGAGGGTTTCTGGTGTTCAGCTTTAACTTGTGAACAAGTTAAACATTTAGAAACATAGGCTGCTATGTCTTTCTTCATTCCTATCCACCATAAATTTTTCCTTAAATCCTGATACATTTTATCACTTCCTGGATGCATCGTATACTTATACTTATGGGCTTCTTCTAATATACGATGACGTAGGTTTCCTAATTTAGGTATCAACATTCTCTTTTTATGGAATCTCCAAATTCCATCTGTTCCTTGTTCTAGTTCCTTAATCATACCTTTTAGTTTTTCAGCATCATCCTTGATTACTGATTCTTGTGCTTTTCTGATTTGATCATTTAAATCTACTTGTATATTTAATTTAAGAGAACGTACCCTTTTTGGCTTTTCATGATACTTTCGGCTTAAAGCATCTGCCACTACATTAGCTTTTCCTTCATGATACTGGATATCACAATCATAATCACTAAGCATCTCCATCCAGCGTCTTTGTCTCATATTCAACTCTTTCTGCCCGAAAACATACCTTAAACTCTTATGATCAGTGAATACGGTAAACTTACTACCATAAAGGTAATGTCTCCAAATCTTAAGGGCAAAAATTATAGCTCCTAATTCTAGATCATGGGTTGAATAATTCTCTTCATGATTCTTAAGTTGTCGAGACGTATATGCTATAACCTTTTGGCGTTGCATTAATATACATCCATAACCTAATTTAGAAACGTCACAATAGACTACAAAGTCTTCAATTCCTTCTGGTAATGCTAGTATGGGTGTATTAGTTAATCTTTGCTTAAGAATTCTAAAAGCTTCTTCTTGTTTTGGTCCCCATTCAAACTTAATGGATTTACAGGTTAACTTAGTTAAAGGAATGGTTATTCTAGAGAAATCTCAAATAAATCTTCTATAATAACCGGCCAATCCTAAGAAACTTCTAACCTCGGTTGGTGACTCAGGGGTTTTCCATTTGGTAATCGCCTCGATCTTTGTTGGATCCACATGAATTCCTTCATGATTGACTAAGTGTCCAAGAAATTGTACTTGTTCTAACCAAAACTCGCACTTTAAAAATTTAGCGTAAAGCTTTTCCTTTCTTAATAGGCTTAAAAGTGCGTGCGAATGCTTTGCATGATCCTCTTTATTCTTAGAGTAAATTAGAATATCATCTATGAAGACGATTATGAATTTATCCAAATATGGCTTACATATTCGGTTCATCATATCCATAAATGCACCTGGGGCATTGGTTAAACCAAATGGCATGACAGTAAATTCATAATGGCCATACCTTGTTCTGAATGCGGTTTTAGGAATATCCTCTTCCTGTACCTTTAATTGATGATATCCTGACCTTAAATCGATTTTAGAGAAAAATCGAGCTCCTTGCAGTTGATCGAACATATCATCGATTCTCAGTAATGGGTACCGATTCTTAATCGTGACTTTGTTCAATTCACGGTAATCAATGCA
This sequence comes from Helianthus tuberosus, assembly GCA_030545235.1. Lineage (NCBI taxonomy): Eukaryota > Viridiplantae > Streptophyta > Magnoliopsida > Asterales > Asteraceae > Helianthus > Helianthus tuberosus. The sequence goes on from CM060362.1 coordinate 11,261,328, forward strand.
CATACGCATTGATCCGTCCTTCTTTTTAACGAACAGTATCGGCGCTCCCCATGGCGACGAACTTGGCTGTATGAATCCTTTTTCCAGCAATTCATCTAATTGTTTCTTTAGTTCCAGCATTTCGGCTGGTGCCAAACGGTAAGGTGATTTGGCAATTGGTGTTGTTCCTGGTAGCAGGTGAATTCTGAATTTGACTTCTCTGTCTGGTGGTAGTCCTGGTAATTCTTCTGGAAATACATCTGGAAATTGAGACACTACTGGAATGTCTTTTAGTTCTTTTCCTTTAGTGTTAGTGATTATGGAAATCAAATACACTATAGAACCTTTCCTTATATAACTTGCAGTTTTCATCACAGAGATGAATTTTGTGGATCTAAAGGGCTTATTTCCTTTACTTGTGATCTTTTCACCTTTTGGTGAATTTACTTGGATTGACTTTTGATCACATAAAATACTGGCTTTATTGGCTATTAACCAATCCATTCCTAAAACGACATCAAATCCTGCCAGATTCATTGGGTAAAGGTTTGCCCTAAACTTTTGATTTAAAATTTCTATTCTTGCTTCCTGCAAGATTTCAGAAATCCTAACAGTTTCTCCATTAGCTGTCTCTACTAGGCATTCTTGTGGTAGTTTAGTTAATGACTGATTTAAAAGTTTGCAAAACGAAGTATTAATAAAACTTTGGTTTGCACCAGAGTCAAATAATACTTTAGCAAAAACACCATTAACTAAAAACGTACCAGCTATCACATCTGGAATCATCTTGGCTTCATCTGCAGTCAGAACAAATGCTCTAGCATTTTTAGTGTTCTTGTTGTTTGCTGCTGGAGCTAGTTTTGGACAGTTTGTCTTAATGTGACCCTTTTCTCCATAATTGTAGCATAATCCATTACTGGATTTTCTCCTGTAATCTTCTTCATTGTGTCTTGGCATCTTGCAATAATTGCAAAGAGTAGAGCATTTTCCTGAATGCTTTTTCTTGCAGACCTTGCAGAATGGTGCAGAGGTAGAACCCATATTCCTACGGTTGTAATTCCTAGAATGGAATTCTTGAGTAAGCCTTTGGGTTAGGTTTCTCCTCTGTTCTTCTTCTCTAGTACGGATTAATTCATCTGTCAAGGTATTTGCTAGTTCTACAACTTCTTCTACAGTTTGAGGTCTAGCTGCCTTGACTACATGTCTAATTTCTCCGATTAATCTCCAGATGTAACGGGAGATTAATACTGGCTCAGGTGATGCAAGGGTTGGCACTATTCTAGCATATTTAAAGAATGTAGTATTATACCCCTTACTATCTACCCCTGTCATTCTTAAGTTTAGGAACTTATTTGCTATCTGTTCTTTTTCATTGGGAGGGCAGAATTTCCTTTCTACCATATTCTTAAATTCCTCCCATTCCATGTTGTAAACCCTATCACTTCCTCTTGATTAGAGGATAGTGTTCCACCATTCCAAGGCTGAGTTCTTAAACAGATTAGAAGCAAACATTATTTTGTCTTCTTCAGCACACTTGCTTATTTTTAAAACAGCCTCAGTCTTCTCTATCCAGCGTAGAGCTGCAATGGGTCCTTCATTGCCCGAGAATTCTATTGGTTTGCAGGACCAGAATTCCTTGTAAGAACAAACGTAAGACACGGTTCTTCTTCTTTTGGGAATGGGCACTTGAAGTACGGGTCCATTGTTCACGCTGTTTTCTGGTTCAATTGGTCGCTTACTGCTATGCTTACTTTTATTATTCGCTTCTTGAACTGTTTGATTAATAAATGGCATTGCATCTATAATTCCTTGTGCCACTATGTGTTGGACGGCACTATTATCCATTTGGTTTCCATTGTTATTGATGCTCGGATTCTCATTAACCACGTTAATGTTACTCTGGTTATCGTTATTCAGATTTCCTTGATTTCCTTCGTCGGCCATCTGAATTTTAAACATTTACCCTGTATTAATATCACAAAATAATATTAATATAGTAAATCACATGACACGCATTTTTGCCAAACGCGTCGATCATTGCGATTTTACTCTATTCATATATTATTATGCATCTATTACATACCAGTACTGAAATAAAAATTACAATACCAACTGAAATAGAGTTACACTAATAGTAGTAGGCATCCATACACACATATTTTATTTTATTATTTTATTATTATTATTACTACTACCGTTTTACCATTACATTCACGGGTATGGATTCATCCAGAAATCCATATTGCGCTCGTCGTATTTCCATACGAGTCGCTCTCCCACCTGTCTCATCTGTTCACTACTTTCTAAAATTTCCTCACCAAAAGTCCTAAATTCTTGTACGTTTTCTGCACTCATTGAGTGTCACACCCCCAAAATCCACCTGCGGAATACTACCGCTTGGAGGCGTGACTGACCAGGATCCAGCCACCAATCATATTGAACAAGCAAGCAAGTAATTATAAAAGTTCAACCAATACAATTGGTGTCCAAACAAAACATAATTTAAGTTACAAGCGGAAGCATAACGTTTAAAAACCAAAACATAAGTTTAACTGTTTCAAAGTTTAACATGGCACACCGCTGTCCATGTCCCACAACGACTCTCTTCCATGCAAGCTCCAGCTAAGTACCTATTGTCCTGCAAAGCATGTAGTAACGAGTCAACAACAAGTTGAGTGAGTTCACGGTTGGGTGTTCATTTTTAAGTTGTTCCAAAAACAGTTTCCTTTAACTGGCATCCTGCCGTGGGGGTTACCCCATCGTTGAAAACGTGATTCGTTTACCCATTTATTCTGGCAATACAGCCGTGGGGGCTACCCCATGTTAGTTATCTGACATTTCGGCCGTGGGGGCTACCCCATGTATACACTAGACTCGTTACCATATCGACTGCTGACTGTAGTCATGTTTATATGCCCTGAACTGTCAATGTCTATCATCATTGACGTGCCAAGATCCATTAGTTCACGCCCGTCCTCTGCGGCACGGTGTGAGGCTTGTCAGACCTAAATAGCGCTATCTAACTAATGACCCGCTCGCCATTGGCCCGACGATTAAGTCGATATGAAAAGGAGGGACTTCGTGATAGAGTTTTGGTCTAGTACGAGTTAACTGTCCATGAGGACGAGGAATTATATTCCTGAACCAATACTGTCCTACCCAAGAAAGGACGAGGAATCCATGTTCCTTAACCCCCATTCCCAACCCCTGAGAATCCCATGCTTTGTAGAGGGTGTGAACTCACCTCGGTTTGCTCGGCAGATACACAGAAAGGTCAATCAAGCTATATTGTGGTCAACCACGTCCTAACATAGTTGTACCACACAAGTCAGGTTCGTATTCAGGTAGTGCACGTATGTTTTCTACACACATTTGCATACACGTATTGATCATGGCACACACGTATAAATACTTCAGTTAATCAACAGGGCTCAACCACGTCTAAAAGCCTCATCTACGTAAATAAGCAAAGTCCAAGTATACGCCCCAAATAGTTGGGCTCGTAATAGCATGTAAATCCAAAACAGTGTGCACGTGAATATGGTCTCGAGTCGAGACTAGAGGTCCCGAGTCGAGACTGTGCGGTCTCGAGTTGTAGCCTACAAGTTCTCGAGTCGCAACTGAGGAGGTCTCGGGTCATAAGTTCATCACTCGAAATTAGGCGATCTCGAGTCACGTCTCGAGTCGCAACCAGACTCGCAACCATGATCTCGAGTCATGCTGTTTTTGTGCTGATGTGGTGTGGTCTCGAGTCGAGACTAGGGGTTCTCGACTCGCAACCTGTGTCGCAACCGTGGATCTCGAGTTGTCATCTACATGGTCTCGAGTCGAGACCAAGGGTCTCGACTGGCACACCTGCTAATAGCCGGCATTTGTACTAGCCAATAGGATTTCAATTTCATGATCTTGTACTATCCAATGACAATGCACAAACATGTTTCTTTGTCTAACAATTAACCGAAATGGATCAAACTACAAGTTTTTCAAATATTCAATGCACCTTCAATACATATTCATGTTGTTCATCATTAGAGCTTTCATCTTGCACACTTGATTAATCAAAATGAGCATAAACCACAATAGTCACGCAACCTAGTTATTCTCCTTAGTTCCTATATCCAACATATCCGATCAATACATGCATCTATAAGATTTATCATCAACATTAAACCATTTTTATGTTATCTAATACACATCATACATATCAAACATGAACATGTGCACTCCTAATCAACAAACACCTTTATCATACATGAACAATAGTCATAATGCATATTATCACATAATCAACACTTTAAGCATGCATATACATATGTTTGCAAAGAAATCACTAACCGGTTCAAGTATGGGTTCAAAGGTGTGGAGTAGTAACGAATGAGGCTTCCAAATGGGTGTGTACGAGCCGATCCGAGAGTCCCTTGTGTCCCTTGTGGTCGCCGGTTTGATCCGAGAGAAAAGGAGAGGAGATGTGATGTTTGATCTCTAGGGTTTTAGTGAGAGAGAATGTAGGAGTGTGTGTTTAGGTTGCCCAAAAATGGCAAGGTTGGTCATCAATCAATGTTATATACTCGTTCCATGTTGATGCACCCTAATGGGCTTTCGGGTGGACTAAATGAGGTGCATGGCCCAATCTGGCCCAACTGTTCCACTGTTCACTCGAGACCAAGCGGTCTCGAGTCGGGTCCTTGTGTTTTGGTTCCGGTTCACTACCTACGCACTTGTATAAACTATACTATATACGTACACATTAATAACACAAAGCACATTAAGATAATTCATAACTTTCATCAGCTAATATATAAACACATAACGTTCCAGCATGCTACATCAAGATACAATGACGGGTTCTAAACTATGAGTTGTCACATTATCCCCAAGTTGAAAGAAATTTCGTCCCGAAATTTGGTAAGTACTCACTGAGGAAGCTAGTTAAGTTGTATGGTTTTCACTGGTTTTCCTGGGGTGTCACATCCTCCCCCCGTTGATCTGGAATTTCGTCCCGAAATTCCGTAGCTTCAGCCTCAGTAGTGGTTGTACCGTTTGCGAATAGTTGGGGATACTTTTGTTTCATCTGATCTTCGCGTTCCCAGGTGAACTCTGTGCCGCGATGTGAGTTCCAACGAACTCGAACGAGAGGTATTCTAGTGTTCTTGAGGACCTTAACATCCCGGTCCGTGATTTCAACTGGTTCCTCGACGAATCGTAACTGCTCGTCGATGGTGAGTTCCTTCAAAGGAACTACGAGGGTCTCATCTGACAGACACTTCTTCAGATTCGACACGTGGAAAACGTTGTGAACTGCACTGAGTTCTGCTGGTAAGTTTAGTCTGTAGGCCACCCTGCCTATTTTCTCGATGATTTCAAAAGGTCCGATGTATCGTGGGTTAAGTTTGCCTCGTTTTCCAAAACGAACCACACCCTTCCAGGGTGAAACTTTGAGTAGTACCCGCTCCCCAACCTGGAGCTCTAGTGGTTTCCTGCCCTTATCGGCGTAGACTTTCTGGCGGTCACGAGCTGCCGCCATGCGTTGTCGTATTTGAGCAATTCGTTCGGTTGTGTCTACCACATGTTCTGGACCAGTGATCTGACTATCCCCCACCTTTGCCCAGCAAAGAGGTGACCGGCATTTACATCCGTACAATGCCTCAAACGGAGCAGCTTTAATGCTGGTGTGGTAGTTGTTATTGTACAAGAATTCGACAAGTGGCAGATGCTTTTCCCAGCTGTTGCCAAAGTCGATTACACATGCACGAAGCATGTCTTCTAAGGTTTGAATAGTGCGCTCAGACTGCCCGTCCGTCTGAGGGTGATATGCCGTGCTCATGTCTAATCGTGAGCCAAAGGATTTGTTCATTGCTTGCCACAACTCTGAAGTAAAGCGTGCATCACGATCTGAGATAATAGAGGTGGGCACCCCGTGCCTCGAAACAACTTCCTTGAGATATACTTCTGCTAGAGTGGAGAATTTATCCGTTTCCTTGATAGCCAAGAACTGAGCAGACTTTGTGAGTCGATCCACGATCACCCAGATAGTATCGTTACCACGTTGAGATCTAGGCAGGCCAGTAACAAAATCCATGGAAATTTGCTCCCATTTCCATTGTGGTATCTCTGGTTGTTGAAGTGGGCCTGAGGGTTTCTGGTATTCCGACTTGACTCTCGCACAAGTCAAGCACTTGCTAACGTAAGTTGCTATGTGGGCCTTCATGCTAGGCCACCAATATGTAGTTTTGATATCATGGTACATTTTATCCGAACCAGGATGTACCGAGTAACGAGACTTGTGTGCCTCATCCATCACAAGCTCTCGTAGGTTGTCATAGAGTGGGACCCAAATGCGTCCCGTTACGTAGTAAGCACCGTCTTCCTTCTGTTCTAGGCGTTGCCTTGAGCCGCGTAGGGCTTCAGCCCTGACGTTTTCTGGTTTCAATGCTTCTATCTGAGCAGCTCGTATTTGGGAAGGAAGACTAGAATGTATAGTGAGTTGCAAAGCTCGCACGCGTTTAGGCGCGGTGTCCTTTCGACTGAGGGTGTCAGCCACAACATTGGCTTTGCCCGGGTGATACCTGATCGAGCACTCGTAGTCATTCAGTAGCTCGACCCATCGTCGTTGTCGCATATTCAGTTCCTTCTGCTTGAAGATATGCTCGAGGCTCCTGTGGTCGGTGTAGATGGCGCACTTGGTACCGTACAGGTAATGTCGCCATATCTTAAGTGCAAAAACAACAGCTCTCAGCTCTAAGTCGTGCGTAGTGTAGTTTCTTTCATGAACTTTGAGTTGGCGTGAGGCGTAGGCTATAACTTTATCTCGTTGCATCAATACACAACCAAGACCTTGAATTGATGCGTCGCAGTAAACCACAAAATCGTCTGTGCCCTCTGGCAGTGAAAGGATAGGTGCGCTGCAAAGTCTATCCTTTAAATGCTGAAATGCTGATTCCTGTGCACTTCCCCAGCGATAAACAACGCCCTTCTGCGTTAGTGAGGTGAGAGGCTGTGCAATCTTAGAAAAATCCTTTATGAATCTCCGGTAGTAACCTGCCAAACCCAAGAATTGGCGAATTTCCGTTGGCGTACGAGGTGCAGGCCAGTTCTTAATCGAGTCTACTTTGGACGGATCAACGTGAATCCCATCCTTGTTTACCACGTGGCCTAGGAAATGGACTTCACGAAGCCAGAAGTCGCATTTCGAGAACTTGGTGTAAAGCTGTTCCTTCCGAAGGAGTTCCAAAATAAGTCGTAGATACTGCTCGTGTTCCTCCTGACTCTTAGAATAGATCAGGATGTCGTCGATGAAGACTATAACAAACTTGTCCAGGTAAGGTTTGCACACTCGATTCATCAAATCCATGAAAATCGCAGGTGCGTTTGTCAGCCCAAAAGGCATGACCAAAAACTCATAGTGTCCATAACGAGTTCTAAAAGCTGTTTTGGAGACGTCCTCTTCTCGGACTCTCAGCTGGTGATATCCCGATCTCAAATCAATCTTTGAATAGTAGCTCGACCCTTGCAGCTGGTCGAACAAGTCGTCAATGCGTGGTAGAGGATAGCGATTCTTCACCGTCACCTTGTTGAGTTCACGATAGTCGATACACATTCTAAAGGTACCGTCTTTCTTCTTCACAAATAACACTGGAGCTCCCCAGGGCGATGAACTAGGACGAATAAAACCCTTATCCAAGAGTTCTTGTAGTTGCGTAGAGAGTTCTTCCAGCTCTGATGGAGCTAAACGATAAGGTGCATGAGCTATAGGCGCAGCTCCAGGAGCTAGTTCAATCTGAAACTCGACTTGGCGATGAGGCGGAAGGCCAGGTAATTCCTCAGGAAATACCTCCGGATAGTCGCGTACAATTGGAAAATCTTCTATCTTCTTCTCTTTCTCCGAGGTGTCAGTAACAAGAGCTAAATTGGCAGTGTGGCCCTTTCGCAAGCACTTCTGGGCTTTAAGGAAAGAGATGACGTTCTCAACAGCACTCCTCTTGTCGCCACGAATCATGAGAGGTTCATTGCCTGAACCAGGAATACGAACAATCTTCTTGTTGCAAAGAATCTCTGCTCGGTGTTGGGATAACCAATCCATCCCAATGACAACGTCGAAACTATCCAAGACGATAGGAATAAGGTCGATAGAGAAGGTCTGGTTCGCGAGAATAAGTTTACAACCCTTGACTACGTGTGCGGCCTCTAAACTCTTACCATTTGCTAGCTCTACAGTGTGCTTGTTATTCAAAGGTGTTGGAATACGCTTAAGCATTCGACTAACTTCTAGTGACACGTAGCTAGTATCGGCACCCGAATCAAATAAAACTGTAACATAAAAATCGTCGAGAAGGAACTTACCCGTCACAACGTTGGGGTCATTCCTTGCTTCACCTTGGCCAATCACGAACACCCGCCCCCTGGCACCATTGTTGTTGTTGTTCCCATTGTTACCATTCCCCTGATTATTGTTGTTGTTGTTGTTGTTGTTCTGGTTCCTGTTCAGTTGGGGACAATCTTTCTTGAAGTGGCCTTCAGCTCCACACTGAAAGCACCCTTTGTTGATTCCTTGCTGGTGCTGCTGCTGTTGCTGGTTCTGTGGGGCCTGTTGTTGACGATTCTGGTTTGCGGGGTACAAGCTTCTGCAATCCTTGGTGGCGTGACCTGGCTTGTTGCACCGATGACAGTTACCCCTGGTGCATGGCCCGCTGTGGTGTAAGTTGCAGCGATTGCATTTGGGGTGATTCCCTTTGTATCCACCATGACTTTGACCACCAGATGATTGCTGACTGGGGCTCTTGTAGTCATCAGTCTTTCTCTGCTGAGACTGAGATTGCACCGAAGTTGAACCTTTGCTTGAAGCTCCATCCCATTTTCTCTTGTTGTCACTAGGAGCATCCGAAGTAGCTGTAGCACTTATACGCTTGGGTAACCTGTTCTGCTCCACCGCCTGATCAGTAAGACGGTGAGCCAACTGGACAACCTGCTGGATAGTGGCGAGGTTTGCTGAAGTCACATGACTTTGGATCTCTGGCACCAAGCCCTTGAGAAAGAGTTCAATTCGCTTAATTGGAGGGTCCACCATAGTAGGACACAATAACGCAAGCTCATTCGATCTCTTAGTATACGCCTCAATTTCTGACCCCGTCATCTTGAGGTTGTAGAACTCGACTTCCAGCTTATGAATGTCATCCCGACTGCAGTTTTCCTCCTTGATCATCTCTTTAAAGGTTTCCCATGGGGTGGCGTTGGCAGCAACCAACCCCAGCATTTGAACCTGAGCGTTCCACCATGTGAGGGCTAAACCCTCGAGAGTACCGGTAGCATACTTCACCCTGCGCGCCTCAGGGCATTCACACATTTCGAAAACTGACTCGAGCTTCTCAAACCAGTGGAGGAGACCTACAGCTCCTTCAGTGCCGCTAAAAGTAGTGGGTCGGCAGTCCATAAAGGTTTTAAAGGTGCACACAGGTGGCTGAGCATGTTGACCTATTGTGGGTGAAAGAAAGACAGAGTTAAGACAAAGGTTGGTTCACGAGAGTAGGATCTAAAGATCCTAGAATGAGTTTGGACTGCAGGATATACCTCCTGCGTGTGCAGCTGCAAGTGCCGCAGCAACTCGTTCGTTAATCAGAGCCGTCAACTGGGCTTGAGTCATGTTAACGCGTCCAGACATGATCTTCACATCAAGGGAAACATGAGTGAGAGAGGTTCGTGAAAGTGCGATGGCAGAAGGGAGTAAGCACACACGTGTTCAAGCAACAGTAGTTATACTAACCAAGCATACCATGAGCAATGTACTATGTAACTAACAAGTAGGCAATATATACGCAGATCATATCACCTAGAATGTCGAGCCTTGCATGTGGAGTGAAGCGTCGTTGTGGATCGTAGAGCACTGTACAGGTTATAGTCGGATTTTAATAAAACTATTTCCCCTTATTAAAACCAAGTTCACTATAACCAATGGCTCTGATACCAATCTGTCACACCCCCAAAATCCACCTGCGGAATACTACCGCTTGGAGGCGTGACTGACCAGGATCCAGCCACCAATCATATTGAACAAGCAAGCAAGTAATTATAAAAGTTCAACCAATACAATTGGTGTCCAAACAAAACATAATTTAAGTTGCAAGCGGAAGCATAACGTTTAAAAACCAAAACATAAGTTTAACTGTTTCAAAGTTTAACATGGCACACCGCTGTCCATGTCCCACAACGACTCTCTTCCATGCAAGCTCCAGCTAAGTACCTATTGTCCTGCAAAGCATGTAGTAACGAGTCAACAACAAGTTGAGTGAGTTCACGGTTGGGTGTTCATTTTTAAGTTGTTCCAAAAACAGTTTCCTTTAACTGGCATCCTACCGTGGGGGTTACCCCATAGTTGAAAACGTGATTCGTTTACCCATTTATTCTGGCAATACAGCCGTGGGGGCTACCCCATGTTAGTTATCTGGCATTTCGGCCGTGGGGGCTACCCCATGTATACACTAGACTCGTTACCATATCGACTGCTGACTGTAGTCATGTTTATGTGCCCTGAACTGTCAATGTCTATCATCATTGACGTGCCCAGATCCATTAGTTCACGCCCGTCCTCTGCGGCACGGTGTGAGGCTTGTCAGACCTAAATAGCGCTATCTAACTAATGACCCGCTCGCCATTGGCCCGACGATTAAGTCGATATGAAAAGGAGGGACTTCGTGATAGAGTTTTGGTCTAGTACGAGTTAACTGTCCATGAGGACGAGGAATTATATTCCTGAACCAATACTGTCCTACCCAAGAAAGGACGAGGAATCCATGTTCCTTAACCCCCATTCCCAACCCCTGGGAATCCCATGCTTTGTAGAGGGTGTGAACTCACCTCGGTTTGCTCGGCAGATACACAGAAAGGTCAATCAAGCTATATTGTGGTCAACCACGTCCTAACATAGTTGTACCACACAAGTCAGGTTCGTATTCAGGTAGTGCACGTATGTTTTCTACACACATTTGCATACACGTATTGATCATGGCACACACGTATAAATACTTCAGTTAATCAACAGGGCTCAACCACGTCTAAAAGCCTCATCTACGTAAATAAGCAAAGTCCAAGTATGCGGCCCAAATAGTTGGGCTCGTAATAGCATGTAAATCCAAAACAGTGTGCACGTGAATATGGTCTCGAGTCGAGACTGAGGAGGTCTCGGGTCATAAGTTCATCACTCGAAATTAGGCGATCTCGAGTCACATCTCGAGTCGCAACCAGACTCGCAACCATGATCTCGAGTCATGCTGTTTTTGTGCTGATGTGGTGTGGTCTCGAGTCGAGACTAGGGGTTCTCGACTCGCAACCTATGTCGCAACCGTGGATCTCGAGTTGTCATCTACATGGTCTCGAGTCGAGACCAAGGGTCTCGACTGGCACACCTGCTAATAGCCGGCATTTGTACTAGCCAATAGGATTTCAATTTCATGATCTTGTGTACTATCCAATGACAATGCACAAACATGTTTCTTTGTCTAACAATTAACCGAAATGGATCAAACTACAAGTTTTTCAAATATTCAATGCACCTTCAATACATATTCATGTTGTTCATCATTAGAGCTTTCATCTTGCACACTTGATTAATCAAAATGAGCATAAACCACAATAGTCACGCAACCTAGTTATTCTCCTTAGTTCCTATATCCAACATATCCGATTAATACATGCATCTATAAGATTTATCATCAACATTCAACCATTTTTATGTTATCTAATACACATCATACATATCAAACATGAATACGTGCACTCCTAATCAACAAACAGCTTTATCATACATGAACAATAGTCATAATGCATATTATCACATAATCAACACTTTAAGCATGCATATACATATGTTTGCAAAGAAATCACTAACCGGTTCAAGTATGGGTTCAAAGGTGTGGAGTAGTAACGAATGAGGCTTCCAAATGGGTGTGTACGAGCCGATCCGAGAGTCCCTTGTGTCCCTTGTGGTCGCCGGTTTGATCCGAGAGAAAAGGAGAGGAGATGTGATGTTTGATCTCTAGGGTTTTAGTGAGAGAGAATGTAGGAGTGTGTGTGTAGGTTGCCCAAAAATGGCAAGGTTGGTCATCAATCAATGTTATATACTCGTTCCAAGTTGATGCACCCTAATGGGCTTTCGGGTGGACTAAATGAGGTGCATGGCCCAATCCGGCCCAACTGTTCCACTGTTCACTCGAGACCAAGCGGTCTCGAGTCGGGTCCTTGTGTTTTGGTTCCGGTTCACTACCTACGCACTTGTATAAACTATACTATATACGTACACATTAATAACACAAAGCACATTAAGATAATTCACAACTTTCATCGGCTAATATATAAACACATAACGTTCCAGCATGCTACATCAAGATACAATGACGGGTCCTAAACTATGAGTTGTCACATTGAGGGTGCAGGTTCTAGGACTGGGTTCGGAATCTGGGGTGCAGGTTCCTGGTGTGGGGGTGTAGGTGCCTGAAATTGGTAAGGATCTTCTAAAATTTCCCTAATGTATTCATCGTGGAAATAGGGATCTAATGGGTCCAAACCTAGGTAAGCTCCTACGTTCTGCATGGGCGTGTCTTCATATATCGGGTAGCGTTGCACATAGTCCTTAACGTCATCCCACCAGGGATCATAATTTGGGTCTAAGGGATTTGGTGCTGGTACCCTAGGTATTTCTTCCGGATTGAAGTCATGCATCTCTACTTGGTTTTCAGGGTTTTCTATCTCCATGGGTTGGTCAGGGATTGGCAGTTGTGGTTGGGGTGCTATTATTTGCTCCAGATTAGGGTCAGCTGCAGTGGTGGCTAAGATATGGATGTTGGCTATACCCCTATTTATCATATCCTGGGTATAGGCACCTGTCTCTCTCTTGGCTGCTGCTAGTGCTCTCTTGTCTTGTAACTTTTTCATACGCTTCCTACGCTCATGTGCCCCTCGACTAAACCATCCCCACTTTTTTCTGAGGAAATGGCTCTTCTGAATGAGCCTTAAACACAAAGATTCCTTCTTCCGTATCAGCAGAGTACCCTGAGAGGGCAGGCTGAGAAGAGGAGGTTCCTTCGCTTCTAGGCGAACCAGACAATTGACGACACACGTCAGAAGGTCCTTGGTCGCTCATACTGTAAACTAACAGATAGTCAAATAACACATAACAATAAATACAGTCATGCATGTATTTCCGTAATTTATTTCCTAACACTTTTACATTTTGATGTCAGCAGAACACCTCTGTGGCTGAATCAGTGGCTTAGCTCTGATACCACCTCCTGTCGCAACCCCCGATCCCTGGTTCCCGGAAACGGGCGGCCGCGAGACAGTTTCGGTGGTATCGCGTATTGTCTAATTTGGCAGCGGAAATTTTCATCAGGACCGTAGTTAGGAAATATTTATCAGAGTAAATACCACATTTTCATAACATTAAACAAATGGGTTAAAACCCAAGTTCATAGTACACATGTTTTCATAGGAATAAATCTCATTTTATTTAATAAAAACATTTATTTTATTCTAGGTAACTTTATTACCACTTTTCCAAGCCTTCATTGCTGTCCAGCTGGCTTCTATTTGACTTTCACATTTTGTTACCTGAAACGCATTTTAAAAGCATTTATCAGTGGAAAATACTGGTGAGTGAATCCCGGTTTAATCAAGAAACATTAATTTAATTTAAACAGTATTGAGAGCGATTACAATGTTTATATCTACACAATTACTCCATTAGTACTGTCAATCCTGGCTTGTGGGGTCATATTACACATTGGCTAACTCATTGTTCGATGGTAACGTTTTGTCATCCCGACTTACTACTCACAGTGTAGTAAATTTTGTATACAAAACCCCAACATACCGGCAGTAATTGAAGAATTACAAAGACTCAATCACTGCTAAATTACATTGTAAAATAGTTAAGGTTTTGTAAAAAGTGTTAACAAAAAGGAGATTACTCACATTGCTGTCTTAGATTTTTCGTAAGGGTTTCCTGGTGACAATCTATAATTTACACAAATGCACACGCGTTAGTATAATAACCCATTTTAACATTAGTAATACCCTTCCCGAGATGGCATTCCAACGACTACGTCGGGCAGAACCACGGCAACCGTTACGGAACCCTAGATCAATCGGGCAGCGTATCTAATACGTATCCAGGGGTTCTAATACTTACAACGGAGCAGAACTTCGCTATTTAGGGGGGTATAATACCCGAGTATAAAGCCTACTATTCAGAATTTAGAGAAAAGAAATGTTCGTGAGCGAATTCCGAATGAAATCCGATGGCCTTCTTATATAGGGCCTGATTCTGTCTTTCTCGCGGCCCGCGTAAAACAAGGACAGGGGTTACGCGGCCCGCGTCAACCCTGGTGAAACGTGTAGCTCGTCCGGGTCACTGCCTAGCCTCGCCACGATGATGACATGTGTCATCACCGGGCTGCGCCACTATCTTGATCTCACGCGGCCCGCGTAAGCTAACGGGGGTATTACGCGGCCCGCCTAAACTTAAAAAATCAACGAAATCAGGTTTTAACCCTTAAACCCCCCGCGTAAGGTTGGGGTGGGGTCTACGCGGCCCGTCTCAACTTAATTTTTCTTGTTTTTCATTTATTTTTAATGCTATATTGTATTTCGGGCTTGGTTTTCACATACGAGGTGTATTTAAAGACATATAAGGATATTTTAAAATATTTTGGGGTGTCGGAAAATAATCGAAGGTGTTAGTTTATTTAGGATTGTTACAGGATGTTCGGTGGCACTAAAGAATGGAGGAAAATAGTTTAAATGTGTTCAAAGGTGGATATTTGAAAATTTCAAATAGTTGATTTCACTATCAGAATCCGTATCCAAAATTTTAGATATTTGAAGATATCTGAAATTTCGGATAAGTGTACGGATAGTGAAACAGATATCCTAAATCTGGAATATATATATATATATATATATATATATTATTTATTTTTTTAATAACCGAAATTTCTAATTATTGTTCATTATTTAACAATTTTTAAAATATATTTTGGAGAATTTCGGACATCCAACATATGCAAAACTTTTCATAATTCGGATTCGGAATTTTGAATAATTCGGGTTCGGTTTAGGATTCGTATTTTTTCACACCTCTAATTACAACGTGTTTGATGATTGTATCTTCGTTTCCACTCGTTCAGAAGTCCGCTTCAAAAGACTCTACTTTTTTTTTGAACAGCAAAACACTTTATATATATATATAAAGGCCAGCCAGAAGCTGAGGAAACAAACGGAAAAAGAAAAACTACAAACCGGAACAAAACACATAACCGATTACAGCATAACAGAAATGTCAAACAGTCTCCAGTTGTCCCAGGTCGGCTGTTTCAGCTTCGAACGAGATCTTAACCACAGAAGAACATCGTCTTTCACTTGCTCCATGATTGTTGTAACTGTAATAAAGAGGCCATCGAAAATGATAGCGTTTCTAGCTTTCCAAATTCTCCAAACAGTCGCCATTGCCACGGTATAAACGACCCGTTTCCATTTGGAATTCCCCGGCTGATTTTGAATGTAATGAAACAGATC
Source organism: Helianthus tuberosus (assembly GCA_030545235.1). Lineage (NCBI taxonomy): Eukaryota > Viridiplantae > Streptophyta > Magnoliopsida > Asterales > Asteraceae > Helianthus > Helianthus tuberosus. Next base: position 11,276,868 of record CM060362.1, read on the forward strand.
CTTGATAGTTGAAACATCAATCGGATAGTTAATACGCATCCATCTCAAGACGCTCCACCAGATGCTTCGCGACCAAATACAGTTAAAGAAAAGATGATTTGGATCTTCCGCGCCTATACCGCAACGGGGGCAGCAGCAATCAGGCAATGGAACACCCCTTCTAACCAAACCGACTTTAGAAGCAATCTTGCCGATCAGAGCTCTCCATATAAGGTAATTGATTTTCGGGGGGGGGGGGGCAACTGTTCCATTCGAAAACCACACGGTTGTTGCTGGGATTTTCATTAGCCAACTCCATATCCAGCCGTACTTGTTTGATCGAAAAACCTCCATTCTGATCCGATCTCCATTTCCACCCTCCGCCAGTAGCAACCAGGTTGTCTTTCAGCTTAACCCCAATTTTTTCCAAAGCTACATCGACCGAACCAATATCTTTCCATAAACCCGGGATTGATTTCTTTATCGGAATGTAAGGCGTTGGAGAAGCACCGTTTCCCCTATGAATCGCTCCCACAACTAAGGCCCACAGCTCATTCGGATTAGATAAAAATCTCCACCACCATTTCGAGAGCATTGCAAGGTTAAAGGTATAAATCCCACCAAGACCTATGCCTCCCAATTTTTTCGATTTCAACATAAAATCCCATTGGATCCAACGTAACTTATGACCCTTCACCGTTTCCCCCCAAACAAAATCTCTTCTTATCTTCTCCATTTTTTGAATAATACACTTAGGAGCGGCAAACAAAGAAAGGAAATAAGAAGGAACACTCCCAAGGACCGATTTGGCCAATGTCATGCGGCCCGCAAAAGAGAGATGCCTCGCTTTCCATTTAGAGAGTTTAGCCGAGAATTTATCAAGCATCGGTTTCCAAAATTTGGCTCTTTTCATGTTAACTCCTACGGGGATACCTAAATACGAGAAAGGAAAGGAAAGGAACCTGCCTCGTAATTAGCCATCCTCGCAAAAGCATTAACCGCCGATGAAGGCACACCCACTCCATATAACTTACTTTTCCCACGATTAACTTTCAGACCCGTCACTAAGGATAACCACCTTAGGATACGATTTAAAGCCAAAATATTTTGTTCCGACCATTCCCCTATAAAGAGGACATCATCCGCATAACAGAGATGCGAAATAGTTGGACCATTATTAGGGAGCTTACAACCATGGAAAAGACCTAAATTGCAAGCCCTGTTCATAAACATTCCAACAATTTCCATAGCAATGACAAAAAGGAACGGAGAGAGCGGATCACCTTGCCTTAAGCCTCTCTTATACTTGAATTCTTTTGTTGGCGATCCGTTGACAAGAACAGATCCCATTCCCGTCATCAAACAGCCTTTAATCCACCCAATCCACTTGAGAGGGAAGTTCATCTTTTCCATTATCCTCCAAAGGAACTTCCAATTAATAGTGTCGTACGCTTTTTCGAAATCAACTTTGACAATCATCGATTTCGACTTCGCTTTCTTAGCCCAAGCCACTATTTCCCCCACAATAAGAGGGTTGTCCAAAATATTACGACCGCCGATAAAAGCTTATTGGGTCGGAGAGGATAGGAGGTTGATAACCGATTTAAGGCGGTTCGCCAAAACCTTTGCTACAATTTTATACACCGAGCCGACGAGCGAAATAGGACGGAAATAAGAGGGCTGTCCAAAAGACTCTACTTGAATGTAAAGTAGAAAAACTTTGGATAAACGGCGTGTTAGCAACATTTATTTAACTTGGATACTTGACATCTTCTTGGGACTTCCTACACGTGTGTTTGCGTGTGAGAATGGTCAATAAAAAACTCTACGTAAATGTAAAAGCTAGAAAAATTCTTATGGGCTAGTCACATAGTTTCAATTAGTCTTGTTTCTATTAGAATTAATTAAACAGATGTTCCATATGGTTTGAATAAAGTAATATTTTTAGGGTATAACGTTAAGGGCGGACCCAAGCCCAACCCAAGGTGGGCGGGTGCACCCCCGGGGAAAAGAAATTTAGTGCTAAATTTCGTCGAAAATTCCGTCCGCACCCCTTGGAATTTTTCGTCCGCACCCCTTAGGTAAAAAGTGTTATCAATTTATAATTTAAATTTGTTAGTAAACTCTTATTTAAAAAAAAATACTACCTAAATTATATAACTTTTAATACCTAACTAACTAAAACCAAATACCCATACCTTTACCCACTTATAATTCTTAACTAGCTAGCCCACTAAGTCTTAGCCCATTAACCAAACCCAACAATATTTCAAACTATAATAAAATAATGAGTAAACTGCCATTTTGGTCCCTGTGGTTTGGCCAGTTTTGCCACTTCAGTCCAAATCTCAAACTTATTACATCCAGGGCCCTGTGGTTTGCATTTTGTTGTCATTTTAGTCCAAATTTCAAATTTGACCAGATTTTTCATTAATGACCTGCTATTTTGTCCTTACCCTCAAGGGTATTTTGGTCATTTTAGAATTATTATAACTAAATATTGATTAAATCTTTTTCTATTTATGATTAAATATAATATCATCTCTCTCACAACTCTGTCCTCTTTCTCTCTCTCTCAATTCCATATCACTTCTTCAACTTTCGAATCTCCTTTAATGACAGATCCAAACCAAATCTTAGATCTTGTTCAAACCTGCAAGAAAATCAATGGGAGAGGGTCGTTTAAAACCTGAATCCGAACTACGGTGTTGGATATTTTGGATCGAGATGGGTTGATTTCGCATAAATTGTCTAGTGATTTGTGTAAGAAAATCAATAGGAGGTGTGTTAAGGATTTGTTCGCCGCCTGAAACAACTCAGATCTCAGCTCTTCAACCCCCAAAAGCCTCAAATCTGAAACCCTTGTTCACCCTCTTCAACCCTTGAAACAGTCAACAATCAGACTAAGAAATCAGAGATGATGGTAGTAGACTGCAGAGGTGCAACGATGGTGCTGCTTAACTGGATATGAAGTTCGTGGCGGCGGTGGTTGTAGCTGATGCGTAGATCCGGTGTTCACTGGATATATTTTTTTTTTTTTGCTTTATTGGTGGTGATTTTATTATTTTTGTTGATGATGGTAGTAGAAAGCAACTTCTCTGTAACATCACCAAAGTTTCATGTATATGGTTTGGATACGATTCCAGATCCGTCTCAGTTTTCGAAGGAATTTATTCATGAGGTTTTGAATCAGAGTGGAATTAAGGATAAGTTGTTAGATGCTGGTGTTGGTGCTGGTTCGAGTCGTAGGAAGTTTGATTCGGCGAATAGTACGCCGGCTAGGAGTGTTTCGAGGACTAATGTTGGTCAATTGGGGGCTTGTACTGGGCCTAGGGTTGTTCAGAGTACTGGAGAAAGGGGAGGGGGTGTTTATAGGGTTTCGAGAAGGATTTCGAGTGGAAATGGTGAGCTGGTAGCTGCTGAGGTTCCGCATTTTGAGCTTGTTGAGGATCCTTCCTTTTGGGATGACCACAATGTTCAGGTTGATTACATTATAGCCTTTAAATATTACTGGATATGAACTTCATCTTGAAAATGTATGTAAATCTTTCAATACACTACCTCCATGACAGTTATTTGGCTTAAGATTTTCTTATACTTGAGTGTATAGTGTATCTTCTTGTTATAAGAATAATAATAGTTTAATAATGACTCTGAGATGCCAAATTTGATAATTGCATCTAGTCATTCAGGTGGGATGGTGGTGGGGATGATGCGATGGTGGGGGTGGTGGTGGTGGTATTTTAGAGAGAGAGCAGAGTTGTATGTTGAGAGAGAGAGAGATATGTTGAGAGATGAGGTTGAAGATGATGATGAACAGGGGTTTTATTATAATTGTTATAATAAAGAGATAATAAATTTAAAATGACCAAAATGCCCCTGAGGGTAAAGACAAAATAGCAGGTCATTAATGAGAAATCTGGTCAAATTTGAAATTTGGACCAAAATGGCAACAAAATGCAAACCACAGGGCCCTGGATGTAAAAAGTTTAAAATTTGGACTAAAGTGGCAAAACTGGCCAAACCACAGGGACCAAAATGGCAGTTTACTCTAAAATAATTAAAGCCCAAAACCTTTAGAAATTCTCTCTCGCTTTCTCTCTCTTGCGTCCCTGCACTGCCAACGAACAACATCACCAAGCGACAACAGTCCAGCAGCCGGCGACCACCGTAATCAGCCACCATACCACCGTCGTTTGACATCAAATCTAACCGGAATCCGAACACGGGTAAGTTTCTTTGTTATTTTGATGATTTTGGTTGATATTATAGGAGAAAAAAAGGTAATAAAGTTGTTAAATAGGTTTGAAATTTTGTGTGTTTTGACGTTGTTTATGGTTGTTTAGATGATTTTTAGGGTGATTATATTGTTTATATATTTTTAGGGTGATTATGTTGTTTATATATTTTTAAGGTGATTATAACTTACGTTATGATTTCTAGGGCTTGAATAGTTGAAAATTAAAATTAAAATTGAAACATTATGTAATGGAGCGATATAACTTATGTTATATAGAGAAATAATTGCTTAAAAAATTAGTTTTAGATGATGTTTTGGATAGATTTCAAAAAATGAAAACCCGTAGGGCGTCGACGTTTTAATTATGTTTGTAACAAGGTTTGACATGTTTTTGACGATTATATAAATTTAGTTTGATGTTCGTTTGTTTTACATGACCCGACCCAACACGAACCGATTTTTTTACTTATATACCTAGGGGCCTAAAATTTTTAAAAATGTTCCGCAACTCTATGGAAAAATTGTTGGGTCCGCCACTGTATAAGGTATAAAATATGCAAGATTTGTTGATGATCAAGTGGTCATATATAAGATACCGGTACCAAGGTGGCTGGTGGTTGACCAACAAGTGGTTGAAGGTGGTTGACGTCTACAAGTTATGATATCTTTCTTTTTATACATAACATATCTTTTTTTTTTTTTTTTAAGTTGGTGTTACACCAAAAAAGTCACACCATCAATTTATTATGTTGTTAGTTCAAAGAAAGTTTAATAATAACAATTAGTCTTAGAATTTATTAGAATAAATTTAAAATATATATTTATTATTTGATGATCTTAACATTTTATGGTCGTATTCTTGATATATCTAAAACCTAGTCACTATCATCTCGACAAAAATGTTTATGACTTGTTGAACTTAACATTAAGATTCTCTAACCAAACATCAACTGCCCATAATCATACATCTTGTCAGTTTAAAGTGGATGAGGATAAGATTCTTCCTACTTATCACAAGAACCAATTCAATCACTCCATGAATTGATTGATCAACTATTGTTGTTATGCATGCATGGACTCGACAATCATAAGTGTATTATTGTATTTGTTGAAGTGGTTCACATTTTGTTCAAAACAAAGTTGGAATTTTGAATTGAAATATGACCACTTGATGCATCAATCTTGGTTTTAAAAAGCATGCCTTCGACGGTGGAAGCGGGGCCCTAGAGCTTCTGCCTGGTGAAACGGCGCAAATTCAGGAAGCGGGGCCCTAGAGCTTCAATGGGTGTTCGAAGCGGCACATATTTTGGGATGGCTGAAAAAAACCGAGCCGAAAGGATATACCCAAAACCTGATACACAAACAAAAGAAAACTAACCTCCACAACCAACCTTGAGTTCCAATAAACTACTCTCATTCACAACCCAACCCAACTAAACTATCCACTAAAAAAACAAATTTATTTTTCTTATACATATACAATCCAAATATACCCAATTTTTCTCACCCATTAACAACCTAGCCCAGCCCAACCCAACCCAATCAAAACCAGCTTTTTATTAAAAAAACTGCAATTAATGGTTATTTTATTCTATTATTAGAAATATTATAAATAATTGTTATATTCCACAGCAAAAGACGTACCACACTCACCCTATGAAAAGGGTTTAATATTTTATTGTGAGTGTGGAAATAAGTGAGTAATGTTGTGTATTTTAATTGGTTGAAAAAATAAAAAAATATATTATTAAAATCAAATGCCCCTTTCTTCGTGGTTGTACTCATGCCTCATGGGGCAATGCCCTTCCATGACTTGGTGGGCATGGTGTACAAAGCGCATGGATGCCTAGGTGGCACTCTCAGCAACACATGTAACATTTGGCCTTACGGTGGCTGTGTAGACTGCGTTGTGAGAGGAAATAAGTTTTTTTTTTTTTTGCTTTTTTTTAATTATTAACCAATCTACGAGTTAAATTAATCATCAATAGGAGTTGTCTTAGCCATATAGCTTGATTGGTTGTAAATATAGTTGAGCTTCTTTTATATATAGCTTCTTAGCTTGTATATATAGCTGAGGCTATTAGGGGTGTAAACGAGCCGGGCCGAGCCCGAGCTCGACCAGGCTCGAGCTCGGCTCGTTAGGTTTTTATGAAGCTCGAGCTCGAGCTCGGCTCGGTTCGAGCTTATGGGGTTTTACAATAAAAAGTTTTTATTGTATATTTGTTTTCTTGCCACATAAAGCTTGCTTGATTTTGGGTGTTGAAAAAGATTTTTGGTGACAAAAGGTTTACAATGTACTAAATATTATCTAGCATTTTTATTTACAAATATTATATGAATACAGGGCGTCTCAAATACGTAAAACTCTTCCCTGACCCCTCAGTTTTCCAGATCTTTGGGTCTTGAACCAAGGCATCAATAGACTAATGGCAAGATAATCAGTGGCGAAGCTTGACCCGAATGACGTGCGGGGGGGGGGGGGGGTCGAAAACGTATATACCCAAAATTTCTATAGATCCGGGGGCTCGAAAATGTATATACCCAAAAATTTCTATACGAAAACTACATATATAACACTACTGAGCGAAAAGTTCGGGGGTCCCCCATTGAAGATATTCATTCACCTCTTTACTTTACGAAATTTGAGAGGCACATTCAAGCAAGTGAAACTTATTGTTGTGCCTCTTGTAATTTTAATGTAAACAAGTATTATATCATATGCAACTAGTCATCAAATTTTTTGATTGAATCCCTAGTGTGAACTAAAAACATCAAGATCCATTCAAGGCAATAAATTCAAAAACCCTAAAAAAATATTAAAATGAAGGTTGGCCATCTCAATCACATGTAGTCAGTCACCATGTTCCATTGTTCAAAGGAAATCTGGGGCCTTGAAGATGGTACCACAGACAAGTACAACTGCCATTTGCAGATATCTATGATTAAACAACCTTATAATATACCTTATAATATTGTTGTACCAAAACCTAGGGCCAAGAATATTTGGTTCTCATGGATCTTTGTTTTTGTTTTCAACTTCAGACACATTGACTTCAAGCATGTTACACATCACCTAAATTGCTTATATTATAATGAATAAGAATTAGGGATTTAGTCCCAGACTTCCGAGAAAATCGGCAAACCCAACATTGGTCGTGACTGCAGAAATACTGTATTGATAAGAAATATCTTGCCTCAAAATAACACCAATGCGTTTCAGCCGCATTTACAAAAAACAAATTCGTGAGCTTCTTAAGAGGGAAATAAAGAGTAAATTACGTTTTTGGCCCCTGTGGTTATATCACTTTTACTATATTAGCCCAAAATAAGAATTTTTAACATATCTGCCCCCATGGTCTCTATAACTAACCATTTTGGCCCTAAGTCTGACCATTTTGGCCCCCATGGTCTTTATAACTAACCATTTTGGCCCCCATGATCTTTAGACTTAGGGGCCAAAATGGTTAGTTATAGAGACCATGGGGCCAGATATGTTAAAAATTCTTATTTTGGGCTAATATAGTAAAAGTGATATAACCACAGGATCCAAAAATGTAATTTACTCGGGAAATAAAGGACACTATTGGTTGGTATGAGGATTTGGTGTTATAAAAAGTTATATTTTAATGGATTTAGGGGCTGTTTGTTTACCTCTTAATGAGCCTTTTAATGGTTCAGACCTCTTACTGGTTCAGCACTTAATGGTTCAGACTGTTTGTTTCACGAGCAGATGTCTGAATGGTTCAGACATTTGCCTCTAAATGGTTAAGATTTATACAGAGTCTGAATGGTTAAGACCTCTAATCTGAATTGGTCAGACATTTGCCTCTGAACGCTTAAGCATTATACAAGCTCTTAATGGTTCAACACTTAATGGTTCAGACCTTTTACTGGTTCAGCACTTAACCATTCAGATGTTGCAAAACAGCCCCTTAGTCCTAAAACACAAGTTTTAATGAATGACATACAATACTCTAACATAATTTGGATTAAAATCCCAATTTTTTTAAACTAATTACTAAATTCCATTTTTTAAAAGGAAGTTAAAGACTAAAGACAATAAAATCAAAGTAAACACAAGTTTTAATACATGAATACACATGTTTTTACACTTTTCTTACACGGTTTCAGCAAGTAAATGGGACCTCCATTTCTCGATAATATCAAAGTAAACTCAAAGCAAACCATTGATATTTGAGACTTTGACTAATCAAAAGTCAAAGTTCCTCTTTTTATGAATTTCAATCATGTATCATATTTGCCCGCTCGGGTCGGGGTTCTGTCTGTGTTTGGCCTTTTGCCCTTTTGGGTCAGAGGTTGTTTTTAATTAATTTTAATTTTAAAAAAATAAAAAATCTTGCAACTTTGCAAGTGTAGTGCAATTACACACGGTTTCAACAAGTAAACGAGACCTCATTTCCCCATAAAATCAAAGTAAACTCAAAGCAATGCACTGAAATTTGAAAATTTGACTAATAAAAGTCAAAGTTCCTCCTTTTTGCATTAAGTACAACTTGGAGTGGCCCATGGCTTTATAGCCTAGTGGCATCTTGGTGGTGGGATAAGGCTTTGGGACCAATAAGTCCTGGGTTCGATTCTCACAAGGGGGGTTTTCCCATATTTATTGGGTTTCCTCCTGAATTGGTGTGGCATTATGCCTAGTGGAGATGGATATGATCGGGTGGTTCCTCTGGTGGCACGATGATACTCCAGTGGTCCGTCAGTGATCCAAATTTGCCGTTAAAAAAAAAAAGTACAACTTGGAGTGTAAGATGTTTTACAAAGTCAAAGAAACCAAAAATAGGAATAAAAAACTGAACTTTCTTTAATTCATGATTCAACTGTAAAAAGGGTATTATATATTATATAATCATTTAATAAAACAATACACATGTAACATCTACAATATTCTTTTCCATATGTATTGTATAAGGGAAAAAACAAGAAAACTATGGTGTATACATGTTTCAAGATTAAAAAAACATGAACTTCAAAAAGAATGAATAAAATCCCTATGTCAATTTATATTCATCCTAAAAAAATTATTAAAATTTTAATCAAAAAATTTCTGTAAATTCACTTATTTGGCTTGGGGAGGATCTTGTTCTATAAGGTCCACTTATTCTAGAAAAAGAACTCTTCTTAGCTAACTTATGGTTACAAGGAGCACTTCTTGGAGACAAATTTGCTTGCTCTAATGCATGTGATTGGAGCTCGGTCGGGTAGTCCCTCAAGCACCCGATGCGGGGCCCAGCTCCCGTGCTCCATTTGCACGACAGCTGTCGTCCCAGCTGAAAAGATTTTGTTCCTTTATGTGAATCGATTCTTTGTAGAATCGATTTTTTAGGAACACTGTCCTCTAAGTTTGTCTTTTCTTCTTCGTCATCCGACATGTCATGCGTTGTCGGAGTGCGAATCTTGTGGGACCCGGTTGAGTCATCTGCTTCGTCAGCGTGAGTCTTGGTGTGCAAGCACGTAAAAATGTCGTCTTTGTTTGGTATTCGCAGAGTACTTAGTTTTCGACTCGATGATCGAGATAGTCTCGATTTCTTTGGTGATTCTTGTGGTAAATAAGTAATTTGATTCATGATGATAGTCATTGTTGAGGTATGAACGTCTACATGCGCGTCTTCTGTCTCTTGGTGCTCCTTTTCGTTCACGTCTTCTTCCGAAGAATGAGTTCTTGTATGAAGGCTACTGCTCTGTTTGCCGAATGAGTCGGTATCATCTTCATCTGAATCCATCTGATAGCAATAATAATAAAAAAAATAGAAAATGAAAGTAATCAGCATTATATTCTATCGAAATATCAAATAATAAGCGTAAAAGAACTTAAAATATTTGTTTTTACCTTGACGTTGGTAGTATCCACATCGTTTTCTTGAAGAAACGACACAAAATCTTGAAAATTCTCTTGTGTAGGACGATAATGGCCACTATGCGGCCAGATTGCCTGTTTAATAATCACAAACCGAATAACGATTAGCATAACCATCAAAATTTTGAAATTAACATACCGTTTTGAAGCTAGCAAAATCGATTAATATGTTAAAATCACCTTTAAGACACCTTTCTCCGAAACTAATCTCCCGGCTGCTAATGTCGCACCACCGGCTAAAAAACTCGAATGTTGAAATAAACCTTTCTTCTTCATTCCAACATATAGAGTTCTAGATGTGCTCAAAACAAAAATCCACTTAGAACCCTGCGATGATTCGGTTGTATCTACATACTCGCCCATCTGTTTGTATACAAGTTTTCCGTCCTCTATCATAACCTCATATTCCTTCCTCTCCATCTGTAAAAATAAATAACAATAAGTATTAAAATAAAATGGTAAGCATTCATTCTTCCTGTTTAGAGAAAAAAAATTGAAAATTTAGTGGATTAAGCGACATACAGGGCCGAGATATTTGATGCATTGTTGTTGAAGTTTTGATCTCGGACATTTCTCGCCAAGATTTACTTCTTTCCCTTCTCCAATATCCAACCTGAGTTTTTATAAAAAAATAAGATTATATTATATATATGAGCTATGTATACTAATATTATAGTGTGAAATGCCATTTTTGTCCCTGTGGTTTGACCAATTTTGCGACTTTCGTCCAAAAGTTTGTTTTCCCGCATCTGGATCCAAAAGGTTTAAAATCTTGCAATTTTCATCCGACTCGTTAACGCCATCCATTTTTCTCCGTTAAATGAGGGGCATTTCAGTCTTTTTAGACATTTTTTATTAAAATAATAAAAACACTATAAAAAATAAAGATCCACTTCTGTTGACTTTTTCCTCACCCAAATCCTTTAATCATCTAAAAAAATGTCTAAAAAGACGAAAATACCCCTGACTTAACGTTAAAAAATGGATGGAGTTAACGAGTCGGATGAAAGTGGCAAGATTTCAAACTTTTTGGATCCAGATGCGGAAAAACAAACCTTTGATGAAAGTCGCAAAATTGGTCAAACCTCAGGGACGAAAATGGCATTTTAACTCCTAATATTATATAAAAATTAAGGTTATGGCATTTACATACCAGTAAAAGAAGGGTTCTTTGCTTTGAGACTGCAACCATTTTCCATAATAGAAGTGAAGATTATGCCCGTAACGATGTCTCGGATCAATCTATTTAATTAAACGTGGTTAAATTAATAACTAATAATGATTAATAATAATATCAGTCAAATACTCACATTCTAGAATAAATGATTTGAAATAAAGATAGGCTAACTTACCGCCTCAAGCCAGTGTTGCAACGCAAGCTTTTGAGCTTTACTGTTCTTCGATAAGCCTTTCCCAACCTATATATCAAGAAAATAACATTTTTTAGTTATATTGTTGCATTTGTTAAGGATGCATAACATTACCGAATTCAAAATTTGATATAAAGTTAACGAATTTACCTTCGCAGCCCTCGTTCTTGCTCTAGACCAACGCGAAATCGCGGTTTCTTGTTTATCAAGATCGAAAAACGATATCGAACTTCTCTTAAGTTCCGCAAAATCTAATAACTTCCACCTAACAAAAAAAAAAAAATCAGAAACACTACACTCTACATGACTTTAGTAATTAACTAAAAAAACGATTTAACGCGTACCAGCTTTGTTCAATTAAAACCGCGCAATCTGCTAGCTTTCTTCGTGTTCGAAAGCTTTTGTAAACCTTTTGCAGCTTTGTGGCTGCCTCATGTTTGGGACTCCCTGGTTCAAGATTAGATCTCGGGGACTCAGAGGGCATTTCGGTCTTTTCAACATGTTTATCCGAAACTTTAAAACTAACAGATCTTTCGATCTTCATTTCTTGAGAGCCCATTAACTGCATTGCTGATGGTTCAAAATCCTGAATCTTAAAACTACAAGATAGCCCCAATCTTTTAACTTCACCATCCTCTAAACTGATGGATTTTAGCGCGGATTCTAAGTCGGTATACACTGCGAATGGGCACGAAAATGACAACCCCATGCAAGTGTTGTTCAAAACTCAAAAGGTAGGTTGAACCTTAGTTAAAGTCTTGATAATCCTGCTAATAAATTCCATTAGTTTCTAATTTAATTATAGGGCATTTGTAGAAACTAGAAACAGTCAAACACAATGTATCTATATATTTCATATTATTCAATTCAGTATGGTTACAAGTGACACCTAATACAAACAAACAGCAAACAAGATGAAGTGTAATGAGCTGTGACATCACTCTAACAAACAAAACTTAAACTAATTAATCAGATAAGCCATAAATGAGGCTAATTGGCATGAAACAATCAACATATATGCATATACAGTTATACACAACATGAACAAACAAATGCAGAAAAACCCATGAAGCAAACAAGAGATTTAAGCAAAAAAATGTTGAAAAATCAAAACTTGAGAGTACCCATTGACGCATTTCGTCGAAAACCTTGTGGGCATGTAATGAAAGAATGTAAAGATGGATGAAATGCTAAAGGGAAAGTGGTACCTTTTTAGAGAGATGATGAGGGTGTGATTTGGTACTTTTTTTGTATTGGTTTTTGAAAGAATGATGAGACTGAATGTACAATTTGAAGGCAAAGGGGAATGGTTTGTTTATATAGAAGGTATCAGGCAGTTTCGAGGGTGTGTTTATAGAGAGAGAGAGCTTTTGAAGGGGTGGAAAAACAAAAAAAGAAAAAAAAAAGGTTTTTTTTTTTTTTTTAATATTGTGTGTGAGAAAAATAAAGATTTTCTTTTCAATTCATTGTTTAACAATGAAAGCTTGGTTAAATAGAGATTGTGAAGGTGCACATCAATGTTTAATGAAAATTATTTGTATTTAAAACAATATAAAAAAGAGTGAGAGATAAGAGATAGGTATAACATAGGTTGAGTGATGAAGGTGATAGATGAGTGAGAAATTACGAGGTTTCCATACGACCATTCTTGTCTGCTCTCTCCTATAGTTTTGAAAGTAGCAGCGAAGAAGCAAAAGTCTACAAAGAAACAAGACCACATTGAGAAGAAAATCGTAAATTAAAAGAAAAATATTAGTGACAAATCAATAATCTCAAATACAACTGCTAAGACTATGTGTAGTGGATTAACAAAAAAAATATAAATGTTTCTGTCACATCACTACCACATAGGTAGTGAGGCTTTTAACCAAACTACACCCTCACAAATGGTTACTCGTTTAATTAAAAATTAAATAAAAGAAAAACATAAAAAAAAAAAAAAAAAGTGTTTGCTTGATAACTTACGAAACTCATCATTCATCTCCGACACGCTTTCATTAAATGAGAGAAAAGAAAAGATTTGGAAGGAAATAATTTTTAGTTGTGTTCCAGAGTTTCATTAAAGGAGTGAAAAGAAGAGGTTTTTTGTCTAAAATTAATCTTTCTAATTTGGAAAGAAACTAAGAGAAAAGAAAAGAAAATGAGAAAATCATTTCTTTTCTCTCCTTAAGTTAACTCGGGAACACAGTGTTAGGGACTTAGCCAATAGCTCCTTGGCACCCCTTAAGCAGTGTTAGGGACTGAGGATGACTGGTGTTGTGGTGGGATAACGCCCATTACAACTAGTATAATCAAGTTCTCGAGCCATATTCTAATTCTGATGGGGAGGGCAATGAAAAGGACAACTCACCTAAAGAAATAGACACATTTTCAACCCAATTTATCACGACTCACAAATAAGACTTGATAGACACGTATTCTTGTTCAAACTTTTTGAGCAATATGAGTTTAGCAACCCTCTAAATCCTAGTTTTACACAAAAAAATATGATATGATTATAATACTTTGTTTCTCAAGCAAAGTTTATATATATAAAAAGGTTTTTTTTACTAGACTTGTTTTTCCATATATTGGTTTATCAAAATTTTAAGGTCTTGTAAGTTTATTTTTAGCAATGTATCTTATCAACTTAAGCCATTTAATTCATAAGTTTAATTAGCAATTTACAAGCTCTTGACTAGGGGTGTCAATCGTGTCGGGTTGATATGTTGACGGGTTGGCGGGTTGGTGAGTTGAAATATTCAACCCGAACCCGACCCATATTATTATTCGGGTCAAAGATTTCAACTCTAACCCGACCCATATAAATTCGGGTCAACCCGAACCCGTTTAACCCATATTTTTAAATGAGTCATATAAGTTGACAAGTTGACGATTTATAAGCGAGTTGTTGGGTTTTAAGCGCCTAAGCAGGTTATAATGTGTTAAAACTAACATTATTATAACTAACCATGTAAAATAGAAACGGAAAAAACAAAAATATAAAAGAGATTCTTTTCTAAATTGTTAAACGGGTTAATATGTCAACCCGTTTTTATACGGGTTAACTCGAACCTAGCCCGTTTTTAATACGGGTTAACTTGAACCTGGCCCATTTTTTTAAACGGGTCGTGTTAGTTGACCTAAACCTGTTTTTTCGTATCGGGTTCGAGTCGGGTTAACAGGTTTGGTTGGCGGATCATGTCAAGAATTGCCTCCCCTACTTTTGACAATAAGTTTTTGACCTTAAAAATTCAACAAGCCTATAAACCAAAAGAAAAAAGTTTAACTAGACTCTAGTTAAACTCTCTTTTTAATTAGCAATTTACAAGCTCTTGACAATAAGTTTATTTTTCTCTGTTTTATAGAGGACTTTATCTCAAAAAATACTAGTTATTTAATTCTCTTTTATTACTATTTAAAAAAAAAAAAAATTTATAATGCATAGCTAGTCTAAATGAAAATACATTCTCATTCCTCAGTTGGTCACTCCCAGTCCGTACGTTAGTCGTTAGCGACGACTCGAATTAGTCAGTTGTAAACTTAATAGGGTGATGTTTGACCTTTACTTATGGAAATTTCTCATTCTTTATGCTACCAGTAGACCAATTTTTCCTTGCATTCCAAGACAGATATGGAAATATCTAATAAAACATCAATATTTTCTTTATGAAATCTTAATTTGAGTTTACACTTTCATCCATTGTTAATAACTAGAATTTGAACCGTCACGCGTTGCGGCAACGTCGAAACTTAAAGTAACTCGAATTTGTACCGTCAAATATTTAATCCAACTCGTTTCCGAACAAAACTTATGTCATGCATAAAATAAGCACATAAACGTATTATATTTGACCTGACTTATTGCCAAGAAAAATTTATATCAAAACGTAAGCCAACTTATGACACACTTAAAAAACACGTAAGAAAATAGTAATTTCTAAGTTAAAGAATGGTAACGCGCGCTGCAATGGCGATGAAACGTAAAGTAACTTGAACGTATATGCTGCCTAGTGAAAACATATTATATTTGACCTGACTTGGATTATTTACGTCAAAGCGTAAACTAACTTGGATTTATACAAACATACTTTAAAAACACGTAAGAAAATGGTGTTTTTGTATTAAAGAATGGTACCGCGCGTGGCGGCGTTGAAATGTAAAGTAACTCGAATTTATACTGCCTAATGAAAACGTATTATATATGACAAAACGTAAACCATAACTCGAATTTATACCGCCTAATGAAAACGTATTATATATGACAAAACGTAAACCAACTGAAACCATACATAAAAATAAGCATGAAAACGTATTGATAAAATGTAGACAACCCTAAAACATACATAAAAATAAGCACGAAAACGTATCATATTTGACTCACGTACATAAAATTTAGCACGTAAAACTTGAGAGGGGTCAAAATGACATTTTACAAAGTTTTTATAAGGTAAAAGGTGTAAATTACAATGTTAAATGTTGATAGTAAAAAAAGAAAATAAAAATGTTGATTTTACTCGGTGAAAAACGTTTTTGAAATGTTATATATAATTACAAGACGTTTTGTTTATGTTATTTCCGTTTTCATTTTTAGTAATTTTTAGACAATAATATGAATATTTACTGGACTAACAAATACGACTTTAAATTTACAATATTTACGTACTCTTAATTTACAATATTTGTGTGTATGGAGGTGTGTACCTCATGCTTTGAAAGATTTAAAAAAATGGTTGATTTTTCACTTTTAACTCATAACTAATTGTTTTTTACTTATAACACCAAAACTTTCATCTTTTACAATTTAATCTCACAACTTTTGCACTTTCAACTTTGATCCTCTATACTTTTCATCTTACGTAATTTTTCGTTGTACGTTTTGTTCTATGTTTTGTAAGTTAACACGACGCAACGTGTGTCTGGTTCAACGTTTTTACGTAGTCTATTTTTTTGTTAGACATGTTCGTCTCAATGCGCAGTTCCTAGGTTAACTTGATTATTCTTTTCTATGTTTTACGTTTTGGTCTAAGTTATTCGCATTAACATGCCGCAAGTCCAGTATTGGTAAGCCCGCCGCAACACAGGGAGGGGGTGCTTCATACTGGTTATATTTTAATCTATAAACCTAACAAAAATGACCACTCATAGAAATATAGGAACTTAGACATGTAAATACACGTTTTAAGCATGTTTCAAGAAGTTAAAAATATTATTATTAAACATTTTGATTTTGATATTAAAGCCTCTTAAAACCAAGACTTCTAGATCATTCATTATTTTTTTTTTTTTTGGAAGGTGACTTTCTTTGTACTGGACCAGTGGTCACCGGGTTCATGTCTAAGACAATCCCCCGTCAGCCCGGCGTTTACGGACGCGATGTTCGATCGGGCCCCGGCCGTCGCATAAGCTGACTTCCGCCCGGAAACCATACTGCCCCCACACGAGAGACTCGCTGGGGTAACAGCTGGGTAAAACCGGGTTGCCCTCAGGACCGCACCATGCCTCGGTAGGATACGATCCATCATTGGGACGTCCCACCCCCCGTTGCACCTCCCGGGGATCGAACCGGCGACCTCCAAGGAGGAAGCCGGCCCAATCCAAACCACATGGGATTCATTATAACTCTTGATAATCATCCCACTGTACATATAGAAAAACATAATTATCAATTTAAACAAACTATACGAGAAAAATACAAAGAGAGTCAAACTATTATAAATCACTCATATTTCGAACCGAGTTTTTTTTCGAGCGAGCCTCGAGCCATGGGCTTTTTGAACAGCCCTAATTGTTGATGTTATATAGAACAAAAATTGATAATCTACTCTATTAGCTGTTAGTTGAGCATGTCATACTCAATTGTCTGTTCAAAATTTTCTCTCTGTTTTGTTAATTTAAATTAATGTAGTAAATATTTATTTGTTCATAACTTAAGTATGCATAATTATGTACAGAATGAATTGTGTAGGTGTAATTTGATTGCCATTGCTCATTTAGGATCCTTGTAGCTACATTTTGTTTTAAGTTAGGATACTAACATTTCTCTTTTAGATAAAGTTGGATTAAGGTACTAAATTAGCCAACCCAAAAAATAATAGGTTATAACAAGCCACGGTTAGCACAAACATGATCTAAATATCTAGACGGGTCTAATGAATTAAAGTTTCAAATAGGTCAAGTAGGTTGAGGGGTACATCTAGTGTGAAATGTGAAAAGGGCCCCAAGTTTTTATTTTGTATCAGGCCACCAAAATTGTTGAGCAGGCTCTGATCCCATCGCAAATCACGGGTCCTAAATACTACTCTTTAAAAACTAATATGATGAATTATAAGGTGATATATGAACATATTTTAAGAGGGACAAAAGGTATGCTATGCACAATTCTTGGTGTCTACCCACCTCACCGACCCTCCGCGTGCTTTAAACTTTAAAGCCCATTGTATTGAAGCTAATAACCAAGGCTCTAAGCACATGCACCTTCCTAGTTTTGGATGCACAAATACTCATTTATATTCACTAGACATCTAGAGCTACATATATTGGAACTGGTCAAGTAACACTAATGATTTTTTAAATTTATATAAAGCATATAATGAGTATTTTTTTTTTTACGGTGACTCCATAAATATAATACGTGTGATAATTTCAACAAAACATTACACTGATAGAGTGGTATAACCATATTAGCTATCCTGCGTCCCTCTTCTTTCACTTAGAGGGGTTCATCAAGTCGAATAAGTCAAATTTCGGGTTATTTGAACTAATAGTTTTGAAAAGTGTATTCGAATTTGCTTGAAGTTCGAATGAACTTATTCTTATAAGCTTATTTGAAATCGAGTCAAATTCAGGTTTATTAGACTTATTCGGATAATGAAATAAAATATAGATTAATTATAAATTACGAAGAAAATCTAAATCATTATTTTCCTCAATGTTTGACAATCTAAATCACAATGAATGTTGGGATTAGGGTTAACTTGTGTTTGTCGTGATTGTTGTCGGATAACAAATCAAATTATTAAATGAGGCAATGAGCGATCAGTTCCAAATTAGGTTATTAAATGAAATCTTTTTTCGGTAATTAACAAAAAAAGACATTTAAACAAGCCTAAATGATTATGCATAGCATAAAAAAAAATATATGATAGATATGTGTGTTATTCGGGTTATTCAAACTTAAATTCGAATTCGACTTAATTATTAACATCAGATAATTATTCGATCTGAATCAACAAAAAAATTGAATTCGGCCTGTTTATTCGAATTGAGTTTCGAGTTATTTGAGTATGATTCGAATAATGAGCACCCTTACTAGAGGCGTCACTGAGAATTCACGTACTTTGTTCGAGCTTGAAAAAAATGTGTCATTCCGTAATGTTCTATTATTATTTAAAAATAAAAATCAAATTAGTATTGAGCTTAGTAAACCTAATGCCAACCGGGCTAAATTCTATACCATAAAAAATGATTTATAAACGGGCCTATATTGGAATTGGTATGTGTTTGCTATTTAAAAAATAACATATATATATTGGATTTTTTTTAAATCATGTGCCCCTCGAAATTACGGGCCTTGTGCGAAGGTAACTCCCCGCACACCATCAAAGCCGCCACTGACCCTTACTTTCACTAGGCACAGGTTCGATCCTAACTTGTAGTGAATTTATTTGCATTTTATATTCCTTTTTTTTTCTAGCCTTTTTAATTAAAATTTAGAGTTAACTGCCATTTTAGTCCCTGTGGTTTGGGTCCTTTTGCCAGTTTAGTCCAAAAGTTTCATTTTTAACATGTGGGTCCAAAAAGGTTTCACAGTTGCCATTTTAGTCCACTTGATTAACTTCATCCATTTTTTCTGTTAACGAGAAGGCCAATTTGGTCATTTTGTATGTAATTCTGTTAACTAAAAGGGCAATTCAGCCATATAAAATGACCGAATTGGCCTTCTCATTAACAGAAAAAATGGATGAAGTTAACTCAGTGGACTAAAATGGCAACTGTGAAACCTTTTTGGACCCACATGTTAAAAATGAAACCTTTAGACTAAACTGGCAAAATGACCCAAACCACAGGGACTAAAATGACATTTAACTCTAAAATTTATGTGTGACCAACTCAAACCTTATCTTCTTTCTGTATTCTCTATGTTTCTCGGATTTTTCACGTTAGTGTCTTTTCCTTTTTTTCAACTTTTACACTTCGTTTACTTCATTAATAATGAAATTAAATGCGAAACTTGATTGAAATTAGTTGTAAAACTTCAGTGATTTTAGATGTATTGATTGGATCTTTAGTGATAAAAAAATCCGACTTGAAATAAAAATTCTTACATCAAGTTGACAGAATCTCGACACCCAGAAAAAAACGACCCTAGCGAAAAAATCCTGACTTCATCAATGTGCTTTCTTAGGATTATTTCAACTGGGTTTATCCTAGAACCAAATTAAGAAAGGTTTTTAGACCATGTGTTGTGATAAAGAAAGACCCTTGGACATTATCCGTCATGTGGCGATACAGTCAGCAATGGGGCATTATGGGGCGTTTTTCTATAATACGTGTAGTGGGGATGTGGGTATTGTGGGGCATTATGTTAAAAGAGGTGTTAAACAATTACATAAAAAAAATCCAAAAAATGTTATTGGGCAAGCAAAAGCAAGATTGCATGTGATTGGCCAAAGAATTTGACGTTGGACGTGGAAAAAAGACGTTTCTCAAGTTTTTTTTTTTTTTTGAAGAAAACGCCCCCAGGGGCGGTCATTGAGCGTTTTCAGGCGTTTTTGAGGCAAATCACACCCAAATATTATCCCACTACGGGTTTTCTTATAAGAGTGGATATTAGAAATACTATATTTCGCTATAAATTAATATCAAAGCTACCATATGGACTAGAGGTGTTGGGAAGAAACCATATTGCAAGATGTGATGTATGACACTATTTGTCTATCTATGAACCGTTAAAATAGTTATTTTACCCTATACAAAATTTAACTATATTTTTACTAATATCTTGAATGACTAAATACTCAAAAGAATTATATTAGATAAAACACATGGTCTATGTGTCACCACTCATTAAAAAAAAAACTACATTTGAGTCGGTTCATAACTTCTTATAACAATTTTAAAACTACATAAGAGGTAGTTTATAACATCGTATAACACTTTTTAAGGAAAAAAAAATCTAAGGTATACGTGGTGGGTTATTCCAGTTGCCATTACAAAAGTGATGATAATTTTAGGCATTAAAAAATATTTTTGGCTGGTAATTATTCTTAAAAATACGACGTAATTACCCCGCCATCAACTTTCAATGTTTTTTTTCTTTTCTTTTACTTAATGTTTTAGTTAACCACTACAAGCTTATGAAAGAATGAATCAGTTAAAACAACTCCTACGTGACAATTGATTTTATATTATTTAGTTAATCACTATGCATAGTGTTGACTCTTAAATTTACATGTTTGCTTGGATTCATTTGTTTGCAATTTCTAAGTTTGAATGTATCTAAAAAGAGAGATTCGAACAATAAAACCTTTGAACACTTTTTGAAACTGGGGTCAATACTTACGTGTCAAATGAATATTGAATTCGTGCTTTGGTATGCTACTCTTGGTTAAGTCAAAATGCCAACCCTTGTACCGAAATTATAATATATTCTTTTTTAATAATAGAAAAGAAGAAAAGTGGGTGTATGATGTGTACGGAAAGAGATTGGTAGATGGATATATAAAGTTTTAAACATTAGTAAACTGCAACTAATAATGTTATTGAAAGAAACTTAAACAAATAATTCTTTTTTTTTAACGACGACAATGATATTATATCAAAGAAGCTAGCGGGGGATTGACAAAAAACACCATACAAACCCAACATACACCTGGAACTAGAGGTGTACAAAAAAACCGGTTTTAGAACCGAAACCGGGAAAAAACCGAAACCGATTTTTTATAACCGGTTTTATAACCAAACCGCCGGTTTGTGACCGGTTACTAATCTTGATCTGGAAAACCGGTTAATAACCGAAACCGGTTTTCAAAAATCCGGTAAAAACTGGTTAAAAACCGGGTTTTTTGGCAAAAACCGGTCCCAACCGGTTACACCGGTTATTGTTTTGGACTTGAAAAAGCGGTTAGTAACCGGACCGGTTATAAAAAAAACCGGTTTTTGTTTTGGGTGAAAAAAAAAACGGTTCGGTTAATAACCAAAACCGGTTTTTGAAAAAAACCGATTTGTACACCTCTGCCTGGAACCAAACAGAAGGGGAAAAGAAAAAAAGAAAAATACATGATACCCAACCCCTTATGCATCTACAGTCCAGAAAATGGATTATCACACCATATGTCCCGGTCGATATTTAGAGTTTTTGCCCTTTGTTTTAACCATTCAAAAGCTAAGAGTTGAATGTCTTCAAATAAACTTTCAGGCTTGCACATTTTGGACTTGAAAACTTGATCATTGCGGTTAACATCGGTTTTAAAGGCTCAAAACCAATTACCCATTACTTGTTATTGGATTGGGTTAGACAAAAATTGTAATTGAGTTTGGCTAAATAACAAAACATAAATAGCCATTATTTGTTATTCAGTTTGAACCGAATTTGGATTTTTGGAACTGTAACCCAATTTGATTTCGGTTTAAAAGCATATCAGAAACCAAACATGTAATTAGGTTTAGCTTTAAATTAATTCAATTCGATTTAGTTTTTGTTTTAAACTAGAATTACCATATGTCGCATTGCAACGGGGGATTCGTTAGTTATATATCATATTAGATGAAAGAAATAACTAAATCGATCTCTGACTCGTACGTTGCGACAAACCTATCAAACGGGGAAGAATAGACGCGGTGCGACGGACCTGTCAAACAAGAAAAAAATAGATGAAAAAACGTTGAACCTCACACGCACGTTGCGGTGTGTTAACTCGGAAAATTTAAAACAAAACGTTAAACGAGAAACTTGCGAAATATGAAAAGTACAAGGGACCATAGCTAAAAGTAAAATAGTGTTGGAGTTAAATCGCAAAAGATGAAAACTTTTGAATTAGAAGTGAAAAATCAAATAAATCAAAGGGGTTAAATTAGCAATGATAAAACTTTAGACCTAAATTGCCAAAGATTGAAACTTTAGAGTTAGAAAAAAAAAATCCATTTATTTAAAAAAAATCGCAAAGGCAAAAGTACAACAATCATGAACACAAATATCTTCCTTACAGTATTTTTAAATTTAAATATAATTTAATTTAATGGTTTGAAACCACATATTGAACACTCCAACCTTTAAACAAGTAAATTGAGTTGATGAAACCACATATTGAACACTCCAACCTTTAAACAAGTAAATTGAGTTGAAATAGTATAAATCCGAGCGTGACCTTATAATGATATAAGTTGAGTTAGCTAGACGAGTAATCTTCAGCCGGAGCCAAAAACAAAGTTCATATTCAACTCAAGTTAGATTGTCGCTTTACGAGTTAGCTTTTTTTTAATTTTAAATTTTAATGATTTTATATGCTTTCTTATAAGGATCAAATATATCAAGTTAACAATATACTCAAAGATCAAATAAAACAAGTTAACAACATACTCAAATTATAGAAGTCTTAAACAACTCTAGACTATCAATATTGAATGAAAATCAAGGATCAATTCCTATTCTAACGAGGTATCTTACTTTTATTTGAAAGTTTATACGAAATAACTAACTCAACCCTGATTAGTTGGAGTTGAGATGCGAACGAGTTTGTAATGAACTCATTACAAACATTATCTGCCTATAATTTTAATTAACGAAACATATTTGATATATAATGAATAGAAGCGACTTTCACCTCAAATTCTTACTAGAAGTTTATACAAAATTGTTGGGTTGTGGAGAATTTGACTAGCAGGGGTGTTGTTACTAGGGCTGGCAATTTTACACGAATACACGACACGAACCTACACGAAGTTAACAGGTATCGTGTATGGCCTTAACAGGTATCGTGTACCAAACAGGTAGACACGAGATTACCTGTTAATTTTCGTGTATAAACAGGTTAAATACATGTTTACCTGTTAATACCCGTTAGTACACGATAAGAAATTAAATTAAATAAAACTCGTCAGCCATGGGCGTGTGGGTTCCTTAATTCCTTTCTATTTTCATACCTCATTCAATTCAAAAAAAAAAAAAAAACCCTAAACTCCCTCTGTAACTCTCAGATAGCATGTCGTATTCGTGTTTTTGTTCGTGTTAACAGGTATTAACAGGTAATTTTCGTGTATAACAGACGAACAGTCATGTTAAGTCATGTTAACAGGTATTAACAGGTAATTTTCGTGTATATCGTGTCGTGTTCGTGTTTGAAAAAAGGGACACGATAAGTTATCGTGTCGTGTTCGTGTATGGGATTTCATGTATCGTGTCTTATCGTGTCGTGTCTTATCGTGTACGGGTATACACGATATGCCAGCCCTAGTTGTTACACTCCTTCTGCTCCTAGCAATCTAGCAGGGGTGTTCTGTGTTACACTCCTTCTGCAGCTAGCAGGAGTATTCTCTGTTTATGTAGTAAAGTCAACAACCCTAATTGTAACCCATATAAATACTTCTCTTCATGTACTGTAAACTTCTTGAGCACCTAATACAAAGAAAACTAGTTGTGGAGAGTGGATGTAGATCAAGCTTGATTGAACCATTATAAATCTTATGTTCTTGTGAATTAGAGTGTGTGTGTGAGTGTGTAAGCTTGCTGATTATTGTTCTAGTGTTTGTGGAATCGTGTTCTTGACCTAACAACTGGTATCAGAGCTCAGGCTCTCGATTGATTCACACAAACAAGTAACAAACAGAGGTGAAGAAGAAGATACCTGCAAATCGCGACTAGGGTTTCAGAAACCCAGTAGCCGCCGCCGCCGCTGTTCATCTTCTCGTCGCTAGCACCTCCGCCGCCGTCTAGGGTTCCAAATTAAAGACCATCCTTGCTGAAAATCGCATCTAGGGTTTCAAAATCGAAGGTCGCAGGAAGGAAGAAGAAGAAGAGTAACCATACGTTCTTTTTTTTTTGTCTTTCTTTAAGGGAATCAAGTTTTCCCCTATTTGCTAGAAGAGCCCCTCAACTTTGACAAAGTTCTTATCAGCCATCCTTATTTTGCTTAGTGCCATTTCAAAGCTTGAAACAGATAAGTGTTTATTTCCGTTTATTGCTTCCGCTAGTATAATTATCATTTAGCAGTACAAATTCGTTTAGTTTGTAGCAAATTGATAATTATTTGTTAAAATGGCAGAAGATAGTAAAATCAAGATTGATAAGTTTGATGGTAGTGATTATGGATTTTGGAGAATGCAAATAGAAGATTTGTTGTATCAAAAGGGTTTGCATTTGCCTATGTTGGGACAACAACCGGATGACATGTATGATGAAGAATGGAAGTTGTTGGATAGACAAGCTTTGGGTGTGGTTAGGCTTTCTTTGGCAAAGAGTGTTGCGTATAACATTGTCAATGAAACAACTACGTATGGTGTATTGAAAGCTTTGTCCAACATGTATGAAAAAACATCTGCTTCAAACAAAGTATTCCTCATCCGACAATTGGTTAACACCAAGATGAAGGAAGGCATGTCGGTTACCTCTCACATAAACGAGTTCAACTCGATTATCTCTCGTTTAGCCTCAGTTGAAATAAAGTTTGATGATGAAGTACAAGCGTTCCTCCTTTTATCATCATTGCCCGAAAGTTGGTCAGGCACAGTCACAGCTGTTAGTAGTGCATCCGGCACTACCAAACTCACCTTTGAGGGTATTCGTGACTTGATTATAAATGAAGATATCAGACGGAGAAGCAATAATGAAACTTCCAGTTCAAGTTCTTTATTGCACACAGAAAGTAGAGGAAGAAGAAACGATAGAGGAACTAATCGAGGTAGGTCAAAGTCCAGAAAAAGAGGGCAGTCAAAGAACAGAAAAGACATTGAATGTTGGAACTGCAAAGAAAAAGGTCACTTTAGAAGCCAATGTACAAAACTAGCTGCAAAGAAAGAAGTAAACAGTGTAGTCTCTGAAGAATCAAGAGATGCTCTCATATGTTGTGTTGAGAATTCAGTGGAATCCTGGATTATGGATTCTGGTGCTTCTTTCCATGCTATCTCATGCCCAGATATGGTCAAGAATCTACGAATAGGTAACTTTGGTAAAGTTCGTTTAGCCGATGATCAAATGCTTGATATTACGGGTATTGGAGATGTAGACTTGAAGACCTCATTGGGAACTATATGGACATTGAAAGATGTCAGGGTTATTCCTAATTTGAGGAGAAAGTTGATTTCAGTTGGAAAATTGGACGATGAAGGGTTTAATGTTCACTTTGGGGGTGGACAATGGAAAGTGATCAAAGGCAACTTAGTGATTGCCAAAGGAAAGAAGCAAGGCACTCTATACATGGCAGAGATTCATGCCAAAGGTGTTCATACCATGACCACCAGTTCGAGTCCATCTACTTTATGGCACAGTCGACTCGGACACATGAGCGAGAAAGGATTGAAGATGTTGGCTCAGAAAGGGAAGTTTCCAGGCTTGAAGAAAGTGGAAACTGAATTCTGTGAATCTTGTGTCTTTGGTAAACAAAAGAGAGTCACTTTTGTGAAAACAGGGAGGACACCGAAAGCTCAAAAGCTGGAGCTTGTTCACTCGGATGTATATGGCCCAACGTCAGTTTCATCTCTAGGAGGCTCGAGATACTATGTTACCTTCATCGATGATTCAACACGCAAGGTATGGGTCTATTTTCTTAAACATAAATCTGATGTATTTGATGCTTTTAAGATATGGAAATCTGCTGTTGAAAATGAAACTAATTTGAAGGTAAAGTGCTTAAAGTCGGACAATGGTGGTGAATACATAAGCAAACAGTTTATTGACTATTGTGCCAAGAAAGGGATAAAGATGATCAAGACGGTTCCAGGAACTCCTCAGCAGAATGGTGTAGCTGAGAGAATGAACAGAACACTAAATGAAAGGGCAAGAAGCATGAGGTTAAATGCAGGGATGCCTAAAACATTTTGGGCAGATGCAGTTAATACTGCAGCCTACTTGATTAACCGTTCACCATCCGTTCCCTTGGGTTTCAAACTGACAGAAGAAATGTGGCAAGGAAATGAAGTAAGTCTTGAACACTTAAGAGTCTTTGGTTGTAGTGCTTACGATTTGTTAGAAGATGGTGACAGGGATAAGTTAGACTCCAAGTCCAAGAAGTGCACATTCATTGGTTAAGGGTCAGAAAAAATGGGTTACGGGCTTTGGGATAATGAAGGCAGAAAAGTAATCAGAAGCAAAAATGTCATCTTCAATGAAAACGAATCGTACAAAGATAGAAACACCAAAGGGCCAGAAGTTCAAAAAGAATATGTTGAATTTGAAAGTGGTGAGACAAGAAAAGAAGCTTCAGTCGACATTCCAGAAAATGGGGATGAATCAAGCGACAGTGGGAGCTTAGGGGATGATTCTAGTAATGATTCTGAGGAAGAAGAAGCTACTCCTTCAACTCCAAACTCCCCAGAAACACCTCAAGTTCAACCAAGAAGGTCGTCTAGAACCACTAGACCGCCAAACAGGTACTCACCATCAGTCAACTACATACTTTTGACAGAAAATGGCGAACCCCAGTGTTACTCTGAAGCTATGGGGTTGAAAGATTCATTGCAGTGGGAGCTTGCAATGAAAGATGAAATGAAGTCGCTTGAGAAGAACAAGACCTGGTATTTGAAAAAGCTTCCATCTGGGAAGAAGGCTCTTCAGAACAAATGGGTTTTCAGGGTCAAGGATGAACATGATGGTACCAAACGGTACAAAGCAAGATTAGTAGTCAAGGGATTTCAACAGAAAGAGGGAATTGATTTCAATGAAATATTCTCTCCAGTGGTGAAGATGACTATCATCAGACTTGTTCTCAGTATTGTAGCAGCAGAAGGCTTGCATCTAGAGCAACTAGATGTCAAGACAGCTTTTCTACATGGTGACCTAAAAGAAGACATCTACATGACACAACCAGAAGGTTTTCAGGTTAAAGGCAAAGAAAACTTGGTGTGTAAATTGAAGAAGAGTTTGTATGGTCTGAAACAAGCACCCAGGCAATGGTACTTGAAGTTTGATAACTTCATGGGAAGAGTTGGTTACAAGAGATGTGACAATGACCATTGTTGTTACATCAAGAAGTTCAAGGGTTCTTATATCATTCTACTACTCTATGTGGATGATATGTTAATTGCCGGTTCAGACATGACAGAGATCAAGAAGTTAAAGAAGCAAATGTCTGAAGAATTTGAGATGAAAGACTTGGGAGCTGCAAACCAAATACTCAGGATGAGTATTTTCAGAAACAAAGAAGATGGTTCTTTGACACTCTCTCAAGAGAAGTACATTGAAAAAGTGTTAGAGAGATTCAGCCTTAAAGATGCCAAGATCTGAAGCACACCTTTGGGAAGTCACTTTAAGCTTTCTAAAGTTCAGTCACCCAAATCAGATGAAGACAAAGAAGAAATGACTAAAGTTCCATATGCATCTGCAGTTGGTAGCCTCATGTATGCAATGGTATGCACGAGACCAGACATTGCTCATGCAGTGGGAGTTGTTAGTCGGTTTATGTCCAATCCGGGAAGAGAACATTGGGAAGCAGTTAAATGGCTGCTAAGATATTTGAAAGGAACTTCCAAAGTGGCATTGCATTTTAAGGGGAAAGAGGTTATTCTGAAGGGTTTTGCGGATGCGGACCTTGGTGGGTGTAAAGAGTCATTCAAAAGCACCACAGGGTATGTCTTTACAGTGGGAGGCACTGCTGTAAGTTGGATGTCCAAACTTCAGAAAAGTGTTGCTCTATCAACCACAGAAGCGGAGTATATGGCAGTTGTTGAAGCAAGCAAAGAGCTTAGTTGGTTGAAGAATTTTCTCAAAGAGCTTGGCAAGGAACAAGTTGATTGTGCACTGTTCTGTGACAATCAAAGTGCAATACACCTTGCAAAGAACCCTGTCTTCCATTCGAAGACGAAACATATACAATTGAGATATCACTTTATCAGAGATCAAGTCAGTGATGGCACTCTGAAGTTAAAGAAGATAAAAGGAACTGAGAATCCGGCTGATATGTTGACTAAGGTTGTCACCTTAGAGAAGTTGAAGCTTTGCATAGCTTCAACTGGCCTTCAGGTTAACTGATGAGAAGGCCGCCCACAACTAGTATAGATGAAGAGTTTACAGAGGTACTTATGAATATGAAGTTGCATGGAGTGCAGTTTGAACTTGTCAAAGCCTCCAAGTGGGAGATTGTTGGGTTGTGGAGGATTTACTAGCAGGGGTGTTGTTACACTCCTTCTGCTCCTAGCAATCTAGCAGGGGTGTTCTGTGTTACACTCCTTCTGCAGCTAGCAGGAGTATTCTCTGTTTATGTAGTAAAGTCAACAACCCTAATTGTAACCCATATAAATACTTCTCTTCATGTACTGTAAACTTCTTGAGCACCTAATACAAAGAAAACTAGTTGTGGAGAGTGGATGTAGATCAAGCTTGATCGAACCACTATAAATCTTGTGTTCTTGTGAATTAGAGTGTGTGTGTGAGTGTGTAAGCTTGCTGATTATTGTTCTAGTGTTTGTGGAATCGTGTTCTTGACCTAACAACAAAATAACTAGCTTAACCTAAATAATTCATTTTAACTAATTGATAATTGATTGCAAATGTTATTAGTCTAATTTTAATTAAGGAAACTTATTTTTATTATTACATACAACTATTTATACATCTTTAGTTAGTGATTGTGATTCGTGCTTTTTTAAATTAGGTCTTTTGGTATGTTTTAACCTATCTTAACTTCATATAAGTGGTACATCAACTTTTTTTTTCCATTTTACTTTGTCTCACTCCAAAGAAATGGTTTAATCTCATTAACTTCATCTAACCCTATCTTTTAGTGGTTTTTAGTCTAAAAAAGAAACGAATAATTAATTCAATTCATTTAGCATTGGTTTAACATGTTAACACATAACCCATTTAATGCCCTTTAACATAAGGATGAAGTGATTTGCAATGTTAGTTAATATGTCATGTCACTACTAAGACCATGCGTAGTCGTTGGGGTGAATAATACCCACCCTTGGGCGTTGTGTGCCATGTGGCAACCCAATTAGGTAATGCGACGTTTTTCTAAAATGGGTGTAGTGGGGATGTGGGCATTATGTTAAAAAAAAGGTGTAAATAATATTAAATAAAAAACATCAAAAAACTTTATTGGACAAGAAAAAGTAAAACATCACTGATTGACCAAAAACTTTTGAACATGGGCGTGAAAGATACAACGCCAAACATCAAAACTTCAAAAAAAACGCCCTCGGGGGCCGATCCTGGGCGTGTTTGGGCGTTTTCGATCGCAAGAACGCTCCAAAATGGAGTCACTAGGAACGGTCTAACACTCTAAGTATTACAATACACCTCATGACTTTAACATTTCATTGTCTACACGTTAGGAAACAATTATTTATATCCAGATAAATGTGATAAGTGAATATAACCAATTTCAAAAGTTCAAACTATGTAGCAAATATTGACCCATCGTATCATTCTAAAAAAATGGAATAAACCAAAAGTTGTAATTGATATATTACTATGTTAAAATACTTCTATTACACCGAATTAAATAAGAGTAATAAACTTTTTTTAGGATTCTTGGTTGATTTGATTGCTGAGGAAAATAAGAAAACAATAATTTGATTGGAGAGAAAAATATGGAAATGATTGGGCAACTTCAAAAGAAGTGAGTCGTGGATCATGAAAGATTAATAAAAGAGTTAAATGCCATTTTAGTCCATGTGGTTTGGGTCATTTTGCCAGTTTAGTCCAAAGGTTTCATTTTTAACCTGTGGGTCCAAAAAGGTTTCACAGTTGCCATTTTAGTCCACTGGGTTAACTTCATCTGTTTTTTCTGTTAACGAGAAGGCCAATTTGGTCATTTTGTATGTAATTCTGTTAACTAAAAGGGCAATTCAGCCATATAAAATGACCGGATTGGCCTTCTCGTTAACAGAAAAAACGGATAAAGTTAACCCAGTGGACTAAAATGGCAACTGTGAAACCTTTTTGGACCCACATGTTAAAAATGAAACCTTTGGACTAAACTGGCAAAATGGCCCAAACCACATGGACTAAAATGGCATTTAACTCTTAATAAAAAAATCAAAAAAACTTCTGGTTATAGAATTGTGTCACTTTTTTTTTAACGGTAAAATTCTATAATTATAGAATAGGGCCAGCATATGCTGTAAAACCCAAAGCTTACAATACGGAAATTAAAATAAACACATACGGTAAAATTCTATGATTATAGAATAGGGCCAGAATTGTGTCACTTGACACGCATTTACTTACTAAGTATAAAGGTTTATTTCAATATAAAAAGCTGAGAAAATGTATTTTTACTTGTATCGGTTTTACCTGTTTGGTACTCGTATTGTATGGTAGTCGTGTCAATTTTACAAATTAGTACTTGTATGAGTGATAAAAAATAAAATAAAAACAAAATGGTACCAAAACGGGTATCGTGCTGAAATACTCGTACCAATACCCATACTGTACCCGTATCGGTATCGTACCAATATATACGGTACGTTTGGTACCCAGTTTTGTTCAAATTTGGTACCGGTATTTTCGGTACCGATATGAGTACGGGTACAGTACCAATCCCATCCCTAGTACCAATACGATATGAGTACCAAATAGGTAAAATCGATACGAGTACCATAAATACAATAATACGAAATAAAACATAATCTAAAAAGAACATTTAAAGTTCTATATAAAATTTGGTACAAGTAC
This sequence comes from Helianthus tuberosus, assembly GCA_030545235.1. NCBI lineage: Eukaryota > Viridiplantae > Streptophyta > Magnoliopsida > Asterales > Asteraceae > Helianthus > Helianthus tuberosus. The sequence continues at coordinate 11,308,145 of CM060362.1, forward strand.
CCATTTTTACCCGTACTCGTACCGATACCGAAAGTACCGAATACCAAAATCAAAAAAATTGGGTACCGAACTACCGATACATGTACCGAATAACTCAAATCGATACGAGTACGAATACGATATGGGTACGGGTACGAGTATTTGGAAAAAAAAAGCGCATCCCTACTTTGGCACTATTTCGTTGGGCTTCACCCTTAATATCGTCGCCTACCTTATTGCTTCTCATGCAAGTATGGTTTTCTTCATGTTTGTCGCTATAAAGATATATTATTTGTAGAGGTATGGTATTGTACCCGACTCAAACGATCGGTCATTTCTGTTATCGCATTTTATTATGTTATTTATTATTCTGTACTAACATGCGAAGCCCGTTAAGATGTAGTTTATACTACACTAGGCTGTGGGCTTGTAGAGACAACCCCTAACTGGGCTTGGCTCATTGAGGTTAGGGTTGCACATGTCTCCTATATAAGGAGGTCTTCACCTCATTACTAGGGCAAGAGACATGGGGCAAACACACTTTTTTTATAGCTTAAAAAAGGGAATTCTTTCCCTACCAGCCATCTCTATATATCCACTTTTCTTTCTTCTCCATCGCAGATCTGGCTTCAAGAGGAAGAGCAAGGTGTGATTCTCCTTCCTCTCAGAGAAAACGGTTCTAATCACCCCGATGATGATTCCATGTTTCTTCATTGGCTCCCAGCGTATCAAAATCTAGATACAAGAATCACAACTCGTTTTCCTCCATTCCATCTTCTAGATATGCGTTCTTTCTTTTTTATTATTGGGTTCAAACCTTCAAATTTGTTCTGTTAGAGCTCAAAAAGAAAATTATTGATGAACACTTTTTTAGATTTGTTCTATCGAATTCAAAAAATCAGATCTACCTTTTTCTCTCATATTCAAAACATACGATCTATGTAATTTAAGTTTCATATACAATTTCTAGATCTGAAATGATTAGATCTATACTCACTTAAAGATGGATACACAGTTTTAGATGCTCTAAGATGTGGTTTACTCAAGGTCCTCTAACCTTTTATCATAAATAGGAAACACCAAACCTTTTTCGTTTAGCCTGAAAACTATGGCTAACACAGCACAATGAAGGCCCACTTTTATTCGACATATGAAATAGGTTCTATGGCTCATTTTTAATATTCCATACAAATTTCATGCGCACATTTTCTGGGTTTCATTTTCCATATAAATCCTTTGTACCAACATGGATTTAGTTCGCTCGCATATCAATAACATGCCTCCATCACCACGCGGAAATGAACCCTCGCCCCACCAGGTGGTCAACCGGGATGCGCTTGTTGCCGCTGATACAATGGATCTCACCTCGCCTAGCTCCGGCAGGCTACCATGTCGCTCCGCCATCTCGGCGGACCATCGTCACATGTAGAAGTATCACTACAACCTAGTCGCCAAGGTGAACAACACACCACCTAACCGTTGTTGATAGTGTTATCATGCGCAAGGTTAACGTGTGTTTTTCAGTGACATGTAACTCTTGAAAATTGCAACCAAAGCTCTTACTTACAAATACTCTGTTTATACACATACTTCACATACTGACGGACCGTTTTTGACCCGCCGGAACATCAAAGCTCCGTTTTGGCGAACCTTTTTTAACTTGCCGACACATCCAAGATTCGTTTCGACGAACCATGTTTAACACGCCGGCGAATCCAAACTGCGTTATGGTGGACTGTTTCTGACCTGTCACACGTTTGAAATCAACCCAGGCGGATAACCTTCCATTTTCATGGGTCTCCGGTGGGGTGCGTGACTGATAAGCCACTGTTGGCATGAGTATATAACCTTCAATAACGCACTTGAGCATATTCCTAAGCATCACAGACCTTTGTATGAAAATGGAAACCACATTAGATACGTCTTTTGGGATGAATCTTTTATTGTTCCAAAAGAAGTACCTAGTTCTGTTTGTGAGTGTTCTTTTTTATACTTGTTTTATATGTATTAGTTATTAATTACCGATAATAACGCACACATGTGATACGAGACCTTTAAATGATAAGATAATTGAAGCATTTTCAAGAGTGGAGACTTTGAACGAACATGTACTTATACAGTACTGGAATAAAGATATTCAACACAGAAACATTACTACACTCAAGGCAAGTAAAGAACCTTTCATATTAGGGAAACTAACAAAAGAATTGGTTGCCCGAAGGAATTCGAGTTGTGGACCTATATATCTTATAGAAACACATGACCACATGATCAAAATGTGGCATTACATTTTAAAGCCAGATGGGCAAGTTGATGAATTACAGCCAAGGATAAGTCGTTTCATGCCACTTGTGTATAACGATGCTAAGGGACATAGAGTGTTACTTCCTGTGTGTGACATGTGGAAAGTCGTTTTTTGTTGTGTAGGAGTTATAGACCTACAAGTGAACAATAAAAAAATTGATGAAGGTACCAGATCTATTAAGTTTATGGACAGTGATTTGGGGAGGATGACTTTATGTATTATTGAAGAACTAATTGTATCCATTTCTGATGTTTAAATCAATGTTGTGAAAGCCGGACCGGTTTGTGTGTTGGATCTGTTCTGAACTTAACCGGCTGTTCGGACCACTGAAAAGTACCTAGTTCTGTTGGTGAGTGTTCTTTTTTATACTTGTTTTATATGTATTAATTATTAATTTACCGGTAATAACGCACGCATGTGATAAGAGGCCTCTAAATGATAAGATAATTGAAGCATTTTCAAAAATGGAGACTTTGATTGAACATGTACTTATGCAGTGCTGGAAAAAAGACATTCAAAACAAAAACATTACTACACTCAATGCAAGTAAAGAACCCTTCATAGTAGGGAAACTAACAATAGAATTGGTTGCCCGAAAGAATTCGAGTTGTGGAATTGCATGTCTTATAAAACACATGACCACGTGATCAAAATGTGGCATTACAATTTAAAGCCAGATGGGCAAGTTGATGAATTGCAGCCAAGGATAAGTCGTTTCATGCCACTTGTGTATAACGATGCTAAGGGACATAGAGTGTTACTTCATGTGTCTGACATGTGGAAAGTCATTTTTTGTTGTGTAGGAGTTATAGACCCACAAGTGAACAATAAAAAATTGATGAGGGTCCCAGATCTATTAATGTCACGGCCCCCGACCCACCCTGGACGGAATCGGGAGCCGCGAACAACCAAGTGGTACCGGTGATTATTTTGAAAAATATCGCAGCGGAAATTTCATCAGGACCGTGAGTTAGGAAAAATATCAGAGTTTAGAAAACACCGGATTTTATTTATTGAATAGATGGGATAAACCCATGTTTTACAATGGTAGCTTTAATAAAGATAAATTTGGTTACATAAAACAATATTTCTTAATTTGATTTAATTAATAAAATAAGCCACTTCTTGAAGCCTTTCAGTGCCATATCCATCTCTTACTCCAATCTACTGTAATTACCTGAAACATGTTTGAAAAAGGTTTTGTCAGCGGGAAATACTGAGTGAATCATTCTATTTACATAAAATGATGCATAGTTATTAATTACAGCATAAGAGCGATTACAATGGCTTCTATCTTATCTTTATCTGGCGCTGTGCCACAATGGTGACATGTCACAATGGTGACGATGGTCATACCACTATTAGGTCAATGAATCTAAATAGTGATGATTATCCCTAGTAGGTCAATGAACCTAACTGGGAGAAAATTAGTAATGTGCACAATACCCCACTAGCCAGTGATTCAAGATATCCACGACTTAGTCCCTGTAATTATAACTTTTGAAAATAATTTGAGGTATTGTAAAATAGTTGATAAAAAGAGAATGACTCACATTATAATCATGCATATTCATACGGCCAAAGTTTAGTCTACAGATAAGCCTTGATATATTGCAGATTTATACAGGCAGAGCTTAGCCTATTTGATTTAGCCTTGTAACCTAGTGCACACGAACTAGGTAGGTAACTTAATACAGCATTTACGATAACTCACGAGATTAAAACCCTCACAACGAATGACAAAGTGCAATCACTTAAACATCCATCGGATTCACAACGAATGACAGAGTATTTCCCGAGTTCGGGTGGTACTCAAACATCCTGTCGGAATCACGACTAATGATAAAGGATAGTACTAAAACATCCATCGGATAGTTTCAATTGATCGGACATTGAATCGTAGCAGCGATCGAGTTAATACCCTGTATCGTAGCAGCACCCCGCTATACTAATTAGTGATTCGTGTGTGTTTTTAGAGTATTTGGACGATATCTCAGCGTACAATTTGAATTTTATCGTCGTTCAATCGCCAGAAATCAAGTGCCAATGCCTGCTATTTATACACGATTTTTGACATGCTTACGGACCGTAAGACTCCTCCCTTACGGTCCGTAAGGGTTGCATTTTCATTATAGGATAGCCACGTGTGGGTATAGGCCTGCTGAGTCGACGGAATCGAGAAATTCAATTTTGACAGCATGTTATAAAGATAATCGTCGAGTAGGGAATACCCCCCCTGAGTTTTAGGGGCCCTGATCCTGATTCTGATTGTTCTGAAAATTTTAGGGTTTGTGCAGAATTATTTGGGTGTCTCAATTAAGGTTTCCTATTGGATAAAATAATAAAATAAATAGGACTTTTAATGAGGGTTGTTACATTCTCCCCACCTTAATAAAAATCTCGTCCTCGAGATTTGGGTTATGATATTTCTTTTAGATTTATGTCATATTTTAGTTAATAAAAACAATATTAAGATAGATGGTACAGAATTAAAATATCAAGTTTTGTGAATACGAGTTGTACCGTAAGTAGGATTCAATGGTTCAACTGAATTAATTCAAGAAATCAATGTCAAATGAATGAGATGAAATTATATAATTTCCAAGTGACTAGGTTCAAACCAGAAGATATATGATCAATAGATATTAAAATGAATGTGAAGGACTTTTAGAATCAAATAAAAATTCTTTGTCAAAAGAAAGCTTACTTTGATTGGCAATTGAGGAAGACTTAGAATTGACAGGTTTAAAATGAAATTAAAGCATGAAAAATGATTTGTCAAATATTTATGATATGAGAAAATTAAAGTGTTGAGAGGAGTGAATTGCAAAGATACACCAAAAGACAATAGAGTTAGTGTATCATCGTTTCAAGTTTCAAGTTGTTTTAATTGTGAAACAATGTGATAGTACACTATTAGTGACCATATTTTTCATACTTTGTCCTAGAGATCAAAATATAATAAGAACAAGTTGTTTTGACATGATCAACTATTATATTATATTTTGTAAAGCAAATGTAATATATTATTTGTGTCCATATCTGAATTGTATCTTACATATCAAATATAAATACTATGTAATATATATTATTTGTTACTCATTTTTCTATATGTAAATGGTCACCACTTTTAAATAAATGTTATTTTAGTATTTTACTATACTATGTATAATAACTTATATTTACAATGTAATATATATTACAAAACACTGCAATTACATTACAAAATATTTTAGTATTATTATTTTGTAAAAGAAATCACTATTATTTATAACGTTAAATGAAAATTGTAAATAAATGTGTAAAAATATTTATTGTACAAAAGTATTTGTAAAATATTTTATAAATATATAACAATTAATGGGTCAATTCTATGTGGTTACTTATTTTCATTTTGAAATCATATAACGTTGTGAATGTATTTTACAAATGGAGACTATTCTTATATTTTACAATGTTTCCCTAACCCAACTTAGTTTGATAACTACCATATTATTCTTATATGGTCATTTTCTTACCAAAGTGTTACGGTACATAGTTATCACAAAACATGTAATACATAATTATTTATATAAAATTTTTATTCGTCCCTCTAATTCTTGTATTGTTTTATGAAAATATGTCTTCTCCTTATAGTACAAAGTATATATAAAAGAAATATTTTTTATATATATTTAAAATTTGTTAAATAAGTATGATGACTTAATTTATATATATTAACTAGTCATTATCATGGTTGGATATTGGTTAGTGCTGCCTTGCTTAAGCATAGGTGGCCAGTCCATACCTAACTAAGGCTAGGCTATTCTATCTGCCCTTGATAATAACCCTAGTATTTAAAATAATACTAACACTATTAATATTAATATTTTATTACTAATAATAAAACTGATATTAGAAATAAATATCTAAACATACACTTAAATGAGAGTATAACTCAAACATAATTTTTTATAAAAATATAAATTCTTCACCTCAATGGTTTAATAAGAATATAGTAATACTATTTTGTAAATTAGGTAATCACTTATGTAAGTTTTCATATATAATTAATTTTATATAATGTTTTTTTTCGATTGAAGATGTTAAAGCAATAATTATCACGAAAGGCTCGATTGATGTTGTAAGAATTATTAAGAGATACATTGAAATATGACAAGAATTTGTGTATCATTATCTTAGCACACGATTTGTGTTAAGATGGCTTTTATCAACAAAGCAATTTAATATATAATTAAATAAATAATTAAATCCGTATATGATATATATAAACGAGATTAGTGCAAGCTTTAAATTTTGTGAAAATGTCAGCACAAAGTGATCATGATCAAAGAAATGATTCAATGGAGTCGAAGATTTAAACAATCCTATTATGGTTCAAAACAAATGAAGTGCTTGTTGGGACTATTTTGAATATGATAGCTTCCATCCACCATATGGGATCTTGAAATGAATATGTAATGTGAGCAGGTTAAATAATTTGAACTTAAACAAAACAAGTTTTAATAAGAAAGTTCGGACATGGTCCCAACAAAACCCATGTATACCAAAGGAAATTGAGTTTTTCAAGAAATTTATCGACTCGATATTTAAAGAGTTACCGTTTTGCAATAATGTGGTTCACAGTGCAAAAAGCGGAATAATATTTGAGTTTAGATAAAATAACAAATCAGAATGAAGTCCTCCAGTGGTCTTCATAAATCAAAAGAACCACATGCGCAACAAACAGTGCATGTGTAACGTGTGAATTTACCAGGAAATGAAATAGATCAATATTCGCTACTATGAAAGAAATCCTCATGGTATGATGACCATTAGGGAAGTAGAAACACGAAAGTCAACTTTATTATATGCAGAAGTCAGAATTTTAACGAAAGAAATATAAGAACTTCTATCTGGAATTTCGTGTGATAACTGTTGTTAAGTGACATTACCAGGGAATGTCGAAAAAATGAAATAGGGAATTTGCAAAGGTATGTGACTCCTTTTGCAGTGATAATAATTATGATTCTGATTAGACTGTGTACCGATGGTTGTGAAATCTTGTTCTAGCGTACCTTAGCGATATTCATATCGCTTATAGGATCGCGTGGCAAAGTGCTTCTTTTTTATTAGTAGTTCTTATACTGACGGAATTAACATTGGTGTCATCGTGCCCAATTTCCAAAGGTCTTGCCTTGGAAGTTGTGTGTGATATACTTCAACGTCTATGAATTTATAATTAAGTTTTCATGTGTTTTCTTGTGCACTAGCACAACTTTACATGTTTCTTACCTGCGTTAATAGTTTATGGTAACGCGTTAGAAATTCTTTACATTTTTGATGGTATCCCAACTTAATGGGTTTCTATTGTTATTATTGTCGCTCGAGTTACTAGGCAGATAATCAAACGAAATAATGTTTGATATCGGAAAAGAGATTCCTAATAAAGAAATCTAGACACATATGCTTGTGCTTTATTCCTAATTGACTTTTGGAATTTCTTATAGATATATATTGTAGGATCGTTGTTGAACCCGAATGAGTCAATCAGAAGAGTTTTTTATCCGATTCAAAGGCGGAAACAATGAAACGGACGCTCAAACTAATTATAATGTTTCTTTGATTGATTTAACACTGATTACAACATGAGAACAATCTGGCAGCACTTCGTTACAAGTTCTGGAACCGTTGCCAAAATGAACAAACAATGCACCTATATATAGTAGTGGTGGTTTCGCTTATATGGACATGCCATATGAGCGAAATCAGCAGCTCATGATTTCGCTTTTATGGACAGTGTCCATATGAGCGAAACCTCTTGCTTAACCACTAAACTTCGATTCTCGAACCTCGTGCACTGATTATTCTAATCTATCCTATTACATGATACAAGACGAAGTCAATAGACGTAATGCACTAACAGACTCCCCCTCGGATATTGACGAAGTCTTCAGTGACTAATCTTTATCATGACACCTCTTCAGTCTTGATCATTCTGCATCCTCACTCAGATTGTAACATTGTAAGCATCCATCACTCTCTTGATCAGCTTCACACTTTGACTCTTACACCAGGATCTCATCACTGGTTCTATCATCAACAGCTTTATCATCAGCAGGCTCCCCCTTTCGTCAAGCTTCCGTGCTTTTAGGGATCGACACCTAGCTTTCCAGCTTGTCTTCAGACTCCCCCTTAAATTCTGTTCTCGGAATCGTAGTCTGGACTTTTCCTGCAATCACTCATACAAATATAAGTAACAACATTTTAATCTTCCAGATATCGTAATCTGACAATTCAATCTCCTCAAAATCACTTCTCATGAATTTGGCAGTTTCATCGAATCGTATCGGAAACTAGCTCTATAACAATATAAGCATCCAAATCCCCCACAGTTAATCATCCAAGTCCAAATTAATGACCTTGGAGATATCACAATCTGTTTTTAATTTTTGTTTTTAGATTGATCTTCAAGTTTCAAATTAATGAACTTGTTTTTATTCTCAGAAACACAATCAGCTTACTTAGATTTTGAAACTCAGCACTCAGACATCGGTTGTCAAAAATAAAGCAAAATCAAAAATCTTTTTGTATTTTCTGAAAATATAAAGCAGTAAAGAAATATGTACAAACATATTTACAGACAATATTTTTGTTTGAGTAAGCGTTAGAGGATCATATCAGTTTCTGACAAGTCACAAGTACCATTGAGCTTAGTTACACAGTAAGTATTAAACAATTCACTTAGATTGTCGATATACTGGTCCACTTAAATTTTCATACAAATTTCAACTGATTCAGGATACGAATTAGGTATTTTAAGAACTTAAACCCATTCATGTGTCCCACCTCTTGAATATACTCCCGTATCCAAATCCCAATATTCAGTCTTACAGGTAAGTATAACACAAATGATATCTGTAAGGGGTTAATAAATTATGAGTGTTCTTTTTTATACTTGTTTTATATGTATTAATTATTAATTTACCGTGAATAACGCACACATGTGATAAGAGGCCCCAAAATGATAAGATAATTGAAGCATTTTCATGAGTGGAGACTTTGATTGAACATGTACTTATGGAGTACTGGAAAAAAGACATTCAAAACAAAAACATTACTACACTCAATGCAAGTAAAGAACCCTTCATAGTAGGGAAACTAACAATAGAATTGGTTGCTCGAAAGAATTCGAGTTGTGGAATTGCATGTCTTATAAAACACATGACCACATGATCAAAACGTGGCATTACAATTTAAAGCCACATGGGCAAGTTGATGAATTGCAACCAAGGATAAGTCGTTTCATGCCACTTGTGTATAACGATGCTAAGGGATATAGAGTGTTACTTCCTGTGTGTGACTTGTGGAAAGTCGTTTTTTGTTGTGTAGGAGTTATAGACCTACAACTGAACAATAAAAAAATTGATGAGGGTACCAGATCTATTAAGTTTATGGACAGTGATTTGGGGAAGATGACTTTATGTATTATTGAAGAACTAATTGTATCCATTTCTGATGTTTAAATCAATGTTGTGAAAGCCGGACCAGTTTGTGTGTTGGATCCATTTTGAACTTAACTGGCCGGTCGGACCACTGAAAAGTACCTAGTTCTGTTGGTGAGTGTTCTTTTTTATACATGTTTTATATGTATTAATTATTAATTTACCGGTAATAACGCACGCATGTGATAAGAGGCCTCTAAATGATAAGATATTTGAAGCATTTTCAAGAGTGGAGACTTTGATTGAACATGTACTTATGCAGTACTGGAAAAAAGACATCCAAAACAAAAACATTACTACACTCAAGGCAAGTAAAGAACCCTTCATAGTGGGGAAACTAACAATAGAATTGGTTGCCCGAAAGAATTCGAGTTGTGGAACTGAATGTCATATAAAACACATGACCACTTGATCAAAATGTGGCATTACAATTTAAAGCCAGAAGGGAAAGTTGATGAATTGCAGCTAATGATAAGTCGTTTCATGCCACTTGTGTATAACGATGCTAAGTGACATAGAGTGTTACTTCCTGTGTGTGACATGTGGAAAGAGCTTTCTTATTGTGTAGAAAATATAGACCTACAAGTGAACAATAAAAAAATTGATGAGGGTACCAGATCTCTTAAGTTTAGAGACACTCATTTGGGGAAGATGACTTTATGTATTATTGAAGAACTAAATGTACCCATTTCTAGTGTTTAAATCAATGTTGTGAAAGATGGACCGGTTTGTGTTTTGGATCAATTCTGAAGTTAACCGGTCGGCCGGACAGCTGAAAAGTACCTAGTTTTGTTGGTGAGTGTTCTTTTTATACTTGTTGTATATGTATTAGTTATTAATTTACTAGTAATAACGCACACATGTGACCAGAGGCCTTTAAATGATAAGATAATTGAAGCGTTTTTAAGAGTGGAGACTTTGAACGAACATGTACTTATACTGTACTATAATAAAGATATTCAAAACAAAAAATTTATACACTTAAGGCAAGTAAAGAACCCTTCATAGTAGGGAAACTAACTATAGAATTAGTTGTTAGAAGGAATTCGAGTTGTGGAACTGAACATCGTATAGAAACACATGACCACATGATCAAAATGTGACATTACAATTTAAAGCCAGATGGGCAAGTTGATGAATTGTATCCAAGGATAAGTCGTTTCATGCCACTTGTGTATAACGATGCTAATGGACATAGAGTGTTACTTCTTGTGTGTGACATGTGGAAAGACCTTTCTTGTTGTGTAGGAGTTATAGACCTACAAGTGAACAATAAAAAAATTGATGTGGGTACCAGATCTGTTAAGTTTATTGACAATGATATGGGGAAAATGACTTTGTTTATTGTTGAAGAACTAAATGTATCCATTTCTGATGTTTAAATCAATGTTGTGAAACCCAGACTAGTTTGTGTGTAGGATCCGTTCTGAACTTAACCGGCCAGTCGGACCACTGAAAAAGACATAGTTCTATTGGTGAGTGTTCTTTATTATACTTGTTTTATATGCATTAGTTATTAATTTACCGCTAATAACGCACGCATGTGATAAGAGGCCTTTAAATTATGAGATAATTGAAGCGTTTTCAAGAGTGGAGACTTTGAACGAACATGTACTTATACAGTACTGGAAAAAAGATACTCAAAACAAAAAAAAATTATACACTTAAGGCAAGTAAAGAACCTTTCATTCTAGGGAAACTAACAATAGAATTGGTTACCCGAAGGAATTCGAGTTGTGGAACTGCATATCTTATAGAAACATATGACTACATGATCAAAATGTGGCATTACAATTTAAAGCCAGATGGGCAAGTTGATGAATTGCATCCAAGGATAAGTCGTTTCATGCCACTTGTGTATAACGATGCTAAGGGACATAGAGTGTTACTTTATGTGTGTGACATGTGGAAAGACCTTTCTTGTTGTGTAGGAGTTATAGACTTACAAGTGAACAATAAAAACATTGATGAGGGTACCAGATCTATTAAGTTTACAGACACTGATTTGGGAAATATGAGTTTATGTATCATTGAAGAACAAAATGTATCCATTTCGTATGTTTACATCAATGTTGTGAAAGCCGGACCGGTTTTTATGTTGTTTCCGTTTTAAACTTAACCAGTCGGTCGGACCACTGAAATGTACCTAGTTCTGTTGGCGAGTGTTCTTTTTTATACTTGTTTTATATGTATTAGTAATTAATTTACCGGTAATAACGCACGCATGTGATAAAAGGCCTCTAAATGATAAGATAGTTGAAGCGTTTTCAAGAGTGGAGACTTTGAACGAACATGTACTTATACAGTACTGGAATAAAGATATTCAAAACAGATACATTTCTACACTCAAGGCAAGTAAAGAACCCTTCCTAGTTGGGAAACTAACAATAGAATTGGTTACTCGAAGGAGTTCGAGTTGTGGAACTGCATATCTTATAGAAACACATGACCACATGATCAAAATGTGGCATTACAATTTAAAGTCAGATGGGAAAGTGATGAATTGCAGCCGAGGATAAGTCGTTTCATGCCACTTGTGTATAACGATGCTAAGGGACATAGTGTGTTACTTCATGTGTGTGACACGTGGAAAGACCTTTCTTGTTGTCTAGGAGTTATAGACCTACAAGTGAACAATAGAAAAATTGATGAGGGTACCAGATCTATTAAGTTTATAGACACTGATTTGAGGAAGATGACTTTATTTATTATTGAAGAAGTAAATGTATCCATTTATGATATTTACATCAATGTTGTGAAAGTCGGTCCAGTTTGTGTGTTGGATCCGTTCTGAACTTTACCGGTCAGCCGGACCACTTAAAAAAGTCAAATGGGCAAGTTGATGAATTGCATCCAAGGATAAGTCGATTACCCAAAAACTCGATCTTCAATTCACATAAAATACGACTTCAAATATCAAATGCTCAATTAGACTCTTAATAATTATATGTTTTTAATATTTTCAAGTTTCTAATAGCTTTAATTTTAAAATTATATAATATATTAATATTTTTTGTATGTATAATCAAACGGGTGTCACTTAACACCATGCTCATCTCGCATCGTGAATTTTTTTAAACTAATTCTATACCCTAATATATATATATATATATATATATATGTATGTATGTATATCTCTTGAAACAGGTTCCGGAGAAAACGACCTAAAGTGTGAAAACGATTCTCAGCCACATGATCTTTGTGATTTGTGGCTGGGATTGATGCGGTGACATTTTTGTAAATATTGGGAACATTAGAAATACTTGGAGGGATAAAATAGGAAGGTTCAAACAAGAGTGCAGTTACTAATCAATCATATGCCACTTCCCCATCATATTTAAACGTTTATAACTTTTTTATACGTGATTATTTAAAAAAATGCCATAAAATCCAGCGTTTTTTATCTTTACAACGAGTATACTATTGATATACTTTTCGAAAAAAATGAGTTTTTGTGGCGTTTTAAACCTAGTTTTTTATGGCGTTTTCAACTTAGTTTTTATGGTGTTTTTCTGAACTGGATGTGTTTATGTCGTTTTTAACTGATGTTTTCATGGTGTTTTTCTAGAAATAGGTGTTTTATGGCGTTTTTAACTAGGTATTTTCTTGACGCCTTTTATGGTGATTTTTGAACTGGGTGTGTTTATGGCATTTTATTTTGGACATTTTTCATGACGTTTTTTCGAAAACTCCATAAAACACCCACTTTCATGAACACCCAATTCATGTCATTTTTATTTAAAAAAATATAGCAATAGTATTTTCATTGCAAAGATAATAAACACTTGATTTTATAGTGTAATTGTTTTCAAAAATTAATCACGTACATAAAGTTACAGGAGCTTAAAATAGATGGTGGAAAATGCATGTAACTTGCATGTGGATGATCTTTGGCATACACATGTGCAATACATATTCTAAGGAGATTGATGGAAAAATATAGAGCGAAGAAGCAAGATTTACATATGGTCTTTATCGTACTTGAGAAGGCATATGACACTGTCCCATGGCGACTGATTTGGGATAGTTTGGAGGGTCGAGGGCTACCTGGGAAGTATATAGACATAATTAAGGATACATACAATAGAACGGAAACTAGTGTCCACGCGCCTGTAGGGGATACAAACGTCTTTCCTGTGGAGGTAGGACTCCACCAAGGGTCTGCATGGAGCCCTTTTCTTTTTGCGGTTGTCTTGGATGAGTTGTCCAAGTTGATTCAGGAGACAGTTCCGTGGTGCATGCTTTTTGCAGACGATATTGTGTTGATTGCAGAGACTAAACAGTGCCTGAACGCGAGGGTAGAGGAGTGGCGAGTAGCTCTAGAGGGCAAGGGTCTAAGGATTAGTCGATCTAAGACTGAGTATCTACACTGTGATTTCAGTAGTGTAGCCGATGACGATGACACCCAAATCACCATTGAGGATCAATTGGACCTGCAAGCAACTAAATTTAAGTATTTGGGGTCGTTTGTACAAAGAGATGGTGACATAGATAATGATGTAACCCATCGCATACAGGCTAGCTAGGGTGGATGGAGGGCAGCCAGTGGGGTATTGTGTGATAGGAGGTTCCCAACTAAACTAAAGGGGAAATTTACAGGGTAGCAGTTAGGCCCGCTATGCTATACGGAACAGACTGTTGGGCTATCAAGAAGACACAAGCGCACAAGATGGAGGTAGCAGAGATGCGGATGCTGAGGTGGATGTGTGGACACACGAGGTTAGATCGGATAAGAAATGAGGTTTTTAGGGAAAGATTAGGAGTGGCTAGTATATCAGATAAGATTAAGGATGGGAGATTGAGATGGTTTGGGCATGTGAAGCGGAGGCAAACGACGACACCAGTTAGAGTAGTGGAAACTCTTACTGTGGAGGGGAGGAGAGGAAGAGGCAGACCCAAACTGACATGGGATGAGCAGATTAGGCATGATTTACAAGAGTTGCATCTTTCTGAGGCCATGGTCCAAGATAGGACTTCGTGGAGGCGTAGGATTAGGGTTAACGACTTCTAGAGGATATTGTAGTAAGGTCATAGGTGTATTTTAGGGACGTAGGTTTTTCTTATTCTTTAAGTGACTTTACCGGTGATTGCCTTCTTGTGTTTATGCCCAAATGATGTTGTATGCTATTACACATGATTTACATTATACTGTGTCACTCTGATCACTTTCTTGGTATTGGTGACTTCTTTTTTCTATATTCTTTGACTTGGTGTGTTGGTATGCTGTTCGTTTTGGAGCCGAGGGTCTCTCTGGAAGCAGCCTCTCTATCCCTAGGGATAGAGGCAAGGTCTGTCTACATCCCACCCTCCCTAGACCCTATAAGTAGTTGTGCTATTTGTGGGATTTACTGGGTATGGTTGTTGTTGTTGTTGTATGGGCTTTTTGACAATATTGCTCTTAGACCACACGATGTGGGTGTGGATGAGCGGCGTTTATGCCTTTCCACGCCGCACACAACAAACCCTCCCCAGCGTTGTAGACGGCATTGATGGTTGGGTTTGAACTTTTCCTCCAGCGTTGTAGATAAATGCTCGTTGACGTGGCGTTGGCTGATTGGGGTGGCTACTAGCCGTTGGACCCCAACGACATTATTTAAAAAAAGATTTTTTATTTAAAAAAATTATTTCACCCCATCTATATAAAAAAACCCCGCTTTGGCAGGCATCGAAGAACAAATTGCCATGTTCAATAACCTCCTACAAGAAAGAAACACTAAAAAAATAAAGGCTTTTAGTCTTTATGAAGAAAAGAAAAAGCGAACGGATATGAATTTGAATGCTATGAAGATCGATTACATTGGAGGGGAAGAGGCGGATATGTACGAGAAATTAAAAAAAGAAATAATGGATAAATATCGTACTTAGTTCGTTTTTTAGTTTAAATTAAGTAATCGTTTTTTAGGTATGTAATTTTTTTAATTTAAATTATGTAGTTTTTTTATTATTGTTAATTACTACATTACTAATAATGCTATTTTTTTAAAATTAATAGATAATATATAATTATTAAATAATAATAATAATAATAATAATAATAATAAGTATATGCCACGTGTCTTCTACGCCCTCTTCTACGCCCCTTCTCACACCCTCTTTTTTCCACCACGCCACTTTTCTGACGCGTGCTTATGTGTCGTCCACATATAACATAACGCTCATTTTTAAGCCCCTCCACACTGTGTGATCTTAGTGTAAGATAGCAGTAGTGTCACATTTCAACACCAGAATTGTTCGCACAATTTTCACAGCTTTAAGTGTTTTATTCGTATCATGACCCTATATATCCTTAATGTTTCATGTTTGTGTCATTCAGGTACGGTTCATTTCTCGTCTATATCCCTGAATTTTTTCTATTTTTTATTTAGAATTTGGTGATTATGGAATACTCTTTCTTTGTTTTTTGTTAGTGATTTGTTCGTATTGTAATACTATTTCGACTATTTATTTCGGAAATTAAATAGTAGGGGTGTGTATGGTTTGGTTTGATTCGGTTTTTGGGTAAAATTGAAACTGTAACTGAATGTTCGGTTTTCAGTTTTCAGTTTCTGAAAACCTTTCAGTCTCGGTTTTTTCGTTTTTAGCAACGGTTTGGTTCGGTTTTTTGGTTTTTCCGGTTTTTGAAACAAATTACATAAGATTCAAAATAAAAAGTATAATTCAAAGTTTAAGAATCTTTATTAAATGTTTACATTTAACTTAATATATTTAGTTTTTTTTAATTAATATTGTTAGACTATCCACATTAGGGTGTTTGTAGGTGACATGGAGGGTGTTCATTCCTATGTGGAGGGCATTTGTGAGAGGGATGGATTAGTGGGTGTTGTAGAGGATGACATGGAGGGTGTTCATTCTTCACAATTCTTGGGGAAGAATGGTGAAGAATGGGCTAATGGTGGGTCCTTTTTTTTTATAACGTTGTTTGTGGGAAGGATATATATGTTATTGTTGTGGGTAAAAAGTTTGTGGGAAGAATAAGTGAAAAGCTGATGTGGCATGCTGATTAGGCTGTTTGTAGAAATGATAGCCTTTCACTGATGCAGATAGTCTTAACATAAACCTAACATTCTAATCTATTTTAATGTTTCTTCAAAGTTTTTATTAAAACAGTTTCTTTTATAATACTTTAAAAATCATTTAATTTTGAGTTAAATGCCATTTTAGTCCCTGTGGTTTGGGCCATTTTGCCAGTTTAGTCCAAAGGTTTCATTTTTAACCTGTGGATCCAAAAATGTTTCACAGTTGCCATTTTAGTCCACTTGGTTAACTTTATCCATTTTTTCTGTTAACGAGAAGGCCAATTCGGTCATTTTGTATGTAATTCTGTTAACTAAAAGGCCAATTCAGCCATATAAAATGACCGAATTGGCCTTCTCGTTAACAGAAAAAATGGATGAAGTTAACCCAGTGGACTAAAATGGCAACTGTGAAACCTTTTTGGATCCACAGGTTAAAAATGAAACCTTTGGACTAAACTGGAAAAATGACCCAAACCACAGGGACTAAAATGGCATTTAACTCTTTAATTTTTATGTTAAATTTTGTTATTTCTTGTAAACAATTGATAAATCATTTCAATGATAAATAAACATGTTATTGTTTTTATTATAAATATTTAACAATCAAGAATAAAATTAATAATTTTTAGTACCATAGGTTAAAAACTTAAACAACTTAAACATAAAAATATATGGATTTGGCCTACTATTATAACTTATCGGTACGGTTATTTTCGGTTATTAAAAATCCGAAAAACGAACCGCCGGTTTTTGTTTTGGTTCAGATTTTTCAATTATTTCGGTTACGGTTCGATTATTTCAGTTTTCTCTCACTCCTAACAAATAGATAAAGTGTAAAGCCAATCGGGTCGGTTAGAAGCAATATGGTTCATCACACACATTTATTTTTGAAACTCCAAATTGCATGTTTGTTGTTTTGACCAATTTGCTGGCAAAAGTTAAATCAATCCCAGCTAATATCACCTTCTATTCACACCGATCCCCCTTTTCATAACAAGTGTCAAGTGCTTCATCAATTTTTGTTTAAACAACTAGATTTTTTTTAATAATAAATTCATTTGTTTGTTTTATTAAACAAGAGAAATGTCAGCACATAGACAACTTACATTACAAACTTTATAAAGTTTAATATTTAAATTTCTCAAAATAAAATTAGATTGTATATACATATGTAATCATTGGTGGAACTAAAAGAGGTTATAGGGATATGTTAACCTTCTTTAGCTCTTAGGTTGGTAAGGGGGGTTCCGGTGGAGGGGTTGCGGGTATCACTACCCTTATGGGTACATCGTTGCCGATACCGAAGGTAGTGTGTCGAGGGTGCTAGTCACCGCTCAAGGATAGAGGAGAGAGGTAGAGATAGTGGGCCCGTAATCATTCCATATCCCAAACCAAATCATCTTCCATCCTTTATAAATTTAATATTATTAATTAAAAAAAGTTAGAGAGTACTTGATTGGGGTGCTGCTAGCGATTAAATGGTTTAGAGTAGTTGAGAATATAAATGAGGTACCAGTGCAGGATTGATAGAATGCGGGGTAGATGAAAGGAGCATCCCTCACACCCTTAGCCGCAAATTTTTTTGTTTAATCCCTTAAAAACTGTTTGTAAAGTAGATATAAATCATATAGTGAATATTAGAGTGTTCATCGGTTCGGTTGACGGTTTATTTGGTTTATTCAGTTTTCAAAATTTTGTACCTAAAACCAAAAACCAAACCAAACCAAACCAAATCGAATTAGGAATATGCAAACCGAACCAAATCCAACCAAATTCAGTTCGTTGGTTTCGGTTAAAATCCAAACAAACCAATTTCAATCAAATTCAACCGAATTAATCCGAAGCACGTTTTTGCTAATTTATGTTATTGTTTGTGTTCCGAACATCAAGTCAGCAACTAAATTAGATTAGAAGTGAGTGAGTTTTATTTTGAGTTGGGCTTTAGATTTAACATTTGGGCTAATAAATTTTATATGGTTTAATATAAGTTATTATTTTATTTAATAATGAATTAAATTAACAATTTATTCGTTATCCAAATAAATCGAATAAACCAAGTAAAAAATAGTGGAACCAAAAACCAAATTCACAAGAATAAATTTGTATAAGTACGTTTATGTAAATAAGTTTATTTCATTGAATTGGGTAAATGAAATGCTATTGGAATGAGGTATGATTGAGATAGGAAATTATCATATGGTTTAAGAGAATTGATTTGATGTTATATTTGCGATGGGGTAGTTGATTCAGTTAGTTAAAGGGGGGGGGGGGGGGGACTTTAAAGCCCCTTTATGTGATGACGCTAATTTGGATCTGACGTGGCACTATAAAGCCACTAGGGGCTTTAAACGACACCGCGCAGCCTAACCACGTCTTGACTACAAATGAATGGTTTGTTAAGTGTGTTTTGGTTTAGAATTTGGGATATGTAACATCGGGTGGGATGGATGATTATTCATTTTGAATGTTGTTGGGCAAATGATGGTTTAGTGGAGCTGGTTACAACAATAAAACTAGTCTGGAGGTCAGGGAGAGGTATCAGGTTTGAGTCTCATAAGACGCAATTAGTGGAAACTTCCTGTGACGGCACTTGGATAGAAATTGGGTTGATGGAATGGTGACGAGTTATGCCTGGTTTACAAGTTTACAAGTAAAACTGCAAGCTAGAGAGCACACATGACTACAGGAGTGTGGTGCATTATATTTAACTATATTTATTATTAGATTAAATATGTTTGTAATTATTTTAATAGTTCATTATAAATTACTTATTATTTGACATATCTACAAAATTATATTTGTTTTTTCTGTTACATTTATTTCATTAAGGGAGATAGGTTATGTCTTTTTTATAACGTTACCATAAGTATACTTTTGTAGAGATTTTATGTATTTACGCATATGCATATTTCATTGGCTACTATTTCATTCAAAAAATTAATTAAAATTTTCTCAAATAAGGATTATAATATCAGAATATGCACTGAATACATACATATGTTAAGATGTATTAGATAAACTCAAATATTGTATGCTGACAATGCTTATAATAATTTAAAAATTAGACTAATTTAATGTATATGAATTATAGTTTTTTTTTAATATAAAAACATTTTGACATTTTTAATACTAAAATGAAGCCAACTGTTTATTTGCTGGTAGAATCTCACGTGGATGCGGCATGCATGCGGCGGCACCGACTACATACCGGCCGTACTGCCGTCATTTATATCCAGTTTATTTATTTTTTTCTAATTTTTTTATGTCAATTGTCGTTGTACCATGTAAGTCACTTACTTGCTTAAACTTTTTAATCTCTTGTTCACCGGTAGGGTTGAGCGTTTCGCGGTTCCAACCCACGAGAACTTTAAACCCGACCCGTGAGAACCTTAGACCTGAACCTTTTTGAATATATGGGTCGGTTCCCGGTTCTAGATTTATATGAATTATGGGTTCTGGGTCGGGCCGGTTCTGACCCGATGGTTCTAATATAAGAACCACAAGAAGCATTTGTATTTTTATTAGAATGTATATAAAAACTAGTACAATTTATAGAAATGGTCCAGTAGATATGTATTCTTAACGCAAAAAATATCACAATGATCCTCTTTCGTCTCTCCACTATTCTTTTTTACGTGTTATTGTAATTGATTTCACGTTATATTAGTACAATATTTAAAAATATCATTTTAAAGAAAAACAATGTATTTTTCGTGAAATATTTTCCAACTACATGTTGTATGGATGCGATATATTACAATATATATTTATTATATCTAAATTTGAAGTATATATTTATGTATATTTCTCTAATGTACTTATATGTATGTATTTGTGACAAAAATAAAAGCAAACACACCACATATTATGGTATAGTCTTATTGCATAGCTTTGCGTTGCTAGATAATGTGTGATTAGGTATGGTCTCATGTATATACACATGTATCTTTGTTTTGTGATGCATACATAATGGATCAACATAATATTCTCAGTGACGAGAATGACAAAACCACACAAGTCGGGAAACGAAAAGTGGTCTAAAAAGGAAGCTCATAGGCTATTGTTGGAATCATTCGGATGAATTCTTTGACGAACATGTTAAAAGAATGGGAAGACATAACCCCTCAAAGGCCCATTACATATAAGAGGTTCTTGCGCATCAGACCCTTTACCCGACCCATCAGAACCTCTAAGACCCGGAACCACATAGCCTTCTAAGGTTCGGTTCGTGGTTCTCAATTTCACCAATAAAAGGGTATGCGGTTCTAGTGGGTATGGGTCGGGTCGGGTCGGTTCTTGAAGGGGTATGGTCCCAAAAAAGCCGCGCAAACCTCCGTCAAGGTTGCGCGCGGGACCATACTCCTTATTCAACAAGCTTCTTATCATGAGCCTCGCGCGAGCTACATCATGTTCTATTCTACGTCGCGCGAGACCAAGATAATAAGAAGCTCCAATAGCAGCACTTAGCATACTGAAGGAGCACTCAGTCACCCAAACCCTGCGCGAGTTAGTTACGTGCCCAGCAAGAATCGCGCAGGGAAGCAGCGCAAGGCTGTTCCAGATAGTACACAAGGTACAAGTGGCAGAAGAAAAGAGCCAATCAACGTCCTTCTGGCTCTGCTCAATCGTGCTCCACGATCATCTGACATGCAGGAGACAAAAAGTACTTAAGGACGCCTACATGGCACCAATCATAAGGCAGAGACAACTGCCCCACGATCTCCACTTACTTGCTGATGGCAGAAGGGCGGCCAGGCCGACAACAGTGACACGTGGCTCCAATCACATTGCGCCAGCTCCAGAAAGCTCCTAGAAGCCACTAACGGTCGACACTAGTGAGACAAGGAGCATATCCTCCATGTTGTCGTCTTCATGCCCAAGGCCCATCAGCCCATATCCTCTTACACCTCTCCGGCTATAAATAGAGACCTCATTTCACAGGTTAAACATTCCATTCCCTCTACTCTCACTCTTAATACTTCTTTATCTTCCCAAAGCAGTCGCTTATTCTCACGCCGGAGCCCGGTTAAGAGGGAAACCCCCATATTCCCCTCTTAACGAGTAATGGTGTTCTGTTTTGCAGGCTGATCCAATCATTACGGAGCTCCGGAGACCATGAAGAAGATTAACCACTATGATAGGAACATAAACCAAACTGGTTAATCCCTTAATTAGTTCTGTGTTTCTTCATTGGCGCCCACCGGTTTTCTACAAATCACTTTCCATCTTCTTTTTTCCTGAGTTTTCGTGTTTTTTCTTCCTTCGATCATGGCTGGTCAAGGAATCATTCCTGAGTTTGTTGGTTTTGGAGCAAACTCTAATGCAGCGTTGGGGGTGGATAATCAAAACGTCCAACCCCAACACATTGAAGAAATTGGCGAAATCGAAGTAACCAACACTGGGGGACCGCGCGGGAGCATCACCCGCATCACTGAGACGGTAACCCCAGGAAGCAATGGCGCTGGGCCTTCAAATCCAGCTCCACCCCAGAATGTTTCGGCGCTACTAGGGCTACCAGAGGGCGAAACTCCGGCCTCGTGGTACGCCAAGAATATTGCCACCATTAACGCGGCGTATCAATCCCTGATCGCACAGCAAGCAGTCTTAACGGCAGAACCGTCCTTGGTTACTCCTCAGGGACAGAGTCAGGGGGCGCGCCAGATACCCCCACAACAAAACATCCAAGGCAGAAGTAATAGACCTCCCCCTACCAGAAGATTGAGCGTTCATGACACGCGCGACACACGGGGGGAAACAGAAAGCTATTACGACTATCCGTCAAACGTCCAGAGAGGCCCAGTTCATAGCCGGCTCACGCTGCGCAACATGAACAATGAATGGGAAGATACTGACCCGAATGATCCAACTTGGGAGGACGATGAAGGATCTTCATTCTTCAATCGTTTACAGAGAAACCATGAATACTAGAAACCAAGACAACATGTTGGGTACACCGAAGAGGCTGAACAAGACTTTCGCCTCGCCTATCGACCAGCTGAAGCTGTGGAACATTCCAAGTTCGTTCCAAAAATCGCACTGGCGCCACTTAAAAGAGAGAAGTTACCTCCGACAGTCGGAAAGTTTAACGGATTGACTGATCCTGATGATCACGTCAGAGTTTTCACAAGCGTGGGCTGCATGGGAGGATGGAATATGCCCATGTGGTGCCATCTGTTTATTCAAACGCTTACAGGGGATGCTCGCGCCTGGTTCGACAGCCTTCCTCCGGGAAAGATAAAGTCATGGGTGGATTTCAGGACTCAGTTTTTGAGTCACTTCAGTCAACAAAGACGATACCAGCGCGACACGACCGAGGTTGAAGACATCTGGCGCAGAGATAACGAGGGTCTGGAAGATTTCATCACCCTCTTTAACAAAGAGTGCTTGGAAATCGGTGGCGTAAGTGAACAACTCATGTGCTGCCACTTCAAGAAAGCCATTCGCTGTGATAGCCTAATTAGAACCATCACTGGGAAGGATGGAATGCCCAAGGAATGGGATAAGCTCATGGAAGCCGCGAAGATAGTCGCGCAAACTGAAGAGTCACTGGCCAGAAACAAGAGCTATCGAACTGAAGATCGATTTTCTAAAGGAGGCCCTTCGCGCGACGACAACAGACGAAACAAAGGCAAAAACCCTGGGTGGAAAGCCAATCACTCCAGCGGTTATAGTGAACGACCTCCTTATGAAGAACGGTCCCGCTACAAAGAAGACGCGCGAGATACTATTGATCGCATCGGCTATCGGAAAGCAGTCAGGGATGACAATCGAGAAAAGCACTGGACTCCGCTCATAAAAACACCTAAAGAGGTACTGATGACGGAGAATCACGATTTCAAGGCTCCAAGGCCTATGACGAACAAAAAGGGGCAAGACCCCAACCTGTACTGCAACTTCCATAAAGATACGGGACACCTGATGGACGACTGTTACAGTTTACGTTAAGAGATCGAAAGAGCGCTAAAAAGCGGGAAGCTGAGCCACCTGGTGAAAAACATGCGCAAAGAAACTCGACAGCTCCAATGCCACGATGAGGGGAACCACAAGAAAGTCAGACGTCTAGAAACCCATATGGTCAACGGACCAAGATACAGCGCAAAAGAGAAAGGCAAGCGCCCTTACGAACCCTCATGGCAAGAGCAACAGGTCATCTTCCCGGTAGTGCACGGCGCCCTCGCGCCACTCGACCCGTCGTCATTACCGGTATTATCGGCCATTATGAAACAGAATACGTGTTCATCGATCCAGGAAGTACGGCTGATATCATCTACGAGCAATGTTTTAATCAGTTTGATGAAGATGATAAAGCGAGACTTGAGCCAGTTGATTATCCACTGTCTGGATTCTGCAATGAAATGGTCTTCCCGCTAGGCCAGACCAGCTTCCCCGTCACGCTCTCTGACGGGAAGCATTCAAGAACAACGAATGTTAACTTCATGGTGATGCCTGTTAAATCAAGGCATGATGTGTTGATTGGGAGAGAAACCCAAGGCGAATTGAACATGGTAACTTCCACACCCCACTCAGCGATAGGGTTTCCAACCAAAACGGGGGTGGCGATCATTTATGCTAAGAAAGAAGTAATGGCGACAGAAGAAACGCGCCCAACAAAAGCACCCAAGGTTTCAACAACCGAGCCAGAAAAGTGGGTATTGAACTGCAAATACCCCGAGCAAACGGTGACGATAGGCCACGCAATCTCACCAAACATCCGAACGCAGCTCAAGCAACTCCTGTTCAGAAATATGGATATCTTCTCCTGGACTCCGGCTGACATGACCGGTGTCCCGCGCGACATCACCGAACACTGTCTAAACACTTATCCCGATGAATGAGCAGGTATGTGAGTTGCTAAAGGCAGGGATCTTGCGGGAGGTCCGGTATCAAAGTTGGGTTGCAAACCCCGTAATGGTAGAGAAGTCTAGTGGAGGATGGCGAATGTGTGTTGACTATACCGATCTCAACAAGGCATGCCCTAAAGATTGCTACTCTTTGCCTGAGATCGACAAAAAGATAGACTCTCTTGCGCCATACAGGTGGAAATTCTTCTTAGATTGCTACAAAGGATACCATCAGGTTCAAATAAAGTTAGAAGACGAAGACAAGACAGTTTTTCAAACCGATCTAGGGATCTTCTGCTACACAAAGATGCCTTTCGGCTTAAAAAATGCTGGCGCAATGTATCAACGCCTGAAGGACAAGACCTTCGCTGGAGATATCGGGAAGCATATTGAAGTTTACATTGATGATCTGGTGGTCAAAAGTCCCGAAGAGGACCAAATGTTGAAATAACATCGAAAAAACATTCAATTCTTTGCGCAGCGTGAATATGAAGTTGAATCCAGCCAAGTGTTCTTTTGGCATGGAAGAAGGGAAGTTCTTAGGCTTCATAGTCACAAACGGCGGCTTTAAACTAAATCCAGAAAAGGTCCAAGCAATAGAGCGAATGCCATCGCCGCGAACAATCAAAGAGATGCAGCGGTTGGCCGGCCGCCTAGCCGTGCTTAACCGTTTTCTATCAAATCACGCCGCAAAGTCATACCCTTTTATCAGCACTCTGCGCAACTGTGTGAAGAAACAAGAGTTCAGATGGACCCCTGAAGCAGAGAAGGATTTTCAGCAAATAAAGGAGTGTTTGATCGAACTCCCTACCCTGACCGCACCGTTTGAAAAGGAGCCACTCGTACTGTACTTATCTTCTTCGGATAGGGCAGTAGGTTCGGTATTACTTGTGGAGCGAAACGGAGTACAGACTCCAATTTATTACGTCAGTAGGGTGCTTACAGATCCAGAAACGAGATACTCCACAATGGAGAAATTGGTGCTTGCGCTGCTACACGCCTCTCGCAGGCTGCGCAGATACTTTACAGGGCATGTGATCACCGTACTTACCAATTTCCACATCAGGACGATATTGCAAAAACCAGAGACGTCAGGGCGGTTAGCAAAATGGGCAATCGAACTAGGGGGCCACAACATCCTATACAGGCCGCGCCCAGCGATCAAGGGTCAAGTTCTGGCGGACTTCATCACAGAAGTCCCAATTGATAAAATCAAGGATTGTGAGCTTGTTGAAACTCCCGTGAAAGAATCAACGAGTGAGTTATGGATGTTGTACACTGATGGGGCTTCAAACGAGGATGGCGCGGGAGCAGGATTGCGCCTTGTGAGCCCCGAAAATCATGAATTTACTTACGCCATCAAGTTGGATTTTAAAAACACCAACAACGAGGCGGAGTATGAGGCATTTCTGGCAGGCTTGCGCCTCGCCATAAAAATGGGAGCTAAAAACCTACAAGCACACGTTGATTCACTCTTGATAGCCAGCCAAATCAACGGTATATACGATGCAAGGGGCGAAGTTATGGCCCTATATTTAGATCAGGCGAAAGAGTTGCTCCAAAAATTCAAGTCCTACAAGGTAGTACACATCAACCGCTCAGAAAACAAACCAGCAGACGCTTTGAGCAAACTGGCTTCAACTTCCTTTCAACATTTAGCAAAAGATGTAAGGATTGAAGTACTCAAGAACCCATCAGTTCTGCTACGACAAGTCAACGTGATCGAAATAGGGCAGCCATCCTGGATGAACCCTATAATTCAATATTTGCAAGAAGGAATACTCCCGGATAGCAAAGTAGAGGCAAGGAAGATTCAAAACAAGGCCCTGCACTACGAAATGAATGGTGGTATTTTGTACCGAAAATCCTTCTTGGGACCACTGCTGCGCTGTGTGGACCCCCAAGATGCGAATTACTTGATCAGGGAGATCCACGAAGGGATCTGCGGCATCCATGCAGGGCCACGCATGGTGGTCGCGAAGATTATGAACGCTGGATATTACTGGCCAGGGATGCATGTTGACGCACTGAAGGAGCTGCGCAAGTGCGACTCCTGTCAGCGACACTCTCCAAAAACCCTGCACCCAAAAAACGATCTTATCCCTGTATCCACTGCCTGGCCCTTTCAGCAGTGGGGAATTGATATGGTGGGACCTTTCCCAGAGGCTCCTGGCGCCGTCAAATTTATAATCGTGGCCGTCGATTACTTTACGAAATGGGTGGAGGCCAAAGCCCTCGCTTCAACTACAGCCATGATGGTGCGTAAGTTCATTTGGGAACACATCATCTGCAGATTTGGCCTACCACTCAAGATTGTAACTGACAACGACACCAAATTTGCGTCGGAGGACCTCCAGAAGTGGATGAAAGAGATGAAAATCGAACACACTTTCTCCTCCGTTGCGCATCCTCAAGGCAACGGGCAGGTTGAAAGTGTGAACAAGTGTATCGTCGATGGGATAAAGGCCCGACTGGGCACAAAGCGAAGAGGCTGGGTGGATGAGCTCCCGAGTATCTTGTGGGCTCACCGAACCATGCCGAAGACAAGTACCGGCGAAACCCCTTTTAGCCTAGTCTATGGCTCAGAAGCGGTCATCCCGGCAGAAGTTGGCCTGCCCTCTCCGCGTTTGACAGCAGTCAACGCAATCGACAACGAGGCAGAGCGTCGTCTTGACTTGGATTTGCTAGAAGAAAGGCGCGAAATCGCGCGAATTAAAGAAGCCAAGTACAAGACACAACTGGAAAGGTACTACAATGCGAGAGTCCGCATCTGTACCTTCACTCCAGGAGAATACGTCTTCCGAGACAACGAAGCTTCAAATGCTGAACGCCCAGGAAAACTAGCACCCAAATGGGAAGGCCCATACTTGGTTCACGAAGTGCTAGGAAAAGGGGCTTACAAATTGCGCACCATGGATGGACATATCATCCCGCGCACGTGGAACCCGCAACAACTACGCAAGTGCTATATGTAACTATTCTAGGCCCTGCGCCTTTACCCACTCATGTTGGCCACGCGCCTCTTTAATTACCTATGTTGGCTAAGCGCCTATTTTGTTACTTATGCGATGTATGTTGGCCCAAGCGCCTGTTTCCCAAGCAATGAAAGCATACGACATGTTTTCTTTTACGATGACTCCTTTCGTTACAAATGCATGTTAAACTTTTGATTAGCACGAATACACTCCAGTTACACTCGCACGAGCCACTCTTACATTTATTCGCGCTAACTTAACCAAAGTTCCTAACAACAATGCAATAATTGTAACGGGAAAGGATAGACAAACATCATATTTAAACAAGCGCGACCGCGCAACAATTACATGAAAGCAAAATGTCATTCATTCGACCCAAAACAAGCGCAACCGCGCAACTACTAACATTGAAAAGATTAACAGAAAATTACAAGGCACAAAGCCTGTCAATACTACCTACTCAAGACCACCACCAGCATCATCATCATCGTGCTTGTCACCACCATCATCGCCTTCATCACCACCATCATGGCCCGCCGCTTCTTCTTCGTCAGACAGCTCAACATGCTCTGGTGGGTCAAGAATACCCTTTAGACGCGTACACCAGTCATCATGCTCTAGAGCCTTCGCAACCAAGTCCATTACAGGCAAGGCTAGATGATTGTAAGAATTTTCAGCACGAGCCAATTCGGCATCAGCTTCATTGGTCACCGAACAATGACTGGTATCAAACTCTTGGCCAAATACTTCTTCGACATGTTGCGCACACTCCATATAACCTACACAATGACCAACCGCGCGAGAAGCATCTATGAGAGCAGCAACAGTCCCGTCCAGTTCCCCAGCATTCAAAATCGAGTTGGCCATCTACATCAAAACGAGCAAATGAGGAACTGACTGAATAAATAAAACCCAAGTTAAAAAGAGATCAGTACTAGAACTATTCCCCTGCCGCGCAGCCATTCAGTATCTGAGGATAGCGTGTCAACAATACTCTGGACCTCAGCATAATTATTTTGCGCCACATTCAAGGCGGAAGAGCTTATGGCCCGCGCCTCCTCGGCCTTCTTCCTGGCTTCTTCAGCTGAGGCAACCTTCGACTTTTCGGCCTCCAGATCGATCTCCAAGGATTCACTTTTGTCAACCTGCTCTCGTAGGCGACGTTTCAGTTCAGCAATTTCGACATCCTTGGCAATCAAATCCTTGTCCCTACTTGACAGCTGCACCTTCACCTCAGCCAGCTCAACCTGCAAGGGATAAAGGACTCAGTTAACATGCTAAACAAAAGTATAAACGGAATAAGAAGTTTCTCGAACCTCAGCCTGCTCTTTAGCAGCTTGCGCATCCTCGACCTTCGCTGTCAACTCAGCAACCTTGGCTTCAAGGTCGACAATCTTGTTACGAGCCGCGAACGCGCGCTCATTGTCTTTCTCACATATGCGCTTGAATTCAGCTTTTTCCTTAGCCAACTGCTGTTCAGCAGCTTGAAGCTTGCTTTTCAGGCCCTCGCGCCCCCACTCTTCCGACTTCCGGTAAGCCTCGAACTTCGCCTTCTCCTCATCAAAAGCAGCTCTCGACTTCTCCAAGTCAGTAGCACGCCTTAATATCCGATCGCGGTATTTTTCCCAATCATCCCTCTCCCTAACCATAGTTCGCCACTCGCGAACAATTTCTTGGTTAGCAGCGAGGGTGTTGGCTTCACCAACAACGTAGGCATGATACAGCCCGCTGTGGGTCCGCGCTCTTTGACGATCAACCTCACCAGGAGGAATAGAATTCAGCAGCCAGTCGCGGCAAGGCGCGAACTCGAGGAAGGTATCCTTTTGCTTTAAGCCCCATGGCGGTTGGTGCGGAGCGTCACCACGACTCTCTTCAGTATAAGACTTGTAATAAATATCCCCCAAAGTATCCCGGGGGCCTATTGGAGAGCGCGGCGGCGCGCCATGTTTTCCCGCACCACCCTGACCAGCCGCCGAACCAGAACCCGCGCCTCCTACAGTAGAAATTCCGACGGACTTGTCGGCAGCGGTTTGCTCCTTCTCCTTTGTTTTCTCTCTTTCCACAGCCTTTTTCTCCTTCTCCTGCTCAGCTCGCCTTTTCTCCTCCTCATCAGCTTTTTTCTTTTTCTCCTCATCAGCTTTCTTCTTGCGCTCCTCAGCAGCCTCTTTCTGCTTATCCTCCTCAGCTTTCTTGCGCTCCTCAGCAGCCCTTTTCTTCTTATCTTCCTCGGCTTTCCTTTCCTCAGCTTTCTTCTGCTCTTCAACAGCTTTCTCCTTATCTCCAGCAGCAGCCTGTTTTCCCTTCTCAGACTCCAATCCAGCAGTCTTTGAAGATTTAATGGTAATCTTAGGCCTCTTTGGCTCTGGCTCCGAAGGCACCGTCCACACAACCCCTTTCTTTTCGGGCGTTTTCTTCTTGGCCTCTGCAGAAGACAAGTGTCAAAAAGAGGAAACAGAATTGAGAAACTAAGAAGAAACTTACCAGGAGAAAACTTATAAAGAGAGCGCAAGTTGCTCGTTTTCCCGATCAAGGGAATGGCACCAGTTTTCGGCCCAGCAACCACACCAGCCGTGGTCTCGCTCCTATTTGTTTTCTGCTGATCAACTTTTCAGCAGCCTCCTCTTCTTCTTCTTCTTCTTCTTCTTCCTCTTCCTCATGCGCAACAGAGGAAGGAGTAGCACCAGCATCTGGGTTGCGAGAACCCGCGCTACCGGAACTTTTTGAGCCACCGGCTCCAGCCTTCTTCTCGCCTATACGCGACAAGCCTTCAAGTGAGTCACTAATTATCACATAATCTTTCAAGTCACTTTGACGAAGCCGAAGAGTACCTTTATCAGCAGCACCAGAAGTTGCGCGACTACTCCCCCCCTTTTTGCTTACCACCTCAGGCTCGAGGTTGATCACCTTCTTCTTCCTAGAGGGTTTCTTCTTCTTCTCTTCGGGGTCGATACCCAGGCCGCGCAACACACCTGCAAAGACGTTAGACCACGAACTTAGCTCCCCGTTCGAAGACCCTACAGACTCCTCGCTGGAAAGATAGACAACCTCTTTCCCAGCAGAAGTCACAGAGCGCAAAGGACGAGGTTTAGGTATGTGCGCACCTTCGGTTGCATTAGGCGTCGAGGCGAATGCATCAGCAACCGGGTACATGAAATTACCCTTAATCTGCTCGTACCAGAACTTCTCCCCAGCCTGGAGCGGGCGCACGCCCATAGAGCCACCAAAGGTGGGGAAAACAGCTTGGTACAGTTGCACCTCTACACGCGCAAATATATAGATTAGCACAGGTTACAAAACGAAGAGATCAAAGGAATTGAGGAAATAACTAACCTTTATCTTCAAGCTTTAAGACCGGAACGTCCTTGCTGTCAGCCGGCCACTGGTCACTCATGTGCGCCGCTACCAAGACATTTTCTCCAAACACTCGGTTTGGGGTAGAAGTAAGCTTCTTGTACCAAGAGTCATTCTTGGGGATCGCCAAATCCTCCTTCAAGATCGGTTCGGACCTTGCGCGGAAAGTCATGGCGATCGGTATCACCTCCTCGCGAATATAGAAGAACTTCGGTTTCCACTCATGAAAACTCTTGGGGGGATTGAGAAGTATCTTCTTTGCAGCACCACGACTGGCGAATGAATAGAAGCCCATGTTTCTGATTAGTTGGTAAAAGACCCTGAATTTTTCAACAGTAGGCTCAATATCATGGGATCGGCATAGGAACTCGAAGTGTCGAACCCTGACCATCCCGGGAGGGCTCATCTGGGAAATATGAAACCCATAAAACTGAAGAATATGGGCCATAAAATTCGTCGCCGGCTACCAGAAGTTACCTTGATGAAAGAAATCTTCGAACAACGTGATGTACCCCGGTGGTGCATCAGCGGCCGTCTGGTTTTGACCGGGGTACTTAGCGTCCCATTCCGGTGGAAACCGGAAACTCCTCGTGATCTGCTCGAAAAGACCCAAGTCCCACCGGAGGACGGGAACGGGACCTTCCTCACCGGGGTTATCCTCGTGATGTTCTTCAGCCATAGTAAATAAGATTCAAGTTTTCTGGAAGAACTTGAAGATATGAAGAAAGATCTCGAAGATCTACTACGAAACTCGAAGATCTGCTACGATGTTCTTCGAAATCTTGGAGATTCAAAGGAAATCTGAGAGCAAAATAGGGAAAGAATGCAACAGAAGAGGAGAAGTGGTTTCTCCTCTCCGACTCATCGGATATATATACCCATCGCATTTAATGCGATGGGTAAACGTGCCGGGATCGCCGCGCACGTGACCAATCAGGGGACGACACGTAAGGCGGGAATCCCGGAATGACGGTTACCACGCGCGCGTGGAACTCACTCTCCTGACGGAATGACCAACCGTCAGAGACAACTTGATGACAGCCGTGTAACTGGTCAACTCAAACGTCACCATCAATGACGTTTCTCACCAACTTGTAAGAGTTCAAATTTCGAAGGTTTTCCCGCCAAATATTATTACAAGACCTCATGCAAAAGCTACTAGGGTCACGCAGTTTTAACAATGACTTGATAACCCTGCGCGCCTGCACCCAAAGGCAATACCCCACCTGGAACCAAACCTGGTAGTCGCGCCGCTGTAACCAAAGAGTATACACGCGCCCTGTCTACCAAAGCCAAAGAAGCACCTTCGACAACTTTTATTTTAAGTCTAGAGCTCCAACCACTTGCCTCGCGCATGGTGCAGCACTGGACTGGGGGGACTTGAAGGGGTATGGTCCCAGAAAAGCCGCGCAAACCTCCGTCAAGGTTGCGCGCGGGACCATACTCCTTATTCAACAAGCTTCTTATCATGAGCCTCGCGCGAGCTACTTCATGTTCTATTCTACGTCGCGCGAGACCAAGATAATAAGAAGCTCCAATAGCAGCACTTAGCATACTGAAGGAGCACTCAGTCACCCAAACCCTGCGCGAGTTAGTTACGTGCCCAGCAAGAATCGCGCAGGGAAGCAGCGCAAGGCTGTTCCAGATAGTACACAAGGTACAAGTGGCAGAAGAAAAGAGCCAATCAACGTCCTTCTGGCTCTGCTCAATCGTGCTCCACGATTATCTGACATGCAGGAGACAAAAAGTACTTAAGGACGCCTACATGGCACCAATCATAAGGCAGAGACAACTGCCCCACGATCTCCACTTACCTGCTGATGGCAGAAGGGCGGCCAGGCCGACAACAGTGACACGTGGCTCCAATCACATTGCGCCAGCTCCAGAAAGCTCCTAGAAGCCACTAACGGTCGACACCAGTGAGACAAGGAGCATATCCTCCATGTTGTCATCTTCAGGCCCAAGACCCATCAGCCCATATCCTCTTACACCTCTCCGGCTATAAATAGAGACCTCACTTCACAGGTTAAACATTCCATTCCCTCTACTCTCACTCTTAATGCTTCTTTATCTTCCCAAAGCAGTCGCTTATTCTCACACCGGAGCCCGGTTAAGAGGGAAACCCCCATATTCCCCTCTTAACGAGTAACGGTGTTCTGTTTTGCAGGCTGATCCAATCATTACGGAGCTCCGGAGACCATAAAGAAGATTAACCACTATGATAGGAACATAAACCAAACTGATTAATCCCTTAATTAGTTCTGTGTTTCTTCAGTTCTGAACCTTTGCACAACCCTATTCATTGGCTATGTATATTTGGGAGAAGGTTCGGCAATGGTGCATAGGGATGAATAAATGGTGTCGGGTACTGAAACCGAATCGATATCAGTACTGAATTTATCATATTGAACCAAATTGGTTTCAATTCGGTACCTACTTTTTCTGCAACACTTGGTTTTTTCAATAAAATTTTAGTGGTGACAAATGTCCCTAACCTACCCCATAATAACAAAGTTAAGGTGCTAGTTGTCCAAACCACCTAGTGCTACCTTTCTCTAACATTTTAATAGCTCTACCTCTAATTTTCACCTCCTTGGACACTAATCTAACATTTAGACACCTTTGGACACTTGTCTAAGCTTCTTGCATCTTCCTCTGGCTATACATAGTTGTTCTTGATCTCAATTTTCATTCATCCCATCCTCACTCGTACGGTTATAACCGACATTCTGTCCGCTTCAACGTTTAATCTAAGGAAACCCGTTTTCAAATCCACGTTAACCGATCGAGTCTCAACGACTTATAATGACCAGTAAACAATTCTCACGGATATCCCCCCCCCCCCCAACTAGTATTTGCACCATAAGCTAATAAACTTTGGTTCGGTTGTACTACAAGCTGAACACGTTGTGTTCAACCGCAAGTACTGGTAATCAGTTTTAACTAATTTTATTAAAACTTGGGATCTAGTATAAAACATATTGGTTCTTGTATCACATAATGGTGCTAAATGCTTACTACATGATAATTCGATTTAATATGTAACGTTTGATTAACATAATGCATTTGGGGTTTAATCATACACAGATCCAGGCCCTTTGATATCCATTATTGCAATGTTCATAAGCCCGGGGTCTAGACAGACACCTGACACTCGCAAATGATGTATATCAAATACTAGCTTGTACTAGTTCTCGAATGTGATAAGCATGTAAATCTGGTAAATCAAGATACTTGTTCCATGATTATTGATTATTGTATAAATGTGCCCGTTAACCGTATTTAGTTATTTACTAGCGAAAGCTGACGTATTTTAAAGATTGAGTTACAGGTACTAATCGTCATAAGTAGGCTGGGCTAGGGTTCGGTTTATTCCCTGGAAGTTGCGACTCCAATGTCAACAACCGATGAGGTCACCAAGTCCTTTTATATAGCTTAATGTTTAGTATTTTTAATATATTCTTTGATATATTTTCACTAAAGGCATTTTGATAAAAAATAAAGTTATATTATTTGTCAAACTCAATTGAAATACCCATTAAAATTTTATACGACCCGCTCGACTTGATCCGAATAAAAAAAATATTATATTATAGCAATAGACAAGCGACAACTAAAAATTTCTGCTCCTAGGTCCGTCACGAGTGATATCTTCATAGACGTCTTTAATGTCATAGTTTTTATTTATTTATTTATACGTAAACTCCCTATTTTCGTTGCAATGTGAAACTGATATACAATCGTCACGCTAATACCCTACATTTGGGCCCACAGGAAGAGCGGGGTGTGACATTTTGCGCTTTTCGTGATCGGTAGTTTCGGTTCGGTACCAGTATTTTGGGTTGATTTACCTTCACATACCGTACCGTACCGGTACCCACAATAAAATATGATAAAATTCAGAGTCCAAGTGGTTATTTATTGTGTGAAATTCTTTAGAATAAAAGTGTGATGAAATTTTAGAAGAAAAGTCAAAGTGTCTTGAGGTGCAATGTCCCCTCATTTGAAGAAGCATTAATGTCATTTTAGACCCATTCAGTATTGTATGTGAATAACTGAAAATGAATCAACTTTGGAACGTATGGAGCACGTAATAGAAAATGAATTAGAAATGAGATTTTGAAACAAAAAAATCTAAAATTTTCAAGTCAAGAATTTTGAGATCCGGTTCAAGTACAAGCCTCATTTTGACTAGCAAATCCAATCCCACCGGTTAATCATGTCAAAAGTTGAAACATAACCCGAATACATTTGTTAAGTGGATTGATAACGTCGGTAGTTTAAGGTCCGTTTGTATAACTAGTGTCGTTGATGATCCTTTTATATGATAAAACAGTGAAACTAGTACAAGTACACAATCAACTAAAAACACAAAGAGAACTAGTTCACAATCAAAATCTAACTATGAACATGAAAGAACAAATTAGAGATCAAATATAACTTCTTATATTTGATATTGTAGGTTTAATTTCGATAGGGTTTCAAATAAAAAATACGTTAACGGGCTAGTTATGGTAACCCTTTTACGACCCATGTCCTTTTTTTTTTGCCTCAAACCTAATTCATTATCTAGTAATTCAAAACTCCATATTCATGTTTGAATGAAATAAATTTTCAAAGTTTAGTCACAATATGTGAAAGAAAAAAGGAAAACATATATGACAACCATGTACAAGACTTAATATTTCGAATCAACATGTCAACCCTTCATTTTTTAGACCCCAATATATCACAAAATAATCACGATGAAAATGGGTTTCTAATGTTCCACTAACATTTTATAGCGTACAAAATATGCATCTATTTTCTATAACCTTAAACAAAACATCCTCTACTCCAATTTTATCTGCTTCTTTTGAAGGGGTATGGTCCCAATTATCATGCGGACCGCGACCAAGTCCTGCACGCACAAGACTGTACCCACACTTAACATTAAAAACACTTAGTTGATTCCAGTGTTTCACCGCGGTCCACTCCTGTGGAGGTGGGACAATGACAGCTTAGAGGAGACGCGGTACAAGGTGAAAGAGACATACTGTAACACCCTAAAAACGGGTTTGGTAATCAAACCACGTTAATATTAATGACGGGTAAAATACCGTTAGTGGTGAAAATTTACCTGGTAAATATTAGGATTTAAATAAATAAATCTAATATTAATAAAAAGGAGGATAAATACTTTGAGAAAAACAAAGTATATAAAAGGCCCGAGTTAACGGGACTTAAAGTAAAAAAAACGGGATGTTACTTCCCCGAACCCACCAAGTAACTAGGAATATCAACCTAGTTAGTTAAAAGTTGTTAAAATGCCAATGAAACTTGAATAATAATACTTGTATAACTCTACAAAAGTTGAGGGACTAAACATGGGCAAATGGAATGAAGTTTTAATTAAAACAAATTAATTAAACAAACACACACACCTACGTGTGTGTTCCTGCGATTTCAACCAGAGCCAAGAAGGGCTCTCAAGCTCAAGCCCTAATATTGCTAAATTGGCCAAATTGAAAGGCCAAATCGAAATTCAAGCACAAACTAGTGATCACCTCAGTAAAGGGATCATAAGGTATGCCAAATTTCATTGTTTGATTTCATCTTGAATTCTTGATAAATAATTGAAGTCGAAAATTTGGTCTGCATGATTGATGTTCGAATGAAATTAGGAATGAAATCATGACTAGGAGTAAACCCTATATCTTGTTGAATTGATGTTCAAATTATGAGATTAATGATCATCCACTCATGGGTTAAATGGGTCTTGTAGAAATAGGATGAACACTAGAATTAAAATTGTCAAACTAGTGTTATTTGAGCTCCATGAAGCAAGTTTAGAATGTTAATGTATAAAATTAGACATATGAACTTAAGGAAGATGTTAAAAGTGGTTAAATAACTAGTCTTGAAACTTGATAGTGATTTTGTAAAACGATGCCCATAAGGTGTTTGTTAAAACACATAAGAGAAAGCTAAAATGTTAAGTTTCGAATAAAAACGCATATTCGAATAACATTGTGAAATATGTGTTATATGTCATGAATGGAGTTTTAAACAAATCGTTGATTGAACTCTATAGACAAAGGAATCGAGTCTTCAAGCGGACAAACCGGAGTGGACACGCGCTTTTGAAGGGAACGCTTTAAAGGTACGCGACTTGTCGTCCCGTTACGTTTATGTAGACAAGCTTAGTTAAAATATGTTTAAGGTTGATATAGCGAAAATGGTTGAGTTGGTATGTCAATGAGGTGATGGAATTCACTCGACAACCAAATGAGTCGAATTAATGGTTAAAATAATAGTGATCAAAATAAAGACACCATTTGGTAAAAGTTATAACGGGTCGGATAATCTATGAAAATGTCCTTTAAGTAGTAAAAACTCATGTTGCGAACCGAAATTGGTTCAAGGGGCATGATGGTATTAATATACCATCATATGTTGATAAATGGTCATGTTGACTAAACGGGTCAAATGGCGTGTTAATACCTGACAATAATAACTGACGACTACTTGTTGAGTTTTGTGATTACAGGAAATAACATATGTTGCGTTGCTTTAATTAGAAAATTTAAAGCAAGAGCTATGTAAACGGGTCAATGCTATGACCCGAGCCAGGTACACATAATTAGATTTATTGTTAAAAGTGGCATTTTGGTCAATTAATTAGTGGAAGTCCTTCGTCGTAAAACGAGGGGCTAAAATTGACCAAAAAGCCCTTGAAGGGTAAATTGGGCAAACGACCCATATGGGTTGTTTGGAAACTTGCATTATGATTAGGAGATATAGGTAGATACCTTGAATGTGGAATTATGAAATGTGAAAGGAAAAGAACGAGTTTTAGACTAAAATGTTTAATATTTCCTAAATGGGACAAAATGGTTTTTATGTGCATATGTATTTCATAAGAAAGTATGAATCCGAGCTAGAGGTCTTGATTTAAATACATTGACGTATGTATTTTGGTTGTTTAAGAAACAAGTTGGTGGTTTTGAATACAAACGGGTCGAAATGTTGAAATTGAATAATAAGCCGAATGCTTAAAAATTTAGATTTTTATTAGTTGAATGTTGAATTTTAACTCCACAAGATGGAGAATTAAATGACGAGCGCGTAAGAAAAAGAATCGCGTAAAACGGACATCTAGATTAAAAGTTTGCACATTATTGTGATTTTTATGTTTGAGTATTTTGAGCTGGGAATCTGCATGTGACACCTGTGTCACTTCAACCATCAAACAAAGACCAAACCAATAAAATATTATATTTCATACTTGGGATTTGTGTAAATATATGTATCATTTGCACATATCAATTTTTGTTCGATTTCGGGCTCTAAATCGCTTTCTGGAAGGTTATACGTGCACCGATGCGTAAATATAACCAGTTTAACGCAACGAACACTCCGGAATAGTGAAATAGGTTTAACATACCTTAAATAACCTTTACATAACTTAGAAATAAGTTTTGAAGGCTTTGGCATGCCAAAATCAAGTTAATTCGCCTACAGGGACTAAATTTGACAAATTGCGAAAGTATGCCAATTTGAACTGTAACAGACATTCCGGAACATGACCATAAATTAAGCATACCATAAATATCCTTTATATAGCTTAGAAATAGGCTTTAAGGGGTTCGGTGTGCTAAAATAAACTTTTGGGTCATTCAGGGACTAAAAGCGTCAAAAAGTGCACAAGTTTGCATTTTCGCGCATAACTTACGTTCTGAATACATCCAGACATCCAAAAATTTATGTAAGTACTAAAATATTTTATTTTAGTGTTTAGCATGAGAAAAACCCATTCGTCACGCAATTTGGATCGTTTTTCGCGCTTATGCGCATTCCGTCGTAATTAAGCGAACATCGCGATCATACGACCAAACGAACCAACATCCGGCATATTTTTGAGCATGTTTCATGTCCACAATGTTTATGAATCCTTGTGGAGCCTTGAAAATGATTTAACGAGCTTCAAACGTGTGGAAAATGGACTGAAACATGTGCAGGGACCTATTCTGCCATTTCTGCTTGAAATCTGCAGAAAGGAGGCTAGGCGTGACGCGAGGCCCCCTAGGTGTCACGCGAGGCCCTTTCAGATCAGCAAAAGCTGTTTTAACAGCTGTTATGCCCTCCAAACTCAATTCCACTTGCTTGTTCCTGATCATGGGGGGCCAATATGATGCACATGGGGTTACCAACAAGTGTAGGGACAAGATCAAAGCACGGTATTCGAGGAACGATCCTAATGGTGGTCCAAATCCTATAAATACCCAACCCTTTCAACCCCAAAAAAAACCCACACCTTTGAAATCTGAATTTGCTCTCTAAGTTGTTGTGTTTAACACTACATACCTGAGAGTATTCGGATTCAAACCTTCCGTTCTTGGACCCTTTGTAAGTGTTCCTTCGTTCTTTTATTCTTTTAGCGTTAAAGTCAAACTTTGTTTGACTTTCTGCATTGACCAGTTTATGGTCAATGCGAAGTTCGTTTGAACTTCATAACGTGAGCGTGATCACAATGGTTATAGTCTCTAGTGACTATACCTACTGATTACCACGTTATCTAGGCTCAGTGACGAGTCGTAGTTTCGGCCAAAATGCGCATTCTTGCGTATTTTGTAACCAAACTACTCTTAGGTATCAAAACCGTTTGTTTTGATACCAAACCTGTTTTCTAAACTTAGTTAAGCATGTTTTAACATGCTTAGCTCGTCACTTTTAGTTTAGTGCTTATATAGGGTCGTAAGGTAAGCGATCTAAACAATCGCTTATACTTTCGAACCCGACCCGTTTGGTCGATCATTAGGATCCGACCAAACACATTAGGTGACCATAGTATATAGGGGATAACCTTCTGAGGTTATACCTTATGGTCACGACGTTTAGTTAGTTGTATGATAGGTAGTATATATGCCTTAGGTAAATTACCAAAATACCCCTTTGGCGCCAAAATTCATATTAAGCATAAGTAACATAACTTTTGACATCTAAACTGATTTGGCAACAATATTAGACATGTTAAGGCATATTCTACTTGTCATAGGACTAGTTAGGCGGTCCAAACGCATTTCACGCAAACGACGCGTTAAAGTAGCGTAAGCTACCTAAACGGGTCGTAATGGGTCGTAAGCACTTAGGTTAGGTTTCATTTTAGTATGTAGGCTTTGTTAAACCATATTACACGAGTCTCCATACTCGTTTGGTTTACGAACCCTCATTCTATCCAATCCTCCGATTTAGGTCCGGTTTATTAACATAGTACCTACATTAGGTGCCGTTTGATTTCCGTGATCTCTAGCATTGTTTGGTTGTTACACAAGGACTACTAAGCAATCTCAAGTGAGTACATAGTCCCCTCTTTTACTGTTTTCAAACTATTTTGGGGTGAAGCATGTGTACCTATTTGTTATGTTCATGATTTCAAAGTATAATTGATTATACATGTTATTACTTATCATTTGACAAACTAAATGACTATCTATGGTTTAAACACTGATTTCTCAAAGAACATAAAATAAAAAAGTTGAATTGTACTTATTTTATGTTCACCAGACCGATTGGTAGTATGATATAGCGCTATAGGATTAGACACCCCATTCCTGTTGTCATGGAATGTCTGAAACCAATTTGTTTCTCCATCCAAATAGGGATTGCCTTTGTGGTATCCCTATAGTCTCAAAGGTGTATTTTGATGCACTAGGTCTGAATGAATTCTTAAATCACATTATTTTTGTATATTTAGTTATACTCCCAAAAGTATAGTTTGATATGCTCCCATATGCGATATTGTACAAAACCAACATATATTTTGTTAATCATCCAAAGCATATTTTGATATGTTATTGATGTGTTAAAAATGCAACATATAAATTTCATCAAATGAGGCATAAAACTAACCCTTTTTTAGTACTAATGTTGGAAAAAGTATGCTTTTGTCTTCCTTTTGTATTTTCAAGATTAAATGAGCTCAAATTAACAAAAGAAGCAAAAAGACATAAAAATCTAACATAAATACAAGAAAAGGAACAAGACGTGACATGCCCGACCCCACGACAGCATCTTCCCAAGCAAAACAAGAGATCAGAAGCCTGAACACGCCCCGTGCTCAGCCAGCACGGGGGCGTGCCTAAATGTCAGCAGAAAAGACAAAGTGGTAGAAGCTTCTATTACCCACCACGGGGCCGTGCTCAGCGGACACGGGGTCGTGGTCAACTATAAGATTCGCACAATCTAGCAAATCTGCATAGTACAAAGATTCTTCTGCACCACGGGGTCGTGCTCAGCGGACACGGGGGCGTGGTCAACTAAAAAGACAAAACTGCATTAAATGAAGAAAGAGAAGGATGTGGACACGGGGCCGTGCCCACTGGACACAGGGCCGTGCCCGAGCTTCTGTTCAGCCTATAAATAGAAGTGCTTGGCTTGAGCTCAAACCATCCCTTGGCACACCACCTCTCTCACACTTCACCCACCACCCACCACCACTATAACACCATCATCCACCACCATCATCCATTGTCCATCGTAGAGTGTGTGAGTCGTCTCGGGATCCAAGATTGATCGTAAGAGTTCTTGACAATCAAGGCCATGTTTGCCTAAGTCTCTTACATTACTTGGTGAAGACAAAGTGTCTAGTGTAATACTTTTTATTTCTAATCTTTTGCACTTTTTATTTGGTTTTGTATTAATGACTTTAATAACTAGTTGCTTATGTTGAAGGGGATCTTTCCTTATCGTTTGTCCGTGGTGTCTTGGCATTATTTTACTGTCTATATAAAATAAAAGATTTTCACCATTCATATCTCCACGGTCTATATGGAGGTATGTTGGCTACCTGGTCGGGGGTTAAGGGAACGGTTTGGTAAAGGTCTTGCCATTGTTCAGCGTTTAGAGGTCCGGCAATGGACCTGGGTCAAATTTAGTAGGACCTCCTTCAATACTTAACGGTATTGGATGGCGGGGGTCCAAACTCTTTGATCCCCTCATAAGTTAACTACTATTAATACTATAACCCGGCTATTTAGGACTGTATCCCTGCTGACTCAGACTACTTAGTCGAGGGTAACGTCACCTCCAAAAGAGGGGCCTACCATAATTTGCATTAATAACTTAATTAATTATCTTCCAATAATCCACCATTTTAGGAGTGTATCCTTGCTGACTCAAACTACTAGGGTGAGGGTAACGTCACCTTCAAAAGAGGGGCCTACTACAATAACTAAGATAATATCTTAAATATGTGCAAAAGTGCGGAAATAATCAAAGGTTACACTAGATACGAGTCGGAACCAAGTGATTCATCTTGTCTATCTGTTTTTCTTTTTATTTTATTTTTCAGCATTTTAGTTAGTTTTTATTTTGAGTAAACTGCCATTTTGGTCCCTGTGGTTTGGGCATTTTTGCCATTTTAGTCCAAATTTCAAACTTTTTAAATCTGGGTCCCTGTGGTTTCATCTTTATTGCCATTTTAGTCCAAAATTCAAAATCCCCCTTTTTTTTACTGTTCCAAAAAGTTTGAGATTTGGACTAAAATGGCAATAAAAGTGAAACCACAGGGACCAAAATGGCAGTTTACTCTTAATTTTGGACTAAAATGGCAATAAAAGTGAA
The DNA here is from genome assembly GCA_030545235.1 of Helianthus tuberosus. Classification (NCBI taxonomy): domain Eukaryota; kingdom Viridiplantae; phylum Streptophyta; class Magnoliopsida; order Asterales; family Asteraceae; genus Helianthus; species Helianthus tuberosus. Next base: position 11,350,700 of record CM060362.1, read on the forward strand.
ACCACAGGGACCCAGATTTAAAAAGTTTGAGATTTGGACTAAAATGGCAAAAGTGCCCAAACCACAGGGACCAAAATGGCAGTTTACTCTTTTATTTTTCTTAGTTTAAACATTTTTCCTAACCTTTTTATTTTGATTAGACGTTGAGGATAAACCGGTACTAAAAGCTCTTGTGTCCTTGGACGACCTCGGTATCTTACCAACACTATACTACGCTCACGATGGGTGCACTTGCCCATATGTGTGTTTAGTGTTAGTAAAATAGCGTGTTTTATAAATTTAAAACTTGGCTAAAAATAAGTGTTAAAGGGGCTTAAAATATACACCTAATATATATAACACTTCACACGCATCAGTTATTTATAAAACCAAAACATAGTTTAATATGTTATTTATCACATCCAAAGCATATTTTGATATGTTATTTATGAAATCAAAACATAGTTTAATATGTTATTTATAAATCCGAAGTATACTTGTAATATACTACTGAAAACTATTATTTTAAACAACTAAAGTATATTTAATGTACTATCTATCTAACGATTGGGTTTTGGTTAGTGTTTAGACAACGGGACGGGTGTAATGTGATGAAAACATGGTAGATACGCCGCTGGTACTTCTTATATATAAGTGTTTTCATTGCATTACATATCGTGGCGTTATTAAGTACACTTGGGTCAACGATATTGGAACTGAAACATATTTTAATATATTACTCATTCGATTCTCTTAAAATCCAAAGTATATTTTCACATATACTATAAGCCTTTTTATCAAAATATTGTTTTTTTTAACAATGCATTCAATACAAACTCATTTTACATGGTTATTCACTTAACCATACATTATTCTTTTATAAATATTTATCATTGTTGTGTTTATCACTTTTCAAATGATTTATAAAAACAAAACATTTTACAAGGATCATGACTGACTTTTGTTAAACAACATTTTTCTAAACTTATAAGTCATGAATCCTATATTCACAAAACCTATGTATCTCACAGGCATTTTTATGCTGACGTACCTATTTTTACACATGTTTCAGGTACTGCTTTGTGATGACTGATGATATATGCTACACTTAGGATGGACTCGTGCCTTAGCGACTTTAAAACTTGAAAGATAATAGTTGTACTTATTTGATTGTATTAAGACAATGAATTCATTTATTCAATAAAACAAAATTTATTTATTCCATGGTTATGAAACAATGATTCTGTTACAACACTCCCCGACGTTTCCGCCACGTCTGGTTGTTTTACGTGGTCGGGGTGTGACACTGCAGCTCAAGGAACATAACATTCTGTCGAAAACGGGTTGTCGCGGCACGCGACGTAAATCTGCTAACATCGTCGCACAGCGCGAGGGCTGTCACGCCCCGCGACAGATTTGCTTATATCTGTCGCTTCCCGCGAGGGACGCAAAAGCTGGCTTTTTTGCTGATTTTTATTAGTTTTGATATTCGAACGAGTTTATTTTATGTTATAAACGTAATATAACTAAAATCATTTCATGTTTATGAAATGTAGGTATATCTAGAATGCCGGATGATGGTCAAGCTCATCGAAGAACCGAACGCAACCAAGATACAAGCTTCCGAACGTTGTTTACGTCGTTATGCTTAAACGACGAACTCTTAAATATTATGTTGTAAAGTTCGAAATCTGAAAAGTTTTACTGAACCCGTATTTTCAATGTATTTAAAATCATAATTACATGTTTATTTTCGTAACCTATACGAAAACCGTTAAATAATAATAAGGGTGTTACACATACAACAATCAATGTCTGCCAACTACTGTACTTGAAGATCACACGATGTTCAATCTTGCAGGGGACAAACAGGACATGCGACAATAACGTGTGGTCAATCAGCGTATGCCATTTCAACCTTCCTCAATTTCCCATAATGGCTGAGGGCATGCGAGAAAACAAGTACATTTGGAAAGCGATGTGTAACCAATCACGACGCGTGATCGTACTTCCAAATCTGCGCGCATTACTTTCTGCGACGGATGGGACAAAATGGATATTCCTTGACAACGACGTCTTGCCTAATCAGCTCTCCCCCTTCTCTAGCCATCCAGCTATAAATACCAACATTCACCAAAGGTTTAAAGGGATTGCCTACTCTTTCACTTTAAACACACACTTGTTTCCTTTTTTTCTCTAGAAAGAACAATACTTCTTTTCACGCTGGAGCCTGGTTACGAGAACAACCCTCTCCTCCTTCTCGTAACGAGCTAATGGTGTTGTTTTGAGCTTTGCATATCGTTCTAGGAAGGTTCGAACTTACGTTGATCAAGAGAGAAGATTAAGAGATATCTCCCCTGGTAGAGATATTACTAGCCTATCCCCTGCGGATTAGACTTAGTGTTTCTTCACCTTCCCTAGTGGTGGTAGTCGTAAGGCAACTAGTAGAATCCTAATCTTCGGTTTTTGTTACGAATTTTGTTAAAACTGCGTTTATAAATCACTAAATTGGGGTTTTGATGAATTACTGTTATAATTTATTATAATTTAGCATATAATCTAGGATGTTTGGTAAAGTATGTCAAAATTGCGTGCCTTCATTTTGAGTATATTATTGATTTAAAAGTAAAATAAGTGCCTCCATTTCGCCAATAATTGCGTGCTTAAACCATTAAACTATATATGAATGCTTAGCAGTTCATAGTGAATGATCGGATTCCAATTCAAATGAAATCTTTAAGATGAAGACCAAGTAAATAGGTATACAGTTTCAGGTATTCGGGTTGGGTATCAGCTAGTCTCATACCCGTCCTTATAGCGGCGTGGATAGGCCTCACAACGCCAACATTTGAAGACCGAAAATGAGACAGGTATGAGATTAGGTGATATCCGACCTGAATACATGAAACTATATACCGATAGTTTATCGAAAGGACGAATTCCACATGTAACCCTAAATGAAAAAAAGATTATTAGTGTAAATATTTAAGATAATGAACAAAATGTATATTCTTTAGTGCACCTATGAAACAAAAAATGTAATTTCATCTAAAATATATCTTTCACTTGCACGCTAACGGAAGAAAAGAAGAGAAAAAACAGGAGAGGAAGCAAGACAATATTAATAAATTTCGTGTTTGAAAGTTAAAAGAAAAAATAGAATAAATTAAAGATTAACTTAGCATCTCTCAGTGAACAAGAGAAAAAAATATCAAAGCAAAAAGATCATATTCACAAGTGCAAAACTTTTTTAAAACTCTGAATAATCGTTTTCATAACAATTTGAAAATTCTATAGTTATTCATTAATCTTAAAATGATGGAAAAAAACATCTATTAACTCTTAATGTAAAACGAACTAGTTTTGTAACACATTTTATTTTATAATAAGTTCCTTAACACCGAAACATATCTATTTTTAAGTTGTATAGTGTTAAGTCAATATTGATCAATACTTCAATCTACATTTCTATTCACCGCACACCGACAAATTATGGATTGTTAGGTGACGTAAGGTGTGACGTTAACCTTTTGAATCATGGGTCCATTTTGACTTTTAAGAAGTAGGTCCATTTTTTGTAGAATAAAGTTCAAAGGTTCAATCTTGACAATTATCTATAGAACATATTGTGTAAACACACATGAAAACACACCGAACCAACATATATCTACAAAGATGAAGAACGCTATCGTGCCTAAAAATTCAATTTTTTTTTTTTTTTTTTTGTGAATTGTTCATTAGAAATAGTTAGCTAGCGATCATCACAAAACATGTGAATTGTTCATTATACAATACGTTAGTTGTATACTTTGGTGGAGACATTTCATTAAATAGTTTGGGTCATTGCTTTTTCAAAACAAACTAAGCAAAACTTCACTCAGAATTCATAAATAAGATTATATGGTTTGGTATTTAATAACATTCGTGTTGCAAATAAGTTACGCTTCACCAATGTATTTCATTGTACGACTAGCAGACATCACGGGCTTTGAGGCTTAGAGGGTTCTACAAACAAATAACTGGTAGTCTTAACGTAGGAGGGCGTCTCCGGCGTTTGAACTTCGCGTGAGAATAAATTAGACGTTCATGGGGATGCAGGAAAATTAGAGAGTGTGGTGGCTGTGAGTGAAGACGCATGAATCATACCTGAGATTCCCAAAGCATCTTTTTATAGGGGATATCCTGAAGCCAGTCATTGGCGGACTCACCTTATGGGGGTGGGTGGGCGGCCGACCCCTTGAAAAAAAAAATTTAGTGGTATTTTTCACGAAAAATCCCGACCGCACCCTTTGGAAATTTTTGTCCGCACCCCTTGGAAAATTCCGACCGCACCCCTTGGAAATTTTCGTCCTCATCCCTTAGAAAAAAATATTAGGAATTTATATAAAAAAAATTGTGAACACGGATTGAAACCCGATCAAATTATGTAAACAAGTTAGTTCACTAACCCCTTTAATAAAACTTAAATTCAATCCATCAAGCCCAATAACTTAATACCCATTCAAGCCCAACCCAAGTACTAGTTTTGTTAAACAAAATCAGTCCACATAATAAAAAAAAATCCAAATCGTTGCCACTTGCCAGCGACTCCCGCCCTCCGTCTGCCTCACTTCAGCGGCCAGCGACAACATAATTCCGGCTGCAAACTGTTTGTGTTTACTTGTTTTACATGACCCGACCCGATCCGACCCGCTATGAACCGATTTTTTTTTATATAGTTAGGGGTCTAAAATCTTTAAAAAATTTCCGCACCCCCAAGAAAAAAATCCTGGGTCCGCCACTGAAGCCAGTTGCCAGGGCGGCTAACTCAGACGCCCAAGGCGTCTTTATATAGGGGATGTCCTGAAGCCAGCTGGTCAAGGTGACCAACTCAGAGGCTAAAAGGGGTAAGAGGAAACTCTCATTTCCAAGTCGTAGACAAGACTTTACCCTTTTAGGTGAGTAAGGGTTTTACCTAGTGCTGCAGAGCGCATGGGGACTTACATTCGGCGGACCGTTATTGTCAACATGGGCTGTCACTTTTGGACGTCCCATTAGTAAATGCTTTTAAACCTTTAACCATTTGAGCTTGTTAGGTAAGTGTTGGGAGTTGATAAGTTGGATATATTTATCTTTTTTGTGATAGATCTACCTACATCATCAATATTTAAGCACATTTGTGTTGCAAATAAATTACGTTTCACCAACGTATTTCATTTTATGACTAACAGACACCATTTGTTTTTATTTGTGTCGAAGTTCTTGTGCATAAGATAACTTTTTATTTGTGTCGAAGTTCATCGTGTGAGAAAAATCACTTTTAAATTTTTATTCTTTTTGTGCAACTTTGGTTTAAAGCATGCTTCATGCACAAACGATCTTTAATTATACTAATGCAATGGCCAAGGGAACATATCTAATCATATTTCTTTGTTTAATTCTAACCGAACAAACGATCAAACATAAACAATTAGATGATCGGGGTTTTCTTTTTCTTCATTTTTAAGAAGATAAAAGTGTTTATGTTCGTTTATGTCCATTCATTAATAGTATAAATGAACAATCCACGAATGTAACAAACACAAACAAACCCAAACGAACATAAACAAGCATTAATAATTAATAAATGGAAAAAAAACATAAATAAACAAAAGTAATTGAAGATATGTTAATTAACATAACAGTGAATTCCAGTTGGGCTTAATGGCTTATTATGGCTAGGATTAATAATAAAATAATAGCTGTGAAGTCCATTTTGATGCTCGATTGGGCATTTCATGGGTCTATATAATAAATTAACCCATTATAATACAACTGTTGAATTCCAAATGGGCTTAATGGCTTATCATGGTTAGGTAATTGGGCCTAGCAATAAATGTGAACTCCAATCCAACGAATAATTATTTAAGGGGCTCTTTGGCGTGCTGAACCAGTTAGAGGTGTCTGAACTATTAAATGCTGAACTAGTAAGAAGTTTGAAAGAACCAGTATAATACTTAACCGTTTAGATGTAAATGGCTAACCAATTCAAATAACAATTCTTAACCGTTTTGACTCAGACACTCAATATAACGCTTAACCATTCAGAGACATATGTCTGAACCATTCAGGCATCTGCTCGTGAAACAAACAGTCTGAACCATTAAGTGTTGAACCAGTAAGATGTCTGAATCATTAAGAGCCCATTAAGAGCTGAAACAAACAACTCCCCTGTCCAACTCCGCTTAAGCACTTAATCACAATGGGTGGTTTCACCCAAAACAATTAAAAAAATGTATGATTGGTTGAAAGATAGTGGGGTCCACCATTACCCCCTCTCCCTTCTCTTCCTGCACGCGGTGACTACTCCCTAAAGATCACAATTTACCGCTCACCCATGGGGGTTGGCGATGGTGTGCCCGTGCGGCAAACTTACTCACCGCACTCTTACCTGTGACCACCCCGTTTACCTTAATCGAATGAATTATTTGTCCCAAAATAGACGTTTAAAGACTTGAACTTTTGTCTTTATTGTATGTTTTTTCATCATCATATCTTTGGTCCTAAAATTTTATTTCCTACATATTCTTGTATCTACTACATATTCACCGCTTTATAACATCGAATGTAGCTTCATATTCCTATTCATAACGAACATATACTACATTTCTGTTACAATTACTGAAGTTAAACGCAAGGCCGTCCCTGAAAAATCATCTTATATATTATTCGTTATTTTGAATTTCACAAATATGTTGTATTTTTCTTACATACTAGCGAAATTCCTCACGCGTTGTGGCGGACTCCTCTTTAGACTGTGGGGTGTGGTGCTGTTGTAACCAAGTAGTACCCAATTTACTCACTAATTTGTGTAATATTATTCATGAACAAGAACCAGCTATATATAGCCTTACAAACCCAACAGAAAATACGAAATAACACCTAACGTCTATCACCAAATCAGGAGAGAATCAAGGACTAAATCATAAATAAAGACTCAACGGAACTTGTAAAAACTCGGTCCACATGACCGTTATTTTGACTTAACAATTTTGACTCCAACAAATCCTCCCCTAAACTGAACTGTGATAACAATCAGTTTACCTCCACAACTCCAAGCATCCTTCTTAACTTGAGAAACACTTCCAGCTTAATCGGCTTTGTCATGATATCAGCAACTTGGTCCTCAGTCTGGCAGTACACTAGCTTTAGTTCTCCTTCACCCACCAGGTCTCTAAGATAATGGAACCTAACATCAATATGTTTGGTTCGTTTGTGCATCACTGGATTAACCGACAGCTTAATTGTTGAAGTATTATCACATAACACTTCAAGAGTTCCATCCGGCTTCTCATTTAAGTCTTCCATCAGCCCCTTCAACCACTTACAATGACAAGCACATGCTGTAGCCGCCACATACTCCGCCTCTGTGGATGACAAAGTGACTATCTCCTGCTTTCTTGATGTCACGACCCTCGGCCCCGGTTTGACCCGGTCCAGAGTCGCGAGGCAGGAAATCCCGTGGTATCTAATTAAATGACAGCGGAAGTCTTTTTAAACAGGATCGATTAATATTAAAAACTGCTCGTTTATATATAATATAGGAATAAATCCCATAATTTACAAATCATTGATTTCACTGGGAAATCCTTTATTTCTTAAAACATGTTTCTTTATTTATTTACATTGAGCCACTTTCTAAGCTTGTAGTGCTCCACAGCACTTTTCTTGTGCTCACAACAGATTACCTGAAACATGTTTGAAAAAGGTTTTGTCAGCAGGGAAATACTGAGTGAATCATTCAGTTTTACTAGAACGACACTTTTGTTATAATTTACAGTATTAAGAGAGATTACAATGTTTCAGATATCAAACGAACTACCCACAGTACTTGTCACTCGAACACACATTGGCTATCTCGTTGTCCAATGGTGTCTGTGACTATGGTCATATCACTCATTGGCTAACTCGTTGTCCAATAGTGACGGATATCAAGTAATGTATACAAAACCCCACATACCGGCTGTAACTTGGTGACTACATAAACTTAATCACTGTAATTATAACCTTTGAAAATAAACATGATTTGAAAGTAATTTGATAAAAATAGATAGACTCACATTGTAGATTTAACGAGCAGAATATAAGCCTACTGATTAGCCTTGATTAACCTAATTTAAATAACAATGCACACACAACAGGTTAGTAACTAATACAGCAGTTACGACAATTCACGAGATTAAACCCTCACAACGATTTATTAATGCAATACTTAACAATTCAGCGGATTCACAACGAATGACAGAGTATAGTCCGAATTCGAGCAGTACTCAAACATTCAAGTCGGAATCACAATGAATTATCAAAGTATAAACTCAATTTGAGCGGCACTTAATCAATCGTTGGATAGTTATAATCGATCGGACGTTGAATCGTAATAGTGATCGAGTTATTACCCTGATTGTGGCAGCAATTAGTGATTGTGTGTGTTTAGTGTACTGTTTCTGTGATAACTCTTTCTACGAAACTCGAATTTACGTCGTTCCAAAGACAGATTTCAAGTTCCAAGACCCACTATTTATACGTGAAATGTGCACCTCCCGCGTGTCGCGACAGGTGACACTGCTTCTGTCGCGACTCGCCTGGGAAACCTAGCTAGCCTAGGGTTGCTTCGTCACTAGTATAGGCCTGGTGAGTCAAGGTTTCGTGAATTCTCAGCTTATACAACACATTTAAGAGATAACTATCAACTTAGGGTTTACCCCCCTTAAGTTTTAGGGGCCCTAATCCTGATTCTAAATGTTTTGAAAATTTTAGGGTTTGTGCGAAATTACTTGGGTTTCTCAATTAGGGTTTCCTATTGGTTAAATTAAGATAATAATTAGGACTTTTGATGAGAGTTGTTACATTCTCCTCACCTTAAGAAAAATCTCGTCCTCGAGATTTACTGGAATAAATGAGGATACTTTCGCTTCATTTCTGATTCCAGCTCCCAAGTGTATTCAGCTCCTCTTTTTGAATCCCATCTGACTTTGACTAAAACTAGTCGCTTGTGCTTGAGAAACTTGATCTTTCGATCCTCAATTTGAAGAGGTTTCTCAACAAATTTCAACTTTTCGTTTATCTCTATATCTTGAAGAGGTACTACCAGTGATTCATCTGATAAGCATTTCTTGAGATTGGATACATGAAATACATCATGTACTCCTGCTAATTCTTCTGGTAGTTGTAAATGATAAGCAACTAGTCCTATACGTTGGATTACTGAAAATGGTCCTACGTACCTTGGACTTAGCTTTCCTTTCTTACCGAATCGAACAATTCCTTTCCAAGGAGAAACTTTCAAAAGTACTTTATCTCCAACCTGAAATTCTATCGGCTTGCGGAGATTATCTGCATAACTCTTTTGGCGATCTCGAGCTGTTTTCAGTCTTTCCTTGATCTGAGTTATCTTGTCAGTAGTTTCTTGCACAATTTCTGGACCTGATAATTGACTTTCTCCTATTTCTGCCCAACAAACTGGAGTTCTGCATTTTCTTCCATATAGTGCTTCAAATGGAGCAGTTTCAATGCTTGAATGATAACTATTGTTATAGGAGAATTCAATTAATGGTAAATGATCATCACAATTTCCACCAAAATCTATTACACATGCTCGAAGCATGTCTTCTAGAGTTTGGATGGTTCTTTCACTTTGTCCATCTGTTTGTGGATGATATGCTATGCTGAGATTTAGTCGAGTTCCCATTGCTTGCTGGAAACTTTTCCAGAAATGAGAAGTGAAACGACTATCTCTATCTGATACAATGGAAAGTGGAACTCCATGTAAAGATACCACTTCATCTACATACAACTTGGCTAGCCTTTCCATGCTAAAGGTTTCCTTCATTGGTAGAAAATGAGCTGATTTGGTTAATCGATCCACAATTACCCAAATCGCATCATTACCTTTTCTTGTTTTAGGCAACTTAGTAACAAAATCCATTGTTATAAGTTTCCATTTCCATACAGGCATTTCCAATTGTTGTAGTAGTCCTGAAGGTTTCTGGTGTTCGGCCTTAACTTGTGAACAAGTAAGACATTTAGATACGTATTTAGCTATATCCTTTTTCATTCCTATCCACCAGAAATTATTTCTTAAATCTTGGTACATCTTATTGTTTCCAGGGTGCATAGTATACCTAGATTTATGGGCTTCTTCTAAAATCTTATTTCTTAATTCTCCTTGCTTAGGTACCCAAATTCGTTTCTTGTGGAATCTCCAAATTCCATCATTTCCTTGCTCTAGTTCCTTTATATAACCTTTCATTCCTTCAATATCATCCTTGATTGCTGTTTCCTGAACCTTCTTTAATTGTTCAATTAAATCTACTTGTAAATTTAATCTAAGAGCACGGACTCGTCGTTGCTTTTCATGATACTTACGACTTAAGGCATCTGCAACTACGTTTGCCTTTCCTTCGTGATATTGGATATCACAGTCGTAATCGCTTAAAACTTCCATCCATCTTCTTTGCCTCATATTTAACTCTTTCTGCCCAAATATATACCTTAAACTTTTATGATCTGTATAAACAGTAAACTTACTTCCATACAGATAATGTCTCCAAATTTTCAAGGCAAAAATTATGGCTCCTAATTCTAAGTCATGAGTCGTATAATTTTCCTCGTGCTTTTTCAACTGCCGGGAGGCATACGTAATTACCTTCTTGCGTTGCATTAACACACATCCAAATCCTAATTTTGAAGCATCACAATATACTTCAAAATCTTCTGTTCCTTCGGGCAATGCTAAAATTGGAGCATTCGTCAATCGATGCTTTAAAATCTTAAAAGCTTCTTCTTGCTTATGTCCCCATTCAAACTTAGCGGATTTACATGTTAACTTAGTCAATGGTACAGCTATCTTAGAGAAATCCTTAATAAATCGTCTGTAGTATCCGACTAATCCTAGAAAACTTCTAATTTCCATAGCTGTTTGTGGGACCTTCCATTTGAGGATTGCTTCTATTTTAGCAGGGTCTACGTGAATGCCTTCGTAATTCACCATGTGTCCTAGGAATTGCACTTCTTTTAACCAAAATTCACACTTTGAGAATTTGGCATAAAGCTTTTCCTTTCTTAACAAAGTTAAGAGTGCATGCAAGTGTTTGCAATGTTCCTCCTGACTTTTGGAATAAATAAGTATATCGTCAATGAATACGATTACAAATTTATCCAAGTAGGGTTTACAGATCCGATTCATCATGTCCATAAATGCTGCTGGGGCATTTGTTAGTCCAAAGGGCATGACTGTAAACTCATAATGGCCATACCTAGTTCTGAAAGCAGTTTTAGGTATGTCTTCTTCTTGTACTTTCAACTGATGATATCCAGATCTTAAATCTATCTTAGAAAAATACCTAGCACCTTGAAGTTGATCAAATAGATCATCAATCCTAGGTAATGGGTATCGATTCTTAATTGTAACCTTATTTAGTTCTCTATAATCGATACACATTCTCATTGATCCATCCTTCTTTTTTTACAAACAACACTGGCGCTCCCCAAGGGGATGAGCTAGGTTGTATAAATCCCTTGCTTAATAATTCATCTAACTGCTTTTTCAGTTCTAACATTTCTGTGGGTGCTAACCGATAAGGTGCCTTAGCTATCGGTATAGTTCCTGGAATTAGATGAATTCTAAACTCTACCTCCCTATCTGGTGGTAACCCAGGTAATTCTTCTGGAAAGATGTCTGGGTATTCTGAAACTATAGGGATGTCTGGGAGTTCCTTACTTTTACTGTTAATGATTACTGAAATCATATACACCATTCCTTGCTTTCGTTCATAACTAGCAACTTTCTTTACTGATATGAACTTCAGTGGCTTTCGTGGTTTATCTCCGGTAACTAAAATTACCTCTCCTGTGGGAGTACAGATTTCTACGGAATTCTTGTCACAAAGGATTCGAGCATGGTTGGCTATCAACCAATCCATTCCTAACACTACATCGAATCAGGCTAACTTCATAGGTAACAGGTTTGCGGAAAACTTATGACCTAACAGTTCTATCTTACCTTCTTGCAAAATCCTATTTATGTTAACAGAATTTCCGTCTGCCGTTTCGACTGTAAAAATTTGCCTAAGGGTGGTTAAAGGTAAGTTAAGAGCTTGGCAGAATGAAGTATTGATAAAACTTTGGTTTGCCCCAGAGTCAAATAATACTTTTGCATAAACGTCGTGGACCAAGAACGTACCAGCTATAACGTCAGGGATCAGTTCGGCTTCCTGAGTGGTTAGCTGGAATGCTCGGACATTCTTCTTTGTTGTTCCATCAGCTGGTTTGCCTTTATTGTCTGCGATTTTAGTCAATTTAGGACATTCTGGTCTAAAATGTCCTGTTTCTCCGCAATTATAGCAGACTCTTGTTTTCTTTCTGCATTCTTCTTCGTGATGTCCTGCCATTTTGCAGAAGTTGCAGATTACATTACATTTTCCAAAATGATTCTTTTTGCAATTACTGCAAAAAGGCGGTTGTGTAGATTGTCTTCTTCCTCTTTTCTTGAACCTATTATTATCATTACCCACACGAAATCCTTGGGTAATCTTTTGAGCCAATTCTTTCTTTCGATCTTCTTCTCTTGTTCGCACCAGTTCATCAGTTAGGGTATTAGCTAATTCCACAGCATCGTCAATAGTGCGAGGTCTCGCAGCTTTAACGATATTGCGGATTTCACTAATCAATCCCCAAATATAGCGAGAAATGAGTACCGGTTCTGGCGAAGCCAGTGTTGGTACCACTCTAGCATATTCAAAGAATGTCGAAGTATAACCGCGACACTCTACACCTACCATACGATGGTTTAGAAACTTATTTGCCATTTGTTCCTTTTCATATTCAGGACAATATTTTCTTTCGACAAGAATTTTAAATTCTTCCCAGTTCATGGCATAAGCCCTATTTCTTCCTTTAGCCTGTAGCACCGTGTTCCACCATTCGAGCGCTCCTTCTTTGAATAAATTTGATGCGTACATCACCTGATCTTCTTCAGAACACTTACTTATTGCAATTACTGCTTCGGTTTTCTCTAACCAACGCAGTACTGCAGTTGCTCCTTCGTTGCCTGCAAATTCAGTAGGTTTACAAGCAAGAAATTCTTTGAAAGTGCAACCAGGTGTTGCGGCTTTCATTTTCTTAGGAGGTGGAGCCTGTCGTGGATTATTATCGTCATGATTGCCGCCTCCATTTACACTATGACTAAAATTATCTTCCTGAGTACGTTTACTAGGAATGATTTGTTGCGGTTCTATTGGATTTTTAACAGCAGCAACGAATGCTGGAATAGCATTGGCTATCCCTTGAGCAACAATATTTTCAATATCCTGTCTAGTCATATACTGGTTTTCCTGATTTTGTTCAGATTGATTCCCTTCATTAACTGGTTCATTATTAGCATTTTCCATCTGATAATTATTAAAAATATAACTATTAGTATCAAATGATTGTAAATAAAACAATTACACAGAAGCACATAAAATCTTATAACACAGATATATATCCAAAATTGTCGATGTTTCGACTTCTATTTTGCTTTATATATTATATAGGCATCCATACACACTGTTTATCTTACAATGTTTTATTTCCCATTTTACAGATTTATATTTAATTATTATTATTATTATTATTATTATTATTATTATTATTATTATTATTATTATTATTATTATTATTATACAGACATTTTTCCCAACCCCACTATTCTTTGGTCAACTGGCAGTTTAGTAGCGACGTTCCCTTTCGTCGTATTTCCAGGAAATCTGTTCCCCCATTTCCCGGAGCCTATTCCCTGTACTTATCAGCTCTTCACCATACTGACGGAGTTCGGCTAAATTTTCGTTGCTCATTGGAGGATTGGGGATAGGTTCGGGATCAAACTGTGGAAGGAAAGAATAAGGACTGTTGACGATATTTTCAAATTGCCAGTCATTTGTCCACCATTCTTCCATTTGACCTATAGGTCGAGTGTAGATTAGTGGATCTAGAATAGCTGGTTCCAGATTGGCAGGAAGTTGGGTTTCTAGGCAAGGATATAGATTATTATGGATAGGGCTAAGGACATCACCATTTGCTAGTAAACGGTCTATTTCATCTTGGAATGTGAGTTCTTCAGTTTGTCTGGAACTTTCTCCAATTTCTATTCCTTTTTGTTTAGAATCTTTCCTGATTTCTATCTCTGTTGGTTTAGAACTTTCTCCGACTTCGATTCCTTTTCCCTTGTCTATAGGGTTTTCTATTTTAGGGAGTTTCCTAGTAACTGGCTTTCTCCTGCGCACTTTCCTCCATCCTACATATCTTCTTTTCTTTTTAAGTTTTGCTTTTTCCAGCGGTGGAGCTTGGAATTCCAAAGGTTCCTCTATGTCAGCAATATAACCAGTAAAGTCGTGGGAGACTTCAATTGGTACTGGGTAGAGGTTGAGATTCTGAAATGCTTCTGATATCTCATTCATGCTGGATAGCATATATGCAAAATGCACAAAAATGTTAAGTTAAAACTTCGGAACAAAGTTTAACAAATAAACATTAAAGTTTATTGCATACGTATTTGTACAAAAAGACTATAGGAAAGAGAACACACTATACTTTATTTATTTACTGGAGATTAATTTTCTACTAGACCAGGCTTATTAAAAGTTTAGAGATTTGCATTCTCTGCTACAGTAGCTAGCATATAAAGGTTTGCCCATTTTTCATCTAATGTATCTTCCCAAGGTGACCTATTGCCTAATTCCTGGATTTCTGGATTAAACCTCACTTTCTTGGCTTGGGTTTTCTTTATTTTCTCCTGTCCCTTCCTAAGAATCAAATTTCTTTTATCTTGGGTGAGAGGATTTTCATAATTTGCTTTACGAACAAAAATCCCTTCTTCCAGATCTGCTGGGTATTTGGAGGAAGAGGTTCCTTTTCTTGTGGGTGCAGTATCTAATTTGTGGTAGATAGCAGAAACCTTTTCTTTACCCATACTGTAACTCAACAATTAATCAGTTAATAAAACATATTTTCACAAAATGGCAATTAAATTTCCTAAGTATTTCATATAGGCTAAAATCAATAGTAAGCTTAAATTAGTGGCTCTGATACCACCTTTTCCTGTCACGACCCTCGGCCCCGGTTTGACCAGGTCCAAAGTCGCGAGGCAGGAAATCCCGTGGTATCTAATTAAATGACAGCGGAAGTCTTTTTAAACAGGATCGATTAATATTAAAAACTGCTCGTTTATATATAATATAGGAATAAATCCCATAATTTACAAATCATTGATTTCACTGGGAAATCCTTTATTTCTTAAAACATGTTTCTTTATTTATTTACATTGAGCCACTTTCTAAGCTTGTAGTGCTCCACTGCACTTTTCTTGTGCTCACAACAGATTACCTGAAACATGTTTGAAAAAGGTTTTGTCAGCAGGGAAATACTGAGTGAATCATTCAGTTTTACTAGAACGACACTTTTGTTATAATTTACAGTATTAAGAGAGATTACAATGTTTCAGATATCAAACGAACTACCCACAGTACTTGTCACTCGAACACACATTGGCTATCTCGTTGTCCAATGGTGTCTGTGACTATGGTCATATCACTCATTGGCTAACTCGTTGTCCAATAGTGACGGATATCAAGTAATGTATACAAAACCCCACATACCGGCTGTAACTTGGTGACTACATAAACTTAATCACTGTAATTATAACCTTTGAAAATAAACATGATTTGAAAGTAATTTGATAAAAATAGAATGACTCACATTGTAGATTTAACGAGCAGAATATAAGCCTACTGATTAGCCTTGATTAACCTAATTTAAATAACAATGCACACACAACAGGTTAGTAACTAATACAGCAGTTACGACAATTCACGAGATTAAACCCTCACAACGATTTATTAATGCAATACTTAACAATTCAGCGGATTCACAACGAATGACAGAGTATAGTCCGAATTCGAGCAGTACTCAAACATTCAAGTCAGAATCACAATGAATTATCAAAGTATAAACTCAATTTGAGCGGCACTTAATCAATCGTTGGATAGTTATAATCGATCGGACGTTGAATCGTAATAGTGATCGAGTTATTACCCTGATTGTGGCAGCAATTAGTGATTGTGTGTGTTTAGTGTACTGTTTCTGTGATAACTCTTTCTACGAAACTCGAATTTACGTCGTTCCAAAGACAGATTTCAAGTTCCAAGACCCACTATTTATACGTGAAATGTGCACCTCCCGCGTGTCGCGACAGGTGACACTGCTTCTGTCGCGACTCGCCTGGGAAACCTAGCTAGCCTAGGGTTGCTTCGTCACTAGTATAGGCCTGGTGAGTCAAGGTTTCGTGAATTCTCAGCTTATACAACACATTTAAGAGATAACTATCAACTTAGGGTTTACCCCCCTTAAGTTTTAGGGGCCCTAATCCTGATTCTAAATGTTTTGAAAATTTTAGGGTTTGTGCGAAATTACTTGGGTTTCTCAATTAGGGTTTCCTATTGGTTAAATTAAGATAATAATTAGGACTTTTGATGAGAGTTGTTACATTCTCCTCACCTTAAGAAAAATCTCGTCCTCGAGATTTACTGGAATAAATGAGGATACTTTTGCTTCATTTCTAATTCCAGCTCCCAAGTGTATTCAGCTTCTCTTTTTGAATCCCATCTGACTTTGACTAAAACTAGTCGCTTGTTCTTGAGAAACTTGATCTTTCGATCCTCAATTTGAAGAGGTTTCTCAACAAATTTCAACTTTTCGTTTATCTCTATATCTTGAAGAGGTACTACCAGTGATTCATCTGATAAGCATTTCTTGAGATTGGATACATGAAATACATCATGTACTCCTGCTAATTCTTCTGGTAGTTGTAAACGATAAGCAACTAGTCCTATACGTTGGATTACTGAAAATGGTCCTACGTACCTTGGACTTAGCTTTCCTTTCTTACCGAATCGAACAATTCCTTTCCAAGGAGAAACTTTCAAAAGTACTTTATCTCCAACCTGAAATTCTATCGGCTTGCGGAGATTATCTGCATAACTCTTTTGGCGATCTCGAGCTGTTTTCAGTCTTTCCTTGATATGAGTTATCTTGTCAGTAGTTTCTTGCACAATTTCTGGACCTGATAATTGACTTTCTCCTATTTCTGCCCAACAAACTGGAGTTCTGCATTTTCTTCCATATAGTGCTTCAAATGGAGCAGTTTCAATGCTTGAATGATAACTATTGTTATAGGAGAATTCAATTAATGGTAAATGATCATCACAATTTCCACCAAAATCTATTACACATGCTCGAAGCATGTCTTCTAGAGTTTGGATGGTTCTTTCACTTTGTCCATCTGTTTGTGGATGATATGCTGTGC
Source organism: Helianthus tuberosus (assembly GCA_030545235.1). Classification (NCBI taxonomy): domain Eukaryota; kingdom Viridiplantae; phylum Streptophyta; class Magnoliopsida; order Asterales; family Asteraceae; genus Helianthus; species Helianthus tuberosus. Next base: position 11,368,035 of record CM060362.1, read on the forward strand.
TGAGATTTAGTCGAGTTCCCATTGCTTGCTGGAAACTTTTCCAGAAATGAGAAGTGAAACGACTATCTCTATCTGATACAATGGAGAGTGGAACTCCATGTAAAGATACCACTTCATCTACATACAACTTGGTCGCGCATGGAAGTGGAAAATATCTTTCTAAGTCGGTTACATGCTCAAAATAGCCAACTGTCAAACTTTCTTTCGCTGGGGACTCTTTACGTACCGTAAGGCTTGACCTTTACGGTCTGTAAGCCCTTTCCAGAAGGCAAAAACTCTTGTCCTTTCAAGCTTCGAACAGGTAACTAATGAATTTCGATTTTGGGCCACTATTTTCAGTAGGGGCCCTCTTGAACAGGTCCTAAACAGTTAAGACCACCATGAAATGTTCTAAAGTTGCCTTGGATCCTTTTGAAAGGGCCGTAAATGAAGGTTGTCGTGCATATCCTCGTAGGATCCCATTCTTTCAATTTGGATCAATCATTGTTAACCTTAACCGGATTTAGGATGTTTATCAGATGTTTACAATATAGATTAGGGTCTTGGGATTTATAATGAGGTCGTTCAGAGGTATTAATTAACATGGCGACACTTTTAAATCCTGCCATACATCTTTAACTAGATCCGCGTTTATAACACTTTTGTCTTACATGACAGGTGTCGTTATTTTATTGAACACAAATTTTCGAGGTGTTACATCCTCACCCCCTTAAAAGAAATCTCGACCTCGAGATTTGTTAAAATGTTGGAAGTACTTTTTTTTTGTAGTGTAATAGACTTAACTTCTATAGCATATCTGGAGTCTTTCCAAGCTCTCAAGTTGACCTCTATAATAGGTACATGTATCCTTTTTGGAGCTTCTTAACCTGTCGATCCTCAATCGATACGGGTTTCTTGTCCAATCATAAATTTTCATTAATCTGCCTATCAATACGTGATAATGTGTTTCGACTTATTGGCGAAACCTATCCTTAAATCATCAGTGTGGGTCGCATTGCGAGCTCCACTAGGCTCCTTATATAGGTTTTAGCTTATAGGCTATTGACCTTTGTCGTATTTTATTTCCCGAATGTTCCTATATATCCAGGGCTTAACTTACCAGGAGAAATTGGAATTTAGCACACCCTTCTTAGAGCGATACTTTCGATTAAACCGTATTCCTTATTAAGGACTTAAGAAGGTTGCGACTTTTATTAATCCTCAATTTTCTGCCGATTACTGGCAATCTTTAAGATGATTATGACTTCGGATGATCCTATTTGTTGTTTCCAATGAAATCTCCAGATCCTGATAATTGGACTTACCAATCTATTGTTCTGATAATAGATGTTTAACATTCCATCTATACAAGGTCCCCAAAGGAGTAGCCTTGATACTTACAGGATAATTGTTGTAGAAAAGCTTATTTTATTGGTGAGATGGTTATTCCAATCACTGCTTAAAACTAATCTTAAGGAATAGCTAATCCTCACAGCTAGTCGAACAGATCGACGATCCTGGCAGCTAATGGCGATTCTTAATTGTTGCCTAAATAGGGTTGCGGCAATCAATGCATAAGCAAATGAACCGTCTTCCTTATTTAACAATATCAAACTCTCAGAATATCGGGTTAGGCTATATGAATCCTTTATTTTAAAACTTACTTAATCAGGGTTTCGATTCCCCCAATGATGGTACTAGCCGTTTAGGAAAATTTCATAATGATACAACCTTAAATGGGATATAAATCTTAACTCTACTTGCCTCTCAGGAGGTAAACAGGGTAATCTTAGAAGAAGATAATCAAGATACAAGGAGGTTACTGAGATTTTCCAATCTAGGCTCCAGTTCATCCATCCTTGCTTGTGTCAAATGAGTGACATATTATGTTACGAGTCCATGAATTTCTTAATCGAAGACCTTTACTTGGACAATCCCATTCTGGATATCTTCTTTGAATACCATTAGCTGACTTTAGTACCATACGACCCTCGGAATATCTTTGTGGTCCCATGCATTAAACCTCCATACTGATCAGGCATGGAAGCAATCTATGGAACATATTAAGATACATCAAATCCTCATATGGCGCTCTTGTCATACCATTTGGTATTCGAAATCAATAGGGATCAAAGAGATATCAATTACCTATGAATGCATTTATCTGGAGAGAGGGTACTTTAGAATTTTAGGTTTGAAGATTTCTGACAGGAACAGAAGAAATGGTTTCTATGATTTGCTATCTGTAAGCTTTACCTTACACTTAATATCTAGGATTCTTATGATAGATTTTTAAAAGTCTAATATACTTACAATTTATGAAGGATTTATTGGTATCCGAATTAAAACAAGATTCTTAGCATTCATGTTTAAAGAACGTACCCAACGTTATTATTGATATGAACTACTCCCGACCCTCTTTAGGAGAGTTTAAGCGCTATCATTCTTAGGCTTTATATCCTTAGCCGCATTTCCTTTGACAAATTTAGGGCACGTAGTCTTGAATGAAATTTGGAGCAAGTAGCATTGGGCTCTTTGAACTTTTTCACAGCCTTCATCACAGCTTTTCCAACACCTGCGTCTATCATAGTCCGAAGTACATCTTTGGAAATTCTAATGTTTACAATTGTAGCATCAATAGCATGTGTCACATCATCAATGGCGCGAGTGACTGATGTTATATCCGAGTTTGTCAAACTCAAGATTTGGTTCCTATCACTAGATGAATCAATTTCTTGGTTGCGATCCAACAACTGCTATTCATCATCCTGATGGCCTTCACATATACTAACCATGGTTTCATTAAACCATACTGGCCAATATAGCACTAACATTCTTAGTGAACGTTATTTTAAAAATATACCAATATTACTTAGCCTAGGTCACAAAAGACCATCAATGGCATTTAAGGTTTGGACCTAGTCCATCACCTTTTTGACAGGGGATCTAAATGTCACATCTGTCTTTATTATATTGATAAATTTGGGTAGCTTGAAAGCTTGTCATAAGGATATCAGAAAAGAGTGATTTCTAATAGATATAAAATATCGATCTAAGGTTTGTTGGAGCATTCTCTAAAGTATCATCGGCCAATTTCTATCTCGCGTTAAATGACCGGAGTCCTAATCAGGCGGAGACAACAGTTCTCAACATTTATCATTTATTATAAAATCATATGTGCCAGCATCAATTAAATTTATGCATAAACTTCTTGATAAAGGAAGGTACCTGCTATATCGTCATCATTCTGCATCATCTCCTGGGTGTTCCCCTGGAAGTCTCATGCATTTGTTCCCTTGGCCTCTCCAGGCTTCCTTATAAGTTTTGGGCAGTTGCTTTTGATGTGCCCTTTCTCGTTACAATTGTAACATGTCGCGTTCTTCAATTCCTTGCAATCTAAAGTTTTGTGACCCTTGGTCTTGCAAATTCCACACAATTTAGCACTTGGGTCAATCGTACATTTTCCAGAATGTTGTTTTCTGCAGTTACTGCATTTGGGCTTGTTATTGAACTGACTCGAGCTTTTCCTAAACTCGAAATCTTTCCCGTGCTCAGAGCTTCCCTTCTTCTTCTTGTTAGATTGATGAGAGTTTTCCTCGTCTTCTTTCCTTTTTCCCTCGTCGGAAGTTTTAACAGACTTATTCATGATAGCATCTAAAGTGAGAGATAAGGATAAGTCCACTGTAACACCCTAGTTATTAATTTGAAGGTTATCGTATAAATATCGATAACAACCATGTTATTACTATTAAGTATCCTTAGAAAATACGAGTAATCTAAAAATTTTACAAAAGTTATCCGAATAGTTTAATGTGAACAACTTTGCCATTTAAAAGTGGCGATATAATCATGTGCGGAAGCTTGTGTTTTGAGCGTGTTCGGTTCCTCTTCGAGCTTGATCTTCATCCGGGCACTCTTGGCAATCACCTATAATCAAAACCAACTTAAAAGTTAGTTTTGATAGTCAAATATGAAGTTCAAACAAGTGCAGGGGTTAAAAATGACAAAAATAGCATTTTTCCGAGTTAGGTGGCGTCAACGACTCCACTTCCCGCGTCAACCAGGGGAAAATGGCGTCAACAGAAAAACAAGTTTTCCAAGCGGCGTCGACGACTTCACTTCCCGCGTCGTCGATGCCTAGCCCATTTTGCAGTTTTCTGCAGTTCCGTTTCGTCGTTCGTACGCACTAAAACGCGCGTAACTTTTGAACCGTTTACCCGTTTAACCTCCCGTTTCTTCCTACGTGTTTGTAATTTGATTCTCCATCATATGGAGTTAAAATCTAACATCCGGTTTAACAAAATTTCAGACTTTTAAGTCTTCGGCTTATCGCCCTATTTCCCAATTTTGACCCGTTTATGCATTTTATCAAACGAACATATTTGTTTGATTCCTACATCACCTACACTTCTTCAAATTAATGTTACCTACTATATTAGGTACTAATCATAGGTTTATTACACCATTTAAACCCGTTTATGCTCATATGCTTATTTTGACCCGTTAAGGGTATTTAAGCACTTTAAAGCTTGAAATCGCTTTCATTCCTTTCTAGCATCTTATTCCTACATTTCTTATCAAGTAATATTCAACTACAAATCTTTGTGTGTTGGATTTCAATGTGTATATCTATATGTTCCGAGTTTTACCCTTCGGATTGTTATTTTACGGTAAGACTCAAATAGAGCTATTTGGCTAACGTATTACATCTATCAACATCTACACTTATTCTACGCTTTTGTTTAATCATAAGACTCGTTTCCAAACAACCTCTAAGGGTTGTTTGTTCGATTTAGCCTACAAGGGCGTTTTGGTCGATTTTGGTCCTTCTTTTACAATGAAGGACTCTCACCAATTATTCGACCAAGATATCACTTTTAACTACAACATAAATATGCGTACCTGGATCGGATCAACAAATAGACCCGATTTATACCTCGCTTTTATTATCACATTTTCTATGGCGACGGAAGTATCCGAATCACTAATCGGTCCTGTTAGCATAAGACTTGGCAACCATATTAGTCGATATTGTCAAATGGTGTTATCACACCATTTGACCCGTTGGGCCTATAAGACTAGGCATTTTCATAAATAGCAAAACATGGTTATTAATTGCCAATTTGTTTATTCGACCCATTTCGGATTTTTGCTACTAGACCCCTTTTTCTCTTAAACTCCTTTCTTATGTTTTTACCCATTCGGCTTACGCCACAGGTGTCCCTTTTGAACTCTAATTTACTTTAGCCAATACTTGACTAAATTTCCATTTTTACTCATTTTCTCGTTATTAGTTGCATTTAAAATAATCTTAACGAAAACTTCTTAGTTATTAGTCATCACATGACTAAATTACCGTTTCGCCTCTTTTCACCATAATACATGGTTTTTATCATTTTTGTTTGTTCCGACTCATGTTAATAACGTCGGAACCCTTAATTCGGATATTACACTAATCGCATTAGTAATTTACAAAATAATGCATATTCTACAAAAAGGATGTAAGAGTCGCTTACCTTGCATCCGGTTATGCTCTTTTTCCTTCATTCTTGATTTGTTTGACCCGCTTTCACTCCAAGCTTCACCTAGCTTGTTTAAGCGCCTACTATCATCCATCATTCACAAGGTGGTTAGTTTAATCATAACTTAATACGATTATTCCACCTCACGCATTTCATATCAAAATTACCATCTATCGTACTATAGGTCAGTTTGACTTTTTTTTAAAGTCAAATGCCCATTAGTACACTAATCGCATATTCGAGTTTATCAACTAGTTTTAGCATTTTTGATTACCCGGTAGGCGTTATCTTCAGACTACCGTTTTAACCAAAGTTCTGACCACGTTTATCATATTTAGAACTCTTTTTAATCACATTTTGCATAAAAGCCGAAACATCACAACTAGGTGTTTTAACTACAAAATTCTAGTTTCGAGCCTTCTTTGAGGCATTTCAACGAACACCTTAAGGGCAGAATTTTACATGTTTATTTATCATGTATCTAGCTTGTCTCTTAGCCCAAATTTCACATAAATCAACCATCTTTTTATACTAAACCCAATTTATGGTAGTTATGATTCATGTACCCAAACACCTAAATTGTTCAAGTACTAAATCTTTACTATCTAATATGATGTTTATAATCACAAATTAGACACTAACATCATCATATTATAAAAACCCATTTCAAGACATGTATGTTTAACACTCAACTTGCTAATTGTTCAAGTATCTTGTTCCTACTAGCAACTATGATGATTATAAACATGTATACATCATCATCTTTACTACATAATCAAAACCCACTTGACACATGAGTGTATGATCATGAATTCACCACCATGAACATCAATTCAACAAATACATGACTAGGGTTTACTCCTAGACATAGTTTCATCCCTAATTTCATCCAAACAACAAACATGCAAGTTCAGATTCGAATTTTCTAGGTTTGCACAGAATTTCAACTAGAGATTTCTTAAGAAATTTACATACCTCGTGACTCCTTTTTCAATGGAGGTCACTAATTCATACTCGGATTTTGATTTGGACTTGATTTGCCCTTTCAATTTGATGAAATTGTGTTGATTAGGGTTTGAACCCTTCTTTGTGCTCCTGATGATCGATCCACACACACAAGGTGTGTGTGTGGTGTGTGTTTTTTTTATTAATAGAACTTGTCACCTTTTTAACGATTTTGGTCCCTCAAGTTTTGTTAACTAGTAAGTAGGCTACAACCTACTTATTTTCAACAATACTTTGTTTTGTTAACTAGGTTAAACTTTGCTAGTTTAACTTAGTGAGTTCGGGGTAGTCATAACCCGTTTTATTTTAAGTCCCGTTAGCTCGGGCCTTCTTATACTTTGTTTTTCCTCAAAAGCTTTTATTCACTTTTTATTTAATATTAGAATTAATTATTTAAATCCTAATATTTACCGGGAAATTTTGTCACTAACGGTATTTTCCCCGTCTTTAGTATTAACGGGGTTTAATTACCAAACCTGTTTTCGGGGTGTTACATCCACCGCGGACCTATATGTGGTAGGCCTAGATGCTTTAACATTTCCCTTTATCTCTGGTGCTAGGCCTCCAATGAAACGCGCTATACGTTTAGGTTCAGGGGTGACTAAATAAGGAACTAGGCGGGACATAGTGTTGAAACTTGTCACATATGCCTGACAATCCAAATTCTTCATGACCAGAGTTAAGAAGTCTGATTCTATCTTTTCTACCTCATGCTGAGGGCAATAATTTTCCTTGATCAATGCAACAAATTGATCCCAAGATAAGTTGTAGAGTAGGACCTTTCCCGTGGCTTGGAGCAATGATCTCCACCATGCCAACGCTTCTCCTTTGAATGATTGTGAAACAAATTTCACAACATCTTGCTCCGCACAACCGCTGATGTCAATAACAGTGTCCATCTCATCGAGCCATGTCATGCAATCGATGACCCCTTCCTCTCCTGTAAAGTCTCTGGGCTTGCAGGAGACAAAATATTTATATGAACAGGTCTTAACTAGTGCTTTCTGATGAAGCACAACCTGTCTAGACGGAACACTCCTTTGATTTGACTAGTTATGAACATCGTCTTCCTTTGACTCATGTGATTTAGAAGGGGGCTTACTACGAGCCACAGATAGAGTCTTAGAGTGGGTATCATCTGATTCATTATACTGCCTGTCAAGAGCTCGAGTAACAGCATTATCTACTAATGCCTGCAGTTCCGCTCCAGTTATATTGATCCTGGTAGTATCATTGTTCTCCTTCAAGTGGCCGTTAACTTCATCTGATCCAGCCATGTAGCTTGATTGCTACATAAATATCTACAATGATTTATTCAGAGGTTATTATGAAGTTATCATTTTTGATGATTTATTAACCATGGTAATATAAACCATATGGGTTAACTTGTTAATTTTATTAGTATTTTCATTATAATTTATCCTAGTATATAAAACATTAAGGATATTAAAGTGGCACAACGGCCTTGTCACGAGGACAGTTTTAAATTTATAAGCCATGATCGTTTGGGATCGAGGCATTTAAGGTTTGAGCATAGTTGGTTACCTTTCTTGACAGAGAGTCGAAGACTACAACTGCCTTTTGTCTTTTAGGACAATAGATATAGCCCGTGGGCATTTCCCTTCTGAGGGATGTTTATGATATGATCATCTTTTCAGATGCTATTAGTCGAGATCGTATGGATCATACCGACTATTATGCTTGGACATGGTCCAACATTTTTAGACAGGAGGTCAAAGACCACCACTGTCGTTGTCTTATCGGACAACAAGTTTAGCCCGTAGGCACTTCATCACTAACGGATGTTTACAATATGATCATCTTATAGGATGATATAAGCCATGATTTCTAGATCATTAGGCCAAATCAGGAAATTTGAAAAAAAATTCGAATATAGGGATGACTATTGTGATTTTCTCAGATCACTTTTGTCAAGAGTGCTAACACGTTCTTAGGTGTTAATCAATATGATCATCTTTATTTGATGATTTAAGCCATGATTTCTAAATCACTAGGCTAGATAAGAAAGTTGGAAGAATCCAATATAAGGATGACTGTTGTGATTTTCTCGAATCACATTTGTCAAGAGTGCTAACACGTTCTTAGGTGTTAACAAGGATCTGAATCTCTTGAATAGGTTTCACCATCTTGGCCATGTCTGAAATGACATGTAGGCTAGGTTTTATCTTTAAGATTCTTTTTGGATATTAAGCGCAGAACAATCCTAAATTGTGATGTTTAATAAGGATCTGAATCTAATTGAGGAACTGCCATCTTGGCCCAGTCTTAAAATGACACATGGGCTAGGTCTTGTCCTTTTTAGAATTTTGCCATTTTATTATAATGGTAGATCTTATAAAAGGAATGTTATTTTTTATTTATTTTATTTTAGAGTGAAAATTTAAATCTAAACATTCCGCTACAAAATTAAGAATACGGGTTTGCCCTAAACGGGACTTGAAAGGTATAATGTTGTCCTCGAAGGGACTAAAAGATAAACATGTCCTTATAAGAACTTATTAAGTAAACGATCTTCAGCAAAAGGAGTTTTCACTTTATCTCTGATTGTTTTCTCCCTGGATGCACGTTTCATCCTAGTCGCGGTACGAAGCTCAGCATTTCAAGGCTCCAGGTGTGGAGAATTTCTAATATGGCTTCTTCGCTTGGCAACGTATCCAATATATAAAAATTTGAAAGCAATACTTTACAGATTAGGATTGAGAGTATTCCTATGTTAAGTCTAAACTCAGAAGGTCAAGGAACGTGCTAATGTGTCATTGAGATTAAACACAAAAGGCTAGTGTTTAATTCGCTCAATGTTGGCTCTGATACCAACCTGTCACACCCCGATATTTCCAAGTATTACCGGTGGGCCCGGTGGGGAGTATCGTGACGTAGTTGATATCATCATAGTCAAACAACACAATATATAAATGCACAGCGGAAGCCAAAGATAAATATATTACAATCCGAATATAAAGTAATGTCAAAGTTTTACAACGGAAAGTAAAGGATCCACAGGCGGATCAAATAAAAGGAAAAACTGTTCAACAGACTTTAGACGCCTAGAACTTGCAAGATTCCTTATTAACGCCCTGAGCTTCCAGCCAATTACGTTCAGTACCTGTCACTTAACCTTTTTGGAAAATACGTCAGTTTACACTGGTAAATACAATTAACTGACTCATTTTGGAAAAGAGTTTGAAAATTGATTTGAATGCACGAGGCACAAAATATCTTTTATAACTTGGGACAATTTTTATTAATAAAAATCTTGTATCCGATTTACATGTTTGTCCAACATTTAGGGCCGGTGATTATACAATACAAGCCGGTCAAGATTAATCGACACACCATAAATATAACTCACAAGAAGACACCCTTACAAGTGAGTATATCTTTTACATACGCAACAGGAGGTGTTATGCCTACACCTTGTGCTTAAGTTATGGCCATTTACTGTTTAAATGAGCCAAGGATATCCAGGACACGGTCATTAACCCCTAATGTTATTTGTTATCAATCAATACAGATTAAAACGGGATTATGCAATTTAATCATCTCCGATTAAAAGGTTTCTACACCCGACCAAGAGGTATTTTTATAATACCGTATCCCAAGCCCGTATAAGGGAAAATAAGTTAAAAGTATTTACCTGAGCTAGCAATGCAATTTATACTCAGCCGTATATTCTAATCAGCAAGCACAAGTACTTCTACTGGGGCTCTTAATCTGGAACGAAGGTTTTATTAACCTATTAGATTCCTAACGGGTCTTATTTAAGGAAATGTTTACGGTTCAAACGCATGATTAAGCGAAGACTGGAATAGAATGTGATTTAGACCCGACAAGTTTGGGGACTTGTATAATATGGGTAAACTAAACACATTCTGGATTTTGAAAAGAAAAAGATAAGGTTTGACCCGTTTCGGCTAATTTGTGCAAACTAGTTACATAAATCGAACCAAACGCGCAAGGGGCGTAACGGGTAACCATATGGGTCATATACAGGTTTCCTAAGTTAATATGCCTTAAATATGTTGTGATATCAGTAGGATACCCTCCATTATGCCCAAAACGAGTTTAATCTCAATATAAGCCCCGTAGGGGTATTTTAGTCATTTAAAAGATTATAAAAGAGATTAATTTTAAATTCTGAGACTCGGGTCTGAAATAATCAGTAAAACAACTTAATTTAATAGGTTATATTAGTTGGTGATAAGTCTTATATGCCAAAATGGTTTTAAACCCATACTAGGTGTTTAATACGCGTAAAAAGCCGTTTTAAGCGATTTCCGGGTTATACAGGAAATATGAGTTTTCTGATCAGGTTCTAAAGTTCAAAATACTTCATTTATTATATAAAATCAGTAGCAATTGGATTGGTGTCAAAATACTATGTAGAACTCATTTTATAAACAAAAAAGGTATAATCGGTATTTGCCGAATCAAGGCCATAACCTTAGGTTATGAGCAGGTTAAAAATAATTAAAAATCTTCAAAAATCCCAAAATATTATATTACATCAGTGGGTAAAAGTTTTGGTGTCAAAAATTGGGTTTAGATAGGCTTTACGCTAATTATGCCTTTTAATTAACAAAAAGCTTTCAAATTACGCTATTGAGCATAACTCCTAATCTAGACCTCCAACTGATGTGAAATTTTAGGGACATGTTTATAAATCAGTAATAAAGATTATTGTCCTTTCACATTTCCAAAATTCTCGTTTTATGGTCAAAAGGGCATTATGCTCAACATTAAGCAATTAACGGAAACGTGTAAACGAATCGGACAATCAACGATCCAACCACAGAGGGTTATACTATCATGTAGCCTAGTCCTAAGGAAGCTCTAAGGCATTTCCAAACCCATCTAAATCGGGTCAGAACTGAAGTCAAAGCAAAAGTCAAAGTTTTGCGACTTTCGGTTCCGAACCGGGTCTAAACAGAAAATTGTCGGGTCGAACATGCTTAGACATGTTCTTACATTTATTACTAAGTTATATGAGTGATAAAATAGGTTACACGCCTTCTACATTGTTAATTATGCGTTAATTCGAAAATTATGTTTCTGTTGGCTTTTTATAAACAACTTTGACCCGACAAATGATCTAGTTAGAGCGGGAATCAGAGGGTGCCCTTTTAAGGGTTTATTGCCCACATAATTACCAACTTATAACTACCTTAAGTTTGACTAATCACTGGACCATTAGTGATTAATCGATAAGTCAAACCTTAATTACAACGGTTTGACTTTTAAGCTAATAACTAAGCAAAACTCAATTAAGGAAGGTCAAGGGTACTTACCAAGGTCTAATGCACGATTAGGGATGACTTGGGTTTGCTTTTGAACTCCAGAAGTCTTCAAAAATGCAGATGGAATGAATGCAAGAATGTTGCAAACATTGTGGGACTTATATAGTGCTTTAGGTTGCTCATGATCATGCCACACAAGTCTAGCATTGTTCCCAGATCATTTACAAGTGCCCCTAAGCCTAAAAAACAGTAGGGGTCGCGCATGGAAGTGGAAAATATCTTTCTAAGTCGGTTACATGCTCAAAACAGCCAACTGTCAAACTTTCTATCGCTGGGGACTCCTTACGGACCGTAAGGCTTGACCTTTACGGTCCGTAAGCCTTTTCCAGAAGGCAAAAACTCTTGTCCTTTCAAGCTTCGAACAGGTAACTAATGAATTTCGATTTTGGGCCACTATTTTCAGTAGGGGGCCTCTTGAACAGGTCCTAAACAGTTAAGACCACCATGAAATGTTCTAAAGTTGCCTTGGATCCTTTTGAAAGGGCCGTAAATGAAGGTTGTCGTGCATATCCTCGTAGGATCCCATTCTTTCAATTTGGATCAATCATTGTTAACCTTAACCGGATTTAGGATGTTTATCAGATGTTTACAATATAGATTAGGGTCTTGGGATTTATAATGAGGTCGTTCAGAGGTATTAATTAACATGGCGACACTTTTAAATCTTGCCATACATCTTTAACTAGATCCGGGTTTATAACACTTTTGTCTTACATGACACGTGTCGTTATTTTATTGAACACAAATTTTCGAGGTGTTACATGTTGTTTGCCCACGTTGTATATTTCACATACCGTTGATCTTCCACACACACTTGGTAGCCCTTTCACCATTCTTTTGTATTGCATCATTCGGAGGGCTTTATGATTCACGTGTGCAAACCGTTTGTGCCAGACATCTGTGTTCTGATCTTCATTAATCTGCATACAATGATCAGAGGATATTTTCTTGCTTACCTGCACAATAAACATCCGGTTTCTTGTCATTTTTTGAGTTAATGATCAGCCCTCTTTGTGGATGGTAGATGTTGCACTCTCCCCTTTCGATTACCACATTGACACCCTTTTCTTGAAGTTGCCCCACACTTATAAGGTTTGATGTAAGTTCTGGTACAAAGTACACATTGGTAATAACTTGAATAATTCCATCTATCTCAAGCCGAACATCTCCAATTCCTTTTTACAACCAACCTTATGTCATTCCCGAGTTTCACAATGTGTTTAATGTTTTCATTCAACACTGTGAACCAATTTCTTGTTCCAGTCATGTGATTGGAAGATGCTGAGTCAAGAAACCAATGTCCCTTCAACTCAGCTTGTTCTTCCTTTGTGTATGCCATAAGTACCAGTTCTTCATTTTCATCAAATTCTGCATAATTCACACCTTTATCACCTTGCGGACATTCGAATTGGTAGTGACCAGTTTGGTGACATCTATAGCATTCCACCATAGATTTATCAAAGTCACCACGTCCCCTTCCTCTGCCACGACCTCTACCTCTGCCAGACCATCCCCTTCCTCGTCATCTGCCTCTGCTGGAACTGCCATCATCAACCTTCAAAGCTTGTTCATCATTTCCCTTCCGATGTAACTTCTGTTCGTGGATAAGCAGTGAACTTTGCAGTTCATCAACAGAGAGGGTGTCTAGATCCTTAGACTCTTCGATTGAGCAAACCACAAAATTGAAGTTTATCGTCAGCGTGCGAAGGATCTTTTCTACTATCTTCACATCCGGCATGTCTTCTCCACAATTCCTCATCTCATTTGCAGTGGTCATGACCCTTCCAAAATACTCTGTTACTGATTCTTCATTCTTCATCTCTAGGGTTTCAAAATCTCGTCTCAATCTCTGCAATTGAGCTCTCTTAACCCGAGCATTTCCCTGGTACTTCACTTTCATTGCATCCCACAACTGCTTGGCTGTCTTCTTCTGGGTAATTGTCTTCAGAATGCTCTTATCGATTGCATAGAACAAGTAGTTTCTAGCCTTCAAATCGATAAGTTTCAGATCCAATTCCTTCTTTCTGGCTTCTGAGACTTGATCTCCTGCCCTAGGTTCCGTGTAGCCAACTGCAATGACTTGCCAGTACTCCTTTGATCGAAACAAATTTTCCATGACCAAACTCCAGTGGTCATAGTCACCATCGAACTTTGGGATTGCGAATCCGTGTGATGAACTTCCGTCAGACATTTTGCTTCGTGCTCGTTTTCTTTCTGGATCACTCAATTTCGCTCTGATACCACTTGTTGTAACCAAGCAGTACCCAATTTACTCACTAATTTGTGTAATATTATTCATGAACAAGAACCAGCTATATATAGCCTTACAAACCCAACAGAAAATACGAAATAACACCTAACGTCTATCACCAAATCAGGAGAGAATCAAAGATTAAATCCGAAATAAAGACTCAACGGAACTTCTAAAAACTCGGTCCACATGACCGTTATTTTGACTCAACAATTTTGACTCCAACAGGTGCGTGGGTTGGGGCGGCGGTTTGGGTTCAACGCCGGTTGCCCCACCCCGGGCAAGCGTTGGGCATGGTGTTGCCCCTTTGGCGTGAGGATTGAGCCTGACGTGGTGTGTGTGTGTGGGTGGGGGGGGGGGGGGTGGGTGACATGGCTGACTTTGATTGACTGGTTCAATCTAACCGTTGGGGATAGACGTTGCCAAACCAAAAAAAAAAATATCCACATGGTTGGCCACGCCAAGCTAAACCGAGCACAAGTCCAATACGCACAGCTACTAGCCCATCATCATTATCAGCAACAAGCCCAAACCTCTTTAAACCATAGCCGAATTGAATCATCATCTCACAAAACAAACAAATATGAGAAATATTTATAAGAATTAAACATTTAAACTGAAGAAAGATATAACAAGTATCCCTTGTTATTTTACAAATTTTGAAAACCACTACAAGAAGCAAATGAATCCAAAATTACGTAAGTGTACATATTTGTATGGTCCCCTTGTTAAATTGCATATGTCAATGAAACTTATGTTTATAAGGCCAGGCGGGGTGGATGAGTATAACGCGTTGAACATCAAATATAACTCGTGGAACACCGTCCCGCCCACTTCCATCACTAGTGATGGAGTATAACGAGTTATGGGCATAACGCGTTGAACTTTGAGGATTGATAGGGTTTGACTTGTACATTGTGCATTAATAGTTGTACATTGGAATCTCATCACTAGTGATACCACCCCCCCTACATTTCTATCACTAGTGATAGAAATTTGGTTGATGACATGACATGATTTTATTGGACAATGGGAGTGATAGAATCTATCACTATTGAACCACCCCTCCTCCCCTAATCATGAGTATTTGTTGTTATGCTATTTGGCTCTATTTAAACCCGATTTATTTTGCCCCCTAAAGATTTTTATTTTTAAATTCGCCATTAAGTTAGTTGTGTCATTCATGATTTCAGCTTAAGTTCCTATGTCAATGAAACCAATGGCGAAGTTTGAGATTTTCGACAGGGGGTCGAAAACGTATATACTCAAAAATTTCTATAGAAACAAGGGGTCGAAAATGTATATACCAAAAAATTTCTATACGAAAGCTACATACATAACACTACTAAGCGAAAAGTTCGGGGGGTCAGATGCACCCCCCCCCCCCCCCGCCCCCTTCTAACCTTCGCACTTGAATGAAACTTTATGTTTTGCCTTTTGTATTGTACATAACTCTTTTTGTGTGTGTTGGGGGGAGCCACATGGATGTGGTGTTGTTAAGTATGTATTTTTTGAGATTAGTTAACTAATTAAACTTGTACGTAACTCATTTTTAAAATATATCATTTCAACACAATTTTTAATATGTGTAGGATAAAGTTTTTTTTTCCTAATTAATGAGAGATAAAATAACTAGTAAGAGAAGATATAAACTGTTTATTATTATAAATTGACAATATACACGTATGTATAATTCAAAAAACAAAAACCCTTTAAAAGATGCGATTAGCAGTAAAAAAAAATTTGGTTTAGTGAAAATGTGTGGTTTCGAATGGTTATCACGTTCTCAATAACCATATGTTTTTCTTAGGATCCCTACCATATGTATGTATGTATTGTAAAGACACGAGATAGTATGTATTGTTCTTTATTGAATTTTATTTAGATAAGAACTCAGTCGATACCGATCCGGTCCTTAAAGTAACATTAAATTCATAAGTTAAATAATAGTTAGTTAAATAACTAAAACAATTATACTTCAATAATTATTTGGGAATATTATAATTAGAAAATTGGTGATTATAATTCGTCTAAAGGAAAAGAAAGGACATTTTTAAACATACGCTAGAAAGTTTAGGCAGTTGGGGCATAGCACAGTACATTAACTATATAGGTAACAACAGGGCACGTTAAATTGGACTTTTTGAAAAGCTATTCAAAAGTACAAATATAAAAGGAAAAGTGTGCACGTACTATCAAGAGTTAATTGCTATTTTCGTCCCTAGAGTTTGTTGTTTAAACTAATGAAGTAAATGTTTGAATAAAAATGTTTTTAGAAAGTGATGTACAAATTCTAACATTAATCTTGGAAACATTGTACATATTCATTTTAGAAAGCAAAAAAAATACATATGCATATAGTTAATAGGTAATGAACATTCACATGCTAGTTAAAGAAAATAAGTCACTTTTAGCCATAAAAATCTAGACAAGTTGTGTACTATGTAGACTTTTACATATCCTCAAGATCTTCAATTCAATGGTGTGCCACTAACATAATAATATTAAAGAACTTGTAACCTTAAGGAAACTGGCTCATGAGTCATGACAAGATGATCATGGTCTTCAACCTAGATTTGAAAGATCTCTTAGATACAAAAGTTATCATGTTCATTGCCTTTCTACTAATGATCATGATGATGATGATAAAAAAAACTTCAACTAAAGTTTATTTACTTGATTTCGCGTGTTACAAGCCTCCAGACTCTCAAAAGGCCTCAAAGGAGCTTGTTATGAAGCAAGCAATACAAAGTGGGCACTTCTCAGAAGAACTACTAGTGTTTATGAAGAAGATACTCGAAAGATCCGGGCTTGGTGACTCCACTTACTTAGCAGAGATCTTCTTTGCCCGAAAATATCATCCATCAATGAAAGCCGCAAGAAGGGAAGTGGAGATGAGCGTCTTTGGAGCAATAGACATGGTTCTAGCAAAAACGCGTGTAAGATGTGAAGACATTGGGATATTGATTATGAATTGTTGTATCTATAACACAATGCCGTCTCTTTCGAGCATTGTAGTTAACCGGTATAAGCTTAGAGATAACATCATTACTTACAATCTTGCTGGGATGGGATGTAGTGCGGGACTCCTAGCAATAGGGCTTGCTAAACAGCTACTTCACATTCACCACAACACATGCGCGTTGATAGTAAGTACAGAAAGCATCACGGAAAATGTGTACCTTGGAAAAGATCATTCCAAGTTCCTTATTAACTGTCTGTTCCGCGTGGGAGGGGCGGCCATCCTTCTCTCCAACTGCCCCTCCCACGCAGAAAAATCCAAATATCAACTTCTCCACGCGGTCCACACAAACACATCAGCTTCCGATAGCTCCTACAACTCTATCTTTCGGGAAGAAGATAGTAGTGGGATAGTCGGTATCACAATCAACAAAGACCTTCTCAACGCTGCCATAGCGACCATCCGACCAAACCTAACCACGCTAGGCCACCTCATCCTTCCGACAAAAGAGAAACTCATGTACATCATAAACTACATTGTCAAAAAGTCTTACACACCAAACTACAGCAACGCGGTGGAACACTTCATTCCTCACGTGGGCGGGAGGCCCGTGCTGGACCAACTACAGAAAACCCTAGGGTTTTCCGAGGATGACGTGGAGGCTTCCAGAATGACATTGTACCGGTATGGAAACACCTCTAGCAGCTCCATATGGTACGCGTTGGCTTACGTGGAGGCAAAAGGTCGCGTGAAGAAAGGAGATCGGGTTTGGCAGATTGCATTCGGGTCGGGTTTCAAGTGTAATAGTGTCATCTGGTGTGCTATGAAGAGTGTTGATTATAAAGATGGTACTAATCCTTGGATAGATGAAATTGATGGGTTTCCAGTGAATTTGGGGGATTGTGAACCACTTCCTATCTATTTTGAACCTTCTAATTAATATGTATTTGAGTATGAATCAATAAACTTAATTAATTTACTGTTTTAATAATTTTGTGATTAGTACCTGAAGTTTACGTTAACAATTTGCATGGGCATTCCGCATTCATTTTAGTTATTGTTGGTAAATTAGATAGGTTAGTTGGATAGCAGACAAGAAAATGTTTTAGTTGTACTTTAAAAATGTTTATTTATTAGACTAGAAGGTATGGGGGCCGGTCCTGCCCCGGCGAGCCCTGGCACCGCACCCCCACACCGCCCCCCATTGCCCCGTCCCGTCTTCTCCGTCGGCCCAAGGACGCATGCAACGGGCCTACTTTTTGAAAATGTGCCGTTGAACAATGACTATATTTAAAAAAAAAAGATTTTTCACTTTAAATAAACACCCCACCTCAACCATTTTTATAAATTAACTCTCCCAACTTCTCTCTTCTCGCTTCCATTTTTATAAAAAGCTCCATCTTTCTATAAAAAAAATCATGAATCCGTATAACCCAAACAATCCCAACCCGAACCCGAATCAAGCTAACTTTTTTTCGATGCCCGGTTACACTCCGGCTATCGATCCTTCATGTGTGTCTCCGCAATTTACCTTTTCGGGTTTCTAACAATCACCCAACGCGTTCAAACAAATGTCTCAAGTCCAACAAATGCAACATTACCAAGCACTCCAACAAATGATGCTACGCAACTCGTTTGAATCTCAAGCGCAATACGAATCGCAACCGCCGGTTCCACTTGACGATGATGAAGAAGTCGTCCCCGATTCGCCACCTCAAAATCTCAAGAGCAAAAAAAACAAGGGGAAGGCGGTTGAAACCGTAGTCGAAACCAAAGGCGGTTCGAAACCAAAGGCGAGACCTTGGACAAAATTAGAGGAGGAGGCGCTAGCAATTGCGTGGGTTAAGTCCTTAACTTGCCCGATTGTCGGTACGAACCAAACTTTATTTTTTTATATTAAATCTAAAAAGATATAATTTTTATTTTACTAAGGCAATTTTTTTTAAAATTTAGGGAACAACCAAACGGGGACCGGTTTTTGGAAGTCGATTACGGATAAATTTAACACGCTTATGGAGCAAGGCCAGATGCGTGATGTCGATTTCGTCTCTGGCAAGTGGCATAAAATAAGCAAGGTCATCAACAGCTTTAGCGGTATTTATAACCAATATTACACTAATCCTCCTAGTGGGAGTAACGAGGAGGACATTCTCAACCTTGCTTTGGCGAAATGGGACGATAAGAAGCCAACTCCTTTCCAACACCTTCGAGCATGGAACGTTTTAAAGAAAGAAAACAAATGGAAGCCTATTCCAAACGAGGTCGCAACCGCCAAACAGAGTAAAACTTCCGAGTCCGGAAGTTATAGTGCGGGAGGCTCCACCGCTCGTTGTCACATAGACATAAACGAAGACCCGGAATTTGATGAGGAGGTGTTTGCCGTTCACGAGTCGGAACGTCCCCCGGAAGGGACAAAGCAAAAAAAGAGGCGGCCGGAAAGAGAAAAGGGGGCGGCTCGAGCCAAACGTCTTCCGGGGCGGGTTCGAAAATGGACGAGTTGATATCCGAATTCCGTTTGTTCAAAGAGCTCACAGCGGAAAAATATAGTTATAACTTGTCGGCCGACCATGCTCGAGCGGAGGATTCTAGGATTATGAGGTTGGATCTCGACTCGGTTCCGGAGGATGAACGCGAGGTTTACCGGAGGTTGAAAGAGGAAGTTAAGAAAAAATGGACGTCGTAGGTTGTTTCTTATTTTTTTAGTCGTGTTGTTATTTATTTTTTTCGCTTTTATGTTTTCCGTTTCTAGGATTAGTAATTTTATTTTTTAGGATATGTAAGTTTTCTTTATGTTATGTAATGGATTTAATTATGTTGTTTTATGTTTTAGTTTTATTTAATTTTAAGATGTTTTTATCAAGTTAACAAAAAAAAAATGTTAAAAAATTAAAAACAATTGGTGTGGGGTAGGCCCATCCTCCACCCCCTTCATTTTGCTAGGAGGACCATCCCATGGAGGATGATAATGTGGCGTCCTACGTGGCGGCCCATCCTCGTGGGGATTTTCCCAATTGGCAGGTTGTCAAACCATATTCTTGCAGCGCCAGTAAGGGTCTGAACGAAGAGGTGGCACCACATTGGTAGAGTCCAGCCTCCTACCAGCCCTGCGCTTGTAAAAACTCGCAGATGGTCGTCAGGGTCGTTAGTCCGTTGAACTTGCCTACAGTAGACGAAAGCTTCTCTTTCTCTAGTGGGGCCAGAGCAATTTCACTTATAAACTTTGAATTTTCTGCCGCTTCAGCAGGACGATAAATCAGATCATAATTGTGTTCAGCCTCCGGATTGTAAACCGCGCGTGGTCTACACTTGTTGTAATTCGGATGGAGTCGATTAAACACGCTAGTATTCTCACTGATACGGTATGTTGGATCATATTCACTGGTATGGGTGTTCCGTTGAGAACCCAACCTAGTGTGAACTGATGTTCTTCGGTGAGGGTGTGACTCATCTCGATATTCTCTTCGCCGATTTTCTGATTGAGTATACTCATATCTTGAAGGAGATCTAGAGTAAACCTCCGTGTCTTCGATCTGAACTCGGGATGGACCAGTATGTTGAGAAACATGAATTGCTGATGGTGTCCTGGCACGGGATATGGGTCTCCGTGGTTGTGTTTGGGGGGCCGTTTGTGCACATAGTTGTGTATATACAACATTTAATGCTCCCTGAGATCTGACGTACCAGGAGAGGAGATTGGGGTTTCTCCTGGAGGCGGAATTGAGCTCATATGGATTTCCAGCTGTACCCCTGGGGTGACAGGCTCGTTTGGGTGATTATCGGCAAACTGTATTTCGTTGTCGTCTGATGCTTCTTCGACAAGACAGTCAACTTGGGTGTTGTTAACAAAATTTGGCCGAGGGCCGCGCTGCTGATGAGCTGAAGTTTCTTCCATTTGCAAATGGAATCAACAAAGTACATCGAAAACGAGAAAAAACAGATGAAACAGAGAGATCGGTGGGCGCCAATGAAGAAACACTAGATAATTGACCGGAATCATATTATCTAGGGGTTAGGTTCTGCATAAAAGGGGGTTCTCTCTCGCTCGATCTCGAATGGACAGATCTTCTTCTCCGGTAAACACTGCAAAACAGAACACCGTTAGTCTCGTCAAAGGAAGGACGGAGGTTCTCTCCTTGACCCGACTCCGGCATGAGAATAAGTATGTGTTTGTGAAGAAGAAGAAGTATTGAAGAAGTGTGTGTAACTTGCCTTTCATACCTGAATTACTCTCATATTTATAGCCGGGAGTTTGGGCGGGAAAACTCGTTGATGAAATGTTAACGGAAGATGCTAACCCCGTAAGCGGTTATTTTCTTCCGTTAACTCTCTTGATTGGATCGTGTTATCACACGGATCGCGATCTTGATTGAAGGCTGGGGAATTGCCACGTGGAAAGTAGGCAAGTGGAGGTTTCTCTCCAATTTCATACCATCATTGTGATTTCAGGGAGGCCTGATATGGTGACACGTGTCCAGACGGTTGTAACCGTTTGGTGGTGCACGATTAAGTCATTCTAGAAGATTATTGCCATAATCCAGTGTGACTCTTTATCGTGTGGAATCAGCTTAAATAATATCCAAGTCTGGATATTATTTAAGCGGAAGTACATTCTAGGATTTTTATCCTTTTGTTTGTATAGAAATGGGGCAAGGGTTTGCTTATTCCCTTTTGGCGCGCAAGTGTTGTCTGATATCTTTCTTTCATGTTCTTTCTGTAGGACCAGCTGTGCGGCCGCGCAAGGTCAGAAAGGGCTAAGAGGTGAGGTTGTAATATGGTCCCAAGTACTTGATATGAGGTTTTTGGGACCTTACCCCTTCATTGGGAATCCTTGGTATCCGTTTAAATTTTACCAAATCCAATTTTATAATAATTATAATAACTCTTTATTATTAGTTCAGACGCAAAAGCATGATAAAACAGAAACACGGATATACTATCCCACCAGCGATCCAGTTACAATCTATTCGGATAATTTTATAAACACAACCATAGCGGGTTTAGGATTATAACTTGACGAAAACCGAAGACTCGCATGATGGATTCAACGAATGGCTCCGCTAGTAAACCGAATCACAATATCTCCAATATCACCACAATAATCCACGCGCAAGACGAATCTAATCTGAATCACCAAGAATGTGGCGGAGGGTGGTGGTGGCGTGCGACAGTATAGTGGCCCGGTGGTGGAGGCGTTCTTTATATTTCGTGTGGTTGATGAATGCATGTCATTCATCCAAGACTTTCTGACGGAGAATAGATATAAAGTATAAGAGTCTCTTTGAGCATTCACATTGAAGACTCTATCTTTATCTACATAATTCAACTAAAAAGCACATTTTTCTCTATATTTTGTTTATTTTTCAAAAACCTCAAAACATTCAACTCTCTACCTCTACCTCTAACTCTATGATACTCGCATACACTTATTTTATTACTTTTTTCTCTTTCTTACACAAACTCACAATAATAATATAGAGGGTAGATATAAGCCTCTAAATATAAAGGTTGTACTTTGCTTTCTATAAATCTTTATCTATTATAGAGATTCTAATGTAGTGGTGTTTTTGTTTTTTCTCTATATTTTACTCTATATTATATAGAATATACACTACTAGAAAAGTGTATAATTTCCTACGGAAATTTCCTACACAATTATTTTTGTCACATATTCAAACACATTTGTGACAAATTTCCTACGATTTTTTTTTTCCAAAATTCTATATCAAATTTTTGAAGCAACAATGACATAAAATAAAAAAACCCTAATTAATTGATAGTTGCGTCACAGATCTGTTAGAAATAATCTACAAAAGGTTGATTATTAAATCATTTCCTACAAGTTTGTGACAAAATATTTATTCTTTAGTTTAATTAAACATTCCGTCGGAACTACGTCACAAGTTGCGACACATTTCCGACAACTAAGTCATATTACTTAATTTTATTAAAAATAAATACAAGGATATACACTTCTATATTTATATATAATAGTAAAATTAGTATAATAATTAAAAATTATTATATTTCCTATACATTTGTGACAAAATATTTATTTTTTAGCTGATTTAATCGTTCCGTCAGAATTGTGTCACAACTTGTGACACATTTCCGACAAACAGTTTATTTTTTAGTTGATTTAATCGTTCCGTCAGAATTGTGTCACAACCTGTGACACATTTCCGACAACTAAGTCATATTACTTAATTTTATTAAAAATAAATACAAGGATATACACTTCTATATTTATATATAATAGTAAAATTAGTATAATAATTAAAAATTATTATATTTCCTACACATTTGTGACAAAATATTTATTTTTTAGCTGATTTAATCGTTCCGTCAGAATTGTGTCACAACTTGTGACACATTTCTGACAAACAGTTTATTTTTTAGGTGATTTAATCGTTCCGTCAGAATTGTGTCACAACCTGTGACACATTTCCGACAACTAAGTCATATTACTTAATTTTATTAAAAATAAATACAAGGATATACACTTCTATATTTATATATAATAGTAAAATTTGTATAATAATTAAAAATTATTATATTTCCTACACATTTGTGACAAAATATTTATTTTTTAGCTGATTTAATCGTTCCGTCAGAATTGTGTCACAACTTGTGACACATTTCCGACAAACAGTTTATTTTTTAGTTGATTTAATCGTTCCGTCAGAATTATGTCACAACTTGTGATACATTTCCGACAAACAGTTTAAATCTAGTTAGTGTATAAAAGGAATTAAGTTTCATATTCTAACAGCTCCTAGTAGGAGGATAAACTGGTTAAGGCGTTGCGGTTCTAAACGATAGGTCAGGAGTTCGATCCTTGCAAAGGGCCGGTTCTTTAAGGAAGAACCCCCTTTTTGACAGATTTTTGAAATATTTACACTTTGGTCCCTGAAGTTTCAGTTTTTACAAAAGTAGTCACTGTAGTTTCTAAAAAAATTTCTGTCGGAAATTTGTCACGAATAACGCTTTTGTCGGAAATTTGTAACAACTATTTTTATATTTCTGTCGGAAATTTGTCACGAATAATGCTTTTGTCGGAAATTTGTAACTATTTTTATTTTTCTGTCAGAAATTTGTCACGAATAATGCTGAATGAAATTTTTTAATTTTTTTTTTGTCGGAAATGTGTAGCTAAAAAAATTCCGAAAATATAATAATTAATATTTATCATAAATAATATATTAAAAATAACTATGAATTGTTGTAGGAGATCTGTAGCAGTTTGTGACACGGCGATTTTGTAGGAAATGGGTAGGAAATTGCGTAGGAAATGCGTTGGAAACAGGTTTCCTACGAGGCATTTTCCTACATCATGTATTTGTCACAAATGTGTGGGAAAGCTTGTTTTGTAACGCATTTCCTACGAAAACTGGTGTAAGAAATTTCAGATTTTCTAGTAGTGTATGAATAAAGAGTATCCAATCTGAATGTTTTTACGGAACATTTAAACACTAAGACCTCAAATAAGTTATTAATGAAATATGTAAACATAGTTTGAATCTATTGGATGCCAAAAACTTGGTAAAAAAATAGCATATGAGAATATTACAAAGATCATATCAGATTTTAAATTGTAAAAATGTGCTTGCTCTTGCTCTGGCCACTGAAACATCATGTTTGGTTGCAGGTGTTGGTTCTGCTTTTTTTTATAGGGTTATGACTTATGAGCAATCTGCACTCCCATCAGCATTTTCATCTTGTTCATTCATATCCATGTGAAAAAAACATAGGTGAAGAAAACATCATAATAAAAGAATAATCAAGATATCATAAAAAAGTATAAACTGTTTCTTAAGAATAGTGGTGAAATCACTACTTTATAGGTTCGGCTCAACCATTTTGGATCAAGGCGATATGGAATTTTGGCACCCTTTTCCGGACGTACGGGTCGAGCCTTTTTAAAAAATGGCCAGTTTGGTTGTAACGTGCGATAGTGATGCAGAAACAATACAAGTAAGAACCATAAATAAGAACTTCCGGATATAAAGTTGCAAAAATATATAAACTCATCCAATTGTTTAAAATTTTGGCCAGCCAACTTCTAAATATTTCCACTTGAGAATGAAATACAGTTTGAAGGTTTTCTCAATCTTCAAAACCATTTGGAATGATAACTCATGTATATAATTAGCCTGTTTCTAAAAAAATTGACAAATAAGCAATCACCTAGATGTAAAAAAAAAAAAAAAAAAAAAACACAATGCAAAATATACAGTAACATACCAAATCCCAAAGAGTACACTACATCAGTGGCGAAGCTTGCCGTCGAGGGGGGGGGGGGGCCGAAAACGTATATACCCAAAATTTTCTATAGAACCGGGGGGTCGAAAACGTATATACCCAAAAATTTCTATACGAAAACTACATATATAACACTACTGAGCGAAAAGTTCGCCCCCCCCCCCCCCAATAATCCTGTGCCCCTGCACTACATAATATCCTATTTGACACAACGCAAGGAAATGGCCACCCATGGTGTTGGTGGCAATTTTATTCATAGAAGGGAGTTATAAACCCGAGCCAAATAAAAGATAAGTATTGTCTTACATCAAAAAGAAAAATGAAATACAACCTACAACTATGGATATTGAGCCCTTTGCAGTTTTGCTATGAACACCATTACCTTTACATAAACCCAATCTTTTAAGCTATCAAGAAAGTGAAAAAAAGCCTTCCTCCCTCGGCGATTGACAAGTAAAGCCCCGCATGCTATCCAAAACCCAGTTGCAAAGCCAGTTGCACCGCCAATATAAAACCATCTTCGAAGATCATTTATGCTTTCATCTCCATCCTTACTTCGATCAATGTGAGGCGGTACATGTGGTTCTTTATCTCCAGGGCAATATTTGGTCAGTGGAGGTCCACATAGTCCTACATTTCCGGTGTACCTTGAAGGTTCAAAGGACTGAAGTTGAGTGCTAGATGGAATTTTCCCAGACAAGTTATTATGTGACACATCAAGATAACTTAGTGAAGTCATCTGAGACATGCTTGATGGTATCCTTCCTGTGAGGACATTACTACATAAATCCAAAGTTAAAAGTTTTTTCATCTGGCCAATTTTATAAGGAATCTTTCCAATTAGAGCATTGTTTGACAAGTTCAATGCAATCAACTCATGGAGATCGGTAAGTTCAACTGGGATATTTCCTGCTAGATTGTTGCATGATAAATCAATGCTCTTCACTAATCCTAGAGTACTACTAAATTCACGTACACTTCCTTGCCACTGGATCATCACATGGTCATCATACTCACTGGTAAAGGTACCCCACGAATAATGGTGCACATTTTTGTCAGGAGAGGATCCATTTTGAACCATCGTGGTGATATTATTGAGGCATGATGGGATGGTTCCAACGAGGTTGTTCATTGACAAGTCTAGAATTTGTAGATTTACTAAACGACATAATTCTAAAGGGATGGTTCCAAAGAAGTTATTTGATTTTAGGCTAAAAGCATACAACCCTGATAACTTTTCCCCAATCCAACCAGGCACGTGACCTGAAAATTTGTTGGCCCCCAAATGCAAAAAGGTTAACTTGGTGCAATTCTGTAAAGATAAGGGAAATTCTCCTGAAAAGTTGTTGCTGTACAAATACAAAGCCTGGAGATTGATTAGATACTCAATGGATTTAGGAAGCCTTCCAGAAAAATTGTTTTGTCCTAGATTAAGAACTTGTAGTCCTTTGAAATGCCACAAACAGTCTGGAATTGGTCCCGTTAGTGAATTGTTGGATAGATCAAGGGAGGATAGAGAACCATTAGAAATATCGCACAAGAAGTAGATTCCTCCATAGAATTTGTTATTGGAAAGGTCTAATATTTGCATACCGGAAGGAACCTTCGGTATGGGACCATAAAAGTTGTTAGAACTTAAATCTATTGTTGGAGCCGAAGGGTCAAAATTTGATACCAAATCTGTTACTTTCCCGGTGATGTTGTTGGAAGAAAGGCTTAAATATGCCAATCGAGAAGGCCATATATTCCAAAACTCCAACGGAATCATGTCAGATATACCGGTATTGGAAATATCAAGATAGATAAGATTTTTCAGTGCTTGAATCCATTTGGGGAAGACAGGCCCTAGAATGCAAGAGGTTAACATAACAAATTCGAGCGAGTTTTTTGAAAGATCTGTTTTCAAAATCTCTGAGTTTCCAATGCTTTCAGATATGCGGCCACATATAAGGGAATTGTAAGAAATGTCAAGATATCGAAGCTTGGGTAGTTTCCACACGTTTTCACTTATAGTTCCATTCAACTGATTGTAATAAAGATCTAAAGTTTCTAAGGATGAAAACTTTTGGATATCATCTGAAAATGACCCTGTGAATAGGCTACTTTGAGCATACAATTCTTGTAAGTTAACCGACGAGCAACCAGAAAAATTGTACATGAAATCGGGAAATATGACGGGCACTAAGTTATTTTCAAAATGCAAAGTTGTCAAACTACAAAGATTTCCAAAATATTTGGGAATCCCATCTAACTTGTTTCCAGAGAGATCAAGTTTTTCAAGTTTATTTCTTGTTAATGGGAACAACCATTGATACATAGATGAGTCGAGATTGTTGTTGGCTAGAAAAAGTTTAGCGATAGAGGAAGAAGAGTTGAAATATGAATACGATGGATGCACGACCTGCGAGAGGTCACATTTATCTAAATCTAAAGATGATAGTTTCTTTAGATTTAGAATTACATCTACCCAATGGTTTACATTGGCTAGAGAAATACCTCCAATATCAAGTGTCTCCAAATGTGACATTAGATATCCAATTTAAATTTTCAACAATACATCCTCCAAGATATCCAAGTGAAAGCTCTTGCAAGTTTGTAAGGTTTCCAAGTTCTAGAGGAATGGTTCCACTAAAATCATTCAAAGTAAGGACAAGATACCTTAACTGAGTCATGGAACCAATGAACTTGGGAATGGTTCCGTTAAAAGAATTTAACGAAAGGTCAAGACCATTCAAGTAAGTTAAGTTAAGCAATGAAGGGCTAATCTCACCTCTAAGATGTCCACCGCCCAAGTTAAGGCTTGTGACACGAGAATGGTTATTGCACACGACTCCCTTCCATTCACAACAATCATTGGTTGCTTCTTCGGTTGTCCATGTAGAGAGAAGATCATGGGGGTCTTGATGAATGTGTGATTTAAAATGAAGAAGTGCATATCTCTCCTTATTGATGCACTTATTAGTAGATCCACCTTCTTCTACTACCCGTTGGTGGTCAAAGGGAGTGGCAGTTGTAATCTTTAGCCATAACAAGAAAAGTGACAAAACAAACATAACAAGATGCAGATTATTTTTGTTGATAATTTTTTTCATTATGTTGATCCGAACTGTATTGATAGACTCAAGTTTGAAGTACCCAAACTCAAATTGGATTTCTATAATCAGTAGTTCATTTGTATTTATGAGAGGTTTTCGTGTCTGATGTGAAGTGTGAACAAAAATCTCGGGTTAATTGGGCGTCTTATGAGATGATAATTCAGCCTTTTTTCACAGAACGATTAAGATTAAATCTGGCCTCTAGCAAGATCCATGGACTTACGGTTGATGGCCGATGGTGTAATAAACCGGTTCATATTAAGAAACTGATCCATCATTTTTTCAGAGATCGTTTTAAAGAATCCATGAATATTAGGCCATAAATGGGTGATTTGTCTTTTAAGACGATTTCGGCTGAGGAGGCTTTTGTGTTAACTCAACCGTTCTCATGAACGGAAGTCAAAAAAGCCGTTTGGGATTGTGGAGAAGATAAGGCCCCGGGCCCGATGGGTTCAATTTCAAACTCTTCAAGCGCTTCTGGAACCTTTTTGAAGAGGATTTTGTCAATATTTTTTTTTTGAATTATGGACCATTTTTTTGAAGTGGACGACTTGGACCACAAAGTTTGTGCTTCTTTTATCACTCTTATTCCTAAAGTGCGCGACCCACCGTTCTCCAAGACTTCCGGCCTATTACTTTATTGACTTCCGGCCTTATAAAGTTTGTGTTAGCTTTTATTACTCTTACTAGGTTAGAACCCGTGTATTACACGGGATTGAATAAATGTAATTTTATATACTAAATAAAAAATAATATATTTTTAAAAACCTCTTTTATTACATGTGTTGAGTAATATAATTTTATATATTAAATAATAAAAAAATTATATATTGGTTTGAATAAATGTAATTTTATATACCAAATAATAAAAAACCTATTTTTTTAAAAAACCCTGTGTATTCACGGGTGGAAGAAATGTAAATTTAAATACTAAATAATAATAAAAAGTTATATTTAAAAAAAAACTTCGTGTATTGTACAGGTTGAATAAATCTAATTTTATATCGCAAACAATAAAAAAAGTTATATCTTTAAAAACCCTGTGTATTTTTAAATTAGGTTAATACTATTTTAAATTTTTGGTTTGATTAATAAGTTATTTAATATAATAATTTCTCATAGTTAACAATAATAACATTAACAATAAATAATATGTATGTTTATCTACCGTTAAGTGAAACAATACTTTTTAGTTTAGATAAGACTTTACGATTTGAAGTTAAGTTTATTAATTTAGAGTTGATAAGATTTATATTAATTAATTAATATTTAATAATTTAAATTAAATAATTATTATCTACAATTAAAGATATAGAATAATGGGAAAAGATCAAATAGGAAGATTAATTTCGCTAGGATGGATAGGAAGCAATAAGAGGATGACATGTGGCAACATTTAAAATAAAGAAAAAGGGTATTTTAGTCAATCCAACCCTTTCTTCTTCCTTTTTCAAAATCCAGTAACTTCAAAACCCACCATTTTCAAAACCCACCATCTTCAACCATTTCTTCACTTTCTATCTCGATAATCACTACATTATATTGCGATTTTCATCACCAATCAATGATTCAAACCCCCGATCAACGTGTTCTTCAGTTTTTTTGAAGAAAACCCAGTTTAATTTCATACAAAATCTCGTTTTTTCAGGTGATTTTGAAGATAATCACTCGATTTGTTCGATTCAATCGCTGATAAGTGTTTCTATCATTTCAAATTTCGTCAATTGATGAAGAAACCGGCTTCGATCCATGTAAGAAATTCTTTAATTTCATTTTCACGATCTGGGTTTTTATTTAGTCATTGCGTTTTACGATCTTGGCGGGGGTCCGGGGGCGGCAGCCCCCGGTAGCGGGGTCCCAGGGGCGGCAGCCCCTGGCGGGGTCCAAGGGGCAGAGCCCCTGGCTGGGGTTGACAATTCAGATTTTTTTTCGATTAAATTGCTGTACTAAAAACGCATCAGAAAAATTAATTTTCCAGAAATTGGCTCATTTCGAAGACAGTAATTCGTAGACAATTCAGATTTTTTTTTCCGATTAAATTGCTGTACTAAAAACACATCAGAAAAATTAATTTTCCAGAAATTGGCTCATTTCGAAGACAGTAATTCGTAGACAATTCAGACAGTTCACAGACAATTCACAAACAGTTCAGAAACAGTTTTATGTGTCCATTGCGTTTTAGAAATAAGAGAGTTTTATGTGTTTTCTAGCTATTGCGTTTTAGAAAAAACACATTTTTAAGTATCTTTAGTCATTGCGTTTGAGGTAAAACACATTTTTGAAGTGTTTTTAGTCATTGCGTTTTAGGTAAAACACATTTTTAGGTGTTTTCAGTCCATTGCGTTTTACAGAGAACACTTTCTTTTGTTTTTTTAGGTCATTGCGTTTTAGAAATGAGACATTTTTAAGTGTTTTCTGGCCATTGCGTTTTACAAATAAAACATTTCTTTGTGTTTTCTGGCCATTGCGTTTTACAAATAAGACATTTCTTTGTGTTTTTTGTGCATTGCGTTTTAGGTAAAACACTTTTTTATGTGTTTTCAGTCTATTGCGTTTTAGAAATAAGACATTTCTTTGTGTTTTCTAGCCATTGCATTTTACAAATAAGTCATTTCTTTGTGTTTTTTGTGCATTGCGTTTTAGAAAAATGTCATTTTTTAGGTTTTTTTTTCATTGCGTTTTACGTAACTGGTGGTTTTTCTATTGCGTTTTACACAACTGAGTTAAATTTTTTTTTTTAAATATAGCAATAGTATACTCGTTTTAAAGATAAAAAAACGCTCGTTTTTTTGGTGCAATTTTTATAAAAAAATAATGTCGTATGAAAAAGTTATTAACGTTTAAAAAATGGGGGGAATTGGAGGAGAGAAAAACTATTGGCTTGGATTGACTAGAATGCCCTTGAACAAACTCACGCGCCTCTTTTCTTCTTTTCAATTTCCCTGATTTAATCTTAGCCCTTGATTAACTAAATGTATGGTCAAGATCACTTCCTAGCCTTCCTAGCCAAATTAACTTTCTATTGTATCTCCACCCATAGAATAATAAGAAAATAGTATAAGAAACATTACAAAACCATCTTTGAAAAAAACGTGTGTATTTCTCCTCTTATTTCAAACCATTTTGTGGTTTGTTTTTAGTTCAACTTATATAATGAATAACATAAACAAACTCATAGTTTAGATAAGACTATACAATTTGAAGTTAAGTTTATTTATTTAGAACCCATGGCATTATAGCCTAGTGGTATCTTAGTGGTGGGATAAGACTTGTGACCATTAGGTCATGGGTTCGATTCCCACAAAGGGGGTTTTTTCCAGATTTATTGGGTTTCCTCCTGAATTGGTGTATAGGCATTATTGCCTAGTGGAGATGGATATGATCGGGTGGTTCTGCTGGTGGCACGATGATACTCCAGTGGTCCGTCAGTGATCCAAATTTGCCGTTCAAAAAAAAAAGTTTATTTATTTAGAGTTGATAAGATTTATATTAATTTAATTAATATTTAATAATTTAAATTAAATAATTATTATCTACAATTAAGGATGGTCTAGAATAATGACAAGTGTCCCTCAATTGATTTCTTTTATTATATAGTATAGATTCCTAAATAATTCGCATGATGACATTTCATAATAGGTATTATTTTTTAAGTGTAGATGACTTCTTTTTCCCTTTAGTTTTATCTTTCACAAAGTACGGTACATAGATAATTTACGGGTGTTTACAGTTTGATTCGGTCTATTTTGACAAAAAGAAAATATATGACAAATCTGTTAACTAGAGTTTCGTGAAATGACAAACTAAAAACCGAAGGGATTAAATGGCTCAGCCAAACCACTAAGTTTACGTTTTGAACTGTTTTTATTTTTTTAATTCAAAATTACTAGTTCTAGTTAATGTTTTTTTTTAAATAAACACGGTTCTTGATTACTATTATACACATGTATAACCAGTGGCGGAGCCACATGTAAGAGTGAGGGGCTGGCGCCCCCTTCAAAAAATAGAATATTTTGCAGGCAAAAATTCTGATCATCCCAAAAAATAATTTATGGATTCGTCACTGTATAACTTACATATTTCAAAAATAAAAAATATATAATAATAATATAGGTAAAATGGCCAATTATAAGTTTCAAATCGGACCGAACCTATAAAACGTCAAACATCAAAACCAATCATTTAAATCTCAAACCAATGTTGGTCCAGTGGTCAAAAGGTCTGCCCTCCCTAGTAGAGACGCATGTTCGATTTCCGTTTATGCCATTTTCGAGGGACATCTAGGTGAAGCGAGGAATCGGGGCTTTAATCCCTAACATGACGGAGGGCAAGGGTTTACGAATTCCATTTGGTTCCTGCGCATAGGGGGCACAGTATCATGACAGTCGAGGAGTCGACCTTAAACATAGCTCCGAGTAGAATGAATTTACATGTGAGATTCTTTGGCGTTCAAAAAATCTCAAACCGGATAAAATATATGACTTGCTTCAATTATAAATCAATGACCAAAGTTCAAAATTCTTGTTGGAAAGTCCCAAAATCTGGAACTTTAAGATTAAAGATATAAAAAAAGAAGAAAATTCTTAAAACAAAGGTGAAAGGTCAAAGAGGAGTTATTACCTTGTTGGAAAATGTCTATGCGCTATCAAGATTGCTTAGGTGTTTTAAGCTTATGTCCGGTTTGGACATTAACCTCCATAAGTCATCTTTTATCGGAGTGGGCGTATCCTTGAAAGATTGTAAGTCTATGGCTCAGATCTGTGTGTCCTCTCTATCCCGTCGTTCTCCTGTCCGACTGCCGGCGGCTCGACGAAGTGAAAGCCGCTGTGATAGCGTGTGAGGTCGCTTGCGCTCAAGCTTGACCTTCCATTCTATCTCATCCGCTGGATCTATCCATTCGCTGTCTGGAGCCGGGTTTGTTTCGTTCTTTCTTCATTCCATTCTCGCCGGCAAGTAGACCTTGATTGCTTAGCAGGCCTGTTACTAGTCGCGGCTATCTCGGATAGTTTAGCTAGACCGGTACGAGTCCCGTTAACCTTTTAAAGCTCTCTCGTCTGGCCTGGGTGGTATGGGTGAGGCTTGTGCCGAACTCATAAAATTTTTCGTCTCCAACCTTCCGGAACGATGCAGTTCGTTGGAGCTGGGGGAGTTCTTTGGGTCGTTCGGGGAAGTGGTGGGTGTGTATGTGGCTAGAAAAAGGGACAAGAACGGTAATAGATTTGGGTTTGTCACCTTTAAAGGGGTCAAAGATACGAAAGAAATGGTTGGCAGGCTGAAGGGTGCTAAACTGGGAGATTCGAAGCTTTGGGTTAATGTCGCCCGGTTCGCGCTGGAGAATGGTGGGCTTCCGGGTCTTCATGGGGACGCCCCGAAACCACCCAGTCCTACCGGTCCGCCGGTAAGTAAAGGAGCGTTTAATTTCAGGGATGGTAGATCCTTCCGTGATGTGCTAGGTAAGTCTAAAGGGGCCGGAGAGCCTGTCATTGAGGTGGGAGGTAGTTCTACTCAGGAGAAGACTGTCATTGTCCCCGATAGAACATCCGCTTTTAAAGAATTGCATGGCTTGGCGGTGGTTGGAAGAACGGTTGATTTAAAAACTCTGGTCGACTTCAATAAACTGCTTAAGATTGCCAAGACTGAGTTTGTTAGGCTTCATTACTTGGGTGGTCTTTCAGTACTTATTTCCTTTGCTGAGGAGGCTACTACCAAGAGGTTCTTAGAAGCTAAAGAAGTGTGGGGGCCGTGGTTCAATAAGTTGGAGTTGTGGAATGGCCAGTCCCTTCCGCTGGAGAGGGTGGCCTGGTTAAAACTGATTGGTATCCCGTTACACCTTTTGGATATGGACGTCCTTTGGCAGGTTGGTGATCTTTTCGGTAAGGTTCTTCATACTCCCAAAATCTCGGATGGGGAGCAAGACTTATCTATCGTTAGAGTGGGGGTGCTTGCCGGGGAGGCCTCTAGAATCAGAGAGGCTGTTTTTTTGAAATGGAAGAATCGTAGTTTTCGGGTGTGGGTGGAGGAGGAGCAGGAGGTATGGATTCCGGACTGTTTGGGTGGCGAGGAAGACGACTCTGAAGAGGATGGGTTCTCGTTGCAGTCGTCGCCGGTGTGTCGGCCAGTGAACGGTGGAGCGGCGGAAGATGATGGGACTCTCCAGAGTAACGAATCGCCAGATATCGAAGAGTCTTTTGTCCGTGAAGGTGGGATTTCCCATGCTGTTTCTCCCATGCACGAGGTAAGAATTAATCATGATAGTGGGTTGTACGAGGATGGTGCGGGGATTCCTAGGGACCCGCCACCTGCCATGCATGTTAAGTCGGCGGTGGGGCCACTTTTGTCGGTTATTGCTGATGGGTCAGAAGGTTTTGTTATTGGTTCTGGTGGTGGAAAGAAGGGTAAGAGGGCCCAACGACAATCTTCTTTGGGCCTTAAGTCTTCCAAGGGTAAGGCCCAATCCTCTGGACAGAGTTCCCCAGCGGACCCAAGACCAAAAAAACGTACCAGGTTACTTGAAGAGGAGTTCGAGCCTGGCTTTGGCTTCATCGGCTTTACCTCCAGATCTGGATCAGGGACTGATGTCGCTAAGGTAAGAGGAGATGGGGGCTTCGATCTCAACTCCAGTGCTGTAGCGGAAGGGAGTGAAGATGTTAGGTTTGTCGATTCGGCCCCTGCTGATTCCGGTCTTAGGATCCAGGAGGAGGTCGGAGCAGGGGGTAATTCTTAGCTGGAGAAGGAAGTGGAGGATACGATATCGATTAGTGCCAAACTTGGAGTTCAGCTCCAGAACCACTCGGAATTGATCAGAGATTCGGTTGTTAATTCAGGTATTCAATCGGTTCCTAAATGAATGTCCTTTCCATTAACATAAGAGGTATAGGGGGTGCTCAGAAAGCGGGTTGGATCAGGTCGTTGGTTAGAGATCATGGCATTAATTTTTTGGCGATTCAGGAATCTAAGCACAGTAGTGTGTCTCAAGTGTCGATGTCCAAATTTTGGAGAAATTCTAGGTTCGGTATCGATTCTGTTGATGCTACGGGGCTGTCGGGGGGTCTGATTTGCATGTGGGATGAGACTTTTTTTCATAAGGAGGAGTCTATCAAAAATAGAAATTTCCTTATTGTCAAAGGCAGGATGGTAGGTTGTAATTCGGCCATCAATTTTCTCAACATCTATGCTCCTCAGGGGATAGCTGCGAAGAAGGAGGTTTGGGATGCTTTGTCTTCTATTATTTCTAGTACAGATGGGTTATGGGTCGTAGGAGGGGATTTCAACTCGGTTAGATTTCGGGAGGAAAAAAGAAACTGCTCTTTCAAACAGGCTTGTGCCAGCAACTTCAATTCGTTCATTTATGATGCGGGGCTTTTTGAATATGATATGAGAGGGGCTCAGTTTACTTGGAGATCTGAGAATGGGAAGAAACTTAGTAAATTGGATAGATTCCTGGTGAATTCGGATTTTCTCAATAGCTGGCCGGAAGCGCGTGTTCAGGCTCTCCCTAGGCTGTGGTCGGACCACTGCCCCATTATTCTCATCTCGAAATCGGTTAACTTCGGGGCTCGTCCATTCCGCGTCTTTAATTCCTGGTTGGGGAAAGAGGGATTCTCGGGGGTGGTTGAGGAAGCGTGTGGTAGTTTTTCTTTGTCAGGCTGCCCTCCGGACGTCTTCTTGATAAAAAAGTTGGGGTTCATCCGGAGCAAGATAAGAGATTGGAGGGATAAGATGATTCGAAAGGATAGTGAGGTTGCTAGTAAAGCCGCTGAAGAGCTAGCTCTTATGGAATCTCTTCTTGAGTCTAGAGTTTTATCTGAAGAAGAGGAGTGGATTTTGGCGGAGAACAAAAACGTCCTAGCGGAGATCGAGCTCTCTAAAGTTATGGATCTTAGACAAAGATCCCGGGTTAAATGGGCCAAAGAAGGTGATGAAAACTCTAAGTTTTTTCACTCAATGATAAGCTGCAGGAAGGCTTGTAACACGATTCATGGTTTAAATATTGGAGGAGAATGGATTTCTAAACCCTCCTTGGTCAAAAAAGAGGTGTTCAGATTTTTTAGATCTAAATTTGTGGAGGATTGCGAGGTTCGCCCCTTCATGTCTTGTCCGTCTCTGAAAAAGATCTCTCCCAGCGCCGCGGCTTGGTTGGAATCTGAATTTTCGGCCGGAGAAATTAAAGCAGCGGTTTTCGAATGTGGGGACGACCGAGCCCCTGGTCCGGATGGGTTTAATTTCAGATTTTTCAAGAGGTATTGGAACCTTTTTGAGGGGGATTTTGTTGCTTTGATGGCGGCTTTCTTCGATGCTGGTGTCATCAATCCTGGTTGTGGGTCTTCTTTTATAGCTCTCGTCCCGAAAAGAAAGGATCCTGAGGGTCTTAGTGATTACCGTCCTATAAGTTTAGTGGGGGTTGTCAATAAGGTTGTTTCAAAAGTTTTAGCTAACAGATTGAAGAAAGTTCTCGGGTCGGTGATATCTGACAGTCAATCGGCTTTTTTGAGGAATAGGTTCATTCTGGATGGGCCGCTCATCATCAACGAAATAGGGTCATGGATTAAAAATCAGAAGAAGAAAGCTCTCCTTTTCAAGATTGATTT
The DNA here is from genome assembly GCA_030545235.1 of Helianthus tuberosus. Classification (NCBI taxonomy): domain Eukaryota; kingdom Viridiplantae; phylum Streptophyta; class Magnoliopsida; order Asterales; family Asteraceae; genus Helianthus; species Helianthus tuberosus. The sequence goes on from CM060362.1 coordinate 11,405,011, forward strand.
CGAAAAGGCCTACGACAACATTAATTGGAGATTCGTGGTGGATGTTTTTCGTCAAATGGGCTTTGGAGACAGATGGTGTAGTTGGGTTTGGGGTATCCTCTCATCGGCTCGTGCGGCAGTTTTAGTGAATGGGTCGCCTACCTTCGAGTTCAAGTGTGGTAAAGGTATGAGGCAGGGGGATCCCATTTCTCCTTTTCTCTTCGTTGCTGTGATGGAAGCGCTTTCGTGTCTAATTGACAAGGCTAGGGAGGTTGGAGTCTTCTCGGGTATTCAGTTGCCTAATGATGGGCCATTACTTTCCCACCTTTTCTTTGCGGATGACGCATTAATTATCGGCGAATGGGAAGAAAGGAATGCTCTGAATATTGTTAGAATTTTGAGGTGCTTCCACGTCTGTTCGGGGTTAAAAATCAATCTTGGGAAGTCCAACCTGTTTGGCATAGGTGTTGAAGCGGTGGAAGTCAATGCTATGGCGGAGATTGTTGGATGTAAGCCGGAATCATTTCCCTTTAAGTATCTCGGGCTCAAGGTTGGTGCTAATATGAACCGGGTAAACAATTGGAGACCTGTGTATGACATCTTTGAATCTAGACTGGCTCTTTGGAAATCTTCTTTATTGTCTTTTGGGGGCAGGATTACCCTTGTCCGCTCGGTTCTTGTGAGCTTACCCTCCTACTACTTCTCCTTATATAAGGCCCCTCTGAAGGTTATTAAAGACCTGGAAGGATTAATCAAAGAGTTTATTTGGGGTGGGTCTAGCGAGGTTAGGAAGACACATTGGGTGGCTTGGGACACAATCACTCTCCCCAAAAAACTTGGAGGCTTGGGTATTAGTAAACTCCAGAATATTAATAGAGCCTTAATTAGCAAATGGGGTTGGAGGATCAAAAGAGAAAAGGACAATCTTTGGGTTAAGGTGGTGGAAGCTATTCACAATGGTGGTTACTCTTGGTCGTTCCTTCCTTCTAAGAAGTCTATAGGGGGTGTCTGGAACAAAATAGTGTCGTCTATCAATACTCCTTTGTCCGGCAACTCGCGGTTTCAAGATTGCATCAAAGGATCGGTGGGTAGAGGAGACGCGGTTTATTTCTGGCTTGATCCTTGGCTGTTGGAGATTCCGCTAAGAGAAAAGTTTCCCAATTTGTTTGCTCTCGAAGTTGTGAAAAGCTGTTCGGTGCGCGATAGGATTCTCGGGGTGTGGTTGTGGAAACATGAGCCGCTGATGGCCGATGAAGTACTGGAGCTGAACGCTCTGGAGGCTGCTGTTGCTACAGTTAGGCTGAACGATTGCCCTGATGGTTGGATTTGGCTTCCGGATCCTGTTAACTCCTTCTCGGTTAAATCGGTCAAGCTCGTCTTGGAGAGTGTTAATGTCGCTAGTCCAAGGTATGTTTTGGATTGGAATAAATGGGTTCCGATTAAATGTAACTTGTTTGTTTGGAGAGCGGTCCTTAACAAAATCCCCACAGCCGATTCCTTACGTCGGAGGAATATTTCGGTGGCCGATGACCTGTGTCCAGTATGTAAATCGGAAGCGGAATTGGTGGAGCATCTTTTCACTTCTTGTGTTACAGCGGTTGTGTTGTGGCAAAAAATCAGTCGGTGGTGCCGTATCCCGCCTATTTATGCGTTTTCATTTCAAGATCTGGTGGAAATACATAAAGGGAACTCTATTAACGCTAAGGATAAGGCTCTAATTCAAGGTATCGTTTTCGTCTCCTGCTGGTGTCTGTGGCTGGCCCGGAATAGGGCGATTTTTTCGGGTGGCGAAGTTAAAGTGGAAGACGTTTTCAGTGAGGTTAGATCGCTAGGTTTTTTATGGTTCAAGCATAGATCGAAGCATAGTTTTATCTCTTGGTCGGATTGGTGTAAATTTGTGAATATGTAGTTTCTTGTGTTTTTCTCCCCCCCCCCCCGGTTTTCGGGTGTGGGTGTGTGTTTTAATGAAGTTTTCCTTTCAAAAAAAAAATGGCTCAGATCCTTCGTTGCTAAGTGGAGTTATTACCTTTTGCTTATTTGGGGTTAATGGTGGGAGCTCATATGAGTAGAATAAACAGTTGGCAAAAGGTGATAGATATGTTCGATAATCGTCTAGCGGGATGGAAGGCGAATTCGCTCTCAATGGGGGGACGATTAACTATCCTTAAATCAGTATTGGAAAGTCTTCCAACATATTATTTCTCTCTTTATAAAGCGCACGAAAAAGTCATCAATATGTTGGAGGCTAAACGGAGGAGATTTCTTTGGGGAGAGACGGGGGATAAGAAAAAGATGTCTTGGGTGGCACGGGAGAAAGTTACGAAACCAAAAGACAAAGGCGGGTTGGGTCTTAGTCCGCTTAAGTCAACTAATCTAGCACTCCTTTCGAAATGGTGGTGGAGGTTTAGATGCGAAGATAATGCTCTGTGGCGTCGCCTTGTCATGGCTATTCATTACACACCATGCTTATGGCCAGTGCTTCCTTTTAATAAGAGATTGACGGGTACATGGGCCTCTATCGCTAATTTGGAAAATTCTCTACTAAAAAACAATGCATCGGTTGCCAAGTTCATTAAGGGTAAGTTGGGCGATGGTTCAAAAATTCGTTTTTGGCTGGATATATGGGCAGGTGACCAGCCGTTAAGAGATCACTTCACTGATTTATTCGTTATTGAAACCGCAAAAAACTGCATGGTGGCTGATCACTTGAAGGAGGTGAATGGAGAAATGGTTTGTGAGTGGAATTGGAAGTCCAACATTATGGAAGTCGAGACAATTGCTCAGCTTTCAGATCTGGAAAATATTGTTAAAAGTCACTCTGTTGGAACCGGAGGGGATAAATGGGAATGGAAAGCTGATAGTTCGGGTTCTTTTTCAGTCTCTTCCATGAAGTCGATCATTGTGGCTTCAAATGCGGAGGATGTGAATGACGAGTGGGATTTGAATAATTGGGTTCCTATTAAACTCAATATCTTCGGGTGGAGGCTGCTCTTGAATCACCTCCCTACCGCAGAAATTCTAAGGAAAAGAGGCATTTTAGTTGGCCCATCAATGTGCCCTTTATGTAACATGGCGAACGAATCCACGGACCACCTTTTTGCTTCCTGTTTTGTCGCCTCCGTTGTCTGGAACGGGGTGAGTAGATGGTGTGGTTTAGACCCCATAACTGTTTCCTCGGTTCGCGACCTTTTCGAGATTCACACCTCGGTGTCGGGCTCAAAGAAGAAACAAAGAGCGGTTCAGTCAATCATTACGGTGGCATATTGGATCCTATGGAAAACCCTAAACAACATTATTTTCAACGACGGGCTAAAAATGGACAACATCAACGGCGATGTAAAATCCTTTAGTTATTTATGGGTGAAGTATAGGGCGAAAAGGCTAGATATAGACTGGAATAGATGGATTTCCTTTGAAGTGTAATTTTCTTTCACTTTGTATGTTTTGCCCTTTGTCTAGCTTCTTGTTAGCGGGTTCGTTTGAATGTAATTTGCCGTTCAAAAAAAAAAATCTAGCAAGTTACTAGAGAGGAAAAACATCATCATTATCATCATCATACTCAGTAAATCCCACCAATAGCAAAGCTAAGGTAGGGTCTGAGGAGTGTAAGATGTAGACAACCTTACCTCTACCCCGTAGAAATAAAGAGGCTGCTTCCAGTGAGACCCCCGGCTCGATAGTAGTTTTGTATCAAGCCTTGGACATAAGGCACATAACACCCACCAATTGAGACAAATGTCGATTAGTGCATGTACCCACTTGTCTTTCGGCTATCAACGCCACCACATGATGCGTGATTCACCATCCCCCTCTCTTAACGTTATTTTCACGAAATTAGTAAAATAACGTTAAAATTAATGTACTTTTACTTTTGCACCCCAAGCGCCCACACATATATACATTATATGCACATACCGCAAATGAGACGTATAGAGAGGAAAAACAGAATACACCAAAAGAGTTACAGATGGTAATGGGTCAGGTATCGGTAATCTCATACCTATATCCGGTCAAAAACGCAAAACGTCATGTAATCATCGTTACACGTGTAAGGAAGTCACAAAGATAATGTTGCCGCCGCAACGTGCGACACGGGTTAAAATTCTAGTTATTTATTTATCATAAAACTTATATGTATATAATGTATATTTTAATTTATAATATCATTTATATATATAGGTATATAATGTCCGATACCCGACCCATAATTACCCACACATACCCGATGGATATTGGACCGGGTATAAGTCCAATATGCACAGCTACCAGCCCATCATTATCAACAACAAGCCCAAACCTCTTTAAACCAGAACCCAATTGAATCATCTCACAAAACAAACAAATAAAACAAATATAAGAAAAATATTTATAAGAATTAGAGTAAATTACAAGTTTTGTCCTTTATGTTTACACCAAATTACAGCCGCTGTCCTTTAGCGTAAAAGTTAACAAGTTTTGTACCTAATGTTTCAAAATCTTGCACTTTATGTCCTTTAGGCCAAACCCAGTTAGATTTTTTGGTTAAGTATGATCATGTGTCTTGCACGTGAGGGTATTCTTGCCATTTCATCTGTCCAGGGGCTATTATGTAAATAACTTATCACAAGGGACTAGTTGGGTAAAAAATAAAGATAAAAAAAAACTCTGCTCTCTCTCTAACTCCCTCTCCCTCACGATCTCTACTCTCTTTCTCTAAAAAAACCTCTGCACTCTCTTTCTCTCTTTAAAATTTGTGATGTGATGGTAGGTTTAGCGGTGGCGATGGTGGGTGGTTGATTGTGGTGGGTGCAATGGTGACGGTGGGTTTAGCGGTGGCGGGTGGCTGGGTGCGATGGTGGTAGATTTATATGGTGGTTGATTGTTCCTTGAATTAACTGTTTAATTTGTGGGTAAACTAAAGCGATTGAACGTGTGTTTGTTTATTGGATTTATCGTTGTGGAGATTCCTGCTTTGTTCTTTATTGTTTCTTGAGCTTTTGATGAAGTGGGTCAGCTTCAAAATCTCAAATTTCTTGATATTTACGGTGGGATTTGACAATTTGACCAAGATATCTTGTAGTTCGTGATCAAGAACAAAAAGATCAAAAGTAAACTTTTTGGAACCAGGGTCAATAGGTATAACAGATCTGAGTAGGTGAGGGTTGGGTTTTTATGGTGGTGGTGGAAGATACCAGGTGGCGGTGGTGGAGGCTGATGGTGGCGGTGTTAAAGAGAGAGAGGGGTGGGTCGCCGGAGATGGTGGTGGCGGCGGGTTGGTGGAGGTGGTGGTCTATCGCTGAGAGAGAGACGGAAGGGAGAGGAGTGCGCCGGAAAAAAGGGAAAGGAATCTGAACAAAGTGGTTCACGGTGGAGAATGAACTAGAAGGAGGTGAAGTTTGGTTGGTTTTGTTTAGGTGGCCGGAAGTTGCAGGAGGTGATGGTGGTGGCGGTTGTGGTGGCTGGGAGAATGAGGAGAGACAGAGAGAGAGTCCCTGAATATAGTCCCTGAATAGAAGTTCTTTACATAATAGCCCATGGAAAAATGAAATGACAAGAATGCCCTCATGTGCAAGGCACATGATCATACTTAACCAAAAAATCTAACTGGGTTTGGTCTAAAGAACATAACGTGCAAGATTTTGAAACAATAAGTACAAAACTTGTTAACTTTTGCGCTAAAGGACAACGTCTGTAATTAGGTGTAAACATAAAGGACAAAACTTGTAATTTACTCTAAGAATTAAACATTTAAACTGAAGAAAGATATAACAAGTATCCCTTGTTATTTTACAATATTGAAACCATTACAAGAAGCAAATGAATACAAAATTACGTAAGTGTACATATTTGTATGGTCCCCTTGTTAAATTGCATGTCAATGAAACTTATGTTTTGCAATCATGAGTATTTGTTGTTTTGTTATTTGGCTCTATATAAACCCGATTTATTTTGCCCCCTAAAGATTTTTATTTTTAAATTCGCCATTTAGTTAGTTGTGTCATTCATGATTTCAGCTTGTACGTAATTTATCAAAATTCCTATGTCAATGAAACTTTATGTTTTGCCTTTTGTATTGTACGTAACTCTTTTTGTGTGTGTTGCAGGGAGCCACATGGATATCGTTTTGTTAAGTCTATTCTCTAACATTAGTTAACTAATTAATATTAACTAATTAAACTTGTATTTAACTCATTTTTAAAATATACTATTTCAACACAATTTTCGATGCGTAGGATAGTGTTTTTTTTTCCTAATTAATGAGAGTGAAAATAACTAATGAGAGAAGTTATAAACTATTTATTCTTAAAAATTGATAATATACATGTATGTATAATAATTCAAAAAAAAAAACCAAAAAATTAGCTTAGTGGAAATGTGTGATTCAAAATGGTTATTACGTTCTCAGTTACCATGTGTTTTTCTTAGGATCTCTACCCTATGTATGTATCTTTTGTAAAGACACGAGGTAGTATGTATTGTGAAGACACACGGTAGAGATTAAAAATAATAATCAGCCCGTGACCCACCAAAGTTAATCAATGGGAAGCTTTTTCACTGTTAAATCTTTTCGGTCGGTTTTGATGTACACACTATGACAAATGAAAAAGGCCATGATATGCATAAAGGGTATATGACACGCGTTCGTTTCATTGTTTTTATTGAATTTTTGTTACACAGAAATTCAGTCGATATCGGTTCGGTTCCTTAAAGTAACATTAAATTCATAAGTTAAAAATTATCTTGTAAAATAACTAAAACAATTATACTTCAATAATCATTTGGGGAATATTGTAATTAGAAAAATGGTAATTATAATTCGTCTAAAGAAAAAGAAAGGACATTTTAAACATACGCTACAAAGTTTAGGCAATTGGGGCATAGCACAGTACGTTAACTATAGGTAACAGGACACGTTAAATTGGACTTTTGAAAAGCTATTCATAAGTACAAATATAAAAGGAAAAGTGTGCGTGTACTATCAAGTTAAGATTATTGTGTGTTGGAGTCTCTTATACATGTATAATATCTCTAACACCTTGTATAGTGGAAAGGTGAAGTGGCGTGATCTTGCCACTTCACGCCCAATCACGCCGCAAACACCGTCTCTATGGGCGTGATTCAAAATGAAGAGGCCATTGCGTGTTTATGAAAACGCATGATGATCAAAAGGAATCTTGAATTGGCCAATAGGAAATTTGAAAAAAGAAAAGAAAACAAAAATAAATATTTAGGTAATGATTGAATGGGGGTTATGGGGCATTATATCACTACACCACTTTTGAGCTTCACCCCCATAATGCCCCATATACCACATATCGCTTCATGCCCAAGGAAGTGGCTTCATCATAATGTCCCATTACACATAGTTTAAACCAGGAACTCAGAATCCAACGTCAAAATACCAAAAAACTTTTTTTGTGTACGTAAATGTGAAACTAATTACAAAACTTTTTTTCTAGCTCGCTAATCGCATACCATATACCAAGAGCATATACGTATACAAGCAGTGACGGTAGAGGTGTTCAGAATTCGTTTCGAATTCGAAAAATTCGAAATTCGATTCGATTATCAAGAATTCGTTTCGATTATAAGAATTCGAATTCGATTCAATTCGAGTCAAGTAAATCGATTACGAATTTATAATTTCAAATTCGATTCGATTCAAAATTCGAATAAAAATTATACATCTTTATTATATATATATATAATACATATATAACTTTTATTGTGCTATACTATAACTTATTTTCAAAATTTATTCTAAGTATTAAAATTACCCATTACCAAACCCACTACATGGCCCATAACTAAAACCTAAGTAACAAATCTATCAACAGATTTCTAACTCTAAAAATACTAACTTATAATGTGGAGTGGTTATTCCCGACTTCTTATTTTGAATTTTAGAATTATGATACTTTATTTAAAACTTTTAATGTGATATCGTGCTTTATGGCTGCTTAAAATTTTATGTTTCATTTTGATAGTGTTTTTATATGTTTTAAAAGAATCTGAATCAAATTGAATTTATTCGAATTCGATTCGAATTCGAAATTTTAATCGAATACAAATCGAATACGAATTGGGTTTTTTATTCGAATCGAATTGAGTAGGTTTTAATCGAATACGAATCGAATTCGAATTCAAGGAAAAATAAAAATTATTCGAATAATTCGATTCAAATAATTCGAAAATTCGATATTCGATATTCGATTCGATGAACACCCCTAAGTGACGGGTATAGAAGAAAAATTCAGGGCATCTCAAAATTTATTTTGGATCTGGCGGTGTCCTAATATTTGCTCAAAGAGATCCAATGTATAAAACGAAGAAGCGGAATTTTTTTGCACTAATTTGCACTTCGTCGACAACGTTGAGGAACCCCTAAGCCATAAATACATCCGCGAATACAAGAGGAAAAAGGATGCCCAAGTATCTTTTTTTCAAGTGTGAATTATTTTGTACACAGGTTTTTATTTGGTATTTAAATTGATGATGTAAATGTTTTTAGATAATAGTGTACAAATTCTAACATTTTTTTTTGGAAACAATGTATATATATTCATTTTAGAAAGAAAAAAATTGCACGTGCATATAGTTAATAGGTAACGAACATTTACATGCTAAGTTAAAGAAAATAAGTCACTTTTGGCCATAAAAATCTAGACAAGTTGTGTACTATGTAGACTTTTACATATCCTCAAGATCTTCAATTCAATGGTGTGCCATTAATATAACAATATTAAAGAACTTGTAACCTTAAGTAAACTAGCTCATGAAAAGATGATCATGTTCTTCAACCTAGATCTCTTAGATACAAAAGTTATCATGTTCACTGCCCTTCTAATGATCATGATGATGATGATAAAAAAAACTTCAACTAAAGTTTATTTACTTGATTTCGCGTGTTACAAGCCTCCAGACTCTCAAAAGGCCTCAAAGGAGCTGATTATGAAGCAAGCATTACAAAGTGGACACTTCTCAGAAGAACTACTAGTGTTTATGAAGAAGATACTCGAAAGATCCGGGCTTGGTGACTCCACTTACTTAGCAGAGATCTTCTTTGCCCGAAAATATCATCCATCAATGAAAGCCGCAAGAAGGGAAGTGGAGATGAGCGTTTTTGGAGCAATAGACATGGTTCTAGCAAAAACGCGTGTAAGATGTGAAGACATTGGGATATTGATTGTGAATTGTTGTATCTATAACACAATGCCGTCTCTTTCGAGCATTGTAGTTAACCGGTATAAGCTTAGAGATAACATCATTACTTACAATCTTGCTGGGATGGGGTGTAGTGCGGGACTCCTAGCAATAGGGCTCGCTAAACAGCTACTTCACATTCACCACAACACATGCGCGTTGATAGTAAGTACAGAAAGCATCACGGAAAATGTGTACCTTGGAAAAGATCATTCCAAGTTCCTTATTAACTGTCTGTTCCGCGTGGGAGGGGCGGCCATCCTTCTCTCCAACTGCCCCTCCCAGGCAGATAAATCCAAATATCAACTTCTCCACGCGGTCCACACAAACACATCAGCTTCCGATAGCTCCTACAACTCTATCTTTCGGGAAGAAGATAGTAGTGGGATAGTCGGCATCACAATCAACAAAGACCTTCTCAACGCTGCCATAGCGACCATCCGACCAAACCTAACCACGTTAGGCCACCTCATCCTTCCGACAAAAGAGAAACTCATGTACATCATAAACTACATTGTCAAAAAGTCTTACACACCAAACTACAGCAACGCGGTGGAACACTTCATCCCTCACATGGGCGGGAGGCCCGTGCTGGACCAACTACAAAAAACCCTAGGGTTTTCCGAGGATGACGTGGAGGCTTCCAGAATGACATTGTACCGGTATGGAAACACCTCCAGCAGCTCCATATGGTACGCGTTGGCTTACGTGGAGGCAAAAGGTCGTGTGAAGAAAGGAGACCGGGTTTGGCAGATTGCATTCGGGTCGGGTTTCAAGTGTAATAGTGTCATATGGTGTGCTATGAAGAGTATTGATTATAAAGATGGTACAAATCCTTGGATAGATGAAATTGGTGAGTTTCCAGTGAATTTGGGGGATTGTGAACCACTTCCTATCTATTTTGAACCTTCTAATTAATATGTATTTTGAGTATGAATCAATAAACTTAATTAATTTACTGTTTTAATTTTTTTTTTTTGTGATTAGTACCTGAAGTTTACGTGAACAATTTGCATGGGCATTCATTTTAGTTTTTTTTTAATGGCTAACTGCTTTCCACGTGTAAACCCACCCTTTCGGAGTTATGTCCAAATGCCGACTACTCGACCACCGCTAGAAAGCGTAGCACACCCCTGATGCACGGAAACCCCGTGGAATAGGTAAAACCGCGCTCCCTCTCGGACTCGAACCTGGGTAAAACCCCGGGCCAAGCCCTCACCGAGATGTCCAATACCTAGCACCAGCCGGGGATCGAACCGGTGCCTCCAATGGAGACAACCGGCATTCATTTTAGTTACTGTTGGTAAATTAGATAGGTTAGTTGGATAGCATACAAGAAAATGTTTAGTTGTATTTTAAAAATCTTATCTTCACTACAAAATAGTGCAAGTGACAAACAATTATCCTCTCTTACCATTTATTGGGTTGATTCTTCGGGTCTGCATGTTTTCGGGTCGGGTTCATTGTTCGAGTGCGGGTTAAAAAGAACACCCTGTGTCTGTCTGGATAGATAAGAGGTGGATACTAAAGTATTAACTTAGCTGAAATACAATGACTCATTCACACTTGAAAGATTCTCAAGGTCCACTTTTTTCAAAACCTTTTTTTTCTTTTATTTTTCTAGAGCCTTTTTACCAATAAATAATCTATATCTATACTATATAATAAAAGAAATCATTTTAGGGACACTTATTATTATATTAGGCTATCTCTTATAAATAATTAATATAATAATAGAAAATAAAAAAATAAAAAGTTACGATATACATGGCATTATAATACACAAATATTGGTGAGGAAATGTCGTATTTGCTTTTATCTTCTCAAAACCGAATAAAATAAATATTAATTAAATTACACAAAATTCCAAATTCCAAATTTAATTGTAGGCCATACAATATAATATAAAACACTGTTCACAATTACAAATGTTATAAATACAATTAGGTGATGCTCCGTTCGCGTTGTGGGGCGATGGCCGAATAATTCTCAACCAACTTAAAAAACAGTACTATAGTTTTGCTAGAAAGAAAAAGTAAAAATAGTCTTAGGCAACTACTTAACACGATTTTTAGTTGTGGGCAAAGTCATATTTTTATTTTTACTTGAAGAAAAATCAAATTTTTTTTCCCGAAGGTAAAATCCTAATTTTTAGATAGGGGGAAACCATATTTTTATTTTGTACTAGAGGAAAAAAAAAACGTAATTTTGAATTGAGGGTGATATCGTAATTTTGAACCGAGGGGAAAATCGTAACTTTTAGCTGGGGGCAAAATCATAATTTTATTTTAATCCGAGGGCAAATACGTAATTTTAAACTGGGGGCAAAACCGTAATTTTAAAGTGGGTATAAAATAATAAACTGGTGTAAAATCGTAATTTTTAGTCGGGGGAAAACAAAATTTTATTTTGAACTGGGGCGAAAACGTAATTTTGGCTGAGGGTAAAAGCGTAATTTTTTTACCGAGTGCGAAATCGTATTTTTTAGCTCGGGGCAAAGGGTAAATGTATTTTGAAGTTGGGGAAAATCGTATTTTTTAACTGGGGGCAAAAACGTAATTTTAAAATGGGTAAATAATAAACTGGTTGGTCCAATGGGTATTGCTCGCCGCCAGTTTGGACCACTGGCAGGTAAACACTATTCTGGGGCAAAAACGTAATTTTAAAGTGTGTATTAAATAATAAACTGGTTGGTCTAAAGAGAGAGGGCCGGCCACCCATTTGAACAAATGGCAGAGAGATACTATTCCTTGTCATGTTCTTTTTATATGTTAGAATAGAATACAATATAATAGAATAGAATAGAATAGAATAGAATAGAATTCATCTGATATAGAATATAATTATAAATTCACACAAATTCTTGTATATAAAAAGAAAGATATTGGGAGTTTACATTTTCTTTGTTGAATGTTTAAGTTTAGAATTCACCTTCAAAGTTTATTTTTTATATGTTTAATTTTTAAAATATATATGTTGTCATCATCTTAATCTGGCTTCTTTTAGTTAAAGTCAAATAAAAAATAAATAAAAAAAAGTCATACCGAGTATGTCATTAGTTTTTTTTTAAATATAATTTTCTTATTATTTAGTATATAAAATCATATTTATTCAAGCCGTATGATACACGAGGGTTTTTAATGATATTACTTTTTTTATTATTTGGTAAACAATATTACTTTATTCAACCCGTGTAATACACATGGTTTTAAATATATAAATTTTTTCATTATTAATTATATAAAATTAAATTTACTCAACCCGTACAATACACGGGGTTCTTAAAGATATAACTTTTTTTATTGTTTAATATAGAAAATTATATTTATTCAACCCGTGTAATAAACAAAGTTTTTTAAGATATTTTTTTTATTATTTGGTATGTAGAATTACATTTATTCAACACATGTAATACACGGGTTTCTAACCTAGTAAATAAATAATTTAGAGTTACGTGGAAAGTTCACATAAAAATAAATTTCATTTGTAGTTGCTGTAAAACTTTTTATAATTATCTTGAATCAAATAGAAAACAAATTAACAATACCCATCTTAGTTTAAAAACATCACAAAATAATTTAAAATGAGTTTAAAAAATATGACGTTATATTGAAAAATATTATCCTATATATTAATACGTGAATGATTTGAACAGTAATAGTAACATATATTATAATATTATAATTATAATAATTGTTAGCTTCTTTACTTTTTAAGTTTGATAAGCTTGGTGTTTACCGGTATTTGTATCGAAAATAACGGTTCGCTATCGGTACATGAAGGTAAAAACCAAAACCAGCGTGTTACATAAAACGCCAAAGTCGGTACCGGATTGAGTTTGATAACCTTTTAGTTCGAGAAATTTGGTACTGCTACCCAGTATCATTTGCTCATCCTTGATCACGGGTACCGTACGAACAACAACGGTATCGTACAACTTTTTTTAGTTTTAGGGGTAGTGAAGAGCTCGGTGTCAACTGGAACCGAATCGGTATTGGTACAGAAAATACCGGTTACAGTATCGGTATATGAAGGTAAAAACCGGTAGCGAACCGGTACCAGGAAAACCAAACGTCAGTACCGAACTGGTACTTAGGATCTTTCGGTTCAGGAAATTCGGTTGCGGTACCCATTACTATTTGCTCATCTCTGACTACGGGTTTCTACCGAACAACATCATTACCATACAACTTTTTTAGTTGATTTTCTTTCGGTTATTTTTTAGTGTTTTTTTCTACATTTTTTTTCTTGTTAGCGATTCCGTGTGTAACGCGCTCGTAGTAATTTCAAACACATATAAAGACAGACTAAAAAATAAAATAAGTTCGCCGCAACGCGAGTACAGTTTTATAACTAGTTATGTTTATGTAAAATGATCACATGTTTGCAACAGACATCCTTAATTCAATTTTTTTTTTCCGATTTCAAATAATTCGCATGATGACATTTCATAATAAGTGTAGATGACTCTTTTTTTCTTTTTTTGTTCCTTTAGTTTTAGAGTAAACTATAATTTTACCCTCTGGGGTTTAAGTCAATTGACACTTTGACCCCCTCTAACGAAATAATTACAATTTTACCCCCCAACGTTGGGGTTATGTCGCACATTTACCCCCCCCCCCCCCCCCGGCGTCAATTTTGTTAACTTTAATATGAAATGACTATCTTACCCTTTAATATTACCCCCCCCCCCAACGTTCTTGTTATGTCACATAATTACCCCCTACTGGTAAATTACTAAATTGTCCTTTGTTATTACGCCCTATACTTTGTGTTAAGAAACAATATTACCCTCTACAACTTCCAAAACCCTTCCCGCCAAAAAAGTTTGACCACCCAAAGTCAACTACACATGGAAATTCACAAGAAATCTGATTTAAACTTAATAAACACTTGTATTCAAACCTGTTCTATGTTTGTATACTCAAAATCAGAAACCTATAAGTATACACAAAATCAAACCTGTTCAAACATGTTCAATGTTGGAAATTCACTTACCAATCTGTTGTATGTTACTAGAATCTGACCACAAACTAATCAAGATTTCCAGGCAGTACCCATGATCCCATTTCCAACAGCAGCAGGTTTTAGGGTTGCAAATGCACATGAATCTGAATGGACATGAAACAGCAGAGGATATGAGGAAAGACTGTTGGGAATTTGAACACATCAGTTATAGATAGATGAGTATAATGCAATGCAATTGATATTTCTCAGAGAATACAAGTATGCAACTAAAAAATGGATATACATTTTAGAGTCAAATATGTTGATGTATAATAATATAACATTTGCTGATATCATCATCTCCTGTGAATTTTATAGATTTATGCCTAAACCCAGAAGATCATGTTATGTAAGGTAGATGTTATGACCTTCAAATTACATTGAGCTGGATTTGATTGATTCATATGGTGACATCCTCAGGGTAACTGCCTAGCACACTCAAGAAAGTAGCAAACTCTTAAAAACACAGTAACAACATGAGTAGCTGACTTAGATGCTAGCTAAACAAGTTAAGTACCTTAAGATGGGAAAGAGCATTTTGGGCCCTTTGGTCTCCCATTGGTACTTTCATTATATGCAGGTAAAGCCTGCCTTTGCAAACACTGCAAGTGCCTTGAAAAGAAACCTGCATTGGTTAGATTTATTTGTCTCATAGCAAACACTGCAAGTGCCATGATGTCACGGCCCCCGTCCCGGTTTTACCCGGTCCAGGAGCCGCGGGACAGAAACCCGTCGTATTTATTAATTGAGTTGACATCGGAAGATTTTACAGGATCTTTTAAAACTTGAAATGCCCGATTATTTTATTTCATAATTCGGGATAAACCCCGTACTTTACAATAGAGGAATTTCACAAGGAAATTCCCTGATTTACAAAACATGTTTATTTGTTTAACTGAGCCACTACTTCAAGCTTTGTTAGTGCTCCGTAGCACTTTTCCTTGGTTCACAGTAGTCACCTAAAACATGTTTTGAAAATATTTTATCAGCGGGGAAATACTGGCGAGTCATTCAAATTTGATAAAACGACACATAGTTATAAATTACAGCATAAGAGCGATTACAATGGCTTCTATCTTATTTTTATCTGGCGCCGTGTCACCTCCTGGTGACGATGTTCATACCACTATTGGGTCCTTTCACCCAAGTAGTGATGATTATCACTGTTAGGATTTATTAGCCTAACCGTGAGAAATTTAGTAATGTGCACAATACCCCACTAGCCAGTGATTCAAGATAACCACGACTTAATCCCTGTAATTATAACTTTGAAAATAGTTGGAGTATTTGTAAAATACTTTTAATAAAAAGAGAATGACTCACATTGCAGATTTAAACGGGCAGAGTTTAGCCTACTGATTAGCCTTGTAACCTAATTTAAATAACAATGCACACGAACTAGGTCAATAACTAATACAGTATTTACGATAACTCACGAGATTAAAACCCTCACAACGAATGACAAAGTGCAATACTTTAACATCCATCGAATTTACGACGAATGACAAAGTATGGCCCTAATGTGGGCAGCACTTAAACATCCATCGGATAGTTTCAATCGACCGGACATTGAATCGTAGCAGCGATCAAGTTAATACCCTGTATCGTAGCAGCGCCTTGCTATTTTGAAAGTGAAATTCGAGCAGTAGAACTTCGATTTTGTTTAAAATATTCGACACAGATGAACAGGCCATGCGACAAGCAAATTATAGCTGAAATTTAGGGTTTACGCGGCCCGCGTAAGCCCCCTCTTAATCTTACGCGGCCCGCGAGGGCCATCTATGCGTAGACTAGGGCATCCGTGTCATACCTAGGTCTGCCACGTGGCCCTGAACGCTTATCCGGTCAACCATACTTTGACGCGGCCCGCGTAAACTTCTCTTATGGCTTACGCGGCCCGCCTGAAACCCAAAAACTTTGATTTCTTGATTTTTCATGCACAGTAGGGTTTCAGGGGTCCGGGTTTTTACTTATGGGTCGTTTTGGGACATTTTTGAAGGTCCTTACATCCTCCCCACCTTATTTAAAATCTCGTCCTCGAGATTTATTGGAATAAGTGAGGATACTTTCGCTTCATCTCCGATTCTAGTTCCCAGGTATATTCGGGTCCTCTTTTGGAATCCCATTTGACCTTAACCAGTACTAGTCTTTTGTGTTTGAGAAACTTGATTTTTCTATCTTCTATTTGTGTAAGGATCGGGTTCGCGACCTAAACGAGTCGGTTCAGAGGAATTCCATCAAATACAGGTGCGGAAAACAAGTATTTGACCTATAAACAGCTGAATCTTCACTTTAACACTGATTTGTATTGATATAAAAGCAATTACAATCAGTTCTCACACCGGCAGCACCTCGGTATGGAAATCTCACAAAAACAACTTATGATTTCGCTTGACCTTGATCTCCTATATATAGGGATTGGGATTTCGCTTCAGCATGACTCAAGCGAAATCTTAACATGTTGATTTCGCTTGAGCTGCTTCAAGCGAAATCCTTTACATACAAATACCTTGAAGCGAAATCTTGCTAACTCTCTCTCATTCTCTCGTTCTACGTGCCCTGATCTATTCTAACTAGTCTAAGACTCGATACAAGACGAAGTCGACAGATGTAGTGCACCAACAGACTCCCCCTCAGATGTTGACGAGTCGACTATCGAGTCACAATAACACTGTATTTTCACATCTTCATTCTTGATCAGTCTCTGGGCTTTTCTCTCTCTATCTTCTTCTCCAGAATCACCTGGCTCTATCAGACTCCCCCTCACGATTTGCTGGTATTCATTTGTTCTTCAGCAACATCTGCTTTAGGATCGATGCCTGACTCAAATGTTGTTTACAAGATCATTGCCTGGATCTCATCTAATTCTCTTGATCAGATCTCTTGATTCCTTAAGTTCATCAGCATCAGCAGCTAGCAAACTTTTAGATTCATAATCAGATTCTGACTTTCATAAGCTTTGAATGAATTAATCTGGCTCACCTGTAACAATCTTAACCCAGAAATAAATTTTCTAAATTTAACAATTTAAATGCACCAACAATCTGATATAATCAGATAATTCTCTCTCATATCACAAATCAATGATGAACCAAATGTAGGTTTTAAAATACCAATTGTAAGGATTTTAACAAACCTTTTGACATTTTAAGATTCACTCCCCCTCACAACCAAGTCATCATGTTTAGCACTTGAAATTTTGACAATCAGCTTTCCAATATCAGTTGTCGAAAATCTTTTTGTATTTTTCAAAATTTTATGCTAAAACACACTAAAATCTTTTTGTAATTTTTGATTGTAAAGGAATGCAATAAAGAAATATTTACAAACAATATTTTTGTGAGTTTGTGCAAGAGGATCATATCAGTTTCTGAGACAGATCACTAACACCGTTAAGCTTCATTTCATATTAAGTTCTAAACAATTTACCTAGATTGTCAGTATGTTTGTCCACTTAAATTTTCACACAAAGTTCAACTGATCAGAGATATGTTGTTAATGTTTTAAGCAACTTAAACTTATCCGTGTGTCCCACTACTTGAATATACTCTCGTATCCAGATCCCAATATTCAGTCTTACAGGTGAATATACCACAGATGATATCTGTCAGGGTAATAAATTATAGTACGAGGGCCGTGAGAGCTCAGGTCGATACTCCCATATACGCAGAGAGATGACGGCTTCGACTTTTTGGTGTGTCCCCTTTAGAGGATCTTTTGTTTCAACAGCCATGATTAGCATTTTTCAATGTTTCATCATTTTTTAGCTGAGGGAGAGCTATATTTCAAGCAAATGTAAAGTATTCTCCGGGGACTAGGCCATTGCTTCCGCAAAATCAGAAGTCCCGGGATAATACCCCAGATATCACTGAGCATAAAGACCTAGTATCTCAGAATAAGGGACCTTTCAAACAAGATTTCAGGGGTTACCTATATATCCAAGTTTGTGTTAACCCACAAAACAAGCAAGTTTGAAATTTAGGTTTATATCTCGTCACAATCTACTAAATGTGCAAAAACCTACTGACATATCCGCAGTAAGATTGTTTATCACATTTTTACTTTACATTTCTTTAGCATGTTGTGATAGTCCACTGATGTACTATCATTTCCTCTATATGCAACAAAAACTCATTTTTGAATTTTATCATGTTTTTGTCTTTTTCAAATTTTCAAATGTTTTTGGATTTTTTAAAATTTTATACTCCCCCTAAAATGCAAACACATTTTAGGAAATTTGAAAACAAACTATACAGAAAACATGACAAACTGTACAATAAACTTGACAACTGATATCGAATCGCATCAAATCGCCATTCACTTGGCATAAACAATCAGAACTCCCTCTATCACAAAACTATTTTCTCATTTAGATTTCAAAACACTTAAGTTTGTTTTAATCAAAATGATTTTTCCGGAAAATAAGTTTTTATGATATAATCATTTGTAGATTCGGGGTGTGGTTCATCACATTGTCTATTCTTAACCACTTGTAGCAGATCAAGTACAAATTAATGTCCTTGATTTACCACTTGCAAGTATGCACCATCTATATCAATTGTAAAAATTACCACATGTAGAACACAATATCACTTGTAGGAATGTTACGTCTACATCACCATTTTACCAATCAGAATGCCGATTCCTGCTTCGCACTTACCAACCTGGAAGCTCCGGCGTAGTCATACAACCTGTAAACATCCAAACACTATCAAAAACTTTCAACCAAAAACTTCAAACATTAGAAAAATGCCGATTCCTGATCCACGATATAAACTTGGGATCTCCGGCATAGTCCTTAGACTATCATGGAAAACAAACTTCCACCCAAGTCTTCTTAGACTTGGTGGCTTCCAATTCTTGTGCAGTAGGGTTGTAAGTTGCCTTTTTAGTTGCATAAAAATCTTTAACCCCCTTTACTTTCCCATCAAGCATTTTCTTAAAAATTTTCTTAACATTTTCATTAAATGTTTTTTCAATATCAAAATCTGAGATTTCTACTTTACCAACCATTTGTTTAATCTCTTCCACACTCAGTGATTTAATGTCAACATCATTCATCAAATCTTTGATCTCATCTTGTGACTCCTCTGATTTTGTGAAATCAGATTCATCGTCAGATTTTTCATCTGATTTTTTAACAATCCACTTTTGGTTGTCTTTTGCACTCTTTTTGTACAATCTTTTAGAATTTTCACCAAATTCATTCTTTGAATTTTCAAAATTTTTGAAGTTTGTAGTTGGTGAATCATTCTTTTCAACCACTTTTTCTTTAAGTTTTTCGGATACTCCCTGTTTTTTGTTTACTTTGTTTGGACAATTGTGAGCAATGTGTCCAACAACTTGACATTGAAAACAAGTTCTTGTGTCTTTTGATTGAAAAACTCCAATTTCTGTTCTTTTCCTTTCAGCAAGGAACTCTTGATTTGATTTTCTCCAAAATAAGCTATTTGACTCCTCTTCATAGCTTTTTCCTGCAACATATGTCATTTTTGATTTAAAATCTCTAACATATTTTTCATTTTTACGATTTTCAGATAGAGTAAAACCAAGACCTTTCTTTTTGTAACTACAATTTTGATTTGTTTTCTTTTGAAAACTAGAATCAGAATTGTAATTCTTTTTTCCTTTTTTCTTGTTTAACCTTTGTTGAACTCTAGAAGTGTATTTTTTAGGTTTTTCAATAGATTTTAGATCCTTAATTTCAGAAAAATTAATTTCCGTCATTTTGAAAACCTTTTTAATCATGTCAAAACGAACACTTCTAATCGGAAACTCTTTGTCAGAGTATAATTTTTCCGAATCATTTAAAGTATATGCAACTTCAAATGTTTCATCATCCAAATTTGCCTTTGATAGCAAAAATTCTTTACTGTAAGACCGTTTTTCCGATGACTTTGAACTGTTGACTGACGAACTTGAACACCCAGACTCAAATTTTGACTCAGACACCTCCTCAGTATCCAACACCTGATCGACCACCTTTTTGATTAACTCAGACTCATGATCAGTATCAGACGAGGTAAACGTGATATCAATGTTATCTGGTAAAACGTCAGTTGTCTCGGATTTTAACTTTATATTGACTGCTTTTTCGACTTGCTCCTCATTTGGTTTTCTAGGAGAATAACCTTCCCAGATAGGAGGCGGACACTTGTTGTATTTAACAGTCGATTTCTTACCAGTCTCATTCTTTGTCTTTTCATCCTGAAATGCTTCAAAACCTGCAACAGTAGGATAAACTCGATCAATAACATAATCAGAACAAGAATAACTCAGTAATAACCTTCTGATCCTTTCATTCTCAATCTTTTCTTTCTCCAACTCTTGCTTTAGATTAGCATTTTCTTCGATGTAATGATTAATTGCCTTTTGCTTTGCCATCAACGTAGAATTCGTCATCGTTAAAGCCTTTTATCTTTCAGAGTTCGTTGTTTGAAGACCTGTCACTGTTCTGTTTAACACGCTATAAGATTCTTTTACATAACTGATGTCAGATAGTAACTTTTCTATCAGTCTTTCTCGATCAAACAGTGTAACATCTTTTTCTTCACAACTCTTGCAAATTTCCAAACATTTCTTGCAAGGCTTTTCAACTTCAACAATCTTCTCAACCTCAATTGTTTTTACCACTTCAATTACTTTTTCTACTCCAGTTACTTTCTTAGTTTCAATCACCTTTTCTTCATTCACACTTTTAACTTCTTCAGTTTGAACAACATTTTCAACCTTCTCATCTTGTTGTTGTTCTTTTGCAGCTTGTTTCTCCTTCAGTTTCTCCATGCGATCTGCAAAATAAAAATGAAAACTTTCAGGAGAAAGATGTTTTTTAGCAATATTAATATGTTTCTCTTCCTCATCATCACTGCTACTCTCAATCGGTGTTTGATCAAACTCTACAGATTTTTCAGACTCAGCATCTGAAATACCAGAATCAGATGGTGTTTGATCAAAAACAACTTCTTTTTCTGAAGTATCCTCATTTTGCACACTCTCAACTGTACTTAATGATTCAGAATCAGCACTTTCTGAACTTTCTTCAGATGTAATCGATTGATCTTTCACTGTTTCACCAATTGATCTCATCCAAGTAGCAAACAAATTTGGTTCTCTAACAATCTTTGCAATGAAAGCTTTGAAATCCCCCTTTTCATCAACAAACATATCCCAGCTGAATCCTTCAGGTAGTTGTTCATCATTTTGGTCCACTATACATGCTGTGCTGTTAGAAGAAATGTAGTTGCTCCAGTTGAAATCTACCAAACATCCTTTCTTTGAATCTTCAATCTTTCTACCATGAGCTGTCTGTAATTCTTGTGTCTGACCAACTTGCTGATAAATGGCTTTCCGGTAGTAGTCATCTTTTCCAAATGGATTCTGAGCACCACTAACTTCTCTGTTTTTGCATTCCTGCTTAAAATGACCTTTTTCCCTGCACCTGAAACAAGTAACTTTAGATTTATCAAAACCTAAAGTAGAAACACAAGCATCAAGAAAGTCATTTCTCCCGGTAATTGTCTTGAACTTTTCAGCACGTCTAAGAACACTTGCAAGACACCATTTGATATCCATTAGTTCCATCTCTTCAGCATCTATTTGGTCGTAATCTTCTTTAGTAAGCATAGGATTTCCAATTCGACCAGCCACTAAACCTTCATATGAGATAAGCACGGAACCAAGTAATGCCATATGATCTTTCGCAATGTCTTCAGAAAAACTTTGACCTTCTGGAAGATTTAGAGCTATGTTGCATTGAATCACACAACCATTTCCCATCTTTGTGCTTTGAGACTGAAAACTTTCTGATGAAGTATTTGGATTGACACTTGGATAAGATGAGAATCCACTGCTGTTTTTGTTTGAGCTTTGATCAATCTTTTCAGTAGTATCTCCAACACTATATGCAGTCTGAATTTTTTGACTTCTCTCAATTTCTGAAGTTGAAACACCACCCTTGTAATACATCTTTACATCTTGTTGACCACTTGAATTATTCATCCTTGCAATCTTCTGCTGTTCCAAATCCTGACTTTCAATCTTTTCAATGAACTGAGAGATTGACAACCTATCATAAACTCCAGTATTCTTCAGTATCATCAAATAAGTTCCCCACTCTTTCTGAGGTAATGCATCAGCAAGTTTATCCACCCATTCCTCATTTTCTTTTGTGATGTTCATCATCGACATTGTTCGTACTAAGTGACAGTATCGTTCAATAAGTTTCTTCGTATCTTCTCCGGGCAAACTTGTGAACAAATCAAACTCTTTTTTAATCAATGCCTTCTTGCTTTTAATCATACTTGTACTGCCTTCAACCTTGATTTTTAAAGCATCCCATATTGATTGTGATGTTTTGTCATGTTGAAGTAGTATGAAGATGTCTTCTTTGATGGCCTGTTGAAGCAAACTGATCATCATCTTTTCAGCTCGGTATATTTCCCGTTCTTCCTTACTAAGATCTGAAAGCTGTTTTTCAGTCTGCATTTCAGTTCGTGGTAGAGCATACTTTGTCAGAATACATTCCCATGATCTTAGATGATTTGCTTGCACCCAGTTTTCGAATCTATCTTTCCATCCGTAGTATTCTTCAATTCCCATTAGCTTCGGGGGTTTCTGAGTCGTCCCCGTTTCGTTTTCTGAATTCATGTTCTGAGCAATGGAAGACGAACTAGATGGTGTTGCAAACGCATTGTGAAACTCGTTATCCATGTTTTAATCACTTTCAAGCGAACTGGTCAAGTGAACAATCTTTGAAGCGAAATAATCAAGCTGATTGAAGCGAAATCCTTGAAGCGAAATGATTCAAGCGAAACTTTCAATTTAATACTTTCTGAAGCGAAATCCTTGAAGCGAAACACTTCAAGCGAAACTTCCTGAAGAGAGAATCTTGAAGCGAAAACCTTGAAGCGAAAATAAATCCTGTTTGAAGCGAAATGATAAGTGTCGCTTGAAATCTCAAGCGAAATCGTCCAATAAAGCTTTGTTCTTCAAGCGAAATCCATTCGAAGGTCGATTTTGATCACTTTTAGGTTGAATTTGGCTGTGAAACTTTCAAGGATTTGTTATCTTGTACTTTTAAACAATCCGTGAGAAATTGAATCGATTTTGACCATGAAAAATTTCTGAACTGATAAAAGAAAGTGTAGAAGTAAGAGAACGATGTCAATTTCAGCTGAAATCCTTCAGAATTCCTCAACTGGCTCTGATACCAATTGTAAGGATCGGGTTCGCGACCTAAACGAGTCGGTTCAGAGGAATTCCATCAAATACAGGTGCGGAAAACAAGTATTTGACCTATAAACAGCTGAATCTTCACTTTAACACTGATTTGTATTGATATAAAAGCAATTACAATCAGTTCTCACACCGGCAGCACCTCGGTATGGAAATCTCACAAAAACAACTTATGATTTCGCTTGACCTTGATCTCCTATATATAGGGATTGGGATTTCGCTTCAGCATGACTCAAGCGAAATCTTAACATGTTGATTTCGCTTGAGCTGCTTCAAGCGAAATCCTTTACATACAAATACCTTGAAGAGAAATCTTGCTAACTCTCTCTCATTCTCTCGTTCTACGTGCCCTGATCTATTCTAACTAGTCTAAGACTCGATACAAGACGAAGTCGACAGATGTAGTGCACCAACAATTTGAAGCGGTTTCTCAACAAACTTTAGCTTTTCATTTACCTCTATGTCTTGAAGAGGTACTACCAGGGATTCGTCAGATAGACATTTCTTGAGGTTGGATACATGGAATACATCGTGTACTCCAGCTAGCTCCTCTGGTAGTTGTAAGCAATAAGCAGCTGGTCTTATTCGTTGGACCACTGGGAATGGTCCTACATACCTAGGACTTAGTTTTCCTTTCTTACCAAACCGAACTACTCCTTTCCAAGGAGAAACTTTCAATAGTACTCTGTCTCCCACTTGGAATTCTAACGGCTTGCGTCGATTATCGGCATAACTCTTCTAACGATCTCGAGCCGTTTTCAGTTTTTCCTTGATTTGAGTGATCTTGTCAGTAGTTTCTTGCACGATTTCAGGACCTGATAACTGGCTTTCTCCTATTTCTGCCCAGCAAACTGGAGTTCTACATTTTCGTCCATACAGTGCTTCGAACGGGGCAGCTTCTATGCTTGCATGATAACTATTATTATAGGATAATTCAATTAAGGGTAGGTGGTCATCCCAATTTCCACCAAAATCTATCACACATGCCCTAAGCATGTCCTCCAGGGTTTGGATCGTCCTTTCACTTTGTCCGTCTGTCTGATGATGGTATGCAGTACTTAGATTTAGTCGGGTTCCCATGGCTTCTTGGAAACTTGTCCAGAAATGCGAAGTGAAACGACTATCCCTATCAGATACGATGGAGAGTGGGACTCCATGTAAGGATACTACTTCATCTACATACAACTTGGCTAACCTTTCCATGCTAAAGGTTTCTTTCATGGGTAGAAAATGAGCTGATTTGGTTAATCGATCCACAATTTCCCAAATCGCGTCATTACCTTTTCTAGTTTTGGGCAACTTAGTAAAAAAGTCCATGGTTATAAGTTCCCATTTCCAAACAGGCATTTCTAATTGTTGGAGTAATCCTGAAGGTTTCTGGTGTTCTGCCTTAACTTGGGAACAAGTAAGACACTTAGAGACGTATCAAGCTATGTCTTTCTTCATTCCTATCCACCAGAAGTTATTCCTTAAATCTTGGTACATCTTATTATTTCCAGGATGCATGGTATACCTAGATTTATGGGCTTCCTCTAGAATCTTATTCCTTAATTCCCTTTGCTTAGGTACCCAAATCATTTTCTTATGGAATCTCCAAATTCCATCAGCTCCTTGCTCTAATTTCTTTATTCGTCCTTTCATTCCTTCAGCATCATCCTTGATTGATGATTCCTGGACATTCTTCAGTTGTTCCATTAAATCTAATTGTAAACTTAATCTAAGAGCACGAATTCGCTTTTGCTTTTCATGATACTTACGACTCAAGGCATCTGCAACTACGTTTGCTTTTCCTTCATGATATTGAATATCACAGTCGTAGTCACTTAGGATTTCCATCCATCTCCTTTTCCTCATGTTCAAATCTTTTTGCCCAAATATGTATCTTAAGCTTTTATGGTCAGTATAGACAGTAAACTTACTTCCATACAAATAGTGTCTCCAAATCTTAAGGGCAAAAATTATGGCTCATAATTCTAAGTCATGAGTCGTATAATTTTCTTCGTGCCTTTTCAATTGTCTTGAGGCATACGCAATTACCTTCTTGCGTTGAATTAACACACATCCTAATCCTAACTTGGAAGCATCACAATAAACTTCAAAGTCTTCCGTTCCTTCTGGTAAGGAAAGAATTGGAGCGTTTGTTAGCTTTTGCTTCAAAATCCTAAAGGCCTCTTCTTGCCTAGGTCCCCATTCAAACTTAGTTGCTTTACATGTTAACTTATTTAATGGCACAACTATTTTGGAAAAATCCTTAATAAATCGTCTATAGTATCCAGCTAATCCTAGAAAACTTCTAACTTCCGTAGCTGATTGCGGGACCTTCCACTTGGTGATCGTTTCTATCTTAGCAGAATCTACGTGAATACCTTCATGATTCACCATGTGACCTAAAAATTGCACCTCCTGTAGCCAAAATTCACACTTCGAGAATTTGGCGTAAAGTTTTTCCTTTCTTAACAAAGTTAAGAGTGCATGCAGGTGCTCACAATGTTCGTCCTGACTTTTGGAATAAATGAGTATATCATCGATGAAGACAATTACAAATTTATCCAAGTACGGTTTACAGATTCTATTCATCATGTCCATAAATGCTGTTGGAGCATTTGTTAACCCAAAGGGCATGACTGTAAACTCGTAATGACCATACCTAGTTCTGAAAGCAGTTTTAGGTATGTCTTCTTCCGGTACCTTCAATTGATGATATCCAGAGCGTAAGTCTATCTTAGAAAAGTATCTAGCTCCTTGCAACTGATCAAAAAGATCATCAATCCTAGGTAATGGATATCGATTCTTAATTGTAACCTTATTCAGTTCCCTAAAATCGATACACATTCGCATCGAACCATCCTTCTTTTTCACAAACAACACTAGAGCTCCCCAAGGGGATGAACTAGGTTGTATGAATCCTTTACTAAGCAATTCATCTAATTGCTTTTTCAATTCTAGCATTTCAGTGGGTGCTAACCGATAAGGTGCCTTAGCTATCGGTGTCGTTCCGGGAATTAAATGAATTCTAAATTCTACCTCCCTATCTGGTGGTAATCCTGGTAGTTCTTCTAGGAATACATCCGAGTATTCTGATACTTCTGGAATTTCCTTAAGTTCCTTATCTTTAGTGTTAATGATTACCGAAATCATATACACTATTCCTTGTTTTCTTGAAAAACTAGCCACTTTCATTACTGAAATGAACTTCATTGACTTACGTGGCTTATCTCCTGTAATCACCACTACTTCTCCTGTGGGTGTATGTATTTCAATGGAATTCTTATCACATAGGATTCGAGCATGGTTGGCTACTAACCAATCCATTCCTAACACGACATCGAATCCAGCTAAATTCACAGGTAACAGGTTTGCAGAGAATTTATGGCCTAAGAGTTCTATCTTTCCTTCTTGAAAAACCTTATCTATGTTAACAGAATTCCCATCAGCTGTTTCGACTGTAAAAATCTGCCTAAGGTTGGTTAAGGGTAGGTTAAGAGCTTGGCAGAATGAAGTATTTATAAAACTTTGGTTTGCACCAGAGTCAAATAATACTTTTGCATAAATGTCGTGAACTAGGAACGTACCAGCTATTACGTCAGGAATCAGTTCTGCTTCCTGAGTAGTCGACTGGAATGCTCTTGCATTCTTCTTGGTAGTACCGTCTGCAGGTTTGGCTTTATTGTCAGCAGGTTTGACCAGTTTCGGGCAGTCTGGCCTAAAATGTCCAGCTTCTCCACAGTTGTAGCAGATGGATGATTTCTTCTTCCTGCAATCTTCTTCTTGATGCCCCGGTATTTTGCAGAAATTGCAATACCCTTTGCATCTTCCAAAATGCTTTCTTTTACAGGCATTGCAAAATGGAACAGTGGAAGATGGTTGTCACGGCCCCCGACCCGGTTTGACCCGTTTCAGGAGCCGCGGGACAGAAAATCCCGTGGTATTTATTTAATTGAGTTTAACAGCGGAAGATTTTAACAGGATCTTTTAAAAACTAAAATTTCCCGATTATTTCATTTCACAATTCGGGAGAAAACCCCGGTAATTTTACAATCATATGATTTCACTGAGAAATCTTTATTTTACAAAACATGTTTCTTTATTTTATATTGAGCCACTTCCTTAAGCTTGTAGTGCTTCTCGGCACTTTTCCTGGATCACAACAGATCACCTGAAACATGTTTGAAAAAGGTTTTGTCAGCGGGAAATACTGGTGAATCATTCTATTTACTAAAATGACACGTTGGTTATAATTTACAGTATTAAGAGCAATTACAATGTTTCCTGATATCAACCAAATACCCACGGTATTTGTCACTCGACTCGTTTCTGTGACTATGGTCATATCACTATTGGGTCCTGTCACCCAATAGCGACGTATATCACTAATCAGGCTCGCCCACCTAAAGTGATAAAAACAGCAGTAATGTGCACAATACCCCACATACCGGCTGTAATTTGGTGATTACAAAGACTTAATCCCTGTAATTATAACTTTGAAAATAAACATGATTTTGAAAGTAATTTGGTAAAAAGAGAATGACTCACATTGTAGATTTAACACGAGCAGAGTCTAGTTTATGAATTAGCCTTGTTAACCTAGTTTAAATAACAATGCACACAAAACTAGGTTAGTAACTAATACAGTATTTACGATAACTCACGAGATCAAACCCTCACAACGAATGACAAAGTGCAATACTTAAACATCCATCGAATTCACGACGAATGACAAAGCATAACCCTAATGTGGGCAGCACTTAAACATCCATTGGATAGTTTAATCGATCGGACATTGAATCGTAGCAGCGATCGAGTTATTACCATGTATTGCGGAAGCACTTCGTGAATCGTGTGTGTTTTAGGACTGTTTCTATAATATCTCAGCGTATATTTTGAGTTTTAACGCCGTTCAAGTGCCAGGATTCAAGTCCCGAAGCCTACTACTTATACCTGAAAAACCGCCCCCCTCGCGTGGCGCGAGGGGTTACCCCCTACCATAGGGTAGCCCCGTGTAATTGTAGTCTTGCTGAGTTGGTCTCGCGTTAAAATTCAATTCACACGTAAAACTGTGTGGATAATACTAACGGAATTTACCCCCCCCCCCCATGAGTTTTAGGGGCCCAGATCCTGATTCCAATTATTCTGAAAATTTTAGGGTTTATGCAGAATCACTTGGGTTTCTCAATTAGGGTTTCCTATTGGACAATTAAAATAATAAATAGGACTTTTTAAGGAGAGTTGTTACATCCTCTCCACCTTAATAAAAATCTCGTCCTCGAGATTTATTGGAATAAATGAGGATACTTTCGTTTCATCTCTGATTCCAGCTCCCAAGTGTATTCAGATCCTCTCTTTGAATCCCACTTTACTTTGACTAGAACTAGTCGCTTGTGCTTGAGAAACTTAATTTTTCGATCCTCGATTTGAAGAGGTTTCTCTATGAATTTCAGCTTTTCATTTACCTCTACATCTTGAAGAGGTACTACCAGGGACTCGTCAGACAAACATTTCTTGAGATTGGATACATGAAATATGTCATGTACTCCCGCTAGTTCTTCTGGTAGTTGTAAACGATAAGCAACTGGTCCTATACGTTGGATCACTGAAAATGGTCCTACGTATCTTGGACTTAGCTTTCCTTTCTTACCGAACCGAACTACTCCTTTCCAAGGAGAAACTTTTAAGAGTACCCTGTCTCCTATTTGGAATTCCAACGGCTTTCGTCTATTGTCTGCATAACTCTTCTGACGATCTCGAGCTGTCTTTAGTCTTTCCTTGATTTGAGTAATCTTGTCAGTAGTTTCTTGTACAATCTCTGGTCCGGATAATTGACCTTCTCCTATTTCTGCCCAACAAACTGGAGTTCTGCACTTACGTCCGTATAGTGCTTCGAATGGGGCAGTTTCGATGCTTGAATGGTAACTATTGTTATAGGAGAATTAAATTAAAGGTAAGTGGTTGTCCCAATTTCCACCAAAATCTATCACACGTGCTCGGAGCATGTCTTCTAGAGTTTGTATCGTTCTTTCACTTTGCCCGTCTGTTTGAGGATGATAGGCAGTGCTCAAATTCAGATTAGTTCCCATAGCTTCTTGGAAACTTGTCTAGAAGTGAGAAGTAAAACGACTATCCCTATCTGATACAATGGAGAGTGGAACTCCATGTAGGGATACGACTTCATCTACATACAATTTTGCCAATCTTTCCATGCTAAAGGTTTCTTTCATGGGTAGAAAATGAGCTGATTTGGTTAATCGATCCACAATTACCCAAATCGCATCATTACCTTTTCTGGTTTTGGGTAACTTAGTAACAAAATCCATTGTTATGAGTTCCCATTTCCATACTGGCATTTCTAATTGTTGTAGTAGACCTGAAGGTTTCTGGTGTTCTGCCTTAACTTATGAACAAGTAAGACACTTAAAAACATATCTGGCTATATCCTTTTTCATGCCTATCCACCAGAAATTATTTCTTAAATCTTGGTACATCTTATTGTTTCCAGGGTGTATGGTATACCTAGATTTATGGGCTTCTTCTAAAATTTTATCTCTTAATTCTCCTTGCTTCGGTACCCAAATTCTTCTTTTATGGAATCTCCAAATTCCATCAGCTCCTTGTTCTAATTCTTTTATTCGTCCTTTCATCTCTTTAGCATCATCTTTGATTGCTGTTTCTTGAAAATGCTTTAGTTGTTCCATTAAATCTAACTGTAGATTTAATCTAAGAGCACGGACCCGTCATTGTTTCTCATGATACTTACGACTTAATGCATCTGCAACTACATTTGCTTTTCCTTCATGATACTGAATATCACAGTCGTAGTCACTTAGGATTTCCATCCATCTTCTTTGCCTCATGTTTAACTCTTTTTGCCCAAATATATATCTTAAACTTTTATGATCTGTATAGACAGTAAACGTACTTCCGTACAGATAATGTCTCCAAATCTTAAGGGCAAAAATTATGGCTCCTAATTCTAAATCATGAGTTGTATAATTTTCCTCGTGCTTTTTCAATTGCCTTGAAGCATACGCAATTACCTTCTTGCGTTGCATTAACACACATCCAAATCCTAGTTTTGAAGCATCACAGTAAACTTCAAAATCTTCGGTCCCTTCTGGTAAAGCTAGGATTGGAGCATTGGTTAACTTTTGCTTTAGAATCCTAAAAGCTTCTTCTTGTTTAGGTCCCCATTCAAACTTAATTTCTTTACAGGTTAGCTTAGTTAATGGTACAACTATTTTGGAAAAATCCTTAATAAACCGTCTATAGTATCCAGCTAAACCTATAAAACTTCTAATTTCCATTGCGGATTGCGGAACCTTCCATTTGGTAATTGCCTCTATCTTAGCAGGATCTACATGAATGCCTTCGTGATTCACCATGTGACCTAGAAATTGCACTTCTTGCAACCAAAATTCACACTTCGAGAATTTGGCGTACAACTTTTCTTTTCTTAACAAAGTTAAGAGTGCATGCAAATGCTGACAATGCTCATTCTAACTTTTGGAATAAATAAGCATATCATCTATAAAAACAATTACAAATTTATCCAAGTACGGTTTACAGATTCTATTCATCATGCCCATGAATGCAGCAGGTGCATTCGTTAATCCGAAGGGCATGACTGTAAACTCGTAATGACCATACCTAGTTCTGAAAGCAGTTTTAGGTATGTCTTCTTCTTGTACCATTAATTGATGATATCCGGAGCGTAAGTCGATCTCAGAAAAGTATCTAGCTCCTTGAAGTTGATCGAAAAGATCATCAATCCTAGGTAATGGGTATCGATTCTTAATTGTAACCTTATTCAATTCTCTATAATCAATACACATTCTCATCGAACCATCCTTTTTCTTTACAAACAACACTGGTGCTCCCCACGGGGATGAACTAGGTTGTATGAAACCTTTACTTAGTAATTCATCTAATTGCTTTTTCAGTTCTAACATTTCTGTAGGAGCTAACCGATAAGGTGCCTTGGCTATCGGTGTAGTTCCAGGAATTAGATGAATCCTAAATTCTACTTCCTTATCTGGTTGTAATCCTGGTAACTCTTCTGGGAATACATCTGGGTATTCTGAGACTACATGAATCTCCTTAAGTTCTTTATCCTTAGTACTAATGATTACTGAAATCATATATACTATTCCTTGCTTTCGTTCATAACTAGTAACTTTCATTACTGATATGAACTTCATGGTTTTACGTGGTTTATCTCCTGTAATCATGATTACTTCTCCGGTGGGTGCCTGAATCTCTACAGAGTTTTTATCACATAGGATTTGAGCATGGTTGGCTACTAACCAATCCATTCCTAACACTACATCGAATTCGGCTAATTTCATAGGTAACAGGTTTGCAGAGAATTTATGACCTGAAAGTTCTATATTTCCTTCCTGCAAAACCTTATCTATTTTAACAGAATTCCCATCTGCCGTTTCGACTGTAAAAATCTGCATAATGTTGGTTAAGGGTAAATTAAGAGTTTAGCAGAATGAAGTATTTAT
The DNA here is from genome assembly GCA_030545235.1 of Helianthus tuberosus. Lineage (NCBI taxonomy): Eukaryota > Viridiplantae > Streptophyta > Magnoliopsida > Asterales > Asteraceae > Helianthus > Helianthus tuberosus. The sequence continues at coordinate 11,436,915 of CM060362.1, forward strand.
AAAACTTTGGTTTGCACCAGAGTCAAGTAATACTTTTGCGTAAACGTTGTGAACTAAGAACGTACCAGCTATTACATCTGGAATGAGTTCTGCTTCTTGAGTGGTCAGTTGGAATGCTCTGGCATTCTTCTTAGTAGCTCCATCGGTCGTCTTGGTTTTGTTGTCTGCTGGTTTGGCCAATTTAGGACATTCTGTTTTAAAATGCCCTGCTTCTCCACAGTTAAAGCAGATTATTGTTTTCTTTCTGCAGTTTTCTTCACGATGTCCTACAGCTTTGCAAAAGTTGCAGGTTATATTGCATCTTCCAAAATGTTTCTTTTTGCAATTCCTGCAGAACTGAGGAGTTGAGGATTGCCCTGTTCCTCTTTTCTTGAAGTTACTATTATTACCCACATGAAATCCTTGGGTAATTTTCTGAGCCAGTTCCTTTTTCTGATTTTCATTTCTTGTACGTACCAATTCGTCAGTTAGGGTGTTAGCTAGTTCCACCGCATCGTCAATAGTGCGAGGTCTCGCAGCTTTAACGATATTACGGATTTCGCTAATTAATCCCCAAATATAGCAAGAAATGAGTACCGGCTCTGGCAAACCCAGCGTTGGTACCACTCTAGCATATTCGAAGAATGTCGAAGTATATCCTCGACAGTCTACACCCATCATCCGATGGTTTAAAACTTATTTGCCATTTGATCTTTTTCATATTCGGGACATAATTTTCTTTCTACAAGACTCTTAAATTCTTCCCAGTTCATGGCATAGGCCACATTTCTTCCTTTAGCTTGAAGTACTGTATCCCACCATTCTAGCGCCCCTTCTTTAAACAGATTTGACGCATACATGACCTTATCGTCCTTGGCACATTTACTTATTGTAATTATTGCCTCGGTTTTCTCTAACCAACGCAGTGCTGCAGTCGCTCCTTCATTGCCTGCAAATTCATTGGGTTTACAAGCAAGAAATTCTTTGTAAGTGCAACCAGGCGTTGCAGCTTTCATTTTCTTAGGGAGCGGAGCCTACTGTGGATCATTATCGTGATTGGTATGATTACCGCCTTCATTTACGCTATTACTGAAGTTATCTTCAGAAATACGTTTGCTAGGAATGATTTGTTGAGGTTCAACGGGTTTCTGAGCAGCAGCAATTATTGCTGGAATAGCATTGGCTATCCCTTGAGCAACGATATTTTCTATATCTTGCCTAGTCATAAAGTGATCCTCCTGATGTTGCTCAGATTGATTTACTTCATTTACTGGTTCATTACCAATGCTTGCCATCTGATAATTAAGTTATATAATTTATTAGTATAAAATAAGAAACAACCAAATATAACAATTAGTCACACATAATCACGTAAACAATTATATAACAACATCGTAATTTTCTAAATTTTCATTGGTTTATATATTATAATATATTTCCGTACACAGTTTTATCTTACAACCGTTTTATTGTTTATTTTACACATACTGATTTTTATTACTATTATTGTTATTATACAAACACAGATTCACATCCCACTTCTCCCTCATCAACTTACATTTTAAAAACGATGTTCCCTCTCATCATATTTCCATGAGATTTGTCCTCCTATCTCTCGGATCCTATTCCCAGAATCCATCAGCTCTTCACCAAAATGGCGAAGTTCAGCCATATTCTCATCACTCATCGGTGGATTTGGGTTCCAAGTTTATTGGAATTTGGGTTTCAATAGGATGAGTGTAAGACCCTTGTTATACTACTAGATTTAATAACATAAACCTTACAATTCAAGCCAAAATTTGGTGTTTACAAAAATAGTTACAAGACTTGAAACTTTTAACTAGACATAACATTCACATATTAATCCTACGAAACCATATTCAAGACAGAAACTACAGTTGTTTACATTGTTTTAAAACAAAAGATCAAGTGCGGAAGCGTTGATTTGAGTGTTCGGTTCTTCATCATTCGCTTGACCACCATCCGTACAATCCACCTTGTTACCTATGGTCAAAATCTTTAAAATATTAGATTTGACACAGCTATATAGCATATAAATATAAAATTCAACATCGAAATCTAAATCACAAAATAATAATTTGTTCTCTGGTTTCACCGTAACTTACGGTGTGACCGTAAGTTACGGTGGAATCTGGGAGTTCCTGGTCACCGTAAACCAGAAGAATCCTACCGTAAACATATGATCCCTACCGTAAATTACGGTACTACCGTAATTTACGGTAGTAGCTGGAAATCCAACTCTTGTTTGTTGTGTTTATTGTACCCAAAACCCAACCCTCGGATTTCACTTTTCTAACAACATATACATTGAATTCTCGTATTTCTAACATTCTATATAATAACCTATATCAAAGATCAAACCGTTATAATCCGGAGCATTACCATGCCTTGCTTGATTATTCGACCCGTTTGGCTCGTCTACGAAATTCCCTTCTTATGACGACAACCAACGAATTCTAAACAACTTTTGACCAATTATTCAACATAGCGACATTACCGCTTTCATTCATAGCAACCTTTATTCCAAATTTCCACTATGCGTATTACAATAATCAAAATCTACTAAATGTAACAAATCAAGTTACATACCTTATCGTACGCCCTTCAACCGCGAATCACCACCGGCTTGTCCACTCGACGTCCCGGTATCTTTTCCTATAGAGTTCAATTCAAGACATGTTTAGAACTCTCTTTAGACTTCACTTCGCATAATATACCAAAACATCATAATTATGCGTTAAAGCTTTTAAATTTCTATTTTTAAAGCCTTCTTTGAGGCATTTTCACAAACACCTTAAAGGCAGATTTATCACAAGATTATATGACAAGTTCCTAGCTTATCATTTAGCCCTAATTTCACTTCAATCAACATTTTATATGATTGTTAGCTTCTAGATTTCTGGATTCACTTCCAAATCATCAATTTACACAAAATCAACAATCTATTTCCTAGTGTTCATCAAATTACACAAAATTCACAAATCACCTACAATGGTGTTCTTAGGTTTCACAAAATTTCTTATGATTTCAACTTATATTGATCTAGGGTTTGTCCCTAAACACTATAGTTGTTCCTTAATCATCATAACACATACATGCAAGCTTAATTTCAGATTTTTTTTTCCAATTCATGAGAATTTCAAATTCAGAGTTTTCCTTGAATTTTACATACCTTGGAATCCTCTTTTGATGAGGATCAATAATATGTGCTCAGATTTTGATTTGGGGCAGGATTTAACCTTCAATTTGAGAGTTCTAGTGATTTTAGGTTTTGTGAGAGTGGGGTGTCGCCCCTGCTCTTCTTTTGTGCGACCAGGCCTCTCCAAAAATGGGGTTTTGGTTTAATTTTTATTAAAAACAATATTATAGTTTCAATTTTTAACAACTAAGGCCCCTCTACTATATTCAACATATAGTTTGTTAACTTTTAACCTTGTGATGAACCATTTCAAAGAAAATAACTAACTAGGTTAAAATTCCTAATTAGTAAATTCTCGTTATTTATACTTTATAATTTTAATATAAGGTTTTATATTTTCGAGGTGTTACAAGTCCACCCCCCTTAAAAAGGGTTTCGTCCCCGAAACCATTATACGTACCAAATAATGTAGGGTGGAAACGTCGCATCTCCTCTTCGGACTCCCACGTAGTGTCCGAACCTTTCCTATGCTCCCATTTAACTTTGACTTGGTCAATTTGTTTATTTCGTAATTGTTTAACCTTTCGGTCTAAAATCTCCACCGGTCTTACCGCATAATTCAGACTATTATCCACTTCGATATCATCGTAATGGATATAGGCCGTTTCGTCTGCTAGGCAGTTTCTTAATTACGACACGTGGAACGTGCCATGGATTCCACTTAGCTCCTCCGGTAATTCAAGGCGGTAAGCTACCTTGCCAACTCTCCCGATAATTTTAAATGGTCCGATAAACCTTGGGCTTAGGTTCCCCCTTTTTCTGAATCTAATAACACCTTTCCATGGGGAGACTTTTAGCATGACCATGTCACCAACTTGGAATTCAATCGGCCTTTTCCTTTTATCAGCATACGCCTTTTGCCTGTCTTGAGCCGCTTTCAAGTGTGCCCGAACTTTATCGATCTTTTCATTCGTGGCTCGTACTATATCTTGGTGGGCGAGTTCACGTGGACCCACTTCACCCCAACATACCGGGGTTCGACACTTCCTACCGTAAAGCATTTCGTATGGTGCCATCTTAATACTAGATTGGTAACTGTTGTTATACGAAAACTCGACTAACGGTAAGTGAACATCCCAACTGCCTCCGAAGTCGATTATACACGCCCGTAGCATGTCCCCCAATGTTTGTATCGTTCTTTCACTTTGTCCATCCGTTTGAGGATGGTACGCAGTGCTAATGAACAATTTGGTCCCCATTTGCTCTTGGAAATCTCTCCAGAAATTCGAAGTAAACCGGGTATCCCTATCAGACACGATAGACACTGGCACCCCATGACGTGCTATTATTTCATTCGTGTAAACCTCTGACATCTTTTCCGACGTATAAGTCTCACGTATCGGAATGAAGTGAGCACTTTTCGTCAATCTATCTACCACTACCCATATGGCATCGAAACCACGACTCGTTTTAGCCAACTTGGTTAGTAGGTGCATTGTGATATGTTCCCATTTCCAAACCGGAATTTCTAACGGTTGGAGTTTGCCGTATGGTTTCTGATGCTCCGCCTTGACTTGTAAACATGTCAAGCATTTTTCCACATACTTCGCCACATCTCTCTTCATTCCAGGCCACCAATAATTTTGTTTCAAATCATTGTACATCTTGGTCGCACCCGGATGAATTGAATAACGGGATTTATGAGCTTCATGAAGTAGAAGCGCCTTCACTCCACAGGTATGTGGGACCCATATCCTTCTGGATCGAGTCTTTAACCCGTGATTCCCATCCGACAAATCTTTCAACTGACCAATTATTCTTTTTTTCTTCCAATTCTCTTCTTTTACTGCTTCTAATTGCGCCTCTTGAATACGTTCAAGTATACCCGAGGTTACCATGAGTTGCATCGATCTTACTCGTATCGGGACATAATCCGTTTTTCTGCTCAAAGCATCCGCCACCGCATTAGCCTTTCCTGGGTGATAACGTATTTCGCAATCGTAGTCTTTCACCGTTTCCAGCCATCGCCTTTGTCGCATATTTAACTCCTTCTGATCGAAGAAGTATTTCAAACTCTTGTGGTCGGTGAATATGGTGCACTTTACTCCATACAAGTAGTGCCTCCATATTTTTAATGCAAACACTACCGCCGCCAACTCGAGATCGTGTGTGGGATATTTCTTTTCGTGTATCTTCAATTGTCTCGAGGCATAGGCTATTACCTTGCCCCGTTGCATCAGCACGCAACCGAGTCCCGATAGTGAAGCGTCCGAATAAACCTCCATGTCTTCGACTCCGTCCGGCAACGTTAGTGCCGGGGCTTGAGTTAGCTTTTCTTTTAGCGTTTGAAACGCTTTTTCTTGATCGATTCCCCAAATAAACTTTGCTTTCTTTTGGGTTAGCTTTGTTAGCGGTGACGCAATCTTGGAGAAATCTTGGATGAATCTCCTATAGTATCCCGCAAGACCCAAAAAGCTTCTAATTTCAGAAGGGTTCTTTGAAGGATTCCATTTTGACACAGCCTCTATCTTTGACGGATCTACTAATACTCCGTCGGCACTTATGACATGGCCAAAAAATTGTACCTCTCGTAACCAAAAGACACATTTAGAGAATTTTGCGTATAGCTTCTCTCGTCTAAGGGTCTCTAACACTTCTTGTAAGTGATGTGCGTGTTCAGCTTCACTTTTCGAATACACCAATATATCATCGATAAACACGATGACCGACTTATCCAGCATTAGCTTGCAAACCCGGTTCATGAGGTCCATGAAAGCCGCGGGTGCGTTTGTTAGCCCAAATGACATCACGAGGAATTCGTAATGTTCGTATCTCGTGCGGAAAGCCGTTTTCGGCACATCTTCTTCTTTGACCTTTAGTTGGTGATATCCCGATCTAAGGTCAATTTTGGAAAACCAGTTCGCACCTTGTAGTTGGTCGAATAAATCATCTATCCTCGGGAGCGGGTATCGGTTCTTTACCGTGAGTTTGTTTAACTCCCGGTAATCAATACACATGCGCATGCTCCCGTCTTTCTTTCTTACGAACAATACCGGTGCGCCCCAAGGAAACACACTCGGCCTTATGAATCCCTTGTCAAGCAGGTCTTGGATTTGGGACATCAACTCTTGTAATTCCGACGGTGCAAGTCGGTACGGGGCTTTTGCTACGGGTTTCGCGCCCGGAATCAATTCGATCCCGAACTCTACTTCCCGTTCAGGCGGTATTCCCGGTAAATCCTCCGGAAACACATCTTCATAATCTCGTACTACCGGTACCTCTCCAATCTTTCGTGATTCTTTTTCGGGCTCATTAGCGTATATCATGAATGCCTTGCATCCTCGCTTCATTAGCTTGTGAGCTTTCAACATTGAGCATACTATGGGGTTGCCTCCTTTTTTGCCATAAATGGTGACGTGTTTCCTGCTCGGAGATGTTAGTTTTATCTCTTTACGGAAGCACACGACCTTTGCATGGTGTCGAGATAGCCAATCCATCCCAACGACTACTTGAAATTCTCCCATCGACATCGGGATTAGATTTATCAAATATTCTTCATCATCAATGCTCAGTTTACAATTTTCACATACATCACAAACAATAAAGCTCTTGTTATTACCTATCTCTACTTCTAAAGGCACATGTAATTTTGTTAGAACGAATGAAGGATGTCGAATAAGTCCATATGAAACAAAGGATTTATTCGCACCCGTATCAAATAACACGTGTGCAGGAATTGAATTCACATCAAATATACCTGAGACCACGTCAGGTTCAACCTTTGCTTTTGCGGCGGTTAGTTGAAAAGATCTTGCCTTTGCTTTCGGGGCTTCACCTTTCGGTTCCTGCCCATCCTTCTTTCCACCCAGCTCCGGGCATTCCGACTTCTTGTGACCCGTTCGATAACAATTGTAACAAACCGTCACTTTCTCCGGGCATGATATAGCCATATGTCCCGTTTTCTTGCATATGGGACAAGGCTTATCCTTGTAACGGCATTCGCCTTTATGACCCTTCCCGCAGATTCTGCAACTTGGCGACCCGCCTTTTGTATCAGATTTCTTTGCGCTTTCGTTTGTTCGTGCCTTCTTAGTAGGGCTTGGATTCACATCTTGTGCCCTTCGTTCACCCCGTTCTATGCTCTTTTTCAGTTCGATCTCCCTTTCCCGAGCAGCATTGACAATCTCGGTAAGGGTCTCATATTTTGAAGGGGTTATGAACTCTCTATACTCCGCACTTAGCATGTTATGGTAGTAATAGACCTTTTGTTCTTCATTTGTCACCAAATCATCACAGAACTTTATCTTGTCCATAAACATCCCCGTGATCTTGTCTATGGATTCACCCTTGTGTCTGAGTTGCATGAACTCTTCCTTGATTCTATTTATGACCGCTTTGGGACTATGGTGTTTAAGAAACGGCGTCTTAAACTCCTCCCATGTCATGGCCTTAGCCGCTTCACTTCCAATCTCCTTCTTTTTGTTATCCCACCAGTCTTTCGCTTGACCTCTTAATTGACCCGTACCATAAGCTACGTAGTCGTTTTCATCACAATGAGTTCTCTCGAATACTCCTTCGATATCACTTAGCCATCGTTGGCACACAATTGGATCAACCTCCCCATTATATATTGGTGGTTTACAGGCCATGAATTCCTTGTATGAACAAGGCTTTCGTCCACCATGTTTTTCCTTTGCTACATTTGAATCATCTTCCAGTTTCTTGATTCTATCTTCTACTATTGATAAAACTGTGTTTTGAATTTTACCAATAAAGCCCGACAAACTGTTTTCGATCGCCTTTCCAACCTCTTCGGCAATCACTTCCCTCACTTGTTCAGTGACTCTTGGCACCGCATCATCGTTACCTTTATCCGCCATCTCTATTTCTGAAATGTTTACATAAGTTGTTAAACATTCCATTTATAACACATGCTTTACTTGTTTTGATTTAATCAAGTTCATAACTCGATTTAATCATTCTTGTTTCAATTCAATCAAGTTCGTAACTTGATTTAATCATTCTTGTTTCAATTCAATCAAGTTCGTAACTTGATTTAATCATTCTTGTTTCAATTCAATCAAGTTCGTAACTTGATTTAATCATTCTTGTTTCATGCATTTCTTGTTTTTGAGTGAGCTTACACACTCTTTTCATGCATATTTGTTCATTTTCTCATTTTCTACGTAGTACATAATTTATTAACAAAATAAGTTAGTTCTTACCGGACGATCGATCAAGCTTGAACCGAACACTTACTGACAACCTTGAGCTCTGATTACCAACTTGTAAGACCCTTGTTATACTACTAGATTTAATAACATAAACCTTACAATTCAAGCCAAAATTTGGTGTTTACAAAAATAGTTACAAGACTTGAAACTTTTAACTAGACACAACATTCACATATTAATCCTACGAAACCATATTCAAGACAGAAACTACAGTTGTTTACATTGTTTTAAAACAAAAGATCAAGTGCGGAAGCGTTGATTTGAGTGTTCGGTTCTTCATCATTCGCTTGACCACCATCCGTACAATCCACCATGTTACCTATGGTCAAAATCTTTAAAATATTAGATTTGACACAGCTATATAGCATATAAATATAAAATTCAACATCGAAATCTAAATCACAAAATAATAATTTGTTCTCTGGTTTCACCGTAACTTACGGTGTGACCGTAAGTTACGGTGGAATCTGGGAGTTCCTGGTCACCGTAAACCAGAAGAATCCTACCGTAAACATATGATCCCTACCGTAAATTACGGTACTACCGTAATTTACGGTAGTAGCTGGAAATCCAACTCTTGTTTGTTGTGTTTATTGTACCCAAAACCCAACCCTCGGATTTCACTTTTCTAACAACATATACATTGAATTCTCGTATTTCTAACATTCTATATAATAACCTATATCAAAGATCAAACCGTTATAATCCGGAGCATTACCATGCCTTGCTTGATTATTCGACCCGTTTGGCTCGTCTACGAAATTCCTTTCTTATGACGACAACCAACGAATTCTAAACAACTTTTGACCAATTATTCAACATAGCGACATTACCGCTTTCATTCATGGCAACCTTTATTCCAAATTTCCACTATGCGTATTACAATAATCAAAATCTACTAAATGTAACAAATCAAGTTACATACCTTATCGTACGCCCTTCAACCGCGAATCACCACCGGCTTGTCCACTCGACGTCCCGGTATCTTTTCCTATAGAGTTCAATTCAAGACATGTTTAGAACTCTCTTTAGACTTCACTTCGCATAATATACCAAAACATCATAATTATGCGTTAAAGCTTTTAAATTTCTATTTTTAAAGCCTTCTTTGAGGCATTTTCACAAACACCTTAAAGGCAGATTTATCACAAGATTATATGACAAGTTCCTAGCTTATCATTTAGCCCTAATTTCACTTCAATCAACATTTTATATGATTGTTAGCTTCTAGATTTCTGGATTCACTTCCAAATCATCAATTTACACAAAATCAAAAATCTATTTCCTAGTGTTCATCAAATTACACAAAATTCACAAATCACCTACAATGGTGTTCTTAGGTTTCACAAAATTTCTTATGATTTCAACTTATATTGATCTAGGGTATGTCCCTAAACACTATAGTTGTTCCTTAATCATCATAACACATACATGCAAGCTTAATTTCAGATTTTTTTTTTCCAATTCATGAGAATTTTCAAATTCAGAGTTTTCCTTGAATTTTACATACCTTGGAATCCTCTTGTGATGAGGATCAATAATATGTGCTCAGATTTTGATTTGGGGCAGGATTTGACCTTCAATTTGAGAGTTCTAGTGATTTTAGGTTTTGTGAGAGTGGGGTGTCGCCCCTGCTCTTCTTTTGTGCGACCAGGCCTCTCTAAAAATGGGGTTTTGGTTTAATTTTTATTAAAAACAATATTATAGTTTCAATTTTTAACAACTAAGGCCCCTCTACTATATTCAACATATAGTTTGTTAACTTTTAACCTTGTGATGAACCATTTCAAAGAAAATAACTAACTAGATTAAAATTCCTAATTAGTAAATTCTCGTTATTTATACTTTATAATTTTAATATAAGGTTTTATATTTTCGGGGTGTTACAATGAGTAAAAACATTTTCATTGACAGGCTTAATGTCACACCCCGATTTCCACGTGTCACCGGTGGGCCCGGTGGGGGAGTATCGTGACGTGGTTGGCAACTTAATAGTCAAACAACACAATATAATAATGCACAGCGGAAGCAATTTAAAAACAATATACAACCGAATTTATTTATTGTAATCAAAGTCACAATATCCGGTGTTTATCCACAGTAGGATCGAAACAAAATAACAATTATGGTTCGACAGACTTCTGGCATCCTAAGCTTGCGAGACTTTTATTGATGCTTAGGAGACAATCCAGCCAAATTTCGTTTAGTACCTGCATTCAGTCTTTTTGGGAAAATACGTCAGTTTACACTGGTAAATACATTCAACTGACTCATTTTGGAAAATGATTGAAAATTTGTTTGGATGCACGTGGCATAAATCATTTTATTTAACTTGGGAGAATTATTTAATATTATAATCTTGTGAACGAATTACATGTTACTTATGCGTTCAGTAGCCCGGAACGTATCCGGGTTAAAGATCAATAGACACACCACTTTAAGTGAGTTATACACGGGAGTACGCCTACACCCCGTGCTCAGGTCGTGGCCATCTCGTAAGATGATGCCAGGGATATCCGGGACATGGTCATTAACCCCCCAAAGGCTGTAAAGTAAACAAATCTGTTTAAAACGAGCCGATCAAATTATTCAACTACCCACTAAGCGTGGAGATTTGATGCCCGATCAAGCGGTACGCTATGTACCGTAACCCAAGCCCGTATAGGGAAAATAAGTTAAAAGTATTTACCTGATGCAAGTATAAATCACAATAAGCAGAATAGCAAGTATCTTTTACTGGTTCTCCTAATCTGGAACGAAGGTTAAATATAACCTATTAGAATCCTAGCGGTTCTTTAATTAAGCTTAAGCTTAGATCGTCTAGTTTCGAAGATACGGTTCGTACGCACGATTAAGCGAAGACCGGATAGAATGTGATTTAGACCCGACAAGTTTGAAGACTTTTTTAATATGGGTTTATTATTCACATTCTGGATTTTGAGATAAAACCGTTAAGGTTTGACCCGTTTCGGTTAATTTATGTAAACTTGTTACATAAACCGAACCGTACGCGTAATAAGCGTGACGGGTAGTCATGAGAGCTATATACATGTTCCCTAAGTTAATTATGTCTCAAATATGTTGTGACATCCGTAAGGTGTCTTTCGTTATGCCCGAAATGTGTTTAAACCAAAACTAGGCCCCGAAGGGGTAGTTTGGTCATTTAAAAGTTTATAAAAGTGTTTAAATAATAATCTGAGTTACAGGTCTGATGTAATCAGCAAATATACTCAATTTGCTAAGTTACATCAGTAGGTTAAAGCATGTATGTGAAACTTATTATTTTTAACCAAACTAGGCCCCGTAGGGGTATTTTGGTAATTTCACATAAGCCGAAAAGCTCAAAACCGAAGTCTGAGTTTATCAACCTTTGCTTACTGTTAAAATATGATAAGTTGCCTCTTATATCAGTAGGTATCAACCCGGGTATGTCCAATATGATTTTAAAACATACTATGCGTTAAAAACGCTAATTTAGGCGATTAAAGGCCATTACCGGGTTCGATACTTAAATCTGATATTTTTATATTTCCAGAAGGCTTAAAATAATTTATTTATCATAATTAATCAGTAGCAAAAGGTTTGGAATCGTTTAGATGTGTAAAACTCATTTTATGGCCCGTAAGGGCAAAACCGACAATTACCGAATTAAGCCTACGACTATGAGTTATGATCAGCCTAAAATTAATTAAAAATCTTTAAAAATCCTAAAATAATATATTATATCAGTGGGTAAAAGATTTGATACCAAAAAGTATGTTTAACTAGGCTATATGCTAATTACGCCATTATGTTAACATAAAGCATTAGTTTTGCGATAATGAGCATAACTCTTAATCTACAAGTCAAACTGATGTCAAACTTTGCATGCAAGTCTATATATCAGTAACAAAGGTTTCTACACTTTTACATTTTCATAAATCACGTTTTAAGGTAATAAGGGCATAACGGTCAACATATGAGCAATTAACGGAAACATGCATATTAATTGGGTAACTAGTGAACCATGGTGTATAATCACAGAGGGTTGTTCTAACATGTAACCTAGTCCAATTAGAGCTCTGAGGCATTTCTAAAATATGCCTAAACGGGTCAGAACTGAAAGTCAAAGTGAAAGTCAAACTATGTGACTTTCGGTTCCGAACCGGGTTTAAACAGGAAATAGTCGGGTTGAACAGGTTTGGACATGTTATTACACTAATTACTAAGTTATAACAATGATCAAACAGGTTATCTATGTTCTAGATAGCTAATTATGCAAAAATGACATTTTAAGCATTATGTTGACTTTTTAAGTAAAGGTTTGACCCGACATTTGACCTGGTTAGGATGGTGATCAGGGGAAACCCTTTTGGGGTTTTATTACCCACATAAATACCATCCTATAACTACTTCTACTTCGAGATATGACTGAGCCATTAGTGACTAATCTCGAAGTCAAACCGTAATTACGACGATTTGACTTTTAGCTAATTAACTAAGCTAAAAGCAATTAGGGAAAGATTAGAATACTTACTGAGGTCCTATGCACGAGATATGATCACTAGGAAGCAAGCTTGAGCTCCAGAATGATCCACAAATGCAGGAGATGGTGTGAGAATGGTTGTGACATTGAAGGGCCTTATATAGTGGTTCCACACACCATAAATCTTTGACAACTAAGTCTATGAGTGCCCACAATCGATTGACATGTGTCCTAGGGGCTTAGGGGATGTTTTAGGGGCCAGGAGAAGTGGAAAAACGGGTAAAGGTCGCGCACAAAGCACTTGGCAGACAACAGCCCATGTTTTGCGGTTCTGGGCCACCCTCGCGTAGCGCGAGGGTCCCCTCGCGTGGCGCGAGCCCCCCTGCAGATCAGATTTTTGATTTTGTTTGCTAATCAGTCCTTGGCTCTTCAAAACTCGGATAGGCACTGATTTCTTGTATGTTAAACCCTTATAATTGATCTACTAAGGCCTTAAAACATATACCCACTTTGCCAAGCCCCCGGGTAACTTTATCTTCACCCGAAAAGTCCTAACTTTCGACGTTTACGCTTTAACGCTTCGCACACGAATTTGATCATATCTTTCTCATACGTTAACGAAACTTTATGAAATTTAAATCGTGTATTCTCGTGAGCATAATTAATATTTACAAAGCTTCGGGTTTGTCAAAAGGTCACTCAGAGGTATAATTTAAACATGTCGACACATTTGGTCCCTGTAGTTTGAAATCTCTCACTTTTAGCTTCGTATGATCCATGATTTATTCGTTTGAAGGTATGAGCATCTTGTAGGGTTACAATACAATATATTTATTCACAGTTGACACTTAGAATACGTGTATTTACATACTTTCCACGTTTGTCAACTTTAGTCCTTTCATAATATTTCTTTCACACGTTTAAACTTTATGATACGTGTCAACATATTATAGGACGTGAATTTCCGAGGTGTTACATCCTCACCCCCTTAAAATAAATCTCGACCCGAGATTTACTGAAATAAGTAAGGGTACTTTTCTTTCATCGTGGATTCAACCTCCCACGTGTATTCGGGACCTCTACGGGCATCCCATTTGACCTTTACAAAAGGTATATGCTTCCTTCGAAGTTTCCTTACCTGTCGATCTTCAATCGACAAAGGTTTTTCAACAAATTTTAAGCTCGCGTCTATCTGCACATCTGTATGTGGCATGACATGTGTTTCGTCAGCGGAACACTTCTTTAGATTGCAGATGTGGAACACATTGTGAATTCCACTTAGCTCTTCTGGTAAGTTCAACTTATAGGCAACTGACCCGACACGTTCGATAACCTCGAAAGGTCCTATGTATCTCGGGCTTAGTTTGCCTTTCTTACCAAATCGCATCACTCCTTTCCAGGGTGACACTTTAAGTAGGACTTTGTCACCTACTTCGAAGTGAAAATCCTTACGACTTGGATCAGCGTAACTTTTCTGCCTATTCCGGGCAGCTTGGAGATTGTTACGAATTTGGACAATCTTGTCCGTCGTTTCGAACACGATCTCTGGTCCTGATAACTGGACTTCTCCAACTTCCGCCCAACAAACTGGCGATCTACACTTTCTACCGTATAATGCCTCAAAAGGCGCAGCCTTTATGCTGGTATGGTAGCTATTGTTGTAGGAGAATTCGATCAATGGTAGGTTCTTATCCCAACTACCTCCCAAATCGATCGCACATGCACGCAGCATGTCTTCCAACGTTTGAATAGTACGCTCACTCTGACCGTCTATCTGAGGATGGTAAGCCGTACTAAAGTTCAAACGTGTGCCCAAAGATTGCTGGAAGCTCTTCCAAAAATGTGACGTGTACCTAGTATCTCTATCAGAGATAATAGCTACAGGTATGCCATGTAAGGCTACAATCTTATCAACGTATAACTGGGCTAGCATATCGGAGCTATAAGTCTCCTTGATGGGTAAGAAATGAGCTGACTTAGTCAGTCGGTCAACTATAACCCATATCGTATCATTCCCTTTCCTCGTCTTGGGTAACTTGGTAATAAAATCCATAGTTACCATTTCCCACTTCCACGTAGGAAGTTCAGGCTGTTGTAGCAAACCTGACGGTTTCTGATGCTCAGCTTTGACTTGCGCACATGTTAAGCATTTTGCTACATGGGCGGCTACAGACTTTTTCAAGCCTATCCACTAATAATTTGTCTTCAAATCCTGGTACATCTTATCAGCTCCAGGATGAACGGAGTATTTGGAACTATGGGCTTCTTGGAGGATGACATCACGAAGTCCTCCAAAAACTGGAACCCATATTCGTCCATTTAATCGCAGAATTCCGTCCTTGCTAAGAGTTAACTGCTCCTCAGTTACTCCTAACTTTTCATTAGGATAGTTAGCTTCCAACACGGCTTCCTTCTGTGCAGCTAACACCCTTTCTATCAAACTGTTCTTTATTTCCATGCGCTTGGCATTGATTCGGATGGGCTTAACCCTTTCCTTCCGACTCAAGGCATCGGCGACTACATTCGCCTTGCCGGGATGGTACTTGATTTCACAATCATAGTCATTCAAGGTCTCCATCCAACGGCGTTGCCTCGTGTTTAATTCTTTCTGATTAAACAGATGCTGGAGGCTCTTGTGATCAGAATAGATCACAAACTTGAATCCGTAAAGATAATGCCTCCACAGTTTTAGTGCGAACACAACGGCACCCAACTCCAAGTCATGGGTGGTGTAATTCTTTTCGTGCACCTTTAACTGTCGTGATGCGTAGGCAATAACCTTGCCCTTCTGCATAAGCACACACCCCATGCCAGTGTGTGATGCGTCACAGTAAACTACAAATTCTTCAGCGCCTTCAGGTAATGTAAGCACAGGAGCGTTGCTCAACTTTTGTCTCAAAACATCGAAGGACTCTTGCTGCTTAGGGCCCCAAACGAACTTTACTTTCTTCTTGGTCAGTGAAGTTAGGGGTGCAGCAATCCTTGAAAAATTTTCAATGAAGCGTCTGTAATATCCTGCCAATCCCAGGAAGCTACGAATCTCCGTAGGCGTCTTTGGCTCTTGCCAATTCATAACAGCTTCAACTTTAGCGGGATCCACTTGGATACCACGCTCACTGACCACGTGTCCAAGAAATTGGACTTCTCGTAACCAAAATTCACACTTAGAGAATTTGGCATATAGCTTCTCCCGATGTAGGAGATTGAGAATACAACGAAGGTGTTTCTCATGGTCAGCTTGATTCTTAGAATAAATAAGGATGTCATCGATGAAGACGATAACAAATTTATCTAAGTAAGGCTTGCAAACGCGATTCATGAGATCCATGAACGCGGCTGGTGCATTAGTGAGCCCAAAAGGCATCACTAGGAACTCGTAGTGACCGTAGCGAGTCCTGAATGCAGTCTTGTGAACGTCTTCATCCTTAACCTTCAACTGATGGTAGCCTGACCTCAGATCAATCTTTGAGAAGTAACTTGCCCCTTGAAGCTGATCGAACAAATCGTCGATCCTGGGCAATGGATATCTATTCTTGATCGTGACTTTATTAAGCTCGCGATAGTCGATGCACAGACGCATCGACCCATCCTTCTTCTTGACAAACAGGATTGGTGCTCCCCAAGGAGATGAACTAGGTCGAATGAAACCCTTAGCCAACAGTTCATCTAGCTGCGTCCGCAACTCCTTCATTTCTGTGGGTGCCAATCCGTATGGTGCCCTAGCAACTGGTGCCGCTCCGGGGATGATATCTATCCTGAATTCAACTTGTCTATCTGGTGGCAAACCAGGTAGATCTTCAGGAAACACTTCTGGGTATTCAGAAATGACAGGGATGTCTTCTAACTTCGGTTTGGGCTCATCAATAATCACCTGTGCCATGTAGATGACACACCCTTTCTTCAAACACTTTGAAGCCTTGAGCATAGTCACGTGCTCAGGTAGTCCATACTGGGTATCTCCCCGAATGGTAAGTGACTCACCAGACGGAGTCTTTATCACTACTTGCTTCATGTTACAGACGATTTGGGCCTGGTTATGAGATAACCAGTCCATACCCAGAACTATGTCAAAACCGGCTAACTTAAACGGAAGTAGAGACAGAGGAAAAGAATGGTTCTTAATGGATATAACACATCCATCTAACACAGTAGAGACAGTTTCTATGGTACCATCTGCTAACTCTACCTCATAGTTTGCGTTTAAGGTTTTGACAGGTAAATTCAACAATTTACAGAACTTATGATCTACGAAAGACTTATCTGCGCCTGAATCAAAAAGTACTCTTGCAAAGACATCATTTACAAGGAATGTACCTGTTATGACATTATCGTCCTGCACAGCTTCTTTCGCATCCATTCTGAAGACTCTGGCGTTAGTCTTCTTAGCCTCCTTAGGCTTCTTGTTGTATTTTGGGCAGTTGGTCTTGATGTGCCCCTTCTCATTGCAACGGTAGCACATTGCGTCTTTTATCTTTTTGCAATCCAGGGTTTTGTGGTCCGTGGACTTGCAAATTCCACAAGCAAATGATTTTGACTGAGTCTGAGAGCTTGACTCCAGTCTGCACTTTCCATAGTGCTGCTTCTTGCAAATTTTACACCTGGGCTTCTCATCAGACTTATGCCCTTCCTTCCTCAACTCGGATTCCTTTTTGTTATCACCGTTCCCACGGTGTTTCTTATTCGACCTTCGCGAACCATCATCTTCATGCTTCCTCTTCTCGGCCGCCTTATTCCTCTGCGATCTCTGCCGGACCGCATCCAGAGTGAGGGATAAGGAAAGGTCAGTTACAGACCTGAAGGTAACTGGCCGAGAAGCTTTTACACTGGACTTGATCTCGGGTTCTAAACCACCGATAAAGCGAGCGATTCTTTTTGGCTCCGGGGTTACCAGGTAGGGAACCAACCGAGACAGTGTATTGAAGCTTGTCAGATAAGCTTGACAATCGAGGTTCTTCATCACCAAGGATAGAAAGTCAGATTCTATCTTTTCCACCTCATGTTGAGGACAGAAGTTTTCCTTAATCAGGGCAATGAATTGATCCCACGACATGCTATACAACGGGATCTTTCCGGAGGCCTCCATTAGAGATCTCCACCATGCCAATGCTTCACCCTTGAAGGACTGTGACACAAACTTAACTATATCCCCTTCAGCGCACCCGCTGATATCCACCACCGTGTCCATTTCATCCAGCCATGTCATACAGTCGACGACCCCTTTTTCCCCAGTAAAATCCCTGGGTTTACAAGACACGAAGTACTTGTAAGTGCAACCCTTGTTACGGGGTCCTTGATGCAGTACTATATGCTGAGATGGGTCACTTTGATTGTTGGTGGACTGACGGTCATCACCGTCTTTCTTGGGTCCATTCTTCTTGGGAGGAGGCTTGTTATGAGCCTCAGAATGTGTCCTGGGCTTTGAATGTGATGCAGAGTGGGTCCTACTTCGAGTATCACTGTATTCCTCATACTGTCTATTCAAAGCCTGGGTGATAGCGCCATCTATGATTGCTTTTAGTTCAGCACCCGTTAACGTAATCTGGGCGTTCTCATTCGGCTCCACAGGATGGCTATTTATTTCATTTGAATCAGCCATTTGAATTGAGCTGTTGCAGAAAACAAGAACAATATTTTATTTGGGAGTTTATTATGGAATTACCCCTTAGGGTAATTCGTTAACCATGGTAAACAGAGACCATATTTGGTTAACTTATTATCGTGTTAATTTTGGATTTTAATTAAAATTTATCCTAAACACAAACAATAACTATATATATTAGCTCATAAGGCTTGGTCACATGGACAATTTAAATTATAAACCATGATTCCAGAGAATCAAGGCCTTTAAGGTTTAAATATATTTTATTACCTTTTTCAGACAGTGAGTCAAAGCTACAACTGTCTTTTGACTCATGTAGGAATGAGCAAAGCCCATAGGCATTATATTACCAACGTATGGTAAAATATGATCATCTTAATTGATGATCTTAACCCATGATTCAGAGATCATATAATTGGGTTTGGGATCTTCTAAAGAATCCTTATATATATAAAATGACATGTGATTGTAACGAATCACTTCTGCCAGGAGTGTTAACATGTTTTAAGATGTCAACAGGGATTTGAATCTTTTTAAACAGGTTTTACCATTTTGGCCCGGTCTTATAATTGACACGAAGCTAGGTTTCACACTTTAAGATCCTTAATTAAATAATTACATAGGCAGAAAAATGATTTTAATTTATTTCATTTGTAATTATTTATGCACAAAAAGGCAATCATTAAATTCATAACATCCCATTAATTTATTCAAAGCATTACACATTTGCCCTAAACGGGTCTTTCAAATTACTAACTTACCCACGTAGGGGTTAAATAACACACATGCCCACGCAGGGGCTAAATATCATACATGTCCACGTAGGGACTAATACTAACAATACACCCACGTAGGGGTTCAAACAATAAGCAAGCCCACGCAGGGGCTCAAAGCAACATACCAATACAATCACGAAGGGGGTTCAAGCAATAAATACAGGAGGAATGACTGTGGAAGGATTCAACGATCCTTCTTGTTCTTTCCCTTAATCAAGCTAACCAACCCTTGGAAGAACGTCTGTCTTTCCCTACGATCTTCATGAGCTTCCCGTTCAACTTGCTGCAACCTATGAAGAATTTCCTCCCTTTCTGGGGGAGAAAACCGTGGTGGCTGCGATTGAGCCCTGATGATGGGTCTAGGAGGTATCGAGTATCCCTGAGTCGGGTAACTCACCCCCCATGGATCCCCATAGGGTCCTTGGTTGTTGTAGTTCGCTGCTACCATGTATGGATCAGCCTCCGCGTACCCATAATCGTGATGCGTTGGAGGTTCAAACGGGTTGTAAGCCATACCACCCGTATATGCCGGGATTGGGTTTTCAAACCCCATCGGCGGTGGCTGTAGTACAGCAGGGTTGGAGGGTCCACCCATTTGTGGGTCCTCATGGTATGGCGGGTAGTGACTAGCACTTGACTGTTGTGGGGAACTAAAATTGAAGCCCCCCTGTCGCACCGACATGCGTGCACCGGTTCTTCTACGCCTTGGCGGTTGAGGAGGTGCCGGTTGCATTGGTGGCGGTGGAGGTGGTGGCGTAACTGCCACAAATCGATGATCCTCAGATGAATCTTGATGATGCGGCTGTGGCTGTGGCTCCTGTTGCTGTTGAGAATGCTGCTGCTGATGCTGCCCATGTGACGACGAGTGGTGTGATGGTGTATAATACCACTGGTGTTGATCGAACAGGGCTTGGAAACTATCTGGACCACCATAGGGCGATCCGTGAAAGGAGGATCCGTCGGAGATCTCGATCGGATGGTTCGGGGTTCCACTTGCCGGCATGATGGGGTCAGTATCCTCATCCATATCGTCAGCTTGATCACCAGAGAAGTGATCGTCTGGCCCTAGTGGGTTGAAGCCCACGGGTTCTTGCAGGTAATCGGCCGGATTAAACTGGCCTCTAAAGATAGGTGTGGGGTCCCCGTAGGAATGATGGGACAACGACCTCTGCAGTGGTATATATGAAGGTAGAGGGTTATGGGGTTCATAAGGATTTAGAGCAGGAGGTGTGGAAGTATGTGAAACCGATCGTCTGGCCGGCTCGTACTGGTTTCTTCGGTTTTCCCGAGGGTCGTCACTCTCGGTGTTGGATGGAGCTCGCCTTCGTGAAGGTCCAGCTTCATGATCGTTGGGGGCGGTAACTGGCCCCTTTCCACGTCCTCGTGTTCGGAAGAATCTAGGAGGCATCTTTGTTATACCTGTCAATAAAGCATGAGATAACAATAACAAAAATATAAAATTTAAAGGACAAAACAAAACCCGAATAAGGTAGAATTTGTCCTATGTTATAAATCTAGACTCGAAGGTTTAGATTGTGCAATTGTGTAACTGAGATTAAACACAAAAGGCTAGTGTTTAATTCACTCAGTGTTGGCTCTGATACCAACCTGTCACACCCCGATTTCCACGTGTCACCGGTGGGCCCGGTGGGGGAGTATCGTGACGTGGTTAGCAACATAATAGTCAAACAACACAATATAATAATGCACAACGGAAGCAATTTAAAAACAATATACAACCGAATTTATTTATTGTAATCAAAGTCACAATATCCGGTGTTTATCCACAGTAGGATCGAAACAAAATAACAATTATGGTTCGACAGACTTCTGGCATCCTAAGCTTGCGAGACTTTTATTGATGCTTAGGAGACAATCCAGCCAAATTTCGTTTAGTACCTGCATCCAGTCTTTTTGGGAAAATACGTCAGTTTACACTGGTAAATACATTCAACTGACTCATTTTGGAAAATGATTGAAAATTTGTTTGGATGCACGTGGCATAAATCATTTTATTTAACTTGGGAGAATTATTTAATATTATAATCTTGTGAACGAATTACATGTTACTTATGCGTTCAGTAGCCCGGAACCTATCCGGGTTAAAGATCAATAGACACACCACTTTAAGTGAGTTATACACGGGAGTACGCCTACACCCCGTGCTCAGGTCGTGACCATCTCGTAAGATGATGCCAGGGATATCCGGGACATGGTCATTAACCCCCCAAAGGCTGTAAAGTAAACAAATCTGTTTAAAACGAGCCGATCAAATTATTCAACTACCCACTAAGCGTGGAGATTTGATGCCCGATCAAGCGGTACGCTATGTACCGTAACCCAAGCCCGTATAGGGAAAATAAGTTAAAAGTATTTACCTGATGCAAGTATAAATCACAATAAGCAGAATAGCAAGTATCTTTTATTGGTTCTCCTAATCTGGAACGAAGGTTAAATATAACCTATTAGAATCCTGGCGGTTCTTTAATTAAGCTTAAGCTTAGACCGTCTAGTTTCGAAGATACGGTTCGTACGCACGATTAAGCGAAGACCGGATAGAATGTGATTTAGACCCGACAAGTTTGAAGACTTGTTTAATATGGGTTTATTATTCACATTCTGGATTTTGAGATAAAACCGTTAAGGTTTGACCCGTTTATGGTTAATTTATGTAAACTTGTTACATAAACCGAACCGTACGCGTAATAAGCGTGACGGGTAGTCATGAGAGCTATATACAGGTTCTCTAAGTTAATTATGTCTCAAATATGTTGTGACATCCGTAAGGTGTCTTTCGTTATGCCCGAAATGTGTTTAAACCCAAACTAGGCCCCGAAGGGGTAGTTTGGTCATTTAAAAGTTTATAAAAGTGTTTAAATAATAATCTGAGTTACAGGTCTGATGTAATCAGCAAATATACTCAATTTGCTAAGTTACATCAGTAGGTTAAAGCATGTATGTGAAACTTATTATTTTTAACCAAACTAGGCCCCGTAGGGGTATTTTGGTAATTTCACATAAGCCGAAAAGCTCAAAACCGAAGTCTGAGTTTATCAACCTTTGCTTACTGTTAAAATATGATAAGTTGCCTCTTATATCAGTAGGTATCAACCCGGGTATGTCCAATATGATTTTAAAACATACTATGCGTTAAAAACGCTAATTTAGGCGATTAAAGGCCATTACCGGGTTCGATACTTAAATCTGATATTTTTATATTTCCAGAAGGCTTAAAATAATTTATTTATCATAATTAATCAGTAGCAAAAGGTTTGGAATCGTTTAGATGTGTAAAACTCATTTTATGGCCCGTAAGGGCAAAACCGACAATTACCGAATTAAGCCTACGACTATGAGTTATGATCGGCCTAAAATTAATTAAAAATCTTTAAAAATCCTAAAATAATATATTATATCAGTGGGTAAAAGATTTGATACCAAAAAGTATGTTTAACTAGGCTATATGCTAATTACGCCATTATGTTAACATAAAGCATTAGTTTTGCGATAATGAGCATAACTCTTAATCTACAAGTCAAACTGATGTCAAACTTTGCATGCAAGTCTATATATCAGTAACAAAGGTTTCTACACTTTTACATTTTCATAAATCACGTTTTAAGGTAATAAGGGCATAACGGTCAACATATGAGCAATTAACGAAAACATGCATATTAATTGGGTAACTAGTGAACCATGGTGTATAATCACAGAGGGTTGTTCTAACATGTAACCTAGTCCAATTAGAGCTCTGAGGCATTTCTAAAATATGCCTAAACGGGTCAGAACTGAAAGTCAAAGTGAAAGTCAAACTATGTGACTTTCGGTTCCGAACCGGGTTTAAACAGGAAATAGTCGGGTTGAACAGGTTTGGACATGTTATTACACTAATTACTAAGTTATAACAATGATCAAACAGGTTATCTATGTTCTAGATAGCTAATTATGCAAAAATGACATTTTAAGCATTATGTTGACTTTTTAAGTAAAGGTTTGACCCGACATTTGACCTGGTTAGGATGGTGATCAGGGGAAACCCTTTTGGGGTTTTATTACCCACATAAATACCATCCTATAACTACTTCTACTTCGAGATATGACTGAGCCATTAGTGACTAATCTCGAAGTCAAACCGTAATTACGACGGTTTGACTTTTAGCTAATTAACTAAGCTAAAAGCAATTAGGGAAAGATTAGAATACTTACTGAGGTCCTATGCACGAGATATGATCACTAGGAAGCAAGCTTGAGCTCCAGAATGATCCACAAATGCAGGAGATGGTGTGAGAATGGTTGTGACATTGAAGGGCCTTATATAGTGGTTCCACACACCATAAATCTTTGACAACTAAGTCTATGAGTGCCCACAATCGATTGACATGTGTCCTAGGGGCTTAGGGGATGTTTTAGGGGCCAGGAGAAGTGGAAAAACGGGTAAAGGTCGCGCACAAAGCACTTGGCAGACAACAGCCCATGTTTTGCGGTTCTGGGCCACCCTCGCGTAGCGCGAGGGTCCCCTCGCATGGCGCGAGCCCCCCTGCAGATCAGATTTTTGATTTTGTTTGCTAATCAGTCCTTGGCTCTTCAAAACTCGGATAGGCACTGATTTCTTGTATGTTAAACCCTTATAATTGATCTACTAAGGCCTTAAAACATATACCCACTTTGCCAAGCCCCCGGGTAACTTTATCTTCACCCGAAAAGTCCTAACTTTCGACGTTTACGCTTTAACGCTTCGCACACGAATTTGATCATATCTTTCTCATACGTTAACGAAACTTTATGAAATTTAAATCGTGTATTCTCGTGAGCATAATTAATATTTACAAAGCTTCGGGTTTGTCAAAAGGTCACTCAGAGGTATAATTTAAACATGTCGACACATTTGGTCCCTGTAGTTTGAAATCTCTCACTTTTAGCTTCGTATGATCCATGATTTATTCGTTTGAAGGTATGAGCATCTTGTAGGGTTACAATACAATATATTTATTCACAGTTGACACTTAGAATACGTGTATTTACATACTTTCCACGTTTGTCAACTTTAGTCCTTTCATAATATTTCTTTCACACGTTTAAACTTTATGATACGTGTCAACATATTATAGGACGTGAATTTTCGAGGTGTTACACTTAATAGTATCACAGCTTGTCAATATAAAATCTAGCTCCTCCTGCAATGTCATTTCCTGGGTTTGCTTAGAGCCTTCTCCAATTTCCATCTTTTTCTGCCTAGAATCTTCCCCAATTTCCAATTCCATCTGTTTAGAACTTTCCCCAATTTCTATTTTGGTTTGCCTAAAACCTTCCCCAAACTCCATTTCCATTTGCCTAGAAATTTCTCCGAATTCCATTTCCATTTTCCTAAAACCTTCCCTGACTTCAATCCCCTTTCCTTTATCTAAGGGATTTTCTATTTTAGGAAGTCTCTTGGCTGGCTTTCTCTTACGTACCCGCCTTCCCCATACAAATCTCTTTCTTTTCTTAGGTTTTGGCTTTTCCAGAGGTGGAGCGTTGAATTCCATAGGTTCTTCTATATCAGGGATATACCTATTGAAATCTCTGGAAACCTCTATTTTCACCGGATAGAGATTTAGATTTTGAAGGGCTTCAGACAAGTCACTCATGCTGTTTAGCATATATGCAAAATACACAAATATTGCTAAGTTAAAATTTTATAATAAAATTTCATAAATAACCTTTAAATATTATTTCATACCGTGTAACTAATTTAACACAAAGACAACTGATAATTAAAACATATTAAGTTTTATTATAAACTTATTTATTTACTGGGTAAAGCTTCTGGCTTGTAGATGATAAGGGTGCTAAAACTTGAGTCAAAGTATTTAAAGATTTGCATTTATTGCTACAGTGGCTAGCATATAGAGATCTGCCCATTTTTCATCTAACTTGTCTTCCCATGGTGGGTTACTGCCTAGTTCTTGGGTTTTCTGATTAACTCTCTTTTCTTTTGGTTGTAATTTCTTTAATTTCTCCTGACTTTTCCTAATAATCAAACTTCTTTTATTAGGAGAAAGTGGTTTCTCATATTGTGTCTTTCGGACAAATATTCCTTCTTCAGGATTTGCATAGGGTTTTGAGGAATTTGTTTGGGATGAACTTCCCTTCTCGTTTGATGACCTATCTAATTTAAGATAGATGTTTGAAAGCTTTTGCTTACCCATATTGTAACTAACAAATAGTCAGCTAATAAACACATAATCACATACTGGTAATCAGAAAAATTTAAGTATTTCTAAATACTTAATTAGCTTAACTCAGTGGCTCTGATACCACCTTTTTCTGTCACGGCCCCCGACCCGGTTTGACCCGTTTCAGGAGCCGCGGGACAGAAAATCCCGTGGTATTTATTTAATTGAGTTTAACAGCAGAAGATTTTAACATGATCTTTTAAAAACTAAAATTTCCCGATTATTTCATTTCACAATTCGGGAGAAAAAACCGGTAATTTTACAATCATATGATTTCACTGAGAAATCTTTATTTTACAAAACATGTTTCTTTATTTTATAACTTTGAAAATAAACATGATTTTGAAAGTAATTTGGTAAAAAGAGAATGACTCACATTGTAGATTTAACACGAGCAGAGTCTAGTTTATGAATTAGCCTTGTTAACCTAGTTTAAATAACAATGCACACAAAACTAGGTTAGTAACTAATACAGTATTTACGATAACTCACGAGATCAAACCCTCACAACGAATGACAAAGTGCAATACTTAAACATCCATCGAATTCACGACGAATGACAAAGCATAACCCTAATGTGGGCAGCACTTAAACATCCATTGGATAGTTTAATAGATCGGACATTGAATCGTAGCAGCGATCGAGTTATTACCATGTATTGCGGCAGCACTTCGTGAATCGCGTGTGTTTTAGGACTGTTTCTATAATATCTCAGCGTATATTTTGAGTTTTAACGTCGTTCAAGTGCCAGAATTCAAGTCCCGAAGCCTACTACTTATACCTGAAAAACCGCCCCCCTCGCGTGGCGCGAGGGGGTGTCGCGTGGCGCGAGGGGTTACCCCCTACCATAGGGTAGCCCCGTGTAATTGTAGGCTTGCTGAGTTGGTCTCGCGTTAAAATTCAATTCACACGTAAAACTGTGTGGATAATACTAACAGAATTTACCCCCCCAGAGTTTTAGAGGCCCTGATCCTGATTCCGATTATTCTGAAAATTTTAGGGTTTATGCAGAATCACTTGGGTTTCTCAATTAGGGTTTCCTATTGGACAATTAATATAATAATAGGACTTTTTAAGGAGAGTTGTTACAATGGTCCAGTTCCCTTTTTCTTGAAATTATTACGGTTACCCATAGGGAATCCATGGGTAATCTTTTGGGCCACTTCCTTTTTCCGGTTTTCTTCTCTTGTGCGTATTAGCCCGTCAGTTAGGGTGTTAGCTAATTCCACAGCATCGTCAATAGTGCGAGGTCTCGCAGCTTTAACGATATCACGGATTTTGCCAATCAATCCCCAAATATAACGAGAAATAAGTACCGGCTCTGGCGAAGCCAGGGTTGGTACCACTCTAGCATATTCGAAGAATATCGAAGTATACCCTCGACAATCTACATCCACCATCCGGTGGTTCAGAAATTTATTCGCCATTTGTTCTTTCTCATATTCGGGACAGAATTTTCTCTCCACTAGCCGCTTAAATTCTTCCCAACTCATGGCATAGGCCACATCGCTTCCCTTGGCTTGTAGTACTGTATTCCACCATTCTAGCGCCCCTTCTTTAAAAAGATGCGACGCGTACATGACCTTGTCTTCCTCAGCACATTTACTTATTTTAATTACCGCTTCAGTTTTCTCTAACCAACGCAATGCAGCTATCGCCCCCTCGTTGCCTGCAAATTCAACTGGTTTACAGGCAAGAAATTCCTTATAAGTGCAACCAGTCGTTGCAACTTTCATTATCTTAAGGAGTGGGGCTTGCATTCCATTGTTGTCATTATTAGTATGGTTCCCGCCTCCGTTTACGCTATTACTGAAGTTGTCTTCAGGAGTACGTTTGCTAGGAATAATTTGTTGAGGTTCAACTGGATTCCGAGCAGCAGCAAGGATTGCTGGAATAACATTGGCTATTCCCTGAGCAACGATATTCTCTATATCTTGCCTATTCAGAAATTGATCTTCATTGTTTTGCTCGGATTGGTTAACCTCGTTAACTTGTTCATTACCAGCGTGTGCTATCTAGTAATTAATATATATATAAGTTATTAGCATAAAATAATCAATAACCAAACATAACAAAGCAATCTGTAACACCCGTCTAATTACTACTTGAATTTAATACAAATTTACATGATTTTATATAAAAGATGTCCAAATTAAAACATAAGTTACCAACACAAAGTTCTAAGTATCCATAACTAGTCAACCACCGACTAGTTTAAACGATCATGACATGATTAACAAATCATTTACATCAAAAATATTGTTTAGACGAAGACATCCCAAAAGTATTGTTTAAACATAAGCTAAGTTAACGCGGAAGCTTGTAAGTTATGTTCGGTTCTTCAAAAGACTTGCTCGATCGCCATCCGGATAGTTCCTTTAATACCTAAGGTCAAAACCACTTCAAATGTTAGTTTTGACATTTATATGAAGTGTATAAACAAGTCCCAAGCATTAAATCATGCAAAAATAAAATAAAATTAAAATTCGCCCTGTCGCGTGTCGCGACGGGTCTTCGTGTGGTGCGGGGGGAATGGTTTTCCAGCAGGTCCAGTTTTGTGACCTGCACCTGCTGCAAGTTCCGGAAATTCAGATTTTCGACTTAAAATGCTCATAACTTTTCACTCGGTGGTCCGTTTTAGGTGATTCTTTTTCCTATACGTCTGTAAATTCATTACAGACGTGCCTATTACAATTATTATACCAAAAATTTGGTTTACAGGCCGAACGACTAAAAGTCACTTATGCATTATTCGACCCATTCAAGTTACACTCATTTTACTACCTTTTTAATAGTAAACATAGGGAGCTTTATACCCGACTTCCGGGGCTTATTATCACCAGCATTTTATTACCAAACTTATGGTTTCATGCTCGTATGATTGTAACCGCATATGCTAGCTATTAATAACTCTAACGCTACTATTACACCATTATTCAACCCGTTTGGCTCATCTACGGAATCCTCCATTATGATGACTACCAAACGACTTCTAACCGATTCCTAACCAATTATTTCAAATAATGAACGTTGTCGTTCAATCAACACAACCTTTATTCTACAACGCAACTAAACATACTTTAGATATCAAATTACTCAATGTAACGAATCAAGTTACATACCTTTAGTGCACGCCCTTCAAACGCAAGTCGCCACCGGCTTGTCCGCTTGGAGCTCCGGTATCCTTTCCTATAGAGTTCAACCAAGACATGTTTAGAACTCTTTTCAATTCATAGTTCGCATATTTTGCCGATACATCACAATCATGCGGTTTAACTTAAATTTTCAGATTTAAGCCTTCTTTGAGGCATTTATGCAAACACTTTAAGGGTAGAAATTTACACGATATATTATCAAGTTCATAACTTGTCATATAGCCCTAAATTTTCATCAATCAACTACCTTACATGAACTTTAGCCTTTAGAATTCTGAAATCACTTCACATAAGTCAAATATTACTAGAACAACCACTATAATCCTAGTATTTATCAGGTTTCACAAAACCGACTTATCACCTTTAATGGTGATTATGAATTTCACAAGAAATAGGCACAATCTCATCAAGTAAATGGACTAGGGTTTGTCCCTAGACATTATTTCATCCCAAATAGCTAACATGCAATCATCAATTCGAATTTTCTATGTTCATTCAGAAATTTAGATGAGAATTTTCTACAAAATTCACATACCTTATGATCCCTTTCACTGAGGTAATCACTAATCTATGTTCGGATTTTGATTTGGGACTGAAATTGGCCTTCAATCCATGAGTTTTGTGAATGTTAGGGTTTTGAAGAACCTTGGTCGCTTCCCCCTTGTCTGGTTCGACCTCAACCCACGCCCCTAAGTGAGTTTTGAGTTTTAATTTTTTTTGTTTTAATAATATTAGTTTCGGTTTACACCCCTTTGGCCCCTCAACTATCATTTGGTTCTTGTTTTAGCTTTTTAACCCATTTATAAGTCACTAAAAGACTTTTACCTAACTAGGTTATTTTAATCCTAGCTAGTTTACTTGTTTATTTATCAGCATCATATTTAAAAGAGTAAATTACACAGATTGTCCTTTAATTACACCCTAAATTGCAGTCCCTGCCCTTTCCCTTTAATTTGTGCAGGCCATGTCCTTTAAATAACAAATTTGCACACTCCTTGTCCTTTGCTCCAAACCCCATCCAACAACCCAGTTAAATGCACCCATGTGCCTCTCACATGATGGGTAAAATTGTAATTAGCCCTCCACCTACCCTTAAAAACCCCAGGAGTCTTCTTCCTCCCCACATAAATTAGGGTTTCGATTTCTTCATCAACTATAAACACTCTCACATAAATTCAGTTTCCTCATCAAACTATAAACACGAAATCATGGTTTATTGCAGATGTGGTAGTTTGATAACCTGATATATCCTTTATACCAAATGATTTCCAAAGCTACGGTACAATTAGTGCTCACAAAATACCCATACAAGTGGGCAAAATTTGATACTCTCTTTGACTTCTTGTTTGATTTGTCCAGTAACAGCTCTAGCCTATGACAATCTTTCATCCTAGTTGCGTGTGTTGTTCCTGTTTTGTGTTCTTATTGTTGTTGGTGTTTGACTTATTTTTATGCTCTTCGAATCAAGGGTTTTGAACTTTTTCCGATTCTCCTGCTCTTCTTTGATTACTGCAGATTCCTCTTTATCCACTGTTTCAGTTTTCTCTTTTCCTGGAATCTAGGGTATCATCAAGTCACAGTTTTTGATATCATATAGCACTTTTTGTCAATACAGCAGGTTGTCTATCTTATTTGTGTAGATAAAGCTAAAAGCAGTGATAATGTGTTCATTAAAGTTAAAAGCATTACTTACATGACAATTTTCAGCATAATTGGATGATTGGCTGCAAGTTTGACCAAAATCATTGACTACCGGACTGTTTCTATTAAGCGGTTACATCACTGTAATGTGAGGAAGTGTTTATAGTTATGAAGAAATCGAAACCCTAATTTATGTGGGGAGGAAGAAGACTTCTGGGGTTTTTAATGGGGTTTTTAAGGGTAGGTGAAGGGTTAATTACAATTTTACCCATCATGTGAGAGGCACATGGGTGCATTTAACCGGGTTGTTGGATGGGGTTTGGAGCAAAGGACAAGGAGTGTGCAAATTTGTTATTTAAAGGACATGGCCTGCACAAATTAAAGGGAAAGGGCAGGGACTGCAATTTAGGGTGTAATTAAAGGACAATCTGTGTAATTTACTCTATTTAAAATAAACGATTCGCATTTTCGGGGTGTTACACAATCACATGTAATCATATCAATATGTATAGTCAAAATTGTCGATTTTTTATATTTTATATATTATAATAGGCATCCGTACACACTGGTTATCTTACAAAAGTTTTATTTTTAGTTATTTAACATAGTTATATTCTATTATTATATTATTATTAAACACATATTCCTACCACCACATAACCACAGTCACACCATCCCCGTCAGCTGGCATCTTAGAAACAATGTTCCCTCTCGTCGTATTTTCAGGAGATCTGTTCTCCCACCTCCCGGATTCGATTCCCTGCATCCATCAGCTTCTCGCCAAAATGGCGGCGTTCAGCCAAGTTCTCATTGCTCATCGGTGGGTTTGGTGCAGGCTCTGGGTTAAATTGAGGGAAAAGGTATAAGGGTTATTTAAGAGATTCTGGAACTGCCAGTCATTGGTCCACCATTCTTCCATTTCTCCTAAAGGTCGGGTGTTGACAAGGGGATCTGGGATGGCCGGTTCCAAATTCACTGGGAGTTGGGTTTCAGCAGGATAAGTAAAGAGGTTTTCATTGACAGGCTTAAGGATATCACAGTCTGCCAGATTACGATCCAACTCCTCCCATAATGGCATTTCCTGGTCTTACCTGGAACTTTCTCCGATCTCTATTCTCTTGCCTTTATCCATTGGATCCTCCGTCTTTATAACTTTTCATGTCACTGGTTTTCTCCTACGCACACGTCTCCAGCCCACAATTCTTCTTCTCTTCTTTGGCTTGGGTTTCTCCGGAGGCTGGGCTTGAAATTTCATAGGTTCCTCAACATCGGCACAATAACCGGTAAAGTCTCTAGAAACTTCCACATTAACAAAATAGAGATTGAGATTCTGAAGAGCTTCAGACAACTCATTCATGTTGTTTAGCAGATATGAAGAAACACACAAAATTCTAGGTTAAATTTTGTAAATCGAATAATCACAGAAAGGCAATCAAAAATTTAAGTATTAATTACAATATCTAATATATTTATACAAATAGATTGATTAAAACAAAATATTGCGATTTATATATATATATATATATATTTATTACAAATTACAACTGAAATTTAAAATATACTAGGGATAATTTATTTTAGTTTATCTTTTCTTACTAAGTCGTTTATCTATTGGGCAAGTTTCTTCAAAGTTTCTGGCTTATGGATGATATGGGTGCTAGGACTGGGTCAGGGTGTTGACAGTTTAATTTAATTAAAAGTTAACAGTTACTACTGTAATGGCTAACATATAGAGATTTGCCCATAGTTCGTCTAATTCATCTTCCCATGGTGGGTTATCACCTGTTTCCTGAGTCTCCCTATTACTTATCACTTCTTTTGTTTGTGACTTCCTCATTTTCTCTTGACTTTTTCTAATAATCCAACTTATTTTCTTAATAGTAAGTGGTTTTTCAAACTGTGCCTTACGAACAAATATTCCTTCCTCAGTATCTGCTGAGTATCTTGAGGAATTTGATTGAAATGAGGTTCCTTATCTTTTGGTGAACAATCTAATTGACGACAGATGTCCGAAATTCTTTGCTTACACATACTGTAACTAACAAGTAGTCAATTAACAAAATACATAATCACAAGATGGTAATTAGGAAAATTAAGTATTTCTAAATGCTTAATTGGCTTAAATCAGTGGCTCTGATACCACATTTTTCTGTCACGGCCCCAGTCCCGGTTTTACCCGGTCCAGGAGCCGCGGGACAGAAACCCGTGGTATTTATTAATTGAGTTGACAACTGAAGATTTTACAGGATCTTTTAAAACTTGAAATGCCCGATTATTTTATTTCATAATTCGGGATAAACCCCGTACTTTACAATAGAGGAATTTCACAAGGAAATTCCCCGATTTACAAAACATGTTTATTTGTTTAACTGAGCCACTACTTCAAGCTTTGTTAGTGCTCCGTAGCACTTTTCCTTGGTTCACAGTAGTCACCTGAAACATGTTTTGAAAATATTTTATCAGCGGGGAAATACTGGCGAGTCATTCAAATTTGATAAAACGACACATAGTTATAAATTACAGCATAAGAGCGATTACAATGGCTTCTATCTTATTTTTATCTGACGCCGTGTCACCTCCTGGTGACGATGGTCATACCACTATTGGGTCCTTTCACCCAAGTAGTGATGATTATCACTGTTAGGATTTATTAGCCTAACCGTGAGAAATTTAGTAATGTGCACAATACCCCACTAGCCAGTGATTCAAGATAACCACGACTTAATCCCTGTAATTATAACTTTGAAAATAGTTGGAGTATTTGTAAAATACTTTTAATAAAAAGAGAATGACTCACATTGCAGATTTAAACGGGCAGAGTTTAGCCTACTGATTAGCCTTGTAACCTAATTTAAATAACAATGCACACGAACTAGGTCAGTAACTAATACAGCATTTACGATAACTCATGAGATTATAACCCTCACAACGAATGACAAAGTGCAATACTTAAACATCCATCGAATTTACGACGAATAACAAAGTATGGCCCTAATATGGGCAGCACTTAAACATCCATCAGATAGTTTCAATCGATCGGACTTTGAATCGTAGCAGCGATCGAGTTAATACCCTGTAATGTAGCAGCGCCTTGCTATTTTGAAAGTGAAATTCGAGCAGTAGAACTTCGATTTTGTTTAAAATTTTCGACACAGATGAACAGGCCATGCGACAAGCAATTTATAGCTGAAATTTGGGGTTTACGCGGCCCGCGTAAGCCCCCTCTTAATATTACGCGGCCCGCGAGGGCCATCTATGCGTAGACTAGGGCATCCGTGTCATACCTAGGTCTGCCACGTGGCCCTGAACGCTTATCCGGTCAACCATACTTTGACACGGCCCGCGTAAGCTTCTCTTATGGCTTACGTGGCCCGCCTGAAACCCAAAAACTTTGATTTCTTGATTTTTCATACACAGTAGGGTTTCAGGGGTCCGGGTTTTTACTTATGGGTCGTTTTGGAACATTTTTGAAGGTCCTTACACTTGAAAAGCATCCCAGGACCCTCATCTAGTGAGAACACAATACTTGTCTGAGATGAACCTGCTGCACATAAACAACTAAACCTGCTACACATAAACAACTAAACCTGCTGCCTATAACCTGCTGCACATAAACAACATTTTGATCCATAAAACCTACACATAAAACCTGCTGAGGGGGAAGTTCAAACATACCTGCTGATCAATCTGCTGATCAAGCATATATTAATGTTTGGCAATCTCCTGATCAATCTGCT
Organism: Helianthus tuberosus; assembly: GCA_030545235.1. NCBI lineage: Eukaryota > Viridiplantae > Streptophyta > Magnoliopsida > Asterales > Asteraceae > Helianthus > Helianthus tuberosus. The sequence goes on from CM060362.1 coordinate 11,470,876, forward strand.
GATCAAGCTACCAACATTGACCTAGATTAGCTAAGTACTTGGTAACCAAGCTAACAACATACCCAAAATCATCATTTTACACAAAATGCATAAAGGATTCCAACAACACTGCATAAAGGTAACCAAGCTAACAACACACCCAAAAACATCATCATCATTTTAGACCAATGTTGTAAAAGTCGCTAGGCGGTCCCTAGTCGGCCGACTGGGGAGTTGGGAGTAATCGTAGTACTCGAAGAGTATTCGGGGAGTACGCGGACATGGTAACTATAAAGAAAATTAATTGTTATATATTATATATATGTTAAAATAAGCATAATTCATGTCAACTGAGTATAATTTAAAATGAAACATGTTTAAAGTTCAAATATTCTGAATACAAGTCCGACTAGTCTGAGTACAAGGTCGAGTAGTCCGACTACAAGGTCGAGTAGTCTGAGTACAAGGCCGAGTAGGCCGATTTTGACTAATTTAAAGTCAACAACCCACGTTGATCACCTAGACCGACTAGGCCGACTCTTTCCGACTACGTCCGACTAGGCGCCGACTAGGCGCCGAGTTTGACCGAGGCCGACTAATTGAGTCCGCCTAGGAGGAAGTCGCCTCGGAGGGGTTCCGAGGACCGAGTACTAGCCGAGTACTCGGCCTTGGATTCCGACTTTTACAACACTGTTTTAGACAATATGCATGTTTAACCTACATATACATAAAGGCTTCAATTAAGTTAAGTTAACCTACATATTACACAAAAGCTAAATAACTACTAGAGTAAACATCCGCTCAACTCTCCGGTGGATAATGGAAGTTGAGGACAGGCCTACCAAACATGGAGGCCACCAGGTGGACCACCACTGATGAGCTTGATAGGCTCATCGTCAGGTCAACTGTAAAAAAAACACCAAACATCACAAAATTAACATGTAAATCAGACTCAATCAAACTAATTGTTAATACCATGTTTAACATGAGACTCAATCAGACACAAATCTGACCCTAACCTTATTTATAACATGATAATAACTAACAGTGACACAAATCCGACCCTGATTAACTAACATTGGGCGATTGTACCTGCCGTGTGGCGGATGACATAGCGGATCAGCCAACAAAGAAGCGGTATTATAGCGGAAGGTCTGAAGGTGGTGTCGCCGGAGGAGGTGGTGTCGCCGGAGAAGGTGGTGTCGCCGGAGAAGGTGTGTCGCCGGAGGTTGATCGATTGTAGGAGGAGTGGAGGATCGGTGGGAAGGTGGGGGGGGGGTAAATGTGCTTTCATATGTTACTTATAGGGTCTTGTATTGAAGAAGCTACACAATGGTTTGGCAAAATTACCTTTTTACCCTTTGACCTTCACATTGTTATGTTGACTGTTAAGCAAAATTGACGCCGGGGGTAAATGTGCGACATAACCCCAACGTTGGGGGGTAAAATTGCAATTATTTCGTTAGAGGGGGTCAGAGTGCCAATTGGCCTAAACCACAGGGGGTAAAATTGCAGTTTTCTCTTAGTTTTATTTAGATTAGAAATGTATTTCACAAAGTACCATACATAGATAGTCTCAGTGCGGATCCAGAAAATTTGTCAAGGGGGTTCCTTTTGGTAGATTTTCACTAATTCTCACTAATTTATTCCAAATCATCTAAGGTTTCCACTCTTTTTTCCAAACCGAGGGGGTTCCTGGGAACCCTGGAACCACTGAATCCGCCACCAACCAATGTTTACGGTTTGGTTTAGTCTATTTTGACAAAATATGACAAAACTGCCAACTACAGTTTAGGAATGATAAACCAGAATCCGGAGAGGTTTAATGGGTCAGCCAAACGGGTAAGTTTACGTTTTGAATTATTTATTTTTTAATCCAAAATTACTAGTTCTATTTAAAGTTTTTAAAAAGATAAACATGGTTCTCGATTATTATTACACACACATAAAACTACATATTTCGAAAATAATAGATGTATAAATAACAAAGGTAAAGCGACCAATTTTAAGTTTTATACTGGACTGGACTATTAAACTGCTAAATCTTCAAAACCCAACCGGTCAAATCTCAAACCGACTAAGGGGTTGTTTGTTTACCTCTTAATGAGGCTTGGTTCAGACCTCTTACTGGTTCAACACTTAATGGTTCAGAGTGTTTGTTTCGCGAGAAGATGCCTGAATGATTCAGACATTTATAATCATACTGGGTCTGAAAAGTTAAGACCTCTAATCTGAATTGGTCAGACATTTGCCTCTGAACGGTTAAGCATTATACTGGCTCTTAATGGTTTAGACCTCTTATTGGTTAGCACTTAACCATTCAGAAGTTGTCAAGCGACCCCTAAACTTTGGTTGATAATCAATTTTAACGATTTATAAACACCCTGCTAAATCAATACCGGACAAAGATTCAAAATTCTTGTTGGAAAGTTTCAAACACTCATACTTTGGGGGTGTTTGGAATTCCTTTTAAAAGTGACTTCTGAAGCCCAGAAGGACTTTTGAGATGAAAAGGAATCCCAAACATCATTTGAGAAGTGCTTTTGATGTCAAAAGGAATCCCAAACACCATAAAAAAAGGACTTCTGGTGCTGATTATGCCTTCAAAAAGGAGTTTTTGAGAAGTGAAGATTTCTTACTTATTGATGTTGAGAAGGACTTCTTGAGAAGGAGAAGTTGAAAAGGAATCCCAAACACCCCCTTTAAATCTTTAAGATTAAAGAATAAAAAAAGGATCAAGCTTTTAACTCTTTAAGATTAAAGAATAAAAAAAGGGTCCTAATAATCCCACATGGTAAATCTTATTCTCACATGGTGTATACGGGCCGTATAAGGTTATACGGCCGTATAGAATAAAATGAACTGACAAAACAGTCTTTGTCAGTTTATTTTAAATGTATACGGGCCGTATAACCTTATACTGCCCGTATACACCATGTGAGATAAGCTTTTAGGGTGGCCGTATATAATGCTCGTATAATGTTATACGGCCCGTATACATTTGGTCGTATAACATTATATTGCTCGTATATTGTTATACGGCTCGTATACATTGGTCGTATAACATTATATTGCTCGTATACAAATTGTATACGGCTCGTATAATGTTATACTGGCCGTATACATGTAAAACAAAAAAAAACATTCCATTGCATTTATTTTTGTGCAACAACATTCTATACGGCCGTATAATGTTATACGGCCCGTATACACCTAGGAATGTGAAAATAAGAAAATAGGGGGTGTGGAAATAAGGGGACCCTAAGACTAAAGGGTATGGTGAGGATGGGCTTGGAGGGGATGAGCCGCCACGTAGGCGCCACGTAGGATCGGCTCGTGGGGGATGAACCTAGGGGGTGGGGGATGAACCCCTTTATATATATATATGTATGTATGTATAGATGTATGTGTGATAAGGAGAGAGGAGAGAGGCCGGCTGAATCGGTTCGTGGGAGCCGTTTGGGCCTGAGGGGGATGGTGTGGGGGACCGGCGCTGGTCCAAGCCGGGGCTAGCCGGCCCCCATACCCTTTAGTCTAAAAAAAACTATAAATTTTGAAAACAAAGGTCAAAGCCAGATCTCTGAACACACAACACATTCCCATTTATGAAGGGGTAAATTTATTAGACAATTATTATGCAATAAATTGAAGGTCATGATTGATATATAAAAAACTAATAAAAAAAAATTAAAAAAAAAATGGACACCAGCTGTTCTAGTCTCATCTTCAGAAAGTTCCAACTTTTACTCATACTCTCTCACAGTCACACTCTCACTGCTTTGTAATGTGGCTTTGGATTCTCTCTTAGATTTCATCTTCTTGTTCTTCATTTGGTGCTGATAAAGAACTTCAAAAGCACAACTTTCTTGGTTGGTGAGTTCAAAAGTTAGGGTACAGGTAGTTACTCTTTTGTTTAAAGGGTTTTTAAATATGGGTTTCTTGAAATCTTGAATTTTAATGTCTTTGATCTTACAGAAATCAATGTGTAGGTGTTTTGTGAATAAATATTTGTGTGCTCAATTGGGTATTGTGTGGGTTTCTTGAAATCTTGAATTTTGTATTGAAATCTTGAATTTTGGTGTGTTTTTAATCTTTCTGAAGTCAATGTGCAAGTGTTGTGTGGATAAAGATTTGTGTGCTCAATTGGGTATTTTGTGGGTTACTTGAAATCTTGAATTTTGTATTGGGTATTTTGTGGGTTTCTTGAAATCTTGAATCTTGTATTGAAATCTTGAATTTTGGTGTTTTTAACCTTTCTGAAATCAATGTGCAAGTGTTGTGTGGATAAAGATTTGTGCTCAGTTGGGTATTTTGTGGGTTTCTTGAAATTTTGAATTTTGATGAAATCTATTTGCAGGTGGTGTTTGGATAAAGATTTGAGCTCATTAGGGCATTTTGAGGTAAAGATTGAGCTGATCTGGCAGAATTTACATAAAAACCCTAAAAGTTTTGTTCTTTTTGGATAAAAGTTTCATATTATGCTGTTTTTTTGTTCAATTAAGTACATTGAGCCCCCATTTTGCTACATTTGTTGTTTAGGGTTAATGGAATTCTTCTTAATTTGAAGTAATGTGCTAATGTCTGCTGATTTAAATGTATATTAGCTACAAAAGAATTCAAGATTTACCTTTTATGTCTGCTAATTAAATTGGGAATGTGGGTTTCTTGAAATCTTGAATTTTGTTTTCTTTAATCTTACTAAAATCAAATTGTTGTGTGAATAAAGATTTGAGCTCCATTGGGCTTTTTGAGGTAAAGATTTAACTGATCTAGCAAAATTTATATAAAACCCTCAAAGTTTTGTTCTTTTAGGGTATTTGAAAAGTAATAATCCAAGTTTCTAATCATGTTCTGTTGTTTTTTGCTAAAATGTTGCTTAGCGTATATCAAATTGTTCTTGAATTGATGTAATCTGTTAATGTCTACCATTTCAAATCTATATTAGCTACATAAAACCATGCGTAGTGGAAGACACCCCACCCTTGGGCGTTTACGCCATGTGGCGGTCCAGTCAGCAAGGGGGCTTTATGGGGCGTTTTTTAAAAGGGGTGTAGTGGGGATGTGGGCATTATGTTAAAAGGAAGAATGCATGTGATTGGGCAAGAAAACAAGAATGCATGTGATTGGCCAAAGAATTGGAAGTTGGGCGTTGATTAAAGAACGCTGGAGACCAAATTTGCCTCAAAAACGCCCCGGGGGGGCGGTGGGTTCGGCGTGGTGGGGCGTTTTGTTATAAAAAAAGCCCAAAAACGGACGACTATGGGTGGTCTAACCTTTTCAACATTTACCTTCACTGTCAATTCAATGAGTTTATGTTTAGTAATTCTTAACCGTTGCTCTATGCGCTAACTAAAGTCAAATATACAGATTTTGACCATTAATCTTGACTTTCAGGAGAGAAGACTCTTGGTCAAACTTCTAGTCAAACCGTTTTGGAACGATGAGGCGTGAAATCTTGTTCGGATGTCTTCTGCTTATGTTTGGAAGTTTGTCCATTGCATTAGGTAATGTCAACTGTTCTCTTGACTCCCTTTGACTTTGACTTTCAGGTCAAACTAAACTCGATGCAGTATACAAATCATACTAAAGTCTTGAAACTGCAGGTGCTTTTGTCGGAATAAACATCGGCACTGATCTTTTAAACCTACCATCACCAGAACAAGTGGTGGCAATCCTTCGATCCCATCAAATAACACACGTGCGTCTTTTTGATGCCGATAATCATCTCCTCAGCGCACTTTCCGAGACCGAAATCGAAGTGATGATCAGCGTAACAAACGAAGAAGTTTTAAGAATCGGACAATCACCGGCGGCAGCCGCCGCTTGGATCAACAAAAACGTTGCAGCCTTCGTACCCTCCACCAACATCACCGCCATAGCCGTCGGTAGCGAAGTTCTTTCCACAATCCCGTACGCTGCACCGGTTATGGTTCCCGCCATGAAAAACCTTCACAAATCGTTAGTTTCGTCAAACCTGAATTCGCAAGTCAAAGTGTCGACCCCGCTATCTATGGATTTAATCCCGAAACCATTCCCGCCATCTGCCGCGACTTTCAACTCTTCATGGGACTCGATAATTTCTGGCGTTCTCGACTTTTTGAAATCCACCGACTCCTTTTTCATGTTAAATGCTTACCCGTACTTCGGTTACGTACAAAGCAGCGGTATATTTCCGATCGAGTACGCGCTTTTCCAACCGTTGCCACTGGTCAAACAAATAGTTGACCCGAACACACTCTTCCATTACGACAGCATGTTTGACGCTATGGTGGATGCTACTTATAACTCCATATCAGCTTATAACCTTTCCGTAATTCCAATCGTCGTAACTGAAACCGGTTGGCCATGGGCCGGTGGCGCAAACGAACAAGACGCCACCGTGGAAAACGCCGAGACGTTTAACAACAATTTGATTAAACGTGTACTAAACGGTTCCGGCCCGCCTAGCCAGCCCGCAATACCGATGAACACTTACATTTACGAGCTGTTTAACGAAGACAAGAAGCCCGGACCGTTATCTGAAAAAAGCTATGGTGTGTATTTTAGCAACGGGAGTTCTGTTTATACGTTTAGTTTGGATACATCTGGTGGGGCCACCGCGAATGCTTCGGGCGGGTTTTGTGTTGCGAAAAAAGGAGCTGATACCAGTAGCTTGCAAGATGGGCTGAATTGGGCTTGTGGGCCGGGCCAGGCTAACTGTAGTGCTATTCAATCGGGCCAGCCATGTTATATGCCTGATACGATCGAAAACCATGCTTCTTATGCTTATAATGATTATTATCAGAAAATGCGTAGCGTGGGTGGAACCTGCGACTTTGGTGGTACTGCGATGATAACCACGGTCGACCCTAGTACGTGCAACCTGCCTGTTTTCTTTTCTTTTACTTATTTATCTATTTTTGAGTTAACTGTCATTTTCGTCCATGTGGTTCATCCAGTTACGCCAGTCGAGTTGTACCATTTTCTACTCTGACATCCTTGAAACATGCGAGTTCCGTCCAAAAACTTAACGTCTGTTAAAACCTGCCATTTAATGAAGGGTAAAAACGTCATTTTTCTTTTTCTTTCTCTTTCTCTCTTAAACCCTATTAATAGGGTTTTAAAAAAAGGAGGAATGAAAAAAGGAAGATGACGGTTTTACCCTCATTAACCAGTAGGTTTTAACAGGCGTTAGTTTTTTGAACGGAACTGGCATGTTTCGAGAATGTCAGGGATGGAAATGGTACAAATTTGAAATTTGGTCTAGACTGGCATAATTGGACAAATCAAAGGGACAGAAATGGCAGTTAACTCTTTATTTTTTTTTGTATTATGTATGTCGACAAAACGCTTTTAATTTTGTCTTAATTTTTCAGGTAACGGGTCATGCATATTTACAGGAAGGTAAGATTATGAACCTATAGAACAGTTTTCTTATTCGGTAACCGTGAGACCCGTTAGGGAAAACTCACGGGCCCACCAATACCTTGCTAACAAGTGGGACCAGGTAAAGCGCAACTTATGTTGCGCTGGATTCAAACATGAACAGTTTTATTTATTCCATTTAAAACCCGTTTGTATTTGAATGCTGACATGTAAATCGGTTTGTGAACAGTACAAACTCGAGCATCGGTGGAACGCTAACACCTGCGTTTGGACCAGAAGGGCCACCTGGAAATGCATCACCGGGTCAACTTCTTGACATCGTGGTTTTGCTTTTGGCAACGCTTGTATTGTTGATTGTGTAGATTTTCGGCGGTTTTGTAGAGCTGATGTTTGTGCGCTTAGCGTTTTGAATGCCGAGTGTTTGGAACATCATGGAATTAGAGGAATTTTTATTATTCTAGAGTAAATTGGTAAAGATTTGGGTTTGATTGCCAAATCTTGGGTTATTTTTTGTTGTTGGTTTGCAAAGGTGTGAGTTTATGAGGCTCATAGTTGGAGTAGTTGTCATTTATGGGAGTATATGCTTGTACATGCCATTGGTTTGGTTGGTTTTGTACTTGTGTATGTAATAAAATTTTCTTTTAAGTTCAAATAACCCCTTATTTATCTTAAATTCAGGTATGTTTGATATATAATGATATTGGTGGTGTTGATATATTACGCCTCGCTTGCGGTATGTGCATATAATGTATATATGTGTAGGTCATTGGGGGGCAAAAGTGAAAGTGCATTAATTTTAACGCTATTTTACTAATTTCGTGAAAATAACGTTAAAAGCTAAGGACGTTGATCATGCATCATATGGTGGCGTTGATAGCTGAAAGACAGAAGGGTACATGAACTAATCTGTCTTTTGTCCCGATTACTGTGTGTTATGTGCCTTATGTCCAAGGCTTGATGCAAAACTACTATCGAGCCAGGGGTCTCATTGGAAGCAGCCTCTCTATTCCTACGGTGTAGAGGTAAGGTTGTCTACATCTTACCCTCTTCAAACCCTACCTTTGCTTTGCTATTGGTGGGATTTACTGAGTATGATGATCATGATGGTGGTGGTGTTATTGATATATAGGATTGCCTTGGAATATACAAATTTTTCTCACTTTATACCAAAAATTGTTGTTTGAGGCTTTGAGCTACACAATGTTAAACCAGGGATAGTGAAATAAGTAAAAAGTGTAAAAGTTTCTGTGTCACGTAGATAGTGAGGATTTAACCTATCCACCTTTTCTTTTCTTTTTATTCATATGGGTGTAGTGTTTAACTAAAACTGAATTAAAGAAAAATAATAAAAAAATGTGTGATTAGAGTTGGACTCCATCTCTCACACTCTTCACGCCCGCAAAGGGAATGACAGAGAGCCCCTTTGGCGCCCCCATATAACAACCCAGAGTGGTGTTAATGCCCCGTCAACTGACGGCAAGGTGATGTGACATGGGATGCTAGCCCACTAGACTTGGTCTATATATATTATAAGATATTTGTGATGTATATTTTCTTAAAAAGTGAGTTATATATGTATATTACAAAATATTTATGATGATATATGAACATAAAGTGTATATGAGAATTTTTTTGTATTATTTATAATCATTAAAGAGGTAGAATTATGTATGCCATGAATATTGCTATGTAGATATACTAAAAAAATTAAAAGGGTGTTTGGGATTACGTTTTGAAGTGATTATTTGATTATTGCGTTTGTAAAACATAAATAATCTAAAAAAGTGTTTGGATGAAGAAGTGATTATCAGTCTACAAAACGCAGTTTTGGAGAAGCATGTACCTACATGCTTTTTCAAAACGCAGTTTTGAAAACACAAAATCTATTTTGAAAACGCAATACCAAACACCCCCTAAATACACTCGTGATTCATGCCAGTCATTTTATTTTTGGTCATTTCATTTGCTTCTTTTGAAAGATTATACATCTTGATAAATCATATTTGTTATTATAAATGACAAATTTAATACGTAACTAAACTTAATAAGTTCATTCGGTTGTTTCCTAAACATAGAAATATAAAACCCAGGGTTTGGCGCCAACCTAATTCAACCTAACTATTTAAAAAGTAAACAATTTTCAGCTATAAAAGTTTTTTTTTTGAACGGCAAATAATCTTACGTGTAAACCTATCCTTCTTGGGGCTATGTCCAAAGTCGACTCCTCGACCGCCATGAGATCGTACCCCCCCCCCCCCCGGATGCGCGGGAACCAGATGGAATCCGTAAACCCTCGCCTCCGACAGGTTCGAACCCAGGATTAAAGCCTCAATTCACCTCTTCACCAAGATGTCCTTCAAAAATGGCCCGAGTTGGAGTCGATCTACGTCTCCACTAAAAAAGGTAGGCCTCTGACCACTTGACCAAATTCTCAGAACAACTATAAAAGGTTATATTAAATATGGGTTGAAAAAGTCAATTGTAGTATTTTACCTATAAATTCAACCATTGTACAATACAGTAATTAGGACGTAATAGAACTCAATCCCAGCTCAATAATTTACAAGTTTTTAACTCGGATATATTGGTATTTAGATTTTGGGGTAAAGTACACGGACAGTCCCTGTGGTTTATCAAAATTTTAGTATTTGGCATGTTCAATTAATAAAGTTATACACAAAATAATAGTTATTAATAGGGCTGTCCAAACTGCTCGACGATCGAAGATCGCTCGACGATCGCTCGAAAAATGCTCGCTTGATTCCCGCTCAGTTTGTAAATGAGCTGATCGGATCGGATCGGTTCGATTCAAATTCAATCCGAGCATGATCATAGCTCCGCTCGCTCGTCGATCGCTCGGTTTCGCTCGAATTATTTTTATTAATAATTAATATATATATTTATATTATAGATTTTATAGATTAATAACTCAAAAAATATAATAGCCCAAAAAAAAAAAAAATTTAAAAGCCCAAATCACATTCAACCCAACTTAATATTTAATACTAAATCTAAGTATCTAACCCTAAATCCTATTCAAAAGAGTATCCAGTATTCACTCACTATTCAGTCGCCGCTCCTGTGTTTTGCTCTCTAGTCTTCGACACAAACTGAGCGGTCTTCAATCTGCAATTGTTCGTCGGACGGTCTTCAATCTCCGGTCTTCAATCTGCAACAAGTGAGTCGCTCTGCTTTTTTCTAATCTGCTTCTGTTTTTTAAACTTGTTTGAGTTGTTTCAGGTGTATAACAATCGTTTGTAAATATCACTTGTTTTGTTTCAGTCGTATAACAATCGTATCACTTGTTTTGGTATGAACAAGCTTAAAGAAGAAGTTTATGGCTTTTAAACTAAATGACAATTTGTATTCGCACTTTATTTTGTGTTGCTTTTGTATTCGCACTTTATTTTGTGTTTCTTATGTATTCGCACTTTATTTTGTGTTGCTTTTGTATTCGCACTTTAAGTTAGAATTTGTTTTTGTTGAACGAAGCCTTATTATTCAATCGAGCGAAAACGATCCGCTCGCCTTTTTTTTAGGATTTGATAAAAACCGAGCGAAACCGAGCCGATCGATTTAAATTCAATCCGAGCATGAGCATCACTTTTGCGATCGGTTTTACAAATTTGATCCGCTCGGATCGGATCGGTTGTAATTCAATCCGAGCATGAGCAGACCCTCGATCGGATCGGATCGGATCGTGAACACCCCTAGTTATTAATAAAGTTATACACAAACTAATATTTATTATATAACTACTTATATCATATAAACACACTTTATTAAATGGAAAATTACTATAAAAGTCAATAGTCGTGTGCGCTATATATTACCAAAATATTAATTGATATTCCTTTTTGGAAAATTTCACTTCATTACAAAAATATTTTAGTAAATGGAACACCGAACAATACCAAATACATTAATCTATAATAACACATTCACACGTTTCATTAGCCACTTTTGTGTCATCGAGCTTAGTGTGTAGTGGTTATTTAATTATTTAGAAAGAACTCACCGAGTATTTTAATAGATCGAATCTTTTTTATTGATGATTTTCCTATAATTAAATAGACCAGGATCTATTTTTTAAATAATTCTTTCTGATTTCACCATACCCTTGACTATTTTATTAACTAGTTTTTCATGTGTTAGAACAATCCAAAGTCTCGGTAGTTAGCTCTTGTCCTTCTAAGATTAGAATCTAATTTCACTATTGTCACGGCACCCGACCCGGTTTGATCCGTTTCAAGAGCCGCGGGACAGAAAATCCCGTGGTATTTATTTAATTGAGTTAACAGCGGAAGTTTTCTTCAGGATCTTTTTAAAACTGCAATTTCCCGATTATTTTATTTCACAACTCGGGATAAAACCCTGGTAATTTACAATCATATGATTTCACTGAGAAATCTTTATTTTACAAAACATGTTTCTTTAATTTATATTGAGCCACTTCCTTAAGCTTGTAGTGCTTCACGGCACTTTTCCTGAATCACAACAGATCACCTGAAACATGTTTGAAAAAGGTTTTGTCAGCGGGAAATACTGGTGAATCATTCTTTTTAGTAAAATGACGCGTTTGTTATAATTTACAGTATTAAGAGCGATTACAATGTTTCCATATATCAACCAACTACCCACAGTATTTGTCACTCGACTCGTTTCTGTGACTATGGTCAGATCACCCATTGGCTAACTCGTTGCCAATGGTGACGGGAACAAGTAATGTATACAAAACCCCACATACTGGCTGTAATTTGGTGACTACAAAGACTTAATCCCTGTAATTATAACTTTAAAAATAAATATGCTTTTGAAATCAAATTTGATAAAAAGAGAATGACTCACTTTGCAGATTTAATATGAACAGAGCTTAGCCTATTGATTAGCCTTGATAACCTAGTTTAAATAACAATGCACACAAACTAGGTTAGTAACTAATACAACATTTACGATAACTCACGAGATTAAACCTTCACAACGAATGACAAAGTGTTATACTTAAACATACATCGAATTCACGACGAATGACAAAGCATAAACCCTAATGTGGGCAGCACTTAAACATCCATTGGATAGTTTAATCGATCGGACATTGAATCGTAGCAGCGATCGAGTTAGTACCCTGTATTGCGGCAGCACTTTGTGATTTGTGTGTGTTTTGTAGTAATTATACAACATCTCAGCGTACAAATTGAGTTTTTACGTCGAACAAGTGCCAGAATTCGATTGCCAACCCCCTCTATTTATATCTGAAAAATGGTCCCTCCCGCGTGTCGCGACAGGGACACTTGCACCTGTCGCGTGGTGCGGGGCACACACTTTTAGCCTAGGGTAGCCTTGTGTGCATGTAGCCTTGCTGAGTTGGTCGTTCGTCAATTTTCATTATACACGTAAAACTGTGAAGATAATAACAACTAGGGTTTAACCCCCCTGAGTTTTAGGGGCCCTGATCCTGATTCCGATTGTTCTGAAAATTTTAGGGTTTATGCAGAATCACTTGGGTGTCTCAATTAGGGTTTCCTATTAGACAAATTAAAATAATAAATATGACTTTTAATGAAAGTTGTTACAACTATACCCTTGACTATTTTATTAACTAGTTTTTCATTTTTTTTTAATTATTATTTTTTGCATGTATTGTGTTTGAAAATAAAGGAGGTATAGTGGAATAATCATATCATCCATGTTCTTAGGTAGTGGGTTATTGTTTTATTTGAATTCACTATATACATACCCTTTTAAAGGGAGTTTTCTTTAGTTAATGATAGACTGTAAATGAATTGAACGAACACAAACAAGGCATTGTCTGTGTTCGATCATTAGGGAATGAACATGTTTATGAACAGTTTACGAACGCTTACCAAACGAGATTTCTTGTTCGTGTCCGTTCATTAAGGAAATGAACATGTTTATGAACACTTGCCGAATGCAAACAAACTTAGATGTATACAAACAAATGTTCATGAACATAAATAAAAACAAACGAACGTTATTTTAAAGTAAAATCCACATGTTTCATCATAAAAAATTAAGAAACATCCACAAAAAAAATAAACAAGTACTTAACAAAAAAATCCGAACATAGTTGATATAATTATCATAAACATAATTAAAACAAAAATTAAGAAATTTATCAAGCTTTAACACAAACGGAAGTTGAAATGGTTAGAGGAGGAATGTTGGCGGATGCGTATAGAATAGGGGTGAGCAAGAAAACCGAAATAACCGAACCGTAACCGAATAACTGAACCGAAACAAAAACCGACGGTTCGGTTTTCGGATTTTTAATAACCGGAAATTTCGGTTCGGTTTTCGGATAAACGTTTTCAATAACCGAAAAAAACCGAACCGAACCGATAAGTTACAATCCATATATTTTTATGTTTAAGTTTAAATTGTTTAAGTGTTTAACCCAATGCTAGTAGAAAATGTTAATTTTATTCTTGAATGTAAAGTGTTTATAATAAAAACATTATAACTGAAATGATTTATTATTACCTATAAGATATAACAAAATTTAATATAAAAATTAAATTTAATAAAACTTTGAAGAAACATAAAAATATATTAGAAGGTTAGGTTTATGTAAACAATACCAATTAAAGAGGTGAACTATAATAACTTAAATATAAACATATAAAAAGATTGTTATAATATAAATTATACTTTTTAGTTTTTGAATCTTACATAATTTTGTTCCAAAAACCGAAATAACCGAAAAACCGAACCGAACCGACGTAAAAACCGAAAAACCGAAACCGAAAAAAACCGAAACCGAACGGTTTTTAAAACCCAAAAACCGACATTTCGGTTTCGGTTTCGATTTTACCCAAAAACCGAACCGAACTGAACCGTGCACACCCCTAGTATAGAATAACTATGGTTTCAAATCTTTTAAAAACTAAAACCAATAAGATAAAATATAACATATAAAAACCTTTAAAGGAATAAACACATACGAACATAAGCGAGCGTACACATATGAATACGTTACCGAACATTCACAAATATAAATGAACGAATGCCACATCTATTCATGTCCGCTTGTTTAACTTATCAAACGAAGTTTCTTGTTCTTGTTTATTCATTTATTAAATAAATGAACGTAAACGAACTTTCTGCCAAATGGTTCACAAATTGTTTGCTGAACAGTTTGTTCGTTTTAAGCCCTAGTTAATGAGGTGGTAGTAGCTGATGATCGGAAGTTTCAGAGGGTAGAGAGTAGAGACGTAGAGAGACGGATACAAAGAAGAAATGCAACATTAGAAAAATAGGGCTAAAGGTGAAATTTGAATAAAGCATAAAGAATCTCCAAACAAATTTCTCTAATAAAGAAGCATATGTTTAGCACCACCTAACGGAAACATTGTCACTAAAATTAATTAATAATTCAAACCAGTTCAACTAATATTCTAACAGATCGAATCGCTATATATAATCAATAAAAAATACACTCAAAAATTTATTTTTACACCTAGTATACGAGTCAGTTAAGGGAATGTTAGAGTGTGTTTAGTTTCGCAAGTATACAACTCGTATACATTTATATTGTCCGTATATAAGACACATATTTATGCTTATGGATTGTATATACGATTCATATACCGGTCATACACTTATGCAGGCAAACATACTCTAACGACTGACATTCCCTTCTTAGTATAAGACTTATATACAAGTATACAAGTCGTATACGTGTTAGGGTGTTAAAATAACATGACATGGTATACATTGGCTGAAATTAGTCCCAACTCACAAAATATTTATTGATAGTCCATACCTTGAATATATTTTCCTTTCCCATACTAGCTCAAGTTAGAAAATTACCAAAATAGACAAGAAAAAGTTTGACTTACCAAAATAGCCACCTCATGAGTCTTTGGAGAGGGGCATCACGGATTCAAATGCGCGGGATGGCTCTTTCAAGACCCCTCATGCGTCTTTAAATATGGAAGTGACAAGTGTCTCAATGATTAGGTAAACTCCTCTAATGCCTCAGGCAGACTCATCCAATGCCTCAGCAGACTCATCCAATGCCTTTATCCAATGCCTCAGCAGACTCATCCAATGACTCAACAGACTCCTCCAATACTTTAAGAAAATACTTTAAAATATTTAAAAAAATACTAAAAATATTTTTTTTAAATTTAAAAAAAAATACTTTTTTAAATTTATATACGTAAAGATATCTTGGCTAATTTTAAGAAAATACATAAAAATTTTTAAAAAAATACTTTAATAAAATATTTAAATTATTTTTTTAAAAGTAAAAAAATATTTTAAATTTATATACGTAAAGATATCTTTAAAATACTTAAAAAAATACTATACGTATATAAATTTAAAATACTTTACGTATATAAATTTAAAAAATATTTTTTTTAAATTAAAAAAATATATATATAAAAAATATTTTTAGTATTTTTTAAAAATATTTTAAAGTATTTTCTTAAAATATTTGGAAGAGTCTGCCTGAAGCATTGGAAGAGTCTGCTGAGGCATTGGATGGAGGCATTGGATGAGTCTGCCTAAGACATTGGAGAAGTCTACCTAATTATTGAGACACGTGTCACTTCCATATTTAAAGACGCATGATGGGTCTTGAAAGAGGCATCCCGCACATTTGAATCCGTAATGCCCCTCTCCAAAGACTCATGAGGTGGCTATTTTGGTAAGTCAAACTTTTTCTTGACTATTTTGATAATTAGCTCCTCAAGTTAACCCAATTCGTTTTTTTTTTGGTGACGTGGACTGTCACGTAAACAATCCACATTATCAAAATTTTCACTTATACGGCAAATAAGCAATCTACATCGTCAAAACCCTTTTTTTTCTCATAAAAGTGTGTTTTTTTTTTTTTTTTTTTTTTTGAAACTAGTGTTTGAGATTTAACAAGTATTAATAAGTCTAATCACAAATGGACCACCACAACCACATTTCCCCAATATTATTCCTGCAAAATTCTTACACGTTAACACCTCAATCACTGCATGAATCACCAACCAGTCAACCAACCAACCCACTCCTCTCATCTTCAAAACCTCTAATTCAACCTCAAATTCATCAAATTCAACATGTCAAAACCTAAATCCATCCACCAATTGGATCTCCAAGACCTTCTCAACACCGGATTAAACTCACACGATGCAAAACTGCTCCAAATCGACCTCAAATCCACCATTAATGCCGCCAATGGCTCCAATCCAGTTGACTTATGGCGCGAAATCACTTCTCGAAGGCTGCTTAAACCGTTTTATCCTCATTCTGTTCATCGGATCGTCTACGACGCGGTGTATGGTAGCTACGATGTGTCTGCTCATGGTCCTCCTCTCTATTGGTTCCCTTCTCAGTAAGTTGTTATGAAATTAGATGATTTTATTTTAATTTTTTTATTAATAATATAATATTGATAATAGTTTATAAGCTGAAAGATCATGATGTGTTGTTTTCAGATATTCTAAACTAGTGAAAGTGTCATGTCACAATCAGCACTAAATTTAATTGATCTTCTTACCGGTTCAATGGTCCGACCGGTTGGACCGGACGTAAGAACAGGGAGGTATCGTAAATATTATAAAAAATAATAGGGTTAAATCTAAAAAAATATATAAACTTGCCGGTTCAACTTCCGGTTCAATGCATTTCCGGCCCGATACCATGACCCGGACCGGCTCAACCTCCGGTTCCCGGTCCGACCGGCCGGTCCGGGTCTGAAAACACTGTTGATAATAATAAAAAGAGTCGAACAAGTTTGTTCAAATCGTATTTTTTGTGTTCGATCAAGAGCCTGATTTCCAACAGTTTTGCCGTCCTAAAAACTAAAAAAGTTTGTCGGACTTCTCGACGAATATTCTCTCGTCTGGTGGGTGTGTGGTTTTGCCGTTCTAAGAAAGAAAAATTTCCGGAGTTCTGGATACAAATTCTCTCGTTTGGTGCTCCGATTTTGAGTTTTGTCGGTTTTCCCCAAATTTTATGATTGATTTCGTTTAGTTGTAAAAACGTGTGATATATCGGTTATATTGGTCCCCTAGTAAAATATAGGTGTCATATGTCGGTCGGAATATCGGTACCGATATTATCATCAATATTGACCGATATATCACTGATATTTGACCGATATAACCGATATATCACCGATATTTGACCGATATATCACCAATATATCACTGAATTATTAGTGTTAAAGGGGAATGTTCAAATAAAAACCACTAGTTATTGTGAAAACTCGAAAACTAATTAAAAAAGCCAAAAAAACATACCAATTTTTTTTTTTTTGCATACCAATTTTCGCCACTTTTAGTATATATATAAAAAAAAAAAAAATTTGTAGTGCACATGTGTAGTACACATACACATGTGTAATACAATTTTTTTTTTTTTTTTGAAAAAATGTTGTTTTTATTTAAAAAAACCTGTGATTTTTCGTAAAAAAATTGAAAAAAAAAAAAATTTGGTGTGTTTTTTAGGCTTTTCTTAGTTAGTTTTCGAGTTTTCACAATAAAAGTGGTTTTCATTTGAACCATCCCCTAGTGTTAAATTGCTATATATATAAATTCTGCATTATATTAAAATTACCGATATCTCACGGAGATAACCTATATCTCAAATATCGGTCCTTGACCAATATCCGATATTTTACCGCCTTAACTGCATAGAATGTAAATAACAACTGATTATGAGAAAGTGTTAGTTTAATCTGCAAACAAACTACTTGTTAATTTCTTATGCTTCCAAACTGAACGGGTTCTGTTTATGAATTAGCGTTGATTCTCGACAAACAAACTTGGGGCGTATTATGGAAGCCCACGGTCCAAAGCTTCTAGGAGCAGCATACAAGGATCCCATAACAAGTTATAAACAATTTCAAAAGTTTTCGGTTCAACATCAGGAGGCAAGTTCTTCAACATAGATCAGTTCACATTTTTGGTGTCATTTACTCATTTAATGAAGTTTGTTATTTTTGTATTTGTGTTCAGGTATACTGGTCAATTGTTTTGGAAAAGCTTTCGGTCCGCTTTCAACAACCTCCTAAATGTATTTTGGACACCTCGGATAAATCAAAACCTGGCGGCACATGGCTTCCTGGTTCGGTTTTGAACATTGCTGAGTGTTGTTTGCTGTCGGCTAATGAACGAGATAATGATAATGAAAAAGTTGCGATTGTGTGGCGAGATGAAAGATTTGATGATCTTGAAGTCAACAAGATGACATTAAACGAGTTGAGACGTCAAGTAATGTATGATCAACTTTCATTCTATTAGTAAACAGTTCTTTGTTAATCACTTGATTTTAGGGCCTCTTTTTTTTTCTATAAAATGTCAAGATACTACGGCTCAGTTCCTAATTCTTGCAGCCAACTACAAATATTGTATAAATTAGCACCAAACTTTTGTTTTTTTAGCAAAATATAACGATTTTTTACATGATCACCAGGTCATTTTGTCCGTTTTTGGAATTTCTTTTTATTTTCTGAAAGTTTTATTAAAAAATATGGAGTAAAATGCCATTCTCGTCCGTGGTTTGGCGAGTTTTGCTACTTTCATCCCAAGGTTTGTTTTTCCGCATCTGGATCCAAAAGGTTTGAAATCTTGCCATTTTCATCCGGTTCGTTAACTCCATCCATTTTTCTACATTAAGTTAGGGGTATATCCGTCTCTTTTGTTAACTTAGAGGGCAATGCGGTCTTTTCCAGGGCTATTCGGTCTTTTTGGAATTACCTCTGACTTAATGGATGGATTTAATGAGCCGGATGAATATGGCAAGATTTCAAACCTTTTGGACGAACGTCGCAAAACTAACCAAACCTCAGGGACAAAAATGGCATTTTACTTAAAAATATGTATTTGTTTAAATTACTGAAGATGACAAACTGAAAATGACAAAACTGATATACCAAACTAGCTAGTAATCTTGTAAAAAATGTTATTTTTTAACAAAATTATCGCTATTCTGGAGAATTTTTATACTTGGTTTCTAGATTAAGAGTTCTAGCATAATACTCTTCTATTTTGCTTAGATTAAGAGTTCTAGCATAATACTCTTCTATTTTGCTTAAATAGCTTTTTTTTTTATATCAAACTTATTTGTTAAATATACAGGTTGGTTGCAAATGCGTTAAAAGGATCGTTTACAAAGGGAGATCCAATTGCAATTGATATGCCAATGACTGTCACTGCAGTTGTTATATATTTAGCAATTATATATGCTGGATTTGTGGTTGTATCCATAGCCGATAGTTTTGCATCAAAGGAGATTGCTACACGTTTACGCGTGTCAAAAGCGAAGGCTACTTTTACTCAAGACTATATTGTTAGAGGTGGTAAAAAATTTCCTTTGTACAGGTAATAAATAATTAACTACATCTTTGATTAATGGCAATTTTCGGCGAGTTCAAAATTATAATTAAAATACTCAAGATATATATATTTTTTTGCAGCCGTGTTGTTGAGGCTACTGATCGTAGAGTTATTGTGGTTCCTGCAATTGGAGAAAATGTCGACATCCAGCTTAGAAAACAGGATATCTCGTGGGACGATTTTCTGTCTAGTGCCAAACAGCTTCCTAGGTACCGTACTAATTCTTTTTAGAGTTATGGGCTAAACATGTCATTATTAAAGTTGAGGGGCTAAAGTTGTTTGACGTAGTTAAGGGGCTAAACATGTCATTATTATAGTAGAGGGACTAAAGTTGTTTATTATTAAAGTTGAGAGGCTAAAGTTGTTTTAGTTAAGGGGCTAAAATGTCATTACCAAAGTTGGGGGGCTAAACATGTCATTATTAAAGTTGAGGGGCCAAAGTTGGTTAATGCTAAAGTTAAGGGACCAAAGTTGGTTGATGGGACAAAATAGCATATTTATAGTATATATAATTTTCCTCAAGAATATTCACTATATTATTTATGCTTTTGCTCTGTGTTGTCAGCTATGGTCTCAACAATCTAACTATAAAAAAATGCAGGCCTGATTATTGTGATCCAGTATATCAATCATCAGACACTGTAACAAACATACTTTTCTCTTCAGGAACAACAGGTTTAATGATTGTTATTTTCATAATCTCATTTCTGTTGATTTTATTATTTTTTCTATGTTATTAATATCTTTAATATTTGTTTCTTTTAGGAGATCCAAAAGCTATACCATGGACTCAAATCTCTCCCATTAGAGGAGCAGCTGATGCATGGGCCCATATGGATGTTCAGCCCGAAGATGTATTCTGCTGGCCCACTAATTTGGGCTGGGTAATGGGGCCCATTCTACTGTATTCATGCTTTCTGACTGGTGGTACACTAGCTCTTTATCATGGCTCTCCACTCGGTCGTGGTTTCGGAAAATTTATTCAGGTTTCTTTTTAAAACCTTGTCACAAGTATATAAGATTTAGAGTTAATTACTGTTTTCGTCCCTGTGGTTTGTCAAAAATCACTATTTCAGTCCATTAGTTCAAAAATTACGATTTCAGTCCCTGTGGTTTCACTTTCGTAGCCATTTCAGTCCACCTCGTAACCATTTCAGTCCCTGTACTAACAGAATAAATGGATTGAAATGGTTACGAAAGTGAAACCACAGGAACTGAAATCGCAATTTTTAAACTAATGGACTGAAATAGTGATTTTTGACAAACCACAGGGACGAAAACATTAATTAACTCTAAGATTTAAATAAAGGGCAAATTGCATAAACAAGTAACCAACTTTGGTCACATTTCTATTTTAGCAAGGAAAAGCCATTAAAGTATAAAAACTTTGATGCATGGTAACAAACTTTCAAATATTGTGGTTTAAGCTAAACTGACCGTAGGGCTGCAAACGAACCGAACAAGAAATATCGTTCGTTTAGTTAAATGAACAAAGGCCGCATTCGTTCAATTATGTTCGTGAACGTTCGGTAACGTGTTCGTTTGTGTTTTGTGTTCATTTCTTCATGTGTGGGGTTTTTTATTTTTATTTATATATGTTCGTTTGTGGGTGGATCCGTTTACTGTCTGTGATGCCAATTTTATTCGAAAATTAATATATGTTCGTTTGTGTTTGTTTATGTTCATTAACGTTTGTTTGTGCGCACGAATGTTCGTTTGTGTTCGTTTTTGTTCATGAACACTTGTTTGTGTTCGTTTGTGTCCATGAACGCTCGTTTGTGTCCATGAACGCTCGTTTGTGTTCGTTTGTGTTCATGAACGTTCGTTTGTGTTCGGTACCTAAAATTTGCGAACGAACACAAACGAACATGAAGAAGTTCATTTCCTTAACGAACGAAAACGAACAGTAAATCTCGTTCTGTAAGTGTTCATGAACGCATGCATTTCCATAACAAACGAACTTCGTTCGGTTCGTTTGCAGCCCTACGTGTAGGTAACTTTGACCATGTTGACTTTTTTTGGTGTGTGGAAATTGGTTGGTTTAGAAGATTACCTTAAAATTTTGAAACTTTGATGGTCTTTTGTTAGGTGAAAAAACATGGTTACCAAACATTTGATGCTAAGTAACAAACTTTCCAAACAATCAAAGTTTCCAAACATTTGATGCAAAGTTACAAACTTTCTTCGTTTAATTGACATGTTCGACTTTGACCATGTTGACTTTTTTGCGGCATATGGAAATCTATGAACACTTAAAGATTTCTTTAAAAAAGTTGGTTACCAAAAACAAAAAGTTTACCAAAGCCGTTAACTCTTTAATGCAATTTACCCTTGAAGAATCCACAGAAAATCGAGTGCTTGTTTAATCGTCATTACTTTACACGAGTTGTTTACTTGTTTTACAGGATGCACGAGTTACACTTTTGGGCACCGTTCCAAGTCTAGTTAAGTTATGGAACAGTACAGGATGCATGGAAGGACTAGACTGGACAAACATAAAGTAAAACACTCGGTTCTTACCACAAAATCGAATAAAAAAAACTTGTGCTAATGATTATTA
The DNA here is from genome assembly GCA_030545235.1 of Helianthus tuberosus. Classification (NCBI taxonomy): domain Eukaryota; kingdom Viridiplantae; phylum Streptophyta; class Magnoliopsida; order Asterales; family Asteraceae; genus Helianthus; species Helianthus tuberosus. The sequence continues at coordinate 11,493,139 of CM060362.1, forward strand.
AACTTGATCTGCTACTGTTGCCAACGTTTCAGGTTATTTGCGACTACTGGTGAAGCGTCTAGTGTTGATGATGATCTTTGGCTTTCTTCAAGGGCTTATTACAAGCCTGTTCTTGAATGTTGCGGTGGAACCGAGCTTGCTTCATCTTATGTTCAAGGGAACGTTTTGCAGCCACAAGCTTTTGCTGCTTTTAGCTCTGCTTCAATGACAACTGGCATTGTAATTCTCGATGATCATGGAGTTCCTTATGTAAAATCTCTCAAATTCCAAATCGATATTCAGGTTATTCTAGATTTGTTGTGTTTGATACTTTGATTCATTTTGGTCTTTTTGTTCATATGCAGCCGGATGATCAACCGTGTGTCGGTGAAGTGGGCTTGTTTCCTGTATACATGGGAGCAACTGACAGACTACTTAATGCGGATCATGACAAGATTTACTTTAAGGGAATGCCTGTTTACAACGGAATGGTATGATAACATGTCGTTTAGGGTTGTAAACGAACCGACCGAACACGAACAAGACCTTGTTCGTGTTTGTTTGTTAAGGAAATATATGTGTTCGCGAATCGTTCATGAACACTTACCGAACAGGATTTTCTGTTCATGTTCGTTCGTTAAGGAAATGAACGTGTTCGTGTTCGTTTGTGTCTGTTTGTTAATTTTAGGTAACGAATGCAAACAAACGTCCATGAACACAAATGGACACAATCCAATGTTCATGAACTCAAATGAAAACAAACGCACACAAACAAACGCTCATGAACATAATATAATACACACATGTTGCTTATTAAATATTTTATTTATTGGAATTTTGAAGTATTTAAAAAAAATATAAAAGTTAAAAACACTAATAAACTATTGAACACAAACGGACACATTACCAAACGTTCGCGAACATAAATGAACGAACGCGACCTCTGTTCATGTTCGTTCATTTACTAAATGAATGAACAAAAACGAACTTCCCACCAAACAGTTCACGAACTGTTCCATGAAAGTTCGGTTCATTTGCAGCCCTAATAACATGTCATTTTTCAACTTAAATAATACAGATAAAAATAATTGTGCGTCGTGTTTTTCCAGCAACTCAGGCGACATGGTGACATCGTTAAGAGAACGATCGGAGGCTATTATATGGTACAAGGCAGGGCTGATGATACCATGAACCTTGGTGGCATAAAGGTAAAAATAATCAGTTATCAGTTTATCTACAACTCTATTAAGAAAACTATATAAAAAGCGAGACGTTAAAACTTAAAACGGTTGTGTGCATGCAGACAAGCTCGATTGAAATCGAGCGAGTATGTGAACAAGCTGACGCCAGCATAATGGAAACCGCTGCAGTCAGTTGTCAACCAGCAACCGGTGGTCCAGAGCTGTTAGCCATATTTGTCGTACTTAAGGAAGGATTCAACGCCGAACAAGACAAGCTGAAGATGATATTCTCAAAGGCCATTCAAAGAAACCTTAACCCGTTGTTTAAGGTTCACTTAATCCGCCCTCTTGTGTGTTCAAGATTTTACTACAAGAGTTTGTTATGTGTTTTTAACTTTGTAAATGAACAGGTGAGCTTTGTTAAGATCGTTCCAGAGTTCCCTCGAACGGCTTCCAACAAGTTACTTAGAAGACTTTTGAGAGATCAACTGAAGGAAGTGCTTCACCGGCGAAGTAAAATATAACAAACACAGTAAATTTCTGTCATTGATATGTTGAATAAATGTAAGATTTTCTTGAATAAAAAGTGTGCTTTGGTAACAATTACTGTCACAGCCTTACAGGCTTATACAAACAAGCTTCTTATGAAGCTTTTTTCTATTTGTTTGACAAAACACGACCCGTTTGCCCTCATGTGTTTTTTGGAAACAAAGTGTTCGACATAATGGTAACCGAAGGGACGTGAACCCATTACATGGTATATGTGTTACGCACATAAAGCCGAAGTAAATTTGAAAATTTCTATCACGATATGTTAAATAAATGTAAGATTTTCTTGAATCTATATAGTTAATGCGGTAAAATATCAGATACCGGTCAAGGACCGATATTTGAGGTATAGGTTATCTCGGTGAGATATTGGTAATTTTAATATAATGCAGAATTTATATACATAGCAATTTAACACTAATAATTCAGTGACACATCGGCTACATCGGTCAAATATCGGTGATATATTAGTTATATCAGTCATATATCGGTCAAAATCGCCGATAATATCGGTACCGATATTAACTGCATAGTCTTGAATACAAGTATACTTCGATAACAACAGGACTCGTGTATTCAGTGGCGAAGCTTGGATTTTTCGGCCGGGGGGGTGAAAACATATATACCCAAAAATTTCTATAGAATACCCAAAAATTTCTATAGAACCGGGGGGGTGAAAACGTATATACCCACAAATTTCTATACGAAAATTACATATATAACACTACTGAGCGAAAAATCCCGTGGGGCGGACGTCCCCCCCGGCCCCTCACATGCTGCGCCACTGCGTGTATTTGTAGATGAATTCAACCCCCATTTCTCTTTTAACTTTTAAGTTTCACATAAAATACTCAACCAATCAAAATTCGGACATATAAGACCCTTCAAAATCGTTACAAAAATAAATAGATTAACTCGAGACAAACTCGTTCAGCTAAAAGCAATCAACCTGAAAGGCTGAAAGTAAGCAGAACCCGGTTAGATTAAACAATTAAACCCATTGTGGTATCAGATAAACAAAACATAAAAGACAGTTTGCAGTTAACCAAACATGCAAATAAAAAAAAATGTCGTTTTGGAAGCCTTTCTCTAATATCAGAGCCAGGTTTCGATACTGGGACCTGTGGGTTATGGGCCCACCACGCTTCCGCTGCGCCACTCTGATTTGGTGTTCAATAAGTCATAAACTCTTTATATATTTGTATTGTGTGAGTAACTGACGAATATGTAGACTTTGTTGGGTCCATTAATTTTTTTAAGTGGTCTAATAATATTTCAGTATTATAACATGAATGAAATCATAATTCAACTTAACAACTTTAAAATCGTAAAAAACTTATTAATTTTTAAAGAAAAAATTACACAAATCAATCTTTATGTATATTAGTATATCAAAACTTGTAACTTATACCTTTTAGTTTAAAAAACGTTGGGATCAACCTTTACTTTAATTTTTGTTGCCATAATCAATCTTTTGCACAAACTTCGTTTAATTTCTTGGTTAAATCACCGCATGTGAGGGTATTAGCGGCGACTTATAATATTAGCGGCAACTTATATGCTGTTAATAGTTGGTTGCCCGATATTTGTTAAAAAAATTGCCGCTAATAGTTGGCGACCAACTTATACTATTAGCGGCGACTTATATGCTGTTAAGTTTAGTTAAGATTTTCTATGTTTAACTGTTGTAGGTTTAAAAATATATTGTCAGTCTTGTCTGTTTTGACTCAGTTTAAACATTTTTTGTATCCGATGATGAAGTAGTGCAAATGATTATTATTGATCCTTAATACGCTATTCTTGTTTAATTTATTTTAATAATTTAGTATAAATTTTGTCAATTTGTTAAATTTGAACAGTTATGTGTGTAGAGAGACACACACATATAGTTGTAACTTTGGAAATATTTCTAAGAGTTAAATGTCATTTTAGTCCATATGGTTGGGTCATTTTGCCAGCTAGTTCAAATGTTTCATTTTTCGCCTGTGGATCCAAAAAGGTTTCACCGTTACCATTTTAGTCCACTGGATTAACTTCATCCATTTTTTGTTTTAACGAGAAGGGCAATTTGGTCATTTTATATGGCCGAATTGCCCAACTAGTTAACAGAAATACATATAAAATGACCGAATTGATAATCATATAACAAAAAAAGAGTAACAAATAAAAATAAACTGAAAATACTTAAAGAAAATAAATTAAACATATTACAATATCATAATAAACATTACGATTAAATCAAGCCATCAAGCAAGCTCAAAGCTTCATACAATACTTATTAAACTTTATAATTATTTGTTCAGTAAATAAAAAAGGCTTTGTAACACACAAAATCATGCCTTTGCAAACTCAACAGTTGCCTTCCCATCATGTGCTTTGCTAAAGAAATGCATGACATAATCCTTGTAGAGTACATTCTTATAGATTTGTTTCTCACCACTTTGAAGCACTTCGGGTAGCGGTCCGATCACATCGCTAGGCCTCGGGTTAACAAATATCGGGACTGAAATCCTGTTACTACTTCCATTAGCAACTACGCGATGCTCAACACTTTTGTAACTCCCATTACTCATGATTTGTAGCGCATCCCCAACGTTGATCACCAAAGATCCGGTAACCGGAGGGACATGAATCCATTTCATGGTCTCGGTGTTTCGCACGTATAGTCCTCCGATTTCGTCTTGAAGGAGGATAGTAAGTGTGGATACGTCTGAATGACGCCCAACCCCGACAGTGAGCTCAGGGTTGGGACATTTTGGGTAGTAGTTTAGGTTAATCCTCTTTGACCCCATTAGCATCGACTCTTTGCTCTCGTCGATCTCTTTTACGTTCAATCCCTTCATTAGTATTGCGAGCAACTTCTTGACAACGGGTTCGGAACTCTTGACATATTCCAAAGCCTGATTTCTGCCCAAAAAAAAAAAAAGTAGCCTCTTAAGTTTGAATGTATTGACATGTGCATGTCACAAACCATTGTTGCATACATACCATATTTACATAGTTTTCTTTTGGGGTTTTATAGGTAGCTTGAAGAGGCATAATAAATCTATATAAAGTAGCTTTTATATTTTGGAGATAAAAAATACTTAATTTTGAATACAACTCGTTTTCAATAAAATTGAAATCGGAGTTTCGATTAAATAAAATAAAAAAAAAACTACTTAAATGGAACTTTAAAATACTTTAAAAAATTATGTGTCTAGTTTTTTTTTTTTTTTTTTAATAATAAGATTGTATGTATATTTTATGTTATATACAACAATCATAATTATATACAAAAATAATTAAATAGTAGATGATAAACAAGTCTAGTTCGAGCGTGAAAAACTGCTTATCTGACGCACTTAAATTTTTATAATTAGAGTTCGAAATGAGCCACGTAAAGCCCTAGCTCATGCAAGTTAAACGAGCCAAGTTTGAACTCAAATGCTTGTAAGTTAAACAAGCTAAGCTCGAGCTCGTATTTGTACAAGATTTTTTGATAAAATGCCTATAAACCCAAAAATATTAATAATCTTTACCTGCACACTGGAGGCCAGAGGGAAGCAGCCTCATCATCCGAGACAAAGAAGAGGCTGAGATAATCCTTCCACTCGAGAGCTTTCTCGGATTCAGGCGTAAAGCTTGTACCAAAACGAACATTATTAGTAACGGATCGTTGTTTCGAGTATTTCTGCTTTTCTTCTGCAGGCAACCCGAAAAACTGGCGAGTTGCATCTTTAACATCCTGAAGAACATGAATAGGGACACCATGGTTCACCACTTGAAAAAAGCCCCATTTTCGCGCTGCGTCACATACTGCTTTGGCTACTTTTGGGTCATCCCAGTTGGACATATCAATAACTGGGATGGTATGATTATTTGGTTGTTCGTCTTCGTCGCTTGAATCAAATCGTTCGTGTGGAGGTTGAATGTATTGTTGTGGTAGTGTCTTGAGTCCTAGTTCTGCTAAGCCTTTCACTCCATGACCTTTGTTCACAACAAAATCCATAATGTTTTGTGGGGTTGAGTCTGAGTGGATCATGGAGACTGATGGAGCCATGGTTGGTTCGAGTGTGTTGGATAGTGATGTGTGTATGGGTTTGTGTAGTTTGATTGCTATTTATAGATAGGAGTTGAATGCTGCTGCCAACTTATTTTTGATGAGGTTGCTGTATTCATGCCTTAATTAAGAATTGCATGGTCAATCACAAGGCAGTTGGTAAGTGAAAGAAACAATTTAATGACTTATAATAATAATATGTAACGCTAGAAGGTCATCACAAATATTTTTCTAAGAAATCATAATGTTAAGATTAAAATGATAAAATGGTCCCTTTAATGCCATTTTTGTCACTTTAATCCAAAAATAAACTTTTTGTATCTGAGGTTTCATTTTTGTTTCCATTTTTATCCAAATCACTAACTCAGTTAAAATGTATCGTTAACTGAGAAATGAATGGGTCAAAAGCAATGTTTTAAAAACCGGTATTTTAATCGTACCGAGTTATACTCAGAAATGGTTTAACTGGGTTGTACCGGGAGATTCAATCGTGTTGATGAATTAACTCTATGAATCCATAAAATATAATTTCAACTAAAAAAAAAATCCAAAACTACATCATTTCATAACAAAAAAATATTCCAAAATTTAATCCATAATAAAAAAATTATCCAAAGATGTTGCCCGTATCCCAAAGATGTGTACTCATTTTAATTCAAATCAACCAAGAAGGAGACAGTAACCGGATATGCAACTGGTAAGACAAATGGTACACTCCTGTTCTACCAATCTTTTTGCAGGTCAACCAATAACAAACCTTCATCGGAAAGTACTATTCCGGTAAGAATTCCGGCCAAACTTGTCACTGGAAAATATGGAATTCAAATTTCAAACACTAAAACTCACTAAAATTTAGGTTTTTGATGATCTTTCACTGTTTTAACAAGTTTTCAACCAAAATTATCAACAAATGACATCCTTTTAATCAGTTTTAGTCCATATTATCATCCAAAATGGGTTTTCAGTTTTTGTCCAAGAACACTTTAATAAACACTAAAAAACCACTCAAATCTCACCAACATGCTTGATTTTCAAAAAGGAATCGAGCCAAAGCTCTGATACCACTTGTAGGTCCCTATGTAGGATCTTAGAGAACCTATTCCTTGTTGTTGAACACACAAACAAGTGCGGAATCCAAGTTTGTATGTAAATCAAGCAAGAACACTATCAATACAAGAAGATTATCACTTCAAAGCTCAGTGGTATTGATTTCACCAAAGTAACATTACAATGTTTACAATATTTTGCCCTACCTCTCTGAATTGTGCTCTCTTGTTAGAAACAGAGCCTTCTGCTGGTATTTATACTCAAACCAGTAGAGGTACATCGAAACACAACACATAAAAGCGAAATACATCGAAATACATATACATTGATCGAAACACCATGTATCGAAATAGCATGTATAATCGAAAGAGACTATGTCTGTTTCGATCCATGACATTATCAAATCAACCTCCTATTTCGATCCTGGATATTAACTTTATTTCAATCCAATGTGCTAGTTCTATTTCGATGAACTCTTGTCTATTTCGATGTATTATCTTCCATTCACATATTAACAAGAGGATGTTATATATGTGGTCTTGATACGAAACGAATAGAACCGAACCGTGCCACATCCACACAAAACTGCATCAACAATTCACATTGGAGCCTCTATACTAGGACAATCTATATAATATAGAGGAATAAATAGAGGAAACAACAAAAACAACACTACATTGACAGCTTTATAATAGAGAAAGTTTTAGAAATTCTTAAGTACACCTCTACACCTCTATATATAGAGGCTTTTATCCAACTCTCTAAAATGTTATTGTGAGTAGGGGTGTTCAAAAGTATCCGTATCCGAAAATCCGATCCGAAATATCCGATATCCGAATCCGAAATATCCGAAAAATCGGATATCCGAATTTTTCGGATTCGGAAAGTGATTTTCAAAATTTTCGGATATTTCGGATATCCGAAATATCCGAAAATTTAATTTTCATTTTTTTTTCATATATCAGAATATCCGAAAATATCCGAAGTATCCGAAAATATTCGAAACATCCGAAAAATATCCGAAAATATCCGAAAAATATCCGAAATATCCGAAAAAATATCCGAAAAATATCCGAAAACTTATATTCGGATATCCGAAACTATCCAAAATATCCGTTTCCGAATATGAAAAAAATAATAAAAAAATAAAAATTAAACAAAAAGTTGGATTTTCGGATATCCGATTCACTATCCGAATCCGTATCCGAAATTTCGGATATCCGAAATTCGGATATCCGAAATTTCGGATACGGATTCGGATAGTGAAATCTGGTATCTGAAAATTTCGGATATCCGAATTTTCGGATATCCGGTTTTGAACACCCCTAATTGTGAGTGTGGAGGAAAGAGAAAGAAATAATAAAATAAGTATACATGAGTAAGATAGAGATAGAGAGAGAGAGAGAGAGAGTTGAATGTGAGACTGTTTTGAGAGATAAACATAATTTAGAGAAAAATATGTTTTTTTGAATGAATTATAAACATAATTAGATGGAGATTAAGGCTCCAATGTAAATGCTCTTGTCATATTTCTTCTCAATACATCTTCCCACACACAAAAAAGTGGAGTGATCTTAGAGAAACACAAAAGTTTTTCAGTTACTTTAGTGAATATCACTATCTGAAAAAAGTTGGTTAGTAATGAATGTACAAGTTTTCCCTTAACTATTTCCAACAAATTATACAAAAAGTAGTTATTTTTGAAAGTAACTAACAAACAGAATTCCCAGAAGATAAAACAAGAGAGACCAATCTCACTTGTAGCTTCTTCACGCTTAAAACCTTAAAAAGGGCACCAACAAGTACTCCGCATAGTATAACTGAAAAAAAGGAAACAACGTTTTGCAACGTGAAATTACAAAATAGTGGATTTTATAATCTTAGTTATTTTTATAAGAACTTAAAAATATTAAGTTATACTTTGATAATATGTACTACTTACCTTCCAAATAAACATGTAGAATGATTCAATGGCTTCATTGCTTTCGAGATCGATCAAGTTCGCCCTTCTCCAAAGTATAAAGCCAAGAATACTATGACAAATTACCTATTCAATTCACCACACTTAGATGCCATAAGGTTTGATTAAAGCATATAACGATAAGTCGATAACTTAAAATATGCAAGATGTCGACCCAAAACCGAAGATGAACTTGTGATTTATAGGCAACAATTATGATCAAGGCAAGGTTACACAAAAAATGTTTCTTTTGTGTCACCATAAAGAGACATATGATTTGATTTAAGCAAATCAAAGACTACAAGTAATCTCATAATAATATTATTAAGAATAATTACCATTATCAGTCGGATCCAAAGATGGGTTGATGATAACCCAGTTAATATAGCTACCCCATATACCATTTCAAGAAGCCATATACATATCCAAAACACCTGCCAACAAAAAGTTCATCATGTTATAATTAAGTTTCAGCAAAATAGTTAAAGATTGTTTGAACTTGATAGATATATAGCAAGGTTATCGAAGATGCATAGCTAGGAGCTAACCCGTTTTGGCCCGAGTATCGACGCAAAGGAGTTGATCCCGTTCATCTTATCCCCCTCGACATCAGGAATGTCCTAAAACACAGTATTTAATATGTAAATTGTAATACAATTTGAACTTGGCATAGATTTTATTGAAAAATGTGAGTTTTATTCAAAATAACGTTTATTTTTGTCTCGCATCAATATAAGAAGAATATACTTTATTTTGAATACAACTCATTATGCTATAAAATTTATATTGAAATGCAGAATGAAATAATAAATATAAAGAACCGGGTATCTATATCTCTTGATAAATATTTGATATTACATGTTATTTGTGAAAAACTAATTAAAATAGTAAATAGAAATTGAAAAACAAATTTAAATGTGTTATTTTAATGTTAGAGACTTAGTTGAGTAATGTTGTTTTTTCCTTATATTTCCGGGACTTCTAGTATCTAGCTGGTCCCTTCTTTTGGCAATAAAATGTTGTCGTTGGTTGTTAAAAAATTACGAAGATTGGTATTTTAAAAAAAGTCTCCTAAAACTACCTCCAAGTCAAAAATTTGTTTAAAAAATCCCAGACTTGTGACATCATGTACCTTAAATATTGATATCACTGCCGAGTAAATACTCATGATTCCAAATACAAAAATGGCATGCTTTGAAAGTAAGAGTGGCCTTCCATGTATGTTTGTCTGCAATATTCATCTTATTAGTAATTAAATGGCTTGTTCTTTAATAATCTTCTTGGAGATCAAACCATGTATTAAGACAGATAATTATAAGATTTAACTTGTAAATAATGAACCTGAGCATGGAGGTAGAACAACATAGGAAGGCTCACTCCTTGGAACAACGAAGCGCATATCGTCACAACCACAGGAAACCTTTTCCATCGTAGCAATGGTAACTAGAATATGACATTGCACAACCAAAGAATTATTTGTTGGTATACTGTACTTGAAAAACAAGAGTTTGTTTTATTTCTAGTGGTCGAAGAGAACCAGAACTTGACTAAGCTCGAGCTTAAAGCTTGACTCATTTAACTTCTTTAGAGCTCACGGATTTTACACAATATAAACACTCACATGAACAGAATACGCAGATCCAATGGTAAACCAGAAGAAGAGACTCAACTTTAACGGCCAAGATTTAACAATCCATCCGAGGCAAAAACCCTAATGCACAAAATTTTCAATATGTGATTTTCTTTTCTCTATTTTACCATAAAATATTGTTAAATTGTCATACCAAAATCGCATACAAAGAGGTGATTAGAACTCCAGTTTTTACCGAAAGTTCACCCGATGACAGTGGTAAATGTGGCTTGTTAACCTTGTCTATCTCGATATCTGAGAGTTGATTCAGGCCCGCGACATACAAATTGGCCAAACAACCACCAATAACTGCCTAACATGCCATGTTTAAATTTTAAACACACAAAAAGGTTTTAATTGAAATTTTCATAAAAAATACAAACCTGCAAAACTCCGAGGCAAAAAGATGGAGTGAAATCTGTAAGACTCTGGACGGCGAGCAAACAAATCGAAACAATGGACAATGCCTACTCAAGAACAACATATAGTTTGTTGGGTTAATCTTGATGTTGCGGGTTTGTTTACGGGTCACGGGTCGGCACGTTATCGGGTTGCCGGTTCACGGATACGGTTCGTTAAGGTTGCGGGTCAATAGGTTGCATGTTAAATGGGAATATACCCATGTGTAGCTGCATGTTCTCTTAATCATGGGTGTGAACATGGTCATGGAAGTCCAGTGTGAACATTGGAGTATTAAAGTTGGAGTAATGGCTGGGAAGAATGAAGTTAGCATTAAATTCTATTATGCATGTGTTGTTCACATTAGATTTTCCTTTATGCTTTTAATTCCTACGTGCATGTACAAGGCTATATAGAGCCTCATTTGTGTAGTAAACAAAGTAACCTTCTCCATTTTCTTTTTTCTTTCATTTCTCTGCATATTACACACAGTGAGTGTTGTGAGTTGAGAGGCATTGGCGAAGCCACGCCCCCCCGAATTTTCCCGAAACCGGGGGGGTGACAACCTATATACCTATACGAAAGTACTATTCATAACACTACGCATCGAGAAGTTCGGGGGGTTGGGCGACCCCCCCCAAGCCCTTCTATCCTGCGCCAATGTTGAGAGGGACCTGAACCAACATAGTTGAGGTGTGGCTAATTGTAGAAATATATAACACTATTTTAATTTCACAGTTGTTTGATATAAAAAAATTCATAAACTACAATTTAGCCGTTATGTGGAAATTCTATGTGATTCTCTATTCTTAACTAAACACACACATACAAACACTTGTGTTAAGGGAACATACTTAACACTTGAAAATTATTTTATCTTTGTTGGATCATCTTTATCATGTTTTTTAGACTGTGATATAGTAATTAATAATCAAGGTAAAACATGTTTGTAGCATTCAATAGCGAATAGATGTATTCAGTTGGATAATACATTATTTGTATTCAATAGGAGATACACTACACTTTGTGATAATTTTCACCTTGTTTACTTGTTTTCACAGTTTGTATACAGTGTAATGACACTGTATACAACGTGTTTACACTAATGTCACCCTGTTGATATGCCGTATTCATGTATGAATACAGTATAAGTATATTACATTGCGAATACATGTTTTTACGTTAGTTATGAAAATGACTTTGTATAACTTTTTATGTAGCGAAATAAAATGTGTTTCTCATTTGAATCTACCACAAACATACGTTCTTCTATCTATTTATTTGACTTGGCCTATATATACATGCATTATTACTATGAAATAAAAGAAGAATGCATGGGAGACACGTGTCATTCTGGAGAGAGACATCTATTTTTTAGTTTTTCCGCTTCTCTCTCCTACTTAACTATGGATACTTATTTCTTTAATTATGGTTATTATATCATTAACGAAATGAAACTAATAATAAATTATTTATTAAATTTTCAAATAAACTTATATATATATTTTTTTTTACCTAAAAGCATCATCAAGTTTAAAATTACGTTGGTTAAAATATTATGATGATTGTTTTTTTACGAGTGAGTTCTATAAATTTTCAAATATTTAATGTGGTAGGATGGTAAGACTAGTAAAAATAGAATATTTTAAATAATAAAAAATAGATGGTATTAAGAAATCAAAGTTAACGTCCATTGAAAGAAATAATTGTCAACTTAACAAAATTTATAATTGTCACGTCAGTGTTATTTTTTATAAAATTTATATATTGCCAATTTTATATGCTAATAAATTGCACTATATTTTATTCAACCATGCAATGTATATGTTTGAACCTCTAACTTCATCTCCAACAGGCATATGCCTTTTTTTTTTTTTTTATTAAAACCATTTAAGTGAGGCTATTATTAATTACTGGACATTTAATTATTAATTTTTTTTCATACAAAATGTTATTAGTTACTGAATAAGTTCATTAATTAACATTAATTGCGCATTGATTGCAATTAATGAACTAATAAATAATTTTGGATTAAATAAAAAACTGAATTAATTAACATTAATTGCGCATGGGTTGCAATTAATAAAGAATTTCAGCTTTAATAAAAAAATATGTTGCGCTTTAATCACCGAAGTGCATTTAATGTGCTGCGCCTTAGAATTGCGCCTAGGCGCTTGAAGCGTTCGCTTTTAACAACCGTGGTATTATTAACGATTGTTGATCGAGTGTACAAATAACAAAAAATAAGAGTTTATACCGATCCTTTAAGCGTGTAAGCTCTTGAATATCTGTAAATAACATCCAATGTAGCTCCAAGAGATTTTCCATTGAATTGTTGCTTAACAACTCCAGCATCCTGATGGGATTCATAGGCAGCTTTTGCAACATATTTTGCTTCTCGTTTTTGTTGTGGATCGCTGCTGTCGAAACAGTTGAGTATGCGACAACGCTTACGATCCTTCCTTCCAAATTCGATATTAACATGTTCCAATTTAATGGTGTTCAGCCTTGAAAAATTTACTTCTCCATGAACTACATTTAAGAATTTATTTAAACTTGATAAATTTAAAAAAATCCACTTTGGTGAAACTTGTGAAGCATGTTCACTAAAGTATATCATATTAGATGAAATAAAAGCTTGAAAAGAATGAAGAACTCTTACATGAAGAAGCAACTGCATTTCGCACCAATAAAGATTTTGAAGAAGAAGAAGAAGAACGAAAAGATGGCTGGATAGCCGATCCGATCGCCATAGATTTCATCTGTTGAATCAAAACACAACAATTTAACTCTATTGAACAGACAAACACTTTGAGAGATTGAAAATGAACAAACAACTGGATTAGGGTTCAATTCTCATTTGATACAACCCTTAGCAAGAAGCTATATATATATATATATATAGAGGAAGGTTAACGTACATTACGGCTTAACGTACATCACGTACGACAGGTAATTACGCACGTTCATTTTAAAATCACGCACGTTATAACTCAAAAATCCAAAATCACGCATGTTGAAACACAATAATCACGCATATTGAAAACATTAATCACGTATGTTATAGAACAAATCACGTACGTTGTTGTACGTGAAGTACGTTAAGCCGTAATGTACGATATACTTTTTCTATATATATGTGTGTGTGTCAAGAATAATTTGTATATTTATTTTTATTTGTTAGTGGGTTCTAAGAATATATATATATAGAGATAAAGTTTAAGATACAAAAGGCTCTTAAGTATATTTACACTTTGAATTTGGGTTTCTTTATATCTAGATGACTTTACTTTTTTTTTTTTGAGAGGCAACGGTTTGATCGAGATGCCTTTTAGAATTGGGTTTTAGGGCTTCTTGAAAAAAAAGTTAAGTGAAGTTGGGATCAGGTTTATTTATAGAAAAAACTTCATAATTTTTCAAGTAAAAATCATCCTCCAAGTTAAATCGAGGCTATGTGTGGTGGGGGTTATATAAATTCAGGTTATATGAAACGTGACAATTGTGTAAGATAAGGAGGTTATAGGGGTTAGACCACACGGTGTGGACGTGGAGGAGCGGCGTTTATGCTCTTCCACGTTGTAGGAACGAGTTTCGTGACCGAAACCGTGATTCGTGTGAGATCGATTCAAGACGGGAGAGATTAGAGATGATAAACAAACAACTTTGTATTAATCCGGTAGTAAAACATTACAAATCGGCCCGATTACATGATAACCGAACTAATACCAAAGAAGTATACATCCGGGGAGAGACCAAGTGGTGATCTCTCCCTGGTGAGGTCTCAAACCTCCTAAAATCTCCAAGTGTTTGAAATGGCAAGGGTTTTCTATTTATAGTCACACCCCTTGTCTTGCAAACACACACGGTCAACCGAATAACCCTCTCGTTTGACCACTTCAAACGAGCGGGTCTATACACGTTCGATAGACCGTTTCACTAACTATTACAAATTCAGCGTAAAATAAATCTAATCTATTCGACAAGCATCGGACACAAAATCTGCATCAACAAATTCCCCCTTGTCCGTTGTTGTCGAATGCCGAAAATGCAACTGCAATCAATCTTCAGTCAAGTATTCATCTTCTCTGTGTTAACAAATTCCCCCTTGACCGATGATCCAGGTAAGTAGTATCTTGACGCTTCTTGTATAATAGTTCCCCCTCAAAGTATGCGTATCCGTGTTGGGTGTTGTGCAATTTCCTCAAAAGGCTCAATTGACCGATCTTCCGTTGATCTTCCAATACTCCAACCGGCATTTAATAAGGGTTCCATTCTTTAAAAACTGCATCAAGTCTTGATCTTCAAGCATACTACATTGGTAGAGGTTTCTGGTGAATTGTCTTCTGTAAACCGTCTTTGTGGAATCGACCAAGTAATGCACTTTAATCTTCAGCATCAACACTCAGGAAAGTCAGCTAGACCAAGTGTATCCCTTGCAAGCTCAACCAGCATGCTTAGTTGAACTACATCCAGATCTCATTGTCTCGCCTTTGTGAAGTTGACCACGTAATGCACTACGGATCTTCAGCATCAGTACTCAGGAAGTCAGCTAGACCAAGTACATCGTTTGCAAACTCAACTAATTGAGTTACCCCCAGATCCCTGTAAAATCCCAAAGAAACATCAAACCCAAAACCGAATCCTGCAGGTCTTCAGTCTTGAACTATCATCTTTCATAAAGATTCCCCCAGGTCTTCAGTAAACAACGCTTTGAAACAACTGTCGACTTTAGATACCTGTATGTTTCCGTGCAAAACCCTTCACGCTGGCTGGAGAATTAATTAAAATCCTCAAATATGTGTCTGTGCAAAACATTCCACGCCGAACCGTTAGTATCACCAGAAAATCACAAACTCTACCACCTGTGATTGCGTTTAGAAATTTATCGAAGAAATTCAACATTTGAAAATTTTTTTATCCCCCCATTTCTTTGGTAAAATCTCTAAACCTTAACAGATTCTCTCCACTTCAAAGAAACTGTCGTCAAATGTTCACCAATTCCCTCCACTGAGCGGAATTGTCGTCAATCTTCATTGAATGTTCTCGGTTCCGAAAAATCACGAAAACGACTTTCTTCTTTGCATATTCTAGTTGAATAAGAACGTCCCCTAGTACCCTGTAGGATCCGACTTGTATCCCTCCAAAGACTTTGTGAACTCGTTAGGACCGGTATTGACATTCTAGGTTCATTCATTCGTTACCAAATGCGAGAATATGACAATAAACAAAAAAGATTTCTTCGTTGCATATTCTAGTTGATAAAGAAATTTCGCCTAGTACCCCGTAGGATCCGACTTGTATCCCTCCAAAGACTTTGTGAACTCGTTAGGACCGGTATTGACGTTCCAGGTTCATACGTTCGTTTTCAAATGCGAGAATATGACAATAAACAAAATGCTTTCGAACATTTACGAATAACCGATAACAATCATAAATATTGACGTGCGGAAGTGAACATACCATTTTGTTTTTGGCCCATAGTAGTCAAGTCACCAAAATTTGACGTTTGCAGCGGTAACCGTGACTACCCCACATTTTTCAAAAATATCATCATCTGTTTTCATCTTGCTGCATCATCCCGCGCGCTCCCAAAACCCGTACAAATTTGACGTTGACATTTAGAAGCGCGGTTCAACTAAACTTCGCGAACACCCGACCCCACTTTGCAACTCACGAATAAAGACGGGTCCATGACTCCACGTCTTATCGTTGTCAACACCCAAGAATAATAGGCCTAGTAGACTGTATCATCGAATCAATCATGCTGGTCCAAAATGTAGCCTAATGCCTTATCCATGTTTGTATTCCAAGATGGGCCCAAAATTTTTTAAAAGAATAACTTGCTCCAAAAATTTATAATTCATGTAGTGTTTACTTCATCATACCTTCTGCTTTGGAGATTTCTTACATGGCCCAAGAATAATGATAAACATGTTTCAGCAAAAATGTGAATGGCCCAAATAAAATTTGTACCTGCTACATCATGGCCCAAAGAGGAGACATTAATTTAAGAAGCCCAACTTTTGTGCCCAATACCATCTCACACCAAGTAAGCTCAATTAGAAAAACCTAGCTGTCAAATAAAACAACTTCAGCCGACAATAACATTGTACAGCTCATCCATCATCATCATCTTCCAGCTCTTTCTCCTTAATCTCTCTGATACACAGACCTCCAAAACAATCAAAAATACCCCAGCCGCAGATATCATCTTGTACAGCTGCCATCTGTGATACACACCTCCGATTCCAACTTCAACCGCTAATTTCATCTTAAACCTTCATCCTCTCAACTGTGCCTCCCATCTTACAGCTCCGATTGATTCATCAAAACCCCAAAAATTGCTGTCAAAACCCCAAACCGCCAACATCAGATGTCTTCCTTTCTGCGATACCCAGCAACCAGCAAACCTTTCTTCTCTCTTCGATTAAATATCTTGTGCGACCAGACAAATCTTGTACGACTAAATATCTTGTGCGACTGAATATGTTGTGCAACTAAGTCATCTTGTGCGAGCAAGAAATCTTGTGCGACTGATACAAATCTTGTGCGACTGATACACTTGACTTTCTATCATCTGACACAAAGTAGACCCACTTTCGGCTACACCATTTCCAATTTACCAACCAAATGATGTCTTACTAATATTTTAATCAAGTTGCAATTTTCAAAACACAAACAACTACACCATTACTTTGACCAAGATCAAAAAGTTGAAAACTTGAAGAACACTTATGAAGATGAGATGAACTTGATGAGTTTCCGGTAAAAATATGAGTTTTCCGGTGAACCGAAACCTTCTGCCGACATCACCTGCCATCTTTAATTATTATTATTATATATTTTTTTAATTAAATGCTCCTTCAACCTCATCGATACCCAGCAACAATCAAGATACCCAAATAAAAATCCAGCCGACACTTCTTCACTTTCTGCGATTCACAATACCAAACATCCAGTCGCATACTCATCAATTGTTACCCTCAAAGACCAGCCGAGAAGAACAATCAGCAGCAACTCTTTCTCTCTCTCTTCGATACACACTTAGCTTGCACCAGAATTCCCAAAAATTTCTTTCAAACCGCCTTCATCTTCTTCAAGAACACAGCCTCTGTTCACTTTGCAGATCTGACGAAAATCTTGTATAGAAACGTTGTATATATGATATTTGATGATGACAACTTGATATTCTGGTGTGAAATACAAAACCCAAACCTTTTGTACAGTCCGTTCCATCACAGATCTGCTTATGCGGGTTCAAATCTGGGTTTTTCTTATTTCACCATTTTTTTTTAGATCTTGAACAAAAAGCACAGAAATCACAGATCTAGAGCACATGTGACTTAGTAAACGGTTAGATTTACTAAATCGGGCACCATGGCTCTGATACCAATTGTAGGAACGAGTTTCGTGACCGAAACCGTGATTCGTGTGAGATCGGTTCAAGACGGGAGAGATTAGAGATGATAAACAAACAACTTTGTATTAATCCGGTAGTAAAACATTACAAATCGGCCCGATTACATGATAACCGAACTAATACCAAAGAAGTATACATCCGGGGAGAGACCAAGTGGTGATCTCTCCCTGGTGAGGTCTCAAACCTCCTAAAATCTCCAAGTGTTTGAAATGGCAAGGGTTTTCTATTTATAGTCACACCCATTGTCTTGCAAACACACACGGTCAACCGAATAACCCTCTCGTTTGACCACTTCAAACAAGCGGGTCTATACACGTTCGATAGACCGTTTCACTAACTATTACAAATTCAGCGTAAAATAAATCTAATCTATTCGACAAGCATCGGACACAAAATCTGCATCAACACACGTCGCACACATCACACCGTCCCCCCGCGTTGTTAACGGCGTTCTTTCAAGCCCTTGAAGAATCCCACAGGCGTGTTTATTGTTCGTTGACGTGGCGTGCATTGGTTGAACGTGACATATAGCCGTTGGACCCCAACAACATAATTTAAAAAAGAAAAAGATTTTTTATTTTAAAAATCAATCACCCTACCTATATAAAAAAACTCACCATTTTCACCTTACTCTCTTCTACCCAACATTCATTTTTATGAAATATCTCAACCTTTTTATAAAAAAAATGCATCCACATAACCGCGACTTTGATCCGAACAACCCGTATGGTTTCGGCGAACTACCGAACACCGGTTCGCCGTCTCATGGGTCTCAACTGAACCAACCACGTTTTAACGATGCGGACATATTAGCGTTTATCTTTTTGCCAACCTACCTTCTATTATTTATATTAGTAATAATGTTATTCTTAAAAAATTAATAGATAATATGTAATTATTAAATAAAATTAATAATAAAAAATTTGTGCCACGTGTCAGATAACGCCCATCTTCCACGCCCCTTCCCATCTCTCCCTTTTTTCCACAACGCCACTTTTCTAACGCGCGCTGACGTGGCGTCCACACGTCGAATAACACGCATTCTCCATGCCCCTCCACACCGTGTGATTTTATATAACTTGAGTGTGTAGTGGAGGGTTATGTAGATGTGGGTTTATATATGCATGTATATATATGTCTGTCTGAGAGTTTTTTCTTGTTTGGAACCGTGATAATCTTCACGGGGAACAAAATTTCGAAGCCATAGCCGCCTGGGGGCGGTGTGTCCGGACGCTATATTTGATTTTGGCGTGATATACACTTCGACTACGACTAGAGAAGGACTTAAAAGAGGTAAGGATCAATTATGTATGTGGTAAATGTTGTAATCGTTGACTTTTAGCTTGATTTTGTTTATGCTTTTGTAATTAAGTAGTTTAGATAGATTAGAATCATTATTTACTACTTTGGTTAACAATTGGATCACAACTCCGGTTTGAGTCAGTTTTTGACTAGAATCACTATTGTTTATTACATGCTACTGATGCTAGTGAATTTAAGTCCAGGATATCCTGATATAAAACTCTTTCTTAACAAAAGAGGTGAATTATGTGAATAATGAGATTTGTTATAAAAAGAAATAAAAAAGATGAATGAAACACAACAAACCACTATGGATGTGCAGCCCTTTGCAATTTTGAAATGAACACCATCGCCTTCACATAAACATAATCTTTCAAGCGATCAAGAAAGTGAAAAAAGGCATATCTTAGACGACGGTTGAGAACTAACGCGCCACATGCTATCCAAAAGCTAGTAGCAAAACCAATGCCTCCGCCAATATAAAACCATTTTTGAAGATCATCCATGTCTTCCTCGCCACCTTCAGTTTCACCAACAGTAGGTGGTACTCAGGCGACATGGTGACATCGTTAAGAGAACGATCGGAGGCTATTATATGGTACAAGGCAGGGCTGATGATACCATGAACCTTGGTGGCATAAAGGTAAAAACAATCAGTTATCAGTTTATCTACAACTCTATTAAGAAAACTATATAAAAAGCGAGACATTAAAACTTAAAACGGTTGTGTGCCTGCAGACAAGCTTGATCGAAATCGAGCGAGTTTGCGAACAAGCTGACGCCAGCATAATGGAAACCGCTGCAGTCAGTTGTCAGCCAGCAACCGGTGGTCCAGAGCTGTTAGCCATTTTACTACAAGAGTTTGTTATGTGTTTCTAACTTTGTAAATGAACAGGTGAGCTTTGTTAAGATCGTTCCCGAGTTCCCTCGAACGGCTTCCAACAAGTTACTTAGAAGACTTTTGAGAGATCAACTGAAGGAAGTGCTTCACCAGCGAAGTAAAATATAACAAACATAGTAATTTTCTGTCATTGATATGTTGAATAAATGTAAGATTTTCTTGAATAAAAAGTGTGCTTTGGTAACAATTACTGTCACAGCCTCACAGGCTTATACAAACAAGCTTCTTATGAAGCTTTTTTCTATTTGTTTGACAAAACACGACCCGTTTGCCCTCGTGTGCTTTTTGGAAACAAAGTGTTCGACATAATGGTAACCGAAGGGACGTGAACCCATTACATCGTATATGTGTTCCGCACATAAAGCAGAAGTAAATTTGAAAATTTCTATCACTATATGTTAAATAAATGTAAGATTTTATTGAATCTATATTGTTAATGCTGTAGAATATCGGATATCGGTCAAGGACCGATATTTGAGATATAGGTTATTTCAGTGAGATATTTGTGGGATATCGGTAATTTTAATATAATGCAGAGTTTATATACATAGCAATTTAACACTAATAATTCAGTGACATATTGGTTATATCAGTCAAATATTGGTGCTATATCAGTCAAATACTGGTCAAAATCGTCGATAATATCGGTACCTATATTTTACTACCGATATATTACCGATATTAACTGCATAGTCTTGAATACAAGTATACTTCGATAACAACAGGACTCGTGTATTTGTAGATGAATTCAACCCCCATTTCTCTTTTAACTTTTAAGTTTCACATAAAATACTCAACCAATCAAAATTCGGACATATAACACCCTTCAAATTCGTTACAAAAATAAATAGATTACTATGTTAGATGATGTTGATTATGTCCGGAAATATAGGTTCAACCTGGAATCAAAGTTTGATGAAATGGTGGACTGGTTTCTAACAAAGAAACTGGAAATAATGACGAGGCCTGTTCCTGCATATGCTTCCGACAACCGGAAAATCAACCTACTCGAACTATATTTGGTGGGTAAGGAGGACATAGAAATGTCACTGAAAACAATCTATGGGCAGTGGTCGCTAAGGATATGGGGTTCAAGTATCATGATGGGGAATATATGAGGCTGATGTATGCAATGTATTTAGATGTTTTAGTTTATTACTATAAGTTCAAATCCACTCAGACGAGGGTGTATGAGAAAGAGAAGGTGAAGAATATGGTGGAT
The DNA here is from genome assembly GCA_030545235.1 of Helianthus tuberosus. Classification (NCBI taxonomy): domain Eukaryota; kingdom Viridiplantae; phylum Streptophyta; class Magnoliopsida; order Asterales; family Asteraceae; genus Helianthus; species Helianthus tuberosus. Next base: position 11,514,771 of record CM060362.1, read on the forward strand.
CCGAGAAGAAGCCGAAGTCAAGATGATGATGATAAACAAGGGACTGTTGCGGATCAAGTGGAGAGGAAGACAAGGAGTGACAATGCTGCAGAACATGAAGGAGAACATTATGCATTTTATGCAGGTAATGATTGGCAAGGGATGAGAAGGCTGCAAAAGAGGAGAAGATTCGACTTCAAGCAAGTGAAGAAGGTTGTGGATGATGCAAATCGAAGTGTTATGATGCACTCTCACAAATATAATTATGTTTAGGGGAGTGTATTAGAATATATAAACTTAATTATATTTGTATTATGTATGTATTAGGATATTAAACCTATATTTATATGTGTGTAACGAAAATATTGGAACGGTTATGTTGGTTTGAGAGACACCGTTTCAATGGCGGTTGTTCCCACGTTAATCAACCACCATGTAACCGTCATGTATTATGTATATAGAGAAAGGTTAACATACAAAAGCCCTTATCATACTTCACGTACGCGACAATGGTAACCGTCAGATGAGAGCTATAATCACGCATGGAGGTGATAATCACGCATGGGATCAGTTATTTGGTGATAATCACGCACGTTATGATGGTAAAAAAATAATTACGCACGTTATGTATTTGGTCGCGTAGGTTAAGCCGTAATGTACATTATACTTTCTCTATGTATATATATGTCTTGCCGGGAACTTTTACCGGTACCAAGACATTTCCTACTCGAAATTGTCCATTTGTCTCAATACTGCACATATTCAATCCTGTAAATCATAAACATGAATCCAAATACTCATGTTTGTTCCACTGCAAATCATTATGGTACTCAACATAATAAAGATGTGTAGCAGTTCACTGTCATGTTCTTAAATCTCACGACTTAATTAGCATAACTTTCTTTAATAAAGATAACTTTCAAACTTGACATTGCAAGATGTTTTGTTTATTTTGAAAAACTTGCCAGTACTAGACTCTGAAAGCCTTTGAAATTTTCCCCCTTTTCAATGATGAAGAATAGAATCTGTTTATGATTTTTCCACTCTCCCAAGAAAAGAAAATCTAGAAAACAAATTGATCCAGGTATGTTTTGTTTATTTTGAAAAGAGTAAACTGCCATTTTGGTCCCTGTGGTTTGGCCAGTTTTGCCACTTTAGTCCAAATCTCAAACTTTTTACATCTGGGTCCCTGTGGTTTCACTTTTGTTGCCATTTTAGTCCAAAATTCAAAAACCCCCTTTTTTGACTGTTGCAACCTGTCTATTTTGTCTTTTTGTTCAGGGCAAAATGGTCATTTCACAATTACATAAATAAATACCAGCTTAAACTTAAAGAACCCTAATCTTCCTCATACAATTCATCTTCCTCTGAATTCTTCAAACTTGAAGAACCCTAATCTAAACCACCTCCGATCTATCAACTCTCTCTCTCTCTCTCACTCTAAACCTAATTCGTGACATCCACAAACCACCATGAATCTCCGATCTATCAACACCCACCACTGTCACCGTCAACAACCACAATGAAGCTCCTCCACCGATGAAGATGATGTCGGTGGTGATTAATCAGAGCGTCGGTGGTGGTTGGATTTTGCAGACCTCTATCATCGTTCCTTCACCACCGCCGCCGCCGCCGTTACCACCTCCAGAAGCTCCTCCACCGATGAAGATGATGTCGGAGGTGCAGATGAGAGGTTTAAGCATTGTTGCTGAATACATTTCTGGGTATTGTTGTTTGGTGATTCTTGGTTGTGGTAGGTGGGCTAAATGTGGGTAATTTTCTTTGTTTCTTGTTGATGCTTTCTCGGTTGGATCTCAGCAGCAATATGTATGGAGATATGTTTATTGTTTGATTATTCAGTCAGTTTTGCTTTGTACATTGTTGTTTTGAAGTTTTCGTCGAAAAAGGTGGAGGTTATACCCCCTTGATTTGATCCGCAGATCTGTTTTTGTATCATTGTATAACTTCCACTTGTTTGGATGATCATAGCTTATAGATCAGTTGCTGATCTTCTGCTTGTAAACGACATTTGTAGCTTGATTTTATACATCAATTTTGTTTGTTAAATCTTGTTTTGTGGAGTGATTGGAGAAGATGATTAGTGTTTGGGGGAAGATGAACTGGGGATTATTTAATTTAATTATTTTAATTAATAGTGTGTTATAATAATACTTGTAATGACTAAATTGCCTCTGTAGAAAAGGACAAAAAACCAAGTTTTTTTTGAGAAATAGCAGCTGATTTTCTTTTTGGACTAAAATGGCAACAAAAGTGAAACCACAGGGACCCAGATGTAAAAAGTTTGAGATTTAGACTAAAGTGACAAAACTGACCAAACCACAGGAACCAAAATGACAGTTTACTCTTTTGAAAAACTTGCAAGTACTATAACTCTGAAAGCGACCAATTTATTTGTTTTAACGCACCTATTCAGCATATGACTAAGTCTAGTCTATACGAACAGTAACATACACACTAAATGCACTAACACATGCATGAATTTAATTTATATAATAAAAAGAAAACGAGGATCTGATACTTATGTGTACATGAGTTAACAAGAATCCTAATATACGCATACAGTCCCCGGAAATCCAACTGCAATCATCAGCTATGGACTTAGCCATAGAATATATGAACAATACTATCGAGTTTGATACCCCCTCTCATGGTGATCACGCTAACCCCGACCAACATGTCGAATGATTGCATATCATCCAAAATGATCTCCCATTGTTTAAAAGTACAATTGATTGGGCAAGTGTGAATTTCGTCTTTGTTTAGTTATAGGCTCATGTGTCGTATACTTCGTAGTCTTAGCTAGACAATGATGATCTTCAACTACTTGTTTTGTCTATCATATGTTTATCAAGGTTTTCAAAGAAAATGATTTCTAGAGCGTCGATTAAAACTGTGAACTCACCAACATTATGTTAATGATTTTAAGCATGTTTTTTTATTCCGGAAATTAATTCAAGTCAAGGAAACTGTGTTTAGGTAAGCATGCATTCTAGGATACCTATTTTGGAGATTGTCTTTTATAGCATTTTTGACTTGGGCCTTAATTGTAATCTTGTCATTTGACTTTCAAACTTTTTGTGCATGTAAAAGAATGTTGTTACATTTGGTGTCAATATCTCAATTAAGTGTTTGCTTAAACAGTTGCAATGAAAACCATGAATGTTTCATCCCACGTTTCCGCCTTGGCAAGGTGTGACATCAATGGATTCCCCATAGGCCTTGAACATCCATTATATATAGCTTCCACTTTTACAGGCATAAAGTGTAATTAGTTGTTAGCATCGGAATATGAAGAGATACCAAGCTTTTTTCTTTCACTACTCCGGAGGTTGTAGCAACAACAGACATGGTGTTGAATCAAGGATACTTAGGCATACACAAACCATGAAAGCTCTGATACCAAGTGCTAGAAATCAGAACGAATCAAGAACAAAAGATACAATCTTTGGGACAATTTTCTTGTATATTTATGAACTTCAAAGATTACAATTTATATGGAAAAAAACTAAAAAGAAACCCATGACTCTTTTTATTCTACTACACACAATAAAGGAAACATTGATTCAAATAAAAAACAATAACTGGTAGTAAACTCAACATAACTTCAACACCCGACATTGATCTCCCATGAGGTAACTCACCCGGTCATATTCCAATCGGTAGACACAATTCAAGATTAACAACCCACAAATGTTTCATAATATGGTACAAAAATCACTCATGTAAGAAGCGGCATCGACTACCTCGTTCATGTGTCCCATAGCTTCCATCCAATGTTGCTGAAGATATCAAAACAGTACAAGAAACAAAATCAGTAAAACATAAATTATCCATTGTTGCTGAAGACATCAAAACAGTACAAGAAACAAAATCAGTAAAACATAAATTAAGTGATTTCTAATTAAAAAAAAGTTACATATATAAAAAGAATTATAAACAAATTAATTAGAAATTACCTAATTGGACCCATTGCCGTGTTAGCTTCTACAAACTCAGTAAGTCAATAATCATTTTAAACAAATTAGCCCATATGCTATTAGCAAAGTAATCATTTAACCCAATGCCCCTTTTAAACACTCATATATTTAACCTAATTCACATATAGTTTATTTATAGATATACAGCGGCAATTCTAAAGCTAAAGAACTTAAGGGAGTCATTTTTCCAAGTCGCACAGGGGCTACGAACTCTTAATATGATTTTTTGAACTCTTTCTATCAAGTACCAGTTTATAAATTGTGACTCTTATTAATCGAAGTTAAAACAAATATAAGCAAAAGATAGATCATTTAAGCTAAGTGATATAAAATTATCATCTTATCCTTGAATTCCAGGAACTTAACAGTGGATGTCTAAGATATGGGTGTAAAATTTGCAGCTTCAACATATAATCACCATTCATCAATATTATGAAATATAGAGTACATGTATATGAAACATGCATCCAAGTTGCCTAAGGCTAGTTATGTAGGTGTTTATATTCAACGGGGAAGGTTATCTTGAGAACGTTAAATATTGCGAGGACCGTGAGAACTAATGAAAAAACCAATCAAACCCAATTTTTTTAATACAAACCTCACTGTAATTAAAATACAACATCATATAGTTCATTTCTCCTCTCAAAATCACTATTATTTGATGTTTTACACATGTGTAAATTTTCTTTATTTACGAATTCACGTAAATTTAAATGTATAAATTTAATTTCTAACATTGTATTCGAATAATAATAAGTGTAAATATTTTTTTTAATTTGAATTGTTTTTGACTAAGTTCTCGTGGTTTTTTCATTCGTTCTCACGGTTCTCACAATATTTAACGTTCTCATTTAAACATCCCCTGTATTCAATTGAGTACATAAATAACAAGTAAAAGGTAATGAAAGCAAACCAAAATTAGTTGATCGATATGATTAAAGTTTGAGAACTCACTCGTTTTGAGTGGAGTGTGAGTCCTCTAGATGATGTCGGGTACTCAGGATAGATGTTGTATGCAGTATCAGGATAGTTAGGTGGTGGCGGGTACGTAGGATTGGTGCTATAGTTGTATGTAGTATCAGGATAGTTAGGTGGTGGTGGGTACGAAGGATCGATACGTTGATAATTATTTTGGCTATAGTTGTATGCAGTATCAGGATAGCCTGAAGGCGGGTTTTGCTGAACCGGCATAGATTCAACTCGTCTAGCCTTTAGCTGCGAGAAACAAGAAATGGTTGTCACAAAGAGGGACAAATGTACTTGGAACCTTGCTTAAATTCAACAATATGATCATCAAATACTTACCTCACTTAACTTAAACTTGGTCATTTCTTCAAGTAACAAATAATTGTCCACAAAGCGAGACAAATCATTGTGCAAGTGATCAAATCTCTTATTAGCATAGCAATCGACACAAAGATAGTGTGGCTTACCATCCAGATCTTCTAAGCACCCAACGCATGTCAAGTATGTAGATGTGATGAACTTTGTACAGCAATCACAAAAGGGCCTACCGCTTTTGAGTACATAGTAAACCGTCATCACTTCACGAAACTCAAGTGTACCACTTCCGTCGCGATCCAACTGATCGAAGATGGACATATTAATCATTCGAATATGCCCTTGCTCTTCCATGAACTCGAAGAACTCTCTTTTGTCTATCTTGCCATCGCCATCGTGGTCCATCGCTTTAAAGAAGTTTTGAGCCAATGTTTGAAATTGGTTTGTGCTTGCATGGTAATAAGCCATGGCTATATTGGAAAGCTCATCCATGGTATACGTGATATGTTTGTTTTGATATTTTGGTTAAGGAGAAGGTAGGTTCACATATATATATACAACACTTGCTTCTTTGAAGTTGTTGGAAGGAGTACTGTTGACTTTTCAAAAAAGACTTTAAGTAAACCAATAACTAAGTAATTAAATTTTATTTTAATGTGTCTTTTCACAACAAGGGACCATGTTCAACATGATGAATATTCAACCGAACCGGATGATTATTCGAGCGAACATTTGACGTTTAACTTATCCTGTCATTTACTTAAACACAATTATGTTTATATATAAGCGGGTTACACGACACCTTTAACACAATTAAATACAAGCGGTTCAATGATAGATTCGACACGTTTAACATGATTAGTTACAAGTAGTTTAATAACATGAATATAATGACACAATTAACACCATTATTGACAAGACTTAACACGGTTAATTAATATATAGTAAGATATGATAAAATAAATTTATAACAAACTACACCATTATTGACAAGACTTAACATGGTTAATTAATATATAGTAAGATATGATAAAATAAATTCATCATCGCATACAAAACATAAAATTTTAACGAACTATGTTGGCCACTTTGAAGAAGAAATGTTATTATGATATGTTTAATTATTTATAAATTATGAATCTAGGTCATTTTTATAAGTGCGTCGTGTCAACCAGTTAACTTATTTAACTATGTGTTATTTGTCCTGAATGGGTTAGGCATATGGAACCCATTTAGACATGATTGCATTGAGTCATTAACATTCCAACCCGTCTATGACCCAAAACCATTTAAATTCGTGTTGAGTCATTCCATGTTAACAAGTCATGTCATAAGTGGACATCTTGTGTGCCTCCGTATCCCTTAAGTATAACCTGGAATAACACACAAAAAAAGGAACTAAGTTGTGGGGCCACATTGATTGGCATGGCTCACCAATAAGAAGCAAGTACTATCCAAGTTGCTATGTGTAAGAGTTTAGACTATGGGGTATGGAGGGCTTGGGTTGGGGCATTTGTTGACACGTGGAATGGGAAAAAACCCACCACCAAAACCCACGCCCATGGGGTATGGTGGGGCTTGGGTTGGGGGCTTGGGTTGGGGGCATGAATTTGGGATGGACCGCTATGACGTGGCGGGTGAGCCAATGATATTCAGCCAACTAGGATGGCCATACCACCTCACGCCCGGCTTGAAACCCATGCCCCAAGGGCCACGCCCAAACCCAAGCCCACCCGGGATGGTGACTTGGGCGTTTTCCCCTTACCCACGCCCAAACTCCCGCCCCGTACCCCGCAGTCTTACTGTCACGTCAAAAAGTGTGACTGTTAAAAACATGAGTTGTTACTCATTTTTTGTCACCTTGAATGTGTGTAATAGTTTCACAACTTTTCACCATCCACCACACATTAAAATAATATATAAAACTAATAAACTAAAAAAATAGTTTGCAATTTGATAGATTGATTTCCATGGAGGCCACCACCCTTACCCTTCTATGCAGTTCGCGGAGGGCTTTTTACGCTGCGTGGGGCGATGCTTCACGCCCCTTCACATGCCACCTCACTAGGGCATTACTCTAATACACATAACCTAATATACAAGATCAACAAATTCAATTGCAAAATCAACAAACTCAAATTTCATGATAGAAAAAGAAAAAGAAGTTCACATACAAGATTAACAAGTATACTATACAATGATATATCATGGAGACAAATACAAGGTGTTAAAAACAGTGATCATTAATAAGGTATTATAAAACCAAAATATATTTTAAAAAGTAGAAAGTTTATGAAGCAATTTAAATTCTTAAAAGAATTTAATAAATGAAATTAAAAGTTTATAAACATTTACAAAGTACTAACAATTGCAAGTTTTTAAAAAATAATAGTCGATAAAAATTCGTTAAAGAATATCTTCCAACAACTTTGATTAGTCTTCCACAACGCTTTTAAACAAAATTATCATTTTCACATCCACGTGACAGTATAGACTACATATGTTGTGGCCAAAAACGGTATTTCGTCGAAACAACTCAACTCAATACAAATAGGCCTAAATTGTCATCAACCCAAAATACATTATTTGTCTAGTTGTCTTGATTAACACTACAAGAAATACAAGCATTAGTCGCGAAACTTTTAGCGGTGACATCTAAAAAGTCGCTGCTAAAGGTCTTGATACGGGACACGCACATTTAACATCATCTGGGCGGTGCGGCAGAGTGATGGATGGCTTTAGCGACCACATAAGTCGTCGTTAAAAAGTTAAAAGAATTAGCCGCGACAACTACTATTAGCGGCGACATGGCATGTATTAGCGACGGTTCATTAGCGGCGACATTTGGGAGTATTAGCGATGACAAAAGTCGCCGCTATTACGAAAATTCTTTGTAGTGTAAAGATATAAGTTGATGTAGCCATGTTTTAGTATCTAGTCATCTACCCATAATGAACCAAAGTCACCTTTTATTATAATTCACACTAATAAGGTGCATATATTACAGAACTTTTTCCATTAATTATAATAAATAACTGGTTTTTCTTGACGCCGCGCGTTGCGGCGAAACCAAACAAATGATAATGTAAACAAACGTGATTTGAAAATAAAGCATATTGTTTAAAAAGACAAACCATTGGAACGGTTTAGTTTAATATCGTACCATTTTATAATAACAATTAAATACTTTATTTTGAGTACAACTTCGTTTGTAAGAAAACTTACAACGGAAAGTCAGGAAAAAAAATCAAACACAACAACGTAGTTAAGTTTTTAGAAAAAAGTTACAAAAGTAAATTATTAGAGAAGTATTAAATTAATCGATAAATTAATATATGTTCTAAACAAAGAAAAAATAATTATTAAAAAATGGTAAAAGAAATATATGTTTTTAAAAGGTAAAAAATATTAAAAATATGTTATAAAAAGTAAATATAATAATAAACTATTATAATATATATCAAATAAAAAATAATAAAAATTATATATTATTATAAAAATAAAGTTACTATTCATCGTTCTTTATCAACAATATATATAATTCTTAAAATTTCTTTGAGGTAGATAAACAAATGAAATATTTTAGATTCACTTTCTAAAATATAACGTGTTTATTAGGACGTCTAAGAAATCTAACAGTAATAACGAATTGTAAACATATTAAATAAAATAACCATCATATTTTATGGAGTATGTGTCATTCATTAAAATGAAAATAAAACCAGCTAAAAGAATAATAACAATAAGAAACTTCATATTTCATATTTCATATTTCAATCACCTATATAGTTTTCTAAATCGTGTAAAAGTATTTCGTGAATCACTTACTACTTAAGACCATTTTGCCACCCCTAGCAATTTTTTTCCAGTGAATCATCTTTAATGCAAAATGCAAATCCAATAAACTAAGTTGCTACAGATGGTTGTACGAATCTTGTACACCACAAGGGCCGGCCCCTGCAAATCCAATAAACTAAGTTGCTACGGATGGTTGTACGAATCTTGTATATCACAAGGGCTTGCCCCTGACCTCCTCCCACCTCAAATCATTGTTTATTGTAATTTATCTTTCGGTGTTTAAGTAAATCCCAATCGCCGATCACCAGGGCATTACTCTAATACACATAACCTAATATACAAGATCAACAAATTCAATTGCAAAATCAACAAACTCAAATTTCATGATAGAAAAAGAAAAGAAGTTCACATACAAGATTAACAAGTATACTATACAATGATATATCATGGAGACAAATACAAGGTGTTAAAAAACAGTGATCATTAATAACGTATTATAAAACCAAAATATATTTTAAAAAGTAGAAAGTTTATGAAGCAATTTAAATTCTTAAAAGAATTTAATAAATGAAATTAAAAGTTTATAAACATTTACAAAGTACTAACAATTGCAAGTTTTTAAAAAATAATAGTCAATAAAAATTCGTTAAAGAATATCTTCCAACGACTTTGATTAGTCTTCCACAACGCTTTTAAACAAAACTATCATTTTCACATCCACATGACAGTATAGACTACATATGTTGTGGCCAAAAACGGTATTTCGTCGAAACAACTCAACTCAATACAAATAGGCCTAAATCAGTAAATTGTCATCAACCCAAAATACATTATTTGTTTAGTTGTCTTGATTAACACTACAAGAAATACAAGCATTAGTGGCGACACTTTTAGCGGCAACATCTATAAAGTCGCTGCTAAAGGTCTTGATATGGGACACGTACATTTAACATCATCTGGGCGGTGCGGCAGTGCTCCGGTAGAGTGATGGATTGCTTTAGCGACCACAGAAGTCGTCATTAAAAAGTTAAAAGAATTAGCGGCGACAACTACTATTAGCGGCGACATGGCAGGTATTAGCGACGGTTCATTAGCGGCGACATTTGGGAGTATTAGCAATGACAAAAGTCGCCGCTATTGCGAAAATTCTTTGTAGTGTAAAGATATAAGTTGATGTAGCCATGTTTTAGTATCTAGCCATCTACCCATAATGAACCAAAGTCACCTTTTATTATAACTAGTTGTTTACCATGCGCGCGCGTTGCGGCGCGCTAAACCAAATCGTTCTATAAGAATGACAAAACATGTCAAATAACAAAAAGTAGCTCGAACTAAAACGTAACGTATTTTCGGTACCGGTTCGGCACCGGTATTCACCGATTTTTACCCTCAAATACCGGTGTTGTACCAGTACCAACCAGTACCGAACCGTACCGTACCAGGTATATTCGGTACCGGTACATACTTTTGGGGATTTCGGTAACGGTATTTTCGGTACCGATTGGTACCGAGCTCATAAAATCCTGTAGCAACGTAGCAATGCAAGTAATTGCACAGTTTAGATTACCTTTTATACACACAGTAAGTAAACTGACCGACATTATTCTTCAAACGATTCGAGATAAACGATGCGTAACCAGTCATATCCGGCATCGTGGAGTGCATTAAAAAGGGAGCAGTTGGACGATTGAATGCTGGGCTAGGTGTTTCTTGGAATGCCCACGGATTGTTCGGGTCAAAACCACGATTATGAGGATTCATTTTTCGTATTGTGGTTGGAAGAGGATTTTTTTTTTAAAATAAGATAGAGATCATTACAGAAGAGGTGGAGTAGTTGTGGTAAAAATTGAATAGAAGTGTGAGTATTTATAGTGAATAGATAATTTTTTTTAAACACATAGCCGTTGGCCAACGGCTAGCCCAAACGTCTACTTGTCTTGGTCAATGAGATCCCGCCATGCCATCTTGATAGCCCCGCTCAACGCCCGGGCTGAAACCCCCGCCCAAGGGGCCACGCTGAAACCCAAGCCCACCCGGGGTGGTGACTTGGGCGTTTGTACCCAACCCACGCCACAACCCCCGCCCCATACCCCATATTCTAATATTTCCTAGATCTTTTTTTTTTAAACACATAGTCGTTGGCCAACAGCTAGCCCAAACGACTACTTGTCTTGGCCAATGAGATCCCGCCATGTCATCTTGATAGCCCCGCCCAACGCCCGGGCTGAAACCCCCACCCAAGAGGCCACGCCGAAACCCAAGCCCACCCGGGGTGGTGACTTGGGCGTTTGTACCCAACCCACGCCACAACCCCCGCCCCATACCCCATATTCTAATATTTCCTAGATCTATTTTTTTTAAAACATTGCCGTTGGCAAACGGCTAGCCCAAACGGCTACTTGTCTTGGCCAATGAGATCCTGCCATGTCATCTTGATAGCCCCGCCCAACGCCCGGGCTGAAACCCCCGCCCAAGAGGCCACGCCGAAACCCAAGCCCACCCGGGGTGGTGACTTGGGCGTTTGTACCCAACCCACGCCATAACCCCCGCCCCATACCCCATATTCTAATATTTCCAAGATCTATTTTTTTAACACATAGCCGTTGGCAAACGGCTACTTGTCTTGGCCAATGAGATCCCGCCATGTCATCTTGATAGCCCCGCCCAACGCCCGGGCTGAAACCCCCACCGAAACCCAAGCCCACCCGGGGTGGTGACTTGGGCGTTTGTACCCAACCCACGCCACAACCCCCGCCCCATACCCCATATTCTAATATTTCCTAGATCTATTTTTTTTTAAAACATAGCCGTTGGCCAACGGCTAGCCCAAACGGCTACTTGTCTTGGCCAATGAGATCCGGCCATGTCATCTTGATAGCCCCGCCCAACGCCCTGGCTGAAACCCCCGCCCAAGGGGCCACGCCGAAACCTAAGCCCACCCGGGGTGGTGACTTGGGCGTTTGTACCCAACGCACGTCACAACCCCGCCCCATACCCCATATTCTTATATTTCCTAGATCACTATTGATTTAGTTTGTTTTAATTAATATAGTTTCAAATCACTATTCATTTGTTTTAATTAATATATGTTGAAATCACTATTCATTTAATTAATATATATTGAAATCACTATTCATTCAGTTTGTTTTCTATTAGTATATAATTCATACTAATAAGGTGCATATATTACAGAACTTTTTCCATCAATTATAATAAATAACTAGTTTTTCTTGGCGTCGCGCGTTGCGGCGAAACCAAACAAATGATAATGTAAAAAAACGTGATTTGAAAATAAACCATATTGTTTAGAAAGACAAACCATTGGAACGGTTTAGTTTAATATCGTACCATTTTATAATACCAAATAAATAATTTATTTTGAGTACAACTTCGTTTGTAACAAAACTTATAACGGAAAGTCAGGAAAAAAATCTATGACAACTACGCACTTAAGTTTTTAGAAAAAAGTTACAAAAGTAAAATATTAGAGAAGTATCAAATTAATAGATAAATTAATATATGTTCTAAACAAAGAAAAAATAATTATTAAAAAATGGTAAAAGAAATATATGTTTTTAAAAGGTAAAAAATATTAAAAATATGTTATTAAAAGTAAATATAATAATAAACTATTATAATATATATTAAATAAAAAATAATAAAAACTATATATTATTATAAAAATAAAGTTACTATTCATCATCATTTATCAACAATATATATAATATATATAATTCTTAAAATTTCAGTGAGGTAGATAAACAAATAAAATATTTTATAACGTGTTTATTAGGACGTCTAAGAAATCTAACAGTAATAACGAATTGTAAACATATTAAATAAAATAACCATCATATTTTATGGAGTATGTGTCATTCATTAAAATGAAAATAAAACCAGCTAAAAGAATAAAACAATAATAACAATAAGAAACTTCATATTTCATATTTCAATCACCTGTATAGTTTTCTAAATCGTGTAATATCACTTTTAGATTAAAATATTTCGTGAATCACTTACTACTTAACACCATTTTGCCACCTGTAGCAATTTTTTTCTAGTGAATCTAGTGGCGAATCTTGTCTGTTGAACATGCCAGGGCCGAAAGCCACAGACACTAAAAAAAGCCCAGACAAGCCCGGGCCAAACATAATACATATAAAAAATTTTGATCGAAATGCGGAAAATTAGCACTACGGCCGAAAAACTTGCCCGGGCCGTGGCCCTGCCACGACTATTTTAAGAACCGCCCCTGAGTGAATCATCTTTAATGCAAAATGCAAATCCAATAAACTAAGTTGCTACAGATGGTTGTACGAATCTTGTACACCACAAGGGCCGGCCCCTGCAAATCCAATAAACTAAGTTGCTACGGATGGTTGTACGAATCTTGTATACCACAAGGGCCGGCCCCTGACCTCCTCCCACCTCAAATCATTGTTTATTGTAAATTATCTTTTGGTGTTTGATGAAACAGTGGTTAACCAAGAGGGGTTAATTCACTAGTCTCGTCAAGTAGGGTTAATCCCTTCTTTTCGAGGATCGGTGGTTGGACCGTCAGCTGTGCTATCTCCTGCACAAGAAAAACACACCGTGACTCGTAACAAGGAGGAAGGGGTGGGGGTGCTCCTTGTTACCACTCTCCGGCGTGAGAATCGGTGATTTGCTTGAGAAGCAAAGTGTGTGATAGTAGTAGTAGTGAGAGAGTAAAGAGACGATACCTCAAACCTGGTTTGGGATGGGTATTTATAGCCGAGGAGTGAAGGAGGTGATTGATGGGACAGACTGACGACGTGCCGCCCTTATGCAGGTGTGTCAGGCTTGTCGGTTGTGGAGGTGAAGCCACGTCCTACTGCAGTGTCAGTCTCTTGCTTACGTGGGGGCTGACAGGCGACTATCATTGGTGCCACTTGCTCTGTGGTGTCAGTCCTTGTAACACCCCGAAAACGGGTTTGGTACTTAAACCACGTTAATACTAAAGAGCGGGTAGAATACCGTTAGTAGAAAAGATTAACCCGGAAATTATTAGGATTCAAATAAATAAGCCTAATAATAAATAAAAAGAGAGCAAACGACTTGAGAAGGCAAAGTTTATAAGGCCCGAGTTAACGGGACTTAAAATAAAACGGGTTATAATTTCCCGAACCCATTAAAATAACTAGGAATAAAAATAACCTAGTTAGAAAGAAGCCTTGTAGTAATATGTTAGAAGGTTAAAAAAAAAGCACCTAAAATAAGAACCTAATGTTGGTTCAGTTCTGTTTGAGCATGAGGGAAAACAATAAATCATACCTGTCACAGCAGAAAGTCCAGTGGAGAATCCAGTAATCGAGTTCGACATGCTTGTCATCGTGATTTGGTTCCTCCTTAGGGTGCTGACTGATGATGGGGCTTAGAGAACCGAAAAGGGTATCGGTTAGGAGAAGGAGGACGAATTGATGTTATGTCTAATGGGGTGTGAAACTGAGTAACCCTTTAACCTCCACATAATTCTCCTTATATAAGCACCCAGAAGGAAACCTAATTAGTTACTAAGGGTAATATGGTCCATCAACAATTACCAACTAATTTAAATAATAGGTTATTATATATTTTGATCTTTATTATGTAAATGATTATAATGGCTATAGATTAAATATTGTTACATAATATATTTAATCTTACATTCTCCCACTTAGCCGAGTAATCATTTACTATGAGTATTAGATAAGCCTGATCAGGAGTTAACACTCATTTTAGCCTTAAACAAGTACTATAGCAGAGAAATACAGTCGTTGAATCATTATGCGACTCAGGACCCCCATTAATCATACTATAGCCTTAATTTAAAACCTAATCGTCATGATCAAAATACGCGTAAGCCCTTTGTTTGATTTGTAACTTTATTTGTCAATATGCCATTATACCGGTTGAACATATTCTAAGAGACATACAAAATCAAACTGAGGAAATTTTATTAACATAAAACATAAGCTAGTACAATATGCTCAAATAAGGTCTTTACAAAATCCCATATTACGAACATGTTCTTCATAAACCTTAGGAGGGAGACCTTTAGTCATCGGATCCGCAAGCATATCCTTAGTACTAATATACTCGATACAAAGATTATTTTCCTCAACTCGTTCACGTACAAACAGATATTTTGTATCGAGATATAAACCAGCTCCAGTCGAACTGTTACTGTTCGAGAAACTAACGGCAGCTGAATTATCACAATAAAGCTTCAATGGTCTAGAAATGGAATTTACGATTTTGAGTCCAGTGATCAGATTTCTAAGCAACATTCCATGACAGGTTGCGTTATATACAGCAATGTACTCTGCCATCATTGTGGAAGTTGTGGTCAGCTGTTGTTTATGACTCTTCCATGAGATTGGGCCGCCTGCTAACATAAAGATATAGCCCGAAGTGGATTTCTTGTCATCTTTGCACTTTGCAAAGTCAGAATCAGAATAGCCCACCACTTCTAAATGATCACTTCTTCTATAAGTCAGCTTATAGTCTTTCGTCCCTTGCAGATATCGAAGTACCTTCTTAACTGCTTTCCAGTGATCTAGGCCAGGATTGGTCTGATAACGGCCTAACATTCCAGCAATATAAGCGATATCTGGGCGAGTACAGACTTGAGCATACATCAAGCTCCCGACTACTGACGCATAAGGTATCTGGCTCATTTGCTCCTTCTCAACCTCTGTTGTCGGACACTGGAATGAACCGAAAACATCTCCCTTAACTACTGGAGCGACGGAGGGTTTGCACTGTTGCATGTTGTAACGCGTAAGGACACGATCTATGTAGGCCCTTTGGGACAATCCTAAGATCCCTTTGTGTCTATCTCGGTGAATTTCGATGCCAATGACGTAAGAAGCCTCTCCGAGATCCTTCATGTCGAAGTTATGCGAAAGTAACCGCTTCGACTCATGCAACATGTCTAAACTATTACTTGCCAATAGAATATCATCTACGTAAAGGACAAGTATAGTAAAGTTGCTCCCACTCATCTTGAGGTAGGTGCATTGATCCACTTTATTCTTCATAAAACCTTGCTTCTTCATGACTTCATCAAACTTGAGGTACCATTGACGTGATGCTTGTTTTAACCCATAAATGGATTTCTTCAACTTACAGACTAGATGCTCCTCACCTTCAGGTTTAAAACCTTCAGGCTGCTTCATGTAAACATCTTCGTCCAAATCTCCGTTAAGGAAAGCGGTTTTAACGTCCATCTGATGCAGCTCTAAATCGAAATGAGCTACTAGGGCCATGACGATCCTTAATGAATCTTTACGAGAGACAGGTGAAAACGTCTCTTGATAATCAATTCCCTCTTTCTGAGTGTAGCCCTTTGCAACCAATCTTGCTTTGTAGCGTTCAACGTTCCCATTCGGATCCAGTTTTGTTTTGAATACCCATTTACATCCTACGGGTTTGGCTCCGTTGGGTAATTCTACCAAATCCCAAACGTCATTTTTCTTCATGGATTCAAGCTCATCAATCATTGCTTTATTCCATTCAGAAGACTGATCACTGCTAATGGCTTCATTGTAAGAGATAGGATCATTGAGCTTTCCAGCATCCATTTCAGTCAGGTAGGTAACATAATCATCCCAATTAGTTGGCCTTCTTTGCCTAGATGACCTCCTGAGTGGATTATCGGGTTCAGCGTTGTCGTGGTTTTGAGCGTTTGATGTGCCTTCGTCATGAGGTATAATGGGTTCTGATTGTAGAGGTAAATTTGGAGTTGGTGCAGTAGCTTCAGGTACAGTAGTTGCATTGGGTACAAGAGGAGTAATCGGAGTAATGGTAAGCGACGAGTCTCTCCCCCCCGCGTCTTGTACTTCTTGCAATTCTTCGTAAGGGTTGGTACTGCTCCCACTGACCTTGAAATCCTCCAGGAACGCGGCACGCTTGGTTTCAACAATACGGGTGACATGGGAAGGACAATAGAAACGATAACCCTTAGAGTTCTCAGGATACCCGATAAAGAAACAGGTAACTGTTTTAGGGTCAAGTTTCCTTAGGAAAGGATTGTAAAGCTTCGCTTCAGCAATGCAGCCCCATACTTTCATATATTTAAGACTCGGTTTCCTTCCTGTCCAAAGTTCATAAGGAGTTTTAGGGACAGACTTAGAAGGAACTCTATTGAGTATATGAACAGCTGCTTTTAACGCTTCAGTCCAGAGGAATAACGGTAAATTAGTGTTGGCTAACATACTGCGCACCATGTTCATAAGGGTACGGTTTCTTCTTTCAGCGACACCATTCTGCTGAGGTGTACCAGGCATGGTGTATTGGTTCACAATCCCCTGGCCCTTACAAAACTCATAAAATGGACCAGGAGCTTGACCCACATCAGTATGTCTTCCATAATATTCACCGCCTCTATCTGATCTCACAACTTTAATCTGACGATCTAATTGCTTTTCAACTTCAGCCTTATAATCTTTAAAAGTTGTCAGAGATTCAGATTTCTCCTTAATTAGATACAAGTACATGTAACGAGAATAATCATCAATAAAAGTGATAAATGAAGTATGTCCTGTTATGCCAGCGATTTGGTAGGGACCACTAATGTCAGTGTGAATGAGTTCTAATAAATTAGAGCTCCTAGTGGCACCTTTCTTATTCGCTAATGTCATTTTACCCTTAAGACATTTGACACATGTTCCAAAATCAGAGAAATCGAGAGGGGGTAAGACTTCATCCTTTACAAGACGATTTAATCGTTCTTTTGAAATGTGGCCTAAACGCTGATGCCACAACATGGATGAAGTTTCTAAGTCTTGTTTCTCTTCCATCTTTGTGAGTGATTCATTAATGTTATATGACAACAAAGATTTGGAAAAGTTATCTTCTAGTTCTAATCTATAGAGACCACCATCCAGAAAACCAGTACCATAAAGAACAGAATCATAATGGATAGAGAGTTTGCGATGACCATGGGAAACAATAAAACCGTCCATGTCTAACTTTGGTCCTGATACAAGGTTCCGAGTTACCTCAGGAACATATAAGGTATCATAAAGTTTAATACATAAACCAGTTTTCATAACTAATTGTAATGTTCCAATGGCCTTCACTTCTAATTCTCGATCATCCCCAACCTTAAGCGTTCTTTGGTTTCTTTCCAGCTTCCGGATTGAAAGGAATCCCTGAGTAGAATTGGTAACATGAACCATAGAACCAGAATCAAACCACCAAGAATTAGCAGGAACACTTAAATTATAGGACTCAAGTATCATGAAATAATCGTTACCTTTCTTAGCCAGCCACTCCTTAAAGTCAGGGCATTCCTTCTGCATGTGTCCTGTCTTCTTACAGAACTTGCAGCGGATACTGCCTAAGGAGTTCTTAGAGCTGGAGGGTGCACTTGTATTAGGATGAGGGTTAGGCCTTTGGACTTTTGAAGCATCCTTCCTCTGATAATTGTTCTTCCTCTTCTTAGAGTTGGAGGTAGTGAAGTTGGCAACATCAGTATGGCGATCCATCCTCATACGCTCTTCCTCCTGTACGCACATGGCGACCAGCTCACTCATCGTCCATTTGTCCTTCTGAGTGTTGTAATTGATCTTGAATGCTTCAAAGGACGAAGGAAGCGAAGTAATGATGAAATGAACAAGGAAACCATCACTGATTTCCATTTCCAGCCCCTTCAGCTTATTGGCCATGTCATTCATCATCATGATGTGCTCGCGAATGCCACTCCTCCCATCATACTTAGTTGTCACCAGCTTGAGAATAAGAGTACTAGCGTGTGCTTTAGACGTCCCTTTGAACTGAGCCTCCACAGAAGCCAAGTAGGTTTTAGCATCTTCAGAATCAGGAATAGCTCCCCTGATTGCATTGCTTATGGACTGCTTCATAAACATGAGAGACATGCGGTTACACCTAGTCCACTTGTCATGAGTTAACTGCTGAGCAGCAGTACTTTGTGGAGTAAGGTCCGCTGGCTTATCCTCTCTTAGAGCATAATCGAAATCCAGCAGCCCGAGAGTAAGCATGAGAGCATCCTTCCATGCAGCAAAGTTATCACCAGTCAAAGGTGGAATTCCGCAATTTGGTGCTGATAGTGGAAATAAGATGAGCAAGTTATGATACAAATGAAGAAGTCCTAATGTGATCTAAGGGCACGTTAAACTAAGGCAGGCATAAATAATGACCATTTTACATTATGAAGCTGTGATATTGTCTATTACTAACATCAAAATAATAGACTTAGCTAAAAAGTTCTACTTAAACGAAAACAAAACAGCTTTGGCCAGAAGTGTAATCATTTAAGCATATGTGCAAAGTGGTTGTAACAAATCAGCTTTGGCCAGAAATTGAAACAATCACTTTAGTTATGCACTTGTTGAGTATGCCATCTATGAATGAATTAAATCAGCTTTGGCCAGAAATTAATACATTCATGCTTATGATGCACACACAACATAGCTTTCGTAATACTTGAACGATAAGTAGATGTATCAAGTCAGCTTTGGCCAGAAATGATATATCAAAAGCTCATTCAAGTTAAGCTATTCTGGTTTTGCAAAAATTTTTAGTTCACATTAAACAGCTTAAAATAATGAGGTTTCGAGTCACAGCCTTGTTGTCTCGAGTCGAGACCTTTTGGTCTCGAGTCGAGACCTTTTGGTCTCGAGTCGAGACCTTATGGTATCGAGTCGAGACCTTTGTCTCGAGTTGTCACATTATGGTCTCGAGTCGAGATCTAATGGTCTCGAGTCGAGACCTCTGTCTCGAGTTGTAATGGTTTAATGGCCTGATGATTTCGAGTCGAGACCTTGTTGTCTCGAGTCGAGACTGATGGTCTCGAGTCGCAATCTGATGGTCTCGAAACTTCCTGTTAACAGCTGTGAATTGTGATAACATAACTGCAAATTCGAAATCTAAGGGATTATGTGATAATGTTTCCTATTTCAGTGCTGATCTAATCTTTACCAAATATTTCGAAAATCATGATTGTTTATCTAATAACAGTTTTCGGAAATTTAAGAGGACAAAATTAGATCAAAATAGGAAAAAACACTTAATAATCCGAATCATATTCCAAATCATAACAGAATTTTCGAATTTTCTAAGAACATGCGATGAACCCTAAACATAAAAACAAAATTCTGGAACCCGAAACCTGAATTTTAAAGCCTTTCTTAAACAGATTTCGGTTATAATATTACCCAGTTGATTTCGAACAAACATATAAATGATCTTTTTCCCAAAAACAGAGATCTCGAGTCGTCCTTTATGACTCGAAAATTGGCTGTCAATTCATAAGGTTTCAAAATTTTTGTTTTCCAAGTTTCAATCCCAGAATTATGGATACGAAAACAGAACCGACTAATCAACATATGCTCTGATACCACATGTTGGTTCAGTTCTGTTTGAGCATGAGGGAAAACAATAAATCATACCTGTCACAGCAGAAAGTCCAGTGGAGAATCCAGTAATCGAGTTCGACATGCTTGTCATCGTGATTTGGTTCCTCCTTAGGGTGCTGACTGATGATGGGGCTTAGAGAACCGAAAAGGGTATCGGTTAGGAGAAGGAGGACGAATTGATGTTATGTCTAATGGGGTGTGAAACTGAGTAACCCTTTAACCTCCACATAATTCTCCTTATATAAGCACCCAGAAGGAAACCTAATTAGTTACTAAGGGTAATATGGTCCATCAACAATTACCAACTAATTTAAATAATAGGTTATTATATATTTTGATCTTTATTATGTAAATGATTATAATGGCTATAGATTAAATATTGTTACATAATATATTTAATCTTACACCTAATTATAGTTTGGGGACCAAAGGTGTTAAGTTTGAAACTAATATTATTAAAACAAAAAAAAACACCAAACACACATGTCTGGTTCGATCAAAAACACAGGGGCGACCAAACATCCTCCACCAAACCCTAGTTCATGCAAATTGTCCAAATTGAAGGTCCAAATCAATCTCAAATCAAAATCCGAGCACGAATTAGTGATCTCCACTGAAAAAGGAGTCACAAGGTATGTAAATTTCATGAGAAATCTCTAGTTGAATTTCGGAGTAAACCTAGAGAATTCAAAAATTGTTGATGCATGCTTGTTATATGGATGAAATAGGAACATTGTAGTGTTTAGGGGTAAACCCTAGACAAGTATATATTGAAATCATGCCTAGCTCAAGTAAATTCAGATTTTATTGATGCTAAATTCATGTATGAGATGTTTTTAGGGTTTTGATTGCTAAAAAAATAGTGTTATGATGTCAAGAACATGCTTAAATTGAAAGCTGAATTCAAACGGCTCTTGATCAGAATTTACAGCCGACTTGTATTGGCTGTAACCTGGACAAAACGTGACAAAAACATGTGTTTCTTGAGTCTAAAATGTAATTCCAGGAAATATCTTTAAAACCCCACTGGAATCGCATTTTTTCGACGAAAATTGAGCGTTTTATGAATTTTTCCGTATCAAAGGTTCAAGCTGCGTTTTCTGGCAGAATTTGCAGCCCATTACGAATGTCATAACTCAATTTAGGAATTGAGTTATGATCTCAAATTCTTACTGTAGAAAGTTTTAAGTGATTAAAAGAATCGCCAATTGGAATTTCGTCAATCGGATAAACGAGGAATTTTTAATGAATTTTTCCGTAAGCTGCAGTCAGAAGTGACGAATCTGATTGCAGCTTAGTAGATGAATTTTTTACGAATTTTTTGTAAAGAGTTAGATCTTGAAATTTTAACACAAGGTCTAACCCTCCGAGAGGTACGCCACATAAAAAATTCATAATTTTTGAAGACTTGTAAACAGGTTAAACAGGTCACCAAAAACAGCCTATTTTCAGTGATACGAAACTTGATTGTTGATGTTATAAATTATGTCCACAATGTTCATATGTTGAAATTATGAATCAAACGCGTAATTTCCTAGTTCGACTAATTACGTGCAATGTGGGGTAATACAAATTTTAATTATGAAGTCGATTTAGCTTATATGCACATATCATGTAATTAAGGGTAGTTAACTTTTGAAAAGTTAAACTAACCATGGACGGAGTCGAATAGTAGTTTTGACATAGAAAATACGTAAGGTGGAATAGTCGTGGTTATAACGACTAATCTAACCACCCTGTGAATTATGATGATAGTTTGACTCTTGACAAGCTAGATGGAGGCTTGGGAATGAAGCGGGTCAAACGGAGCAAGTACGAAAAGGAAAGCGTAATTTGGATGCGAGGTAAGTAAAAGCTTACACCCTTTTTAGTATACATCAGTTGTGTGTATTGAAAATGAATAAGGAAAAGTTAGTAATAGAGTTATAATGTTCCGACGCAAATAATATGAGTCGGAACTAGTGCAATGGTGAGAAATCATAAACAATGGCAAAAAAAGGGTAAATTGGTAAATTAGTCATGTGACGATGAACTAATAAGAAATTTTGAAACATTACGTTATGGTGTAAACCGGAATGGGTAAAAGGGCGAGATGGTAACTAGATATCATCTCATAATGAAAAATGGTCGTTCGGACTAAACGGGCCAAATGACATTGGCAAGATCATTTGACAATATTAATTGATGATCGCTTGTTGAGTTTTGTGATTACAGGAAATATCATACGGTTCGCATTGGTATTAATTAGAAATTAATAGTGAGAGATATTTAAACGGGTCAATCCTATGACTCGAGCCAGGTACGCATATTTAGAAATTATTGTTAAAGGCGATATTTTTGGTCAAATATTAGTGAAAGTCCTTCGTCGTAAAATGAAGGACTAAAATTGACCAAAAAGCCCTTGATGGGAAAACCGGGCAAACGACCCTTAGAGGTTGTTTAGGAATTTGCATTAAGATTACGAAATATAGGTAGATACCTTAATGTAGTAAAATGAGGGGTGAAAGGAGTGTGAAATTTAAAGTAAGATGGTAAATCCCTCTAACGGGTCAAAATGAAGTTTTACGCATAACTCAACCTTTAGTGGTGTAATGTATGAAAGTTTTAGACTTACGAGTTGATAGTTTTGAGATAATAAATATTTCAAAAATTTGCAATGATTTAAACAAAAGTGGTTTAATGAATCATGAAACGGGTCAAAAGTGTTAAAAAGGAATTTCAAGCCGAAAGCTTGAAATCTGAATTTTTGAAGTAGTTGAATATCATGTTTTAACTCCATAAGATGGAGAATTAAATTTCAAACGCGTAGGAAAAAGAATCGCGTAAAACGGACTTCTAGATCAAAAGTTATGGCCTTTGAAAGTTTGATTTTTGATAAATAAACATAGCTGGTAGAAATGCAGGTCCCAGATGTGGCCCTGCTGGGAAACAATCTCCCCCGCGGCAAGCGAAGGAGAACCGGGCACCGGGCGCGACACGCGGGTGCTGTCGTGGCACGCGAAGGAAAAGAAGGAGCCTCTCGCGTGGCGCGAGAGGCAAAATTCCGAAATTGTATTTTTATTTTATTTGTTTGTTTATGAAACTTGTTTATACATGTTTATAAGCTATTAAAACTAACTTTTAAGTTGGTTTTGATCATAGGTGATATCAAGTGTACCCGGATGGAGATCAAGCGATGGCAAATGACCGAACACAAGAAAAATGAAGCTTCCGCAAGTTGTTTCGTCGTTATTCTAAAACAATGAATTAAATCACATTATGTTGTATTACTTTAAATTGTAAAAGTTTTTAATAAACTCGTATTTTTCATTGTAATTGTAACCGTAATTACATGATTATGGACTTAAATTATACGAAAATCGTTAAATAATAGAAAGGGTGTTACAGTCCCACTTGCCTTGTGGGCAGGATGCAGTGCTGCGCCGCATCGCTGCTTGCGGTAACCGCTGTTGTTTCCGCGTTCCCACTCTGGCAAAGACTGCGGGATGCGGTGCTAGGCCGCATCGCCGCTTATGGTGACTGTTGCTGTTGTCCAGATCCCTTACCGTGACGAGAACGTTCATAGGATGCGGTGCTAGGCCGCATCGCTATGCGTACACCCGTTTTCATACATAAGGTAAGTCCTCTTTCATCACTTGACCGATTGGAATTGACCGTTGTGTTCGCGCGTGCCCGTACGGACATAGATAAGTTCTTGCTGGTGGGGTTTTTTGATAAGGGTAATGGTCACTCGCGGTTATGCTGACGCGAGATCTGGGACCATTCCCCTTCAAGTCCCCCCAGTCTAGTGTTGCTTCCTCATGCAAGTTGCATGTGGGAGGAGTACTGGACTATGGTGTCTAGAAGGTAGTTCATAGTTTGGAGAAGATTCTAGGCCATGTAGATGGCTCCTGCTTCTAGAAAATCAAGCTGGGGATCTGGTAGAGTCGTGTGACGCCTCTTCCGTACCGGTGAGCAAGTTCCGTCTGATGCGAAATTCTCAGCCTAGGGTTTTGATCCGGTAGTATGGTCTACCTTTTTCTCATGTCATCAGGGTTGGGTGCCACCTGTTGGTGTGTCGAACCAACCTCTGAGATCGTGACTGAAGATGTCAGCAGGGTTCGAACCAACCTTTGAGACGGTGACGGAAGATTTCTGTTATCGCAACTTTAGTTGTAACCTCTACGGTAGCTAATGCAATGCTTTGCTCAAGCTCTATGTTCAGCAACTGGACATGCAACGATGATCCCTACTTTGTGGGGTGTTCATGTTCTTCCAGTTAGCTCTCAAGTAACCGCACGTCCTTTGCGGTTACCTCGTTCCTTTGCATTGTTGGCAATGTTTGGTCGAACAATGTGAATCTGCATAATGGTCAAATAAACATGGTCATAAGCATGATTGTGCCCACCATTATTTATTCTATGCAGCTCATAGGTGGGCAAACAGAGTCATAAGCAGATTTGTTACCACTGTTGCTTGGCTTGTTGCTCAAGGAGATCACCTTAGATACTTAGGAATCTGGGTGAAACTCGTCCGTATTCCTTTTGTAGCCACTTTCCTTCACGCTTAGCTGGTAAGCAGTTTTCTTGGAAGTAGCTTTGCTCAACCGCGTGATGGCTTAGTTGTGGCTCTTCCGTAGCTACCGTTCGCATAGGTGCCTTCCGCCGCAGCTACTCGTGAGTGTCTGCGGTTTGCAGCAAAAGACTCGCTTTAAAAGAGGAACCTCCTTTGATGTGGCTCTTGAAGGATCAGGAGTCAGAGTTGCTGATGTGCGGACGCGCATCATATTTGCCCGTTTCCCTAACGAGAAGCTGTTTATGTACGCTCTGTGGTTGTGAACTGGAGACGAGGGATTTGAAGCTTGAAGAACTTCTAGGTGATGCGGTTTTGTTGTTCCTGAGAAGCGGGTTTCGCAGTCCAAAGAACAACGCTGGTTCTGAGTATCTGACACACCTGTACGGGCTCGTGTGTGTCATCTCCGCATATTCCACGTGTGCTCGTGGGTATATGCGGATATTGATTTATCCCCTTTACATAGTGTAAATATATTTTTTTCTATTTTTTGAGGGGATGTAAAAAACGACATGCGGTATGGGTTATGGTGTGGTATACCAGAGAAACCGCATGCCGCTTCATGCTGGATATTGTTGTCGCTTTTTTTGTGAAATGTTATAGACCGCACTTGCGAGTTGGTGGAAGTTGGTGAGATTTGCCTGACATATGCTGAAACGAAAGGACGTTTGCACTGCCCGAGGTAATCACTACACTGTAGCGGGAGTGTAAAAGTCTCTTTTGTCAGGCGCGTGGGCGGCCACTCGCGCGTGGTAACTGTCAGCGGAACAGTCGCTGTACACGTGTCGCCGCACGGTTCGTTCCTTTTACTCACGATGTTTCGGTAACTGCTCCGCATTAATTGCGATGGGTATATAAGGGGAAACCGTTTGTGGTTTCCCCTCACTTCTTCAAAATTTCAAAAAATTTCCGGTGAGAGAAAGAAAAATTCCTTCGTCTTCTCCGATCATTTGTTTGATTTTCCGGTGAGGTTTCTGAGTATTTTGAACTCATTCTTCATTTACTTTCTTCCACATTCTGATGGCTGAACCATCTAATCCCCATGTTGCTGAGGGTGAAAACCCAGACCCTTCGTCGTCGGTGGCGGCGGAGGAGGAGGAAGGTGGTGGTGCCCCTGGCGGAGGCTTACCGGTGTTGAAGTGGTCGAAGGCTCAATTCGATAGTCTGATGACCACCGTTCAGATGCCCCAGGAGTATGGGGTTGTTTATCCCCACGAGGGTGATACTGGTGCCAATGCTCCGGCGGGTTACGTCACCATGTGGGCTGACTTTTTTGTTGATGGCAACCTCCGACTGCCGTTAACAGTATTCGTCGCTGAGGTTTTGGAGTGGTACAAGATCCACATTTCTCAACTGAGCCCTTTCGGGATGATTCGGGTTCGAAATTTTGAGTACACTTTTCGTGCTCTTGGTATGGAACCTATCGTCGGTGATTTCCAGCGATTTTATCAGTTGACCGTGCATACTGGTTTCTTCTCTTTTAGTCAATGACATGGGAGTCCGAAGTTGATGACCCCACCCAAGGGTATTACGAAGTGGAAGACAAAGTTCTTCTATATCAAGGCTGTCGCGGTAGTTGCGAAGATGACGTTTCGGAATGTGACCGAGACGATCATATCGGAGACCATTGTTGTCCCTAGGGCTGGTTCGGTGGAATGGTTCCCAAGGTTGCGGACCATTGAGTTTGAGAAGCTGAACAACTCGCAGTTGTGGGTGTTGCGCATGATGCTGACCAGGATGAATAGGAAAGCAAGGCCCGTTGTGCGGGAGAAGAGTGGTGGTAAGTACCTTTCTTCCTGTGCGGTTTCTTACTTCCTTATTTGTGTTACTGATTTTGTAAGTGTGTTGTCAGAGGATGCTGCCCTGTGGAGGATATTTGATTCGGGCTTCGAGGGCAAGGTTGAGATAGTTGCTTGCGCGGATGATGAAGATGGGTTCAATGTCATCATCCGTGACAACTTCCGGGTGCCTGCAGAGGCCGCATTGGCGGTTGTGTTGCCGCAAGGCAAAGGTATAATGAATATTTTCCCTTTACTTGTTTTCGTAAAGAAAGTGGCCTTACTGATCTGCTTGATTGAACATAGGTGATCTTGGGGCCTTGGGAGACCTTGACGCGAAGGGTGTTCCCAAAAAGCAGGTGGTGAAAGGTGTTCGGTTTCGCCAGAAGAAAAAGCATGAGCCTGCTGTTATTCCTCATTTGGTGCCGCAAGTGGCAGGTATCTCTCCTTCTCGTTTCCGCAGATACACCGATTACGTGGTAGTGTCTGACACCCTTGAGGGTTTGGGTGTTCCAGGTGGTGGTGCGTCTGCAGGTGGTTCCTCTGCGGGTTCCAAACCAGCTGATGAAAAGAAGAAGAGGAAAGCATAGGAAAAGGCCGCTGGTGCTGGTGAGCGGAAACGTCCGAGGTTAAGAACGACTCGGACAGCTGCTGTTACGCAGCCAAAACCCGCGGTTGTGGCTGGTAAGTGGATCATAACTTTTCAAGTGTTTGTTATTGTAAGCTTGTAACTTATAGTTGTTTTTGCTTTGTTGTAGAATCGCAAGAGGGAGGCTTTTCCTTGTTTGACGCTCCCACTTCCCCTGCGCATGACGCGACTACGGATGCGGGGGTGAACAAAGAGTTTACAAGAAGCCCTTCTCTCGAAGTGGTTAATGAGCCCTCTTTGCAGGCAGAGGATACTGGGAAGAAGATTGCGGATCAGATCTTTGATACGGCGGATTCTTCTGATAAGCTGATCCCTCCGCGGGATAATTTGAACCTGAAGTTTGCAGATGCTGAAAAGCAAAAATCTCCGGCTGCCGAGAAGGCTTCTAGTTCTGCTTCCGTGGGTGTGGGTTTTGAAGAACCCTCCATTCAGCCTGGTGAGTCTGAATTGGAGTTCTATTACCGTCAGGTTTACTACAACAGCCTGAACTTCCCACATGGAAATGGGAAATGGTAACTATGGATTTTATCACCAAGTTACCTAAAACAAGGAAAGGAAATGATACGATATGGGTGATCGTGGATAGACTGACGAAGTCAGCACATTTCCTACCCATAAAGGAGACCTATAGCTCCGACATGTTAGCCCAATTATACGTAGATAAGATTGTAGCTCTACATGGCGTACCTGTGGCTATTATCTCTGACAGAGATACTAGATACACGTCACATTTTTGGAAAAGTTTCCAACAATCTTTGGGCACGCGTTTAAATTTCAGTACGGCTTACCACCCTCAGACTGACGGACAGAGTGAGTGTACAATCCAAACGTTGGAGGACATGCTTCGCGCATGTGTGATCGATTTAGGTGGTAGTTGGGATAACCACCTACCATTGATCGAGTTCTCATATAACAATAGCTACCATACCAGCATCAAGGTTGCGCCTTTCGAGGCCCTATACGGTAGAAAGTGTAGAACGCCCATTTGTTGGGCAGAAGTTGGAGATGTCCAACTGTCAGGTCCGGAAATAGTCTTTGAAACGACGGACAAGATTGTCCAGATTCGTGACCGCCTGAAAGCTGCCAGGGATAGGCAGAAAAGCTACGCGGATCTAAAGCGTAAACCTATGAAATTCGAGGTAGGTGAAAAAGTGTTGCTTAAAGTATCACCCTGGAAGGGAGTGATGCGATTTGGTAAGAAAGGCAAGTTGAGCCCGAGATACATAGGACCTTTCGAGGTTATCGAACGTGTCGGATCAGTTGCCTATAAGTTAAACTTACCGGAAGAGTGGGCTGCAACTGCTGGCCTTAAACAGGTTCGTACTCTTGCAAAATTGCTTTCTGATGAGCGCAAGAGTTGGAAAGAATCTTGGGCAAAACAGAATGAAAAGTTGTTTCGTGTTCGTTAGGAGCTGACTGATGTCAAGGAAGTGAATGTTGCTTTGGTCAAGGAGAAGGCCGCAGCTGAAGCGGTTGCCAAAGAGGCCACGGAGGCGGAGGCCCGCGCTGCCAAGGCTCTTGAAGAGGCGAATGCTGACCGCAACCATTTGAACAAGGTTGTTGAGGGTCTTTAGGTATGAACCCTGAAACTACTTGAGTCTGCTTTCTTTTTCCTTTAAAAATACAACTGGTTGCTTTTCTGTACTTGTATTTTCTTATTTGTTGATAGGTTGAAGTGCAGAACCGGGTGACCATTATTGAGGAGGTCACTGCCCTCGCTGCTGAAGCTGAAGCGCGGGCAAGGGAGGCTGCTGAGGCTAGAGATAGCCTGACTTCTTCCTTTGAGCAGCTGAAGGCTGATCGTGATTGGATGCGTTATCACGGTATCGGACATGTAAGTATCTGTTGCCCTTGCTATCATTTGGTTTGCCTTTGCTAATCATATTACCTGTGTTTTGGAGATTGTTGGAACCATTCTTGATGCGCCTGAAAATGCGGCTGCTATGAATGAGCTTAAGGAGCGCGCGCGGGAGGCAGGATTTGTAACACCTCTAAAATTCACGTCCTATAATGTATTGACACGTGTCATAAGTTTGAACGTGTGAAAGAATGTTCTGAAGGGACTAAAGTTGACAAACATGGAAAGTATGTGAATATACGGTTTTAAAATGTCAACAGTGAATAAATATACTTTACAATAACCCTACATGATGTTTAAACCTTCAAACGAATAAATCATGGATCATACGAAGCTAAATATGAAAGAAAGTGAGAGATTACAAACTACAGGGGTTAAATGTGTCAACATGTTTAAGTTATACCTCTGAGTGACCTTTTAGCAAACCCGAAGCTTCGTAACGGTTAATTATGCTCACTAGAATGCACGATATAAATTTCATGAAGTTTCGTTATCATATGAGAAAGTTATGATCAAATTCGTATACAAAGGGTAAAAAGCGTCAACGATGAAGTTTATGACTTTTCGGGTGAACACAAAGTTAACCGAGGACTTAACAAAGTGGGTATATGTCTTGAAGCCCTTATAAGTCAATTTGGAGGGTTCAAAGTGCAAGAAATAAAGTCGAAGCAAAGTTTCCAAGAGGCAAGGACCAAAGCATAAAAATCAAAAATTTCAGATTTGATCAGATGGGGGGTCGCGCCACGCGAGGACCCTGGGGGGGTCTACGCGTGCCGCGAGGGGCCTTCTGCTCCGAATTCTTTGGGTTCTTGTCTGCCAACTCCATTTTAACCGACTTAAAACGATTTTCCTCATCTTGCACGACCCCTAAACAACCCCTAGACACTTAGGGACATCCGGAAATGATCCAAGGCCATTGTTAGACTTGTGTGTCAACAATCCATGAGGTTTTGAACACTAAAAAAGGCCACAAGGTTGCAACCATTTCTTCACACCTCATTTCTGCATTTCTGGAGCTTAAGAGCAGACCCAAGTCTTTCCTAATCGTGCATAGGACTTCAGTAAGTATGCTTAACCTTTCTTAGTAAAGTTTTTGCTTAGTTTTAGCTTAAAAGTCAAACCGTCGTAATTACCGTTTGACTTAGCGATTAATCGTTGATGGTTCAGTGATTAGTCGAATTGAAAGTAGTTATAAGTTGGTAATTATGTGAGCAATAAACCCTTAAAAGGGCACCCTCTGATTCCCACTCTAACTAGGTCGTATGTCGGGTCAAACTTGTTATTAAAAAGTCAACAGGATGCTTAATTTCAAATTAATACATAATTAGCAACGTAGAACCTATACAATCTGTTTGATCATTAATATAACTTGGTAGTTAGTGTAAGAACATGTCTAAACATGTTCAACCCGACAATTTTCAGTAGAGACCCGGTTCGGAACCGAAAGTCGCATAATTTGACTTTTGCTTTGACTTCCAGTTCTGACCCGTTTAATTATGTTTTAGAAATGCCTTAGAGCTTTAATTGGACCAGGTTACATGCTAGTATAACCCTCTGTGATTATACACCTTTGTTCATTAGTTAACCAATTAATAAGCATGATTCCGTTAATTGCTCATATGTTGACCATTATGCCCTTTTCACCATAAAACGTGATTTTTGAAAATGTAAAAGAGTAAAAACCTTAGTTACTGATATATAAACTTGTACCCAAAATTTGACATCAGTTGGAGGTATAGATTGAAAGTTATGCTCGTTAGCGTAATTAGAAAGCTTTTTAGAGATTTAACGGCGTAATTAGCGTATAGCCTATTTAAACCTACTTTTCGATATCAAACTTGTTACCCACTGATGTAATATATTATTTTGGGATTTTTGAAGATTTTTAATTAATTTTAGGCTGAGCATAACTTAGAGTTATAAGCTTGAGTCGGTAAATGTCGGTTTTGCCCTTTCGGGCTATAAAATGAGTTTTACATATCTTTTTGACCCCAAACCTTTTGCTACTGATTTTATATGATAAATAAATTATTTTAGACCTTCTGGAATAATAAAAATATCAGCTTTCTATATAGAACCCGGAAACGGCCTCTAATCGCCTTTTTAAGCGTTTTTAACGCATAGTATGTACTAAAACTATTTTAAACATACAAGGGTTGATACCTACTAATATTTTAGGTAAATTATAATGTTTTAACAGTAAGCAAAAGTTTTTTAACTCAGACTTCAGTTTTGAGCTTTTCGGCTTATGTGAAATTACCAAAATGCCCCTACGGTGCATAGTTTGGTTATAATTGATAAATTTCACATATATGCAATACCCTACTGTTATAATTTATTAATTTAAGTATCTTTGCTGAATATATCAGACCTGTAACTCAGGTTGATACTTAAACTCTTTTATAACCTTCTAAATGACCAAATTACCCCTACGGGGAATAGTTTGTGTTTAAATTCGTTTCGGGCATAATAAAAGATATCTTACTGATGTCACAACATATTTGAAGCATATTAACTTAGGAAACCTGTATATGGCTCTTATGGTTACCCGTTACGCCTCTCGCGCGTTCGGTTCGGTTTATGTAACTAGTGTGCATAAACTAGCCGAAACGGGTCAAACCTTATCGGTTTTTTCTCAAAATCCAGAATGTGTTTAGATTACCCATATAAGACAAGTCTTCAAACTTGTCGGGTCTAAATCACATTCTATTCCGGTCTTCGCTTAATCACGCGTTCGAACCGTATCATTCCTTAAAACTAATCGGTATAAGCTTAAGCTTAACTAAAGACCGTTAGGATTCTAATAGGTTATTATAAACCTTTGTTCCAGAATAGGAGAACCGGTAAAAGCTACCCGCATTTGCTAATTGTGAATTATACTTGCAAAGGTAAATACTTTTAACTTATTTTCCCTATACGGGCTTGGGGTACGGTATATAAAATACCGCTTGGTCGGGCATTAAATCTTCCATCGTATGGTGGTTAATTGATATTTGATTGGCCCGTTTAAATTGTTTTGTTTGCTTAAAGCCTTTGGGAGGTTAATGACCATGTCCCGGATATCCTTGGCATCATTTTACGAAATGGCCACGACCTAAGCGCGGGGTGTAGGCGTACACCCGTCGGTGCCAAATAAATAATGTGGTATGTCTATTGATCTTTAACCCGGCACGACCCGGGCTACTGAACGCATAAGGAACATGTAATTCTTTTACGAGATTATATATTTAAATAATTATCCCATGTTATAAAAAGTTTGTGCCACGTGCATTCAAATCAATTTTATTAAACTTTTCAAAATGAGTCGGTTGAATGTATTTACCAGTGTAAACTGACGTATTTTCCCAAAAAGATCAAATGCAGGTACTAATCGTAATAGGCTGGATTTCTCCTTAGCATCAAAAGAGTCTCGCAAGCTTAAGATGCCTAAAGTATGTTGAACTACTGTTTCCTAATTATTTCTGATCCGTTCTGTGGATAACTTTCGACTGTTGTGATACTTGATATTACAATATTTTATTTGGTTGAAATATATCTTTTCATTTGCTTCCGCTGTGCATATTAAATATTGTGTTGTTTGACTGTAATGTTGCCAACCACGTCACGATACTCCCCCACCGGGCCCACCGGTCAAACGTGGAAATATCGGGGTGTGACAGGTTGGTATCAGAGCCAACGCTGAGTGAATTAAACACTATCCTTTTGTGTTTAATCTCAGTTACACAATTGCACATTCCAAAATTTTCGAGTCTAGACATAGAACATAGGAACAATCCAAATTTGTTTCAATTTATTTTAACCTTGTCTTTTATATACTTTTGTTGTTATCTTATGTTATATTGACAAGACTAAATATGCCGCCAAGATTTTTCAGACGAAGAGGACGAGGCAAGGGGCCAATCACCGCCCCCAATGATCACGAAGCAGGGCCTTCGCACACGCGAGCTCCTTCTGCCACTGCGAGTGCTGATCCTCGAGAGAACCGGAGGAACCTTTTTGAACCTGCTACACGGTCTGTTTCACACAGTTCGACGCCTCCCTTTCATAACTCTTATGGGCCACAGTCGGAAAATGAGCCCGATAACCCTCAACCTTCTTATATACCTCTACAGCGATCCCTATCGCACCATTCCTTTGGAGACCCCACTCCCGCCTTTCAAGGTCGGTTTAACCCGGCAAACTACATACAAGAACCAGTGGGTTTTAACCCGTTGGGGCCAGAGGATCATTTCTCCGGCGATCATGCAGAAGACATGGACGAGGACACGGATCCCGTCGAGCCTGCAACCGGGACCCCCAACCATCCTATAGAGGTCTCAGATGGTTCGTCTTTTCATGGGTCACCCTACCGTGGTCCAAACAGTTACCAGGCACGGTTTAACCAGTACGAGTGGTATTTTACACCCTCGCATCATTCCTCGCCTCACCAGCAGCAGCAGCAGGATCCCTCTAGGGATTCGCATTTCGTGGCTGTCACGCCACCGCCTCCTCCGCCACCAGTTAATCAGGCACCTCCAGAACCGCCAAGGCGTAGGAGGACAGGCGCGCGAATGTCCGCGCGTGGAGGAGATTTTCATTTCAGCTCTCCTCGACACTCAAGTGGCAGTCATTATCCACCACTACAGGAAGAACCGCATATGGGTGGACCTTCAAACCCAGTTGCACCACAGCCACCACCGATGGGTTTTGATAACCCGATTCCTGCCTACACGGGTTCAATGGCATACAACCCGTTTGAGCAGTCGGCTCACACCAACTACAATTACGCTGAAGCCGACCCATACTTGGTAGCGGCCAATTACAACGCCTTTAACCCGGAAGGACCGTATGGAGCTCCTTGGGGAGTAGGGTACCCAACCCATGGGTACCAAATACCTGCCAGACCCATAATTCGGACACAATCGCAGCCGCCACGGTTTTCCCCACCCGAGCGGGAAGAAATTCTCCAAAGATTGGACCAGGTTGAGCGAGACTTTCACAGAGATCGTAGGGAGCGAAAAAGTTTCTTCCAGGGACTAACAAGTTTAATAAAAGGGAAGAGCAAGAAGGACCATTGAATCCTTCAATTATTGATTGTAGTTTCCTTGTTTCAGTTGAGCCCCTGCGTGGGCCTATCTTGCTGTTTTGGCCCCTGTGAGGGTATGTTTGTCTTTTGAGCCCCTACGTGGGCCTATCTTTCTGTTAACCCCTACGAGGGTATGTTGTTTATTTAAGTCCCTGTGTGGGTAAGTATTTGTTAAAAAGACCCGTTTAGGGCAGTATGTAATCTTTTAAAAAAAAATAATGGAATGTTAAGTTTATAAATTTCATTTTTGCTATTATATGCATAAATATATTACATGAAATAAATAAATCAAAATCATTCCTTTTAATAATAATCTGCCTATTAAATATTGAATAAAAATCTTAAGAGAGAAACCTAGTCTGAGTGTCATTGTAAAGACCTAGCCAAGATGGTAAGACCTGTTTAAAAGATTCGGATCCCTGTTAACATCTAAAAATATGTTAACACTCCTGGCAGACGTGATTCGTTAAAATCACACACGTCATTCTTATATAAGGATTCTTCAAAAGATTCCTAACCCAATTTAATGATCTCTGAATCATGGGTTTAAATCATCAATTAAAGATGATCATATTTTGACCATACATTGGTAATATAGTGCCTACGGGCCTTGCTCATTTTTACATGAGCCAAAAGACAGTGGTAGCTATGACTCCCTGTCCGAAAAAGGTAAAGAACTATGTTCAAACCCTAAAAGCCGTGATTCTCTGAAATCATAGCTTATGATTTGAAAATGTCCTTGTGACTAGGCCTTTTGTGCCACTAATAAAGCTGTTATTGTTTTATAACTAGGATAAATTATAATAAAAATCCTAAATAAATGTAATGTATAAATTAACCAAATATGGCTTATATTACCATGGTTAATGAATTGCTATAAAAGACAATTCTATAATAAACTCCCTAGTAAACTATTGTCATTGTCTTATGCAACAGTTCAAATTAAAATGGCTGACTCGGATGAAATTATTAGTCACCCAAGGGAGAATAATGATAACGCCTGAATTAATATAACGGGTGCTGAACTGAAAGCGTTAGTAGACGACGCTGTTACAAAGGCCTTAGAGCGGCAGTATGAAGAATATAGTGGGACTCGAAGCAGGACCCTATCTACGCCGCATTCAAAGCCTAAAACACACTCTGAGGCTCACAGCAAGCCACCTCCCAAGAAGGATGAACCCAAGAAAGGAGATGACGATCGTCACTCCTCAAATCATCATAGTGATCCATCTCAAAAGATTGTTGTTAATCAAGGACCCCGTGACAAGGGTTGCTCTTATAAATACTTTGTTTCCTGCAAACCCAGGGATTTCACTGGGGAGAAAGGAGCCATTGACTGTATGACATGGCTGGATGAGATGGACACGGTGGTTGATATCAGCGGATGCGCTGAAAGGGATGTAGTAAGGTTTGTGTCTCAATCGTTCAAAGGCGAGGCCTTAGCCTGGTGGAGATCGTTGATACAGGCGTCTGGGAAGATCCCATTGTACAACATGTCATGGGAGCAATTTGTTGCCCTCATCAGGGAGAACTACTGTCCTCAACATGAGGTCGAAAAGATTGAGTCTGATTTCTTATCGTTGGTTATGAAGAATCTCGACTGTCAAGCTTACCTCATGAGCTTCAACACCTTGTCAAGATTGGTTCCGTATCTGGTGATCCCGGAACCCAAACGCATAGCTCGTTTCATTGGGGGTTTAGCCCCAGAGATAAAGGCAAGCGTGAAGGCCTCTCGGCCAACTACTTTCAGATCGGTAACTGACATATCCTTGTCCCTCACTCTGGACGCGGTCCGACAAAGATCGCTGAGGAACTCGGATGCCGAGAAGAGGAAACGTGAAGATGACACTTCACGAAGATCAAACAAGAAGCATCGAGGAAACAATGACCACAGGAAAGGGTCTGAGTCCAGGAAGGATGGGCATCAGTCTGGTGATAAGCCCAAGTGCAAAGTCTGCAAGAAACAGTACTTCAGGAAGTGCAGGTTTGAATCGAACTCGCAGACTCAGTCGAAAACTTTTGCTTGTGGGATATGCAAGTCCAAGGATCACAAGACCTTGGATTGCAAGAAGCTGAAAGACGCAACATGCTACCGTTGCAATGAAAAGGGGCACATTAAGACCAACTGCCCAAAATATGCAAAGAAAGACGATGAGGGAAAGAAGACCAATGCTAGGGTCTTCAGGATGGATGCAAAGGAAGCCGTTCAAGACGATAATGTGATTACAGGTACTTTCCTTGTAAATGATGTCTATGCAAGAGTACTTTTTGATTCAGGTGCTGATAAGTCTTTCGTAGATAATAAGTTTTGCAAATTACTGAATTTACCTGTTAAAACTTTAAGTGTGAAGTATGAGGTGGAGTTAGCAGATGGCACCATAGAAACCGTCTCAACTGTGTTAGATAGATGTGTTATATCCATTAAGAACCACTCTTTTCCTTTGTCCCTACTTCCCTTTAAGTTAGCCAGTTTTGACATAGTTTTGGGTATGGACTGGTTATCTCATAACCAGGCCCAAATTGTCTGCAACAAAAAGCAAGTGGTGATTAAGACTCCGTCTGGTGAATCACTTACCATTCGGGGAGATACCCAGTATGGACTGCCTGAGCAAGTGACTATGCTCAAGGCCTCCAAGTGTTTAAAGAAGGGTTGTGTCATCTACATGGCACAAGTGATTATTGATGAGCCTAAACCGAAGATAGAAGATATCCCCGTCATTTCTGAATACCCTGAAGTTTTTCCTGAAGAACTACCTAGTTTACCACCAGATAGGCAAGTGGAATTCAGAATTGACATCATCCCTGGGGCAGCACCTGTTGCTAGAGCACCTTATAGGTTGGCACCAACGGAGATGATGGAATTAAGAACGCAACTAGATGAATTGCTAGCCAAAGGTTTCATTAGACCTAGTTCGTCTCCTTGGGGAGCCAATCTTATTTGTCAAGAAGAAGGATGGATCGATGCGTCTGTGCATCGATTACCGTGAGCTTAATAAGGTCACGATCAAGAATAGGTACTCATTGCCCAGAATCGACGATCTGTTCGATCAGCTTCAAGGGGCAAGTTACTTCTCCAAGATTGACTTAAGGTCAGGCTATCATCAACTGAAGGTTAAAGATGAAAATGTACACAAGACTGCATTTAGGACTCGTTATGGTCATTACGAGTTCCTAGTGATGCCTTTTGGGCTCACTAATGCACCAGCCGCATTCATGGATCTCATGAATCGTGTCTACAAACCTTACCTAGACAAGTTCGTCATCGTCTTCATCAATGACATTCTCATTTACTCCAAGAGTCAGACTGACCATGAGAAGCATCTTCGATGTATTCTGGAATTACTTCAGCAGGAGAAGCTCTATGCCAAGTTTTCGAAGTGTGAATTCTGGCTTCGTGAAGTCCAATTCCTTGGACAAGTTGTCAGTGAGCATGGTATTCAAGTAGATCCCGCTAAAGTTGAGGCTGTTATGAATTGGCAAGAGCCGAAGACGCCTACTGAGATTCGTAGCTTCTTGGGATTGGCAGGATACTACAAGCGCTTTATCGAAAATTTTTCAAGGATTGCTGCACCCCTAACTTCTTTGACTAGGAAGAAAGTAAAGTTTGGTTGGGGTCCTAAGCAGCAAGGATCCTTCGATATTCTCAAGCAGAAGTTGAGCAATGCTCCTGTGTTGACATTGCCTGATGGAATCGAAGAATTTGTAGTTTATTGTGATGCATCACACACCGGAATGGGATGTGTGCTTATGCAGAAAGGCAAAGTTATTGCCTATGCATCATGTCAGTTAAAGGTGCATGAAAAGAATTACACCACCCATGACTTGGAGTTGGGTGCCGTTGTATTTGCACTGAAGCTATGGAGGCACTATTTGTATGGGATCAAGTTTGTGATCTATTCTGATCACAAGATCCTCCAGCACCTGTTTAACCAGAAGGATCTAAACATGAGGCAGCACCGATGGATGGAGACGTTGAATGATTATGATTGTGAAATCAGATACCATCCAGGCAAAGCAAATGTGGTTGCTGATGCCTTAAGCAGGAAGGAAAGGGTGAAACCCATCCGAATCAATGCCAAGAGCATTGAGATAAAGAACAGCTTAAATGAAAGGTTGTTAGCTGCGCAGAAGGAAGCTGTGCTGGAAGCTAACTATCCCAATGAAAAGCTGGGAGTAACTGAAGAACAGTTATCTCAAGGCAAGGACGGGATTTTGAGATTGAATGGACGAATATGGGTTCCAGTTTATGGAGGACTTCGAGGTGTTATCCTCCAGGAAGCCCATAGTTCTAAATATTTCGTTCATCCTGGAGCTGATAAGATGTACCAGGATCTGAAGGCAAACTATTGGTGGATAGGCTTGAAGAAGTCTGTAGCCGCCTATGTAGCTAAATGCTTGACATGTGCGCAAGTCAAAGCTGAACATCAGAAACCGTCAGGTTTACTACAACAGCCTGAACTTCCCACATGGAAG
This sequence comes from Helianthus tuberosus, assembly GCA_030545235.1. NCBI lineage: Eukaryota > Viridiplantae > Streptophyta > Magnoliopsida > Asterales > Asteraceae > Helianthus > Helianthus tuberosus. The sequence goes on from CM060362.1 coordinate 11,553,582, forward strand.
TGGGAAATGGTAACTATGGATTTTATCACCAAGTTACCTAAAACAAGGAAAGGAAATGATACGATATGGGTGATCGTGGATAGACTGACGAAGTCAGCACATTTCCTACCCATAAAGGAGACCTATAGCTCCGACATGTTAGCCCAATTATACGTAGATAAGATTGTAGCTCTACATGGTGTACCTGTGGCTATTATCTCTGACAGAGATACTAGATACACGTCACATTTTTGGAAAAGTTTCCAACAATCTTTGGGCACGCATTTAAATTTCAGTACGGCTTACCACCCTCAGACTGACGGACAGAGTGAGCGTATAATCCAAACGTTGGAGGACATGCTTCGCGCATGTGTGATCGATTTAGGTGGTAGTTGGGATAACCACCTACCATTGATCGAGTTCTCATATAACAATAGCTACCATACCAGCATCAAGGTTGCGTCTTTCGAGGCCCTATACGGTAGAAAGTGTAGAACGCCCATTTGTTGGGCAGAAGTTGGAGATGTCCAACTGTCAGGTCCGGAAATAGTCTTTGAAATGACGGACAAGATTGTCCAGATTCGTGACCGCCTGAAAGCTGCCAGGGATAGGCAGAAAACCTACGCGGATCTAAAGCGTAAACCTATGAAATTCGAGGTAGGTGAAAAAGTGTTGCTTAAAGTATCACCCTGGAAGGGAGTGATGCGATTTGGTAAGAAAGGCAAGTTGAGCCCGAGATACATAGGACCTTTCGAGGTTATCGAACGTGTCGGATCAGTTGCCTATAAGTTAAACTTACCGGAAGAGTGGGCTGCAACTGCTGGCCTTAAACAGGTTCGTACTCTTGCAAAATTGCTTTCTGATGAGCTCAAGAGTTGGAAAGAATCTTGGGCAAAACAAAATGAAAAGTTGTTTCATGTTCGTCAGGAGCTGACTGATGTCAAGGAAGTGAATGCTGCTTTGGTCAAGGAGAAGGCCGCAGCTGAAGCGGTTGCCAAAGAGGCCACGGAGGCGGAGGCCCGCGCTGCCAAGGCTCTTGAAGAGGCGAATGCTGACCGCAACCATTTGAACAAGGTTGTTGAGGGTCTTTAGGTATGAACCCTGAAACTACTTGAGTCTGCTTTCTTTTTCCTTTAAAAATACAACTGGTTGCTTTTCTGTACTTGTATTTTCTTATTTGTTGATAGGTTGAAGTGCAGAACTGGGTGACCATTATTGAGGAGGTCACTGCCCTCACTGCTGAAGCTGAAGCGCGGGCAAGGGAGGCTGCTGAGGCTAGAGATAGCCTGACTTCTTCCTTTGAGCAGCTGAAGGCTGATCGTGATTGGATGCGTTATCACGGTATCGGACATGTAAGTATCTGTTGCCCTTGCTATCATTAGGTTTGCCTTTGCTAATCATATTACCTGTGTTTTGGAGATTGTTGGAACCATTCTTGATGCGCCTGAAAATGCGGCTGCTATGAATGAGCTTAAGGAGCGCGCGCGGGAGGCAGGATTTGTAACACCTCGAAAATTCACGTCCTATAATGTATTGACACGTGTCATAAGTTTGAACGTGTGAAAGAATGTTCTGAAGGGACTAAAGTTGACAAACATGGAAAGTATGTGAATATACGGGTTTAAAATGTCAACATTGAATAAATATACTTTACAATAACCCTACATGATGTTTAAACCTTCAAACGAATAAATCATGGATCATACGAAGCTAAATATGAAAGAAAGTGAGAGATTACAAACTACAGGGGTTAAATGTGTCAACATATTTAAGTTATACCTCTGAGTGACCTTTTAGCAAACCCGAAGCTTTGTAACGGTTAATTATGCTCACTAGAATGCACGATATAAATTTCATGAAGTTTCGTTATCATGTGAGAAAGTTATGATCAAATTCGTATACAAAGGGTAAAAAGCGTCAACGATGAAGTTTATGACTTTTCGGGTGAACACAAAGTTAACCGAGGACTTAACAAAGTGGGTATATGTCTTGAAGCCCTTATAAGTCAATTTGGAGGGTTCAAAGTGCAAGAAATAAAGTCGAAGCAAAGTTTCCAAGAGCCAAGGACCAAAGCATAAAAATCAAAAATTTCAGATTTGATCAGATGGGGCGGCGCGCCACGCGAGGACCCTGGGGGGTCTACGCGTGCCGCGAGGGGCCTTCTGCTCCGAATTCTTTGGGTTCTTGTCTGCCAACTCCATTTTAACCGACTTAAAACGATTTTTCTCATCTTGCACGACCCCTAAACAACCCCTAGACACTTAGGGACATCTGGAAATGATCCAAGGCCATTGTTAGACTTGTGTGTCAACAATCCATGAGGTTTTGAACACTATAAAAGGCCACAAGGTTGCAACCATTTCTTCACACCTCATTTCTGCATTTCTGGAGCTTCCTGGAGCTTAAGAGCAGACCCAAGTCTTTCCTAATCGTGCATAGGACTTCAGTAAGTATGCTTAACCTTTCTTAGTTAAGTTTTTGCTTATTTTAGCTTAAAAGTCAAACCGTCGTAATTACCATTTGACTTAGTGATTAATCATTGATGGTTCAGTGATTAGTCGAATTGAAAGTAGTTATAAGTTGGTAATTATGTGGGTAATAAACCCTTAAAAGGGCACCCTCTGATTCCCACCCTAACTAGGTCGTATGTCGGGTCAAACTTGTTATTAAAAAGTCAACAGGATGCTTAATTTCAAATTAATACATAATTAGAAATGTAGAACCTATAAAATCTATTTGATTATTAATATAACTTGGTAATTAGTGTAAGAACATGTCTAAACATGTTCAACCCGACAATTTTCAGTAGAGACCCGGTTCGGAACCGAAAGTCGCATAATTTGACTTTTGCTTTGACTTCCAGTTCTGACCCGTTTAAGTATGTTTTAGAAATGCCTTAGAGCTTTAATTGGACCAGGTTACATGCTAGTATAACCCTATGTGATTATACACCTTGGTTCATTAGTTAACCAATTAATATGCATGATCCCGTTAATTGTTCATATGTTGACCATTATGCCCTTTTCACCATAAAACGTGATTTTTGAAAATGTAAATAAGTAGAAACCTTAGTTACTGATATATAAACTTGAACCCAAAATTTGACATCAGTTGGAGGTATAGATTGAAAGTTATGCTCATTAGCGTAACTAGAAAGCTTTTTAGCGATTTAACGGCGTAATTAGCGTATAGCCTATTTAAACCTACTTTTCGATATCAAACTTGTTACCCACTGATGTAATATATTATTTTGGGATTTTTGAATATTTTTAATTAATTTTAGGCTGAGCATAACTTAGAGTTATAAGCTTGAGTCGGTAAATGTCGGTTTTGCCCTCACTACAAGAAATATGGGTGTTTACCCACACATAATTTACCTACATATGTAAATGTGTGGGTAACTACCTACACATGTTTGTATATGTGTGGGTAGTGGTTAATGATATCTTTTCACAATAACTAACACTTAATATATGTAGGTAGTATGTTTTAGCCACACTTGGCGATGGTAATTACCCACACATGTAACAAATTTTCCTTATGTGTAGGTATATTATCTACATATATGTAAAAACACCAAATATGTGTTGGTAATTGATTATGTTTACCAACACATAATATTTGTAAATAAATATGTAGATATATTATGTAAGTAAAATCCTATTATATAATTTGAAAATGACATGGAAAATAAACACCTACACATATTAAAAATGTACACTATATGTAGATATTGGATAGATACAAACAAGTTAGTTTCTATTAAACAAGGTTACATAAACTATAGGGGCTTATTATGACATTTTGTGAAACTACAAGTTGAGGGACCTATTTGTCATTCTTTGAAACTTGCTTAATAAGTTTGCTTTTAAAGTTTAGGGACTAAATTGTCATTATTGAAACTATATAAATACGGGGGTTAAAAGTACTATTCTTGCAAACTACAAGTCTAGGGTCCTTTATAACATTTTTAAAACTTATTTATAAAGGAAATAAATATAGCTTATTTTATTTTAAAGTCTAGGGTTCATATAGTCATTTTCTAAAGTTAAACTTTAGGGGCCATTAGTGCCATTTTTAAACTATAATTAACTAAAAACACTAACTGAGTTAGTGTTTTAATAAAGGATTCCTTCAACATAACTTAACTTAGTTAGTCTTATTAACTGAACTAAACAGGGACCTTTTGTGTCACTTTTCAAAGCACAGGGACCAAACCATCAAAACTGAAACTTGAGGAGGGGCAAAGTGTAAATTTTCAAAATACTGAATAAAAAAGGGGGTCTCCTATGCATGAGAACCGGCCCCTTCAAGATTCGAACTCGCGACCTTTTTCTTAACAAACGACATCGTAACCACTCGGCCGGGCATGCCACATCCGTTTATATCTTGATTCTTATTTCCTATATATACTAATTAGGATTTTTATATTTATATTAATTATATTCTGAAAATAAAAAGGGATTTAATCCCAAATTGAACCGCCCCAAGCGGGACTCGAACCCGGGCATGTCCGGACACAACCAAGCGCCCAAACCACTTGAACCACTTCACCACATGTGTTAAGTTTCAGAATGCATTATATATATAATGAGTTTAATTAAATCAGTTTTACACTTATAAATATAGTTTAAATTAATTATGTAACTATATAATTTTTATCCAGAATTATTTTAATTCAGTAATGCTAAAGTTCAATAATTAAAAATGGTATTTTTAATTATTCAGATTTAATATAATTATTTTTGATAATTAATTATATAATTATCACAATATTTCTTTTAAACAAAATATTATTCATTTAATATTATGTCGGTAGCTTGCGAAGGCTTCCGGCCAATATCGTGTTTGGCCGGGTTATCGCCCCTTCATAGCGTCAACGACGCTTGTGACGAAGGCTTCCGGCCAATATCGTGTTTGGCCGGTGGGGTTGGGGTTATATATATAGGGGATGTTGACTGTTGGGGGTTGGGGGTTGGGGTGACCACTTGGTTTGGCTAAACGGTTACAATTTAAAATTCAAACACCCCGCTATGACATGGCCAACAAAGCGAATAGGAGGCCGCCACATCGGATCACTAGCCCGCCCCACGCCCGGCTTCAAACCCAAGCCCCAAGCTAAGTGGTCACCCTGCTAAAACCCAAGCCCCAAGCTAAGTGGTCACCCAGCTAAAATTCAGTCCTAAATAAATTTTGGGGGGAAACTTATTGGTTACTGAAATTCAGTCCTAAATAAAATTAGGCTTTTACCCCCAGCTAAAATTTACAATTTTCACCTCGGTTAAAAATTACGATATCACCCTCAATTCAAAATTATGTTTTTGCCCCTAGTGCAAAATAAAAAGATGGTTTTCCCCTAGCTAAAAAATAGGATTTTACCCTCGGGAATTTTTTTTTTGATTTTTCTCTCAAGTAAAAATGAAAATATGACTTTGCCCTCAACTCAACATCGTGTGAATGAGCTGCCTAACACTCTTTTTACTTTTTCTTTCTAGCAAAACTATATGAGGAGGTATGGTACCAAATCTCGCGTCAGCATGACTGCGAGTGACCATTAACCCTATAAAAAACCCCCAACACTAAGAACTTACCTGCAACCGCACGGACGTGCGCAAACACATGTACAGCAGTCCAATCTGTCTAGTGATAAAAAGACACCTTAAGTACGAAGACAGATGTTACACATAGCGATGCGGCCTAGCACCGCATCCTTTGAACATTTCCGTCACGACAAGGGATCTAGACAATTGTAACAGACACAAGCAACAATGCGGCATAGCAACGCATCCCGCACATATCATGGATGAATCAACCAACGCGGGAACAACATCAGTGACCGCAAGCAGCGATGCGGCCTCGCACCGCATCCTGCCTACAAGACAAGATCTGACACTACAGTACAAGTGGTATGGGGGACATTCCCCTGTCAGTCCACGTGGTATGGGGGACATTCCCCTATCAATCCACGTGTGTGCAACAGTCTGACACCACAGCAAGTCACGTGGCATTACCACCGCACTAACAAGTCTGACACACGTGCAAAAAGCTGTACGATGTCGGACTAACTACTCAATTACCCTCCTCCACTCCTCGGCTATAAAAGCATACCCCAAACCAGGTTTGAGGTATCTCCACTCTCAACTTTCACTATTCACTACAATCACACTTTGCTTCCCAAGCACATTACTGATTCCCACGCCGGAGAGTGGTAACAAGGAGCACCCCCCCACCCCATTCTCCTTGTTACGAGTCACGGTTTGTTTGACTTGTGCAGGAATTAACCAATAGACGATCCAGCCAGGGACCCTCGGAAAGAAGGGATTAACCTTACTTGACGAGACTAGTAAATTAACCCCACTCGGTTAACCATTGTTTCATCACTATAGTACTGTTTTTTTTAATTGGTTGAGAATTATTCGGTTATCGCCCCGCAACGCGGGCGGAGCATCACCTAGTTATGATACATTAGGTAAATATATTATTTTATATTTTTTAAAAAATTAGTTTTCTTTTTTATTTAAATGAATGATTATATATTTAAACTATTATAAATTGATTAATTATATTAAATAAAAATATATTTTTGGAGATAAACTTATTGGTTATTTTGGATCAGGTTCTCCCCCCTAGTTTACTCCCAAAATTTTAGATCTCCCCGCTCTTTTACTTTCCCCAAAATTTTAGATCTCCCTCTCTTTTTTACTCACAAACACAGGCAACCGACCAGATCTTGTTCCTCTCATCTCCTTTATTCCTTTTTGAGACAACCTAATATTCAGAAGCACACACCAGACACCCTCTCAACTCTCTCGATCTCTCCCTCTGATTAAACCACACCAGCGACGAGCCACCACTATCGGCCGTCTTCCAGCAAGCTACTCCGACAACACCAGCCGCATCCCCTTTTCTCCTCTTTTCCCTGCGGATTCCGGTGACCAGAGCCGTGTCTCCGGTGCCTCTCGTCTTCTCTAGCAGATCTACGACAAGACAACGATACCCACCGGACAAGCACCCCACCCCTTCTTCGTTGTGTGTAACCGACCGCCACCACCATGTTTGGCGGTGGTGCGATGACGAAGCAAAGAGAGAAAGGGAGAGACTAAGAAGAGAGAGAGAGACGAGAAGAGGAGAGAGAGAGCAGAGAGAGAGAAACAGCGGCGGTGGCGGTGGAACGTCACAGCGGCAGCAGTCACACCGGCAACCGGAAACGTGGGTATCAGCGACTGTTGGAAGTGATTCCGGTGAGAGTTTCTTTACTTTCTGGGTAAACACTCGTTTGAACACGTTTGTCAATCAGAGCTCTAACAATCAGAGCTCTAAACCGCAGAAGAGGAATAATAATCCAGGTGTTCGTGTTATTCACGGCAAGATTTACGACTCTCAGAACGGGACTACTTGTCATCAAGTATGTTTGATTTGATTTCATTTGATTGTGTAGTGTAATTACTGTGACAGTGTTTATGTTTTGGGATTATATACTGTGTTTTAGGGTTTTCATGATTTTATTTGATATGAGGTAGGTGTTTAACGTTTTTTATGATTTGTGATTGAGATTGTTTAAGCTGTGTTTTTAGGTTTAGATTAATGTTTGAAGTTTTGTTTGGACGTGTAGGCGAATTTGAAGTGATTTGAAATGAATATGAGATATGTGTTTGTACTATGTTCTAGATGGGAGTTGTGTTGACTTTTAGAGTCAAACTTTATTAATCACAGAGCAAAAGAATTTGTTAGTACTAATTGTCATGGTTGTAAAAATCACTAGCGCTACCGAGTACCGACTAGCTATTAATCAGAATTAATGATTATTTGGATTGGAAATTTATATGTAATTTTTCAAACTTATATATATGTTCTTCAAGCGCTTGGTTCTAATTGATAAATGATCAGTTCAGTTTGCATTCAGTCTTGTGTTATTTCTATTATTAATCTGTAATTTGTTGCATTCTTTTTGTAGTGCCGACAGAAGACCTATGTTGTATATGTTAACTGCAAGAACCAAGCAAAGGGTAAGCCATGTAACATCAAGTATTGTCGCACATGCCTCTTGAACAGGTTAGTTTTTCTCTGCTGTTTTTAACACTTTTATCAAACTATATGTTGGTTATTACTTCAAGTTTTTTGGATTTTTGGAGAATATGATTACTGGTTAAAAAATATTACTTCAAATTATTGATATATATGCTTTATCTTAACCATCAACATCCCGCGGCAAAGTGCGGGTTAGCGTCAACTCGTTGGATACAAAGTTGATTTAAAGTGCTTGGATTCACCCATTATGATGATAATTAAACAAAGTTTGTTTGTTGATTACTATGAATATGAGCCTCTTTACTAGAATGTTGGTAACTATTAGTTATGTAAGCACTGTGCCCTTTGGAAAAGTTAAAGCCGGAACTAACTATTGCAAGTATTTCTATTTGCTCTATCACAAAATCCTTTATTTTGTCATATTAAACCTGCAACCAGTCTTTATAAACTCCTTCATTGTAATAGCCCTATTAAATTTGTCATATTTACTATAATTCACATGAACTAACTGTTAACTCAAGTCAATTGAACCCTTTTTCTACCTACGCCTCATACAGGGATGCAAATATACTTACTAAATCTCACTATATATATATGGATGTTGCCCATTCTACCCCTTAGGTTTTTGCTAGAACAGTGATTTGCCGAGATTTGGATGTTGTTACACGTGTTACGCGTACTGATGGTTTGGACTGCATTACTTTTGAAGGTTTCCTTGCATTTGTGTTTTGTAAATATTCTTTTTTTCCGTGCCTTTGTTTTGTCAAGTTTATTCTTCATCTTTACAGGTGATCAAGTTAGCAAAAAAGGTGGATTTTATGATAAAAAGGCGTTCAACACTGAAGTTTATGAACATCATTTGACAAAATGCTGTGTCAATCACTGCAAAGGAAACCGAACTCTAGAATGTCAGATCCGAGGATTGCTTACAACCACTTGATGAACTGGAGCTGGCTTTACTTAGAGGAATCTTACAAAGGGTAAGCTCGTTTCTGTTAATTTTCATGGCATGCACCTGTAGACATATTTTTTTTTTTGCATTTTAAACTAGCTAACGTAGTTGAAAATCAGCGAACACGTAAAAATAAACTGTATTACTTGCTTGTCGTACTATCTTTGTTTATTCCTGATTTGTTGCAGGTAGAAGTCCAAATTAATTTTGAGAAAAGAAGAGGTCATGGAATCTTATCTCTGCTGCATCCGAAATTCAGCGGTGGTGTTGGGAGAAGCTCTAGACATGGCTGCTAGATGGAGCGGTTACGTTGTTAGTAGCAAACATGATACTTTCTTTCAACTTCTTGCTATATGTTACCCATTCATGTTTTGTTTTTAAGCTACATATACATATACATAAAAAGTAACCAGGTTGGTAACTGTGCAGAAATTGCCAGGCTTGTTTTGTGAACTACTGATCCAGCCCTTCAGTTCAGATCAAAGGTGAACTCACTCTTTATTGTTTATGTATATAAACCATATTCTTCTTTTTAGATATTAATCTTCCATTTTGGTAGGATCTGTTTATGCAAAACATACAGTCAGTGGGGATAGCTGCTGACCTGTCGGGAGTGGTGCTCAGGTGATGCAGGGTAGCGGCTAGGGCTCTACTAGGATTCGGTGTCAGCTATGGTTGTGCTATTTACAAGTTAATATCAATGGTCAAGATCCAACTCTTGATTACCTTGTTAAGTTGACATGCCTTTTGATTATTTATGATTTTACTTCATTGTAGTTTACATTTGTTTCATGTATTAATCAAATTGGCACTTTGTTTCATGTATTAATCAATGGTGACGTTTGTGACATTATGTATGATTTTACTGCCTTTTAGTTTACATTTGTTTCAACACATATAAAGATCAATACCAACACATCTTCAACATTTACCTACACATAATATTATTTTTACCTACATATAAGATTACTTTTACCTACATATAATATTACTTTACCTACACATATATTCATGCCATGTCATCCGTCACGCTAGATGCCATGTCACCTGCCACGTCGGATGCCACATCACTTGCCACATCACCTGCCACGTCGGATGCCACATCACTTGCCACGTCACCTGCCACATTAGATGCCACGTCACCTGCATTCTAAATAAATTGTTGTACTTTTAGCCACACATATAAATGTCTTTTAGCCACACATATATGTGTAGGTATAGCTTGCTATATACCTACACATAACTTATGTGTGGGTAATGGCCTATATCCACAGTCACGAGCCTACACATCATAACACTTAGTTTATGTGTAGGTAAAGACAACTACCAACATATAATATGCTTTTATCCACACATACTATGTGTGGGTGAAGATCCAAATTTCTTGTAGTGCCTTTCGGGCTATAAGAGTTTTACATATCTTTTTGACCCCAATCCTTTTGCTACTGATTTTATATGATAAATAAATTATTTTAGACCTTCTGAAATAATAAAAATATCAGCTTTCTATATAGAACCCGGAAACGGCTTCTAATCGCCTTTTTAAGCGTTTTTAACGCATAGTATGTACTAAAACTATTTTAAACATACAAGGGTTGATACCTACTGATATTTTAGGTAAATTATAATGTTTTAGCAGTACGCAAAAGTTGTTTAACTCAGACTTCAGTTTTGAGCTTTTCGGCTTATGTGAAATTATCAAAATGCCCCTACGGTTCATAGTTTGGTTATAATTGATAAATTTCACATATATGCAATACCCTACTGTTATAATTTATTAATTTAAGTATCTTTGTTGAATATATCAGACCTGTAACTCAGGTTGATACTTAAACTCTTTTATAACCTTCTAAATGACCAAATTACCCCTACGGGGCACAGTTTGTGTTTAAATTCGTTTCGGGCATAATAAAAGATGTCTTACTGATGTCACAACATATTTGAAGCATATTAACTTAGGAAACCTGTATATGGCTCTTATGGTTACCCGTTACGCCTCTCGCGCGTTCGGTTCGGTTTATGTAACTAGTGTGCATAAACTAGCCGAAACGGGTCAAACCTTATCGGTTTTTTCTCAAAATCCAGAATGTGTTTAGATTACCCATATAAGACAAGTCTTCAAACTTGTCGGGTCTAAATCACATTCTATTCCGGTCTTCGCTTAATCACGCGTTCGAACCGTATCATTCCTTAAAACTAATCGGTATAAGCTTAAGCTTAACTAAAGACCGTTAGGATTCTAATAGGTTATTATAAACCTTTGTTCCAGAATAGGAGAACCGGTAAAAGCTACCCGCATTTGCTAATTGTGAATTATACTTGCAAAGGTAAATACTTTTAACTTATTTTCCCTATACGGGCTTGGGGTACGGTATATAAAATACCGCTTGGTCGGGCATTAAATCTTCCATCGTATGGTGGTTAATTGATATTTGATCGGCCCGTTTAAATTGTTTTGTTTGCTTAAAGCCTTTGGGAGGTTAATGACCATGTCCCGGATATCCTTGGCATCATTTTACGAAATGGCCACGACCTAAGCGCGGGGTGTAGGCGTACACCCGTCAGTGCCAAATAAATAATGTGGTGTGTCTATTGATCTTTAACCCGGCACGACCCGGGCTACTGAACGCATAAGGAACATGTAATTATTTTACGAGATTATATATTTAAATAATTATCCCAAGTTATAAAAAGTTTGTGCCACGTGCATTCAAATCAATTTTATTAAACTTTTCAAAATGAGTCGGTTGAATGTATTTACCAGTGTAAACTGACGTATTTTCCCAAAAAGATTAAATGCAGGTACTAATCGTAATAGGCTGGATTTCTCCTTAGCGTGCAAAGAGTCTCGCAAGCTTAAGATGTCTAAAGTCTGTTGAACTACTGTTTCCTAATTATTTCTGATCTGTTCTGTGGATAACTTTCGACTGTTGTGATACTTGATATTACAATATTTTATTCGGTTGAAATATATCTTTCATTTGCTTCCGCTATTAAATATTGTGTTGTTTGACTGTAATGTTGCCAACCACGTCACGATACTCCCCCACCGGGCCCACCGGTCAAACGTGGAAATATCGGGGTGTGACAGGATTCAAGGCTGGTTACAATCGATGCATTAGCCATATGAACCCCTTGTACCAAAGCAAATTTACTGATGAACGGTCTGGGTTCTATGGAGTAGATACTGAAGCGCGTTATGCTGCAGCTATTGAGGCGTACAACACCCTGTCCATTTCCGCCATTAATGACATTGATAACTGTTTGGAGGTGGAAGATTATGTGGACCGCTTGCGGTTGTTGTATGTTGATCTTAAAGAAGAGGAAGAGGGGGAAGAGACCTGATGTGTGTAAAATGCAACATATAAATTACATCAAATGAGGCATAAAACTAACCCTTTTTAAGTACTAATATTGGAAAAAGAGTGTTTTTGTCTTTCTTTTGTATTTTCAGGATTAAATGAGCTCAAAAACATAAAAGAAGCAAAAAGACAGCTAAATCCAACATAAATACAAGAAAAGGAACATAAGTGGATTGCCCGACCCCTCAACGGCATCTTCCCAAGCAAAATAGAGAAGGCAGAAGACTGAACACGCCCAGTGCTCAGCCAGCACGGGGCCGTGCCCAAGAAGCAGCAGAAAAGACAAACCTATAGAAGCTCCCATTGCCCACCACGGGCCGTGTCCAGCGGACACGGGGGCGTGTTGAAAGTACAGCAGGCGCATTAATTGTAATTGCGAATTACAATTAATGAAGAGAGAGATTGTCAGACAGGCACGGGGCCGTGCCCAGCCTTCTGTTCAGCCTATAAATAGGAGTGCTTGGTTTCATTTCAACTCATCCCTTGGCACACCACCTCTCTCACACTTCATCCACCACCCACCACCATCACAACACCATCATCCACCACCATCATCCATTTTCCATCGTAGAGTGTGTGAGTCGTCTCGGGATCCAAGATTGATCGTAAGAGTTCTTGACAATCAAGGCCATGTTTGCCTAAGTCTCTTACATCACTTGGTGAAGACAAAGTGTCTAGTATAATACTTTTTATTTCTAATCTTTTGCACTTTTTATTTGGTTTTGTATTAATGACTTTAATAACTAGTTACTTATGTTGAAGGTGATCTTTCCTTATCGTTTGTCCGTGGTGTCTTGGCATTATTTTACTGTCTATATAAAATAAAGGATTTTCACCATTCATATCTCCACGGTCTATATGGAGGTATGTTGGCTACCTGGTCGGGGGTTAAGGGAACGGTTTGGTAAAGGTCTTGCCATTGTTCAGCGTTTAGAGGTCCTGCAATGGACCTGGGTCAAATTTAGTAGGACCTCCTTCAATGCTTCACGGTATTGGATGGCGAGGGTCCAAACTCTTTGATCCCCTCATAAGTTAACTACTATTAATACTATAACCCGACTATTTAGGACTGTATCCCTGCTGACTCAGACTACTTAGTCGAGGGTAACGTCACCGCCAAAAGCGGGGCCTACCATAATACTGCATTAATAACTTAATTCATTATCTTCCAATAATCTACCCTTTTAGGATTGTATCCTTGCTGACTCAAACTACTGGGGTGAGGGTAACGTCACCTTCAAAAGAGGGGCCTACTACAATAACTAAGATAATCTCTTAATTATGTGCAAAAGTGCGGAAATAATCAAAGGTTATACTAGATACGAGTCGGAACCAAGTGATTCATCTTGTCTATCTGTTTTTACTTTTATTTTTATTTTCAGAATTTTAGTTAGTTTTTATTTTTTCTTAGCTTAAAACATTTTTCTAAACTTATTATTTTGATTAAACGTTGAGGATAAACCGGTACTAAAAGCTCTTGTGTCCTTGGACGACCTCGGTATCTTACCAACGCTATACTACGCTCACGATGGGTGCACTTGCCCATATGTGTGTTTAGTGTTAGTAAAATATCGTGTTTTGTAAATTTAAAACTTGGTTAAAATAAGTGTTAAAGGGGCTTAAAATATACACCTAATATATACGACACTTCACACGCATCAAGTTTTTGGCGCCGTTGCCGGGGACACAAGGATTTTAAGAAAGTTAGGAATCAACGGCCTAATCATTTTTCTTTTCTCTTTTTAATTTTTTAGGATTTTCTTAGTTTTTCAGCTTCTGCAGAGCTCAGCACGGGCTGTGCCCGCTGAACACGCCCCCGTGCTAAATCATTGGAACTGGCAATCCTGTTTTAAGTCAGACAGTAAGCTGAACACGGGGCCGTGCCCACTCAACACGCCCCCGTGCCCAAGTTTCAGTTACTGAAAACAGAACCGTTAGATCCCGGCGGTTGGTAATTTCTGACATAAACATGAGTGATAGTAATTGTTTTTACTTTCGGCACTCTTATGGTACGTGGTGTCAATTATGTGGAGGCGAACATAAAGAATTAAAATGTTACTTTCTAAATTATAGGCCCCACTACATAGACCCACCGATTCCTTATAACCTTAAGAGGGGCGAAAGTAAAAATAAGCACTATTTCTCCCTCGAGTGCGCCCAGGCAGATATTCTAGGAGAAATGCTCCTTGACGAGTTATTTCAATTAGAAGAGCTAGTTCTGAATTGGTTAGAAGAGCTTGGGAAGGACTTTATTGATCCACCCCAAGACGATAACCATGAAGAAATGTTGGAACTGCATTCTGTGACAACTCGTAATTCCGAACTTGTACATGTGCTTACTGCAACGTATGTGAACTTGGTGAAATTATTTGATATGTGATTTAATGAGATGATTTGTGTTATATGTTATGTGAAAGTATGTATTATGTAAACACACAACACAACCCGATTACACAAGCCAACTCGGGCTACACTTTAGGTTCGGCCCACACCCCCTTTGTGTCGCATAACCCATGAGGAGAGTGTATACTCCTCATTTGGTTGCAATCTCATAATACACACAAAACCCTAGCTTCCTCTCATTCTCTCTCTCAAACTTGACGGCAAACACCCCTCCTTTTCATCGAAGATCTTTGTGTTTGGATCAATCCCCTACTCTCTTCTTTAATCGGTTAGTGCCTCATGTTATGTGCTTATTCGATGATGTTCATTTGATGGTAAATTGTGATGTTGGTATGAATAATATATGATTGATCATGGATATATGTAATCGGCTTTATACATGTTAGATCCGAAAGCTTTGACATTTGTGTTAGGATGATTCGAAAGAATGATTAGGGATACATACATAATGAACGATGATGTTAGGTGGTAAAAATCGATTGAATGCGTAATGGAAGTTATGATTCTGTAATGATATGTAATACTTGAACTCATGTGGTATGAGGAGTTGTTCATATTAAATTACTAGGGTTGTTATGATTGCATGATTCATCTAGGATATATTGCATGTGAATTGACAGAATAATTAATGTGCTTTGGGTTTGCTTACATGTGATGACTACTGTACACTTTATATGCACATGCCATCCATTACATAAGTTTTAAACGATTAATATGGTGCTATGTGTGAGTTGGGCCGATATTAGATGAATATAAGTAATTAGATCCCTGTTTATTGTATGATTATGTGAGGATAAATTCTGGTAGTCATGTGATCATATGTGGTTACTTGTCAGACGAGACTGTTACTTGAACATATCCCAATAATTTTGACTACACTAGTTATGACCACGCATGAAGCTGACAACCTAATCACCAAACTCACATGCAACTATTATTAAATATTAGGAGATGTAGGACTGACAACAATTGGTTTGGTGAATTGTAGCTTATTCTTTTAAGTACATAGACTTTAGGTGGCCTTTGTCTTTTATAAAAAGAATCGATATGATGGTGATGATGAGTTGTTATGATGTACGGGTTTATAGGGATTGATGATGATTGAATGAATTGATTGAACAATTGTTAGGTTGGAAACTGTTAATTGATAATTGTAAATAAATAAACAATTAAATGATTGTAACTGATTAACATAAATATCAGATATTGTAAACTGGTCGCACAAGACCCTTAGTCGCATAAGGGGACCATTCGCACAAGTCTTGTCAGCTGTACAAGATACCTCCAGTCGCACAAGAGTTACTGGACCGCACATATTGAATTGTTGTTTAACTGTTGGGCCTCAAAGCCCAAAACAAGTCGCACAATAGGATCCGGGCCGCACAAGATGCATGAACCGAACAAGTTGGATTATTTGTTTAGTGTTGGACCGTACATGTTGGGCTGTTTATTTATTGGACTGTATTTGTAAGTTGGGCGCTTTATAGACTTGACTGTTCGATTGATTTACGTGGTTGCCATGATCTATACGTGTTCGTAACTGTTAGCTTATGTGTAAACATACGTGCGATACTTGAACCTAAACCTGACTTGTATGATAACCATGTTAGGACGTGGTTGACCACTAGCTGCTAGACTTGACCTTTCTGTGTAATCTGCCGAGCAAACCAAGGTGAGTTCACACTCTACAAAGCATGGGATTCCCAGGGGTTGGGAATGGGGTTAAGGAATATGGATTCCTCGTCCTTTCTTGGGTAGGACAGTACTGGTTCAGGAATGTAATTCCTTGTCCTCACGGACAGATAACTTTACTAGACCAAAACTCTCTATCACGAAGTCCCTCCTATTTTATATCGACTTAATCATCGGGCCAATGGCGAGCGGGTCATTATTTAGATAGCGCTATTTAGGTCTGACAAGCCTCACACCGTGCCGCAGAGGACGGGCGTGAACTAATGGATCTGGGGCACGTCAATGCTGATAGACATTGACAGTTTCAGGGCACTTAAACATGACTTCAGTCAGTAGTCGATATGGTAACGAGTCTAGTGTATACAAGGGGTAGCCCCCACGGCCGAAATGCCAGATAACTATCATGGGGCAGCCCCCACGGCTGGATTGCCAGAGTTAATGGGTTAAACAAATCACGTTTTCAACTATGGGGTAACCCCCATGGCAGGGATGCCAGCTAAAGGAACTGTTTTCGAAACAACTTAAAACGAACACCCAACCGTGAACTCACTCAACTTGTTGTTGACTCGTTACTACATGCTTTGCAGGTCAATAGGTTCTTAGCTGGAGATTGCACAAGGAAGAGTCGTTGTGGGACATGGACAGCTGTGTGCCATGTTAAACATTTGGATATATGAACTTTTGATTTGGTTTTAAACATTATGCTTCCGCTCATAACTTAACTATGTTTGTTTTGGACACTAATCGTGTTGGTTGGACTTTTACAATTAATTATTTACTTGTTCAATATGATTAGTGGTTTGATCCTGGTCAGTCACGCCTCCAAGCGGTGATACTCCGCATGTGGATTTTGGGGGTGTGACACATTCCGACAACCTCGTTGCTCCCAAAAATACCTTCGTACCTAGCAAAGACTTGGACGATAGTCGTCCCTGTGCCGATTGTGCCGTGAAGGACTCTCCATCGACTTCGTTCGGTGCATACATAGACCTGAGCGATTCGGCATACACCTTCTTTAACGAGAGCCCGGGAAAGGGTTGGACTTGTCCACCTAGAATAAAAATAGGAATTACCCTCACCGACAACCTCTTGCGTTCTCGCCTTAGTCTAGGACAATTAAGGTATCTTAGGCACTTTGGGGTTGTTCCAACCAATCAGGAGCCACCCGATGCTAGTGAGTTCCTTAGAAAAACTAGACAACTTCATAAAATAGTCCTTCGACACGGGGCCGTGTCCAGCCAACACGCCCCCGTGTCCATCAAAAGATTCCCTTCTGATTAGTACGTCAGAATACGGACAAACTGTGTCAGAATTCCACCTGCACACGGGGCCGTGTCCAATGGACACGGGGCCGTGTCCAGGATGCTGTCGTTTTCTATAAATGCAGCCAAGAATTCTGCACATTTGGACCAACTTGGGACAGAGATTTGAAGGAATCTTCTCTCAACTATCCTAGGTAAGTCTAAAAGAAGGTTCCAACAACCCATCTTGTCCTTTCCTCTTTTAGCCATTTCCTTCTTCTCCATCTTTCTCCAAAGAACTACCATTAAAAGTTTGAAATCTTCCAACTTTGTGGTAAGGATTAATGAGTTGTGTTCAAGGAATCTTGGTAAAAACATGTTATGTAACATTGTTTTAAGTTATTAGTGACTAAAAAGACCCCACAAGTTCAGAAAAATAACTTAAAAATCCAAGTTTCCTTGCTCCAAAATTCTGCAGAAAGATGAACACGGGGCCGTGCTCAATGAGCACGGGGCCGTGTCCGGTCACCGTTTCATTAAATAAACTATTTTCAGTTTATTTTTCGTAGGATGTCGAGTGAAAACAGCGAAACATCTTCTGTGCATTCCTCAAACAGCCGAAGAGGAAGGAGACCCTCCATTGAAGCTACACTTGTGCACTATGTGATAGCATTAAGGGAGGCTCTCGACGAAATGACATCAGTAGAGGAGGTCCTAATCGACCGTATTAACGATCTTACGATGGGACTTGAAAGCAGCTTCCAAGAAATTAACCTCTTGCACCAGAGGTTAAATATTCTTGTAGCACCCCCGATGGAACCAGTCCTCCCTCAACAGGATTGGAACCTGGCACTCGGAATTAACAACCCTACCGGGTGGGAAGATTTGCCAGCGGAACCTCCCGTGGAACACCAACAAGAGATCCCGGTGGAAATCAAAACTCCTCAAACCAATGCCAATGAGCCTTCTTTTCTCCTTCCAAGGGAGGTGGAGGAGTGGCTCGCCGACATATGAGGAGAGCCGCACCCGGAAGAAGGAGTTATAAAAAGGCCTTGTCTAACCAAGATTCGTTGCTTCTTGGAAATTTTGCTAATTAAAATAAAGTAGAGGCTAGAACTCCATGGTTTATTATTTCTTTGTTTTATCTAGTTTAAAGTTAGGACTATGTAAGGTCTCTCTATGATTGCAATGAAATGATGGTTTTTAAAGTTTGGATGGTTTTTAATAAATAAAACACACTCATGGTGGTAAGGGATGAAAAAGGGAGCGAGAAAAATGACCCCATGCACAAGAACAAGGCAACCCGACAGTTCTCTCCATTACAGAAGGTTCAACACGGGCCGTGCCCAACCAACACGGCCCCGTGCTGAACCCCCTGCAGAAAAACGCCCAGTTCAGGTAACTGGACACGGGTCGTGTTCACCCGACACGCCCCCGTGTCCAGACTTCTGCTTCTCTTGTTTTAATTTTGTTACTGGCACTTGAACACGGGGCCGTGCCCGGACAACACGGGGCCGTGTTCAGCGCCCAGTAACACAAATTTTTTTGCTTTTCAACACCATTTTACACATCCAATCAACCTAAAAATTTATTTTTGGGACACATTGAGGACAATGTGTAATTTAAGTGTGGGGGGGATGCTAAAACCTTGAAATTTTGCAAGTCCTAAATACAAGCCTTACACAAAACTCTATTGGAACCGCTAATCACCCCAAATTTTTTTCAAAAATTTCATTTTTTTTTCTTGTCTAGGTTTAACTCGGGAAATTCAAGTTCTCAAAAAGGTTATATTTTTACGAATTTACAACCGATAGCGTAGTGATAAAAAGAACCAACATAAGAAAATTATGAAAAGGCATGGCAAACTTAGTTAAAATTTGATTATATATACTTGATCACATAAAAACCCATTCCCACAAAAGTGAGTTTTGAGCCTTTATTGAGCATACAATTACATATCATTAAACTAAATGCTCATTTTTCGTTTCTTGTGTGAATAGCCGCTTGGTTCTTACGACTCTAGAACTTGCCATGACGATACATTCCCGGTCCTTATCAACTTAAACCCGAGTAAGTAAATGATGGAGGCATTAGGACTAACCCTTTTTATTTCTACACCATTATTTTTCTTTTTCTTTTACCACCTACCCAAAAATCCCCCTAGTTAGCCCCTTTGAGCCTAAACCTTTTCATTTCATCACCCAAACCAAAAACCCTTTTACCCACCAAAACCTTTTTATTTTTAACCCTTTGTTTTAGTAACAAGTTCGGTTTTTTTTTCGTATGATCTTTCAAAAAAAAAAAATTGTGTTGATGATGAAGCAAAAGAAAATAAACAAACAAGTTCATCAAAAATAACTTTGTTTGAATAAAAGCTTCATCAAAATAAAAAGATACAAAAATAGAAAGTCTTACGAAAACCGACACTTGTTACGCTTTTCGTTTTTTCTTACTAACCACTAACCCAACCACCTACCTTTAACTCAAGCCTAACCCTTAACCCACAAAGTCCTCTTGATATTTACAAAGGTATAAAAGTTAAAAAGGAGGAGGATTGATTGCTTGGCAAGCCTATGGTAGGAATAAGTTCCATGCCGCTCTCGAGTGATTCACTAAAAATACACCTTCGGCCGAGTGTGAGTGATTTCTCCCGTGAGGTATGTGAACTTGTATATAAATGGAATTTTAAAAAGGCATGTTATGCCCAAATAAGTAATTTTTCCTATGAAACGTTTTAAATAAATCATTACGAATAGGATTGTAAATAGATAAAAATAAAACCCAAAAAGATCTTGGATATCCCGACAATCTACGACAAGCCCAAAACCTTCTCTTCTACCCATTCCATTTGGGAGTGTAAGCCACATATTAAAGAGTTTTGCTTGAGGACAAGCAAAAGTTCAAGTGTGGGGGTATTTGATGTGTGTAAAATGCAACATATAAATTACATCAAATGAGGCATAAAACTAACCCTTTTTAAGTACTAATATTGGAAAAAGAGTGTTTTTGTCTTTCTTTTGTATTTTCAGGATTAAATGAGCTCAAAAACACAAAAGAAGCAAAAAGACAGCTAAATCCAACATAAATACAAGAAAATGAACATAAGTGGATTGCCCGACCCCTCAACGGCATCTTCCCAAGCAAAATAGAGAAGGCAGAAGACTGAACACGCCCCGTGCTCAGCCAGCACGGGGCCGTAACCAAGAAGCAGCAGAAAAGACAAACCTATAGAAGCTTCCATTGCCCACCACGGGCCGTGTCCAGCGGACACGGGGGTGTGTTGAAAGTACAGCAGGCGCATTAATTGTAATTGCGAATTACAATTAATGAAGAGAGAGATTGTCAGACAGACACAGGGCCGTGCCCAGTGAACACGAGGCCGTGCCCAGCCTTCTGTTCAGCCTATAAATAGGATTGCTTGGTTTCATTTCAACTCATCCCTTGGCACACCACCTCTCTCACACTTCATCCACCACCCACCACCATCACAACACCATCATCCACCACCATCATCCATTGTCCATCGTAGAGTGTGTGAGTCGTCTCGGGATCCAAGATTGATCGTAAGAGTTCTTGACAATCAAGGCCATGTTTGCCTAAGTCTCTTACATCACTTGGTGAAGACAAAGTGTCTAGTATAATACTTTTTATTTCTAATCTTTTGCACTTTTTATTTGGTTTTGTATTAATGACTTTAATAACTAGTTACTTATGTTGAAGGTGATCTTTCCTTATCGTTTGTCCGTGGTGTCTTGGCATTATTTTACTGTCTATATAAAATAAAGGATTTTCACCATTCATATCTCCACGGTCTATATGGAGGTATGTTGGCTACCTGGTCGGGGGTTAAGGGAACGGTTTGGTAAAGGTCTTGCCATTGTTCAGCGTTTAGAGGTCCTGCAATGGACCTGGGTCAAATTTAGTAGGACCTCCTTCAATGCTTCACGGTATTGGATGGCGGGGGTCCAAACTCTTTGATCCCCTCATAAGTTAACTACTATTAATACTATAACCCGGCTATTTAGGACTGTATCCCTGCTGACTCAGACTACTTAGTCGAGGGTAACGTCACCGCCAAAAGCGGGGCCTACCATAATACTGCATTAATAACTTAATTCATTATCTTCCAATAATCCACCCTTTTAGGATTGTATCCTTGCTGACTCAAACTACTGGGGTGAGGGTAACGTCACCTTCAAAAGAGGGGCCTACTACAATAACTAAGATAATCTCTTAATTATGTGCAAAAGTGCGGAAATAATCAAAGGTTATACTAGATACGAGTCGGAACCAAGTGATTCATCTTGTCTATCTGTTTTTACTTTTATTTTTATTTTCAGCATTTTAGTTAGTTTTTATTTTTTCTTAGCTTAAAACATTTTTCTAAACTTTTTATTTTGATTAGACGTTGAGGATAAACCGGTACTAAAAGCTCTTGTGTCCTTGGACGACCTCGGTATCTTACCAACGCTATACTACGCTCACGATGGGTGCACTTGCCCATATGTGTGTTTAGTGTTAGTAAAATATCGTGTTTTATAAATTTAAAACTTGGCTAAAATAAGTGTTAAAGGGGCTTAAAATATACACCTAATATATACGACACTTCACACGCATCAAGACCGCTGGTAGTGGCAAGGGTGATGCGGGTACCAGCGGTACAAAGAAGGACTAGGTTGGCCTGCGTGCCCTTTTTGATTTCATCTTTGATGTAAATGTTAGAAAACTTTATGTAAATTTCTTGTGCACCGCACAGGTGTAGTAATTTTTGGAACACAAAGTTAATCTTTTCGTTCAATTTGTACAAGTCTGTTTTAGTACTTGCATTCTTGAATCTGTGTGAGTTAATGTTTTTGTGAATAACATTAAGTCTGAAGTTACCTTTTGCATATCTAGGTTATATGCAAGTATGTGCGGCTCAAAGTGTGTAAGTAAAGAATAATTACTTTGTCTTTGTGTGAGCGTACATATGGGGAACTCTGTTGGCTGTAAAGCGCAGTTGAGTATACTCTATACCTTTGTCGTATGAGTATTAGTCAATTCCTGTTTTTATCCCGTTAGGGCTTAGGAATTGTGTCGGTTTTGTAAAAACCATATATGCGTATCCAGCCGGATATATATTTAATGTTTTGCCTTTGCTGGCCTATTACAATATTTGTGTGTGGTCACCACTTTGTGTGGGTATCGCGAATGAAGATTTTGCCAATCTGTTTTTGGCACATACCTCAAAGTGGAACACGCATTTGTAATAGAAGGAAACAAACAATATTGCACCGAATTGTTCATTTATTTATTTGCCAATGGCCTACGCCCTGGTAGGTTACATGGAAAATGTAAAACATGGCTTACATGTAACAGCGTCGAAGCTGTTATGCATTCCATGTGTGTGCGATAGGTTCGCCTTCCAATGTTTGTAGTTTATACGCACCTTTACCCAGGACCTCCTGGATGAGGTAGGGTCCTTCCCATTTGGGGGCAAGTTTCCCTGGGCGTTCTGCGTTACATGCTTCATTGTCGCGGAGGACATAGTCTCCCGGGTTGAAGGTACAAATGCGGACGCGGGAATTGTAGTACTTTTCGAGTTTGGTTTTATACTTGGCCTCGTTGATTGCTGCGTTTTCACGCCGTTCCTCTAGGAGGTCCAAGTTAACCCTGCGTTCAACGCTATTGTCTATCTTGTTGATAGCCAATAGTCGGGGTGAAGGGAGACCTACTTCAGCAGGGATCACCGCTTCAGAACCATAGACCAGGCTGAAGGGTGTCTCACCGTTACTTGTCTTTGGGCTAGTCCTGTGAGCCCATAAGATACTAGGGAGTTCATCGACTTAGCCGCGTCTGGCTGTTCCCAATCGTGCCTTTATGCCTTCGACTAAACTTTTATTAATACTCTCTACTTGGCCGTTCCCTTGCGGATGCGCCACTGAGGAGAATGTGTGTTCAATGTTTAGTTCCTTTAGCCATTTTTGAAATTCTTCGGCAGCGAAGTTGGTACCGTTGTCGGTGACGATGCACATTGGTAGACCGAAACGGCAGATGATGTGTTCCCAGACAAATTTCCTTGTTATCATAGCGGTGGTAGAGGCTAGCAGTTTTGCTTCTACCCATTTGGTGAAGTAATCAACAGCCACTATGATAAATTTCACCGCACCTGGTGCGTCTGGAAATGGTCCCACCACATCGATTGCCCATTTTTGAAATGGCCATGCGGTGGTGACGGGGATCAGGTTGTTCTTGGGGCGCAAGGTTTTGGGAGCATGTCGTTGACAGTTGAAACACTTTCGCAAGACCTTGACTGTGTCCAGGTGCATGCCGGGCCAGTAATACCCAGCATTCATGATTTTGGCCACTACCATGCGTGGGCCCGCGTGTATGCCACACATCCCTTCATGTATCTCTCTGATTAGATACATGGCATCTTGGGGATCGAGGTATCGTAGGAGTGGCCCCAGGTATGATTTGCGGTATAAAATACCGTCTCCCATTTGATAATGGCACGCTTTGTGTTGCAATTTATGTGCCTCTGCTTTGCTATCGGGAGTAACACCTGATTGTAAGTATGCAATGATTGGTGTCATCTAGGATGTGGTACCGTACTGGATGACGTTGACTTGGCGTAGGGGTACTGAGGGATTTTGCAGAATCTCAATGCGTATCTCCTTTGCCAGGTGTTGGAAGCTGGTGGATGCGAGTTTTGAAAGTGCATCCGCGGGTTTGTTGGGCAGAAGTTGATATAGCGAATATTGAAGGAAGTGAACTTTGATTTCAGTTGCAGGGCTTGTTCGAGATAGAGGATCATGATATCCCCTTTTGCGGCATAGTTGCCGCGCACCTGCCCTGCAACAAGTAGTGAATCGACGTCTGCCTCTAAGTGTTGGACGCCGAGTTTGACTGCCAGACGCAGTCCTGCCAGTAGAGCTTCATATTCTGCCTCGTTATTGGTGCTTTTGAAATCGAGGCGGATTGCATAGGTGAGCTCTTGGCCATCGGGGCTGACGAGTCGCAGACCCGCACCTCTTCCATGCTCATGACGACCAGGTCGTCCATGTAGATCTCGACATTTTTGCTGATTTGATCACTAAAAGTGTCGTTCATCAACTTTTGATAGGTTGCGCCCGCGTTGCGCAGCCCAAACGGCATTTTCGTATAGCAGTAATTCCCTGTAGGTGTGTGGAATGCCGTTTTATCTTCGTCCTCGATTGCCATCTGTACCTGGTGATAGCCTTTGTAGCAGTCGAGGAAACATTTCCATCGGAATGGGGCGAGGTTATCGACCTTTTCGTCGATTTCAGGAAGTGCGTAACAGTCGTTGGGGCAGGCTTTGTTGAGATCTTTATAATCGACGCACATGCGCCAGCCCCCGCTTGGTTTTTCTAGCATGAGTGGGTTGGACAACCAAGTCTGGTATTTGACTTCCAGCAGGATGCATGCGGAGAGCAGTTCTTTGACCTGCTCGTGCATCGCCTCATTCTTTGCGGATCCAAGGTGGCTTTGGCCTTGGATAACCGGCTTGATACCTGGCAAGGTATTCAAGAAATGTTGCGCGACTTCGCGTGGCACCCCTGTCATGTCTGCGGGTGTCCATGCGAAAATATCTTGATTCCTGAAGAGGAGTTGCTTCAGGCGCGCTCTAATGTTGTTGGACAAGGCATGACCCAACGTGACTGTTTGTTCTGGGTGTCTTGCGTTAAGAACCCATTTCTCTGGTTGGGTGTTGGGGGTGAGCCTTGCCGTCTTTGTCGGGCGTAGCTCGTCCATGGTCATAACTTCTCTGCGGGCGTATATTATCGCGACCCCCGTCTCGGTTGGGAAACCGATGGTAGAGTGGGGGACAGATGTAATCATGTTGAAATCACCCTGGGACTCCCTCCCGAGAAGTACGTCGTATTTGGAGGTGTGGGGTAAAACCATGAAGTTTACCTCCTATATTCGCATGTGCCTTCCGTTGGTGAGGCGCACGGGGAAAGTTATTTGGCCCAGGGGGAATACGGTTTCCCCCGCAAATCCGGCCAAAGGGTAATCTACCGGCTGCAACAGATCCTTGTCTTCTTGATCAAACTGGTTGAAGCACTGCTCATATATGATGTCAGATGTACTACCCGGGTCGATGAATAATCGCACCGTGTAGTAGTGAGCCAGGTAGCCTGTGATAACGACGGCGCGCCTGTCGCGCGGTCCTCCTCGGACTTTTGGAAAGACGACTTGTTCGTCTTTCCAGTCATTGTCCGGTCTTCTTGCCGCCTTGCGCGGCTTTCGACGTCCTCCATTGATCATGTGGGTTGAGGCCACATACATGGTCCTTGTACCCGTGGAGGTGCCCTCGTTGTGGGGAGTGATGCGCTTGGTTTACTTTTGCGCGGCTGGCAACAAATGTTGCAGCTTCCCCTCTTTCAGGGCTCGCTCAATCTCCAGTCGGAGACTGATGCAGTTGTTTGTTGTGTGGCCCGAGTCCTTGTGATACTCACAGTAAAGCGTGAGATCCTGGTTCTTCTTGGACTTCATCGGTTGGGCCGGTAGCAAGAATTGCGCGTCCGTGAGGAGGACGTCGCTTGGCAACTGGTTAATCTTGGTCCAGTTACGGTCCCGAGATTCCTTCTTTGATGCCTGGTTGTCTCGTTGGGCATTGATCGTTGCCCTTGCATCGGGCTGGTGACTACGCGGGACGTACGGCTTGGAATTGCTGCCGCGATTCCACGTGTCTCGGTTGCGCTTGTTGTTGCGCTTGAAGTATTGGCAGGAGGACTGGCCTTCCGCTTGGGGTTGTGCCTTTGCAGTGTGCGGTTTAAGAGACCACTGAGTTTGGGAGTACGTTTTGACCGCGGCCATGACGTCGTCCCACCTTTCTGGCAAGCCCTCCTTGCCTGAGATGGTCATAACCATATCATCGTCCTTAACGACCCGAATGAAGTGGTTGCGTGCCATTTGATCTGCGACGCCGCCGATCTCGAGGCATTCTTTATTGTAGCGGACGACGAACGACTCCAGAGTTTCACTGTCTCTGCACCAGATGTTCATGAGGTCCATGGAATCTCGTTTGTGACGTCGTTGCTGGCTGAAGTGTGCAAGGAATCTTGCTTACAGATCTTCAAATGAGGCCAGTGATCCCACTGGCAAAGAATCGAACCAGGACCTCGCCAGACCAGTAAGGATCTGGGGGAAAAAATGACACCAAGTAGGCTCGTCCCACTTGCCATTGCACCCCGCGCCGGTGAAAATGTTCATGTGGTCATCTGGGTCGGACGAACCATTGTATTTCCCAATTGTTAATGGGAATTTAGTCGTTGTGACTCCGGCATGGGCAATCTCCGGCACAAATTTAGAGTTTTCGGCCGCAGATCTTGGCCTATAGGCCTGGGTTTGGTTGCGCTTAGCAGCGCAGAGGTATGTAGTGCGGGGTTCCGTAGGAGGAATGTAATTGTGTCCTCCTGGTCGGCTGTTAGTTGCGTGGGATTCCCCGCAATATGTATGGTCGTCTGGGTCGGTACGACCGTACCCTTCGTTGTGGGACTGAGGTCCCAGACGGCTATGGATGCCGGAACCGCGGTGGGCTACGGACTACCGCCTAGGTTCGCCATGAGGGCCTAGGCGGCTCTGTATAGGGCCCCTGCGGTGGGACCCGTACCAGGAATCGTCCTCATCAAGTGTGCGGACGTCGCAGTAAGAGAAACCGCGGTCTTCGTGCCTACTGTGAGAGACTGGGTGTTTGGGGATCCTGCTGTCGTATTGCAAGATACGACCCGCAGGTGTATATGGTGCGGGTGTTGGTCCGCCAGAGATTTGCGCATCAGCGCAAGCTTTATTGTATGCTGCGGCCAGCATAGTTTGTTGTTGCAAATACCAGGCATGAAGGTCCATGCCTGGGGGTATCACAGAAGCATACTGTAAAAGAGCTGGTGTGAATGCGGGGGGAGTGCCCCCTGCTGCAGATGTGCCTACGTGGCCAACAATTTGAGCTGGGGGAGCGGTCCCCGTAGGCCCTGGGTTTGCGGGGTTTAGATTTTCCCTGGTAGCATTATTCGGACGATCAGACATGATCTCAGGAAAGAAAGAGATGCGAAAAAAGTGCTAAGAGTAGCGGTGGGCGCCAATGATGAAACAGTGGTTAACCAAGAGGGGTTAATTCACTGGTCTCGTCAAGTAGGGTTAATCCCTTCTTTCCGAGGATCGGTGGCTTGACCGTCAGCTGGGCTGTCTCCTGCACAAGGAAAACACACTGTGACTCATAACAAGGAGGAATGGGTGGGGGGGGGTGCTCCTTGTTACCACTCTCCGGCGTGAGAATCAATGATTTGCTTGAGAAGCAAAGTGTGTGATAGTAGTAGTAGTAGTGAGAGAGTAAAGAGACGATACCTCAAACCTGGTTTGGGATGGGTATTTATAGCCGAGGAGTGAAGGAGGTGGTTGATGGGACAGACTGACGACGTGCCACCCTTATGCATGTGTGTCAGGCTTGTCGGTTGTGGAGGTGAAGCCACGTCCTACTGCAGTGTCAGTCTGTTGCTTACGTGGGGGCTGACAGGTGACTGTCATTGGTGCCACTTGCTCTGTGGTGTCAGTCCCACTTGCCTTGTGGGCAGGATGCAGTGTCGCGCCATATCTACTCGCTGCCGAGATTAATGACAATCGAGTGTTGGCTGGTTATTTCAAGAATACCACCAAGAGCCTCCACCAAGTTACCGCTTCCCTTACCGCTGACGCCGCCGCACCGCAAGCTTCCAAGTCTTCTCGCCGCAAACGCAAGTAGAACAACGACAACAGCAAGAATTGCGCTATCACTGCCGCTTCACTCCAAGCTGTCCCTGCTCAACCGCAACCTCAGAACCGCCAAGTAGCGGCACTGGTGACCAATGCACCGCCGGCCAAGCGTGCATATACTGTTCCTCACCCGCTCTGCCCTACTTGTACTTACCATCACCCTGTTGGGATCGCTTGTCGATTTTGTGTTCACTGCAACCTTTACGGCCATTTTACTGCTAACTTTCGTACTGGTCCCCATCAAGCTCAAGCTCAAGTTCAAACTCCTGCACTGCCAGCTCCTCCTCCCGCTCCACAGGGTCAACAAGCAGCTCCTGCTCACGCAAGAGCTTGCTATGCATGTGGTGATCCTAACCACTTTTCAAACATCTTCCCGAACAGAGTGGTGAAACAAGA
Source organism: Helianthus tuberosus (assembly GCA_030545235.1). Lineage (NCBI taxonomy): Eukaryota > Viridiplantae > Streptophyta > Magnoliopsida > Asterales > Asteraceae > Helianthus > Helianthus tuberosus. Next base: position 11,582,387 of record CM060362.1, read on the forward strand.
GCCACATCAGCAGCCAGCGCAGCAACAACATCAACAGCAGCAGCCTCAGCAGCAGCTGCAGCCAGCTCAACAAGCACCTCGCGGACGCACTTTCAACATTAACATTCGCAAAGCTCAAGCTGATAACAATGTAGTTAATGGTACGTTTCTTGTCAATGGCATTTATGTTTCATGTTTATTTGATACTAGAGCCGATAACTGTTTTGTATCGTTAGAATTCGAAAAGCTCCTAAACTGTAAATGCGTTAATCTCCCAACGAAGTTCGACGTAGAATTTGCCACTAGAAGAACCGTCTCTGTTAATTCTGTTCTCCGTGGTAGTACGCTCGAACTTAACAATCACGTCTTTCCAATCGATCTTATCCCGATGCAGCTTGGTAGTTTCGATATCATAGTAGGCATGGATTTCCTTCGGGAAAATCGTGCTGAAGTTGTCTGTTTTGATAAGATGATTCGTTTTTCTCTTGCTAATGGTGATCAACTCTGTGTCTATGGCGAAACACCTTCGAAGGAACTCAAACTCATGTCATGCATACAAGCAATCAAGTATCTCCGAAAGGAATACAAAGCTTTCTTGGCGCACATCGTAGTAGCGGAGAAGGAAAAGAAAGAAGTGAAAGACGTTCCCATTGTTTGTGAATTTCCTAATGTTTTTCCTGATGATCTACCTGGTTTACCGCCGTCTCGTGATATCGATTTTCGTATCGACCTCATTCCTGGAGCCAATCCTGTCGCTAAAGCTCCTTATCGACTCGCTTCATCCGAAATGCGCGAACCCTCGAGTTAACTCCAGGAATTGCTTGATAAAGGTTTCATTCGCCCTAGCACCTCTCCTTGGGGCGCACATGTCCTTTTCGTCAAAAAGAAGGATGGATCGTTCCGGATGTGCATCGACTATAGGGAACTGAATTAGCTTACTATCAAGAATCGCTATCCCCTGCCCTGAATCGATGATTTGTTTGATCAATCGCAAGGTGCTACGTGTTTCTCTAAAATCGATTTACGCTCAGGCTACCATCAGTTGCGAATTCAGGAGGAAGACATTCCCAAAACCGCTTTTCGAACTCGATACGGCCACTATGAATTCGTCGTTATGCCCTTTGGTCTAAGCAACGCCCCCGCGGTTTTCATGGAATTGATGAATCGCGTGTGTAAACCCTTTCTCGACCGCTTCGTCATCGTGTTCATCGATGATATCCTTATCTATTCGAAATCGAAAGTCGAACATGCGCAACATCTACGTTTGGTTCTCGAATTACTCCAAGGGAATCGCCTCTATGCCAAGTTCTCTAAGTGCGAATTTTGGCTTGAGAAGGTTCAATTACTCGGTCATATTGTCAATAGTTAAGGTATACACGTCGAACCCGCGAAGATTGAAGTAGTTAAGAGTTGGTTAATGCCTAATAACCCGTCCGACGTTCGTTCTTTTCTCGGATTGGCGGGTTATTATCGCCGATTCATCGAAGGTTTCTCTAAGATCGCTGTTCCGCTTACCGCTTTAACGCACAAGGATAAACCTTTTGTTTGGGGAACCGAACAAGAGGAAGCCTTTCTGAATCTCAAGCATATGCTCTGCAATGCTCCTTTTCTCACTCTACCCGACGGAGACGACGATTTTGTAGTTTACTGTGATGCCTCGAACCTCGGTCTTGGCTGTGTTCTCATGCAGCGAGACAACGTTATTGCTTACGCCTCTCTTCTGCTCAAAGTCCACGAGAAAAACTACACGACCCATGACCTAGAACTAGGCGCAGTTGTTTTTGCATTAAAGATTTGGCGACACTACCTTTACGGTACTAAGTGTACGGTCTTCACGGACCACAAGAGCCTACAACATATCAATGGGCAAAAAGAGCTGAACATGCGCCAACGCAGATGGGTCGAACTGCTCAGTGACTACGATTGTGAGATCCGTTACCATCCGGGCAAAGCAAACGTCGTGGCTAATGCTCTTAGTCGACGAAGCGATGTGCATAGTATCTGCAATGTCCGAGCCCAACACGATCTCGAGACTCTTATTCACGACGCCCAGCACTCTGTTTTTCTTGAGAATACCACGCGAGAGGAAAGAATACTTGGTTCCGAAAGCCAATTTGTCAACAAATCCAACGGCATCTTCCACTATCATGACCGCATTTGGATCCCTAATCGCAACGACCTCAGGGATATTTTGATGAACGAAGCTCACAAGTCCAGTTATTCGATTCATCCATGTGCCGACAAGATGTACCAGGATCTTCGATCCATGTATGGTGTTCATATGAACATTGAAGTATGACCTCATTCCACCAAGAACAACTCAAATCTAAGGGATTTCTACAGTGTTTAAACACTGATTTCACCTAAATCTAAGCATAATCAAGATGTTTCAAACTTTTCTTCCAACAATCTTCACTTTTACTCAAAACCCGGTAGAATCCAAGCTCGTTCAGGTCTTCTGCTCATCCTCTAGTGAAGTGCCGGTCTGAGAATGGATTACTATCAAAGAGATGACCGATTCACGGGTTGAACATGAAGTTCCGTTAAGAACACTTAACGGGTCAGACGGGGTGATTCCCATCCGATCGGATGACTTGGGCTTGATGGGTTTCCGTTGGTTTGACACGCTGTCATACCGTCTCGATTCAATCGCAAAACTTTCCAAACTTAGCAGAAATTTACAAGTTTTCAAAACGAACAGGTTACCGAACGAATCGCCATCCGATCGAACGACAATCCGAACAGATGACTTGTGATACCTTCCAACACTTAAACATTTTGCAAAACTTCAAAGAAGATTAGATCCAAATGAAGGGCCATCCGACCGAACGGTCATCCGTCCGGATAACCTGAATTGTAGGAACACTTCTCATTTTACCAAATGCTACAACGAAAACTTCAAAGTTCATATCATACACAAACACATCCATCCCAACGGATCACCCTCCGAGCGAATGGCCATCCGTCCGGACGGCCATCCGATCGGATCACCTTTCATCACTTATCACTCCGACACACTGTTTAACGCACCGTTCAACGCTTATATTGTTGTTATCTGATCAGGCTTATCTCTCCAGTGCTCCCTTCAATCCAAGACTGTGTTTATTCATTAAACACGATATGTGAGTATACTCGATCCCTTCTTGCTTAACGCACTTTTGGGTGTTACTTACGTTACCTATATCAAATCACATCGATCACACAACGCAACCACTTTTTATACGCTAACCGCTCTCGCATGTTATACGTGTTATTCGATGAATGCTTGTATGTTATGTTTACACGGTGATTGTTGCCTAACACCTTAGCAACGATAGTACTATAGTTTGGACTCAGCACCTGTTGTAGACAGGGGTTGCTAAGGGTATTTCTTCACGTGTCACAGTGGTGATATGTGTTGCGCATTCTACAACTCGCAGTCATGTCTGTTCATATTTCATTGTCGATAGCCTACTAGCTTCACATTTCTACGTGTTACATGCAGGTTATGCGTAAATCACTTTCGCTACTAATTATACTATTAAACTTGTATGCTCACCTTTACACTATGTGTATTGACCTATTTTAACGCATGTGACAGGTGTTTAGGATGCTGTGCTATGCTTTGCTTTGCTTTGTGGAATCGAGCTAGGGGAGTCTAGAAACGAACTAATTAATTTATGAGTTGTCGGAACAGTTTTATTTGTCTTTGAGAACAATTTGTCTGTAATAACTGTGTTACTTTATATGTTACGGTATGGGAGGTAATGATTAAATATTTGGTAATTATAGTTGTTATGGAATCTCTTGGACAATCTGTTTCGCTCAGTGCCGCGCCCCGATGTTTTTTCCATCGGTTGGAGTGTGACAATTTCCACTACCAGCAACCCTCCATTACACCTGCATAACCCTTTCCCTTCACCGCCACGACAAACCATAACCATTCTCCGCCCAACCCCACTGATTAGTTATCCACCATCATCCATCCACAACTAACCCCCACCATCCTACACCTCCGCCACACAAACCTACAACCACCACTGATTTGCCACCCTAGCCTGACCAAACACCACCTGCATCCTCTCACTACGCCCCAAATTCCCAATTATCAAAGCCACCATCTCCTCCAACAAACCCACCGAAACCACCACAACCCCCGTCACCAAACCCTGTCGTCCTGTCGATGAATCCATCCGTGAAGCTGCCCATCGTCACCCCATCACCGACCACAAATTCTCCGCCAAATACTTCCCCTTTCAACGTCGACCCATCGAAGCCCTCAAACAATTCGATGGTAATTACTAGAAAACCCTCTTCAATTTCATCGATTGTGTCTTATTATTTTGTTAGAGAGTAAAGAGTAGAGAAAGAACAATTGTTGTCCTTGTTTAAATCGGAGAGAGAGAGAGAGAGATACCATTTTTTTGTTTGTGATGTTAAAAACCCTAATATGATTTGGGGAAGGTGATGGATGAAAAGATTGGGTGTTATTTAGGGGTCTTATATTCATTGGTTTGTAAAACACCTATATTACCCTTCATTATTTGTGTATTACCAATATTGCCCCTGACATTAATTTAACATAACTTATAGAATTAACTCAGTTAGGTGAAAAAAAATATATAACCTGTTATATAACATGCGATTTTTGGACATAAGCTGAAATTAAATCTTTTAAAAGGCATATTTCATAATTCTGGTTATACTTAAAGGACACAAAGTGTAATTTACTCTTTTTTTATTTATCATTGTTTATTTTCTATATTTGCGTCATTGTCTTTTTTGCGATTCATTGTGTTTTTTTTTCCTTTATATTGTGTTATATTTTGCTCGAAATTGTGTGATATTGTGCGATCTATTGTGTCTTTGTACACTTCTTATTTTTAGGAGCATTTGTAATATAACTTAACCATTGTCATTGATGATTTACATACATGCATGTAATAATTTTAAAATAACCGATAAAAGCATAGGATATATGAAATAACATACAAAAAATGAACCGTTTTATTGAATCATGCATAACGATCCCACGGGATTAATATTACATAGGACCAGTGGCGGACCCAGGATTTTTGGACAATGGGGTCCAAAAAAAAAACACAAAAAACAAAGAAACAGGTATCGAACCTATGACCTTTTGTGTGTAAATAAGGGTTTTTACCACTGCACTAGGCTCACTTTTATTGTAATGGGGTCCAACTAAATTATTTTATGGGGTCCATAGACAATTTTATATACCGTTTCTACTACTTTTTAAAAAAAGATTGGGGTCCGGGGACCCCGTTCCTCGTTAACGTAGGTCCGCCCCTGCATAGGACTATCTTAGAAAAACACTACTCGTTCCTTGCAGAAATCCATGTGATTGAAAAAAATAATAATAATAATGATTTTTTTTGAACGACTAATTTCTTTAATCCTCTGTCGAATAATAATGATTATGGGTGAAAGATATTTTATAAAGAAAATCCAAATCGGGATGTTACACGCCACTTGATACATTAAAAAACTAAAAAAAAAACTCCAAGAAAAAAATAAATAAAATAATTTTGTATTTATAACCTTTTTGTCGTTAACTATGATCAACATTTGTCGTTAACTACGAGTTTATATCGCCATTAATTATATAGATGACCGATTGAGTGGAGTTCATAAATAGCATATTTATTGTGGATTATCTTCCATTACAAGTCTTCTTGTTCTTTTAACATTATATGTTCCACATTTCCTTCTTTATACGTTATCTTCATTAACCACTTGCCATGAAATATTTTGGTAACTTCTGAAAGGTTAAGTGCTGAACTAATAAGAGATCTGAACCATTAAGTGCTGAATCAATAAAATATCTGAACTAATAAGAGCCAGTATAATGTTTAACCGTTTAGAGGCAAATGTCTGACCAATTCAGATTAGAGGTCTTAACCATTCAGACTTAGTATAATAGTTAACCATTCAGAGGCAAATGTCTGAACCATTCAGATATCTGCTCACGAAACAAACAATCTGAACCATTAAGGGTCTGTTTGGTATGGGGTAATGGAATGGAATGAACGAGGTAATGGAATGGACGAGGGAATGCAATGGATCATTACCATTCCATGTCTTGTTTGGTTACCATGTGTGAATGGAATGAATTATTATCGTATATTGTTCGGTAGGCAAGAAAAACAAAGTAACAAAATCAGCGGTGAGTGGTGGTGGTCGGTGGTAGTGATTGTGGGTGGTTATAGGTGGCGGTGGTGGGTGTCGGCGGCGGCGATGGGTGGTGGTGGTGGCAGCGAGTGGCGGTGCTGCGGTGACGATGAGTGGTGGGGGCGGCAAGGTGGCCGTTGGTGGTAGGTGGCAGCAGAGGTGGCGGTGAGAGGCGTCGGCGGTGGCTTTGGTGGTGGCGTCAACGATGGTGGTGGGCGGCTGCAACGAGTGGCGTTGGCGGTTGGTCGCGGCTGTGCTGATAACGGTGGCGACTGGGTGGCGGCGGCGACAACGACGGTGGCTGTCGGGTGGCGTCGATGGCGTCGGTGGTGGGTAGTGGTGGTGGTGGGTTGTGGCGAAGGTGGTGGGTTTTGGTGTTGTTAATGAATGGTGCAAGAGGGGATGGAATGGAAAAAAAACATGGGGGGCGGGAGGAATGATTTTGAGGGAATGGAATGCCTTTTGGAATGGGTGATTCCATTCCATTGACCAACCAAACATCCTTTTCTTCATTCCCTCGTAATCATCCATTCCATTCCACCTCCCATTCCTTCATACCAAACACTACCTAAGTGTTAAACCAGTAAGAGGTCTGAGCCATTAAGAGGTAAACAAACAGCCCCATAGTCTACCAAACACTTGGGAGTTATTTAACATCTAATTTGAGGCCTTTTATCGTCACAAAGTCTACTTTGATTTGATGTTTGACATTTAAACTCAGATTCCTAGGATTTCCTGTCTAGTTTAAAAATATAAGTTGATGTAGCCAACTAGCCATGTTTTAGCATTTACCCATAAGACTGAAGGGAGTGGGGCGTCCTTTAGAGGGAGCGTCTTGCGACACGTGGCGCCACGTCAGATCAGAGGATTTTGAGCAAAAAAGGGGGCGTGGTGTTTGGGGCAACTCAAGATGCCCAAGAAAGATATGATTGGTTGTTTGAAAAGTTGAGGTTTTTTGATTGGTTGTTTGAAAAGTTGGAGGGGGGAGTCTCCTGAAATTTTGTGCCAAATTGAGTTGTGTGAGGAGAGCTGGGCGACGAGAAGAAGACGGGCAAGGGGGGACGCCGATGGGGGCGGTGTTTGGGGCGACGTGGGAGGGGGAGACACCCCACTCCCTTCAGTCTAACGACCACCTGATTTTTCATATTTCGTATATTAATCACTCAGATAGCTTTTTGAATCGTGTAATATCACTTTTAGATTAAAGTATTTCGTGAATCACTTACTACTTAAGAACATTTTACCACCGTTAGCAAATTTGATGCATTTCCAATGAATCATCTTTGATGCAAAATAAAAAACGCAGATCAAATGATCACCACCACCCTCTACGTAAGCGTCATGTCACTCTACCCTCATCCACCGACCTAATCCATTACCCTATATGGTATGGACCATGACCCCCACAACCCCCCCCCCCCCCCAAACACACACACACACCCCAATCAAAATCCCCTGAAAAGGGTCGTGGTTGCCATGAATTAAACCACGCGAACCACCATGGTTTGGGAATAGGGGTGGTGTACCACGAGAACCATGCCATGTGTGACAAATGACAATCCATGATCCAATCCGCCACTGTCCATACCCCATTGGCTAAAAGGCTCAAACTAGATGTTTGATAACTCCCAAGTCTTTGGTAGACTATAACACTGAAATTTCATGGCAAGTGGTTAATGAAGATAACGTATAAAGAAGGAAATATGAAACATATAATGTGAATAGAACGAGATGTCCTTGTAAATGGTCCACAATAAATATGCTATTTATGAGCATCACTCAATCCATCATCTATATGGTGATATTAACTCCTAGTTAACGACAAATGTTCATATTAAATTATTAATCAATGGATTGATTCCACTATAAAAAGGTTTAGTGACACCAACACATAACTTATTTTGACTCGTCCTTTGTATAAAAAAAATTTGAAGATTTTTTTTTAAACTTATATTTTTTTTAATAGCAATGTTTGCTCCTACTTTGTTAGCAGCAATAATTCTACATTATTCACTCTTGCCCAAGGTTTAACTTGTGACCTCTCCTTTAAGAGGCATATGACTGTAAATGAACCGAACGTTCAGTGAACAGTTTGGCGGGAAGTTCGTTTACGTTCATTCGTTTAATTAATGAACGGACATGAACAAGAAATTCCGTTCGGTTTTTTAAATGAACGAACACGAATTGATGCAGGGGCGGACCTGTAGAGTAATTAGCCGTAGCACGGGCTATGGCTCAACTTTGTACCGGTAGTGTAAAAAAAATCGATTTTTTATACAAATGACACCCCTAAAAAATTGTAAGACCAAATTGCAGTTGTAAATAATAAGCCCAAATCAGTTTATTAAAGCCCAGTTATGAAGAGTAAGCATTCAATAATGAAGATTGTATATAGTAAGCCCAACCAATTATTATTAAAGTCAGTTATTATGTTATATGTTAGCCCAAACCAATTATAATGTTATATGTTAGCCCAATTATAATGTTATATGTCAAAGGGATACCAAACGTCGACTCAGGTGGTTGTGATTATGAACGACGCAGAGGGCCAGGGGCAGAAGAACCTAAGATATGCTGCTGATCGTGATCATGCATTCATCCGCAAACGGCAAATCGTTGATTCAGCGGTTGAACATCCGCAAACTGAAGTGCTGATCATCCGCAATTGAGTTGATCATCCGCAAATCGTTGATCATCCGCAAATATTACACACACATTGTGAGTATTATTTATTTCTTTTCTTCTTGAGTTCTTGAATTGTTAGCTATGAAAAAAAAAGAGGACAAATCTATTACGTATTTGTTTTACTTTATTTATTTATTTATTTATTGTCGTTTTTTAATATTTTATGATTGAACAGTGAATTTTTTTTTTTTTGATACCCCTGAGTTATTATTCTAGTTCCGACATTGTTCTTAGCCTTATGCAAACAACTTTTTTGGAACTATCCCTTTACAATTGTGTCAACTAGTGAATCTTCAACTTCTTGAATTGTCAAAAAACAATCTATTCGGAACCATCCCATCATTCAAGAAGGACTTATTCCAACAAGAGCTGAGTACGTTTTTCCCATTCCATGGTATAATCCAAGATATGCTCATCAAGATTTCATTGCTCATTCGAATTTTGACCATGCAACGATTGAGTGGCAAGGAAATGTACGTGAATTCAGTACCATTCTTGGATTGCTTAGGATCAATGATCTATCAAGCAACAACCTAACAGGACGATTTCCATACGAACTTACAAATCTCCATGGACTAATTGCATTAAACTTGTCGAAGAACGCTTTAGGTGGAGAGATTCCATGGAAAATTGGTGAGATGAAAAGACTATTAACTTTGGATATATCAAGAAACAATTTTTCAGGAGGGATACCATCAAGCATGGCTCAGATGACTTCATTAAATTATCTAGACGTGTCGTATAATAACTTCATTAACCAGTCCTTTGAACCGTCAAGATATAGTGGAAACGCAGGACTATGTGGACCTCCCATTACTAAAAATTGTATTGGAGATGACGAATCCGAAGTACCACCCACTCTTGGTGAAAGTGAAGGCGGCAGGGAAGACGTAGATGAACTTCAAAGGTGGTTTTATATTGGTGGGGGCGTTGGTTTTGTTACTGGCTTTTGGATAGTGTGTGGCACGTTAGTTCTCAACCGTAAGCACACATATGTACATTAGAAATAAAAAAAATAAAAATAAAAAACATGTTTGATCCAGAATGTTTCTCACGTTTCTCAATTACCCTAGTACTTCTCACACGATCTTAACCCTATATATAGGGGAGGATTAAAATGAAAACGCTTATATTTCATGAGAACCGCGAGTCACAGCGACATGCCTAATTGACTGAATTGCTACATGGCGTTGCATACACACATTTGTTGGTGTTTAGTCCAGTTTTACGCGCACCTTTTTCAGTCATAGATCCAAGCCCTTTTAACAAACTTAACTGCTCTAGGTTACCACAATAATGGTATTTCAACTAGAGGTGAAATCATGCAAACATTGACAAATGGTTCTAGATAAATACTTCACTAGAAATATAAGGCCTTAACTGCATTTTAACAGTATTCAAAAAACACATTTAAGAACGTAAACTCGTGTTCAACAACGAAAACATGCATAACTTTAGGTACAGTAATTCATAAGCTCGTAGATTTTTTTTGGAACGGCAAGAATCTAAATAAAAATATAGAAAACGGGCAAGCAAGAAGCTGAAAAACCTAGGAATTTACAAGTTACAACACAATGTCATGAATACTGAAATCTCTCCATCTCTCCCGATTCAAAGTTACAAATTTCAATCTATTTCTAATCCACGTGAACGTATTTTCTTTGATGGTTTCATTGTACGCGAAGAACACTCATTGCACCAGAATCATAGTCATAAACATAATAAACATTTCAATTCCAACAAACCAAAATGACTGATTTGCCCCTTGTAAAATAACCTCAGCAGTAGCCCCCACCCTAGCTCAGTTGGTCAGTTGGGCTGGTGTTCTCCTTGGAGACGCCGGTTCGATTCCCGGCTCTAGCAAAAGGTGCGGGACGTCCCAATGATGGATCGTTTCCTACCGATGCATGGTTCGATCCAGAGGGCAACCCGGTTTTACCCAGCTATTACCCCAGCGAGGTTCTCGTGTGGGGGCAGTATGGTTTCCGGGCGAATGTCAGTTTGCGCAGCGGCCGGGGCCCGATAGAACATCGCGTCCGTAGGCGGGGCTCACGGGGGATTGTCTTTGACAAGAACCCGGTGACCACTAGGTCCAGTATATAGAAAGTCATACTTCAAAAAAAAAAGTAGCATTTGTTAACAATGTAACAAGTACTCAAGTAGGGGTGCTAAACGGGTGGTGTGGTTGACGAGTTCAACTCGGCCCGAACCCGAAAATCGTGTCATACATATGAACCCGACCCTGACCCGTTCAACCCAAAATTTTTTTTTTTTTTTCAGCAAAATATATATTAACATCTACTACAAAAAAAACACAAATTTATATAATAAAGAGTGAATTTCAAGGATTGTCCTTTATCTTTATACCCATTTTCAGGCGCTATCCTTTATGTTTAAAATTGACAAGTTTTGTACTTTATGTTTTCAAATCATACACGTTTTGTCTTTTAGACCTAACCCAGTTAATTTTTTCTGTTAAATCAAGTAACACAGGGGTATTTTAGTCTTTTAACCCATTTATTTTTAAATATTTAAAAAACAAAACAAAATTAATTACACATATACACAATATGCACCCCTATATCTCTCTCTCTATATATCTCTCTCTCAACAGTTCTCACCTTCGCTACCATTAGGTTATACGTAGTGGGGCTCCATATACCGCCCAAAAGAAAGATAGCGCCCCCATAGCGCCCCGCACACCGCGACGGGCGGCGTTATGGAGAAAAAAGGGGGCAGGCGCGATATTTTTCACGGCGTTATGGGGGAAGCTTTTCAACCTTTGTCCAATGAAAATAAAGCATGAGTTTTTATAAATAATTAATAAAAATGAAAATTAATAATTAGGTAATGATGGGTAGGGGCGTTATGACTACGGGCTCAAGTGATATAACGCCCCATAAAGCCCCTGTGTGACGTGGCACGACACGTGTCGCATAACGCCCCACAAGGGGCTTTATGACTACGGATGGCCTTAGTCACCACCATCCCCACCGCTAACTACCATTTCACATTCATCAATACCCACTTAATTTCTCCATATACCCACCATGAATCCAACTCTTTAAAAAACCCAGCAACAAAAGAAAACCCTCCCAAATCCCCCCACCATAAAAATCCCACCCAAGTCCACGCGCAGACCATCAATGACACTGACACTTCTCACTAACTTCAGATGAAAATTAAGATATGTGAAACCCACCGCTACAATCACCATATCTCTACACCTGATATGAACTCATCGATTTCTCCTAAAACCAACAAGGAAATTGGGATTTCTTTTTTAAACATGAATGGGGTTATAAAAGCCATTAAAATGGGTGAAGAACTCACTGATTATGCTACAATAATGGCCACCCCCACCTCCGTCGAACTGGAAGGGTTTCAACCAAACAAGAATCGCCTCCGAAACTCTCTCCAACCAAACCCTCACCTCCGACGAACTGGAAAGGTTTCAGATCGTCGATCTGGTTTGAGAATAAGTTTAGGTTCTCTGATCTAATTATATCCCTATTTGATTTGGATATTAGGAGTTGATTCAATTGGTTCTATTTTGTTTTAATTGGAACTGGATATTAGGGTTTGTGAAGGAAGAAGAAAATGATGGTGGGCACTGGGCAGTTGAATTCTGGAGAGAGAGATATTGAGTGGAGAGATGTGATAATGTTTAGCGTGAGAGAGATGATATATAACATTTTATATTTTTAAGATGTTTTCTTTTAAAAATAGGGTAAAAAGACCAAATTGCCCTTGAGTGATCAGATTTAACTGGAAAAAACTAACTGGGTTAGGCCTAAAGGACAAAACGTGTATGATTTCAAAATATAAAGTACAAAACTCGTCAATTTTAAACATAAAGGACAGCGCCTGAAAATGGGTATAAAGATAAAGGACAATCCTTGAAATTCACTCTATAATAAAATTACATTAAAATCATAAAATCTTATGTCAAATTCCCTTTTTAAGTTATAATTATAGCATAAAATACACATCCAAATTAATTTACGACATAAAACATATTTTAAAAAAACATAATAATTTATGACATAAAACATATCGTAAAAAACATAATATAATAGGAAAAAGTATATCGTACATTACGGCTTAACGTACTTCACGTACAACAACGTGCGTGATTTGTTCTATAACATGCGTGATTAATGTTTTCAATATGCGTGATTATTGTGTTTCAACATGCGTGATTTTGGATTTTTGAGTTATAACGTGCGTGATTTTAAAATGAACGTGCGTAATTACCTGTCGTACGTGATGTACGTTAAGCCGTAATGTACGTTAACCTTCCTCAATATAATAGAAATGGGTTAAACAGGTCAACCCGCCAATCCAACCGGATTGACCCAAACCTGACCTGTTTAGCTAAACGGATCCTCAGGTTCAACCTGAAACTGACCCGAAACCTGCGAATTTCGTGTTAGGTTCATGTCGTGTTTTCGGGTTGTGTGTCAGAAATTCACACCCGTAGTAATAACAAGCTCATTAAAATACTACTTCTAACCAGAAATTATTAAATCAAATTAACAACACTCAATAAAACCTTCAAATTAATACATACATACAAAATCACGAACTAATAAATAGGAGGGAAAGGGGGCAATCGGAGAACAGCTTCCTCCGTCTCAATTGGGTCTGATCTTAGAATCTACAATAAATAAAAAATCATTGAGAAAATAGAAGAACAGAAGTTTTAATTTATTATGTGGGCATAAATAAATAAATAAAATGGGGAAAGAGAGTACCAGATCTTGGAGAAGGGGTTTTGTATCATCGGTAGCCGGCCGGAATTGAGGCTTATTTTTGGTAGCTTCTCTCTTTCCGGCGACTAGTTCAGTGTCGCCGGATTTCATGGGTATTTCTGTAGGTTTCATCGAGAGCAGATAACCAACCGGCCAATATTTTGAAATCACAGTGTAGTCAGTGAGTTTAAATATTCTAGACTTCCGTTTTGCTTCCTGTGTTTTGGTCATTTTAACGTTTTTTCTCCAATAGTTTAAAAATAGTCATTTTCCTCCCTGATATTTCGAGTTTGTCGCCAGTTTGCTCCCTAATCTTTCGAGTTTGTCGCCAGTTTCCTCCCTGATGGAGTTAGAGGATAGGAGCAAAATAAAGATAAGTTAAAAAAATCAGGGAAGAAAATGGCTATTTTAAAACTATTGGAGCAAAACCGTTAAAATGACCAAACCACAGGGAGCAAAACGGAAGTTTACTCAATATTCTTTATGCAAAAACCAAAAAGACTAAAACAATGAAAAACAAAATTTGACTCGATTGTCATAGCAATGCCCTTCTTGCGTTGCGAGGCGATAGCCGAATAATTCTTAACCAATTAAAAAACAATACTATAGTTTTGCTAGAAAGAAAAAGTAAAAGGCGTGTTAGACAGCTTCTTAACACAATTTTTAGCTGGAGGCAAAGTCATATTTTTATTTTTACTTGGGCAAAAATCATTTTTTTAAAATCCTAATTTTTAGATTGGGAAAACCATATTTTTATTTTGCACTGAGGGCAAAAACGTAATTTTGAATTGAGGGTGATATCATAATTTTGAACCGAGGGGAAAATCGTAATTTTAGTTGGGGGCAAAAACATAATTTTATTTTGAACTGGGAGCAAAGACGTAATTTTAAACTGGGGGCAAAACCGTAATTTTAAAGTGGGTATAAAATAATAAACTGATGTAAAATCGTAATTTTGAGTCGGGGAAAACCCAAATTTTATTTTGAACTAGGGCGAAAACGTAATTTTGGCCGAGAGTAAAAGCGTAATTTTTTTACCGATGGCGAAATCGTATTTTTTAGCTCGGGGCAAAAGGGTAAATGTTTTTCTGAAGTTGGGGCAAAACCGTATTTTTTAATTGGGGGCAAAAACGTAATTTTAAAGTGGGAATAAAATAATAAACTGGTTGGTCCAATGGTTATTGCCCGCCGCCTATTTGAACTAATGGCAGGGAAACACTATTCCGGGGCAAAAACGTAATTTTAAAGTGTGTATAAAATAATAAACTGATTGGTTCAATGGGGGAGGGTCGGCCGCCCATTTGAACCAATGGCAGGGAGATACTATTCCCTGCCATGTTCTTTGTATATGTTGAAAATATATGAAACTAATGGACCTTTACTAAACCGAAAAGGATAAGGGGACAAAAAGAAATTAAAGTTCTGTTAGTAAGACCAGACGGTATGGGGGCCGGCGTAGGCCCGGCCTGGCCCGTCGCCGGTCCCCCACACGGCCCCGCTCGGACCGACGCGTCCTTTTCGACTCCCACTCGACGATGTTCACGGGCCTCCATTTCAAATATATAGCCGTTGTAAAGGCTCTGTTATTAAATGAAAAAAACTTTTTAAATTTAAATAAATACCCCTCATCTCAACCATTTTTATACCATTTTCTCAATACTTCTCTCATTCTCATCCACTTTTATAAAAAACTCTCCATCTTTTTTATACAATCATGAATCCATTCAACCCGAACAACCCCAACCCGAACCAACCTAACTTTTTTTCGAGTCCCGCTTACACTCCGACTATGGATCCTTCATGGGTGTCTCCACAATTTACGTTTTCGGGTTTCCAACAATCACCCAACTCCTTCACACAAATGTCCCAAGTTCAACAAATACAATAATACCAAGCACTCCAACAATTCATGCAACGCAACTCGGTTGAACAATTCCAATCGCAACCGCCAACTTCCCAACCGCAACCCCCGGTTCAACTTGACGCTGATGATCAAGAAGTCGTCCCCGAATCGTCACCTAAAGAGCTCAAGCGCAAAAAAAACACGGGGTAGGGGAAGGCGGTTGAAACCGAACCCGAAACCACGCCAAAAAGCGGTTCGAGAGCAAAGCCGAGACAGTGGACAAAAGTAGAGGAGGAGGCACTAGCAATTGCGTTTGTTAAGTCCTCAACTTGCCCAATTGTCGGTATGAACCAAAGTTTATTTTTTTTTTAATTTAAATTTAAAAAGATTTATTTTTTACTTTTACTAATGCATTTTTTTTAAATTTAGGGAACAATCAAACGGGTACTAGTTTTTGGAATGCGGCAACTGTAACGCCCCAAAAATCTGAATGTTAATTTTTGTCGTGTGTTCTTGTGTGACACGTCATGAAATAAATAACTAGGCTATTTAACCTAGTTAAAGGTATGGTCAAAAGTATTAAATGATGAAGGTAGTGTTAGTTATGTTTTAAAGGCAAACCCGAGGGGCTAAAGTGGAACAAATGAAAGTTCATTTGTCTAATTAAAAGGTCAACACACACACACAAACACACATACGGGTGTGTTCGTGAAGCTTCAGGAGCTCTCAAGAGCTCCAAACCCTAGCTCACTTAAATCACCAAATTGAAGGGTGAATCGAGGCCCAAATTCAAGAAGAAACACGGATTAATGATCACCTTCGTGAGGGGATCATAAGGTATGTTGAATTTTTATGATTAATGAAGTTGAGAAATCTTGGTAATCATCACAAGTGGTGATTTATGTATGAATCATGAAGGTTATGGCCAAATTAGTGATGTATGCACGTTTAAGGACAAACCCTAAGCGATGATTCTGAGTAAATTGTTAGAATTTAGGTGGTTGGATGAATTACCACAATTAGTTAAGTGGGTTTATGTTTAATCCATGAAATGGTATGAACTTGATTAGAAATATGTGTAGTATGTGATGTGTATTTGTATATAGAGTGATTATGGTATGGAATTTGTATGATGTTTACTTGTGATGATAAATGAAAGTGATAATTAGGATAAACACATGAAAGACTTGTACATCATGCTTAGAAAGTAGTACGCACATCAAGTGTTTGATGAAATGTCTAAATGACAATAATATGTGAAATTGTATGCAATTAATGGGTGAACATGTATAGAATGTGGTAATAATGAAATTGAAAGTAAACTAACATGAGGAATGCATTTTAGATATAGTTCATGAGAGGATTATGTTAGGTTGATGTTGAGTATGGTTTATGCTTGTTTGAATTGACTAATGAAGGTCATACATGAGATATGAATTTGATATGATCGTTCATACGTACAATCATATATGCTAACAAGAATGTGAATGTAATGACATGTACGGATAGGAGTCATGTCAACACGGACATAAGCATGGAAGGACAACGGGCCAAGGATAAACACGGAAGCTATGCTTGAACTCGAATGCACGAGGTAAGTGATTTCTGTAATCACTTCTTAGATTGTTAAGTAATATGGTGTTTTAATTAATTAAACATGATGTTTGAGGGTGGTTATGTGTGGAAGTCCTTCGTCGTAAGGGTTGGGGTTAAAGTTGACTAAAATGCCCTTGGTGGGTATTTTGGGTGAACGACCTGTAAGAGATGTTTAGAAATAAGATAAATGACCAAGTGAATA
This sequence comes from Helianthus tuberosus, assembly GCA_030545235.1. Lineage (NCBI taxonomy): Eukaryota > Viridiplantae > Streptophyta > Magnoliopsida > Asterales > Asteraceae > Helianthus > Helianthus tuberosus. The sequence continues at coordinate 11,599,617 of CM060362.1, forward strand.
ATTAGGATAAGTACGGAAGTGAAATGTATGTTTTTGAGAATCAAATGCAATGAAATACAAAAATACCCTTAACGGGTCAAAGTAAGCTTTTGAGTAAAAAGAGTTTAAATAATGCAAGATATCCGAGAATTTAATCTTTTATAATAGGCGTCATTGATATTATTAGGTATATAAGAATTTATGGTCAAATAAACAAGTTAGATGGATAAATGCATGAACGGGACAGGATATGGAAAAAGGGTAACAAGCCGAAGGCTTAAAAGTCTGGAATTTTGTTAATCCGGATGTCGGGTCTTAACTCCATAAGATGGAGTATTAAATTACGGACGCGTAGGAAAAAGAATCGGGTAAAACGAACCAATAATGAAGAAGTTATGGCCGTTTCCGTGAAATCGGATCGCGCTGGAAATATGCAGCAACCAGCTGCAAACCTTCTGTCGTTTTGAGGGGGTCGCGTCACGCGACAGCACGTCGCGTCGTGCGACGGGTGTAGTTTCTCCGAAAAGTTGCTTTCGTGTCTTATTTGATGCCGGGAACTCGTTTAAAGGCGTTTTAAGTCACGTACGTCTAATTTAACTCTTGTTTATGTGATCTTAAGGGTATGCACGTAGGTAAATAGATTCGTATGCATGTTTATAAGGATGTGAATAAGTACGTGAGTGCATGTAGGTATGTGTATGGAGAATAGGCATGTACGAGTTTGGTATACTGCAATTAGGTATGTATGTATGTATGTGACTGTGTGATGTCATGACCGTACGTAACAATGTAGGTATGTGTGTATGTAGATACTATGTATGTGTGTGAATGTATGATGTCATGACGTACGTAGCAATGTAGATATGTGTGTATGTAAATACTTATAGAATGATTTAAGTATATATATATGTAAGGATGCATGTAGGTTAGTACTTATGTGTGTACATATGTACGTCGGGAGATAATGTGTATGAAGTTTAAGTATGAACATAATTCTTTCGGTACGATTATGTGTTTATGTTGTTTAATTCGTGTACATGGAGTTATAAGTGTGATGCAGGAATAGCAAAGAAGACTCACAACGAATTATATGACAGGATGGGAAAGCCGGAATGTAAAGAATTAATGAAACGAGAAATAGATGTGAACAAACCTTGTATGTTTATAATGCGTACTAATGTTGTAAATTGTATGTGGTGAGCGCAGGTAATACCAGTCACGAGGATATCCAAGGATTGGAGATCGAGGATCGAGTCACAAGATAGATTGTACGGGAGTGTCGAGTACGTAATTGAGTGAAGTCAGCTTATGATTTCTTGTTGTAAATAAGTATAATAAATGTAATTAATGAGAAAAAGTAACCCTAGGAATGAGATTAAGTGTGTCAAAGTGTTTGTAACTAAAGAAATTTTTATGGTACGAATTTTCCGCTGCGACTTTTGTCATTTACGATTTAGGGTCTTACAAGTTGGTATCAGAGCCCTGGTTTGAGGGAATCAAGTACGGGAAGGTAAGTACTTGAACTCAAACTTGTGTGCTCTTGAGATAAGAAACCCGTACAATCTAAGACTCGATCAAGATCCAAAGGTAAAAGCTAATGTAATTATGTACTTATGTATACGTATAAAGAAACTGACGGTTTTGTATGTGCAAGGTAGGCATAAGTGTTTGAAGAGGATGATATGTGAATGCAGTTTAGGATGAATACTAAGCAGGCAAAGAGGTAATAAGTCAAAGTTGAATCCAGGTACGTAAATTCGTTATGTGGGTATATGTAATAGTAAAATTCATTAAGAGAAGGAAAATGTTAAATGAAGGTTAATGATGGTATAGTAATGAAGTACTGAAAGGGATACACGCGCCGAAACCTAAGTCTACGGACATAAGGTGACAATTTCATGAAGGCACGAAACTACTATGTGGATTGTGTACCTGGCCAGTACACGAGAAACGTATGACTTTCGTGAGATCATGATAATTGTTACAGGTATGTCTGGTAGAGTTGGGTAGCAGGCGGGCGTGTGGGTGTAATGGGAAGTAAGACTCTCGGGAAATTGAGAGTACGATGTAAGAATGAAAAACATGCCTGATAAGAATGAAGAATGTTGAATCTGTAATTAAGTACGGATCAACAAGATATGAATAATATGTTTGAATCCGGGAGACGGATTCAGGGAATGAAAAGTATGAATGCAATGTTTGAATCCGTGAGACGGATTCAAGGATGAAAGGCATGGATGATATGTTTGAATCCGTGAGACGGATTCAAGGGATGAAAAGCATGAATGGAATGTTTGAATCCGTAAAACGGATTCAAGGAAATGAAATGTAGAAACGATATGTTTGAATCTGCGAAACAGATTCAACACATGTAAGGAATGAAAGATGTGAATGATATGATTGAAGTCCGTTAGATGGATTCGATCATAGAAGGAAGAAAAGGTATAAATGGTATGTTTGTAACCGCTAGACGGATTCGAAACCTAGAAGTAATGAAAGGTATGAACGTTACGTTTGAATCCGCAAGACGGATTTAAAATGATAAAAAGGATGGAATTAGTCCACATCAGAACATGTTGATAGTTTGACCGTGGTTGTGTCAAACGAGTCATATGGGTAAATGTAAAGTAAATAAACAAAAGAATATTTTGTAATAGGCATGCGAAACCTAAGTTGTGAGAGGAAAGAAAGGAGTTTGAACCAGTTAGGTGTTAAATGTGTTAGTAATAGACCCTTAGAAGTCATAATAAATGACGGACTACGACCCGGACAATAAATTAAGTACTAGCAGAAATGATAAGTTTTGCTAACAATACCGAAATGATGTAATGAATGTTTATGCATGTAAGCATGAATGGAAAGAAGTACGGACGTGTGCCTCAGTACTTATACAATGATTAAGAAATGTCAGTTAAGCTTTGAAGAGTCAAATGAAGGTTGGCGAAATGATGAATAGAATGAAAGGATTGCATGTAAGAAATAGAATGTGCGGTACGTTGTAGTAGGTACGTAGGAAATGGTAGAAGGATTATAAGTGGGTAATTCCCTAGTACAATGAATGTTTAAACGAAATATGCTAACAGCCAAATTTTTTTTATGAAAATGTTAGAATAATTGATGTGATGGAACCAATCGTATTGGTAAGAGAATGTGCACGAGCGGAAGCTCATTATAAGGATAAATGAAACTTGGTCTGTTATGGCTAGTAATCGAGAAGAAGATGTTCGATCGGGGTTACGGATCGTCGCTTAGTGAAATGAAAAAGGTTAGTAAGATGTTTAACTTATGCTGGATAGATATAAACTAGTATGACACACATGTATATATGTAAATCAAGAAATGTATGAAGTGAAAATAATAGTGATGTAAAATGGACAAAATGATTTAATGGTAACGTAAAGGTATGTAGGGTACAAGTAGCTGTAGAAAACGTAGAAGGATGTTCACATTAAAGTTAAAGTACGTATATATGACTATGAAATGGTAGTTTTGTGTGGTAACAAAACAATAACTAAATGTTAAATAATATATGCATAGAATGAAATCTTAAGAGATAAGATGAATCTGGTAGATCCGTTATGAACAGATCATATGAATGGATGTATGATTACAGATTGAGGAAGTATGTGTATTGACCCGTTGTTGACATGTTAAGGAAATGAAAATGATATGCGAAAGTATGATAAGGAAAGTATGGAATGGTTATGAAGAAGTCAATTATATGAATAGTTTATGAATTGAGAATGTATAGCTACTCATTACTATGATGTATTAGTTAAAGTTAAACATATCTGAGTATATACAATTTCGATGCAAGATCGTATAGTTGATAAAAACATTATGAATGAGAAATAAACAAATGAGAATGTTAGTAATGGAATGTTGGAACGGTTGCAAGTAAGTAAGAAGGTATATGATGCATATGGTATACGAGTGTTAGAATGATGAATGAATAATTAGCTATGAAGCCTGTTAGGAATTAGCGTATTAGTGAAAGCGACACTAATAAGAACTCCGGAGCGGGTTCTTTAAGAAAGAAGATAGTCGTTGTGATGGGCTAGCCATAGAGAAGAATTAATTAGTGTTAAATAAGAAGTAAGAAAGGTTTCGGGGACGAAACCTCATTTAAGGGTGGTAGACTTGTAACGCCCCAAAAATCTGAATGTTAATTTTTGTTGTGTGTTCTTGTGTGACACGTCATGAAATAAATAACTAGGCTATTTAACCTAGTTAAAGGTATGGTCAAAAGTATTAAATGATGAAGGTAGTGTTAGTTATGTTTTAAAGGCAAACCCGAGGGGCTAAAGTGGAACAAATGAAAGTTCATTTGTCTAATTAAAAGGTCAACACACACACACAAACACACATACGGGTGTGTTCGTGAAGCTTCAGGAGCTCTCAAGAGCTCCAAACCCTAGCTCACTTAAATCACCAAATTGAAGGGTGAATCGAGGCCCAAATTCAAGAAGAAACACGGATTAATGATCACCTTCGTGAGGGGATCATAAGGTATGTTGAATTTTTATGATTAATGAAGTTGAGAAATCTTGGTAATCATCACAAGTGGTGATTTATGTATGAATCATGAAGGTTATGGCCAAATTAGTGATGTATGCACGTTTAAGGACAAACCCTAAGCGATGATTCTGAGTAAATTGTTAGAATTTAGGTGGTTGGATGAATTACCACAATTAGTTAAGTGGGTTTATGTTTAATCCATGAAATGGTATGAACTTGATTAGAAATATGTGTAGTATGTGATGTGTATTTGTATATAGAGTGATTATGGTATGGAATTTGTATGATGTTTACTTGTGATGATAAATGAAAGTGATAATTAGGATAAACACATGAAAGACTTGTACATCATGCTTAGAAAGTAGTACGCACATCAAGTGTTTGATGAAATGTCTAAATGACAATAATATGTGAAATTGTATGCAATTAATGGGTGAACATGTATAGAATGTGGTAATAATGAAATTGAAAGTAAACTAACATGAGGAATGCATTTTAGATATAGTTCATGAGAGGATTATGTTAGGTTGATGTTGAGTATGCTTTATGCTTGTTTGAATTGACTAATGAAGGTCATACATGAGATATGAATTTGATATGATCGTTCATACGTACAATCATATATGCTAACAAGAATGTGAATGTAATGACATGTACGGATAGGAGTCATGTCAACACGGACATAAGCATGGAAGGACAACGGGCCAAGGATAAACACGGAAGCTATGCTTGAACTCGAATGCACGAGGTAAGTGATTTCTGTAATCACTTCTTAGATTGTTAAGTAATATGGTGTTTTAATTAATTAAACATGATGTTTGAGGGTGGTTATGTGTGGAAGTCCTTCGTCGTAAGGGTTGGGGTTAAAGTTGACTAAAATGCCCTTGGTGGGTATTTTGGGTGAACGACCTGTAAGAGATGTTTAGAAATAAGATAAATGACCAAGTGAATAATTAGGATAAGTACGGAAGTGAAATGTATGTTTTTGAGAATCAAATGCAATGAAATACAAAAATACCCCTTTTTTTTTTGAAAGGCCAACAAACATGTATTATTCAATAGGACCAACAGAAGACGTTAGTCCAAACACCTCATTACATCAGTTCACCAGATACAAAACAAACAATTACATAATTATGTTTGACACCTCAAATCTACACCACTGCTCCCATGTGATTGTCTGCCCTTTAGCGCGATTCCGTATCCAGAGAAAACCCAACTGTCTAACCTCCTCTTTTATGCTCGCCAAAGGCCGCACTTTGCGGTTGAACGTAATATCATTCCGAAACTTCCAAACACACCATACTGCAATCTGAGTAACCGCGTTTACCAATTTCTTCCACATCCGGTTGCCTCGGACATGCTTCCAAATATTACACTTAACGGGTCAAAGTAAGCTTTTGAGTAAAAAGAGTTTAAAGAATGCAAGATATCCGAGAATTTAATCTTTTATAATAGGCGTCATTGATATTATTAGGTATATAAGAATTTATGGTTAAATAAACAAGTTAGATGGATAAATGCATGAACGGGACAGGATAAGGAAAAAGGGCAACAAGCCGAAGGCTTAAAAGTCTGGAATTTTGTTAATCCGGATGTCGGGTCTTAACTCCATAAGATGGAGTATTAAATTACGGACGCGTAGGAAAAAGAATCGGGTAAAACGGACCAATAATGAAGAAGTTATGGCCGTTTCCGTGAAATCGGATCGCGCTGGAAATATGCAGCAACCAGCTGCAAACCCTCTGTCGTTTTGAGGGGGTCGCGTCACGCGACGGCCCGTCGCGTCGCGCGACGGGTGTAGTTTCTCCGAAAAGTTGCTTTCGTGTCTTATTTGATGCCGGGAACTCGTTTAAAGGCGTTTTAAGTCACGTACGTCTAATTTAACTCTTGTTTATGTGATCTTAAGGGTATGCACGTAGGTAAATAGATTCGTATGCATGTTTATAAGGATGTGAATAAGTACGTGAGTGCATGTAGGTATGTGTATGGAGAATAGGCATGTACGAGTTTGGTATACTGCAATTAGGTATGTATGTATGTATGTGACTGTGTGATGTCATGACCGTACGTAACAATGTAGGTATGTGTGTATGTAGATACTATGTATGTGTGTGAATGTGTGATGTCATGACGTACGTAGCAATGTAGATATGTGTGTATGTAAATACTTATAGAATGATTTAAGTATATATATATATGTAAGGATGCATGTAGGTTAGTACTTATGTGTGTACATATGTACGTCGGGAGATAATGTGTATGAAGTTTAAGTATGAACATAATTCTTTCGGTACGATTATGTGTTTATGTTGTTTAATTCGTGTACATGGAGTTATAAGTGTGATGCAGGAATAGCAAAGAAGACTCACCACGAATTATATGACAGGATGGAAAAGCCGGAATGTAAAGAATTAATGAAACGAGAAATAGATGTGAACAAACCTTGTATGTTTATAATGCGTACTAATGTTGTAAATTGTATGTGGTGAGCGCATGTAATACCAGTCACGAGGATATCCAAGGATTGGAGATCGAGGATCGAGTCACAAGATAGATTGTACGGGAGTGTCGAGTACGTAATTGAGTGAAGTCAGCTTATGATTTCTTGTTGCAAATAAGTATAATAAATGTAATTATTGAGAAAAAGTAACCCTAGGAATGAGATTAAGTGTGTCAAAGTGTTTGTAACTAAAGAAATTTTTATGGTACGAATTTTCCGCTGCGACTTTTGTCATTTACGATTTAGGGTCTTACAGCAACGAATAGATTTAACGGGATTATGGGGCAAGGCCCGATACGTGATATCGATTCCGTCTCGGGCAAGTGGCGTAAAATGAACAAGACCGTCAATGAATTTTGCTGATATTATAACCAAATTTACACTAATCCTCCTAGTGGGAGTAACGACGAGGACATTCTTAACCTTGTTTTGGCTAAGTGGGACTCTAAAAATTCAATGCATTTCCCGCACCTCCGAGCATGAAACGTTTTAAAGAAAGAAAACAAATGGAAGCCGGTTCCAAATGAGGTCGCAACCGCCAAACGGAGTAAAACTTCCGAGTCCGGAAGTTATAGTGCGGGAGGCTCCATTGCTCGTTGTCAAATCGACATAAACGACGACCCGATATATGACGAGGATGTGTTGCCCGTTCACGAGTCGGAACATCCCCCCGGAAGGGACAAATCAAAAAAAGAGAAGGCCGGAAAGCGAAAAGGGGGCGGCTCGAGTGGAGGGGGCGGGTTCGAAAATGGACGAATTGATATCCGAATTCCGTTCGTTCAAAGAGCTCGCGGCCGAAAAATATAGTCACAAGAAAACCTTGGCGGCCGACTATGCTCGAGCGGAGGATTTTAGGATTATGAGGTTGGATTTCGACTCGGTTCCGGAGGATGAACGCGAGGTTTATCGGAGGATGAAAGAGGAGGTTAAGAAAAAATGGACGTCGTAGGTTGTTTAGTTTTTTAATCGTATCGTTATTTTTTTTTTTTCGTTTTTATGTTTTCCGTTTCTAGGATTAGTAATTTTTATTTTTAGGAAATGTAATTTTTTTTATGTTATGAAATGAATTTAATTATGTTGTTTTATGTTTTTATTTTATTTAATTTTTATGAAGTTTTTATTGAGTTAACAAAAAAAGAACTTAGAAAATTATAAAATAATTAGGTGGGGTAGGCTCATGATGTGCGGTAAGTGTCGTATATATTAGGTGTATATTTTAAGCCCTTTTTAACACTTATTTTAGCCAAGTTTTAAATTTATAAAACACGATATTTCACTAACACTAAACACACATATGGGCAAGTGCACCCATCGTTGAGTGTAGTATAGCGTTGGCAAGATACCGAGGTCGTCCAAGGACACAAGAGCTTTTAGTACCGGTTTATCCTCAACGTCAAACCAAAATAAAAGTTTAGAAAAAATGTTTTAAACTAAGAAAATTAAAAGCTAACTAAAATGCTGAAAATAAAAATAAAAGAAAAAACAGATAGACAAGATGAATCACTTGGTTCCGACTCGTATCTAGTATAACCTTTGATTATTTTCGCACTTTTGCACATAATTAAGAGATTATCTTAGTTATTGTAGTAGGCCCCTCTTTTGAAGGTGACGTTACCCTCACCCTAGTAGTTTGAGTCAGCAGGGATACAATCCTAAAAGGGTGGATTATTGGAAGATAATGAATTAAGTTATTAATGCAGTATTGTGGTAGGCCCCGCTTTTGGCGGTGACGTTACCCTCGGCTAAGTAGTCTGAGTCAGCAGGGATACAGTCCTAAATAGCCGGGTTATAGTATTAATAGTGGTTAACTTATGAGGGGATCAAAGAGTTTGGACCCCCGCCATCCAATACCGTGAAGTATTGAAGGAGGTCCTACTAAATTTGACCCAGGTCCATTGCAGGACCTCTAAACGCTGAACAATGGCAAGACCTTTACCAAACCGTTCCCTTAACCCCCTACCAGGTAGCCAACATACCTCCATATAGACCGTGGAGATATGAATGGTGAAAATCCTTTATTTTATATAGACAGTAAAATAATGCCAAGACACCACGGACAAACGATAAGGAAAGATCACCTTCAACATAAGTAAGGGGCTGTTTGGTAGCCTCTGAATAGTCATTAAGAGGCTACATCTTAATGGAACCATTAAGAATTTTACCAATGAGAAGGTAGAAGAATGTGACATATGATGATTTACCATTCAGATGTTACCTCTTAACCATTCAGACTTGAGATTACCTCTTATTCATTCAGAGGTTTTAAACCATTAAGAGATAGTATCTGAATGATCATTAAGAGGCTACCAAACAGCCCCTAACTAGTTATTAAAGTCATTAATACAAAACCAAATAAAAAGTGCAAAAGATTAGAAATAAAAAGTATTATACTAGACACTTTGTCTTCACCAAGTGATGTAAGAGACTTAGGCAAACATGGCCTTGATTGTCAAGAACTCTTACGATCAATCTTGGATCCCGAGACGACTCACACACTCTACGATGGACACTGGATGATGGTGGTGGATGATGGTGTTGTGATGGTGGTGGGTGGTGGATGAAGTGTGAGAGAGGTGGTGTGCCAAGGGATGAGATTAAATGAATCCAAGCACTCCTATTTATAGGCTGAACAGAGAGCTGGACACGGCCCCGTGTCCGCTGGGCACGGCCCCGTGTCTGTCTGACAATCTCTCTCCTCATTAATTGTAATTCGCAATTACAATAAATGCGCCTGCTGTACTTTCGACACGCCCCCGTGTCCGCTGAGCACGGCCCCGTGATGGGCAATAGAAGCTTCTATAGGTTTGTCTTTTCTGCTGCTTCTTGGGCACGGCCCCGTGCTGGCTGAGCACGGGGCGTGTTCAGTCTTCTGATTTCTCCATTTTGCTTTGGAAGGTGCCGTTGAGGGGTCGGGCAGTCCACTAATATTCCTTTTCTTGTATTTATGTTGGATTTAGCTGTCTTTTTGCTTCTTTTGCGTTTTTGAGCTCATTTAATCCTGAAAATACAAAGGAAGACAAAAACACTCTTTTTCCAATATTAGTACTTAAAAAGGGTTAGTTTTATGCCTCATTTGATGTAATTTATATGTTGCATTTTACACACATCAAATACCCCCACACTTGAACTTTTGTTTGTCCTCAAGCAAAACTCTTTAACATGTGGCTTACACTCCCAAATGGAATAGGTAGAAGAGAAGGTTTTGGGCTTGTCGTAGAGTGTCGGGATTTCCAAGATCTTTTTGGGTTTTATTTTTATTTATTTACACTCCTATTCGTAATGATTTATTTAGAACTTTTCATAAAAGAAATTACTTATTTGGGCATAACATGCCTTTTTTTAAAAATTCTATTTATATACAAGTTCACATACCTCACGGGGAAATCACTCACACTCGGCCGAATGTGTATTTTTAGTGAATCACTCGAGAGCGGCATGGAACTTATTCCTACCATAGGCTTGCCAAGAAATCAATCCTCCTCCTTTTTAACTTTTATACCTTTGTAGATATCAAGAGGACTTTGTGGGTTAAGGGTTAGGCTAGGGTTAAAGGTAGGTGGTTGGGTTAGTGGTTAGTAGAAAAAGGGCTAAAAGCGTAACAAGTGTCGGTTTTCGTATTTTTGCAACTTTTTATTTTGATGAAGCTTTTATTCAAACTAAGTTATTTTTAATTAACTTGTTTGTTTATTTTCTTTTTGCTTCATCATTATCACACATTTTTTTTTTACGAAGAACCGAACTTGTTACTAAAATAAAGGGTTAAAAATGAAAAAGGTTTTGGTGGGTAAAAGGGTTTTTGTTTGGGTGATGAAACGAAAAGGTTTAGGCTCAAAGGGGCTAACTAGGGGGATTTTTGGGTAGGTGGTAAAAGAAAAAGAAAAATAATGGTGTAGAAATAAAAAGGGTTAGTCCTAATGTCTCCATCATTTACTTACTCGGGTTTAAGTTGATAAGGACCGGGAATGTATTGTCATGGCAAGTTCTAGAGTCGTAAGAACCAAGCGGCTATTCACACAAGAAACGAAAAATGAGCATTTAGTCAATTGATATGTAATTGTGTGCTCAATAAAGGCTCAAAACTCACTTTTGTGGGAATGGGTTTTTATGTGATCAAGTATATATAATCGAAATTTAAATAAGTTTGTCATGCCTTTTCATAATTTTCTTATGTTGGTTCTTTTTATCACCACGCTATCGGTTGTAAATTTGTAAAAATATAACCTTTTTGAGAACTTGAATTTTCCGAGTTAAACCTAGACAAGTAAAAAATGAAATTTTTGAAAAAAAATTGGGGTGATTAGCGGTTCCAATAGAGTTTTGTGTAAGGCTTGTATTTTAGGACTTGCAAAATTCAAGGTTTTAGCATCCCCCCCACACTTAAATTACACATTGTCCTCAATGTGTCCCAAAAATAATTTTTTAGGTTGATTAGATGTGTAAAATAGTGTTTAAAAAGCAAAAAATTGTGTTACTGGGCACTGAACACGGCCCCGTGTTGTCCGGGCACGGCCCCGTGCTCAAGTGCCAGTAACAGAATTAAAACAAGAGAAACAGAAGCCTGGACACGGGGGCGTGTTGGGTGAACACGGCCCGTGTCCAGTTACCTGAACTGGGCGTTTTCTGCAGGGTGCTCAGCACGGGGCCGTGTTGGTTGGGCACGGCCCGTGTTGAACCTTCTGAAATGGAGAAAATTGTCGGGTTGCCTTGTTCTTGTGCATGGGTTCATTTTTCTCGTTCCCCTTTTCATTCTTTACCACCATGAGTGTGTTTTATTCATTACAAACCATCCAAACCTTAAAACCATCATTTCATTTTATCATAGAGAGAACTTACATAAACCTAAATTAAAATAAAATTAAAATTTAACTAAATAGGTCAGCAGGTGCACGAGGTTATCATAATAAGCTCTACTTATTTTAAGAAAATTTCGAGAAAAGTTTCCCGATATAGTAGGACTTTTAGCCGAATGATTTCTTCCCTAAATGTTATTTAAAGCCATTCTTCGATTTCCCTAGGAAGGAAGAATGCGGCTTCATTTTCCTCGCAGCTGGTGGTTGAGGGGGAACATTCACCGGGAATCCTTGCACCACTCTTCGCGGAGGTTCTTGGTGCATGGAGTACCATTCGGCTGGAATGACAACTTCGGGTACCATGTTCCACGCCCTTTGGGTTATTATAGGTACCAAAGGCGGGGAGGCGAGAAGGTTCAACCTCTGGTGCAAGAGGTTTACTTCATGGAGACAGCCCTCCAGCCCCACTGAAAGATGGTTGATTCGGTCGACCAATGCTTCTTCCACTCCCGTCATTTCATCAATAGCCTCCCTTAGAGCGTAAACATAGTTTACAAGAGAGTCTTCTGCTGTTGAAGATCTCCTCCCTTGTCGGTTATTTCTTGAAGATGATCCGCTTGTTCTGCTCGCCATTTTCTGTGAAGGAAACCGAAGAAAGCTAAATTTTTACAAAACAGATCCTCGGACACGGCCCCGTGCTCATTTGTCTGCAAGATTTTATGCTAGGGATTCTTGGAGTTTTAAATTATTCTCATGATTTTTAGCTACTTTTTAGGCTTAGATAATTTAAAATAAAGTTATACAACTAACTTTAAACAAGAATCCTTAGCAAATAATCTTACAAACTTCACATAGAGGGTTGGAATCAAGAGATTTCCAAGCTTCCATGGAGGAAATTTTGAAAAATTTTTTAAAGAGGAGGAAATAAGTAAAAGTGGAAGGGACAAAAGGGTCTTTGGGAACCTTCTTTTAGCACTTACCTAGGATGGTATGAGTGAAAATCCCAGGAATCTCTGTCTTTTGAAGTGGTAAAAAATGAGCAGGATTCAGGCTGCATTTAAAGAAAACGACAGTGCACTGGACACGGCCCCGTGTTGACTGGACACGGCCCCGTGTGCAGAGGAATTCCTGACACATTTTGTCCGTATTCTGACCAAATCAGCAGAGAATCTCTTTGACGAGCACGGGGGCGTGTTGACCTGGACACGGCCCCGTGTCTGGAGGCTGTTTTATGGAGTTTTACTTCTTCTAAGGATTTCGTCGAAATCGGGTGGTTCCTTACTGGTTGGAACAACCCCAAAGTGCCTAAGATACCTTAATTGTCCTAGACTAAGGCGAGAACGCAAGAGGTTGTCGGTGAGGGTAATTCCTATTTTTATTCTAGGTGGACAAGTCCAACCCTTTTCCGGGCTCTTGTTAAAGAAGGTGTATGCCGAATCGCTCAGGTCTATGTATGCACCGAACGAAGTCGATGGAGAGTCCTTCACGGCACAATCGACACAGGGACGACTATCGTCCAAGTCTTTGCTAGGAACGAAGGTATTTTCGGGAGCAACGAGGTTGTCGGAATGCGGTTCCAACAATTCTTCATGATTATCGTCTTGGGGTGGATCAATAAAATCATTCCCAAGCTCTTCTAACCATTTCAGAATTAGCTCTTCTAGTTGAAATAACTCATCAAGGAGCATTTCCCCTAGAATATCTGGCTGGGCGCATTCGAGGGAGAAATAATGCTTATTTTTACTTTCGCCCCTCTTAAGGTTGTGAGAAGTCGGTGGGTCCATGTAGTGGGGCTTATAATTTAGAAAGTAGCATTTTACTTCTTCATGTTTGCCACCACATAATTGACACCACGTACCATAAGAGTGCCGAAAGTAAAAACAATTACTATCACTCATGTTTATGTCAGAAATTACCAACCGCCGGGATCTAACGGTTATGTTTTCAGTAACTGAATCTTGGGCACGGGGGCGTGTTGGGTGAGCACGGCCCCGTGTTCAGCTTACTGTCTGACGTAAAACAAGATTGCCAGTTCCAATGATTGAGCACGGGGGCGTGTTCAGCGGGCACGGCCCGTGCTGAGCTCTGCAGAAGCTGAAAAACTAAGAAAAATCCTAAAAATAATAAAAAGAAAAAGGAAAACTGATTAGGCCGTTGATTCCTAACTTTCTTAAAATCCTTGTGTCCCCGGCAACGGCGCCAAAAACTTGATGTGCGGTAAGTGTCGTATATATTAGGTGTATATTTTAAGCCCTTTTTAACACTTATTTTAGCCAAGTTTTAAATTTATAAAACACGATATTTCACTAACACTAAACACACATATGGGCAAGTGCACCCATCGTTGAGTGTAGTATAGCGTTGGCAAGATACCGAGGTCGTCCAAGGACACAAGAGCTTTTAGTACCGGTTTATCCTCAACGTCTAACCAAAATAAAAGTTTAGAAAAATGTTTTAAACTAAGAAAATTAAAAGTTAACTAAAATGCTGAAAATAAAAATAAAAGAAAAAACAGATAGACAAGATGAATCACTTGGTTCCGACTCGTATCTAGTATAACCTTTGATTATTTCCGCACTTTTGCACATAATTAAGAGATTATCTTAGTTATTGTAGTAGGCCCCTCTTTTGAATGTGACGTTACCCTCACCCCAGTAGTTTGAGTCAGCAGGGATACAATCCTAAAAGGGTGGATTATTGGAAGATAATGAATTAAGTTATTAATGCAGTATTGTGGTAGGCCCCGCTTTTGGCGGTGACGTTACCCTCGGCTAAGTAGTCTGAGTCAGCAGGGATACAGTCCTAAATAGCCGGGTTATAGTATTAATAGTAGTTAACTTATGAGGGGATCAAAGAGTTTGGACCCCCGCCATCCAATACCGTGAAGTATTGAAGGAGGTCCTACTAAATTTGACCCAGGTCCATTGCAGGACCTCTAAACGCTGAACAATGGCAAGACCTTTACCAAACCGTTCCCTTAACCCCCTACCAGGTAGCCAACATACCTCCATATAGACCGTGGAGATATGAATGGTGAAAATCCTTTATTTTATATAGACAGTAAAATAATGCCAAGACACCACGGACAAACGATAAGGAAAGATCACCTTCAACATAAGTAACTAGTTATTAAAGTCATTAATACAAAAACAAATAAAAAGTGCAAAAGATTAGAAATAAAAAGTATTATACTAGACACTTTGTCTTCACCAAGTGATGTAAGAGACTTAGGCAAACATGGCCTTGATTGTCAAGAACTCTTACGATCAATCTTGGATCCCGAGACGACTCACACACTCTACGATGGACAATGGATGATGGTGGTGGATGATGGTGTTGTGATGGTGGTGGGTGGTGGATGAAGTGTGAGAGAGGTGGTGTGCCAAGGGATGAGATTAAATGAATCCAAGCACTCCTATTTATAGGCTGAACAGAGAGCTGAACACAGCCCCGTGTCCGCTGGGCACGGCCCCGTGTCTGTCTGACAATCTCTCTCCTCATTAATTGTAATTCGCAATTACAATAAATGCGCCTGCTGTACTTTCGACACGCCCCCGTGTCCGCTGAGCACGGCCCCGTGATGGGCAATAGAAGCTTCTATAGGTTTGTCTTTTCTGCTGCTTCTTGGGCACGGCCCCGTGCTGGCTGAGCACGGGGCGTGTTCAGTCTTCTGATTTCTCCATTTTGCTTTGAAACGGTTCGGTTCGATACGGCACGGTTCGGTTCGAAACGGTACGGGTCGAAACGGTTCGGCTTCGAAACGGTACGGGTCGAAACGGTTCGCGTCGAAACGGTTCAGCTCGAAACGGTTCGGGTCGAAACGGTACGGGTCGAAACGGTTCGTGTCGAAACGGTTCAGCTCGAAACGATTCGGGTTCGAAACGGTTCGCGCCGAAACGGATTTTTTGGATTTTTTAGAATTTTTATGCATTTTTAGAATTTTTATTATTTTTTAGAATTTTTTTGTAATTTTTTTGATTTTTTGGAATTTTTTTGATTTTTTGGAATTGGATCAAAATGGCAATTGAAAACATTTAAAATGAAAATCCCCAAAATATACCTCTGGTTAAAGATGGAGTTTTTGGATGGAGTTAGTGTGTGTGATCAAAATGGCAACAAAAGGGAAAAGTCAGGAACCTAGAGGCAAAAAAAAACTATTTGGACTAAAATGGCAAATTTGGACAAAACTCAGGGACTAAAATGGCAATTTACTCTTTACGAATTGTCATAGTTAACCTTTCTAGATCTTTCCCAGATTCTCTCTCTAGAAACCCCAAGCCCTAAATTCTCAATTCATCATGTAATCAACTCTTTAATGTGAATCGAATACAAATCTGTGTTATTTCGTTCGTTGTGTATACATTTGATTGATTGAATCATGGATTCCGCACACTAATCGACCCGAATTGGTTGAATACTGTGTGTTCTTCATTTTCTGTGAAGAAAAGATCCAAATCTAGTCCTACAAGAGTCTCGATTAAACCTGTAAACTCATCAACATTATGTTGATGATTTTAAACATATTTTTCAGAAAACTAATTCAAGTCAAGGAAAGTGCGTTTTGGAAAGCATGCATTCTAGCATACTTATTTTGGAGATTTTCTTTTATAACCTTTTTGACTTAGGTCTTAATTGTAATCTTGTCGTTTGACTTTCAAACATTTTATATTTCTCAACTGATATCAAGTGTTAAAATTCAGAATGAATTAATTCAAATTTCTTGTATATTTCTCAACTTCAAAGATCACAATGTATAAAGAAAGAAAACTAAAACGAAACCCACGACTCTTTCTATTCTTCTACCCATAATAAAGGAAACATTAATCCAAATTAAAAACATTAACCGGTTGTAAACTCAGCATAACTTCGACACCCAACCTTGATCTCCCATGAGGTAAGTCACCCGTTCATATTCCATTATGTAAACACTTTAAGATTAACGAACGACCCACAAATGTGTCATAATATGGTACAAAAACTACTCGCGATAGCAGCAGTACTGAGTGCCGCGTTCAAGACTGCTAGAGCTGCCTTCCATTGTAGCTGGAGATATCAAAATAGTACAAGAGACAGGATTAGTAAAACAAAATTTAAGTGATTTATGATATAAAAAAAGGTACATATATAAAAAGAATTATAAAGAAACTAGTAATTACTTAGTTGGACTCGTGCTAATTCCTAGAAACTCAATAAATCAATAATCATTTTAAAAAAAATTAGCTCATCTACCATTAGCAAATTAAGTAATCATTTTGTTGTGTGTATACACTCGATCTCACAATCAAAATGAAATAAACAAGAAACTGAAGAACATAAATCGAATACTAAAAAATGATATTCAAAGTAAGAGGCCTGAACCATTAAAAGCCTCGTTAAGAGCTAAACAAACAGCCCCTAAGGCTAATATATGTACGTGTTTATATCCAATAGAGTACATAATTAATTAACAAGTAACAAGCAATGTTGTAGAAGGCGCTAGGCGCTAGTCGGGCGGTGAGGTACAGCCTAGGGATTAATCGGAATGGGATTTTTATATGTATTTTTTCAAAATTATATATATATACCCAATAATATAAAAATAATACTTCAAAATTCACATAAATACTTCAAGTTTCAGATAGTATGGTTCGATTTTGACCGATTTTGACCAATTTTGACCGCCTAGGACCGATTTTGATCGATTTTGATCGATTTTGACCGACTAATATTGTCCGATTAATCCGATTTTTGACCGCCTAGGACCGATTTTGACCGCCTAGGACCGATTTTGACCGATTTTTGACCGATTAATTGACCGCCTAGCTCAAAATTAGGCAGTAGATGACCGCCTAGCGCCTAGGCGCCGATTAATCGGCCGCCTAGGCCGATTTCTGCAACCATGGTAACAAGTAATGAAAGCAAACCAAAATTAGTCAATATGATTGAAGTTTTAGAACTCACTCGTTGCCGGTTGACCACTGCGTTAGGTTCTGGCGGATTGATTGCGTTAGATGCTGGCGGGTACAGATTGATATGATGATGATTAGTTTGGCTATTGTTGTATTTAGTTTGAGGATAATGAACAGTAGTTGATCGGTTATAGAGTGATGGTCGGTTTTGCATAACCGACGTAGATTCAGATCGTCTAGACAGCTGCCAGAGACAACAAATGGTTGTCACAAAGCGGGACAAATGTTAGAACCTTGCTTAATTTCAACAACGAGTTTCTAGGACCCATGCGTTGTGGCGGGACCGTTAAACCAAACAAATATAGACGTAAGAACGTTGAGCCACGGATATGTGGTAAACGGAAAGCCGCCCGTTACGCGTGAAAAAAGTATGTGCACCGAAACGTGTTAACTTGAAAAATCTAGAGTGATAAAAAACGGAATTTTAAGAATCCAAAAGGTTGTACCGTCCCAAAAAAATACACAATGATTACTTAAAATATTTTTCACATTGTAATTTATAAAATGGGAGAAATCATATAAAAACTAATTATTTCATTTTAACTTGGTATAAAGATCCAAAATATAGGCTTTGAGAAGGTACAGGTTATTAAAAATAGGAATATTGGATTTTAATAATACTAACTATTCGACGTTGGCCGCCAACAGTCTCAACTTAAAAAATAACCACCGTCAGTCCCAACTATTGACGTATTGGCCACCAATAGACCCTGACTAACAGAACCCTAACGCCGTTAGTCTCTGATCGCCGGAAAACCGTTTTTGTCCATAAAAAGGTTTCTAAAGGTCCCATCTAAGGTTACAAAGAGGTTTGGGACAAAAATGTTGAGTTTTCCGGCCAAGAAGTTGAGTTTTCTGGCAAAAAAAGACTTAATGTTGACTTTAATAATTGTGACTTTTACTAGAATAAGGTTCCCAAAGGTCCATAATAAGGTTACAAAGAGGTTCGAGACGAAAATGTTGAGTTTTCCGGCCAAACATGAGTTTTCCGACTATAAAAAGTTTTTCCGGCGACCGGAGACTAACGACTTAAAGGTTCTGTTACTCAGGGTCCAATGGAGGCCAATATGTTAAAAGTTAGGACTGTCAGTAATTATTTTTAAAGTTAGGACTGTTGGCGGCCAACGACGAATAATTGGGATTATTAAAATCAAATATTCCTCAAAAATAAAATAATTTGATTAAAAGTAAAGTAAAGTAAGGTAATTCAAAACATGATATTAAAACTTTAACAATGATGATGAGATTATTGTTTCCTTTGGATAAAAGGCACATGTCTTGGATGTTTTCGGCAGGTTATTTTATTTAACAAATGTTTTTAGATGGTAATAATGTATAAAAAAAAACGATTTTATGGTCATTAACTGCCATCTAAAAAGAAAAGAAATAGCCTACAATTAAACAAAAACCAACCTCTAGTATTTGAGTTCCACACTTTAAGCTATTAAAAAAAAACACACACACACACATCACAACTAAACCAATTAAGAGATGGAAAATATCATCAAAGACTTACCTCCGCTAACTTTAACTTGGTCATTTCTTCAAGTAATAAATAATTGTCCACAAAGCGAGACTCTTTATCGTGCAAGTGATCAAATCTTTGATGAGCATAGCAATCGAGACAAAGATAGTACGACAAACCATCCGGACCATCTAAGCATCCAAGGCATGTTAAGTATGTAGAAGTGATGAACTCTCTACAACAATCACAAAACGGCCTTCCGCTTTTGAGTATATAGTAAACTGTCATCACTTCACGAAAACCAAGTGTACCATTTCCGTCATGATCCAACTGTTCAAAGACGTCGGTATTAGTCATTCGCATATGCCCTTCCTCTTCCATGAACTCCAAGAACTCTCTTTTGTCTATCTTGTCATCGCCGTCTTGGTCCATCGCTTTAAAGAAGTCTCGAGCCGACTTTTGAAGGTTGTCCGGGCTTGCCTGGTAATGAGCCATGGCTATATTGGAAAGCTCATCCATGGTATATGTGATATGTTTGTTTTGATATTTTGGTTAACGAGAAGAAGTAGGTTCACATATATATAAAACATTTGACAACCAATGGGGTACTTCTTACAAGTTGTTGGAAGGGATGTGTTGACTTTTATAAAGAGACTTTAGGTAAAATTATAACCAGAGTAATTAATTTGATTTTAATGTGTCTATTCTAGTGGTGTAAACGAGCCGAGCACGAGCTCGACTGGGCTCGAGCTTGGCTCGTCATGTTTTTTTAAGCTTGAGCTCGAGCTCTGCTCGAACCTACTTATTTGAGCTCGAACTCGGCTCGAGCTATTTTAAGAACAACCTCAGACAAGCTTAAAACTCGGCTTGAGCTCAATGCAGTATCGCTTAAACGAGCCAAAGCTTGGCTTAAGCTCGACTCGCCGATGTTATCATCATTATTATTATATTATATATAAAATAAATAAATTTTTGTTTGGGCTCGTAAACGAGCTTTGTATTTCAGGCTCGAGCTCGGGCTCGATAACTAAACGAGCTCTATTTCAGACTCGAGCTCGGGCTTGATAACTAAACGAGCTCTATTTCAGGCTCGAGCTCGGGCTCGGGCTCGTTAAAGCTCGGCTCGTTCGAGCTTTTAACCGAGCCGATAATGAGTAGCTCTCGAGCCTCTGGGCTGTTTACACCCCTAGTCTATTCATAATAAGGGGCATGTTCAATACGATGATTATTCAACCGAACATAAGACGTTTAACTTAATGCGTCATTTACTTAAACACTAACATGTTTATACATATAAAAGAGGGTTGCATGACACATTTAACAAAATTAAATGCAACTGGTTCAATGATACAAACGACACATTTAACATGATTAGTTATAACTATAAGCAGTTCACTAACATGAATATAATTGCACATTTAACACCATTATTGATGAGACTTAACACTCTTTAATATATAGCAAGATATGATAAAATAAATTTGTCATCAAACACAATCCATAAAATTATAACGAACCGCGTTATCCAGTTTGAAGAAGAATAGTTATTATGATATAATTAATTATTTATAAAATTATAAATTTACGTCGTTTTGATAAGAGTGTTGTGTCAACCTGTTAACTCATTTAACACGATTAATTAAATATGTTATTTATCTCCTAAACGGGTTAGGTTGATTAAACCCATTTAAATGATTGTATTGTGTCATTAATATTCCGTTTTTTTATGTCCCAAAACCATGAGCTCTTACTTTTTTCCACCTTTAGTAGTAATGGTTTTGTAAGTTTTCACCGTCTAGCGCCTACTAAAATAATATACAAATCTAACAAATTAAAAAAAAAATGCAATTTGATTGGTTGATTTCCATGGGCCCACCACCCTTACCCTTCTACTTCATCCCAACGGCCGTTATGCATTTCACGGAAAGGGCTTTTCACACCACATGGATTTCACTCCCCTTCACATACCACCTCACCAAAACGTTACTCATAACACATAACTAAATATTATAGATAATATGTGCACATCAATTATTGTAAAACATTCTCTATCATCATACAAGTACATAAAAAAGTGTTAGATTGATAAAGCAAGTTATAAAATCAACAAATTAGATGCATAGTCCACACGTTCAATTACAATTTTTCCAAAACAAAATTCAAGATCAACAAATTGAATTGCAAAATCGACAAACTCAAATTACATGATAGAAAGAAAAAAAAAAGATAACATACAATATTGGCGATCAAAATACAAGATCAACAAGTATACAAGGTGTTAAAAAATAGTGATCACCAATAACATATTATAAAACCAAAATATATTTATAAAAGTAAAAAGTTCATAAAGCTATTTGAATTCTTAAAATAATTTAATAAAAGAAATTGAAAATTTATAAACCATCACAGAGTACTAACACTTACAAGTTTTTAAAAATAATAGTAAAAGAATTCTACTTAAAGAATATCTTCTGACGACTTTGATTTATCTACCAACAGCTTTAAACAAAATTGACATTTTCTCATCCGCTTGACTTAATTTGTCTACCAACGCGCTTTAAACAAAATTGATATTTTCACATCCACTTCACAATATAGACCGGCGTATGTCGTGGGCCAAAAACGGTATTTCGTTGAAACAACTCAACTTTAATACATGTGGGTCAAAGTTGTCATTAACCCAAAATACATTTTTTTTGTTCACGTTTAAAGGAATAAAAATAATAAATTTCTACACTTATTAATTGCCATTGGCTGCATTGATGAAGATAACATGACATTAGCTTTTGTACAAAGTCACAATCATATAATGAAACCATAAACTAAGATGATATAATACAAATTATTGATATATAATCATGACATCTAAACTCAGATTCCTAGGATTTCCTGTCTAGTTTAAAAATATAAGTTGATGTAGCCAACTAGCCATGTTTTAGTATTTACCCATAACGACCACCTGATTTTTCATATTTCGTACTTTAATCACCCAGATAGCTTTTTGAATCGTGTAATATCACTTTCAGATTAAAGTATTTCGTGAATCACTTACTACATAAGAACATTTTAGCACCGTTAGCAAATTTGATGCACTTCCAATGAATCATCTTTTATGTAAAATAAAAAATGTAGATCAAATAAACTAAGTTGCTACGATGATCAGCAACGCGACCCTTGTACCTCATAACGGTCGGGCCTTAACCTCCTCCCAACTTGAATCAATGTTTTTTTGTGATTTATCATTTGATGTTTAAGTAAATCCTGATTGTCCATAATAGATTCATGACACTAAAACCAGTTGATGAGTGGTTACGCGCAAGCCCCCCTTGGGACTCTTAGGTTGCTCGGTGTGGGGGACGGCCCCGGCCCTTCCAGCCACGGCGCCGGTCCCAACACCATTTCCCCTTGTGCGTGGTTGTCTTCAGCGTCTTTCCCAGGACGTTGAGGCCGGGCCTCCCCCTTCTCACACACACACACATATATATAGGTCCATCCTCATTTCCCCTGGTCCATCCTTTAAGAGGCATCCTCCTTGGATGTTGACGTGACGCTCAAGTGGAGGGGCATCCTCCAAGGACTTGTCTCCTCCCACACCGAGTAGCCTTATGAACATGTACATATATTCTTGTACATGTGCAAGATAAAAATCAAGATTAAACATCAAATCAAAGTAGACTTTGTGGTAATTTGAGATCACCCAAAACTGAGTTTCATGGAAATTGTAGAACTCATGACCCAAATGATCACCATCACCCTCCACGTCAGCGTCATGTCACTCTACCCTTATCCACCGACCTAATCCATTACCCTATATGGTATGGACCATGACCCCCACTATCCCCCCCCCCCCCCCCCCCAAATCAAAATCCCCTAATTAATTGAAAAGGGTTGTGGTTGCCATGGATTAAACCACGCAAACCATCATGGTTTTGGAATAGGGATGGTGTATCACGAGAACCATGTCCTACGTGACAAATGACAATCCATGATCTAATCCGCCACCTCCATACCCCATTGGCTAAAAGGCTCAAACTAGATGTTTGATAACTCCCAAGTCTTTGGTAGACTATAACACTGAAATTTCATGGCAAGTGGTTAATGAAGATAACGTATAAAGAAGGAAATATGAAACATATAATGTGAATAGAACGAGAAGTCCTTGTAAATGGTCCACAATAAATATGCTATTTATGAGCATAACTCAATCCATCATCTAGATGGTGATATTAATTCGTAGTTAACGACAAATGTTCATATTAATCAATGGATTGATTCCACTATAAAAAGGTTTAGTGACACCAAAACATAACTTATTTTGACCTTTCCTTTGTATAAAAAAAATTTGGAGATTTTTTTTAATGTTATATTTTTTAATTGCAAAGTTTACTCCTAGTCTGTTAGTAGTAATATTTCTATATTATTCACTCTTGCCCAAGATTGAACTTGTGACCTCTCCTTTAAGAGGCATAGGACTGTAAATGAACTGAACGTTCAGTGAACAGTTAGTGAACTGTTTGGCGGGAAGTTCGTTTACGTTCATTCGTTTAATTAATGAAAGGACATGAACAAGAAATTCCGCTCGGTTTTTTAAATGAACGAACACGAATTGATGCAGGGGCGAACCTGTAGAGTAATTAGCCGTAGCACGGGCTACGGCTCAACTTTGTACCGGTAGTGTAAAAAATTGATTTTTATACAAAGAACACCCCTAAACAACTACGATGACACCATTAAAAAAATTGTAAGCCCAAATTGCAGTTGTAAATAATAAGCCTAAATCAGTTCATTAAAGCCCAGTTATGAAGAGTAAGCATTCAAGAATGAAGATTGTATATAATAAGCCCAACTAATTGTTATTAAAGTCAGTTATAATGTTATATGTTAGCCCAAACTAATTATAATGTTATATGTTAGCCCAATTATAATGTTATATGTCGCAGGGATACCAAACGTCGACTCAGAGGGCTGTGATTATAAACAACGCAGAGGGCCAGAGGCAGAAGAACCGAAGAAGTGCTGTTGATCCTGATCATCCATTCATCCGCAAATGGCAAATCGCTGATTCAACTTTTGATCATCCGCAAATCTTACACACACATTGTGAGTATTATTTATTTCTTTTCTTCTTGAGTTCTTGAATTGTTAGTTATGTAAAAAGAAGAAGACAAATCTATTAGGTATTTGTTTTACTTTATTTATTTATTGTCGTTTTTTTAATATTGTATGATTGCACGGTGAATTTTTTATTTTTTTTTTGGATAACGCTGAGTTAATGTTCTAGTTCCGCCACTATTCTTAGCCTTAGTGCAAACAACTTTTTTGGAACCATCCCTTTACAATTGTGTCAACTAGTGAATCTTCAACTTCTTGACTTGTCAAAAAACAATCTATTCGGAACCATCCCATCATGCATGAATAATCTTACTACCATGGTTCAAGAAGGACTTATTCCAACACGAACTGAGTATGTTTTTTCCATTCCATGGTATAATCCAAGATATGCTCATCAAGATTTCATTGTTCATTCGTATTTTGACCATGCAACGATTGAGTGGCAAGGAAATGTACGTGAATTCATTAGCTTTCTTGGATTGCTTAGGATCATTGATCTGTCAAGCAACAACCTAACAGGACGATTTCCATACGAACACACCAATCTCCATGGACTAATTGCATTAAACTTGTCGAAGAACGCTTTACGTGGAGAGATTCCATCGAAAATTGGTGAGATGAAAAGACTTTTAACTTTGGATATATCAAGAAACAATTTTTCAGGAGGGATACCATCAAGCATGGCTCAGATGACTTCATTAAATTATCTAGACGTGTCGTACAATAACTTGTCAGGTAGAATTCCGTCTAGCACTCAACTCCAGTCCTTTGAACCGTCAAGATATAGTGGAAACGCAGGACTATGTGGACCTCCCATTACTAAAAATTGTATTGGAGATGACGAATCCAAAGTACCACCCACTCTTGGTGAAAGTGAAGGCGGCAGGGAAGACGTAGATGAACTTCAAAGGTGGTTTTATATTGGTATGGGCATTGGTTTTGTTACTGGCTTTTGGATAGTATGTGGCACGTTAGTTCTCAACCGTAAGCACACATATATACATTAGGAAGAAAAAAAAAAAACATGTTTGATCCAGAATATTTCTCACGTTTCTCAATTACCCTAGTACTTCTCACACGATCCTAACCCTATATATAGGGGAGGATTAAAATGAAAACGCTTATATTTCATGAGAACCACGAATCATAGCGACACGCCTAATTGACTGATTTGCTACATGGCGTTGCATACACACATTTGTTGGTGTTTAGTCCAGTTTTACGCGCACCTTTTTTAGTCATAGATCCAAGCCCTTTTAACAAACTTAACTGCTCTAGGTTACCACAATAATGGCATTTCAACTAGAGGTGAAATCATGCAAACATTGACAAATGGTTCTAGATAAATACTTCACTAGAAATATAAGGCCTTAACTGCATTTTAACAGTATTCAAAAAACACGTTTAAGAACGCAAACTCGTGTTCAACAACGAAAACATGCATGACTAAGTACAATAATTCATAAGCTCCTAGATTTTTTTTTTGGAACGGCGAGAATCTATATAAAAATATAGAAAACGGGCCAGCAAGAAGCTGTAAAACCTAGGAATTTACAAGTTACAGGCTTACAGCACAATGTCATGAATATTGAAATCTCTCCATCTCTCCCGATTCAAAGTTACAAATTTTGATCTATTTCTAATCCACGTGAACGTATTTTATTTGATGGTTTCAATTGTACACGAAGAACACACTCATTGCACCAGAATCATAGTCGTAAACATAATAAACATTGCAATTCCAACAAACCAAAATGACTGATTTGCCCCTTGTAAAATAACCTCAACAGTAGCATTTCTTAACAGTGTAACAAGTAGAGGTGCTAAATGGGTCGTGTTCGCGGGTTGGCGAGTTCAACCCAACCCGAACCCGAAATCCTGTCATACATATGAACCTGAAAATCATGTCATACATATGAACCCGAACCCAAATCCGAACCCGACCCGAATATTCGCAGGCTGACCCGACCCCGACCCGTTCAACCCGAACGTTTTTTTTATTATTTTTTTCAGCAAAATATATATTAAAATTAACATCTACTACAAAAAAACACAAATTTATATAATAAACTTACATTAAAATCATAAAATCTTATGTCAATTTCCCTTTTTTAAGTTATAATTATAACATAAAATACACATCCAAATTAATTTATGACATAAAACATATTGTAAAAAAACATAATAATTTATGACATAAAACATATCGTAAAAAACATAATATAATAGAAATGGGTTAAACAGGTCAACCCACCAATCCAACCGGATTGACCCGAACCTGACCTGTTTAGCTAAACGGATCCTCAGGTTCAACCTGAAACTGACCCGAACCCGTTTAGACTAAACCCAAACCCGCGAATTTCGTGTTAGGTTCATGTCGTGTTTTCGGGTTGTGTGTCAGAAATTCACACCCGTAGTAATAACAAGCTCATTAAAATACTACTTCTAACCAGAAATTATTAAATCAAATTAACAACACTCAATAAAACCTTCAAATTAATACATAAGTAACTGCAAGAAGAAGAGTACATACAAACAAAATCATGAACTAATTAATAGGAGGGAAAGGGGGCAATCGGAGAACAGCTTCCTCCGTCTCAATTGGGTCTGATCTTAGAATCTACAATAAATAAATAATCATTGAGAAAATAGAAGAACAGAAGTTTTAATTTATTATTATGTGGGTATAAATAAATAAATAAATTGGGGAAAGAGAGTACCGGATCTTGGAGAAGGGGTTTCGTATCATCGGTAGCCTGCCGGAATTGAGGCTTATTTTTGGTAGCTTCTCTCTTTCCGGCGACTAGTTCAGTGTCGCCGGATTTCATGGGTATTTCTGTAGGTTTCATCGAGAGCAGATAACCAACCGGCCAATATTTTGAAATCACAGTGTAGTCAGTGAGTTTAAATATTCTAGACTTCCGTTTTGCTTCCTGTGTTTTGGTCATTTTAACGGTTTTGCTCCAATAGTTGAAAAATAGTCATTTTCCTCCCTGTTATTTAGAGTTTGTCACCAGTTTGCTCCCTAATCATTCGAGTTTGTCGCCAGTTTCCTCCCTGATGGAGTTAGAGGCTGGGAGCAAAATAAAGATAAGTTAGAAAAATCAGGGTGATATCATAATTTTGAATCCTAATTTTTTTCCCGATGGTAAAATCCTAATTTTTAGATAGGGGAAAACCATATTTTTATTTTGCACTGAGGGCAAAAACTTAATTTTGAATTGAGGGTGATATCATAATTTTGAACCGAGGGGAAAATCGTAATTTTAGTTGGGGGCAAAAACATAATTTTATTTTGAACTGGGAGCAAAGACTTAATTTTAAACTGAGGGCAAAACCGTAATTTTAAAGTGGATATAAAATAATAAACTGGGGTAAAATCGTAATTTTGAGTCGGGGAAAAACCAAATTTTATTTTGAACTAGGGCGAAAACGTAATTTTGGCCGAGAGTAAAAGCGTAATTTTTTTCCCGATGGCGAAATCGTATTTTTTTTAGCTTGGGGCAAAAGGGTTAATGTTTTTTTGAAGTTGGGGCAAAACCGTATTTTTAATTGGGGGCAAAAACGTAATTTTAAAGTGGGTATAAAATAATAAACTGGTTGGTCCAATAGGTATTGCTCGCCGCCTATTTGAACTAATGGCAGGGAAACACTATTCCGGGGCAAAAACGTAATTTTAAAGTGTGTATAAAATAATAAACTGATTGGTTCAATGGGGGAGGGTCGGCCGCCCATTTGAACCAATGGCAGGGAGATACTGTCACACCCCAACCGATGGCGGAATCATCGGGGCGCGGCACTGAGCGAAACAGATTGTCCAGAAGTTTCCATAACAACTATCATTACCATTTAATTAAAGCAATACGTCCCATACCGTATCTTAAATAGTCAAACAAGTTATTACAGATAACATCAAAACAAATATTCTGTTCCGACAACTCAGATTTAACATAACTAGTTTATTCGTTGGTTTCTAGACTCCAGTTCCTAGCTTCAAGTTCATCACAGCCAGAGAAGCATATGAACAACCTAGGCACCTGTCACATACGTTAAAATAAAGTCAATACATAAAATGTAAAGGTGAGCATACAAGTTTGATAATAGCATATATAGAGTTCGAATTCGTTTACGCGTAACCAGCACGTACACATAGTGAAATGAAGCACGTTAGTTATCGACATAGATCCATCGATACCAATGACTGCGGGTTGACTGCCCGAGGCAGTTCGCAATACATGATTACCACCGTAATCCATGCAAGTAAAAGATCCTTAACAACCCCCGTGTGAACGGGTGCTGAGTCCAAACTATAGTACTATCGTTGCTAAGGCAGGTAGACAGCATTCCATGTGTAAACATAACAAACAAGCATTCATAAGCCACGTATAACATGCATTAATGGTTTAGCGTTAAAATAGCTTGAGTAGTGTGATAGTTGTAGCTTGAATAGTTGTAACGTATGTAACACCCAAAAGTGATAAAGCAAAAAGGGTTCGAGTATACTCACAGCGATATGGATTGAAGGGAGCGCTTTACAGCGAGTACGGTTAGCCTGAATAGATTCGATAACGTAACGATAAGTGGCGCGTAAAACAGTACAAGTGAGGGTGGTTAGGATGGCTGATCGTGCGGATCAGCTATCCGTGAGTAGAAGTCATCCGTGCGCATGACCTATCCGTGCGGATGGTGATGCGTGCGGATGGTGATCCATCCGGATAAGCTATCCGTGCGTACGACTGTCCGTGCGGATTAGTTGTGCGTGCGGATGACTTATCCGTACGGGCAAGTTGTTTGTGTGGATAAACGTCCAAGTGGATTGTTTCTTCCTAAGTTAAGGATGTGTTTGTGTATGATGGCTTGTGCTTTGAAGTTTTCGTTGTAGCATTTAGAAAACACATGAGTGCGAAAATCCGTGAACGTGTGTGACTAAACGTGATCGTAACGGAGTCAAAACCGATTCTACAAATGGTATCTGAGCAGGAGATCGGTTGCTCAGATTTGAGCAATTTCTTCATCTTTCTTACCTGTCACGTTTTTTTCTGAAAATTGCTAATTTAAACGCACACAATAACCGTGATTCTATTGATTATGATAACGTGTACAAAGCCGATAATCACGTTTTGCCTTTTTCTCTCTACTTTCTCTCTCTAGCCCTTATTTACATGTATGCCACCTTGCCTTTCTAAATCGGACTTTACTCATTCGTTAAACAGCTGTGGATACTTTGCCTTCATGTCGCCTTCGAGTTCCCAAGTGAACTCTGCGCCTCGTTTACCTTCCCATCGGACTTTCACAATAGGAATGCGTGAGCGCCTGAGTTCTTTGGTTTGGCGATCCATGATCTCGACAGGCTTTTCCACGAAGTGTAATGTTTCGTTCACTTGTAGATCATCTAGAGGAACATGTAAGTCGTGGTCGGCGATGCACTTTCGGAGGTTTGACACGTGGAAAGTCGGATGGACGTTGCTAAGTTCCTCCGGTAATTCGAGTCTGTAGGCGACTTTTCCGATCCTTTCCAGAATCTTAAAAGGTCCAACATATCGAGGCGCGAGTTTCCCCTTCTTGCCGAATCGGACTACACCCTTCCAAGGTGATACCTTTAGGAGTACGTAGTCACTAACGCCATATTCACGGGGCTTGCGCTTTTTATCGGCGTAAACTTTCTGTCGATCCCGAGCTTTCGCTAGGTTGTCCCGAATTTGGAAAATTTTGTCTGTCGTTTCTTGTAGTAGCTCCGGACCGGTTAATTGCGAGTGACCGATCTCGTGCCACACAATAGGCGAACGACATCTTCTTCCGTATAAGGCCTCGAAAGGTGCCATCTGGATGCTAGCCTGGTAGCTGTTGTTGTACGAGAATTCGACCAACCGAAGGTGTCTATCCCAATTACCACCGAAGTCTAGAACACACGAACGGAGCATGTCTTCAAGTGTACGAATCGTTCTTTCAGTCTGACCGTCGGTTTGTGGGTGGAACGCAGTACTTAGATTAAGCGTTGTACCGAGTGCCGTTTGAAATGTTTCCCACAATCGTGAAGTAAACCGAGCATCACGATCAGAGATGATGTCACGAGGCGTCCCATGTCGACAAATGATCTCGTCGGTGTAGATTCGGGCTAATCGTTCCACCTTATAGTCTTCTCGTATTGGCAGAAAGTGAGCTGATTTGGTCAAACGGTCAACAACAACCCAAATGCTGTCGTGACC
Source organism: Helianthus tuberosus (assembly GCA_030545235.1). Lineage (NCBI taxonomy): Eukaryota > Viridiplantae > Streptophyta > Magnoliopsida > Asterales > Asteraceae > Helianthus > Helianthus tuberosus. The sequence goes on from CM060362.1 coordinate 11,630,138, forward strand.
TGATGACGTGGTTGGAAGCTTGGTTACGAAATCCATAGTTATGCTCTCCCACTTCCACATGGGAATTGGTGGTTGTTCGAGCAAGCCAGATGGTCTTTGATGTTCAGCCTTGATTCTAGCACAGGTTAGGCATTTTCCGACGTAGAGAGCGATATCCCGTTTCATACCCGGCCACCAGTACCTGTAGCGAAGATCGTGGTACATTTTGTCAGCACCGGGATGAATAGAGTATCGGGATTTGTGGGCTTCATCCATGATAATCTATCGCAGGTTGGTTCGCTTGGGAATCCAAATTCGGTCTAAGAAGTGGAATATCCCATTTGATTTGCTCACAAGTTGGGCTCCATCGTGGTAGATCCTTTCTTTCTTCAAGGTGCGCTCGTTGAAACATGCATGTTGGGCGTCGCGAATGAGAGCTTCGAGGTTGTGCTGGGCTTGAACATTTCGAGTACTAAGCAGATAGCTCCGTCTGCTAAGTGCGTCGGCAACAACATTCGCCTTGCCTGGGTGATAACGAATCTCACAGTCGTAGTCGTTGAGAAGCTCTACCCATCGGCGTTGACGCATATTTAGTTTCCTCTGATTAAAGATGTGTTGTAGGCTCTTATGATCGGTGAAGATCGTACACCTTGTACCATACAGGTAGTGTCACCAAATCTTTAATGCAAAAACAACTGCGCCTAGCTCGAGATCGTGGGTTGTATAGTTCTTCTCGTGGATTTTGAGCTGACGAGATGCGTAAGCTATGACCTTGTCTCGTTGCATTAGGACACAACCGAGACCAAGGTTAGAAGCATCACAGTAGACAATGAAATTATCGTTCCCGTCGGGTAGTGTGAGAACAGGAGCATTGCAAAGCATGTATTTGAGGGTTCGAAAGGCAGACTCTTGTTTGGTTCCCCAGACAAAAGGCTGGTCCTTATGAGTGAGAGAAGTGAGTGGTACAGCAATCTTCGAGAATCCTTCGATAAACCGTCGATAGTAGCCCGCTTGCCCAAGAAAGGAGCGGACTTCAGTCGGGTTCTTAGGCGTGACCCAGCTCTTAACAGCTTCAATCTTCGCAGGATCGACGTGAATACCCTGACTATTAACGATGTGACCCAGAAACTGAACCTCCCCCAACCAAAATTCGCACTTGGAGAATTTGGCGTAGAGTTGGTTCCCCTGGAGTAACTCGAGAACCAAACGTAGATGGTGCGCGTGTTCGACTCTCGTTTTGGAATAGATCAAGACATCGTCGATGAACACGATGACGAAACGGTCGAGATATGGTTTACACACTCGATTCATCAGATCCATGAAAACTGCTGGTGCATTGGTTAGGCCAAAAGGCATGACAACGAATTCGTAATGGCCATAACGAGTGCGAAACGCGGTTTTGGGTATATCCTCCTTTTGTATACGCAGCTGGTGATATCCTGAACGTAGATCGATCTTCGAGAAACACGTAGCGCCTTGCAGCTGATCAAACAAATCGTCGATTCGAGGCAGAGGATAGCGGTTCTTGATAGTCAACTTATTCAATTCTCGGTAGTCGATGCACATCCGGAACGACCCGTCCTTCTTTTTGACGAAAAGGACTGGTGCGCCCCAAGGAGAGGTGCTCGGGCGAATAAAGCCTTTTTCAAGTAATTCCTGGAGTTGGGTTGAGAGTTCGCGCATTTCAGACGGCGCGAGTCGATAAGGAGCTCTGGCTATAGGATTAGCTCCAGGAATGAGATCAATGCGAAAGTCAATATCACGCTTAGGAGGTAGTCCGGGAAGATCCTCTGGAAAAACATTAGGAAATTCTCGAACCACAGGAACGTCTTTTACTTCCTTCTTCTCTTTCTTTTCCTTCTCCGCTGCTACAACGTGAGCCAAGAAAGCCCGGTATTCCTTGCGGAGATACTTGCTAGCTTATAGGCATGACATAAGCTTGAGACCCTTCGAAGTAGTATCACCATAAACACACAATGAATCACCGTTTGCGAGCGAAAAACGAATCATTTTATCGAAGCACACAACTTCGGCATGGTTTTCGCGAAGAAAGTCCATGCCTACTATGACATCAAAGCTTCCTAGTTGCATCGGAATGAGATCAATTGAGAAGATGTGATTGTTGAGCTCGAGAGTGCAATCACGAATAACAGAGTTTACAGCGACGGTTCTTCCGGTAGCAACTTCAACATCGAATGCAGAGGAGAGTCGGGAACGTTTACGACTAAGGAGTTTCTCAAATTCGAGTGACACAAAGCAATTATCGGCTCCAGTATCAAACAAACATGAAGCATAAATACCATTCACAAGGAACGTACCATTGACCACGTTGTTGTCGGCCTGGGCTTGACGCACATTGAGATTGAAAGTTCTGGCGCGTGCTGCCTGTTGTTGCTGTTGCTGCTGTTGCTGCTGCTGTGGCGGCTGCTGTTGCGGTTCTTGTTTCACTACCCTGTTTGGGCACATGTTGGCGAAATGGTTCGGGTCGCCACACGTGAAGCATGCTCTGGCTTTGACTGCGGGTGCCGGAGGAGCTTGTTGACCCTGTGGGGCAGCGAGTAGAGTTTGATTGGCAGGAGCTGGACGAATACGGCAGTTAGCAGTAAAGTGGTCGTAGACGTTGCAGTGAGCACAGAAGCGGCACTGAATAGCAGTCGGGTGATGATAGGTGCAAGTAGGGCAGAGTGGGTGTGGTCCAGTGTATGCACGCTTTGCAGGCGGTGCATTGGTCACAGGCGCCGCTACTTGACGCTGTTGGGCAGGTATAGCTTGGATCGGTGCAGCAGTAATCGCACAGTTCTTGTTGGTGGAGCTGTTCTTTCTCTTGTTGCTTGACGAGGTGGTTTCGGTAGCTGGTGCAACAGTAGTGGCTTGATGCAGATGCTTGGAGGTCTTATCCCACACCCCAGCCTTGACCCTTTTGTCATTGATTTCAGCGGCCAGCAGATAGGTTTCCTCGATCGTGGTAGTCTTAGCCGCTTGTACGAAATCAGCGACGCAGTCGGGCAAAGCTCGGATGTACTTCTTGATGGTCATCTCAGGAGTTTTGACCTGGTCAGGACAGATAATGCTGAGCTGTTTGAAGCGAGCAGTAAGGCCAGCATTGTCTCCATCCTTCTGGTGTATGTGCCAAAATTCATCTTCAAGCTTTTGACGCTCGTGAGGAGGGCAGAATTCCTCTAGCATGACCTCCTTGAGTTCATCCCACGACAAACCGTAAGCTGCATCATTCCCTCTCTTGTTCCTCTCGGCCGTCCACCAGTCCAAAGCACGTGACTGAAAGACGCCGGTAGCGTTCAGAGTTCGAAGGTCATCAGGGCAACCACTTTGTCGCAGAGTAACCTCGATAGAGTCAAACCAGTGGAATAGTGCAGTAGGACCTCCTTCGCCTGTGAATTCTTTCGGCCCACATGACTTGAATTGTTTGAAACTGAAAGGTCTCGCGACAGCTTTAGGACCTCCAGTCCTCGATTCCTCGGATGATTTGCTGGCATTCTCATACACATCACTCACGGCTTTTGCCACACTTTTTGCAATGATCGAAGCAAGACGTTTGTCCCTCCTTTCTCGACGAGAAAGAGTCGTATGGCGGGATCCTGACGACATTGTCTGCAATAGACATCGCCACGGAACTCAACACATGTATTCGAGTCTCACCTCACACGTTTATTACTACTAAAGCTCAGTAACACGTACTATGTAAACGCATATAGTCACAAAGTCACAGAATTGCACAAAATCACATAAGCACATAATCACAGTATTCCTAAACACGTAAGCATAACAGCAAGAATCATATAACTTAATCTCTAAAAGCACATACTAGCATACAAAGCATTCTGACTGCCTCTATCGTCGATTCGTTAGTGATGAGTTGTGTGGGTTTTGTGTTTCAGCAGGAGCAATAGTGTCGGGTCGAAACCAATAATACCTCAAAACGTTAACAAATAACAGAAAAAGTGCATAAAATTTTCATAAAGATCGATAAATCAAAAGTAGATTGTCTGCGGCTAATAGACTTCGACTAACCAAAGTGGCTCGACTATTCGCAAGGATCCTGCACAATTACCTCCAGGACTATGCCTTTGCCTCGATTCTTGGGCGTTGGCGCAATTCCCATTGGTTATATTGTGTCTTTGGATCGTTGGAGTCCATCGAACTTTGGCGGGAGTTTTTTGTATAAAGCGGGGCGAGTCGTCAAGGTTAGGGTTTCACCCCTATCTTGCAACTTCCGTCCTCGTTTTTGATAAAACAAATTGAGGAGATTATTCATCAAAATATGGATTTCACTCCTGATTTGGTATGATTCTCCTCGTTTGTAGCTAAAACGCAAGTTGATTAGGCAATTTTAGTCGAGAGTTTGCGGTTTTCACACCTATTCTCAGCCTCATTGCCTGTTCACAACTTGGATAAATTTGTAATCGTATTCATCGACGATATACTAATTTACTCCAAAAATCAAGAAGAACATTGCAAACACTTGCATGCACTCTTAACCTTGTTAAGAAAGGAAAAGCTTTATGCAAAATTCTCAAAGTGTGAATTTTGGTTAAAGGAAGTGCAATTTTTAGGTCACATGGTGAATCATGAAGGAATTCACGTAGATCCTGCTAAAATAGAAGCAATTACCAAATGGAAGGTCCCACAAACAGCTATGGAAATTAGAAGTTTTCTAGGCTTAGCCGGATACTACAGAAGATTTATTAAGGATTTCTCTAAGATAGCTGTACCTTTGACTAAGTTAACCTGTAAAGCCACTAAGTTTGAATGGGGACATAGGCAAGAAGAAGCTTTTAAGATTTTAAAGCAACGATTGACGAATGCTCCAATTTTAGCATTGCCCGAAGGAACAGAAGATTTTGAAGTATACTGTGATGCTTCAAAATTAGGATACGGATGTGTATTGATGCAACGCAAGAAGGTAATTGCGTATGCTTCCCGGCAGTTGAAAAAGCATGAAGAAAATTATACGACTCATGACTTAGAATTAGGAGCCATAATTTTTGCCTTGAAAATTTGGAGACATTATCTGTACGGAAGTAAGTTTACTGTCTATACAGATCATAAAAGTTTAAGGTATATATTTGGGCAGAAAGAATTAAATATGAGGCAAAGAAGATGGATGGAAATTCTAAGCGATTACGACTGTGATATCCAATATCACGAAGGAAAGGCAAACGTAGTTGCAGATGCCTTAAGTCGTAAGTATCATGAAAAACAACGACGAGTTCGTGCTCTTAGATTAAATCTACAAGTAGATTTAATAGAACAATTAAAGAACATTCAAGAAACAGCAATCAAGGACGATGCTGAAGGAATGAAAGGTTATATAAAAGAACTAGAGCAAGGAAATGATGGAATTTGGAGATTCCACAAGAAAAGAATTTGGGTACCTAAACAAGGAGAGTTAAGAAATAAGATATTAGAAGAATCTCATAAATCTAGGTATACTATGCACCCTGGAAACAATAAGATGTACCAAGATTTAAGAAAGAATTTCTGGTGGATAGGAATGAAGAAAGATATAGCAAAATATGTATCTAAGTGTCTTACTTGTTCACAAGTTAAGGCAGAACACCAGAAACCCTCAGGTTTACTACAACAATTGGAAATGCCTGTATGGAAATGGGAACTCATAACAATGGATTTTGTTACTAAGTTACCCAAGACCAGAAAAGGTAATGATGCGATTTGGGTAATTGTAGATCGATTAACCAAATCAGCTCATTTTCTACAAATGAAGGAAACCTTTAGTATGGAAAGGTTAGCCAAGTTGTACGTAGACGAAGTAGTATCTTTACATGGAGTCCCACTCTCCATTGTATCAGATAGAGATAGTCGTTTCACTTCCCATTTCTGGAAAAGTTTCCAGCAAGCAATGGGAACTCGACTAAATTTAAGCACTGCATATCATCCTCAAACAAACGGACAAAGTGAAAGGGCAATACAAACCCTGGAAGACATGCTCCGAGCATGTGTAATTGATTTTGGTGGATGTTGGGATGATCATTTACCATTAATTGAATTCTCCTATAACAATAGTTATCATTCAAGTATTGAAACTGCTCCATTTGAGGCACTTTATGGAAGAAAGTGTAGAACTCCAGTTTGTTGGGCAGAAATAGGAGAAAGTCAATTGTCAGGGCCTGAAATAGTGCAAGAGACAACCGACAAGATTACTCAAATCAAGGAAAGGTTGAAGACAGCCCGAGATCGCCAGAAGAGTTATGCAGATAATCGACGCAAACCAATAGAATTCCAAGTAGGAGATAAAGTACTATTAAAAGTTTCTCCTTGGAAAGGAGTAGTTAGATTTGGAAAGAAAGGAAAGCTAAGTCCAAGGTACGTAGGACCATTTTCAGTGATCCAACGTATAGGATTAGTTGCTTATCGTTTACAACTACCAGAAGAATTAGCTGGAGTACATGATGTATTTCATGTATCCAATCTCAAGAAATGTTTATCAGATGAATCTTTGGTAGTACCTCTTCAAGAAATAGAGGTAAACGAAAAGCTGAAATTTGTAGAGAAACCTCTTCAAATTGAGGATCGAAAGATCAAATTTCTCAAACATAAAAGACTAGTTTTAGTCAAAGTTAGATGGGATTCAAAAAGAGGAGCTGAATACACTTGGGAGCTGGAATCAGAAATGAAGAAAAAGTATCCTCATTTATTCCGGTAAATCTCGAGGACGAGATTTTTATTAAGGTGGGAAGAATGTAACAACTCTCATTAAAAGTCCTAGTTATTATTTTAATTTGATCAATAGGAAACCCTAATTGAGAAACCCAAGTAATTCTGAACAAACCCTGAAATTTTCATAATTTTCAGAATCAGGATTAGGGCCCCTAAAACTCAAAGGGGGTAAACCCTAGTTGATAATTATCCTTTAAAATTCGTTGTAAAATTCAGAAAATTCGAATGTACTGACTCAGCATAGCTAGTCCCAAACGTGGCTAGTCTATAAGCCTATTTTTTTACCCATACGATGCGCAGGCTATATATGGCCTACGATGCGCAGCCAGGTTAAAACCCCATACGATGCGTAGGGGATGTTTGGCCTACGATGCGCAGGGCTTCTCAAAATTTGGCTATAAATAGCAGACATTGGGACTTGAAATTTGGCTTATGATCGACGAAGGAATTCGTTCCAGAAATCGAATTTACGTTCTGTATACTACAATTAACACACACAGTGCACTAATCGACGCCACAATCAGGGTAATAACTCGATCGCTATTACGATTCAACGTCCGATCGATTATAACTATCCAACGATTGTTTAAGTGCCGCTCAAATTGAGATTATACTTTATTAATTCATTGTGATTTCGACTTGAATGTTTGAGTACTGCTCGAATTCGGACTATACTCTGTCATTCGTTGTGAATCCACTGAATTGTTAAGTATTGCACTAATAAATTGTTGTGAAGGTTTAATCTCGTGAATTATCGTAACTGTTGTATTAGTTACTAACCGATTGTGTGTGCATTGTTAATTAAATTAGGTTAATCAAGGCTAATCAGTAGGCTTATATTCTGCTCGTTAAATCTACAATGTGAGTCATTCTCTTTTTATCAAAATACTTTTCAAAAGCATGTTTTTATCAAAATTATAGTTACAGGGATTAAGTCTTTGTTATCTGAAATTACTGCCAGTATGTGGGGGGATGTGCACATAGCTACTAATTATTTATCACTTGGGGTGAAAGGACCCTACAAGTGATATGTCCACAGTCACAGTCCGGTAAAGTGACAACTGGATCAGTTAATTTAAAAGATGAGGCAATTGTAATCGCTCTTAATACTGTACATTATAATAAACAGGATGTTTTACTAAATAGAATGATTCACTCAGTATTTCCCTGCTGACAAAACCTTTTTCAAACATGTTTCAGGTGATCTGTTGTGAGCAAAGGAAAAGTGCCGAGTAGCACTGCAAGCTTAGAAAGTGGCTCAATGTAAATAAATAAAGAAACATGTTTTAAAGAAATAAAGGATTTCCTAGTGAAATCAAGTATTTGTAAATTATGGGAATTATCCCTATATAATATATAAACGAGCAGTTTTATTAATAATTGATCCTGTTTAAAAAGTCTTCCGCTGTCGCTAAATTAAATACCACGGGATTTCCTGCCTCGCGGCTCTGGACTGGGTCAAACCGGGGCCAAGGGCCGTGACAGGAAAATGTGGTATCAGAGCCACTGATTTAAGCTTACTATTAATTTTAGCCTATTAAATTAATTAGGAAATTTAATTGCTATTCTGTGGAAATATGTTTTATTAACTGATTAATTGTTGAGTTACAGTATGGGTAAACACAAGATTTCTGCTATCTACCACAAATTAGATACTGCACCCACAAGAAAAGGAACCTCTTCCTCCAAACACCCAGCAGATCTAGATGAAGGGATTTTTGTCCGTAAAGCAAATTATGAAAACCCTCTCACCCAAGATAAAAGAAATTTGATTCTTAAAAAGGGACAAGAGAAAATAAAGAAAACCCAAGCCAAGAAAGTGAGGTTTAATCCAGAAATCCAAGAATTAGGCAATAAGTCACCTTGGGAAGATACCTTAGATGAAAAATGGGCAAACCTTTATATGCTAGCTACCGTAGCAGAAAATGCAAATCTCTAAATTTTAAAATATGGTCTAGTAGAAAAGTAATACCCAGTAAATAAATAAATTATAGTGTGGTCACTTCCCTGTAGTCTTTTGTACAAATCCGTATGCAATAAACTTAATGTTTATTTGTTAAACTTTGTTCCAAAGTTTTAACTTAGCATTTTTGTGCATTTTGCATATATGCTGTCCAGCATGACTGAGATATCAGAAGCATTTCAGAATCTCAACCTCTACCCAGTACCAATTGAAGTCTCCCACGACTTTACTGGTTATATTGCTGACATAGAGGAACCCGTGGAATTCCAAGCTCCACCGCTGGAAAAAGCAAAACTTAAAAAGAAGAGAAGATATGTAGGATGGAGAAAAGTACGCAGAAGAAAGCCAGCTACTAGGAAACTCCCTAAAATAGGAAACCCTATAGATAAAGGGAAAGGAATCGAAATCGGAGAAAGCTCAAATCCAGCAGAGATAGAGATCAGGAACGATTATAAACAAAAAGGAATAGAAATTTGAGAGAATTCTAGACAAGCTGAAGAAATCACATTTCAAGACGAAATCGACCGTCTACTGGCAAATTGTGATGTCATTAGCCCTATCCATAATAATCTATATCCTTACCTAGAAACCCAACTTCCTATTAATCTGGAACCAGCTATTCCAGATCCACTGATCCACACTCGACCCTTAGGTCAAATGGAAGAATGGTGGACAAATGACTGGCAATTCGAAAATATTGTCAACAGTCCTTATTCTTTCCTTCCACAGTGGGAACCAGATCCTATCCCCAATCCTCCAATGAGTAACGAAAACTTAGCCGAACTCCGTCAGTACAGTGAAGAACTGATAAATACAGGAAATAGGATTAGGGATATGGCCATATGGGAGAAAGGATTACCTGGAAGTACGACGAAAGGGAACGTCGTTACTAAACTGCATGTGACCAAAGAATAGTGGGATTAGGAAGAATGCCTGTATATTAATAATAATAATTAAATATAACTCTGTAAAATGGGAAATAAAACCTTGTAAGATAAACTGTGTGTATGGATGCCTATCTAATATATATAAAGTAAAATAGAAGTCGAAACATCGACAATTTTGGATATATATCTGTGTTACCAGATTTTATGTGCTTCTGTGAAATTGTTTTATTCATCATTGGATACTAATAGTATCTTTATAATAATTATCAAATGGAAAATGCTAACAACGAACCAATAAATGAGGTTAATCAGTCAGAGCAACATCCAGGAGATCAATATATGACTAGACAAGATATTGAGAATATTGTTGCTCAAGGGATAGCTAATGCTATTCCAGTATTCGTTGCTGCTGTTAAAAATCCAGTAAAACCGCAACAAATCATTCCTAGTAAACGTACTCAGGAAGATAATTTTAGTCATAGTGTAAATGGAGGCAGCAATCATGATGATAATAATCTACGACAGGCTCCACCTCCTAAGAAAATGAAAGCCGCAACACCTGGTTGCACTTTCAAAGAATTCCTTGCTTGCAAACCTGCTGAATTTGCAGGTAATGAAGGAGCAACTGCAGTACTGCGTTGGTTAGAGAAAACCGAAGCAGTAATTGCAATAAGTAAGTGTTCAGAAGAAGATCAGGTGATGTATGCATCAAATTTATTCAAAGAAGGAGCATTAGAATGGTGGAATACGGTGCTACAAGCAAAAGGAAGAAGGATGGCTTATGCCATGAAATGGGAAGAATTCAAGAATCTTGTAGAAAGGAAATATTGTCCTGAATATGAAAAGGAACAACTGGCAAATAAGTTCCTAAATCATCGTATGATAGGAGTAGAGTGTCGCGGTTATACTTCGACATTCTTTGAATATGCACGAGTGGTACCTACACTGGCTTCGCCAGAACCGGTACTCATTTCTCGCTACATATGGGGATTAATTAGTGAAATCCGCAATATTGTTAAAGCTGCGAGACCTCGCACTATTGACGATGCTGTGGAATTAGCTAATACCCTAACTGATGAACTGGTGCGAACAAGAGAAGAAGACAGAAAGAAGGAATTGGCTCAAAAGATTACCCAAGGATTTCGTGTGGGTAATGATAATAATCGATTCAAGAAAAGAGGAACCGGGCAATCCTCAGTACCTCCGTATTGTAGAAATTGCAAAAAGAAGCATTTTGGAAGATGCAAGGGATATTGCAATTTTTGCAAAATTCCAGGACATCAAGAGGAGAATTGCAGGAAGAAATCCCTAATCTACTACAACTGTGGCGAAATAGGTCATTTTCGAACCGAATGTCCTAAATTGACAAAACCCGCAGACAATAAAGGCAAACCAGCTGATGGAACAACAAAGAAGAATGCCCGAGCATTTCAGCTAACTACTCAAGAAGCTGAACTCATTCCTGACGTCATAGCCGGTACGTTCTTGGTCCACGACGTTTATGCAAAAGTATTATTTGACTCTGGTGCAAACCAAAGTTTTATCAATACTTCATTTTGCCAAGCTCTTAGTTTACCTTTAACCACCCTTAGGAAATTTTTTACAGTCGAAACGGCAAACGGAAATTCTGTTAACATAGATAAGGTTTTGCAAGAAGGTAAGATAGAACTGTTAGGTCATAAGTTTTCTGCAAACCTGTTACCTATGAAGTTAGCCGGATTCGATGTCGTGTTAGGAATGGATTGGTTAATAGCCAACCATGCTCGAATCCTTTGTGACAAGAATTCCGTAGAAATCCGTACTCCCACAGGAGAGGTAATTTTAATTACCGGAGATAAACCACGAAAGCCACTAAAGTTCATATCAGTAATGAAAGTTGCTAGTTATGAACGAAAGCAAGGAATAGTGTATATGATTTCCGTAATCATTAACACTAAAAGTAAGGAACTTTCGGACATCCCTATAGTTTCAGAATACCCAGACATCTTTCCAGAAGATTTACCTGGGTTACCACCAGATAGGGAAGTAGAGTTTAGAATTCATCTAATTCCAGGTACTACACCAATAGCTAAGGCACCTTATCGATTAGCACCCACCGAAATGCTGGAATTGAAAAGGCAATTAGATGAATTATTAACCAAAGGATTTATACAACCTAGTTCATCCCCTTGGGGAGCACCAGTGTTGTTTGTGAAAAAGAAAGATGGATCGATGAGAATATGTATCGATTATAGAGAACTAAATAAAGTTACAATTAAGAATCGATACCCATTACCTAGGATTGATGATCTTTTTGATTAACTTCAAGGTGTTAGGTATTTTTCTAAGATAGATTTAAGATCTGGATATCACCAGTTAAAAGTAGAAGAGGAAGACATACCTAAAACTGCTTTCAGAACTAGGTATGGCCATTATGAGTTTACAGTCATGCCCTTTGGACTAACAAATGCCCCAGCAGCATTTATGGACATGATGAATAGGATTTGTAAACCATACTTGGATAAATTTGTAATCGTATTCATCGACGATATACTAATTTACTCCAAAAATCAAGAAGAACATTGCAAACACTTGCATGCACTCTTAACCTTGTTAAGAAAGGAAAAGCTTTATGCAAAATTCTCAAAGTGTGAATTTTGGTTAAAGGAAGTGCAATTTTTAGGTCACATGGTGAATCATGAAGGAATTCACGTAGATCCTGCTAAAATAGAAGCAATTACCAAATGGAAGGTCCCACAAACAGCTATGGAAATTAGAAGTTTTCTAGGCTTAGCCGGATACTACAGAAGATTTATTAAGGATTTCTCTAAGATAGCTGTACCTTTGACTAAGTTAACCTGTAAAGCCACTAAGTTTGAATGGGGACATAGGCAAGAAGAAGCTTTTAAGATTTTAAAGCAACGATTGACGAATGCTCCAATTTTAGCATTGCCCGAAGGAACAGAAGATTTTGAAGTATACTGTGATGCTTCAAAATTAGGATACGGATGTGTATTGATGCAACGCAAGAAGGTAATTGCGTATGCTTCCCGGCAGTTGAAAAAGCATGAAGAAAATTATACGACTCATGACTTAGAATTAGGAGCCATAATTTTTGCCTTGAAAATTTGGAGACATTATCTGTACGGAAGTAAGTTTACTGTCTATACAGATCATAAAAGTTTAAGGTATATATTTGGGCAGAAAGAATTAAATATGAGGCAAAGAAGATGGATGGAAATTCTAAGCGATTACGACTGTGATATCCAATATCACGAAGGAAAGGCAAACGTAGTTGCAGATGCCTTAAGTCGTAAGTATCATGAAAAACAACGACGAGTTCGTGCTCTTAGATTAAATCTACAAGTAGATTTAATAGAACAATTAAAGAACATTCAAGAAACAGCAATCAAGGACGATGCTGAAGGAATGAAAGGTTATATAAAAGAACTAGAGCAAGGAAATGATGGAATTTGGAGATTCCACAAGAAAAGAATTTGGGTACCTAAACAAGGAGAGTTAAGAAATAAGATATTAGAAGAATCTCATAAATCTAGGTATACTATGCACCCTGGAAACAATAAGATGTACCAAGATTTAAGAAAGAATTTCTGGTGGATAGGAATGAAGAAAGATATAGCAAAATATGTATCTAAGTGTCTTACTTGTTCACAAGTTAAGGCAGAACACCAGAAACCCTCAGGTTTACTACAACAATTGGAAATGCCTGTATGGAAATGGGAACTCATAACAATGGATTTTGTTACTAAGTTACCCAAGACCAGAAAAGGTAATGATGCGATTTGGGTAATTGTAGATCGATTAACCAAATCAGCTCATTTTCTACAAATGAAGGAAACCTTTAGTATGGAAAGGTTAGCCAAGTTGTACGTAGACGAAGTAGTATCTTTACATGGAGTCCCACTCTCCATTGTATCAGATAGAGATAGTCGTTTCACTTCCCATTTCTGGAAAAGTTTCCAGCAAGCAATGGGAACTCGACTAAATTTAAGCACTGCATATCATCCTCAAACAAACGGACAAAGTGAAAGGGCAATACAAACCCTGGAAGACATGCTCCGAGCATGTGTAATTGATTTTGGTGGATGTTGGGATGATCATTTACCATTAATTGAATTCTCCTATAACAATAGTTATCATTCAAGTATTGAAACTGCTCCATTTGAGGCACTTTATGGAAGAAAGTGTAGAACTCCAGTTTGTTGGGCAGAAATAGGAGAAAGTCAATTGTCAGGGCCTGAAATAGTGCAAGAGACAACCGACAAGATTACTCAAATCAAGGAAAGGTTGAAGACAGCCCGAGATCGCCAGAAGAGTTATGCAGATAATCGACGCAAACCAATAGAATTCCAAGTAGGAGATAAAGTACTATTAAAAGTTTCTCCTTGGAAAGGAGTAGTTAGATTTGGAAAGAAAGGAAAGCTAAGTCCAAGGTACGTAGGACCATTTTCAGTGATCCAACGTATAGGATTAGTTGCTTATCGTTTACAACTACCAGAAGAATTAGCTGGAGTACATGATGTATTTCATGTATCCAATCTCAAGAAATGTTTATCAGATGAATCTTTGGTAGTACCTCTTCAAGAAATAGAGGTAAACGAAAAGCTGAAATTTGTAGAGAAACCTCTTCAAATTGAGGATCGAAAGATCAAATTTCTCAAACATAAAAGACTAGTTTTAGTCAAAGTTAGATGGGATTCAAAAAGAGGAGCTGAATACACTTGGGAGCTGGAATCAGAAATGAAGAAAAGGTATCCTCATTTATTCCGGTAAATCTCGAGGACGAGATTTTTATTAAGGTGGGAAGAATGTAACAACTCTCATTAAAAGTCCTAGTTATTATTTTAATTTGATCAATAGGAAACCCTAATTGAGAAACCCAAGTAATTCTGAACAAACCCTGAAATTTTCATAATTTTCAGAATCAGGATTAGGGCCCCTAAAACTCAAAGGGGGTAAACCCTAGTTGATAATTATCCTTTAAAATTCGTTGTAAAATTCAGAAAATTCGAATGTACTGACTCAGCATAGCTAGTCCCAAACGTGGCTAGTCTATAAGCCTATTTTTTTACCCATACGATGCGCAGGCTATATATGGCCTACGATGCGCAGCCAGGTTAAAACCCCATACGATGCGTAGGGGATGTTTGGCCTACGATGCGCAGGGCTTCTCAAAATTTGGCTATAAATAGCAGACATTGGGACTTGAAATTTGGCTTATGATCGACGAAGGAATTCGTTCCAGAAATCGAATTTACGTTCTGTATACTACAATTAACACACACAGTGCACTAATCGACGCCACAATCAGGGTAATAACTCGATCGCTATTACGATTCAACGTCCGATCGATTATAACTATCCAACGATTGTTTAAGTGCCGCTCAAATTGAGATTATACTTTATTAATTCATTGTGATTTCGACTTGAATGTTTGAGTACTGCTCGAATTCGGACTATACTCTGTCATTCGTTGTGAATCCACTGAATTGTTAAGTATTGCACTAATAAATTGTTGTGAAGGTTTAATCTCGTGAATTATCGTAACTGTTGTATTAGTTACTAACCGATTGTGTGTGCATTGTTAATTAAATTAGGTTAATCAAGGCTAATCAGTAGGCTTATATTCTGCTCGTTAAATCTACAATGTGAGTCATTCTCTTTTTATCAAAATACTTTTCAAAAGCATGTTTTTATCAAAATTATAGTTACAGGGATTAAGTCTTTGTTATCTGAAATTACTGCCAGTATGTGGGGGGATGTGCACATAGCTACTAATTATTTATCACTTGGGGTGAAAGGACCCTACAAGTGATATGTCCACAGTCACAGTCCGGTAAAGTGACAACTGGATCAGTTAATTTAAAAGATGAGGCAATTGTAATCGCTCTTAATACTGTACATTATAATAAACAGGATGTTTTACTAAATAGAATGATTCACTCAGTATTTCCCTGCTGACAAAACCTTTTTCAAACATGTTTCAGGTGATCTGTTGTGAGCAAAGGAAAAGTGCCGAGTAGCACTGCAAGCTTAGAAAGTGGCTCAATGTAAATAAATAAAGAAACATGTTTTAAAGAAATAAAGGATTTCCTAGTGAAATCAAGTATTTGTAAATTATGGGAATTATCCCTATATAATATATAAACGAGCAGTTTTATTAATAATTGATCCTGTTTAAAAAGTCTTCCGCTGTCGCTAAATTAAATACCACGGGATTTCCTGCCTCGCGGCTCTGGACTGGGTCAAACCGGGGCCAAGGGCCGTGACATCAATACATAAAATGTAAAGGTGAGCATACAAGTTTGATAATAGCATATATAGAGTTCGAATTCGTTTACGCGTAACCAGCACGTACACATGGTGAAATGAAGCACGTTAGTTATCGACATAGATCCATCGATACCAATGACTGCGGGTTGACTGCCCGAGGCAGTTCGCAATACATGATTACCACCGTAATCCATGCAAGTAAAAGATCCTTAACAACCCCCGTGTGAACGGGTGCTGAGTCCAAACTATAGTACTATCGTTGCTAAGGCAGGTAGACAGCATTCCATGTGTAAACATAACAAACAAGCATTCATAAGCCACGTATAACATGCATTAATGGTTTAGCGTTAAAATAGCTTGAGTAGTGTGATAGTTGTAGCTTGAATAGTTGTAACGTATGTAACACCCAAAAGTGCTAAAGCAAAAAGGGTTCGAGTATACTCACAACGATATGGATTGAAGGGAGCGATTTACAGCGAGTACGGTTAGCCTGAATAGATTCGATAACGTAACGATAAGTGGCGCGTAAAACAGTACAAGTGAGGGTGGTTAGGATGGCTGATCGTGCGGATCAGCTATCCGTGAGTAGAAGTCATCCGTGCGCATGACCTATCCGTGCGGATGGTGATGCGTGCGGATGGTGATCCATCCGGATAAGCTATCCGTGCGTACGACTGTCCGTGCGGATGGTAATCCGTGCGGATTAGTTGTGCGTGCGGATGACTTATCCGTACGGGCAAGTTGTTTGTGTGGAAAAACGTCCAAGTGGATTGTTTCTTCCTAAGTTAAGGATGTGTTTGTGTATGATGGCTTGTGCTTTGAAGTTTTCGTTGTAGCATTTAGAAAACACATGAGTGTTTCTACCTTTCAAGCCGGTCGCGCGGACGACAATCCATGCGTATGGTAGTCCGTGCGGGTAATGGCAATCCGTGCGGACAGCCTGTGCGTGCGGATGGTAATCCGTGCGTACGACGTGTCCGTGCGGATGACCACTGTTTGAATTTTAGTTGAAGGCCTTAGTATCTCATGATCCGAAGAGTAATCCTTTCAGAGGTCGTCTGTCCGGATTGTTCATTCGTCGATACTCAAACCTTGTTTGGAAAGTGGGTCCCAAGGGTAGCTCGTCCGGGTGACAACTCGTCCGGATGTCCTGTGCGTGCGGATGGTAATCCGTGCGCACAGCCTGTCCGTGCGGACAGCTTGTCCGTGCGGACAGCTAGTCCGTGCGGACAACTGGTCTGGTTGTTCCGTTCGTCTACACTTGGTTTCTGTTGTCGTTTATCGAGACGTTCTGATCACGTGTCAACCACTTGGAATGGTATTCTCACCCGCGTGACTAGACCGGCCAGGAACCACCCTAACTCGGCCTGTTGGCGACTCAGAACGGTAGTTCCGGTTGACCCCGAAATCAGGTGTCTTGCGGTAGAATTTCAGATCTAGGACTAGTGCATCACTATTATCGAGTAGAGACTAGAACCGATCAGATTCGTACCGATTTTAAGGGAAAAAGAAAGAGAGAACTTAGGTTTGTTTCTTTCAACTCTTTTATCCTTAGAAAAGTTTAGATCTAGGTGAAGTTATTGTGAAATCTTGTAGAAATCGTTTAGATCTGAGTTATTCTTGGTGGAATGAGGTCAAGCTTGAAGTTCATGGGAACTTCATGATGACGTCACTCGAGAATACCCCAAATCCGGATGATTTCATGGTTAAAAGTGAAGATTTGAAAGATGGAAATGTGTAGAATCGTGTAGTGATCAAAGATGTACAAGAATTAGTGCAAGATCTTACCTGGATTGAGAGAAATCTGAGAAAAAGTGAAGAATGCGTGTGGTTCGGACGTCAATTGCCAAAAGTGGAAAAAGTGGAGAGTGACTCGTGTATTTATAGGATGCCAAAAAGGGAAAGGGGTTAGCCGTGCGCATGGCACGTACCCGGGTAGGCTATCCGCGCGGACTGGTCATCCGTGCGGATTGGCAATCCGTGCGGATGCCGCCTGCTTTGGTGTGTTCGGCGCGATGTTGCTTCGGTTTCGATTTGCGAGCGATTCGATAGGGTTTCCTAGTCAAATTACTTTCAGTCCCAACTACTTCTTATAGGGTTCGACTTGGAATTTGGGTTCGGGTTCGTTTACATTCGAGTTGGACTTCGAGTTCGATTGAGTTCGCTTGATTATCACAACATAACATAACATAAAATAAGCATGCACAGGTAACACGTAAGGCACACACACACGCATAAATGGCAAGTAAAATACATAGCTCGAGTTACGGTTTGATGTCGATTTGATTAGCATAGCTTGATTAACTTTATCGCATTGTTACTTCCTATCCTTCACAGTCGTAGGTCGATTGAAATGCGATTAGCATAATTCGATTATTGCAATGTACGACATTTACTCCACATAATATTATTAAAATAGAAACGTTTCTACGAGTCAAGTTGCGCGAAATCGGTCGTTGACTTTGACTTTCACTCGTGAAAACACGGGGTGTTACAGATACTATTCCCTGCCATGTTCTTTGTATATGTTGAAAATATATGAAACTAATGGACCTTTACTAAACCGAAAAGGATAAGGGAACAAAAAGAAATTAAAGTTTTGTTAGCAAGACCAGAGGGTATGGGGGCCGGCTTAGGCCCGGCCTGGCCCATCGTCGGTCCCCCACACGGCCCCCCTCGGACCGACGCGTCCTTTTCGACTCCCACTCGACGATGTTCACGGGCCTCTACTTCAAATATATAGCCGTTGTAACGGCTCTATTATTAAATAAAAAAAAACTTTTTAACTTTAAATAAATACCCCTCATCTCATCCATTTTTATACCATTTTCTTAATACTTCTCCCATTCTCATCCACTTTTATAAAAAAAAAAACTCTCCATCTTTTTTATACAATCATGAATCCATTCAACCCGAACAACCCCAACCCGAACCAACCTAACTTTTTTTTCGAGTCCCGCTTACACTCCGACTATGGATCCTTCATGGGTGTCTCCACAATTTACGTTTTCGGGTTTCCAACAATCACCCAACTCCTTCACACAAATGTCCCAAGTTCAACAAATGCAATAATACCAAACACTCCAACAATTCATGCAACGCAACTCGGTTGAACAATTCCAATCGCAACCGCCAACTTCCCAACCGCAACCCCCGGTACTTGACGATGATGATGAAGAAGTCGTCCCCGAATCGCCACCTAAAGAGCTCAAGCGCAAAAAAAAAAACACGGGGAAGGGGAAGGCGATTGAAACCGAACCCGAAACCGCGCCAAAAAGCGGTTCAAGAGCAAAGCCGAGACAGTGGACAAAAGTAGAGGAGGAGGCACTAGCAAATGTTTTTGTTAAGTCCTCAACTTGCCCGATTGTCGATATGAACCAAAGTTTATTTTTTTTAATTTAAATTTAAAAAGATTTATTTTTTACTTTTACTAATGCATTTTTTTTAAATTTAGGGAACAATCAAACGGGTACTAGTTTTTGGAAGGCGGCAACGGATAGATTTAACGGGATTATGGGGCAAGGCCCGATACGTGATATCGATTCCGTCTCGGGCAAGTGGCGTAAAATGAACAAGACCGTCAATGAATTTTGCGGGTATTATAACCAAATTTACACTAATCCTCCTAGTGGGAGTAACGACGAGGACATTCTTAACCTTGCTTTGGCTAAGTGGGACTCTTAAAATTCAATGCCTTTCCCGCACCTCCGAGCATGGAACGTTTTAAAGAAAGAAAACAAATGGAAGCCGGTTCCAAATGAGGTCGCAACCGCCAAACGGAGTAAAACTTCCGAGTCCGGAAGTTATAGTGCGGGAGGCTCCACTGCTCGTTGTCAAATCGACATAAACGACGACCCGATATATGACGAGGATGTGTTGCCCGTTCACGAGTCGGAACGTCCCCCCGGAAGGGACAAATCAAAAAAAGAGAAGGCCGGAAAGCGAAAAGGGGGCGGCTCGAGTGGAGGGGGCGGCTCGGGTGGAGGGGGCGGCTCGGAGGCGGGTTCGAAAATGGACGAGTTGATATCTGAATTCCGTTCGTTCAAAGAGCTCGCGGCCGAAAAATATAGTCACAAGAAAACCTTGGCGGCCGACTATGCTCGAGCGGAGGATTTTAGGATTATGAGGTTGGATCTCGACTCGGTTCCGGAGGATGAACGTGAGGTTTATCGGAGGATGAAAGAGGAGGTTAAGAAAAAATGGGCGTCGTAGGTTGTTTAGTTTTTTAATCGTAGCGTTATTTTTTTTCGTTTTTATGTTTTCCGTTTCTAGGATTAGTAATTTTTATTTTTAGGAAATGTAAAATTTTTTTATGTTATGAAATGAATTTAATTATGTTGTTTTATGTTTTTATTTTATTTATTTTTTATGAAATTTTTATTAAGTTAACAAAAAAAATTAGAAAATTATAAAATAATTAGGTGGGGTTGGCTCATCCTCCACCCCCCTTAAAATGCAAGGAGGCCCATCCTCCATGGGATGGTGATGTGGCTCCTACGTGGCGGCCCATCCTCATGGGGATGGAGCTCTCCATACCCTCTAGTCTAAAGGTCCATTAGTTTACAATATATGAAAATGTGGGACCACCACTGGTTGTTTTTCAAGTTGGGACCATTGCCGGTCAATGACTAATAGTTAGGATTATTAAAATCCATTATTCCTTTTTATCCTATTTTTAATAGATTCCTTCAATTTTTCTAACAAAATACTATCCTCAAATTTAAATTACGATTGTGCTAGATTAACCTGACCTAACCTGCTTAGCTAAAGGCATTCGTGGGTTCAACCCGAATCTGACCCAAACCCATTCGACTCAACACAAACTTGTGAAGTGTTCGGTTTGTGTTATGCCAGAGATTTACACCACTAATATAATTTGTAATTTGCCATTAAAATCTAGAGTGGACTTGTATCTACTTATAATTTCAGCTATACTGTGAGAAGGAAAGGCTCGAAAATGATCAATTCGAGCAGTTAAAAAGCCTTGTTGATATATTGGGTGCATGTGGTTCAATTAAACGAACAGATAAAAGGTTTGATTCTGCATCATCATCCATTCATAATTTACTAAAAGCATTGTTAAGTACTAGTTACCACATTATATGCGATTTATTAGCCGTTTTAAAGTTATTAGTCGTTTTATTAGACCGTTCATTACACACGATAACTCTCTTGGCTGGGATCTTTACGTGAGGATTGCTACCGAACTCCATTTGAAGAGAATGTTGTGAGATTCTATATACTGTAATAAGTAAATATACATAAACATGGTTCAGTTAGGATTTTATTTTATTTTATTTTGAAAGTAAAATGCCATTTTTCTTACCTGAGGTTTGGCCAGTCTTGTGACTTTCGTCTAAAGGTTTGTTTTTTACGCATCTGGATCCAAAATGTCTGAAATCTTGTCTTTTTCATCCGGCTCGTGAACTCTATCCATTTTTTTCGGTTAAGTTAGTGGTATTTTCGTCTTTTCTGCTAACTTAAAGGGCAATTCAGTCTTTTTCACTTTATGTAATAAGACGGAAAAACCCTTGTCTTAACGGAGAAAAACAGATGGAGTTAACGAACTTGATGAAAATGGCAAGATTTCAAATCTTTTGAATCCAGATGCTGAAAAACAAACCTTTTTGACAAAGGTCGCAAAACAGACCAAACTTCAAGGACAAAAATGGCATTTTACTCTTATTTTTATATAAATGTTTTGTAAGATTTTACTTGTATTCATATGGCTGGAGTTCTAATTGCAATATTGGTTGGGGGATTTGAAGGCATTTCGACTCGCCATAATCCAGAATTCACAACTATAGAGGTAATACATGCATCATTTGACGCCATATCATTGAACACTCACCTATTTTATTCATAACTTTATATTACAACTTTTTTGTATCGGTATATATGTGTGGGTTATCGGGGGGCAAAAGTGAAAGTGCACTAATTTTAACGTTATTTTACTAATTTCGTGAAAATAAAATTAAGCTGAGGACGGTTAATCATGCATCAAGTGGTGGCGTTGGTAGCTGAAAGACAAAAGGGTACATGCACTAATCGGTCTTTGTCCCGATTGCTGAGTGTTATGTGCCTTATGTCCAAGACTTGATGCAAAACTACTATCGAGCCGGGGGTCTCACTTGAAGCAGCCTCTCTATTCCTACGGGATATAGATAAGGTTGTCTACATCTTACCCTCCTCAGACCCTACATTTGCTTTGCTATTGGTGGGATTTACTGAGTATGATGATGATGATATTAAATTGCTTGATTTTCTCTCCTTATTTTAATCTCAATCACCCTCATTAGTTGGCTATATTCATTTACAGAATATTGTGAGCTGTCCATATTTTTAGCTCCTAGAATATTGTGTTTCCTTTTCTTTGTTTTTCGTTTGCCTATTAAGGCTCCTACTGTACCAGCTTTCAATAGCAGAAAAACATACAGAAACAATTCATTTGTTTTGTTTATGGTATCAGAGCAGTGTTTATCATGCTCTATCCATACTAGCCAACCCTAATCGCCAAAACCCAAAGTCGCCATGGCCGGCAACGACACAAACAAAACCGAACCCAAAACCGATGGGAGTTCTTCTGATCACGGTTCTCCCTATTACCTACACCCATCCGATTACCCAAGACAAATGCATGTTAATGATGCATTAACCGATAACAACTATCTTGATTTGGTTCAAGAGATGGAGAATTTCTTGTTTGCCAAGAACAAGATGGGATTCATCGACGGGACCGTCAAGAAGCCTGAAGAGACAAATGCTGATCACTTGGCTTGGAAGCGATGTGATGCAATGATCAAAGGTTGGCTCACCGCGGCCATGGACAAGGAAATTCGAGGAAGCGTCAAGTATGCCAACTCCGCTGCGGAAATCTGGTCGGACCTCCGAGAGAGGTTTGGCAAAGAGAGTGCACCTCGTGCATATGAATTAAAACAATCGATTTCAAACACGAGGCAAGATGGGATGACGGTGTCGGGTTATTACACAAAACTTCGTGGGTTGTGGGATGAAATGCAGTCCTTCCTTCCTACCCCAAAGTGTTCATGTAATGGCTGCACATGTGGTCTTGGAAAATCGCTCAAGGAGCTGCGTGAAAAGGAGCAACTCTACGAGTTTCTCATGGGCTTGGATGGCGAGTTCTCAATTATTAGGACTCAAATCCTTGCCATGAAGCCTATCCCGTCCCTCGGAAACGCGTATCACTTGGTCGCTGAGGATGAGCAACAAAGGTCAATAACCAGTGGAAATAAGAAGGTTAACGAGGCTGCTGCTTTTCAAGCTTCTGTGAAACGAAACACAGGACCAAACAAAGTCACACAGAGGGATGAGAAGCCCACTGGTCACTGTGATTTTTGTGATAGGGACGGACATACACGGGATGGCTGCTTCAAACGGATCGGCTACCCGGAATGGTGGCCGGGGAAGAACAAACGGGAGAAAGGAAGACCGAAGGCAGCATACACTGAAGTTCAAAACAGTCCGGTTGCAGGCCTGACGAAGGAGCAATATGAACAGTTTCTAAAGCACTTTGCTCCAGAGGATAAAGCGACGCAGAATAACACACCACGGTCAGCAAATATGGCAGGTAAACCTTA
This sequence comes from Helianthus tuberosus, assembly GCA_030545235.1. Taxonomy (NCBI): domain Eukaryota; kingdom Viridiplantae; phylum Streptophyta; class Magnoliopsida; order Asterales; family Asteraceae; genus Helianthus; species Helianthus tuberosus. The sequence continues at coordinate 11,653,534 of CM060362.1, forward strand.
TTGTAATGATGAATGGATTGTCGATTCAGGGTGTACGGAACACATAACACCCAGAACCGACATTCTTGAAGGAAGAACCGTCTCAACCAACGAGACACCCGTCACCATCCCAAATGGAGACACCGTACCCGTTGAAGGAAGAGGCAGTCACTTGTTGCCAAACGGAACGAGGGTGCAAGGAGTTTTACATGTCCCGAAATTTAATTATAATCTCCTATCTGTTAGCAAACTTTCAAAAGACTTAAAGTGTGCTATAACTTTTTTTCCCGAATTCTTTGTAATGCAGGGCTTACGTTCGAGGAGATTGATTGGAGCGGGTAAGTGCAAAAATGGTCTATATCAAATGGGAATGATTGGAAGGGGAAGGAAGGCGATGATGGTGACAATGGATACATGGCACAAGAGACTTGGGCATGCCGGTGATGAGAAATTGTCAAAAATAAATTATCTCAGTAATTTTTCTTTTAGAAATAATGGAGATGTTTGTGATTCTTGCGTTAAGTCAAAATTAACAAGAAAACCTTTTCCTATTAGCACCACCAAAACAAATGCTTGTTTTGAGCTATTACATTGCGACATATGGGGAAAATATCGAACGCCCACTCTTTCAAAGGCGAACTATTTTTTGACAGTTGTCGATGATTATAGTAGGGCCGTTTGGGTTTTCCTCCTCAAGCACAAGTATGAGGCAAGCACTTGCTTAATTGATTTTCATAAATTAATTCAAACACAATTTGAAAGAAACGTTAAAAGAATAAGATGCGACAACGGTGGTGAGTTCGTTTCTAATCAAATGCTGAACTTTTATGCCAAACAAGGAATCATCTTGGAAACTTCATGTCCACACACTCCACAACAAAACGGAGTTGTGGAGCGTAAACACCGCCACTTGCTCGAAACGGCTCGAGCACTCAAAATTGAAGCCAATCTCCCAACAAGATTTTGGGGAGAATGTATCTTAACCGCTGCCTATATTATCAATAGGCTACCTTCCAAAGTTATAGAAAACAAGACCCCATAATTATTACATGGGGAGAAACCGAGCTATGATCACATGAGGGTTTTCGGTTGTATGGCTTATTATCGAAACATTGAAGCCATAGGTGACAAGTTTGAAATCAGAGGAAAGCCGAGAGTTTTTATGGGCTATCCCGGGGGCACAAAGGGGTACAAAATCTATGATCCAAATAGTAATAAAATCATAATATCCAGAGACGTAATGTTTGCAGAAAAAATGTTCCCTTTTTCCACAAAAATTAAGTGTGAGGAACTTGAAGAGGAAGACATTTTTCAAATTCCACTTATTGATGAAATTAAGCCCAACGATGGCATGCCCACTGAAGCAAACAAAAGTCAAGTTGAGCAAGAAAGTTTAGGCCTAAATGACCAGGCCACTCACCTCGACAGGCTTTAACAAATGGATGTGGAAGAGTTGGACTTTAATGGCCCAATTGAGCAACAAACTAATCTTGAAGGCCCACAAACTTCACACAATACTGGGCTAAGTAATGGGCTCAACAATTTGAATGAAGGGATTGAGGTCCAAAATGAAAATATTGCACCAACCCGAGAAGCACGCAATAGGTCGAGACCAGCTCGCTTCAACGACTACGACATCCAACTTCCCCCATCTATAGACCATGCACAACCCGACTCCGGTCAACGATCCTCGACGGTATGTCCCCTTGCTAACTTTGTCTCTTATGATAAATTCTCCGACTCACACAAAGCCTTCTTGGCGGCCATCACTTCCAACGATGAGCCAAAGAATTACAAACAAGCCATGCAGGTTCAAGAGTGGAGAGATGCCATGCAAAAGGAAATAAAAGCTCTTGAAGAAAATGGAACATGGACGATAGAAGATTTGCCCGATGGGAAACGACCTATAGACTCAAAATGGGTCTATAAAATAAAGTATAAACCCAATGGCGAAATAGAGCGATACAAAGCAAAGCTCGTTGCAAAGGGCTACACACAAATGGAGGGCATTGACTACCACGACACATTCGCACCGGTGGCCAAGTTGGTCACGGTTAGAAGCCTGCTCGCTATTGCCATCAAGAAAGAATGGACTATTCACCAGCTAGATGTGAATAATGCATTCTTACATGGCGATTTAAGTGAGGAGGTATATATGCGAATTCCACCCGGTTATGACAAAGGGGGAGAAACGAAAGTATGTAGATTGAGAAAATCGCTATATGGTTTGAAACAAGCCTCAAGAAATTGGTACCAAAAGTTTACATCGGCGTTACTCGATCTTGACTTCAAACAGTCCTATGCAGACCATTCGCTATTCATCTACAAAAGGGGAGATGTTTTCGTTGCCGCTCTCATATACGTTGATGACGTGATCATAGTGGGAAACGACCAAAATAAAATACAGGGAACAAAGGACTATCTTGATGACAAATTTAGCATCAAAGACCTTGGGCCACTGAAATACTTCCTTGGAATCGAAGCTGCGCGAACAAAGGATGGGATGGTACTCAGTCAACGAAAGTACACTCTAGATATCTTGGAAGATAGCGGAATGTTGGGGTGTAGACCATGTTCTTTTCCTATGGAGCCGAATCAAAAACTACAACAGGACAATGGAGACACTCGTGTGGATGCTAGCAAGTACAGGAGGCTTGTTGGGAGGTTATTATACCTTCAAGCCACTAGACCGGACCTTGCATATTCGGTAAACATCTTGAGCCAATATGTCTCGGACCCAAGGCAGAGACATTGGGATGCTGTCATGAGAGTCCTCCGGTACCTGAAGGCAACACCAGGACAAGGCATCTTCTTCCCTAAAGAAGGAGGAACAAACTTGGTCACGTATTGCGACGCAGATTGGCTAGGATGTTCCGCTACAAGAAGGTCACGAACCGGGTACCTTTTACTCTTGGGGGGAGCTCCTATTTCTTGGAAATCCAAGAAGCAGTCGGTTGTTTCCCGGTCTTCCGCCGAAGCAGAGTACCGAGCAATGGCAACCACCACAAGTGAAATATTATGGATGCGTTGGCTACTGAAGCATCTTGAAGCTGAGCAAAAAGGACCTACTGCCCTTTATTGTGATAACCAAGCGGCTCGACACATTGCAAATAATCCCGTCTTCCATGAACGGACGAAGCATGTGGAAATGGACTGTTACTTTGTCAAGGAGCGGGTTGAGTCGAAAGAGATCGAACCATTTCATGTTGATACTAAGATGCAAGTGGCAGACCTTTTCACTAAAGCATTGGGATCAAAACAACTCGAATTCCTACTTGACAAGTTGGGCATGCGAAATCTACATGCTCCATCTTGAGGGGGAGTATTAAATTGCTTGATTTTCTCTCCTTATTTTAATCTCAATCACCCTCATTAGTTGGCTATATTCATTTACAGAATATTGTGAGCTTTCCATATTTTTAGCTCCTAGAATATTGTGTTTCCTTTTCTTTGTTTTTCGTTTGCCTATTAAGGCTCCTACTGTACCAGCTTTCAATAGCAGAAAAACATACAGAAACAATTCATTTGTTTTGTTTAGATGATGATGATGTATATGATTATAGCTATTTTATTCATAACAGTATTACATGTATATGATTATAGTGTGTATTATAATTCTTAATATTTAAATCAACGTGTAATAGTATTATATAAATAAAACAATTTATTTGAAACAAATGGACATGTGAAACATGTTGGTAACAAAATTTGGCGCATACATTGAAGTTGCATCATATTTGGTGTAAGCATATGTTTTGTTTATACCAAATTAGGTGTAAAGTTTGGTGCATTCACATTTTCACATTTAAGATGCCCTTATCAGTCACATCTCAACACATAATCTTGCGATTAAACTATTTCGTTTTTAGCTAACCTCGTTGAAAGCAACATATATCCGAATGCTAAGTCGTTAAGTACTGTTTTTCACGCTTTCTTTTTTACTTTTTTCGGTTAATATTTACTACAAAGCAGTTTGACGATTATTGATTTGCACGCAGGGTGTGGAAATTAATCTAGAAAGACCGTGAAAGAGGGAAACAATGCACAATTTAGTTAAAGAAGCTACATGGATTGATGTTAATAAAATTTGGAAATGATTTTGTGACTTTTGTCCAAAGGTATGTTTTTTCGCTCTGGATCCAAAAGGTTTGAAATCTTGTCATTTTCATCCGGGTCGTTAACTCCATCCATTTTTTCCGTTAAGTCAGGGGTATTTCCGTCTTTTTTGTTAACTTAAGAGCGATTCGGTCTTTTTCAAGGGTATTCGGTCTTTTTACATAAAGTGAAAAAGACCGATATGCTCTTGATGAAGATTTTTTAACAGCTTTGGAATATGGGAGGCCACCCGCGTCAGGAATGGTATGTTTCGACGTTATTTTATTCATTTTTTTTTCTTTAAGTTATGATGTTATTCATGGTGTAATTTAGTTCTAGGGGCTTGGGATTGACAGGTTGGTGATGCTTTTGACAAATGTGCTTAAGGTTCAGCACTAATATATATATATTGAAGCGTTGAATTTCAGGTTTGTTTTAGTTTTAAGCAATGATTTGTGATGCTTGTTATTGATATCTTTAATTGGCTAGTAATGGGGGAATTTGTAATTTGAATGAGACCATTTCTTTCAAAGAATATAATTTTGTGTTAGTTTCTAAATTAGTAACATACATTTTCATATTTTATAATATAAAAAAATACAAATAACAAAAGTTAACCGGCTGATTCGGTTTACACGACCAGTTCCAAACCATAATACGATATATATTAATGGCGGCGTGACGACTATGGCGGGTTTTTGGTTGAGTAATTTCACAATATGGAAGGAATATGAAGAATTAATTTAAATTCCAATTCTCATTATTTTCTCTAACAAAATGTTATTATTACTTGAATTTAGATTCGTATGCTTAACACATGATACCGTATAAATTAATGGGATGGGAAGCGGTGGAGGTTGGGGAGACACCCACATGGTTATGTTAAATCCCTAAAATGCCCTTCATCACTGTTCATTCCATTGTGTTATTAATACGTATATAATATAATTCCAATTCTCATTATTTTCTCTAACAAAATGTTATTATTACTTTAACTCAGATTCGTATGCTTAAAACACCCTTTGTGACCAGCTTTCAAGAACATTTAACACATTTTATAGGTTATTGCTTTATATACTAAAATATATAATAAGCAGATATGGTAAATCACATAAGATCCTAACTTTAGGACTATGTTATGATATAATAAATGATGGACAACGTGCTAAAAGCTTACACATCAACATATCATTTAATAAGTTAGAGTCCAATATTAATAATTAATTAATGTCCAATTTAATAAGTAGTGTTAAATCTTATCAAAAAAAATTTAATGGTGAACTTCATGTATAAGGTTGTCACACTCTCTAAATCGGAGAGTCTCGTATTGCCTCACTTTGCCCAGGCTATGTTGTTTTAACCGGGCCCACGTTGGCTTCAAAGTTTGGCTTTTTTGGGCGTTCCCCCGGGAAACCATACCGCAGGCTACCACTTGACAGTCTTTGTGTCACACAAGAGCAGAACTCTTTGGCGTAACACACGGAGGGACGAAAACCCGGTTGGGCTCGGGAATCAAACTGACAACCTCATACAAGGTCTAGTCCAAATCCTTCATTGTCTATATTCATCCGAATATAACAAAAGTAAAAATTGAACTTGAGTCTTAATTAGAAAACCCAAACCTCCTATCAATACGTCACAAGTGAGGGGGCTATCAATTATTTGGATGATGACAGAGGCCTACTAAATTCAAAACAGAAGTCAACTTTCACATGTTTTCTATTTCAAAAATAATTACTACAGGTATGTCGATAGTCAATAGTCAATACTCATCAACTATATCTTTTTTTTTTTAAATACGCGAGTCTATTTTTTTAATCTTTTTATTCATGTATCATCCAAATGAATTATAATGAATAACGTAATTATTATTTAAGGTCTTAAGTTTAAACCATTCTCCCACAGTGATGATTTTCCTTTTTGATGGTGTTCTTAGATAAGCCAAGTCTGGAACGCTAAAATCAGTATAGACGTTGACATCCCGTCTTAGAAAAGCTCATCCGGAGGTTAGAGGTAGTTTCAAACACCGTTAAAAAAAATTATAAGGAATAACAGCCACTTACTTTTAACAAATAATATAAACACTGTTGTTTTTAAAACATGTTTGATTTATAAAAATGAAACAAATACCTCAAATATATTCAATATATCTTATTTTATTAATAGATAAAATAAAAGTAAGTGGTAGGAGGTTTTGGATTCTCTAGTGCAGACCCTAATTCGATTCCCACTTGTGTCACTCTTGGTGGATTAATGTAATGAAGGATTTGAGCTACGTCGTGTACGAGGTTGTCAGTTTGAATCCCAAGCCCACCTGGGTTTCGTCCCACCGTGTGTTACGCTAGAGAGTTCTGCTCTTGTGGTGGCACAACGACTGTCAAGTGTCTGTTATTGTTTCACCGTAGGAACGCTCAAGCCAAAGTCTGAAACCAGCATGAGCTCGGTTAAGGCAACGTACGTAGTCTGACAAAACTAAGGCAACAGAGCTCTCCAATTTAAAAAGTACAATTTCCTAACACAAAAAGTTCGTCGTTAAATAATCATTTTATTCGAAAGATTTAATTCGGCATTTTTAGTTCATTAGTTTCATTATCAACGCTATCAAATTTTCTCTTTTTTAAGTATATTGTATATGTAAAAAGACCATATTATCCCTTATACTTGCTCATAACTTCATTCATTTTTCCATATTCTATTACCAACTTGCCACCAACACTTTGCTTCTATAATTTTAAATACAACAAACCCCTTGAAAACTTCTCATTCACCATCCTCATCACCAATTCACCATCATGGGCCTAGAAATCCTATCAGAAAAACCCCCCTCACCACCACACCCACCACCACCCACCGCCGCCACCACCCGCAAAAAACTAACCCTCATCCCCCTCATCTTCCTAATCTACTTCGAAGTCGCTGGCGGCCCGTACGGCGAAGAACCCGCCGTACAGGCCGCCGGCCCACTTCTAGCCATCTTGGGCTTTTTAATCTTCCCATTCATTTGGAGCATCCCAGAGGCTCTAGTCACAGCTGAACTCTCCACCACCTTTCCAGGCAACGGTGGGTTCGTTATATGGGCCCACAAGGCCTTCGGCCCATTTTGTGGATCCTTAATGGGCTCATGGAAGTTTCTGACAGGAGTTATTAACATTGCAGCTTTTCCAATTCTATGCATTGATTATTTAGAAAAACTTTTTCCTGTTTTTAGTTCAGGTGCACCTAGAACACTAGCAATATTATTGTCTACTGTTTTTTTATCACTCGTGAATTACACGGGGTTGAATATTGTCGGGTTCGCCGCGATCATGCTAGGCGTGATCTCGCTGTTCCCGTTTTTACTCATGTCGGTTATCGCGATACCGCAAATTCGGCCACATAGGTGGATAAGTTTAGGGCAAAAGGGTGTTAGTAAAGATTGGAATTTATTTTTCAACACTTTGTTCTGGAATTTGAATTTTTGGGATACGGTTAGTACGATGGCGGGCGAAGTCGAAAACCCGAAAAAAACGTTCCCGGCGGCACTTTTTTCGTCGGTGATACTCACTTGTTTAGCGTATATAATCCCGTTGATGGCCGTGACGGGAGCTGTGTCGGTCGACCAATCCGAATGGGAATCGGGTTTCATGGCGGTTGCGGCGGAGATGATATCGGGGAAATGGTTAAAAATCTGGATCGAAATCGGGGCGGTTTTATCGGGTATAGGTTTGTTTGAGGCGCAGTTAAGTAGTTGCGCGTATCAAGTTCTTGGTATGTCCGAACTAGGGGTGTTACCGAGGTTTTTTGGGGTGCGGTCCAAGTGGTTCGACACGCCATGGGTGGGGATATTGATATCCACTTTGATCACACTTAGTGTGTCACAAATGGATTTTACGGATATTGTAGCATCCGCGAATTTTATATATAGTTTGGGGATGTTGTTGGAGTTCGCGTCGTTCGTGTGGCTAAGGAGGAAGTTTCCAACGTTGGCGCGGCCTTATAAGGTGCCGCTACGCGTGCCCGGGTTGGTTGTGATGTGTTTGGTGCCCTCAGCATTTTTGGTGGTTATTATGGTTATTGCTACAAAGATTGTGTTTTTGGTTAGTGGGTTGATGACTGTTGGGGCTGTTTTGTGGTATTTTTTGATGAATTATTGCAAGTCAAAGAAGTGGTTTGTGTTTGCAAATGGGGATGAAAATGAAAAGGGGGATGAAACGTTGTCGTCTTGATATTTTTTTCTCTATTTTGTTTGGAGGTGTGGGTTGTGGGGTCATGGTTGGTGGTAAGTTGACTAGCTGGCTCATGGTTGGTGATTAGTTAGAGTGATAGGGTTGGGTTGTACTTGTATCTAGTGTAGGTTTGTTTAGATGAGGTTATTAGTTTTTTTTTTTTTAAGGTGACTTTCTATTTACTGGATCAGTGGTCACCGGGTTCATGTCGAAGACAATCCCCCGTCAGCCCCGCACTCTCGGAGGCGATGTTCGATCGGGCCCCGGCCGGTGCGTAAGCTGACTTCCGCCCGGAAACCATACTGTCCCCACACGAGAGACTCGCTGGGGTAACAGCTGGGTAAAACCGGGTTGCCCTCAAGACCGCACCATGCCTCGGTAGGATACGATCTATCATTGGGACGTCCCCCCCCCCCCCTAAGACCACAAGTGGGAGTCGAACCGGTGACCTCCAAGGAGGTCACTATTAGTTAACCTCAAGTTTGTACAAGTTTACATATTTTAGTTGATCTCAAGTTTGTACAATTTTATTGGATACATCGGAATTGGTTGTGAGTTCAAGTCCTGTAAAACGTAGGTAACGCAGGTGTGATGATTCTATGAACAGAGTAGAGAGTGTGTGTGCGTCGGAAAAAAAAAAGATGCATCACGACTTTATTTAAAAATAAACTTCCAAATGATCATTTTTATCAACTGATTTTGAGAACACAATGTTTTAAAATTCATTTTACATCTATAAACTTCACTCTAGGAAAAACGGTTAGAAAATGGTGCCTCGGTATGAGCTTTTAGTGATTCAATCTTTTTCTTTTGACTAAACTGCCAAAATAGTCACTGAGGTTTGGTCACATTTGCCACTTTAGTCCAAAACTCAAACCTTTTGAATCTAGGTCTCTGTGGTTTCAATTTTATTGTCATTTTCATCCAAAATCAAAATCTTCTTAGATTTTTCAGTTAACATCCAGTTTTTTTTTTTTTTTTCATTTTCCTCCCTTTTAATGAAGGGCAAAATTATCAGATTTTTTAATTTGTTATAATAAAACGTTAAAAACTATTTTGCCATTCATTAAAAGATAGGAAAAAGACAAAAAACTGGATGTTAACTGAAAAATCTGTCTAGATTTTGATTTTGGATGAAAATGACAACAAAATTGATACCACAGTGACTCAGATTTAAAAAGTTTGAGTTTTGGATTAAAGTGTAAAAAATGACCAAATCTCAGGGACCATTTTAGCAGTTTACTCTTTACTTTTTTTTTATTTCATGTAAAAAATTTTGATGATGATGTTTTTTTTTTTTTTTTTGCTCATTTTATCCTTTTTCGTGATTTAAGGTTTCTTACACAATCGTGTTGAAATCACAATTCTAAGTGATTTTAACTTTTTACAAGATAATACTTTGCTCCATGATTTTGTGATAATCATGTGTCTTTCGATGTGATTTTGTTCTTTTGATGCTATCCAACTCATAACATGTTATGTTCTTATTCGTTAAAAGCGAAAGCGTAAAATTAGAAATCAAGATTGACTTGTTATAATCCGTGTGTTTAAAAAACTATACCTAAGTTTACATGGGAATCCAATTCATATGCACAAATGACAAAAGTGAGTATCAAGTACTGTTCCTTACAAGTACATGGCACTATCAATGCTATCATGTGGTTGAATAAATGGTCGTTGCCTTGTTGGTTCAAAACTTATTATTGGAAGAATTTTGATCATGATTGGACCTTTTAAAAGATGGAATATGTTCTTAAATGCACAAGTAGCTTATTCATGACCTTATGCATGGATATCGTTATCGTTATCATTATCGCTTTCAAAAAGTCGAACCTCTCTTGTCTTAGAATTATGTATTATTACGGGCTCATTCTATTCCCATATCCTTAAATTCTTATTCACGCACCCTTTTCACTTTATCTCTCTCTCTATATATATATATATGTCTATGTATATATAGAGAGAGATAGAGAAGAGGAGTGTGTGAATATTTACCTTTATCAAAGTTTCGTAAGTCATGCATTATATACTAGTAATTTTTAAGTATATAAATACGATGTTCTATTATTATTGATTATGTTGTTGCAAACATGTTTATATTTATCTATTTCTTAATATAAATTTTACTCACAACCGACTTGTGAATTGCAATCTACAAGTTTTTTTAGAACTGAACAATCTACAAATGATCTAAACACAAACGTACATGTCATCGAAAGTACCTCACGGTTTAGTTAACGTACAAAAAGTGGTGTTTACCCTTTCCGTATGTTAATAATATAATACTTTATGTAATATCGATCATACCGTAACGACATACTTATTTTTTATCTATATTTCGATAAAAGTTATTTTTTGTTCTTTACCGTGACGAGCCCAACCAATTCCAACCGAATAACGTTACTAAGTAACGGTATCGTAACAAACCGAATATGTACTGACCAAATGCCTGCTTCAACACACAGCAAATCTCACTGGTTCTAGTACAAATTGCATAAGTGTGTGTACATGTGAAAACTTTGTGTGTATGTGACGAAATTATTTTGTTGCATTAATGATAATTTAAAGAGATTATATTCTTATATTCTTTATTATCAACGTAAGACTTTACAACAAAGAAGACGGTACTACCCACATGATTCAAAAGCACTTGTCGCCTTGTTGGTAAGTTTTTTTTTTTTTAAACGGCCAACAGAATCAATCCCGAGCACTCTTGAGGCATCTACTGGATCAAACGGAGTACTCCGAGAGTAACCCGAGTCCACCACCAATTCCGGGGAAAACCCGGTAACCCACCCACCCGTAAGCACGACGGTGAAATTACCGGTAAAACCCGTTTGGCTCAATGATCGAAACCAGGTGAAATTACCTAACGTGGATGTGGTAACGCCCTCGGGCGTTAATCGATAACACTCAGCCTTAAACAAACTGCATTTCATTCAACACACTTTTCGATGTTTTTAAATAAAAAACCACTTCACTATTTCATTTCAAAACTACATACGTAAACTTATTTTTATTGTTGCGTTGTAATTTCTTTGGAAGGCACGGAACGATTATATTTTCGACGGCATAATACAACACACAAAAGAGATTATAGAGCCCATTAAAGCAAACTCTTGCATTTAGATTAAACATAAGGCGAATATGCATATGTTAAAATGGAGTTCTTGGTGTAACTTTAACTTCTAATTTTGTTGTACTTGCGATAGTATATTGCTAGTTTTTAATATATACACCTTTTTCTCCATTAGAAAAAGCTAAAAGAAATGATCAATGAATGATTTAGTTTTTAATATATTACTTAGGTGAGTTGATTAAAATGTGCAAAATGCACTAAAATGATGAAGCAAATATTTTATAGGAGCCTATAAACATAGGAAGTAGCAATGTGAACATCAATTAGAAAACTTTGGTTTTTTATTTAAAGAAAACTTTGTTTTGTTTTTCAAACAAAGTGTACGACTAAATTTCCTTGCAAATTAAGCATTTATTTATTACTTTTTTCTTTTAAGTCATGATTAAAGATGAGCAAACGGTAACAGTTACCGAATTTATCGAACCGGGTATATTTTTTGTACCAATTCGGTATTCGGTACCGGTATTTACCGGGTTTTACCCTCAAATACCAGTACCTGTACCGAACCATACCGTACCGGTATATTCGGTATCGGTTCCTACTTTTGGGGATTTTCAATACCGGTACTTTCGGTTCCGGTACCGGTCGGTACCGAGCTCATCTCTAGTCATGATGTATATCAGAGCCGTCTCCGAGAACTCGCAAAAAAAATTGGGCCTCGGGCGACAAAAAAGAACTAGGCCCAAAATTGTGGTTAAGGAGAAATGAATTAAAAAATAAAAGCTTAGTGGTGGAGCCAAGACTTAAAATTGAAACTTCTATGTTATCTTAGGTTGGTTTTTCCACTACAACATCAATATTTTTTCCATAACAAATGGATACATACAGGGCCGGCCCTGGGGGTGGGCGAGGAGGGCCACCGGCCAGGGCCCGATATTCCGGAGGGCACACTATTTTTAGAAAAAAAATACCTGAGATGTATACGTAAAAATTTCTTTTTTATAGGGTATGTTGAAAATAAATTAATCAACAATAAATTTATTAATTACCGAGTTGTCAGCCAAACCAGTTTGTTCCAACTTGAGCAAACTGATTAAAGAAAGGTAGAAGAAGACTGTCCCGTTGTCGGACGAATTTAAAGAACACGTAAATTAAAAACCAACCTGGTGATTGAGATCGAAGATCCTTAAACGAGAGACTTGAACTGCACGGATGACTCCTGTCCTTAAAGGATTTTACGCGCTCGTATTGCTGTGAGCTGCAGCGTAAACTCCCAGGATTTAATGCAGAACTGATTTGGTATTCCAACAGCAATGGAAACCAGAAAACGCAGAAGCTGGAACGAAAAACAGAATCACACAATAGAGAGAGAGAGAGAGAGCTGCGAAAATTTCAAGTATAGAATGGGTAGAGGAAACCTTTATTTATAGGTTATAATCATACTAGAGAATGAGAAAAATAGGGAGTAGGATTACCATCCATAACCAATTCGAATTCCTCAATATATATCTGATACGAATTCAATTGTTGGATAATTATCCTTATACGAATTCGATTTTCTATGGGATAACCCCCACTGTTTTCGAATCCATCTCTATCTCCTTCTTATCTCATCTCATTCGGTTTACAGATCTGACCCACCTGAAACCGAACCTTAGCTAAAAATAAAAGCTCCTCAGCTCCTAGCGACGATGCGTACGTGCGAAGTGCAAAGTGCGCCTCAAACGCGCCCATTCGCGCCTCAAACGCGACCATTCACGAGCTCGCGGCTCGGCTCGGCGCGCGTGTGGGCTTAGCCCACTTCTCAACCCATTTATCACTATGGAAGCCCATAAAGGGTAATCCCTTATAAACCACTTAAAGTTCACTCCCTCCACCAATGTGGGATGGAGGAAACATACCAACTTGTATGTTCCTTTTAATATTTCCAACAATCCCCCACCAAGTTGGAATGTTTCCTTTCACTTAGACTAATGATGTCACTAGGTGTCACGAAGATTAAACCCAGTTTATGTTGATAAACAAGAAGAGACAGATTAGATGGTGTCCTATGGAATTAAACCATTAACCTGATAGCCCCCTTCGGTTTACCCCCACACATCACCAGCTGACTTTGCGTTCTCACTGAGCGCGAATATGGCCGTGCGCTATAAATCCTTTTCATGACCCTTTAGAAGATAAACCACTAATCTTCACTCAAGGCGGCACCACCCCTAGATCATATAGGTAAAGTTTTACATCACCCACGTTGCTTGGATGCCTCCAAAACTTTGTTAAGAGCATAAGCTCACCCTTATTCTCGGCAACGACGTACTATCATACCTCATATGGATCTATCAAAATTGATAGTACCTTCTATCGTTAAGTGACTTCGTTGTTACCCATTAAACTTGAGAAATAGGAGCACCAAGTTCAAGTTGGGTTTCCATCACTAACGATTCTATTGTGGTTTTAGACCCGTGTCTCTCGCGTTATTCACAACCAAATCTCTCGTCAGAGGTTTAGTAAACGGATCTGCCAAGTTCTTACTTGTCTTGACATAGACAACCTTGATGGTACCACTTTCAAGCAGTTGTCTCACATAATTGTGCCGAAGACCTATGTGTCTTGACCTCCCATTATACACTGCGTTGTATACTTTAGATAGTGTGGCCTCACTATCACAATACATGGGAATAGACGGCATTGGAACATCCCACAGACGGATGTCAATAAGTAGATCTCTAATCCACTCCGCTTCCTTGCCAGCCGCAGCTAGCGCTATGAACTCAGCTTCCATAGTTGAGTGGGCAATACACGTCTGTTTCTTGCTCGCCCAAGAAATAGCTCATCCTGCTAGAGTGTAAATCCACCCACTTGTAGATTTTGAATCATTGTTGCGATCAATCCAGCTTGCATCAGAATAACCTTCAAGTATTCTGGAAGATGACGTGTATGTCAGTTCTAAGTTACTGGTCCTTTTCAGGTATCCAAGTACTCTGCCCACTGCCTTCCAGTGTTCTGTCCCTGGATTAACAGTATACTGACTCAGCTTGCTTACAGCAAAAGCAATGTCAGGCCGAGTGCAATGCGTTGCATACATCATACTTCCAATAGCACTCGCATACTCCAGTTGAGCCACAGCTCTTCCAGAGTTCACATTAAGTTTCACACTTGGATCAAACGGAGTATTAAACTCTTTAATATTTAAGTGTTGAAACTTAGTCAGAATTTTCTCTATGTAATGAGATTGACTTAGAGAAATCTGACTTCCAGCTCTCTTCACCTTGATCCCAAGAATGGTATCAACTTCTCCTAGATCTTTCATCTTAAAGTTCGAGGACAAATATTTTTTTAGTTTCAGAAATACCTTCAAGGTGAGTGCTAATGATCAACATATCATCAACATAAAGACAAATCACGACTGTATAACCGGGTTCGCATTTAGTATAAATACATCTATCAGCACTGTTGTGTCGAAACCCGAAAGCAGTCACAGTAGTGTCAAATCTCTCATGCCACTGTTTAGGAGCTTGCTTCAAACCATACAGAGATTTAATAAGTCTACACACTTTGTTCTCTTGTCCAGGCATCACAAACCCTTCTGGTTGCTCCAAATAAATCTCCTCATTTAGATACCCATTTAGAAATGCTGTCTTTACATCCATTTGATGAATGTACAGCCCTTTCAAAGCAGACACTGCTATTAGAGTTCTAATAGAACTTATTCTAGCCACAGGTGCATAGGTATCAAAATAGTCGATCCCTTCTCTCTGCCTATACCCTTTAGCAACTAATCTCGCTTTATAGGCAGAGATGGATCCATCTGGATGATACTTCCTTTTGAAAATCCATTTGGATCCAATAGGTTTCTTTCCCTTGGGTAGATCAGCTAACTCCCAAGTTCCATTTCCCATAATGGAATCCATTTCATCATTGACTGCCTCCTTCCACAAAGGAGCATCTCTAGATGACATTGCTTCGCTGAAAGTTTTAGGATCATCATCCAAATTTACAGCGAAAATGACCTCTCTCGTCACTTTCTTTTGAGTTCCTTCAACCAGGTAAGAAAAGAAATCATCTCCATAACTTTTCTCTTTTCTAACTCTAGTACTTTTCCTTGGTTCTTCAACTATTGGTGAGGGTTGAACCCTTTTCTCAGAAGTACTAGAAGTTGTGGTGCCATTTGAGTTTTCATCATCTCTAGAAAACTTGTTCTCAAAGAACTCCACATCTCTGGATTCTACAACTATACCTGATTCATCATCCAACAATCGGTAAGATTTACTATGCGAAGCATATCCAATGAATACACTCTTGAAAGCTCGTTCTCCCAGTTTGAGTGTCTTTGGATCAGGTACGCGATAGTAGGCAAGACACCCCCAAACCCTCAAATGCTCTAGGTTTGGTTTTCTTCCTTTCCACAACTCATATGGACTTGTAGGTATCACACGACTAGTGATCCTATTGTGAACATAACATGCGGTTAACACAGCTTCCCCCCACATATTACGAGGTAGACCCGATTGGTTTAACATACAGTTAGCCATCTCTACCAAGGTTCGGTTCTTTCTCTCAGCCAAACCATTTTGTTGGGGAGTATAAGGTGCAGTTCTCTCATGTATAATGCCTTCTTCTTCGCAGAATGCATCAAACTTTCGGTTAAAGTATTCTCCGCCTCTGTCCGAGCGAAGAATTTTAATGCGTTTCTCCTTTTGTTTTTCAACCTCAGCCTTATATATTTTGAATGCCTCAAAAGCTTCGTCTTTTGAATGCAACAAATAAACATATAAGTATCGGCTCGAGTCATCGCAGAAAGTGATAAAGTATCTCTTACCCCCACGAGTAAGAACTCCATTCAGTTCACAAATATCTGAATGAATTAGTTCTAGTAGTGATGTATTGCGTTTATGAACACTTGGAAAAGGTTTCTTTGTGAATTTTGATTTAACACAAGTTTCGCATTTTTCAAAGTCTTTATCTTTTAATTTTAATAAACCTTTAGTTTGCATTTTTTCAATGTTTTTAATATTTGTATGAGCTAAACGTTTATGCCATAAAGAAATTGAACAAGCGATATAATCAGAAGACATAATTTCATTCAAATCAAAACCAATTGCATTACATTCACCAATACTAGAACTAACACTACCACCACTATCACTATCACTTTCATTCCCAAACCCATCAATCACTGAAACGCCCCATTCATCCGAATCTTCTTCATCAATCCCATCTTCAGCCAAGTCAAGACGATACATTCCACCCGTGTTCTTTGCTTAACCCACATAGATGTCATTTAGAGAAAACTTCACACGAAGATTCTTGATAACCAGCTTGTAACCATTCCGATCAAATTTATCAGCAGAAACCAGACCCTTGGTGATACCAGGAACATGCAACACGTCCTGAAGGGTAACCACTTGACCATCTCTAAAGTTTAGTCGCATCGTGCCTTTACCATGTACTTCTACACGATGTCCATCAGCACACACCACCACTGTTCCTTGAGGAACAGGAGCATAAGTAAGAAACGAGCCACGATTCCCACAAACATGAACAGTTGCTCCAGAATCCAAGAACCATCCTCTACATGCCACAATGCGTATATATTGAGAAAGCATGTTAACTTCACCAAGACCCACACTGGCCACTAGATTGGTGACTTTCTCAACATCAACAGCATTTGTAGAACCAACCGTAGATCCAGATTTCCTCTGAGATCACTCTCGTGCATAATGCCCTATTTCTCCACAAACATGGCATTTACCAGACCTCTTTGGTTGATGGTTGTTAGTGTGTTGTGTCTTCTTGAATTCCTTTTTCTTTGGTGCTGTAAACTTCTTATTCTTTGATGATGCCCCTTTTCCCTTTTGACCAGATCCTCCAGCAACATGATTCACACTCGATCCGACTTTACCTCTTTTGTCCCTGTTGCGCGTTTCCTCCTCAATGCGAAGGTGCTTCAACAGTTCATCCAAAGAATAGTCCTCAGACTTGTGCATCATTCTCTTTGAGAAATCTTTCCAATTAGGAGGCAATTTTGCAATAATGACCCCTACTTGAAATATTTCTGGCAGCTGAATAGAAAGTGCGGTCAATTTGTTAACAAGAACTTGGAGTTCATGCACTTGCTCCAGGATTGACTTGTCATCGACCATTTGGAAGTCTAAGTACTTGGCAATAAGGTATTTGTTAGTACCTTCTTCATGAGCCTTGTACTTATCTTCCAAAGCTTTCCACAATTCTCTAGCACTTTTTATCGGCGCGTACAAATCATAGAGACGACCCGAAAGGGAATTTTTGATGTGACCCAGGCAAAGATCTTCAGCTTCCTTACGGATAAGTCTTTGCTTTGCCAAATCTTCATTTGGGAGCGCTCCTGCTTCACCAGGAGGGTCATCAGGGATTGCAGGAAAATCAGGATCAAGGATATAGTAGAGTTTCAGCACAACTAGCATGAACTTAACCTTGTCCGCCCAGCGGGTATAGTTCTGACCATCGAATCTGTCCAACTTGACAAACTCTTGATTCATGAATCTCAGATTGGCTGTTGGTAGTTCAACGTCCATTAATTCTGTTGATTAAACACAAAAAATAAAATCCTTTAAGATTGTTGAAAATAAATTAATCAACAATAAATTTATTAATTACCGAGTTGTCAGCCAAACCAGTTTGTTCCAACTTGAGCAAACTGATTAAAGAAAGGTAGAAGAAGACTGTCCCGTTGTCGGACGAATTTAAAGAACACGTAAATTAAAAACCAACCTGGTGATTGAGATCGAAGATCCTTAAACGAGAGACTTGAACTGCACGGATGACTCATGTCCTTAAAGGATTTTACGCGCTCGTATTGCTGTGAGCTGCAGCGTAAACTCCCAGGATTTAATGCAGAACTGATCTGGTATTCCAACAGCAATGGAAACCAGAAAACGCAGAAGCTGGAACGAAAAACAGAATCACACAATAGAGAGAGAGAGAGAGAGCTGCGAAAATTTCAAGTATAGAATGGGTAGAGGAAACCTTTATTTATAGGTTATAATCATACTAGAGAATGAGAAAAATAGGGAGTAGGATTACCATCCATAACCAATTCGAATTCCTCAATATATATCTGATACGAATTCAATTGTTGGATAATTATCCTTATACGAATTCGATTTTCTATGGGATAACCCCCACTGTTTTCGAATCCATCTCTATCTCCTTCTTATCTCATCTCATTCGGTTTACAGATCTGACCCACCTGAAACCGAACCTTAGCTAAAAATAAAAGCTCCTCAGCTCACGTGCGAAGTGCAAAGTGCGCCTCAAACGCGACCATTCGCGAGCTCGCGGCTCGTCTCGCCTCGGCGCGCGTGTGGGCTTAGCCCACTTCTCAACCCATTTATCACTATGGAAGCCCATAAAGGGTAATCCCTAATAAACCACTTAAAGTTCACTCCCTCCACCAATGTGGGATGGAGGAAACATACCAACTTGTATGTTCCTTTTAATATTTCCAACAGGGTATACCTATACAAACACTAACATAGGTCCACTTACAAAATTATTCTTATGCTTTATATTAATTATTAGCCCATTAGCATTAGGTTTAGACCTTTATTGAGCTCAATACCCAATTTCGTTAAGGCCTAAGGGCACTTTTTTTGAAGCTCGGACAGGGTACACGAATTCTCAGGGCCGGCCCTGGATACATATACTAAATATATAATTTAATGAATATATATAAAAACATATAAAACCCTTCGGGCCCTTTGAAAATTTGGGCCTTTAGCGACGGCACGGATTAGCCGGCCTTAGAACCGGCCCTGATGTATATATTAAAGGGTACACCGTACACATACATGCTACATTATAGTCTATTGGTATTGAAATTGAGTTATTCATCAAGTTTTTTCATGCTTAATTGATTTCCTAAGATTCATAACATGCTTAAGTGCTTTGTGATTGGAAATTTTGGGGAATGGAGAAACTTGGTATGGATAGTATGTTAAAAAGAATCTATCCATTGAAGGACCCAAAAATTATTTTTTAGGGGTGTGAATGAAGGGGTTTAATCAAATTTTTAAGGGGTGTGATCATGATTTTGCCTATAAAATACAATAATTTTCTTTCAAGGAGTGTGCCCGCCCACCCAACCCATTACCTAGGTCCACCACACAAGTGTGGTACCATCTTTTTTTACGACAAATTTGTATTATTGACGGACCGCTAAAGTATTATCATGCCACCAGCGGAACCACTTGATCATATCCATCTCCACTTAGCTATAATGTCTATACACTAATTTAGAAGAAAACCTAATAAATATGGAAAAACTCTTTATGGGAGTTGATTGTTACCATCAGGGGCGGACCTACCTCTTTGGTAGGGGTAACCCCCGCTACCCCTTGCTCCGAAAAAATTTGGAAAAATTAGTGTAAATTTTGGAAAAATTTGACGTTTTTTCGATTTCGTTACGGCTTATTTATAACACGTTACCCCTTGGTCGGAATCCTAGATCCGCCACTGGTTACCATGGAATATAGTTTGGATCCAAGTAATTTTAGTCATTTTTAGTTGTTACATGTGCACGTGCGTTCAATAAATTGATTACTTATAGTATGGTGTACGCTAGTGTTTGATTGTTGGATTGGCAAATTGTTTACCTTAGTTACTAAACTATTATTTAGAACGTCAATTAAATGCTTCTTCGAAAACTATTTGGTAAATTGAGATTCAAGGTTTATGTTCTAAAATGATGCACATGAAGCTTCAATAGGATCATCGTAGCTTTACGGTGGATCATCTCTCAAACTTTCAACTCGTGTGAAGAGTTGTAATTTTTTTTAACAACGAATTTCTTGTGTTAGGCCATCGCACTTTTTAAATTGGAAAGTCATGTTGCCGCATTCTGGCCAAACTATGTTGTCTTAGCCGGCTCACGCTGACTTCAGAGTTTGGTTTGGGCGTTCCCCTGGGAAACAATACCATCGACTGCCACTTGACAGACGTTGTGCCGCTAAAGTCGAGAAATAATTTGTATGATTGTTCACTTTCAAATTGTGTGAAGAGCTATCTTTTATGTTTTTTTTTTTTTTTTTTTTTTCTGGAATGGTGAATTTCTTGTGTTAGACCACCGCACTCCTCAAATTAGAGAGTATAGTTGCCCCACTTCAGCCAGACTATGTTGTCTTAACCGGGCCCACACTGGTTTCAGAGTTTGGCTTGAGCGTTTTTCACCGGAAACCATACCGCCGACTGCTACTTGACAAATGTTGTGTCACCACAAGAGTTGAACACTCTCTGGCGTAACACACCGTGGGATGAAAACCCAGATTGGCTCGGGATAGAACCTTGCACATCTGCAAGAAAGCTAGGCTCTATTCATTATTACCTAATCTACCAAATTAGCACAAGTAAGGATTGAACTTAGGTATTCATTAGAAAACCCAATCTGTCTTTTAGTTACTTGTGATAAATTTATTTCATTTTTTTATTTTTTCCAAACAATATATACCTGTAATATGTTTTCACATGTCACAACACTGTTTTTTTATTTTTTCTTATTTTTTGGTGATATCATAGCTGCTTAATTTGACTGGTAGCAATGGAACTTTAAAATATTTAAAACTCTATATAATCTCATAAAGTCCACACACACTAGTTTTCTCAAACTCACCTTTATATTCCTTTTTTCAAATAATATTTACGAAAGTATACTTGATCAATTCACCAGTAAAACTAACCTTTTTGCTATATTGAGTTAGTTTTAAAACTAACTTTCATCATTTCATAATTGTCATTGTATATTTGTATATAATTATTCAAGCCATATTGTCTAGTTTGTTGTCGAAACTATTGTTAAAATGTTAACTTTATTTTTGGTCAATTTTAACTAAAGTAGTAATTTTTTCTCAATTTATCATGTTCATCGCTTTATGATTTTAATACACTTCCGAAACATTTTTATATGTGTTATTATCCAATTTCAGTTATGATTAATCTATGTGTCACTATTATATTCAAAATCTTAAATTAGATCAATTTTGACCATTTTTATCAAATTTCTTCCACTCATTCACCATCTATTGAACATACATAGTAAGCTTTATAAGTCCTAATTTTGGTCTAGAGTTAAATCTCATTTTAGTCCATGTGGTCTGGGTCATTTTGCCAATTTAGTCCAAAGGTTTAAAAAGTTATCATTTTAGTCCAAATAGTTTCAAACGTTGCCATTTTAGTCCACTGGGTTAACTTGATCCATTTTTTCTGTTAACGAGAAGGGCAATTCGGTTATTTTATATGGCCGAATTGCCCTTCTAGTTAACAGAAATACATATAAAATAACCGAATTGCTCTTCTCGTTAACAGAAAAAATGGATCAAGTTAACCCAGTGGACTAAAATGCCAACGTTTAAAACTATTTGGATAAAAATGAAAACGTTTCAAACCTTTGGACTAAACTGGCAAAATGGCCAAACCACGGGGACTAAAATCACATTTACCTCTTAAGAATAAGTTAGTTAGAAAAATGGTTAAACTTTGCTCCAACTATAAACCTAGTAACTTAACCTCACAATTTAAACCCTTAGTTTTTATCACATTCAAGACACCATTGGGGTGGGGGGTATAATGCCTAAAGCACCGTACAAGTCCAAGTAGAAACCAAAAGGTTCAAAACCTCTAGCATAATATAGAACGAGTCATGATGAGTTCGTTTTTAACAACCTCCAAAAGTGAAGCCAATGATGGCATACCTACTTACCACAACCACTACACACTAACCCTTTATGACCCAATTTAACACGAGAAATCCAACGGTGGTTAGTCGCAAAGTTAGAACCGAGCTAGTTACCAAAGGGCAAGTGAGACTTTATAGGTTAGTTTGGGCTTTATTTTGGTTAATGGAACGATATTGGTGTTTTTAAAGAGTGCTTGGTAAACTTGTTCAAATTGATTGTTAACGGGCCCAACTAAAAGTATGTGGACCAAGAGCGCCAAGCCCATAAAAAATAACCCCATCGATCGAACCATTTATAATGATCAGTTTTGAGCTGGACGAGTTATTTATACTACTTATTGATATATTATTTATTGAGTGAAGTACACAAATGGTCCCTGTGTTTTACCAAAATTTGAATTTAGTCTCTAGGTTTCCAAAAGTACACAGATGGTCCTATGGTTTGCACTTTATAACGCATTTAATCCCCAACCAACAGAATTAAAAGGGACCATCCGTGTACAAAGTGCAAACCACACGGACCATCTGTGTACTTTTTGAAAGTTATAGACCAAATCCAAAACTTTGTTAACCACATGGACCATCCTTGTGCTTTATTCTTTTATCAAAATTTGAATTTGGTCCCTAGGTTTCCAAAAGTACACAGATGGTCATGTGGTTTGCACTTTATAACGCATTTAGTCCCCAACCAACAGATCAAAAGGGACCATCCGTGTACAAAGTGCAAACCACATGGACTATCCATGTACGCGACCAATTTTACCAAACCATCGGTTCAATTATCATTCAAGCTTTCAAAATATTATTTTTTATCTATTGAATGTCATTTCCTCTTTTCGTTTTTTTAGTTGTCACTGATTCATTTTAATTATTTGCTCATATTAAAAATAATAAAAGTTCAATTTTATTTTTAAGGCTAGGATAAACCATCTCAATGTTTTGGTATTTCATAGGTTTCTTGCTAGTCAGTACATAGTAGCAAATAAAATTGATGATGGATCTTATAAACAATTACAATGACAAAGAGGTTACACCGTGTAAATTGCAACTCTACTAGGCATGGATCATAGCCAAACAATAACCAAGATTAACACGAAATTAAGAATATAAACTACCTCCTCTCCCGCAACTTTAGCGCCACATGGTAAGGTCGTCTTAACTTTTGAAACTTCATCCGGAATAATATATTACAATTTCCATTTTTTTTATTTTTTTTTAAATTATAAGGAAGTTTATACATATTAGAAGGTTAGAGCAAATTACAAATCATGGGTTGGTAGACGGGCAACAAGCTGCGCCGCCACCCCCTTTTGAATTCCATTTGCACATTGCTACAAAGAGTAACAGGTTTGTGTCGCGACTTGAGTATTAAGGAGATGACAATCACTTCAGATGGTCTTGGTGACGATGTAACATTGCTTTCCTCTTCTTGGGCCTGAGCAGGATGTAACAGGTTTGTGTCGCGACTTGAGTATTAAGGAGATGACATAATCAGTTCAGATGGTCTTGGTAACGATCTAATATTGTGTAGAGTGTATAGAGAACATAGTGATATCTCTTATCGTAGTTTTTTAAACTGATTTAATCAATTATAAATAGTTATTTTAATTTATTTTATTTTCCTTTCAAGATAAATTTCTAATTAATAGAAAATATATCGAAATCTTCTAAAACACAAATCACGTTTACATTTACTTTCTTAACTATGCAAAAATTAAATCATAAATTAATTTTTGTATATATTAAAACTAGGTTAGAACCCCGTGTATTACACGGGTTAAATAAATATAATTTTATATACTAAGTAATAAAATAGTTACATCTTTTAAAATCTCGTGTATTGCACGATTTGAATAAATGCATGTCTTGCACAAATAATGTAATCGTTAACACATTTAGTTATCAAGATGTGTTTTCTACCAAAATGAACTTTGAGGTACTATTTACTTATTGTAACATCTCACTTTATTTTTTATTGGGAAATTGGTTTTTAATAAACCAACCTTTGCCAAATTGGTAATTAATAATCCAACCTACAGACTTGGTACCTAATAATCCTACGTTTCAATATGTTGGTACTCAATAGACCTCCGTTAGTTTTATTTAACTCAAGTTAGTTTTTAAGTTTTATTTATTACACAAACAGTCCCTGTAGTTATAATTTACTAGTTTTAAGTTTTATTTATTACACAAACAGTCCCTGTAGTTATAAAAAAATTCATAAAAATAAAAAAAAATCAAAAAAATTCTAAAAAATTCAAAAAAATAAAAAAAATTCAAAAAAATTCTAAAAAAATCAAAAAAATTCTAAAAAAATTCAAAAAAATCAAAAAAATCAAAAAAATTCAAAAAAATCATAAAAATCATAAAAATTCAAAAAAAATCAAAAAAACTCTAAAAATCATACCGTTTCGACCCGGACCGTTTCGACCCGGACCGTTTAGACCCGGACCGTTTCGACCCGGACCGTTTTCGACCCGTACCGTTTAGACCCGGACCGTTTCGACCCGGACCGTTTTCGACGCGTACCGTTTAGACCCGGTCCGTTTCGACGCGTACCGTTTAGACGCGTACCATTTAGACCCGGACCGTTTCGACGCGTACCGTTTAGACGCGGACCGTTTAGACCCGGACCGTTTCGACGCGTACCACCGCCACCACCGCCACCACCACCACCGCACCACCGCCACCACCACCACCACCACCGCACCGCCGCCACCACCACCACCACCACACCACCACCACCACCACCACCACCACCACCACACCACCACCACCACCACCGCACCGCCGCCACCACCACCACCACCACCGCCACCACCACCACCACCGCACCGCCGCCACCACCACCACCACCACAGCACCGCCACCACCACCACCACCACCGGACCGTTTCGAAAACGGTGGTGGTGGTGGTGGTGGCGGTGCTGTGGTGGTGGCGGTGGTGGTGGTGGCGGTGCGGTGGTGGTGGTGGTGGTGGTGGTGGTGGTGGCGGTGCGGTGGTGGTGGCGGTGGCGGTGGCGGTGGCGGTGGTGGTGGTGGTGGTGGTGGCGGTGGTGGTGTGGTGGTGGTGGTGGTGGCGGCGGTGCGGTGGTGGTGGTGGTGGTGGCGGTGGTGGTGGTGGTGGCGGTGGTGGCGGTGGTGGCGGTGGTGGTGGCGGTGGTACGCGTCGAAACGGTCCGGGTCTAAACGGTCCGCGTCTAAACGGTACGCGTCGAAACGGTCCGGGTCTAAACGGTACGCGTCTAAACGGTACGCGTCGAAACGGTCCGGGTCTAAACGGTACGCGTCGAAAACGGTCCGGGTCGAAACGGTCCGGGTCTAAACGGTATGGGTCGAAAACGGTCCGGGTCGAAACGGTCCGGGTCGAAACGGTATGATTTTTAGAGTTTTTTTTTAATTTTTATGATTTTTAGAGTTTTTTTGAATTTTTTTGATTTTTTTAAAATTTTTTAGAATTATTTTGATTTTTTTTGAATTTTTTAGAATTTTTTTGAATTTTTTTGAATTTTTTTTATTTTTATGAATTTTTTTATAACTACAGGGACTGTTTGTGTAATAAATAAAACTTAAAACTAGTAAATTATAACTACAGGGACTGTTTGTGTAATAAATAAAACTTAAAAACTAACTTGAGTTAAAAAAAACTAACGGAGGTCTATTGAGTACCAACATATTGAAACGTAGGATTATTAGGTACCAAGTCTGTAGGTTGGATTATTAATTACCAATTTGGCAAAGGTTGGTTTATTAAAAACCAATTTCCCTTTTTTATTAGGTTAGAGAGTTGTACATTACATGGTCTATAACATTTTACTTTGTTTTTTATATATATATTATTAGGTTAGAAACTTAAGTATTACCTGATGTTGGATAATTAGCAGAGAAAAAAAGAAAAGAAATATTTTAGTAAAAAATATTAAATATACAAGAGATAAGCTGGATATTAGGATCTAATATTATTATTATTTCATTGGAGTGTAAAACGGGATAATGAGATCATTTATTAGAAGTATGATTCTAGATATACCACATGTATAAAAATATATATATGTTCTATATGTATTGAATAAAACCTTTCCCTGAGGTTTGGTCCAAATTGTCATTTTAGTCCAAGTAGTTTTTTTCTCCTCTGGGTCCCTGACTTTTCCATTTTCTTGCCATTTTGATCACATCGCCTAACTCAGTCTAAAAATCTGGTTATAACCACGGATATTTTTGGCATAACTGTTGTGTAGTGATAACCAGAGGTTGTTTACAACATAATTTATAAACCTTATAATAGTTTAATGTCAAAAATACCCCTGATTATAACTTGTTTTTTAGACTAAATTAGACAATGTAATCAAAATTACAAGAAAAATGAAAAGTTAGGGACCAGAGGAGGAAAAAAAATGTTTGGACTAAAATAGAAATTTGGACAAAAACTCAGGGACTAAGATGACAATTTACTCAAACTACCAATTAAATAAAATCTTTATCTTTATTAATATTTAAAACGCTATTATATTTTTTAGATTTTAATAATTAATATATGATTATAGTAGTTAATATATTATTATCAGTTATCTTTGTCTTTATCAATAAAATCTCTTCTATAAATTTTAAATTTAAATTTAATATTATCAATAATTACTTTTCATAATAAATATTTAGAAAAATAATTAAGACCGTCTCATAAAGCACCATGTGTCCTATAAATGGTTTCTTTTATTATATAGTATAGATATAGATTAAAATACAATACAGCCATACAGGATTAACTAATTATCCATTATTGTCGATAACTTGGTAAAAGTTTGTTTAACATTGTCGATAACTTGGTAAAAGTTTGTTTAACATTGACCATATCACTAGCAAATTAAACAGATCAAATACTTCATCAAAACAAAAAATTAATGCTTAATCATTAAAAATATTCTATTAGATAAACCAAATCGATCATATAAACAAAAATTTACAAATAAAAATATAGAAAATAATCCAAACTAATTCTCTTCACAAACTTCAACTTCATCACGATTCTTGAAACTAAACAACTTCTTTGATCTACAAAACTTCATCAAAAAATACCATAAAACACCAACAACCGTCAACACACCACTAACCAAATACACAATCGGCGTAGCGATAACCATAATCAACACCAAAAAAGCCGAAGGTATCAAACACATAATCCCTAAAACCACCACGTTACCAGGCACTTTAAACGGTCGTTTTAACGTTGGAAACTTCCTCCTAAGCCACAAAAAAGACGCAAACTCCAACAACATCCCCAAACTGTATAAAAAATTAGCGGATGATATAACGTCCGTAAAATGCATGAACGAAAAGCTTATGGCAATCAAAGTAGACACCAATATTCCAACCCAAGGCGTGTCGAACCACTTTGACCGAAGCTCGAAAAACTTTGGTAAAAACCCGAAATCCGCCATACCAAGAGTTTGATACGCGCAACTACTTAATAGTGCTTCGAATAAGCCGATGGCGGATAACACAGCTCCGATTTCGATCCAGATTTTTAGCCACTTGCCCGCGATTATTTCCGCTGCGACTGCCATGAACCCGGACTCCCATTCGGTTTGGTTGAGTGGAACCGCGCCGGTGACTGCAACAAGAGGGATAATGTACGATACGGATGTTAAGATCACGGCGTAAAAAAGCGCTAACGGAAAAGTCCTTTTCGGCTTTTCGACTTCGCCAGCCATCGTGCTCACGGAGTCCCAAAAGTTTAGGTTCCAAAAAAGGGTGTTGTAGAATAAATTCCAGTCTTTTTTAACACCCTTTTGGCCTAAACTCAGCCACCTGTGTGGCTGAATTTTAGGGACAGCAATTGCTGACATGACACCAAAAGGGAGGAGAGAGACTACGCCCAGAGTAATTGCGGCGTAGCCTACTATATTCAACCCTGTAAAGTTGATAAAAGATAGTACAACGTTGGCGACTAATATCGCCGACGTTCTAGGTAATCCCGATTTAAAAATCGGGAACAGTTTCTCTATATAATCTATGCATAGAATTGGGAATGCAGCTAGATTGATAACCCCCGTGAGAAATTTCCATGTGCCCATTAACGACCCGAAGAACGGGCCGAAAGCCTTATCGGCCCATATGATGTACCCGCCGTTGCCCGGGAAGGTAGTGGAGAGTTCCGCGGTGACGAGAGCCTCGGGTACACTCCATATAAAAGGAAATATTAGGAACCCAAGAATGGCGAAAAGTGGCCCGGCTGCCTTGACCGCGGGCTCTTCTCCGTATGGACCACCCGCGACTTCGAAGTATATGAGGAATATGAGTGGGAGGAGGGTGAGTTTCTTGCTTGTTTTTGCTTTGGTGGTTGTTGATGGGTTGGTCACCGGAAGGATGGCGGTAGGCGCGGCGGCAGACGGTGGCTCGGACGTCATGGTACGGTTGAGATTGAGTTGTGATTGTGGTATGTAAAGTGTAAAGAGTATTTGTTTGAGGTTTATGGTAGATATAGAAGTTATAGAACGAGTTTGAAGCCAATTGTTATGCCTCACGGAAATTTCTCATTGTTGAATCGATTTAAAAATATATTAATAATATGTTATCTATAATAGTATAAGTTGAGTTATCTACATTATAAGTTGAGTTATAATAGTATAAGTTGAGTTATCTATTAATCTTTAAATATCTTAAAGAATATAAGTTTAATAGATTTATTTATCAAAATTTCTCATTGTTGAATGGATTTTAAATATATGAATATTATTAAGTTGACTTATCTATAAGAGTATAAGTTGAGTTATCTACTTGTAAATTTGTATTAACTAGACATATCACCCATCGGAATGCGGCAAGGGCGTAAAACCGTACCGAAGTTACGGTGTGTTAATGCCAAGAAATTAGACTGCAGCGTAAAACATGGAAAATAATAATTAAGTCGCAAATCTAGTACGAAGCATCAAACGGGAAAAAAAAGACGACGTAAAAACGTTGAACCACACACGCACGTTGACTCATGTTAACTCACAAATCTCGTACGAAGCGTAAAACAAAACGTTGAAACATTGAACCACACACGTTACGTTGTGTTAACTCGCAATATTTAAAACGAAACGTAAAACGAAAAATTTACGAAATATAAAAGTGTGGGGACCAAAGTTGAAAATAAAAAGTTGTGAGGTTAAATTGTAATAGATGAAAACTTTTGGGTTAAAAGTAAAAGGTCAAATAGATTTGGGTTAAAAGTGTAATATCAAATTTTTTTTTGAAAAACTCACAAAGCTTTGAGTACAATATCAATATGCACAAATTTGTTGTTAATTTGTTAATTTTTAAAAATCTTAGAGAATAAAATTTAATAAATTTATTTATCAATTATTTTCATCATAACTACATACATCACTTTTGATTAGAATTTGTGATTAAAATTTAAAAAGCTACGTACGGATTCATGCAATAGACAAATGGGTTGTATACTTGAATTATATAGAAAGTTGGGCCAATAGTTAAATGGTGGGCTGCAATTGAAAGACATTGTTTTGGGCCGTTGGGATTTAATTGAAAACTAGGCCCGTAAAGAAAGTTATTTGGGTGAGCTCGATGTGCATCGGATTGGACAGTGGCGGAGCTAGACTTTAAAACCAGGGGTATCCAAAAAAAAAAAAATTACGGTGTATTCATATAAAATCCTTTATAGGGGTATCCTCGTATTTTTTTAGGGGTATCCTTTATATAAAATCAAAAAAAAACAAAAAATTAACACTGCGAAACACTACGAACACGACTTTGAGCCGTAGCCCGTGCTACGGCTCCTAACATGCTGTCTCCGCCCCTGGGATTGGACCGAACCCGACTCGGATACTGCTGAAAAAATATAACCGAAGACTTGACCGATAAAGGGGGAACAAAGAATTTAAAAGAGTCGTTCGGTAAGACGCAAAATATACCGTGGAGCGTCATCGATGAGAGGCTTTAACATGCGCGTTTTGTACTATTTTGGAGGATCCAAAAATATTACTTTTTTTATTTATTTATACATCGTAAACACATGTTGGAAATGCGCGTTACGGATAAATTTCACACGTAATGCCACGTGAACCATACAAACAACAACATTTGATTAATACAAAGTTTAGAGACATGAATAAGAAGATATCAATCTTCAACGGTTATTACAACAAAGCCTACGTCAATCGGCTTGGTGGGTCAAGTGTCAACAGATTTACAAGATCGCTAATGCAAGATACACGAAGTGCCACACATGTTGGAAATAGGGTTACTACGTTGTAACTGTACTAGTTACACCCAACTGCTACACATTTTCACGAAAAGCTGTAACGTTTCATTATGATCATTATGATGGTTTAACCTATATAAAAAGAAAACATATCCTATCATATTTGATTATTGATATTGTGTACAACAAATACTTTATTCTGAAAGTGAAATTGCACGCTTAATAAAGATACCAGTGATTTACATACGATATCCAAGACCTGCATATCTCTACATCTTTTAACCTTAACAATAAAACATTGATATGATCATACGGTTTTCCACAACATCCCTTCTTCCCCGTCTTGATTCTTAAACCTTTTCAAGGAATTAAGGAATGTTGAAGCTATATATGATATGATGTGTTTTTGTCGATTGGTAATTTCCCCAATCGATAACTTTTTTTTAACTTTTCCAATAAACATGTATACGAGCACCTCCTCGCTTGTTGTCGAAGAAAACATTTTCGTTTTACTAGTCACCTAACTCGTGTGTGTGTGTGTGATGGGTTGTTTGGGGGGGGGGGGGGGGGGGGGGGATGAAAGAGTAGCTAACTGAAAACCGAATCTAATCAATTTTATCGTGAATACATGTTTATTTAAGTTTTATTTTATAAATAAAAAAATGAATATTGCAAATTGACTATCACAATATAACGAGTTGTGATTTTGATATACAGGGCCAGCCCAGAGCAAGTGTCAGATGGCGACCACTCTGGGCACAAATTGAAATAGGGCCCAATTCTTTTAAAAAAAAATTATATGTATATATATCTAAAAAATTTGTATGTTTTTTAACAAAAAATCATAAAGGACCTAGATTTATGAACCAAAAACATTTTTTTGGGCTTTTCAAAATTTTGGATTTGTGATTTTGTGGCTCAATTTGTTTTAGACTTTGATTATTTGAATGTACGGAGATTTGTGAATATGGCATAAATTTTTTATCTTGCACAGGACCAAATTTTTTTATTTTTATTTTCGGAGACGGCTCTATTGATATAGGTGTCTGTATTTCAACGAAATAAAACTTCTTATATGCAACCAACATTGTTGGTACCAAAAGCATCTTTGGCAACAAGAAGCATGTGAAAGATTGTGCAAAAAAGGTATAATGCCCAAGTTCTACAAAGCTTAACTTTTTGAAACAAGGTTGCTTTGTAATACTTGTTTACTCATTAATGATAACGAAAGAAATATCATTGTCTGTTTCAACATTTTATTGTTTTGGATGATGATGTTGAGATGGTAAATCGTTTTATTGTTTTGGATGATGTTAAGGTGGTAAGTCGGCAATGCCATTTCTTCTTGGTATTATATGATGGTGAATGTGACCAATGGAAAATGACCTTTTCTTTTAACAGCAAGGAATGATGCCAATCACCGTGACACCGGGTGCTGTGGCCAAGGTCGACTACTCGACCGCCGCCAGCCCCTTGGCTCTCTCAGATGTGCGGAGACCCGACCTCCACCCGCCCGAAGGCACGACAATTGAATAATCGGTAAAATCCCGCCTCCCATCCAAGACAAACCGGCGCCACCCGTATTCGCCCTTCACTTGGATGCCGCATAAAATAATAGGGAGAGTGAGAGTTAAACCTGGGTCACACGGAAAATGACCTATTTATGGTGAATGTGACTAATGGAAAATAACCTTTTTTATCATTTATAGCATTTTTAAAAACTGGAAGAAAAAATTTTGCGTTTGCCGGGAGTCGAACCCGGGTCTATTGCTTGGAAGGCAAT
The DNA here is from genome assembly GCA_030545235.1 of Helianthus tuberosus. Lineage (NCBI taxonomy): Eukaryota > Viridiplantae > Streptophyta > Magnoliopsida > Asterales > Asteraceae > Helianthus > Helianthus tuberosus. Next base: position 11,685,583 of record CM060362.1, read on the forward strand.
TATCCTAACCGTTGGACTACAAACGCTATTTTGTTATATCGTTTTTTATAATTTTTAAATACATGTCTAGGTGTTTGATTGTTTTGAATAATTCATAAAAATATAATTGGAAATACATGTTTATTAACTAGTGGCCGACATTCATACATATCCATTTAAATCACTTGGTTTTAAAAAAGTTTAGCATCTATAGAAAAAATTCACAATATTTTAGTTATATGTTTTGTGAATATATCTATAACTAAAAACATCATAATTATGTGTAGCATTAGGTAATTAAACACATCACAATTACGTGTAACATTATGTAATTAAGAGGGTGTTTGACTTAGCTTTACCAAACTCCTTATGACTTTTTAGAAAAGTTAATAAGTCACAATGGAGTGACTTATTGACTTTTCACCTCACATACACTCTCAATCCCAAACACCATTTAACATTTCAAAAAGTTAATAAGTTATAAGTTGGCTAAAATAAGCAATCCCAAACACCCCCTAAACTCATCATACCATTTTTTTATACATATGGTTCCTAGCCACGGAGGCCGTGGAATTCCTAAACAGAGTCCACAGTATCGTGAATACTAATTTATCGACCCCCAAGAGTCGATTCGTATTTAGTAGAATCGGTTTTGCAATTCAAAAGGGGATTGTGTGCAGCTTGTTGTCCATTTACCTGCCACTTGCTTGTAATTTAGTGTTTTGGCATTTTAATAAAATAAAATAAAAAGAGAGAGAGATCATAAAAGTAGGGTGTAAACAAGCCCAGAGGCTCGAGAGCTACTCGTGATCGGCTCGATTAAAAGCTCGAAGGAGCCGAGCCTTAACAAGCCCGAGCCCGAGCTCAAGCCTGAAATAGAGTTCGTTTTGTTATCGAGCTCGAGCCTGTAATACAAAGCTTGTTTAGGCTCGCGAGCCTAAACGAGCCCATACAAAATTTTAAATTTTTTTATATAATATATTATTAATGATGATAACATTGAAGAGCCGAGCTTTGGCTCGTTTAAGCAATGTTGATGTGAGCTCGAGCTGAGCTTTTAGCTCGTTTAAGGTTGTTCTCAAAATAGTTTAAGCCGAGTCGAGCCGAGCTCGAGCTTTGGGTTTTACTCACGAGCCGAGCTCGAGCTCAAAGAAGTAGGCTCGAACCGAGCCGAGCTCGAGCTCGAACTTTATAAAATCCTAACGAGCCGAGCTCGAGCCTGGTCGAGCTCGGGCTCGGCCAGGCTCGTTTACACCCCTACGTAAAAGAATGCATGACATTATATACCACTAAACACGTTCTCAATGTCTTCGTTGTACATGAGAGAACTAAATGCTTTAAGAATTAAGATACCGGAGATATGGGAAATCTCCATCTCTTAAAGTATTATTATATCTAGAAATAAAGTTGTGAGCTTTAAGTTTGGAAGGTTGTAGGAGCCTAGGAGGCAAAATAAACAATATTTTTGGTATGAATAATTAAAATAAGAGTAAAATGCACGGATAGTCCCTGTGGTTTTGCAAAGTTTCAGCTATAGTCCCCAGATTTTGGAAATTACACTCATAGTCCCTGTGGTTTGACAGTTTGTTACGCTGATAGTCCCTGGAGTGGATTTGGGTTAGTTTTCTCAGTTAAGTCCATGTGAAATTACAAAATTACCCTTGCTTTTATTATATTCATCAACATCAACATCATCATCATTCAACAGACTCATGTATCTCTCTTTCTACTCTCTCTCTCTCTCTCACAAAAAACCACCACCACCGTCACCTCCCCTGCCACCATCACCACTCCCCACCACCGCCATCCCCTTCCACCACCACACCTCCGCATCCTAAACCCATACCCGCCTCCACCATCAACCACCCATCCCCAAATCAACCACCCGTCGGTTACAGTGGTCAAAGTTCATCGTCATCTGAAGATCTCCCGAAAGCTGTTATGATGACCCTAAATCAGGGTTCTGCTGTTAACCGTAGCAAAATAAGCAACAATTTATCTGAATATGTTCCTGATTTTGAAGTATCAAGCATCGGAAGAGGTTTGCGGCAAGCCTGTTATTCGCATCTAAAGCGAATGACCTGCAGAATCGCACCTGTTCATCGCCAGTAAACCCTCACCTCTTCCAATCGACTCACCTCCTCAATCGCAGATCGATTCAATCTCAACGAATGACGGTTTCAAATAATCGCAGATCGGTTCTCTTAATCTCAGTGAACGACAGCTTCAATTCCTTCGCCCTTATCTCCCTACTCCTCCGGCGAACGGTTTCAAATAATCGCAGATCGGTAAATTCCACATATATATGTTGATATTGATATGTAAGCAATATATCTGTGGAATTTGTATCAGATAAGCACTATGTTCAATTGGAAATGAGAATATTTTTAGGTTAGTGATTGAATCTTATGGTCAGTCTCTTGAAATATCTCTCTACTCTGCTTAATTTAGTCCTTAACAATGGTGAGTCCACAATTCTACTTGATTCGCGTGTTATTATAATTAATTTGGATCCGGTTTATCTGATTTTGTTCATATTCACATTGTGATATTATCTGTTCATATTCAAATAGTTATAGTTAGTTACTTATGCTAATTATGAGTGGTTTTTAGTGAGAGTCTGAGAGAGTGAGAGAGAGAGTGAGAGAGAGAGAGAGTAGAAAGAGAGATACATGAGTCTGTTGAATGATGATGATGTTGATGAATATAATAAAAGCAAGGGTAATTTTGTAATTTCACATGGTCTTAACTGAGAAAACTAACCCAAATCCACTCCAGGGACTATCAGCGTAACAAACTGTCAAACCACAGGGACTATGAGTGTAATTTCCAAAATCTGGGGACTATAGCTGAAACTTTGCAAAACCACAGGGACTATCCGTGCATTTTACTCTTAAAATAAATACAGTATGAAATGAAATAAAAAATAATCTTAGGTCCTTGTGATTAATTAATGGTGAAGCTTGAAAATAAATACAGTATGAAATGAAATAAAAAATAATCTTAGGTCCTTGTGATTAATTAATGGTGAAGCTTGAGATTTCCGACCGAGTGTCGAAAACGTATATACCTAATAAAATTATAAAACCGGGCAATCGAAAACGTATATACCTAAAAAATTACGAAAACTACATACCGGACACTACTGAGCGAAAAGTTCGGGGGGTCAGACGCCCCCCCTCCCCGGGCCCTACAAAGTTGCGCCCCTGAATGTTGTATAATAATATGAAGTTGGTTAACGTACAATTTGTGTTAACGTACGGTGCGTACGAGACTGTTTTTCAACATGCGATTTTGGGTTTTAACATACGATTTCTTATATAAATATAACATGCAAATTTTGTTACTTCAACATGTGATTTCTTATATAAACAAACACGTGATTTTGCAGTTTATACACATGCGACTTTTTTTATATAACATGCGATTGAAATTTATAACATGCGATCTTCAAATCTCATACGCTCATACAATAAGACATTGTATGTTACACTTTCACTAATAATATAACATATAACATGCATGATATTGGTTTATATATTTTAATTGATATCAGTAGTTAAACTAAGACAAATTTCATGTAGTTGATTTTGTTCACTTGGTGCTTGAAGATAATTAAAAATAGTACTTTAGAATTTATTATATATTTTTTTCTTGGAAAATAAGGCATTGGTTGGATGATGACAAAACCAATGCAATAGCACCTACGGGAAACAAGGGGTATCATATGTTACAAGATCCTTAATTCGGTTCGCATATAAAGACAATTTTTTTTTCTAATGTAATAAAGCCAAAAACCCTAATTAGGACGACGTGGCACATTTTTGAAAAAGCTAAATTACCGAATAAATGCATGGTATAAAACAAAAAATGTGAATATAACAAGTTGATTCTGTTGAGTGGTTTATAAGAAAATAAAATTAAGTTCAATATTTCGATTTTCGAAGTTTTGTGGATTTCACAAGAGTTGGTTCATCAAAATTCTAATAATAGTGTACAAACAATAGAAAAAACAAATATATGAAAAATTAATCATTAAGAGCTTCTACTATTCCTATACCCTTCAAATTTTATTTTTGCATTCTTGCATTTATACGACTCATATAGAGTTACACGGGTCGTATATGAGAATGTTTCACCAAAAAAAAATGTCAGAGAAAGTTTTTTTTGTCTCCATGTATACAAGTCGTATAACATTATACGACCTGTATATAATGTTATACGACCCATATAATGTTATACGACCCAAACCTCATACAATGTTATACAGTCTGTATAATGTTATACGACTCGTATAGAATGTTATACGACCTAATGTTTTCTCCATCTATACGAGCCGTATAACATTATACGACCCATTATTTCTCATGTCAGATTATTTTATACGGGTTGTATAACCCTATACGACCTATATAGAGGGTATGAAAATAAGATTTTAGGGTGTGGTTTTATTAACACCCCCAATAAATAATGTGTTGTTGAAATGCTAAAAGCTTAAAACAATTTTATAACCCTCTTAAACTTTGTTAATTAACATTACTTGTTAAAGTTTGAAACTTTCTTGAAGAAAATTGTACTTCATATATTTAATCAAGAAACACACACAAGTTCAACAAACCACTCGTACTTGTTGATTTAGTTCAAGTTGTCCTTACTTTTGCGATTAATTCAATTAACACACACAAACACAATTAATTTAATCAAAAGTGTATTTGATTCAATATTCTTTTGATTTCAATTTTGTTCATTAATAAAAAGCAAGACGATTTTCGACAACCCATGTATCGTTAGAAGTTTGTTGAAAATTTTCACAAAAAAATATTTTGTGGGAAAAATAATCATAGTGTTTGATTTTCAAAAAACGTTTAACTATAGAGTTTCATATCAGATACATATATAACACGTAAAAAATGCATTGATTCAATATTCTTTTGATTTCAATTTTGTTCACTAGTAAAAAGCTTGGTGATTTTCGACGACACAGGTGTCGTTAAAAGTTTATTGAAAATTTTCACACAAAAATATTTTATGGGAAAAATACTCGTAGTGTTCGATTTAAAAAAAAACGTTCAACTATAGAGTTTCATATCAGATATATATATAACACGTAAAAAAAATCACCGGTGAGGTGGGTCATGGGTGTGGTGTAAGCATGAGTTCGTTATTGGATTTGTTATCCAAATGAAGTATTTAATAGTTTAAAAAAAAAAATAGTTATCATTGCCGGCATTTCCAATTTCATAAAAATATTTCTTTAAAAAGATCTTTCCAATTTCGTAAAAAATATTTCTTTAAAAAAGATCGAGACAACAGTGATATGTACAGAGATTTGATAAAAACTCAAAATCCTATGGTTCTTGAAAACCCTGGTCCCACATGATTTTCAAATTATTCTGTAGTGTATGAAAGAGACATATAAAAGGTGATAAGTTCTACCTATATATATATTATATCTATGCATGGTTGCTATATATATACACACATAGTTCATAACAAGAAAGTCTCAAACCAAGTTCTTAGAGAATATCAAAGTATCCCACAAAAAAAGATACAATCTTTTTAGAAAAAGATTGAAAAGAAAATTAGGGTTTTATCAAAGATTTGCAAATGGCATGTGCAGTTTCTATTTTGGGAAAGTCTTGTACAGGATCAGTGATCAATAATCACAAGAACTGTTATCGCGAATACGCGATAACAGCTAGGGTTGTAGCACCAAAAAAACCAAATTTGCCTGAGTTATCGATAAAAGGCGTTCCTCACAATGATCTACGCGTTCGAGAGATTGTTCAAAGACAATTGCTAACACGACACGATGATCATTCTGTTTCAAGAAAGCCCGAGTTCCATCCGGAGTTTCTTGACGAAGCGTATGATCGATGTAGAGATATTTGTGCTGAGTATGCCAAGACTTTCTATCTAGGTTAAATTCTTGATTTGGGTTACTAAATAGTTTCCTAAAATGGAAAGTTTTTTTTTTTGTAGTTTTGGTGATGAGTTTGGTTTGAAATTTAACAGGAACAAGATTAATGACTGAAGAAAGACAGAAGGCAATTTGGGCTATATATGGTAAGTTTATGCATCAACTTTTTAAACTTTTTTTATTTTTTTTACGGCAAATTTCTTTTATTCATGTCGCATATGGGACTTCAACCCAAGGACCCCCCCATATGGTTATGTATGATCAAAACCATAACTCTATTTACAGTTTGGTGCAGGAGAACAGATGAACTAGTCGATGGCCCAAACGCGATCCACATGAGCGATGCAGTTCTCGACAGATGGGAAGAAAGACTCCATGATCTCTTTCATGGACGCCCCTTCGATATGCTCGATGCTGCCTTAACACACACAGTTCAAAAGTTCCCACTAGACATTAAGGTACTATAATTAATTAAACTCCAGAATAATTAGGTAGCGTTCGTTTCATGGAATGTAATAGAATTGGAATTAAGTTGGAATTTGTGTAGGAACGGAAATTTGATTTGGAATTTAGGTGCGTACATTTCACATAATAGAATGAAATCCGGATGGAATTGAAATGTAGATTCTGTTCCTGAAACAAACAACATAAAAAACCGGGATCTACATTCCAGTTCCATCCAAATTTCATTTCATTCTGTGAAGCGAACACAACCTTAAAGTTCATATATATGACTCATTCCTTCATGCTAAAAAATGTTACTTGTTTGGTTTACAGCCATTTAGAGACATGATTGAAGGCATGAGAATGGATATCAAGAAAAGTAGATATGAAAACTTTCAAGAACTTTACCTGTATTGTTACTATGTTGCTGGAACTGTTGGTTTGATGAGTGTTCCGGTTATGGGTATCGCACCGGAATCGTCATCTGATGCACCAAACATCTATAATTCTGCTCTTAGTCTTGGCATTGGAAATCAGCTCACTAACATCCTTAGAGATGTAGGAGAAGAGTAAGTTTTTTTCTGTAAAACATATTTCATATATTTTTGTTTGTAGATTTCAAATAAACAAAATTGTTTTATTGTAAAAAGTAAAAACAATTTTCATATATTATTATAGAAATTAATTTATTATTTTAAATTTTGTAAAAATATTATTCCTACATATTACTATACATTTTTTTCAGGAAATTGTAAATACTTTTTTTATCATTAAAAACAAAGAAAACCAACAGATTTTCGGCATAAAGTCGATGATTCTGACGATGAAACAAGCGACAGAAGACTGTCGTCGGTAGTACGTTAAAGTTTATGTTGGTTGAAGATCCTTTGATTTGTAGTGTTATATTTAATTTGGTGTTATTTCTTATTAAATCATCTTGTTTTATTTTTAGTGCATTAAGAGGTAGAGTTTATCTTCCCCAAGATGAGCTAGCACAATTTGGGCTATGTGATGAGGATGTTTACTCAAGGCGAGTTACCGATAACTGGAGAGAATTCATGAAAGGGCAAATCAGACGCGCTCGGTTTTACTTCAACCAAGCCGAAGAAGGAGCTTCTAAGCTCGACAAAGATAGCCGTTGGCCGGTATGTTCATATCTAAATTTTGAATCTATATTTTAAATAAAATTTACTCGATCGTCTCAAACCGAGCATTGTGGTTGTAGGTTTGGTCATCATTGTTGTTGTACCGCAACATATTGGATGCTATTGAGGAGAATGATTATGATAACTTGACCAAGAGAGCTTATGTTGGTAGGACTAAGAAACTTCTTATGTTGCCTGTATCATACACTAGATCTTTATCAACCAGTTTTGCCTTCTAATGATGTATAGAGTGCAAGATATGTGTTGTCTTGTTGATATGATATACATATCATATTTAATTTCATATATTATTTGTATATTTGGCCATAAGGATGGTTTGAAATGAAAGAAGCCTTAATGGACTACTTACTTGGTACTTTAACGTTGTTTTCTTGTAGTTTGACTAGTGGCGATAATTGTGTCAGGTTGGCAGGTTAAATTGTTTGAATTCGAACATGACTTGTTTACTTATGTCAAATACATCAACTCTAATCTGGTATAACTTGAACACATCATTTGATCTGGCTATCTAAACAAGTCAACCAGGTTAACAAGTTGTATACATCAAGTTGAAGAATCTGCTTGTTCAATATAACGGGTTGAGGGGCCAACATGTTTAACTACCGGAACAAACATGCCAACCAAACACGACCTGCTTTTGGCCCAAATCTGCTTATATTGTTTCTCATTTAGAAATTATCATCCCATGTAAAGGGTCTAGTTAAGATATGCCAAATGGCCCAAATCCCACCAAGTGTACAAATGGAAGCCTCCAATTATATCTTCCAAATCATCTACACTAACACCCCCCACCCCCCCCCCCCCCCCGGCGCATTTAGTAAATAACAAATATGATAATTGGGCTAAGCGTCAACTTGGTAATTTTTTTTTACATCTCCTCCTACCGGAACCCGTGTATCATATATGCCCCCCCCCCCCCCCCCCCCCCCGAATAAAGAGCCTTGGGCACGAGAAGAAAAGCACTATGCTAGTTATCCTTGTTTTTCTTTATATGGCCCCAAGAATGGATTGGATTGGATCGAAACGACTTTCCTAATGAAGTCCTTTGTGTCTTAATTAATTTATGCCTGCACGGAATCTCCACAACCAATTTTTCCATTTTTATTATGAAATCAGAAGGTGCGTGTTTATGGGAGTGACTCTCTGTTCCATTCTCCACCAGGCCATCAAGTGATTAGCCAGCTCAGTCCATTTTTTCGTTCGATGATCTTCACCCTAAGACTAACTCTATTCGACAAGCCTTGATTGCCTAGCTTTATTAGACGCATCCAAAAAACCTCCAGGTTGAAATATGGCTTTCAAATTAAGTTTCAAATTAGTGGATGCTGCCAAAGGGAGTGGCGGTGCCATATGCAAAAGGGAAGAGACAGAGAATGAAAGAGGTAAGTAGAGCTTTGCACATTTACGTTAATCCAGAAGAGGATCTATACATTTCGATTAGAAAAGAATCAAGAGATAAAGAAAGAATCGAAATTGATCAATATAATTCTCGATACAAACAAAAAGGAAACGAAAGATGAAACCTAAATCATGGATCAATGAAGTTGTCTAGTGACTTTCCCCTGTAAACTTCCATTATTCGATCCTTATAGAAAAGCATGTTCAAATCCATTGCTTTGCTCTACTCTATATAGAGAAGTCTTACCAGGAATAGAAAATAAAGTAGAAAACTCATGTTCCGTAAAAATAGAATCGATAAAAAGGTTAAAAAGTGGAAATTTTCCCCAGAATAAGACGATAAAAGTATACATGCCGTAGGACATTAACCTAGGGGTGAGCAGAAAACCGAACTAACCAACCTGTAATCCAATTACCCGACCTAAACATACCAAAATAACCGAATCAAACCAAAAAAATGATGGTCAGAATACGAGCCGTTCTGAAAAACAAAATACAGATGTAACTGAGATATTAAATTTCAAATGAATCTTGATAACAAATTAATAGAGTATTCTTAACTAATGTCAAAAAGAATTATAACATCAAAAAAATAACAAGAAAAGGAAAGACATCAATTAAAGAACAAACACTTTATATGCCTTCCCTCTACAGACAAAAAAAACAACAGAAAATGACCAAACTGATGTTTGTGCACCAAATTAACTCCAGCATCACTGCCACCTTTTTAAAGATTCATATATTCCATTTTCGGCCTCCTTATTTCCCACGAGCGGTTAGGCGCATGTTGGTCGGATGTGAACGGTCAAGTCAGCATCATAGGAAATAATCCGGTGTCCTACGTGTCACGTCCGGCTCTCCCCTCCTTGGAGCCGGTTCAAACTGAGATTTAAAATTATCATTAGTCGAAACATGTGTACGTTTAGATGTTGCATTTTGAAGTGATGAGTAAACTATATTAGCTAGTGATAAAAGAGCAAACAAACGGAAACAAAATCACTAACCCCTACGTCAGTGCCTACACAATCCCCTAAAAGTTCTATACGTAGGGCTGCAAACGAACCGACAGTTCATGAACCGTTCAGTGGGAAGTTCGTTTGTGTTTGTTCGTTTAATAAATGAATGAACATGAACAGAGGCCGCGTTCGTTTATTTATGTTCGTAACGTGTTCGTCTATGTTAGTTGTGTTCGGTACCTAAAATTAGGTTATGTTCGTTTGTTTTGGAGACACTATCTCTACTAAATTGAAAACACATCATAAATCAATGTAGCTACAAATCTTAATATTATCTCATCTATAAAACTTCAAAACGTTAAGTTCTCTCCGTCAATCATTTTAAAACCGAGTTCAATAAAATTTTAGTCTTGTTGCGAGATAGTCCTCTGGTTAGTTACTCTTTTTTAGCTTTCATTTATATGTTAGAAAAACTCATATATCGATTTTATAGATAATATCAGATATGGATAACAGTTTATTTTTTTTTTTTTTTTTTTTTTTGCTTTTGTAATTTAAACTATTTTATTTTAAGCGAAGTACTAAAATCATAGTTTTAAATATTATAGATCACTTATGTATATTTTTTAATCATAAATTAGAAATAGATATTAATTATTATATATTATTAATGAATTATTATAAATTAGAATTAGATATTAATTATTATATATTATAAATGAATTAAAGATGAAAATGCCATGTGGCATTAATTGGAAGGATGTTAGAGGAGAAAATGGCATGTGGCATTAGAAGTATTCTTTTATTAGTATTAGATGTTTATCAAGAGTATGTTAAGTACTCAAGTATGTTTGAATAATTAGGTTACTAAATTTTGAGTGGATCTACTTAATGTTTGTGAAGAAAGATGCCGATTTTATTCGAAATTTAATATGTTTGTTTGTGTTCGTTTCTGTGTTTCTGTTCATGAACATTTGTTTGTGTTCGTCTGTATTCATTTGTGTTCATGAACGTTCGTTTGTGTTCTTTTCTGTTCATGAACGCTTGTTTGTGTCCGTTTGTGTTCATGAACGTTCGTTTGTGTTCGGTACCTAAAATTAACGAACGAACACAAACATATCCATTTCCTCAATGAACGAACACGAACAAAAAAATCTCGTTCGGTAAGTGTTCATGAACACATTATTTCCTTGACAAACAAACACGAACAATGCCATGTTCGTGTTCATTCGGTTCGTTTGCAGCCCTATCTATACGCAGCTATGCAGAAACAACACTAAGGCATAGCTCACACACACATATATGTATATCTGTGTGTGTAGCATGAAAGAGAGAAACCTGAATGAAAGTGTGACCCTTGCAATCGTCTACTTCAAGAATCGAAGCCATATTCCCACAACGGTAACAATAATTAGGTGCGCTAAAGATTGTCACCACCTTTTGTTCCTGTTAAAACCAATTGTATAATCACTAAAAAAGGAGTTTTTCTAAACAATAATTACATCAATAAAGAAAAAAATTAATAATAAAATGCTTACGTGACCCCAGTTAAATCCCTCCATAACCAGCTGGTGTGCTCTAGCAATTAGCTTTAAGCTGTTTGTATGATTAAATTGCTCAGATATATCCTGAATTACAATATTAAAAAAAACAAAAATAAGTAACAAAATAAAATATAAAGTGAACTGCATAAAAAGTAACCAGCTTTCCTCATATTTAGAGTAAAATGCTGTTTTCGTCCCTGAGGTTTGGCTAGTTTTGCGATTGTAGTCCAAAGGTTTGCTTTTTCACATCTGGATCCAAAGGGTTTGAAATTTTGCCCTTTTCATCCGGCTCGTTAACTCCATCCATGTTTCTCCGTATGTTAGGGATATTTCCGTCTTTTTTGTTAACTTAAAGGGCAATTCGGTCTTTTTCACTTTATGTAAAAAATACCAAATACCCATGAGAAAGACTAAATTGCCTTTTTAAATTAACAAAAAAAAAAAATACCTCTGACTTAACAGAGAAAAATGGAATGAAAAATGGCAAGATTTCAAACCTTTTCGATCCAGATGCGGAAAAACAAACCTTTGAACGAAAGCCGCAAAACTAACCAAACCTTAGGGACAAAAATGGCATTTTACTCTCAAACTTATAAAAGACGAAACATTAAAAAAAATCTATATTGCCATAATAGATAACTAAAGAAAGTTGGTTACTTTTTTATGCAATTAGTTGTAAATAAAATCAAAGAAAAAAATATATATTTAGCAAGAGAAACATACTTGACCAAATGTATATCCAGCACCCCGAGGTGAAATACCCCAACCACAACGGTCATCGGGATCGGACCATAAAAGATCACACATGGGCCCCTCATGGGGCACTTCTTGAACGCGGTCAAAATTCCTTATACTATCAAGTGTTTCGATTGAAGGGGATAATCCACCATGAAGACAAAAAATTTCCGATTCAACCTAAAAAAAGCCCGTAAAATCACAAAGTTAAAACAATGATACACAAGGGTTAAAACTCGAGAAAAATTAAGAAGTAAAGTACATGGATAGTCCCTGTGGTTTTCAAAAATTTCAGATTTGGTCCCCAGCTTTCTAAAAGTACACAGATGGTACCTGTGGTTTGCACTTTGTAACTCTGACTCATTTAGTCCCCAGCCAATAAGTCTAAAGATTTCAGGAGGTCTAACTACCTGTCTAAGTTAGTGACTAAATGCGTTACAAAGTGCAAACCACAGGGACCATCCATGTACTTTTGGAAAAAGTTGGGGACTAAATGCGTTACAAGGTGTAAACCATCGGGACCATTCGTGTACTTTTGGAAAGCTAGGGACCAAATCCAAAATTTGGGAAAACCACAGGGACTACCTGTGTTCTTTACTCCAACAAATTAAGTGTTACTCACCAATGCAGTTAGGGGGAAATAATCAAATAAATCGGTAAACGTCTTCCACACATTAGCACTACCGTATCTGCAAAAAGTCAACGGTTGACTTGGTAAATAAAAGCACAGAGAACGCGTTGGGAAAACAAAAAACCATAATTATTTACGTTCAAAATGAAAATAAAATAAGTGTTACCCCTTGTGTCAGATAAAATGTGCATATAAGATTTGATTTCCTATATGCACATCGTCATCTTCACAAAATATTGACATTCTTGATTGGTTATTGAAGGGTAATTAAGACATTTGAAAGATAGTCAAACAGGAGTGAGACAAATATTAAAGAAGATCGGAAACTCACTTTCTTAAGCATTCGTCGTAAAACCCATAAACTTGAGTGATCTGCAGAAACAACGTTGCACATACTATTATTTAATTAAACGAACTCTTAAAAAAAGTTATCACGTGACTCTGAAACCCAAAAAAGTGTACCTGGCGACTTTCATGGTTTCCTCGTAAAATAGTAATTCTTTGTGGATAACGCACTTTGAGGGCCACCAAAAGCTAAAATGACAGCAAGACTTGTATAAAAATTGAAGCCGTTTAAAAACATTTCATGCTAAACTTATGAAAAAATAAAACATATATGCAATTATGCACCAAGTTCATATGGTGGTATAACACTTACCGTCACTGTTTCAACCGAGTAATAACCACGATCAACGTAATCTCCCATGAATAAATAATTTGTATCCGGACACTAAATATAAAATGAAAAAAGAGCAACATAATGAGCTCCCAACTCACAATAAAAAATCTAATAATCTGAAACTACTAAAAACTCAAATTTTTAGCTAAAATGATCACCAATTTATTTTAGAGTAAAATACATAATCGTCCCTGAAGTTTGACCAGTTTTGCGACTTTCATCCAAATGTTTGTTTTTTCCGCATTTGGATCCAAAAGGTTTGAAATCTTGCCATTTTCATTCGGCCCGTTAACTCCATCCATTTTTCTCTGTTAAGTTAGAGGTATTTCCGTGTGTTTTGTTAACTTAAAGGGCAATTTGGTCTTTTTCACTTTATGTACAAGCATTTAACATAATGTACAAGTATTCAAAAGACCGAATTGCCCTTTAAGTTAACAAAAAAAGACAAAAATACCCCAAACTTAACAGAGAAAAATGGATGGAGTTAACGAGCCGGATGAAAATGGCAAGATTTCAAACATTTTGGATCCAAATGCGGAAAAACAAACCTTTGGACGAAAGTCGCAAAACTAGCCAAATATCAGGAACGAAAATTTGTACTCTTTTATTTGTCATCAACATTAACATAAAAATACCCATAAATAATAAGATAGCATGAAAACACACCTTCCCACCGATCCGAAAAAGCTCTGCAAGATCGTGAAATTGCCCGTGAATATCCCCGCAGATTGTGACAGGGCTTTTAACAGGCTGAAATAAATATGGGTAAAAAGTTGATTAATTATTTAAGGGAAATACACATTGTCCAAAATATCAACAAAATCTATGTGCATCGTATAAAATTAAATAGAATATACCTGCACGTTGCTTTCTTGCATCAGGATCTCCTTTGCCGTATCACATAATGACCTAACCTAAATTCATTGAAGTAAAACGTTAGGAAACACTTTTCCACAATAGTCAAGTCAAAGACTAATGCATTGATAGGTTTAAAAAAATCTCCAAAGGTGAATATCTCTTTAACATAAAAATATCGATTTTATTTAGCTAAAATGATCACCATTTTATTAAGAGTAAAGTACACAGAAAGTCCTTGTAGTTTTCCAAAATTTTGGATTTGGTCCCTAACTTTTCGAAAGTACACGGATGGTCCTGGTGGTTTGCACTTTGTAACGCATTTAGTCGCCAACTTTTGCCAAAAGTACATGGATGGTCCCTGTAGTTTGCACTTTGTAACGCATTTAGTCCATAACTTGGACCTCCTGAAACATTTACATTTGTTTGTTGGGGACTGAATGTGTTACAAAATGCAAACCACATGGACCATCCGTGTACTTTCGAAAAGCTAGGGACCAAATCCAAAATTTTGAAAAACCACAGGGACTATCCATGTACTTTACTCTTTTATCTATTAACAAAATTAACACAAATATCCACTTTAACATATAAATACCTACAAGTCCATAAGCTGGATATCTCTCATCTGGTTTACATATAAACTTACTTATCAAGTAAACCTTTCATAATTTATTCATCCATTAGCTTCTTTTTACATGTAAACCTCCTCGGACGCTAACCTTGACCAATTTTGACCCATAACTACATGACGCATGCCTTTTTCCCCTAATAAGTAGAAAGTTTTTCTCAGCGCATCACACCTCAGACACGCTTTCTTAATCCAAGCTAAGCACATCCAAACATCATCATCATCATCATCATACTCAACAAATCCCACCAATAGCAAAGCTAAGGTAGGGTCTGGGGAGGGTAAGATGTAGACAGCCTTACCTAGTTACCTCTACCCGTTAAGAATAGAGCCTGCTTCAAGTGAGACCCCCGGCTCGATAGTAGTTTTGCATCAAGCCTTGAACATAAGGCACATAACACTCAGCAATTAAGACAAAGGCCGATTAGTGCATGTACTCCCTTGTCTTTCTATCAACGCCACCACATGATGCATGATTAACCATCCCCCTCTTTTAACGTTATTTTCACGAAACTAGTAAAATAACGTTAAAATTAGTGCACTTTCACTTTTGCCCCTTGAGCGCCCACACATATATACATTATATGCGCATACCGCCAACGGGGCGTTTAAGCGCATCCAAACATGACCTCCTATGGAGCAATTCATTCCACCTAATTACCCGATTATAACTATTCAATATCATATAATTACTTTTGAAACACACATCTAAACACCCTTTAAATGACTCAAAAAATCATCAACTGTTTTTAATACATCAAGTCTATAAAACCAGATCCAAATTTGTTAAAAAGAAGCAAACAAGCATTCAAATTTCACCAATAACATATCATCAAAGTCTACACATCATCATACAGCACTTAAACCAATTAATTAATTATAACCCTGAAACAATCTTAATAAAAAACAAAAAACTAAATTAAAATCACCAAAACTAAATAAGCACTTATGAACTCATACCCAATTTTCACACCTCAAATTCACAAAACATACATCCACATATTCTCTAAAAAAAATAAAAATTGATTTAATCACAATAGATCTAACAAACCCAGATCTACCAAAATCAAATCTTTCAACCCCATAAATCAGCAGATCAATCACAAACACACCCACCATATGAAAAGTGAAAACAATAAATCTACAATATTTAAAATGCAATTACCTCCTGTTCAGACAAGGGTTTGCACTCCATGAGCTGCGAGATATGTTCATCAACATTGTGAGTAACACGCTGCATAACTGGATCCAAGCTCATATCTTGATGGGAAATTAGGTTGATTTATTGGAATTAAATTTGTGGGTTTTTATTGAAACATAATAACCCAAAAAGGAATGAATGAGTGAAGAAGATAGTGGGGGATGAAATGAAACGAAAAAGAAAGAACGAAACCCTTTGTTTATTTTGCCATTTTGTTTTGAAAGCCACAACCTTTTTTTCGATTTTCTAAAGTTTTGAAATTTGGGAAATAAAGAGACTATTGTCGAGTTGTGTGATTGATCATCAACGGTTGAGGTTGTTTTGGGGTTCTCTTTCCGATTTTTTTTTACAAAAATTATGATAAATAGATGGGTGTTGTAAAACAACTGTCTATTAGCAATCCATATACAACTATAATAAACATGAGAGAACAATATTATAGAGAATAAGTGAATAGAAATTCTTTCATTTTGAGATGTCAACATGCAATACAAAGAACTCTATATATAGTGTTCTTACATTAATACAAAGGACATGAATAGATGGGAGTTGAATGTGGATAGTCACCATAATATAGTTTATTTATAACACTCCCCCTTGACTATCCAAGTGATAATATACTATTCTTTAATACGCTTGGTGATGCTGCCTCGTTAAAAACCTTGCTAGGAAAACCCAGTGGGACAAAACATCAGCTAATGGAATAAGGGTGCAGCGCGTATTGTCTCCCCTAATACTTCTGGATCAGGTATGTTGCCTCATTAAAAACCTTACTAAGAAAACCCAATGGGATAAAACTTATTCATGGGAAAAAGAGTGCAACTTGAATAAGTATCCCCCTCATTTTAACATGTATCCTTAAGTGACATGTGTCCATCTTCCTTGAAAGTCGAACAAAGCTTTTGTAGCCAATGATTTGTCGCTTGATCCCTTTATGTGCACGACTATGTTATGTTACATTCCTGCATCTACAAGACTAACCAAACTTGTTTTGACGGGTTAGTAAAATATAATCAAATATCGTTTATACCTGAAATATTTCTTTGAACTCATTCCAATGTCTCTTCACTTGACAAAGGTTATATCATGACAATAAGCTCAAGTGAAAAATATTATAACCATACATAGCTAGCAAAACATATTAATGCACTTATGCATTTAATGATGGTACTTCTAGAATGAGAATCTCTACTATGGTAGGAGATGATAATAGGCATTTCTTATAACAAATGACTTAACAACCTTTAACATACTTTAAGGTTCAATTATGTCCATACTAAAATATCTAAACGTCATCTTCTAGATGTACTTGAGGGATTAGTAAAATATAATTACATATATACTCGAACTGCAGTTCGAGTAATAATTAGACCGTGCCAAGGTCATTCAAAAATTTTCCTCTTTCGTTTGAGAGTTCCCCCTCGATGATGTTTACATTATTACTGTAAGAGTGAAATCTTGTTAAATAGATGTAGCTCATTTTATCAAAATTATACCTCTCTTTTCAGAGTATAGTCGACTGTACCACATACGAGTAATTTCCTTTAAAATTCATATATATAACACATATGGGGTTATTGTTTCATAATGCTTTGAGCGTTTTTAATCCTTCAGGGGTTTTCATACAGATGTCATTTGCAATTGTCTCGTACATGTATACGGTGATGACATCCATAAGTTGTTTTATCTGAAGTCATTCTGAGATTTCGAGGTCGCTTAAACATCTAAAGATTATCGCATCCACTACAGGGGTATACGTTTCCTCGTAATCAACTGCTGGGATTTGGGAAAAATCTTTATGTTAAAATGCGTGCCTTACATCGCAAAAACTTATTATTTACGTTTCCTTTTATTTAAAGACACCCATTTATAACCTACTGGTTTGACGTCTGTGGGTGTTCGAACTGCTGGTTCGAAAACGTTTAGTTTGTCGAGCAAATTTAGTTCAACCTTAAGTCATGTAGCCATTTTGGCTATTTGTGTGCGTACACTCTTGCACACTTTCTGTATACATAATCTTTTTTTTTTCATCGATTACATCTATTGCTATAGCATAATCAAATATATCATTTTACACGTGTTTCATTACGGTTCCATATTGTACTTATTTTGTACATAATTCATCGCGATCTCATATTTGTTTGGTACTAGAGTTTCTTTTAGAACTCCATTAGCCTCTTTTGGGGTTTTGACAACAACCTTCTTTAAGGTTTAGTATGCAACCACTTCTGGGGTTTTGTATACAACCACTTATGGTGTTTTATGTGCCACCTCTTTTAAGATTACACCAACTGCGTTACTCTGCTCTTTTTGTGTTTTGTGGGTTTTATCTTTTTGGAACTGATTTATCTCTCACAATTTATTAATATGATAATCATTTTGTGAGTACTTCCATTCGAGCAGATAAGTTTAAGCTAGTATATGTGACTTTGTCACCTTATTTGTGTTAGTGAATGCATCTTGAATTTCATTTGTTATTATTTGCAAATACACGCTCTTTCTTTTGGATTTCAGATTTGCATTGACCACTTCAGGGGTCGATATATAATATGATGCATTTTTTTTATGTTACCAGTCTTTCATTTTCTTGTCTCCCCCTAAGACTGGGAATACGATGTACATATCCCATTTTATATGTTATGGTGGTGCTATTGGTACATAGGCTGCACAACAAAATATATATATAAAAAATTGGAAACTTGGTTCTCTTCAGGAGACCAGTTGTAATGGGGAGTATTTGTGATAAGCAGTTGGTTTTGAATTGATATAATCAATCGACGAATTTTGTCTCGACTACGTATGCCTCTCACTATATTTCACATTGTGCCCAACAATGGTCCCTACAATTGGGTTGTCAAAGAACCGTGTTAAACCATGTAAAAAAACAACGTTTCATAGTGTTGGGCATATGCTACATACGGGTAGCTAAAAACTCACATACAACCATGTATGAATGCCACAATCCACACAGCTGTACATTTCAATGGTCCCATATAAGAGGGATTATTTGTAGGAGTTTATTGTTTGGAAGGGCATAAAAATTTATTTGCCACAAAAAAAAAAAAACTAACTAGACATATGATAAGGCATTTTGGGAGCAATGTTTTTAGATTACTTAGAGGTGCTAATGTACCGGTTAGCATGTTTGATTGTTTAACATATCATGATGCTATCTTGATGACCTATTTGGTCATGCCATGTGGTGAACGTATAAATATTCTAGTAACTTCTGGTTACTCACCATATTTGATTTAATGGAATATTGTGGAAAATTAGTATCATTTCTAGTAACTTCTAATATAGTTTTCTGGCCATATTTACTATATGATATATTTTAGATATTTAGTACATTTTCTTTTACATCATTCCAAGGTGATGACTTTTCATTCAAACATAGTGGAAACTTAATAAATTTCTTCGGTATACATTAGAATATGATTCATTATGAATTTTATATATATATATATATATATATATTTAGTAATATTACTACTTTATGGGCATATTTGAGGTTTGAGAAATGGAAATTGTTTTATTACATAACCTCAGCTAGAAAAAGTTATATGACCGGGACATTAGGATTTACCGGTCCAAACTCTTACAAGCTTTGATAAGTTTATAATATGCTTTAGGGAATTTGACACTTCGAGTGTCATACTATAAATGAATCTTGATCACAATTCATTTGTGTTTATAACTTGTGAGCATACACAACTTTGGTTATTTTGATGTTCTTATCAAAACTGCTAATATATGAAACACACTGTATACATAAAATTACAAATGCATGACTTTGTAACACGTCGCCAAAAATATAATAAAAGATAATTGTATATAAACCATTTGAGACAATGAAGTTATCTTTCGAACCACTATTAAAATATTATAAAGGCTTATATAAACATGACTAAGTACAATTTAACTCAATTTAAATAGTTGAGCCATTATAGGCTATTACTTTATGAACTAGAAAGGCAACAAAGTGTCACACTTTTACTTTTTGAATATCAGAATGAATAATCATAATAATAATAAAGATGATTGATGCTTAATGTAACTAGTCATACATGCAAGAGTTATTTTACCTTTGAAACATGTGTTATGATGAAAAACGTAAATGAAAATAATACATAAAGTGTTGAAAGAATATAATGAAGTGGCAAAGATGTAAAACTTATCTAAATTGCTAACAAACTTTTTATTAATTATATAAACTAATAGGGAATGTTAACTGCCACTTTAAATGATTTCTTTATAGCTTTTTATGGCTAATTTAAATGATTTCTTTAAGCTCTTTATAGTTAATTTAAAAATTGAATTATAGCTAATTTAAATGATTTCTTGTTAACTGCCACTGTAAATGATTTCTTTATAGCTTTTTATGGCTAATTTAAATGATTTCTTTATAGCTCTTTATGGCTAATTTAAATGATTTCTTTATAGCTCTTTATGGCTAATTTAAAAACTGAATTATAGTAATTAGTTACTATCCCGTTTCTTCTTAACCCCCCTTCAAATTCTTTGGTGGTTTTAGAAAGCAATCGGCCAAACACAAAAGCATAATTCTAGATCATGTATATCAAATTATCAATTCCAACGAGATTTCAACCGGTGAAGTATATGGCCGATTAAATACATAGAAAATCAGGTTTCTTCGGAAAATATTAATTAGATATATGCAAATTAACTTGTTTTCAAGCAAAGTTTATTAGGCTCATCATCTTAAATACAATTTCTTTGTTGAAATCAAAATGTCAAAATAATTCTTAATACAAACAAATAATTTATGTGCATGTTAATTATCATATTGACCAGTTACTAGCAAATGTAAATACTATATATAACATTTAAACTTTCATACATTTATAATGGATGAATAATAGATTATGACTAGTTAACCTAGGCAAGATTTTCATCGAGCCCATATAAGAACAACCAAAAGAAATAATATACATAAAAAAATAATGAGGTCACGAGTCATGATGACTTAATGATGATATTGGAGGAAATCTGAAATACTACAAATCTAAAATGTAGTAAATGGCATGAAAGAGTCCGATTTTATAAAGTAGAAGTCACACATTTTTTATTTGATGCTAATGAAGAACGTAAGCAATTGCATGAAAAAAGAAATCTTCAAAGACTGTAAACGTTGTTATTTATTTATTTTTTGAAAACAAATCAAATATAATTTATTTTTCAGTCATTTTCTCCTCAGTTACTTTCATGCCATCAAAATATTCTCAAAACTAAATCCAAATTTTCTAGTTATGATTATATACAAAAACAATAAAATGGGGACAAAACATGGAGCCATGAAGTCCAAGGTGAAAGGCTGCAGGTCAATTGTTTATACTCTTAATTTCACTTTTCATGGATACGATAACATTATTCAAGATGTCTAAAATAATAAAACAATTACTAAGTAGAAA
Source organism: Helianthus tuberosus (assembly GCA_030545235.1). NCBI lineage: Eukaryota > Viridiplantae > Streptophyta > Magnoliopsida > Asterales > Asteraceae > Helianthus > Helianthus tuberosus. The sequence continues at coordinate 11,707,154 of CM060362.1, forward strand.
TATGAGCTTTGTGTATTGTTACCCGAATGGATGAAAGAAAACCAAATCATGGATATGAAGATTCAAATCATGGATATGAAGATCTTGCAGCAACTCGTGCTGATAACGTGTTGTAAAACAACGGTCTATTAGCAATCCATATACAACTATACTAAACATGAGAGAACAAGACTATAGAGAATAAGTGAATAGGAATTCTTTCATTTCGAGATGTCAACATGCAATACAAAGAACTCTATATATAGTGTTCTTACATTAATACGAAGGACATGAATAGATGAGAGTTAGAATGTGGATAGTCACCGTAATATAGTTTATTTATAACAATGGGCATTTTTATTTATTTATATATATAAAAAAAAACATTTTTGTCTAGCAAGAAATTGAGTCTGTTTGGTCTGGGGTAATAGAAAGGATAAAAGTACAGCATGGACAAATGAGTAAGATGGATTATTATCATTTAAATGTCATATGTGGTTAGTGGTTACCATATGTGAATGTAATGAATCATTATTTTGCGTTATTTGATAAGCAGGATAAGACAAATGAATAAAATCGGCGGTGGTGGTGGCAGATGGCAATGTTGGGAGGGTGGTTGGTGGTGTGGGTGGGCAGGGGCGGATTTACATGAAGTCGATCTATTCAAACTTGTAGAATGCTAGTTAGTTAATAAAAAGTTTAGAGTGTATCTGTAGTAACAAACAATGTTGTTTTGGTTATGAGGGGTTGATAATGTATAAGGTTAATGACTTTTAGGGAAAGGGAACATAATTGTCTTAGTTGTGGGTATGGTCGTTGTTGTAGGATATTATGGTTATGATGACAATGAGACACAATATACCCAAAATATCACTTGTATAAAGTTACTCTAGGACTATATTAACTTTGTTCTTCTTAACCTGAATTTTAGAGCTAATGTTAATGAAAATTTGATATGAAATTTAGGTTTTTATTATGTTCCGCGACATGACCCGACCCGACCCAACTCGACCTGGTCCGAAAATCTTACCGTATGGCTGTGAAATTTGACCACCCAGAAAAATGAACCCATAGGAAAAAAATCCTAGATCCGCCACTATGGGTGGGTGGCGGCGGTGGTGGTGGTTGGTGGTGCGTGGGTGGGTGGCGATGGTAAGAGGATGGTTGTGGTGATAAAGGGTGAAATGAAACAAAAATAGGGTTGTGGACTGAATTTAGAATATTTAGATGGAAAGAGAATACTTCTGTAATAGATGATTTCATTTCATTGACCAACCAATTTTTTTTTTGTTTACTTACAATCTTCTGTTCCATTCTATCTCTCATTCCTGCACACTAGGGATGAGTATAGTACCAAACTAGTACCGAAAACACCAATAATGGGTGTTGGTATCGAAAATAATCAGTACGGTACTGGTATTTACCGGTATATAACCAAAATATCGGTATCGTACTAAACCGGTCCCGAAAAACAAGAAAAATGGGTACTGGTACCGGGTACCAAAAATAATTGGTACGGTATCAGTACCCGGTACCAAATGTCCATCCCTACTACACACCGAACACCACCTAGAATAAAATAATAAACGTTCATCTAACAATTATACCACAAAACACTTGATATCAAAATTACTCCACATACGATAATTGAGGTTGTCTAAGTTGCTTTATGTTTCACCTGTAAGGCTACTTGTTATATATGTCGTGGGCGGGAGTATGGGGTGACGATGTGGCACTTTGAAGGATGGAGACGGAGCATCGTGCCCCTGCCCTTACCCCACAAGTTTACATAGGCTGAGAGATGGAGGTGACGAATGGAGGTGCCCCTCTCCTCAACCATTTGAACAATTATAACATTTTCTTGTTAGAAGTTCTTTCATTTATTGTAACAACTCTCATCAAAAGTCCTAATTCTTATTTTATTTAGTACAATAGGAAACCCTAATTAAGATCCCCAAGTGATTCTGCATAAACCCTAAAATTTTCAGAACAATCGGAATCAGGATCAGGGCCCCTAAAACTTAGGGGGGGGGGGGTAAACCCTAGTTGATAATATCTTGACAGTTTTACGTGTAAATTGAAATTGAACGCAAGACCAACTCAGCTAAGCTACCCATACACGAGGCTACCCTATGGTAGTAGGGTGTCCCTCGCGCCACGCGACAGGGCCTCGCGCCACGCGAGGGAGCCCAATTTCAGGTATAAATAGAGGGGTTGGCAATTGCAAAACGTACACTGAGTTACACACTGTTTACTATAAAAACACACACAGACACGAAACCCTGCCGCTATAACAGGGTAATAACTCGATCGCTGCTATGATTCAATGTCCGATCGATTAAAACTATCCAATGGATGTTTAAGTGCTGCCCACATTAGGGTTATGCTTTGTCATTCGTCGTGAATTCGATGGATGTTTAAGTATCGCACTTTGTCATTCGTTGTGAGGGTTTAATCTCGTGAGTTATCGTAAATGCTGTATTAGTTACTAACCTAGTTTTGTGTGCATTGTTATTTAAATTAGGTTAACAATGCTAATCAATAGACTAGACTCTGCTCGTATTAAATCTGCAATGTGAGTCATTCTCTTCTTATCAAATTTATTTCCAAAAGCTTGTGTATTTTCAAAGTTATAATTACAGGGATTAAGTCTTTGTAATCACCAAATTACAGCCGGTATGTGGGGTTTTGTATGCATTACTTGATAACCTTCACCATTGGACAACGGGGTAGCCAAGGGGTGATATGACCGTAGTCACAGACACCATTGGACAATGAGGTTACCAATGGATGGTCGAGTGACAAATACTGTGGGTAGTTGGTTGATATATGGAAACATTGTAATCGCTCTTAATACTGTAAATTATAACAACGTGTCGTTTTAGTAAATAGAATGATTCACCAGTATTTCCCTGCTGACAAAACCTTTTTCAAACATGTTTCAGGTGATCTGTTATGATCCAGGAAAAGTGCCGTGAAGCACTACAAGCTTAAGGAAGTGGCTCAATATAAAATAAAGAAACATGTTTTGTAAAATAAAGATTTCTCAGTGAAATCATATTATTGTAAATTTCCGGGGTTTTATCCCTAATTATGAAATAAAACAATCAGGCATTTTTAAAGTTTAACGATCCTGTTAAAATCTTCCGCTGTTAACTTAATTAAATAAAAACCACGGGATTTCTGTCCCGCGGCTCCTAGACCGGGTTAAACCGGGCCGGGGGCCGTGACAGAAAAAGGTGGTATCAGAGCCACTGAGTTAAGCTAATTAAGTATTTAGAAATACTTAATTTTCCTGATTGTCAATTGTGATTATGTGTTTTATTAACTGACTATTTGTTAGTTACAGTATGGGTAAGCAAAAGCTTTCAAATATCTATCTTAAATTAGATAGTTCGCAAAAAGAGAAGGGAAGTTCTTCCCAATCCTCAAGATACTCAGTAGATACTGAGGAGGGAATATTTGTTCGTAAAGCCCATTATGAGGAACCACTTTCTCCTAATAAAAGAAGTTTGATTATTAGGAAAAGCCAAGAGAAAATAAAATCAAAAGAAATGAAAGTTAATCAGGAAATTCAGAAACTCGGTAGTAACCCACCATGGGAAGACAAGTTAGATGAAAAATGGGCAGATCTCTATATGCTAGCTACTGTAGCAGTAAATGCAAATCTTTAAAATATTTTGAACCAGTATTAGCACCCTTATCACCTACAAGCCAGAAACTTTACCCAGTAAATAAATAAATTACAATAAACTCTAGTGTGTTTTACTTGTCAGTTGTCCTTTGTATTAAATTAGCTACACGGTATGCAATAATACTTGAATGTTATCTGTGAAATTTTGTTATAAAATTTTAACTTAGTATTTTGCATATATGCTAAACAGCATGAATGAGTTATCTGGAGCCCTAGAGAATCTCAACCTCTACCCTGTAAACATAGAAGTTTCCAAAGATTTTACGGGTTACTTTGCTGATGTGGAACAACCTATGGAATTTTGTGCTCCACCTCTAGAGAAACCAAAGCCTAAGAAAAGAAGAATATTGGTAGGTTGGAGACGTGTACGCAGGAGGAAATGTAACAACCCTCGGTAAAACCAACGCCCTTATAATAATTCTAACACCCTAGTATATTTCAAAATATTTCTTTATGTCTTATAATACACCCCGTATGTGAAAACCGAGCCCGAAATAGGTTATAACATATAAAATAAATTTAAAACAAGAAAAATGGAGCTGAGGCGGGCCGCGACATCCTTTATCCTTAGTTTACGCGGGCGGTATCAGGGTTTAAACCTGATATCGTTGAAACCTTTAGTTCAAGCGGGTCGCGTAAGAGTCCTTGTTAGTTAACGCGGGCCGCGAGAGATCATGAAACGCGGAGACATCCGGTGCTGACACGTGTCGACATCGTGGCGAGTCTAGTAGCTGACCCAGCTAAGCTATAGTGTTGACCAAGGTTGACACCGGCCGCATAACCTTGGCCAATGCTTTACGCGGGCCGCGTGGAGACCAGAATCCAGCACTATATAAGAAGGCCCTCAGGTTTCGTTTTCCGTCGCTCACATTTCAATTCTAAATCTCAATTTCTGTAGAAGAGGCATTATAGTCGGGTACTATACCCCTAAATTAGCGAGGTTCTGCTCCGTTGTAAGCATTATAACCCCAGTTTCTTAATAGTTACGCTGCCCGATTGATTTAGGGTTCCGTAATAACTGTCGTAGTTCTGCCCGACGTAGTTATTGGAATGCCGTCTCGGGGAGGGTATCATTAATAATTTCAAAGGGTTATGATACTAACCAATGTACATTTGTATAAATTATAGATTATATCCAGGAAACCCTTACGAGAAGCCTAAGATAGCAAAGTGAGTAATCTCCTTTTTGTAAACAGTTTTTACAAAACCTTAACTATTTTACAATGCAATTTAGCAGTGATTGAGTCTTTGTAGTTCTTCAATTACTGCCGGTATGTTGGGGTTTTGTATACAAAATTTACTACACTGTGAGTAGTAAGTCGAGGATGACAGTACGTTACCATTGGACAATGAGTTAGCCAATGTGTAATATGACCCACAAGTCAGTGGATTGATAGTACCAAATGGAGTAATTGTGTAGACATAAACAATGTGATCGCTCTCAATACTGTTCACTGTGACTTTTTATTTAAACTTGATTAAACTGGGATTCACTCACCAGTATTTCCGACTGACAAATGTTTTTAAAACACGTTTCAGGTAACCCAATGTGACAGCCAATTAATAAAAAGCCAGCTGGAGAGCACTGAAGGCTTGGGAAAATGTGGCTATAAAAGTTACCAAATAAACGATGTTTTAAATTTAAATAAAATAAGGTTTATCCCTATAAATGTATTGTACTAAGAAACTTGGGTTTTACCCATGTGATTATTAATATTAAATGAGCTGGTTTTACTGTGATAAACAATTTCCTAACTACGGTCCTGATGTAAATTCCGCTGCAAGACTAAAATAACTGATACCACCGAAACTCTGAGATCGCGTCCGCCCGTTCCTGGGGATCAGGGATCGGGGGTTGCGATAAGAAACCCGCAACTAGGAGAGTTCCCAAAATAGAAAATCCCATGGATAAAGGAAAAGGAATCGAGGTTGAGGAAAATACTAAGCAAGTAGAAAGAGAAATTGGGGAAAGTTCAAGGCAAGTCGAGGAGTTGCCATTACAAGAAGAGTTGGATCAGATATTGGCGAGCTGTGATATCGTTAGACCTATTAATTCCAACCTTTACCCTTATCCTGCCGAAACTCAAATTCCAATAAATTTGGAACCAGTCATTCCAGAACCTTTAATCCATACTCAACCTTTAGGAATGGACGAGTGGTGGACTAATGATTGGCAGTTTCAAAACCTACTTAATAACCCTTATACGTTTTTCCCTCAGTTTGACCCAGAACCTATACCAAATCCACCGATGAGTAATGAGAATATGGTTGAACTCCACGATTTTAGCGAAGAGCTGATGGATGCTGGGAATAGGATCCGGGAAATAGGAGGACAAATCTCCTGGAAATACGATGAGAGGGAACATCGTTTTTGAAATGCCAGTGGATTAGGGATAATGTGGTTGTGAAATTATGATTGTATAATAATATAATAATAAATCAAAATAAAACATGTAAAATAAATAAGAGTTAAATGCCATTTTAGTCCCTGTGGTTTGGGCCATTTTGCAAGTTTAGTCCAAAGGTTTCATTTTTAACCTGTGGGTCCAAAAAGGTTTCACAGTTGCCATTTTAGTCCACTGGGTTAACTTCATCCATTTGTTTGTTAACGAGAAGGCCAATTCGGTCATTTTATATGGCTGAATTGCCCTTTTAGTTAACAGAATTACATACAAAATGACCAAATTGGCCTTCTCGTTAACAGAAAAAATGAATGAAGTTAACCCAGTGGACTAAAATGGCAACTGTGAAACCTTTTTGGACCCACAGGTTAAAAATAAAACCTTTGGACTAAACTGGCAAAATGACCCAAACCACAGGGACTAAAATAACATTTAACTCAATAAATAATAAAACTTGTGTAAAATAATCAGTGTGTAAGGAGGCATAATATATATATAAAAAGGGAATCGAAAAATCGATAATTTTGGATATATATATTTGTTGTGAAATGTGGATGATTGTTTTTGTGTATAATTGTTATTTAGTCTATACAAATAAATTATATATATATTAATTATCAGATGGAAAATGCTAATAATGAACCAGTTAACGAGGTTAACCAGTCAGAGCATCACCAGGAAGAGCAATTTATGACTAAGCAAGATATAAAAAATATCGTTACTCAAGGGATAGCCAATGCTATTCCAGCAATTCTTGCTGCAGCTAGAAATCAAGCTGAACCTCAACAAATCGTTCCTAGCAAACGTACTTCTGAATATAACTTTAGTAATAGCGTAAATGGAGGCGGTAATCATACTAATAACAATAACGGTCCAAGGCAGGTTCCGCTCCCTAAGAAAATGAAAGCTGCAACACCTGGTTGCACTTACAAAGAATTTCTTGCTTGTAAACCATCTGAGTTTGCAGGCAATGAATGAGCGACTGCGGTACTGCGTTGGTTAGAGAAAACTGAGGCAGTAATTGCAATAAGTAAATGTGCCAAGGAAGACAAAGTGATGTACACATCACATTTGTTTAAAGAATGGGCATTAGAATGGTGGAACACGGTACTTCAAGCCAAAGGAAGAAATGTGGCTTATGCCATAAATTGGGAAGAATTTAAAAGTTTGATGGAGAGAAAATTCTGTCCTGAGTATGAAAAGGAACAAATGGCGAATAAGTTCCTGAACCATCGGATGATGGGTGTAGACTGTCGAGGATATACTTTGACATTCTTCGAATATGCTAGAGTGGTACCAACACTGGCTTCGCTAGAACCAATACTCATTTCTCGCTATATTTGGGGATTAATTAGCGAAATCCGCAATATCGTTAAAGCTGCGAGACCGCATACTATTGACGATGCGGTAGAATTAGCTAACACCCTAACTGACGAGCTGGTACGCACAAGAGATGAAAATAGGAAAAAGGAACTGGCTCAGAAAATTACCCAAGGAATTCGTATGGGTAATAGTAGTAACTTCAAGAGAAGAGGAACAGGGCAATCCTCAATTCCGCCGTTCTGCAGGAATAGCAAAAAGAAACATTATGGAAGATGCAATATAACCTGCAACTTTTGCAAAATGGTAGGACATCGTGAAGAAGACTGAAGAAAGAAAACAAGAATCTGCTTTAACTGTGGAGAAGCAGGACATTTCAAAACAGAATGTCCTAAATTGGTCAAACCAGCAGACAACAAAGCCAAGACGGCCGACGGAGCTACTAAAAAGAATGTCAGAGCATTCCAGCTAACCACTCAAGAAGCAAAACTCATTCCAGGTGTGATAGCTGGTACGTTCTTAGTTCACAACGTATATGCAAAAGTATTATTTGACTCTGGTGCAAACCAAAGTTTTATCAATACTTCATTCTGCCAAGCTCTTAATTTACCTTTAACCAACCTTAGGCAGATTTTTACAGTCGAAACAGCAGATGGAAATTCTGTTAGCATAAATAAGGTTTTGCAAAAAGGAATTATAGAACTTTTAGGTCATAAATTTTCTGCAAACCTACTACCTATGAAATTAGCTGAATTCGATGTTGTGTTAGGAATGGATTGGTTAGTAGCCAACCATGCTCGAATTCTATGTGATAAGAATTCCATAGAAATTCGTGCACCCACCGGAGAAGTAATTATGATTATAGGAGATAAGCCACGTAAACCCATGAAGTTCATTTCAGTAATGAAAGTTGCTAGTTATGAACGAAAGCAAGGAATAGTGTATATGATTTCTGTAATCATTAGCACTAAGGATAAGGAACTTAAGGACATTCCTGTAGTCTCAGAATACCCAGATGTATTTCCGGAAGAACTCCCGGGATTACCACCCGACAGAGAAGTAGAATTTAGAATTCATCTAATTCCTGGAACTACACCGATAGCCAAAGCACCTTACGGTTAGCACCCACCGAAATGTTAGAACTGAAAAAGCAATTAGATGAATTACTAAATAAAGGATTCATACAACCTAGTTCATCCCCTTGGGGAGCACCAGTGTTGTTTGTAAAGAAAAAGGACGGGTCAATGCGAATGTCTATCGATTATAGGGAATTAAATAAGATTACAATTAAGAATCGATACCCATTACCTAGGATTGATGATCTGTTTGATCAACTTCAAGGAGCTAGATATTTTTCTAAGATAGATTTACGTTCCGGATATCATCAATTGAAGGTACAAGAAGAAGACATACCTAAAACTGCTTTCAGAACTAGGTATGGTCATTACGAGTTTACAGTCATGCCCTTCGGATTAACGAATGCACCTGCAGCATTCATGGACATGATGAATAGAATATGTAAACCGTACTTGGATAAATTTGTAATTGTCTTCATCGACGATATACTTATTTATTCCAAAAGTCAGGAAGAGCATTGTCAGCACTTGCATGCACTCTTAACTTTGTTAAGAAAAGAAAAGCTTTACGCCAAATTTTCAAAATGTGAATTTTGGCTACAAGAAGTGCAATTCCTAGGACACATGGTGAATCACGAAGGTATTCACGTAGATCCTGCTAAAATAGAGGCAATTACCAAATGGAAGGTTCTGCAATCAGCAATGGAAATTAGAAGTTTTATAGGATTAGCTGGTTACTATAGACAGTTTATTAAGGATTTTTTCCAAAATAGCAGTACCATTAACTAAGCTAACCTGTAAAGAGGTGAAGTTTGAATGGGGACCTAGGCAAGAAGAGGCGTTTAGAATTTTGAAGTAAAAGTTAACAAATGCCCCAATCTTAGCCTTGCCAGAAGGAACTGAAGATTTTGAAGTTTTCTGTGATGCTTCAAAACTAGGATTTGGATGTGTGCTAATGCAACGCAAGAAGGTAATTGCGTATGCATCAAGACAATTGAAAAAAACACGAGGAAAATTATACAACTCATGATTTAGAGTTCGGAGCCATAATTTTGGCCCTTAAAATTTGGAGACATTATCTGTACGGAAGTAAGTTTACTATCTATACAGATCATAAGAGCTTAAGATACATCTTTGGGCAAAAAGAATTAAACATGAGACAGAGAAGATGGATGGAAATTCTAAGCGACTACGATTGTGATATCCAATATCACGAAGGAAAGGCAAATGTAGTTGCAGATGCCTTAAGTCGTAAGTATCATGAGAAACAACGACGGGTTCGTGCTCTTAGATTAAATCTACAGTTAGATTTAATGGAACAACTGAAGAATATTCAAGAAACAGCAATCAAGAATGATGCTGAAGGAATGAAGGGATAAATAAAAGAATTAGAACAAGGACGTGATGGAATTTGGAGATTCCATAAGAAAAGGATTTGGGTACATAAGAAAGGAGATTTAAGAGATAAGATTTTAGAAGAAGCTCATAAATCTAGGTATACCATGCACCCAGTAAACAATAAAATGTACCAAGATTTAAGAAATAATTTCTGGTGGATAGGAATGAAAAATGACATAGCTAGATATGTTTCTAAGCGTCTTACTTGTTCACAAGTTAAGGCAGAACACCAGAAACCTTCAGGTCTACTACAACAATTAGAAATGCCTATATGGAAATGGGAACTCATAACAATGGACTTTGTTACTAAGTTACCCAAAACCAGAAAAGGCAATGATGCGATTTGGGTAATCGTGGATCGATTAACCAAGTCAGCTCATTTTCTACCCATGAAAGAAACCTTTAGCATGGAAAGGTTAGCCAAGTTGTATGTAGATGAAGTAGTATCCTTACATGGAGTTCCACTCTCCATTGTATCGGATAGAGATAGTAGTTTCACTTCTCATTTCTGGACAAGTTTCCAGCAAGCAATGGGAACTCGACTAAATCTAAGTACTGCATATCATCCACAAACAGATGGGCAAAGTGAAAGGACGATACAAACTCTAGAAGACATGCTCCGAGCATGTTTGATAGATTTTGGTGGAAATTGGGACGATCATTTACCTTTGATCGAATTCTCCTATAACAATAGTTATCACTCAAGCATTGAAGCTGCCCCATTCGAAGCACTGTATGGACGCAAATGCAGAACTCCAGTTTGTTGGGCAGAAATAGGAGAAAGTCAATTATCAGGTCCTGAAATAGTACAAGAAACAACCGACAAAATCACTCAAATCAAGGAAAGGTTAAAGACGGCTCGAGATCGCCAGAAAAGTTATGCTGACAATCGACGCAAGCCGTTAGAATTCCAAGTTGGAGACAGAGTACTGTTAAAAGTTTCTCCTTGGAAAGGAGTTGTTAGATTCGGTAAGAAAGGAAAGCTAAGTCCAAGGTATGTAGGACCATTTCCAGTAATCCAACGTATAGGACCAGTTGCTTATCGTTTACAACTACCAGAAGAACTAGCCGGAGTACATGATGTATTTCATGTATCCAATCTCAAGAAATGTCTATCTGACGAGTCCCTTGTAGTACCTCTTCAAGATATAGAGGTAAATGAAAAGTTAAAGTTTGTTGAGAAGACATTGCAAATAGAAGATAGAAAGATCAAGTTTCTCAAAAACAAGCGGCTAGTACTGGTCAAAGTTAAGTGGGATTCGAAGAGAGGATCTGAATACACTTGGGAGCTGGAAACGGAAATATCCTCACTTGTTCCAGTAAATCTCGAGGACGAGATTTTTATTAAGGTGGGGAGGATGTAACAACTCTCATCAAAATTCCTAATTATTATTTTATTTAGTACAATAGGAAACCCTAATTAAGATCCCCAAGTGATTCTGCATAAACCCTAAAATTTTCAGAACAATCGTAATCAGGATCAGGGCCCCTAAAACTCAGGGGGGGGGGGGGGTAAACCCTAGTTGATAATATCTTGACAGTTTTACGTGTAAATTGAAATTGAACGCAAGACCAACTCAGCTAAGCTACCTGTATACGAGGCTACCCTATGGTAGTAGGGTGTCCCTCGCGCCACGCGACAGGGCCTCGCGCCACGCGAGGGAGCCCAATTTCAGGTATAAATAGAGGGGGTTGGCAATTGCAATTCTGCGTTCGTTCGACGTTCAAACTCAAAACGTACACTGAGTTACACACTGTTTACTATAAAAACACACACAGACACGAAACCCTGCCGCTATAACAGGGTAATAACTCGATCGCTGCTATGATTCAATGTCCGATCGATTAAAACTATCCAATGGATGTTTAAGTGCTGCCCACATTAGGGTTATGCTTTGTCATTCGTCGTGAATTCGATGGATGTTTAAGTATCGCACTTTGTCATTCGTTGTGAGGGTTTAATCTCGTGAGTTATCGTAAATGCTGTATTAGTTACTAACCTAGTTTTGTGTGCATTGTTATTTAAATTAGGTTAACAAGGCTAATCAATAGACTAGACTCTGCTCGTATTAAATCTGCAATGTGAGTCATTCTCTTTTTATCAAATTTATTTCCAAAAGCATGTTTATTTTCAAAGTTATAATTACAGGGATTAAGTCTTTGTAATCACCAAATTACAGTCGGTATGTGGGGTTTTGTATACATTACTTGATAACCTTCACCATTGGACAACGGGGTAGCCAAGGGGTGATATGACTAAAGTCACAGACACCATTGGACAATGAGGTTACCAATGGATGGTCGACTGACAAATACTGTGGGTAGTTGGTTGATATATGGAAACATTGTAATCGCTCTTAATACTGTAAATTATAACAACGTGTCGTTTTAGTAAAAATAATGATTCACCAGTATTTCCCTGCGGACAAAACCTTTTTCAAACATGTTTCAGGTGATCTGTTGTGATCCAGGAAAAGTGCCGTGAAGCACTACAAGCTTAAGGAAGTGGCTCAATATAAAATAAAGAAACATGTTTTGTAAAATAAAGATTTCTCGGTGAAATAATATGATTGTAAATTTCCGGTGTTTTATCCCTAATTATGAAATAAAATAATCAGGCATTTTTAAAGTTTAACGATCCTGTTAAAATCTTCCGCTGTTAACTTAATTAAATAAAAACCACGGGATTTCTGTTCCGCGGCTCCTGGACCGGGTCAAACCGGGCCGGGGGCCGTGACATTTATGCTCTGTAAAATAATCCAACGGGTTGTCATGAATATGGCTTGCATTATCTTCCTTATCTTTGGTTGTAGGTCCACGTTTTTGGGCAATTCCACTGTCTTCTTTACCGGATATATAGGGATAGGGATCCTACACCATACGCATGACACCTACATATGATCTACATTTTCCCACGTTGTAACAGTTGACACGTAATAAGTCATACATGTTTATTAGGAAGAAAAAGATTAAGAAAAACTATGAGCCATGGCATTATAGCCTAGTGGCATTTTGGGAGTGAGATAAGGCTTAGGACCATTAGGTCCTATGTTCGAGTCTCACAATGGGATTTTTCTCATATTTATTGGGTTTCTTCTGGAATTTGTGTATAGGCATTATAGTCTAGTGGAAATGGATATGATGGTTCCGCGGGTGGCACGATGATACTCCAGTGGTCCGTCAGTGATCCAAATTTGTCGTTAAATAAACTATGAAATTATTAAAATCCCAAATGGTTTCGTGTTTTAATAATGTCTTTAATTTATTACTTGTGTTAATGGTTTCCTTGTTTTAAAAGTGTCTTAAATTTATTATTTGTGTTAATGGTTGTTGATTAAGGTTGTGCATACACCACATAGATGTCACTTAACACTTAATGAGTCACGCACAAAGATCACCACATACAAGTTTTACTAAGTGCAATGATCAAGTCGTACAATTTGAAAAATCAAGTATATAATGTTCAAGCATGGTGTATCAATTACAACAATCATTAAGTGTAACAAATCATTAAAGAATATCATATGCAAAGGTGAAAAATCTAAGTAACATGTGAAGAAGATTCAAAGACCAAGAATCGAAAATTACCTACAACTTATAATGATCATACAAGACAACCAATTAAGTAAATTGAAGGTTTTTTCCGTGAAATTATACAAATTCAAATTTAAAAGGGCACCTCTTTGTATTTTGCTTAGGGTCTCAAAATTGATATGTCAGCCCTGAACTCAAATGTCATGAAGATTTGCTTATGATGATCGACCATTATAGAAAAATTGTATATCGGTGATAATAAAGCTTTAGCACATTTCAAGTTACTATGAGGTGTTGACCGACTAGCAGTGGCGGAACCAGAAACTTTAAACCGGAGGGTCAATATATACATACACACATTCACTAGTGTATAATAATAATAATAATAATAATAATAATAAAGAACTTGTAAAAAATAAAAGAACGATAAATTTAAAAAATCTTGATACTTTTTAAACGAAATTAAATAAACAGATTAAGGGAAAATTAATAAATAGTAAACATTCTATTAAAACCAAAGAACGACAATAATAATAATAATAATAATTATTATTATTACTGTATACACTTTGAAAAGAAAGACCGCACAGTATTACCACGTGTTGACTGCTGGTAGACCTTAGACTTTTTTTTATTACATAGCTATATGACAAAAAAAATCCTTCACCATCTCCAATGAACTTCATCTTCTTCACCAAGTTTTCATTTTTTATTTCATCTGTAACAATGGCTCATATCGAAATTATTCTGGTGACTCATTTTTGCACTTTTCTTCTTTCTTCTTTTAACTTCATTTGCTGTTCAACTAAAAATCTAGGGGGTCCAAATGAAAAAAATCACTAGATGACCGATTAAAGCTTACATGGCCGGCCGGTGGCCGGAGGGTCAATGGACCCTCCGGACCCCCCTGTAGTTCCGCCACTGCCGACTAGACAGGCTTGATCGAATAATCGTCGAGTAGACCAGTGTTGATTAACCCAAATTAATAATGGCCGATTTGAGTAAATGTGCCTCAGGAGGGTTTCGAGCACCGAATAAGCGTTGAGTGTTGCAAAAATACTCTTACACAGTGTCTTGAAAGATAATCCAAGTGGTGAGAGAGAGAATGTGTGACAATTACCAAAGCTTCTTATGCACCGCATTCAAAACATTATGTACAAATGTATAATGTACAATTCTCACTTCTCAGCATAATCATTGTTCTAAAATGAACTACCCTCGTAATATACACACCTAAGAGCATTCACATTGGAGCCTCTATTCTATATAATATAAAGAAAAAAAATAAAGGAAACAATAAAAATACCATGATATTGGAAATTTGGAATCTCTATAATAGAGAGATATATGTAAAAAGTATAGTAAATTGCATGCAGTTTTGGTCCATGTGGTTTAGTGGTTATGGTTATTATTTACAAAATCCAAATGTCTTGCGATTTTAATACAAAGGATTTATATATTATTCGGTTTTGATGCACCACACTAACTCCATCCAACTTATAGTTAAATTTCTTCACACATGAGAGGCATGTGCAAGGTATTTTGGTAAATGACCATTCAAAATGATGAAAGAGAAGATTAAGGAAGATTCATTTGAAAATGGAACATACTGAAATGATGCAGTTGTAAATTATTTTGCTTGGAAGTTGGTGAACGATGATTACATATGAGGTCATATAGGCAGAAATGTATTCTGCTTAGAATTTTCCCCAAAGAAAGATATCCTACTCGTTGTTCGAAGTTTGTTTAACATGAGTTCTAAGTTATCCTATGGTTGAAGGACTTAGATTAGATTAGATCAACTTATTAAGCACCTATATAATACAAAGATCCCTCAATTTGTTAAAGTGTCTAGAAAAAAATTACTATATGCTTGGGAATTGAGAACTTATAATATGAAAATAAATATCTTGCCAGAAATGCATTGCAATAACCATAGCATTTACTTAAAGCAAGGAACTAGTTATGGAAACACGCCACCATGTAAATCATCATATAAAAGGTTTTGTGTTAATCGAGTACCGTAACAAAAAAAGGCGTGAAAAGTGAAGAATCTTAGGTTAAAAGAATCATAACCGTCTTAAACTCATCACTGAAACTACAAACATACCTCTAAAACATGTTAGTGGGAATGATTCCTTGTAACGGACATGCATTCCACGTTGACTACTCTAGAACTAACACTTGCTGCGAGAACTCCAAACTAGTATACAAGCACTATGTTACCTTCCTGATTTACAGCTGCATCATCTCAGTATGTGTGCTTTCCATTCTTAAATGAATCTTCCCCAATCTTCTCTTTAATCATTTTGAGTGGTTATTTACCAAAATACCCTACACGTGCCTCTCGTGTGACAAGGATTTAACATAAGTTAGATGGAGTTAGCATGGTGGGCCAAAACCGCAATAAAATAGACACCTTGATATTAAAATTGCAAAACATTAAGATTTTGTAAATAATAACAATAACCACTAAACCACATGAACCAAAACCATAATTTACTATAGAAAGTAAAGTACACCTCTATATTTAGAGGTTGATATTCAACCCTCTATACTTCTATTGTGAGTGCGTAGGAAATAGAGAAAAAATATAAAATAAGTGTTTGTGAGTAAGAAATACAACAACAACAGCAACCATACCCAGTATAGTCCCGCCTATAGTCAAGCTATTGGTAGGGTCTAGGGAGGGTGAGATGCAGGTAAGACCTACCTCTATCCCTAAGGATATAGAGACTGCTTCCAATGAGACCCCCAACTCTAAAACCACAAGTAAATATAAGAGACAAATGAAGCATAGATAGGTATATAGCTACACTAAAGCAACTATAACACATAAGGTACTAACATATTCTTTTTACAGCTACCAAACAAGGAATACATGAGAACGTATAAAAAGGATAGATAACACATCATCTAGGAACCCAAGTAAGCGATAGCATAAAGCGTGCCAAAATAAATGAAAATTTTGACTCCTAAGATAATACTATAAAAACCAAACACCTTAATTGTCCTTAACCCTAATCTTACGTCTCTACGAATGCCTCTCCTCGACCATATCCTCGTAGAGGTGCAAGTCTATCATATCATGTCTAATCTGTTCCTCCCAAGTCAGTTTCGACCTGCCTCTACACCTTTTTCCCTCCACATTAAGAGATTCCACGGTTCTAACTTTGACTGTCATCTGTCTCCTCCTGATATGCCCAAACTATCTCAATCTTCCTTCCCTTATCTTGTCTACTATGTTAGTGCATTAATGTCTATCGCCTCCGTCAATCCAGTTCGTAGCAAGATTTAGTAGAAATCATAGCTTTATAGTGTAATATTTATGAAAAAGGGCAATGTGGCATTATTGTAAATAAGGGGAAATCCCTTATATCCTTGGCCTATAAATAGAACTCATAGGGTTAGAGTTTAGAACTTTTGCCATTTGTGACTTTTGGAGCATAGGAGCTAGAGAGAGAAAGTAGATAGAGAAAGGCAAAAGGTGATTCACGGTTCTTTGTACGATTTCATATAGATCTTCTAATCGAATCACAGATTATAGTATGTTCTTGTGTTCGGTCCACGCACGTGTACGGATTCCGCACGTCACACGTGTCATACGCAATCGTTCGGGAGTCAAAAACCGATCCTACATACTATACTGGCTACCCTAATATATCCCTAAAAACCTCATTTCTTATCATATCCAACCTAGTATTCCCACAAATCCACCTCAACATTCACATCTCTGCTACCTCTAGCTTACGCGCTTGCGTCTTCTTGATGGCCCAACAATCTGTTCCGTATAGCATAACAGGTTTGACCACAACCCTATAAAATTTTCCCTTTGATTTAGTTGGAAACCTCTTGTCACACAATACCCCAGTGGCTGCTCTCCAAGAGTAGAAGACCTCAAGCTTGTATACCCCAAGCTTCCAACAAACACCACGAGATTAGCTAGGATTTTAACACTAAAGATAAAAAACCAAACACTTGAGAAACACCCCTTATGACCGAAATTTTGAGAGTATGAACACCCTAGTCCTCTTCTTCATTTGATCATCCAATTCCTTTTATAACCATGAGAGATGTGCACCTCTTTTTGGGCCAATCACCAAGCTTCTTCCACATGCAAGTGCATGAGAGTTCATTGGACCAAAATGGTCTTGGAAAGACCATCCAATCAAATCGTCTCTAACACATGCAAAAGCATGAATTGTGATTGGACCAAGATCTTATCTTGGTAAGACAAAAGGGGGGGGGGCACTTCTTTATTTAAAAAAAAACAGATTTCTTTTATAAAATTCAAGTCTTGGTTTATATATTTATAACTTTTATAAATATAACACTACATAAATGCAAGACTTTATACAACCTTTTAAAATGTTATTTAACCCATTAAATAACAAAATAAAATATTCTCTCAAAATAAATTATCCATATAATTTATTGGTTTCTCAAGTGTAATTATTTAGAACACCAATTTCTAAATATTGTAAGTGTTAATATTTATTTGTTTGATCATATCACAAATAAATAGTATAAGTGTTTGTCTAGCTTGTATTTGGGTATGACTCGACTTGGATCATAACGTACTAGCCACATCAATTTAATATGTGTCTTGGGCATACAAAGTCCAACAATCTCCCACTTGCACAAGATACATAGAAGATTGATGCAAGCAGTAAATGACGCCTAACTACGGTTTACTACCCCCAATACGTATGACTATATTTGGTATTCAATAACATTATCCCTTTCAAGTCCCTTACTTGAACATGATTTAGGTGAATCTATCATTTATCCTTTCGTTACAGATGTCATGTCAAATCCAGAGACATAGACTGACCACTCTCTGTTGATTTAACTTTAGCAGGCCTTAGACATCTTACTCTCAACGAATAAGAGGAACAAATCCCATCTTGACTACATACGTCTCTCACAATCACCTTGTACCACACCTGAGCTTAGCCTTATGTACTGCCTTGCTACAGACAGCTAAGAACTAGGTCAAGGTATAATACTTGGTGAATATCAAGACCCAATATGTATCTCAGGTCAGAGGATACTATGATATTCGCCTTTACTCAAAATTTACTTATGATCAATCACACATGATTCCATGCAGTAATATTTGAGAGCGAGTCAGTCCAATATTTGTATCCCACAAATATCTATGAACTTTGGCAGCAACACTTTGCTCTATATTCATACTTAATGAATATCCACCAATCCAAATTCATAATAGTCTTACATTCATATTTGTTCCCACAAGTATGATCGACTATGGACATTTAGAATAAGTAACTTATTCATGGATTTAAACATGCTAAAATGGAACATAACTCAACACACCATAAAGAGTTATAATAACAATTGTTCCAATATCCAAATACAAAATAGATCAAATTCAATCACTAGAATATCGAAGTCCTAAGGCACAAGTATGACCCTTTCATGCTTTGCCCTTTCAAGGAGCTTCGTGAGTGGATCTGTAATATTTTGATCAGTGTGAACTTTGCGAATACATATCTTTCCCTTTTCAACTTCATCCCTTATGTAGTTGAAACTCCACTCAATGTGCCTAAACTTTTGATGTGCACGAGGTTCCTTGATTTGAGCAATCGCACCATCGTTATCACAAAGATCTCTAGGGGTCCTGAATGGTAGGGACTACCCCTAGATCGACAATAATTCAAGTGGCAGATCCACATGAATCATCTTGATCAATGAAGCAGCGATGTATTTTGATTCTGTAGTGGACAATGCTACCTTGATTGTGTTCGAGAATCATCTCGATCAGTTTGGAAACTCGTATCCATGTAATCCTTTACAACGAATTCCGAAACTCGCATCCCTATAACCCTTTACAACGAGTTCTTCTTCACCAGATCCATAAATTAGAAATATATCCTTAGTCCTCCTAAGGTATTTCAATATATTTTTAACAGTCTCCCAATGACCGTTACTCGCTGGTATCTTCTCGTCATGCTTAAAGCGCATCATATGTCCGGTTTAGTGCATATCATTACATACATAATGAATCCTATAGCAGACGCTTATGGGATTCCTTTCATTCTTTCTTGCTCATCCTTTGAGCTTGGACATTGAAACGCTTTCAATATTGTTCCCTTATGAACAAGCACCAAACCTTTCATAGAGTTCTCCATCTTGAACCTTTTCAAGACTTTGTCAATGTATGCATATTGGTTTAAACCTATCAAGCGCCTTGATCTATCCCTATAGATCTTTATTCCCAAAATATAGGCGACTTCACCAAGATCCTTAATGGAAAAACAACTTCCAAGCTAGGTTTTTATACCTTCCTTGTTTGGAATGTCATTTCCAAATAGTAGAATGTCATCGACATACAATACTAAGAAAGTGATGATGCTCCCACTAGCCTTCATATATACACAAGCTTTATCGACGTTCTTGATGTTACACCCTAAATCGTACATGACAAAAGTCGCAGCGGAAAAACACGAACCATAAAATTTCTTTCTTTATAAATACCTCAACTTATTTAAACTTTAACTTTAACATAACTCTTATTCATAAATCCGTCATCCTCTTATTTACCAATTAGAAACATAGCTTATGATTGTTACACTTTACATTCAACGTCCCCGTACAATCTATCTCGTGACTCGATCTTTGATCTCTAGTCCTTGTTATAATCACCCGTTATCCACACAACCTGCGTTCACCACATACATTCGAAACATTAGCACACGTTATATAAACCAGCTCATTCATGTACACTTCCCATTTCGTTCTTTAACAAGCTTTAAGCATCTCATCTGCGTATCCATTTCCTGATGAGGCTTCAATAATGTACCTGCATACTTTTCATTCTCAACGTACACCATTATTAACGTTAACCCTCAACGTGTCTAAATCATGCTTACATACGTACGTATATTAAGCTTACATCTTTACATTCATGCATACACTCATACACATCTTTATGCGTACATACATACACTTCCATAATCGTACATACCCTTCCTACATCATCACATACATGCATACTCTCTTACATCATCACATACATGCATACACTCGTATATACGCTTATACATACATACATACACATCTACGTACAAACATAACTTTCCTACAACTTTACATACGTGCATACACTCCTACATGCCTTCATACGTACTTACATACGCAACTACATACGTACATACCTTTCCTACATCATCACATACATGCATACACTCGTATATACGCTTATACATACATACATACACATCTACGTACAAACATAACTTTCCTACAACTTTACATACGTGCATACACTCCTACATGCCTTCATACGTACTTACATAAGTTCTATGTACGTATACCGATACATACAACATACATACTTGCTTGGTCTACAAACGTGCATCCCTATATGCTCATAAGAAACTTTACGAGTCATCGGGTCGAAAACCGGAGCACCAGGACACGTTACGGGTCAACCGGAAACACCAGACGCGAAAAATAAAAGCTTACAAACAAGTGCCCGTCGCCGACGGGCTCCAGGCCGTCGGCGACGGGTTGTAAATATGCCCGTCGGGGCCATTAACCCGTAACCAGTGTGTTAACCCGTCGGAGGAAAATGACCAAACCAGTGCCCGTCGGCGACGGGGTGGGAGCCCGTCGGCGACGCCCTCTCTAAAACACATTTTCCTGCAGATCCATTTCGTCGTCCGTACGCACTAAAACGCGCGTAACTTTCGAACCGTTTACCCGTTTAACCTCCCGTTTCTTCCTACATGCTTGTAAATTCACATTCTATCATACGAACTTAAAATCCCACATCCGGATTAAGGAAATTCTTAACTTGCATGCATTCGGCTTATTATTATATTCTAATTATTTGACCCGTTCATGCATTTATCAACATAATCTGTTTATTAGACCTCAATCTCATATAAACTTAATAATTTCATTGACGCCTATCATAAAAGATTAAATTCTCGGATGCCTTGCATCCTCTTAACCCACTTTCGCTTAAAAGCTCAATTTTTGACCCGTTATGGGTATTTGTGCATTAAATGGTCTATGACATAACAAGACCATACTCTACGCTTTCACACATGACCAACACATTACCCTAATCGGTTCACTTGTTTCCAATAGACATTTAAGGTCGTTTGCCCGATATACCTGTCAAGGGCATTTTTGTCAATTTCGCTCTATCCTTAACAACAAGGGAATTCCTTACAAAAGTAACGAATCCTCCTATTTAGCTAAAAATTCTTAATCACACATACCTTGCTCGGATAAAAACTAAGATCCGATTAATACTCATTGACATCATACAATTCATTCCTAATTGACCTCAATTATCACATTTAGTTAAAATGCATATAACTTTACATAAACAACTAAGAAGTGATTACAGAATCACTTACCTCATGCATCCGTGTTCCCATTCGTTCCTCGCCACTTCTTGACCCGTTAGTCTTCCGTGCTTGATTCCGTCTCGACATGATTCCTATACTTCCATGTCATCGAAATCACGCTATCATTAGCATACTCATTTGTACATGATAACAATCGTATCAATTCCATATTTCACACTTAACTTTCATTAATCATTTCTAACAAACATAACTCATATAATCATGTCCGTATACGTTTAACTCATGTAACTCATCATGTCATTACATTTAACACGGATTGCTATTACATGTACCATACGACTTCTCATCAACCTACATTTACGACAAAGAGTCAAATCATGTTTCTTATACTTAGTTGACTTTTAAAAGTCAACTATCAACCATACATAACTATCGACTTATCAACATATTACCGTATCATCATAATCGACTATACGGACGACACTATATACATTTTATCATTCACTTGATGTACGTACTACCTTTTAAGCATAACGTACAACTTATTCATACACAATCTTCTAAATTCATACATAGTTCATCAAATGCTTCTACAATCCAACATGGGGTATTTAAATTAAACATCAAACATGTTATCATCACATTTTATTCACTTCATCTAACAACAATTCATCATTTCTTATCCCATATCTTTAATCATTCACACACGTGTATGATTCCAAACATTATTAACATAAGTGAATCATCAATTTACATTACATCATCTAAAACCCACTTCATAACTACTTGTTAATCACTTACAAGTGATCTAATCTTAAGTTCTTCATAATTCATCATATTTTCGATATATGTACTACCTTGTAAGCATAGTGTACAACTAGTTCATGCATATCATTCTAATCTCATACACAATTCATCATTTTCTTCCTCCTAATCAACATGATTCATACATGCATAAACATCAAACATACTAGTATCACATTTCTTTCAATTCTTCTAACAAGAATACATCATACAACTCAAAATACATCAATATTAGGCAAGAACTTAGACATAGATAATTTACCCATGTCACCCTCTTCACCATAACAAACGGGTTTCACCCTTAAACATCAAATTACCCCAATTCATGCATAATCCATGTTCCAAATGATGAATCTAACACATACTCATGCCCAATTTCATACAAATTCGTGATTTACAACATAACCCATTTCGTGCATCATCACCAATCTAGAATCTAAGACATACCTTACGATCCCCTTGTGAAGGTGATCATTAATCCGTGTTTGGTTATGAATTTAAGCATCATTTAGCCTTCCAATTGGATGATCTTTCATGTTTAGGGTTTGAGACTCCATGGGAGTCTCCTGATCGATCTAGAACACACACGAAGGTGTGTTTGTGTGTGTATTATTTTCTTTTAATAACTCATCTTTCATCCTATACCATCTAGCCCCTCATGTTTACCATTTAACATAATTGGCACACTTTCATTCTTTACTTGTTTCTACCATACTTTTAACTAGGATAATTAACCTAGTTATTTATTTCTCAATGTACCATATTAGAACATGTAACGAATATAGACATTCGGGTTTTGGGGTGTTACACTTGATGAATCCATATTCCCTAATCTCTTCATCAAAACGGTGATTGCAACTTCTAGATGCTTGTTTCAATCCATAGATTGATTTCTTTAACTTGCATACTTTGTCAGAATGTTTTGGATCGACAAAACCTTCAGGCTTAACTATATAGACATCTCCCTCAAGATATCTATTAAGGAAAGCCGTTTTGACATCCATTTGCCAGATCTTATAATCATATTATGCAGGTATGGCAAATAATATCCTAATTGACTTTAGCATCGCGACGGGCTAGAAGGCCTCATCATAATCAACACTTTGAGTTTGAATGAAACCTTTTGCTACAAGTCTCGCTTTATAAGTATCCAAGTTACCATGCATATCGTTTTCCTTCCTGAAAACCCACTTACTTCCAATTACTTTGGAGTTAAGAGGTGCTACAACCAATTCCCATACTTGGTTGTTATACATGGACTGCATCTTTACGTTTATGGCTTCAAGCCATTTGTCACAATCGAATTTTGACATTGCATCATGGTATGTGGTTGATTCATCTGAATCTACCACATAGCATCCATCTATGAAAAATCCATATCTTTCAGGTGGACTACTAATTCTACCAGATCTGCGAACGCTTTGTGTGTGTTGATCAACCACTTGATCGTTTTTCAACAACCTTTTGTTGAGTGCTAGTTTTAACCAAACGTGTATCGGCTTGTGGTTCTTGATCCTTATCAAGTTCCACTATTCTACTATTTCCTTCCATAAGGAACTTAGCTTCCAAGAACTTAGCCTTTCGAGCAACAAATACCTTTTGCTCTGTTGGATTGTAGAATTAATATCCTATACCATCTTTAGGATATTCTACGAAGATACACTTAGTGGATCGGACTTTCAATTTATTTGAGGTGTATAGCTTAACATAAGCTTTACAACCCATATATTTAAATATGATAATGATGGAGCCCTTCCATGTCATATTTCAAAAGATGTCGTATCCACTTTCTTAGTTGGGGCCATACGGGCCGTGGAGAGCAAAGCGTAACCCCAAATGATATAGATGATGCGCTCCTAGCCATCATAGATCGAACCATATCCAAATAGAGTTCGATTCCTCCTCTATCGTAACGAAGAACTTTGATTGAGTTGATTTTGTACTTCACCTTTTGAAGATTTTGAACGTTTCAAAACTTCATCTTTGTGTCAAGTACACATAACCATAACTACTATAGTTGTCGGTAAAATAATGAAGTATCTTTCACCATTCCTAGTCATTGGATTAAAGGGATCACATACATTCGAATGTATGATACCTAATAAATCTTTTGCCCTTTCCCACTAAGGGATTACTTGGTCATTTTACCTTGTAAATAAGATTCGCATGTATCAAATGAACCAATTTCATTTGTTTCCAAAAGACAATTCTTTCGAAGTGTTTACATGCGTCATCTGTTTATATGACCAAGGCGATAATGCCAAGGATAGGTTTTACTCAAATCCATTTTGAGTTTCTTGGTGATTGATTGGTACATTGAGCTATCAAATGATGTATTATTATGAACCGATTCATAAATACCATTTGAAAGCATAGCTTTAAAGTAAAACATGTCATAAATGTCATTGTTTGCAAACTTTAAGTCAAAACCATATTGTCTTATAAGGGAAACTTGAATAATGTTCCTAGTCAAACTAGGAGCATTCAAGACATTTTAAAACAATTTCCAAACCATTTGGAAGTTTCAAAACATAGTCTCCTTTCTTGTAATGTTTATTTCTTTTGAACCTTTTGCAACGAATTGCAAACATGAGTCCCACATCCGGTATCTAATACCCATGTGTTAGAAGAAATAACATTAAGGTCAATATGTATCATTAAGATTGTACCTGAGGTTTGCCGAGCATCCCTCTTGTTTTTCAACTCTTTGAAATAGGTTGGACAATTCCTATTTAAATGCCCTATCTCTCCATACTTAAAGCATGGATCGTTCATGGCAACCTTTGCCTTCTTCCTTTTTTGGTTTCGGTGGTTTCGCTTTAGTCTTTCTAATCATTTCCTTTTGAATTACCCGTTTCCATTTTCAACATTTGCTTTGGTGTCTGGGTGATGCCCTTTCTAGTTGCCACCCTCATTGATCGTTAGAATGGATAAAACCCTTTTATCCATATTGAGCCTTTCGAGGTGATCAATGTGGCTTTTCATCTTAAAGACATAAGATGAGTCCGATTGGGTTTCCTCCATTCGACATGCATGAAGCGCTCGAAGCGTTCTACCCTTGCATATTGTAGGAACATTTCCTTCAATTGGGTAATCATGTCGTATGCTCATGATGTTCAAAATCCTTTTGAATCTCGGGAATCATAATTCCTAAAATGAGGCAAGAGGCTTGCATAGTATTCTTGATATACTTAATACAATCGTTATAGGCATCCTTATCTTCCATAAGATGTTCATCGGGATTAGGATCGTTCAACACATAGGATATCTTTTCTTACTTGAGAACGATTCTTAAGTTTCGATAGTAATCCAAAAAGTGTTTTGATTGAAACGATCCTTTTTTTGAGGATTGTTTTTAGTGATAGTGTAACGCCCCAAAACCCGAATGTTTATATTTGTTAAATGTTATGATATGGTGCACCAAGGAATAAATGACTAGGTTATTTAACCTAGTTAAGTGTGTGGTTAGAAGTATGAAAAGATAGGAGTTTTGCCAAGATTATGAGTAAGTAATAAACATGAGGGGCCAAAGTTGAAAAGTGGGGAAGTATGTTTTATAAACAAAACAAACACACACACAACACACACATTGTGTGTGTTCTAGATCGATCAGGGGAAACTCCCCAAGAACAAAACCCTAGTTCTAACATAATCATCAAATTGAGGAGTCAAACGAAGCTCAAATTCATAACCGAGCATAGATTAATGATCACCTTCACACGGAGATCGTAAGGTATGTCTTAGATTCTAGATTTGGTGATGATGCACGAAGTGGGTTATGATGTAAATCACGAATTTGTATGAAATTGAGTATGAGTATGTGTTAGAATCATCATTTGGAACATGGATTATGCATGAATTAGGCTAATTTGATGTTTAAGGGTGAAACCCGTTTGTTATGGTGAGGATGATGACATGGGTAAATCGTCCATGTCTAAGTTCTTGCTTGATATTGATGTATTTTGAGTTGTATGATGTGTTCTTGTTAGAAGAATTGAAAGAAATGTGATACTAGTATGTTTGATGTTTATGCATGTATGAATCATGTAGATTAGGAGGAAGAAATTGATGAATTGTGTATGAGATTAGAATGATATGCATGAACTAGTTGTACACTACGCTTACAAGGTAGTACATATATCAAAAGTATGATGAATTATGAAGAACTTAAGATTTGATCACTTGTAAGTGATTAACAAGTAGTTATGAAGTGGGTTTTAGATGATGTAGTGTAAATTGAGGATTTCATGTATGATGTTTAATCTAAATACCCCATGTTGGATTGTAGAAGCATTTGATGAACTATGTATGAATTTAGAAGATTGTGCATGAATAAGTTGTACGTTATGCTTAAAAGGTAGTACGTACATCAAGTGAATGATAAAATGTATATAGTGTCGTCCGTATAGTCGATTATGATGTTACGGGAATATGTTTATAAGTCGATAGATATGTATGGTTAATAGTTG
This sequence comes from Helianthus tuberosus, assembly GCA_030545235.1. Taxonomy (NCBI): domain Eukaryota; kingdom Viridiplantae; phylum Streptophyta; class Magnoliopsida; order Asterales; family Asteraceae; genus Helianthus; species Helianthus tuberosus. The sequence goes on from CM060362.1 coordinate 11,734,178, forward strand.
ACTTTGGAAAGTCAACTGAGTATAAGAGACATGAGTTGACTCGTTGTCGTAAAGGTAGGTTGATGAGAAGTCGTATGGTACATGTAATAGCAATCCGTGTTAAATGTAATGACATGATGAGTTACATGAGTTAAACGTATGCGGACATGATTATATGAGTTATGTTTGTTAGAAATGATTAATGAAAGTTAAGTGTGAAATATGGGATTGATATGATTGTTATCATGTACAAATGAGTATGCTAATGATAGCGTGATTTCGATGACATGAAAGTATAGGAATCATGCGGAGATGGACTCAAGCGCGAAAGGCTAACGGGTCAAGATGAGGCAAGGAAGATGTTACGAACGCGGATGCACAAGGTAAGTGATTCTTGTAATCACTTCTTAGTACGAGTAAGTAATATACTGTTTGAATTAATTGAACATCATGTTTGAGGTCATATATGTGATGAAGTCTTTCGTTGTAGATGATTGAATTAAAGTTGACCAAAATGCCCTTGATGGGTATTTTGGGCAAACGATAGTAAAAGGGGTTTAGAACCAAGTTGTTTGATCAATGTAATGTTTTAGACAAGTATGGAAGTGAGAAGTATGGTCTTTGTAAGCCATAGACATTACAATGCGTAAATACCCATTACGGGACAAAATGAGCTTTTGAGCGAAAAATGGGATAAGAGAATGCTAGACATCCGGGAAATTAATCTTTATGATAGGCGTCAATGAAATTATTAAATTCTTATGAGATTAAGGTCAATTAAACAGCTTATGTTGAATAATGCACTAACGGGTCAAATAATTAGAAGATCTTAATAAGCCGAATGCATGTAAGTTAAGAATTTCCTTAATCCGGATGTAGGATTTTAAGTTCATATGATAGAATGTGAATTTACAAGCGTGTAGGAAGAAACGGGAGGTTAAACGGGCAAACGGTTCAAAAGTTACGCGCGTTTTAGTGCGTTCGGACGACGAAACGGATCTGCAGAAAAGGAACTTTTCTAGAGGCCGTCGCCGACGGGTTACCACCCCGTCGCCGACGGGCTCCCAAAAGTGCGAAAGTGGCCGACGGCCTAAATGACTGTTTACGGGACAATTGGGCGACGGGTATTAGGAGAGGCCGTCGCCGACGGGTCCCCACCCCGTCGCCGACGGGTTGTCTAGCCCGATTCTCTGATTTTGCTTTGTATTGCATTTCCGAGTGATCCGTAACGCATCTTGGTGTATCACTCGATGATTTGTAAAGCTTCTCCTGAGCATATAGGTACGTACCTTCGTAGATAAGCAAGTATGTACGTTTGTATGCATCTGTACACGTATGTAGAAGTTATGGAAGTAAGGTATGCGTGACCGTAGATACGTTTATAGTATGTGGGTCCTATACGTATGTATGTTTTATAACCCTAAGAGTATGTATGTAGGGAAGCTAGTTTTATGTACGCAAGTGAGTACGTACGAAGATATGCACGTATGTAAGATTGTGTGAAGACATGTGATATGTATGTATGAGTGTAAAGATGTAGTAGAGGTATGGGTGTATGTCGATATGTACGTATGTATGAATAAAGACATGTATGAGCGTATGCACGTATGTAAAGTTGTAGGAAAGGTATGTTTGTACGTGGATATGAATGTATGTATGTATAAGGGTATATACGAGTGTATGCATGTATGTGGTGATGTAGGAAAGGTATGTACGTATGTGGAAGTGTATGTATGTATGTACGTATAAAGATATGTACGAGTATATGCATGAATATAAAGATGTAGGAAAGGTATGTACGTGTGTAATTGTGTAGGTATGTATGTATAAGGACATGTATGAGTGTCTGCACGTATGTAAAGCAGTAGGAAAGGTATGAATGTATGTAGATGTGTATGTATGTTTGCATGTAAGTACGTATGTATGTATGATTTTGACACATTGAGTGTTAATATTATTAATGGTGTACCGTGAGAATGAAAAGTAATGCAGGTATATTATTGAAGCTCACCAGGAAATGGATACGCGGATGAAATGCTTAAAGTTTGAAAACTGACGGAATATGAAGTGAACATGAATGAATCTTATGCATAAAATGTGTGCTAATGTTATGAATGAATGTGGTGGGTGCAGGTTATACAGATTACGGGTGATCATCACAAGGATTAGAGATCGAAGACCGAGTCACAAGAAAGATTGTACGGGGACGTTGAATGTGCAATGTAGTAGTCGTAAGCTATGTTTTTAATTAGTAAATAAGAGGATGACGGATTTATGAAAAAGAGTTATGTTAAAGTTAAAGTTTAAATAAGTTGAGGTATTTAATGTGATAAGAAATTTTATGGTTCGTGTTTTTCCGCTGCGACTTTTGTCATGTACGATTTAGGGTGTAACAGATAGGTTACGGACGGTTTGGGTAATATTGTTAGCGGCCATCTACAAAATTTAACAAGGTTCAATTTTCGTATTTTCGATATTATTATATTTTAATCATTAATACCCTTATGTGTCTCATAGACAATTAATAATTAAAATCTAGAATCCAACGTTACATTTAAATATCGGTTAGGTGACCTTTATCCCACTATTTAAATTAGGGCTGGCATATCGTGTATACCTGTACCCGATAAGACACGACACGATAAGACACGATACACGAAAGGCCATACACGAACACGACACGATAAGATTTCGTGTCCTTTTTTCCAAACACGAACACGACACGATATACACGAAAATTACCTGTTAATACCTGTTAACGAACACTAAAATAATCACATATTTAGAACCTGTTTAGTGAAACAAAACTGACCAAAAGTTCACAAACAACTTAAATAATCCAAAAGAGTTAAATAGTTCAATACATCCATTAAAAACAAGTTCAAAGTTTCCAAGTTCCCATGGTTCTCTTCTCAGATCTTTAATTCCAACAATTCAAACCTGCACCTAATTGTACTCATATTTAGCATTGACAATTGGAAATAAAGTTACACAAAAAATAATACCAAACTTGAACCAAAAGCCATAAAAGTTAGATAAACATACATAGAACTTCTTATCCTTCATCTTTCCCACCTTCTTTTGAGATTCACTCATATTGATGATAACCTGTGATTCTAAAAAAAAAAAATCAAACTGTTATTCACTTATTCTACAAACTGTGATGTCAAGATTTGACTTATACTTTATGCTATTACAGGAACCTTAAAGTCCTGTTTTTAGAAACAATACATAAATAAGTAATTAATTTCAACAAAAAATGTTAACCAGGAAAGAAACAATGCATTTAATAAAAAAAATCATCTGTATTCCGTTGTAGATTTAGAAAATTATTCGTTCTCAGAATTTCAATTTGGAACCAATAAAGTTCAAGTCTCTGATACAACTTTCAACAGAAAATTCCGAAAATTATATAAGAAATTGAGCCACAACCACTGTGCTATAAAATAGATCCGTTTATGTTTTGAGTTTTAATTTATAAAAACACTCGAAGTCAGTCATCTTCTTCACTAAACAACTTACTGTCGTCATGTTTCAAAACACAAAAGTTTGATATTGTTTGTTCTTGTTATTCATATGTTATATACTTATATCATCAAACAAACAACAACAGAATCACAAAATTTCATCATAATTAAGAACATAAACACATAAATCGAGCACGAACACACAACACTTTACTGCATTTTGAAGTCGAACAAAGTTAGGGTTTCGGAAGATGTGCGAATCTAAACTGAACGATGTGTGAACAAAGTTAGGGTTTGGGAAGTTATGCTTACTTTGAACTGCCGGCGGTGGATGCAGGCGGACAGGGGAGGCCGGCGAACTGGCGGATCTTGATGATGTCGGCAGGACTTGAGAGAGATCTAACTAGGGTTTTCTTTTCTTTTTTTTGAACTAAAGAGTAAAGGAGTCAGTTCCCATCCATATGCGTATGCCGTGTAATGTAAACTTATATCATATATTTTTATTTAATTAAAATTAAAACCTTATCATGTCTTAACAGGTACATAACAGGTAAACAGGTATCTGACCTGTTTAGACACGAAAATTAACAGGTTGTTTCGTGTCTACCTGTTTAGTACACGATACCTGTTAAGGTCATACACGATACCTGTTAAGGTCGTGTAGGTTCGTGTCGTGTATTCGTGTATCGTGTAAAAATTGCCAGCCCTAATTTAAATTAACAAGGTAGTCAACGTTTGACAATTGCAACTCTTTGCAACTTCTAGCCATATGGGATCGGTTAAACATCTTTATGTTTAGTTGGCATGTTTAATCCCATCAACACCTTTGTTCCCCATGCTTCGGTGACCCTAAGTTCATGGTTTCCAAATCAAGTCGTCCAACTTACACACACGTGTGAGTTTATTCACATAAGTGGTTAGGTGACCTGTATCCCACAAACATGGTAAACCCACCTCGAACATACAAGTTCCCTCAAATGTGGTTAGGTGACCTTTATCCCACAATAAGAGTTCCCAAGTGATTCGAGTGTTGTATAAAAGGATGGTGTTTGACTTGTTTTATAAAAGGGATTTTGAGTTTTCAAAAATTCTAGTTTAGAAAACATTATGTACCATACATTTGCAAGCATTCAAATCCTTGGTACTTTTGTGAAAACAAATTTTCAAGGTTCTTTTAATAAAACCCATTTTATTATAAAATCATTAATTTTAATAACCTTTTATTAACCATTTTTAATGATCTTTAAAGAACCAATTTTAAGCTTGTTGTTGATTATTAGTTTGTTAAGCATGCATATCCAAATATCATCCAAACAATAAAATAAGCAACCACATAAGCATAACATTCTTAACAATAGGTGCATAACCATAGCCAACTATTTTGACCACACTTGTTAGCCGAAACAAGTGTGCCAAAAGGTCCTTCCTAAAGGTTGAAAAATGACACAAATGATGTGTCGTTGAACTCCCACTTGATCCCACATCCAAATGCTTCAAGTCTTCTTCTTGTGTTGTGATTTATTCACATTTTTTGAGCTTCCAAAATGTCCTTTAATTCAGCTCCAAACTCCTTTGGACTTCAAAAATGTGTTTTGGTTATCGGGCTAAAATCCCGTTAAGAACTATGAAGTCCTTTAGGCCCGAAATTAGCCAAAACCAAAATCGCATTTTTGTGTGCATCTTCTTTTACAAAAAATATCCTAATACATTTTTCTAGTAAAAATAAAATGCACCTAATCTATTTACTTACATACCAAATGAAAATAAATAAATTACATATTTCACAAATGGAAGAACAAAGATAATTAATTATTACAACCCATTGAAATAATCAAATATAAATCACAAACACAAATGTTCAACATATTCACACAAGGTCATGGCTAGGTTATGAACACCAAAATATATATATCCACATATATAAAATTCAAGAAGCAAAAAATGGTTTCCTTTTTACAACCTACTTTTCGGTCAAGAATGAAAAAATCGAAAAAGTGGGTTTTGTCCAAACAACCAAATCATCTAAATGACATAATTTTTCAAGATACTTTTATGCATGTATTAAAATAATCTTGAAAAACAAAAGGATAACCATATATAAAATTTCGGCCATAGGGTTTTAACCAAACCCGAAACCCGAAAATTTCATATCCTATGAAGCATGCACTCATATAAGCGGCTCTAGATGCCATTGTTGGGTTTTACTCTTATGAACTCACTAGAAAAATCCCTCTTGGAACCAACTCTTGGCCGAAAATTATCAAGGGAAGTTATGGAGTTCTTGCACTTGATATATCAACTTGAAAGACCCTTCTTGATCAACCACACCATGGCCGAAAATTAGAGATAGTATTACAAGTTCTTCACTTGAAATTATCTCCTCATTTGGCTCTTATCTTGGCCGATTTTTTTAGAGAGAGTTCTCTAAGTCTTTCAAGTTCATTCAAGTGTTGCACCTTCTTGTATTTGACATCTTGGTACTTATAGATGTAGAGAGAATCTTGCCACCCATCTTGCCCAATCAAAAGGCCTCTAGTTATGACATTTGCATGAAATGTCATTGGACCATCATTCTTCCCCAATCAAGGTTCATGCAATTGCATGTAAACTAATTGGCCAAAATTGCTTGGGAAGAACACCCAATCACAACCCATCTAACTTGTAAGACATGCATGTGGTGTGATTGGACCAACAATTTTGGGAAGACCCCATGGGGGGGGGGGGGGGGCACTTCTTTATTTAAAAAAAAAACCAGATTTCTTTTATAAAATTCAAGTCTTGGTTTATATATTTATAACTTTTATAAATATAACACTACATAAATGCAAGACTTTATACAACATTTTAAAATGTTATTTAACCCATTAAATGCCAATGAAGCCCAGCTCAGCTGGGTGGAGGTGAGAAGGTTTTCCACATAGACTCGGGTTCGATCCCGGTCTGTGGCGGTTTCCTGCTCGGGTGTGTTACGGGTTTGAGTACTAACCGGCGTATGTCTGGTGAGGGCTGGACCTTAGGGGGGGGGGGCGGGGCTCGAACTCGGGGGGCGGAGGTATTTCGTCTAGGGGTGATCCGTTGAGCCATTCAAAAAAAAAATTAACCCATTAAATAACAAAATAAAATATTCTCTCAAAATAAATTATCCATATAATTTATTGGTTTCTCAAGTGTAATTATTTAGAACACCAATTTCTAAATATTGTAAGTGTTAATATTTATTTGTTTGATAATATCACAAATAAATAGTATAAGCGTTTGTCTAGCTTGTATTTGGGTATGACTCGACTTGGATCATAACGTACTAGCCACATTAATTTAATATGTGTCTTGGGCATACAGAGTCCAACAGTATTCCCACAAATCCACCTCAACATTCACATCTCTGCTACCTCTAGCTTACGCGCTTGCATCTTCTTGATGGCCAAACAATATGTTCCGTATAGCATAACAGGTTTGACCACAACCCTATAAAATTTTCCCTTTGATTTAGTTGGAAACCTCTTGTCACACAATACCCCAGTGGCTGCTCTCCACCTACACCTTCCAACCTGGACACGGTGAGCTACATCACTATCTATTTCACCATATTTTTGAACACCAACCTGGGTGAGTAATAAATAGATAGATATAAAAAGTGGGATGTAAGATGTTTTTGAAAAATCAACAAAATTTAGAGAAAAGTGTGTTTTTACACAGATGGAAACGGAGGCTCCAACGTGAATGCTCTATATAAAAAGAAAAATGGTAAATTACACTTTTCGTCCTTTATGTTTGTATCAGATTGCAATAGATGCCCTTTAACTTCAATAATTACATTCATAATCATTTATTTGTTAAAAACATTACACCTTAGATCCCTTGACACTAACCTGGTTAAAATTATCAAGTTAAGTCTGATCACGTGCAACGCACATGAGGGTATTTCTGTCATCTAACTTCATCTCACTAACCTCACCACCACCACCCCAAATTTGATATCATCCTCCGTATCAACAACAAATCTCAAGAATTTGACGTTTCCTGAACCGTGACGTTAGCCTCGGAGTAGAACAGAAGCTCAAGAACTTTTCCGAAGAAGTGCGGCAGTCGCCAAAGCTTCCATGAAAGTGGTAATGACAGATCTGCGGTTTTACATATGGTGGTGGTATGGCAGTAGTGTCTACGATAGTGGTATGGTGGCAGCGAGCGGGTCTGGTGTGGTGATGGTATTATAAATAAGGGATTGATGGTGAAATGGAGTTTTTTTTAAGGGGCAAAGAAACAATGTGTGAAAAGACATAATTGCCCTCACATGAGTGCGCGCACTATAACTTAACATTTAAAATTAACCAGGTTCTTGGTTTTAAAAAGCGCGCCTGAGGCGCGCCTAGGCGTGAGGCGACCTCAGGCGCAAGTTGCTTCGCCTTATGTGACATGAGGCGAGTGTTTTCCATGAATCGTGCGCTTTAGCGCTTTTCTGGTCAAGCGATGAAGCCATGAAGCGATCGCTTTAAGGACAAAGAGCGCATATTAGGGTTTGCTTAAGAAAAAAAATGACGAATTTAAGAAAGTAGAAGGAATTAGAGCTTATATGTGATGAAAGAAGAGAAACGAAGATGAAATGGTGGCTAATCGACACTTACCTGCTGATGTGTTGGCAGAGATAAGGATCTGATGGCTGAATTTTTAGGTTTGGATGGACATACCAAGGATAGAGACGAGAGCTGTTGTTGGTGACGGCTAATTGTTAGGGTTTAAAAGATATTTACTCTTTTCTTTTACCCTTTTAACCTCTCCTTTTTAACTAAATTACAATTTTCATCCTCCAATTATAGTTTTTATTAAAGTTGTCTATAGACTTTTACATGTTAGTGCATCAAGATGTTGTAAATTTAACTTTTTAGATTGTACATATAAGTTATTTATATATTAAATCATAAATAATGCTCATTTATAGCTAAATTTTAAGTAACTGATTCTAAAAACCTATGAGAATTAATAAAAAATATTATATAAATGAAGGGCGCCTCGGGTACGAAAAGCGGTGCAATTTTGCGCTCTGCGCTTTGCGCCTCGGTTTTTAACCTTGTCGCTTTAGTGCGCTTCTCGCTTTTTAAAACCAAGACCTGGCTAGTATCAAAGGACCTAGGGTGTAGTGATTTTAACAAAAAAAGAAAAGACTATGACTGTAATTTTTAAAGTTAAAAGACATCTATTTTAATCTCATACAAAAATATGTCGAACAAAAAATGTAATTTAGAAAAAAACAAATAATAGAAAAGCTCATTAGCTCACCAAATGATCTTTGCTCTAACAAAATCCAGGTTTGTAAATGACTACCGTTACAAAAAGAATAAATTTAATGCAAATACTGACCACAATATTTGTAAACTAGGTTTATTCATACAGGCGCGTTGCGCGTGGACTCTAGATTAACCGAGATTGTGTGTGTATTATAAACGCCATGAATACTCGGGCTGAGACACAACGTTTCAGTCACCACCACCTATAATCAACAACAATACTACCATTATGAACTTCATTTCTTCAAAAGCATTACTTACAGTTTCATATCAAAACTAAAACATCCTACCAAAACAAAATTCATCACCTAGCATTCTCTTTCCTGTGCTCCAACCTCCCACTGTCGTGGCAACTATCACCGATTCACAACCATAGTCAAAGCCCCCTCTCAGCACCAAAACGTTTTACCTATGTGTAACACCTCGAAAATTCACGTCCTATAATGTGTTGACACGTGTCATAAAGTTTGAACGTGTGAAAGAATATTATAAAAGGACTAAAGTTGACAAACATAGAAAGTATGTAATTATACGGATTATAAGTGTCAACAGTGAATGAATATACTTCATAATAACCCTACATGATGTTTATAACATCAAACGAATAAATCATGGATCATACGAAGCTAAAAGTGAGAGATTACAAACTACAGGGGTCAAATGTGTCAACATGTTAAAGATATACCTCTGAGTGATCTTTTGACAAACCCGAAGCTTTGTAAATATAAATTATGCTCACTAGAATGCACGATTAAAATTTCATAAAGTTTCGTTATCGTATGAGAAAGTTATGATCAAATTCGTGTACGAGGGGTTAAAGCGTCAACGGTGAAAGTTATGACTTTTCGGGTTAACCGGAAGTGTCCAGGGACTTGGCAAAGTGAGTATAAGTCATAAAGCCCTTGTATATAAATAATAAAGGGGTCAAAATGCAAGAATTAAGCTTGGTTGACCTTTCGGAGCACCAAGAGCCAGGGATGCAAACTGAAAAATGGAAGAATTGCCCCTGAGGAGGGCTAGCGGTGCGCTACGTCAGAAGCGTAGCGGTGCGCTACGTCAGAAGCGTAGCGGTGCGCTACCAGTCACCAGCGACAGCAACTTGGCTGTTGGCTGTTTTAAGAGTTGCAACTGATCTTTAATCGATTTTCCACATATTTCTTGGCCCCTAAACACTCCCTAAACATGTAGGACACATGTTGATCAGTTGTGGTAAGTAATAGACCTAGTTGTCAACATCTTATGGTGATTAAAATCACTATATAAAGGCTTTAAGTTGCAACATTTCAATCACACCTTCATCTGCAATTGAGGAGCCTTTCTGGAGCTTCAAAGCAGACCCAAGTCCTTCCCAATCAAGCTTAGGACCTTGGTAAGTTTGCTAAACCTTTCTTGATTAAGTTTTAGCTTAGTTTTAGCTTAAAAGTCAAACCGTCGTAATTAACGGTTGACTTAACGATTAATCACTAATGGTCTAGTGATTAGTCGAATTAAAAGTAGTTATAAGTTGGTAATTAGGTGGGTAATAAACCCCTAAAAAGGTTCCCCCTGATTCCCATCCTAACCAGGTCAAATGTCGGGTCAAACTTTTAATTAAAAAGTCAACATAATGCTTAAAATGTCATTTATGCATAATTAGCTATCTAGAACATATATAACCTGTTTGATCATTGTTATAACTTAGAAATAAGTGTAAGAACATGTCCAAACATGTTCAACCCGACTATTTCCTGTTTAGACCCGGTTCGGAACCGAAAGTCACATAGTTTGACTTTCACTTTGACTTTCAGTTCTGACCCGTTTAGGTATGTTTTAGAAATACCTTAGAGCTTCATTTGGACCAGGTTACATGCTAGTATAACCCTCTGTGATTATACACCTCGGTTCATTAGTTATCCGATTAATACGCATGACTCCGTTAATTGCTCATATGTTGACCATTGTGCCCTTTACACCTTAAAACGAGAATTATGAAAATGTAAAAGTGTAGAAACCTTAGTTACTGATATATAAACTTGTATGCGAAGTTTGACATCAGTTTGACTTATAGATTAAGAGTTATGCTCAATATCGCAAATTTAAAGCTTTATGTTAAAAAAATGGCGTAATTAGCGTATAGCCTAGTTAAGCCTACTTTTTGGTATCAAACTTAATACCCCTGATGTAATATATTATTTGGGGATTTTTAAATATTTTTAATTAATTTTAGGATGAGCATATAACTGGTAGTCGTAGGCTTAATCCGGTAATTGTAGGTTTTGCCCTTACGGGCCATAAAATAAGTTTTACTTATCTAAAAGACTCCAAACCTTTTGCTACTGATCTCATATGTTAAATAAATTATTTTAAGCCCTCTGGAAATATAAAAATATCAGATTTAAGTATCGAACCCGGAAATGGCCTTTAATCGCCATAATTAGCGTTTTTAACGCATAGTATGTCTTAAAATCATATTGGACATACCCGGGTTGATACCTACTGATATATGAGGCAAATTATGATATTTTAACAGTAAGCAAAGGTTGATAAACTCAGACGTCGTTTTGAGCTTTTCGGCTTATGTGAAATTACCAAAATACCCCTACGGGGCATAGTTTGGTTAAAAATGATATATTTCACATATATACTTTACCCTACTGTTATAACTCATAAAATTAAGTATTTTTACTGATTACATCAGACCCGTAACTCAGAGGAATACTTAAACTCTTTTATAACCTTTTAAATGACCAAACTACCCCTACGGGGCCTAGTTTGTGTTTAAATACGTTTCGGGCATAATGAAAGACATCGTACTGATGTCACAACATATTTGAGGCACAATTAACTTAGGAAACCTGTAGATGGCTCTAATGAATACCCGTCACGCCTATTACGCGTTCGGTTCGGTTTATGTAACAAGTTTACATAAATTAGCCGAAACGGGTCAAACCTTATCGGTTTTATCTCAAAATCCAGAATGTGAATAATAAACCCATATTAAGCAAGCCTCTGAACTTGTCGGGTCTAAATCACATTCAATCCGGTCTTCGCTTAATCGTGCGTACGAACCGTATCTTTGAAACTAACCGGTCTAAGCTTAAGCTTAATTAAAGACCCGTTAGGATTCTAATAGGTTATTATAAACCTTCGTTCCAGATTAGGAGCCCAGTAAAAGTACTTGCTATTACTGTATTGGATTTATACTTGCTCAGGTAAATACTCTTAACTTATTTTCCCTATACGGGCTTGGGATACGGTATTATAAAAGTACCGCTTGGTCGGGTATGTAGACATGTAAATCGGATTGTGATTAATGTATTACATAACTCGCTTTATTCTGTATTATTTGATGTATGGCCCTTGGGGGTTAAATGACCATGTCCCGGATATCCTTGGCATCATTTTACGAAATGGCCATGACCTAAGCACGGGGTGTAGGCGTACACCTGACAGATGCATTATGTAAAAACTGGTAATCCACTTAGGGGTATCATCCTTGTGGGCATTATACCGGAACTGGTAATCCACTTAGAGGATGATAGCCTGTGGGCATTATACCTATGGCGTGTCAGTTAATCTGTCCCGACGGACGGCAAATGAGTAAAACTGTAAACAAGATTATTTATAAATAATTGTCCCAAGTTATAAAGATATGTTTTGCCGAAGTGCATTCAAATCAATTTTATTAAACTCTTTTCTAAATGAGTCAGTTGAGTTGTATTTACCAGTGTAAACTGACGTATTTTCCAAAAAGGCTAAGTGCAGGTGCTAGACGAAATAGGCTGGCTACTCCAGGCATCATTACTCAAGTTTCGCAAGCTCTAGATGTCAAAGTCTGTTGAACAGTTTTTACTTTATTTCGATCCGCCTGTGGATCCTTTACTTCCGTTGTAATACTGAATATTACTTCATATTCGGAAAGTAATAATAAATATCTTTTGCTTCCGCTGTGCATTCATATATATTGTGTTGTTTGACTATTATGTTGCCAACCACGTCACGATACTCCCCACCGGGCCCACCGGTGACACGTGGAAAGTCGGGGTGTGACAGGTTGGTATCAGAGCCAACACTGAGTGAATTAAACACTAGCCTTAGTGTTTAATCTCAGTTACACAATTGCACAATTCTAAACTTCTGAGTCTAGACTTAACATAGGATTATTCTCAAATCCTAATCTGGAAATTTTACTTCCAAATTTTTTTTTATACGTCGCCAAGCGAAGAAGCTATAATAAGAATTCTCCACATCTGGAGCCTTGAAATGCTGAGCTTCGTACCGCGACCAGGATGAAACGTGCGACCAAGGAGAAAGCCTTCAAGAATTGAATGAAGAAGAAACTCCTTTGCTGAAGATCGTTTCCTCAATAGTCCTTATAAGGACATATTTACCTTTTCAGTCCCTTCGAGGACGACATTATTCCTTTTAAGTCCCGCTTAGGGCAACTTTATACTTTTATTTTTATATAATGGAATGATTAAGTTTAAACTTTCATTCTAAATAAGAAATATTAAATAAATGGAAAAATAATATTTCCTTTTTGCAAGATCTACCATTATAATAAAATGGCAAAATCTAAAAGGGGCAAGACCTAGCTTCGGGTCATATTAAGACCGGCCAAGATGGCAGTTCCGCAATTTAGATTCAGATCCATATTTACACCTCAATTTAAAAATTGTTCTGCGTTAATTATAAATTAAGAATCTTAAATGTGAAACCTAGCCTCGGGTCAATTATAAGACCGGGCCAAGATGGTAAGACCTGTTAAAAAGATTCAAATCATTAATTAAGAATCTTAAGTGTGAAACCTAGCCTTGGGTCAAATATAAGACCGGGCCAAGATGGTAAGACCTGTTTAAAAAGATTGAATTCCCTGTTAACATCTTAAAACATGTTAACACTCCTGGCAGATGTGATTCATTTAAAATCACACACGTCATTTTATATAGGATTCTTCAAAAGATTCCTAACCCAGTTTAATGATCCCTGAATCCTGGGTTTACGTCATCAATTAAGATGATCATATTTTAACCATACGTGGTAATATAGTGCCTACGGGCCTTGCTCATTTCTACATGAGCCAAAATACAGTGGTAGCTATGACTCCCTGTCAGATAAAGGTAATGAACTAGGTTCAAACCTCAAATGCTTTGATTCTCTGAAATCATAACTTATAAATTATATATGTCCTTGTGACTAAGCCAGTTGAGCTAATATACTTAAAGACCTCGATTCTCTGAAATCATGGCTTATAATTTAAAAATTGTCCTTGTGACTAGGCCTTTTGTGCTATTAAATAAAACTGTTATTGTTGCTTTGATTCTCTGAAATCATAAGCTTATAATTTATAAATGTCCATGTGACCAGGCCATTGGGTGCCACTAATAAAACTGTTAATGTTTTATAATTAGGATAAATTATAATAGAAATCCTAAATAAATATGATTAATAAATTAACCAAATATGGTCTCTGTTTACCATGGTTAATGAATTTCTCTAAGGGGCAATTCAGTAATAAACATCCCTTAGAAGGGAAGTGCCTACGGGCTATAGTTAATGTCCTCTGAGACTAAAGACAGTGGTAGCCTACAACTCCCTGTCAAGAAAAGGTAATGAACTTTGATTCAAACCTTAATGCCACGATTCTCTGAAATCATGGCTTATAAATTTAACTTGTCTACGTGACTAGGCCATTGGTGCTATTATTAACTTATGAATTAGGATTTGTGATAAAAATCCTGAATAAAATAAATATCCTTCCTTCTCTGTCAGTATGCAATTGAAGGGAATCTTAAAGGTGAAACCTAGCCTACGCGGCCAAGATGGTGAAACCTACTCATGGGATTCAGATCCTAGTTAACATCTAAGAACGTGTTAGCACTACTGACAAATGTGATTCGATAAAATCACAACAGTCATCCCTATATTGGAAAATTTTTAAATTCCTAGTTGGCCTTATGATCTAGAAATCATGGCTTATATCATCTTATAATATGATCATATTATAAACATCCGTGAGAGATGAATTGCCCACGGGCTATACTTTACTCTATTGTCGATAAGACAAAATAGTGGTGATCCTTATGAGCCCATATTCAAAATGGTGGGATTATACCCAAACCTAATAGTCAATATGATCGATGCGATCATGACTATTATCATTAGATACGATAATTATATATAGACATCCATTAGTGATGTTCATAGGTTTACCTTTCTGTCAAGTGAATCGCCTTTCAAGACGATGACAGTTATAGTCTATGACTCCCATCCTGGGAGATAATTCTTCCATAAGAATCTGAAGTACTCTTCCCCAGAAAGAGTACGACAATATATATTATTTTATTTTATTATTTTCGCATTGTTTTTCTATTGCCTGCGAATGCCAAATTATGTTTGATAAAAGTGTCATATGAGGATTGGCGTATCCTAGTGTGTCCCATAGATTATTTCCATGTCTGATCAGCATGGAGGTTTAATACATGGAACCACAAAGATATCTCAATGATCATATGGTACTAAAGTCAACTAGTAGTATTCAAAGAAGATATCCAAAAATGGAATTTTTTTTTTCCAAGTGAATGTTCCCTATTAAGGAATTCGTGGACTTATAACATAAATGTGTCGCTTATTTGACACAAGCAATGATGAATGAACTGGAGCCTGAGACATGGAAAATCTCTGTAGCCTCCTTGTATCTTGATTATCTTCTCATAAGTTTTCCTTGCTTACCTCCTAGAAGGCAGGTAGAATTAAGATTAGCATCCCGCTGTGGGCTGGAGTATTTCGAAAACTCCATATTGATAATGGAATAACCGAAACCCTGATTAAGTAAATTCTAAGATATAGATTCATATATCCTAACTCAATATTCTGAGAGTTTGATATGGTTGGGTAAGAAAGACGGTTCATTTTTGCTTATGCATTGTTACCGCAACCCTACTTAGGCAACGATTAAGAATTTGCCATCCGCTGCCCAGAATAGTCGAATTGTTCGACTAACGGCAAGGATTAGCTATTCCTTAAGAATTGTTAAGCAGTGGTTGAAATAACCATCTCACCTTAAGATAAGCTTTTCTATAAAAGTTGATAAATAAGTATCAAGGCTGCTCCTTTGGAGACCTTGTATAAATGGAATATTAAACAATCTATTGATTAGGACAATAGATTGGTAAGTCCAATTATCCGGATCTGAAAGTTGCATTGGAAACAACGAACAAGATCAATACAAATTTCTAATCATCTGTAAGTTGCCATTATTGGGTAGAGAATACTTCCTTTATTTCAGTAAATCTCGGGGCGAGATTTATTTTAAGGGGGTGAGGATGTAACACCTCGAAAATTCACGTCCTATAATGTGTTGACACGTGTCATAAAGTTTGAACGTGTGAAAGAATATTATAAAAGGACTAAAGTTGACAAACATGGAAAGTATGTAATTATACGGATTATAAGTGTCAACAGTGAATGAATATACTTCATAATAACCCTACATGATGTTTATAACATCAAACGAATAAATCATGGATCATACGAAGCTAAAAGTGAGAGATTACAAACTACAGGGGTCAAATGTGTCAACATGTTAAAGATATACCTCTGAGTGATCTTTTGATAAACCCGAAGCTTTGTAAATATAAATTATGCTCACTAGAATGCACGATTAAAATTTCATAAAGTTTCGTTATCGTATGAGAAAGTTATGATCAAATTCGTGTACGAGGGGTTAAAGCGTCAACGGTGAAAGTTATGACTTTTCGGGTTAACCGGAAGTGTCCAGGGACTTGGCAAAGTGAGTATAAGTCATAAAGCCCTTGTATATAAATAATAAGGGGTCAAAATGCAAGAATTAAGCTTGGTTGACCTTTCGGAGCACCAAGAGCCAGGGATGCAAACTGAAAAATGGAAGAATTGCCCCTGAGGAGGGCTAGCGGTGCGCTACGTCAGAAGCGTAGCGGTGCGCTACGTCAGAAGCGTAGCGGTGCGCTACCAGTCACCAGCGACAGCAACTTGGCTGTTGGCTGTTTTAAGAGTTGCAACTGATCTTTAATCGATTTTCCACATATTTCTTGGCCCCTAAACACTCCCTAAACATGTAGGACACATGTTGATCAGTTGTGGTAAGTAATAGACCTAGTTGTCAACATCTTATGGTGATTAAAATCACTATATAAAGGCTTTAAGTTGCAACATTTCAATCACACCTTCATCTGCAATTGAGGAGCCTTTCTGGAGCTTCAAAGCAGACCCAAGTCCTTCCCAATCAAGCTTAGGACCTTGGTAAGTTTGCTAAACCTTTCTTGATTAAGTTTTAGCTTAGTTTTAGCTTAAAAGTCAAACCGTCGTAATTAACGGTTGACTTAACGATTAATCACTAATGGTCTAGTGATTAGTCGAATTAAAAGTAGTTATAAGTTGGTAATTAGGTGGGTAATAAACCCCTAAAAAGGTTCCCCCTGATTCCCATCCTAACCAGGTCAAATGTCGGGTCAAACTTTTAATTAAAAAGTCAACATAATGCTTAAAATGTCATTTATGCATAATTAGCTATCTAGAACATATATAACCTGTTTGATCATTGTTATAACTTAGAAATAAGTGTAAGAACATGTCCAAACATGTTCAACCCGACTATTTCCTGTTTAGACCCGGTTCGGAACCGAAAGTCACATAGTTTGACTTTCACTTTGACTTTCAGTTCTGACCCGTTTAGGTATGTTTTAGAAATACCTTAGAGCTTCATTTGGACCAGGTTACATGCTAGTATAACCCTCTGTGATTATACACCTCGGTTCATTAGTTATCCGATTAATACGCATGACTCCGTTAATTGCTCATATGTTGACCATTGTGCCCTTTACACCTTAAAACGAGAATTATGAAAATGTAAAAGTGTAGAAACCTTAGTTACTGATATATAAACTTGTATGCGAAGTTTGACATCAGTTTGACTTATAGATTAAGAGTTATGCTCAATATCGCAAATTTAAAGCTTTATGTTAATAAAATGACGTAATTAGCGTATAGCCTAGTTAAGCCTACTTTTTGGTATCAAACTTAATACCCCTGATGTAATATATTATTTGGGGATTTTTAAAGATTTTTTATTAATTTTAGGATGAGCATATAACTGGTAGTCGTAGGCTTAATCCGGTAATTGTCGGTTTTGCCCTTACGGGCCATAAAATGAGTTTTACTTATCTAAACGACTCCAAACCTTTTGCTACTGATCTCATATGTTAAATAAATTATTTTAAGCCCTCTGGAAATATAAAAATATCAGATTTAAGTATCGAACCCGGAAATGGCCTTTAATCGCCATAATTAGCGTTTTTAACGCATAGTATGTCTTAAAATCATATTGGACATACCCGGGTTGATACCTACTGATATATGAGGCAAATTATGATATTTTAACAGTAAGCAAAGGTTGATAAACTCAGACGTCGTTTTGAGCTTTTCGGCTTATGTGAAATTACCAAAATACCCCTACGGGGCATAGTTTGGTTAAAAATGATATATTTCACATATATACTTTACCCTACTGTTATAACTCATAAAATTAAGTATTTTTACTGATTACATCAGACCCGTAACTCAGAGGAATACTTAAACTCTTTTATAACCTTTTAAATGACCAAACTACCCCTACGGGGCCTAGTTTGTGTTTAAATACGTTTCGGGCATAATGAAAGACATCGTACTGATGTCACAACATATTTGAGGCACAATTAACTTAGGAAACCTGTAGATGGCTCTAATGAATACCCGTCACGCCTATTACGCGTTCGGTTCGGTTTATGTAACAAGTTTACATAAATTAGCCGAAACGGGTCAAACCTTATCGGTTTTATCTCAAAATCCAGAATGTGAATAATAAACCCATATTAAGCAAGCCTCTGAACTTGTCGGGTCTAAATCACATTCAATCCGGTCTTCGCTTAATCGTGCGTACGAACCGTATCTTTGAAACTAACCGGTCTAAGCTTAAGCTTAATTAAAGACCCGTTAGGATTCTAATAGGTTATTATAAACCTTCGTTCCAGATTAGGAGCCCAGTAAAAGTACTTGCTATTACTGTATTGGATTTATACTTGCTCAGGTAAATACTCTTAACTTATTTTCCCTATACGGGCTTGGGATACGGTATTATAAAAGTACCGCTTGGTCGGGTATGTAGACATGTAAATCGGATTGTGATTAATGTATTACATAACTCGCTTTATTCTGTATTATTTGATGTATGGCCCTTGGGGGTTAAATGACCATGTCCCGGATATCCTTGGCATCATTTTACGAAATGGCCATGACCTAAGCACGGGGTGTAGGCGTACACCTGACAGATGCATTATGTAAAAACTGGTAATCCACTTAGGGGTATCATCCTTGTGGGCATTATACCGGAACTGGTAATCCACTTAGAGGATGATAGCCTGTGGGCATTATACCTATGGCGTGTCAGTTAATCTGTCCCGACGGACGGCAACTGAGTAAAACTGTAAACAAGATTATTTATAAATAATTGTCCCAAGTTATAAAGATATGTTTTGCCGAAGTGCATTCAAATCAATTTTATTAAACTCTTTTCTAAATGAGTCAGTTGAGTTGTATTTACCAGTGTAAACTGACGTATTTTCCAAAAAGGCTAAGTGCAGGTGCTAGACGAAATAGGCTGGCTACTCCAGGCATCATTACTCAAGTTTCGCAAGCTCTAGATGTCAAAGTCTGTTGAACAGTTTTTACTTTATTTCGATCCGCCTGTGGATCCTTTACTTCCGTTGTAATACTGAATATTACTTCATATTCGGAAAGTAATAATAAATATCTTTTGCTTCCGCTGTGCATTCATATATATTGTGTTGTTTGACTATTATGTTGCCAACCACGTCACGATACTCCCCACCGGGCCACCGGTGACACGTGGAAAGTCGGGGTGTGACACTATGACAAACCTTGAGGTAAACAGTAGTGAATACATACAAATTAGTTAGAATATCTTACCAGCAAACTCTAACACGGAAATGAGTTAAAAAAACCGGCTCCCACGTAAGGGGAAATATCAGATGCAAAAACTTGTAAATTTGTATTATTTATTAATTCAAACTTCCAAATACCATGCAAAACCAGATATTTTCAAGTCCGGTTGGCAAACCTGATTCCCTTCTCGATGGATCACTTTAGTGCATGCAAAAGGGCTTTCAATAGTCGGAAAGTGAATCCAGGCCTATGATTTTTTCTACACCATTCTTGCCGAGTCTCACCTGCAATAAGGGATGTAGTTTTTTAACCATCTAACGTATAATTCGTGTCATCTGTTGGCAAAATACACAACTTTTAACCGTTTAAAGCCAACATACTTGCCATTAGTTAACTCGCCATTGTGTGATAAATGTCGCTAGGAGTGTAAAATTATTGTAAAAATATAGCTGCAATCAGGAAAGTCTCCATTATCATTTGTTGTTATATGTCCTGTAAACAACAAAATGAAACTTTATTCCAACGTGTTACAAAATGCAAGTTTCATGCTAACATATTACACATTACCTTACAGACCAGTGTCATTACCAACAAAACACATCATGCTACCTACAAAATACAACTCAGAAGCTGAAGTTGATCTGTTAAAAAATGCAACAATAAAAAAAGTATACACATATATTTATAAAAAATATGACCAGTTACCACTCCAATCGAAAGCTCCACTTGCAAACGATACCTATTATTTCTAAGTGGAAACCATTTTCTTCAAAAAAAAAAAAAAATAGTGGTTGCGTTGGTCTTCACTCCTCAGTGCAGCAATACATACACAACCTGCTATTACCGGTAAGCAATAATCAGGAAGGCATTTTATAAGCAATTTAACAATTAATGAACACTGTTAGTGAAACAGGAAAACCGGTTTAAAGGGCTCCATAGGATTCAAGACTACCCAACAGAGAGTGCCAAAATTTCACCATAAATGGGTTGGTTACAAACCATAATCGGTGCAGCTAACCGATTGCGACTTTTGGCCGACGCATGACAGAAACCAGTAAAACGGTTCGTGTTTGTTATTCAAAAACATTTTGTATGCAATGTGAATACGGTAACTAAAAACTGGTAAATACATAAAAAAACCCTTGCCTTTTACCCTTATACTTAAAGATATCAAGTCTCTTAGTTTATCATACAATGGATCATTTGTTCATTAGCTAAAGAAAAGTTTGTATTAGTAAGAAATTAAAAATTTTCCTTTTAACTTCTAATTCATGGTGACAACCAATTCCCTATCAATTGAGAAACATAAGAATTGAACTATTACCTGCACTTAAAAGCTAACAAAAAATGTTGATGTATGCACATCCACACATGCTATCCAAAGCAACGTGGATTAGTAGTTAGTAGTACTATTGAATTACCTTTTGATGCGTCAATGTAATAGTTAGATGGTAACTGTTAGTGGTATTCGGGCTTTAGTAATTAGTAGCAGGGTAAGCCTATAAATAGGCAAGTATGTATGTTCTAGATAGGAATGAAAGTATGAAGTTATGAACTAATCTCCCAAATTCGTACACATCACCCTCACCGCACATACGCCTAATGAAAGGGGTGCAGCTTGCATATGCTTGTGGCACATAGGCAAACCAAATCACTCACTTCCCCTGCAACCGAAGAAAGAGGCACGCCTTACGTATGTTCCCCCACACAGCTTAGTATCAACAGTTTTAGGTAGCTCTCTGATGTAAGGTTTTCAAGTGTAGAAAGAAAGAATCATTATCATGAATTTCAAGTTATTACTGTCAAATCACATCCTAACACACCAATTGCAGACATATCTATAAAATTAACCTAACTGTTTCCATTTCTACTGTTTAAACACATTAAATCAAACAGTAACCTAACTAACAGCAGAAATTGATATACCTCAATTCGAGTGTATAGCGGTTGAAGACCTTTGGACAGATAGAAGTGATCAACAGCCTCATCCGTTACCGCCGTACTGGATGAACTAACAACCACGTTGCTACTCAGACCTCTTTGATATTGTAGGTTATGACCACCAGCACCACCACCGTCACCGCCGACGGCCTCTTTTCCTCCGCTGACGTCGGAAAAACACCCTCCCATTCTGTACAATTCTGGTTCTGATCAATCGATTTGGTGAATACAGCAGGTTCAGTTTCAACTGACAGTTAGGTTTTAGAGCAAATTTGGTGAATATGATGACGCCGTTAGTGTTAAAAGACCGATTGGGAAGCCATGGTGGGTGAGAACGGAGTGAGCGGTGGTTAACGATGTGGATGAGAGTGAAGATGATGGTGATTTGGTAGGGTTCGAAGAAGAGAGAGATGAGAGCCCAATTCCTTTCAAGAATCAGAGATCAATATACTAACGCCGTCAGTTAAATGGCCACTGTAGACACTGTTCATCAGTTATGTTGTAAATTAATACATATATATGAATTGGAACCCATCAGCTTATTTGTGTCCTATGACACACCACAGACTCAAAAAGAAATTCCAATTAAATTAAAATATTATATTAATAATAGAGTAAATTATGATTTTAGCCCATGTTGGTTATATAACTTTTACTCTTTTATCCCCAAAAGTATTTTTTAACATCTGAGCCCCAACGTCTTTTTCTAACCTTTTTGGCCCCTAAAAGTAAATGGATGAGGTTAGTGTTAGGAGCCAAAATGGTTAGAAAAAAAAAACGCTGGGGCTTAGATGTTAAAAGATTTTTTTAGGCTAAAAATGTAAAAGTGATATAACTATAGGGGCCCAAATCGTAATTTACTCTTAATAATAAATAAATTTGACCCACCAGAGACCCAAAAAGAAAATCCAATTAAATTAAAAAAATAATAAATAAAGATTTGCAGAAAGTGGGTAGAGAGAGAAAGACTCGTATAGATATTTTTTATTTTTCGTATCGCCTTCACAAAATTAGGGTTTCTACTCGCACGAAACATTTTAATCTTCTCGTAAGTTTCCTCTTCAATCTCCTCGTTATATCAACATTTCTGCATCCTAAAAGCATACATCCAACTCATTATGCATGAATTTTGCTTCATATCTTCGTAATTCTCTACAATTTTGTACAATTTGTGTATTGTTCTGTTAAGTTATGTAGATTGTTTGTGTAATCTGTGTATTGTGTTGTTATTGTATTGTTTTGTTCAAATTTATGACGTATTTTGAGTTTATTGCTTGAAAAATGTTGAATTTAGGGTTTGTTTGATGTTTTGATTTGATCAGGGGTTTTGGTACTGTGGATACAAGATAGAAGGTTAATTTTTAGGTTTTGATGTTGACGAAAAGTTGAAGATAGATTTGAGTTAAGAAAATTAGGGTTTTTTGGAGAAAAGTTTGAAGAGTTGAGGGGTGGAAAGTGAAAATTAGGGTTTGTGTTTGAGTATGCCAACTTCTTGGGCTGATTCAGTTGATGCAGCTGAGAAAGCAGCTGCTGGTGGTTCGTATAGTGTAGCGAATTCAAATTCAAGTTCGATAGCCCGAAGCCGACCGACATACGTTCCGCCGCACCTGCGTAACAGGCCGTCTAGTTCAGAGGCGGCAGTGGCACCACCGCCAGCTGTAGCCAACAGTGGGCCTACTTCTGCTGCTCCTGCTGTCGGTGGCGGTGGCGGTGTTGGCGGTGGTAATCGTTGGGCTGCTCCTAGAAACGACTTTAGGTCCGGGTACGCTAGTGGTGGACGCGGTGGCGGTGGTTGGAACAATCGGGGTGGTGGTTGGGACCGTGGAAGAAGTCGTGAGGTTAACCCTTTTGGAGATGATGATGGTACGGAACAACCGTTTGTTGAACAGGATAATACCGGGATTAACTTCGATGCGTATGAAGACATTCCCGTTGAGACAAGCGGCGACAATGTGCCGCCACCTGTCAACACTTTCGCTGAGATTGATTTAGGTGAAGCGCTTAATTTGAACATTAGGAGATGCAAGTATGTGAAACCAACACCAGTTCAGCGCCACGCGATACCGATCTCGCTTGGTGGTAGGGATTTGATGGCGTGTGCGCAAACTGGGTCCGGAAAAACTGCTGCGTTTTGTTTTCCGATTATTAGTGGAATAATGCGGGGGCAGTTTGGTCAAAGAGCGTCGCGGATGCCTCGTACAGCGTGTCCACTTGCTCTTATTCTGTCACCGACAAGGGAGTTATCATGTCAAGTATGTTTATGATAATATCTTTCTTTCATACATTAGTGTTTCTAAAGGACTAAATTTTGGTTTTCGTAATTTGTGCTTTTTGATATGCAGATTCATGAAGAAGCTAAGAAGTTTGCTTACCAAACCGGGGTAAGGGTGGTTGTTGCTTACGGTGGAGCCCCAATTAATCAACAGGTGTGGTAATTTTACTAACTGTATCTTTTAACGGGTCTCGTTACGTATCATATTTAGTTATAGTTTTTAGAGTAAAATGCCATTTTCATCCCAGAGGTTTGGCCAGTTTTGCGACTTTTGTCTAAAGGTTTGTTTTTCCGCATCTGGATCCAAAAGGTTTGAAATCTTGCCATTTTCATCCAGCTCGTTAACTCCATCCATTTTTCTTTGTTAAGTGTGGGGTATTTTTGTCTTTTTTGGTTAACTTAAAGGGCAATTCGGTCATTTTCACTTTATGTACAATTTAGCATAATGTACAGGTATTTAAAATACCCTTACTAATTAGAAAAAAAACAAGTAGGTAAAAAGACAAAAATACCTCTGACTTAACGGAGAAAAATGGATGAATTTAACGAGCTGGATGAAAATCGCAATATTTCAAACCTTTTGGTTCCAGATGCGGAAAAACAAACATTTGTACGGAAGTCACAAAACTAGCCAAACCTCAAGGACAAAAATGACAATTTACTCAATTTACTTATAGTTTTCTTTTAAAAGTTGTTCTGTTATCAACTTAAATAACTTTCATTGCGTTAGCTTCGTGAACTAGAGAGAGGTGTCGACATTCTCGTTGCAACCCCTGGGCGGTTGGTAGATTTGTTAGAGCGTGCCCGTGTATCCCTACAATACATCAGGTATTTAGCGTTAGACGAAGCTGACAGGATGCTTGATATGGGTTTCGAACCGCAAATACGAAAAATCGTTCAGCAAATGGACATGCCTCCGCCAGGTGTCAGACAAACAATGTTATTCAGTGCCACTTTCCCCAAGGAGATACAGGTTTCTTTTCTTTCATATTATGTAGCAATGAGCCAATGATGCTATTTTGTAAGAGCGTATGTATGATTTTTAAATGGTTTTGGTTAATACGCAGAGATTGGCGTCTGATTTTCTTGCAAATTATATATTTTTGGCTGTGGGGCGAGTGGGTTCCAGTACGGATTTGATTGTTCAGAGAGTTGAATATGTACAAGAAAGTGATAAAAGAAGCCACCTTATGGATCTTTTACATGCACAACGGGCCAATGGTGTTCATGGCAAGGTAATATTTGATGATAAATGTATTTATAATGGATAAGTATAAAAAAGACTTAATGATTTTAATTTCTTGATATCTTTTATCAACTGCAGCAAGCGCTTACATTAGTTTTCGTAGAGACGAAAAAAGGTGCCGATTCACTAGAGTACTGGTTATGCATGAATGGCTTCCCTGCCACTACTATTCATGGTGATAGAACACAACAGGTACATGTTTTTTTTTTAAATGGAGTAAAATGCCATTTTCGTCCCCGAGGTTTGACCAGTTTTGCGATTTTCGTCCAAAGGTTTGTTTTTCCGCATCTGGATCCAAAAGTTTTGAAATCTTGTCATTGTCATCCGGCTCGTTAACTCCATCCATTTTTCTCCGTTAAGTCGGGGGTATTTTCGTCTTTACAGGGGTATTCGGTCTTCTTACATAAAGTGAAAAAGACCGAATTGCCCTTTAAGTTAGCAAAAAGGACGGAAAATACCCCGACTTAATGGAGAAAAATGGATGGAGTTCACGAGCTGGATGAAATAGCAAGATGTGGAAAAACAAACCTTTGGACGTAAATTGCAAAACTAACCAAACCTCAGGGACGAAAATGGTATTTTACTCTTTTAAATTTATAAAATCTAGTAAGGATTTTTTTTATTAATATGTATGTAATTTTACGTGGGTGATTTTGAATCATTTACAGGAACGTGAGCAGGCATTAAGATCATTTAAAAGTGGGAACACACCGATTTTGGTTGCAACAGATGTAGCAGCACGAGGTCTCGACATTCCACATGTTGCGCACGTGGTCAATTTTGACCTACCAAACGACATCGATGACTACGTGCACCGTATAGGAAGAACGGGCCGGGCTGGAAAGTCAGGCCTAGCCACTGCTTTCTTTAACGACAATAACGCCTCGATGGCTAGACCGTTATCAGATCTTATGCAAGAAGCTAACCAAGAAGTTCCAGCTTGGCTGGCTCGTTATGCCGCTCGAGCTTCTTATGGCGGCGGGAAGAACCGCCGTGGCGGTGGTCGGTTTGGCGGCCGCGATTTCCGGCGAGACTCAAATTTCAACCGTGGCGGTGGTGGGGGTGGTGATTATTATGGTGGTGGGAATATGAATAACGCTTATGGCGGGTATGGCGGCGGTTATGGAGCTTCTGGCGGGTATGGTGGCGGCGGTGGTTATGGTCCCGGTGTTGCCAGTGCCTGGGACTGAGTCGTCTTTTGTCGGAAGTATTAACTTGATTTAGTGGATTTGTTTTACCCTTTGTGGGTAATTCGGGTAGTTTTTATATTACGGGGTTATTTTCGCGGTTTAATTTGGTGGTTAACGGGTTGTGGAATTCAGTCGAATAATGTATACGATGAAATGTTGATTTCTGCAACCCGAATTGAGGGTCTGTAGATTATTGCGGGTTTCGTGTTGTGGCTTTTCTGCAGAGCCTCTTATGGTCAAATGAAAGTGTGCTTTAATGTCTTATGATTAGTGTTTGTTGCTCTTTGATTACTAGTTAAGCTATATTTTAACAGTATGATTATCTAATCATCAAACGTAACAATTTTTTAACTCTCTGGTTCTTGAGACGCCTAATTTTGATCTCTCGAGTTTCAAGTGCTTTAAACCTTCCACACTATTATCAATAAAATTCAGGTTATGTAATCAAATGGTTTATATTAGCCTGTGTGCGGTAATCGGTGGTACCTTTAACCTGAAGGTAAGTGACGCGTCCATATGATGAAGAACTGGCGGGCAAATCATGTGTAAAACCGCTATTAGTTTACTCACAAACGGCTCTAAATATGCGTTCAAGAAACAGGTCAAGCTGGTTAGCAGATCTGGTCATGCTTGACCATGGTTGTGATGGTGATTTAGGGTGCCGCATAAGCTGATATGAACGTAGATCATTAGATGAAGAACATTGTGCCGATAAGGTTGATCAAGGATCACAATGATCGTAGCCTCGGATTCAAGATCAATGACTCATTTGCATTGGGTGTATGAGATTCTTGTCACATGCTTACCAAGGTCTCTTGGTGTTTAGTAAGATGAGTGGTTTAAAAGATTGGTTAAGCCAACTCCAGCGGTGGACCCATGTATATGGGTTACATGGACTGGCGGGCGGGCACACCTCTTGAAATAATTTTTTTAGTGTAATTTATAGGCAAAAAAACCGGTTCGCACTCCTTGAAAATATGGTCGAACCCCTTATCCGTACCCCCAGAAAAACCGATCACGTTTTCTTCGATAACCAGGCATTGCAATACCCGGTTTTTGACTTTTTTAGCTAGGGATGAGCAAATGGTACCCGGTACCGGTACTGAATTTACCGAACCGGGTACATTTTTGGTACCGATTCGGTACCGACTTTTGACATTTTCGGTACCGGTCCGGTACAGTACCGATATTTACCGGTTTTACCTTCAAATACCGGTACCGTACCGGGTATATTCGGTACCGGTACCTACTTTTGGGAATTTTCGGTACCGGTACTTTCATTTCCGGTACCGCCGTACCGGTCGGTACCGAGCTCATCCCTGTAATGTTAGCCATACCCGAACCCGGTTACATAGGCTCTAAATAAACAATTTTCAAAAGCCCAGGCCCAAATATCACTAAGCCCAAACAATAAAACCAAAAGCAAACCCGATCGGGTCGAATATAAACTTCAGTCGGCACTCTGCTTCCACTTTCCGTCGTCACCGTCGACGATAACACATCCACCGTTCTTCACCGGATTAACCGTTAACAGTTTCCGGTAAGTGTGCTCTATGTCTAATTTTAGTATGCACTGATTTGTGTGAATATACTTGTAGTTGTCGAAATTAGGGCTCCGTTTTTTCATAAATACCAAATGTATTGCTACGATGTTATTGTTATTGAACAATTTGCTTATTGTTCTGTTTGATTTACATATTCTTCTTAGATATAGGCTTTGTTGTTCGATAAGAAGTGAATATGTGTGCCAATTACGTTCGTATTGCGAATTTAGGGTTTGTGAAGGTTCTGTTTTGTGCTATTTGATGTAATTCGTCGTATATCAGTGAAGTTAATATGGATATATAACGCATTAGTGTGCACTGTGCACCTATCTGAATTTTGTATACATTTTAAGTGCTCATCTTAAGATTTGGTAATGAATATATAGGTTTCGTTGTTGTTCGATAAGAATTAAATATGTGTGTCGGTTGCGTTTATATGTGTTTTGGAAATTGCGATCTTAGGGTTTGTGAAGGTTCTATTTCGTGCTCTTTGATCTGATTGATTCTCATATATCATTGAAGTTAATAAGGAGTGTATAGTGAGCACCTATTGAGCATCTGATCTTTATATACATTTATTTATGTGTTCGTGTTAAGATTTGATGATAGGGCTGTAAACGAACTGAACGTTCAGGGAACAGTTAATCGGGAAGTTCGTTTATGTTCGTTTGTTTAGTTAATGAACGGACACGAACAAGACATTATGTTGGATTAACTAAATGAACGAACACGAACAAAAGTCTCGTTAGTTCGACTGCGTTCGTGAACGTTCGGTAATATGTTCCTTTACGTTCGTTCGTGTTCGTTTGTTTATGTTAATTATTGTTAATCTGTTAAAACATTATTGTTCGATAAGAAGTGAATATGTGTGCCAATTACGTTCGTATTGCGAATTTAGGGTTTGTGAAGGTTCTGTTTTGTGCTATTTGATGTAATTCGTCGTGTATCAGTGAAGTTAATATGGATATATAGCGCATTAGTGTGCACTGTGCACCTATCTGAATTTTGTATACATTTTAGGTGCTCATCTTAAGATTTGGTAATGAATATATAGGTTTTGTTGTTGTTCGATAAGAATTAAATATGTGTGTCGGTTACATTTATATGTGTTTTGGAAATTGCGATCTTAGGGTTTGTGAAGGTTCTATTTCGTGCTCTTTGATCTGATTGATTCTCATATATCATTGAAGTTAATAAGGAGTGTATAGTGAGCACCTATTGAGCATCTGATCTTTATATACATTTATTTATGTGTTCGTGTTAAGATTTGATGATAGGGCTGTAAACGAACTGAACGTTCAGGGAACAGTTAATCGGGAAGTTCGTTTATGTTCGTTTGTTTAGTTAATGAACGGACACGAACAAGATATTATGTTGGATTAACTAAATGAACGAACACGAACAAAAGTCTCGTTAGTTCGACTACGTTTGTGAACGTTCGGTAATATGTTCGTTTACGTTCTTTTGTTTATGTTAATTATTGTTAATTTGTTAAAAGATTTTAAGATTCACTCGTAAGTTTTACTTGCCCCCATAAACATTAGTTTATAATTATATTAAAATTTAAAAAAAGTAAATGTAAACCCTTATCTAAACATATGAATAAGTTGGACACTAAAGACATTTTTTTGGGATATGTCTAAGTAACTTTAGATAAGTTAGCTAAACTTGATTTATCATATGGTATGGTGGTTGTAGTAAACTTCTTGTGTCTTGAATTCTTGTATAGTTGTATTATTATTTAATGGTTGTATTTGACTACTTGTGTCAGATGTTTAAGATTAATGGTGTTATTTTAAATTTCAAGTTTAATGTTCGTTTGTGTTCGTGACCAGTGAACATAAACTTCTGTCGACATGTGTTTGCGAATAGTTCCCGAACATCTGTATTTCCTTAACAAACAAACACAAACATAGCCTCGTTCGTGTTCGTTCGGTTCGTTTAAGCCTTATTTGATGATGCTGTGATGAATGTATAGGTTTTGTTGTTTGATATGAATTGAATACGTGTGTCAATTACGTTTATACGTGTTTCGGAAAATGCTATAACAGGGTTTGTGAAGTTTATATTTTGTGTTCATTGATGTAATTCATCATATGTCATTGAAGTTAATATGAATATATAGTGTACACCATTTGAGCATCTGACCTTAATATACGTTTATGTGTTCCTGTTAAGATTCGGTAATGAAAACATTAGCAAAATGAGTTCAAAGGTTCAACCAGTATCCATGGAGGACAACATTCAGGCTGGTGTAACAACTACTGCATCTGTATCATCAACAGCAAGCCCAAAAGTTTCTCTGTTTGCAAAAAAATCTGGATTTGTAATACCAAAAAACAAGCTATCAGGTTCCCTGGTGCCCGCTTTTCGTCGCAATAAAAAGCCAGGTGGCACTGACGTGGAGAGCGAAGACAGTACGAAACAGATACTGAGAAAAACAAAATGGGGCCCTGATTTGACACAAGATGCTTTTGTTAAGAAAGGAAGAGCTTCTGCATATCAGGTACTTCTAGAATTCTATTCAAATATCATAATGTGTTTTCCTTGAGGCTTTGTAAATGTGAATTTTGTGTTATTATGGCCCATTTTGTTATCATTGAAGTCTGAATTTTCATTCATGAACACATTTGAGAATTTGGTCTCATACACAACAACTTGTAGCAATGTAGCGTAAGCAGTTAATGCGGTAAAAAAACCGGACATCGGTCAAGGACTGATATTTGAGATATCGGTAATCGCGGTGGGATGTCGGTAATTTTAATATCATGCAGAATTTTTATGTATATAGCAATTTAACACTAACAATTCAGTATGCTCTCCTACGATTAACAAATTAACCTTTTGCAACTTGCAAAATGCTAACAATTGTAGCTAGACCTGGCAAACGGGTCGGGTCGGGCCGGGTCGGGTCATGGGTCAAAACGGGTTAGGGTCAAAACGGGTTCGGGTCAAAACGGGTCAATTATAAAAAAGGGTTGTTTTGGTTCGGGTCGAAACGGGTCCGGGTCAGAACGGGTCCGGGTCAGAATGGGTTTCGGGTCGGGTCGGGTCCGGGTCAGAACGGGTTTCGGGTCGGGCCGGGTCAGTTTTTTTTTTTTTTTTTTTTTCGGTTCCTGACGTTTTTTTTGCGCCTGCTGTTCCAGTGCTTTAAAAAAAAGCTAGTAAACAAACACATATTTTTGTAAAGAACAAACACAGACGATTGAGAAGACTTGTTCGTTTAAGCGTTCATGTACATAGCACTTAAATGAACGAATCAATGAGCTGCCAACCATAAATGTGAGTCGTCTATAAAAACTTTTCTTCTCGACTTGCACCAAGGCAGCTCCATTATCAGTCAAAAAGATTATTTAGGAAAATTTAAGATTAAAGGGCCCATAAAACATACATGACTACACCTTCATATACTTCAGCCAATTCAAAATTACATTCACTACCAATAGCAACCAGTTGAACAAATTTCACAAGATAAGCTGCAAAAAGTATATGCAAACTATTTTTTGGGCCCAAGTGAACACACTTAAACAACAGTTTTAACGATCCTGAACCTTACTGTCACCAAAAAAAATACCTACTGTTGACTAACTCTACTGTTTTCTCCGTGAACCTTTTGATTCCGGGCACGACCACTATGTCGCCTGACCAGATTTTCTCGAGGGTTCCTATGTCATCAAACTCATCTTCAACTAACTCAGAATCACATTTTTTTTATCACAATTTACTTGTTCAAACTTCCCACATTCCACTGATGCATTCACCCTCTCACCTAACCACGAATCTTGCTCGTTTTCGACACCCATTCGATCAACACTCTTCCACCAATCGCAGTACCTCTTTGAAACTCCAGGTTGGAACGATCTCGATGGAACAAAAAACTTGCCAAATTTACAAGATTTGTAACTAGACAGATCACCAGGGATGTCTTGATCAAAACCACACTGCATAGCCACACGGTGAGGATGATATTCCGCTTTACAACCTAGCCCGTTAAGCTCACAAGGCGCTATAAAACGAACGAAAGACTGCAAATCATCACAATTGAAAAGATGATACGCCAACGAAGAAGCATTTGATTAATGTAACTAATACAATTGAATATCAAACTGAGTGTGGTGTTTACAAATAGGCTCCGATTGAATATCAAATTGATTTGAGAAATCATAACTTTACAATTGAAAAGATGATACACCAAGAAAATTGGTATTACGATTATCCAATTTCCCCCAAAATATCATCACCATAACTCGAACCCTAACCCTAAAAAAAACCTTGTTCCAGCAAATTCCACCATTATCAAGATAAATCGGACCACAGGGAATGAAGAAAGCAAACCGTGGATGTGAAAGAGAAGGAATTAGAGGAGTTAAGATTGGAGAATCATCGGCTTTGAGATCTACTCCAACAGAAATATCAGAATCACCTTGCTTGTTGGAGGATTGTCTTGATGTATGTATTTTATCATCATCAATTCATCATGCATGCTAGATCCGGTGAGAATAGCGAAGAAGAGAAGCAGCGTCATCAAGAGATCGACCCGTTATCAGAAAACCTATATGACCCGTTCTGACCCGTTCTTTATAAATTTCCAACCCAACTTCACCCGTCATAAATATCCTCTGTTTTCAAATTGACCCAGTCTGACCCTTTAACTTGTATTACTTCACCCAAAACCACCCATAATAGTATAAAAAAACACCCAGAATGACCCATACTAATACCTTTGGGTCAAGATTGCCCCCCCTAATTGTAGCATGTAGGAACTAATTAAGACTTAAAACTAATTAACAATTAAGACTTAAAAGACTAATAGCAGCAATAAGAAGAAAGGCGAATGGTAGAACTAAGAAAAAGGTACTTATATCATGAAAATCGGTGATATATCGATCAAATATTGGTCAATATCACCAATAATATTGGTACCGATATTTTGCACCGATATCTCACCAATGGATCGATAACCAATATATCACCGATATCTCACCCGGGACCGATAACCGATATATCACCAATATATCGGTGATACATCGGCGATATTAACTGCATTAGTTGTAGCCTGTATTTATGGTTAAGGGAGGAACATTTTATGTGAGTGTTTTCTCTGTGAATGATCTGCATGCGCTCCGATATCCAGGTGTCTGTTAATGACATCACTGCCTCTGTCATGGTACAATATTTGAGCAGACTAGATTGGATCAAATTACACAACAACTAAAATCTGGGATTCTGGAGGTCGGAGATGATGTCGATCATGATTCACCCACAGCTCAAGAATCTTCAGACCGCCAATCTATTGTGGTTAAGTTTCTTTTTCGTACTTTAATCGTTACGTTACCCCACTTAAAAGTTAAAACCCAATTAAAATATATATTTTTTGATGCAGAAATCAGAGTTGGAAGCTGAAAGACGTGAGGTTATCGGTAGGTTAAGTTATTACATTAGTTTCTATACAATGGGTGTGCATGATTTGGTTCAGTTTGGTTATTAGCATCAACTGAAACCGAAGTCATCGGTTAATTTATTTTATTAATCATTCGGTTAATTGGTTCAGTTTATTCTGTTATTTTTTTGGTTTTCGGTTCGGTTATTTTCGGTTAATAACCGAAACCAAACTTAGACTAAAATTTTTTGCTTAGAGATATGTGTAATAGAGGTATAAGTACATGAAATAGATGTATAAATACATGAAATGGAGGTATAAGTACATGAAATGGAGGTATACAAGCTAGAAATATATGAAAATATGAATGGTTCGGTTACTTTTGGTTAACCGAGAGTATAAAAAACCGATAACCGATTTTTGGTTAATTCGGTTTTCGGTTAATTCATTTTTCTGTTAATTTCAGTTCGGTTTTGGTTAACGGTTCGATTATTGCTCACCCCAGTATGCATTATATGCGGGAATTCTATCTCTTATGTGATTTATAATGTTTGACAGGAGAAATACTTAAGCTGAATCCAAGTTTTAAGGCCCCGCCTGATTACAAGCCATTGTTAAAAGAGGATAAAGTTGTAATTCCAGTAAGTTCAAGAGTCACATGTTAGAAATTAGAATGCTTTTTAGGGCTGCAAACGAACCGAACAAACACGAACAAGACCTTGTTCGTGGTTATTTGTTAAGGAAATATATGTGTTCACGAACCATTTAAGAACACTTACCGAACGAGATTTTTTGTTCATGTTCGTTCATTAAGGAAATGAACGTGTTCTTGTTTGTTTGTGTATGTTTGTTAATTTAAGGTAACGAATGCAAACGAACCTCCATGAACACAAACCAATGTTCATGAACACAAACAAACGTTCATGAACACAATATATAATACACTGATACTTATTAAATACTTTATTTATTAGAATTTTGAAGTATTTAAAAAAAATATAAAAATTAAAAACACTAATAAACTATCGAACATAAACGAACACATTACAGAACGTTCACGAACATAAATGAACGAACGCGACCTCTGTTCATGCTCGGTCATTTAACTAAACAAACTGATTTTTTTTGTGTTTGTTCATTTACTAAACGAACGAACACAAACGAACTTCCCGTCAAATGATTCACGAACTGTTCGCCGAACGTGCGGTTCGCTTGCAACCCTATGCTTTTATATTTTGTTTGGCTTTTTTGTTTGATTTTGTACCTTTTGATTGATAGATCAAAGAGAATCCTGGACACAATTTTATTGGGTTAATTTTTGGACCGGCCGGTGATACTCAAAAAAGATTAGAAAAGGTAACAATTATATAATTTCTAGGCTTTGCCAATATCACTGATAAACTTAAATCTTATTACGATTTTTG
This sequence comes from Helianthus tuberosus, assembly GCA_030545235.1. Lineage (NCBI taxonomy): Eukaryota > Viridiplantae > Streptophyta > Magnoliopsida > Asterales > Asteraceae > Helianthus > Helianthus tuberosus. The sequence continues at coordinate 11,768,859 of CM060362.1, forward strand.
TATTAGGAAACCGGGGCGAAAATACGAGTTTATGGAACCAAAGCCGGTACAAAGAAAGAGGTATTTTAACATTTTTTATCTTGCGAGTAAAATGCCATTTTCATCCATGAGGTTTGGCCAGTTTCGCGACTTTTATCCAAAGGTTTGTTTTTCTGCATCTGGATCCAAAAGGTTTGAAATCTTGCCATTTTCATCCGGCTTGTTGACTCCATCCGTTTTTCTCTGTTAAGTAAAGGGGTATTTCCGTTTTTTGCTAACTTAAACAACAAGTCGGTCTTTTTCACTTTATGTAAAAGGACCGAATACCACTCCCTGAAAAAGATTGAATTGCCTTTTAAGTTAACAAAAGAGACGGAAATACCTTTGACTTAAGAGAGAAAAATGGATGGAGTTAACGAGCCGGCTGAAAATGGCAAGATTTCAAATCTTTTGGATCCAGATGCGGAAAAACAAACCTTTGGACGAGAGTTGCAAAACTGGCCAAACCTAAGGGACGAAAAGTTGACTAATTTCTTGGTACAATCAGAGTGAGATAACTTCATCTGACGGCAATGAAGTTAACGGTGACTATGAAAAGTTGTATGTTCACGTGACTGCTGAAACTTACGAGAAAGTTGACGCTGCGGTTTCTCTGATTGAGTTACTCGTCACACCAGTTTTAGTAAGTTCTTTATTTTTCATAATAAGCTATAAGATATAAACTTTGTTTTGCTTATATTATATTTTCTTTCAATAGGCAAATGTTGTACCTGTTTCGACAAACGATCCAGTTTCTGGGGATAATCTAACCACAGTTAGTCTCAATCAAGACACACCTGTGGTTGTAAATACAGGATCCGGACTAGAGCCACCGTTAGCTCGGTTCCAGCCATACCCTAACCAATGGGCTCCACCCGGTCAGTCACCACGGTTTATTGCTCCGCCTTTTCCAACACCGCCAAATTCCGGACCCATGTCATCATCATTCAGCCCACGACCCGTTGTATCTGGACCGAATATGGTTCACATGCATAATACGGGTTATCCTGGTCCACCTCGGAATCCTTCTTTGCCACCGTTGCCGATATTGGCTCCAACTGGACCGAACCCGAATGTGCGTCCGATGGGGCCTACTAGTTCTCGACCGGTTCCACCTTATACGTTTCCTGAACAACGACCTTTAACTTCTAGCGGTTGGTCCCAGCCACCGGCTCGAACTCAAATGCAACCAATGGCTCGTCCTCAACCATCACAACCAATTCCGCCACCGCCACCGGTTGGGTTTCGGACCGGGCCGCCTAACCCGGGTCCCACTTCATGGTTTCCGTCACCGACGACACCAACATCGATACCACCACCGTCTATACAGTCACCACCCATAACCCCCTCCGTAAGACCACAGCAGCCCAGTTCTAACGATTTCACCTTTCAAACCAACCGTGCACAATCACCATCTTTCCGTCCAGGAATGAGCAATAATGCCGCGCCACCTGTCATGCAAGGTTTTCATAGGCCACAGAATAGTAATCAAATGGGTCAACATCAAGGTCCTGGTCAAGGTCAACAGTCGGGTTTCCCTGGGCATGGTCCACGACCACCACCCAATCATTTGGGCCCGGGGCCAGGGCCAGGGCCCAGGCAGTTTGGTCTGGGTCCACCACCCATTCCGTTCCAACCCAGGCCCGGAAACTTTGGATCGGCTCAGCAAATTCAACCGGGATTTCGACCCCAGAACCTACAGCCATTTCGTGGCAATGTGCCGTATACTATGGGCAGGCCTGGGTTGAACGCATCTGGACCACAACAGGTGTATGATCCTTTTTCGCCTACGGCTGTGCCACATAAGCATGGTAACCCACAAAGTTCGAGAAAACAAGATAGTGATCCTGAATATGATGACTTGATGGCATCTGTTGGAGTGAAATGATTAGGCATGTTTTGGTGATCACTTGTTATGACACTCTATGTGAGGACTTTTTTTTTTTAAAGTGTAATATGTGAGAATTAGATGAAGCTAGATGCACAATTCTTGACGACTACCCAACACACATTTTTCCTTGCGTCTTTGGTTTGAGTATACGATGATTTTGTGTTCTTTGTTTTGATGTCGTGTAGATTAATCTGCTAGTGTGTGATAGGTTACGCCAATAGTTCTTAAGAGTTTGTTGTTGGGGGCAACAAATGTCGCACTGTTATACAGCATGACACGCTCATCTAAACGTGCCATATATTAAAACACTAACACAGATGTTTTCATATGTTTGGTTACTTGATAGAACGTGTTTAACACGTTTAAATTTAACTAGACATCTAACACGTTTCTAATCAAATCCTAACCCGCTTATGTCAAGTCATGTTGCATTAATGTATCTTGTCATAAAATTAACATGAGTAGAATCTTTTAACTTTCTAAGTAATGTTATCGTTTTGTTGGATTTACCACTGAAAGAAGCTGGAATCAATACCATCAATAAGTTGCAATTTGTAAAGTTTTGGCTGCTTACATCCAAAATATTGTATTCCAACTTCTAAAGGGTAGATGCACGGTACCCCCGATCGCGGAAGGGATCCCCCTTCCCAAGCTAGCGACCCGACAACGCTGCCTGGCGGTGAAACCCCTGCCAACCCGAGGGGCTGAAACATGTTTCGAACCCGTGACCTCGAGTGTCCTCGGGCCGGTTTAAGGAGGGGGTCGGTGGCCACTGGGTGGTTGTATTCCAACTTCTAGTGAAAGCATACATCTAATCTAATCTAAGCCTAAACATTATATTCCAACCTAAGTAATCATACCTTCTAATGTAGCCCAAGCCAAATGTTTGGTTATTAACTCAAAACTGAACCAAACCTAGTTGCAAAGTCGATAATCAAAAGCTCGTCCTTAACCAAAGCCGATCAGTTTTGAAAAGCGCTAAACCAAAAGTTGACATTTTTTGTTTGGTTTGGGCTCAACACGAACTGCTCCAAGGACACCCCTCCAATATTCCATGTTTTCTCTCAGGTTCAAGCGGAAAAAAGAAACATGTCGATAAAAAACCAACTGAAATAATAAATCAATAATTAAAAAGATTACGTTTATTCCGGTACATCGAACTTAAAACCAACCGAAAAAAAAAAAAATCAAACTAACAAATAGTTCATAGCACCAGAAATAAAAAAAAAAAACAAATGTGTTTGCTTTAAGGTACCTGTTGATCAAAAAGTTAAACCCCCCCCCCCCCCCCCCCCCCCCCCAAAAAAAAAAAAAAAAAAAGAAAGAAGAGAATAACATGTTAATCCAGTGGCGGACCTATCCACAGTCGTGGGTGGGCGGCCGCACCCCTTGAAAAAAAATTAGTGTATATTTTAGGCAAAAATCCCGACCGCACCCCTTGAAAATATGATTGAAGGACTCATCCACACCCCCAGCAAATAATTTCTGGGTTCGGCACTTTGTTAATCTACTTGAAATCCAGTAATGATCAACATAATCGAAACCCCCATGAAATTGCATCTCAAAACTAACATGTAACACTCATAACAAATTTTATACTTAATATAATACATCTGAATATGATATTACCAAACCAACCAAAATTTTGTACTTAATATAATAGAATATTATTCTGATTTTATCCGAATATCACACACCTCTAATTATATATGTTGCTATATTATAGTTTAGAAGATTCTAAACTATAGAGAGAAATCTTTATTAGACCATGTGTAGTGGTAATGTGTTATAATGCCCCCCACCATGGGGCATTATCCGACACGTGACGTCCTAGTCAGCGATGAGGCATTATAGCAAAAGTGGCGTAGTGAGGCATTATGCCAATAACCCCCATATTATTTTTAATGAAAAAAAAAAAAAAGCATGTGGGTGTGTCAGAGCATGGGTAATTTGATTGGTGGGTCTTAGCGGTCCAAGCTACCAACATCACATGTGTCAGAAACAATTTTTGCAATTCGGCGTTTTAAACATAACGCCAAAAACAATTTTTTCCAAAAGTAACGCCCCAAAACGCCTAGTGTAGTGGGGGAGGGGGCGTTTTGGGGCGTTTTTTTTCAATTTTTTTAAAAAATAACGCCCCACTACGGGTGGTCTTACAAAGTGAAAGACCATATCTTTTGCCATTGTTCTTCTTCTCCACTTGCCACCACCAACCCATCACCACCACCACCACTGTTATTGTCAACTCTCAAACTCTCACCTCTCGCCGTCCCTTTCTCTAACAACGGAACCACCCAAACATTTTGCAAAAGTTCAGATCTGCAACAAAAAAAAAAAAAAAATCCTAGACATCAACAGAAAGATAACGCCGGAAACCTGCAAGTACTTACCAAACACACCCTCCTCGAAACTCGGAAACCTGTAAGTCCTTTCTTTACTGCTCATTTTTTCCGGGATCCATTATCAAGAATACTAAATGGGGAATCTTGAAAACACTAATCTGAATGAATACCCAAATGGATTTTGGCTTAAAGAAAGTAGGTTTAGCCTGTAAATCTCAAAATGAAGATGAAATATAAAAAAACTTGTGATCTTGTGAACTGGGTTTTGATCTTTTTTATACAAAATTTAGGTGGTGTTTGTTTTTTTTGAAAAAATACTTAACAACCTCTTTTGTCTTCTTCTTCACGCAGACCACGCGCAGACGTAAAGGTCCGCAGTCTGTTTGTTTTTTGGAAGAGGTTTCATTAAAAAACCTATTCCCCACCACTTCCTCGTGCAGACAAGGCCCAACATCTTCATTCCTCTTCTTCAATCTTTCCTCTTTCAAAACACTGAACCTGAACCCTAGCACCCATCTCCTCCTCCAAAGCACCTCACCTCCTCCGCCACCCCTTCACCTCCGCCGCCCTGCACCTCCGCCACCCCCTCCACCTTCGTCGCCCTCCTCCTCCAGCCGACACCCACCTCCGTCGCCCCTCCACTCCAGCATCTCCTCGACCATCATTGGTAATCAGCCGACATCTTCAATCCCACCACCACTGGAAAGTGCAGCGGTGGACAGAGCAGGTGGAAAACCATGGAGTTTTCTTAAGTATACTTTAATTACGGCACTTACAGGAGGTGTTGCCACTGCAAGTTATGCGACATATGGTATGTGCTTTTCTTCTACACACGTGACAAGTGAATCTCAGAAATTTTTAACTATTTCTTGCAAAATCTTAAATGATTGGTGATCACTAAAGAAAAAAAAAGTGTTTTTTCAGAATTTACTTGGGTGTTTATTTGGGCCAAAATTGAAATAAATTGATAAAAAAAGTGTTTTTACTCTTTAGTATATGTTGGTGTGATCTTTCTGCAAATGGGATTGTGTATATGATGATAATGATGATGAGTTTGTGAACAATGTTTGAATGTTTAGAACAGTGGTAGTATAGTGATCACCAACTGTTTGATAAAATGCACACCAGTTGTTCGACGATTTGTTTGCTAATTGATTGCTGAATTTGCTGCTATTGAAGATGATTTGTTAATTTTGGTGTTACGCATGCCTGTTATGTTGTTTGATTATGATATTCATCGTGTTAAAATGGTAATTAGAATTTGTATGATGTTCAGCAACTTGCAGAGGTTAAAAAACAAACAGTCTTCTTCTGGCAGACTGAAGAGGTTTGGTCCACCTCTTCTGCTGCAGATGTCTGCAGATGTGGTCCGCAGACTGCAGACATTTTACCTCTGAAAATACAAACAGCACCAGAAAACCCAGTTCTTAGATTTCTTAATTTTGGCTTAAAACCGGCCAGGATCTGAGAAGGAAGTATAGTAAACTTGCTTGAGGATCACTGAGAGATGGAATTTGTTTTGTAAAATGAAAGAAAATAGTTTTAGAAAATTCTGTTAGACCATGTGTAGTGGTTAAACAAAATAATGCCCCCATCATGAGGCATTATTCGACACGTGCCAGTCCAGTCAGCATGAGACATTATTCCAAAAGTGGCGTAGTGGGGCATTATTCCAATAACGCCTATGCAATCATTTCACAATTTTTTTTAATTTAAAACATAAAAAACTTCATTAATTTAAAATAAAAATTACACTACTTGAAATAAAAAAAAACCCGAAAAAAACAGAAAATAAAAAAACAGAAAAAAAAAATTAAGTTAAAAAAAAAAGAAGATGATCTAGAGTCCATATTTTTCTCGAATTTTTTGGCGACGCATTTGCGCAAGGATCAACGCATCGCCTTGGAGGTGGTCGATAGGTTTGGACAAAAACTCAATGTCCTTTTCCATTTGCCTCGCCTCTTGCATCTCGTTAAACTTTTTGGTTTCGGCCACTCGTTCTTTCATAATCTCATAACGTTGGTGGCCGAGGTCGCGAATGTCTTGGAGACGACGGTTCATCTCCTCGAAATCTTCCTTTAACTCGAGATCGGAAGACGACTCGACCGTTTTTTTCCCGGTTCGCTTATCCTTTCTTCTACCGGGCGGTCGGGTCAACTCTTCTTCAAGTTCCTCGTCAACGTCCACCACCTCATTTAGATCGACATTGCGGGCATCCGATGTCGGTGTTTCAGGGTCAACGGAGGATGATGTTTTTGACCGTTTAGCTCGACGTCTACTACTAGACGTCATGGTATCTACTAGTGCCCACTTTGGACTTTTTCGTAGTAGATCCCAACACTTATAGTACGCGAAAGGGCATTTCGTTTTCTCGAACTCGTCCAAAGTCCTCGTTAAAACCCCGACGTCAGCTTCACCGCTCGCGCGATTATCGAAGTTACGTTGGTACACTTCTTGGAACGCATGACACTTGTTGTTGATGTCGGTCCATTTGCTAGAAAGGGAATCTTTGTCCCGATGTTCCCCTTGACCCCACGTGCTATAAAAGAGTGCACGAACCTTATCCCAAAAAACGGTGCCCGTTTGAAAGTTTGCTACAAATTTAAAAAATAAAAGTAAAAATATAAGTTGTATGTTAAAAATAAAAGTAAAAATATAAGTAAAAAAAATATATAAAAGTTACCAGTTTCGTGGTCCTCCGAAATGTCGAGCCACGCCTGAGTCAACGTGAATTCCTTGTCCTTCGTCCATTTAAGGTGAGTTTTTGTACGTCGAGGTTCGTCCTTTTCCTTCTTCTTATGCGACCTTCTGCCGTGTTTCAATTTCTCTTGCACCGGTTCGGGTTGCGTCTCCGGCACGACATCGACATCGGGTTCGGATTCGGCTTGTTGTTGTGACGGTTGCGACCCGCCGGCTTGACCATAGCCGAAGGTGGGAGGCACGAACGGAGTGGCGCCACTCAAGTAAGCCGCGTACGTTAACATGCTCGGGTCCATTTCTTGAAGGTTAAACGTGTGTTGCGGTTGGGTTGTGTTCGGGTTCATGGGTCTTGCGGGGACACCAAAGGGGGGTCAGTATGGATGCATGTTTGTATAAAATATAAAACAAGTAGGAGAGAAAGTGTGAGTTTTTTTTTATAAAAAAGTAGGAGAAAGTGGGTGATATTTATATAGTGGGTAAATTTTGGAATTAAAAAAATAAAATAAAATAAACAATTGACCGTTGGCAACGGTCATGTCTCTCGCCCCTATGCAAATTCAGCGTTTTATTTGAAACGGCAACAACATTTAAAAAAAAAAAACGCCTAAACACGCCTAGTGTAATGGGGGGGGGGGGCGTTTTACGGCGTTTTTTTTCAATTTTTTTCTAAAATACCGCCCCACTACGGGTGGTCTCGTAACCGCCTCTTGCTCAACCTCCTCATCGGTGGAATCATCGCCATCCGCAAAAAACTCTTTGTAGTAAAAATTTACCATGGATGAAGAACTAGGGGAATCCATCAAGTTTTTTATAAAATTGTAGTGTTTTTGAGAGAGTTTTTGAGAGAGTTTTGGTTAATTTTGAATGAGTTTATATATATATATAGGTAAAAGGTTTAAAAAAAAATAATAAATAAAAGGGAAAGAGCCGTTACTAGCCGTTGGGGGGTTTTGATTGGCCGGTCAAACATCTTCACAGCGTTTTATTTAAAACGACAAACGGATTTTTTTTTCCAAAAAAACGCCAAATAACGCCCGGTGTAATGGGAGTCCGACGTTATGCGGCGTTATTTTTCAATTTTTTTTTTTTTAAATACCGCCCCACTACTGGTGGTCTTAGTTGTGAAAACTAAAGAGCAGTAGCCAGTAGGTATCCCCCAATATTGAATGGTATCTCGTATATTGATTTTTATATATTATATTAGACAATTCTTTTGTAGCGTGGCAGTGGCCGAATGTGGTGGATTTAGTGGTGGTGGTGGTGGGTACGACGGTGGAGTTGGTTGTAGAAAGTGGGGGACTGAGATTAAGACAGAGAGATTTGGGATTGTTTATTTGTCTTAGGCTAAGTTACATTTTTCGTCCTTTATACTAGTAAAATTACTAATATACCCTCATGTGTAAGGCACATGCCAAACTTAACTAATAAAATTAACTGGGTTATTGCTAAAGGATGTAGGGTGTAGTGTGTATTACAAAGAAAGGTTTGTAACTGTAATTATTGATGTTAAAGGGCATCCATTGTAATCTGATACAAACATAAAGGACGAAAAGTGTAATTTACCCTAATTCTAAACCTAGTGTGTTTCTGGGAACCAGTCTTTACATACTAGATTCCCCTTGGCCTAAGACTTCGGCCTTGAACCCCTTCTAACGAGTTTTTTATGGTGTTATACAACGTCCAAGACAAGACAGAGAAGATGAAGTGCGGCTAGTCCATCTCCTCAGTTGTTGTGACGATCATGATAGCCTCTTGGTGGATCGTTAGCAACACAAAGTGTCAGAAGTTTTCAAATGTCGGTTTTTTATCGCTAAATTTTAATTTTGGTCACTTCAGTTGTCTATCTTTAGATTTTTCCTAATGACAAAAATTATATTCATATTTCCTAAAATAATTACAAGCAATTAGAATAGGACAAACATTACCCTTTTTTAATAAAAATTATTTTATTGTAAACCAACTATATTTATTTTAGAATTTTAAATATTTCCGGAGTAGTTTAGGACAAATTTTAAAAATTAGTTTAGGCCTATGTTATTTGATTTAAAACTTTAGAGTAAATTACACATATAGAATAGTTTAGGCCAAATTACGAATTTTGTCTCTCAATTCAAGTTTTTACAAATATTATCTCTGATGACAATGTTTGCTTTCATCAATGGGTTTTGCTTGGGTTTTGCTTGACAGTTATCTTAAAGTTAGACGAAATGACTATTTTATCCTAATAATAATCATAAATTTAGATCAGGCGGTGTGGTCTCGCGCCCCTGTCAAATCACCCTCGATAGCGCCCCTCTTTCTATTTCCTTGGTGCCAAAGAGGGGCCGCCACAGATGATTTCGCCATAGGTTTGGCGAGCATTAAGGACTGTACATGTGGGGGCCACTTTTTAAGAGCCAATCATATATTTTTTTTTCTTCCTTTTTTCTTTATTAACAGGTAAGGAGCTTTATCCCATTGCATGGTAGTTAGCTATAAAGACCCTGTCTACGTGGCGTATACGTAACGCTGATGTGTCGTGATAAAGCCCCTAGAGGCTTTATACCACGCCACCCATCCTTAACACTTTATTTTTAGAAACATTTATAGTTTATTTACAAGACCATTTTTGTAATTTACTTACCCAACCCACTCCCTTGTCCACCTTTTCGTATGTGCATCACTTATGTCTTCTTAGTTCTATGTTCAAATTAACCAAACAACCCCAAACACATTTTCTTAATCTTGTCCCTATACTCTATTTTGCTTTTGTTTCTGCTTCACTTCATAATTCTTAGAAAAATCCCCATCGAATCTAATCAATATATCCACCCTCCAATTTTCCATATAATCAACTTTCTACAAAGCATGGTGATCACGAAACCAACTTATGGTTTCAGGCCGAACCTAATTTTTGGGATAGGTCAAGATTAGATCATGTGTATGCTATAAAAAAAATTGAGGGGAGCGGACGAGCCCCGTCCCAACAAACTAGGTCCACCCTTGTACACGTGTTAAAGGTTTAGACTTTAGTTCATGAACATATAAGATCAAAATTTGGATAACCAAGTAGGTATAATTAATGACATTACACTTGGAATTGTTGAAAAAGGGAATAAGTTAGGCTTTATGTGAATGAGAGTAATTTAATGGAACTCAAGGTTGGTTGGTGGAGGTTAGGTTTCTCTATTATTATATAACGGAAGACCCTAACCGGGTATTGAAAAACATGTGGACATTAGTAAAAATGAGCTGTCACGCACGGGAATCAAACAAAAATCTATCATCATATATCAGTGATTCAGACAGAACTGAAAACTACATCAGTTTCAAGGCTGAATCACTACAAATTCACATCACGAGTAAGTTGCATAACTACAGATGAATTCACCAAAAATCATCCTATCAAAATCACTAAGCCCATATCAAGAGTGGCAAGAATCCACACCATATCAACAGTTGCAAGAACCCATACCATATCAACAGTTGCAAAAATCCATACCATATCAACTGTTGCAAAAATCCATACCATTCAATTGTTGCAAAAATCCATATCAAGCGTTTGGAAGCTAATTTCGATGAACAGTGATACCAGTCTGTTCCCCGGATTCTGCTGCGAGCTTTCTGAAGAAAATCAATTCGTCGTCCTCAGCCAGCTCTACATCTCGGACTCCATCCGAGTAGGAATGATGGAATCCGCCAATCACCGGTCCGAATCTAGATGCAATTCACTCGTTCAGGATCTGGATTCCTTGATTGGGAGGGAAGTCCAATCTTATACACCTCGTCTGATGGGTTATCGGGATATTAACGAATTGCTTTTCTCCTTGCTCCCCTTGAATAATGTTTGAAGAAGACAAAAAAAACATTGTAAGTTTATTATTATTATTATTATTATAGAAATTAATGGGAATAAACAACTTATTACCTTCTTGACGTTTCGAACTTTCCATCGAATAGTCTTCATCAGTTGTGGCACGTTTCATTTTTCCAAAACCTTCAAAACAGTTTAACATATCAACATGTTTTTTTGAGCTCGACCTAACAATTTCATCAACAATTCTTTTTGCGCTCGACCTTCTAGCTTTTGCATTTTTATAATCATTTGGACCCCTACATGTATGATAATAATCGGATGCCATCGCCAAGTGTTTGCCGGAATATAACGTGTATTCAGACAATTTCTCAGACAAAGTTTCAAGTACGACCTTGATGATTTTTTGGTCCAGACTCAAACCAACCAATTCTATTGCAAAACGATGATGATCTGCAGCCTCCCCCGCTCTCTTCACTCCGACAACAAGAACACCATTGGGGCTGAGTCTCGGTGCACGAGTCCCCAAATCGGCCAGCATGCGCGAATATAACTCCTCCAAAACCCGTGTTTCTCCATCCTCAAGTGTCGTAAGGACATGTTCAGCCGCAACCACAGGAAAGACATCAGACAGTTTGCTGTAGGCTGCATACGCGCTGTTTACAAACCCTTCCATACGGTAGGAGTACAATTTTAATCCCATGTTTTGGGGCTGGTCATCACGAGCATATCCAGAACTCTGCATCCATGCGTGCACGAGTGGTATCCTATGTGATTCACAAACTTCCTTCAATGCATTTCGGAAATGCCCTAGGGCTGTCATGGGTAGCATGCTTGCATTCACCAAGGGGCTAATACGCTCCGTACCTTTTACTATCCCAAACCCAAAATTCTGCAAAGACATCAAAATTATCTATAAGTTAAAAATTCATTATAATAGTTTAAGTCATCAGAAATGGATACCTGCAGTTGTTGAATAATAGTTAAAGTCATCCCCCAATCAGTGTTTGTAAAAACAACCGATCTGGTACCCTCATCATATTTTTTGTGGTTCACTTGTATGTCTACAATTCCTACACAACCAGAAGGGTCTTTCCATAACTAATCACACATGGGAAGTAATACTCTAAATCCCTCAGCAGCATCGCGATACACAAGTGGCATGAAATAACTTGTCCCTGGGTTCGATTCATCAGGTTTCCCATCTTGCTTATAATTGTGATGCCACATTTTGATCATGCGGCCATGTGTTTCCATAACATATTCAGTTTCACAACTTGAACCCCTTCGGACAGCCAATTCCAATGTTAGTTTCCCTGCTATGAAGTGTTGTGCACTTGCATTGAGTGTAGCTATGTTTCCCTGAATTTCTTTCTTCCAGAAATGTATAGCACAGGTTCATGCAAAGTGTCCATGCTTGAAAATACCTCAACTATCTTTTCATTCAAAGTCCTCATATCGACTGCGTGCATTATTACCCGTAAATTAATAACAAATACGTATAAAACAAGTATAAAAAAAGAACACTCACATATAAAACAAGTATAAAGAAGAATACTCACAAATAGAGCTAGGTACATCTCCTTCAACAACCAAAGGTTCATTCCAAAAGACGTATTTGTTGACGTCTCCATTTTCTTCAAAAAAAAAAAAGGTCTGGTGTGCAAAGGCGAAGAAGGTTCAAGTGCCAAATTGAAATGCTCGATGCTAGTTTCCCTCAACATCCTGATGTCATCTAACATATCGGTTTGACTGCCATCCAAAAATAAGCCACTATCAATGAAATTCTCCCACCAATCTTGTCCTTTATCATCATCCATCTGTAAACAAACAATAAACAAAGTATCAATCTAAACCCTAAAGAAACATCAATTCTTTCAAACTGAACAGAAGTATCAATCTGAACGAACATTATCAATCTAAACCCTAAAGAAACATCAATTCTTTCAAAACAAAAGTATCAATCTGAACAAACATTATCAATCTAAACCCTAAAGAAACATCAATTCTTTCAAAGAACATCAATCTGAACAAACATTATCAATCTAAACCCTAAAAAACATCAATTCTTTCAAAGAACGTCTGAACAAAAGTACAATGTAAACAAAGTATCAATCTAAACCCTAATCAAACATCAATTCTTTCAATGAAAGAATGCAACACTTAACTGAAGTACTTAACGGCGTGGAGTAGCTCCAGCGAGCAAGCGAGCAATGTGGTGGGCTGGTGGCTGGGATATGAGTGATGGAGCGTGTTCTGCTTGTGAGACTGTGACTTCGGTTCTGTGTGTCTACGCTTGGCTTGGGTTGGGTATGAGAGTAAACAAGAAAGGCGACAAAAGTATACCCTAATTTTGTTATCGCATTCGATCGGTATTGATTTGATTCGTTATAGTCCCAGGACGATATATCCACTCGGTATAGAAATCTAAACGTGTTTTACATCGACCAAAAGCAATAATAGCGAACACCGGTTTCAGAAGCGGCGCCGATGTTGTTCGAACGGTATCGATAACTTCAAATCGTCACGGTACTGGAACTGATATTCATTTATCATCGTAGACAAAGTTGTATAAATGAAAAGTTATCGAAACCGAAAACCATAAAAAATGAATACCGGTACCGATGTTGTTCAGTACTATACGGTAGCGATATGGTGTTAGTTTATCAAGTGCAAAAACAATAAAAATAAATAACGATGCCGAACTAGAATTGTTCCGTTGGTTTATTACGATAGTGACACGGTATCCGTTATCATATAGGAAATAATCAAATGCAATAATAAGTGAAATATTTAAAAAAATAATACACATAAAACTTAAATTAGTAGTATCCATTGCAGGTTGTAATTAATCAATGGATATACTAATATTAAAAAAAATTAATAAACTAATATTAAAACAAATTAAACTAAATCAGTGCTTCAAAAATCTAAACTACTATTCATCGAAACTTCCTATCAATGGATATACGTTTATTGTTTTTGCACTTGATAAACTAACACCATATCGCTACCGTATAGTACTGAACAACATCGGTACCGGTATTCATTTTTTATGGTTTTCGGTTTCGATAACTTTTCATTTATACAACTTTGTCTACGATGATAAATGAATATCAGTTCCAGTACCGTGACGATTTGAAGTTATCGATACCGTTCGAACAACATCGGCGCCGCCTCTAAAACCGGTGTTCGCTTTTATTGTTTTCGGTCGATGTAAAACACGTTTAGATTTCTATACCGAGTGGATATATCGTCCCAGGACTATAACGAATCAAATCAATACCGATCGAATGCGATAACAAAATTAGGGTTTACTTTTGTCGCCTTTCTTGTTTACTCTCATACCCAAGCCAAGCGTAGACACACAGAACCGAAGTCACAGTCTCACAAGCAAAACACGCTCCATCACTCATCTCCCAGCCACCAGCCCACCACATTGCTCGCTGGAGCTACTCCACGCCGTTAAGTACTTCAGTTAAGTGCTGCATTCTTTCATTGAAAGAATTGATGTTTGTTTAGGGTTTAGATTGATACTTTGTTTACATTGTTACTTTTGTTCAGACGTTCTTTGAAAGAATTGATGTTTCTTTAGGGTTTAGATTGATAATGTTCGTTCAGATTGATACTTTTGTTTTGAAAGAATTGATGTTTCTTTAGGGTTTAGATTGATAATGTTCGTTCAGATTGATACTTCTGTTCAGTTTGAAAGAATTGATGTTTCTTTAGGGTTTAGATTGATACTTTGTTTATTGTTTGTTTACAGATGGATGATGATAAAGGACAAGATTGGTGGGAGAATTTCATTGATAGTGGCTTGTTTTTGGATGACAGTCAAACCGATATGTCAGATGACATCAGGATGTTGAGGGAAACTAGCATCGAGCATTTCAATTTGGCACTTGAACCTTCATCGCCTTTGCACACCAGACCTTTTTTTGAAGAAAATGGAGACGTCAACAAATACGTCTTTTGGAATGAACCTTTGGTTGTTGAAGGAGATGTACCTAGCTCTATTTGTGAGTATTCTTCTTTATACTTGTTTTATATGTGAGTGTTCTTTTTTATACTTGTTTTATACGTATTTGTTATTAATTTACGGGTAATAATGCACGCAGTCGATATGAGGACTTTGAATGAAAAGATAGTTGAGGTATTTTCAAGCATGGACACTTTGCATGAACCTGTGCTTATACATTTCTGGAAGAAAGAAATTTAGGGAAACATAGCTACACTCAATGCAAGTGCACAACCCTTCATAGCAGGGAAACTAACATTGGAATTGGCTGTCCGAAGGGGTTCAAGTTGTGAAACTGAATATGTTATGGAAACACATGGCCGCATGATCAAAGTGTGGCGTCACAATTATAAGCAAGATGGGCAACCTGATGAATCGAACCGAAGGACAAGTTATTTCATGTCACTTGTGTATCACGATGCTGCTGAGGGATTTAGAGTATTACTTCCCGTGTGTGATCAGTTATGGAAAGACCCTTCTGGTTATGTAGGAATTGTAGACATACAAGTGAACCACAAAAAATATGATGAGGGTACCAGATCGGTTGTTTTTACAAACACTGATTTAGGGAGGATGACTTTAACTATTATTCAACAACTGCAGGTATCCATTTTTGATGACTTAAACTATTATAATGAATTTTTAACTTATAGATAATTTTGATGTCTTTGCAGAATTTTGGGTTGGGGATAGTAAACGGTACGGAGCGTATTAGCCCCTTGGTGAATGCAAGCATGCTACCCATGACAGCCCTAGGGCATTTCCGAAATACATTGAAGGAAGTTTGTGAATCACATAGGATACCACTCGCGCATGCATGGATGCCGAGTTCTGGATATGGTCGTGATGACCAGCCCCAAAACATGGGATTAAAATTGTACTCCTACCTTATGGAAGGGTTTGTAAACAGCGCGTATGCAGCCTACAGCAAACTGTCTGATGTCTTTCCTGTGGTTGCGGCTGAACATGGCCTTACGACACTTGAGGATGGAGAAACACGGGTTTTGGAGGAGTTATATTCGTGCATGCTGGCCAATTTGGGGACTTGTGCACCGAGACTCAGCCCAAATGGTGTTCTTGTTGTCGGAGTGAAGAGAGCGGGGGAGGCTGCAGATCATTATCGGTTTGCAATAGAATTGGTTGGTTTGAGTCTGGACCAAAAAATCATCAAGGTTGTACTTGAAACTTTGTCTGAGAAATTGTCTGAATACACGTTATATTCCGGCAAACACTTGGCGATGGCATCCGATTATTATCATACATGTAGGGGTCCAAATGATTATAAAAATGCAAAGGCTAGAAGATCGAGCGCAAAAAGAATTGTTAGGTCGAACTCAAAAAAACATGTTGATATGTTAAACTGTTTTGGAGGTTTTGGAAAAATGAAACGTGCCATAACTGATGAAGGCTATTCGATGGAAAGTTCGAAACGTCAAGAAGGTAATAAGTTGTTTATTTTCATTAATTTCTATAATTATAATAATAATAATAATAAAAAAACTTACAATGTTTTTTTGTCTTCTTCAAACATTATTCAAGGGGAGCAAGGAGAAAAGCAATTCGTTAATATCTCGATAACCCATCAGACGAGGTGTATAAGATTGGACTAGATTCGGACTGGTGATTGGCGGATTCCATCTTTCCTACTCGGATGGAGTCTGAGATGAGAGCTGGCTGAGGACGACGAATTGATTTTCTTCAGAAAGCTCGCAACAGAATCCGGGGAACAGACTGGTATCACTGTTCATCGAAATTAGCTTCCAAACGCTTGATATGGATTTTTGCAACAGTTGAATGGTATGGATTTTTGCAACAGTTGATATGGTATGGATTTTTGCAACTGTTGATATGGTATGGGTTCTTGCAACTGTTGATATGGTGTGGATTCTTGCCACTGTTGATATGGGTTTAGTGATTTTGATAGGATGATTTTTGGTGAATTCATCTGTAGTTATGCAACTTACTCGTGATGTGAATTTGTAGTGATTCAGCCTTGAAACTGATGTAGTTTTCAGTTCTGTCTGAAACACTGATATATGATTATAGATTTTTGTTTGATTCCAGTGCGTGACAACTCATTTTTACTAATGTCCACATGTTTTTTCAATACCCGGTCAGGGTCTTCCGTTATATAATAATCGAGAAACCTAACCTCCACCAACCAACCTTGAGTTCCATTAAATTACTCTCATTCACATAAAGCCTAACTTATTCCCCTTTTCAACAATTCCAAGTGTAATGTCATTAATTATACCTACTTGGTTATCCAAGTTTTGATCTTATATGTTCATGAACTAAAGTCTAAACCTTTAACACGTGTACAAGGGTGGACCTAGTTTGTTGGGACAGGGCTCGTCCGCTCCCCTCGAATTTTTATAGCATACATATGATCAAATCTTGACCTATCCCAAAAATTTGGTTCGGCCTGAAACGATAAGTTGGTTTCGTGATCACCATGCTTTGTAGAAAGTTGATTATATGGAAAATTGGAGGGTGGATATATTGATTAGATTCGATGGGGATTTTTCTAAGAATTATGAAGTGAAGCATAAACAAAAGCAAAATAGAGTATAGGGACAAGATTAAGAAAATGTGTTTGGGGCTATTTGGTTAATTTAAACATAGAACTAAGAAGACATAAGTGATGCACATACGAAAAGGTGGACAAGGAAAAGGGAGTGGGTTGGGTAAGTAAATTACAAAAATGGTCTTGTAAATAAACTATAAATGTTTCTAAAAATAAAGTGTTAAGGATGGGTGGCGTGGTATAAAGCCTCTAGGGGCTTTATCACGACACATCAGCGTTACGTATACGCCACGTAGACAGGGTCTTTATAGCTAACTACCATGCAATGGGATAAAGCTCCTTACTTGTTAATAAAGAAAAAAGGAAGTAAAAAAATATGATTGGCTCTTGAAAAGTGACCCCCACTTGTACAATCCTTAATGCTCGCCAAACCTATGGCGAAATCATCTGTGGCGCCCCTCTTTGGCACCAAGGAAATGGAAAGAGTGGCGCTATCGAGGGTGATTTGACAGGGGCGCGAGACCACACCGCCTGATCTAAATTTATGATTATTACTAGGATAAAATAGTCATTTCGTCTAACTTTAAGATAACTATCAAGCTAAACCCATTGATGAAAGCAAACATTGTCATCAAAGATAATATTTGTAAAAACTTGAATTGAGAGACAAAATTCGTAATTTGGCCTAAACTACTCTATATGTGTAATTTACTCTAAAGTTTTAAATCAAATAACATAGGCCTAAACTAATTTTTAAAATTTGCCATAAACTACTCCAGAAATATTTAAAATTCTAAAATAAATATAGTTGGTGTACAATAAAATAATTTTTATTAAAAAAGGGTAATGTTTGTCCTAGTCTGGTTATAATTGCTTGTAATTATTTTAGGAAATATGAATATAATTTGTCATTAGGAAAAATCTAAAGATAGACAACTTATGTGACCAAAATTAAAATTTAGCGATAAAAAACCGACCTTTGAAAACTTCTGACACTTTGTGTTGCTAACGATCCACCAAGAGGCTATCATGATCGTCACAACTACTGAGGAGATGGACTAGCCACACTTCATCTTCTCTGTCTTGTCTTGGACGTTGTATAACACTATAAAAAACTCGTTAGAAGGGGTTCAAGGCCGAAGTCTCAGGCCAAGGGGAATCTAGTATGTAAAGACTGGTTCCCAGAAACACACTAGGTTTAGAATTATTTGAAAGAACCTTAATCATCCATCCCATCCCATGTTACAAATTCCAAATTCTCAACCAAAACACACTTAACAAACCATTCATTTGTAGTCTAGACATGTTTATGAATTTCCTTTACCAAAACACCCCATGGCAAACATAACATCAAATCAATTCTCGTGAAACCATATGATCATCCCCTATCTCAATCATACCTCATTCTAATAGCATTTCATTTACCCAACTCTATAAAATTTACATAAATTTATTCACGTAACCAAAGTCTTTTATATTGAAAATTCTAGTTGTTTAAACAAAAATTGATGAATCACTTGACACTTTTATGAAAAGGTGATATTAGCTTGAATTGATTTAACTTTTGGTCAAAACAACAAACATGCAATTTCGAGCTGTGTGAATAGAATTAGTTTACAAAAAATTCACAAATGTCATATGAGCGTCATATTAGGTGATACCTCTTTGATTAACCATACTAAATCTAATACTAATAAAAGAGTCTATTTAATGTCACATGACATTCACTCATTCAATTCACTTATAATATTACCCGTCTATAATTTACCAAATAAGCTAAGCTATAAGAGGAGGTTTTACTATTATTTTTTAGTGGAGTACACTGCCAAAATGGTCCCTGAGGTTTGGTCACTTTTGTCATTTTAGTCCAAAACTCAAACCTTTTAAATCTGGGTCCATGTGATTTCAATTTTGTTGTCATTTTCATCCAAAAGTGAAATAGAAGGTCCGTCATTAGTAAGTTTTATACCATTGAACAAACCTATGGAGACGGCTTTCTCCATTATATAGGTTAGTGCTTCCATAGCGATTACAAAGAGGAAAGGGGACAAATGGTCTCCTTGACGAACCGAAGCTCGCGCCGAGTATAGTGTTGCCATAACCCAAGACCTCCACCGACTCAGAAAGTTCATTTGTCTCATTACAGAATCAAGAAAAACCCAATTGACCGAATCATAAGCTTTATTAATATCTACCTTAAAAACATACCTTTCCCTTTTGATTTCTTTAGCCAACTCCAAATTTCATTTAGCATGAGTGGGCCATCCATGATGTTCCTACTTGCCAAGAAAGCTGATTGTTGTTCCGAAATTAATTTACCCATCACTACTTTAAGCCGGTTTACGAGAACTTTTGAGATTACTTTATTGATTACACCAATTAAGCTGATTGGTCGAAAGTCCGATGGACCGACAGGATCTTTAACTTTGGGTATTAGATCAATAAACGAGGACGTACATCATTTATTAAGCGAGCCTTCCACATAGAACTGGTTAAAGAGCTTAATGAAGTCTTCTTGAAATTCCGACCAACACTTCTTGATAAACTTAAAGTTGAAAACATCCGGCCCCGGGGCACGATCCCCTTCACACTCCCAAACAGCAGCCTTGATTTCTTCCAATGAAAAGGAAGCGACTAGTATATCTGCCTCGGATTCGGTTATGGTAGCTAAGTTTGGACATACCATTACCGGTCTATCATTCATGGGTTCTGTAAACTGATGATGAAAAAATTCGTAGAGTGCTTCCTTAATCACTAGAGGGTTTGTGACCCACACACCATCAATCATTAGCCCATTTAGTCGATTTGTGCTAATATTCAAATTAATGATATTGTGGAAGAAAATAGAATTTTCATCCCCTTCAAAGGCCCATCTTGTCCTGGATTTCTGTCGAATATCCATTTGTTTGATTCTATCCGATTCCGCCACATAATTCTTGCATTCCGCTCGTTCTTCTAATTCGTCTACCAATAACATTCTCTCCTCCGCCAATTTTTCTAAATTCGCCGGCCGTCTCTTTTTTCGCAATAAACACCCTCCCTTCGATTCTTCTCAAATTTTAACCATGCTTAGATATTATTTTTTATCCATCTAAACTTAATCGCAAGAGCTAAATCATCTGGCGGAGAATGAAAACACACTGCACAGACCGAACGCAATTTGAGCTCTAACAGACCACCACTGCCTCAAAATCGTCCGCAAGACATGAGCGGAAGCAGTGGCAGGAAATTTAAGAAAAATTGGAGAGATTCTTCTTCAAGCGCATACTCTACGGACGACGCTCGCGCTACAATCAACAAACTCACAGCTAAAAAAGAAAGCAAACAAGAAAACCGTGAAAAGCAGTGGACCCCTCTCACAAAGACACCGGCGGAGGTGCTCAGCACCGAAAATCACAATTTCAAAACACCACCGCAGATGAAAAATAAGAGAGTGCAAGATCCAAATCTCTACTGCGAGTATCATAAGGACAATGGTCATACCACGAATAACTTCTTCAGCTTGCGCAATGAAATTGAGAAGGCGCTCAAGAGTGGGGAACTTACCCACTTGGTTCAAAATGTGCGCAAAGAAATCAAGCAGATTACTCGTGGAGACGAAGGACCAAGCAGTAAAAAGGCCAAGCAAACTTAATCACCCAAGGCAGCACAATCGCGCATAGATTTTTTCAGGTTCTTCGACTTGTCAAAGGATATGCGCGCGCATTAATTAAAGTTATTTATCCTAAATAGCAACTTTGTACATGGCATATGCGCCCTATCTCAAATTAATACAAATTTTTACCTTCTATGCTTATATGTACTATTACAAATGCATGCAATTTCTTTTGGTAAGCATAAAAACACTATGGAAATCAAATACAAGTCTCATGAACGGTCAGTAGTCACAAGTACTACGCAAGGTCCAGCCCTACGTTCACACATGAGCTTTAGACCATCTTTATTTGTCTTACCTAAATAAAGTAATTGTACTCATGCAAATATTGTAACTAAAAACACACATTTACAAAAATTACCCGCACGGAAGTGCATGAACAAGTTACTTGCGCAACAACGCAATAACAACAAACATTGACAGGATCTACATCCTAAACCTACATTCAAACAACCACAAAGTACAAATGACCTATTCTAGGTCTTCATCTTCCGAATCATCTGGAATAATATCTTTTAATTGCGCCACAAAGTCATCAGATTGACGGGCGGCAGTCACTAAGTCCATCATAGGGATGCGCAAGTTGTTATACTTTGCCTTGGCAGCAGCATGAGCAGTAGTAGTAACAACTCCATAAGTTGTAGACCTGCTGGTATCCCAATCAGTCTTTAACGCTTCAACAACATGCTGAGTACATTCAGCATAACCTTGCGCATATCCATCGCTTCGTGTGGCCACCATCAAATCTGCAACCGTCCGGTCCAACTCTATGGAATTTAAGATTGAATTTGCAACCTACGCAAGCAAAAGATTGCAAATAAGAAGACATACAAAGCTTATCAGATATATTGAAAGATGGCATACTTACATTAAAAAAATCCATGATGTTGCACCCATAGCAAATCACTCCTCAAAGGTTCAACCAAACTCTCCGCCGTCACCCGGGCAGTCTCAGAATTCTCCAATTTTTCCTCGGTCTCAGCAAGACGACGGGAGGTTTCGGCTTTCTCAACCTTTTCAAGCTGTAAATCTTTCTTAGCAGCATCAAGCTCCGCTTTTATTTGTTCCTGATCAGATAATAAAGATGTGAGTTCCTCTATCTCCTTATTTTTTAGAGCAAGGGTGGCGCAAGTTTGTACCTCTCTCTTCTCGCTTCTCTCCCGATGAGAGCGGGCCTCATCCCGAGCCACCTCCGCTTCAGATTTATCTTTCTTCAACTTCTCATTCTCCGCTTTGAGATTGTTGATAACATTTCAAAGATTTATCTTCTCATTGTTATCTTTAGCACAAATATCTTTCCAACGTTTATGGGCTTCTGCAAGCTGGGCTGCCTCAGCCTCCGCCTTTCTCTTCCAACCCGCAGCGGACCGTTCTTCTGTCTTTTTCTCACTCTCAAACTTGGCTTCAGCAGCCTCTAACTGAGTTCTCAACTGAGCAACCTTCGCTCTTTCCTCAGCAACCTCCTTTTTAGAAGCTTCAACACCATCACGCTCTTTATGCATGCTGCACCATTCGCGCACTATTGTATGGATGGTTGAAGATGAACTGGCAAACTCCTCAAGGTAAGAATGATAAGTCTGGTCATGAGATCGTCCTTCTTGAAATTTCACTTCAGCAGGAGGAAATATACCTTGCAACCAATCGCGGCAGACTTGCCAATCAGAAAAAGTAGCGCTTTGTTTAACCTTCCACACAGGCGCGTGAAGTTCAGAAGCTCTCTTCTCCGAATATGAGCGATAATAATAATCCCCCAGAGTTTCCTCCGGGCGGATCGGATAGTCTTCCTCATCACGGAAGATAAAACCTTGATCAACATCAGCAGAACTTTTATCAACACCATCTTTGGGTAGATCAGAGGTAGTTGCAGAAACAGGAATGGTTGTTACAGGGTCTTCCTGAACGGATTTATCCTTTGGCTCAACAGTTATCACAGGGTCCTCTCGAGTAGATTTCCTTTTATCTGACTCCTGAACAACTTCCGGAGACTTGGGTTTACCACCATCCAATGTTGTAGAAGGCGCTAGGCGCTAGTCGGGCGGTGAGGTACAGCCTAGGGATTAATCGGAATGGGATTTTTATATGTATTTTTTCAAAATTATATATATATATATATACCCAATAATATAAAAATAATACTTCAAAATTCATATAAATACTTCAAGTTTCAGATAGTATGGTTCGATTTTGACCGATTTTGACCAATTTTGACCGCTTAGGACCGATTTTGATCGATTTTGACCAACTAATATTGTCCGATTAATCCGATTTTTGACCGCCTAGGACCGATTTTGACTGCCTAGGACCGATTTTGACCGATTTTTGACCATGACCGATTAATTGACCGCCTAGCTCAAAATTAGGCAGTAGATGACCGCCTAGCGCCTAGGCGCCGATTAATCGGCCGCCTAGGCCGATTTCTGCAACCATGCCACCATCATCACCAGCAGTCTCCACAACCTGCTATGTTTCCAACTCAACTTCAACAGGGTTCTCTATTTCAACAGTCTTCTCCATCTCCACATCCGCAACCTTGGGGTCTTCCAACGGTTCCCTGATAGATGCGCGAGGTGGTGACGGTGGAAGATCGGCAGAAAAAACAGATGATGATTCCACGCGCACAGCTGGAATAGGTTTTTCTACAAAATAGTAACACATTACTATGGAAATTCTAATTAATCACAAAGGCGGAAGCACAAAAGAGACACTTACCAGGAGAGGACTTGACAACAAAAGCATCCAGATTTCCTCTTTTACCAATCTTCTTGGTCTTCTTCTCAGGCTGCGCCGTGACTCCGCCTTCTGGCTGTTTCCTCTTCACAGCCTTGGTGCGCACCAAAGGCTCAGGACTAGAGTCCAAGTCAATGGGCTCATCAGGGTTCGAAGCAAGAATATCAGCATTATCTTGTGGTTCTGGTGTCGGCTTCTTCAAAGCTACAGGCGCAAGATCTTCTAATGTGTCAGATGCCACAACGAAATCGCACCAAGTAGCAGAAGCAGGAGGCGTACCTTTCTTCTTCTCATCCTTAGAAGGACCCGCCTTTGGAATCTCAACTTTCTTGGGAGCAGTAGCAGCAGGCGCACGCTTCTTTTTTTTTTAATTCAAGGCCTACGCCCAGATTCATCAACTCACCTGTTCAAGAGATAAAAATATTATTCAAGGCGCAGTGTCAGCAAAAGGGAACAAAATAGAACATACCAACATCAGTAGTAGGTTGCGCGTTCAGATCTTCATCCTTGGGAAGCGCAAAATTCATTACGATCTGCTGGTACCACAGCTCTTCCTTAGCACCTTTCTTCACGGTCCTCATCTTCCCTTGTTCCCTCTTAAAAGCCACAACATAGAGAGAAACAATTGCAAAAGGAAAAATTAGCAACACAACAGGTTCAAATCCAGCAATGAAAAATCTGATGGCTTACTTTTATCACCCTCCATATAAACTGGTTTGTCATCACGATCCATTTTCGAATGAAGACTCATTCTGGCACCAACCAGGGCTTTCTCAGACAATTCAATTGAAGGAACATCTTTTAAATCCTGATACCACATTTCAAAAGATGGGGTTTTAGTAGTCTCCACTGGAATATCTTCTGGCCCCCAAAAAATCATCTTTTGTGGAATCACACCAGCTTTAATAAAAAAGAATTTTCCTTTCCACTCATGAAAGGACTTCGGAGGAGAAAGCAGAATTTTCTTGGCAGAAGAACGTTGGATAAAGAAATAAAAGCCCTGAGAACAATGAAGCTGGTAGAAGACTCTGAACCGATCAACGGTGGGTTCAATATACATTGACCGGCAAATGAACTCGAAGTGTCGAATCCGTACCATCCCCATCGGATTCAATTGAGAAATGTGGAACTTGTAGAAATTAAGAACATCAAGAATGAATCTTGTTGCAGGTAACCTGAAGTTACCCTCTCCGTAAAGAAATCCCAAAACAAAGTGATGCTCCGCACGGCCTGAGCATCTGCCGCCGTTGCACCCCAATTGAATTTAGAAGATTAGAAGATTCTAAACTATAGAGAGAAATCTTTATTACAAAGTGAAGGGGATGCCTTAAATTAAGCCTGACCCAATTGGTTTGAGCCCAACCTTTGTTGATTCACAATGATTTAACCCACCTAGATAAAGGTGCTTAATTTATGTTATGATATCTAGTTTTCTACGTTAACCCTATCTTATACATGTCTATGTCTATGATGATGAACTTTGACATTTGAGTGTCAAAGGGTGATATAAAATAGTCCGGAGATTTTTTCAGTAGGTTTTTTTTGGTTGATGCTCTAATTTCATATGATCGAACATTAAGGTTCTTTCTAATAATTCTAAACCTAGTGTGTTTTTGGGAACCAGTCTTTACATACTAGATTCCCCCTGGCCTGAGACTTCGGCCTTGAACCCCTTCTAACGAGTTTTTTATGGTGTTATACAACGTTCAAGACAAGACAGAGAAGATGAAGTGTGGCTAGTCCATCTCCTCAGTTGTTGTGACGATCATGATAGCCTCTTGGTGGATCGTTAGCAACACAAAGTGTCAGAAGTTTTCAAAGGTCGGTTTTTTATCGCTAAATTATAATTTTGGTCGCTTCAGTTGTCTATCTTTAGATTTTTCCTAATGACAAAAATTATATTCATATTTCCTAAAATAATTACAAGCAATTATAACCAGACTAGGACAAACATTACCCTTTTTTAATAAAAATTATTTTATTGTACACCAACTATATTTATTTTAGAATTTTAAATATTTCCGGAGTAGTTTAGGGCAAATTTTAAAAATTAGTTTAGGCCTATGTTATTTGATTTAAAACTTTAGAGTAAATTACACATATAGAGTAGTTTAGGCCAAATTACGAATTTTGTCTCTCAATTCAAGTTTTTACAAATATTATCTCTGATGACAATGTTTTCTTTCATCAATAGGTTTTGCTTGATAGTTATCTTAAAGTTGGACGAAATGACTATTTTATCCTAATAATAATCATAAATTTAGATCAGGTAGTGTGGTCTCGCGCCCCTGTCAAATCACCCTCGATAGCGCCCCTCTTTCTATTTCCTTGGTGCCAAAGAGGGGCGCCACAGATGATTTCGCCATAGGTTTGGCGAGCATTAAGGATTGTACATGTGGGGGCCACTTCTCAAGAGCCAATCATATTTTTTTCTTCCTTTTTTTCTTTATTAACAGGTAAGGAGCTTTATCCCATTGCATGGTAGTTAGCTATAAAGACCCTGTCTACGTGGCGTATACGTAACGCTGATGTGTCGTGATAAAGCCCCTAGAGACTTTATACCACGCCACCCATCCTTAACACTTTATTTTTAGAAACATTTATAGTTTATTTACAAGACCATTTTTGTAATTTACTTACCCAACCCACTCCTTTTTCCTTGTCCACCTTTTCGTATGTGCATCACTTATGTCTTCTTAGTTCTATGTTCAAATTAACCAAACAGCCCCAAACACATTTTCTTAATCTTGTCCCTATACTCTATTTTGCTTTTGTTTATGCTTCACTTCATAATTCTTAGAAAAATCCCCATCGAATCTAATCAATATATCCACCTTCCAATTTTCAATATAATCAACTTTCTACAAAGCATGGTGATCACGAAACCAACTTATCGTTTCAGGCCGAACCAAATTTTTGGGATAGGTCAAGATTAGATCATATGTATGCTATAAAAAATTCGAGGGGAACGGACGAGCCCCGTCCCAACAAACTAGGTCCACCCTTGTACACGTGTTAAAGGTTTAAACTTTAGTTCATGAACATATAAGATCAAAATTTGGATAACCAAGTAGGTATAATTAATGACATTACACTTGGAATTGTTGAAAAAGGGAATAAGTTAGGCTTTATAGTTACACCATCTCGAACAGGGCATAAGTTAGGCTTGATAAGATAAGGAGTTTTTGTGTGTGAGAGAGAGAAGGGAGAGAAAGGAGTCGGTCAGTATAGGTTTTTTATACGTCTGTAAATCTTTTTTTTTTTTTTGGCAAATTGGATTTAAAAAATCAAAACCTTTTCAATTTGGCCGATAATAATCACAACTCAGTTGTTTGCTGACAGTAATCCGAACTGCTCCACTTTTGACCGATAATAGTCTGCGTTAAAAATAGCTTAACAGAGTTAAGTTTTTTTCGAATTACAAACTGATATTTTAGGGCTTTTGATTAGAACGAGGACACGAGTTGATTGATGTAAAATTTACCTCGAAATACTGGCCCAAACGACGAAAATGATGCTTTAATTCGGGTGCTTAAACTTCCAATTAACAAAAATTAAGCCGTTTGGAGTACCGTTTCGATGTAAGTTTTACATAAATCGACCCGTATCCTCGTTCTGTTCAAAATCCCTATAATATCGGTTTGTAATTCGGAAAAAAAAAAAACTTAATTCCGTTAAGCTATTTTTAACGGCGGACTATTATCGGCCAAAAGTGGACAGTTCGGATTATTATCGACAAATAACTGAGTTCAGATTATTATCGGCCAAATTGAGAAAGTTGAGATTATTTAAATCCAATTTACCGTTTTTTTTAAGTCATTGAGTTTTTGCCAGAAATACGTTTTTTTTTTTACGACAAAATTTTAAACCCCTTAATTCCACGATTAAACTCGTCTTTTTTTGCATTAAAAAGTTATTAAATCTTAATTAAATGAAAATTGAAATTTAAGGCACTGTGGCTGACTTGGCTACGGCTACCAACTCCATGTCTTCATCCAGGCTGCCAATGCCTTTTGCTTCTACGATTCCATCCCATCACTTTCATAAAGGCTCATTCTATACGCACCCCCCCTCTTCCTGATTACACCCCCCTTGTGAGAGGAAAACTGTCAGTCCCACGCAGACCCCACCTGTAAGTATGTGAGAGGAGGGGGTGAAAAAAGTAAATAGAGGGGTGTAGAAAGTAGCACCCTTTCATAATATTTATAAATTTTTTATTCAATTTCATAAAATTATAATATTATTATAACACATTTATTTAAAAGACTACAAATAATATTTAACTTAAACTTTCATATCATAACATAACCCTTTACAAATTGGTAACCGTTACATTCTTGAACGACAACTTGAAAATAAAGAAAACAAGAACCACCCCTAAAACTAATAAAACAATCAAGCAATCCAAACAATTTAACCACACCATTTTTATCTTGTTCTTGCCTTAAAACTACTTACTTTACGAAAAATACACTAAATCGACACACCAATTTACCTAAAACTCGTCGATTATGAGCTTTACATGACTTGATGTCGCTTTACCTTTCCATGTCGACTGGGGCGAAAGATTTCTCCATTGAAAGAAAGCTTTTTGATTCGTCGAGTTTTATTGTTTTCTTTTGAGCCTCAATGTCTTGATCCAATTGTTCTTGATATTGATCATACTTTGTTAGCGATTGGTACTCAATTCTTCCTTCGTTCATTTTATGCATAGCTAAATATAGTGACATCGCGAATATTGTCACACATATTAAATACCAACTAAATTGAATATTCACTAACGATTTAGCGCGTTCTAGGGCTTCATCCCCGTGACATCGAACTACATGGTGACCTTCTTCCAAGTTCAAGAAGCAACCTTTAGGAATCAAGCTTGGTGTCCAAAGCATGAAACCCATGACCATGAGCCAAAGACCTTGAAAGAATATGCTAATGGACCTTATGAAGCTAACTACAAAGTTTTTCTTATAACCAATGCCCATAAGTGTAGTGATGAGAGAAACAAGAATGAGTATTTGTAGAAGCATATGATATTGCCCTTCGACGCCCATGTGATCCGCCGAGTGAAGGTGGAAGAGGAGGAGTTGTTGCCCGAACGCGATACTTGCAAGTAATTGAGTCAATTCATATTGGGCTTTGGGTATAAACTTGTCTAGTATTATCGCGAAAGCGGCGTAGACAAAAAATGTTAAGGAAATGAATGAGTGCTCAAAGTTGTGTAGATGATTGGATGGAATAGTGCCATCCGTGTCAAAGGGTTGGTGGCGATCCGGCCCGATGACTAGCTCCATGGCTATGGACATGGTGCAACCAACCATAATCAAGAAAAGTTCCAAACACCTTATTTTTGTGGAGGGAAACCATGGTAAAGAATGGTAGGTTTTGGGATTTTGAACATGAAGTTTAATATGGTTAAGAAGGTGCCATAGACCAATTACAAGAAAACCAAATCCTGGTGCAACATGTCCCACCAAAGTGCCCATGTGTTAGATTGTGTGTGTTTTAAGTGTTGTGTGTGAGAGAGAAAGATGGTAGGTTGTAGAGAGAGAATTGAAAAGAACCTTAAAAAGTGGATATATTTTTAGAGAGACAAAGGGGGTTTTAAAGGGGGTTGGGTTGAAGACCTAGAGGCTTCCATAAGGATATGTCAAAATCTTTTTAATATTAGTCTATAGATGTTTCTTGTGGGCTTGAATGAGATAGGAGCTTTGAACAAACTAACATGGCAGTTTATTTGGTGGCTAAAGGAATGGAATTAATAAGAGTTGACTAAACCACTCTTTTTATAAACATTTTTATAAAAAAAATACTAGGAATATATATTTTAAAAGAATAAATATTTTATCAATCATAATTTATCTCTAACAAATCAAATAGATTAGTTGTAACACACTAAAAATAAAACAATTGTTCAACCCCAGGAGGCAGAGGTTTATGTGTGGAAGGTTAGGGTTTGTAATTCAGAAAGTGGTGGCAGCGCAACTTGTTGCCGTCCACCTTCTGTTCAGATGTAACTTGGCAAATTTTTTGATGAATAAAATAACTCTCCTTTTTTTTCCTATTATGATTTTTGCAACCTCTAATTATTGGTATTTTAATAGTAAAATAAATGTATTTAATAACTATCTAAATGTTAATTAATAAAAATAGACAAATACTTACAAATATATGCATTTTCACCCACTTAAGGCTCATGGGTTCTAAATAACTATGTAAATTTTAATTAATAAAAATAGACAAATACTTGCAAATATTCATTTTTACCCACTTAAGGCTCATCGGTTCTAGAAAATCTACCATGTTAAATATCGGCATGACTGGGTGCGAGATGTTTTGGGGGACATCTTAAGAAGAGCTGGGATTTCTGCTAAGAAAGAGGCCCCTGTGAATTTCCTCACGGACCCTATGGAAGGGAGATCTACTCTGCGACCAGCGGATCTACTCGTCTTTGGCTGGGCTGGGGGGAAACATGCTTGTGTAGACCTCACGGGGGTTTCCCCTTTGGTTGGTTTAAGGGAAAACGGGTTTGTAGCTGGACTAGCAGCAAGAAAGGCAGAATCAAAGAAAGTGGATAAGCACGCTAAAGCTTGCGCAGAGAACCAACTTGTCTTTATCCCTTTTGCCTTTGATACTTTTGGCTCCCTAGCGCCAGAAGCCATCAACTTCTTGACGAGGGTTCAACGGGTTATCCACAGCAATTGTTCGACCCCAAGGGGGCAGGGGTTTGTGTTCGGGAGGTTGGGGTTTGCAATTCAGAAAGGGTTGGCGGCGCAGCTTGTTGCCCGTCTACCTTCTGTTTTGATGTAACTTAACAAGTTTTCTGGTTATATCAATCGTTTGTTTTACCTTAAAAAAAAAAAAAAAAAAAAAAAAATGTAAAAATATTCATTTTTAAAAACTTTTTAACATACTCTAGAATTGTTTTTATCTTACCCGTTTTCAATACTATTTTTCAACCTCAATATCAAATATTACGTCATCTGAACAAACCTAATTGATACCAGCCACTAATTTTTTGCTAAGGGATGAGGTGGCATTACTAACCTTGTGTATTTCTAGAAATAAAAGAATTTGGCAGTTTCAAATAATAAATTAGAAAAAATATGGAACACACAAAACTAAATTCCCCTAGTTTATTTGTCAAAATAGTCGAGCTTCTTTGGATGATGGTTCTAATCTTCTTGAAAGACCTTATTTATTCCGGATTAATTTTATTTTTTTTATATAAATATTTACTTTTTTAAGATTTAATATTGAACTGAAATAACAAATAATATAGTTACGTTAAGTTTGTGTTTGAAACTAAGGGGCTGTTTGACACTTTTGAATGTGTAAGTGTTGAACCAGTAAGAGGTCTGAACTATTAAGTGTTGAAACAGTAAGAGGTCTGAATCATTAAGAACCAATATAATCCTTAACAATTCAGAGACAAATGTCTGACCAATTCAGATAAGAGGTCTTAACCATTCTGACTCGGTATAATGCTTAACCATTCAGAGTAAATGTCTGAACCATTCATATATCTGCTCACGAAACAAACAATCTGAACCCTTAAATACTGAACCAATAAGATGTCTGAACCATTAAAAACTGAAACAAATAACCTGGAAGAGAAAAAAAAGCATATATTATATGCTTTGATGAATGATGTAATGAAAACCATATAATCGTTGTAAATTATTTTTGTTTTTTATTTAATTTTTGATTTTGGATATTGTTCGGTGGGAAAATTTTGACTTATAAAATTAAATATATACTTTTTTTCTGGAGCATTTATGACCAGCAAGATGTGCAAATAAAGTCCAATTAGTCTTCCCAACCAAGTCATAACCATACCATCCCAGTTCAAACTCAGCCACATATAAAATATGAAACATTAGTATTAAGGGGTTGTAAAAAAAAGAAATTATGGCTATAATAATCCTAAGTTTCACCTGTTGGCCGATGATAATATTAACTTTAAAAATTCTCTCTAACGATCCCAACTTGTAAGAATTTGGCTCCATTTATCATTTTCTAACATAGTTGCATTTAAATCATTTAAGGAGTCTGCACATGCACTTGAATATATTGAGGAGACCAAATTCTCATATGTTAGAAAATAATTAATAGGGGCCAAATTCTTACAAGTTGGGATCGTTTGAGTGAATTTTTAAAGTTGAGTTTATTATCGGCCAACATGTGTAACTTAGGATTATTAAAATCCAATAACCCTTGAATTTTTAATAAACTTGATACTTTTATCAAATTAAATTCCTAATCTTCATTAAAAAATTCCTAAAAATTAATATTAGGACATGAAAAAGTCTTATAGTACAAAACGTTTTGTACGAATTTCTTAAGTTGGGGTTTTTTTAATGAAGATTAGGAATTTATTTTGATTAAGAAAAACCCCCTACAAATAGTCTTATCGTACAAAACGTACAAAAGACATGAAAAGGTAAAATAAAAAAACGCGGAGACATTTTCGTAATTATTTACTCGTAGAGTAATTAACAAATTACCCTACAAATGATCTCGTAGGGTAATTTTGATCTTGTAGGGTAATTATCAAAATTACTCTACAAGTTTATCAAACAACATACAATTCAAAATTACCCAAAAGATCATTTGTAGAGTAATACTCTACAAAATTATTCTACATGATCATTTGTAAAGTAATTATGATACTCTACAAAATTACTCTATAAGATCAAAATTACCATACAAGATCATTTGTTGAGTAATTATAATATTCTACAAAACTATCCTACAAGACCGTTTTACAAAATTACCCTACAAGATCAAAATTACCTTATAAGATCATTTGTAGGGTAATATTGATAATTACTATACGAGTAAATAATTACGAAAATACTACCGCGTTTTTTCAAAAAAAAAACCTTCAGTTCGTATGTTTTATACGTTAAATGTATTTGTTTTAATCTTTAGTCTAACTTTTAGATGTTTAAGAATTTAATAAGTGTTAAATTAAAAAATTCAATATAAATTATATTTTTTTACAAAAGAAAAGTGTGTCAACTTTCACCTGATTTTATAGATCAAGTTCTTGAATTTGTTTAGAAACATGCATGATGCACCCCTCATGTTTTCTTTTAACTCTTGTTGTCCGCTTAAATGCAGTTTGAAGTGTGCAAAAATGATAAAATAGTTCTTTTATCATTATATTAATTTGTATTTACACAGTACAAATGATCATGCTAGTAAAAATAAACCCAAACGAATTATGAACAAAATTGCCAATAAAAATGAATAAAATAAATAATTAAAGGTGATGGGTAAAATAATATAGTATTTAGCACTTTTCTTTTGGCGGGCATCTAAATTTGGACATGTTTATTTAACTATAATCTCTTTTGTATCCTTATTTGAACTAACATGTTTATTTAACTATAATCTCATTTGTATCCTTATTTGAACTAACTGCTCAATTTGTTCCTTTCTTTATTGTTTATGTTACTAAATTTCTAAATTTATATCTCTCTTTACTTGTATTAACACTCTCAATAAATGGAATAGTATGAAGTATACGATATGATACGATACAATGATCATGTCGAGAGTCCAGGGTGTCATTTTGGTTTCTTGTTGGTTATTTGGAAAATCCGAAATGAAGTCATCTTCTTTTGTAAAGAGGTTTCGGTTACTGGTGCAATTTTAATATTTTGAGCTTATAATTAATTTTTTGTGTGTTTTCTTTGTATCTAGCTTCAGACTAGCTTTGTTTCTAATAATATTTAGCGTTTTTGTGTGTTTTCTCTGTATCTAGCTCCGGACTAGCTTTGTTTCTAATAATATTTCGTTTCAAAATAAAAGTTGTATATGTATGCATGAATTAAAGCAAATCACTTTCAAGAGCAACTATAAACTAGTATTTAGGAGGAATCAATTAATGTGGGGATATTGGATTTAAATAACCTAAACTTTCACCAATTGGCCGATAATACTCTCAACTTTCGATTTGTATCACGCCACTCCCAACTTTCAATTTATTTTCCTCTAGCACTCTCAAACTAACTAAACACTAACCCAATTAGTTTTTTTTTCCTGATGTGGCACTTGTGTGGTGACGTGGCATCTAACATGCCATTTTTGAAGACGTGACAGCTAACGTGAAATCTGATTTGGCTTTTGATGATGTGGCAGCTGACATGGCTTTCTGATGACGTGGCAGCTAATGTCAGCAAATTTGGTTAGTGTTTGGTTAGTTTAGGAGTGTTGTGGGAAAATAAGTTGAAAGTTGAGAGTGATGTGGTACAAATCAAAAGTTGAGAATGTTATCGGCCTATTGGTGAAAGTTTATAGTATCGTCAATAATTTGCCATCAAGTGTTAGTTTGTAAATTCTTCAAAAAGAAAAGAAAAAAAAAACTGCTTAGTTTATAAATTTTTAATGTATCAAAAGTCATTACAAATACTATACTATTAATATTTAACGATTAATTTAATTCAGTAAGTTTTCTTAACTTGCCCTTAATAAAACCTTACAATTTTTTAAGAAACAAACGATTAATATGTTTGTTTACTAATTTATGCTGCAACAGAAAAAAAATATGAAATACTAAGAAACGTATTAAACGTGTGTATAAACAATTACTTGGATTACTAATAAATAAAATAGTTTTCGTGAAGGATTACATAATCTAACTAACTTTTTATACAAATCTCTTTATTAAAAAATAAATATCTGATCCATTCAGATATGTTATATTTTTCTAAATTGATAACAACAGTTTGATTTTATAATAGTTGAATACGGAACCTTTATGATATAAATTTGACTATGGAAATTCTTTGACGTCACGGGTAATAGAAGTTTTGATGACACATAACAACTTAACAAGTATAACTCATACCTCTTAAATGTTTTGATGATTGTTGCACAATAAAATGTCAGATAATGTTTTTTTTGTCTTCATGTATACGGGCTATATAACATTATACGACCCGTATACAATGTTATACGACACGTGTAATGTTATACGACCCAAATCTTATATAATGTATGCGACTTGTATAATGTTATACGGCTCATATAGAATGTTATACGACCCAATATGTTCTCCATCTATTCTATACGAGCCGTATAACATTTTACGGCCCAATATTTGTCATGTCAGATTATTCTATACGGGTCGTATAATGTTATACGACCCGTATACAAGGTGTGAAATTAAAATTTTGAAGTGTGTATTTATTAGAACTCTCGTATATTAATGTAATCAACAAAATCCAAGTTTGCTATGATATATAACTTGACCTTTTTCTTCGAAAACATCCCTTTGATTATTAAGGAACTTCCTTCATGTTTAGTTTTTTCGAATTCATGTCGATTGTGCCTTTATGACGTTTGTAGTGATCCCACTAAGACTTGGACCTTTGCTTATGGGAGTTTACAAGTATGAATCTATCATAATGATATTGATATCCGCTTTCGTAGCGTAATGGAATTAATTTTCAATACACGTGTTAATAGGGTTGTTAAACATGTTGTGTTTGCGGGTTGACAGGTGTACCTGACACGAACTTGAAGCTTTACACAAACCCAAACATGACAAACCAAAAATATCTTGTCACGTACAGGTTGTGTTGGCAGGTTAACATGTACACAACCCCGTTTAACTCGAAAAAAAAAAATTATTCGTATTTATCACATATTAATAATACTTGAAAATTCTAAATTTATATGTTATGTTTGGGTTTTTAAGCAATTATGTTTATACACTTTAATGAGCGTAATAGTGTAATGCCCCTCGTCATCTCAAGCTAAAAGAGCGTGGAACACCGACCTAGGCCGTGACAGACTAGATCGTAAGTGTGGCCACGGGCGTGAGGAAAGGCGTGGGGCCATTATATACACTTTAATGAAAAAGTTGGTAAAAACTTTCATGTCTATGTAGCAGTGACGTGGCACGTGCTGTTTCACTTTTTATCAAAACCATTACAGCTAATATTAGTATATCAAGAACAATCAAATAAAATATCACAAATAAAAATAGATACTATGTGTATATAAATTAACATACTAAAAAACATAAAGTAACAAACATAAACAAACGTTTGGCAATGTGTAATATACTTGTTATGTCGCTTAAAGCAAGAAACAACATATTTCTTGTATTGTCCAATGAAGTATCCAAATTCCAAATTCGTGCTCAAAGTCTTTTAGCAACTGCACAAGAAGCTATAAAATCCATTTATAGTCAGACCGTTCATGACTTTTGTGCTCAATATTAAGAAAAAAAAAAAGACAAGAAAAGACAAATGCACCTTTTTAAGGTTGAGAGTTATAAATGCACCTTGGTTGAAAGAGTTAAATATATGTTGTTTATGACCTATAAATAAGTTTTTTTTAATGACAAATTTGGATTACTGACGGACAACCGGAGTATTATCGTGTCACAAGTGGAACCCTTCGATCATATCCATCTTCACTGGGCAATAATGCCTATATAACAATTCAAAAGAAAACTTAGTAAATCTAAATATGAGAAAAACCCTCTTGTATAATGCCACTAGGCTATAATTCTTTCGGGTTAAGCCTTGAAAGAATCATCACTATTCCTTAGTTCATGTAGAACACTTTCGGTGTTCGTTTATGAACGATGGCCACAATGGAGTCACGCGTGTAAACAGGGCCGTCCCCTAGAATCCTTAGAAATCCGGGGGCTAGGCGAGAGTAGAAAAAAAGTCCGCTAAAATATAATCTTTTTAAAATAACTTTAAATGTATAATAAACGTATGTAAATTTTGTAAATTCTGGTCCCCTTGGGGAGAGCGGGCCTCTGGTTGGTCGCCTACCTTGCTCCTCCTCTGGGCCAGCCCTGCGTGTAAAACATGAATTTTCAGGTGAGATCGGAATGACTAGCCATATGAGATTTTATCTTGAGAAACGAAAGACGTATAGATTTTTTGTTGACATCTTTAATCGGATCATCTTAGCCTATTATCTAACATTGTCATCATACAAATGATGTAGTCGTGTAGATGGAACAATTGGTGTAAGCCGTCGAAAGATCATGTCAGATGGAAACCACTAAGCTATTTGGCAACTTCTGAATGGATAAGTGTTAACCAGTAAGAGGTCTGAATGACTGAATCATCAAGAGCCAGTATAATACTTAACCATTCTGAGGTAAACATCTGACCAATTCAGATAAGAGGTCTTAACCATTCATAGAAGGAATATTGGATTTTAATAATCTCAACTATTCGCCGTTGGTCACTAGCAGTCCCAACTTTTAACATATTGGCCTCCAATGGACCTTGACTAACAAATCCCTAACCCCGTTAGTCTTTAGTCGCCGGAAAAAAACGTTTTTTTTTTGCTGGAAAACTCATTTTTGGCTGGAAAACTCAACATTTTCATCCTGAAACTCTTTGTAACCTTATTATGGACCTTTGGGAACCTTTTTCTAGTAAAAGCCCCAATTATTAAAGTCGTCGGAAAACTCTTTTTTCGCTGGAAAAATTAACTTTTTGGTCGGAAAACTCAACATTTTCATCTCAAACCTCTTTGTAACCTTAGATCGGACCTTTAGAAACCTTTTTCTGGACAAAACGGTTTTCCGGCGACCAGAGACTAACGGCGTTAGCGTTCTGTTAGTCAGGGTCCATTGGTGGCCAATATGTCAATAGTTGGGACTGCTAGTGGTTATTTTTGAAGTTGACACTGTTAGCGACCAACATCAAATAGTTGAGATTATTAAAATACAATATTCCTTCATACAATGACAAGTTACATAAAAGAGTTCGGTCACAAAGTGTGATGAGCCTTAGAAGTTTATAGGTTTCTTTTTTTTTTTTTTTTCTAAAAAGCCATCTGATTACGTATAGGATAACGTATTAAGCAGCCAAAGTGTATATAATATTTAATATCAAATATGATGAATACAATCACGAGGATCATGATTGATGAAGGTTCAAGCATCAATAATTTGAATCCTTTATGGTCACGAAATTTCTGAATTTCATTTCTTGTTGACCACGTGAATGCATGTACATATAAAATTACATTTGGATTTGTATTCTTATTCCACGTTTGAATATTTTAATTACATGAAACAATTCGAATCGAACACGTATTGTAAAAGTAAATAATCCATTTGTCAATATATCAAATGATTGTGTGCACTGTGCCACGAACGGGAAGTCATGGGTTCGAATCCGGGTTAGGGCTGGTTTGACCGGTTTTTGTCCTGACAAGTTAGTCTAGTGGTTAGTCACTTGGTTTCTCTCCTTGAGGTCCCAAGTTCAACTCTCACTAGTATCACTTTGAAGGACATTAGTGGTGGCAATGAAGTTAGAACTAGGCCTCTCTAGAGGTCGCCAGTTCGAAACCGAGTCGAACCAAGTTTTACCGCAGTGGGCCTTTGGGCGGCGGGTTTTCCCCGGAACTGGTGGCTTGGTGGCTCGGGTATGCATCCAACTCTAACCGTTATGGAGGAAGGGATGCATTTGCTCAATTAAGGGTATCTCAGGATGCTTATCCGGTGATTTAGTTAGCCGTTCAAAAAAATATCAAATGATGAAACCTATCTACTTTCTCTTGAAAAGGGTCTTTGACTCTTGAATATAACCAAGAAAAGAAAAGTCTAATTACATTAAAACTAGGGGTGTAAACAAGCCCAGAGGCTCGAGAGCTATTCGTGATCGGCTCGGTTAAAAGCTCGAACGAGCCGAGCCTTAACGAGCCCGAGCCCGAGCTCGAGCCTGGAATAGGGCTCGTTTTGTTATCAAGCCCGAGCTCGAGCTTGAAATACAAAGCTTGTTTAGGCTCGCGAGCCTAAACGAGCCCATACAAAATTTTAATTTTTTTTATATATAATATATTAATAATGATGATAACATTGATGAGCCGAGCTAGAGCCGAGCTTTGGCTCGTTTAAGTGATGTTGAAGTGAGCTCGAGCCGAGCTTTTAGCTCGTTTAAGGTTGTTCTCAAAATAGTTCGAGCCGAGCTCGGGCTTTGGGTTTTACTCGCGAGCCGAGCTCGAGCTCAAATAAGTAGGCTCGAACCGAGCCGAGCTCGAGCTCGAGCTTCATAAAAACCTAACGAGCCGAGCTCGAGCCCGGCTCGTTTACACCCCTAATTAAAACTCAACACAAGCTTAACATGAATATCGAGAGGTTGAATACTTGAATTAACCTAAACGGGTTCGGGTTCAATGGTGGAGCCACATAGGGAAGGGCGGGTTTACTCGACATCAATGTATTTTGCATCTTACATACGGTTGAACCCATTAATTTTATTTAAAAAATTGACCCCATTTGCATAAATTTTTTGGAGATATTGGATTTAAATAACCTCAACTTTCATCAATTGGCAGATAATGTACCAACTCTTACCAAAAGTATTATTTCTTATTTTATTATGTCCAATAGGAAACCCTAATTGAAACCCCCAAGTAATATTGCATGACCCTTAAAATTTTCAGAACAGTTGAAACTATGATCAGGGCCCCTAAAACTCAAAGGGGGATATTCCCTAATTGATATTATCCACACAGTTTGCTGTAAAATTCGAATTTCGTCAAAACTTGACTCACCAGGGCTATGTTAGACACGAGGCTACCCTACTCTAAAAGTGCTCCCGTCGTGCCACTCGCAGGGACCAGTTGACCATGGCGCGCCACGCGACAGGAACCATTTTTCAGTATATATATCTGGGGTTTGGCACTTGCATGTTGGTGTTATTACGACGGAAAATTTCATTACGTACTTTTAGTTATACCCGTTTCTTTCAAAAACAATCAAAATCCCGACACTCTGCTGCGACAACAGGGTAATAACTCGATCACTGCTACGATATAATGTCCGATCGATTGAAACCAATCCGATGGATGTTTAAGTGCTGCCCGAACTCGGGCTATACTTTGTCATTCGTCATGAGGGTTTTGATTTCGTGAGTTTATCGTAAATGTTGTATTAAGTTACTGACCCAGTTTCGTGTGCATTGTTATTTGCCTAGGTTACAAGAATAAATCAGTAGGCTAAACTCTGCCCAATTAAACTTGCAATGTGAGTCATTCTCTTTTTATCAAATTGCTTTACAAAACCCTAAATGTTTTCTAGTTATACTTTGCAGTGATTAAGTCTTTGCTAATCTTTAATTACTGGCAGTATGTGGGGGTTTTGTGCACATTACTACTAACGATTTATCGCTTTAGGTGGGCGAGCCTAATTAGTGATATGTCCACAGTCATAGATTCGGTCGAGTGACAGCTGAACCAGATAATTATATGATAAAGGGCAAATATAAAAACCCTTAATGCTGTAAATTTATAACAATGTGTCTTTTGTGCAAATTGGATGATTCGCCAGTATTTCCCCGCTGATAAAAATCTTTTTAAACATGTTTCAGGTGATCTGTTGTGATCTAGAAATAGTGCCGTGTAGCACTACCAGCTTGAAGAAGTGGCTCAATAAAATAAATAAATATGTTTTGTAAAACAGGGAATTTCCTTGTGAAATTCCTTTATTGTAAATTATGGGGTTTGTCTCAATGTGTGAAATAAAATAAGTTGGGCATTTTCAAGTTTAAGCGATCCTGTTAACATTTCCGCTGCCAAATTAATTAAAATACCACGGGTTTTCTGTCTCGCGGCTTTTGGACCGGGTCACACCGGGCCGGGGGCCGTGACAGAAAACACTTTTAACTTTCGATTTGTACCGCACCACTCCCAACTTTCAACTTATTGGACGATGGCACTCACAAACTAACACAACACTAACCCAGTTTGCTGACATCAGGTAAAACCAATGTCACATCAGCTGTCACGTCATAAAAAACCAAGTCGGGTGCCACGCCATCAAAAGAGTCAAGTCATATGCCACATAAGATGTCACGTCATCAAAAAATTCCACGTCAGATGCCATGTCAACACACAAGTGCCACATTAGCAAAAAAAAAACTAATTGGGTTAGAGATTAGTTAGTTTGTAACAGATGAGGTTATTTAAATATAATATCCTTTTTTCTATTTTAAAAATTATATGAACGTTTTACCTAATAAATTGTTGAACAAATACCATAAAAACCAACATACCATCTGATTTTTCTCATAAAAGTCCTCAACAATTTTTTACACATAAAATATGAACGAAGATACTTTCTGTTTTATCTCATAAAAGTTTCTTAACATTTTTTTTAACGTAAAAGTCCCTACCATGTCTAGTTATTTAACCAATTAAAGGCTCATATCTTCTAATTCAATTAGTTCAAGGTCTATGTCTTATTATTTACTGATAATCCAATAATCAATTACTCAACTGTTTAACCTAAATATAAAAAGATTGCCTGATTAATCCAAATCGGTTTAGCAACTGGATAGTGGATATTGGGTATGTTTGGTATGGAGCTTTTAGGAGCTTCTAGCTTTAAGTTTTTAAGAAAAAGCTCATACTTAATAAAAAGTCTTGTTTGGTTGAAGGAGCTTTAAGCTTTTAGGTTAGAAGCTTGAAGTTTTTGGTTGAACGCTACCACTAGTAGCGTTTAGAAGGAGCTACAAGCTTTTAGGGAAAAAATGACTATTTTAACCACTAAAAATAAGGAACTTTTTAATGCACCAACTTTCTAAATTTTTAGTTATGTCCATTTTGGTCATTTTATACATTTATTAAAAGCTCCAGCTACTCTACCAAACACCAAATATATCTAAAAAGCTACAGCTACTAGCTACCAGCTTCCAGCTTCTAGCTACCAGCCACCAGCTAATTTTGCCAAACATACCCATTCTCAAATCTGTATTGGGCTTTTGTTTAGAATTCATTTCTGATCACTATTCGCTTCTGAGTTCTAGTAAAAAAAATGATTAGTCGATATAAAACATACGAAGAAGAATTTGCATAATTGGATGAGTGATGATTTTTTTAACGATGTTTTGCATTTGTTAGATTGACAAAAATGTTATTTACAAAAGTTGAGATTGAATATGTTACGGACGTTTTCAAAACATGAAAACCCATAGGGAACAACTATAATATGTATATATTTTTTTTCTATTTCAAAAGACTTTGTATTTTGATTATGTGTTTTCCAAGAAAATTGTACTTTTATTATAATATTGGCTTTTATTGTGAGATTCGGTTTAAACTGACCTGACCCAAAAATTGACACCTGATTGTTATAAATAAATTTGAGTATTGAAAAAAATGACATAGGAAAAAATTGTGGTTGCGCCATTGTTCAGGTTTGTGTTTGTCAAACCCATAAATACATTTAGCTAAATGGTTGGGTCTTATTATTAATTATTTAAAAGATTTTTATTTCAAAACTTGACCAAGGTGTGTATTTTAACTCAAAACTCGCAAAGAAATAGACATCATGCTATGCGGTTTAAGCACAATTGTTTTATAGTTATTTGTGATTTGGGCCTAAATTTATAAGAAAAGTGATATACACAATAAAAAAGGTTCAAAATACATATAAAAAACTTTTTCATACCGGTATTAGATGACATCAGTCCTGAGATACCAAGAACGAAGTATGGAGAAAGAGGGCATACGGATGTATGATGCATTGTAGTCACTCAAGCATTGATGTTTTAACCCTCAATTCTTGATCTTCCCCTGTCTAAAATAGAAAGGGATTCAAATTGACCCGTAGATTAACGCAGAACTCCCAACATTTATCAATTTCGTTGTTTTGAAATGAAATTAGGGGCAAACCTTGTAGCAAAGGCACCTTTGTTGCGTCATGTAACGTGGAGGTCACGTCTTCGAATTGTGGAAACAAGGCCTTGCTGAAATGCATGGTGAAGATGCATACTTTAAGCCCAAATTAGCATGACACCCCGGACCCTACGCATGCGAAAGCCTCGTGCGTCAAGTTGACCCTTCACTTCTATATGAAACAAAACAAAAGCACCTGTTGAAATTACATATTAATTTATCTATTAATTTAATCATACGGTTTTCCACTAAATGGTTTCCTTCTGGGGAGGTCTCAGGTTCGATCCCTACTAGGTGTAAATTATGTAAATATGGATGAGTACCACTGGGAGGGATTCGAACTTGGGGTGAGGGTTTGAACAACATATGCTGATCCTTTAGAGTAAGCTGGAAATCCAGTTGATCTGGCGTTTAAAAAAATATAGTTCTTTGTAATCACTATCTTTTTATTATGTTATATCTTATTAGCACAGCAGACCAATGTATAATGTTTTTAGTAGTTTTTACTTCATATTGATTTGTGTTAATCTCGAAAATGTTTATAACTCTTATGTTTGAAGATTGAAATCACTCGTTGTGGGTTTCGTATATGCACATGGACCGAAACATATCATATTGTATTTGGGCTTATCGTGTACCTAGGCCCAACTACCTACATGTTTTTGGACATCTTAATGAAATACATGATTATTAATTAAAAAATGTATTGATTTATAAGTTAGCATATTAAATAAAATTAAAATTATATTTTTATTTTATTGTAAAATAAAAGGAAAAAAAAAAAACACAAAACCACTAGATTCTCTAGAATCTTGATTCTTAAATTCAATCTCACACATCTTGGATGGGTTCACTTTGAAAACCACTTTTCTTTTAACTATAAAAGTTACAAACACAAAACCACCCTTCCTATCTTTCTTTCTTTTTAAAATCTAACCATATAAATTTCTCCTTCTAATAGCATCTACAACAACAACTGTGGTCCATACGATAGATTACCT
This sequence comes from Helianthus tuberosus, assembly GCA_030545235.1. NCBI lineage: Eukaryota > Viridiplantae > Streptophyta > Magnoliopsida > Asterales > Asteraceae > Helianthus > Helianthus tuberosus. Next base: position 11,812,200 of record CM060362.1, read on the forward strand.
AGTCAGCATGTCACATACCACTACTACCAGTCCAACCCTCACTTTTTTCTCCAATAATAAACCACAACAAACCCCCACTTAATAATTATTTAAATCGGGTTTTTTTTATTTAATTCAAAGTGTCACACACAATGGACCCACCCTCTCCCCACCTCGTCCACTCAAGCGGACTTCCTTCGCCAAACTGCGCCTTGTCATCAACCTCCAACGCACGTTGTCCGGTCTTCTCCTCGTCCGCCCACCCACCGGACCACACAAGCGGATGAGCCGTTGTGAATGCTCTAAGGGGTGGTAGGTTGACGATTTTTTAAAACAACTTAGAATCAGTAAAAGAAATCGGAATTTAAAGAAAAATTACAAGTTGTGATGCATTTGGTTACAAAATAATCATGTTTGCTTTGTAAATTTGCTTACAACCCGAAACGTAGTAGGTGGTGGTGGTGGTGACAGTGAAGACAAATGACGATATCCTTACAACTTAAATATCCATAAGATAAGACACTTTATTTTACATAGATCTAGGAGAGGGCTCAGGTTTGAAACAAGTGATCCGTGTTCTAATATTATAAAGACAAAGATAAAAAACATTTAAGGAAACTCGTACTAGAGTGCACTCCGACACACAAGTCAATAATTACTAGCTTTACATCTACTCTCCATAATATCTATGAAAACTAAACACTAGTTTACCAAACACATGATTAAAAAGTTGAAGTCACTCAAAATGAATGTACACCACTTTCCTAAACAAGGAAACATAGGATATTAAGTGTTTGGTAATGAAAGCCCTTTTCATGAACACATTCTTATAAAATCAACTCAAACCTTGGCTCTCAACCACAAACATGGCCAACTTATTGTCCCTCTTTACTCTTTCTCTTCTCACCACCATGTCACTAACCATTCCGGCCGCGGGACACTTTTGGAAATCCGTCAAAAACAAACCATTTAAGCTCGGAACAGCTAAACTAAGCCGCTTTCAATTCTACTGGCACGACATCCAAAGCGGATCAAACCCGACCACCATTAACATCATCAAACCACCACCTAGAAACACCTCATCCACCACCGGATTCGGCATTGTTAACATGATAGATGACCCATTGACAGATAGGCCCGATAACGGTTCAAGGATGTTGGGCCGGGCCCAAGGGTTTTACGGGCTGGTTTCGCAAGAGGAATATGTGTTGTTAATGTCGATGACGTTTGTGTTTACGACCGGGAGGTATAGTGGGAGCACGTTGACGGTGTTGGGGCGGAATCCGGTGTTTCAGAAGGTGAGGGAAATGCCGGTGATCGGCGGTACCGGGCTGTTTAGGTTTGCTAGAGGGTATGTTCATGCGACCACTCATACATTCAATATGCAAACACGAGATGCTATTGTTAGGTATAATGTTTATGTGTTACATTATTGAAAGTGTAGTGTTGATATTTTTTAATAAGGGAATAAATAATAAATAAAGATCCTATAATAATAAAAGAGTCACTCCTTTAGACACTTGCAACAACTTCAACGTGACCATATATGATAATCAATGTCTATGAATAGTCAAATAAAAAGTGTTAAAAACTGGACCGTATTGGTTCTTTCGACCCGTTAAACCGGAAAAAAGCTCAATTTTATAGTAAAACTTAAAAAAAATGTATAAAGATTATTTGAGTTTAAAAAAATTGACGGGACCAGTAAATGGACGCAAATACCCTTGCCCATAAAACTCTCGTTGCTTTTCGCACTTTTTAGGCTAAATCTATTTCGTAAAAGAACCAACCCTTGCACTTGGACCCATTTTGATTAACCACCCCGACCCTTTGACCTTCGTCTAAAGATGAATTAAAAATGATAAAAGAATCATAAATCATCAATCACCAAAGGCAAAAACCACTTCAAAACGGAATGATCTTCATTATACACGATACAATCTCAACCTTTTAGAAGAAAGGATTCGACTCATGAAAGTGTCACAATAATATTTCAAGAACATTGTCAATGAGTTGGTCGTGGAGTGGTAAGGGAGAGTTTTGGTGTTCTAAGGGACCCAAGTTCGATTCTTGTCATCCCCGTTATTTTCTGCGGCACCTGGTGATGCTGAGAGACTAGGCGAATAGGTGGAGATCGCTAGTTCGATCCTGGAACTGAGCGGGTTTTACCTTACCGCACTGTCATGCCTTCGGGCGAGTGTTCAAGGGTTTCGGCCCTAGGTGAGGGTTTTTCCCGGTTCGGAGGCAAGTTTTTCCGATGTGATGAATTTCGACAGTAACCCATTTAGAGAATTCGTTAGACGCGAAAAGAAAATATTTCAAGAATATTGCATGTGTATCATAACAAGTCCACTTGCTTTCTTTACACCAAAACACCACTCACAAATTTCACTACAATTATTCATTTTCTCTCATTCTCCAAGGTTCTTGTCCCATGGTCGGTGTTACGTGGCACCCTCTTATTTGTCAACTCCATTATCTTAAGGAATCTTAAACCTCGAAACACATACAACTCTTAATTGATAAACGGAATCCCTTTAACCAAAAATAAAGTCTCTACTTTCCCAATGCCAAGCAAAGCCACATATATAAAAAAAAAAAAATTGTATCATATATTTTGTTTTTATACAAAGAGTAAAATGTGATTTTCGTCCATGAGGTTTTGCCAGTTTTGTGACTTTCGTCCAAATGTTTGTTTTTTCGTATTTGGATCCAAAATGTTTGAAATCTTGTTATTTTTATCCAGCTCATTAACTTTATCTACTTTTCTCTATTAATTCAGGGGTATTTTCATCTTTTTTGTTAACTTAAAGGGCAATTCAATCTTTTTCCTTTATGGAAAAAAACTGAATTGCCCTTTAAGTTAACTTAAAAGACGAAAATACCCCTGACTTAACGGATGGAGTTAACGAACCGGGTGAAAATGACAGGATTTCAAACCTTTTGAATCCAGATGCGAAAAACAAACCTTTGGACGAAAGTCGCAAAACTGACCAAACCTCAAGAACCAAAATTGCATTTTACTCTTATACAAATCTATTTATTTTATAACAATATTTTCTTCTATAAATACTTGATATTCTTTTGACCTATAAAACACAAACTCTTCTATCCTCTCCAATATCTTAAGACAAAGTTTGTTCCTCAAAAAACATGACTAGGTACTACAATAACAACAACAACAACAATAGCATATCATACTATGAGTATATCCGACAGCTCTCGATCCCGATCCACTTCTTCATCTTCTTATGTGTTATTTTCATCTTCATGTGTGTTACTTGGTACGTTAACTACGAGTCGAAGGTTGAGAGCTTCATGCGCAACGTGAAGATATTCCTCTTGCTCACCCCCGTAGTGATTTTGGTAATTGTGCATTGGCTTTCTAGAGGCGAAAGGTCATGGTTGCCGTTGTTGGTGCCATTGCCTGAGAAAGATTCTTTTCATCGAGCCGGAGGGTCTCCATGGGGTGTAGCCATTGTGCTTGTTTTCCTTATGTATATGGTGTCTTACAAGTCTTCTTTTCATGAACGTTGGTTTCCTCTAGGTAGAAGATGAGTTATTGTTGGTGTAATTTTTTTTATTTGGGATTTTATAATTATTAAGTGATTTTGTTTATGTTTGTTTATATGTGTGATTGGTATAATATGTGGTTGGATCTTCATTTATATTTATGTTTATATATGAATAGTGAACCGTGGTATTATATTTTGACAAGAGTTGTTGATTTGATTGTATTTCAAATTTCAATAAACTGCAGAGGTTCGGTCCACCTCTTCAGCTACAGATGTCTGTAGATGTGGTCCGCAGACTGCAGACGTTTTACCTTTGAAAAAACAAACAGCACCTAAGTGTAGTGTGATTGTAACCTTTAATATGTTACTAACTTGAAAGAACCAAAGGTTTATGCTTTGTTGTGTAGGATAACTAGGACAAAATATGGGACATGAATAATGATATATGATGTCTCTCACATTACATAATTTGAATTTTACCAAAATATTAGGTCACGGTTTAAAAGAAAAGGATGATGTGGAAACACTTTTTTTTAATTAGAAAATTTACCAAAATATTCATTCACCGTATAAAAGAAAAGGATGATGTGGAAACACTCTCTTTTAATTAAAAAAAACGAAAACTAATCAATAAAATAAGGTAGAATCATTAAAGTTGACATTTTGAACATGTTTTAAGCTAAAATAGACATCGACTTTTAGCTCACTAAAAAATAAACATAACCCAAAACCAATTGATTAGAAAACGCCAAATTAGCTTAGTCGGCTAAGGAGGCAAGCTTTTAGCCGACCGATTCAAGAGGTACCATGATAAGAATTTTTTTTGAACGGCAAATATTACATAAACAATCCCTCTAAATTACATTAATTCTACCCATGCCAGGAATTGAACCCTGGTCTCTCCCCAAAAGACACAAAGCCTCTACCACCCCACCAAAGTGGTGATGGCAGGTACCATGATAAGAATAGCGTTAAGTTTTTAGAAAATCAGAAAAACTTCAATTCATCGATCACGAATAATTTGTAATTATTTCTAAAATCTTTTTTATGCAAAGGGATTTTACGAAAATTTGCACCCTAACTATTTTTGGTAGTTAATTTTATTTTTAATCATATCCCTTAGTTTTCTCTCCTTCATAATTGGTTTTATTGATTGAAAAGTTACCAATTTCACTTCTATCTTTTCAATGTGTATAAATATATAATTTACTAGTTTAAGAACCCGCGAATTTCGCGGGTTGGTAAAAGAAAATTTATTCAATACCGCTGAAATAAAATATTATGATTTTATACACGGTAAAAGAAAACCGAATAGATTAGATTACGACGACAAATTGAAATACATGAATATGCAATGATCACAATTTGTTAAAATCTCTTTATAAACCACATTGGTTGTTTTATCTGTAGGTTTGTCATTGTTGTCAAGTATTAGTAGTTTGACTCCATCTCGTGTTTTCACACTTGATAAAACAACATACAATTAACCATGAGAGAAGACATGTTATTTCAATTACAAACCAACTCTAGAAAGTGACTGCCCTTGACTTTTGTTGATTGTCGTTGCGAAACATACGGCCAGTGGAAATTGCCTCATTTGAAAATCAAAAGGAATCTTTTTATCAGAAGGGATCAAATTAATTTTAGGTATATATGTGCGACTGACAATATTTGCTCCAGACATTGCCTCATATGATTGGTTGTTTCAACTACTTCCATGCATAATGTGAGAACAAAAAAAATCAAGAATATGAAGAGCTTTCAGTTGGCACAAAGTTGGGTCTTCCCTAAAAATCAAACATACCGAAACTTCTGCTGTCACGACCCCCGACCCGATTTGACCCGTTTCAGGAGCCGCGGGACAGAAATCCCGTGGTATTTATTTAATTGAGTTTAACAGCGGAAGTTTATTTAACAGGATCGTTTAAAGCTAAAATTTTCCCGATTTATTTTATTTCACAATTCGGGATAAAACCCCGATAATTTACAATATTATGTTTTTACTACGAAATCGTGATATTACAAAATTATTTCTTTATTTTATAATGAGCCACTATCTTAAGCTTGAAATGCTCCCCAGCACTTTTCCTGAATTACAACAGATCACCTGAAACATGTTTGAAAAAGGTTTTGTCAGCGGGAAATACTGAGTGAATCATTCTATTTACTAAAATGACACATTTGTTATAATTTACAGTATTAAGGAAGATTACAATGTTTCTGATATCAAACCAATTACCCACAGTACTTTGTCACTCGACCCATTGGCCCTTCCGTCCAATGGTGTCTGTGACTATGGTCATATCACCCCTTGGCTGCCCCAATGGTGAAGATTATCAAGTAATGTATACAAAACCCCACATACCGGCTGTAATATGGTGATTACATAAACTTAATCCCTGTAATTATAACTTTGAAATAAATAGGGTTTTGTAAATAGATTTGATAAAAAGAGAATGACTCACATTGCTGGTTTAATACGGACAGAGTCTAGTCTATGATTTAGCCTTGTTAACCTAATTTAAATAACAATGCACACAAAACTGGGTTAGTAATCAATCCAGCAATTACGATAACTCACGAGATCAAATTCTCACAACGAATGACAAAGTGCGATACTTCATCCATCGAATTAACGACGATCCGTCGAATTAACGACGAACGACAAAGTATAACCCTAATGTGGGCGGCACTTAAACATCCATTGGATATATTGATCGTCGGAAAATGAATCGTAGTAGCGATTGTGCTAATACCCTGTTTTGCAGCAGCGATTCTGAATTCGTGTGTGTTTGTGTAGTAATTCGAACGTAACTCAGTGTGTATAGTGAATTCTTACGTCGTTTTTCTTTCTGAATTCAAGTCCCACTGCCCTCTATTTATAGGTAACTTTTGACCCTTACGCGGCCCGCGTGAGATTTAAGCTTAACATTACGCGGCCCGCGTAAGACCTACTTTTAGGCCTAGGGTTGCCACGGTTGGCACTAGCCTTGCTGAGTTGATAATTTTCGAAAATTCCTTGTTGCCAACGTTTAAAGTGGATAATCGTCCATAAGGTTTATCCCCCCCCCCCCTGAGTTTTAGGGGCCTTAATCCTGATTCTGAAAATTATGAAAATTTTAGGGTTTGTTCAGAATCACTTGGGTGTCTCAATTAGGGTTTCCTTTTGGACTAATTAATTTAATAATTATGACTTTTGATGAGAGTTGTTACATTCTCCCCACCTTAATAAAATCTCGTCCTCGAGATTTATTGGAATAATTGAGGATACTTTTTCTTCATTTCTGATTCCAGCTCCCAAGTGTACTCAGCTCCTCTCTTTGAATCCCATCTGACTTTGACTAGAACTAGTCGTTTGTGCTTGAGAAACTTGATCTTTCGATCCTCAATTTGAAGAGGTCTCTCAACGAATTTCAACTTTTCGTTTACCTCTATATCTCGAAGAGGTACTACCAGTGATTCATCTGATAAGCATTTCTTGAGATTGGATACATGAAATACATCATGTACTCCTGCTAATTCTTCTGGTAGTTTTAAACGATAAGCTACTGGTCCTATACGTTGGATTACTAGAAATGGTCCTACGTATCTTGGACTTAGCTTCCCTTTCTTACCGAATCTAACAACTCATTTCCAAGGAGAAACTTTTAACAATACTCTGTCTCCAATTTGGAATTCTAAAGGCTTGCTTCTATTGTCTGCATAACTCTTCTGGCGATCTCGAGCCGTCTTCAACCTTTCCTTGATTTGAGTAATCTTATCAGTCGTTTCTTGCACAATTTCAGGACCTGATAATTGACTTTCTCCTATTTCTGCCCAACAAACTGAAGTTCTACACTTTCTTCCATATAATGCTTCAAATGGGGCAGTTTCAATGCTTGAATGATAACTATTGTTATAGGAGAATTCAATTAATGGTAAGTGATCATCCCAACTTCCACCAAAGTCTATTACACATGCTCGGAGCATGTCTTCTAGAGTTTGGATCGTCCTTTCACTTTGTCCGTCTGTTTGAGGATGATATGCAGTGCTCAAATTTAATCGAGTTCCCATAGCTTGCTGGAAACTTTTCCAGAAATGGGAAGTGAATCGACTATCTCTATCCGAAACAATGGAGAGTGGAACTCCATGTAAGGATACAACTTCATCTACATACAGTTTAGCCAGTCTTTCCATGCTAAAGGTTTCTTTCATAGGTAGAAAGTGAGCAGATTTGGTTAATCGATCCACAATTACCCAAATCGCATCATTACCTTTTCTGGTTTTGGGTAACTTAGTAACAAAATCCATTGTTATAAGTTCCCATTTCCACACTGGCATCTCTAACTGTTGTAGTAGTCCTGAAGGTTTCTGATGTTCTGCCTTAACTTGTGAACAAGTAAGACATTTAGAAACATATCGCGCTATATCTTTTTTCATTCCTATCCACCAAAAGTTCTTTCTTAAATCTTGGTACATCTTATTGTTTCCTGGGTGTATAGTATACCTAGATTTATGAGCTTCTTCTAAAATCTTAGGTCTTAAGTCTCCCTGCTTAGGTACCCAAATTCTATTTTTGTGGAATCTCCAAATTCCATCTGCTCCTTGTTCTAATTCCTTGATTCGTCCTTTCATTCCTTCAGCATCATCCTTGATTGCTGTAGCTTGAATATTCTTCAATTGTTCCATTAAATCTATTTGTAGATTTAATCTGAGAGCACGAACCCGTCGTTGTTTCTCATAATACTTACGACTTAAGGCATCTGCAACTACATTTGCCTTTCCCTCATGATATTGAATATCACAGTCGTAGTCGCTTAAGATTTCCATCCATCTCCTTTGCCTCATGTTTTAACTCTTTTTGCCCAAATATATATCTTAAACTCTTATGATCTGTATAGATAGTAAACTTACTTCCGTACAGATAATGTCTCCAAATTTTAAGGGCAAAAATTACGGCTCCTAATTCTAAATCATGAGTCGTATAATTTTCTTCGTGCTTTTTCAATTGCCTTGATGCGTACGCAATTACCTTCTTGCGTTGCATAAGCACACATCTATATCCTAGTTTTGAAGCATCACAATATACTTCAAAATCTTCAGTTCCTTCTGGTAAAGCTAAGATTGGTGCATGGGTTAGTTTCTGCTTCAAAATCCTAAAAGCTTCTTCCTGTTTAGGTCCCCATTCAAACTTAGTGGCTTTACAGGTTAGCTTAGTTAATGGTACAGCTATCTTGGAAAAATCCTTAATAAACCGTCTATAATACCCAGCTAATCCTATAAAACTTCTAATTTCCATTGCTGTTTGTGGAACCTTCCACTTGGTAATTGCCTCTATCTTAGCAGTATCTACATGAATACCTTCATGATTCACCATGTGTCCTAAAAATTGCACTTCCTTTAGCCAAAATTCGCATTTCGAGAATTTGGCGTACAGCTTTTCTTTTCTTAACAAAGTTAAGAGTGCATGCAAGTGCTGACAATGTTCTTCCTGATTCTTGGAATAAATAAGTATATCGTCTATGAAGACAATTACAAATTTATCCAAGTATGGTTTACAGATCCTATTCATCATGTCCATGAATGCTGCAGGTGCATTCGTTAACCCAAAGGGCATGACTGTAAACTCATAATGACCATACCTAGTTCTGAAAGCAGTCTTAGGTATGTCTTCTTCTTGTACCTTCAATTGATGATATCCGGAGCGTAAATCTATCTTAGAAAAATATCTAGCTCCTTGAAGTTGATCAAAAAGATCATCAATCCTAGGTAATGGATATCGATTCTTAATTGTAACCTTATTCAATTCTCTATAATCGATACACATTCTCATTGAACCATCCTTTTTCTTCACAAACAACACTGGCGCTCCCCAAGGGGATGAGCTAGGTTGTATGAATCCTTTACTTAGTAATTCATCTAATTGCTTTTTCAGTTCTAACATTTCTGTGGGTGCTAACCGATAAGGTGCCTTGGCTATCGGTGTAGTTCCTGGAATTAGATGAATCCTAAATTCTACTTCCCTGTCTGGAGGTAATCCTGGTAAATCTTCTGGAAATACATCAGGATATGCTGAGACTACTGGTATCTCCTTAAGATCTTTACCCTTAGTGCTAATGATTACCGAAATCATATACACTATTCCTTGTTTTCGTTCATAACTAGCAACTTTCATTACTGATATGAACTTCATGGGCTTACGTGGTTTATCTCCTGTAATCCTAATCACTTCTCCGGTGGGTGATTGAATTTCTATGGAATTCTGATCACAAAGGATTCTAGCATGGTTGGCTACTAACCAATCCATTCCTAATACCACATCAAATTCAGCTAATTTCATCGGCAATAGTTTTGCAGAGAATTTATGTCCTAAAATTTCTATGTTTCCTTCTTGCAAAACTTTATCTATTTTAACTGAATTTCCGTCTGCTGTTTCCACTGTAAAAATCTGCCTAATATTGGTTAAAGGTAAACTAAGAGCTTGGCAGAATGAAGTATTTATAAAACTTTGGTTTGCACCAGAGTCAAATAATACTTTTGCGTACACGTTGTGAACTAAGAACGTACCCGCTATCACATCCGGAATGAGCTCTGCTTCTTGAGTGGTCAGCTGAAATGCCCTGGCTTTCTTCTTAGTAGTTCCTTCCGTCGCCTTAGGTTTGTTGTCTACTGGTTTAACCAATTTAGGACATTCTGTTTTATAATGCCCTGCTTCTCCACAGTTAAAACAGATTACGGTTTTCTTTCTGCAGTTTTCTTCACGGTGTCCTATACCCTTGCAAAGGTTACAGGTTAAATTACATTTTCCGTAATGCTTCCTTTTGCAATTTCTACAGAAAGGTGGATTTGAATATTGCCCTGTTCCTCTTTTCTTGAAATTATTACTATTAACCGCCCGAAATCCTTGGGTAATCTTCTGAGCTAGTTCCTTTTTCCTATCTTCATCTCTTGTGCGCACCAATTCATCGGTTAAAGTATTGGCTAATTCTACCGCATCATCAATAGTGCGAAGTCTCGCAGCTTTAACAATATTGCGGATTTCGCTAATTAGCCCCCAAATATAGCGAGAAATGAGTACCGGTTCTGGCGAAGCCAGTGTTGGTACCACTCTAGCATATTCAAAGAATGTCGAGGTATAACCGCGACAATCCACACCCATCATCCGATGATTTAGAAACTTATTCGCCATCTGTTCCTTTTCATACTCGGGACAAAATTTTCTTTCCACCAAACCCTTAAATTCTTCCCAAGTTATAGCATAAGCTATTATTCTTCCTTTTGATTGTAATACAGTGTTCCACCATTCGAGTGCTCCTTCTTTGAACAGATTGGATGCATACATGACCTGATCATCTTTACCACATTTACTTATTGCAATGACTGCTTCGGTTTTCTCTAACCAACGCAGTGATGCAGTTGCTCCTTCATTGCCTGCAAATTCAGTGGGTTTACAAGCAAGGAATTCTTTGAAAGTGCAACCAGGCGTTGCAGTTTTCATTTTCTTGGGTAATGGAGCTTGATGTGGTTCCTTGTTATGATTATCATGCTTATTGCCTCCATTTACACTATTACTGAAGTTATCTTCAGTAATCTGTTTACTAGGGACAATTTGTTGCGGTTCGATTGGATTCTTTATAGCAGCAACGAATGCTGGAATAGCATTAGCTATCCCTTGAGCAACAATGTTTTCGATATCTTGCCGAGTCATATATTGATCTCTTGAATGTTGCTCAGACTGATTAACTCTATTTATAGGTTCATTACCACTGTTTGCCATCTGATAATATATATATAAATTTTATTAGTATCTACTAAATAACAATTACATACACACAATCAAAAAAAAAAATTATAATACAGATATAGTCAAAACAATCGATTTCTCGATTTCATTTTATATCTATTATAGTATGCATCATTACTCACAAATATCATACAGAGTTTTATTTGTTATTTACAGACTAACTTTACTATTACTATTATACAAACACCGTTTTACCATCCTACTATCTCTCGTTACTTGTTGTTCTAAAAACGCAGTTCCCTCTCATCGTACTTCCAGGCAATCTGTCCCCCTATTTCCCTGATTCTAGTTCCAGCATCAAACAACTCTTCACCAAAGTGGCGAAGTTCAGCCATGTTTTCATTACTCATGGGTGGATTAGGTAGGGGTTCTGGATCGAATTGTGGAAGAAAGAAATAAGGATCGGTGACAATATTTTGAAATTGCCAATCGTTCGTCCACCATTCGTCTATTCCTATGGGTTGGGAATGAACTATTGGGTCTGGAATTGCTAGTTCCCAATTCATAGGGAGTTGGTTTTCAAGAGAATAAGTAAAAATATTATTATTATTATTATTATTATTATTATTATTATTATTATTATTGACAGGCTGAATAGTTTCACAGCTTGCCAATAGGAAATCTATCTCATCTTGAAAAGTCCTTTCCTGGTTTGGATTGGAGCTCTCTCCGATTTCTATCTGAGTTGGTCTAGAGCCTTGCCCAACTTCCATTACTATTTCTTTAGTACCTTCCTCCATCTGAATTCCTATTTCCTTAACCTCTTCCTTGTCTTCAGTTTCCATTTCCTGTTGTTTAGAACTCTCTCTGGTTATAATTTCTTTTCCCTTTTTCAAAGGATTGTTTATTTTGGGAAGTTTTGTAACTGGCTTTTTCTTACGTATACGACTTCCCCACACGTAATTCTTTCTTTTCTTTCTTTTTGGCTTGTTCACCGGTGGAGCCTTGAATTCTACTGGTTGTTCTACATCGGGAAAGTATCCAGTATATTCTTTGGAAACTTCGATATTCACTGGGTAAAGATTAAGGTTTTGAAAGGCTTCAGATATCTCACTCATGCTGATGTAGCATATATGCAAAATGCATAAAATACTAAGTTAAAATTCATAATTAACCTTTTAATTTATTACATACTATGTACTAATTTATTACAAAGATAACTGAAAAACACACTTAGGTTTTGAAATTTTATTTATTGCACAGGGTTTCGAGATTGTAAGGGTAAGGTGCTAAAACTTTAAAATATTTAAAGATTTATATTTTCTGCTACTGTGGCTAGCATATATAAATTTGCCCATTTTTCATCTAGCTTATCTTCCCAAGGTGATTTATCAATTAATTCCTGGGTTTCCTGTTTTATCTTCTTTTCTCGGATTTTCTCTTTACTTTTCTTAATAATCATCTCCCTCCTTCTAGGAGAAAGTGATTCCTCGTATTGTGCCTTTCGCACAAATATTCCTTCTTCAGGAATTTCAGCCTGATTCGAGGATTTGGTTCGGGATGAACTTCCCTTCTCATGGAATGATCTATCTAATTTAAGATAGATGCTTGACAGCTTTTGCTTACCCATACTGTAACTAACAAATAATCAGTTAATAACACACATAATCACATAATAGTAATCAGGAAAAATTAAGTATTTCTAAATACTTAATTAGCTTAACCCAGTGGCTCTGATACCACCTTTTTCTGTCACGGCCCCCGACCCGATTTGACACGTTTCAGGAGCCGCGGGACAGAAATCCCGTGGTATTTATTTAATTGAGTTTAACAGCGGAAGTTTATTTAACAGGATCGTTTAAAGCTAAAATTTTCCCGATTTATTTTATTTCACAATTCGGGATAAAACCCCGATAATTTACAATATTATGTTTTTACTACGAAATCGTGATATTACAAAATTATTTCTTTATTTTATAATGAGCCACTATCTTAAGCTTGAAATGCTCCCCAGCACTTTTCCTGAATTACAACAGATCACCTGAAACATGTTTGAAAAAGGTTTTGTCAGCGGGAAATACTGAGTGAATCATTCTATTTACTAAAATGACACATTTGTTATAATTTACAGTATTAAGGAAGATTACAATGTTTCTGATATCAAACCAATTACCCACAGTACTTTGTCACTCGACCCATTGGCCCTTCCGTCCAATGGTGTCTGTGACTATGGTCATATCACCCCTTGGCTGCCCCAATGGTGAAGATTATCAAGTAATGTATACAAAACCCCACATACCGGCTGTAATATGGTGATTACATAAACTTAATCCCTGTAATTATAACTTTGAAATAAATAGGGTTTTGTAAATAGATTTGATAAAAAGAGAATGACTCACATTGCTGGTTTAATACGGACAGAGTCTAGTCTATGATTTAGCCTTGTTAACCTAATTTAAATAACAATGCACACAAAACTGGGTTAGTAATCAATCCAGCAATTACGATAACTCACGAGATCAAATTCTCACAACGAATGACAAAGTGCGATACTTCATCCATCGAATTAACGACGATCCGTCGAATTAACGACGAACGACAAAGTATAACCCTAATGTGGGCGGCACTTAAACATCCATTGGATATATTGATCGTCGGAAAATGAATCGTAGTAGCGATTGTGCTAATACCCTGTTTTGCAGCAGCGATTCTGAATTCGTGTGTGTTTGTGTAGTAATTCGAACGTAACTCAGTGTGTATAGTGAATTCTTACGTCGTTTTTCTTTCTGAATTCAAGTCCCACTGCCCTCTATTTATAGGTAACTTTTGACCCTTACGCGGCCCGCGTGAGATTTAAGCTTAACATTACGCGGCCCGCGTAAGACCTACTTTTAGGCCTAGGGTTGCCACGGTTGGCACTAGCCTTGCTGAGTTGATAATTTTCGAAAATTCCTTGTTGCCAACGTTTAAAGTGGATAATCGTCCATAAGGTTTATCCCCCCCTGAGTTTTAGGGGCCCTAATCCTGATTCTGAAAATTATGAAAATTTTAGGGTTTGTTCAGAATCACTTGGGTGTCTCAATTAGGGTTTCCTTTTGGACTAATTAATTTAATAATTATGACTTTTGATGAGAGTTGTTACATCTGCCTACTGCAATGATGAGATTTACAAAATTTACGCTAAAAGATCTTTCGGTTATTGTGAATAAAGGTATTGTTAAGTGATGAAAATGGTTGTTAACGAACTATAGTGTGATGTGCATTCAAAATAAATATGAAAATGATGATGAAAAAAACTATACTATGATATACTCAAATAAGATACAAGTTACTGATGCATTTCCTAGTATAAGATTTTGGCCTAATCGAATCAAATCTCCCGACCAAGTGGTTAACGTATTAGCACACATTTATTATCAAAGGTTTACATTTAAACCACTCAAAATAATAAATATCAACATCTACATTAACCCCATGATCATTAAAATCATTCACCCATATTACAAAACTCACCCTCATCATAACCAACAAAAATAACTTCTTATTTATTGCAAAACAAAACCATCCTAACCAAATAATAACTGCACTTGGCTTGCTTTCAAATTAGAGTTAGAGGTAAGCCCACGCTTCGCGACGGGCAACGAATTTTCCGCATTCCCTTGTTCAATGTGATTCTCAATATATGTTATTTATAGCTTGTCACGTGGACCCAATTAAAAGCAATGCAGGAGCATGGAGTTAAGATTTGAATTTTTGGCTAATCATTTTACTAAGGTAATATTGATTTCATTTAATAAAAATCAAAATGAACCATGGCTTTACCAAAGTGTAAAAATAAAGATGATTAACTAATGATATGTCATGAATATACAAATAGAAGAATGTTTGAATAAAAAAATGTAGCATCACCTAAAAAGAGCATGCTCAGTGAAAAGAAAAAAAAAGGGCTAATTGGATTTTAACACCTTTAACTTTGAAGAGTTGGCCGATAACACCCGCAACTAACACTTTGATCTGTGACACCCCAAACTTTTAATTTCGTTTGTCATTTCACCACTCAGTTAAAAAATCAGTAACTGAGTTAGTTTTCAATCCTAGGTGGCATCCTACGTGTCTTGTTTTTGATGAGGTGTCGTTATGAGGTGGAAATATATAAAAATATGTGTGAAATCTGTGTATGTATATGTATATGTACAGGCAATAAAATCAACTTCATTTGCAACATTTGGAGAAAACAGAGTGTAAATCATAAACTTGCAGACAGGATTCTAACCTGTATTACAAAAAATAAACAAGAAAATAGCAAGATGAGAGAATTACATTATCCCATGGAATATCAGTAACAATCGCATCATCCTCTCGTCTCAAGCTAGGGTTCGTTAGGGTTTCACAAGCCGCCTGAAGAATCTGCCCCCGGCTATTCAACACATCCTCACTATAACCATACTGAGGCGGTTCCGAAACCCTAGCTTCATAACACCTAACAATTCCTTCACCTACATAGTGTTTCTTCGCTCCGAGAACTCTGTAGAAGTCAATCGGCATAGCCACGTGGCGGTCGGAGGGCGGCGGAGTGTACGGAGGCGTGAGAGCGGTGTCGGTTACATCCAGCGAAGAGTCGGTTCACCCATTTGCTGGCGGAGAAGCTGCTGGTAGGTCCGCCGCTCACGGCGTGTGGGATGAGGTGGTTTTTAGGGTTTGACGGTGGCGATGCGGTGTTTAACGGCACGCAAATGACCGTTCTCGGGTGGTTGAGAGGTTGCGGAGGAAAACAATGGTTTCGGAGGCCGCTATTCTCTGTCATGGTTGACCTTGGTGAGTCCATTATCAATTACCTGTTCTGTTTCGTTTTTGATCGAATCATGTTGTGATGATGATGTTTGGTGAATTGGGGGTGGTGATGGTGAGGTGAGGGTGGTGGCAGTTGGGTGAAGATGTTGATGGTGAGGGTGATTCGAGGGTGGTTGTGGGTTGAGGGTGGTAGTCGGAGATGGTGGTGGTTGGTGGATGGGGTGCTTTGGAGATGGTGGTAGTCGGATCAATGGGTGAAGTGTAAACGAACAGAACAACAATGCCTACTTTCAACATTTTGCATCTTATAACATGTGTTAGCCACGTCACTCGTGCCATGTAGGATTAATGATGCCACCTAGGATTGAAAACTAACTCAGTTACTGATTTTTTAACTGAGTGGTGAAATGACAAACGAAATTAAAAGTTTGGGGTGTCACAGATCAAAGTGTTAGTTGCGGGTGTTATCGGCCAACTCTTCAAAGTTATAGGTGATAAAATCCAATTGGCCAAAAAAAAGATAATTATTTGTGTTTTACATGAAAAATACAACAGATGTGAAGCAACAAAAGAAAAACAGTTAAGTTAACCTCTGTGATGGTGTTACTTCAACCACCGAGTAAACCTAAAATATCGATCCCAAACAAAAAAGAAACATATAAATTATTTATGAGAGGTGAAAGTTTGTAGGTGTTAAACTCCAGATTTCAAAATAAAGGAGCATCACCATTTAATTTAAACTACCTAAAACAGTTGAAAGGAAAATACTTGAATATGATGTTATAGAGGACTACCTAATCATCACAGAGATTTAGAATGTTCTTCACTCGTCTTCATAATTTTTTTTGGATTGGATTAATTAGATGGAATTAGGTGCAACTTCTAATGTGATTCCCAATATATGTTATTTAGAGCATAATTCTTTCAAAGCCCTTGCTAACCCGCATCCAATCGGTCAAAACCCGTTCTGACCCAAACCCGTATTAACCCGGACCAAAATAACCCTTTTGACATGTTGTGGCCCTGCATACCACCCGACCCACCCGTTTTGCCACCTCTAATGTAACTTAAAGAGATTAACATCAATCTAATTTATGAATCTTTCATCACGTTAAAACAAATGCAGAACTAAAATTCTATTAGGATACCGAATTTTGATACTTTAAAAGATCTTCATAAATAGCTGGCGCAAAAGAGCTTGGAGTACTGCAAGGAGTCACAGGTTGAAACATAAGGTTATTTATTTGAAAAAAATCGGAGATAACAGGACAGATGTGGGTATAACAGCGTTGGAAAAGAGCAAAATACTTCAAGGGGAAGGAGAAGCAGAAGAAGGTACACGGAGAGACATATAAATAAGGGAGCCGTTCACTCATTTCCTTTCTAATAAGAACCGGGACATAAAAAAATTCATATTAAATATCACCTTCGTTTAATCACTTAATTTTAAGCACTAACTAACCACCCTATTAAACAAACAAATTGAGTAAATGTTACCTCCATTCTATCGAAAGCAATCAAAACATATAAAGGCCATAAACTAATGAGTACAATTCAATCCGATGCAAAAAGGAAATGGAACAATGTCTATACATTTACAGATGTACCATCTGCCTAATGCCTATCACTTAAGTTATCGGTTTTGAACTCAAATTGAACATCCAAAAACAAAGTCGACCCAAATCCTTGATCTAAACGATTTAAAAGATCGTATGCATTAAAAGTCAATGCATTTGACATCGCCTTTTAACTAATTTCTTTATTTGACCCGTTTGAGATAAAACAAAACGTAATTCGACCCACTCAGATGTAAGTGGGTCAGAACTCAAAACATCCACCTCTAGTTATAAAGATATATGTTTGGAAAACAAAATAAAGAATAAATGAACAAAAAGTATATCAGCACTCAAAAATCGCTGATCATGTAATATACATGGAGCCATTATCACCAAGACCATGCAACCAAACCCTGTTGGCCTCACCAGATATGCCCTACCAAACTCCACAGTTCTTTGAGCGCTTCTGCTACCTGAAATTTGCAACCAACGCACCATATATTAAACATTCATTAATTATTTCGGAGTGCTTTTTTAAAGCTGATTATTTGTTTTTTTATACAAAAGTATGAAGTTATTGTCATACGCAACAACTTGAGAAAGCTTATTCAAAATAACTTATTTCATTCGTAAACTTGACATTACCACATGCGGTAAGTCAGTAACCATTAAGGCGTTGAGCAAATTGCGTTACCAATGGAGATAATCTTACATTGATTAAGTTTTACTTAATGTGTTCATGTAATTACAGTAAGAACCCATACCTCACTCATAAGTGAAAAGTGAAATTGGCACCACGATTATGCTACATATGCGAAAATTTTGAAGGAAAAAAAAAGAATATTTCAACTTTTTTTACATTTTACCCATCTAAAAAAATAACTCACATTGGTTTTGTCTTTCAACTCGTCAAGTTTGGGCTCGATTACCTGATAAACAAACTTTCTTTTTACGACTTCTTAACAGTTGGACTCGTTAGGTTCTACAGGTTTTTGTTTATTTTCTGGTTGCCTTTCATCTTCATTTTACCATCTTCTTGTTTATCCTTTGGGTGACCCTCAGATTTATCATGATGAGAAACTACTGCAACTTGCTCATTTTCACCATTCTCATTATCTTTAGCAGCAACACCATCATTAGCAGCAACAGAATCAAAATAGCTAAATTTAATCTTTTTATTCATGAGCTTAAGTATGTGCTTCACATCTGGTCCATTTCCCATGGCTAGCTCTTCAAGAAACAACCATATACATATTTTAAAGTGGAAAAAAGGCATTTGTTTTTCCCTATGCGCAAGTTCATTCATATCATAACAATGCTTGGTTTTAAAAGCACAAAGCGCACCAAGACGTTTATGTCCCAAAATCCGAGGCAAGAGCTTCTTGTAAATGAGACTTTGTTCTATGTACAACTAAAAGTTGCATCTCTTTTACATATTAGCCTTTTTATCATGTAAACCTTTCACAATTTCTCTATCCATTTGGTTGCTTTTACATGCCATGCTCCTAATAACCCTAAGTTTTTTCAATTTTGACCCAGTTGTACATGAGGCGCCGCCTTAAGGCCCTCAGCCGTTTTCCAATTCGTCTCGCGTGTCTCATGCTTAGGCATACTTTTTAAAACCAAGTAACCAACCATGTATGAATACATTTTTCTCATAAAGATGCCAAACATGTGTAAATAACATAAGCAAGACCTAAGCTAATCTAAATTTAATTAAAAAATTACAAAAAAAGCCATAAATATATGCATTCAAACAATTTTGATTACCCCATTTTTTTCATAAATATTCTGATTCTATCTAGTCAAAGCGATGCACTTGTTTTGTTTTTTAATGTGTAAAACATAATGTTAGAGAATTATGCTTGCAAACCAATGAAATCAACTTACTCTTAAGCAATTTTTTGAGTTATCAATAAAATTTGTATAATGTTAAACTTAGTGAACCATAAAACTCTATCTCAGATAACAATTTAAGACATTTGGAATTTTGCATCAACTAAAAAACGAAATATGATGAAAGAACGAATCATGCGACCGCTTGTACCTTGCAAGAAGTCAAGAGCACATCCTCCCAATGAGGTGGTAATCACCATCGATCACCAGAAGGCACCCACATTCTTTGCTAGTTAGCTCAACTAACTGATCCATTATTGAATCTCCGTCTTTTCAAAGAGGAAGTTCTTCTTGCTTCTTCATAACATCCTTCACCCGCAAATCCAAAATTATCAAATACTCATTGGTGCTATTAACATTTAAAGGTCTATAAAAGTACACAACTAACCAGTAATACAAACTACAAAAACTCCTCAGCTTTATGAAAACTATAAACCAGTTTGATCTAAAACATGGGTTTATGTTTAAAAGCAAGAAACAGACATCCAAATCAAAATAACCGCAAGAAACCAGATATAACTTAATGCTTGTACTGGTAGTTATAACATGTGATGTCACTGTGTTTAACTTAATGCTCGTATTAGTTCTTATAACAAACGAATCCAAAAAACAAAGAAGCATTAGGGTTTTAGATGAGAAAATATGAGAGTATTGAAAAGTGTTCTCAGAAGCAAAACATCAAACACTTCATGTGCATAAGTATTTAGCACAGCACAACTAAGAAATTCATTATTACGTCAGTCAAAACATGGAATCAGATATAGAATTTTGAACGAAAAAACCCCAGACCAGTAAACATATAAAACATGGAGATAATTAATTTGAAATAAAATACTGAGAAGCCACCACTTACCACCGCGACCGTCATACCACCGCCACCTAGGATTACGAAAGAAGCCCAAGCTTTAACCTCGACAACTTCCATCGCCACCTAGGGTTCGCGTCTAACAATTTTGGGGTCAATCTCTCTGGTCTTCATAGCAGAGAAATGCATATATGAATCATCTATTCGAGCCCTTGATCAAGCCTCAACAAATAACAATCAATTCTAGGTTTGAAGAAAACAATTGACAGAAAGATTGATGGTGAAATCGTTTGGATTAGGGTTTATAATTGGAAATAAGATTGAAAGGAAAATGATTTGAAAATTATGGAAAGTCCTGAATTTGTATCAATCTCTGATTAATTGCTGTTCAGCAAAAAGAGCGGATGAAGGGGTGGTGTAATCCCGCTCAAATTCTTACAATAAGGGTTAATATGGTGACATGTGGCAATAATTGGCCTAAATCAATGACAAGTGGCATAAGAATGTTTTGTTTTATTATAATGTATAGATTTTCATATTTTTGTTGTTCTTTCAGTTATTTGTTAATGTTAATGTAATAAATTTCACAAGAATAAATTCAAGTATATAACTCTTTCTAGCTTGGACTTACAATCTCATCCTCAAACAACTTGCAGAAAACACAATGATCTCACAATTTCACTAAAGTCATCCAAATTGTTTATACATTTCCACAAAAAAAAAAAAAAAAAAAAAAAAAAAAAAAATCATTATTAACTTAAAGTTGACTTATTGACTCTTTTTGTCAAGACATGAGCCTAACAAACATAATTACAATTCAACAACAAAAAGAAATACACATCTTGTTCATGAACCAACCATTCATGGGTCACTATTGGGAAGCCTGGTTAGAACCGAGTGCTCCGGTTTGTGATCACATTCAAAGTCTAGATGAACAAATGCGCGTTCAACCTCCACAAGTTTTTCGATATTTATTTGCAGTGATTCGCCGATCGCGTGGGCTTCTTTTAGTGACAAATCCTCAGGGAGTTCAATATCAACCTGACTCAACAAGTATAGTCATTAATTAAAAACTTTCAAATTAGAATAATGAACTTTTGAGTAAAGTACACGAATGGTCCCTGTGGTTTGCATTTTGTAACATATTTAGTCCCTAACTTTTGCCAAAAGCACACGGATGGTCCCTGTGGTTTGCACTTTGTAACGTAGTTAGTCCCCAACATTTTGTGAGTAAATGCGTTAAAAAATGCATACCACAGGGACCATCCATGTATTTTTGGTAAAAGTTGGGGACTAAATGTGTTACAAAATGCAAACCACAGGGACCATCCGTGTACTTTAAAAAAGCTGAGGACAAAATCCAAAATTTTGTTAACCACAGGGACCATCCGTGTACTTCACTCTAAACTTTTACAAACCGAAAATACTAACCTCCACGAAATACAGAACTCCGAATGTGTATGCGCGAACTGTGTCGACTCGCTTCACTTTCGGATGCCGTGTAACAAGATAAGTCAGCTTTTGCATGATTTCAGGTGGTGCTGATTGTCCCACTAATGAAACTGTTTAATCAGATCATATTAATATCAATAAGTATTTAATTATAAGTAAATTATGTGGAAACATTGAATAGTATGTCTCAACATGTTACTATGAACAGGTCCATTTGGGTTGCGTTTTATCTCAAACGGGTCAAGTTTAAATACGAAAACATTTTTTATGCATACAACCTTTGAAATCGTTTTTTTTTTTTTTTCTAGAGGTGGCCCGGCTAGGGGTGTTAACAAGCCCAGAGGCTCAAGAGCTACTCGGGATCGGCTCAGTTAAAAGCTTGAACGGGCTGAACCTTAACGAGTCAGAGCCCGAGCCTGAAATACAACTCGCTTAGTTATCGAGCCTGAAATACAAAGCTCGTTTAGGCTCTAAATGAACCCAAACAAAATCTTAGTTTTTTTTATATATTATAATGATAATGATGATTATAAGCCAATCCTAAAAATCACAAGTCGGTTTCAACTTAGGCCCATATGACTTAAACTAATAACATTGGTGAGCCGAGCTCGAACCGAGCTTTGGCTCGTTTAAGCGATATCGAAGCGAGCTCGAGCCGAGGTTCTAGCTTGTTTGAGATTGTTCTCAAAATAGCTTGAGCTGAGTCAAGCCGAGCTCGAGCTCAAATAAGTAGACTCGAACTGAGGTGAGCTCGAGCTTCATAAAAATATGACGAGCCGAGCTCGGGCTCGGCCCGGCTCGTTTACACCCCTAGGCCCGACCCGCCCATTTAGCCATTGTTGTCTCATATTTAATAAGAAAAAAAAAAGTAAAAACCGGAATGATCCTGCAGCAGCTACCTGCATTTTCCTTGACAGTTCCAGACCAGTTTACAATCGTATAAACCGCGAGAATAATCGCACCAACCGGGTCGATCCACCAGTTGAATTTATCACCAAGAACCGCAGCAACTAATCCGACTACATTTGTTACCACATCAAAGTAATGATCCTGTTAACAATACACATTTTTGTTAGATACTGCTTAAAAATCCCACATCATCACATTATTTTCGACAATTTCATCGTCAACAAATTAACCTTTGCATAGGCTCGAACAATCTCGTTCCCTGAACTTCTGCAGGCTTGTTTTCCATAACAGTTGAAGAGATGACATCTTTTCTGCAGGCTTGTTTTCCATAAGCTGTTCTACAGCCTGAATCAATACCTGAAAGCCTAAAAGAATTCAAGATTCAACTTTCTTTATCATTTTGTATATATATAGAGGCCGGTTAACGTACAAGAGTGCCTAACGTGCGAAGCGTACGCGAGTAAATTACGCATGTTATAAAACTCAAACCTTAATCACGCATGACCAAATCACATAATCATGCATGACCAAAATAACATAATCACACATGACCAAATCACATAATCACGCATGAACAAATACCTACTTACCCTAATCACGCACGATAAAGAATGACGCGCGGTACAATCTCCTACTCGCATACGCTTCGCACGATAACCACTCTTGTATTTTACACTTTCTCTCTCTCTCTCTCTCTCTCTCTATATATATATATATATATATATGTAGGGTTATGGTAAAATGAAAACTCCTATGAGTTGTGAGAACTTAGAGAACTCGGCCAAAACGAAAGTTTTTTCAAAAAAAAATGACCAAAAATCTAAAACAAAATCAACTTTTCCAAAAGAAAAAAAGAAAGTTTTTGTTGATTTACACCACCGTAAAAAACCCTTACAGTGAGTGTAAATGCTCATGTCAGCAACTTTTTACATCAAAGTAAAAAGGCTGAAAAACACCGCTCGGATTATTATTTTTTTTACAGTTGTCTTTGTAACATTTTCATCTACGTGTGGCAAAAAAAAAATTGTGGCAAAACTCGCACCAGAAGTCAGAGTTCTCTAAGTTCTCACAACTTGGGAGGTCTTCTCTTGATCCGAATATCTATCAAGATCATGAAAGAAACAAACAATAAAACAGACTAGTGGTGTTTATTGCAACATGTAACGTACCGAGTGTGGCCATAATTGCAGCAAAGATAATGATTCCGACAGGCTGCACCCTGAGTTTGCCAATAGGGTACTTGTATAAGTTGATGCTTTGCATTGAAAGGTGAGTGAACCAAAGGATGCCACCAGCCATTAGATCAAGTAAGGAGTCCAGTGTGGATGCCGCTATCGCAATGGATCCGGTCTCTATTGTAGCAAAGATCTGTATTATGCAGTTGTTATTGACATAAGTAGTGCAATTATTAGAACACAATAATCAACATTTTTTGTATTCTATGGATCAGAGATTTTGGATGTATTTTTGTTACCCGACACACATCATGGAATGCACCCACTCAAGCACGCTTAAGTGTGGATTTCGCGTCTCCCTATGCGCCTAAACGTGTTGGTGATAGTTGAGGCGGGGGCCTAGAGGTGCACAAATCAGGTTTTTGGGACAAACTGGTTCTGGTTGAAACCGGGTCGGGTTTGGTAAAAGTTGGTCAAAGCCGGTTTTGTGGTGAAACCGGATTTGGTTTCAACCAGGGGCGCAGCTTTGTAGGGGCCAGGGGGTGCCCGACCCCCCGAACTTTTCGCTCAGTAGTGTCCGGTATGTAGTTTTCGTATAGAAATTTTTAGGTATACGTTTTCAACCCCCCGTTTTATAATTTTTTTAGGTATATACGTTTTCGACCCCCGGTCGAAAATCTCAAGCTTCGCCACTGGTTTCAACCGTGTTTTTTTTTAGAGAAAAAAATATCGGGTTTGACTGGGTTTTAACTGGTTTCAATGTATAGGGTTGCAAACCGATTTGAGCCCTACAGGTTGGTTCGGTTCAAAGTTGGGATCAAAACAAGGTTTGGTTCCCAACCCGTTTTTTTTTTTTGCACACCGGGTATTCCTTATGGCCCGGTATCTTATATTATTTGCCTAAGGTGTCACATAAGGAATGTTCGACCTTAAATACCCGTAACGTGTTTTGGTCACATTGACTATGGATGAGTGGATACTTCACGGTTAAGCGTGCTCGGGTGAAAGTAATTCCAAGATGGATAACATCCCGAGAGTCTCTCTACTCATGAAACCAAAAACTGAGCATTAGGCTCTTTGCAGACAATATTGGTTGGTATAAAGAGCGGAATCACAATAAGAAATTACCTTAAATGCCAGTAACAGAATGTTGGCATAATTAGAGATCTTCATAGCTCTTTCTTGCTGAATCTGTTCATCCATATCTTCCTCACCTATCCCATGATCAGATGATACTATAGCATCAACCTCCTCAAATGACTTCAATGTTGCAAATTGTTTTTCATAATACTCCTTTTCACCTATAAATAAATAAATAAAATTCCAAAACAAATATAGATTTATCCGGTGGCGGACCCAGAAAACTTTTTCACCAAGGTTGGTTTTTTTGTACTCGGATGTCTCTTAACTCGACATCCGAATTTGGGGTTCCGAGTCAGGCCGAATCACATAAATATTGATATTTTGTCTTTCTAGCCGTTAGAACTAAGAGTTACAATGAGATTTTTGAGATAATAATGATCACAAAAAAGTTATCTATCGTTCAATAACTGTTTATAAATAATGACTTAAATATTTATTCAACTCACACTCATATCATTTTTTGTTTTTCACTTTGTTTCTTCATATTAAATATGTATATTGTATAGATTGATCTTTTCTAAGTAAGTTAAAAAAAAATCTCAGTGGTCGGTAGGAAAACAGTAATATATGTTACACATAAAATTACGTTTTTGGCCTCTGTGGTTATATCACTTTTACTATATTAGCCCAAAATAAGAATTTTTAACATATCTGCCCCCATGGTCTCTATAACTAACCATTTTGGCCCCTAAGTCTAACCATTTTAGCCTCCATGGTCTCTATAACTAACCATTTTGGCCCCTATGATCTCTAGACTTAGGGGCCAAAATAGTTAGTTATAGAGACCATGGGGGCAGATATGTTAAAAATTCTTATTTTGGGCTAATATAGTAAAAGTGATATAACCAAAGGGGCCAAAAACGTAATTTACTCTAAAATAAAAGAGTTAAATGCCATTTTAGTCCCTGTGGTTTGGGTCATTTTGTCAGTTTAGTCCAAAGGTTTCATTTTTAACATGTGGGTCCAAAAAGATTTCACAGTTGCCATTTTAGTCCACTTGGTTAACTTCATCCATTTTTTCTGTTAACGAAAAAGCCAATTCGGTCATTTTGTATGTAATTCTGTTAACTAAAAGGGCAATTCAGCCATATAAAATGACCGAATTGGCCTTCTCGTTAGCAGAAAAAATGGATGAAGTTAACTCAGTAGACTAAAATGGCAACTGTGAAACCTTTTTGGACCCACAAGTTAAAAATGAAACATTTGGACTAAACTGGCAAAATGGCCCAAACCACAGGGACTAAAATGGCATTTAACTCTAAATAAAATAAAAATTGTGGGGTCGGTTGACCTGCACCCTATTATCCGTCTATGGATTTAAGATCAAACCTTGAGTTAAGGAAGGTGATGACTTAGGTGCTGTTTGTTTTTTCTGTGGGAAAAGGTCTGCAGTCTGCGGACCACATCTGCAGGCATCTGCAGGAGAAGAGGTGGACCAAATGTCTGCAGTCTGCAAGGAAAATAGGGTTTGTTTTTTTATTTTATAAAAACATCTTCTCTTCTCCTCTTCTCTTCTCAGACCTTACACACACACACACACCTCCCTCGATCTCTCTCCTCTCTGCCTTCATCACCACCACCAAGCACCACCGTCACCACCGTCACCACAAACACCACCGTCTCCTCTCTGCCTCGATCTCCCCCGTCGCAACCACCCACCACCGTCACACTCTCCTCCCTCGATCTCTCTCTCTCTCTGCCTTCATCACCACCGTCACCACCGTTCTCCGATGATGATGATGGTCTCCTTCTGCTCCCTCTCTCTCTCTCTCTCTCTCTCTCGATTTGGGGGTTTGTTCGATTTAGGGTTTTGGTTCGATTTGGGGTCGGAGCAGGGGTTCGATTTGGGGGTTTTGATGATGATGATTTGGGGTTTTGATGATGATGATTTGGGGTTCGATTTGATGATTTGGGGGTTCGATTTGGGGTCGGAGCAGGGGTTCGATTTGGGGTCGGAGCAGGGGTTCGATTTGGGGGTTTTGATGATGATGGTGGCGGCGGAGTGGAGGTGGTGGCGGAGCAGTGGTGTCGGAGTGGAGGTGGTGGCTGAGCAGTGGAGGTGGAGGTGGTGGCTGAGCAGTGGAGGTGGTGGCGGAGCAGTGGAGGTGGTGCCAAGAAGAGGTAAACGTCTGCGAGGAGAAGACTTGGGTCCATGTCTGCTCCAAGAAGAGGTCTCGATTACCTTTTTTAATGAAAGGTCTGCGAGAAAACAAACAAGCTGCAGACATCAAACGTCTGCGCGCGTCTGCGTCGCGCAGACATAAGTGGCCAGAAGTACTTCTGGGCAAAAAAACAAACAGAACCTTAGACGATATCGCAAAAGAAGACGACTCGATATCGATAGCAGACCGGACCTTATCGGGCAACCGAGTCAAGAACTCGGTTCTGAGTGAGTTCACTGAGTACACCCGATTCAACCGCCGTCCCCGACGAGGTGTCTTTGGAGACAACAGGGCCTCTTTTCCCTCCTCCATCTTCTCTCTATCTTTGATAGAAAGAAGATGTTTATAGAGCACTCAATGACATATAGAAACTATCTTAGTTAGATTTTGTATATCAGTTTCAAGTTTTTTATAAGAAGAAAAGGACAGTGATTCATGCCATTCTTGTAGTTGACCTTGCACCTCATAATTGTAGGCTTTGTAGCTTCTTTTAAATTAGAGTTAATTACCATTTTCCTTAACCCTGGGCTTATAGCTCGGTGGTTATGGAAATGAGAGAAGACTTCTGACCGAAAGGTCTCGAGTTCGATTCCTGATCCGCCCGGGTTTTACCGGCTTTGCATTGTCGTGCCCTCGGGCGGGTGCAGGGTCGGGTTTTCCCCGGAACTGGTGGCATGGTGGGCTAGGGGCTCCGTGCGTGCAGGTTGGGCTGCCGCGGGCTACCTTTCGGCCAATGGGTGCCGCGTACGGAGTACCCGGCGATTCTTATGTTGGACGTTCAAAAAAAAATTACCATTTTCCTTCATGTGGTTTGTCAAAAATCACTATTTCAGTCCATTAGTTTAAAAATTGCGATTTCAGTCCCCGTGGTTTCACTTTCGTAACCATTTCAGTCCACCTCTGTTAACCACATCCATTTATTCTGTTAAGTACACGTGAATTGACCATAATGCCCTTATTAATAAAAACAAAAAGATATCTATTACTATTTCCGTCCCTGTGTTTGTCAAAAATCACTATTTCAGTCCATTAGTTTAAAATTTGCGATTTCAGTCCCTATGATTTCACTTTCGTAACCATTTCAGTCCAGTCTCCTAACACCGTCTATTTTACTGTTAAGTTTTTAATAAAATACCTAAATTACCCTTGTGTTAATTAAATATGGACTTATATGATTTTATTGTTGTATGACATATGGACTTAAATTGGATTGTACGATTCGACCCACCATGGCTTCGGTAGAAGTAGAAGTCTGGCACTATTTTTACATATATGGTTCCAAAATTTTAATTTTGGATTTTAGAATGAGAAAATGTCCAGGTAAGCATTATTTTTCAAAGTTATTATGTTAACTGATGCTGCTAGGAAGATATTAAGAGGGTGGGGTTGTGATGCCGGAGAAAATGACCAGAAACTTTTGCCGGAAACGAGAGCAAGGATGGAGTGGGGTGGGGTAGCGTAGGGTTGTGTTTTAACAAGTGGGTCCTAGAATACAATCTTTTAAATTTCCATGGTTTTTTATTTAATTAACACAAGGGTAATTTAGGTATTTCATTAAAAACTTAACGGTAAAATAGACAGTGTTAGGAGACTGGACTGAAATTGTTACGAAAGTGAAACCAAAGGGACTGAAATAGTGATTTTTGACAAATCATAGGGACGAAAACAGTAATTAACTCATTTAGATATCTTTTTGTTTTTTATTAGTAAGGGTATTATGGTCAATTCACGTGTACTTAACAGAATAAATGGACGGGGTTAACGAAGATGGACTGAAATGGTTACGAAAGTGAAACCACAGGAACTGAAATCGCAATTTTTAAACTAATGGACTGAAATAGTGATTTTTGACAAACCACATGGTCGAAAATAGTAATTAACTCTTTAAATTATTCTAAAATGGCTATTGCTATATTCGTTTATGTTTAGCTTAGTTTTTTCACTTTTTTTTTCCAGATGATATGTGTTTTGTTTTTTTCTTTTCAATTTATATTTGATGTGTTATACCAGGATTTTGAAAAAAAAATTTATTAAAACAGGAAATATGACTTTAAACTTTCAAGAAAGAAATTCAACTAAATCTTTGATATCTCATTCATTTAAAATTTATATTTTTCTCTAAAATTAAAATAAATGTGAAATTATGTAAAATAATATGATTTTAAAGATTTGACTGAAATATAAAATTGACAATTTAAATTTTCGACAAATCCATTTCAACTAAATCTTTAATATCTCATTCATTTAAAATTTATATTTTTCTGTCATAAATGTCATCTATGACATCAATTGAGAGAGTCGACTATATTAAAAAATAAAAATAAAAAAGGTGTGTAGAAACTAGTTTTGGGTCACCCACTTTTGTTCATGGATTAAAAACTGGACCCTTACCATCCCAAGTATATAAAAAATGTTTCAAACACTAATTACATTGATTAAACTCATTTTTAACATTAGACGATGAAGCATAAAGATCATATCTTTTGTTGAAGAGATTTTTAGCGAAGTTAAGACGTTGAGCTTCCTCTGGTTCAAGAGTAGATCTAAGTTTAAGTCGGTTTCTTGGAAGGATTTGTATAAATTTGTAATTATGTAATCGCTTTTATCGGTTGTTGTGCGCCCCGGTTTGAGTTGCCGTGTTTTAATGAAGTTCGCCTTTCAAAAAAAAATACAAGTATATAAAAAGCTAACACCTTCATTTTTGCTCTAGTTTCCCGCATGAGTATCAACAAAAAGAAATGACTTAATAGCTAACGGACGAGAATCAACAAAAAGAAATGACTTAAAAGCTAACGGACGAGAAGTTATTTTGTAGGGATGGTGAACAAGACTTGGAAGTCATTGGAATAATACGAAGGCATACGAATAACGAGTCGGCCATGGTTTTTTTTCAAACAACCAATTCACACACCTACTAATCTTACTTTTAGATGTATACATTTTTGTTCACTATAAGACCAGAACCCTCAACTAATGAAAATGACACTTTTATCACACCTAGTATTGCTCATCTTTTGTTACATCAAGTTGTTATAGAATAAGATTTTACCCACTTTTAAGTAACGAAGGGAAGTACAATACGAAACCAACCATCATCTTTCATCACCTTTTGCATTCTTGTATATTATTACATCCAACCAAGAACCCCTAGACCCCTTGCCACTTGATGTCTTTTTAATAAATTTGGATTATATATTATCATATACTTCAACACGCAGTTGTTTTATAAAGTAGCGGCCTATTCAATTAGACCATCTATAGTGTAATAAATGAGACTGGTTTATGAATAGAAATAAACTCAAATTTTTTTTAAAGAAAAAAACTTTAAACTACGCAAAGAATATAAAGCCGCTGGCTTTACAAGTTAATTTATTTTTATTTTTAAATTAGTAACCAAATAGTGTAGCAAGTAGCAACCAATTACTAGTTCAAACGGTGTAACACCCCTATAGTAAAAGAAAGTAATTTTATAAAATGTGTGTATTATGACCAACATGCAAAACTTTTGGAAACAAGGGTTAAAAATGTAGATTTATAAAAATTATAAAACTCAACAGACATGCACTTATGCACAAGGTAATAACCGAGGAGCGTCAATTTCTGGTTGAAAACTAACTATTTCCAAACGAAACGGTCGGTTCAACTAACAATTTCCAAGCGAAACGGTTCAACCATTCGACTTGGAGCCTTTGATTGGTTAAAGATCATATTTGATGTTCCATTCTTTGAACTGATCATTGCAATGTGAACCCAAGCCATCGCAAGAGAACCGCACAAAAAGCTTCAAGAAAAAAACAAGTAAAATGTGAAACAATCGCAACGATCTAATCATCCATACAAAAGAAAACAAGACATTATTTAAAACCATTTGATTAACACAAAGAGTCATTTGCATAGAGCTCACATCTAAGGTTTAAAAAAAAAGCAATATAAAGCATGAAATCAAGAACTTTGAAGCTACCTGTGGATGTTCACTGTTTTCTTTGCCATCCAACATTTCAACTAAAGTGAATATGAGTGTTGGAACAAGTTGCACAAAATTGATACTTGAGTCTCTGCCCATCCATGTTTACTTATCGATTCACACAACTGTCTCCATTTACATGATCATCTTCAATCTTATAATCTTCGTCGACAACATTCACGTTATCTTCGGTTTTCAGAACATCTGCTGCAACACCCTTTTCACCATTTAGACCCATCCCATTAACATGATAATCATCTTCAATCTTCGCTTCCACCACAGCATTCATCTTCTCTTCGCTTTTCTGAATACCATTTTCCATATGCACATCTACTGCTGCATCACCCTTTCCACCATTATCAGATTCTTGATTAACAACATTATTCTTGTTCTCCTCAAAAACCTCGCTATTTCCGTCAATCGACCTACCATAACCCCGACTCCCACTTTCATCCTCAGAACCATTCTCCACAACCTCTTCGACAAACCTTCTAGCTCCTGCTCCTTGCCTCCGCGTCTCCAAACGCTGCAAACGCGCTCTCAAATTCTCAAACTCCCTTTCCATCAAAAACAACCTCTCCTTCACCATCAAATTCTCTTCCTCCAACCGCGCTATATGAGCATCCTGATCATCCACTCTGTTCTCCAACACATGATCCGAGCCACCATAGTTCGGATAAACCATTTCAAATCTACTCAAATCATGATCCAATCTCTTCTCCACCTCCAAATGCTCATGCTCATGCTCCTGTTCATGTTCCTCAACATCGCTCTCACTCGACCCGCCCTCATCATCCTCATTACCATCATCATTATCCGATCTAAGCCTAATTAACCCCTTCATCGAACCGTAACCATCTACCCCCCATTCTTCCTTAGCCATATCAACTAAAACCTCTCTAGACGGCGAAAAAATCGGCGTAGGGAGTACCGCAGGTGTCACCGGGCAGGGCGACACTAAAGACGTTATTCCACCGGATTTTTTAGCCCTAATTAGAAACGACGTCGTATTCCTAGGTGCAAACGGAGCAGATTTAGATTTACTACTGCTGTTATTAAACTTCTTCTTTGTAATGTACCTTTTAGGTTTTAACCGATTCTGTTGAGTCTGTTGATGTAATTCGTTCTGATTATTACCTCCAAACGACGTCGTTTTCCGCCGATTATTATTGCTTCGTGACTGAACATAACCAGAAGGCTTCGTGTTCTGTTGCCACGTCATGTAACCTCTCTGAGACTGCAACTGATTCTGATTACTCAAGTGATTCATTAACATCATCTGCTGTGAATGTGATTGACTCATCAACTGCGAATGATTCATCATCTGTGACTGATCCAGCATCTCGATTGCAAAATTCAAACCCTAGAAACACAAATTCGCTAACGAAAAACGTAACAGAAACAACCGATTGCACAAAACAGACGAATATTCCTATATATCTCGATTTCAAACCCTAGAATTCAAATTCGGTAACGAAAAACGTAACAGAAACAATCGATTTCACAAAACAGACGAATAATCCTAAATATCTCGATTTCAAACCCTAGAATTCACATTCGTTAACGAAAACCGTAACAGAAACAATCGATTGCACAAAACAGACGAATAATCCTAAATATCTCGATTTCAAACCCTAGAATTCAAATTCGGTAACGAAAAACGTAACGGAAACAATCGATTGCACAATCGATCGAACAAAACAGAGAATTAATCGTATATACCTCTAAAAATACAAATTCGCTGACGAAAATCGAAGATTAAAACCTAATTTTCTGAAATCAACAGATTACAAACCCTAGGTTACAAGAAACGAAGATCGATTACGAATAATCGTGCGATTCGAACGGTTTTTGATGTTTAGATTGATGAATTGGATCGATTGTTGAAATGAATTTATGTTTTGAATTATGAATTTGTGGATTTATTATGAGTCTCGTTGTTGTTGTTGTTCTTGAGATTCGGAAAAAGTGACGGATTGTGTGGAAGTAATCTGTGGGGGTTTATATAGTAGGTGAAGGATTAAGATGAACGGTTGAGATGAGGTGTTGGTTTAACGGTTGAGATTGGAATACAGGGTGTAAATGCGTGTTGTGTAGATCTGGTGAGGCGGTTACGAGGGGTTTACCGTTTACTTGTGTCTTGCCTTTGTTACATCAATTATTCAATTTATGAGTTAAATGTAATTTTAGTCCATGTGGTTTGAGCTATTTTGTCAGTTTAGTCTAAATGTTTCATTTTTAACATGTGGGTCCAAAAAGGTTTCACAGTTGCCATTTTAGTCCACTTGGATAACTTCATCCATTTTTTCTGTTAACGAGAAGGCCAATTCGGTCATTTTGTATGTAATTCTGTTAACTAAAGGGGCAATTAGGCCATATAAAATGACTGAATTGGCCTTCTCGTTAACAGAAAAATTGATGAAGTTAAACCAGTGGACTAAAATGACAACTGTGAAACCTTTTTGAACCCACAGGTTAAAAATGAAACCTTTGGACTAAATTGGCAAAATGGCCCAAACCACATGGACTAAAATGGCATTTAAAGGGCTGTTTGGTAGCCTCTGAATGGTCATTAAGAGGCTACCTCTTAATGGAACCATTAAGAATTTTACCAATGAGATGGTAGAAGAATGT
Source organism: Helianthus tuberosus (assembly GCA_030545235.1). Classification (NCBI taxonomy): domain Eukaryota; kingdom Viridiplantae; phylum Streptophyta; class Magnoliopsida; order Asterales; family Asteraceae; genus Helianthus; species Helianthus tuberosus. The sequence continues at coordinate 11,845,904 of CM060362.1, forward strand.
GACATGTGATGATTTACCATTCAGAGGTTAACTCTTAACCATTCAGACTTGAGGTTACCTCTTATTCATTCAGAGGTTTTCAACCATTAAGAGGTAGCATCTGAATGATTATTAAGAGGCTACCAAACAGCCCCTAACTCTTCAATTTATTTTGCGATAATTGTTATTATTTTTTTAATTATATTTTTAAACATCGAGAAAACAATAGATAAATTAGATTAATAAAAAAATAGATATTTGATTTAAATAGTCTCAACTTTCATCAATTGATCGATAACACTTTTAACTTAATTTATTGACCGTTAGCATTCTCAAACTAACTGAACCTTAACCCAGTTAATTTTTTTGCTAATGTGGCATTTGTGTGTTGACATGCATCTGACGTGAAATTTTTGATGACGTGGTAGTTGACGTGACATCTGACTTGGCTTTTTGATGACGTGGTAGCTGATGCGACACTAGTTTGAGAGTGTTATCGACAAATAAGCTGAATGCTTGAATATTGAGAGTGGTGTGGTATAAAACAAAAGTTGAAAGTGCTATCAGTAATTGGTGAAAGTTGATGTTATTTAAATCTAATATCCCAGAAAAAAACACCAAAGTATGTACATGGTATTTATTTGGCTAGGTAAAAAAAAAACCAAAGTATGAACATAATATTTATTTGACTAGGTAATCATGTCTTAAAAATCTTAAACACGGCTTATATCTATATTATTATTTAGTTAAAAGTATTAATTCAATTCTTACTTGGACACGTCTAAAATCACATAATTTAAATACATGTATAGCAAGTTTATCTAAACAATTTATAACTAGGCAAGTGATAAACCAAAATATAACTTGAGCCGAATTCTAATCAAACTTAAATCACAAATTCTATATCAAGTAACAATTTTCCAATTCAAAAAGATTAAATATGTAATATTAATGGGAAATGACTAAAAAAAAAATTTGTTATTCTTCCACATGCTTTCATTTCTTCAACAAGTTAAAGATTGTGTCAATCGATATACTTGATTGTATCTTTGTCGACATTCAAACCCATAATATTTTGATTTACTTCTTCAAATCATCGTGTGAGGTTAATGCATATGCATTAGGAATGTGAAATCGTTTAGAAACATGAATACGGACGAACATATAGAACATTAATAACACTTGTAACTAATTTAGCTACATCTTGACACATATATTGTTTGGTTTTCCAATAGTAAAAATATATGGATATAGGAAGTTGTTTTGGTTCTTAGCTCATAAAGTATTATGATAATTGACGTTTTATCTCTGCCTTGCATGCAACCTTATCATATAAATAAAACCCCCTTTTATCAATAATGGAATTGAAATTAGACTAGTATTTGAATTTGTACACGGTGAATACCTTTACTAGTGTTTTCGTCTCTGTTAATAACTTGTTGAGAATTCATCTTGCTACTACTATCACGACACTAAGGTGCTGTTTGTTTTTTCTGCGGGAAAAGATGTGCAGTCTGCGGACCACATCTACAGGCATCTGCAGGAGAAGAGGTGGACCAAATGTCTGCAGTCTGCAAGGAGAAGAGGGTTTGTTTTTTTTATATATAAAACCTCTTCTAAGGGTTAAAACACACACACAGTCACACACTGATCTCTCTCTACTCTCTCTCTACAATCTACAGACCACCACCGCCGCACCACCACCACCGCACCACCTCCGCCTTCACACCACCGCCATCATCTCCGATCTGGGTTCAACCACCACCACCACCACCTATCTCCGCCATCTCACCAGCACCGGTCTCCAATCTCGATTTGGGGGTTTTCGTCGTTCAACCACCACCAGTGGTCTCCAATCTCTCTCTCTCTACGGTATCTCTCTCACTCTCTCTCTCTCTGGGTTCGATTTGGGTTTCGATTTGGGGGTTTTGGGAGCCGCACCGGCGGAGGTGGCAGGGAAGAAGGTGGAGGTGGTGGCGGAGATGGTGGAGGTGGTGGCGGAGACGTGGTGGTTTCGATTTGGGGGTTTTGGGTGGTGTTTGTTTTGTGGGGGTGCATGTGTGTAACACCCCGAAAACGGGTTTGGTGATCAAACCCCGTTAATACAAAAAGATGGGTAAAATACCGTTAGCGGTAAAAGTAACCTGGTAAATATTAGGATTTAAATAAATAATCCTAATATTTAAATAAAAAGTGAATAAAAGATTTTAAGAAAGATGAATACTTTGAGAAAACAAAGTATATAAAAGGCCCGAGTTAACGGGACATAAAATACAACGGGTTATGACTTCCCGAACCCATTAAATTAACTAGGAATAATTAACCTAGTAAATAATATGTGATTAAGTTATAAATAGTGGATTATAGCTTAAATTGATCGAAATAAAACTTGGGGGACTAAAAGTGGGCAAATTGGAAACAAGTTTATAATTAAAACTTAAAAAAAAAACACCAAAACACACACACATGTGTGTGTTTGGTCGATGTCCACAGGAGAAGAGAAGGGGGTTCTCTTCAAGAACCCTAAACACTCAAAATTCAACAAAATCAAAGAGAGATCGAGCCGGAAAATTGGGGCTTTTAATAAAATCGTGATCACTAAGCTTAGAATATCACAAGGTATGTTGAATTTTGATGTTTGGTGATATTTCGAATTTGTGATAAACATGCATGAATGAAATTCTTGTATGAATGTTGAATGTTATAGTGATATTAATGTAAGTATGAGTCTAGGAATAAACCCTAGATGCGAACTTGTAGAATTGTGCCATAAACTAATGATTAGTTAACTAATCAAGTATGAGCTAAGTGGGTTTTGGATGATTTGACGAAATTGATGTTCTATTGGTGTTTATAAACATCATACTAACTCATATGAATGAACTACTTGAACGAATTAGAGATTTTGTTAAGAGTTCATAAGTGACTAGAAGTGGGTCTTGACATAAGAGTTAAAGCCATGATTATGATGGTCAAAGTATATATATGCTTATAATAACTGAAATTTACATGTTGATTTATTATTACTTGAGGTAGGAATTGAATGACATGTTAGTTAATTTGGCGTCTCAAAAGATAATGCTCACTAAGTGTTGAGAATGTGCCTAATTGAGCCTTGTGAACTTGATAGTGCAATCATATGTGTTAATTGGCGACTTGACTTTTAAAAAGTCAAACCGACCTACAATATGATGAATACTAATTTTTATACGAAAAACGTAAGGTGGGAATAGTCATGATTGATAATGACTAAACTAACCATCTTACGAATTATGATGATAGTTTGACGCTTAACGAGCTAGGTGGAGGCTTGTGGAGGAAGCGGGTCAAACGGATCAAGTACAAAAAGAAAAGCGTAATTCGGATGCAAGGTAAGTATAGCTTACACTAGTCTTAAATTGTGGAATATTCTCTTATCATATAAATTACGGATAAGATAACTAAACAATTGAAATATGATGTTCCGTCGTGTAGTCATACGGAACAAGATAATCAAAGATGAAAGAAACCATAATAATGGTTAAAAAGAAGTAAATCGATAATTTGGTCATATTATGACGAAAGGAAAAATGAACTTTTAATGGTTACCTTTTATGGTAAGCCAAAACAAATAATAAGGGCAAAACAGTAATTTAGTCACACGTTGACAATAACCGTTAGTTTCAAAAAGACGCTTTTCCGCGTAAGACATAAAGAGTCGAAAGTAGTGATAAACGGTGTATAAGTAAAATGGCCGTACGGTGTTAAACGGAACGAGTCATGTAGATGAGATGATAATAAATATCATCTCGCATAGATAAACGGTCAATTCGGCCAAACGGGTCAAAAGGTATAGACATCACCTTTTGACAATATCGACTAATGATTCTTTTGTCGAGTGTAACACCCCAAAACCCGAATGTTTATATTCGTTAAATGTTATGATGTGGTGCATCAAGAAATGAATGACTGGGTTATTTAACCAAGTTAACAAAAGGGTAAAAATAATGAAAAGAAAGAAAGTTGTGCCCATTTATAATTAGTGGCAACTTGAGGGGTTAAAGTGGGTTAAGTTGAAAGTTGATTTAACAAATAAAGATTTACACACACAAACACACACACGATCGTGTGTTCTAGAGAGAGCAGGAGCTCTCATGAAGTCAAAACCCTAACTCCCTCTAATCCATCAAATTGGAAGGGTAAATGAAGCTCAAATTCAGAACCGAACACGAATTTGTGATCACCTACACTAGGGGATCATAAGGTATGTCTTAGATTCTAGATTGGTGATTACCCACGAAGTGGGTTATGTTGTAGATCATGAATTGGTATGAAATTGAGCATGAGGATATGTTAGAATCATCATGTAGAACATGGATTATGCATGGTTTAGATTAATTTGATGTTTAGAGACGAAACCCATTAGTTATGGTAAGAATAATGACTTGAATCATCATCCATGTCTAATTCTTGTTGCATGTTGTTTGTATTATGTGGGTATGATGAATTCTTGTTAGATGAATTGAAAGAAATATGGTGTTCATATGCTTGATGCTATGTATGAAGGATAAATGCTAATTAGTGGGAGGATTGGATGAATTATGTATAAGATTAGAAGAATATGCATAAATTAGTTGTACATGGTGCTAAGATAGTGGTACGCACACCAAGTGTTTGATGAAATGCCTAGGTGAGCTTAATAGATGAAATTGTATGTAAGTAAAAGATGATATGTATATAGTGATGTCCGTATAGTCGATTATAATGTCACGGGTATATAATGATAAGTCAAAAGTTAAAGTAAATGGACCGTTGACTTCTAAAAGTCAACTGTCATGTTGTCATAATTGTAAGACTAAAGTAAGTTATATGATGCGTGTTAGACGTATGTGTGTCTAATGCGATGACATTACGGATTCCACGAGTTGGAAATGATATGAATTTGGTTACATGTATTATGCTTGTTAGAAGTGACTATGAACGTCAAATATGAATTATACGATCGATATGATCGTTAGCTTGTACAATTATGTATGCTAATAAGAATGTGATTTGGTGACATGAAAGTATAGGAATCATGTCGAGAAGGACTCAAGCATGAAAGGCTAACGGGTCAAAAAGAGACAAGATAACGGACACGAACTCGGACGCACGAGGTAAGTGATTTCTGCAATCACTTCTTATGTTCGTTTAAGTTATAAGGCGTTTTAATTAACTAAGCATGATGGTGGAAGTCAATTATGTGTCGTAGTCTTTCGTCGTAAAGGATGGGATTAAAGTTGACCAAAATGCCCTTGATGGGTATTTTGGGCAAATGATCTTAATAAGTGGTTTAAGAACAAGTTATACGATTAGTTTAATGTTTTGGACAAGTATGGAAATGGGAAGTATGGTTTTGTTGTCATAAACCGTTTAATGCGCAAATACCCATAACAGGTCAAATAGTTAGAAAATGATAATAAGCCGATAGAGCGTAAGTTAAGAATTTCCGTAATCCGGATGTGGGATTTTAAGTTCATATGATAGAATGTGATTTTACAAGCATGTAGGAAGAAACGGGAGGTTAAAGCGGGATCTCATAGCCCAGGTAAGAATCCCACCTTAGGTTCCATTTAGGAACCTTAAAGCGGGATCCCATAGCCCAGGTAAGAATCCCACCTTAGGTTCCATTTAGGAACCTTAAAGCGGGATCCCATAGCCCAGGTAAGAATCCCACCTTAGGTTCCATTTAGGAACCTTAAATCGGGATCCCATACCCCAGCCAAGAATCCCACCTTAGGTTCCATTTAGGAACCTTAAAGCGGGATCCCACACCCCAGGCAAGAATCCCACCTTAGGTTCCATTTAGGAACCTTAAAGCGGGATCCCGTACCCCAGGTAAGAATTATTAATTTAATTCTCATTGGCAATCGCCCAATGATGTGGGAAAGGTTTGTATGCATGTAGATGTGTATGTATGTATGTGTAAAGATATGTACGAGGGTATGTATGTATGCAATGATGTGGGAAAGGTTTGTATGCATGTAGATGTGTATGTATGTATGTGTAAGGATATGTACGAGGGTATGTATGTATGCAATGATGTGGGAAAGGTTTGTATGCATGTAGATGTGTATGTATGTATGTATAAAGACATGTATGAGTGTATGCATGTATGAAATGATGTAGGAAGGGTTTGTATGTATGCAGATGTGTATGTATGTATGTATAAAGACATGTATGAGTGTATGCATGTACGTAATGATGTAGGAAGGGTTTGTATGCATGTAGATGTGTATGTATGTATGTATAAAGACATGTATGAGTGTATGCATGTATGAAATGATGTAGGAAGGGTTTGTATGTATGCAGATGTGTATGTATGTATGTATAAAGACATGTATGAGTGTATTGTCACGACCCCCGACCCACCCTGGACGGAATCGGGTGCCGCGAACAGTCCAGTGGTACCGGTGATTATTTTGAAAACGTTGCAGCGAAAATTTCCTCAGAACCGTGAGTTAGGAAAAATATCAGAGTTTAGAAACACCGGATTTTATTTTAATAAATAAATGGGATAAACCCATGTTTTATAATGGTAGCTTTAATAAAGATAAATTTTATTATATAAAACAATATTTCTAAAAATTTAATTAATAAAATAAGCCACTTCTGGATGCCTTTTTGTGCCGTATCCATCTCTTACTACAATTCTACTGTAATTACCTGAAAAGTGTTTAAAAAGGTTTTGTCAGCGGGAAATACTGAGTGAGTTCATTCATTTTACTAAAACGACCCGTTTGTTATAATATACAGTATTAAGAGAGATTACAATGTTTCTGATATCAAGCCAACTACCCACAGTACTTGTCACTCGAATCTTTACGGTGACTGTGGTCATATCACCATTGGCTGCCCCAATGAATGACGAATATCACTAATTAGGTTCGCCCACCTAACGTGATACTTTATAGGTACGCTCACCTAACAACAGTAATGTGCACACTACCCCACATACCGGCTGTAAATTGGTGATTACATAAACTTAATCACTGTAATTATAACTTTTAAAATATTTAAGAATTTATAAAGCAATTTGATAAAAAGAGAATGACTCACAAATAATCAGGCAGATTCATACGGACAAAGTTTAGTCTACAGATAAGCCTTTGATATATTGCAGATTTGTACAAGCAGAGCTTAGCCTATTACTTAGCCTTGGAACCTAATGCATACGAACTAGGTAGATAACTCAATACAGCATTTACGATAACTCACGAGATCAAATTCTCACAATGAATGTCAAAATGCAATACTTTGTCCATCGAATTAACGATGATCCATTGAATTAACAATGAACGACAAGGTATAATACTTTACCCGTCGAATTAACGATAATCCGTTGAATTAACAACGAACGATAAAGTATAATACTTTACCTATCGAATTAACGACAATCCGTCAAATTAATGACGAACGATAAAGTATAACCCTAATGTGGGCGGCACTTAAACATCCCTTGGATAGTTTAATCGATCGGACAATGAATCGTAAGAGCGATTAAGTTAATACCCTGTTCTGCAGCACCCCGCTATACTTAATTAGGGTTTCGTGTGTGTTAATTGAAGTAATTGAACGATATCTCAGCGTACGTTTGGAATTTGATCGTCGCTCAAATGTCAGATTTCAAGTGCCAAGGCCTGCTATTTATACACGAAATTGGACAAGCTTATGGACCGTAAGGCTGCCAATGTTGCGGTCCGTATGATAGCTTACGGTCCGTAAGGTTATCAAGGTTACGGTCCGTAAGGGACAGCAAATCACTATAGGGTAGCCACGCGTGGGAGTAGGCCTGCTGAGTCGACGATATATTAAAATTCAACTTCCTGAACACGCAATTATAGATAATTATTAAGTAGGGAATGCCCCCCCTGAGTTTTAGGGGCCCTAATCCTGATTCTGAAAATTATGAAATTTTTAGGGTTTGCACAGAATCACTTGGGTGTCTCAATTAGGGTTTCCTTTTGGTTAAATTAAAATAAGAAATATTATTTTAATGAGAGTTGTTTTATCAGGGGTCCGGGTTCATACTTACGGAACGTTTTTAGGATGTTTTTGTGTGAGTCGTTACATTCTACCCACCTTAATAAAAATCTCGTCCTCGAGATTTACTGGAATAAATAGGAATACTTTTTCTTCATCTCAGATTCCAGCTTCCAAGTGTATTTGGGTTATGATATTTCTTTTGGAATTATGTCACCTTTTAGTTAATAGTATTAGGGTAGATGACCCAGAATTGAAATATTAAATTTTATGAATATGAATTGTATAATAAATAGGATTCAATGGTTCAACTGAATTAGTTCAAGAAATCGATGATAAACGAATGAAATGAAATGATAAAATGTTCAAAGTGACTAGGTTCAAACCAAAAGATATATGATCAATAGATTCTTTAAAATGAATGTGAAGGACTTTTAGAATCAATAAAAATTCTTTGTCAAAAGAAAGCTTACTTTGATTGAGGAAGACGTAGAACTGACAGGTTCCAAATGAAATCAAAGCATGAAAATTGATTTGTCAAATATTTATGATATGAGAAATCAAAGTGTTGAAAGGAATGAATTGCAAAGATATATCAAAAGATAATAGAGTTAGTGTATTTTTTTTAAAGTTTCAAATTGTTTTAAATTGTGAAACATTGTGATAGTATACTTTTAATGACTATACTTTTCATACTATCTCCTAGAAATTGAAATATAATAAGAACAAATTATTTTGGTTTGACCAACCATTATACTTTTGTAAAGCAATTTGAATATATATATTATTTGTGTTCTTATCTGAACCGTATCTTATATATATCACCTATAAATATTATGTAATATATATATTTTATTTGTTATGCATTTTTACTATATGTAAATGGTCACCACTTTTAAATAAATATTATTTTAGTATTTTATCATACTATGTAAAATAATTATGTAAGATATATTACAAAATACCGTAATGAAGTCATTATGTTTACAAAATATTATTTTGTAAAAGAAATCATTATTATTTATAACGTTAAATAAGATTGGTAAAAATATTTATTATACAAAATATTTATACATATATTATACTTAGTGGGTCGATTCTATGGGATTACTTATTTGCCTTTGGAAATCATATAACTTTTGTGAATGTATTTACAAATGTTGTAAATAAGTGAAAACAGAGACTATTCTTATATAGTATAAGGTTCCCTTAACCCAGCGTAGTTGATGACTTTTGTATTATTCTTATATGGTTATTTTCTTGCTCGAGTGTTATGGTACATAGTTACCACAAAATATGTGATACATAATTTATTTATATAATTTTATTCGTCCCTCTAATTCTGGTATTGTTTTATGAAAATATATCTTTCTCCCATGTATATATATTTCCATATAAAATTAAAATTTACTAAATATGTATGGTGACTAGTCATTATCATGGTTGGATATTGGTTAATGCTGCCTTGTTTAAGCATAGGTGGCCAATCCATGCCTAACTAAGGCTAGGTTACCCAATATCTGTCCTTGACAATAATCCTAGTATTTTAAAATAATATTAACACTTATTATTATTAATATTTTCTTACTAATAATAAAACTGATATTAGTATTACATACTTAAATGGAAAAATTTCTAATAAAAATGGTGAAATTGGCCGTCCCCAGGATCGAACCCGGGTCTAGGCCACACCCTTTCGCGCTCTTAGCCAACCGAGCTAAGTGCCTAGTTTGTGAAAATTTCCATTTTGGTTAAATATAAGCACAATAAATTCGGTACTTTTTATTATAAGTCACTCACTTATTTTGACTAAGTATTTGCTTATCCTCCTTATGGTGACTAATAAGAATATAGTAATACTATTAGGTAATCACTTATGTAAGTTTCCAAAAATAATGTTTTTCGATTGAAGATGTTAAAGTAATAATTATCACGAAAGGCTAGATTGATATTTGTAAAAAATTCATTTAAGAGATATAAGATATATTAAAATATGACAGGAACTTGTGTATCATTATCTTATCACACGATTTGTGTTAAGATAACTTTTATAAATATTCGTATATGATATATATAAAATGAGATTAGTGCAAGTTTTAAATTTTATGAAAAAGTTAGTACAAGGTGACCGTGATCAAAGAAATGATTTTAGTGAAGTCGAAGACCAATTAGGCATTTTATAGTTCTAGAGAATTGAAGTGTTTGTTGGAGAATATGATAGCTTTAAATCCATCATATGGGAATTTGAAATGAGCAAGTTTAAATAACTGAAATCAGTTTAAACAAAACGAGTTTAAATAAGAAAGTTCGGACATGGTCATAATAGAAACCATGGATGCCAAAGAAAATTGAGTTTTTCAAAATTTTATTGACTTGGTATTCTGAGTCATTGTTTAGCAATAATGTGGTTTACCGTACCAAAATCAAGTCTAACTAAAGGATATTTGAGTTTGGATATAACGACAAATTAGTATGAATCCTTTTAGTGGAAATTTAGAAATTAAACGAACCATATGTGTAACAAACGGTGCATGTGTGGATTTACCAAGAAATGAAATGAATCAATATCCGCTACTATGAAATAAATCCTTCTGGTATGATGACCGTTAGGAAAAGTAGAAATGCGAAAGTCAACTTTTTATATGCAGAAGTCAGAATTTTCAACAAAAGAAATATAAGAACTTCTATCTGGAATTTCGAATGATAACCGTTATTTAAATGATATTATCAGGGAATGTCAAAAATAAAATGAAAATAGAGAATTTGCAAAAGTATATGACTCCTTTTTCAGTGCTAATACTTATGACTCTGATTAGACTGTGTACCGATGTTTTTGTGAAATCTTGTTCTAATATACCTTAGCGAAATTTTATGTTGGTTGTAGGATCATGTGATAAAGTGTTGTTTTTAGTTCTTCTACTGACAGAATTTTAACATTAGTGTCATTGTGCCCAATTTATATTTTCCAAAGATCTTGCCTCGAAAGTCGTGTGTGATATATTTTAACGTCTGCGGACTTATAATTAAATTTTCATGTGCATTAGCACAACTTTTCATACTTCTTACTTGCGTTAATAGTTTATGGTAACGTATTAGAAATTCTTTATACTTTCAATGGTATCCCAACTTAATGGGTTTTTATTATTATTATTATTATTGTCGCTCAAGTTATTAGGCAGATAATTAAACAAAATAATGTTTGATATCAGAAAAGAAATTCCTAATAAAGAATTCTAGACATAGATGCTTATGCTTTATTTCATATTGACTTTTTGGAATTTCTTATAGATATATCTATCTATATAATCACATATTTTACATGCTGAATTAAACATTTCATCTATCAGGTAATGTATTTAACAAATTCATTTTTCCAAAACCAGTCAAATATCTGATTATGATACTATTTAGGGAAATCTTGTCACTCGTGTGACATATTATATATTCCGTCTTATCCGATTCGCGCCGGAGCGGTAATTCCAATATATCCGAACAAACTGGAGAGTCTTATTACCTCATACCCAGTCTTGCCGGAGAAAATTTTCTATTTCCCATAAATAGTATCTTTTCAAAAAGTGCCTATCTTATTAGGGCTTTTATTCAGAATTAAGGAAATTTGTATTTCCATAACATATCTTATTATTATATTGATCACTACACGATTCCGGTGACAGTGTCAATTTGATCATTTTTCCAATTAGTGACTCAGGTCATATTACTGTTGATCATTCTTTCAACTAGTAATTCTGGACTTAGTTATCCCGTGATATTACTTTATCAAATATATTACTTATGGCACAAAACCATTTAACCCAGAGAATGACATATATCATTTTATTTCAAACTACTATAACTTATCAAATATAATATGTTAATTTACTTAAATAATTGTAATATCGTTATTTAATTTAAAAAAAAAAAATATAATCTCCGTATAGTAGAATATATTATACTGGACTATTTTATTAAGGGATACATTAATTAAATTTATTTTAAACATTTATTAACTTTATTAATGATTCAATGTTTAAAATAATATTAGTCATAGGCTATAGTTACTGATGCGTAGTTTCTATTGTGATTGTGGTTATGCTATTATTAGCTAACTTTCTATTAGAAAATATATATAACTTTAATTACTGTAATTATAACTGATAAATATTTTAGGATTTTGAAAAGTCTTTGTAATTATAATTGTATCACAAAAAGGTGATAAAACTATGAAAATAGAGTGGACTTACAAACTGTGAGAAAAGAAATGAACTTACCAAAATCCATCATATTTAGTTACACAAATACTTAGCTTATTGTGAAGCTAATATTAAGGCATCTTTTCTTAAGTTTGAGTCTAAATGCTACCAATTAACATCAATCCCCTAACTCTTTTATATAAATTTAGGTATTATTATTACAACACCTAAAGGCGTAAAGCAGTGGCTTTGCTTAGTGGCTTAATTAATAGCTCTGATACCACCTTCTGTCACGACCCCCGACCCACCCTGGACGGAATCGGGTGCCGCGAACAGTCCAGTGGTACCGGTGATTATTTTGAAAACGTTGCAGCGAAAATTTCCTCAGAACCGTGAGTTAGGAAAAATATCAGAGTTTAGAAACACCGGATTTTATTTTAATAAATAAATGGGATAAACCCATGTTTTATAATGGTAGCTTTAATAAAGATAAATTTTATTATATAAAACAATATTTCTAAAAATTTAATTAATAAAATAAGCCACTTCTGGATGCCTTTTTGTGCCGTATCCATCTCTTACTCCAATTCTACTGTAATTACCTGAAAAGTGTTTAAAAATGTTTTGTCAGCGGGAAATACTGAGTGAGTTCATTCATTTTACTAAAACGACCCGTTTGTTATAATATACAGTATTAAGAGAGATTACAATGTTTCTGATATCAAGCCAACTACCCACAGTACTTGTCACTCGAATCTTTACGGTGACTGTGGTCATATCACCATTGGCTGCCCCAATGAATGACGAATATCACTAATTAGGTTCGCCCACCTAACGTGATACTTTATAGGTACGCTCACCTAACAACAGTAATGTGCACACTACCCCACATACCGGCTGTAAATTGGTGATTACATAAACTTAATCACTGTAATTATAACTTTTAAAATATTTAAGAATTTATAAAGCAATTTGATAAAAAGAGAATGACTCACAAATAATCAGGCAGATTCATACGGACAAAGTTTAGTCTACAGATAAGCCTTTGATATATTGCAGATTTGTACAAGCAGAGCTTAGCCTATTACTTAGCCTTGGAACCTAATGCATACGAACTAGGTAGATAACTCAATACAGCATTTACGATAACTCACGAGATCAAATTCTCACAATGAATGTCAAAATGCAATACTTTGTCCATCGAATTAACGATGATCCATTGAATTAACAATGAACGACAAGGTATAATACTTTACCCATCGAATTAACGATAATCCGTTGAATTAACAACGAACGATAAAGTATAATACTTTACCTATCGAATTAACGACAATCCGTCAAATTAATGACGAACGATAAAGTATAACCCTAATGTGGGCGGCACTTAAACATCCCTTGGATAGTTTAATCGATCGGACAATGAATCGTAAGAGCGATTAAGTTAATACCCTGTTCTGCAGCACCCCGCTATACTTAATTAGGGTTTCGTGTGTGTTAATTGAAGTAATTGAACGATATCTCAGCGTACGTTTGGAATTTGATCGTCGCTCAAATGTCAGATTTCAAGTGCCAAGGCCTGCTATTTATACACGAAATTGGACAAGCTTACGGACCGTAAGGCTGCCAATGTTGCGGTCCGTATGATAGCTTACGGTCCGTAAGGTTATCAAGGTTACGGTCCGTAAGGGACAGCAAATCACTATAGGGTAGCCACGCGTGGGAGTAGGCCTGCTGAGTCGACGATATATTAAAATTCAACTTCCTGAACACGCAATTATAGATAATTATTAAGTAGGGAATGCCCCCCCTGAGTTTTAGGGGCCCTAATCCTGATTCTGAAAATTATGAAATTTTTAGGGTTTGCACAGAATCACTTGGGTGTCTCAATTAGGGTTTCCTTTTGGTTAAATTAAAATAAGAAATATTATTTTAATGAGAGTTGTTTTATCAGGGGTCCGGGTTCATACTTACAGAACGTTTTTAGGATGTTTTTGTGTGAGTCGTTACATGTATGCATGTACGTAATGATGTAGGAAGGGTTTGTATGCATGTAGATGTGTATGTATGTATGTATAAAGACATGTATGAGTGTATGCATGTATGAAATGATGTAGGAAGGGTTTGTATGTATGCAGATGTGTATGTATGTATGTATAAAGACATGTATGAGTGTATGTATGTATAAAGACATGTATGAGTGTATGCATGTATGTAATGATGTAGGAAGGGTTTGTATGTATGCAGATGTGTATGTATGTATGTATAAAGACCAGCATGAGTGTATGCATGTATGTAAAGTTGTAGGAAAGATATGTACGTATGTAGATGTGTATGTATGTACGTATGTAAGTACGTATGTATGCATGATTTAGACACGTTGAGGGTTAACGTTATTAATGGTGTACCTCGAGAATGAAAAGTAATGCAGGTACATTATTGAAGCCTCACCAGGAAATGGATGTGCAGATGAAATGCTTAAAGCTTAGTAGATGACGAAGTGTGAAGTGTACGCGAATGAACTTTGTTTCTTTAATGTGTGCTAATGTTATGAATGTATGTGGTAAATGAAGGTTGTACGGATAATGAGCGATTATCACAAGGATTAGGGATTGAAGACCGAGTCACTAGAGAGATTGTACGGGGACGTTGAATGCAAAATGTAGTAAACGTAAGCTATGTTTTAATTAATAAATAAGAGGATGACGGATTTATGAATAAGAATTATGTTAAAGTTAAATTTTAAATAAGTTGAGGTATTTATAATGAAAGAAATTTTATGGTTCGTGTTTCCGCTGCGACTTTTGCCATGTAGTATTTAGGGTGTAACAAGTTGGTATCAGAGCCCTGGTTTGAGAGAATCAAGTGTAAGAAGGTAAGTGCTTGAACTCAAACCTGTGTGCTCTTGTGATAAGAAACCCGTACAATCCAAGACTCGGTCAAGATCCAAAGGTAAAAGAGAATGTAAGTATGTACTTATGTATACGCATAAAGAAACTGACGGTTTTGTATATGCAAGGTAAGTATAAGCGTTTTAAGAGGATGATCCGCGAGTGCGGTCAAGTACCGACACCAAGGCATGAAATAAGATAAAGTTGAACTCAGGTACGTAACTTCAATATGTCGGTATATGAAATGGTAAAATGCATTAAGGGAAGAAAAATGCTAAATGAAGGACCATGATGGTATAGTAAACATGTTTTGAAAAATGATACACGTGCCGAAACCTAATTCTTCGGACATAAGGTGACAATTACACGAAGACATGAAACTAGTATGTGGATTGTGTACCTGGCCAGTACACGTGAAGCATATGACGTTCGTGGGACCGTGATAATTAATACAGGTATGTCCGTTAGAATTAAGTAGTAGGTGGACGTGAGGGTGAAGAGAAATGTAAGACTCTCAAGAATGAGAGTATCAAATGCTATGTTAGAATCCGCGAGACGGATTCGAAATATGAAATGCTATGCTAGAATCCGCGAGACGGATTCGAAACATGAAATGCTATGCTAGAATCCGCGAGACGGATTCGAAACATGAAATTCTATGCTAGAATCCGCGAGACGGATTCGAAACATGAAATGCTATGCTAGAATCCGCGAGACGGATTCGAAACATGAAATGCTATGCTAGAATCCGCGAGACGGATTCGAAACATGAAATGCTATGCTAGGATCCGCGAGACGGATTCGAAACATGAAATGCAATGCTTGAACCCGCGAGACGGATTCAAGGGACGAAAAGCGTATATGCAATGTTTGAATCCGCGAGACGGATTCAAAGAATGAAAGATATGAATGCAATGCTTGAATCCGCGAGACGGATTCAAGGGATGAAAAGTGTATATGCAATGTTTGAATCCGCAAGACGGATTCAAAGAATGAAAGGCGTAAATGCAATGTTTGAATCCGCGAGACGGATTCAAAACATAGAAGGTACGAAAGGTATGAATAATGTGTTCGAATCCGCGAAACGGATTTAAGATATAAAAGATGGAACTAGTCTACATAAGAAGAAGTCAATAGCTTGACCATGTATGCGTCAAACAAGTCATAAAAGTAATGTAAAGCAAAAGAACAAAAGAATGATAGGAATGAAAATATCCGAATGTGCAAGTAACGTGAGGATATGTATGGTACAAAAGATTATAGAAACGTAGAATGATGTTAGCTACGGAGTTAAGCACGTAGGTGTGACTATGAAATGGTAGTTTTGTTGTGATAACAAAACAAGGGTTAAATGTTATGCAATGCGTCTATAGAATGAAATCTTAAAGGATGAGATGAAGGTATTTAATCTGTTATAAAATGATCATATGAGTGTAAGCATTATTATAAGTTTGAATAAGAATGTATATTAACCTGTTTTAACGGGTCAAAGGAAATGAGAATGTTATATGAAAGTATGCTATGGAAAGTACAACCTTGTTAAGAAGAAAAAGCCAATTGCATGAATAATTATGAAATGAGTTAGGATGATTACTTATGTATGTGATGAGAGTGTTAAGTCAAACATACATGTGTGTGTGTGTAACAGGAAATGAGAAAGGTTTCGGGGACGAAACCTTATTTAAGGGGGGTAGACTTGTAACACCCCAAAACCCGAATGTTTATATTCGTTAAATGTTATGATGTGGTGCATCAAGAAATGAATGACTGGGTTATTTAACCAAGTTAACAAAAGGGTAAAAATAATGAAAAGAAAGAAAGTTGTGCCCATTTATAATTAGTGGCAACTTGAGGGGTTAAAGTGGGTTAAGTTGAAAGTTGATTTAACAAATAAAGATTTACACACACAAACACACACACGATCGTGTGTTCTAGAGAGAGCAGGAGCTCTCATGAAGTCAAAACCCTAACTCCCTCTAATCCATCAAATTGGAAGGGTAAATGAAGCTCAAATTCAGAACCGAACACGAATTTGTGATCACCTACACTAGGGGATCATAAGGTATGTCTTAGATTCTAGATTGGTGATTACCCACGAAGTGGGTTATGTTGTAGATCATGAATTGGTATGAAATTGAGCATGAGGATATGTTAGAATCATCATGTAGAACATGGATTATGCATGGTTTAGATTAATTTGATGTTTAGAGACGAAACCCATTAGTTATGGTAAGAATAATGACTTGAATCATCATCCATGTCTAATTCTTGTTGCATGTTGTTTGTATTATGTGGGTATGATGAATTCTTGTTAGATGAATTGAAAGAAATATGGTGTTCATATGCTTGATGCTATGTATGAAGGATAAATGCTAATTAGTGGGAGGATTGGATGAATTATGTATAAGATTAGAAGAATATGCATAAATTAGTTGTACATGGTGCTAAGATAGTGGTACGCACACCAAGTGTTTGATGAAATGCCTAGGTGAGCTTAATAGATGAAATTGTATGTAAGTAAAAGATGATATGTATATAGTGATGTCCGTATAGTCGATTATAATGTCACGGGTATATAATGATAAGTCAAAAGTTAAAGTAAATGGACCGTTGACTTCTAAAAGTCAACTGTCATGTTGTCATAATTGTAAGACTAAAGTAAGTTATATGATGCGTGTTAGACGTATGTGTGTCTAATGCGATGACATTACGGATTCCACGAGTTGGAAATGATATGAATTTGGTTACATGTATTATGCTTGTTAGAAGTGACTATGAACGTCAAATATGAATTATACGATCGATATGATCGTTAGCTTGTACAATTATGTATGCTAATAAGAATGTGATTTGGTGACATGAAAGTATAGGAATCATGTCGAGAAGGACTCAAGCATGAAAGGCTAACGGGTCAAAAAGAGACAAGATAACGGACACGAACTCGGACGCACGAGGTAAGTGATTTCTGCAATCACTTCTTATGTTCGTTTAAGTTATAAGGCGTTTTAATTAACTAAGCATGATGGTGGAAGTCAATTATGTGTCGTAGTCTTTCGTCGTAAAGGATGGGATTAAAGTTGACCAAAATGCCCTTGATGGGTATTTTGGGCAAATGATCTTAATAAGTGGTTTAAGAACAAGTTATACGATTAGTTTAATGTTTTGGACAAGTATGGAAATGGGAAGTATGGTTTTGTTGTCATAAACCGTTTAATGCGCAAATACCCATAACGGGTCAAATAGTTAGAAAATGATAATAAGCCGATAGAGCGTAAGTTAAGAATTTCCGTAATCCGGATGTGGGATTTTAAGTTCATATGATAGAATGTGAATTTACAAGCATGTAGGAAGAAACGGGAGGTTAAAGCGGGATCCCATAGCCCAGGTAAGAATCCCACCTTAGGTTCCATTTAGGAACCTTAAAGCGGGATCCCATAGCCCAGGTAAGAATCCCACCTTAGGTTCCATTTAGGAACCTTAAATCGGGATCCCATACCCCAGCCAAGAATCCCACCTTAGGTTCCATTTAGGAACCTTAAAGCGGGATCCCACACCCCAGGCAAGAATCCCACCTTAGGTTCCATTTAGGAACCTTAAAGCGGGATCCCGTACCCCAGGTAAGAATTATTAATTTAATTCTCATTGGCAATCGCCCAATGATGTGGGAAAGGTTTGTATGCATGTAGATGTGTATGTATGTATGTGTAAAGATATGTACGAGGGTATGTATGTATGCAATGATGTGGGAAAGGTTTGTATGCATGTAGATGTGTATGTATGTATGTGTAAGGATATGTACGAGGGTATGTATGTATGCAATGATGTGGGAAAGGTTTGTATGCATGTAGATGTGTATGTATGTATGTATAAAGACATGTATGAGTGTATGCATGTATGAAATGATGTAGGAAGGGTTTGTATGTATGCAGATGTGTATGTATGTATGTATAAAGACATGTATGAGTGTATGCATGTACGTAATGATGTAGGAAGGGTTTGTATGCATGTAGATGTGTATGTATGTATGTATAAAGACATGTATGAGTGTATGCATGTATGAAATGATGTAGGAAGGGTTTGTATGTATGCAGATGTGTATGTATGTATGTATAAAGACATGTATGAGTGTATGCATGTACGTAATGATGTAGGAAGGGTTTGTATGCATGTAGATGTGTATGTATGTATGTATAAAGACATGTATGAGTGTATGCATGTATGAAATGATGTAGGAAGGGTTTGTATGTATGCAGATGTGTATGTATGTATAAAGACATGTATGAGTGTATGCATGTATGTAATGATGTAGGAAGGGTTTGTATGTATGCAGATGTGTATGTATGTATGTATAAAGACCAGCATGAGTGTATGCATGTATGTAAAGTTGTAGGAAAGATATGTACGTATGTAGATGTGTATGTATGTACGTATGTAAGTACGTATGTATGCATGATTTAGACACGTTGAGGGTTAACGTTATTAATGGTGTACCTCGAGAATGAAAAGTAATGCAGGTACATTATTGAAGCCTCACCAGGAAATGGATGTGCAGATGAAATGCTTAAAGCTTAGTAGATGACGAAGTGTGAAGTGTACGCGAATGAACTTTGTTTCTTTAATGTGTGCTAATGTTATGAATGTATGTGGTAAATGTAGGTTGTACGGATAATGAGCGATTATCACAAGGATTAGGGATTGAAGACCGAGTCACTAGAGAGATTGTACGGGGACGTTGAATGCAAAATGTAGTAAACGTAAGCTATGTTTTAATTAATAAATAAGAGGATGACGGATTTATGAATAAGAATTATGTTAAAGTTAAATTTTAAATAAGTTGAGGTATTTATAATGAAAGAAATTTTATGGTTCGTGTTTCCGCTGCGACTTTTGCCATGTAGTATTTAGGGTGTAACATCGAGTTATATGCTTACAGGAATAGATATCCAATGGATACCCGCATCGTTCTTAATTAGCAATTATAAAGCAAGGTATTAAAACCGGGTAATAACTTGAAGTTCTATGAGAGTTAGGCAAAGTAAAAAGGACATTCGGTTACCTTAAAAGGTAAACCGAAGGATTTAAATTATAGATAGAGTGTTTTGAAAACAAGATTTGGTTAAAAATGAGATTTTAGGCATGCATGGCTTAAACAAGCCCTTCGTTGTAAAAGAAGGGTTAAAAATGGCCAAAACACCCTTGTAAGAAAAATTAAGCAAACAACCCTTAGAAGTCGCTTGAAAACGAGTTTTATAATCAAGTCAATACTTAGAATAAGTATAAAAGCGAAAGATGTAAATCCTTGGTCAAAAGACTCTATACGAGTCTTTGCCGTAAAATGATAATCCGATGGGTAAAACTCGGATTATATTGATCGCCACATTAAACCCATCACAAATATAGTTGTGATGGAAGATCATTTGATAAATAATGTGGAAATAAGATGCTAGAAATAAATGAGTGTGAAATATTGCGTAAAAGTGCTTAAATGCCCTTAACGGGTCAATTAAACATCTAAGTAAAAACGGGTTAAGAATGTATATATAAACCCGTGATTTGAATCTAATATGATAAGCAACATGGAAATGATGAGAATTTAGAATCAAACAACATGTTTGTTTAATAAAATCACGAACGGGTCAAAATTTGGTAAAAAGGGTAATAAGCCGAAGACTTAAAGTCTTAAACTTTGTTAATCCGGATGTTGGATTTTAACTCCATATGATGGAGGATCAAATTACAATCACGTAGGAAGAAACGATAGGTCAAACGGACAAGCGGATTAAAAGTTATGAAGGTTTACGTTTAGAGAACGGCAAACTTGGAAAGACCTGCAGAGGCCACCGTAAGTTACGGTAGCTACCGTAACTTACGGTAGCCTAAAAGTCTTTACGCCATAAACCCCCTGCTTTACGGTGGGAGAATAAACATTCAGGGGCTACCGTAAATTACGGTAGCCATCGTAATTTACGGTAGACCCTACAATTTAATGTATTTTATTCAGTTTCGCTCCCGGACTCGTTTAGACATGTTTTAAACTCCGTATGACTAAAGCATTTCATGTTTATGAAATGTAGGTACATTTTGGATGCCGGAAGACGATCAAGCTCAACGAAGAACCGAACACAATAAAGATTCATGCTTCCGCACATTGCCTCGTCGTAAATTTAAACGACGAATCCGATCACGTTATGTTGAATAACTTATGATTTGTAAAAGTTTTAATAAACCCGTATTTTTATAGTATGTGTAGTCTTAACTATACATCTAACTGTTAGTATTTACATGTAAAACCGTTAAATAGTAACTAGGGTGTTACAATGTGGTGGCGGTGGTGGTGGAGGTGGTGGCGGAGACGTGGTGGCGGAGATGGTGGCGGAGATGTGTGGTGGTGTAGGTGATGCAGGTCTGTGGGCAGGAGAAGAGGTGAGAAGAGGTCCGCAGACTTAAGGCCATGTCTGCGTGGGGAAGAGGTAAGTAGACGTTTTTGGTCTGCAGATCTTCCGGAAAACAAACAAGCTGCAGAGTTCAAACATCTGCGCGGCGCAGACATAAGTGGCCAGAAGTACTTCTGGCCAAAAAAACAAACACCACCTAAGTTTGTTGAATTGCTCGGATTATACATATTCATTAAAAAGTCCAAAAGGTGTATCTAAAACCGTTAGCAGTGGTGGTGAATTTTTCACCACGAAGATTCGTATAAATAAATTTAACAAACGAATACAGAATACTTATACCGATGATCAAACCCCGCATCTATAACTAACATAAGATTAATACCAACCTAACATTTGTTGAGCTTACTCCACATTTGTTTCCCGTCTTTTCATATTGAAATTTGGACTTTCCAACTATTTAATCAACTTCAAGCAAGTACCCTATCAAAATATAAATTTAAACAAACTAGGTTTAAAGAGGTTAGCCGCGTTGCGGCGAAGTTCTTTTGTTATTTAGTCTGTGTTTACATGTGTTTTGAAATGACTACAAGCGTGTTGCGAATGGAACTGCTGACAAGAATAAAAATAAAATGTAGAAAAAAACACTAAAAGATAACCGAAAGAAAATCAACCAAAAAAATTGTATGGTAACGATGTTGTTCGTATGAAACCCGTGCTCAGAGATGAGCAAATTGTTCTGGGTACCGGTACCAAATTTGCCGAACCGAAAGATCTTAAGTACCAATTCGGTACCGACTTTTGGCATTCCTGGTACCGGTTCACTACTGTTTTTTACCTTCATATACCGGTATCGTAACCGGGATTTTTGGTATCAGTACCGATTCTGTATCGGTTGGCACCGAGCTCATCCCTACCCCTTAAACTAAAAAAAGAAAAAAATAAAAGTTGAAAAAAAATCATTAAAAAAAGTTATAAGATATCGTTGTTCGTACGGTAATCGTGATCAGGGATGAGCAAATGGTACCGGGTAACAGCACTGAATTTTCCAAACCAAAAGATTTTCAATATCAATTCGGCACCAACTTTTGACGTTTTCTGTATTAGTGCCGGATTTTACCTTCATGTACTGATACCAAACAGGACCGTCCCAGTATTTTTTATACCAATACTGGTTCGATACCAGTTGACATCAAGCTTATCCCAACCCCTTATATGAAAAAAAGATTAAAGTTAAAAAGTAAAGAAAATAACTATTATTATAATACTAAAATAATAAAAGTATTAAAAAAACTATATATCTTTCTATACTAATAAACAAAAATCTTTTTTTTATACGTGTCACTCTCTGGTGCTTTCTCACCTTATTTTCCTATTTAACTCTCACATTAAATAATAATAATAATTTAAAAAAAATACTAGATAAGAATAAATATTTAGATAAGGATAAACGTTTGTTTTTATTATGAGCATATTAAATAATAATAATTTTAAACAAAAAATTAATTAAGAATAAATGTGAATGAAATTATGGTAGATTAGGAATCAAATGTTCCCGTTTGATATATACTTAATAATTGTATTATTGTTTTTTTTTTCACTAGAATTAAATTATTATTCTAGGTCGGTCATATGCTTCTATCAAATTGTAATTGTTTTTAAACGCATCACTATAATGGTAGGCATATGCTTCTAAATTGTAAACTTTAAACCCATCATTTTTAGATATAAAGAACATCACTATAATTGTAAACTTGAACCCGTGATTTGTCGCACATTGCATCAACATGTATAAAGATAAATCTTCACGATTGTATGTGTTAACATATGACATTATATTTTACACAACACGTGCATTATACGAGTTTTTTTAAAGATATATCTTTTTATTATTTATTATATAAAATTAAATTTATGCAAAATAAAATTAACAAAGTAAAATGTTATAATAATTAAATAGTATATCAATGTTCATTTGTTAAATGATAAATCTTTATGACTATTTATGTTAACATATGACATTATATTTTTTCAGCGCGTGCAATATACGAGTTTTTTAAAGATATATATTTTTATTATCTATTATATAAAACTATGCAATCCGTGTAATACACGGGGTTATAACCTAGTTATTATAATATTAAAATCACTATTCATTTCATTTCCTTTATTAATATATAGTGATAATGATAGAGAGATCTCAAAAAAATTAGATATATGTATAAAAATTGTAAGAAAAATCACATATCTCCTGGACACTTTCTAATTCATACCTAGATGAACGACTTTGAAAATTAAAGTTAACGACATAAAGATCTCAAAAACTTTAGATTTATGTACATAAAATCGTATGAAAATCATATATCTTCTCGACCCTTTCTTATTCATATGTAGATGATCATGTTTGAAAATTAAAGCAACCTATATGTGGAATTTCCACCTATTATTTTTATTATTGTTATTTTATTTTTTTTGCAGTTTTTAATATTGATTAAACTTTTCTTTTTTGTTTTGTTTTTCCTTCCTTGATAAACCTTCACACATTCTCTAACTTTATCCACAACATTTCAACAAAATGACAATAAAGTTATGAGCATGGCGTCTAAAGTGAAAATAGCTTACATCTTTTGTTTCAATACCTCAACTTTTGACCAAGCAATTAATATTTAGCTAGAGCGATAATGTTACGTATAGGAGTCATGTAAGAACAGTTCAAAATTCTCTTTTTTTATTGGTCACAATTTCTATCAATATAGTGGACTTTTAAACTCAAATAATCACGTATGACAATGTCCAACAATCGCAAGTTAAAGATATTCACCACGTAAATATCTTTCACGTCGTGCAACGTTTTGTTCTATCTAGGTATTTAAAGATGTTGAATTTATCATGTCAAACACCTTCGTGGTGTATTAATTATAGGGAAAATCACGAAAATGACCATTGATCTTACTACTAAACCAAAAAGAACATTGAACGCATCTAAGGGTACCACGTTCACGAAAAACGATGCAATTTTTACGTCTGGGCAAGATGCAAAAAGCTTACCCAATAGCAACGAGCCATGTGTCGGGAATCCAACAATGCGTCTGACAGACGCATTGGCGCCACCTTTCGTAGTCTTGCGTCTGAGGCGTGACGGCTCAAGCGGCTGTGACGCAATGGTTAGATAGGTATTGTCACCTTTTTTGACTCAAAGTATAGGGTACAGACGCCTGTAGAGGATACAAACGCCTAGGTCTTATTTTTTGACGTAATCTTTTTGTCTGTACACGATTCGTTACACCTGACGGATTCCTATACTACACTGACGCAAAAGGGCAAATTTGACGCATTCCCCCTTATTTTGACGCAAAAATATCCTCCCAAATGTAAGAATACCCCGTGAATGCCAAATCGATACCGTACACATCCTTTTATAGACGCACGGTTTTTTTACGTGAAGTTTTTTTTTTAATATAAAGACCAATCGACAATCGTATTTACTTATTTCCCAATTTTCTAGGAGTTAATTGCTCGGATAGTCCTTGTGGTTTTTCATTTTTTCATGTTTAGTCCCCACCTTTTCAAAATAGCATGTTTGCTCTCTGTGGTCTAACAAATTGTTACTCGGATGGTCCTTACACTAAATGGCTGTTAAATTTTTCAGTTAAGTGTATGTAAAATGACAAAAATACCCATACCCTAATAATATATATCAAATAGGCCCCACCATTTTTATTTAAATATAATATACTTAACACCTATCCTACCCTACCCCGCCCCAACCCAACCCGTACCCCGCCCCAACCCAACCCGTACCCCGCCCCAACCCGTCTTCTTCATCCATTTACCATCACCACCACCAAACGACCACCATCGAGGTGTACAAATCGGTTTTTTTCAAAAACCGGTTTTGGTTATTGACCGAACCGGTTTTTTTCATCTAAAATGAAAACCGGTTTTTTTAATAACCGGTTTCGGTTACTAACCGGTTTTTCAAGTCCAAAACAATAACCGGTGTAACCGGTTGGGATCGGTTTTTAACCGGTTTTTGCTCAAAAAAATCAGTTTTTAGCCGCTTTAACCGGTTTTTTAAAACCGGTTTCGGTTATTAACCGGTTTTTCATACCAAGAATCCTAACCGGTCTATAACCGGCGGTTCGGTTATAAAACTGGTTCGGTTATAAAAAAACCTGTTAAAAAAAAAACCGGTTTCGGTTTTTTCCCGGTTTCGGTTCTAAAACCGCTTTTTTTGTACACCTCTAGACCACCATCCATCCATTTGCAAAGCTGGTGCTTCCTTGAGTGAAGTAATGCAAATGTCAAAACCAACAAGGAACCAAGAGATTTGGTCAAAACTCAATTTATACGAAATATCTAACAGTAGTCAAAGGGCTCGATGCAATAGTTTTGGTATGTGCTTCAGAAAGCCAGCCGTAAATAAACTTTCACAAGCCCAAAAAGGTAGCAGCCCAGCCCAAATAACAAGCCCAAGTTGTAACCCAAAAGCCCAAATCCTAAAACAATAAAACAAAACCTTCCTGTCTGCGCCTCCGTTCTCCTGAACGTTGCAGCTGCTTCTGCTTTCACCATCTGTTTGTTGTTCTATTAGCTATAAACAACATGGGTTCAAAGAGAAAAGGTTTATTCTTCATTCTAATTTCTTCAATTTCATTGAATTTCTTTATTTGTGCTGCCAAACAAGATCAAGAAACTGATTCTTGTTATACTTTTATGTTAATTACAGACAAAAAATCCAAGAAACATCCGGTTAAAGATGAACAGATTGAAGATAGTTTAGAGGAAGCACCTGTAAAGTCTGTGGAAAGTGTTAAAGGGCATAAAAATCAGTTACAAAGGCTGTCAGAAAAGGTGAGCACAATGGCTTAAACCCTAAACCCTAAGTGCAAGAATGTTAGATGAATGATATAAAGACTTGATTTTTATCACTTTTTTGCACATACCCTTTTTAGGATAGACAATTTTGTTGAAGAACATTGTTAAAAAAGTTTCAAATTTTGTCACTTGTTATGAGTTTTGGAAGACATCTAGTAACAGACATTTTTTATGATTGACATTTCTAAAGTTAATATATCTTTGTGGCTTAAACCATAAACCCCAAGTGCTATGCAGTTAATATGCGGTAAAATATCGGATATCTATTTGAAATATAGGTTATCTCGGTGAGATATCGGTAATTTTAATATAATGTAGAATTTATATATATAGCAATTTAACACCAATAATTCAGTGATATATCAGTTATATCGGTCAAATATCGGTGATATATCGGTCAATATCGCTGATAATATCGGTACCGATATTTGACACTGATATTTTACTAAGGGACTGTTATGACCGATATAATCGATATATCACCGATATTAACTGCATAGCCTAAGTGCAAGACTGTAAGACGAATGCTATAAAGATTTGATTTTTATCACTTTTAGCACATACCCTTTTTAGGATAGACAATTTTGTTGAAGAACATTGTTAAAAAGTTTCAAATTTTGTCACTTGATATGGGTTTTGGAAGACATCTAGTAACATACATTTCTTATGATTGAAATTTCTAAAATTAATATATCTGTGTGGCTTAAACCCTAAGTGCAAGACTGTACGATGAATATTCTCAAGAATTGTTTTTTAATCAGTTTTAGCACAAACTCCTTTTAGGATTAATAATTCGTAGAAGAACATGTTAAATGTTTCAAATTGTGCGACTTGTTATCGTTTTTTGAAACCCTCTAGTAACAGACATTTTTTATGATTGAAATTTCTGAAATCAATAATTGTATTTTTCAGAAAATATATATGTTGGCTTAAACCCTAAACGCTAAGTGCTAGACTGTAGGATGAATGTTATCAAGAATTGTTATTTTAATCACTTTTAGCACAACCCCTTTTATAGGTTTAAAAATGTGTAGAAAATTGTTAAAATTTTCATTTTTTATCACTTCTTATGGGTTTTGGAAGCCCTCTAGTAATATGCATTTTTTGTTATTGAAATATTAAAAATCAAGTTACATATGGTCTTAATAATCTGTCAGAAAATGTTATTTTGGAGGTTATTCCTTTATAGGGTTGATTGAAATATTTGATATCTTAATTTTACATTTTGGTTTGTACAGGATCCGGAGTTTTACGAATTTTTGAAGGAACACGACAAAGCGCTTTTGGAGTTTGATGATGAGGATGATGTAAGTTAAATATACGGAGCTTCTATATCACATTAGTTTAATTTATTCTTTTATGTTCAATGCTTCAAATGT
This sequence comes from Helianthus tuberosus, assembly GCA_030545235.1. Classification (NCBI taxonomy): domain Eukaryota; kingdom Viridiplantae; phylum Streptophyta; class Magnoliopsida; order Asterales; family Asteraceae; genus Helianthus; species Helianthus tuberosus. The sequence goes on from CM060362.1 coordinate 11,873,611, forward strand.
TGTATTTCTTTTAGTGTCATATCAGAAATATGGTTTTTATTTTCTGTATGTATTATTGTTAATTTGTTTTGATTACGCCTTTTGTATTTGTAAATGATCATGTGTAGGAAGATGCCGAAACTGACATGGATGATGGTGAAGAGCCACAAGAAGGTGAAGATGAAGAAAACGAACCAATGGATCACACTGACGGTGTATCAAAAAAAGAAAACATAAAAACAATAACAAGCGAAATGGTGGACTCGTGGTGTAAAGCAATTCGCGAAGAACGTAGAATCGGTGCAATTCGTAACATAATGAGAGCGTTTAGGATCGCTTGTCATTGCGGTGACGATGACAACGAGTCAAAGTTGACGTCGATGTCATTTCCCGTCTTCAATAAAATATTGTTGTTTGTATTAAGTGAAATGGATGGAATTCTTCGAACACTCTTGAAGCTTCCACTTTCCGGAGGAAAAAAGGAAATGATTCTCGATTTGATGAACACGCGCGCATGGAAAAATTACAATCATTTAGTGAAGGCGTATCTTGGTAATGCGCTTCATGTTTTGAATCAAATGACCGACACCGATATGATTGCTTTTACGTTAAGACGTTTAAAGTTTTCGTCTTTATTTCTTGCCGCTTTTCCAAGTCTACTAAGAAAGTATATAAAGGTATGCTTCATGTTTGTAATTTTGTATATTCTTTTGATTGTATTTTATATACCAGTCATTTATGAAAAGGATATTGGATTTAAATAACTCCAATTTTCACCAATTGGTCGATAGCACTCCCAATTTTCAGTTTGTACCACACCACTCCCAACTTTCACCTTATTTTCTTCTACCACTCCCAAACTAACTGAACCCTAACCCAGTTATTTTTTTTGCTGACATGGCACTTTGTTTAGTGACGTGACATCTGACGTGGTCATTTTTTGCTGTCGTGGCATCTGATGTGGCATTTATTTAGTGATATGGCATCTAACGTGGCTTTTTTATGATGTGGCACTTGTTTAGTGACGTGGCATCTAACGTCAACTAACTAAGTTGAAAGTTAGGAGTGGTGTGGTACAAATTGAAAGTGGGGACTGTTATCGGCTAGTTGGGGAAAGTTAGGGTTATTTAAATCCAATATCCCCTTATGAAATGCGTAAAATAGACAAAAGCATCAGCGGGTCACGTACCCAAACCAGCCCATTTTGACTTTATGTTTGAAAATACTTATTTTTGACCCGCCATCAAATCAACCCGTTTGCCATCTCTACTGTTATTATTCTATTAACCTTTTGTTTTTTTCTACTATAATTTTTAGGTTGTTCTTCATTTTTGGGGTACGGGTGGAGGTGCTTTACCAATAGTTTCTTTACTGTTTCTAAGAGACATATGCGTTCGGCTTGGGTCCGATTGTGTAGATGAGTGTTTTAAAGGAATATACAAAGCTTATGTCTTGAACTGCCATTTTGTAAATGCAACTAAACTTCAACACGTACAATTTCTTGGAAATTGTGTCAATGAGCTTTTTAGGGTGGATCTTCCATCTGCGTATCAACATGCATTCGTTTTTATACGCCAATTAGCTATGATCTTACGTGAGGCATATGCCACCAAAAGAAAGGTATCCTTATTTTTCATTTTATTATCTTTTCTTTATATATCCCATACACTCAAAAGAGCTGATTATCTGTCTAGAGTAAAATGCCATTTTCGTCCCTTAGGTTTGGCCAGTTTTGCGACTTTGGTCCAAGGGTTTGTTTTTCCGCATCTAGATAAAAAAGGTTTGAAATTTTGCCATGTTCATCCAGTTCGTTAACTCCATCCATTTCCTCCGTTAAGTCAGGGGTATCTTCATTTTTTTGTCAACATAAAGGGCAATTCTGTCTTTTTCATTTTATGTACACGCATTTAGCATAATGTACAGGTTTACTAAATAAAAAAACAAAAATAATATAGGTAGAAAGACGAAAATACCTCTAACTTAACATAGAAAAATGGATGGAGTTAACGAGCCGGATGAAAATGGCAAGATTTCAAACCTTTTGGAGCCAGATGTGGAAAAACAAACCTTCGGACAACAGTCGCAAAACTGGCCAAACCTTAGGGATGAAAATGGCATTTTACTCATCTGTTTATTACTTTTTTTAAAAATAAATCACTTCCAAACATTCGTAGAAATCAAATGTTCTTATCTTTGCCATCTTTTTTAACAGGAAATATTCAGAAAAGTGTATGAATGGAAGTTTATGAATTGCCTTCAGCTTTGGACCGGGGCCATATGCACATACGGTTTAGAAGCTGATTTTAAACCGCTTGCGTATCCATTAACTCAAATAATTTCGGGCGTTGTTCGATTGGTCCCAACTGCACGATATCTTCCCCTCAGATTACGGTGCATTAGGATGCTAAATCAGATTGCTGCTGCTACAAATACTTTTATTCCCGTTGCTGTGCTTCTTACAGACATGCTCGATATGAAAGAGTTGCATAAACCGCCTACTGGCGGTGTTGGGCAAGCCGTTGACTTGCGCTCTATTTTAAGGGTACCCTTTTGACTTTTTTATTAATTTGATTTTTTTAGGGCTGCAAAGGAACCGAGCTTGTTCTTTTTGTTAAAGAATATATGTCTTCACAAAGTGTTTGTGAACATTTACCAAACGAGAATTTTTGTTCGTGTACGTTCGTTAAGGAAATGAACGTGTTCGTATATTAATTTTAGGTAACAAATGCAAACGAACGTATGAAAACTTACCGAACGAGATTTTCCGTTCGTGTTCATTCGTTAAGGAAATGAACGTGTTGGTGTTCGTTTGTTAATTTTAGGTAACAAATGGAAACAAAGTAACACAAAAATATATAATAAACTGATACTTATTTAATATTTTATATATCTGAATTTTGAAGTATCTAAATAAAATATGAAAATTAAAAACACTAATGAACTATCGAACATAAACGAGCACGTTACCGAATGTTCACGAACATAAACGAACAAACTCGTCCTCTGTTCATGTTCGTTCATTTAAGTAAATGAACCCTTGTTCGTGTTGTCTATTTATTAAATGAACAAATACAAGCGAACTTTCCGCCGAACGGTTCACGAACTGTTCGTTCAACGTTCAGGTTAGCAAGGCAACTATAAAAACACGATCTTTTCAAGAAGCATGTGTTAACTCCGTTATGGAAGAACTAGCTGAACATTTATCACAATGGAGTTATTCACCTGCATTCTTCGAGCTTTCTTTCGTTCCTGCTGTTCGTTTGCGTAATTTCTGCAAATCTACAAAAGTTGAGGGATTTCGTCGGGAAATGAGGCAATTGATTCGTGAGGTAGCCAACGTTGTTCATCTGGTGGTTTTTCTTGATACGGGTGGATTATTAGAATTAACGTTTTGGTTGTTTTATCGTGCAGATTGAGGCTAACTCTGAGTTTACCAACAAAAAACGTATGTTGATTTCGTATTCGGCAAATGATCCTGCTGCATCATCATTTATGGAGGTATGCATTCTAAAAGCTTTATATATTTTTAATAAGAGTAAAGTACACATATGGTCCATGTGGTTAACCAAAATTTTTTATTTAGTCTCTAGCCTTTTTAAAGTACACAAATAGTCCCTGTGGTTTGCACTTTGTAACGCATTACAAAGTGTAAACCACAGGGACCATCCATGTACTTTTGGCAAAAGTTGGGAACTAAATATGTTACAAAGTGCAAACAACAGGGACCATCCGTGCACTTTTTGAAAAAAAACTAGGGACTAAATCCAAAATTTTGGTTAACCATAGCGACCATCCGTGTACTTTACTCTAATAATAATTATATAGTTGTTTGAATAAAATGCTCTAGAGTCACTATAAGCATTAGAATACAGTTTGGGCGATCTACTACCCATTTGACTCGTTAGATATAATATAAACTTGAATCGTTAGTTAAATGATTCAAGCTTGCATATCTATTGCCGATTTGCCGTTATAGATGCAACTATTTTAATACATGTATGTGAAATCTCATTATGGATGGTTTTTTACTTGCAACAGGATGAGAAAAAGAAGGGTTTGAGTCCTTTGTCTAAATACGCTGCCACATTGCGCCAAAAAGCACAACAAAGAAACGACTCATTGGTTGAGTCCAGGTTCGTATAACTGCCACGGTTAGGGCGGCAAACGAACTCGAACAAGGTCTTGTTCGTGGTCGTTTGCTAAGGAAATATATGTGTTCACGAACTGTTCATGAACACTTACCAAACGAGATTTTATGTTCGTGTCTGTTCGTTAAGGAAATGAAGATGTTCGTGTTAGTTTGTTAATTTTAGGTATCGAACGTTCATAAACACCAACTAATGTTCATGAACACAAATGGAAACAAACGAACAAAAACAAGCGATCATGAACTAAATATATAATACACTGATACTCATCAAATATTTTATTTTGTGGAATTTTGAAGTATTTTAATAATATATAAAAACTAATAACACTAATGAACTATCGAACACAAACGAACACGTTACCGAATGTTCACGAACATAAATGAACGAACACGACCTTTGTTCATGTTCGTTCATTTAACTAAGCGAAAGAAATTTCTTGTTCGTTTATTTATTAAACAAACGAACACGAACTTACTTCCTGTCAAACCGTTCACGAACTGTTCACTGAACGTTCTGTTCGCTTGCAGCCCTAACTCTCATATTTTTACAATGATACACATTTCTCAGTGAGGCTAAAGTTTCGTAAATTGTTTGCAAGTGACCCCATTCGGGTGTTTCTATAGAATTTCAAGAAATCACATTTTTGAGAGTTGCTTAAGATTTTTAACGGTATGTTAGAAATCGAAGTTAGGGTGTTGCTAAAGATTTGGCGTATGTTTTTACAGTGTAATTGTGGGTGAAAAAGCATCAATCTTTGGTAAGAAGAGAGCAAACCGTGATGATGATGATGATGATGATGATGAGGATGACGAAGACGATGACGATGATCTGGATGCGGATGTGGGTGTGGGTGTGGATGGTGCTGCTGTCTTTAGTTCTTCATGGTTACCGAGTGGGGACCACAAGTACGGACTTTTTCCACTTGTCTCTGTTTCATTTTTTAATCATATTATTCTAGAGGTGGTTATTTTGTGACCCGTTAGCATACAAATGGGTTGATATGGGTTATATGTTAACCTAATCGATTTAACTAACGAGGAAATGGATCAAACCGAGTTTTGTCAAAAATGGTGATTTTAGTACGGGTTGGATGGATTGGGTCGACCCGCAAAACACTTTTTATTCAAATTATTAAATCTTATTAATAATTAATGTGTTAACTGCGATAAGAAAAACCATATTGTTACAATAACAATCTTATAGGTTTTTTAATGACGTTAGACGCATTTGATCAATGCATATAACTTAATTCATAAACTATAAGATTGTTATTGTAACAATATAGTTTTTCTTATCATAGTTAACACATTAATTATTAATAAAATATAAAAAATTGAATAAAAAGTGTTTTGTGGGTCTGACCCAATCCATCCAACCCATACTAAAATCGCCATCATTATATATACAACATAGTTCATCCATGTAACTAGTGAGGTGCTGCCAAAATGCACCGTATCCCTTTCTAAAATGAGCCGTCCTATCTATGCTAAAATGAGCCCCTTTTGTGATTTTTGTCTTTTTGTGTGTGTTTTTTAACTTTTAATCGCACCCGCATACTTTTATTAACTTGCGTTCGTTAATTATACCGATTTTTGGTATCATGCTTTTAGAGTTTTTCCTTACGGTTGCTATACCGATTGTTGGTATTGTATCAATACCGTAACGAACTGAATCGATACCGGCTGGATTCCCGCATCAATGCGCGGGCGAAATTTACTAGTTTTTGACAAAATTTGGTTTGATCCATAACCAAAACCCGCAAAATATTTCCACCGTAATATTAACCCAAGCCGGTTGTTGAGTTACAGAGCGAAGAATCTCGAAGAGGACAAAAAGGAAAAGAAGGGAAAGAAACCGAAGGGCGGTAAAAAGGCGGTTGATGGTGATGAAGACGTAGTGGAGGACTTTGTTCTTAGTTCCGATGAAGATGAATCAATGAGCGATGATGAAGATATTAATGAAACGAAGGATGTTGAAGTGAAACGTGGAACTCCGAAGCAAGGAAAAAAGAAGCAGAAGGCGTTTGAGAAATTGTCAAAACGCAAAGGAAACTTTCGTGCGAAGAACAAGTCTAAGAAAAGGAAGAAGGCTAACTAACAAGGGGGTATTGTTTGATCATGAAAAATTGAATATTTATATTGTTGTGTTTCGTTTCGTATTGATTGTTATGTTTTTCTTTTGGGATTTGTGATCCTGCAAATTTTGATCCTTGTAATGAATGCATCAAATATTGATGGTTAAATGAACTTTGCATTGTGAACAACAAGCGTTCTAAACATGAGTATGACTCGGTTAACTACTTTATATCCAACTAGGTTAGAACCCCGGGTAATACACGGGTTGAATAAATGTAATTTTATATATCAAATAATAAAAAAAAAAAAAAAAATTTTGAAACTTCATTTATTACACAGGTTGAATAAATGTAATTTTACATACCAAATAATAAAAAAATATATCTTTAAAAATTTTATTTATTACATGGGTTGAATAAATGTAATTTTATATATTAAATAATAAAAAGTTATATCTTTAAGAACCCCATGTATTGTACGGGTTGAGTGGTGTATTGTACGGGTTGAGTAAATTTTATTTTATATATTAATAATGAAAAAAGTTACATTTTTAAGAACCTCATGTATTGTATGGGTTGAGCTAGAGGTGCACAAAATAACCGGTTAATTAACCGTAACCGGTTATTAACTGAAACCGTAACCGGTTAATAACCGATTTAGGAATAACCGATTAGTGGTTATTTTTAACCGTAGGTTAGTAACCGGTTATAAGTATTTAGTTAGGAACCGATGATTATCCGGTTTTTTTAACCGGTAGACTGGTTAACCGAAAAATTCAAAAAAAAGGCAAAAAAACCCGGTTAATAACCGAAAATAACCGGTTAATTAACCACACCGGTTAAAGTAATTAACCGGACCAGTTAAAAAAATAACCGGTTAAAGTCAAAAGGTCAAATTAACCGCTATAACCGGTTAACCGAACCGGTTATTAAAATTAACCGATTTGTGCACCTCTAGGTTGAGCACATGTAATTTTATATACCAATCAATAAAAAGTTATATCTTATTATATCTTTATAAACCATGTGTATTATAAAACTTTTGGACTAAGCTGGCAAAATAGCCCAAACCACAGGACTAAAATGACATTTAACTCTTTACATTATATTAATTTATATTTAGTGTAAGTCTTTTGTTAATGTCAAGATAAATAATTTTGAAATCTAATAAATATTTCAAAAGATTATATTATCTCCTATACTTATTGTTTAAATTTAATTTTATAATTATCTTTTAATTAATATTAATTATTTATAATTAAGTAGGAGATAAAGATGAGAAAACTAAAAAATAAATGGTTCTAATGAATGACATGTGTCCCAAAGTTGGTTTTTTTATTATATAGTATAGATGTTTATAACACCGTTGTATGTTTTATGTACCAAGAAAAAGAAACAATGGATTGTAACATTCTAATTTTAATTATTTTTAGAAAAGCAAAAAGAATCACATGATGTATATTTCAAGTAAACAGGTCTAATCGTGCTTATACAGGTATATGATGACCAAAGAAGAAGACTTCTTTTAGTCCTTCAATCCTCTTGTTCTTTTGATTTCTACCAGGAACACCAACAATCTTCAGTCTATTTGTGATTTGTATCTTCAAGTTACCAATGGCTTCCACACCCTCGAATCGCAAGACTACATTCAAATTGATGGATGATTCTAGTAGTGTATAAATATAGTTTTGATGCAATTGTTCTACGCCAACATACCCTTTGTAGCAAACTTGGTATCAATGTTTTCAGAACCGGACCAGACGTCAAACCGGTTTCCTTACTGGTCCATTGGTGCTCCACTGGTCAAACATGTTCGACTGGATGTGAGAACCGCATGACATTCTAAATAATATAAAATAAAAAAAGTAAAATGAATTATTTTTAATCAAAATCCGGTTCGACCTTTAAAAATCTTAGTCCAACCTCCTGGCTCTCATCCATCCGGTCCAATAGCCTAAACCGGTCCGGCCAGGTCTGAAAACATTGCCGGGTGACATTGCTTGGTATATCTCCAAATTTATCTTCTAAAGTCAAACCAGATAAAGGTTGACTTGAAAGACCATACTGAAGTTCAAAATTCTCTAAAATTGAGATGCCTCGTTCATGACACAAATGTAGCAACAGACATACCACAGTACAAGATAAATAAACTAAAACAAACTTCTAATAGTGAAACTGTAAAAAGAAAATGGAACCTAAACAAACGCCTTAAAAAGTCATTACCGTCTAACGCTTGACATCTCAGATTGAAAAACAAGATCATGTTCTAAACAAATTATAAAGGGTCAAAACTCAAAACATCAAACACCTGATGTGCGCAACTCTTCGGCACCATGTGCAAAATGGCACTTTTCACCGAACGTACAAGACCCTTTCGCAAAGTTTTCACACAGTTTAGTCTTAAAGTTAGCCGAACCTCCGCCAAAGCTCTTTTGTGGTGCATGTGGTCCAGAAGCTGACTTTATGCTCACTATAAGCTCACGAACCATCTGACTTGCGTGTTTGATCTGGTCAAACGTCCCCTCAAGCTCAATGTTTTTAAGGCTAGGGTCCGACTCATGGTCTCTTATGGAAAGCTTAACTCCGGTCAACCGACAGATTTGTTTAGAGTTGACTCCATTTTTACCAATGATCGGTCCAGCAAGTAAACCATCAACGCTGATCTTCGCAGTTGCAGAGGCTCCAAAGCCTACGGCAGCTGCATGGTTGGCAGCCGGATTAAAATCCATCCGGGGCCCACCACCACCAAATCGGTTTCCGGGTGCGGGTCCCATAGCACGCGGGTCTTCATAGTGAGATGGAACCGGGACAGTTGGCTTTCCAAGCTCCCATTCTCCATGTGCAAAGTTACACTTGTCACCGAACCGGCATCCTTCTGCGGTGTTGTATTTGTTGCACAACCGGCTTTTAACAGCTGGCGGAGATGAACCATCTGGGAATGACGGTGGTAGTATGGGATTTCTGATGGTTGCGGCCATTGCGGGATTGCCACCTGTCATTTGATTGACAGATTTGATCCCACCGGGTATGTAATGTGAAAAGTGGCATCCCTCACCGAATGGACAACCCGAAGTGCTGCATATATTAAACATACAAATGAAAGATTAAAGATTGTGTCAGAATTAATTATAAAATCATGTTAAATAAAAACTTCATAAAAGCACGTGTGATAGAAAGAAACACCAAAAGTGACTAAAATGAACATGCTAAATTCTGCATCCAATAGCTACAAAACTTATGTAGAGAGAGTTTAAAATACAAAAGTCCCTTAACGTATGCGACCGTACGCGACCACCCGATAATGTGCGTAATTAGTCATATAACATGCGTAATTAGGGATGAAACAACCCATGCGTAATTTTGAGTTTAACATGCGTAAATTTCATGTTTGGTGGCATGCGGGTTTTGATTTTTATAACGTGCGTAATTATGCAAATAACGTGCGTAATTAGGGTTTAACCCAACCCATGCGTAATTGTGCCACCACGTTCAATTGAAGGCCTAGGGTAAGTCAGATGTGCGGTTGAGTTGCTCGCGTACGCTTCACACGATAAGGTGGTCTTGTATGTTAACCTTCCCCAACTGATGTACCGTGTATTGTGCTTAATGATTCGAGTATACCAAGTAATTTTACTTGCCAAATGGTTTGAAAATTTTAAATTTTGAAGTCGTAAAGATTAAAGATATCAAGATTTGTGTGAGCCGTAAGGTAATACGTATTGTGTATCATATACTTATTGTTCAATGCTTTCATGAAACAACCAATTCCGTAGTTCTGTTCTGTACTCCTTGTTATCATGGTTGTTAACTTGTTATCTTGATTATGAGAAGAATTACCTGTATCAAAATTTTAACTTCCAAGACATTAGTCCAGATGATACATCGTTTAGTTCAAAGGACCGTGTAGTAATATAGTTTCGGTTAAATTTATAGAAAAAATAACATTACAAAATATAGATAATTAACTTTATACCATTGATTTTAGCCGAGTTAGAATTTTAACCTGAAAAACTTTGTGCAAGGCTTCGATTTGCTTCCTAAACCAGATTGAAACGATTCCATGTCTGTTGCAGCAGATTAATTATTTTATTAAAATTTGTCAATTTTACTCAACTTACGGTTTTGCTTCAGAAACAATTACTTAACTACTTAATCACTTAATCATTTCAGATGAAACTGGATAGAATCATAGAAAAAACAATGGCCATCGACCGGCTGATTTCGACAACAGTTTCACATATGCATGACATAGGTTAATCATTTTATTAAAAATTCCAACTAACTCATTGTAAATTTTCATCATACTTCACAGTTTTGCTTCAAAAACAATCACTTAACTACTTAATCACTTAACTTCACTTCATCCGGACGAAACCGAATAGAATCACAGAAAATAACGACGATGAACAATAACCGACTGATTTCAACAACAGTTTCACATAATGACACAGATTCATCATATTATTAAAGTTTTCAATTAACTCATTGTCGATTACCTTCAGACCTTGGTTTTAAAAAGCGAGAAGCGCACAAAAAGCGACAAAGCCTAAAACCGAGGCGCGAAGCGCTAAGCGCAAAAGCGCACCGCTTTTCGTGCCCGAGACCTTGGTTTAAAAAAGCGAGCTTAAGCGCAAAGCGCACCTAGGCGCAAACCCCATCGCCTTGTGTGACATAAGGCGAACAATGTACAAAAAGCGCAGCTGAGGCGCGCTTTTTAGGGTGAAAATCGACCTAAGGCGCAGCTGAAGCGCATGCTTTTTGTACATGGGGTGGGTGTTTCTATGTTTCTGAGTGTTGTACAACAGGCTTTTTATGCTGTACATTTATGTTTTTTTCATTTTAAAACACATATAAAGCTTAATTATAGCTAAATCATAGGTATTGGATGCTAAACACTTATGGGATATATAAAATAAATTATATAATCACTTTGCGCTTTGCGTACGAAAAGCTCACCGCTTTTGCGCTTCGCTTTTTAAAAATCGGTTTTAGACCTCATCGCTTATGTGAACTTCCCGCTTTTTTAAACCAAGCCCGAGACGCAAACAATTACATAATTTTTATATATTTCCTATAGGTTTCTAACATCATTTACCCAATATTTTGAGACTAGTATACTTTATATATGTTATAATACGGAAATTACATACATTTACTACCTGAAAACATGTTGTACAACAGCCTCAGGGTCAATTTTTTAAACCAACCCTCAGACTTCACAATTTTGCTTCAATTACAATTACTCAACTACTTAACTACTTAATTCGAATGAAACCGAATAGAATCACAGAAATAACAACAATGAACAATGACCGGCTTTCAACAACTGTTTCACATATGCATGACACAGATTGATTATTATTTTATTAAAATTTAAACCAACTTATTGTCAATTTTCCTCATACTTGCACAATTTTACCTCAAAAACAATTACTCAACAACTTAATTACTTAATTCTACTTCGTTCTAACAAAACTGTATAAAATCACAGATATAACAACAATGAACAGAGACCGGCTAATTTCAACAACAGTTTCACATATTCGTACTTCAAAATTTTGCTTCAGAAGCAATTACTTAACTAATTAACTACTTAATTCTACTTCGTTCGAATGAAACCAAATAAAATCTAAATCACGAAAACATAACAATAAACATTGACCAGATGGATTCAACTTTCGACTTTTAAACAACAGTTTCAAACATTCATGACAGTTACGTAACCGAACACACAAAATCTAACGAAAAAACGAATTTAAAAGCATTAAAACCGAATCGAAAGTTCGAAACCCTAGATCTAGATGTGACAAATGAGTTGCAATGCTAACCTTGTTTAGATTTCTTGAATCCGGTGTTGCCGTTGAAGGTGCCGGCCGGCCGGCTTCGTTTTTTGGCGCCAAACTCCATTGAAGATTGAGGACGAGAGGTTTTCTAGGGTTTCGAAAGGTGTTCGATGAAAAACCCCAAAGGGAAAGTGCGACAGGGAGGATAACGGATCTGTGATATTGTTGTAATTTTGGTCAAAGTCAAAGTTTTGTGAATAAAAAGTGTATGGGCCAGAATCGTATCATACACATATTGGGCCTCAATGGGCCTCTAATGTAAGTTGCCACTTGTTTTTCTCGTAAGGTTTTATATTCCCTCAATAGGATCTCGTTTCAGGTTGATAGGTGGTTTGTGATTCATGGATGAAGGGGTGTGGTTTCAAATCCTGCGTCTGTCATACGAGTCAACTTCTGGTCGCGTGTGAGACCATACCCAAAATAAACCAAAGTGTTGGCTTCGTCGACCTTGCGCCGACTACAAAGGTGTGCACACGGCCGCGTGCGAGGTTAGGACCAAGATAGAACCATTTCTGACACTTAGTTCCTTTGACAAAAGACCTAGCTCCCTTAACCTTGCGCTGACTACTCAGGGTTACCCCATGTCGCGCGGGGACAAGAAGCGCATGGTAACGTCGGACAATATAGAATGGCAGAGCAGTGGACCAATAGGTGCTTAACAGGCTGTATTTTATTGTGTTGCACGATGAGCAATCGTGCAGGAGATAAGAAGTACACAAGGACATGTACGTGGCACCAATTAGCTTGCGCCGCCATGATCTCCACTGCACTGCTGATGACAGACCAGACAACAAGGACAACCATCAGGACACGTGGATCCATTCAGCATGCGCCAACTACCCTCTCACCTGAAATCACTACCGGTCGTGACAGTGGTGACATAATCGATATTCCTTGCTGTCGATCTCAGACCCAAGGCCCATCAATCCATCTCCTTCACAAATCACCTCGGCCATAAATAGAGAATTTCACCTCCAGGTTCAAGGATCACTCTTTTGCTCTCTCACTTAATACATATCACCTCGGCTATAAATAGTCAACATCAAAGTTTTTGGAATATTTTGTAATATGTCAGTAGTTAAGGGACTAGAATGGTAATATTGTAACAGAAGTTAGTTAGTAGGTTAGTTGTGGCTGTTAAATACTGTTAGTAACAGAATAAACGATACCGGTTGTTTGAGCTATTCTTCTGTTGTTCTTCTTTTTCTCAATTCACACACATCACTCTTCAAGTGGGGAAAGATGAAGTGTAATTGACAACCATCAAGATGCAATCGAACGGTTAACAATGTGGTTGGTACGTTTACATTTGATGTGTGGTTGATCATTGATGAAAGAAGAGGGTGTGTGGTTAAAAGCACATTCATTCAGATTTGGTTCGGAAGGCAACATGTTCTACCCTATTTGTATTTTAGGTGACGGAAAAATTCTTATAAAATGTAGCTCAACCCAACTTGTTATCTGCGATGCATCAAAAGATTCATATAAGACGCTCAACAGTTTGGCAACTATTGTTATATGCGATGTATCAAAAAGATTCATATAATGTGGGAAGTATGGTTTCACCTTTTGATATGAGTTCTACCTAACAAATTACCCTTTTTTGTTTTGTTTTGTTTTGTTTTGTTTTGTATTGTTTTGTTTTTTGGCCTTTTTTTTTACCTTTTGAGAAGTGCTGGTTTTGAACATCTATGTTTTTAGTTTTATTTCATGAGATCCGGATATGTAAAAGTATTTAATTATCTAGTGCTTTTGATATGTTCAATTATTTTGGTTAGGATACAAATTTAAAAAACTACAAATAACTAGGCAACAATAACACAAACTTCATTTGTTTTTGAAAATCAGATTTTCCAAACAAAAAGGTAAACAATGTATAATACTTTTACATCTCTCCACTCCTATGTTAGATTGTTAACAATGACGGATCTTGAACTTTTAAACAGAGGGCCGAAAGTTTACAGAAAAAAATTAGAGGGGGGTCTCAATACATATAAAATTTACACTTTGAAGCGAAAAAATGAGAGGCCAAAGCCCCAACTAAGATCCTCCCGATATGTTAGATTGTTCCCATCTTCCACCACTCAACTTCATGTCCAGCGTTACACTCTCATAGTCTATGTTGGGAAAAAAAAACTCGTGCAACTTGAGATTCAAAGTTAGACTATATGCTGCATGATTGACCATCACAAGATTTTCTTTGATTTACCAATTGAAAAGTTCGACCTATAGAATACTGTTTCATACTTGATCAATTTTTGGACCCATAAACAAGATATGATCACAATATGTTATCTTCAATGAGAATCAAGGAATTCTTGAAAAGGAAAGATGAGTTCAAAACAAAATTCTATGGTCGATCATGCACCAAACTAAAATTGAATTACTATGTATCTTACAATTATCCTATGCACCCAAGGAATTTAAGATATATTTTTGTTGCAACAATATACTATATGATCGTTTTAACTCACAACACTTTCTGATCAAGTAATATTGATAGAGAATTCACATCGGGTCATCCATCCAGAAACTATTTAGACGAATAGACTACCCACACTTTTATTAAATGGATCCGTTGATGGGTTTTGGCGCGTAAGACTTTATTTATATAGGTCGATAAACAAGTTTGGCGCTTACATGTCAGTTTAAAAGAGGTAGAGGGACCCGATTGTCATTTTTGTAAGATTAGGGCTGACAATTTTATACGAATACACGACACGAACCTACATGAAGTTAACAGGTATCGTGTATGGCCTTAACAAGTATCGTGTACCAAACAGGTAGACACAAGATTATCTGTTAATTTTCGTGTATAAACAGGTTAAATACCTGTTTACCTGTTAATACCCGCTAGTACACGATAAGAAATTAAATTAAATAAAACTCATCAGCCATGTGCGTGTGAGTTCCTTAATTCCTTTCTATTTTCATTTCTCGTTCAATTCAAAAAAAAAAACCCCTAAACTCCCTCTGTAACTCTCAGATAGCATGTCGTGTTCGTGTTAACATGTAATTTTCGTGCATAACAGTCGAACAGTCGTGTTAATATGTATTAACAGGTATTTTTCGTGTATATCGTGTCGTGTTCGTGTTTGAAAAAAAGGACACGATAAGTTATCGTGTCGTGTTCGTGTATGGGATTTCGTGTATCGTGTCTTATCGTGTCGTGTCTTATCGTGTACGTGTATACACGATATGCCAGCCATATGTAAGATGATTTTTGTTACTTTGGGAATAAGCTATAAAAGGGAGAATGTTGAGGGGTGTAAGGCGTAAAGTGGTTATTATATTTGCATCATGCGACGGTAGAGAGAACGAGCTGGAAAGAAGCGAACAGTTCCAATTCATTTATATCTAACCGGATCCGGCTAAAACCCGTTCGCTTCCTTGTCAAAACTCCATTACACACACAAACTGGTTATAGCTATACCCGGTCATTTTTACCTCGATAAGTCGTTAACCATACTTATAACCGGGCATGGACCAACACCCGATTTGCGGGGTATAGCATTTGCGATGTGTTCCAGAGTTTATTAAAGGAAAGAAAAGAAAAGAAAGGGAATTTAGGAAGAAAATAAAGAAAAGGAAAGGGAAATATATAATTTCATTTTGTGTTCTGGAGGTTTGATGGAAAGGAGAAAAGAAATGTATTACTCTACAATTATACCCTTGTTGGAATTTATAACAAGTTAAGTGAGAGGGTAAAATGGTAAATGCAAAAACTTTATATTTTTTTTCCTTGCGTTTCCTTCCAATTCGAAAGGAAAGTTTTATTAGAAGATTTTTCTTCCACATCTCTCCGCTTCTTTTCTTTAATGAAACTTAATAAAACACAAATATTTTTATACTTTCCTTCCATTTCCCATCCTTTCTAGGGCGGACAATTCCTACACGAACACGATAGCACAACACAAACCTACACGAAGTTAACATGTTTCGTGTTTAACCTTAACATGTTTCGTGTCTATTATAGGTCGACACGACACATTAAGACCTGTTTAATTTCGCGTCTTAACAGGTTGTTAAGACCCGTTAATGACATGTGTATACTTTTAAATTAAAAAAATATCTCCTAGTTTTATATATAAAATATACCTGAAAGTAAAGTTTATATAATTAATAACAGATCGTGTTTGTGTCTTAATAGGTAATAATGTTCATGTATTAACATAACAAGTCATACGATACACTGTTTTTTTTTTTTGTGTCTTAACAGGTCATTTGGTGTAACCTCTTTATTATCACGTTCATGTTCGTGTTTTGAAAATCTGATACGATAACGTTTCGTGTCGTGTCGTGTCGTGTCGTGTTGGTGATATTTATTTTTTGTTGGATTACGCATTTGATCATTCTTGGTTCTTCGAAAGCCCAATCCGTGGCCCAATTCGAAAGCCCAATCCAGTTGCAAAAAGCAACCCTTTCTTCTACCTCACCCGCACACAGCGACAGACACAACAGATCCCACCTTTGAGCTCTCTGCCAATCTGCAAAGTAAGCTCACTCTCAAACACTCAATTTCATTCAGTTACTCTTTAAATTCAAGTTTTCTATCACTTAACAATGTTCTCATGTATAAACGTTAACAATTTGATCCGAAATTCTGTTCAATTTAGTCAGTATATCGTTTGTTGTTTCATAATCATCGGATTCTTCGTGTACGAGCTTGATTTCGTGCAATTTACGTGTCAGAATTTGCTGATTTTGTTGAATTGTTTGTTTGGAGACTTTGATATTACGTTGAAACTGAACTTTGTAGGATTTATCCACTTTATTAGGCTTAATTTATGTGTGAAAAGCTTGCATTAGGTTAAAATATTAGTAATATTCTTATGTAACATTTGAATTTGTAAGTGTAGGTTAAGCTTGTGTTAGTTTACATTTGAACCGAAATTCTGTTCAATATTTAGTCAGTATATCGTTTGTTGTTCCATAATCATCGAGTTTTTCGTGTACGAGCTTGATTTCGTGCAATTTACGTATCAGAATTTGCTGATTTTGTTGAATTGTTTGTATGGAGACTTTGATATTACGTTGAACTTGAACATGAACTTTGTAGGATTCATCCACTTTATTAGGCCTAATTTATGTGTGAAAAGCTTGCTTTAGGTTACATTGTTAGTAATTTTCTTATATAACATTTGAATTTGGAAATGTAAGTTAAGCTTGCGTTAGGTTACGTTATCCCTAACATTTTCGCAATATTATATGTGTTCACGAACTGTGCATGAACACTTACTGAACGAGATTTTATGTTTGTGTTTGTTTGTTAAGGAAATGAACTTGTTCGTGTTCGGTTTGTGTTTGTTTGTTAATTTTAGGCAACGAACGAATACGAACGTTGATGAACACAAATGAGCATAAGCTAATGTTCATGAACACGAATGGAACAAACGAACACAAACAAGCGTTCATGAACAGAATATGTAATACACTGACACTTGTTAAATATTTTATTTGTCGGAATTTTGAAGTATTTAAATAAAATATAAAAATTAAAAACACTAATGAACTATCGAACACGTTACCGAACGTTCACAAACATAAATGAACGAACGCGGCCTCTGTTCATGTTTGTTCATTTAACTAAACAAACGAAATTTCGTGTTTGTTTGTTTAATAAACGAACACAAACGAATTTCCCGCCGAATGGTTCACGAACTGTTCGTCGAACGTTTGGTTCGTTTGCAGCCCTATATATAACATTTGAATTTGGAAATGTAGGTTATGCTTGCATTAGGATTAGGTTACGTTATCCCTAACACTTTCGCAATAATATTTGAACCAAATGTTAACTTCTAAGAGTTAAGACCGTTTGAAAAACGCTATGCACTTTATATACCAGCTTCTTGTTGTCTGCTCAATCAACGAGTATAATGCGAGAATACCATAGTGGATAAAATTTGTGTCTAGTTTTGAATATTCTTTCTATCTCGTGCAAAATTTCAACTTCATTTCTGTTGTCCTTGCTAGATTGCATATACCGAAAATGATGGCGGTTGGTGTGTCGGCCCTGCAAATAACTGCAGCAAGGCCGTCCATTTTTCTTACACAAAGAACTCTCGGGGCTACAATGGCAACTTTTGTACATGAATCCGATAGAGTTTTGTCATCTAAGCTTACCAGCTCTTCTCATCTGTCATCGGTGCTAAATATTAAGCATAACTGCACAACAACTCGTCCTAGGTTTCAAAAGTTCGTTACGAGGTCGATGTCAGAAGCTTCTGGAAGCAAGTCGGTTTCCCAGCTGTCCATTGATTTAAAAGGTTGGATCCTTGTATTACCGTAGTTTCTGAGTGAATGGTGTCCTAATGGTTGTGTTATATGTTAATTCCAATGTGAAGGTAAAAGGGCGTTTATTGCTGGTGTTGCTGATGACAATGGATATGGTTGGGCTATTGCAAAATCGTTAGCGGCTGCAGGTGCTGAAATTCTTGTTGGAACATGGGTGCCTGTAAGTAAAGTAGTAAACTTAACACATATATTGTGTATACATAGGAGTTTTCTAAGTTCTCACAACTATATGTGTGTGTGTGTGTATTTGAAACAAACAAAAAGTGTCTATGGGCCAGCCCAACCCGCCAACAATTCCGAACTATACTAAAAATGACCCATTGGACCCTCTTACTGACCCTTCTGACCCGCCTATCTTGCCATCTCTACTTATGGTAGCACTCTAGCTGAATCTTAAAATACCTGTAGTCTTATCCTCAATTAGTCTCTAATTTTTCTATTTTGATGTAGGCCTTAAACATATTTGAAATGAGTCTACGCAGGGGCAAATTTGATGAATCACGGGTGTAAGATAGTAACTTGTTTTCAACTTGGTTACAATTACAAATGGAAATTTATAACGAAGAATTTCATCTTTCAGGTTGCCAGATGGTTCTTTGATGGAGATTACTAAAGTTTATCCACTGGATGCTGTCTTTGATAACCCCGAGGATGTACCCGAAGATGTTAGTAGTATATACGTATATATATTTTTATAATTGTCGTAACTAAGTGTTCAGACATTAAAAAGCCTTATCATTGACTTGTATTGATGTGAATTTATGCAGATTAAAACCAATAAACGTTATGCTGGAGCAAGTAACTGGACAGTGCAGGAAGTTGCAGAATCAGTAAAGCAAGATTTCGGTAGTATCGATATTTTGGTGCATTCACTTGCCAATGGGCCAGAGGTTGACCGGTTGACCCGTTCATGAATCTAGATATATCACATTGACGTATACACTTTATTTTGTTACTTAGCACATGCATAATACATGATTAGGTCACAAAGCCGCTGTTGGAAACATCCCGGAAAGGTTATCTAGCCGCGGTATCTGCGTCTAGTTATTCCTATGTTTCTTTGCTCAAACATTTTCTTCCAATTATGAACCCCGGTATTTAACTTGTTACTACATATCATGATATTTCGTAACTTTGTTCTAGTATATGTTATTATGTATCACGTGTTTTTGTTACATGTTACTGATGATTGGGGCTTCCATAGGTGGTTCGTCAATATCGCTTACGTATATTGCTTCTGAGAGGATAATTCCCGGGTACGTTCCCTTTTTCAATCATTTTCTAATGAGTTAAGTACACGGATGGTCCCTGTAGTTAACCAAAACTTTGGATTTGGTCCCTAGCTTTTCAAAAGTACACGGATGGTCCTTATGGTTTGCACTTTGTAACGCATTTATTTCCCAGCTAACAAATCTAAAGGTTTCAGCAGGTCCAAGTTAGGGACTAAATGCGTTACAAAGTGCAAAACACAGGACCACCCATGTACATTTGGCAAAAGTTGGGGACTAAATGCGTTACAAAGTGCAAACAACAGGGACCATCCGTGTACTTTTGGAAACTAGGGACCAAATCCAAAATTTTGGTCAAGCACACAGACCATCCGTGTACTTTACTCTTTTCTAATTATGTTTTATGCTTACACACATCTAGGGGTGGCAATTTTGCTCCATTTACTTATGAATGTGCCAATTTGACTTTTGTTTTTCTGAAACGGGTCAGATACTTTAATTATTTTGTAATATATTGAAAACTGTACAAAAAAGCATTTGTGGATCAACGGAACCTATCCTGACCCGACTGTTTCGGCCTGTACAAAAATGACACGTGACCAACCTGTTTGATCTGTTTTGTACCAACCAACAACCAACAACCATACCCAGTAAAATCCCACAAATAGCAAAGCTACTTATAGGGTCTGGGGAGGGTGGGATGTAGACAGACCTTGCCTCTATCCCTAGGGATAGAGAGGCTGCTTCCAAAGAGACCCTCGGCTCCAAAACGAACATCATACAAACACACCAAGTCAAAGAATATAGAAACAAGCAGTCTCACATACCAAGAAAGTGATCAGAATGACACAATATAATGTCAATCATGTATAATAGTATACAACATCATTTGGGCATAAACACAAGTAGGCAATCACCGGAAAAGTCACTCAAAGAATAAGAAAAACATACGTCCCTAATACCTTACTGCACTATCCTCTAGAAGTCCTTAACCTTGATCTGTTTTGTACATGTATCGTATATAACACAGGTACGGTGGGGGTATGAGTTCAGCAAAAGCCGCACTCGAGAGTGACACAAGAGTGAGCTCTTTTGTCTTCATTTCTTTTTCATTATCACCTCATTATTAATTATAGAGTAAAATGTCATTTTCGTTCCTGAGGTTTGGCCAGTTTTGCGACTTTCGTCCGAAGGTTTGTTTTTCCGCATTTGGATCCAAAAAGTTTGAAATCTTACCATTTTCATCTGACTCATTAACTCCATCCTTTTTTCTCTGTTGAGTTAAGGGTGTTACTGTATTTTTATACATTATTTTATTAAACTAAAAACATTATAAGAAATAAAGATCCAACTCTATTTACTTTATTTCTTATAGTATTTTTAGTTTGATAAAACATGTCTAAAAAGACGCTAATACCCTTGACATAACATAGAAAAATGGATGGAGTTAACGAATCGGATGAAAATGACAAGATTTCAAACCTTTTGGATCCAGATGCTTAAAAAACCCTTGGAAGAAAGTTGCACAACTGGCCAAACCTCAGCAACGAAAATGACATTTTACTCTTAATTATAATATAAAATATAATGCATAACATCCGTCTTTTTTTTTTTTTTGTTTAGGTGCTTGCTTTCGAAGCAGGAAGAAAACATAAAATTAGGGTCAACACAATATCCGCAGGTGATTTTATCACTTCTTTCTTTCATTTTTTTTGCTATAAACATATTCTTGCAAGTGCACACTATATTCCTGCACCTGTATCACATTGAATTATGCCCATAATTAAAAAATTCAGGTCCACTTGGAAGCCGTGCTGCTAAAGCAATTGGATTTATCGATACGATGATTGACTACTCTTTCGCAAATGCACCTCTACAGAAAACACTATCTGCAGGTAATTTATATGAAAAAAAGGTGGCAATCTTTGACCTAGGGCTGCAAACGAACCGGACGCATTCGTTTGTTAAGGAAATATATGTGTTCATAAACCATTCATAAACACTTACGAATGAGATTTTATGTTTGTGTTTGTTCGTTAAGGAAATGAACTTGTTCGTGTTCATTTGTTAATATAGGTAACGAACGCAAACGAACATTCATGAACACAGATGAACACAAAGTAATGTTCATGAACACAAATAGAAACAAACACAAACAAGCGTTCACGAAAGAATATATAATGCACTGATACTTAGAGTAAAGTACACGGATGGTCCCTTTGGTTTATCAAAATTTTGAATTTGATCCCTAGCTTTCTAATAGTACACGGATGGTCCTTGTGGTTTGCACTCTGTAACGCATTTAGTCCCCGGCTAACAAATCATGGTTTTAGCATGTCCAAGTTAGGGACTAAATGCGTTACAAAGTGCAAATCATAGGGACCATCGATGTACTTTTGGAAAAAAGTTGGGGACTAAATGTATTACAAAGTGCAAACCACATGGACCATCTGGGTACTTTTGGAAAGCTAGGGACCAAATCCAAAGTTTTGGTAAACCACAGGGTCCATCCATGTACTTTCCTCCTGATACTATTAAATATTTTATTTTTCGGATTTTTTAAGTATTTAAATAAAATATAAAACCAAAAACATTAACGAACAATCAAACACAAACGAACACGTTACCGAACATTTAGAAAATATTACATAAA
Organism: Helianthus tuberosus; assembly: GCA_030545235.1. Classification (NCBI taxonomy): domain Eukaryota; kingdom Viridiplantae; phylum Streptophyta; class Magnoliopsida; order Asterales; family Asteraceae; genus Helianthus; species Helianthus tuberosus. The sequence goes on from CM060362.1 coordinate 11,895,834, forward strand.
AGAAAACGGGTCAAATGGGTCAAAAGTGTATTTTAATCCATAATACCCATCAACGGACCCAACCTATTTTACTCGACCAAGTAAAAATTGTTTCGATCACTAACCAATGCATACAGAATATAATTTGCTGAAGTTTAAGAAATAAATGAACAGATGAGGTGGGGAACACAGCAGCATTCTTGGCATCACCATTGGCTTCTGCCATTACGGGTGCTCTTATATATGTAGACAACGGCCTGAATGCAATGGGCGTGGGGGTTGACAGCCCGTTGTTTAAAGATCTTAATGTTCCAATGGACAAACATTAGTAAAATGTACAAGTTGAAAGGTATGTGTTGAGAACAAAGTTTTTGAAGTTCCGGCTAGTAGATTTATATCTTAGTTGTTTGTAAGTTAAGCGAAGATTGTGACAACTTAAACATGTAAAATTAGAAGATGTAAGTCGTAAAAATGTCTATCTTTCTGATTCCTTGAAATTCTCAACTGTTTGAGTTGTATATTGAGATGGTTTGGTTGTATACCATCCATGGTTTCACGTAGCATCATCATCATCTTCGACACATTCATCCGGGGCGAGATTGAATTGGTGCAGTGTTCACTTGCAGCACCGAGGTGACACACTACAGATCCGGTCCTGCATCGCCATCGACTCCCCTCACCCTTCAAAAAAGTACTAGGCTAAATAGCAATGTAAGACCATCCGTAGTGGGGCGTTATTTTAAAAAAAAAATTAAAAAAAACGCCCAGAAACGCCCCCACTACCATTACATGGGCCGTTATTTAAAAAAAAAAATCAAAAAAATGAACTTTGGCGTTTTAATAATAACGCTGATATGAACTTTGGCACATGTTTGTTTAACCAATCAATTTTGAGCATTTGTCTGACAACTTTGGAGAACCCCATGCAAGTTTGACTAGCCAATCACCATCCATCTGTTTGCTTTTTTTTTTGTTTAATGATTGGAAGGGGCATTATCAGGCATTATTCCCACTACGCCACTTTTGCAATAACGCCCCATGCTGACTGGGATGACACGTGTCGGATAATGCCCCATGGTGGGGGCATTATAATAATTTACCACTACACATGGTCTAAGTAGCCAAGTGTGGAAGGGGTGGTTACCCCCCTTGAACCGAAGGCACCACATCGATAGCCAATAAAAACACGCCACCTCAAATCAATCCAAACAACCCATTTAAGTATTTAACCCAATTTTCGTTGAGTGGTTAACCCCTTGAATCCACACAACTTTTTTTTTTTGCTAAACCAAAATAAAAAATGTTGACGTATGATTGGTTGGAGAGGTTGGGACCGTATTTAACTGAAATATGATTGGTTGAAGTGGGTGGTACCACACTTTGACCAATCTGGAATTCTTCGGGGGTGTTTGGGAGTGTTTATTTTAGTGATTTATTAGCTTTTTGACTTTTTGAAAAGTTAAAAAGTGTTTGGATGAAACTATTTCACGAGGGAAAAAGTCAATAAGTCACTCCATTGTGACTTATAGACTTTTCAAAAAAGTTACAAGTTGTTTTGAAAAGCTAAGCCAAACATGGCCTTCATCCTCTTCTACCCTAAAGCGAGTTTCCCAACCAGATTTTGAAACCCGGAAATCAAACCCACAACACTTGCGGCTGTGTACCCTTCCAGCTGGTGACTTGCCCGCCCCGTCCACCCTAACTTACTTGTTTCTAATTCAAGCTAAAGTATATCTATACCATCCATACTATATCATAATACATTTCTTTAGAATAAGTAATTGCAAGTTTTTAAAACGTATACTACAATTCTTTAATGCTACATCTTCCTAGCAAACGCAAGTCACATTCAAGTTCACCCACGAAATTTAAACGACCACAACTTTTTCTTACATTAATATTTAAAAGAAAATTACACCATAAAAATAAGCATTTTATTTTCTATACTTTTGTAATTGTAAAAAATTAATATATTACGTGATTTTTTTTTGAATGACAAAGGATTCTACGATATACGGTAAAAAAAGGGCCAACAAAGGTTGTAACTGTAAAAAAAGGGCCAACAAAGGACAAAATAGAAACGAAAGACAACAAAATAAAATAAACAATCTATACTATTTCATCATTAACATTGAAATCACACTATCTCTCCCAATTAAGTTTCTTAAACCCAATTAACTTTTGTGCTCTATTTTGCAAATTTGATCGGATCGGATCGATTGTAATTCAATCCGAGCACGAGCAGACCCCAGCTCGGATCAGATCGGCTCATGTCGTTTTACCAATGTCTATATGAGTGTATTGTGTTCCCGCCACATCATCTCTGGTCTATATCTTTACATATATATATAAATAAAGTACATGTTTTAATGCTAGAGGTACACTTATTCATTGCACATGTGGCTTACAATTAGGGCTGCAAACGAACCAAACAAACACGAACAAGACCTTGTTCGTGTTCGTTTGTTAAGAAACAGATGTGTTCGCGAACTGTTCACGAACACTTATCGAACGAGATTTTATGTTCGTGTTCGTTTGTTAAGGAAATGAACTTGTTCGTGTTCGTTTGTTTTTGTTTGTTAATTTTAGACAACGGACAAAAACGAACGTTGACGAACACAAATGAGCATAAAATAATGTTTATGAACACAAATAGAAACAGACGAACTCATAAACAAAATATACAATACACTGACACTTATTAGATATTTAGTTTGTCGAAAATTTTGAAGTATTTAAATAAATACAAAAATTAAAAACACTAATGAACTATCGAACACAAACGAACACGTTACCGAACGTTCACGAACATAAACGAACGAACGCGACCTCTGTTCATGTTTGTTCATTTAACTAAACGAACAAAATTTCTTGTTCGTGTTCGTTTGTTAAATAAACGAACGAACACAAACGAACTTCCCGCCGAACGGTTCATGAATTCGCCAAACGTTTGGTTCGTTTAGAACCATATCCCCAACCAAATCTTGATAGAAACTACTAAAGTGTCATGCCTTGCAAACCGTCATATCATACGAATGACACGTTGAAGATGTCATCAATAGTTTTCACAACCAGCACCCTCTTTCGCCCCCTCTTTCCATCATATTCCCTTCATAAACTCTTCAAATTTCACCGCAAGACGACGTCGTTCTCGTTCTCCACCACCACCGCTTCCATGAACACATCTTCAGTTAATTCCGTCACCGATGCGTTAAAGAAACAGAGTTTGATGGATGATAATAAAAGAATAACAAAGTTGTGCCTTGAGGATTTGAATTGGGATCACTCGTTTGTTCGTGAGTTGCCCGCTGATCCTCGCACAGATGTCATGCAACGTCAGGTTATTAATTTCTTATTGTGTTTCTTTATTGATGAAGTTTTAACTTTTAATGCAATTGAATTAACCCAAACCCTAAGTGGTACTGGTTAATCGGCTACCTGTAAGCTGCGATTGTTATTGGCCCAAACTATCTACACACCAAGTGTGTAGATAGCCACACCTAAAAAGGTGTTTTTTTTCTTATATGAACACCCTGCAGCGTCGAACTGTGGCCAAAGCACGGCGTTTTGGTCCGGTCAACCAGACAAAGACTGACGGGTGTCAGACGGGTCTGTTGACCGGACCAAAACGCCGAGCTTTGGCCGCGTTAACCAGACAAAAGACTGACACCCAATCAGTCTTTTGTCTGGTTGACAGGACCAAAACGCGGCCAAAGCTCGGCGTTTTGATCCGGTCAACAGACCCGTCAGACACCCGTCAGTCTTTGTCTGGTTAACCGAACCAAAACGCCGCGCTTTAGCCACAGCTCGACACTGCAGGGTGTGCATATAAGACAAAAAACACATTTTTGGTGTGCCAATAGCCAAATGGGTGTGTGAATAGGTACACCCTTGTTATTAGGGCAGGGTTATGTTCTTGTCTTGAATTATATCAAGGGGCTGTTTGTTTCAGCTCTTAACGACCTCTTAATGGGTCAATATTTAAGGGTTTAGACTGTCTTGAATGGTTAAGCATTATACTGAGTCTGAATAGTTAAGAAGATCTCTTATCCGAATTGGTCATTATACTGTTTGTTTCAGCTCTTAACAACGACCTCTTAATGGTTCAGCACTTAAGGGTTTAGACTATCTTGAATGGTTAAGCATTATTATACTGAGTCTGAATAGTTAAGACCTCTTATCCGAATCGGTCAGGCATTTGTCTCTGAATGGTTAAGCATTATACTGTCTTAATAGTTCAGACCTCTTACTGTTTCAGCACTTACCCATTCAGAAGTTCAGCACTTTCCAAACAGCACGAGTGTTGTAAATCCGGTTAGGCAACGCCTAGGACTTTTAGAATTCAAAAGGAAAAATAAAAATGGGTAGAGAGCCATAACAATTAAACACAACAGATAGTAGCGGTATAACGAGATCATAGTTATTAAAGGCGCTAGGGGTACTCAAGGCGCATAGGTTTCACCTGGGGCCTAGACGCAAGGCGCAAAAAAAGGCGAGAGCCTGAGAAAAAAAGAGCGCACAATGAAAAAAAAAACTGAACATATATTATGCATTAGAAAAGTAATACTATTCTTCAAATAGAATAAACAAAAGCTATTATATAACATTTAATATCATCTATTTATTAGTGTAGAAAAGTAGTTTTCCTAAAATAAAAGTAGAATTCTCGCTGGAATATTGCCGGAATTTACAGGATTTGGCCGGAAACTCTCCGGAATCTAGGAATCTCTCAGAAATTTGCATTTGAATCATCACCTGGAGAATTAAAGCGCAATTGCCTTGATTTAAAGCGCAATTGCCTCGCCTAGCTTGGAAAATGGGCCTATTCACAAGAGGCGATGGCTTTTAATAACTATGAACGAGATACAAAAGCACTTCTCAATCACACCGTAGGGCTGCCTAAAAACGGAATTTAGGACACCGAACCACTTAAATTCGTGATTAGGGTCCAAAGAACACCACCCAAGTTGCCAAAAGTGTAGTATGTAAACCAAAAGTTTTGAAAATTAACAAATATTTACAAACCCCAAACTACCCTAATAACCCGACCCCCCAAACCGGATTGTCATATTGAACGGTTATCAGATACAATATTATACACAAAAATTCCGAATAATCCGAAACCCGAATAATAAATCCGATGAACACCTCAACACCCTAATTAGATATTGCTTTTTGATGGCTCATTATGAATTGCAACTTTCTGGATTCTAAGTATGTTGTTTCTGTTGTAAATATTCACAAATTTTAGGTGCATCATGCATGTTATTCAAAAGTATCCCCTTCTGTTCAAGTGGAAAACCCTCAACTAGTAGCATGGTCAGAATCAGTTGCAGAAATTCTTGATTTAGATCATAAAGAGTGAGTTCATTTTCACCTTCTAAATCAGTTATCTATAATGAATCTACCATGATATTTGTATAATATTATATTACAATCTTGAAACTTTTCTTGGTGTTACAGATTTGAAAGACCCGATTTCCCGCTTCTGTTCTCCGGGGCATCGCCTTTAGTAGGAGGGTAAGCAGTATGCACCACTTGTTACCATTTTAAAAGAGTAAAATGCCATTTTTGTCCCTGAGGTTTGTCCAGTTTTGCGACTTTCGTCCAAAGGTTCGTTTTTCGCATCTGGATCCAAAGGGTTTGAAATCTTGCTAGTTTCATCTGGCTCGTTAACTCACATTCATTTTTCTCCGTTAAGTCAGGGGTATTTCCGTCTTTTCTGCTAACTTAAAGGGCAATTCGGTCTTTTTTTACTTTATGTAAAAAGGCCGAATACCCCTGAAAAAAACCGAATTGCCCTTTAAGTTAACAGAAAAGACGGAAATACCCCTGACTTAACGGAGAAAAATGAATGGAGTTAATGAGTCGGATGAATGGCAAGATTTCAAACCTTTTGGATCCAGATGTGAGAAAACAAAACTTTGGACGAAAGTCGCACAACTGGCCAAACCTCAGGGACGAAAATGGCAATTTACTCATTTTAAAATATGGAGATTTCATTGCAACTAAAAAGTAAAACATTAATTCCTTGCAGATTGCCTTATGCTCAATGTTATGGCGGTCATCAATTCGGAATGTGGGCAGGTCAACTGGGTGACGGGCGGGCCATCACACTCGGGGAGCTTATGAACTCGAAGTCCCAAAGGTGGGAACTGCAACTAAAGGGGGCCGGAAAGACTCCATATAGCCGGTTTGCAGATGGTTTAGCGGTTCTTCGTAGTAGTATACGTGAGTTTCTTTGCAGTGAAGCGATTCATGGTCTTGGGATTCCAACAACTCGCGCACTTAGCCTTGTAACAACGGGGAAATATGTTATGCGTGACATGTTTTATGAGTAAGTTTTTAGAGTAAAATTTCATTTTCGTCCATGAGGTTTGGCCACTTTTGCGATTTTCATCCAAAGGTTTGTTTTTCCGCATCTGGATCCAAAAGGTTTGAAATCTTGCCATTTTCATCCGGCTCGTTAACTCCATCCACATTTTAACGTCAAGTCAGGGCTATTTCCGTCATTTTAGCTATTTGTTTTGTTTATTTATATCTAAACAAATAGCTAAGATGACGGAAATGCCCCTGACTTGATGTTAAAAAATGGATGGAATTAACGAGTCAGATGAAATAGCAAGATTTCAAACCTTTTGAATCTGTATGCAAAAAAAAAAAAAACAAACTTTTGGACGAAAGTCACAAAACCTCAGGGCGAAAATGGCATTTTACTCTTAAGTTTTATGTAGTAAAAGAATTCCCCTTTTAAGATTCACACCAAAAGTAGAATACTTTCGACTTATTTCTCATGTGTGTAAATGCAGTGGAAATCCGAAAGATGAACCCGGTGCAGTTGTGTGCAGAGTTGCACAATCGTTTTTACGTTTTGGCTCGTTTCAAATACACGCTGCACGAGGAAAAGAGGATCTTGAAATCGTTAAAGTGTTAGCCGATTACACCATCCGGCATCACTTTCCTCATATAGAAAATATGAGCAAAAGCGATAGTTTATCTTTCTCCACTGGCCAAGAAAATGATACCGCAGTAGATCTAACTTCAAACAAATACGCAGGTGAATATTAAATAATGTAAACAGTTAATCAGGTGTTTAGGAGTGTTCAAATAGCTCGTGGCTCGTGGCTCAAAGCTCGCCCGGAAAAAGCTCGGCTCGGCTTGATTTGTAAACGAACAGAGCTCGAGCTAGGCCTGGCTAGGCTCGTGAGCTGGCTCAGATTATTATATATATATATATATATATAGGGTGGGGTTCTAGAGTGAACATTAGTGTATTTGCGAACTGAGTGAACAAATCCTGGCCATTGATCTACACACGCGTATGGCCAGGATCTCATCATCAAATCGTAAAATACACTAGTGTATTTCAACATCAAATCCTGGCCATTGATCTACACACGTGAATGGCCAGGATTAGTTCACTCAGTTCGCAAGCTACACTAGTGTTCACTCTTGAACCTAATCCTATATATATATATATATATATATATATATATATATATATATATATATAGTGAAAGTGTAAAATACAATATTGCTTAACGTACGAGCTTACACTGTGAAATTACGCACGTTATAAAATTCAAAACCCTAATCACGCATGTTGAAAAACCATACTTACGCATGTTATACTTATGTAATGAAGCATGTTATAATTATGTAATGAAGCATGTTATGGTTTTCAACATGCGTGATTATGTCTTTTCAACATGCGTGATTAGGGTTTTTCAACATGCGTGATTAGGGTTTTGAATTTTACAACATGCGTAATTTCACATCGTACGCTCGTACGTTAAGGAATATTGTACGTTAACCGACCTCTATATATATAGAGGGTGGGGGTTATAGAGTGCACTAGTGTATTTGTGAACTGAGTGAACAAATCCTAGCCATTGATTTACACTTGTGTATTGATAATCAAGGACTAGGATTAGTTCACTAGTGTTCACTATCAAGGGGTTGTTCACAAATGAACCTAACCCTATATATATATATAGTTTTAACTGTATTAAAGTTAAAAATATGTGGGAAGGGGTTAAAGTATTTACATTTTACGTTTAATTAATTAAATAACATATAAAAATATCGTAAAAAACAAAAATAATTTATATAATATTTTAATGGCAAATTGGAAAATAATAATCCCATCTTTCTGAAATTGGCCGATAATAATCCCAAGTCAGTTATTAGCCAATAATAATCCGACCTCATCCAATTTTTTTGTAAAATAGTCTGCCGTTAAAATAAGCCTAACGGAGTTAAGTGTTTTTCCTAATTACAAACCGTTGTTTTAGGGCTTTTGATCAGAATGAGGATACGAGTCAATTGATGTAAAACTTACCTTGAAATACTGCCCCCAACCCACGAAAACGGTGCTTCAATTCGGGTATTTAACTTCCAATTAACAAAATTCAAGCCATTTCGAACACAATTTCGAGGTAAGTTTTACATCAATCGACTCGTATCCTGGTTCTGATCAAAAGCCCTAAAACAACGGTTTGTAATTCGGAAAAACACTTAACTCCGTTAAGCTTATTTTGACGGCAGACTATTTTACAAAAAAATTGGACGAGGTCGGATTATTATTGGCTAATAACTGACTTTGGGATTATTATCGGCCAATTTCACAAAGATGGGATTATTATTTTCCAATTTGCCTATTTTAATATGCCTTTTTGTCTTTAAAATATTAGAAAAAAAAACAAAAATAATACATAGTCGTGTTAATTTTTATTATTTATTTTTTGTTTTTTTAATGTTACTAATACTTGTAATAAATAAAAAAATATATATGAAAATAAAAAAATTAACGAGCCGGCTTGATTGGGCTTGAACTGACTCGAACTTCTAACGAGCCGAGCTCGAGCTTGACTTTTCAGCTCGATAAAGTAAACGAGCCGAGTCGAGCTGGCTCTTTTAAGTTCGAGCTCGAGCCCAACCTAGCTCGGTTCGGCTCGATTACAACCCTACGCTAATGCTATATTTCTACCTGATGGTTGAACCAGCTTGGGTGGTGGAAGTTGCTGAACGTACGGCTTCGTTGATTGCCAGCTGGCAGGGTGTCGGTTTCACACACGGTGTGATGAACACTGATAACATGAGTGTATTGGGCCTCACGATTGATTATGGGCCGTTTGGATTTCTTGATGCGTTTGACCCAAGTTACACCCCGAATACCACTGATCTTCCGGGGAGACGATATTGCTTTGCGAATCAACCCGATGTTGGTTTATGGAATATAGCTCAGTTTATATCGACTCTTTCTTCTGCTAAATTGATTAATGAGAAAGAGGCCAATTATGCACTTGAAAGGTATTTGATCCTTTTGCCCTTCTCTCTTAACCTGTAGCAAAGTATTTGTTTGGCCAGTTTTGCGACTTTCATCCAAAGGTTTGTTTTTCCGCATCTGGATCCAAAAGGTTTGAAATCTTGCCATTTTCATCCGGCTTGTTAACTCCATCCATTTTTCTCCGTTAAGGCAGGGTATTTTCATCTTTTTTTTTTCTTAACCTAAGGGTATTTTCGTCTTTTTTGAATACTTGTACATTATGCTAAATGCTTGTACATAAAGTGAAAAGGACCGAATTGCCCTTTAAGTTAACAAAAAAGACGAAAATACCGTTGCCTTATCAGAGAAAAATGGACGTAGTTAACGAGCTAGATGAAAATGGCAAGATTTCAAACCATTTGGAGCCAGATGCGGAAAAACAAACTTTTGGACGGAAGTCACAAAACTGGCCAAACCTCAGGGACGAAAATGGTATTTTACTCTAGCAATTAACATAATGTCACAAGGCTTTTCTTTTTTTTTTTTTTGGGGGGGGGGGGGGGGGGGGGGGGGTACATGTATACTAATCTTAAGTTAAATTTGAAAACTAGCCTATTTGACATCAAAAAAGTCAATTTACGCATATTCTTTAGGGGCTTTATTAGCTATCTATCTGAGATTCTGATTGTGTAAAACCTTATTTTTTTTTTATATACATTGCAGATATGGTACAAAATTTATGGATGACTACCAAGCTATAATGACCAAAAAAGTTGGCCTACCAAAGTACAATAAACAACTTATTAGTAAACTGCTTAACAATATGGCGGTTGACAAAGTTGACTACACAAACTTCTTTAGATTACTATCCAACATCAAAGCTGATTCAACAACCTCAGATGAAGAACTGTTGGGCCCACTCAGGGCCGCTTTACTAGATATCGGTCAAGAACGTAAGGAGGCGTGGATAAGCTGGGTCAGAATTTACATCGAGGAGGTAATTCGACTGCTAAACACCCGCTAAGATCATGCATTTTTATGATATGTAGAGGTGGCAATTTCGACTCGGTTTTGCCTAAAATCGGGTCGATTTGGGTTGTGTTTTTGTTTTTAATAGGTCAAACGTGTAAAATTTTAAGCTTAAAATGAAATGGAAACAAGTCGGAAGGGTCGAAAGATACCAAGCGATAATCTTAAAACCTTCTAAATCACTTTATTATAAAAAGTTGGCTAATTATTTGGGGTTATTTATAAAAAAGATGACCAAGTTTAGTCTAATTTATTCGTGTAAGCAACACCCATAGGAGCGCTCAAAACTAGTAAAAAGAGTAAAGTACACAGATGGTCCCTGAGGTTCATAAAAAATTTTGGATTTGGTCCCTAGCTTTTCAAAAGTACACGGATGGTCCCTGTAGTTTGCACTTTGTAACGCATTTAGTTCCCATCTTTTTTTCAAAAGTACATGGATGGTCCTTGTGGTTTGCACTTTGTAACGCATTTAGTCCCTAACTTCTGAGCACATTCCTTATTTGACTCCTGTTATATTGTCAGTTGAGTTTAAACACAAAAGATGACGGATAGGAAGTCCCTAACTTCGACCTGCTGAAACCATTAGATTTGTTGGTTGGGGACTAAATGCGTTACAAAATGCAAACCATAGGGACCATCCGTGTACTTTTGAAAAGCTAGGGACCAAATCCAAAATTTTTGTAAACCACACGGACCATAGGGACCATCTGTGTACATTACTCTTCTAAAAAAATTCGATTTAGGGCATTTTGTATGCTATATATGCTGAAGATCATGTTGATACAAAATATTTAGAAAGTTTATGCGTTTCGTTAGGTGAAAGCATAGTTGGTTACTTGAACCTTTATGTTATTTTTAAAATCTTATTTAATGCAAACGTGTTAACGGGCTGGCTTGACCTGACTTGAACCGTTTGGACCTGTATTTCAAAGGTCATGTTGATGCAATCTTATTTTATGTGATTGCTGTTTTTTTTAATTATCATTGACGATAATTTCTTATATTCTTATTGGTGTGATATCAAACAGTTATCTCGTAGTGGAGTTTCAGATGAGGAAAGAAAAGCTTCAATGAACTCTGTGAACCCGAAGTTCACTCTTCGGAACTATTTATGTCAGAGTGCTATAGACGTGGCTGAACAAGGTGACTTTGAAGAAGTGAGACGGTTGCTTAAAGTAATCGAAAGCCCATACGACGAGCAACCTGGTATGGAAAAATACGCGCAGTTGCCACCTGCATGGGCTAACCGTCCAGGCGTGTGCATGCTATCTTGCTCGTCGTAAGGTTTCTGCATGCTCGATTTTGGAAAGCATATGTATATAATATAATGTTTACATGTTACACTTGTATATCTGTGTTTGTTGTTTCGATTGCATTACACAATGAGTTATTAGACAATCCGGTTAGGGTTTAGTTAAGCTCAGTTTCGACTTTGTTTAACTTAAGAAAAGAAGGTTTTAGCTTGGTTTGTTTATCATAATAGTAAAAACTTTGTTTGAAAATCTCTAAACGTGTAATTTTTAATAAACTGACAGGCTTATTCAATGCGCATCGATAATTGCTCGATAGATACCACGCAGGTAAAAAAGAAAGTACACAATAGTGAAAACAAACGTCGTTGATCGGGATCCAACCAGAGTCAGGGTTAGTTTGTGCTTTGCTTGGTTTGTAAAAGAGTCTAGCCAAGCCAGCTTAGTTTGTATACGAGCTTAGCCGACTCACAAGCCAATTTCAAGCCAATCTTCTTCGACCAAAAGTCACGAGTTATATGAACATCTCTTTTGACTTGGTATTTGCAAGTGAGAAGCAATTAGTGTTAACGGCTACAATACAACTTTTCCCATTTCTTCTTCATCATTTTTTAACGTCCAACAAAGCTCCGCCACCGGGTATACCCATAGGCAGAAGGCTACCAACGCTTGCAATCGCAGACAACGCTAATGACCTAGCCAATCACCAGTTCCAGGGGAAACCCACCGCCCAAAAGCCTATTATGATAAATCCTATGGCTCACGCATCACATTTTGTCATGAACTAGACTCTAAACCGATGACTTCCCTAGGGTTGCAAAACGAACCGAACGAACACGAAAAAGGTCTTGTTCGTGGTCGTTTGTTAAGGAAATAATGTGTTCACGAACCCTTCGTGAACACTTACACAACGTGATTTTTGTTTGTGTTTGTTCATTAAAGAAATGAGTGTTTTTGTGTTCGTTCGTTAATTTTTGGTACCGAACACAAACGAACATTCATGAACACAAATAAAATAAATGAACAGAAACGAACACAAACAAACGTTCATGTACACAAATGGATACAAACGAACACAAACAAATATAAACTAATGTTCATGAACACAGTTGAATACAAACGAACACAAACAAACATTCATTAACAAAAACAATCAGCTTTCATCACAGACATCACGTAAATAATCTTGATAAAATAGTGTCTCAAAAAACAAACAAACGAACATAACCTAATTTTAGCTACCAAACATAGTTACCGAATGTTCACCGACATAAATGAACGAACGCGACCTCCGTTCATGTTTGTTCGTTTAACTAAACGAACAAAATTTCTTGTTCGTATTCATTCATTTTTTAAACAAACGAACTTCCCACCAAACAATTCATAAATTGTTAGCTGAAATTTCAGTTCATTTACAAATCTCCCTCGAGAAAGTCATCCAGATACCGCTAAAAGGGTATCTTTCTTTCTTATCCATCATTTCTTTCAGCAAATTTGGTAAAAGAAATAAAACCCCCTTTCATTGGACCAAACTTATCGCCTCATTGGATGCAATTGACGCATTAAGCTCACAAGATTCCATAAAATCTTCGTGATTTCATTACTTCAGATTCATTCTCCAGGTACCATGCTGTCTAAAGATCTTAAATTTCAAATCTTTTCGTTTCTTTTTAGATTCAAAATTGGTTGCACACAACCTGTTTGATAAAATGTCAAAGTGAGTTTCAATTCTATTAATGTTGGTTATTTCCTTGTGATTCCAAACATGTGGGCTGTGGGTAGTATGTGTTCAATAATGTTGTTAGCTTTAAGGTTTTTGTAACCCTAGTGCTGCCCTGATTGGAAGTTAAGTTAGGAAACTAATTGGTTCTGATTGTATGTGAAAACTTGAATTCTTGAAACTTGATGAATATGCTTATCAGTTGTTTATGATAGAAACTGTTGTATGCATAGTTATTAGAGGCGCTAAGCACACTCAAGGCGCATAGGCCTTGCCTGGGGCCTAGGCGCAAAGCGCAAAAAAAGCGAGGGCTGAGAAAAATTAAGCGCATAATGAAAAAAAGTTAAAAATATATTATGTATTAGAAAAAGAATACTATTCTTCAAATAAAATAAACAAAAGCTATTATATAAAACTATATATCATCTATTTAGAACCAAAAGTTCTAAAAATATTAGTGTATTAGTGTAGAAAAGTAGTTTTCCATAGATAAAAGTAGAAATCTGGCTAGAATCTTGTCGGAATATAGAGAATTTGTCCGGAAACTATCCGGAATCTAAGAATCTCGCTGGAATGTCCGCCTGAACCATCACCTGGAGAATTAAAGCGCAAATTCCTCGACTTAAAGCGCAACTGCCTCGCCTCGCCTGAAAAATGGGCCTAGGCGCAAGAGGCGATGGCTTTTAACAACTATGGTTGTATGAGATTTGAAGTTTCACAATGATTTCTGATCCAAAACATGGTATTTTTTAAAAATGTTGTAATTAGTTAGGCTATTTTTTGGCCAGAAAAAAACCCTGCATTTGGGATTATAGCAGCTTAAATGTGCTTAAATACGTTTAACACTAAAAATCACATTTGAAGATTAGCATTTAGAACCTTAAATATGTTAACCCTAAATATGTTTTTTTTTTGTATTAGTAGTTAAAAACGAGCAAGCAACTGCGAAGAATCGAGTGTTTTAATTTAAGAGGCTCGGTCTGTAACTAAATTTGTGATATTTAATTCTTTGAACTCCAATTGGGGTATTCTGGTTTTTTATTTTTTATTTATATATTTTTTTTTGAAATTGGGGATTACTTTTGAATGAACATTTTGTATTTGGGAATTAAAACACCTATTAAAAATCTTGATAAACAAAATGTTGGCAATTATCGGACCGTATTCACGAGTAGGTGAATGTGGAAGAGCCGATTTTGACAGGTGGGTCAAAATTGGTTGAGTACTTGAGTGTCATAGTTGGACTATAACGTGTAGGTTGTAATCTGAAATTCAGCAATCCTAATTGTATTCTAATGTGTTTAGGTTAGGTTAGACTATAAATATTCAAGTTCAAGGATTAAGGATTGTAATCAACCTTTTGAGTTGGTTTTCTTGATCTAATAAAGTTTGGGTGTTAGCCGAAATCTTTGGTTTCGTTTGCTTTGATATCGATTCTTGGACATGACAAAACCCTGGCGATTTATTAGGTTGTTTTTTTTTTTTTTTTTTTTTGCTTTTATTCTTTTCTAAAATGGACAATATTGGCCTGTACCCATTTTGGTCACAACTCGTCTTGACCCGAACCCGTTACCCCCGCCCGTTTTGCCAGGTCTATTTTTCTTACATCATTGAAGCTAAAGACCTTTTTTGATGATCGTTCTTCAACTTCAAATGCTATATGAATCATATGATTTGAAATGAAATGATTCAACCTGGTATGAATTTTGAACTGTCGAGGAAAAGCTTAATCATAATAATGTAATATATAACCAGAAACATAATAATGCTGGTGTTAAATCCTTACAAAAACCTCTATTGCGTCAAAAGGTTAAACCTGTAATTCCCGACGGCTGACTACAGTCTTATCTTATTCGAGCGTTTCACACTTTCACGCATAGTTGTTAAAAGCGAGCACTAGAGCGAATAGCGTAGTGCTGGATCATCGCTATCTGATGTTTAGCGCTCAATAGCGACAATTAGGGGTTTTTTTCCTTAAAAAACCTTAAAAACCGATTTTTTTGGCATTTTAATCGACCAAACAGCTGTAATCTTCACTAACTGCATTAAAAAACCTTAAATTCGTGAATAAAACCCAATTTTTTTTTTCTAATACGTTATCGCTGAACATCAAATAGCGCTCGCTATCTCATCGCTACCGCTACGTAGCGTATAGGTAGCTTGTCACTATTTACCATTATTAACAACTATGCTTTCACGCTACAATTGGAACCGTCCCTCACTCTTGCTCATCCGGTTAGAAAATTGGGGTTTTTGCTTCCTTTTGAATTGATCCCCTTTTGTTTCAGTTTCACTGAAAATTGGTTTCTTCTAACTCTTGTGTGCTGCTTTTACCAATTACAGATAAAATAGGTTTTATTTTGGGATATTTCGTTGAATTTGCGAACCCTTTAGCCTCTTTTAGAGTTCTTCGTTTACATGATATTTGAAGATTTCAGTCTTCAATTCCATAGTCTTCTCTGTATACGATACTTCGATATGTTAGGATCGAGTTCGTTTTCTAAGGTTTACCAAGTTAAAATCACAAATAGCATCTTTACATTCCACAGTTTGCTTGATTTTACCACTCATGTTAGTGCAGTTATGTGTAAGTGTTTGTACTTTCATGAAACTAATTTTCAACAAATAAACATTCACAATGCTACAATACCAGATGGTGATGTAATATTATTATTATTATTATTATTTTTATTTTATTTTATTTTATTTTATTTTTTGCAGGGAATGAGAATTCCACGTAATCTTGAGGTATGGAGATTGGGTACAGTCAATTACTTAAAAGCCCTTAAACTGCAAGAAAAACTCGCTTCCGATCGAAAAATCAACAAAATTTCCGACACCCTTTTGTCCTTACAACACCCACCTACATACACACTCGGCAAACGTCGAACCGATTACAATTTACTAGTTCCCGAATCCGAACTTAAAACCATGGGTGCTGAACTTCACTACACGCAAAGGGGCGGTGACATCACATTTCACGGCCCACATCAAGCCGTTTTATACCCTATAATTTCCTTACGAGATATCGGGCTTGGTGCTAGAAAATACGTTGAAAATCTCGAGTCAACTATGATTGACTTATCGTCTTTATACGGAGTCAAAGCTCATGGTCAAAGGAAATGTGAGACGGGTGTGTGGGTCGGGGATAGGAAGATTGGTGCAATCGGGGTTCGGATTTCGTCTGGGATTACGTCTCACGGGTTGGCGTATAACATTGACCCGGATTTGACTTTTTTTAAACATATCGTGCCGTGTGGGATAGCGGACAAGGATGTTACGTCGTTGAGACGAGAGACACGAGAGACGGATATGGTGCTTCCTGATGAAGAAGTTGTTCAGGATCAGTTGGTTACTTGTTTTGCAAGGTTATTTGGTTACAATGATATCATTTGGAAGGATAAAAATGATCTTGAAATTGATGGTTGACTATTAAAGTTGACCAATGTTTGGTTATTCATTTGATACATGACAAAATGACATGTTTGTACTTTTAAATGTGTTTTTCTCATTCTTTTTATACAATATGTAGTTTCTTGAAAAAAAAATGAAAAATACATATTTGCAGGTATTATTTATGAGCATTAGTACTTTCATATGTAAGTTAGATGTGTTACATGTGCTTCATTTATACTATATAAATGAATAAATGGGAAGTGATTTGTAAATACTTTCAAGTACACAAGTACTTGATGGTACTTTTGATGGTATACCACCACCTATAGAAATGAATTTGTTGTAAACTAGGGGAATTCCCGCGCTTCGCTGCGTGTTTTCAGTCCGTATCGGTTTGATTCGTTACTATATAAGTATCGGTAACAGTGTTGTCTGGTCGGTATCGGTTCGACTCATTACGGTACCGTTACCGTAACAATGTTGTTTGGCACATTAAGAAAATCATTAAAAATGAATATAGTACATGTACCAATGTTATTTGGTTGGTATTGGTTTAGTTTTCAAGGAAAGAACAAAAAATAACTATATTTGACAAGTTCAAATAATATTTTCTTTATCAGATTCTGGATAATAATAAGCGCGCCGTAACAAATATTTGAAATTTGTAAAACATTATATTATTTTGCTAAAATAGCAAAAAAGGTAAACTCGTCACTTTAAAAAAACTAAATCACAACTTAACGTTGATGACATATACGCATGTACTTTAATCACTTGTAAATTATTATTCACAGAAGCATATCATATATTTAGAATTTTATAAAAAATTGTATCTTAATAGTTATAAGAAAAAAATATAATATGTTTAAAAGTAATTTTAGTATAAAAATTGTTATAAAAAAATTTATGATTATAGAATTTTAATATAAAAATTGTTATAAAAAGATTTATTTTAAAATTGTAAAATAAAAACCACAATAAAAAAACATTTCTAAAACCTTTTACTTTAACACTTGTAAACCTTTAGGGAAGTAGTGGAGGGTTCAAATGAGAAGAATTTTTTTATAAGAAGAAAAAAGAAGAAGTTTCAACCAATAAGAATGCTTCATTTTACTTCATTTTATATTTGTAGTTAATTTTAATATAAGGGTATATTGGTAAACTTACATAAATCATTAATTTGTATTCTTCCACTTTAATAACTAGCTAAATTAAATTTGTAACTCCTTTTCAAAATATATATTTTTCCAAATTAAAAAAAACAACTTAATTTAAAGTGTAGAATAAATTACTAGTTGTGTAGGATAAATTACCAGTTGTGTAGGATATATTTCGAGGTGTGTAGGATAAATTTCGACTGTGTAGGATAAAATTCTATAATGTGTAGGGTATATGTAGGAAAATTTTGATATGTGTAGGTTTTGTAGATTATATGTAGGATAATTAATGATTAGTTGACTAATTAATTAAATAGAGAAAAATTAATGATATGAGTTATAAATGAAATAGCATTTTACTAATATGTCATTTCTTCTTTTTCTTCTCACATTAAATTTGTTCTCAAATGAACCTTCCCCTAGGGAAGTAACACATTTTAATGGTACTTTATGTTTAAATAATTGTATTTCACTTTTAATGTCCTTTACATTTGTTAGATTATAGAATGTATTGAAAATAATAATTTAATAATATATAAAAACTAAAAATAAAAAGAAATATTTAGATAATACATATTTCAAGTTATCCCAAACCCTCAATTACTATATATTATTTTAATTATTAATAAATTATTATTATTATTATTATTATTATTAATAAATTAATAAATAAATTGAAATGAATAGTGATTTTCATATTATAATAATATATAGTTTTTTAATACTTTTATTATTTAATATTATAATAATCGGTATTATCCACTCTATAAATAACCAACATCTTTAAGCTTAGGGTAGTTGTATACTTGGCTTTGGGTGGTTTTAAAAAAAAATTGAGAATTTTACTTTTTAACCCAATTCTTTCTATTTATTGCAAATTTAACTTACAAAATTGATTTTGTTCACCTTAAAACCAAAACTTTTCTTCTTTTACAATTTAGCCTCACAATTTTTCTACTTTTCATCTTTCGCAAATTTTCGATTTACATTTCGTGCTAAATTTTACGAGTTACCACGGAGCAACGTGCTTGCGTGGTTCCACGTTTTTATGTTTTGCTCATAATTTTGCGAGTTAACACGGCACAACGTCCATGTGTAGTTCAAGGTTTTTACGTCTATTGTTTTTCATCTTACAGGTTCGTCGCAACGCGTGGGTCATTGATCAACTTAATTATTAAAACACTATAAAGAAGCAACATATTTATGCATATATGTGTTGGAATCTTGGCTTTGGGGGTTTTTCAAAGAAAAAATGGTTAATGATATGATTGTTGTAACCTGGTTTTGGGGGTTTCTCAGAAAAAAAAAATGATATTTTTCCTTTTCATCCAAAAGTGTTTCATAAATTACCTTTAACCCAAAACTATTATTTTTACTTTTAACCTTAAACTTTTTATCTTTTGCAATCTATTCTCACAATTTTTTTTTACTTTCAACTTTGGTCCTTTATAGTTTTCATTTTCCGCAAATTTTTCGTTTTATGCTTCGTTCTAAATTTTGTGACTTAACACATCGCAGCGTGCGTCTTTGGTTTAACGTTTTTACGTTTCGTTCTAAATTTTGCGAGTTAACATGATGCAACGTGCGTGTGTGGGTGAACGTTTTTACATCGTCTATTTTTTTCCCGTTTGACAGGTTTAACATAACGTGCAGGTCCTAAATCGACTTAGTTATAACTAAAGAATCCCCGCCGCAATGTGGTGGGTCGTAATTCTAGTTTGCCTTACTTTTTAACTTTAATCATTTTTTTTAATATCAGGGGTTGGGATAAGCTTGGTGTTAACCGGTATCGAACCAGTACTGCTATCGAAAATAACGGTACGGTCCTGTTCGGTATCAGTACATGAAGGTAAAAACCGACACCAATACAGAAAACGCCAAAAGTTGGTGCCGAATTGATATTGGAAATCTTTTGTTTCGGTAAATTCAATGCTGCTACCCGGTACCATTTGCTCATCCCTGATCACGGTTACCGTACGAACAACGGTATCGTACAACTTTTTTTGTTGATTTTATTCAACTTTTAATTTTTTCTTTTTTTAGTTTCAGGGGTAGGGATGAGCTCGCTGCCAACCGATACAGAATCGGTACTGATACCGAAAATACCGGTTACGGTACCGGTATATGAAGGTAAAAAACGGTTGTGAACCGGTACCAGGAACGCCAAAAGTCGGTACCGAATTGGTACTTAAGATCTTCCGGTTCGGCAAATTTGGTATCGGTACCCAGAACAATTTGCTCTCTGACCACGGGTTTCATACGAACAACATCGTTACCATACAATTTTTTTGGTTGATTTTCTTTCGGTTATCTTTTAGTGTTTTTTTCTACATTTTCTTTTTATTCTTGTCTTCCGTTCGCAACACGCTCGTAGTGATTTCAAAACATATGTAAACACCGACTAAATAACAAAAGAAATTCTCCGCAACGCGGCAAACTTCTTTAAACCTAGTTTTATGAAAATCCAAAAGAACATTGAAGAACATGGTTGATTCGATTATTGAGTCAAAATGAATAGTTTTAGAAAAGTATCAATATGGTTCGGGTTTAAACCCTAAATAGGCTCGACTTGAAATGAGTTGTTTCAGGGAACAAAAGGCATAAAGGTGGATTCACACTCACCCGCTGCATTCCTTTTTATGGTGGCTATTGGCTGGTTGAGATGGTCGTGGAGGTCAGGGCCGACTCAAAATATTACAGGCCCAAAGCGGATTATAAAATTGGGGTCTTTTCCGTTATCTTTATTGTTTTTGCTTTAGATATTGTTATTCATGTATCATTTCTATGTATGCATAACTATAGATCATAATCCTCAATGTCAACAATCTCAAAGCCAAAATCACCTACTTATTATATGTGTTTTTTAGAATTTGAGGCCCTAGGGAAGTGGAGGCACAAAGCGCTTGCATTATAACACTCCCCCTAAAGGCGGCCCTGTGGAAGTGAAGATGTGTAGGTGGCCTTGGCGTGTCACAAGGGACGGTTTTGGAGTCGCCACGCATATGGTTGGGGCAAAGGCGACGATGACAATGACAACGGCAATGAAAATGACAGTGGGGGAGACAATTTGGTACATATTGCCATAATATATGACTATATGTTGTTTATATTGTACATGCACCAAACATGGTGGTGTACATACTTGTACAACATGGAGTGTTTCATATTAAATATTGTATAGTACACGGTGACATTGACAACCCGTCATACATTGTACCAAATCTATATTTGACTGCTAAGATTCTTTAGATATGTATGTACATAAAGATACATACAAAATGAGCCCAGGCCCATGCTGAACCACCTGACCCATTTGTCTATGTTCCCACAAGGCCCACCAGCCACAATGCCCATGCCAAACTCCCTTGTATAAAATGAATAATCTTTCAAAGAAAGTTATAAACCATGGCTTACAAACTACTTGTTTTTATAACTTCATTGATTTTCTTTCATCATCTTGTTACATGCTCTCCTAATTTTATTGCGTTTTCGGTCAAGGTTAGAAGTCAACCAAGAAGATTGTTGGGCTCTTCTAGCAATTCGGGCCCATTAGGTGCGGCAATGAACGAGTATGTGACCGGCTCGGTGGAAGCTAGTTTAAGGAAACGCCCACCAACTGCTCCAAACCCGACACAAAACTAGTGATCGATCGATGTTGAGATTTGAGAAAGTGTAATCATAATTTTTCTTTGATTCTAGTCATAGTTATCTTTTTAGTTATGATAGGAAGGTGAGTATAATGTATAAAGTCTTGATTGGAACTAATATTATTCCTCACAATGTGATTTTGCTAATGCTAAATACACCTGTAAAAGACAAAAAAAACGACTTTCAAAAAAAAAAAAAAAAAAAAAACTACGCCAATTATAAACTTTTTAGTTTATAATTGTCGGTCCCAAGCCCGGATAAAGGAGGAGGGTTTTGTTACTAAATATGTTGAAAATGATAATTTTGCAAAAGGGCTTCCACTTCGTAGTTCGATTAGGGCCTCCGAAAACGTAGGAACGACACTGCACCTGTTGAAACTAACCTACTGTCATTTTAACAACCGAAGCTTTCGGTTATAGCGAAAATTCACTTTTTATAATCTGTCAATGAGCTGGTGGTGGAGTGATAAAGGAGAGACATGGATTTCCAAGAGACCTAGGTACGATTCCTGCTCCCCCCCCCCCCCCCCCCCCCCGGCCACTAGTTTTGGCGACACCGGGTGATGATGGGGGGAGACTAAGCAATTAGGCGGCGATCTTTTACTTCACCGCATTGTGAGGGTTTTTCCCAGTTCGGGCGAGTGTTCACGGGCTTCAGCCTTAGGTGAGAGTTTTTCCCAGTTCGAAGGCGAGTGTATCCCATTGTGAATTTCGCGAGTATCCCATGTAGGATTCTTTGGCCGTTTATAACCTTTATAATCTTTATTGTTTGTGCTTTTTCTGCAACTTCTGAACCATATTTCAGACTTGTCTATGACATAACCACTCTCTCCATACCAGGCATAACTTTAAGCCAAGGTTTTATAAAGTGTAGAAATGGACAAATCATGTAAAGCTATGAATCTCATTCATTGCTTGAAGTACAAGTAACTATATTTTTTTAAAAAGAGTGTTTACAGGAAATGGATGGTTTCTTTATTGGGAAAATAACTAAATATTTACAAAAACTGGCATTGTCTTATTTACTTCATATTAATAAGTTTGGCTTAAAAAATTAATGCGAATGGGGACCGATGGTACAATAAAAACCAATAGGATTAAATATTTTGTGCACGAGAAAAAAATATAATAATTATTAAATAACAAAAATCAACTTCTTCTACGTAGGGTCGGTCCTGAGAATTCTGATGCTCTGTTTGAGCCCAGAAAAATATGTCCCTTAGACCTTAACGGAATGTATAATGTAAACTTTTAAACAGCGATTAAAGTTATAGCAATAAACAATGCAATTATTAAAATGACAAAATCATAGTGTTTGAATGATTGAATAACATACAGTATTTAACCGATGATTTGTGAAGCTCTCCTTGCATTCTTGATAGCTAACCGGTTTGTGACTTGACCGTTTCTTCAACTCGTTTTCTCTTTTTACGTTTTTGACATCAAGAGACATTATTTGTGAAAATTAAAAAGCCAACAAGTACCAATTAACAAGACTATTAGACTAACAATTTGTCGATTAACAAAATCTAACAAGTCTAATGCAATCAACAAAACCCCAATTTCTAACAAAGTTTCTAAGTTCTAACAATTAATGTTCACCTACTTCTAACAAACAACACTCAAATAATTGACAATTAACAATTAAGGCCAAATAATCATACGTGTATACTTAGTGCTGCAGAGCCTTGCGAGTTACGAGACTATGAGTCACTAAGTCAGAGTTGTGTGGAAGACGGCGGTTTGCGTCGGCCCTGGGGTGTTTGTGGAAGACGTTTGAGCCTGTGGTGCCTTGCGATCGCCAATTAGACAGAAGAGTGGGACCGTGGTGGCCTTGTGTAATTCTAGTGTTTCAAGTTTCATGTTTGCCGCCCAAAGAAACTATGTTATTATTATTTTGAAATTATGTTATTATTATTATTTTGAAAATCAAATGGATATTCAGCTAAACCTAATCGGCTAAGTTATAAAAATTAAGATTGATTTTTAAAAGGACCTAACGTATAACTTATGCTTTTTTTTTAAATATGTGCCCCTCGGAAAACACGTGTCTTGCCCGGTCGCCACTGTACCACCAACTCTTGAGCTGCTAAGACATCTCTAGCGCTGACAAATGGCCCAAAGTCGCCACTGCACCCACCAACAACTTTGTCTCTCGTTGTAGAATAGGTTTGTGGAATACTCATTCAACAACTACATTAGTGGAGAGTTTATAACAAAACAAGATATGCGAATAAAGAGTAATTTGGTTTGTTTTTAAACGGTTTCGGCTTGTTAGTCAGTTTTAACCGAATATTGAACACCCATAAATCACGAATTTAATCGTCACTCAAATGAACTCAGTAATTATACGCCTGTGTTTTCTCTCTACTACTTTTACAAACAGTTGAAAGTACCGGATGCGAAAAAGAAAGGTCACTTAATGTCACAAATTTACAATAAAAAAGTGTCTATGAAAGTAGGGAACCATCCACAAAAATGTCTAGATGTTTTACCTACACATAAAAAGTATGGATAAAGACAATGAAACTTGAGAGTACAAATCTGTAGATAGTGAAACAAGTGAGTGTGGAAAGATATTTTTCAAATTATTTGTAACAATTTTTTTTATATAGGTAAAAAATAATACTTTTTACCATACATTTAAAAACGTATCACTACAAACTCATGTATTTTAACACTTCTTTTCAGTGTCACTCTTACCTACCAAGTTGCACTTTCAATATAGTGTCATGAAAAATGGCGGAGCTTAGTGTAAAGTGGGGGTGCATCCGTCCCCTTGAATGTTTCGGTTAGAAGTGTAAAATTTCTTATTTTTCGTCCGAAAATTTTAAAATTATATAGGATTGCCCCCCCTCCCCCTCCCCCAATTATTTTGCCTAAATACTTATACAATATATAAATTGGGTCCCATGACTTTCCGCCCCCTCAGAACTTTTGGTCAAGCTCCACCACTGGTCATGAAACATATAACTTTGTTGGTGACCATCGTATTTGACAAACTTAAGAATAGGGTTGGTCACGTGTGGAAAACCATCTAGGCTGGTCCGAAGTGAATCAGGCTAAAAGCGAAGCTTAAGATATATTATAGGACTCTTTCCTAGCCTCGATTTCATCACACAGCAAACAAGGCAGGCAAGCATCCTAAGCACCTGTAACATACGTTAAAGTAAAAGTCAATACACATAGTGTAAAGGTGAGCATACAAGTTTGATATAGTATAATAGAGTTCGAAATCATTTACGCATAACCAGCACGTATAACGTGTAATGTGAAGCCATAAGTTATCGACAAAGATCCTATCAATATCAATGACTGCGAGTTGACTGCGTAAGGCAGTTCGCAACACATTTCGCCACTGCGATCATGTGAGTAATGGTCCTTAACAACCCATGAGTAAACAGGTGCTGAGTCCAAACTATAGTACTATCGTTGCTAAGGCAGGTAGACAGCAATCTATGTGTAAACATAACAAATAAGCATTCATCGAGTCACGTATAACATGCAGTAACGGTTAGCGTTTGAATAGTATTTGCGTTGTGTGTTCGATGTGTTTGAATATTCGTAACGTATGTAACACCTAAAAGTGCATAAAGCAAAAAGGGATCGAGTATACTCACAGCGATGATGGATTGAAGGGAGCGCTTAGAGCGAGATTAGCCTGATCAGAACGATAGCATAAACGATAAGCGGCGCGTAAATCGGTGCAAATGAAACAAGTGTCGAGCAGCTACCCGACCGGATGGCAATCCGATCTGTCGGTCATTCGATCGGATGTCAATCCGTTCGGATGACCATTCGGCCGGATTGACACCTTGCTTGGTGAGGATGTGTTTGTGTATGATTGTTTGATTTTTGAAGTTTTCGTTGTAGCATTTTGAAAATAGAGAAGTATCTCTACCCTTCAGGTTGGTCGATCGATTGACGAGGCATTTCTCAGAGAACAAGTTCACAGCAGGACAGTCACTCGACCTGATGGCAATCCGATCGGGTGACAATCTTGTGCATATAACATGTTGAAAATTGTTTAAGTGTTGACCCATAAGTCATCCTACCGGGTTGTCATTCGATCGGATAGTAATCCGATCGGACAACAGTCCGTTCGGGTGACTGGTTTGTTTTGGAACTCGTTAAGTTTGAAAGTTTACGGTTTGATCGAGACGATAGAACATCAGTTTAAACAACTTGAACTTTCCCAAGTCCCAACCCGATCAGCCAACTGTTTCTTGACGATTTGTTCATGTTTAACCCGAAATCGATTGTCTCGCCGATAGAACTCAGATCTTGAGCCGATACATCACTAAGAAGGAGTAGAAGATCATAACAAGATCTGGTTCTATCGGTTTTGAGTGTGTTGAGTGTAAAAGAGTTGAAAAGTTAGGATAGACATTCCTTTCAACTCTTTTATACTTGAAAACACTTAGATTTGTATGAAAACATTGTTTAATCATGTGGAAATCGCTCAGATTCAAGTTGTTCTTGGTGGAATGAAGCCAAAACATGAAGTTCATAAGAACACCATGGTGACATCATCCTAGAACATCTCAAATTCACTGATTTCACGGTTAAAAGTTGAGATTCAAAAGATAGAAAGGTGTAGGAGTGCGTGTAGATCGAGAAAGTACAAGATTTAGGTTGAAAACTTACAAGATTTGAGAGAAATCGAGAGAAAGGAGCTTGAGAGCGGCTGGATCAAGTAAGGAGTTGTCACCATAAAATGAGGTAACAAATGGGGTATTTATAGGGTTTCCCAAAATGGCAAAAAGGCAAACGGATCGAGTGGGTCACCGATCGGGTGGCAGTCCGATCGGGTGGTGACCCGGTCGACTGGTCATCCGATCGAGTGGTCACTCGATCGAGTGGCTTGGTGGGTTGGTTTTCGCGTTTCATTTTCGTGCGTTGAGCGTTGCGATTCGATTCGAGTGAGCGATGCGATAGAATTAACTACTAGATTACACCTGTTGGTGCATGCGTCTGTCGACTTCGTCTTGTACGTAGAATGGTAGAACAGTGCACGTAGTTCAAGATTGAAAGGTATTTCGCTTGAATGGAAGGGGTTTCGCTTGAAAGGAACTTGTGCAGTTTCAAGCGAACTCAACATATGCTAGTTCGCTTGAACTGACTTGTTGACACTTTCAAGCGAACACTAGTGGCCTATAAATACCACTCAAGCGAATTCAGTTGTAAGGTTCTTGTTTCCGGTAGCGAAGCTCTGCCGAAGTGTTCTCAGGCTTGTAATCGATCTTAAATCAATATACGAACAGTTTAAAGGGTGAATCTGGCTGAATTGAACTTTATACTTGTGTTTCCGCCACTTGTATTAAGATAAACTCTTCTGATCGACTCGTTTGGGTCTGAAAACGATCCTACAAGTGGTATCAGAGCTCAGGAGGAAGAGTTCTTGTCATTTCATCTGTGTTTTTTCTGTTTTCTACACCTTCTTTCAAAATTAACCGTGGAAACTTGGTTAAAAACATCTGATTTTCACACATCATGTGCGTAATACTGTTTTAACAAACCCTAGAAAGTTTCAGAACAAAATTCGAACATTTGCTTGATCAGTTGGACAAAAATCAGACCGATAGTATGACATCATGCTTAGTTCGCTTGAATAGTTCTGGTTTAGTTCGCTTGAAAAGTACACTTTGGAGTTTAGTTCGCTTGAAATAGATGTTCGCTTGAAATAGTGGAGTGTTGTTCGCTTGAAAAGGGTTTCGCTTGAAAAAGTTTGTGAGTTCGCTTGAATTGGTTTCATAGTCCGCTTGAACAGTGATCTCGCTTGAATTGGGATTCTGTTTGAGGTTTGTGTTTTCGCTTGAATTTGACAGTTTGTGAATTTGTGTAAACAAAATATGGAGAACGAGTTTTATAATGCATTTGCTAGTCCTATCACAATTACTCAGAATGCTTTGCTTGAAAATGAAACCGGGACATCACGGAAACCACCTAAGCTCTTGGATATTGATGATTACAGTGGTTGGTCCGAACGCTTTGGAAATTGGGTTGAAGCTTATCACTTGGATGCTTGGGAACACACTGAAGTCCCATATGAAAGGCCCACAAGGAATGGTATTCAGTTAACAATAAGAGATATGAGTGCTGATGAGAAAAAGAAGTATAGAGATGAGAAATTTATGGTGAGTCTGCTTCAGCAAGCAATTAAAGAGGACATTTTGATTTTGCTTCAACATGATGGAAGTGCATATTCAATTTGGACTGAATTGGAAGCAAAGTCTATAGGAAGTGATGATATGCTTAAAAACAAGATGTCTCTCATGAAGAAAGAATTTGATCTATTTCGTGGGTTGAAATCTGAAAATACCAAACAAATTATTGAAAGATATTGTAACTTGGTGAGAAATATGACGAAATTAGGGATCAAAAAGGATACTGATGAGTTGATTGAGAAACTTGCTGATGCTTAACCACATGATACTTGGGGCACATTCCTGATGATGTTGAGAAACAATCGGAAGGAATATAAAAAATAAACACTGGGTGAGTTCATCAAACATCTGGAAGCTCAATAGATGGAGCAGAGGAAGATCGCCAGAATGAAGAATTACGATGGAGAACAAGACATCGGCTTGTATTTCAAGAGTGGTGTTAATGAAAAGACAAATCTTTCTCCAAAGGTTGAAACTGCTTATAACGCAAAAGGTTCTTCTGAAAGTGTATCCCAGGGATCAAGCAGCACAACAGGATTTTCTTCATTTCCAACCTATGATCCACAGTTTTCTACGACAAAGAGTGGCAAAGTTCTTCAATGCAACATTGCTTTAAAGCTTGAGAATGATCAAAATTATACTGAGGAAGTTGCAAAAAGTCACATGTCTTTGTTGGTGACAGTGCTTGAATCCTATGGAGGCTTAGTTGCAGGGAGGATCGGAAATCCAATGCTCACGAAAGAGGATTACGATCAAATTGATGCCGAGGAAATGGAATTGATGGATATTAAATGGTGCATGGCTAGTGTGTTGAGACGGGCTGAAAAGTTTAAACAAATCACAGGTAGAGATGATTTTCGCGAGGCACATATTTCAACTTTAGGTTTTGATAAGTCTAAAGTTACTTGTTTTCGTTGCAGGGAAAAGGGGCATTTCAAGAGAGAGTGCACAAATCGAGAAGCGAGTGGAGCTCAAAACCCTTTCGGAAACAACGATTACTACAAAAAAGCGATTTATCATCAAGTAACACAACAGCCATATCAACAACATCAGGCACCACATCAGGCTCAAACTGCACATGGTAGAAAAGAAATTGAAGATTCAAAGAGAGCATGTATGGTTAATCAGGGCAAGGATGGTGGATTCAGTTGGGATAAATACATTCCAACAGACAGCAAAGTGTGTTTGGCAGATCAAGATGATGAAAGATTGCCTGAAGGTTTCAGTTGGGATAATTTTTGCCCAGACCAAGAATTCATGGCCAAAGAGATGTCCAAAGAGATGTCAAATGGTAAAGCCTTTATTGCTAATGCTTATGATGAGTATTGGGCTGCAAAATACAGAAAAGTCAGGGAAGCTGAAGAAGAAAAATGGAGAAAAATTGAAGAAGAGGAAGAAGAAGAAGAAAGGTTAAAAGCTGAAGCTGAAGCTGAGAAGAAGAAAAGAGCTGAGTTTTTCCAAGCGAAAAGAACAGTCAAAGATGTTCCAGAATTTGAAATCAAAGTTGATACTGAAGCAGTCAAAGTTCCTGAAAAGTGTTTGAATTGTGATTCTTTGATCATGCAAAACAACGAGCTGCTACACAACATAAAAAGATTGAAAGAATCTTATGATATTTTGAACAGATAGATTAACAAGTACACTGAGTCAAACAGTGAACAAGCTGTTGCATTGAATACACTCAAAGGAGCTTACATGAGACATCTTGATGACGTCAACTATTACACAGAGAAGTGTGCTGAGCTGGAATTGAAGCTGGCAACACAAAAGATTGAAACTGAAAGAGTCAAAAATTTATTGAAAAGCTATTCATGTTCTACTTTTGTTGTTGACAGGATTTATCCGATCGTTGAAAGAATGAAGACATTTGAGGAAGAGAAGACTTCGGAAGAAAAGAAGTCCGAGACAAAAGAAGAGGATGAAGTAGAAATTTCTGGTAAGAAACCAAGTGTTGTCTACAATAGATGTCCGCCCCCGGTTGAAAATGGATATTTGTCTCGAAATCCAAATTCCGAAAGAGTCAAAAAGGCAATTAACTTACAGTGGGAGTCAGGGTCGTCGGATAATTTGCCAGAAAATATTGATGTTACGTTCACATCGTCTGACACTGATCATGAGTCCGAACTGATTAAACGTGTGGTCGATCAGGTGTTAGATAAAGATGACATAGAGGAGTAAAAAACAGAGTCCAAATCTGAGTCAAAGTCTGAATCCGACAAGTCAAAGTCAACAATCAAAAAGGACAAACGGGTTTATGATAAGGAATTTTTGCTATCAAAATCTAATTTGAATGACGAACCAGTCAAAGTAGCATATACTTTGAAAGATTCTGACAAATTATATTCTGATGAGATTTTTCCAATAAGAAGTGTTAAAATTGAAATGATTAAAAAGGTTTTCAAAATCACAGAAATTAATATTTCTGAAATAAAAGATTTAAATCTTTCTGGAAAACCTAAACAATACACTTCAAGAGATAAACAGAGAATTAACAAGAAAATGGGTTACAATTGTGGTTATAGTTTTCAAAAGAAATCAAACCATCATAGTAATGTCAAAAAGAAAGGTCTTGGATTTAATCAACCGAAAAATCATAAAAATGAAAAAGCTTATAAACCAAAAACTGTGTTTGTTTCAGGAAAATCTTTAGAAGATGAGAAAGAGCAAGCGTTCAGAAAGCAGACAAACAAAGAATTCCTTGCCAAAAAGCAAGAAGAAGTGAAGAAAAGTATTGCTCAGAAGATTACAGAGACGAGAACCTGTTTTCAGTGCAAAACTGCTGGTCATATTGCTAGAAATTGTCCGAAAACATTCAAACCAAAACAGGAAGTCTCTGGTAAAATGAAAGAAAAAGTTGTTGAGAAAACTGAACTTACAACCAGAAAATTTACAGGCTTTGAAAATTCTACCTTTGAGATTGGTGAATGTTCAAAGAATGTGGTAAAAAGAAAAGAAAATCTGAAAAATCAAAAATGGGTTGTTAAGGGTTCAGAAAACAGTTCTGGTGATGAATCTGATTCTACAAAATCAGAGGAGCCAAAAGTTGTTAAAGAAAAGGTTGAGAAATTAGTTCCAAATGTGGATGAGGTGAATTTTCCACCTCTGCGGGCTGAAAATTTTTAAAAGAAAGTTGGAAAAGTTGAAATTTCAAATCAATTTTATTCTGATAAGAAAAAATTTGATGTTGATAAGGTTTTCAACAGAAATGTGAAACACATTTTTGGAAAAATGGTCGATGGTAAGGCCAAAGAAGTTAAAGAATTCTATGCTTCCAAAATGAATGTTCACAAGTCTATTGAAAGTAAAGATGTAAAAGAGGTTGTTACACCCAAGGAAGGTCAGGCTTGGGTGGATATATTTTTCAAAGAGTAAAAACCTGACTTGCCGGAGATCCCAAGTTGGTAATCGCGGATCATGAATCGACATCTTTTTTAGAAAATATTTTTGAAATGTTGTTGAAATGTTGTTGAAATGTTGTAAATTTTGGCAAGTCATACTGCAGGAATTGCCGGAACTCCCAGGTTGGTAAGTGTGGAGTAGGAATCGGCACCTTGAGAATTCAACCAACAGATGATAATTGGTTGAAAATGTTTGATATTTGATCTTACAAGTGGTTAATCAAGGTCATTAAGTTGAACTTGATTTAATTATCATTTAAAAGTGTTGGTAAACAATGTGATGAGTTTTCCCCGTATCTACAAATGATAAAATCCACAAAACTAATTTTCCGGAAAAACCATTTTGATTAACACAAACTTAAGTGTTTTGAGATCATAATGGGAAAATAGTTTGTTGTGAGGGGGAGTTCTGATTGTTTATGCCAAGTGGATGGAGAATTGAGGCAATTCGATATCAGTTGTTACGTTTCTTGTACAGTTTGTTTTCAAATTTCCTAAAATGTGTTTGCATTTTAGGGGGAGTAAGAATTTTAGAAAATCCAAAAACATTTGAAAATTTGAAAAATCCAAAAACATGATAAAATCAAAAATGAGTTTTTGTTGTATAAAAGAGGAAATGATAGTACATCAGTGGACTGTCACAACATGCTAAAGAAATGGAGAGATAAAATGTGATAAACAATCTCACTAAGGATGTGACGGTAGGCTCAGCTAGACTAGTAGATTTGCGATAACGATACAAACTTAAACAAAAAAGCCTAGTTCTAGTGGGAAACATGGTCAAAAGCATAGTACTTAGTTTTGTCCTTCTTGACTGTGTACCTACTCAGTAATCGCTGATTGTCGAAAGACATAAAACTGGTTAAGTTTGTGAACTTTCACAACTTTGCTGAAAAATCACTGTGATTGTGCATTTCATTTTGCAAAGATTTAAACTTGTTTTATTTCTTTATTTTGTTTAAGCATTGGACATCCTCTGCGTATACGTGAGTATCGACCTGGTTGTTAATGCCTAAACGTTCTGCTTTATTTTCTTTGGTGTTTCGTTTAAGCTTTGGACCTCCTCTGCGTATACGGAAGTATCGACCTGGTGGTTAAAGCCTAAACAACTTCAATTTATTTTTATTTTCTTATTTTGTTTTAACATTGGACTTTCTCTGCGTATACGGAAGTATAGACCTGATTGTTAATGTTTAAACATTCTGCTTTGTTTTCACACAAATCACAATTGATAAAAGTTTAAAGGCATTACTTGAGTCAGTGTAGTGCATGATGAGGGGATATGCTGAGATCGTGGGGTCCATAAGAATTTAGTGCAAAATTAATATACCTTAAACGTATCGGTAAGCATTTCAAAAGTTTTTAGATTGAGTTTAAGTGGACAACAATATCGTCAATCAATGTGAATCGTTTAGATCTTAAAATGTTTAAAGCTTAATGGTGTTGATGATTTGTCTCATAAACTGATATGATCCTCTTGCACAAACTCACAAAAATATTGTTTGTAAATATTTCTTTACTGCATTCTATTACGTTTAAAAATTCAAAAAGATTTTAAGTGTGTTTTTAGCATAAAGTTTTGAAAATTACAAAAAGATTTTCGATAACTGATGTTGGATAACTGATTTTCAAAATTCTGAGTGCTAAACATGATGAACAAATGGTTTGGGAGAAAATGTTTGAGATGTTTTTGAAATGAAATGAGAAACAGAGATTTTAATTGAAAAATCATTTATTGATTAAATCATTCCTGCAAGAGTAAATTAGATTTGAAAATCTTATTCACAAGTTGTTATCAGAAAACTTATTTTTGGGTAGTGATTTGTGCAGGTTAGACAGTTTCTGATATCTAAGATAGATAAATTCCAGATTGCGATCCCAGCTTAGTGAGAGGGGGAGTCTGAGGACATTAAGAAAGAGATTGATTGTGGATGCTTACAATGGAGAATCTTTGGAGAGAGCACAAAGACTGATAAAGACTGAAGGTTTGACAACCGAAGACTCGACACTGAAGACTCGTCAACATTCGAGGGGGAGTTTGTTGGTGCATGCGTCTGTCGACTTCGTCTTGTATCGAGTCTTGTACGTAGAATGGTAGAACAGTGCACGTAGTTCAAGATTGAAAGGTATTTCGCTTGAATGGAAGGGGTTTCGCTTGAAAGGAACTTGTGCAGTTTCAAGCGAACTCAACATATGCTAGTTCACTTGAACTGACTTGTTGACACTTTCAAGTGAACACTAGTGGCCTATAAATACCACTCAAGTGAATTCAGTTGTAAGGTTCTTGTTTCCGGTAGCGAAGCTCTGCCGAAGTGTTCTCAGGCTTGTAATCGATCTTAAATCAATATACGAACAATTTAAAGGGTGAATCTGGCTGAATTGAACTTGATACTTGTGTTTCCGCCACTTGTATTAAGATAAACTCTTCTGATCGACTTGTTTGGGTCTGAAAACGATCCTACAACACCATTAATCCCAACTACTATATCTAACATACAATCACTATAATTAACTTGCGTTTAGCGTCTGCGATTCGATTGCGATTGAGTTGCGATTGCGTTTCGATTAATCACCACAACATAACATAATTAAACATGCACAAGTAACACATAAGTAACACACACACGTAAAACAATATCCAGAACTCGTAATTCACTGCGTTTCGTATTGCGATTCGATGTTGCTTCGATTAGCGATGTGACTAGCATTAGGTTGATTAGTGTTAAATAGTTTAGCGTTTAGTTAACTTTATCGCATTGTTACTTCCTATCGTTCACAATCGTAAGGCGATTATTGGCGATAAACATACATCGATTACTGCGATTATTGATAAGTACTCCACATAATACAACTAAATTAAACACATAAAAGAAGTAGATTACAAGTCAAGTCACGCGATCGGTCGTTGACTTTGACATTGACTTTGACTTCCGAAACACGGGGTGTTACAGGGTGAGACGTTTACGTTTTGAAATAGTCTTAGTTGTTAGTGTTGTGTTGTTTCTTGTCTTCCCGAGCCAAAAGCAAGGTTGTAAACACCATAAAAAAATTTAGAAGAGTAAAAGACCCATGGGGTGGAGCCCTGGAAAATACTTCGACGATCAAGTCATTATACGTATAGAAAAGATAAACAAACAATATACGCAGTATGTACGTATGATCTCTATAAATGTATGTAAATAGTTTCCATCGGTTAAGCATCGGTTAATTTCAACAGGTCTGGACCGTCCGGGTTCACCAGTTTCACTTAGAGGTGTACAAAAAACCGGTTTTAGGACCAAAACTGGAAAAAAAACCGAAACCGATTTTTTTTAAAAACCGGTTTCAACCCGAACTGAACCGGCGGTTTGTATACCAGTTAGTACTCTTGATCTTTGAAACTGATTAAAAAACCAAAACCGGTTTTTTGGCCTAAATCGGTTTTTAACCAAACAGAATCGATTAATGCCGGTTCGGGTTCCCACTATATAAAACCGGTTAAAAAACCAAGCCGTTTTTTAAAAGAACGGTTAAAAAAACCGATTTAAAAAATAAAACCGATTTATACACCTCTACTTTCACATCTGTTTTTTCACATCAAAAATACAAAAATGATGTTTGTTTATCTTTGGCAACCGTCCAATAATTTGGGGAACTAAAAAATCATTACATTTTGAAAATATGTACTAAATACAAATTGACCAAGAAAAGATAGTGTTGACTATAGATTCATTACATGTCTATTACATAAATTGATGAGTTTAAAATAAAAACTAATAAAATAAAATATTTACTAATTAAATAATATTTTTTTTTGAAAAATGTGAATTATTCGCGAGTATCGGGAGGTCTAAGCATACGTTGTCTTAATCGGGTCCGCGCTAGAGAGCTCCCTCGCACAATAGATCCCCAATTTAAACCCTTAATGAGAAACCACTATCACCCAGACTCGAATTTAAGACCTGGAGGAGAAAACTCACCCGGACCTACCATATGTGAAACTTAAATACCCGTGAACACTGAACACCACTAGAGCACTAGTGATGGTTTAATAATTTATTTATTATTACATCAAATCTACCATAGTAAGACCATAAGGTATGGGCACCGTCAAAGGCCCGTCCCCCTCTTTTGGGCTCGTCCAACACCGCCCCAAGGGGGCCGGCTCGGCTTTGGCGTCGGATTTCAGACGGTCAAGACGGGGCTGAAAAGTGAATGGGGGTGGGCCCCTCTAACGTTAACCTGCAACCATTTAAAAAAAAAAAAAAATTTCACCCCACCGCTATATATTAAACCCCTTTTCACCCCACTTTTTTACCAAACTACTCCCACTTTTCTCCCATTTTTATAAAAAACCTCTCCCAACCTTAAAAAATTATGGATCCCTACAATCCAAATAATCCCAACTCAAGTTCACACCCGTTTTCGTCATCCGGCTACACACCCGTAATGGACAACGTTTTTGCGGGTTACCAACAAATGCCAAACGCTTTCAACCAATACCCGTTCAACCCAATGCAAATGCAACAACCCAACATGCTGTTCAACCCATATCAAATGCAACAACCCAACATGTCGTTCAACCCATATCAAATGCAACAACCCAACATGCCACAAGCACCTCAAACACAAATCGAGGAACAAGATGATGAGAAAGGGTAAAAAGGAAGACGCAGCGGCCAAACTAATGCAACAATGGACAAAAATTGAGGAAGAGGCGTTGGCGAAAGCATGGATTAACTCTTCAACGTGTCCTATAATCGGTAAAATATTATTATTTTTTTTGTTTCGTAATTTTTTTTTTGTTTCCTGTGTTTAATTTTTTTTTGTTATTAAATATTATTATTATTGTTACTAACTTGTAGGTAACAATCAACTAAACGATTCGTTTTGGCAAGAAGCCCTTGATATATTCCACGGGCTTATGGAACAAGGCGAGTACAGAACCATTGATTCTATAAGCTCGAAGTGGCGCAAGATGAATACGTTGCTCCAACGCTTTTGTGGGTTTTATAACACAACGCGGGCCAACAAACCGAGTGGGTGGAACGACGAAGATGTTTTCAATGAAGCGGTGCGTTTATACGAAAATGAGAGCAAAGGTCCTTTCCCACATGTCCGTGCTTGGCTAGTTGTAAAGGATCACCCAAAATGGAAGGGATGTCAAAATGAGGTTGCACAAGCGAAACGAGCAACGAAACGGTCTAAAACTTCCGAGTCAGGAAGTTATAGCGTTGGAGGCTCAACCGGTTGTTGCCAAATAAATATCAACGACGAGCCCGACTATGAGGAGGAGCCGATTGAAGATGGAGAACGTCCCCCAGGAAGGGACAAAAGTAAAAAAATAGCGGCTGAAAAAAGGAAACAAGCCGCATCAGGAAGTGGTGGTGGTTCGAGGTTGGAAGGTGTTATGGCGGAGTTAAAATCATTCAAGGAAATCTTTAACGACAGGCAAACCGAGAAGGTAAATATTAAAAAAAACTAGCCGAGGAGAAGCTAAAGAAGCAACAAGAAGCGTAGGAGTTGGAGGAATGAAAAATAATGACCACCGACCTTAGCTCCTATCCACCGGAAGACCGTCCCATTTTACAAATGATGAAGGAAAAAATTAGGAAAAAATAGAGTGGGGGAGTATAGTTTTTTTTAAATGTAACTTTAGGTTTTTTTTAAGTGTGTTTTTTTTTAATTTAAATGTAACTTTAGGTTTTTTTAAGGTGTTTTTTTTATTTAAATGTAACTTTAGTTGTTGTTTTTTTAGGTTTTATTTAAATGTAACTTTTTTATTTTTATTTACTTTGTTTTCATTAATTAATTAAATCAAATAAATAATAATAATAAAAAAATGAAGGAGGAGCATCCCCACACCCTTGGATAGTCTCCAAGGGGAGGGTCCTTCTCCTTTGCCTACGTGGCGCTTAGGTGGAGGATAGTCCTTTGAAGACTATCCTCCCCCATACCCAATGGTCTAAGTCCATATGTAGTGGGACGTTTTTTTTTTAAAAAATTCAAAAAAAACGCCCAACCTACCATTACACTAGGCGTTATTTTTCAAAAAAATTTCTGAAATTTGGTTTTGGCGTTTTTAATAAAACGCTGCACTTACCCATTTGATTCTTGCATTGGCCAATGGGAGAAGAAGGTTAAATGCATGTGGCCACATGGTGGGGTCCAAGGTTTTGACTACCCAATAAGAATTTAGTTTTTTTTTTTTTAATCCTCTTGCATGGGGGTTATTGGAATAATGCCCCACTACGCCACTTTTGCTATAATGCCCAACGCTGACTAGGATGTCACGTGTCGGATAATGCCCCATGGTGGGGGCATTATTTTTGTTCACCACTACGGGTGTTCTAACTATGAATACTTTTTCCAAGATTCACCGAATCTACCCCTATACCTTGTCTTTAGATTTGGACTTAACTAACACCCCTTTCATTTTCCAAACTAATTTCCCATCTACACATTCATTAACCAATCAAACTACACAACACATATCTTCTTCCTCTTCTTCATCATTACACTTCAACAACACCTACTTTCCCAAAATCACCATCTTTCTTGATCTATTTTCCAAGACATGCTTCTTTATTAACTACAAACACTCTATTCCCTCACATGGTTAGTAGTTCTTGACCATATTCTAGTATCTTGGATCTTGTTTTTCCCTTCTTGTTTTTCATCTTTATGGTTCTTTCTACTTTAAGTTGTTGAAACTTGAAACTAACACTTGTTTTGGTTATCTTGACAGAAGTTGTTACTAGTTTTATAAGTTTTATAAGTTTCTTGATTGGTTAACATATGGGTAGGGGTAGGGGGAAAGGGAAGAAGTTGAGTTTAACATACAACAATGGTGATCTTGCAAATGAAGAAGATAAACAAAAGGGTAGGCTTGAAAAGTCATTAATGAATGAAGATGATGAAGATGTTGAAGATGTTGAAAAGATTGAGGAAAATGATGATGATATTGATGATGAAAATGCAAGTTCTAATGTGAATGGGAATAATAAGAGGAAAAGAGACAAAGTGGGAAAGAAGAAGGGTGATTTGGTAAAAGAGGAAAGCGCAAGTGGGGCCCGGTCTAAAGGTTTTCGTCATGTCGGGAGTCGAAGGAAAAACAAACCTCATCGAGCAGCCGAAGTTGGTGTCGAATGCACGTGAGAAAATGACCAATTTACCCTTCGTTTGAGGTCTATCGTCGGTTTTAAGTCATGTTATGTTTTCACTTTGATCTTTAGGAACCGGTTTCTTGCATCGGTTATCGTGTATTATGTTCGTGGGACCGATGAAATATCCCATTATCTTGTTTAATTTTTGTTCAAATATCTTGTGAATTTATGTATGATTTTAGCTAGAGTTAAGCTTGTTGGGTATGAAATTGAAATTTGATTTGAAGGGACATTTTGTAAAATATTTTGGTCAAATAATAATAACAGTTTTGGTTAAAAATTTAGTGATGGGGGTTGTTGTTGTTTAGGTGAGTAATGGTTGGTGTTGTTGAGATTTCATTCTCAACTGTGGTCCAAACCAGTGGGCTGTAGGCCCGGTTAGTGATGAGGACCAACTTGTAGTACTTTTTGTGGCCCAGCCCATCATAGCTGTGTTGATGTAAAACGAATAAGTTACTGTCATCCATCCTGTTGCTAGAGATGCACAAAACTGGATTTTAGGCTAAACGGGTTCGGTTTTAAAGGTAGGTTTGGGTCGAGTCAAAGAAAGTCAAACCCAGAGTCTAAAACTTGTTTATACGTATCCCGTTTGGTTTGGTTTTAACCAGTGTTGTAAAAATCGCGACTAGGGGCCGACTAATCACTAGTCGGCTAGTAACTGAGTAAGTTTTCGTTAATCAGTCCATTAACCGCTAGTCGGGCCTAGTCAGACCTAATCGGGCCTAGTCGGATCTAGTCGGTCAGCCAAAAATCGACGATTCCGGCAAAAAAACCTGTATATTCCGGCCAAAACCTCTAAATTCCGGCCAGTTTTCAACCAAACCATGTGAATTCCAACAATTAATCTTGTATACTTAAAAAATAAGTTGAGTAAGAGTTAAAACCTAGCTACTTAAAATATTTACCTATAAAATGTGTATATATATATAAAACTGAAAATTACATATAAAAAAACCCGATCCGGTTAATCCCAATTAATCTTGAGTAATCCCGAGTAGTCGCTAGTCCCCATCTCATCGGCCGACTAGCGACTAGCGAGTTCTCCAACCTTGGTTTTAACCGGTTTCAACGGAGAAACTCTCAAACTGATTTAACACCCAAACCGGTTTATTCAGTTTTAGAACCGGTTTCGGATCGAGATCCGGGTTTCTAGATGCACCTCTACCTGTAGCTGAAATTGGACACAATAGCCAATAGGGTAAGAAACAAAATAAATGTTTTTTTTATTTTTCTTTTTATAAATAATAAATGTTTTCCGTACAACTTTTTATGGTTTTAAGAAATGATGTTTCCATAAAAGGTATAGTGGTATGTTATAAACAATTTCTGTGTTATTATAAAAGGTATAGTGGTCAGCTACATACAAAATATATTTTGTAAAAAGAACTAAATAAATTTTGTTAATAAAATATATAGTCTATTAAAAGTTTAAGACATGTTGGAAATGATTAATTTTTGGGGGTCGTCATATTTATCTCGTTTACTAAACATTTCATGTTTAAGTTGACTCGTTTGATCTGCTTAACTAAATTAATCATGTTCAGATGGCATGTTTAATCCATTTAATTAAAACCAATTGACCCATCATCTTATTTAATTAAATAGGTCAACCTATTTACAACCTGTTTAACTCATTTATTACAACCTGTCAGCCCGTTTATAACCCGGTTATAATTTGACTACAACTTGTTTGACTCTTTAGATGAATGGATTAAAGTATTTGAGGGTGTCTATGATGAAGCTAATTTCTTTGACACAAATAAATATAGTTAAATGTCATTTTAGTCCCTATAGTTTGGATCATTTTGTCAGTTTAGTCCAAATGTTTCATTTTTCACCTGTGAGTCCAAAAATGTTTCACCGTTGCCATTTTAGTCCACTAGGTTAACTTCATCAATTTTTTCTGTTAACGAGAAGGGCAATTCGGTCATTTTATATGTAATTCTGTTAACTAGAAGGGCAATTTGGCCATATAAAATGACCGAATTACCCTTCCCGTTAACAGAAAAAATGGATGAAGTTAACCCAGTGGACTAAAATGGCAACGATGAAACCTTTTTTGACTCACAGGTGAAAAATGAAACCTTTGGACTTAACTGCCAAAATGACACAAATTACAAGGACTAAAATGGCATTTAACTCCAAATAAATATATAGGTCGTGTTTAAATTCAACATTCAACCGTCCAAAATGCATCTAGCTACCAAACCGTTAACCAACATGATTTACACTTCTGACTTCAATATGCAGGAAAAAAAAAAAAAGATTTTAGTCTCATTACCAAATTCTGCAGCAGGTTTTAACCAAACTACACTTGAATTTCAGGGTACACTTTTGGCAGTAAAAAAAAAAATCATTCTTGAGTTTCACTAGCACTTTTAGAAAAAAAAAAACATTTATCATCATTATAAGCATTTTTTTTACTGGATATCATCAGCTGTAAAACATTTAAACAATGACTGACTTTTGACTTAGTGACATTTGCATAGGTCACTAAATTACAATTTTCTAGCAGTGTTACACGAAATGAACTTATTTCATATCAAAATAAACAAAACTAAACCATGCATTATGACCTTATTACCACACAAACCATTACTCGAGCATAACTGATAAGGAGCCGAACTGAACTGAACCGAACCAAACCTATTAGATGGATATGCTGTTTGGAACACCTTTTCCGGTCACACCCCTATCAGAATACGGCTTCATAATTTGGTACGGAACCAACCCTGCACCACTTCGGTTTGTTAAAAGCGGATCATTGTTTCTCGAGTCTATAATGCTTTCCAGCTGGTTTAGCGTTTCTTGAAACTCCAAAAATGCTGCATTTATAGCAGGTTCCGCAGCCCATGCAGGCTCAATGGTTCCACCAATATACTCCTCATCCGGTGAATGACTTGATAAAACATCTAAAACCGCCATCACTTTGGTAGCTTGGATTTGGGATGGGAAACAATTCAATAACACATCCTCAGGACGTTTTATAAACGACTGCCATTCTTCGTCTGTGGGGTCTTCGTTAGGCATTTTAAGTCTTGCCATTGTTGGCCTGTTGGGGAAGTAACCAGCAAAGTCATATTGACCGAAGTTGACCGCTGAATGGTGACCAGAACTCACCCACATGATGGTTGAAACGATTCCTATTAGATTGTCTTGGGTTTTGAGTTGTGGCCACCATGGTTCATCTTTCTTGTCTGCATGACCAACTGTACGGATTTCATGCCACCATGCTTGCAGCTCTTTGTCGAATTCTACAAGGTTTGCTTGTGGGTAGTAGTGGTTGACATAAGAAGTAGCCCATTGTTTGATGGCATCATAAATAAGTAGACCATCATTCGCAAATGGGTAATCCTCAATTGTTAGTTTCACACCGTGTGGTGCAGTTGAATCTTCAACCGCCATACCCCTGAACAATACCAAATCATAACATTAATTTCATCTAGTTGCTAACTTCCTCCATTACAGTTATAAGAGTAAAATGCGATTTTCGTCCCTGGGGCTTGTCTAGTTTTGCGACTTTTGTCTAAAGGATTTTTTTTGCCTCTGGATCCAAAAGGTTTGAAATCTTGCCATTGTCATTTGGCTCGTTAACCAGGGGCGATGCTTTGAAGGGGCCGGGAGGGGCGCCCGACCCCCCGACCTTTTCGGCCAGTAGTGTTAGATATGTAGTTTTCGTATAGAAATTTTTGGGTATATATGTTTTCGACCCCCCAATTCTATAGAATTTTTTGGGTATATACGTTTTCGACCCCCCCTAAAAAACTTCAAGCTTCGCCACTGTCGTTAACTCCATCCGTTTTTCTCCATTAAGTCAGAGGTATTTTCGTCTTTTTTGTTAACTTAAAAGGCAATTCGGTCTTTTGATTACTTGTACATAAAGTGAAAAAAACCGAATTGCCCTTTAAGTTAATAAAAAAGACGGAAATACCCCTGAAGTAACGGAGAAAAATGGATGGATTTAACGAGCCGGATGAAGATGGCAAGATTTTCAAACCTTTTGGATCCAGATGCGGACAAGGAAACCTTTGGACGAAAGTCGCAAAACTGGTCAAACCTCAGGGATGAAAATCGCATTTTACTCTAGTTATTGTTGTTGTTTATATGCATATAAAGGTACCTGCTAATAAGGTCAGCTGGAAGAGCCTCGTGATCAAAACGCCATAGCTGATCATACGCATCAGAACAAATTTGCATACAATATCTTCCAGGAGAAAACGTTGACTCAATGACACCACCAGCATTAATGAGAGCTAATCGAGCAAGAGAATTGATTTGCATAGTGTAACGGAAACTAGGGAGAAGTAGTCGTTTAATAGGATGCATTTGGCTAAGATGGCGGTTGGTGGCAATTATGTAAGGTTCTGTAACACAATGTGTTCTTAGCCTGCACAGTTAAAAAAAACAAATAAGCTGTTTTAACTCCGGTCGATGCATAATTGCATAAACATGTAACTTATTATATGAAAGGGGGAACCGACCAATGGCTAACAAGTTCGTGATAAGCCGAATCATGGGAAAGGACTTGGGCCTTGGCTAGCTTCCAGAGCCAGGCACCGGTCGCATTCCAAGTGGGTGTGTACACATGCTTCCACTGTGGTTTCGTACCAAATGGTGGGCGAGTCAACTCAATGGCTAGTGGGCGTAATGTTCCCTCGGGCGTAAGGAACATTAACGTTCTTGAAGCATAAAGAGTTGTCCCTTTAAGCTCTCGTGTTTTGTTTACATAAGGTAGGAGCAAATCATGGTAATCCAACAAAAACAGTTTCTTTTGTGCTAAAGCCTGCAAGAAAATAATACTTT
This sequence comes from Helianthus tuberosus, assembly GCA_030545235.1. Classification (NCBI taxonomy): domain Eukaryota; kingdom Viridiplantae; phylum Streptophyta; class Magnoliopsida; order Asterales; family Asteraceae; genus Helianthus; species Helianthus tuberosus. The sequence continues at coordinate 11,938,793 of CM060362.1, forward strand.
TTTTAAATAATTAATAAAAGAGTAAAATTCCATTTTCATCCCTGAGCCGGATGAAAATGGCAAGATTCCAAACCTTTTGGATCCAGATGCGGAAAAAGAAAACCTTTGGAAGAAAGTCGCAAAACTGGCCAAACCTCAGGGACGAAAATGACATTTTACTCTTAATAAAATTATATAACCATAAGACACCAAACTAAGAGACATCGTGTTATATTACCTCATCAAAACTCATGACACCTCCTATCTCTTTCTCTACAATCTCCTTGGTGATTGCGGATTTAGGTGGTCCGTAAACTTCAGGGTCCAACTTACTCATCAATGGCCATTCCTAGTTATATAATCACACAACATGTCATGACTGTTTACACAACATCTTTTCTATGTGTTATAAACTATACTGGTTATCATTCGCATATATGAACATACCGTAACCAACTGTATGCTATAAGGGTTGAGACCAGCAAGCATTTGTCGGCAAAACTCCTCATCCCGGTACCAAGAGAACGTGTCCCCTGTAATTAAAACCATTAGTACACACACAAAAAAACGCGCAAAAACAAAGATGCGCAAAATGGATAAACGCTTACTGTCAATGGTTTCAGGGGTCTGAAACTGGATAATAGCATGTGCAGCATCAACATCCCTTTTTACAAGTCTAGGAAAATCACTTGAAATCTTTTCATTGGCAGGAACATTAACACCTTGATTATAAAGCAAGTCTATGTCTGTGAATAACGGAAATCCCTTGTCTTTGTCTGTATAAACCGAGTCTAAAGCCGGTACAATTTCATGGAGCACATTGAACAAAAGCCTTGCTCCAAACTGTAAATCCTTTATCTCGGAAAAATCTTCATCGCTTGGTACATAGAAAGGGACCTTAGTTCTGGTCTCCGTCGACGGATCTGCATTCCAAAATGATTCACAACTTTTTGTTAAGGTTCAGTAAATTCCTTCTGTATTAAAAAAAATTCTACATTGATTTTTAGCCAAATTATGAAAAACGAATTTGTAATTTCATAAACTAGAAAAAAAAAAACATTGATGAATAAACACCAGAAATAGGGTCCTAATAAAGATACACCCTAAAGTATTACTTTGACACTCAGTATATGGGTCGTATACAAGTATACGGCTCGTATACCAGTAAGAGAATGTCAGAGTGTGTTTAGCTGCGCAAGTATACAACTCGTATACATTTGCATTGGTCATATATAAGGCTCGTATATATATTTATGGATTGTATATACGACTCATTTACATGTATAATGGTCGTATATAAGGCTCGTATATATTTTTGTGGATCGTATATACGACTTGTATTATACTGGTCGTATATAAGGCTTGTACATGTGTTTATGGGTCGTATATACGACTTGTATACATGTATGCTGGTCGTATATTTGCACAGCCAAACATACTCTGACATTCCTCTAATAGTATGGTTAATGGTTTGGTTCAGTTATTAGCATTATCTGTAACCGTAACCGAAGTCATCGGTTAATCGGTTCGATTTATTCGGTTAATTAGTCGGCTTTCGGTTCGGTTCGGTTAATTTTGGTTAATAACCAAACCAAACCAAACATTGGCTAAAATTTTTGTTTAGAAATGCATGTAATGGAGGGATAAATACATGAAATATATATATAAATACATGAATTGGATGTGTAAATAAATAAAATGGAGGTATAAACACATAAATAGAAGTATAAAACATCACATTGATGTATAAAAGCTAGAAATATACGAAGATTTAAATGATTCAGTTCGGTTCGGTTAACCAATGGTACAAAAAATATCCGTTAACTGATTTTCGGTTAATTCGGTTAATAATTTCGGTTCGGTTTTGTCGGTGTTCAGTTCGGTTTTGGTTAACCATTCGGTTATTGAAATTCAATAGATTCATAAAACAGTGTACTACCTAATAACTAGGGGTGCAAACGAGCCGAGCTACTCGAGCTCGGCTAAAAAAAAAAAGCTCGAATGAGCCGAGCTTAAACGAGCTCGAGCTTTCATTTGTTAAACGAGCTCGAGCCTGGTCGAGCTCGGGCTCGGCTCGTTTCGTTTGCACCCCTAACTATAACAGTCTGTTTGCTGTACCTATAGTAGACATAGGGCGACCAGTACGGCACCGCCTAGGGTACGGATGTTTCTCGCCACCGAGCACGGGCCGTGCTAAACTTATCTCAGAATCCGGATCTCCGAGATCGTCGTATACATCATAATCGTAAATCCGATCGTACGGTTGACGTTCACCATCGTGGTTACCTCGGAGCGATTCTAGATCTGCCGTTCGTAACAACTTCAGTGCCTCTGGTGTTTCCGATGGAAGATAAGACTACACAAACAAAACTTACAGATTAGAAGATAGAACTCAACGTCGACGGTTATCACCCGATCGTCGCCGTCGCCACCGTCACGGCGGCGAAACGACGGCGCGTGGGGTGGTTTGAGATTTCGAAGCTTATTAACTGGCGGGAGAAAATAAAACTTTTTATTTTATTTTTTTTCCTTATAGTTGTTTTGTTTAAAACTTTGGTCCTTTAACTACTTTAAATGACATTTAAGCCCCTCAAATCATTTTTTTGGGTCCGAATAGGTTTTGATTTTGGTCAATGAGAGTCAAAGTTAGTTTTTTAGGGTCCGAAACCGATATGGTTTGAAACCAGTTTTTTAGGGGGAAAGGATCGATTCAGTTCGGTTTGGTTTGGGTTAGATTGGTTTCTACGGAGCGGTTTCAAACTAGTTTTTGAGCGGTTCGGTTTAACAGTTTAGATTCGTAAACTGTTTTTTTGTCCACCAGTCCACCTCTAAACCACACAGTCCACCTCTAAACCACAACAAATCATTTTTTTTTCAAAATATAGATATTAACGATAATAAAATATAAACTTTATTTTTAAATGGGATGTTATATTTGAGAGATGAAAAAGAAAAGAGTCGACCTTGTCTGTGAAAAATATTCTTTTCTCTGGGACATCGGATTTGGATTGAACCCAAGATTCACATGTGAAAGTAACAACGCCATCAAGAGCAATGGTCTTGAAGAACATCTTCTGGTCGTACTCATTTTCCACCAAGATAGCTCCTATTTCCCCAAAATCGTCAGGGACGTCAAAGTTGCATTTAAACGTGTACACGTTAATTTTAGATTGCAATGCATCGTATCTCGCATTCGCCGACACTATCTTCCGTTTTCCATTTGCTGTATCAAGTAATCAATAGTTTGTCACTTTTAACATGGCATGTTACATTAATAAAAAAAAATTGGATATACGTACAATCAAGATCATTAGAAACTAGTTCCAACGAGAAAGACCCCGCTAGAAGATCAGAAACATTATCAGTATAACCACCGGGTTTAAAATCACCAAGGACAGAGCTAATGGCTGGTTGGATGGTGATGACACCCGTGACGGTGGTGACATTGGTAACAAGGGGAATCGCTACGGCTCTAATGTTACCGAAACCTGAGGTGGATCGAGCACGAGTGGCGTTAAATGTCTTGGTGGATGTGTATTGGCGGGTGATAGTGGGGGAGTAGGTGGTGTCCCCTCTTATGAATGGCTTGTGAAGTGGCAATAGCTTGTGAAGTGAGTGAGATTGGTTGATTTGTGCTTCAACATGATTTTTTTCTTAGTGTTCTTACTCAATGGTCTCACACTTGTTTTGTGTGATTTGATAGCTGGAACAAGGATCTCTATTTATAGGCATAGGGGATGTGATATGTGTATGGACGAAGAGTAAAAGGAATATTAGATCCCAAAACAAAGAAAAACAATAATTAAAGATTGGTAAATTTGTTATATGAAATTATTAGCTTTTTCTTCATATGAAAACTAGTTTAGAGGTAACACTGTCTACATCTTACCTTTCTCAGACCTTATCTTAGCTTTGCTATTAGTGAGATATACGTCATGATGATGATTTTTTCTTCATATGGAAACTACAATAAGTATTTATTTAACTATTTTTTGCCCTGTAGATGAGTTTAGTAATACTTTTAGGGGCTGTTTGTTTACCTCTTAATGAGACTCTTAGTGCTTCACACCTCTTACTGGTTCAGCACTTAATGGTTCAAACTGTTTGTTTCATGAGCAGATGCCTGAATGGTTCAGACATTTGCCTCTGAATGGTTAAGATTTATACAGAGTCTGAATAGTTAAGACCTCTAATTTGAATTGGTCAGACATTTGTCTTTGAACGGTTAAGCATTATATAAGTTTTTAATGGTTCAGACCTCTTACTGGTTCAGCACTTAACCATTCAGATGTTGCCAATAAGCCCCTTAGAGTTTTCTATTTCTAACATTGATTTACAAAAATATTACATTATTTTTATAGATTTAGATGCATTTATTTAACTATTATTTATTACATCACATCGTGTCCCAATACTTCTTCCCTGTAAAATTAGGGACTATGTATTTAAACACACAAGAAGATATGGGCCAAGTTGATTTTTTTAAGTAACTAGTGTTATTAAATCCGCGCGTTGCGCCGGAAATCCTCATGTTGCGTCGTGGGTGGGTATTAGTTCGTTTAACTTCAGCACTGACACTTGTTAGGCTATGGGGTGTGGGGATCATGAATTGGAACATTATTGCCACATAGGACCATTAATTAAATGGTACACCATCCCCCTCCTTGATTGATGGTGGTTTTCATGGATTAAACCACGATTGCCACGACCCTCCTATTTGATAATTTTAAGACAAAAATAAATTAAAAAAATAAAGGGGATAGTGGTTTGGGTCATGACCACACCCTTAGGGTATTGGTTTTGAACGATGGTTTAAAGATGGATGATATGGTGCTTATGTGGAGGGTCATGGTGGTCATGAGGGTCATGACCACACCCTATAGCCTTATAGCAACCAATAGAGAAAAAAAATCATGATATGACCAAAAATATACCAACACAGCGGGAATTTGATCGGTATTGGTTTGTTTTGTTACGCCACCTACACTCATTACCACAACCCATAGAGAAAAATTCTTTATATGACTAAAAAAATACCGAGACGTGATTTACATGGATAAAAAACAAATGCAAGTTATATAAGATATATAAAAAAACCACATAATACATATAAAAAACCACTAAACAACACGTATAAAAAAATCTTGAAAACAAATAATTACTATTCATTTAGTTAAACAAACACAAGTTATATAAGATATATAAAAAACCACATAATACATATAAAAAAACCACTAAACAACACATATAAAAAAACCTTTAAAACAAATAATTAGCATTCATTTAATTGTCTATTAATAGTATACAAATACAAATTACTATTCATTTAGTTTGTCTATTAATAGTATACAATTGGCTATAGTGTGGCATTGGTGCTATTTGTTAAGGTTTTACACCCCGCCGCAACGCGAAGAGCTTAATACAATAGGTTATTTATATGGATAAAAGTCATGTAACGTAGTAATTATGATACCATTAATTGTATTGAGATTATTTGGTGAATTACTTATTTGTATAAGGTAGTAATAAAGACTTAACCGACAAAAACATTTTCAACACATTGTAAATGTGAATCTGATCAACAACATGTCAATTTCGTTGGCCGCGGCGCAACGCACGCGGGTCAATATTCTAGTTTATATTTAATTTTTAAGAACAATTTAAAAAAAATAAATAACAATTTTCTAAAAATAACAATAACAATTTTACGTATAAAACTTTTTGTTAATTTAAACACTATTGTTATGTTATATAAATATAAGTTTTTTAAATAAAAGTAAAATGAATCACTATTCATTAAGAACAATTTAAAAAAAAATAACAATTTTCTAAAAATAACAATAACAGTTTTACGTATAAAACTTTTTATTAATTTAAACACTATCGTTATATTATATAAATATAAGTTTTTTAAATAAAAGTAAAATGAATCACTATTCATTCAACTTACTTTTTATCATATATTAATAATTTTCTAAAAATAACAATAACAGTTTTACGTATAAAACTTTTTATTAATTTAAACACTATCGTTATGTTATATAAATATAAGTTTTTTAAATAAAAGTAAAATGAATCACTATTCATTCAACTTACTTTTTATCATATATTAATAATTAATAATTTAAGAGATATGGGCCTCCATTTTAGGAAACCAAAAATCAATTGGATTCAACCAAATTCAGAGTCAGTATTATTTAAACTGAGGGTTAAAATTTTACAATAATAAAAGAGTAAATTTCACTTTTTATCCTTTATGTATTACCTGAATTTTGAAACGTGCCATTTAAAAGTTTTAGTTTTGGTTTATGTCCTTAAATCACATGTTTTATATCACTTTAAGTCCTTTACACCAAACTGAGTTAAATAATTCAGTTAGTTTTATTTAATGCAAGGGTATTATTGGTATTTCACCTTATTTATTTTGTTTTTAAAAATAAACCAAAATAATTTGATGCTTTCTTCCTTAAACCCACACTTTAACTTTTCAAAATCTAAATTTCCCAACACAATTTCGCCCAAAAAAACTTCCTGTTCTTCGATCTGTGTTCTTATTGAACAACTTCAATTCATTTGGCATTTAATCTAATATCCTTAATCAGATTCCCTTGTGAATATAAATCCCTTAACTTCGAATACGGTTTATATATAAAAACGAAACAGGCTTTGTTCATTTTGAATTCTAATCCACTGATCGTAAAAAAATAAGACTGATTGTTCTTTTTCGAAATCAGAAGTTTCTGATGTTGTTTCGAATTGCATTAAAATTTTTGTTTCTAATTCGTTTTTCCGGAACGGTTTTGATTCGAACAAACAAAGATTCGAAAATTTATGATTTTGATTCCGAATTAAAGTTCTTATGTATTCGATTATGCAATAAGGGTAAGGAATGATTATTTTAACCGTTAATTCTTGACTTTGTATGTTCACTGTTTGTTTTCTGGTTCGCCGGAAAACCATAATCTTCGATTTCGATCCTCTGTAACGGTTCTGGTTATATATAAACGATCCTTCTTTTATCGTATGTTTGGGCGATGAATTCTAAACTGATAGAATTCCATAACAACAATTATGGTTTCCAAATTCTGTGTCCTCTATTACCATTCGCAAAACATGGGTTGAACATGAACTGATATGTTCTTCGTGATTTGGAAACGGTGGGAGATAATCCTACGCTCTGATACCAATTGAAGGCCAACAGGGTCGTTTGTGGATTTTATAATTGAGAGAGATTTGAATGAAATCTAAACTTTCATTAATTACAAATAAAGGCCAACAGGGCCGGAAATTAAGAGCCCGCCGGAGAAGATGACCGGAAAACATGGGGGTGTAGGAAAGATGAAGCCTTGAAACTTTGTAAAGTGGGTCCCACCTTTAATTGTTTTGATTTATTTTTAAAAACAAAATAAATAAGGTGAAATACCAATAATACACTTGCATTAAATATACATAACTGAATTATTTAACTCAGTTTGGTGTAAAGAACATAAAGTGATATAAAACATGTGTTTTTTGGACTTAAATTGAAACTAAAACTTTTAAAGGGCACGTTTCAAAATTCAGCGCAAACATAAAGGACAAATTCTCATAATAAAAAGTAAAATTGTAAGTACATATTATTTTTATAACTCTGGTATTCTGTTCTATGATTAGAAAAATAGTCCGAGTACATACTTCACGATTTCACAGACATAAATAATGATAATCAATCTTCAAGATCTCACCAAATTCGATCTACCCTAAACACCCAATCTTCAAGATATGTTTCTTAATGATTTTACACACAAACAAATAAGTTGCATTAAAATAAAAATAATTAACAAAATGTACATGTGTCGTATCGAACCAACCGGACAATATCGATATTAGTTTTTATAGTTTTCAAACAATGTAAAAATGATCTTATTTTTTTAGGTTACATTAGACAAATTTTGTGTTATGAAACCATTTTGAATAAAGGTTTTTTTATATTGTAACTATACCAAGTACTGATATTGTAACGAATCAAATTGATGCCGACCAAAAAATATTGGTATCGGTATTATTGGAGCCAATATCTGTATTTGTTCGATGTAAATCTATTGTTGGTATCCTTTTGGCTATATCACGGCTTTACTTTTTTGGTTACATTAACAACTTTTGTATAGTTAAACCATTGTAAATAACTTTTTTTTTTGTAATACGTGACAACATCTATACCGGACCGATATTCATTTATATATATATAGTGTAAGTGTAAGATACGATATCCTTTAACGTACAATACGTACGATATTTTGAAATCGCACGTTATAAAAAAACATGTTCGAAATCGCATGTTGGTATTTTTGATGAAATCGCATGTTGGTATATAAAGCAATTTCGCATGTTGGTTTTTCAGCACAAATCGCATGTTCAAAAGTGAATTTGCACCAGATCGGACGGCTGAGATGATCGCGTACATATTGTACGATAAGGGCCATTGTACGTTAACCTAACCCTATGTGTATATATATATATAGGGTAGGGCTATATAGAAAACCCTATCTATATAAAAAACCCTAGAAAACCCAACCTCCCGACATTTTTTTTTTGAAAAAAATAACACATGTAATATACATGTTTTTAAGAGTTTTGGGCCAAAAAAATCAAAAAAGCGCCGAAGGGATAATTTAAAAAAAAAAAATTTCAGCAATTTCTGTCTTTTGTGCCTAACACATGTTAGGCAACCGGACATGGCTGAAATTTGTTTATTTATTTTAAAAAAATCCCTTCGGCGCTTTTTTGTTTTTTTTGGCCCAAAACACTCTAAAACATGTATATTACATGTGTTATTTTTTTCAAAAAAAAAAAAAGTCGGGAGGTTGGGTAAAAATGGGAGGAGATTTGGGTTTCCAGAGTTTTCTAAGAAAATGAGGGTTTTCTGTCTAGCATTATATATGTGTATATATATATATATATATATAGTTATAGGGGAGGGTTATCTTGAGAACGCTAAATATTGCGAGAACCGTGAGAACGAATGAAAAAACCAATCAAAACAATTTTTTTCAATATAACCCTCGTTGTAATTAAAATACAACATCAAAAAAGGAAATAACAACATCAAATAGTTCATTCCTACTCTCAAAATCACTCTTATTAGATTTTTTACACATGTGTAAATATAACAAATTTACACATGTGTAAATGGCAAACTTACACATGTATAAATTTTATTTATTTACGAATTCATGTAAATTTGAAGGTGTAAATTTAATTCCTAATATTATATTCGAACAATAATGATAAGTGTAAAAAAAATTTGAATTTGAATTGTTTTTGACCAAGTTCTTGTGGTTTTTTTATTTGTTCTCACGGTTCTCGCAATATTTAGCGTTCTCATTTAAACCCTCCCCTATTGATATATATATATATTGTTTAGATACGTGTCAGTTTCAATATTTTGATACATTTTTACTATACTGTTAGTACCGATACCCTCCGAACAAGATCGGTACATGTACATGTATTCATTATATGCTTTTTGGTTTCGACACGAGTTGGTTTCAATTTATTAAAAAAAAAATTCACTACCTATATCGAAGTAGTATCGTATTATAACCTAACTTAACTTCGTAACTCCTAACTTTATATGTATAATTTTTATTTGCTTAACTCAATACCATCGTAAATATTATCTCATGTTTGATGTATATACAGAATTTCTGTCGCATCACGTGAGAAATTCAGAAATCTCACCAGTTATATGTAAATGTATTAAGAAATTTGTATATTATATTCTTTTTATGATATGAGATGAAGATAAGTGATGAGATTTTAACTTTTTATTTAATTAATGTTATTTCTTAATTTATATAACACATGTATACGTAAATACGTATTATATTTTTTTGGCCACGTGACAATATATATATGCATGTATTGTTGGCCACATGGCTAACGTGTATGTATATTGATAACCAAACCAACGTGATTCTCATTGATATTGATCAAGCTTGTTGCAATAATTTAAGAATATTTCCTGATCTATAATAATTCAAACCAACCCTTCTAGGTAATATATTATGAAGTTTTCTAGATGTGAAGATTGAAGTGTTTGATATTCACTTATAATCTCAATCAGATAATTTTAAAAAGATATATAAGAACCAATATGTATCTTCTTGGTACGAAATTATACCCGAAAATATACCGAAACTTTCATTTTATAGGCTGCAAAGCTCGAGTTTGGCTCATATATAGTTTATCAAGCACGAGATCAGCTCGGGCTCGGCTCGTTTATTAATATTAATTAATTTATACTAATTGTGACTATTACTTTATATATAATTTAGTTTTTTTTCTATCTTTTCATAAATAGTAACTATTGTTATTTAAATATATCTAATCTAACTTATAATTAAAAACTCCAAATAATGTCACATGTCATTCTCTCCTTCAACCTCTTTTATTTATATTTGTTTAATAAATTTCTTTTAATATTAATATTAATATTAATTAATAACCAATATATAGATATAACTTATTTTTATCCTTATCTTTATCTAAAATTAATAAATAACTTCAATTTTGCAATTAGACTCTTTGTTTTTTTTACTTTTAATCCAAAGTTTTTCATCTTTTTCAATTTCATCCCAACTCTTTTTCTTTTTTATTTTCAATTTTGGTCCACCATACTTTTCATCTTTTCCAAGTTTTCTGTTTCATTCTAAATCATGTGAGTTAACGCAACGCAATGTACGTGTGGGGTTCAACATTTTTTCGTATATTTTTTAACGTTTGACTGACCCGTCACGTCACATCTATTTTTCTGCGTTTGAAAAGTTCGTCCAACATGCGGGTCCTGGATGGACTTAGTTATTTTTTCTATGTTTTACGTTTCGGTTTAATTTCTCAGCAACGAGCGTGCGTGATTCAAAGATTTTACATATGCTTTTCGCTCGAAGTTATTTTTTTCCCGTTTTTATTTATTTTGTTTTTACGAGCTTTTCAGGTGTTGGTGGCTGCTGACAATGGTATAATATTGCTACTACTTAACACAGTTTAATTACAACCGCTGCAACGTAGGTGTCACGACCCCCGGCCCGGTTTGACCCGGTTCAGAGGCCGCGGGACAGAAATCCCGTGGTAATTATTTAATTGAGTTGACAACGGAAGATTTTAGCAGGATCTTTTCAAAACTGCAAATGCCTGATTATTTTATTTCATAATTTAGGGATAAAACCCCGGTAGTTTACAATAAGGTGATTTCACTGGGAAATCTTTATTTTACAAAACATGTTTCTTTATTTATATTGAGCCACTTTCTTAAGCTTGTAGTGCTTCGCGGCACTGTTTCCTGGATCACAACAGATCACCTGAAACATGTTTGAAAAAGGTTTTGTCAGCAGAGAAATACTGGTGAATCATTCTTTTTACTAATGTGACAACTCGAGTTTCCAAGATTTCCATTTTCGCATTTATTGCACGTTTATTGTTTAAGCATTTGTTTCACGACTTGTTTGTTTCGTAACTGTATATATCGTGCTATGGTGATATATTATATTTGATATACAACAAGAGGGTACTGTTGATATGTATGCATAATTGCTAATATAGGGTTACATGTTTACTAGCACTATGGGATGAAAACACCAAAGTGTTTTCATCAAGTTAGGGTCCGGCGAAAACAAGAGTGGGCCTGGCCCAATAGAAATCGAATATATATTTTGACTTTTATTCTATACGTAAAACTGTGAACCGGTAAACCCTAGCATCTCATTCTCCTCTTTAGCACCGACGGCAACACCCATTCCTTGAAGCTTTATCGTCACACAAAATCTTTGGGACTATCCTTTGAATCGGTTAGTAATCTGTGATGTTTGATTGGTAGCATAGTATGTTGAACTGTTATTTCGATGGTTATGGTTTTGACTGTGCTTCAAGTTGCATGAGATTTCATAGGATACACATGTAGATGGCGGCTAACATTTGTCTTTAGTGCATGTGGTTTTGTCAGGAATATGTAATAATTCATATGTGTGTGTGACTTGTTAAGGGTCATCCTATTTACACACGGAGAAAATTATTTTCACACCCCAAAGCGCCGCGCTATGGCCAAAGCGGGGCGCTTTGGGGTAAAGTCAACCGACAAGAACTGAGCTTGTCAGGCTTTGTCGGTTGACTTTACATCAAAGCGCCGCGCTTTGGCCATAGAGCGGCGCTTTGGTTTTTTTTTTTTTTTTTTTTTTTTATTGGGGCAAAACGCCCCTCTTAGGTCAAAGCGCAGCGCTTAGGGCCTTTTTTAAATTTTTTAAAATTGTTTTTAATTCACAAACGCGTCGATAATAGTCTAAATTTTACGTTTTTTCCATTATACATCATTTTTTAATATATATGGACTATACTGCAAGTTCCGGATCAAATCGGTTACGTGTGATGTCGTATTCCATTATATCGTATCATTTTGGTTTGAAAGCACAAGTACTCCTATGAGTAGTGTCATGTGTATCAGCCGCCTACCGTACATGTACATGACGTATTTTTTCATTAATTGTAGTATTATGATGTATATTGTCATTTTGGGTCGTACAAGTGCGTATTGAATCATATTTTTTAACCATTTAAACAAGCAACATCCTATGAGTAGTGTTATGTGTATCAGCCGCCCACCGTACATGTACAAGGCACATACTTGACCGGCCAATCACTGGTGAGTTAATGGTATTTGAATGTTAGGTATAATCTATTAGGTTTTCTTTTATAAATATGTAGACATGCATTACTTGTAATAATGTTATCACGTACCCTATATTTGTTGTGTAAGCTATTATTGACTTTCTCATATGATGTCATCATCTTTATCATCACCACCAGCTGACAGTGATGTGAAAGGTGAATTAATTAGTCAAGTTCTTCTACAATACACCGTACATGTACATGACGTATTTTTTCATTAATTGTAGTATTATGATGTATATTGTCATTTTGGGTCGTACAAGTGCGTATTGAATCTGATTGGGTCGTGTCGGTGACATTCGGTTTTTAACGTGATGTAACGCATATATTGAACAAACACATTCGGTTTTTAAAATTTTCTTGGAATTAAAATCATGCATCGCGCCTTCCGGACCCCAGTGGACTAAAATGACAATGGTGAAACCTTGTCGGACCCACAAACGAAAAATGAAACATTTTGACTGAACTGCCAAAATGGTCCAAACGACAGGGACTACAATGGTATTTAACTCTGCCACTTGACGACCTTTTTTTTTTATTTTTTATTTTTCGTTTACACCCTTAAGTTTTCTAATTTACATGTTTAGTCATTCGACTTCAACTTTCCTAATATACATATTTAACCCGTGTACTTTAATAAAGTTCTTATTTTTCTTGCTAACGTGACGAACCAACTTGACTTCCGGTGCAACGCGGTGGTAAAATTACTAGTTATAATTAAGTTTAAATAAAAATATGGCGCCACTCAAAGTTTATTAATAATATAATCAGCTTTTTTATGGTACAAAAGGGTATATATGGTATTTCAGTTGGGTAAGGCGCAGGCTGGTTAGCCGCCTCTATGTCATTCAACCATCAAATCCTACCACTGCATAGTGACTACTTCATTTCCTACTCCCAATAGTTTATTACTTTTAATTAAATTGCAAAAAATGATGGGACAATACAAGAGAGAAAAATATGATATTGACCAATGACCTTGACCCATCCCTGTCACAACCATCATCATCATCATCACAACACCAAACGGCTATGAACCGTAGATCACTTTTCATCAATGGTTTATCAACATTGTAAAATTAAATATTGTAAAATTTGAACTTAAACATAGACCAGTCACCAGTCAAAAATACGCCCAAAATGTAAAAAAAAAAAAAAAAAAACCCAAAGCGCCGAGCTTAGGCCAAAGCGGGGCGCTTTGGAAAAAAAAAAAACCAAAGCGCCGAGCTTAGGCCAAAGCGGGGCGCTTTGATGTAAAGTCAACAGACAAGGACTGAACCTGTCAGACCTTGTCTGTTGACTTTACACCAAAGCGCCCCGCTTTGGCCATAGCGCGGCGCTTTGGAGTGTTTAAATAGACTAAGGGCGTGTGTGAATAGACCCGGCCCTTGTTAATGGAAATTGTTTTGAAGGCTTTCTATTGGACCGATGTGAGGTGCCGTATGTATATATGTTGGTAATGAATGATATGATCTTATGTATGCATGCTGTGAATGATTATATAAACTTGTCAACATTGAATTATATGGATGTGATCCACTGAGTTTTATTAATTGTGCAACATGTGGTCTACTGACATGTTGTAGGAATAGGTGAAACCCTTTTTATATTGAATGAATGAATGGATAATATTTGAGAATGATTGGACCGATTATACTAAGGCCAAGGATAGTTGACGAAACGGAACTTTGTTTCGCCAAAGGGTGATTGACGAAACAGAATGTGTTTCGCCAATCTGTGTTTCGCCGACTTAATACTTTGCACAGTAACCTGACTTAACTATGTTAGAAGTTAACTGAGATATTTAACTACTGTTCAGTGATGTGCATGACTTATATGATAATGGTTACATGCTAGTACTTCTATGATTATACCTATACGTGAACAAGTTGGATATAAACTGATTATGCATACGTGCGTATTTAGGACGTGATTGATTTACTTGAGCACATACTTAGCATACCGAGCAAACCAAGGTGAGTTCACACAGCCAAGGCATGGGATTCTCGGGTTGGATTATTTGAAATGGATAACTACTCGTACTTACGCTATCGCTAGACTATAGACCATCGTCCTCAGGATAGTCAGGACACTTACGTAAAACCTACGTAACCTAGTATCTACCATTGTCTCCCGGGTCGGGAGGACACTTACGTAAAACCTACGTAAACTAATACCTACCATTGTCTTCCGGGTCGGAAGGACACTTACGTAAATCCTACGTAAACCCCACACGTACCACTGTCCTCGGGGAAGGGCACTCACGTAAATCCTACGTGACCTTGTACGTATTCCTGTTCTCGGATTAAGAAGAACACATGGTTGCAAATAGTCTAGCAAGTGCAAACATGGGAAGCCCCCATTAGTAAAGATAAACGTGGGAAACCCCCACTAGTAATACATATGACCATGGGAAACCCCCACCATTAGTACGCATTAACATGGGAAGCCCCCACCTATTGAACATACAAACGATCTAGTTAATAACGCAATGATGTGCAACGAACTTACTTTCTGTGAACTCGCTCAACTAGTTGTTGACTCTCTGTTACATGCCTTGCAGGACCTTAGGTACATATGGAGCTTGCACGGGAGGCACGATCGTTGTGGGCACGGATGGTGATTGTTATGATAAACGATTTAAACATTTGAACATAATACTGATGATGGGTTTTACTTTATTGCTTCCGCTAAACATTGAATTTCTACTTTTGATTTGAACACCTTTCATGCTACTTGGTTGGTTTTACATTTATTATACATTGTTCAATATGATTGGTGGCTAGATCCTGGTCAGTCACGCCTCCAAGCGGTAGTACTCCGCGTGTGGATTTTGGGGGTGTGACAGATTGGTATCAGAGCCATTGGTTATAGAGAACTCGGTTTTAATAAGGGGAAAACGATTTTTGTTAAAACCAGACTATAACCAGAACAGTGCTCAACGATCCACAACGACGCTTCGCTCCACGTGCAAGGCTCAACACCATAGGTACTACCATTCATGTTACCTTACCTACTTGCTAGAATTACATAGAACTTTGCTCGTGGTATGCTTAGATTACAGAACCTACTATACGTTATTGCTTGAGAATACTTGTGTGCTCACTCTCTTCTGTCATCGCACTATCCGCGAACCTATCTCATTCACGTTATCTTTACTATGAAGATCATGTCTGGACGCATCAACATGACTCAAGATCAGTTGACGGCTCTCATTAACGAACGAGTTACTGCAGCAGTTGCAGCCGCTCAAGCAGGAGGTATACCCTGCAGTTACAACTCACACTAGGATCCTTATATCCTACATTCCTAAACCAACTCTTATGTTTAACATTACTCTGATTCTTACACAACAGGTCAACCACCTGTTTGCACCTTCAAAACTTTCATGGACTGTCGTCCAACTACTTTCAGCGGCACTGAAGGAGCCGTAGGTCTTCTCTACTGGTTCGAGAAGCTAGAGTCTGTATTCGAAATGTGTGAATGCCCTGAGGCACGCAGGGTGAAATATGCTACTGGCACTCTCGAGGGTTTAGCCCTCACATGGTGGAAAGCTCAGGTTCAAATACTAGGGTTGGTTGCTGCTAACGCCACCCCATGGAACAACTTTAAGGAGATGATCAAGGAGGAATACTGCAGCCGTGATGACATTCATAAGCTGGAAGTCGAGTTCTTTAACCTCAAGATGACAGGGTCAGAAATTGAGGCATTTACTAAGAGATCTAATGAGCTAGCATTGCTGTGTCCTACTATGGTGGACCCTCCAGCTAAGCGTATCGAACTTTATCTCGGTGGTCTAGTGCCAGAGATCCAGAGTCATGTGACTTCAGCAAACCTTGCCACCTACCGGCAGGTTGTTCAGTTGGCTCACCGTCTCACTGATCAGGCGGTGGAACAAAACAAGTTGCCTAAACGCATCAGTACTACTACCGCTACTACTTCAGCTACACCTGCTACTCCCAGTGACAACAAGCGGAAATGGGAGGGGGATTCCAGCAGGGGTTCAGCTACCGTTCAGTCTCAAGCTCAGCAACGCAAGACTAATGATTATCAAATTCCCAGTCAGCAGTCATCTGGTAGTCATGGGCAGAGAGTTTATCGAGGAAACCACCCCAAGTGCCACAATTGTAACATGCACCACAGTGGCCAGTGCAACAGGGGTCGCTGTCAAAGATGTTTCAAGATGGGTCATGAGGCCAAGGATTGTAGGAGCCCACGACCTGTAAATCAAAACCAGCAACAACAGCCACCAGCTCCACGAAACCAGCCGCAACAACAACAACAAGGAATTAGGGGATGCTTTCAGTGCGGGGCTGAGGGCCACTTTAAGCGGGATTGCCCACAGTTAAACCAGAATCAGAATAACAACAACAATAATCAGGGCAATGGGAACAACAACAATGGGGGAAACAACAACAATGGTGCTAGGGGTCGTGCATTTGTGATTGGTCAGGCTGATGCAAGGAATGATCCTAATGTGATTATGGGTAAGTTTCTTCTCGACGACTTTTATGTTACTGTACTATTTGATTCGGGTGCGGATACCAGTTATATGTCTCTGAAAGTTAGCCAAATGCTTAAACGCGCACCAACACGTTTGAACACTAAACATGTCGTAGAGTTAGCTAACGGTAAAAGTTTAGAGGCCACACACATAGTTCAGGGTTGTAATCTTATCCTCGCTGGTCAAATTTTCTCCATCGATCTCATTCCTATAACTCTGAGTAGTTTCGACATCGTCATCGGTATGGATTGGTTGTCCCAACAGCAAGCAGAGATCCTATGCAAGGAGAAGATCATTCGTATTCCCCGTTCTGGTAAAGAACCTCTCGAAGTTCAAGGCGACAAGAGTGGTGTCGTGAGTGGCATCATATCCTTCTTGAAGGCTCAGAAGTGTTTACGAAAGGGCCACACAGCTGTTTTAGCACTCGTCACCGATACAGCGAAGAAAGAGAAAAAGATTGAGGATATTCCAGTAGTACGCGATTTTCCTCAAGTGTTTCCTGAAGAGTTACCTGGGTTACCGCCTCACCGTCAGGTTGAATTTCAGATCGAGCTCGCTCCAGGAGCAGCACCCATAGCTCGAGCACCTTATCGTTTAGCTCCAACTGAACTGGAAGAACTGTCTAAGCAACTGCAAGAACTCTTGGAAAAGGGTTTCATACGCCCTAGCTCTTCGCCTTGGGGAGCTCCAGTGCTATTTGTAAAGAAGAAGGACGGTACCTTCCGCATGTGTATAGACTACCGCGAATTGAACAAGGTGACTGTGAAGAATCGCTATCCTCTTCCACGCATCGACGATTTATTCGACCAGTTACAAGGGTCGAGCTATTACTCGAAGATTGATTTAAGGTCAGGGTATCATCAACTGAGATTCCGGGATGAGGACGTCTCCAAAACAGCGTTCAGAACACGCTACGGCCACTACGAGTTTCTGGTCATGCCTTTCGGATTAACGAACGCGCCTGCGGTTTTCATGGATCTTATGAACATGGTGTGCAAACCCTATCTTGACAAGTTTGTCATTGTTTTCATAGATGACATCCTGATCTATTCGAAGAGCCAGGAGGAACACGAGCAGCACTTACGACTTATTTTGGAACTCCTTCGAACGGAACAGCTATACGCTAAGTTTTCAAAATGCGACTTCTGGCTTCGTGAAGTCCACTTCCTAGGCCACGTAGTAAACAAGGATGGAATTCATGTCGATCCATCCAAGGTGGATTCGATCAAGAACTGGCCTGCACCTCGCACACCAACTGAAATACGCCAATTCTTGGGTTTGGCGGGCTATTACAGACGGTTCATCAAAGACTTCTCAAAGATCGCACAACCGCTTACACTACTGACACAGAAAGGTGTTGTTTATCGTTGGGGTAATACACAGGAAACAGCGTTTCAGCACTTAAAGGATAGACTCTGTAGCGCACCTATCCTCTCTTTGCCTGAAGGCACGGACGATTTTGTAGTCTACTGCGATGCATCTATCCAGGGTCTTGGATGTGTATTGATGCAACGGGATAAAGTCATAGCTTATGCTTCGCGCCAACTTAAGATTCACGAACGGAATTACACTACACACGATTTAGAGCTGGGAGCGGTTGTTTTTGCACTTAAGATATGGCGACACTACTTGTACGGTACCAAATGTGCTATCTACACTGACCACAGAAGCCTCGAACATATATTCAAACAGAAGGAACTGAATATGCGACAGCGACGATGGGTCGAACTGTTGAATGACTATGAATGCTCAATCAGGTACCACCCAGGCAAAGCCAATGTTGTGGCTGACGCCCTCAGTCGAAAGGACACCGCGCCTAAGCGCGTGCGAGCTTTACAACTCACTATACAGTCTAGTCTTCCTTCCCAAATACGAAATGCTCAGGTAGAAGCATTGAAACCAGACAACGTCAGGGCTGAAGCCCTATGCGGCTCAAGGCAACGCTTAGAACAGAAGGAAGATGGTGCTTACTACGTCACAGGACGCATCTGGGTCCCACACTATGGTAACTTGCGCGAGCTGGTAATGGATGAAGCTCATAAGTCTCGCTACTCGGTACATCCAGGTTCGGATAAAATGCACCACGATATCAAAAATACATACTGGTGGCCTAGCATGAAGGCCCACATAGCCACATACGTTAGCAAATGCTTGACTTGTGCGAGAGTCAAGGCAGAATATCAGAAACCGTCAGGTCCACTTCAACAACCTGAGATACCGCAATGGAAATGGGAACAAATTTCCATGGATTTTGTTACTGGCTTACCTAGAACTCAGCGCGGAAATGATACTATATGGGTGATCGTGGATCGACTTACAAAGTCTGCTCACTTCTTGGCTATCAAGGAAACGGACAAGTTCTCCACACTAGCAGATGTGTATCTTAAGGAAGTGGTTTCGAGGCACGGGGTGCCCACTTCTATTATCTCTGATCGTGATGCACGTTTTACTTCAGAACTGTGGCAAGCAATGCACAAATCTTTTGGCTCTCGTTTAGACATGAGCACAGCTTATCATCCTCAGACGGATGGGCAGTCTGAGCGCACTATTCAAACTCTAGAAGACATGCTTCGAGCGTGCGTAATCGACTTTGGCAACGGTTGGGAAAAACATCTGCCACTTGTGGAATTTTCGTACAATAACAGCTACCACACCAACATTAAAGCTGCTCCATTCGAGGCATTGTACGGGCGTAAATGTCGGTCACCTCTCTGTTGGGCAGAGGTGGGAGATAGTCAGATCACAGGTCCAGAAATGGTAGTTGACACTACTGAAAAGATTGCTCAAATACGACAACGCATGGCGGTAGCTCGTGACCGTCAGAAAGCATACGCCGATAAAGATAGAAAACTACTCGAATTCCAAGTTGGGGATCGAGCGCTACTCAAAGTTTCGCCCTGGAAGGGTGTGGTTCGTTTTGGCAAACGCGGCAAACTTAATCCACGATACGTTGGACCTTTCGAAGTTATTGAGAAGATAGGCAGGGTAGCCTACAGATTGAACTTACCAGCTGAACTCGGTGCAGTTCACAACGTCTTTCACGTGTCGAATCTGAAGAAGTGTATGTCAGATGAGACCCATATAGTTCCCTTGAAGGAACTCACTATCGACGAGCGGTTGCACTTCGTCGAGGAACCTGTTGAAATCACGGACCGGGATGTTAAGGTCCTCAAGAACACGAGAATCCCTCTTGTACGAGTTCGTTGGAACTCCCACCGCGGCCCAGAGTTCACCTGGGAGCGTGAAGATCAAATGGAACTCAAATATCCCCAGTTATTCGGAACCAATGCAACTACTACTGAGGCTGAAGCTACCAATACAGAATTTCGGGACGAAATTCCAAATCAACGGGGGGATGATGTGACACCCCAAGAAAACCAGTAATCTTCGCAAACCTGCTCGGGGAGCCGCGATACAATACAGGTAAACAACGTCACACCATTAGCTTCCTCAGTAACTGCATGCTAAATTTCGGGACGAAATTTCTTTCAAGTTGGGGATAATGTGACAACTCGAGTTTCCAAGATTTCCATTTTCGCATTTATTGCACGTTTATTGTTTAAGCATTTGTTTCACGACTTGTTTGTTTCGTAACTGTATATATCGTGCTATGGTGATATATTATATTTGATATACAACAAGAGGGTACTGTTGATATGTATGCATAATTGCTAATATAGGGTTACATGTTTACTAGCACTATGGGATGAAAACACCAAAGTGTTTTCATCAAGTTAGGGTCCGGCGAAAACAAGAGTGGGCCTGGCCCAGTAGAAATCGAATATATATTTTGACTTTTATTCTATACGTAAAACTGTGAACCGGTAAACCCTAGCATCTCATTCTCCTCTTTAGCACCGACGGCAACACCCATTCCTTGAAGCTTTATCGTCACACAAAATCTTTGGGACTATCCTTTGAATCGGTTAGTAATCTGTGATGTTTGATTGGTAGCATAGTATGTTGAACTGTTATTTCGATGGTTATGGTTTTGACTGTGCTTCAAGTTGCATGAGATTTCATAGGATACACATGTAGATGGCGGCTAACATTTGTCTTTAGTGCATGTGGTTTTGTCAGGAATATGTAATAATTCATATGTGTGTGTGACTTGTTAATGGAAATTGTTTTGAAGGCTTTTTATTGGACCGATGTGAGGTGCCGTATGTATATATGTTGGTAATGAATGATATGATCTTATGTATGCATGCTGTGAATGATTACATAAACCTGTCAACATTGAATTATATGGATGTGATCCACTGAGTTTTATTAATTGTGCAACATGTGGTCTACTGACATGTTGTAGGAATAGGTGAAACCCTTTTTATATTGAATGAATGAATGGATAATATTTGAGAATGATTGGACCGATTATACTAAGGCCAAGGATAGTTGACGAAACGGAACTTTGTTTCGCCAAAGGGTGATTGACGAAACAGAATGTGTTTCGCCAATCTGTGTTTCGCCGACTTAATACTTTGCACAGTAACCTGACTTAACTATGTTAGAAGTTAACTGAGATATTTAACTACTGTTCAGTGATGTGCATGACTTATATGATAATGGTTACATGCTAGTACTTCTATGATTATACCTATACGTGAACAAGTTGGATATAAACTGATTATGCATACGTGCGTATTTAGGACGTGATTGATTTACTTGAGCACATACTTAGCATACCGAGCAAACCAAGGTGAGTTCACACAGCCAAGGCATGGGATTCTCGGGTTGGATTATTTGAAATGGATAACTACTCGTACTTACGCTATCGCTAGACTATAGACCATCGTCCTCAGGATAGTCAGGACACTTACGTAAAACCTACGTAACCTAGTATCTACCATTGTCTCCCGGGTCGGGAGGACACTTACGTAAAACCTACGTAAACTAATACCTACCATTGTCTTCCGGGTCGGAAGGACACTTACGTAAATCCTACGTAAACCCCACACGTACCACTGTCCTCGGGGAAGGGCACTCACGTAAATCCTACGTGACCTTGTACGTATTCCTGTTCTCGGATTAAGAAGAACACATGGTTGCAAATAGTCTAGCAAGTGCAAACATGGGAAGCCCCCATTAGTAAAGATAAACGTGGGAAACCCCCACTAGTAATACATATGACCATGGGAAACCCCCACCATTAGTACGCATTAACATGGGAAGCCCCCACCTATTGAACATACAAACGATCTAGTTAATAACGCAATGATGTGCAACGAACTTACTTTCTGTGAACTCGCTCAACTAGTTGTTGACTCTCTGTTACATGCCTTGCAGGACCTTAGGTACATATGGAGCTTGCACGGGAGGCACGATCGTTGTGGGCACGGATGGTGATTGTTATGATAAACGATTTAAACATTTGAACATAATACTGATGATGGGTTTTACTTTATTGCTTCCGCTAAACATTGAATTTCTACTTTTGATTTGAACACCTTTCATGCTACTTGGTTGGTTTTACATTTATTATACATTGTTCAATATGATTGGTGGCTAGATCCTGGTCAGTCACGCCTCCAAGCGGTAGTACTCCGCGTGTGGATTTTGGGGGTGTGACAACTAAAATGACGCGTTGTTATAATTTACAGTATTAAGAGCGATTACAATGTTTCTATATCAACCAACTACCCACGGTATTTATCACTCGACCACCTATTGGCTATCTCGTTGTCCAATGGTGTCTGTGATTATGGTCATATCACCCCTTGGCTAACCCGTTGTCCAATGGTGACGGTTATCAAGTAATGTATACAAAACCCCACATACCGGCTGTAATATGGAGATTACAAAGACTTAATCCCTGTAATTATAACTTTGAAATAAATAGGGTTTTGTAAAGTAATTTGATAAAAAGAGAATGACTCACATTGCAGATTTATTCGAGCAGAGTTTAGCCTACTGATAAGCCTGTTAACCTAATTTAACAATAATGCACACGAAACTAGGTTAGTAACTAATACAACATTTACGATAACTCACGAGATTAAATCCTCACAATGAATGACAAAGTGCGATACTTAAACATCCATCGAATTCACGACGAATGACAAAGCATAACCCTAATGTGGGCAGCACTTAAACATCCATTGGATAGTTTAATCGATCGGACATTGAATCGTAGCAGCGATCGAGTTATTACCCTGTTTTGCGGCAGCGATTCGTGATTTGTGTGTGTTTTGTAGTAATCAGGCAATATCTCAATGTACGTATTGAATTTTTACGTCGAACTGAAGCCAGGAATCAAGTCCCAAGCCTCTATATTTATACCTGAAAAACAGCCCCCTCGCGTGGCGCAAGGGGCTGTCGCGTGGCGTGAGGGGTGCCACCCTAGCATAGGGTAGCCCCGTGTCTGCATAGCTCAGGTGAGTTGGCCTTTCATGCAAATTCGCATCACACGTAAAACTGTTTTGATATTATCAACTAGGGTTTTACCCCCCCCCCCCTGAGTTTTAGGGGCCCTGATCCTGATTCCGATTGTTCTGAAAATTTTAGGGTTTATGCAGAATCACTTGGGGATCTCAATTAGGGTTTCCTATTGAACTAAATATAATAATAAATAATAGTTTTGGTGAGAGTTGTTACATCCTCCCCACCTTAATAAAAATCTCGTCCTCGAGATTTACTGGAACAAGTGAGGATACTTTCACTTCATTTCTGATTCCAGCTCCCAAGTGTATTCAGATCCTCTCTTCGAATCCCACTTGACTTTGACCAGCACAAGTCGCTTGTGCTTGAGAAACTTGATCTTTCTATCTTCTATTTGTAATGGCTTCTTAACAAATTTTAACTTTTCATTTACTTCTATATCTTGAAGAGGTATTACCAGGGACTCGTCAGATAAACATTTCTTGAGATTGGTTATATGAAATACATCATGTACTCCTGCCAGCTCCTCTAGTAATTGTAAACGATAAGCAACTGGTCCTATACGTTGGATCACTAAAAATGGTCCTACGTATCTTGGACTTAGCTTTCATTTCTTTCCAAACCTAACTACTCCTTTCCAAGGAGATACTTTTAATAGTACTTTGTCTCCAACTTGAAATTCTAACAGCTTGCGTCGATTATCTGCATAACTTTTCTGGCGATCTCGAGCCGTCTTCAGTCTTTCCTTGATTTGAGTGATCTTGTCTGTAGTTTCTTGCACAATCTCTGGTCCTGATAATTGACTATCTCCTATTTCTGCCCAACAAACTGGAGTTCTGCACTTTCGTCCATACAGGGCTTCGAATGGGGCAACTTCGATGCTTGAATGATAACTATTATTATAGGAGAATTCAATCAAAGGTAGGTGATCGTCCCAGTTTCCACCGAAATCTATTACACATGCTCGGAGCATGTCTTCCAGGGTTTGGATCGTCCTTTCACTTTGTCCGTCTGTCTGAGGATGATATGCAGTACTTAGATTTAGTCGGGTTCCCATTGCTTCTTGAAAACTTGTCCAGAAGTGGGAAGTGAAACGACTATCTCTATCTGATACAATGGAGAGTGGAACTCCATGTAAAGATACTACTTCATCTACATACAACTTTGCTAACCTTTCCATGCTAAAGGTTTCTTTCATAGGTAGAAAATGAGCTGATTTGGTTAATCGATCCACAATTACCCAAATCGCATCATTACCTTTTCTGGTTTTGGGTAACTTAGTAACAAAATCCATAGTTATAAGTTCCCATTTCCATACAGGCATTTCTAACTGTTGTAGTAGACCTGCGGGTTTCTGGTGTTCTGCTTTAACTTGTGAACAAGTAAGACATTTAGAAACATATTTAGCTATGTCCTTTTTCATTCCTATCCACCAGAAATTATTTCTTAAATCTTGGTATATTTTATTGTTTCCTGGATGCATGGTATACCTAGATTTATGAGCTTCTTCTAAAATATTATTTCTTAATTCTCCCTGCTTAGGTACCCAAACTCTTTTTTTATGGAATCTCCAAATTCCATCATTTCCTTGCTCTAATTCTTTTATCCGTCCTTTCATTCCTTCAGCATCGTCCTTGATTGTTGTCTCTTGAACATTCTTTAGTTGTTCCATTAAATCTAACTGTAGATTTAATCTAAGAGCACGAACCCGTCGTTGTTTCTCATGATACTTACGACTTAAGGCATCTGCAACTACATTTGCCTTTCCTTCATGATATTGAATATCACAGTCATAGTCGCTTAGTATTTCCATCCATCTCCTTTGTCTCATGTTTAATTCTTTTTGCCCAAATATATACCTTAAACTTTTATGATCTGTATAGACAGTAAACTTACTTCCGTACAGATAGTGTCTTCAAATCTTAAGGGCAAAAATTATGGCTCCTAATTCTAAGTCATGAGTCGTATAGTTTTCTTCGTGCTTTTTCAATTGCCTCGATGCATACGCGATTACCTTCTTGCGTTGCATTAGTACACATCCTAATCCTAGCTTAGAAGCATCACAGTAAACTTCAAAATCTTCTGTTCCTTCTGGTAAGGCTAGTATTGGAGCATGGGTTAACCTTTGTTTCAAAATTCTAAAAGCCTCTTCTTGCCTAGTTCCCCATTCAAACTTAATCGCTTTACATGTTAGCTTAGTTAATGGCACTGCTATTTTGGAAAAATCCTTAATAAAGCGCCTATAGTATCCAGCTAATCCTAGAAAGCTTCTAATTTCCATAGCTGACTGTGGGGCCTTCCATTTAGTAATTGCTTCTATTTTAGCAGGATCTACATGAATACCTTCATGATTCACCATGTGTCCTAAAAATTGCACTTCCTGTAGCCAAAATTCACATTTCGAGAATTTGGCGTAAAGCTTTTCTTTTCTTAACAAAGTTAAGAGTGCATGCAAGTGCTGACAATGTTCTTCCTGACTTTTGGAATAAATAAGTATATCGTCGATGAAGACAATTACAAATTTATCCAAGTACGGTTTACAGATCCTATTCATCATGTCCATAAATGCTGCAGGAGCATTTGTTAATCCAAAGGGCATGACTGTAAACTCGTAATGACCATACCTAGTTCTGAAAGCAGTTTTAGGTATGTCTTCTTCTTGTACCTTCAATTGATGATATCCGGAGCGTAAGTCTATCTTAGAAAAATATCTAGCTCCCTGAAGTTGATCGAAAAGATCATCAATCCTAGGTAATGGGTATCGATTCTTAATTGTAACCTTATTCAATTCTCTATAATCGATACACATTCGCATTGAACCATCCTTTTTCTTTACAAACAACACTGGTGCTCCCCAAGGGGATGAACTAGGTTGTATGAATCCCTTACTTAGTAATTCATCTAATTGTTTCTTTAATTCTAGCATTTCTGTGGGTGCTAACCGATAAGGTGCCTTGGCTATCGGTGTAGTTCCAGGAATTAAATGAATTCTAAATTCAACTTCCCTATTGGGTGGTAATCCAGGTAGTTCTTCTGGAAATACATCTGGGTATTCTGAAACTACTGGAATTTCTTTGAGTTCTTTACCCTTAGTGTTAATGATTACTGAAATCATATATACTACTCCTTGCTTTCGTTCATAATTAGCAATTTTCATTACTGAAATGAACTTCATGGGTTTTCGCGGCTTATCTCCTGTAATCATGATTACTTCTCCGGTAGGTGCCCGAATTTCTATAGAGTTCTTATCACAAAGGATTCGAGCATGGTTGGCTACTAACCAATCCATTCCTAACACAACATCGAACCCAGCTAAATTCATTGGTAATAGGTTTGCATGAAATTTATGACCTGAAAGTTCTATATTTCCTTCTTGCAAAACCTTATCTATTTTAACAAAATTTCCATTTGCCGTTTCGACTGTAAAAATATGGCTAAGGTTGGTTAAGGGTAAATTAAGAGCTTGGCAGAATGAAGTATTGATAAAACTTTGGTTTGCACCAGAGTCAAATAATACTTTTGCATAGACGTTGTGAACTAAGAACGTACCAGCTATCACATCTGGAATGAGTTATGCCTCCTGAGTAGTTAATTGGAAAGCTCGAACATTCTTCTTAGTAACCCCGTCGGCCGTTTTGGCTTTATTGTCTGCTGGTTTGACCAATTTAGGGCATTCTGGTTTAAAATGTCCCATTTCTCCACAGTTATAGCAGATCCTTGTTTTCTTTCTGCAGTCTTCTTCACGATGTCCTACCATTTTGCAAAAGTTGCAAGTTATATTGCATTTTCCAAAATGTTTCTTTCTGCAATTCCTGCAGAACGGTGGAGTTGAGGATTGCCCTGTTCCTCTCTTCTTGAAGTTGCTATTATTACCCACACTAAATCCTTGGGTAATTTTCTGAGCCAGTTCCTTTTTCCTATTTTCATCTCTTGTGCGTACCAGTTCGTCAGTTAGGGTGTTAGCTAATTCTACCGCATCGTCAATAGTGCGAGGTCTCGCAGCTTTAACGATATTACGGATTTCACTAATCAATCCCCAAATATAGCGAGAAATAAGTACCGGTTCTGGCGAAGCCAGTGTTGGTACCACTCTAGCATATTCGAAGAATGTCAAAGTATACCCTCGACAATCTACACCCATCATTCGATGGTTCAGGAACTTATTTGCCATTTGTTCTTTTTCGTATTCGGGACATAATTTTCTTTCTACAAGATTCTTAAATTCTTCCCAATGCATGGCATACGCCACAGTTCTTCTTTTAGCTTGTAGAACTGTATTCCACCATTCTAACGCCCCTTCTTTAAAAAGATTCGACGCATACATGACCTGGTCTTCTTCAGCACATTTACTTATGGTAATTAATGCCTCGGTTTTTTCTAACCAACGCAGTGCTGCAGTTGCCCCTTCATTACCTGCAAACTCAGCTGGTTTACAGGCAAGAAATTCTTTGTAAGTGCAACCGGGCGTTGCAGCTTTCATTTTCTTAGGGAGTGGTGTCACGACCCCCGACCCACCCTGGACGGAATCGGGAGTCGCGAACAGCCCGTGGTACCGGTGATTATTTTGAAAACGTTGCAGCGGAAATTTCATCAGGACCGTGAGTTAGGAAAAATATCAGAGTTTAGAAAACACCGGATTTTATTTATTTAAATAGATGGGATAAACCCATGTTTTACAATGGTAGCTTTAATAAAGATAAATTTTATTACATAAAACAATATTTCTTAATTTGATTTAATTAATAAAATAAGCCACTTCTTGATGCCTTTCAGTGCCGTATCCATCTCTTACTCCAATCTACTGTAATTACCTGAAAAATGTTTTAAAAAGGTTTTGTCAGCGGGAAATACTGAGTGAATCATTCTATTTACTAAAATGACACATTTGTTATAATTTACAGTATTAAGAGCGATTACAATGTTTCTGATATCAAGCCAACTACCCACGGTATTTGTCACTCGACCCATTGGCCCATTCGTCCAATGGTGTCTGTGACTATGGTCATATCCCCCATTGGCTGCCCCAATGGTGACGATTATCAAGTAATGTATACAAAACCCCACATACCGGCTGTAATATGGTGATTACAAAGACTTAATCCCCGTAATTATAACTTTGAAATAAATAGGGTTTTGTAAAGTAATTTGATAAAAAGAGAATGACTCACAAACTGTGAGAAAAGAAGAATGACTCACATTATAATCATGCAGATTCATACGGGCAAAGTTCAGTTTACAGATAAGCCTTAATATATTGCAGATTTATACAGGCAGAGCTTAGCCTATTGATTTTGCCTTGTAACCTAGTGCATACGAACTAGGTAGGTAACTTAATACAGTAATTACGATAACTCACGAGATCAAATTCTCACAATGAACGACAAAGTGCAATACTTCATCCATCGAATTAACGATGATCCGTCAAATTAATGACGAACGACAAAGTATAATACTTCATCCATCGAATTAACGATGATCCGTCAAATTAATGACGAACGATAAAGTATAACCCTAGTGTGGGCGGCACTTAAACATCCATTGGATATATTGATCGGTCGGAAAATGAATCGTAATAGCGATTAAGTTAATACCCTGTATCGTAGCAGCACCCCCCTACTAATTAGTGTTTTTGAGAGTAAACAGAGCATAACTCGGCGCACAAAGTGAATTTGAGCGTCGTTTCAACTCCCAGAATCAAGTCCCAAGCTCCTGTATTTATAGGTGAATTTTGACCCTTAGGCGGCCCGCGTGAGTTTTAAGCTAACCTTAGGCGGCCCGCGAGAGAACTTATTTTATGTATAGGGTTGCCACGTGTGGGACTAGGCTAGCTGAGTCGACGAAATCATTAAATTCAACTTCGTCCGCAAGTTATTAAGATAATCGTTAAGTAGGGAATACCCCCCCCTGAGTTTTAGGGGCCCTAATCCTGATTCTGAAAATTCTGAAAATTTTAGGGTTTGTACAGAATCATTTGGGTGTCTCAATTAGGGTTTCCTATTGGTCAAATTACTTTAGTAATTATGACTTTTGATGAGAGTCGTTACATTCTCCCCACCTTAATAAAAATCTCGTCCTCGAGATTTATTGGAATAAGTAGGAATACTTCTTCTTCATCTCAGATTCCAGCTTCCAAGTGTATTTGGGTTATGATATTTCTTTTAGACTTATGTCACCTTTTAGTTAATAAAAATAATATTAAGGTAGATGATACAGAATTTAAAATATCGAATTTTGTGAATACGAGTTGTATCATAAGTAGGATTCAATGATTCAACTGAATTAGCTCGAGAAATCGATGATAACCGAATGAGATGAAATTATATAATTTTCAAAGTGACTAGGTTCAAGCCAAAAGATATATGATCAATAGATATTTAAAATGAATCTGGAGAACTTTTAGAATCAATAAAATTCTTTGTCAAAAGAAAGCTTACTTTGATTGGTAACTGAGGAAGACTTTGACAGTTTTCCAAATGGAATCAAAGCATGAAAAATGATTTGTCAAATAATTATGATATGAGAAATCAAAGTGTTGAGAGGAGTGAATTGCAAAGATACACCAAAAGACAATAGAGTTAGTGTATCATTTTAAAGTTTCAAGTTGTTTTATTTGTTGAAATAATATAATAGCACACTATTAGTGACTATATTTTTCATACTATCTCCTAGAAATTGAAATATAATAAAAACAAGTTATTTTGGCCTGGTCAACCATTATATTATACTTTTGCAAAGCAATTGTAATATATTATTATTTGTGTCCTTATCTGAACCGTATCTTAGATATCACATATAAATATTATATAATATATATTATTTGTTACGCATTTTTACTATATGTAAATGGTCACCACTTTTATTTATTATTTTAGTATTTTACCATACTATGTAAAATAATTATGTAAGATATATTACAAAATACCGTAATGAAGTTATTACGTTTACAAAATATTATTTTGTAAAAGAAATCATTATTATTTATAACGTTAAATGAGAGTTATAAATAAAGGTGTAAAAATATTTATTATACAAAATATTCATACAAATACTTTTGTACATATATTACACTTAATGGGTCGATTCTATGGGATTACTTACTTTTATTTTGAAACCATATAACGTTATAAATGTATTTATAAATGTTGTAAATAAGTGAAAACGGAGACTATTCTTAGTTATTATAATTGTTCTCTTAATCCAACGTAGTTGATGACTACCATATATTTCTTTTTATGGTTAATTTCTTATCAGAGTGCTATGGTACATAGTTACATGTGATAGACAATTATTTATAAAATTTTATTCGTTCCTCTAATTCTTGTATTATTTTATGAAAATATGTCTTCTCCAAAGTATATATATTTTCATATATAATTTAAGATTTATTAAATAAGTATGATGACTTAATTTATATATATTACTAGTCATTATCATGGTGGATATTGGTTAGTGCTCCCTTATTTAAGCATAGGTGATCAGTCCATGCCTAATTAAGTTAGGCTATCCAATACCTACCCTTGATAATAATCCTAGTAAAAATAATACCAACACTATTATTATTAATATTTTCTTACTAATAATAAAACTGATATTAGTAATACATAACTAAACATACACTTAAATGGAAAAATTTCTAATAAAATGGTGAAACTGGCCGTCCCCAGGATCGAACCCGGGTCTAGGCCACACCCTTTCGCGCGTCTAGCCAACCGAGCTAGGTGCCTAATTTATGAAATTTCCATTTTGGTTAAATATAAACACATGTACAATAAATTCTATAATTCTTATTATAAGTCACCTACTTATCCTTTTTATGTTGACTAATAAGGATATAGTAATATTATTAGGTAATCACTTATGTAAGTTTCCATATATAAAATAAATTTTATATAATGTTTTTCGATTGAAGATGTTAAAGTAATAATTTATCACGAAAGGCTAGATTGATGTTGTAAAAATCATTTAAGAGATATATTAAAATATGACAAGAATTTGTGTATCATTTCACATGATTTGTGTTAAGATAACTTTTATAAATATCCGTATATGATATATATAAATGAGATTAGTGCAAGTTTTAAATTTTATGAAAACGTTAGTACAAGGTGATCGTGATCAAAGAAATGATTTAGTGAAGTCGAAGACCAAATAAGCATTTTATAGTTCTAGAGAATTGAAGTGTTTGTTGGAGAATATGATAGCTTTAAATCCATCATATGGGAATTTGAAATGAATATGAGCAAGTTCAAGCAATTGAACTTGGTTTAATCACAACGAGTTCATGTATTAATAAGAAAGTTCGGACATGGTTACAGCAAAATCATGTATGCCAAAGAAAATTGAGTTTCTCAAGAAATTTATTGACTTGATATAAAAGGGTCATCGTTTTGCCTTACTGCGGTATATAGTGCCAAAAATCAAGTATAGCGAAATGATCTTTGAGTTTGGATAAAACAACAATTTAGAATGAAACCCTTCAGTGGAAATTCAGAAATTAAACGAACCACATGCACGACAAATGGTGCATGTGTAACATGTGGATTTACCAAGAAATGAAATGAATCAATATCCGCTACTAGGAAATAAATCCTCCTGGTATGATGACCGTTGCGAAAGTCAACTTATTATATGCAGAAGTCAGAATTTTCAACAAAAGAATTATAAGAACTTTTATCTGGAATTTCGAGTGATAACCGTTATTAAATGACATTACCAGGGAATGTCAAATAAAATGAAATAGGGAATTTGCAAAGGTCTATAACTCCTTTTGCAGTGATAATAATTATGACTCTGATTAGACTATGTACTGATGATTGTGAAATCTTGTTACAACGTACCTCAGCGAAATTTCATGTTGCTTGTAGGATCATGTGGCAAAGTGCTGCTTTTTGATAGTTCTTCTACTGACGGAATCCATTTTGGTGTAATTATATTTTCCAAAGGTCTTGCTTTGGAATTTGTGTAGACGTATAATTTAAGTTTAATGTGTTTTCTTGTGCACTAGCACAACTTTACAAGCTTCTTACTTGCGTTGATAGTTTATGGTAACTCATTGGAAATTCTTATACTTTTAATGACGTCTCAACTTAAAGAGTTTCCATTGTTTATATTGTTGCACGAGCTACGAGACAGATAATCAAACGGAATAATGTTTGATATCGGAAAAGAGATTCCTGAATAAGAAATCTAGACACAGATGCTGGTGCTTTATTCTTAATTGACTTTTGGAATTTCTTATAGATATATATATCTATATAATCACATATTTCACATGCTGAAATAAACATACCATTTGTCAGGTCAATGTATTTAACGGATTTATATTTCCAAAAACCAGTTAAATATCTGGTCATGATACTATTTAGGGAAATCTTGTCACTCGTTTGACATATTATATATCCCGTCTTATCCGATTCGCGCCGGAGCGGTAACCTCAGTATATCTGGACAAACTGGAGAGTCTACCACATCATACCCAGTCTTGTCAGAGAAAATTTTCTATTTCCCATAAATAGTATATTTTCAAAAGTGCCTATCTTATTAGGGATTTTATTCAGAACTAAGGAAATTTGTATTTCCATAACATATCTTATTATTATATTGATCACTAAACGATTCCTGTGACAGTGTCAATTTGATCATTCTTTCAACTAGTAATTCTAATCATAACACTGTTGATCATTCTCTCAACTAGTGATTCTGGACTTAGTTGTCCCGTGATATTACTTATGGCACACCAAAATCTATCATATTTATTTACACAAATACTTAGCTTATCGTGAAGCTAATACTAAGGCATCTTTTCTTAAGTTCAAGTCTAAATGTTATCATGTGTGCTACCAGTAATAACAATCTCCTAACTCTTTTATATAAAATTAGGTATTAGTGTCATAACACCTAAAGGCTTAAAGCAGTGGCTCTGATACCACCTTCTGTCACGACCCCCGACCCACCCTGGACGGAATCGGGAGTCGCGAACAGCCCGTGGTACCGGTGATTATTTTGAAAACGTTGCAGCGGAAATTTCATCAGGACCGTGAGTTAGGAAAAATATCAGAGTTTAGAAAACACCGGATTTTATTTATTTAAATAGATGGGATAAACCCATGTTTTACAATGGTAGCTTTAATAAAGATAAATTTTATTACATAAAACAATATTTCTTAATTTGATTTAATTAATAAAATAAGCCACTTCTTGATGCCTTTCAGTGCCGTATCCATCTCTTACTCCAATCTACTGTAATTACCTGAAAAATGTTTTAAAAAGGTTTTGTCAGCGGGAAATACTGAGTGAATCATTCTATTTACTAAAATGACACATTTGTTATAATTTACAGTATTAAGAGCGATTACAATGTTTCTGATATCAAGCCAACTACCCACGGTATTTGTCACTCGACCCATTGGCCCATTCGTCCAATGGTGTCTGTGACTATGGTCATATCCCCCATTGGCTGCCCCAATGGTGACGATTATCAAGTAATGTATACAAAACCCCACATACCGGCTGTAATATGGTGATTACAAAGACTTAATCCTCGTAATTATAACTTTGAAATAAATAGGGTTTTGTAAAGTAATTTGATAAAAAGAGAATGACTCACAAACTGTGAGAAAAGAAGAATGACTCACATTATAATCATGCAGATTCATACGGGCAAAGTTCAGTTTACAGATAAGCCTTAATATATTGCAGATTTATACAGGCAGAGCTTAGCCTATTGATTTTGCCTTGTAACCTAGTGCATACGAACTAGGTAGGTAACTTAATACAGCAATTACGATAACTCACGAGATCAAATTCTCACAATGAACGACAAAGTGCAATACTTCATCCATCGAATTAACGATGATCCGTCAAATTAATGACGAACGACAAAGTATAATACTTCATCCATCGAATTAACGATGATCCGTCAAATTAATGACGAACGATAAAGTATAACCCTAGTGTGGGCGGCACTTAAACATCCATTGGATATATTGATCGGTCGGAAAATGAATCGTAATAGCGATTAAGTTAATACCCTGTATCGTAGCAGCACCCCCCTACTAATTAGTGTTTTTGAGAGTAAACAGAGCATAACTCGGCGCACAAAGTGAATTAGAGCGTCGTTTCAACTCCCAGAATCAAGTCCCAAGCTCCTGTATTTATAGGTGAATTTTGACCTTTAGGCGGCCCGCGTGAGTTTTAAGCTAACCTTAGGCGGCCCGCGAGAGAACTTATTTTATGTATAGGGTTGCCACGTGTGGGACTAGGCTAGCTGAGTCGACGAAATCATTAAATTCAACTTCATCCGCAAGTTATTAAGATAATCGTTAAGTAGGGAATACCCCCCCTGAGTTTTAGGGGCCCTAATCCTGATTCTGAAAATTCTGAAAATTTTAGGGTTTGTACAGAATCATTTGGGTGTCTCAATTAGGGTTTCCTATTGGTCAAATTACTTTAGTAATTATGACTTTTGATGAGAGTCGTTACAAGTGGGGCCTGCCGTGGATCATTATTGTGATTAATATGGTTGCCGCCTCCATTTACACTATTACTGAAGTTATCTTCTTGGGTACGTTTACTAGGAATGATTTGTTGAGGTTCAACAGGTTTCTGGGCAGCAGCAAGGATTGCTGGAATAGCATTGGCTATTCCCTGAGCAATGATATTTTCGATATCTTGCCTATTTAGAAATTGATCCTCATTGTTGTGCTCAGATTGATTACCCTCGTTAATTTGTTCATTACCAGCGTTTGCCATCTGGTAATTAATTTATATAAATAATTAGTATCACTTAAGAATAAACATAATAAAATAATTGCACATAATCTCATAAACAAATATATATCCAAAATTGTCAATTTCTCAACTTCCATTTATATATTATATTATGCATTAGTACACACTGTTATCCTACAACCGTTTTATTTTTAGATTATTACACATACTGATTTTTATTACTATTATTATGATTATACAAACACTAATTTACAACCCCCATTTTTCCTTTGTCAACTAGCATTTTAAAAGCGATGTTCCCTCTCATCATATTTCCAGGAGATTTGTCCTCCTATTTCCCGAATCCTATTTCCTGCATCCATCAACTCCTCACCGAAATGACAGAGTTCAGCTAAATTTTCATTACTCATAGGTGGATTTGGTGCAGGCTCTGGATCGAACTGAGGGAAAAAGGTGTAAGGGTTATTTAGTAGGTTTTGAAATTGCCAATCGTTGGTCCACCATTCATCCATTCCTAGAGGTTGGGTGTGAATCAAAGGTTCTGGAATGGCTGGTTCTAAGTTCATTGGAATTTGAGTTTCAGCAGGATAAGGGTAAAGGTTGGTATTGATAGGGCTAATGATATCACAGTTTGCTAATATGAAATCTAGCTCTTCCTGCAATGTCATTTCCTTGGTTTCTTTAGAGTTTTCTCCAATCTCTTGCTTAGAACTTTCCCCAATTTCCATCCCTGCTTGCCTTGAATCTTCCTCAATTTCTATCCCTTTTCCTTTATCCATGGGATTTTCTATCTTAGGAATTCTCCTAGTTGCTGGTTTCCTTCTGCGTACCCGTCTCCAGCCTACAAATCTTCTTCTTTTCTTAGGTTTTGTTTTCTCCAGAGGTGGAGCTTGAAATTCTATAGGTTTTTCCACATCAGCAAAGTAACCAGTAAAATCTTTGGAAACTTCTATGTTTACAGGATAGAGATTGAGATTCTCTAGGGCTCCAGATAACTCATTCATGCTGTTTAGCATATATGCAAAAATACTAAGTTAAAATTTTATAACAAAATTTCACAGATAACCTTCAAGTATTATTGCATACCGTGTGACTAATTTTAATACAAAGGACAACTGAAAAGTAAAACATACTAGGGTTTATTAAAAACTTATTTATTTACTGGATAAAGTTTTCTGGCTTGTAGGTGATAAGGGTGCTAAAATTGATTCAGGATATTTAAAGATTTGTATTTACTGCTACATTGGCTAGCATATAGAGATCTGCCCATTTTTCATCTAACTTGTCTTCCCATGGTGGTTTATTGTCTAGTTCCTGGGTTTCTTGATTAACTCTCCTTTCTTTTGATTTTGATTTCTTTATTTTCCCCTGACTTTTCCTAATAATCAAACTTCTTTTATTAGGAGAAAGTGGTTCCTCGTATTGTGCCTTTCTAGCAAATATTCCTTCCTCAGCATCTACTGAGTATCTTAAGGAATTTGATTGGGATGAACTTCCCTTTTCTTTTGATGAAGTATTTAATTTATGGTAGATATCTGAAAGTCTTTGCTTACCCATACTGTAAACAAATATTCAAATAATAAAACACATAATCACAAAATGATAATCAGGAAAATTAAGTATTTAAAATACTTAATAGGCTTAAATCAGTGGCTCTGATACCACCTTTTTCTGTCACGACCCCCGGCCCGGTTTGACCCGGTTTAGAGGCCGCGGGACAGAAATCCCATGGTAATTATTTAATTGAGTTGACAGCGGAAGATTTTAGCAGGATCTTTTCAAAACTGCAAATGCCTGATTATTTTATTTCATAATTTAGGGATAAAACCCCGGTAGTTTACAATAAGGTGATTTCACTGGTAAATATTTATTTTACAAAACATGTTTCTTTATTTATATTGAGCCACTTTCTTAAGCTTGTAGTGCTTCGCGACACTGTTTCCTGGATCACAACAGATCACCTGAAACATATTTGAAAAAAGGTTTTGTCAGCAGAGAAATACTGGTGAATCATTCTTTTTACTAAAATGACGCGTTGTTATAATTTACAATATTAAGAGCGATTACAATGTTTCTATATCAACCAACTACCCACGGTATTTATCACTCGACCACCTATTGGCTATCTCGTTGTCCAATGGTGTCTGTGATTATGGTCATATCACCCCTTGGCTAACCCGTTGTCCAATGGTGAAGGTTATCAAGTAATGTATACAAAACCCCACATACCGGCTGTAATATGGAGATTACAAAGACTTAATACCTGTAATTATAACTTTGAAATAAATAGGGTTTTGTAAAGTAATTTGATAAAAAGAGAACGACTCACATTGCAGATTTATTCGAGCAGAGTTTAGCCTACTGATAAGCCTGTTAACCTAATTTAACAATAATGCAGACGAAACTAGGTTAGTAACTAATACAGCATTTACGATAACTCACGAGATTAAATCCTCACAACGAATGACAAAGTGCGATACTTAAACATCCATCGAATTCACGACGAATAACAAAGCATAACCCTAATGTGGGCAGCACTTAAACATCCATTGGATAGTTTAATCGATCGGACATTGAATCATAGCAGCGATCGAGTTATTACCCTGTTTTGCGGCAGCGATTCGTGATTTGTGTGTGTTTTGTAGTAATCAGGCAATATCTCAACGTACGTATTGAATTTTTACGTCGAACTGAAGCCAGGAATCAAGTCCCAAGCCTCTATATTTATACCTGAAAAACAGCCCCCTCGCGTGGCGCGAGGGGCTGTCGCGTGGCACGAGGGGTGCCACCCTAGCATAGGGTAGCCCCGTGTCTGCATAGCTCAGGTGAGTTGGCTTTTCATGCAAATTCGCATCACACGTAAAACTGTGTTGATATTATCAACTAGGGTTTTACCCCCCGTGAGTTTTAGGGGCCCTGATCCTGATTCCGATTGTTCTGAAAATTTTAGGGTTTATGCAGAATCACTTGGGGATCTCAATTAGGGTTTCCTATTGAACTAAATATAATAATAAATAATAGTTTTGGTGAGAGTTGTTACAGTAGGGGCTTAATACTAGTATTTAATATATTAACTAAAATTATATAAATAGTAGGCTCGTTTAGTCTTGTAAACCGGCTCAAGCTCGATAAGCAAAGCTCAAACTTGTTTACTAAACGAGCTTATTTAGGCTCGAGCTCATTTTAGCTCGCCTCGTTTCGAGCTTTTTTATTCAAGCCGAGCTCGTTTGCACCGCTACACAAAACCAACAATTCAAGCATATGCAAATGGTACT
This sequence comes from Helianthus tuberosus, assembly GCA_030545235.1. Classification (NCBI taxonomy): domain Eukaryota; kingdom Viridiplantae; phylum Streptophyta; class Magnoliopsida; order Asterales; family Asteraceae; genus Helianthus; species Helianthus tuberosus. The sequence continues at coordinate 11,977,357 of CM060362.1, forward strand.
ATTCACATTTGTAGGGGTCCGACTAACGAACTCAAACATGATATGTTTAACCTATTTTACTTTTGGCTTCCACTATTCTTACATAACTATATCTTATTCACACATCCATTTATTAATTATATTATTTCTATACATCGTTACAAG